>CM057466.1:124743474-134743474 GCA_030035585.1 Dugong dugon | reverse complement strand
AAAGTTAGTGACAGATCTCCAATTTCTATTTCCTCAAACCATATGCCTGGTGTGAAACCCAAAAGGAGGTCAAAGAACTCCCAGGCTCTGTCACCTTGCGCTGGACCACTGGATCCTTTGTCCCTGTCACCTCAAACTGAGACCTGGATCCACAAGTTCCTTAACCACGATCTAGACAACAAGATCCCCAATCTGTCACTCCCAAACAGGCAACTGGAGCCCCAGGCTTTGTCACCAAAAGAGACAACCACACCCTTGGTCTCTGTTCCCCAATGAGACACCAAGCTCCCCAGCTTCTGTCACCCCAAACCAAACCTCTCATTCCCATCGTCATTCAGGAGGGAATGGGAAAATGGGCCCCCACTCTTGGCCGCCCCCAGTAGAAGCCTCTGGTCTCAGCATCTCAATAACTTGATTCCAGAATTAGAGAGCTATTAGTCAGTCACCCCCAGATTAGGCACCTGGCCTGAGTCTCAACCTCCCCCCACCTCTTAGACCAGCCTGTTGACCACCTGCCTTAATGATCTTAGTCCTGGGTGTCTGGGACCTTGGCTTCAGTCACCTCCAAACAAGACATCTGACCATATTCACTCCAGGTCCACAATGTAAATGGACTTAGTGACTGACCACCTCACTCCCATCCCCATGGGAACCAAGACACAGTCTCCCCTGGGAACGCTGGTAACTGGGTCAACAAACAAAACTCTCTGGGTTACCCTAAAAGCGAGATTAAGTAGACCCAGGTGACTTGACTCTCAGCCTCACGTCTTCCAGGTCCCAGCTCTGGCCTGATCTAGGGTAGGTGATCTCCAGCTCCGTTCGTCTGGACTAAGTCTGGAGGGAGCATTTGCTCGCCCTCTGGTGGCAACTGCTGGAAGTGCACCCCAGTGACTTGGTCAGGGACACGTGTGACCTGGCCTCCTGTTCTTCCCGTCTTGCCAGAAGCCTCCTCACTCCCACTCAGCCCCCACATCAGGTCAGTTACCTAGCCCTATCACTCCTCTCTGCCCCCGTTTTGGCCTCAGGCCTCATCTTCTCCAGCTTGGATCCTCCTTCCTTGGATCCTCTAGTTCATCGAGTGAACGGCCCCAAAGGGATAGTTCTAACGTTCACACCTGACCCTGTCCCTTCCCTACTCAGAACCCTTCCGGGGCTCCACGCCCTGGCCTGCAGGTCCTGTGTGATCTGGCCCCCAATGACCTCCCCAACATCACCTCTTGTGGCTGTTCCTCCCATTCACTTCACCCCAGCCGCGAAGGCTGACAAGGGATGGAACCGGTCCAACTTCTTTTGCACTTGCTGTTCCCTCTGGCTGGAATACTCCTCCCCCAGACCTTCGAGGGGAAATCCCCTCATTCCCCAGCAAGGCCAGCTTAGCCATGCTCCCAAAGCTGGCCCCTCGTGGCCCCTCCACGACCCTCCAGCCTAGTTCAGTCTTCTGTTTTATCAGCTTCAGAGTGTTACCACTCTCGGAGAATTTCCTGATTATCAGTTGTTTTGCTTGCGTATCACGTGCGTCTCCCACGAATGTGAGCTCAGAGAGGGCAGGGCTTTGCCTTTGTGGCACCACCCTTCCCAGCACCCAGGCCAGCGTGCTCAGTAGAAAAAGAATACAAGCAGTAGATGTAACTTTAAATTTCCTACTAAATATGTTTAAAAAAAAAAACTAGGTGAAAATAATTTTGATAATAATAATAATTTAACCCAATGTTGTTGTCTGAGATGCTGGTGAGTCGGTTCTAACTCATAGCAACCCTACGTACAACAGAAGGAAACACTGCCCAGTCCTGCGCCATCTCATTATTGTTGTTATGCTTGAGCCCATTGTTGCAGCCACTGGGTCAATCCATCTCGTTGAGTGTCTTCCACTTTTTCACTGACCCTCTACCAAGCGTGATGTCCTTCTCCAGGGTCTGGTCCCTCCTGATAACATGTCCGTAGTCTCGCCATCCTCGCTTCTAAGGAGCACTCTGGCTGTACTTCTTCCAAGATGGATTTGTTCATTCTTTTGGCAGTCTGTAGTATATCTAATATTATTCACCAACACCATAATTCAAAGGCATCAATTCTTTAGTCTTCCTTATTCATTGTCCAACTTTCACATGCATATGAGGCAATTGAAAACACCATGGCCTGGGTCCACTGCACCTTAGTCTTCAAGGTGACATCTTTGTTTTTTCACACTTTAAAGAGATCTTTTGCAGCAGATTTGCCCAATGCAACGCATCATTTGATTTCTTGACTGCTGCTTCCATGGGTGTTGATTGTGGATCCAAGTGAAATGAAATCCTTGACAACTTCAGTATTTTCTCCGTTTTTCATGATGTTGTTTATTGGTCCAGTTGTGAGGATATCTGTTTTCTTTATGTTGAAGTGTAATCCATACTGAAGGCTTTGATCTTCATCAGTAAGTGCTTCAAGTCTTCTTCACTTTCAGCAAGCAAGGTTGTGTCATCTGCATAACACAGGTTGTTAATGAGTCTTCCTCCAATCCTGAGGCAACATTCTTCTTCATATAGTCCAGCTTCTCAGATTATTTGCTCAGCAAACAGATTGAATAAGTATGGTGAAAGGATACAACCCTGACGCACACCTTTTCTGACTTTAAACCGCGCAGTATCCCCTGGTTCAAATGACTGCCTCTTGATCTATGTACAGGTTCTGCATGAGTACAAGTAAGTGTTCTGGAAATCCCATCCTTCACAATGTTATCCAGTTTAACCCAATACATCAGAAATATTATCCTTTCAATCCAGAATCAATATGAAAATTATTACTGAGAGGTTTTTACACCCTTTCCATGCTAAGTCTTGGAAACCTGGTGAGTAACTTGCACTCACAGCACCTCTCAATTTGATCAGCCACCCTTCAAGTGCTCAGCAGCCGCACATGACTAGTGGCCACCAAATGTGACAGCAGGCTTCCAGAACAATGCTGGGGACTCAATGGGCACTTGATAAATGTGTGCTGAGTGAATTATGGATGGGTGAGTTTGGATGATGAGACACGAGGTGGGGAGGCCAGGGGATCCCATCAGGAGGCCATGCACCTGCTATTCCTCTGCTTAGGACACAGTGAATCCCTCAGGGCTCCTCTCAGATCAACCGAAAGAACCAAACCCAATGCCATTGAGTCGATTCTGACTCATAGTGACCCTGTAGAACAGAGTTGAACTGCCCCATAGAATTTCCAGGGAGCGGCTGGTGGATTTGAACTGCCGACCTTCTGGTGAGCATCCTGAGCTCTTAACCACTGAGCCACCAGGGCTCCCATCCCAGGCCAGCCCCATCTAAAGTGGCTTCTCAGACCCTCTCCATCGCTCCCGTGGCTGTCATATCGCACAGCACTTTTCTCATCAGGCATGGTTTTCTTCGGTCCATCTGTTCCCACATAGTAGATGGTCTTCATCGTCAAATAAAAATCAAACCTACCCACAAGACTTGAAAGCAGGGGTTCAAACAGATACATGTACATAAATGTTCATTGCAGCACCATTCACAATGGCCAAAGGGTGGACACAACCCAAGTGGTCAACAACAGATGAATGGATAAGCAAGACGTGGTACGTACATGCAATGGAATATTACTCAGCCATAAAGGGAAATGAAATTTTGATGTATGCTATGACATGGATGAACCTTGAAAAGACTATGCTTAAGTAGGGAAGCCAGACACAAAAGTAGGAATATTGTATGATTCCATTGACTTGAAATGTCTAGAATAGGCAAATGCATAGAGATAAAAAGTAGATTAGAGGTTACCAAGGACTAGAATAGAATTGACGCATTGAACACCAATGACGGAAGACCAGACGAGTTGTGGAATGACATCAAGGACATGATACGTGAAGAAAGCAAGAGGTCATTAAAACGACAAGAAAGAAAGAAAAGACCACAATGGATGTCAGAAGAGACTCTGCAACTTGTTCTTGAATGGTAGAGTGAAGGTAAGAAATGATGAAGTAAAAGAGCTGAACAGAAGATTTCAAAGGGCAGCTCGAGAAGACAAAATAAAGTATTATAATGAAATGTGCAAAGACCTGGAGATAGAAAACCAAAAGAGAAGAACACACTCAGCATTTCTAAAGCTGAAAGAACTTAAGGAAAAAATTAAGCCTCAAGCTGCAATATTGAAGAATTCTACAGTGAAAATATTAAATGACGTAGGAAGCATCAAAGGAAGATGGAAGGAATGCACAGAGTCACTATACCAAAAAGAACTGGTCGACATTCAACCATGATCAGGAACCAGTGGTACTGAAGGAAGAGGTCCAAGCTGCACTGAAGGCATTGGCAAAAAACAAGGCTCCAGGAATTGACAGAATGCCAACTGAGATGTTTCAACAAACGGACGCAGCACTGGAAGCGCTCACTCGTCTATGCCAAGATATTTGGAAGACAGCTCCCTGGCCAATTGACTGGAAGAGATCCATATTTATGCCTATTCCCAAGAAAGACGATCCAACTGAATGCGGAAATTGTCGAACAATATCATTAATATCACACAAAAGTAAAATTTTGCTGAAGATCATTCAAAAGCGGCTGCAGCAGTATGTTGACAGGGAACTTCCAGAAATTCAAGCTGGATTCAGAAGAGGATGTGGAACAAGGGATATCATTGTTGATGTCAGATGGATCTTGGCTGAAAGCAAAGAATACCAGAAAGATGCTTATCTGTGTTTTATTGACTATGCAAAGGCATTCAATTGTGTTGACCATAACAAATTATGGATAACATTGAGAAGAATGGGAATTCCAGAACACTTAATTGTGCTCGTGAGGAACCTGTACATAGACCAAGACGAAGTCATTCAAACAGAACAAGGGGATACTACATGGTTTAAAGTCAAGAAAGGTGTGCGTCAGAGTTGTATCCTTTCACCTTACTTATTCAGTCTGTATGCTGAGCAAATAATCTGAGAAGTTGGACTATGTGAAGAAGAACAGGGCATCAGGATTGGAGGAAGACTCGTTAACAACCTCCAACACGCAGATGACACAACCTTGCTTGCTGAAAGTGAAGAGGACTTGAAGCACTTACTGATGAAGATCAAAGACCACAGCCTTCACTATGGATGACACCTCAACATAAAGAAAACAGAAATCCTCACAACTGGACCAATAAGCAACATCATGATAAACAGAGAAAAGACTGAAGTTGTCAAGCATTTCATTTCAACATCAACATCCATGGAAGCAGCGGTCAAGAAATCAAATGACGCATTGCATTGGGCAAATTTGCTGCAAAAGATCTCTTTAAAGTGTTCAAAAGCAAAGATGCCACCCTGAAGACTAAGGTGTGCCTGACCCAAGCCATGGTGTTTTCAGTCACCTCATAGGCATGCAAAAGCTGGACAATGAATAAGGGAGACTGAAGAAGAACTGATGTCTTGGAATTGTGGTGTTGGCAAAGAATATTGAATATACAATGGGCTGACAAAAGAATGAACAAATCTGTCTTGGAAGAAGTACAGCCAGAATGTTCCTCAGAAGCAAGGATGGGGAGACTTCATCTCACATACTTTGGACATGTTATCAGGAGGGATCTGTCCCTGGAGAAGGACATTATGCTTGGTAAAGTAGAAGGTCAGCGGAAAAAGAAGAAGACCCTCAATGAGACGGATCGACACAGTGGCTGCAACAATGGGCTCAAGCATAACAATTGTGAGGACGGTGCAGGACCGGGCGGTGTTTTGTTCTGTTGTACATAGGGATGCTATGAGTTGGAACAGATTCCACGGCACTTAACAACAACAACAAAATACATACCAGATTTGCTATTTTAACTATTTTAAGTATACAATTCAATAGCATTAATTACATTCACCATGTTGTGCTCCCCTCACCGTTATATATTTCCAAAACTTTTTCATCACTCCAAATGGATACTCTGTACCCATTAAGCAATAACTCCCCATTCTCCCTTCCCCTAGTCCCTGGAACTGCCCGGCCTCCAGCCAGGGCCTCAAAACTGGGTCAAGATGGCATTAAAAAATATATATATATATATATTCTACATCATGCAGGCTACGTTCAGGACTTTAGCTTTTATTCTGAGTGAGACGAAAGTGACACAGTTTGATTTTTATTTTATTGTGGTAAAAAAGCAAAGAAGTTACTTTAAGAACTAAGGAGTGCCTGACCCAAGCCATGGTGTTTTCAAACGCCCCAAATGCATGTGAAAGCTGGACGATGAATAAGCTGATGAAGTCCACACCCCAACCACTTCCCTTAAGGAGCTCTCACACTGAGGCCACTATGCACCCCTCAGCACCTCAGCCCTGGAGCCCGGGATAATATTCAAATGAGCCTATCCACAGGGAGCCCTGAAAACCTAGCTAACCCTATCTTGCTGGCTATACTTAAGCTGCCTCCTACAGCCCCAGCTTGCTGTTAACCTGTCCCCAGGTGCAACGCTCTGTGGGGCCTTATGTTGTAGCCTCTTTTGCTTAGGGCTGTAAGTTACAAAGAGCTCCGCCTTTCCCAAGTGTCTTTGTGTTCTGTCCCACCACCAAAGGACTTATAACCCCACCTAATATCACATGATTCATGATTATAGAACACCAGGCTACGCAATCTGGTCTTGTTCCCTGACTCCCTCTCCTTCTCTCATCCATGTTCATCAGCTCCAGCCACAGCCTCTGGGACTTTGACCTGCCTCCTGGTCTTTGCACCTACCTCCCGGCCTTTGACCTGTCTCTCGACCTTTACACCTACCTCCTGGCCTTTGCAGCTGCTGCTTCCTTTGCCCAGAAAGCTCTTCTTCCAAAGGACCCCACAGCTGCTTCTTCCCTCAGTTCAAGTCTTCGCTCAGTGTCCCTCAGGGAGGGCTTATCTGGCTACCCCCTTTAACCTGCAGCCCACCTCCAGAAATTTCTCTGTGCAGAAATGTTATATAGCGGGCTGGCTTGCAAGTTAGCCCTTGGCTGGCATCTGGGAGCGTGGATTTCGGAGGGGGGGGTTCCTACCGTTCCCTAAGAGGCGCCCACTGTGTCTAAGCTGTTTGTGCAAACAATATGGTTTATGCTGAACCCTTGTTTTCCTTCTGGGAGTCTGGAGGGTTGATACGTGGTAGGCAGAGTGACTACGAGGCCAACCCCCAATAAATTCCTGGGCCGAGCCTCCGAGCATCCCTAGTAGACAACATCTCACATGTTGTCACGATCCGCTGCTGGAGGAATGAAGTGTGTCTCGTGTGACTCCATGGGGGAGAGGACTCTGGAAGCTTGTGCCTGGTCTCTGGACTTCGCCCCATGCACCTTTCCCCTCTGGTGATTGTGCTGCGTCCTTTCACTGCAAGACATCTTACTATGGCTATATGCCGGATCACGTGAGGAGTCTTCCCAGGCAATCACTGAACCTGGGGGTGGTCACGGAGGTCTCAGACACTCTCCTTTCCCAGTGTGTTCTTCCTCCTTAGCACTTGCCACCATCTGACATCCTCTATCTTACTTCTACATCTTCATATTGTCTTCCCCCACACCCTGAGCCCCATCTGTCTTGGACTCCTCAGTATCTCCAGCATTACCCTGTACAGACCCACAGAAGACACTGGGAGAATGTCTGCAGAATGACAACTGTAACAGCTTTATTTCCAAAGCTGGGATGCCTTCCTGGGCTTGTAATGGGGAAGGGGCCTTTGGCCTCAGCAGCAGAGCCGTGCAGCACGGGTGTGAACAGGGGCAGGGCGGCAGGCCCGGGAGGCCCGCAGGTTCTTGAGGACACCTCACACAGGCTCCATCTGCAGCTCATCCCCATCCACAGCCTCGATCTGGTGGAAGGCAGCGTGGGAGCCGATGACCACGAGGGTGGCTCCTGCAGGAAACAGGCAGCTGAGGGCCACGCTTCCTCACCTGGCCTGCACCACCCACCCCACCACCCAGACCCTGTACTCACCCAGGACCCAGAAGACGGCCGAGCCTGCACCAGCCAGCCAGAAGAAGGGGAAGGAGACACCTCCGGCCAGAGCGTACTGATGGGCTGGGCTCACCTCTCGGCCTGGGGGACAGATGGCATTGGGCAGCTGTTCCGCCACTCCGTGCCCTGAGTAACTCCCGCCACCTCACAACTGGTATCACAAGTTCCAGGAGCCTTGAGATCAAATCCAAACTCCTCAAGCCGAGGCCCTCTGAGCCTCGGCCCCAACTTGTTTCTCCCACATCCCCTCTGTCTTCCAGAACACAGCACACCTTCCTCAGGCCCCTGCTCATTTCCTCTGGGAAGCTCCCAGCCCCGCTCTCCCCAGACTAGGGCTCTCCTGCTCCAACCTGTACTCATGTAGCCCAGGCGTCTCTAAGTGGTGGCCCACAGACCAAGTCTGACTTGCAGATGTATGTGTTTTTTTTTTTTTTTGAGTTTGCAGAGTTTCACAAGAATTTGATTCGTGGCTGGCAAGTAAACTGAACGATTTCCCACAAAAATACAGATTTCTGACTTCTCATGGAAGACTAGAAGGTTGGGTGGGTCACACTGGCCTGCATTCTCTGGTGACACCAATCAGCTGAAGCCAAGTTGTAGCTGTGGCTTAGATATGTCCTGGGTTGCCCAGCATGCCCCTCCCCCAGCCCACCTTTGTCATGTATGTGACTTGTGGGCTCCTGAAAGAATTTCACTCTGAGCCCCATGTCTTAGGACCTTCTGATGTCTGATCCCAACTCCTCCCTGGCCCCACTCCAAACTTTGAGCTTCCCCACCAGGCCCCCTTTGTCATCCCAGTGATGCATGGTAGCTAGCACAGACCACATGAGGTATTCTACAAAAGGCACAGGCCTCAGCTTCCCTCTCTGAGAAATCCTAACTTCCAGCTTCCACCCTAGGAAGCAGGAAAGGAAAGGAGGCTGGACCTAGGCCAGGCTAAGGCTTCCACCTGGTGGCCAATGTGGGTACCTGCAGCTGATGCTTTCCGCAGAGAGCTTACAGGGGAGTGTGTGGGAAGGGGAGTAGCTTGGAGAGATTTCATGGACAGGAGGAGCCAGGTGGAGAATGAGTTCTGGAGCGTCTCATTTTGCAGTTTAGGTGGCTGAGATGGGTGGGAGCAACTGGTGTGTCTGGGATCTTAAGCCATCAGGTTTGAGGGACCTAGTATAGTGGAAACCCTGGTGGTATAGTGGTTAAGAGTTCGGCTGCTAATCCAAAGGTCTGCAGTTCGAATACACCTAGGCGCGCCTTGGAAACCCTACAGGGGGGTTCGACCCTGTCCTATAGGGTCACTATGCGTCAGAATCGACTCGGGCAGACTCTGGTTCAGAAAGACCTGGGTTTGGGGTCTGAGGCTGGGGTTCCAACAGACAGGACTTGAGGGGCGGGGGCTCCGTCTGGGCAGGGGGTTTCTCACCAAAGAGCACAAGCTTGGACTGCAGTGTGCGCTGATAGAGAATGTAACAGGCACCAAAGAAGACGGCCAGAGCTACCAACAGCATGGGGGACGTCACCCTGGAGAGGAGTGCCGGGAGATAAGGGTCAGGCCTCTGGGCTTGTCCAGCCAGGGGCCCTGATCCTTCTACCCTGGCGGATGGCAGAATGAGTCGTTGAGGCTAGACAAAGCCAGGTCACCTCTGGTCACACTGTGTCCTGGCCAAGCTGACAGGGGAGTAGAGGGCTGGCCCTTTGGGAATAAGGGCTGGCAGGGCTATCCCACAGAGGCGGGGCGTGGCCAGTGAAGGGCGGGATCTACAAAGCCCGGCCACCTGGAGGGGCGATGCCTGGCTGGGCCGGCGAGGGCGAGGTCCCGAGAGGCACTCACACGCAGTACAGGATGAGGCCCAGGAACACGAAGACGTAGTTGCTCTGGTAGTGCTCCACATTGCGAACGAGGCGCTGGCACAGCTCCCCCAGGTTGCGGGGCCGCGAGAAGCGCCGCTGATCGACGAAGCCGCCCCAGGGCCGGATGGTCGCGCGGCGCCTCTCCAGCCACTCACGGCCCGCGCCGGATGGAATCAGCTTCGGCAGCAGGGTCCTGGTGGGCAGGGCCGGGTCAGCGGTACACGGGGATGGCCGGGAGCCCCGAAGAAGGGACTAAGGGGGGCGGACTCCCAGGTCCTGGGGGTCGAAGGGGCTCGGGAGGGGGCCCAAACTCCCGGATCCCAGAGGACGCCCAAACCCCAGAGTCCTAGAAGAGAAGGGGACTTGGGGCCTAGGCTCCCTAGTCTGAGAGAAGGGGGGCTGGGACCTGGACTCCTGGGACCCGAAGGAGGAGGGAGTTGGGGACCCGCACTCCGGAGTCCTAGGTTAGGGGGCTAAGCCGGGTGGCTCACGTGGCGCTCAGCCCCTCTGCCTCAGCATCCTTCTGCTGGTTCTTCTCGGCCGCCATGTCTGCGAGGTGAGGTGTAGAACCGATGTAACGAGCCCCGGGCCCAGCAGACGCCGTCCGCCTCTCCCGAGCCCGGCCTCACCCAGCGGAGCGGACGTGGCGCGGCTCGGGAGAGGCTGGGGCAGGAGTTCTGTCGCTGAGCATTGTGGGAGTTGTAGTCCTGGTACTGTCCGGGCAGGTGGGCGCCATGATGGCAGTCTCACTGGCAAAGCACTTTGGGAAATGTATTTCAAATGGGGCGACGACGGAGGCCTTTGTGCATTGTGGAAGTTGTAGTTTCTGAAGCGGGGCGTGTGAGAGTTGCTGTCGGAGAAGTGGGCTCCTGGGTGTGGGCGTTATGGGAGCTCTAATGGCAGAAGCAGGTGTCGGGTACTCGTGTACTCCCCTGCAGAGAGTGCAATGAGACCGTATAGCGTGGACATTCTCAGACTTTAAACCAAAAGACCCGTTGCTGTCGAGTGGTTCCAACTCAGAGTGACCCTGTAGGACAGACTAGAACTGCCCTATCTGGTTTCCAAGGAGCCACTGGTCGAACTGCAGTCAAGCTCTTAACCACTTCGCCATGTTGTTGTTGTTCGGTGCCATCAAGTCGGTTCCGACTCATGGTGACCCTATGTACAACAGAACGAAACACTGCCCAGAACTGCACCATCCTCACAATCGTTGTTATGCTTGAGCCCGTTGTTACAGACACTGTATATCAGTCCATCGCCTTGAGGGTCTTCCTCTTTTTCGATGACCCTCTACTTTACCAAGCATGATGTCTCCAGGGACTGATCCCTCCCAATAACATGTCCAAAGTATGTGAGACATTGTCTCGCAATCCTTGTTTCTAAGGAGCATTCTGGTTGTACTTCTTCCAAGACAGATTCGTTCATTCTTTTAGCAGTCCATGGTATATTCAATATTCTTCGCCGACACCACAATTCAAAGGCCTCAATTCTCCTTCAGTCTTCCTTATTCATTGTCCACCTTTCACATGCATATGAGGTGACTGAAAACCCCACGGCTTGGGTCAGGCACACCTTAGTCTTCAAGGTGACATCTTTGCTTTTGAACACTTTAAAGAGGTCTTTTGCAGCAGATTTGCCCAAAGCAATGCGTCTTTTGATTTCTTGACTGCTGCTTTCATGGGTGTTGATTGTGGATCCAAGTAAATTGAAATCCTTGACAGCTTCAATCTTTTCTCTGTTTATCATGATGTTACTTATTGGTCCAGTTGTGAGGATTTTTGTTTCCTTTATGTTGAGGTGTAATGCATACTGAAGGCTATGGTCTTTGATCTTCATCAGTAAGTGCTTCAAGTCCTCTTTCAGCAAGCAAGGTTGTGTCATCTACATATCGAAGGTTGTTAATGAGTCTTCCTCCAATCTTGATGCCCTTCCCAGGATGAATGGGTTAGGCCTAGTCCCCCACCTCCGCCCCATGCACTCTGGATAGGAGGGAGGGAAGTTGGGAAAAGGAAAGGATTGAGTTTTTTTTTTTTTTTTTTTTTTTTTTTAAAGAAGGAGCTGCTATAAGTAAAAGAGCTGGGATTCTGGAATCAGATTCAAATCTGTGTGCAAATCCAGACTATGTGGCTTTGACCAAGTCACCTCCTTGAACCTTTGTCTTCATCTGGTCAGTGAGGATCCTAAGGGTACCACACTCATGGAATTGTGATGATTCAGTTAAATGATCCATATAAAGTGCTTAAAAGTCTTGACATTTATAACTGCTCAATAAATTGTGTTGCTGTTGTGTGCCGTTTAGTTGATTCCAACTCATAGTGACCCCATGTGACAGAATACAACTGCCCCACAGGGTTTTCTTGGTTGTAATCTTTATGGAAGATCAGGTCTTTCTCCCACAAGGCCTTTGGCTGAGTCTGAACTGCCAACCTTTTGGTCAGCAGCAGAGCTCTTAACCGTTGTGCCACCAGGACTCCTTTCAATAAATTGTAATTGTTGCTATTTACATGTCTGTCAGTTTGTCGTACTGTGGTGGCTTGCATGTTGCTGTGATACTGGAGGTTTTGCTACCAGTATATAAAATACTAGCACAGTCACCCTTGGTGGACAGGTTTCACTGGAGTTTTCAGACTAAGACAGACTGGGAAGAAGGACCCAGCAGTCTACTTCTGAAAGAATTAGCCAGTGAAAACCTTATGAATAGCAGCAGAATGTTGTCTGATATAGAGTCAGAAGATGAGCCCCTCAGGTTGGCAGGCGCTCAAAAGATGACTGGGGAAGAACTGCCTCCTCAAAGTAGAGTCAACCATAATGATGTGGATGGAGTTAAACTTTCAGGACCTGCATTTGCTGTTGTGGCATGACTCAAAATGAGAAGAAACAGCTGCAAATATCCATTAATGATCAGAACGTGGAATGTACGAAGTATGAATCTAGGAAAATTGGAAGTTATCAAAAAATAAATGGAATGCATAAAGATTGATATCCTAGGCATTAATGAGCTGAAATGGACTGGTATTGGCCATTTTGAATCAGACAATCATGTGGTCTACTGTACCGGGAATGACAAACTGAAGAAAAATGGCATCACGTTCATTGTCAAAAAGAACATTTCAAGATCTATCCTGAAGTACAACACCGTCAGTGATAGGACATTATCCATACAGCTACAAGGAAGGCCAGTGAATAACAACTATTACTCAAATTTATGCACCAACCAGTAAGGCCAAAGATGAAGAAATTGAAGATTTTTACCAACTTCTGCAGTCTGAAATTGATCAAACATGCAATCAAGATACATTGATAATGACTGGCAATTGGAATGCGAAAGTTGAAAACAAATAAGGAACAGTAGTTGGAAAATATGGCCTTGGTAATAGAAATAACACCGGAGATCTCATGATAGAATTTTGCAAGACCAATGACTTCTTTGCTGCAAATACCTTTTTTCAGCAACATAAACAATGACTATACATGTGGACCTCACCAGATGGGATACACAGGAATCAAATCAACTCTATCTGTGGAAACAGATGATGGAAAAGCTTGACATCATCAGTCAGAACAAGGCCAGGGGTGGACTGTGGAACCGACCATCAACTGCTCATGTGCAAGTTCAAGTTGAAGCTGAAGAAAATTAGAAAAAGTCGAGAGTCAAAGTATGACCTTGAGTATATCCCACCTGAATTTACAGACCTTCTCAAGAATAGATTTAACGCACTGAACACTAATGATCAAAGACCAGATGAGTTCTGGAATGACATCAAGAACATCATACATGAAGAAAGGAAGAGGTCATTAAAAAGACAGGAAAGAAAGAAAAGACCAAAATGGATGTCAGAAGAGTCTCTGAAACTTGCTCTTGAACACTGAGTAGATAAAATGAAAGGAAGAAATGATGAAGTAAAAGAGCTGAACAGAAAATTTCCAAGGGTGGCTCGAGAAGAAAAAATAAAGTATTATAATGAAATGTGCAAAGACCTGGAGATAGAAAACCGAAAGGGAAGAACACACTTGGCATTTCTCAAGCTGAAAGAACTAAAGAAAAAATTCAAGCTTCGAGTTGCTATATTGAAGGATTTACAGGGAAGATATTAAACAACACAGGAAGCATCGAAAGAAGATGGAAGGAATACACAGAGTCACTGTACCAAAAAGAATTTGTCAACGTTCAACCATTTCAGAAGGTAGCATATGATCAGGAACCAATAGTACTGAAGGAAGAGGTCCAAGCTGCACTGAAGGCACTGGCAAAAAACAAGGCTCCAGGAATTGACAGAATACCAATTGAGACAATTCAACAAATGGATGCAGCACTGGAGGTGCTCATCGTCTATGCCAGGAAATTTGGAAGACAGCTACCTGGCCTACCGACTGGAAGAGATCCATATTTTTACCCATTCCAAAGAAAGGTGATCCAACAGAATGCAGAAATTATCGAACAATATCACACACAAGTGAAATTTTGCTGAAGAGAATTCAAAAGCAGTGGTAGCAGTACATCACCGGAAACTGCCAGAAGTTCAAGCCAGATTCAAAAGAGGATGTGGAACAAGGGATATCATTGCTGATGTCAGATGGATCCTGGCTGAAAGCAGAGAATACCAGAATGATGTTTACCTGTGTTTTATTGACTATGCAAAGGCATTCAATTGTGTTGACCATAACAAATTATGGATAACATTGAGAAGAATGGGAATTCCAGAACACTTAATTGTGCTCATGAGGAACCTGTACATAGACCAAGACGAAGTCATTCAAACAGAACAAGGGGATACTACATAGTTTAAAGTCAAGAAAGGTGTGCGTCAGAGTTGTATCCTTTCACCTTACTTATTCAGTCTGTATGCTGAGCAAATAATCCGAGAAGTTGGACTATGTGAAGAAGAACAGGGCATCAGGATTGGAGGAAGACTCATTAACAACCTCCAACACGCAGATGACACAACCTTGCTTGCTGAAAGTGAAGAGGACTTGAAGCACTTACTGATGAAGATCAAAGACCACAGCCTTCAGTATGGATTGCACCTCAACATAAAGAAAACAGAAATCCTCACAATTGTACCAATAAGCAACATCATGATAAATGGAGAAAAGATTGAAGTTGTCAAGGATTTCGTTTTTCTTGGATCCACAATCAACGCCCATGGAAGCAGTAGTCAAGAAATCAAAGGATGCATTGCATTGGGCAAATCTGCTTCAAAAGACCTCTTTAAAGTGTTAAAAAGCAAAGATGTCACTTTAAGGACTAAGGTGCACCTGACCCAAGCCATAGTATTTTCAGTCACCTCATATGCATGTGAAAGGTGGACAATGAATAAGGAAGAAGGAAGAATTGATGCCTCTAACTTATGGTGTTAGTGAAGAATATCGAATATACCATTGTTATGGATTGAATTGTGTCCCCCAAAAATGCGTGTCAACTTGGCTAGGCCATGATTCCCAGTATTGTGTGATTGTCCACCATTTTGTCATCTGATGTGATTTTCCTATGTGTTGTAAATTCTACCTCTGTGATGTTAATGAGGCAGGATTAGAGGCAGTTATGTTAATGAGGAAGGACTCAATCTACAAGATCAGGTTGTGTCTTGAGTTAATCTCTTTTGAGATATAAAAGAGAGAAGTGAGCAGAGAGACAGGGAGACATCATACCATCAAGAAAGTAGTGCCAGGAGCAGAGTGCATCCTTTGGACTTGAGATCCCTGTGCTGAGATGCTCCTAGACCAAGGGAAGATTGATGACAAGAACCTTCCTCCAGAGCCAACAGAGAGAGAAAGCCTTCTCCTGGAGATAGTGCCCTGAATTTGGAGTTCTAGACTACTAGACCGTGAAAGAATAAACTCCTGTTTGTTAAAGCCATCCACTTGTGGTATTTCTGTTACAGCAGCACTATATAACTAAGACAACCATGGACTTCCAGAAGAATGAATAAATCTGCCTTGGAAGAAGTACAACCAGAATGCTCCTTAGAAGCAAGGATGGCAAGACTTAGTCTCATATACTTTGGACATGTTATCAGGAGGTATCGGTCCCTGGAGAAGAACATCATGCTTGGTAAAGTAGAGAGTCAGAAAAAAAGAGGAAGACCCTCAAGGTGATGGCTTGACAAACAGTATCTGTAACAATGGGCTTAAGCTTAAGAACGATTGTGAGCATGACACAGGACCAGGCAGTGTTTCGTTCTGTTGTACATAGGGTTGCTATGAGTCAGAACTGACTGGACAGCTCCTAACAACAACAACATTATGAATGTTATGATAATTATGATATCTGGAGCTCAGCCTCTTCAAATTTAACAGTAACATTAGGGGCTGAAGGGTGTGGGACTTTGAATTGGGGCATTTCAGGAGATGGGGCAATGTGGGAGAAGGGGCTCTAAGGCTGCAGACTGGTGGGCAGGGAGTCCTGAGTCAGAGGGATTATGGGAGATGGGTCCCAGAGACAGGAAAATTGTGGGAGCTAAGGCTCTGAATCTGGGGTTTGGGAGGGCCCCAAGTAGGGGGCAATATGGAGACATGAACCCCTCAGTTGAAAGAGTGGGTGAAATGGGGTCCAGAGACAAAAGAGATCGTGAGAGAGGGGTTCCAAACACAGGTACTGAGGGAGAGAGGCTCTAGAGCAGAGGAATTATGGGAGATAGTAGGATCCCTGAGACAGGGAGACTGTGGGAGATGGGAGGATCTCCGAAAGAAGAGGTTGTTGGGAGATGGGCCCTTAATCATTGGGGCTGTGAGACATGGACCTTTGAATTAGGGTTATGGTGGGAAATGAGGAGGTCCCTGAGGTAGTGAGAGATGGGCCCTGGCCCCTCCAGCCTGAGGCCTCCTTCCTGCCTCTTGGATTCCTAGAGGGAGCAGAACTGGGAGAGTCAGGAAACCTTAACACAGACAGTCAGAAAGCTGGGTTATAGTCCTTCCTGTGTAACCTCAAGGAAGTCTCTCCCCTCTCTGGGCCTCGGTTTGCCCATCTGTTTATGGGAGTAACTCTTACTCTGCACCAGATGAATAAATTGACTTCTCTGGCTTCCCTAGGAGAGGACTAGGCTCATGTAGCCTGGACCAGGCTCTGTCCTGGATATCAAGAGGGGTGTCCAGCACACATGGCTCCTGCCCTCCAAGCTGCCTTCCCGTCTCCCCAGACTCTGGACTCCCCCCCACCCCTTAGCTGTTGCCTTGCTGCAGTGGGCACTGCACATACTCACCCACACTCACATGAGCATCCTGGCCACCTGGCTGGGTCTGGCCCTAGCCTCTCCTCTGATTTGCATCTCTGACCTATGTTAGAGCCTGCCTCAAGGGAAGTGGTACAGATGCCCCACCAGAATGGCTAAAATTCAAAGGACTGACAATACTGAGTGTTGGTGAGGATCTGGAGCAACTGGAACTTTCATATACTGCTGGTGGGAATGCAAAATGGTACAAGAACTTTGAAAATGGTCCAGCAGTTTCTATTAAAGCTAGTCTATCCTATGACCCAGGAATCCCACTCTTAGTATGTACTCAACGGAGAGGCATATGTGTGTCATCACTACCTGAATGTTCCTATTCTTAGCTGCACCTATTGTAATAGCCAAAGAACTGGAAACAACCCAATGGCCATCAACAAGCAACTGGTAAGCAAATTATACTCCAGTGTTGAAATTGTGTTTCTTTTCTTTCTTCCTTTCTTTTTGTTTAGGGTTATGGTTCGGTTTAGGGTTAAGGTTGTATTTTGGTTTAGGGTTAGGAATAGCTTTAGTGTTACGTTTAGGCTTCTTGTTAGGTTTATGTTTAAAGTTCGGTTTTGGTTTTGGTTTAGGGTTAGGGTTAGGTTTTAGTTTTGAGTTTAGGTTTTATGTTAGGTTTAAGTTTAGGGTTAGGACTAGGGTTAGTGTTTAGGGTTAGAGTTAGTGTTAGGGTTACATTTAGGGTTAGAGTTAGGTTTAGGGTTAGTTTTCTATTTAGGTTCAATGTTAGGGTTATATTTAGGATTAGGTTTTGGTTTGACATTGGGTTTAGGTTTAGGATTACTGTTTTGGTCAAGTTTAAGGTTAGGGTTAGTGTTTAGGTTTGGGATTCAGATGTAGGGTTAGGTTTAGGGCTAGGGTTCGTCTTAGGGTTAAAATTGTGTTTCAATACTAGACAACAAAGAAAAGGAATGAACTGCTGGTACACATGACAGTGTGGCTGAATCTCACAGACGTAACGTTGAGAGCGAGAAGCCAGACCCACAAGAGGACATGCTGTAAGATTTCGTTTATATCAAGTTCAAGAACAGGCACAGCTAATATGTGGTGATAGAAGTGAGATCAGCATTGCCTCTGGAGGGGGGCTAACTGGGCTGGGACAACAGGGAACCTTCCAGCGGGTTGGAAATGTTCTATGCCTTGATCTGGGCAGTGTGATGCCGGTGTAATGTGTGTAAAAAGTCAGCTGAATGTGAACATTTGTGCACTCCACTATGTGAAAGTTTACCTCAATAAAAAGGGAGGAAGGGACATAGAGAAAGATAGATAACGGGGGTGGGGGGAGAGAGAATAGTACACATGTGCAGTGATTAAGAGCTCTGCGGCTAACCAAAAGGTCAACAGTTCGAATCCACCAGCTGCTCCTTGGAAACCCTACAAGGCAGTTCTACTCTGCCCTACAGGGTTGCTAGGAGTCAGAATTGACTCGATGGCAATGGGTTTGGTTTGGTTTAGTCCCCAACTTACAACAGGGTTCAATTCCGACGACTTCATTGTAAGTTGGTTCTGCTGTAAGTCAAATACCTCATTTCAAATTAACAACTGATGCTTCTTGTGGTTGCAAACACGGAATAAGATCACACTATAGGCCTGATCTACAGTGAAGTCTGTGTCAGTGTTGGAACAATGAAGTGAGAGTCGTAATGGCTGTTGGCTGCCTGTGCAGTTCAATTGTTGTATGTTGTTGAGTTGAACATTGCCCCACTTTCCATCCCTTACGACTCCCAACACCTCCTTCACTGTAGACCAGGCCATAGCCCGCTATACGGCAGTGTTCTGAACAGTGAATCATAAAATTGAACATCTGCAAGTGGACATCTGAGAATGATACACCATCAGCAAATTCACAGGCTGCAACACTGTATATAGTATACATCACTCATGATAAGAAGTTAAAAAAAAAAAAAGAGCACGGTTGTAAGTGCAGTTTGTTGTAACTCGAGTATGCCGTAAGTCGGGGACTATAGTGGCTTCAAGCTGGGACAGACTGGTTTCATATCCCAGCTTTGCCACCTCCCAGCTGTGTGACCTTGAGCAAGTCACTTGCCCTCTCTGAGCCTCATACCTTGTAAGGGTTAAATGAGCTAATGTACATAGAGTGCTTTAGAAGAGAGCAGGGCATCTAGTGGGAGCTCAGTCACGATTGTCATCGTCACCACCACTACCCTAATGGCCTCCCTGGGCCCTCCTCCAGTACCAGAGGATCCTGAGTCTGCTTCCAAGTCTGAGTTCCTTCCTCTCCCCACCATTCCATCCCTTGATGAATTCACGCTGCTCTTGCTTTAACATCATTTGAGTCTAAACCTCCATGATTCGACCACTCAGAGATTCTCACCACAGGGCCAGGCTCAGTACCTGGAGTTGCACGACTCACCCAGCAGTGTGCCAGCCCAGGGGACGCCCACCGGCCCGCCAGCGTCCTGCCATCCCCCCCACACCCCTAGAGCAGAAAGCAAGCAAGAGACGGCACACAGCTTCTCTCTGCCCGCTGATATATTTGATAATTGTCCAGAATCAGAGATGGCATCAGCCGAGGGGTGAGGGGAGTAAAAAAGAGCCCTGGGAGGGGGCCGGGAGGGGGGTTAGGGATGGAGGAGCAAGGAGAGGGGGAGAAACAGACAGGAGCAGAGAGAAACAGACACAGGAGAGAGTGAGGGAGGAGAGTGGCAGGGGTGGGGGCAGGAGAGAGAAGCCAGCCAGAGGGAGGAGGGAGGCAGAGAGGCAGGAGATCACTTGAGGGGTAGGGGCCAAGGTGGGGCCATAGGAGAGAGGGCCCCTCCCCCCAGAATACAAAATAGGGGGGACTTGAAGGGGCTGTTCTATGCAGAGGTGGCAAGGAAGAGATGGTGATGAGGCAGGGAATGAGGTCAGTAGTAGGTTTCTTTCTCCACCCAACCTGGAGAGACAAAGACAGAGAGACAGTCAGAGACAAGAAGCAGAGGGAGAGCCACATAGAGGGACGAACCAAAAGAGACAGAGACACACTAAAGACAAGGAGAGGAGGCCCAGAGAGACAGAGAAGGGTGGAGGGGAGACAGGAAGTAAAGAGACAACAGAAGCAGGTCAGGAGGGGAAGAGAGAGAATGAAGTTACCATCACACAAGCCACCCACGACGCTTCTTCCCATCTCCCCCCTCCACCAGCTGCTCTGGCCCTAGCCCCCCAGTCTTCCCCTTTCACCCTAAGAGCCCCCTCACCCCCGGGGTTCCTGCGCAAGATGAGTTTGCGGATTTCGTCGTAGACGAAGATGAGGAAACTGTAGGGGAAGGCACAGAACCACCAGCTGGGCCTGCAGAGATGGGGAGCGAGAGGTCATCAGCGTGGGGGCCAAGTGGAGGGTACAGAGGCAGGGTCCCCGAGGATGGGAGGGGCCGCTCTGCAGGAATTCCCCCAGGACACCCAGAAGATGAGTGAGGGGTGCCCTGGGCCATGGCTGGGCATGAGGTCTGCAGAGTGACCTACTGTGAGAATGTCTCATGGGGAAGGTTTGGTGGCATCAGAATAGGGGTTACAATAAGGTCCAGAGAGGCACCGGAAAACGTGGGGCCTGAGGTCCATGGCTGTGGCCCGGGGACTGCAGGATGGGCCCAGCCTGTGAGCGTGTTCTACAGGGAAAGGCTCGGCAGAGAGTGTTGGAGTGGCTGATGGGGCTGGCCCCAGCGTGGGGGGTCCTGGGGGTAGCGAGGGCCCGGGTCACTCACTTGAGAGGGTACATGCGGAGGGCCACATCCATGCCGGGGCAGTAGGACAGGAAGGCGGCAAGGGCTGTCTCCTCAAACAGCCCGAAGATCAGGATCTTGTTCCTGGGGGCACAGGTGAGGCAGCTGTGGGCTGAACGGACCCCACCCGGCATCGCCCCTCCCCACAGAGAGACCAGAGACACACCCAAAGGCAGACAGAGAGAGACAGAGGCAGAGAGACACACACAAAGATAGAGACAGAGATACACAGAACCAGCAATCCATACACAGAGACAGTGAGAGAGACAGAGAGGCAAAGACAAGATACAGAGATACAGAAAGATTAAGACAGAAAGAGAGAGTCAGGGACAGACATCCAGAGAGGCAGTGGTATAAAAAGATACAGCAGAAAATGCAAATAACGAGCATGTTCACACATTGTGAAGAATGTAACCGTCCCCGAACAACTTGTGTAGAAATTGTTGAATGGGAACCTAAACTGCTGTGTAAACCTTTACTGAAAACATAATAAAACATTAAAAAAAAAAAAAAGATAGAGCAGATCTGGAAAGAAACCCAGCCTTTCGCACCCTTCCCCTCCCCCCACACACAGGCAGGGGTAGAGAGACAAAGAGCCTGAGAGACTACAAGACAGACAGGAATGAACGTCAATTTAGGGGCAAAAAACCGAAAGCAGAGCCCAGCCCGAGTGGAAGGACCCAAAAAGACACAGAACAGCCCGCCGCCAGTGCTCACCTCATGCCCTGCTGGAAGACTGAGTTCCTTCGGGTCTTGCAGATGATGAGGTCGGCCCACTGGACCACCACGATGCTCACGAAGAAGGCCGTGTGGCACGTGAACTCCACCACTTTCCTCTGCTCATATGTCTGCAGGAGAGGCCGCGGGGCTGACATCAGTGGGCCTGCGCACCCTCAGACGTCTTTGCTAACCCCTGCCTACCGCGGGCGGCCCAGAGCAAAGCAGGACCTTCTTCTTCTTTTTTGACACTGTTTCCTTTTATTGTGGTAAAATATGAAAACGCAAACCCGTTGCCATCAAGGTGATTCTGACTCACAGCGACCCCATGTGTGTCAGAGTAGAACTGCTTCACAGGGTTTTCCATGGCTACTTTTTCTTTCAAGGTGCCCCTGGGTGGACTTGAACCTCCAACCTTCTGGTTATCAGCTGAGCGTGTAACGGTTTGCACCACCCAGGGACTCCGCAGTAAAATATACACAGTACAAAATTTACCGTTTTAACCATTTTTCCAATTCAGTGGCACCGAGTACATTCACAACTTAGTGTAACCATCACCACTATTTAGTCCCAGGACGTTCTTATCTCCCCAAACAGAAACCCTGAACCCCTTAAGCAATCACTCTCCATCCCCCCTCACCCCAACCCCTGAACCTCTACTCTACTTGAAGCAGGGCCTCTTTTTACACACAGGGTCTCAGATGTGTCCCCTTTTTTGGGCTCATAGCCCAGCGGGAAGAGTCGGGATGTACTAGAAGGAAAGTCCCTGATGTGGGTGGAGCTGTGAGGAGGACAAGGAGGATGGGCACCAGCCAGGCTTTGAAGGGACAGGCATAGTGGGGAAGAGAGAGACAGGAAAAAAGGCACAGAAGACATCTTGCCTGGCTGGGGCAGAGAGTCCGGGTGGTGGGATATGAGACCTGGATAGGCTGGGCAGCGTGTGGGGAGACCCCAGGCAGGAGGGAGCCCGGTGAGGGCTTTGATGCTGCCCCTGGGGCAGAGGCAGCACATGTATGACTGGGACAGCTTGACCCCAGACTCTTCTTCAGGCCAGACACTGATTCCGAGGCTCCCTTGCAGCTGTGGGCCCCCAGTCCCACTCACCCACTGCTGCCCATAGCTGTCCTCCAGGTCATTGACAGTGCGGTCATCCCAGTTCAGCCGGATGCCCACCAGATTGCTGGGCAAGAAGCCGTTTTCTGCCAGGATCACAAAGTAGGAGAAGAAGCCACCCAGCGCCTGGATCATTCCTGGGGGGAGGAGAGAAGAGAGATGAGGAGAGGCTCAGGTGGGGGGCGGCAGCTAGCCCAGCCACTTGTGAGGTCTCTTGAGACCTCCACTGGGAGGAGGGTGGGTCACCTCAGTCTTCCTGCCTGAGACCTGTCATCCTGAGGTGAGCTCCCAGGCTGGTTACCTGAGGGTGCTACCTGGTGGCGAGCACCTGAGATGAGCACCTGGGACAGGGGCTTCAGGGCAGGGGCTCTTCTGAGATGGGCAACCTGGCATCTCCCTCCCGCCTGAGAACATCACCTGGAGGATCACCTGGCTTGGTCTGACAGCCCCCCAACACAGGAATGACCCCCCCCGACCCTGACCATGGGCACAAAATCTCCGCTTGCTGGGACACTCCCAGGGACAGGGAGCTCACAACCTCTAAGGCTCTTGCATATCACCTCCAGCACCATGGGGAGGGGGAGGTAGAGAGGAATGGGGCCCAGCCCTGCCATCGGAGAGCTCCCAGCTAATCTTGTCCTTCTCATCATGGAAGTAGGGGAGGTACTGGGTTCTGGAACTGACCAGCCCTGGTTACTCCACTCAATGTTCTATGTGCTCCCTCCAACAACAAGCAAGACAACTCATCCATCCCCAAGCCTGCCCTCACCAGTGCTGACCCCATCCTAGTGACCACCACCCATCTGCAGGTCAGCCTCAGCTCCTCTCAAACCTCCAACACCAAGTCCTATTTTTGTTCCATTTATTCAACACATGTTTTCTGAGTGTCTTCTATGGGCCAGGCCATGGGCATTCAGCCAGAAGCCACACAGACAAGAACACAGTCCGTGGGGGCAGGATCCCAGTCCCTCAATGTTACAGATTGAATTATGTCCTCCAAAAGTAAGTGTTGGAATCCTAATCCCCTGTCGTGGATTGAATTGTGTCCCCCAAAAATATCTGCCAACTTGACTAGGTCATGATGCCTAGTATTGTATATGATTGTGTAATCTGATGTGATTTCCTTAAGTGTTGTAAACTCTATCACCATGATGAGGTTATACTGATGATGTCTATAAGATTAGACATGTCTTAATCCAATCTCTTTTGAGATATAAAAGAGAGAAGCGAGCAGAGACACATGGGAACCTCATACCACCAAGAAAGCAGTGCCGGGAGCAGAGCGCGTCCTTTGGACCTGAGGTTCCTGCGCAGAGACGCTCCCAGACCAAGGGAAGGTTGATGACACGGACCTTCCTCCAGAGCCAATGGAGAAAGTGTTCCTACGGAGCTGATGCCCTGAACTTGGACTTGTAGCCTACTGGACTGTGAGAGAATAAACTTCTCTTTGTCAAAACCATATGCCTGTGGTATTTCTGTTAGAGCAGCACTAGATGACTAAGACACCCCCTATACCTGTGGAGGAGCCCTGGTGGTGCAGTGCTTAAGAGCTTGGCTGCTAACCTAAAGATCAGTAGTTTGAATCCACCAGCTGCTTTTTGGAAACCTTATGGGGTAGTTCTACTCTGTCCTATAGGGTCACTATGAATCGGAATCAACTTGACGGCAATGAGTTTGGTTGTTTTTTTTTTAATACCTACAGACGTAATCTCATTTGGAAATAGGGTTTTCTTTGTTATGTTAATGAAGCTCTATCAGTGTGAGGAATAAGGAAGACTGAAGAAGAATTGACACCTTTGAGTTATGGTGTTGGCAAAGAGCACTGAATATACCACGGACTGCCAAAAGAACAAACAAATCTGTCTTGGAAGAAGTACAGCCAGAATGCTCCTTAGAAGCAAGGATGGCAAGACTACGTCTCATATACTTTGGACATGTTATCAGGAGGGACCAGTCCCTAGAGAAGAACATCATGCTTGGTAAAGCAGAGGGTCAGCAAAAAAGAGGAAGACCCTCAATGAGATGGACTGACACAGTGGCTCCAACAATGGGCTCAAGCATAGCAATGATTGTGACGATGGCGCTGGACCGGGCAGTGTTTTGTTCTGTTGTGCACAGGGTTGCTGTGAGTCAGAAGTGACTCAACGACATCTAACGACAAAAACATGAGTGTAAGGTGTGTCCTAAACCTAATCACTGACGAGTTATAAGGAGCAGCATAGACACAGGGACAAGAGAGCACAAACAGGGGAAGAGAGATGCCACATGAAGATCACCAAGGAACCGAGGAACTGAAGCTGAAAGAAACAAGGATCTTCCCCAAGAGGCGACAGGGAGCCTTCCCCTAGAGCCGGCGCCCTGAATGCAGACTTCTAGCCTCCTGAACTGTGAGAAAATAAATATCTGTTCTTCACAGCCACCCCCTTGTGGTGTAGCAGCTGCAGTCGCACTAGGAAACGGAGACCCTCACCAATCTGTCCGTAAGCCATGCTGATGAGCCTCTCGTTGACCAGCTTGTCCGTCCTTGGGTTCCTGGGCTGTCTCTTCATGATGTCGCTCTCGGCAGCCTCATATGCCAATGAGATGGCGGGGACCTGGGCGGGAGAGACCAGGTGAGTCGGGAGGGGAAGGCCCTGCCCTCCTGGGGGCCGGGCGTGGCTGTGGCTCACCATGTCAGTGCCCAGGTCGATGCAGAGGATGGTGATGGTGCCCAGGGGCAGTGGGATGTTGGCCATGATGAACAGCAGAAAGGGTGTGATCTCAGGGATGTTGCTGGTCAGCGTGTAGGCGATGGACTTCTTCAGGTTGTCGAAGATCAGGCGGCCTGCGGCAGGGGCAGGGTCACACGTCAGAGCCCCATTCCCTCTGGCCCTTCCCTGCTCAGCCCACACATCCTTGCCAATCTACCCCTACACCTGTCCCTCTTTCTACTCAAACGTCTCGCCATGTCACTCCCTGTTCAAACGTTCTTGGAACACAACCATTTTGAAAAACAGTCTGACAGTTTCTATTAAAGAATTCCTGGGGATGCAAAGGGTTAATGCGCTCGGCTGCTAACAGAAAGTTTGAAGGTTTGACTCCACCCAGAGGCATCTCAGGAGACTTCGTGGCGCAGTGGTTAAGAACTCAGCTACTAACCAAAAAGTGGGCAGCTTGAAACCACCAGCCACTCCTTGGAAATCCTATGAGGCAGTTCTACTCTGTCCTATAGGGTCGCTTTGAGTCGGAATCGACTCAATGGGGACAGGTTTTGGTCAGTGGCACCTCAGAAGAAAGGCCTGGGGATCTGCTTCCGAAAAACCAGCCACTGAAAACCCTGCGGAGCACAGTTCTACTCTGACACGCACGGGGTCACCATGAGTAGGAATCAACGTGACAGAAACTGCTTATTAAAGTTAAACGTCCCTCTACCTTGTTGACCCAGTAATCCCACTCCTAGGTTTATACCTAAGAGAAATGGGGGCTTATGTCCACCAAAACACACGTGCAAATATGTTCCCAGCAGTGTTATCCACAATAGCCAAAAGCTAGAACCACTCCCACTATCCATCAAGTGAGTGGAGATATAAAATGCTATCTCCACACAATGGAATGCTTCTCAGCAATAACACTGTACACATCCACCTCCATGGAGAGACTCACAGATGTCACGTTGTGTGAAAAAGTCAGACACAAAAGAGTTCAGACCGTATGATTCCATTTATGAGGTTCAGAACTAATCTATGGTGCTGAAAGTCTGGATTGTGGTTATTTCTGGGGAGGGAGGCTATATACTGAGAGGGGAGCTAAAGAAACCATACTAGCCCTTTAGGCTGGAAACGTTCTCTATCTTTACCTGGGTGTGGTGGTTGCTTGGAAGTATAACCCAAAAAAAACCAAACCTGTTGCCCTCAAGTCAATTCTGACTCATGGCAACCCTATAGGCCAGAATAGAACTGCCCCATAGGGTTTCCAAGGAGCGGCTGGTGGATATGAACTGCCGACCTTTTGGATAGCAGCCCAGCTCTTAACCATTGTCCCTCCACATGGAAGTATACATGTGTAGAGATTCATGGAGCTGCCCACTTACTGCCTATATATTATAAAAACAAACAAACGAACAAAAAAACCAAACCCATTGCCGTCAAGTCAATTCTGACTCATAGCGACCCTACAGGACTGAGTAGAACTGCCCCATAGGGTTTCCAAGGAACAGCTGGTGGATTTGAACTGCCAACCTTTTGGTTAGCAGCCAAGCTCTTAACCACTGCGCCACCATCACTCAATAAAAAGTCAAGCACTATAGTGTGGAGTCCCTGGGTGGTGCAAACAGTTAAGGCACTCGGCTGCTAACCAAAGGGTTGGAGGTTCAAGTCCACCCAGGGGCACCTCAGAAGAAAGGCCTGGTGATCTGCCTCCCAAAAATCTGCCACTGAAAATCCTGTGGAGCACAATTCCACTCTGACACACATGGGGTTGCCATGAGTTGGAGTCGACTTGACAGCAACAGTTTTTTGGTTTTTTTTTTAATAGTGTGAATAAGTAAAAGAAGAATTAAAGATTAACCCAATCGGCCCCACTCTCCACACTCCCCCATTGAGAAGCCATGAGCAACAAGGTATATTGTTAAGAAAGAAGGCAAAAGCAAGCTGCCCAGTGGTATGGATGGTTTGATCTCCTTTGTGTTATAAATAAGACCGCTAGGTGTTCATGGAGCCCTGGTGGTGCAGTGGTTAAGAGCTCGACTGCTAACCAAGAGGTTGGCAGTTCAAATCCACCAGCTGCTCCTTGGAAACCCTATGGGGTAGTTCTACTCTGTCCTATGGCGTCTGCTGTGAGTCGGAATCGGCTTGATGACAACAGGTTTGGCTTTTGTTTTTGAGGAGTTGACACCTGCTCTTCCCTTTCCCTGTTATGTGCTGATAGCCATACTCTACTCCTAACTAGTTCTTTCTCATCCAAAAATATTTGTGGAGGAAACGAAATGATAAGCGTGTGTGGCAGAGGGTAGAGATGCAACAGGATTAGTCACGAGCTGATAACTGTGGGAGTTGGTGAGGGTGGCTTACTCTGCCATTGTTCCATTTTTGGGTACGTGTCTGAAATTTTCCAGTGATGAAAAGTTAAACCTTTTTTTTTTTTTTTTTTAACTTCAGAGAGGACTTCCTTGTCTATCTTGTCTGAGCAGGACCTCCTATTAACTATCGTTATTTTCTATCTAAGGAGCCCTGGTGATGCAACAGTTAAGCACTCAGCTGCAAACCGAAAGGTTGGCAGTTCGAATGTCTCTGCGGGAGAAAGACCTGGCGATCTGCTTCTGTAAAGATGACAACCTAGAAAACCCTATGGGGCAATGCTACTGTGTCACACGGGGTCACTATGAGCCGGAACCAACTCGACAGCACCCAACAACATTATCTATCATGACGCCCTGTTTATTTTCTTCCTAGTTACACAATTTGTAATTATGTATTTATTCACATTTAACTTGTTTAACGCTGTGTCTCCCAGCTCTATGAGGGCAGGGACCATGTTGGCTCTGCTCCCAGCCTTATATCCAGCACCCAGCACGAAACAACAGCAATAACAAGACAGTCGCCACTGAGTTGATTCTGACTCATGGCAGCTGCCTGTGTGTCAGAGAAGAACTGTGCTCTACAGGGTTTTCAGTATCTGATTGTTTGGAAGCAGATTGCCAGGACTCTCTTCCAAGGTGCCTGTGGCTAGATCTGAACTGCCAATGTTTCAGTTAGCAGCCAAACGCATTCACCATTTGCACCACCCAGGGATGGCTGGTGCACAAGGTAGGGGCCCAGTCAATGTCTGGAAGGACGGAACACGTGTATCCGTGAGAGTGTGTGCACAGTACAGGCACAGAGGATGTCTCGGTGGTAAGAAAGTGTTAACCATCATTTCTTCTGGAAAATAGCAGATGAGGAATAAATAGGAGCATTTAATTTGCAATTTAGGCTCTCCTTTGCTGTTTGAAGTATTTTTTGTCATGAATTATTTTTTTATCCTATTGAGATTTAGAATGGGAATGAGAATCTGGAACAGCAATTCTTTCGTAGTGGTGCGATTATGGGTTATTGCAGTTTTCTTTTTACTGCTTTTCTGCATTTTCTAGAGTGATCCCGAATTACTTTGATAATCAGCATGAAATTAAATGTGGACAAACCCCTTCTCTGGCTGCCTCCGAGGCTGGTCAGGAGAGGGTGCCCAATGGCTCTGCATAGGCTCACCCACCTCGGACACAAGGTCAACCTCCAGACCGCTCCTTCACACCTCCTTGTCTTTGTACACACAGCCCCCTGTGCCTGGGACTCCCTTCCCTTCACTCCTCTGCCTGCAAGTTCCTACCAACCCTCGGGGCTCTGCTCAGCTTTTCTGGTCCTCGTCTACTCTGACTGCATGCGGGTGAGGGGCCTCTTGAGGGTTCTAAAGACCATTTGCTTCCCCGTGGTTGCACTTAAGAGTATTTCAAAAAGGTTTCTAGTCTGCCTCACCCACCAGATGGGGCCTGCTCTGGGTGCTCAGGGAACCCAGAAGTGGGTCAGCCCGGCCCTGCCTGCAGGAGCTCCCAGCCCCCAGCGAGAAAGACTGAAGAGGACCAAGCTCAGGCCTCATCAGGGACCAGTGCAGTTCAGTGGTCTCCCCGCCGTGCACCCCGCCACAGTCCTGGCCTGCTCCCCTCACCCTTCTCGGGCCTCCTGCAGTGGCCCCAGTCTCAAGGGTCACTGGTCCAACTCACCCTCCTCCACACCCGTGACAATGGAGGCAAAGTTGTCATCCAGCAGAATCATGTCGGCTGCCTGCTTGGAGACATCTGAGCCAGCAATGCCCATGGCCACCCCGATGTCAGCCTTCTTCAGAGCGGGGGAGTCGTTCACGCCATCGCCAGTCACAGCCACGATTGCTCCCTGGAGGAGTGCGGATGAGGAGGACACCACAGGCCTGACCCTGGCCCCCTTCTCCCCAAAACACAGGAGTCCAGGCCCCTATCCTCCTCCTCCCTCAGACGCAGGAGTCCAGGCCCCAGCCCTCTCCTCCCTCAGACCCAGGAGTCCTCGCTCTCAGCCCCCTCCTCCCTCAGACCCAGGAGCCCAGGCCCCAGCCCCCTCCTCCCTCAGACCCAGGAGTCCAGGCCCCCAGCCCCCTCCTCCCTCAGACCCAGGAGCCCAGGCCCCAGCCCCCTCCTCCCTCAGACCCAGGAGTCCAGGCCCCCAGCCCCCTCCTCCCTCAGACCCAGGAGCCCAGGCCCCAGCCCCCTCCTCCCTCAGACCCAGGAATCCAGGCCCCAGCCCCCTCCTCCCTCAGACCCAGGAGCCCAGGCCCTAGCGCCCTCCTCCCTCAGACCCAAAAGTCCGGGCCCCCAGCCCCCTCCTCCCTCAGACCCAAAAGTCCGGGCCCCCAGCCCCCTCCTCCCTCAGACGCAGGAGTCCAGGCCCCAGCCCTCTCCTCCCTCAGACCCAGGAGTCCTCGCTCCCAGCCCCCTCCTCCCTCAGACCCAGGAGTCCAGGCCCCCAGCCCCCTCCTCCCTCAGACCCAGGAATCCAGGCCCCAGCCTCCTCCTCCCTCAGACCCAGGAGCCCAGGCCCTAGCGCCCTCCTCCCTCAGACCCAAAAGTCCGGGCCCCCAGCCCCCTCCTCCCTCAGACCCAGGAGCCCTCGCTCCCAGCCCCCTCCTCCCTCAGACCCAGGAGCCCAGGCCCTAGCGCCCTCCTCCCTCAGACCCAAAAGTCCTGGCTCCCAGCCCTTCCTCCCTCAGACCCAGGAGTCCTGGCCCCCAGTCCCACCCTGAAGGCCCCCACCCAGCCAACCTGTCTCTGACAGCCCTCCACAATGATGAGTTTCTGCTGGGGGGACGTGCGGGCAAAGACGATCTCAGTGTGGTTCTGCAGGATCTCGTCAATCTGCTCGGAGGTGAAGTCCTTGAGGTCGGTGCCGTGGATCACACAGGCCTTGGCATCCCTGGGAACGGCCAGGATGTGTAAGGAGTGGTGCAGCACAGCAGTGCACAGAGAGCCAGACAGGCCAGACCCACAGTCAGGGGAACCAGGGGTCTGGGCACTGCAGAGGCTGGGGCGCTAGAGATGAAGGGAATGGGGGAGGAGGGGGGCTGCAGCAGGACCAAGAGAGAGCAGAGGGCAGACCTCGGGAAGGACTGGGGGCAGTGGATGTAGAGGGACAGACGTGTACACACAACCAGGAAAGGGAGACAAGGACAGAGAGAGGCATAACAATGGGGAAGCTGAGGAATCAGAAAAACAGCCGAGATGAGAGTGAGAAACAGATAGACAGACAGGCAGACAGACGCACAAAGACAGGCAGGAAAAGAGAGAGACAGACACAGAGAATACGGGATGTCACTTAATCCTCCGAGGTGGGGGTATTCATAGCCCCATTTTAGAGAAATTGAAACTGAGACTCAGGGAGGCTAAATGACTTGGCCAAGGTCACACAGCTGGCGAGTGGCTGGGATGTGAACCTACACCTTGATGGCTCCAAACCCCATACACCTGCAACACCAGGCTGCCCGTCCTCACACGTGGAGGAGGAACAAGACCCAGGAGCTGGGTAAACCCAGGAGTCCCAGGGGGGCTGGACAGAGGCTGATACCCATTGGGATGCCCTGGAAGACTGGGGCCCCAAGCTTGTCTGGGCAGGGCTCACCGGGGGTTGACTTGGCTGACGGGGATGTTGAGCCTGGCAGCGATGTCCTCTACTGTCTCGTTGCCCTCCGAGATGATGCCCACGCCCTTGGCAATGGCCTTGGCCGTGATGGGGTGATCACCCGTGACCATGATGACCTGCAGGCATTGTTGGGAGAAGGTCTACCCTCACTCGCTGGCCCCTGGGGCCCCGGCCCTGTCTCTCCCGGCTGTCCCAGGCCACACCTTGATGCCTGCGCTTCGGCACTTGCCGACCGCATCGGGGACAGCTGCCCGGGGCGGGTCGATCATGGACATGAGGCCCACGAAGCAGAGGTTGTCCGTGGTGAAGTTCACATCGTCACAGTCAAAGGCAAAGCCCTTGGGGAACTGTTCCTCAGGCAGGTAGGAATGGCAGAAGCCTGGGGGCAGGGACGAGGCGAGGGGGCATGAGGACTCCACCTTGGGACCACCACAGCTCCCAGCCGCGGGTGGTCCCCCGCAGTCAGCCAGCCCATCCAGTCAGCATGCATTTCCTGAAGCTGCCTTCCCCTCTCATTTATTCACTCATTCACTCATTGCCCGTGCATCCCGGGACTTCCTGCTCTGAGCCAGGCCCTGGGCACATCACACCCATCCTTGCTTTCGAGGGGCCCAGAGCTGGCCCGGCCACCTTCCCCCGGTGCCCTTGTCCCAGGCTAGCCCCACCCGGGGTGCGCACCGAGCACGCGCTCGCCCAGGCCGCCGAGTTCAAGGTAGGCGTTCTGGAAGGCTTCCTTCATTTCCTCGTCCAGTGGCTGCTCCTTGCCCTGCAGCAGGATGGTGGAGCAGCGGTCCAGGATGCGCTCAGGGGCGCCCTTCATCACCAGCAGGTACCGATTGTCGGTGGGGTCCTCGGTCTCGTGGATGGACAGCTGTGGACAGAGCAGAAGACGAGCGTGCCAGAGAGGGCTGCCCTTACCCACCCGGAGCTAGGGGGTGCAGGACAGATGGCCGCGGGGCTCCCCCAGAGGGCTCTGCCCCAGTCTCTCCGCCCCAGGAGGATCTGTTTTCTTTTCTTTTCTTTTTTAATTGTGGTAAAATATATATGGAGTCCTTGGGTGGTGCAAATGGTTAACACTCCAGGCTGCTAACCAAAAGGTGGGATGTTCGAGTCCACCCAGAAGCGCCTTGGAAGAAAACCTGTCGATCTACTTCTGAACAATCAGCCATTGAAAACCCTATGGGGTATAGTTCTACTCTGACACATATGGGGTCACCATGAGTCAGAGCCGACTCGATGGCAACTGGTTTTTAAAACGGATATATAACAAAAATTTGCCACTTCAATCATTTTTCTATGTACACTTCAGTGGTGGTAATTACTTTCATCATGTTATATAACCACCACCACCATCCGTTTCCAAAGTGTTCAGTCACCATTAACAGAAACACAGTGCCCCAGGGAGCTCTTTATCTGCGTCTCCGACTCTCTCACAGAGATCCCTGCTCATCTCTGCCCCCTCGGTCTCTTTATTTCACAGTCAATTTCTGTCCCCTTGTGTCTCTCGCACAGACATCTCTGCTAGCCAGAGGAGGTGTACCTCTCTCTCATCCCATATCTGACCCATCATCAAATTGGGCCAGCTCACTTCTGAAACACCCCCAGATCTGAACTCTTCATAGTGGGTCCAGCCACTACCATGTCATGTACGGAATATCGCCGCAGCTCCACACAGGAATCGCGTTTCCCCAATTACAGTACTTCCTTCCCACAGCCGCCAGGGGGCGCCTTTTAAAAAACCGTGAGTCCGTGTGAAATGGTGCGGCCGCTTTGGAAAACAGTCTGCCGGTACCTCAAAAGGTTAAGCAGTTGAGCGACCATAAAACCAAAAAACCAAGCTTGTTGTCAAGTCAATTCCGACTCATAATGACCCTATAGAACAGGACAGAACTGCCCCATGGGGTTTCCAAGGTGTAAATCTTTACGGAAGCAGACTGCTACATCTTTCTCTCTCGGAGTGGCTGGGGTGGGCTCGAACCGCGGACCTTTCGGTTAGTAGCTGAGGGCTTTAACCACTGTGCCACCATGGCTCCCGTGAGTGGCCATGGGACCCAGCAATTCCATTCCTAGCTATATACCCAAGAGAAAACATATGTCCACACAAAAACTTGTATGTGAATGTTCATTACAGAACAACCCAAATGCCCATCAACTGATGAACGGATAAACAAAACCTGGTGTATCCATACAATGGCGTATTGTATTATTCAGCCGTGAAGAGAAATGAAGTTCTGAAATATGTTGTGACCTGGATGAACCTTGAAAACATTATGCCGAGTGAAATAAGCCAGACACAAAAGGGCAAATAGGACATAAGTCAACTTATATGGAAATACATAAATGCATAGAGACAGAAAGTAGGATAGAGGTTACCAGGGGCTGGGGAGAAAGGGGTACAGAGTTTGGGATGAGGAAAAAGTTCTGGAAATAAATAGTGGTGACGATTACACAATATTGTGAATGTATTTCATTCAATGCCACTGAATTTTACACTTAAAAATGGTTAAAATGCATTCCCGAGGCCAACTCTTCAGACAAAGATTAGACTGGACTATGGGACATAAAATGATACTCGTGAAGAGTGTGCTTCTTAGCTCAAGTAGATACATGAGACTGAATGGGCATCTCCTGTCCAGAGGCAAGATGGGAAGGCAGAGAGGGTCAGAAGCTGGGTGAATGGACACGGGAAGTCAGGGGTGGAAAGGAGGAGTGTGCTGTCACAGCATAGGGAGAGCAACTAGGGTCACATAACAACATATGTATAAATTTTTGTATGAGAAACTAACTTGAATTGTGAACTTTCACTTAAAGCACAACAATAAAATAAAATGGTTAAAATGATAAATTTTATGTTATGGATGTTTTACCACACGAAAAAAAATTTTTTTTAAAAAGGCATGAAGTACTGATAGATGCTCCAACATAGACGAACCTTGAAAACATCAGGCTAAATGAAAGAAACTGTTCACCAAAGGCCATGTAGTATACCGTTCCATTTCTATGAAATGTCCAAAATAGGCAAATCCACAAAGGAGATTAGTTTAGGATTGGGATAGGGCAAAGGGGATAGAGGGCTTGTTTGTTTGTTTTTTGAGGTGATGAAAATGCTCTAAAATCGACTATTGTGATGGTTGCACAGCTCTGTGACTATATTGCAAACCAATGAACTGTACACTCTAAATGGATGATCATATGGTATGTGAACTGTATCTCAATAAAACTGTTTTTTAAAAAATGTGAGTCAGGTCCTGCGTCTCTGCTCAGAGCCCTCCTGTGGCCCATGTCTCCCTCAGAGTAACAGCCAAGTCCTCTGCTTGCCCCCGAGGCCCGCCATGAATCTAGCCTGCCACCATGGCCCTCATTTCCCACCACCCTCCCTCTGCTCACTGCCTTGCTGTTTTTCAGAAGTGCCAACACATTCCTGCCACTGGGCCTTTGCACGTGCTGCCTGGACCACTCCTCCCCCAGATGCTGGCCTCGCTTCCTCCCTCAGCACTATGACCCGCAGCTTCCTTTGTTTCTGTGTCTTCTAGCATTAGAGTGTAAGTTCTGTGAGAGGAAGAACTTCACTGTTTTACTCACTGCCATATCCCCAGCCCCTAAAACAGGGCCTGACATATGGTAGCTTGTTGAATAGATGGATGTTGCTGTCTCTGCCCTCACTGATCTCTGGCTGTCTCCCTCTCTGCTGTAAGGAGATCTTGACTCCCCTGCCTCTCCCTCTAACAGAGATCTCTCTCTGACCTCGGGTTCTGCCTGGTCCTCTCCTCAGACCAGGTGGGTATTATTGGTCCCATTTTACAGATGGAGAAACCGAGGCTCTGAGAAGATTAGTAACTTGCCCAAAACAGGAGGGCAGTGGGGCAGAGGTGGCCACTTTACAGGCATCATAGATGGGAGAAATTGAGGTCCGGGGACAGGTCAGCTTTCCCAGGGAGCCCAGGGTACCTGGTATTTGTTGGTGGAGTTGAAGGGAATCTCGGCCACCTTCTTGTTGCGTTCGCGCATCAGCTTCACGGAGCCAGAGGACAACTCAATGCACTTGAGCAGGGCAGACTCAGAGGCATCCCCGGCCACATCCCTCTGCGGGGAGAGAGGGCCATGAGAGCAGATGGCACAGAGAGGGGCACAGGCAGGGCCCAGGCGAGGCCAGCGGCCAGACTCACCTTCAGCACAGGGATGTTGTCCTGGCCACCCTTGAAGACAGCACGATTGCAAAGGCCGGCGATGTGGGACAGGGCCACCCACGTGTGTGAGCTCTTGTCAAATGAGGTTCCTGAAGGAGGCAGGTGTCAGGGCTTCGGATACCTGGGACCAGGCCCCTGTCGCAGCCTCTGTGATCCCACCCTGGGCCCTGCCCTCACCTGACTGGTCTTCGGTGGTGTCGGCCTCGTGGATCTGGTTGTCGAACCACATGTGGGCAACTGTCATGCGGTTCTGGGTGAGGGTTCCTGTCTTGTCTGAGCAGATGGTGGATGTGGAGCCCAGGGTCTCAACAGCCTCCAGGTTTTTCACAAGGCAGTTCTTCCGAGCCATACGCTTGGCAGTCAGCGTCAGACACACCTAGGGGCAGAGGAGGGGCAGGTAAGTTACAGGTAGGAGCTGGCAGCAAGGTTGGATGAACAACCTGAATGTCAACAACCCAGAGAGAATCCTTGGTGGCCTGGAAAAAATGGGGTACCACCCCGCAATTCCACCTCTAGGGACAGGCCAACAGAAACAAGCTCAGATGTGTCCCCAAAAGGCATGTTGCTAGAATGTTCATCCACCACCCATCTGTCAATGTGTTGTACTGTGGTGGTTTGCACGTTGCTATGATTCTGAAAAGAAGCCCTGGTGGTGAAATGGTTAAGCACTAGGCTGATAACCAAAAGGCTGGCAGTTCAAATCCACTAGCCCATCCAAGGGAGAAAAGACCTGGCGATCTGCTCCTGTAAAAATTACAGCCTAATCTGTGGGGACCATGGTCTCGGGGAACATCTAGCTCAATCGGCATGACACAGCTTATAAAGACAATGCTCTACATTCTACCTTGGTGAGTAGTGTCTGGGGTCTTAAAAGCCTGTGAGTGGCCATCTAAGATACTCCACTGGTCTCATCCCTTTGGGAGCAAGGGAGAATGAAGAGAACAGGATACAAGAAAAAGATTAGTCCAAAGGACTAATTGCCCACAGCTACCAAGGCCTCCACCAGACTGAGTCCAGTACAGCTAGATGGTGCCCGTCTACCACCACTGACTGCTCTGACCAGGATCACAACAGGGGGTTCTGGACAGAGCTGGAAAAGGATGTACAGCACAATTCTAACTCACAAAAAAAGACCAGATTTACTGGCCTAAAGGAGACTGGAGAAAACCCGAGAGTATGGCCCCCAGACACCCTTTTAGCTCAGAGGTGAAGCTACCTCCGAGGTTTACTATTCAGCCTGGGAGTGGACAGCCCCATAAAACCAAAGGAGACTAATGAGGTACAGGAGTCCAGTGACAAGGGCCAGAAGGCAGAAGGGGACAAGGAAGCTGGTGATAGGGAACCCAAGGTTGAGTAAGGATATTGTTGATGTGTTGTGAGATTGTTAACCATTGTCATAGGGCAACATTTGTAGTTAACTGTTAAATGAGAAACTATTTTGTTCTGTAAGCCTTCATCCTAAGTGAGAATAACAGCACAATTGGAAGAGCATAGTCAATGTCACTGAACTGTGTAGTAGAAATTTTTGAAACGGTGTATCTTTGGCTATGTGTATTTTCACCAAAAAAATAAAAAAGGTTGAGAATTTAGAGGGTAAATATGTTGTGGGGTGTTAACCAATGTCATAAAACAACATGTGTACTACTATTTCATGAGAAACTATTTGTTCTGTAAGCCTTAACCTGAAGTACAATAAAATATTAAAAAAAAAAATTACAGCCGAAGAAACCCTACACGCAGTTCTATTCTGTCCTATAGGGTCACTATGAGTCACAATCAACTCAACAGCACACAACAACAGCATGATGCTGGAAATTGTGCCACCAGTATTTCAAATACCAGCAGGGTCACCCATGGTGGACAGCCTTCAGCAGAGCTTCCAGACTAAGAGAGACTAGGAAGAAAGGCCTGGAGACCTACTTCCGAAAATTAGCCAGTGAAACCTTATGGATCACAACAGAACATTGTCCAATATAGCCCTGGAAGATGGCACAGGACACAGCAATCTTTCCTTTTGTTACACAGAAGGTCGACTCGATACAATTAACAACAGCAGAATGTATGCAGCAGCAACACTGATAATTGTCTATCACTGAAAACAACCCGGAATCCAATAACAGCAGAAGAGGTCAATAAACTGCAGAATACTCATAATATAAAACCCATTGCTGTTGAGTCGATTCCAACTCATAGCAACCCTGTAAGGACAGACTAGAACGGCCCCATAGGGTTTCCAAGGCTGTAATCTTTACGGAAGCAGACTGCCACATCTTTCTCCAGAAGAGCAGCCGGTGGGTTCGAACCGCTGATCATTCATTTAGCTGCCAAACGCTTAATCACGGTGCTACCAAGCCTCCTCACTCATGATATGGAGTACTATACAGTGATGAAAAAAGAAAAAATTATTGCTGCCTGCAATGTACACACGAATTTCAAAAACAGAACGTTGGGTAAAAGGAAAAAAAAAAAAACAGCATGAAACAAAAGATTCCATACTGACTTATTCCCTTGATATGAAGTCCAAACACAGGCAAAATGAATCTCTGCTATTAGAAGCCAGGATGGGGTTACCCTTGGGTTGGGGGTAGACACTGAATGTGGTCATGAGGGGGCTTCTGGGGGGCCCAGCCTGGTGCAGCTGACACAGGTATGTTCAGTTTGTCCAAATCCATTCGGCTGTAACTTAGCAATACGTGCAGGCTTTGGTGTATTATAGCCTTTTAAAACGAGGTAGCTTTGAATGTGCTAATATGGAAACATTTGCAGAATAATTTAAAAAATAGACTAATTTAAAAAACATTTGCAGAATAGAGTAATTTTAAAACATTTGCCGAATAATTTAAAAAACCAAGGAGCAGAATAGTATTGCTAGCAGGGGCCCTCCTGGGTCCCTTGAAAAGGATATTATGTACACACAGGTGCTAAATGTATACTTCCCTCAGGAGGCCGTGAGGAGAGGGAGCTTCTGGAGGGGTGCTAAGGGCCCCCCATGCTTTCTAACTTAACATATTCTTTAGACTTTTCACCATGAGTGTGTGCTTCTTAATTTTGTAAGTTAACTTAAAAAGTCATAGGATTGTTAGCCCTGTATGTCTTCAGTGTTTCTCCAGGTTTTCGTGTGTTTGCTTTGTTCATGAGGCCCTCCGAGTTCCAGGGCTCTCCTCGCTGAACATCTAGCAGGCTCAGCCCTCAGTGCCCAAGTGGTCCTTGTCAAGAACACTGGAGTCCGGGCCCCCAGCCCCTCCTCCCTCAGACCCAGCAGTCCAGACCCCCAGCCCCTCCTCCCTCAGACCCAGCAGTCCAGACCCCCAGGCCCTCCCCCCTCAGACCCAGGAGTCCTGGCCCCCAGGCCCTCCTCCCTCAGACCCAGGAGTCCTGGCCCCCAGCCCCTCCTCCCTCAGACCCAGGAGTCCAGGCCCCCAGGCCCTCCCCCCTCAGACCCAGGAGTCCAGGCCCCCAGGCCCTCCTCCCTCAGACCCAGGAGTCCAGGCCCCCAGGCCCTCCCCCCTCAGACCCAGGAGTCCCGGCCCCCAGGCCCTCCTCCCTCAGACCCAGGAGTCCAGGCCCCCAGGCCCTCCCCCCTCAGACCCAGGAGTCCCGGCCCCCAGGCCCTCCTCCCTCAGACCCAGGAGTCCCGGCCCCCAGGCCCTCCTCCCTCAGACCCAGGAGTCCAGGCCCCCAGGCCCTCCTCCCTCAGACCCAGGAGTCCTGCCCCCAGCCCCCTTCTCCCTCAGACCCAGGAGTCCAGGCCCCCAGGCCCTCCCCCCTCAGACCCAGGGCTCTGCATCCCCAGCCCCTCCTCCTCCAGACACCAGCGTCTGTCCGGGCCTTACAGTGACAGTGGCCAGCAGACCCTCTGGTACATTGGCCACGATGATGCCGATGAGGAAGATGACGGCCTCAAGCCAGCTGTAGCCCAGAATGAGGGACAGGATGAAGAAGGAGACACCCAGGAAGACAGCCACACCGGTGATGAGCTGGATGAAGTGCTCGATTTCGATGGCGATGGGCGTCTTGCCCACCTCCAGCCCCGACGCCAGGGTGGCAATGCGTCCCATGACAGTGCGGTCCCCAGTCGCCACCACCACACCCCGAGCGGTGCCTGTGAGCCAGAGAGGATGAGGCCTGAGGTGGGAGTGCGAGCCCACAGCATGGACTAAGGCTGGGGTGGGGAAACGGGCTCAACAAGGCCCTCTGGGACACCGGTTCCCCCTGAACTTCAGAAGGAAGCAGGTCCCCTTTCTGGACCTACCCAGGTCCACTCTCACCTCCCCGGGTGCCCCCACCACGCCTGCCTCACCTTCCACGCAGTTGGTGGAAAAGAAGGTGATATTCCGAGTCTCCAAGGGGTTGTCATGCGTGCAGTCGGGAGAGCGGGTCTGGGGCTCTGATTCGCCAGTCAGGGAGGAGTTGTCCACCTGGGGTGGGGGCAGAGGAGGGAGGCTCAGCAGGGGCCGGGGCACTTGTCCACGGGAGACGGGCTAGAAGCCTGGGGTACCCAGGTGATAAGTGATGTCTAGAAGGCAGAGGCTGGGATCTTGAAGGTGGGAAAGAGGGGAAGTGGAGGGCTTCCTGCCAAGGTCTAAAGGATCTATGGGTCTCTGAAGGGTGACAGCTAGTGACTCTGACACTTAAGTCCTGGTAGGGGGGAGGGTCTGAGGGGGAAGGGGCTGGGGGAAGGACTCCTGGGTCTGAGGGAGGAGGGGGCTGGGGCCTGGACTCCTGGGTCTGAGGGAGAAGGGGGCTGGGGGCAGGACTCCTGGGTCTGAGGGAGGAGGGGGCTGGGGGCAGGACTCCTGGGTCTGAGGGAGGAGGGGGCTGGGGCCTGGACTCCTGGGTCTGAGGGAGAAGGGGGCTGGGGGCTGGACTCCTGGGTCTGAGGGAGGAAGGGACTGGGGCCTGGACTCCTGGGTCTGAGGGAGGAGGGGACTGGGGGCTGGACTCTTGGATCTTGGGGAGGAAGGGGCTGGACTCTTGTGTCTATGGGAGGGCCAGAGCCAGTACCCCAGGCCTCAGGCTCACCTTGCAACCATGGGCTGAGATGATGCGCAGGTCGGCTGGAACTCGATCTCCACCCTTGATCTCTACTAGGTCTCCAACCACCACCTCCTCAGCATTTACCTGCATCTTCTCACCTTCCCGGATCACCAAGGCTTGCTGTGAGTGGGAAGGAGAAATGTCACCTCTGCCCAGGGATCACTCGGCACAGCCCCCCCACCTGTCCATCCCCACCTGACCCTTCCCTGAGCGCCCCTCACCTGGGGAACCATGTTCTTGAAGGATTCCATGATCTTGGAGCTCTTGGCCTCCTGGTAGTAGGAGAAGCAGCCGGTGATGATCACCACGGCCGCCAGCACAATGCCCAGGTACAGCTGCAGGGGGACAGTGGGTCTCTCAGGCCCTGCCCAGAAGTCGCTCCCCACCAGCCCCACCAACCCCACCCCAAGTTTCATGGACTCTGGGAAGGGGAGCTTCGTGTCAACGGGGGTCTGTCTTTGTCTGTGTTTGAGCCCAGGGTTGTGTCCATATGAGGGTCTGTGGGTCTGCTTGAGCCTTTCTGTCTGTCTGTCTGCTTGCCCATGCTCAAATCCCTCTTTCTGTATGTGGCTGTGTTTCAGTTTTTGAGGCTCTTTCTCTCTCTGTTGTGTGTGTCTGTCTGTCTTCCTGCCTGTGTTAGAGAATCTGGGTGTAGGTTATTGTCTGTCCATGTGTTTGTCTGTCTGACTGTCTGCATACCTGGCTTTACATTTACAGGTCTGTTTGTGTTTGAGTTTCTGTGTGTACATCTGTCTCTGTTGGTTTACTATATCTGAGACTCTGAGTCTGTCTGTCTGCCTGTTCAGGTTTAATTTCTGAGAATACTGTCTGTGTGATCCTCCTATCTGTCTGTCATCTGCAACTCTGCATGTGTTCGTTGGTCCGTGTTTGAGTGCCTGTCTCTGTCTGCCTACCAGTCTCTGTGTGAGAGTCTGGGTCTGTCTGCATCTGTGTGTCTGTGCCTACGTGTGGGAACTAGGTGGCCATGTCAGGATCGTGTCCACGTGCGGCCATCTGCCGACTCTCAGCAAGTGAGCTTGCATGTGAGGCTCTCTGTAGCTGGGGTGTGGGTCTGTGTTTATTGGCTCGGGACTGTCGTGTGTCCACGTGTCCCGTGTCGGTGGGTGCTGACACACGAGCAGGTGGGTGTGCTTGGGTCTTTACGTGGGCACATTCACTCTTCAGGTACCCTTCAGGCCATGACCGCCTGGGGGTGTCTGTCCGCAACGCCACTGAGGTCAGAACCCCAGCTCACCCAACCTGCTGTGTGATCTGGGGCAAATTACTTGCACTCTCTGAGCCTCAGTTTCCTCATACCTGCTCTGATTCTCTCGCTGGGCAACTGTGAAAGTTGGATGAGAAAAGAGAGGAGAGTGGGCTGTGGACAGCGTACAGAGATGGGGAGACATAAGGGCGCATGTGTCCTTAAACGTGTGGCCCGGGGCAGGTGGGTGGAGGGCCCTCACGTTGTCACGAGACGGGTCGTCCTCCGTGCCGGCCTGGATACCGTAAGCCAGGAAGCAGAGGATGGCCCCGATCCACAGCAGGATAGAGAAGCCCCCGAAGAGCTGGCGGCAGAACTTGACCCACTCTGGGGTGGTGGGTGGTGGCGTGAGCGCATTGGGCCCATCTCGGGCCAGGATCTCCTGGGCTTTGCTGTGGGTCAGACCCTGGGGGACACAAGACTCACACAGAACCCTCCCTGAGGAACTCCAGCATTCCACCCCTTCACAAGCATCCCCAGGCCCCAGCCCCTCCTGCTTCAGACCCAGGAGTCCAGCCCCCAGTCCCCTCCTCCCTCGGACCCAGAAGTCCAAGCCCCAGCCCCCTTCTCCCACAGACCCAGGAGTCCAGGCCCCAGCCCCCTTCTCCCTCAGACCCAGGAGTCCAGGCCCCAGCCCCCTTCTCCCACAGACCCAGGAGTCCAGGCCCCAGCCCCCTTCTCCCACAGACCCAGGAGTCCAGGCCCCAGCCCCCTTCTCCCACAGACCCAGGAGTCCAGGCCCCAGCCCCCTTCTCCCACAGACCCAGGAGTCCAGGCCCCAGCCCCCTTCTCCCACAGACCCAGGAGTCCAGGCCCCAGCCCCCTTCTCCCACAGACCCAGGAGTCCAGGCCCCAGCCCCCTTCTCCCACAGACCCAGGAGTCCAGGCCCCAGCCCCCTTCTCCCACAGACCCAGGAGTCCAGGCCCCAGCCCCCTTCTCCCACAGACCCAGGAGTCCAGGCCCCAGCCCCCTTCTCCCTCAGACCCAGGAGCCCAGGCCCCAGCCCCCTTCTCCCACAGACCCAGGAGTCCAGGCCCCAGCCCCCTTCTCCCACAGACCCAGGAGTCCAGGCCCCAGCCCCCTTCTCCCACAGACCCAGGAGTCCAGCCCCCAGCCCTGGTTGGGCCCTGACCGCACCTGCACACAGTCCGTGTTGTACTTCCGGCAGACCTCTTCCACGGACATCTTGTGCTCTGTCTGAGGGACAGGAGTTTGGGGGGAATCAGGTGAGTGCTGAGTCCCTGTGAGAGGCGGGGCGGGGGCTGCTCTGGGAGGGTGGGCTTACCATCGCCACCTCCTTCTTGAGGTCATCCAGATCCCGGCGGTCCTTGGTGCCCTTGCCCTTCTTGGGCGAGCCCTTGTCGTCTTTCTTGTCCTGCGAGGTGGCAACACGATAGCTATCAGAGCGACCAGACTGCGGACGAGAAGGGGTTAAAGGGGGACACCAGCCCTCCACGCCCCTGGCTGCATCTCTCATCTCTGTGCCTGCTCCTAGTGTGTCTCTGAGCAGGCGCTGTCTCTGTGTGTCTCTGTCTCTCGGAGAGTTTCCCTCCGGCCAGCTCTGGGAGTCTCTGAGAACCTCTGAGCACGTCTCTGTCTCCCAGTTGGCCTCACTGTCTCAGACTCTCTATCTCTGAGTCTCTGCGTGTGTCTCTGTCGGATTGCTCTGTTTTGTCTACATTTCTCTCTCCACCTCTGTCTCCCTGTGTGTCTCTTTGTCTCTCTGCCTCTCTCTCTGTCTCTGCGTGTGTCTCTCTGAGCTCCAGCTCGTTATGTCTCTTAAACGACCTCTGTCTCCATCTCTTGGACTATCTCTCCCCAGGTATGGCTGAGTTTCTCACCATCTCTCTGGGCCCCTATCTCTCCCCCGAGTTGGTGTCTGTTGAGATCAAAGACTGTCTCCAAGTGCCAGTATTTTCTGTCTGTCTTCATCTTTATCCGTGTCTGTCTGTCAGTGTGTTTCTGTCTCCATCTCTTGCATTTTTTCTTTCTTTGTGATGCTCCGTGTCTGTCTTTCTCTACCTGTCTCTGCCTCTCTCCTGTTGTTTGTCCGTCTGTCTCTCTCTCACACTGGGATCGTTCTCTCTGTCCCTGTGTCTGTCTTTCTCTCTGGGTCCATCTCAGTGTGTCGTCTCTGCCTGGGTCTCTGTCCTTCCAGCCCTAGGTCTTCCTGGGCCCCTCTCTCTGACCATCGTCTCAGCCCAGCTGGCTGTTCCTGGGCCTCCCCACAGCCCCAGAGATGTCTGAGTCTCTGTCTCTCAAAGGACCTAGCAAATCTTTGCAGCCCCCACAGGCCTGGCAGGGAGAGAGGAGAAAGGGCACTCCAGGTGTGGGTCACAGCTGGGACAGGGACCTGGGAGGAGCCTGCTGTGCACAGGCAGTGGCCTGGCTGGAGCACCAGCCAGTCCTGAGGGCCTTGGCCTCTCTCCTGGGGGCTGCTGGGATCCGTGGGCGCATGAGCGGGTGGGTGCAGTCCGGTCTCTGCAGGACCAGATTGGAGCCAGGCAGGATTTGGGGTGCAGAAGAGCAAGAGGCAGGACCCCGGGCCTGGTCTGAACTGAATGTGGTGAGATGAGTGACTGGCACTGCAGTTTGGGGGTCCGGGCCTGGGCAGGAGAGGTGGGGTAAGGCTGGGTGCTGTCAGGGGCTGCTGACCAATGCTGCAGGCCCAGGGCAAAGCTGGGATCCAAGGCTCAGCACGGCTCAGCACTAATCCCCTTGTGACCTTGTCAAAGGACTGAGCTGCTTGCTGCCTGCCCCCAGACCCAGGAGAAGAGCTGCAGCCGGGAGGCCTGGGAGCAGGAGGAGGGGTGCAGGGTGGGCGGGAGGCCTGGCCCTGGGCCAGCCCTGCAGCAGCACTGCGTCTCAGACAGGAGACAGGCTGGGGACAGGGAGGCACTCCACCTGTACCTCCACAGCAGGAAGGTCCCCACCTCTGCAAGCAGCCAATCCACGGAGGGTGTGATGTGGAGACAGAAGGTCCTGGGGTCAAGGCTGAGAACTGGGGCGGGGGGCAGGCAAGAGAGTGTGCCTGGCAGGAGTGAGAACACTGGCTGCCCACCTCTGAAACCTTAGGGAAGGTTGGGAAGCTGAGGCTAGGATCCTTATCAGGGATAAAGGCGGGGGCCCAGATTCCTGGGTCTGAGGGTGGAGGGGGCTGGGGGGCTGGACTCCTGGGTCTGAGGGAGGAGGGGGCTGGGGCCTGGACTCATGGGTCTGAGGGAGGAGGGGGCTGGGGTCTTGAACTCCTGGGTCTGAGTAAGGAGGGTCTGGGTGCCTGGGCTCCTGCATCTGAGGGAGGATGGGGCTGGGGGCTCAGACTCCTGGGTCTGAGGGAGGAGGGGGCATGGACACCCCAGTCTCTGGCAGGCTCCTGCTTGCCCTTGCCATGACCAGATCCCTTGGGGGCGGGTTTCCATTTGGCAGCGTGGGGAGCCGAGGCTTTCCCAGTTCAGGCAGGAGGCCCAGATGGGTGCACTGTGGGGAGGAGGCATCTCCAAACGTGGGGGATACGCCTGTTTTGCTGTCGCCCGCCTCTGCGGCTCCGTGCCATTTCCGCGCTGTCTGCCTCTCCCTGACGCCCGCGCGCCAGCTCACGCAGCCTCCGTACCTCAGCCAGCATCTCTCTCTCTCAGGGTGTCTGGGTCTTCTGAGCATCTCTCCCTCAACCTCCCTTTTGCCCCCGACCTCCTGTTCCCGTCATTCAGGCTGACGTGGTTGTCTCTGGATAGGAAATCTGTCTGTGTCTCTTCCTCTGAGCCTCAGTTTCTCTCTGTCTCTATGTCTTCCCATGTCTGTGTCTCACTCATGTCTCTTTCTCTGTCTCTCTCTGCCTGTGTCTCTGTCTTTGTCTCTACCCATGTCTCTTTCTGAATCTCTCTGTCTCTCTCTCTTTCTCTCTGTGTCTCTGATGATTTCTATCTTTCTATGTGTCTCTGTCTCTCTCTCTCTGCCTCCCATGTCTAAATCACCTTCGCTGCTCCTCCTGGCCCCGCTTCTCCTAAGAACCCCCCTTTCCTTTCTTCTCTAAGGCATTTGGCCTCAGCCCCCTTCCCCAATCTACCCACAGCTTCCCCTCCTCCATTCCACTTACCTGGAAGCCATCACTGACTCCCACATCCACCTTCTCTTCCTAGTCCTCCCCCTCCCAATTCTTTTCCCCTTTCCCCCTCACCCACCCCAGTCCACAGATCTGCAGCCCCACCCCCACCTCCATCCCTAGGCCCATCCAGCTTCCTCCGCCATCTTTCTCCCCTCCCTCTTCATCCAGCTACCCCAACCCACAGCCTCCTTCCCCTCCCCACACCCCGCTTGAGACACACAGGGAGGAATCCAGGGCTGCGGTGGGGGTTAGGTGGTCAGCCAGGGAAGGAGGCAGCGTCTGCTGGAGAGGCTCACAGACAGACAAGGACACACGGAGACGGAGGCAAGGGCATAGCCAGGCATGCACGCTTACCCCCACACATGCATTTGCACACGTATACTCTCAGCCACACACTCAGTCTCCCTGCCATTGCTCTGCTCTTCCTCCTCCCTCAGCACCCTCTCTTTGTCTGCTCCCCCCATTAGGGGTTGGACACACACCCTGCAGCCCCAGGCCGCAGGGCACTGCAGAGCGCCCCCCCCCCCCAGGGCCTGGAAGGAGAAAGAGAGGTCACCTGGCTGTCCATCTTACAGCCTGGACCTGTCCCCACCTTGGCTAAGACCGCACACACACAAACACAGTCTCTCAGACGCTGCAAATGCAGACACCTTTGCAGACAGTCGGACACACAACCACAGTCACACAATCGCAGGCAGAATGTGCTGACAGGGCCTAGCAGGGCCAGGACTGCACACACACACACATGCACACACATGCACCCAGGCACACGCACACACGACCGAGCACGCAAGCGCACAAGGTCAGGCGGAGGTGCGGAGGGCTGGGCCATGCTCCCGCGGACCCCGCACACAAAGCCAACATACGCAACAGACTCCCGCCGGCCCAGGCGGCCTGCACACACTCCCACCAGCGGCACAGCCACACGGACGGCCCCGTCAGCCGGCTCACAAGGTCCTGCAGACCTGGCTCCGGAGCTCAGGGTCCCCGGAGTCCCCCATCCCCGCAGACCCCCAATGTCACCGGACCCACAATGTCACACACACGCACTGCCCGGCCGGCCCGGGCACCTACCCCCATCTTGGCGGCTCCTCGGGGAGAGGGGCGGGCGGGCGGGGCGGGGACCAGGGCAGGGGCCTCCGGGCGGGCTCAGGCGCGGGCTCTAGCCGGGGGCCTCTGCAGCGCCCGCGCCTAGGTCCTTCCGTCCGTCCGTCCCTCCGCACAGAGGCTGCGGCGGCCGCCGCCTCCGCCTCCTCATATGCCCGCGCCCGCGGGGGGGCCCTGTGTGGACCAATCAGCGGCGCCGCCGCGCTGACAGATGGCCCACAGCCCCGCCCCCGGTACTGCAGCTGTGCTCCCCCCAGTCTCCGCAAAGTGGCGGCGCGGCGGAGAAGGGGGAGTGCTGCAGGGGCTGGGAATCCCCAAGACCCGGCAATGGGGGACCCGAAGACCACCGCAGTGTGGGATGCCGCCTCATTGTGGGGGCACCGCGGGAGGAAGAGCCCCATTGTGGGAGTATGCCACGAAGGCACAATTTGGGGTGGGAGGAAAGACCGACAAACCTCCGCAATGAGGCAGGGGGTGCAGAGAACCTTCGCACTGAGGCAGGGGGCCCTGGAGACTATGGGGAGGATGTTGTCCAGGAAGAAGGCGCTATGGGAGGGTGAGTGAGAAAGGGGCATAAGAGAGCAGTGAAGACCCCCAAAATGAGGAGGGGTACTGCAGAGGGGGGAGGAGCCCCGAGACCACTCATTGTGCTCCCCCCTTCACATACACTATGGCAGAGCCCCTCAAAGAGGTACAACTACACAGGGACACATCACAGCCAGAGGGGCCCACCGGGAGGCCCAGGAAATGCCAAACATGGTAATTATACACGACCGTCACTCAGCTAGTTCAGATGCTCATGGACACACACACCCCACCCCTCACAAACCACACAGACCCACAATCACATTCCATCACACACACACACACAAGCACTACACTGCCCATCGCACAACCCCACTGCCCATTACACACACGTGTAATGAAACACACATAGAACACACACCTCACACACCCCATCACACACTACAGCAGACCCACAATCGCAGGCATAAAGTGCCCTATAGACCAGCACAACACTACACCACAAACTCACACACTGCACACTCCATCACACCTCGTTTGTACCGCCTCATTTGGAGACCCACACCGTGAAACCCATTCACCAACGCACATCCTCACTCAACACCGTGGCATACACACAGGTCTCACACTGCCCCCGCACACGCCACAAGGACCTTGTGGACACTGTGGCACAGTCACACAACATCCCAGATACCATCATACACACTCCTCTCCAATACATCTGGGCATGAGCAAAGGCCCACAGTGCAAACACGCAACCTGCTGCCATGGAGTCGATTCCGACTCATAGTGACTCTATAGGACAGAGTAGAAATGCTCCACAGGGTTTCCAAGGAGTGCCTGGTGGAATCGAACTGCCAACATTTTGGTTAGCAGCAGTAGCTCTTAACCACTACGCCACCAGTGTTTCAACGGTTGCTAATTGTAAATGACAGACCAAAAGTTGCACATAGACTCACACACACCATGATCATTCACAGACACAAATCACGACACCATCCCACATGCCTCCCACACATGCACACAGCTCATATTGCAGCACAATTACGTACCCCTTGTTGCACCTCTATACTCACCCAATGACCCCGCACACCACCCACCCATCACAGTACGTGGTTGCACACACACAGAGTGACAGCTGGCACCCACACCCCAGGCCTGCCACATACACACAACTCCCGGGGGATCAGCCGCCCCACTGGAATCTGAGGAGTTGGGGGATCCCACCTGTACCCCAACACCAGTTTGCTCCATGAGGAACACTCCTTAGGGATGACAGAAGGGGCAGAGAGAGAAGTTGTCCCTATAGTTTTCTCAAAATGTGGATGTCCTCCCCATCTATGGGAGTGGAGGTGTGGGGGACACAGGCAAGGGACGGGGGTGATCTTGGTGTATGCAGGTGAGTGAAGGGTAAGAATCTGGTCAGGGAAATGTGCGAAAGGCTGAAGGCTAGAGTGAAAGACAAAAATAGAGAGAGAGAGAGAGAGAAGTTAATCCAGAGCCACAGAGATGGCCAGGAACAGAGACAGCCAGAGAGCAGAGGGAGGCAGGGAGTCTTGGGTTCCCTGGCTTCCCCCAGAGTCCAGGTCTCATCACCCGCCAGCCAGCCTGTACTCTGACTGTCCCCATCCCTTCAGCTGTCCCTTGTTGCCACGGTAACAAGGAGGCCAGCCTGTGCAGCAAAGGAGGCTGGACCTGCAGAGAGGGCCTGTTGCCATGGAGACTGAGGGAAGGGGAGGAGCAACATCTTCTAACCCAGGTGCATCACCCCCAGGCCCCCCTCCCCAACTCTGGCCCCTTCCCAGGGAAGAGAGGGTCTGTCAGCACATCATCCCTCCCCTCTTCCAACACCTTGGCTTGGAGAGAGGGGTCTGGGCCAGGGAGGAGGGAGTTGGGGAGACAGAGAAACCTGGGGCAGGGGTCTGGGCCCCAGGAGATTCTAGGGTCTTTCTGTCTTGCTCTCCAGGTGGGCTGGGGGTGGCCTCAGCCCCCCACACCCCACCACAGACCCAGGCTCACGTCCTCCCTCAGGCACTCCCTCTTTAGACACCAGCTTGGTGAGACAGATGACTGAGCATCGAGAGGCCCTGCGGAATGGCAGGGAGGGAGGGAAGACTTAGGAAGGTCACAAGGATGGACAGGGACAGGGGAGACCAGAGTAGGAGACAGAAGGAGAGACATAAAAGGAATAACAGACACATTGTCAGAATCAGAAAGAGGCAGGTACAGACAGACACGAAAAAAGACTGGCAAAAGCAGAGATGAGAAAACAGGAAGAGACAGAGACGCAAAAGTACTTAGTGAAGGTGACAGAGGGACACAGGGACACAGAGAGCCAGGCAGAGAAACTGGTTAGGCCAACTAGGGAGACTGAGAAATAAAGATGAGGGAGAGGCTAGGAGCAGAAATGGGGAGGGGGACTCAGAAACGGGGACAGACCCCAGAAGAGGTAGGGACAGAAACCAGAAATGCCTACAGTCACATTCTAGCCACCCTGGCAGACACAGTCCAGCCCAAAGGCAGAGAGGTTGATTAGAGTCTGTAAAATGGACGAGGAGCCAAAGGAGAGATGCCGAGACCAGCTCGCCCCCACGCCTGTCCCTGAGGGGCACGCGCACAGCAAGTGTGTGAGGCGCAGAAGAGGCTCAGGTGGAGACCCCGGCGCTGTTTAAAGCGGCCCAGAGTCGAGGGTGCCGGGTACCAGTAGGGGTCTCGGGGTGCGGGCCGCCGAGGACTGCGGAAGGTCTTGGAGGGACGGGTAAAGGAGGCGGCACTGCGCGCGCCCGCCCGGCCGCCCGGTGCTGAACGGACAGCTCCCTGCGCTGAGCCCCTGCGGCAGAGCCGGCCGAGTCTCTCTCCCGCCTGTCCCGCTGTCCCTCGTTTGTCCCTCTCAGTATGGCTTTTCTAACTTCTCCGGGCCCCCTCCGGTCTCCATCTAGTTTTCTATGGCGTCTCGTCTCTCACCTGTCTCTGTTCCACTTCCATTCCTGCTTCTTGGTCCCCAGCCCCAACTTCCCCGTCTCTTCCACTCTCTGCTCCATCTCTCTCTCACCCTCATATCCATCTCTCTTGACCTCCATTTTTCTCAACCTTCTCTGACCTCAACACGGTATCTGTCTCTGCCCCTTTGCCTCAAACTCTGTCCCCATCCCTCTCTGCCCCATCACTGTCTCCTTTTCTCCCCCATCTGTCTCTCCCCCACTCCGCCCCATCCTTCTCTCTCTTCTCGGCCTCGCGTTCGCTCTCGCTGGGCGACCTTCACTCGTCCTTTCTCAGCTGCAGTTTCCACAGAAACCTCCAGCGGGGCGGTGGAGGGCGGGGACAGAAGGCAGACCCACCCTTCTCCCTGATCCACAAGCCCTTCAGCCTCTCCCTCCCCTTTGGCTCCCCCCCGTTGGGATTCCTCACTTTCTCTCATGGGGTTGGGGAGCTACATTTTCAACAGAAACACAGGGTCACAGGCAGATAGCTGAAGACGGCCTTGCTGATGCACGCACACATACATGCAGGCAATCACAAAGTCCCGAATCACCCTGGCCCAGGCACACACTCCACCATACGTGCCACCCGAGGCACCACCACACAGACGGTTCACTAGCCCTCCCCCCCCCCATCAGGTCCCCGCCTTTCTGTGTCTCCATTTCCCAGTGTCTCCGCCTCTCGAGATCCCCGCATCTCCTTCCATCTGCTTCAGGGTCTCTGTTGCGGGCCTCCCTCTGTCCTGAGACAAGGTCAGTGGGGAGGGGCCAGCTGCAGGGACCTGGGCTGACCTCCTGGCTGTGGGCAGGGCTGAGGGTGCAGAGACCGTGGGAGTAACCATGGAGGCTGCGCGTTGTCGGCGGACCCCCAGGGCCCAGACCTCCAATGCCCTCACACCCCCAGGAAATGAGACCCGGGTATCCCTGGTTTTGGGGTTTTGTTCTTTTTTTATTCCAACAGGGACTGGGATGTGGCATGGGGAGGAATGGGGGCACAACTGACCCCCTCCCTGGGGGGTCTCATAGAAATTCCGAGGTTTCTCCCCAAAAAAAAGAGAGAAAGAGAAGAGTCAAGGAGTGCCAGGGGACTCTCATCCGCCTGGAGGCCCCCCCTCCTCCGGAAGCGGGGAGGGTGGCGTCAAGTCTTGGAGGCCTGCGCGGTCCCAGGATGGGTCCTCCCCGCCGACTGCTTTCCAATGTCGGGCTCGGCTCTTGGAGTTCCCGGTGCTGCGCTCCTCTCGCCCCGCAGTGGAGGCGCAGAGGGCGGGCGTCCGCAGCACCCTCTCGCGAGTCCATCAGGGGGCGCAGGCAGGCTCCGGCGCCGGGCCTCGGACTTCACCCGGAACCGAAGGCAAAGTCGCGACGTTCCGCCCGCCGGGACACAAGTTCTGTTCCCCGCCTGCCAGGGAAGGCGAGGGTGGCCAAGGCCTGGGTCCTGGCCCTGCGGTTAGTCCGGGCGTCCGCCCGTGGTCACTCGTGTTCCGCCAGCTCGCGGGGGCCGGCGGGGCCGGGCCGCTGCCGGGGCGGACTGGTGGCCTCGGCTGGGGCGCCCAGGCCGCGCGGGGGCGCGCCGACCCCGGAGCTGCGCAGCGCCTGGATGCGCCGGCACTCCTGGCAGACGCGCACGTGGGTGCAGGGCGTGGAGGCGGCGGGCCGGGGGCCACCAGGGGGCCCCGGGTCGTCCAGGAGGCGCTGGGGGCCCCCGTGCGCGCCGCCGGGATCCCCGCCCGCGCCGGCCGAGTAGAGCTTGCCGTTGCTGAGGCGCATTTCGCGGACTGCGCGCAGCGACAACAGGGCACGGCTCGGACCGCCCGGACGCCGGCGCCGGCGGGAACGCGACGTCTTGCGGCAAGACACCGCGTGGCGCAGCTCCTGCAGCATCTCCTGACACACCGACACCTGCGGGCGGCGCGGGGCCGGCGCGGCCGTCACTGTCCGCGCCCCTCCCTGACTTCCGCACGCAGCGGTTACTTCCCGCCTCATCTCTACACCCCTCCCCTCACTCACCTCCTTTCTTCACCTCCTCACTCGCTCTTTCCCCACATGCCCTTCCTCCTCCTCTCTGCCTCTACCCTCTCATTTCCCGCTTCTCTTCCCTCTTACCCCCACTCCTTCTCTCCCGCGGCTCTATTCTTACTTGGATTTGTTCCTGAATCTGCCCATCACCTCCTAACTGGGCTCGCCTCTTCCTCATCTTTCCACTCCCTCTCAGTTTCTGACGGCCTCTTGTCCTTTCTACCTACTCGTTTCTCATCTTCAGCCTCTCATTCATGCAAGTCATTATTTCAAGACATATATATTGAGGGCCTACTGTATGCCAAGTACCGTTCTGGACACTGGGGTTACAGCAGTGAACCAAACAGACCGAAGTCCCTGCCCTCATGGAGGTTGTATTTGTGCAGAGACAGATAGTAACAAATAATGTAAAAATATATAGTATGTTAGATGGTGCGAAGTGTACAATTAACTTGACCTGAAGAATTTGGTCTTTGTCCTTGGTTCCTGAGAGATGACCTCTAAAACCTTGGAATTTCCCCAGAGATTGGAGTGTTATGCATGAGGGATCCAGACCACAGTTGAACATTTATGCTAATGAGGCAGGAGCCAGCAAGGCGAAAAGACCCACCCTGTGATATCAGCTTGATCTCAGAGGAGGAGGGTGTTGGACATTGAGCTCAACTGATGACCCAGTCAATTCACTCACTCATGCCTCCATAATGAGACCCCAACATAAAAACGCTGAACACAGAAGCACAGGGAGCTTTCTAGCTGGTGATAGACACGGATGCATGGGGAGGGTAGTGCATCCTTAGGGACGTGGAAGCTTCCTGTTGGGAACCCTACCAGACCTTGCCCTACACATCTCTGAATTTATATCCTTTTTGCTGTAATAAAATTGTAAGTGTAGCACTGTCCTGAGTTCTGTGGGTCATTCTGACAAATTTTCAAACCAGAGGAGATGGTGGGAATCTCCACATTTGTAGCCAGCAGGTCAGAAGTGGGGGTGTCGTGGGGACCCCCCCCTCAAGCTTCTGGTTGGCGTCTGAGGCCTTGGGCAGACGTGGCAACTGGAGGACTGTGCCCTTTAACTTGTGAGGTCTGACCTAGCTCTGGTGGTTAGAGCCAGAGGAAGAAGTGCTGAACTTGTAGATGGTGTCGGAGAGTTAGAGTTAGATTTAGAGTTGGCCTCAGAGAAGACAGGCAGAGAGCCGCCCCTTATAGTGATGCATTCACTGGAGAAAAATAAAGTAGGGAAGAGAGGTAGGGAAGTTGTGGGGGGCATGCTGAATTTCAAAACAGGGTGGTCAAGGAAGACCTCATTAAGAAGAGGACCTTTAGGTAAAGACAGAAAGGAAATGCTAGGTGAGCCACATGGAGACCTGGGAGAAGAGCATGCTGGGTAGACAATGCAGCAGGGGCAGAGGTGCTGTTCTGGACTGAATTGTGTCCCCCCAAAATATGTGTTGGAATCCTATCCCCTATACTGTGGATGCGATCCCATTTGGAAATAGGATTTTCTTTGTTGTGTTAACGAGGCCATGATAGGTATAGGGTGTGTCTTAAGCCTGATCACTTTTGAGAGATAAAAAGAGCAGATTAGGTACAGAGACAAGCAAGTACAAAAGGGGAAAAGTAGATACCATGTGGAGATTGCCAAGGAACTGACAGAATATGGCTAGGTCATAAATGACACTCTGGCTTCTGCCTTGCTTTCTCTTGGATCACTTGCTCTGGGGGAAGTCAGCTGCCATGTCATGACGACACTCAAGAACTGAGGCCTCCTGCCAACGGCCGTGTAACTGAGCCATCTTGGAATGGATCCTCCAGCTCCAGTCAAGCCTTCAGACAACAGTAGCCAACAACTTGACTGCAACTTCATCAGAGACCGTGAGCAGCCGGAACCACACAGCTAAGCTGCTACTGGATTTTTGACCCACAGAAACTGATAAATGTTTGTGGTTTTCAGCTGCTGGGTTTTGAGGTAATCTGTTACACAGCAACAGATAACCAGTACAGGAGTTATCAGCATACAGTTGGTCTTAAAAGCCATTAGCCTGGCCGGCATCACCAAGGAAGTGGCGAAAGGCAGAGAAGAGAAGTCGTCCAAGGACTGAGCTCAGGAACCCCACAACAAATAAAGGTTGGGGAAAAAGAGGGACCCAACAAAGAAGCTTGGGGAGGAGTGGCCAGAGAGGTAGGAGGACAATGAGGGGAGTGCAGTGTCCTGGAACCCAAGGGGAAAAAGGGTTTTGAGCTGTGCTATTGATATTTCACGCATGATGAGGACTGAGACTTGTGCTTGGATTTCAGAACAGGGATATCACTGGGGACAAGAGTAACTTCAGTGTAGTGCATGGGGCAGGGTGGGGGGGACGGAGCTGGACCTGAGTGGGCCCAAGACTGAATGGGAAGCAGCAGGGAGAGACAAGTCTTTCAAGGGGTTTGGCTGTAAAGGGAAGGGGAGAAGTAGGTGGTAGCTGGAAGGGGAAATGGGGCCAGGAGAGTTTCTTCAAGACAGGAGAAATAGAAGCACATTTGTATGCTGACTGGATTGATCCAATGAGGAGAGGAAGACTGGTGTCCTTGGGAAGGAGACAGAGAAGGGGATCAGGGCACAGGAGCATGGACGGCTCCTTCAGAGCAACTAGGGAGGCAAGCAGAGTGGCAAGGGCCACATGTGGAGTGGGACGCTGGGCCACGCTCTCTTCTGACTCCTTTACTTCTCTCAAGGCATTGGGAAGGGACTTTATCAGGTGAAAGTCAAGAGGGGAAGAGGGAATGGAGGTTGGCTGAGAGAGAAGGTAGGAAGGCGGTGTCTAGGAGCCCCAGAGCGCAAATCAGCAGGGAGATGTGGTGTGGTTGTTGGCAGCATGGAAGGCCCCCCTGAAGGCAGCGATCCTGAATATGGCGGGAGACAGCAAGTCTGTTTTCTTCTAGCCACATCCAGCTGCATTCACACTGCTCCCACCCCCGTTTCTCCTCCTTGCTTCTCTCTTTGCCACTTCTGTCACTCCCCACATCCTTCTTTCTGTCCCCTTCTCACCTCCTTCCAGCACCCTCATCTGTCCCTGTGCCTTCTGTCTTTCCTCTTCCTGTTTTCTGCCCTTGGCTTCCCTCTGCCCTTCCTGTCTGCCTCTTCGCCTCTTCGGGAACCTCCTGTATCTCCCAGATCCTCTTGCACTTCCCTGGCTCTCCAGACCCCTCCTTACCTCTTGTATTCCTCCTCCCCTTCCCCAGACCCTCCACCCCAGTTATGGCTCCCAATGCCACCACCTCCACACCCCTTAGCACCAGGGGTCCCACTCCACCCACTTCCTCCAACCCACCACCAACCTCCTCACCTCTTCAGACTCTGCCGACCTCCGCGTGGACCATATGAACTCCATGACCGCCACGAAGACAGCAATGATGAGGCCACAGATGAGCACGACAAAGATCCCGCCAATGTTCTCCATGCCCAAACCTGGGGGCGAGGGGGACAGCCACGTGGTTGGGGCTGTGTGGGCACAGGGCTGCGAGGGGGGGGGGGTCTCAAGAATGGGCACACGGCGGGGACTGACCTTTAGCTCGATGGTCCTCCTCCTTGGGGCATCGGCCCCCCTCCCACCACTTGCGCTTCAGGATCTCCAGCCGGTTGTTCTCCTGCAGCTGTAGGATGGCCAGTGTGATCTCGTCCCGGAATGGGGAGCCTGGGCCGGGCAGAGGACAGGGGATCAGCCATCAGGGCCCCAGAGCCCTGCCCACTCTGGCCCCAAAATGCCCCCTCACCGTGGTCATCCTTCCCACCTCAGCTGCTTCTCCAGGGTCTTGCGGGTCCATCTCCTCAAGTCTGACCACTGCTCGCCCCTCCCCTGCAGCCTCCTGGGCCAGGCTCCCATTACACTGCACCCTGGCCTCTGCTACCGGCCTCCCTGCTGCCTACCATGTCCTCCACCCCACGTCTTCTCAGCATGGCAGCCAGAGGCATGGCTTTAGACACACAGTCATAGCTCATGCCTCCCCTGTGCTTAAAACTCTCCAGTGGCCTCTGCTGCAGCACACAGGATCCTGCAGCCACTGCCCCCAACCCCTCTGGCTTCTCCCCTCCCCTCACCGCTCTCTCAGCTCCAGCCACAATGGCCTCCTGGCTCTTCCTCAAATTCACCAAGCACAGTCCCACTTGAGGACCTTTGCACTCAGCCTGGAATGTTCTTCCCCTCACTCCATTCAGGTCTCTGCTCAAATCGGGGTCTTCTCTGATGACTTTATTTAAAATAGCACCAACCACCCCCACTCCCCATCAGTCTCTGCCCTTTAATTCAGAGCAGTTGTCACACCTGACATTATATTACATCTCTAAGTGTTTATTGTCTGTTTGCTATCTGTCTACTAAAAGGCGGAGGCAGGTACTTGGCAGCACGACCACTGTGGTATCCCCAGCATGGAGTGCAGTACCTGGCACCCCACAGGGCATCAGACATAGCTGTTAAGTGAGTGAATCCCCATCCATACCTCTCCTCTGCTTGGCCCCAAGCCTGGACCACCTCACTCCCGACCACCCTCAGATCTGCCCTTTAAGCCATCCTCGGGTCCTAGTTCCCCCTGCCAACATATCCCTTTTTATACTCATTTCTTCATTCACTAAGATACTTGATGGGCAACTACCACAGGCCAGGAACTAGGGATATGGTGAAGTGAGGGTGATCAGTATTTATCAGGTATCTACTATGTGACAGACCTTGGTTTACAGAAATTTATTTAGATCTCACAGTGATCCTGTGAGACAAGGATTAAAAAACCAAACCCACTGATTCTGTCTCATAGCGACCCTATACGACAGAGTAGAACTGCTCCACAGGGTTTCCAAGGAACGGCTGGTGGATCTAAACTGCTGACCTTTTGGTGAGCAGCTTAGCTCTTAACCACTGCACCACCAGGGATCCGAGGCAGGAATTACCACCCCTATTTTCTGGATGGGGAAGGTGACACTGTTGCCTGAGGTCACAGAGTGAGTCAAGTAGGAGCTTGGATTTGAATCCAGGTTGGTATGATTCCAGAGCCTACCCATCAAAGCACCAGGCTATACCATTTCCTTGACATAGCACTGATTCTACTGCAAAGCTGTTAAGTTTTAGGGTAGTTTGTTATGTAGGAATAGTTAACTAGTACAGCAGTCATTCACATATAGATGGTTTCCAAAGCCCAAATGCCCGTGACATAACTTGGTGATTGGTTTCCAGCACTGAGCCCTGGACAGCATGTCCTGAAGTGTAAATAGGCATGTCCAAGTCTCCCTGGCAGACCTGACCATCCACTCATCCACTCACCCACCCATCCGTCCATCAATCCATCCATCCACCAATCTATCCATCCACTCATCCATCCACCAATCTAACCATCCACTCATCCATCTACCAATCCATCCATCCATCCATTTACTCATCTATCCACCAATCCATCCATCCACCCATCTACCCACCCACCCATCTACCCATTCACCCATCCACCTACCCATCCATCTGTCCATCCACCCACCCATCTATCTATCCACTCATCCTTCACCAATCCATCCATCCAGCAATCTATCTACCCACTCATCCATCTACTCACCCATTCATCCATCAGTCCATCCACCCACCCATCCACCCACCCATCCATCCCCCCACCCATCCATCCTCCAATCTACCCATCCACTCACCCATCCAACAAATACTTACTGAGTCTCTAGTATGTCCATCAATACACCCACCTACCCAACCACCCACCCATCCAACAAATACTTACCAGGTCCCTACTATGTCCATCCATCCACTCTCCTACCGTCCACCCACCCATCCATCCCCCCATCCCCCCACCTACCCATCCATCCACTCATCCTTCCATCCATCTATCCATCCACTCAACCAACAAGCACTTTCTGAGCACCTGCATTGAGGCAGACTGTGGGTTTGGAGCATAAAATATGAAGGAAAGAAAACCAGGTCCTCACCCTCAGGGAGTACTCAGGCCAGTGGGGAAAGACTTCAAGCATCATAGCTCACAGGCAGGCACTGAATTTTACATGCAAAGTCTCACTGAATTCTCCCAACAGACCCCCAAGGCTGGAACTGATTGCTTCTAGGCCCATTTTTACAGGTTGAGGGTGCAGAGGCTCAGGATGGTGAAATCACCTGCCTGAGGCCATACACACACACACACACACACACACACACACACACACACACAGACATAGAGCTTGCCTCAGAGAGGGCCTGGCCCAGTCCCTAGCCTGATCACACACCTTAGTTTCTCATGCACGGGGCCCCCAACCCCTTCCACACTAGCTGTCATACCCAGCGGCATGCCGATGCCATAGCCCTTGGTGTCGAGGAGGCCCCCGATCTGGGTGAGGTTGCAGTTGAGGCGCCGGTGGTACTCATTCATGGTGGACTCAAGCAGGAAGGCATAGCGGGAGTTGAGGACACGGGCGATGCCCTCTTCTGTGCTCTTGACGAACACACTGGGCTGCTTTGACTGCATGTAGTTCCACATACGCTGGTACGTCTGGTACCGTGAATTCTGGGCAGAGGGAACACAGGGGAAAGAAAGGTGAGGGTCTCTGTACCCCGCTCCTTTCCCTTAGCCCTGTCTCCTGCCCTTCAAGAGCCTCTCTCAGGAAGACAGAAGGAGCCAAAGACAGAGTCAAACTGATGACTGTCCAAGGCCCGATCTAAGTCATGCCCACACCCACCAGCCTGGCACAGACCCCGAGAACCCAAGGCTTGGGGAAGAAGGGTCCACGGTCTATTTCACAATCTTTCCTGTCTTCACCCCAGGCCAGGCTCAGCCTGACACCAGCCCTATCTTCTCAGCACTCCCAGGCCTTAGTCACGGAAGACAGAAGCAGATGCTCAACCCCAAAATCTACTCAGGGCCCAGCATGATTCAGAGACCCACATCCATACCAAATAGAAAAGCTCACTACCCACAAGTTCAGTGGAAACTTCCTAGGGAGTACTCAACCCCAACAGCAGCTATAGTCCCAGGGCTTTGCAAGCCCTGAGGAGTGAGGGGTTTGGAGGTCAGGCTGGAAATGACCACCCCACACGCCCTCTTCCACCTGCTTCTCCCTGCTTGACCTGAGGTCCAGAAATTACTCTTCCTAGATGCCCTAGAGGCCCCTCACCATTGCTCAGCAACTTCCCAAACCCATTCCCACCTAGTGATGGCCTCAACACCCTCCTGGGAGACCTGAGAGTTCACCTCCTCTCCTCCTCTCCCTTAATCCTTCAGCCAACAGTCCCTGCCCAGCTCCAGCCTCCTCTAGACTGAGCTATACCAAATCTAGACCCAGAGGGAACTTCCAGCTCTAAGCAGGTCAACTCTCTGCTCAAAAACCATTCCCACTTCCTCACTTGTTGGATAACATCGAGTTGATTCCAACTCATAGTGACCCTACAGGACTCAGTAGAACTGCTCCATAGGGTTTCCTAGGCTGTAATCTTTACGGAACCAGGTTGCCAGGTCTTTTCTGCTGCAGAGTTATTGGTAGTTTGAGCTGCTGACTTTTCAGTTAGCAGGTGAGCACTTAACCATTGCACCACCAAGGTTCCTTTTCCCTCACAGGATCCAATCTAAGTGCCCCACCTGGCATTTGAGGTTTCTGTAGTCTTCGACCCAAATTTCCTTGCCAGTCTTGCTTTCCTTTTTTCTCCCCAGTGCCCCAAAATACAAGCTCCTTTCACCATGAAGGGTTTCCCCTCCTCTCTGCTGGCCCACTCTCCCAGTCCTGACCTCCCAGAAGCCTGCTTGACCCCCATTGGCCTGTATGGCACTTATTCGACACTGGATACCACATTGCCTCCCTTCTCCCATCCTCTGAGTGGAAAAGTCCAGTTTCCCCAGCCAGGCATCAGCACAAGAATGATAATGTGTCTTCTGCTCACGGTTTCCCCGACTGTCACTGACAACTAGTCCCTCTGGCCCAGGAGCTGTGTCTAGCCACAGCTTGAGCTTCACAGGAATCCCAACACCAAGCCTGAGAGGTTCTGGGTGGTCCTACCTGGAAGAAGGTCATGGTGGAGCCGGCGTGGATGGTTCCATACTCAATGTTGGTCTGATCTGCCAGGTCGTCAGCTGACTCCACAGGCACCTCCATGCGCTGCACGGTGAGGAAGGCGGCCAGGTTGGCCGTGTAGGAGGAGATGATGATCAAGGTGAAGGCCCACCTGAGGGGTGGGAGGGGTGAGCTACAGGCTGGAGCCACACTTCCTCCCTGCCCCAGTGGCCATGCACCCAGTTAGCGGTGCTCCCCCTCAGTGACCTCATCATCAAGAAGGCTCAGTGATTGCTGACTAGTGGAGAGGCTAGAACATGGATTCTGGAGTGGGACTTCCTGGGTTTAAATCTTGCCCCCAGAGACTTCTACTTCCAGCTATGAGAGAATAAGATGGTCTGGAAATACCGACACTACAAACAACCAGAAAACTGTACCGAAATATAGGAAACAACTATTTAAAGACATAGGACAACAGGCATCGTAGGACTGTGATCTCTGAGAAAAGGAAAACAAATAAAGTGAGTTCTATCATTTTCCAGGCTTTCTGGGTGGATTTAATGTACAAGGAGTGGAAAGGATTTTACAGTGCAAGGAGGGGAAATCCAAACAGAGTCCAACAATTTCACTGAGTTTTAGAGGTGGAGATCAGAGTTCAGACAAGTCAAGATGGCTGAAATTTGTGGGACAGAGTACTCAAGAGAAGGGAGCTGCACAGAGAGAGTTTCAGAAATCTGCATGGGGTTCTCTTGAGTCTTTGGCTGAATATCAATCTGTCATGCATTAGGTGAAACTCCAGGAGGCTGAATAAGAACAACTTACAAGGAAAGAATAACTCCAGGGCTAACACAGGACAAGGAATCTTTTGAGCTCCCTCCAGCCAGAGTAGAGAGACTCCACTGAATATATGAGGCATTCAGTAGAGTTTCAAAAGAGCAAGACCTTAGAAATGGACCTAATTAGCCATCAAATAAAAGCTATGCTAGACCTGCCATAAAATAACTTAAAAACAGGCAAGGATCAAAATAATCCACAAGTAACTTAACTGCCTGCCAGAAAAAGTATAAGACTCTTTAAAGTAATTCACTGTAAAATGCAAACAATGTAAAAGTCACAGTGCCTGTCATCCAATAAAAAATTACCAGACTTACAAAGAAGCAGAAAATGTGACTAATAACCAAGAGTATGTAAAGGAAAACATGAACACAATGAGGAAAGAAATGGAAAAGAAGCAAATGGAACTTCCAGAAACAAAAAGAAAAAATCTAAAATGGAAGCTTTACTAGAAGGAATTGCATAGATTAGACACTACAACAGAAAAGACCAGGGGATTTGAAGCGAGCGATAGAAATCATCCAAAACAAAGTGCCCTCTGAAAACGAACACAAGGCCTAAATGGCCTGAGGAATACTCTGAAGTGGTTTTACATACATACAATTGGAGTCTCAGAAGGAGGGAGAGAGTGGGGTAACAGAAAAAATATATATATTTGAAGAAGTAATGGCTGAAAAATGTTCAAATTTGATGAAAAGTATAACCCCACAGATCCAAGAAAATGAACCTCAAGTAGGATAAACACACATACACACCAAGGCACATCATAATCAATTACTGAAAGCCATAGATAAAGAGAAAATCTCAAACACAGTTAAGAGTGACAGCAGACTTCATGCTAGAAAGTATGAAAGCTACAAGACAACACAACAAAGTGTTGAAAGAGAAACAAAATCGGCAACCTAGATGGGAGAGTTAACTTTCGGCAGACCTGGCTCCAGAAATGTTAAAGGAAATCTTTCAGGCAAAAGGAAATAATACTAGACAGAAATTCAGCTGTAAAGAATGAAGAGCACCAGAAATGGTAAATGTGCACGTAAGTATAAAAGACATTTTTCCTCATTAAAAAATTTCTTTAAAACGCATTGACTGTTTAAAGTACACACACACACAAATCATCAAAAAGAACATAACATATCGTGGTATTCGTAAGATGTGTAGAACTAAAATATCTGATAACAACAGCTCAAAGGATGGAAGGGAAAGATGAAAGTATACTATTGTAAGGATCTTACATTTTATGTGAAATGATATAATATTACTTGAAAGTATTTTGCAATAAATTACAGATGCATACTGTTAACCCTAGCGCAACTGCTAAGAAAAATATAACAAAGAAGTATAACTAATAAGTCAACGGCAGAGACAAAAATAGAATCTGAAAAATCTCAATAAATCCAAAAGAAGGTAGGAAAAGAGGAAAAAGGGGAGAAAGAACAGATGGGACAAATAGAAAACAAATAGCAAAATGGCAGATTTAAATCCAACCACATCAATAATTACATTAAAGGCAAATGGCCTAAACCAGGGATTGGCAAACTACAGCCCACAGGCCAAAACTGGGCCACTGCTGAGACTGGCTTTTACATTTTTAAACAGTTGAAGAAATTATAAGAAGAATCATATTTCATGACACACAGAAATTATAATGAAATTCACATTTCAGTGTCCACAAACAAAGTTTTATTGGAACACAGCCACACTCATTTGTTTATGCATTATCTACAGCTGCTTTTTGCTACAATGGCAGAGTTGAGTAGTTGTGACAGAGATTGTATGGCTAGCAAAGTCTAAAATATTTACTATAATGGCTCAATACAGAAAAAGTTTGCCAACCTCCGGTCTAAACACTCCAACTTAAAGATAAAGATTGTCAGAACTGATTAAAAAGCAAGACCCCAACTGTGTGCTGTCTATAAGAAACCCACTTAAATATGATGTAGGTGGGTTGAAAGTAAAAGGATAGGAAAAACTGATAGTATGCATAAACTAAGTGGAAGAAAGCTGGAGTGCCTATATTAATATCAGACAAGTTAACATGAGGACAAGGAATGTTACCAGGATCAAGAGGGACACTTATATCATCATAAAGGCGTCAATTCACCAAAGGGACCTAATAGTCCCAAACATTTACGGGTCTTCCAAATTCACAAAGTAAAAACTGATAGAACGGAAAGGAGAAACAGTCAAATCCACAATTACAGGAGGAGATTTCAACCCTCCTCTCTCAGTTACTGACAGGACAAGTAGACAGAGTTATCAGAATGGATATGGAAGACCCGAACAATGCTACAAACTTCCAGGACCTAACTGACATTTGTAGAGCACTGCACCCACCATCAGCACAACACATATTCTTCCCAAGTACATATGGAATATTCTCCAGGACAGACCCTATGCTGAGCCCTAAAACAAGGCTCAATAAATTTAAAAGGATTAAAACCCCACAGAATTAAAGTAGAAATCAATAATAGAAAGATCACTGGAAAACCCCCAAATCCTGGCTACATCACTGCCTAGCTGTGTGACCTTGGACTTTGTGTCTGTTTCCTCACCTGTAAAATAAGTATAAATATAGTCCCTTCCTCATGGGCTGTTGTAAGGAGTAAGTGAGTAAATCCGTGAAAAGGGCTCAGAACAGAGCATGGCACAGGGTAAATGCTACGCTAGTGTTTGTTCTCATTTTCTTGGTGACAAAGGGCTGGCTCAGGAAATCAGGCACCCATCCAGCCTGGCTTCGGCGCCCCAGGGCAGCCACTTGTCACACCCTGGCCCTCTCTGTCTTCCCTGGCAGTTAAGAGTGGCTTGGAGCCCTGGTGGCACAGTGGTTAAGAGCTCAGCTGCTAATCAAAAAGTTGGCAGTTCGAATCCACCAACTGCTCCTTGGAAACCCGGTGGGGCATTTCTACTCTGTCCTATAGGGTCGCTATGAGTTGAAATCGACTCGATGGCAAGGGTTTTTCTTTTTTTGGCTCCCTGCAGACCATATGGATCTATGGGACTTGAAGAGATACTGAGAGGACCTCCCAATACCCCCAACCCAAGCAGATGCTGAGAGCATGTGAAAGCACTGTGCTAGGTCCTGGGGAGACGGGAGGGGCGGATAGAGGGATGAATAATACAGCCTCCTGTAAAATAAAACCAAAACCCCAATACCCCAAGACCCAGGGTCTGCCACAACCCCTCCGGAAACCAACTCTCTCCAAACCCACCTCATGAATCAATGTTATCATTCACTCTTGACAAAAGCATTCATGCTTGGCACGTACCAGGCCCCACCTTAGGCCCTGAGGATGCAGCAGGGAACAAGACTCAGTCCTCAGCCTCAAAGCACCACCTTCAGCTGAGCTGGGGGGAGGTGGGATGGACATGCAGGTGACCTAGTGTGGCAAGTGTCTAGGAGCAGAGGGCCATGGGAACACTTGGAGCAAGGGAGTTTGGACCAGCCTTGGAGCATCACGGGAAGTTTCCTGGAGGAAGTTGTGTCTATTTAAGCTGAGGAATGAGAGGAAGTTGGTGGGGTGGGAAGGAATTGCAGGAAGTACATTTGGGAAGAGGGAAGGCTACGGGAAAGCCTGTAAGTAGGAGGAAGCGTGCTGCCTTTGAGTAACTGCAGAGTGTGGCCTGACCAGGCGATAGCAAAATAAGGGAACAGACCACGGGCTGGAGAGAGATTGGGACCAGAGAGGCCAGCTGTGGCCAGACCATGCGGGCTGGAGGCCTTGTTGAGGAGTGTGGACTCGATCCTGAGGTCACTGGGGAGCCAAAACAGGGCTGAAGCAGGGAGGGACGAAAACCAGATGTGGGTGTTTAGAAGACCCCTCTGGCTGTCGTGTGAAGAAGACACTGACCAGGATGAGAGTGGGGCACGAGGCCAGTAAGGAGCCTGCTGTAATGACCCGGGGCCGTGAGGGTGTGGGCCAGCAAGGTCGGGGCACTGGGCTCAGAAAGAAGTGGGCGAATCCATCTTGGAGGCAGAATCCATCAGATGGGATGACAGATGGGAAGTGGGCGCGGGGGAGGATGAACTCTGGGTTGACTTTGGGGGTGACACAATGCCCCCCAGAACCAGCTCTCTCCAAATCCGCCCCATGGATCAATGCCTCATTCACTCCTGACAAAAAATATGCCTGGTACACACCAGGCTCCCCTCCAGGCCCTGAGAATACAGCGAGGCTGACTGGGCAGGGAGGGAGCCACTCACTGAGAGCAGAACAGAGGGAGAGTCAGACGTGGGAGTAAAGACGACAGGCTCCCACATGGACAAGCTGAGTCTGGGACGCCTGTTGGCCACCCAAAAGGGACAGGCCAAGCGGGCTGGATACTCAGATGCCTGGATACAAGGCTTTAGGGAAATGTCAGTATTGAACAGCAAGGAAAGCCCGGGTGAGGATGAGAGGGCCCAGAGGGCAAGGAGTACTGGTCTCCAGGCAGAGAGCGCCCCCTAGGAGGTGTCTGAGGGGAGATGCTCGGGAAGGTGTGGGGTGTTATGGTGGTCAGAGTGACCGAGGGGTACTATGGATTCCGGTGGGCAGGGCAGGTACTCAACAATGAGTGGCACAGTCTGAACAACAGTGACCCCGGTGTATGACTACCCGAGCCTAAGACCTAACTCGTGGATACTTAAGTACTTTTTGCATGGAGTCCCTGGGTGGTGCAAAATGGTTAACACACTCAGCTGCTGACCAGAAGGTTGGAGGTTTCAGTCTACCCAGAGGTGCCTCAGAAGAAAGGCCTGGTGATCTACTTCCAAAAAGTCAGCCATTGAAAACCCTATGGACGCTGGAAACTATGGCCCCCGGACGCTCTGTTAATCTAGAACTGAAACCATTCCTGAAGCCCACTCTTCAGACAAAGATTAGACAGGACTATAAAACATAAAATAATACTCGTGAGGAGTGTGCGTCTTAGTTCAATCCAATACACGCGACCAAATGGGCGGGTCCTGTCCAGAGGCAGGATGAGAAGGCAGGAAGGGACAGGAACTGGTTGAAAGGACACAAGAAACCTGGGGTGGAAAGGGGGAGTGTGCTGTCATATTGTGGGGATTGCAACTAATGTCACATAACAATATGCGTATGAATTTTTGTATGAGAAATTAACTTGAGCTGTAAACTTTCACCTAAAGCACAATTTAAAAAATTTAAAAAAAAAAAAAGAAAACTTTACGGAGCTATAAGAGAGCAGCAGGGAAACTAGATTAATGGAAACGGAACAACCAGAATGGAAATAATGAGAATGTTCACCATTGTAAACAATGTAACCAACATCACTGAACAATGTGTGTAGAAATTGCTGAATGGGAACGTAAACTGCTGTGTAAACCTTCACCAAAAACACAATAAAATATTATTAAAAAAAGAAACAAAAACCCTACAAGCACAGTTCTACTCTGACACACATGGGGTCGCCATGAGTCAGTGCCAATTTGAAGGCAACTGTTCTTTTTTTTTCATGGTTATAATATAAGCCAAAATCTCCAGCAATGCACCTATCATTTAAATGATGAACGACATGGATTGTTTTGTTTGGAACTTCGCCAAGAGCTGTTCACCATTTTGGGAAATCGGGTCTCTGACAGGAACTCCACTCACAGTATCTGAGCCACTGAGTTAAGGCACTTGGAGTAGTCTACATTAGTAAGCTGTCATGTTCACCATTCACGGTGATTTGTATTTATACAAACAGAGTCATCTACCAACTCTTTCAAAATGTCGAACACAAAGTGTCAACCAAACTCTATTAAATAGTCTTATTTCTCATAATTCCAACCTTATTCATTAAGAGTAGGTGCAACCACCTGAATGTTGAATTACGTCTTCCAGCACAGGCCTGCCCAAGCGTTTACGTACTGATAGCATTATTTTATCATAAACCACTGCCCCTCTTTTTCTCTTCAGTATTGCAATTAGGGCATTATATTGATTTGTTTTAAACTGATTTCTGTGTAGGTAGACTATATTATCCTTGAATTTCACCTCAGGGAGGGAAAGTGGGGGGGTGCTACAGAATATATGTGTTATAACAAGAGGGTGTTGGGAAAAATGCAGAACAGAATTTCAAATTCTCATGGACTCCAGACTTTCAGGGGCCATGGAGGTTGGATGAACCCCTGAAACTATTGCACTGAGAGAATCTTTAAACCTTAAATCAAAAATATCCCCTGAACTGACAGGGAACACAACAGAGAGTCCCTGATGGAGCAGGAGAAAAGTGGGGTATAGAACTCAAATTCCAGTAAAAAGATCAGACTTAATGGTCTGGCGGAGACTGCAGGAACCCCAGAAAGCATGGCCCCTGGACTCTGTCAACCCAGTACTAAAACCATTCCCAAGGCCAACTCTTCAGACAAAGATTAGACTGGACTATGGGACATAAAATGATACTCGTGAAGAGTGTGCCTCTTAGCTCAAGTAGATACGTGAGACTAAATGGGCAGCTCCTGTCCGGAGGTGAGAAGAGAAGGCAGAGAGGGTCAGGAGCTGGCTGAATGGACACAGGAAATCAGGGGTGGAAAGGAGGAGTGTGCTGTCACAGTATAGGGAGAGCAATTGGGGTCACATAACTATACATTTTTGTATGAGGGACTAACTTGAATTGTAAACTTTCACTTAAAGTACAACAATAAAATAAAAAGAAAATATCCCCTGAAGCCTTCTTAAAAACCAAACAATAGTTTAGTTTAACTAGTAAAAAATGCCTGCCTTGAGCATTATGCTCTTTTAAGAACTATTTATACAGGAGCAAACTGACAATAGCAAGTCAAAAGATTAGATAGAAACCTTAGGGGCAGTGAGTTTTATGTTAATAGAGGGCAAGAGAATGGTTTCGCAACTCAAAAAATGTAATACATGTGTATGTTTTGCTGTGTCTATTCTCAACAACAAAACAAATAAAAAAAATTTAAAAAGGGGGTGTAGGGTCTGTGGATGCTGAAAATCAGTGGTGTGGAGGAACGAGGACCACCATTTGGGGGATGGCAAGGCAAAGGAAGCCAAAGAGAAATGAAACAGAAGATCCAAAGAGGCGGGAGGAAACCAGAGGGATACGGTGGCCTAGAGGCAGGGGAGAGCTTCCAGAAGGAGGGTGGCTAACAGGGCGGGTGCTGCTGACAGGTAAGACAGGGACTGGATTTGTCAACAAGGAGGTCACAAGTCACCTTGGTGGACCTGAGGGGTGGAGAGACGGGTGAGGAAAGAATGGCCCGGGGAGGAGTTGAGGACATTGGCAAAGGAGTGGCTGAAGGGCTGGTCTAAGAAGCCCTGGAGATGGACAGCTGGGAAAGCAGGCCGGGGCTCCAAGAACAGGAGAGAGGGAGGTCCAAGGGTTCGCTTCACCGGAGTGACTATAGGACAGCCCGGGAGGGGCAGGGGCTGTGGCTAGAGTGAAACCTCAGAAACCTCGACCTCAGAGGCAGAGCTGTCCTAAATGATGACCGACCTCAGATGTGGCAGCTAGAGGTTGTGGCCGCAGTGGACACTGGAGCTGAGGAGCCAGGAGGCAGGTTCTGGCCAGACTGCTGCTGTTCACACGGCAGCCGAGTCCCCTAGGATGATGGCACCAACCCCCACCACCCCACCACTGAAGCGTGAGTCCCATGAGGGTGGGGGCTTTGCCTGCTGAAGCTCGGTGCCTGTATCACTTGGGGATTAATAAACATTTGTTGAAATATTTGTTGAATGAGTGAATGTGGGGAGGACTTGGGGTGGAGGAGAGAGAGTGATAGGTGCCAAAGGCTCAAAGAGGGAGGGAGCATGGCCACGGCTGCCCAGACGGCAGTGATGAGAGTGGGCAGAGACCACCAGCTGGACATCATGATTACAGAGGAAGAGGGTCTCTAACAGGTATAGAAGGGGTGGCCTGCAGAGAAGCAGTGATGGGTCCCCCCACCTGACACAGAGACTTGGCTGGATTTTTGAAGGCAGGTCTCCTCAGAGCCTTCTCAGTCACCTCCTCACACTCGAGCTCTGTCCTACCTTCCAGAACACCCTCTCTCTCCTTGGCACCTTTTAGGCTTCGGGACTCAGCCTAGATGTCACCCTACCTCATTCTCTATTGTTCTCTGTCACTGCACCCTGTTTGTGTCCCCAGTAGCACATTTTACGTGCATCTGATACATCATTAGGTTGAAAATACTAGTAAGTTTCATTTGGGGTCTGTGGTAGAGAGAATAATGTTCTCCACAATGTACACGCCATAAACCCTGAAATGTGTGAATATGTTGTCTTACATGGCAGACGTCATGGTTTGAATTGTGTCCCCCCAAAGTATGTGTCAACTTGGTTGGCTAGCCCATGATTCCCAGTATTATGTGGTTTTCCTCCATTTTGTGATCTGATGGAATTTTCCTATGTGTTATAAATCCTAACCTCTATGATATTAATGAGGCAGGATTAGAGGCAGTTACATTAATGAGGCAGGACACAATCTACAGGATTAGGCTGTATCTTTAGTCAATCTGTTTTGAGATATAAAAAGAGAGATGTGAACAGAGAAAGGGACCTCCTACCACCAAGAAAGAAGGGCCAGGAGCGGAGCGCATCCTTTGGATCCAGGGTCCCTCCTAGAGCAGACAAAGATTGATGACAAGGACCCTCCCCCAGAGCCAACAGAGACAGAAAGCCTTCCCCTGGAGCTGGCGCCTTAAATTCAGACTTCGAGCTTCCTAAACTGTGAGAGAATAAATTTCTGTTTGTTGAAGCCATCCACTTGTGCTATTTCTGTTATAGAAGCACTAGCTAACTAAGACAGCAGATGTGATTAAGTTAAGAATTTCGAGATGAGGAGACTATCCTGGATTCTCTTGATGGGCCTGGTGTAATCACAAGGATCCTTGTAAGTGGAAGAAGGAGATCAGAGTCAGAGAGTGAAGATTCGAATATGCTACACGGATGACTTTGAAGATGGAGGAAGGGGCCGTGAGCCAAAGAAAGTGGGCAGCCTCTAGAAGGTGGAAAAAGCTAGGAAACCACAAGGAAACAGATTCTCCCCTACAGTCTCCAGAAATGTTAGGGTAATAAGTCTGTGTTTTTTTCAAGCCACTGAACTTGTGGTAATTTGTTGCAGCAGCGACCGAAAACCAATACAGGGCGTAACAGTGGAAATGACGCCAATCACAAATATTGAGAGAAAAACCATCAAGAATCCAGAATCTTGAAGCCAGGGCACCACGTGAATTGCCAACGATTACCACATGGCAGTTAGTTCCACTTCCTGGGAGAGAGAGAAACCCGCCACCCACTATGGTTAGTCTTGACCTCAATGAATTTTGAAAGAGACAGTGTCTTTGGGAATAAAATGTGACGTCCCTGTATTTATTTGTTTCCTCGTTTATTCTCGGCCCCTCTGCCTCTTGAGGGCAGGGATGGGGCTGGTTTTCTTCACCCAGTGCAGGGCACATGTGGGACTCGATAAGCATCTGTTGAATGAATGCTTGACGCATGAACTCTGACGGGGCAGAGGGGAGGAGGAACCATTCCTCCCAACAGGGGCAGGTTAACCAGTAAGCAAGGTACACATGGGCTTACTTGTGTTTACGTACTAATCTGTAGTGTACAATTTCGCATGTGAAATTGCACACTACAGATTAGTAAGTAAGCCTGTGCATACCTTGCTTATTGGGTAATCTGTCTCTGCTCCTCAAGAACATCACATGCCTGGGATTGCTATGCAGAGGTTACCAGGGCCTCATCCAGGGCCTCAGGAGCAGGGCTGGGGTCCAGCTGGGTGCATGGCTCAGGAGAGGGAGCCCCAGTCCTGGTCATGCCCGGCCTCTAAGTGACTGCATGCTCTTAGGCAAATGACCCACTTTCCGGGTCTCAGTCTCCTAATCAATAAAACGGGGAGAACATTCTCTGTCCAAAGTATTCTCCTGAGCTTTCTGTGCTTCTGATGAGGAAAAGGATGTGAAAAGGGCTGTATGAACCGCAATTCAAGCCCAGCGGTTATTTACAAGACAAGGGTAGTGTTATGGGTTGAATTGTGTCCCCCAAAAATGTAAGTTCAAGTCCAAAACCCCCAGTGCCTATGCATGTGACCTCATTTGGAAATAGCATTTCTGCAGATGGAGTTAGTCATGTGCTGCGTAACGTCCATTAGGGCAATGTCAGACCACATATACATCATGGTCCCAACCCCCATAAAGCCTATTATATTAAAAATTCAAGGTACATACAATGGTTCACAATAACAAACAGTTGCTACTTTGTGACGTGCATTGAAAAATTATTATTATTATTACTGTATTATTATGTTAAAGATGTATCTGGAAGTGTTTCTTAATGTGTTTTACGCATAGAAAGGTACACTATATACTAAGACAAACATTTGACTGACATTAGCTATGAACTATACTTCACTGTTCCAACTTACGTACAAATTTCACTTAAAGGAATTTAGGAACAGAATTTATTTGTAATCCGGGGACTGCCTATATATAATATGGTGTCCAAATCACATAACTTCCTATTTCAGAGAATGTACCTGGAATGTTAGGTGACACATGACTGTATTTAAGCTAGCATGAGGTCATACTGGAGTAGGGTGGGCCCTAATCCACTATGACCAGTGTCCTTGTAAGAAAAAGGAGAAGAGACACAAAGATAGCAAGACACAATGGGAAGAACGTCTTGGGACGATGGAGGCAGAGACTGAAGTGATGCATCTATAAACCAGGACGTGCCAACGACTGCAGGAAACCACCAGAAGCTGGGAAAGAGGCATGGAACACGCTCTTCCTCAGAGCCTCCAGAAACAATCAACATTGCCCACCATTATGGATAGAGTTGTGTCCTCCAAAACTATGTGTTGTAAATCCTGACATCTATGCCTATGGTTATAATCTCATTTGGGAATGGGCTGTCTTTGTCATGTTAATGAGGCAGGACTAGTACAGGGTGTATTTTGAGTCAATCTCTTATAAAATATAAAAGGAGCAGATTAAGCAAGCAGACATGGGGGAAGATAGATGCCACGCCATATGGAGATCTCCAAGGAACAGGAAACAGAAGCTGAAGAGACAAGGACCTTTCCCTAGAGATGACAGAGAGAAAAAGCCTTTCCCTAGAGCCAGCGCCCTCCCTGAATTTGGACTTTTAGCCTCCTAAACTGTGAGAAAACAAATCTCCGTTTGTTAAAGCCACCACTTGTGGTATTTCTGTTATAGCAGCTCTAGCTGACTAAGACACCCACACCTTGATTTTGGACTCCTGGCCTCCAGAACTGTGAGATGATAAATTTCAGTTGTTTCAAGTCACCCAGTTTACGGTTCTTTGTTACAGCAGCCCTGGGACACCTAGGTAGTAAATGCAAACGGCACGGAGGCCAGGCCGGAAAGTGACTGAAGTGGGCTAGAGGAGTCAGATGTGTGGGGACCGAGGCCAACGGACAGGCACGCCCACAGAGGGGGTAGCTCAGCTCCACACATGGACGGACCCAGATGGGAACACAGGCCAAGCATTAGCAGATCTTCCAAATTTGCAAGAAGGGTAAAAAATCTGGGTCTGTGAGTAAATCTGCCCACCTTCTAAATGTCGGCAACTGATTCAAAATTTTCAAAACCTGTGGGCCAGGCGCCATGAGAGGTGGGCGGCTGCCCTCTGATGTGTGGCTTCTGGGGCTTGTCTCAGGGCAAAATAAGTTCTGTCCAAGATTCAGGTCCCTGTGAGGCTTCCAGGGAGCTAGTGTTTCTGTTTGGGCCTCAGTGTCGGCCTCCAGACAGTGGAGGCTCTCCCAGCTTGAGGACAGTAACTCGCTGTCACCACCAGGGTGATGATCCAAGAGAGCAAGAGCAACACGGATCCTGTTAAGATTACAACACTTCGAGCCAGCAGAAGACTGTTCTGGGCACAGAGCACTTCCCATACATAAATTTACCAAATTCTTCCAGCCCTGAGTCACAGGCCCTTTTATTCCCATTTTTCAGATGAAGAGACAGAGGCACAGAGAGGGGATGGCAGGTCACCAGGGTCTCATGGCTAACCACCCCATTCTCTGTCACACAGCTCGCGGTGGGGACAGGGAACCTCCCAGGGGACCACAGCAGCCCCTACCCCGTCCACCCCCAGGCGGGGTGCTGACCGATGGACCTCTCACCAGACTCCGCTGACGCAGCGCGTGGACAGCGCCCGGGGCATGATCTCTGAGCCCTGCTGCATGAAGCCCCCCACGGGGAACCAGAGGCTGTTGCCCAGCGTGTATTGGTTCTCCAGGATGTGGGGGCGTGCTCGCAGACACGGGTGCGGGTTATACCACTCGTAGGGGCTCAGCCTGTGGGGAGACAAGGGGTGTAGGGGTGGTGAGGTGGGGAGGAAAAGGAGAGAAAGAGAGGGAAGAGACAGAGCCACCATGAATAGAAGAGACGGAGAAAGAGAAAAAGGAGAGGAAACGAGAGACAGACAGAGGGACACAGCAGAGGCAGAAAGAGACACAGAGATAGAGTGAGACACAGAGAGAGATACACAGAGAAAGAGACACACAGAGAGACAGAGAGAGGGACACGGCAGAGGCAGAAAGAGACAGAGAGATACACAGAGAGATACACAGAGAGAGACACACAGAGAGACAGAGAGAGGGACACGGCAGAGGCAGAAAAAGACACAGACACAGAGTGAGACACAGAGAGACACACAGAGATACACAGAGAGAGAGATATACAGAGAAGACAGTGGAGGCAAAAGCTGAGAGGGATAGAAAGACCAGGAAGGGGACAGGCCCAGAGAGAGAGGGCCACAGAACACAAGCCAGGGCCACAGAGGGAGACAGTGAGACTCTGAGCCTGAGCAAGAAAGGGAGAGAGGAGGGTGCGAGGAATCTGCGGCCCTGAAGCTGAAGCGAGCAGGCTGGGCCAGGAGACAGAAGGTGCTGGTCAACCAGAGGCTCCTGGCTCATGGGCTCCCACCCTCCTTCCCAGGTGGCCAGTCGGGGACTCACCTGGCGGCCAGGAACAGGACGCAGCTGACAGCCAGGTAGGCGAGAAGCATGAAGAGCCACACAGCGGGGGAGAAGGGGTCCAGGAATGAGAAGTAACCAGGCTTGCGGCCCTGTGGGGAGAGGGAGTGAGACCCGGAGCCACCCTGACCTGAGCTGCATCCCCAACCCCTGGCTCCTCCTGGGACCCAGGAGCCTGACTCGCCCTTCCAAGGTCACTGAAAGCCAGGCCGTCCAGCCTGCAGTCCCCACCACGCCCTTGGGAACGTGGGAAGCTGCCCCCTACCATACACCTGTAGGCTCCCACCCCAACCTCCATGCCAGGCAACGGCCAAAGTTTCCAGGGATGACTAACCATGTGCACGCGGTAGAGGATGCTGATCCCCAGGGTCATGAAGGGCTTAGAGAAATCGATGACCTTCTCCCGCTCAGCAGTGATGGTGAATGCAGCCACAGCCAGGTCTGCTTTCTGCTGGAGGGGAAGCAGGGCAGAGGCAGGGAGTGGGCCAGGGAGACAGAGACGGGCAGTTAGAGAGAGATGCACTAAGAGAGGGACAGAGAACAGACGGGGTCAGAGCCTGGACTGACACCAAGAGTCAACCCTGGCCTGAAAGTAGCCGTTAACTTCACTATCTGCTGTAAGAGGCCCTTCTGGTCTCCCTCCTGCCTCGCTGCCCTGCCCCATCCAACCCCTCCTGTCCTCCTGTCCAGTTCAGCGTGAAGGCCCAGTTCTGATCCGGACACGGCCCTACCCTCGCCCCGCCCCCTGGCCCCATGCAGAAAGTCTGAATTGGAATGCCTGGCCCTGACGTGCTCTGATGTCCTCTATGGGCCTCGGCTTTCTCTTCTGACTTAACAATTACAGTAATCCCCCCCACTTATCCACCGTATCGATTTCCAAGGTTTCAGTTACCCGTGGTCAATCATGGTCTGAAAACGTTAAACAAGGACGTAGCATGATGAAATCTCACGCTGTCCCGCTGTGTCATTCACATAACTTTTATTACAGTATACTGTTATAACTGTTCTATTTTATTTTTGCTGTCAAGTCGATTCTAACTCATAGTGACCCTATAGGACAGAGTAGAAACTGACCCATAGGGTTTCCAAAGAGCAGCTGGTGGATTCGAACTGCCAACCTTTTAGTTAGCAGCCATAGCTCTTAACCGCTGCGCCACCAGGGCTCCATTTCATTATTGTTGTTGTTAATCTCTTACTGTGCCTAATTTATAAATTCAACTTTATCATATGCATGTATGTATAGGACAAAACATAGTACATACATGGTTTGGTACTATCCGTGGTTTCAGGCATCCACGGGGCGGGGGGGGGGGGGGTCTTGGAACATATCTCCCGCGGATAAGGGGGGACTACTGTACCAACAGGTAACATTCATTAAGGTGGTGCCAACAGTTCAGCACTCGGCTCGGCTGCTGTCATGGATTGATTTGTGTCCCTTAAAAATGTGTGTCAAGTTGGCTAGGCCACAATTCCCCGTATTATGTGATTGCCCACCATTTTGTCATCTGATATGACTTTTCTATGTGTTGTAAATCTTACCTCTATGATGTTAATGAGGCAGGATTAGAGGCAGGTATGTTGTGTTGTAAATCCTACCTCTATCATGTTAATGAGGCAGGATTAGAGGCAGTTATGTTAAGGAGGCAGGACTCAATCTACAAGATTAGGTTGTATCTTAAACTAACCTCTTTTGAGATACAAAAGAGAGAAGCAAGTAGAGAGACAGGGGGACCTCACACTACCAAGAAATAAGAGCCAGGAGAACAGTGAATCCTTTGGACCCAGGGTCCCTTGCTGAGAAGCTCCTTGACCAGGGAAAGATTGATGACAAGGACCTTCCCCAGAGCCCACAGAAACAGAAAGCCTTTCCCTGGAGCTGGCACCCTGAATATGGACTTCTAGCCTCCTAGACTGTAAGAGAACAAATTTCGATTTGTTAAAGCCACCCACTTGTGGTATTTCTGTTATAGCAGCACTAGATAACTAAGAGAGCTGCTAACCGAAAGGTTGGTGGTTTGAACTCACCCTCCTCTCTGAAATGAAGATTTGGGCCACCGTGGAGGGCTTTGCCAAGACAGATCTTCTGTGAGTCCATAAAAATACCAGTTCCTGTATTAGCTGTGATTAGTCCTAAGACAATTCACATATTAGTCATAACAGTGGCTGAAGACACGCCTGGTGATCTGCTTCTGAAACATCACAACCATTGAAAACCCTATGGATCACAGCTGCACTCCACAACACATGGAGTCGCCATTAGTCAACGGCAGCTGGTTGGTTACTAGTGACATTCATAAAGTGCCTACTACGTGCCCGGCCTCATGCTATGCAACACTTTATAAAACCTTCTATACTTCTTCCAACAGCTCTAGAGGGTTACTCTGTTACTCCCGCTTTATAAATTGGGAAACCGAGTCTCAGAAAGGAGAGGTAAAGACTCCAGCAAGAAGAGGCAGAAGCTGGGGACCATAAAGCAGCGACATGACCTGTGCTCTCCCACCTCTGAAAGGGTTCCCACGAGCCATGAGATATGTGGGTGAAGGCACCCCCAGCTCACAGCACTGGGTGCCGGCTCAACTGGAAGAATGGCCTCAGGGAGGTCCTTGGGGAAATTCCTACACAAGAGGTGGGGGCGTGCCTGGGTCCAGGTCTGAGGTGGGGAAGGCCAGGGAGTGGGTGGGGAGGGAGCGAGAGAAGAGTTTGGACTGGGCCTGGCTGGCACACCCAGAATCCTTTTTCGAATGCACAGTCTGATCCACAAGGGCCATCTCAGCTCTGGCCCAGTGGACATTAGCTAGCCTCTAGCCGTGGGCTGGACACAAGACTGGGAGAACATTGCACTGCACACACACACACACCACAGATGCATACATACTGTACACGCAAACACAGAGGCAGCCACATCTACACCACCACCAACGTGACACTCCACGGCCATGACCACACAAACATGCCAAACCCAGGCTGCCCACGATGCACACCATCTACTGAGAGGCAGGCAGGACACATGCATCAGCACACACGTGTTCAGAGCAGACACGTGAGAGGCATGGCATACTCACCCACGCATTTGTACAGGCGTAACAGAGGAGGCAGGCTGGGGAGTGGGAGCCCTGGCTTCCACCCCTGCTCTGCCCCAGGCTTGCTGGGTGACCTCGGGCAGGGGCTATCTCATCTCTGGGCCTCAGTTTGCTCATCTGTACAATGGCGTGGATGGGCGCAGAGTCTCCCAGCTCTCGGGGCCCTGGCATTGGAACCCAGCTGCCAGGATGCCCCCCTGCAGGCATGCTGACTCTAGCCCTCAGGCCTCTACTGGGCCCCAGCATCAAAGGCTGGGGGCAGGTAGGCGGACCCCCAAGCCCAGATTCAAGCAGAGGCCTCCCCGTGGGGCTGACACAGGAGGAGACACACAGTCGCCATGAAGGGGCTGAGACTGAGAGTACAGGCTGTAACACAGGCCTAGACCTGGGCAGGGAGGGGGTACAGGGTCAGAGCATGCCCCCAGCTAGTGGAGAGATAAGCCAGGCCTGGACCCAGTCTAGGGTCAGGGGAGAGGGCACAAGCCCAAGATAGAATCCATGTCAGGAGATGACACAGTATCAGAGCACAACCTGGGTCAAGGAGAGACACCACAGGCCCGAAAGACAACCGAAAGGGATAGAGAGGCAGCCTGGGCTGAAAACAAATCTCAAGGTCAAGGACAAGTCACGAGGGCCCAAAAGGAAATTCAGGGAGAGAAGACATAGACCCCAGAGATAACTCGATGTCAGGAGAGAGGCCATAGCCCCAGAAGACAACCAAGAGACGAAAGAGACGGCCCAAGGTGGAAAAACCAGCCCAGACGAAGGAAACCAAAGACACAAGGAAAAGACTAGTCCACAGGACCAACGGACCACATGAATCACGGCCTCCACCAGCCTGAGCCCAGAAGAACCAGATGGCGCCCAGCTACCACCGCCGACTGCTCTGACAGGGATCACAACAGAGGGTCCTGGACACAGCAGGAGAAAAACGTAGAACAAAATTCAAATTCACACAAAAAAACAAAAACAGACTTACTGGTCTGACAGAGACTGGGGGAGTCCCTGAGACTATGGCCCTGGACACCCTGCTAACTCAGAACTGAAGCCACTCCTGAAGTTCACCTTTCAGCCAAAGATTAGACAGGCCTATAAAACAAACAACAGCACACGTGAGGAATATGCTTCTTAGTTCAATCAAGTACACGAGACCAAATGGGCAACATCTGCCCAAAAGCAAAGACGAGAAGGCAGGAAAGGACAGAAAAACTGGACACACAGAGCCCAGGGTGGAAAGGGAAAGGGGGAGAGTGTTGACACATTGCAGGGATTACAACCAATGTCACAAAACAATTTGTGTATAAATTTTTGAATGAGAAACTAATTTGCACTGTAAACTTTCACCTAAAGCACATTAAAAAAAACAACAACTAGCCCAGGGTGGTGAGTGCCAGCCCAGCCCTGAAGCAGAATCCAGCAGCCGGATGTGGGCAGGTCCAGACAAGGGCTGGATTCAAAGAACATCCCAGGAATCCCTAGATGTTGAGAGAAAGGAATTTTTTCCCTTCTGCCACTTTTATGACTAATAAGTGAATTGTCTTAGGACTACTCACAGCTAATACCGGAAGCCTGGTATTTTTATTGACTCACAGAGGTCCGTCCTGGCAAGGCCCTCCACCGTAGCGCAAGTCCTTGTTTCAGAGAGGAGGGAGCAGTAGCCTTTCGAGTGGGCTTGGGAGGGCCCTGGTGGCTGACAGTCCATGGGCCAGGTGCTCAGGAGAGGAGAAGTCAGACCCTACCTCCTGCCCAAAGCCTGCCGGGTTGCCCTGTGCCTTTCCCTCCACCCCTGCTCCACACACCAGCCTCCTCACCCACTCCTGAGGCCAACCACAGCCACTGGCCCTGCTTCTTCTCCGTATTCCCCGCATCTCCCCCAGGAGTACAGACACTGGCTGTGCTCCCAAGACACTCCTCAAGTCTGCCCGTCCCTCTCCACCTCCACCACCCAGACCCAGCCACAGCTTATCTAACAACTGCACTAGCCTCCTCACTGGCCTCCCTTGCCTCCACTCTCCCCCAGCTGCACAGCCCCCCAGTCCATCCCTATACAAAAGCCAAAGAGATGTAATTCCCGTTTAAAACTCATCCATGGCTTCCTATTGCACCTGACAAACCCTTTCGTGGCTGAAGGGGTCCTACCTGATCTGAGACCCATGCACCTTGTGGCCTCACCTCACGCCCACCCCCTTCCCCACTCGACTCCAGCCACAATGGCTGGCTTATTCCGTACCTTAGGGCCTTTGCACTTGCTGTTCCCATGCTCTTCCTTCAGTTCTTCCTCACCATTCAAGGCTTAGTTCACGTGTCACCTCCTCAGAGAGGCCCACCCCCAAGTAGCCCCCAGACCCCATCCTACCACCACCCTAGGGTCCTCTATCTCACATTGTTGTCAGCTGCTTTCGAGGCAGGCCCTGACTTATGGTGACCCCAATGCGTAACAGAATGAAAAGCTGTGTGAGCCACAGGGTTTTCACTGGCTGATTTTTGGAAGTAGATTGCCAGGTCTTTCTTCCTAGTCCATCTTAGTCTGGAAGCTCCACTGAAACATGTTCAGCATCATAGCAACACACAAGCTCCACTGAAGACAGGTGGTGGCTGCTCATGAGGTGCATTGGCCAGGAATCAAACCTGGGTCCCCTGCATGGAAGGCGAGAATTCTACCACTGAACCACCAGCGACCCCTCCCCGCCGCCCCACATTACCGTTTTAAATATCCTTAGCACTGTTGCGGAGTCCCTGGGTGGTGCAAATGGTTAATGTGCTTGGCTGCTAACCGAAAGATTGGAGGTTTGAGTCCACCCAGAGGCACCAAGGAAGAACGGCCTGGTGATCCACTCTGAAAAATCAGCCACTGAAAACCCTATGGAGCACAGTTCTATTCTGACACACATGGGGTCCCCATGAGTCGGAGTCGACTTAACAGTAACTAGTTTGGGTTAGCACTACTGGAGACTCTCTTGCTTATTTCCAGACTGTCTTCCCTACTAAATTACAAGCTCCTTGTCTGTCGGGATCGGGCTGCCTCCCAGAGCCCACACAGCAAACGCTCCCAACAAATGCTGGTTGGATGAATAAAGGAACCGCTGCTTCATTCACCACTTTCAATGGCTCCCCATCACCCAGGGTCACACCAAGTCCAGCCTCTCTAAAAGGCATTTAAGCCTGCATCGGCCTCTCTGGTCTTGCCACCAGAGCACCCCTCGAGCCACACACCAGCACTCCCTCCAGCTTCTCCGTACCTCTGTGCACCCGTGCCCTGTGTTGAGGCCCCCACTCCACTCTGCTGAGCAAGATCCATATATCCCTCAGGGTCCCCTCTCACCCTCCCCCTAGAGCAGCTTCCCTGGACATGCCTCCTCTCAGCACTTGGCTCAATTTGGGAATGATCTGTTTGCTTCTGTTTCTGCTACTGGACAAGGGCCCTTCAAAGGCAGGGAAAAGAAGTTCCCTCATGTGTCCAGCACAGAGCAGGCTCAGAGCAGATCTGTCGAATGCTCCATCCCATCCTCCCGTGGAAAGCCGGGAACAACGGCCCTTCCTCTGGTGGCCACACAGATGTTTCCCAGACATGCAGGCTCCCTCCCTGGTGCTGCAATGGAACCTTTCACAGGTCCACATGCTTCCTCTGCAGCCGCTGGTCAGGGGCTTTGCACAGATGAGCTCGTTTCATCCTCAGAGAAACCCTCTGCGAGGGCCTCATTCTCACCATTGACATGAGAAGAAACTGAGGCACAGAGCGGGTACGCGCCTCATTCTGGGTGACCCCAGGATTCAAGCCCACGCAGCCAAGCTCCAGGGTCTGTTTTGTAACTACTCCCTGAGATGGCTCTACCTGTCTGTTGGCCCCTCTCCATGGCTGGGGCCCCTGAGGTCAGGGGCCAGGATGTGGCTCATCCCTGGGCCCCAGGTTCTCCCCATGTGGGCCTGGTGAAGAGCAGGAGGTTCAGGAAGTGAGTGCTGAGAGTCCTTGAACCCCAATAACAACAAACTTGGCCTCCATCTTTTTCCCAAATAGTTTTGCTGGCCTGCACCCTCTTCCCAGCCCCATCTGGGGCTCTGCCCTCTCCCTACCCTGGGTTCTGTCTGAGGCTGTGCCCTCTCCCTGACCTGAGTTCTGCGTGAGGCCATGCCCTTTCCCCACCCCCGGTTCTGCGTGAGGCCGCGCCCTCTTCCCACCGTGGGTTCTGCGTGGGGCTGCGCCCTCTTCCCACCGTGGGTTCTGCGTGGGGCTGCACCCTCTCCTCACCCCAGGTTCTATGTGGGGCTGCGTCCTCTCCTCACCCCGGGTTCTACCTGGGGCTGCACCCTCTCCTCACCCTGGGTTCTGTGTGGGGCTTTGCGCTCTCCCCACCCGGGGTTTTGTGTGGGGCTGCACCCTCTCCCCATCCCAGGTTCTGCGTGGTGCTGCACCCTCTTTCCTCAACATCATCCCAAGCAGAAACTTGGGGGTCATCCCTGACACCCTCCTCACCCTCACTGCACTCATCTCCAAACCCTCCTGATTCTGTCCCAGAGCACCTCTGGAATAGATTCACTTCTCTATGCTCCAATACCCCCACCCCAGCCCAGCTTACCACCATCCCCCAGGCCTGGGAGGCCTGTCTCCACCTCTGGGGACCATCAGCTCAGCAGCCAGAGGGATCCCAAACCTGCATTTGCAAACCTGATGACACCACCCCGTTTAGAGCCTGCAGTGACTTCTCATGGATCTTAATTATCCTCCTCAACTCCTCACCTGGCCCCCAGAAGGCCCAGCACTGTCTGGCCCTACTACCTCATTGCCTCATCCCCTGCCATCATGCCCTCTCTCCTACGTTCCAGCCGCATTTGGTGGGATCACCTTTCTTGGGAATAGGCATAAATATGGATCTCTTCCAGTCAGTTGGCCAGGTAGCTGTCTTCCAAATTTCTTGGCATAGACGAGTGAGCACTTCCAGTGCTACATCCGTTTGTTAAACATCTCAGTTGGTATTCCGTCAATTCCTGGAGCCTTGTTTTTCACCAATGCCTTCAGTGCAGCTTGGACTTCTTCCTTCAGTACCATCAGTTGCTGATCATAAGTTACCACTTGAAATGGTTGAATGTCGACCAATTCTTTTTGGTATAGTGACTCTGTGTACCTTCCACCTTCTTTTGATGCTTCCTGCATCATTTAATATTTTTCCCGTAGAATTCTTCAGTATTGCAACTCGAGGCTTGAATTTTTTCTTCAGTTCTTTCAGCTTGAGAAATGCTGAGCATGTTCTTTCCTTTTGGTTTTCTATCTCCAGGTCTTTGCACGTGTCATCATAATACTTTCCTTTGTCTTCTCGAGCCGCCCTTTGAAATCTTCTGTTCAGCTCTTTCACTTCATCATTTTTTCCTTTTGCTTTAGCTACTCGACATTCAAAAGCAAGTTTTAGAGTCACTTCTGACATCCATTTAGGTCTTGTCATTCTCTCCTGTCTTTTTAATGACCTCTTATTTCTTCATGTATGCTGTCCATGATGGCATTCCACAACTCATCTGGTCTTCAGTCATTAGTGTTCAACACGTCAGATTTATTCTTGAGATGGTCTCTAAATTCAAGTGGAATATACTCAAGGTCATACTTTGGCTCTCATGGACTTGTTCTAATTTTCTTCAGATTCAACTTGAACTTGCATATGAGTAATTGATGGTCTGATCCGCAGTCGGCTCCTGGCCTTGTTCTGACTGATGATATTAAGCTTTTCCATGGTCCCTTTCCAAAGATGTAGTCGATTTGATTCCAGTGTATTCCATCTGGTGAGGTCCATGTGTATAGTTGCCATTTATGTTGGTGAAAAAAGGTATTTGCAATGAAGAAGTTGTTGGTCTTGCAAAATTCAATCATGCGATCTCCGGCATCATTTCTATCACCAAGGCCATATTTTCCAACTACGGATCCTTCTTTGTTTCCAACTTTCACATTCCAATCACCAGTAATTATCAGTCATCCTGATTTCATGTTCGATCAATTTCAGACTGCAGAAGTTGGTAAAAATCTTCAATTTCTTCATCTTTGGCCTTAGTGGTTGGTGCGTAAATTTGAATAATAGTCGTATTAACTGGTCTTCCTTGTAGGCGTATGGATATTATCCTATCACTGACAGCATTGTACTAAGAAGCCGTTGGCAGATTCTAATTGCTGAACTTTTGGTCAGCAGCCAAGCTCTTAACCACTGCGCCACCAGGGCTCTATTTGGTACCATAGCCAAGTACAATTCTAGCTCTGGGGATACAACAGTGAATAAACATATAATGTCAGGTAGTGACAAATGGGGACACCAGCGGTTCAATGGTAGAATTCTCACCTTCCATGAGGGAGACCTGGGTTCAATTCCTGGCCAATGTACCCCATGTGCAGTCATCACCCATCTGTCAGTGGAGGCTTGAGTGTTGCTATGATGTTGAACAGGCATCAGTGGAGCTTCCAGACTAAGCTGGACTAGGAAGAAAGGCCTGGTGACCTAATTCTGAAAATCAGCCAATGAAAACCCTATGGATCACAATGGTTCGATCTCCAACCAATTGTGGGGATGACAGAGGACCAACCAGGCAGTATTTCGTTCCATTGTGTGTGGGGTCACCATAAGTCAGGGGCCTACCTGATGGCAGCTAACAAACACAACAATGACAAGTAAAATGAAGAAAAAGAAAGTTGGGCAACAGGATAAAGAGGGACAAAAACACTGCTTTGGATGCACCCTGCTGTGAGAAGGTCTTCTTTGAAGTGTGGGAGTGAGGTGTGAGAAGACCTGGGGTACAGCTCCCAGCTGAGGGGCCAGCGGGTCCAGTCCTTGAGGGAGAAGTGGTTGGCCACGTCCAGGGGGCTGGAGCAGAAGGGGAGCAGTGGGAAATTAGGAGAGAAGGGCCAGAGGCCTGCAGGCCTTACAGGCCGTGGTCAGAAGGTGGATTCCGCACGCAAAGGGCAACAGAAGACATCAGGGGTGTGAGCAAGGCAGTGACGTGTTGTGACTGCCGTGAGGAGAGCAGACGGCCAGGGCAAGAGTGGATGCTGGGAGCCAGGGAAACCAGTGAAGATGTCATGGAGATGCTGCAGCGGAACTAGGTGACGCAGAGGGGTGGTCAGATTTGGAGTTCATTCTGAAGGTGGGGCAGACAGTTACCTGAACGCTGTAGGCTCCTTCTAGGATCCTCTCAGGAGCCCCCTCCCTCTCCTCCTCCTGCTTCATAACTCAGCAGAGACATCTGGTTCTTAGAAAAGATTGCCTTACCCTAACATACCACCCCCACCCAGGCACCTGACAGTGGTTTAATGTCTGGAATGAAAGCAGAAGAATTCAAATGACGAGCTGCCTGAAGAGGTGACAAAGGGTTGCCTCAATTCCTTAAAGCCAGTAAAAACACCTATGGTTATCTCTCAGCTCCAAACCTTCCCTTCTGCACCTGCTCTGTGATGCCGGACAACTCTGCAAACCACATTGTGGCTTCGCCAGCTGCTCCCTGTCAGGCTCTGCCAATAGAGGGAGCCAGAGGGATGCCACAGGCTAGAGGAGGGAGTCGGGATTTGCTGTTTCCAGTCGGCTCTCGGTCCCCAGCCTTGCTCTGCACCCCTCTGGCAGAAGTTTCTCCCTGTGGCAGATGTCTCCAGTGTGCAGCTTCCCAGCACTGGCAGAACAGGCCTCATGGCACCACTCTCAGGGGACCAGCACCAGCCGGCAGGCGTCCCCTCCCCAGGGTCTCAGTTTCAGCCTCACAGGGCCCTTCCTCTAAGTTTTCATTAACTTCAGTTCTTCCTTTTGATTCTCCAGAACTAGAGATGTAGTCACTGCTTGCATTGCTATCTCCATGAAACCTTAGAGCAAGGGTAGGCAGACTACGGCTTTTGGGCCTAATCCACCCCATCTGCCCGACTTTGTAAATAAAGTTTTACTGGAACACGGCCACTTGTTTATTGATCATCTATGGCTGCTATCCATACAACAGCAGAGTTGAGTAGCTCTGACTGTATGGCCTGAAAGCCAAAAAGATATCCTATCTGGCCCTTTACAGGAAAAGTTTGCTGATTGATCCTTTCAACCTTCCAGTTACCTGGTTAACAACCTTACACCTAGTAAACAATTCTCTCCATTCAAATACCTTATACCTAGTAAACAATCCTCTCCATTCAAATGGCTGGCTTATCCCCCAAGCAGGGCCCTGAAAGACTCAGAAATGCATCATTCATGATGGGAAGCTCAGGCCATACCGTCAGTTGTCACTTGCTGTACCACAGGCAGGTGTTCTTTCTTGCCAGGGCCCGGTAACAAGCCAGGAGCTATTTCTCAGAAGGAGAATAGTTATCTCAGAGACGGGCATGGATTTGCTCCAAAGTCCTCAAGGTCTGCACTGAGGCACCTCTTGGTGCCTGCCCAGGGTTCCGTAGGGCACCCCTACTGGCCAACAATGCTTGTCGAGTCACCGGCCTGCTGGGTTGGGGGCAGGGAAGGGGGTAGGCCAGCTTGCACACAGCTTAGACTTGCTGCTGTCTTCTCATGCTCTGGACCACACTCAAAACGAAAAGCCTCATCAATTGTTTGATAAATGGGTTGAAATTTCACATTTAAATGTGGTATAAGTTGCCTCCAAAATAAAAAAAACAAACATCACCAGGACCAGCCAGACAGGGGCCCCTCCTCAGAGGCCTGCATTTCAGCTCTGTGGGGCCCCACTTCTGAGTCTCTGGGTTTTAATCATTCCAACCTCCTCCCACTGTCCCCTCAGCTGGGGCCTGCTTCCTGCAGTTGCTCCCTCCTCCATCCCTCAGTTTTCTTTTTACCTTTTCAGTCAGCTGGTTGACAACTTGACATCTAGTTAGTAATTCTTTATGTTACGTTCTCTCTGTTCAAATAATGGAGATGATTTTGTGCAAATAAGTGGTGGTGTATTTGTTTCCAGACTGGACCCCAGCTGACAGGTGTCGGCCAGCAGTGGGTGGTTATCTCTAACCCCCCCACCCCCCACTCTCATATGTCTTACTAAGGTAACTGAAGTGTTTGCTACTTCCTGCTCCACAGAAGCAGGCATCAAGAAATCAACTGACTTATTGCATTGAGCAAATCTGCAGCCAAAGACCTCTTTAAAGTTTTAAAAAGCAAAGATGTCACTTTGATGACTAAGGTGCGCCTGACCCAAGCCATGGTCTTTTCAATCACCTCATATGTGTACAAAAGCTGTATAGTGAAAAACGCAGAAGAACTGACGCATCTGAACTGAGGTGTTGGTGAAAGATACTGAATATACCGCGGACTGCCAAAAGAATGAATGAATCAGTTTTAGAAGAAATATAGCCAGAAGGCTTCTTAGAAGCAAGGATGGTGAGACTTTGTCTTGCTCACTTTGGACACGTCATGAGGAAAGTCCAATCCCTAGAAAAGGACATCATGTTTGGTAAAGTCGAGGGTCAGTGAGAATGAGGGTCATCCTCGATGAGATGGACTGACACAACGGCCCAACAATGGACCCAAACACATCAATGATTATGAACATGATGCAGGATCGGGCCATGATTGGTTCTGTTATACCTAAGGTCACCAAGAATTAGAGTAACTCGATGACGAATAACAACAGTAACACTTGAGATCCAACCAGCATCATGCTGTCCATGTAGTGGGCCAGCATGCTGCTGTGAGGACCATCAAGACGATCACATTCTCTGTGGCCTGTGTCATGGCAGAAAGTGGGAGAGTTGATGCCGCCCGGAGGCAAGACTGTGAAGGTGTGTGCTTTTGGCTTCTGGTGGTCCTTGCAAATTAGTATGGAGACAAAAGCATCCGCCAGGTCAGTAGCTCATACCAGGTGCCAGGGGCTGTGTTGATTTGCTCCAGTAAAGAGACTTCATGTGGGACAGCAGCTGCAATTGGAGTCACCGTCGGACTATGTTTAATATAATCCATGGTCATTCTCCAAGATGCATCTGCTTTCTGCACAGGTCAAACAGGCGAGTTGAATGGGGATGAGATATTAGCATGCTTCTTTCGCAGTTAATGGTGGCACTAATCTCTGTAATTCCCTCAAAGGATGTGGTATTGCTTTTGAATTACTGTCCTGGGAAAGACAGGGAGTTCATGGGTGCTTGTACTCGGCTTTTTTCTACCATAATGGCTCTCGTTCCACGGGTCAGCGAGTCAACGTGCGATTCCACCAGCTGCCACGTATGTCTATTCCAATTATACAGTCAGAAACTAGGGAAACACAGGGTAAGTCCATGGCCCTATCAGGCCCATTCTGAGCTGAACTTGGGCTAAGGCTCCATCTTTCACCTGACCACATAATCCCCCGTGTGGCCCATGAGTCAAAGCAGGAAGAATCAAAATGATAAGCCAGCTGTGAAAATGCCAGAAGGTTGTCTAAATATCTAAAAGCCAATCAAAACTGGTGTAGTCGTTCTGGAAAGCAAGTCACCAATATTCACACAACAACAAAAGAACCAAACCCATTGCCATCGAGTTGATCCCAACACATAGCGACCCTATAGGACAGAGTAGAACTGCCCCATATGGTTTCCAAGGAGCTGCTGGTGGATTCAAACTGCTGACGTTTTGGTTAGCAGCCGTAGCTGTTAACCACTGCGCCACCAGGGCTCCAATAAGAGCTGCAAAAAGGCTCTTTCTCTTTCACTCAGCCATTTTATTCAGAGGAGAATCCTAAGAAAATAAACTGCAATGCAGGCAAAGTTTTTGCATAAAGATATATGTTATGGTTGTTGATGACAGCACGAACAACAAATTTAGGAACACTGGAAACAACTAAGGAGCGCTGATGGTGCAGTGGTTAAAGCATTCGACTGCTAACCAAAAGGTCAGCAGTTCGAAACCATCAGCAGCTCCACAGGAGAAAGATGTGGCGGTCTGCTTCTGTAAACATTTATAGCCCTGGAAACGCTATGGGGCCATTCTGCTCTGTCCTATAGGGTTGCTATGAGTCAAAATCGACTCGGTGGCAGTGAGTTTGGAAACAACTAACTATAAAAATGGCCAAACGCATTACTGCACATCTACCTGGGGGTTAATATGCAGCTGTGTAACACTCTGTTTAGGTTAAAACAATAAGATATTACTTTTGGCCTTTCAGATTGGCAAAGATATTTTTTAAAGATTGATAATATCTATTGCTGGCAAGAGTGTGGGAAATTTGACATTCTCATGCACTTTCAGTGGGAATATAAATGGGTAGAACCTTTTTGAACAGCCATTTGGCAGTATATACTTAAAAAAAAAAATTGTACCCTTTGACCCAGCACTTCCATTTCTTGGAATTGATCCCTCAGGAACACTCTGGCACATCCACAGGCCAGCTTTATGGGGGCATTGTCTACACTAGCAAAATCTGGAAACCACCCAAATATCCATCAACTGGGGATGAGCTAAACAATTTATGCTTCAGTCACACAATGAAATACATACATCTCCGCTTGGATTTCAAATAGGCATCACAAAGGCCCCAGGTCCAGAGAGAATTTCCCGTTCCCACCAAGCAGCTCCCCCTGGTAGAAACCAGCCTCACCATTCACCCAGCTGCTCAAGCCAAACCTGACATCACCTTTGATTCCGCTCTCCCCCTCACCCACACCTGATCCTGCGGCACACCTGACACAACTACCATTCAAGCCCAGACCCCCATCACCGCCCATCCACATCCTCCAGCAGCCTCCTAAACGGACCGTCCTGTTGTGCTCTTGCCCCTCGACAGTTATTTCTCAAGAGAGCAGCCAGAGTAACCATTCTTAAAGGATTAACATTAGATCAAGGTGGTATATCCACCCACACAATGGAATACTATTCAGCCATAAAAAAGAATACAATTCTCTACGTAATAGACAGTTTTTGTTTATGGTGGTCGAAAAGGTAGCACCAATTATGAGTGAAGTTTACACAGCTTGACTAATGTAACGGATGCCACTAAGCTGTCCACAAGAAAAAGGATGGACTGGTAAATGCTATGTTACATATAATTTTGCAACATCAACAACAACCAAAATATATAGGTATAGATGATCCTGGTGGTGCAACGGTTAAGCACTCGGCTGCTAACTGAAAGGTCAGTGAGTCAAACCCACTAGTTGGAATTTCTGTGCAAGGAAAGACCTGGCAATAAGCTCCCATCAAGATTTCAGTCTAGAAAGCCCTATGGGATACTTCTACTCTGTCATACACAGCCTCTATGAGTTGCAATCGACTCGACAGTACACAACAACAACATATATTTAGATACTTATCTATCTATATACAAAAAATTAATAGGGGCTACAGATGTGGATACTTCTTAGACAACCAATCACCTCACAGGATTAGTTTTCTCGGTTTGAAGTCTTCAGGTTATAGTCTCGTAAGTCAGTTCAGTCAATTGGCATAACAAAGTTCATAAAGTTCAAGTTCTACATCCTAGTCTGGTGAGTAGTGTCTGGGGTCTTAAAAGCTTCTGAGCGGCCATCTAAGATACAACTACTGGTCTCTACTCATCTGGAGCAAAAGAGAATGAAGAAAAACCAAGAATCAGAGAAGGAACCAGAATACAGGACTAATCGTCCCCATGAACCACAGCCTCTTTTACCTTGAGACCAGAAGAACTAGATGGTGCCTGGCTACCACTACCAAACATTCTGATCTGAGTCACAATAGATGGATCTTGATAGAAACAGGGGGAAAATGTGGAACAGAACTACATATTCTCAAAGAATTCAGACTTACTGGACCCACTGAGACTGGAGGAATCCCCGAGACTACCGTCCTGGGATACTCTTTAAACCTGGAACAGAAATTACCCCCTGAAATCACCTTTTAACTAAATAGCAGGTTAGTTCAAAAAGTAAAGAATTTCACCCTTGAGAACTGCGCTCTTTAAAAAGTTATCCACATGAGACCAAACGGACAACAGTTACTGTAAAGCACAGATGAGACGTCTGGGGGCAGTGAGAATTAATGAGAGTGGAACAACCAGAATGGGGACAATGACAGTGTTGACACAAACCACAGAATGTAGAACCTTATGTGTAGAAATTGTTGAATGGAAACTTGTTTTGCTGCGTATACTTGCACCAAAAATACAATAAAATATTTTTTCAAAAACAGGAATTTAGTACTGAGACATGCTACAACCTGCATTATGCAGATGACACAACCTTGCTTGCTGAAAGTGGAGAGGACTTGAAGCACTTACTGATGAAGACCAAAGACCACAGCCTTCAGTATGGATTACACCTCAACATAAAGAAAACAGAAATCCTCACAACTGGACCTATAAGCAATATCATGATAAACAGAGAAAACACTGAAGTTGTCAAGGATTTCATTTTTTACTTGGACCCACAATCAACACCCATGGAAGCAGCAGTCAGGAAATCAAAAGACACACTGCATCAGGCAAATCTGCTGCAAAAGACCTCTTTAAAGTCTTGAAAAGCAAAGATGTCACCTTCAAGACTAAGGTGCACCTGACCCAAGTCATGGTGTTTTCAATTGCTCATATGCATGCAAGAGCTGGACAATGAATAAGGAAGACGGAAGAAGAATTGACACCTTTGAATTGTGGTGTTGGCAAAGAATATTGAATATACCATGGACTGCCAAAAGAACGAATAAATCTGTCTTGGAAGATGTACAACCAGAATGCTCCTTAGAAGCAAGGACGGCGAGCCTACGTTTCACATACTTTGGACATGTTATCAGGAGAGATCAGTCCCTGGAGAAGGACATCATGCTTGGTAAAGTAGAGGGTCAGTGAAAAAGAGGAAGACCTTTAACGAGATGGATTGACACAATGTCTGCAACAATGGGCTCAAGCATAACAACTATTGTGAGGATGGTGCAGGACCAGGCAGCGTTTCGTTCTGTTGTACATAGGGTCGCTACGAGGCAGAACCAACTCAACAGCACCTAACAAAACGACAAAGTTAATTTCACCTCAATAAAAGAAAAAAGAAAAAAACCAGACCATTGTCTGCTGAACACCTTCTAGTGGCTTCACGACACACAATAAAAATAAAATTCAAACTCCTCACCAGGGTCTGCAAAACCCTGGTCTGGGGCCCTCCACCTGGAAAGCATGCCTCTCTGGACCGATGGCTCACTCAGCCAGTACTCACTGAGGTCTGCAGTGTGGCGGGCACTGTTCTGGGCACTGGGGACCCAGCAGTGAACAAAACAAACCCCTGCCCCCATGAAGCGGCTCTCCAGTGGGCACCCTCTCAGCCTGTCTTCCTGGCCTCATCCAGACCCCTTCTCCCACAGGCCAGACAGATGAGCTCAGTGGGGCTGGCAGCACTCTCCTTGCTTCTTTCAAGCCTTCAAGGGTGGCACTGATCTTAGCAATTCCCCCAAAGGGTGAAGAAGTGCTTTTGAATTGCTATCCTGGGAAAGACAGAGAGTTGTAGGGGCTTCAGCTTGGCTCTTTCTACTACAATGGCACTCGCTCCACAGGTCAGTGAGTCAACGTGGGATTCCGCCAGCTGCCCCTCTGTGGAGAGACCTTCCCTGACCACCTTGTCTAAAACAGCACCTGCGTCCCAGGCACGTCTTATCACCCTACCCTGCTTTGCTTCGATCCACAATGCTGACTGCCACCTGCCATGGAATTAATATATATGCTGTCAGTTTCCCCAACTGAACTAACAGCTCCCTGTGGGTAAGGCATGTCTGCTCTGTCCACTGGAACAGAGGCAGGCACACAGTGAGTAAGTGCTCAATCAATATTTATGGAGTAAGTGAATAGCTAAATGTAGCTGTTTAAAAAAATGAGGTAGATCTATGTGTGCTAACAAGGAAAGAGAGTCAAGATATATGTGAAAAAAAGCACACTGCACAACGGTATTACATATATAAAAAGGAGCCCTGGTGGCGCAGTGGTTAAAGTGCTCAGCTGCTTACTGAAAGGTCGGCACTTTGAACCTACCGGCCGCTCCGAGGGAGAAAGATGTGGCAGTCTGCTTCCATAAATGTTATTAGCCTTGGAAATCTTATGGGGCAGTTCTACTCTGTCCTATAGGGTCGCTATGAGTTGGAATCGACTCAATGGCAGTGGGTTTGGTCTGGTTTATTATATATAACAGGATCCATTTTTGCAAAAATAAAGTTATACATATATAAATATAGCAATATATGTTATATATTAGTTTATAGAAAACAAGCTGGAGGAATTTGCCTCGCGCTCATCACAACGATCATCTCTGAGATGTGACACTATAGGTGACTTTTGTGTCACACTGTCACATATGTAATCAGAGAAAATAAAGGGGCTATTTCTAAATTGCTATGAAAAACTTAATGGCTTGCAGAAATCCTTAACAATTTCTCTACATACACATATACGTATGCACAATATTTTTGCACAAAGCAGGATTATACTTAGGTCGCATGCTGTCTTATAACCTAAAACACTTCCAATAGAATGTAAAATTTTAAAAATCAAGATTCAAAATTCTATGTACAAAATGAAATTAATTTTTTCAAGCATAAACAGAAGTATCCTGTAGCAATATTCCCTTTCTTCTCTGTATCTATCCATGTAGCCCATAATGAGCAAAAATGAGCACTTTTAGAATTGGAAAACAAATCCGACATGCCATTTCTGAAATGCCAATCTGGGGAACTGGGTGCGACCCCAGGAGAGAGGACTGGATTGGGACTGCTACCAAGAAAGCTGGAATCCAATCAGCCACTTGTGCTCACTGAAGGGAAACTGCGCTAATGTGTGTGGGAGTCTATGTGTCTGCATGAGTGTGTGTCTGTGCCTATGCGAGTGTCTTGTGTGTCTGTATGAGTGTGTGTTTGTGAGTGTGACTGCACAAGTGTGTATCTGTGTCTGTGTGTCTGCATGAGTGTGTCTGCGTGTGTCTGTGTGTGTGTCTGCATGTGTGTGTGTGTTTCCCTGTGTGTCTCAGTGTGTATCTGCATGTCTGCGTGAGTGTGTCTGCATGAGTATGTGTGTGTGTCTGTCTGAGTGTCTGTCTGAGTGTGTTTGTCTTTCCCTAGATGGAGAGGATTGGGGGTACATTTCTACAGAACCCTTGACAGAATCACTCAATAATCACTCAATCATCCCTTCAACACTCATTTATTGGGTACCTACTATAGAGTCCCTGGGTGGAGCAAACGGATAGGTGCCCAGCTACTAGTTGAAAGGTTGGAGGTTCAAGTCTACCCAGAGATGCCTCAGAAGAAAGGTCTGACGATCTACTTCTGAAAAATCGGCCACTGAAGACTCTATGGAGCACAGTTCTACTCTGACACGCAGGGGGTCACCATGAGTTGGACTCGGAATTGACTCGACGGCAACTGGTTTGGCTTTTTTGGTTACTACGTGCTGGGCCCTGTGCTGCGGACGAAGAGCTAAGAAGACGAGGGTCCTGCATCAGGCTGAGGATGCCACAGGCAAAGGGGCGGGCTTCCTCTTGGACGTGAGAACACCCATGTCCTGGGCATGCTGTGCTGATCTCATCTGTCCCTCAGGACAGCCCTCCAAGCTAATAGTCATTCCTCCCCATCTTAGGGGACACTGAGGCTCGGAAGGCAGCCACCCGCCCACAGGTCACACAGCTAGAGAAGAGCAAGCTCAAGTTCAGACTGGGGCTCCCTGACTCCACAGCCCTCAGCGCGCTCCTAGACTGCCTGGCTAAGGCCCCGTCACAGCAATTATCTGTGTGCCACCCAATTCTCACAAAAACCCTGGGAGGGAGGTAGTATCACCCCCATTTCAAGAGGGGAGACGGAGGTTCAAAGAGATGAAGGGACTGGCCAGGAGGGTATCACGTGGGGATGCAAGAAATCAGAAGCTCTGGCTGACTGTTACCCAGTGTGCTGCTAGGCTGGACGCTGTGGTGGCCTCAGACCCTCCATGAGGGTTGGGGTCCTCACTGCCCCAGCTGCCAAAAGTGTTGGCACCTGATCACCTTAGTTCTGTCCGTGGGAGGAAGTTCCCTTGTCTAAAGTTCTGGCCCTCCCCAAGGACAGCCCACATCCAGGGATGGGTCGGTGGGGTGCCTAAAGACCTGGCATCCCTACCTCAGGGAGATATCTTTGGTGGCCATCCCAGCTCCCAAGCTCCCTGTGGGTCGTCCAAGGCTCAGTAATGACTGCACTGCAGCTCAAGGCCTCCCTCTGCCCAAGCCTGCTTCCTTCATTCCCCCACAGGGGTGGCTTCTGAGGGTACTCCCTACATACCTCCTGCCTGCAAATCTCCATCTCAGGGTCTGCTTCTCGGGAACCCCATCTAAGATACCTGCTCCAGTCTTGGGCGCCAGGCTGAGTGCAGACTTTATCCTCAGGGCGCTGGAGGGCAGCGGCTAAAGCACGGGAGTGACAGGCCAGACTGGCACTTGAGAAAGATCCTCCTGGGACAGACTGGCGGCCAGGAGACTGGTGAGGAGGCTGGCAGGAGGGGGTGGGGCCTGTGTTCTCACCAGTTCCAGCAGTGACCACAGGGTGGAATAAATGGTCCATAATTAGAGACTACCAGCCAGCTGTGCCTGCCAGGAGGAACTGGGGGATGCTGGTGCCCGGGGCTGTCTTCCATCTGGAAGGCTCTCCAGCTCTGGGGCCCAGCCTGTTGGGTGCCAGCACTGGCTCGGGCCCACGCTAGTGGTGTGGCCTGGCCATGGTGCCTCCCTCAGGGCCTCACGCTGTCCATTCAAGGAAGCAGGGCTAATCCAGTGCTTCATGGGGTGGCTGCAAGGCCTCTAGAATGAATGCTGTTGTTGGGTGCCACCGAGTCCATTGTCACTCATACTCATTGCCGTTGAGTCAATTCCAACTCACAGCGACCCTATAGGACAGAGTAGAACTGCCCCATAGAGTTTCCAAGGAGTGCCTGGTGGATTCAAACTGCTGACCTTTAGGTTAGCACTTAACCATTATGCCACCAGGGTTTCCTTGTTACTCATAGCGACCCTATACAACAGAGCAGAACTGCCCCATAGGGTTTCTTAGGCTGTAATCCTAACAGAAGCAGATTGCCAGATCTTTTCTCCTGTGGAGCTGCTGAATGGGTTCGAACCGCCGACCTTTTGGTTAGCAGCTGAGCACCTAACCACTGCACCCCAGGGCTCCTCAGGAGTTAACACAAATTCCAAAAGCTGGGACCAGCACCTGGCATGGAGTGAGCACTCAATCAACGTTGGTGAGAGTTACCATAATGACTCCAGGCTTCCAAGTAACCTGTTGTGGGGTGGACAGGGTGGGGCCTGGGTGCTGACACACGAGCTGCAGCCCTGTGTGCTGGGGGCAGGCACCTGCCCCTCTGAGCCCAGGCCTCTCCTCTGCAGAAAGGAGACGACACTCTGGGCCGCGGAGGAGGGCTATGAGACTTAAACTAAACGACACTTGGAAAGTTCCTGGCACGTGGTGGGAATCCAACAAATGGCAGCTGCGGTGGTGGTGGTGACAGTCCCGTGGAGACCAGCATGCTGGTGCTGCTCAGACTTGGCAAGGCCAAGCCCCATGCCTGCCCGCGTTGGTGCTCCCAGCCTGCTCCTCCTCCACTGTTCCCTTTCTAAATGTCATCACCGTCACCCAGCTGCCTGCACCGCAAACGGGAGGAACACGGCCTCTCCTGTGTCCCACCCAGGCAGCTGCCAAGCCTGGGTGCTCTCCAGCCTCTCCCCTTGTCACCATCTCTGCTGTCCTCCGAGACCCACACCTGCCAGCTCTCCCCTTACTGCCCTGCCGCCACTACTGCCCCTGGCTGATTCTTTGTCCTCACTTGAGCCAGCTCACAACCTTTTCTTTTGGGGGGGCACCCCATGGACCTCCTGCTGCAGCCCAAACTTTGATCTGAGCTCAGTAAAAGTAAGGCCAGGTCTGGCTTCTTCAGCACTGCATCCACAGGGGCTGGCACAGGCCCTGGTATACAGTAGGTGCTCCATGTATACCGGGTGGATAGAGAATGAATGAATGCCAATAGGAATGACAATAACAATAAGGGAAATAGAGCACACGCATATAACACTCACCACACACCCTATATGTGGATTCCCTTGTTTCATGCTCACAATCACCCTATGCTCTAAACCAGTTAACTGGTCGCTGGGGAGTCGATTCCAACTCAAGGCAACCCCATGTGTGTCAGAGCAGAACTTTGCTCCATAGCGCTTTCAATGGCTGATTTTTCAGTAGATCACCAGGCCTTTCCTCTGAGGCACCTCTGGGTGGACTCAAACCTCCAACCTTTTGGTTAGCAGCTGAGCGCACCACCCATGGATCTACCCTGTGCACTAGCAGCTGCTTTTGCTCTAATTTTACAGTTGACGCAACTACGTTACAGGGAGGTGAAGTGACTTGCCCAGGGTCACAGAGCTAGAGAGCAGCAGAACCAAGATTCCAGCAGAACCTGAGCAGGACCATAATCAATGGGAACCGGTCCCAAAAACTCCCGGCTCGCCCCAGGCACTATCTAGTGGGGGTTAAGACTCTTGCCCAAGGTCATGTAGCTGCAAGTAAAGACTATTCTAGATGGTCCCCTTCTCTTTGTGGGTGAATAACATGACATGGTCCAGTTTACAGTGACCTTCATTGGGGGTTATTCCTCTAAAAATCCCAAACCAAACCCATCGCCGTTGAGTTGATTCTGACTCATAGAGACCCTGTAAACCAAACCCTGTTGCCATAGCGTCGATTCCAACTCACAGCCACCCAAGAAAGACCACTTCTTTCTTAACCACTGCACCACCAGGGCTCTTTGCTACTCCTCTGGAGCCTGTTTATTTCCAGAGGCCTTGATGTGGTTAAGAGCTCAGCTGCTAATCAAAAGGTCCGGCTGTTCGAACCCACCAGCCGCTCCATAGGAAAAAGATGTGGCAGTCTGCTTCCGTAATGATTACAGCCTTGGGAACCCTATGGGGCAGTTCTACTCTGTCCTACATGGTCACTATGAGTCGGAATCGACTTGATGGCAATGGGTTTTTTGGGCGTTTTTGATGAAAAAAAGCCACTTTCTGAGTCTCCATGACTGAGAAACAGGGGCCAAGGGGAATGCTGCCAGTCAGTGGGGTGGGCGCTGGGCCACCAGCTCTGGTTCTCCTCCCCTCCTGTCTCATCAGGGGCCTCTTCAAGTGTCAGGCCCTTACAAGCCACCCCAAGGCAGAAGTTTCAAACCAGCAGGTGGCCTTCTGGGGTGGAGCCCAGGCTTGCCCATGGGGTGAGGTGGGGGAGACCAAGCAGCCAGGACTTGGGGGACCCGACACCCTGTCTCCACCAAAGCCGTTCTGCCTTTGTTCAGGGTTCTGCAGCAGATTTCAATTGGAGAAAAAGGTCGTGCTGTCAAAACCATTTCGGAAAATCAGTGCCCTAAGGGATACATATCCTTGTCAAGCAAAGCGGCCTTCTTGTGTCTACTCTGGTAACATTCCAGGTCTTGGATGCAGTGAACACTGGGATGGGAGAGACAAGAGGGTTAGAACTCAAGTACACCGGCCAAGTCCAACCTCAAGGCTGCTGTGGCTGCCCTGGCCCTGGCTGCCGGCTCCGCACACCTGCTCTGTGTGGGGCCAAACCTGGGGGCCTGTCTGTCTCCCACGGCGCAGTCCTGCCTCGGGGCATTTGTCCACATGGTTTCTCCAAAGAAGAACTGCGTATCGGACCCCCCTCTCTCACAACCAATGTGCTAGCTACTTGCCCTGTTCTCTGTAACCCTCACTACAGACCTGTAAGAGATTATCATCTTCATTTTTAAAAAGCCAGTTGCTGTAGAGAGCTGATTCTGACTCACGGGGACCCCATGAGTAGAACTGTGCTCCACACGGTTTTCAATGGCTGATTTTTCAGAAGTAGAGTGCCAGGCTTTTCTTCTGAGGTGCCTCTAGGGGGACTTGAACCTACAACCTTTCAGTTAGCAGCTGAACACATTAACCCTTTGCACCACCCAGTGACACCCCATCTCAGGGCAGGGGGAAACTGAGGCTCAGACAGGAGAAATGTCACACCGAAGGATTCAAACCCAGCTTGGTCAGACTCCAAAATATTCTTTCCACTACACCCTTGCCCACCGCCTCACTCACTCCTCTCATGCCCGCCGCCTCCATCCAGACCCTGCCCACACTCTGGGCCCAGCTGGTTCTTCCAGCATATTCCACTCTCTCTTACCCACATCTTTGTAAATGCTGTTCTCTGCTTGAAATGCACTACCCACCTCCAGACCCCCTTCACCTTGCTGATTCATTCGCCCTGTTTAGGAGCCAGCTTGGGTATCACCTCTCCTGGGAAGCCCTCCCTGGATGCCCCAGCTGGGCCAGGAGGCTTCTCTGGGCCCCTCCTCTGAGTTGCCCCCATCACAGCCCAGATTGTTTTGTCTTGTGATCACTTGCTTTTCAGCATCCTAAGGAGACTAGGCTCTTGGGGGCAGGGTACAGGCCCGCTGTGCTCACCGCTGCATCCCATGCCCAGCATGGTGCAAGGCACGCAGTGGGAGCTCAAGAAGCACCTCCTGCGTGAGTGAACAGAGAGGCCCTGGTGGTGCAGTGGTTAGGTGCTTGGCTGCTAACTGAAAGGTCAGTAGTACAAACCCATCAGCTGCTCCATAGAAGACCTGCTGTTCCTCTCCTGTAAAGATTAAAACCCCATTGATCCATTGCCATTGAGTCGATTCTGACTCATAGAGACCCTGTAGGACAGAGGAGAACCACCCTGTAGGGTTTCCTGGGCTGTAATCTTTATGGAAGCAGATGCCACATCTTTCTCCCACAGAGCGAGCGTTGTTGTTGGGTACCATCGAGTCAGTTTCAACTCACAGCAACACTAAAGGACAGAGTAGAACTGCCCCACAGGGCTTCCAAGGAGCACCTGGTGGATTCGAACTGCCAACCTTTTGGTTAGTAGCCATAGCTCTTAACCACTGTGCCACCAGGGCTCCTTCTGAAAAACCTTGGAAACCCTATGGGGCAGTTCTCCTCTGTCCTATAGGGTCACTGTGAGTCGGAATTGACTCAATGGCAACAGGTATGAGTGAACGTGTGAGTTCAACAGGCACCACGTGACGCCCAAACTTGTGCCCTCCCTGGCAGGTGGTGGGCACAGGGCACAAACAAGGTGCAGTCCCTGGCCACCTCACCCCAGCCCTGCTTCCTGCAAGAAGCCTCCCTTGACCACCCCAGGCCGTGCCTGATTTCCACTCCACGTCTCATTCACACACTCAGTGAATCTTGGAGTACTGAGTGCCAGACACTGGGCCAGTGGTGTGAGGGGAGGGTTTGACAAAGCTGGACACAGGAGGTGATGTGTCGCCTCTCCCCCTCCCCACCTCATGGCACTCGCCAGGCGCAGGCACACAGCATCATCAGCGTGGCTGGTGTGAGGACCCCTGAATGGCCCACTCCTCTTTTGCCCTGGCTGCCCGCCTGCCTCACCCGTGTGCTCTGTGATCCTCCTATCCCGGCCGAGCCATACCCGGTTGATGAGCTCGCCAACCATGCCCGTCCAGGAGCCATTGGGCTCGGGTGCCCCGTACACCCCATCCTCCACCAGCCGCAGGCGGTAGCGGAAGCGCAGTAGCTCAGCCAGCTCCCGCAGCATGTCCACGCAGAAGCCCTCGAAGCGCTCGTTCCCCGACAGGGCCTGGAAGTTGGGCCGGCGCATGACGTACGGGTTCTCCTGGCAGGGGCAGAGAGGACAGGGTCAGAGACTGGGCATGTGGGGGCGGAGCCCCAGACAGGGCGGCTAGGTCAGGAAGCGGCTGGCAGGGTGGGGATGACGGATTCACCACACTCACTCCCTGACCATGTGCCATGCTGGAAGCCAGGGAGAAGCCCATGGCCCCACCGGCCACGCACAGATCACAGGCTGTTACTTCCACCTCACCAGCTAACTCGTTGTTCATTAGTCTCAAGCTCAAATACCTCCAAGAGAGATAGTAACTGAGGAGTGAGTCAGACTAGACGGAGGCTGTGCCAAGCTGGGAGAGGGCCTTTCACATCTTCTGACTATGACCGATGGTAAAAGATACCCTTTGCTTTGCAGCCCAAGTCACACACAGGCATGCCTGCACGCACTTAACTAGAATTACTTCCACAGAAGTCCTTACCCTGAGTGACTACGGGCAACACACGCTGATGTTTTCTATTCTGCTCGACTTCATTTTTCGACATGGTGGTAGCAACCCGCTAACCTGAGTTCATGAGCCACACATGGGTCAAGGCCTGCCATCTGACAAGCAGTGAAGAAAGTGTCCCCTACCCTGATGCAGTTCCAGCTGAGAGCTGCCACGAGGGAAACGGGCCTGGGATGCAAGATGGCCCCGTTTTAAGGGAATTTGGAAACCTAGATTGCTTTGTAAAATCTCCTGATTATAAACATTAGCTACTAATTCAAATTCCAATCCCAAGTTTGTTTTGTATTTTCATGCTTTGCAGGCCAAGCAAACGTATCTGCCCCTTTGCAACTGCTGGTCTTTGGCCTATGGTTTGCTATGTTGATGCTTATTTCTGAGGGGATTGAGCAAACCTGACTGATCCCTTGTGCCAAGTAAGCACAGAAGCAGACAGAGCATTCAAAGTGTAGTGAGAAGAGGCATCTGAAGATGATGGTAACAAAAGGGAAACTTAACTCGGTATACTGGTTACCCGCTGCCGTCGAGTCGATTCCGACTCATAGCGACCCTACAGGACAGAGTAGAGCTGCCCCAAAGGGTTTCCAGGGAGCAGCTGGTGGATTCGAACTGCCGACCTTTTGGTGAGCAGCCATAGCTCTTAACCACTGTGCCACCAGGGCTCCTAACTTGGCATAGTTATTGTCTAAATGGCCGTTTGTGTTAGTTTGGATTTATGAACAAAACAACTTAGGAGATGGCTTTGCAGAAGCCAGGAGAGAAGAGCTTTGATAGCGACGATCACAACAGTGATGGGCACTGAGCACTGGCTGAGGGTCAGGCTCTACCCTGTGTGTCCTCTTAATTGTATCATAAATCCTCACAATGACCTGACCCGGGAGATATCAGACTCAGCGTACAGACATGGAAACCGAGGCTCACAGAGGTTTCTTTCCAGGGGCCTCTGATTCATTCAGCACATAACTTATTGAGCTCCATGGTAGATACAGGCCCTGAGTGGTGCAAATGGTTTGCTCCAGACTACTAACCTCAAGGTTCGAACTCACCCAGAAGTGCTGCAGAAGAAAGGCCTGGCAATCTGCTTCTGTAAAGATTACAGCTAAGAAACCCGTATGAAGCAGTTCTACTCTGTAACACAAGGAGTTGCTGAGAGTCAGAATCAACTCAATGATAACAGGTTTGGTTTGTGTGTATGTGTGTCGCAGACAGACTTGGCCTCAGTATTTTGCAGCTCTTCCCATCCAGAGGTAGAGTCGGCTTCCCCATCAAGCCAAGCTGGTGACTTGCTTTGGCCAACACAATGTGGTGGAAGAGATGGTGTGTGGATTCCAGAGCCCAGGCCTTCAGAGCAACCTCCACTCTTGTCCTCTTGAACTCTTCCCAGAGACTGCCATGCAAGGAAGCCTAGGCTAACCTGCTGGAGGATGAGTGAACTGTGGCATCCCAACCAATAGCCAGCACCAACACCATTCCGGGCCTTCCAGCCTAGCCCAGCCACCAGCTGAATGCAGCCGCATGGCTGAGCCCAGGCAAGGCCAGTAAAGAACTCTTCAGTCAACCCACAGAATCCCCATGAAAAAGAATAAATTGATACTGTTTTAAGCTACCAGGTTTTGGGGTGGTTTCTTTCATACCTAAAGATAACTGACAGAATCTCCTACTATGAGGCCAGGTCCTCTCATGGGCTCCAGCCTCCAGGACCCTACAGAGCCCACCAGCGGAGGGGCAGTGAGATGGGAGAGAGTCAGTGCTTTCTCTCTTTACCAAGCTGCCTTTCCAAATCTAAAACTGTGAAGCTGGGAGCAGAAATGTAAGATAATCCTAATAATAGCAGCATCAGCTAGCATTTCTTGTGGGCTTGCTGTGTGACAGCTATTGTCAGCATGGGAGGCCGGTATTATTACCTTCCTTTTTGAGATGAGGACACTGGGGTCCAAAGAAGTGAAGTAGTAAGTGGTGAGATGGACAAGTCTGTCTGACTCCAAAGCTAGGCTCTTAGGGGCTGTGTAGGACTGAGCTCAAGTGGGCAGAACCAGAGGGCAGACATTGGAGGAGCCAGAAACAGAGATGGAGGATCCGTGCAGGTACCAAACCCGGAGAATCAGAAATCTAGAGACAGGACCCTAGTGTGAGGGCTGGTAGGCTGTATCTAGCACAGCCCTCTTGACAACAGAGGAGGAAACTGAGGCTCAGGGAGGTCAAGGTCACATGGCTGAGGCAGGGCAGGGGGAAGGGGAGACATGGCCGAGGTTGGATTGAAAACCCAGTTGCCATGCACGCCGAAACTCTTGTTCTTCCCACCAAGACAAGCTGTTGCCCAAATTCAAGGCCAAGGAACTTTGATGGTGGATTTGGGTTCAAGGCCCCAGAATCGAGGTCTGAGCATACGGAGCCAGAAGCAGAGACGGAGGCCTGTGACCGGGACTCAAGCTCAGAAGACAAGGATCTAGGACTCAACTTAGAGCCCCAGACTGTTAGAACAGAAGCGTCCTCGAAGAACTTCCAACCCTGGGTTTTCAGACTGCTTCAAAGAGAATCCTGTGTGGGAGCCCAACATAGCAGACAGACAGCGGGATGCTGCGAAGTCCAACCCTAAGGATTCATCCCACAAATGGCCGTGCACCTGTACCCAAAACTGTAGATCCCAGAGAGCCGTTGCAGCATTGCTTGCAGCAGGAGCAAAGACTAGAAACAACCTAATTTGGGACAGGTGAGAAAGATTAGCAATGTCATAAAAGAATCTCATGCAACTACTAAAATAACAAGGTCTGTGAGATATATTAAGAGGAAAGAAACGAGCTACAGAACAACGTGTACAAAATGCTTTTCTTTCCAAGACAAAGAGTGGGGATGTGCTTGTCTACATACCGGTATTTCTGGGAGGATGGTGGCCTCTGGGAAAAGAAAATGGGGTACCAGGTAGGGAAGGAGATGGATTTTCTCAGGCCTTACCCTATTTCTATCAGTCTTAGAAGGAATATAGTCAGAATGCTCCTTAGAAGTGAGGATGGTGAGACTTTGGCTCACTAACATTGGACACGTCGTGAGAAAGACCAATCACTAGAGAAGGACATCAAGCTTGCTGAAGTGGAGGGTCAGCGAGAACGAGGGAAATCCTCAATGAGATGGACTGACACAATGGCCACATCCATGGACTCAGACAGACCAACAACCACAAAGATGGCAAACGACCGAGCAACGTTTCGTTCTGTTCTACGTAAGGTCGCCGTGAGTCAGAGCAAACTCCACCACAAACGACGACGACCCTATTTCCACCTCTTGAATTCTATTTTATGTAGGATTGTATTAATGTCCCTAACTCTCCCAATACAATCAGTTTAAAAACATAAAACGCATATGGAAATTTAAAAGGTCAAATGAGGCAAGGCAATCCAGAAGAACAACAACAAAACTGGAGGATTTAGTCTACCAAATACTAAAGCTATGGTATTTTAAGACAATGTGGTATTAGGGCAAGGATAAACAAATAGACAACGGAATAGAGTCCAGAAACTCACACACAAATGGTTACTTGATTTGTGTCAAAGGTAAGACTGCAGTGAAGGGGGGAAATGAATGTTTTAATAAATGATGTTATTTAATTAAATATCCATATGGAAAAAACTTATTCTTATCTCTACCTCCCATAATACGTAAAAAAAATCAATTCTAAAAACAAACGGTAAAATAAATAGATAAATGTAAAAGGTAAAATAATTAAGGTTTTAGAAAACAAGTAGGAGAATATCTTCATGGCCTCAGGGTAGGCAAAGAATTCTTAAGCTCTAAAAGCAATAACCATAAAGGGGAAAAAAAAACTGATAAACTGGACTTCAGTAAAATTAAAAATCAAATTTTTTCATCAAAAGCTACCACTGACAGTGAAAAGGCAAACCACAAACTGGAAGAAGGTATTTGTAATACATACATCTGACTAAGGACTTGCATCCAGAATATGTAAACAACCCACAAATCAATTAAAAAAAAAAAAAAAAAGCCATATAACCTATTTTTTTAAACAGGAAAAAGACTTCAACAGGGACTTCCCAAAAGAGGATTTCCAAATAGCCAATACACACAAAAAGGTGGTCACTTTCCCTGATCAGCAGAGAAATGCCAATGAAAACCACAATATGGTTGGTATCTTTACACGCTCACCAGAATAGCTAAAATGAAAAAGATAGTCAACACCCAATGCTGGTGAAAATGTGGAGCAACTGGAATTCCCACTCATACACTGCTGGTGGGAGTGTAAATTGGTACAATCGCTTTGGAAAACATACCCCATGAACAGATACACACCCGTGATCTAGCAATTCCGCTCCTGGGTATATACCCAGTGGAAACGCCTATATGTGCTCACCAAAAGACATGTAATAGACTGTTTGTAGCAGCATTATTCCTAACAGCAGAAACCAGAAACAACTCAAACATCCATCTACATTTGATGGATAAGTAAATTGTGGTAAGTTCATACAACAAAACATAGAACAATCAGAATAGGCTACTTGCAGTAACATGGATGAATCTCATAAACACAATGTTAACTAAAAGAAGCCAGACACAAGACAGAACATACAGAACAATGTCATTTACAGGAAGTTCAGAGGCAGGCAAAGCTAATCAATGATGACAGATCTGGGATAGCAGGTACCCTTGGGGGGTTAGTGACTGGAAGGCCCACAAGGAGGCTTCAGGGTGGGGGAGCTGATTACATAGGTGTGTTTAGTTTGTGAAAATTCAACAAGAGGTACGCTTATGATTTATACATGTTTCTACGTGCACGTTACACTTTAATACAAATATCTTAAAACTAAAAACAAAAAATTAAAGTAGAGTGCATTCTAGAATATTCCTCATAAGCTTGCCCGGGGTCCTTTCATGAACGCAGGACCCAAATTTATGCCCAGGACTTCCTGGAGTATAATTTAAACAACCTAATCTAGTCCAACCACCTCACTGTATTATGAATATTCTAATCAATCTCTTCGTGTGAAAAGAGAGAACTAAGGACAGAAGAGGAGAAGAGACCTGCCCAAAGTCACACAGCATGTGGATGCAGAGATAGGCCTAGAATGTAGCTCTGCGGGCTTGGAGAGAAGCAGAAATCAAGGCAGTGTGGGGCAAAGGCTCTGGATATCAAATTTGCTCTGCCACCTCTAGCTGGGTGGCCTTGGGCATGCCACTTAGCCCTCCTGGGGCTTCATTTCTTTTATCTGAAAAATGGGGGTCATAATGGTACCAACCTCAGGGCTATTGTGAAGATCAAATGAGTGAACACACGTAAAGAACTTAGCACAGTGCTCACAGATATTAGCTATGATTATTGCGATTTTAACAAAGATCAGGAACAAGAAAAAGGGACAGGAGCTTACACATACTGAGCATGTCTTCCAGGCTAGGCTCTGCAAGGGCGGCTTTCTTGTCCCACGCAATCCTCCCTATAGCCCTTCAAGTGGGCTCACTGGACCCATTCTATAGATGAGGGTAATGGAGACTGCAGTTAAAGGACTTGGACTGGTAGAGGGTGAGGTCAGGGGTAGGGTGAGGTCTGCCTGGCTCCAGAGTAGAGGCTCTGACTGCTGCACCAGTCACCAAAGAGTAGGATGAGGGGTCACAGCTTGATGAAGGGACTCAACTGTGGACCAACGGGATGCTCTGAGAAAATTCACAATGAGGGAGCGGGACCCGGTGCTGAGGAGGGAAGGTTCCTGCAAAGCCTCTGTCTCCTTGGGCCTGCTCTTGCCCTCCCACCTCCCCTGTGGGGCCTCACTCCGTCTTGTAGCCAGCCCCATGCTCTATGAGCTCCAGACCTATGAGTCCCCACCCTAGGGGCACCCCACGCACCACCCCATCCTCTGCCTCCTCCTGCTCCCTCTCTCCACCTATTCCATTGGACACCATGCCAGCAGTGCTGCATCTTAACAGCACATCTGACTCCCCCTCTCCCTGCCAACACCCCTGCCTCAGCCCTGGCCCCAGTCCAGGCCTCGTCCTCTCCCACCGGGACCACCTCTCCTCTCCTGCAGCTTCCCTTAGCGGGTGCGCCGAGTGCTTTCCTGAACGCAGATTGGGTCCTGGCTCTTCCTGCTCAACACCCTCCCTAGTTCCCCATGCCCCCAAGCTAAAGTGGAAGCACAGCGAGGTCCTTCAGAGGTCCTCCCCCACCTGCTGCCCACAGGCCCCTGAACTCACCCCCTCCCCGTGCATGCTCTGTGCCAGGCACTGTTCTAGGCCCTGGGGACAGAGCAAGCAGTAAGACAAGTCCCAGCGTACATCTTGGATCAGGCACCCCGTTTGGTTTATGTCCAAATCCTCAAGTGCCTGACACAGGTCCTACCCAAAAACACACATCAGAAAACGTTCATGAATGCATGCAGCACGTCCAGCAGTGCACACCAACTTCCCACTGCCTCCTCGTTCAATGTGACAAACACCTGCTGAGGTCTCTGCCCCTGCTGCTCTGCTCCCCAGGATACCCTGCCCTCCTTCTCTGTGCACCCAAACTCCTACGCAACTTCTAAAACCCCACCTGATACCACCTCCTCTGGGAAGCCTTCCTCAAGCCTTTTAAAGCGGAGCCAGCTCCTCCTTTCTCTGGGGGCTCCTCAGTGCTCGTTGCCATGTTGGAATGTTTGTGTCCAGGTCTGTCTCCTCCGTCAGACTGGGAGACCCTCTTTCAACACCACTCGAGAGCAGGGAAACAAACCACGAGACCACCTGTGACTCATGTCTGTGCCTTCGGAATTTGTGGAAGGCCCGGCACACAGCTGCTTCAGTAAATATTTGTGAAATGAATGAGTGAATCAATCCACCAAAAGAAGAATGAGTGAGGGTTGGGAAGAGATGACCAAGACTGGCTCTCAAGGCTTGAGGAGATGAAAGGAGTGTAAGAAAGAGATCGAAGCCCCGCGGCATCATGGCTCAGCTCTCCTGGCATCCCCACCCAGGACCCCGTCTCTATGTTCACACACCCATGCGCAGTGCTGACTTCCCCCAGCCAGCCTGGCCCAGCCCTCATGGCCCCTTGGGGAGGCTGCTACTGCACGTCTGGTTTCCCTTCTGTAGGCCATCTGTCCCCGCAGCGGGATCACTGGCCCTTCTCCAGAGGGACGCGAGGTCCCCTTCAGATCAGGAATTCCCTAGGACCTGAGGGGACGGCTCTGCGAATCCCTGCTTTAGGGGCCTCTAACATCCTGTGGAACCCTATGGTAACCCTCTCTGAACCTCAGCCCACAGCTAGTACCGGCCCAGCTCACAGTCACCAAGTGCCTCCTGTGGACACCAGATGCCACAGGGCCATGGATGCAGGTGACTCATGAAGAATGTGGCTGCCTGTCATGCCCGGCCCTGCCAGGAAGCCTCCTGCTCACCAGGCCCGTGGGCATCACCCTCTCCCTGACTCCTCCAGTCCTGCTGGCCCGCTGTGCCTGGTGGGAGGCAGCGGGGTGCGGTGGAGGGGATGTAGGCTCTGGGGCCTGACCCTCACTCCACCAGGGACTGGCTGTGTGGCTGCTTCCTGGACTTCCATGCCAGCTACTGGGTGTGGCCCACAGGGCAGCCGTGAGGTTTAAAGAGTGACCTGGGAAAGGGCCTCATGCAGCGCTCGGTGCAGGAGAGGCACTCAAAGAACATCTGCTGATGCATGAAGGCCCCGTGTCGGATTTTCTACACCGTCTTCTTCTGGGCCTCAGCTCTCCGACTGGTAAAAATGTGGGCATGGCCGCACCAGGGGCTGCAGTCTTCAGCTGGTACTCACGTGCCAGGACTGGAAATTTAGAGCACAGCGATTAAGACTAAGGCTCTGGAGCCCTAGAGACACGGCTTCCGGGCCTGGCTATGCAACCTTCTTGCTGTGTGACCCTGGGCAAGTCGCTTTACCTCTCTGATCCCCAGTTTCCACATCTTCCAAATGGATGTTAAGTAAGTTGACACATCCAGTGGGCAAGTGTGACAAAATGACCATTCCAGCGATTGTGGTTTCTGTGGCCTCCTGAGGGCCAGACGTGGCCCCGGGAGCTGTGCTGCCCTCCTCGCTGCTCCACTGCAGCTTACAGGGGTAGAGAGCCATCCTCAGGCCATGCAGAGCCGGGGCTGCACCTGGCTAAGGGCATAGCCTGTGCCCTCACTGCGTGGCCAGCAGGCAGGGTGGCAATGCCCTGGCTACAATCTGAGGCCACTTGGTGCACGTGTCATGTCCCCCTGCTGGCCTGAGCGGCTTATATTGGCCACAGCATCTCTCCACTTCCCAGGGGGAAGAGGGCTGGACTCAGGGCACCACTCAGGAAAGGCACAGCATTCAGGCCCCACCCCACCCCAGCTCCCCAACCAGAGCCACTCACCAGGATGGTGGTGATCACCAGTGTCTTGTTGGCCAACGTCTGTGACAGGTTGATGTCCAGGGTGGTGGCATTCATGGCTAGGGTCCGGTTAGAGTACCACACCCCGATCTGGGTACAGAAAGGGTACCATCAGTGCAGGCCCTGCTTGGGGACGCAGACCCCCCCGGGCCACCCCGACACTCCCGTCAGGCTCTGGCATTGCCCTGGGTCTGCTTACCTCGCGGTGGCCCTGTCGGGACTTCTCTAGGATGCGAAGTGTGTAGTTGGTCCTCTGCCCTTTGCTGTTGAACTCGACCCGCCCGGTCAACCCATCATACTCTACCTAGCAGGGCGGGGAGGCGGGACAGAGGGAAGGGTGGCAGGGGCCCAGAGCGGGCAAGACCCCCGCAGAGGAAGGTGCAGAGACAGGGGTGGAGGGGACATGGGCGAGGAACCAGGAAGGACAATAGTTGAAAGAGCAAGACAACATGCAGGGAGCCACACGCAGGGGGATGAGGAGAGGTGGGAACAAAGGAACAGAGGAAGAGAGAACCCCAGAGAGAGAGGTTCCCCAGACAGGTGGAGAAAGGGCAGAGTAGAGCCGAGGCGGGGAGTGGAGTTGGAGGTGGAAGGAGAAGGCAGAGAGGGGCCACGGAGGGACACAGTGAGTGCCCCATCCGTGGGTGGCAGCTGCCCTGCACCCTCTGCCTCCCCCACCCCCAGCTCACCATGCGCAGATAGTTCATGAGGCTGGTCCCGTGGGGCCAAATGTTGGCCGAAGTACACGCCAGCGGCTTGACGCCGATCTCCTGGCTGCGGTTCAGCTCTCGGACAGCACTCACTACCACGTGCACAGCGTCAAACATCAGGGCAGCCGACAGCTGTAAGGAGGGGGACAGGCAGTGGGACGGGAAAGAGGCAGCTTAGCCAGGGGAGTCCCCCACATCCTCAGACAACTCGTCTCTCCCCAGGAATGGGAAACCGGGTGGCTAAGGAGTGAGGAAGGGGCCCTGGGTGTCTTACTCAGGGACTGTGAATGACAGGGCAAAAGGTGGACCTGTTACCCACACTTCTGTGGGTGCAGCTCTGCCTGACTGGGTGTGGTCATGTCTCTGTCCAGGGAAGGGCATGTCCAGGGGGGTTTGCCTGCACGACCAGCTGCGTCACCCACATGGGGGGTGTTGTGGGCCTAGGGCGTGCTGGGAAGCTGCATCTACATGGCCAGTGCAGGGGAGGAAGACAGCCACAGGGTGTCAGTGGGTCTAGGGCATGTTTCTGTGTGTGGGGCTGGACGAAGGTGCCTCTGCTCTATTCACGGTATGGGCATGATGTACAGGGGGTCAGAAAAGCATGATGGTCATGAGCCTGGCCTGGGAGGCAAGCGGCTCTGAGCAGAGGCCCACCTCTACTATTTCCTGACTCTCTCTGTGACCATGACCAAGTCCCTGCATCTCTCTGAGCCTCAGTTTCCTCCCCTGTAAAATAGAGATGATAAGAATCTCTGCCTCAGAGTGCTACTGGAAGTACTGAATGAAGTAACACATGTACGCTGGTCAGGATAGTGCCTGGCCCCTGGTAAGCGTTTGGTCCACACGGGTCACTGCACTGTGCCTGGCGACCACGTGGGTGTGCGTGTGTGTGAGAGCACACTGTAGCTGTGTCTGTGTGAGGGGGAATGCCCGTGTCCTATAGCAGTGCACGGGGTGCCTGTGAATGAGCCTGTCTCATGTCAATGCGTGTGATGTGTCTGGCTGCACACGTCCAACTGCACAGCTCCGTGTGCTGGGCCTTTCTGTGAACAAATACGCATAAATATGCATTTTTCTGTGTCTGCATTTATTCAGCATATATTTTTTGGACACCCTACTACGAGCAGGCTTTGTGGTAGGTGCTGGGGATACAATGGTAAACAAAACAGACACCCCTGCCCTCATGGAACTTAGAATCCGTGTGTATATACAGAACCAAAAATACAGAGGAAGCCACATGGCAATTAGATGAGCAGAGAGAGCTGCTAGGAGAAAAAGAAGGCAGGGAAGGGGGCTAAGAAGTGGGTTGTTGCTGTTGTTAGATGCCGTTGAGTCAGTTCTGACTCATAGTGACCCTACAGGACAGAGCAGAACTGCCCCATAGGGTTTCCAAGGAGCGGCTGGTGGATTTGAACTGCTGACCTTTTAGTTAGCAGCCGAGCTCTTAACCACTGCGCCACCAGGGCTCCAAGAAGTGGGTAGTTTGCAATTTGTTAAATACAGGGACCAAGGAACAACAACCAAGGGGACATTTAAGCAAAGACCCTGAGAGGTAGGAGCGAGCCACTGGTTCACTGGGACAGTGCGTGTGACAGGAAGAGCAGGTGCAAAGGCCCTGGGGTGTGCACATGCTTGGGGCATCGGGGCACCTCGAGGAGGCTGGTGTGGCTGGGGACAAGGGGGAGGTGGAGAGGAGGACCACGGCAGTCAGGCCTGTCTCAGGACCCCATGTGAGCCCTGGTGACATTTACACTGACAGCAACTGGGAGCCCACAACTCCTGAGCATTATCTGACCAAGGTTTGAAAGGGGTTCACACGTATGTCTCTGGGTGTGACTGGGGGTGTGTGTGTCAGGGGCCAGGGCATGTGCTCACCGCGGGGCCCGGGTAGGTGCTGGCTTCACAGTTCTCCCTCCAGGACATGTTGAGGCTGCGCACGAACTCGGGGTAGAAGGGGTGGGAGGTGTTGAACATGGAGAAGCCCAGGATGTTGGAGGAGTCCTCCACGATACCGTCCAGGTGCAGGATGGGGAAGTCCTGGCACCAAGGAGAGGCGGTGAGGCCTGGGCGGGGAGCCAAGAGGGCAGACACTGCGGGAGGGAAGTGGGGGCAGGAGGGCTAGAGGGGGTACGCACCATGGTGGTGAGGATGTACTTGTAAAACGCTGAGGTCATTCCCAGCTCCGAGGCCTGGGGGACATAGGTGATGCGAAGAGACCGCGTGAGAGACAGAGACCCACAGGCCGAGGTGGGGAGAACTCAGGAGAGGCAGCGCGATCATGAGGCAGGTCCGGCAAGGAGATACCCAGTTGGAAACACAGTTAAGAGACCCCCAGAGACAAGGAGAGATGAGAAGAAGATTTGTGAGGGCAGAGGAAGACCTGGCTCCTCATGCCCCACCCCACTGACTGGCAACCCAGGTAGAAAGGAGATATTGTTGGAGTTGAGAATGGGCCCCCTGAATGCCCCTGTCCCGAATTAGGGAACTCAGAAGATCTCCTTCTGGAAATAGGCAAAGGGAAGCCTCAGAGACATGTGGGGCGGAAAACGAAACCTTAACCCTCACCCGGCCCAAAACCAAGTTTGGGCGGCCAACATGGAGAGCTCAGCCTGATCACGTGGTCAGAAAAACTACTCCTGCAATCTTTAAAGATGCTTTGCATCAATGAAAAGGCAGCCCATTTGAATTTCGAGATTGAATTTTTCAGCCTCCTCTTCCCACAAGTCATGGCGGCCCCCAGTGTGTCAGAGTAGAACTGTGCTCCATAGGGTTTTCAATGGCTGATATTTTGGAAGCAGATCACCAGGCCTTTCTTCTGGGGCTCCTCTGGGTAGACTCGAACCTCCAACATTTCAGTTAGCAGCTGAGTGCATTACCATGGGGTCACCATGAGTCGGAATCAACCTAAGGACAACTGATTGGTGGTTTTCTCATAGACCTCGAGGAGAACAAAGCTGGAAACCTCTCCAGGCCAGGAAGGCCCAGTCCTGGCTCCCCTTCAATAATCACAATATTAAACGATGCCAGCTTCGAGGACCCTGGCAGGATTTAGACTCAGCACTATCCCATGGGTTACGGCCACATTCCACAGAGGGAAGTGCAAGCTTGGAGAGAAAAGTGACAACTGGTCACACAACCCCCAAGGGAGGTGCCGGGATTCCAGCCCAGGCCTGCCTGTACCCCAAAATCTTTTCCACAAGCCCTCCTACTTCAGAGCCCTATGGATTCCATTCACACTTCTTCCTGTAAGCTATGATCAGCAGTGACATATGGTTTTCATAAAAAAAAAAAAAAACACTGGAGAAAAATAAATAATACAAATTTGATTAAGAAGAAAAATTAAGAGCAGGGAAGCCTATTTATGATTAATGAGTGTGGGTCATTGGCAGACAGAACATGTCAGGCCCTGGGGGACAGTCCTGGCACTGGCCCCTCCTATGTGAACTGAGCCAGGCCTCTCCCCTCTGAACCCCAGCTTCTTCACCCACAAAATATCATCGTACTTGCCCCACAGAGCAGGAGGAGAGGCGAAGTAAATAATACATGCAAAGCACATCAACACAGAGCCACTTGCAAAAATAACATAGCTACATGTAGCTGGAGTCCCTGGGTGGTGCAGATGGTTAATGTGCTTGACTGCTAACCATAAGGTTAGAAGTTCGAGTCTACCCAGAAGTGCCCCAGAAGAAAGGCCTGGCAAGCTACTTCTGAAAAATTCACCATTAAACACCCTATGGAGCACAGTTCTACTCTGACACACATGGGGTCACCATGAATTGGAATCAACTCCATGGCAACTGGTACTAGAACCAACTAGCCAGCATTTCCTCTGGGCCAGGCCCCATTCTAAGCCCTTTGTGCACCACTGGCTCATTTAGTTCTCACGAGAGCCACTGAGATAGAAGCTACAATTGTCTTCACTTCCCAGAGAGGTGAGGTGAGCTGAGGGACCAGCTTCCTGGTTATCATCTGCACGTCTGCTCTGAGCAGAGGGTCTCAAGGCCCACATCTGACCCCTGGGGCAACTGAGGCCCACGGGCACTGGGTGACTTGCTCAGTTAGTTTCTGCCCCCGACCCTTCAGGGAATCAGAGGCAGGAGGGGCGCACCTTGCGGAGGATGAGGTGGGAGATGGACGCATTGGCATCGATGATGATGGTGGACACCTTGTCGTCGCGGATCTCCTTGAGCAGTGGCGTGGGGTCCCGGCTGTCGTCCAGCATCCTCACCGACAGCGTCTCCTTGGAGATGAGGAAGCTGCGCACCAGTTCCTCCAATCGCAGCAAGCCTGAGGGAGGGGTAGAGCCTTCCATGGGCCCAGGCATAGGGCAGAAACCCCTTCATCGTCCCCAACACGGGTAGCTGGGGAGAGACTGGAGATGGGGGGCAGTTGTCTAGAGTGCAGCTGGGTCTCTCAGGGCACTGGGCTCTGGGATCTGGTCCCTAGGTTCTCCCAAATTAAAATCTCCAGCCTAGACCTCTCCCCAGAACTCCAGACTCCTGCATCCTTCCTGACCTCCTCACTGGGATGACTGGCAGGATGTCAAACTTGACACATCCTGCTCCTCTCTCCTAAACCACCACCTCCAGCCTTCCCCATGGCATGGACGGCAGCTCTATCCTTCCAGGCACTCGGACCACAACCCCTGACGTCAGCCCTGCTTCTTCTCTTTCACACCCATGCCCACTCCATCTACAAATTGTGTCGGCTCAAAACATATCAGGCACTAATGGACCACAAGTACCAGAGCCTCCACCAGACTGAGTCCAGCACAACTAGATGGTACGTGGCTACCACCACTGACTGCTCTGACAGGGATCACAACACAGGGTCCCGGACAGAGCTGGAGAAAAATGGAGAACAAAATTCTAACTCATAAAAAAAAAAGACTAGACTTACTGGTCTGATAGAAACTGGAGAAAACCCCAAGAGTATGGCCCCCAGACACCCTTTTAGCTTGGTAATGAAGTCACTCCTGAGGTTCACCCTTCAGCCAAAGATTAGACAGGCCCATAAGACAAAATGAGACTAAATGCGCACACCAGCCCAGAAGCGAGGACAAGAAGGCAGGAGGAGACAGGAAAGCTAGTAATAGGCAACCCAAGGTCAAGAAGGGGAGAGTATTGACATGTCATGGGGTTGGCAACCAATATCACAAAACGGTATGTGGATTAATTGTTTAATGAGAAACTAGTTTGCTCTGTAAACCTTCATCTAAAGTATAGTAAAAAAAATTTAAAAAAAAAAAATCAGACTCAACTCTTGTGTCCATCCAAGACAAAACAACTGGTCTCTATTCATCTGAATCAACAGAGAAAGGAAAAGCAGAATAAGAGAAGGAAATAGAATGTATGGTTAATTGTCTCCACAAACAACTGGCTCCTTTGTCATGACACCAGATGAACTGGATGATGCTTGGCTACCATTACTGAAATTTTGATCAAAGTGTCTATAGACAAATCTCGATCAAAAGGGGGGGAAATTCAGAACAGAATTTCAAATCTCATGGATTCCAGACTTTCTGGAGCCATGGAGGCTGGATAAGCCCCCAAAACTATTGCCCTGAGATAATTTTTAAACCTTAAACCAAAAATATCACTGGCAGTCTTCTTAAAACCAAACAACAGTTTAGCTTAACTAGTGGAGTGTCTGCCTTGAGCATGACACTATTTTAAGGTCTATCTATACAGGATCAAACTCATAAAAGAAACTCCGAAGATTAGATAGGAACCTTAGGGACAGTGAGTTTATGTTAATAAGGGACAAACAACTCGGAAAAAGAGGGTGAGAATGGTTGTACAACTCAAAGAATGAAATCAATATCACTGAATAGTACATGTAGAAACTGTTGCACTGGTGCATGCTTTACTGTGTATATTCTCAACAACAACAAAATAATTTAAACATGCATATGTATATATATATATATATATATATATATATATATATATATGCATATATCAGACCCCATCACATCACACCACTGTCACTACCCTGGCCCAAGCCACTGCCATCTCTTGCCTGTTGTAATAGCCATGCTTGCCCCCTGAGAGTCTATTCCTGACACCGCAGCCAAAACGATGTAGATCAGATACCTTCCTCCTCTGCTCCAAGCCCTCGAATGGCTTCCAATTTCCCTCAGAGTAAATGCCAAAGTCCTCACCAAGGCACACAAGGCCCTGCACAATCTGCCCGCCCATCCCCTCATCTTGCTTATCTCATCTGTCCCACTCCTCCTCATTCACTCCCTCCAGCCACACCGGCCTCTTCACTGTTCCGCACACACGCACACATGACAGTCATGCTCCTGCCCTGTGGCCTTTGTTCTGGCTGTTCCCTCTACCTGGACACTCCTCCCCCAGATATATGCATTGCCTCTTCCCTCATTTCTTTCAAGTCTCTGACCAAATGTCACCTTCTCAGTGAGGTCCAAGCCAAGCATTCCATTTAAAATTGCACCCTACTCCAGCACTCCTTGGAGCCCTGGTGGCACAGTGGTTAAGAGCTCAGCTGCTAACCAAAACGTGAGCAGTTCGAATCCACCAGCTGCTCCTTGGAAACCCCTATGGGGCAGTTCTACTCTGTCCTAGATGGTCGCTATGAGTCGGAATCGACTTGACGGCACTGGTTTTTTTTGGGTTTTCCAGCACTCCCAATCCTCATTACCCTGTTCTATTTTTTTTTTCCATAGAACTTATTACCTCTTAATATATAATTTACTTATTTATGATGCCAATTGGCTAACTCTTATTAGGATTCCTGGCAGTGCAACAGTTAAGTGCTCTGCTGCTAACCAAAAGATTGACGGTTTGAACCCACCCAGTGGCTCTGCAGGAGAAAGGCCTAGCAATCTGTTTCTGTAAAGATTACAGCCAAGAAAACACTATAGGATAGTTCTACTCTGTCACATGGGATCACTGTGAATCGGAATTGACTCACCAACACCCAACAGTTGCTTGACTCCTCTCATGAGGATATAAGTTTGAAAAGGGCGGGGATTTTTGTCTGTTTCATTCATTGTCATGTCCCTAATACTAAAAAAAGTCTGGCACATAGCAAGTGTTTAATAAACACCTTCTGAAAGACGAATTCCTTCTAGAAGTAACTGAGCATGGTCCTCTCTCTCTCAAGCTCCACACCCACAAATCCACCAGCCTACTGGCTACCTCCACCTGAATGTCTCAAAGACACATTACACCCAACGTGTCCTCACTGAACAGTTTTCCTCCTCCTCCTGCAAAGCCTGGTCATCATCCGGGACTCCACTCTCCCCTTTCCGTCCAACCCATCCCTCAGCATCGACTCTCCTCCTGAAAGCCATCCTGGCCTCTCCATCCTGACTCAAACCCGCATTCCCTCGCCCCACCTGGCCACATGTCCTTCTTCCTGTCACATCTGATGCCCCTCGCCATTCCCTTCTCTACCTGGCAGCTAAAGAGATGTCCCACAATGCAAATTTGGCCGCACCCCTGGCCCCACCCTGTGGAGAAGGCTCCCACAACTCCGCACTATCTGCAGGAAACAAGACAAGGCCCTGCTCCATGCTCCCGACACGCCAGCCACGGAGAGTAGCTTTTAGCCTCTCAAAGGGACCACACTCGCCTGGGCCCCTGCCCCGCTCAGCCTGTACCTCAGGTCCAGCTTAGATGTCCCTTTCTCTGGGATGCGAGCTCTGCACTTCCCTCCTGCGTAGGTCTGACAGAGCACGCTTCTCTCCGCATTACAGCTGCTCAGCTTCCTAGGTCTTCCGCTAACTTGGAGTTCTGTGACGTCGGGGGCCACGCCCAGTGCGGCTCACCACGAGACCTCCAGGGCCGAGCAGAGGGCCCTGCACACAGTAGGTGCTTGGTAATTATCTGTTGACTGACTGGGTCTCCTTTGAAGTGGAGGTCAGTCTGTGGAACCCGAAATGGGAGGGCTGGTGGGGACTAGGAGAGCCTGGTGCCTGGGCCCCCAGGGGTTATAACCAGGGGCCTGGACGGCTGTCAGATGCCTCTCCGAAGGGGAGCCTTGGGGGAGCAAAACATAAAACGCCCAGCTCTTTGCCCTCACACTCAGCCTTGGCGCAGATAAGGCTGGCCGAGGGGTAGTTGAAAGACTTGAGGATTCGAGAGACGGCGAGGCTGACATCCTCGTTGCTGGGGTACAGGCTGACAGACGCGAAGCGAAGGTACTGAAGGCGGGGTGTCTCCTCAGGGCCCACCTTGATGTGGGGGATCTGAACAGAGAAGGCTCCTTTGCTGCGGTCCTGCTCCCTCCTCCCCTGCCCTCACCTCCCAGGGGCCCACCCGCACGCCCCGCCTCACCTCCTTCTCCCCGCAGATGTGGCTCACGGTGGATGCAGATGCAGGGCTGGACGAGGGTCCTAGGACAGATACGACTCCCTTGGGCAGGATCTGACACACTGCAGGGGCAGGGGAGAGACCACGAAGTCAGCGACCCTCCCCTTCCTCACCTTTCCCACCCCCAGGGGACCCCCTGGCCCAGGAGAAGATCCCGAGGTTCAGAGCTGCCTCATCCTCCGCCACCATCCAGGACTCAAAGACCCAGTCCCTGACCCCACCCAACTCAGTGGACAAAAGGAGGAGGCAAGAGACAGAGAGAGACTGGGAGACATAGCAACAGACGGACAGTCAGACCAACAGGGAAACAAAGGAAGGGATGAAGAGAAGACACGGAGGCCTCCTGAGTCAGATCCAGCGCTGGATTTCTCCGACTTTATCCTTCCCCACCTTTTAAACCATGATGCACCTGATACCTAACCCTAACCTGCCACATGAACCCCAGAGCTGAGTTCCCCTGGACCCTCTACCACCCTAAACACCATTTTTCTGTCACATTTACTTGCTCCTGTTCCTTCCTTTCTCTTCCTCAAGACTGGGAGGTGGAAAGCTGTTGGTTTTGCCTGCCAGAGCCCTAATTTTTCCCCAAGACCTATCCCTGTCCTTCAGCCTAGGTGGTTCCCAGGATTGATTGGCATACACCCCAGGCCTGGCCAATCACAGAACCACACCCTTCTCATCACAGCGATTGGTTCAGAGATGGGTGTAGGCCCCAATCAGACCAATGAGAGCCTTCCCCAGGTCTTCTGCTACAATTACAATTGGGTTTGCTAATCTGGTGAGACAGAAGCACTGAGCTGCTAGGGGGCCATCCTGCCACCAGCTGCGAAAGGCATACATGAAAATATAGCCAACTACAGAAAAGAAGGACCCACAGATGAAGACAGAGATTCCTGGGACATCATTTGAGCCCCTGGATCCAGCCATGCCCGAAACCAATCTTTAGGCCTTTTAGTAACATGAGTTGATTTAAGTTCTTTTTTTTCCTTAAGCCAGCCTGAGTTGGACTTCTGCCACACCCAACTAAAAAACATGGTAACTGAATAACTCATCTTCCTCCAAGCTTTCTTTCTGTGTCCTCCACATTGGTGAAGGCCCCACCATTCCCACAGACCAGACACCTGAGAATGATCCTTGCCTTCTCTCTCTCCTTACAGCCAGTAAGTCACCCACTCCTGTCCTTTCTTCCTCCTCCAGTTTTCTCACATCTCTCCCCTTCTCTTCAACCCGTCCCTGCCCTGTTTTATACTTCTCAACTCACGCAAGCACCAGCCTCCTCACTGAACTCCTTGCTTTCAGTCCCCTGCCCCATACCCCACCATGTCTTGCCTCATATCCAGCCTCCAGATTCACCTTCCAGAAGCCCAGCTCCGACCACAGTCCCTGGTCTAAACCCGTTTATGGCTCCCCACTGCCCACAGGTGAAGGTGGCATCTCTACCCTGGCACTGCAGGCCTCCTCAAGCTGGCTGCCAGTTTGCCCGGCCACACCTCCCACCGCCCAGTCACACACCAGCCCAGAAGCCTCTCACAATCCCCCTAAATATTCCCCCAGTCCAGGTGGCCAGGAGATGTCCGACCCCACGCCCTCTGCTCCTTGGCTCTGAGCATCCCCTCCTCCTCCACGAGCTCTCAGACTACAGGCCCAAGCCTAGAATGCCACCTGCCTCCTCACTCTCCATCCCAGCTTCTCCCAAATCGGGTTCTGGCCACACCAGTCAAAAAAGTCTGGGAAACACTGCCCCCTTCTCCTTCTCAGTGACTTGAAACACATATGGATATAATAAAGCCTCTGATAAAGCCTGCAGGAAAGAAAACCGTTTAAAGCATTTTCTAAGGTGGCATTTCCCGAAGGTCTATGACCCCAGGATATCTGTTCAATGGATACCTATTAACATTGCTGCAGTCAGCTAGCATCCAACAGCTATTTCCGGGCCTCTACTTGGCAGGTGTTTCCCGGAGCAAACTCAGCAATGCCCCTCTTTCTACCTCTACTCACCTGTCAAAGCTCAGCTTCAATCTGGCTGCTCCAGAAAGCCTTTGCTGACCCTGACCCTGAGCTCCCCTGGCCTCACTCTTGGGCCCTAGTTACTCAGCTCTAGGGGCTGACAGTTGTCCCCAAATGAGTCTCTAAGCCCCTCCAGGGCAGCGCGGGGTCTCACAGCCTCACCACCCACCCAGCCCAGCAGCCACCACCTAGGGGACGGAGAATGGAAGGGGGAAGATTGAGCTAGGAGAGGACAAGACCAAGCTGAGGGGGTCAGGGCAGAGGGGCGGACTAAGGGCCACAGGAGGACAGGCCTGAGCAGAGCTGTGGCCGGCCCTGCCTCACGCCCCCCTCCACCCCCTATGGCCCCGCTCACTGGTGTCCGTGGTCTCGTACTGGCTGTCCCGCTGCAGCTCAAAGATGTCTACTTCCACTCGGGCCTTGGCTGGGACTTCAATGATCCCGTTGATCTGCTCCCGGGCCAGAGCCAGGGCCAGACGCTCACCGCGGCCACACACTGTCTGGTCATCCAGGATTGCAGCTGAGGGGACACAGGGGCCGGTGACCAGACTCCTGGCTCCCCAAGGGCAAAGGGGGCTGGGGACCTAGACTCCTGGGTCTGAGGGAGAAAGGGGCTGGGGCCTGGATTCCTGGGTTTGAGGGAAGAGGGGGCTGGGGGCCTGGACTCCTGGGTCTGAGGGAGGAGGGTGCTGAGGTCTGGACTCCTGGGTCTGAGGGAGGAGGAGGCTGAGGGACTCCTGAGTCAGAGGGAAGAGGGAGCTGGTGACCTAGACTCCTGGGTCTGAGGGAGGAGGGGGCTGGGGCTAGGACTCCTGGGTCTGAGGGAGGAGGGGGCTGAGGTCTGGACTTCTGGGTCTGAGGGAGGAGGGTGTTGGGGGTGTGGACTCCTGAGTTAGAGGGAAGAGAGACTGGCATCCTAGACTCCTGGTTCCTGAGGAAAGCTGAGACGAGAGGCCCAGACTCCAGGGTCCTAAGGGACTGGCATGCCTGAGCCCCCAAAGAGGAGCTCCAGGGCCAGATGAGAGGGTCTCTGAGGAGGTAGAGCGGGGTGATTTCAGGCCTCACCCATGCGCAGTGATGAGAGCACCTGGCAGCTGGGGCTGGCGAAGGCAACAATCAGCAGCAGCAGCAGCTCAGCCGGCATCTTCCTCCCCTCCTCATGGGGACGCAGCTGCCGCGGCCCCCACTCGCCACCTGCAGGGAGACCCCACCCCAGGGGGAAGCTGAGCCCTCCTGGAGGACCGCTGGAGGGGGTAGCAACTCAGGTCGGGGCAGACTCCAGGACATTGTGGGGGAGGAGTTCGTGGCTCTGAAGGGCCCTGCCCTGGTGTGAAGCTTACTGAGACTCCTGCTGGGAGGGAGGCCTAGGCTCTGAGGGGCACTGCCAGAGCAGAGCTCACAGCACTTGGGGCACTGCTAGGGAGAAGCCCTGCTAGACGATGCTCACAGCTACCAAAACGGGAGGAGGCACTTACGGCTGTCAGGTAGGGGCAGAAACCCAGGGACCATCCCCACCCCGACAGGGAACCAGAAAGTACCACCACCACCCCTCACCCAGTCCTGCCCGTCTCTGGGCAGGCGGCTGTCACTAGGCAACAGAAACCAGCTGGAGAGGATGCGGTGGTTGCTAGGCAACCCCATCTCAGGCCTCACTTGCCACCTTTCTGACGTCCCTGGTTCCCACAATCCCACATCCCTGGTTCCCACAATCCCACGGGGACAGAGGCCTGGACATCGGGGATCTGGAGGGGAGAGTATCCGAGAGTGAGGAAACTTGATGGAGAGAGAGACAGACACATGGAGACACAGACGGAGATGGATGGACATGGGACGGCAAAGGGGGTAAAAGGAAAAGAGCAGAGAAACAGAAAGAGTAAAAGAGGCTTAGAGAGAGGAAGGATGAGGGACTCAGAAAAAGAGACTAAGAAACCCAAGCAGATGGAAGATGATCCGAGAGGCAAGTGGGGAAAGAAATGGGGACACAGAGAAGGAGAGTTACAGGACTAGGAGACAGAAAGCGAGAGGGAGACGTGCAGATAGATAAAGGACAGAAGCAGGGACAGGTAGACAGAAGCAGCCACAGAGGGGGAAACCAAGATGCAAGAGAGACAGGATGAGGAAGACAGAGGATGGAGGGAGGACACAGACTTGGGGTGCGACCTGAAAGAGCTGGGAGGGGAGACAGTGGGGAAAGCAGGGAGTAGGCCGCCTCACGGAGTGGGTGCCACACTGCTGCCCTGATCTGGGGAGCTGAGGACAAGGGGGAGAAGATGCATCTTTGCTCTTCACAACTGTCTCACCCCTGGGGAGTTAGGGATTCTTCTGGGTGCCCCTGGCCTGCTGCAGGGCAGCCTCTAGGTTCTCACCCCACTGGGCATGGATGAGTGTGGCCAGATGTAAGGCTCCCCCGGCTGAGGGCAGTGCCCCAGGGGAAGGGACACTGGATTTCTGTGGGAGAGGGTTACTATGGAGCCCAGCATGCTGTGAGTTGACCCTGTACCCCAGCACCCCAGCCCGTGGAAGGAGGACTTGAGATGGTGAGGTGGCAGAATGAGAACTGCTAGGGAAGGGCAGGGCCACAACTCAACACTTCAGCCTGGCTCCTGGGGCCAGGCCGGCCCAGGCCAGGGCAGCAGAGGCCCCCATCAGTCCCTGCTCTGCCCCGGGCTCACTGCATGACCTTGAGCAGCCTCTCTCTCTGGGAAAGGGGCTAGGGAGTGGGAGGGCATGGTGGGCTGGCTGGGTGCTGCGACCTGTAACTTCCTTCTAAGGTGAGGGCTTGTCAAGGGAGGCACAGAGACCGGAGGTATGAAGAGGAGAACCCACAGCCCCCTGAGGGTGTGGAGGGCAGGGCCAGGAGACAGGCCAGTCATCCTGGGACACCAGGGGCTGCTGGGGGCAGGTGGGCCAGAAGTGCTGGGCAAATCCGGGGGCAGAGACTAGAGGGCACAAAGACGGAGGGAGAGGCGGGGGGATGAAGGGAGAACCCACAGGTGGCAGACAGGGGGGGCGGGGGGATGAAGGGAGAACCCACAGGTGGCAGACAGGGGGGGCGGGGGGATGAAGGGAGAACCCACAGGTGGCAGACGTGGGGGGGGGGGCGGGGGGATGAAGGGAGAACCCACAGGTGGCAGACGGGGTGGGGGGGGCAGAAAAGCAGAGACAGTGTGCAGGAATACAGGTGTGGGCAGGCGGATGGACACAGAGGCACAGGAAGGTACAGACAGACCAAAAGGAAGTCACTAGGACTAAAAGAGAGGAAAGGATAGACAGACAGAGTCTAGAAATGAGACGCCAAAGGGGCCAGAGAGAAGATGGGGAAGGCAATGAGGCTGACCTGAGGCCGACTCAGGCTGATAGAGGTCAAGGTGGGAAAGCGCAAAAGGCTGAGTGGAAGGGGTGGAGCCAGCGGCCCAGCCAGAGGAGAGACACAAGTGGGCGATTGAGCAGCTGAAGCGACAAAGCTGGGAAGGCAAACGGAGTGAGCAAAAGGCGAGGGAGGTGAGGGAGACGTAGAAAAGGATAACAGCGACAAGCATCGAGAGGAGGGAAGAACAGCCGAACTCTGGAAAGAGAGAGAGACGGAGGGAAAAAAGTATGTCAGAGCTGCACAGCGAGACCTACAGAGAGGAAGGGGAAAGAGTCCACGGAGGAAGCACAAGGTTCCCAGAAGCCCCAGGAGAGACAGCGATGGAGAGAGAGTCAGGGAGGGAAACTGAGGCCTGGAGGAAGACTGAGTGACCTGGAGGGAGGCAGCCGCCATGGAAGTGCACCCACCTGAGGCACACAGAGCTACAGTGTGGGGAGAAAAAGGGCCAGGAGCCCGCCAGCCCCAGAGGCACAGGAAGGAGTGGGGACAGAGAGGCCAGCGGGGTAATGCAGAAGGGCAGAGAGGATCAGGAGGGTGGGAAGAGGGAGAACACCAAAGTAAAGACAAAGTGATTGAGGGTGCAGGCAGGGCTGAGGAGCAAAGGATGGAGGAGGCAGGGGACCCAGAGTGGATCAAGCAGGGAGGGGCTCGAGGGGGGCCCTGAAAAGTGAGAGAAGGAAGCCGCTCTACAAGCCCAGAGTTAGAGAGGGACGAGGACAGGTGAAAAGAGGTACAAGCAGAACAGGGAAGAGGATGTGGAGAGAGAACTAGACAGGGCTCAGAAGCCTCTGAGAGAGAGAAACAGAGGCAGAGTTTCTAGAGCACAAGAGCAGTATCAACAGAGACACACCAAGAAAGGGTATGCTAAGAGCAGAGAGGAGTTGGGCACAGTCAGAGAGAGGCCCAAGAGACACATGAAATGGAGATTCAGAAGCAGAAAGACAGATCCAGGACACAGAGACAGGACAGGACAGCGACGGACCCATGGCAGGAAGGAAATGAGGCTCAGAGGGAAAAAGAGAGACTGAAAGACAGCGAGCGAGAGACCGTCACAGCAGACAGACGGAGGCTTGGAGAAAGCAGGCGGAGACATGCCAGGAGCCCAAGGAGAGATGGACCACAAGTAAGAGCCGGGCAGCCCCTCAAGATCCCAGGAAGCTGGAGGACTGGAGACGGGGGATGAGCTGTGCACCCAGAAGAAAGGGGTGAGGAAAGGCTGAGGGGGACGGAGGTTGAGGAGGTGGAGGGCGCAGGGCAGACCCCTGGCTGGGGAGAGCATTTGCTGGTCCGGAACATGGGGGCCCGGCCAGGCGACAGTGGTGAGTCCAGCCTTCCAGGACCCAGGCCAGGCCCCAGCCCAATCCCCACCCTGCAGACACTCACGGATCCTGGTGGGACGGAGGGCTGGGCTCCCTCGAGGCCCGCAAACGACAACGGGAGATGCTCAGGCGCTGGGTGATGTGGTGTGGCTGGGGCGGGGGGAGAGGGCAGCCCGAGGGACCCCCTCCCCCGCCGCCGGCGGTGGCCCCCAGCTAATCCAAAACGGTGGCTCCCGGGAGTGGGGAGGAAGGACAGGTGGAAGAGGAGAGGGCGGGCCAGGGAGGGGAGGAAGGGAAAAGGAGAAAATGGAGGAGAGAGGGGGAGAGGAGGGGGGAAGGAGCAAATGGAGGGGAAGGAGAGAGGAAGGGAGGAGAGGAAGGTGAAAACGGAAGGGAGGGGGCGCAAGCAGAGCCGGGGGAGGGGGAAGCCGGCCCAGGACAGGGCCCCTGCCCCCTCCCCTAGCCTGGCCGGCCTGGGGGGGCCACAGGGGGCGATGACTGGGTGGAGAAAAGGCAGCTGGCCATCAGGAGAGGTGGGGGAGGGGAGGGCCTGATTGGGGGGAGGGGTTACCCCCTTCCCCCCCTCCCCCCTGGAGCCTTGGCCCTGCCCTGGATGAGGCAAAGGCCCGGAGCCTTCAAACCTTCAGCCCCCACGGGAAAAGCATGCCGGGGGCGGGGAGAGGCTGAGGAGTGGAGGGGCTGGGAGGATGGGATCCTGGGAGACCCAGAGAGGCCTGAGGGGGCAGGCAGGGTGGAGAGATGAAAAGGGGGAAGTGGGGGAGGAGGAAAAGCAGGAGGGAGGAGAGGATGGAGAGGAGCAGGTGGAAAAGAAAGGTGGAGGAGGGTGGGGTGTCCCGGGGTGCCGGGCACAGGGCCTCTGTGGGAGGGCCTGGCCACGGACTCCTGGTCCCCTGCGAGCAGCAGCCACCCGCTTCGGCTCCGGATCCGGATCCCCAGCTGGGCCTGCCTCCCCGCTGCTGGCTGCCGTGCTGCTCCTTCTCCCCTCCGAGGACCCCGCCCGCCTGCCTGCCTGCCTGCCTGCCTGCCTGCCTGCCAGCCTGCCCGCCCGCTTGCTCGCCCGCGCTGGGTCCTGGAGCGCGCGAGGTGGGGGGGGCCGGGGGGAGAGCGGAGGGAGGGAGGAAGACAGGGAGGAGGGCAGGCAGGAGGAAGGGAGGGAGGGAGGGAGGCAGGCTGAGAGCAAGGAGGGAGGGGAGTCGGGGGAGGGGAAGCCGTATTGGTCGGGGCTGGGGGGCTGATGAGAGGCAGGAGCTGCATTGGATGGAGGACTCGCCCCCGGGCCACCCCCTCCACCACACCATGCCACCGCCCTGCCCAGGCAGCCCCAGGCACAGGAACCCATGGAGCTGAGAGGCGAGGAGACCTGAGGAGAAGGCCACGGAGATGGGGGGAGAAGAAGAAAAACGCAAAGAAATAGACAGCCAACAGGACCCAGAGGGGTGGGCCGAGGCCCACAAACCCCACAAGGACAAGGACAGGAAAAGGCCCAGAGATTAGAGAGAAGGCGTGTCCAGTCAAGGGAGCAGCCCCAAAAGATAACCGAAAGGATCCTGGAAATAAAGGAGAGTTCCCCTGGAGATGAAGGAAGTCATGGAGAGGCCAGAGGAGACCAAAAGCACGCCTCCTCACGTCCTTGGGCATGGGGAGTAGTTCATGGTGCCGGGAGAAGGCCCCGAGCCTGAAAAGAGGGCTACAGAAATGGGGAAAGTTCCACAGAAATGAGAACGAGGAAGCATAGCATCGAGGCAGGGAGAGGGTCACAGGAATGGGATGGCCATCGAAATGGGTGCCCACAGAACCAGGGGACCCGTGGAGACAAGGATATGGCTCATGGACTTGACAAGACGACCACCAACTTTGCCCACACCTCCTCCCATTGAAGCAGCAGCGGCTAGACCATGGAGACAAGAGAGAAGCCTCCAGAACTTGAGGCCCAGGGAGGTGAGGGTATGGGTGGTGAGTAGAGGAATTCTCCATAGAGACTCCCTGGGACCCTAAAGATGTGTGGGTGGGGAAAAGAGGCCCTCATTCTCTAATTGCCAAAGCAGAGAGGGAGTGGGCAAAGGGGGAGCAGACCACAAGTGCAGAGGAGCTGGAGGGCAGAGCCTGGAGAAGTGGGAGACTCTCTCCCAAGAACACTCCTGCAGAGCCTCAGAGGGAAGCTGAGCAGGGCAGGGGGATGGAGGAGAGAAGCGACACAGATCTTGGAGTGGGGGTGGGTGGCGCACGGCTGGGTGGGGGGTGAAATTTGGGGGGAAGGAACATGACAGTTGGCGCTGAAGGCTGAGCCCGTGACTCACCACCACCCCCATGCTCGTGATGGGGAGGAGACACAGACACACTCACGTGTGGCCTCCAGCACACGTGACCGAATGCCTCGCGTGCACACATCCAGCATGTGGCAACTCTCAGGCCACACACCGGTGTGGCATGGGAAGCCCTCTGCAGCTGGCAGGTGGGGCATCCCCAACACCCGAAACATACACTGATCCTGGAGGACCACCAACTTTGCACACTCCTCCTCCTATTTGGGCAACACCTAGCACCACACCACCCCGCTGCCCCGACCAGCTCCAGCCAGGCCTGAAAGCCCAGACTCACGCCTGCCTCTAGGCTTTTGCAGATGCAGGGACCCCAGCATAGATAGAACACATCTATCCTCTCTAAATTCAACCTGTCTCAAAAGTACTAGTCCTGTGCCACCACCTCCAGAAAGACTGATAGAGGCCTCATCTCACTTCTGTATGTATCATCTGAAGAGAAGAGGCCTAGCCAACCCAGACAGATAGACAAGTCCAAGCACATGGTCTCAGCAAAAGAGGTCTGAGAAACCAGGCTGGAACCTCTCATTTTACAGAAGGGGAAAAGGAAGCCTCAGAAGGAGCGAGATTCTGCCCAAGGGCACGAAGGTTGTCAAAAGTAGAGCCTCATTTCTAGCTAGATTCTCTAACTCCCATACCCGTTGCCATTGAGTGGCTTCCCACTCATAGTGACCCTATAGGGCAGAGCAGAACTGCCCCATAGGGTTTCCAAGGAGCGCCTGGTGGATTAAAACTGCCAACCTTTCGGTTAGCAGCCGTAGTTCTTAACCACTACACCACCAGTTTCCACTCTCACTCCCACCCAGGTGATTTCACCCTGAGGGCAAACCTAGATTGCCTTAGAGCAGGCCGGCCCTAGCTTTAAGCTCTCTGATGCCACCAGCTTCTTTCCTCTATTTCTAGCATTCATTCATTCAACATGCAACCATGGAACATCCCACCTGCCAGACAGTAGAGCCTGAGGGCCAAGAGTGTAAACCTTGGAGTCCATCCTGGGTTGGAATCTTAGCTCTGACTCAGGAATTCCTAGCTATGGGAACGTGGACAAGTTACTTAACTTCTCTGGGCCTCAGTTTCTTCGTCTATAAAGTCAGGATATCAGTTCCTTGCTCATAGGGCTGTTGAAAGGATTAAACTGAATAATACACGTAAAGCACTGCACATAAAGCCTAGCACATCATGACATACTCAGATGTTAGTTATTATTATAAGGCTCCTTGAAGTATTAAAATAACTCCTACATCATCTAAATCACAATTAAAAAAAAAAAAAGATCACACCTGAAAAAAAAAACTCTTACACAGCTTTTGGGAGCCCTGGTGCTGCAGTGGTTAAAGCACTCGGCTGCTAACCGAGAGGTCGGCGGTTTGAACCCACCAGCTGCCCTCCGGGGGGAAAGATGTGGCAGTCTGGTTCGGTAAAGAGTTACAGCCTTGGAAACCCTATGGGACAGTTCTCCTCTGTCCTACGGGGTTGCTGTGAATCGGAATCAACTCCACGGCAGTGGGTTTGATTTTTTGGTTACATAGCTTTTACTCTGCACTTCACAACCCTGAGACAGGGGCTGCTCTTATGCCCATTTCACAGATGACAATGCTGAGGCACAGGGAGGTTGACTTGCCCAAAGTCACAGCTAGGAAGTGGCAGGGCCTTCCAATCCATGCAGCCTGGTTTACCCACATGGGTCTAGTGTTAGGGAGTTTAGCCTAATGCTCATAACTAACTCGCTGCTGCTGAGTCCATTTCAACTCATAGCGACCCTACAGGACAGAGAAGAACTGCCCTATAGGGTTTTCAAGGGTGTAAATCTTAACGGAAGCAGACTGCCACATCTTGTCCCGTGTAATCTAGTGCAGGATACCCTTGATAAAGGTGATATGTCTTACCGTGTTTGGTCCCCTCATTGCAGCTTTTTGGCCTTGGGTAAACGACTCAACTCCTCTAAGCCTAAATTTCCTCATCTGAGAAATAGGAGGGTTAGACCAAGTTAATCTCTCCAGGCCTCTTGTAGCTCCCCTGTCCTTGGGTTCTAGGAGTAGCTCTGGAAATATTTCTAACAGTGGCGGGGCAACTCCCTCCCAAGGCCCTGAGGGCCAGAAGGAGAGGGTTGAGAAGGGATGGCCAGAGCCCCTCGGACACATGGGAACCCCACCCTCGAGTTGTATGGGGTCAGCCAGGGTCAGCACCACTGTAAAGGAATCAGAGTTGAATCAGCTACAGGGTCACTTCCTTTAGGCTCTTACACCTGAGTGTCTTTCAGGTCCTCTACACCCCTTCACACCCACACTACGTTTCTTCAAACGAAATTGCCTGTCCCTGCTTTTCCTCTTCCTCCACTTTCCATTTCTTCCTTTATCCTTCAGGTTTTCCTTGTTCCCTCAGATTCCCCCTATTTGCTTTTCCTGATTCCCTTCCCCCCTAGAATTCCCCTCTGTTTTTAACCCCCTTCTTGCTATTTTCATTCCCTCTCCCATGAAGTATGGATCCTTAATTTCCCCCTTTCCTCACTCTCTGTTTCCTGCACCAGTTTTCCCTCTCCCCCAGGCGCTGACTGGTGCTTCAGTTTCTCCCCTCAGGGTTTCCTGCGCCTCAAGTCCCCCCACCACTATCCCTGCCCTCCAGGCGTCGCGTGCCTCAATTCCCCGACTTCCCCCAACGCGCCCTAGACGCCCGAGTCCCGCCCCGGCGTCCCCAAGATGGCGCCCGCAGCCTAGTTTCGCCGTCTGACGTCATCGCGCTGCCCTCCGCTCTGTTCTCCCCTCCCAAGCCGTCAGTCAACGAGGAGGTGGAAAAGGAGCATCCTCCAGAGGGCCTAAACGGGCGGGCACTATCACCCCGCGGGGCAGGCCGGTGAAGGAACCTCGCTAGAAGACTGGTTGGGCGCTGCGGGGGCTCCCAACGCTCCGCAGTATTGGCCCAAGCCTCAGAGGCATGAGCGTTGATTGGCCGAACGGCAGGAGGCAGACGGGCGGTGATTGGGTGCGTTCGGCCGTCCGCGAAGGGGCCGAAGAGGAAGGTGGGAGGGGCGTTGCTGAGGGCGGCTGGGGGCGAGAGTGAGGCTGCCGAGCAGGCGAGAGGTGACGGCGCGAGCTAGAGAGGGCGCAGCGTGAGGGTGGCCGCGCGAGGGGACCGGCGGCCCGGGCCAGGGCCCGGGGCGCGCGAGACGGCGGAGGCGGGTGAGTGCGAGCGAGCGCACTGGTGCCAGCCCGGCTCCCCCCGCGCCGCGGCCTTCTCGCCACCCCGCCTGCGCACTGAGGACCGGGAGGGGGGCGCTCGCCGGGCGGTGAGGCGGGGCGGCCCCCAACGGCCGGCGGAGCGCGCGGGTGGCCGGGCGGGGGCCGGGTCGGCGGGTGGACCGGGGCGAGGGTCGTGTGAAGGGCTGAGTGAGGCGGGGCGGAGCTCGGACTTGGGGCTGGGAGCTGGGAACCACCTGGGTGCGAAGGGAAGACATTAGGGCTGCCCCCGAGGAGGGCTCCAAGGCCCCGAGGGGCAAAGGGCTTGGCGGTGGGTCGAGTCCAGGACCTGAGAGGGGGAGGTTAGACGGCTCTGTGTGCCGAGGGGAGGGGTTTAGGTCGTGAGAAGAGAGCGAATAGTTAAGTTAATGTAAAGAAAATAGTTAGTTCTGCCTGGATTAGGACAATGAGAGGGGTTTGGGTGTGGAGAAAAGAGGTATTAGGAAATGGGATATTCCCAAAGAGCAGGTTTAGAGGTAAGGGAGAAATCCAGGTGTGGGGGTTAGGGTTAAATGAGTGTGAAGAGGATTTAGACTGATTTGAAGAGAGAGATTTGGGTAGCTTTGGAGTAAGTGGAGGAGAGGCTTTCTATGCAAAGAAGAAGGGGTTATATAACGTGAAAATGGTGTCTGGGTATGCTGAGAATGGGCTGGGGAAAGGTGTTCCTTTTTAAAAGTATGGGGAGTTAGGTCAAGGTGAAGAGTGGGGTCTGAGTGTTCTGGAATGAGAGATGTTAGGTTGATAAGTTGGAGGTTTGGGCATCCCCAGAGGAATAGGCTGGTGAGAGTGGTCTGGCTGTGAGGAAGAGGGGCCTGGTTATCTTCTGGGTTAGGGTGGTGGGGATCTTGCATGAGAAGAAGAGAGGGTCTGGGTGTCCCTAAAGGGGATTTGGCCAGTAAGAGGGTGATGTGTGAGAGGGGTTTTTAACTCTGGATGTCCTTGGAGTGGGTTACAGCATGTGAACGATCTTTTATGAAGAAGAAGTTGATATGAAGAGGGGGCCTGGGCATCCCTGGAATGGGTTAGGGTGGGGTTTGGTGTTTTTGCTAAGAAGAGGGCCTTAGGTTGATGGGAGTAAGTTTGGACATCCCTATTGTGGGTTAGACTGGGAAGGGGGTCTTTTTGCAAAGAGAAGAAGGTTATGTTAATAATGGTCGGGGGTGATCTGGATATCCTTGGAATGGGTTAGGGTGTGTGAAGAAAGGTTTAAGTCAGTGGGAAGAAGAGATTTGGGTATCTCTGGAATGGGTTAGGGTGTTGGGAGCAGGGTTTGTGTATGAAGAAGAGGCGTTTAAGGGTATGTGAAGAGGGGGTTTGGGTATCCCAGTGGGGATTAAAATTGTAGGTGAGGTCTGTGTGCAAAGAATGGGGTGATTAAATTAATGTGAAGAGGGTCTTGGTACTCTTGGAGAGGGAGTGAGGGTGTGGGGGAAGGGTGTAGGTGTGAAGAAAGGGGTAGGCTTTTGTAAAGACAGGTCTTGGTATTCTGGAGAGAGGGGGCAAGGGTGGTGGGAGAGGGCCTTGATTTGTAGAGGGGTTTAAGTCATTGTAAAGAGGGGATCTGGGTACCACGGGGGAAGTGGTTAAGGTGGGGAAAGCCTGGGTGTGTAGATGGGCTGGGTCAGCGTGAGTGGGTAGCAGGAGAGAGGCTTGTCCATGTGAGGGTGCTGGAAGTGGAGTGGCAGGACGATAGGCCAGTTGGAGTGGTCTGGGTGTAAAAAGAGGTCTGAGAGGCAGCAAGATCTAGGTGAGAGAACTCTCCCGGGTACTTTGAAGAAGGGAGTAACATAGTGTGAGTCCATACAGAGATGAGTCAGTGGAAAGCGGTCTGAGTGGAGAGGAGACAAGTTCCTGTGTGGGAGGTAGGGTTATGGGGCCACCTGCGAGGTGCAGGAGTATAGGGGGATTGGACAGATTACAAGGATCTGGTGGGTGGAGTTTGATGTGAGTTGATTCAGAGGTGAGACTTGGGGTAGATTCACTGGGAAGGTTTTGTGTTTTCGTTTTGTGTGTTCAGGAGAGGAAGGATTGTTAGGGAGGGAGGTGGGAGTGGGAAAATTGAAGCAAGAAGTTAGAGGGGGGAGATAAATCTAAGGATTTGGGAGGAGGGTGTGGACAAAGGAAAGAACTATCCCTGGAAGGACTGAGGAAACAGTGGCTTAGCTGTGATTTGCTCCAACCTCTCTCCTTTTACCAGCCCAGGGCCTTGCTGCCGCCATGACAGAGGAGTCAGAGGAGACGGTCCTGTACATTGAGCACCGCTATGTCTGCTCTGAGTGCAACCAGCTCTATGGATCCCTGGAGGAGGTGCTCATGCACCAGAACTCCCATGTGCCCCAGCAGCACTTTGAGCTGGTGGGCGTGGCTGACCCTGGAGTCACTGTGGCCACAGAGGCAGTTTCGGGCACAGGCCTCTATCAGACCCTCGTTCAGGAGAGTCAGTACCAGTGCCTGGAGTGCGGACAGCTGCTGATGTCACCCAGCCAGCTGTTGGAGCACCAGGAGCTGCACCTGAAGATGATGGTGCCTCAGGAGGCAGTGCCGGCCGAGCCGCCTCCCAAGGTGCCTGCCCTGAGCTCCAGCACCATCCACTATGAGTGTGTGGATTGCAAGGCTCTCTTCGCCAGCCAGGAGCTCTGGCTGAGCCACCGGCAGACGCACCTCCGGGCCACACCCACCAAGCCTCCGTCCCCCGTTGTCTTAGGGCCCCCTGTGGGCCAGGCCCGTGTGGCTGTGGAGCACTCCTACCGCAAGGCAGAAGAGGGTGGGGAAGGGGCAGCTGTTCCCTCTGCTGCTGCCACCGCCACTGAGGTGGTGACCGAGGTGGAGCTGCTCCTCTACAAATGCTCCCAGTGCTCCCAGCTCTTCCAGCTGCCAGCCGACTTCCTGGAGCACCAGGCTACGCACTTTCCCGCCCCCACCCCAGAGTCTGAGGAGCCCGCCCTACAGCAAGAGACGCTGGCCCCGTTACCTGCAGAGGTGCCTGTGGCTCAGCCGGATCCCCTGCCGGCCTCTGACCACAGTTACGAGCTGCGCAATGGGGAAGCCACTGGGCATGATCGCCGGGGGCGCAGGACCCGAAGGAGCAACAGTGGAGAGCCAAGCGGGGCAGCCACCCAGGAGCTCTTCTGCTCAGTCTGTGACCAGCTCTTTCTCTCGCCCCACCAACTGCAGCAGCACCTGCGGAGTCACCGGGAGGGTGTCTTCAAGTGCCCCCTGTGCAGCCGTGTCTTCCCCAGCCCTTCCGGTCTGGACCAGCACCTTGGAGACCACAGCAGCGAGTCCCACTTCCTGTGCGTGGACTGTGGCCTGGCCTTCGGCACGGAGGCCCTCCTCCTTGCCCACCGGCGAGCCCACACCCCAAATCCACTGCATTCGTGTCCATGTGGAAAGACCTTTGTCAATCTCACCAAGTTCCTTTATCACCGGCGTACCCATGGGGCAGGAGGTGTCCCTTTGCCCACGACACCGGTCCCACCAGAGGAGCCTGTCATTGGTTTCCCTGAGCCGGCCCCAGCAGATACTGGAGAGCCAGAGGCCCCAGAACCCCCCGTGTCTGAGGAGAGCTCAGCAGGCCCTGCCATCCCAGGCACCTACCGCTGCCTCCTGTGTAGCCGCGAATTTGGCAAGGCGCTGCAGCTGACCCGGCACCAGCGTTTTGTGCACCGCCTGGAACGGCGCCACAAGTGCGGCATTTGCGGGAAGATGTTCAAGAAGAAGTCTCATGTGCGAAACCACCTACGCACACACACAGGTGAACGGCCCTTCTCCTGCCCCGACTGCTCCAAGCCCTTCAACTCGCCTGCCAACCTGGCCCGCCACCGGCTCACCCACACAGGGGAGCGGCCCTACCATTGTGGGGACTGTGGCAAGGCCTTCACACAAAGCTCCACACTAAGGCAGCACCGCCTGGTGCACGCCCAGCACTTCCCCTACCGCTGCCAGGAATGTGGGGTGCGCTTTCACCGCCCCTACCGCCTGCTCATGCACCGCTACCACCACACGGGCGAGTACCCCTACAAGTGTCGTGAGTGCCCCCGCTCCTTCTTGCTGCGCCGGCTGCTGGAGGTGCACCAGCTCGTGGCCCATGCTGGGCGCCAGCCCTACCGCTGCTCATCCTGTGGGGCTGCCTTCCCCTCCTCACTGCGGCTCCGGGAGCACCGCTGTGCAGCTGCTGCTGCCCAGGCCCCACGGCGCTTCGAGTGTGGCACCTGTGGCAAGAAGGTGGGCTCAGCTGCTCGGCTGCAGGCACATGAGGCGGCCCACGCGGCAGCCGGGCCTGGAGAGGTCCTAGCTAAGGAGCCCCCAGCCCCTCGGGCCCCACGGGCCACTCGCACACCAGTCACCTCCCCAACAGCTCTTGGAGGCACTGCCGCGGCAGCCCCTTCGGCCCCTGCCCGACGCCGCGGTCTGGAGTGCAGCGAGTGTAAGAAGCTGTTCAGCACAGAGACGTCGCTGCAGGTGCACCGACGCATCCACACAGGCGAGCGGCCATACCCGTGTCCGGACTGCGGCAAGGCCTTCCGTCAGAGCACCCATCTGAAGGACCACCGGCGCCTGCACACAGGCGAGCGGCCCTTTGCCTGCGAGGTGTGTGGCAAAGCCTTTGCCATTTCTATGCGCCTGGCAGAACACCGCCGTATCCATACGGGCGAGCGGCCCTACTCCTGTCCCGACTGCGGCAAGAGCTACCGCTCCTTCTCCAACCTCTGGAAGCACCGCAAAACCCACCAGCAGCAGCATCAGGCAGCCGTGCGGCAGCAGCTGGCAGAGGCTGAGGCCGCCGTGGGCCTGGCCGTAATGGAGACTGCAGTGGAGGCACTGCCCCTGGTGGAGGCCATTGAAATCTACCCGCTGGCAGAGGCCGAGGGTGTCCAGATCAGTGGCTGACTCGGACTCTTTTCCCTCTTCAGCACCACTGTGCCCTGTTGCTGAAGATCCTTCTCCAGCGTCCCTTTAAATGTCTGTACATAGTGTGCCCCGTCCCTGTCCTGTCTCACCCACTATGTAGTAAGTTCTGTAACTGGATCTATTCTCTCGGGGATGCTCTGGGGTCCTTGACATGCATAAAGGTGCCTCTGCTCCCCACCTTCCACCTGTTAGCGCTGGTGGCCCCAGGTTGAAACAGTCAATAAAGAATTAGTTGGGACATTGATGTGCTTTTGCCAGGCCCTTTTGTGTGGGGTGGAATTCCAGAGCCATAAGGCCAGGTAGTGCATCTGACTTTTCACAGCTGTGTTCCCAGTGCCTAGAACCAGGCCTGGCAAATAGTAGGAGCTCACTGACCCTTTGCTGAGTTAACATCCTGTGGGCATGGCTCTCACCTGGGAGACTTCAGTCTGGTGCTAGATGAAGGCAGCATGGCTCCTTTGCCACTAGAGGTCTCCACAGCCCCACAGAAAAGCTTGATGCAATTTTTGCTGGTGTCAGAAACATTTGGAGAACTCTTGGAAGATTTCTCTCACCACCCCTGTTCCCCACTTCCTGGCCTGATGTAGGTTGTGCCTCCCAAGACCATGTGGTTTTATCGCTGGATCTCTGAGGGCAAATGCAGGGTGGGGAAAGGTCATGATCTCTGGGGCATCAGAGAGTGGTGGTTCCTTGGGTCAGACCCAGCTGTGGAGTTGGAGAAGATCCTGAATAATGTATGGATAGAGTAGGAAGCTTCATAAAGGGAGGTGCCTGGAAGCCCACCTGGAGTTGGGCTTTGGCTCAGCTGCCAGAGTTTTTTGCAGGGGAGGAGTGTTACAGTAGCTAGCCAATGTTTGAACATCTAGTTTGTGTCAAGTGCTTTCCTATGTTATTTTGTATAACCTTCACACTGATCCCTGTGAGGAGAAAATCTTGTAGGGAAGGAAATCTGAAGTCTAAAGCAGTGAGGTGACACATAAGGTCACTCAACCCAGACAGGATAAAGTTTGAATTTAAGCCTCGTTTTGTCTGGTTTAGTCACCATTATGCTTACTGCTTCCCTTTCTGCCTTCAGATAACTTGCAGGGGAGGGGATAGTTGGTAGAGAAAGGAGATGGTATATGACTGGTGGGAATGTTTAGTTGCTGTGCTAGTCTTCAAGACCCATAACCAAAACGCGAGGTGCCATCGAGTCAACTCATTAACTCCGACTCAGGGCTGCCCCATGTGTATCAGGGTAGAACCGTGCTCCGTAGCGTTTTCAAGGGCTAAGACCCACACCCAGAGAAAAATAGGCATGCCCCCTCCCATTACCCCAGACCCTTTCGTTGGGAAGAATTCTTATTTGGAAACCCAGTAGATGACAGCTAAAAGGGAGACTATTTGCACTGAAACGAGGGAGAAGTGAGGCCGAAAGACCTGCCCACTCATCTACTCTTTACTCTCGGCAGCAGCCCTGTGGCCCTCTGTGATCCCTAGTGCTCAAAGAGATGGTTTGAAAAATCACTGATTTAGCTACTGATAGATGAGAAAATGAGCGTTCATGGAGGATAGAGACCTCCCAAAGTCACACAGGTGGTAGAACCAGGGCTAGAAATCAGATTTCCTAGCTCTATTAATACAGAGGGTTTTTTTTTAATTAATAAATTATGCTCATTTTAAGGAGCCCTTGATGCCGCAGTGGTTAAGCACTTGGCTGCTAACTGAAAGGTCAGCAGTTCAAACCTACCACCCATTCCGCAGGAGAAAGATGTGGCAGTCTGCTTTCATAAACATCACAGCCTTGGAAACCCCATGGGGCAGTTCTACTCTGTCCTGTAGGGTCACTGTGAGTCAGACTTGGGACGGTAACGGGGTTTTGGTATGCTTATTTTAATCATTTTTTAAAACAAAAAAGTATGCACCCATTTGATAGGATGTCTTAACCGCTCCTAATGAAGAGAAAGCATCTATTAACGAGTTGTTCTTGATGCATGTGTGTTGATCTTGGGCACCATCTTTCAGTAACCTCATACCTTGCAGAACAGACTTGAGCCATCTTAGCCCAGCACGCCAAAAACGAACAAACCCATTGACCATTGTCCTTGATTCCGATTCATGGCGACCCTGTTTACAAAGTAGAACCGCTTTATAGGGTTTTTTGGGGCTATATTTATGGAAGCAGATCATCAGGCCTTTCTTCCGTGGCACCACTGCGTGGGTTCAGACAGTCAGCTTTTCAGTTAGTAGTGCAGCTCCAACCATTTGTACCACCCAGGGACCTTTGCCCAGCATGCCAGACCCCTTTGATTCCCAGATAAGGATCATTCCTGAACTATGCCCACTCAAGAAGAGCTAGAACATTCTGAAAGTTGTATCTAATAAGTGCTCAGAACAATTGGAGGATATATCCTTGTAAAACAAGATAAAAATCGGACTGAATCAAGAAAAGGGACAGGAATGGAGAGAGGAGGGTGCTGGCTGGCCACAAGATAAAGATGCCTTAAGCAGAGAAGTTTGGCTCTATGGCAGTGGGGTGATCATCCTTCCCTGTTTGTGGTTCTTTTTCTTGGAGCGTCTAATGAAAGCTGTGCACTTCCACTCTAAGAAAGGTTTATGTGCACAAACATTTACAAACAAGTTCAGGGGATTCATTTATTATTCACCATCACCCTGCTAAAACTTCTGTGATCCTCAGTTAAAGAACCATCATCCTCAGAAAAGATGGCGCCAGCTAAACCCTGGTTGGATGCTGGTCTTTATGTTGTACAAGCAAAGGTTCTCAAGCTATAATGTGTGTTAGGATCACCCGTTAAAGACAATTCCCCCAGAGATTTGGATTCAGTAAGCAGATCTGTGGCGAGACCCAGGAATGTGCACTTGGAATGCATGCCAAGTAATTCTGATAAAGGCGGTTTGCAGACTCTTCTGAGAGGCTCGCACTGCCTGTTTTTAGTTGGATATGGAAGTTACACGAGCCAAACTGTCCAGGGCACAGAACAGTGGTCCTCTGATGCCCAGTGTGTTTTTGACAAGAGGAGGCCTCACTGTGGCTACACCTCAGAGAATGCGGAGCAGCTGGACACATTCACTGGGGTGGAGGTGGATGCTTCAAGACAGTGAGCTGGAGTGCTCTGAGAGGTGGGCTGGCTGTCCACTTGTAGAGGATGGCCTGGATGAGAAGGAAGCTTTGGATCTGGTTTTGACGGTACCAGCCTGAAGGCAGGGGGCTGAACCAAATGACCTTCCTGGAGTTACTATTCTAAACCTCCATCCCAACATCCCACTACCCCCATCCCTACTGACTTGAGCGTTGAAGAGATGCTTTTTTTTTTTTTTTTCCCCAATCTTGTCAAAACAATGCAGTGCCAATACTTGTTGGCTTATTAAATTACCAAGTCCCTCTCCCACTCTGTCCCTTTCTCTCGTTCCCCCACACCCCCACCCTTTGCTGTTGAATTTTCAGAATCCCAACAACTTCTCAATGCACCATTTCTGACTTTCAGTGGTGAGGTCCTGGGGGTCCACCCATGGCCTGGCATGTGAAGCTGTCGTCCCTGCCAAATGACTTAGTCGAATGGGCACAGTAATGTGAGTGAATGAGAGTTAGTGTTGCTCTGAAAGGGGGGGGGGGTGTACATTGTATGGAGCCCTGGTGGCGCAATGGTTAAGAGCTTGGCTGCTAATCAAAAGGTCGGCAGTTCGAATCCACCAGCCGCTCTCTGGAAACCCTATGGTGCAGTTCCACTCTGTCCTATAGGGTCTCTATGAGTCAGAATCAACTCAATGGCAATGGGTTTTTGGTACATCGTACTACCAGACTTCAAAATCTGGTTTTATATGGTCGTCTTTGTCCTCCAAGGGAGCACCTGGGGATGGAGGTGGGGAAGTGTTTGCAGGCTTCCTGGCTTTCTCATAGTCATTCACTGAAGACAGTGTGCTGGAGATTGGTCCTAAGCACTTTCTGTAGATCATCCAGTGACTTCTTACACCCTTATGAGGCAGGTATTGTCCCTATTTTACAGATGAGGAAACAGCTCAGTAATTTGTCCAAGGTCACATATTTATAAAATGGCAGAACTGAGATTTGAATTCAAGCCAGGGAATCAATCATGCTTCATAGAACCAACTCCACACTCCATCCCCATTCTCATGCCCAGGACGGCTTAAGCTCCTACACCTGGTTTTCTGACTGGTGAAAAAATTGTTCAGGTCTTACTCATAAACATTTCACTATTTGAACAGAAGTAAAACCCTCCCCTCCCCAGCACATGCACACCCACTCCATACCCTGATTTCCCTACCACCATTCCCAGGACAGGGAGTCAGGGGACTGAGGAAGAGCAGGCATCATTTCTCTGTACAGTTTTTAATTTTTTATTTTTTGATGTTTGTTGTTCAGATGAATGACACACTCAAGTTACAAAAATGGGGCCTTAAAAGAAGCACATTGTACAATGAACAAGCAGATTGGAGTTAAGAACACTGAAACGCTAACCCGCTACCACGAGAAGAGACAGGGACTGGGGGCAGGGTGGAAAGGGAGGGACTACCAACACGGGTCAGACAGAACCGAAAGGGGGGCTAACCTGGCGAGAATGGAGGAAAGGCAGGTCTTCTGCAGGGCCTGCTCACTTTCTGGGTGCCACTTCTTGGTCTCCCTGTCCGCGACTTGCCACCCCCTCCAATCTCCCCTCACCCCGATTCTATCCTGCTCATTCAGGTGAGTAAGTGAGAGACACCCACCCCAGAAAGGGCTGAACCAATCAGATCTTTACCAGGTTGGTAGGTGCAGCCCTGGATTTGGAAGGTGATGGTGGCAGCAGAGGGATAAGACACCAGAAAGGAGCTGACGGAGAGGGTCTGACCAAAGATCAGGCTCCGCTTGTCCCCAAAGACTCCCTGCCCTTTCCCCAGCACACCATGATCCAAAGGCCCTCTCTACAAGTTGTTGAGAGGCCCCCAGTCACCCTGCAATTATATAAATAAATAAATATTGAGCCCCTGGGCTTGGGGGACAGGTTGGGGGAGGGGAAGCAGGGACAGAGGAAAGAGGAAGGGGAGGCAGAAGGGAGGGGTCACAGACATAGTAAATATTTGTCTCCGTTCCAGCAACACTTCCCTCTGGATTTTTCTCTCCTGTTCTGTTTGTTTAACAGGGAGCTAACATCTCAAGGACAAATACTTAAAAATATACATTTTTTTTTTTCTTTGTTCCGACTTTGTCATCGTCATCTTGCTTTGGAGACTGCTGAGGTCAACATTCAAACCGCGCGGGGGTGGGGGGGGGACTGCGGCTTGGAGTTTGTGTGTGTGTGTGTGTGTGTGTGTGTGTGTGTGTGTGTGTTTTTATTTTTTTTTTTAATTTTTTAATTTTTTTTCACTTTTTTTTTTCCCAACGTATAAAAAGGTAGCGGAGTTGTCTGTGGTTTTTTTTTTTTTTTTTTTTTTTTTTTTAATGGTTAAATCTTTGGTTTGTTTCTTTTTTCTCTTGGAGGTCTTTATCTCTCGCACTTGCCTTTCCCACTCAGAGACCAGTGGGGGCCCGCGTGTCTCAATCTTGCTCAGCCTGTCTCATTCTCTCTCTCACTCGGTTTCCCTTACCCTGGGCTGGAGGAAGAGAGAGGCACCCTGGGATGTGAATGGGTGAGGAAATCCAGTCAGGTCAGGAGATCACTCCTCACCTGGCTAGTCCCCATCTCATCTCCCCAGGGTGTGGGCCTTGGAGAGCCTCTCTAGGCTTTCCCCAGGAAGGAGATGTATGGAAAATTAATATCCTTTGCCCAGCCCTCCTGATCTTAGCTTCAACTCCTACAGGGGCTTAGGTTCCCACCCCTATTCACCCCAACATACACCCCCTCCCCCATCCCTTCCTCCCACTTCCAGCCCCCACCCCCAGAAGAGAACAGAGAGGTGGTTTCGTTACCGGCATCATCATTTTTTCTTTTTTTGGCACGATTAAAAGGTCCACCATTTGGGTAGACCCAGTAAGAGGTCCCTCCCTTAAGTCAGAGGTCAGAGTTGGGGAGAAGAGAAATTCAGAGGGCTCCCCCTTTCTTCAATCCACTCATCTCTCCTCTCTACCTGGCCCCCCACCTCAGATATCTAACCTATCTCAGAGCCTGGCCTGGGGTCTCCCTCCCATCCCCCACAGACAAATCCCCAGCCCCCCAGCTCTCTCGCTCACACACACAGACACACGGACACAGGCTCTGTACAGACCACAAAATAAAAATGATGAGATAGTTTTGTTTCCCGGAGTCGAGATGGGGGACTGGAGTGGGAGGGGCAGAGGGGGGTGGGGGGCCTGAACTCCCCCATCACCTTCCCAACCCTGGCTCCCTCCAGCCCCCCAGCCCCTTGCCCTGGCTGGCCCCCAGCCAACGATATTTGGTTTCCTTTTTTTTTTTAACATTAAAGTTCTATGAGGTATTTGGTGCCTTATCTCGAGTCCTCGGCCAGGGTTGGGGGGAGGAAGAGGGGCCCAGGGAGGAGACCTGGGACTCACCTGCCCCTCCCTCCCTCCCACCCCCTTCCCAATATTTGGTTTCACAGCTGTAGTTAAAGCTTGGGATTTGGTTATTTTCCCCCCTCCCAGGAATTTTCTTTTTTTTCTTTTCCCAGTGTGGGGGTTGAATGGGGAGGGTCCCCACTACCCCCGGCTGCACGGGAGTCCCTCCACCAATGTCAGGGCATCTGCCCCATCCCTGCCCTCTGCTTCCTCCTCTGCTCTTTGTCCTGCTCCCCGCACACTGGGGCGGGGGAGAGGTCCCAAGGTGGCAGGACTTGATGGGGAGGAAGCAGGATGAAGTGGGTGGCAGCGGTGAGTCCTGGATTTTCTTTCCTTTTTTTTGGTCTAGAACCATAGTTTCTGTTTGCGTCATCTCCACCATGCCTTCCACGCTGCCTGTCTTCTCGGAGGGGTTTTTGGTTGTACTTCCTTTTATTTTGCTCTGCTCAGATGTCCTTCCTATCTGCCCAGGAGCCCTCGTGGCCTCCTCTCCACCCTTGGGCTGGGGCCCGGGGCTCTCTCTCCAGTCCCTTCTCTCTTCAGGAAATAAAAATGGACAAACTCAGAGGTAGGGTAAAGGGCAGGGAGTTGGTTCAGCGGAGATGCTTACGTTCCAGTGAGGAGGGGTTGCCGACGTGCCAGGCCCATCGGTGCCAGGGGTGGCAGGGGTGACTACTCCATCCGTCAAGGCCCAGACCAGGCACCCGAGGCCCCTGCCGTGGTGGCCCAGTCTCTGCTGCCTCCGTGGCCCAGCCCGACAGTTTCTTTCCCCAGGTGGGACAAGGGAGACAAGGAAACGAGAGAACGCTGAGGCCTTGGGGGCCCAGGGTGGCATCAGAGGCTCCGTATGCCTCTCTGGCATCCAGCAGAAAGTGTGGGAGCTGTCGGGGCAGCGGCACTGCCAGCTCCAGGTGCTCCCTCCCTCCCTCTGCTCCTGCCCACCGAGGGCAGGTGCCACGCGGCAGCGCTGCCAGACTCTGCTCTGATTTCAATGGCTCACGTCCTTCACAGCAACACTTTGGTTTGACGAGAGACACGGAAAGAAAGAGGTGGAGAGAGGCAAGAGAAGACAGTGAAGAGCAGAGCAGAAAAGAGAGAGAAAGACCAAGAGAAGGGACAGACAGGAAAGAACAGAAAAAGAAATCCAAGGAGGAATCAAACCACCCAAAAGTTTGTTAGTTTTCCTTCGTCCATTCTTTTTGCTTCCTCATTCCATTTTTTTTTTTTTTCTTTAAAGCTTTTTCAGTTGATTGGGGGGGCGGGGAGTTTGGGGCTCTTCACCCGTCCCTGACACCCTCTCTCAGCCCCGCCCACCCGCTTCCATCACCCCGGCTGAGGGACAGGCCCTGCCCCAGCCGCCCCACCTCCGGCTTTCCCGAAGACGACGTCCATGAGGTATTTGTGAAGAGAAAGAAGCATCCATCCTTCCGTCCGCCTCGGGGACCAAGGGCCTGGACCACTGGCGCAGGGCTTGGCTCCACCTCGCGGCTCCTTCTTATCCTTGAAGAGTCCTTGTCTTCTTTCCCTTAAATATATATATATATATATATATATATATATATATATAAATTCTTTTTTTTTCTAGTTTTAATTTATTGTTTGTTTGCTTGGTTTTCTGCTTTTGTTTTTGGTTCAGAACTTTGTTGGCCTCCACAATAGCAGGAGGGCAAGGTGGTTCCCAGCGACGTCTGTCCTCTGTCCATAGTCCTCGAGATGTATCCAGGGCTGGGCAAACACAGGGTTTGGCCAAGACTCCAGGGAAGTCTCATGGGAGTGGGGGCCACCACGCGCCCTCTCAGATGGGGACCACAGGTCATGGCACTGTCCCCGCCACACGGACCCCGATGGGGAAGCTATCTCGAGGAAGCCCGCCACTGGGGTGCGTGCATGTGTGTGTGGGGGTGGGGGGGCGGTGAGGAACAGGCATCTGCCAGTATCAAGGGGACATGGGGTGGGAAGAGCGAGAGACAAGTTCTCTTTTTGGTTTCTGGTTAATGTCAAAGAACGTGAAGAAGGATCCCACGGATAGGCACTGGAATATGAATTTTTTTTTTTTTCAAGGAAACTGACAGACGAGGATGGGAAAAAAGACAACTCGAATGCCCTCACCTATCCCCTCTTGCCTGAAACTTCACCTTCCCACAGGCTAGGGAGGGCAGTGGCTTCCAGAGCAGAGGAGGGTGACAGGGTGGGGGAGGGACGTGTGAGAGCTAGAACTTGGCAAATCGGCCTAGCCCACCCTTCGAAGGGAAAAGTGGGGAGGGGTGGGGGGGGGGTGAAAAGTCATCCCCAGGTTTTCCCCTGAACTCTCCCCTGGCTGGGGGGAGGGAGGAGGTTCAAGCAAGACCCCCTGCCCAGGCGGGGAGAGCCAGGGGGGCCAGGGAAGAGGGGGACACAGGGGAGGGACACATTCTGTTGAGCACAACGCTAAAAATTCTGTACATCCTTTGGATGAAGCTACTGAATATTTGGTGTAAGGTTGTTCAGGCCCTTTCTCCTTCACCTTCTGGAAAAGAACATTTGGCGGGTGGCTCTGAGCCGCGCCCCATCTGGCCCAGGCTGTGCCCTGTCTTCGCTGGCCCAGGGCCAGGGCTGGGGCCAGGAAGCCGGCACATTCTCTTTTTTCTTCTCTGGCCCCCGCTGGGGAGGCAAGGTTGGGAGTGAGCCCCACCACCGGGGGCTCGGTGTGAGGTCCGCCCTGCCAGAGGCTTCTCCAGCCCTGGCTGGGTTCGTATTTGGTGTCGTAGCGGCAAGGGTGAGCACACTGAGGTCTGGCTCGCGACTGGTTTTTGGTTTGTTCGGTTTTGTGAGGGTTATTTTGTTTTTGTTTTTCATCTCTGGTTCCTTTGGGGCAGCTGGTTTCTGTTGTGATTATTTTTGGTTTTCTTTGTTTGTTTCTTTTTTTTTTTTTTTTTTTTTTGGTTGGTTGGTTGGTTTTTTTGGTCTTTCCTCCCTTGTCACTCCTGCTCCGGGGACCCCCTGTGTCCCCTCCGCTGGCCACCTCGCCCTCTTCCCAGGCGAGGGACCGAGGTGGGGTCAGAGGAGTAGGAGGGGAGGTGATGGCGGGTCCTCACTCGGGCTTGGACCCAGCCTCGGGCCCCCCTGGGCCTCCGGGGGTCTGTGCTGCCGCCTCGCTGCAAGTGGAGGAGGAAGAGGACGACGAGGAGGAGAGGCTGGGAGACTTGCTGGAGATGGAGGCCGCCACGGCCGCAGCGGCTGCCGAGACCAGGCCCACGCCAGGTGGGGCGCTGAGCAGGGGCAGCCCGGCGTGGTTCAAGAAGAGCGGCGAGGTCACCAGGCCAGGGCTCCCTGGGGCTGCGCCGGCCGCCCCCAGCACCAGGTTCCCGCTGCCATCAAGGCTGGTAAGCGGCAGGGTTCCACCAGAGGCCAGGGCTGGCGGGGAGAGAAAGAGGCTGGGCTGGGGGCATGCCGGGCCAGAGAAGCCCTTCACCTTCCAGCGTCCTGCCCAGAGTGCCCCACCAGATCGTCCCGTCGGCCCACTGATCCCCGGCAGCACCCCTCACACCTTCCCCAGGGTTGAGATGGGTATGAAGAGGCAAGCGACGCAGTGAGCAGGGGCGAGATGGCGTGGCTGAAGCTGCGGGGGGGGGGGGGGGGTGGCTCGAGGCCCCGGGGGGCAGGGCTGGTGACAACGGGGGTGACGTGAGGCAGCACCCACCTTGGATGGTGGCCAAAGGGTTGTTGCTCATGAGGGCTGGACTCAGCCCGGAGCTCAACCCCACCATTGTGCTTCTGCAAGAGGCAAAGCAGAGGCGTTAGCAGACGCAGAGACCCGCCTGCGGAACTAGGGTGCAGCTTCCCACCCTGAAAGCAGCAGCGGCCCTGCTTCTCCCCACAGCCCCTTCCCACCCCACCTACAGCGGTCCACTTACCCCGTGCTGGGGTTCAGGCCCGACAAGCCGATAGCTGAGTGGCTGCCTTGAGGGCTGGGATTTGTGCTGTTGGTGGTGGCCGGGGGTGGGGGAGTGACAGAGGGGATGGAATTGAGAGGGGGCGCGGCTCCGCTCCCGCCCCCACCCCCTCCGGCTGTCCGGCTGGGGTGGAGCGTCCCCACAGCTGAGGATAAGGTAGTAACTGCCGGAGAAAGACAGAGATGGAGACTTCAGCTTACACTCGTCCTCCGCCGAGGAACCAGGCTCAACTCCCACTTCTTCCAGGCCCGGCTCACACAGCCCTTCTCAATAGGAACGGACTAGACTTCCCTGCCCTCTCTTCCTAGAGCCATTTCTTTGTGCCTCTGCCATGGTGACAGTAATCATAATCGCAGGGAGAGCAGCTGCCGCCTAAGGAACCCTGCCCTGTGCCGGGGGCGTGTGCGCGCGCTCAGCGCTACCAATGGCCGCGGCACACCTCCGCACTCACAGTGCAGGTACCCTTAGAGCGGATTACCCATTGAAGAAGCGGGGGCACCCCGAAGACACAGGCCTGTGGCTCCCTCTAGGGGCGAGGGAGGTTAATGTGCGTGTGCGCACTGCTGGAGGCTCAGGCTGAGCGCCCAGATTTCGGGCCGACTGCCTGCCAGGGTAAGAATTCCTGGCTGTCAGGTCCTCGCTGTGCCCCTGGGCAGGTGCCTTTACCTCTCTGGCCTTCAGTTCCCTCATCTGGAAAACGCGGATGATAATAGAACCTATCATAAAATGGGTGTGAGGATTACAGGAAGTAACGTACTTTATGAAGAGCTTAGAACAATGTCAGGCGCATCCTGGCTATACCAGCTGCCACAGAGTGGATTCTAACTCACAGTGACTTTACAGGACAGAGTAGAACTTCCCCATTGGGTTTCCAAGGCTGTAATCTTTATGAAAGTAGACTGCTATATCTGGTTGGGTTTGAACTGCCCACCTTTCGGTTAGCAGCCAAATGCTTAACAACTGCACCACCAGGGCTCCTGACTATAAACCCCTACTTATTATTTCTTAACCTGGGTGGGAGCAACATGGTGCTTGCTTTATATTATTCTTATATATATATGGTGTTAGACATGCCCCATCCCTGAAAGGGGGAAGAGGGGACTTTGAGTACAAGAGTGTGTGTGTGTGTGTGTGCGTGTGTGTGTGTGTGTGTGTATGTGTACATTCTTGTGAATGTATAATACATACCAAATCAAAAAAAATAGAAACCCGTTTTTCGTCGAGTCAATTCTGACTCATAGCGACCCTACAGGACAGAATAGAACTGCCCCATAGGGTTTCCAAGGAGCAGCTGGTGGATTCGAACTGCTGAGCTTTTGATTCGCAGCCTTAACTCTTAACCACTTTGCCACCAGGCTCCATAATACATACAGAATATATAATAATACACAATTTGAGTGGATTTCTGACTCACAGTGACCCTATATGACAGAGTAGAACTGCCCCATAGAGTTTCCCAAGCTGTAATCTTTACAGGAGCAGATTGCCAGGTCTTTTCTCCCTCAGAGCCGCTGGTGGGTTCAAACCGCTGACCTTTCAGTTAGAGCTGAGCACTTAACCATTGTGCCACCAGGTTGCTAGCTGCTGCCAAATTGGCCCCCAACTCATGGCGACCCCATGCACAGCAGAATGAAACACTGCCCAGTTCTGTGCCATCCCCATGATTAGCTGGGAATCAGACCGTTGTGCTCCATAGGGTTTCCATTGGCTGATTTTTTAAAGTAGATTGCAAGGCCTTTCTTCCAAGGAGCCTCCGGGTGGACTCAAATGTCCATCCTTTCGGTTGGCAGCCAAGTGCATTAACTGTTTACACCACACAAACATATATATGTCTTCTGTATGTATTATACATTCACAGTAACTTGATAAAAACTGAGGCTCAGAGAGGTAAAGTAACTTCTTGAGTTCACACAGCTTATAAATGACAGAGGCTGGGGCTAGAACTCAAGCGCATCAGCTTTTAGCAACCCAGTGCTTTTCTCAATGAAACTGTGGAGCAGGTTGCAGCTGCCCTGGCTGAGGAGAGCTGGGGCTGCCCTCCCCTCTCCATCCCTGCACCCCTCTCACCCCAGGCCCGCAGGCACCCAGAGCCACTGAGAACCTCAAATTTCAGCCTGTGCCTCATCCTCCCATGCCCCCCACACCGTCTTCTGCCCTCCCTGACCTGTTGTGCTCAGACTGCTGGAAGCTTGGGACAACGGCAAGGTCCCCGCGCCCCCTTGGGGTGTGACCTGGGGAGAGAAGAAAGGAGGCATGGTTAGGCCACTGCCTCCCGGCAGCCCCCTGGCTCTCCCCATGAACAGGTCCCCCCAGGATGGGGGAGAGGGATTCGGGGTACAAGGTTATATTGTGTATACGTATATTTGTATTATGCCATATGCTTTCCACCATGTCTTTCTTCACATTGACCCTAAAACCAACAAAAAACCAAACCCATTGCCAGTGAGTTGATTCCAGCTCATAGCAACCCTATAGGACAGAGTAGAACCTCCCCTAGGGTTTCCAAGGAGTGGTTGGTAGATACAAACTGCCGATCTTTTAGTTAGCAGCCTGAGCTCTTAACCACTGTGCCAGACCCTAGGTAATCCTAAATCACAAGCAGGAAGAAATTATTCTCAGTTGAGAGTGGCTCTCCCCCCCCCTATCATGTGACACCTTCCTGCCTGGCCCAAGGCAGCCAGTTAGCCACGGCACTGGCATCCTCTCTGCGTGCTGCTTCCTGTCTGCAGTGACCTGGGGTCATCGGTGCTGTGAGAGTGAAAATCCTAAATGCTGTCCTTCGAAGAGTGGGGTTGGCAGGCAGCACAGGAGAAACTGCTCACAGTGACTCAGGCAAGGGAGGAGCAGGTCTGGTGCGCATGTGTGGATGTGAATGTGTGTGCGTGTGAGAGAGAAAGAGACACGTATGGGAATGAGCTAGGTCTCCATGTCAATGTTGGGATGTCAGACTGCTGCATTTCCTAGGACAATCCCCCTGCCTCCTTGCCTCCGGTCTCACCCAGAAGCCTCACTCTAAATCTGACCCTGTGCTTCCTCAGCTCAAAACCCCTCCTTAGCTCCTCATGGCCCATGGTTCAAGTCCAAGCTCCTCAGCCTGAGACCTAGGGTGTTTGGTTCCTGCCCCCACAAAAGAACCCAAACCCTTTGCCAGGATTCCGACTCATAGCCACCCACTTCTCCCAAAACACACACACACATTCACTCACACATTCTGGCTCCAGCCACACCCTAGTGCACTGGGATTCCTCAAACTGGGGTTCCTCAAACCGGCTTCTCGGACTTTGAGCACACTGCCCATCCACCTGCAGGCCCTTCCTGCCCGCCTTCACAGGGCTGGCTAGCTGTTTCTTGTCCTTTAGCACTCAGCTCAGATGGTCCCTCCCTCCCCACACCAGTCCCCATCAGCCAGGGGCCAGCTCCTCTGGGCCCCTTGTTCCTCTTTGTCACAGCCCTTTCCACACTCGATCGGATAAAGAGACTCCCAGTGTGTCTCATACCGCGTGGGTCTGCATGTGACCGTGGACCTGAGTGTACACCCATGGGTGTAATGACGTCAAAAAACAAAAAACCAAACCTGTTGCCGGGGAGTCAATTCTGACTCGAAGCGATCCTATAGGATACAGGAGAACTGCCACATAGGGTTTCCAAGGCTAAAATCTTTACAGGGGGGCCCTGGTGGCACAGTGGTTAAGTGTTTGGCTGTTAACCAAAAGGTCGGCAGTTCGAATCCACCAGCCGATCCCTGGAAATCCTATAGGGCACTTCTACTCTGTCCCGTAGGGTTGCTAAGAGTTGGAATCGACTTGACGGCAATGAGTTTGGTTTTCTTTCTTTCTTTCTTTTTTTTTTTTAAAATCTCTACAGAAGCAGACTGCCACATATTTCTCCCGAGGAGTGGCTGTTGGGTTTGAACCGCTGAACTTTCAGTTAGCAGCTGAGTGCTTAACCACTGTGCAACCAGGGCTCCTTGTAATGATGTCACCACCAGGTAAATAAGTGCCACTCCCTGTCTCTGAGTGGCTGTGTGCCCCGCCCCCGGACGTGTGTATCCATTCGCATGTGGCTGTGTCTCTGTGGCTATGTCGTTGTGTGTCTGTGGGTGCCCGAATCCCCCACATGGGGAAATTGTGTGTCCCTGTGTGACTGTGCTCCATCCTTATGAGAGTCTGTCCCCATGGGCCACCCTCCCTGCGTCTGTTCTAGGCACTGTGGACCAGAGGCAGGTTGAGCTTCACACAAGGCATCTGCTGAAGGGTGACGGGGAGGGGGCCTGTGGACGGGCAGGTTGGGGGGGCTCTTGTTACCAGGTGGGGGCTGTAGCCGGCTGGCTTCCCCGGGCTGGGCAGCATGGGGGCCGCGCTGCAGGGGTTGATGCGTTTCTCCTTCTGGCGCCGGTTGCAGAACCAGACGCGGATCACTTCCTTCTCCATGTGCAGCTGCTCAGCGATCAGCAGGATCTCCTCTGAGGTAGGCTTCTGGTTCTGCGGGCACAGGGCTCGTCAACCCGGCTGCTCCTCCAGCCACCCCCAAGGCCGCCCGGCAGTCATGGGCCTCACCGCTAGGAAACTCTTCTCTAAGGCGAAGCGGACGTTTGTCTCGATGCTGGTCCTCTTCTTGCGTCTCCGGCCAGGGAGCCCGTCGAAACCCAGGCTGGGGCTGCTCAGCTGGTTGGGGCTGGGCAGGCTTGAGTCCACAGACATAGTTTCTGTGCCCGGGAGGAGACAAGAGCCACGTGAGGGGGTGCCTCCTCCAGCCCGCCTCCCGCCACGCACCCAGGAGCCCCAGCCCAGTCCCACCTGCGTCGTTGAGCCACTTCTCCAGGAGAGGCTTGAGTTTGCACATGTTCTTGAAGCTCAGGTTGAGGGCCTCGAAGCGGGAGATGGTTGTCTGGCTGAAGTCATTGCCGTACAGCTTGCCCATGGCCAGACCCACATCACCCTGGGCCAGTAAGGTGGGGATGGGGCAGACGTCAGGGCTGAGCCTTCCGGCACTGTGCCCACTCATGCCCACCAGCAGGCCCTGCCCCTCCCGATCCACCCCCTATGCCCGCCTGGCCTGCGCGGTGGCCCAGACCTGCGTGAAGCCCAGCTTGATGCGGCGCTGCTTGAAGGTTCGGGCAAACTGCTCCAGCTCCTCCAGGTCACTGGGCTCCTCGGGGTGGGACGGTGGCTCCAAGCATTTGGGGGGATGCGGGTGCGAGAGGTGCGGGTCGGGCAGCGTGGGGCGGGTCACAGCCTGGTGGGATGGGGAGTGGGTAGGATGCAGGATGGAGGACCAGGATGGGGCCCAGTGATGGCTGGGCAGTCCCCTCCCTCCCTGTGGTCCCAGCCTCTTCCTGCAGACTCCTCACCACTGACCACCAGCCCCCAGGAGGTGCCTCCACACTCGTGGTCACTTCCTGTCAAGCTTACGACACTGCTGCCCCCTGTGGGCCCTCTCACTGCCTGGATCCCTTTGCATGTCCCTCCCTTGGAGCCTGCAGACTCCCAGAGGAGCCGCCAGCTTCTGCCCAGCTGCCCACCGCATGCTCGGGACACGCGGAATGAGGGGCTGTCTCTGGAGCTGGGGCAGTGGCATCATCCTCATCTCAACCAGGGAAGCCAGGCCTGGCTCTGCCACCATCTTACTGGACAGCTCGGGGCAAGATTCCCAATCTCTCTGGGCCTCAGTTTCCCCCTCTGCAGGATGGGAACAATCACTGCTGCTCTGCCTACCCCCATGTGGTTACTGGGGGAATCATGTTAAAAATAAGTGGCACACAAAGTGAAAGTATGAAAAATGGACAGGAATGTTGATTAGTGGGATTTACAAAGAAGCTCTACCTGGATCGCTTCATCTCCCGAAAAAGAAAAGGTCTGAAAGCAAATGTGGTAAAAGGGCGGTGGGTGTAGGGATGTTTGTTACACAGATTCTTAAAAATTCTTAACCCCTTGAAATCCTGGGACCAGATGTGTTTTGGAATTCAGAATTTATTGGATTTTGGGAAGTCTACATGGGGGAAACCAAAGTCTCAGAGAAAAAACTAGTCTATAGGCCTGATAGCCTACGAAAGCCACAGCCTCATCTACCCTGAGACCAGAAGAACTAGATGGTGCCCGGCTACCTCTACCAGCCATTCAGATCAGGGCCACAACAGATCAACCCTGACAGAACAGGAGGAAAACACAGAACAGAGCTCAAATTCTTAAAAAGTCCAGACTTACTGGACCCGTTGAGACCAGAGGACTCCCTGAGATGCTCTTTAAACCTTGAACCAAAACTAGCCCCTGAGGTATCACCTTTTAGCAAAATAACAGATCGACTCACAAAATAAAGGATATCATCTGTGATGACAGTGCTCCATTAAAAAACCGTCTATATGAAACCGGTACGTATAAATTTTTGTATGAGAGACTAAGTTGAATTGTAAACTTTCACTTGAAGCACAATAAATTAAAAAAAAAAACCTATATGAAACCAAAAGGTCAACATTTACTCTAAAGCAAAGATGAGAAGATAAGGGGGCAGGGAAACTAGAGCACTGGAAATGGAACAACCAGAACGCAATTGAAGAGAATGCTGACACATTGTGATAAATCTCACTAATGCCACTGGACAATCTGTGTACAAATTGCCCAATGGAAACCTAATTTGCTGTGTAAACTGTCACTGAAAACATCATAAAATACTATTTTAAAAAAGAAAAGTCCACGTGGGGCATATATCACAGATCATGTGATACCCGCTCCATCAGGGCCAAGGGCACCACCCCATCATCAGACACAGCAGCAACTCTGCAGCTAAGCCCGGATGTCACACCAAGAAGAGGAAGAAAGGCCACACTCTGCCTCACATCAGTTCAGGTTTTGCAGCCAGATGAGTTCTGGTGCCAAAGTTACAAGAAAAACTTGATTTTCAGAGCATTTTGGATTTCAGATATGCTGATAAGGCCTGCATTAGTCCAGAAAATTTCAGTCTGTCTGAAGTGGCCTGTGTATTTTTGAAAGAGCTGGAAAAGAAAAAATGGGTAGGAAAGACCTTTGAAATGGGTAAACGAGTCGTGAAAGATCATTATGATGAAGTATAAGACACGGACAGCAAACCGGAAGAAAGGCCCTGGGTGCTGGGCAGGTGACGTGAACGAGCAGGGCCAGCCAGGTGGCCGCCGAGGTGGCTAAGAGAGCGTGCCTCAGAGCAGCTGCTGCTCGCTGCCTGCCCTGCAGACTTAGTCCCGCCAGATTGCTTGGTTTGTCAAGAGAAGCTGGAAATCTGGCTCTTTCTGGGAATTTAGCTGACAATGATTTCAATTACAAGAATACCATGTGGGCCAAATAAAACATGTCTGTGGGCCCCACTTTCAATCTTGGGTGTAGGAAGTGGACATGAATTAGTACCCAACAGCCACCTTCCTCAGAGAACCTTCCAGTTGCAGTGCTGGAGGAGACCCGAGGCACCCTTAACCTAAAGGCTTGTGAACCCCCTGAAATCGGCCATGTTTGTGCACATCTGCGTTTGGGGATAGGGTAGAGGTCAAGTTCAAGGCTTTCATCAGATTCTCAAAGGAGCCCATCTGCCTGAAAAGGTTAGGAACTGCTGGTCTGGTGCTTGCTGTCTAGAGGAAAGAGGGTACCCAGAGAGGGAGAGTGGCTTGCCTCCAGTCCCACAGCAAATCAGTGGCAGAGCTGGGCTGGGCCCCAGGACTCCTGTCTTGGCCCCTGATGGCTGTCGGTTGGGCCCATTCGCCAGCCTGCGCCAGGCCCTGCTGTTGACCAGGCAGGGGACCCTCGGTGCACAGTCTCACCTGTGTGGGAAGCCCGGCCCGGGGCTGGGAGGTCAGAAGAGCCCCCTGGGTTTGCTGAGGTAGCTGGAATAGATTTGGTGTCGGTAGCAGGCCTGGGGAGGAAAGGAGAGACATGTGGAGTGGGGGAGGTGAGGCAAGTTCTGTGGAGGTGTCGGGGGGCCACGCGGTGGGGGCCTTACCTGGTTGACTCTGCTGGGCCTGCGGCAGCAGGAACTGAGCAGGTGGCTGGAGGTGGTGTCCTGGCACAAGCACCAGCTGCTGGAGCTGGAGGAGCTGCTGTATGTCCTGACAGGGAGGGGGACAGACAGACAGACAGACTGAATCCCAGCCCCATGCCTCCCTCTTGGCATCACTCTGAGCCCCAAGGGGCTGAAGCCAGGAAGGTGCTCCACAGTGCAGTTGGGCACGGGGCAGCAAGGGATGAACCACGAGGTCCCTGAGTGGTACTCCTGAGCCCAGGGGTCTCGGGAGGCATCTCCCAATCCTGGGGACCAGAGAGTTGGACCTGCGGCCCCAGGGGCCTCGCTCTTTATTTACCTTCTCTTTCTTGACGAAATATTTGCCTTGTCCTACATTCCCACAGAACAAATAGGATCATTTAAAAATGTAAATCAGACCAAGTCTTTCCTCCTTTTAAAACACCCCAAAGGTGAATTAGACATTTAGTCAAAGACGACATTCAAATGGCCATCAAACACATGAAAAGATGCAAAGCGTCACTAGCCATCAGAGAGCTGCAAATCAAAACCACAATGAGATACCATTTCACGCCCACTAGGATGGCTAAGATTAAAAAAAATAATAATAATAGGAAACAAAAAATGTGGGTGAGGATGTGGGGAAATTGGAACCCTTATCTGTTGCCAGTGGGAGTGCAAAATGGTACAGCCATTGTGGAAAACAGTGTGGTGGTCCCTCAGAAAACTAAAAATAGAACTACCATATGACCCAGCAATGCCACTTCTAAGTATATACCCAAAAGACTTGAAAGCAGAGACTCAAACAGAGACTTGTATCCCAATGTTTACTGCAGTACTATTCACAAAGCCAAAAGGTAGAAACAACCTAAATGCCCATCAACAGATGAATGGATAAACAAAATGTCCTACATACATACAATGGAATACTACTCAGTCAGCAAAAGAAATGAAGTCTTCATACATGCTACAATATGGATAGAGCTTGAAGACAGTATGCTGAATGAAATAAGCCAATAACGGAAGGACAAATATTGTATGACCTCACTTATATAAAAAGACAAAAAAAAAAAAAAAAGGCAAATGTATAGGGACCATAGTTTATTAGTGGTTACCAGGGGTAGCAGGGAGGGAGAAAAGATGGGTTAACAGTGATGGAAAAATCGCATTGATTAAGGGTAGGGTTGCAAGCTGATTATGGTAATGCTGTCAATAAGTTGCACACCTGTAAAAAGTTGGATTGGCAAAAGTCATGTGATATATTCACAACAACACCCCCCCCCCCAAAAAAAAAGAGTAGCTGTTGAGGCTGCTTATGAACAACCAAATACCTCATGGGATTTGGTTCCTTGGTTTGGAGGTTTAGGATCATGGTTTCATGAGACATCCCAGTTAATTGGCCTAATAATGTGTTTAGTGCTTCTGTCCTACCTCCTAGTTCATTGAGTAGTGCCTGGGGTCTTAAAAGTTTGTGAGCGGCCATCCAACGCACAACAATTGGTCTCTATTCACTTGGAGCAACAGAGGAAGAAGGAGAGTCAAGAATAGGAGGAGGATATGGAATGTGTGGCTAATTGCTTCCATGAGCAAAAGCCTCCTTTGCCATGAGACCAGAAGAACTGGATGGTGCCTGGCTAGCATTACTAAACATTTTGATCAAAGATTCCACAGAAGAATCTTGATCAAAAGGGGGAAAAAGCAGAACAGAGTTTCAAATTCTCACAGATTCTAGACTTTCCGGAGCCATGGATGAACCCCAGAAATTCTTGCCCTGAGAGAATCTTTAAACCTTAAACCAAAAACATCCCTTGAAGTCTTAAAAACAAACAATAGTTTAGCTTAACTAGTAAAAATGGTCTGCCTTGAGCATTATGCTCTTTTAAGAAATACTTGGGATCAAATTATCAACAGCAATTCGAAAGATTAGATAGGAACCTTAGGGGGCAGTGAGTTTATGTTAATGAGGGAGGAACAACTCAGAAAAGGAGAGTGAGAATGGTTGTACAACTCGAGGAATGTAATCAATGTCACTAAATTGTACCTGTAGAAACGGTTGAATTGGTGTATGTTTTGCTGTGTATATTCTCAACAAAAACAACAACAACAAAAAACATTCCAAAGGCAATTGCAAAATGTTTAGGATGAGCTTTAAAATACATCCACTCCTCACTTATCGACATGGGTAGGTTCCAAAGACCAGGTCATTATGTGAAAATCAGCATTATGCGAAAATGGAGGATGACCACATTAGATCACAAAATGAAAGATGATTACATCATTACATAACTGCCAAACCGCTGAGAATCATGGCCTAGCCAAGTTGACACATAACCTTAACCATCACATGCAGCGCTACTCTCACCTCACACCTTGGCATTCTTACTGCCAGATGTATGTCATTAATACTCTAAATAGTCAGATAGTACATTTTTTACTATTGTCACAAATTTGAAATGTCAGATAATGAGACAGTTGATAAGTGAGGAGTAGGTGTACTCCAGCAAAGAGTGGGAGTGTCAATGGTACAACCACTTTTGGAAAACTCTTTAGTATTATCTACTGAAGTTGAATATACACCTGCCTTATGCCCCAGCAATTCCACTCCTGGGTCTAACCCACCATAAATGTATTCGTGTGTTCACCAAAAGACATGTACTATAATCCCTTTGTAATAGCCAAACATAAAGGGAGCCCAAATGTCCATCACTAGCAGAATGGGTAAATAAACTGTGACTCAGTGAGAATGGGAATGAACAGTCTACAGTCTATAATGACATACAACAGTATAAACTTTTCCAACGTAATTAAGTGAAAGGAGCTAGTCATGGTCGAGAACATCCTGTTTGATTCCATCTGTTCCATTTGCATGTTAGAAGTCAGGGCAGTAGTTCCCCTTGTGAGGTAAAGACTGGAAGGGACAGAGGGGGTCTGGGCATGTTCAGTTTCTTGATCTGGGTGCCTGTGACATGGGCGTGCTCAGTTTGAGTATCCATTGAGATGTATGCTTATGATTTATGTGCTTTTCTGTATTTTCTATACTTCAATAAAAATATTTTTTTTAAGGGAATGAGGTAAGGAAAGAGGGAGAGACAAAAAAATTGAGCAAAAAAAAAAAAAGGGAAGCGTATAGATGAAACAAGATTGGCAAAATGTTGATATCTGTTAAGCTGGGGTATGGGTATATGGGTCATTATATCATTCTCTCTGCTTTTATATGTTTGAGCACTTCCCAAAGAAAAAGCAAAACTCCTGTACACACACATACACCCTGGGGTGGGGGAGCTGAGGTGGGGGCGAAGTGATCAGAGAGGAGGTGATGCTCCACAGGTGAGTTCAGGGAAGTGGTCACCGGTTCATGTGTGAAGAAGTTGGTAATGACCTATAGAGTCCTTCAAGAAAAAAAAATTAACAACAAAAGCCTCCCCGCCACCCCACTGTATACACTTTAGGCCCCACAAACTGGATACCTACTCTGCTCTAAGCTTCATTTCTCACAATGCAATGGATTTTGCTTAGTTGTATTTTTCCTCAGGGCCCTGGTGGAGCAGTGGTTAAACGTTCAGCTGCTAACTGAAAGGTCGGCCGTTCAAACCCGCCAGCACCTCCACAGGAGAAAGATGTGGCAGTCTGCTTCCATAAAGACTGTTGTTAGGTGCCGTTGAGCTGATTCCAAATCATAGTGACCCTATGTATAAAAGAACAAATCACTGCCCAGTCCTACGCCACCCTCGGAGCCCTGATGGTGTAGTAGTTAACAGTTCGGCTGCTAACCAAAAGGCTGGCAGTTCAAATCCACCAGCCACTCCTTGGAAACCCTATGGGGCAGTTCTACTCTGTCCTGTAGGGTCGCTATGAGTCAGAACCAACTCAACAGCACCTAACAAACAAAACAACAACACACCATCCTCACAATCATTGCTATGTTTGAGCCCATTGTTGCAGCCACTATGTCAATCCATCTCGTTGAGGGCCTTTCTCTTTTTCGCTGACCCTCTACTTTACCAAGCATGACGTCCTTCTCCAAGGTGTGGTCCCTCCTGATGACATGTCCAAAGTACGTGAGATGACATCTCGCTATCCTCGCTTCTAAGGAGCACTCTGGCTGTACTTCTAAGATAGATGTGTTCATTCTTCTGGCAGTCCATGGTATATTCAATATTCTTTGCCAACACCATAATTCAAAGGCATCAATTCTTCTTTGGTCTTCCTTACTCATTGTCCAACTTTCGCATGCATATGAGGTGATTAAAAATACCATGGCTTGAGTCAGGCACACCTTAGTCCTCAAAGTGACATCTTTGCCTTTTAACACTTTAAAGAGGTCTTTTGCAGATTTGCCCAATGCAATGAGTCGTTTTGATTTCTTGACTGTTGCTTCCGTGGGCGCTGACTGTGGATCCAAGTAAAATGAAATCCTTGACAACTTCAATCTTTTCTCCATTTATCATGATATTGCTTATTGGTCCAATTTGAGGATTTTTGTTTTCTTTATGTTGAGGTGTAATCCATACTGAAGGCTGTAGTCTTTGATCTTCATCAGTAAGTGCTTCAAGTCCTCTTCACTTTCAGCAAGCAAGGCTGTGTCATCTGCATACTGTAGGCTGTTAATGAGTCTTCCTCCAACCCTGATGCCACATTCTTCATATAGTCCAGCTTCTCGGATTATTTTCTCAGCATACAGATTGAATAAGTATGGTGAAAGGATACAACCTTGATGCACGCCCTTCCTGATTGTAAACCACGCAGTATCCCCTTGTTCTATTCAAACAACTGCCTCCTGATCTATGTACAGGTTCCTCACGAGCACAATTAAGTGTTCTGGAATCCCCATTCTTTTGCAATGTTATCCACAATTTGTTACAATCCACACAATCAAATGCTTTTGCATAGTCAATAAAACACAGGTAAACATCTTTCTGGTATTCATTCTCTGCTTTCAGCCAAGATCCATCTGACAGCAGCAATGATATCCCTCATTCCATGTCCTCTTCTGAATTTGGCTTGAATGTCTGGCAGTTCCCTGCTGATGTACCGCTGCAACCGCTTTTGAAATGATCTTCAGCAAAATTTTACTTGCGTGTGGTATCAAGATTTCCGCATTCTGTTGGATCACCTTTCTCTGGAATGGGTACAAACAGGGATCTCTTCCAGTCGTTTGGCCAGGTAACTGTCTTCCAAATTTCTTGGCATAAATGAGTGAGCGCTTCCAGTGCTGCATCTGTTTGCTGAAACATCTCAAATGGTATTCCTTCAATTCTTGGAAGCTTGTTTTTCGCCAATGCCTTCCGTGCAGCTTGGACCTCTTCCTTCAGTATCGTCAGTTCTTGATCATATGCTTGGCCTCCTGGAATGGTTCCCTGGTTCCACGTCCTCTTCTGAATCCGGCAGTTCCTTGTCAATGTTCCGCTGCAACCATTTTTGAATTATCTTCAGCAAAATTTTACTTGTGTGTGATATTAACGATATTGCTCGATAATTTCTGCATTCTGTTGGGTCACCTTTCTTTGGAATGGGTACAAATATGGATCTCTTCCAGTCAGTTGGCAGGTAGCTGTCTTCCAAATTTCTTGGCGTAGACGAGTGAGCACTTCCAGCGTTGCACCTGTCTGTTGAAAACATCTCAACTGGTATTCTGTCAATTCCTAGAGCCTTGTTTTTCACCTTCAGTACAGCTTGGACTTCTTCCTTCAATACCATCAGTTCTTGATCGTATGCTTCCTCCTGAAATGGTTGAATGTTGACCAATTCTCCATAAAGATTACAGCCTTGGAAACCCTATGGGGCAGTTCTACCCTGTCCTATAGGCTTGCTATGAGTTGGAATTGACTCGATGGCAATGGGTTTTATTTTTCCTCAACTAGTCTGAACCTCTAGAAAGCAGAGGCCATGTCTTATTCTCCTTGTATCCCCCAACAGTGCCTGGTAAGCACCCAGTAAATGCCACTGAATTGAATTGAAATTAATATAAGAAATAAAGTCTTGTTATGTCCTATAACTCTTAACTTGCTGATTAAAATATTTATTAACTCCTGTCTCTCTCCCTAGCGTGGTTCTCAGGGTAAGCTCCCCTTCCCCCCCACAAAAGGCCTAAAAGAGAGGTGTGTGCGAGTTTCCTTCAGAAACATCAGGGAGAGGAAAAGGATGGAGGAAACACATCCCAATTTGCAGCAGGTCTGACAACGGGAAGGCCAGATGAGAGACATTACACCTCTCCCTGTCTCCCGGTTACTGGAACCAGGAACTTTGGGGTCAGCCTTGATTCCCACCCTCCCTTCCTCTCCCCCATTATAGACTGAATTGTGTCCCCTCAAAATATGTGTTGTAAATCCTAACCTCTATACCTGTGGTTATAATCCCATTCGGGATCGGGCTTTCTTTATTAAAATAATGAGGCACTATTAGTGTAGAGTGTGTGTCTTAAATTCAATCTCTTTCGAGATATAAACTGAGCATATTAAAACAGAAAAGAGAGCAGAGATGGGGGAAGATCCATAGCACCCCACATGAAGATCGCCAGGAAACCAAAGAACAAGAAACTTCCTCCGAGTCAACACAGAGAGAAAGCCTTTCCCTAGAGCCAGCGCCCTGAATTCAGATTTGCAGCCTCCTAAACTGCAGAAAGTAAATTTCTGTTTATTAAAACCACCCACTTGTGGTATTCCTATTATAGCCGCACTAGATAACCAAGACACCCCCTTACATCCAATCCATCCACAAATCCTGCAGGCTCTCTCCACATCTCTCCCTCTCCACTGTTACCATCCCTGTCTAAGCCCCCATCCTCCTCCGTGCTGACTATCCATTCTCCCCAAAGCAGTCAGACGAGTGTCTAATAAAATGGAGTTTGAACGTTTTTGTGCCCTGAATTCTTTGGCATATGACAAAACCTACTGTCCCCTCCTCAGAATGTAAAAAAAGAAAATGCATAAAATAAAATATATAGGATTTCATGTAGAAACTGTTGAATTGGTGTATGTTTTGCTGTGCATACTCACAACAACAACAAAATAAATAAAATTATATTAAAAAATATGTAGGATTTCAAATGAAATCAATTATATTGAAATACAGTTATCAAACATATTTCAGATTGTGATATAGTCTTCTATGGACTTCTTTATTAACACATTAAATAACAAGATCAAGTAACAGGTCTGATGACTACAGGCAGCTCTTAGATTATGAAGGTCTGATTTACGAACAACCAACAGTTACAAACCAACCCCCATAAAACCTATTACATTAAAAATTCGAGGTACATACAATGGTTCGTAATAACAAATGGACACTACTTTGCAACGTGCATCAAAGCATTATTATGATTACCGTACTATTATGTTAATGATGTTTTAATGTATCTGGAAGTGTTTTTTAGGCATAGAAAGGTACACTGTATACTATATATTAACATTTGACTAACTGATGTTAGATATGAACTCTACCTAACTGTTCCGACTTGCAGACAAATTCAATTTATAGACTTAAGAATGGAACTTGTTTGTAATCCGGGGACTGCCCCTATTGTAATTTCGAAGCAGTGATGAGTGAAAATAAGAGGTCTGCAACAATTCTAATAGATTATGAAAACATCTGTGCTTTCTATTGGTGACAAAGCCCAAGGACCGCTAATACTACTGTGGTCCATTGTCTATTTTCCTAATTAAAGGGGATGCTACATTTTCCATTAAACCCGTTGCCTTTGAGTCGATTCCGACTCATAGCAACCCTACAGGACAGAGTAGAACTGTCCCATAGGCTATAAATCGTTATGGAAGCAGACTGCTACATCATTCTCCCATGGAACTGCTGGTGGGCTCTAACCACTGACCTTTCCGTTAGCAGCCAAGTGCTTAACCACTGGGCTACCAGGGCTCTTTCATTTTCCTTTAGAGGACAGCAAAAATTGAGATGTCATTTTTTCCCTACCCAAGTGCATGGACCTCCTGAATTCTATCCACAGACCCCTGCAGGGGTGGGCTATGGACTCCAGGTCCCTGTTCTAAAATATAAATCAAGCCATAAACCCTCCAGTGGTTTTCATCACATTTGTGGTACAATCCAGCTCCTTGCCATGGCCTGCCCAACCCAGGCCTCTGCTTGCCTCGCCTTCCTCACTTCCAACGACTCTTTCACTCCCTAACTCTGATCCAGCCACGTAGGTCTCCCTCCTGTTACCAAGCCTGGAAGGAAGTCCTCACCTCAGGACCTTTGCACGTGCAGCGCCCCCTTCTAGATCTGCATATGGCGGGCCCTTCCTCATCATTCAAGGCTCTATCAAATGCCCCCCCTCAGAGAGGCCTCCCTGGCCACCAGCTCTGATAAGGGGTCTTCCTTTCCCTCAGTATCCTCTATTACGTTACACTCTTGTCTTTCCTTCCTACCAGTTATCTGCTTCCTGTCTGTCTCCCCAACTAGAGTGGGTGCCAGCTCCACGAGAGCATGGACTTGTCTGCCTTATTGCCCACTGTATCCCCCACGTAGAAAGGTGCCTGGGCATAGTGGACGCTCAGTAAATTAATATTTGCTCACTAAAGGAATGAACTAAAAACCCAAACCCATTGCCATCAAGGCGATTCCGACTCATAGCGACCCTATAGGACAGAGTAGAAGTGCCCCATAGGGTTTCCAAGGATCGCCTGGTGGATTAGAATGGCCGACCTTTTGGTTAGCAGCCGTAGCTCTTTAACACTACACCACCAGGGTTTCCAGAGGAATGAAGGAATGAGAGAAAGGGAAGCTCTCTGGCCCAGGACTGAGGTTGGCCAATAGGAGGCACTATTTCTCCACAATCTAGAGGAAGGATGGTGATCTGCAACCACTTGGGGGCGTGTGACAATGGCGCCAGAGCCAACAGTGAAGTTATAGAGAGTGCAGAGATGCTGGGAAGGGCTCCTGACCAGGTTTCGTGATTCAACTGCTCTATCCTTAACCTGGGAGAAAAACTAGCATGGAAGGCTGGCAAAACCCCACTAAATCTGAGAAGGGAAGGGACCAGTCTTGATCATGGCTGTGTTCTGACCATCTCCCACAGTTGATCAACAAATTTGCGGTGAACGAAGGAGGCAAACCCCAGGACTGGCTGCAGTTGGCCACAGCTGGGATTTTGGCCACCGATTGGGGAGCTGAAAGACTGAGGTACACGGTCTATATGCTACATGGTGAACTGGAGGGTAATTGTCCACTTTCCCATCTGGGCTTGGTTCCCCCTGGGGGGAGGAGAAAGCCCTGGGGAACAACTTGAGTCGGCCTGGGCCCCAGAGCCTGACGGCTCCGAGGTGGCCCAGCTGTGCAGCCCCAGGTGTGTGCTTCACTCCAGAGCACAGACACTCCTCCCCTGTGGCTCTCACCCCCCAACGACGGGGTTGCTGTTGGCGTGTGGGGCGACACTCATTTGCCACCCTGATGTGGCCAATTATGACCAGCCCTGGACACCTGGTTCGAAGAGATGGCCAGCCCAGAGTAAGGCCAGAGTTGGGAGAATAGGAAGGGATGGGGGGCCTGGGGACCACGTAAATTGTATTGGGTTGCCAAAAACTAAACCAAACCCATTGCTGTCATGTTGATTCCGACTCATACTGACCCTCTAGGGCAGGGTAGAACTGCCACATAGGGTTTCTAATGAGTGGCTGGTAGATTCAAACTGCCGATCTTTTGGTTAGCAACCATAGCTCTTAACCACTAAGCCACCAGAGTTTCCTGATTGTGCTCAAAATGAGGACAGACTCTCTGATTCTCTGCTGTTCGGGTGTAGAATGGGCTACCAGGGAGGCAGGGAGAACCTTCATGGGAGGCACCTGGGTGAACTGCACCCCCCACCTGCCAAGAACCATGTGGAGGGGGCTCCGACACACAGTGGGGAGTTAGACGCTGGGGTGCCAAGGTCCCTTCTAGCTAGGAAACTCGGGGGAGGGGGTTAAGTCTTGGCACTTTTGCATGTTTCTTGCTCCGTGACGTGGGGAAGCCAATCCTCTTTTCTGGGCCTCAGCCTCCTTGCCTGCACAGGATGATCGCAGTGCATTGAATAGTGTCCCCCCAAAACTCAGGTCCACTTGGAACCTCAGAATGTGACCTTGTGGATGTAATCAGTTAAGGATCTCGAGATTAAATTATCCTGGATTTAGGGCAGACCCTAAATCCAGCGAGTAGGGTTGTGGAAAGAAGAGGAAGGGGCACAGAGATGCAGAGAGAAAGCAATGTGAGGACAGAGGCAGAGACTGGAGGGATGCAGCTACAAGCCCAGAAACGCCAGGGATGGCTGGGAACCACCAGAAGCTTCAAGAGGCAAGGGAGGATCCTCTCCTAGAGCCTTCATGGAGGGCATGGCCCTGCCGGCACCTTGATTTCAAACTTCTAGCCTCCAGAACTGTGAGAGAATAAATTTCTGTTGTTTTCAGCCACCCAGTTACCGTAACTTGTGTTGTATAGGAAAATTAATAACAGACATCTTACTTTGATTTTAAGGTTTTTCTTATCCACGAAACCAAATATTAACCATAAAAAGCCTGAGCCAAACTGCAAAAGCCCGCCAGAAATGGCCCCACAGCAACGTGCATTTGTTGTACCCTGCTACAAAAGGATAGTCATCAAACCACTACCTCCTAATTTAAATCTCAAAAAGCCTCATGGCTGCAGGTGGCTGGAGGGCCAAATTATTAGCAGCCAGGCCACAAGTAAACTGGTATCAGCTGACCTCAGTAAAGGGGGAAGGTAGGTTCAATCAATCAAGTTAAGATTAGCCATGGTTGGTCTTCTCTATTTCTCCCTCCTTTTCTCCTTGTAAGCCCCACGGTAGCTAGCTTCGTCGAACCACTTGCTTTTTTTGGAGTGGTCTCCCTATATGCACACAGCCCTGGTGGCTCAGTGGTTAAGAGCTCGGCTGCCAACCAAAAGTTGGTAGTTCAAACCCACCAGCTGCTCCTTGGAAACCCTATGGGGCAGTTCTACTCTATCCCGTAGGGCTGCTATGAGTCGGAATCGACTCGACGGCAACGGTTTGTTTGTTTTATTCTGTAGGCATATCCCAAAACTACTGAAAATAAACCTTATGTTCAAATTTGGTGAGTTTTGATTATTTTTAACACTTGTTACGGCGACCGTATGACATTGAGACAATGATGGTGCAGTGTCGTGGACAGACCCAAGCTTTGGAGCCAGTTAAAGACTTGACTCTGTCCCTTCCACACTGAGGAGCCTTGGGCACTTCCTTACCCTCTTTCAGCCCCACTTTCTTCAACTGTGGAAACCCTGGTAGCATAGTGGTTAAGAGCTACAGCTGCTAACCAAAAGGTCGGCAGTTGGAATCCACCAGGAGCTCTTTGGAAACCGTATGGGGCAGTCCTACTCTGTCCTGTAGGGTCGCTATGAGTCAGAATCGACTCGATGGCAACAGATTGGTTGGTTGGTTCCTCATGCGGCTTCACAATCACTCTTACCTCGTGAGGCTGTTAAAGGAATCAAATGAGATACTGGGTGTAAACTGTTTTGGGTGAGCCTTGCTCACTTAATTGGTCCTCTCTAAACGGTAGCTCTTATCACTGAGTCATTTCTCTGTTGGGACCTCAGTTTCCTTACCTACAAAATACTAATGTCTAGCTCTTCACTGGGTTGTTCTGAGGGCTGAATAATATTATTATCCTGCAAGCATCTCGGAAATCACAACATCCTCCTCGAACACAGGCATTTGCCACCACCGTGCCCTCCATCGCCCTGCTCGGCCGTGAGATGGGGCAGGCACCCCATCTGGCTATCTATTCCATCCTCTTCCTGACAACTCACAACTTCCAGCTCCAGTCCACACTCTCTGCTGAGCTTCTGCCTTGACTGTCCGTCTGCCTCTTTGATGCCTCCACTTGGATAATGAATCGTTGTTGTTGTTAGGTGCCTGCGAGCCAGTTCTGACTCACAGCGACCCTGTCTACAACAGAACGAAACTTCCAACTCTAACCCGTCCAGAGTGAAACTCCCGGCTCCTGACCCCAGCCTTCCCAAACACCCTGTTCCTCCCCTGCCTTCCCCACCTCAACACCACCCAGTGGCTGAAGCCAAAAACCTAGGGGTCATCCTTGACATAACCAATCCATTCAAAAGAGCATCTAGAACCCCCACCATCACCCTCCTGGTTCAGGTCACCCTCATCTCCTACCTGGGTGCCCACAAGGTCTTCCTCCTGGTCTCCTTGTTTCTACTCCCTTCGGCCCTCAGTCCTTTCTCCCCACGGCAGCCAGAGGGAGCTTTTTTAAAGGGTCAATTGGGTCATGTCACACCTCTATTTAAAATCCTCCAACAGGTCCCCATCACACTTAGACTACATTCTAAACTCCTTGCTCTGGCCTACAAGGCCCTGCCTACCTCTCCCCCTCACTCGCTCTGCTCCAGCCGGAGCAAGTCAAGCAGGTTTCTACCTCAGGACATTTGCACTTGCTGTTTCCCTTCCTGCAATGCTCTCCCCCGGCTTCTTTCACGACTGACTCATTCAGGCTTCAGCTCTCAAAGGCCATCTTCTCGGTGAAACCTTTCTTGACCACCCTCCTCCCTCTATTAAAAAAAAAAAAAAAACCTGTTGCCATTGATTCAATTCCAACTCCTAGTGACCCTATAGGACAGAGTAGAACTGCCCCATAGGGTTTCCAAGGAGCAGCTGGTGGATTCGAACTGCCCACCTTTTGGTTAGCAGCTGAGCTCTTAACCACTGTGCCACCAGGGCTCCCCTCCCTCTATAAAACCAACACCAAACCCGCTCCCATCGAGTTAAGGCGATTCCGCCTCATAGTTCCTCTAGCACAGAGTAGAACTGCCCCATAGTTTCTAAGGAGCACCTGGTGGATTTAAACTGCCAACCTTTTGGTTAGCAGCCGTAGCACTGAACCACTGCACCACCAGGGCTCCCCTCCCTCCACAGCACTGCCCTATCTCATGTCCTTCATTATACTTACTCTGAAGCCGTTTTCGTTTACTTGTTTACTGTCTATCTCCCCCTAGAATGTAAAATTCTTGGGGAAGCCACCTCTGCCTCGTTCACAGCTGAGCCCTCAGGGCCATGAAGGGGTGCCCGGCATACAAAAGGTGCTCAATAACTGCTGGCTGACTGACCTGACTGTGATTGTTTCGTTCGCTCCTCAAGGGGAGGCTCTAAGGTGGGGAAGTGGTGGAAGCAGGCAGCCATCTCTAGCGTGGGCTCTGTCTGCACCCCGTCCCCCCAGGTTGGCCCTGCCATATGCAGCCCAGGAAATCCCAGTGCTTGGGAATCATTCAACCAGAGGGAAAACCACCCTGTGGATTTTGCTGGGTCAGATACTACCTTATCCTGAAATCCCAGTGTAGACGAGCAGTCGCGGATTCCCACCCAGGAAACACTGGGTGTCCCTAGCACCCTCGGCCTGGCCTGGACTCCGGCGGTCTGTAGGTGCACCGATGACGCCCTTCCGTTTGTGTGGTATTGGCTGGCCTGGCATCCACTGCCCCTTATTCAAGAAACAGAGTCCATCTCTTCCTTTGGGGTGGCTTGCCCTCCCCACTCTCAGGTTCAGGAGGGGCTTGACCCCACCTTCTGGCCGCCCCAGGGTCCGGGGCACTGACTCAAACCTGGCCTGTGGGCGTGTTTTAGCTCCCTGGGCAGAGTGACTGCAAGTCTGGAAATGCTGGCACCTGTACTGCCCGCTGGAAATGAAACAGGAAGACAGACTCCTGGCGTCCGGCCTGGCATTCCAGCTGGGTTTTTCAGTGATCTGACCCAAATGTCCCTTTTCTTTGTAAGCCAGTTGGGGTTGGCCTGACTGATGCCCCCTCCCAGCTCACCCTTCACTATCTTCCGCCGTACCCCTGGGCCCCTTCTCCCAGCTCCCTGAGTCTCTCTCTGCTCTCACCTCTGTGGTTTTATACTCATTCTTCCCACTGCCTGGCACTGCCCTCTCCAGCTCATCCACCCAGCAAACTCCTGCTTGTCCCCCTGGGTTCCGATACCACCTCCTCCTGAAAGCCCTCTTTGACTCCCTCAGACACATGTCACTTTTTTCCTCACACTCCCACCACAATCCAGTAGGTTTCTCTGGGAAATCTTTATTCACTAGGTCCTACCAGCCTAAAAAGGTCCTGGGTGGTGAAATGGTTTGCTCTCAGCTACTAACCTAAAGGTTGGTGGTTCGAACCCACCCAGTGGCACTGCAGAAGAAAGGCCTGGAGATCTGCTTCCATAAAGATCACAGCCAAGAAAACCCTGTGGGGCAGTTCTACTCCGTAACACATGGGGTCGCCATGAGTTGGAATCAACTCGACAGCAACGGATTATTTTTGTTTTGTTTTGTTTTACCAGCCTAGAAGAGTTTGTCAAGCTTTATTTTCTGTGGCTGAATTACGAAAACTGGGATGTTCTTCACTCTCCAAATACAAAATGATGCTTTAAGAATTGATGTAAATTTTCAATCAATGCCTACCCCTCTCCCAGACATTCTGAAGTGCTCCCCTGGGGGGATGTCTTCTCCACCCTTGATTGAAAAATACAACAAACCATTGCTCACTGACTCAGTAAACATCCACAGGCCTCCTCGGCAGAGGGCGGGGAGCCAAGTGCGGGACACACAAATTATACAACCGACTTACAACCATCCCTTCGTCTGCACAAGTTGGGAAAGGGAGGGAGAAGTGCAGCCTAACTGTTTAACTGTCATTATCTTGGGGAGGTGGCATTAGAGGGTGGGAAGGGGGACAGACTGTGCCTTCGTACTTTATATCATTTTGAAGTGGTAGGGTTTACGGGTGCTTCTCATTGTCTTTCCTGGGTCTCTTAGTATTTTCCGAGTAAAATATTTCTCAATAATTGTTCATTGGTGTGTCTGTTTCACTACAAGCCTAGGAGCTCCTGGGGACAGGGAGGGTCTGATTCCCGTCTAAGACTCCAGCTTTCTGGTGCCTGCAGGCTTGGGAAGAGTGTGGGGCAAGAAACCAAGTGGAACAGGCATAAGAGTGCAATGTGGAGGCAACCAGTTAGGGGCCGGGGAGGGCTGTGACCGTGGGCAGCAAGGGCAGGAGGGACGGGGTCCCCACTGCAGCCAGGGCTTCGCATGGTGCTGGCACTCAGTGACTCAGCCTGGGAGGGAAGGGCTCCCAGAAAACAAACTTGGCCTGGCTTGGCACGTGCTGAGGACAGATGGGGAAAGATCAGAGCTGGAGGGGCTGGGGAGGGGAGGAGCGAGAGAGAGGGCTTGGCAGAGAGGTGGTTCCGGAGAGAGACCTCGAGAACTGGGGTGGGTGGGAGACAGCTGCTTATGGGGGGCCGTGGGAGCCTGGGGAGGTGGGTCTAAGGTTGTGTCTGCTGTTCACTAGGAGGGGAGGGACTTGCTGGGTCCACACTAGGCTGCCCGGTCCCTCCTCCCTCCTCTATCCTTTCTTTTTCATCAAACATTTCCTCAGTGTATTCAGACGCAGCCCTGGGTGGGAGAGGCATGGGCTGGAGCCCCCAGAGCGGGGAGGAGCCAGAAGGGGTCCAAGGGAGGGAAGTCAATGGGACCCCGAGCAGGGGCTTCAAGAGTGAGGAGGTTTTATCCAGGCAAAGGAGGCAGCCGACTTGATTTCCAGGCCAGGCGTGAGGAAAACAAAAGCAGGTGCAAGGAAATACAAAACAGCCCAGCCCGAGAGAGGAGCCCCAAGCTGTTGCATTGCTCAGCAAAGGGCAGTGTGTGCTGCGAGGCAAAGGGAACACCTGCGACTGGAGTCTTTGGTGGCCCAGTGGGAGAGGCTGGAAACCACGTCCCTTGAAGGGCCGTGGACTCAGCAGGCCGGCTCTGCCCCTTTGACTCACTGTGTGGCCCGGGGTGAGTCACTTCACCACTTTGAGCCTCGGTTGGCTGGCTGTGATAAGAACTCGTGAGTTCCAAGAGGTCCTTATTAGCACAGTGCCTGGTACAAAGGCAGCACCCAACAGACTAGGGTTGTTATTATTGGGGCGATCCGGGTGTCCGGAGGCCACGTTTAGGAGCGGCGTCATGGGGCAGTGGGGACAGACAGCTCTGTGTGTCCCCGCAGAAGCAAGCCCAGTGGTAGGAAGTTCTAAGGAGGCAGCTATCACCTCCGTGTTGAGCAAAGGCCCAAACGGGAAGCACCGGTCAACAGCGGAACAGCCCGACCATCCGGAGGGGCGAACCCTGTCAAGGGAAATAACCTAGAGGGGGCTGGACAGCATGTCCCTCCAGGACTCCCGTCGTCGGAGTGAGCCAAGGGACAGGGATGTGCCTCCTGGTGCGTGAGCATCGGAAACGTGGGGCAGAGGGAACTTCAAAGGTTTCTCAGCCCTTCACTGGTTTCTCAGCCCTTCACTGTGTTAGGACATGGGTCACAAGCTCGAAGGCTTACAGAAACCAGGCAGAGACCCCAGCCGGTGACGTGGGCAGGTGTGGCCAGACTGGCCTGCAGAGCGCGTGCTTGCCTGAAGGGGAAGCCCACTCAGCTCCTACTCTGCTCTAGTCCCGTAGCTGACAATTAAATGTGCTCCAGGAAATCTCCAGAACAGGAAGCCAGGACATAGAGCCGCCTAACCCCCTGGATCACCAGATCATTTTCTTAAAGGGCATCCTGCCAGATGAGCCAGGGTCATGAAGTGGGGCTCAGATCCTGACTCTCAGCCTTTCATTTGCACCCACACGGGTACCGCTGACGGGGTGACTCCTGGCTTCCTCACCTGTAAGTGGAGGATAAGGATACCGACCTCCTGGGCCGTTGTGACCTTCAGCCACATGCACAGAGGTGCCTAGCCTGATGCTCCAGAGTGGAGGGTTGCCATGTGCCTGCTTCCTCTCTCTCTTAAGCCTCACTCTACCCCTCTGTACAATGGGGTGGCAGCATTCCCCAAGGCTTCCCAGGCTTGCTGGGAACCGCCTGGCTGGCGGCTGGTGGTCAGAGCAGTGCATACCACCCAGCTGGCTCCTCCAACACTGGCGCCCAGTGGAGGGAGTGTGGTTGGCGTGGCTGCCCTTACCTGCGCTGTGAGCTGGATGGGTTGGGAGAGGGTGAGCTGTGGGGTTCCGGGGGGCTGGCTGGCAGGCTGCGGTGGTGGTAGGTCGCCTCCCCCAGAGGAGGCTGGGGGCTGCGAGGTCGAGGAGGAGGCAGAGGAGGAGGAGGAGGCGGCGGCATTAGCAGCAGCGACGGCACTGGACTGCTGCACGGCGGCGGCCAGGAGCTGGGCCTGGGCTTGCTGCAGGAGGAGCTGCTGCTGAGCTGGCATCAGCGCCGTGAGCTGTGGGCGGCGGGGGCAGCGGGGCCAGAAGAGGGGGCAAGGGAGGAGCAGAGAAGGCAGGGAAGGGTTAGTGTCCCAGCCAAGCAGGTTAGGGGGCAAGTCTTACAGGAGGCCAGAGGGGACAAGAGGCAGGCATGAGAGAGTGGCCGTGGCCCTGGTGAGACATCCCGGGCCACCAGTCACGACACAGATGGCAGGTGGCTGGTTTGCGCCCCCCACCCCCATCCTTTCCCCAGTACTCACCCCAGCTAGCTGGCTGCCCGTCAACATGAGTTGGGCCTGGGGCAGATGAGGCTGAGCCGGCTGGGGGGGCGGGGGTGCTGCTGGGGCTGAGTCACCACTGGGGTCTTCAGCCTTGATCTGGGGGGGAGAGAGGCAGGGTCCAGGACCCCAGAATGTTAAGTGGGCCAGAGAGAATGCCCACCTGTGAACCAAAGAGAGGGCACGTGTGGGGCGACAGCTGCCTGGGCCAGCACAGGAAGGGGACAGACGGCACAGAGGCCAAGCGGCTGCTCGTGACCCTGCCCTGAACGGCAGGGGGCCTCGGGAACCCCCTCTGACCTCAGTTCCCTCATCAGTCAAATGGGCTAACACCCTCCTGCACCCAGACTTCCTCCAGGAGCAGGTCCCCCTTGGAGAGCTTGTTTCCCCTCCTGGGAGTCAATTTCCCCATCTGTAAAACAGAAACGGTGCCACTGGGGGCCCTGGGTCCCCCAGCCCTCGTCTGCTCCAGCCAGACATGCTCCTCTCACATTTGTCCAGTGAAGCCAGACTTCGTAGGAAGAAAGGGCCTTAGAATACTTAAAGTTTGAAAATCGCTGCTTTAAAATATGGGCCACAAACTCAATACGCCCAGACGGAAAGACAGCACCAACGTGTGACGTGGGCAGATGTGGGGGGTTGGGGGGTGCTGATGCTGATGGGGAAGCCTACTCAGCTCCTAGTCAGCTGCCACTGGCTGCTCATTTCAAAATCTAAAGCAAAAACTCTGGGCAGGTCAAGTGCAGCACCTCTGCAGGCCAGATGTGGCCCCAGCTTTCAGCCTCCACCCCACAGGTCGACTGAGCCCCTTCCTGTCTCTCTGAGTATGAATGTGGGCGCATCTCATGTTATACACATGGAACAGACCTGTGTTGGGCCGATGCCGCCTTCTGCCTCTCCTGGGTAAAAAGCTAGACAGCAGCGGGCTTGCCTGAAAGGTGTATTAGCTTGGGGTGGGGAGGCATGGCTTGTGAATCGCAGGGTCTCAGGCCCAGACACGGGGGGGATTGTCTTTCAGCCCTATGTCTCGGCATCATTTTGCAAAAAATGGGAAACCGCGGTCCAGAGGAAGAAAGTAACTTGCCCAAGGTGGCACATCGAGTTGGTAGGGAGTGGCATATGGAACGCAGACAGAACACACAGACAGACGGAGGCCCAGGAAAGACCAAAGGACAGACAGCGTCCCAAATTACGGGATACAAATGTTGGAAAGTTTGAGGGGCACAGGGCCACAGTGTGAAGTCATACGGAGTCACGAGAAGTCAGGGCATGGCTATCCCTGGCAGGGGCAAGAGTGACTTCCAGAAGGGTATGTTCAGTTGGCAAAAATCCACAGAGCTGTACACTGAAGATCTGTGTATGTGTTTTTAATGTGTCATATTTTAATAAAAAGTTGTAAAAATACAACATTGAATGCCCTGGTGAGAACACTGTTCCTTTTTCGGTGCTCTATCATTCCATCTGGTGAGCTTAAGAAGAACATCTCTGTTTGGTGCTAGGATGTTCTGAACACCTCTCACACACTGGCTAATCTCCCCTTTTAACAAAGGGGAACCAGCTGCAGGCTTAGACCTTCGGCAGTCAAGAGTCTCTGGGTAAATTTTAATAACCACTGTATTTATTTCTATGGCAAGTGATTCTGGTTTTCCATTCAAAAAATTTCCACGTACAAAACTTTTATTTAAGCTGTTGAAAAAGTGAATCAATTCATTAAGATCTATCTTTATGGAGCCCTGGTGGCGCAGTGGTTAAGAGCTCGGCTTCTAATCAAAAGTTCAGCAGTTCAAATCCACCAATCGCTCCTTGGAAACCCTCTGGGACAGTTCTATTCTGTCCTATAGGGTCGCTATGAGTCGGAATCCCGACTCGATGGCCACGGGTTTATATGGCATGAGATTGACAACAGCTACCTGAAAGATTAGATAGGAACCTTAGCTGGTAGAGAGTTTATGTTAATGAGGGAGGAACAACTCGGAAAAGGATGGTTTTCTTTTTTGCACAACTTGAAGAATATAATCAACATCACTGGAATTGTGCATGCAGGAGCTTGAAATGGTGTGTGTTTTTGCTGTGTGTATTCTCAACAACAACAACAATTAACAAAATAGAATAAATTATTTTTTAAAAATTAGTCAATTCATGAGCCAACAACTGTTGAACCTGACTGATGTGGACCAGGGGGTTACTGTCGTTGTACTCTACTTTTAAATCTGGTTCAAATTTTCCATAATAAAATGTTGCTGTTGCAGCTGTTTTAATTAAACCAATTTGAAAAAATATGATGTAAATACATGTACAAGGTGGGGTGTGGATCTGTCTGAAATTTCAAGGGGTGTACAGGAAACACTGCATTTTGGGAAACGCGGGCTGGAACTGATGGAGAGAGGGTGAGAGATGGAGACCAGGGCAGCAGAGCGAGGGTGGACAGAGACCTGGGTGTGAGGCCGCCTCTCTCTCTGCCTCAGGTTGTCCCTGGGAACCAGACCCAAGCCGGGGAGGGGGAGGGAGAAACCTTCATACCCTGGTTTCCCCAGAGAGAAGGAGGGGCAGCTGCTGGGGAAGAGAGAAGCAAAGGTCAGACAGGTCAGACAGCAAAGGTCAGATCCGGTGGAGGAGGAGGGAGTGGTGTGTGGGGGGAGGAATAGACACACCCTCCAGGGGGCCAAGGCAGGAGCCAGGCCTGGGGTCAGAGGCTCCAGGAGTCAACAGCCCGAGCCCTTGTGCCCTGGGTTCTCTTTCCAGTGCTCAATACAGAAGACAAGACACCTGCTTACAAAGCACTCTGTCCTGCCACAGCAGCATCCGAGCACCAGAGGTGGAAGGGACTCAGGCCATCCAGTCTGTGCCCCCCACCATGTTAGAGAAGAAGAAACTGAGGAGCCCAGAGAGGGGAAGTGACTATCCCACAGTCACACAGCAAGCCTGAGGCAGGGCAGGGAGCAGGTCACCAGCCTCCCAACCATCCGTCTGCCACCTTCGGTCAGAGAGACCTCTGGATCCTCGTACCCTCTCTGCCCCCACCCTGGTGCTGCTTTCAGGCCTCTGGACCTGCCAGCTGCCTCTAGACCAGGCTAAAGGGTTGGCTGCCAGTAACCTGGCTCAAGATGCACCTAGGGAGCCCAGCAGTGCCCAGAAGCCTGGCTTGTCTGGGTTTGGAAGCTGCACTGTCTGGCTGCTTCCGGCCCCCCCCCCCCAGTCCTCTCCCCTGCATCCCCACACTGCAGACCCCTCACTGCGTCTCTGCCCCCTCCCGCGCCCTCAGTTGGCCTCTGAGTGTGTGTTGGGGGGATGGCACAGGCCCCCTTTCTGTCAGGGAAGTCGGGATGGGGGCGGGGCCCTCAGCTTCCTGTTGTTCATCGCCCTGGGGCCCTGGGGGGGATTTCCCTGGCCACCCCCACCCTCCAGGGAAGGGGAAGGAGCCCGGGTGAGTCACAGGCCTGGGGCGGGAGCCAGAGGGTGAGAAGGGTGGAGGAACCTTGCCACCAAGGTGCCAGCGCCTGTGCTATCTCAGGCCCTGCGGCAGGGGCAGCCATGCCGAGGACACTCTCCCAGACTCCACCCGTGCCAAGGACACAGCCCTTCCCTGGGTGTTCTAACAGTGCTTACCTTGGTGCTGGGGCCAGTTGGGGGTAGGGAGAATGGGGAGGTCTTATTCTGGGGGTTCTGAGAAGAGAAAGGTGGGGTGGGGAGGGGGAACAGTGAGACAAAGCAGCTCTAACACCCACCTTGCCCCTCCTGGCCCAGTCCTGCCTAGAGCCCCCCTCGGCCCCTTTCTCCTCTCTCCCATCCCTGCTCATTCACCCCTTCCTGACCTGATGGTTAGTGTCTGGTCCATTTCTTTCAGTGTCTGCAACGAGAGAGAAAGGACAGAGTTGGCATCAGCCCCCCGAGGCCCCCGTGACCAGTGTCTTCCCGACCACACCTGTCCCCTCCCTGTCCATGATGACCCTCTGCCCTCCCTGGTCCTTCCCCACCTACCTGTGTGCTCTGACGGGGAGTCCAGACCTTGCTTCTCGGCCTCCAGGGGCTTAGACATTCTTATTTCTGGGGACAGAGGAGGGGTGGAAAGGGATGAGGGAGGGGAAGGCAGGGGGGCTCTCAGGACCCTCCCCCAGCCTTTCCCCAAGTTTCCCCTCGCCCTGGCCACCTTGGAAGTGCCTCCTTCCGGGAGACATCCCCTTGTTCTGCCCTTGTCCAGCAGGACCCGAGAAGGGCCCTCGGGCCTCGGGGGATCTTATCCTTGTCACCCTTCCAGGAGGCAGCACGCCGGTGTCACCCTGGGGTGGGGTGGAAGATAGGAGGAGGTGGTCACAAGAAGGCACTGGCTGCCCGGGAGGCGGCTGGTGACGTTCCAAAGGGGCAAGTGCAACCGTGGCCCTCCTCCACAGCCGGGGAGCCTCGGCTGTCCTGCCCCGCCAGGTTTCGGGTGAGACATGTTTTCCACTCTGAGCGGGGCCTGGGGGTGTGATGGGGCTGCAGCTCCCCAGTGAGGCAGTCATCATATTTCTGAGTGTGATTCAGCGGCCCTCCGACCCCACAGCCCCAGCCCACCATTTTCCCGTCCACACCTCACTCCCACCTGGCCTTCTTTCTTCTATTCAGCAGACAGGCATAGCAGCCCCACCCTGGCTCCCCTTTAACCCCAACTCCATCCGCTCTGCCTTTGACTTTGTCCCCCAGCCTAATCCTACACCTTACCTGGAGCTTCAGCCTTGAATCCCACTGCACTGCAAGCCCAACCTAAATACCCCACCCCTGTATATACGTTCCCATTCTATAGCTCCAGGACCCGGGACATGAACAAAGGCCACCGAGGGAAGCAAGCTTGGTCCCAGGGGACACAAAGCAATGGAAACAAACTCTTGTCCTCAGAGAGCTCCTGTCAAGTACCACGTGAAATATGATTCAGAGTTCACACTAGTGGTTGGTGCTAATATGACTCCCATTTTACAGTGGAGAACACTGAGGCTTCAAGAGGGGGTGTCACCTCCCCAAGAGCACAGCAAAACAGCAGAGGTGCCCTGATTAGACCCCAGGTCCTCCTGACTCCAGGGCTCCTGCTTCTAACTGGGATCATGGTGGTGGGCCCCAATCCTGACTTCCTATCTCATCTCCAACATCACCCAACCCAAGGTCATCTTGACACCAACTCGAGCCCAACACTGCCCAGCCCTGGACCCCAACACAAATCCAGGCTTCAGTCCAATCCTCTCTCAATCCCCTTAAAACACAAAATCAAACCAGTTGCCACTGAGTCGATTCCGATTCATGGCAACCCCCACGTGTTGCCAAGTAGAATCGTGCTCCATAGGGTTTTCAAGGCTGTGGCCTTTCGGAAGCAGATCATCAGGCCTTTCCTCTGAGGTGCCTCTGGGTGGGTTTGAGCTGCCAACCTTCTGGCTAGTAGTCAAGTGCTTAACCCTTTGCACCACCCAGGGACTCTGTTCAATCCCCTTACTCACCCTGAATCCCAACTCATGTCCAGATGGTCCAAGTCCTTCATCTAACCTTGACTCCCAACTTGGCCTCAGACCTTACTCATGACGCTGTCTCTGGCCTAAACTCCCCCCGAGAACTCACTCCAAAATTTCTATCTAAACCATGACCCCACCCCTATCAAAGGAGCTCTCCAACTCTAGCATGCTCTGAACCCAAAATATTTCAAGACAACCAGCTAAAGTGAGCAACAGGAAGTCCTCAGAGACAGAAGGAAAAAAAAAAAGGTTTAGGAATTTTACAGTGAGGATTACTCGACACGAAACGCCATTCAGGTTTTCAATTCCTAATTAAAAAGCCAGGTCTTACGTTTCGGGTGGGAGTGTAAACTGATACAAGCACTCTTCAGTAGAGCTGAAGTAGACCAGCACATTCATCACCCAGCACATTCACTCCTGGGCACCTACCCAAGAGAAACAAATGTCTGCCCACCAAAGGGCATGAACACAAATGTTCACTGCGGGTTTTCATAATGGCCCAGAACTGGAAGCAACCCAGTGTCCATCAACAGGTGAATGGATAAACAACATGTGCTACTTCCAGGCAATGAAACTCTGCACTGAAACGAAGGACAACTTCCCACTTCACACAAGCTACTTCATCTCCCAGACATGATGCTGAGGGAAAGAAGCCAAATGCCTAGGATCAAATGCAGTACAATCCCAATGACCTGAGAATCCAACCTCAGAGGATAACAGTCAGATTAGTGGGTATCCTTGGGGGTGCAATGGGAAAGGGCACGAGGAAGCCTGCAGCGGGGCTAGAGACATTCTGTATCTTGATCTGCTTGGTGGTTTCAAGGGTCTATCAAAAAAAAACAAAAAAACAAAAAACCCATTGCCATCGAGTTGATTCCAACTCATAGCGACCCTATAGGACAGAGTAGAACTGCCCCACAGGGTTTCCAAGGCGCACCTGGTGGATGTGAACTGCCAACCTAGTTAGTGGCTGAACTCTTAACCGCTATGCCACCAGGGTTTCCTCAAGGGTCCGTACATATGTAAAAATTCACCAAGCTATATACTTAAAATTCGAGCTATTTACTGTATATAAATTATATTTTCCAAAAAAAGAAAAAAACCTAAAGCTAAAAAAAAAAAAAAATTATAAAAAGCCAGGTCATGAACACGAGCACAGAGTCCTATTAAGGTAACGGGTGGTGAAGGGTGGTGAGCAGGTGCTGGGACGCTCTGGAAACGTAGCCTCCATTTCAGGGCCTTGTAGATGGGGCACTAAGAGGCTAATAGGCATAAGAGAGACGAGCAGACTTAAAGGGAACTGGGCAATGAGGCCCCGCTCCTGATTCTGGGGCAGCAGAGGTAGGAATCCTGCCCAACAGCAAAGGGTAGCCTGATTTCAGCTAACTTAACCCTAGTGGAGTGCTGGTGGCACAGTGGTTAAGAGCTTGGCTGCTAACCGAAAGGTCGGCGGTTCACACCCACCAGCCGCTCTGTGGGAGAAATATGTAGCACTTGCTTCCTTAAAAAATGTACAGCCTTGGAACCCTATGGGGCAGTTCTGCTCTGTCCTACAGGGTCGCTATGAGTTGGGATCGACTCCATGGCAATGGGTTTTTTGGTTTAACCCTGCCCTAAATCCTACCCCTCCTCATCACCCCAGAAACCCCTGCCCAGCTCAGTCCTGGCCCCGCTCCAGGGCATCGCCCATGTTGCCCCAGGGCCTTCCTTTCTACACTCAGCTCTCCCCCATCTAAACCCTCTGTGGCTCCCCATCTCCCCAAGAAAAACTAAGCTCCTCTCCAGACCTTTAGTGGGTGGCCCCTGCCCCCCTCCACTGCAGATCTCTTGCCCCTTTCCCCCATGCATCCGGCTCTTTAGCCACACCAGGTGGCTCCCTCTGTGTGCGGTGAAGGTTCTATACGCCCTGCCTAGCTGAAGAATGGAGGCTTGGTGGCACAGTGGTTAAGTGTTCGGCTGCTAACCAAAAGGCCAGCAGTTTGAATCTACCAGCTGCTCCTTGGAAACCCTATGGGCCAGTTCTACACTGTCTTATAGAGTCGCTGTGAGTCGGAACCAACTCGACGGCAGTGGGCTTGTTTTTGTTGTTGTTGTCTACCTGGAGAACACCTCTCCTGCCCAAAGACCACAGCAGCCTCTGACCTCACATCCACCCCTGAAAGGCCTCCTATGGCTCCTGCCGTCCCCTGTCTCAAGGCTGTGGCCATCTGCGTCCAGGTCTTTCCCCCACCAGACCAGGAGGGCAGGCCCGCTCTGACTCATCACCCAGCCCAGGATGGGTGATAAACGGCTGCACACCCCTCCCTGCAGCTCTCTCTGTCTCTTACTTGCTCCTGCCTCTGTCTGCCTGCCTCCCTGCAATTTAATAAACTGAGGCTCTGGCATAGGCTGGCCCCTCGGCCTGGATTGTTGTTCCCCGCTCTGTCTGCCCAGTGACCTCCTACTCATTCTTCAGGACCCAGCACAGGCTCCGTCCTTTGTGAAGCCACCACCCCTGATGCTTGCCCCCCTCCCCGGGCTCCCAGGCAGAAGTGTCTCCCCCACTTCCCCCCAGGACCTCCCCCATCACTGCCTTTATCACCGTGGAGGCTGGGGTCATTTGGGCCCCAGTAGGTCTCCCCCATCACACTGGGACCCCTCAAGGGCAGGTCTGGCTCATCTCAGGGTCCCCCACCATGCCCAGCATAGGATGTGGGGGTCGGATGGACAAAGGTGGCCCCAAGGCCCTGCTCTTCTTCCTCCAGGCCTTCACTGCTATTTTCTGCCTGGAGCTCCCCTCCCCTCCTCTCCGGGCAAAGTTCAGCCCCTCTTGGAAGCCCTGGCTCACACATCACTTCCTCTGTGAAGCCCTCCCTGACTCCCCAGGTGGTCAGTATCTCTCCCTCCTCTGGACTCCCCCTGCTCCTGCACCCTGCTTCTATCACACCCTGACCACCCAAGGACCCCAGACGGTGTCTTTGGAATGAATGAAGGCATGAAAGATCCCCAATCCTGATGTCACCCAACACCTCAACCCTCACCCCAGCCCCTCTAACTGAAATCTTTAAGTTGTGCTTCTGGGGGGATGGCAGCAGGAGAGGCAAACGTGGTTTGAGGGAAAACTGGCACCATCATCTTTCCGAATTCTCCCTCCATTCTCCCCGTCACTCCCACACAGACCCCCCTCACACTGCCCATGCAGCCCTTTGCCCAGCTCTCTGCTCCCTCCTCCTTCCCTATTACAGCCCAATCCCTGGAAAAGGTCTCATCAAATTGTGCCCACTAAAGCCTTCATTAAAAAAAAAAAAAAAAAAAAAAACCGTTGCCGTAGAGTCGATTCTGACTCACAGCGACCCTACAGGACAGAGTAGAACTGCCCCATAAGGTTTTCAAGGAGCTGCTGGTGGATTTGAACTGCTGACCTTTTGGCTAGCAGCCGAGCTCTTAACCACTGCACCACCAGTGCTCCAAAGACTTCGTAGGGGCCTCCATTTTCACCAGAGACAAAACGCCACGGGATGCCTGAATGGTGGACTCTCAGGCACAGGCAGCTGTGGGATTGGAGGGTCCCTCAAGAGGCCTGCTAGGCCTGCCCACCCAGCAGGATCTGCCTCGGTCTCAGCCTAGGCAGCATGCCCACTGCCCCTTTCTCTTGCCTCCAGAGAAATGCGGCTGCCTACTCCCATACTGGTTTCACTGGCCAAGGGCGAGACCTGGGCATCTGGGATTTTAAAATCTGCCCAGGTCATTCTGACAGGCCCCAGCCCTCTGGCACCTTCAGAAGGCCCTCTTGACGCCTCATTCACACAGAGAGTTAGCTGTCAATTACGGTTAGTGGGTCAACTCCCTCCCCCATGCCAGGTGGTGTGTGACACTTAAGAGGAACTGACAGGGAAAAGCAGCGCAGCCCCACCGGGCCACTTGAATCCCGCCATCCTCGGGTCGGGCCCACCGGGGCTGCCCAGCCCTGGGCTCCCACTCGCTGACCCGCCTGCCTTGGCTCTGGGACTCAGAGTCCTCCCTGGCCTACCCGCCCCTCCCTCCCTGGACTTTCACTTCTCCTCTGCATTTCCCCCAGCCGGTTTTAGCAGACTTGGGCCAGCTTCTCATTAGCACTTACCGAAAATGGGACTAAATATAGAGGGCCCAAGGGCTGCCCCTCACCCCCCCTGGCCCCGCTTGGCCTGTCCCCTGGGTCCCCTGCCCCCGCAGCCTGCCTCAATCAAAGCCACGGCCTGGGAGCTCCTGTGGGCAGGGTCTGTGCTGCCAGGAACCTCTGTGGACCAACTGGCCCAGCCATCGGCCTCCCCAGGAGGGGCACCTCACACCCCCTAACCTCCCTCCCACACCCCTCCCACACCCGTCCAACCCTGCAGCTGGCCCTGGGCGGTGCTGAGGGAGTGAACACTTCTGAGATGTCAGAAGGGAGGGATGGAGATACGGGCAGGGCAGCAAACACAAGAGAAGCAGCCCCACAGCTGTGCCAACAGGCAAGAGCCATGCAGGGCCCAGACACGGAGGAAGACCACGTAAACACACTCAGGATACAGGTGTGCACAGATCACAGGCGCGGATGGGCACAGGTCTGCAGATAGAGACACATGGCCAGACGTGATGACACAGCAGGTATGCAAAATACACACTCAGACACACACTCACACACCCAGAGCCACAGAGAGTCAGCCACACAGACATGCACATAATCACATATAGTCACACACTCAGAGTCACACAACACACACGGCCAGACATGCACACCCTCACAGTCAAACACACACAACCAGAGACACACACACTCACACACCCAGAGTCTCGAAGAGTCAGCCAGACACACACAGACATGCACAGCCAGACATGCACATATCCACACACACTCACACACTCTGAGATACATAGTCAGCCAGACATGCACACACTCACACTCAAACACACACAACCAGAGACACACACACTCACACACCCAGAGTCACGCAGAGTCAGCCAGACACACACACAGACATGCACAGCCAGACATGCACACATTCACACACACTGAGATACATACAGTCAGCCAGACAAGCACACACTCACGCTCAAACACACACAACCAAACACACACAGATACACACACTCACATACTCTGAGTCACACACAGACATGCACACAGTCACACACACACACACACAACCACACACACAGAGACACACACAGAGTCACGCACAGTCAGCCAGACAGACACACACACAGACAGGCACAGACACGCACACACTCACACACCTGGAGTCATATACACAACCAGACATGCACACACTCACATACTCAGGGTCACGCACACAGCCAGACAGACATGCACACACTCATACTCAAACACACGCAACCAGACACACACGCCAAGTCATGCATAGCCAGTCAGACACACACAGACATGCACACTCACAGACCCAGAGTCACACACAGATACATACCCAGAGGCACACACAACCAGAAGATATACACAGACATGCAAACACTCACACACCCAGAGTCACCTCATCCTGGAGGACAGCCAGGGTGGACCCCTGAACCCAGTTCACAGCCCGAGACCGGTCAGAACCACACAGTGTATCAATTCATGCCCAGGCAGTGAGAACCTACGCCAGGCCTCCCAGGCGAGGCCTCCCAGGCCAGGGCTGTTCCATAAGAAGGGGTCTAACCCAGTGGCTGGTATATACAAGGCCCCCCATTCAGGCCCAGACAAGAACCGAGTCTGTGGTGGAGCAGACCCCGTGTGTGTGCAGACACCGTGTGTCTCTGACCGTGCTGCATGGACACACACACCTAGCTGCAAACACAGTCATCTCAATAAACGAACACATGCCATCTCAACCGCCTCCTCCCCTCCTTGCCCTGATCACACCCACTCATCCCTTCAGATCTCAGCTTAGACCTCCCCTCCTCCAGGAAGCCCTCTCATGCTAAAACAGGCATATATCTGGGCTCCCGTTACCCACTGGGCTTCCACCATCCCAGCCCTGACCGCTCTGGGCTGTCACTGTCTGGAGACAGGTCTGTCTCCCCACACTAGACTGAGGGCTCCAGGACAATAGGCTAGAGGTGCCTTTTCAGTTGTTTTGCCAACATCCAGCGCAGAACTGCTCAGTAAAGTGTGTTGGTGAAGGATCACAGGAATGCCTGCACACACAGATGCACACAGGATGACAAACACACACCACGCCAGGACTCCCACCCGCAGACAGCCAAGAACGTGACACATACCACAGTCTGTGTCTATACAGCCACAAACGAAACAAGGATCATGAAGTATGGGATGCTTACCATGTCCTCCGCGCTGTGCTAAGCGTTTTACATATATTCAATTATCTCATTTAGCCCTCCCACCAGCACTGCTGAGTGATCGTTACTTTCATTACGCAGAGATGTTAACTGAGCTGACAAACATAAATTTCGCCTTGTACAGTGACTGGCACACAATGTTCACACAATCATCTGAAATTCGGTGGAGGAAGCACTTCATAAGCACACAAACAAACATACGGTAAAACTTCATGCTGTGATAAGTGCCCTGGAGACAAGAGAATGCAGGGAGAGGGGCCACAGTATGATGGGGTGAGTGAGTGCTGGTTTAGATCAGGAGGCCAGGGCCAAGGCCACCCCCACAATGCTACACACAACAGCCCCCCACACTCACTCATACACAGGCGCATGACAATCGCACTCACAAGACTCAGAGCTACCACACACACACACACACACACACACACACACACACACACTCAGAAAGAGAATGCCGGCCCCAGGTCCAGCAACTCAATCTTCCAACCCCTTTGCAGTTCTCATCCAAGGATCACCCATGTCCCCCAACCCACTGGTCCTCCATTTAAGGGCCAGACACCCACACCTGGCTCCATCCCCTCACCATCCCTCAGAGCAGGACAACAGAGATTGGGGCGTTGTTGGAAGCTGGGGAGAGGTGCCTGATGTGAGGAGAGTGGGTAAAGAGGAGCTGGGGGCAGTGGGGACTCAGGGCAGGAAGCGGGCGTTGCTAAAGTGCAGAGCAAAAGGGCAAAGGGGACAGCTAAGAGAAAGGACAGGGGAGGGCCAGCGGAGGTGGCGCGGAAAATGAACCCAAATGTCCAGCCTGTCCTTTCCAACACTGGTGCAGGTGCAGACCCCCTTACCTGGAGCCCCCATGCTGGAGTGAACCATGCTGCTTGCCCGGCCAGGGCTGGGGGAATAACTGTGTCATCTCCCCGCCCTCTGGGGGCCAAGCCCTCCCTGCCGGAAGTCACCCAGGGAGGAAACCACAGGGCCGGTCCGCCCCCTTCGGAAGGGAAGATACCCTGGCCCTGCCCATACCCCAGCAGGGGACCCCAATTCCTGTGGAGTGGGTAGTGGGGTGGAGGGGAAGCAGTGTGGAAGGATTGACTCCTCCAGCTGCGCGCCCTTCCCAGGCACCAGCAACAGTTGCCCAGTCCTTCTGCTGCCCGGCAGGGGCAAGCACATCTGGAAAGAGCACGTGAGTCAGGGAGAGAAGGGAGGCCCAAACAACAATAAAACTCTGGCTCGATAACAACTTTGGGGACAGAGTGCTGCTTTCCCAGCGCTGGGCCCTGCACCTCGCACTTGACAGGGGTCATCTCTCCGGTTCCTTATGACAGCTCCACGAGGTGGATACTGTTATTCCCCCCATTTTACAGAAGAAAAGACTGAGGACCAGAGAAGTGAGGTGACTTTCCCAAGAGTCCACAGACAAGAAATGTTTAGGCCAAGAAGCACAGAGGGAGGAGGCTTTCGCGGCAGGTGTCCGGCGCGGGAGGCAAGACCGAGCTGCGCACCTGTCCGCAGGTGAGGCGTCTGGGAACACCACTGGGAGGAAGAGGTACCCGTGGGCAGTGGCAGTGCGGGCGGTGGGTCGGGGCTTTGGATGGGGGCGGTGAAAAGTCTGCCAGGAGCCGATGCGGAGCCCGAGGAAGCTCTGGTGGAGGGGAGCACCCGGTCCCCTTGCCCGCGAGCCTGCCCGACGCGCTGCGGCGCTCCCGGGCCATCCCTTCCCTACGCGCCCGCCAGAGGGCGGCAGCGCCCAGCCAATGGGCCGGAGGGCGGGGCCGGCTGGGGAGGAGGAGCCCCTCCCTCCTCTCCCCTCCGCGCCCCGCCCCCGCGCGCACACCTGCGAGGGTCACACAAAGGCGCAGCACTCCAGGCGCACGGCGGCGCAGACAAAGGCGCGGCCCTCGTCCTCCTCCTGGCCACCGCTGCCGAGGCTGCCGGGCCGCCTGGCGCCTCCACACAGCCCGCCGGGGCCCCGCGGGACACGTTGCATCCCACGCTGAGAGCCCGCAAACCATACGCGTACACACCGACGCCTGGACTCACGCAGGCACACACATACGGTCAAATATTTCTACACACTGATCCAGCACTTCACACACACACGTGTGCACACACGGACACATATGAACACACGTCTAGCGCACAGGCCCGGACATCAACCCTCTCTGCCTACACTGGGTCACTCCAGCATACAGACACTCCCTACAGACCCTCACCCAGGGCACATCTACCCAAGTGCGCCCAGGCACTGGGCCATGTGTGCCCACACTCACACACGCACACTCACGCAGGACATAACACAGGCCAACCTACAGGGGGGTTTTCCCTCATCCGCACCTGAGATTCCTGCGCACCCAGACAGCCCACGCTGGCAGGCCCACAGAGGCGATGGGCAGGGCCTATCTCCACACAGAGGGGGTTTCCAGGCATCTACCCTCCACATCCCATGTTGCAAAGGCCGTTTCACAGAGGAAGGCCAGAGACCACAAACCAACAGGGCTCCACTCAGGCCTCCTGCCTCTGGGTCCATCTCCCTCCCTGTTTCCCTCTCAAAAGCAGGTGCAGGATTTCTATACAGGAGGGTCTTCCGGACAACAGTCAGGTGGGCGGAGGGGGACTGGAGCTACCTTGAAGCTGCATTTGCCCCATAAGCTCTGTTTTGATTTAGAATTGTCTTAAGGGGCTTGAAATGGGGGGGGTATAAGGACATTATGGGGGGCCAAAGCCCTACCAAGCCACCCCCGTGCTCCACCGCAGCCATATTCAATGCCATCTGTGTCAGGAGCTTGCTTTGGGGCATGGCCCCATGCCAGCCCCTTAAGGAGCAAGGAGAGAGGGATGGCCCATTTAGGGAGCTGCCCTCCCAGGTCTGCAGTGGAGTGGCATCTGGGGAAGGCCTTACATGCTCCGCTCCTTGTAGGAGTAAATGTCGCACCCCACCTCCTCCCACGCTGGCTCCCTGGGCCTGGGTGAGGGGATCTTGAAAGAAGGTAAGCCTGAGGCCTCTGCCTGCCTGCCAGAGAGAGTGGGGAGGGCCAGAGTTTGGGGTACACTGGACAGTAGGACCTGGCCACCAGGGCAGTGAAGCTCAGGCCAGGCAAGATGGTGGCTTCCCAGCCAGAGAAGAGGCCTTGAGCCATGATCAGCAAGGCAGGCAGGCCATGGGACTGGGGACCAGCAGGGGCCACTCCGGGTGCGGGGAGCCCGGGAGGGAGGTGGCGCAGGGGAGGCCAGACTGGGCTCAGGGCTGAGCGGTAATTAAAGAAGACGTAGGGGGCTCCCCAGGGCCAGCGGGGCTGGTAACTGACACGCGGGCCCCATTGCTCCGCTCATATTTCTCACCGGATCGATACGTTTGACTCCCGACAAGACAATAATCGCTTGTACGCGGCCGGTGAGTCGATCAAATACATTATTAGAGCGAGGTCCCCCGGGGGGCCCGGCAGGGAGTGGTGGGGGCGAGCAGCTGGCCCACCGGGGACAGCAGAGCAGAATTCCTCACCCGTCAGAGCCCCTCAGCCATGGCCTCTTCCTCTTGGCCACCTCTGGGGACGCTCTCTGTGGCTCTGTCCCCAGCCTCTCTCTGGACTCCTGCTGTCTCTGGCAACCTCTTGCTCAGCCCCCACCCCTCACTGCATGCCCTCGCTCTGCATGGGGACCCAAGGGGTCTTTCCCCACAGGTACGGCTCTCATCTGCAGGGCTGCAATGTATGGGGGCTCAGAGAGGCCTCCCGGACTCGCAGCTTGGAAGATGTGGAGACTGATACACGGGCCACATTGTGAGTCAACGGCTGGGCCACGAGATGAACGGGGCCCAGGACTCATTGACACCAAGCTCCCTCTGCCCAGCCTCCCTCCAGCATCTGCCTAAGCACAGAGGTGTTTAGCAGAGCCAGGCCAGGGCCAGCCTCCGGGGGCTCAGAGAAGGCTGGTTCAGGGACCCTAAGAGGAAGAAAAAATGGAATGCAGGGGTGGCAGACAGAAACACAAAGGGACGTGTGGCTGGTCTTGCTTGTCCCCAGCCTCAGCCCTGGCCACTGCTTGCCCACCTCTTCCTCATTTTCCTGGCTTCTAGGCTGGTGCCTCCATTTCCTATTTCCACACCTGCCTCAGGCACCCTCACAACTGCCTCTCCAGTAACCCAAAGTCAAGGTCGAGCTGCAGCCACTCCCAAGTTCTGCTTAGGCGCATCCAGCATTCAGGGACTTAAAACGTTTCTTTTCCTTTTTCTTCTTCATCATCACCATCAACATCAGCATCATCGCCGCTGTCTACTCTGATACTGCAGCCAATACATTATTCCTCATCTTCATGGCACTCTGAGGAGGTTAGGTCTGTGATCATCCCCAGTTGATGAATTGGGGCTCAGAGAGGTGAAGGCACCTGCCCCAAGTCACAAAGCATGTGAGTGGTGGAGGCAGCAGTCAAGCCCAGACCCGTCCTCCTCTTAGCTTCTGCTCTCTCTGTTCCGCCATGGGCCTCCTTCTCAGAGCCTTGAAATGCTCCCCATCCTCAATGGGCCACGGATAGCCACTACTGCCTGCTCAGGTCCATCAGAATCCCCCCACAGCCCACAGCCCAGCACCTGCAGCCTTTAGAGTCTGTGTCTTGATACTCAGCAGTGCACTGGACGTCTGATTCTCATCACCTCCTGGCTGAACGTAGGCCAGCCCTTCCCCATTTCCTTCAATTCCAACATCTCCTACCTGCCCCTTGGAGCCAAGCCTGTGCTGGGGCTAAGGACCCAGACATGAACTAGATCTGGAACCTGCCCTCAAGGAGCTCACGATCCAAGGGGAACGCTGGAGGGGATAAAAATACTCCCATAAACCATCACTGAGTCTGGTTCAGTGGTAGAATTCTCACCTTCCGTAAGGGAGACTCAAGTTTGATTCCTAGTCAATGCGCCCTCTGTCACTGGAGGCTTGCCTGTTGCTATAATATGAATAGTTTTCAGCAGACCTTCCAGACTAAGACAGGCTAGGAAGAAAGACCTGGTGATCTACTTCTGAAAATCAGCCAATAAAAGCTCCATGGATCACCATTCAATCTGCAACTGATCATGGGGATGGTGTAGGACTGGGTAGCATTTCATTCTGTTGTGCATGGGGTCACCATGAGTCGGGGGCCAGCACAACAGCGGGTAACAACAGCAACATGCGTTGGCCATTGTTAGGCTCCTAGAATACTGTGGGCAAAAGCAAACCAAAGACATGTTTTTCTCCCCACTGAGAGCTTACAGTCTTTTGGGGTGAAACAATTCTTTTTTAATTGTGCTTTAGGTGAAACTTTACAGCTAAATTAATTTCCCATTCAAAAATTTATACACATATTGTTTTGTGACATTGGTTGCAATCCCCACAATGTGATAACACACTCCTCCTTTCTACCCCGGGTTCCCTGTGTCCATTAGACCAGTTCCTGTCCCTTCCTGCCTTCTCATCCTGCTTTTGGACAGGGGCTGCTCATTTGGTCTCGTGTATCTGATTGAACCAAGAAGCACGTTCCTCATGTGTATTATTTTTTGTGGAGTGAAACAATTTTTAAAAACCCATAAAATAAATATTGCATTCCAAGTTGGGACAGGGTTTTTCAAGAATAGGAAGAGGGTGATCCTTGATGGAAGACAGAGGGCAGTATGTTGTGGAAGACTGTTCTGAGGAGGTGGCATTTCCAAAGCAACTCAACCATTCGTGAGGCAAGGAATGTGGGGAAGGGCACACCAGGCAATGGGAACAGAGGAGGTGATGGCCCTGAGGCAGCAAGCAACACAGCGACTCTAGCAGAGGAAAGGAACCCGTGTGGGTGGAGCAGAGTGAACGAGGAGAAGGATCTAGGAGATAAAGTGGAGGGGTGGCAGGGCCACACCACACAGGGCCTTGCAGGCCACGGTAAGAATTTTGGACTTTATTCTAAATACACTGGGACTCACCAGGTTTTAAGTAGGGTAGAGACATGATTCGATGACCACTTTTAATGGGTGACTCTGCCTGCTGTGGGAGGCTAGACTGGAGGGTGAGAATGTGAGCGGGGTCAGCTGCAAGGAGGCTGACAAGAGATGGTGGTGGCTGGGGCCAGGGTGGTAGCAGTAGGGATGGAAAGAAGCAGGTGTCCCCAGAAGCAATTTTGAGAGTAGAAGCAACAGGATGTGGTGATCGGTAAAGGTGGGGGGTGAGGGGGAGGGGGGAGTCAAGAATGAGGCCCAGGTAGGCGGGAAGATCGGGGGAGGAAGGAGAGCTCAAGCTGGGATGAGAAAGACAGGGTAGGCATCCATGGGTGAGGCTGGAAGGCGGAAGGATTTTGAGCAGGGAGATTCAGTGTAAGGAAGCTCCATCAGAGACTGGGATGGAGGACAGACTGGTGGGGGTGGGCTCTGGAGGCAGGATGACCAGTGGGGAGGCTGGGACAATAGTCCAGGCAGTGGATGATGGGGCCATGAGGATGAAGATGAAGGCACAAATTCAAGATACAGTCTATGGGAATGGGAGACTGGAGGTGGGGGGCTGGGTCAGGATGGCTGGCTGGATGCTTGGCCATTAGTGATGGAGAGCAGGGACCCAAGCTATGGAGCAGGTCTTGGGGAAGATGCTGGGGTCAGTACCCAGGAAGATCAGGAAGAGGCATCTTGGAGGCAGGAAGGTACTTAGTAAAGTCACATTGACACAAACACTCCTCTTTGCATTCCCCCCATTTCCCAAATCCACCAGAATTTCCAGGCTTTCATCTCAAGCAAGAAGAAATCAAGAAGCAATGTGAGATGGCTCAGAGAAGCGGGGAAAAGCCAGAGAACCAACCAGATCCCCTTCTGAAACCGGCCAGTTGGTGACTGCCCCCTCTACTCTCTGGGCCTCAGTTTCCCCATCTACAAGTGGGGAAGGGAGAAGCTGGAGGAACACTCTAAGACCTCTTCCAGCTCTAACGTTCTATGACTTGAGAAAAACAGAAAAAGGCAAGATGGACTGATGGATCACTACCTGTAGGACAAAGAAAGAATAGAGAGACAGCTAGATCATGTATTGCAAACTTACTCTAAGGAGGACCTGGATGAGTATACTTAGGATTCCCTGGACTTCTCACCCATGACTTTATGAAGTAGGGACTTCTATTAACCCCATTTTAAAGACGAGGAAACTAAGACCCATGACCACACAGCTAGGATGGTGGGGACCCAGAGCCTCGCTGACCCCAAAGCCTGTGCCTAAACTGCTGTGCTGAGCTCACTGCCCTTCATCTTGGTTGGAACGTGTCTCTCTCAGACTGTAGGTCTTCCAAGAACAGTGTCCTTGGCATCCATTCCCACGTACTCACCAGGGCCTTCAAAGGAGCCAAGGGAGCAGGTGCCTGTTCCTGGACCTTCCCCTGACAAAGCTTCGCCCTCAGCCCAGGGGCCCCCGTCTGCCCCCACACTGCGTCAACCCTCTCCACAGCCCAAATGCCTCCACGCTGCACACTCCAGCGCTGATTTCCCACTCGCCTAGCACTGACCCTGCAGGCTCAGCGGCCACTGTCTCACTAGCACAAGGAGCTGTCCAAAGGCTGAACTTCAAGGGCCCTTGCCTCCCATCCAGAGTCCTCCAGTGATTCCCTGCTGCCCTAGGACAAACTCCACCCCCTGCAGGACCTCACCTCTCCCACATGAGATGGGTCCAGGAAGAAGCCAAGTTTGTCCCCATCTTGGAGTCTCTGCCCTTGCCAGGACCCTCCTAGAATGCTCTTCCCCATTTCTTCCCATTCCTCTCATCCTTCAGAACTCAGCTCAAAGACCACCTCCTCCGACAGGCCCTCTCTGAGTCACTCGCCACTCTCTTGCCCAGTTTTATTTTATTCATAGCACTCTCCAGAATTTAATTACCATCGACTTGTTTTGCTGTCTGCTTCCCCCTCTAAAAGGTAAGCTCTCTGAAAGCAGATGTCCTTTTCTGTCTTGTTCACTGTGGCATTCCCGACACCTAGTAACAGTACCTGGCATGTAACAGGTGCTCGAACCACATTTGCAGAATGAATGAATCCCTCCAGGCTCCCCTGGCCCACAGAATAGCTTCCAAGGCTGGCTTTCCAAGCCCATGTGGATCTGGCCCCTGCCGACCTCTTTGGCTAATTTTGCCCTCAGAGCTCACTATTTCCCTCTGCTCAACAACATGAGTTCCCCTACATGCTCTGTCCTTCATGCCTGCTTTGTCTGCTGCACAAATTCTATTCACCAGTCTCTACTCAAATCTCCCATCTCTGGAAACTTTTTCTGACTCCACCCGAGGCCCAATTAATAGTAATGACCTCAGTCTTCCCATGGCTCCAGGCAGCATCCCTGGGCTTTAGCACTAACGGTTGTTGTTGTTGCTGCTAGGTGTCATCAAGTCACTTCCAACTCATAGCGCTAACGGTACTGCATTGTAATTACTTCCCAATGACCATAAGCTCCTGAGGGCAGGGCTGGGTTTGCTTCACCTCTGTAGAGCTGGAGCCCTGCATATAGCTGGGGAATCAGGCATGTTTGTTGAGTTAGGACATCTGTTTCATTGTTATCTGTACTGGTGTATACAGCACCAGTTTTGGAGTCAGCTAGATGAGGGTTTGGAAACTGATTCCTCCACTCATTTGCTGTGTGACCCTGGGCAAGTGACTTTACCTCTCTGAGCCTCAGGTTCCTCATCTTTGAAATGAGGACAGTAGCACAGACTGATAGGAACTTCATTAATCTTAAATACTTGCCACTGTGCATAAGAAGGTGAGTACACAGGGCTCACTGCATCAAGGTTTGAAATAGAGGAAACCAGAAACCACCAAAATGAAACCTACAGAACAGTGGCTAAGGAAATTATAGTGTGTAGGTAGTCCCCAAGGTATTCGAGTTACAACAAACTACACTTACGACCATCCTTTTTTTTTTTTTTAATGATTTATGTATATGTATGTACGTATTAAAAATATATCTGTAAGTTTATATGTAATGTTTCCAACCCCCAAAGACAAATAGAGATCAGACTTATAAAGATACTGATAATAAAAGGCAATAATAATGAAAAGTAAAAAAAATGAGGTATCCGACCTACATCAGAATTGACTTGCAATGGAGTCGTCGGAACTGAACCTCATCATAAGTCAGGGACTGCCTGTATTCATATAGTATACTCATCGTAAGTCGGGGACTGCCTGTATTCATATAGTATACTCATCGTAAGTCGGGGACTGCCTGTATTCATATAGTATACTCATCGTAAGTCGGGGACTGCCTGTATTCATATAGTATACTCATCGTAAGTCGGGGACTGCCTGTATTCATATAGTATACTCATCGTAAGTCGGGGACTGCCTGTATTCATACAGTATACTCATCGTAAGTCGGGGACTGCCTGTATTCATATAGTATACTCATCGTAAGTCGGGGACTGCCTGTATTCATACAGTATACTCATCGTAAGTCGGGGACTGCCTGTATTCATACAGTATACTCATCGTAAGTCGGGGACTGCCTGTATTCATACAGTATACTCATCGTAAGTCGGGGACTGCCTGTATTCATATAGTATACTCATCGTAAGTCGGGGACTGCCTGTATTCATACAGTATACTCATCGTAAGTCGGGGACTGCCTGTATTCATATAGTATACTCATCGTAAGTCGGGGACTGCCTGTATTCATACAGTATACTCATCGTAAGTCGGGGACTGCCTGTATTCATACAGTATACTCATCGTAAGTCGGGGACTGCCTGTATTCATACAGTATACTCATCGTAAGTCGGGGACTGCCTGTATTCATACAGTATACTCATCGTAAGTCGGGGACTGCCTGTATTCATATAGTATACTCATCGTAAGTCGGGGACTGCCTGTAATCATATAGTATACTCATCGTAAGTCGGGGACTGCCTGTATTCATATAGTATACTCATCGTAAGTCGGGGACTGCCTGTATTCATACAGTATACTCATCGTAAGTCGGGGACTGCCTGTATTCATATAGTATACTCATCGTAAGTCGGGGACTGCCTGTATTCATACAGTATACTCATCGTAAGTCGGGGACTGCCTGTATTCATATAGTATACTCATCGTAAGTCGGGGACTGCCTGTATTCATATAGTATACTCATCGTAAGTCGGGGACTGCCTGTATTCATACAGTATACTCATCGTAAGTCGGGGACTGCCTGTATTCATACAGTATACTCATCGTAAGTCGGGGACTGCCTGTATTCATACAGTATACTCATCGTAACTCGGGGACTGCCTGTATTCATATAGTATACTCATCGTAAGTCGGGGACTGCCTGTATTCATATAGTATACTCATCGTAAGTCGGGGACTGCCTGTATTCATACAGTATACTCATCGTAAGTCGGGGACTGCCTGTATTCATACAGTATACTCATCGTAAGTCGGGGACTGCCTGTATTCATACAGTATACTCATCGTAAGTCGGGGACTGCCTGTATTCATACAGTATACTCATCGTAAGTCGGGGACTGCCTGTATTCATACAGTATACTCATCGTAAGTCGGGGACTGCCTGTATTCATACAGTATATTCAGGAATACCATGTGGTTGCGAAAGAAAATGACAGACCTTTGGATATGGACATGGAAAGTTCTCCAAGATACTGCTGAGTGAAAATGCAAGCTGCAGAATGGTTTATACAATGTGATGTCATTTTTGTAAAGCACATACAAAAACACTATACATTTCCTATAACTGTGTATGCATTGAGCAAATACAGAGAAAAAGGTCTGCAAGGTGAATAACTAATGACAGCTACCTTTGGTGAGGGGATCAGGACTAGGGAAGCAGAGAGGACTCAAAGGGGATTTCAGCCTTTTCTGTAATAATTTTGTTTTTTATAATGAGATTGTATTCATTGTTGAATTAAAATTAGAATACAGTAAAACCTGCAAAAGCCAGAACGTGTAAGGCAGAAACCTGTCAGAAAGAAAAACACAAATATTTTTCACTAACAGAGAGCAACAGGATAGTGGTAAGACTGCTCCCCTCCAAAGGCAGAAAATTTGTAAGACCCAGAACAAGGCAGTCCTGCTGAATTCCAGGTTTCACTGTATATTAGATGATACATAGGTGGCTGACTATAAAGAAAAGCAAAGAAATGATTATCCTAAAAGTGAGGATAGAGGTTTCCTCCAACAGGGAGGGACAGGTACACTCAGAAAAGGACACACAGGGGTGGGGGCTTCTGGGTACTGGCCGCTTCTCTATCTCCACCTGAGGGTGGTTACACAGATGTTCGCCTGATAACGGTTCATTAAACTGTACGTTTATGTCTTGTCCACACAACTGTGCGCTTCCCGCGGGCAGGGGTTGATGTGTACTCATTTCTGTATCACCTCCACGACCACTTCACTCCCAGTTCCCTGCCCCAAAACAGACGTTAATGTAAGTTGAAGTTCAGCAGGGTGCGTCCCATTGCTCTGTCTGCTGAGGGACCGGGGCCGCTGTCCAGGGTACTAACAGCCCAAGGCTGGGAGGTCGCAGGGTAGGCTGGCCAAGTAAGCCCCATTCCAAGCCGTCTTTAAGACTCCTCATCCCAAACTGCCTCCCCTGGCCCCCCGCCTTGTGAACTGGCCCTTGCCCACCTCTACGGGCATCTCCTGGATGTCATCTCCCATCGCTTCCACCTTACTTCCTCCACGCTGCCTGCTTCTGTTCCTGCAACCTGCCCACAGTCCTCTCTGCCTCAGGACCTTTGCTCTGGCTGTTCTTCCACTTACACTAGGATTCACTTAAACATCCCCTCCACAGACAGGCCTTTTTGCTCACCCTATCTGGTTAAGAGCTCGGCTGCTAACCAAAAGGTCGGCAGTTTCAATCCACCAGCCACTCCTTGGAAACCCTATGGGGCAGCTCTACTCTGTCCTATAGGGTTGCTAGGAGTTGGAATCAACTCTGTGGCAAGGGGTTTGGTTCTGGTTTTATCCAACATAGTCTTTGCTCTCCCCATCTCTCTCTCCTTTGCCCTGCTGTATTTTTCTTCCTAGAACTCTTCACCATCTGACATTCCTGTTTCCGTGGATTATGTGTTCGTTTGTTGTCTGTCTCCCTCTCCCACCCTTTGGGAATGTATGCACCAGGAGGACACAGCATTCTGTCCTGTTATGTTTTATTTCCCTTTTTAAAAGGACCTCAGGTGCACAAAAATTGCATTAATCATAATCCTTGGCTCATGACATGCTCCTGTCACTGGGCTGGGCAGAGCCCTCTTTTATTATTCATTGGCTAATTTATTTTATTTATTTTTAATAATGTATGGATATGAATCCACCACTCAACATTAAAAGTAGAATGGTGACAATAATCACACCCATCTGTGTCTGCCCTCTTCACCCCTGTGTCCCCAACACCTGCAACATAGGAGACACTCAGTATCTAGTTGCTGAAGAAGAAGGTGGCCAAGGGACGATAACCACACTGTACAAAAGGAAGCCAACGGAAGGGCCTGCCTGGCCTCACAGGAAGTGGCTGAGGTGGAGAAGAAATCGAAGGCTAGACCCTCCACTAAGCTCTCCTGTCCTCTCCTGGTGATGCCTTCGGCCAGCCCTGCTCACCCTCGGTTTGGTCTGGCCAAAAGCCTCTTCAACATAATTCAATTCTACACCTTTGCAGAGGGTCCTCTGTGTCAGATCCTGTGCCAAGAGTGGGGGACACAGGAGTGGGCTGATGTTGGGTCATGCCCTTGAGTTCTCAGACCTCTGTGCAGCCAGGCCCCCATTACTACCACTCTCAGTGATGAGAGCACCTACTGGCACCTGCACGGGGCAGGCAGTGTGCCAAGGGCATCTTGACAACCACCCACAAAAGCAGGTGGACTGTTTTCAGAGGAGCCCACTGAGGTGTCCCAGAGAGGGCAAGGACTTTCTCCAGAGCCAGTATGGGGAAAGTGGTTCCAGAGCTTGGGCTCTCCTGACCACTGGGCCATGCTGCCCATTACACCAACAGCATGCAGCCTGGGGTCCTAGGCCTCTCCCATCTCTGCAAAAACAACTGAGATGGTTGGAAAGGTGTCAGCTTTGGAGTCACATAAGCAGGGGTTAGGGCTCGATGAGGCCCACGAAGGGGATGTTGCTTGGCTCAGGTGTCACATTCAGGAAGGGACGAGATTAAAATAAGATATGCATTTTCAACTTTACAGTTGGGAGCCACTGCGAGGCCACTCTGCCTGTGGGGCACTATGATTTTTTTTTTAATAGATCCTGAAATGACCTTGTAAATACCAGTTATATGGTATTTTGTTATTGTTGTTAAAAGCACAAGTCCATAACTCCATTTTGGTGTTTCTTCATTCCTGGTAAACTAGAAAGCTCAAAAATTAGAGGTGTAGGGAGTGACTGCTTTATGGGTATGGGATTTCCTTTTGGGGTAATGTTCAAGAACTAGATAGTGGTGATAGTTGCACAATATTGTGAAAGCACTAAATGTCACTAAATTGTACACTTTAAAATGGTAGATTTTATGTTATGTGTATTTTATCACAGAAGAAAAAGTTAGAAGTGGCCTTGGCTTCTCTCAGCCTCTCTGAAGCCTGCTGAGTCCTCACTGTGTGACTCTGAGAAAGACACTCAACCTCTCTGTGCCTCTCTCTTGAGCGATATGGACTCTGAGCTTCCATCTGAAAAGGGCCCTACCTGCAGGAGATGCTCCACAAACGTTTATTCTGAGTTTAATGTAGTGGAATTGGATTGGTCTAGACTGGACAAGACATAGTCCCTGCTGTCATGGAAGCAAACTTTGAGCTCTGGACACTTGACAAAAAGTGAGTACCAAGAGAGATGTCTAGGTTTTTGGTATGACAACCATTTACTGAGATGGGGAAGGCTGGAGGAGCTTGAGGGAAGGGAATCAAGAGTGGTTCTGCTTTGGACAAGTGAAAAGAGGAACCCTATACCTACACGAGAAGCCGGACTATACGAAGAAGAACGGGGCATCAGGATTGGTGGAAGACTCATTAACAACCTGAGATATGCAGATGACACAACCTTGCTTGCTGAAAGAGGACTTGAAGCACTTACGATGAAGATCAAAGACCACAGCCTTCAGTATGGATTACACCTCAACATAAAGAAATCAAAAATCCTTACAGCTGGACCAATAAGCAACATCATGATAAATGCAGAAAAGATTGAAGTTGTCAAGGATTTCATTTTACTTGGATCCACAATCAATGCCCACGGAAGCAGCAGTCAAGAAATCAAACGACCTATTGTATTGGGCAAATCTGCTGCAAAAGACCTCTTTAAAGTTTTAAAAAGCAAAGATGTCACTTTGAGGACTAGGTGTTCCTGACCCAAGCCATGGTATTTTCAATCACCTCATATGTATGTGAAAGCTGGACAATGAATAAGGAAAACTGAGGAAGAATTGATGTCTTTGAATTACGGTGTTGGGGAGGAATACTGAATATACTATGGACTACCATAAGAAGGAACAAATCTGTCTTGGAAGAAGTATAGCCAGCATGCTCCTTAGAAGTGAGGATAGCTCAGCAGGGACTAGTCCCTGGAGAAGGTCATCATGTTTGCTAAAGTAGAGGGTCAGCAAAAAAGAGGAAGACCTTCAACGAGAAGGAATGACACAGTGGCTGCAACAATGGGCTCAAGCATAAAAACGATTGTGAGGATGGTGTACGACCAGGCAGTGTTTCGTTCTGTTGTCCATACGGTCGCTATGAGTCAGAACTGACTCAACAGCACCTAACAACAACACTACCTGCTTGTCAGAAGTGTTTTTCATGCATTTTCTCACTGACTCTTCTCAACACCCTTAGGAGAGAAGCACTGTCAACATCCCCATTTTATAGACGAAGAAACTCAAGTTTAACAGGGTTAAATCGTCTGCCCGGGGTCACACAGCTGGAAACAGGATTCGCACTCATGCAGTTGGACTCCAGAGCCCACGTTTCCATCCACTGCACTCTATTTCGCCCTCAGAACCTTTCCCACCTCTTCCCTTCAACTTAGCAGGAAGCTCTGGGCTTTGCTTTCTGAGACTCCCCGACGGGTCTCCCATTCCTGTCCCAGTTATGGCCTCCTGCCAATATGAGCCATTCGCTAAAGGCTTTCTGACTGACAACAACTCTGAGAAGTAGACTGAATAGCATCCACCACCCCCACTTCTTTCCCCAGCCCCACGTTATGGGGCCGTAACAGATTCTCCAAGCTAACACAGCAAGCCCAGCTGCGGTAGGAACCAACATCCTCAGATCCACCGGCTCCCTGCTCCACTAACGGACCTCATCCACAGAGTTTCCTATGGAAAGTACTCTCTCACCTCTGTGCAGGATCTGTGTCTGGCAATGAACCTCTCCTCAGTGCCAAAGACACCAGCCACATTGGGGTTCTGGTTGAAGAACACCAAATAATTGCAACCCAGGCGCCTGCCTCCCAGAAGCTTACCCCAGCCTCCTAGAGAAAGCAGCACCCTGTCCTGCTGAGAGGACAAGATCAGATGTACGTAGCTTCAGTCCCTCTCTCTTCACCTGCTCAGCTGTGTGACCCTGGATAGGCAACTCTGCTTCTTTAAGCCTCGATATCGTCACCAATTCCAAAAGAGCTCTCAGATCCCTCCACTGCCCCTGCCACAGTCCAGGCCACCACCATCTCTGCCTGGGTGACTTTAGCAGCCTCCTCCTGCAGGTCTCCCTGTTTCTGTGCCTGACCTTGATAGTCTCGTCCCCACCTGGCACCCAGAGATGGTCTTTCTGAAAGTTAATCAGGCTCTGTCACTCCTTTGCTCAAGGAGTGGGCATAAAATGGCATAAAATCCAAACCCCTTAACCCAACCCACAAAGTCTTAAATGATCTGACCCTGCTGACATCTCCCATCTCTTCCCTCATCACTCTTCCCTTCACCTACCCTGCCCCAAGCCACACTGCCTCCTCTCTGTTCCTCAAGTCAAGCTTCTTCCCACCCCAGGCCCTTTGCATATGCTGTTCCCTCTGCCTGGAACACTCCTCCTAATGCTCTTTGCCTGGTTAAATCCTATTCATCTTTAAAGGCTCAGCTTAAATGTCTTGCCCTCTCTCTCCTGACTGCATATTCTACTTTATTCTGTAGAGGAACTTATCGCTATTTCTTATTATGTATTTAATTGGTATTTCCACCTAAAGATCTGTATTCCCTTCCATTTGTCAGCTCAGTGAAAGCAGGCTGTGCCAGTTTTGCTCACTGCTGTATCTCCCATGTGCAGCACAAAGTCCAGCACATTGCAAGGGCTCGACGGATGTGTGGAACACATGGGTTAAGTGGACCCTCTGTGGGAACAAGCTCCTGACGCAAAGTACTTGAGTGTTCCAGCCTCAGTTTCCACTTCTGTAAAATCAAGATGATAATTCCTTCCTCATAAGGTAGTGGTGAGGTTTCAAGTAGACAATCAATTGACAGTGCTTTGGGGAAAAAAATATGCTCTATAAATACAAAATCTTGAAAGGACTAGATCTACAGGATGGGCAGGATTCAGAAAAGAGAACAATAATTGGGAAATGCACGGCCATTTGTCAGGTAACCTTAACTGCCGAGCATTTTGCATTTCCTAGTCCAGTCCCTGGAGAAGGACATCATGTTTGGTAAAGTACAGGGTCAGCGAAAGAGAGAAAGACCCTCAGTGAGATGGACTGGCACAGTGGCTGCAACAATGGGCTCAAGCATAGCTATGACTGTGAGGATGGCACAGGACTGGGCAGTGTTTTGTTCTGTTGTATATAGGGTCACTATGAGCTGGAACCAACTCAACAGCAACTAACAACAACAAATTTCATTGACTCCTATGAAGTGGTGGTTTGGAAGATGATAACCCACTCAAAGGAGAGAACTGAGGCTCAGAGAGAAGGAGCCACCTGCCCGTGCTGTCACAGTGTACATGGCAGAGCTGGGATTTGAACCCTTCACATGGAGACAGTCACATTTTCCAAGCATCTCCAACAGAGGTTGGCTCTAGTCATGGGTACTAGACAAACTGAACCAACGAAGAGGACCAACCAGAGTCAAATGAGTCTGAATGGCAGTCCTGGCTCCACCACCCACTGGCTGGTGACCTTCGGCAAGAAGTCACTGCCCTTCTCTGAGCCTCAATGTCTGCATCTGCAAAGCGGGGATCACGATAATGCCTACCACGTAGGGTGGGCAGGGGATTCATTGAGACACGCAGTAAGCAGTCAGTAAGCAGCTGCTGTGATTGCTACTCTTCCACCTGGGGGAACAGCACAAGCAAGAGCTCGGGGGCAGGTTTGGAAGATGATAAGAGGCCAGTGGAGAGAGAGGCAATCAGAGAGGACTCCCAAAGGAGGAGCATCTGGAGCCAGACAGAAAGGGAAAGGAGTCCCACACCTGCACCCAGCTGCAAAGGCACAAAGTGGGAAGCCTCGACGTGTCCCACACTCCAAAGGGTGGTCTTGGTCCAGGGGGACAGTCCTCAGGCAGCCAGGGAGGTGGTGACATGGTCGCTGCAGGCAAGGGGTCCCCCGATCTCCTGCCCTCCCTCCACCAGATCCCTCACCTCCTTCCAGGTTTCCTGGGCCTCGGCCAGAATCCCATACTCTGCCAATCCCCCGCCAACCTCCCCTCCATCCCAGGCCCAGCCCCACCCCAGCTCAGGCCTGGTCCTAGTTCCTGTGCTCTGGCCTCCCTCACATGGCCCCCGAGGGATCTTTCTCTCTTTTATTAAGAAGGCCTTTGACTTATTGGAAAACTATGATCTGAAGGTAGTACAAAAACTTCACAGCCAGTGAAAAGTAAGAACTGTTTTAGACAGAGGCCTCATGTAACACAAGGTTAGGTCTCCGTGTAGATACACAACCCTTTTTAACACAAATGGCTTCCTCTTTATAACACAGAGTTCCTTACTCCCTTTTGTAAGGCTTCCCAGGCCCCTCACTGCTAAGCCATGTAGCCCAGGTAGCTGTGAGGCCTCAGAGGAGGATGTGAAGGTCTGTTGACATGGAGTAAGGTAGCTGGTTGGGTCACTGAGCCCTAGGTAAAGGGTGGCCAGTTGGAAAGGAGACCCAGGGTCATCCTGGGATGCTCCTCCTCCAGAATGTCCCCCAGCTGTCAATTTCCCATCAATTCAGCCCAGAGACATCTGAATCCCCCAGCTCCTTCCCACCCAGAGCCATCCCTCAGACCATCTCTGTCTCCCCCCTTCTCCCCCACCCCCGCCTGGGCCACTGCACAGCCTCTTCAGCTCTCACTCACTCACTCCACAGATATTTCTTGAATCTGGTCCACCAGCTAGGGATGAAGGACACAGCCCCTGCCCTTGGGGGCTGATGATGGCAGTAGGGCCCAGGATCGTGAATCCATTCCCTTTACTTCTCCCTAAAGCATGACCCTGGTGGGGTCACTCCCCTGCACAGGCTGACAAGAAAAATCTTGGCATCTAGGACGTGACCCAGGCCAGCCCCTACCCATGTCTCCAGGTGAGAGGGCAGCCCGCAGCCCTGAGGTGGATAAAGGAGGCACCCATGTTCCCCGAGCAAGGATCCTGCTAAGAGCTGCCACCACCTCCTCCCCAGAGACGAGAATCCAGGCCTCCAAGGCACAGGTTGTAAACACCAGGAGCTGTGAATGCTATCTGAGCAGCTTCCTTTTAGGAGACAGCCAAGGCTTGGGGTAGGCAAGAGACCTGAGCAAAACGCCATGCAGACGTCTGTAGACATCTGTGGCTGGCACAGAGGCACTCGGTCTGGGCTCTCCAGCCTTATCTTTGCAGGTGTAGCCACACTCTGACTTGGCCAGACATGGACACCCCCAGGACGTGGGGAGGAAGGGGCTTAGACCTTTTCCCTGTGCTTTCTGCTGGCGTTCCAAGGATCTGGACCTGTGTTCATTTTTACGACTGTGGGAGAGGGGGATGATCCAAGAGAGGGGGGATGAATGGGACAAGTGATATGGTGGGTGGGTGGACAGGGTAGAAAAGGACTGAGGGAAACCTATGTGGGGGACAGAGAACAGAGGGGTGTAGGGAAAGAATCCATGGGGACTATGAAGGCAGAACAGAGAAGGGTGTGGAGGTTTTCCCATCCCAGGAGGGACAGGCAGCAATAAAGGAGAGTCAGAGTCGGACAGCGACAGAGACAGAAGGACAGAGACAGAGAGAAGCAGAAAGAGAGAGAGAGACAAAGAGAAAAAGAAAGCAGGAGGGAGGAGGGCAAGCAGACCTGGGACTGCAGACTGACCATCCGTACATTGCTTCTTGACACCCTCTCCGCTGCCCCTCACACCCCCAGTCCAGTGGATGCCGAGTGCTGTCCCCAGTCCTGAAGGGGCCATTGTGGGCAGAGCTGAGACTGATATACGGGAGGGTGTTCCACCCAAAGAGAGGGGCCAAGTTCCTGCAGGGCTGACAGGCTGAGGCGCTGCAACGGGGCCAGGGGTGGAGGGGTGGAGCGGCCATCCCCCTTGGGGGCCTGTGGAGACCCCACCTGTTCTTGCCCCTGCTGGCGGCCACTCTCCTGACTTCTGCCAACGCCTCCCTCAACCTGTGGCCACTGTCTCCCTGCCTGATCACCCCAGCATCCTCCTGTACTCCTGTCATCCACGGACCCCCAAGACCACCGGTCCAGAGCCCACCACTCTGCTCCCTCCAGGTTTGGGGCTAGGGAGGGGAGCACAGGAGCCTAGATGTGGAGGGGGCTTGATGGATTATTGAGGATGTGGATGCGGACTGTGGCTGACATGGATGAGGAGGAAGAGGAGGGGGTGATGGATGATGCTAAGTCTGTGATGGGGGGGCAGCAGGGGAGGGGTGGAGGAGGGCTGGGGGAGGGGTGGTGAGGAAGCGGGTTGAGGAGGGAGCAGGACCAGGCTCACATTTGGCATTCAGGGCAGCTGACAATAAAAATGCTTTATTGCCAAGAAACTGGATCGATCGGGGCTGGAGGGGGCTGGCAGGGGGGACGCGGAAGCGCAGAGGCCGGCGGCCGGCCGGGCCTCCGCAGCGACCAGGGCCCGAGCCGCCCTCCCCCCTGCGCCCCCCTCCCCGCCTCCTGCCCTTTCTCTCTCCTGCAGCCACCGCTTAGTTCTTATTATATTTTTTCTTATATATTTTTTCCCCCAGCTTCTCCTGCTCCTGCTTTTTTTTTTCTTTTAATTTTTTTTTTAAAACTCTCTGCACTCTCAATGCCGCAGGCTGGGTGGGGGCAGGGTGGGGGTGTCTGCCCAGGCCAGGCCCCTACCCACAGGCACCCAGAGGTGCTGGCCCCGAGCTAAGCCCCACTTTGCCCCCATGTCCCCCCAGTTGAGTCAGGCTCCCCCAGAGCCTGTCCTCGTGGGTGCTCATCTACCCTGCCACCCCTCCTAAAGGCCTCCATCCACCCATGGAACTGTCCCCTCCCCACACCCACGGTGGGCTCAGGGCCCAGACTAGGCCTTCCTCCCCTCCCCCCTACCTGGCCCTGCTCTCTCCCAGAGCCATTTGGCTGATGGTCAGAACTGTCCGTCAAGGGGGCTCTGAGCCTCTGGGGACCCAGATGGGAGGGGGGAGGGGGAGAGGTCAGGGGTCAGGCCACGTCCCCTCAGCTCAGCTCTTTCCCCTCCCCCTTCCTAACAAAGAGAGCGGCAGCCCTGACGCTGGGGCGGGGGGCAGCCTGGTACTCAGGGAAGCAGGGAGCAGAGGGGATATCAGGATGGCCATGGGCAGAAGGCAGAGGTGGGGGCCGTCTGCTCCTCCTCTGCCCTCCCCGTTGGGTCAAGGTTAAGGTGATCCCTCAAACTCTCTGAGGCTGGGCTGGGAGGGGAGGAGGGTATGAATAGACAAAGAACTGGAGCCCCAGGGAGCTGGGGGCTGCGGGAGTGCACCTGGGACCCAGAGCAGTCTTGGGCTGAGGAAGGGGTAGCCAGCACCCCTCTGGCCTGGGCTTGCCCTCCGGATGGCCCTGCCTCCCATCCTCCCATCTGCACCAACCCCTACAGATCCCAGAGCCATATAGAACCTTCAAGCTTGAGCAGGGTTGGGTGAGGGTGAGGGGAAACAGAGGCCTAGAGGGAAAGAGAAAGCCAGGGTTGGGATCCAGGATGGAGGCACAGCCCCAGGGTTCTCAGCTCTGTCCTGGATCCTCTCCCCTCACTCCCCTTCCCCCCCAAGAAAGACACCTTCCCTGCCTTCCCCACACAGGTCAGGGGAGGCTTAGACAGGGGGACAGGTGGTAGAAGGGTCTATGGAGAGAGAAGAGGAGGCTGAGAAGAGGGAGAGGCTAAGGAGAGGGAGAAGCTGAGAAGAGGGAGAGGCTGAGGACAGGGAGAGGCTGAGGAGTGGGAGGGGCTGAGGACGGGGAGAAGCTGAGGAGAGAGAGAAGCTGAGGATGGGGAGAAGCTGAGGACGGGGAGAAGCTGAGGATGGGGAGAAGCTGAGGACGGGGAGAGGCTGAGGACAGGGAGAGGCTGAGGAGAGAGAGAAGCTGAGGATGGGGAGAAGCTGAGGACGGGGAGAGGCTGAGGACAGGGAGAGGGTGAGGATGGGCAGAAGCTGAGGATGGGGAGAAGCTGAGGACAGGGAGAGGGTGAGGACAGAGAGAGGCTGAGGAGAGAGAGAAGCTGAGGACGGGGAGAGGCTGAGGACGGGGAGAGGCTGAGGAGAGAGAGAAGCTGAGGATGGGGAGAAGCTGAGGACGGGGAGAGGCTGAGGACAGGGAGAGGGTGAGGACGGGCAGAAGCCGAGGATGGGGAGAAGCTGAGGACAGGGAGAGGGTGAGGACAGAGAGAGGCTGAGGAGAGAGAGAAGCTGAGGATGGGGAGAGGCTGAGGACAGGGAGAGGGTGAGGACAGAGAGAGGCTGAGGAGAGAGAGAAGCTGAGGATGGGGAGAAGCTGAGGACGGGGAGAGGCTGAGGACAGGCAGAGGGTGAGGACAGAGAAAGGCTGAGGAGAGAGAGAAGCTGAGGATGGGGAGAAGCTGAGGATGGGGAGAGGGTGAGGAGTGGGAGAGGCTGAGCTTTCCCCTCTCCCAGGCCAGGGCGTTGGGTGGGAGAGAAGGAGAAAGAAATTCTAAATGTGATCTCTTTCCAGCGGTGGCCTGGTATAGCAGTGGGGAGGAACTTGAAGTTGGAAAGTGCAGGCCCCAGCTGAGTGCCCAGCCATTGGTGGCTGGGGAAGAAGGCATTCGGAGAGGTTCCATCTCCTATCCACGGTCATACAGCAAAGGAAGAATCAAACTCCTGTTTGTCCAAAAGCCACACGACAGACACTGCCCGGGGCCTCCTGCCTGGCCAGCAACTGTGGAGGGGCGAGGGGGGCTGAGGCATTAAGGGATAAGGGACAGCCAGAGAGACAGGCAGAAATACTTCAGCTCTTCTGCCGAGGCTGAGGCGGCTCTCTGGGAGAGGGCCGCAGCAGAGAGGAAGGGGGGGAGGACAGGTGACCTCTTTTTTTGGGAGGGGTGGCCGAGCTCGAACATGCCCCCACAGCCTGCCAAGAAGGCCCCATATGGGCCAAGGACTATAAGGGTCCCGGCTGCCCTCCCCCAAACCTCCCCTCCCTTCTCTCCCTCTCTCTTTCTAGGCTGGCTATCGACCGGGGCTGTGACATGGTAGATCAATACGGCAGGGATATAAAGCCGGCTGGCTGCCTGCCTGCCTCTGCCTCCTCTCTCTCCCTCCGCTTGCCTTGCTTCCCTTTCCCGCAGCCGTACCCAGGCCCGCCACCCCGGTGTCCCCCTTACCCAGGCCTCTAAGGGGCCAGGGGCCCCCTACCACTCCCCTACAGCGGGGGAGCTTAGAGAGGTGAGAGCTTGGACAGCCAGGAGAGGGGTGAGTATGGGAGTGGGCAGGGGTCACACATGCAGGTAAGGGGGTTGGGATAAACTGAGGGATAGCCCCCTGGGAGAAAGCAGGCACCCCTCAGTTGGAACAGCTCAGGGAGATGGGGCGCTTTGGAGGTAGGAGAGGGATGAACCTGTGGGAGGTAGGCAGGGGATACATGGTGGGGGCTGGGGAGACAGTGTCCTGAGCCCAGGGGGCTAGACAGGCCTGGGGGGTGCTAAAGAGCAGTGTGGCAGCCCCCTAGGCAAGCCTGCTGCCTACTCGCAGAGCCCCCGGCGGCCCTATCCCGTGGGTCCCTGGGGCAGAAGCTGCCTCGGTCTCACCCTAGGACCTGACCTGCGAGCCGTGTGGGGGGGGGGGTGGGGGGGGTGTGGGTGTGGGTGTGTGGGCGTGTGGGTGTGGGTTTGGGTGTGTGGGTGTGTGGGTGTGGGTGTGGGTGTGTGTGGGTGCATGGGTGCGCGCACGCGTGTGGTGGGGGAGGGGGGTTGTGAGGCTCTGGGCAGGGGGTCCTGGGGGGAGGGCTGTGTGTCTGAGTTGCCATATGAGTGAAGTGTGCTCGTGGCCCCGGGTGGCCATGTGTCTTTGAGTCTTTAAGCTCTGCTGTATGACTTGGGACTACGTGTCCCTGTGTGTCTTGGCTACTGAGTCATGTCTGTGGGCGTGTCCCCAGTGGGCTGGGCGGCTGTGTGTGTACTTCCATGAGTGTCTCCCAGCCCCAGGTATCCCCAAATAACTGAATATATGTGGTGTACATATATATTTATATATGCCCCTGGGGGAAGTGAGGCTGTGTTCCCATAAGCATCTCAGTGACGGGCTGTCCCCAGGTAATCTGATGGCTGTGTGTTCTGTGTGTTCCAGGAAACTGCCTTTCCATGCATCGGTGTGTCCTGGCGTGTGCGTGCCCTCTCCCGAGTATGTCTGAGCATGTATGCTTCTGCGAGTGTCCGGGGGCCTGGGGAGTGAGTCTCTGTGTGTCCCTGTGCATGGATCCTGTGACTGTGTGGGTGGGTGTCTAGGTGTGTGTCTAAGGGACTCTGTGTGATTGTCTCTGTGCGTATCTGTGGCTCTTTCTTTTCACAAGTGCCAGAGGTTCTGTGTGGTTGCTCCACGTGTCTACATAACTCTGCGTGTCCCTCTGTGCTGTGTTTCCACACGTGGCCAGTGGCTCTGGGTGTGTCCCCACGTGTGCCGTGGTGACTCTGTGCGTATGCCTGTGTCTGAGCAGTGCTCCATCCCCGAGTCTCTGGGTGTGGGGGAGGGTGGCAGGGCGGTGAGGGCTGCCACCACCATAGTAGCTGGCCTGCTTTATCGCTAGTCTCCAAATATGAATGTAAAGGCCTGCTGCCTTCTTTCCTGTCCCTGCCAGAGGCCCCAGACCCCTGCCGGGACAGGCCCAGGCCCCCCTCCCTCCTCCCACCTTGGGCGGGCAGTACCTCTGTTCCTCAACACCCCCTGCTTTGGCAGACACCACCTCAACACCACCAAGCGACCTCCGTCCCTCCCAAACCCCCCAGCGCCACCCACTCCCCCCGCCCTCCCCCCACCACAAGTCCAGTCCAACCCAGACAAAAGCAATTACTCCTGAGGTAGGATGTGAGTGTGGGTGTTAGAAACAGAAAAAAAGGGGGGGAAGGGAGGGGGAGTGGGAGAGACATACACAGAGGCAGGGGTGGACAGCCAAAGACCCACTGAGACAAGGAATGAGAGCAAGACCGACAGAGAGTGACAGACAGAGGGACACACACAGAGAGAAGCAGAGACAGATGGGGAGAGACAGAAAATGGAAGGGACTAGAAGAGACACAGACACAGTAACCAGGAGGCAAAGGTGAAGAAAAAGAGCAGAGGAAGGGCAAATGAAGAGAGAGAGACACACACAGAGACAGAGAGACCGAGAGGAACAGAGAGAAGGCAAAAATCCCAGACATGGAGACGTACGGAAGACATACATGACAAGAGGATGAGGGCCAGAGGCAGCGAGAACCAGAAAACAGAGGCAGTGAGAGACAGGGATGGGTGGGAACTGTATCTGAAGGGGAACAGAAAGGCTGAGGGAGAGAGAACGAGGCAAGACAGAGAGACAGAGACAGAGGGTGGAGAGCCACGACTGAGAGAAAGTGAGAGACATGCAGATGGAGGTGGAGGGAAGTTAACAATTCTTAAGGGAAGGGGAGAGTGGAAAGCTGCAGAGAGCTGAAGGGAGACCGAAGTGAGAGCTCCTTCCTCTTGGTCTGTCTGTCTCTCTCTCTCTCTCTCTCTCTCACACACACACACACACACACACACACACTGTTTTCTGCCCCACCCCACCACCAGGCCAGAAGTCAGCCCTCCCACAGTCCTCCTCGGCCCCTGTGAGCCAAGACAGGAGGGAACAGGCCAGATGACAGAGACAGCTCAAGCAACAGCAGGGAGTGAATGATCACACTGGGCAGGTGAGGTCAGGGCACCCCACACACAGCCTGTCACCCTCTCCCTCCTCACACGGACACACACACACCACACCCTGAGGCCTTGGCCAGGTCCCTTACATTCTGCCAGCACAGTCAGCCTGGTGGGAGTGTGGGGACCTCAGAGACCAGGTGTGGGGCGCCGGGCACTTCCTTCCTGCCCCACAGCCGAGCCCTCCACCCTGTTCTTTCTCCTGGCCCCCTACCCAAGCCCGTGGCCTTGTCCTCTCTCAGCCGCCCACCCGCACTATCTCTTTCCCTTGTTTCTTTCCAGCAGTCTCTGAGCCCTTCCTCTGCTCTCCCAGCTTGCCCGCTCGGACTTTTCGCTGATCTCTGGTTCTCTTTGTTTGCCGACCTCAGTTGATTGGTCTCTCTCTAGGCATTTCTCTGACACGGAACATCTCAGGGGCTCCCTGAGTCTCTCCCTCTCCATTCCTCCTTCCTCCCTCTCTGGTGTATTTCGGGATGCCCCCTTCTCGGAGGATCCCTCTGGCCTCCTGCCGTCCACAGGCCGAGATGAGAGTGGGAGGGGCCGGGGAGGGGCACATCTTCTCTGGTTCTCCCCTCATCTCCTTTCCCTTCTCTCTTTCCTCCTTCCCCCTCCCTGCGCCCCCACCAGGTCCTACATCTCCGTGTGGCTCTCTGGAGACAGAAAGCTAGATGCGTACCCCTTACACTCCCCCAGAAGACTTGGGAATAGAGGTGGAGGCTCAGAGGAAAAGGAGGCACCCAGCGGGAACGGGGAGGCCAAGACTCAGACGAAGATCAAGAGAACGGAGGAAGAAGAGGACAGGACAGAGCCTCAGTGACGGAGAGGAAGGACAGCAAGAAGCTGAGACACACAGGACAACGTAAGCCGGACAGTGGGGGTGGGGGGCAGTGCTCATCATTATTTCCAACAAACGTTGCTGGATCAAGGCTCTGCTCTCTGCCTACCAGCCATCACCAACTCTGGGACAAATCCCAAGGAATGTGTCCCTCTACCTGAAGTCTGGGCCAAATGCTCGCCTCTGCCCTGGGCGCCACACGTGCCAGGATGGGGACACTTTGGCCTTCACTTACTGTGGGACTGTCAGCGAGGCCAGGGACCAGAGGCCTAACTAGCGGGGCAGGTAGGGCGCTGCCTGAGGCGGGGCGCCTATTAGCAGTTTCTATTGGTCATCACAGTTTCCACTGCCAGCTGAGAGAGATCATTCAGCAATTTAACACTAATTAATTGCCCTAGACGCTGTTTTCCGTAGTTAGGCCCCCGTCAGGGACATGAGCCGCTTTTACCTCCTCCACATCTGTAGGCCCTGCCCCGGCAGACAGACAGACACTCCCAGTCCAAAGCTGTTTCCACCCAGCCAGGGCCAGAGCAAAGGCAGCCAGAGGAATCAAGTGCCCCCAAACTGTAAACAGCCCCACCCATCTGGACTCCCCATCCGGTGAGGAATGCTGCTGCCTGCAGCACGGCCAATATGCCCGTAGCAATGCAACCCCTGCCCGCCGCCCAGCTCACCCAGCTGCCATACAGAGCACGCCTGTGGTTCCCACTAAACAGATGTCACCCAGCCCTGCACCCATAGGGAGCTGCCCCCACATTGAAGGAATCCCATTCCACCCCCCACCCTCGCCAAAGCACACGTGTACGACACACACCCTATTCCTCTAGCCAAAGACCCAGCTCTACAGCCCCTGCCCGGGCACAATTCAGACAGGGCCCCGGGGGACCTGGGCAAATCCGTGGCCCATCTGTTCGGCTCTTGGTTCTTGTCTGCAAAATACCTTCCACTGCCATGCACACCTGTATTTCGGATCCGGCCTGATCACACCACCACACCCACACTCTCACCTTGGGGCTCATCCTCCCTCCTCCTGATGCAGCCAGTGAACCCCCTGGGTTCTCTCCATGCCTCCTAACCAGACCCAGCAACAAAAGCCCTTCCCCACAGCTAATCTCCTGGATCTGAAGCACTCAAGACTCCCTCTGGGTGTGTAGGTGCCCTGGGGCACAGCCCCAGTGCTTGTGTCTGAGTCGCCTCTGTGACCCCGGGGGCCTAGCACAGGGCCTGGCCCCCTCACAAGGCTACCATGCCATTTTGTGGATGGACAGAAGGACAGACTGGAGGGAAAGACAAGGCCCAGGGCACTGGGAGGGCAATGGATGCTGAAAGGACCATGGGGAGTCTGAGGCAGCACAGCCTCCACAGTCCCAAACAGTGGAGAAGAGCCCAGAACTGGACCACTCGGTTCCCCCCACCAGGGCCATAACTTGCTCCTTAGCTTCCAGAAAAGCCCCCCTCCTCACCTCGCCCCTTCCTCCCCAAGACCTCCGAAGCCCCCCTCTTTCTCTTCTAACCCAGCAACTGTGGCCCCCCTGGTTCAGGTGAGCAGTGTCTATGCCGTGTCCCCACCCGCCCAGCCCAGGGCCCTCGGAAGCCAGCGAGGCGCCTCTCTGAGTCTCCAGACTGCAGCCCAGGACCTGTCACACAGGAAGCCCCAGAGAATGCTGGCTGAAGGAATAAACGGATGGATGGAGGTTTACGTGTCTGTTTGCTCACTTCTTTATTAATTCAACAAATACTTATTTCACGTTCACACTGTGCCAGGGCCTGAGTGTAGACATGCTGGGTGAAAGAGAGACGTCCTCCACCACGAAGCTTATATTACACTAAACACATACTACGTAATCAGATGTGGTGACAGACTCTGGCGGGGTGGGGGAGAACGGGGTGGACGTGAACAAGTCTGGAGTTGGGGAGGCCTCTCAAAGTGGGGAGACATCACTGGAGATCTGAGGAGAAAGTAGAGGAGGAAGCTCAACCAAGGTGGAAAGAAGGCCCTGGAAGGGCCAGAGGGGCGTGAAGGAGGGCGAGGCCTAGGGGAGGGTCTCCCCCATTTGGGGGACTCCAGATCACATACGGGGTATGAAGGAGGCCTCTAGATATGTTTGGGAAATCATTCATCTTCCAAGTGTGGCTACGAAGGAAAGATAGTGGGGGGCAGGGGCACTGTCTATTGTTGTTGTTTTGTAGCAAAATTATACACCTAAAGGGGTGTGGCCTCCTCAGTCAAAGCTGCCACTCTGGAAGGCTGAAGTTTTCCTTGAATGAGCCTACTGAGGCCACTCAAATATTTTGGCAACAGCCTTCAAGGCCACTTTATAGACTCCATCAGCAAAATATACTCATTATTGTATAACTGCATCTAGTTTCTATTGAAAAAACCAATAAGCAGCCCCAGTATTATCCAATTCTTTCACTGCTAAGTTTATCAGAGCTAGCACTAAATATGACTTCAGGTGTTCCCCCAAATCAAATTCACTCCCCAAGCACAAAGATTTGTCATCCCGCGGACAGTCCAAACACTGTGGTGGGTGTGGCAAAGTGAAAGAATGAGAGCTTTGAGTTCAGGCAGACCCGAGTTCAAATCTTGTCTCTACCACCTAACTTGCTGGGTAACCTCAGGCAAGTTTCCTCTCCTCTCTGTGCCTCAGTTTCCTTCTCTTATAACAAGTGACTAGTCCCCACTTCATTCACAGGGCTGCAATGAGGATGAAATGCAAAGTGTCCAGAACAGGGCCTGGCACACAGGTGGCCCTCAAGAAACACCGGTTTTCTCATTAGGATGTAAGAGTTCTCTGGCCTGTGTTTCCAAACCTATTATACACATGTCTGTGAAACACTGGATGTTCAGTGGATATTTATCTCAACACAAAGAATTAAAATCATAGACCTCTCTAGTCTCCACCAATGTCAAAACAATTCCTTTTAAACCCCTCCGTTACTTTAGCCCAACTTTCAGGCATCGCTCGAAGCTGGCCCCCAGCACTAACTCTGCAGCCTGGAAAGGGCACTCGAGAAAGGGAACGTCCTATAATCTGACTCCTACCTTCCTACCAACTAGAACAGGGGTCCACGGATCAGCTTCAAAGGGGTCGGGTCTGTGAACATCCTGAAATGATCGGCACCATTGAGTAGATGGAGCCCTGGTGGCACAGTGGTTAAGAGCTCAGCTGCTAACCAAAAGGTCGGCAGTTCGAATCCACCAGCCGCTCCTTGGAAACCCTATGGGGCAGTTCTACTCTGTCCTGTAGGATCGCTATGAGTTGGAATTGACTCGACGGCAACGAATATTGAGTAGGTATGTGTTTTCCTGGGACAGAGTCTAGACTAAATGTTGTACCACTAGAAATCTAGGGGCCAAAAGTTGCCTGAAATATGTGGTTTAGACCACTGGGGGCTTTTTTTTGAAAATTTGCATTCAGTGTCGACATCTAAAGATTGGGAGATTTCACGTAAAAGTCTAGATGGCTTCTCTTGAAAAAAATCAGAAGATCTGGCAACTCTGGCTTGCGGGCCTGAGTGGGAACAGTCTGTGCAGATGAAAAGCAGCTGCCCCCGCCCGCCCCGTACATATTCCAGGCCGCTACAGTCCCTCCCCACTAGTTTGCAAACCCTGGGCTGCAGCTTTCATCTGCTTGGAGTGTGAGTCTGTGACTCCTGGTCCAGTAAAGGACTCCTGGGTGGGAGGTCTAGGAGGGCAACTAAGGCTTCCAAGGTCCTGAAGGCTGTGGGTGAAGCTGCTCTGGTTGGAAGGGGTTGGCAGCATGGTGGACCTACCCCAAAGGCCCTGCCCCCCCCCAGATGCTTACTGGCAGGGGCTCACTACAGACGCCTGAGCAAATGCCCACAGCCCTGCTGCCCAGAGCCCTGCTTCCCGCAGTGCTAAGCGCCAGAGATCTCTGGAGTGGCTTCCCTTTGGGAGTCTCAGCGGGCTCCAAGGAGGGGCTTCACAAAACCTCCCTTGTTCTGGGTAGCAGTTCCAGCTGTATTTTGAGCTCCCACTTCCTGAGGCTACATGTTTTCTCAGAATAATGTATTTCATCCTCACAGCATCCCTGTGCGGTGGGTGCTGTTAGTTTGCTGCTTGGATAGATGAGGAAACTGAGCATCACACAGCTGGCACGGGGGAAGGAGGGCACTGTCCGGCTCTGGAGCCGAATTCTAAACCACCTCATTATCCTTCCACTACCTACTTTTGTCCTCAGGACAGTCCTTAAAGTGGGTAGTAGTATTATTCCCATTTATGGATGAGGATATGGAGGCTGGGAGAGAAACTCTCCCCAGTCACTAACTGTTAGGAAGAGGCAGAAAAGAGATTCCAACCCCAAAGCTGTGAGGTGAAGCACTGATGGTCCCCATCTCTCCTATACAGAGCCCTAACACTCCTCAGCAGAAAGCCCCATGGTCACCAACACCCAGAACCACTGGTTTGGTCAGGAAGCCACAGGACACACAGAGGGTGAAAACGCAAATCGGTCAAATGCTAACCTCAAGGAGGGCAGGGGCAGAACAGGGAAGGGCAACAAGCCCCAGGGCTGGGAGCCAGGATGAGGATAGGAGAGGCATGACTCTGAAGCCATGGTCCTTACCTCTTGGGCAGATGCAGCAAAGCTAACACATTCAGGGCACCAACCCGGTCCAGTCGAGAACCTAGAAAGAGCAGAACGGAATCAACATCCTGGAGAATCAAGGAAGCAGCTCCACCCCATGCAGGGTGATGCACTCCTGTGGAGAGGGACCCTTTCCTGACACACCACTCGGGGTTGCAGGGAAGTGAACTGCCAGCCACATAATGCCTTCAGGGATCATTTCCTGGCTCTGCCTCTGTGTCCCCATCTCTTATGGGCATACTGAATGCCTGCCCTTGTTTACGGCCTGTTTTTCCCACCAGACTGGAAGCTCTTTGAAGGGCAGGGATTGTGCCTGTCTTGTAGCTTTAACATTTTGCATAGGGCCTGGCAAAAATGAGCTGCTCAATAAGTACATAATGGATGGATGGATGGATGGATATAGGGATAAAAGGATAGATGGAAGGAGGGAGGGATGGAGGGATGGAGGGATGGATGAATTAACTAACAAACTGTACATCTCAAAAGACTTCTGGGAGGACCACATGAGAAAGAAATTTGAAAGAGTTACTTATTATTAGGTGCCTGTGTGCTGTGGGGGGATGATGATTTTTCTCACTAGCATATTTGTTCATTCATTTATTCATTTAAGTCATCAACAACTATTTTTTTTTTTTTTTTTTTTTGAGTTAGGACATTTCCTTTATTTACCTTTTTGGGAAAAGTTGCAAACGTTTTATAATTTTCCTAAATCTTCAGGAATAACTTTCAACCAAAAGTCAGGAGTACTAATTAAATATCAAACACCCTATTAACTGACATCATTTGGAGAAAAAATAAGTAAAATTACTTAACTCTATGAGAAGTATCCCTGGAAAAGCCACTAACTTTCCCATCCTGGCCCAGTACACCTAGAAAGTATCTCTACAAGCTATCCTGCCTCACATTTCTGTGGTCCTTATACTTTTCAAAAGGACTTCCACATGTATTATCTTATTTATACCTCACATACAGTGACCAATGTCCCAGTCTGCTCAGGACCGTTCTGGTTTTAGCACTGAAAGTCCTGCTTCCCAGGAAACCTTTCAGTCCTAAGCACACTAGAACTGTCGGTCACTCAGCACAGAAACCCAAACAGTTAGGGAGCGAAGATGTGATGCCCATTTTACAGATTAAGAAAATGAGGTGAGGTAAGATTGTCTAACTTCCCCCAAAGTCACAAAGTACATCTCCTTTCTCTGGTCCAGTTCTCTCTCCACTGAAAGCTACCATGTTAATCTTCCTTGCGGACTCAGAGCTTCTCCTGGGCAGTGGTTTTGTTTTACTCATCTCTGTTCTCCTGTGCCTGAGATAGCTCCTGGCTCTGAAGAGGCTCCCCATAAATGTGTGGAATAGAACCAAAACATTGGGGATAATGTAAGTCATCAACAACTATTAAGGCTTCTCTGAGCATGGCTCTAAACCAAGTGTGGAGATCCAGAGATGGACTAGACAGTCTCTGCCCTGTCTGCCTACTCGGGGGCTCGCAGCCAAGCGGGAGAGACAGGATAAAGAGCCTAGGATCGTAGAGGATGTGGCAGGAATCCTAGGGGAGCCCAGGGAAGACTTGGGGAGGATGTGACACCTAAGCTGAGAGCAGAAGACAAACTTTAATGAGGCAAAGAGCCAGGTGGGAGGAAGGAGAATGTCAGGGCTTTGCTGGCACAGGGCTCAATGAGACAGCGGGGAGGGATGAAGCTGCGGAGGTGGCAGGGGTTGGTCCTGCAGGGCCTTGGCGCCTGGTCCAAGCAGCTGGGCCTTCATCCAAGAGGCTTTAAAAAGGTCCCTGCACATGCTGTGTAGAAGGTGGAGGGGACAGAGAAGTGACAGGAGGTGGAGAGACCCGTCCGAGAAGGGTGAAGGCAGCCTCGTGCCCAGTTCACAGGTGCGGCAGGTGAAACTTTGAGAAGACAGGACTTCGCCAGGATCCTGCCCAGCTCTGGGAGGGGCAGTGCTGGCAGAGAGCTGAGGTCTGTGTGCCTCCTACTGAAATCAGTGTTCCTGCCTTCTCGGAGAGCTGGGTCCTTAGAAAAGCTGCTGGAACCCTTGCGAGGACCATCCTTGCCCCTGCTTGCTGTGAGTGAGGGAGGGACTTTCAGGAGGACACAGGAGTTACAGGGGACCTTCCCACGGGGCAGGCACTGATCAGTGGATATCAAGGACCACTGGAAGCTGTGGCCCAGAAAGAGCACGCTATGTGGGCCAGGTCACAAAGTGGTGACCCCATATCCATCTAACTTTCCCCAGGGTGGTGGGGAGCAGGATGGACAAAACCCTCAGGGACTGTGAAATGTGGCGACTGCTCTTCTATCTCACAGCAAATCTGCTGGCACAGATGGGAAACCAAGGCCCAGGACCAGCCTAGGACACAAGGAAGTAGTGGGGGCAGGAAACAGTGGGGTTCAGGAGGAGAACAGAGAAAAAGACAACTGAGGTGGAGGTGAAGAGAGACAGATGGGGAGAGAGACAGAGACAGAGAGACAGGGAGAAAGAGAAAAAGAGGCGAGAAGGGAAACACAGACACGCTGAGGGGAAAGAGGAGGCGTGAAGGGAGCCACAGGCTGAGAGACCAGAGAAAGGCCCAAATGGGAAAGAAAAAGGGGGGAGGAGCAGGGGTCTGTCCAACCCACCACCCTCCACTGCCCCTCTCTACCCTCTCTGGAGGTCTTGTGGGGCCTGCATCTTCAAAGACAGAAGGGGACCAGGAATCCAGACCCTGCGGCGGCGGGGGGGGGGGGGGGGGGGGGCGTGGAGAATGGGGGGTTCCTCCCCATCAGGGGCTCACCACCTACCCCAACCCCACCCCCGCCCCTACCCCCTCCCCAGAGCTAATCAGCGGCTGTCATCTCCACGGTGAGGTCTTGGTTAAGGAGATTTAGGGCTGGAATCAATAGGAAATTTAAAAATCGATGCAGCGCGCAGGGCAAAATCGATGGCGTTTAATCGCCTTGCCGATTCCCAGTCAAAACAATTAGCCGCGCTGAGTGTTGAACACGGTGGCGACACGCATTAACCGTCAATATTGGTGTAAGTGATGGCGGGGGCGGGCAGGGGAATCCCCGAGCCTTGGAGGGGCCCGGAGTCAGACAGCGCCTTAGGACCGGGGTCTTCCCCGAGGCAGTGCCCCGATGTCCGTGTCAGGACTTCCCACCAGCAGCGGCCCCATACTTCAATCTATCCCCTATGCCCTCTGCCCTCTCAGCTGAGGTACCCATGGGGATGTGCCACCCCAGACCTCGGCCTCCAGCTCTCCTCCTCATCCCATCTCCCAGACCCCCACGCCTCTGCCCCCTCCCACGGAGGTCTCTGCCTTGCCTGCAGTGACCCCTCTCCCAAGTGGACAGCATCTCCCTCAGCCACCAAAGGGCAGCCCTGTGGGAGCTGGGAGCTGTACTCCCAACAGTGCCCGGAGCCTGGGAGATGGCTGGGAGTGGGAGCTATTTACCGAGTCACCTTCTCCCCATTTTTCAGATGGGGATTCTGAGGAACAGAGAGGGGAAGCAGCCGGCCTATAGTTACCTGGCACAGGAAGCAGAGGAGTAGAGATTCGAACCCTGACTTGTCTACTCTAAATTCTATGTTCTTTGCAGCCATGCCACAGAGAAGGGGAAGATCCAAGGCACGAAGGAGAAGGAAAAGAAGCCCAGGGTTTGGTTCTGGCCCCGTCAGCTCTCCTCACAGCTGGTATAATGGTTTCTTGTGTGCTGGGTGGGTCTGCCACCCACCTGTAGGACTGTGGGCTCCTTGGGAGCAGGTTGGGGCCTGGATCCTGGGGTGGAGGGTCTCCAGCATCACCCAGCAGAGAGTATGGTCCCGAGCTGGGGCTTAGGTCAGATCTGTGGATGTCAGTCCTCCTTGTGCCCACAGCACAAACTGCCCACATACACCCCCACCGAGCGACAGATGGATGGAGCGACTGGCACCCACAAGCACACTGGCACGGAGCAGTTCAGCAGAGCAGCCCTGAAGGAGAGCATCTGGCGTCTCTTGAGTACTTGCTATGTGTCAGGCATGTTTGTCACTCTGCTGGTGTGACCCGTGGCATCCTCACAGCCCTACGATACAGAAGAGGAAATGGAGGCCCAGAGAGGGGCAGTGACTTGCCCAAGGTCACATAGCCAAGAAGGGGCAGCTCTGTCTGACTGAGCTCTGAGGGGCACGAGGTGCACAGCAGACAGGTTCTAACGACTGCAAGAAAGAGAGTGGGGTGCAAGAAGGGGGTGCCGGAGCCTGGAAACTCAAGGGAGGGCCAGGAGGGCCACACAGGGCCGGGGGCAGGTAGGGAGGGTAAGCACTTGACAGGCGCAGACCAGAGACCTCACTCTGGGCCCCAGCCTTACAGGGCTGGGCTGGGAGGTGGTGAGGCCATGGCTGGCTCTCATCTCTGAACTGGCTGAAGGGCACCCAGTTCTGGGGTGCTGTGTGGGGAGGGTGGAGGCTTCTGCAGCCAGCTGCTCCCTGGCACGGAGGAGCTGGAGGGGTGTGTGGGAAGGGGAGGAGGCCCTGGAGATGAGCTGGGGATTGATCTGACAAGGTCCTAATCAAATGGTCAATATTGCTGACCTGACCACTTAACCTATTGATAAGCTGGCAAGGACAGAGCAGACGGTGAGTGGGCTCAGGAAGGGGGGCAGTGTGCCAGATAGGAGGAAGTCTGACTGGGGCAGGGCTGGGAACCACAGGCCGGCCATTGTGTCAGAGGTCATGGAAGAGGGTGGCTCCCCCTCAAGCACCCCCGCTTCCCCTTCTGACAGTCACAGTTCTTCTGTCTGAGGGGGCCTCCTCTCAGTGTGCCCAGAGCCCCCGTTCCCGCTCAGAGTGAGGCTGGGCACCATCCCCAGCACCCTGGCCACCCTCAGTGGCCCTCAGGTTGTCTCCTAGTTTCTGACACACATGAGGGAATTCTCCTCTGAGCCTCAACGTCCTCACCTGTCAACTGGGGATAATTACAACAGGAAAAGCCCAAGAATAACCTAGGCATCCTACTATGGGGGACCAGTACAATAACGATAGCAAAGCAGCCACACAGAGGAGCATTGTGGAGCTGGAAATGCTGGAAATAAATTCATTGGCAAGAGGGAGGTATTCGTGATCCATCGTCAGGAGGGAAAACAAGGCGGGTTAAAAATCGGCATGTAGCATGCGATCCCATGTTTATAAATTACACACACACGCGCATTTCCAGAAAAAGGTTTAAAGCACAAATCAGAATGCTGAGCTTGGGCCCCAGGCATCTGAATTTTAATAAGTTCCTCGGTAAAGTCGTTGGCATAAGTTCGTCGGCGAAAAAGCCATCTAGAAGGACAGATGTCAAGGAGTTACATTATTTTTGTTTACTTAACTAGCTTATCGTGGTCACTTTTATCTCATCTGTTTGAATATCTGTATTTTCCAGTTTTTCAGCGAGGAACATGGGTTATATCAGTTAACACTTGTAATTCTAGGAAGTGGGGCTAACAGCCTCCCATGGGCAGGGCGGTGGCTGGGCACTCAGTGGGCATGCAGCGAACAGTGTTCCCACTACACTTGCCTTGTGTCCCCTCCTAAGTCCAAGCCCAGCTGAGTTCAACACCCTCAGAAAGGGGGATGAGTTGTAAGTCTGCCAAATGGAGAGGAGCTTGTTCCTCTGGTTTCTCCTCCCAGAAGAGAAGGCAGGGTAGGACCCAGCGAATTTTGTACCCTCTCCCCTCTTCAGGAAACTGGGTGAGGGCTTAGAGACGGGGAAAGCTGGAGGGGAAACCGAACCCTAGAGAGAGGGAAGAGATTTTCCCAAAGTCACACAGCTGGTTATGACAGAGCTGGGGCTCCAGGGCCTGCCCTTTGCTGGGAGGGAAAACCAGGAGCAACTGTGCAGGCAGGCAGGCAAGAAGAGCGTGAGGGTCAAAAACCTGGTCTGCCACTTCCTTGCTGTGTGACCCTGGGCAAGTCACTTCACCTCTCAGGGCCCAACGCAAAGAAATGGGCAAGAGAGTGGTAAGAATATTCTATGTGAGTGCAGGGGGTGGTGGGAGGGAATGCAATGGGAGAGAAGGTAGGCATGTCCTGGTGGCCTGTCTTGGGGTGAGCTAACGCAACAAGGACACGTGAGGAAGTAAGTTCCTTTGTTCATTCATTCATTCATTCATTCATTCATTCATCCATCCATCAAACATCTCCTGAGGCCAATTCTAGGCCAGGCCCTGTGCTGGGCCTGTGATCCAGATGTGATCAATGAAAGTTCCCGCTGGGTTAGGAGAGGGGAATTAGGGATGGCTAGGGCTCGTCTGGAGTCCAGGTGGTGCAATGGTTAAGAGCTACAGCTCCAAACCAAGAGGTTGGCAGTTCGAATCCACTAGCCACTCCTTGGAAACCATATGGGGCAGTTCTACTCTGTCCTAGAGGGTCACTATGAGTCGGAATCGACTCGACGGCAGTGGGTTTGGTTTTGGTGGTTTGGGGCTGGTCCCTCACCTCTGAGAGTTGCTGCCTCAGTGGGTCCCAAACCATCCCTTAGCACTTCTGCTGAAAGAGGTCGAGCCTGACCAGTGTGATGTGTACGATGTGTATGCGTGCACCCATGTGCTGGAAGGGTAAGCTCTGTGCAGATGGGTCACACTCACTTTTGTAAACCCCATACCTGGCCCAGGCCTGACACTGGGGATGCTCCATGTTTGTTGGTTCATTTTTCTCTCCATTTTTTAAATGAAAATTAAAAAAAGTTAATGCTATCTGGCATAATGCCTAACATCTGACAGCTACACAATAAATAACCCAGAAAAACCCAATGCCGTGGAGTCAATTGCGACTCACAGTGACCCTATAGGACAGAGTAGAACTGCCCCCATAGGGTTTCGGAGGCTGTAAATCCTTACGGAAGCAGACTGCCAAATCTTTCTCCCACCACGGAGCAGCTGGTGGGTTCGAACCACCAACCTTTCTGTTAGCAGCCAAGCGCTTTAGCCACTGTGCCACCAGGGTTCTTTATGCAATAAATAGCAGCTATTATTAGTATCATCATCACACATGCAATCACTCTTCATCCCCTCCCCGCCCTCCCCCCCAAAAAAACCTTATTTTATCAGTGAGGAAACTGGAGGCTTAAAGAAGCTATGTGATCTACTCAAGGCCACCCCAAGCCAGGACCAGAAGGTCCACAATCTGTGGCCTTCCCTCCTCCGTGGCTGGGGTGCAGGCGCTGTAGGAGGTGGGTGGTAAGGGTTGGGAACAGGGGGAAAGGGCAGCAGTGTGACTGGGTGAGCAGACATGAAGATGGAGAGGTAGGGATGAGTGTGGTTGGGGTGAGGGGAGTGCTGGCATGAGGGAGTATTGGGGTGAGGGGGTGTGGGGGTGGGGGGGTGCTGGGATGAGGCTGTGTTGGAGTGAGGGAATGCTGGGGTGAAGGAGTGCTGCAGTGAGGGGGTGTTGGGTTGAGGGTGTGTTGGGGTGAGGGATGTGTTGGGGTGAGGGGTATGTTGGGGTGAGGGGAGTACTGGGGTGAGGGAGTGCTGGGGTAAGGGAGTGCTGGGGTATGGGGAATGTTGGCGTGAAGGGAGTGTTGGGGTGAGGGAGTGCTGGGGTGAGGAAGTGCTGGGGTGAGGGGAGTGTTGAGAAGGAGAGAGAGTGTAGGATGGCAGTGTACAGGCCCAGGATGATGGTTTTGGGTTCTGGCTGCTTCGTGCTCAGGCAGGAGGTAGCCTGACTTGCCAGTGTCCCTACAGCTCTGAGACATCCATCTCCACCATTATATTGGGAACTAGGCTAACACTGAATTCCTAACAGCTCCCATTCACTCAACACATATCCACTGAGCCCTCTTGTAGGCACTGGGGAATACAGTCGTGAACAAAACAAAGTCCTCGCCTTCCTGACATTGACCTTCCATTGGAGGACAAGCAACAAGAAAACATAAGAAGGAAAAGAAAGTTGGTTAGGGGTGGGAGGTTACAAGATGATGTTATTTTAGAGTGGTTGGGAAGGGCCTGTCTGAGGAGGTGGTTTTTTGGGCAGTGGCCCAAATGAAGTGTGGAGGTAAGGGCTTTCCTGACAAAGGAAACAGCAAGTGTGAAGGCCCTGAGGCAGGAACAAGGCTGGTGTGTTTGAAGAATAGCAAGAAAGCAACAGTGGCTTGAGCTTCCTAAGCCAGGAAGAGAAGAGCAGAAGGGTACAGGCAGGCAGGACCAGACCATGGAGGGCTTCTAGGCAAGGAAGATTCTCTTTCTTGTGTGCTGGAGCACTGACAGACTTTCTCACAGGTGTGGTGGGTCCGTTTAGGCCCAGGCTAGAGGAACAGGTTGGTGAAGAATACTGAATATACCATGGACTGCAAAAAGAATGAACAAATCTGTCTTGGAAGAAGTACAGCCAGGATGCTCCTTAGAAGCAAGGATAGGGAGACTACATCTCATACACTTTGGACATGTTATCAGGAGGAATCAGTCCCTGGAGAAGGACATCATGCTTGGTAAAGTAGAGGGTGAGGGAAAAAGAGGAAGACCCTCAACAAGATGGATTGGCACAGTGGCTGCAACAATGGGCTCAAGCATAGCAACAATTGTGAGGATGGTGCAGGACCAGGCAGTTTTTCATTCTGTTGTATATAGGGTCACTATGAGTCAGAACTGACTCAACAGCACCTAACAACAACAGCAGAGGAGCAGGTTATGGACAGACTTACAGAAGGAGGGGAAATATGTGTTCATGCAGATGTGGGAGGGGAGCTCCGGTCTCACCAGCACCCTCCCAAGCCAGGCTCTATCCTTATCCTTCCCCACACATCCCCCGTGGGGCCTTCTGACCCATTCATTCTCTAAGGACAAGCTCAAGAAACCTCCAATGAGCCCTTGAAGTCCCTGATGGGGCTCTGTTAGGGTCAGTCTCCCAACTTCTGGGACAGGGAAGGGCCTGACTCATCCATGTGCCCCAGGCACCCAGGTCACGCCTGGCCAAACGGGGCCTCAGGAATCAGTAGAATGTCAGTGGTCACTAAGGCGGACTGTAACCCCTGACTGCGCCCTCCAGAAAATTTCAAGTCATACTTGTTCAACTCTACCCAGTGGCCAAGAGAAGGGGCTGAGGACAAAGTCTGGGGTTCCCAGAGCAGACAGGGAGGGCAGGAGGCCCAGTGATGCGTGGTCTGCTCCCTACCCCTGCCCCCAGGGTCTCCCCATCCTGTCCATCCTCCACACCAGACTCCAAGGGGTCTCTGACTTAGCATCCGGCTCACACCCTGCCTACTCGCTCCTTCCTCAAAGCCCTTCTGTGGTACACGGTGCACCTAGAATAAATCCCAAGCCTCATGGCCCTTCCCAGTAGTGTCAAACCTCATCTCTCAACACTCCCTGCTCACACCTGACAGTCCAGTGACCCCAAGCCTCTCACGACCATGGGGGACGGTCCATGCTTGTTCACACCTCCATGCCTTTGCACGGGTAAGCCCCTGCATTTGGAAAGCCTTCTATTCCCCCCCTCTTCCTGGTGCACCCCTATGCATCCTTCTCCAGGTCACCTCCTCAGCCACGCCTCCTAGGCTCTTCCAGGCAGCTCAGCCTCCCCCAGCACGCTATGTGCACCTCTGTTTAGAGCCCAAGCCTTGGGGCCTCAGCCTGAGGGACCCCATTTCCCACCAGAGGACATGCCAGAGTTTTCTAGAGGGGCAGCTAAGGCAAGGGAGGAGGGAGGGGCATCAGTGACTTGCATTATTTATGTTTGCGTGGCCGCAGTGCAAAGGAGCCCTGGTGGTGCAGCGGTTACATGCTCTGCTGCTAACCAAAAGGTGAGCAGTTTAAACCCACCAGCCACTCTCCGTGGTGGGAGAAAGATGTGGCAGTCTGCTTCCATAAAGATTTACAGCCTTGGAAACCTTATGGGGCAGTTCTACTCTGTCCCATAGGGTCGCTATGAGTCGGAATCCACTGGATGGCAGTGGGTTGGGATTTTTTTGGCCTCGGTGCATTTCTGGAGGGATCTGCAGGTACATTTAGAAGCTGTGTGTTGTGTCTAACACTCAGCTTAAATGTCACTTCCTCAGATGTGTTACACCTGACCCATCAGTCTAAGCCAGTTTCTCCTAGGATCCCCTCCCACAGCCCCTTGTTCCTTTCCTCCCCAGATGTGATCCCCATTCCTAACCAACTACACACTAAGTTCCGGTCAGTGCTGGGAGCTCCTGGTGAGCAAGGCCCAGGGCTGCCCTGCAAACCGCTCTTCCCCAGCATCCAAGACAGGGCCTGGCTCGTAGCAGGGGCTCGGTCCGTGCGTCGTGAATGAATTAATTCTGTGACCATCTTCAGACTTGAGCATCTACCCATTTTCATTTCGCGTGGAGAGGGCAAGTCTAGAGTGGGGACGTCCGTATGACACAACTCCTGGCACGTCCGTCCGCTCCGGCTGGTGTGTGCGGCTTCCCTTCGGGATCTCTGAGCACGCGTGTGTGCACCTATGTGTGTGTGGACTGGGAGGCTGTCACATTTACTATCTGTATTTGTACATGTTTTGTTGAAAAAAGTCTCCAGATGAGGAGCACCGTAGGGTTTTGGTATTGCCTTGCCCTGTGACGTCTCTGCACCTACGTGTCTACATGCACAGCTGAGTTTTGTACGTGTGCGTGAGTATATGCTTGCTCCGTCGTGTCCACTTCAGCGTCTCTGCAGATGTGTGCACAGATATCGGTGTGGATGTCCTAAGAGCACCTCTGGCCCAACGGAATGTATACTTGGGTTTCGGGGCCTAGGGGAGCACGTGTTTCCGAATCTGTGTGCATCGGAATTACTGAGCGTCTGGTGTACATCTATTTCAGTATTTGTGTGTGCATCTGTTCAAGACTTATGCAGCCTTTGTAGTTTGCAGTGAGTGTCTGTGTGTGTGTGTGTGTGTGTGTGTGTGTGTGTGTGTGTCAGGGGTTGGTAGGGATACGTGTACACCTGTGTGTCTTTCTTTTCCTAACTGCTGCCTCCCCAGCGGGTGAGTATCTGTTCTCTTTCTCTGTCTCTCTCTTACACACACACACCAATGCTCATATGTGCCGTGCGGATGGGGAGGGGGCCGGGGTGTCAGCGAGCTCCTGTGTCACAAGGTTAATTTCTCTGCAGCCAGGCAGGCAGGGCCCTGAGGGGGAGTGGTGGGGGAAGGGCTGGTCCCCACAGCCCCTCTGATAAATATGTATTTGGAGCTGCTGTGCTCAAAGGTCATGGGGGGGAGAAGAAAGAGGAGGGGTGGTCTGTGTCGGGCCGTGCTGTTGGGTCCCAGCCAGGCCCAGCATGGGCTGTGTGACCCCCTCCAGAGGGACGGTGAAATTCAGGGAGATGCCCCCCTCATCCTGGTCTGGTCCACCCCACCCACGGCCATGCTGAGAGGAAGATGCTGTTGTGGACACACCGACATTCAAACTCTGGAGCAGGCAAGCACACAAGCACACGCCTGCTGGTGCCAGACAGAGGCTCAAACGGGTGCACAAAGACAGCATCGTGGGCCACCAGATACACGGGTAGCTGAAAGTCCAGAGCCAGACCCACCCCCCCCACCCAACCTGCACCCCAACACCAGTATATGTATATAAAATATAAATATATACATGACAGTATCTGTATACATGTATAAACACAAAAGGCTGCATCGCATCTCACAATAAGAAAGGCCCCTGCACACTCAACATATGGACACACACTCAGACACAAAGGTGTACAGGGCCAAATGAGAAAGGTCCCTGAACACTTAGTGGGTGGACACGTACACACACACACACAAAGGCACACACATCCACACACCCAAAGGCCTGAAGACACAAAGTTCCACAGAGGTTCGTGCACACTGACAAGCGCAGGTAAGTGTACACGCACACTCACACATACAAAAGCCCCCTAGACACACACGCCAGGCGGGACATGGTGCAGAAGGAGCCAGGCTGGGAAACTCATCTTGCTGCACCACAGCCCACTCGGGCCCACCAAGGGGAGAATGGCTGGCCAGTCTCTGGCTCATGGCCCCCCAGCCAGCTCCCGCCAAATGCGCCATCATCATTTGTCCAGCTCTGAGTCACATCAATTGCGGAGCCTCCCCTCCTCGCTGACCAGCCATCTCGGCCATCAGCAGCCTCGGCCATTAGTCGGCTCCCGCCTCTGGCCTGCGTTTCTGGAATCTGTCTTACCTGGCAGAACCGTGCAGACCAATGGAGCCCTTGCAGGGTCTGCCTGACCCTTCCTCAAGGGAGTCCAAGGTACTCCGTTGTCTGACCTGCAGCCCATGCCTCAGGGCAACCCCCTGCAGCACACTGCTCAGGCTGTCATTCTTCAATGACCGCTGGCCCAGTGCTCCTGGTGGATGGTGAGGCTGTGTGTTTGAGGGAGGGTGTGTATGGAAGTCTGCTTGTAGGTATGTGTGTATGGTGGTGGGATGCTACAGCTATGGTGTACATCCAAAGGAGGGTGTGTGTGTGACTGTGTGTGTGAATACGGGGTTAGGATGCCAGCAGCTGTGCTTAAAAGTCAGAGTGTCTGACTGTATGGTTGTGCAAATGGGGAGTTAGGGTGTCAGGGGCTTTGCTTAACATGTGTGTCCATGCGTGTGCACATATGTGTGTGCTTTAATGCAGGTAGCCAGACTGTAGACAGGTCTGTTGTGGCGCGGGGGCAGCAAGGGGCCGTTTCTACCTCTGGCATGGGGGCAGTGCAGTACCGGTGCCTGTTTCTCAAGCCGTCATGGGCAAGTGGAGTGTATCTCTCCCAGACTCTGTTGCCTGTGTTTGTGAAAGTGACAGATGCTGCCTCCCTGGTCTCACTGCAGCGGATTAAGTCTGAATGCCACATGAGTCTGTACCCTGGGTGGGGGAGGGTCCCCAGCCTGCTCCTACACTCGTGTGTGTGTGTGTGTGTGTGTGTGTGTGTGTGTGTGTGTGTTTGTCACAGCCCCGGGCACTACGGATCCTGGGCATGAGGGCTAAGGCATCCCCCTTGCTGCTTTCTGTGAAGGCAGTTGTGTCTGAATACATGGCAGGAGGAAGGTCTCTATGTGTGTGTGTGTGTGTGTGTGTGTGCGTGTATGTGTGTGTGTGCACGCATGCACACCCACGCTCACATGAGTTTGTGTTGTCCTAGATACAATGGTGCAAAATGCACGTGTATGCACATGATCACATGCATGCTAGCTCCTGCTGCCAGCCAGACCAAGTCCAAACTTCTGCAAGCAGCACTGAGCTCCCACGGGCTGGAACTGCAATACTGTGCCAACCTCCTCTCCTAGGGCCACGCCCCCCCCTGGGCGGTGTCCTCCCTGCTCCATCGGCCATCTTTATGCCCCTCCCGCCACTCCCCATGTCCTCCCCACTCACCCTTGTCTATGCCCAGCCTCCTCAAAGACTCGCTTCCTTGATGAAGCCTTCCCAATCTAAATCCGGCCCTCTGTCTCCATATTCCTAGAGCCCCAGGAGCTCCCTTTGTGCTCAAAGTCTGAACACCCTGAACCTTGTCTAAAACTAGGATCAGGTCCACTTCAGCGTGCAGATCTGAATTGGTCCATGACTGACGCCCAACAATCATTTCCAGGTAAGATGTGACCGTGCCACTATTGCCCAATTTTCTCAGGGAACTTACTATACTTCAGTCATGCAGCGATTCACAACCACTCAATAAATACCGACTGAATGCAGGGACCTAGTGTGTGGGGCCACCACCTCCAGCCTCTTCTAAATGTGTGCCAGAGCTGGGATGGCTGCTAGCCCAGATGATCTAATGAAGGGGTGGTTTGTGGGTACATGAAGGAAGGTTCACCTGTCTCTCAAGGCCACCAAGTACATCTGGGAAGGTGGCTGTGCAGCAAGGGGCTCGCCTGAAGGAACTGGGGGAACAAAAGCTCATCCATACCCCTGTCTTTGAATAGGCCCAGCCCCAAACCGTCACCCACAGAGTGGGCTCGACCTCGCTCATCTGCCGGCTTTCCCTTCAGGATACAAAGCAAGACCCAGGTCCTCGAAGCCCTCGGGCGAGCCACGTAAAGCATCCATCCACCCGACAGGTCCTGGGAGATGGGTCTGTGGATGGACATCTCAGGGGGCAGGGAGGAAGCGGGGGAAGGGGCAGAACAGAGAAAGGAAATGAAGCTGGGACAGCTAAGGGGAAAGGGACGGAACTCTAAGAATAGACAAAGCTCAGTACCAGGAGTCCGAAGGCCTTGGTTCTAGCGCCAGTGTGTTTGCTTACCGGCTGAGAGAAGTGCTGTGGGCCTCAGAACCCTCATCTGTGAAAGGGGTATGATCAGAATAGGTGGGAGAGGTGAGGGGCATCATTGTCACCAGTATTATTAGGTCAGGAGGCGTTAGTCTGAGGGAAAAATGATGAGTGATATATATTTAGAAGGGGGAACAGACCCAAGTCGTGAGGAGACCCCACATCCACTCTCTCCTCTAACAATTCTTCACACCGGGGTTTCCCAACCATTTCAGTCCTGAAGAGTCCTGGAAACGAGCCAGCACACGAGCCAGCACACTCCGCAGAGGGAACAGACTCCCTTGCCCCCGTCCATATCCAAGCAGCCCCTGGTGTGGCCATCAGCCACCCCTCCATGGGTCATGCCCCAACCACATTATCATTATGCACCAGGGTTCTGACAACCTCTACCTAGTGAGGTGCTGACGTTGGGGCCCCTTGCTTGGCTGTCTGTCACATTGGTGGGGGAAGGGGTCTGGCCCAAGGCCCTGCCAGAATGGAAGTGACCTGGGGTGGCCACAAATGGACCCACTGGGAAAAAAAATCTGGCCAGCATGCTGTCTAGGATGTATAGGGCAACCTCAGCATGGGTGCAGACAAGCGCGTGCACGTGCACAACACACACACACACACACACACACACACACACACACGCAGGCAGTTCTTTCCCTGTTCCCACAGCCCCCGCCACAGCCACCCTCCATTTTCCCTGCAAAGAGTGGCAAAGGGAAGTGAGGGCAAACAAGGCCTCCAAGGATGGCATTGCAACCTGCCAGAGTGTCAGACAGCAGCCTCAGGGAAACAGGAGTCTGGGCCTCTCTGACGGGCATGGATGGGCCTCCCTGTTGAGCATTACCCAGAAATCAGTAGACTGGGAGTCTCAGTACCAGCAACCTGAGGTGCTGCCTGTGGCCCTGCCCAACTTCCCTCCTGGCCCGCCTGCCACCCCATGACATGGGACGTTTGCCACAAGGCAAGGCTGGGAAAGGTTTTCGTGGGCTGATAGACTTCAGGGAGGGGGTATCTTTTCGTGTTTTGTTTTCTTGAGCCCAGTTTCAAGGTTGCTGTCCAAGCATGCAGTCAAGCCTACTCACACCCCGCGACCTCTGTGCATCAACATACCTCTCATCGCTCGACTCAGGCCCTGCTGACACGTCCACCCTCCCTCTTACCGGGACACACAGAGACACAGCCTCGTAATAATGATGATAACAGTAATAATAATAATAATAGCTCTATGCCGGAAATTGTACTAGACACTTTTACATACAGGACCTTATTTAGTGTGCACACGCCACATTCAGACCTAGTACATGAACACCCAGAGCCTCTACTCCAAACACACTGCACATACAAATTCATGTATCCACCTCCCGAGCTGACCGTGGCACAGAGACCCGCACACGCGTGTCGGCTTCCACGCGCGGCCGGAGAGTGCCTCCTGAGTACACAGGCAGTGATTTGTACATAAACATCCAAGACGAGGGAAAAGCCCAGTACAAATATACACGCTGGCTCGTTCTTGCACACACGTCGCCCACAACCCCCCCCCACACACTGAAAATCCATGCCCTGATTCTATACCTTTGGATCCTCACTCCAAGGCTCCCAGCCCCTCTGCACACAGTCCTTACTGACCACCTCTCGCAATGTACGCAGGCCTTGTACGCATACACAGACTGCTGCCATGGTCTGACTGTACCCACCAGACCCCACTGCGCACTGACTCTATACCCTCCCCTCATACGGGGTGGGGGCAGATTCTCCTGACTAGATGGCAAGAGACGAAAAGCTACTCAGTTGACTAGCCGATTGGGTCTTTTTGTAAATCCGAGACTTGCTACCCAACTCCAAAGGCCCCAGCATCCGAGAGAAAAAGTGGGGAGTGGTCAGCAGGCCAGAGGGTTCCTCTTGGGATCTTTTACCTGTGACTCAAAAGCTCCTAGGACCCTCTCCGATGGACTCCCACCCCAGTGTCCTCCCCTTGTCACTCCCTGATAGCCACCCCTGTCATTTCTTCTCGTCCACACCCTTCTCGTCAGTGGGGATGAGTCCAGAGCCATCAGCCTTCATTTAAGACCATCCCCTCCCCCTCCCACACCCCCAGTGAGCGCCCAGCAGGACTTCTCTAGGAGGCCAGAAGGAAATGCGGGTGGCTGTAGGACACCCATGCAGACCCCCCGGCCCCCAGCAGGGAAAGATGAGAGGAGAAATACATGGGGGGTTCTGAATAGAGGTTGGGTTCTGGTGGGAACTTAGGCGGTTCCTGCCTTTGCCCCGAGCCCCTCTCCCAGCACCCTGTTCAGGGCCGATACTGCAAAAGTGATGAATAAATGAAATTGGGGGAGGGGGCAGAAAGGACGGGGAGAGGGGGAAATGCGTGGCAGGGAGGGAAGAATAAAAGAGAAGGGAAAAGGGGGAAAAAGAAAGAGAAACAAGGGTGGGGGGTTGGTAGAAGAAAGCTTTTTTTGAGAGCAGGAAGAGACAGAGAAACTGGGAAACAGGGAGAAAGCGAACCCAGCCAAGGAGAAGGAGATGGGAGAAGAGAAAGCACAGGGAAGGAGGAAGAAAAGAGAAGGGAGCACTCAAATTCCAAAGGCAAAGAGCTAGGGCAGAAGGGGGCAGCGCAACGGGCTCCCCTAGTTACAGACTTTGCCCAAACAGCTGCGGGGCGCACCCCAGCTCCTCAGCATCACTGGGGCCCTGGAGCTCCTCTTCCCACCTCTCCTCCTGCCCCAGACGCCACCGCCTACCGGCGCCCCATCCCGGCTGCTCCCTCCTCCCATCATCCACCCTTTCCCCTGCCCAAGGCACCCCGTTTTTTCTCTCGCCCCTCATTCCTACCCCCCAGCCCTTTCTCGGTCCCTGTACCCTCTTACCTCTCCCCCCCCATGCACCCTGCTTGCTTCGGAGCTTCAGGCAGCATCACCAACCAATATCCTCACCATCATCACACTAAACCGGCCCCCACACCCCCAGGAAAGGAGGAAAAAAAAAAAAAAAACAGGCGGCACCGCCACCAGCCCTGACCACCCCCCACCCCGGCCTCATTTTCTCCACAGTCGCCCCTTCCCCAAATACAGAGTCAAAACTGGGGATCCCGCCCAGCCCGGGGAGCCTCTCCAAGGCGCCGCAGCCAGCCGGTAGCCGATGCCGCCTTCGCCTCTCTTCTCCTCCGAGCTCACCCCTTTTTGTGTACGGCAGCCCCAGCTGCGATGTGTTTTATTTTCATCGTCTCTTTATTGGCATGATTTTTGTCTCTTTCTTTTTCTTTATTTTTTGCCCCAGGGCGGCAGCGACCAAGCGCGCACTGCCTGGTCTCCTCTGCCAGCTCCGCGGCCGTCTCCCCGGCTGTCTCCCCGGCTCTTTCCTCTAGTCTCCGCTTCTCTCGCCTCCCTCCTTTCTCTTCTCTGTCTGCGCTCTCGGTTCTCGCTTCTCCGTCCTTTCAGCTCCGTCCTCCGCCCGATCGCCTTCTCCTCTCCCTCCTGCCTCCCCCTCCACGCGCCTCCTTTCCCCATCCTTCTAGCCCCCTTCTCCCCTTCTCTCTCCCTCTTCACCTCCACTCGGTCCCCATTTCTTCCTAGCCTTCTCCACGTCCCCCCCCCCCCCGGCCACGCACATCTCTCCTTTGGTTCCCTCGCTGCCACCGACAGTAAGCCGACCCCCCTCGCCCCCAAATAAGAAAAATACCCAGCCGGGGGCAAAGCCCCGGCGCCGGGCGCTGGGAGGGAGGCGAGAGGGCCGGGGCCGCAGCGGCGGCGGGCAGCCGCGGAGCACGGTGCGGAGCGAGCGGCGCCCGCCCGGCTCCCGCCCGGCTCCCGCCCGGAGAGCTCTCTGCAATAGGCCGAGCCGGCTGCATTAAGCTTCTTGCAATCAATAAAGCGCGGGTCAGATTATGCAAAGCGCAGATATTAATATGCAAAGTTTTAAAGATTTTTAAATGGAAGGGCGAGCGCGGCGCGGGCGGGCGGGCGGGCAGGGGCTGCGAGGGGAGAGGGAGGAAGGGAGGGCGGGCGGCGCGCAGGCGAGCTGGGGAGAGGAGGAGGCTGCCCGCCGCTCGCCCGCCCGCCCGCCCGCCCGGCTGCGCCGCGCCGCCTTGCCTTACCGCTGCTCCCATCGGTAGGCGCCGCTGTCTTCGCCATGCGCGTCAGCTGCACCGCTCCGAGGGGATGGCCGAGGAGGAGCCGCCGCCGCCAACGCTACCCCCGCTCCCGCTCCCGCTCCCGCGCCCGCTCGCTGCCTGCTGCTGGCGCTGCTCTGGCCGCTGCTCCTCGCCTGAGCTGCCGGCGCGAGCCCAGGCGCGCGCCATCCCCGGCTCCCACCTTGTCCCCATGGCAACCCCGGGCCCAAGGATGCTCAGAGAGAGAGCGCGAGCGAGAGAGCGAGGGGGGAGAGGGAGAGGGCGGGGAGCGCAGGGGACACGGAGGCAGGGAGAAGCCCCGAGACCCACAGAGACACAGAGACAAGAGAGGCTCAGAGATACGCAGAGACAGAGAGACTCAGAGATACGCTTAGATTGAGACAGAGAGGGGAGAGTGAGAGACAGGCGGGAAGCAAAGCGGGATGCAGAGACAAGGAGAAGCCCTGAGATGCACAGAGACAAGCAGAGATACACAGAGATGCAGAGACAGACAGAGAGACACACAGAGAGGAAAGGGAAAGAGGAAGACAGGCTGGGAGTAGAGAGGGGCTGGAAGGCAGGGGAGACCCTGAAACCCAGAGACTCACAGAGACACCCAGAGACACAGAGACACTAGAGACAAAGAGACAGAGAAAAAAGGTGAGGGTGGGGGCACAGAGGACAGGAGGTGGGAAAGACTCATAGAGATAGGAACCCAGAGACAAAGATACACAGAAACTTGAAGGAGAGCCTCCAAGGTAGGGAGACACCCAGAGACTCACAGAGACACCAGAAGCACAGAGATACCAGAGACAAAGAGACAGAGAGGAAAGGGAGAGGAGAGGGACAGGGGGTAGAGAGCACACAGAGGTGGGGAGAGAGAGACACACACCGAAACATAGACACAGGGACGGGGCGGGGGAAGAGAGGGAGAAGAGTGGGCATCGGAAGGGGTCACAAAGGCAGAGAGAGGCCCCAAGAGCCACAGAGACACACAGAGATCAGGGGATCAGAAGAAGAGGTGCATGCAGAGAGAGAGATACCGGGTCAGAAAGATGGCCACAGAGAAGCAGACACACAGAGATGGAGAGATAGAGAGAGATACAGAGAGGCAGAAGGAAGTAGAGTCCCCAGAGAGACAGACAGACATGGATATGAGAGAGACAGACACGCAAGAATCAGAGAGACAGAAGAACTACACACCCAAATAAAGGCATGTGGAGACAAGGCAGAGTTGGAGACATACAGAGACAGAAAGACAGACAGATACAGGCATAGAGAGATAGAGAGACACAGATAAGAGAGACAGATATGCAGAATCAGAGAGATAAGATGAAACAGCCATTGAGAGAGGTGCAAAGCCAGAAAGACACAGAGACCAGAAAGATACAGAGACTGAGAGAGACAGAGAGAAAGTCAGAGCCAGACAGGGAGACAAATGATTGGTGAGATGGCAGACTGAAACACAGAGAAACAGACAGCGAGCTTCTGAGAGCAAACCAAGGAAACAGAGCCAGAAAGAAAGAAATGTGCAGGAGAGACACAGAGGCCAACGCAGAAAAAGAGACAAAAAAGACATGCGGACACAGAAAGCAAAGACAGAGACTCAGAGTGTCAAAGTGAGGCAGAGAAACCCAGAGATACACAGAGACAGAGTCAAGGACAGAGATTGCAAGAAAGAAAGAGACAGGGAGGGAGAAACCTGGGAAGACAGAACAAGACAGACACTGGAAGAGGCTTTCTGGTGGACACACAGAAACCCATGGGGAGAGACAGAGACAGCGAGAGATAAGTGGAGACAATCAGAAATAGAGAACAAGACCAGGGAAAAAGACAGGGAGGGGGGACAAAGAGACAAAACTTAAAGAATAGGAAGGGCCAGGCAAGAGCAGAGACCAGGAGGGCAACAAGAGGGTCTACGGGAGCACCAAGTGGGGAGAGGAAGAACAGCGGAGAGGGGAAGGGAGGGGAGGGAAAGGAGGAGCGCAAAGCCTGGTCACTGCGCGCCTCCCCTGTGCCAGGCATAGGAAGGAAAGGGGGACTGGGGGAAGGGGTCCTGGGCCAGGGGAAGGGGTCCTGGGCCAGGGGAAGGTAAGGATCTGGGGAGGGCACGTGCTCCCGCCCCCTACCGGTGGGGCGCGCGGTGGTGCGGGAGGAGGATGGCGCTGTGAGTGGTACCCAGGCCGGGAAGGGAGTGTGGGGAGAGGAGCGGAAGAGGAGGAGGGCGCGGGCGCGCGCCTCGCCGTCTCGGTGCAGCAGCTGAAGCTGCCCGTCGCTTTGTTACCCGCCCAGCTGCCCCGCGCGCACTCAGTGGGTACACGGGACCCTCGCGGCGTGTGCGTGAGAGAAACACGAGAATCACCAACTGCCCACGTGGACAGAGCAGGCTCTGGGGACCCACAAAGCGAGTACGTGTAACAGACATAAATACAGGAAACACCTAGCCCGCGGCCATACAAAGTAAGTACAGGGGACCTGTGCCGAGTGTGCATAAGAGACAGAGAACTACCTACTATCTCTATACGAAGCAGCCTCTAGGGGCCCACGCTATGTGCACAACACAAACAAATGCAACGAACTCTGACTCCACGTGCATACCAAGTAGGTGCAGGGACTTAAGCAGCGTGTGCATAATAGACACAGAACCACTTCATACTCCTCTACAGAGCAGGCTCTCAGGACCCACACTGTGTGCATAACACAAATCAATGCAGGAAATAGCTATCCCACGCACCGATGAAGTAGGCACCTGAACCTAAGGGACCTACCTGGTGTGAACATCGTAGACACGGAGCCACCTGTAGGCAGGTTCCTGAGATTCACAGGTGCATCTGACACCAATGAATACGGGAAACACCCACCCTGCTTGCATACAGAGGCACACACGTCCCACTAGTAAGGAGGGAACTCACAAAAGGTGTGTGTAATGGCAACACAGGAACTGCCCACCCTGGATGGAGCAAGAAGGAGCACTGGATCCACAGTCAGTGTCCCCAACAGGCTCCTGATCGTCCCATTCTGTATGTGTGCAGTGAACCCTGTACCCCTGCTAGAAAAGGAGCTCCAAGTCAGGACAGGGGCCAAGGGCATCCTGTTCTCTGCCTTTCTGCAGCACTTAAAAGGGCTTAGCACATGGTGAGGGTTCATCCCTTCTAAGACTGACCAAGTGCACAATAATTATGTATACAGTGCATATACACTAAGCACACAAGTACCAATGCCAAGGACCTCAAAAGTTGATTTGATCCGTGTTAAGTTCATATCACAGCCCTGGTGACACAGTGGTTAAGCGTTTGGCTGCTAACCAAAAGGTCAGCAGTTCAAATCCACCAGCCACTCCTTGGATACCCAATGGGGCACTTGTACTCTGTCCTATAGGGTCACTATGTGTCAGAATTGACTGGACGGCAATGGGTTTGGTTTTTTGGTTAAGTTTGTATCAGATGCTTACTGGGGAGTATGCTGAACGACTTGTACCAAGCCTATGTACTAATTATCCAGAATATACATATTAAACAGAAGCTGACATCCCTCACGTACTTACCAGAGGCAGATCCAGTAGGACACTCAAACAAGCCCCAGGTGACAAGTTGTCCTCAGTGACCTCCAGGGCTTCACCCTGCCCTGAGAGTCCATGGCTCCAGGAGGGTTGATACAACATGTGTATATACATCAGGTACACGCAAAGATGTGTGTGGTATACTGCACACAACCCAGGGAAAATATGCATGTTCTCCTTGTTCCTGAGAACCCCAATTCCAGAAGGAATTGATTCCTCTGAGGAGCACGTGTGTGCGTGCCTGAGTGGGGGGCCGCAGTCTCTGGATATACGTGTGTGCATGGCCACAGCTCTTCCTGTACGAGTGAACTTATGTGCCTGCCTCTCACTCCCTCCTTGTTCTGTCCGTCTGCATTTCAGAAACATGTGTAATCATAACACCCAAACCAAACCCACTGCCATCGAGTCAATTCCAACTTATAGCGACCCTATAGGACAGGGTAAAACTGCCCCACAGGGTTTCCAAGGCTGTAAATCTTTACAGAAGCACAGACTGCCAAATCTTTCTCTGGCGAAGTGGCTGGTGGGTTCGAACTGCTGACCTTTAGGTTAGCAGCCGAGCGCTTTTAACCACTGTGCCACCAGGGCTCCTATGTAATCATATTAGTACCTGGCATATACTAAGTGCAATACATTGTAAGCTATGGATACCCTTAATTATGCGTGTGCATTTGAACGTACCTCCAGCTAGATGCCCATGCTCACTAATACAGTATGTCTGTTTACCCAACTGTGGCATCTGTGTGTGTGTGTGTGCATGCACGCGCACAATCTTGTGCCTAGGTCGAAAGTCTTGGGTCTTCTTTACCACTCCTGAGGATAAAAGGGATGAGATAAGGAAAATGGAGGCACACAGAGGTAGGCAGGAGGAAACTGGGAGGAGGAGGAAGGAAATGGTGTCCAGAGAAGTGGAAAAAAGATGAAACAGAGGGAAGCTGGACCTGGAACTGGGCCTAGAGAGTGAAGAAAGAAGGCCATGAGGGCAGAGGCGATGGGGAGAGGGCAGGTGAGGAAGGGGAGGACAAGGAGAGGAGAAGAATGGGTGGTAGAGAAAGGAGAGGCTGGGAGAAGGAGGAAGGGAGGTGAGTGGACAGTGACTGCAGAAGGGGAGAAGCAGGTAGGGTGGGGGTGTTAAGGGGAGGGAAGGGGACTGGGAACTGGAAAAAGGAGATGGAGGTGGATGGAAGGAGCCAAGAGAAAGGAACAAGAAAGAGATAGATGTTTTCTGGTCTGAACAAAGTTTAGAGATTCCCCAAGGGCCTCCCATGGAAAGGTGTTTGGGGAGAGGAGATGGAAAGCAATGGCAGGAAGGCACAGAAGCAAGGGAGGATGATGCCCAGGAAAGCTCCCCAGGATGGGGCAGAGAGAAGGGGCCTGAGGCGCAGAGCGAGAGCACCCCAGGCTGGGGTGCAGAGACATCTGTCCTGGAAGAGGCAGGAGGAGTCTGTTGGGAGACTGGCAGAGACGCGAGGAGAGAGGGCTCAGTGATATGAACATTTCCGAACGACAGAAGGGGGTTGGAATGGTCAGTGGAGAGGCATGTTGCGCCCACGACTAGAGAAGAGAGGACCAGGTGGAGGAAAGTTAGAAATGGACAGAAGATGGAGAGCCTGTTGACCAGAAACAGCTGGGGCAGCTGGAGTGTAACATGAAGGCTGTGGGCACCTTGCAGCTGGGCCTGCTTTTTGCACACCCAGGATGCAGAAAGTTTCCCAGGTGGGATATCCCAAGGCATGCGATGTGGTTCCATTTAAGAAGCATTTACTGAGAACTACTATAGGCTGGTACTAGGCTGTGAGCTGGAGAAACAAAGGTAAAGGAGACACAGCTCTGCTCTCCCATGACTGCCGTCTGGGGAGGAAACAGCTGATAAATATAACAGTTGCTGGTACACGTGGCAACATGGATGAACCTCACAAGCAAATTGGAAGAAGCTCAACATGGAAGACTACATCTGCAGGACTCCATTTATAGGAAATTCTAGACGGGGTAAAGCAATAGTGACAGAAAAGCAGAGCAGGGTTGCTAGGTGCTGGGGTGGGAAGAGGGGACTTTGTGGGGTAATGGGAACATTTCGTATTATGATTGTGGTGGTGGTGGTGGTTATACCACTGTGTGTGTGTTTGTGATATGCCAAAACTCAGCAGACAGTACACTTGAAATTGGTGAATTGTCTTGGATGTAAATAATCCTGCAATAAAGCCAGCCAAAAATAAATAAATAAACCAGCATTTATAAGCCAGAACATTAAAACTCAAAATAGAGGGGAACACGGGGCTCTCTAGAAGCCAAGAGGAGGTGGAGGGGGCAGAGAGGGAGGGCTTCTGGGAGGAGGTGATGTCTGAGATAAGGCCTGAAGGATACGGGGAGTGCAAGGACTTTCCATGAAAGAAGAAACCATACATGGAAGCAGGAGAGAGCTAAAAAGCATTCTGTGTGTCTTGAACACAGGATGTAAGCAGGACTACTAAGAAATGAGAGTAGAGAAAAGCAAGGTGCAAAGCACAGGTCCCATGGCTACTGGGAGTACCATGTTGAATAGGCTCCACCTGCATCCCAAAGGCCAAAAAGAGGAACTGTAAGACAGGAGTGGGTATTTCTGTAGGTTGTCTTTTGACTCTTTTGGTGAAGTCTTTTGATGAGCTTAAGTGTTTGATTTTTAGGAGCTCCCAGTTATCTAGTCTCTCTTCTGGTGTTTGTGCATTGTTACTTATGGTTCGTATTCTGTTTATGCCATGTATTAGAGCTCCTACCATTGTCCTTATTTTTTCTTCCATGATATTTATTGTTCTCAATTTTATATTTAGGTTTTTGATCCATTTTGAGTTAGTTTTTGTGCACAGTGTGAGGTATGGGTCTTGTTTCACTTTTTTGCAGATGGATATCCAATTATGCCAGCACCATTTGTTAAAGAGACTGTCTTTTCCCCAATTAGCAGACTTTGGGCATTTGTCAAATATCAGCTGCTCATAGGTGGATGAATTTACGTCTGGATTCTCAATTCTGTTCCATTGGTCTATGTATCTGTTGTACCAGTACCAGGCTGTTTTGACCACCGTGGCATTATAATAGGTTCTAAAATCAGGTAGTGTGAGGCCTCCCACTTTGTTGTTCTTCTTGAGTAATGCTTTACTTATCCAAGGCCTCTTCAAGACTGGGTATTTCTAATCTGCCTCCTGCCAGCCCCAGAGAAAGGGCTTCCTTCCCACTGCCCTTCCCAGAACTTCTTCCTTGCTCCCTACAAATAGGGTTGTTCCTCCCCACTAGAAAACAGCCTCTGCAATGGACCATTTCCGAGAAGCGGCTCCAAACCCCCATCCCTGTCCAAAAGCACACGAAAGCTTGCAGGGCCCCAGTGGACGCTTCCTACCTGGATTCCGTGTTGCTGCTGCTCCCTGGTGGCTGGAGCTATGCATTACTAAGGATGAATGGACAGCCCCAACGCCAGGCCCAGTCTCTGCCCGGCAGAGCCCAGCTTAGGCCCTCCCATCACCAGCTTCCTCCTCGCTAAATAAACCCAGTGGGTGCCCTTCAGTCCTACCTGACTTGCCTCCTCTGTAACACACAGCTACAACCACCTTTTAAAAATCCTCCTGGCATCTAAGGAACATCACTCCCTTGGTTCTCCTCCTAGGTTTCAGCTGCTCTTCCGGGGTGAACTATCCCTTCCCACAACTGCTTTCTCTATCCCTGTGACTCCCACATTTGTCTCCAGTTTAACTCACTCTACTAAGCTTCAGACCCAGATATCCAGCTACCTCCTGAAGGTCCCAATGTTGTTGTTAGGTGCCGTCGAGCTGGTTCGGACTCAGAGTGAGCCTATATGCACAACAGAACAAAACACTGCCCGGTCCTGCACCATCCTCACAATCGTTGCTATGTTTGAGCCCATTGTTGCAGCTCAAAATTAATATGTCCCATCTGAACACGCTACTTTCCCCACCATGCCCCCAGACCAGGGTTCCCTCTCCCCATGGTGACACCTCCAACCAGCTAGGCATTCAAACCGGAAACATGGCATCCATCCCTGACCTCTTCCTCTTCCTCCACATCCAAGCAGGCTCTAAATCCCATCCAGTTTATTTGTGTCTCAATTACTACATGAACCATATGAAACTGCCAGTTGTCAGTGTTTTTTTATTTAGGAAAATGGTGATTTCATATAGTTCAACCTAATATTTCTCAAATCCAAGTCCATCTCCTCACTTCTTCCCTGCTCCCAGCGTCCTAGCTCAGGCCTCCACATCTTCTACATGGACCATTGCTTCTTCTTCCTACATGGCCTCCCAGCCTCCAGTCTCACTCCTTCTACTCTATCCTCCACAATCTCCACCAGAATGACCATTCTACAACATGGCTCTGACCAAATCATTCCCCTGCTTCAAACTCTTTTGGGGCTCCCATTGCCCACAGGACGAAGCCCAAGCTGCTTAGCCAGCTTTCAGGCCCTTCACAATAGCTGGATTCCCTTCCTCTCCAGTCACTGCACCCTATACTCCAACCATACCAGACCACTGCTAGTTCCTTGAATCTGCTTCCTCTTACCTCCTGGCCTTTGCACATGCAGTTCCTTGTACCTGGAATGCCCTTCCTGCCCTTCTCCCCCAGCTAACTTCTATGCGACTTCAAGAACCAGCTCATATGCTACACGAAATCTCCAGTTTATACATTCATCCATTCAATACACATAGCTGGAGAACCTATTTACATACCACCTTCATGGAAGGTGCTGGGGGCGCAAAGCAGAATAGGATCCAGTCCCTACCCTCAAGGAGCTCACAGTCCAGTTGGAGACAAACACATAAATATATCAAAATACAGTGTGCTGGAGCAGCTATGCAAGGCACGACAACTGGTCTCTATTCGCCGGGAGGAACAGAGAAGAAGGAGAATCAGGAATAAAAGGTGGATATGGAATGTGTGGCTAATTGCCTCAGTGAACAACTGCCTCCTTTGCCATGAGACCAGAAAAACTGGATGGTGAGCAGCTACCACTACTGAGTATTTGGATCAAGGATTCTATAGAAGAATCCTGATCAAAAGGGGGAAAATACAAAATGGAATTTCAAATTCCCATGGACTCCACACTTTCTGAAGCCAAGGGGCCTAGATGAACCCCTGAAACTACCGCCCTGAGATAATCTTTAAAACTTAAATCAAAAATATCCCCTGAAGTCTTCTTAAAACCAAATAATATTTTAACTAGTAAAAAATGTCTGCCTTGAGCATTACGCTCTTTTAAGGACTATCCATATGAGATCACAGTGACAACAGCAACTCTAAAGGTTAGATAGGAACCTCAAGGGGCAGTAAGTTTATGTTAACGAGGGAAGAACAGCTCAGAAAAGGAGGGTGAGAATGGTTGCACAACTCGAAGAATGTAATCAATGTCACCGAACTGTACGTGTAGAAACGGGCAAATTAGTGTGTGTTACTATGTATATTCTCAACAACAACAACAACATTAAAAAAAAAAAAAATACAGCGTGCAGGGACACAAAGCTAGCCCGGGAGGATTTAATACAATTTTCTTGAGTTTTAGGAGCCCCTGGGTGGTGCAAATAGTTAATGCACTCACTCACACTCACAACCGAAAGGTTGGTGATTGGAGTCTGCCCAGAGGCACCTCAGAAGAAAGGCCCGGTGATCTACTTCCAAAAAATCAGCCATTGAAAACCTTATGGAGCTCAGTTCTACGCTGACATAGATGGGGTCGCCATGAGTCTGAATTGACTTGAGCACAACTAGTTTTGTTTTTTGAGTTTTAAAGGGGAAATAGTTGTCCTGAAAGGGGCAGGGTTGGGGGGGGGGGCATTCAAATCACAGAGAACAGCATGAACAAAAAGATGCACGTGAGAAACAGAAGGCCATGTGCAGACAGGAGTGTGGGGTGCTAGAGAACGACGCTGCCAGAGAGGTTAGACGGGGCCACATCATTCAGCACCATCTGATCACTGAGGGCTTTTCGACAAGGGGCAGTTGTGCATTTTTGAGAGAATGTATTTGAGGTGGCAAGACTGGAGGCAACAGACAGAGTGGGAGGAAAATGTAGAACAAAAAAAATCAAATTCATAAGAAAAGACCAGATTTACTGGCCCAATAGTGACGGGGAGAACCCCCGAGACTGTGGCCCTAAGGACACCCCTCTGACTTGGAACTGCAGCCATTCCCGGAAACCACCTTCCAGCCAAGCAATAGACAGGCCTATAAAATAAACAATACCAGAAAAGAACGTGCTCTGTAGAACAAACAATTATACGGGACCAAAAGGGCAACATCTGCCCAGAAGTAAAGATGAGAAGGCAGGAAGGGGTAGTAAAACCAGAAGAAAGGAAACAAGAACCCAAGGGTGGAAATGGGGAGAGTGTAGACACAGCGTGGGGATTGCAACCAATGTCATGGAACAATTTGTTGAATGGGAAACTAATTTGCTCTGTAAACTTTTACCTACGACACAACAAAATATTTTAAAAAAAAGAGAGAGAGAGAGAGAGAGAGTTGAGGCAAGAAAAAACAGGAAGCTGTCACAATAGCCTAGGCAAGAAATGTGAAGACCAGTATTATGACATTGATAGTGGGGACACGGAGGAGGCAACAGATTTGAAAACCTTTGAGGTAAGTCAAGTCAGGAGGGCTTTATGTTTGAATACGAGGGTGGTGTCAAGGGTGAGGGCGATGCCTGGGTGGATGGAGGTGCCATTCACTGAGACGGGAGAAAATAGGAGGAGGCTCAGAACTTACTTAACCAAGTTCCCTTTTGAACCTCTTATGTCTGAGGTACTTATGGGTCATGCTCAGGATTCAGCAAACAGTTATCTTAGTTCTGCAGTCTATGTTAGCATAGATCAACGTGCAGTATCACGCAGAGAGCTCTGGGCTGAAGATATGGGCGTCATTAGCATGCTGATGGCAGCTGAAATCGTGAGAGTAGATGACATCCCCTGGGGGAAGAATATGTAGAACAAGAAGAGCTATGAGTTAAGGAAGGAGCCCAGAGGAAGAGCCACATTTCAACGGTGGGCAGAGGAAGAGAAGTCCCTAAATGGACTGGAGGAGATGCTGTCAGGGAGGAAGGAGGGCAACTAAGATATCCCCAGTGACCCCCATCTTCTGGTTCTCAGACCGTGTGTGACTCCCTCCTCTTGAGTATGGGTTGGACCTAGGGATTCATTCTAAGGAACAGAATATGGCACAAGTGATGTCACATCATTTCCGAGATTAGGTTATAAAAAGACCGGCTTCTGTGTCTCTGTCTCTCTCCATTGGATCACTCCATTCACCCCAGGGGAAACCATGTTGCCATACCCACCCACCCCCAACCCGAGCATTCAGAAGAAACACAGCCCCTGCTGGCAGCTTGACTGCAACCTCAGGAGAGTCCTTGAGCCTAAGGCACTCAGCTAAAGCCACAGAGACTATGAGATAATAAATGTTTGTTGTTTTAATATACTAAGTTTTGGGATGATTTGTTACACAGAAGCCAGGGGAGGAAAGATTCTTAAGAAAGAGGTAGTGGTCAGTAGTGTTAAAAACTGCAGATAAAGACTGAAGAATGTCCTTGGATTTGGCATCGAGAAGGTCATTAAGCACCTCGATGTGACCAGGCTCAGTGAGTTGAGGATCAAATGGATGGCAAAGGCTGGTGGTGGCAAGCAGGAGTGCTCCATCATCACGGACATCTGTTGTTTCTGCCTGCCCGGCATCCGTTTCCCCGTCGCCTGTAACAGCTGCCTGATTTTTCACTGGCCTACCGGATACGTTTCCACGAGACTGTCCGTCAGGGCGCCCAGCTGTCCACAGGCCAAGGGGTGGCCACATGACTCCAGATGCACCAATAAGAAGCTCTCCTTGGAATTTGAATCGGGAGCTTACATGACAGGAGGCCCGAACCTGGTTGGAGCTGATTCATGCTGCAGCTAGGGCCCTAAGGAAAGGGCCATTCCTCCCTGCTACCTAGATTCCCGACACTGTCCTGGTTCCAGGCATTTCCAAGACCTTGTTCTTCAGTCTCTCCATCCATTGAGTGTGCCACCCTCATTTCCTTCTAATAAATTCTTTTCTTGCTTAAGTTAGCTAGAGTCAGTTTTTGTCGCTTGGGGCCAAAGAACCCTAACTCATTCTTTCAGGAATGTGGGATGAGATAAGGAGAACAAAAGGCACTAAAGGGAACACAGAGTAGAGGGAGGTAGAGTTTTTTTTGGAGTTAGTTTTTAGGTGGTATAAATTTGGATGTATTTATAAGCTGAAGAGGAGGAAAGAGAGAAGGGAAGGACTGTCAAAACAGAGAAAGGAAGGGTGATGAAATAATATTCTGGGGAGTTGCGATGGGATGGGCAGCACACAGGTGGAGGGACTGGACTAGAACACAGCCTGGAGAAGTGGGGTAAACTGGGTGTGGATACATGTAGGTTTGAATAGGAAACTGAAGGAAATCATGACCAACTGGCCTCAATTTTATTTGTTGAGTCTGAAGGGGTAGGATTGGGTGGATACTCAGGGAGGGGGACTGACCAAGAAGATGGAGTGGTACCCATCTGCATCACTACACCACCATTTTTCTCTGAGTTAGGCTCAACCACCTGAACCAGGATTAGGGATATGCTGGTAGACAAGGCAGAAGGCTAGGTGTGTAAGGGAATCTAGAGTGTGTGCTAGTCATTTTCCATGTGCTCTTCCAGATCCACCCTCCACCTTTCTCCACCTATATGGACTGCATCACCCGAACTTCCTTGCCCTCTGACTTCTAACTGCTTTCACCCTAAGGGAAGCACCAGGAGGACATTGTTGTTTTTTGTTGTTGTGTGCCGAGTCAATTCCAACTCATAACGACCCTATAGGACAGAGTAGAGCTTCCCCATAGCGTTTCCAAGGAGCAGGTGGTGGATTCAAACTGCTGACCTTTTGGTTAGCAGCTGAAGGCTTAACTGCCTCGCCACCAGGGCTCCATAGGAAGACATTGGAGAGTAGGAGAAGAGAGCATTCTGGATACTTCTTCTACTCCCAGCTCTGTCTCAGCACCTCAGTTCCTGCAGTGGCTGTACCCCTCCACAGCCCCAATTCCTCTCAGGCATGTCCCACAGCTCCAGTAACACCATTTCCTTTCCTTACCCCTTCATACTTAAAAGTGGTCAGAGCTTTCTGCTGCCTTAACCTCCAGTGTTGGTTCCCTCAACCCTGGCCACACCTCTGCAAATAGTCTTTCATTAAATTATCTTCAAAATCCCAGCTGTGGTGCCTTCTGCCTCCTGCTGGGACACTGGCTATTACAGTGTTGGTGAGAGAGATCAGATGGTCCAGTATGAGGCTCTGGCTGGGCAGGGAAGGGAAAGGAGCCAGGAGGGGTCTGGCAGACTGGCAGGAAACAGAGAGATCAAGGGAGTGCAGCTCTCTATGTATTGATGCTACAGGTGTGATGGCAGTGAGGTCCTGTAAGACCTGGAAGGCAGGTGCTGGGATCAGAAAGCAGGATACTGGATTTCCATCATGGAAGACAGTGCTGTGTTTTGGTTAAAACCAGGGATTTTGAATTTAGGACTCAAAGTCCTGTGTTAGAATCCTGGCTCTGCCACTTTACTAAATGTGTCATCTAGGCAAGTGACATCCACTCTCTGAGTGTGACTCCTCATCTATAAAGTGAGGACACTAATACCCACCTTTCAGGTTTGTGTGAGGGGTAAATGCGTGTAAGGCGTTTGGCCCAGTGCCTGGCATGTGGTTGAAGTGCTCAGTTAATGTTCACAATGCATGCTACTCTTCCGGTAGTGACTAAGTCCAAGGCGTGGTCATGGGAGTAGATGGCTGAAGTGGGATAAAGATCACCAGAGATGAGGTGGAAAGAGCGTGTGAGGCTAGATAATTGGAAGGATGGATCATCATGTGGAAGTTATGTATTCCAGCAGGATGGCAGGGCTTGGGGTGGAGAAGAAGTCTGTGACTGGTGCTAGAGTCTTCAGGAAGGGAGGAAGTGACCAAGGAGTCAACAGATGTCAATGAGGAAGTGGGACAGAGGGTAGGAGAACCTGAGGTCATAAGCCTCAAGGAAGCCAGGGTTCTGTGATGCTAGGTTAGAGTCAGTGTTTGCTTCACGTGAGCATCCACAGTCCCTTTGAACTGCCCCCAGTGGCCATCTCTCCCACTAAGCCAGAGCCTGTCAAGAGAGAAGGTGGATCTGACCCATCCCTTAGGACCTGGAATGGGAGTGTATGTTGGTAAATGTTTGTTGAATGATTTGCCAGGAATAGGAAGCAGAGAAGTCTATTTTGATTTACCCTTGACTTTGTTCCATTTATCCCTGGATTCTGTTTACTTTTAATAACCTAATGATTTAAAAAAAAAAAAAAAAAACTCTCACTCAAAACAAATGTTTCCTGAGGCCTTCATACATGCTGTTCCATCTACCTGCGATACCCTTGCCAGACGGCTATCCAAGTCACAGCAATTGGTCTCTATTTGCCTGGAGCAACAGAGGAAGAAAGACAGTCAGGAATAAGAGAATATGGAATGTGTCGCTAATTGCCTCCATGAACAACTGCCTCCTTTGCCATGAGACCAGAAGAACTGAATGGTGCCTGGCTACCGCTACTGAACATTTTGATCAAAGAGTCTACAGAAGAATCCAGACCAAAAGGGGGAAATGCAGAACAAAATTTCAAATTCTCTTGGCCTTTCTGGAGCCAAGGGGGCTGGATGAATCCCCAAAACTATTGCCCTGAGATGATCTTTAAAATTTAAACCAAAAATATTCCCTGAAGTCTTCTTAAAACCAAACAATAGTTTAACTTAACTAGTAAAAAATGTCTGCCTTAAGCATACGCTCTTTTAAGAACTATCTATATGGGATCAAACTGACAACGGCAACTTGAAAGATGATATAGAAATCATAGCGGGCAGTGAGTTTATGTTAACGGGAAAGGAACAACTCAGAAAAGGAGGGTGAGAATGGTTGCACAACTCGAAGAAGGTAATCAGTGTCACTGAATTGTACATGTAGAAATGGTTGAACTGGAGTATGTTTTGCTGTGTATATTCCCAACAACAACAAAATAAAATTATTTTAAAAAATCCTTTTGCCACATATCCACTTGAAGAATTCCTTGAAGAATGAGCAGGATATATCCATACAATGAAATATTAATCAGCCATAGAAAGAGTGAAGTGCTGTTACGTGCTACAGCACAGACGAACCTTGAAAACATTATGCTTGTAGAAGCCAGACACAAAAGGCCACATACTCTATGATTCCATTTATATGAAATGTCCAGAATAGGCAAATCCACAGAGACAGAAAGCAGATGAGTGGTTTCCAGGGGCTGGAAGGAGAGAAGAATTAGGAATAACTGTTTGTAAACCCACCACCATCGAGTTGATTCCGACTCATAGCAATCCTGTAGGACAGAACAGAACTTCCCCATAGAGTTTCCAAGGCTGTAAATCTTTACAGAAGCAGACTGCCACATCTTTCCACCATGGAGCAGCTGGTGGGTTCGAACCACTAGCCTTTTGATTAGCAGCTGCACTCTTAACCACTGCGCCACCAGGGCTCCCACTGTTTATAGGCATGGGGTTTCTTTTTGGGCTGATGGAAATGTTCCAAAAGTGTATAGGAACGATGGCTGCACAACATAGTGACTATACTAAAAACCACTGAAGCGTATGCTTTAAAATAGTGAATTTTGTTATGTGAATTTTATCTCAATAAAAAAATGCTGAAATAAAAAAAATCAGCAGAAATTAACAGTGGAATAACAATGATATATCACCACACATCCATCAGATTCATGGAATTAGAAAGGCTAACAATGTCAAGCACTGGCAAGGTAATGAAGCAAAGAGAACACTCATTCAGTGCTGGTGGGAGGGCCAATTGATACAACTTTAGAAAAATAGTTTGGCCGTGTGGTAGGCTGAAAATCCTGCCCCAAAGATGTCCACATCCTAATCCCTGCAGCCTGTGGATGTTACCTTGTATGCCAAATAAAGGACTTTGCAGATGTCATTAAATTCAGACTCTTGGATTATCCAGGTGGTCCCTAAATGTAATCACATGTATCCGTATAAGAGGCAGGCAGAGAGAGATATGACACAGACAGAAGTGGAGAAGGCAATGTGACCATGGAGGCAGACACTGGAGTGATGCGGGCCACAAGCCAATAAATGTCCGGAGCCACCAGAAGCTGGAAGAGGCAGGGAACGGATTCTCCCCTAGAGCTTGGAGAGAGCATGGCCCTGCTGACCTCTTGATTTCCACCCAGTGAAACAGATTTTGGACTGTGATTTTGGAAACTGATTCTGGCCTCCAGAACTGTGAGAGAATAAGATTCTGTTGTTTTTAAGTAACCAAGTTTGTGGTAATTTGTTACCACAGCCATAGAAATTAATACAGGCAGAATTTACTAAAACTGAACATACCCAGACCCACATCCAGAAATTCCACTTCTAGGTATATCCCAACAGAAATATAAACATTTGTTCACCAAAAAACATATGCAAGAATGTTCAGAGCAGCCTTATTCATAATAGCCCCAAACTGGAATTCTCCAAATGTCCATCAGCAGTGCAATGCATAAACTAATCGTGGTATATTCATACAAAGGAATACTATACAACAATAAAAATGAGTCAACTACAGATAAGCACAGCATGGAAGAATCTCACCAACACAATGTTCAGCAAAAGAAACCAGACACAACAGAAAACATATTGTGTGACTCGGTTTACACCAAGTTCAAAAAGAGACAAAATTAACTATATCAGTGCGGTGGGATGGATAACTTTTGTGTAGCCTTTCTAGCCATGGTCTTCTAACTCACACCCAAGTGAGTGGACAGGACTGTGCAGATATGGTAATTGTGGCCCACCAAAGGGATTGGTCAGTTTTGCCATCCTGCTGGGCTTGGAATGAGCCACCCCAGAGGCAGGAAAGAGAAGAGCCTACCACCACCACGGAAGGATCGACCAGCAAGAGACGATGAAGTGGGCTTCCCGGCCTATGGAGCAAGAAAGCTGAGTGTCTTTGGGCAGCGGCCTAGAGCCAGGGAGAGGCGTGCCTGCAAGCACAGCTGAGAAGAGGCTGTCCTGATGGAAGAACTGTATCCTGAACATTCCTGAGCCTGAATTGTAAACTGTTACCTCTCTAATAAACCCCATAATCGTGAGTATGGTCTGTGAGTTCTGTGCGCCATTGCAATGAATTACAGAATCCAGCAGAGAATTAGAGAGAGCCGTGGGAGGGAGGGATGGTGTCAGAATTGGTAAAGATGGCAGAGAGAGGAGGCATGACTGACCTCCACCTCACAGGAATCAGCCTTGGGCTGTTAATCTTGATTCTCCTTCCCCTTTGTGAAGTTAGAGGTCAGACACTGCCCGCATGCCATTTTTACAATCAGTCAATGATGTAAAACTAGAAAGTGAAAGAAAAAAGGAATTACTATAATTAGTGTAAAAGTCAGGATAACGGTCCCAGTTAGGAAAACAGGGGGGTTGTGATCAGCAAGGAGCTCATGACAGAAAGGTGGGGGGTGGGCTTATGAGGTGCTGGTCATGTATTTATGTGAGTGGCACAGGTGTTTCACAACTTATTAACTGTACATTTATGTTTCATGCACTTTGCTGAATGTTATATTTCACAACTAAAATGTATCTTGGTGGTGGTGGTATTTTTTAGTAGAATAAGCCGGGAGCTTCCCAATCCGTGAAGCCTTCCTGGGTCCCACCACCCAGGGTCCTCTGGGCTCCTCCAGCCTCTGCCCCTCATGTAGTCATGGCTCTGACCACCCTGGACTGTGACCCCTGTGTCCCAGTCTGGCTCACCCACCAGAACAGGGGTTCTCTAGGAGCAGTGCCCTGGTTGGAGTCATCTCAGGTCCCCACCAGGCACACAGGCGGCCTCCAGGAATGTTTGCTGCCGCACCCCACACAGTGGGCCTGCCTCCAGTTTCAACATACTATCCTGCATTTTAATTGTCAGGGCTGGGGTCTGTCAGCGCCCCCCCTCCCCCAGCTCCCTACCAAGAAGCCTGTGGTAGCAGATGATTGCTGACAGAAGGAAGGGATGGCTGGCTCTGCATTTCCACTTACCTTTGACTTTGTCCATCTGTCTCTCTACATCCCATTCGGGAATGTTCCCTGAGGCTTTCACAAAGGCTGTTCTCTTTGCCTGGAATGCCCTCTCTGTCATCCTATCCAACTCCTACTCATCCTTCAAGAGTCAGCCCCAGGCTCCTCTCCTCTTTGAAGCCCTGGCCTTCCTTCCTCTCAGCTCCCACAGGCCCATATCTCCCTTAGCTGTTGCCTGTCCACGCCCTGCTCCACAGAATCCTGTTTCTCGACTTCTGACGCTCTTTAATCTTCCTGGGCTGTCCTCATGACCTGGGTCTGACCCACTACTGCGCCTCGAAGGTCGGTGCATTGGCCCTAGCCTCCTGCACCGGCTCTGGCAAGCCCCGGCGAGCTCCACGCGCATGCGCTAAGGGAGGCTCTAGGCTCCGGCGTCGCTTCGAGAGTTCCCGCCACCGCCAACTTTTTGGCACTCACTGCGCAGGCGCGGGGTTCCCTTGCCCTCAAGGTTTTCTTACTTCCGGCTGGCAAGTGCAGGTGAAAGAGGCCTGCCCGAGGCCGAAAGGGTGGAGGCCACAAGTAGGGTGGAGAGTTGGGAGTGCTGAGGAGGGTTCAGGCCTGAGTTGTGGAACTGAAGCAGGGGGCGGAGCCTGAAACTGGTCCAATAAAGAGGCGGGGCCTATCCGTGTTGGGGCGAGACAGGTTCTGGAATTTGGCCGGCAGCTGAGGGCCCAGGTGAGGCGAGAACAGGCAGCAGTCCCCACCCCAAGGGCAGTAAACCCAAGTAGAGGAGAGCCCCAAATCTTGGAAGGTGGTAAAAAGAAAACCTACTCCGCACCAAGGCCAAGAGAGCCCCCCAGCTTGAGGGAAAGGAGAGAAGGGATGGGCGACAAGGGAGTGGAAGCTCCTCCTCTCTCCCCACCCAACTGCAGTCCTCCTTTTATGATATGTGTCACTAGAGGAGAGATGCTGTCCATCAACGCTTCTTCCTCATTCCTCATGCAAATCACTTCCTCTCTCTGAGCCCCTTTGCTGTCAAAAATGGGGATAAAATTCCTACTTCACACAGGGTGGCTGAATACTGTTATTTGGGGTGGAGTCTATGGGGATCCCACGTGTGCAGAGTAGAACTGCTCTGTAGGGTTTTCAAGGCTGTGACCTTTCAGAAGCAAACTGCCAGGCCTGTCTTCCAAGGCACCTCTGGATGGGTTCAAACCACCAACCTTTCAGCTGTTGTTAGGTGCCATCCAGTTCGTTCTGACTCATAGCATCCCTATGTACAACAGAATGAAACACTGCTCAGTCCTGCGCCATCGTCACAATCGTTATGCTTGAGCCCATTATTGCAGCCACTGTGTCAACTCATCTCGATGAAGGTCTTCCTCTTTTTCATTGAGCTTCTACTTTACCAAGCATCATGTCCTTTTCCAGGGACTGGTCCCTCCTGTAACATGTCCAAAGTGAGACGAGATCGCACCATTCTCACTTCTAAGGAACATTCTGGCTGTACTTCTTCCAAGACATGGAAGTCCATGGCATATTCTTCACCAACACCATAATTCATAGGCATCAATTCATCAGTCTTCCTTCATTGTCCAGCTTTTGCATGCACACGAGGCAATTGAAAACACCATGGCTTGAGTCAGGCGCACCTTAGTCCTCAAGGTGACATCTTTGCTTTTAAACACTTTAAAGAGGTCTTTTGCAACAGATTTGCCCAATGCAATACATCATTCAACTTTTTTTTTTTTGGTAATTTTATTTTTTATTTGTACTTTAGATGGTTTACAGAACACACTAACTTCTCATTAAACAATTAGTACACATATTGTTTTGTGACATTGGTTACCAACCCACGAAGTCAACACTCTCCCCTTCTCTATCTTGGGTTCCCCATTACCAGCTTTCCTGTCCTCTCCTGCCTTCTAGTCCTTGCCCAAGGGCTGGTGAGCCCCTTTAGTCTCATTTTATCAGTCTAATCTTTGGCTGAAGGGTGAACTTCAGGAGTGACTTCATTACTGAGCTAAGAGGATGTCCAGGGGCCATACTCTCGGGGTCTCTCCAGTCTGTGTCAAGCCAGTAAGTCTAGTCTTCGTTAGAATTTTGTTCTACGTTTTTCTCCAGCTCTGTCCGAGACCTTCTGTTGTGATCCCTGTCAGAGCAGTCAGTGGTGGCAGCCAGGCACCATCTAGTTGTGCTGGATTCAGTCTGGTGGAGGCTGTGGTAGTTGTGATTCATTAGTTCTTTGGGCTAATCTTTCCCTGTGTCTTTGGTCTTCTTCATTCACCCTTGCTCCAGACGGGGTGAGACCAGTGGAGTATCTTTGATGGCCACTCACAAGCTTTTAAGACCCTAGACGCTACTCACCAAAGTAGAATGTAGAACGTTTTCTTTATAAACTGTTATGCCAATTGAGCTAGATGTTCCCCGAGACCATGGTCCCCACAGCCCTCAGCCCAGTAATTTGGTCCCTCTGTCATTTGATTTCTTGACTGCTGCTTCCATGAGCACTGTGGATCCAAATGCCAAAGATGAAGAAATTGAAGATTTTTACCAAATTCTGAAGTCTGAAATTGATCAAACATGCAATCAAGACGCATTGATAATTACTGGTGACTGGAATGCAAAAGTTGGAAATGAAGAAGGATCAGTAGTTGGAAAATACAGCCTTTGGTGACAGAAATGCCAGAGATCACGATAGAATTTTGCAAGACCAAGGACTTACTCATTAGAAATACATTTTTTCAACAACTTTTCAGCTAGAAAAACCAAACCCATTGCTGTCAATTCCAACTCATAGCAACCCTATAGAACAAAGTAGAACTGCCCCATAGGCTTTCCAAGGAGCAGATGGTGGATTTGAACGGCGGACCTTTTGGTTAGCAGCCGAGCTCTTAACCACTGCACCACCAGGGCCCCAACTTCTGGCTAGTAGCTGAATATTGACTATATCTTGAGTACGTGCCCAAAAGAACTTAGCTCCCTCGCCAAACAAGGTAAGGAAAGTCTTGGCCACACAGCAACCAGCTGGACCAGGACTTGACTCCTAGGCAGTACTCAACTCCTAGACTTCCCACTCCACCTTGTACACCACAGGTCAAGGGACCATGACAGGTGCTGTGGTGGGGACAGGCTCAACCCTTCCCCCAAGAAGAGACGAACAGTTGAGAATCTCTGCCCACTCCACCACTCCTGAGCCTGGTGCACTTCTCCCTCAGGAAAGAAAACCTGGGTACTGTGTAACAAACTTGAGTTCCTGTGCCCTTAAACAAGGGGTGGGGAAAGAGCAGGTGGCCACCTCAGCAGCAGCCACAGGGAACACAAAGAAGTGTTTGGTCTCCCAGAGAGAACACAGGTTAGGAGAAGGTCAATGTCCAGGCATGGGGGGGTGGGAGCCAGCTGAAGAAGGACTCTAGGCAGGGAACCCCTGATGGCCTATCCTTTCTGGGCTCTGTCAGCCTTGGGGATAGCTAGCCCACTTCACTGCACTAAAGATACTGGGACCCCAAAAAACGTACAGGAGCAAAGCATGTATGCACAGGGCTGGGAAAGTTTATGAATCCAAGGCAGTATTTCCTCCTTTGACAGATGAGCAGACTAAGGCCCAGAGAGGAAGGCCAGTCTGGTGGCAGCTGGCAGATGATTTGCCCAGCATCCTGTCCATCCTCCAGCCCCTAACACTGGGCCAGGATCACTCTGGGATTGGTTCTCGGCCCAGGCTCTCATCATATCCTTACCGCACCACATAAAGAAAAAGTCTTACAGATTCTTGGTGCCCACTTATGCCCCTTCCAGGGCAGTTTTATTGGTGCCATTTGTTAAAGGCCTTTCCCATGAGCCCCCGAGCTTTGCCTCCCTTTCTTGAGAAGGCAGTTGTTTTCTCATCCTGGCCCCAAGGGCAATAGCAGGCCTTGGTCTGCTGCTGCTGCAACCCATCTGGGTCTGGCTCTGAAGAGCCAGGAGAGCCAGATTTGTGTGTGGAAGCCAGGCAGGGCCCTGGCTGGCTATGGAGATGTGTGTGCAAGGTGAAGAGGCCCATGTGCACCCCAGTGCCGGTACCCAGGGTCAGGGCAGTAAAATCAGAGATCCTGAGAGAGAAGCCCTTAGGCCAACTGTGTGGGGCAGGCCAGGGCAGAGCCTAGTGTGTGTGCAGACAGCCCAAGGTGGGGATCCAGGTGTGCGGGGGCCTTTGGTGAGTGTGTGGCTATGCCTCACTCCCTGTGGGGATCTGCATGCCTGTGCCCCCAGCCTCCCCAGCCTCCGCAGGCTGAGGAAACACACTTGGGTGGGGGGCAGGGAGAGGATGGGAAGGAAACTCAGCTGGAAGTGGTGGAGGCCTCAGAGCCCACATCCTGTGGCAGGGGCTATCAAGAAGCCTGGCTATCCTGTCACAGTCCTCACAGCTGCTGGAGTGACAGTCCTCTAAGGGCAGAGATGATCCTCTGGGGAGATGGTGGCCCGGAGGCTAGGAGGTGGGGTTGGTCTTGCCAAATCCAGGATCAGGAGGCCTGAGTCGGGCGCCGCCCGCCCTCCTCCTCCATCAGCAACAGGCGGCGCCGACCAGCCTCATAGTCAGCCTCGTCCACGCTGACCAGCAGGCGGACTGCCTCCCGGCCCACGGCCTCACGCAGGGCCTCAGTCAGGAACACGCCCCGCAGGGCCTGCAGCAGGGCACCACTCAGGTAGTCGCCCCAGAAGGCGTCCAGATAGGAAAGCTCCGAGAACTTGATGTCACATACCACGGAGCCTAAGTCCCGTGAGCGCAGCACTGCGGTGGCCTGCCCAAACACGTCCAGCTGCCGTGCCAGCGCCTGGGGCCTCCGGGATGCCACTCCCTGCTCCAGTGCCGGCCCATGCTCACAGTACTCTGCTCGCACCCGGAGCCGGATGTCTGCAGGAAAAGAGGAACTCGTCAGGGAGAGAGTCGAGGCCCCAGAGCCACACCGCGCAGGTGGACTGACACCCTTCCTCCTGCGGGCTCCTCCCTCTGCCCCGGGATTGAACACGCCCCACCCATTCCTTCCCTGTTCCAGTAACCATACCCAAGTAAGGGTGAAGACCACCTGTTCCGTCCCCACCCCCACCCCCACCCCCGGCAGCGTACTCCACTGCGGCCACCACTAGGCAGGTGCAGCTGCAGCCCTGCGCCCCACCCGCACCAGGTCTCACAAGGCTCGTTCCCTCACTTCCTTCAGGTCTTTGCTCAAATGCCACCTTCCTGACCAGCCCATTTAAAGCTGTACACCGCCCTCCCCAGCGTCCCCAGTTCCCTCTATCCTGCTCTATTTTTTCCCAAGGTGCTTATCACCTTTGAACCTACTCTAGTCTACATTACTATCAAGCTCATCTGTCTCCCCCAGGGTGAGCTTCCTGAAGGAAGGGGTTTGGTCTGTTTTGTTCTCTTGTGCAACCTGCGACACACAGCAGGCGTTCAATGTACAGCTGCTCAAAGAATCAATGAACAAATGGACTTGCCTTTAGGCAACCAGTCTCACTGCACTCCAACAATGAATTCATGTGGGGTAAACCACATCCACCCACCTATCCGAGCAAGCCCCAGTGGGTGAGGGTCCCGAACAGGCCCAGGAGACGGGAACTGTGCTGGCTCTACTGGGAATCAAGCGCTCTCTTTCCACAGAGGCTGCTAGGATGGTAGGATGTCAGCCTGGAGCTGCTGGGGCCATTCTGCCACCAGGAAGGGAGAGAATGACGTCTACAAGGGCCCAACATAGAGAGGAAAAGATTTCTGCTTTCATCTCGTGAGCCTGCATCACACCATGCCTGCATGTTCAGTTACAACTGCTTCTCTTTTTCACGTAGGCCACTTTGAGTTGGATTTCTGTCACTTGCAAACAAGGTTCTGCCTAATACAACCTTGACTACAGCTGCCCAAATGGGATAGCAACTCTGCGCAAGGGGCAGGACGTAGGACCTCTGAGGCTACCCCTGTAGATGTGACCTCATACCTATCACCTCCCCTCTGGGATTACCGCGTTCCTGCCTGTGAAATGGGGCTAATAACAGTACCTCCTCCCTACACACACACGGCTGTCCTGAGGATCAGCTGCAAATGATAACAGCAGCCAGCATTTACAGCATGCTGATGACCTACCCAGCACTGTGCCATGTGCTTGACTCAGGTGAATACACTTAATCCACCAGCAACCCTGTGAGGCAGGCCTGTTATCATCCCCAATGTACAGACAAGGAAATCACAGAGAAGTGACTTGCCCGAGGTCACACGGTCAGGCAGTGGCAGTGCTTGACAAAGGTCATTTCATCTTCTATGGCCCAGAGAGCTGGCTTCTGGTCTGAGCTGATTCCTGCCCGGGATTGGGTACTAGCTGCGTGACCTAAGTCATGACCTCTCAGAGCCCAGGTTCCTGCCTAAACCAGGACAATCCCTGCTGTAAGGAGCTGCTAGGAGGATTACAGAGAGCAATGGCTAAAGAGGAACTGGCTAGCACTGTGCCCGGTGCGACCCCAAGAATGACAGTGACCAACAGCTCTGATGTGCTGAGTGTTTGAGCCTTGGGCATTCAGAGGGATCACCCACTAGCCTGCGGGGCAGGGGTTACCCTTCAACCCATCTGTCAGATGAAGAAACTGCAGCTCTGGAAGGGAAAGTCATGTGCCCTGGACTCCCTTCACCTTTCACTGACGTGTTGCCAGCAGAGTCCCTGCTCCCCAAGAACAAAGTCTCAGCACCACCCACTTCCTCCTCCCCAACTCAAACCCCAAACCCTTCCTTTTCCTGCCTCAAGGGGAGCCCCACCCTCTCCACTTGAGGCCCAGGGAAGCCTGCCGGCCTCAGCCCCCAGGCCCTCCATCCTGAAGACCACAGGACACCTCTGAGCCTGCCTCGACTCCTACAGTGTTTGGCCAGGCACGCCCTCCCTCAGGTGTGGGCTGGGGAGCGGGGGCTGGGAGGAGCAGCACCTGTCCAAGGCCACACAGGAGCTGGGCAGCAGCAGAGGCACAGAGCCAGGTGGTGGAGTCGACAGACCTCGAGGTGAGTCCCGGCTCTGCCACTCTCTAGCTGTGGGGCCTTGGGCATGTGACCTCACCTCTCTGAGCCTCAGTTTTCCCATCTGAAAAACATAAACAGACAAACAAGAGGTCCCTACTGCACTGCGAGGTCATGAGGATTAAATGAGGCAACTCATAAAGTGCTTGACCCAGGGCCTATGACACAGAAAGCACCCACAAACAGGAACTGTGGTTTCACAACCATCTCTCCCCGACAAGACCCTACCCAGGCCTTGATCTCTCTCACCTGGGCCCAAGCCAACCTCCTCCCTCATCTCCTCCTTCAATCCACACTAAATCCTCCCATAGCCTGCCTTCTAGCCACAGTGGAGGTGCTCCCCGCACAAGCCTTGCTCAGGCAAGAAATGGCCTGATAACCTCCTCTGCCCAGAACTCCCTATTCACCCACCAAGGCCCTGCCCACGGAAGCCCACATCCCCACCCAGCTTCCCCCCCTCCTCAGCATGGATCCCTGTGGCCCCATGGAGTAACCGACCTATCTATTCACCCAGACCGCCCACCACATGGGGGATGGACAGACGGCAGGCTTCCATTCAATGGCTACTGACTGCACACCAGGCACATGGGTGACACGAGGGCCCTACCTCAAGTGGGAGAGAGGGGCACGTGACCCATAGTTACAGAGCACTCCCCAGCACTGGGCCCGGATCAAGGCTGCCCCTCTGTGCCCACCTGATCCTCAGAGCATTTTCACTATCCCCACATCACAAACGAGGATATCCCGCGCCAGACCACGGGCCAACCTCCAATGTGGAAACAATCACGGTTCAGAAAGAGGACAGACTGCAATGGGGAAAGAAGGACAGGCAGTGTCTGAGCCACTGCTCCATCCCTGGCCCCGGCTCACCTGCTTTGCACATACCGTCCCCCTTGCTCTACACCATGAATTAATGACGGCCAACACTTAAGCTGCCCTCACCATGGGCTGGCGCAGCGCTACAGACATCACAGGTACTGACCCTTTTGATCCTCCCAGCAACCTTAAGAGATGATGCTATTATTATCCCCTTTTGGCAGATGGGGAAACAGAAGTATGGAGGTTGAGTCACCTACCCAACATGACACAGGAAGTGGCAGAGCTGGAATTCCAATTGAGGTGCTGACTCCAGAGCCCGGGCTCTTAAGCACTCCTACCCTGCTGGCTGCCTCTCACACACAATACATATACACAAAAAGATGTACGTACACAGACATGTAATTAAAGGTGTCCTGAGGCCCAGAAGAGAAAAATGACACAGAGTGAGTTATAATTTACACTGAAGGGATAAGAGAGGACCTCTCTGAGGAAATGACATTTAAAGCCAAGTGTGGAGGTTAAGTAGCTTTAGACAGGAAGACAGGGGAGAAGGGAAGACCTGCATTCCCAAAAGAGGGAACAGCACATGAAAAAAGTCTGGAGGCAAAAATCAACTTGGGCACTCACAGACTTGAGGGGCCAGTGTGGCCGGAACGTGCCTGAAGAGAAGGGCACAAGGGAGGACATGAAAGGGCAGGGGTCAGGCCACGCCCTGGGGGACTGGGTCAGGGTCTGGTCTTGGGCAGCAGTGCAGCACCACAGTCTGGAGTCTGGGGCCTCCAGAGGTTGCATCTCCCTGCACCTCAGTGGCCGCCTCTGAGGCTGCTGGATAAAGGATCACCGGTGGGGTCATGGTGAGGATTAGAGAACTGAATGTAAGTCAAAAGCTGAGGTTGGTGCCTGGCACGCAGTGCATCCTCCAAGTGTAGCAGGAAAGACGTGACCTTTTGACTTTACTGGAGATGACTCCAGCCACTCTGTAAGAGCAGCCGGTTAATCAGGACCAGTGGCTGGGCAGAGGAGGATGGTGGCAGTAGAGATGGAGAAAACCAGAGGGAGGGGTCCAGGAGTGGCAGTGAGTGGGAGGTAGGAAGAGCACCCACCACCCTGCGATGTGGGCTGGGACCGGCTCAACTGCTTCTCAGGCCAGGAACACCGAGCGTCTGCTGACGTCCTGCTCCACTGTGGGAGCTAGGAAGAAATGCTCCCGCCCCCGGGTGGGCGTGAAGGGTCTACGCCTCACAGAATGGAGGGGCTCCTGCTTTCCATACTCAGCAGGGCCCTAGCATCTTCTTCCCCGACTCCATACCCCATCATTCCCTCTTAGGGGGCAAAATGGGATGCAGAGCAAGGGGGGTCTCCCAAAGGGGTACTGTGGGGCAATTAATCACTTTTGTGTGTAACCTTTCTAGCCATGGGCTTGTAACTCCCACCTAGGTGACTGTGTGACAAAGTAACTGTGGCCTACTAAAGGGATTGGTCAGTTTTGCCTTAAAACAGCCAATTCCAGAGCAGAGAGGAGGAGCCCACCCCCAAGGAAGGAGAGACCAGCAAGGGAGACCTAGTAGCAAGAGATGGCACTGTGGGCTTCCCAGCCCCCAGAGACAGAAAGCTGAGTGCCTTTGGGCAGAGACTGAAGGACAGAGTTCAGCACAGCTGGGGAGAGGCTGTCCTGATGGAAGAACTATGTCCCGAGTGTTCTTGAGCCTGAATCGTTAACTACTACTTCCCTAGCAAATCCCATAATTTTGAGTTCAGTGTGGCCATCGCAATGAATTATCGAACCCAACAGAGAAACAGACAGTGCTGTTGGGGGCCGGCTGCTGTCAGAATTGGTAAAGATGGTGGCCAGAAGAGGCGTGTCTGACCTCTGCCTCATAGGAATCAGCCTTGGGCTGTTGGTCGTGGTTCTCCTTCCCCCTTGTGGGGTTGGAGGTCAGACACCTCCCCTAAGCCGTTCTTACAGGGACCATGAGCAAGGTTATGAAGGAGCAGGCGCTGGGCCTGATGAGCAACCCTGTGTGTCAGATCCTGTGCTGGGGGTGGCAAGGGACCCAGCGATGAACCTCACTCAGTTCCGCCCTCCAGAACTTCCTAGTAAGATGGGCTGGGGACAAGGAGCAACCGTGCTCCCCATAGCACTGGTGGGGAGTTTCCAGCCCTGGGTTGAGAGCAGCGTGTGCTTCCACGGAAAGAATTCTGCTCCTCCACTGCCACCCTGGGGCCAGCTGCCACCTTTCTCTGGGCCCCTGTGGGAGCCCCTTCCTCCCCAGCCTCCTGCCTCCACTCTTGCCTTGCTCCCTGTCTCTTCCCCATGACCCAGCCACAGTGATCGTGTCAAACTTGAGTTCTGCCTCTACTAAACTAAGAGACTGAGGCAGTGAGGAGACACTGCCGCAAACAACAGAGGAAGCTAAGCCAACACTGCATGCTTCCTAATGGAAGAAGAGAGTACTTCCTAGGAAGTGATCTCGGAAAACAACAACAAAATAAAACATCACAGCTGAATCTGATCAAAGCTCTACAGATCCAGCTACCAATTTTCAGGAAAGACAGAGGCAGCCAGGGTAACACGTTCAGTCAATCCTACCATAGGACACAATCAGCAAAATCCAGTCTTTAGGCAACTCTACAGGACTCAAGAAATTCAGTGACAATGCAAAGGAGAAAAAGCCAGGAAAAGAGAGTGGGGGAATTCCACAGATCAGGAGAAACGTAAGAGACAATGTTTATGAGACAATTTCAGCACTGATTAGATATTTGATAGTAACCAATTATTCATTTTTTTTGGTGTGATACTGGTTGTTTTGTTTTTTTCAAGAGTTTTTATGTGTTAGTAATACATAGTGACAATCTACGCATGAAATAAGAGGCCATCTAAAATTGACTCCAAAATAATGATTCCAAAACACGGCCAATGAAACAAGATCAGCCCTGAGCTGACAGTTACTGAAGCATGGTGATGGGGACATGGGGGTTGATTATACAATGCTTCTGGATATTTTCCAGAGGAAAAAGCTGAAGAAGGAAAAAAAAGGAAAAGTTGATCCTGTCATTCAAACCCTCCCAGTGCTTTCCATCATTTGAAAAAAAAAAACAAAACTCTTACCCAGGGAACAAGGCCCTGCAGGACCTGCCCCTGGTTGCTGCTCCTGTCCTTACCTCCTGTGAGTCACCCCCTCACCCGCTCCACTCCAGCCTCCTGGCTGTTCCCACCACCACTGGCCCACCCCTACCTCCGCACTTTGCTCATCTCGTCCCTCTCTCTAGAACACTCTGCCCAGCCATCCACACAGCTTGCTCCCTCCCTTCAAGCAGATATCTTCCCCAGAGACCTTCCCAGATCACTCTACGTGAAAATCAGGTACACGTAAAACAGCATTTTCCACCACTCTATCCCCTCCCTTTGTTTTCTTCATAGCCGACACCTGAAGTATCTGTCTCTTGGTTTTCTACTCTCACCAGATGGCCACAGGGCCTCTTATCCCTGCAGTGCTCAGCACACAATAAAACTAAAACCAAATCAAACCCACTGTCGTGGAGTCGATTCTGACTCATAGCGACCCTACAGGACAGAGTAGAACTGCCCCCACAGGGTTTCCAAGGAGCAGCTGGTGGATTCAAACTGCCAACCTTTTGGTTAGTAGCCGAGCTTGTAACCACTGCGCCACCAGGGCTCCACCACATAGCAAGTGCTCTATAAACACAGACAGAATGAACAAATAAACAAACATAGGCCTTGGATTATGAGTTTCAGCCCAGCTCTGCCTCAGCCACTCATCACTCAAGACTATCAACTTCCTTTCCCTCAGCCTGTTTCCTCCTTTGCCTAGTGGGGAATGTCACCTCTACCTCATGGCTGTCTTGAGAACTCAACGTCAGGCATGGAACACAGCCAGCACAGTAACCAGTGGATGGCCCTTAGGGGGAGGTGGAAACTCAGAGGCCCTATACCAAGCCTGGGGTCCCCCAATCCCCCCTTCATCACACACTCAGGAGCTTAGTCTAGTTCTATCCCCTAAGAGGGCAGCTAGCTGACACTGCCAGCTGTCACAGGTGAGGAGGGGCAAGAACGGCAGGCCCCTTTAGAGTCAGGTAAGGCGGGGCCTCCTTCCAGCCTGGGGACTGGGCCTCATTAAAGGTGAGCCATCCCCACTTGTCAGAAGGGAAAACTGAGACCCAAATGGGAGAGCCTCACTCCAGCCCCACCCTGCCTGGTGAGTCAGCAGTCAGACCTGCTCATCTTCCCCTCCCCCCATAAGACCCAGCCACATCCCAGTGAACCACCTCCCTGCCCCAGCCCAGCCCTCAACAAAGAGACCTGAACTCTCAGCTTGGCAACTAAGACCCCTCCCCAGCCCAGCTGGCCCTGCTCCTACCACCCTCCTCACCCCCGGCAGTGACTCCCTCTGCCTGTCCACCAGCACAGCCAGCCTGGTGGCTCTGGCAATTACTGGCTGAATCTGGGCAGCCACCCAGGAGCTGTCTGAGGACATGGAGCTAGCCCCAGTGGTCTCATCCATAAAGACAGTATGAAAATGGAAGGAGGCAGGTGTCCAAGCCTTGTGGACTGAGGACTTCTGCAGATGGCAGAGGTCTTCTGGGGGACCCAAGCTGCCCACGACCTGTATCTTTCAGCCTCTACTTACTCATGCACACCCCGGCCTGAGTATCCCACCAGCTTCCAGATGGGCCTTCTCCCCAGAAACCTTTCTACCTGTGCGCCTGCTGCTCCCTCTGCCTTCCTCCCTCTTCCCCCGAGGTGATCCCATGCCCACCCCCACCCCCGCCACGTCCTTCTAGAGGTGCTTTCCCAGTCTCAGTCCTCCTAGAGGTGCTTTCCCAAATCTGAGAGGGCACACGACTCTGTCCCCTTCTCTGGCTTTGTCTGTCTTTAGCACACTCATCCCTGATGTCACACAACATATTGGTTCATTTGAGGGTGATCTGCCTCCCCGACCACAATGCAAGCTCCTCAAGGTCTGACATTTTCCCTTTCTGGTCCAATTCTGGGTCCTCAATGCCTAGAACAGTACCTGGCATAGCATATTGCTCAGTAATAAAAACCAAATGAAGGAACAAACACATAAGTCCTTCCCTGCTCCCTATCACCCTGGAATAAAGTCCAAACTTCCACCCAGTGTTCAGGTCCGCTACCTGCCTCATCTCCCCCTGCCACCACCACACAAAGCCTCTACCCCCAACAGACTAAACCCTGAGCACATCTTGCCATCTACACTTTGCATGTGCAATTCCCCTGGCCAAGAATACCCTTCCCCACGTCCTCGTCCAGCTTCCTCCAGCTGGTCTTTGAGATTGCTGCTCAGGAGGTACCTCCACAGGGAAACCGAGGCTGGCCAGAGGTCTCCCCTGCACACGCCAAAGCCCCAAGCTCACACCGCTCAAGACGCCTATTGCCACATGGGTCCAGCTGCCACTTTCTTCATCTGTCTCCCCTGCAGCCTGGGAGCTCTGGAAGCAGGGGGACCAGATGTGACTGGCATCCCCAGGCTTGCTCAACACAGAGAAAAGGGCGCCAGAAATGTGGGTATGAGAGGAGGGGGCACAGAGAGGGGGTGAAGGAGGGAGGAAGATGGAGGGGGGAAGCCCACACATGCCTGTGTCCACCCCACAGAACCAGGTGGAATTTCTCGAAGGCAAGGTCCGAGCTCCTCACAAACCCAACCCTACCTACCTGTCTGTGAGTCTAGTCAGCCCCATGTCCAAAATAGTTCTCTATTTCCTTAGTTCACCCCTTCTCACCCTCTGTGACTCCCCCAGGCCAGGCCTCTGTCCTCTCCCGGTTGGACCGCACAGCCTCTTCACTCATTTCCCCTGCTGCCCCATTATTTAACCTACTTAACACAAACCTAGCAGAGCAATACTATACACCAGCACTGTTCTAAAACATTTTACAAATCTTAATCACTTATTAACTGGTTTTTTAGATGATGTCAAAGTCCCTTTAAAAACAAGTATCAGAACACGCCACTCCCCTGCTTGACAGCACTTCCTGTCACACCTAAAATAAAATCCAAACTCCCATACACACCAGGCCTGCTAGGCCCAGCTGCTCGGGGCCTGGTTCTCCACCTGCTCCCTGCCCTCTCCCCACACCACCACCCACCAGCCACACTGGTCTGTGTCCTTCCCCCATTCAGTCAATAGCCTCCTCCCCAGGGAGGCCCTCCTTGGCCACCCACTCTCTCCCCCATCACCCTGTTTTTATCTCCTTCACCTCACTTAGCATTTTCTAAAGTGATCTGCTCCACGGGTCTTGTCACCTGACTACAGGCAGAGGCCTCGCCCTCACTGCTGGGTCCTCTGCCCCACGCACACTGCAAAGTAACAGTGAGAACAAAAGACTCTTACAGGGCACCTGCCCCCTGCTCCACACTGTCCCAAGGATACCATGTCAATTTTTTCTTACAATAGCCTAATTGAAGGGTACTGTTATCAGCTTCACTTTACAGATGTGGAAGCACAAAGAGGTTCAGTCACTTGACCAAGGCCAGACAGCTTGTAAGTGCAAAGCCCAGGATGTGACCAGGCAGCCCAGTCCCGAGGTCCTTGTTCTTTACCTCCACCACACCCCACCAGTGCAGAAGAGATGACTGGTGAATAGTGAACCTCTGCGCTGCCTGCTGACTAAACAAATGGAACTGGAGGCAAGTGGCTGTCAGAGAAAGCTTCCTGGAGGAGGTGGCACACAATTTGATCCTCCAACTATGGACAGGACGTCGACCAGCAAAATGGCAAAAGAAAGGACAACTATTCCGCTGCATCTAATGGGTGGGTGAGAGCTGCTGCCCACCCCCCTACATGTGTCACATTCCAGACAAACACCGGTTTCTCCCACCCTCTGACTCCACAGCCCGACCGAGGTACTATGCATGGACTCCTCAAGACCCACAGACACCTACCACAGGTCACTTTGCCTTCTGAGGTGGGCCTGGCTGGCTCCTGCTGCTCTTGGGGGGCGGCTGGCGCCCCTCTCCGCCGCCGCCTGGCACCACCACTGGGCCGGCCCCGACTCCGCCGCTGCCGCTTGGTTGGGGGGGAGCCTGAGAAGAGAAAGATGGGACAGGCTGAGAAGCAGGTGACAGATGGGCACCCAGGAAAGAGCTCAAGGCTGGTCTGGGTGCTATGAGACCACCTTAGGTGAGCCCTTCTGCCTCTCTGGGCCCCAGTGGCCCTGTTGTAAGATGAGGAGTGCAACCTAGCATCTTCTAGAAGGACAGAGAAGCACACCCAACCACCCCACAGTCCTAGTCCCAGGGTTGAGCCTAAAGAAATCCTTGCACGCTTATACTAGGAACCAGCAGGACAACAGCCACTAGGGTACCATCTACAATCACAGAAACTTAAAAACAATATAAACGTCTGACAAGAAGAATCAGCACTATAGAGTGATGTCCAGGACAGGCTGCCCAGTGAAATAAGGCAAGGAGCAAAACAAGTATCTATAGTCTGCTACGCTTTATGCAACAAAGGAAGATAAATAAGAATACATACAAACATTTTATTATTTTTGCAAAATAAAACACTGTAAAGATAAATTAAAAATGCTTGCGGGGGGGGGGGGGGTCAATGATGGAAATGAGACTTCTAAGGACACCTGGCCACATAATTTAGTCTTGACTTGAATTCTGTAACTGTTTTACATGTTCAAAAAAAAGAAACAAACTATGGTACATACACACAATGGAGTACTATGCAATGAGGAAACACAATGATGAATCTGTGAAGCATCTCACAACATGGATGAAACTGGAGAACATTATGCTGAGTGAAATAAGTCAATCACAAAAAGACAAATATTGTACGAGACCTCTACTGTAAAAACCCATGAAAAAGTTCACACACAAAATGTAACAATCTTTGTTGGTTACCAGGGATGGGAGGGGTTGGGGGGGGAATACTAAATAGGCAATAGATAAGTGGTGTCTTGGGAGAAGAGTGAGAGAGTACACAATACTGGGGAAACCAGCACCACTTGTACAAAGAAAGGTCATGGAAGCTCCATAGACACAGCCAAACTCCGAGGCACTGAATTGCTGGGTGGAGGGCTGTGGGGACCATGGTTTCAGGGAACATCTAGTTCAACTGGTATAACACAGTTGATAAAGACAATGTTCTACATTCTACCTTGATGAGTAGTGTCTGGGGTCTTAAAAGCCTGTGAGCAGCCATCTAAGATACTCCACTGGTCTCATCCCTTCGGGAGCAAGGGAGAATGAAGAGAACAGGATACAAAGAAAAGATTAGTCCGAAGGACTAATGGACCACAGCTACCAAGGCTTCCACCGGACTGAGTCCAGTACAGCTAGATGGTGCCTGGCTATCACCACTGACTGCTCTGACCAGGATCACAACAGAGGGTTCTAGACAGAGCTGGAGAAGGATGTAGACCATAATTCTAACTCACAAAAAACAGACCAGATTTACTGGCCTAAAGTGGACTGGAGAAACCCCGAGAGTATGGCCCCCAGACACCCTTTTAGCTCATTGGTGAAGTCATTTCCGAGGTTCACCGTTCAGCCGGGGAGTGGACAGCCCTGTAATACCAAATGGGACTAATGAGGCACAGCAGTCCAGGGACAAAGGCCAGAAGGCAGAAGGGGACAGGAAAGCTGGTGATAGGGAACCAAGGTTGAGTGAGGATAGTGCTGATGTGTTGTCAGGTTGTTAACCATTGTCATAGGGCAACATGTGTACTAACTGTTAGATGAGAAACTATTTTGTTCTGTAAGCCTTCATCTAAAGTGAGAATAGCAACACAATTGGAAGAGCGTAATCGATGTCACTGAACTGTGAGTGTAGAAATATTTTAAAATGGTGTATCTTTGGAAATGCATATTTTCACCAAAAAAAAAAAAAAAAAAAGGTCGAGAAGGGAGAGGGTTGACATGTTGTGGGGTGTTCACCAACGTCATAAAACAATATGTGTACTAGTGTTTCATGAAAAACTATTTGTTCTGTAAGCCTTCACCTGAAGTACAATAAAATAAAAAGAAACAAAACCATAAAACTAAACACAAAAAGAAACAAATGAACCTAAGTAGATATAACTGGTAACAAGGGAAAAGAATTATTTCAAGTAACTTAGAAGAACATTCTGAGGTACACTTCAGTGGGATACTCCCTGAGAAGAACCACTCGTCAACTGTGATATTGAGATTGCAATTTTGAAGCTGCGCTGTTATTGTGAAACAAATACATCTATATATCAATGCTATTAAAAACCAACATTTTCAGCATAAGAGAAGAATGTCCCTGAAGTGTTCATTTTGCCTTAAAAATATCAATACAAACTTTTTAAAAAGCAAAGTTCCTTTATTCCACTGAATCTAGAAATCATGTGCACACTCAGCACCCAAATCTTGGTCTCTAAGTCTCAGCCTGTAGAAGAAATCCAGGTTCCTTGAGAAACAGCTGACTCGAGGGCTGGGGAAGGGAATATAACAAGGCAAGCCAAGGACACCTTGCAATACCACAAAACAGGAAGCACTCAAAGAATGACAAACCCAGAAGTAGCCAATTTGAATATAAGAAAGAATGACTAATAAACTACAGCATAGTAAACAAAGAAAATACAAGTCCATAGTGGTGCTCAAAATTATAGAAAAAAACGAAAACTCCTCATGAAAAAATTCTAGCTAATACAGATAGAAAAAGAATTAAGAATTAGGAAAGCCAGCACTTTGCAAATACCAAAGTACTAACTGGATCACCAACAGATGTTAAACCCGCTGGGTGAACAGTTGTTGCAAAACAAGATTTGCCAAAGTTATCACCCCATAGATTTACTAATCGTTAATGGAAAGAAGGTTACTTTCAATGGACAAATATGGCAGACGCCACCTTAACCAAGTGATCAAACCTTCCCGCTCCCAGTGGGAAAACCAGATCTTACATGGCTCCTGATGCACTCCAATATGCACCTCCAGTGGAGTATTCCTGCCACAATGTGTAACACAGATCTAATCAAGCCTCTAGACCCAATACCCACTTACAGGAAATACCGGGGACAGAGGAACAAGTTAAAGGACACCATTAGGAAACAATCAGACACAGAACCGGCTCGTTGAATCAGTAAGTCGAGGTCACGGGGAAAAAAAGAAAAAAGTATTGCAAAAGGAGAGTTTTGTTCCATATTAAGAGATTAAGATGACATAACAACTAAGTGCAATACACGAACTATGAATGGATTCTGAAAACTGAAACACTCTTGGGGAGATCTGAAAATGTACCATTAGGATACTAGACAATTAGTACTTCTTTTTTAGGTACCATAATGGTCTTGTGAAAGTATAAGAGAATGCCCTTATTCTCAACAGTTGCCTGCGGCTGATTTAAGAAAAAAGCGTCCTAACATTTACAACTTACTTTTAAAGAGTTTGACAAAAAAATAACAAAAATTACTCATACATACATACACGTGTAAAGCATAAGTGGCAAAATGTTAAAAATTGTTGAATCTAAGCAGAAGACATAACCATGTTCATTGTACCAAACTTCCAATTTCTCTGTACATCTGAAAGTTTTACATTAAAACACTTGGGGTTGGGGGAAGGATTGGATAAATTACTTGGCCCCAGCAATTAAAAGAAACCAATGAGAGCTACTCATATCAACATGGATAAATCTCAGAAACACGCTGAGCAAAAACAGGGGGTGCAGAATGATACCCACAACCTGCCATTTCCACGAAGTATCAAACCATGAGAAACAACGTTACGAGTTGCTTCTGCACACATGCTTCTGCCCTAATAATATAAACATACTTGGGCGCAGGCAAACACACAAATAGAAAATGAAGCAGAACTACTCCTGAGACCCCCTTCCCTGATAGGCCAGGATGGGTGCAGATGGAGGGAGGTTCATTGTGGTTTAGAGGGAAGAGGGACTGCCCTCATGCCCACCCCGTTGGGCTCACCTGTCTCCCACTGACCCTGCTGAGAACGTGAAGAACTGTTTGACTGGTGGCGGCGACGACAGCAGCTGCCCTCTGCCCTCTTTGAAGAACTGGAGGTGCCGCAGCTGTATCGTTCTGGAGACACTAGGGAAAAGACAAGAATGGAAGAAGCATTCACAGCCTCCTCTCCTCCCAAGCCCGGCTCCCAGAATCAGCCCTGACTCGGTGTCTATGTTCCTCAGAGGTCAGAGTTCGGCTACCCACTTCCTCTCAAACACTTCTTAACCAGCCCTCCCTCAGATGCCTCCTGAGATAGAGCATTCATTACCTCTTGGGGCCACCCAACCCATCTCTACAGCAGCTTCAACTGTCAAAGTTACCCTGTAGGCGAAGTTATGGTTAGGATCCCTGTGACAGCCCATGCCCCTCATCAGCTGCCCCCTAGACCTCCCCTCAGAGCGTGAGCAGGCCTCTCTGGGGACTCCCTGAATCTTCTCTTCTACGCCTGACCCCAGACACATTTCTCCAAAAAGCGATGTGAGCCTTTTCCTAGTGCTGCTCTTTTCCCGGTTTTCTAAATCTCGGAGGTTTACTCATAGTTCCCCTCACCCAGCTGGCACTTCCAAAAATCCAGCCAAGGGGTCACTAGCTCGTGAGACCTGTGCATGCACCTCCCACCTCCTGACCCTCTCACTAGCTCGTGAGACCTGTGCATGCACCTCCCACCTCCTGACCCTCCCAGGACTGCTGTCCTTCAGGAGTGCTCCTCTCACAAGAGTTAAGAGTATCAGCTCTGGAGACCAGCCAGCCTAGGTGTGAATTCTGGCTCCCACATGTCCTAGTTGTTACCTGCAAGTCCCTGACTGATGTGGCTTCTCAGTTTCCTCTCTGCCTCTGCCACATTCCTGCCTCAGGGTTTGAGCACTCACTTCCCCTCTGCCTGGAATTTTCTCCCCTTAGATTTCTGCACAGCCAGCAGAGCAACCTCAGTTCAATTGTCAAGCTTCTCAGAACGGCCTTCACTGGTTACCCAATCTCCCAATCTAAGGTGGCCTCCCCTCACTGTGCTGCACTTCCCGCTCACTCTCTCCCATCACTCTGTTCTAGTCTTTGCGTGTTTGCTTGTTTACCATCGAGTCAATTAAAACTCATGGCAACCCCATGTGTTCCAGAGTAGAACTGCGCCACAGAATTTTCACGGCTGTGACCTTTCAGAAGCAGATTGCCAGACCTGTCTTCTGAGGTGCCTCTGGTGGATAGGAACCACCAACCTTTTGGTAACCCTATCTAAAAATGTACTACTTGTTTGTCTGTTTTATTGTCTGATTCCCCCACTACATGTAAACTTAAAGGAACAAACACCTCGTCTGTCAGCCCCTCACCCTGTGTCCCCAATGCCTGGCACACAGAGAGCGCTCAATTCTTATAGATGGGGAAGCTGCTTACTTCTCTGAACCTATTACTTTCTCTGTAAAAACGAGACAGTAAAAAGACTTCTTCATGGGATTATTCAGAGAATATAAAACGATAATTCACCTGAATGCTTTCTGCTACATCTGGAATAAAATAAGCCCTCTATAAACAACGGTCAGAAGCCCCGGTGATACAGTGGTTAAGCGATATGGCTGCTAACCAAAAGGTTGGCAGTTCAAATCCACCAGCTGCTCCTTGGAAACCCTATGGGGCAGTTCTACCCTGTCCTACAGGGTCACAATCCACTCAGTGGCAAAGAATTTCCTTTTTTTTCTTTTTTTTAGGCAGTGCCCATGATCCTTATTACTGATGTGGCCAAATTCCACAAGCTCACCTGTTCCAGAACCACACCTGCTCCCTCTAGTGTGTCCTGCTGGTACTCTGGGAGCAGAAGGGAGTGAGATGGGACACAGGTTGTCTGATTCCGCACTGTCTGTATCAGAGCACCATGGGAACCCAACGGGGGCGGGGCAACCGGAAGCCAGGCAGGCCCGTCTGTCACCCTCCTCTGTCACCCTCCGGTTCAACCGTACCTGGTCGGCGCCTCTTGCGTGCCAGGTGCGGCAGCAGGTCGTGGCGGGCCAGCACGCGCAGGAGTTGCCTCAGCTGTCGCAGGGTGCTCTCGTCGCACTGGCCGCGGCGCTCCAGCTCCAGCAGCAGCTCCAGGCCACTGCGCGCGCGGGCCAGGCCGCCGGCAGCGCCAGGAGCCTCGTCCAGCAGAAAAGCCAGCAGCTCCAGCTCGCACTCAGTCAGCTGCCCGCCCACCACCTCGAACATGCGGTGCAGCGACAGCATCCCGTAGTAGTCCAGACACTCATCCTCTTCCCAGCTCGGGGCCGGGGTCGGCCCGGGCAGCGCCATACCCGGGGGAGGCGGCGGGAACAAGCCTGGAACCCGGGCCTAGAAGCCACGCGGGAGAGAGACGGCGGTGGTCAGCGGCGCGGGGCCCGGACCCCACCCCGACCAGTACGCCTCCTTCATTGCGCGCCGCCCGACAGGGCCACCCTACACCCCAACCGGCTCAGCCTCCTCCCTTCCCCGAAAAGGAATGCTATCGCCCGACGTCCCCTAGTAACAGGTCGAAACGCCGGACCCCACACCTCCTCCGACCGGTAGGGCCGGATGAACCCGGACGCCCCTCTCCAGGTGGTACGTTCCCAACCAGCCTCTGGAAACCCCTGAGTGATTCGTCCCGGGCACGCCTCGGGACCTCCTGGGGCACCCTACCAACTGCCCTTTGACTCTGGGTAATACTGACCGGATGTGCCCCCTTGGCTCCGTCGAGTGGTACCGTCCGACCGTGCCCCACGGCTTCACTCAAGTGGTACCGTCCGAAAGTGACCCTCCGCCCCCTACAAATGGGACCGACCAAGCAGCCCTTTGCTGCCCTCCACACAAGTGGTACTGTCCGACCCCGAACCCCTCGCCCTGTAGGGGCCGTACCGCCTCTCCCCGGAGCCCAGGCGGTTCCCTCTACCGGCCACCAATCGCCCTTAGGCCTCTTTAGCTCCTCACCGGACTCTGGCGTCCGACGACTCCCGGGAGACAGCCGCAGCCACTTGTTTTGGATCTTTCTGGCACCTTCTCTATTATGACGCCTGCGTCACCTCACCCCTCCTCCTTCCCGGACTCGCGCAGGTGCGACCGCCACGCCCCTTCGGCGCAAGCGCAGAGGGAGGCCTCCAAGCCCCGCCCCTGCCGACCCTCTCCGCCCCGCCCCGAACCGAAGAGTCTGGTCCTGCCTTGTGCTACGCCTGCGCGGAGCGAGAGCAGCGCCGCAACTGGGCTGGATTTGGTACCCCGCTGCAAAGGCGCTAAAACCCTGGTGGTGCAGTGGTTAAGAGCTCGACTGCTAGCCAAAAGGTCGTCACTTCAAATCTACTCCGTCCTATAGGGTCGCTATGAGTCGCAATCGACTCCATGGGAACGGGTTTGCAAAGGCGCTACTGCCTGTCCAAGACTTAAGCCGCCGGATCCGTATCACCCCACGTAACCTGTTGGGAATACTCATCTCATGGACTACAGCCCCCTCCTGATCACGGTCTACACGCCCACATTACCACTGCCCCCAGCTGCCCATTGCAGAGGACCACAGTCACGATCGTTTCGGCTCCAGTAACGCCCAGGTCCCATATAACCGATACTAGGACACACCTCTGTTAGACTATCCCTACTCCTAATGGCAACCACGAACCTACATCCCAACTGTGCCTTCTCATGATAGCGACCCGAACCCCTCCCACCCAACAGATACTCTCCGCCCATACTTCCTTCCCCTGATCGATACCAGGACACCCCCATCTCATGTTAGGAACAGAAATTCCCCTCGATGCGTCCTTCCTGATCACAATAGGTCCCTACATTCCGACTGTGCCCCTTCATATGGCATCTATCACAACCCCTAAACCCGTTCCAATCTCCGCCCTCCAGGGTCACAGGGCCGCCTAGACGCCCACACCCTAACCTGCACTTACGAGTCACACTCTGGCAGGAGCAGGTTCCTGTCGGGGGAGCCGGCGTCGAGGCTCCAGTGTCTGCGCATCTCCCCAGCGATGGGACCCTAGGCGTGGCGGTCGTACCGCCCCTCACTTAGGTGACTCAAGATCAGAGCCGGCACGTGCCTTACGACAAGTCCCCTCCTCGGACTGGTTTCCACCCTCAGAGTCATCTAACCCCGAGAGACGGGAGACGTGGGTCCTGGCACTTGTTCTGCCTGCTCTCCCTTGGCTGCAGCAGTGAGCTTGGGAGAGTCCCTTCCCCTCTCTCGGCCTCAGTTTCCCCATCTGTAAAACAGAAGGATGGCAATGATCACCTATTCGACACACGGCGCCCAACAGCGACCACTATTAAGTCGACTAAATAGAAAATAGAAAGCAATTTTACAAATTGGGATTATGTCCATACTAAATGGGTTATACACTCATGGTGTATCAGGTCCTGTGCTGAGCGATTTTACGTGTGTGATCTCAACCCCTCCAACCCCTCAACAGCTTTGCCGGTGGATGTGATTCAAGCCCATTTTAGTGACGAGTAAAGCTGAAGGCCAGAGAAAGGAAGTATCCCAAGAGTATCTAGCTCCAAAACTGTGCTCTTGGGAAATCTCAGTCTCTCCAACTGTGAAATGACACGTCCGTCAAGGTCTCCCGCAGCCCAGTCCACTCCATGCGCCCTAGCACTCCCAAAGTGCCCACTTTTGTCCGCGTAACTTTCACACTCGGCAGGTAGGGAGCGGCCCGGGAGAACTGCGCAGGCGCATCTCCGCTCCCGGAGCCCCGACCCTCCGGGTACAGTTGCGTGCGTGGAGGAACTTGCTGAGCCCCGCCTGAGCGTTAGCGCGCAGGCGCGAGGGTGCTTGCCCTCCGCTGCTTACTCTGATTGGTCGCCACGGTTAAGGGTGCCGCCCAATGGGAGGTCTAGATAGTGAGGGGTCTCGCACGCCTAGGGTAGAGGGTCTGTGCCCAGAGCGTCGGGGGCTGCAGGAGGTAAGAGAGACGGGTGAGGGCGCCGCGGGGCGGGCAGGGGAAGAGAGCGCTGGGCTTACAGGGAGTGGAGGGGGCACGAAGTGGTCTCCGGGGGTTGAAGAGACTTGGGGCCTGCGTTAGGTTGGGAGCAGCGCGGGTTGGAAGGAGAGCGCGCCTTCCTGCGTGCCCTGAGCATTGGTTGAGCGCCTGTGGTATGTAGGAACCTACTCTTGAGCTCTGTCTCCCACCGCCTGCCGGAAGTTCTCCGACTGCCAAGGAGATCAGTCTGGTAGTAGAAAACGGGTGTGTAGCGGGAAAGCTTAACTTCTAGGCCCCTGGTGGAGTCTTTCTTGGAAGGACTTTTATTGATCTACTTACTGTATGAAAAGCCCACATGCCACCCAGTAGTTCACAAGACAAGATTGGGAAGGGAGGGAGTTGTGGGCGAGGAAATTCCAAATTTCTGGCCTCTCGGGCCACCTTCTAGAGGATGCCTCTTTTGTGCAAGCCCTACACCTGGCACCGGGCCTGGTCCTTGGGGAGTTCTCTGTTTGGAGTGGAGCTGTGAACAAGGAAAAACTGAACTCTCAGGCCCCTAGTTGGCTGTTTCCAGGAAGATCCTTTATTGAATGGCTGTTGTTGTGTGCAGGGTGGTGGCAACTCACAAATTTTGAGGGAGTCGGAGTATTATGAATAAGGGAAGTTTAACTCCTGGGCTTTTAGTGAATCATTTACGCAAAGGGCATATATCGGGCACCAGCTGAAAGCAGTATCCTTTGCTGATTGTAATTCACAGTCTAATGGAAGAATTAGGTCTGGTAGGAGAAGTGGAATGTGCACAGGGACGGTTAAACTTCCAGAGCCTTGCAGGACACTTTCTGGGGGGAGCATTATTCATTCAGTAAATATTTACTGAGTGCCTACTGTGTGCTAGGCATTGTTCTTGGCCCTGGAAATACATCAGCAATGAACAGACAAATCCTGCCCTCTGAGAACTTAATATGAGTGACTCGTGTGCAGGGCTGTAAGCTGGACTCTACCTCCCCACTGGCACTAACAGAGGAAGAGGTGGAGAAGCTGGGATTGGATTCAGAAGATTAGCCCGCAGGCCTGGGAGAGGGGAAGGCATTTGCTGAAGGGCTGCTGAGCCCCTTCTGTGTAAAGGGATCTGGGTTGGGTTGAGCCCACACATGTAGAAGGGCAGCAGGGACTCAGAGAGGAAAGTTTGAAAGTTAAAATCGCTATCCCTAGTCAGTGGTGTTGGTCACAGCGACCCCCCACAATGAATGGGACCAGCACTGCCTGTGAACTCTCAGTCCACTGAGGAACACAACAGACACCGTCCCAATCCCGTGATATTTGCCATAATAGAAGTGGCACGGGATACCATAGGAACCCCAAGGAGAAGGGAGTGGCAACCCCCTGAGGGTATACAGATGTTGTCAGAGGAGACATCCTAGAGAAGATGCTGGGTGGAAGTTGCCCTACAAAAAGAGGAGAGAACTCTCCTGGTAGGAGGAATAGCCTTATCAAAGACTTAGAGTCTGCAAATGTTTCTGGGGAACTGCAATCATAGTTATAACTAACCTTTACCAAGTACCAGGGGCTTTACGGTCAGTACTACTATTAGCCCCAATTTACAGTTGAGGAAACAGTATCAGAGAGAGGAAGTAGGTGGGAGAGCTCAGATTCAAGTGCAGGTAGTCTGGTTCCAGGGTCTGTGCTCCTCAACACCGTGCCGCATCTCTGTGTGTGCACCTTGGGGGAGGAGGAAAGGTGTGGCACAAAGAGGAAATGCACAGGCAGAGGCTGGGGGCCCGAAAAGGCATGCTGTGTTCTCAGAAAGGGTGTGACTGGCGCTCTGGGTATGGAGGGCAGCATCAGAGGCCAGACTGAGGAGTGCTGTCTCTCCTGCAGATGCCCGGCTGCCATTGGGCATGTGTAGGCTTCAGAGTGACAGGATCATCAAAGACCAAGGCCTAAGCATTGGGTTCAGAGCTACTGATCGATAGAGGCTGGTAAGTGACGGGATGGGCAGAGGAACTCCTGAGCATCCCCCCACCCCCGTCTGGTTCCTGGTCTCTCACCAGCCCCTGCCCTTCTCTCTCCAGATACTGTCTTCCCCACGATGGCGGAGGTAGTGGCAGAGATGGCGGAGGTGGCCGAGGTGTCAACACAGGTGTCACCAGAGGTGGTGGAGATGTCGACACAGATGTCAGGGGAGGTGACGGAAATGCTGACCCAGATGTCAGGGGAGGTGACGGAGATGCTGACCCAGATGTCAGGGGAGGTGACGGAGATGCTGACCCAGATGTCAGGGGAGGTGACCGAGATATCAGCAGAGGTGACTGAGATGACACCTGGGGAGGCCCTTGCCTCATCCCTCTTCTTCCAGCACCACCAGTTCATGTGCTCAGAGTGTGGCAGCCTCTACAACACACTGGAGGAGGTCCTCTCCCACCAGGAGCAGCACGCGCCCCCTGTCACAGAGGAGGAGGTGCTGACCACCCAGGATGCAGGCCTGGGGCCGGGCACGGAGGATGGGCCCTTCCAGTGTGGTGAGTGCAGCCAGCTCATCCTCTCCCACAGCGAGCTCCTGGCCCACCAGGACGCCCACCTCCGCGAGTCTGCAAGCCAGATCCAGTACCAGTGTGGGGACTGCCAGGAGCTGTTCCCCTCGCCTGAGCTGTGGGTGGCTCATCGCAAGGCCCAGCACCTTTCTGCAGCAGCTGCCGAGCCTCCAGCACCACCACCTCCCCCTTCTCCACCTGAAGTCAAGATGGAGCCCTATGAGTGTCCTGAGTGCTCAACCCTCTGTGCCACCCCTGAGGAGTTCTTGGAGCATCAGGGCACCCACTTCGACTCCCTTGAGAAAGAAGAGCACAACGGGCTGGAAGAGGAGGAGGATGAAGAAGATGAAGACGGGACTGAGGATGAGGAGGAGGAGGAGGCAGCAGAGGTTGGAGACGGTGCTGTGGGAGGCGGCAAGTCCACAGCCAGCCGGGCCCAGGGCTGTGGGGACTGTCCCCAGCACTGGCCCTCAGCAGGGGCCCACCAGCGGCACCGGCGGGCGTCTCGTGGCCCAGCATCGTCAGCAGCCCACCCCTTCCACTGCAGCCAGTGCCAGCGCAGCTTCAGCTCGGCAAACCGGCTGCTGGCTCACGGGCGGGCCCACATAGGCGGCACACACGAGTGCACCACCTGCTCCAAGGTCTTCAAGAAAGCCGCCTCGCTAGAGCAGCACCTGCAGCTGCACCGCGGCGAAGCCCGCTACCTCTGTGTGGACTGCGGCCGCGGCTTTGGCACAGAACTCACGCTGGTGGCCCACCGGCGGGCCCACACAGCCAACCCGCTGCATCGCTGCCGCTGTGGCAAGACTTTCAGCAACATGACCAAGTTCCTCTACCACCGGCGCACCCACGCTGGCAAGAGCGGCGCCCCCCACGCAGCAGCCACGGCCTCCCCAGTTCCAGCGGAGCCTTCGCCTCCTGTGCCGCCTCCAGCCCCACCTGCCCAGCTGCCCTGCCCACAGTGCTCCAAGTCCTTTGCCTCGGCTTCCCGGCTCTCCCGGCACCGCCGCGCGGTACACGGGCCCCCTGAACGGCGGCACCGCTGCGGCGTTTGTGGCAAGGGCTTCAAGAAGCTGGTTCATGTGCGCAACCACCTGCGGACACACACGGGCGAGAGGCCCTTCCAGTGCCACTCGTGTGGCAAAACCTTTGCTTCTTTGGCTAACCTCAGCCGCCACCAGCTGACCCACACAGGCGTGCGTCCTTACCAGTGCCTGGACTGTGGCAGGCGCTTCACACAGAGCTCCAACCTGCAGCAGCACCGGCGGCTACACCTGCGGCCGGTCGCCTTCGCCCGCGCCCCCCGCCTCTCCATCGCCGGGCTCTCCAACAAGAGCCCTCACTACTGTGGGACCTGCGGGCGCTGGTTCCGCGCCATGGCTGGCCTGCGACTGCATCAGCGGGTCCATGCCCGAGCCCGGACTGCCACTCTTCAGCCACCCAGATCACCGCCCCCTGCCCCCGAGCCCCAGCAGACCATCATGTGCACAGAGCTGGGGGAGACCATCGCCATCATTGAGACGTCTCAGCCTCTGGCCCTTGAGGACACGCTGCAGCTGTGCCAGGCTGCACTGGGGGCCAGTGAGGCGGGCGGGCTGCTGCAGTTAGACACGACTTTTGTGTGACACAGCTCAAGAGCAGCAATAAAAGGGTTTGGTCACAACGTTGAGTGTGAGTACCTCTGGGGAGAGAGCTTGCCATCCCTCTGCAAGCTGATTTGGCACCTACTGTGTGTTGGGGACCACCCTGGCCTCTGACCCACTGACTCCTCAGAACGGGCCTCTGTTGTCACCTTGCTCTACCTGAGGAGAAACTGAAGCTCTGACCCGTGATGTGATCTACTCTGGGTCATGCTGCCGAGTTGCAAAGCGGGGTTTGCCAAGGCTCTTTGTGTGCTTCGCTCTTGTGGCCGGCAACATCAGGTAACTTACTGAGGACCAACTGTGCCAGGTCTGTGTTGGGCACCCTCACATACCTCTTCAGATCCTCTGCTTGCCCCCCCGGCCCTAGCCTTCCCTGGACTTCGGGTGCCCAGGACGTGGCTCTGCCTGTTGGGGGAAGCACCTGTCTTCTCTGGGGTTCCTCAGTCTCAGTTTTGACCATGTGGAGAGAGAACTGTAGGCCCAGGGACTCAGCTCCATACTGGGTGATGCTGGAGACCCAGGAATGAGCAGACATGGCTCTTCCTTCAGGAAGCATGCATGGTCTGGTGGGAGGAACACACGAGTACAGATGGCTTTGGTCTCCAATTGCGTCTCATTTATTCATCCAACCCATGTGTTCCAAGGCCGCCCACCCTCGTGCTGGGCAGTGCTGGGGGCCAGAGACAGGCTTGAGTCCTGCCCTGAGGGGCCGACAGATCTCAGCTCCCAGGATTCTTGGGGCTGTGATGGGGAGGTGCAGGGGCAGTGGGGCCCCAGAGCAGGAAAGCAAACTGATGGGAGGTCAGGAGTCGGAGAAGACTTCCTAGAGGAAGTAGTCCTTGGAGAAAAAGGATTCTGTTAGTGGAAGAGGGAAAGGACAGCACTGCACGAGGGGGAGTTGCTGGTGCATTTGGAGACCATCCGGTTATTCACAGCTAGGAAGGAGCCCTGGTGGCACAGTGGTTAAGCACTCAGCTGCTAACCAAAAGATCGGCAGTTCGAACCCACCAGCTGCTCTGCAGGAGGAAGATGTGGCAGTCTGCTTCCATAAAGATTACGGCCTTGGAAACCTTGTGGGGCAGTTCTCCTCCGTCCCATAGGGTCGGTATGAGTTGAGATGGACTGGACATCAATGGGTTTGGGTGTGACAGTGGACTGCCAAGCTGTGGCAGGCACTGTACTTAGCACTATATGTGTATTATGATCCCAATAGGCCAGTGAGGTAGAGCTCAGCATTATTCACATTGTACAAATGAGGAAACTAAGGGACAGATGAGGAAACCCAGGGTCTCAACAGCAAGGCAGAGGCATTGCTGAGCTTTGAACCCAGGCAGCCCCTTAAGCCCATGTTTGCAACTGGTATTGTCTGGAGTGCTTGAGACCTGAAACCAGGGCAGGGGCAGGCGGTCAGAGGAGGATTCATTCTAACTGGGGTAACAGTGAGCCGACGTCACAGAGCCTCGAAGGATCAAAGGTCGCCTGGGGATGACAATCCCTTCCTCCCTGAGCAGAAGCAGATAATTATGTTGGGTTCACGGGGGAGGTTCCTCCCAAGCCACCTAGAGCCCAAGGTGCTCAGGCAGGTGAGGCAGAAGGTGGCCAGGGCTGTGAGTTGTCTGGGAGGGAGGCGAGGTGAGGAGGCAGCGGGGAGTAGGAGGCCTTGAGTGCTGGGCTGGGAGTTCGAGGCAGTGGGAACCTCGGAGACTAGAGTGGGGGTAGCAGGGTCTCAACTGGGTGTTAGGTCCCTCCGGGGTCAGGGTGGGGGCAGTGGAAGGCCAGAGATGATCCAGGAAGGAGAGGACAGGGCCAGAGCTGGGGCAGAGGCCGGTGAGGATGGGAGGAGGGTGAGGTCACCCTCAGTGATTAAAGTGGCAGGACCTGATAACCAACTTGGTGTGAGAGGAAGGGGTCCCGCAGGCGCCTGAGGCCCACCCCCTGACCAGGACCAGTCCCCCACTGTGCTTGCATATGGCATTCATTTTTGAAATCCAATGGTTCTGGGCAGCGTAGACACCCCCGGACTGCTGTAAGCACATTGGAGGATGCAGGGGCCTCACAGGGAACAGGCCCTGAACACCTCTGCTACATGTGAGAAACACTGCTCCCTTTTTTCTTCACAAGTGGAATCCAGTGAAGGACACATTTCCTGCTCCTCTCCAGACCCCCTGCCACTTCTGGGGCCTGCTGCCTAGCCTATTGCTTGGCACCATGTGGAGCAAATACCAGTTCCCTCTGCCCAGTGGCTCTCACCATCTGGCCCCAGCGTGTTCTAAGAGTAAGGGACAAAACCAAACTCTGTCCAAGCCTTCCCAGGGTTCCTACAACATTCCTAAGAGGTAGATCAGGTAAGCTACCTGTGTAAGGCAAGGAAATGAAGGCTTAGGGTTCTGCAGGGTTAGAGAACACAGCTCCTCTGCCCCCAGTCCATGCCCACTGAGTCTACAGCCAGGCAAACTTTGGCCTGAGTGACCCTCAGTGCCCCGTGTCCCCTCTGGCCCCTGCAGAGGCAGGCAGCTTGAGCTTTGGGACAGCCCTTTGTTAAGTCTTGACTGCTACTTACCACTGTGGCCTCGAGCTGTCTGATCTGCGTTTTTCTTGGAGGCCACAGTCCCTCACTCAGTGGAAGCAGGTGACTTATGCTAGATTTGCAGGGCAGGCTCCTCCCAAGCCTCCTGCAGCCTAAGCCTGACCCAGAGCATCCTCCTCACACTGGGCAGAGGAGAAAGCTCAGATGCAGGGAAGTGGAGCCCGAGCCCGAGCCAGGGCTGTGACAGGCCTCTTGCTGGTCCAGCCTGGTTTCTCTGCACCCTGTCCCCTGCCTGTGATGCAGCCCCTGCCCTAGCCCAGAGAGCCCCCTGGGCACCCCTCACCGCAGCAGAAACAGGCTGTCAGAGAGGAAGCAGGTTTTCATGCCAATAATTTATTGAACGGAGGTCTGTACACAGGCAAACCTTACAGTGGAAACTAAGACAATCAGGAGCTCTCCCCACTCCCCTGACCGTCCGGGGTGGGGAGAGGAGGGAGGCCCACTCCCCTGACCGTCCGGGGTGGGGAGAGGAAGGAGGAGACCTTAGGGGCGAAGACAGGAGGGGAGACACAGCTGGAGGAGAGGGAAGGGCCAGGTGGGATGGTGTGAATCAACGTTTTCTTTAAGAAAAAATTATAACAATCTATTTACACCTGGGGGCCGGGGAAGGGCAGAGGAGGCAAGGGCTGGTCTGGTTCTATTTACAAGGTACACAGGAGGGAAGGGGGTTGGAGGAGGTGGAGACCTGGGGGCAGGAGAGGGGGCCGAGGGGATAGGTCCTCATGCCCCCAACCCCGTCCTTCCTTCCTTCTCTTCCCTCCCCACAACCAGTTAAAATCCTCTTAAAAAGCCCACCACAGGGGTGAAGCTGGTGAGGGCGGGACTGGAGGTGAGGACAGGGACTCGTTTCTCTCTGCCCCCTAGTCTAGGGGCCCAGCCAGGGCAAGAGCATGGTGGGCTGTGGCCCCCCGTCCCAGCCCCCCTTGGGGCTCTTAGATGGAAGGGTAGCTGGTAGGGCCCTCAGGAAGAATTAGTGAGGGTAGCTGTGGCATCGGGCGGCTGCCGGTCTGAGCCCAGCCGAGGCTCACCTAAAGCTGAGGGAGGAAAGGGTAGACAATTAGCCTTTGCCTTTCAGACCCTCCAAGAGTAAGAATTTGGTGTGAGATGCTACGTTAAAAAGTGGAAGCTGTTGCTTTAGGTTCAGGGTTGCAAACTCAAATGTCAAAAAGCCGGGTTGGTAATTGAGTGAATGACACCAGAGAGCCAGGCCCCATAGAAGGGGGAGCTGCAGCTCAGCTTCAGCTGACTGCTGTCACAAGGAAAGGCAAGCCCATTGTTGCCGAACCTGATTTTCTTCCCCACGAGAAACAGGAAATCTAGATCTTTTAGAGGAAATACCTCAATTTTTAAATGTGGACAACAAATCCAACTCTGCACGCCAAACACATTTCTTTGCTTTTCCAGCTTGCATCTTAAAAAGACACACGTAGGCAATAACTCCTGATAAAGGTGGTCACTCGTGTATTATACGATGTCTGTACTCGTATTGAAAACATTTCACGTGTACGTAAAACATAGTATAGGCCATCCAAATGTAAACTGAAAATACCTATAGGACACTCAGGCTGAGAACAGCCCCACAAACCCTCAGCAGATGGCCTCCAACTTACCTTGTGAGGATGGGGTGAGGGTGGCAGAGCCCGCCGGGGACCTCAAGTGAGGAGGGATGAGAATGGCGTTGAGGGATGGTTGGATGGAGAGTTCTAGAGACAGGAATGGACATGCTCAGTCAGGGTGGCATCTGGAGACTCAGGGTCAGGAAGGGGCCCCAGATGGGGACGCAGTTATTGGCAAGACCAGTTGTTTGTGAACCTTCTTAGCCATACACCTCTTTACACAAGGCCAGCACAAAGCAGACAAAGGATAGCGCTGTCACAGCAGGTTCGGTTCTCCCTGAAACTGGGGGGCATCTCCCCTGAGCCCCAGGCCTTCCTTGCACCCCACCCTCAGTTCCCCACTCCTGTCTTCACCACCAAGCTCTTCTCCACAGTCTTTGGATCCCAGGCTGCGCCCTCACCGCCAGGACTGAAATTGAAGAGCGGGGGAAGCGAGCGGTTGTTGGGGAGCTGGGTTCCGGGACATCGCAGTTCATCAAAGAAGCTGTGGGCGCAGGCTTCCAGCGGGGAGAGCCTTGAGGACGGTGTGTACTCCAGCAGGCTAGAGCAGAGCGCAATGGCCTCGGGTGGCGTTCGAGATTTGAACACCTGGGGGAAGAAGTACAAGGGGTCATGAGGGTGAGAGACGGCACTGGTCTACCCCCGTACCTCACTCTGCCATGGTGTCCACTGCAAATATGACTGCCTGCCTCCCACAAACCCACTTTCAAAATGAGGAAACTGAGATGCAACCACTGAGGAGGTCAGTTTGTATCCAGTGAGCAGTCAGCCTGGGTTCCATGACTATACAATATGGACCCTGCTAAAAGCCTCAGTTTCCTTGCCACAAAAATGGGAGTCCTGAATTTACTTGTGGGTCCTCAAAAACTTTAAAATCTGATTAAAGTTATTGACCCACTCCCAGAAAACTGTTCAAATCCTCCCAAACCATGATTCCATAGCAAGGCCCCCAAACCAGCGGGCCTCCCAGGGCCACCTATCCCAGACCTACCTTTGTCCAGGGGTGGGCTTTAATCTGGGGGAACTTGAATTCCGTGTAGTTGGGGTTCATCTCTCGGATCTGTTCCCGGGTTGGTGTTCCCAGCACCTGCAGGGACAGGGAAGGATCTGAGACAAGGCCCCTTATTCTTCGGCCCTGCCCCCTGCCCACCCTGGCCGCATCCTCACCTTGATGATCTCCACCAGTTGGTCTACCCCACTGTCCCCAGGAAAGATGGGCTGACCCAGGAGGAGCTCAGCCAGTACACAGCCTGCTGACCACACATCTGAAGGGGAATGAGAGAGGGTCGGGGCTAGGTGAGCAGAGCCACTACACCCACCCCCTCTCCACTTTTATTCCTCATGGCCAGCCTGAGAGGTGTCAAGAACCTCATCATCTAGGCTCAGAGGAAGCACCTTGCCTGAGGTCATACACAGCTCAGGAATACTGGAGCCTGAACTTCGAACCTCATGTGCCCAACTTCACTGTACTCTCCAGTGTCCTGGCTCAAGGGCCCTACATGCCCTTGTTCTGGCTCTAGCCTCAGAAGACAGATTGAACTAGGCCCAAACCTGCCAACAGGCCTAGAACAGGTACCTATGGTCTTTGGGCCACAGGAAGGTGAAGCCGTAAGTCCCAGGCTGCCTTTCTTACCTCCTGGCCTCTATCCTGCCCATGGGACAAGCTGTAGCCCCACTTCCTCACACTGCTGATGAATGTTCTCTCCCAAACCTTTTCACTCACTCCCCTTATGCCTAGGAGATGGTGCTGTCATTCCCCCCCCCCCCCCCAAGGGAAGACAACAGGCCCTGTGAGTAGTAGGTCATGACGGAAGCTGGTGGCAAAGCCTTCCCCTCCCAATTTCCCCCAAGGTCACTGCCAGCCACGTCCTGCTGGCTGAGGAGAGGGCTGACTGGGAGGACCCTGAGCCAGTGTAGACTCTGGAGTCAGGTCAGCTTTCAATTCCCAGCCCTGCCAAGACCCAACTGTGTAACTACAGGCAGGTAGCCTCACTGCTGTAAACCTTAGACTGCTCATCTGTAAACGACATACCAGCATCAGCCTCCCAAGTTTGTGAGGACTGAGTAAAACAACAGATGTTAAGCTCTCATCTCTGAGCTTGGCATACAGCGTACAGAAAGCACACTGACCCGACCATGACTGTCAGCCCCCACCCCAAGCTCCCACAACTCTGACCGATAGACGAGGTATAATCAGTGGCTCCAAAGATGAGCTCTGGGGCCCGGTAGTAGCGAGAGCAGATGTAGGAGACATTGGGCTCCCCCCGGACCAGCTGTTTTGCACTGTGGGGAAAAAAGGGCAAGGGTAAACACAGGCAAGGGGTGGGGGTCCTCCCTCACCCCTTCAGCCACCCAGCATACCCTAGGTCAGGCCCACCTGCCAAAGTCGCACAGCTTTAGGACAGCGGTGTCGGGGTCCACCAGCAGGTTCTGGGGCTTGATGTCACGGTGACACACGCCCTGGGAGTGGATGTAGGCCAAGCTCCGGAAGAGCTGGTACATGTACACCTGGAGCAGGCAGGGGACAGCAGAACTCCAGCCCAGCTCTCCTCATGGCGCACGCCACCGCTCCACCCTCCTGGTACACTCTGCCTGACTAAAACTCTCCTGCTGCCCCACAGCCTCAGGGAACCCGTGTTTTAAACCCTTGGTTCTCAAACTTTAGTGGGCACCAGAATCACTTGGAGAGTTTATTAGAATAGGGCCTCCTGGGCCCTACCCCAAAAGTTTCTGACTCAGCAGATCTAGGGTGGGGTCTGAGAGCATGCATTTGCAACAAGTTCCGGGGAAGTAGATGCTGATGCTGGTCCCCGACCCACATTTTGAGAACTACTGCTTTAATCAGATATGTCAGCAGAAGTCTGATGAATAAGGAGGGTCTTGTTAAAAAGCAGGCTGGGGAGCCAGGCACTCAGGTACCCCTCACCAAAACCCACTGGCTAAAGGAAGGGCTCAGTCAAAACCACCCACAACCCAGCCCCTCTCTAGCTGGATTCTCCTGCCCCTCTCCCCTCCCACTGACCAGAAGGAACCTGCCAAGAGAGTAGGGACCTCTGTGTTTTTGAATAGTGCTGCATCCATCAGGCCTTACAACAGGGCCTGGCATGTAATAATTGCTCTTTTTCCACCACACACCGGGCTGCTTCCCGAGCCCCTCCTCCTTTGTTCATGTTCCCCTCGGCCAGATGCCGTTTCCTCTCCATGCACCTGGTCTCCTCTGGAAGCCCTCCTTGGTCCTTCTCATCTCCAAACCAGGTGGATACTTCCTGTGTTTCCATAATTCCCTGTGCCTCCCTCCAGTATGGAGATTGCTAGACATTATTTACAGTCCCCTGTGATGGTGCCTTTCTACCCCACCAAACTGTGTGCGCCAAGGGCACAGCCTGAGTCTGGGTCAGCTGTGCCCCTGGCATTGCTCAGCACTGGGCCTGACACAGACAGCCCCTGGGCATATTCACCAACCCAGAGAACCCCCTGCCCAGGAGGTAACATCCAACAGCAGAGCCCACATCGGCTCACCGAAGTGCAGGGTGCTTAGAGCCACCGGGAGGAGCAGGTGGGCTCCATGCAAACCTCCAGAAAACTGGACCCACCCACACAGCTCATCATCCCTGGGCTTCATTCATATACTCATTCATTTATTCATTCATTCAAACACTACCTGGAGTACCAGGGAATGAGACCACACAGGTGATGGATGAAGATGCACTCCAGCCTCTGTGGGCACTGAGCCTTTCTCCAGCCCTACCTTCCTTCCTATTCCCTTCTGCCAAGGCCTAGAGGACCTGGACTCTGACCTCAGTGTCTCCCTGTCTACATTCTTGGCCCCCACCAACACCACTGGCACCGCTGGGCCCCCAGTATGGACCCAAGCAGGTACTCTGAAACTTCCTTTGACTTGTGGTCAGCCTGCCTCCCTGATTCAGCCAGGCCTTGGGTTGGGCCACCCTAGCCTGTGTTAGGCAGGCTTCACATCTGAGGGGTATGGGTACAAGGGAAAAGGCAAGGACCACGAGGCCTACAGAGACCAACATAAACTTGGAGGTCAAGGGAACCCACGGAAGGCAGGAGGGTCCGGAGTCCCTGGCTTTGTGGGCCTCAGCCTCAGAACCTGTCTGCCTGCCCACCTTGACATAGATGATAGGGATGGTCAACTTGGCCTTGGTGAAATGGCGGGCCACCCGGTACACCGTCTCGGGCACATATTCCAGCACCAGATTTAGGTAAAGCTCATCTTTCTGCAGACAGCAAAGAAATATGAGGCATTGTGAGAAGAGAGTGGGGCAGGGGATGAAGGGGAAGTTTTTGTGGGGAGTAGTGAGGGAAGGACTGGCTGTCATGGGAAAGGCAGGCGGGGTAATAGGTAGAGTCGAGTGGAGGGCACCCCCCTACCCAGGTCTCACCTTCTCCCCACTGGAGTAGAAAAAGTATCTCAGCCTCACGATATTGCAGTGATCCAGCTTACGCATAATCTGCAGTTCTCGGTTCTTGAGCGCAAACAGAGAGAGTCTCAGAGTACAACCAACTCTCTCTGCCTCCCCTCCCTAGCAGCACCTCACCACAGCCCCACTCCCCCATTCTGGCCACTAGATCTAAACAGCTGCTCCCTCTGTCCCAGCTCTAAGGCCCCTCTGGGGCATCCCCTAATCCTCACCCCCAGCTCACTCCCCTCACACACAAGCTGGAGGCCTGAGGGCCAAACCCAGTCCACAGAGGTGTTTTCTTTGGCCACTTTTTTAAAATTTTCAATTTATTGCTGACATTTAAAAGTCAAAAAACTCTACATATGAACCTAAATTTCCAGCTTCTCTTGAGAAATCAGAAGATCTGGCCACACAGGGCCAGCCTCCCTCCGTGCCACAGAGAGACGGTTAACAAGCAGCAGCTTTTCAGTCTCACTCTGGTCCCCACCACTCCCTATTGTCTCCTTTGGAGGCGTCTGGGTCTTTGCACCTTCTTTTCGATCCTGAGTTCCAGACTTCAGACTTCCAACCCTCACCTCCCCAAAGGGGGTCCAGGCCTCAGCTTCCTCCCAAAAGGCCCAGTCTCTGCATTCCCCGCCTTCCTCTATTCCCCTCTGTGGGTCTTAGAACTCCCTGCCTCCTATCTCTCTCACTTCGGGGCTCAACTCTTATCAAATTTTGGTTGACACCCTGCCCAAGAGACCCAGGCCCTGACCATGTTCCCTTTCCAGCCTACATCCAGACTAGACCAGGCTCCAAAATGCCAGTCCTTCACACACCAGTTATTCCTCTACTTCCTTGTCTTCTATCTTCTTCTAGTTCCCTGGGCCTCCACTAGCTCACGGGGAACCTTTGAATGAATGAGAAAAGGGTGCACGCCAGCAAGGTGCACGGTTTGGTTAGTGCAGGGCACACTCGCCTAGCACCTGGAGCAGAGTGAACCTCCATGGCCATGCCAGTGTCATTTCTCCTCTGAGAAGAAGTGTAGCTAGAGATTAAGGTGCCAGGCCTGGCAATCAGACAGGCCAGACTCCAATCTTGACTTAGACACTTACTATGCAATTCGCTTATCTCTCAGTCTCTGCTTACTTAGAATGGGAATAACAACAGTGCCAACCCTTAGAGAATTAATAAGTAAACTAGCTGAAAGCTTACCTATGACGCATACATTACATGTGTTACGGAGTAGAACTGAGCTCCGTACGGTTTTCTCGGCTATAATCTTTAGGGAAGCAGATTGTCAGGCCTCTTTCTGAGGTGCTGCTTGGGTGGGTTTGCACCACCCAGAAACCTTATCAAGCACTTACACAGAACAAACGCTCAATGCATGTCAGCTCTGGGATCTCCGAGATTCTACACTTCCCATCTCCCCTACAACTCATTCCCTTCTTTATGCCTTTCTCCTCTGAGCCATGATCAGATCCCTCTGAAACCCCAGGCTCCAGCTCTCTTGCTAGGGCTCTCTCACCAGGTTATGCCCAATGCCCAAATCTCCTCTTCCCCATCCCCCCACAAGGTACCTTAAACCTCTTGTCCTGGAGAACCTTCTTGATAGCCACCAGCTCCCCGGTCTCGGCCAGCCGTGCCTGGTACACGACCCCAAAAGAGCCATTGCCAATCACCTTGATGTCTGTGTAAGCCACCTCTTGGGAGCGCTCTGGGCCCTGGCCTAGGGTGGCTACCACTGTGGTCACTTTCCCGCTGTCACCTGGGGGACAAAGGGGACACATGATCCACTGACATTTCCCCTCTGGCCACCATCCCATCCCAGGGCTGTGGGGAGGAGGGGGCCTCTCTGTCCCTTCCCCCTCCTTGAGGAAAGGTGGATGCTGGAACCCTCCCAGTGAAGCCCTAAATCCTGCCTCCTTCCATAGGGGAGGATACTGACACCTAAATCTCTTCGCTGTTTAAAGGTTGGTAATCCATAATTTTCACTTCTAGGCAACAACAAATGACTGGTCCCTCTTGGTTGAATCCATCTACTCTGGGTTTACTAACTCTGACCTCTGACCTCTTCCACTTAAGGGAACAGTAACCCTGAGGTAATCCTACTTTGGGAAAGCAATAATTTTTGTGTGCTCACACCTTGGGGGCTAGTGATCTCTTAAGTCCTCCCTGGCGGAGCTGGTAACTTCACCACTGGTTCTTGGTGACAGAAATGAATGACCTCTCCTGCTATGAGCAGTAGTACCCTGACCCTCACTTTTGGAGGAGATACCCCTTACCCAAATACTTTAGGATTAGGAAAGGCACTGACCTGACCTCCTCATCTGGGTAGTCCAGAGCCCCAGACTCCTACCTGACAGACAAGCACCAAATTGTGAGAAGGGTGAACTTAATCTCTGTTATTAGGAGGCTACCCCAGCCTCAGTTCTTTAAAGAAAGGCTATCATTCCCAGTTCCCATTCTCTGAAGAGCGGCAAACTTTGAAGCCATTCTTAGGGAACAGTGACTCCTTTTCTTTTGAGAACTGAGGACCCAGGAACAGTTGATTCTCTTTTGGAGGAAGATGATCCTACATCACTTTTTTCAGAGTCAATGACACCCCTGAACAATCATTAAGAGAATTATGACTTCTGATCCATATTCTATGGAGGACTGTTCCCCCCACCCCATTCCATTTTTTGAGAAAAAACACCCACCAATTCATGTTCTTTAAATAACACAGTAACTACGGATTTGAAAGGTATGGTGACTCTCAATCCCTGTTCTGGGGGGCTGGTGACACCTGTCCTTATTTCTAAGAAGCAATAACCAATAATTTTCACTGTTGGGGGTACAGTACTACATATTTTGGGCCGGTGATGATGCCAGACCAGGTGTTTTAAAAGGGAAAATGACCTGGTTATCAGGCTTAGAAAACCCTTGCCCTGTTCTTTGGGACACAGTAACCTCCAATCCCTGTTTCTAAATGATGCTGGATCCAGATCCCCATTCTCTGAGGGACAGCAAATTCACATCTCCCTTTTTTTGGGGATGAAGATCTTATTCTTGTTTTCTTAGAAGACAATGACCTTAGACCCCCATTTGCAAGGGACAATGACCCCAAATCCTGTTCTCTAAGGTATAGGAACATCAGAACCCTGTTTTTAAGGCTCAAGGACCCAAGACATCCGTAATGGAAGAACAGGGACTGTGGCTTGTTTCTTTGAAGGTTAGTAATTCTGGTCGTAAGCTCCAAGTGATGGTGACCCCAAAATCCATTTCTCTGGGAGGGGTAGAGCTCAGACCCCAGTTTTGGGAGGCACAATGACTTAGGCTCTTATTTGGGTATAAGAAAAAACCTAATCGACGTTTGAGGACTACGGAACCCCAATCTCCACCTCCCACGGGCGCTACCAGTACTCACGGCCCAGCTTCACTCCGGGCGGCGGGAAGCTGGTGCCCGCGCCGGGGCCGCCGCTGCCTCCTCCGCCGCTGCCGCTGGGGCCACCCCCGGAGCTCGAGGTCCCCACGCCCCCACCCATGGCCCCGACCGACGCCTTCCCGCCGCCGCTGCCGCCCGGACCGGAGGCCGAGCCCCCGGGGCCGCCACCGCCGCCTCCGCCTCCGCCGCCCGGTTCCGCGAACGAGCTGGTCCGCGCCCGGCCCGAGCCCCCAGGGCCGCCCCCCGAAGGCGCGCCACCACTCATGGCGCCGAGCGCAGGCCCAGGCCAAGGGGCTCGGGCTGCCCGGGCTGCCCCCGCCGCTGCTGCTGCCGCCGCCTCCTCAGGGCTCCGGCCTCCTCCAGGCCGCGCCGCTCGGGCTCCGGCCCAGTGCCCGCCCCGGGGCACGTCGGGAGATGCAGTCCGCCTGCCTTGCGCGTTGCTGTCACCGCCCTCGGCCCGTACAGAGAGCCGCGTGGTACGCCGGGAAATGGAGTTCACAAAGGCCTCAGAGCAGACGGCAGGGACGACCGGTCGCACTGCACGCTGGGAAATAAAGTCCTGGGAAATCCATCCGTGAACTGCAGACGGCGGAACCTGAAGCATTTTGGGAACTAGAGTCAGAGCCCCCACAGTCATTACACTGCGGCAACGGCGAGCCCCGAGAAGTGCCTCAATAACGTAGTCGCAGGCATTCCGTCAGTGAGTGGTGTAATTAGTAAACCTGATGCATGCCGGGAAATGGAGTCCAGCAACGCGCTTGCTATTAACAGTGTATACCGGCACCAGGTGCACACTGGGAAATTGAGTCGGCGCCGGTGGACTCGCAGATATGGAACCAGGGGCAAACTGGGAAATGAAGTCGTCGCCACGCCCTCACCGCATTGCGGATGTAAAGCAGTTCCCAAAGCACGCCGGGAAATGGAGTCCTGTGTGGTTCCTCAGCCCTTCAGTGGCTACTGCAGTTCCGGAGATACCTATGAAATGGAGTAGGAACGTCCTCCCCCTCCCACGTACGCTAGTCCGCACTTCCTGTCGGGAAATGTAGTCGACACCAAGGCTTCAGAGCAGTTGCTACAGGAGGAGTGGTGGCTTCTGGGAATTGAAGTTCGAGGTAGTCTTCCCATTGACGGGAGGAGTGGGGAGGAGGAGAAGAAGGTTGTCACTAAGAGCTCGAAGCATGCTGGGGAATAGTCCCGGACGGATGCTGACCTCTGTGTGAGACGAGACCGCAGAGGCTTGCCGGGAAATGGAGTCCAATGAATACTACGGTAAGAGCGTGCGCGGAAGGTGACAGATGGCAGTCCCCTTGAGATACTGAAATGTGTTTCAATGCCTCCTTTTCTGTCCCCCAGGACCCAAGAAAGTGCCAAAGTCGATCGGGGGATGTTGGAAAACTGAGTCCGAGCACTCAAGTTCCAGGTGTCCTTATACCAAGGAGAAAAAGAAAAACGTCCCTCTTCCAAAGGACTTGGGAAACAGTCTCTTAGAACACAGTCTCCGGATATAGTCTAGCTGTTTCTAACATAAGTCGCACCAGGAGGCTGAGCCGAGCGTTAAAAGAGATGAAAATAAAATTTGTCTTTAACCCCCACTCAGTTCTTTGCGTCCTCCCGCTTCCTAAGTTACAGGATGCCGGAGGGCCCAAAGGAGCTCTGGTGGTGCAGTGATTAAGCCTTCCCCTTCTACCCAAAGGTCAGTGGTTGGGAACCCATCGGCTGCTCTGCGGCAGAAAGATGTGGCAGTCTGTTTCCGTGAAGATTTACAGCCTTGGAAACCCTATGAGGCAGTTCTGCTCTGTCCTATAGGGTAGGTATGAGTCAGAATTGACTCGACGGCAGTGTGTTTTGTTTGGTGTTCCCAATGCCCGAAACAGTGACGCCGGCTGCAAGGAGTAGCCTAGGGTTTGTGTCCATTGAGTGGCCCCATTTATCGATTAAATGGGAAGGAGAGTAGCCCCAAAGGACGCTGGGAAATAGAGTTCGTGTGTGTGTGTGTCTGTGTGTCTGTGTGTGTGTGTCTGTCTGTGTGTGTCTGTGTGTGTGTGTGTCTGTGTGCGTAAACTAGACTGAAAGCGCCCTTGGCTCCTCCCACCTCATGGAATGGTGGGAAATGGAGTCTCTGCTTCACTCTAATCCAAGCCTGAGTTCATCATACTAACTGTTCGGCTTTTTTCTGAAGCCTAAAGAAAATCCCGTCCACTCGGTGTGTTCCTAACCGCAATTCCCAGCGGACGCAGAGCCCTGGGGGCGAGATTGACCTTAGTGCTGAAACCTTTTCGGACTACATTATCCAGAAAGCAAAACACGGACACGTTCCGTTTCTTTCTCAACGCAGGAGCGGGTGTTTCTGGGAGTTGTAGTTTCTTAGCCAAGCGGCCCCTGCTGCCCTCTGACGGCAGCTTGGAATCGAAAAGTAAAATCTGAACCAAGCCCCAAGGCCTGGAGAACACGCTGGACCGGATAGAGAAGGCCAGCAAGGCGGGCAGAGCGGGGCAGGGTAGCGGCGGTTACTTAACGGCCAGAACATACGCATTGGGCTCCTCGTGGGCAACCGCCGCCGAGGGTATTGGGGCTCCTGGGAGTCTGAGGGTGATGGTCTGAGGGAATCTGTCAGGATGTTTATAGGGGCTGAGAACGTTCGTAGACAGGTGCTAGGATACGTTGTGTCTATGAGGGGCCTAAGGGTGTCAGGAGGGTTTGAGGGGAGTCCCTGGAGAGATGAAGGAGTCTTTGATGGGCTATAGGCACCTGAGAACAATTATCGGGGACAAGTAGAGAAGTCTGAGAGGACTGTAAAAGGTGTTAGGCAGACTGAGAAACTACTGGTGACTGAGGGATCTCTGAGGAACCTGAGGGTTGTAGGATGGTTGAGAAGCATCAGGAAGGGGCTTTAGGGGTCTTTGGGGGTGCTGGGGGCTATAGGTATGAAAAAGGTCTCTGATGGGATAAATGAATATGTGAAGGATGATGGAAGATCTATAAAGTACTTAATACTTGGAGCCAAAGACTTCAGAGGACATGGAGCGAACCAAGGGTGTCTTGCAGGAATTTAGCATTTCAGGCCTGTGAATGGATTTAGGTGGGTCGTTAAAGATTGGAGGAGCCGCTTGGAGTCGTCAGGGCCAGATGCCAGCTGACATCCCTTCATCTAGAATCTGGGACAAGAAGGCTGGTAGGACCGTAGTCTGATCTGGAAGAAGCAGTTCTGGAGCTGAAAACTTTTTAATCCATTTTAGAATTGGTTAGCAGTGTTTGGAAGGCACTCTTCAGGGGCTAAGGGTCCTACCCCCCTTCCTCCAGTGACATCCCCCTTTCTCCATCACCCACCACCAGTAACTTCTCAGCTGCATCTCTGTTGCTAGGAGACATGCCTCAGCCCAACTTCCAGAAATAACCCAGAGAAGCCGCTCCCAGTGGCCCCCACCCCAGGGAGTGACTTACATCACCCAGGAGAGGGAGCAGTTGCCCACAGGCCGCCATGAGTCGAGTCTGGGTTTCCTGCCAGTACCCCATCCCTGGATCCTCTTCACTACCAGCCATTATCTGGGACCACCCACCCTGGGCTGGCAGGAGATGAGGTTTAACAGAGTGGGTAGCAGTTGCCCAATGTTCCATCCCTCTCAGGCGTGCACAGGGGGCGGTTTCACAGTGAAGCCAGTCCAGACCCCAAGCCCTGAATTATGTGGCCTTGGAGAAACCCCTTCCCACCTCTGAGCCTCAGGGACCTCACTTGCACTGAAGGGGATGGGCTTGTCTTTAAAGGAACTTCTGGTCTGGATTTCTCACTGATTATTTCATCCCTGATCCTACAGGGGTCTCCAATCTTGGCTTCTAGCTTTATCCAGTGATCCTGAGTCCCTGATCTTAAGCCAACTATCTTAGCTTCAAGGAGGAAAACTGAAACGAGTTGTTGAAAGAACACTGGCTTTGGAGACTGATCTCATTTGAAGTCCTGGCTCTGCTTCCTACAGCCACTTGACCTTGGGCAAGTCATTTAACTGAGCTGGATGCCCCTACCTCGTTGGGTGTTGAAGGAGACAAAACACGGCAGCTCCTAGCTAGGTGCTGGACATAAAGTAGGTCAATGAATGGTTAACTGTGGTTATTGAACCAGTCCCTTCTCAACTTGCTGGTTGGGGGCATTTCCCCATGGTTTCACCTAAAGATCACTAAGGTACTTTGTAAGGTCTACATTTCAAGGCAGTTCAGGAGTTGTCTCCCAGGGATTCCAATTTGCTTAGAAGTGCCCTAAGGAGAGAGATGTGGGCAGGATACTAGAGGCGGTGCAAAGCACTCCCTGGCCCTCACTAGGAACCTGGGAGTATGGAGACTCAGAGCCAGAGAGGAAGGCCATTTCAGGTGACCAGAAGAGCAAGAGCAACAGGGTGGCGGCAAGGAGTCTAAAGCACTTTCCAGGACCAGCAGGTCCCCATGGAATAAAGAAGCAGTCAGATACAGGGTCAGTTTGCTGAGACTTGAATGATTTCTGATATCAGGAGGTCACTTTCCAGGCCTGGATTTGACCCATTCAGACCAGGCCACAGATCCACTGCATGTGTGGGGAAGTCCAGGTCTGTCTTTGAGAAGCAAACCAAAGCTATGGCCCCGTGGTGCCTACTCCCAGCACCCAGGACAGATCACCACATCAAAAAGGTCCCAAGTTTTATTGTTTTGAATACATTCTCCAGCAGCCCCTCCCTACCCACCACCCCCCCTCGATCCCCAATACAGAATAAGGCTTGACCACAGCCCCCCCACCCCACCCCAAGGGCCCCAGCTGGGAGGCAGAGGGGGTTTCCAGTTTGGTTTCAGGGCACCCCCTTCCCACCCACCCCCAACCCGCCTGCCCATGGGCCAGTCCTAGGAGCAGCTGAGGGTGAAGGGGTTGGACTGGTGCTGGGGTGGGGAGTGGGAGAGGGCTAGCAGGCACTTATAGAGATTTGTGGCCCATGGGTGGTACCCCACACCCTTGTCCACCTCCCACCACCCCGCCATGGAATTTTTGGTTCATCATAAAATTGTCCCCCCTCCCCTGCTGCGACCTTGTGGGGTATGAGAAACCCAGGCACTCATGGCCCCTGGAGGGGCAGGGAAGGCAGGACTGGGGCCGGGACCAGCTGGGGGGCAGAGTGGACAAGCTTGAGAGGCAGAGGACAGGGAGACACGGCTTTACTTCCTAAGTGATTGTAATAAAAAAGTTCCTGGGTGTTGAGGCCAAAGCCCCAGTTCAAACAAAAATTCCCCAGAATGGAGGTGGCCCCCTTACCTCCCCAACCTCTCCCTCCCTCCCTCCCACCACTTCGCCCAGAGCTTACAAACCCACAGAGACAGGAGACAGCCCTGGGCACCCACCCACCCCCACTATTTAAAAAAAAAAAAAAAATGGAAGTTTTATACAAAATGTGGGGAGGGGAGAGAAAGGAGGCGGGAAGAGACTAGAGCTGCCCTCACCTCCAGGGCATTGTGGGGCAGGGGTTAAGGCAGCAAAAGAAGCATGGGGGGACACAGTCCCCGGCCCACAGCCCTCAGGAATCACGGTGCTCCAGAGAGAGCTGGGCAGTGGCATGCTGGAGGTCGGAGCTCACCAGTCTTGGGGTGAGGGGCCCCCCAGCCTCCCCGGGCCCCTCCCCACGCACCTTCTTGTCCTCTCCCTCATCCTCCAGGCCACCAGCAGTGCCCCCACCCCCCTCCAGGCGACAGTCTTCACTCCAGCGCCGCTTAAAGCGCAGCTTGAGGGGCATGCACTGGGCTGCCCCAGGTGCCTCGCCAGGCTCAGGCTTGGGGGGCGCAGGCGGGACGCGGGGTGTCTTGAACACCTCCCCGTCTTCCTCATCCTCGTCACTGATGTCAGTCACCTCCACCTCCTCCGACTCGCCTTCTGAGATGGGTTCCACCTTGATCTGTGGCGGTGGCGGTGGTGGGGCCAATGCCCCCGCCCCCTCACCCAGCCGGCCTGAGCCGCCACTGCCAATGTTGCCACTGCTCTTGTCAGCGCCTGCCGGAGCCTTCTCCCCAGCTGCCCGCTGCCGGCGTCCTAGTGGGGGCGGCTGGAGCTTAAACTTGAACGGGGAGGAAGAGGAAGAAGAGGTGGACGAAGCCGAGGAGGGGACCGGTGGGGTCTCGGGTGCCAGGGGCGGCAGCGGGCACTTGTCAGGGCGCTGGGGCTGGGGTACCACCAGCCCAGGGTAGTGCAGGAAGGCGCGGGGACTGAGGTGGTAGTTGTAGACACTTTGGGTGTGGGCCTGCAGGTACCGTTTCATGTCCTCAGGGCTGAAGGAGAAGTGGGAGCCTCCCCCTGAGCCGCTGGGGCCCCCGCCGCCACCAGGATACATAGGGCTCAGGGTGGGTGAGGGCGTGTAGGCCAAGTGGGTGGGCGTCATGGGCAGTACCGGTGAGAGCTGAGGGGGCAGCAGGGAGCCAGGACCGGCCAGGGGTGACACAGGGAAGGGGCTGAGGGGCTCAGGACCACCCCGGGGCCGGGGGTAGACACGGAAGACACTGGGGTCATGGGGCAGGCGGGCTAGTGGGGGGCCGCGGAAGGCACCCAGCTCCGGAGGGCCAGGCGGTCGGGCCCGGGGGTCCTCTCCCAGTGGCTCCTCTAGCTCTGATGTGCCGTCACTACAGTCACTGACCGAGCCACGGCCCAGGCGGCGGGCTACCACAGCCGAGAAAAGGGAGGACGAAGATGAAGAGCAGGCAGGTGGTGACCGGGGGTCCTCAGTGGGGGACAGCACCTCGGAAGGCGTTGAAGGAGGGAAGCGGAAGTGGCTGCCACCCGACGGCACTGGTGGGGCACTCTGGGGCACAGCACCCCCTGGCAAGAGAGGGAAGACTCGGTGTCAAGGCCCCTGACCTAGCCTAGACAGACATATAAACCCTCTCCTCCCTCCAAGGCCATGCCCACCAGCAGCCCCTGAACTCACCAGCCAAACCCACATCGATGAAAGGGTAATTAACCAGCACCAGTTTGTTGAAGTTGAACTTGTAGGTGAACCGTTTCCCCTTGGTCTTGTGCAGAATGCGTTTGTTGTAATAATAGCTGTGAGGGTAAAAACATACAGCTGGCATGGGCAGTTGCACAGGACCCAGCTCAGGATGCCACACCTTGGCATGTGCTTAGGTGCCACTCACAAAGGGTGCCCAATGACCCCTAGGCCACATGAGAGAAATCAAGTTCCCGAGGGTGGGGACCATCTCTTCCCTCAGGTCTGGGCCAGGCAAGAGGCTGCACCCATGGTTTCCAACCTCAGGACACCCCTGTATTACAAATGGGCTCAGAGAAGGCTTTGGGCTTGCCCAAGTTCCCACAGCTAGAATTTGGCAGTACCAGGAGTCAAACCCAAAGCCTGTTCCCATGAGTCAGGGGCTCCCCAACATTCCAACAAGTGGGGACTGTCCACTTCTTCCCAGGGCCCTCTGGCCCTCCTCACCGCAGGGCCCGGCTCAGCTTGTCATAATTCATCTGGGGCTTGCACTTGCGGACACCCCAGAGCCGAGCCACCTCGTCGGGGTCCTTGATGACGAACTCCCCGTAGTCCCCCTGCCAGGCGATGACGCCCTGGTACTCCTCTTTCCGCAGCAGCTCCAGGATAAAGTGCCACAGCTGGATCTGCCGCGAGCCAGGGGATGACTCCGGCTTGTAGGCCCAATCCGGGAAGGCAAACCCTGGGGACGGAGGCAGGGGGGTGGCCCCAGGTCAGGATGCCAAGTCCAGGCTCTGGGTCCCACCCCGGTGTCCACCTCCTACCCTGATCTGGGGAAATCCATCTCCCTGTGACCAAGTCAGAACCTGGGTTAGAGAAAGACAGTGTGTGTCTGTGTGTGAGGGGGGCTAGACGGGAGCCGGGGGGAGGGGAAGCTGGAGCCTGCTCCGGCGACACCGGGAGAAACAGGAAACCGTCGGCGGCGGGTCCTGGGGCCAGTGCCAGGGGGCCAGGCACCAAGCCAGGCTGGAGGGCAGGGCTGCCAGTGGGGGAGGGGCAGGAAGGGGCGGCCGACAGACACACGTGGCCAGGCGGGTTGGGGTGCGGGCCCCCCCCCCCCGAACCCATCCCACTCCCATTCAGGGCCAGTTGCCCCCTCCCAGGTCTTCTAGTCCCCTCCTAGGAACGTAACTATCCCCCCAAGACCTGACAGGAGCCCCTACTCCCAACTCCAACCCCACGACCAGAGAGAAATTTTTTTTTCTTAAAAGGACCAGGAGGGGTGGGGTGCCTGGTTGACGATGAGGTCAGCGCTTACACACACAGAGGCTTCTGTCTTCCCTGGAGAGTGAAACCCAGACTGTCTGAGAGCGGCCCCCCCCCCAAGCCCTGGACCCTCCATGCTACACTGCTCTCCCCAGACCCAGGCATCCGGGCCCAGCCTGCCTGCAGCCACCATCCACCCCCCTGCAAAGGCCTTGACATTGAACAGGCACCCAATGGAGCCCTCTACCCCCTTCTGCCTGCTCATCCTCAGCTTCTCCCCTGCCCACCTGCCCGCCCGCCCTCAGCATTAACCTTGGCTAGAGGTTGGTGGTGGGCTGGCTGGTCCCTGGAGAGGGTGGGCAGCCCGGGGTGGGGGGACTGCGGTTGTTGTCATTTCCCAAACCCCGGGGTAATCAGGGGCCATCAATAATTCAGCACTAGGCAGCCGGTAATGGAGGGGTGGGAGGAGGGAAGGGGAGGAAGGGAGGGAGAGAGGGAGGGAAGCAGGGCAGAGGCCCTGGCGTGCCACTAGAGAAAAAAGACCAAGGTGGACAGATAAAGATGAGCTGGGGTCCCAAGTCCCAATGAGGCTGCACAGGTCAGACACCCACCCTTGGCCTCAGTTCAAGCAGGTACCAGCCAGGCCTCCGGGCAACAATCAGCCTCCTCCAAAGACTCCACCCCAGTCTGGAATCTAACAGAGGACCAACCCTTTCCTTTGGGAACACTGGAAGAGCGGTTCCTCTTCCCACAGGGACTACCCCCTCCAAATCCATACCTTACTCTAACCACCTCAGGGAAGCAGGCCCTGACCCTGGCCCTGGGTAGACTAGTTCCTGCTCCGTCCAGAAGTCCCAGCCCCAAACCAACCCCTCAGAGCTCCAGGGATATGACCTGCAGCTGGTCACAGACCCAGGTTTCTGCATTAGCAGCCCCTGCTCCATTCAGAAGTAACAGTTCCTGACAACCCCTTCCAGGGATGCCAGCATCCCCCCACCTTGGGAATAGAAGTGTTCACCCCAAATCCTCACCCTGTTAAGAAACCTAGGCCCCAGGTCTCCCTTGGCCCAGAGACCTTCGGAAACACATGACCAAACCACCAGCTCCATGTACCTTCCAACCCCCTCCCAAAAGCTCCTGGTCCCCCCCTCAGGGCCCCAAGCTCCATGCTACTCCCACCTCAGCCCCAGCTGGGCTTCCAGACCCAGAAGGGAGGCTGAAGCCCCTGAGACATCAGTCTGGGGGTGAGGGGGTGTACTGACTTCCACCCTCCCCCCAAAATTAAAGCCACCCTTCCCATCCCACCCGCCCCAGCCTCCGTGTCCCGGTAACCAAGCAACGTGTGTGCAGCGACAGTCCTGGGAGCGGAGGAGCAGGAGGCTAAAAATAAACTTTGCAGAAGAGAGGGAGTGAGAGAGACTACATGCAACACAAAGGGAACTCGGAAAGGAGGTGGGGGGGGGGGCCTCTGGAAAGGCCTCAAGCCGCATTCCGGGAGCTGTCCCAGGCCCCCTTGTGAACTCTCCTCCCTGAGCAACCCCACAAGGCCGGCACCCTGGCTCCCACTCCTGGCAGGGACCCTCCCCACTCCCAGACCCACCCCAACACCGGCTTCCCTCATCGGACACAGCATACACGAGGGCCTGTTCCCGGGTTTGGTAGAGAGAATGAAGGGGAGGGGGTGACGTCAGGGTGTCTCAATGGGGCTCTGTTCCCTAGGCCTTGGAGCCAGGAGCCAGGCACGGGCAAGGGGAGCATGTGTGAGTGTGCTGTGTATGGTTCCACGTGCTAATGCAGGAAAACACCCGGGCGTGCACCAAGAAAGCTTGGGGGTGCAGGACCTCTGGGGCATCGGGGTACAGTGAGGCAGGAGGAGAGCAGCCGACAGAGAAGGATCCAGGAAACTGGGAGACAGGCTGTGGAGATGGCAGCAGACAGACAGGAAAGACCTGGATGGCAGGGTCCCAAAAGGCACACCTGGGTCCCAGAGGCTAGGTAGCGATTCTCCCAGACTATGGAAACCTGGGGGGACAGAACTTCTGGGCACCCTCAACTTCACGTGACTGTCTAAACTTTTTTAAGGGACCATGGGGGGTCGGAAGGGAGGAGTGGTGGTAGAGGAAGAACACGCCAGCCTCCTGGGGGGCCCTACCACCTCCCCCACTCCAGGCAGGCCTCGATGGCGCCAGAGCCGGGAAGAAAACAGGAAGTGGGAAACAGCCGCGGCAGTGGAGAGAGGGGCCGGGATGGAAGCTCGGATGCAAGGGTGCACAGCGGCCGGCCAGGAAGCAGACAAACCGACAAACTGATCCGGAGATCACTCCAGACCCCCGCCCTCTCCCCCGGCCTGGGAGCCCACACACGGCTCGGCCCCTAGACAGGATTGGGGGAGTGGCCCAGCCGGTCCCACCAGGCAAAGGCCCGTAGCGGGGAGGGAAAAACGAGGCGGGGTTGTCTCAGCGCCTCGGCCCCTTCCTCGGGCGAGGGGAGGCTCCTGCTGCCCCCAGGGCCCAGCGGCCCGGGAGCTTGTGGGAGCCGGGGAATAAGTGCGACGCACGTGACTGACCCTACTGCACTCCGCACCCCTGCCCCACCCCCAGCCCCCCTCCTCCCGTCCCAATCCCCAGGCGCCGGAGCCGGGCCTGGAGCCCTTTAAGAGCCGCCCCCACCCGCCGAGCGGGGGGGGGAGTGGGTGGGAGGGCCGGTCGGGGCACACACCCGCACACAGGAGCCCTAGTCGCGGCCGCCGCCGGGGGAAGGAAACAAGTTTGAACAGCGGCGCCCGACCCATTCCCCCTCCCCCGTCCCCGCCCCAGGCCGGATTCCGACGGGGTAGACGGGCAGGGGGCGGCTGGGACCCCTCCCCCCCGCGGGCTCCAGCGCAAAGTCCAGCCCGCGCGAGCCTAGAGGCGGCGGGGGAGGGGAAAGAGGAAAGTCCGAGTGGGAGGGGGGTTAATCCCGCTGCCCCCCGCCCGTCGACCGAGGGGGGAGGGGAACCTTGGCCCCCTTAAGGAGGAGCAAGTTGGCGGGGAAGACAGGGGCGGAGAGAAAAGACGGGCCGCCGAAGGAGAAGCGATGGATACGGGAGGGGGGCGAGGGAGGGAGCCTCCGCGTCTCCCCCCACCCTCCTCAACCTCGGGCCCCCGGCGGCGAGGGAGGAGGATACCCAGCTCTCTCCCGGAACCACCTTAAAGCCGCGCGTTCTAAGGTCGGAAACAAAAAGTTCCTTTTTCGAACGTTCGGGCTGAGCTTTGGAACTTTGCGACTCCGCGCGGGCGGGGGAGCGCGGAGCCGGCGGAGACGGGCGGGGGAGGGGCGGCGCAACCCGGACCCCGAGTCCCGCGCCCCCCACTCACGCCCTCCTCCTAGAGGAATTCCATATCCCCCTAAACCCGGTGCGGGGCACGCGCCGCTGTGAAGGTCACGGGTCGGACCGTTCAGCGAGGGACTGGGGATAGCAGGCCCTGTGAACAGCCCCCCCCCGACACAGCACACGTCCCGGCCCCCAGAGTGCAACGTGACAGTGGCGAGAAGGAAGGACCCCGTCACCCCCGTGATCCCGGGATTGAGGGAGAGCCCAGCTTGCGGGGTCCGGGAAGTGAGAGAGGACCAGGATCCGCAGCACCCACACCACTCACCCAGGAATTGGGGGTTCCAGGCAACACCCCCAGCTCGCACCGCAAGAAGCAACAAGTCTGGCGTGCTGGGGGTCCCCCAGTACTGAGGACCACTCGGGGTCCCCTAGATGCCTTAAGCCCCCCCCAAAGTTTCTCCGCCCGGTCTCCCGGGGCAACAAGTCTCCTCCACACGTGCTGCCCCCGCCCCCACCTGTGTCCGCCGGGGTCTTCATGCTTGGGGGCCCGGGGCGAGGCGCCCCGACTCCGGGCCGCAGCTCCCGGCGCCCGCGCTGCCCCGTCCCGTCCCGCGCCCGTCGGGCCGCCCTCGCCGCCTCACCCGGCCTCGCCTCTCAGAGCCTCTCCCCTCCCCGCCACCGCCTCCCGGGTTAATATCGCACTCCGGGGCCGGGACGCCCACGCCCCCCGGCCGGCGACGTCACCGCCGCGTCGCCATGGCGACACTGCGCCCGCCCCCTCCTCGCGCACTCACACATACACTAGCCAGCAAGCAGCCACTGAGGACCGGCCGGCTGTGGGCTTAAAGGGGCCGCGCGGCGGGGGAGGAAGGAAGGAGGGGACGGGGGTGGGATAGGGTCCCAGGGGTCATGACCCTTCTCCGAGGCTCCAAGTCTGCAGATAACTTAGGTCCTCGGAGCTCGCGACCTGCTGCCCCTCCTGCCTACGCGGGATCCAGAGTTTCTTTTGGGGGCTCGTAAGAGGTGGGGGATACCTTCTAAGTGGGTTCAGAAACTTTTATGGGGAGGGGCCGTGGACCTTTTGGAATGAGGCAGAATCTTCTCTGCAGGGAGGCGGGGTCAGGACCTTGGAGGGTGATCAAGATCTCTGTGTTTTGCTGCTTGGCCTCACCCTGGCCCCCAACCCTGAGCCTGAGTGGGGGCAGCTGTCTAGGGGTGGGGTGGAATGGGTGGGAAGCATTTCCCAGCATCGGAAAAGGGGAGGCGGCTGTGCCCACCTCTCATCTGGGGATGGGGTCTTGGCCTTCCTGATAGCCCCAGTCCCAGCTGGGGAGGAAGTGACCAGAAAGAATGCATTCGGGAGCCCCCCCATCCCCAAGCTGCAGCTGTCCTGGGGAGACGGCTGGCGCCGGAGGTACCTCCACCTCCACCACTGGGGCAGGGGGTTCCGGAGGTGGGGCCAGGATGCGAGGGGGCGACCAAAGTCTGAACAAGTGTGCTCCCACGGGGCACTGGGGGGTCGCCAGGACAGAGGAAGGCAGGGCTTAAGGAGGAAGGCCAGAGCATAGAAAAGTGTTAAGTCCGCTCTCTCGTGGCCAGGAGGGATGGGTAGAGCCTGATGCTGCTCCGGGAAACAGGAAATCAGAGCACACAGATCAGATGGAGGCTGGGAGCTGGCAGCAGGGTGAGAGCAAATAGAAGCAATATTCACAGCCCGAGCCTCAAAAAAGACTCTGAAGTACCAAAGAAGGGGAGTATTGGGGGGCGGGGGTGTTCTGAGAGACTGAAGCCCAGAAGATGGGCAGGGAGAGATAGGCCACAGGGAGGGAAGGCCTGGGTTCTTAGGGCTTCAAGCTCAGTCTCCATCACATAGACCAGCCCTCAGTAGGGCCTCAGCAAGTCTCAGGCCTCCTCTTTGGAGACACCCAGGCCTCCAGGGAAGCGTCACCCCCCTGGGGAATTATGTAACTTTGCCTACGGACAGTGCAGCTCCCCCACAGATATTGTAACCCTCTGGGAGCAGCGTGGTCCAGCAATCATCATCATCATCATTGTGATCATAACCGCTCCTGAATTCGGAGAATTCATGAAGTGCCAGGTGCACTGGGCCAAGCACTGTCGGGGGCATTTTACTTAATCCTCACAAATCCCAATGAGGGGAATTACTATCCTTATCCCCATTTATATGGTTGCTATGGGTCGGAATCAACTTGATGGCAATGGATTTGTTTGTTTTTATCCCAATTTACAGAAAATGAGGCTCTGAGAGGGTAAATCAGTCTGCCAAACTCATACGGCCAGGAAGTGCTGGAGCCAGGATTCTAACCCAGATCCATCTAATTCCAAACCAACACTATTAACCATTATGCTTTAAAAACCAAAACCAAACCTGTTGCCCTTGAGTTGATTCTGACTCATGGCAACTCCATGTGTTACACTGTAGAATTGCTCCATAGAGTTTTATCGGCTGTAATCTTAACAGAATCAGATTGCCAGGACTTTCTTCCACAGTGCCACTGGGTGGTTCAAACTGCCAACATTTCAGTTAGTGTTGTTGTTGTAGACAAATGCAAACCATTTGTGCCACCCAGGGACTTGCTCTTATGCTTTGTTGTCGTTGTTGTTAGGTGCTGTCGAGTCATTTGCAAATCATAGCCACCCTGTGGACAACAGAATGAAACACTCCCCAGTCCTGCACCATCCTCACAATTATTGCTGTCCTTCAGCCCATTGTCGCAGCCACTGTGTCAATCCAACTCCTCAAGGGTCTTCCTCTTTTTTCGCTGACCCTCTACTTTACCAAGCATGATGTCCTTCTCCAGGGACTGGTCCCTCCTGATGACATGTCCAAAGTATGTGACACATGAGATGAACTCTTGCCGTCCTCGCTTCTAAGGAGCTGTCCTTCTTTCAAGACAGATTTGTTCGTTTTTCTGGCAGTCTGTGGTATATTAAGTAGTCTTCACCAACAGCATAATTCAAAGTTATCAGTTCTTCTTTGGTCTTCCTTATTCATTGTCCAGCTTTAGCTTGCATATGAGGCGATTAAAAATACCATGGCTTGGGTCAGGAACGCTTTAGTCCTCAAAGTGACATCTTTGCTTTTTAACACTTTAAAGGTCTTTTGCAGCCGATTTGCCTAATGCAATATGTTGTTTGATTTCCTGACTACTCCTTCCATGGGCGTTGATTGCGAATCAAGTAAAATGAAATCCTTGATGACTTCAATCTTTTCTTCATTTATCATGATGTTGCTTATTGGTCTGGTTGTGAGGATTTTTGTTTTCTTTATGTTTCCATACTGAAGGCTGTAGTCTTTGACCTTCCTTTGTAAGTGCTTCAAGTCCTTTTTGCTTTCAGCAAGCAAGGTTGTGTCATCTGCGTAACGCAGGTTCTTAGTAAGTCAGTCTTCCTCCAGTCTTGATGCCTCATTCTTCATATAATCCAGCTTCTTGGATTATCTGCTCAGCATACAGATTGAATAACTATAGTGAAAGGATACAACCCTAACGCACACCTTTCCTGATTTTAAACCACACCGTATCCCCTTGTTCTGTTTGAACGACTGCCTCTTGGTCTATGGACAGGTTCCGCATGAGCACAATTAAGTGTTCTGGAATTCCCATTCTTCACGTTATCCATAATTTGTTATGATCCACACAGTCAAATGCCTTTGTACAGTCATTATGCTTTACTACCCCATTTTCCCCAAAACAAGACAGAAGTTTCATAGATAATAGATCTGTAACAGTCCCAGTGGTCTGTAACAGCTCTGCTACTTCCTATCTGTAACACGGGTAAGCGAGTTCACCTCTTTGAGCCTCAGCTTTCCCCATCTATAAAATGGGAACATTAACAGAGCCCACATGATAGGGTTATTGTGAGAAATCGGGGATGTGAAGTAAGTATGCAATAAATGCTGGTTATAATTATTAGCAGAGTGAACTATATACACGATGGACAATGTCAGCACCCCTCATCCTGCAGACTCCAACCAACCGTAAACAATACACACAGCACCGATAGCGTGAACCCATTGGCATCGAGTCGATTTCAACTCACAGCGACCCTATAGGACAGAATAGAACTGGCCCATAGCATTTCCAAGGAGCGGCTGGTGGATTCAAACTGCCAACCTTTTGGTTAGCAGCTGTAGCACTTCACCACTATGCCACCAGCTGCCTATTAATAGCGTAATCCCACCTGGCCCGGTTGGCAGTTGGGCAGCTCAATCCCACTGTTATATGAAACAACCACAGACAGTGGGCGTGCGTCATGAGAGAGTGTGAACCATCCACAGACAATGTAAGTCCCTGATGAGAATGTTCCCTGGGCAGTGTGACCTCCTGTGGTTTGTGGAAACCTGTCCATACCCAGTGTAACCCTTATTGTGACTCCACCACGGAAATGTGGTCCCTCTGGGATAGTTCAGTTGCCTCACGAACACCGAGACCCACACCCAGGAATGGTGAACCCCACGGTTTCTGTGTAAAACACCAGACTCATAGCAACCCTATAGGACAGAGTAGAACTGCGCCGTAGTTTCCAAGGGAAGGAACCCTGGTGGCACAATGGTTAAGTACTTGGCTACTTACTGGAAGGTTGGGGGTTCAAATCCACCAGCTGCGACACAGGAGAAAGATGTGACAGTCTGCTTCTGTAACAATTACAGCCTTTGGGTCAATGGGTGTCAGAATTGACTTGATGGCAGTGGGTTTGGGTTGTTTAATTGTTATTGTTGAGAATATACACAGCAAAACATACACCAACGGTTTCTACATGTACAATTCAGTAACACTGATGACATTCTTCAAGTTGTGCGACCATTCTCACCCTCCTTTTCTGAGTTGTTCCTCCCATTAATATAAAATTACCATCCCCTGAGGTTCCTGTCTAATCTTTCCAGTTGCTGTTGTCACTTTGATCCCATGTAGACAGTTCTTAAAAGAGCATAATCCTCAAGTGGGTTTGATTTTGGAATCTTTATGGAAGCAGATTGCCACCACCTTTCTCCTGCAGAGCAGCTGGTGGGTTCGAAATGCTGACTTTTCTGTTAGCAGCCGACAGCTTAACCACTGTGCCACCAGGGCTCCTTCACAGGTACCTTACCTTACTCATTGCCATTGAGTCAATTCCAACTCATAACAACCCTATAGGACAGAGTAGAACTGCCCCATAGAGTTTCCAAGGAGCGCCTGGTGGATTTGAACTGCCAACTTTTTGGTTAGCAGCCATAGCACTTAACCACTATGCCACCAGGGTTTCCATCACAGGTACCAGGGGGACACAATTCAATCCACAACCCACTGGAGTATTGTGGACTTGTGATAGAAACTATTAATTAGCACTGCCCGTTCCTTTGAAGTCTATGCCATATAACTATGGCATGTCAACTCCGGGGGCCCAGTGAAAAGCGTAGCCACTTGCAGACCCAGCACGTGCCTGCAACAAACAGTGTAATGCTCCAGACAGTGAGGACACTCCCCACTCCCCTGGATCTAGTAGTTCTCATTCCAGTTTACTGCCCTGACACAGATAATATTTATCCTACTGTTGTCAGGCAGAGGCAAAGGCAGAGCCTGTCCCCACAGAAGCCACAACATTTCACAGACTTGGCACCTCACTCCTGGCAAGGAAATTTTGTGGACAATGTAAATCATAGTCACAACACACCCATAAACCCTATGGATAATAATGAACCATTAATACCCTATGAAAACTGTACTTCCCTTAGAAGTAATATGCTAATATGCTCCCTCACCCCATATAGAGAGTGTAGCCACCATAAACAGTGGGGTGACCACCCCCAGAGAATATAACCCCATTATAGTATCACCCTTCCTCATCTCACTGATCTGAAATGCTGAAGGACCCCAGGGCTTAATCCCTGGCTCTCTTATTTCCTCTGCCTACACTCATTCCCTTGACAATCTCCACCAGTTGATATTTCATCTCTCTGCTGATTACTTAATCCCAGGGTGGTGCAATGGTTAAGCATTCAGCTACTCAGCGAAAGGCAAGATCTTCCAAAAGGTCACAGCTCTGAAAACCCTATGGAGTACTGTTCTACTTTGCACACATGGGGTTGACATGGGTCGGAATTGACTCACCAGCAACTGTGTGTTGTTTTTTTTTTTTTGTGCAGGCTGGCAGGGGGTTATGCTGATTATACCCAAATTGGTATCTCCAGCCCAGGACTCTCCCCAGACTCCTGTCTCACACATGGAACTGCCTCACCACTGTCTCCATTGGGATGTTTCGAGCTTGGCAAGTCAAAAATGGCCCTCCTGTGTTCCCCCAAACTGTTTTCTGCACAGCTTCCCCCCGCCCCCCGCCCAGAAATGGCAACTCTATCTTGCTGGTTGTTCAGGCCCAACACCTTGGAGTCACCTTTGACCCCTGTCTCTCATCTGACGTCCAATCTGAGGGGAATTCCCATCAGTTCTACCTTCAGGTATTTCAGAATCAGCTATACTTCAACATCAGCACCAACACTCCCCAGTCTGGGGTCTCCTCACTGGTTCCCCTGCTGCCACTGGCCCTTACAGTCTGTGTTCCACCTGGCAGCCAGAGAGTTCTATTAAATCAGAACATGTCCCTTTGCTGCCCACAACCCTCTAGTAGCCCCTGTGCTCGCTGGGAGTAAAAGCCAGCTCCTCACAGTGGCTTCCATGGCCCTTCCTCCCACCTTTTCCCTTCATTCCCACTCCAGTGACACTCCAACCACTTTGCTGTTTCTTGAACATGCCAGGCATTGTCCTTCCTCAGGGACTTTGCCCGTGCTGTTCCGTCTGCCTGGAAGGGTTTCCTCTAGACATAGGTGTGCCCTCATCCCCACAGGTTTTCACTCCCAGAAATCACTGAAAAACTGATGTGTCAGACCTCCTCGTCTAACTTCATGAGGGAGGAGGATAATCAAGATCAGTATCAGCCCATGGCTAATTCCTGTGAGCTGGAGGTCAAACATACCTCCATCTTCCAACCTTTCCACCAATTCTGACACCAGCCATCCCTTCCACAGCACTCTCTACTTCTCTGCTGCATTTGATAATTCATTGCAATGGCCACACAGAGCTCACAGACGGTGTTCACAATTATGGGGTTTATTAGGGAAGTAACAGGTTACACAGATCAGGATCAACTTGGAAGTAACAGAAACAACCCAGGAAACAGTTCTTTGATCAGGACAGCTTCTTCTCGGGCCCCTGAGGACAGGCTTCTCTTGGTCCCCCAGGACAGGATCCTCTTGGCCCTGGCCTCTGCCCTGCTCAGGCAAGTGTTACAAAGCTCTTTAGCTCTGCCCATAAGTGCCACAGGCACCCCACTCCTGCCCGAAGGCACTCAGCTCTCTCGCTCTGTGGGTCCACAAGCCCAGGCTGCCAGTCCCGTGCCACTGCCGTCTCTTGCTATCTTCAGTGTTACAGCTGTCTCCTGGGTCTAGGAGGTTCTCAGCATAAGGACCCCAGGTCCAAAAGACATGCTCTGCTCCTGGCTCTTCTTCTTGATGTTAGTGAGTTCCCTCCTCCAACCTCTGGGATTGGCTCCTTTTAATCCTAGCAGGATGGCAAAACTGACCAATCCCATACAAGGGTTCCATACACCTTATCTGCATGGTCCTACACCTGCAAGGGTTCCATGTACCTTATTTGCATGAACAAAACTGTCCAATACCCTTGGTGGGCCACAAGCACCTTATTTGCATAGTCCCACTCAGTCATTTTGTGGGAGTCACATGACCGTGGCTAGACGGGCCATATTAAAGCAACTCACTGCACCAGAATCACCTTCTCGATCAGGCCCTGCCTGGCCACCCTGTTTAAAATTGCCACCTCTTCCCAGGTCCCTACATCCCTTCTATGCATTATTTTTCTCCGTAGCGCCTATTATCATCTGACATCTATTTCAACAATTTCCTTGCTTGTTGCCTGAATCCCTCCTTTCTAATGCCACTTCCAGGAGGGCAAGGATTTTTGCCTGGTTTGTTGCCTACAGCATCCCCAGAGCCTAGCACAGTGCCTGGCACATTGTTATTGTTGTTGTTGTTAGTTGCCGTCCAGTCAGCCACCAACTCATGGTGACCTCAAGCACAGCAAAACAAAATGCTGCCTGGTCCTGCGCCATTTCTGTGATCAGCTATGGATTGGATTGTAGTGATCCATAAGGTTTTCATTGGCCCTGGTGGCACAGTGGTTAAGAGATACAGCTGCTAACCAAAAGGTTGGCAGTTCAAATCCACCAGCCACTCCTTGGAAACCCTATGGGCAGTTCTACTCTGTCCTCTAGGGTTGCTATTGGTCAGAATCAACTCAACAGCGAAGGACTGCAAAGGACTGGTTTTCAAAAGTAGATTGCCAAGCCTTTCTCTCCAGTCCATCTCAGTCTGGAAGCTCCACTGAAATCTGTTCAGCATCGCAGCAACACACAAGCAGACAGATAGTGGCTGGCTGCACATGAAGTGCATTGGCCAGGAATTGGACCCAGGTCTCCAGCATGGAAAGTGAGAATTCTACCATTAAGCCACCACTGCCCCCACCTGGCACACAATAGGTGCTTAATCAATAATAAATTAATAAACCCATCTTGGACAGTTGGTCCCCATATACCCAATGTAATTTCAATAAAGGTAATCCATACACACAGAAAAACCCTCGTGGACAGTTACTGCCAGTGGAACCGCCTAAAGAGTACGAACCTCAATGTGAATCTCATAAACAGATGAAGCCCTCATAAAGGGTGTGATTGTCCTACTGAATGTCAGTAGGGATTTTAGTGCCTAGACGAGTGTCTGTCATAGAATAGGCTGGCAGTATGTATCTGCTGAAGTGAACTGAACCCACATACAGCTGGCAGAACCCCACCAACAGCATGAACCCATACGGACAGTACAATGTCCACAAACGATATAAACCCCCATACACACGGGGACTCTCATATGGACAGTGTAAACCTCAAATAGACATTGCAATGCTCAAAAACAGCATAAACCCCAGTATAGACAGAGTGACTCTCATAAATGGTGTGAGCCCCATACAGATTTTACAACCTTCATAAACAGCGTGAACCTCATATAAACAGGAAAACCCACATGAGTGGTGTGAATCCCCATATAGGCAGGGTTACCCTTATAAACCCCTTACTGACAAGGTGACTTTCAGAAGTGGTGTGAGCCTCGTGTCAACAGTGAGCCATCATAAGTGGTGTTAGCCCAAAATACTTGAGACCCTCATAAAAGATGTGAGCCTCAGACAGAAGGTGAGATCCTCAAAAATTGAGCCCCATGTAGACAGAACCCACAAAAATGGTTTGAACCCTGTATAGACAGTGAGACCCTCATAAGTGGTGTGGGCCCCATACAGTGGGTGAGACAGCATGTAACAAATGCGTACCCCATGTATTAACGTGATCTACCTTTTTTAACATTGTGTGAATCCCTCTATCAACCGGGTCAACTCCTGTAACCTGGGTAACCCCATACGCACAGTATAGACAATCATATAAATAGGGTGATTCCCCTAAGCAGTGTGAACCTTCATCTGAAGGTTCATGCAGTGTAACCCATGAACACTGCACCCCTACGTGTACAGTGCCGCCTGCCTGGGTGGACCGCTCTGTGAATGGTGTGAACCCACCAATGGGTATCATTAACTCCAGTGTCAGTATGTCAGTTTCATTAAGTCATGGATAATGTAGCCCCTTCCCATGTTGTTGTTGTTGTCAGGTGCCAGTGAGTCGGTTCCAACCCATAGTGACCCTGTGTACAACAGAACGAGACACTGCCTGCTCTTCCGCCATCCTCACAATCATTGTTATGCTTCAGCCCATTGCTGCAGCCACCGTGTCAATCCACCTCATTGAGGGTCTTCCTCTTTTTCACTGACCCTCTACCTAACCAAGCATGATCCCTCCTGATAACACGTCCAAAGTATGTGAGACATAGTCTCGCCATCCTTGCTTTCTAAGGAGCATACTGGCTGCATTTCTTCCAAGACAGATTTGTTTGTTCTTCTGACAGTCCATGGTATATTCAATATTCTTCACCAACACCATAATTCAAAGGTGTCAATTCTTCTTGGTCTTCCTTATTCATTGTCCAGCTTTCGCATGAATATGAGACGATTGAAAATACCATGGCTTGGGTCAGGCGCACCTCAGTCTTCAAGGTGACATCTTTGCTTTTTAACACTTTAAAGAGGTCTTTTGCAGCAGGTTTGCCCAATGCAATGCATCATTTGATTTCTTGACTGCTGCCTCCATGGGTGTTGATTGTGGATCCAAGTAAAACGAAATCCTTGACAACTTCAATCTTTTCTCTGTCTATTATTATTCCCATAGATAGGGAGAAAACTTATGTTCCATTTTAACTCTCTGGGACTTTGTAACCTTCAGAAAAGTATATAAAACCCTTTCAGAAGTCTTGATTCTCCGTAAAAAGTTATCCAGCCATTCTCCAACACACACACATAACATGGACTATGATTCCATCAAGGGTGGACAATGAGGCCCTGGAATAAAGGGGAAGAAATGGGGAATTTCTGAATGGCTGGAAATTCCTAGGGCCCAGCCCAGGACAGGGCACATAAAAGTCACAGCTCATGTTTATTGAACATTACTACATGCCAGGATCTGGGTTAATCTCATCTCTTCTTCACCTCCACTTTATGAGGTAGTTTCTCTAATTATCCCCATTTCTCAGATGAGGGTGAGCCCGAGAGAGGTTATGGGCCCAAGGTCAGACAGATAGAAAGTATCATACCTGGGACCTCAACTGCATTCAAGCACTAGATCACGATGCCTGCAGATGAATTGATAAATGCCTCAGAGATATGATGAGCTCTGGAAATCTTCCCAAAAGGACCTACCACGACCCCTGGCACCACAGCACACCCAAAGTATAAGCCCCATGGATGAGATTCCCAATAAGATTGTGACAGCATAAACCCTCCAGGAATGGTAAACTCCTTCTGAATAATAATAATCACAGTACTAACATTTTTGAAGACTTAACTCTGCTCCAGACACTGCTGTAAATGCTTTGCACGTGTTAACTCATTTCATCCTTACAACAACCCTCTGCAGTAGGGTACGTTTATTATCCCCTTTTTACAGAGGTAAAAACCAAGGCACAGAGGGGTTATTTGCCCAAGGTCACACAGCTGGGAGGAAGCAGAGCTTGGGTTTGATCTCAGGGAGCCTGGCTAAGCCTTTGCTATCTTTCCTTCTCCAACATCACCCTCCACTCCACATGACAGTGTAATTTCAATGAACTGTATAACTCTGTTAACTACATTTTATATAATTCTCCCAAGGGCCCAGGTGCAGCTCTCTTTGCACATTGTAATCTGTGCCGCGGAAAGTGTAACCTTTCCTCTATGTCCAAGGGAAATAGACCTTGAACAGTGTGAACTCCCACAGACAGATCTCCTTCAGGCATGGTGTAAGTCACATAAGCAGTGGGCATCTCTGTAGACACCGTAAGTTCACTCTGTGGACATCATAGGTACACCATACCCCCCATCGACAAGTCGATTCCAACTCATAACAACCCTATAGGACAGAGTAGAACTGCTCCATATCTTTATGAAAGCAGACGGCCACATCTTTCTCCCGCAGAGCAGCTGGTGTGTTGGACTGTCAACCTTTCAATTAGCAGCCTAGTGCTTTAACCACTGCATCACCAGCGCTCCTTTAAGTACACTATCCCACTGCCACTGAGTTGATTCTGACTTATAGCAACCTATAGGATAGAATAGGACTGCCCTACAGGGTTTCCAAGGAGCAGCTGGTGGATTTGAACTGCTGACCTTTTTGTTAGCGCTGAGCTCTTAACCACTGCGCCACCAGGGCTCCACACAGCCAGAGACAATCCTGCCTTGCCCGTGGAGACCACAGCAGAATGATCCCCAGGCAGGGTGGGTTTCTATAGAGTATAGGCCACCCCACTGACAGTCTAATCTTCCTTCACACCTGATGTGAACTGAATGTGGAACGCAAAACCCCACCTGATCAGTGGAAATCTCCCCCAAATACCATGCAAACTCCGATGGGCAATGTGAACTCCTGTCCCATATAAGCCTCTTCCTAACAGTGTAATCTCCTTCCCATCCATGACGAAGTGAACGTGGACACTGCATACCTCCATGCATGGGAAACTTTCTATGGCTGCTGTAAGCCCCTTTTGTGTCAGCATGAACCACTCCCAAGGTACTGCCTAAAGGGGGCAATGTGAATGCTCTTAATCAGTGTGAATTTTCCTCAGACTCAGCATCTACCCAATGTGCACGGTATAAACTGTAACATTTCCAAGGCCCCTCCCCCAATATCGAAGAGTGAACTCTGAGTATAAGATTCAAATATAATGAGTATATTTGTACAAGAAGTAATAACCGTATAAGTAATACTGGAAGATTCCTTCAGAGTGTGAACTCCTTGTAGATAAAATCCCCCCCATTCTCAAGGCAAACCCTCTGTGGGTAATGTGAATCGCCTTCATACTCCGTGAACCCCATTGGACAACTGCTATTTCTTCCATGCCCTGTGTGAACTAGCCATGTACCATGGCACACACTCTTGTGCTTAGTATGAATGTCATGTGAATGCTTAGTGTGAATGCTATGTGGACCTGCTGTAGGCTGGGTGCACTTCCCTCACAACTGTTGTGAATTCTGTGTGGATACTGGGAATCCATCGCAGGCAGTAGAAACCTTCCTTGCCGCCAATGCAGAATGCTCCCCATTACCCTCTGTCTAGGAAAAATCCAATCTGGAGACAACGGATGCACCACAGACAGCTTCACACCTGGTGTGACTAAACCCCCCATCTGGGCAGCAGAGATCTACTATTGAGAGCGCAAATCCCTCTTCTTCTCACCCCCAGTGTAGGAAGGGCGGCCCAAGGGACCTTGAAAAATCTGCCTCCTGCCAGGTGTGAACACCTACAAAATGTAGCTCTCCAAGGAGTTCAGTGTGGAGCCTCAAGGGGCCCTAACCTTTCCCATCTCATGCCTCCTTCAAGGCTAGGGGGATATCAGAAAAGTGCGCCGCCCTAAATGTGAAAGTCTTGGAAAAGGTGACTTTGTCCCCAGGGGCCCCAAAACTCCAGGCCGCGCGCGTTGCCTACAGTGCAGCGCGCGCGCCACCCCACACGCGCGCGCTCTCCCCTCCCGGTGGCAACAGAGCTTTCCGCGGGGCCGCGCCAGACTTTCCGAGGCCGTTGATTGGTCATAGTCCTGGCCACCAGACAGCCAATCAAGCTGGGGAAAGGTGACATCACTCGTTCTCCTCCCCTCCCCCCTAACCCAAACTTCCCTACTCCCGGCTACCGGCAGCAACAACCACGTGGGGGAGGGGTAAGAGAGTAGAAGCCGGTGAGGTCATTGCGCCGCCCGGGCCGCTGCTGATTGGTTGCGGGGCTCGCGGGTGGCGGTTGGCTGCTCCTCGAACCTCCTCCTCGTGCCGCTACCACCGCCGCTGAGAGGAGCCACCGGCGACGCCAGAGCCGGGAGTCCGGGTGAGTCGGGGCCCTGGGTCTCAGATGCTCTCGGTGTCCAGTGAGACTCTCGAGGAACTGCCCTTTCCGACTTTTTCCTCCTCGCCCGGGTTCTTTGGTGGTCCAGGCACTCTGTCACATGGGAGTTGTAGTCTGCCTTATATTATCAACTATGGGCCAGAGCTGTAAGAAGACTTCGATTCCCAGCAGGAATTGCGACTAGCTGGTCAACAAACGCTCGGGCCACGCCTCCTCAGCCCGCTCATTGGATAGCTCACCCCTTAGCCCCTCCGTCTTGCAGTTCATTGGCTACTGTCCATCACAGTGGCTGGGTTCCGGCCAAAGCTGTAGGGCGATTGGGTACTGTATTCGTCAGTCGGCCCCACGATGGCTTGCAATTGGTCAAGGCTGGTGTCCATCACTTGTTGTGGGGCAGGGTCCTAGGCAGATCAGGCGGTCGTAGGCTCAAGTTGGTGTCGGTCCCGGAGGGAGGCAGGTCTTGGACTTTGGCCCCTCCCCCTAGCGCTGCCGGGTGGGCGCGACTGGTCATAGGGAGCGTCGCTCTTCTTTGAGGGGCGGAGCCGACTAGGCTGCGAATATCTATTGGTCTAGGCCGGCGCCGGTCAGCGGGGTTGTGGTCGCTGATTGGCTGGCTGCTCCAGCTGTTGCAGGTCCATTCACCATTTTGTGTGTTGGAGTAAAAAAAAAAGGGAGAATCGAGAGGGAGAGCCGGAGGGGGGGCGGGGAGGGACCGGACCGGACCGAGCCGGGGCCACGGCCCCCCGCCCCGAAACCCCGCCGAGCCCGAGGTGAGGGGCGGGGCCAGGGCTGATTTGGGCTAGGGGGTTTCGGGGGGCGGGGGGCCGGGAGGGGACAGGTGGCAGGGACGGGGAGGGAGTACAGGGGGAAAGGGGTAGGCGGAATGGTGGGAACGGGGTCGGAGTGGAGGAAGTGGTGGTGGGGTGACAGAAAAGAGGTGACTGGGGGAGGCTGTGGTGGGCAGAGAACGGGTAGCAGGAATGGAGAGGTGACAGGACTAGATCAGGGTGATAGGGAGGTGGGGACAGAGTTGGAGGGGGTGACAAGGAGAGGTGATGCGATGGGGAGAGTGGGTGACAAGTCCGGAGATGGCTGACAAGAGAGTGACTGGGAGGAAGAGGTGACAGAGACAGATGAGGGTGACGTGGTGACAGAGGAGGGGGCCTAGGGCCTGTTAGGAGAAAGGTAGAGATGGTGACAGGGTGGGAGAAAGAGTGGCAGAGAAGCTGGTGCACGGAAGCAGAGGGCACGAGACCCCGTAGAGCCAGGGCCTGGGCTGCCTGGGGTTAGGGAGCTACTGCTCAGATTCTAAGGGAGGCGAGGGTCCACAGAGCCCTAGGTGGGAGTTTTCCAGGGAAGGGTGGACAGGAAGGCAACAAGGACCCCAAGGGAAAGGAAGAGGCTTGGCTTCTGGGGTGAGGAGGCTGGGCCAGGCAGCAGGGTCTAAGGATACCAGGCAGTGTGGTTGTAGGCCCTGGGTGGAGTATGTGAAGATTTGTGTTTGGGAATGGGCAGGACTAGGGCCAGATCTCCGTCCCCAGGAGGGTGGCCCAGCGGATCAGTGGGGAGAAGGTGGTGGCATCTGCCCAAGTCTTGGGACTTGGGTTGCAGCCCCAGGGTAGGAAGCCCAGGCCTTCCAGGCTCTGCCTGTGAGGACCCCAGGATTGGCCCAGCGGAGGGGCAGGCCTGGGACTGCAGAGTCCACACAGGGAGCAGGCCCCAAGTGGGAGACCAGGAGGTCAGATGTCCCGGGGGAGCCTGAAGACTCTCAGGGGTGACTCTGATTGTGTTTGGCCTATTGTCCTGGGTCCCCCAACCCTCCAAGAGCCCCCCTTTTGGCCTCTCGGGCCTTGTCAGTGACTTCAGAGTAAAGTTTTTCCCTTTTTCTTTTCTAAGGACAGCTTGAAAGGGGGCGGGCAGTAATGACTGTTCAGGAAGTAGGTGAGGTTGGCCTGCTGGGCTTGTCCTGGTTTCTTTGACCTTCTCCCACTTACCCCTACCTGGAGTTGGAGGGCATGTTTGGGGCCCGGGGGGAGGCAGCTGGCTCAGCCACCTTGCCAGCGCCAGCCCAGCCAGGGCGGGGATGCATGCAGGCCAGAAGTGGGGGCTGGGCTCACGGGTATCACAGTGGGTGCTGTGGGGGGAGGGTCAGGCTCCCATCCAGTGGGACAGCGAAACCCTGGGGTATAGCTCAGCGTCCCACTGTGTGATGACGTGTGTGTGCCTGCATGCCTGTGTGTGTTTGCGTGTGCATGTGTTCATGCACGGCCCCGTGGCAGCGCTGGGTATAAGCTCTTGCCCCAGACGTGCCACTGCCTACTCTCTGCCAGGATCTGGGAAGATGGCTATACCTGGAAGGCCTGGGGTGCAGAGCTGAGTGGGCAGCCGTCCCTGGGGACTCTCAGCTGCGCACTCCTTCCCACAATGCCTGGCCATGCCAGGCTGCCCAGAGGGGTGGGGGTGGGGGGAGGAGCTCCCATCACAGCCTAGTCACCTCCCTTTCTGTGTCTGTGCGTGTGCATGGGTGCACGTGTTTGTGTTTCAGTGTGAGTGCCCTCTGGACAGTGACTGTGCGAGTACGCGTGCCCTCTGGATCATGTGACAGGCGGCACACTGAAATGGTTAGGAGTACAGATTCTGAGACCAGATTGCCTGGGTTCAGACTCTGGCTCTGCCATTTCCTAGCCAGATGATCCCAGACAAGTTGAGTGGGTTAACCTCTCAGTGCCTTGGTTTCCTCAAGTATTAAATGGGGCTAATAGTAACGCTTGCCTCTTAGGGCGGTTGCGAGGATGAAATGGGTTAAGAAAGGCCAGTTTTAGCGCAGGGCCTGGCACACAGTGCATGCTCCGTGGGTGTGAACTTACCGCTTCTCGTGTCCCCGTGAGGCGTTCCAGCATGTGTGCACGCACTCGCCGCGTCCTCTGCGGAGGGAGCAGGTGTCTTGAGCGTTCTCCGTGCAGCCGTGGTGTCTATGCTCAGAGGACGTGGGTGCCAGTTTGTGTCTGGGTGCTGGCCAGGGGTCCCCATGAGTTAAGGGTAGCCAGAGGGGAGGCCTTGGGGACCATGGAGTTGAGGCAGTGGCCTCAGCAAGTGGGAAATCTTGGGGACTACTAGGTCTGGGGGTTCCTGAGTTGCTCCCAATGACCTCTGTCTGCCCTCCCACCCTACAGGTGTCTGAGGGCGTGGACAAAAGATGAAGCCAATGAAGAAGGCATGCACTGGCCTCCCGGGTCCTGGCAGTGGTGGCGGCAAGTCCCCACCAGCCACCAGGGCCAAGGCCCTGAGGCGGCGAGGGGCTGGGGAGGGTGACAAGCCAGAGGAGGAGGAGGATGAGGCACAACAGCAGCAGCATCCAGGGCCAGAAGAGGCTGAGGAGGGCGAGGAGGAGGAGGCGGCTGAGCAGGGCCCTGGGCCAGAGGGGCCACCCCCAGAGCTGCACCCTGATGACCCGACCCCGGGCCCAGCTGAGGACCCCAAGGGGGAGGGAGAGGCAGGTCGCTGGGAGCCCTCACTCAGCCGCAAGACAGCCACGTTCAAGTCACGAGCGCCCAAGAAGAAGTATGTGGAGGAGCACGGGGCCAGCAGTGGCGGGGTTGCTGGGGCACTTGATGAGCGGGCGCGGACGCCCGAGGAGGCCAGCACCTTGGGTTTGCCTCCACGGCCACCCACCTCCACCCGCTCCTCATCTACTGATACAGCCAGCGAGCACTCAGCCGACCTGGAGGATGAGCCCATGGAGGCCTGTGGGCCTGGGCCCTGGCCCCCCAGAGCCACCAGCGGCAGCTACGACCTGCGGCAGCTGCGGTCCCAACGGGTACTGGCTCGGCGTGGTGACGGCCTTTTCTTGCCGGCCGTGGTGCGCCAGGTGCGCCGAAGCCAGGACCTGGGTGTGCAGTTCCCTGGTGACCGGGCCCTGACTTTCTACGAGGGGGTGCCAGGCGGTGGTGTGGATGTGGTTCTAGATGCCACGCCACCACCAGGTGCGCTGGTAGTGGGCACTGCTGTTTGTACCTGTGTGGAGCCCGGCGTGGCTGCCTACCGTGAGGGGGTAGTAGTGGAGGTGGCCACCAAGCCAGCTGCCTACAAGGTCCGCCTCAGTCCTGGCCCCAGTGTCCAGCCGGGCCCTCCACCTACCCTACCACAGCCCCTACACCGCGAGCCTGAGGAGGCCGTGTGGGTGGCCCGCTCCAGCCTGCGCCTGCTGCGGCCCCCCTGGGAACCCGAGACCCTGCCGAGGAAACCTGCCACAGGCCCCGAGGAGGAGCAGGCTGAGGCCGGGGTCACCCTGCTGCCTTGCCCTGCTGCTGCCCTGGATCCCAAGCAGCCCGAGGATGCTGAGGTATCCAAGATCAGCTTTGGCAGCAACCTGGGGTCTTGTGAGGAGGGCGAAGAGAAGCACCCACCAGCCCTGGGCACCCCAGCCTTGCTCCCACTGCCTCCACCCCAGCTCCTCTCGCCGCCCCCCAAGTCTCCAGCCTTCACGGGCCCAGGCCGCCCTGGAGAGCAGCCCTCGCCCTGCCAGGAAGGGAGCCAGGGCGGCAGTCGGAGCAGCAGTGTGGCCTCCCTAGAGAAGGGGGCAGCGCCAGCGGCCCGGGCTCGTACGCCATTAACAGCCGCTCAGCAGAAGTACAAAAAGGGCGATGTGGTCTGCACACCCAACGGAATCCGCAAGAAGTTCAATGGCAAGCAGTGGCGTAGGCTGTGCTCGCGAGATGGCTGCATGAAGGAGTCGCAGCGACGGGGCTACTGCTCGCGCCACCTGTCCATGCGAACCAAGGAGATGGAGGGCCTGGCGGACAGTGGACCAGGAGGGCCTGGGCGGCCGGCTGGTGTGGCAACCCGAGAGGGCAGCACTGAGTTCGACTGGGGTGATGAGACCTCGCGGGACAGTGAGGCCAGCAGCGTGGCAGCCCGGGGAGACTCACGCCCACGCCTGGTGGCCCCTGCTGACCTGTCCCGCTTTGAGTTTGACGAGTGTGAGGCGGCTGTGATGCTGGTGTCTCTGGGCAGCTCACGCTCGGGCACGCCCTCCTTCTCCCCCGTCTCTACGCAGTCGCCATTCTCACCTGCCCCATCACCCTCACCCTCGCCGCTCTTCGGCTTCCGCCCTGCTAACTTTAGCCCCATCAATGCCTCCCCGGTCATCCAACGCACTGCTGTCCGCAGTCGCCACCTAAGCGCCAGCACCCCTAAAGCTGGCGTGCTGACGCCACCAGACCTGGGCCCCCATCCGCCACCACCTGCCCCACGGGAGCGCCATTCCTCTGGCATCCTGCCCACCTTCCAGACCAACCTGACCTTTACTGTGCCCATCAGCCCTGGGCGGCGGAAGACGGAGCTGCTGCCCCACCCAGGGGCACTGGGGGCCCCTGGCACTGGGGGTGGAGGAGCCGCCCCAGACTTCCCCAAGAATGACAGCCTAGACTCTGGTGTGGACTCAGTGTCCCACACCCCTACGCCCTCCACACCGGCCGGCTTCCGGGCTGTGTCACCTGCTGTGCCCTTTTCCCGCTCCCGCCAACCCTCGCCATTGCTGCTACTGCCCCCACCTGCTGGCCTGACCTCAGATCCGGGCCCCTCCGTACGCAGGGTACCTGCTGTACAGCGAGACTCCCCCGTCATTGTCCGCAACCCTGACGTACCGCTGCCCTCCAAATTTCCTGGGGAGACAGGCATTGCTGGTGAGGCCCGGGCTGGGGGACCTGGGCGGGGGTGCCGCGAGACCCCGGCACCTGCTGGGGCAGCCAGTGGGAAGCCTGGCCTGCCTCCGCCCCTACCAGCCCCCGTACCCATCACCGTGCCTCCAGCCGCACCAACTGCTGTGGCCCAGCCGATGCCCACCTTTGGCCTGGCTTCTTCGCCCTTCCAGCCTGTGGCCTTTCACCCCTCACCTGCTGCCCTGTTGCCTGTCCTGGTGCCCAGCAGCTACACCAGCCATCCTGCCCCCAAGAAGGAAGTCATCATGGGCCGGCCTGGAACAGGTAAGGGGCGTTGGTGAATGGGCCGTGTGAGGGCCCCCTTGAACAGGGCCACTGGTGAGCTCCCCACCTAACGAGGGGTGCAAGGGGGGGGCTGGCTTCCTCTCTGCACAGGTGGTGCCTCGGGAATTCATGTGGTAGGCAAGGGACTGGATTCTGAGACTTTGAAAGCCCAGTGCACGGTTTCCAGAGGCCTCCTGCTGGGGAGTGCAGTCCCCCACCTTGAGGGGGCCGGTAGTCATCAGACCTTTACCCAGCCCCAGGGAGCTGATGGGGTAACAGAGAATGATAACCATAATGGCGGCCCCCGTGCATCGGGGGGCAGGTGGACATCACTGTGATGAGCATGGCATGGGAGCTTCTTGCCAAATCCTCACCAACCCAAACCAAACCCACTGCCGCTGAGTTGATTCTGACTCACAGTGACCCTGTTGGACAGAGTAGAACTGCCCCCTAGGGGTTTCTAAGGCTGTAATCTTTACAGAAGCAGACCGCCACATCTTTCTCCCTTGGAGCGGCTAGTGGGTTCCAACTGCCGACCTTTTGGTTAGCAGCCGAGCTCTTAACCACTGCGCCAACAGGGCTCTTTCAGATCCTCACTCCCACACCTTAATATAGCACTCACAGTAGACCTGGCCCTGTTAGAAGCCCTTTTCAAATATTAGCTTGGTTTGTCTTCACGACAACCCTGATAGGTAGATGCTGTCATTAGGCTCATCTAGAGGACGCGGGCCAGGGTAGTAACTTGCCCAGGGTCACGTGGCTTGTGAACACAGAGCCAGCCTTCAGACCCGGGCAGTCTGACTCTTGACCCGTCTGCTATAGTGCTGGCTTACAGGTGGGAAAGCTGGGGTATCAAGAGGTCCTCTGCTGGGAGAAGACCATACCAGGACTTGAACCCTCATCTGCACCAGTGTGCCCAGTAAACCTCACAGTCGTAGTCAGTGCCATGGAGGGGAGCAGGGGGTGTGCTGGGCATGCCTCAGGGTGCAAATCTAGGCTGGCTGCCTGGGATGGAGCGTGCAAGCTGAGGGTTGAAGGATAAGTCGGAACCATCAACCACACGCTCCTGGGAGGAGGCAGATGAGAAGGCTCCAGGCTCAAAAGGACCAGAGCCTCGGAGAGGGGTGAGGAAGCCAGTGTGGCTGGAGCGGGTGAGGCCAAGGTGGGGAGAGTGGCATGTTTGAGAATGTGCTGGAGAGTCAGGCCCAGGCCAGACTGCGCTTTGTAGGAGCAACTCACAGGGAGGGTGACAGACCCAGTGCCAGTCCTTTCCTTAGCATCTTTTTCTGTCTGTCTGTCTGTGTGTCTCACTGTGTGCCTGCCTTTGTTGACTGAGGGCCTCCTCTGTGCCTTACCCTGTGCTGAACAGTGCTGAGGACGCAGCCCAGCCCTGCCCTCACAGGGTTCATGGTCCACTGGAGTAAATGTACCTGTTCTCAGACAGTGACAGTCCAGAGAGTGGTCAGAGCAGAGTGGTCAGAGCTGGGATGCAGAGGCCCAGGAGGCCATGGGAGCCCAGAGGAGGTGCCTGATCCAGCCTGGGAAGTCACGGAGGGCTTCCTGGAGGAGAGACCAGAGGCCTATTAACAAACCTGTAGAGTGAGCGGAAGTGAGCCAGGCAAGGCAGGTGGGAAGACCTTCCAGGCAACGGGAACAGTTTATGCAAAGGCCTTGAGGCAGAAGCAGATATCTGAAGGAAGCTGAAGTTGCAAAGTGAAAGGTTCTAGACGGTGGGTGAGTGTGAGGACGTGGGACTGGACTGGTGAACAAGAGTCAAATCATGTTGGGTCCTTATAAGATATTTGAACTTCATCCTGGGAGCACTAGGGAGCCATGGAAGATTTTGAGCTGATTGAACCTCTTTGGCTTCACCATGAAGGGTAGGTTTGAGTTACTGAGACCAGGGGCAGGGAGACCAGGGAGGAAGGGGGCTGGTGTGTGCATCCGGGCAGGAGCCGGCTGTGCCATAGGCAGGGGCAGGGGTCAATTCAAGAAAGAGCCTGGGCCCTGCCCTCATGCAGCTCTGAGCCCAGACCTGTCCCCACACCCAAGAGAGGACACAGGGGTTGTGCTTGTCCCTCATGCTCATGTACTGACTGAATTATGAGGTGTGTTTTTTGCCCCCCTGCAACATTTTTTATACTTGTTATAGCTGATATGAGTAAAATTCCACAGAGGTGGGCACAGCAGGAATTCCTGTCCTTAGGCAGATGCAGAAACTGCAACAGAGGGACTCTAACCACCCTCCACCCCCAGCCCCGCATGCCCCAAGCCCATGACATCGCCCTCATAGCATTGTCCCACGTGACCCTCACTGCTGTGTCAGGGAAGACTGGCTTAAGAGGGCAGGCCCAGCGCGGACTCCTGCCACCATTTTCCAGATGAGGAAAAGTGAGGCCCTGGCAGCAGAAGAGCCCTGATGAAGTTTGCCCAGTCAGGGAAGGACAGGACTGGGCCTTGAAACAGGTCTCCTGACCTCCAGATTGCAGGACCCTCACTACCAAGAGTTCCGTAATAATTTATTGAGTACTCACGACGCGTGTGTCTGACACACTCAGTAAGTGCTGTCTGTCACAATGTCTTGGGCTGTTGGTACGATTACTAATTCCATTTGGCAGAGGAGGACATTGCAGTCCAGAGAGATTAAGTGACTTGCTTATTATTACCCAGCTAGGAAGTGATAGAACCAGAATTTGAACCCAGGCCATCCAGCTTCAGAGCCTAGGCTCTTAACATGCTGGATAATAACAATGGTAGGAATAATAATAACTACTCTCCATTGGGCATTTACCGTGTATCCAGCCCCAGGCTTAGGGCCTTCTTACCAAATTCTGCCACTGCTGTGAAGTTGGGATTGCTACCTCTGTTGTCCAAGGGGAGAACTGAGGTTCAGGAAAGGGAGGCCCCTCATTGGAGGCCGACTAGTCGTCAGAACTTGTCCAGTGCTTGTCGTGGCAGTTCTGAGCAGCGCCTCCCTGACAACACCCCGCTGAAGTATCCAGGTGCCCCTCGGGTTCCCAGCCAGCAGGCCCTTTTGTTCTCCTCCCTGGGGCCTCCCTACACCCTTGGGAGGCAGGCTTTTCGGGGCCTTCTCCCTCTGAGACCCAGATGGGGCACACCGTGCCTAGCGGCATGAGGCCACAGTTCTGGCCCTTTCTGCCCGCCCATGCCAGGGCCTGACCCTCACTCAGAGGGCAGCAGGTGTGAGGGGGTGGCCCAGGGCAGCCTGCCTGCTTTTGCCCCCCGCCAGGCATTTGCTTCCGCTGGGGGACATGCCGGGGCAGGCGGCCGGCATTCTCCACATTCTGCGCATGGCCGGGTGGCCAGCTGCTGTTGCCGCCTCCCTCTGACTCTTCCCGCCTGCTCCCCAGGAGAGGAACCCGCCCCAGGGCCTGCAGCCCCTGCCCGGGAGGCCAGATGTCTCAGCCCCATTCCTGGCACGGCTTCCCTCCCAGCTCCCAGCTTCTTGCCTGCCTTCCCCTACTGACAGGCATTGCCTCTTCTAGGCATCTCTGATTGTTTGTCTCTCTTTGGGCCACTCTGTGTCTATTTGTCTCTCCCCTAGGTCCCTCTATCGGTCTTTCTCTAGGTCTCTATTTCTGGGTCTGTCTGTGTTTCCAGATCTCTGTCTCTCTCTCAGAGCCTGGCTCTCCATACCTTTTTGGGTTTGTCCCACCCTAGGCTTCAACCTTTGTCTGAGATTTTAGCCCACGCTTTCTTTTTTGGCCCCCAGTCTGGGATCCTGTGTCTCTGTGCCAGTCTTGGCCTCTCCCCTGGGCCTCCCTCTCCAACTCTTTAGACAGACCTGCTGCGCCCATCTCGCCCCCGCTTCACACTGTGTACCTCAGGTGCTCAGTTCCTTTAAGTCAGTGGACAATTGCTAAGCACCAGGTCCCCTACTCCCTCCTTGGACAGTGCTGGAGTGTTTTCCAGGCCCTAGCCCCCCACCCCCGCTTGCTCCTTGACAAATGAACTGCCCACTACTGTCCCCAAAACCTGCTGAGAGGTGTCAGGAGCCATCCTGCAGACCCATCTACCACCCAAGCACCTGTTTCCAAGACAGGCAGGAAGGCGGGGGCTGTATAGCCCAGGCCAGGAGATCCGGCTGTGGGGGAACGCCAGGAAAGCAGCTCCTGTGCCCACCCACCAGCTAGAGGACATAGACTCAGATCATCCTACCTTCCCACCACCTTTCAGAAGATACATTTGGTCCCAGCTCCATTTAACGGAGTTCCGGATATAGTCCACCCCAACAGGCAGAGGCCTCAGAGACCAGGCAGTACCCACCAACTATTCTTGGTCAAGTGGGGAAAGAGACACAGAGAGGAGCCGGGGGGGTTGAGCCAGAGTCTCCTGACTCCCAGATCCAGATCCAGCCTACGAAAATTTCCATTTTGTCTCTAATGATGAACCCCATCTCCACTGCCAGAAGTCAGCTCCCTGCTCATCCTTCTGTCTTCAGGCCCCTCATTCCAGGCCCAGGACAGCAATCCTGGGACAGGGGGGTGGGGAAGGCAGGCCTGGATGCAGGCACAGGCACGGGCGATCAGGGGGAGATAGTGAGTCTGGGGAGGCCAGAAAGGACAGACAAGACTCTCTGGCTCAGGTGAGGGAGGTTCAGGTAGGTTTCCCTGAGTGGACGTGACATTTGAGCTGAAGTGTCAGGCATGAGTAGGTGATTTCAGGGCAGTGGAGGAAAGGGAAGGGCCATCCAGGTGGAGGCAGCCACACGAGCAAAGACCAGGAGGGGTGAAAGTGCGTGAACTTTGAGTGGCTAGCTGAAGCTGGACCTGAGGCTGGAGCCTAGGCTTGGCCGAATGGTGCCACGGAGGACAGTCCCAGCCAGGCCAGGCGGCTGAGAAACTGAGGCTCTAATCTGGGTGGGTGGGGAACCAAGAAAGCGTTTAGAGTATGGGAGGGAAAAGGTTGGTTCTGGGTGTCAGAAGGATCCCTCTGGGATTGCCATGGAGGGGAAGGAGGCCCAGGCTGGGAAGAAGAGGCTGACTGCGGGGAGAGAGGCATTTGTGAGTTTGCAGGGGTGAGTCTTAGTGACTTTGTGGAAGAGACCCCAGCTCCCTCAGTTTGACAGCCCCCAACACCAGGCGCTTCGACAGGTCGCGCTGCCTCCTGGCGGCGGCGGGCGGCGGGGCGGCGGCGCACGCATGCGCGGCGGGGCGGGCGGATGTGCGGCACGGCGTCCCCCCTAGCATTAATGGCTCCATTAGCCCCCGGGAGGGAGGCGCATTAGCGGCGGCGAGGGCGTCTGGCTCCCATTACCACCGGCGGCAGCGGCTGCACCACAGGCGGCTGGACGCTAGCCTGCCACGCCGCCTCCTCCGCCCGCGCCCGGTCCCCTGTTCCCACTCCCCTGTTCCCACTCCCCATGGGGGCCCGGGCTAGGAACCCCGCCCCCCATTTCGGCGGAGAGCTGACTGTGAAGCTGGGCAGACCTAGATTCAAATCCTGATCGTGCCACCTCCTGACTGCAAGACCCTACGCCCCTCTGATCCTATTTCTTGTGTAGTAATCGGGAAAATTGGCTGTACCGGGGGTTTGCAGTTCGGGATAGGTACCCCGTGAGGGCCGCGCCCAGCCCCCTCTGACACCTAGAGGAGCAGCATCCCGCGCCCCTGGGGGTAGGGCCCCCTGAGTCGGGCCTTCGACCTTCCCATTGGCCGCCGTGGCGCTTGCCAACTGCCGATTGGCCAAGACCTGCTCCGTTCCTGCGCAATTAACCCCTGCGCGGCTGCGCCCTGGGGCCAGGTGCCCCCCTCCCCCGCAGACAGTCCGGGTGCCAGCTGGCTCGCGCCCTGCCGCGGCCCGCGTGGGTGTCAGGCCGGCCGGGCGCCCGCCCGCCCTCCCAGCACAAAGCGGCTTTGTGGGGCCCGGCGGGGTCTGGCTAGAGGCCAGGCGGCGAGTGGAAAATCTCGTGAGCGCGGGGAGGGGAGGGGAGTGCATGGCGGCGCCCCCTCCTCTTCTAGGGCCTCGGCGCCTCCCTCAGCCCGCGCCGACCAGCCCCGGCGCCTATACGACCCTCCCATCCTACCTCCCGCACCTTCCAACCTCCAAGCTCACATCCCAGCCCTCTGCCCGCATCCCGCCCATCTCCCTATCCCTGGGTCCCTGGGGATCCTCCCCTACACCTCTCCCCTGCCTCTCCTTTCCTCCTGGTCCTCCTGCCTACCCCAGCCCCACTCTCACTGACTCACCCCGGCGCTATTTTTAGCCCCCCATCCCTCCGGAACAGCGCCAAGCCCAATCCTGGGCTCGTTCCCCAGGCAACCCTGGTCGTCGCCGACGCCTCCCGGGGTGGGTGGGTGGTTGGGTGGGTGTGTATGTGGAGAGCGGGTGAGGGGAGCTGGGGACACCAGGGTGGGGTGGTGAGCTAAGGCGGGGACCCAGGCCTGGAGAGCCGGGTGGGGAGCCCAGGGTAGCAGGGCGCGGTGCCTGCCGGGCTCAATAAACGGGCCGTGAGTTCAGAGTGTGTCTGCCTGTCCCTCCTTCTGTCAGCATCCCTGGCTGCGCACCCCAGGCCTCTGGGCAGGTTTCAGCCTGCGCTGCCAGGGTGGCTGTCGGGTGCCTCCGTCTGGGCTGCCTGTCCCCAGGCCGGGGTGGGGTGGTGCAGGGCGGTGGGGCATGTTTTGAGCCAAACCTTTTGTGGAGTTGGTGAGGGTGCTGGGGGTGGCCGCTGCTGCAGTCCTGCCCAGTACCTGCCTTGGGTGAAAGACGGCTTTACCTCCCCCCCTCCCCGGGGCGGGGCCTTCGTTTGGGGAACCCCCTCAGTCTTTTCCAACTATGGAGGTCCCAGTTAGGGTGGGTGATGACTGGCGAGAGACTGTCCCCTCCACTCCTAATCACCCCCACCCAGGGTTCCTCTATCCCGAACAATGGAAGCTAAGTATAGGGCTGGCCCAGCGCCCAGGGCAGGGGGGCCCTTTCCCGCCCGGATTCTCACCCCTCCCTGCCAGGCTGGGCCCCCACTTAGCTGTACCCTGCCCTAAACGGGGCCTCTTCCCATCCGCCCTCCATGGGCACTGTGTCTTCTACCAGATGTGCAACCCTCCCAGATGTGTGTGGGCCCTCCCTCCCTGCTGGGCCGAGCCTGGCTCTTTTTCTCACCCAACAGAAGTGGCAGGGCTGGGGAAGGGCCCTTCTGAGCTCTGTCCCTGGACTGCATTGCAGTGGGGAAGGGGTTAACTTGCCAGTAGGTGACTCACCGGTGTGGGGGGAGAGAGGAGGGGGTAGCTGTGGGGAGATAGCTAGCGGGGCCACATGGATTTCAGCCTCATGTTGCAGTCCCTGGGGCAGTGAGGTAATGGAGGGTCTGAGTCTGGGGCTGCACAGGGAGGAGGGGGCAGTCACCTAATAGTCCCTTGGGTGGCCCCTCCAGGCTCACAGCCAAGTGTCTGGCCCTGCAGTCTCTGGAGGTCAGCAGGCTACAGGCCTCCCTTTCCCCCTCAGGGTTCAGGTTACTTGGTTTCTTGGCTCTCCTCTTGCCCTCAGCTCCACCACTGGATGGGACAAACTGGAGTTACCTGCTCCTGCCTTTGACCCCACCTCTGTGGGAGCCCCAGTCTTGGTCCATCTGAACCTGTTTGACTTTATCTGCCCAGGTATGATCCTAGGCCGCTGCCTCTACTCAGTGCCTTCCTGGGACCCATACCCAGGGCCTCTGCATCTTTTCCTGCTGGGCCTCAGACCCTTGCCTGTGGCTCCGTGTGTGCCCCTGACCTTTCTGTGGTTTGCTAGTCTCTGTATCGCTGGCTGACCTTATTCCTGGGCCTCTGTTTGGGAGTCCTTGCGTGTGCCCACCCTGAGGTTAAATATTGAGTAATGCAAAGAGCACTTGAGTTGGAATACTAGGCTGTTTACATCCTGGCTGCATGATCATGCACAATATATTCTTTTGAGCCTCATTTTTTCCTCTGAACAATGGGCATAACAGAACATACCTCCCTAGGTGGCTGTGAGATTCAGTGAACACAAGCATCCGGCACATAGCAGCCCCAGTATTAGCTTCCTTTCTTCCTTGTGGCTCTTCAGGCAAAGGGGGAGAGTTGACTCCCAGCCTAGAGTTGTGGTACTGGCCATGGTGGTGCTCTGTGGCCCCCTTTGCTGCTATGTGGAGGACTCCAGGTGGCTGACAAGTGTCAGGCTGGGTAGCTGAATGACAGTGGATGGCTGTGGGGCTCTGTATACGTGATGTGTCTGGGTACTGAAGTGTATAGGGCATGTGAGGGTAAGTTTATAGTGTATGGGGTCAAATCAGCATGATGGTATGGCTGTGTGTTGGGGTGGTACTATGTGTCAGGAAGGCTATGTGCGTGTGAAGATGGAAGTTAGTGTGTGGTTGTGTGGGAGGCGTGTCGGGTGTGTGTGTGGTGGAATGGCAGTGGCTGTGATGTGTGTGAGATACTTCTGCCTGTTTGATGTGTTCGTATGATTCACGTGAGCTAATGGATGTATAATGAGTATACGTGTTGGTGGGGCATGTGTGGCAGGATATGTATGAAATGGGTGATGTGAAGACGGCTGAGAATGAGTATGACGGTGAGCACGAGGTAGTACACATATATGAGCATGCTGTGTGACTTTGTGTGACAGTGAGGTGTAAGACCGGGAGTATATGCGACCGTGGAGGTGTGTATGAAATAATGGGTGTGGCATTAAAGTATGTCTATGAGGAGTATGTGTCTGTGCTGGTCTAAGAGTTAGGGAGGACTCGGGTGGCTCGCCCAGCCCCATATGCCGTTATCTGTCTTGTGGGGCCGTGCGCGCCTAGGCAGGCGTGAGGGAGGCGGGCCGAGCTGCGCGTGAGCGTGTTCCTCGCGCAAGCTGGACACACACCACCACACACAACCCCGGGGCCTCCGCAGCGCGGCGCCCCGAACCGCCCACCCTGGCGCGGTGCCTTTACTGCAGTGCGCCCTCCCTGCCACCCTTCTCCCGCGGTTCCGCCCCCGGCCGGCTCGAGGCCAACTGGAGTCCGCCCCACCCCCTTATTTGCATATGACTGACGTTCCCCCGGGGCGGCCAATGGGGGCGGGTGCGGCGGGGCCTGACCCGCGCGCGGCGGCGGCAGCCAATGGGCTCACGCGCGGGGGGCCGGGCTTGCGCGGAAGGCCGCGGGGGAAGCGGGGAAGGGGCGGGGGGAGGCGCGCGGGGGGAGGGGAGCGCGTAGTAGTGGCGGGGCGGGGAGGCGGCGGTGGTTCGGCGCGGGGCTCGCTCGGAGGGCACAGACGCACGCACGCTGGTCCGTCTGCCCGTCTGGGGCCGGAGGTCGACCCGGTGCTGAGCCGCCTGCCCGGGGCCCGGAAAGGCGGGGCGGCGGCGGCTACAGCCGGGGCGCGCGAGGCCGGAGCCGTTACCCGCCGGAGCTGCGAGGGAGGGAGGGAGGGAGCGAGCCAGCGAGCCAGCGAGCGGGGAAGGGTGGGGGCCGCCCCCGCGCACGCGCGCCGCGCCCCGCCCTGCCTGCCCCGCCCGCCCGACTCCGCGCGGGAGGAGGGAGAGGGAGGGGGCGGCGCCGATGGCCCCCGTGCCGCGCGCCCCGTGACGGCCCCCGCGCGCGCCGGGGGGTGGGGCGGGGCCGGCTCGCGCTGACCTCCCCCGCCCCCCGGGCGGCGGGAGGCAGGCGGCGCTGTGCGCAGGCGCGCCCGGCGGAGACCCCCCCCCCCCCCCCGCGCGGGGTAGCAGGAGGGGGGCGGTGGGGGGGGCATGCGGCGACGGCCTCCTGCTCCCCCCCGGCCCAAGCGGCGACGGCGGAGGAGCCGGCGGCGGCCGCTGAGGAGGCGCGAGCCCCGGGCGGGCCTCCCCGCGCCGGACCATGTACTCAGCCCACAGGCCGCTGGTGCCCGCGTCCGGCGCGGCCTCGCGTGGCCTCGGCATGTTCGGTCAGTATCGCCCGCAACCCCGGAACTGCAGGGGTCAAGGTGTCAGAGTGATAAGTGCAGAGTAACGGTGATGGGGGCTCAGTATGAGAAGGGTAGAGGCAGAGCAAAGGGGAAAGTTACGGAGGCGGGCCAAGTGGTTAGTGACAGCAGGTGGGGAGCCGAGCGAATTGGAATGAGGGATGGGGAGTACCTGGGTGTAGTTGATGTAGGTGATGAGCTGTACCGGGCCTCTTGTAAGTGGAGGTGCCAGCTGCAGAGTAACTGGCTTTCCGGGCCTGGATAGGAATAGGAGCAGCATAGGACCCGCTAGGCTGAAATGGAGTGGGGTGGGGGCGGTGATTGAGAAGGGAGGCTAAGGACAGGGCTGGGGAAATGTGTGCGGCACGATTTGCTCAGAACAGAGTGATGGGCCCGAGTGTTTGGGGTGTGCTTTGCAGAGAGGAGGGAGAGAGATTGGAGGAACCTGGAGGGTGATTCACTGGTGAGTGAGGTCAGGAGGGAGTAGGTTCAAAGAGCTGCCCCTGTTTTGTCTGTTGGGCGCTGGGCTCCTTCTTCCCCATCCCCCTAGAAGATGAGGAGGCCTTGTTGAGAGAGATCTTTGTGAAGAGAAGAACAGGTTCAGGTCCCTGGGCAATGTTATGTGGCTGGAGGGCCTGACAGGCTTTTGGGCCCCCTGTGCCCCAGGGCTAGGGGACGGGGTCATCACAGGGTCATGAGTGTCTTCCAGGACTGTCTTTCTTATTCTTTTCTGGTTTGTTTTCTTGGTTTAGTTTTTCCTGTGTGAGCCCCTCACAGAATCAGGTGTCAAAGCCAGTGCCTAACACAGAGCTCCCCCAGTCCAATCTTCTGAAGGCATGGAGGGGGAGGGTCACTCCAGGTCAGGTTGCTCTGGAACAGGGGGAGGCCTGGAGTGATGGAGACCAGGGCTAGGGCGTTTCCCTCCTCTTTTCTTAGTTCTCCCCTTAGTAGGGGCCTCCTCTGCTGGTTCCACTTCCCCCAGGAGCCAGGCAGTGAGAGGGGAAGCCCAGTTCTAGCTAAGGCCACCCCAGGAGCCTAGCCAGGGGTGGGTCTCAGCCCAGGGCTTTCCCTCCGACCACCCAGCTTCTGGAGCTGAAGGTGAGAACCTTCTTGTGCATATTTTTAAGGAAACACCTGGCACTTATTCCTTCCTCGGGCATAGACTTGGAACAATTCTTTTTGCCCATTGTCTTCATCTTATTTTTCCAGGAGTTCACGCCCTCCCCTCTTGCTGGGCAAGGGGGCAGGACGGGGGTTAGACTGAAGATAAGAAAGGGTTAGCCGGACGGAGGCTGGGAGGCCTCTTCAGGGGTGGTGGTTTCTCTTTGGTGGAGGATGTTGGAGCCACCTGTGCTCAGCCCAGGAAGGGCAGGTCTGACTCCCTGGGGTCTGTGGTAGGAGAAGGGAGGCAAGGAGAAAGACCTGAGACCCCATACCCCATGGGTAATAGGTAGACATTCGGGAGGGAAGATAAGGCCATCTGCCTCGGAAAGGGAAAGGGGGTGAGGGGCTGAGGCAGTCTGGGAAAGAGGGTGCTGGGAATGTGGCACGGCTGGGGTGGGGTCCCTAGCACGGCTGAGGTCTTGGGGCCTTGGGAGTATGGGATGGCAGCCAGGCATGACCTGGTTTGTGGCAGGAGCCGATCGTTTCTCTAGCCTGGTCCCTGGTGGCATGGCTCGCCGGGGGGTGGGGTGTGAGTACTATTTCCCTTCCCTGTTTCTGTTTTCTTTTTTGTAAACCTAGAAATGTTTCAGGGAAGAGATTTTTCTGAATGACATTGCATGGACGTGTTTAAGTGGCTTTGAGATTGGGGAAGGGGTGTAGAGAAGGGTTGGAGCCACCTCCTCCAGGGTGGGGAAGAGCTTGAGTTTGGGGGTCAGGGCCAAGATCCCCTGCTGCCCAGCTCACCTGGCTCCTTTCCACAGTGTGGACGAACGTGGAACCTCGCTCTGTGGCTGTGTTCCCCTGGCACTCCTTAGTCCCCTTCCTGGCCCCCAGCCAGCCTGACCCCTCCGTGCAGCCGAGCGAGGCCCAGCAACCTGCCAGCCACCCAGTGGCCTCCAACCAGAACAAAGGTGAGGGGTGGGGGGACTATGGGAACCCATATGGGTGGGGTCAGGGTGGCCCAGGGGCCCTCTGATGCGCTTCTCTGTCCCCAGAACCTGCTGAGTCGGCAGCTGTTGCTCATGAGCAGCCACCCGGTGGGACAGGAAGTGCTGACCCTGGGCGGCCCCCTGCAGCCACATGTCCCGAGAGCCCAGGGCCCGGACCCCCACACACTTTGGTGGTGGTGGAACCTGGCAAGGGTCCCCCTCCCACTACGGAGGAGGAGGCCCCTGGCCCCCCAGGAGAGTCCCGGCTGGACAGCGAGACGGAGAGTGACCACGACGATGCGTGAGTGCACTGAGGCCTGGGACTGGGGTGGGGTGGCCAGAGACACAGTCCTCACTCTTTCTGTCTCCCCTACCACAGCTTCCTGTCCATCATGTCCCCTGAGATCCAGTTGCCTCTGCCGCCTGGTAAACGCCGGACCCAGTCCCTCAGTGCCCTGCCCAAAGAACGGGACTCATCTTCTGAGAAGGATGGGCGCAGCCCCAACAAGGTGCCGCATCCCTGCCTGTCTCTGCTCGCCTTGTGCACCCTTCCCCCAAGGCTCTCTTCTTGGCCCTAACCATCCCCTCCTGGGGCTCTGTCCACCACAGCGGGAGAAGGACCATATCCGGAGGCCTATGAATGCCTTCATGATCTTCAGCAAGCGACACCGGGCCCTGGTCCACCAGCGTCACCCCAACCAGGATAACCGGACCGTCAGCAAGATCCTGGGCGAGTGGTGGTATGCCCTGGGGCCTAAAGAGAAGCAGAAGTATCACGACCTGGCCTTCCAGGTAACGCTCTTTACTCCTGGGGCCACCCTGGCTTCCACTGGTGGAGCGCATAAGTGAGGGGTCACCCTGCCCTCTCCTGCCAGGTGAAGGAGGCCCACTTCAAGGCCCACCCAGACTGGAAGTGGTGCAACAAGGACCGAAAGAAGTCCAGCTCGGAGGCGAAGCCCGCTAGCCTAGGGCCTGCTGGAGGGCACAAGGAGACCCGGGAGCGAAGCATGTCAGAGACCGGCACTGCTGCCGCCCCTGGGGGTTAGTCAGCCGGCCCCTGGGTGCTCCCGCCCTGCCTCCTCCCTTCCCACAGAGCTCCCGGCTACTCCTTCACTTGCTCACTTCTGGCCCTGGCAGCTCCTCTCTGCCCAGTTCTTTTTATTCGAAGACTCTTACCACAAAGAAAGTGGCAATTTTTTTACGTGAAGGAGCCTGGGAGGTCCAGACAGATAAAACCCCCAAACAATAGTCTCATCACTAGCTGCCCATTTATTGAGCACTTCCTACGTCTCAGGCGTAAAAAGGAATAGAATCTCTGGTACTCAAAACCACACACCATTTTCCCGATAAGGTCATTGAGACTCAGAGAGATAAAGTAACTTGTTTGAAGTCATAGAACTAGAAAATGCAGAGCCAGGATTTAAACCCCAGCTGGTCTAGTTCCCACGATTCTAGTTGGAACCATTGTAGCTAATGACACCTCTGGCAGGCCACTCCTATTTATTGAGGGTATCTGGTGTGTTCGGCACTGTTCTAGGGTATGTTTCTGAAGTGATTTTGTGGCTATAGCCCCACCGCTTGATGCCTCTCTGAGATGAGGGAACTGAGGCTGACAGGCCAGGGGTTAGTTACCTAGAGCCACATGATCTATTTCCAGGCTCTTGCACTCTTGGAAGAGCTGCTTCCCATTGAGGAATGGGCGGGCTTTTTGCCACCCCAGAGGGCAGGACCCAGCAGGGAGGAGATGCTGGGTTGGCAGGTGGAGTCTCTTTCCCACCAGGTGACCCAGGAATGCCAACCTGCTTCTGCCTGGTACTAGAAGTATCTGGGGGAGCCTCCGCCAGTCCAGGTGCTGGTGAGAGGCTCCTGACTCCTGATTTCTCCTCCTACCATTTACTCTACAGTGTCATCAGAACTCCTGTCTGTGGCAGCCCAGACACTCTTGAGCTCGGACACCAAGGCTCCAGGGAGTGGCTCCTGCGGGGCAGAACGGCTGCACACAGTCGGGGGGCCTGGCTCAGCCCGGCCCCGTGCCTTCTCCCACAGTGGGGTCCACAGCCTGGACGGCGGGGAAGCAGACAGCCAGGCACTGCAAGAGCTGACTCAGGTCTGGGGTGCAGGCCCCCGGGGGGCAGTGCGGGGAGGCCTGCCCAAGGTGGCAGCCCTGGCTGAGCCTCTACCACCTGCCCTGCAGATGGTGTCTGGTCCGGCGTCCTACTCTGGCCCAAAGCCCACCGCCCAGTATGGGGCTCCAGGCCCCTTCACGGCTCCTGGTGAGGCGGGCACCCTGGCGGCCAGTGGGCGGCCCCCACTGCTGCCCACCCGAGCTTCTCGTTCCCAGCGGGCAGCCAGCGAGGACATGACCAGTGACGAGGAGCGCATGGTCATCTGTGAGGAAGAAGGGGATGATGATGTCATTGGTGAGCAGAAGAACAGGGCCTGGAATCCTGTGCAGGGACCTTGGCTGAGGCTGGGAGGGTGGGTGGAGATTTGATCTAGGTCCCCAGGCCCCTTTTTTTTCTCTTTCATGTTTATTCACAATTATTTGTATTTTGAGTTGAGGTCCTTGAGGAACCCCAGGCAGGAAACCCGGAAGACACAGGTGGGACCAGGCCATTAGGTGCAGTGTTAGACGCTCTCACTCCCTTTAGGCAGGGGTTTCACCTCGAGGTTCCCGGACAACACTTGGGGCAGAGCTGAGGCCAGAGCCCTGGCTCCAGAGTGTTCCTCAGGGGCAGTCCTGCACCCAGCCCCTCTGCTGACCCGGTTCTCTCCGCTCCGTTAGCTGACGATGGTTTCAGCACCACTGACATTGATCTGAAGTGCAAGGAGCGGGTGACTGACAGCGAGAGTGGAGACAGCTCTGGGGAGGACCCTGAGGGCAGCAAGGTGAGGGGCTGGGGACGTGGCACTGTCCTGCCAAACTCACTCCCAGCAGGGGGAGGAACTGCTCCACCTGTGGTGGCGATTCAGGCCCAAAGAGGGCAAGCTAGTTGCCCTGTGGGGAACTGGGTTCCAGCCAGGATGAATTGAGGCCTTCAGTTGGTGCAGGTTTAGGCCGGCATGGCTGACAGGCAGATGGAGGTGGGTGGGGTGTGGCTACCGAAGTGCCTAGGTTCCCCTGACGTGTGTGACTCCCTTCTTTTTCCATCTAGGGCTTTGGCCGGAAGGTGTTCTCGCCTGTGATCCGTTCTTCCTTCACGCACTGCCGTCCACTCCTGGACCCTGAGCCCCCCGGGCCACCGGATCCACCTGCAGCCTTTGGCAAGGGCTACGGCCCCACCCCATCCTCCTCCTCATCCTTGCCTGCCTCTGCCTCTACCTCTGCGGCCACCTCCTTCTCCCTGGGCTCAGGAACCTTCAAGGCCCAGGAGTCAGGGCAGGGCAGCACAGCAGGCCCACTACGGCCCCCACCCCCTGGGACTGGGGGACCATTGACACCTTCCAAGGCCACCCGGTTCCTCCCAACGGATCCTGCCACCTTCCGACGCAAGAGACCTGAAAGCGTGGGGAGCTTGGAGCCACCAGGCCCCTCGGTTATTTCGGCATCTCCCAGCGGGGGAGGGAACATCCTGCAGACACTGGTCCTGCCTCCAAACAAGGAGGACCGGGAGGGCAGCAGAGCCCGCATGCCCTCGGCCCCGGCACCATCGCTGGTCTACGGGGCCCCGGCAGCCCCCCTGTCCCGCCCAGCCGCCACCATGGTCACCAACGTGGTGCGGCCTGTCAGCAGCACTCCTGTGCCCATTGCCTCTAAGCCCTTTCCCACCTCCAGCCGGGCTGAGGTGTCTCCAAATGACACGGCGGGTGCCAGGACTGAGACGGGCACTGGGTCCCGGGCTCCTGGGGGCTCCCCGCTGGGCGTCAGCTTAGTGTATTCGGACAAGAAGTCGGCAGCAGCCACCTCACCAGCCCCACACTTGGTGGCTGGGCCCCTGCTGGGCACTGTGGGAAAGGCACCGGCCACTGTCACCAACCTGCTGGTGGGCACCCCAGGTTATGGGACCCCTGCGCCCCCTGCTGTCCAGTTCATTGCCCAGGGGGCCCCTGGCAGTGGGGCTACTTCGGGCTCGGGAACTGGTGCTGGGAGTGGCCCCAATGGGCCAGTGCCCCTGGGCATCCTGCAGCCAGGTGCCCTGGGCAAGCCTGGGGGAATCACCCAGGTGCAGTACATCCTGCCCACACTGCCCCAGCAGCTTCAAGTGGCACCTGCCCCAGTAGCAGCTCCTGGGACCAAGGCAGCAGCTCCTGGCGCTCCTGCACCCACCACCAGCATCCGTTTTACCCTCCCACCGGGCACCTCCACCAATGGCAAGGTCCTGGCTGCCACTGCACCCACTCCTGGCATTCCTATCCTGCAGTCCGTACCTTCTGCTCTGCCCCCCAAAGGTAAGGCCTGAGCCAGGCAGTACAAGGAGACTGGCCAGAGTCCTGTTCAGCTCTCGTGTAACTTTTTCCTGCTTGTCTTTTAATTTCTAGCCCAGTCGGTGTCTCCCGTGCAGGCCCCACCCCCGGGTGGCTCAGCCCAGCTGCTGCCTGGGAAGGTACTAGTGCCCTTGGCAGCCCCTAGCATGTCAGTGCGGGGTGGAGGGGCCACCCAGCCACTGCCCTTGGTGAGCCCGCCCTTCTCGGTACCTGTGCAGAATGGTGCCCAGCCGCCCAGCAAGGTGAGGACACCCTGGCTGTGTCCCCCACCTTTTCCTCCGCCTTCTGGGGATTTGTCCACGTGGCTTCTGCATTTCTCGTCTTTCGTCTTTATCAATCTGTCTTTCTTTGAGTGTCTTCTCCATTTCTGTTTCTGGGGCTTTCTCTTCCTCGATGTCTTGCTGCATCCTGTTTCCCTTTTCAGTTCTGTCTCTGTTGTCTGTACTTTTTCTCTCTCTGTTCCCTTGCTTTTCACTGTCTTCTTTCTTCCGTTTGTCTCTTCCATTGTGTCCTGATCCCAAATAGTGCCTTTCTTGTCGTTGCTTAGAGCCACCCCTCTAGGTCTCGGTTCTCCCCTGCCCCATCCCAGGGCCCCAGCTCACTCCCACCCGTGGGTGCTCTTGCCCACAGATCATCCAGCTGACGCCAGTGCCAGTGAGCACACCCAGCGGCCTGGTGCCGCCCCTGAGCCCAGCTGCACTACCTGGACCCACCTCTCAGCCCCAGAAGGTCCTGCTGCCCTCCTCCACCAGGTAATTGCTTTGAGCTCGTCGCCCCCAGAAGCCAGTCCAGAGAACAGGTGAGTGGGCCGGCTTGCCTCACTCGTCCCCCTTTTCTCTCCCCGTGGCAGAATCACCTACGTGCAGTCAGCAGGCGGGCACGCGCTGCCCCTGGGTACCAGCCCTGTGTCCAGCCAGGCTGGAACGGTCACCTCATACGGGCCCACGAGCTCTGTAGCCCTAGGCTTCACCTCGCTGGGGCCCAGCGGCCCCGCCTTCGTGCAGCCCCTGCTCTCAGGTGAGGGGCAGCCTGGCAGGCAGGGCTGGGGACCCAGGGTGGGGCGGGGGCAGTCCAGGCCCTGACTCTTGGTGCCCTCCCTTTCCTTTTCTCTCCGTCTCGGCAGGCCAAACCCCACTGCTGGCTCCTGGCCAAGTGGGCGTGTCACCTGTCCCCAGCCCCCAGCTGCCTCCTGCCTGCGCCGCCCCTGGAGGGCCCGTCATCACGGCGTTTTACCCTGGCAGCCCCGCACCCACCTCCTCAGCACCCCTGGCCCAGCCGTCCCAGGCCCCCCCAGGCCTGGTCTACACTGTGGCCACCAGCACCACCACCCCTGCTGCTGCCATCCTGCCCAAGGGCCCACCGGCCCCCGCCACTGCCACCCCAGCCCCCACCAGCCCCTTTCCTAGTGCCACAGGTGGGTGGCAGGCCAACCCAGGGCAGGGTGAGCTGGGGGACCCCAGGGGCGGGCTCCAGTCAGGCCTGGCTCAGTGAATGCTTTTTTCTCACCAGCAGGCTCCATGACCTACAGCTTAGTGGCCCCCAAGGCCCAGCGGCCAACCCCCAAGGCCCCTCAGAAAGTGAAGGCGGCCATCGCCAGCATTCCCGTGGGCTCCTTTGAGGCAGGTGCCCCTGGGCGGCCTGGCCCTGCACCCCGGCAGCCCCTGGAGCCTGGCCCAGCCCGTGAGCCAGTTGCCCCTGAGTCTGAGCTTGAGGGGCAGCCAACAACTCCAGCCCCTCCACCACCCCCAGAGACCTGGGCTCCCACAGCCCGGAGCAGCCCCCCGCCGCCCCTGCCTGCTGAGGAGCGGACCAGCATCAAGGCCCCTGAAGCCACGGTGAGAACATGGCAGGCAGTTGGTGGCGGGCTCCCGTTTGATGTTGGTTCTGCTTGTTTGTCCGATGTCTTTGTCTTTCTGTTCTGCTCTTTTTCCCTGTCTCTGGGGTTAAAGGGCTCTTCCCTGCTGTCCCATCTGCATGTCTGTGTTGTACCCTTTCCTATCTGAGGTCCTTGTCCTGGCCTTCACAAGTCTGTGTGATTGGGTCTTTTTCATGAGTCCGTGTGTCTGGCTAACTTGGTATCTATCTCTGTTTCTGGGCTGTGTCCTTGCCCACTGCTTGTCCTAGTGAGTCTGAATCTTGTGTTCTCTGTCTCCCTGCTCGTCCCAACCTCAGGCCAGCAAATTCCCCAGCTCATCCTCAGACTGGCGAGTCCCTGGGCTGGGCCTCGAGAGTCGTGGGGAGCCTCCCACCCCTCCGAGCCCAGCCCCGGCTCCGGCCCCTGGTGGCATCATTGGCAGCAGCGAGGGCAACGGCGGGAGGGCGACAGGGGAGACCCCCGAGCGCAAGGAGGTGGCTAGTACCGGCAAGAAGGTGAAGGTGCGGCCCCCGCCCTTGAAGAAGACCTTTGACTCTGTGGACAAGTGAGCATGGCCCGGGGGCCCTGGTGGATTGTGTGGGGTTGGCAGGAGAGTGGGCAGCTGCAGGTTGGGGCAGGGGAGGTGACCCTGCGGGCTCTCCAGCAGGGTCCTGTCAGAGGTGGACTTCGAAGAGCGCTTTGCTGAGCTGCCTGAATTTCGGCCTGAGGAGGTGCTGCCCTCTCCTACGCTGCAGTCTCTGGCCACCTCGCCCCGGGCCATCTTGGGCTCCTACCGCAAGAAGAGGAAGAATTCCACCGGTAGGCGAGTGCTAGTCGTCCGGGTTAGGTCGGGGAATAGATGGGGCCACCTCCTCTGAGCCTGCCTCTATTTGACCAGACCTGGACTCGGCACCCGAGGACCCCACCTCGCCCAAGCGCAAGATGAGGAGACGCTCCAGCTGCAGCTCTGAGCCCAACACCCCCAAGAGTGCCAAGTGCGAGGGCGACATCTTCACCTTTGATCGGACAGGTACAGGCGCTAAGCAGCAGAGCTGTGGGGACCTAGGGCCTGCAGAGGGGTGGGCATAGGGTTAGAGGGGGAGAGGTGGAATGGGTGTCCGTGAGAGTGGGAAGACAGCAGGTTAAAGGTGGTCTGGAGGCCAGCAGTCCCCTAAGTTGCCGTCTGACCTTCGGTGGGTCCCCTCTTTTTGCCTCCCTTCAAAACTGACTTTAGGGAGGACTTGGGTGCTTAGGCTGCTGCTGTAGCTTCACCCTGCCTGAGTGTCTGCCCTGCTTCCAGGTACAGATGCCGAGGATGTGCTCGGGGAGCTGGAGTATGAGAAGGTGCCGTACTCGTCGCTGCGGCGCACCCTCGACCAGCGCCGGGCCCTGGTCATGCAGCTCTTCCAGGACCACGGCTTCTTCCCCTCAGGTGAGCCTGTCTCACAGCTGGACAGCCAGGCCTAGGCAGAGGGACGCCTGGGTGGGCGCTGCCTGCACACCTCGCGCTGCCCGCCCCGACCCCCATGCCCTTCTGTCTGTTCTCAGCCCAGGCCACAGCAGCCTTCCAGGCCCGCTACGCAGACATCTTCCCCTCCAAGGTTTGTCTGCAGCTGAAAATCCGTGAGGTGCGCCAGAAGATCATGCAGGCGGCTACTCCCACGGAGCAGCCCCCGGGGGCTGAGGCCCCCCTCCCCGGACCGCCCCCCACTGGCACCGCTGCTGCCCCTGCTCCCACGCCCAGCCCTGCTGGGGGCCCTGACCCCACCTCACCTGGCTCGGACTCCGGCACGGCCTCGGCCGCCCCACCACTGCCTCCACCCCCAGAGCCGGGGCCCGGACAGCCTGGCTGGGAGGGGGCCCCCCAGGCCTCTCCTCCACCCTCCGGCTCCTCCACAGCTGCCACAGGCAGGTGAGGGGTTCCTGAGAAGATCCCAGGACCCACAGTGCTCCCCTCAGGACATGGACAGTATGTAGGTGGCAGGATGGTTACCTCCCCCCCAATAAAGCCATTTCGTCCTTTCCAGTTTGGGGCGGAATGAGGCCTGCTCCTCTTGTATATAGCCTCTCCCTCCACAGCTCCCCCCCCTGTGATGGGGGGCAGCTGAGGGGAGGCAGGGGCCCCATCTCCCCGCACCGAGCCCCTGTACATAACCTGGAGTGTGTTACCTTCAGAACTTTTTCACTTGTACTTTATGCAAAATGGCTCGTGTGAGGGCTGCAAGCTGGAGGGTAGTGTGGGCCTTGGGCCACAGGAAGGCACCTGTGGAGTAGGGGGGAGTTCATGCACCCCTTTTTTCCCCAGAGGGGCTGGACTCAGGTTAGTTTGGGGGTAGGGGCTCCTGCACTTTGCCACAGGCATGGGGAGGGTTCTCTCCCCACCCCCTCTGCCTTCCCAACTCGGGTTGTACTTTCTAAGAAGGTGATTCCCCCTACCCTCGCCCCCACCCCAGAACAAAACATGTTGATCATGTGCAATATTTCTTACTGTGCCGAAGCCGCAATGACCGAGATTAAAGCTGTTTAACACACCTGTGTGGCTGCCCACTTCAAAGGGGAGGAGTGCTTGTGCCGGTGCTGTCCCCAGAGGGCTTTCCATGAAGCGCAGGGTGAGAAAGTACACATGGACCCAGCAATTCCAGGCTCCCTGTGCCCCTGCCCCCATCAGAGGGGACTGGGGGTTGATGACCCTTACTCACTAGGAGCCAGGCAGCCCCTCTCCAGCTTGGGAGCTCTGATCCCAAAAAGTGCTCCGGGAGAGTTCCACAATGCCTGCTCTGGTCCTCTCTGAGCCATTCAACATGCATTAGTTTGGGGAAGGCCTGAGACGTGGTGCCAAGGAAGGCCACTAGCTGCCATCCAGTCAGTCCCAACTCATGGCAACCCTGTGTGTGTCAGAGTAGAACTGTGCTCCTTAGGGTTTTCAGTGGTTGATTTTTGGGAAGTAGATTGCCAGGCCTTTCTTCTAGGGTGCCTTTGACTGGACTTGGATCTCCAGCCTCTGGGTTTGCATGTTAACCGTTTATACTGCACAGGAACTCCTGCTGGGGAAGACATTTTACCCATATTGGCCTGAGAGTCGTCCACTAAAGAAAGGGCTCTGAGAGGTCATATCCCAGAGGTGGCAATAGGTGAGGAGGCCAGTCCACCTGAGTACTCTGCTGAGTGACCCCTGCTGCCCCCGTGTGGCCTGAGCCAGCACTGCAGCCAGGCCAGAAGGTGCTTCTAGTGGGTTACACCCCTCCCGCTCACAGTGCTCATCTGAGTCTCCTACCTTGGGAGACATACCCTGCGTGGAGTGATGACACCTGGGGGTGGGAAGGTCAGGAAGCCTCTGAGGGAGGTGGCATCTAAGCTGGGACCAGAGCACCAGGAGGTTCCAGCCGTATGCAATAGTGAGGGACAGCTTAGGTGGGCTTTGACTATTGAGTCACTGTGTTTTCAGGATCCCTGCTTGAACTTGATCCAGTAGGGTAGTGCTGGCAAATTGGTTTCACCTTGTGTGTTACTGATTGGTAGTGCCTGCCTGGAGCAGGTGATAGTGAGAATTTATCTGACTTTGCAAGAACTGGAATGCCTTGATGGATCAGTGATGCCTGCCCTAGGAAGAAACAGAAACAACCCTGCAGAGCTGCAGGGTCACACAGAGCAGGGTTGAAGATCAGGCAGTACCTAGATGGGCTCAGCAACAAAGCAAGAGGCGGGAGACTGCGAAGCAAGAATTTAATGCGTGGGAAGGCAGGTTGCTTAGGGTGTAGGCTCCACCAGAGGGACACTCTGACCCTGGTCTTGGGCCAGCAGACGCAGAAGCAGGGAGTGCAGGGCCCGGCAGACAGGTGTGTAGCCCAGGCGGCTCAGATGCAGATAATCATACATATCATGGTGGCTTATGGTGCCGTCCGAGTGCACAAAGCCAGGGTCGGCATCCAGGAAGTGGGCTCGTGGGTGGCCAGCCAACGCTGCCCGCACCAGCTTGTTCACCTGTCGGTTCTTCTCCCGAAGTGGGTTGGGGTGCTGGCCCCGTGGAAGCAGGCCCTGAGGAGGGGCACCAAGAGTTCTAAGGAGACATCCTACCAGCATCTGGGTATCGTGCTCTCTTGTGCCGTCTCTTCCCCTCCCCTCACCAGGAATTTCCTGGCTGCAGACTACCCTAGGGTTGGGAAGGTGGGAGGTGGGGGGGGGGGGGTTCTCCCTGGTATCATGTCCCAGCTTCCATTCAGTAAGAACCTCCTAGGTGCCCACTTCTTTGTAAGTACCACTCATAAAAATGTTGACATCGTGGCGAGATGGCAATCCTCTCTTTCAGAGGAGCAAAGCGTGCCTGCCAGAAGTCACGGAGTCTAGATTCACCCCAGGAACCTGTGACAACCTTCAGCTATTCAAGTGGTATTTTAAGTTTTTTAGCACCGCCCCCCCAGAGTCTCCGGCAGTCCCTTGGGCAAAAGGGGTTAATTGGTCCCTGTCATCAAGCACAGTGCTCTGATGGGCGTGGCAAGCTTTACCAAGAGATTTCGCCTGAAAGCTAGTGCTCTGTGCCACGCTGCCTGGAACCACGGCAGCTATGATTACATCTGAGGGGGTCCCAACCCATTTCCCTTCTTCCTTCTCCCAGCCTCTCACCAGCACTACGACTCGGGCCTGGGGCTGCCGCTGGTTCACCAGTTCCACAATGGCCTTGATGCCACCAGTCACCTGCTCAGCCGTGTGCCCGTGGTTGTTGGTACCCACCCAGACCACCACAATCTGTGGACAAAGGGGGTGTGAAGGGGGCATGAGGCCACAGTGAGGGAACAGGCTAAGGATGCTCTGGCTCCCCACCCCAAGCTCTGCTCACCTTGGGCCGGATGTGTTCGAGCTCGCCATTCTCCAGCCGCCACAGCACGTGCTGCGTGCTGTCACCGCCAATGCCAAAGTTAAGTGCGTGCAGAGGAGAGAAGAGCTCCCGCCAGATCTGTGGGCATGAAGTGGTGTGGACACAGGGGCACTGTCAGTGTGGGCTACCACCATCTGTTTAAGTGTTAAGCAAACGCCATTATGGGAGAGCCTTTATGGAAGACTTAACGGTAGCTTTATGGAAGCAATCTGGTTAAATTTCACCTTGAGCCAACACCATTATGGTCGAATCTCCCTTTATGGAAACCTATTACAGTCTCGCTTTCACCAAACCCCTTACGGGCAAGACTAACTTTGTGGAAACCCATTCTACTTGAGCCTTGCATTGAACCAACAGTGTTACAGCTGAACTCCGACTTGTGGAAAACTATTATGGTTGAACCTGGCTTAGTGGAAAGATGGTACGGTTGAGCCCCGCTTTGTGGAGAGCTATTACTGTTGACCTTCGCTTTGTGGAAAGCCACTATAATTGAGCTAGGTTGCTGGAAACGTATTAGGACTGTGCACTATTTTAAGTAAACAATAAAGAGCCTCACCACAGGCAATCTTCTTGCAGGAGAGCCTTATTCTTAGGAGTCTCACTATAAACAACCCAGCCTGACAAAGCCAGAGTACACATTACCTTCTCAGTAGAATGTTGCACCTTACACCGACATTCTCGGTGTCCGGCGCTACCTGAGGCAATTTCGGGCACCCCACACCCCGCCTGGCTTGGGCTCTGGTCCAGGTGTGTCAGTGTGGCCACAAGGCATGGGTAGGGCAGAAGGTGGACGGCACTCACCTCGCACTGGTGCATTAGCTGGACCAAAGAGTCTCCAATGAAGACGACTTCGGGTTCCTTATCTTTGCTGTCGGCCACAAACCGATGGTGCTGTGGGGACGCACGAGGGGGTGTCAATGGCACACGCACTCCTGGACCCGCCCCGCCCCGCTTCCTTAGGCAGCACCACCCCACCTGCCCTCAGTTTCCTAATCGTGTAGTGAGAGCTGCACGAACCAATCGCCCTCCTGGAGCCCCCCACCCCGGACTGCTGAGTATAGCAGGGCGAGGTCGCTCACCAGGGACATCCAGCGCCCGTCGCCCTGCACGTCCTGCACCGGTGTGGGCTTGCTGGCTGGATTCTCCTCTGCGCTCATCTTGGTTCCGCAGCTCCTGCAGACTGAGCAAACGAGGTAGGCCTGGGAACGGTCCCCGAGGAGGTGGCAGCGCCACGCCCACCCCACCCCCTCAAGCAACAATGGACTGTCCCGACTCCCGCAGTCCGGCGGAGGGCTCAGGCCGATTGAGGACACCGCCTCTTCTGCAGGGACGGGAACTTCGCTTAGAAGGAGGGGTCGAATTGAGAACCCTAGCTTCCCCTACGGCGGCCCTGCAGTGAGCTCGCCTGGCGCTGGCGCTCTCCGCCCGGGCCACTCACTCACCCGCGGCGGCGGCGGCTAGCACACCCGGGCACTGAGGCGGCGAGACCATCCAGCACCTGTGGCGGGGGAGGAGGGAGAAACCACCTCACCGGCCTCATGGGGAGGGGCGAGCCTCAGGAGAAACCGAGAGTAGGCGGGGAAAATCTAGCGCCCTTCCTTGGGGGAAGGAACCATTTGCGGGGGGGGAGAGGGCGAGAAATGTGCGGAAGGGACCACCTACTGTGAGGGGGTGTGCCCCGTTCAAGTGGTGGGGGGAGGGGAGCGAGTGGACGACTCCATTCTTGGATCCCTGGCGGGGGTGGCTATGAGAAGACGCTCCCATTTTCTACTGATGTGGGAGAGAGAAAAAAAACACAGCAAATGAAAGATTAGAGGCTCAGTTCTAAGGAGACACTGTTAAGGCAGAGCCAGGGCTTTAGTGAGCCTATCTGTTCGTGAGCCTCCCCTGCTCAAAAACGCTTTTTGTGGCATAAAATCTAAACTCTTTATCTTTGCATTCAAGGCCCTACAGGCCCTGCACGGAGTGCAGAAGAAGGTGCATAAAGAGAAAGGAAATTAGAGACGCGTCCAGCGCCCAAGTTCAGCCTGGCATCCCTCCCCCAGCTCATCTTGCAGATCCGTGGCCTCTGCTCCCCTCCCTAAACCCACTGGCAGACCAACAACTTCAGCTGGGTCTGTCTGGGCTCTGAAACCCAGATCCCAGAGCCAAGGTCCCCTAGGGTCGCCCCGATCTCAAATTAATCTCAGACTTCAGTGTCTTCCTAGATTTTCCTGTTCTCAGGGACCAGGTGAAGGTCTCCACTCCCCCCTTAACATCCTGGTCATTTTCCTGCAGTGCCACTCCCGGGTGGAACCTACAAATCTATTTATTCCTTCTAGAAAGGGTGATGCTAGACATAGATATGCATTTATTTATTCTGTTTATGTTCTGCCTCAATCCATTAAAATGTGAGCTCTATGAGCGCAGGGATTTCGGTCCCTTGGTTCCTGGAACAGGGGGCAGAGGGAGGAAGGTAGTGGTCTAGTAGATAGTACCTGCTCAACAAGTACTTGCTGAGTGACTATCAAACGAATGGGTCAAAGGTAGGGGTGAGGTGGGTGGCTTCCTAGAATAAGTAGTATCTGAGCTAGACTTTGAAAGATAATGAAGACTGACAAGCTGAAAAGACACCCAATAAATATAGTTCATCAGGGAAAGGGGAATACCCTGGCGTAGCTTGATTTTAAAGTTTCAGGGGAAAGGTGTGGACAGATAAGTTGGAGGGGTAGAGGGGCAGTTCGTGAGGCAAAGCTTTGTTGTTGTTAGGTGCCATCGAGTCAGTTCCGACACATAGCGACCCTATAGTGAGAAACAAAGCTTAGAGAGGCATTCATTCATTCAGAAGGCAGGATTTCAAGTTAGACGTATTGGCTCAGTTAATCCTTCTAACAGCCCTGCGAGGGAGGTACTATCATCAACCCCATTTTACAGATAAGGAAACTGAGACTCTGGGTGGTTAAAAAGTTTTTCCAAGATCACACAGCTCAAATGCGCCAGTTTGGACGTTTGAACCTAGATAGACTGGCTCCAGAGGCTAGGACACTAAAGTGACTCTCTAGGAATGAATTCTGAACTGGGACCAAGCCCTGGGAAGGTGGCTACTGCCTGGGGATTGACTGGGAACTGGGTTATCACGACTCTCTTCTGAACCCTTTCGCCTCGCCTCATTTCCAGCTCCAGATAGAAAACTTGCCCGTAGCTGTCTAAACCAATCAGCTTTTCAGGAGGGGGCGGGCCTAGTGGACCTCACAGCCAATTGGTGGATGGGAGATGCCTAAGGACAAATGAGAGAGGTTTCCGAAAGTGAGGCTGGGAGTGGTGGGGCTATAACCGGCACTCTGGGCCCCGGCCCGCGTGCCCGGGGCCTCGTGTGTCTTTGGGGCAGGGTAGCTGCGCATGCGTATGGTGCGCATGGGGCCCAGTGGTGTGAAGCCGGAAGAACCCAAGGCGGCTTGGCGAGCTGGGGTCACGGCAGAAAAGAAGGCATTGCGCCTTCATCCACGTGGGGCGGGAGGAGGACAGGGTTCGTTGGGGCAGGAGAAGTGCACCTCTCCCCCTCTACCCTTTGCCCCTCCCCCCTCACCGCTTCCCTACCTCAACTGCCCAACCCTGTCTGTGTCTTACTCTAGGCCTCTTCTCATGACCAGGCCTCTGTCCTGATCGCTACTCTGCCCCCCTTCTGCACTCCTGATGTTTTCTCAGACTCTGCAACATCTTCTGTTGGACATTTCGTGTGTCTCTGTTCTCTGTCTTTTTCTACTGTCCTTTTCCACCTTCTGGATTCTCTTTTACCTCCCCGGGTTTCTCCTCTGCCCACAATCCCTTTCTGGGCCCACAGGTCCCTCCCCTGTGTCATGATCCCTTCCCATCCCCAATTTTTTTCCTATTTCCCCATGTCCCTATTACCAACAACCCTTTCTCTTCCCTGACATCACTTCCCATTATCCATGACTCTCTTGACCTCTCTCTATCCCTATGCTCCTTCCCTGATCTCCAAGCCTTTTTTAATTCTCCTTTCCCGCTCTGTTTCCTGGACTTCTTCTTAAATCCCATGCTCATTCATGCTTCCACACTCCCTGTACTTTGTTTTGACTTGTTTCCTCTAGCCCTAACTGCTCATCTTTGCCGAATAACCCAGGCCCTGGGTCTTCAACCTCTCCTCTGATCCCTATTCCTCCCAGCTGTGTCACTGCCCCTCCCTTTTGCTCTCTGTCCACTCTCTCTCTCTTTCTCTCTCTCTCTCTCTCTCGTCCCTCTAAATAGTACCTCCTCCTCACCCAAATCTTCTCCTCTTCTCACTACTGAATTTTAGGCCCTTGGCTTATCTGCATGCTGTTGACTCCCTTGTCTTATGTACGAGGACACCATGGACCCTCGGGGGCCAGCTCCCCAAACTTTCCAGCAGCCTGAGAAACTGGGTCGTGTCCGCCGTCGGAAGACCAGGCGGGAGCGTAATGAGGCCCTGGTGGGCAGCCGGCGGCCAACATCCCGTCAGGATCCTCCAGTGGCCAGTCGGGAGCCAGATGTGACCCGTCAGAAGCCACCTGTGGCCCTCCGGAATCCTGTGGCCCCTGCTGCCCCCAAGCTCGTGGTCATAACCCAAAGCCGGCTGAGCCGGGAGCACTGGGGTCTCTTCAGCCACGAGGTTAAATCCCTGGACGTGGCACGACTGCTTAGCAGTAGGGTCCTGGAGGCAGGTACCTCCCCACTTCCCACCAGGCCCTCCCCAAGCCTGGAGAGCACCCAAGAACCAGCCCCACAGTCAAGGGGCAAGGAGAACCAGTTGCCTGGAGGCTCCGGCCCAGGCCCACCCAGTCCCCCAGAGCTCCCTGGCATGGGTCAGCTGCTGCAGGAGCTGCAGTGCCACCTGATTCTGCCACAGGCCTTCCCCAGGAGGAACTTGGTGCAAGAGGCCAGGGACACCATTGTAGGCACCTTACAGGCCTGTCATGGCTGTGTGCCTGACCTTGCCCTGGTGCTTCGCGATTGCCAGCCACCCTTGTCAGGTAAGCCCAGCTCCTGTCCCCTGCTCTTCATTTCCCCTCATCTGCTCTAGCTCAGCTGTTCCCCATGCTTCTTTTCTCTGTGCCAGGAACCAAGCCCAGGGGCCCTGAGGGACGAAGGATGACACCCTCCTGGATCAACAGCCCTGAGCAGGCCCCAGGAGAGGGGCGGCAGAGGAGGAGACGGGGGGCAAAGGAGCTCAACTTCAACATGGCTCATGCCTCCAGCACTCCCACTGCACACAGGGCAAGCCTGGCACCACCAAGGGGCCCCTGGCCACCCCCCTTGCCTTCATTACCTTCACCATCTGGGGCAACCTGGAGTCCCCCAACAGCCTTTGACCTGCTGAAAAGCATCTGGCTGGTAGCCACGCCACCCCCTCCCCGGCCCCGGGGGATCGGCCCTCCACAGCCCCTGCCTCAGCCGCCATCTCCTTTGTTGCCCAGAACCTCGGCCCTAGACTGGAGCCCCAGCCCCCCTGCCTCGCTGCCTAGCCTTTCCTGGGTGGTAGCCCAGAGCAGCCCTGAGGCCTGGTCCTTTCCACCCATGAGACTGTACTGAGGGAACTGAGGCAAGGCGGGGGGCAGGTATCCCAAACTCCCAATCTCCTCAATAAAGTACCTTTTTCATGGCCCTCTTGATTTTCAGTCAGTGGCTGGCAGGGAACAAGAGAAGCAGCTTTCCCCAGTTCTGGGTCCAAGATGGAGGGGAAGGTGCTGTCACTTGCCACTTTCTTAGGGACCGTGGGTTGGGGGGGAAGAGACCTAGGACTTTAGTACACACATACACATTCAGGCTACCAATGTACCAGTCACTGAACTCTGGCAATGCTGGGGCCCCAGAATGAGTCAGACTAAGACCCTGTCCTCATGAGACTCCCAGTCCAGTGATAAGCACAGAGACCCCTGTAGTTGTATCTGGAAGAGAGAGAGGTGCAGGGCCTGAAGCAGCCTGAGGGAGGGGAGTGATGACTCTGCCCCAGTGATGAGAGAAGTCTTCACAGGAGCTGATGACACAGTTGCTGTTTTTAAAGATTGGTAGACGTTTGCTGTTAGAAGAGGAAAAGAACATTTCAGGCAAGGGCAACAGCATATGTAAGGCCTGAAAACCAAACTCACCGTCGTTGAGTCAATTCTGACTCAGTGACCCTATAGGACAGAGTAAAACTGCCCCACAGGGTTTCCAAGGAACAGCTGGTGGATTAGAACTGCCAACTTTTTAGTTAGCAGTCGAGCTCTTAACCTGCACCACCAGGGCTTCCTGTAAGACCTGGAGGAGGGCAAATAGTACATGTGGGACCATTCTGGCTTAGCCCATATCCCTAGGCTATGCTGGGACCTAGAGTGAGTCATGTCTGGGCCCTGCCCTTCTGAGGGGCTCCTGGTCTGGTGGGGCATAGGGAACAGTGTGTGTGCAAGATCTGGGTAGGAATGGAAAAGGAGCAAAACCCACAGACTGAATCTGGCCCACAGATTTCTTTGGCCCATGGTATATTTTAAAATTTTTGATCGGTTGCCTACTGTTAACCAATTAGTTTGCTTTTTTAAATATTGTATTTCTGGTTTCTCTCTCTCAAAAAAAAAAAAAAAAAAAAACCTCAGTCAGCAGACCTACAATCCCACGTGGCAACAAGTGGCCCAAGCCAAGCAGCACAGCCCCCTTTTCAGGGGGCCCAGGCTCTCCAGTGATTGTTTTACTTGCTTATGTTTCTGCTTGCCCCTTGGCTTAGAAAGATTTTTTTTTTTTTTTTAATGATGTTTTGAGCAGCAGTGATTTTTCTGCAGTGGCGGGGAAGGCATGAAGCTAGAGATGTTTGTTGGAGTCTGGTCAGGAAAAACAAGCTGAGGGGCTTGGACTCTACTCTGTAGAGCCTTTCCAGGGCTCCCCACTGCCCACTGGGAAATGAGAGGATACACAGGGTGGGAGCTGAAAGACTCTTTCTGTACTGGCAGTGGAGGGACTGGACCAGAAGATCATAGAGCTTAGTGACTGGGCCAAGGTCATATGGTGAAAAGTGGAAGTGTGGAGATTTGAACTCAGTCAACTTTTTTCCGAATCCATGCTGCTGAGCATCTCACCACGCCACTTCTATATTTCACAGCAACTTGGTGTCACACCCTGGTATCAGGGACAGGAAAGGGCTAGGCAATGGGGTGTGGTAGTTGTAGCTGAAGATTCTCTGCCATCTCCGTGCTGTGTGACCCAGAACAAATGGCTTGCTCTCTCTGACTCTGTGTCTCCGTGAGCATCTCACGGAGTGCATCAGGCCTGGAAGCGGCAGCTCAGGGATGGGCACGGAACTGGGGGTAGCTGTCATGGGGGTGGGGTGAGCAATCAAAGAGCTGTTTGGTGGCTAAACTGGAGGGAGGTGAGGACGGAGGAGCTCGAGTATGGGGCTTGTTTAGGACAAGGGAAGACGAAGCTATCAGCGAGACTCTCGGAGGGGAAGGCTAGGACTGGGGCAGGGTGGCAAAGACTGGGAAAGGGGCGTCCCCTCCCGCGGGGAGAGGGAAAGGGCCAGGCCGGCGGGTCCTGGAGGAGGGGTAGGGGGAGCGCGGCGCCCGGCGTTCCCTTTAATCGGGGGCGCGCGCTGGCCGGCCCGCGCGCTCTCGCCGCCGTCGCTGGGCCGGAGCCGGAGTGGAGCCGGGGCCAGGGCCAGAGCGGGCGGAATGGATCCTCTGCGCGCGCCCGCGCTGCGCCGCCTGCTGCCGCCGCTGCTGCTCCTCCTGCTACAGCTGCCCCCCCGCGCCCGGGCCAAGTACGTGCGGGGCAACCTCAGCTCCAAGGAGGTGAGCGCGCGGGGCCCCCGGGGGACGGGAGGGAGGGGAGCGAAGAGGGCGCCGCCCCGCCCCCTGCCGCCCCTCCCGGCCGGACCCTGGGGGCCACGGGGAGATGGAGGCGGGGGTGGGGGGCTGGATCAGTGTTTGGTCTGAGAAGACCCATGAGGTCGAGGCCAGACTCGGGGGTTGTAGGAGAGACGCTGAGTTCAGAGCTGGGCGGGGTGGGGGTGGGGGGGGGGGCGGTTGGGAGAGTTGGAGTTTGGGCGGGGGTGAGGGCCGCCAAGGTGGTGCTGAAGGGACAGCACTTTTCACTCTGCAGAAAGCCCCGAGTTCTTCACTCTCCTGCCTGAGGACCAGGCGGGGCCGTTTGGAAGATTCCTCGGCACTGAGTGGCCTCTGGGACCACCGTGGGGGCGGGGGCGTGTGTGAATAACTGGGGGAAAGCCTGTGGATGGTGTCCGGGACAGAAGGTGACCAGGCTGGGGATCTGGCCCTCCAGGGTCTTTCTCAAGGCAGCTGGGAAATGGGAGGTGGAGTGTTTGAGGACAGGGGAGGAAACTTGGGGGTCTGGGGAAGAAAGTCTGGGGGCAGAAATCCTGTATCCAAGGTGAAGGAGTCAGGGAAGAATTTTGGAGGTGACTTGGTCTCCTTATGGCACCTGGAACACCAGCTGTTAGTGTAGGGGAGAGAAGTCAGATGTGGAGGGACTCAGAAGAGGATCTGACTGGGCCCCTTTTCCAGGACTGGGTGTTCCTGACAAGATTTTGCTTCCTCTCGGATTACGGCCGACTGGACTTTCGTTTCCGCTACCCCGAGGTGACTCTCCCCCAGCCACTCTCCACGCTGACGCTAGATGTGCCCTTGGCCTATCAAGGCGAGGGCTACCCCAGCTCCCCACACTCCCCCAATCCCTGAAATCTCTGGGTCTGCAGGCTAAGTGCTGTCAGAACATCCTCCTCTATTTCGATGACCCATCCCAGTGGCCAGCTGTGTACAAGGCAGGGGACAAGGTGAGGGCTGTGGTGGTGGTGGGGGGGGGGGGGGGCGGGCAGGAGGTCTTGGCTGGCCAGGAAGTAACTGTGTCCCTGCCTCCGCAGGACTGCCTGTCCAAGGAGTCGGTGATCAGGCCGGAGAACAACCAGGTCATCAACCTTACCACCCAGTACGCCTGGTCAGGCTGTCAGGTGGGTGCCCAGCCTGGGAAGTGGGCAGGTGCTGAAGGTCTAGGGCCTGGGAGGTGGTGAGGACAGGCTTCAGCCTTCTTACTTCTACCCAGGTGGTGTCAGAGGAGGGAACTCGCTACCTGAGCTGCTCCAGTGGCCGCAGCTTCCGCTCAGTTCGTGAAAGGTGGTGGTACATTGCACTCAGCAAATGTGGGGTAAGAGGCTGGGGTGGCCAGCTGGGCCTTCTCCTCTTTGCCTTTCTGCTGACCCCCTACCTTCCCAGGGCCCCCCCTTAGGCCTCCACACTCCCCACAGGGAGATGGCCTGCAGTTGGAGTACGAGATGGTCCTCACCAATGGCAAGTCCTTCTGGACACGGCACTTCTCGGCTGATGAGTTTGGTGAGCACAAGGGGACCTAGAAGCCAGGGTCTTTGTGGGAGCCCAGAGCTGTGTACCTGCTGAGGGACACCCGGCTTGAATTAACTATCTTCTCCTACCAAATCTGCAGGGATTCTGGAGACAGATGTGACTTTCCTTCTCATTTTCATCCTCGTCTTTTTCCTCTCCTGTTACTTTGGATGTGAGTCCAGCACATGGCTGGGAAAGGGTGTTAGGAGATATGGGGAGTAGGGTTCGGGGAGATGAGCTGCTCTCCCTTCCTGTCAAGGAACAACCTTTCCCTCCCCTTCTTCTCAGATTTGCTGAAAGGTCGTCAGTTACTCCACACAACTTACAAAATGTTCATGGCAGCGGCAGGAGCGGAAGGTGAGCATCCCATCTTCGGAGTCCTGTGGGAGGAAGGGCTGGGGGCCTGGACTCCTGGGTCTGTGGGAGGAGGGGGCTGGGGGCCAGGACTCCTGGGTCTGTGGGAGGAGGGGGCTGGGGGCCAGGACTCCTGGGTCTGTGGGAGGAGGGGGCTGGGGGCCTGGACTCCTGGGTCTGAGGGAGGAGGGGGCTGAGGGCCAGGACTCCTGGGTCTGTGGGAGGAGGGGGCTGGGGGCCTGGACTCCTGGGTCTGTGGGAGGAGGGGGCTGGGAGCCTGGACTCCTGGGTCTGAGGGAGGAGGGGGCTGGGGGCCAGGACTCCTGAGTCTGAGGGAGGAGGGGGCTGGGGGCCAGGACTCCTGAGTCTGAGGGAGGAGAGGGCTGGGGGCCTGGACTCCTGAGTCTGAGGGAGGAGGGGGCTGGGGGCCAGGACTCCTGGGTCTGTGGGAGGAGGGGGCTGGGGGCCAGGACTCCTGAGTCTGAGGGAGGAGAGGGCTGGGGGCCTGGACTCCTGAGTCTGAGGGAGGAGGGGGCTGGGGGCCAGGACTCCTGGGTCTGTGGGAGGAGGGGGCTGGGGGCCAGGACTCCTGAGTCTGAGGGAGGAGGGGGCTGGGGGCCAGGACTCCTGGGTCTGTGGGAGGAAGGGGCTGGGGGCCAGGACTCCTGAGTCTGAGGGAGGAGGGGGCTGGGGGCCTGGACTCCTGGGTCTGAGGGAGGAGGGGGCTGGAGCCTGGACTCCTGAGTCCTGGAGGAGGAGGAGGAGGCTGGGGACCCAGACCAGAGTCTCCTAGGAGGTCAGTGGGAGTAAAGGGTCTAGAGTTCTGTTGGGGATGGAGGAGGGGTTCTAGCCATGTAGTGCTAGGGGACAGCGATGCCCAAAAGCTGGCTTCTGTCCTTTCTTCCCTTCACCCACCCTCTCTCCAGTCCTCAGCCTCCTGTTTTTCTGCATCTACTGGGGCCAGTATGCCATGGACGGCATTGGCAATGAGAGTCTGAAGATCTTGGGTGAGGGTGAAGTGGGGCCAAGGGAGGGTGGAGCCTCAGCTGGGGCCCCTTCTCTGAGCCCCCCTCTCCTCCCTTCTCCCAGCCAAGCTGCTCTTCTCCTCCAGCTTTCTCATCTTCCTGCTGATGCTCATCCTTCTGGGGAAGGGATTCACGGTGACACGGTGCCCGGGATGGGGTGGGAGGGAGTGCTCGGGGGTGGCTGGGCTGGGGAGCAGGGCAGGGGGGGCGGGTTTGGGGGGTGGCCACTCCCTCCTCCCTGACGGCCCCTGCCCTGTTGTCTCCTCTCATGGCCTGCCGCCAGGGGCCGCATCAGCCACTCAGGCTCCGTGAAGCTGTCTGTCTACATGACCCTGTACACCCTCACCCACGTGGTGCTGCTCATCTACGAGGCTGAAGTGAGTTTCGCCCTGCCCTCCCCCATCCCTCAAAGCTTTTGGCCGCTGCCTCCTCCTCCTCCTCCTCCTCCTCCTCCTCCTCCTCCTCCTCGACCTGTCTGCTAGCCCTTCCCCACATGGCACTACTGTGGCTCTCTCTCTCCATCTTCAGCTTTCTGCCTTCCCATCTGTCTAAGTGTGTTCCTCTCCTCTTCACCATCTCTGAGTAGTTTTCTTCCTCCTCCCTCTGTCTCACACTGTCTGTCACATTTCTGCACGATGACGTGACTAAGAGTTCAGGAGTCACACAGACCTGGATTCCACTCTGGCTCTCCCACTTCTGACTTGGCTGCCCTTGGGTGGTGCCTCCTGCAACCCCCCAGCCTGTTCCATCTTCTGTAAAGGGAGGATCTTACCCACCACAGGGGCTCCTTTAAAGCCTTCGATCGCCTGTATGGCTTTGGCCAAGGGGTTTTCTTCTTAGCCTCAGTTTCCTCCTCTGTGAAATGGGGTGAAAAACCTGTCTCACAGAGTTGATGCTAATGAAAGAAGCTTACACCCAGTAGGTGTTTAGACTATGTTGGGCACACACAAAGGACCCCTCGTGGCACAGTGGTTAAGCACTTGGCTGCTAACTGAAAGGTCAGTGGTTGGAACCCACCAGCCGCTCCTTGGAGAAAGATGTGGCAGTGCGCTTCCATGAAGATTTCAGCCTTGCAAACCCTATGAGGCAGTTCTACTCCGTCCTATAGGGCTGCTGTGAGTTGGAATCGACTGGACGGCAATGAGTGGGCACACACAGCCGATGTGTTATCTTCCTATTTTTTTTACTTGCTTTCTCTACCTCTGTGTGCTTTCATCTCTTGCTGTCATCGTGCTTCTGCCCTGACCCAGAACTTCTGCTCCTTGGGTGTCCAGGGGTGGGATCCAGGGTCCCTGTGTGGAGGGTGGGAGGCCAGGGCTGTGACGACCCCTCTCCCTTGGGACCAGTTCTTCGACCCGGGCCAGGTACTGTACACATATGAGTCGCCGGCAGGCTATGGGCTTATTGGACTGCAGGTAGCGGCCTATGTGTGGTTCTGCTATGCTGTGCTCATCTCCCTGCGCCACTTCCCGGAGAAGCAGCCCTTTTACGTGCCCTTCTTTGCTGCCTACACCCTCTGGTGAGATGTGGTGGGCCCCCAACCTGTCCCTGCCTCCTGGCACTCCCCAGAAGGGGCTGTCTCCAACTCAGACCCTCCTCAGTGAGGCAGATGTGCTTTCAAGACAGGCAGCCGTAAGCCATTACCAGAGTCTGTCACTTATTCACTTTGCCACCTCGAAAAAACTACTTTCCCTCTTTGTGCCTTTGTTTGCTTCCCCATAAAATGGGGTGGTCAATAGCATCTGCTGCAAAAGATTAGCTTGAGCATGCAGGGGGCAATACATGAGAGTTTAGTGTCTGGCACACAGTAAATGTTCAGTAAAAGCCAGTTGTAATTATCATCATTCATCATAACATAGCGGTAAAGTAGGTGGATTCCCAAGCCACAATGTCTGGGTTCAGATCCCCAGTTCTAAAGCTCATAAACTGTGTGACCTCAGGCAAGTCAGTTGACTTCTCTCTGCCTCAGTTTCCTCACCTATTTAATGGGGATGGAGACTGTACCTGCCTCATAGAATTGCTGTGATAATTAAATGAGCTTATATACGTAAAATGGTTAGAAACAGGGATTTGGGGCACGGTGCAACCAAGGTAAATTCAACCCAGTCCTTGCCTCCCAGAATTTCCCAGGCCAGTGGGATTCCTGCCCCCTTTAACCTCTGGACTCTGAAGGTCATACTGACTCCCCTCTAGTTTGAGACCCATATGGAACCTGTGTGTGCATGATGGGGGAGGTGGGGCCATGGGGCAGTGGAGGACAGGGGCCATGTCTCTATTGACCCAATACCCCTCAGGTTCTTTGCAGTTCCCGTCATGGCCCTGATCGCCAACTTTGGGATTCCCAAGTGGGCCCGGGAGAAGATTGTCAATGGCATCCAGCTAGGGATCCACTTCTATGCCCACGGCGTGTTCCTGGTGAGAATGGCCATCCGGTGGTGGTGGGAAACCCATGGGAGGAGGGTGCCTGAGGCTCCCACCCTGGATCTGCCTGAACCTTGCAGTCTGAGCTCTTGATCCATTTCCTTCACTTCATCCCTTTAGTTATTCAACAGACACTATTAGAGCCTGCTGACTTCCACTCCGTTGCCCAGAGTACCCTCTTCTAACCCTCTCTCCCCCACCTGTGTCCTGGTGCCTTCTCCAAGTCTCCTTTCCTTCGTTGCTCTCTTCTTCCATTCCCATTCCAGATCCTGTGTTCCCAGACTCTCACATTTCCCTTCAACGTTCCTACGGCTTTACCCATGTCTCTTGATCTCTACCCTTCCCCCCACATTCTCCCACCTCTGCCCCTCCATCATAGGCCTTTATTCAGGAAGGAACAGCTGGAGTTGGGCATGCTTGGGGCCAATTGGCCCTCTCCGGGGTTCAGGAAGGCCTAGATATGAATGATGTTGTAGACCTGGGAGTCAGGAGGGTGCAAGCACCAACCTAGTCTTTACTCTGGTTCCCATCTCATTGGATTTTCTGGACGACAATTCTTACATTCATTCATTCATCAGCCACTTATTGCCCCTGACCTAGTTGTCAGAACAGCCCACAGGGCAGTGCAGATAACAATTATTGTATCTACTATACAGTGAAGGGAAGCTAAGACCCAGTGAGGGGAGGTGACCTGCTAGAGCTCCATGGCCTTTGGTGGCAGGAGGAGGATTTCGAGCCCCACCCTTCAACAGCATACCACAAGGTCTCGTCTAAGAGGGAGGCAGACAGGGAAATAAGTAGGCATCGCCGAGGGTCCCGGCCCCTGTTCCAGGGGTCTGCAATGTGCTCTGTGTAGGGAATGTACTCAGCCACCAAGGGAAGGGGTCAGGTCCTCCATCCTCCACCCCTGGAGCCTGATTTAGGTATATACTCACTCACCTTCCCTGGGACTATCATCTTGCAACTCTGCAGGAAGTCAGAAAGGGACAGAAAGAGGAGAAACACTGAGAATCCACCGTGTGCCAGGCTCTGCACCAGTGGTTTTCATTTCCACCTTTCCTCATCTTTCCAAGTAGGCACTATAATCCCTTTTCCCCATTGAGTCTCAGGGAGTTTAATCAACATGCCCCAGATCCCATGCTCAGCAAGCTGTGGAGCTGGGAGGAGGGATGCAGGCTCAGAATGCCAAATGTCCTTTCAGCTATATTTCACCTTCAGCCAGTTCCTTTCCTAAAAATGCCCATGTTAGCTCAGCACAACTCCGCCTCTGGCATCCCACTGCTCTTTGGGTTCATCTCCTTGTTTACTTACTCAGCACAACCTCAGAGGGGCTGTGCTGGGCTGCTGGGGGGCAGAGATGTAGTCACACACAGACACTACCTTCATGGCCTCTCAGACTAATCTGGGAGACACCCTTACATTCAACCAGTATTTATGGAGGGCTTACTATGTGTCAGGCACTGTTCTAGAAGGTATTGGGGATTCAGCAGGGAACAGAACAGTCAAGTTTCTACTCTCATGGAGCTAACATTCTGGAGTCTATCAGTTGCTGTCCAATCGAACATTCTGTGTTTATGGAAATATTCTATAATTTGTGCTGTCCAGTATACTAGCTGCACACCACACGTGGCTATTGAGCACTTGAAACGTGGCTAGTGTGACTGAGAAACTGAAATTGTAGTTAATTGTAATTCATTTAAATAGTCATATGTGGCTAGTGGCTAGCATATTGGACAGCACAGGACGTTGGTGCTTCCCCCATCGGTGACAACCCGGTGGAGGAAGCATACCCAGAGAAATAAGAGCTGTGATGGGGAATGGCCAGAGCCCAGGGAGGAAGCCCAGGGCACCATGAGAGCCCAAAGGAGACACCCAATTCAGTCCAACGGATTAGAGGAGGGATGTCTGTAGGGAGGGGATGTCAGGTGGAGGGGAGTCCTTAGGACTCCACGTTTATGGGGGCAGCCTGGGGCCTGGATAGTGCCTCTCCAGCCTGCGTCTGGCCCCTTGCTTTCAGATCATGACACGCCCGTCGGCGGCCAACAAGAACTTCCCGTACCACGTGCGCACATCGCAGATCGCCTCAGCCGGTGCCCCAGGCCCGGGCGGGAGCCAGTCCGGGGCCAAGGCCTTCCCACAGCACGTCTATGGGAACGTGACGTTCATCAGCGACTCGGTGCCCAACTTCACGGAGCTCTTCTCCATCCCCCCGCCCGCCTCCTCCGTAAGCCCCGCGCCCCCGGCGCCCGAGGAGCTGCTGGCGCCGCCCCTGGAGTTCTTGACCCCACTCCCGGCCCCGCCGCCACCCCCCGCGCCCGGGCGCCTGAGCCCAGCCCCTGCCTTTCGCATGCCCCGCGCCCCAACGCCGCGCCGGGATCGCCTCCTGGCGCCCGCGCCCACCCTGCCGGACTGGGTCCTGGCGGTGTTGCGCACGCCCCCGCTGACGCCACGCACTGTGCCCCCACCGCCCGCCTTCCGCGGCTCTCCCCACCCTCCCCGGCCGCCGCCAGAGTTCGTCCGGCGTGCCCCAACACCGCCCCTTGAGTACCTGGCCCCGCTGCCTAGGCGCCCCGCCAGCCGCTCATTTCCCGACTGACTCACGCTCCCGCACCTGGGGTGGAGGGGCTCTTCGGGGGAGGGGGACGGGCCTTCGGGGCCGCATCTGCCCCCCGAGAGTCCCGGGTGGCGTCTTACCCTGACCCCCCTCCCAGGCCGGGAAGCAGGTGGAGGAGACGGCTGTGGCGGCAGCGGTGGCCCCGAGGGGCCGCGTGGTGACCACGGCCGAGCCAGGCGCGGCCTCCCCGCCCTCTCCCGCCCGGCTCCCTAAGTCAGCCGACCGGGGCTGGGATGGCACAACGGCCACCTACCAGCCGCTCGTGCCCCAGACGGCGGCGCCGCACACTGGCTTCACCGAATACTTCAGCATGCACACGGCCGGGGGCACCGCTCCCCCGGTCTGACCACCCTTGTCTGCCCCTACCCCTTGGGCCGCGCGCCGGGCCCATACCCCCGTCCTATCCAGCCCCAGGGCTCGGCCATCCCGGGCCTTCCCGACCTTTCCTACCCCGCGCGCCCAGGTGAGGGTGCGCTGCGTCCTGCCTCCCCACCCCCGCTACCCTTGTGCCAAACGGTCCCGCGGGAGCCGATCTCCCCGTCCCCTCCCTCAGCCCCCGCCTCTAGCGGCGCCGGATTCTGGGCTCCCGCTGTTCCGCGACCTCCGGCCCCCCGCCCCCCTCCGAGACCTCTGACCCCACCGGACCCCGGGACCCTCGCGACGACCACCAGGACCCTGCCCGTGACTCTCCAGGACTCCGCGACCCCGAGCCACTACTCCTGGGACGGATATTGTGAAGCTGGTCTCTGCTCTGACAACCCTCTCTCGGATCTCTCTGACCTCGGACCCGTTCTCTGCCTCGACCTTCGCTCCATCCCAGGGGCCTTCCCTCAGGTCCCAGGCAGAAAGACTACCCCCCACCCCTACCCTTCTTGCCAAAATAAAGAGGATTCGTTGAGTTTTTATCCATAAGGTGGCCTTTTTCACATCTTGATGTTGCTCAGAGGAGGGCTGAGTAACAGCCGTTCCAGGCCCCGGACCTGAGTGACCGGAGGCAAACCAAAACCAGGCTCATTGTCCCAGAGTCGATTCTGACTCTTACCGACCCTATAGAACAGAGTAGAACTGCTCCATGGGGTTTCCAAGGAGCGCCTGGTGGATTCAAACTGCCGACCTTCTGGCTAAGCAGCCATAGCTCTTACGCACTAGTTACCAGGGTTTTCGGGACAGGAGGCAAAAGGCCTGCATAACCTGACTTTTATGCTGACCCGGAATCTGGGAACAATGAAGATATGAATACTGCAGAGCCCTCTATTGTACCTTCGCTTTATTTTTACTATCCCTTTCCCAGTCAGAGGTAGAGGCGCCCTCCAGTGGCACATACTTTGCTAAGCCACACACACGCGCCCAGAGCTTGGGTTACGATTTTGGCACTGCGCATGCGTGATTCCTCCTCTTCTCAGGCCAAGGTGGTCACTGCTGCGCATGCGGCTGGAAACAAATGGGCGGGGAAGTTGCCGGAAGTCTGCCTTTCCAGAGGGGTGGGGTTGGGCGTTCCGCAGTCCTCCAGGGCCGCTCTGACTTGCCGCCCTGCGATTTCTCGCCTCCTCTCCATCGGCCCTCCCACCACGGCCGCTCGGCCCCCCCCTACCTCGCCGTCCCAGTGGGTCTTCTCCCGGCCGCTCTGGCCCGAGCGTCCCCTCATCTCTCTGATCTGGCCCATCCGGCTCGGGGAGGGAGGCCCGGGTGGGTGAGCAAACGAGCGCGTCTATGGGGTCCAGGACCCGAGCCCCTGAAGACGGGCTCCGCACCCGGCACCCGCTCGCGCCCCGCCCCCGGCTGGAGGGGCCTCTCCGGGACCATCGGGGCCTGGCGGGTTCCAGCCCGCACCAACTCCCCGGCCCCGTGTATGGAGGCCCTGGCCGAGCTATAAACCCCTACGCCCCTAGGGAGCCCACCCATCTATAAGGGCCTTTTCGGGCCATGGGGCCTGCGTCTGTAGCTGCTGAACACCGTTTGGGGGCTCTGCCAGTCTATGGGGGCCCGTGTCTATAGAAGACTCTCAGGGTCCCTAGAGGCCAGCTCCGTCCATAGCGGCTCCATTTACAGGGCCTTCCATGAGTCTCTAGAGCGCGCCCCTTGGCTTCTAGAACCTGTCTACAGCAGCCTTTCCCTTCGCAGGGACTGCGGCTCCTGGACCTCCCCGGTCTACAAGGGCATGCTCCCTTTACAGAGGTTGCTCACCCCAGGTAGGGGGTCTTGTCCGGGTTTTTAGGACCAGTCCTGTCTCTAAGGATCGGGGCAGAAGGCGGCCATGGCGCTGGGCCTGACTCTGGGCGGAGTGCTGGCCCTGGTCTTGGCCGTGCTGGGGCCGCTATCGCCCGCGGCCAGGGCAGGGGACTGCAAGGGGCAGCGGCAGGTGCTGCGGGAGGCTCCAGGCTTCGTGACGGATGGTGCGGGCAACTACAGCGTCAATGGCAACTGCGAGTGGCTCATCGAGGGTGAGTGGGGCGCCTCGGTCACTCACTCATTTGCTAACTCATTCATTCGTGTACTCATTGACCCGCTCACGACATTCCTAGAGTGGGGTTCTGGGCCAGGCCTTTCGCTCTAAAAGGCTGGGCACCGGGGTTACCTAAGCCCTACCGCGGAAGGCAAGGAAGTCTGGTGGACAGTTACAATCCAGGGGCAGCAGTGAGGGCTATTTTGAGTGATAGCTAGAAACTCAGGCTCTGAGACCAACCACCTGGCTTTGAACTTGGGCTTTAGTACTTATTACCACTGTGACTTTGGGCAAGCAGCTTCCTTTCCCTGAGCATCAGTCCCCCTCCCCAAGTCGGGATAGTAGTGTCCACCTCACAGGATTGTTGGGATTAAACTAGACCAAGTATTTTAACACGCCTGACACATAGTACGTTGTTGTTAGGTGCCATCGAGTTGGTTCCGACTCATAACGATTCTACATACAACAGAACGAAACACAGTCTGGTCTTGCACCACCCTCACAATCGTTGCTATGTTTGAGCCCGTTGATGCAGCCACTGTGTATTTAGAGCGCCTTCCAACCTGAGGGACTCATCTATGTCGGACAGTGTTCCACTGCTATCCATGAGATTTTCACTGGCCAATTTTTTCAGAAGTAGATCGCCAGGTCCTTCTTCCCAGTCTGACTTAGTCTGGAAGCTCCGCTGAAACCTGTCCACATGAGTGACCCTGCTGGTATTTGAAATACTGGTGTTATAGCTTCCAGCATCATAGCAACATGCAAGCATGACAAACTGACAGACGAGTGGTGGGGCACATGGTAAATGCTCAATAAATGGGGTTAGGATTATTATTCCTGTTATTTTTAAAGTATTGCAGTGAAAGTACCTTTTTAGACATTTATGTACCAGATGTGTTTGCCACTGGGACCTAGCAGACACCAAGACAGCCTCAGCAGTTCCTGGGGCTTGGGGTCCAGTGGGGAAGACAAATACATCAACAGACAGTGACAGACCAGGACAGTGATAGAGGAAGCCCAGGGGTCTGTGGGAACCCAGAGGAGGCGCCTGACCTGGAGGAGGGTGGGGAGTAGAGGCTTCCTGGAGGAGGAGACGTCTGAGCCGAGACCTAAATGATTAATAGGAACTATTCAAGAGCCTGGAGCCCTGGTGGCGCAGTGGTTAAGAGCTCAGCTGCTTTAACCAAAAGGTTGCCGGTTCGAATCCACCAGCTGCTCCTTGGAAACCCTATGGGACAGTTCTACTCTGTCCTGTAGGGTCGCTAAGAGTCAGAATTGACTCAATGGCAACGGTTTGGTTTGGATTTTATCCAAGAGTCCTGGTGGCACAGTGGTTAAGCTTTTGGCTGCTAACTGAATGGTCAGTAGTTTGAACCCAGCAGCTGCTCTGTGGGACAAAGATGTGGCAGTCTGTTTCTGTAAAGATTACAGCCTTGGTAACCCTTTGGGGCAGTTCTGCTCTGTCCTGTAGGATTGCTATGAGTCAGAATCGGCTTGACGGCAATAGGTTTGGTTTATTTTGGTTTATCCAGGAGAAAGAGGAGGAGGAAGAGTATTCTGGGAAGAAAGAACAGCCTGTGCAGAGGTCCTGAGTGCAGAGGGAGCCTGGCACATTCGATCTGGCCAGGAGGAGGGACTGTGTCTGTCTTGTTCACGGCTGTCTCCCCAGGATGTAACATATCCCTTAGCATCTCTTTCTCATTTTTATTTATGTTTTTATCCACTAACTGTTCACTGACTGATGCTTTGTGCCCAGCCCTGTGCTGGGCAGTGCTAAGGACGTGGTGCTGACTTCAACAGCCTTAGCCTTGCCCTCATGGGCTCCCAGTCCAGTGAGAGAGATAAACCCACTGCTAGGAGATGGAGAAGCCTGGAGGAGGCTCTGCCCTAGCCTGGGGTGTATCTGAGCCGAAACCGGAAGCATGTGTAGGAGGGCGCAGCAAGGGCTTTCCAGGCAAGAATAGCCCCTGCAGAGGCCTGGAAGGAAGAGTGTGATGCTTTCGAGGAGCTAGAAATCCAGTGTGCTAGAACACAGAATACAAGAGGACACAAAATGAGCCAGAGGCTTGAGGGGGTGAAGGGAGCTGGAGGGTGCAGGACCGTGTGATTTTGAGCCGTATCTTGAGGGCAATAGTGAGCCATGAAGAGAAGTCCAAAGGCAGTGGCTGGAGAAGTTGAGGAAGGCCTTGTGGAGCAGGGAATGTAGGGGCTGGACTCCAGGGAGAGGTAGGGGTGTCCCAGACAGAGGAGGTCACGGGCAGAGGCTGGAGGTGTGACAAGGCCTTGGTAGGCTGCAGAGCTTGGTCTCTATCCAGGGGCAGTGGGAGCCATGGAAGTGTTTTGAGCAGGGGAAAGACATGATCTGATTTATGTTTTAGAAGATCTCTGTGGCTGCTGTGTGAGTTATGGGCCAGTTCCTTTCTGGCTGAGCATGAGAAGAGGATGGGAAATGGGGGGAGGGTGGATAAATCATTCTCTGGCCTTGAGGAGTCCCAGCCTGGTGAGAGAGAGGACTGGACACACAGTCCCAGCCCCCAGTATGCTCAGGACTGAGGCAGAGCGAGGTACAAGGGCTGGGTAGAAGGGCCTAGGGGAGAGAAAAGACTGCTGGAGATCACATAGGAGCAGTCAGTGGAGCAGGGTTCTGAAGTATGCATAGGAGTTTACTGGTAGGAAAAGGGAATGGTCTCTGTGAAGACACGAGAGGGGCTGCTGTGTCTTAGGATCCAACTCTAAGTTTGTCTGATCTGGCTGGGAGGTGAGGAGGCAGCAGAAGCAGGGGAAGAAGGGCCTCGAGTGTCACACTGAGCAGCTTGGCCTTTCTCTTGGGTTTACTGGGGAGCCATGGAAGGATTTTGAGCAGGAGTGGGGCATCTCTGTCAGCCTGGGTTGGGGTGGACCAGAGACTGTGTGTGATGGTCTGAGAATGAGTTCTGAGCTGGGGCAGGGGCTGAGGGGGAAGAGAGGAGGGACAGTACAGAGAGATGTTTGTGAAGTGTCATCAGTGAGGCTTGGGGACCAGCTGGTGGGATGTGGGGGTGTGGGAGGTGTCCAGGAGACCCGCAGACCCTCCTGGATCTCCTGTCCTTTCCCACGCCTGTCGCCTCTGAGAACCAACATATTGCCCCATCTATTAAAAAATAAACAACCAACCCATTTTTGCAGTACATTCGTACTTTATTGTACATACTTCTGGTGACAGCCTCATGGATTAGAGGCATCCTGGGTGCTTTCGAAAAGGAGTGTTTTGGGGTCAGATCTCTGGCTGGCTGGGATGGGGTTTGGTGGGGTTGGGTGGAAACAAGAGACTTGGAACTTGGGAAGGAACTTGGGGAAGGCAGATGGTGAGCCAGCCTCTAGCAGGCACTTGACAAAGATGTAGTTGTTGTGATTCTGGGAACAGAGCTTTATAGTCTGGTGGAGGCTGGTGAGGTTCCCGGAGGTCTGGTTGCCTGGTTGGGCTGAGTGATGGTTCTGCATTCCCCAGGCTGTGGCTGGGGATCTGGGTGCTGTTCATAGGCGCCCGAGGGAGAGCTGCTGACTTCGGTGTTCTTGTATGCGTTTCCTCCTTCGGCCACCCAGCAGTTCCTGAGCCCTTGCTCAGGGCCAGGCCTCGTGCTGGGCAATGCCGGGGAGGGACCCCAAGATGAATTAGGCCCAGACCCTGCCCTGAGTGCCTCCCACGCTACAGAGGAAGTCAAGCCAGGACACAGATGGTCCTGGCCCAGAGGAATGAGGGTTGTGATGGGGTGTGGGAACCCCGAAGAGGGGCCCCTAACCCAGCCGAGGGGCATTAGGGAAGGCTTCCTGGAGGAGGTGGGGAAGCCTGCTGGTGGGAACAGAGAATGTACTTCAGACAGAGGGAGAAGCTTGCACAAAGGCCCAGCTTTCTGCAGAGCCGCAGGCAGTTCAGTGATGTGAGACAAGGGCAGGCTTCAGATGCCAAGTTAGGGAGCTGGACTTTCTCCTGGAGGTGTCGGGGAGCCATGGGAGGTTTTGAGCAGCGGAGGGACAGGTGTTGAGTTGGGAAGAGACCTCAGGGAGCCACGTTAAGGCAAGACTGGAGGCTGGGAGGCTGGATCGGCGGTCCTAGAGGACAAGGCCTGGGCAGGGCAGGGGCATTCGTGGAGTACCCTTGGCTCCAGACTGGCAGGGTATAGTCATCACCTCATCGAATCTTCACACCGCCGTGGTGGGTGTGGAGAATTAGCCCCACTATACAGTCAAGGAAACCGAGGCTCACAGAGCCCATGGAGCTGGTCCGAGGTCACACCCCTAGAGAGTGGTGGGTAAGCACCTCCAGTATCCAAATGAGTGCACTGAGGGCCGTGGGGGGAGGGGCTGGCCCAGAGTCCTCCAGCAGGTCCGGGGCAGAGCTGGAACCCAAGGTTCCTAGTTTCCCTAGCCCAGAGGGCTCTCCTGAGCTGCCTGCAGTGGTCCCAGTAAGCCCCCAGTGTGGGATGTGGGATGAGAGAACGTTCTGGAACCAGGATCCGGCAGAGAGGAAGAATAGGGATAGTGCGAGGCGTAGTGGCACTTCCGATGTGCCAGGCCGGGTTGTAACCTCTTTACGTGTATTATCACCTCGCACACCTCCACACAGTCAGATGTCAGCTGGGGCGGCAGTCATATGAGGGCTCACCTGGGCCGGACGTCCAGGAAAGCTCACTCCCAGGACTGGCATTTGATGCCGTCTGTCAGCTGGAAGCTCAGCTGTGCTGTCAGCAGGAGTGTCTACACGTGGCCTCTCCATGTGGCTTTGGCTTTTCACAGCATGACAGGTGTGTTCTGAGAAGGAGCGTCCCATGAGACACAGGGGAAAGCTGCAAGGCTTCTTATGACCTAGCCTTGGAAGTCCCAGAACGTCACGTCCACTGCTTTCTATTGACCAAGCAAGTCACTAAGGCCATCCCAGATACAAGTGGCAGAGAATTAGATCCCACCTCTCAATGAGAGGCGTGACTAAGAATTTTTAACCCACCACAATACCACTGTATCCCCGTTTTACAGATGAAGAAACAGATCCAGAGAGGTTAGGTGATTAGCCCAGGGTCACACAGCTAGTAGCAAGTTAAGTGGCAGGGCCAAGATTTGAGCCCAGGCAGTCTGGCTTCAAAATCCATGTCCTTAACCACTACAATAAACAGAGCCATGAGACTCTGGGCAGAGGGGAGCCATGAGCTCCAAGGTTAGGCCTTTGTCCAGGGGGACAAATGGGACTCTTCCCCCAGAGCTCTGTTTGGCCTGCAAGAGGGGGCCCTCACAAGCCCCTTTCTATTTGTGGAGTATGCTCTCTGCTAGGGCCTGGCCCCTGACCCTCAGGCCTGGGCACATCTGAGGCTTGGGCATAAATGGAAGGAAACGGCATCGGGAACCCCGTGGTTCCCGCCCCGTGGGGGACCGTGGGGTGGAGTCTCCTCTCTCTGCCCTTAGCTTTCCCACTGAGCAGCAGGACGTGTTCACGTGCCATCAGGGGTCCTGTCCAGGACTGGTCTGTAACTCGTTCTCTGGGCTTCTGCCCCTCTTGCCTTCGCAACTCTGACCTCCCTGGTCTATGAGCCTGGGTCTGACTCACCTTCAGGCCCTCAGCACCACCCAGAGCAGCACTGGGTGTCTGTGAGGGGGCTGCATGGAGGCCTGGGGAGAGGGTCCGTGTCTGAGCCAGCCCCCCTGTTCTGACTGCCCAGCCCCAAGCCCCCGGCACCGGATCCTGCTGGACTTCCTTTTCCTGGACACAGAGTGTACGTATGACTACCTGTTCGTGTATGACGGTGACTCCCCCCGCGGGCCCCTGCTTGCCAGTCTGAGCGGGAGCACCCGGCCTCCCCCCATCGAGGCTTCCTCGGGCAAGGTTGGTAGTGATGGGGGCCGTGGGAGGTGGGGCTGGAGGATCCGGTGGGGGGTTGTGGGGAGAGCACCTGCCCAGCCCAGCCCCCAGAGCCCTGCCCACCTTGTGCCTGCAGATGCTGCTGCACCTCTTCAGCGACGCCAACTACAACCTGCTGGGCTTCAATGCCTCCTTCCGCTTCTCCCTGTGCCTGGGGGACTGCCGGAGCCACGGGCAGTGTCGGCCCCCTGGTGTGTGTGTCTGTGAGCCAGGCTGGGGCGGCCTGGACTGCGGCCTGCAGGAGTGCTCTGCCTACTGTGGCAGCCACGGCACCTGTGCCTCGGTGAGCCTGTCCCCAGCTGTGTTCCCCTGCTCCCATCTCCTAGATCTGGCCCCCACTCAGGCCTTACCCTCTCTGTATCCACACCCCTCTCAGGACCAGGGCCCTGCCCCCTGCCTGAACTGTCTCCACCACCCTACTCGCCCCCATAACACCAACCCCACCAGAGACCCGGCCCTCACCGACAATGCTACCCTTTCCTTCCAGATCCTACCCAGCCCCCCTGTTACTCCAACCTCACCCCACCTTCACCTGTGACCCTCCCCCTGCCTGAACTCCCTCCTGTCCTCATGTGTAACCCCACCTCTCACCTGTGAACCCTGCCCTCCTTGCTCTGGCCACGCACAGCTCCATCCTCCACCTCAGCCCCTCCATCTGGCCTTGGGCCCCCTGTCATGACTTCCAACCTTTGACACCTGACCTTGTATCGAAGCTGTCCACATCCAGCTGTGGGCGTGGATCACTTGAGCCCTGCCTGCCCCAGGTCTGAGCTCTCTCAGCCAGGGCTGGACATGGGCCACTGACCATCTTTCCCCTCCATCCTGTCTTCTGTCCATCTATCCGCGTTCTTCTTTGTGCGTCTTTTTCTTTTTCTCTCCCCTTTTGTGTTGGTCTCTGGGTCTGTCTTCTCACCTCCACCTCTCTGCCTCCCTTCGCTTGGGTCTCTTTTCATTTCTCTGTCTGTCTGCCTGTCTCCTTCCTGTCTGTCTTTCCCCCTTTGCCTCTCTCTTCTCCATTCTCTCCCTTCCTGTCTGTCTCTCTTCTCCCTCTTTCTGCCTCTGTCTGTCTTAATCTGGCTCTGTTTTTGTCTGTCTCTCGCCTCCCCCCGTCTCTCTCCCTCTCTCTCCCTGTCTTTGTGTCCCCTTCCCCCCAGCCTCTGGGACCATGTCGCTGTGAGCCCGGCTTCCTGGGACGCGCCTGTGACCTGCACCTGTGGGAAAACCAGGGGGCTGGCTGGTGGCACAACGTGAGTGCTGGGGACCCTGCCTTCTCTGCCCGTATTGGGGCAGCTGGCGCCTTCCTGTCCCCTCCGGGGCTGCTGGCTGTTTTTGGAGGTGAGCAGATGGGATGCATTTGGGCTACAGAGGCCTGGCAACCTGTGGCCAGGGCTTGAGACCGTCGACCCTCCACAGGCCAGGACCTCAACAACGCCCTGGGCGACCTCGTCCTATACAACTTCTCGGCCAACACCTGGGAGCGCTGGGACCTCAGTCCTGCCCCGGTATGGACCCCACCCCTGCCCTGCTGTCCACTCTGACTGCCAGGCCCAGCCAGGGCCCCACAGAGTGGCCCCCTACCACCCCACGTGCAGCTTGGTGCCAGAACACCTGCTTCTGCCAGTCTCCACCTTTCCTGTCTCTGCTTTTCTGTCGTTCCTCCTATCTCTGTCTTCCCGCTGCTCCTTCTCTTACTCTCTTTTTTCATCTCATTTTCTTTATCTTTATTTGCATATCCCTGTTTTTCGGTCTCTCTTCCTGTTTGTACAGCTCTGTCCCTGCCTCGATTTCTGTGTGTCTACGTGTGTCCTCCCCTTCTTTCTCTGTCTCTGCATCTCTCTGGCTCTGGCGCTGCCTGTCACTGCCTTTCTCTGTGTCACCATCTACCTCCCCCTCCATCCCTGTCTCCTTGTCTCTTCCTCACAGGCCGCTCGTCACTCCCACGTGGCTGTGGCATGGGCTGGCTCCCTGGTGCTGATGGGCGGTGAGCTGGCTGATGGCTCCCTCACCAGTGACGTGTGGGCCTTTAACCCACTGGGTGGGGGCCGCTGGGAGCTCTTGGCACCACCTGCCTCCAGCTCCTCAGGGCCCCCAGGCCTGGCAGGCCACGCGGCCGCCCTGGTGGACAACACCTGGCTCTATGTGTCTGGTGGCCGCACCCAGCACGACCTCTTCTCCTCCGGCCTCTTCCGTTTCCACCTCAACAGTGCCGGTGGGGGCCGCTGGGAGCAGGTGATCCCGACGGGTGGGCGGCCCCCTGCTGCCACCGGCCACTCGATGGTGTTCCATGCCCCCTCCCGTGCCCTGCTGGTCCACGGGGGACACCGGCCTTCCACTGCCCGGTGAGTGATGTGCCCCACAATGCCCACCCCACAGGGCCAGTCTTGGCCCAACACTCTGGGCCTGGCAGCCTCCCTATGGTCTTCATCTGCTAACAGACTCCTGTGGTCACTCACTCCATCATTCATTCCATTTATTCATCCATTCATTTACTCCATCATTCATTCCATTTATCTATCCATTCATTTACTCACTCCATCATTCATTCCATTTATTCATCCATTCATTTACTCACTGCCTCATTCATTTATTCATTTACCCATTTACTCGTTCTCTAATCTTTTTGTTTAAATTTTTGTCTCAGTAAAGGTTTACACAGCAGCTTAGGTTCCCCTTCAACAGTTTCTACACAAATTGTTCGGTGACATTGGTTACATTCTTCATAGTCTGTGAGCGTTGTCATTATTTCTGTTTCATCCTCTGATGTTTTATTCCATCTGTTGGTCATTTACCTCCCCACACACGCCTACCCATCCGTCTATTCAAACCCGACTGCTCAGTGTCCAGCCCTTGCTAGACTGTGAAGTTAACCCAGAGATGAGTCAGACCCAGTCCTGCACCTGGAGAGCTTCAAGTTCAGAGCGGGCCGTAGGCCTAGACTCAGCCCTGGGTGATCCCACAATTCCTGAGAGTCCAGAGGAGGGAGAGAGGCCCTTCCTGCCTGAGCCTCTGCCCTGCCCCCTCCCTCAGGTTCTCGGTGCGGGTGAACTCCACCGAGCTCTTCCACGTGGATCAGCGTGTGTGGACAACCCTGAAGGGCCGGGATGGGCTTCAGGGCCCACGGGAGCGAGCCTTCCACACAGCGAGTGTATTGGGCAACTACATGGTGGTCTACGGTGAGGAGCCCCCTGATCCCGCCTGCCTTCCTGCCTTCCGGAGGCCCGAGCCTGACCCTGAGCTGAGGCTCCCTGCGTAGGTGTCCCCATCCCACCCTCAGGCTTGCCAGCAGTACCCGTTTGTTTCCTCCTCTCCCAGGGGGCAACGTTCACACCCATTACCAGGAGGAGAAGTGCTACGAAGACGACATCTTCTTCTACCACCTCGGCTGCCATCAGTGGGTGTCAGGGGCTGAGCTTGCCCCCCCAGGCACCCCCGAGGGTGAGTGGCCCCCTCTGCTTCCCCGAGAGGCTACTGAGATTCACGTCTGCGTGAGCCAGATGTCCTGTCGGAGTGGGCCTTGGGAGGCAAACATGGACTGGAGGCAGGACTAGGAACTGTTGTCATAGAGATGGGAGGCCGTCATAACAGCATCGGATCTAGGCCCAGTCCAGGTTTTGCCGGTGTCCAGCCACCCCAGGGAACTGCGTAAGAAGAAGTGACCTGTCCAAGGTCACATAGTGAGCACAGGGGCAGAACCAGGACAGCTGGGCTCACGCAACCACTTGTACGAAAATCATCACTTAATCTCTCTGGCGAGACTTCATCTCACTTACTTTGGACATGTTATCAGGAGGGACCAATCCCTGGAGAAGGACGTCAAGCAGAGGGTCAGCGAGAAAGAGGAAGACCTTCAACGAGGTGGATTTACAGTGGTTGCAACAGCGGGCTGAAACATAGCAACAATTGTGAGGATGGCACAGGACTGGGCAGTGTTCCATTCTGTTGTGTGCAGGGTTGCTATGAGTCGGGACCGACTCGACAGCACCTAACAACAGCAACAAATCTCTCTGGGCCTCAGTCAGTCTCCCCCTCTATAAAATGAGGATTGTAATAACACTTAAGCCGTTGGGCTGCCGTGAGAATAAATTGAGATGATGCTCAAGGACAGCCAGGCTCGCGTGTTACCTTCCTCATAGCAGTGAGGGTCCCGTCACGGGGCCAGAGTGCTCTCCAGGGAAGGGGCGTGGAGAAATCACCCTAACTCTTTGGATCAGAGACTGCTTTGAGAATTGGTTGAGAGCCACAGACCCTTTCCTCAGAAAGACACTTGTACACAGAAACTGGACATACCATTTCAGGGGGCCGTGGACTTCCAGGGGCCCATCTGAGCGGCTTTCCCTTCCCCTCCCTCCGAAAAGGAGACAGAGGACAGGTATTAAGAAAGGAACATTAACACGTAAGGAGTAGGCAGGAGGAAGGGCCCCAAAGGAGCCCTGTATGATGTTAGGAATAAAGCCCAGGCCTGGCTTTTGAGGCCCCCGTTCCAGGGATCCTCTCCCTGTCCCTCTGCTAGGCCCCCTTACTGGGCCAAAGTGTGAGGTTTCTGGAGGTGTCTTCCTCCCTTCCATCTGTGATTCACTGGGCGAAGCCCCATGCCCTTACAGTGTCTATGGTCAGTAAGAGGGTGGAGAGTACTTTGGACATGTCAGGAGGGACCAGTCCCTGGAGAAGGACATGATGCTCGGTAAGGTAGGGGCCAGCAAAAAAGAGGAGGACCCTCAACCAGATGGATTGACACAGTGGCTGCAACAATCCAACAATGGGCTCAAGCATAGCAACGATTGTGAGGATGGCGTAGGACCAGGCAGTGTTTCATTCTGTTGTACATAGGGTCGCTGTGAGTCAGAATTGACTTGACGGCACCTGAGAACAACAACAAGACGGTGGGGAAATCGTCGTTCTCTGACCACTTACCTGTCAGCCCTTTTGGTTGTAAGTGACTGAAACCCATCTCAACTGGCTTAAGCAAAAAGGAGTTTCTTGACTCACACATGCATGAAAACTCCAGGACACTGACTTCAGGCAGGGCTGGATCCAGGTGCTCACCTGAAGGCATCAGCCATATATCTCTCTCCAACTCTTGGTTGAGTTCACTTCAGTCTTTAGTAGTTTGCCTTTTGTACATGATCACCAGCAGCTCTTGGGGAAGAGAGTGCTTTTTTCCCAAGAATTGTCACAAAAGTTTTACGATGGACTCTTATTGCCCAGAAATGGGTCCCGTACTCATCCCTGAGCTCGTCACTGAGACTCTGATTGGCTGAACTTCCATTTCTGCAAGAGGCAGGGAAAACTTGACTTGAGCCTTGTGGATTTGGAGTGGAAGAGGGTGGTTTTCCAGAGGAAAGTCGGCCAGTCACTAGTAGGGAGGCTGGTGCTAGCCAGACAAAAACAAGTGAGAGCGAGGCAGCCTGTCTGGGGCTTCAGAGCTGCTTCTCCAGTCCTCACAGCTCCACAAGGGTGTGATGATGGTCCCACTTTATAGAGGAGGAACTGAGGCTCAGAGAAGTTGAGTTGCTGGCCCAAAGCCGTAAGTGGTAGATCCAGGATTTGAACCCAAGTCTTTCTTTTTTTTCCTTTGTAAGTAATATTTTATTGTGTTTTTGGTGAAAGTTTACACAGCAAGTTAGGTTCCCATTTGACAATTTCCACACAAATTGTTCGGTGATATTAGTTACATTTTCCCCAGTATGTCAACTTTCTCTTTAACTGTGTTCTGCTTGTTCCGTTTCCCGTACTCTGGTTTCCCTGCCCCCTTATCGTCTCCTCTTTGCTTTAGAGTAAATGTTGACCTGTAGGTCTCATACAGATGGTTTTTTTGTAGAGCACCGATCTGACGGGTAATGTCCTTTATTTTGTGAGTCACTTTGCTATTTCACTAAAAGGTGACCTTGGGGTAGTTTCAGTTCAAGGTTTAAAGAGTGTCTCAGGATAATAGTCTCAGGGGGTCCTCTGGTCTCAACAGGTCCAGTTAATCTGGCCTTTTTTTTTTTTTCAGAGTCTGAGTCTTGTTCTACATTTTTCTCCCATTCTATCCAGGACCATTAATTGTGATCCTGGTCAGAACAGTCAGTGGTGGTAGCTGGGCACCATCTACATCTTCTGGTCTCGGGGTGGATGAGGTTGTGGCTCATGTAGGCTATCTGTCCTATAGACTTGTTTCTTCTCTGAGATTTGGGTTATCTTATTATTCTTTTGTTCCTGATGAGTAGGCACCAATGGTTGTAGTTTAGATAGTGAACCCCAGTCTTCCTGACCCCAAAGACTTGACTCTGCTCAATTATTTGGGCAGGGGTGTGGGAGCCCAAAGAGGGGACAGCTAGAGCTAGTGCAGGGCCAGGCGGCCTGGGAGGGTTTCCTCAGGCAGGTGGGGTAGAAGCAGGAGCCGGCAGGCTGGGTTGAGGGTTAGGAGAGTTAGGGTCAGCCTCCAGCAGGGGAGGTTGTGCTGGGAACCTGGGGGTCTGATGTTCTTGGGTGTCTGTATTCTCCTAGGCCGAGCAGCGCCTCCCAGTGGCCGATATTCACATGTGGCAGCCGTGCTTGGTGGCAGTGTCCTGTTGGTGGCTGGGGGCTACAGTGGCCGGCCCCGTGGAGACTTGATGGCCTACAAGGTTCCCCCCTTTGTGTTCCAGGCACCTGCCCCGGACGTGAGCACTGGGTGATAGGGAGAGGGTGGCTGGGGGAGGAGACAGCATAGTTCCTGCAAATGAGGGGAGAAGTGGGAGGGGGTCCCTGGGGCCATGAGAGGAAGGAGGGAGGTCCCCAGGTCCAAGGGAGAAGGGATGGAGGTCCCTGGAGCTGAGAGAAGAGGAGATAGAGGGTACCTGGGGCCAAAGGGTAGGGATAGTGGTTCCTGGGGCTGGGGGAGGGTCAGGTCCTCAAGACTCAGCGCAGTCAGCGTTCCCTGGGAAAATTAAACTGAGCGGGGCTGGAGAGGCAGGCCCAGGTTTGAGTAGCCCCTCTCCTATTCCCTGTCTCCCTACAGTACCACCTGGACTATTGCTCCATGTACACGGACCACAGTGTCTGCTCCGGAGACCCTGAATGCAGCTGGTGTCAGGGGGCCTGCCAAGCTGCACCCCCTCCTGGGACCCCTTCAGGGGCTGTGAGTGACTTCCCCAAACACTCTGTCCTCTAGCACAGAGACCCTGTCCAAGTAGAGAAGGACCTTCCACAAACTGAGAGACTTATTTTCATAGCTAAGATCCTCATTCCTGACTGCTCACCCCTGACCCCTGACCCCCTGAGACCTTTTGAACTTACGACCCTGTCCCTGAACCTCCCCAGTCCTGTCCTCTTGATCTCCCACATTCTAGCCCCACCTTCAGTTCTTCATCTTTCGATTTCTGGCCAGTTCTGCCCCAGGACCCTTGTGTCCACGGCCCCGCCCTGACCCCTTGAGCTGTGGTGAGTAGTGACCCCTGTCCTCTCCCCTTCCCTGCAGTGTCCAGCCGCCAGCTGCCTGGGCCTGGGCCGCCTCCTGGGCGACTGCCAGGCATGCCTGGCCTTCAGCAGCTCCACAGCCCCTCCCCGGGGGCCCGGTACCCTGGGATGGTGTGTGCACAATGAGAGCTGCCTCCCACGACCTGGTGAGTGTCCAGCAGGGTTGGGGGGCTGCAGCACAGCACCTGGCACTGACCACCTACCCAACACCTTCTCAGAGCAGGCCCGCTGCCGCGGGGAGCAGATCTCAGGCACTGTGGGCTGGTGGGGGCCGGTGCCTGTCTTCGTCACATCCCTGGAGGCCTGCGTCACCCAGAGCTTCCTGCCTGGCCTGCACCTGCTCACCTTCCAGCAGCCACCCAACGCCTCCCAGCCTGACAAGGTAGGGAGCCAGGGAACCAGGCCCCGGGTGGAGCAATAAAGGGCCTGGGCCTAAGAGGTTTTGTTTTTCAAATGGCTCTTCTATCACTTTTGAGTTTACCCCATAAGTCTTTACGTCGGAGGGTCTGATTTTCTTTATACTGATTAAGATTTTCCTTTTTTACGCCATTAGCTTTTTTTTTAAATAATATTTTACTGTGTTTTTGGTGAAGGTTTACACAGCAGTTTAAGTTCCCATTCAACAATTTCTACCTAAGGTGTTCAGTGACATTGGTTATATTCTTCGCAATGCGTGAACGTTCTCATTATTTCCGTTCTGGTTGTTCTGTTTCTATTAATCTAGCTTCCCTTCCCCCTTACAGTCTTATCTTTGTTTTAAAGTAATTGTTGACTGTATGGTCTCATATAGGTGATTTTTTTTTTTTTTTATGATATTTTGTTGTGTTTTCAGTGAAGGTTTACACAGCAGTTCGTATAGGTGATTTTGTAAAGGACACGGTACTTATGGGTGATATTCATTATTTTTTGAGCCAGTTTGTTACTTAGCTGCAGGGTGACCTCAGGGGTTGGGTTGGGTTTAAAGTTTGAAGAGTATCTCAGGGCAGTAGTATCGGGGAGTCCTCCAGTCTCAACCAGTCCAGTAAGAAAAATTTTTTTAACTGGTGAAATACGCATAACAAAAAAAATGCCTGTAACATAAAATTGACCATTGTGACATTTAGTACATTCGAGGTCTTGAACAACCATCACCACGATCTGTCACCCCAGAAGGAAACCCCGTACCCAGTAAGCAGTCACTCTGTATTCCCCTCTTCCCCTAGCCCCTGGCAACCACTAATCTGTTTTTTCTCTCTATGGAATTGAATATTTCAAAGAACTCTGAATATTTCGTATAAATGGAATTAAACGTGGCCTTTGTGTCTGACTTCTCTCACTTAGCACCAGGTCTTCAAGGCTCATCCATGTCCTAGCATGTGTTAGTACTTCATTCTTATCTTTATGGCCGAATAATATACCACCGTATGGATACACCAGGTTTTGTTTTTCCATTCATCAGTTGATGGGCGTTTGGGTTGTTTCCACCTTTTGGCTATCGTGACTAATGCTGCCGTGAACAATTGTGTACACATTTTTGTTTGAATACCTGTTTTCAGTTCTTTTGTGTATGTACCCGGGAGTGGAATTGCTGGGTCATATGCTAATTCTGTGTTTAACTTACTGAGGAACTGCCAAACTCTTTTCCACAGTGACTCCGTATTGATTTTTTAAATGGGTAGTATATCTGCGGGAGCCCTCGTGGGGTAGTGGTTAAAGTGCTTGGCTGCTAACCGAAGGCTGGCAGTTTGAAACTACCAGCCGCTCCATGGGAGAAAGCTGTGGCAGTTTGCTCCCATAAAGATTACAGCTTTAGAGACCCTATGGGGCAGTCCTGCTCTGTCCCCTAGGGTCACCATGAGTCAAAATCAACTCAACAGCAGTGGAGCTGATTTGGTTTCGGTTTTGGAGGAAATCTACACGGTTCAAAAATCACAATGAAATAAAAAGCTGTTGCGTGAAAAGTCTCTCCCATCTACCCAACGCCCCATCGCCTTAGTGTCCCAGAACTGTCTGGCCTCCACATCCTTCCAACTCAAGATCACCCTAGCTCTCCTCAGAAGATCCACTTGGGTTTCTTTTATATCCTTCCAGCCTCCCTATTCAAATACAAGTAAATATGATGTTTTATTATTTTTCTTGCACAAAAGTTAGTATACTATCTACACCGTACCACCACTTCCTTTTTTTCATTTAACATGTCCTTGTGAACTTCCCATCACAGAGCTTTGGATTCACCCTCATTCTTTTATTTTTGGCTTTAGCAAACAAATATATCTTCTCACCATTTAGGGTGCTAGAAGTCCAAATTGAGGGCACTGGCTCTAGAGGAAGGCTTTCTCTCTCTGTTGGCTCTGGAGGAAGGTCCTTGCCTGTTCAGTTTCTGCTCCTCGTTTCCTTGGTGATCTTCACGTGGCCTGGCGTCTATCTCCCCCCATCTGTGCTTCCTCGTTCTTTTTTTTTTTCACAGCTGCATAGTATTCCGTTCATACTCACGGCACCATAGTGCTGTAGTTTAAACAGCCTCTCACTTGGTCTCTTGGTCATCTAGCGCTGCTATAGCAAATACCACAAGTGGATGGTTTTAACAAAGATAAGTTTATTTCCTCACAGTAAAGTAGGCTAAAAGTCCAAATTCAGGGCGTCAGCTCCCCAGGGGAAGGCTTTCTCTCTTTGTCGGCCTTCCCATCAATGTTCCCCTGGACTAGGAGCTTCTCCACACAGGGACCCGGGTCCAAAGGACGCGCTCTGCTCCTGGCACTGCTTTCTTGGTGGAATGAGGTCCCCCATTCTCTGCTTGCTTCCCTTTCCTTTTGTCTCTTGTAAGATAAAAGATGGTGCAGGCCACACCCTAGGGAAACTCCCTTTACATTGGATCAGGGATGTGACCTTAGTAAGGGTGTTATACAATCCCACCCTAATTGTCTTTAACATAAAATTACAATCGCCGAATGGAGGACAACCACATGATACTAGGAATCATGCCCCAGCCAAGTTGATACACACATTTTTGGGGGGACATAATTCAATCCGTAACACTCGGGTTTGTTCTTTCCTTAGTGCAGTAAAGCATGTAGTGTACATGTCACTTTGAATGGTGGATCTAGACTTCTAAGGGCTTAGGTGGGAGGTGGGGTGTTGGGGAGCAGGATACTGAAGAGCCCTGGAGGTTTTTTTTTTTTTTTGAGGGAAATCGGTTTTTGTTTTTATTTGACTTTTCCAACCCTCCCTTGTTGGTGCCAGCATTGCTTCTGATGGACACAGTCTTTATTTTAGATACGCTAACGTAGACTTCCCTGAACTCTTGGGTTTGGGATATATCTGTCTCCTCTAAGAATGCATATCTTATTTTGTTGGTTATCTCTCAAAGGGAAACTCACCTCCTCTTCTGGGTGTTCAGCTTGAGAGACCTCTATTGACTTAATATAGCAGTACCAGTGTGAGAAAAGAAAATCCTTTCCTAAATATGTCCGCCTGACGCAGACTGGACTTTCCTCCTGAGTCTCCAGCTTAATACTACCTCACAGTTCCTGAAATTGAATAAAGTGAACTGTTGAAGCCTTTTAGCTTTGCTAAGTTCCATGCTCTCTGGCAAGATCACTGCAGGACGGAAACACCCTGGTCAAAACCCTGCAGCCCTAAAAATGCTGAATTCTTTGTCTAGTTAAATATACTCTTTGTTTTATCCACAAGACTGAGTCTCAGGTTAGCCCCTCCAGACGGAGGTATCTGGGCCTGATTACCATATGTTTACCATAAATTTATCTGTTGTTGCCTGTTCTTCCTGTATCAGATCCTTGCCATCCTTCTTGCATTATATTAGAGAGAGAAGCCCAACTGACACCTGTAGTTTGGGTTTCTAAGTAATTTCTAAAAACCCAGTGCTGGCTTTCACTTCTGATAGCTAAGGACTAACCGTAAACGTGAGAGACCCTGGAGTTCTAACGAGAAGGAGGGGAACGGGGCTGAGGCAGTGCTGGGCTCTGGGACCCCATCGTGCTGTCTGAATTTTGAGTTCTGACTCTGCTCCCCGAGCAGCCGTGCCCCTGGGACTCAGTCTCTTATTCGTTAAAATAGGGAAGGAGGTTGAGCTGACCAGTCTTTTCTGGCTCTGGTGTGGTCGGAGGAGCGTGGGGACCCTGGGGGTGGTCCAGAGAGGTCCTCACACCCCTGTATCCCTGGCTGCTGCAGGTCTCCATCGTCCGCAGTACAACCATCACCCTGACACCCAGCCCAGAGACAGACGTGTCCCTGGTCTACCGTGGCTTCATCCACCCACTGCTGCCTGGGGGGCCTGGTGGGCCGGGAGCCGAGGACGTGGCTGTGTGGGCCCGGGCCCAGCGTCTCCACGTCCTAGCTCGGATGGCCCGCGGCCCTGACACCGAGAACATGGTGAGGGCACCTGGGGCATTGAAGGGGGTGTTTATGGTAAATGTGGGGGGATGGGGCGATTTGAAGGTTCTTGGGGAGAGTTGGGGGGAAGTCAGAGGCTCAGGGTATATCCCTAGTGGAGGAGGAAGGGCGTGGGAGCCAAAATAGTGGGTTTTAAATTGTGAACCGAATTTGAGGAGAAATTTGAAAAAGGTGGAAAAGCTCTAAATTACCAAGTCACCTTCTCCTGAGGAGGAAGTGGGTCATGGCGGGTTTGGGAGTGCTTGGAGGTTCTTGGGGTCTCAGGGACTCAGAGGCCCTTCTCTTCTTCCCAGGAGGAGGTGGGGCGCTGGGTGGCTCAGCAGGAGAAGGAGATGAGGCGGCTGCAACGCCCAGGCTCAGCCCGCCTCTTCCCTCTACCTGGACGGGGCCACAAGTACGCAGTGGAGATTCGGGGCCAGCTCAACGGCTCCGCGGGCCCTGGGCACAGCGAGCTCACCCTGCTGTGGGACCGGACTGGCGTGCCAGGCGGCAGTGTGAGTGCCCTGGCCCTGGCCTCTGACCCCCAGGGCCTGGCCTCAGATACCCTGGCCTCTCTGAACCCCAACGCCCCCAACTCCTAACTCCTTAGGCCCTGACCTGTAACCCCTAGACTTTTGACCTCTGAATGCTAGACACCTCACCTTTGTCCTTCTAGGTCCCAGCCTCTGACCCCTGACCTCATGTTCTGATCCCGTCCACATCTTGTGATTCCTTCTGCCTTGTCCCCGATGACCCTGACCCCTACCCTCGGTTCTTTGATCTCTCATCTCTAGATTCTCTCAAATCCTAATCCCCTTTTGTCTGCTGATCCCCTAAATCCCACTTTCTATTCGCCTGTGTTCTCAATTTCGTCTTCAAACCCTACCCTCAGTCTTTAGCCCCAAACTCTGACCCCTACCCCAAACCTAAGCCCTGATTCCTGACCCTTGACTGGGAGCGTGGACCCCTGACCCTCATATGACCCCCCCCCCCCCAGGAGATCTCCTTCTTCTTCCTGGAGCCTTACCGCTCGGCGGCCTGCACCTCCTATTCCTCCTGCCTGGGCTGCTTGGCAGACCAAGGCTGCGGCTGGTGCCTGGCCAGTGCCACTTGCCACCTGCGCCAGGGCGGGGCCCACTGTGGCGACGAAACTGGCGGGTCCCTGCTGGTGCTGGTGCCCACCCTCTGTCCACTCTGTGAGGAGCATCGCGACTGCCATGCCTGCACCCAGGTGCCTGCCAAACCAGAGGGGAGGTCTCAGGACAGAGGCCAGTGGGGTGGGCAGGCGGAGAAGGAGGAGCCCCCCAAAGCTGGCGTGGGCAGCTGAGGGGCTCCTGGGGGCAAGAGCCAGGAGGGGAGCAGGGGAGATGGGGCTGGAGAGATGGGCCCCTGGGAGCCAGGACTTCCGTGGCTCCAAGGGCAGAAAGCCCAACTCAACCCTTTTTGATTGGCTCAAACAACCAGCGAGCCCCAAGAGTAGGTCTTTAGGCCTGGCCAGCTCCGGGGGTTCAAATGATGTTTCAGGCGTCCATCTCCTGCTGTGCCACGTCTGCTTCCTCCCTGGGAAGATCATTCCTTGCGAGTGGCAAAGGAGCCAGACTTGCGTCCTGCCACTCAGCCACTGAGTCCCAAGTGGAAAGAGAGCACCTTTCTCTCACCCTGTCTCCCCCTGCCACCCCTTGTTCAGCAGAAGTCCCAGAGTCATGTTTCACTGGCTCTGGTTGGGTCTTGTGCAGACTCCTGGACCAGTCACTGAGGTTGTGGGTGGGTGGTGACCCCTTGCCCACCTCTGGATCCCAAGGATTTAATCAGCCCCACCCGGACCACACAGAAGAGGTGCTATTGCCAAAAGAAGGGATGAGTGCTGGGCAGGCACAAACCACCGGTGTCCTTGGCTGGAGGGGAACATCCAGCGTGTCCAGCAGTTTGTGAGGGAGGTGGGCTTAGAGGGGGTGGTCTGTGGGGTGACACTGACTCCCCCCTCTCAGGACCCCTTCTGCGAGTGGCATCAGAGCACCAACCGCAAAGGGGATGCGGCGTGCAGCCGGCGGGGCCGGGGCCGGGGTGCCCTGAAGAGCCCGGAGGAGTGTCCTCCACTGTGCAGCCAGTGAGCCCAGCGGGGCCTAGGGAGCAGATGCATGTGGGGGTGTGGGCTGAGAACTGCGAGTGACCCCCAACCCCCATTCCACAGGCGCCTGACCTGCGAGGACTGCCTGGCCAACTCGAGCCAGTGTGCTTGGTGCCAGTCCACCCACACCTGCTTCCTGTTTGCTGCCTACCTGGCCCGGTACCCACACGGGGGCTGCCGTGGCTGGGACGACAGGTGGGGCCCGCGTGGCAGGGGCTGGAGGAGGGTCCAGGCTGGGGGAGGGGGCCGGGTTTTGACTGCCTCTACACCGTACCCCTGCAGCGTGCACTCGGAGCCCCGGTGCCGGAGCTGCGACCACTTCCGGACCTGCCGTGAGTGCCTGCAGAGCCACGAGTGCGGCTGGTGTGGCAATGAGGACAACCCCACCCTGGGCCGGTGAGCGGGGCCGCCAGGGGCAGGTGGGCCAGGGCGGGTGGCATGGGGCGGCCGGCTTCCACTCAGAACCTAACGGCCTCTTTGTCTGTCTGTCCCTTTGCCCGTCCCCCGTTTCCCTTACCACCGCCTCTCTGTGTTGTTCCCCCTCCCCTCTTGCCTTCTTCTTTGTGTCCCTTCTCCTTGTCTCCTCTTTCTGTGTCTGTGACTTGTTGCCTCTCTGCTTGCCTTTCTCTCCTCTCCTCTCCTCTCCTCGCGTCCCTCTCTCTGTCCCTCCGTGGTCTGTCTGTGACTTCTCTTGGTGTTTGTCTCTCTCCCATTTCTCCTCTTCTCTGTCCCTCTCTCGTATTCCCATCTCTGTTTCTTGTTCTCTTTGGCCTCCTCTCTGCCTCACTGTCTCCCCGTCTCTGTCTCTTGCTTCTTTACTGCCCCTCTTCCCACCCCCTCCCCTCATCTCCAATCTCCCACCCCCCAGGTGCCTGCAGGGGGACTTCTCGGGGCCCCTGGGTGGGGGTAACTGCTCCCTGTGGGTAGGGGAGGGCCTGGGGCTGCCTGTGGCTCTCCCGGCCCGCTGGGCGTACGCCCACTGCCCAGATGTGGATGAGTGTCGCCTGGGCCTGGCACGGTGCCACCCACGGGCGACCTGCCTGAACACCCCCCTCAGCTACGAGTGCCACTGCCAGCGGGGCTACCAGGGTGACGGCAGCATGCACTGCAACCGCACGTGAGTGGGCGGGGTTGCCACGGTGTTGCCATCCCGGGGCTGGGTGCCTGGAGCGGGAGGGTGACGTATGGGGTGCTGGGTTCCTTTCTGTGGAACCAGCATCCCCAGTTTGCCTGGTGATTTACCTTGCAGACTAGACCCTCATTAGGATGACGAGGTGTCCGTGGAGACCAGCTCCCCAACGTAACACTAGTTAGTTATCATGGAGACGGGTTACCCGTAGAATGTGGGCTATAGTCATCAGCACCGTCATGGAGGTGGAGGAAAACCAAGCTGAGAAGTGGTTTTCACAGAGAAAAGAACACCTGTGGTGACATGTGGTTACTACAGAGACAGTAGTTACCACGTGTGAGGGGTTACCTTGGCGACAGGGCCACCGCCACAGTCCCAGACCCAGGAGACAGGCTTGTGATGGTTTTGTGGTAGAGATGGTGAGGGTGCTAGGCCTGCCCGACCCCTCCCCCAACCCAGCCCTGGCCCCTCAGGTGCCTGGAAGACTGTGGGCACGGTGTGTGCAGCGGCCCCCCCGACTTCACCTGCGTATGTGACCTGGGCTGGACGTCCGACCTGCCACCACCCACACCTGCCCCGGGACCCCCCGCCCCCCGTTGCTCCCGAGACTGTGGCTGCAACTTCCACAGCCACTGCCATAAGCGGGGGCCTGGCTTCTGCGATGAGTGCCAGGGTGAGGACCCCTCACCCCAGACACCCACACCTGCCCGGCCTCCACCACGGGCCTCTCGGGAGCCTCCTCCCTTCTGGGGGCTCCAGTTCCTCCCTCTCAGGGTGGGCTTAATTCTCCCCTAGTGCAGCTCTGGGTCCCCCTGCCCTATTCCCTGCTCTTTCCCTCAAATGAGTTTCAGTGCCACCTGTCTCTGGCTGGGCCTCGGTTCCCCCCCTTGGGACTTGATCTTCTCCTCAGTCTGGGCCCTGGCTTCCCCCCTTTGAAGCAGCTAAGTGGGGGTCAGGGATCAGCTGAGCCGGCTGGTCTGTACCCCTTGGCCCTGACTCTGCGTACCATCTTCTGGGACCTCCACAGACTGGACGTGGGGGGAGCACTGCGAACGGTGCCGGCCCGGCAGCTTCGGCAACGCCACGGGCTCAGGGGGCTGCCGGCCCTGCCAGTGCAACGGGCACGGGGACCCGCGCCGGGGCCACTGTGACAACCTCAGCGGGCTCTGCTTCTGCCAGGACCACACCGAGGGTGTGCACTGCCAGCTCTGCTCCCCTGGCTACTATGGGGACCCCCGGTGAGCTAGGCGACCAGCCAGGGCTGGGTAGGGTAAGGTTAGGGATGCGGAACAGTGAGGCAGGACTGTCTGATGCTGGCTCTTCTCTGTCTTCCCAGGGCTGGTGGCTCCTGCTTCCGGGAGTGTGGGGGTCGTGCCCTCCTCACCAACGTGTCCTCAGTGGCACTGGGCTCACGCCGGGTTGGAGGGCTGCTGCCTCCCGGTGGTGGGGCGACAAGAGCTGGGCCAGGCCTGTCCTATTGCGTGTGGGTTGTGTCAGCCACCGAAGTGCTCCAGCCATGTGCCCCTGGGACCCTCTGTCCCCCACTTACCCTCACCTTCTCCCCTGACAGTAGCACCCCATGCACGGTAAGCACTGAGGACTAGGGTTCAGCTCCAGGAACCAAAACCACATCTCCCCAACCCAGTCTGGATCCCCAGACAAACCTTGACCCCCATACCCCCAGTTTTTAATCCTCCAGACCCCAAACCCTGTTCCCCATACCCCCAGCCCTTTGTTTAAGCCCACAGACTTTCGAACTTCTCAGATCACCTCCTATTTCCTGAACTCCAGTCCCCCATTCTCCAGGTCCTCAGCTCCCCTTCCCCATACCAGGCATTGTGAATAGCTTTCACCTTGCATACCAACTCTGACTGATTGGTGGTGGCTGCCTGGAGCTGTGTGTTGAGAACAAGGCTCACTGCGGGAGTCCTGATCGTTTAGCCGTGTCTGCTCTGAACACAGGATGAGGAATGGTGGCCTGCGTGCCACAATTTGACAGCCCTGCCCTGAACCCTCAAATAACTCATTTTCCAGACCCAGATTGCCCTCTCCTCCTGAACTCCTCCTCCTCCCAAATCCCAAGCATCCCTCTTTCTCATCCTCATGGTCCCCTAATCTTTGCCTCTCTACCCCTCCAGCTGAGCTACGTCCTAGCCTTTGATGGATTCCCTCGCTTCCTGGACACTGGTGTCGTCCAGTCAGACCGTAGCCTTATTGCTGCCTTCTGCGGCCAGCGGCGAGATAGGCCTCTCACCGTGCAGGCCCTGTCTGGTACGGGGGCATGGGACCTCTTTGTCCGGGGCTTTACATTCCTTCCCTGAGGTGGGTTCCAAGACCCGGGTTGCAGCCCAGCTCTGGCACTGGCTTGCTGGGCGACACTGTCCCTTGCCACTTCTGGGCCTCAGTTTCCTCAGTTGAGAGGAAAACAGAGAGGATTGTGTTGACTGGGTTGCCACTGGGAGAGAGGGGCCTAGTAGACCATGTCTTTGGGGCACATAGGTTGCGGCTGGTGTGAGAGCTCCTTAGTAGCTCCTTGGCCCTGGTTCTCAACCAAGGGTGATTTTGCCCCTCAGGACATTTGGCAATGTCTGGAGACAGTTTGATCGTCATCGTTGGGGGTTGGGGTGCTACTGGCATCCAGTGGGTGGAGGCCAGAGATGATGCTAAACATCCCACAATGCCTGGGACAGCCCCCACAACAAAGAATCATTGGGCCTGAAACATCAGCAGTGCTGAGAGCTTGAGAAACTCTGCTTAGTCTATGGAGATGTGGTACAAATAATTTCTTACCCGTGGAAGTTAAAGGGCCCGAGTTTGGAAATGATTTTGTTTGTACTGTGAATCAGAGTAGCTCCAAAGCTGGGAGAGAAAGGGGTGGATTGCACGGAACCCCCAGGCCCGCTCACACTGAGCAGCTAGGAGGAGGGTGCCCTCGATTTTGTTCACTCAGCAAATGTTTACTGAGCATTATGGTGAGCTGGGCCTGAGTGAGCTGCTGAGGAGAGAGCAGTGAGCAAGGGACACAGGCCCTGCCTGTGTGGACTCCCAGTCCTGTGGGGTGGCAAAACAGCATGGAACAGAGTACTGTGTATGCAAAAAAGTGTACACCTTTGCTAAGGGCCGAGAGGAAGCAGAGAGGAGCGGGCACCTGGCCTCCTCTGTGGAGCTGGGGAAGGCTTCTTTGCAGACTGCAATTTGACAGGAGAAGGACGTCATGCTTGGTAAAGTAGAGGATCAGCAAAAAAAGAGGAGGACCCCCAGTGAGATGGACTGACACAGTGGCTGCAACAATGGCCTCAAGCCTAGCAGTTGTGAGGATGGCACAGGACCGGGCAGTGTTTTGTTCTGTAGTACATGGGATCGCTGAGTCAGAGCCGACTCGAGGGCACCTAACAACAACGATGAATTTGACCGGAGGCCTTATGAGACATGGTGGGGACCGGCGACTGCTCCAGACAGAGGAAAGAACAGATACTTAGCTCTGAGGAGAAGCAGGCAGCTGGAGTGCAGGGGGCATGGGAAGTGGGGAGTGGTGCGATCAGAGACTCTGCAGGGCCCTGAAGACCTCAGGAGGCATTTTTTAAAAATATGGCTGTATCGAGGGATAGTTTACACGATGTTGTTATTAGCTGTCATCAAGTCGGCCCCAACTCATACAAATCCCATGCACAATGGAATGAAATGCTGCTCGGTCCTGTGCCAACCCCATGATCGCTTATGAATCAGACCGCTGTGGTACATAAGGTTTTCATTGGCTGATTTTTGGAAGCAGGTTGCCAGGCCTTTCTTCCTAGTCTGCCTTGGTCTGGAAGCTCAGCTGAAATCTGTTTAACATCATAGCAACATGCATGGAAGGCAAGAATTCTACCGCTGAACCGTCACTGCCCCCATAGTTTAGATATCGTATGATTAATCCCTGCCCCCTGCCCCACCCCTAGGCAGAGGGCTCAGTTTTATGTAAGAGAACGGGGGAGCTGTGGAAGGGTTAGGAGCTCGGCAGTGACAGGACCAGATTTCTGTTTCATAGGATCACTCCGGCTGCCGTGTGGAATGGAGTGTAGAGGGGCTATGAAGACCAGCGGGGAGACACGCAGGTGTCTAGATGAGATGGGAGGCTGGCTTGTATGGCAGCAGAGGAAGTGGCAAGTAGTGGATGGATGGGGAAGATTTAGGCTGTAAAATCGAGGGAACTTGTTGAGTTGGACAAGGGAAGGGGCCTGAGGGAGAACTGATAAGCCTGGCAGTGATTATAATGATCACAGTATCTTGCTTCCCTGCTCAGTTACACTGGCTTTTCTGGAAACCTGGAGTGGAGCAGTGCCCGGAACGGGGCTTCACTCTAGCCTCTCCCCAACAGGGCTGCTCGTGCTGCACTGGGAGGCCAACGGCTCCTCGTCTTGGGGCTTCAACGCCTCGGTGGGCTCTGCCCGCTGTGGGTCTGGGGGCCCTGGGAGCTGCCCTGTCCCTCAGGAGTGCGTGCCCCAGGATGGGGCTGCGGGTGCCGGGCTCTGCCGATGCCCCCAGGGCTGGGCTGGCCCACACTGCCGCATGGCTCTGTGTCCTGAGAACTGCAATGCCCACAACGGGGCAGGGACTTGCAACCAGGTATAGTGGGATGGGGCAGCCAGGTGAGACAGGGTGGTGATCTGATCAGGGCTCCCCTGAGTCTCCCTCTGCTGTCCCCAGAGCCTGGGTGTGTGCATCTGTGCCGAGGGCTTTGGGGGCCCCGACTGTGCCACAAAGCTGGACGGTGGGCAGCTCGTCTGGGAGACCCTCATGGACAGCCGCCTCTCAGCCGTGAGTTGTGGATACCCACTCTCTGGGGACGCACCACACAGTCCGCCTCCTGGATCATTCTCCCACCTCTGCTCCTGGGACCACCCCCCAGACCCTGTATGCAGGCCCAACACTTTGTCATGACATTGGCCTGACACTTGACCTCCCTGCTCCCCAGGACACTGCTAGCCGCTTCCTGCACCGCTTAGGGCACACCATGGTGGAGGGACCTGATGCCACCCTGTGGATGTTTGGGGGCCTGGGCCTGCCCCAGGGGCTGCTGGGAAACCTGTACAGGTGAGGATTGCCCTGGGGAATTGGGATACCTGAATGAGAGAAGGTTACCTCAGGGGATGCTGAAATATCTGTCACACAGAGGTCATCTCAGGGTACAGGAAACCCTCTACAGTTGAGGGATACCCTAAAGGATGCTGTGACACTTTTCACAGGAGGCTAACCCCAGGGACTGGGGTACTTAATTGGGTGGTGCGGCCCCAGGGAATGCTAAAATGACTGTTGTAGGAAGGTCACCTCAAAGGGATATAGGGTTACTTGTGTGTGGAGGGAGTCACCCCAGAGGATGCGGGAAACCTGTGAGGGAGAGTCACCCTAGGGGATGCTGGGATGTCTGTACAATGAGGCTGTTTTTGAGGTCATTCCCTGCGTTTTGGTCCCAGGTACTCGGTGAGTGAGCGGCGGTGGACACAGATGCTGGCGGGAGCCGAGGACGGGGGCCCGGGTCCCTCCCCCCGATCCTTCCATGCAGCCGCCTATGTTCCTGCTGGCCGTGGCGCTATGTACCTGCTGGGGGGGCTCACGGCCGGGGGCATCACCCGCGACTTCTGGGTTCTCAACCTCACTACCTTGCAGTGGCGGCAGGAGAAGGTGAGCATCGCCCTCGCTCTCACCCCCACAGCCGGGCTCTGGCAGAGGCGGCCATGGGGGCTCCTGCCAGCTTGGCCGCAGGAGGACAAAGCCTCCTCCCAGGGCTCCAGCAGAGTCACCAGCAGTGAATTTCATTGGTCCATCCTGGGTCGTGTTGTAGTTGTCAACCAGCCCCTGGCCAGGGGAATGTGGTGCTCTGGTTGGCCAGGCCTAGACACAACCTGGAGCAGGCTGTAACCAGCCTCACACAGCCACCTGAGGTGAGAGTGAGGAGCAGGGGCTTCCCAGAGAAACCTCAGGCTACTCTGACCTGAAGAGCAGGCAGAAATAAGCAGGTATCTGCCACACACCTGCCAGGACCATAGCTGGTCAGAGGTCTTGGGATCTGACGTTCCGAGGAGCTCACTACCACTGTAGCAGAGGGGAGTGTGGGGAGCTTTGGGTCTCACTTCTACCCACAAGTTGACCCCTGACCTCTGGCCCCCTGGTGACCTCCACCCTTTCCCTCAGGCTCCTCAGACCATGGAGCTGCCAGCAGTGGCAGGTCACACCCTTACTGCCCGCCGTGGTCTGTCTCTGCTTCTGGTGGGCGGTTACTCCCCCGAAAATGGCTTCAACCAGCAGCTGCTCGAGTACCAGCTGGCGACCGGCACCTGGGTGTCCGGAGCCCAGAGCGGAACACCCCCAACAGGTGCGCTGGGGCCAGGGAGGGCACAGCTTCTTTGACCTCCTGGTCCTCCAGGGCTTCACGTAGGCTCTCTAGCCACTCCTATACTCTGTGATCACTGCCCATACTCCTTGTTGTCTCTGTCTCCCCCAGCCCCTTCCCAGATTCTCAGGGCACCACCTCTTGAGACATTTGGTTTCTCTGTTTACCCCTCCCAGACTCTGTGGTAAACTGCCCACCTCCTGCCCTGGTAACAGTGCAGGCATTGGCTGCCTCCCCTAGGTTTTAAGATCAGGGCCTCTCAGGTGTTCTACTTTGTCTATTGCTCCTTCTACACTCTTTAATCACTGACTCTTGGGACATTCCGTTCACCCCGTCTCCTTTCTAAGTCTGTTGTAACTTCCCAACAATTGATTCTTCTCCTTTTCCCAGAATCTCTGGTGATTGTCTTTGAAGTGAGGAGAGAGGGAGGACTTGAGGACGCCCAGGTCTCTGGCCGGGCAGGGTGGTGGTGTGGCACCGAGAAGGGGAACCTGGGGAGGTCAGGGTAGGTGGAGACATTCCTGGTCGTCGGCCCTCCCCCATCTCTGGGTCCCTCTGCTTCCAGGTCTCTATGGTCATTCGGCCGTCTACCATGAGGTCACGGACTCCTTGTATGTGTTTGGAGGCTTCCGCTTCCATGTGGAGCTGGCCGCCCCGTCCCCAGAGCTCTACTCCCTGCACTGCCCTGACCGCACCTGGAGCCTGCTGGCCCCTTCTCAGGGGGCAAAGGTCAGGAAAAGAAGTCCGGACAGATGGATGTAGGGGGCAAGGGGTCCTTTCCCAGTGCCCCAGGGACTGGCTCAATCCTGGATTCCTACTACTTCTCCTTTCCAGTCTCTTAAACTGAACTGTGACACCCCCACACTCCCCTTCTTCCATCCCTGACTTGGAAGGAAGCCTCCCAGACCGGGAGGTCAGAGGCATGGGTTCTAGCCCCAGCTCTGCCCCCACTCTCAGTGAGTCCTGGCAGGTTTTGCCTCCTTATGGGCCTCCCCATCTATAAGAAGTAGGTCTAAGCCCCCTTGTACTTCTTGCCTCACAAGGCCAAAGGCAGGACGATGTGCGGACAACCAAGGTATGCCATATGTGCTGGCTAGAGATGTTGCATTTTCAGTCCACAAATACATTTTCAAGCCCCTCTTAGCTGGACCGAGAGGGAGGTAGAAATAAGATTCCCAGGGCGCCCCCGGCCCAGCTGGCAAGATGGGACTCACATGAGCCCTGTGGACGGTTTGTCTCAAGCAGCCCATGCTGAGTGCCCAGGGAGCAGCTCCAGGGCTCTGGGGAAGGGAGACAGCTCTGAGGGCTCTTCTGGGGGATAAAGGAGGCTTCCTGGAGGAGGCAAGATTTGAGGAAGGCTTGGACTGGGTGGGCTGGTGGAGAGGGTTAGGGAGATCCAAGGGTGTGGCGGGTGGGCCGAGAGGGAGCATGAGGAGCAGAGAACTGTGGGCTCTGACAGAGCATCCTGGCACGTGTCTCCCCAACAGCCCCGCCCGCGACTTTTCCACTCTTCAGCCCTGCTAGGGGACACCATGGTGGTCCTCGGGGGGCGCTCAGACCCTGACGAGTTCAGCAGTGATGTTCTGCTCTACCAGGTCAACTGCAATGCCTGGATCCTGCCCGACCTCACCCGTGAGTTCTTGTCACTGTCCCCAGGAGGTCTGGGGACACCCAGGAGGAGCCCCAGCCCCGTCCTGGGAACTTCCTTCCCTAGGAGTCACTTGGGCCTCCTCAGACGCACCAGCAAAGTCACTGTTCTCTCCGAGTCCTTCCACTCCTTCCATGTTATCTGAACACCTGTGGAGACTTCTTCCTTCCTTTTTTCTGTTTAATGTGGTTAGGAAAGTTTATTTTTTTATTCTCATTATAAAAGAAATAATATTGATTGTATAGAATTTGTAAAATAGGGAGAAGGAAATCACCCATAACCCTACTCTCTAGAGACAACCGTATTTTCTGTGGGGGTGTTTCCTTCCAGTCTTTTCTGTTCGTAGATTAAAAGTAGGTTTGTATTTACATCCCTTTTTCTTTCACTTAACATTGTGAGCGACTGACTGCATGTCCCCGGGCCCGTCTCTTTTTCCTTTTCCTTCTCTCGCTGACCCTTGGCCTCTAATTCCCTTTTTCTCTAAGTTTGTCTTTTTCGTTACTCTGTCTCTTTGTCCCCCTTTTTTCTCGATTTTCCTCTACCTTTTTTCTCCCTCTTTTTTCTTGGAGCCTTTGAGTCTCTTGCTCTGCCTGTCTCCATCAGTCCTCTGTCTGTCTGTCTGCGTCTGCCCCTGTTCTCCTTGGACTCTGTTTTTCTCCTCTCTCGGTGTCCCTGTTGTCATTTTGTGTGTGTACCTCCCTTTTGTCTGCTGCTCTGTCTCTGAACACCCGTCCTTTCCCCCAGGCCTGGCCTCCGTGGGGCCCCCGATGGAGGAATCTGTGGCCCATGCTGTGGCAGCAGTGGGCAGCCGCCTTTACATCTCTGGGGGCTTCGGGGGCGTGGCCCTGGGCCGCTTGCTGGCCATGACCCTGCCCCCTGACCCTTGCCGCCTGCTGCCCTCATCCGAAGCTTGTAACCAGTCTGGGGCCTGCAGCTGGTGCCATGGGGCCTGCTTGTCTGGGGACCAGGCCCACAGGTAACCACAGCGACTGGCAGCCCATCAGAGGGCGGACCTGGTGCCCTCGGGGGTGCTGTGCCAGTCTGGGAGAGGGCAACAGATAGGAGCCAGTCCCTGCTCCAAGAACATGCAGTCTGGTTGATGGATCACCGAAGGCAGGAGGGGCTGTGGGTGGGAGTGCTGCTTGTGGGCTGGGGTGTCAGCCCAGAATGCTTCCTGGAGGAGCTGGGGGCTGGACTGGGCCTTAAATGACCAGCAGAGTTTAGGCCAGCAAAGGTTCAGAAGTAGGTTGCACCTGAGGTCATATCTGAGCGACAATCTGTGGGGGGAGAAGAGAGACTGGAGGGGGTGGTTGGCTCAGAAAGGAGCTGGCTCCATCCAGGTCCACAGGCCCCTTATCTGTAGGTCAGGAATCCAGACGGCTCTGGAAGCCAGAAGTGCTTTCCTAGGTTTGGTGCAAGCCCACTTGGCTGCATCAGCGTCCTGAACGGGAGGGAGGCTGTTCATGGGGCTGTGTGCATCCCAGCAAGTGTGACATGCTACTTGGTATGGAGCTGTGGATGGGCCTGACCACAGGGCTGTGCCCCCGACCCCCTGGGGTGTTCTCTAATGCATCTCTAAAATCTGACAAATCCTAACGTGTGCCTCCAAGGATCTGGGTGAGGGATTGTGGACCTCCACTGCGGACAGTGGCGAGCACAGAAGGCTTGAGCAGGGCAGGGGCAGGGGTAGAGTAGGGCGGAGAGGATGGTCCGGAAAAATTCAGGAGGCAGAAGGCCTCGGTGGCCAGAGGGGCAGGAGGATGCAGGGTATCGTCCAGTGTCTCCAGACCGGGTGATGGGTGGATGTGGGACCATCACCAGGTGGGGGTGGGAGAGGAGTAGGTGGGGAAGGCTGTGCTGAGTCCGGTTTGGGCTACAGGGCGGGGAGCCTGCAGGAGGCTGTCCAGGAGGCACCAGGAAGAGGCAAATGCGGGAGGAGGAAGGGATAGGGTCTGACTTGGTGTGAGTGAGCCCAGGCCTCATGCTTCCCAGGTTGGGCTGTGGGGGCCCACCCTGCTCCCCAATGCCTCGCTCCCCCGAGGAGTGCCGACGTCTCCGGACCTGCAGTGAGTGCCTGGCCCGCCATCCCCGAACACTGAAGCCTGGAGATGGAGAGGTGAGCACGCTGGCCAAAGGGTGGCAGGTGGAGGAGCAAGGAGGGCCCTGTCCTCAGTCTCTCCCCACCCCAGGGTCTCGGGAACCACCGAGCTCTTCAGGTGTGATTAGGTGGGAAGAGCTGGGTCAGGAGGGGTGTTGGGGACCCCCCGAGGGCCCCACAGAGCCTGTTTTCCCACGCCAGGCATCTGCCCCTCGCTGTAAGTGGTGTACCAACTGTCCTGAGGGCGCCTGCATCGGGCGCAACGGGTCCTGCACCTCGGAGAATGACTGTCGGATCAACCAGCGAGAGGTCTTCTGGGCGGGGAACTGTTCTGAGGCTGCGTGTGGGGCTGCCGACTGTGAGCAGTGCACGCGGGAGGGCAAGTGCATGTGGACGCGGCAGTTCAAGAGGACAGGTGACTGCTAGCTTGGGGGCCTGGACTCCTGGATCTTAAGGAAGGGAGGGGCTCAGGGGTCTGGTTTAAGGGAAGGGAAGACGCTGGGGACCTGGACTCCCAGGTCTGAGGGAGGAGGGGGCTGGGGCCTGGACTCCTGGGTCTGAGGGAAGAGGGGGCTGAGGGTCCAGACTCCTGAGTCTGAGGGAGGAGGGGGCTGGGGCCTGGACTGGGTACTAATCCCTCTTCACACAACCCCGCAGGGGAGACCCGCCGCATCCTCTCAGTGCAGCCCACGTATGACTGGACGTGCTTCAGCCACTCCCTGCTGAATGTGTCTCCAATGCCAGTGGAGTCATCGCCCCCACTGCCCTGCCCTACCCCTTGTCACCTCCTGCCCAACTGTACCTCCTGCCTGGACTCCAAGGGTGCGGACGGGGGCTGGCAGCACTGTGTCTGGAGCAGCAGCCTCCAGCAGGTACTCTACCCAGAGCGGGCTGGGGCTAGAGCAGGGCCAAGTCTGCCTCCTCTCTGCCCTTAGCACTAACCTTTCTTCCACTACCTCCCCCTCTGTCCTACTTCTTTCTCCATCTTTCTAGCTCTAGTCCCACAATTGTGCCTTCTCTCTCTTCACACTTTGTCTTCTCTCAGCCCAACATCTCTTGTTAGTCTTTCTTCCCTTCTGGCCTGTGAATCTCTGTCTCGTGTCTTCTCACGATACTCTGTGTCCCCTTCCCAGACTCCTCAGCCCCTGCATCTCTCCAGCTCTTGGTCATGGTCTCCCCTCCTCATCCTATTCCATAACTCTTAATACCATCTCTCCCCTCTGCCCCCAAACCTTTTCTGCTTCTCGCCTCCATCTCTTTCTGTCTCTGCCTTTGGAATCTTTTGGTTGTAAGAAACAGACCTCCTCGAGCTGGTTTTATTGTAAGGAATTGGAAGCATCTGATGGGATTTGAGAGTAGGAAGTCCTGCTGCTCTATCAGTCTCGGACCACACAGAATCTAATCTCAGCTCTTCTCCACACATCTCTCTCCTCTGATTTCTTTTGGCTTCATCATCAACATGCATGGCCTCAAATGGCAGCCCTTGACTCTGAGTCTGTGTATATGACTTTCTAATTCCAGAGACTGTGGTCATCTCTGTGTTCATTGGTTAGTTCATGTTCTCCAGGAAAGGCTCTGACTTAGCTCATCAATTCAGTGTCCAGCCTTGGTTCAATGAAATGTGACCAGGGAAGTGTAGGATCACATGGTTCAAACATGGCAGTTCAAGCCCACCCCTTCATCTGTGGCTCTAGGGTGGAGGGATGGTTCTTTCTTTTTTTAATGATATTTTATTGTGTTTTCAATGAAGGTTTACACAGCAGTTTAGGTTCCCATTCAACAATTCCTTCACAAATTGGTCAGTGACGTTGGTCACATGCTTTACAGTGTGTGAACATTCTCAGTATTTCTTTTCTCGTCATTTCCTTTCTGTTAATCTCGTTTCCCTGCTGCCTTACATTCTCATCTTTGTTTTAAAGTAATTGTTGACTGTTTAGTCTCATATAGATGATCTTTTAAAGGAGGAGAGATGATTCTCGCAGAAGTGGGTTTGGTGTGGGTAGGCACCATATGTGTCTGTTACAGTCCACCCCTTGACTGCCCAGCGCACATTCTTACGTTTCCATGAAGTCTGCCTAGCATGATTTAGCTGTCTCAGCGGCAGACACAAAGTCATCCACCTCACTCTGGTAGGAGGCAGCATAGATTCCCCACTGCTGTCACTAGACCAGAATTCTGAGTCTCTGATTCCCACTGATGTCCACTCCTCCTCTAATTGTGCAAGACCCAGTTGAGGTCTGACTGCACCTCGTTTTCCCCCTTTTGGTCAGGATTCATCTATTGATTCCTTGATCAAAATGTTCGATAATTGTATTGGCTCAGATTTTTTAAAAACACCACCGTGCAGGCCAAACATGATAGGTGTGCAGGTCAGACCTGTTACGGTGGCTTAAGGGCTGCCAGATTTTAACCAGCTGGTATTGTTCGCTTTAATGGCTTTGGTGTCAGAAACTGGGGCAGGCCGTGGAATGTCCTCTTCCTTGGCCTCCTTCCTTTCCTCCTGACTAACTGCTAACTTTCTAACTTCCCTCCAGACTTCCTTTCTATCTTCCTACCTTTCTTTCTCCAACAGATTCTTTATTGAGTGCCTTCCTCATCCAGGCACTTTGCTAGCCTCTGTGGACGGGACAGCAGATAAGCTAGGGTCGTGCTCTCAGGACTTACATTCATACATGTCTTCCAGGAACACAGGAAATGCAGTTTAGGGTGTTGGACGTCATCACATTGGCCCACTAGGAAGGGCAGAGCAGAAGGTGCCTGTTCTCCAGCTTCTCTGCCCCCTCCCAGATTGCCCCATCGTCTGCCAATCGGTGTACTAACTTTAGATCTAGACATCCACCCTGGCAGAGCATTTGCCCTTGGCAGTTCAGCAAGCCTCAGCTTGTTGCTGGCCCCAGCCCTCAGTGGGCTCAGCACTCCAGCCACAGCAATCAGGGTTTCTATTTCAGGATTCCGTGGTCGCTCTGCTGTCTTCTGAGGGCTTTCAGACAGACAGCCCAGATTAATCTCTTTCCTTTTATACTTTACTTGAGGCTCAAGCAGCAAATAAAGTGCTCTTCTCTGCCAGGCAAGTCCCTGAGAGTCTGGACCTCACTGGGCACGTTGTCCAAGTCCTGAGACTAGTAAGCGGTGACTCGAGAGTTACTGCAGGGCCCCTAGCTGAGGACCCTTCAACCTCCCAGCCTAGGGTGGGAGAATCCTTGTTGCCCCAACAGCCAGGTCCACATTTCTGAAAGTGGCCATGACTTGCAGCCCCACTCCTGATACTAGTTTCTGCCTCTCAGGGATTGTTTGGTTGTAAGAAACAGAAGTTTCCTTAGCTAGTTAGGTGAAGGGCACTCACCACACCAGTTTGATGGTACCTTGTGGAACTAAGGGGTAGAAAGTACAGGCATGCCTCACAAGGAACTGGAGAGGGAGCCCAGACAGCTGTCTCTCCGTCTGTCCATCTGTCTGCCTGGGGAGCATAGTTCTCATCTCTGCCTCTCTCTGTATCTGCTCTTGTCCTGCCCCTCCACGTTCTCTCTGTTTCTCTTCGTGTCCAGCACTCAAACAGCCTCTCCAGCCCAGGTCTATGTGATCTTCTTTCTTTCTTTTTTATAATTTATTTTTGTTGTTGTTGAGGATGCACAAAGCAAAATATACACCCATTCAACAGTTTCTGCGAGTACAGTTCAGTGACATTGACTACATTCTTCGAGTTGTGCAACCATACTCAGTCTCCTTTTCTGGAGTTGTTCCTCCCTCGTTAACATAAACTCACTCCCTCTAAGGCTCCTATCTAATCTTTCAAGTTACTGTTATCAATTTGATCCCACATAGATAGATCTTAAAAGAGCACAATGCTCAAGGCAGACATTCTTTACGAGTTAAAACTAAAGTAATTAGTTGGTTTTAAGACTTCAAGGGATATTTCTCTGTGATCTTCTGTTCTCAAGGGCCTCCCTTGCCTGACTCCCACTAGTCACACGTGCTGGAGCGTGAAAATGTGATTCTCCCAGCTAGTGCCCACCTTGGTCCGCTCGGCTGTGGCTGGGGGATGAGATCTCAGAGAAGAGGGTACAGTCTGGGAAGATGTCCAGAATGTGTTGCCTGACCCTCTTTCCCTGCCTCTCTCCTGCCCCCTATTCTCTCCTTCCCGGTTCAGTGCCTGAGCCCCTCGTACCTACCCCTGCGATGTATGGCCGGAGGCTGCGGGCGGCTGCTCCGGGGCCCCGAGAGCTGCTCCCTGGGCTGCGCTCAGGCAACCCAGTGTGCCCTGTGCCTGCGGCGCCCCCACTGTGGCTGGTGTGCCTGGGGGGGCCAGGATGGCGGTGGCCGCTGCCTGGAGGGTGGCCTCAGCGGCCCCCGTGAAGGTGAGAGGGTTTGGGGTGGGGTAAGAGGGAGCTGGCCCCTGGCTGGGGTCTGGTGCAGAGAACATGGGGGGCTCTGGGGCTGTCTCAGAAGCAGGCTCAGAGGAAGTAGGAATGAGGACCCTGGGTAGCTGAAGGGGATTCAGAGGCCCCCCACTTCAGGTGAAGCCCTGTATCCCTGGTGCCAGGGCTGACGTGTGGGCGTCCTGGGGCCTCCTGGGCCTTCCTGTCCTGCCCTCCTGAGGACGAGTGTGCAAACGGGCACCATGACTGCAACGAGACTCAGAACTGCCACGACCGGCCCCATGGTTATGAGTGCAGCTGCAAGACGGGCTACACCATGGACACGTGAGGCTGCAGGCTGGGCCAGCACGGGGCCGGGGGAGAGGGGCCAGGCCGACCGAGGGCTGTGGGCCAGGAGAGTCTGGGGAGCAGTAAAGGGTGAGATGTAGACCAAAGGCTGGCGGGAAAAGGAATCCAAGGCGTGAAGAGGATGGGCTAGATTGGGGAGGAGTGTGTTTACTAGGGGACCCCTGAGAGGAGAGGGAGTGTGGGCCAGACCCTGGAGGGAGGACGCTGGAGCCCAAAGGATGACAGTTACGGGACAGACCAGGGATGCGCAACTAGCAGGAGAAGAGGGTGATGGGTGGTGGGCTAGGCCAGGGTGCCGTGAGGACGGTGGGCCACACACTGGGTGCAGGAGGGGCTGCTGTGGTTGCAGGGGCCCGGCAGCCTGCTCTGACCCCTGCGCCCCCCGCAGCATGACGGGGCTGTGCCGCCCCGTGTGTGCCCAGGGCTGTGTGAACGGCTCGTGCGTGGAGCCCGACCACTGCCGCTGCCACTTCGGCTTTGTCGGCCGCAACTGCTCGGCGGAGTGCCACTGCAACCGTCACAGCGAGTGCGCCGGCGTGGGGGCGCGCGACCGCTGCCTGCTGTGCCGCAACCACACCAAGGTGGGCCCGCCCGGCGCCCCAGCCCTCAGCCCGGGCCCTTCCTGGCCCTTGGCCGTGCTATGCTGCGGGTGGGAAGAGATGGCAGAGCTCTGTCCCAGGGAGGTGTGAGAAGACTTTGGGGATGCCATCTGGGTTCGTATCACAGGGGGCCTGCTCCGGGATAGGGACACAGTCAGCGCTGGGCTAGAGAGGGCGGTCACGTGCAGGAGGATTTGGGGTGGTGCAGGGAAGGACTTCGAGCTCAGGAGTTTGGGCTGAGGGCAGTGAGCGCCCTGTCACTGGAAGCTTGCAAGTGAAGGTGGAGGCTGATACCAGGCAGGCTGGTGCTACCCAGACCAGGTGGCCGAGCCCTGCTGCCTCCCGTGGTGCTCGCAGAACCCACCCCACCCTGCCTTTGCACCCTCCTGTGACTTGCCGACTCCTCTCACCTCCCTGTCCTGGGCCCCCAGGGCAGCCACTGTGAGCAGTGCCTCCCGCTGTTTGTGGGTTCAGCTGTTGGGGGCGGGACCTGCCGGCCCTGCCACGCCTTCTGTCGTGGCAACAGCCACGTCTGCGTCTCCAGGAGGGAGCTTGAAATGGCCAGGAGGGAGCCAGAGAAGTATTCGCTGGATCCAGAGGAGGTGAGAAACTTGGGGCCTGGACTCCTGGGTCTGAGGGAGGAGGGGGCTGGGGCCTGGGCTCCTGGGTTTGAGGGAGGAGGGGGCGGGGACCTGGACTCCTGGGTCTGAGGGAGGAGGGGCTGGGGCCTGGGCTCCTGGGTCTGAGGGAGGAGGGGGCGGGGACCTGGACTCCTGGGTCTGAGGGAGGAGGGGGCTGGGGCCCAGACTCCAGAGTCCTGGGAGCCTGGACTCCTGGGTCTGAGGGGGGAGGAGGTTGGGGCAGGACTCCTGGCTGAGGGAGGAGGGGGCTGGTCCCTGCCTATTTGTAATCACCTTGTCCTTGCTTGACCAGATTGAAAACTGGGTAACAGAGGGCCCCAGTGAAGATGAGGCTGTGTGTGTGAACTGCCAGAATAACAGCTATGGGGACAAATGCGAGAGCTGCCTCCACGGCTACTTCCTCCTGGATGGGAAGTGCACCAAGTGAGAGGGGAGGGGGCCCGGGACCCTCGCCTTCCTGACTAGAAATCGCTCTGGGAGCCAGGCTCCCCGCCTCAGGCCTCGGTCCTCAGTCAGGAGAGGATGAAATCCCAGGGAGCCCCCAGGCTGGCACGGGGGGAATGAGCATGACTCAGATGGGAGAGAAGATCTCTTGCCTCAGAGGGCAATGCTAAAACCCAGGCCACGGAGCAGCCCGTATCGAGACTGATGGGCAAAGAGGGAGAGAGGACTGCTGAGGGAAGAGTCTTGGGGTGACCTACCCCCCCATCTCCTTCCTTCTAAACATTCCGTGAACCCTGGAGTCATTCTAACCTGGCTTCAAATCCTGGACTCTGCCACTCAATGGCTCTGTGGCCTTGGGCAAATGGCTTAACCTCTGTGAGCCTCAGTTTCCTCTGAGGCAGTGGCATGGGCTCAAGCTCATGTGTATAGCATCCAGCCTGGGTCCCTGCAAGTTGTGGGAGCTTTGTGGTCACCATCCACTTCCCCTTCTTCCAGATGCCAGTGTAACGGCCATGCAGACACGTGTAACGAGCAGGACGGGACAGGCTGCCCGTGTCAGAACAACACAGAGACGGGCACGTGCCAGGGAAGCTCCCCCAGTGACCGCCGGGACTGCTACAAGTACCAGGTGTGGCTGGAGAAACTAGTTATGGCCCAAGGACCCCCACCCCAGGAGGTCAGAGATGGGATGAGGTCGCTGGGCTTGGACGGGACCTACAACATGGTTCTGATGTCTGTGGTCTTGGGATCAAGTTTAGTTTGATAGACTGATCGTGAGCCCCCGTCAGTTTTAGGCCCTGGACAGTGATGCTGGGACCCGTATATGAGCCTTTGCCCTCAGGGGGCTCTCACAAAGGAGGGAGGGAGACTCCATTACAGATAGTCACAACTTGAAAGTTGCAAATGCCAGAAAATTCATAGTAGCTTCAGCAAAAAGGCAATTTACTGGCTCTTAAAACTGGGCTCTGGAGTCTGCCTTCAGGCATGGCTGGATCCAGGTGTTCACACAATGGCATGCGATTCTCTGTCTCCCTGCATCTTGACCCTGCTTTCCTCTGTGTTGGCCTCTTTCTCAGATGGATTCTCCCCAAGTGGTAGCCCCTGTCTGATGACGCGGGGCTAACAGGGGATCTCAGGTTGGTTCTAAGACCCAGATTCAAGTTCCCCTTGGGTCGATTTCCTTTCTTCTCTGCAAGGGAGCTCCTAAAGCACCTGTTTTCGCCACCTGGCTGGTTGCCATGTTGTAGGCTTGCCTCCCATGGAGGGCATGGCTCATGCTGCCTCCCTAGAGCGTATCCCTGCTTCCTACCCACCTTCCCTCTCCAGTTCTAGAGGAAAGAGAAAATCCCTTTCTCCCCTCTGTCTCCCCCATCTATCTGCAGAAATATACCTGCAGAGATGCAACTCCCCCCAAAATAGTGACAGAGTTTGACAAGCTTTAAAAATGAAACCAAACCCATTGCCATTGAATTGATTCTGACTTGTAGCAACCCTATAGGACAGAGTAAAACTGCCCCACAGGGTTTCCAAGGCTGTAATTCTTTACAAAAGCAGATTGCCACATTTTTCTCCCATGGAGCAGCTGCTAGGTTTGAACTGCCGGCCTTGAGGTTAGCAGCCAAGCATTTAACCACTGCTCCACCAGGGCTCCGTTAAATCCACTACTGTAGAGTCGATCCCAACTCATAGCGACCCTGTAGGACAGAGCAGAGCTGGCCCACAGGGTCTCCAAGGCTGTGATCTTTACGGAAGCAGACTGCCACATCTTTCTCCTGTGGAGCAGCTGGTGGGTTCTAACCGCCGACCTTTCAGTTAGCAGCCAAGCGCTTTAACCAATGCACCACCATACCTTACTGACCCCTAAATGTTAATTTCCATCCTGGACCAGAATTTTTGCTTTCTTGATACGTAATCAAAAGGCCTCTTGGGCTTTACTGAAACAGAGAGCCCCAGAGGTGAAGTCAGACCTCCTTCTCTAGCAGCTCTGTTGGCAGCTCCGAAGTAGCAGTTTCTGCTAATAATAATAGCAGCAGTAGCTATTCTGTAGGGAGTGCTTGCTACGTGTCAGGCAGTGTACCAGGCAGCATGGAGCTGGGAGCTGTGCTGTGGATACAGTGGAGACACACTGAGGCTGTGCTGGGGCCTTGATGAGGCACAAACACATTAACCCACTGGTAGTAAAACGAGGCTCAGAGACGGGAGATGACCTGCTGAGGGCAGGCAGCCAGTCAGATTTTGTAGCCTGTGTTGGACCCTGCTCTAATCCCAGAGCCTGAGCTGTTTCCACTGGGCTACAGGAATCATAATAGCTGTCACGCATTCATTCATCACATGTATTGAGCACCCACTGTATGCCATTCACCATGTTAGATGCTGGGGACACAGCAGGGAACAAAACGGCCAACATGCTCTGTCCTCAAGGCATTTACATTCTCATGGAGGAATTGTGGAGGCAATGAACAAGTGAATAAAGTGAGAAGTCCAGTGTGTTAGATGGTGATAAATGGTAAGGAGAAAAATTAATCAGAAAAGGGGGAGCCAGAAGTGTGGGGGACTGCAGTGTTACACTGGCCAAGGAAGGGCTCAGTGTGAAGGTGATGCCCGAGTTAAGCCTGGATGGAAGTGAGGGTGTGAGCAAGCAGACGTGTGGGGGAAGAGCACTCCAGGTAGAGGGCTTAGCCCGTGCAAAGGCCCTGAGGCAGGAGCCCGCTGGACACAGCCAAGCACGAGCAGGGAGGATGGGGGAGGCTGGCAGAGCCTGTATGAAGTGCTGTGCACGTGATATCCACAGTCCTGTGAGCGAGCCACGGTCAGTCCTGTGTACAGAGGAAGTACAGCATGGTTCAGTCACTAGTCCAAGGCCACACAGCTAGTGAGGAGGGAGAGCCAGGGTTCAACAGAGTTCTTCATGGCCGTGCCTCCAAGTGTTGGTGGCGTTGGCATCAGGGTGCTGTGTCACTGGGGTGACACCAGGGACAGCATTGCTGGACTGTAGGGTCCTGGGGGCATCCATGCTGAGGCAGGGAGGTCCCGGGGAGTCACAAGGAAGTGGCTAGGGCACTGAGGGGCCCAGGGCAGTAGCTACTTACCAACAGGCCCACACTGTCCTACATTGGGCCAGCCTGGCCCCGAGCTCAGCCCTGATGGTGCCTCCATCCCTGCCCTGTACACAGTGTGCCAAGTGCCGAGAGTCATTCCATGGGAGCCCACTGGGCGGGCAGCAGTGCTACCGCCTCATCTCGGTGGAGCAGGAGTGCTGCCTGGACCCCACGTCCCAGACCAACTGCTTCCATGAGCCCAAGCGCCGGGCGCTGGGCCCTGGCCGCACCGTCCTCTTTGGTGTGCAGCCCAAGTTCACCAACGTAGACATCCGCCTGACGCTGGATGTGACCTTCGGTGCCGTGGACCTCTACGTCTCCACCTCCTATGACACCTTTGTGGTCCGTGTGGCCCCCGACACCGGCGTCCACACCGTACACATCCAGCCACCCCCACCCCCACCACCCCCACCACCCCCTGCTGATGGTGGACCCCGAGGGGCTGGGGATCCAGGGGGAATGGGGGCTGGCAGTGGGCCAGGCACCCCAGCGGAGCCTCGGGTGCGGGAGGTGTGGCCACGTGGCCTGATCACCTACGTGACCGTGACAGAGCCATCGGCAGTGCTGGTGGTGCGTGGCGTGCGGGACCGGCTGGTCATCACCTACCCGCATGAGCACCACGCCCTCAAGTCGAGCCGCTTCTACCTGCTCCTGCTGGGCGTGGGAGACCCAAGTGGGCCTGGTGCCAACGGCTCGGCTGACTCACAGGGCCTGCTCTTCTTCCGGCAAGACCAGGCCCACATCGACCTGTTTGTGTTCTTCTCCGTCTTCTTCTCCTGCTTCTTCCTTTTCCTGTCTCTCTGTGTGCTCCTCTGGAAGGCCAAGCAGGCCCTGGACCAGCGGCAGGAGCAGCGCCGGCACCTGCAGGAGATGACCAAGATGGCTAGCCGCCCCTTCGCCAAGGTGACGGTCTGCTTCCCTCCGGACCCTGCCACTCCAGCCCCTGCCTGGAAGCCGACTGGACTCCCACCACCTGCCTTCCGCCGCTCGGAGCCCTTCCTGGCGCCTCTGCTGCTGACGGGGGCTGGCGGGCCCTGGGGACCTGTGGGAGGGGGCTGCTGCCCACCAGCTGTGCCCGCCACTACTGCTGGCCTGCGAGCTGGGCCCATAACCCTGGAGCCCACTGAAGATGGCATGGCGGGTGTTGCCACGCTGCTGCTCCAGCTGCCTGGTGGGCCCCACGCACCCAATGGCGCCTGTCTCGGCTCAGCCCTCGTCACGCTGCGGCACAGGCTGCACGAGTACTGCGGAGGTGGTGGGGGCACTGGTGGCAGTGGACATGGAGCTGGCGGAGGCCGGAAGGGACTGTTGAGCCAGGACAACCTCACCAGCATGTCCCTCTGACCCCCTGTGAGGGCTCAGCCACAGCAGCCCATTTCCCCGATAGGGCCGCCCTCGACTTGGGGCCCTTCCACCTGGGGACCCTGAACACTCTCTCCTCAGAGACTTCTGGTTCCCTTCCCCCTGGGGGTTCCCAGACAGGGCCTCTATTGTCCGCATTCAACAATTATTTATTGAACACCTACTCCGTGCGAGGCACTGTTGTAGGTATGGGGCAAAGCAGGAACCGAGCGAGCCAAGGTTCCTGATCTCATGGAACTTAGGTTCTGGTGACAATCAGCACACGCAGAGGTAGTCAAGTAAGCTCATTTCAGAGAAGGAGAAGTGCTGGGAACAGCAATGGGAGGTGGGAGTCAGGGGCCACGGGGTTAACATCGTTGGGCATTCAGAGAAATTAGACTTAAATACTGAGTAGGAACCAGCCTTGAGAAGAGCTGTGGGAATCAGGTTCCCGGCAAGGGGCACAGCAAGGGCGAAGGCCCTGAGGTGGGAACCAGCTTGTTCTATTGGAAGGACCAGAAAGCTGACCAGTGTGACCCGACCGAGTGTGAGGAGGAGATGAGATTGGTGACAGGCAAGGGCTTTGTGGGCCCCAGAACAGGTTGTGGGCTTTATTCTCAGGACAATGGGAAGCCGTTGGACAGTTTTATGACTAGGAGTGACAGGATCCGATGTACTGTTTAAGAGGGCACTCTGCTTTGGTGTGGGAAGTGGATTGTAGGGGGCAAGGTGGCAGCAGGGGGACAAGCGATGACAGGAAGCCCTATCAGGTGGTGGCAGTGAAGGAGGAGTCAGGAATGGATGCAGGTTATGCATTGGTGCTACAAAGGCAGGACGCAAGGATGGCATGAATGTTGGGGTGAGGGAGGGGAGGAATCCAGATGACCCCTAACTTTGGGGCCTGAACCGTGGATGGATGGTTGGGTTAGTTATTGCGATGAGGAACACTGGAGCTTGAGGGGAAGATCAAGAGTCCAGTTTTAGTCAGGAGATGTCCTTTAGACAACTCTTCAGTCATGTCCAACTAGGCAAACAAACCACTTGGAGTGTTTAAAGAGAAGGAATTGAATGCAAGGGATTGGTACCCACTGGTGAGGGAAGGGGCTGAAGAGAGGTGGGATAACGAGGCCGCCCAGAGGTGAGCAGGAGCAGGAAGCCGCTGCCGCCACCTCTAGGCTGGAGGGATGAAGTGCAGTGGTGGTAATATTGCAGCCCAGGGGCCAGGGTCACCCAAGGAAGCTGAAACAACGTGTGCCTGACCAGAGAAGGTGGGAGTCTTAGAGGAGTCAAAGGCAATGCCAGAGATGCTTCCCCAGGCGGGGGTGGGGAGCACCAGGTTGGAGACAGAAATGCTGGAGTCATCAACATCTCAGACAGTGCTGCCTCAAGGACTTCTGGCCTCTCCGCAGGGGCTTTCCCCCACCCCAGCCTCCTCCTTGGACTGCTAAGCTACCCTACCCCTTGAGGACGTTCCTAAAAAAAACAAAACCAAAAACCTAACCATCTTGAACTTGGGACTCCTCTTTTCTAAGACTCTATCCCCCAGCTACTTCTGGGGAGCTGGGTCCTGCATCTCCCCTCAGCTGGGGGCCTCACGCCCTGCCTGAGGGGAAGTCTCTCCATGTGTGCTTATCAGAGGCTGGACAGGCTGACCTGAAGAGGAGGGGAGTGTGGGATCAACAAAGAGTGTGGGGAAGACGGGGATGTCCCAGTCTGGATGGGGGAGAGGGACGTGGGGTGTCTTGTCTTTCTGAGCTGGTGCTGGGGCACGGGGTGAATCTGGATAAAGCCCTTGGCCTGTGCCTTCTCCAAGCGACACGGCTGGGGCCTGGCTCCTCATTGCCCCTTCAGGGCAGGGGAGGGGATGGCGCCACCACAGAAGCTCCTGTACCCCAGAAGGGACCAGACAAGGAGATAGGTGGCACTGAGGCCTTTGACCCTTTTCCCAGGCCCCTGCTGCAGGGAGAGACCGCATTTGTCTCAGGGAAGACAGACTGCCTTAGTCCCAGGCATCGGTTGTCAAGGATTACTTTGCCACACATGAATTTCATGAGCTGACTGTAGTCCTGACTTTTAAGACAGGATGGTGAGCTTCCATGTTACAGCTATGGATTCATTTTATCTTTCTAAAAGATGTATAAGTACTGTGTGATCCCCATTTCGCAGATGGGAAAAGTTCACAGAGGTTATGTAGCTGTCATCTGCCGCCTGAACCCAGGCTGTTGAACTCTAAAACCCGTGTGCCTGACTGTTCTGCCTCCTGAGGGGAAACAGTTGCTGTAGAGCCAGCTCTAACTCATGGCGACTCCGTGCGTGTTAGAGCAGAACTGTGCTCCATAGGGTTTCCCGTCTCATTTTTTACATTTACTTTGTTGTTGAGAATACACACGGCAGAACATACACCAATTCAATTTCTACCTGTACAATCCGGTGACACTGATTACATTCTTCAAGTTCCACAACCATTCTCACCCTCGTTCTTCCAAGTTGTTCCCCCAGTTAAACTCACTGCCCCCTAAGTTTCCCATCTAACCTTTCGAGTTGCTGTTGTCAATTTGATCCCATATGGGTGGTTTTTAAAAGAGCTCAACGCTGAAGAAAGACATTCTTTACTACTTAAGGTAAACTACTGTTTGGTTTAAAGAGACTTCAGAGGATATTTTTGGTTTAAGGTTTAAAGATAGTCCCAGGACAGTAGTTTCAGGGGTTCATCTAGCCTCCGTGGCTCCAGAAAGTGGATTCCAAGAGAATTTGAAATTTTGTCTGCAATTTTTCCCATTTGATCAGGATTTCTTCTATAGAATCTTTGATCAAAATGTTCAGTAACGGTAGCAAGGCACCATCCAGTTCTGGTCTCATGGCAAAGGAGGCAGTTTTTCATGGAGACAATTAGCCACACATTCCGTATCATCCTCCTATCCCTGACTCTCTTTCCTCTGTTGCCCCAGGCAAATAGAGACCAATTGCTGTGTCTTAAATGGCTATGTGGAAGCTTTTAAGACCTTAGGTACTACGCAATGAACTAAGCAGCAGAACAGAAGTGCTAAACATGTTATTAGGCCAGTTAACTGGATGTTCCATGAAACCATGATCCTATACCTCCAAACCAAGAAACCAGCTCCCACGAGGTGTTTGGTCGTACAGAAGCAGCCTCCACAGCTGCTGTTTTTGTTGTTATTGTGAATATATCTATTACCCAACATTTGCCAATTCAACTTTTTACAGATGTACCGCTTATTCCTTAAGGTTTTCAATGGCTGATTATTTGCAAGTATCAGCAGATGTCAGGTCTTTCTTCTGAGGTGCCTCTGGGTGGACTCAAACCTCCAACCTTTTGGTTAGCAGCCAAGCATGTTAAACATTTGCAGCGCCCGGGGACCCCCTCCTGAGGGAGAAGCTCTTTATTTAGCACAAGTCAAATTAAGTAGCTGAGAGCCATCCCAGCACAGGGCAGACACTAGGGCAGGGTGTCCAAAAATGGTCAATTTCTGCTGGGGCAGGGGGATAAGGCAGAATTACCAACTGGGGAGCAAACCCTTACAAAGATGGAGTCCTGGGGCCAGAAGAGAGCCTATCCTGCTTGACCAGAAAGGAGCTGTGGTTCTTCTTCAGCCCCCTCCTTGTAATGCTGTGACCCTTTGGGGAGGCCTTCTACTAGCAGCCACTCTGCCTTCCCCTGCAGAGCATTTGCACCAGGCCTGGACCTTTTCTCTGGGACCCAGAGCCTCCCTCCCTTTGACTCCTGACCTGACCCTGCTCTGCAGATGCTCTTGCACCAATGCCCCCAGAGCACGTGTCCCTCCTTCTTCCATGCAGCCTTTCTGCTGTCACTTCTCTCTGGTATCCACGGAACTGAATGCAAGAGGCTTGTGGGGGTGGGGGTGGAGGTAGAAAGCCTGGGTTCGGGGGGGCTAGAGGCCTGAGTTCTAGCCCACGCCTGAGTTCTAGCTTGTTCCAGGCCACCGACTCACTGGTGACCTTAGGGAAAGTGGGAGGAGGTTATTGAGGGTCTGCAGAACCTCAGGCACTATCCTGGGTCCTTGGCATGAGTCATTTACTCCCCCCAGCATCATCGCTGGGAGGTACAGCCTCATCTTTCCATTTTACAGATTCAGAAGCTAAGACTAGGGGAGGTGAAGTCTCTTTTCCAGGAACTTGGGGCTAATTAAGAAACGAGCCTGGATTCTGACACCAGCCTGTCTGACTCTCCATTGTCCCACATCACCTCCAAAATCACTTCCCTTCTCTCAGCCAATGTCTCCCCTCTGTGTCAGGAAGAACAACGTCACCTGCAGTCACTCATGCTCTCCACCTGTAATGAGCCCCACGCTGTTCTAGGTGAGGCGACACAGCAGTGAACAAGGTCCCAGTCCTCAAGGAGCTGACAAGCTAGCAGGGTGCCCAATAAATAAGTAAACGATGTGGTAGGCAGAAGGTGACAAGAAAAACAAGGCAGTGAAGGCATGGGAGGGTGCTTCCTGGACGGGGGCATCGTGCTTGGTGAAGTAGAGGGTCAGAGAAAAAGAGGAAGACCCTCAACGAGATGGATGGACACAGTAGCTGCAACAGTGGGCTCAAACACAATGACTGTGAGGATGGCGCAGGGCCGGACAGTGTTTCATTCTGTTGCGCATAGGGTCGCTATGAGTTGGAACCAACTTAACTGCACCTAACAACAAGAACAGGAAGGGAAGGTCTCTCTCATAAGATGACACACCAGCAGAAGTGAAGGAGTGAGCTCTAGGGACACCTGGGGGAAGAACATTTTAAGCCGAGGGAACAGCAAGTGCAAAGATCCTGAGGTGGTATTGTGTCTAGCATTTTAGAGAAACCATGAACAGATCTGTGTGGTTCCAGTGGAGAGCGAGGGGGAAACGGGGAGGACGCAGTTCTGAAAGGGAACAAGAGGCAGATAGTGCAGGGCCGTGGGCCAAGGTGAGGACTCTGGCTTTTATTCTGTGGGAACAGAATCACAGGAGGGTTCTGAGCAGAGGAGAGCCATAATCTCAGGTGTTCACAGGGTCCCCCTTGCTGCTTGGGGGGAAGAGACTAAGGGGCCAGGGGTAGGGGTGGGGAGCACCCTGAAGAGATCGCTGCATTAGTTCAAGCCGGAGAGGTGGGTGGCTAGACCAGGGTGGGGCCAGTGGGGGGAGGGTGTGTGAAGAAGTGGTGAGATTTTGGATCTGTTCCGAAGTTAGAACCAACAGAATTTGCTGACAGATTGGATGTTGAATGAGAGAGAAAGTGACTGAGCCTCTGAAGGGAGGGAGCTTGCTCTTTCCTGAGATAGGGAAGATTGTGGGAAGAGCAGGTTTGGGGCCAGTCAGGAGTTAGGTTTTGACATGTTAAACATTTGAGATGCATATTAGATATTTTGAAGTCCCTGGGTGGTACAAATGGTTAAGGTGCTCCTCTACTATCCAAAACATTGGAGGCTCGAATTCACTCCGAGTCTTCTTGGAAGGAAGGCTTGGTGATCTACTTGCAAAAAAATCAGCCGTTGAAAACCCTACGACGACGGAGCGCAATTCTACTCTGACACACTTGGGGCTGTCATGAGTTGGAGTCAACTTGACTGCAACTGGTACTGGTATTAGATATTTCAAGTGAAGACGTCACTCGATGGTTGGATACACAGGTCGAGAGACAGAACAAGAGAAAATAATGTTATAGTAGTTCTGTATTATATTATATACAGCAGTAACATTAACGACGGTTTATTGAAGTCACACTTTGACCTTTCCATCTCTTCCATCTCTTGCTCTCATGTATCCGTATGACGTTTCAGGGATTGCTATGCTCACAGAGGAGAAAATGGGCTTAGAAACGGTTATTAATTCCCTAAAATAACACAGCCAGTAAGTGGCAAGGGCCAGGATTGGACCCCAGTCTGTCCAATTCTAAGGCCTGAACACTTTCTAATCTGCTGGTTACTTTTGCAGTAAAGAGGGTGGATTGAAAGAACTACCCTAAAGATCCCTTTCAGCTTCAGGGAGCTTTAAACCTGGCATTTCTCTGCTTTGGAAACAAAGTCCCGAAATCTGTTGCAACTGTGTGTAAGCCAGGAGTTCATAGGTATTGAATGAGCAGGGGGTTCTCCTAAATATATCATGTGAACTTCAGTGCCTGGACTCTGCCAAGACTCTATCTCTGGCTTTGCTTATTTTCAGGATCCCTGGCAGGGGTCCTGACTGCAGCTGAGGGAGGATTAGTGGTTTTACTTTGAGCCCTGGTGGCGCAGTGGTCAAAGCGCTTGGCTGCTAATTGAAAGGTCAGTGGTTTGAACCCAGCAGCTGCTCTGTGGGAGAAAGATGTGGCAGTCTGCTTCTGTAAAGATGACAGCCTTAGAAACCCTGTAAAGCAGTGGTGCTGCTCCGTCCTGCAGGTCGCTGTGAGTCAGAATTGACTCATCAGCAACTTTTTTGGGTTTTTTTGGTTTAGGGGACAACGCCTGGGTTTAGAGAGGAAGAGGACAGTTGAGATCAAAGGTCTGACCCCGAACTCTTCCTTCTTCACCTAGGAATCTTTTCCTCCACCAAACCTCCCTCTCCGACCGGATTCTTTTCCTGAGATAAGAAGGATGTAGGCAGAGTTGGTTTTCAGGTTTTTATTGCGGGTGCATTTCTGGGTGCAGGCCAGGGGCAGAGGGCAGGCCCTGCCAGGAGGGGGCAGTGGAAGCCAGGGGGGACTGGTGGACATGGATGGGGAGGGTGGGCAACATTGTCACTGGCGGATCTTCAGTTCCCTCGCCATCTGGCAGAGGGCGCAGGGCAGACAAAAGCTGAGGGCCGCCCAGTCTTGCCCGACGGAACCCTGTGGGGTGGAAGAGAGAGGTTAGGAGCCCCGCCTTGGGTCCTGGGAGTCTGGCACACAGCCCCTCCTCGATCAGACCCAGGAGTCCAGGCTCCCAGACCACTCTTCCCTCAGACCCAGGAGTTCAGGACCCTAGCCGCCTCCTCCCTCAGACCCAAGAGACCTGGCCCCCAGCCCCCTCCTCCCGCGGGCCTCGGTCCCGCGCGCACCTGGATGTGGTAGCGCTCGCGCATGCCGGTGCGGAGGGAGTTCAGGCCCCCGGGCAGGTAGGGCGTGCAGCAGCACTCGCCGAAGTCGTCGGAGATGCGGCAGGCGAGGCACAGTGGCACGAAAGTGCCACACAGACCTGGGGCGGGCGAAGGGCGGTGAGGGGCGGGCGCCACGGGGCGCCACCCACCGGCTCCCCCATGGGAAGGGACGAAGTGGAGGGGTCCAAAGAGGAAAGTTGGGCCCCGGGGGGAGTAGTGTTGGAGGAAGAGAAGCGAGGGTCCCTGAGGGAATTAGGGGTCCGGGAGAGCGACTGGAAATAAAGGGTTTGACGGGGATGTTGGGGGTCACACGAGGAAAGTTGAGGGTGCAGGTTCGAGGCGGAGTGGAGTGTTGGAAGTTGTGTTGAGGGTCCGAGGAAAGGGTAAAGGTTCGAGGGTGGGAAATCAGGGTTCAGGAAAGGCGGTAGGGAGAATAAGGCTGCGGAAGGAGCTGGAGGGGAGCTCGCCCCACCCCCGGCCCGGAGAGGGAGGTGGCACTCACAGACGGGCATGTCATTGCAGCAGTCCATGAGACCGGTGTGCCAGTCGCTGAGCTGGGTCTGGTAGCAGGTGCTGGTGCCCTGGGGCTGGCTGGTCACAGGGTAGGACATGGCTGTGGGGGCGAGGGGTCAGTGGTCAGCGGGCAGCCTAGCAGCGCCTCCTGGGTCCCGCACCCCTTCCACCCGTCCCTCTGCCGGGCAGTCTGGGCGGGGCCGCCAGGCCGCCCACTTAGAGAACACAACTGCTCCTCCCCCAGTGACGCCCCCTTCTGTCTCTATTGCTACTGCCTCCTGCGTATTTGGGCTGGGGTCGGGGGGCTCCTGCACGTCCGGGGAACGGTGGGCCCCCGTTCTGGGCAGGGATGGAACGTGCGGCTGCCTCCTCCACGTCTGGGCCTGTGATGCTGGGTTCCCACATTCGGGGACCTCTGAGGTGGAAGCGGATGCCGTCTGTCTTCTGGGCGAGGATGCCCAGGGGAGGGAGGCAGCCAGGTTCCCGGGACTGGGAGGGTTGCTGTTCCATCCAGCGATCCCACCTTTGCCTTTCACCTTGTCGTGCATCTCAAACTGCATCTTGTGGGCTCTGAGGAGGTGACGTTGGGGATGGCAGAGGTGGTTGCCGCGATAAATAGCTGCGGAGTCTGTCCAACTGACGCTGGGGACTGGGGGAGAGGAGGGGAAGGGGCGAGGGGGCTAGGCGCTGGGCTCTCAGGGGGAGAGAGGTGGGGAGAAAGAGGCCAAGTCAACCTGCAGGCCTGGAGAGACATGGAACAGGGAACGGGGTAGGGGGCGAAAACCTTGCCCATCTCTTTACAACTGCCTGACAGACCCAGAGGCCGCTCCACATGCCAGAGGCAGGGCTGGAGAGAGAGACCAAGAGACAGAGACAGGCAGAGCCAGAGACAAGGGGAGAGAGAGACCAGAGCAGGTACCCGTAGAGATGCCTCTGGTGACACCGCACCTGCACAGCACTGTCCGCTGCAAGCCCATTTTGCAGAGGGAACACTGCGGCTCAGAGAGGTGAAGAGAAACGCACCACGTCTGATGGCCCAGGCCAAGAGAATTAGTAGAGGGGTGCCCGGCCGCCAGGACTTCCAAACTCAGCTCAGGAGGTATACGGAGAGCATCGAGAAAGACAGAGACACCCAGAAAAATAGACAGTCAGAGATATGAAGGGAGATGAAGAGATGTTAAGAGGGGTAGGATGGGGGAGAGAACAGAGCAGAGGCACCTGGCCTCAGAGCAGAAGGCTGCGGGCGGGTGCTCCTACCTGCGGAGCTGCGGTGTCGATGATGGTGACAGAGGTGTGGATGACACGCGTCCTGAGTTGGCAGTCTCAGGCCAGGAGCTGCTTATATTTAGGCGGGCCATGCGGCCCTGGGCGGGGCTGTGACAGAGATGCCCAGGGAACCCAGCCAGTCTGGCTGACCCTCTTCCCTCCACAGGAATTTCCCCTCCCTCTCCATCCCTCCTCATCTTCCCTCCTTCCCCAACTTCCCCTTCCTGCCTCACCTCCTGGGACTGAGGAAATAGTGGCGGGGGGCGGGGTGTGTGTGGGTCCAAGGGTGAGGAAATAAGGGGTAGAAACAGAAACGGGAGTGGGCAGAGACAGAGACAGAGACGGGGAGAGAAGGGGGGGTGGTCAGCTGGGTGAAAGTGCAGAGACTCAAAGACAAGGAGAGATGCAGAGATGAGAATGGGAGACATAGAGACAGAGGAGAGACAGAGAAATGGTGGGGTGGGGGAGAGAGAGAGATGAGGTGATTCAGAGACAGGGAGAGACACGGTGAAAGAGATGCCAAGAGACAGAGAGGCACAAAGATCTGGGGAGAAATACCAAGAAAGGGGGAGAGAGACCCAGAGGAAAGAGACTCAAAGCTTGAGAGATGGAGAGGCAGGTGGAAGTGGCCACAGCGGAGGCTGAGAGGGAAGGGAAAACAGAGAGAAGCGACGAGAGGCGGGTGACGCAGGAGAGAGTGGAGGTGTGGGGTGCCCCTTTAAGTACCCCTTTAAGGGTATCCCCTGGCATATTTAATGATGTCTCCCATTGTCCTGGGAGAGGGGGGCATATGGGAGGCAGTGGGTTTTGGAGGGTGACTCATCCTGGAACCAAAGTAAATAAACACACCTTACTCCACCTCTAAATTGGGAAGGGAGGAGGCTGGGAACTGAGAAGCTGTGGTTCCTGAAGGAGGTGAATACAGGCTGGGACTCCTGGGTCTTAATAGAGGAGAGAACTGGGGGCCTCACTCCTGGGTTCTGGGGGAGAGGGGAGTGGAGACGGACTCCTGGTCTGAGGGAGGAGGGTTTGGGGGTCCAGACTCCTGGGTCCTATTAGGGTTGGCTGTATTCCTGCATGGGGTAGGGGCCTGGATTCCAGACTTCTGGGTTCCTGAGGGTACAGCAGCTGGGGGCTTGGATGCCTATGTCACCCAAGTCTCCCCCCAGACAGGCCTGGCAGGGCTGGAGGTGACTCAGTGAGGGAAGCGGCATTAGAGTTGGGCGGGGTTCTCTGCATGGGTGTCACCTCAAAAATATAGGAGGCACCATAAAAGTGGGGTGTCACCTGCAAAAAAGATGGCATCGTCACCTCACTGAGTATTGGCACAGGATGATGGCAGGCAGATCTCCCTGCTGGCCTGGGATCCCCGCTCCCTTCCAGCACCCACACACACCAGGACCCAAGCCTTGGTCCCCTGGCACCACCCAAATGGCTCGTTCTCCTTGCCAAAGACCTGTGGGCAATGCCTGGCCTCTTGCCTGCGGTACTACATCTTTGGTCCAGGAGCCTGAATTTCTGAGGGACATCTCTGTATTTCTGTTCTTCTGTCTCTCCATCTCTGGATCTCTGTCTCCCCGTTTCTGCATCTTTGTCCCTCCAGCTGTAAATCTCTCTCTCTCACTTCATCTCTGCAAATCTGTTTCCAAATCTCTGGATCTCTGTCTCCCCGCCTCTCTCCTCCCAATCTTTGTGTCTCTGTGTCTTCATCCTGGGGTCTTGTCTCCTGTCTCAGCATCTCTTCTCATCTCTATCATTCCCGCTCCATCTCCAGGTCTGCCCTGTGGAGGCAACCACAGGGCCCCATCCCCGCAGCCAGCCAGCCTACGGGCTGGGGATGACTCAGGGTGACTCAGCCCGAGGACCCTAGGGCTCCCAGGATGACAACCTGGGTTGTCCTCAAGTTTCCTCTCCCCTTCCTGACACATCCTCGGGGCCTCAATTAAATGCAACAACTCATGTAGATGAGGAAACCGGGACTGGGGAAGCTGTGAGGTGGCCTGCTTGAGGTTGTGGGGAGGGCATCAAGAAGGAAGAAGAGAGGGCTGGGGGACTGAAGAGTGACTGGCACCTGGCTCCATCCCCCTCAAATAGAGTTGCCAGATAAAATCTAGGACGCCAGTTGAATTTAAATTTCAGATAAACAACAAGTACTTTTCAGTGTTAAGTATGTCCTGGATGGAACCCTGGTGGTGTAGGGCTTAAGAGCTCGGCTAGTAACCCAAAGGTCGGCAGTTCGAATCCATCAGCCGCTCCTCAGAAACCTTATGGGGGCAGTTCTACTCTGTCCTATAGGGTCGCTATGAGTCAGAAATGACTGGAGAGTAATGGGTATGTCCCAAGTGCTCATACCAAAAAGGAAGCTAGAAGAAGAATTGATGTGTTCAAACTGCAGTGTTGGCAAAGGATATTGAATATATTGCGGACTTCTGGAAGAACAAACAAATCAGTCTTAGAAGAAACACAGCCAGAATGCTCCTTAGCAGCGAGGGTGGTGAGACTTCGGCTCGCCTAGTTTGGACACATCATCAGGACAGACCAACCCCTAGAAAAAGATATCATGTTTGGTAAAGTAGAGGGTCAGTGAAAATGAGGAAAACCCTCAACGCGGTGGAGAGACACAGTGGTCACAACAATGGGCTCAAACGTACCAACAATCGTGAAGATGGTGCGGGACCGGGCAAGGTTTTGTTCTGTTGTACATCGGGTCTCCATGAGTCAGAGCTGACTTGATAGGACACTAACAGTATGTCCCAAATATTGTCAGAGACATGCTTATACTAAAAAGTATTCATTGTTTATCTGAAATGCAAATTTAATTGAAAGTCCTGTATTTTTATTTGTTAAATCTGGCAACCCTGCCCTGAAAGGCACAGGAATCTGGACTCCCAGCCCTTTCTTCTCCCAGAACCCAAGAGTCCAGGCCCCCAGCCCTCCCTCCTGAGGATCTGAGAGTCTTGGTCCCTATTGCCTCTTCCCTCAGGCACAGGAATCAAGGCACTAATTCCCTCCTCTCCTCCTCTGGCACCCATGAATCGAGTACCCACCCCCCAGCTCCTTCAGGACTCAGCTCCCAGCCTCCTCCTCCCCCAGAACCCAGGCTTCCAGGCCCAGTCTGGGTACAATTGCCCAACATGGGTTTCACAAGGCAGGTGGTGCCATCCATGACCCTGGATGAACCGGTCGGGCAGAGCAGACAAGTGAGGTGGCCTCCATTCCCATCCTAAGCCTGCTGCTTCCTTGAAGGTCAGCCTAGAGGGGCTGGGAGGGAACGGGAGGGACTGAGGGAGCTCTGGGTGTGCCACTGTGCCTAGGTTTGGGTGTGTTCTGCCTGTGTGTGTGGTTATGTGACTCGCTAGATGCTGCGTGTCTGTGTGGGGATTGTCAGTTCTCTCTTTGTGTTCTTTTCTGTGTTCTGGAGATGTGAGGGGCATCTTTTCTATTTTTCTGTCTTTATTGCCCTCCTGTGATTCTCCACACTGTGCACCTGTGTTTGGGTGTGTTCTCAGTTGTGTGTTGTGGGTCTGTTATTCTGATTGGACTAAGGCAGCAATTATTATCGAGTGATAGCTTGTGTGGTGGTTGAAAGCATGAATACTGGAGCCAGAAAACCTGGGTTCACATCCTGGCATTGCCTCTTACTGGCTGTGAAGCCTTGGGCAAGTCACTGTACTTCTCTGGACCTCAATTTTCCCATCTGCAAAATGGGTTGTTGTTGCAAATAGGGTTGTTGGCAGGGTTAAGTGAGTTAATTCATGTAAAGTGCTCAGAATTGTGCCTGGCACATAGGAAGCGTTTTGTTAAGTGCTTATGTTGGTGATGAAGATGTGCTGTTTTGGTTGCTGGGGACATGACAGTGAACAAAATCAAGTCTTTGCTCATGATCCTTCTCATAGGAACTGGATGTATGGCCTATTGATGGTTGGGCATATAATTGCATAACTGGGCTTGTGTCTGTTTTGCCAGTGGACTAGGATATTCCTGTATGTGTTGTAAGTGTGCGTGAGTCTGTGATTGTGTGTAGTGGTGTCACTAGGGGGATGCAGGGGGTGCAGACCACACCGGGTGATACTGTCAGGAGGAGTGACACCAAAATAACTATAAAATTTTTGTGCAATGTTTCAGCAGAAATTTATTGTTTTTTTATAAAATATCCCTGTAGTTAGTTATAACAACAAAAACATTTTTCATAAGCCCAGCTTACATGTATCAACATTACCTACAGGGCTAAAACTGTATGCTAATTTACTTTTTGAACCTTCTAATGCGCTCCACTCACAGCTGTCATCATTACCCAATCAGAAGGATGCTTGGAATCACGTGGTTTCGTCTGCCCGCGCTACAAGCCCTGCTGTTGTTTTGTTGCTGCCCGTGTTTTTATAGTTGCTGATTTTGTCAAATTTTCTGGTGTTGTAGCTATGATATTGTGATAATTAGTATTTGTGAATCTATATCAACAACTTTTTTAAGAATGAAGTAATAATTAAAAGAAAAGAAGAAGAATAAAAAAGGCTTCTGCTTAGTTACTAACAATGTTGTAATTCAATGTAGAAAGATTTTGTTAGTATTCATATACTCTAAGAAATATTACACTTAAGCGATTCAGACTATATTCGTTACATATTAGTATATGATTAAAATTGATAATAAACTTACATGTATAACAATTATTGATTTTATAACTCTTTGATAACTAACTAGAGAAACTGACCGTTTAAAACACGAAGTGAGGGAAATGCTATCTTTTCTGATACATGTTTAGAAACAGAATGTAAACCTTAAATTCAGTTTTTAAAACATTTTAGTCTTTTTAAAAATTTCTTTAAAACATCACTATCTTGCAGATATATATCTGGTTTTAATGACATTTTCAGGGTTTAAGTTTGAATGATGGTTTGAAAAAAGGGACACATTAGAATTAAATACATTTCGCCTGTGCATATGATATTGTAATTTAAAGGTGAAATTTTAATTTTGCTAGGTTTTTATGTCACCACTATCGCCATTACATTGAGCGATGTATGGGAATTACGATTTATGAATAACATTAGTTAAAAACCATTACTAAGGATTCTGTGTAGTCCGTCTTGGAAGAAGTACAGCCAGAATTCTCCTTAGAAGCGAGGATGACAAGACTTCATCTCATATACTTTGGACATGTTATTAGGAGGGCTCAGTCCCTACAGAAAGACATCACACTTCGTAAAGTAGAGGGTCAGCAAAAAAGAGGAAGACCCTCAACGAGATGGACTGACACAGTGGCTGCAGCCATGGGCTCAAGCATAACAATGATTGTGAGGATGGCGCAGGACCGGGCAGTGTTTCGTTCTGTTGTGCATGGCGTCACTATGAGTCGGAACCTACTCTACAGCACCTAACAACAAGGATTCTGTATGGTCTGGTAGGGGAGGCGGTCCGCAGCAGGGGTGACGCCGTGAGTTACTACACTGGGTGACACCACCCTTAGTAACGACACTGATCGTGTGCCTATATTTGTGCTCTTAGGTGTGTGATTCTCCCATTATGTGGGCGTCTCTGTAAGGGCACATTTTTGTGTGTTTGGTGTGAGCTGGTGTTCCTGACTCTGAGGTGCTGGGAATGTGTCTATGTCTGGGGTCTTGAGAACCCCCACTTCAGCCCCAAGGCTACTCCCTGAAGTGCCCTGGGAGGATGACTTCTTCTAAAATGAGTCTCAGTTTCTCCCTAATTGGGATGACCAGATGGGTGGGCCCAGCGCCTTCAGGAGAAGCAGGAGGGTGAAAGGGAAGGTAAGAGGAGGTGGTGAGGCTAGGGAGAGGCTGAGAGATGTGACAGGGACACAGAGAGATGGCAGGATGGGGGCAGAGAAGGACCTGGACAAAGGAAAGATGTGGGTGTTTGTTCATCCATTCTACCCACATTTGTTGAGCCCCTGCAATGTGCCAGGACATGTGGTGACATTGGTTCAAGGTTTAAGGGACATTAGAGAGAACCAGAGAGAGGAAGACCCTCCAGGAAAGCCGTTACTGCCCTAGGTGGGCCTCAGTGACAGTCATTGAGAGGATGAGTGATGGAGATGCAGAGATAGAGAGGTTGCTGCCCTGCCCAGTCCTCCCCAAGTCCTGATCTGTCCAGGTGAAAGAACAGAGGCTGTGGGGGAAAGTCCCCTCCCAAGCTGGCGGCACACCCATGAATCATTGTCTTATCATCTCTTAATAAAATAACGACACACCTGCCCCCTCCTAATCACTATTTTCGACCCCTACATGCCCCATGCCCACAGTAAGGATTGGATAAGTCTCCTGTCATAGAGTCGGGGAAGGAAATACCCGGGAGTCCCCATTCTTGGTCCTTCATCCTCCAGAACCTGGCTCCCTCCTCTCTCAGACCCAGGAATCCCAGCCCCCAGCCCCCTCCTCCCCCCGGACCCAGGAGTCCAGCTCCCAGCCCCCTCCTCCCCCAGGACCCAGGAGTCCAGCTCCCAGCCCCCTCCTCCCACAGGACCCAGGAGTCCAGCTCCCAGCCCCCTCCTCCCACAGGACCCAGGAGTCCAGCTCCCAGCTTCCTCCTCCCCCAGACCCATGAGTCTGGGCCCCCAGCTGTCTCTTCCCACAGGACCCAGGTGTCCAGGCCCCCAAACTCCTCCCCCAGCCCCAAGCCCCTTTCTCCCTCAAACCCAGGATTCCATCCCCCAGCCCCCTCCTCCCACAGACCCGGGAGTCTTCATCTTTTTCTCCATCTTTTTTTTTTGTGTCTCTCCTCTCTCTTTACATGTTTTTTGATTCTCCCTCACTGGGCCTCAACTTTCTCACTTGTAAAATGGGGATAATAATAATAATGCGATCTCTTGAAGCCGTGATGAGGAAGATGTGAGATAATTACCTAAAATGTTTAGCACACAACCTGGCCCACAGAAACTCAGTATAAGAGAGGCGCTGTTATTGCTATTGTTTTCGTTATTTTTCTCTCCATCGGTACCTATGTTTTTCTTTGTTTCCAAGTGAGTCTCAAGTCTCCTTGTCTGCGTGCAGACAGCACTCTGGCCCTGGCCTCCTTTTGAGGCCAGAGCTTCCCCTAAGCCCTCTACCCTCTTCATCTCTATTCCAAGCCCGGTCTTAAGGCTGAGAAATCTTGCCTGGGGGTGCCGGATTGGCTCCAGTCTCATACTTAGCCTCATAAAATCTTGAGCCCCAAGTCTGTCATCCTTGGGCAAACCAGTGACTGTTGGGATCCAGGAATCTCCTTCTCTAGACCCAACCCTTCAGGTCCTCAGCCCCATCCTCCCTCAGGTCCAAGAAGTCCGGGCTCTCAGTCCCCATCCTCCCTCACGACCCCAAGGATCAGGCCAGCGAATAGCCCAGGTATAAGCCTCCAGAAATTCCATTCATCGCCATTCTGCTACCGACCACGCCCACAGCTACCTCCCCGTCATTCTCTCCAGAGGCGGGTCTGACACTAAGGCACTCATCCGGACTTTAGCAGCGATAAGCTATCCTTGAGGTCAGTCACTGTCATCCAGTCAGTAGACACTCCCATCTCCCACCTCCCTAGACCACTCAGAGCGTTCTCTCTGGTAGGCGGGGCCCACAAGCCCAAGTCGGACAGCGATAGGGTCGCCAAGACGCCAGTCTCCGCCAGTCTCTGTCAGTCGGCCAATAGGCGGGGAGCCTGCGGGAGCAGAATCCGGGTTCGCTGGTGGCGCCCACCTCGCTCAGCAGAGTACAGAGTAGGCTCGCAAGGGAACCGGTTCTGCGTGCCCGGCCGGGTAAGCCCTTCCCAGCACGCTCAGTATTGGGATTCTGGCCATAGCTCGGATGGGGAACGGTGAATTTCTGTGAGGTTCGCGGCAGAGGGGGAAGCTTAGTTAGGGCGAACCCATTTTGCTTTGCTGGAGAAACCGAGTCCAGGATGCACAATTTTAGATATTCATCCGTCCATTCCTCCCACCCTAAACCTGATCTTCGTCGGTCCCAGCCTGGCCTTGTTCACCCATGCGTTCAGTCCTTCCTGTCCTCATAATACCCTCACTCACTGATTCTCGCCTATACCCACTCAACTCGCTCACTCACACCTATTACTTAGTTAAATATTTCTTGAGGCTTCTGGTGTGCCAGGCCCCGTGCTGGGCGATGGTGGTGACCGAGATGAGCCCCAGGTCAGAGGGGAGGACAAACCCGGACTTTGATGGGCAGGAGTGAGCAGGGCCGGGAAGCCAAGAAGAAAGAGAGAGTCTTTTTTGGGTTTGGCGTGGTCACGAAAGGGTTTCCAGAGGAGGGGCCATTGCAGATGAATCTGGAGGAGCAGGAGTGGCAGGCGAAGGTGGAGGAGAGGGTGTGGGGAGCATGAGCAAACACAGGGAGGCATGAAGGGGTATTGCCTGTGTGCAGGCGCCCAGGAAGCCAGTCAGGTCCATGTGGCCAGTTGAGGGGATTACAAGGCTGGAAGACGATGAAGAGGTTGGCAGAGGCCAGGCTGAGGATCTTGGGCTTTGTCCTGGGGGCTGAGGGGTAGTGGGAGGACATAGAAAGTTTTAGAGCAGGGGAGGACAGGGCCAGAGCTGGAACTAGCACTGGAGGAATGAGAGTGGAAGCCAGGAAGGAGCTCTGGAGGCGGCTAGGGCAGGGACCCAGGTGCCTAGGGCAGGGACCCAGGCAGGAGAGGATGGAGCCTGGATCAGGGCACAGGCGAAAGGAATGGGGCAGAGGAGGAGGGGATGGGGTGGAGAGAATAGAATATGGGGACTAATGGGCTATGGGAGGAAGGGACGTCGGGATAAGGCCCAGAGCTCTGGGGGACTGAGGACAATGGGACCCTTTCTGAGATGAGGACAGGAAGGAGATTATTTTGGCAGAAATGAGCAATGGGTCCTGTGGGCAGGATAGGGGGAGCTGTGAACTTGGGCCGGTGGATCTGAGCCTTCAGGGAGCAGTCTGGGCAAAGCCCCCTCCCCCTTCTCAGCCCCTGACTCAGAAGTCACTTGGTGAGTGAATGAGGGCCTCTGAGACGAGGGTCCTCCTCCTCCGCTCATCCCCTCAGGAAACTGCCTTTTTGTGTCTCTGCATGGGCTGTCTCTCCCTCTCATTCTTTTCTGGCAGCATTAAAATATGTTCCATCATCTCTAAACACACACACACACATCCTGCATGAAGCTTCCTTGAATTATCTCTCATCCCCTTTACATCCAAAGGCTTGTGGTGCCCACTGGCTCTACACTTCACCTCCCACTGCCTCCTCAACCCACTGAGGCCTGGCTGCCTCCCACCTCCCCCCACCACGACCCTGCCCTACCTCTGGACAATGATCCCATTCCAGTCCTTACTGAACATTGACCACTCCGCCCACCTGAAACCCCTTTTACCTTATACCCTCCTTTCTCCTGGCTAACTTCCTCCCTCTCCAGCTGCTCCTCACAACCCTCCAAGGCTCCCTTCCACTGTCCACCCCTTTACTGGGGGCCATAGCCCATGGAGCTCCGTCTCAGTCCTCTGCTCATCCCATCTGTCCGTTCTCCCCGGGAAGGTTCTAGTCCCTCGGCTCCAGCCAGAACTGAGTGCCCCGACCACTCTCCTGCCTCCTGGTTGTCCCTCTGGACTGTCTCATAAAGACCTTTCGATTTCACCGTGTCCAAAATTGACCTCAGCATCCCTTCTTCTCCGCACTGCCCCCCACCCCCAGCCTCCCTGACCACTTGCGTCCCTAGCCAGACCTAGGTGTTCTCTTGGTCCCCTTGCTCTCCTGTAACTCCCTCCCATCCCTCATTTATTAAATCTCATTCATTCAGCCTCAGATAACACCCTGGGATCTGCTCCACCCCCACCCACTGCTTTCACGGCCTCTGCCCCAGCTCAGGCAGGCCTCATCTTTCTGCCTCTAGCCTCCTCTTTGGCCCCTAGAGCACCAATGTCACCCTTTTCAGTCCTTCCCCCCATGTCCTAGTAGGTTCTTTCACTGCCCCAGCTGACCCTGACACTCCCCTGCTCAAAGCCGTTCTATAGTCCACCCCCCCAACCCCCCGTTACAGTTCAAATGGCATTCCAGGTCCTTGAGGATCTGGCCCTGCTGCCCACTCCAGGCCCCTCAGGCCATTCCCCACTTTGCACCTGAACTTCTGGCTAGGCAGAGGCTTTCATCACTGCCTGCTGGCTCCCATAACTTTGCATGATTCCTCTGTCTAGAAACTTGTGCTCATCTTTTAAGATCAAGCTTGATCTCCTCCTCTGTGAAGGCTTCCTTGACTACCACAGATGGAGCTCCTGGGGGCTGTGACAGCCTGTGTCTGGGTCTGTTTCCCTCCACCCTGAAGCCCAGGATGGGAAGCCTGTTGCAGGGGAGGCTCTGGGTATGAACCATCTCTGCTTCAGATCCAGGACCTGCAAAGGGTGAGGCCTCAGAATGTTGGTTGAAGGACTGAGTGACTGTCACAGTTGGGCAGGGCTTGTGCTTCCAGAGGCCTGTCAGTGGCACAGATGTTTTATGCTGAGCTTCTAAAGGTTGGCGGTTCGAACCCACTCAGTGGTGCCATGGGAGAAAGTCCTGGAGATCTGCTTCCTTAAAGACTGCAGCCTAGGAAACCCTATGGAGTTCTAATCTTTAACACATGGGTCACCAGGAGTCAGAATCAACTCCATGGCAACGAGTTTGGTTTTGTGCTTCCAGTCTTTTGGGTGACCAGTTTGTTTCTGGTTTCCTGCTAGCTTTGGTCTGGTTCTATAGGGAGTTTGGGTCACTGGAGCCTTTGAGACCCAAGACATGAGTTTTCCTTTCCTGGTCAGTCCTGAGCTGGGATGATAAAGGGGAGTAGCCTTCCACTGGGACTAAGGAGATGTGCTCATACTGAGAGACCTCAAGGGGGAGGTGAGAACCCAGAGTCCTCTGGCACTCTACCTGGCTTAAGTCTGAGGGCGAGGTGTGTCTGTGTTTGCCCAGGAACCCAGGTTCGCAGACTCCCTTCTCACCCGGGACCCAGAAGTTCGCTCTCCCAGCCTTCTACATTTAGATCCCAGGTTTCTCGGTTCTCAGCCGCTTGAGTCCGATGCTGCCCCCTGGTGGGTGGACACCTTACCTGGCTTGAGAGAGGCCAAACTAGTTAAATACCTTTTATTCACAAAAAAACAAACACACGAAGAAACTAACCGACCAGAAGGGGAGGTCCAGGCCCCGCTCCCGTGGCGGTCGCAGGAGCAGAAGGCAGCGGTGGAGTGCAGGTCCAGCTCTCGGTGACTGGTGTGTGTGCGCCCCCTCCCCCAGGCCGGGGTCCCAGCCTTCAGCCCCCGCCCCAATTTAAGGCACAGCCCGCTCCCTCTTGCCGTGCCCTAGCATACGGGAGCCCCTCGAGGAGGGGTCCCCGCGGCCCGTCCCCGAGCGCATTTACCACGGAGGCCGGCGCAGATGGGTACATACAAGAGGCCTTTAGTGTCGCCCTGCCCGGCCCCATCTCCCCGAGCGGCCCAGCTCAGGCCGGCGGCGTGCGCGGTGGCGTGGCGGGCGCCAACCGGCGCTCCAGGCCTCGGTGGGGCGCGGGCGCGGCGGTGCCGGGCGGGCTGAGGACCAGGCGGATGCGCTCCACGCACAGCGCTGTTGCCTCCCGCGTCTCGCGGCACAGGGCGGCCAGGCTCAGGAACCCATGCGGCAGGTCCTCCACCACGCGCAGTGTCACGGGCTGGCCCAGGCTGCGCAGCCGCCGCGCGAACATGACCGAATCGTCCAGCATGGGGTCCAGGGCGCACGCCTGCGGGCCCGCGGGGGTGGGGGTGGGGGTGTGGAAGAGGTAGACCGGCAGACCCGGACGTGGGGGCATCCAGAAGGGGGACCGACAGACAGGTGGGGGTTGATGGATGAAGGGAGGGGGAAACACATGGACATGGGGGTGGACAGAAGCAGGAGACACGGGGGAGGCGGGTTGAGGAGAAAATGGAGAGAATAGGTGGAAGTGTGGGAAAAAGAGAGAAGAATGAGTTTAACTGGGCCCTCCAGGCCTGGCTGCTTCCCGGCCTCTCTCCCCCACAGAGATCCACCTCTCCCCCCCTCCGACTTTCCAAGCCCAGCGGCTGCCGGGACCTTGCGTCTAGGCGCTCATTAAGATTGCAAAAAACAACAAACAAAACGCCCCCCTCCAATTCCCAGTGTCCCTTCCTCGTGGTACGTCTCTCCTCTTGGTCAGGGCTAGCTGCCAGATGCACAGTCCTCCCCTCCCAACTCTTACTCCCCAGGTGCACTTATCCCCTCATCCCCGCGCGGGTGCTGTGTCCCCTCTGGCGCTCACCACGATGTGCACGGGCGGCAGGGTCTGTAGCATGCAGTCGGGCGCCAGCAGCGGAGACATGAAGGGGTTCTTGACGATGGGCGACGAGTAAAAGGGTATTCGCGTGGCGCCCTGGCTTGAGCGCCGCGGATGGAAGCCCTCAGGGAAAGCGGCGCCGGCTCGGGTGCTAGCGCTGCGGCACTGGTCCTCGGTGCGCAGTTCGTCAATGGCCACAGCCTCTTCGGGCACATCCTCCGGCCCCAGCAAGAAATTAACATCCGAGGGCTTGGAGGGGCCAAGTGTCTCGGCTGACAATGACAGCTCGGAGGTGTCTGACGCCTCGGAGCTGCTCCTCAGGCTCAGGTCCTGCATTGTCCGGCTCTTGACTGGGTCCCTGCCCAGCGGGCCCTCGGGCTGGGCCAGCGCCGCCTCCGACACGCTGCGTCGCATTGGCACTGACGCTGGCTCTGCGAGAAGGTCAGGGTCAGAGGGCTGGATGAGGCCACAGACTCCAGCCTGGCTCTCCTGTTGGCTGGGTGGCAGGAAGGTTGTGGGAAGGGCGGTGCCCCTAGACAGTGAGCTACATCCCAGCGCTGTGGAGGCCTGGGTGTTCCCCTAGACTCCTAGCTGCAACCTGAAGGGGGTTGTCCCCCCAGCCCCTTGGAGGTGGAGCTGTGTGGTAGAGGAGGGTCTTCCCTGCTACAGGTTGTGTGTGTGTTGGGGGAGGGGAGACTGGGAAGATTAAGTCCAAGTCAGTTTACCTCTGGGAGCTTGTTTTCTCCTCTGTACAACGGAGATACAAGTAGTCCTTACCTCATAGTAGGTGGTGAGGACTCAGTGGGTAAGATGTGGGATTAGGTACTGTGACCCCAGAGGAGGTGATGATATATCAGTATTAATGTTTTATTACAAGCCGGGGCCCTGTTCCAGTCACCACCCCAGCCCCAGCATGATGCCCTGCCAGCTCTTCACAGATTCTTGACACAGAAGGTGTGAGTGTGCCCAAGTGGAACAGTCAGCAGACCCACAGGATGGAAAGGAGGCACTTTCATAGGGAGTGGAAAAGAGTCTCGGGGGCATGATATTTCAGGACCCCTCACCTGTAGCCACGTGGCTCTGCTCTCAAAATTAGCTCTGTGTTCTTCAGTTTTATCCCTTCCTTTTGAATGACTGGGCAAGCAGGTGCCCAAAATGATGTTAAAGATGCACATCTGGCTGGCCTGGTGTGACCCCCTTGGCCTCAGTTTGGTTAATTTTATCAGACCCATGTGGCTTACACCAGGGCCAGAACCCTACATTTTTCAGTTTTTTCACTTGTCCTTATAAATCCACAAAGGCAAAATGCAAGAAGGTAGGAGAATAATTGTACAAGTGCACTGTGACCCAGAAGGATGTTGATGCCATTGGAACAGAACTGTTGACTAGAGTCACAGGAAATAGCCAGTCTGGGGTACTGGCATCTTAGAGCACTTAACTGTGTGCCAGTATTATGCTGGGCACTTGACACAGATAAGTGTGTGTAATCATCACAACAAATCTGTGAGGTAAGTCCTCATATTGTACCCATTTCACAGAGGAGCAGACCAAGGCTCACAGATACTGTTACTTGCCCAAATGTCACCCTCTGCTGAACTCATCTCCCTTCCCAGTTGCTCCTCGTACAGGTTCCCAGCTCCTTGAGGGTGCTACCACCCACCCAAGGCCAGGCATCTCCACGTCCCGAGGCCTCTCCAGTCTGCTGATCTCCCCACCCCGAGCTCCTAAGCCGTTTCCTGGGTGGGGATGTTACCCCCATGTCCCTCTGTCAAAAGTCTGTGGAAAGACTTGAGGAGGGCTGGAACCCTCGCCTGAGGGCCCAAGAGACGCGGGTGGAGTTCTTGGAACTGGAAATCAGTACATGTGGCAAGCCTTCTGAGTCAGTTCCCAGGGTGTGGAGCCTTCCTGGGAAAGGCTGCATGGAAAGCAGATCCTGCAATTCCTGGGACTCTGAGGTGACCTGGGGGACCAGAAGTCCTGCAGTTTCCAGAATGTGGACCTTTGTGGAAAATCAAGGTTTTGTGGTAGGGAGGAGGGATGGATATGAGGTGGAGCCAGGAAGGTGATGTCTGCTTCCCTGCGTGCCCTGGGGGCCTTTTCCTCTATCAGGACTCTGGTGTGCCAGGCTGTCCCACTGTGGATGGGTGTGTGAGGGAAGGCATCACTCACCTGTTGTGGGCACCGAGGAGGTCTTGTGGGACTTGCGCCCACTCAGCTCCAGGAAGGAGTTGAGCCACGAGGAGGCACCCATGCGGAGGTCTCGGAGGAGAAGGGCTGTGTCCCGCCGCACCAGCCCCATCATGCCTAGCGCCTTCTGGTCTGAGTCAGAGTGGTCCTCTGTCTCCGCACCTGTGGAATGTATGTGGGGGTCGAGTTGGTCTCCTCTCTTTCTGGACCCAGTTTCAATACCCAGAACTTCAGACATCTGTGCCCCCTGGGACCCAAGAATATCCTGTTGCTTCACTAGGAACAAGGAGTCTCAGATTCCTGCCCCCAGCCCCTTGTCTCTCAGACCCAGACATCTGGGCCCCTAGTCCCTCGCCCTGTAGGATCCAGGCATGCAAGCACTCGCTGGCCCCCCAGTGCTGTGGACGCGGGCCTTACCAGCGTAGGCACTGACGCACTTGGAGAGCACGCTGAGGGGCAGCAGGGGGTCCATGAGGCTCAGGAGGCGGGAGGGTGAGGCCGCGGGCTGCAGCATGGTGGCAGGGTAGGCTGCCATGATGCCATCTGGCACCCGCACCCCGTAGGCTGCTGCCCGGAGGGACACAGTGAAGCAGAGGTTCCCACCTGCACTGTCTCCCGCAAGGCATATCCGCTCTCCTGTTGAGCCTGGTTTTGAGGGGGAGCTCAGTCACTGCCAGGAAGGAGCAGGGGGCTGAGGGGAGGGCAGGGAGGAAGCCGAGCTCTGGGCTAGGAGAACCAGGCTCTCAGAAGTGGGGCGTGGGGTCCCAAAGCTCCATGGTTTAGCGGACTGCAATTTTAGGTACAGGTAAACTGAGGCAGGGATTTGGGCCCATTTGATAGGCAGTGGTCGGAGGATCAGGAAGACTTAGGATGAGGAGAGGTCCGGAGATTAGGAAGTGCCGGGGAAGCTTGGGAGGCTGGACGGCAGAAGCAAGGAGGGCAGGTGGGGAAAGGGGAGGTTCAGGCTGCCAGCACAGAAAGGCTGGGCTGCCGTCCCTGTGCCCTGGGGCATGGTCCGGCCCTGCTCTGTGCCTCAGTTTCCTTCCTGCGATGTTGGTAAGCGAAGTGTGAGGTCGGAGGAGCTGGAAGAGTGGGCTGGAGCATGGGCTGGGAGGTGGGGTGGGTGGAGAAACAGGAGGAGAGGAGATGGGCAGGAGGCGGAGAATGCATTAAGATAGACTAAGAAGATGTGAGGTGGAGGAGATGGGGTATCTGGGCTGGAGTTGGGGGCGGGGGGAGCAGAGGCAGAAGGTTGAAGTGGTAGAGCTGGAAGGTCTGATGAGTAATGGGGAAGAGGAGGCAGCGGGCTGGGGCAGAGGAAATGGGGGATGGGGCAGGCGTGGGGAACAGGAAAGGGCTGAAGCAGAAATGGAGGGTCTGGGCAGGTGGACGGACAGAGGACGGACGGAGGACGGGAGGACGGGAGGACGGAGGACGGAGGACGGAGGACGGAGGACGGAGGACGGAGGAGGACGGGAGGCAGAGGGCTGGGTGGCAGGAGATGGAAAGTGAGGCTGGGGAAAGGGGGAGGCACAGGGTGCAAGACTGAGGCTCGAGGAAGTGGACAGTTCACTCCTGCAGGACTAGTGGTGGAGGCAGGGTCGGGGGCAGTGGGGGACTGGGGCTCACCAAGGAGGGCACAGTGCTTGATGGCCCAGCAGTAGGCATAGAAGCACTCCTCCAGTGCCCGGGGGAAAGGGGCCTCGGGGGCCAGGGAGTAGTCGATGGAGAGGATGGGGGTGCCCAGCTCCTGAGCCCAGCTCTTGAGGTAGGGCTCGTGGGACTTGGAGGTCTGGGCCACAAAGCCACCACCATGGATGTGCACCAGCAGGGACCGTGAGCGGGGGGCCTGCTGGGGGCGGGGCCGCAGCTCCAGGCTCCGTGGGCCCTCTGACTTCACCAGGCTGTTGAGCTCTTCACTGTCCTGGGGGGTGAGGAAGGAGGAGGCAGTGAGACAGGTGGGCCTGGCCCTTACCCCTCTGCCAGGGGATATGCTCAGAGAGACAGGATGGGGCACGGGGAGCATAGGGGTGGGCAGGTGTGAGCAGTAAGGGGCAGGAGGGTATGAGGTGGGGGGAAGCAGGCAGGGCATGTGGGGTGGGTGTGGAGGGGCCGCCTGTGCCTCCTCGGCTCCACGCCTGAACCTGAGGCTGGGACCCTACCTGCCCTTCTCTAAGGTCGTAGGAGATGAGCCGGGCGAGAATGGGCCCAGGACCCGTGTGAGCCAGCGGGGGCGAGACGGTGATGGTGAGCTTGGCGTCTGCAGCCAGTGGCATCTCAAAGGGCTTGGGAGGCAGGCTGAGGAGGCGGCTTACCCTCACGGTGGCTGATGCCATGTTGGCCAGAGACTGGTGGGAGGGATCAGAAGGGGCACTGGGTGGGGGCTGCCTGGGGTGGGGTGCCCCTCACAGCACACCTCCCCTCCGGTCCCCAGCCTTTTCCCTCATGGGCTCTCCCTGGGCCTGGAGCCCTGCAGAGACCTGCTGTGGCCCCGGATGGGTCTCAGGACCTTAGTCTCCCAGTCTGTAACATGTCAGGGTCCGAATGTGCCCCACACTCACCGACAGCACCTCGATCTCGGTGATGTTCCAGAAGGCTTTCCAGAAGTGCACGTCCAGGTTCTGTGTGATCCGCTCAAACTCCGCCCCGCGCAGCTCTGGGTCGATGGCGAAGCGGCCGCCGGTGAAGAGGGAGCTGGCGGTCACTCCTGGGGGTTGGCAGGGGTGTCAGGGAACCCTGTGTGTCAGACTGCAGGGGCAGGAAGTGAGGCTAGGGCAGGGCCTGGAGGACTCACCGAGGCCTGTCTCGTTGCGCTTGTAGTGCTCCCCGAAGGACACCAGCCCAATAGAGACGGTCTGCAGGAACGGCCGGATGGCGGGTGTGAACTGTGGAGAGACGCAGGTGCATCACCGTCCACCCACCGCCCTCCCAGGAGAGGGACGGGGCAGTAGTGAGGGGCAGAGACATGGGGGAGCCACGTTTATTCAGCATGCGCTTAGTGAACTCCTATTATGTGCCAGAAGCCCTGCTGGCATAGCAGTTAAGAGCTCAGCTGCCAACCAAACAAGTTGGCAGTTTGAATCCACCAGCCGCTCCTTGGAAACCCTGTGGGGCAGTTCTACTGTGTCCGACAGGGTTGCTAGGAGTCAGAATTGACTTGACTCAATGGCAATGGTGTTTTTTTGGCATTGTGTGCCAAGCCCTGTTGTAGGTGCTTTCATGGAGTCGATGTTCTTGAAGGGAAGTCGGAGGATGAGAAAATAAAGACATATGTAATACACACACGTCAAGTCATGATGAGTGCCTTGAAGAAGACAGCAGGTGGAGGGGATACAGTGCCGACTAGGGGCCAGGCTACTTAGACGGGTCTCCCAGGAGGGGACTTGAGGTGGTTTCTGAATGAAGGGCTGGAAGGGTGCCCCTGCATAGGGCACAGCAAGCACAAAGGTGCTGAGGTGGCCCCCGCTTGGTGAGGGTCATGAACGGCAAGAGGCTGGTGTGGCTGAAGCAGAGTGAGCAGGGAGGGGGCGCAAACTGGTCGGGGCGCTGGGCTGAGGAACTTGGGTTTCCTTCGGAGTGTAGGGTGGAGCCACCGGAGGGCTGTGAGCTGGAGAGTGAGGTGATGGCGGAGAGCTGCTGAGAGTCAGAGAGGACAGAGACGGGGCAAGGCGGACACTAGGCGCCAGGAACACAAAGGGCAGACAGGGACGGACAGACAGGGACAGAGACCTTGGGGCAGGAAGACAGCCAAATGGGGAGACCACCTGAGGCCCGGAGAAGGGGGGCAGATAGCTAGTGAGAGCTGGACTGATGGGGAAATCAAGGAGAGGGGGTAGACAGTCTAAGAAGGGGAGGGGTGGTTAAAAAAAGCTACAGGGAGACAATGTCACACAAAAAAAGCCACAAGAGGCTGAGGTGGGACAGTTAAGGAACCAGCCCAGGCAGGGGGCCAGCGGGGTCCTTTTGTTCATTTAGCACACACTGGCTGAGGTCCTACTGTGTGCGAGGCATGGGGTGGGGAGCTGGGACCCAGCAGGGACCCAGCTGGTGGAGGCCTCTGCCCTCCTGGGGGCTGACATTTTAGAGGGGAGGTGGACAACATGAGGGGGTGGGGGACGCTGTCCTGCAACATGGCAGAGCAAGGCCCTCAGGGAGCAGTGCGACGCATGTCCCTGTCCTGGGCTGGGGCCCCAGTAGGCCAGAGGGTTGTAGAGGTGCCAGGCCATTGTGGCTGGGATGCTAGTTTGGTGGCCCTGGGATCACTCCCAGGACCCCAAGGTCATGACCAGATGCAGGGAGGAGCCTGCTGGCCCAGCTGCGCAGATAATGTTTGTGGGTTCAGCCTGGGTGAGGAGCGTTTCCTAGGAATGCCTGGGCTTGGTCGCTGAGGGCAGGCTGGCCCACAGGGAAGCGCGGAGAGGTGGGGTGGGATGGGGGCGCTGAGAGACGGCCAAGTTCATCTGTCACTGGGGTGGGGGCCCTGGGGAGAGGTGGAGGCCCAGAGAGGCTGCAGACTCCCAGCTCCAGAGACTCCTGCTGGGGTTCCCTGAAGTGCTGTGGGCTGGCAGACCCAGCACTGACCCCAGACAGGGGCAAGTTGGGTCTCTCCTCTGAGCCTATGCTCCAAGGGCCCTCAATTCTCTGAGTCCTTGAACCACTTCCCACACAGGTCTGAGGGCCTTCAGGCCTGGCCTCACTTTCAGTGCTGAGATGAACTGCATCTCTGAGGGTGGTTTAGGGTGGGTGGAGGGTGGAAGAAAGCAGCTAGGGGTCAGGATGCCTGGCCCACGTCTTCCTCACTGTCACCAACTCTGACGGGCTTCTTGGCGACGTCTAATAATTCTCTCCTTGCCAGCCTGAAAATCCTGTGATTATACAGTGTGAGAGGCAAGCCAGCCCAGGCAGATCTGGGTCCCAGTCTCCCAGCTGTGAGCCCCCTCCCCTTGAACCTCCTTGCCCTTCTCTACAAAGTGGGGCTAGCACCGTCCTTCCCTCTCGGGACTCCAGTTGGGATGACTGTAAGAGCACGCCTTTGAGAACAACATTGACTACCCTCCTAGGGGTCTCAAACTCAAACGACTTCAGGGGCCAAGCAGGTAACATAAAAAAAGTGAGTGAATCTCCTAAGTGTATGACAATATAAAGTAGTGGGAATCATGAGTGAAAACAAGTGATGTAAATTAAAATTTTCTCACTGCAGTGAAACCTGTGAGAGCTGGGACTCAACGGGACTGGCCTGTTTTTCTGGGTCTCGCCAGTTTTCCACCTTTGACAGGGTGCCGTCTTACCACTTCTGTCGCTGTCTACTTAGTGGAAAATATTTTGAGTTTTCCTTCTCTGACAGGTTTCCACCTTACACAGGTTCTGGCTTTTGCAGGTTTTACTGTACAAGGTAGTTTCAGCCCAGAGGCTGAGTGAGTTTGAGTTTGAGACCCCTGGTGCAGTTCGCTCTGAGCCCCAGCTTCCCCTTTCTGAACCTGCTGTTTTCTGATTCAGCTCATCCTGACCACTGTGCTGATCCTACTGTGCTATTTCACCAGGTTAGGGGCTGCCAGGTGCCTGCACCATGGGCTCAGAGGGCTCACCTGGAAGCCCAGGCAGCGGCCATAGAAGCAGCCCTTGTGCAGTGTGACATACTCGCGCAGGAAATCGGCTGTGAGACCCTCGTCACCCTCGAAGAAGAGTCTCCCGGGCTGGTTGGTGGTCAGCAGGCGCTGGGCGTAGTAGGCCAGAGCGCGGAGCTGGGTGAGGGCAGCCAGGTAGGCCTCCAGTTCAGCCAGGTTGTGGCCGGAGCGGAAGAAGATGCTGCGGCGATTGGAGGCCACGTAGCGTGATTTGTGTAGAAGGTGCACCAGGCAGCAGCGGGCTGTGTGCACAAGGCTACGATACCCGTTGGCAGGTGTCTCTGAGTCCAGGTCGAAGAGGTGTGCCACGCCCAGCAGGCGGCCCAGGACTGGCTCCAGCCCCAGTGCCTGCTCCCGCACACCTGCAAAGACGCCCAACAGCCTCCGTGCTGTCTCCCCAGGGCCCTGGCTGGAGAAGAAAGCCATGTTGTCCTCTGCCAGAGTCACCAGTGACTGTGTCATGGTATGCAGGTCCATGCCGTGTGTAAGCCGAGAGGCTGTGGGCAGGTGGAGAGGCCTGTTAGGCAGGGCTAGATCATCCCTTGCTCAACTGGAGCCCAGGAGTCCAGGAGCCTCCTTCTAAGGCCCAGGAGTCTGGGCCCCCAGCCCTCCTCCCTCAGACTCAGGAGTCAGGGCTTCCAGTCCCTCCTCCCTCAGACCCCAGATCCAGACCCCCAGCCCCCTCCTACCTTAGACCCAGGAGTCCAGGCCCCCAGCCCCTCCTCCCTCAGACCCAGGAGTCCTGGTCTCTAGCCCCTCCTCCCTCAGACCCTAGATCCAGACCCCCAGCCCCCTCCTACCTTAGACCCAGGAGTCCAGGCCCCCAGCCCCTCCTCCCTCAGACCCAGGAGTCCTGGTCTCTAGCCCCTCCTCCCTCAGACCCAGGAGTCCAGGCCCCCAGCCCCTCCCCCCTCAGACCCAGGAGGTCACCCTCTTGTTTCCAGGACCTAGGAATATACAGCCCCATCTCTTTCTTCCCCCAAGTCCCATGAGTCCAGGTCCCAGTCCCCTTTTCCTTCCTCAGGAGTGAGAAGTTTGAGCCCTCAGCCCGTTTCTCCCTAAGAGCCAGGCCACTCCTGTTCAGGACCCAGGAGTTCCTGCCCTCTCCTGTTGGGATTTGTTCAGGACCCAGGAGTTCCTGCCCTCTCCTGTTGGGATTTGTTCAGGACCCAGGAGTTCCTGCCCTCTCCTGTTGGGATTTGCTGCCCCAGCCTTCTCCCCTCTCTTGGACCTAAGAGTCCAGATATTCCCCCTCAGCTCACAAGATCTGGTTCCCTAGCTCTGGCATCTCTCCTGTGACCCAGGAGTCTACCCACTGCTCTTCCTTCCAGGGACCCAGAATCCAGAAATCCTGACTCCTAGCTTCTGAGAAGTTTGGACCTGGCCCCCAGACGGTCTCCTTTCTCAGGACCCAGGAGTTCAGGCCCCCCATCCCATCTCCCTTTTCAGGTTCCAGCCGTCACCCACTCCCCCTCCCCCTCCACCATTTGGGAGAGTTCAGGCCCTAGCCCGCCCGCTGCCATCCACCAGGCGGTACCCCAAGACCCTGGTCTTCAAGCCTGCCTCCTTTCCTGAACCCAGGAGTTCATGATTGCCCTTTGTTTAAAACTAAGGAGTGAGTCCTCTCTGTCCCCTCCTAGTCCCTCGAGTTTGGCTTTGGAACCCCAGCCAAACTCCAGCTCCCTCCTGCTCATCTGTGGCATCCTAGAAACTCGGTCCTACTCCCCTCAGTGGGTCCTCTGGCCTTCGGGCCTGTCCACTTGTCTTAGATTGCACAGGCCAGCCCTGCTCCCTTGCCTGGACAGTACTCATCACTGCCATTGACCTTGAACTTACTCTGTGCCATACCCATGCTAACAGCTTTCTATGTGTTTGCTCATCTGTTGTTGTTAGGTGCCGTCAAGTTGGTTCCGACTCATAGCGACCCTATAGGACAGAGTAGAACTGCCCCATAGGGTTTCTAAGGAGCAGCTGGTAGATTCAAACTACTAACCTTTTGGTTAGCAGCCAAACGTTTAACCATTGCTAGCATCCCCATTTTAGAGGGGAGGAAACTGAGGCTCAGAGGCATTAAGTCAGGAGTTAAAGGTTGCATCGAAAGTGGCAGAGCCAAATTCAAAACCCAGATCTCTGGGTCCAGAGCCGTTACTTACGCCGGTCTCCCTCTGGGACTCTGGAGGCTGGGCCTCTAGCTCTGACTCGGAAACCTTGCCCCGAACCCTGCCTGACTCCCCATCCTCCCACTTCGTTTCTTAGATGCCATCCGTCACTCAGATCCCGAACAAGCTGTCATTGCCCTCTTGGTGGGGATGTCACCATCTGCCCAGAGATCGCTCCCTCTCTGAGCACAATGCCTTGCCCAGGCTCCCTGTTCTCTCCCTGCCAACCCTGGGGTACGGCAGCGGCCATTCCTGTCTCTCAGCTGGCTGTGCACTCACCCCTCCCAGGCCTCTTCCAAGCTCCTGGGGCTGGGACTGCTAGACTGTGGCTAGTGCCAGTAACAGCCTGGGGTGATAAACCAAGGGAGGGGCCTTGCTGTCCATGGTGTGGCCACCCTTTCCACCTCCCACCCAGAAAGGGCAGGGAGGACCACGTGCTATAAACAGAGCACAGAGCCCAACTCCCTGCCCCCTCTGCCTGCTCCCAGCTCCAGCTCAGCTGGGAGACCTTGCCCAGAATCTTCTGCCTTAGAACCTAGATGTCCAGTCCCCAAGCCCCCTCCTCCCCCAGATCCAGGAGTCCAGCCCCCAGCCCCCTCCTCCCTCAGATCCAGGAGCCCAGTCCCCCAGCCCTCTCCTCCCTCAGACCCAGGAGTCCAGGCACCCAGCACCCCCCTCCTTCAGACCCAGGAGTCCAGGCCCCAGCCCCCTCCTCCCTCAGACCCAGGAGTCCTGGCCCCCAGCCCCCTCCTCCCTCAGACCAGGAGTCCAGGCCCCTGGCTCCCTCCTCCCTCAGACCAGGAGTCCAGGCCCCTGGCCCCCTCCTCCCTCAGACCCAGGAGTCCAGGCCCCAGCCCTGAATAAACTGTCACCTCTCACCCAGTCAGGCTGCCCTCCCTCTTTCCACAGTGGATTCAGGGAGTTAAAAGCCCTGTGATCTCAGCTCCCGCCTCCAGGCTGGCCCTGGCACAGCCAGCCCCAGCTGTTGTGGGGAGAGAGGGGATAGCCAGCCCTGCTTGTCCCTCCTGGGAGGACAAAAGCTGATTAAGGGCAGTGCCAGGCTCAGAGGCTGGGCCACAACCAGGGGCCTGAGCCACAGGTCCTACTGTGTGCTGTTCCCATAATGGGTACCCTGTACCTGTCACCCTTCACAGCCCATCCTGCTGTGACTGTCATGCCCACTTCACATACGGGAAACAGGCTCAGGGAGACACTCACCTATGTTATTCTTCTGCATGCTCCTTGTCTGCCCAGCTCGTTTTCACCCTTCAGGCCTCAGCTAAGAGGCACTCCCTAATTGCTCCTCCCCACCCCGTTATCTTCTGCCATAATACTTAGAGCTTCCCCTTCCTGGCATTTGACACATCTTGTAATTTTGCATTTGTTTGTTTAGATGTTTGTTGTTTGTCTCCCCCCCACCCCGCTAGGAAGAACCAGGTTTTATGGTGTTGTGAAGCTTATACAGTGTAGGGGTGGGGTTCCTTAGGAAAAACTTGTTGCCAAGTTGATGCCGACTCATAGCGATCCTGTAGGACAGGGAAGAACTGCCCCATAGGTAATTTTTAAGGGAGCAGACTGGTACATGTTTCTCCTGAGAAGTAGCTGGTGGGTTCAAACCTCCGACCTTTAGTTAAGCAGCGCTTAAGAATACAAAATTACATTCTCAACAACTACTAAATAAATAAAATTATATAAAAAAATTACAAAATTAGTTACAGAGCCTCGGAAGGGACCTGTGTGCAAACAGGAGGCCCTGAAGCCTCAGCGTGATTTGTGTGGCCTTAGGTGAATCCTCTGTCTCTCTCCCCACCTGAGTGTCATCCCCAGGAGGCACGGGGTGGCCCCAGGGCCCATCATGGGGGCCTAGCACATAGTAGGTGCACAGATGAAGGAAGGAAGGGATGGAGAGTCAGAGCAGGGACAGGAAGGATGGATGGAGCCTGGGAAGGGACTACCCCTCCCCAGGGCAGACGAATAGGTGGGCAGATGGACAGACAGCTTGGTGGCTGTGACACTGGGACATCTGACAACACGTGCCGGGTGATCCTGAGTGAGGCTGGTTTCCTCATCTGGAAACTGCAGTTGGTACTCCTGCCCAGCTCAGGGCAGGATGGGTGCTTTATAAGCATGCCGCGTACGGGCGTTTCCTGCACGTGGTTTGCTTTGCAGCGCTCACTCGGCTTCACTGAGATAGTGTATTGGGTTATTTTTCCCTGTAGCACTTATCACCTTCCAACATACTCCACAGTTTACTCTTTACCTTGTTGGCTCTGTCTCCCCCAATAGACTATAGGCTCCTGAGGGCAGGGACTTTTGTCTGTTTAATTCACTGCTGGAGCCAACGCCCTTGCGTGGTGCCTGGCACAAGCTGCTGCTTGGTAAATATTTACTGTATGACTGATGGGGGAAATCACCCAGTCGTGTTTCCTTCCCATCCACGGAGCAGGCATCTTTATTAGAGATGTCAGAGAAGAGAGCTTGGCCGGAACATGTACCTTGCACAAAGCCTTGAGGAAGGGACTGGATTCCAGGCCCTCCTGGCTCCAGGGCCCTGCCCTTTGCTCTGTTCCATGTGGCCCCCTGGGGTGCTGGGCTGGGTGGAGCTGGAAGGAAGGGATACTGAGCTTGCCAGAAGCTCGCCAAGAATCGCAGGCAGAGGGCATTGGGGCAGGGACAGGCCCACTGGTGCCCTGGGTGAGGACTGGGGCAGAGGGAAGGCTGAGGGGCCTGAGCCAAGGGAGCTGGGCTAGGGGAGTCCCATCAACGAGGCACCAGCCCTTTGTCCTGCAAAGCAACAGGCCTATGGACCCTGCCTGGACTTTGGCCCCTGGGGACTGGACAGGGGTGAGGAGGGCAGTGGGGAAGGAAGGAAGAAGATGGAGGAAGGGTCAGGTCTGGGCCTGGGAAGGGGGCAAGGGCTTCTCAAAGGGGGATCTGGGGATAGATGCTGGCAGGGGCCAAAAGGGTGTGGCCCTCTCCCTGTGTCTTTGTGGCAAACACTGCTACAGTGACCACTGTGTGCCGGGCACTGTTCTCTTTGTGTGCTTTTTAACCCCCCTCATCCTCACCACATCCCATGAGGAAGGGACCATTACCATCTCCTTTTGGCAGATGAGAAAACTGAGATACAGAGAGGTATCATGACTGGCTGGGGCACAGAGCCTTAAGACCGTCACCCTCGTGCTATTTGTCTATTTGTGTGTTCGTGTGTGAGCCGTATGTCCCTCCTCCTCTCTGTGGGCCTCAGCTGTGTGCTCTCTGGGTGGTCACACACCAGTGTCTCTGGGGTTCACATGGATGTACGTACGCATGTAGGTCTATGTCATGGCCAGTGTGTGTCTGGCCTGGCCCGGGTGGCTACATTTTTTCTCAGTCTGTGGGTTTCTATGTTTCTCTGTGTGTCTGAGGGATGCATGTTTGTATGCATGTGTCATGGCCTTTGTGTGTTTCAGGTTGCGTGTGTGTGTTTCTCTGGCTGTGTGTATCTCTATGTGTCTGTTTCTCTGTGATTGTATCTGTGTGTCTCTATTTCTCTCAGCCTGTTGAGTTTGTGTGGGCACGTATTTGTATGCATGTGTATACACGTTTCAGAGCCCTGGTGGTGCAGTGGTTAAGAGTTCAGCTACTAACCAGAAAGTTGGCAGTTCGAATCCACCTGCTGCTCCCTGGAAACCCTATGGGGCAGTTTTGCTCTGTCCTACAGGGTCACTATGAGTTGGAATCGACTCGACGGCAGCGGGTTTTTTTTTGGTTTTATATACCCGTTTGTGTATATCCTGGCCTGTGGGGGGTGTGTGTGTGTGTGTGTGTGTGTGTAGTGTGTGTATGCAAAGGCACCTTTCCCCAGTTTCCCAGTCAGAACCTGGATGTCCTCCTGGCCACCTCTCCCCTCCTCCCCACATCCAATCCACCACTCAGTCCTGTAACTTTGCCTCCTGGCCCTTGTCTCCACCTCCACTGCCCCTTCCTCAGTTCAGGCTGTATCATACTCATCTGGATGATGACAACAACTCTTTATATGTCTCTGGGCCTCTGATTTTGTCCCCTTCAATCTGTTCTCCACACAGCAGCCAGGGGATCTTTCTAAAACATAAATCTCATCACACACTCGAGCCCTTCCATGCCCCTCTGTTGTTTTCAGGATAAAGCCCCAAACCTTAGAAATGGCCTTCCAAACCAGGCACCATCTGGGCCCCACTGCTGCCCCTGCTAATGTGCTGCTTCCTCTGGCCTCAAGGCCTTTGCCCATGTGACCCTCTCTGCCCCCCTGGGCCCTGGGCCCAGCAGTTAATGCCTACCCATCCTTGGGAAGCCTCTCTCTCCCATTTTCTCAGGGTCTCTCCTCTGTTGTATTTATCACAGTTTATAATTATAGTCTTATTTGTGGGATTATTGATTAATACCTGTACCCAGCTCAACTGTGCTAGGTGTTGAGTGAATGTGTTAGGTGTTCAGTGACTGGAACCTTTTGGGCCCAGAATCAAGGTTGGGGCACATAGCAGTTGTGAGTTCACACACTGTCTGGCCTGAGGACGCTGGGGGCGGCTATCTCTCTGTCCTCCCTGGCCTCAATGTCCTCATCAGGGAAATGGGGTGATCAAAATACACTTGCCTTATCCAGTTACTGGTAAGGTTACTGTCAAGATCAAACTGATGACAGGGACTGCTCTAGTCAGCTTGGATGCCTCAGGGCAGAGGTGGGGTCTGATTCACCCAACCAGCACTTGGCACCAGGGTGGACCTCAGGAAATAACAAGTGAACTCGGAGGTTGGGGGAATGAGCCTGAGTGAGTGGGTGGTTCCATGGGTTTGTGAGTAGGACTGGCTCACTGTGCTGGGAGCCCTACCTGTGTGGATTCAGAATCCTCCCGACAGCCCTAAGGCACAAGAGTTATTATTGCTGTGTTATTAGTTCATTCATTCCTTCATTTATTAATCCAGTAAATATTTGAGTGCCTATGTGCGTAGCATACCAGGCCCTGGAGGTATGTGGTAAACAAGGCAGACACAGCCCCACTCTTAGGGAGCTCACTGTCTACTGGGAAATAGTTACTATAATCTCCATTCCTCCTGAGGGCATGCCATGTGCCAGCGCCAAACGCTCTCTATAGAGACAGAGTAGAAATGTCCCATAGGGTTTTCAAGGAGTGGCTGGTAGATTCGAACTTCTGGCCTTTTGTTTAGCAGCCTGAACTCTTAACCACTGTGCCACCAGGGCCCCCCAAACGCTCAACACTCACTCAAACCTCCTAACAGTCAGGTTCTCCTATCACTATGTCCATTTTATAGCTCAGAAAGGTGAAACAGGGAAAGAGGAAGCCCATTGCCCCACGTGCCACAGCTCATAGCCTGAAGAACCAGGTCTCCAAGGCCCAAGTTCTTAACCACAGCTGTACTGCCTCTGTGCACTCTGTCCTGCTCATGAGGCTCAGGGTCTTGCTGTGTGACAGTGAGCGCCCTTGGGCCCCAGTCTGACTTGGAGCCTGTCTGAGCCTGCGCATGTCTGGAGCCAACTCCAGTTCTACCCTTGGCGAATAATGCAGCCTGAGGCAGGGAGAACAGTGAGTTTGGGGTTCCTAGGACGGGAGCCATTTCAGTGCCCTATATGCATGTTTCTTTCTGTACAGGAACTTCCCATGGTCCACCCTCCCCCAACACCTATTCATACTCATAACTGAGCTACGACTTAATGCCTGTCCTTGCCTTTGGCTTTCAGCATCTCTGCCTGAGATCTGTAAATAATATGACACCTGAGGGAACCCAGGTGACAGCCCTCATTTCCTCTCCCAGGGATAGAGGTGGAGATGTGAAGTCAACCCAGGGGCCCCTTGTCATGGAAGGGGTGGCGGTCAGGGAACTAGGTCCTGGATGGATTGACTGATCAAGGAATAGAAAAATGGGGCTGTGATGAGCTGTACTGGCCCCACTGCATTTTCCACTATGGGGCACCCCTTCCTCACACCTTCCCCTGACTGTCCCCCAAAACTTACTCTTTGGGCAGCAGCTGCTAAAACCCATTATCATTATCCTCTCTAGAGTGCCACCAAAAAAACCCATTGCCATCAAGTCGATTCCGACTCATAGTGACCCTATAGGAGAGAGTGGAACTGCCCTGTAGGGTTTCCAAGGAGCAGCTGGTGGATTTGAACTGCTGACCTTTTGGTTAGCAACCAAGCTCTTAACCACTGTGCCACCAGGGCTCCTCTAGAGTGCCAGAGACCTGAAAATCAGCCTTTAGAGATCACTGAGCCATTTCCCAGGTGGGAAACAACTGAGGGCAGGAGTTGCCCACGGTCACACAGGGAGTAGGGAGCCGGAGCTGGAACCCTGGTCTAGGAGGCTTGCATTCCGGACTCTCCTCCCAAGACGGTACTGGGGCGTCCAGTAGTCTCTATGTGTGGGTGGGATATTCTGCTCTCACATTAGCCCCCTCTCACAATGGATCATCGCCCCCCGTAGGGCGGCAATGGGCCGGTCCACGCGTTCCCGCCCCCTTCTTGTGGCAGTGGGTCAGTCCACTCAGTCCCCAGCTTCCCGCAGGATGTGCAAGGTTCCTTCCCGGACGCTGCTGGGCCCCGCGCGCTCACCTCTAGCCTTGCCTTTGCGCAATCGCCGCCGGCTGCGGATTCCGGCTCCCTCCTGGGCCTCCTTTGAGGCCGGGGCGCCAGCGGCCCCGGCAGGCCCCGTTCCCCTGGGCGACTCCATCAATTCTCCGCGGTTCCCGCGGTCCCAGCGCTGGGGCCAATTCCAGCCGCCAGGCCCCGCCCCGAAGGCCAGTTCTTACCACACACCACCGCCGGGCTCCCACACCACCCAATCCAGGGCTTGCTCCTCTCTGGGTCCCGCCCAGTGAGCAATCCTGGCCTCACTCCACTGCCAGGCTCCGCCCCCAACCGCTAGAAGCCAAGGTCAGGCCCCGCCCCATTAAAGGGCCCGCGGGCCAAGAAAAATGCAACCTTGGAGGCGGCAAAAAGCGTCCTTCGGGCAGGACTTGTGGGGATTCCCTTTGGGATCACCTCGACAGGGAAGCCCCGATCTTCTCATGTGCTGGCGCTCAGCTTCGCCTTCCCACTCACCTTCCCACGTAGGGATCCCCTAGAACGCAAGCTGGCCCGCCCGCCACATGGGGAGAATGGGGCGCCGTTGGGCCTCCGCCTGGGGGGCGGGGTAGGGGTGCGGGGCGGACCAGATCCTCTGACACTTCAAAGTCCTGGCGGGGCAGCAGCACTGGAGGCGTGGCTGGGCCTGTGCGCCGTTGGAGAAGAAAGTCCCGCCTTCTCCCCGCCCTATGCCTCTTATTTCTCCTATTGCTCTCTGTCTTGGGGTTTTTCTGTTTCTCTTCGCACTCCCTACCCCCCACCCCGCACCCCCCAGAATGAAAGGGGGAGGGAGAAGGAGAACGTTTGGCGTCTGCGCACTAGCTCCAAACTGCGGGCCCACCAACAGGGAGGAATGAAGCAGAGGGAGCGGCGCGTGCTTGGGAAAAGGCGGGAAACCGAGGCGGCGCGAGGCTTGCGCATGCGCACACAACCAACCACCTCTAGGACACCTGAGGAGAGACAGTTGTCGGTCGCCGAGCCATGGGGAGGGCAGCCTTTCGAGATTAGGCTCTGGGGGCCTAGAGAAACAATTCTTCACCCTCAGCACGGAAAAAGCAGACCTCGAGCCTTCCTCTCTTCATTTCATCTCCCTGCCCGCCCTCCCAAAACATACAACCGCTCTGGAACGGCCTGAACTCTGAGAGAGTGGCCCAGCCCTTGAGGCAAGGACAAGCCTCTGATCTGAGAGACCACCATTGCCCGCCCTTCAGACTAACTGGCTTTACAAGCACCTCACTATCTGGATGGGGTCTCATTTTGTTTTTTCCTCCCCTCAGGACGTTTCCACAAGTAAACTCATTCCACGGACAAAACTATTGCCCCGTGACCGGGGTTTTGAGCCTAGAGAGGAGGAGCGCGACGGGAGCACCGCCGAGCTGGAGCTTGCACCCCAGGGCACCATTGCCTGTTTCATTGCAGCCCCAGAAGGGTCAGAGGACGTGAGGGAGTGCTAGCAGAGAGCTAAGAGGGCTCATCGACGGCTGATACCGCTCTCCCTAACTTTCCAGCCATCAAGCCCTGACCTTGCCTGTGACGTTGGTGGACCTCACACCCCCTCTTCCAGCCTCCTCCTTGCTGAGAACGCTGCCTCCAAGGCTCCCTTGTGGAGGTGACCAGGCAGGAGGGCAAGTGTCCCTACCAGAGGACAGATCTGGTGCACTCCGAGATCTTTAATGCCTCTGATTTTCTGTCCCATCTGGATGGAAACTCCACGTGGGGAAGGACCACATGCAGCATGTTGCTGGTGCCCGGGGGACAGTGCCTGTCACAGAGCTGGGGCTCGGTAAGTTTTGGATGGATACCTCTCTCCCAGTTCCCTGGCCCCTAGCCCAGAGCTCTTTCCCACCTCTATTGGATTTCCTGCAGATCCTCAGTAGGAAGCTGCTTGGTGCAAGGGAAAAGGTCAGACCCTGGCTTCAGGTCAAGGAGCCGTGGTGGCTTAGTGGTTAAGCACTCAGCTGCTAACCAAAAGACTGGTGGTTCAAACCCACTAGCCACTCTGGGGGAGAAAGATGTGGCAGTCTGCTTCCGTAAAGATTTACAGCCTTGGAATCCCTATGGGGCAGTTCTACTCTGCCCTACAGGGTTGCTATGAGTTGGAATCTACTCATTTGCAATGGGTTTGGCTTCAGATCTTGGCTTTGCCACTTGCTAACTGCATGGCCTTGTGCAAGATCTTTTACTTTTTTATGCCTCAACTACTTTCCCTATAAAATGGTGACATTAATCTTTAGGTTCCTAGCTGGTGCAAAGGGTTTGCATTTCGCTGCTAACCTAAAGGTTGGTGGTTTGAACCCACCCAGTGGCACAACAGAAGAAAGGCCTGGTGATCTGCTTCCATGTAAAGATTACAGCCAAGACTGTAGACCTAGAGCCTAAGAAGAAAACCCTATGAAGCAGATCTACTCTGTAACACATGGGGTCGCCATGAGTCAGAATTGACTCGAAGGTCACAGGGTTGTTGAAGGATTACCTGAGCTAACCTGACATATGGTAGGTTCTTAGTACTTTTTTTTTCCCTTAGTATTTCTTGAATGAATGAGTGACTGTCCCTGGAAGGCTGCAGGCCCTCCAGGCTCAAACTCACCTGTGTCATGGTAGTAACTGTAATTCTGGCTCTTGGTTCTCTTCCCATTTGGGGGTGTCCCGTTACATCCTGACATCACTTCATATCCAGGTTTCCTTTTGAAGTGCAGCTTCCTTCCCTGGGCCACAGTTTCTTCCTTCATCGCTGGAGAATCTGTCTCTGACGGAGACCCCAGATCTGATTCTGAGTCGGAATCTGTGGCCCACTCAAAAGATGTCTTCCATTCTGCAGCCGATCGCTGTAGGGATTGTTCTTGCAGTTTTGCTAGAGATCCCCACTCAGTCAAAGATCCCTGCTGGGATTTGGCTCCCTGTGCTAGAGAGGTTTGCTGGGTGGTAGGGTCTGGCTCATGTTCAGATCTCTCTTGGGATGTAGACTCAACCTGGGCAGGAGGTTCCTGTTTGGGTCCAGGTCTGGGCAGAACCGTAGATGTTGATTCAGCTGCCAGTTGAGCGAGAGGTGGCTTTACTGACCCAGGTTCTGGCTGGGCTCCATGTCCTACTTTCAATTCTGGTTCCTGTTGGGTTGTAGATTCTTTTTCTCCCCACTGTGAGGCAGCTTCCTGTTGAGTGAAGGGCACCTTTTGGGTGGAAGGTGATTGCTGTGGTGCAGGCTCCTGCTGCAAACAAGATTTTTGTTGGGCTCTAGTTTCCTGCTGGAATTCAGCTTCATGTTGGGCAAAGGGCTCCTGCTGGGTGAGGGGTCTTTGCTGTGAAGCAGGCTCCTGTTGAATATCGTATTCCTGCTGAGTCTTAGATCCTGGCTGGGTTGTGAGTGTCTTTTCTGGCCCAGGCTCTGGCTGGGTTTTTGGTCTCTGGGGTGGCTCAGGTTCCCAGTCTGGCCTAGATACTGACTTAGAACCTGGCTCCACTGTTGTTAGTTCCCTCACGGGAGATGTTCCTCTCCCAGACTTCATGCTTCTGGGCCCCCCAGGCCTCCCTCTTCACAGATCCCTCACTGATTTCTCATGATGGCACTTCCCTTTGTGTTCCACTCCTTCATCGTGGCATCCCTGCTCTTCCTTTTTAAGGCAGTTGGCAAGTGGGCTGACCACTGCTGGCCCCCACTTCAGTGCCTCCTACCTTGGGGAGAGGGATTAGGAACAGGAGTAGGCTCTGTGCCCAGCACTTCCCTACCAGCAGGGTGGGGCTTGCCCTCTTGTGTCATAGATAGGGCCCCACCCCACCCACCACTCAGTAAAAATGTTTCTTCTCATAGATAGGGCCCCACCCTACCCACCACTCAGTTAAAATGTTTCTTCTCATAAGGCAAGCATCCCAACTTAGTCCTGTGTTTCATCTGGTCTGCACCAGTGTTCATTTTTTTCCCTCCTCATCTGATGAGGATCTCCCTTGGAGATCTCCTTGTGTCTTAGCATCCATCTTCCCCTAGTCTAGGAGGTTCTCAGCACAGGCACCCTGGGTCAAAGGGGAAGGCAGTCTCTATACTGTAGTAATAATTTCTTCTCCTTTATTCATTCTTACAAATGGTTGCCAGTTTAATCTCCCTATATTATCACTCTGATCATTTCACTCCCATGCTCAAAAAAATGGGATGTCCTCCCATTCTTAACAGCTGGATGCTCCTTTGAATAGCATTTGAGATCCTCTATACCATCTCTCCAGCAATAAATTATGGTTCTGCATATATGTCTTCTGTACTAGAATGGAAACTCACAGTACAATGACCATTAATGTTGGTAATGATGATAGTAATGAATACTGAAGGCTTTCTATGCTAGGAAACTATGCCAAGTTTTTTTTTTTTTAAACCTATATTATCTTTAATAAGACCATGTTTGATTCATTGCTATACCTGCTTTCTTTGCCCTTCCTACCTCCTACCTCCTACCTCAGAAAAGTTGGTTGAATGAGTTAAAGAATAAAAAGTTGGGCAGCAGAGAGAGAAGGGGGGTTGGGTAGGGGAAAGTGTGGGTAGACTCTGGGTTGGGTTTGGGGTGAACATGGTAAAGTGGGTCATCTGGATCGAATGTGAGTTGCCAGACCCCATTTAAAATAAACAATTTTGACCGATTACATTTTAGAATATTTATTGGCCTCTGTTTGCTGCATGCCTGTTTATATTTAAGGTCAAGAGAGACCAGCTAGGGAAGCCGGGTTTCCTGGTTTCTTTCAGGTAATTAAGCCCAAGCTTGGGTAAGGGGAGGGCACAGGAAAAGATTGACAAGATAAGTCACTAGAAAGGGCAATAATCAAAATGACCTTGGGAAAAATGCTTTTTGGGAACACTGGAATGATTTGAGGGGTAAGCAGAAGAGAAGGGGAGCATGAGGTGGGAGGAGAGCATCCTCAGGGTGTGCACACCACCTTGACTGAGAGTGTTTAATTGGGAGAGTGGGCTCTCAAAGCTCCTAAATAGGCAGAGCAATTCTTGCTAGCTGACATTGTTGGAGAAATTGCTGGCAGGCCCTGGAGTGCTTGGTGGGCTTCCTGTGGTGCCTTTGATGCCCTAGGGTAAAAATAAAGGGAAGAGGCTAGTCTTTAAAACATGTAAAAAATTAATTTGTATGAGAGCTTTTAAAATTATTTAAAATTATCCAGTGGAGAAAATTAAAACAACAACAACAACAACAAAAGTCTATCCAGTAGAATGAACTTCCCCTTTGCCAACCTCCATTCCCCAGAGTTCACCTTTGTGAATAGTTTGCTACATATTCCTCTATACTTTTTTATATATAAACATAAGTTTACTTTAAAAAAAAAGATGAGATTATACTCTACATATTGCTTTGTTCTGTACCTTTAAATATATTTTATTATTGCAAAATATTACACATATATACCAAAAAAAATCAAACCCATTGCTGTCAAGTCGATTTTGACTTATAACAACCCTATAGGACAGAGTAGAACTGTCCCATTGGGTTTCCAAGGAGCAGCTGGATTCAAACTGCCAACCTTTCGGTTAGCAGCCAAATGCTTAACCACTGAGCCACCAGGACCCCATTACACATACATAGAAGTCCATAAAAACTTATATGTGCAGTCCAATAAATAGTGATAAAGCAAACAATCACGAAACTACTACCCAGGCTTAGAAATCAAATTGCCAGCCTCCTTTTCTGATCACTACTCTCTTCCCCTTACAGAGGTAACCCTGACTTTTATAGTAATCATTTACTTTCTTTTCTTTATTATTTTTACCACCTATGTAGACATTCCTAAACAGTTTAGCCCATTTTTGAACTTTAAGTATGTGAAATCATACTGTAGATATTGTCTTGTTTTTTTTTTTTACTCTGTGCTGTGGTTGTAAGACTCATTTGTGTTGTTATAAGTTAACTCATTCTCACTGATATTCTAATATACCACAATTTATTTTATTCATTCTACCGTTGATAGACATTTGGGAAGTTTTAAGTTTTGGGCAGTTATGAGCAGTATTGCTATAAAACTCTTGTATACGCCTCCTAGTGTACATAAGCATATACTTTCTTTTGAGTGTTTATATAGAAGTGCAGTTGCATGGTCACAGAGTATGCACAGCTTAAATTTTAGCAGATAACTACCAGCAGTTTTTCAAAGTGATTTAACAATTTATACTCCTGTTATGGATTGAATTGTGCCCCCCAAAAATATGTGTTGTAAATCCAGTGGTTATAATCCCATTCAGGAATGGATTTTCTTTGTTATGTTAATGAAGCAGTATTAGTGTAGGTTGTGTTTTAAGTCAACCTCTTTTGAGATATAAAAGAACAGATTAGCAAGCAAACAAGCAAGCACAAATGGAAGGGATGATACATGCCACATGATCACCTAGGAACCTAGGAATAGGAGCTGAAAAGAGACAAAAGACCTTCTCCCAGAGATAGAGAGAGAACCTTTCCCTAGAGCCGGTGCTTTGAATTCAGACTTCTAGCCTACTGTGCGTCAGGGTTGTATCCTTTCACCCTACCTATTCAGTCTGTATGCTGAGCAGATAATCTGAGAAGCTGGACTATATGAAGAAGAACGTGGCATCAGGATTGGAGACAGACTCATCAAAAACCTGTGTAATGCAGATGACACAACCTTGCTTGCTGAAAGTGAAGAGGACTTGAAGCAGTTACTGATGAAGATCAAAGACCACAGCCTTTAGTATGGATTACACCTCAACATAAAGCAAACAAAAATCCTCACAACTGAACTAATAAGTAACATCATGATAAACGGAGAAAAGATTGAAGTCGGCAAGGATTTCATTTTACTTGGATCCACAATCAACATCCACGGAAGTAGCAGTCAAAGAAATCAAAAGACACATTGCATTGGGGAAATCTGCTACAAAAGACCTCTTTAAAGTGTTGAAAAGCAAAGATATCACCTTGAAGACTAAGGTGTGCCTGACCCAAGCCATGGTATTTTCAATCGCGTCATATGCATGCAAAAGCTGGACAATGAGTAAGGAAGACCAAAGAAGGACTGATGCCTTTGAATTGTGGTGTTGGCAAAGAATATCGAATATACCATGGACTGCCAAAAGAAGCAACAAATCTGTCTTGGAAGAAGTACAACCAGAATGCTCCTTAGAAGCAAGGATGGCAAGACTGCGTCTTACATACTTTGGACACGTTATCAGGAAGGATCAGTCCCTAGGGAAGGACATCATGCTTGGTAAAAGTAGAGGGTCAGCGAAAAAGAGGAAGACCCTCAACGAGATGGATTGACACTGTGGCTGCAGCAATGGGCTCAAGCATAACAACGATTGTGAGCATGGCGCAGGATCGGGCAGTGTTTCGTTCTGTAGTACATAGGGTCACTATAATTCGGAACCGACTGGACATCACCTAACAACAACAACAACAACTGTGAAAAAATAAATTTCTGTTTGTAAAGCCATTCACTTGCGGTATTTGTTATGACAGCACTAGATAACTAAGACAACACCCATGAGCATGAATGTTTTTATGCTCTATTTCCTATCAAAACTTGGTATTGTGAGAATTTAAAATTTTTTGCCAATCTGATGATTTATAGTGATATCTCTTTTTGGTTTTAATTTGCATTTTCCTGATTACTAACAGAGTTGAGTGCCATTTCGTATATTTATTAGCTATTTGGATTTCCTCATCTGTGAAATGCTTATTCAAGTCTTTCGCCCATTTATAGTATTCTGAATACCAATCCTTTGTCAGTTATATGTGTTACAGATGTCATCTCTTATTCTGTATCTTTTTATTTTTCGGATGACCAAAATGTTTTAATTTCAGTGAAGTCAGATGTATTAATCTTTTCCTTTATGATTTGTACTTTTTATATTTTAAGAAATTCTTCTCCACTCCAAGGTCCCTACCCCAATATTCTCCTCTATTCCCTTATGGATTTGTTTTTCAAATTGAGATTTAATCCATCTGCAGTTTATTTTTGTGAAGAGTGTGAAACAGGGGTCTCTGCATCTTTTTTTTACTTAATATATTGTGGATATCTTTCCAATCCACACATTTTTTTTTTAATAACTGCAGATTTGCCCAATTTTCTTTTGATGGACATTTATTATTTCTACTTATTTGTTAATATGAATACTGCTTGTCTTAGTTATCTAGCAGTGTTATAACAGAAATACCACAAGTGAATGGCTTTAACAAACAGAAATTTATTCTCTCACAGTTTGGGAGGCTAGAAGTCCTAATTCAGGGTCAGCTCTAGGGAAAGACTTTCTCTGTAGGCTCTGGAGGAAGGCCCTGGTCTCCTTTCAACATCTGTGGGCCTGGCATCCCTTGGAGATCTCCATGTGTCTTAGCATCCATCTTCCCCTAGTCTAGGAGGTTCTCAGCACAGGCACCCTGGGTTTAAAGGACATGTTCTGTTCCCAGCTCTTCTTTCTTTGTGGTACTGAGGTCCCTTTTCACTGCTTGCTTTTCTCTCCTTTTATCTCTTGTAAGATAAAAGGTTTGACTCAAGCAATTGTGGTGCATCCCATCCTAATCCTCATTAACATAACCTAATCATGCCTTGTTAACATAACAAACAACTCACTCCCAAATGGGACCATAACCACAGGCATAGAGGCTAGGATTTATAGCACATAATTATATCAGATCACAAAATGGAGAACAGCCACACAATACTGGGAATCATGACTTAGCTAAGTTGACATGAAATTTTGGAGGACAAAATTCACTGGTATAATGAATATTCTTGTACATATATCTTTGAGTATCTGTACTAGTATTCTATAGGGGGAATTTCCTGAAGGGAGATTACTTGGTCAAAGGGGACACACATTTAAAATTTTGATAGGTACTGCCAAATTTTATTTCACTTCCATTAACAGTGTATGAGGAGCTTGATTTATCCCATACTTGGCAACATCAGATAATATCAGTTTGTGAATTGCCAATTAAGAAAATATAGTAGTTAAAAACTGCTAGGGAAGACTAGGCAAGACTCAAATTCTGCTTGAAGACACTAATGTCATCCTCACAAATCAATGACCAGGCCCCCAACAGCCCTGCCTCCCTCCACTTTGACAAGCAGAGGGCTTCTAAAATCTAGGAATTTGGTTAAGCCTTTCTGATATCAGGAAATAATAGCCTGCTCTTCTTGCTTTTCCTTGTTTCACACAAGATAACATTCCGTAGAAAGGGCTGAGATAAGTGTTTATCTTGGTCTTCATTTCATGTCTCTTGTCTATCCACAACCCTTGCCTCATCCCTAGTGATTTCACAGAGTGACTCTGGTTTAAGGAAGGTCATTTTCTTGAAACTTACTGGTTTTCTTCACATTGCCCTTGAAATGATCACAGGGACACTGTTTCCTTGGCGACCCAGGCACTGTCAGTGCCATAGATTTTCTTTTAGGGACTCTCAGGAGCCAATCTGAAATCACAAGGTTACTACTTAGAGGAGAGAGTTAATATGTTTGACAGTAGGGTGCAGGGCATGGCTTTACTTACTGACTTCTTTGCCTTCTAGTTCTTCTTTCATACTGCAGTAGGGTGGGAAAAAGGGTCAACACAGAACAGTGGAGAAATCCAGTTACCTGAGCACCAGGATTTCTGAGTTGTTTTGCCCTGACCTGTACAGGCAAAGATTTGGTGGCAGGTTTGGAGGAGGGCATCAGGATATCTTTGTGGAGACCAAAGAATAACGTGTCTGACTTTTAGTGGCTATTTAACCTTAGGCAAGCCATTTTGTCACTCTGATTTGAGTCTTTCCTGTGAGTAAAATAAGGTTGAGAATAGATTCCAGGAAGCTTTTGGAGAACCAGGAAAAAGTAAAAACCTTCTGGAAGGCAGCCCTGGATTCTTGGAGACAAGGGAAAGGGGAAGGGGGCAGTCAGAGATTCAGCCAGCTCTCCTTGGACCTTGGCTGAGCCCCAGCTCTTGCCTGAGACTAAGGAAGAAAACAAGAGTTGGTTGCATGGGGTGGCTGGTGGAGACGGGACTGGGTGGGGTCAGCTCAGACAACGTCTGCACTGGTCTCCGAGGGGCTCAAGGGAGAGAGCTGGAGCGGTGGGGGTGCAGTTGCTGTTGCTGATGCTAAGATACTGACCTTTGCACTCACATTCTTGGCCGCCTTCCTGGAGCCACCTCCTGGAGGCCTGGCGCTGGTCCTTGTGGCCTCTGGCGACACCTGTTGGGAGGAAACAGGTCACTTCCACATACTGGAAAGGTTAGGGGGCAACATAAATGGTCCTCCCAGCATTGGGCTCCCTAAGTCAGCACAGTTCCATTTCTCCTCCTTTTTTGCTTCAGGGATCTAGGATACTCAAGAGAGGAGTATTTTAAATGGGTAAAGAATTGAGGTTAAAAATCTTGCCTAGAGAAAAGCTTAGCTGAGAGTAGTGGAGAAAGAATAACCTTTGAATGGAAGAGAGAACAAAAGGTGGGGATTAATCAAACCTTACCTCCCCCGCTTCTCAACATTAAAAATTTATGGTTTAAGGAATGGGAACAAGGGGCAGATTATTCTGTAAACCTGGATTTTCATCAGATCTCCAAGTTGCTGTGTTTGCATCCACAGTCCACTAACCGTAACCTGTTGCCGTCAAGTCAATGCCGACTTATAGCGACCTTATAGGACAGAGTAGAACCGCCCCATAGGGTTTCCAAGGAGCGGCTGGTGGATTCAAACTGCCAGCCTTTTGGTTAGCAGATGAACACTTAAGCACTGTGCCACTAGAGCCCCACTAAGAGGATGAACAAAGCACATTCTTCTTTTGGCTTCATCCAAGTCTGTCTTATCACCTGATGCTGTCTTATCCCCATTTTGTGATACCTAAAATATTTTCATGCCAATCAAGGATGATGGTTTATAGACTTAAGATTCTGGAGCTGGAACTGGGCTCAGATGATGCTTCCTCTGTTAGTAGCTTCTGATATTCCCTGTCAGAATTAATTATGCCCTCACATGGTTCCTATCGTATTTGAATGTAGCTCTATTATTGAAAAGTTATAGTTAATACTTTGTTGTTTAGAATCTGCCTCCCTCACTAGACCCGGAGCCAATGGTTCCTGGCACACAGAAGGCACTTGGTAAATGTTTGTTCACTTAATGGATGGACAAGTTGTCTGGAGAGGGCCCTTAGAAATCATCTGGTTCAATCTAAGTCTCCTCTTTCCCACGCTTGTGCCCTTTCTGCCACACACATGGAGAGTGTTGCATCACTTCCCCAAATGCTATTTTTCAAGTGTTCTCATGTGCTGTTTAAGTAATTTAAACAGGCATAGCCCCTGCCATCTAAACTTTTAACATTTTACTTTCTCTTGGCCTCTACTCCTAGTTCCAGAGAAAACCCACAAGAGCCAGAAGGAACTTTAGAGATATTTAGCTGAATCCTTTCACTGAGAAGTTTTTTCATTCTAAATGTTACTACTAGTTGCTGTTGAGTGGATTCTGACTCATGGCGACCCCAAGTGTGTTAGAGGAGAACTGTGCTCCATAGTGTTTTCAATGGCTGATTTTTTGGAAGTAGAACACCAGACTTTTCTTCTGAGGTGCCTCCGGGTGGACACAAACGAACTTCTAACCTTTCGTTTAGCAGCCCTGTGCTTTAACCATTTGCACCACCCAGGGAATGTAATATATAACTATTAAAAAAAACCCGTTGCTCATTGAGTTGATTTTGACTCATAGCAATCCTATAGAACAGAGTAGAACTGCCCCATCCTGTTTCCAAGGAGCAGCTGGTGGATTTGACTGCCGACCTTTTGGTTAATAGCCAAGCTCTTCACCACTGTGCCACCAGGGCTCCAATATATAACTATATTAGAGGAAATTTGGAAAGTACAAATAAAGACATCTTTACTCTTACCAACTAGTGGGTATTTTGTTATATTTGTTTCCTGCATATGGTTTTCTTTATATAATGATGACCATAGTATGTGAACAAATTTCTAGCTTTTTTCCCAATTCATAATTTATAACAGACATTTTTAATGACTGCACAATACTCCCAACAAGTATTTGTGCTCCAGATATTTAACTTTCTCCCATTGCTGAATATTTATTTTAGTTTTGGATGTTGATAAATTTCTTTGTGCTTGTAACTATTTTCCAAATTTGGATTATTTTCTTGGGAGACATTGCCCAAAGTGGAATCTCTAGGTCAAAAGTTAAGAATAGTTTTCTGTTTCTTGATGTCGTTACCGTATTGCTTTCAAAAGGCCGGTTAACTAAATCACCATCTCCGTTTTTTTTCCAGATGAGGAAACTGAGGCTCAGAAGAGCAAGTTCACAAAGGTAATGGTAACACATCTGGAGCTAACACCCAGGTTCAAGGTTCTTAATCTGTTGTTCTGTTGGCAGCACTGCATGTTATTCCTAATTTCATGGGTGTAACTGAAGACGAGGCTGCATGGTACTATCACGTTATGTCCCCCAAACCACAGACATTTATGGACTGTCTTTATGATCTTTTTGCTGTAGTCATGTACCAAGTGGGAGCCCTGGTGGCTCAATGGTTAAGCGTTCGTCTGCTAACCAGAAGGTCAGCAGTTTGAATCACACCAGCTGCTCCAACTCGATGGCAATGGGTTTGTTTTTGGTATGTGCCACCTGTTCTATTATTTATGTCATGCTTTTTCTTTAGTTTATTTAACAAAACTTAATCTCATCTTATGCAATATTACCTGTGAAATTGTGGGATTGATGTGTGCTTATATTTTTTCTAACATGAATTAAAATACACATATAACTATTAAAGTAAAAAAAATCTAATTTATGTTCTAACTAAAATCATTTTTGGAAAATACCAGTACAGTGGAATATGTTTGGACTTTATATCCAGACAGACCTGGGTTCAACTACTGGCTCCGTTGCTTACCTATGCAGTCTTGGACAAGTCCCTTAGCTTCTTTGAACCTTGGTTCCTTGATGTGTAAAGGGAGGATAGTGACATCCACCTTGCAGACTTGTTAGGAATAAATAAGCTAATGTGGATGCCCTTTGCCCAGGTAGGTATTAAGTACATGGTGGTTATTATTGTTGTTGTTGTTATGGACTTCTAGTTATTTTCCAAAGAGAGTGTCTATGCTGGAATGTTAGGCTTATTGGTTTTTGCTGACTTGTATGTGTAAAGCAGTTACTTCCACTTGTTAGGACTTGTGGTATAGCTATCATTATTTTGATTTCCCAGTTCCACTACATACTAGCTTTGTGATTTTGAGCATGCTGCTTAGCTTTTCTGTGCCTCATTTACTGAATTTGTAAAATGGGGCCAATAGTGTGTGTATACATATGTATGGGAATCCCTGGGTAGGCAAATGGTTAACATGCTTGACTGCTAACAAGAAGGTTGGAAGTTTGAGTCCACCCAGAGGCACCTTGGAAGAAAGGCCTGGTGATCTCCTTCCAAAAAATCAGCCATTGAAAACCCTGTGAAGCACAGTTCTACTCTGACACGCATGGGGCCACTATGAATCACAATCAACTGGTAACTTTTTTTTTTTTTTTAATACATACTTATGTTTTTAGTTCTGCCCGCTAGAGGGTCTGGAAGCAATGACACCCAGTAACTGTGAGCATACCTAGTGTCCATAGCTCGTAAATACCATTCTCCAATAAAAGGGACCAGGTTTCCTTGGAGAAATGGCCGATTTCAGGGCTGAGGCAGGGAGAGTCTAAGATGAGCCTGGAACATCTGTGGTGTCAGAAAGTAAGGAAGTGCTGAAAACATGATGGGGATATGTCAAAAGGACAGAAACCAACCAACTTGAAGGAACTCTCCGTGGCCAAATCTGGGACAATGTGAGCAACATAATAAATAATGATAGTAATGGATTATAACCTATAAATATCCACGAGTCCACACTGATACAAAGAAATAATTGAACAAATAAGTAAATGGGGGAAAAGGAACAGCTCTCTCTTATAGCAGAATTCCAATTAATAAATATAAAAGGAATGATGGAAATAGAAAACCACCATTTGGCTAATATCACAGTAATAAATGTAGGCAAGACTCATCAATGGATGCTAGAATTAATGGGCAAAAGTATGACAAGAAACAGGCTATTTGCTTAGTCTCAAAATATCTCTCAACCAGATACTTATTACAACAGGGAAAATAGATTTTGAGAAACCTGGCAAAACAAACAAGACAAACCAGTTGCTGTTGAGTCAATTCCGAGTCATGGTGGTCCCATGTGTTACAGAGTAGAACTGCTCCTTAGGATTTCCTTGGCTGTAATCTTTACAGAAGCAGATGGCCAGGCCTTTCTTTTGTGGCGCTGCTGGGTGGGTTCGAACTGCCAACCTTTAGTTTAGTAGTCAAGTGCAAACTGTTTGCACCACCCAGGGACCTTTGAGAAACCTGGCAGACACCACCTTAATCAAGTGCTTAAAGTTAATATCACCAGTAATGAGAGATAGCGAGGTCATGGACTCTTCTGATATGATGCACTGAGAGGGCACAACATCACTTCTGTGGTGCTTCTGCCAAAAATGCATAACCTGAGTTTAATCATGAGGAAACTTCAGACAAACCCAAACTGAGGGACATTTGACAAAATAACTGACTAGTACTTTTCCAAAGTGTCAAGATCATGAAAGACATGGGAAGACTGAGAAACTGTCCTAGATTGGAGGAGAACAAGGAGACGCAATGACTTTATTCAGTGTGGGATCCTGGATTGAATTCTGGACCAGAAAAAGGACATTACGGGGACGATTAGCAAAATTTGAATACTTGAATATGGATGGATTAGTTAATAATACTGTATCAATGCTAATTTCCTGGTTTTGATCAATTGTATTATGGTTATGTTTAGAACAATGCCCACCACATAGGTATGCTTAACACGTTAGGTGTTATTATCAGTAATTTTATGAGTAATAAGTAATATAAGCACTAAATAATCTATTATTATAACTAATGTATTTCCTAGCATTCTCATGTCTTCTTACCTATTCCTTTTTTCCTCTGTGAAAAGCATATTGAGAATGTATGTAGTTATTTTAAAAAACAAAGTCAGATCAGATTTTATTTTGAGATTTTTTTGGGAGGTCATTTTCTCTAGCCGCTAATTAGCTCAGGTTTAGGCTGATTTTTGCCAAACTGTTTGGCTGGGAAACAACTCTGAGCTCAGCCACTCCCAGTCGTACGTGGTTTGTGATGTTGCCACCACTACTTTAGGGGTTCCCCTCAGTCTATTCACTGAACACTTACTGTGTGTCCATTGTAGCTCATTTAATCTTTATGACTATTCTGTGTGCTAAGTGGTATTTTATTCATTTTAAGATGATAAAACTGAGGCTCACTATAGTTAACCGACTTGTCCAGGGTTGCAAAGTGAGTGGCTGAGCCAGGATTTGGATCTAGGTCCCCTGACTTCAAGGTGCCTTTTTTCTGTGAAGCAGCAGAATGTGGAAGTGTATGGGGCAGTGAATGAGAAGATGTGTTTAGTCCTAGTCTGCTCCTAACTTACTGTACGTCTGTGGCCACAGGACTCAGTATCTCTGCTTCAGAGTTCTTGTTTATGAGATGGTCTTACTACCCACTTTACCTGCCGAAGAATGAAATGAGAAAATGGGGGTAAAAGCTCTTTGGAAAGTTTAGCGAGGAACCAAAGAAATTGATTTAATATTATAATTATTTATTACTGATTTTGTTACTATTACTTTTATGTATGTAAAATTCCATTACCGACTAGATATACCATTATAAGGGAAATTTCTCGTAAAAACAGTTTTAGGCCAGTAAGCCAACTACTCAAATAATATTCTGTGAAAAAAATTCTAGTACCACAAAAATAATTTATGAAATCCTGTCTTCAAATTTCTACAACTGGGATTTGATGTTTTTTTTTTTTAGTTTGTGTTTTAGGTGAACGTTTACAGCACAAATTATTTTTTCATTAAAAAATTTATACACAAATTGTTTTGTGACATTGGTTGCAATCCCCGCAATGTGTCAGCACTCTCTCCCTTTCATTTTCCACCCTGGGCTCTCCATGTCCATTTGTTCAGTTTTCCTGTCCCTTCCTGCTTTCTCATCTTTGCTTTTGGGCAGGTGTTGTCCACTTGGTCTCCTATACCTGATTGACCTAAGAAGCACGTTTCTCATGTGTGTTACTGTTTGTTTTGTAGGCCTGTCTAATCTTTAGCTGAAAGGCGGACTTTGGGAGTGGCTTCAGTTCTGAGTTAGCAGGGTGTCTGGGAGCCATAGTCTCAGGGTTTCCTCCAGTCTCTGTCAGACCAGTAAGTCTAGTCTTTTTTTGTGAATTTGAATTTTGTTCTACATTTTTCTCCCACTCTGTCTGGGATCTTCTATTGTGATCCCTGTCAGAGCGGTTGGTGGTGGTAGCCGGGCACCATCTAGTTATACTGGATGTGATTTGATCTTTAATCGCAGAGATGATTATGAAAGCACCCTTTAGAATCAATATACCATTTTTTCCCCCTGGAGGAGGATGATACTACTTCTCTACAACTAATTGAACTTAAGCTTTGAGTCTTACAAACAACAGTGAACCACTTGAAACATGCAGTTTTAAAGATTGTTTTTGAATCAGTCTTTGTTATAGATTCAGAATATTAGGGTTTGCAGATATTTTTTAATGGAGCGTATCAACCTACAAGTGGTCAATGTTCTCAACATATACTTATTAAGTGTTCATAGTAGGCACCAAGCCAGACTTTGAGTATGCCCTTTCAGGTCTTCCAGTTTAAAGCAGCGGTTTCAACTCTGTCTACATATTAGAATTACCTGGGGACCTTGTAAAAAATACTAATGCCCAGCCCCCACCTCACCCTCTTTTTAAAAAAGAGCCCTAAATGAATCTGAATGTGTAGTCAGGTTTGAGAACTATTGGTCTAGAGCAGTGGTATCCAACCAGGGGCGATTTTGTTCCCCAGGGGAGATACGGCTCTATCTGGAGACATTTTGGGCTGTCATAACTGGAGAGTGGGCTTCGATTATCATCTAGCGGATAGAGGCCATGGGTACTACTAGACGTATTACGATGCACAGAATAGCCCTCACAACAAAGAATTATTCATCTCCAAATGTCAAGAGAGCCGTTATCGAACCCTGGTGTAGACTCTTAAAAAGGCAAAGTTTTGCACTTAGAAACTTGAGAATTTATTCTTTCACTCAGCAAATATTTACCGAACGCCGTGCTGGGTAGTGTGAAGGATGTGGAAACAATATGCCAGATTATGCAAAGGTAGATAGAGGTTGCAATCTAGAAGGGCAGGAGGTGGAGGTAAGGCAGGCATACCCACCTCTTCAATAAAAGGCAAACAGAGAGAGAAAGAGTCAAATTAGGGCTCAGCATGTTCACAGGAGGGACTGCTCACATCTGGTTGTGGGCTGAATCAAGGCTGTGGGTGGGAGGTGGTTTTTGAGCTGGGTGTGTGAGCAAAGCTGAACTGGTGGGAAAGCACAGGACCCGTTCAGGGAACAGCAAACAGTTCAGTTTGGGTGGAGCATACAGTATTTGTTAGTGAGTGGAGCGGGAGGGACTGGAACGGCAGGTTGGGGCTAGAGCTTTGAATCCAGGCTGAGGATTCGCCCCTTGGTGGTTGCCACAGTGATGGAAAAACCTCCAGAATGGTGGTCTAGGCCCTAGGGCTAGGGGCTCAGCAGCTTCCAGAGAGCTTCCTCTACATGGGAAGGAGCATTTGAAATTGAGGTGGAGTAGGGTGAATTTCTCCTGACTTCAGGATGGAGCTGATGCTGAGTTTGTAACGAAGCTATTCGCCCTAAAGTAGCACTTGGGTAGAAGGTCCTCTCAAGGTGAAACACATAGGGCGTGAGCTCTCTTCTGCTTGTTTTTTCCACAAAGGGTGGGGCCACGTTGACTGTAGTGAAAACTGGAGCAGATATGGAACCCCTCATCAAATGTCTGCTTCCCCAAAGGACAGCTGTTAAAACAGGGCTAGGTATAGGTAAAACTTCAAATTCTGGATGCTACCTGGTGATCCGATGTTTCTAGTTTATGACCTTATCATCAAACATTATTGGTGGCATGTCTGGTGCACTACAAATGATATAAGCAAGGGCTTCCTTATCCTCCACAAATGTACAGTTACCTTCAACACCCTCCCGCCGCCACCAAGATTGGCCTGGGGAAAGTCATTACTCTCTGGAAAAGGGGCTGGGGGAGAGGGTAAGGGAGCAAACCTTTGTTGAGCCAGTTTTTTTTTTTTTTGGCCAGCTACTGTTGCAAACACTTTCACATACAGTATCTCATTTAACTCTCACAGCGCCCTTTGGATGTTAGAACAGTTTTCTCCTTTTTTTGTAAATGAGGAAACTGGCACTCAGAAAGGCTAATAACTTGCCCCAAATCCCTGTAGCTAAAAAGGGCTGCAGCGGCATTTTAATGTATGTCTGACCATGCTATTTTCTGTTTACTTCATTTTGTCCTCCCCCCACTCCCCCCTTCGTAGAAAATTAATCTTATTTACCTGAATTTGGGCTGCTAGAGACCACGGACATCAGAGTTAGTGGCAACAACAGAAGGAGGGAGGAGATTAGAACTTTCATTGTGACGGCCGGTGCTGCTGCAGGTTGCTTGAAGGTTGACTTGAAGAGTGTGTGGAGGTTCCCAGTTAGAGAGGCTCCCAGACTTTTTGGGATGATTCAGGCTGAGGTACTTGGCTTCGCAGTCTGTGCTTTCATTCCAGGCCAGCGTACTTATTAGGGGGTGAGAACAGCTAAGGTGACGCTGGCCTTGTTTTTAAGTAACAGATTAAACCGTGTGCTTTACCGGAATCTGGGAGGTAAAACTTGTCAAACAAAATAAATGAAGCATTCTTAAGAACATAAGAAGGTGACTGATAACTTGGCAGCAAGCCTTGTTCTTGTCCCTCCCCTTGCCCCCCTTGTACTTTAGGATTTCTTCCCCAAGTGTTTTTTCTCGCTTGGATTTCCTTATACCTTTCGGTGACTCTCTCTAGCTTAATATCTGGCAGGAAAGCATTTACTAAGGGTTGGCAGAAGAGAGGTTGACACGGTTTGTTTCTTCTCTGTCTTCACATGCTCCTGAACCCATTAGTCTCTGGCAAAATATAGGTAATAGTAGTGTCGTTGCCTGTGAGGTTGCACTGTCCTCACCCTGTTTACAATTTCTTCCAATTCTGTAGCCACATGAGATGGGAAGCTGAGCAGGACCAAGGAGAAGAGGCAATTCTCTGTTGCCCAAGACACTGCCCCTGAAACAGTGGGTAAAACCAGGCCTTCTTGTTCATTGGGAAGGTGGCTGTGGATTAGTTAGTTGCTCCAGTCTATAGGAGAGAGAACAGGGTTGGTGGAAGATTCCCAGGGCATCAGATCCAAGAGGGTTTGAAAAATACGGGAGCCACAGGAGGGAAGAAATGTGTTTGTCCAGGTTGCGGGGGCTACTGGCTCCAGACTTTGATTGGACACAGCCCAAGGCAAAAGAAGAGAGATACTCATAGTAAACGTTAAGAGTTACTGAACATCAGCAGTTGCTAGACTTGACTCCTCCTATTCCAGAGTCTTCAGGAAATGTGCTCAAAGAAAGAGGAGAGGTGGATTGAGCGCCCGGTGGTGTTTGTGGGGACTGAAGGGAAAGTTAACAAGGAAGTCCTTACTGGAAGCCTCCTGGTGGGAATGAGAAAAGGTGGTATGACTTTGTTTCACCTAAGAGGAGGGAACAGGCAAGGCATGAGTCAAACCCTTTTTGACTTTTATTTAATCATTGTTACCCTCTCAGTTTTCAAATAACCCCTGAGTCCAAGTCGATGCTATGGCAACAGGTATTGACACATTAGTGAGTTGATTGTAGGCTTTATTACCATGAAGTTTATAAAGCAGCTGCAGAGGGTCAGGCACTGTGCCAAGCAGTGAGACTTACTGTCCTGAGCTGAAGGCTTGGCTTGGTCTGATACGAACCACTGATGTGGCTTCTTCTGGGAGATTCTAAACACGGTCTTTGTCCCTCAGGTCTAACCAGGGAGATAGTGTGTATTTCAAATGTAAGTGCAGCCAAATTTCAGAAGTGAGAGGCATTCACTGTGGACTAAGTACCTCCAGGGACTGGTGGCATAGAATTTGGGTTGATGGGGAGCAGAGGACAGGGCAGTGCAGAGAAGGAGCACGTTGTAGTAGAGGTGCTCTCTGGAGCTAATTGGATGGGGAACTTTGAAGGCTGGGGCTGTCTATTGTTCATTTTTGTATTCCCTGAACTCATATAGGGCCTCACATTTTGGGAGTACTCAATAAATGTTTGCTGAATTGAATGATATTTTTGTAAGCCTCTAATTAGACCTGAAATGTTAGAAAGAGTATAAAGTACAGTCTATTACTAGAGAGAAAATCTTACTGATAAATCATCATACATACACAAGGAGCCCAATGGGGGCTCTTTACTTGTCCCCTTGAGCTGTCCGTAAGAGCCCACCAAAGGCTCTGGGAGCACCTCTCTGACCTTCCTCTGTTCTCCCCATGCCCTAGCTCCATGCCAGTTCACTCCATATGGTTGTTTTTTTCCCCCTTCTTTCTTTCTTTATTTTTTGTTGTACTTTAGGTGAAAGTTTACAGCTCAAGTTAATCTCTAATGCAAAATTTTATACACATATTGTCATGTGACACTAGTTGCAGTCCCTGCAACATGACGGCACACTCCCCCTTTCCACCCGGGGTTTCCTGTGTCCATCCAACCAGCTTCTGTCCCTTCCTGCCTTCTCATCCTGCCTTTGGACAAGAGCCCCCGCTTTGGTCTCGTGTATTTGCTTGAATTAAGAAGCACACTCATCACGAGTATTATTTTATGTTTTATAGTCCAGTCTAATCTTTGTCTGAAGAATGGTCTTTAGGAATGGTTTTAGTTCTGGATTAACATAGTGTTCGGGGGCCATGGCTTTGGGGATTCCTCCAGTCTCAGTGAGGCCATTAAGTTTGGTCTTTTTATGTGAATTTGAGTTCTGTTCCACACTTTTCTCCTACTCCATCAGGAACTCTCTGTTGTGTTCCCTGTCAGGGTGGTCATTGGTGGTAGCCAGGTACCATCTAGTTCTTCTGGTCTCAGGCTGATGGAGTCTCTGGTTTATGTGGACTTTTTGTCTCTTGGGTTAATGTTTTCCTTGTGTCTTTGGTGTTTTTCATTCTCCTTTGCTCCAAGTGGGTTGGGATCAACTGATGCATCTTAGATGGCCGCTTGCAAGCTTTTAAGACCCCAGACGCCACTCACCAAAGTGGGATGCAGAACATTTTCTTAATAAACTTTGTTATGCCAGTTGACCCCAAAACCATGGTCCCCAGACCCCAGCCCCTGCTACTCTGTCCCTTGAAGTGTTTGGTTGTGCTCAGGAGACTTCTTAGCTTTTGGTTTAGTCCAGTTGTGCTAACTTCACCAGTATTGTGTGTTGTCCTTCTCTTCACCTAAGATGATTCTTGTCTGCTACCTAGTTAGTGAATTCCCCTCTCCCTCCCTACCAACCCTGATAACAATCAAAGAATGTTTTCTTCTGTGTATAAACCTTTTCTTGAGTTCTTATAATAGTGGTCTCGTACAATATTTGTCCTGTTGCAACTGACTAATTTCACTCAGCGTTATGCCCTCTAGATTCATCTATGTTGTGAGATGTTTCACAAATTCTTCATTGTTCTTTATTGTTGTGTAGTATTCCATTGAGTGTATGTACCATAATTTGTTTATCCATTTGCCCATTGATGGGCACCTAGGTTGTTTCCATCTTTTTGCTATTCTGAACAGTGATGTAGTGAACATGGGTGTGCATATGCCTATTTGTGTGATGGCTTTTATTTCTCTAAGATATAGTCCAAGGAGCAGGATTGCTGGATTGTATGGTACTTCTGTTTCTAGCTTTTTAAGGAAGCACCAAATCGATTTCAAAAGTGAGTGTACCATTTTACATTCCCACCAGCAGTGCGTAAGTGTTCCAGTCTCCCCCTAACCTCTCCAACATTTATTATTTTGTGTTTTTTGGATTAGTGCCAGCCTTGTTGGGGTGAGATGTTATCTCATTGTAGTTTTGATTTGCATTTCTCTAATGGCTAATGATTGTGAGCATTTCCTCATGTATCTGTTAGCTGCTTGAATGTCTTTTTTGGTGAAGTGCCTGTTCATATCCTTTGCCCATTTTTAGTTGAGTTATTTGTCTTTTTGTTGTTAAGGTGTTGCAGTATCTTGTAGATTTTAGAGATTAGACCTTTGTCCAATACGTCATAGTCAAAATTTTTTTCTCAGTCTGTAGGTTGTCTTTTTACTCTTTTGGTGAAGTCTTTTGATGAGCACAAGTGTTTGATTTTAGGAGTTCCCAGTTATCTAGTTTCTCTTCTGGTGTTTGTGCATTGTTAGTTATGGTTTGTATACTATTTATGCCATGTATTAGGGCTCCTAGCATTGTCCCTCTTTTTTCTTCCATGATCTTTATCGTTTTTGACTTTATATTTAGGTCTTTGATCCATTTTGAGTTAGTTTTTGTGCATGGTGTGAGATATGGGTCTTGTTTCAGATGGATATCCAGCACCATTTGCATAAGAGACTGTCTTTTCCCCATTTGACGGACTATGGGACTTTGTCAAATATCAGCTGCACATAGGTGGATGAATTTACATCTGGACTCTCAGTTCTGTTCCATTGGTCTGTGTAGCTGTAGTTGTACCAGTACCAGGCTGTTCTGACTACAGTAGCAGTATTAGTTTGTATTAGTTTAGGTAGGTAGTGTGTTTCTAGAAATTAGTCCATTTCCTCTAGGTTTTCAAATTTGTTGGAGTACAATCTTTCATAATATTCTGTTATGATTCTTTTAATTTCAGGTGGGTCTGTTGTGATATTGCCCATCTCATTCCTTATTCAAGTTATTTGCTTCCTCTCTTGTTTTTCTTTTGTCAGTTTGGCCAGTGGTTAATTGATTTTGCTGATTTTTTCCATAGAACCAGCTTTTGGTCTTGTTGACTCTTTCAATTGTTTCTCTATTCTCTATTTCATTTATTTCTGCTCTAATTTTCATTATTTGCTTTCTTCTGGTGCCCGAGGGCTTCTTTTGCTGCCCTCTTTCTATTTGTTTGAGTTGTAGGTTAATGTTTCAATTTTGGCCCTTTCTTCTTTTTGGATGTGTACATTTATTGCTATAAACTGACCTCTGAGCACTGATTTTGTGTCCCAAAGGTTCTGGTAGGATGTGTTTTCATTCTCATTTGATTCTATGAATTTCTTTATTCTGTTCTTGATTTCTTCTATAACCCAGTAATTTTTGAGCAAGGTGTTGTTCAGTTTGCATGTATTTGATTCCCCCCCCCTTTTTTCTGCTATTGATTTCTACTTTCATGGCTTTTTGATCAAAAAAGATGCTTTGTAATATTTCAGTGTTTTGTATTCTGTTAAGGCTTGCTTTATGGCCTAATATGTGGTCTATTCTGGAGAATTTTCCATGTGCATTGGAAAAGAAAGCATACTTGACTGCTATTGGGTGGAGTGTTCTGTATGTCTATGAGATCAGGTTGGTTGAGTGTGGCATTTAGATCTTCTGTGTCTTTATTGAGCTTCTTTCTAGATATTCTATCCTTCGCTGAAAGTGATGCATTGAAGTCTCCTACTACTATTGTGGAGCTGTCTATTTCTCTTTACAGTGCCGTTGAAGTTTGTTTTATGCATTTTGGATCCCTGTCATTGGGTAAATATTTATTAATAATATAAATAAAATAAATAAATATAAATAAAATAATATAAATATTTATTATGATTATGTCCTCCTGGTGTATTGACCCTTTGATCATTATATAATGTCCTTCCTTATCCTTTTTGGTGGATTTTGCTTTAAAGTCTAATTTGTCAAAGATTAATATTGCCACTCTTGCTCTTTTTATGATTGTTGTTTGCTTGATATATTTTTATCCATCCTTTGAGGGTTAGTTTGTGTCTTTGAGTCTAAGGTGTGTCTCTTGTAGGTGGCATATAGATGGATTGTGTTTTTTTTATCCATGCTGCCACTCTCTGTCTCTTTATTTGTGCATTTAGTCCGTTTACATTCAGTGTAATTATTGATAGATGTGAGTTTAATGCTGTCATCTTGATGTTTGTGTGTGTGATTTGACAGTTTCTTTGTTCCACTTAATTTTCTGTGCTGAGTTGTTTTTCTTTATGCATTCTCTTTTCATCTTTTTTATTGTTGTTGATTTTGTATTTGCTGAGTCTTTTTGTTTTTCTTCTTTTTTATTTTGATGTGTAGATTTGTTAGTTTCCTTTGTGGTTACCTTAAAATTTACCTCTATTTTTCTAAGTTTAAACCAATCTTTTATTTCTTGGTATCACCTTAACTTCCTCTCCATATGAAAGTTCTCTGACTACACTATTTATTTCCTCTTTTTTGTTTTAATGTTGTCATCTTTTACATGCAGACATCTCTTTCCCCCTATTTTCAGTGTTTTATCTTTGACTTATTTTTGTGACTTCCTTATCTGGGTTGATATCTGATTGTTCTGTCCTGTGTTCTACTCTTGGGTTGTTATCTGATATTATTGATTGTCTAGTCGGAGGACTCCCTTTAGTATTTCTTGTAATTTTGGTTTGGTTTTTACAAATTCCCTTAACTTCTCTTTATCTGGAAATGCCCTAATTTTGCCATCATATTTGAGAGACAGTTTTGCTGGATATATGATTCTTGGCTGGCAATTTTTTTCCTTCAAGGCTTTATATATGTCATCGCACTGCCTTCTTGCTTGTATGGTTTCTGTTGAGTAGTCAGAGTTTAGCCTTATTGACTCTCCTTCGTAGGTGACTTTTCGTTTATCCCTAGTCACTCTTAAAATTCTCTAACTTTGGTTTTGGAAAGTTTGATTATATTACATCTTGGTGACTTTCTTTTGGGTCCACCTTGTGTGGGGTTTGATGAGCTTCTTGAATAAATCTTCTCGTCTTTCACAATATCAGGGAAGTTTTCTGCCAGCAAATCTTCAACAATTTTTGCTGTATTTTCTGTTATTCCACCCCTGTTCTGATACTCCAATCACTCGTAGGTTATTCCTCTTGATAGAGTCCCACATAATTCTTAGGGTTTCTTCATTTTTTAAAATTCTTTTGTCTGATTTTTTTCTCAAATAAATTAGTGTCAAGTGCTTTGTCTTCAATCTCACTAATTCTGACTTCCATTGCCTCAATTCTGCTCCTATGACTTTCTATTGAGTTATTTAATTCTGAAATTTTATTGTTGATCATTTGGATTTCTATTTGCTGTCTCTCTATGGATGCTAGCAGCCTGTTAAATTTGTCATTTTGCTTTTGAATAGCTTTCCTAAATTCCTCTATTGCTTTATCTGTGTGTTCCTTGGCTTGGTCTGAGTTTTGCATGACCTCCTTCCTGATAACTTGAAGAGCTCTGTATCTTAATTTTTTGAATTCTACCTCTGGTAATTCCAAAACCTTCTCTTCCCCTGGGAGGTTTCCTGGTTCTTTGTTTTGGTCGCTTGCCAGAGCCTTCATAGTCTGCCTCTTTATGTGATTTGATGTTGACTGTTGTCTCTGAGCTATCAATAAATTATTATATTTATTTATTGTATGCTTGCTTACCATGTCCTAGCTTCTTGTTTTTTGTTTTGAAATGCCCGTTTAGGCTGGGCATGTGAGCTACTTTGATTATAGGTATCTTTGAAGCTCTCACATCCTGTCATCAGATGGTATATGATCCTGGGAGTCCGTTTATTTTCCTGTGTGGATTCAGCTCAGGTGTCCAGTCGTCAGTCACCGAGTGTGTGATGCAGGCTCTCACCTACTGTCCTAGATGGGCAGGGCTATGTAGGGGTGATTGGAGCAGGCACAGGTATCTGGCTGCAGTAGGGGGTTATGTGCTGAGCAAGGTAGCAGGCTGATGGCTGCCTGAGTGCCTAGGTGGAAAGCATGTTCGTGTCCCCTAGAATGCGTAGGTGGGTGGGTTTTGCAGCCAGACTTTGGGCACCCAGTGTTGTTGGATGTAAGGACTGGGAGGCACCACTTATTCTCAGACCTCTGTCGTGGGTGGCTAGTTGTGGTGGGTGAAGCCACCAATCCTCAGCCACGTGATGTGGGTAAGTGAGGACCTTGCTTAATGGGCAGGGTGGTGTCAAATGTTATGAATCAGCCACTCACCCTGCTGTACTATGTGCTAATGAGGACCTATGCTGTTGAATGGGCCCACGCAGGTCTAGGCAGAGATGAAAGGCATTTGAAGTCCATGGACCCCTTATGCCTGTGCATAGGCAAAGGGAAGTGCCTGCCCTGAGTTCCCAGCTTAGGGAGATTTTCTATCAGCGTGCAGCTGCCTCACTGCTGCTGCACGTGCAGATGTGGTGTGCACTTACAGCAGGGAGAGGACGTTCAGAATGAAGTGGGAACCTGCATACACCCTGGATTAGCCAGCGGGGCATGCCTGGCCCAACCATGATTGCAAAAAGGACCATTTGGGACATTTGTATTCTCTGGTTTTACTTTGGACTTGAAACGAGGGAAACTGAGCCCAGAAAACCAAGAGTCGAAGATTTTCTCAGGGGATTGATGAAGTGGGCAAACAAAGCCTGTGTTTACACCTATCATAGTGTTTCTGACTGAACTGGAATTGTCTGGCTTTGAATTTTGGTTTCTCTCCATAGCCTGGAGCTCTATGAGAGCAGGGACCATATCGTATTCATTTTTGTCTCTTCACTGTGTAGTACATATCAGGTGTCGATAAATATTTCTTTAAAAAAAAAGTTCTGTAAACCTTTACCTAAAGTACAATAAATAAAATAAAATAAAATAAAAAACTACTGAAGAAAAAGTATAAACCTACACAAGATATGGGATGACTGAGCAGCAGCACAATTAGGAGCAGTCAGTATCCCCATATCAGCTGATCTGGTATTTGGCTTCCTAAGTACAGGTGAAGGGCCCTGGTGGTGCAGTGCTTAAAGAACTCAGCTGCTAACCAGAAGGTTGGTCATTCGAACAGACTAGCTGCTCCGTGGGAGAAAGATGTGGCAATCTGCTTCCATAAAGATGACAGCCTTGGAAATCCTGTGGGGCAGTTCTTCTCTGTCCAGTGGGGTCACTATGAATCAGAATTGACTCAACAGAAACGAGTTTGGTTTTCTGACATGCCCAGAATGGGGAACTGGAGAGTCCTGTGGCTCTGCTGCTCTAGCTAGACCACTCCTGGAATTCCGAGTTCCCACTGTGGTTACTGCACTTCACTTGCCCATCTGGAAGTGACAGGGGAGTGTGGGGACTTCAGATGATGTCATTTGATAAATGAATGAGGGAAGATATGGGGGGGCAAGTTGATTGTTTACAAATATTTGAGGGTTCATTGTATGAAAAGGTATTAGTCTTTTCTTTTGGTGCCTGCAGAGGGTAGGATTAGGATTGATGAGTATGCATTAGACCCGTTTTGGCCCAGGATGAGAAGGAACTGTCACAGAATAAATATGTTTCCTTGGAAAATTGAAAGTTTACTGGCCCTGGAGTTTCAGCTGGATGTCTGAAAATACCTATCACAATGATTTTTAAGGTTACAAGGGCAGAGCTTAGTTCAGAACCAGGTTTTCTATCATAAAAACTGCCCTTTGACTGAATTGTGACATTGCTCTGTGATGCAGGCTACGCTGTCTCTGAGAGTTACTTCTGGCCCTTGTGGGTACGTGTGATTCTCTTATCCAATCCATGACTTGGACTTCACCCTCTGCCAACGCCCACCCACCTCCATTGCTAGTGAGAATTAGATGCATTTATTGATCATGGCCACAAGGTGGCAGCGCTGCTTCACTAATGTTTCCCAAGACCTTAACCGGAATGCGGGCCAAGTCTGAGTGTAGCTGTTAGCATAGGTAAAGGGCACGAAAGAGAGGAATAGGTAACCGGTGGGTTTTTTTTTTTTTTTTTTCCTGTAAAGTGACAGAGTTGAAGTGAGTGTGGAATCATTGAATTTAGAACTGGAAGACACTTTAGAGACGTGCTCCTGAAGCTTTAACGTGCTTACAGATCACCAGAGGATCCTGTTGAGATACAGATTCTGATTTTCCCGGTGAGGCCTGAGAGTCTGTATTTCTAATAGCTTTCAGGTGATGCTTCTGGTTGGCAGACCACACTTTGAGAAACAAGGCTTTAGAAGCCATTTAGAGATAATTCTTCTCTCTTCGCCGACTTATGAATGGAGAGAGACTAAAGTCCAGAGAGCTTGCGTTTAAACCCAGTGCTCGATCCACTGTATCCTGTAGCCCCTTTATTGTTGTTTAGCGGCATCTGTTTAGCTTTGGAACCCAGAACTTTTGTTTTCAGCAGCCCCTTTGCTCTTTGGTTAAGGTGTGACTTTGATTGATCATTTCCCTACTCAAAACCTTCAGTGGTTCTTCTGTAACTTAAGATCGAGTTCAGTAACTCTGACTAGTTTTCATGTCCTACAACATATGGTTCCACTTTGGCAAGCTCACTTAACTTTCCTGTTTTTTTTTTCCTAAATTTTATTTTGTTGTTGAGGATATACACGGCAAAACAATAGTTTCTACAATTCAGTGACATGATTTACATTCTTGGAGTTGTGCAACCATTCTCACCTTCCTTTTCTGAGTTGTTCCTCCCCCATTGACATAAACTCACTGCCCCCTAAGGTTCCTATATAATCTTTCGTCTATCTTCTGTTTCTTAACTTAATTTTCCACTTCCTTTGTTCCTTAAAACATGCAGTCGGCCGGCTGTATCCTTGGGTTCCACATCCGCGGATTCAACCAACCACGGATTGCAAATATTCAGGAAAAAAAAGTTCTAAAAAGCAAAACTTGAATTTGCCCTGCCAAGCACGACTCTGAATCCATGCAAATGAAATGACGTGTAGTCATATTCTGCTATAGCCTCCCTCCATTTTACAGATCCTCAGTCTCTCTCTAGCACTCGTTTGAGGATTGTTCGACTGATGTCATTATTCCCTAAACAATACAATACTGTATAACAACTATTTACTTAGCATTTACATTGTATTAGGTATTACAAGTAATATAGAGATGATTTAAGGTATACGGGAGGATGTACGTAGGTTATATGCAAATACTACGCCATTTTATATAGGAGACTTGCGCATCCTGGATTTTGGTATGCGCAGGGGTCCTGGAACCAATCCCCTGTTGATACCAAGGGATGACTGCACTGTGTTCAGTCCCTCCCTCTCAGTGGTAATGGTAATAGCATTGGCTTTGGAGTTAGACATACTAGCTTCTAGTCCTAGATTCATTCCAACCTTGGCACGTTACTTCACCGTGCTGAGGATCAGCATCCTCTGATGCTTCCTATCCCATATGGTGGTTGAGAGGAATAAATAAAATAACATATGCAAACCCGCTCCTACTCCTGAAAACCCCTTCAAAATGAGCATCTACAACCTGTACACCAAGGTGCACTGCAGCACTTTTTACAATAGCCGAAACGTGGAAACAACTGAAATGTCCCATCTACAGATGAATGGATAAACAAAAGGTGGTATATACATACCATGGAATATTACTAAACCATAAAGAGAAATAAAGTCCTGATGCATGCTGCAATATAGATGAACCTTGCAAACATTATGCTGAGTGAAATAAATCAGTCACAAAAGGACAAATACTGTATGATCTCATTTATATGAAATAAGCAAATAAATAGAAACCAAAAAGTAATAGTGGTTACCAGGGGTGGGAAGGAGGGGGAAAGAGGGAGTTTTTGCTTAAGGGGCAGGGTGAGTTTATGTTAATGGTGGTGGATTAATTTGGGAAAAGGTAGCAAGAATGGTTGCACAACTTAAAGAATGTAATCAATGTCACTGAATTATACAGGTACGAATTGTTGATTTGGTGTATGTTTTGCTGTGTATAGTTTCACCACGATAATTTAAAAAAAAAAAGAAAGAAAAAAGTAAAAAAAACGTAGCATCTACAATAGTGCCTGACACCTGATTCCTTTTGCTTACGCGTCTGCTGGTCTGTTTCCCTAAGGAGACCTTTCAAAGGCCTAACTTGAATCCTGCCTCTTTCGTGAAACCTTTCTCAGCTACTGCTGACCCAGTTGGCCCCACCCTCGGTAACTTATTTCATCCATGTATTAGCCTTTAATTATGTGCCAGCCCTCTCAGTGAGACCCTACAGAGGGGCTTGAGGGTTAATTGGCTGTGTGATAGTTAACTTTTTTTTGTAGTACTCCTCGAGTATTAGAGCTACCTCCTCTTTCCTCAGTTGGTTCCTAGTAGCAGCTCCTCTGACACTAGCAGCACCAGACCCTGGTAATCACGTGAATATCTTAGAGTTCTTATCAGGGTCCTTCTTGCTGCTGGGTTTTGGTTAAATTGGTGTTTCCTTTTACATGTTATTGAGTGACCTCTACAAGGGAAGAGTTATTACATCCTTTTATGGAAACCTTAAGATAATAACTCTAAGGAAGTTGAGCACAGTATATTACTTCTTCAGCAGGTTGGTGACAGGAGATGTGCACATTTTCTTATTTTATGAAATTTACAACAGAGTCTTTACCCTCTTCAGGAGAGATTACGGACAAAGGAAGTGGGAGGGCAGGGTTATTTAAGGGAGGTCATCTCGTCATGGTTTTTGTGAATTACTCATTCAACTACAACAAGAAGTGTACATCTTTGTATGTATGTTCATATATTTATATCATGTGATCTGTAATTCCCTCCCTGCCAGTGACAATTAGGAGCTTACGTCAGGCTTATGATAGTAAAATTATATGGTGTATGCAGTAAAAGTTTCCTGGAGGTCCAGAGAGAAAATAGATAGACCAGGAGGGCTGGACACTTTACTCAACCTCCTGCTTTATCTTTTTATTGGACAGCATTCTGCCAGTGTATCACTTTCCCAATCGGGATTTCTGACCTTTCCTTACCTGTATGATGAGTCCATGCCAAAGTCCAGATATATTTGTCTGTGTCAGGAACCAGCCTTTCTTGTAAAAAGAGGGTCATTCTACAAAATAACTGGCCAATACTCTATCGGTCCTGAGTCATCCTCACAATTGTTGTTATACTTGAGCCCATTGTTGCAGCCACAGTATCAATCCATCTTGTCGAGGGTCTTCCTCTTTTTCGCTGATGCTCTACTTTACCAAGCATGATGTCCTTCTTCAGGGACTGATCCCTTCTGACAACATGTCCAAAGTATGTAAGACGTAATCTCGCCAACCTTCCTTCTAAGGAGCATTCTGGTTATACTTCTTCCAAGACAGACTTGTTCATTCTTTTGTCAGTCCATGGAGTGTTCAATATTCTTCGCCAACACCATAATTCAAAGGCGTCAGTTCTTCTTTGGTTTTCCTTATTCATTGTCCAGCTTTCGCATGCATATGATGCAACTGAAAATACCATGGCTTGGGTCAGGCACACCTTAGTCTTCCAGGTGATATCTTTGCTTTTCAACACTTTAAAGAGGTCTTTTGCAGCAGATTTGCCCAATGCAATGCGTCTTTTGATTTTCTGACTGCTGCTTCCATGGGTGTTGATTGTGGATCCAAGTAAAATGAAATCCTTGACAACTTCAATCTTTTCTCCGTTTATCATGATGTTGCTTATTGGTCCAGTTGTGAGGATTTTTGTTTCCTTTCTGTTGAGGTGTAATTTACTTCATCATTTCTTCCTTTTGCTTAAACTAATCGACGTTCAAGAGCAAGTTTCAGAGTCTCTTCTGACATCCATTTTCGTCTTTTCTTTCTTTCCTGTCTTTTTAATGACCTCTTACTTTCTTCGTGTATGATGTTCTTCCACAACTCATCTGGACTTCAGTCATTAGTGTTCAATGTGTCAAATCTATTCTTGAGATGGTCTCTAAATTCAGGTGGGATATACTCAAGGTTGTACTTTGAGTCTTGTGGACTTGTTCTAATTTTCTTCAGTTTCAACTTGAACTTGCATATGAGCAATTGATTGTCTGTTCCACAGTCAGCCCCTGGCCTTGTTCTGACTGATGATATTGAGCTTTTCCATTGTCTCTTTCCACAGATGTAGTCAGTTTGATTCCTGTGTATTCCATCTGGCGAGGTACAGTGTATAGTTGCCGTTTATGTTGGTGAAAAAAGGTATTTGCAATGAAGAAGTCATTGCTCTTGCAAGATGCTATCATGCGATCTCCAGCATCATTTCTGTCACCAAAGTCATATTTTCCAACTACTGATCCTTCTTGTTTGTTTCCAACTTTCACATTCCAATCACTAGTAATTATCAATGCATACTGATTGCATGTTCAATCAATTTCAGACTGAAGAAGTTGGTAAAAATCTTCAATTTCTTCATCTTCGGCCTTAGTGGTTGGTGTGTAAATTTGAATAAGAGTCGTATTAACTGGTCTTCCTTGTAGGCATATGGATGTTATCCTATCACTGACAGCATTGTATTTCAGGATAGATCTTGAAATGCAACTCCATTCCTCTTCAAGTTGTCATTCCCAGCATAGTAGACGATATGGTGTCCTACTCAAAATGGCCAATACTAGTCCATTTCAGCTCACTAATCCCTAGGATATTGATGTTTATGGGTTCCATTTCATTTTTGATGATTTCCAGTTTTCCTAGATTCATACTTCGTACAGTCATGTTCCGATTATTAATGGATGTTTGCAGCTGTTTCTTCTCATTTTGAGTAGTGCCACATCAGCAAATGAAGATCCCAAAAGCTTGACTCCATCCATGTCATTAAGGTTGACTCTGCTTTGAGGATGTAGCTCTTCCCCAGTTGTCTTTTGAGTGCCTTCCAACTTGGCACCAATCTTCCGGCACTATATCAGACAATGTTCCACTGCTATTCATAAGGTTTTCACTGGATAATTCTTTTCAGAAGTAGATTGCCGGGTCCTTCTTCCTAGTCTGTCTTAGTCTGGAAGATCAGCTGAAACCTGTCTGCCATGGGTGACCCTGCTGGTATCTGAGTACTGGTGGCATAGCTTCCAGGATCACAGCAACACGCAAGCCCCCACAGTACGACAAACTGACAGACACGTGGGGGCATAGGGTTGCTATGAGTTGGAACCGACTTGATGGCACCTAACAACAACAACAACACTTCAAAAGTGTTAAGGTCATGAATGTAAAAGAAGAACTCTTCCAGACTAAGGAGACAAAATAACTAAATGCAATATGTGACTCTAGATTGGATCCTGGTTCACTAAAAAGGCATTAGTGGGATGACTGAATAAATTTGGATAAGGTCTGTAGATTAATTAATTGCATTAGGTCAATGACAATTTCTTAATTTTGATAATTATACTGTGGTTATGTAAGACGCTAATATTCAGGAAAGTTGAGTAAAGGATAAATGGGAACTCTATTTTTGAAACCTTTATGAAAGTCTGCAATTATTTCAAAATGAAACATTTCTGAAGAACAGAAAAGAAATCTCCCAAGTAATTCTAATGAGCGGCCAAGGTTGAAAACCACTTGCTTAACACTATCAGAGTAATCTTTTTGGAAATGCTTTTTCTGTGAAGTTTCTGACCTTTTTAAAAAAATTTTATTATTTATTTATTTCTTTACTGTGCTTTGGATGAAGGTTTACAGAGCAAATTAGTTTCTCAGTAAACAATTAATATGCATATTGTTTTGTTAACATTGGTTACCAACCCCACGATGTGTCAACACTCCCCGCTTCTCAACCTTGTATTCCCCATTACTAGCTTTCCTGTCCCCTCCTTCCTTCTTGTCCTTCCCCTTGGGTTGGTGTGCCCATTTAGTCTCATTTTGTGTTACGGGCCTGTCTAATCTTTGGCTGAAGAGTGAACCTGAGGAGTAACTTCAGTACTGAGTTAAAAGGGTGTCTGGGGGCTATACTCTCAGAGTTTCTGTCTCTAGTCTATGTCAGACCAGTAAGTTTGGTCTTTTTTTTTTGTGAGTTAGAATTTTGTTCTACATTTTTCTCCAGCTCTGTCTGGACCCTCTATTGTGATCCCTGTCAGAGCAGTCACTGGTGGTAGCTGGGCACCATCTAGATGTGCTGGACTCAAGTCTAGTAGAGGCTTTGGTAGTTGTGGTCCATTAATCCTTTGGACTAATCTTTCCCTTGTGTCTTTGGTTTTCTTCATTCTCCCTTGCTCCAGCTGAGGTGGGACCAGTGGAATATCTTAGATGTTCACTCACAAGCTTTTAAGAACCCAGATGCTACTCACCAAAGTAGGATGTAGAACATTTTATTTATTTATTTTTATTGTTGTGCTTTAAGTGGAAGTTCACACTTCAAGTTAGTCTCTCATACAAAAATTTATACATACATTGTTATGTGACCCTAGTTGCTCTCCCTATACTGTGACAGCACACTCTTCCTTTCCACCCCGGGTTTCCCGTGTCCATTCAACCAGCTCCTGATGCTCTCTGCCTTCTCATCTCACCTCTGGTCAAGAGCTGCCTATTTAGTCTCATGATCTACTTGAACTAAGAAGCACACTCTTCACGAGTATCATTTTATGTCCCATAGTCCAGTCTAATCTTTGTCTGAAGAGTTGGCCTCGGAAATGGTTTTAGTTTTGGGCTAACAGAGAGTCTGGGGGCCATGCCTTCCGGGGTCCCTCCAGTCTCAGTCAGACCATTAAGTCTGGTCTTTTTACTAGAATTTGAGTTCTGTGCTCCGCTTTTCTCCTGCTCCATCAGGACTGTCTGTTGTGTTCCTGTCAGGGCAGTCATTGTGGTAGCCGGGCACCATCTAGTTCTTCTGGTCTCAGGCTGATGAAGTCTCTGGTTTATGTGGCCCTTTCTGTCTCTTGGGCTAATTCTTCCCTTGTGTCTATGGTGTTCTTCATTCACCTTTACTGCAGGTGGGTTGGGACCAACTGATGAATCTTAGATGGCTGCTCCATAGCTTTTAAGACCCCAGACTCCATTCACGAAAGTGGGATTCAGAACATTTTCCTGAAAAACTTTGTTATGCCAATTGACCTAGATGTCCCCTGAAACCATGGTCCCTAGACCTCTGCCTCTGCTACTCTGTCCCTTGAAGTGTTTGGTTGTATTCAGGGAATATCTTAGCTTTGGTGTAGTCAGTTGTGCTGACTTCCCCTATTGTGTGTGCCGTCCTTCCCTTCACCTAAGATAATTCTTGTAGTTAGTGAATACCCATCTTCCTCCCTCCCCACCCTTGTAATCATCAAAGAATGTTTTCTTCTGTGTTTTACACCTTTTCTTGAGTTCTTATAATAGCGGTCTCATATAATATTTGTCCTTTTGCTACTGACTAAATTTACTCAGCATAATACCTTCCAGATTCCTCCATGTTATAAGATGTTTCACAGATTCATCGTTGGGATGTAGAACATTTTCCTTATAAACTATGTTATGGAATTGAGCTAGATGTCCCCTGAGACCATGGTGCCCAGCCCTCAGCCCGGTAATTTGGTCCCTCAGGGAGTTTGGACGTGTCTCTGAAGCTTCGATGACCTTGCCTTGGTCAAGTTGTGCTGGCTTCCCCAGTATTGTGTACTGTCTTATTCTTCACCAAAGTTACCACTTATCTATTGTCTAACTAGTGTTTTTTCCTCCCCACCCCTCCCCTCCCTTGTAACCATCAAAGATTGTTTCTTTTTGTGTGTAAACTTTTTCACGAGCTTTTATAATAGTGGTTTCATACAGTATTTGCCCTTTTGTGATTGACTTATTTCACTCAGCATAATGCCCTCCAGATTCATCCATGTTGTGAGATGTTTTGCAGATTCATAATTGTTCTTTATTGTTGCGCAGTATTCCAGGTGTGTGTATGTACCATAGTTTGTGTATCCATTCATCTGTCAATGGGCACTTAGGTTGTTTCCATCTTTTTCCTATTGTGAATAATGCTGCAGTGAACATGGATGTGCATATGTGTATTCGTGTGATGGCTCTTATTTCTCTAAGATATATTCCTAGGAGTAGGATTGCTGGATTGTATGGTATTTCTATTTCTAGCTTTTTAAGAAAATGTCATATTATTTTCCAAAATGGTTGTACCATTTTGCATTCCCACCAGTAGTACATAAGAGTTCCAATCTCCCTGCAGCTTCTTCAACATTTGTTATTTGCTGTGTTTTTGTTTCATGCCAGTAATGTTGGAGGTTTCTGACCTTCTTGAAGCTTTTTAGTGACTTCTGTCATCAGTAGGATAAAGTTCATATTCCTTAGATAGCCATTCAAAACCTCTGTAGCATGGGCCCAAAACTCCCTTGATCTGCATCGTGGGATATGAACCCTCATTTGATTTTCAAATGTCTGAAGTTATCCTAGGAGCCCTGGTTGTGCAGTGGTTAAGCATTCAGTTGCTAACCAAAAGGTTGGCAGTTTGAGTCCACCAGCTGCTCCTTGGAAACCCTATGGGCAGTTCTCCTCCGTCCTATGGGGTCATTATGAGTCAGACTTGACTCCACCGCAATGGGTTTGGTTTTTGAAATTATCCTAATTCTTTTTCTTTTTCCTATAATACCATTTCCCTTGCTCAGCCTCCTGAATTACTCTTCATCCTAAAGCCCAGTTAAGATCTTGTCTCTTCCTTGAAGCCTTGTATGATTATTTCTATTAGAAGCCGTCATCTTTCTTTTCTTTGAATTCTGGTAGGTAGGATGGTGTGGAGTGGAAACATGAACTTAGGTTCAAAAATATGTGACTCTGAATCCTGGTTCCACCTTTTACCAGTTCTGAGATAAGGCACAAGTTAATTGACTTTTTGGAGTTTGTTTTCTCATTTGCAAAGTAAAGATAATGGCACCTACTACTGCAAAGGTTATTTGAAGATTAGATGAAGTGCAAACATAATGGTCCCCAGCACATAGTAGCCTCCTTCCTCTTCTTTTTTGTAGCTCAGTGGTCCTCAGAGGGATTGTGCTTGGTGCAAAGGCATGCATCAAAATTTCCTGCAGAGTCTTTTAAAAATACTTGTGTCTGGTCATCACTTACGATGACGGGCACTGTTGAACTGAATTGAGTATTTGGGACTTTAAGAAATTTAACTCAGATTTATTTTTTTCTGGAATCCAACTCAATAAATAAGTGACCTGTGGATAGAGAAATGTAACCCAACACAGGGAGAACGGAGGGGCAATGGATTTCTAAAGGGAATAAAGCTGTGATGCTGTTCACACCTATCTCTTTGCTCTCATTCAGACAGCGTGGAGGAAGTACAACTCCTTAAATTGTGAGTCTTGTATTGAAAGCCTTGGGTAAACCATTCCCTGCCCAGGTAATATAGACATAGGTGAGTCAGGTCCCCTATGAGGTGGACGCTCTCCTCCCTTTCCTGTTTCCTCCACCCTCACAGCTCAAGTCACAGTGTTGTGGTCTGGGCCCAGCTCCTGGGCCTCTCATATTGGTCTAAGAAGGCAAGTCTGGGAAGGGCAGGCCGAGAAGGAAGTCAGATGCTAACTGGCATGGATGGAAAGAGGCAGGCGGGGCTGCTATTGTTCAAAGGCCACAACTCTGGGTGTGTTTTATGACTGTTCCTGCATTTAGAATCTCCTCTCCTTTGTGACCATTCCAGGGAAACTCACTCCTCCTACTTCCTTCTCATTACACTGTCTTTACCTAGTGTATCTCTTTTATCGCCAGACAAAGGCTATGCATATATTGAAATGTCAGTGAAAATAATGCTTCATCTTTCTTCCTAAAAGAGATTGAGGTTCATAAAACTGAGCTGGAGGGCTGTACAATTATGATGTGGTGTAGGGAACAGGTGCATAAGTGAAAGGCAAGACAGAAAGCAAAATTCTGGATGTTTGTAGAATCTTGAATGTGGAGGTGGCAAAAATAATTTTGGAAGGTGGATTTCATTCAGAAAGCTTAGGGTGTCCTCTGCCCAGATTTAGTTATTAAAATTTACTTGGGTGTAGGATGAGGTTAAATTATGGAGTTGTGCAGCTTTGGGGAAATTACTTAACCTGTGTCTCTAAAAATGGTGATGATAACGCACAGGATTTTCTGTGAAGATGGTAGAAAGTGCTTATGATAGTGCATGGCACATTGTGAGTGCGAGTAAGTGTGAGCTAGGTAATTATGGGAATAGGCAAAGGTACCACTCTGGTCATCTAGGGTAGGGAGGTATTTTCCAGGCAAGGTCCTGGCAGGCCAGCTGGAGATGATAATGGTAAGGGGAGGCTTAACTTCCAGGGGTGGAAGGATTGGGGAGCAGTAACTCATGAACAACCATCTGTGAAAATGCCTTAACCTGAAAGCAGGAATACCCAGAGAGTGTGTGGCTTCTGTCACAGTTATAGTCCCCTGGGGGTGTGGGAATGTGTCTGAGAGTTAAATGGATTTGCTGAAAGCCAAGCCTAGAAACAAGCTTTAGCTGTTGTCTTGCAAAGAGCATTCATCTTGCTAAAGGAATTCCCCATTGTGGCCCAGGCATTATTTTTGTTTCTGTACTATCCTTATTTATAAGGTATAAAGAGAAAGACTGAAGAAAGATGAAATAAGGAAATGAATGTATAAATTTAACGGACAGAACTGGGACTAATATGTATAAGTTAAGAGGAAGTATGTATAAATTTTATGTGAACATGAAAGGACTTTTTTTTTTTTAACAGACCTCTTCATATAAATGGAGCCCTGGTGGTGCAGTGGTTAAGAGCTTGGCAGCTAACCACCAGCTGCTCCTTGGAAACCCTCTGGGGCAGTTCTACTCTGTCGTATAGGGTTGCTATGAGTCAGAATCGACTTGATGGCAATGGGTTTTCTTCATATAAATATAGTGGTCTGTCTTGAGTGGATAGCAGACTCCATCACAAGAAGTGTGTAAGCAGAAATCACAAGAGGTAGGTAGTTAGACTTTCTTTGTTAGGCGGTAGGTTAAACTCAATGACTATAGTAAATCACTGAAGAGAAAGAAGATGGAGAAAATGGGCAAGGGTGAGAGAAAATGGATGGCAAAAGGAAAGAATTGAAAGAAACATTTACTGAGGGCTCACCACACACCAGGCACTGTGTTTAATGCCTTACAGATCTTAATTTACTCTTTTTTGTCATTTCCTAACGCACTGAGAGTTATCATTGTGTTATAAGTGAGAAAGAGGAGACTGAGGAAGAGAGGTGAAATGACAGGTCCAGAGTCATCCAGCTAGTTCTCAGAGAAAATCTTGTACTCTGTTAGGAGTGAAAGAAAAGAAGTTTTATTGAGGAATAATACAACTCGAGCTGGGCAGTGCTAAGGAAAAATACAAAGCACTTGGACCATTCAAGTGAGAGAGGGGTCTATATACATAGAGAACAAAGGAAAGGTAGAGGGTTAATGATTGATTATAGATAAGATCAGCTTCAGCCTGAAGTCCTTTGAAATGTAAAGGTAGGCCACTTTGCTAGAAGTGAGTGAGTTACCACCTTGGTGAGTTTGAAATTTTTCTATTTACACAGCTAATGGCAGAGCTAGTGTGTTTTGCCTCAAAGCTTGTGCTCCCACTTCTGTTATCAGACAGAAAAGTGAAAGATACTGAAGAAAGACAAAGTAAATTTTGTTGTGGGTGAAGTTTATAAAAGGTACCTGTGGTAGGCAGAATAATGGCCTCTCAAAAAATTCCCAGAACTTTTGAATATGTTACTGTACATGGCAAAAGGGACTCTGCAGATGTGATTAAGGAATTTGAGACAGGAAGATTAACCTGGTGGGCCTTAAGTATAATCACAAGGGTCCTTATAAAGGAAAAAGGGAAGCAGGAGAGTCAGGGTCAGAGTGATACAGCATGAAAAAGACTCGACTGGCCATTGCTGGCTTTAAAGATGGAAGGGGGTCACGAGCCAAGGAATGCAGGCTGCCTCTAGAAGTTGGAAGAGGCAAGGAAACAGATTCTTTCCTGGAGCCTCCAGAAGGAACGTCACCCTGACAACACCTTGATTTTAGTCCGGTGAGGTACATTTTGGGCTGCTGACCTCCAGAACTGTAAGATAATAAATTTATGTTGTTTTAAGCCATCAAGTTTGTGTAGTTTGTTATGGCATCAATAAACTCAAAAAACCTACTGCCGTGGAGTTGATTCCAACTCACAGCGACCCTCAAGGACAGAGTAGAACTGCCCCAGAGGGTTCACACGGCTGTAATCTTTACGGAAGCAGAAGACTGCCACATCTTTCTCCCATGGAGTGGCTGGTGGGTTTGAACTGCTGACCTTTTGGTTTAGAGGCTGAACAGTTTAACCATTGCACCACGAGGGTTCCTCACAGCATCAATAGGATAGTAATATAGTAATCCTCAGCCATGTCCTTTCTTCCCTTAGTAGTAACTCCACCCTTTCTCATGTTCCCAGGGTCCTCATAAAACTTTTTTCTTTGTTTATTAACCAAATGTTTATGAAGATGTATGTCAGGGGCTGAAATAGGCTCTGGGAGGGATGAGGATACATAGATGAAAAAAAAATATGGTTACTGTCTGCCAAACAGAAAAAAGAGACTAGAAGAAATATGCCAAAATGTTAAACAATGATTAAGTCTAGATTATGGGTGGAATATGAGTGATAGCTATTCTTTTTTTATACTATATTTTTATTTTCAAAAATAAAAAAATTAAAAATCACTACATTGTGACATTGTAGTTAGAGCCATGTTCAATGTACTACGGGAGCACAGAGGAGGGAACCTTTCATTTGCCTGTGGGGGCTCCTTGAATATTTCTGAGAGAATACGCCATTTGAGTCCAAGGATGGATTTGCTAAGGGCAGGGGAGGCGAAGGATGTTGTTACTGGTAGAGGAGCAATTGTGTAGAGGCAGGAATGAAAGACCTTGTCCTGAGGGTAAGCATGAGACCATCCTTCCATCTAAATGACTCATTGCTTCAGTGGATCAAACCCAAAGAATGAGCCTCTAGGCATTAAGGAATCTGTTTAGAGAACTTTTATGGGTGGGTGGGTGGGGGGACTGAAACATTTTGGCAACCCTGAATCATATCAAGTAGTTGTGTACTTGGTGTCTGGGAAAAAGTGCTTGTGAAATTTTGTTGGTTAAGGTTCAGCCTTTCCTGCTTTTCTCTCCTAGTGTTTCTTGCAGTACTGAGTTGAGCAGGGCCCAGTTTCCCAAACAGGTCCCCTGCATTTTGCCGGAGGCTTTGTTTCCTTTGTTGAGGGATGGGTGGGTAGCTCTGTTTTTTTCTTCTTCCTGTTTTCACTGGCAATTAGAAAAAGCCCCTTAAACAGTAGAGCAGCTCCTTTCTCTACTAACAGCCTCATAAAGGAGCCATCTAAATCTCTTCTTGTCTCCTCTACTCTCCAGATAGCCATGCCTTTTCCCGGCCCTCCTAGATCCTAGGAAACGTAGAAGGCCAAGTAGAGCACTATGTGAAGGAAAAAAACAAACACAGCGTGGTAAGAACACTTGTAATTGCCTCTGTTTTCTTAAAGTATGTGTTCCTTTCTCCCCTCCTACCTTTGCACCCTAATATTTTATGGCCAAGTCCTGATCCCTGTGCACAAAGAAACTGGTTTCCTAGCTCCCACTATAGTTTTGTTCCACCCACTAAGACAATGGGCCTATTTTTTTCTAAAGTCAAAGGCCCTTATGTTTGGCCTCAGGAGTTCCACCCTGAACTGGTGCCAAAGCTCCCGCCTTCCTGTTGTGTTCCTTCCAGGTCATCTCGGAATCCCCAGGCTTGTGGTGTGGGTAGGGGGTCCAGGGAAAGGAGTGGGAAGATTTTGGGAATCTCATAGTTGTGCTTGGGTGAGTCTTCCAGGCCTACTGGCAGAAGCAGCAGAATTGTAGGCCAGGAGACCTGGGTTCTAGTCCCGGTGATGAGCTCTGATTTTCAACGAGTCGATTCGCTTCTCTAGGTCTTAACTTTACCTTCTGCAAAAGGAGGATATTTGACTAGAGGAACTCAAGCCCTACAGCTTGACTCCTCTGGCCTTGCTTTTACTTTCCTCTTCCTCACTGAAATCTGTTTCATCTCTTCAGGGCCCAAGGATCCACACCATCAGATAAAATCAATTTGGCTAATGTCCATAGCAAGGGCACTATCTCTCAGGCATCATGTACCTTTTGAGGACAATACTCTCAGTTGACTGGCCTTTTAGGCTTGCATGGAGTGGGCGGATATTCTGGTCTTATTTTGGGACTCTTTTTAGTAGCAGGAGATGGGGGGCTCCTGCCAGACTGTGAAAGTCTTGACAACCAGCCTAAGGAGTTTGGACACTAGTGAGCAGGGAACCATCAAAGCCTTTTAAGCAGACAGTGGCCTGGTCTTTTAAGCAGGAAGTGGCCCGGTCAAATCTGTTTTAGGACATATACTCTGGCAGCTGGTTCGTTGGGAGAACTATGGCTGTGGATAATCCAGATGAGAGACTGAGATCTGAACGGTAGTGGCAGAAAACAAAACAAAACAAAAAAAAAAAAAACCTCTTGCCGTCGAGTTGATTCCAACTCATAGCTACCTTATAGGACAGAGTAGAACTGCCCCATAGGGTTTCTAAAGAGTAGCTGGTGCTTTTGAACTGCTGACCTTTGGGTTAGCAGCCGAGGTCTTAACTACTAAGCCACCAGGGCTCCAGGGTGTGGGGAACAGGGAACAGGGGAGAGCCATTAAGGAAGAGATGGCAGGTCCTGGTGAATGACTGGAGAGGAGGGGTGGTTAGGAGAGGGGCTTGAAGATGACTCAGATCTGTGTCTAGTTTGGGCTCTTGAGTGGGTTGGATGCCATTACCCTTGAGATAAGGCATGGATAAGGGATAGGCTGGGTAGGGACTGAGATGCTAAACTCAACTTTGGATATGGGTAGATGAGATGCCTATGGACTGTCCAGGTGGGCATAATGGATGGGCCATGGGAGACACACAGATGAAGCTCTAGAGGCTGGAGCTGGAGCGAGGGAGTGGTGGAGGCCAAGGTGGAGAATAGAGAGTGAGGGAGCCTGAAGAGTCTCTGCCTCTGTCAGTACTTCAGTGCTGTGTGGCTGGTCTCCTCCATCACATGGCCCATGGCTGTGTTCTACTCTGGATCGATCGCCTCTGTTGGTCAGAGTGATTTTTCAGAGTTTCATCCAGATAGATATTCTTAGCCTGGGGGTCACATATTAACTGCCTATAGTCTTTTAGAAAATGGGGGCTGTGAATCGATCAGGGGAAAGGAGGAAAGGGGAGAAGTGTGGAAAGGAAGAACTTTTGGAAAAGGATAATAGGAAAAGGCAGGCATATCAAAACACATACTATAAAGCAATTTAACATTCATTAGAAACCATAAAAGCACAATGTAAATGTGAAGTTCTGTTGAGAACATGTCTACAGGTCAGAAGAGGACATGAAGCTAGGAGAGCAAAGGGGAAGAATAACTCAGAAGGATTAAGCTAAAAGTTAGGCTACTAGATCTACAAATCTCCTTGGAAGGTATGCGATAGCTCAGAAATCACTTGGCCTGTTCAGTCTCTTGGGATTAATGAGTTCCTTATATATATTATTGCTATATAAAATACTAGTACAATTACTAGCTGTTACGGATTGAATTGTGTCCCCTAAAAATATGTATCAATTTGGCTACGCTATGATTTCCATGATATTGTTTGATTGCCCACCTTTTTGTCATCTGATGTGATTTTCTTGTGTTGTTACCAAGAAAGTAGTGCCAGGAGCAGAGAGCATCCTTTGGACCCGGGATCCCTGTGCGGAGAAGCTCCTAGACCAAGCAAAGATTGATAACAAGTACTTTTCTCCAGAGCCAACAGAGAGAGAAAGCCTTCCCCTGGAGCTGGCACCCTGAATTCAGCCTTCTAGCCTACTACATGCTAAAATTTCTGTTTGTTAAAGCCATCCACTTGTGGTATTTCTGCTATAACAGCACTAATAACTAAGACACTAGCCAACAATTTTGCGTGCCAATTATATGCCAGGCAGTGTGCTGAGCGCTTTAACTAGATTATCTCATTTGATCCTCACAACAGCATGAAAGGTGGGTACTTTTACTAGCTCCATTTTACAGATGACAGAACTGAGGTACAGTCATTTGTGAGGGGCCTTGCAGTTCGTGTGCTGGAGTTAAGATTTGAAGCCAGGCTGCCAGGGGTACTTTAGAGCATGTGCTGTTAGCCACTCAGCAGTCCACTGTAGTTCACATTCATCTTTTTTTGTCTTACAATAAGATATAGATAATATTCAGTTTCAGGTATGGAAAGTGTGATGGGAGGATTCCCATGTCAACAGTAGGAAGATTAGGGGAAGAGATAAGGTAGGGTTTCTCAGAGAGTGGCCATCAGACTGTCTGCATTAGATTATCTGGGGTATTTGTTAACAGTTGTGATCTCTAGGCCTTACCTTGGACACCTGAAAGCAGAATTTCTCAAACACTGATATTTGAGACTTCCTGAGTTGGAGCTGGATGTCTGGGTTCTGGAAGGCAATGGAATCATGACTTCTCCAGTCACCCACAGTTTGAGACTTGTGTGAAGCCAACAGTGTAGTCTGATCTCTCTTTTTCTGGGCTATCGGAAGGATGGGGTGGAGGGACCGAGGATGAATGAACTCATGCTGGCATTTGTGCTAGAGCAGGCATTTGAGGCAGCACCTTGTGTGTTCACATTTTCCTTTCACCCTTCATTTGCTTCTCTACCCTCTTACACTCTCTCCTCGCCCCCTCCCCCTCTGGGATGTTTCACTACCTGCCACTTCCACTGCTCTGCCTGTCCCCTGGGGCTGCTTACCATCTGGGTGGGGACAGAGGCCTCGGGGAAGGGAGAGTAACATGTGTGGTCTGGTGCTTGGTGGGGCTTGAGCACTGGGAGAGGAGCAGTCACACCGTGGCTCCTCTTAGGCCTGGCAGTGCTTGCCCTGCCTCGCTCCATGTGGAGGTGAAGGTTTACATGAAGTTAAGCTGCTTCCACCTTGGTCTGTTCAGGAGTGGGGACGTGCTGCAGTCAGTGGGTGGAGGGGACAGCGGAGTTGCAGCCTGGGATGTAAAGTGGGAATCCTCTCACACACAGCAGCGGTCTGCACGATTTGGCATCTTTTCTGAGTTGGAGGATTAATCTCTTTGTGGGCCCCGAGCCAGGCCATGCCAATAAGCAGGAGGAAATATGAGTCTTTCTCCCTCCATCTCATCCACTAGCAAGTTTGGAGGGCTGATCCTGTTACACCCCTAACTTGAGTGAAGGCAATGGAGGGTTTTATGCAATTCACTCTGGCCGACATTCACATACTCTGGCCTCAGGGAGATCCAGAGGCAGTGAGTAGGGCCCTGGGCTGGGAGTGAGGAAGTCTGGTTCTGTGTTAGCTAAGCTACCAACTTTCTGTTACTGTGAGAAAGTTACTCACCCACTCTGGACTTGAGTTTTCTTATCTGTAAATTTTTGGAGTTGAGGGAGATCATCTCTTAGGTTCCTTCTAGCTCTCAAGTTCTGATTCTCTGATTTACTAAGCAGCAGGGAGGCAGGGGCAGGTGTGACTGAGGCCTGACTGCTCCTTTTTATGTCACATGTGCCTGTGAATTCTAGCTGTGCCTCTTCATGAACAGCTCTGTGTTTAAGTGGGCTGATGATGCCCTCTGTGGTGTGGTCAGCAGAGTCTTGGAGTCGGGAGCCCACCTTGAGATGGTTCACATTTTGGTATTGACATAACTTCCCTTCCTGTTCTCTCATCTCCTCCAGAACCTAGTCCTGAGTTTCCTGAGAGGGCTGTGATAGTTTGGATAACTTTCCTGGCTGTTTCCTGCCTGGGGTTCCCTGAAACAAATAGCAGGAAATCCTTTTCATGGCCATCAGGTCTCTGTTTCATGCTTTCCCTTCCCCCGTAGAACCCGATAGAATACACAGCACACAGAGAGACACATGAGCGCGCTCTAGCTCCCAGCACTGGGAACACACAGCGCACAGAGAGACACGTGTGTGAGCTCTAGCTGCCAGCATTCATATACTGGAAGGGTGGGGTGGGGTTATATTCTTATGTGCTGGTTAGTATTGTCTGGGGAGCATACATAACATGAGAACCTATAGTGGTATCCTAATGCCTTGTACGTCACTACCACCCAAGGATTTGGGGTTGGGTGCTGGGGGCATGCATGAGTGTGTGGGGCAGAGTGTGGTGGTTGTGATCTGAGAGGAGGTGATTCAGGAACTGGGTTGCTTTCTTTAATGCTTCAGTTTTTTTTTTTTTTTGCCAATGTACTAGTAACTCAACGAGTTGGATTAACACAGTGGCTGCAATGATGGGCTCAAGCGTAACAGTGATTGTGAGGATGATGCAGGACGAGCCAGAGTTTCATTTTGCTGTACATAGGGTCTCTATGAGTCAAAACTGACTCAATGGCACCTAACAACAACAACAACTAGTGATTTGTGTGGTCAGAGGGCCGAATAAATAAGATGCTAAACATTTCCTTAATCCAGACTGAAATCCACCTGAGTGTTTTATTCTCGGAAGGGTGTGTAATCTGTGAGAGGTAGAAGATGAAACACCTAGACCTTCCTGAACAGCCAGTCTGAGGTCAGTTTTCAGAAAGTACATGTTGATTGTTAAGCCATCTCCAACTTGGGTTTTACGAATAGGACCCAGAGGACTTGAGAGTTTCTATGGGAGAAGTATCATCCTGTTGTGGAAAGATTAGAGACAAGTTGTCAATCAGGAAACTGGTCAGATTAGTGATTTATTTCTAGCCAATATTTAGGCATTCTGACCTTTAAAAACTATTCAGTTTCACTGATACTTGTCAAGTACCTACCAAATGCCAAGTGTTGCGTTTTCAAAGGTGAATGAAACACAGTTACTATCCTCAGGAGCTAATAACATTTTTTCTTGAACAAGGCATTCTGGGTCCAATTCTCTCAGTACCCAACTTTGTCCCATTAGTAAGCCTTTGGGAACTCTCAGAACGAGACAGTTAAGGTCAGCTGCTGGAGCCTGTCGGAGGAGAGTGAGGCCGGAGTCTAACCCTTTGCTACTTTCGGACTCTCCCTTTCAGGAGCACAGCAACCATGGGGAGGTAGGAAACCAGGCTCCTTAGGAGATGCTGTGATAGGTAATGTGTGGAATGGTGACTCTGTCTCTCTGCTCCTCAAGAAACTAAGCACACACTCAAGCACTACCAGAGATGAGAGTGAGTGCGTGTTGCCTGGGGGGCTGGAAGTGGAATTTGTTAGCTGTCCCGAAGAACATTAGTAGTGAGATGGCAGGGCAGTTTGAGGCCCTGCAGAGTTGTCTTTAGGAAATCACCATGACTTCACCCTGTTCAGACCACGATGTTGGGCAGATACTGAGGGTGGGGTAGGAAGAAAGATGTGCAAGAAATGCTCAGACCAACTGGTGCCAAAAACATTTTCTGAGGCTCCCTCCCACGCTAAACTCTAGTTCTCTCTACCACACTAAGGCACCAAGGCAACATGGGTGGGACTTCTCCTCCCTGTTTTCACTTGTTCTCAGGCTTCATGATGCCCTTTTGTGAATTCTTTTCCCCTTCAAGACTACTTTTGATGTTCCCCTTAGCTTGATGTCACTTGTGTAAAGTCACTGGGGGAAGGGAGAGTGAAATTTTTCCTGACTCCACATTCTTAGGGTTGGCTTTGGTCCCTGCACATTCCCACTTTTCCAGGGTGACCCTGGGGATCATTCTCTGTCCTATTGTAGTTTTTTGGTCAGAGAGAGAGATATGTAGAGGCTTCCAGCACTGGGGTGTGTCAGATTTTTAGGTGCCTTTGGATGGAGTCAGCCAGATCAGACCTGAATTTAAATCTGTGCTTTGCTGTTTATTACCTGTGTGACCTTGGGCAAGTGACTTAAGTGCTCTAAGACTCAGTTGCTACATCTGTAAAATGGAGATGATGCCTACATAATAGTTAGAATAGCTAACATATATTGAGCACTTTACACTTATTAATTCAATTAACTCTCGTACATCTCTAGGGATTAGGTGCTATTATAGTTGTCATTTTTAGATGAAGAAATTAAGGTGCAAAGAAATTCAGTAGCATGCCAAAGTTAACATGACTTGTATGTGACAGAGCTGGGATTCAGAACTTGGACAGCCTAACCCTAGAGTCTGTGTCCTTAACAACTCTGCTAGACTGTGCCATTCACAGAATATTAACAAGGATTAATTGAGATAAATCAGTTGAAGCATGAGGTATAGTTGCTGGTACACAGTAGCTATTACTGTCAGAGCAGAGAAGCCTGATTTCCAAGACTTGCTTCCATATGGGCATGTGGAAGAAGTGGCTCTGGATCAGGGTGAGGCAGAAGAGAGACGTGTCCTCCTGCTGACCTGGAGTTTGCAAGGTGTCGGGGTTCTTCCAACCCAGCTCTGTTAGGCAGGGTTTATTGGCAAAAGTTTTGTCCCTGCAATCCTAAAGTTGCCTGACAGGCTCTGAAAGGAAAACACAGGATCTGAAAGTGGCGGCCATAGCAAGAGGCTGTGAGAGGCTAAGGGACCTGCATTCTCGTCATGGCTCTGCCATGAATAAACTTCAGGCAGTTTATTCATCTTCTCTGAGCTTCAGTTTTCTCATTTGTGAGAATGTTGGGAGGAACAAATGAAACAACATATACACAAAGCACCTAGAACAGCAACTAGCATACCATCCTGTAAAAAAAAAAAACAAATCTGTTGTGTTGAGTAGATTCTGACCCACAGCAAACCTATAGGACAGAGTAGAACTGCCCCATAGAGTTTTCCAAGGAGCGGCTGGTGGATTTGAACTGCTGACCTTGTGGTTAGCAGCTGAGCTCTTAACCACTGCACCACCAGGGCTCCTAATATACCATAGGCCCTCAGTAAATGTTCACAGTCATGGTTAGGTGCAATGGGGGAATGTGGAGAAATACAAAATACAATCCTTTGTCTTTAAAGAGGACATAGTCTAGGTAGGGTGAAAAGTAATAAGACAGGTAAACATATAAATCACTTTCACATTTAGTTTGTAGGACTGCATATGACGTAACATAAGCCAAGTGACATGGATCGGGAGGGCCTTGGGAGTTCAGAGGTAGGAGAGCTGCCTTCAGGAGAAGGCTTCCTGAACAAGTGAACTTTGCAAATGTTGGAGAGGAAGGTGGAGGGGCATTCCAGGAGTACATTCAGGGATGAGGGCTAGTAGTATAGGGAATGTGCTCAGGGGATAGAGAAGAAACCAGTTGCTTTGAAACCAAGGGTTTGTGTGGGAAACTAGAGGGAGATGAGGTTCAATAGGAACTTGGGGCCAGGTTGTGAAGGACTTTGAATGTCACACAAAGGAGTTTGGAGTTTATCTGCAAGTTTTTTGAGGAGGGGAGTGACATTAATATTATGACCTTGATTTGGCCACTTATTCTTTTAACCTCGCTGGGCCTTAAATCCCTCATCTATGAAGTAAGGTGTTTAGACCATATGATTGTAAAAGAGTTTCTTTAGCTAAAGAGTCTGATTTTATGATACAGGGACATTATTTTGGCAATAAAGTGCAGAATTGGTTGAAAGGGGCGAAACTGGGGGGAGAGGTACTATTTAGGAAGCCAGTGCAGCATTAGGCATAAAGCCTCTTATTGCCTCTTGTAAGAGAATTGATTTGTAGGTTGTTGTTGTTAGGTGCTGCTGAGTAGGTTCTGACTCATAACAATCCCATGCGTAACAGAACGAAACACTGCCCGGTCCTGCGCTATCCTTACAATTGTTATGCTTGAGCCCATTGTTGCAGCCACTGTGTCAGTCCATCTTGTTGGGGGTCTTCCTCTTTTTCACTAACTCTCTACTTTACCAAGCATGATGTCCTCCTTCAGGGACTGATCTCTCCTGACAACATGTCCCAAGTATGTGAGGCATAGTTTCACCATCCTTGCTTCTAAGGAGCATTCTGGTTGTACTTCTTCCAAGACAGATTTGTTCATTCTTTTAGCAGTCCATGGTATATTCAACATTCTTCACCAACACCACAACTCAAAAGCATCAATTCTTCTTTGGTCTTCCTTATTCATTGTCCAGCTTTTGCATGCATACGAGGCTATTGAAAACACCATGGCTTGGGTCAGGCGCACTTTAGACTTTAAGGTGACATCTTTGCTTTTCAACACTTTAAAGAGGTCTTTTGTAGCAGATTTGCCCAATGCAATGTGTCTTTTGATTTCTTGACTGCTGCTTCTGTGGGTGTTGATTGTGGATCCAAGTAAAATGAAATTCTCGACAACCTCAATCTTTTCTCCATTTATCATGATGTTGCTTATTGGTCTAGTTGTGAGGATTTTTGTTTTCTTTATGTTGAGGTGTAACCCATACTGAAGGCTGTGGTCTTTGATCTTCATCAGTAAGTGCTTCAAGTTCCCTTCACTTTCAGCAGGCAAGATTGCATCATCTGCATAACGCAGGTTGCTAATGAGTCTTCCTCCAATCTCGATGCCCTGTTCTTCTTCACAGAGTCCAGCTTCTTGGATTATTTGCTCAGCATACAGATTGAATATTGCATAGGGTTTCCCAATTTACAAAATAGTTTCACAGCCATTATCTCATTTGCTTCTCACCACAGACTCCTCAAATAGTTTAGGCTATTGTGGTCTCCGTTTTATGGACGAGGAGAGGTTGCAGTTTCTCAGTCTCAAATTTAGGCCTCTTCATTCTAAATTCAGTGAACTTTCCCCTGCTCGGTGTTCTTCAGACAGGAAATAGGAGCTCACGTCTTTCCTTGATTAATTAATTCAGCACATTTATTAAGTGCCCAATATGCATCAGATACACTACTAATTGGAGGTCTGCAAGAGGGCATATATTTAAGAAAAAAATGTTTTGTTGACTGTAGAAGCAATACATGTTTATTATAGAAATATTGTAAATAGAGGAAGATTTAAGGAAGAAAATACATATTCCTCTAATTCCACCACTTGGAGACGTAGATATGTTTAGACTTTTTTCTTTGTCCGCTTTTCTACCTACTGAGATTATACTGTATATATAAAATTTTGTATACTAATTTTTTCACTTTAATGTGCATTTTCTCATATTATTAAAAATTTAACAAACGTTTTAAAATGACTTCATAACATTATGTTAATAGATGATTCATAACTTAATTTTGCTATCGTTTTGCATTTCTAGTTATTTCCCTAGTACATGTTTTTTCAAAATGAAGAGATAATTTGGTCAAAGGAGTTACTAAATATTGCCAGATTGCTTCTTCACAGTTGTTTTAAAGTTTTGTACTCCCACTGGGATTGTATGAGATGGATAAGGGAGTATGAAACGGGAAAAGCGACTGTCTTAGTTATCTAGTACTCCTATAACAGAAATACCACAAGTGGATGGCTTTAACAAACAAATTTATTCTTTTACAGTCTAGGAGGCAAGAAGTCCAAATTCAGGGTGCCAGCTCTAGGGGAAGGCTTTCTTCCTCTGTTGGCTCTGGGAGAAAGTCCTTGTCATCAATCTTCCCCGAGAGAGGAGCTTCTCAGCACAGGGACCCCGTGTCCAAGGGATAAGCTATTCTCCTGGCTCTGGTTTTTTGGTGGTATGAGGTCCCCATGTCTCTTTGCTCAATTCTCTCTTTTATATTCCAAAAGAGATTGGCTTAAGACACAACCTAATCTTGTAGATTGAGTCCTGCCTCATTAATGTAACTGCGGCTAATCCCATCTTATTAACATTGTAGAGATAGGATTTATAACACACAGGAAAATCACATCAGATGACAAAATGGTGGACAATCACACAATACTGGGAATCATGGCCTAGCCAAGTTGACACACATATTTTTGGGGAACACAATTCAATCCATGGGAGAGGTTGTTTCTGTTGCTTTGGCACCTGCCCTTGGAGCCTGGCCCATATGTTGTCCTTGGTGAAGAATGTTAAGATACACAAAAGGGTAGAACCCTCCTTGCCAAAGATCAGGCATAGGCATAGGACTCACTCAGGCAGTAGAAGAACTTTTAGGGTCTCAAAATTAGAGTGATCTTTATGTAGGGCAAAGGAAGCTGCTTCAGGGTGTGCTCAGATCAGCCTAAAGTTTAGGAGAGGAACCTGGAGGGCAGAAAGAGGTCCAGCGATGAGGACCTGCCCAGCTTACATCAGTGTTGCCTGCGGGTTGAGTGAGAGGGAGTGAAAAGTAAATCAGGATAAACCTGTCTGTAGCAGCTTAAGGGGTCCAAGGAGCCAGACCTGTTGTCCAAGGACGTTCAGACCTGGGTACACAGTATCCAGTGAGAATTCTATGCTTAGACTTTGGTTATGGTTAGCTGGAAATTTCTTTCTTTATTCTTTTGTATTTTTTTCAGTAGTTCCTACTGAAAAATTACAGGTAGTTGACTGAACTAAGTGGAAAAGATTTGTTCTTACCTAGGCCAGCATAATTAGTGCGGTTGGAAGAGCACCCCCGGAAACCAGGTGGTGGTAGCTGTGGCCATCCCATAGCCCTTTTTATACCTTTATTTTTTTTAATTTTATTTTGTTGTTGTTGAGACTATACACAACAAAACATACATCAATACACAACAAAACATACATCAATTCAGTAGTTTCTACTTGTGCAATTCAGTGACATTGATAACATTCTTCAAGTTGTGCAACTATTCTCACCCACATTTTCTGAGTTGTTCCTCCCCCATTAACATAAACTCACTGCCCCCTAAGGTTCCTATCTAATCTTTCCAGTTGCTGTCGTCACTCTGATCCCATATAGTTTTTAAAAGAACATAATGCTCAAGGCAGACAGTTTTTACTAGTTAAGCTAAACTATTATTTGTTTTAAGAAGACCTCAGGGAACATTTTTTCTTTAAATTTTACAGATTATCTCAGGGCAATAATTATGGAGATTTATCCAGCCTCTATGGCTCCAGAAAGTTCTAGAGTCCATGAAAATTTGAAATTATGTTCTGCATTTTCCCCCTTTTGATCAGGATTCTTCTATAGACTCTTTGATCAAAATGTTCAGTAATGGTAGCCAGGCACCATCCAGTTCTTTGGTCTCATGGCAAAGGAGGCAGTTGTTCATGGAGGCCATTAGCCACACATTCCATATCCTCCTCATTTCCTGACTCTCCTTCTTCCTCTGTTGGTTCAGGCAAATAGAGACCAGTTTTTGTGCCTTGGATGGCTGTTTGCAAGCTTTTAAGACCCCAGGCATTATGCAACAAACTAGGAGGGAGAACAGAAGCACTAAACACACTAATTGGCCAATCCTTTTTATACCTTTTTAACAGAACTTATTGCATTGTCATTGTGCCTTGTTCTCTAACTCTGAGTACATATCTAACTTTCCCGCACTCCTCTGAAAGCAACATGAGGATAGAAACTGTCTCTGTTTCTGTTGTTTTTAGTGTCTCTTTAGATATTATTTTCATTATAGGCACCCAATAAATATTTATTAAATTGAATACTTTTCCATGGTTTGATACAATTAATTAATTAATTAATTCAGTTCTTCAGTAAGCATTTAGTTTTCTGAATGCCTACTAGATACTGAGCATTGTATTAGGCACTGTGTATACTAATGGGAACAGAAACATAATGGCCTTTAAGAAGAGCATAGCCTTGTGAAAGAGACAAATAGACAATTATAGAACAGAATGACAAGTGTTGTGATTGAGAGACATGTGGGGGTGTTATAGGAGAACAGAGGAGAGCTTCCTAATTCATCCTGGGGTGAGGGTGGAGGTGCTGAGATCAGTCAGAGAAGGCTTTTATTGTCCCCCAAGAACTAAATTCTAAAGGAGGAGTAGAAATTGAGGGAAGGGCCTTCCAGGCAGAGGGAACAACATGTGCAAAGTCAGTGATGTGAATCCCTGTGTTCAGGGAACTGCAAGTAGTTGAGTATGTTTTAACAGATAGTACAGAGAGTCAATGTCTAGAGATTAGGAGGGGCCAGATTATGAAAGACTTGGTCACTGTGTAAAAAAGTTTGAACTATCTTGAGGGTGATGGTGATCTAGATTTTAGGCAAGGTATTGACATGATCAGATTTGTGTTTTAGGGAGATCACTCTGACTACTAAGACCAGACTAGCTGCTGTCAAGTCAACTCAGACTCGTGGTGACACCACGTGTGTCAGAATAGAACTATGCTTTGGAAGTAGATTGCCAGACCTTTCTTCTGAGGCACTTCTGGGAGGACTTGAACCTCCACCCTTTCAGTTAGCAGCCCAGTTCATTAACCGTTTGCATTACCTAGGGACCTATTAAGGTGGAGGACAAATAGAATCAATGAGTTGGGGGAAGATGAGCAAAGACTGGGACAATTTAGTGAAGGGAACCTCAGGAGTAGAATAGGTTGAGTTAGCTGTGATTGCTGTTTTCTTCTGTGGGATACACCTTTCCATCTTTAGGGACCATGTCTTTAGTACCTGCCATAGCACCTGACAAACAGAAGGCATTTAAAGAACTGTTTGTAAATATCTCACTCATCTCTGTATCTCCCAAGCTGAACACGATGTCTCAGCACCTCCACTCTCACCCACATGGAGGTGTGTTCAGTAAGTGTTGGTTAGCTCCATTGCTGTGGTTTGTGCTAGTAGTAGATTGAGCACAGATTTGAAAGTAAGGTGGAGTCATAAACCAGGCAAAATAACCTTCCAGGTTGGAGCTGGCCTGGGAGATATACGTTGCATGGCCCTCCTCAAGGTGTTTCCATAGATATTCTACATCTTGTGAAGAATCTGTGTTCCAAAGTAGAGAGTAGGTTCCTTTAGGGCAGGAACGTGCTTTACTCATTTTTGTATTCCCAGGACTCATCACCATGCATAATACATGGTAGGTGCTTGATAGATACTTGTTTCATGAGTAAAACTCACTGTTTTGGACTTGAAATATATTTCATGAAATATGTTGTAAATATTAATTAGATGCTCAGATCCCCTTCAGAAGACTTTTAAATCTGTTGCCTAACAAGGTTTAGGCAATAACCCCTGAATGAAGGTTCCTAGGTGGCCCAAACAGTTTGCGCTCGGCTGCTAACCAAAATGTTAGTGGTTCAAACCACCCAGTGGTGCCACGGAAGAAAGGATTGCGGATCTGCTTCCATAAAGATTACAGCCTCTGTAATACATGGGGTTGCCATGAGTCAGGATTGACTTGATGGTAACAGGTTTTCTTTTGGTTTTAACAGAGGTACTGGGAATATCTAAGGCTTGAGAAGGAGGAACTCTAGGAGATGGAAGAGCCTAGTAGAATAGGCAGTAAATTACACCTCAGAAGTTGAACTGAACTTGCAGTTGAACAGAAACAATTTCAGAAAGATTCTGTGCCAAAGGTTGTATGTTCTTAGAAAGTTCCATCGGGAACATTTGGGAAGCTCTGGGTTTCCTTTGTTACCTACCACTATACAAATGGTTGTCATTCCCCCTCATACACCTTAAACAGCAGTTAAACTAGACTGACTTGCCACATTTTCCTGATTCTTTGCCTTTTCATGTTTCTGCTCTTCATTAGAAGAACGTTGTCATCATCAAACTCTTACTCATCCTTTAGTTTCCTGCTCAAATACTACACTCTTTTCATGAAACCCTGTAGAAGAAATAATCTCTCCCCACCCTGAACATCTCTATTTTTAGACCCCTCTCATGGCAATTAATGCCGTCTACCTAGAATTATATGTAGATTACAGTGTTGGAAACCCTATGGGGCGATTCTACTCTATCCCACAGGGTCGCTACAGGGTTGCTGTGAGTCAGAATCAATTTGATGGCAGTGAGTTTGGTGGTTTTTTTTTTTTTTTTGGTATTTTTTTAAAATTTAATATTTTATTTTTGTTGTTGCTGAGAACATACACAGCAGAATATATACCAGTTTAACAATTCATTTACATTGATTATATTCTTCGAGCTGTGCAACCATTCTCACCCTCCTTTTCCGAGTTGTTCCTCCTCTATTAATATAAATTCATCCTTTCCATTAGGGGGCGGTGAGTTTATGTTAATGAGGGAGGAACAACTCAGAAAAAGAGGGTGAGAATGGTTGCACAGCTCGAAGAATATAATCAATGTAAATGAATTGTACATGTAGAAATTGTTAAACTGGTATATATTCTGCTGTGTGTGTTCTCAGCAACAACAAAAACAAAATAAATTGTTTCAAAAAAATGTCTACTTTGTCAGTGGCATCAAGCCAAAAGCACAGTGTTCAAGGCAGACCTTCTTACCAGTTGAGTTAAACTATTGTTTCGTTTTAAGATGACTTCAAGGAATATTTTTGGTTTAAGATTTAAAGATTAACTCAGGGCAATAGTTTCAGAGGTTCATCCACCTTCCATGGCTCCAGAAACTCTAGAGTCTGTAAGAATTTTAAATTCTGTTCTGCATTTCCCCCCTTTTGATCAGGATTTTTCTATGGAATCTTTGATCAAAATGTTCAGTAATGGTAGCCAGGCACCATCCATTTCTGGTATCATGGCAAAGGAGGCAGTTGTTAATGGAGGTAATTCGCCACACATTCCATATCCTCCTCCTTTTCTTGACTCTCCTTCTTCCTCTGTTGCTTCAGGTGAATAGAGAACAATTGTTGTGCCTTGGATGGATGCTTTCAAGCTTTTAAGGCTGCAGGCACTGCTCAATGAACTAGAAGGTAGAACAGAAGCACTAAACACATTATTAGGCCAATTAACCAGGGTGTCCCATGAAACCATGATCCTAAACCTCTCAACCAAGAAACCAGATTCCATAAGGTGTTTGGTTGTATGTAAGCAACCTCAGCAGATACTCTTTTTTTTTTTTGTTGTTGTTGTCGTTGTGAATATGTCTATCACACGTTTTCCAGTGCACCTTTTTACAGGTGTACAACTTATTTACAGCAATTACAATAATCAGGTGTGCAACCCTACCCTTAATCAATGTGATTTTTCCATCACTGTTAACCCCCATTTCTGCCCCCACTCCTGCCCTTGGTAACCTCTAATAAACTTTAGTTTCTATACATTTGCTTTTGCTTGTCTTTTTATATAAGTGAGGTCATACAATATTTGTCCTTTTGAGATTGACTTATTTCACTCAGCATAATGTTTCAAGCTCTGTTCATACTGTAGCATGTATCAAGACTTCATTTCTCCTACTGATGGAGTAGTATTCCATTGTATGTATGTACCACATTTTGTTTATCCATTCATCTGTTGATGAGAATATTTTGGCTATTGTGAATAGTGCTGCAATGAACATTGGTATACAATGGTAAAGTCTTTTGATGAACAGAAGTTTTTAATTTTTAGGAGGTCCCATTTATTTATTTTGTGTTTTGCTGTTTGTGCTTTTGTTATCGTATTAGATAATCCGTTGTTAAAAGCTAGGCCCTGTAGGTTATTGTTTTTATTCCCACTAGAAGGAAGGGATCATATCTAATTTAGTTATGAGTATTCTGTAGTGTCTAGCACAGGACCCTGCAAATGTTGAATGAATGATGTGGCTGAACTGTACCACTAACTTAAGTTCTGGATTTTAGAAATACTCCAGAGGAAGGAAAAGAGTTTTGTCTGCTTCTCCTGCAGCAGGATAAACACCAGGCACACTTTAACAATGATCCTGACCTTTGATACCTTTTTATCTTCTGAACACTTTTCATGTGAACTCTTCTCCCTTTTCCAAGATTTCAGTCACATAGGACTTACATGCTACCCTTAGCCCTCCACTGTAGTACCTGACCCAGTTCCTCACTTGAGGCCTAAATTTTCCTCACTTGTGAGTCATTTTACCAGCCCCACCCCATCAAAGTTCTCTACTCAGTGTGGTAGATCAGAACTAGGTTGTGGGGGAAAAGCAGTTGGATTGTACAAATGATTCTAATCTGATGCATGTATGGTTGAAAGCTCCCTCCAGTTACCGGGTGCTGGTGAGTCAGTTCTGATTTATGGTGACCCTATGTGTGTCAGAGTACAACTGTGCTCCATAGGGTTTTCAGTGGCTGATTTTTTAGAAGTAGATCACCAGGTCTTAGTTCTGAGGCACCTCTGGGTGGACTTGAACCTCTAACGTTTTGGTTAACAGCCAAGTGTGTTAACTGTTCACACTACCCAGGGATGCCAAAAGCTCCCTAACCTTCCCAAAGCCATTTGCTAAATGAATTGGATGAAATATCAAGCAGTTTAATAAAGTGAGGTGAAAAATTTAGGCAGAATGGGGGTGATATCTGAATAATTGCCCAGTGGGCAGGCAGGATGTCCTTCCTGGGAGTCAGTCCTAAGGTTAGCACTTCTATGCACTTACTGCTCTTACAGATTCTTCCCCTTTCCGTTTCTGAAACTACAGCTTCTCCAAAAACTTTTAAAACAACAATAACAAACAAGCACTCCCACAGAAGTAGAGAAAGGGGCAACCATTTCCATGTCTCCATTGGATTTTTTATGTTACTAACTACTTATAGTTTTGAAGAATGTAGACCATTTTAAGGATGACAAAAAAAATAGATAATTTTAGATTGTGTGTCCATAAGTAGAGAAAAAACCTGGTAGGAGAGCAGATTTTAATGGAGGTGTTAGAGGTAGCCTGTGTGAAAAGATATGGATAAGTCAAGTCTGCAGTGAAGCTGGTCTGGCTTAAAATACTTAGCATTTCTAGCATGTCTTCCCTTCTAGACTTCCTGTGGAATAGTAGAGGAAAATATAAGGGAAATGCCACGATTATAATATAAAACTACAGACTGCCAGCATCTATTTCTATATTTTAATATGTAAATACATTTAAGTATTTGTCATATTAAATAATTCCCTTTTTCAACCCTCTTCTCTTGTTGGCTTCCATTTTATCACCTTCTTCCTTTTAATAGTCAAATTTTTAAAAAGAGTTGTATGTACTCACTGTCTCCATTTACTTATCTCCCACTCACTCCTCAGCATCCTGGAGTTGATTTTTTTTCTCCCATTATGCAAATGAAACTGCTCTTAACAAGGTCAGTAATGGTGAAGTTGTCCAAAAATACAATAAACCTTTTTTGTTCTTGTTTTACCTGCTACTGTTGACTACTTCTTCACTCTTGAACTGCTGCTGTGGCCCTGACTGTGTTGGTTTCTCTCCCACCTCTCTGCCCATTCCTTTTCAATTTTCTTTCCCGCTTCCTTGGATCTGTCTGTTTGTTAAATGTCAGTGGTCTTTAGGGTTCTGTTCTATGTCCTCTTCTCTTTCTACTCTGTATGCTCACTAGGCCCTGTGCAACTTCAGTTATAATTGATATATAGTGGCCCATCTTTCTTGAGTACCAACATTGTATATCTCAACTGTCCATTGGAAATCTGATTTTGAATATGCACCATACCCAAAAACTGAACTTCTTATCTTACCTTTAAACTTGATTCTTTTTCAATATATTTTATTTCAGTTACTGGTATCCTGCAATGGCCCATGCCAGAAAGCTGGCCACCATCCTTGACTCATCCCGTCATTACTTACCCATCTAGTCAGTTACGTAGTCTTGACAGTCAAAAAAAAACCCAAACCTGTGCTGTTGAGTCAATTCTGACTCATAGTGACCCTATAGGACAGTAGAACTGCCCTGTAGGGTTTCCAAGTAACAGCTGATGGATTCGAACTGCCAATCTTTTGGTTAGCACCCATAGCTCGCTGCAGCTCTTAACCACTGCGCCACTAAGGCTCCAGTATTGACAGTACTACCTCCTAAATATCTCTCACCCTCTCCACTCCTTTGTCCAACCCCACATGCACTACTAATTCAAGCCACCATCATTTCCTTCGTAGATCAGTTTCTCTCTGACACTCTTGCCTCCAGTCTAATTCCATGTCCCCTCTAATTAACTGTCCAAAATGCACCTGAAGTGGTCTTGTAAAACAAAATTCTGATCATATCTTTTTCCGTTGTAAAGCCCTTTAATGGTCCTCTATTGCCCTCAGGATGCACTTTGATTTTCTCAGTATGGCTCCCATATTTTTGTCATGTTACAAAGTTTTAAAGGCCTCATTCTTCTTCTCCAGCCTCACCTGTGCGAATTCTGCCCCCTGCCTCCTACCTCCACCCCCATTTTTGCACTCTATGTACCAGCTCTGCCCAAATGCTTTAATTTCTTAAATGCACCCACTGTCTATTGCAACTGGACCTTTGTGCTTATACTGTCTGCCTAGAACACTCCTGCCATGCCTTTGTATTTTCCTAGTAATTTTAGTTATCCTTCAGGCTTTGATTTAGACGTCACTTTTTCTGCAGTACTATGCTAACACCCTGTTATAGGTTGAATTGAATCCCGCAGAAAGGTATGTTGAATTTCTAACCCCCAGTTAGTTAGGGAACTAACAGGTTACAATTCAGGTTCAGGAATGCTCAGGATACAGTTCTTCCATCAGGACAGCCTCTTCTCAGCCGTGCCCCAGACAAGCCTCTCTCTGGCCCGTTGGCCTCTGCCCTGCTTAGGCAAGTGTCACAAAGCTCTTTTAGCTACACTGCCAAGTGTCCGGAGGCACCCCACTTCACCAGGAAGCTTCCTGCCCAAAGGGACTTAGTTCTCTCACTCCGTGGGTCAGCCAGCCTACCTCCAATAAGTTCCCAGAGGCAACTCACTCCGACAACAAGCCTCTCGTCTGAAGGTGCTCAGCTTTCTTGCTTCATGGGCTGGGAAGCCCAATGTGCCATCTCCTGCTGGACTCCTGGTTCAGCTGCCTCTGTTGCTACCATTTCTCTGCTGCTGCTTCTCTCTGTTTCCAGTGTTACAGCGCTCTCTCTCTCTCTGTCTCCCAGAGCTAGGAGGTTCTCAGTGCAGGGATCCTGGGTCCAAAGGATGTGATGCACTCCTGGTTCTTTTTTCTTGGTGATGGCAAGATCCTCCCTTCCCACCTCTGAGATGGCTCAGTTTCAGCCTAGTGGGATGGCAAAACTGACCAATCCCATTGTTAGGGCTCTATATCCTTTATTTGCATGGTCCCACACCTACAAGAGCACCATGCACCTTATTTACATTGTTAGCAAGCTCTATTCAATCTCCTCAATGGGTCACAAGCACCTCATTTGCATAGCCCCACCTACTCATTTTGTGGAAGTTACAAAGACTATGGCTAGAAGGGCCATATAAGGTAATTCACTGCACCACAACATTTGTGGACAGGTTTTTGTGTAGACATATGTTTTTTATCCCTGCTGGGTTCATACCTAGGAGAGGAATTGGTGGACCATAGGGTCGCTATGAGTTGGAATTGGCTCGATGGCAACGGGTTTGGTTTTTTTTTTTTATGGAGGCCTTAAGATTCTAAAGAATATACCACCGCACAACTATTACAATGGGGGAAAAAAAACAGTGGGGGAAGATCTGGGGCAACTGAGACTCTTAGTTTGTTTACAAGAATGTAAAATGGCACAGCCACTTTAGAAAATAGTTTGGCGATTTCTTATAAAGTTAAACATTCACTTACTATACAACTCAGCAATCCCACTTCTAGATATTTACCCAAGAGGAATGAAAAAATATGTCCACCCAAAGACCTGTATGGAAATATTTATAGTAGCTTCATTCAAAATTGCCAGAAACTAGAAACAACCCAAATGCCCACCAACTAGTGAATGGATAAACAAATTGTGATACATTCATACAATGAAATATTATTGTTATGTTGTTAGGTGCCGTGGAGCTGGTTCTGACTCATAACAATCTTATGTACAACAGAATGAAACACAGCCTGCTCCTGGGCCATCCTCAACAATTGTTGCTATGTTTGAGCCCACTGCTGCAGCGACTGTGTCAGTTCATCATGTTGAGGGTGTTCCTCTTTTTCGCTGACCCTCTGCTTTACAAAGCTTGATGTCCTTCTCCAGGGATTGGTCTCTCCTGATAACACATCCAAAGTATGGACATGTAGTCTCACCATCCTTGCTTCTAAGAAGCAAGATAGATCTGTTTGTTCTGGGAGTCCATGGTATATTCAGTATTCTTCACCAACACCATAATTCAAAGGCATCAGTTCTTCAGTCTTCCTTATTCATCGTCCAGCTTTCTCATGGATATGAGGTGACTGCAAATACTATGGCTTGAGTCAGGAGCACCTTAGTCCTCAAAGTGACATCTTTGCTTTTTAACACTTTAAAGAGGTCTTTTGCAGCAGATTTGCCCAATGCAATACGTCATTTGATTTCTTGCTGCTGCTTCCATGGTTGTTGACTGTGGACCCAAGTAAAATGAAATCCTTGACAATTCAATATTTTCTCCATTTATCATGATGTTTCTTATTGGTCAAGTTGTGAAGATTTTTGTTTTCTTTATGCTGAGGTGTAATCCATACTGAGGAAACCCTGGTGGTGTAGTGGTTAAGGGTTTGGCTGCTATAACAAAGCTTATTAAGAAAATGTTCTGTATCCTACTTGAGTGAGTGGCATCTGGGGTCTTAAAAGTTTGCAAGCAGCCATCTAAGATGCATCAGTTGGTCCCAACCACCTGGAGTAAAGGAGAATGAAGAACACCAAGGACACAAGGAAAGTATTAGCCCAAGAGACAGAAAGGGCCACATAAACCAGAGACTTCATTAGCCTGAGACCAGAAGAACTAGATGGTGCCCGGCTACCACCAATGACTGCCCTGACAAGGAACACAACAGAGAGTCCCTGATGGAGCAGGAGAAAGGTGGGGTGCAGAACTCAAATTCCAGTAAGAAGACCAGACTTAATGGTCTGAGACTGGAGGAACCCCAGAAAGCATGGCCCCCGGATTCTCTATCAGCCCAGAACTAAAACAATTTCCGATGCCAACTCTTCAGGCAGGGATTGGACTGGACTATGCGACATAAAGTGATACTCGTGAAGAGTGTGCCTCTTAGCTCAAGTAGATACAAGAGACTGAACAGGCAGCTTCTGTGCGGAGGTGAGATGGGAAGGCAGAGAGGGTTAAGAGCTGGTCGAACGGACATGGGGAGTCAGGGGTGGAAAGGAGGAGTGTGCTGTCACAGTATGGGGAGAGCAACTAGGGTCACATAACAATGTATGTATAAATTTTTGTATGGGAGACTAACTTGAAATTAAACTTCATTTAAACTACAACAATAAAAAAAAAAGTTTGGCTGCTAACCAAAAGTCGGCAGTTTGAATCCACGAGGTGCTCCTTGGAAACGCTATGGGGCAGTTCTACTGTGTCCTATAGGGTTGCTATGAGTTGGAATCGACTTGATGGCAACGGGTTTGATTTGGGTTTTAGTTTAATCTATACTGAAGGCTGTAGTCTTTGATCTTCGTCAGTAAGTGCTTCAAGTTCTCTTCACTTTCAGCAAGAAAGGTTGTGTCATCTGCATATGGCAGGTTGTGAATGAGTCTTGCTCCAATCTTTTTTTTTTCTAATTAAAGTTTCCTTTAATTAAACTTAAAATTAAATTTGCTTTAATTGGAAGAATTTGAAAGGTATTACCTTTGGTGTGTCAATCATTTTGAAAGAGAAAAATATGCTGCTTTCTCCAGTTTAAAATGGGCATTGGTGTCAAATTTCTGAAAATAAATGTATTGCATTTAAATGTAAATCACTATTCTTTGGTATTTAGCTCCCCATTTGCCTGGTCCAGAAACCTTTGGCCTGAATTACTGTTTCCCTCTGTGTGGGAGACCTATGGACAAGGTCAGGTTTAGACCATCAAGGGCCTTTGTGTGTGAGTTCTGCTTTTTTTCTCTATTATTCAGGCTCCTTGGAAAACTGTCTCCCTTCTTGCTGGATTGCTCTAAGTATCCCTCATGCCTTTTTTAGAGAACCAACTCAGTTGATCAGTCTTTAGAAATGGTTGCCTCCTGTCTTTATATGTGGCTCAAAGCCCATTCATGCTCATTCCTGCCTCAGACACTTTTTCAGAATCTTTTCAAGTCCCACATGTCCATCACATCAAAAACCGATGTTGAAAAGTACATTAATGTCTTTTCTCAGTCTAGCTCCCTTCTCTACTTCACCTTTCCAATGATAGCATCTCACTTCCTTAAGTCACTGAGGCTCAACAAAGAGGTGCTTCATCATCCTTTTACATCCTCATCAGTTAGAAGTCATAAGGCTCCTTCCTTCAGAGGAGCTGGTGCAACCAAAGCTTCAGTTTAGGTCCTTATCTCATTCCTGACTGGGAGGAAGTGATCTGTCCGTGTTAGCAGTTACCAGTTCTTTGTCCTGGGCTCTGTGCTGAATGGGCGTTATCCTTCTTTTGAGACTGAAGCAGTTCGGTTTCTTGTGTCCCTTGTCTCTTCAGCTTCTGCTTCTGTTTCCTGTGGCCTCTTGGCCCTTGGGCCTCATGCCCGCATCTGTCCTGCTGGGGCAAGTGTTCCAAAGCTCTGTAGTTCCACCGATAAGTACCCAGAGGCACCCCACTCTACCAGGAAGCCTCCTGCACACAGGCACTCAGCTCTCTCACTCCGTAGGTCGGCTCCAGTGCCGCCTCGCACTGGTCTCCTCGTTCTGCTGCTGTTGGTTCTCTGCTGCTGCCGCTTCTCTGCTGTCGTAGGTTCTCTGCTGTCGCTGGTCCTCTGTCACTGCCGCACGTCTATCCATTCACAGTTTTAAAACCTCTTCCACGTTTTAGGTATCTGCTAGAGCAGCACCCCACTCTCTCGGTACCAAATTCTGTCTTAGTTATCTAGTACTGCTACAACAGAAATACTACAAGTGGATGGTTTTAATGACGAGAAGTTTATTTCCTCATAGTCAAAGTAGGCTAAAAGTCCAAATTCAGTGCATCAGCTCCAGAGGAAGGCTTTTTCTCTGTCGGCCTTCTCATCAGTGTTCCCCTGGACTAGGAGCTTCTCGGTGCAGGGACCCCAGTCCAAAGGATGTGCTCTGCTCCTGGCACTGCTTTCTTGATGGTATGAGGTCCCCCTCTTGCTCCAATCTTGATGCTGCATTCTTCTTCACGTAGTCCAGCTTCTCAGATTATTTGCTCAGCATACAGGTTGAATAAGTATGGTGAAAGGATACAAACGTGAAGCACACCTTTCCTGATTTTAAACCACACAGTATCCCCTTGTTCTGTTTGAACAACTGCCTTTTGATCTATGTACAGGTTCCAAATGAGGACAATTAAGTGTTCTGGAGTTCCCATTCTTTGCAGTGTTATCCATAATTTGTTATAATCCAAACAGTTGAATGAATGCCTTTGCATAGCTAATAAAACACAAGTATTCTCTGCTTTCAGACAAGACCCATCTGACATCAGCAATGATATCCCTTGTTCCACGTCCTCTTCTGAATCCTGCTTGAATTTCTAGCAGTTCCCCATTGAACTACAAGGAAGACCAGTTAATATAACTGTTCAAACTATTGTTCAAATGTACTCCTCAACCACTAATGCCAAAGATGAAGAAACTGAAGATTTTTACCAACTTCTGCAGTCTGAAATTGATCAAACATGCAATCAAGATGCATTGATAATTCCTGGTGATTGGACTGTGAAAGTTGGAAACAAAGAAGAAGGATCAACAGTTGGAAAATATAGCCTTGGTGATAGATCACATGATAGAATTTTGCAAGACAAATGGCTTATTCATTGCAAATACCCTTTTCAACAACATAAATGGCAATTATACATGTGGACCTCATTGAATGGAATACACAGGAATCAAATAGACTATGTCTGTGGAAAGAGACGATAGAGAAGCTCAATATCACCAGTCAGAACAAGACCACGGGCCAACTGTGGAACCGACCATCAATTGCTCACACGGAAGTTGAAGTTAGAAGCTGAAGAAAATTTATTCAAGTCCACGAGAGCCAAAGTATGACCTTGAGTATATCCCACCTGAATTTAGAGACCATCTCAAGAATAGATTTGACACACTGAGCACTAATGACTGAAAACCAGATGAGTTGTGGGATGACATCAAGGACATCGTACATCAAGAAAGCAAAAGGTCATTAAAAAGATAGGAAAGAAAAGACCAAAATGGATGTCAGAAGAGACTCTTAAACTTGCTCTTGAACGTTGAGTAACTAAAGTAAATGGAAGAAATGATGAAGTAAAAGCGCTGAACAGAAGATTTCAAAGGGTGGCTCGAGAAGACAAAGTAAAGTATTATAATGAAATGCGCAAACCGAAAGGCATTTCTTGAGCTGAAAGAACTGAAGAAAAAATTCAAGCTTTGAGTTGCAATACTGAAGGATTCTATGGGCAAAATATTGAACAATGTAGGAAGCATCAAAAAAAGATGGAAGGAATACACAGAATCAGTGAACCAAAAAGATTTGGTCGACATTCAGCCATTTCAAGAGGTAGCATATGATCAAGAACTGACGGTATTGAAGGAAGAAGTCCAAGCTGCACTGAAGGCATTGGTGAAAAACAAGCCTCCAGGAATTGACAGAATACCAATTGACACGTTTCCACAAACAGATGCAGTGCTGGAGGTGATCACTCGACTATGCCAAGAAATTTGGAAGACAGCTACGTGGCCAGCTGACTAGAAGAGATCCATTTTGTGTCCATTCCAAAGAAAGGTGATCCAACAGAATTCAGAAATTATCAAACAATGGAATGCTACTCAGTAATAAAAAAGAACGAAGTACTAGCACTAGCAACAACATGAATGAATCTCAAAAGCATTATGCTAAATGAAAAAGAAGTCAAATACAAAGAGCTACATGTTTATGATTCCACTTAAGATGGTCTGAAAAGGCAAAACTATGGGAACAGAAATCAGGTTATTGGTTTCTTGGAACTGGGGGCCAGGGGAGAGAATTGAATACAGAGGTACATGAGATTACTTTGGAGGGTGATGGAAATATATGTATCTTGATTGTAGTGTTGTTTATATGACTCTATGTGTTTGTCAAAACTCATCAAACTGCAGGTGAATTTTACTGAACATCAATTTTATTTAAATAAATCTTGCTTTAAAAAAAGAAAAAAAAGATTTTTAAGAATAGTTGCTCAACTTTTGAATAAGCTCTCGAACATGTAAAGCATTAATGATTCTTGCTCTTTAATTTGCTGGTTTAGTGATAAGCAAATTTTTATAAGCGGTTCTTTGAAGAATTGGCACAGATCAAGTTTCTCTGTATAATGTAAAGTAGCCAACTGATAATAAAGCCTAATTCTCATGTGTGGGATGATAAAGCCCTTCTTGGGTTTAAATGGAAGTGGGAGAATTTAGTGTCTGTTTCTGCCCATTTTCAGTTCCACTCCACCCTATCCTTGGACCAAACAGGGCTGGCTGATAGAGTTACCCAGGAAAGCTTCAATTTGTGGGAGTTGGCCTATTACCTTTGAACTTTACAAAGCATGCATAAGCTACTCTTTTTAGTGTATTATCTCCAATGTCCGTTTATGCTTTGTAATCCTCTCCCCCTGCCTTTGTACAGTAAGGAACCCTGAAATTCTGGGGCTGGAGACATAGCCTTGACATAGCCATAACTAAGTCACTGCTTCCATCTCTATTTATGATAGACATTTATTTTTCCTTTTTGTTACTCTTCTCTTTGGCTCCTTTGTCCTCTCTGTACATCTCTGCCACCATATCTCCTGGTTTTCCCTTTCTTCTCTAACTGTTCCTAGTATCAAACTGTTTCTTGATCCTATGTAAGTTAAGACAATAAAGTTAGGAAACTCGTGAGCTATAGGACTCCTTTTACAAGCATGTCATATCCAGATAAATATAGGCCTCCTAAAAGTACTTGTACTGGGGTGGCTCTACATTTATTCCAAAGGTTCTGTCATTATACAAAATATTTTGGTCACTTACCACATGGAGTTGTTTTTAGACCCAGTCTGAGCTCTAAAAGAATACCAGTTTCACTTTCTTATAATCACAGTTAGTATTTTAGGGAGTCTGCCACTCTGCTTGTATTTATTGCCCTTCTTGTTCCCAGTTCCCCTTTTCTTTTCCTGTTTTAGCTCCAAAGAAAGGAAGGCTCTGGGTTAAGATGGGGCTCCAAGTGTGAGGCAAGGGTCACGGTCACAGAGAGAGCAGGCAGTGAAGGGAGACTGACATGCATCACAAGACTTTGACCTTTAAATAAAGCATGCTTAAATTAAGCTACTCTTTTTAGCATGTTATCGCCAATGTCCTGTTTTTGCTTTGTAACCCCCTCCCCCCTTTGTACAGTTAAAAAAAAACCAAAACCAAAACCAAACCTGTTGCTGTCAAGTCAATTCCGACTCATAGTGACCCTATAGCACAGAGCAGAACTGCCCCATAGGGTTTCCAAGGAGCGCCTGGTGGACCCGAAGTGCTGACTTTTTGGTTAGCAGCCAAACTCTTAACCACTGCGCCACCGGGACTCCTCGTTCCTCGTACAGTAAGGAACCCTCAAATTCTGGGGCTGGAGACATACCCTTGAGTTGTTCTCCCAGAGGAAACTTGGGTAGAATGAATAGAGAGAGGTACTTCAGAGGGCTCTGTTTCCTTCAGCTTCTGGGTAGTTAGTTAATGATCTACCAGCAATTCCAAGTCTTGGGGAGACTAGAGACATGTACCAGCCCCAGATTGCTGTTCAGGGCAGAGGACACTTTGTACAGAGAGCTGGGTTTAGAGACCTGCACTGACCTCCCCACTTCACCTTTAGAGTCCGTGGCTGCCTCTGTTCTTGAATCTTCTCAGTCCTTAGGCCCTGGATCCTCATGTTGTCTTCCTCTCTAAGTCTCTGCTTTGGGGAAATAAACTGAGAATGTATACTAGCAGGGGAAAAAGAAGACTTGAATTTGCAAAGCACAAATTAATAAAAAGTTGGGCTCCCTGTCCATCATGGCTCTCTTCTCCTAGCAGTTTCTGAACCCCCACCCCCAAAACATAGTAAGATGTTAGCTGATTGTGCAAATATGTAGCAGGATTTCCTCAAAGATGGGGCTACATTTGAAGGCTTTATGTCCTGTGCCATCTTATCTTATTTTCTGTCTTCCAGGGGATTCTACGTGTGACAAGTATTATGAGGCTGGTGGTCTAGAAATTCAGAGTTCTTAAGAGAAAAATCCTGAAGGACCCCTTTCCTTCACCCTTTATTAATTGCAGAACAGGCAATGCAGGGGCTGTTATGGGCAGTATCATACCTGTTGGAGGAGAGACAAAGGAAAAATTGGGACATCAGTCAGCGAAGGGACTAGAGAGCACATTTAGTGAGTGAACATCTTTTGAGCAAAGTAGAGGAGAAGGTAGAAGCAAGGAAGGAAGCTAAGGGAAGCCAGGGAATTGTAGGAACTGAGGTTATAATTTATAGGGAAATAGATGTGTTAGACACAAAAAGAAGATAAATAGCAAACAGATTAGATGAGATGTGCTAAGTGAGCAGTATTGTGGGCTGGTATACTCCTGCTATTACTAACAGCTAACATTTATTATTCTAAGCATTTTACTCATGGATTAACTCATTGACTCCTGACAACAGCCCTATGAAGTATTTATTGTTGTAATCATTGTTTTATAGGTAAAGAAGCTGAGGCACAGAGACATTACAAATAGCTTGCCTGAGGTTTCTCAATAAGGACTCAGGAGAAGGGCCTGGCTTTAGGGCCCATGCTCTTAAATGACATACCCTATGGCCTCTATGAAGTCATCCAAAGAGTGCCCAAGCTCTGCCACTTCACATCTGCATGCCTTTGTACCTGCGCTCCTGCCATTTTGCCTGGGATACTCTTCCTTAAAGACTGTAGTCTAAGGGAAACTTTTCTTTGACATCTTTGATTCCTTCTGCCTATTCCTGGGCAATCATTGTCATTGGAGTTTGCCTGGCGATCTGTCTATACATGTGTACATACATATATAGACTTTATTTTTTAGAGCAGTTTTAGGTTTACAGAAAATTGAGCAAATAAAGAATTTTCCCATACACCCCCCTCCTCTGCCTGCAATTTCCCCTATTTATTAACTAAAGTCCATAGTTTACATTAAATTTTATTTTTTTGTTTTGTACAGTTCTATGGGTTTTGACAAATGTATAATGCCATTTGTTCGTTATTACTGTGTCATACGGAATAGTTCCATTGCCCTAAAATGCCTAAAGTGTTCCCTATTCATTGCTTCCCTTCTGCCCCAGGCCCTAGCAACCAATGATCTTTTTACTGCCTCTATAGTTTTGCCTTTTCTAGAATGTCATGTAGTTGGAATCATATAGTATGTAGCATTTTTAGAGCAGCTTCTTTCATAAGCAACATGTATTTAAGGTTCCTCCAAGTCTTTTCACGGCTTGATAACTCATTTCTTTTTATTGCTGAGTATGATTTCATTGTATGGACATATCGCAGTTTGTCTAGTCATTCACCTTTTCAAGGGCATCTTGGTTGCTTCTAATTTTTGGCAATTATGAATAAAACTTTTATGTAAACATTTGTCTGCAGGTTTTTTTATGCACCTGTGTTTTCAACTAATTTGGGTAAATACTTAGGAGCACAGTTGCTGCATCATATGGTAAGACTATTGAGTTTTGTAAGAAATTTCCAAACTGTCTTCATGGCTGTACAATTTTGCGTTCCCAACAGCAATAATGAAAGTTTCTGTTGCTCCACTTCCTTGTCAGTATTTGTTGTTCTCAGCTTTTTGGATTTTAGCTATTCTAATATTTGTAGAGTGGTATCTCTTTGTTATTTTAATGAATGTGTGTATTTCTTCCAACCACATAGTATTCTATTTGTTGTAATGTTTGACTCTGTAAAAATGACATAAGGGTGGCATAAAGGTGTCTTGTAACTTCACAAGGGGGAGGGAGAATCAAGATCAACAGCCCAAAGCTGATTCCTGTGAGGCGGAGGTCAGACATGCCTCCTCTCTGCCATCTTTGCCAATTTTGACACCAAATGTCCCTTCCACGGCACTCTCTACTTCTCTGCTGGGTTCGATAGTTCATTGCAATGACACACAGAACTCACAGACCATACTCACGATTATGGGATCTATTAGGGAAGTAACAGGTTACAGTTCAGACTGAGGAACACTCAGGAGTTCTTTCATCAGGACAGCCTCTCCCTGGCCCTTGGCCTCTGCCCAAAGGCACTCAGCTTTGTTGATCTGTGAGCTGGGAAGCCCACCATGCTGTCTCCTCCCAGTCTCTCCTGCCTCCCTTCTCTATCACTGCTTCTTGCCATCTTCAGTGCTACATCTCTCTCTCTCTCAGTCTCCTGGTTCCAGGAACTTCTTAGTGCAGGGATCCTGGGTCCAAAGAACATGCTCTGCTCTTGGCTGTTCCTCTTGGTGGTGGTGGGATCCTCTATTTCCCATCTCTGAGGTGGTTCAAGCCCCGCAGGATGGTAAAACTGACCAATCCCCTTGGTGGGCCACAATTATCCTATTTGCAGAGCCCCACCCAATCACTTAGGTGGGAGTTACAAGACCATGGTGAGAAAGGCCACACAAAAGTGATCCATCACACTGCAGACTCTTTGGAGACTGTGAGCTTCTGGGGAACAAAGGCTTATTTTTTTGAGAAAATTTCACATAGTTACAGAGTGGAAAAAAAATCAAATCCTACTTTTCACTTCTTTGACACCAAATATATGTTAATCAATCCAAATCAATTTATTATTAATTCTGTTTCCCTCTGTTTCACTTCTTTTCTGATATCAGCTGCACATGCAGCACTTCTTTCTCTGACTCTAACCACGCAGAGCTAGGTCAGATCTCAAAAGTAAAAGGGCACTGTGCTCCAGACTGCCAAGTCTGCCCAAGACCTCAGATGCCAGCCACAAACTTATGAGTCCTCACGACACTCTCACCTCTGGCCTGCTAGCTACAAATTCGGGGTTTTTCCACTACTCCTTCAGGATGCCAACGTTAAGCTTGGGAGTCCCCAGGGCTCCCCTCACTTCTGACATGCCAGCTACAAATTTGAGGGTTCCCTCTATTCCCTCAAGGAGCCCTGGTGGTGCAGTGGTTAAGCACTCAGCTGCTCACTGAAAGATCGGCTGTTCGAACCCACCAGATGCTCCATGGGAGAAAAGAGACGGCAGTCTGCTTTCGTAAAGATTACAGCCTTGGAAACCCTATGAGGCAGTTCTACTCTGTCCTATAGGGTCAGTATGAGTTGGAATCTACTTGATGGCAGTGGGTTTGATTTTGAGTTTTCTACCCACTCAGGATACTAGCTAGGGATGGCGTATAGTCTTATATATGTTGGAAAAACTCCCTAGGTAATTCTGATTTATATCACTAGCTAAAAACCACTGCTTTAGGCCCATATTCTATGAAGTACAGCGGGGCGCTCCATCCTGGCTACACATTAGAAACATCTGGGAAGTCTTAAAAAATTACCAATACCTGGGTCCCACCCAATACCAATTAAATCAGAATCTGTGGGTAGGGCTGAGTATTTTTTTTTTTTTTTTAAATTTCCTAGTGATTCTAATATGTAGCCATATTCTCCACTGGATTTCTCTCTGTACTTCTCTTATGGGATTTATCTTTTTATAATTTTGTATGATAATTTTTTCATGTCTTATCTCTTAGGCTTTATGTTCCCTGGGGTAGGGGCCCTGCCTTCCTCATTTCTGGATCTTTCATGAAGTCTAATACTGAGACTTGTCATACTGTAGGTACTCAGTAAGTATTTCATGAACACATGAGTTTGTCATTAGGAAAAGATTCTCAACCACAGGTAGGTTGTGTTCTGAGTCTCAGGTTCACATGCTAATGCTACAGAGTCCTTGTACTCTATGGGGTTGGAGTTGTTGCTTGTGATGAATGGTGGGGGTAACTCCACTGAGCAGATAACAGAGAGAAGATTACCCTGTTTGGTATTTATTTTTAGGCATAGCATTGGGACTAAGTATTATTTGTGTATATGGGGTGGAAGAGCAGGGATGTGTAAGGAGACAGGTCCAGTTAGAATGGAGGAATTATATGGGGGAGTGACGGTGAAGAAAGTAAGATTAATAAAAAAGAAGAATTTGAATTTATCTAATAGGTGAGTGTAGGCCACTGTAGATTCTTTTTTTTTTTTTTTATTGTGGGAAAACATACACAAACATACACCAATTCAACAATTTCTACATGTATAATTCAGTGACATTGATTATATTCTTCAAGTTGTGCAACCGTTCTCACTATCCTTTTCCAACTTATTCCACCACCACTAATATAAACTCATTACCTCCTAAACAAAATCTCCCCTGTTCCTCTTACTCCCACCCCTGATAACCACTAATAATTTTTGGTTTCTGTGTATTTGTTTATTTTATATAAATGAGATCAGTATTTGTCGTTTTGTGACTGACTTATTTCACTTAGCATGTTTTCAAGTTTCACCATATTGTGGCATGCATCAGGATTTCATTTCTCTTTATGGCTGGCTAATATTCCATTATATGTGTCTACCACATTTTATTTATCCATTCATGTGTTGATGGGCATTTCAGTTGTTAAACGTGAAAAGTGAAAAGTGCTACAATGAGCATTTGAACGCATGTTTCTACTTGCATTCCAGCTTTCCTTTCTTTTGGGTATATACCTAGGATTGGGATTGCTGGGTCATATGGTAGTTCTATGTTCAACTTTTTGAGGAACCACCAAACTGTTTTCCACAGTGACTGCAGCATTTTATTTTATTTTTATATTTTTTAAAACTTTGTTTTGTTGTTGAGAATATATACTGCAAAACATACACCAATTCAACTGTTTCTACGTGTACATTTCAGTGATATTAAATATATTCTTCAAGTTGTGCAACCATTCTCACCCTCTTTTTCTGAGTTGTTCCTCCCCCATTAACATAAACTCACTTCCCCCTAAAGTTACTATGTAATCTTTCAAGTCGCTGTGGTCACTTTGATCCCGTGTAGATAGTTCTTAAAAGAGCATAATGCTCAAGGCCGACATTTTTAATTAGTTAAGCTAAACTATTGTTTTGTTTTAAGAAGACTTCAGGGGATATTTTTCTTTTCAAGATTATGTTAGAGCAATAGTTTCAGGGGTTCATCCAGTCTCTATGGCTCCAGAGAGTCTGGAGTCCATGAAAATTTGAAATTCTGTTCTGCATTTTCCCCCCTTTGATCAGGATTCTTCTATAGAATCTTTGATCAAAATGTTTAGTAATGGTAGCTGGGTACCATCCAGTTCTTCTGGTTTCATGGCAAAGGAGGCTGTTGTTCATGGAGGCAATTAGCCACATATTCCATATCCTCCCCCTATTCCTGACTGTCCATCCTCTGTTGCTCCAGGTGAATAGAGACCTATCATTGTGTGTTGGATGGGCGCTTGCAAGCTTTTAAAACCCCAGGCACTATGCAACAAACTAGGAGGTAGAACAGAAGCACTAAACGTGTTATTAGGCCAGTTAACTGGGATATTCCATGAAACCATGACCCTAAACCTCCAAACCAAGGAACCAAATCCAATGAGATTTTGGTTGTACATAAGCAGCCTCAGCAGCTACTTTTTTTTTGTCATTGTTGTAAATATATCTTTCACACAACTTTTGCCAGTTTAAGTTTTTACAGGTGTACAACTTATTTACAGCAATTACAATAATCAGCTGTGCAACCCTACCTTTAATCAATTTGATTTTTCCATCTCTGTCAATCTCTTCCCTTTCCTTCTCTGTACTGACGCTGGCAACCACTAATAAACTTTGCTGTCTATACATTTGCCTTTTCTTGTCTTTTTATATAACTGAGGTCATACAACATTTGTCCTTTTGAGATTGACTTATTTCACTCAGCATAATGTCTTCAAGCTCCATCTGTATTGTAGCATGTATCAAGACTTTGTTTTTTTCAACTGGCTGAGTAGTATTCCATTGTATGTGTGTACGCCATTTTGTTTATCCATTCATCTGTTGATGGGCATTTAGGTTGTTTTCACCTTTTGACTGTTGTGAATAGGCTGCAGTGAACATTGGTGTACAAGGCCGTATTTGAGTTTCTGCTTTTAAGTCTTTTGGGTATATACCTAGGAGTGGAATTGCTGGGTCATATGGTAGTTCTATTTTTAGTTTTTTGAGGAACTGACACACTGCTTTCCACAATGGCTGTACCATTTTGCATTCCCACCAGCAATGGATAAGTGTTCCAATTTCCTCACATCCTGGCCAACATTTGTTATTTTCCGGTTTTTGTGATCAATGCCATTCTAATGGAGGGGAGGTGGTATCTCATTGTAGTTTTGATTTGCATTACTGTGATAGCTAATGACATTGAATATCTTTTCATGTGCATTTTGGCCATTTGGATATCCTCTTTGGTGAAATGTTTTTTCAAGTCCTATGCCAATTTTTTGATTGGGTTGTTTGTCTTTTTGTTAAGTTGTAGAAGTATTTTATGTATTATAGATGTTACACTCTTATCAGATATGTTTCCCAAATTTTTTTTCTCAATCTATAGGTTGTCTTTTCACTTTTGTGATAAAGTCCTTTGATGAATAAAGTATTTAATTTTTATGAGGTCCCATTTATCTATTTCATCTTTTGCTGCTTATGCTTTTATTGTCATGTCTGATAGTCCATTGCTTAACAACTAGGTTCCACAGCCTCACCTCTACATTTTCTTCTAAGAATTGTGTGGTTTTAGTTTTCACATTTAGGTCCTTGATCCATTTTGAATTGTTTTTTGTGTATGGTGTGAGGCTTGGATCCCGATTCATTCTTCTGCATGTGGAGGAAATTAAATTTTCCCAGGGCCATTTATTGAAGTGCATCTTCCTTTCCCATTGAGTGGACTTAATACCCTTGTCAAAATCAGTAGACCATAGATGTGTGCACTGTAGTTTCTCAAGTAGGAGAGTGAACTGGTTTTTAGGAAGGGTAATGAGGCAGTTGTGTGCAAGCATTCCAGTAGGGAGACTGGAAATAAGTCCAGCAGTGCTTCAAGCAGGAGTTGTGCAGGGCCTGGATTAGTTAGATTTATGGGAATGGAGAGAATGTCATAACTGAGAGATGCTAAAAAAGAATCAACAGGCTTCGAAGATTCATTGAATCTGGGAAACAAAGAGAGGGGACTGAGTGTTTCTCAGTGGTTTCACTGAGAGAAATAAGCAAGCTCTTGGGGAGAGTCAGTTTGATGAGGAATAATTTCAGAAGGTGATTTGGATGTGGGTGACATGAGTTCTTGAAAGTAATAGAGGCTAAGGATTTCTGCGGAGAGGTCATTGAAGCTGAGGAAAGAGGCATGGCATGGAGGGAGATGAGAAGGGTCTGTGTACTAAATCTGGTGTGGGGTGCAACAAATACGTGGTGGTGATGGTGGAAGGAGAACTTCCCAGAAGGAAAAAGTCTGTGGTCTCAGATGTTGCAAAGTAAAAAGTGTGAGGACGGGTGAAAATACCTTTGAATTTGTCCAAGAGACACTGGTTTTATGCTGCTTCCAGTGGTCTTGGGTATGGGGGCATTACTGCAGAAAGCCAGGAGAAATTAGATGATGAGGACATGGAAAGGCAGTGGATGTAGTACATATATTTCAATTGTTTGGAAGTGAAGGGAATGAGATAATAGGTTAATATTTAGTGGAATTGATAAATGAAGGTTATTCAAGTCAGAAGAGATCTGACCTTCTAAGAGGGCAGGAAAAAAGAAGCTGGGAATAAGGAAGGTGATTTCCATATGACTGAACCTGTGGAGGGCCTTGTAAATGAGCTATATTGCTACATCTGAGTGGCTGGAGCTTCCTTTGTGGGAAGTGTTATTTGCCCCTAATAAAGAGGCCTAGGAAATCTTTTACTCATGTAATATCTTCTCTTCCAGAGGAAGGTAGGCAGTTCCTTCCAGGCAAGGTAGAGCTGTGACCTGTTGCTTTCAGATCTACTCACTTTGTTAGCAGGTATGCAAATGAATTTAGCCAAATTCTCTGGTCACTAGAGCAAATGTCTTCAGACTTAGAATTATGCTTACTCTGATTCCCCACTGAGAAATTTCCACATTCCTTCTTCTGCCTGTAAAGTATCAACTGTGAGGCACCATGTTCTTTCTGATATATATATTATATATATATAATTTGTATTATAACTATAGAGCAAATCAATTTTAAAAGTAATTCAGAAGTGGCCTTAGCCATGGAAAATTAAATAATACAGCATAGAGAAGATTAGGGGAAGTATACAGCATGGTATCAGGGCTGGAAAACTCTGAAAGAGGTACCTGAGTACGGAGAACTCCCAACTAACCCTCTAAGAGGAAGTCCCTTAGGCAAAGCATGAAATAAGGTAGTCAATATCAAATAAAATATTTCTTCTAACAGCCTCAAAGAAATTCCATCTGTGTAGAAGGCTGGGTGGGGAGTACATTTTCCTCTCCTTCTCCCTTCCTCCCTTTTAATCCTAAGGCACAGTGGGACTCATAGACCCCATGGGAGAAAATATAAATTTCAGAGGCTGTTTAAGAAGCCCAGGGTTCTGTCCTCATCCTCCCCGCATTTCCTAATACCCTCTCACAGTCTTTGTCCCCAAGGGGCATCTGCGCCAGTGCAGCTTTCTAGGTTGTACATAGTGCCAAATGCATGAGTGACAGTGTTCCTTTTAGGGGGCTCCCGCTTCCCAGGAACCAAACACACCTTGGCAGAAGCCAAGGTTTCCTGAGAAAGAGCGAGGGGGCAGAGACACAATGGAAGGTGGGGTACACAGGCAGAAACCTGGCACAGAATGGTAGTTGGAGATTGGTCTGAGATGCTTAGAAACTGAGTTAGATCCATTTCTAGACATGAATGAGGAAAGCCTCTCCTTGCTATTTTCTATTTGGAGCCCTAATAAACAAGCCTGGAGGAGCGCCTGACCAAGGGAACCTGAGGGATTTTGGTGGCTTCTTTCACCAAAGTCAGATTGGTGTATATAGGCAAAGTACATAAAAATAACCTCTTTTAGAGAAATAATAAGCAGTTACAAAAATTACACTGGCAGAATGTCTCAGAGAAAAAGTGAATATCCAACACCATCAAATTTTCGTTCTTTAACAATAATCTAAATAATTCTCTGAAGAGTAGTTCTCTTATTCCTTTCCCAAGTTTCCAGCAGATTGTCCCTATTACAACTGTCTCCCTCCTAAAGCTATAGCCCTCCGTCTGTGGGCATTTCCTTATATAAAGTCCATAAAGATTTTAAAAGGTACATGCATTTTTGCATTTTCTGTTAGGAATTGCCTGTAGATCTTGGCAAATAGTTTTTCTGGTTGCTTCTAGTGAGTTCTCTTGAGACAGACTTGCCAAAGATTTAGTTGGTATCCTTACTAAACAGCAAAGTGCTGGGGCCCTGATCCTACAAGTAGACAACCCTGAGTGGACAGAGGTGTAGAACTTCCCAGTTCAGTCTTGGTTATATATTTGGTTTTCACACTGGGCTTTGGAGAGACAGAAGCTTTTGCTGCTTTTACTTTTTCTCTCCTTTTCTGGCACATTTCTCTTGAGGTTATGGCAGACTCAAGTTAGACTCTGATGGGACAGGACTCAGGTGGGAAGGGAGTGAGTGTACTCTGAAGAGGTAAGTTTTAAAAAGTCTAGTCCGGGGGGATGGGGAGGTTCTAGCAACTTTCCCCCAATGTTGTCTTTGCCAAATTTCAATGACATCTATTGACACTGAAGGGAGGGGCTGTGACCAGGTGGCCTGGAGGTGCAGCATCAGGGAGTGAAGTAGTGGGGGTGGGGGCTTCTTTTCTTTTCCCCTGAGGGTAAAGGAATCCCCTAGTGATGGGGATGACAGGGGCTTGGAATAAATACTTCGGCAGTGCAGCAAGCTGGACAGGTTGCATTACTTCCTTTTTATTTCTGAATAGATTGTTTCTGTGGCTGTTTGGGATGGGAATGCTGACGTCGGTTTCTTTGGTAGCTGGGCATTGAAGTTCAGGGAAGAATATGCAACTTCATTGTCCTGAAAAGCATGAGTAACAATTAAATCAGTGTTAAGGGTCATGCCCTCACCTGGGCTAGTGTGTTTCAGCACCACTTCCTATCACCATTTTGGAACTTTTAGCTTTGGAGAAGGGCTATTGTGACCCATTATCTGTGCTTGGTAAACTCCTGTTGAATGGTCATTAGAAGAGACACATCATAGTATTCATACAATGGGTGACAATACAGACACCCACAACAATGTGAATGAACTCACATAACATTGAATGAAAATAAGCAGACAAATATATAAGGATATACAGTATTTTTCCTTTATATGAGAGCAAAACCAGCAAAACTAAAGCATTGGAAGTCAGGATGGTGGCTACTCTTGGGTGGGAAATGACTGGAAGGGTTTTTTTTGGGGTAAGTGCTGCTTACATGAGTGTGTTCATTTTGTGAAAGGTCATACATTGTGAAAGTATACTTACGTTTTAAACACTTTTCAGTATATATGTGCACTCTATGAAAACATTAAAATGAGAAAAACTCTGTTAAATTATTGTAAAGGAACTAGGACCTTAGAAAGTCCTTTATGATGGGAATTATCCTTTTGAAAGTAAGAGCAGGGTCAGATGGAAGGTAGAGGAGGGAGAATTATTTAGTGCCTTCTTTGTGCTGGGTGATTGACATATGTTGTTTAATCCCTTCAACTTCCCTTTAAGGAAGGCAGAAAACTCACTTTACAGATGACAAAGCTGAGAGTCAAAGAGGTTAAGTGAGTTATCCAAAGTCAACAGAGCTACTAAGAGTCACAGCCAGGATTCAATCACAAGGTGGGGATAATTCCAAAATCCAACTTCTTGCTCTGAGGTAGACTCATGACAGTAATTAACCGATACTTCTTTGTTGCTACACTGAGGAAATTTACCCACACTTAATCTCACATTTGTGTTTTCGAGAATAACTCATTCTAGAGTTTTTGCTTAGGGGGAATTGAGTTTATGTTAACGGTGGTGGAACGATTTGTAAAACGATAGGGAGAATGGTTGTACAACTTCAAGAGTGTAATCAATGTCATTGAATTGTACATGCACAAATAGTTGAGTTGGTGTATGTTTTGTTGTGTATATTTTCACCACACATACACACACACACACAGAATAACTCATTTCATACAGAAATATTCCCATGAGAAAATGAGTCAATGAAACTGGCTAGGCTTACCGTGTCAGAATGATCCTGACCTGGGGAAGCAAAAGAAGAGTTTCAAATCCATGAAAATGCAAAGCTGACTTCAGCCTTAGAACAACAGTGTTCCTAGGCAGCTGTGATTTCTAGTTGAAGGAGGGGGCAGGTGGTGATGGTAATAACGAGTGGGGGTAGCCCATGATCAGCTAAGAAATTCTGCTTCCTCAGAGTCTGTGGTCCAGCAGCATTAGTGCCAGAGGAGGGCCAGGAATAGAGCCACAGGAGGCCTAGGTCCACTTAAGAAGATTCCTGCTAGTTCACAGGCCTTGATTTTTGGCCATATGCGTTCTCAGCAATAGGATCCAGTAGAAAGGAGGGGCAATGAGACCCACAGCACCCAAAGCACCCAGAAGTCAGGGAAAACTCTCACCAGGGAGAACGCCCACATCTATAATAGATGCAGGAGGGGCAGGAGTAAGGATGAGGAAATGGCTCCAGGAAACATGTCTGTATTACTCAGGCCTGCTTGGCCTAGGCAAAGCAAGCATTGCTCCTGGGGCTGTGTCTCAGGGGAACCTTTTGAGGTGAGGAAGGGTGTGAAGACCTATTCCAACTTAAGGTTGGGAACAGAGATCCCTCTGTGAAAATTCATAAGGCAGGGAGTGGTTTGGGAATCCAGGATTCTCTGCTAGGGCAGGGCATGTGGTGGATCTCACCAGCTGCCACTGGGTGAGTGGCTTTACTTACTGTGATTGGATGCTGAGGGTTTGTGCTCTGTGTTATCACTCTGGTTGCTTGCCCTAAATAAATATCAGACACTGTGACTGCTATTCCCAACATAGGAACGTTGCTTCCTGAAATTGGAAGGACACTTTCAGCGGACAACTCCTGAATGTCCATTCACACCACGGTTGGTACTACTTTTCCTTCAGGGCCTTGTTTCTTCAGTCTAACCACTATCTCTTCCAGTGTTGACTCCTTTCCATTTGCTAAATGTGCACATTTGTTGTTGTTATGTGCCATTGAGTCAATTTTGGACTCACAGAGACCCCATGTGACAGAGTAGAGCTGCCCCATAGGGTTTTCTAGGTTGTAATCTTTATGGGAGCAGATCTTCAGGTCCTTCTCCTGCAGAGTCACTGGGTGGGTTCTAACTGCCAACCTTTCAGTTAGCAGCCTAGTGCTTTAACAGGGCTCCTTAGATGTGCACATTTAGTTCCATTCTTTATCACCTGCTTCTGAGCCTACTCCTACGCTAAGACCTTTCCCCTTTTGTTTTCCCAAGGAGCAGATACTGTTTTTTTCCTCACTTTATTTATTGTCAAGGGGCCGTTTGGTTGTGTCTGCTTCTCTTAGATTCAGTTCCTGTCCTGTCCCTCTCTCCTCTGCTACTGTGGTCACCAGAGCACCTGGCTAGCTTTCTCCTGCTGCTGCTTTCATTTTCTCATTTGTTTTCGCTTTGGACCATGGCTTCACTGACCAGGGAACAAAAGAACATAAATGGGAGTTCCCCCTCTAAATGCAGATAGGGATGGGAATATCCATGTCTAAGAGACAGTGGGGTACAGGGAGCATGAAGACCAGGGAGGCAGAAACTCATAGACATTAGTGCTGAGCAGCAGGAATTTAGGAAGGAGGAAGAGGAGGCCCAGGCCCAGAGTCAGAGGTAGAGAGGTGTCCTCTCCCTCTCCTAAGCGTGGCAGTTAATCTTGGAGGAAACAGAATACGAGGAAAGGCATCATACCCGCCAGTGTTTCTGATACACAGAAAGTACACCAGGGCTGCTGTCAGAGCCACCCCGGCCAGTGCTCCAGCCACGATGCCGGCAATGGCTCCACCTGAGAGGCCAGAACTTTCTGGAGCGGAATCATAATCTGTCATGGGAAGAGAAAAGAAAGAAAGAAAGAAAATTATTTTAATTTGGGGTGCCCTGTGAAGCAACTCTCACCATGAAGTAGTTTCTAGTCATGCCATCAAGGAATGGTTTTCATAGAAGGGTCACTGTGAGGCAGTTGGCAGACCGTATCCTTGCAATTTTTTCTCTCTCGCTGCTTTGTTTCTAGGTTGATGATCCATCTTGTCTCCATTCCATCCTGGCCTTTCTGCACTCAGATATTTTTGAGGCTTTGGAAACCTGAGAAAGGTTGACGGCTATCTTTGGGTTATTAGAACTTCCCTCTTGACTTCCCACCTTTTCGTGTTTACATCTTATTCTCAGTTTCCCACCTATGGCAGCCATGAGTACTTACTTCTCAGATTTCCTGTAGTGGGGACTTAACTGACTGAAGATGCAGACTAATGCACTGTGAATTCACCACCTTGTTTATGCAGAGACCTTGGTTCCCACAGGCTCCAACAGGGGTACTAAAGCAGGCCCATTTCTGTGAGACAGTTTCCTCTAACAGGTGACTGGTTCGAGGACTACCCATCGGCCTCGTGGAAATGCTCTTAGAATTACACTGCAAACTAAAACTTCCTTCTCTCCCTTTCTCCTTTACAGGGATCAGATCTGCATGTTGATTACTGGGACTCTCCCAGGCTCCTAGGACTCCTGCCCCATTTCCCTCACAGACATTTTCTGTAGTAAAGGTCTTGCTTGTCTAATGGCAGGAAAACTCACACACCAGATATAAATTTTGCACTTAATACTTCTGTGTGTGTGTGTTTTTAAATTTCCTTTAATAGTATTATCCTTCAATTAAATTTCCAATGTTGATATTGAGTGTACAATAATATATCTATCTACAAGAGGCACCATTTAGTCATTATAATTTCCACATATCTTATTCCAGACTTCATGTAAATTTGTTTTGAATTATAGAAGTTTTTTACTCTTTAAAGGAATCAATAACTATAGAATAAAGTGACTGGCACAGAAGGGCCATTCAGTAAGTATTTTTAAATGCTTTATTCAAGAAAGCTTTTTTAGGTTTTATTAGCAGATGCTTTCAAAACCAAATGTCAGTCACTCCTATCTGTTTTCCCAGGTCTTTAGGCATTATCACAAATGGCACAAATGACTAAGTGCTAAGCTGCTAACACGAAGGTTTGCCACCTTGGAAGAAAGGCCTGGCAATCTACTTCTGAAAGATTGCACATAACTTTCAGCCCCTTTTTTCCCTCCCATATTTATTTAGTCAGTAATCATGTCCCAGTGGATTTCTGTGTGGTGCATTTTTCCCATATATAATACTTTTTGCATCTGTTTGTACTTTTTTCTGTTGTAACCATTTGGGGCTTAGCTCTCACCAGTCAACTCAAGGCTGACTGTTAATGTTAATGCTAGCTAATGGTTAGAGCCCTGGTGGCGCAGTGGTTAAGAACTCGGCTGCTAACTACCAATTTTGTTTTCCTCTGGCAATGTTTTTTTTGGCTGCTAACTAAAAGGTCTGCCGTTCAAATCCACCAGTTGCTCCTTGGAAACCCTATGGGGTGGTTCTACTCTGTCCTGTAGGGTTGCTGTGAGTCGGAATCAACTCGACGGCAATGGGTTTATGTGCCAGCCCATGTGCTAAATACTGTACATGTATCTCATTTGATCCTTACAGTCATCCTGTCACACAGACGTTATTCCCATTTTACAGATGAAAAAACTGAGGCTTAGAGTGGTGAAAAAACTTACCCAAAGTCTTATGGCTAATAAGAGGTGGATCTGGGATTTGACTTCAGGACTACTGACTTCAAGCCTAATGATAATAATAGTAATAACAACAGCTGACAATTATGGAACGTTTTCTATGTGTGTGGTATTTTGCTAAGGGTTTAATCGATTATCACATTAGACCTTTAAACAATCTTGTGAAGCAAGCATTGTTATTGCAATTTTCAGTTGTGGAATTGTGGCTCAGAGAAATTAAGAACCTTGTGCAAGTTCACACAGTGGATATCAGACCTGGGATATGACACTTATAACCATCTTTGTTTCAGAGCCTGAGCTCTTGACCACTTTACCATTGTTAGTCTAATTGTCTCTTAACTGATATTCTGTCCCCTGTGACATTTATCCATTTTGCATACCATTGGTAGAGATCATCTAACCAGAGAAGATGTAGGAGTGGATGAAGGGTCACTCACATTTCACAGTCAGGATGAGGGGGTCACTTGTGCTGGAACTGACCAGATTGGAGACCTCACACTGGTACTCCCCAGCATCCTCCTTCTTAACGGGGCCTATGGTGAGGGAACTGTTGTCCTGGGACAGCGTCATCCTCTCTGTGAGCTGCAGGATCTGCCCTTGGAACACCCACTGAATGGAGATTCCAGTGTGGTTGGTGAGGCAGGTGAGGGTCACAGAGCCCTCAGGTTCTATGACTGTAGTGTTGCTGGCTCGGACGGAGGGCTTTGTCACTGACTCTGTGCAGAAACAGAGGAGATGACTGTGAGAGCTGGCCTGCTACTGGAGCTGCTCTGCTTCCTGTGATATCTCCACCAGCTTACAGGGTCCACGGTGAGCTCTGAAAGGTGACCCAGAGGGTGGTCCTGACCCTCTGCAGAGGTCGTGTGTCTGTCCAGGTGCTGATCTGTGAGGACAGGACGACCCCTCCCCTCACTAGGAAATAGGTGCAGCCCTGACTGTGAAGTATCTGCACCGGGACCTCTTCCCAGCCGATGTGTCCATCCACCTCGTCGTTAGTTGGAATTTATTTCTCTGGACATTTGTGTGACCCTTTCCTAGGGCCTCCTGTGACTGTGTAAGAGACCAGGCCCCTCTCTAGTAGACAATTCTGTGTGTGTGGGGAAGGCAGGCTGCTGGCCCGGTCTATCTCTGGGGCAGGGTGGCTTCGCATATGGCAGGGAAGGTGTTTCCTTTTTGTTAAATAATATATTAGGGAGTAAGCACAGCCCGGCTGTCTTCACTATCTTAGAAACGAGAAACTTTCCAATCTAAAGGATTTCTCAGTCTGAAAAAGCTTTTGCTTCCAGTCTATGGATTGAATATCAGATAAAGGAAACGTTAGAGGGAAATGGTTAGGGTTTTAATAAAGGCTGGGACCGTTAGCCCACTCTGTAAACTACAGTGAAACCTGTGAGAGCCGGAACTCCACAGGACTGCGTGCTTTTCCGGGTCTTGGCGGTTTCCCGCCTTTGACAGGGCGCAGTCTCACCACTTTTCTATTGTTCTCTTTGGTGGAAAATATTTGAGTTTTCCTTCTCTGACAGGTTTCTGCCTTACACAGGTTCCTTGTTTCTCGGGTTTTATTGAACATAACTTGTCCCTGCCCCTTCCCTCCCATGAAGAGACTTCATGGGTGAATCTGCCTAGTTTTCCAAGTAGGATTCATGATGCATTGTTCTCCTTTGTGTATCATCTGTGCCACTGTCACACAGTGTATACAGCTGTGACTTTAGAGCCAGGTCACAGGCTTAGATGCTTCTGCCTCGAAGCTGGCACTTTCCCCTGCAGCCTGATCTGGCGTGGCTCTGGTGTCCGTGGGCTGCATGTTTTAGCAAGATTAGGACACAGCACACCTGAACCTGCTCCACACTCCCTGCTCCAACCACAGATCGTGTCAGAACAGGGCTGGTGCATGATGTTGCAGGGGACAGAGCAGAGAGGCAGAGCTCCATCCTGACACCAGCTCATTGGAGGTTGTTTCATCTTCTCATTTGGGAAAACATGTGAGCCTGTTCAAAGTCTCGTGTGTTCCTTGTAGCACATGGAGTCAGTGAAAGAAAACAGATGAAAGAAAGTGACAAGTTAGTACAGAGAGAACACCTGACCTTGAGGACACTTCTTTCCTCCCCTACTCTGAAGCCCCCTCCCATTCCACGGGGGTTTCTGGGGCTGAGAGAGCCCCATCCCCACATTCTAGGCTGGACCCAAGGTCTACCCTGAGAGATATGAAGAGCAAGAGGAGGGATGTAGTGGGAGGGCTCAGGGACAGATTTGGGGATTTTTTGTGACCTGGGAACACAGACTAGAAAATAACATCTTTTAGGATTTTTTCGGAAAACCAAACCGACCTCTAGCCCAGAGCTCAGTGCTGAAGCTCCAGGGAGCCACTTACCAGAGACTGTGATAGTCTTGACTGTGGTTCTGTTGAGGCCAGTGGCATTGCTATGGACATGGCAGGTATAGCTTCCACTATCATTCACAGTGATGTTGGGGATAAAGATTACTTGTATGGATTGCAAGTAGTTCCCGTTGATAAGCCAAGAATACTGTGCAGGTGGGTTGGAAGTCGCGTTGCAGGAGAGAGTGAGGTTGGCCCCTGGAGGGTAATGCCAGTCTGAGGGGGAAATGGTGGGGGTGTCCGGGCCATCTGGAGCAAACAGAATAAAGCCACAATGTGATATAACCAGTGGGAAGGGGAAGATCCTGGACTGATAAGGGCCACAGCATCCCTCTGAGCCTTGTTTTAAAAAGTCCTACACAATAACCCCGACTTCTCTAAGCCTGATCTGAGACCATCAGCTTGTTTCTCCCATTCCAGGTGTTGACCCCGAGCGTCTCAACACATGAGCAATCCCTCCCGTCCTGGTCTGGTGGCATGGCTGGGCCTGCCCAGATTTGCCTGGGAAAGGACGTCATGGCCAGCCTGGGTATCCAGGGGCTGAGGGTCAGTGTACTTGGACCTAGAGGACTGATGTGGCCTGGCTCTGACAGTGTGGATTTGGGCTGACAGCCTGTGCCATGTGGGAGCAGAAGTTACTCACAGAGAACATTCAGGATGAACGGGTCACTACGGCGGGCATTCACTGGGTTCCAGGTTTTACACTCATAGGGTCCTGTGTCATTCCTCGTGACATTGTGTATAGTGAGAATCCTGTTGTCTGTGGAGAGCTCTAGCCTGGCCCTGTCTGGGAGGCTCTGATTGTTTATCAACCACTGGTAGGTTGTGTTCTGAGTCTCAGGGTCACAAGTTAATGTTACGGAGTCTTGGTCCTCCACGGGGTTGGAGCTGTTGCTGGTGATGAAAGGTTTGGGTAACTCCGCTGTCAGATAACAGAGAGAAGATTATCCCATTTAGTATCTTTGATTCCTGCAAAGGCATCGTTCAATCAGAGTTGGCATTGCATATCTCTCAGCCACCCTGGAGTCTTTAAAATATAAAGCAAAGGCTGCCTGACAATTAAGTGCTCAGAGAATGTAAGACCCACCTGCCTTATTCTATCTCTGGGAAAAAGCACAGACTTTCTCATACGTTAATTAAGTACCAGCGTTTGGTCATGGAAAGTCACAGGACCGGGGATCAGAGATCACCCAAGTTCTCTCCTGGGCTCTTCCCTGACCAGCTGACTGCCTGCCTGATCTTAGTTTCCTCACCTGGAACTTGTGCTTGCTGAGACCCCTCCAGCTGCACAGTTCTGCATTTCCCAGATCGGATGTGTTTTCTCTGAAACACAACTTTTTGTTCAAAGATATCCTAGATGTGGGTAATGATGGGACTTCTAACTGTCCTTAAATCTGAGGATATGGGGCAGCCTGGCCTGGAGAGTGGGTGTCATGAACAGAAATTACACTCAGGAAGATGAGTAGCAAGTCCTGTGGTCAGGCCGTGGGGCCGCAAGATGGGGAGCAGTTGTTTCCGGTAATTGATGGTAACTGACAAGATGCCATGGCCCCATAAAGGACAGAGCCACGTCCAAGGAATGATCTAGAAAAGAATGATGGAACAGACAGGAGCTGGCTGGGTTTGGAAACAGAACCGTGTTCTCTCCTTGGTCTTTAGTGTCTCTTTTCCTGTGGCTGAAGGCAGGTGAGGACCATGTTTATCTTTTCTGAAATACTTGTCAATGGTTTCAGATTCAGAGGGGTTACTGGTAGAAAGCAGGGAGAGCGTTAACTTGCTGAGGGTCTGGCCTTATGGACCATTTGTGTTTAGTGGATATGGATATAAATTTGATTAAATGTTTAAATTTTTTCCATATGTAAAAATTATTATTAATAGCCCAAAGATTCTGAGGCCAATTGTCTGAAGGAATATTTCTCTAGAGAACACTAGAAGATCTTAGGGCAAGCTCTGAAGTCCAGCAAGGATCACATTATGATCAAAGTAAGATGCTGAAGAATGTTTGAAATCAGAGACTCCCTGGGTGGGGAGAGACAGCTGATCCTGCTAAGGGGACAGAATTCATCAGAGGGAATTCTGAAGTGTCTCAATATAAAAGGAGGAAACATCACATTAGCAGGAATTATGTGTTCTGTTAGTCAATGTAGAAAAGAGGTCCCTGCCACTGATTCCTCATGGAGAGTTGGGCACAATGGGGAGGAGTCTCAATAGAGACCTGTAGAATGCTTCCTTTCTTTTCTTTAGACCTCACTGGTAACGCCATCAAAATAACTACAACACAACAAAAACAACAATAAAAACAACTAGAACTTGATCAAACCGACTAGCTGACTGCCTGACCAACCTCGGTTTCCTCACCTGGAACCTGCACTTGCTGAGGTCCCTCCAGCTGCACAATTCTATGTTGCCCAGCCCAGTTGTATTTTCTCTGAGGCCTCTCTTTTCAAGGATTTCCTGGAGATAGTTAAGGATGGGACTTCTCATTGTCCTTAAACCTAAGGAGATGGGGTAGCCTGGCCTGGGGACAGGTTGTCATGAGCAGAATAACACTCAGGGAGACCACATACAAGCTTATTCAGCCACGGTGATAGTAACTGAAGCAACAGTGGCTCATGCATCTCCCATCTGAGAGGACCCCACGTCATGACCATGGTGCTGTGATGAGGAACACACATTCCTGTGGAATAGAGAGTAAACCTAGTTAACAGCACATGGTCTGGAAGCTCCTACCCAGAGAAAGGTCTCAGGACCACTATGGGATTGTGAGCTTCACACCAAGGACAAGGACGTGAGTAATGATTAAAATGGGTAAAATGTGCCTCTATGCTTTAAGGACTGCAAACCCATTCCCTCTGCCTTTCACTCCTGGTGGGATCAGTGCAGAGAGTGAATCAAGGAGGTGCACGTCCATCCTGCATGGTCTGTCCCATGTGTTGGTATCTCTGAGGGGAAGAGCAATGGACAGGGACACAGTGGAAGCTTGTTCTCCTGGGGACTTGGGTACATTGGCTGCTGGTGGAGTCCTTGCAGGGGCTGCTGCTTAGACTGATTTCTTTGTCCTCTACTGCTTCCCGAGAAGGGTGAGTCTGGCCACAGTGTTGGTGGAAGAGGACAGGACAGTCAAGATCTGGGGAGGGTTAAGTGTTGGAGGAAGCTGTGAAGAGCAGGGTAGTCCCAGCTGGAATGAAGTAGGAGGAAGATAAGGGACATGGAAGGAGCAGAGCCAGAAATGCCCATGACAGTGAGCAGTGGGAGTTCATGAGTTCACAGACCTGAAGATCCAAGAACCCCCATGTGACCCAGAAGCATGACCAGCGGATCCTGAAACCCTCTCCTCTGAGCAGCACCAGAGTCATCATGAGACCTGACTCCCAGGGTAGCTTTAGGATCAGGCAGTCAGAGGGAGGGAACACGGGTCTCAGTCATCTGGAGGGCCAGGAGGCCACGGTGGCTGAACACCCTGGGAACCTGCAAGCAGGGTCCAGTCTCTGAAGATATTATGGATCATTCGTTCATTCCCTTACCATTCCTTCCTTCCTTTCTTTATCAAAGAGTAACTGAGAGTTTGTTACATGTTGGGTCTGTGCCAGTTGCAGGGTGTGCAGTGGGAAGTGAGACAGTAAAGTCCTTTCCTTTATGCTCCAGTGGGAGAGGCACACAGCACGTCAATAAACAAACATAAATGATTTCACCCCAGTGCAGGGATCATGTGGATTGGCTGTCTGGGGGCGGAAGCCTGGACATGTCTGGCACTGACTGATTGTTGGTGAAAGTAATTTCATTCTAGAATAAAACTGGATTAATAATTCATTTGCTGTGACAAGCCCCTCCCCTATCAAAATAACTCTCTTTGAACTAGGGACGTCTAAGAAGAAAGGATCTAAATCAGTGGCTGCTCTCAGGGTCCACACCCCTAATAAGGCCACCCAGGATGGAGAAAAGGTCAGGGGTGTGGCTGCATACAGACCTTGGTGTGACTCTGATCTGCCTATCATGGTCTGTGTGACCCTCATCAGTGACTTGTTTTCTCCATGTCTCAGTTTCCCCTCAATAAAATCAGAGAAAGGATAAAGGGTATCTGGCCTGCAAGGTTGTCTGTGATTTAACCAGACAATATTCACAATTACCTGACCTAAAGCTGGGTACAGAGGAGCTGCCCAAATAACCACATAAACAGCATCTATTATTGTTTGCCTCAAAGAGAGGGCACCCTCAGGTGGGAAAGGAGCTGTCTATAGCATCTTCTTCCCTTTCTTTCCTCCTAGGCAGTCAGCTACTGGCCTGGGGTACGTTGCCATGTGTGGTCTCCAAATTGAGTCTCAGGTGAAAGACTCAGCTGTCGAGAATAGCTCTTGGGATTGAACCCTGGCTGGTGACCAGCTCCAGGAGCTCCAGAACTCAGGCAGTCAGTAGATTGTTCCTCCCAATCAGACCTGTCCTGGGGGCCAAGATCCAACCCTGGCTACAGGCTCCCCAGGGTCACCTGGAGTCTGGAGGCCTGGGACAGGGCTTAGGAAAGGGACTTCCTGGTGCTGATCTGCTATGTGAGGATCCCAGGGGCCCCTCAGGCCAGGACCTGACCTCCAGGGTCTTTTTCAGAGCCATGTTCACAAGAAAGAGCCCAGGGGGATGGACTGAGTGATCTCCCCCTGCTGAGTTACTCCCCATCTGACTCTCCTCTCTTCTGTGAATGTCTGCAGAGTCTGGATTCGGGAAGGGAATTTTGATCTAAATGCTCAAAACCTAAGTATGGAATGCAGAAGGGGTATAGGCACTGCAAAAGGTCCAGGCCTGTCAATCTTTATCTTTAAAGAAGAATTAACCCCACCCCACACCCAGATGTCAGAGAGGAATTACTTACGGTGTACACGGATCTGTCCAGCTAATGCCTCATTGTCACCATTTGTCTTTGTTATTTGTAGTGTATAGATTCCTGTGTCCTCCAGGGTGACATTCTGGAGCAGCAGGGACCCATTGGGATATATTATCTCTCGACCGCTGTGGGCAGGCCCTGTAGCATTTGATTGAGTTATCAGTAGATATGATACAATTTTATTGTTGTTGTCTGTAATTTCCCCTTTGTACCAGATGTAGATTAAAGTATCTGTTGGCGGATTGCGGAGAAGTAGAAGAACATCATTTCCTTCAGCAGTGTTGAACGGCACTGATTCAATGGTGAGTTGGGCTGTGATGGATGGGCTCCAGAAGATTAAAAGTGAGACTAGGAGGGAAGAGAGAGAAATCAGTCAGCATTTGGACAATTGTATTGGGATGGAAAGTTGAAGCCCTTGTCTGAGCAGTTCTCTTTCAGCCCTTGGACTTGGGGTGTGTGTCATTCCCAAGGTCAGCATTACTTTAGCACCTTGGAAACTGTTATTTCCTCTTTTTCTAATACTTCCACCCCCCCCCCCCCCAACCACAGGTGTCTGCATGGTTCACTCACTCACTCACTGCCCTCAGGCATCTGCTTACACTCGGTGGAGTGCTTGGGAGCTGCCTTCCTGACATATCATCTACAGACCTCTGTCTTTACTTTCTGACCTTTCCCTGCTCTGTGTCCTCCATAGCCCTTATCAACACCTGACATCCCATGCAGGTCTATCTGCTTGTCTGTCTCCCTCTGCCCTAGATGGGAGCTCCATGAGGACAGACACTTGTCTTGTTGTGTTTTGCACCCCTAGTGCCTAGACAGGTCTGCAAATACCTGGGGGATGAATCAGTGACAGCTCCTAGGGCCCCTCCAAGTCCTAGTGTTTATTTGCCCATTTCTGAGCTTGGTAGGTATTTCACAATTGTTTGCCCCAAGCCTGTTGCCTTCAAGTCGATTCTGACTCATAGCGACCCTGTAGGACAGAGTAGAACAGCCCCACAGGGTTTCCAAGGAGCGACTGGTGGATTTCAACTGCCCCGACCTTTTTGTAAGCACCTGAGCTCTTAAGCACTGTGCTAAGAGATAATTAATTTGGAAAACATGCAGCAATTGTGGTTTTACTTCCCCTTACCAATTCCAGTTCAATGACACTTCCTGTTGCTGGGCCCTCCTCTCCCTTCTGTGTTCTCTCTACTGGAGCTCCACAGGGAGCTATCTGTTACCTCCCAGAACCTTGAAGTCCCAGGAGACCCCAGCTAGTCTCTGTTCTCCCACCCTCACTCATCCTAGGGAATCCTTCTCTCTCACCTGTGAGCAGAGACCCCTGCCAGCGGACTCGCCTTCTGTGGGGAGTGGCTGAGGGAGGCTCCATGGATCTCTACTGCCTCCTCTGTGCTCCTTCTGTGGGGAAGAACCCTGGCTCCAGAAATATAAACGCTGTTGCCTCAGACTTGTCTACTCTGCTGTCCTTCCTCACTCTGCACTGAGCCTCCTCCTGTGGTGGAGCTTCCCACAGGTCATGTGGGCTGGGGGCGGGTTCTCCCCTAGATGGCCTCTCTCCTGCCCTCCTCTTTCATCCTGGCCCGTAAGTTCCTTTCTTTTTCCTTTCTGTCTACATTTAGGTTCCTTGGGAACTGCTGCTGCCTCTGCCTTCTCAGCCTTGATCCTCCTCCACCTCACCCAGTTGTCGATTGTCGATTGTCGGGGTGAGCACAACGCTGGGGTCCTCAGCCTATTGGGCTGGGTGTTTCCCAGAGTTCTGGGTCAGTGTGCACAGTCAGCTCTACCCTGCAGTTCTCTTTCACCCCAGTTGGCTTTTTCCTTCTGAGCAGGAGCCTGGGGGCTATATCAGGAACTCTTGTCACAGGGATGCCACCTGGTTGTGCATCAGAATCACCTGTTGGACTTTATGAAGCAGCCAGGTGTCCACTGATGGCTTAGAAATGCTGCTTCAGCAGCTGCACAGGTAATGCTGATGCCCAGAAAGGCTGAAAATGAGTGATCTGTGTGGTGAGGCGGGCTTCTCACCGTCTCCCATGCATATATAGAGTCTGAAGATCCTGTTAAATGTAGATTCCGATTCGGTGTTAGGTGGATCCGAGAGTGCATCCAACAGGCTCTTAGGTGATGGTGATCGTACTGGCCTGTGGACTACACTTTGAATAGCCAGGCTGCTGGGGACCTCTTGTTCCTGAGAGAACGACCCACTCACATCAGCACTGGCCTCTGCTGTTTCCTGGTCTTGGGTCTGTGAGCACCAGACAAGGAGGTCCTGGGGTCCCCTAACCCAGAAATGTTTTCCTATGTGACACAGAAATCCACTGGGCACCCAGGTCTTTCCAGAGTTCTCAACTGCACTAACCTGTTGCCTTCGAATCAATTCTGACTCATAGCAAACCTATAGGACAGAATGGAACTGCCCCATAGGACTTCCAAGGAGCAGCTAGTGGATTCAGACTGCTGTCCTTTTGGTTGTCAGCCAAGGTCTTAACCACTGTGCTACCAGGCTCCTCAACTGCACTAGGAAGATTGGCTTTACTTCTTAACAGAAGGTCAGTGATGGCTGAAAGTGTCAAGTTGAGTGATGATGGGTGAGAGGGACCAACCTTCTATCTCTGGTATCACCAGCCTGACCTCTGCTTCCAGGGACAGAGACATAGAATGTGGGTGTCCACAGGGAGTTACAGTGCCTGGGGAGTGAAGGGGGAGGTTTCCTGGGTGTCCTGAGGAGAGAGTGCTGGTGGTGGGAGGTCAAGAGGCTGTGGGCTCCATGTCCTCAGGGAAATGTTTCAGGGAGACCCTCTCTCTCTGGGGTCTGTGTGGCGGAGCAGTGGCTTAAAGCCCATCAGTGTTCTCCCTGACCACCCTGGGCAGCCTCTGCCCTCTGTCCAGTTGACTTTTGTGTGGCTACCCTGTCTTTCCCCAAGGGTGAGCCCAAGCGGGGAGTGGGTTGCTGAACAGAAACTTCCCACAGCACAGGTCCCCAGAGCCCCAGGAAAGAGGGGCAGGACAGAGCTGACACGTAGGAGTAACCCAGAAGAGTCTGTTGGAGCAAAGGATGGAAATCAGGCTCCATCTCCACCCCCTTAGCCAAAAGCCAGGTTCATGTCTCAGGGGAAATAATTTCTGTTTCCTGTGTTATGTCGCCCTCTGGAGGGTTCGAGGAGATCTGTGGCCAATATCTGGTGCACCAGGGATGCTGTCCTGGCTCCAAAGGGTGTGACTTGGCCCTGACCCTGGACAGACCTGGGCTCTGACTTCCTGGCTGAGGGTTAGCCCCAGGTCCTGTTCACTGTGGGTCCCCAGGCTGCCGTGAATCCATCCAAGTGCAGGTGAGCCCAGGGAGAGGATGTGAATTGTCCAGCATACCCCTGGTTCCAGTGTCAGGAGGACTGTCTTCCCAGGTTGATGTGCTGCCCGGGAGGAGCTCACTGTCCCCAAGGTTTAAAAGAAACGGTCTGGTGAGGTATCTGAGACTGAGGAAGTAGGAAGTGGGCTGGGAGGCTGGTCCCCCACTGCTCCGTGTTTTCCTCCATCACAGCACTGGAGTGTTGCTTCAAGATCATCTTTGTGCTTGTCTGTTGTCCTTGCAAGCCCTCCCCATAGGTCCCAGGCACTGGAACAGCTCTCTGCTGAAACTCAGGGATCCATGAGGTTCCTGGTAGGGGAGGGGAGGCCCCTGTGGGCCCTCAGCCCCTCTGAGATGGAAGCAAAGGCAGATCCATTCTATTCTGTCCTCATTCAACTTGGTGAGCTCCTCATCCCCAGGACCCGTTGAGGCTGGTGAGATGGTTCAGGGGACCAGAGGCAGGTCTCCCCACATAACAGAGACCCTCGAGGCTGGAGAGTGGCACTCTGACTGTTTTGTGGTCAGGTTGGGGCTCAGTCCTCCCTGATGGTAACTCTCTTGGATCTCGGGTCTAGGTTTTTGTTCCAGGTCAGGTCTCTCTATGAGAAGAGGAAGGACAGAGGCTCCCATCCCAGGACTTCCTGGGTGACTTGATGTCACCCACAAGTTAGAGATCGGGGTGTGTTGTCAGTTATCTGGGAGCTAATTGGGTCTGACCCCTCACTGTTAGGAGGCTACTGTTCTCCTGCTGAAACTATGAGAGGTTTAGGCCCCACGTCCCTGGGACAGCAGCGGGCACTTGCTGGCTTCCTCCTGTGTGGATGCCAGTGCCCTGTGTCTACACAGAAAGTGCTCCACCATCAGGTGTCAGCAGGTGAGGTGATGTGTTGTGTGGTTTGTCCTCCTCCATTTAACCAGTATTTATTGAGCATCTGTTATGTGTGAGACACTGGGCTAGGCACTGGGCTTCTACAGTGTACAAGACAGATGTGTTTGGAACTAATGAGGTAATTATAATGGAGACACGGGCTTTAAAGTGCAAGTGTCTGGAGTATCTGAGCTCATCTGGGGATCACAGAGAGCTCCCCTGGGAAGTGATCTTCTGGCTGAACCCCGAGCATGAGTGGACATTATCAAGTGAAAGGTGGCAAGTGTGGCGGAGAGGAGCTTGGTGCAGAAGGAATGGCCTATGGGTGGGAGAACGTGGCTGAATGGAGGAGCTGACAGAGTCGAGTGTGGTGCGGAGCTTGAGAGTGAGGAGCACTGGGGACTGAGGTGATGCTGGTGAGGCTCAGACCCAGCTAGGCTGTGGGTGATGCTGAGGCGTCAGCAGGCCTTTTTGGTGGTGGGTTGTGCGGAGCTCCTGTCTACGGAGTGGCTCTGCCGCCCTCTGGTGGACAGTTAGAAAAGTGTAGAAGGAAAAGTTATCGTGCCAAGTAGGTTTTTTTTTTTTTTTTTTTTTTTTTAAATTGTTGTGCTTTAAGTTCAAGTTTACAATTCAAGTTAGGCTCTCATATAAAAATTTATACATACCTTGTTATGTGACCCTAGTTGCTCTCCCTGTACTGTGACAGTACACTCCTCCTTTCCACCCCGGATTTCCCGTGTCCATTCAACCAGCTCCTGACCCTCTCTGCCTTCCTATCTTGCCTCCAGACAGGAGCTGCCCATTCAGTCTCATGTATCTACTTGATACTCTTCACGAGTATCACTTTATGTCCCATAGTTCAGTCTAATCTTTGAAGACTTGGTCTTGGGAATGGTTTTAGTTTTGGGCTAACAGAGATTCTGAGGAACATGTCTTCCAGGGTCCCTCCAATCTCACTTTTCTCCTGCTCTGTCAGAGACTCTCTGTTGTGTTCCCTGTCAGGGTGGTCACTGGTGGTGGTCAGGCACCGTCTAGTTCTTCTGGTCTCAGACTGATGCAGTCTCTGGTTTATGTGGCCCTTTCTGTCTCTTGGGCTAATACTTTCCTTGTGTCTTTGGTGTTCTTCATTCTCCTTTGCTCCAGGTGGGTTGGGACCAATTGATGCATCTCATATGGCTGCTCACTAGCTTTTAACACCCAGATGCCACTCACCAAAGTGGAATGCAGAACATTTTCTTAGCAAACTCTGTTATGCCAGTTGACTAGATGTTCCCAGAAACCATGGTCCCCAGACTCCCGCCCCTGCTACTCTGTCCCTGGAAGTGTTTGGTTGTATTCAGGAAACTTCTTAGCTTTGGTTTAGTCCAGTTGTAGAGTCCGTCAAGTAAGATAATTCTTGTCTACTTTCTAGTTAGTGAATACCCATCTCCCTCCATCCTCACCCTTGTAACTATCAAAGAATGTTTTCTTCTGTGTTTTATACCTTTTCTTGAGTTCTTATAACAGTGGCTTATAGAATATTTGCCCTTTTGTGACTGACTAAATTCACTTAGCATAATGCCTTCCAGATTCCTCCATGTTATGTTTTACGTATTCATCATTGTTTTTTATTGTTGTGTAGTGTTCCACTGTGTGAATATAACATAATTTGTTTATCCAATCATCTGTTGATTGGCACCTAGGTTGTTTCCATCAGTTTGCTATTGTAAACAGTGATGCAATGAACATGGGTGTGCATGTGTCTATTCGGGTGACGGCTCTTATTTCTCTAGGATATATTCCAAGGAGCGGGATTTCTGGATCGTTTGGTACTTCTATTTCTATTTTTTTATGGAAGTGCCAAATTGATTTCCAAAGTGATTGTACCATTTTACATTCCCACCAACAGTGTATAAGTGTTCCAATCTCTCCACAACATTTATTACTTTGTGTTTTATCATTAATACTAGCCTTGTTGGGGTGAGATGGTATCTCATTGTAGTTTTGATTTGCATTTCTCTAATGGATAATGATCATGAGCATTTCTTCATGTGTCTGTTAGCTGCCTGAATGTCTTCTTTGGCGAAGTACCTGCTCATATCCTTTGCCCATTTTTTAACTGGGTCATTTGTCTTTTTGTTGTTGAGGTTTTGCAGTATCTTGTAGATTTTAGAGATTAGACGCTGATCAGATTTGTTATAGCCAATTTTTTTTTCAACTCTTTTGGTGAGGTCTTTTGATGAGCATATGTGTTTGATTTTTAGGAGCTCCCAGTTATCTAGTTTCTCTTCTGGTGTTTGTGCATTGTTAGTTATGTTTTGTATTCGGTTTATGCCATGTATTAGGGCTCCTAGCATTGTTCCTACTTTTTCTTCCATAATCTTCATCGTTTTAGATTTCATATTTAGGTCTTTGATCCATTTTGAGTTAGTTTTTGTGCATGGTGTGAGGTATTGGTCTTGTTTTAGTTCTTTTCAGATGGATATCGAGTTATGCCAGCACCATTGTGTAAGAGACTGTCTTTTTCCCAGTTAATGGACTTTGGGCCTTTGTCAAATATCAGCTGCTCATAGGTGGATGAATTTACATCTGGATTCTCAATTCTGTTGCATTGGTCTGTGTATGTGTTGCTGTACTAGTACCAGGCTGTTTTGACTATGGTGGCGGTATAACAGGTTCTAAAATCAGGTAGTGTGAGGCCTCCCACTTTGTTCTTCTTATTCAATAATGCTTTACATATCTGGGGCTTCTTCCCTTTCCATATGAAGTTGGTGATTTCTTTCTCCATCTCATTTAAAATAGCTGGTGGAATTTGGATCTGGATTGCATTTAGTAGATTGCTTTGGGTAGAATTGACTTTTTCACAGTGTTGAGCCTTCCTATCCATAAGCAAGGTGTTTTTCCGTTTATGCAGGTCTCTTTTGGTTTCTTGCAGTAGTGTCTTGTAGTTTTCATTGTATAGCTCTTTCACATCTCTGGTTAGATTTATTCCTAAGTATTTTATCTTCTTGAGGGCTATTGTAAATGGTATTGATTTGGTGATTTCCTCTTGGAAGTTCTCTTTGTTAGTGTAGAGGAATCCAACAGATTTTTGTATGTTTATCTTGTATCCTGATACTTTGCTGAAATCTTCTATTAGTTCTAGCAGTTTTCTTGTGGATTCTTTGGCGTTTTCTGTGTATAAGCTCATATCATCTGCAAACAGATACTTTGACGTTTTCCTTACCAATCAGATGCCCTTTACTTCTTTTTCTAGCCTAACTGCTCTGGATAGGACTTCCAGCACAATGTTGAATAAGAGTGGTGATATTGGGCATCCTTGTCAGGTTCCCATTCTCAAGGGGAATGCTTTCAGACTCTCTCCATTTAGGATGATGTTGGCTGTTGGCTTTGTATAAATGTCCTTAATTATGCTGAGGAATTTCCTTTCTATTCCTATTTTGTTGAGAGTTTTTTTTTTTATCATGAATGGGTGTTGGACTTTGTCAGATGCCTTTTCTGCATCAACTGATAAGATCATGTGGTTCTCGTCTTTTGTTTTATTTATGTGATGGATTGCATTGATTGTTTTTCTAATGTTGAACCATCCCTGCATACCTGGTATAAATCCCACTTGATCATGGTGAATTATTTTTTTGATATGTTGCTGAATTCTGTTGTCTAGAATTTTGTTGAGGATTTTTGTGTCAATGTTCATGAGGGATATTGGTCTGTAATTTTCTTTTTTTGTGGTGTCTTTACCTGGTTTTGGTGTCAGGGCTATGCTGGCTTCATAGAATGAGTTTGGGAGTATTCCATCCTTTTATATGCTCTGAAATACCTTTGGTAGTAGTGGTGTTAACTCTTCTCTGAAAGTTTGGTAGAATTCTCCAGTGAAACTGTCCAGGCCAGGATTTTTTTTTTTTGGAGTTTTTAAATTACCTTTTCAATCTCTTCTTTTGTTACAGGTTTATTTAGTTATTCTACCTCTGTTTGTGTTAGTTTAGGTAGGTAGTGTTTTTCTAGAAATTTGTCCATTTCCTCTATGTTTTTAAATTTGTTAGAGTACAATTTTTCATAGTATTCTGTTATGACTGCTTTAATTTCAGTTGGGTTTGTTGTGATATCACCCACCTCATTTCTTATATGGGTTATTTGCTTCCTCTCCTGTTTTTCTTTTGTCAGTTTGGCCAAGAGTTAATTAATTTTTTTGACCTTTTCAAAGAAGCAGTTTTTGTTCTTGTTAACTCTTTCAATGATTTTTCTATTGTGTATTTCATTTAATTCTGCCCTAATTCTTATTATTTCCTTTCTTCTGCTGCCCGAGGGCTTCTTTTGCTGCTCTGTTTCTACTTGTTTGAGTTGTAGGGTTAATGTTTTGATTTTATCCCTTTCTTCTTGTTGGATGTGGGCATATATTGCTATAAACTGACCTCTGAGCACTGCTTTTGCTGTGTCCCAAAGGTTCTGGTAGGATGTGTTTTCATTCTCATTTGATTCTATGAATTTCTTTATTCCATCCTTAATTTCTTCTATAACCCAGTAGTTTTTCAGCAAGGTGTGGTTCAGTTTTCATGTGTTTTATTTTCTTTCCTTGCTTTTTCTGTTGTTGATTTCTATTTCTATGGCTTTATGGTCAGAAAAGATGCCAAGTAGTTTTTTTTAATCGACGTGAAATTCACATCACATAAAATAAACCATTTTAAATAACCAGAGAAGGTTTCATTCAATATCATCCTTTAATCATTTTAGTCCCTCTTGTCCTCCTCCCTGTGTCCTCTGGATGGTGCAATCCTGGAAAGCAGGGACTGTCCCCTGTCAATTACACCACTGCACACAGAAGGTGCTCACTCAGCATGTGTCAGGCAGACAGACCTTCGCTCTGTCCCCGCCTGATGTGTGCAGCAATGTACATCCCTCTCTGGGGGCTGGTGCCTTCTGTCCACAAGGATGTGGATAGAATCACACAGGCTGGTCTCAGAGGAGACTCACTCAGTGGAAGGAGGCCTTAGCTCTGGGCCCTGAGGACCTAGAGCGTCTTCTGATTCTTATAAGATGGTTTTACCTGTTCTGTTTAAAGGCAAACAGGAAAACACATTTTTTGTAAAGACCAGAATTATAAACCTATATAAAATAATACATGTCAGTTCCATTTCCAGGACATAACCACTTTTCTATTGCTCATATTGCTTTGGGATAATCTTCTGCAAAAGACCTCTTTAAAGTGTTAAAAAGCAAAGATGTTACCTTGAGGACTAAGGTGCAGCTGGCCCAAGCCATGGTGTTTTCAATCCTCTCACAGGCATGTGAAAGCTGGACAATGAGTAAGGAAGACTGAAGAATTGACGCCTTTGAATTGTGGTGTTGGCGAAGAATACTAAATATACCATGGACTGTCAGAAGAACAAACAAGTCTGTCTTGGAAGAAGTACAGCTAGAATGCTCCTTAGAAGGAAAGATGGCAAGACTTTGTCTTATTTACTTTGGACATGTTATCAGGAGGGACCAGTCCCTGGAGAAGGACATCATGCTTGGTAAAGCAGAGGGTCAGCAAAAAAGAGGAAGACCCTCAACGAGTTGGACTGACACAGAGGCTGCAACAGTGGGCTCAATCATAGCAATGATCATGCGGATGGTGCAATACGAGGCAGTGTTTCATTCTGTTGTACATAGTGTTGCTATGAGTCAGAACTGACTTGATGGGACCTAACAACAACAACAACAATCACTTTTAACAGTTGGTGTGAATCTTTCAATAATGTTTTATTTATTTGTTAACCTGCCAAAATATTACTGAATGAGATTGTTTCATAACATTCTCTCAGAGTGAAGCGTGTGTGGTGGGCATAAGCCGTGTTAGTTCATGTCGATTTGTTTCAACCACGTTTTTTTAGTGATTCCTCATTATTTCATTGCACGGCTACACTGTGATGCTTTATCCACACATTGTGCTGGTTTGGAGACTGTTTCTCAGTTTTGTTATTCACAAGCAACTCTGCAGTGAACTTCCTCATATGAGTGTCTTTACTGCGCATGGGGGTGTTGATCTCATTCTTGCAGCACGTATCTGTGAAGCTCCCTGTGCTGAGGTGTGTGCTCATCACTGGACTCAACAGAGAGGAGGACAGGCATAGTTCTGCCTTCCAAGTTCACAGGTCAGACAGCAGTTTTAAAAATGGATGCTGGTCAGAAGGTGTGCACGTTATCTTGAGGTAAACTTACAAACTGATTTGCATAAATGCCGTACCTGCTAATTTCCATCATAGGCCAGACATGAGGAGCCTCCAGAAGTAGGGCCATACACTGTGGTGACAGATGTCAATCCCACTTGCCAGGAGATTGTTGCTGTGTCCATGAGAGATGACGATGGCTGACTGTGGGGTGCAGGAGTAGGGCAGAGAGGACCATGGTGACTATTCAGATATGGAATGTGAGGAGAGGTTCTTTTCCCATCCAAGGCAGGAGGAGGCCCTCCATGAGCACCCAAGTGACCTGCTGCACTGAGCATCCTGAGTGGTGTGAGTGTGGGGGCCATCAGGATGCTGGCCAGGCTGGACCTGAGCCCATGAGAAGGACAGGGCTGAGGCTGTAGGGATCAGATTTGCCTCTATGGGTGGGATGTGATGGGAATGAGGAAGATGGGGTTCGGTTGAGGGAACCTCGTCAGTTCTTCTTCCCCTGTGGTCACAAGCAGAGTGATAGAGCACCCAGGAGCAGGACCCTACACTGGGAGATAAGTCTTTAGGTTCACTAGTCCCTTGGGAGGGTTGTTTACTGGGAAGGAGGGAACAAAGGCCTTTGAACTCAGCATGAGGCTCAACCTGGAGGATCTGGGCAGAGTAGCCCAGGACTCAGATCAGTTCAGCAGCCCTGGGGGCACAGCAGGGCTCAGGGAGCAGGAATGTGTACTCGGGGGCTCCAGACTGGGTGATGAGCTGTGGTTCTAAGGTCAGGCACCTGGCTCAGAAGTTAATCATGAAAGGTTATCACTGTGTTGCAGGCAGAGAGGCCCGAGTCTCAGGGACAGGGAGACTCACTGTGAGGTCAGAGCAGGCTCTCAGCCTCCCTGAGGCAGCACTCTGCATGCAATAATCAGCCATGCAAGGTGTTGCAAAGGATGTATCAACAACCCTAAGGTCCAGACATGTGCGATGAGTTCATAATTTATAAAATAAGGCAGTATAGGGTTATCCCTTTGTAATAACATTCTCACCCATTGTATCTTTTTCCTGTGGAATAGAAATGGGCGGTCTTTCCGGCAGTCACATCTCATGATGTCCTCCCTACTGCAGCACCTGGGGGTGAGCAGGAGAGACACACTGTCCGTGGTACTGACAGTTATGAATTATTGTTGATTTCTGAATTTTTGATGTTCTCTTTCTTCTTCACAGCTGAGCTTTATTAACAAAGAAGAGGATGAGAGAAGCTGGAGAGAGTCTGGATGGGACTCCATCTCCATCTCTCAGATCAGTGAATGTGCTGTAACTGACACCACAGTAACGACAGCCAAGTCCACGTTGACTACGTGTGGTTTGTGGTGAAAGTGATGATAAAAAGCCCTGAGAGGGGTCATTTTCCAATCCAATGATGTATGCATGTTGGCTAAGAGTCACTTAGGGCTAAATCATGATGTGGTTATTTTTATATTTTTATCACCTTCACCTCATGATAGACAACACTTGAGGAATGGCAGAACAGCCTTGCGATCTGTGGGCTTCATCGTTTAGCAAATGTACCAGCTTTGTGTGTTTTCAAAACTGACAGGAAGTGTGGGCTAGAGTTCATGTCAGTGCCTGTAAGAAACTTGCTTTATTCCTGAATGTGGGTCCTTCCCTGTGTTGGTTCCTTCTACAGTCTCTCTCTGTCTTCCACAGCACCCCCCAGCCCGAGATAAAGATGCTCTGAAGGCTGGCCTTTGGGACAGAGGAGAAAGCCAGTGCCACTGGCTGGGGATCTTGGGTTTGGGGACAGATGAGTTAATTTGTGAAGGGCAGTGAGTGTGTCAGAATGGGTTCATCAGGGCCTGGGTTGAATAGGGCAGAAGGGGTCAGTACACCAGGGGCTGAGAAGGGGCCATGCCAATGATGTGTCCACCATCCATGGTTTCTCCTGCGTGGTCATCTTTATGTGGACTTTGGATGGCCTCATTTCCTTTGCTACCTGCATTCCCAGAGGGGAAAACTCTGGGAGATTTCCAGGGTCCCTTCTCCCGGGCAGTGTGAGGACAGTGCATAGCTCTCCTGGCTAAGCCTTGCACTTGTGAAAATCACACTTTCCTGTCAGCATGCTCACACACTCATCCACCTCTAAATCTTAACTGCCACAGAATAGAAACAGGGGTTGAGGTACCTTAGAGATAATATTTCCCTGTGTGTCTTAGGGGTGAATGGATCCAGAGTTTCGGGTGAATTTTTGAAAGTAGAAATTTCCCATGAGCAGAAGGAAAGAAAACGAGGGGGGAGGGTTCTCTTTATTCAGATCTTTTCCACATAATCCATGGTGGGTCACAAGTTCACTTTTCTTGGAAGCTCCCCCCCCCCCTTTCTGGTAGGGGAGGGATGAGACTCCTTTGTCCTGGTCCTGCCTTAGCCCATGGCAGTCTTTCTGAGTCTCCAGGAATCTAGAATGGACCCCTCTCCACCTCAACTCTCAGGTCTCTTCAGGGCTCTTCTCGCTCAGCTCCTGCTCCCTCCCAAGGATGTGGGGCCTGAAGTGGGCCCCTCTTCACAGCCCCTAAAGAACAGTTCCTGGAGGTAACTGAAGAGCCACCTCTGCTTTTGGGTAGATCTATCAGTAAATGTTTATGTCAGGTTTGAGTAATTTCTGTTAAAAAAAAAAGGGAGAAGAGAAGAACTCTGACCCTCTTGTAACTTTTTCAGACGATGGTCCAGCTTCTCCCTGGCCCTGGTTCTTACACAAGTATTCTCTGTGCTGGGCTTGGATTTACTCAGGGGGATCCCTGCTCCCAGACCCATCCTGTGCTTATCATCCCTTCTCCTCTCTTGGCTGCTGTTTCCTAAATTCAAATCACAGCTCGGTGTGGGGTGGGGCAGGTCCTGGTTTCCCATGGGCCTGTGGGGTCAGCACATTTGTGGTCCACACTCACCTCATGGATGGGAACAGCTGCCCAGGGCCATGCAAGGGGGCCTGGGTGAGAGACAGCGAGAGAAGAGATCAGGGACAGGCACAGAAGGGTTTGTCAGGGGCTGGAGGGCAGTGCAGAGTGAGGTCTGGGAGACCGTCTGTACTGCTTGGGGGCGTGGAACTTGGCACACAGTGCAGATAGGCAGGAGGGAAAGAAGAAAATGGTGATGTGCAGACCTAATTGAGTGGGTGAAAGAAGAGAAACAAGGAAAAAAAGCAAAAAAAAAGTAAAAAATAAATAACAAGAAAAAAGTCAACAAAATGGTATTGTGGTAGGATTTGGTGGGTGGGAGTGGGGCAGACCTGGCGAGACTGCGCACTGGTGGCTGTCTAGCCAAGTGATGTGGCTTGACCTGCTGAGAAGGGGCATGGGTGGTGCACGGGGCTAGTTGCGTGGGAGAAAGGAAAGGAAAAAGGGGAAGGAGAGAGAAGAAACCAACAATAAAAATAAATAAATAAATAAATAAAAACAACAACAAAAATATGGTGGTAGGGGAAAAAGCCATTGGGGGCGGGGTGGAATTTGGGTGGTGGCAAGCTGATGTCTCTCTCACCTGGTGGCACTATACGGCCTGTCAGGAAGGGGCAGAGGCAGCGCAAGGCATAGGCTGAACCACTGGCACACAGTCTTGCTGGATCTGCCCTGTCTCCACCTGCTGAATCCTACCATGCTGCCATTTTATTTACTTTCTCTCTCTCTCTCTCTTTTTTGCTTTTGTTTCTCTTTTTTCTTTCACCCACTTACCTCCACACATCACATCCTCTCTCTTCCCTCCTGCCTATTGGCACCAAGCACCAAGCACTGTGGACCTGAGTGGTACCATCTCGGTTCCCTGGACCCCACCCTGAACTGCCCCCAGCCCCACCCTGTTGACCCCAGTTCATGCTGGAAACAACCCATCCATGCTATTCCCCGCCCCCCCCCCCCCCACTGGACCTACCTTGCTGCACTATAGCTGAGTGACCTCCCCTACTCACCTGGACAAGATGGTGAGAAGTATTGTGCTGACAGATGAGCAAGCAACAAAACCTGCCAAGCCCACCTTCACAGACATAACCAAATAAAACAAAAAAGTGGGATGAAACAAACATCTAGAATTAATAAATGAAGAAAATAATTCCTGAATGTTTCAGAGACAACAGACATTATCAAAACATTAAAAAAAAAAAAAAAAAGAAAAAAGGACAGAATGGCTCCAGAAAGCAACCAAAATAAAACACCAGATGCCCTTCAGGTAGAATAAAAGGCACTGGAACTACCTGATAGGGAATTCAAAACTCTAATATTCAGGGCTCTCCAAGGGATGAAGGAAAATACAGACAAAATCAGGGAAAACACAGACAAAACAATGGAAGAATTCAGGAAAATAATACAAGAACAAAATATCAAAATAAATAAACAACTAGAAATGACACAAAAACAACAGTTAGAAATCCAAAAGATAAACAACAAGATTTCAGAAGTGGACAGTACATTAGGAAGTTTCAGGAGCAAATCTGAAACAATGGAAGACTGGATCAGCAAAACTGAAGACAAATCCTTGGCTACTACTGTCTCAGTTATCTAGTGCTCCTGCAACAGAAATACCACAAGTGCTGACTTTAACAAAGAGAAGTTTATTCTCTCACAGTCTGGGAGTCTAGAAGTCCGAATTTAGGGTGCCAGGTCCAGGAGAAGGCTTTCTCTCTCTGTCGACTCTGGGAGAAGGTCCTTGTCATCAATCTTCCCTTAATTTAGGATATACTCAGTGCAAGAACCTCCACTCCAAAGGACAAACTCTGTTCCCAGTGTTGCATTCTTGGTGGTATGAGGTCTCCTTGTCTCTCTGCTCGCTTCTTTCTTTTGTATCTCAAAAGAGATTGACTTAACACACAACCTAATCTTGTAGATTGAGTCCTGCTTCATTAAAATACTTGCCTCTAATCCTACCTCACGAACATCATAGAGCCAGGATTTACAACACATAGAAAAATCATATCAGATGACAAAATGGTGGACAATCACATAATGCCGGGAATCATTGCCTAGCCAAGCTGACAGATATTTTTGGGGGACACAGATCAATCCATGATCACCACTTTGAGGAAAAATCAGAGAAAAGAATGAAGAAAAATGAAGAAACCCTGAGAATGATGTGGGATACGATCAAAAGCAAACGTTTGTGTGTGACTGTAGTTTCAGAACAGGGGGAGAGAATGGAAAACAGAGAGGATCACTGAAGATTTACTGACAGAAAACTTCCCTCATGTTATTAAAGATGAAAAGCTGACCATCCAAGAAGCTCAATGAACCCCATATAGGTATATTGTCTCTTGACTGTTCTTAGCAGGCACTGAGGTATTCAATTGTGTTGGCATTACATATGCTGCAATTTGATCCTTGTGTTCCAACCTTTCCCCTTTGTACCAGCTGTAGATTAAAGATCTGTTGGCAGATTATGGATAAGTAGAAGAACATTGTTTCCCTCCATAGCACTGAACAGTCATTGAATAATGAATTGGACTGTGATCGGCAGGCTCCAGAAAATTAAAAGTGAGATTAGGAGGGGAGAGAAAGGTATCAATTAGCATTTGGACAATTATATTGTGGTGGACATTGGGGCCCCTTGAGTCTGAGCAGGTATCCTTCAGCCATTGGACATGGGGTATGTGTGCTTGCCAAGGTCAGCATTACTTCAGCGCCTTTGAACCTGTTATTTTCTCTTTTTTGGATACTTTCTCCCTTGTGTCTGCACAGGGTCACTCATTCACTGTCCTCAGATACCTGCTCACACTCAGTGTCATCCTTGGAAGCTGCCTTCCCAGCCAAATCATCTACAGACCCACTGTCTTCAATTTCTGACTATTATTGCTCTGTGTCCTCCGTGATGCTTATCAATACTTGACATCACATGCAAATCTATTTGTTTATCTGTCTCCCTCTTCTAGACATGAGTTACATGAGGGCAGGGGCTTGTCTTGTTTTGTGTTGTACCCCTAGTGCCTAGACAGGCCTGCAAATACCTGGATGATGAATCAGTAAAGTTTCCCAGGGTCTCTCCAAGCCCTGGTGTCTATTTGACCATTTCTGAATTTGGTAGTTAGGGGCAATAGTTTCTGGTGTCTATCCAGCCTCCATGGTTCTAGAAAGCCTGCAGTCTATGAGAATTTGAAATTCTGTTCTAAATTTTCCCTCTTTTGATCAGAATTCTTCTATGGAATCTTTGATCAATATGTTCAGTAATTGTAGCTGGGCACCATCCATTTTTTCTGGTCTCATGGCAAAGGAGGCAGTTGTTCATGGAGGTAATTAGCCACGCATTCTATATTCCCCTCCTATTCCTGACTCTCCTTCCTTTGTTGCTCCTGGCGAATAGAGAACAATTGTCGTGCTTGGATAGCTGCTTGCAAACTTTTTTTTTTTTTTTAACCTGGGCCCTACCCAAGGCCAATTACAGATCAGAGTCTCTGGGGACCAGTGTTTATTTTTCTTTTATTTATTTATTTTTTAAATTGTACTTTAGATGAAGGTTTACAGAACTAACAGTTTCTCATTAAACAGTTAGTACACATATTGTTTTTGACATTGGTTAACAACCCCAAGACATGTCAACACTCTCTCTTCTGGACTTTGAATTCCATATTACCAGCTTCCCTGTCCCTTCCTGCCTTCTAGTCCTTGTCCCTGGGTTGTTGTGCCCCATTAGTCTCGTTTTGTTTCATGGGCTTGTCCAACCTTTGGCTGAAGGGTGAACCCTGACGTGACTTCATTACTGAGCTAAAAGGGTGTCCGGGGGGCCATACTCTCAGGGTTTCTCCAGTCTCTGTTTGGCCAGTATGTCTGGTCTTTTCTTGTGAGTTAGAATTTTGTTCTACATTTTCTCCAGCTCTGTCTGGGACCCTCTGTTGTGGTCCCTGTCAGAGCAGTCAGTGGTGGTAGCCGGGCATCATCTAGTTGTACTGGACTCAGTCTGGTGGAGGCCATGGTAGTTGTGGTCCATTAGACCTTTGGACTAATCTTTCCCTTGTATTTTGTTTTCTTCATGCTCCCTTGCTTCCGAAGGAGGGAGACCAGTGGAGTATCTTAGATGGCTGCTGACAGGCTTTTAAGACCCCAGATGCTACTCAGCAAGGTAGAATGTAGAACATTGTCTTCATAAACTATGTTATGCCGATTGAGCTAGATGTTCCCAGAGACCATGGTCCCCACAGCCCTCAGCCCAGCAGTTCAGACTCTCAGGGAATTTGGATGTGTCTATGGAGCTTCCATGACCTTGCCTTGTAGAAGTTGTGCTGGCTTCCCCAGTATTGTGTACTGTCTTACCCTTCATCAGAAGTTACCGTTTATCTGTTGTCTGTTTACTGTTCCCCCCACCCCTCCCCTCCCTGGTAACCATCAAAGATTGTTTCTTTCTGTGTGTAAGCCTTTTCAGGAGTTTTTACAGTAGTGGTCTCATACAATATTTGTACTTTTGTGATTGACTTATTTCACTCAGCATAATGCCCTCCAGATTCATCCATGTTATGAGATGCTTCGCAGATTCATCATTGTTCTTTATCGTTGCATAATACTCCATTGTGTGTATGTACCATAGTTTGTTTATCCATTCATCTGTTGATGGGCATCTAGGTCGTTTCCATTTTTTGCTATTGTGAACAATGCTGCAATGAACATGGGTGTACATATGTCTGTTCGTGTGATGACTATTATTTTTCTAGGATGTATTCCTAGGAGTGGGATTGCTGGATCATATGGTATTTCTATTTCTAGCTTTCTAAGGAAGCACCATATCATTTTTCAAAATGGTTGTATCATTTTGCATTCCCACCAGTAGTGCATAACAGTTCCAATCTCCCCACAGCCTCTCCAACATTTGTTATTTCCAGTTTTTTTGATTCGTGCCAGTAACGCTGGTGTGAGATGGTATCTCACTGGGGTTTTGATTTGCATTTCTCTAATGGCTAGTGATAGTGAGCATTTCCTCATGTATCTGTTGGCTGCTTGAATGTGTTCTTTGGTGAAGTGTCTGTTCATTTTCTTTGCCCATTTTTTAATTGGATTATTTGTCTTTTTGTTGTAGAAGTGTTGGATTTTCTTGCAGATTTTAGAGATTAGACCTTTGTCTGATTTGTAATGTTCAATTTTTTTTTCCAGTCCATAAGTTCTCTTTTTACTCTTTTGGTGAAGTCTTTTGTTGAAATTGAAGATTTTTACCAACTTCTTCCGTCTGAAATTGATTGAACATGCAATCACGATGCATTGATAATTACTGGTGATTGGAACGCGAAGGTTGGAAACAAAGAAGAAGGACCGGTAACTGGAAAATATGGCCTTGGTGATAGAAATGATGCTGGAGATCGTATGATAGAATTTTGCCAGACCAATGACTTCTTCATTACAAATATCTTTTTTTCACCAACATAAACAGCAACTATACACACGGACCTCACCAGTTGGGATACACAGGAATCAAATCGACTACATCTGTGGAAAAAGACGATGGAAAAGCTCAATATCATCAGTCAGAACAAGGCCAGGGGCTGACAGTGGAACGGACCATCAATTGCTCATATGCAAGTTCAAGGTGAAAAGGAAGAAAATTAGAACAAGTCAATGAGAGCCAAAGTGTGACATTGAGTATATCCCACCTGAATTTAGAGACCATCTCAAGAATAGATTTGACACGTTGAACACTAATGACCAAATACCAGACTAGTTGTGGAATGACATCAAGGACATCATACATGAAGAAAGCAAGAGGTCATTAAAAAGACAGCAAAGAAAGAAAGGACAAAAATGGATGTCAGAAGAGACTCTGAAACTTGCTCTTGAATGTCAAGTAGCTAAAGCAAAGGGAAGAAATGATGAATTAAATGAACTGAACAGAAGATTTCAAAGGGCGGCTCGAGAAGACAAAGTAAAGTATTATAATGACATATGCAAAGAGCTGGAGATAGAAAACCTAAAGGGAAGAACATGCTCAGCATTCATCAAGCTGAAAGAACCAAAGAAAAAATTCAAACCTCGAGTTCCAATAGTGAAGGATTCTTCGGGGGAAAATACTAAACAATGCAGGAAGCATCAAAAGAAGATGGAAGGAATACACAGAGTCATTATACCAAAAAGAATTGGTCGAAGTTCAACCATTTCAAGAGCTAGCAAATGATGAGGAACTGATGGTTCTGAAGGAAGAAGTCCAAGCTGCACTGAAGACATTGGCGAAAAACAAGGCTCCAGGAATTGGTGGAATATCAATTGAGATTGTCAACAAAAGGATGCAGGGCTGGAAGTGCTTACTCATCTATGCCAAGAAATTGGGAAGAGGGCTGCCTGCCCAATCGACTGGAAGAAATCCATATTTATGCCTATTTCCAAGAAAGGTGATCCAACCAAATGTGGAATTATCCAACAATATCATTAATATCACATGCTAGTAAAATTTTGCTGAAGATCATTCAAAAGCAGCTGCAGCAGTATATCGACAGGGAACTGCCAGAAATTCAGGCCAGATTCAGAAGATGATGTGGAACCAGAGATATCATTGCTGATGTCATATGGATCCTGGCTGAAAGCAGAGAATACCAGAAAGATGTTTAACTGTGTTTTATTGACTATGCAAAGGCATTCGATTGTGTAATTCATAACAAATTATGGATAATATTGCAAAAAATGGGAATTCCAGAACACTTAATTGTGCTCAAGAGGAACCTGTACACAGATCAAGAGGCAGTTGTCCGGACAGAACAAGGGGATACTGTGTGGTTTAAAGTTAGCAAAGGTGTGTGTCAGGGTTGCATCCTTTCACCATACCTATTCAATCTGTACGCTGAGCAAATAATCTGAGAAGGTGGACTGTATGAAGAAGAAAGGGGCATCAGGATTGGAGGAAAACTCATTAACAACCTGCGATATGCAGATGACACAACCTTGCTTGCTGAAACACAGAGGACTTGAAGCGCTTACAGACAAAGATCAAAGACCACAGCCTTCAGTATGGATTACACCTCAACAAAAAGAAAACAAAAACCCTCACAACTGGACCAGTAAGCAACATCATGATAAATGGAGAAAAGATTGAAGTTGTCAAGGATTTCATTTTACTTGGATCCACAATCAACAACCCTGGAAGCAGCAGTCAAGAAATCAAAAGATGCATTGCATTGGGGAAATCTGCTGCAAAAGACCTCTTTAAAGTGTTGAAAAGCAAAGATGTCACCTTGAAGACTAAGGTGCCCCTGGCCCAAGCCATGGTATTTTCAATCGCATCATATGCTAGAGAAAGCTGGACAATGAATAAGGAAGACCAAAGAAGAATTGATACCTTTGAATTGTTGTGTTGGCGAAGAAAAGTGACTACACCATGGACTGCCAAAAGAACGAACAAATGTGTCTTGGAAGAAGTACAACCAGAATGCTCCTTAGAAGGAAGGATGGTGAGACTACGTCTTACATAATTTGAACATGTTGTCAGGAGGGATCAGTCCCTGGAGAAGGACATCATGCTTGGCAAAGTACAGGGTCAGCAAAACAGAGGAAGACCCTCAGTGAGATAGATTGACACTGTGGCTGCAACGATGGGCTCAAGCATAACAATGATTGTCAGCATGGCGCAGGACCGGGCAGTGTTTATCTTTCTGTGATGCATAGGGTCGCTATGAGTTGGAACTGACTTGACAGCACTTAACAACAACATCGGTCCTGTTTCATTTTTTTGCAGATGGCTATCCAGTTTTGCCAGCACCATTTGTTAAAAAGACTGTCTTCCCCATTTGATAGACTTTGGGCCCTTGTCTAAGATCAGCTGACCATAGGTGGATGGATTTATATCTGGGTTCATAATTCTGTTCCATTGGTCAATGAATCTGTCGTTGTACCAGTGGCTGTTTTGACTACCGTAGCTGTATAGTAGGTTCTGAGATCAGAAAGTGTGAGCCCTCCTACTTTATTCTTCTTCAGTAGTGCTTTACTTATCCAGGGCTTCTTCCCTTTGCATATAGTTAATGATTAGGTTTTCCATCTCTTTTTAAGAATGTTGTTGGTATTTGGATCAGGATTGCATTGTATTTGTAAATTGCTTTGAGTAGAATTGTCATTTTCACAATGTTGATTCTACCTACCCATGAGCATGGTATGTTTGTCCATTTATGTAGATCTCTTTTGGTTTCTTGCAGTAGTGTTTTTTAGTTTTCTTTGTACAGGTCTTTTCCATCCCTGGTTAGATTTATACCTAAGTATTTTATTTTTTAGGGGATATTATAAATGGTATTGTTTTCCTGATTTCCTTTTCATCATTCTCTTTATTGGTGTATAGGAATCCAATTGATTTTTGTATGTTGATCTTGTATCCTGCTACTCTGCTGCATCTTTCTATTAGTTCCAGTAGTTTTCTCGTGGAGTCTTTTGGATTTTCTACGTATAGTATCATATCATCTGCAAATAGGGACAGTTTAACTTCTTCATTACCAGTTTGGATGCCCTTTATTTCTTTTTCTTGCCTTATTGCTCTGGATAGGACTTCCAGCGTAATGTTAAATAGGAGTTGTGATAAAGGGCATCCTTGTCTTATTCGTGTTCTCAAGGGGAATGTTTTCAGCCTCTCTCCATTAAGAATGATGTTGGCCATTAGTTTTACATAGATGCCCTTTATTATGTTGAGAAATTTCCCTTCTATACTTATTTTATTGAGAGTTTTTACCAGGAATGGGCGTTGGACTTTGTCAAATGCCTTTTCTGTGTCAATTGAGATGATCATGTGATTCTTTTCTTTCCTTTTATTTATGTGGTGGATTACATTGATTGATTTTCTTATGTTGAACCATCCTTGCATACCCGGTATAAATCTTACTTTGTCGTGGTGTAATATTTTTTTGATATGATGCTGAATTTTATTGGCTAGAATTTTTTTTGAGAATTTTTGCATCTATATTCATGAGAGATATTGATCTGTAATTTTCTTGTTTTGTGGTGTCTGCCTGGTTTTGGTATCAGGGTTATGCTGGCTTCATAGAATGAATTTGGAAGTGTCACTTCCTTTTCTATGTTCTGAAATAGTTTGAGTAGTACTGCTGTAAAGTCTTCTCTGAATGTTTGGTAGAATTTTCCAATGAAGCCATCTTGTCCAAGGATTTCTTTTTCTTGGGAATTTTTAAAATTACCTTTTCAATTTCTTCTCTTGTTATGGGTCTTTTCAGATTTTCAACATCAGTTTGTGTTAATTTGGGTAGGTAGTGTGTTTCTAGAAATTTATCCATTTCCTCTCGGTTTTCATATTTGTTGGAGTATAGTTTTTCATAATACTCTTTTATGATCCTTTTTATTTCAGTTGGATCTGTTGTATGTCCCCCATTTCATTTCTTATTTGGGTTATTTGCATCCTCTTCTGTTTTTCTCTTGTCAGTTTGGCCAACAATTTGTCGATTTAGTTGATCCTTTCAAAGAACAAATTTTTGGTTTTGTTGATTCTTTCTATTGTTTTTCTATTCTCTGTTGCATTTATTTCTGCTCTGATCTTTATTATTTCCTTTCTTCTGCTGGCTGCGGGCCTTTTTTGCTATTCTCTTTCTATTTGTTTGGTTGTGTAGTTAATGTTTTGATTTTGTCCCTTTCTTCTTTTTTGATACGTGCATCTATTGCTATAAATTGTCCTATGAGGACTGCCTTTGCTGTGTTCCAAAAGTTTTGGTATGATGTGTTTTCATTCTCATTTGATTCTAGGAATTTTTTGATTCCATCTGTGATTTCTTCTATTACCCAGTGATGTGTAAGCAGGATGTTATTCAGTTTCCATGTAATTGATTTTTTTCCCTTGCTCTTCCTCTTGTTAATTTTTACCTTGATGGCACTGTAGTCAGAGAAGATACTTTGTTTTATCTCAATGTTTTGGATTTTGTTGAGGGTTGCTCTGTGGCCTAAGATGTGTTCTATTCTGGAGAATGTTCCATGTGCATTGGAAAAGAATGTGTATGGTGCTGGTGTTGGGTGGAGTGTTCTATATATGTCTATGAGGTCAAGTTGGCTGATTATGCCCTTTAGGTCTTCTGTATGTTTGTTGAGTTTTTTTCTGGATATTCTGTCCTTTACCAAAAGTGTTGTGTTGAAGTCTCCTACTATTATTATGGAACTGTCAATTTCTCTTTTCAGTGCTTTTAGAGTTTGTTTTATGTATTTTAAAGCCCTGTCATTGAGTGGGTAGATGTTTATTATGGTTATGTCTTTGTGCTGGCTCATCCCTTTAATCATCATATAGTGCTCTTCTTTATCTTTTCTGGTAGATTTTGTTTTAAAGTCTATTTTATCTGTGATTAGTATTGTCACTCCTGCTCTTTTTTGGTAGCTGTTTGCCTGATATATTTTTTTCCTCATTTGATTTTTAATAAATTTATGTTTTTGTTTCTAAGGTGTGTCTTTTGTAGACAGCATATTGATGGATCCTGTTTTTTAATCCATTTTGTCACTCTCTGTCTCTTTATGAGTGCATTTAGGCCATTTACATTCAGTGTAATTACTGATAGCTGTGAGTTTATTTCTGTCATTTTGTAGTGCTCTTTTTTGTGGTGCTGACGTTTTCTTTGTTCCTCTTACTCTCCTGTGCTGAATTCCTTTTGTCTGTGGATTTTTTTCATTTCTTTTTGTTTCTGTAGATTTTGCTTTTACTGAGACTTTATGTTTTTCTTCTTTATTTTGGTTAGTAGGTTTGTTAACTTTCTTTGTGGTTACTTTGAAATTTGCCCTTATCTCCCTAGGTTTGAACCGGTGTATTATTACTTGGCATCACTTGCCTTCCTCTCCATTAGAAGGTTCTATACCTACACTGTTTATTCCCTCTTTTATTGTTCAGGTGTTGTTGTCATTTACAGATTAAAGTCTCTGGTTCCCTGTTGTAATTATTTTGGTTTTGGATAGTACTTGAGAGTATTTCCTAGGTTGATATTTGGCTGGTATGATCCTGCATCCTAGATTCAGCCTGTGGTCTGATGTTGTTTGTTCTCAGACCAAAGGACTTCTAATAATTCTTGTAAGTTTGGTTTTCACATAGTCCCTTAATTTCTGATGATCTGGAAATGTCCTAATTTCACTATCGTATTTGAACGAGAGTTTTGCAGGATATATTATTCTTGGCTGGCAATGTTTTTCTTTCAAGGTTTCATGTATGTCATCCCATTGCCTTCTTGCCTGCATGGTTTATGCCCAATAATCCGAGCTTAGTCTTATTGTTTCTCTTTTGTATGTGACTTTTCATTTTTCTCAAGCTGCTCTCAGGATTCTTTGTTTGTCTTTGGTTTTAGTGAGTGTGATTATGATAGGCCTTGGTGATTTTCTTTTGGGGTCTGTCCTATATGGGGTTCATTGAGCTTCTTGGATGGTGAGCTTTTCATCTTTCATAATATTGGGGAATTTTTCTGTCAGCAGTTCTTTAATAGTCCTCTCTGTGTTTTCTGTTTTCTCCTCCTGTTCTGGAACTCTGATCCCTCACAAATTTTTGCTTTTGATTATATCCCACATAATTCTCTGGGTTTCTTCATTTTTCTCATTCTTTTTTCTGAGTTTTCCTCAAACAGAGTTATAGCCAAGTGTTGTCTTCAATTTCGCTCATCCTGTCTTCCATCATTTCACCCATGCTCCACAGCCCTTCTATGACACTGTCCATTTCTGAAATCTTGTTGTTTATCTTTTGGATTTCTAATTGTTGTTTTTGTATGATTTCTAGTTGTGAATTTATTTTAGCATTTTGTTCCTGTGTTATTTTCCTGAATTCTTGGATCTTTTATTTGTATTTTCTATGAATTTGTCTGCCATTTCCATGAGTTTTTCTATTTTTTCCTTATTTTTTGTCTGCTTTTTGCTTCAACTCTTGGATAGCTCTGAATATTAGAGATTTGAATTCCCTGTCAGGTAGTTCTAGTGCCTTTTCGTCTACTGGAAAGTCATCTGGTATTTTATTTTGGATGCCTACTGGAATCATCCTGTCCTGTTATTGTATGTTTTCATATTGTCTGCTGTCTTTGGGACATTCAGTAGTTATTTTCCTCTTTTATTGATTGTAGATTTGTTTGTTTCATCCTGGTTTTTTGTTTTATTTGGTTATGTCTGAGCAGGTGGGCTGTGTGTTCTTTGTTGTTTGCTTGTTTGTGGGCGGGATACTTTTCCCCTCTTTGTGCAAAGGGTAGGGTCAGTCACTCAGCTATGGTGCAGCAGGGCAGCTGCAGCTGAAGGGGAGTTGCTGGGGTGGGTTGTATGTGGCACGTACTAGTGCCGACAGGGAGGGCTGGGAATCAGTGCAGGACAGGTTCTGGTAGACCGTGCCTGTGCTGCTCGAGGGTGGTATGTTCAGCACACAGTGAAGGTATGCAGGAAGGAGAGGGGATTGTGATGTGTGGAGCTAAGATGGGTATGGGTAAGAGGAGAGAGAAGAGAGAGAAACAGGAGCCAAAAACCAACCAAGCAACAGAAAAGAGTGTTAAGGGAGCTGGCCGTTGGAGTGGAGAGATGGGAGACTAAGAAAAGGAAAAAAAACAAAAACAAAAAGCAAAAGAAATAAATAAATAAAATTAGAGAAAAAAAATAAAAAGAAAAGCAAAGCCCCCAGAGATTCCACCAGTGTGGCTGCGAAGACTGGGGAAGTGGCTTCCAGGCTGCAAAGTACAGCCTGGCTAGAAGGGGTAGAGGTGTCATACAGTGCCAGGTGTTCAGGAAACAGGAAGTGAAGGTAAGCATAGTGAGACGAGAAACTGAGAAATGAAGAAAGACAAAATGGTAAGAAGAGAGAAAAGTAAACAAGAAAAATAAACAAACAAAAAAAGAAAAGTAAATGCTCCCAGGGATCCCACTGTGTGGCTGTGCAGACTGAGGAAGTAGCTCCCAAGCTGGGCAGTACAGCCTGGCTAGAAGGGGCTCCAAACCCGAGAAAAGAAAAAGAAAACAAACAAACAAATTAAAACAAAACAAATCAAAACAGACAAACAAAAAGCCCTGGGGATCCCACCAATGTGGTGGCACGGGCTGGGAAGTAGTTCTACAGTTGAATGGCATTTGACAGCCTTTCAGGAAGAAGAAAAGATGGCACATGGAGCCAGGTGTTTGAGAGAAAGGAGGGGGAGGTGGTGAGAGGTATGGAAGAATCCAAAAGAAGTGGAAAAAAGCAACATCAGCAACAAACAAGTGGCACTCAGGGAGCTGGCCGGTGTGGGTAGGTGGAATCCCAGAGGCACTGGGCTGAAGTCGGTGCCTCCCAGCCAAGAGACTCTTGCCACAGGAAGCAGAGGAGGTCAAGTGGGGGTAAAGAAGTGTGGGAGGTGGGAAAGCATATATCACTGGTTATCAGTTGTTCTGTCTCCTGCTGGGAGCTCCGTGAAGCTACTTTCCCATAATCCCTGTTCGCTGATCTCTGACAGGAGTCCAAGATGGTGAATCCGTGCTGCATTAGCTGATAGGGTGCCTCTGCACGTATCTCTCTTTGCTCTCCATTCTCTGTCAGTTTCTTATTCCATTCGGTGCTTGGCTGAGTTCTTTGTCTTTTCATTTGATGCTTAGGGTCTCAGGATTGACGTTTGTCTCTGTTTGACTTAGTTTTTTTGGGTCTTTGCTGTGGAGGGAAGGTGTGGTGCTTTTGTCTATGGTGCCATGTTGGCCAGAAGTCCCCAGGAGATCTTTTACTCATGAAATTATCTTCTCTTCCAGAGGAAGGTAGGCAGTTTCTTCCAGGCAGGTTGGAGCTGTGACCTGTTGCTTTCAGATCTATTCACATTATTATCAGGTGTGCCGATGAATTTAGCCAAATGTCTTCAGACTTAGAAATACACTTACTCCGATTCCTCATTGAGAAATTTCTACCCTCTTTCTCTTGCCTGTAAAGAAGTAAGGCAACATGTTCTTGTCTGATAAATAATTTTTATTATAAGTATAGAGGAAATCAATTTTAAAAATAATCAGAATTGGCCTTAGCTAGGCAAAATTAAATAGCATACCATAGAGAGGATGAGTGGAAGTATACATTGTGTATCAGGGCTGGAAAACCCTGAAAGAGGTACCTGAGTACAGAGAACTCCCAACTAACCCTCTTGGAGGAAGCATCTTAGGCATAGCATGAAATCAAGTAGTCAATATTGAATAATAATGAGGAACAACTCAGAAGAGGAGGGTGAGAGTGGTTGCGCAACTCCAAGAATGTAATCAATGTCACTAAATTGTACATGCAGAAACTGTTGAATTGGTGTATGTTGTGCCGTGTATCTTCTTAACAACAACAAAATAAAACTTACAGAAACAAAGAAACAAACCAAAAAAAAAAAAAAAAAAATAGATTCCTCCATGCCCCAGATCAAGGCCCTTCCAGCTGCAGGTCTTGGCCCGTTGGTGGGCTGTGGAATCAATCTTCTGGGTCTTGTAAGCACGTTTTAAAAATGACATACATAGAATCCAATAAATAAGAGACTACTACATATGCTAAAAAAAATCTAATAAAATATTTCTTCTAACAGCCTCAAAGAAGTTCTATCTGTGTAGAAGAAGGGTGGGTTGGAAGTACATTTTCCTCTGCTTATCCCTTTCTCCCTTTTTATCCTAAGGCACATTGGGACTCATAGACCCCTATGGAAGAAAATATAAATTTCAGAGGCCGTATAAGAATCCCAGGCTTCTGTCCTTATCTTCCCCTCATGTCCTAATACCTTCTCACAGCCCTTGTCCCCAAGGGGCATCAGCACCAGTGCAGCTTTCTAGGTTGTACACAATGCCAACTGCATGAGTGACAGTGTTCCTTTTAGGGGGTCCCACTACTCAAGAAGCAAACACATCTTGGCAGAAGCCAAGGTTTCCAGAGATAGAGCAAGGGGCAGACAGAGACACAATGGAAGGTGGGGTGCACAGGCAGAAACCTGGAACAGAATGGTAGTTGTGGACTGGTCTGAGATACCTAGAAACTGAATTAGATCCATTTCTAGACATGAATGAAGAAAGCCTCTCCTTGCTACTTTCTATTTGGAGCCTCTGATAAAAAAGCCTTGAGGTGCTCCTGGCCAAGGAAACCTGAGGGATTTTGGTGGCTTCTTTCACCAATCTTTCATCAAAGTCAGATTGGCTTATATAGGCAAAGTACATAAAAATAATCTTTTTTAGAGAAATAATAAGCAGTTACAAAAATTAAAATGTCAGAATGTCTCAGAGAAAAGGTGAAAACCCAATACCTCCAAATTTTCATTTTTTAACAATAATTTAAATAATTCTCTGAAGGGTAGTTCTCTTATTCCTTTCCCAAGTTTCCAGCAGACTGTGTCTATTACAACTGTCCCCCTCCTAAAGCTATAGCCCTCCCTCTGTGGGCATTTTCTTGTATAAAGTCCATAAAGATATTAAAAGGTACATGCACTTCTGCATTTTCCATTTGGAATTGCCTGTAGATCTTGGCAAATAGTTTTTCTAGTTACTTCTGGTGGGTTGTCTTGAGACGGGCTTGACAAAGTGTTAGTTGGTATCCTTACTAAACAGCAAAGTGCCCTGCCCTGATCCTACAGGTAGACAATCTTGACAGTGGACAGAGGTGTAGAATTTCCCAGTTCAATATTGGTTATATATTTGATTTTCACACTGGACTTTGCAGAGACAGTTGAAGCTTTTGCTGCTTTTAACTTTTCTCTCCTTTACTGCCACATAACCCTCGAGGTTATGGCAAATTCAAGTTAGAGTCTGATGGGACAGGTCTCTTGGTGGGAAGGAGTGGGTATGCTCTAAAGGGGTAAGTTTAAAAAAACTCTAGGTCATGAAAGGGGAGAGATGGGGAGTTTCTAGCAGCTTTCCCCCAATGTTGGCTTTGCCAAATTTCAATGACATCTGTTGACACTGAAGGGAGGGGGCTGTGAGCAGGTGGCCTGGAAGTGCAGCATTAGGGAGCGAAGCAGTGGGTGTGGAGGCTTCTTTCCTTTTCCCCTGAGGGTAAAATAATCCCCTAGTGATTGGGGATGAGAAAGGCTTGGAATAAATACTTCAGCCATGCAGCGAGCAGGACAGGTTGCATTACCTCTTTTTTACTTCTGAATAGATCATTTCTGTGGCTTCTGGGGATGGGGATGCTGAAGTCGATTTCTTTGTTTGCTAGGTATTGAAGTTCAGGGAAGAGTATGCAACTTCATTGACCTGGAACGCACAAATAACAATCAATTAAATCAATATTGAGGGTCATGCCCCCACCTGGCCTAGTGTCATTCAGCACCGCTTACTATCACCATTTTGGGGCTTTTAGCTTTGGAGAAGGGCTTTTGTGACCCATTATCTCTGCTTTGTAAACTCCTGTTGAGCAGTCGTTAGAAGAGATATATCATAGTATTCATACAATTGAAGATAATACAGCAATGAGACCTACAGTGATGTGAATGAATCTCATAGAACATAATTTCAGCCAAAGAAGCCAGGCACATGTAAGAATAGACTGTATTTTTCATCTATATGAGAGCAAAACCAGAAAAACTAATCTAGAGCACCGGAAGTCAGGATAGTGGGTACTCTTGAGTGGGAAATGACTGGAAGGGTTTTTTTTGGGGGGATGGTGAGTGCTGCTTACATGAGTGTGTTCATTTTATGAAAGGTCATACATTGTGAACGTATACTTATGTTTTAAGCACTTTTCAGTATATATGTGCACTTTATTGAAAGATTAAAATGAGAAAAACTCTTAAATTATTCCAAAGGAACTAGGACCTCAGAATGTCCTTTATGATGGGAATTAACCTTTAGACAGTAAGAGCAGGGTCAGACGGAAGGTAGAGTAGGGAGAATTATTTAGTGCCTTCTTTGTGCTGGATAAGGTGGTGGGTGCTTGACATATGTTGTTTAATCCCTTCAACTTCCCTTTAAGGAAGGCAGAAAAGTCACTTTATAGATGACAACGCTGAGCATCAAAAAGGTTGTTACATGTCCAAAGTCACAGAGCTACTAAGAGTCACAAACAGGATTCAAACACAGGGTGGGGAAAATTCCAAAATCCAACTTCTTGCTCTGAGGTAGACTCATGACAGTAATTAACCGATACTTCTTTGTTGCTACACTGAGGAATTTTACCCACACTTAATCTCACATTTGTGTTTTCAAGAATAACTCATTCTAGAGTTTTTGCATAGGGGGAATTGAGTTTATGTTAAAGGTGGCGGAACGATTTGTAAAACGATAGGGAGAATGGTTGTACAACTTCAAGAATGTAATCAATGTCACTGAATTGTACATGTACAAATTGTTGAGTTGGTGTATGTTTTGTTGTGTATATTTTCACCACACACACACACACCCAGAATAACTCATTTCATACAGAAATATTTCCATGAGAAAATGAGCCACTGAAACTGGCTCACTGTCTTGACCTGGGGAAGCAAAAGAAGAGTTTCAAATCCGTGAAAATGCAAAGCTGACTTACAGCCTTAGAACAGCAGTGTTCCTAGGCTGTTGTGATTTCTCGTTAAAGGAGGGGGCAGGTGGTGATGGTAATAATGAGTGGGGGTAGCCCACGATCAGAGGAGAAATTCTGCTTCCTCAGAGTCTGTGGTCCAGCAGCATTAGTGCCAGAGGAGGGCCAGGAATAGAGCCACAGGAGGCCTCAGTCTACCTCTGAAGACTTCTACTAGTTCACAGGCCTTGATTTTTGGCCATATGCGTTCTCAGCAATAGGATCCAGTGGAAAGGAGGGGCAATGAGATCCACAGCACCCAGAGCACCTACAAGTCAGGGAAAAGTCTCACCAGGGAGAATGCCCATATCGTATAATAGAGGCAGGAGGGGAAGGAGTAAGGATGAGGAAATGGCTCCTGGAAACATGTCTGTGTTACTCAGGCCTGCTTGTCCTAGGCAGAGCAGGCATTGCTCCTGGGGCTGTCTCTCAGGGGAACCTTTTCAGGTAAGGAAGGGTGTGAAGACTTATTCCAGCTTAAGGTTGGGAACAGAGATCCCTCTGTGAAAATTCAGAAGGCAGGGAGTGGTTTGGGAATCCAGGATTCTCTGCTAGGGCAGGGCATGCGGTGGATCTCACCAGCTGTCACTGGGTGAGTGGCTTTACTTACTGTGGTTCGATGCTGAGGGCTTGTGCTCTGTGTTATCCCACTGGTTGCTTGTCCTAATAATTATCAGACACCGTGACTGCTATTCCCAACATACAAATGTTGCTTCCTGAATTTGGAAGGACACCTTCAGCAGACAAATCCTGAATGTCCATTTATACCACGGTTGGTACTACCTTTCCTTCAGGGCCTTGTTTCTTCAATCTAACCACTATCTCTCCAGTGTTGACTCCTTTCCATTTGCTAAATGTGCACATTTGTTGTTGTTATGTGCCATTGAGTCAATTTTGGACTCACAGAGACCCCATGTGACAGAGTAGAGCTGCCCCATAGGGTTTTCTAGGTTGTAATCTTTATGGGAGCAGATCTTCAGGTCCTTCTCCTGCAGAGTCACTGGGTGGGTTCTAACTGCCAACCTTTCAGTTAGCAGCCTAGTGCTTTAACAGGGCTCCTTAGATGTGCACATTTAGTTCCATTCTTTATCACCTGCTTCTGAGCCTACTCCTACGCTAAGACCTTTCCCCTTTTGTTTTCCCAAGGAGCAGATACTGTTTTTTTCCTCACTTTATTTATTGTCAAGGGGCCGTTTGGTTGTGTCTGCTTCTCTTAGATTCAGTTCCTGTCCTGTCCCTCTCTCCTCTGCTACTGTGGTCACCAGAGCACCTGGCTAGCTTTCTCCTGCTGCTGCTTTCATTTTCTCATTTGTTTTCCCTTTGGACCGTGGCTTCACTGACTGGGGAACAGAAGAACATAAATGGGAATTCCCCCTCTAAATGCAGATAGGGATGGGAATATCCATGTCCAAGAGACAGTGGGATACAGGGAGCATGAAGACCAGGGAGGCAGAAACTCACAGACATTAGTGCTGAGCAGCAGGAATTTAGGAAGGAGGAAGAGGAGGCCCAGGCCCAGAGTCAGAGGTAGAGAGGTGTCCTCTCCCTCTCCTAAGCATGGCAGTTAATCTTGGAGGAAGCAGAACACGAGGAAAGGCATCATACCCACCAGTCTCTCTGATAAACAGAAAGTACACCAGGGCTGCTATCAGAGCCACCCCGGACAGTACTCCAACCACGATGCCGGCAATGGCCCCACGTGAGAGGCCAGAACTTTCTGGAGTGGAATTATAATCTGTCATAGGAAGAGAAAATAAAAGAATTATTTTACAGTTGGGGTGCCCTGGGAAACAATTCTCAACATGAAGGAGTCTCTACTCATTCCATCAAGGAATAGTTTCCATAGAAAGTTCAGTGTGAAGCAGTTGGCTGACTGTATTCTTGCAATTTTTCCTCTCTCACTGTGTTTCTAGGTTAATGATCCAACTTGTCTCAATTCCATCCTGCCGTTTTTGCACACAAATAGTTTTGAGGCTTTGGAAATGTGAGAAAGGCTGACAGTTATTTTTGGGTTATTAGAACTCCCTACTTGTCTTCCCATCTTTTTGTGGTTACATCTTGTTCTCAGTTTCCCACCTACGGCAGCCATGAATGCTTACCTCTCAGATCTCCCGTGGTGGGGACTTAACTGACTGAAGATGCAGACTAATGCACTGTGAATTCACCATCTTGTTTATGCAGAGCCCTTGGTTCCCACAGGCTCCAACAGGGGTCTAAAGCAGGCCCGTTTCTGGGAGACAGTTTCCTCTAACAGGTGACTGGTTCGAGGACTCCCCATTGGCCTCGTGGAAATGCTCTTAGAACTACACTGCAACCTAAAACCTCCTTTCCTCCCTTTCTCCTTCACAGGGATCAGATCTGCATCCTCATCTGGGACTCTCCCAGGCTCCTCCGACTCCTGCCCCATTTCCCTCACAGGCATTTTCCCTAATAAAGGTCTTGCTTGTCTAATGGTGTGAAAACTCACACAACAGGCTTAAATTTTGCACTTAACTCTTTTTTTTTTGAGTTTATCTTTTTATTTCCTTTAATAGTGTTTTCCTTCAGTTAAATTGCCAATGTTAATATTAAATGTATAATAATTCATGTATCTACAAGAGGGACCGTTCTAGTCACTATAATTTCCACATGTCTTAACCCAGACTTTGTATAAATTCACTCTGAATTATAGAATGTGTTTACTCTTTGAAAAAAATCAGTAATTATAAAGTGGCAAAGAAAGGCCATTCAATAAATATTTTTAAATGCTTTGTTCAAGAAAGCTTTTTCAGGTTTTATTAGCAGATGCTTTCAAAACCAAATGTCACTCCCACTGATTTTTCGAGGTCTTTAGGCATCATCACAAATGGCACAAATGTTTAAGCGCAAAGCTACCAACGCGAAGGTTGGCCACCTTGGAAGAAAGGCCTGGCAATCTACTTCTGAAAGATTGCACTGAACTTTCAGCCCCTTTTTTCCCTCCCATATTCAGTCAATAATCATGTCCCAATGGGTTTCTGTGTGGTGCATTTTTCCCCCTTATATAATACCTTTTGCATCTGTTTCTAGTTTTTTTTTTTTTTACTTATGTTGCATCCATGTAGGGCTTAACCCTCATCAGTCAACCCAAGGTAGACTGTTAATGTTAATGGTAGCCACTGTTTAGAGTCCTGGTGGCACAATGGTTAAGCACTCAGCTGCTAACCAAAAGGTCAGCAGTTTGAATCCAACAGTTGCTTCTTGGAAACCCTATGGGGCAGTTCTACTGTGTCCTGTAAAGTCACTATGAGTCAGAATTGACTCGACAGCAACAGGTTTATGTGCCAGGCCCTGTGCTGAATACTTGACATATATGTCATTTGATCCTTACAGTCATCCTGTCACACAGACATTATTCCCATTTTACAGGTGAAAAACTGAGGCTCAGAGTGGTGAAAAAACTTACGGAAGTCTTATAGCTAATACGAGGTAGATCTGGGATTTGACTCCAGGACTACTGACTTCAAGGCTAATGATAATAATAGTAATAACAACAGCTAACATTTATGGAACACTTTCTATGTGTGTGACATTTTGCTAAGGGTTTAAACGATTATCACATTAAACCTTTTAACAATCCCATGAAGAAGTCACTCTTATTGCAATTTTCAGTTGAGGAATCTGAGGCTCAGGAAATTAAGAACCTTGTGCCAGTCTGCACAGTGGATATCAGACCTGGGGTATGACACTTAAAACCATCTTTGTTTCAGAGCCTGAGCTCTTGACCACTTTACCGTTGTTACTCTAATTGTCTCTTAACTGATATTCTGCCCCCTGTGGCATTTACCCATTTTGCATACCATTGATAGAGTTCCTCTAACCAGAGAAGATGTAGGAGTGGATGAGGGGTCACTCACATTTCACAGTCAGGATTAGGGGGTCACTTGTGCTGGAACTGACTGGGTTGGAGACCTCACACTGATATTTTCCAGCATCCCCCCTCCTGACGGGGTCTATGGTGAGTGAACTGTTGTCCTGGGACAGCGTCATCCTGTCCGTAAGCCGTAGGATCTGCGCTTGGAAGACCCACTGGATGGAGATTCCAGTGTGGTTGGTGAGGCAGGTGAAGGTCACAGGGCCCTCATGTTCTGTGACTGTGGTGTTGCTGGCTCCAATGGAGGGCTTTGTCACTGACTCTGTGGAAAATCACAGGAGGTGACTGTGGGAGGGACTGGTGCTGGGACTTCTCTCCTTCCTATGATATCTCCACCAGCTTACAAGCCACACAGTGAGCTCTGAAAGGTAACCCAAAAGGTGGTCCTGCCCCTCTGCAGAAGTCGTGTGTCTGTCCATGTGCTGATCTGTGAGGACAGGGTGACCCCTCCACTTGCTAGGAAATAGGTGAAGGCCCCTGACTCCCTGGAGTATCAGCACCTGGACCTCTTCCCAGCCCACGTGTCCATCCACCTCATCATTAGATGGAATTTTCCTTCTCTAGACATTTGTGTGACCCTTTCCTAGGGCCTCCTGTGACTGTGGAAGAGATCAGGCCCCTCTCCAGCAGACAATTCTGTGTGTGTGTGGTGGAGGGGGAGTGGGGGGGAAGGTAGGCTGCTGGCCATGTTCATCTCTGGGGCAGGGCAGCTTCACAACAGAAGTGAAGGTGTTTCCTTTTTGTTAAATAACATATTAGGGAGTAAACACAGCCCAGCCGTCTTCACTATCTTAGAAGCTAGAAAGTTTTCAGTCTAAAGGATTTCTCAAACTGAAAAAGGTTTTTGCTTCCAGTCTATGGATTGACTATCAGGTGAAGGAAAACTTCAAGGGAAGTGGTTATGTTTCAACAAAACTACAGTGAAACCTGTAAGAGCCGGAACTCCACAGGACTGCGTGCTTTTCCGGGTCTTGGCGGTTTCCCGCCTTTGACAGGGTGCAGTCTCACCACTTTTCTATTGCTCTCTATCAGTGGAAAATATTTGAGTTTTCCTTCTCTGACAGGTTTCTGCCTTACACAGGTTCCTGCTTTTGCAGGTTTTACTGAACATACTTTTGGCCCTGCCCCTTCATGAAGAATCTTCATGGTTGGATCTACCCAGTTTTCCAAGTAGGAATCATGATGCATTGTTCTCCTTTGTGTATCATCTGTGCCAGTGTGTCACAGCACACACAGCCGTGCCTTTAGACCCACATCACAGGCTTAGATGCCTCTGCCCTGAAGCTGGTACTTTCCCCATGTCCCTGAAGCCTGATCTGGTGTGGCTCTGGTATCCATGGGCTGCATGTTTTAGCAAGATTAGGACACAGCACACCTGAACCTGCTCCACACTCTCCGGTCCAACCACAGATGGTGTCAGAACAGGGCTGGTGCATGAGATTGCAGGGGACAAAGCAGAGAGGCAGAGCTCCATCCTGCCCATCACCCCATTGGAGGTTGTTTCATCCTCTCAGTTGGGAAAACATGTAAGCCTGTTCAAAGTCTTGTGGGCTCCTCGTAGCACATGGAGTCAGTGAAAGAAAACAGAGATGAAAGAAAGCAACAAGTTAGTGACACAGAGAACACTTGACTTCGAGGACACTTCTTTCCACTCTCACTCTGAAGCCCCCTCCCATTCCACGGGGCTTCCTGGGGTTGAGAGAGCCCCCTCCCTTACATTCCAGCAAACCCAAGGTCTGCTCTGAGAAAAAAGAAGAACAAGAGGAAGGAACAGTCTCCAGGGATGTAGAGGAGGGCTCAGGGACAGATTTTGGGATTTGTGTGTGCCTTGCAGACACAGATGGGAAAATAGCTTCTTTAAAATTTTTTTGAAAAACCAGGCTGACCTCCACCCCAGAGCTTGGTGCTGAAGTTCTAGGGAGCCACTTACCAGAGACTGTGACTATCTTGACTGTGTTTCCATTGAGGCCAGTGACATTGTTATGGACATGGCAGATATAGTTTCCACTATCACTCACAGTGACGTAGGGGATAAAGAGCACTTGTGCGGATTGCAAGTAGTTCACATTGATAAGCCAAGAATACTGTGCAGGTGGGTTGGAGGTTGCATTGCGGGAGAGAGTGAGGTTGGCCCCTAGAAGGTAATGCCAGTCTGAGGGGGTGTCCCGGCCATCTGGAGCAAACAGAATAAAGCCACGTTGTGATGTAACCAGAGGGAAGGGGAAGCTCCTGGTTTGATGAGGGCCACAGCACCCCTCTGAGCTTTGTTTTTTAAAAGTCCTACACAATAACCCCCTGACTTCTGTAAGCCTGATCTGAGACCATTAACTGGTTTCTCCCATCCCAGGTGCTGATCCTGAGCATCTTTACACAGGAGCAGCCCCTCCCCTCCTTGTTTGGCAGCATGGCTGGGCCTGCCCAGATTTTCCCAGGAAAGGATATCATGGCCAGACTGGGTGCCCAGGGGCTGAAGGTAAGTGTACTTGGAGCTGAGAGGACTGATGTGCCCTGGCTCTGACAGACTGGATTTGAGATGGCAGCCTGGGCCATGTGGGAATAGAAGGTACTCATAGAGAACATTCAGAATGAATGGGTCACTATGGCGAGCATTCACTGGGTTCCAGGTTCTACACTTGTAGGGTTCTGTGTCATTCCTTGTGACATTGTTTATAGTGAGAATCCTATTGTCCTTGGACAATTCTAGGCTGGCACTGTTTGGGAGGCTCTGATTGTTTATCAGTCATAGGTAGGTTGAGTTTTGACTCACAGGGTCACGGGTTAATGTTACAGAGTCCTGGTCCTCCACGGGGTTGGAGCAGTTGCTGATGATGAAGGGTGTGGGTAACGCAGGTGCCAGATAACAGAGAGATTACCCCATTTAGTATCTTTGATTCCTGCAAAGGCATCTTTCAATCGGAGTTGGCATTACATATCTCTCAGCCAACCTGGAGTCTATAAAATATAAAGCAGGCCTTTCTATTACAAGATAAGTGTCTGACAATTTGAGTGCTCAGAGAACATAAGGTGGATCTGCATTATTCTATTCCTGGGAAAAAGCACAGACTTTCTCAAATGTTAGTTAAGTAGCAGTATTTGGTCATGGAAAGTCACAGGACTGGGGATCAGAGCACACCAAAGACTTCTCCTGGGTTCTTCCTTGACCAGCTGACTGTCTGACTGACATCAGTTTCCTCACCTGGACCTTGTGCTTGCTGAGGTCTCTCCAGCTGCGCAATTCTACATTGCCAGATCAGGTGTGTTTTGTCTGATACACAATTTTTTTGTTCAAAAATAACCTAGATGTGGGTAATGAGGGGACTTCTAACTGTCTTTAAATCTGAGGATATGGGGCAGCCTGGCCTGGAGACTGGGTGTCATGAGCAGAAATTACACTCAGGAGCAAACCCAGTGGTCAGACCGTGGGGCTACAAGATGGGGGGCAGTTCTTTCTGGTGTTTGTGGTGACTGACGAGATCCCATGGCCCCAGAAAGGACAAAGCCGAGTCCAAGAAATGATCTGAGGGAGGGAACAGGCAGGAGTTGGCTGGATTTGGAAGCAGAACCATGTTCGTTCCTTGGTTTTTAGTGTCCCTTCTCCCATGGCTGAGGGCAGGTGAGGACCATGTTTATCTTTCCTGAAATACATGTGGATGGTTTCAAATGCAGAATGGTTACTGATGAAAAGTGGGGGCAGCATTAACTTGCTGAGGGTCTGGCCTCATGGACCATTTGTGTTTAGTGGATATGGATATAAATTTGATTAACTGTTTAAATTTCTTCCATATGTAATAATTACTATTAACGATTTAAAGATCTGAGGCCGTTTGAAGGAATATTTCTCTAGAGAACGCTAGAAGATCTTAGGCCAAGCTCTGAAGTCCAGCAAGGATCACATTATGATCAAAGGAAGATGCTGAAATCTGTTTGAAATCTGGGACTCCCTGGGTAGGGAGAGATAAGTGATCCTGCCAAGGGGACAGAATTAATCAAAAGGAATTCTGAAGTGTCTCAATATAAAAGGAGGAAAGAGATCACATTAGCAGGAATTACGTGTTATTTTAGCCAGTTTATAAAAGAGGTCGCTGTCACTGATTCCTCATGGAGAGTTGGGCACAATGGGGAGGAGTCTTGACAGAGGCCTGTAGAATACTTCCTTTCTTTTCTTTAGACCTCATGAGTGATGCCATCAAAACAACTACAAAACAACAACAACAATAACAATAAAAACAACTAGAGTTTGATCAAACCGACTAGCTGACTGTCTGACCAGACTTGGTTTCCTCACCTGGAACCTGTACTTGCTGAAATCTCTCCAGCTGCACAATTCTACGTTGCCCAGCCCAGTTGTAGTTTCTTTGAGGCCTCCCTTTCAATGATATCCTAGAAACGGTTAAGGATGGGACTTATCATTGGCCTTAAACCTAAAGAGATGGGCAACCTGGCCTGGGGACAGGGTGTCATGAGCAGAATAGCACTCAGGGAGACCAAGAGCAAGCCTGGTGGTTGGCCACAGTGATAGTAGCTGAAGTGACAGTGGCTCATGCATCTCCCATCTGAGAGGGCATCACCTAATGATCATGGTGTTATGATGTGCCTGCGGAATGGAGAATAAAAGTAGTCAACAGTACATGGTTTCGAATCCGCTCCTCAGAGAAATTCTCAGAACCACTGTGGTACTGTAAGCCTTATACCAAAGACAAGGATGTGAATCACAAGTAAAATGTGCCTCTGTATTTTGGGGACTGCAGACCTTTTCCCCCTGCCTTTCTCTCCTGGTTGGTTGAATGCAGACGGTGAATCAAGGAGTTCCATGTCCACCCTGTGTGGCTTGTCCCACGTGTTGACATCACTAAAGGGAAGAACACTGGATGGGGACACAGTGGAAGCTTGTTTTGCTGGGGAGTTGGGTACATTGGCTAGTGGTGGAGTCTTATCAGAGGCTGGTGCTTAGACTGATTTCTTTGCCCTTTACTGTGTCTTGGGAAGGGTGAGCCTAGCCACAGTGTTGGTGGAAGAGAACATGACAATCAGTATCTTGGGGAGGGTTAAGGAGTGGAGGAAGCTGTGTAGAGCAGGGCAGTCCCAGTTGGAATGAAGGAAGAGCAAGATGAGGGACATGGAAGGAGCAGACAGAGCCAGAAATGCCTGCAGCAGTCAGCAGTGGGGGTTCATGAGTTCACAGACTGAAAAACCCAGACCTCAAATGTGACCCAGAAGTAGGACAAGTGAAATGCTCTCCACTGAGCCGCACCAGAGTCATTGAGAGAACCAACCCCTGGGGTAGCTTTAAGAACAGTCAGAGGGAGGAAACCTGGGTCTCAGCCACCTGGAGGGCCAGGGGGCCAGGGTGGCTGAACATCCTGGGAATCTGCAAGTAAGGTCCAGTCTCTGAAGAGCTTATGGATCATTCATTCCCTCCTTCCGTCCTTTATCAAAGAGTAATTGAGAGTTTGTTGCATGTTGGGTCTGTGCTAGCTGCAGGGTGCGCAGTGAGAAGTGAGACAGTAAAATCCTTTCATTTATGCTCCAGTGGAAGAGATACACAACACATCAGTAAACAAACATAAATTATTTCACTCCAGTGCAGGGAGTATGTGGATCGCTTCTCTGGGGGTGGAAGCCTGAACATGCCTGGCACTGACTAATTGTTGGTGAAAGTAATTTAGTTCTAGAGTAAAACTGGATTAATCATTCATTTGCTATGACAGTCCCCTCCCCTAACAAAATCACTTTCTGCAAACTGGGGATGTCTAAGAAGAAAAGTTCTGAAGCAGTGGCTGCTCTCAGGGTCCACACCTCTAATGAGGCTACGAGGGATGGAGGAAAGGTCAGGGCTGTGGCTGCAGACAAATCTTGGTGTGACTCTGATCTGTCAATCATGGTCTGTGTGACCCTGATTTAGTGACTTCTTTTCTTCATGCCTCAATTTCCCCTCAATAAAATCAGAGAAAGGATAAGGGGCATCTAGCTTGCAAGGTTGTCTGTGAATTAACCTTATAATATTCACAGTTATCTGACCTAAAGCTGGTTACAGAGGAGCTGCCCAAATAACCAAACAAATGGCATCTATTATTGTTTGCCTCAAGGAGAGGGCACCCTCAGGTTGAAAAGGAGCTGCCTATAGCATCTTCTTCCCTTTTCCCTCCTCCTGGGGATGTTAATCTTCCTCTAGGGTCTTCTAAATTCCCCAGGGCAGTCAGGTAATGGCCTGGAGCATGTTGTCATCTGTGGTTTCCAAATTGAGTCTCAGGTGAAAGACTCAGCTGTCCAGAGTAGCTCTTGGGGTGCAGCCCTGGCTGGTGACCAGCTCCAGGAGCTCCAGAACTCAGGCAGTCAGTAAATTGTTCCTCCCCGTCAGATCTGTCTTGGAGGCCAAGATCCAACTCTGCTACAGGCTCCCCATGGTCACCTGGAGTCTAGATACCTGGGACAGGGCCTGGGGAAGGGACTTCCTGGTGCTGATATGCTCTGTGAGGATCCCAGGGGCCCTCAGGCCAGGACCTGATCTCCAGGGTCTTTTTCAGAATCATGTTCACAGGATGGAGCCCAGGGGGGATGGACTGAGTGATCCCCCTTTGCTGAGTTACTCCCCATCTGTCTCCTTCTCTCTGCTGTGAATGTCTGCAGGGTCTGGATTCAGGAAGAGGATTCTGATCTAAATGCTCAAAACCCAAGTATGGAATTATGGAATGCAGAGGGAGGCATATGCACTGCAAAGGGTCCAGGCCTGTCAATCCTTATCTTCAAAGTAGAATTAACCCCACTCCACACCCAGATGTCAGAGAGGAATTACTTACAGTGTATGTGGATCTGTCTAGCTACTACCTCACAGTCACCATTTGGCTGTGTTATTTGTAGTGTGTATATTCCTGTGTCCTCCAGGGTGACTTTATGGAACAGCAGGGAGCCATTGTGGTATAGTGTCTCCCGATGGCTATGGGCAGGCCCTGGAGTATTTGAGTTATTGGTAGATATAATACAATTTTATTGTTGTTGCCTCTACTTTACCCTTTGTACCAGATGTAGATTAAAGGATCTGCTGGTGGATTGTAGAGAAGTAGAAGAACATCATTTCCTTCGGCAGCATTGAATGGCACTGATTCAATGGTCAGTTGGGCTGATGATGGACGTGCTCCGGAAGATTAAAATTGAGACTAGGAGGGAAGAGAAAGAAATCAATCTGCATTTGGACAATTGTACAGAGATGGAAATTTGGGGCCCTTGAGTCTGAGCAGGTCTCTTTCAGCCCTTGGACATGGTGTGTGTGTGCGTCCCAAGTCAACATTACTTCAGCGCCTTGGAACCTGTTATTTCCTCTTTTTCTAATAATCTCCCCCAGATGTCTGTCTGCATGGTTCACTCACTCACTCACTGCCCTCAGGCACCTGCTCACACTCAGTGGCGTCCTTGGGAGCTGCCTTCCTGACACCTCATCTACAGACCCTCTGTTTTTACTTTCTGACCTTTCCCTGCTGTGTCTTCCATGGCCCTTATCAATACCTGACACCCCATGCAGGTCTGTTTGCTTGTCTGTCTCCCTCTCCCCTAGTTGGGAGCTCCATGAGGGCAGATACTTGTTCTGTGGTGTACCCTTAGTGCCTAGACACTTCTGCAGATACTTGGGGAATGAATCAGTGAAGGTTCCTAGGGCCCCTCCAAGTCCTGGTGTTTATTTGCCCATTTCTGAGATAGGTAGGTATTTCACAATTTATTGTTTGCCCTACACCAATTACCTTCGAGTCATTTCTGACTCATAGTGACCCTATAGGATACAGCAGAACTGCCCCATAGGGTTTTCAAAGAGCGACTGGTGGATTCCAACTGCCCTGACCTTCTTATTAGCAGCCAAGCTATTAACCACTGTGCTAAGAGATAATTAATTTGGAAGACATGCAGCAAGTGTGGTTTTACTCCCTCTTACCAATTTCAGTTCAATGACACTTCCTGTTGCTGGGCCCTCCTCCCCCTTCTGTGTTCTCTCCACTGGAGCTCCACAGGGAGCTATGTGTCACCTCCCAGACCCTGACAGAGTCCAGTGTTGGGGGAGCTTGAGAGTGAGGAGGACTGTGGACTGAGATGACGCTGGTGAGGCTCAGACCCTGCTGGGCTGTGGGCGATGCTGAGGGGTCAGCAGCCCTCTTTACAGGAGGGGTGCACGAGGCTCCAGTCTACGGAGAAGTTCTGCCACCTTCTGGTGGACAGTTAGAAAAGCGTAGAAGGAAAAGTTATTCTGCCAAGTAGTTTTTTAAATTGATGTGAAATTCCCATAACATAAAATTAACCATTTTAAATAACCAGAGAAATTTTTATTCAATACCATCCTTTAATCATTTTGATCTCTCCTGTCCTGCTCTCTGTGTCCTCTGGATGGTGCATTCCTGGAGAACAGGGATCATCTCTGGTCATTCACAAGTCTGTACACAGTAGGTGCTCACTCAGCATGTGTCAGGCAGACAGACCTTCACTCTGTTCCCTCCTGATGTGTGAGCTGAAAGAAGATACGTCCCTTTCTGTGGGCTGGTGCCTTCCATCCACAAGGATGTAGACAGAATCACAAGGGCTAGTCTCTGAGGAGACTCACTCAGTGAAGTGCAAGGGGCTAGAGGGAGGCCTGGGCTTTGGGCCATGAGGACCTAGGATGTCTTCTGGTTCTTATAAGATGGTTTTACCTGTTCTGTTTGAAGTCACACAGGAAAACACATTTGTTGTAAAATACCAGAGTTATAAACCTGTATAAAATAATATGTGTCAGTTCCTGTCCCAGTTCCATTTCCAGCATGTAACCACTTTTGCATTTGCCCGTATTGCATTGGGAAATATTCTGCAAAAGACCGCTTTAAAGTGTTAAAAAGCAAAGATGTTACCTTGAGGACTAAGGTGTGGCTGACCCAAGCCTTGGTGACATGGATATGAAAGCTGGGCAATGAATAAGGAAGACCGAAGAAAAACTGACTGCTTTGAATTGTGGTATTGGCAAAGAATACTGAATATACCATAGACTGTCAGAAGAACGAAAAAGTCTGTCTTGGAAGAAGTACAGCCAAAATGCTCCTTAGAAGCAAGATGGCAAGACTTTGTCTTATATACTTTGGACATGTTATCAGGAGGGACCAGTCCCTAGAGAAAGACATCATGCTTGGTAAAGTAGAGGGTCAGTAAAAAAAAAGGGAGACCCTCAACGACATGGATTGACCTAGAGGCTGCAACAATGGGCTCAGTCATAGCAATGACCATGCAGATGGCACAATACTGGCGGTTTCATTCTGTTTTACATAGTGGTGTTATGAGTCAGAACTGACTTGATGGGACCTAACAACAACAATCAGTTTTGACAGTTGGTATGAATCTTTCAATAATGTTTTTTTCATGTATTAACCTTCCAAAATATTACTGAATGAGGTTGTTTTTTTCATAACGTTCTCTCAGAGTGCGGTGAGTAGTGGGCAAAAGCCATGTTAGTTCATGTCAATTTGTTTCAACCAAGTTTTTTTAAGTGATTCCTCATTATTTCATTGCACAGCTACACTGTGATGCTTTATCCCCACACTGTGCTGGTTTGGAGACTGTTTCTCAGTTTTCCTATTCACAAGAAACTCTGCAGTGAACTTCCTCATTCCTCTTTACCGCACATGGGGGTGCTGATCTCATTCTTGCAGCAGATATCTGGGAAGCTCCCTGTGCTGGGCTGTGTGCTTGTCAGAGAGCAGGACAGGCACAGTCGTGCCTTCCAAGAGCCCACAAGTCAGGGAAGGTTCTTAGAAATGGATCCTGGTCAGAGGGTGTGCATGTTATCATGAGGTAAAAGTACAAATTGATTTGCATAAATGTTGTATGTGCTAATTTCCAACACAGGCCAGACATGAGGAAACTCCAGAAGTAGGGCCATATACTGTGGTGACAGATGTCAATCTCACCAGGAGATTGTGTGTCCATGAGAGACATTAAGGGCTGATTGTGGGGTGCAGGGACACGGCAGAGAGGACCGTGGTGACTACTCAGATGTGGCACGTGAGGAGGGGCCTTTTCCCATCCAAGGCAGTAGGAGTCCCTCCATGACCACCCAGGTGACTTGCTGCAGTGGACATCCTGAGTGATGTGAGTGCGGAGACCACAGGGATGCAGGCCAGGCTGAACCTGAGTCTGTAAGAAGGGCCTGGCTGAAGCTGTAGGGATCAGATTTGCCTCTTTGGGTGGGATGTGGTGGAAATGAGGAAGATGGGAATGAGTGTGAGGGAACCCGGTCAGCTCCTCTTCCCTTGTGGTCACAGGCAGAGTGATGGAGCCCTGGGAGCAAGGCCCTACACTGGGAGATAAGTCTTTAGGCTTCACTAGTCCCTTGGGGTCTATGGCCATACTCCCCTAAACGAACTGATCTCAGAAGCTATGCAGGATCAGGCCTGGTTAGTACTTGGATGGGAGACCACCTGGCACTACTGGGTGCTGTAAGTTTTGTGGAACCCTGTTGGTGCAGACATTAAGAGCTCTGCTGCTAACCTAAAGGCTGCCAGTTTGAATCCATGAGACACTCCAAGAAACCCTATGGGGCAGTTCTACTCAGTCCTGTAGTCTTGTAGGGTCACTATAAGTCAGACTCGACATGATGGCAATGGGTTTGGTTTTTGATTTTAGTCCCCTGGGAGGGTTGTTGACTCTGTTGACAGGGATGGAACAAAGGTCTCTGAAACCAGCATAAGACTTGACCTAGCAGATCTGGGCAGAGTAGCCCAGGACTCAGGTCAGCCCAGCAGCCCCATGGGCACAGCTAGAACTCAGGGAGCAGGACTGTGTGCTCAGGGGACTCCAGGCTGGGTGATGGGCTGTGGTTCTAAGGTCAGGCACTGGGCTCTGAAGTTAATGCTGAAAGATTCTCCCCATGTTGCAGGCAGAGAGTCCAGAGTCTCGGGGGCAGGGCGGCTCACTGTGATGCCAGCGCCAACTCTCAGCCTCCCTGAGGGAATGCTCTGTGTGCATCAATTGGCCATCAATGCAGGGTGTTACAATGGATGTACCAACAACCGTAAAGTCCAGACTAGTACAATGAGTTCATAATTTATAAATTAGGAAATAGTTGGGGTTTCCAGTGTAGTAACATTCTCACTCATTGCATTTTCTCCCATGGAATAGAATCGAGTGGCCTTTAACACAGGCGCTTTTCATCCTGTCCTTCCTCCTTGCTGCAGCACCTGGGCGTGAGCATCACAGCCACTGTCCATGGTGCTGACCATCATGAATTATTGTGGATTTCTGAATTTTTGTGTGTTCTGTTTCTTCTTCACATCTTAACATTATTAACCAGGAAGAGGATGAGAGGGGCTGGAGGGAGTGTGGACAGGACTCAATCTCCATCTCTCAGATCAGTGAATGTGTTTTAACTGACTCCACAGTAATGACAGCCAAGTCCATGCTGACCATGTGTGGTTTGTGGTGAAAGTGACGATAAAAAGGCCTCGAGAGGGGTCACTTTTCTAATCCAATGATGTATGCATATGGGCTAAGGAGTCATTTAGGGCTAAATGATGATGTGGTCATTTTTATATTTTTGTCACCTTCACCTCATGACAAACAACATTTGGGCAATGGCAGAAGAGCTTTGTGATCTGTGGGTTTTGTGCTTTAGCAAATGGACCAGATTTTGTTTCCAGAAATGACAGGAACTGTGGCCTGGAGTTCATGGCAGTGCTTGTAAGGACCTTGCTGAGCTCCTGAATGTGGGCCCTTCCCTGCATTGGTTTCTTCTACAGTCCCTCTCTGTCTTCCCACCCTACAGAGGTAAAGGCGCTCTGAGCGCTGGCCTTTGGGACAGAGGAGAAAGCCAGTGGTGCTGGCTGGGGATCCTGGATCCTGGGTGATTTCATTTGCGAAGGGCAGTGTGTCAGAAGGGGGCCATCAGGGCCCGGGCTGAATAGGGCAGGAGGGCTCAGGACACCAGGGGCTGAGAAGGAACCATGCTATGATGTGCCCGCCGTCCATGGTTGCTCCTTCATTGTCATGTTTGTGTGGACTTCAGATGGCCCCATTTCCTGTGCTACCTGCATTGCCAGAGGGGTAAACACTGGGAGCTGTCCAGGTTCCCCTATCCCGATGCAGGGTGAGTACAGTGCATTGCTTTCCTGTCTGAGCCTCGCTCTTGTGAAAATCACCCTTTCCTGTGAGCATGGTCACACCCCCATCCGCCTCCAAATCTTCTCTGCCACAGAATAGAAACAAGAGTTGGGGTAACTTAGAGATAATATTTCACTGTGTGTCCCACGGGAGAATGGATCCAGAGTTTCAGGTGAATTTTTGAAAAGAGAAAGTTCCCATGAGCAGAAGGAGAGAAAATGAAGGGAGAAGGATCCTCTCATTCAGATCTTTTCCAGGTAATCCACGGTTACAAGTTTGCTTTTTCCAGAAGCCCCTCACTTTCTAGTGGAGGAGGGATGGGAGGCCTTTTCTTGGTCCTGCCTGAGTCCAAGGCAGCCCTTCTGGGTCTCCAGAAATCTAGGAGGAAACCCCCTCCACCGCAGCTCTCAGGTCTCTTCAGGGCTCAGAGCTGATAATCTTGCTCAGCTCCTGCCCTCTCCCCCAGGTCTGGGGTCTGAGGTGAGCCCCTCTTCTCAGCCCCTAAGGAACATTTCCTGGAGGTAACTGAGGAGACACTTCTGCTTTTGGGTGGATCTGGCAGCAAATGTTTGTGTCAGGCTTTAGTCATTTCTGTAAAAAAAGAGAAAAAAAAGGAGAACAAGAGGACTCTTCCTGACTTGGGTCCCACATGCATCTTCTCTGTGCTGTGCCTGGCTTTACTCAGGGAGATCCCTGCTCCCAGACTCCTCCTCTGCTCATTACCCATGCTACCCTCTTCGCCGCTGTTTCCTGAATTCAAATCACGGCCAGGAGTGGGGTAGGGCAGGTCCCGATCTCCCATGGGCCTGTGGGATCAGCACATTCATGGTCCACACTCACCTCGTAGATGGGAACAGCTGCCCAGGGGCCAGGCAAGGGTGCCTGAGTGGGAGATAGAGAAAAAGGACATCAGGGACAGGCATGGAAGAGTTTGTTAAGGGCTAGGGGGCAGTGCAGAGCACAGTCTGGGAGACTGGGTTGGTACTGCTCAGAGGAGTGGCACTTGGTGCACAGTACAGGTAGGCAGGAGGAAAGGAGAGGATGTGATGTGTAGAGTTAAGTGGGTGGCTGAAAGAAGAGAAAGAAGAGAGAGAAACAGAAGCAAAAAAAAAAAAATCAAAAAATGAAATAAAAAAAATAAAAAGAAAAAAGTAAATTAAAATGGCAGTGTGGTAGGATTTGCTGGGTGGGAGCGGGGCAGACCTGGCTGTGTGCTGGTGGCTCTTTGACTGAGTGGTATGGCTCAGCCTGCTGAGAAGGGATATGGGTGGCACATGGGGCTAGGTGGGTAGGAAAAAGGAAGGGAAAGAGGGGAAAGAGAGAGAAGAAACCAGCAATCAAACAAACAAATAAAACAACACCACCACCAATATATGGCGGTGGGGGAGCCAGTCATTAGGGGCGGGACAGAATTAGGATGGCGGCGAGCTGACATCTCTCTTGCCAGGTGGCACAACAAGGCCCTTCAGGAAGGGGCAGAGGCGGTGCAGGGCATAGATGGGAGGGAGAAGGAAAAGAAGAAGAAGTTAAAGAAAAAAAAATTGGTGCTGAGGGAGCTGGCCTTTGGGGGTGGCCCAAACCCAGGGAGGGCGAGTGCCAGAGGCTCTCCAGCAGAGTGGCAGAGTACAGCCTGCCAAGATGTTGGGGGTGGTACACGGGGCTGGGTGGATGGAAGAAAGGAAAGGAAGGGAGAGAGAGAGAAAAAACAACAACAAGAACAAAAACAACAAGCACTAAATAAATAAATAAAATGGCACTGAGTGAGCTGGTCGATAACTGTGGTGACTCTCTGACCAAGCTGTGCAGTATGTCACCTGTAGAAGGTGTGGAGGCTGTGCACAGGGATGGATGGGTGGGAGAAAGGAAAGGAAAGAAAGGAGAGAGAGGAAACAAAAATGGGGAAAAAAGAACAAAGTAAATAAATAAAAAATCACAGCTTGTCAAGAACGGGAGGTGATGGCACAAGGGGCTAGCTGGGTGGCAGAAAGGAAAAAAAGGAAGGGAGAGAGAAAGAAGCAACAACAAAAAAAAAAGTCAAAAAATAAAAATAAAAAACAAAAATACAAACAAATCGCTCTGAAGGGGCTGGCCAGTGGGGGTGGGGCGGACCCTGGTGGCAGTAAGCTAGTGTCCCTCCAGCCGAGCAACCATGGCCCATTGGAAAGCAGCAGAGACTGCATAGAGGGAAGAAGGATGGGGGGTGTGAAAGTGTGTATCCCTGGTTATCAGGTGCTCTGTCTCCTGCTGGAAACTCCGTGGTGTTGCCTTCCCGTACTCCCTGTCTGAGTTCTTTGGTGGCTGTCGCCCAAGATGGCAAATCCAGCCACGTTAGCTGGTATGGGACCTCCAGTCTGTAGCTTTTCTTGTTCTCTGTTCTCTGTCAGTTTCTTATTCCATTTGGTGCTTGATTGAGTTCTTTTATTTCTTCATTTGGTGCTTAGGGTTCCAGGATTGCTGTTTGTATCTGTTTTACTTATTTTTTTTTGGTCTTTACTTCAGTGGGCCAGCATAGTGCTTCTGTCTATAGTGTCATGTTGGCTCCACCTTCGTCTTTTCATAGTACTTTGTTATGATCATTTTTATTTCAGTTGGGTCTGTTGTAATGTCCCCCATTTCATTTCTTATTTGGGTTATTTGCATCCTCTTCTGCTTTTCTTTTGTCAATTTGGCCAATGGTTTGTCTATTTTTTTGCTCCTTTCAAAGAACCAACTTTTGGTTTTGTTCATTCTTTCCATTGTTTTTCTATTCCCTATTTCATTTATTTCTGCTCTGATCTTTATTATTTCCTTTGTACTGGTGGCTGTGGGCTTCTTTTATCTTTCTCTTTCTATTTGTTTGAGTTGTATAGTTAATGTTTTGTATTTGTCCCTTTCTTCCTTTTTGATGTGTGCATCTATTGCTATAAATTGACCTCTGAGCATTGCCTTTGCTGTGTCCCAGAGGTTTTGCTATGAGGTAATTTTATTCTTGTTTGATTCTAGGAATTTTTGATTTCATCTATTCTCAGTGATTTTTAAGCAAGATGTCATTAAGTTTCCATGTATTTGATTTTTTTCCTTTGCTCTTTCTGTTATTAATTTCTACTTTTATGGCATGGCATTGTGATCAGAGAAGACGCTTTGTATTACCTATATGTTTTGGATTTTGTTGAGGGTTGCATTGTGGCCTAAGATGTGGTCTACTCTGGAGAAGTTTCCATGTGTGTTGGAAAAGAATGTGTACAGTGCTGATGTTGGGTGGAGTGTTCTGTATATGCCTATGAGGTCAAGTTGATTGATTGTGGCCTTTAGATCTTCTGTATCTTTGTTGAGTGTCTTTGTAGATGTTCTCTCCTTTACCGAGAGTGGTGTGTTGAAGTCTCCTACTATTATTGTGGAACTGTCAGTTTCTCTTTTCAGTGCTTTTAGAGTTTCTTTTATGTATTTTGGAGCCATGCCATTGGGTGCGTAGATGTTTATTATGGTTATGTTCTCATGGTGGATTGTCCATTTAATCATTATATAATGTTCTTCCTTGTCTTTTATGGAGGATTTTGTTTTAAAGTCTATTTTATCTAAGATTAGTATTGACTCTTGTGCTCTTTTTTGGTTCCTGTTTGCTTGATATATATTTTCCCATCCTTTAATTTTTAATATATTTATGTCTTTGTTTCTAAGGTGTGTCTCTTTTAGACAGACATCAACTCACGGCTGCCTGTATGTGCCATCTTAAGCCTCAGCCACCAAGGACTGCAGACAGGGAGTATGGGAAGGCAACTTCACGGAGCTCTCAATAGAAGACAGAGCACCTGGTAACCAGGGACATACACTTCCCACCCCTACCCTTCTTCCCTGTAAGAGTCGTCTGCCACTTTCCAACAGGCCATGGTCTCTCAGCAGGAGAGATATCAGCTCACTGCCACCTAGGTACACCATGCCCTCACGGCCGTCTCTTTCAGTACCATTTTTTTTTGTTTTTGTTTTTGGCTTTTTTTTGTTTCTTCTCTCTCTCCAATTCTTCTTCTCCTTTCTCCCACCCAGTTAGCCCTGTGTGCCCTCAGCTACCCTTCTTGATGGGCTGAGTCAATGACACACAGCCTTCCTAAGTCTGCTGCACTCCCATCCACTGAATCCTACCACACTACCATTGTATTTACTTATTTGCCTATAGGCACTGAGCGCCCAGTACCATGCCTCCAAGTGGCACCACCCCGGTACCCTGACCCCACCCTGCACTGCACCCTCGACCTGCCCTGTTGGCCCCAGTTTGTGCTGCAAACAACCCATCCCTGTCCCTCCCCCATCACCGGAGCTGTTCTGCTGCACTATAGGTGAGTGACCAGCCCTACCTGCCTGGACAAGATGGTGAGAAATACCGTGCACACAGATCAACAAACAAAAAAACATGCCAATCACCCATGCCCAGACATAACCAAATAAAACAGGATGAAACAGATCTACAATCGATAAATGAAGAAAATAATTCCTGACTGTCCTGGAGACAGCAGACATTATCAAAACAGAAAAACAGGACAGAATGGCTTCAGAAAGTGACCAAAATAAAACAACAGATGACCCTCAGGTAGAAGAAAAGGCACTGGAACTACCTGATAGGGAATTCAAAACTCTAATATTCAAGGCTCTCCAAGAGATGATGGAAAATACAGACAAAAATAAGGAAAAAATAGACAAAATCATGGAATATACAGACAAAATCAGGGAAAATACAGACAAAGCATGGAAGAATTCAGGAAAATAATACTGAAAGAAAATGTCAAAATAAATAAACAGCTAGAAATTATACAAAAACAGCAATTAGAAATCCAAAAGTTAAACAGCAAGATTTCAGAAATGGACAGTTTTAGGAGCAAATTTGAAACAATGGAAGACAGGATCAGCAAAACTAAAGACAAATCCTTGAATACTACTGTCTTAGTTATCTAGTGCTGCTATAACAGAAATACCACAAGTGGCTGGCTTTAACAAAGAGAAGTTTATTCTTTCACAGTCTAGGAGGCTAGAAGTCCGAATTTGCGGTACCAGCTTCCAAAGACCTTCTCTCTCTGTTGGCTCTGGGGGAAGGTCCTTGTCATCAATTTTCCCCTAATCTAGAAGCTTCTTAGTACAGGAACCTTGGTTCCAAAGGATACACTCTGCTCCCTGTGTTGTTTTCTTGGTGGTATGAGGTCTCCTTGTCTCTCTGCTTGCTTCTCTCTTTTATATCTCAAAAGAGGTTTACTTAGCGTACAACCTAATCCTGTAGATTGAGCCCTGCCTCATTAACATAACTTGGTCTTATCCTACCTCATTAAGATCACAGAGGGAGGATTTACAACACACAGGAAAATCACATCGTGTGATAAAATGGTGGACAATCACACAATACTGGGGACCATGGCCTAGCCAAGCTGGCAGATATTTCTGGGGGACACAATTCAATCCATGACAACAATTTTGAGGAAAAATCAGAGAAAAGAATGGAAAAAATGAAGAAGCCCTGAGAACGATGTGGGATACAATCAAAAGCAAAAATTTGTTTGTGATTGGAGTTCCAGAACAGGGAGAGAGAATGGAAAACACAGACAGGATCATTGAAGACTTGCTGAGAGAAAACTTCCCTCATGTCATGAAATATGAAAAGCTGACCATCCAAGAAGCTCAACAAACCCCATATAGGTATATTGTCTCTTGACTGCTGTGGGCAGGCACTGAGGTATTTAATTGAGTTGATATTACTTATGCTGAAATTTGATCATTGTGTTCTAACCTTTCCCGTTTGTACCAGCTGTAGATTAAAGGATCTGCTGGGGGATTATGGGGAAGTAGAAGAACATCATTTCCCTCCATAGCACTGAACAACAGTCATTGAATAGAGTTGGGCTCCAGATGATAAGCGGGCTTCAGAAAATTAAAAATAAGCTTAGGAGGGGAGAGAGAGATATTAGTCAGCATTTGGACAATTGTATTGGGATGGAAACTGGGGCTCCTTGAGTATGAGCAGGTCTCTTTCAGCCATTGGACATGGAGTATGTGTGCTTCCCAAGGTCAGCATTACTTCAGCATCTTTGAACCTGTAATTTCCTCTTTTTCTAATACTCTCTCCCTTGTGTCTACACAGGCTCACTCACTGATTGCCCTCAGATAAGTGCTCACACTCAGTGTCATCACTGGAAGGTGCTTTCCCTGACACCTAATGTACAAACTCACTGTCTTCACTTTCTGACTTTTCCTGCTCTGTGTCCTCCATGATGCTTATCAACACCTGACATCACATGCAAATCTATTTGCCTGTCCGTCTCCCTCTCCCCTGGACATGAGTAACATGAGGGCAGAGTCTTGTGTTGTTTTGTATTGTATCCCTAGTGCCTAGACAGACATACAAATACTTGGGGGTGAATCAGTAAAGTTTCCCAGGGCCCATCCAAGTCCTGGTGTTTATTTGTCCATTTCTGAATTTGGTAGGTAATGGCAATAGTTTCAGGGGTTTATTCAGCCTCCATGGTTCCAGAATGTTTGCAGTCTATGAGAATTTTAAATTCTGTTCTATATTTTCCCCCTTTTGGTCAGGATTCTTCTGTAGAAAGTTTGATCAAAATGTTCAGTAATGGTAGCTGGGCACCATCCAGTTCTTCTGGTTTCATGGCAAAGTAGGCAATTGTTCGTGGAGGTAATTAGCCACACATTCCATATCATCCTTCTGTTCCTGACTCTCCTTCTTCCTCTGTTGCTCCAGGCAAATAGAGACCAATTATCATGTCTTGGATGGCTGCTTGCAAACTTTTAAGACTACAGGCATTATGCAACAAACTAGGAGGTAGAACAGAAGCAATAAGCATGTTATTAGGCCAGTTAACTGGAATGTCCCATGAAACCATGATCTTAAACATCCAAACGAAGGAACTAAATTCCATGAGGTTTTAGTACATGAGCAGCCTCTTTAGCTACCTTTTTATTTTCCTTCCAGTAAATGTATCTATCACACAACTTTTGACAGTTTAAATTTTTACAGGTGTACAACTTATTGACAACAATTACAATAATGGGCAACCCTACCCTTAATTAATGTGATTTTTCTGTCACCGTTAACTCCCTTTTCTAGCACATAATCCCCAAGATTATGGCAAATTCAAGGACAGGACTCTTAGTGGGAAGGAGTGAGTGTGCTCCGAAGAGGTAAGTTTAAAAAAAGTCTAGGTCATGAAAGGGGAGGGGTGGGGAGGTTCTAGCAACTCTCTCCCAGTGTTGGCTTTGCCAAATGTCAATAACATCTATTGACATGAAGGGAGGAGCTGTGATCAGGTAACCTAGAGGTGCAGCATTAGGGAGTGAAACAGTGAGGGTGGGGGCTTCTTTCCTTTTCCCCTGAGGGTTAAGGGATCTCCTCGTGATGGGGATGAGAGGGGCTTGGAGAAAATACATCAGCAGTGCAGTGAGCGGGACAGGTTGCATTACTTGTTTTTTACTGTTTCTGTGGCTGTTGGGGATGGGGATGTTGAAGTTGGTTAAATTATTATAAAGAACTAGGACCTCAGATAAGAATTATCCTTTTGACAGTAAGAGCAGGGTCAGATGGAAGGTGGAAGAGGGAGAATTATTTAGTGCCTTCTTTGTTCTGGACATTGTGCTGGGTGCTTGACTTAATGTTGTTTAATCCCTTCCACTTTCCTTAAAGGTAGGTAGAAAACCTACTTTACAGATGACAAAGATGGAGTCAAAGAGGTTAAGTTAACTTGTCCAAAGTCACAGAGCTACTAAGAGACACATCCAGGATTCAAACACAGGGTGAGGATAATTCCAAAATCCACCTTCTTGCTATGAGGTAGATTCACGGGAGTAATTAACCAATACTTCTTCGTTGCTACATTGAGAAACTTTGACCCAAACTTAATCTCATATTCGTGTCTTCAAGATTAACTCATTCTAGAGTTTTTGCTTAGGTGGCCTTGATTTTATCTTAATGGTGGTGGAATGATTTGGAAAAGGATAGGGAGAATGGTTGTACAACTTGAAGAATGTAATCAATGCCACTGAATTGTACATCTACAAATTGTTGAGTTGGTGTATATTTTGTTGTGTATATTTTCACCACACACACACACACACAGAAAGAATAACTCATTTCACACACAGACATTTCCATGAGAAAATGAGTCAGTGAAACTGGCTATGCTTACCGTATTAGGTGAGTTGTCAGAGTGGCCCTGACCTGGGGAAGAGAAAGAAGAGTTTCAAATCCATGAAAACGCTGAGCTGACTTACAGTCTTAGAACAGCAGTGTTTCTAGGCTGTTGTGGTTTCTAGCTGAAGAAGGAGGCAGGTAGTGGTGGTAATAAGGAGTGGGAGTGGCACATGATCAGTTAAGGAATTTCACTTCCCTCAGAGTCTGTGGTCCAGTAGCATTAGTGCCAGAATAGGAGCAGAAATAGAGCCACAGGAGGCCTCAGTCAACTCCTGAAGATTTCTACCAGTTAACAGGTCTTGATTTTTGCCCAGATGAGTTCTCAGGAACAGGATCCAGAGGTAAGGAAGGGCAGTGAGACCCAGAGCACCCACAAGACAGGAAAAATCTCACTAAGGGAGAATGCCCACATCCATAATAGAGACAGGAGGGGAAGGTGTAAGGATGAGGAAATGGCTCCCGGAAACATGTCCATGTTACTCAGGCCTGCTTGGCCTGGGCAGAGTGAGCATCGCTCCCGGGGCTGTGTCTCAGGGGAAGTGTTATGGGTTGAACTGTGTCCCCCAAAAATATGTGTTGTAACTCCTAGTCTGTATGCCTGTGTTATAATCCCATTTGGTGAATGGGTTGTCTTTGTTATATTAAAAGGCAGGATTAGTGTAAAGTGTATCCTGAGTTAATCTGTTTTGAGATATAAAATAGATTAAATAAACGAGAAGAGCAAAGATGGAGGGAGAGAGATGCCAAGCCACATGAAGATCGCCTAGGAGCAGAAGCTCCAAGAGACAAGGACTTTCCTCCAGAGCCAGCAGAGAGAAAGTCTTTCCTTGGAGCCATCATCCTGAATTCAGATGTGTAACAGTGGTTAAGAACTCGGCTGCTATCACAAAGGTTGGCAGTTTGAATACACTGGCCGCTCTTTGGAAACCCTATGAGGCAGTTCTACTCTGTCCTATAGGATCTCTATGAATCAGTATTGACTGGACGGCAATGGGTTTGGTCTTTTTTGGTTAAGCTGTGAGAAAGTAAATTTCTGTTTGTTAAAGCCACCCACCTGTGGTATTTCTGTAATAGCAGCCTTCAGACTTCTAACCCCTAAACCGAGAGAAAGTAAATTTCTGTTTGTTAAAGCCATCCACTTGTGGTATTTGTGGTAACTCTGTCTAGATAACTAAGATAGAATTTGGTACCGAGGAGTGGTGGTGCTCCTCTAACCAAACCAAAATAAACAAAACCCACTGCCGTTGAGTTGTTTGTGACTCATAGCGGCCCTATAGGACAGAGTAGAACTGACCTATGGGGTTTCTAAGGCTGTATGGAAGCAGACTGCCACATCTTTCCTCAGGGAGCTGCTGGTGGGTTTGAACCACAAGCCTTTCAGTTAGCAGTTGAGTGCTTTAACCACTATGCCACGAGGCTTCCCATTGCTGCTGTAACAAATACTTAAAAAATTGGAAGTGGTTTTGGAACTGGGTAAGGTTTAGAGGTTGGAAGAGTTTTAAGGTGCCCAGTAGTAAAAGCCTAGATTGCCTTGAAGAGACAGCTGGTAGAATTATGGACGTCAAAGACAATTCTGGTGAGGGCTCAGAAAGAAGTTAAGAGAGCTATAGAGAAAGTCTCTATTATCTTAGAGAATACATATGGCATCAGCAACAGAATGTTTCTAGAAATGTAAACGATAAATATGCTTCTGGTGAGGCTTTAAAATAAAATAATGAACATGTGATTGGACAATGGAGCAAGGGTGATTCTTTTTAGGAAGTGGCAAAGAACTTGTCTGAATTAAGTTCAAATGTTTGGTGAAAGGTAGAACTTGTAAGTGATGAACTTGGATATCTGGCTGATGAGATTTCTAAGCAAGATCTTAAAGGGGCTGTGTGGTTTCTCCTACCACTTATAGTAAAATGTGAGAGGAAAGAGATGGACTTAAAAATGAACTGTTGCGGTGTGATAAATCACTTCTGTATGGCCTTTCTCACCATGGTCTTGTAACTCCCACCCAAGTGATTGGGCAGGACTGTGCAGATAAGGTAATTGTGACCCGTCAAAGCGATTGGTCAGTTTTGCCATCCAGCTAGGCTTAAAATGAGCCATTCTAGAGATAAGAAAGAGAGGATTTCACCACCACCAAAGAAGAAGAGCCAAGAATGGAACACATCCTCTGGACCCAGAATCCCTGCACTGAGAAGCCTCTGGAATCAGGAAACCAAGAGAACGAGAACATTAACACTGAAGACAGCAAGAAGCAGTGGCAGAGAAACATCAGCAGGAGACCTTGTCAGGAGAGGCCCACAGGAGAGACCTGCAGGAGACAGCACAGTGGACTTTCCAGTTCACTGAGTGAGAAAACAGAGTGCCTTTGGATAGGAGGTTTGCTGGAGGAGTAGGCTGCCTTCAGGCATTTGGCAGAGCTACATTTGCAACCCACAGAGCTAGAGCTGAGTGCCTTCAGGCTGAGGCAAACTGGCGGAGTGGGGGTGCCATGGGGCATTTATCAGCAGAGCTAAAAGAGTTTTGTAACAGCTTCTCTAGCAGGGCAAAGGCTGAGGGGCCAAAGAGAGGCATGTCTGTGAGGACAGCTGAGAAGAGGCTGTACTGATGGAAGAACTGTATCCTTAGCATTCTTTAACTTGAACTGTAACCTGTTACTTCCCTAATAAACTCCATAATTGTGAGTGTGGTCTGTGTGTTCTGTGTGGCTTTTCAATGAATTATCAAACCCAGCAGAGAAGTAGACAGTGCTGTGGGAGGGACGGTTGATGTCAGAATTGGTAAAGATGGTGGAGAGAGGAGGCATGTCTGACCTCTGCCTCATACTAATCAGCCTTGGGCTGTTGATATTGATTCTCCCTTCTGTTGTCAAGTCAGAGGAGGTCAGATGCCACCTTCATGCCATTTTTACTGTTGGCATCAGAGATGGGATTTGTTGCAGTGGCTTCAAACTCATGGAAGCATGGGACTTGTAAGAGAAAGAATGAAAGGGCTTGGGAAGTGGAACTTTTTAATCTTAGATAGTTACTTTGGTTGTTGTTAACTGTAATGGCTGAAAGGAAACTTACGCTGCAGCTGAGGGGATAAAAGCTGATTCTGGAGCATGGGAAGTAGGACCTTCTTGGTTTCAAGTGGTGGAGCCATAGTCTCCTGGATCTCATAGGATAGGGCCACAGCCTCCTAGGTTTCAAAGAGTTGGATGTTAGGCAACTAATCTCCGGAGTGTGCTGCTGCTGTTAAGGTGTGCTGGGGATGGGGCCTCTGACCAAAGCTGAGAGGTTGGGGCTGCCATGCCCAAAGAACAGAAAAAATGGGGCTTTCAGGCTGAGAGGTTGAGGTCTTCACTCAGATGGACTAGGAGAATGGGGCCTCCCAAAGCCAAGGGAAAAATGTTGCCATCCCAGTGGGCCTGGAAGGTGGAGCTGAAACCCAGGGCCGAGGCACCTCCACCCACAGTCCAGAAAGCATGGACAGCAACCAAACTCTGAGGGCAGGGCCAGAAGGTCTCAGAGAACAGAGGATTATTTTCAAGACTTGAGAGCTAATGTAAATTGTTCTGCTGGGTTTTGCATTTGCTTGATGCCCATTATCCCTTCTTTCCCTTTAATTTCTTGCATTTGTAATAGAAATGTCTACGTTGTGCCTATTTCACCATTATAGCTTGGAAACAGATAACTTGTATTCTAGATTTCACAGGTTCACAGATGAAGAAGAAAATTGCCCTAGGATGGAATATGCCTGCAGTCTCACCCATATTTGGCTTAGATGATTCTGAAGATGAGATTTTGGACTTGGAGTGGATTTAAGACTTTTGGGATGACGCGTTGAGGTGAATGTGTTTTGCATGTGGCAAGGACGTGGATTTTTGGGGGCAAAATTATGGAATGTTATGGGATGAATAGTGTCCCCTCAAAATGTGTTGTAAATCTTAAAGTTTATGCCTGTGGTTATAATCTTATTTGGGAACGGGCTGTCTTTTTTATGTTAATTAGGCAGAATTAGCATAATGTGTGTCATGAGTCAATCTCTTTTGAGATATAAAAGACATTAAACACACGAACAAGCAAGCAGAGATGGGGGAAGAGAGATGCCCAGTCATATGAAGATTGCCCAGGAGGAGAAGCGCAAAGAGGGCCTGTAGAGAGAGAGCCGGCAGCTTGAATTCAGACTTCCAGCCTCCTACACTGTGCGAAAATAAATTTCTGTTTGTTAAAGCCAGCCACTTGTGGTATTTGTGGTAATTCTATCTAGATAACTAAGAGAGGAACCTTTTGAGATGAGGAAGGGTGTGAATACCTACCTACCATTGAGAAACAGAGATTTCTCTGTAAAAATTCAGAAGGCAGGGAGTGGTTTGGGAATCTAGGATTCTCTGCTAGGGCAGGGCATGTGGTGGATCTCACCAGCTTCCATTGGGTTAGTGGCTTTACTTACTGTAGTTGGATGCTGAGGATTTGTGCTCTGTTTGGTTGCTCTGGTGGCTTGCCCTAAATAAATATCAGACACTGTGACTGCTATTCCCAAGCATAGGTACTTTGCTCCCTGAATTAGGAAGGACATTGCCAGTAGATAACTCCTCAATGTTCATTTACTTCATGGTTGATACTACCTTTCCTTTAGGGCCTTGTTTTTTCAATCTATCCACTATCCCTTCTAGTGTTGACACCTTTCCTTTTGCTAATGTGCACATTTATTGTTGTTGTTGCTGTTATTATGTGTCCTCGAGTCAATTCTCAACTCATAGCAACCCCATGTGACAGAATAGAGCTGCTCCATAGGGTTTTCTATCTTACAATCTTTATGGAAGCAGATTGCCAGGTTCTTCTCCTGCAGAGCCACTTGGTGGGTTCTAATGACCAACCTTTTGGTTAGCAGCCTAGTGCTTAACCGTTGAGCCATGAGGGCTTCTTAGATGTGCACATTTAGGTCCATTCTTTATCACCTGCTTCTGAGCCTACTTCTACTCTTCTGTTTTCCCAAGGAGCAGATACTGTTTTTTTCCTCACTTTATTTATTGTCAAGAGGCCTTTTGGTTGTGTCTGCTTTCTCTTAGATTCAGTTCCTGTCCTATCCCTCCCTCCTCTGCTACTTTGGTCACCAGAGCACCTGGCTGACTTTCTCCTGCTGCTGCTTTCATTTTCTCATTTGTTTTCCCTTTGGACCCTGGCTTCCCTGACTAGGGCACAGAGGAACATAATTGGGGCTTCCCCCTCTAAATGCAGATAGGGATGGGAATATCCATGCCCAAGAGATAGTGGAGTATAGGGAACATGAAGACCAGGGAAACAGAGACCTGCAAGCTAGTTCTGAGAAGCAGGAGTTTAGGAAGGAGGAAGAGAAGGCCCAGCCTCAGAGGCAGAGGTAGAGAAGAGTCTTTTCCCTTTCTAAGCATGGCAGTTGGCCTTGGAGGAAGCAGAACACTAGGAAAGGCATCCTACTTGCCAGTCTTTCTGATACACAGAAAGTACACCAGGGCTGCTATCAGAGCCACCCTGGCCAGTACTCTAATCACAATGCCAGCAATGGCTCCACCTGAGAGAACAGAACTTTCTAGTGCAGAATCATCATCTGTCATGGGAAGAAAAAAGAAGGAAAGAAAGTAAAATAATTTTACCATTAGGGTTCCCTAGGAAACAACTCTTAACATGAAGAAGTCTCTACTTGTTCCATCAAGGAATAGTTTTCATAGGAAGATCACTGTGAGGTGATTCACAGACCGTATCCTTGCATTTTTTTTCTCTCTCACTGTGTTTCTAGGTTGTTGATCAATCTTGTCTCAATTTCATCCTGGCCTTTCTGCACTGAGGTATTTTTGAGGCTTTGGAAACATGAGAAAGGCTTATGGCTATTTTTGTTATTACAACTGCCCTCTTGACTTCCCACCTTTTTGTGGTTACAGCTTGTTCTCAGTTTCCCACGTACAGCAGCCATGAATATGTACTTCTCAGATATCCTGTGGTGAAGACCTAATTGGCTGAAGATGCAGACTAATGCACTCTGAATTCACCACCTTCTTTACACAGAGACCATGCTTCCCTTAGGCTCCCAGGAGGGTTACTAAAGTAGGCCTATTTCTGGGAGACAGTTTCTTTTAATAGGTGACTGGCTCGAGGATTCCCCATTGACCTTGTGGAAAGGCTCTTGGAATTACACTGCAACCAAAAACTTCCTTCCTTCCCTTTCTCCTTCACAGGGATCAGATCTGTATCTTGATCTGGGACTCTCCCAGGCTCCTTCCACTCCTGCTCCATTATCCTCACAGGCATTTTCCCTAATAAACATCTTGCTTGTCTGATGATATCTTTGCTGCTTCTTGGAGGAAAACTAACACACCAGACTTGAAATTTTGCACTTAACTCTTTTTTTTTAAAATCATTTTTCTTTTTTCTTCTTTAATAGTGTTTTCCTTCAATTAAATTTCCAGTGTTGATGCTGAATGTGTAATAGTTAATCTGTCCACAAGAGACACCATACTAGTCACTATATGTTCTAAATATTTTAATCCAGACTTGGTGTAAATTCATTTTGAATTATAGAATTTTTTTTTTTTTTACTCTTTAAAAGAATCAATAATTATAGAATAAAGTGACTCTCACAGAAAGGCCATTTAATACTTATTTTTAAATGCTTTGTTCAGGAAGTCTTTCAAGTAAGCAGGGCCAAGATGGTGGAATACTCAGATGTTTCCTGTGGTCCCTCTTAAAACAAAGAGCAGAAAAACGAGTGAATTGATTATATATGACAATCTAGGAGCCCTGATCATCAAAGACAAGTTTGAGAAATGGGACTGAGCAGTGAAGGAGAGACTGTTTAGAAGTAGTGAAGAAGTGCCAGTTGTGAGGTAGCCAGCACCCTGTGGGCTGGGTCAGCTGGCGCATGCGAACTGAGGTGAGCAATAGTGCTCCGGATGCATTTCCCCACGTCAGGAGAGACTGGGTGGTGGAGAGTCTGCACAAGACTCCAGAGCCAGGGGGAAACGGTGCCGGACGAGTTAAGTGCAATCATCTAACCCCTCCAACTTTGGGACTTTCACAGTGCAGAAGTGCTTCTTTCCTCTCACCCATGCCTCTCCCCTCTCTGCTCTGATACCAGTCTGGCAATATTCCAACAGCTGTCATGACCACTAAGCCAGAACTAAGGGCTATCTGCATCCAAACCAGTGTTTTGGCTTAAAAAAAAAAAAAAAAAAACCCACTCAAGCACCCTAAGCCAGGAACTCAAGACTATCTGTGCCCAAACCAGTCTCGTAGCTTCAAAAAATCACCACTACCCCTATGCCTGAAACTCAGGGCATGCACTGCTCCTTTGTCCAGGCACTGGCATACAGGGACCATGGACTTGTAATGCCTTTCACCCCTGCTTAGACCTGTGTGGGCCAATTCAACACTGCAGTCTCTCATGAATGCCAAGCCCACTAAGACAGAAACTCAAATCAGTCTCATGGGTTTAAAAACTTGCCACACCACCTAAGCTGGGAAATCAGGGCAGACACTGACCCTTTGACTAGGCACTGGCATAAGGGGTTCATGGACTTGTAGCATCCTTCACCCCTGCCTAGACCTGTGTGAGTCGATTCAACAGTGTAGGCCCTCATTAGCATAGAACAACAGGGTATATACCTGAAGCCTATTTTCAACTACAGCAACCAAGGGGGAGTTGCAGATTCGTGACATTTGACACCACCCTGCCCATTAAGCGGGGTCCTCACCCACCCACATCAGGGGCCTGAGGGTTGGTGGTATCACCCATTCCATCTAGCCACCCATGACAGGGGTCCAAGAATAAGTGGTGCCTCCCAGTCCTTACAGCCAATAGCATTGGGTGCCCAAAGTCTGGCTGCAAAACCCACCCACCTACATGCTTTAGGGGACGGGGACAAACCTTCCACCCAGTCACTTGGGCAGCCGTCAGCTACCCATGTTTCTCAGCATATAGCCCCCTACTGTAGCCAGATACCTATGCCTGCTCTGAACACTCCTTTGCAGCCCTGCCCATCTAAGACTGTAGGTGAGAGTCTGCAGCACATAATCAGTGACTGACGACCTGGACACCTGAACTGAATCTTCACAAGAAAAGTGAACAGACTCCTGGGCTCACACACTTAGTAGGTGCTCTAACCACCTGGCCACAGAATGTAAGAGCCTCAAAGATGCCGAAAACCAAAGTAGCTCACATGTCCAGTCTACTTGGACATATCAAAACAAAAAGCTAGGACACTATAAGCAAACATGCAATAAATAAATATAATAAATTATTGATGGCTTAGAGACAATGGTTAATATCAAATCACAGAAAGAATCAGATCAAGATAGCTCCACCAAGGTACCAAAACGAAGGACTAGGAAACCTTCCAGAGGAAGAGAAGGTCTTAGTATTACCAGAGTTAGAATTAAAAAGATTAATATACAGAGCTCTTTAAGATATCAGGAAGGAGATCATGCAAAACTCAGAACAATGCAAGGAACATAAAGACAAAACAATAAAGGAATTCAGGAAAACAATACAAGAACAGAACTACAAATTTAACAGTCTGCTAGGAACCATAGGCAGCAAAAGGGATTAAGAATAAAACTTCAGAATTAGACAACTCAACAGAAGATCACAGAAACAGAATTGGGGCAATGGAAGTCAGAATTAGTGTGACTGATGATAAATCCCTTGACACCAGTTTATTTGAGGAAAAATCAGATAAAAGAATTTTAAAAAAGAAGAAACTCTAAGAATTACGTGAGTCACTATCAATAGGAAAAACCTACGAGTGATTGGAGTACCAGAACAGGGGGGATAACAGAAAATACAGAGAGAATTGTTGAAGATTTGCTGGCAGAAATCTTCCCCGATATCATGAAAGATGAGAAGATATCTACCCATGGAGCTCAACAAAACCTACACAAGGTAGGTCCCAAAAGAAAGTCCCCAAAACATATTATAATCAAACTTCCCAAAACCAAAGATAAAGATCGAATCTTGAGAGCAGCTAGGAATAACAAAAAGTGACCTACAAAGGAAAGTCAATAAGACTAACCTTCGACTACTCAGCAGAAACCATGCAGGCAAGAAGGCAATGGGATGACATATATAAAGCCTTGAAGGAAAAATATTTTCCAGCCAAGAATTGTATATCCAGCAAAACTGTCTCTCAAATGTGAAGGTGAAATTAGGGCATTTCTAGATAAGCAGAAGTTAAGGGAATCTGTAAAACTCAAACCAAAATTGCAAGAAATATTAAAGGGAGTCCAGCTAGAGAACCAAAAATATCAGACAACAATCCAAGACTAGAACACAGGACAGAACAACTAGATATCAGCCCGAATAGGGAAGTCAGAAAAATAAGTCAAAGTTAAAAGACTGAAAATAGGGAAACAGAGACGTCAATATATAAATGATGACAACATTAAAACAAAAAAGAGGGACTAAATAGTGTAGTCATAGAACTTCCATATGGAGAGGAAGTCAAAGTGACATCAAGAAATAAAAGATGGGTTTAAATTTAGAAAAATAGGGGTAAATTTTACATTAACCACAAAGGAAATTAACAACTCTACACATTAAAATAAAAAAGAGAAAAAATATAAAGACTCAACAAACACAAAATCAACAATAATGAAAAAGACAAAAAGAAAATATTTAAAGACAAATGACTCAGCACAGAAAAGTAAGTGGAACAAAGAAACTGTCAACACCACAAAAACAAAACACACACAAAAAATCAAAATGACAGCAGTAAATGCATACCTATCAATAACTACACTGAATGTAACTGGACTAAATGCACCAATACAGAGAGAGTGACAGAATGGATGAAAAACAAAATCCATGTATATGCTGCCTACAAGAGGCATATCTTAGACTCAAAGACACAAACAAACTAAAACTCAAAGGATGAAAAAAAGTACATCAAGCAAACAACAACCGAAAAAGAGCAGTAGTGGCAATATTAATCTCTGACAAAATAGACTTTAAAGCAAAAGCCACCACAAAGAATAAGGAAGGACACTATATAATGATTATAGGGTCAATACACCAGGAGGACATAACCATATTAAATACATACAACCCAACTACAGAGCTCCAAAATACATAAACTCTAATAGCATTGAAAATAGAAATAGCTCCACAATAACAGCAGGAGACTTCAACACAGGACTTTCAGTGAAAGACAGAACATCCACAAAGAAACTCAGTAATTAAGACATGGAAGATCTAAATGCCACAATCAATCAACTTGACTTCATAGACATACAGAGAACACTCCACCCAACAGCAGCCAAGTGTACTTTCTTTTTCATTGCACATGGAACACTCTCCAGAATAGGCCACATTTTAGGCCACAAAGCAAGCCTTAACAGAATCCAAAACATTGAAATATTACAAAGCATATTTTCTGACCATAAGGCAATAAAAGTAGAAATCAATCACAGAAACAGCAAAGAAAAAAAAATCAGATACATGGAAACTTAACAACTCCTTGCTCAAAAACTACTAGGTTATAGAAGAAATCAAAGACAGAATAAAGAAATTCATAGAATCAAATGAGAATGAAAACATATCTTACCAGAACCTTTGGGACACAGCAAAAGCAGTGTTCAGAGGTCAATTCATAGCAATAAATACACACATCCAAAAAGAAGAAAGGGCCAAAATCAAAACATTAATCCTCCAACTCAAACAAATAGAAAGAGAGCAGCAAAAGAAGCCCTTGGGCACCAGAAGAAAGGAAATAATAAAGACTAGAGCAGAAATAAATGAAATAGAGAACAGAAAAACAACTGAAAGAGTCAACAAGACCAAAGGCTGATCCTTTTAAAAGATCAAGAAAATTGATAAACCATCATCCAAACTAGCAAAAGAATAACAGGAGTGGAAGCAAATAACCTGAATAAGAAATGAGTTGGGTGATATGACAACAGACCTAACTGAAATTAAAAGAATCATAACAGAATACTTTGAAAAATTGTACTCTAACAAATTTGAAAACCTAGAGGAAATGGACAAATTTCTAGAAACACACTAGCTACCTAAACTAACACAAACTGAGGTAGAAAAACTAAATAAACCCATAAAAGAGAAGAGATTGAAGAGGTAATAAAAAAACTCCAAACGACAACAACAAAACATTCCTAGCCCTGATGGCTTTGTTGAGGAATTCTACAAAACTTTCAGAGAAGAGTTAACACCAGTACTACTGAAGGTATTTCAGAGCATAGAAAAGGAAGGAATACTCACAAAATTGTTCTAGGAAGCCAGCATAACTCTGATACTAAAGTCAGGTAAAGACACCACAACAAAAGAAAATTACACACCAATATCCCTCATGAACATAGACGCAAAAATCCTCAACAACATTCTAGCCAATAGAATTCAATAACATATCAAAAAAAAAAAAAAAGTCATCATGATCAAGTAGGAGTCATACCAGCTGTGCAGGGATGGTTCAATATTAAAAAAACAATCAATGTAATCCATCACATAAATAAAACTAAAGCCAAGAACCGCAAGATCTGATCAATTGATGCAGAAAAGGCATTTGACAAAGTCCAATAGGGATGCCTGATAAAAACTCTCAGAAAAATAAGAATAGAAGGGAAATTCCTGAACATAATAATGGGCATTTATACATAACCAACAGCCACCATCATTCTAAATGGAGAGAGGCTGAAAGCATTCCTCTTGAGAATGTAAACCAGAAAAGGATGCCCTTTATCACCACTCTTATTCAACATTGTGCTGGAGGTCCTAGCCAGAGCAATTAGGCAAGGAAAAAAAAAAAAAAAAGAAAAAGAAAAATAAAGGGCATACAAACTGGTAAGGAAGAAGTAAAAGTATCCCTATTGCCAGATGATATGATTTTATACACAGAAAATCCCAAAGAATCCACAAGAAAACTACTGGAACTAATAGATTTCGGCAAAGTATCAGGATGCAAGATAAACATACAAAAATTAGTTGGATTCCTCTACACCAACAAAGAGAACTTTGAAAAGGAAATCACCAAATCAATACCATTAACAATAGCCCCCAAGAAGATAAAGTACTTAGGAATAAACCTAACCAGAGATATAAAAGACCTATACAAAGAAAACTCAAGACACTACTGCAAGAAACCAAAAGAGACCTATATAAGTGGAAAAACATACCATACTCACGAATAGGAGGATACAACATTGTGAAAATGTCAATTCTACCCAAAGTAATCTACAGATGCAACGCAATCCCAATGCATATTCCAATGGCATTTTTTCCAGAGATGGAGAAATAAATCACCAATTTTATGTGGAAAGAGAGAGGCCCCAGACAAGTAAAGTATTACTGAAAAGGAAGAACAAAGAGGGAGGCCTCACATTACCTGATTTTACAACCTGTTATACCACCACGGTAGTCAAAACAGCCTGGTACTGGTATAATAACTGATACATAGACTAATGGAACAGAATTGAGAACCCAGACATAAATTCATCCACCTATGAGCTGCTGTTACTTGACAAAGTCCCAAAGTCCGTTAAATGGGGAAAGGACAGTCTCTTTAACAAATGGTGCTGGTATAACTGAATATACATCTGCAAAAAAATGAAACAACATCCGTATCTCACAGCATGTACTGAAAGTAACTCAAAATGAATCAAGGACCTAAATATAAAATCTAAAATGATAAATACCATGGAAGAAAAAATAAGGACTTCACTAGGAGTCCTAATACATGGCATAAATAGTATACAAATGGTAACTAACAATGCACAAACATCAGAAGAGAAACTAGATAACTGGGAGCTCCTAAAAATCAAACACTTATGCTCATCAAAAGACTACACCAAAAGAGTAAAAAGACCACCAACAGACGGGGAAAAAATTGTTGGTTATAACATATCCAATAAGGGTGTAATCTCTAAAATCTATAAGACACTGTAACACTGCAATAACAAAAACACAAATAACCCAATTTAAAAAATGGGCAAAGGATATGAACAAGCACTTCACCAAAGAAGACATTCAGGCAGCTAACAGATACATGAGGAACTTCTCATAATCATTAGGCATTAGAGAAATGCAAATAAAAAGTACAACGAGATACCATGTCACCCCAACAAGGCTGGCACTAATCCAAAAAACACAAAATAATAAAAGTTGGAGAGGTTGTGGAGAGACTGGAACACTAATGCACTGCTGGTGGGAATGTAAAATGGTACCACTACTTTGGAAAATGATTTGGCTCTTCCTTAAAAAGCTAGAAATAGAAGTACCATATGATCCAGCAATCCCACTCCTTGCAATACATCCTAGAGAAATAAGAGACATATGCACAACTATGTTCATTGCAGCAGTGTTCACAATAGCAAAAGGATGGATATGACCTAGGTACTCATCAACAGATGAATGGATAAACAAATTATGGCACGTACACACAAGGGAATACTACGCAATTTTAAAGAACAATGGTGAATCCTCGAAACATCTCACAACATGGATGAATCTGGAGGGCATTATGCTGAGAGAAATTAGTCAGTCTCAAAAGGACAAATATTGTATGAGACCATTATTATAAGAACTCACAAAAAGGTTTAAACACAGAAGAAAACATTCTTTGATAGTTAAGAGGGTGGCAGGGAGGGCGAGGGGAATTCACTAACTAGATGGTAGACAAAAATTATCTAAGGTGAAGGGAAGGACAACACACAATACAGGGGAAGTCGGCACGATTGGACCAAAGCAAAAGCTAAGAAGTTTCCTGAACACATTCAAACACTTTGAGGGACAGAGTAGCTGGAGCTGGGGCCTGGGGAGCGTAGTTTTGGGGGACATCTATGTCAATTAGCATAACAAAGTTTATTAAGAAAAGGTTCGGCACCTCACTTTGGTGAGTGGCATCTGGGGTTTTAAAAGCTATTGAGCAGCCATCTAGGAGGCATCAATTGGTCCCAACTCACGTGGAGCAAAGGAGAATGAAGAACACGAAAGACACAAGGAAAATATTAGTCCAAGAGAGAAAAGGTCCTCATAAACCAGAGACTCCATCAGCCTGAGACCAGAAGAACTAGATGGTGCCCCGCTACCACCAATGATCACCCTGACAGGGAACACAACAGAGTCCCCCATGGAGTGGGAGAAAAGTGCAGAGCAGGACTCAAATTCATGTATGAAGACCAGACTTGATGGTCTGACAGAGACTGGTGGAATCCCCTGAACTATGGCTCCCAGATGCTCTTTGAACCTAGAACTAAAACCATTCCTGAAGCCCACTCTTCAGAAAAGGATTAGACTGGAGTATGAAACATAAAATAATACTCATGAGGAGGGTGCTTCTTAGTCGAATCAGATACACAAGACCGAATTGGCAGCTCCCGTCTAGAGGCAGGATGAGAAGGCAGGAAGGGATAGAAACTGGTTGAATGGACAGAAGAAATCCGGGGTGGAAAGGGGGGAGTGTGCTGTCACATTGTGGGGATTGCAACTAATGTCACATAACAATATGTGTATAAATTCTTGTATAGGAAGTTAACTTGAGCTGTACACTTTCACCTAAAGCACAATTTAAAAGAAAGAAAGAAAGAAAGCCTTTCTAGATTTTATTAGCAGATGCTTTCAGAACCAAATGTCACTCCCATGGATTTTCTCAGGTCTTTGGGCATTATCACAAATGGTGCAAAGAGTTAAGTGCTAGGCAACTAACCCTAAGGTTGGTCACCTGGGAAGAAAGGTGTGCCTTTCTTTCTTCTGAAAGTTTGTTCTTAACTCCTTTTTTTCCTCTCCCGTATTTAGTCAATAATCATGTCCCAGTGGGTTTCTGTGTAATGAATTTTTCCCCATGTATAATACTGTTTGCATCTGTTTCTACTCTTTTACTTCTGTTGCAACCACTTGGGGCTTAACCCTCACCAGTCAACCCAAAGCTGATAGTTAATATTCATTCGAGCTACTGTTTATTGAGTGTTTTATGTGCCAGGCCATGTGCTAAATACTTTACACATATCTCATTCGATCCTTACAGTCATCCTGTCACACAGACGTTATTCCCATTTTACAGATGAAAAAACTGAGGCTTAGAGTGGTGAAAAAACTTACCCAAAGTCTTATGGCTAATAAGAGATGGATCTGGGATTTGACTTCAGGACTATTGACTTCAAGGCTAATGATAATGGTAGTAACAATAACAGCTGACAATTACAGAACATTTTCTGTATGTGTGGCATTTTGTTAAGAGTTTAGTCTATTATTGCATTAAACCTTTAAAACAATCTTGTGAAGCAAGCACTCTGATTGCAATTTTCAGTTGAGGAATCTTAGACTCAGGAAATTAAGAACCTTGTGCCAGTCTGCACAGTGGATATCAGACCTGGGATATGACACTTATAACTTATTGTTTCAGAGCCTGAGCTCTTGACCACTCTACCATAGTTTACTCTAATTGTCTCTTAACTGATATTCTGCCTCCTGTGACATTTATCCATTTTGCATACCACTGGTAGAGTTCATCTAACCAGAGAAGATGTAGGAGTGGATGAGGGGTCACTCACATTTCACAGTCAGGATGAGGGGGTCACTTTTGCTGGAACTGACTGGGTTGGAGACCTCACACTGGTACTCGCCAGCATCCTCCCACTTGATGGGGTCTATGGTGAGGGAGCTTTTGTCCTGGGACAGCGTTATCCTCTCTGTAAGCTGCAGGATCTGCCCTTCAAAGACCCACTGGATGGAGATTCCAGTGTGGCTGGTGAGGCAGGTGAGGGTCACAGGGCCGTCATGTTCTGTGACTGTGGTGTTGCTGGATTGGATGGAGGGTTTTGTCACCAAGTCTGTGCAGAAACAGAGGGAGTGACTGTGAAAGGAGGCCTGGGGCTGCACACAATCATCTTAAGTGATCTCAGCCAGTTTGCAGTCCCCACAGTGAGCCTGAAAGGTGACCCAGAGGGTGGTCCTAATCCTCAGCAGAGGTCATGTGTCTGTCCAGGTGCTGATCTGTGAGGACAGGTTGTTCCCTCCCCTCACTAGGAAATAGGTACAGCACCCTGACTCCCTGGATTATCAGCCCTGGGACCTCTTCCCAGTCCACATGTTCATCCACTTTGTCATCAGGTGGTATTCGTCTTCTCTAGATGTTTGTGTGGCACTTTCCTAGGGCCTCCTATGACTGTGTAAGAGATCAAGCTGCTTTCTAGTAGACAATTTTGTAGGTAGGGAAGGCAGGCTGCCAGCCCTGTCCATATCTGAGCCATGGCAGCTCCATATATGGAATGGAAGGTGCTTTTTTGTTAAATATTATATTAGGGAGTAAGTACAGCCTGGCCCAGTCTTCACTATTTTAGAAACTTGAAAGTTTCCAATCTGAAGGATTTCTCAATCTGAAAGGCTTTTGCTTTCAGTCTACAGATTGACTACCAGGTGAAAGAAATCTTAGAGGGAGGTGGTTATGTTACAGCAAAGTCAGGTACTCTCAGCCCTCTCTGTAAACTGCAGTGAAACCTGTGAGAGCCGGAACTTGGCAGGACTGCCTTGCTTTTCCGAGTCTCGCCAGGTTCCCACCTTTGAAAGGGTGCAGTCTTACCATTATTCTGTTGCAGTCTATTAGTGATTTGAGTATTCCTTCTTTGACAAGTTTCTACCTTACACGGGATCCTGCTTTCACAGGTTTTACTGAACATACTTTGTTTTTGGCCCTGCCCTTTCCCTCCCATGAAGAGACTTCATGGATGAATCTACCTAGTTTTCCAAGTAGGATTCATGACGCATTGTTCTCCTTTGTGTATCATCTGTGCCACTGTCACACAGTGTATACAGCTGTGACTTTAGAGCCAGGTCACAGGCTTAGATGCCTCTGCCTCAAAGCTGGCACTTTCTCCATGTCCCTGTAGCCTGATCTGGCATGACTCTGACATCGATGGACTTCACTATTTAGCAAGATTAGGACACAGCACATGTGCACCTGCTCTACACTCCTTGGTCCGACCACAGATTGTATCAGAATAGGGCTGGTGCATGGGGTTGCAGGGGACAGAGTAAGGAGACAAAGTACCATCCTACCACCAACTCATTGTAGATTGTTTCAGCCGTTCATTTGGGAAAATGTGGGCATGTTCAAAGCCTTGTATGTTCCTTGAAGCACATGGAGTCAGTGAAAGAAAACAGAGAGATGAAAGAAAGCGACAAGTTAGTGACAGAACAACTTGACCTTGAGGATGCTTCCTCCTTTCCCCATTATGAAGCCCCGTCCAGCTCCATGGGGCTTTCTGGGGCTGAGAGAGCTGCCTCCCCACATTCCAGGCTGGACCCAAGGTCTGCCCTGAGAAATATGAAGAGCAAGAGGAGGGAAGAGTCTCCAGGGATGTAGTGGGAGGGCTCCAGGATAGATTTTGGGATTTGTGTTCCCAGGGGACACAGATTGGAAAACAAGTTCTTTCAGGATTTTTTTTTTTTTTAAACTAGACTGACCTCTACCCCAGAGCTCAGTGCTGAGGTTCCAGGGAACCACTTACAAGAGACTGTGATAGTCCTGACTGTGGTTCTGTCGAGGCCAGTGGCATTGTTATGGACATGGCAGGTATAGTTTCCACCGTCACACACAGTGATGTTGGGGATAAAGGGCTCTTGTGTGGATTGTTGGTAGTTCCCATTGATAAGCCAAGAATACTGCAAGAGCAGGTTAGAGGCCACTTGGCAGGAGGGGTTGAGGGTTTCCTCTGGAGGGTAATACCAGTCAGAGGGGGAAATGATGGGGGGGCATCCAGGCCTTCTGAAGCAAACAGAATAAAGCCATGTTGTGAAGTAACCAGAGAGAAGGGGAAGCTCCTGGTCTGATAAGCCCCTGGAGGGTAGTGGTAGGGGGAAATGGTGGGGAGTCCAGCCATCCAGAGTAGTAAGAATAAAGCCATGTCGTGATGTAACCAGAGGGAAAGGGAAGCTCGTGTCTGATAAGGGTCACAGGATCTCTCTGAGTCTTGGTTTAAACAGTCCCAACAATAATCCTCTGACTTTTCTGAGCCTGATTTTGAGACCATCAAGCAGTTTCTCTCATCCCAGCTCTTGATGTCGAGCATCTCAACACAGGAGCAGCCCCTCCCATCCTCATCTGGTGGCATGGCTGTGCCTGCCCAGATTTGCCTGGGAAAGGACGTCATGGCCAGCCTGCGTGTCCAGGGACTGACCATCAGTGTACTTGGACCTAGAGGACTGATGTGCCCTGGCTCTGACAGTGTGGTTTTGTGCTGGCAGCCTATGACATGTGGAAAGATAAGTTACTCACAGAGAACATTCAGGGTGAACAGATCACTACAGCGGGGACTCATTGGGTTCCAGGTTCCACACTCATAGGGTCCCGTGTCATTCCTTGTGACACTATATATAATGAGAGAGTCCTACTGTCCAGGGACAGCTCCAACCTGGCCCTGTCTGGGAGTCTGATTGTTTATCAACCACTGGTAGGTTGTGTTCTGAGTCACAGGGTCACAGGTTAATGTTACAGAGTCCTGGTCCTCTATGAGGTTGGAACTGTTGCTGGTGATGAAGGGTGTGGGTAACTCTGCTGTCAGATAACAGAGAGAAGATGACCGCATTTGGTACCTTTGATTCCTGCAAAGGTATCTTTCAGTCGGAGTTGGCATTGCATACCTCTCAGCCAACCTAGAGTCTTTAAAATATAAAGTAGGTCTTTGTATAACCACATAAATGCCTAACAATTAAGTGCTCAGAGAATGTAAGGCCCACCTGCCTTATTCTACCACTGAGAAAAAGTACTTTCTCAAATGTTAATTAAGTAGCAACTTTTGGTCATGGAAAGTCACAGGACTGGAGATCAGAGATTACCCAGGGTCCCTCTTAAGCTCTTCTGTGACCAGCTGACTGCCTGCCTGACCTTAGTTTCCTCATCTGGAACTTGTGCTTGCTGAGGGACCTCCATCTGCACAATTCTACATCGACCAGATCAGATGTGTTTTCTCTGAAACATAATTTTTTTGTTCAAAGATACCCTAGATGTGGGTAATGATGGGACTTCTAATTGTCCTTAAATCTGAGGATATGGGGCAGCCTGGCCTGGAGACTGGGTGTCAGGAGCAGAAATTACACTCAGGGAGACCAGGAGCCAGCCTGGTTGTCAGCCACAGTGATAGTAACTGAAGTGACAGTGACTCATGCATCTCCCATGACCAAGATGCTTTGATGAACACGTGCCTGTGGAATAGAGAGTTAGCCTAGTTGACAGCACATGGTCTGGAAGCTCCTTCCCGGAGAAATGTCTCAGAACCACTGTGGGACTGTGAGCTCACACCAACGACAAGGATGTGAGTGAAGAGTAAAATAGATAAAATGTGCCTCTATGTTTTAGGGACTGCAGACCCAGTCCCTCTGCCCTTCACTCATGGTTGGATTAGTGCAGAGAGTGAATCAAGGAGGTGTGCGTCCATCCTGCGTGGCCTGTACTATGTGTTAGCATCTCTGAGGGGAAGGACCATGGACAGGGACCCAGGGAAATCTTGTTCTCCTGGGGACTTGGGTACATTGGCTGGTGGTGGAGTCCTTGCAGGGGCTGCTGCTTAGACTGATTTCTTTATCCTTTACCGCTTCCTGGGAAGGGTGAGCCTGGCCACAGTGTTGGTAGAATTGGTGGAAGAGAACATGACAGTCAATATCTGGGGGAGGGTTAAGGGGTGGAGGAAGCTGTGTAGAGCAGTGGAGTCCCAGCTGGAATGTTGGAGGAGGAAGACGAGGGATATGGAAGGAGCAGACAGAGCCAGAAATGCCTGTGGCAGGGAGCAGTGAGTGTTCATGAGTTCACAGGCCAGAAGATCCAAGAGCTCCCATGTGACCCAGAAGCAGGAACAGTGCAACGAGAAAGCCTTGCTTGACTAAGCATAAATGATTTCACTCCAGTGCAGGGACCGTGTGGATCGCCTCTCTGGGGGTGAAGGCCTGGACATGCCTGGCACTGACTGATGGTTGGTGAAAGTAATTTAGTTCTAGAGTAAAACAGGATTAATCATTCATTTGCTTTGACACCCCCCCCATCTCTGATCAAAATCTCTGCCTTTGAAGTGGGGAATTCTAAGAAGAAAGGATCTAAATCAGTGGCTGCTCTCAGGGTCCACACCCCTAATAAGGCCACCCGGGATGGAGGAAAGGTTAGGGCTGTGGCTGCAGAGACATCTTGGTGTGACTCTGATCTGCCAGTCATGGTCTGTGTGACCCTGATTTAGTGACTTGTTTTCTCCATGCCGCAATTTCCCCTGAATAAGATCAAAGAAAGGATAAGGGGTATCTGTCTTGCAATGTTGTCTGTGAATTAACCTTAAAATATTCACAGTTATCTGACCTAAAGCTGGGTACAGAGGAGCTGCCCAAATATCCAAATAAATGGCATCTATTATTGTTAGCATCAAGGAGAGGGCACCCTCAGGTGGAAAATGAGCTGCCTGTAGCATCTTCTTCCCTTTTCCTTCCTCCTGGGCATGCTGACATTCCTATGGGGACTTCTAATTTCTCCAGGGCAGTCAGCTACTGGCCTGGGGCACATGGCCATGTGTGGTTTCCAAATTGAGTCTCAGGTGAAAGACTCAGCTGTCCAGAATGGCTCTTGGGGTGGAGCCCTGGCTGGTGACCAGCTGCAGGAGCTCCAGGACTCGGCCAGTCAGTAAATTGTTCCTCCCAGTCAGACCTGTCCTGGGGGCCAAGATCCAACCCTAGCTACAGGCTCCCCAGGGTCACCTGGAGTCTGGAGACCTGGGACAGGGCCTGGGGAAGGGACTTCCTGGTGCTGATCTGCTCTGTGAGGAGCCCAGGGGCCCCTCAGGCCAGAGCCTGATGTCCAGGGTCTTTTTTCAGAACCATGTTCATAGGAAGGAGCCCAGGGGGGATGGACTGAGTGATCTCCCCCTGCTGAGTCACTCCCCATCTGATTCTTCTTCTCTCTGCTGTGAATGTCTGGAGAGTCTGGATTTGGGAAGGGAATTTTGATCTAAATGTTCAAAACCTGAGTATGGAATGCAGAGGGAGGTATAGGCACTGCAAAGGGTCCGGGCCTGTCAATCCTTGTCTTTAAAGTAGAATTAACCCCACCCCACACCCAGATGTCAGAGAGGAATTACGGTGTACACGGATCTGTCCAGCTAATGCCTCAGTGTCACCATTTGTCTTTGTTATTTGTAGTGTGTAGATTCCTGTGTCCTCCAGGGTGACATTCTGGAACAGCAGGGACCCGTTGGGGAATATTGTCTCTCGACTGCTGTGGGCAGGCCCTGGAGTATTTAATTGACTTAGTATTAGATATGATACAATTTTTTGTTGTTGTCTGTAATTTCCCCTTTGTACCAGATGTAGATTAAAGTATCTGGTGGTGGATTGTGGAGAAGTAGAACATCATTTCCTTCAGCAGCATTGAACAGCATGGATCCAATGGGGAGTTGGGCTGTGATGGATGGGCTCCAGAAGATTAAAAGTGAGACTAGGAGGGAAGAGAGAGAAATCAATCAGCATTTGGACAATTGTATTGGGATGGAAAGTTGGGGCCCTTGTCTGAGCAGGTCTTTTTCAGCCCTTGGACATGGAGTATATGTGCTTCCCAAGTCAGCATTACTTCAGTGCCTTGGAAGCTGTTATTTCCCCTTTTTCTAATACTCTCCCCCAAGGTGTCTGCAAGGCTCACTCACTCACTCACTGCCCTCACTGCTCAAACTCAGTGGCATCCTTGGGAGCTGCCTTCTCGACACTTCATCTACAGACCCTCTGTCTTCACCTTCTGACCTTTCCTGCTCTGTGTCCTCCATGGCCCTTATCGACACCTGACATCCCATGCAGGTCTAATTGGTTGTCTGTCTCCTTCTCCCCTAGACCTGAGCTCCATGGGGCAGGGAGTTGTCTTGTTCTGTGTTGTACTCCTAGTGCCTAAACAGGCCTACAAATACCTGGGGGATGAATCTGTGAGGATTCCTAGGGCCCCTCCAAGTCCTGGTGTTATTTGCCCATTTCTGAGACTGGTAGGTAAGGGCAGTGTATAGTGTATCTCTTCAAGAGTTTTTCTAGATGTTATGTTGACATAAACTTTTTGTTACTGTCATCATTTTTCAAAATTTATTGTTTGCCCCAAGCTCTTTGCCTTTGAGACGATTCTGACTCACAGCAACCCTGTAGGACAGAGTAGAACTTCCCCATAGGGTTTCCAAGGAGAGACTGGTGGATTTGAACAGTCGACCTTTTGTTAGCAGCTGAGCTCTTAACCACTGTGCTAAAGAGATAATTAATTTCGAAAACATGCAGCAATTGAGGTTTTACTCCCCCTTACCAATTGCAGTTTTGTGACATTTCCTGTTGCTGGGCCCTCCTTCCCCTTCTGTGTTCTCTCCCCTGGAGCTCCACAGGGAGCTATCTGTCACCTCCCAGACTCTTATCCTCACAGGAGACCCAGACAGTTTCTGTTCTCCCATTCTCCCCTATCCTACGGAATCCTCCTTTCTCACCTGTGATCCAGTATCCCTGCCAGGGGATGTGCTGTCTGTGGGGAGTGGCTGAAGGAGGCTCCATGGGCATCTGCTGCCTGCTCTGAGCTCCCCTGTGGTGAAGAATTCTGGATCCAGAAATCCAAATGTTGCTGCCCCAGAGGTGTCTGCTCTGCTGTCCTTCCTCCCTCTGCACTGAGCCTCCTCCTGGGGCAGAGCTTCCCCAGTTCACGTGGGCTGGGGACTAGTTCTCCCCTAGCTAGCCTTTCTCTTGCCCTCCCCTTTCATTCCTGGCCCTTAAGTTCCCTTGTTTCCCTTTCCTTTCTGTCTACATATGGGTTCCCTGGGAACTGCTGTTGCCTCTGCCTTCTCAACCTTGATCCTCCCTCACCACACCTCGATCGTTGGGCTGGGCACAACGCTAGTGGCCTCAGCCTCCTGGGCTGGGCATTTCCCAGAGTTCTGGGTCAGTGTGCACAGTCAGCTCTCCCCTGCAGTTCTCTTTAACCCCATTTGGCTTTTCCCTTCAGAGCAGAAGCTCGAGGGCTATATCAGGAGCTCTTGTCACTGGAGATTTCACCAGGCTGTGCATCAGAATCACCTGTGGGACATTATAAAGTAGCCAGGTGTCCAGGTGATACCTTAGAAATGCTGCTTCAGCAGCTGCACCAGTAATGCTGATACCCAGAAAGGATGAGAACCAGTGATCTGTCAGGTAGGGTGGGCTTCTCACCCTCTCCTGTGCACAGGGATAGTCTGAAGATCCCATTAAATGCAGATTCTGAATCCATGGGTATTGGGTGGACCTAAGAGTGCATCTAACAGGTTCTTAGGTGATGCCAATGATGCTGGCCTGTGGACCACACTTTGAATAGCCAGTCTGTTGGAGACTCCTGTTCCTTAAGAGGACAACTTCCTCACATCAGCTTTGGCCTCTGCTGCTTCTTGGTCTTAGGTTTGTGGGCACCAGACAGGGAGGTCCTGGGGTCCCTTGACCCTGGAATTATTTCCCACGTCACAGAGAAACCCACTGGGCACCCAGGTCTCTCCAGAGTTCTCAACTGCACTAGGAAGATTGGATTTACTTCCTGTCAGAAGGTCACAGAGATGGCTGAAAGTGTCAAGCTGAGTGCTTATGGGTGAAAGGGACCAACCTCTCTCTGGTGTCACCTGCCTGGCCTCTGCTTCTGGGGACAGAAACATAGGATCTGGGTATCCAGGAGGGAGTTACAGTTCCTGGGGAGTGAAGGGGGAGTTTTTCTGGGTGTCCTGAGCAGAAAGAACTGGTGCTGGGAGGTCAGGGGGCTGCAGGCTCCATGTTCTTAGGGAAATGTTTCATGGATTCCCTCTCTCTCTGGGGTCTGTTTTGCTGAGTGGTGGCTCAGAGCCTGTCTGTGTTCTCCCTGACCATCCTTTGCAGCCTTTGTCCTTTGCACACTGACTTTCCTGTGGCCACCCTGCCTTCCCCATGGGTGAGCCCAAGTAGGGTGTGGGTTTCTGCACAGGAATCCCTACAACACAGGGCTCCAGAGCTCCAGGATGAGGAGTAGGACAGAGTTGACACATAGTAGGGGCACACTGGAGCCAAGGATGGAAATCAGGCTCCATCTCCACCTTCTTAATCAAAAGCCAGGTTCATGTTTCAGGGGAAATAATTTTTGTTCCCAGTGTTATTTCGCCCACTGTAGGGTTCAAAAAGACCTGCAGCCAATGTCAAGTGTTGTACCAAGGATGCTGCTCAGGCTCCAAAGGGTGTGACCTGGCCCTGACCTGGCACAGAGATGAGATCTGACCTCCTGGCTGAGGGTGAGCCCTGGTTCCTGTTCACTGTGAGTCCCCAGGCTGCCCTGACTTCACTCAAGTGCAAGTGAGCCCAGGGAGAGGATGTGAGTTGTCCAGAGGATCCCTGGTTCCAGTATCTGGAGGACTGTCCTCCCAGGTGGATTTGCTGCCCAGGAGGAACTCTCTGTCAACAAAGTTAAAAGGAAGGACCTGATGAGGTGTCTCATGAGTCTGCAGGAACAGGCACTAGACTGGGAGGCTAGTCTCCCAATGCCCCGTGTTTCCCTCAGGGGGCATTGCATCTAGGTCATCTGTGTCCCTGTCTGTCATAAACTTGAATCCTCCCCACATGGCCCAGCCACTGCAGCAGCTCTCACCTGGACTCAGGGATCCCATGAGGTTCCCGTTAGGGACGGGAGACCCCTGTGGGCCCTTAGCCTGAGATGGAAGCAAAGGCTGATCCCACGTAATCCTCTCCCCATCCTGCTAGTGAGTCCCCTGTGCCCCCAGGACTCCATGGGACTGGTGAAATGGTTCAGGGGCCCATGGTCAGGTGCTTCCACAGACCAAGGACGCATGGTTCCAGGGAGTCTCACCGTGACTTACCGTGGTCTGGCTGGAGCTCAGTCCTCCCTGGTGGTAACTCTCTCTGGGATCTTGGTTCTAGAGTTTTGTTCCAGGTCAGGTCTCTCCTTGAGATGAGAAAGGACAGAGCATCCCATCCCAGGCCCTCCTGGAGACTTGAGATCCCTCACAACTTAGAGATCGGGGTGGATGGATCTGTTTTCTGGGAGCTAATCGGGTTACATCTTCTCACTGTTAGGAGGCCCCTGTCCTCCCTCCTGATACCATGAGGACAAAGGCTTCACGTTCCTGGCACAGCAGTGTGCCCTGGTTGTTTCCTGCCATGTGGATGCCAGTGCTTCTGTGTCTATACAGACTGTGCTATGAGCACCAGGAATCAGCATGTGAGGTGATACATTGTATTGTGTGGTTTCTCCTAGTGCATTTTATGAGTATTTATTGGGCATCAGTTATGTGTCAGGAACTGGATTAGGCCCTAGGATTCCACAGACAACAAGACAGTTGTAGTCTCTGTGATCATGGTGTTGACATTGTAACAGGAAGACAAGTGTTCAGTGAAAATTAGGGAACTAATGAGGTAATTATAATCAAGAGACTGGTGAATGGGGCCTGGGCTGGTCTGGGGATCAAAGAAAGATCCCCTAAATAGTGACCTTTTGGCTGAGACCTGAGCATGATTGGACATTATCAACCGAAGGGCAGAGGGTGTGAAGGTGAGGAGCCTGGTGCAGAGGGAACTGACTTCAGGTGAGCAGAACGTGGCTGGATGGAGGAGCTGACAGAGTCCAGTGTGGGGGGAGCTCGAGAGTAAGGAGGACTGTGGACTGAGGTGACACTGGTAAGGCTCAGATCCTGTTGGGCTCTGGGCAATCCTGAGGGGTCATCAGCCCTCCTGGGGGGCTCCAGGCTGTGGAGTAACTTTGCCACCCTCTGGTGGACATTGAGGAAAGTATAGGAAGAAAAGTTATTGTGCTGAGCAGTTTTTATTCAATGTCGTCCTTTAAGCGTTTTTCCACACATATATAATTTTAGTGTAGTGTTATGGTCCACTTTTTTGAAATCCCAGTATATTTCTCTCCAAACTCCTGTCTCGTTTACCCAAAAAAGATCTCATCAGGTTAACGTTTTCATGGTCTGATGTAAGGTCACTTTCTTTCTATAGTAATGGGGTTCCAATTGCAATATGTCCAGCTTGAAGGATGAGATGGTGGGTCTATGGGTAGAAAAGGGAGGAGAAACATATCAGGACACAATGTCTATGTGTCCTCAAGAGCTCCAGAGTGCTAAGGTAGCCAATGCTTTATTCCCCTCTCCTTCGCTGATGCCACACATGAGATCAGAACAACTGGACATATCAGATGGACTGACAGCTTCAAGGGGTGGTAATGGGTTCCTCTTCCCTCCTTCTGTAAGAATTTTCCATCCACTAACCTCTTTAGGGGATCTCATTTGTATTAACAATGGTGGTATATCCTACAGACCCTACCTTCCAGAGATCTTTTAGCAGAGGAGCATCAGGGTCCCAGAATCAGAAAGACCAAGGCCAGTGTCCCTGTTACCTCTGTCACACCGACTGCAGAGACCAGAACAGGTGCCTTCCTGCCTTCTAAAAGCTCAAAGGGCAAGGGGCATCCTTAGAAATCGTATTCTGGACAGGGAGTGTGCACATGAAATATGAGATAAAGGTACAAATTTATTGGCATAAACAATATATGTAGTCATTAGAATGTTCATTTCCTCACCTTTCTCAAATCCTGGGCAAATCGGCTATAAAAAGGACTCTTTAAAGTGTTAAAAAGCAAATATGTCACCTTGAGGACTAAGATGGGCTGACCCTAGCCATGGTATTTTCAATCACCTCATGTGCATGCAAAAGATGGACAATGAATAAGGAAGACCATAGAAGAATTGGTGCCTTTGAATTATGATGTTGACGAGGAATCGTGAGTATACCATGGAGTGTCAGAAGAACAAACAAATCTGTCTTGGAAGAAGTACAGGCAGAAAGCTCCATAGAAACAAAGCTGGTGAGACTTTGTCTCCTCTACTTTGGATCTGTTATCAGGAGGGACAAGTCTCTGGACAAGGATATCGCTCTTGGTAAAGTAGAGAGTTAGCAAAAAGGAGGAAGACCCTCAATGAGATGGATTGACACAGTGGCTGCAACAATGGGCTCAAACATAGCAATGATTGTGAGGATGGCCCAGGACTGGGCAGTGTTTCATTCTGTCGTACACAGGATTGCCATGAGTCAGAATTGACTCGACAGCAACTAACAACAATGGTAATTAGAATGTCAATTTCCTCACCTTCTCAGAATAATTCTGTGGGTAGAATGCACATGTATCTATATGTTCATCACTCTGCACACACATTCATCTGTGCACTTATCCTCATACCTGTCTACTTGTTCATGCTTTCACTTATGGCCACATCCACTGGGGTAGCCCAGCCCTGGTGCCTGGGTGCCCTGAGAGGTATGATGAGATTCCTGTGCTGGTCTCTCCAAGAGTTCCAGGTTCAACAGTTGATGTGACCTGAGCACAGGTAACTTCTGCAGAACCTATGATTACCACCTGTTATGAATGGAATTGTCTGTCCCAAAATGTGGGTCAGCTTGGCTAGGCTGTGATTACCAGTATCGTGTGGTTGTCCACTATTTTGTGACCTGATGTGATTATCCTATTTGTTGTAAATACTAACCTCTATGATGTTAGTGTGGCAGGACTCAACCCACAGGATTAAGTTGTATCTTGAGTCAATCTCTTTTGAGATATAAAAGAGGGTATCGAGCTGAGAGAAGAGGTACTTCATGCCGCCAAGATGAAGAACCAAGAGTGGAGTGAGTCCTTTGGCCTTGGGTCCCTGTGTTGAGAAGCTCCTAGACCCAAGAGAACACTGATGACAAGGACCTTCCCGCAGAGCCAACAGAAAGAGAAACTCTTCTCCTGGAGTTGGCACCCTGAATTTGGACTTTCAGCCTCCTAGGCTGTGAGAGAATAAATTTCTGTCTGTTAAAGCCATCCATTTGTGGTATGTCTGTTATAGTAGCATTAGATAACTAAGACAACACCCAAGGCAGAATAATGGGCAACGAGTGTTCTGAGGAGGGGCCACCATGTTCATGGGCAGGGCCCAGGAAGACTTAGGAGAGCAGGTGGCTGGTGAGTTTGGCCATTAAGAAGGGAGATTGGTAGATTTGGGCTCCTAGGAACCAGAAGAGAGGGCATCCCAGAAAAAACACAGGAGATGGAACCTGCCTTAACGGACCAAGAACAGAAAAGTCTTCCTGTCTGAAGTTCGGGTGAAAAGAAGTGGAAAGTGGAGGTAGGAAGGAAAAAGTCAACTGGCTTGACTTGGGGACTTGACTGATTAGTTGAGGTTGTTATGTCTGTCTTTCTTCAATTTGGATATGAGGAGGGGGTGGGGTCTGGGATGGTACCTGGGTAGGGTGAACTCCCAAGCACCTTTTATTTCTACACTCTGAAACACTGGTGGAGTAGTGGTTAAGAGCTACGGCTGCTAACCAAAAGCCTGGCAGTTTGAATCCACCAGGTGCTCCTTGAAACCCTGTGGGGTAGTTCTACTCTGTCCTGTAGGGTCGCTATGTGTCAGAATTGACTCGATGGCAATGGGTTTGGTTATTTTTTTTCTCCTTGTAGAGAATCAGTATAGACCTGAGGGCTGTGGTCTGAAGGGGAAGCAGCTGATGTTCTGAAGCAACCTGTAATGCTCATTGGCCCCAGGGAGGGAGGACAGAGATGAGGATACCCTTGCCACTGAAGCCTCAGTTCTGTGGAGCCAGTAGTTGTCACACCCATGACTCTTGTCAGACACATGAATAGAGTGAGAATGTCAGTCTGGAGTGTTTGTCATTGTTCTCAATTTAAATGAAGTGGACTCAAGTGTCCAGGGACTCAAACCACAGGCTTCTGAGGTAGGGAGTTCTGTAGATATGAGAGAGCAGGTTCATGTGTTGAGAGTGAAAAGGATATTTGAATTCAACCAATTTCTCATGAAAGCCATGGGATGTTTTAGCAGGGAATGTTCACATGTGGGTTATAGAAGAATTCTACTGAAGAGTAGAGTAGAGTGTGAACTAGGGACAGCATGGTTGGTCCAGGTATCTGTAAGGTGCTCCTTCCAGAAACAGGACCAGAGAAAATGAATCCATAACTGCAGTGTGTCCATGGGAGGGAAGAGCTGAGGTCAAGAAAGCTCAGAGGAGAAGGGCTGGGGATGGGAGCAGGACACAAATGGAATAAATGCTAGGAGGACTTAGAGATGCCCCAGCATCCTGTCTTGGGGGAGGTGATGTGACAACACCATGAACAGACATACCTGGGGCAGCAGCAGGGGTAAGACACTCATAAGGTCAGAGCAGACAGAAATTAAGATCTGGGTCTCAGGAGAGGAGTGAGGATGAAGACACTGATTTTAGAACCACTGACCTACGGATGAGAGAATATGTAAACTTGGGAAATTTTGAGGTTTTGTTGCCTCAGAAAAAGGTTTTTTGTTTTTGTTTGTTTGTTTGTTTTGCCATGTTTAGGGATTTGTTCTTTCTCCCTGTGCATTGAGCATACTGGTCAGTTCATGCTTGTCAGTGAGATCAACTTCTGGTATGAGAGTGTGGGGAGTTTTGCTGACCTGCTTCCCAGAGAAAATGGTGAAACTTTAAAAAAAAAGCAAAACAAAAACTAAAAAACATTTAAGAATACTAGCTGAACACAACTAAAAGAACAGACTTCAGTCAACACACACATGAAGCAATCAAGTCTTTGTAAATATAGTTTCAAAAAGTCACTAAACCAGTGGACTACTACAGCCTTCTATAATAAAAAAGGAAAGTGGAAGAAAGGAGGAAAATCCCCCAACAAACTCTGAGGACGGGGGAGAATGTGATGTCCACAGTTACCACATTATATTATTCAAATGTCTCATCTTCATCCAAAAAATTACAAGGCATACAGAGAAACAGGAAGATGACCCATTCAAAGGAACAAGTTAAAGTGATAGAAATCAACCCCAAGAAAGATGAAATACTGGAGTTACTAGATAAAGTCTTTAAAATAATTGTCATAAATATGAGCAAAGAATTAAAGGAAATCAAATTAAGATATATACCATATACCCTAAAGCAACCACTAAAAATAAAACTCAAAAAGTATAATGAAAAAATCATTAATGTAATTAAAGTGATATGATAAAAAATATTCACTGAATTCGAAAGAAAGAGTAAATGAAGAACAGAGGATAAAATACAATGAGACATATGTTGTTGTTTTTAGGTGCCATGAGTTGGTTCTGACTTATAGCAGCCCTATGTACAATAGAATGAAACACTGCCCAGTCCTGTGCCATCCTCTCAATTGTAGCTATGCTTGAGCCCATTGTTGCAGCCACTGTGTCAATCCATCTTGTTGAGAGTCTTGCTCTTTTTCGCTGACCCTCTGCTTCACCAAGCATGATGTCCTTCTCCAGGGACTGATCCCTCCTGATAACACGCTCAAAGTATGTGAGATGTAGTCTCACCATCCTTGCTTCTAAGGAGCATTCTGGTTGTATTTCTTCTGAGAACTTGAAACATATAGAAAACAAAAAGTACAATGGCAGACGTAAATTCAACTATATCAATAATTAGCATGTAATTATTAATTGTGTTTAATCCATTCACACAATCCAATCAAAAGGCAGAGGTTGTCAGACTTAAAAAAAAATTATACAACTATTTATTCTCTACAGGAGACAAATTCAAAGGCACAAATAGATTGAAAATAAAAGATGGGAAAATATTTATTATGCAAACAGCATCCACAGGAAAGCTGGAGTGGCCATACTCACTTCGGACAAAATAGACTTTGAAAACAATACTAGACCTATCAAGGGACATTTTATAATAATAAAATCCATGAAGAATATATAACATGAATAAATATATATGCACCAAATAACAGAGCATCAAAATACATGAAGCAAAAACTGATAAAATTAAAGGGAGAAACAGACAATTCAACAATAATAGTTGGAGACTTCAATTATGGATAGAACAACCAGACTGAAGATCAACAAGGAAATCTTAGACTTGAACAACACGATAACCAATAACAGTTCCTGGATGTAACTAAGGAGCCACTTGTGCTTTTGGGTTGATCCGGCAGTAAATATTTGTGTCAGGGTTGAGTAATTCCTGTAAAAAAAAAAAAAAAAAAAAGGAGAATGAGGAATAGGAAAAGAAGAAGAGACCCCTGACCCCCTTGTAACCTTTTCAAAATTTCTTATAGCTTCTTCTAGGGTCTGGATCCCACCCTGGGATGCTCTGTGCTGGACCTAGCTGGGCTAAGGGAGGTCCCTGCCTCCCACGCCTGCGCCACCCCACCCTGTTCACCACACCTGTTCCCCTCTTCACTACCGTTCCCTGAATTTCAAAGCACAGCCAGGTGTGAGGTGGGGTAGGTCCTCAGTCCCCTGGGGGCCTGTGGGCTCAGAACATTCATGGCCCAAACTCACCTCATAGATGGGAACAGCTGCCTGGTTGACATACAGGGGAGCCTGCACAAGGGAGAGGGAGAGGACATCAGGAGACCATCAGGGAAGGGGTCATAAGGGTAGAGGATCAAGTGAGCAGGTGCCAGGGCCCCAGCTTGGAAGGTTCTTGTCCTTACAGCCTAGAGCTCATCATCCTGGGTCTGCTTTTGGTCATTCTCATCAGGAGTGACCATCTCTGTCTCGTTAACCTGTAAAAGAACACCTCGCCCCTTCCTGCTGCATCTCCACCCCTCACACTTGTTAACCCAAAACCTCTGACTGCTGCTGCCAGGGGTCCCTTTTTGCTCCTTAATGGACTCCAGAGTCCTCTCTCAGCCTAAGTGGACACAGGGTGGGCTCAGGACAGGGCTGGGATGGTCTCTGACCCTGAAGAGAAGGCCGGCTTCTAGCCAGGTTGTGGCTAACCCTCTCCTGGCTACTCTAGGAGGAGTGGCGGGTCTGTGCTGTGCTGTGAGGTTGGCCCATCCCCTGCCCTGAGCCTGCCCTGTTAGGACTCCCTGGTGAAGTGCCAGGGAGGGGATGGGCTTACCGGGGAGGTGGAGCCGTTGAAGTGACCTTAGCCTGGAGAGCAGAGAAAGGAGTTAGCACCCAGGGTCTTGAGGGAATTTGGGAGTCCTCCTCTCAGGAGGACCTCAGCTCCCAGCAACCCAGGAGAGAGATAGCATTTCCAGGGTAGACCTTCAGGCATTTTGAGACCAGGGGAGGAAAACTGGGCTGAGGCAATGAGCTTGGCCCTAGACCCCACAGATTTCTCTGTCCTGAGGGGTCTATACTGCTACGATCCCTCCCTGAAGCTCCAGGCAAGGGTTAAAGGCCCCAGGAGTGACAGGCAGGGATGGACACTGTGGGAAGGCCTCGGTACCCAGCTCTCCCAGCTGACCATGAACTCACTGGGGGTGGATGCTGGGGGCTGTTGATGTCCAAGGTCACCCTGGCCGCAGGCCCTAGGAAAGATCAGGTTATTTGTGAGGATGCAGGGAGAGGCCACAGGGTTTGGGGTCAGAAGAGAGGACAAGGATGGGACCCTTTTTGTCAGCATGGGTGGAGACCTCCTCTCTCTATCACTGCAGTGGTGAAAGGGGAGCCCTGGAGGGGAGAGCTGAGGAGAAGCCTTAAGAAGCCACATCTGCCCTGGGCCCAGAGGGAAAAGATCCTCAGGCAGATGCTGGCCCAGGAGAAAACTGACCTGGAACCAGGAAAGGGATGGAACCACAAGGGTTTGACTGAGTTCAGGGTCATGGCCCTCAGAGGGCCAGCTGGGCCAGGGTGGTGTCAGGACACTGGGGGAGCCTTAAGGTGTCCTGGATTCTCACTGAATGCAGTGCCCCTGCTGATGGAGGCCCTCCTCCTCCCCCAGCCAGGAGATGCTGGAATGTGATGGTGGCCTTGTCATTTGATCTGTCTGTGCAAGAGACGCAGGGGCAGCCCAGGACACACCATCTTGATCAGGCCCAGGACGCTGTCTCACACATGGGGGCTGCAGTTAATGCATCCCTAGTCTCTAGGGGGTCGACTCCACCAGGCCTAGTCCAAGCTCTTCTACTCTCTTCTGTGTGACCTCAGCCAGGACAACCCGACAGGTCCTAAGTCTGCAAATCCTCCCTCAACAGGAGGGGCCATCCAGTGAGGACTTACTACTTCCCAGGCACCACTGTCAGTTTGCTGAGTGAATGAACTGAGACCACACTGAGGGGTGGGGCCATAATTGTTCCAAATCTATAGATGAAAAAACTGTGAGGACCCAACTTGTGGTCAGAACAGGGTGAGGGAGGAGCCTGGATGAAAGGAGAAGGTTGAGTCTTTTGGGGGGTTGGGGGCTGTGGAGAGACAGGCCCAGGATCCGAGGACTGGGTCACCTTCCTCCTGGGGTCATCCTGGGGAACAGGGGATCAGGATGGAAATGTGAGGTTATACCCTCCAGTCCTGGTGAAGAAGAGGAAACACCCCAGGGAGGTGCCACAGTCACCCCAACCAGGACCCCGGTCACGATGCCAGCAATGGCAGAGAGGCCCAGGGCTTGTTCCTGTGCTGGAATGAGAAGTCAAAGGGGATGAAGGCCCAAGGAGATTGCAGGGGAGACCATGAAGGGCCCTGCAGGGAAAGGGCCTGGTTGGGACAGAGGAAATGCTGCCCAAGGTTTATGTGAAATTTATTTGTGTTGTCATCACAGTGTCCTCCTGACACCCCCTCTGTCTTGGTTGCTACATTGTCTGTTTCCTAGGCATGAAACCTTGGACTTGCTCTAACTCTGTTCATTCTCCACATTTATCCAGTGTCACATCTTGTCCACTTTCCTTTTAAGGCCTCCTTCCCTCTAATATAGGGCCTGTTCCTCTGATTCTTCTTTTCCGTCACTATTGACAGTCTCAGAGGGAAGGTCCTCCCCAGTCAACTCAACCCTGATTAGTTATATTAGTGACTGTTTTCACAGCTTTCTAGGTGTGAGGCTACAGAGGGAAATACTTCATGTACATCTCATCTGATCCTTCTGTGTCCCACGAGGGAGGGAGGTGTTCTCCCCATTGAAGGTCACAGAGCTGATGAATGAGGAAACAAAATTTTAATCCAAATCTGCTTGACTTTACAGCTAATAACAACAGCGACATTAATAAAAATAATAATGACAGCAGCTAACATTGTTTCAACCCTGACTTTGTGTGTGACCCTGGGCTTTAACCTCATTAACCTCATATTAAACATCCTCACAACAATCCTAAGATCCAGGTGTTGTTACAATTTTACAGATGAGGAAACTGAGGCTCAGGGAGATTCAGTGTCTTGCCCAAGGTCAAACAGCTGGTAAATGTCAGAACCAGGAGAATAACTGAATTAGTCTGATTGCTGGATTCTTAACCACGTTGCTCTACAGGTTGTGAAGGGAGTCTACCCACCTTGGTGTCACATCCACTTACTTATGTCCATTTTATACTGGGGACAGAGTCTGTGACTTCATGGACTCAGTGAAATCTACAGGGGAAGAGGGGAGTGGGGCCGAGGTCACTCACTGTTCACGCTCAGGGTGATGGGGTCACTTCTGCAGACACTGACTTCGTTCGAGATCTCACATTGATAGAACCCTGCATCTTCCTTCCTGACATCATTGATGATGAGGGTCCTGTTGTCCCGGGACAACTTCATCCTCTCAGAGAGCCACAGACTCTGGCCATTGAAGAACCACTGAATGGAGGCCCCTGTGTCACTCCCATGGCAGGTAAATGTCACAGAATCCTTTTGTTCTCTGACCATGGTGCTGTTGACTGAGATGCCAGGTTTGGCCACTGTCCCTGCAGAGAATCAGAGCAGGTGATACCCTGATAAGGAGAACAGTCCTTGGTGCAGCCATCCTGGTCCCAGACTGAGGGCTTCCCATGGGATTCTAGCTGCTGGGGAGGCTCTTGGGGAGTCCTGAGGGGAAGGGCCAGACCCCTTCAGAGGGTGATCTGTCTGCACCATATCACTGCAGTGAAGGGAAGACAGTGCTTCCTAGATCTGGGGACAGGTCAGTGCCTTGATTGACTTCCTTGGATGAGCAACCACAACCTCCCTCCCAAGTGCCCAAGTCTGGACATCTCTCTGCCCTGTGGTTTTCACCTCCTAACAGGTGTGCATGATGCTGACCTTAATCCCTGTATGACCAGCCTCCATCCCTAAAATATCCAAGTCCCTCAGGTCTTGAAGATGGCTGAATCCATGTGGGATTTGGCCAGGAAGAACATGCTTCTAGGCAGGGAAGTGGTTTCTGCTATTTCCTAAATGATTTGTCAGGGACCGTGGACCTCCTAGCTGAGGATTCCCTGTCCTCTAGGTTGGAGTAATTTTTTGTTGAAATGCTGGGTGTATCAAAAATAATTATCGTGGGAAGGAGTTTCTGGATTTGAAAAAGATCACAGGAGGGCTCGCTCTGGAGATGTTATGACTCGTCCAACAATTGTAACCTTAGCCTCCTGTACCTGGGAAATCTAACTTTTCCCAAAAAGGAGTGACTTACGAAGGAGGAGCTGAAATGGGGGAAATTGCCTCATCACTTCACAGCTGGGAGACCCCTGAGCCAGGTGGGTGTCAGATGCCTGTACTGTCCGTAGTGTGGCAGCCCCATGTTCTTCTATCACTGGGGTCCTGGGTCTTGCTCTGTCCATTCTCCATGGAGACATATACCCATCTCCACTTCCAGGGCCACTAACTTCGCCCTCCCATCATCCACTTTCCCTCTTCTGTGCACCTGCTGCTCCAACTGTGACATGGCCCTGCTCCTTGAGTGGCCTGGAGGAAGGGAAGGCCATTTGCTAACTGTTGTCCTATAGCACTGAGGGAGAGGCTGGAGGTAGAGTCCATCTCCTCCATCCTGTTCCTCCTCTTGTTGAGGCTGCTGTCTCTTCTCCTGGTGGATGGAAGAGGGTCCGGTCCAGTGTTTGAGAGTCAAGTGCTCACCTGCAGCAGGTGAGCCAAGCGAGGAAGCACAGCAGGACAGCAAGGGCAGGCAGTTCAGGGGCAGAAAGATCATAGTTTTGAAGACTAGGCCTCAACCTCCAAGAAGTATTTAGAACTGAGAACATCACTGTGACCCAGCAAGAAAATGAGACACATTCTCTTGGGGCTCTCCTGGGACCTGCTGGTGAGGGTCTGTCTGAGACCCTTCAGCCTTTTCCTCAAGACCTTGTGGAGATGGAGGGCCTGCAAGGCCAGCATGAGACAGACCTGCCCTTCTCTAGCTTGTCCAGGTTCTCCCAGGTGGGGGACAGTGGGATGGGATCAGCCCATCCCTATTCTCTGCAACAAAGCGTCTGCAGAGTCTGTAGCTAGAGCAGGGAATTCCCTCTTCTTGAAGTCTGTCTCCACTGTTTTGTCCTGAACTTAATGCCCAAACCCTGTGCCTGGGATGTGATGGAGACGGTGACACAGGCACATGCAGGGCTGACCAAGGCCTGACAGTCTCTGAGTGTGAAGTGGAATTACCTAAACCCTACTCAGCAAGGTGTCAGACGGGAATCACTTACGGTATACGCGAAACTGTCCAGATGCTCGCTCACTCTGAATGTTTTTCTTTAGGACTTGTAGGGTGTAGGTTCCTGCGTCCTCCTGGTTGATGTTGTGGAACAGCAGGGTTCCATTGGAGTATATCGTCTCTCGACTACTGTGGGCCACCCCTGGAGTAATTTCTTGACTTTCTATTACATATGCTAGAATTTGGTGGCTGAGCTGTACCTTTTCCCCTTTGTACCAGCTGTAGCCAAAAGGATTCTCTGGCAGATTGTGGACAAGCAGAAGAACATCATTCCCTTCGGCAGTGTTGAACGGCAAGGATTCAGTAGGGAGTTGGGCAGCAAGGGGAGGGTTCCAGAAGGTTAAAAGTGAGACTAGGAGAGAAGACAGAGAAATCAATTAGTGCTTGGATGTATATATTGCGATGGAAAATGGGGCCCTTGAGACTGAGCAGTTCTCTTCCAGTCCTTGGACATGGGGGTGTGTGTCCTCCTCCTGGTTCAAGGTCAGCAGCACAAACATCATTACTGAGAGGTCACTGCATGTATGAGCTGGCTGCACTGTCTCTTTCATAGGTCACTGAATTTATCTTCTCTTTTTTCTCCCCTCTTCTCATTAGACTCAAGCCACTTTGACCGCCAGCTTCCCTCAAGCACACAGGACAGACTCCACCTCAGGGCCTTTGCACTTGCTGTTTCCTCTGCCTGGAGCCTTCTTCCCCCTGGTATTCATATGGCTCATTCATTCGCTGAATTCAGATCTTTACTTCATGTCACCTCCCAGAAGATGCATTTTCTTACCTCAAAATCTAAAATGGCATCTCTCTTCCCTCTCTCACGTTACAGTGCTGTATTTTTTCATTGCATGTATGAGCATCTGACACTACATTATAGATCTGGTTTGCTTTTCTCCCCACTAGAAATGTGAGCCCCATGAGGCCAGGGACTTTTCCTGTTCTCTGTTGTATCTGGGCATCTAGAACAGGCCTGGCATCAGTTGGACTTTGGTTGAAAGAAGGAATAAGTCAGCTTGAGGCTGCCTTCCCATGAAATTACTGTCTCCCCTGTCCCTCCACATCCAGAACCTATTTCCAATGAATATACAGGGCATGTCTGAGGTTGGTAGACAAGGGCAATGTTACGGTCCCTGATTAAGTTGTTTCTGGAAGTTTACTTTTACACAAATTGCGATTTTTATTATCTGTTTTCACATCTTATCTGATGAGGATAAAATTTTTAAATGACCAAAAAAAACCCAAACTCATTGATGTTGAATCCATTCCAACTCAAAGCGACCCCATGATAGTAACTGAAATTTTCCTCCCCTTCTCATCTGAGGGTCAGTGAGGTTTCCCTGTGGCTGAGTACTCGGCCTCCACACTCCTGTGACCTCTCCCCAAAAGCTCCAAACTTAAACTCTCTGTCCCCTCTCACAACTTCCCCTGGAGACTGCAGCTACCAGTCTCTGCTCTTGTCACCACTCACTCCCAGAGGATCATCCTGTCTTACCTGTGAGCAGGGGCCCTGGCCAGGAGATGCTGCCTTTGTGGAGAAGATCTGAGGGGGGCTCCATGGATCTCTGCTGTCCGATTCTGAACAGTGGCCCCTGTGGAGATATCCAGCTCCAGAATCTCAAGGAGATCCCGCCACTGCGGATGGGGCAGCTCTGCCTGCATTTCCTCTTTGCCTGGAGCCCCCTCCTGGGCTTGCCCAGTTATGTGGGCTGGGGTGAGGTCTTTGCCAAGATGCCTCTCTCCTTCATCCCTTCTCATTCCTTCCTTTTTGCCCTCCACCTCCCTTACTTCCTCTTCCCTATGAATTTCATTTCCTGGTAAATGCAGAGACTTCTGCTTTCCTCAGTCTTGACCTGTCTCCCAGACCCCCTCCCCCACTTCCCATGGGTGAAATGAATCTAGCCCTTGGAGCCTCAGATGCTGTGGTCATTCTTCAGGGCTCTGGTTAGAGGTGCACAAGTTTCCTTCCCCTCAGCCCTTTTTTTCTTCTTCAAAACAGGAGCCCAGAGACTATATTAGGAATTCTTGTTACAGGGGATTTCAAACAGCTGTCCATCAAAATCACCTGTGGGACTTTATAAAGATTGTGAGGTGCTCAGGTTGTGCCTTAGAAATGCTGTTTCAGCAGCTGCACAGGTAAAGTTGATGCCCACCTGGGCTGAGAACCAGTAATCTGTGGGTGGGGCGGGCTTCTCCCCTCTCCTGCGCACAAGGGTGATGTGAAGATCCTGTTAAATACAGATTGTGACTTGGTGGGTGTGAGGTGAACCTGAGATTCTGTATGTAACAGGCTCAGGCTTAGGTGATGTTGATGCTGCTGGTCCCCAGACCCCACTTTGAGAAGCAGGGCTGTGGGGATCTGCTGAACACTGAGAGGACAACCCGCCCACACCAGTGTTGGCCTCTGCTGTTTTCTGATCTTGAGTCTGTAAGTACCAGACAGAGAGCTCCTGGGGTCCCTAAACATGAAGATTATTTCCCTTAGTGACATAGAAACCCAACTGGGCACATGGGGTTTTGCCAGTTTTCTTAAATGTGCTATGAAAAGTGATTTCATCCTCCTGCCAGAAGGTCTCAGAAAAGGGTTAAGGGTTAGAAAGGGACAAGCTGAGTAATGACAGGTGAGAGGGACCCTCCTTGTGTATCCATGTGACTTTAGTCTGTTTGTAGCTCCCAGTGACAGAGACGTGGGACCTGGGATTTTCAGAGGGACTTGTAGCTCCTGGAGGTGAGATGCGGGAGTCTTCTGTGTGTCCTAGGAGGAGACAGTTATGGACGGTGCTCAGTGGGGACCTCTAGTCCTGTGGTCTTAGGAAAAGTTGTCAGCCCATCTCTAGCATATCCGCATGTGTGCAGTTGGGTTTCTGTGTCACAAAGGAAAATAATCCTTGGGTTTGGGGACCGCAGGGGCACTCTGGTGCTGACAGATCCAAGTCCAGGTGTCCTGTGGGGTCTGTTGGACTGAGCTGTGGCTCAGAGACTGTCCTCATTCTCCCTGACCTTCCTGGGGCAGTTTCTGTCCTCTGTTTGGCTGATTATCCTGTGGCTACCCTACCTTTTCCCCATGGCTGGGGCAATGCAGGGGGTTGGGAGGTGCACAGGGACCCCCAGTGGAGCAGGACCCAGATCCTCCAGGAGGAGTGGTGTGGAACAGAGCAGGGTGCTCAGGGCTGGGGAGGTTCACCCTGACTTACTCTGCAGTCATGATGAGCGCAGCACCCCCTGTGCTGACATCACCTTGGATGTGGGTGTAGAGTTTCAGAGCCTGGTCAGGCCTCTCTGTGAGAAGAGCAAGGACAGGCAGCTGAGGGAGAGGCTTATCTAGGGAGTGAAGTTACTCACAACTGGGGGGTAAGGGTGGTGTGGCCTGTTTTCTGGGAGCTCAAGGAGTTCATCTGTCACATCTATCTCCAACTGAAGAGCTCTGACCTCTCTCCTGGCTTCATGAGGGTCCAGACCCTGTGGCCAGGGAGAGAAGCTTGTGTCATTCCTCAGTGGTGCCAGTGTTTGTGTGTCCTCACACAATATGCCCTGAGCTTCCCAGTGTCCGGTAGGTCAATCACATATTTCTGTCTACTGATTCCCTCTGTCATTAATGAAAACTCATTGAGCTTCTTTTCTGTGGCAGCACTGGGTTCATCCCTGGGAATTCCACAGACATGATCCCTGCATTCTTAGCTAGGAGTCAGGCTTTTAGTAAGTAGTTATAGAAGTAATTAGTATTACAATAGAAAGAAGAGTTATGAAAGGGAAGTACCTAGTGTAGTTGTTAGGTGCCGTGGAGTCAGTTAAGACTCATAGCGACCCTATGCACAACAGAAAGAAACACTGTACGGTCCTGTGCCATCCTCACGATCATTGCTATGTTTGAGCCCATTGTTGCAGTGTCAATCCATCTCATTGAAGGTCTTCCTCTTTTTGATGACCCTCTACTGTACCAAGCATGTCTTTCTTCAGGGACTGGCCCCTCCTGATAACATGTCCAAAGTACTTGAGACCAAGTCTCCCCATTCAGCACCCTGGCTGTCCTTTAGGTAGATAAAATATCTTCATTTTATTTATTGAGTTGCTACTTCAAAGTATAAGTTGCCTCCCAATTAAAATAGCATGTAAATATGCCTTCTCCTTGGAAATCAAATTACTGATTCATTAAAAGTTGTTTTTATAGATATTGATGAAGTCAGTTTCTACCCCCTCACACTTGATTCCCTACTAATGGGTAAAGGACTTAATTTGTTTGGTTGACATTAGTGATTAGTGTAGGCCAGCAGTTCTAAGGAGGGGCAATTTCACCTGTTGTGTCTGTTGATATTTTGTGTTGTCACAACCAAAATGGTAGATGGAGTCCTACTGGCATCTGGTGGGTGGAGGCCAGGGATGGTGCTAAACATCTTCCAATGCACAGGACAGTGCCTACAACGAAGAATGACCAGCCAAAAAATCAGTACTGAGGAGACTGATAAAACCCTGCTGTGCACCCCACACTAGCTTCCTATGGAAGCACCCCTTCACCCGTGCTCTTTCCCATCTCTCCTGACATGCCCCCTTCCTCAAGTCCCTCTCCTCTTGCATTCTTCAGTTCCAGTCAATCTGATTCTGCCCTTTGTCCAATGTCTATCCTAACCTCTCAACTCTCCTGGCACCTTTCTGCCCTTATAGCATGATGGAGCCCCTAGAGAGCACTCATGCTCTTTCTTGAGCTCGGTTGGCTCTTCCATCCCCTGAGACACAGCCTAGAGGCTGTTTTTACTGCCACCACCCCCACCTCTCAAACCCTGTTTAGAGTTGCCCAGGGTAGAACTCCTGCGACAGTTGTCATGGGCTACAGAGAGGTTATTCTATTGAAGGATTGTGGCAGCATGAACTGGTGATGGGGAACCAACCTCAGGGCCAAGTTATTGAGGAATGAGGGTGACTCCAGACACAGTGGGAAGTGTGGGCTGCATACTCAGGTCCCAAACACCCTGCCCCATGTATGGGCACTGGGGGAAGTGACTGTGAGCCTGTTACCCTAAAGTTTCTGCCACTCAGGATCTGTGCTTGTGGGCCTTGGCAGGGCTGTTGTGGAACACTCCAGAACAGGCCTTCTACAGTGGGAGATAGATCCTCCTGGGTATTTCCAGGAGGTCCTTCACCTGGAAGAATCAGGAGTGAAGTGTCAGCCACCCTAGCACAGGTTCACACTCAGGGACTCCAGGGGGTCTCCAAGCTTCACTGAGGGACTAAAGTCAGGACCTGGGACATTGGAGTGTGTGGTCCTGCCAACCCCACATCTGCAGGACATGTTGCTGGGTTGTCTGTGGGGAACTTGGCCTCCTCCTCCCCCTGGGTGCAGAGGAGGAGCCATGACCTACATTTCCCAGAGTCCCCTCAATAGAGTGGGACAGCAGAGGATCTCAGATGCGTCTGTGCAGGGTAGGTGGAAGTGAGGAGAGGCTGTTATCGCTGGGAAGTGGTAGTGGTTCGATGATGGCAGACACAAGGTGCCAAGCCCGCCCAGCTGCTGCGGACTCAATCAGTGGGTGTGAGGTTTTCTGTTGAGAATCCAGCACTTTCCTGCAATTAGAGAACATCTCACTTCAGTGCTTCCAGCTGAGGTTCCTCAGGTGTTCTTGACCTCCCAGCTGCAGCCACCCCAAGTGTTTGATACCCCCGTTCCTGTATCACCCTCTGTCCCCACCACATTTGTGTGGCTCTGGGTGATTGCCCAGCTCTCCTGACACACACCAGATAGGCAGAGTGACCTTCATCGCCACCTCTGTCCCCACGAGGTGAGTGGCTGTCTGGAGGCAGAGGCCTGCCCTCCCTGGTCAGGTGTAGGGGAAGGCACTCAGGATCCGTCCTGATGATCAGTCACCTCCCAGAATGTGGCATTAGGTGAGCAAAGGAGAGTGATGCAGGGACCATTGTAGCATCCTGTATATCTGCAGTTCTACCTGGTGGGAAAGAACCTGGAAATGACTAAGCTTTCTGCTTATTTCTATGGTGAAAACATGTGCAGTGGGAATTTGGAATTTAGTAGGAAATACCTGGGCTTTTTCTTATTCCACAGGTAAGGGCTTTTAGTTTGGAACTGTTGGTTCTCACTGGATGTCATCATCTGAAATCTCACCCATTTGGGGCACAGATTTCAAGTTCCTCTCCCTGGGGCAGGGTTGGTATTGGAATGGGGGCACTGGCAGCCTGGAGCTGGGCATCCTTTGTATGTGCGGTTACTGCAGAGAGATGAGTTCTCTGTTGGAGATAGTGCCTCAGCCTCCCTGGGCATCAGCACCCAGCTCCCTGGTGCCCTCCACACCTTCTGTAGGCCCCTTTGAGACATCTATCCCCCTCCAACCCCATCTTAGCCCTTACCACAGTCTCTGAAGCTTACTGCCCCCAGGGATATCGTGTGAGTTATTTGCTCTGTTCTTCTGTTCCTGATGCCGGCTGGGCACTGTCTGTGACCCTGTAAGTTCCCTGAGTGGTGTGTGTGTGTTCTACAGACACTTGCACACATATGAAATCTCAAGGTGAGGGAATTTGAGTCATTCAACAAATATTTATTTTAAGTTAAAAGATTCATGAAACAGGACTCTCCTACTTTTAATAAATGATGCTCAATGTCATGTATTGGGTCACTCTTCTTAACTGTTCCTGCTCTCCCTATATTAGAATTACACCTATAGGCCTTTGGCTGTGGCCTCCCACTAGGAGGGGAGCATATTTCCTGCCCATTTATCTCAGGCTTGGCCATATTACTTGCTGAAGCTGAGGGAGTGTAGGTGGAGGCCAGAGAAGAGTGTGCCCAGGGGGCCGCTTTATCTCTGGTGTACTCAGGAAACCTGCTGTGTGTCCTACCTGAGGTCCCCTCAGAGTCACCCCTAGGAAAGGCCCAGAGCAGCAGCTCCTCCCATCTGGGGTGCATGTGCCTGGTTGTCCCTATCCAGGGTGGCTGCCCTCCCTCAGTCCCAGGACCCTCCAGGAAGCTGTATCCTCAAGCAGGACTCCCACTCGCCAGTCACCGACTGAAGTTCTGGCCACAGCTTCTACAGGTCTGGGTGTCAGGCAGTTCTGCCCCTGCCCTGTGCTGTCCCCCTGGGTGTGGCCAAGGAGAGGCCTGTAGGAAGATTGAGCTCAGTGGGCTTGGGATTGACATGACAATCACAGCCTGCCTGGCCTCACCCCTGATTAAAGCAGGCAATTTCAGTGCTTCTTCACCCTTAAGTATGATGCTTGCTGTGGGTTGTAGACACCCTTCATCAGGTCAGGGAGCCCTCTCTTCATAGTTCGTCGTTAGCTTATTATTCAAATCACGATGGAAGTGGAATTCCATTAAAGGCCATTTCTGCAGCACCCCTGAAAATTATAAACTTTTCTGATTAATCTGTGTGAAAAAATCATATTAATCCAATAATATAAATTAATTGGAAGTTTATTTAATATACAATTTTCAAATATTCAAATATGTATATTCTAGACACTTCTGTCTAGAGAGCAAAATTATTTCAAAGATTAAATAACTTCCAAAGATTCTCATACCCTATATTATGGACATTGCCATGGTAACGGGCCAGAATGGTGTGTTTATATAATTACAAGTTACCCTAAAATGCAACTTCTAGTCTGACCTTGGAGTTTCTATTTCTAAAAGCTGACTGCACATAGATAATTCTTCAAAAGACGCTTAAGGCAAAAAGTCTTCACTAAGCTACTTACTAGGCTATTGTTTAACTTAAAGGTGATTTTAGGAAACTAGTTTTCTCAACGTTCAAAGTTCAAAAGAAATTTCAGTGCAATGGCTTTTGTGGGTCACCCCAACTACATGGACCGCAGAAATCTGGATTCCAGAAGAACTAAAACTGTTTGTCATCTGTTAAAGTGTGAAAGTCTGTGAGACAACACAGCAAATCTGTGTGGTGCTTACAGATGATCTCCGATTTCTAGATAGCCAGGAAGCCATTAGAAAAAGGAAATTAATAACTAATTTGAATTGATCCATAAACAACATGTCATTCTGGCCAGAGCTCGAATACACGTTAACAAGTAAAATGGATTTATTACTTACAATAAGAAATGGATAGCATACAACAGGTGAGCAGTCTCCCTGACCCAAAAGCTGTCCAGGTGAGGATGTTGACTCTTTCACGTACACCCTACTTTGTTTCGTGGGTGAGGTACTTAACCGGGACAGTTATTTGACAGGCTGGTCCCCTCTGGTTTCTGGAAACTGTCCTGGTGAATATAAAAAAACTCTTCCACACATGCCCTCTGCCTGGCATAATGGGTAAGGGACACGATGGGAGCCTACCTACTGCTGGTCTGCCCCTTGCCAACTAGGTCCACCCTCGTAGGCTGTAAGCTTATGCTAGCCTTAATGCTACGTGTGCCCCAGTAGAACCATAGCTGAGAAGACCAAAAAGTTCCTCCGTCAGCCATTTTTATACTCCAAAGCCCACGTGGCACAGGTACGTGGGCAAGCATCAGACCTCAGAGTGTGGGGCAGTGAAGGTCTTATCACGCCCCCTCCTTCCTGAGGTTTTCTTGCCAAGGAGATGAGTTGCGCACTCCCGTGGAAACCCTAGTGGCAGTAGTGGTTAAGAGCTATGCATGCTAATGAAGAGGTCGAATGCACCAGGAGCTCTTTGGAAACTGTGTGGGGCAGTTCTACCCTATCCTACAGGGTTGCTAAGACTTAGAACTGACTAGATGGCAATGGGTTTTGTTTTTTAAATTCATTCACACATATTTAAGTGTGGCCTGGCTGTTTTAGAAAGACAAAAAAAAAAAAAAAAAAACAAAAACAAAAACAGAAACAGAAAAACCTGTTGCCGTTGAGTGGATTCTGACTCATGACGATCCTATAGGGACAGGGTAGAACTGTCCCATAGGGTTTCCAAGGATAGTCTGGTGGATTCCAACTGCTGACTCTTTGGTTAGCAGTCAAACTCTTAACCACTGCACCACCAGAGCTCCTTAGAAAGAAAAAAAAAAAAAAACAAAAAAAAAAAACAAAAAACAAAAACAAACAAAAAACCAAACCCATTGCCATAGAGTCGATTCTGACTCATAGCGACCCTATGAGAGTACAACTACCCCATAGAGTTTCCAAGGGGGGCCTGGTAGATTCAAACTGCCAAACTTTTGGTTAGCAGCTATAGCTCTTAACCACTATGCCACCAGAGTTTCCTAGAAAGACAAAGAGCACTTTCATTGCTCAGGCTATTTTCAGGAAGGAGCCCTGGTGTCACAGTGGTTAAAGCGTTTTTCTGCTAAGGGAACGGTTGACGGTTTGAACTTGCCAGCCACTCTGTAGGAGAAAGATGTGGCAGTCCGCTTCTGTAAAGTAACAGCCTTGGAATTCCTATGGCACAGTTCTACTTTGTCCTATAGGGTCACTATGAGTTGGAACGGAGCTGATGACAATGTGTTTTTTATTTTCAGGAATTTGAGACAAAAGACCAAATTTAGTTTTTCGTCCCACAGTGTTCCTTGTTGGCTTTTGGATATAATTTCTGTTTATATATCTCACATTTAGAAACTTACTTCATGCCCCCCTTAATTCATGAATATTAGCTTAGTAGGGAGTAGGAATGGGGACGACATGGCCTCCACTCCGGGCAGAAAGTCTGCCTCCTCACAAAGGCAATGGTTGACTTTAAAATGTTAAATCCACCTTACATTCCTGGACAGCCAACTCAACTTGGTGATCATGGTTCATTTTCATTGTATTTTTGTTAGGAATTTTTCACAGCTGTTCATGGGAAGGGCTTGCAATTTTACTTCCTTATTCTTTGCTTGTCTGGTTTTTACATGAAGGTTATACTTCCCCATAAAACATGTTAATGAGTATTCTTTGTTTTTTTGTATCCTCTGAAAAAGTTTGTGTAAAATTGGAATGAACTGGTCTTTGATTGTTTTGTGAATATTGCTTTTAATTGTTTAATTGGAAGAGATTTTATATATTTTTTTATATAGTAAAATGAACATTGCAATAAATGTCTACATGTATGTGTGCCATGTGACTACTGCCTACATCAAGACAGGGAAAGTGCCAGTTCCCCAGGAGATGCTGTCATGGCCCCTCCCAGTCATTACGATGACAATGTGACCTCTATTCTAACTTGTATCACCTGAGATTGGTTTTGGGAACTTGACATAAATAGAAGAGTACATTCTTTTCTCTTCTGTATTTGGCTATTTTTATTCAACATTATGTAAGTGGGATTCATCCATGTTTTTGTGCATAGTAGTAATTTATTCTTTTTCATGTTGTCTAATATCCCCTTGCTTGAATATACCACATTTTATTTATCTATTCTACTGTTGGAACATTTGAATTGTTTCCACTCTTTGGGTCTTAAAAATAACACTGATATGAGCATTCTTATACATGTATTTTGTATTGTGATGGACACAAGACTCACAAGGCTTATTCCCTTTGTGTAAATATCATTGTATTTGCTGGAACATTGGAATATATACATGTATAAACACACACACACACACACACACGTTTATCTACCACGTGTCAGTTAGTTGTACTGTGGTGGCTTGTGGGTTGCTATGATGCTGGAAGCTATACCACCAGTATTTCAAATACCAGCAGAGTCACCTGTGGTGGATAGGTTTCAGTGGAGCTTCCAGACCAAGGCAGACTAGGAAGAAAGACCTGGTGATCTACTTCCAAAAATTAGCCAGTTAAAACTCTGTGGATCACAAAAGAATGTTTTCTGATAGACTCACACATGCCAGTGATCATGGGGATGGTGCAGGAGCTGGCAACATTTCATTCTGTTGTACATGAGTCAGAGCTGACTCGACAAAAACTAACAACAAACCTTTTTGGAGGGTTTGGCAATTTGTACCAACCTGGGGAGTGACATTTGTCAATGTCTATAAAAATTAAAAATATACATCCCTTTTGCCACTCACGCTCATTGAAAACAATACCTAATCATGGTTATTTACTGTGTGCTGTTTTAATAGCAAAATATTGGTACAGCCTAAGTTTTCACCAGCATAATACTAATCAAACAGGTTACATTATATCTATACAATATATAGTTGTATGAAAAATGAGGAATCTTTTAGCTATTAATGTGGAAATATCTCCTCTTCATGTTTTAATTATATCCTGTATACAACTGGAATGTTCTTTCTTTGCATCATATCTGATATTTTAAAACTTTAGAGTTGACTTTGTATGTATTTTTTCCGATTACTGATAAGTTTAGATTTAATCCTTCTTATTTTGTCTTTTCTTTTTTTGTCCAATTTCCAGTTTTTTTCATTGTTTATTTTTGACTGATTCAGTTTTTATCTTAATGGTTTTCCTTTCTCTTTGAATGTTATTCACTCCACCTTGTCTTATCAACATTACTTTAAACATTTAAATTGTGACTTTTTGGTGCCCAAATTGTGAATTTCTTGTAAATTTCTGTGTTTTCAGTACACCTTGAAATGTTTTAAAAGCATTGTTAGTATTTGTCATTAAGGGTTGTTTTAAGCCAGGACTAATCTTTCTTGCTGCAAAATGAGGACTCACTGTTACTAGGTGTTATGGATTGAATTGTATCCCCCCAAAATATCTGTCAACTAGGCTAGTCCATGATTCCCAGTATTGGGTGATTGTCTACCATTTTATCATCTGGTATGATTTTCCTATGTGTTGTAAATCCTACCTTTATGAGGTTAATGAGGCAAGATTAACAGCAGTTATATTAATGAGGTAGGACTCAATCTACAAGATTAGATTGTGTCTTAAGTCAATCTCTTTTGAAATATAAAAGAGAGAAGTGAGCAGAGAGACATGGGGATCTCAGACCACCAAGAAAGCAGCGCCTGGAGCATAGTGTGCCCTTTGGACCTGAGGTTCTGGTGTGGAGAAGCTCCTAGACCAAGAGAAGATTGATGACAAGGGCCTTCCTCCAGAATTGACAGAGGGAGAGAGAGAGAGAGAGACTTCCACTAGAGCTGATGCTCTAAATTTGGACTTCTAGCCTCCTAGACTGTGATAAAATAATTTTCTCTTTGTTAGAGACATACGTTTGTGGTATTTCTGTTATAGCAGCACTAGATCACTAAGACACTAGGGCTGCTGGTTCTTTTAATGAACAGAAAATTTAGAAAATAAATTGTATTACAGACTACAGTTTAGGCTCATGAGGTGCATTTGTTATTGTTTCCCATGAGTATAGATGTTGGGAGGAAGATGACAATACTTTTAATTCACTTTTCTGATAAAATTGGAACAGATACTGATTCATATGATCATGAGTTCAGATAAATTTTTAAAAACTACCTAGAATAAGAAAAGCTTTACCATCCATTGTAACCCTGAATTTTAGATTTTTTTCCTCTGTTAAATATCTACAAATTGTTTACCCCTCTCCCATTTGATAAATGCTCTACTTCTTTATAGATTTCTCCTACGTCTCCATGACTCCATTCTCTGGATGACTCACTGATGGAAATGCTGGGAGGAGGACTGTATTACTGGCAAAGAGAGTGCAGTGGTTTGGGTGGAGGAGAACATGGACATGCAGAGTAGGAAAGTACCAGTACCAGGAGCAGGAGTCACTTAGGGTATTTGACTCCTCAGATGATTTCATCATAGATGAGGTAGGTAAGGTGGAAAGGGCTGATTCTTTGATGACTGTGAGTTGTATTGGGTGTCTTTGGGAGATGATTGAGCAGGCCCCTGGGAAATGACTGGACACCCTGATGTTTTGGCAACTAGACCTGGTGCCATCCTGATTTACATGTAAGAAACCACCTGATTCTGTGTCATCCAGGGCTGGTGAGGTCAGAAGATGTGACTGCATAAGGACCTCAATGTGACCCCAGACCACCTGTTGGGGCACAAATCCCACCTTAGGGCAGATCCAGGAGCAGGGTAGGGGCAGGAGCTACATGGGCAGCTTGGAGGGGGCCCTAGGAGTGTGTCCCCATGAGGGAGTGGTGCCCTCTGTGCCGAGAGCGTAACCTGTCTCAGCTGCCTGGGGCTCCTCACTCCTCCCTGCAGGGACCTCATTCTCCTGGTCCAGGATGGGCCCCTCTTCAGCACTTGCCAGCCCACCTCATCCCTGAGAGCAGCTGTGTTCCTAATTATCACAAGGACCTTGACTGAATTGTTCTTGCCGCGTGTGCTCTGCTGCAAACAACCTGATGTCCTGAGACAGGGGGCACTCAGTGTTGCCAGAGTCCTCTACCGCCTCTAGGGTCTGCGAGAGGGACACTGAGACCTGGGAGGGGGATTGGAGGAGGATGGGGAGCCCCAGGCAAGTTGGCTGTGATTCGTGGACTCAAGAAACATTTTCATCTACATGATTCCAGGCCTGATTTGGACATTGATGGATTGCATTGTGAAAAGGGCATTTTCTCTTTGTATTATCAACTTATGGGTGAGCTCCCATCCATTCCCTTTGCCAACGTTAAGTCCAGGCACTTTCCCCCACCTCCCACAGGAGGAGTGATGAACTTGTGGTTCCTGAAAGCTAATTATGTGCCAGGGGTGTTCAGAGCCCTCCTCACCACACAGGGGCACTGTCCGTACCTGGGAGAGAGTTGTGTCACTTCCACTGTGGAGAGGGTGCAGTCGAGACTGATGGTGGTCCTATAGGAGGTAAATGGGACTTTAAGCCAACAACAATGACAGTGTCAACATTTTCGAGCATTTATTGATTAGATACAGTCTTTCTGTTCTAAAGATTTTTCACCTTCATTTCATTGGCTAATCACAACTCTATAAAACAAGTGCGTCCTAACCACAATTTTACAGGTGAGAACATTGAGATGTTGAGTTTAATAATTCATAGGCGGGACAGGGGTTCAACATACTTCACAGTCAGGATGAGGAGGTCACTTTTGCTGGAAATGACCAGGTTGGAGACCTCACACTGACACTCCCCAGCATCCTCCCTCCTGACAGGGTCTATGGTGAAGGAGCTGTTGTTCTGTGTTAGTGTCATCCTCTCCATGAGCCGCAGGCTCTGCATGTCTAGGATCCACTTGATGGAAATTCCAGAGTGGTTGATGAGGCAGGTCAGGACCACAGAACCTCATGTTCTGTGATGGTGGTGTTGCTGGCTCAGATGGAGGGCTTTGTCACTGACTCTGTGGAAAAACAAAGGAGGTGACTGTGAAAGGAGCTTGGGGCTGATGCCACTCTCCTTCCTAAGAGATCTCAGCCAGCTTACAAGCCCCATAGTGAGCTCTGAAAGGTGACCCAGAGTGGTGGTCTTGACTCTCTGCAGACGTCATGTGTCTGCCCAACTGCTGATCTCCATCATCAGGTGGGATTTTTCTCTGACCAGTGTCTGTGTGACCCTTTCCTGGGGCCTCCCATGACTTTGTAAGAGATCAGGCCCCCCTCTCTAGTAGACACTCCCATGTATGTGTGGAAGGTAGGCTGCCAGCCCTGCCCATCTCTGGATTTGGGAAGTTTTACATGAGGAAGGAAAGGAGTTTTGATTTTGTTAAATAAATTCCAGGGGACTGAGAATGGCCCAGCAGACTTCATTATTTAGGAACAGGAGAGGTTCCAATCTAAAGGATTTCTCAGTATGAAAAAGCCTTACTTCCTGGTGTGAGGATTAATTATTAGATGAAGGAAATCTTCAAAGAGAAGCAGTTACGGTTTAATAAAAGCCTGGCACTCTTACCTATCTCTGTAAAATACATACTTTTGTCCCTGTTCTTCCCTCCCATGAAGGGATTTCACAGGTGAAATGACCTGTCATTCCAAGTAAGATTCCTGATTCATTGTTCTCCTTTGTGTATCATCTATGCCAGTGTCACACAGCATATAAAGCTGCGACTTCAAAGCCAAGACAGATTCAGATACCTCTGGCACTTTACCCATTTCCCTGTAGCCTGATCCCAGGCTGCCATGGTGTCTGTGCCCTGGTGTCACTGCTCCACATGCCCCAGTCCAGCCACAGATGGTGTCAAAACAGGCTTGGTACACCTGGAGAGTGGGGACAGAACAGGGAAACAGAGCCCCATCCTGCCCATCACCCCACTGGAGGTTGTTTCCTCCTTTCATCTGGGGAAAAGGTGTGAGCTTATTTCAAAGCTTTTGTGTTCCGCGTAGCACATGAAGCCAGTGAACGAAAATAAAGAGATTACAGAAAGGGATATGCTAGTGACAGAGAGAAGCAAGTTGATCTGAGGACACTTCTTTCCTCCCTCTCTGTGAAGCCCTGTCCAACTCCACAGTGCTCTCTGGGGCTGAGAGAACCCCCTCTTAACATTCCAGCTGGATCCAAGATCTGCCCTGAGAAATAAGAAGAGCAAAGGGAGGAACAGCCTGCAAGGATGTGGTGGGAGGCTCAGATTTTGGGGTCTGTATGTACTCCAGGGACACAGTTTGGGAAACAACTTTTCCAGGATCTTTTCTAAAAATCAGATAGACTTACACCCTTGAGCTCAGTGCTGATGCTCTAGGCAGCCACTTACTTACCAGAGATTGTGATAGTCTTGACTGTGGTTTTTAATGAGGACAGTAGAGGGATTATACACAAGGCAGGTTTAGTATCCATTATGATTCACTATGATGCTGGGGATAATTAGTTTTGTGTGGATTGATGGAGACTCCTGTTGATAAGCCAAGAATACTGTTGGCGGGGGTTGGGGGGGTGGTTGGAGGCTGCATGGCAGGAAAGGGTAAGCGTGGTCCCTGGAGGGTAATATGAGCCTGGGGTGGGGGAATGGTGGGGGTGTCTGGGCCATCTGGAGCAAACAGAATAAATCCATGTTAATAAGTAATCAGAGAGAATGGGAAGCTCCTTGTCTGATAAGGTCCTCAGCATCCCTCTGAGCCTTGTTTCAAAAAGTCCCACACAATAACCCCGTCTTCTCTGAGCCTGATTCTGAGACCATCAACCAGTTTCTCACATCACAGGTGTTGGCCCTGAGTGTCTTAACACAGGAGCAGCTCCTCCCCTCCTCCCTGGCTCCATAGCTGGACCTGCCTGTATGTGCCTGGGAAAAGAAGTCATGGCCAGCCTGGGTCTCCAGGGGCTGATGGTCTGAGATCTTGGACCTGAGAAGGACTGATGTGGCCTGGCCTCTGGCTTGTGGACTTGGGCCAGCAGCCTTTGCCATGTGACAACAGAAGTTACTCACAGGGAACATTCATGTTGAATGGGTCACTATGGTGGGCACTCACTGGGTTCTGAGTTCCACACCCTTAGGGTCCTGTGCCAATTCTTGTGACACTGTGTATAGTGAGAGTCCTATTGTCCATGGACAGCTCCAGCCTAGCACTGTCCGGGAGATTCTGGTTGTTTACTAGCCACAGGTAGGTTGTGTCCTGGGTCTCAGGTTCACACCTTAATGTTACAGAGTCCTTGTCCTCCATGGGTGAAGGGTGTGGGTAACTCAGCTGTGCAGATAACAGAGACGATTACCCTGTTTGGTACCTTTGATTACTCCCAAATGATCTTTCCATCAGAGTTGATATCTCCCACTTCTCAGCCAACCCTAAGTCCTTAAAAGAATAAGGCAAGTCTTTGTATTACAAGATAAATACAAGACAAGTTGAGTGCTCAGAGAATGTGAGGGTCACTTGCTTTATCTCTGAAGCTTGCATGATTGTTACTCAAGCTTTAATTAAGTTGCAGCATTTGGTGGTGAAAGACATGAGACTGTAGATCATATGCCGCCCGGCACTTCTACTGGGCTCTTCCCTGACCAGCTGACTGCCTGACTGACCTCAGTTGTCTCATCTGGAATGTGGGCTTGCTGACGTTTCTTACCAAAAGAAACCCAAACCCGTTGCCATCGAGTAGTTCCCAACTCATAGCAACCCTAGAGGACAGAGTAGAACTCCCCCATAGGGTTTCCAAGGAATGACTGATTCAAACTGCCCCCTTTTGGTTAGCACCTGTAGTTCTTCACCACTGCATTACCAATGGGAGGTCCCTTGGTTATCTTGCCTGACCCAATTGTGTTATCTGTGAGGCTCGCTTTTCAAGGATATTCTAGATGTTCATAATGATAGGATTTCTCATGGTCCTTAAACCTTGAGCAGACTGGTCAGCCTGGCTTGGGGACTGGGTGTCATGAGCAGAACAACACTTGGGGAGACCAGGAGCAAGCCTGGTGGTCAGCCACAGTGATAGTAACTGAAATGACAGTGGATCATGCATCTCCCATGTGAGAGGACCTCACCCTATGCCCATGGTGTTGTGATGAGGAACACATGTGCCTGTGAAATACAGGGTAAACCTCGTCAACAACACATGGTCTGGAAACTCTTCCACAGAGAAAGTTCTCAGACCACTGGGGGACTCTGAGCCCCACACCAAGCAGAAGGATGTGAGTCACAAGTAAAATGGGTGAAATGCACCTCTATGCTTTAAGGACTGCAGACCTGTTCCCTCTGCCTCTGACTCCCTAGTTGGATCAGTGCAGAGAGTGAATCAAGGAGGTGCATGTCTATCCTGCATCACCTTTCCCACGTGTGGGCACCATCAAAGGGAAAGACCCTGGATGGGGACACAATGAAAGCTTGTTCTCCTGGTGACTTGGGTACATTGGCTGGTGCTGGAGCCCTCACAGGAGCTGGTGCTTATGCTGATTTCTTTGCCCTTTACTATATCTCAGGAAGGTTGAGCCTGGCCACAGTGTGGGTGGCAAGAGACAGGACAGTTAGCATTAGTGCACATATCTGGGGAAGGCTTATGCAGAGGAGGAAACTGCAAAGCAGAGTAGTACCAGTTGGAATGAAGGAGGAGGACGATGAGGGACATGGAAGGAGCAGACAGAGCCAAAAATACCGATGACAGTGAGCAGTGAGGGTTACAAGTGATTTAACAGACTCAAAGGTCCAGGAGTCCCCACATGGCCTAAAAGCAGGACCCGCACAGTCCTGAAACCCTTACTTGACTGAGCAGCACCAGAGTCGTGAGATCCAGCTCCTGGGACAGCTTTAGGAGCAGGCAGTCAGACAGGGAACATGGGTCTCAGTTACCTGGATAAAGAAGGAAACTGTGTGGAAGAATGTTCTAGGAATCTGGATCCAGGGTCCGGTCTCTGGAGAGAATATGGATCATCCATTCATTCACTCACCGTTCCTTCCTTCATTCCTCCATCAAAGAGCAATTGAGAGTTTGTTACATGTTGGGTCTGTGCTAATTGTAGGGTGTACAGTGGGGAGTGAGATAGCAAAGTCCTTTCCTTTTTCCTTTGGTAGGAGGGACACCCATACATCAGTAATCAAACACATAAATGACTTCATGTCCAGTACAGGAGTATGTGCATCAGCCACCTGCAGATGGAGGCCTGGACATGCTGGCACTGACTCTGACTGTTGATGCCAGTAATTTAGTTCCAGGTTAAAAACTGACTGATTCTGCATTTGCTTTCACTCCTCAGATCAAATCTCTCCCTTTGAGTTGGGAATGTCTTAAGAAGAAAGGATCAGAAGCTTGGCTGCTCCAGGGGTCCATATACACCTAAACAGGTCATCTGGGGTGGAGGAAAGTTCAGGACTGTGGCTGCAGACAGATCTCCATGTGACTTTGATGTGCCAGTCATGGCTTGTGTGACCCTGATTCAGTGACTATATTGCTCTGTGCCCAGTTTCCCCTCTATAAAATAGGATTAAATAGTATACAGCTTACCAGGTTGTGAATTAACCTTAAATATTCACAATTACCAGATATAAAGCTGGGTATAGAGGAGTTGCCTAAATAAACCTCATCTACTATTACTTGGCTTTAAGAAGGGCTCCTTGGGCCTGATCCCAGGTGGACAAGGAGCTGCCTGTAGCATCTTCTCTCCTTTTCCTTCCTACTGGGGATGCTGCCCTTCCTATGGGGTCTTCTAAATTCCCCAGGGCAATTGGCTAACTTCCTGGGACACTTGTCTGTTGTCTCCAAACTGATCGCCCAGAATAGTTCCTGGGGCTGAGCCCTGGATGGTGACCAGCTCCAGGAGCCACAGGACTTGGGCAGCTGGTAAACACTTGCTCCCAGTCAGTCCTGCCTAGAAGGCCAACATTCAGCCCTGGCCACAGGCTCCCCAGGGTCACCTGGAGTCAGGAGGCCTGGGATAGGGTATGGGGAAGGGGCTTCCTGGGCCTGAGCTTCTCTGTGAGGACCCCTGGGGTCCCTCAGGCCAGGGCCTGACTGAGTCTTCCAGGGTCTCTCTCAGGGTTATGTTCAAGGGGCTGGACTGAGACTGATCTCCCCCTGCTGAGTTATTCCCTCTCAGACTCTCCTTTTTTCTGGAGCGAATGTCTGCAGGGTCTGGACTCAGGAGTGATTTCTGATCGTTTGAAGTTTGTCTCCCCTGTGTGAATCCTGCACTAAATGCTCAAACTCCAACACAGGGATGAAGGAGAGGGTGTAGGTAAAGCAAAAGTTCCAGGCCTGTCAGTCCTGTGAGTTTGAAGTAGAATTAATCCCACACCAGACCTAAAGTTCATAGAGGAATTCCTTGTGGTATACACGAAGCCATCCAGTTACTTTCTCAACTGGCAGATTTCTCTTTATGACTAGTAAGGTATAGGTTCCTGAGTCATCCTGGGTGACATTCTGGAACAGCAGGGATCCGTTGGGGGTGTATTGTCTCTCAACCATTGTTTGCAGACACTGGGGTAATTTTTTGGCTTTCTATTGTATATGATACAATTAGGTAGTTGGGGTCTATCCTTTCCCCTTTGTACCAGGCATAGCCAAAACAATCTTCTGGCTGATTGTGGACAAGCAGAAGAACATCCTTTCCTTCAGCAGTATTAGATGGCCTATTCAATAATGAGTTGGGCAGTGATGGGAGGGCTCCAGAAGGGTAAAAGTGAGAACTAGGAACCAAGAGAGAGAAATCAATCAATATTGGAACATAGGTATTGGGATGGAAAGATGGGGCCCTAGGGATTGAGCAAATCTCTTCATCCCTCATACTTGGTGTGTGTGTGTGTGTGTCCATCTTCCTCCTGGTTAAAAGTCAGCAGCATGATCACTATTACTTTGTTGCGTCTGAACCAGTTGTTTCCCATTTTTCTAAAACACTCCCCCAGGTGTCTGTCTGCACAGCTTACTCACTCACTGCCCTCAGGTACCTACTCATACTCAGTGGCATCCTTGGGAGTTGCCTTCCCTGATACCTCATCTACAGACCCTCGGTCTTTACTTTCCCACCTTTCCCTGCTCTGTATCCTCCATGGTTCTTATCAACACCTGACAACACATCCAGATCTGTTTGCTTGTCTGTCTCCTTTACCCCCAAGAGCTGAGCTTGTTCTTGTTCTTTGTTGTACCCCCAGTGCCTAGACAGGCCTACAAACACCTGTGAGGTAAATCATTGAAGGTTTGCAGGCCTCTCCAGGTTGTGGCGTTTATTTGCCCACTTCTGAGGTTGGTGGGTAAACGTCATGTTTAGTGCCTCTGGTTAAGTTTGGTTCAGGAGTATGACTCTGACATAAATTATTATTATTTTCATCAGTTTTCAAAATTTATTCTTTAGTGATGATTAATTCGGAAAATGTATGGCAATTGAGGTTTTTCTTGCCCTTATCAATTACAATCCAGTAAGCTTTTCATGTAGGTGAGTCCTCCCCTCTCTTCCATGTCCTCTCAACTCAGGCTTCAAAGGAAGGTCTCAGGCCTTTGTAATCCCCACAAAAAGCAAGTCAGTCTCTGATCCTCCATCTTCCTGCCCAGTCCCAGGGACTCATCCTTCTCACTTGTGAGCAGGACCCCCTGCCATGGGATGCACCCATTTTGGGGAGAGGCTGAGGGGGACTCGATGTGTCTCTGCTGCCTGCTTTGTGCTCCCTCTGTCGGTAAGAACTCAGGCTCCAAAAAAGCTCACAAACGCTGCTGCCCCAGACTTATCTGCTCTGCTGCCTTCCTTTGCACTGAGCCTCCTCCTGGGGCAGAGCTTACCCAAGTCATGTGGGCTGGAGGTGGGGTCTCTGTCGAAGATGCCTCCCTCTTCCTCTCTCCCTTCATTCCTGCTCCTCTTGCCCTCTTGTTTTCCTTTACTTTCTGTGTACCTTTTGCTTCTCTGGGAACTGCTGAAACCTCTGCCTTTTTCAACTATGATCTTATTTTCTGATTAGCCTGGAGCCTGGTGCCAGGTCACGTCTCTCTGTGAGAAGAGGAAGGACACAGGCTCCCGGTCCAGGCCCTCCTGGGGAATTGAGGTTACTCACAAGTTAGAGATTTGGGCTGGTGGGTCAGTTTTCTGGGAGCTAATCAGGATGGGATCATGCAGGGAGTAGGGAGCTGACAGGGGACTCCTAGCAGAACAGTGACCTCAGAAGCCCCAGGAAGGAGCAGGCAGAACAGAAAAGACAAGTAAGAGGGATCCAGAAGTGTCTGTTGGAGCTAAGGATGGAAATCAGGCTCCATTTCCACCTTCTTTGCACAAAGCCAGGCTCATGTCTCAGGGGACTAATTTCTTGTGTTGCCTGTGTGTCTTGATGGCACCCCCTGGAGGACATGCAGAGACCTGCGACCAGTGTAAGGCTCTGCACCACGGATGCTGACCAGGCTCCAAAAGATATGACCTGGCCCTGACCCCGGAGTGAGATGGGTTCTGACCTTGGGGCTGCAGGGCAGCTCCAGGTTCTGTTCAATTCGGGTTCCCAGACTACCCTGACTCCATTCAACTCAGGGTGAGCAAAGACAGAGGATGTGAGTTGTCCAAAAGACCCCTGGCTCCAGTGTCAGGAGGTCTGTCCCCCTCTCCCTCCAGGGGTTGCGCTGCCTACATCTGTGGAAAGAGACAATGGAAAAGATCAGTATCATCTGTCAGAAAAAGGCCAGGGGTCAACTGTGGAACAGACTGTCAATTGCTCATATGCAATTTCAAGTCGAAGCTGAAGAAAATTAAAGCAAGTCCACCAGAGCCAAAACATGACCTTGAGTATGTTGTTGTTGTTGTTCTGTGCCATTGAGTTGATTCTGACTCATAGTGACTCTATAGGACAGGGTAGAACTGCCATGTAGGGTTTTCAAGGAGCAGCTGACAAATTCAAACTGCCAACCTTTTGGTTAGCAGCCTGAGCTCTTAACCACTTTGCCATCACATCTCCACATTGAGTATATCCCACCTGAATTTAGAGATCATCTCAAGAATAGATTTGACACATAGAACACTAACGACAGAAGACCAGAGAAGTTGTGGAGTGACATCAAGGACATCATACACAAAGAAAGCAAAAGCTCATTAAAAGGACAGGAAAGAAAGAAAAAAACCAAGATGGATGTCAGAAGAGACTCTCAAAATTGCTTTTGAACGTAGAGTAGCTAAAGTGAATGGAAGAAATGATGGAGTAGAAGAGCTGAACAGAAGATTTCAAAGCATGGCTCAAGAAGACAAAGTGAAGTATTATAATGAAATGTGCAAAGACCTGGAGTTAGAAAACCAAAAGGGAAGAACACGCTCGGCATTTCTCAAGCTAAAAGGGCTGAAGAAAAATTCAAGCTTTGAGTTGCAATATTGAAGGATTCTACAAGGAAAATACTGAACGAAGCAGGAAGCACCAAAAGAAGATGGGAGGAATCCACAGAGTCACAGTACCAAAAAGAATTGCTTGATATTCAAATATTTCAGGAGGTAGCATATTAGCCAGAACCAATGCTAATGAAGGAAGAAGTTCAAGCTGCACTGAAGGGAATGATGAAAAACAAGGCTCCAGGGATTGATGAAGTACTAGATGAGATGTTTCAACAAACAGATGCAGTGCTGGAGTGCTCACTTGTCTATGCCAAGAATTTTGGAAGACAGCTTCCTGGCCAACCGACTGGAAGAGATCCATATTTGTGCCCGTTCCAAAGAAAGATGATCCAACAGAATGCAGAAATTATCAAACAATGTCATTAATATCACACACAAGTAAAATGTTGCTGAAGATAATTCAACAGCGGTTGCAGCAGTACTTCAACAGGGAACTTTGAGAAGTTCAAGTGGGATTCAGAAGAGGACGTGGAACTAGGCATAGTGGAACTAGGCATATCATTGCTGATGTCAGATGGATCTTGGCTGAAAGCAGATAATACCAGAAAGATGTTTACCTGTGTTTTATTGACTATGCAAGGGCATTCGACGGTGTGAATCTAAAAAATTATAGATAACATTGTGAAGAATAAGAATTCCAGAACACCTAATTGTGCTCCTGAGGAACCTGCACATAGACCAAGAGGCAGTCATTTGAACAGAACAAGGGGATAGTGCATGGTTTAAAGTCAGGAAAGGTGTGTGTCATGGATGTATCCTTTCACCATACTTATTCAATCTGTATGCTGAGCAAATAATCTGAGAAGCCAGACGATATGAAGAAGAACGCAGCATCAGGATTGGAGGAAGACTCATAACAACCTGCATTATGCAGATGACACAACCTTGCTTGCTGAAAGTGAAGAGGACTTGAAGCACTTACTGATTAAGATCAAAGACCACAGCCTTCAGTGTGGATTACACCTCAACATAAAGAAAACAAAAATCCTCACAACTGGACCAATAAGCAACATGATAAATGGAGAAAAGACTGAAGTTGTCAAGGATTTCATTTTACTTCGATCCACAATCAACGCCAGTGGCAGCAACAGTCAAGAAATTAGATGATGTATTGCGTTGGCCAAATCTGCTGCAGAAGACCTCTTTAAAGTGTTAAAAAGCAAAGATGTCACTTTGAGGACTATGGTGCACCTCACCCAAGTCATGATATTTTTAATTGCCTCATAGGCACGAACATGGGAGACCAAAGAAGAATTGATGCCTTTGAATTATGTTGTTGATGAAGAATAGTGAATATACCATGGACTGCCAGAAGAACAAACAAGTCTGTCTTTAAAGAAAAATAGCCAGAGTGCTCCTTGAAAGCGAGGATGGCAAGACTTCGTCTCACATACTTTGGATATGTTATCAGGAGGGATCAGTCCCCAGAGAAGGATATCATGCTTGGTAAAGGACAGGGTCAGCAAAAAAAGAGGAAGACCCTCAACAAGATGGATTGACACAGTGGCTCTAACAATGGGCTTAAACATAGCAACCATTGTGAGGATGGTGCAGGACCGGACAGAGTTTCTTTCTGTTGTACATAGGGCTGCTATGAGTCGGAACAGGGTCGATGGCACTTAACAACAACAACATGTATTTATATATATATATTTCATTGGTTTTGCTTTTCTAGAGAACCCAGCCTAAGACAGAAGGTTTGGAGGGGATGAGCCTTGTTCACATGGAACAGCTTTCAGGTGGACAGAACCTGGCTAGATGAAGGAGCTGACAGAATCCAGCATTGGGAAGCTTTGGGAGAAAGGTTGTCATGGTCTGAGGTCCTATGGTATAGCTGTTGAGTTACGTAGAGTTAGTGCTTGCTGGGCTTTGTGCGTGATGCTGAAGACAGTAGTCATTCTGGTAAAGTTTTATGCTGTAAGAGCATGTTTTCCACCCCATAGTAGACAATGGGAAAAATGTTCAAGATAAAGTCATTTTTCCAAGCTACTCTGTGTGTTATTATTCATCTTATTCTGTAAGCAAGGAACCCTGATGGTGTAACAGCTAAGCGCTTGGCTGCTAACTGAAAGGTTACTAGTTCAAACCCATCCAGTGGCTTCATGGGAGAAAGACCTGGTAATCTGCTCCTGTAAAGATTACAGCCTAGAAAACCCTATGAGGCAGTTCTACTCTGTCACATGGGGTATGCATGTGACTTGATGACACCTAACAACAACAACAACATTCTGTAAGCAAAATTTCACATGTCTACATACAATTTTTAACAGCTTTATTGAGTTATAATTCACATATAATAAAATGACCATGTTATAAGTATACAAATTTAATAATTTTTACCATATGCATGCACCAGTGAAACTATCACTAAAGGTAATGAGCATATCCCTCATCCCCAAATTTCATATGCCCCTTTGTAATCTCTTTTTTCTGCCCCTCTCTGACACCATGAAACCACTGATCTGCTTCCCATCATTATAGATTTTTTTGAATTTCCTAGAATTTCATTTAAGTTCAATTATATGGTACGTAATGTTTTTCGTCTGGCTTCTGTCACTCAGCGTGATTATCTTGTTATGTACTCTTGATGAACTAACATCTTTATCATTATGAAATGACTCACTATCCCTGGTAATATTCTTTTTCTGAAATCTACTTTGTTCATTATAAATACAGCCACTCCAGCTTTCTTTTGGCTAATTTTAACATGGAGCTCTGGTGGTGCAGTGGTTAAGAGCTTAGAAGATCACCAAAAGGTCAGCAGTTTGAACCTACCAGCTACTCCTTGGAAACCCTACGGGGCAGTTCTACTCTGTCCTATAGGGTTGCCATGAGTTGGAATCAACTCGACAGCAAGAGGTTTGGTTTTGGTTTTTGTATACCTTCTTATATGTTTTAATTTTGTTTTGTTTTTATATTTAAAGTAGATTTCTTGTAGAGTCTTGCTTATTTATCCAATGTGACAATCTCTACCTTTTAATTATTGTGTCTAGATCATTTACATTTAATGCGATTATTGATATGGTTGATTTAAAAATCTACCATCTTACTATTTGTTTTCTCTTTGTCCCATCTATTCTTTGCTCCCTACTTCCTCTTTTGGAGTAAATGAGTATGTTTTATGATATCATTTTAATCTTTTTTTTGGTTTAGTAGCTACAACCCTTATTTTAGTAGTTGCGTTAGGGTTGAGGAGCCCTGGTGGTGCAGTGGTTAAGGGCTCAGGTGCTAACCAAAAACGTCAGCAGTTCCAATCCACCAGCTGCTCCTTGGAAACCCTATGGGGTAGTTCTAGTGTGTCTTATAGGGTAGCTATGAGTTGGAATTGACTGGATAGCAACAGGTTTGATTTTGTTGGTTTTAGGGTTGAAAGTTTACATCTCTAACCTACCTTCAAGTGATAATAAGCTACTTCACATATAGTATGAAGAATTTTACGGTGATGGATTTCCATTTCTTCCCTCACAGCTTATGTATTATGCATTTTATTTGTACAGATGCTATAAACCACTCATAAATTGATGTTATTTTTGTTTTAAACAATTGATTTTCCTTTAAAAAGACTTAAACAATAAGAAAACTTTTTTTTTTTTTTAAGCCCTCATAGTGACCATTCCCAGTGCTTTTCATTTCTTTGTATAGATCCAGATTTCCATCTGGTATCATTTTCCTGAAAGACTTCATTTAACATTTATTGCAGTGCAAGTCTGCTGGGTTGAATACTTTCAGATTTTGTATGTCTGGAAAAACGTCTATTTTACCTTCGTTTATGAAAGATATTTTTGCTAGGTAAAGAATTTTAGGTTGAAAGTTATTTTATTTTATTACCTTAAAGATGTTATTTTAATGTCTTCTAGCTTGCATGACTTCTCATAATAAATCTGCTGTCACCTCTCTTTGTTCCTCTACAAAATGTGCCTTTTGTTGGTGGATATTTTTAAAATTGTTTTCTTCATCACTGCCTTTAAACAATTGGATTGTAGTATGCCGTGGTGTTTCTTTCTTCATCTTTCTTTTCCTTGGGGTTCATTGAGTTTCTTGGATCTGTGGATTTATTGTTTCATCAAATTTGGAAAAAATTTGGGTGTTATTTTTTCATATATTTTTTGTGTCTACCTTCTTTCTCCTCTCTGTTGGAGACACCAATTACATATAGTATTATGTCTCTTGAATTTTCCCCACAGCTCACTGATGCTCTGTTCATCTTTATTTGCCTTTTTCCCCATATTTCTGCATAACATGTTTAATCTTTCTATAGCTGTTGAACTTGTGGAGTACAATTATAATAATTGTTTTTGATGTACTTATCTAGTAATTCCAAGCTATGTGTTATTTTTGAGTTAATTTCAATTGATTAATTTTTCTTTTAGTAATTGATCTTATTTTCCTGCTACTTTACATATGTGATTTTTTTTTAATTGGGGGCCAGACATTGTTTTACCTTATAGGTGCTGGGTATTTCTTTATTTCTATAAATATTCTTAGGCTTTTTTCTAGGAAACGATTAAGTTACTTGGAAACATTTTGATCCTTTCAGGTCTTGTTCTTAAGCTTTGTTAGATGGAACCAGAGCAGTACTTATCCTAGGCTTATTTTTCCCCAAATTCAAGGCAAAACTCTTCTGAGTATTCTACCAGTGCTCCACAAATTATGATGTTTTCCAGTCTGACTGGTGGGAACAGGCACTATTCGCAGTTCTGTATGAGTTATGGGGATAATTCTCTCTAATACTTTCAGGTGGTTCTTTCTCTGGCCTCGGATAGTTTCCTTAGACACCTGTACTGATCAGGACTCAGTTGAATACTCAAGCAAGATCATCTACTGACCCCCTGTGTCTGTCTCTATGCAGTTCTCTCCTCTCTGTTACTATGCCCTGTGAACTGTAGCTCCTTGACCTTCCCAAACTCCTAGATTTGCCTCCTCAACTCAGGGAGACCACTAGACTCCTTCTGCATTTCCCCTGCATATGCTGCAGCCTAGAAACTTCCAAAGTGGTAAGCTGGGATAATCATAAACCCATTGCTATAGAGTTGATTCTGACTCATAGTGACCCTAAAGGACAGAGTACAACCTCCTCATAGGGTTTCCAAGGCTGTTATCTTTACGGAAGCAGACTGTCACATCTTTATCCCACAGAGCAGCTGGAGGTTCAAACCACCAACCTTTCAGTTAACAGCTAAGTGCTGTTTAACCACTGCAGTACCAGGAGTCTCTGGGGTAATCATAAACTCACCTGATTTGTTTTTTTCCTCAAAGAAACAATTTTTTTCTGAAGTCCACTGTCTTGAGAATCATTACTTAATATATCTGCACAGTTTTTTTGTGGTTTCAGGCAGAAAGGTCAATCTGATCCTTGATATTCTGTCTTCCCAGTAGTGGAATTCTGTGGTATATTTGTCACAGTATTCTTTCAACTTTTGTGTAGCTTGACATTTTTCAAAATGAATGGTTGGCAAAATATGATATTTATAACTTTCAGAGTTTCCTCTATATCATGCATAAGAAATGTACTAGTTCCATTTTACAGCTTTATTGTTTGTCATTGTATGGCTGTACCATAATTTAATCTGTTCACTATTGATAGATAAATGGATTATTTCTAAAATTTTCTACTACAAACAGTGGTTACTATAATATCCCTGTACTCAAACCTCAAAACCAAACCCGTCATGCTTGTATATATGTGCAAGTATATCTTTAGGTTAAATTCCTAGAAGGGCATTGTTAGATTAAAGTTATTTTTTGATTACTGCAAGTATACAGTGAATTTCTAGCTAAAACAATTTTTTTAGTTCACTTGTGTGTTTAATCAACATAAAATAAACCAATTTTGAAGCAATCCTTCTTAATTCTCAATGAATAACTGATTTCTTTACCTTAATATCTTAATTTAAAGCTTGACTTATTCAACTTAAAGGTATCCAATAGCACAGTAAGTTTTTTTATGTCTTTTTTTAAATTGTGCTTTAAGTGAAAGTTTACAATTCAAGTTAGTGTCTCATGCAAAAATTTATATACACATTGTTTTGTGATCCTAGTTGCTCACCCTGTACTGTGACAGCACACTCCTCCTTTCCACCCCAGATTTCCCGTGTCCATTCAACCAGCTCCTGACCTTCTCTGCCTTCTCATCTCACCTCCAGACAGGAGCTGCCCATTTAGTCTCGTGTATCCACTTGAGCTAAGCAGCACACTTTTCATGACTATCATGTCCCACAGTCTGGTCTAAACTTTGTCTGAAGAGTTGGCCTTGGAAATGGTTTTAGTTTTGGGCTAACAGAGAGTCCGGAGGCCATGTCTTAAAGGGTCCCTCCAGTCTCAGTCAAACCATTAAGTTTGGTCTTTTCACTAGAATTTGAGTTCTGCACTCCACCTTTCTCCTGCTCCATCAGGGACTGTCTGTTGTGTTCGCTGTCAGGGTGGTCATTGGTGGTAGCCGGGCATCATCTAATTCTTCTGGTCTCAGGCTGATGGAGTCTCTGGTTTATGTGGCCCTTTCTGTCTCTTGGGCTAATATTTTCCTTGTGTCTTTGGTGTTCTTCATTCTTCTTTGCTCCAGGTGGGTTGGAACCAATTGATGCATCTTAGATGGCTGCTCACTAGCTTTTTAGACCCCAGACACCACCATTTTCTTAATAAATTTTGTTATGCCAGTTGACAGATGTCCCCAGAAACCATGGCCCCCAGACCCACACCCCTGCAACTCTGTCCCTCGAAATGTTTGGTTGTATTCAGGAAACTTCTTACCTTTTTGTTTAGTCCAGTTGTGCTGACTTCCCCTGTAGTGCAAGTTGTCCTTCCTTTCTCCTAAGATAATTCTTGTCTACTATCTAGTTAGTTAATACCCTCTCCCTCTCTCCCCACCCTCATAACCATCAAAGAATGTTTTCTTCCATGTTAAAGCCTTTTTTTGAGTTCTTATAATAGTGCTCTTAAACAATATTTGTCCTTTTGCAGCTGACTAAATTCATTCAGCATAATGCCTTCCCCCTTGATCATGGTGAATTATTTTTTTGATATGTTGTTGAATTCTACTGGCTAGAATTTTGTTGAGGATTTTTGCATCAATATTCATGAGGGATATTGATGTGTAATTTTCTTTTTTTTTGTGGTGTCTTTACCTGGTTTTGGTATCAAGGTTATGCTGGCTTCACCGAATGAGTTTGGGAGTATTCCATCTTTTCTGTGCTCTGAAATACCTTTAGTAATAGTGGTGTTAACTCTTCTCTGAAAGTTTGGTAGAATTCTCCAGTGAAACCATCAGGGCCAGGGCTTTTTATTGTTGGGAGTTTTTTAAATTACCTTTTCAATCTCTTCTTTTGTTATAGGTTTATTTAGTTGTTCTACCTCTGTTTGTGTTAGTTCAGGTAGGTAGTGAGTTTCTAGAAATTTGTCCATGTCCTCTAGGTTTTCAAATTTGTTAAGAGTACAATTTTTCATAGTATTCTGTTATGATTCTTTTAATTTCAGTTGAGTCTGTTGTGATATCGCCCATCTTGTTTCTTATATGGGTTATTTGCTTCCTCTTGTGTTTTTCTTTTGTCAGTTTGGCCAGTGGTTTATTGATTTTGCTGATCTTTTCAAAGAAGTGCTTTTGGTCTTGTTAACTCTTTCAATGGCTTTTCTATTCTCTATTTCATTTAATTCTGCTTTAATTCTTATTATTTCCTTTCTTCTTGGGCTCAAGGACTTCTTTTGTGCTCTATTTCCACTTGTTCAAGTTGTAGGGTTAATGTTTTGATTTTGGCCTTTTCTTCTCTTTGGATGTGTGCATTTATTGCTATAAATTGACCACTGAGCACTGGTTTTGCTGTGTCCCAAAGGTTCTGATAGGATGTGTTTTTAATCTCATTTGATTCTGTGAATTTCTTTATTCTGTCCTTAATTTCCTCTGTAATCCAGTAGATTTTGAGCAAGCTGTTGTTCAGTTTCCATGTGTTTGATTTTTTTTTCTTGCCTTTTCTGTCACTGATTTCTACTTTTATGGCTTTATGGTCAGAAAAGATGCTTTGTAATATTTCAATGTTTTCGATTCTGTTAAAGCTTACTTTATGGCCTACTATGTGTTTTATTCTGGAGAATGTTTCATGTGCGTTAGAAAAGAAAGTATACGTGGCTGCTCTTGGGTGGAACGTTCGGTATATGTCTATGAGATCAAGTTGGTTGATTGTGGCATTTAGATCTTCCATGTCTTTATTGAGATTCTTTCTGGATGTTCTGTCCTTCACCAAAAGTGGTGTGTTGAAGTCTCCTACTATTATTGTGGAGCTATCTGTCTCTCTTTTGAATGATGTTAGAGCTTGTTTTATGTCTTTGGAGTCTTGTCATTGGATGCGTAAATGTTTACTATGGTTATGTCCTCCCGGTGTATTGACCCTTTACTCATTATATTGTGTCCTTCCTTGTCCTTTGTGGTGAATTTTACTTTAAAGTCTATTTTGTCAGAGATTAATATTGCCACTCCTACTCTTTTTTGAGTGTTGTTTACTTGATATATTTTTTTCCATCCTTTGAGTTTCAGTTTGTTTGTGTCTTTAAGTCTAAGGTGTGTCTCTTGCAGGCAGCATATAGACAGATCGTGTTTTTTATCCATTCTGCCACTCTCTGTCTCCTTATTTATGCATTTACATTCAGAGTAATTATTGATAGGTATGAGTTTAGTGCTGTCATTTTGATTTTTTTTTGTGTGTGTGTTTTGTTCACAGTTTCTTTGCTCCACTTAATTTTCTGTGCTGAGTCTTTTTTTTTTTTTTACATATTTTCTTTTCATCTTTTTCATTGCTGTTGATTTTGTATTTGCTGAGTCTTTATGTTTTCCTTGTTTTTTATTTTGATGTGTAGGGTTGTTAGTTTCCTTTGGGGTTACCTTAATATTTACCACTATTTTTCTAAGTTTAAACCAGTCTTTTATTTCTTTACATCACCTTGACTTCCTCTCCATATGTAAGAACTGTGGCTACATTTTTTAGTCCCTCTTTTTTGTTTTAATGTTTTCATCCTTTACCTATTGACATCTCTGTTTCCCTATTTTCCGTGTTTTAGCTTTGATTTATTTTTGTGACTTCCCTATCTAGGTTGATATCTAGTTGCTCCCCCCTGCATTTTAGTTTTGGGTTGTTATCTGATGTGACTGATTTTCTAAGCGGAGGACCGCTTCAGTATTTCTGCAATTTTGGTTTGGTTTTTGCAAATTCCCTAAACTTCTGTTTATCTGGAAATGCCCTAATTTTGCCATCATATCTGAGAGACAGTTTTGCTAGATACATAATTCTTGACTGGCAATTTTTTTCCTTCAAAGCTTTATATATGTCATCCTATTGCCTCCTTGCCTGCATGGTTTCTGATGAGTAGTCTGAGCTTAGTCTTACTGACTCTTCTTTGTAGATGACTTTTCATTTATCCCTAGCCACTCTTAAAATTCTCTATCTTTGATTTTGGCAAGTTTGTTTGTAATATATTTTGATGACTTTCTTTTGGGATCTACCTTATGTGGGGTTCGATGAGCATCTTGGATAGACATCTTCTCCTCTTTCATGATATGATATCAGGGAAGTTTTCTGCCAACAAATCTTCAACAATTCTCTCTGTCTTTTCTGTTATCTTCCCCCCCTTCTTGTACTCCAGTCACTCGTAAGTTATTCCTTTGGATAGAGTCCCACATAATTCTTAGGGTTTCTTCGTGTTTTAAAAATCTTTCATCTGATTTTTCCTCAAATAAGTTGGTGTCAAGTGCTTTATCTTCAATCTCACTAATTCTGACTTGCATTGCCTCAGTTCTGCTCTTATGACTTTCTATTAAGTTGTCTCATTTTCAGATTTTATTGTTAATCCTCTGGATTTCTGATTGCTATCTCTCTGTGGATTCTTCCAGCTTGTTAAATGTGTCATTATGCTCTTCTCTAATCTTCTTAAGTTCCTCTATTGCTTTGTGTGTATGTTCCTTATATTGTTCTTCATTTTACATGATCTCCTTCCTGATCTCTTGAAGAGTTCTGTATATTAATCTTTTGTATTCTACCTCTGGTAACTCCAAGAAATTCTCTTCCTCTGGAAAATTTCTTGATTCTTTGTTTTGGAAACTTGCTGAAGCCATCATGGTCTGCCTTTTTATGTGATTTGATATTGACTGTTGTCTCCTAGCCATCAATAAGTTATTATATTTATTTATTTTATGTTTGCTTACTGTGTCCTAGCTTCTTGTTTTGTTTTGATATGCCGAAATAGGTTGCTCATATGAGCTAGTTTGATTATTGGCACCTTTGAAGCTCTTACGTCTTGTCACCAGGTAGTTAGATTTGTTACTAGGTATGTGAGCCCAGGAGTCTCTTTACTTTTCTTGTATGGATTCATCTCAAGTGTCCAGGTAGTCAGTCACCAAGTGTGTGGTGCAGGCTCTCACCTACAGTCTTAGAGAGGCATGGGTGATTGGTGTAGGCACAGGGATTTGGCTGCAGTAGGGGGTCATGTGCTGAGTAAGTCAGGGGACTGACTCTTGCCCCTGAGTGTCTGGGAGGAAAGCAAGTCCCTATTCCCTAGAGAGCATAGTTGAGTGAGTTTTGCAGCTGGACCATGGGCACCCAACGCTGTTGGCTGTAAGGACTGGGAGGCACCACCAATTCTTAGATCCCTGTCAAGGTAGCTAGGTGGCATATGTGGAGCCAGTAGTCCTCAGGCCCCTGATGTGGGTAGGTGAGGACCCCACTTAATGGGCAGAGCAGTGTGGAATGTCACGAACCTCACACCATATAGCTGGTACAGTTGAATTTAGGCCTCTGTTATATACCCTGTTTTACTGTGATAATGAGGGCTTATGCTGTTGAAATGGGCCCACGGAGGCCTATGCAAGGATGAAAGGCATTCAAAGTCCATGGACCCCTTATGCCCGTGCCTAGGTGAAAGAGCTGTGCCTACTCTGATTTGCTGGTTTAGGGGAGCTGTCAAATTATTTTTTCCTGTTTGTTAATTTGTTTCCTCTCCAAGGCCAGCAGAATGGCTCAGGGCAAGTGACCCGCCCTGCTTCTGGCCCAGGGGAGTTGGCAGCTGCTGAAGCTGGCCCAAGACCTGGTGCAGAATGGGGAGTGTGCAGGTAAATGGGAGAGAGGTTTTTCCCAAAGGGGGTGTTTTTTGATCCACGTGGCAGATCAGACACAAGTACTTATTTTTTGCCAATTGAGCATCTCTTTTCACTGGTTATGGAGGCTAGAGTAGACTCTCTGCCGCTTGGTGTCTCCCGATGTGGAAAACGCCTCCTGAGGGCCACTGCTTGCCTCACCAAGCATGCAAGCCAATCCAGCCTGAAGGGAGCTGCTCCTGCTGGGTCAGGTCTGGAAAGTCCTTGCTGCTTCTGAACCATCTCTGCCTCCCCCCGCCACTCAGTATGATTCCTTAATTTTGCCTTTGATCTACAAGGCTCTTAGATTGTCATATATAATCAATTCACTTGTTTATTTAGGTCTTTGTTGTAAGAGGGACCACAGGAAAAGTCTGATTACTCTGTCATCTTGGCCTCACCTCTAGCAACCTAGTGCTGGCAGTGCTGTGGGTGAATATCTTAGAACTCTTAACCACAGAACTCTATGGCATCAGTAATAAACAGTAGTGTTATGAAGTTATGAAGTTGGTATTTCTTATATACTCATATCTATCTCCTGCAATAACTAGCCAAAAAACATTTGTTATGAAGTTGGTATTATTAGAATATGCAGGACTCTTGAAAGAAAGAAAAAACCAAACCCATTGCCGTCAAGTCGATTCCGACTCGTCGCGACCCTATAGGACAGAGTAGAAATGCCCCGTAGTGTTTCCAAGAAGCAGCTGGTGATTTGAAGCTGCCAGCGTTTTGGTTAGCAGCTGTAGCTCGTCATATCTCTTAATCACTGTGCCACTAAGGCTCTGGGGAAGGCTACCCTAATATTCTGACTCAGTCTTATAATGTCTGGTCCCTGCCTTCCTTTCCACTCTCATCTCCTGTCACTTTCCCTTCTGCTCACCTGCTTTCTTTCTAATCTTCTCATAAGTCAACCTTGATCCCACTTCAAGGCCTTTGCACCTGCTCTTCCCTTTGCCTGGAATGCTCTTCCCACATGTGTTTCCATGGCTGGCTCTTTTCATTCTGCTCTCAGCTCAAATGTGACATCTTCAGAGAAGTCCCCTCAATCCCCTTCCAGCTGAAGCAACCAGCTCAGTCACTTGCTTTCACGTCACCTGATTTTCACTCTCTGCTTAGAAGTACCCAAAACCATCTAACATTTTTCTTGTTTGTGTGTTTGTTTAGTGTCTATTTCTCTTGCTAGGCTGTGAGCTCTACAATTAGTAGCCCAACAACTAGGAAAGTGCCTGGCACTACGTCCAGCCTTGGTAAATATTTGTGGACTAAAACAAGATGTTTAATTGATTGTCTATGACTTATATGTGTCTTAGCAACCCTTACTTTCCCTCGTCTTCCAGGGACAGTGCTTCAGGTCTGCACAACTCCAGAGGGCACCATTCACAATGTGAGTCACTGGGGAGAGGACAGTGTTCTGGAGTGCACAATCTCTCAGATCTTAGTAGTGGCTTTGTCTTTCCCTAGTCATTAATCCATTCATATAAATATAATGTTTTTTGAGCATCTACTACATGCAAAGGTGGTGGTGTAGACACAGTGGGGATGAGACAAACGTGTCACTGCCTGTGTGGCAAATATTAACCTGGCAAACACAGATGAAGCTAGAATAGATAAATGTGTTATAAATCAACATATAATTGCAGGTTACAAATTAATTTCTGTTTCTTCTCTATCCTTGTTCTCACCTGCTCTTTTCTCTCTCCCATCTCTTTCTTATATACTCATATCTATCTCCTGCAATAACTAGCCAAAACACAAACAAAAACTGAAACTGATTGCTGTCAATTTGATTCCGACTCATGGCAACCTCTTGGGACAGAGTAGAACAGCTTCACAGGGTTTTCTGGCTGAAATCTGGCAGATTGCTGGGCCTTCTTCTGTGGCATCCCTCAGTGGGTCTGAGCCACCACCCTTTAGGTTAATAAATGAGTGCAAATCACTTGCACCACCCAGGGACCTTGCTGTCACTAGCGGATACCCTTTATTCTTTCCTGTCTTCCTTTCACCCATCGATGTGCTGGCAGTGGCTCAATAAGGTTACAAAACTCAATTGTTAAATATTTACGAATTTTGTGAGCTGTTTGTTAGATTGTAGTTAGCTTAAAGTCAGACGTGGTAGGAGTATTTACACTATAGAAATAGGCCAAGACTACAAAGCAAGATTTGTTGTTGTTTTCTGAAAAGCTGGTTTTCTAGCATGCCATCACTCTTACCTCTCAGTTTCTGGGAAGGACACTTTGCTTTGTCAAGGAACACCCCACCCTAGTTCTTCAATGTCTAGTCACTCTCCAAGGAACACCCTAATTCTTCAATGGCTAGTCAGTCTCCAAGGAACACCCTAGTTCTTCAGTGGCTATTCAGTCTCCACTCCCCTCCTCTCCCCATGGCATACCCCAACTCCTTCCAGAGTGGTAGGGAAGTGGTGACCCAAGGGCCTATGTTGTGCTGTCAGGGGAGAGAGCAGAAGAAGAGAAAGTGTGAGAGAAAGGCTTGAAAAGAGGAATAAAAGGGAAAGCAGTACAGGAAAGAGAAGGAAAAGGGAAGGACAAAGTCAATGGGGACAGAGATTGGGACAGACAGAATACAGGTATCAGCCAATGCCACCACATGATTTCCTCACAGGCAATCAGGCATTTCCCCACCTGGGGCCAGAATGTGGCCAGTGTGCCATGAGAGATGAGGAAATCACCTTCCCAAACTACCCTGACAAGGGGCAGAGGTGGGGACCCACATATGTGGGTTGAGGAGGAAACGGAACACAGGATACAGACTGGTGCTGCCTGGGGCCAGGATGTCTCAGTTTCTAATTATTATCGAGTCTGGGGGACCAGATTTCTGGGTCTGAGGAAGAAAGGGGCTAGAAGCCTGGGCTCCTGGGTCTGAGGGAGGAAGAGAGGTCCCAGATTCTAAGTCTTTCACGCAGTCGCGGACTCAGAGAGAGGGGCCTAGGACTTTGTTTAGCAAGGCCCTCACTTCATCACCCCTTTCCTGCACTGCATTGGGTAAGATATGATATAAAAGAACTGTGATTTCCCAAGAGAAAGAACAAGTGCCAGCATTCTAGCTGCAGATTGGCCATGAGTCCAGCCACCCTACTGGCCCTCCTGGGGGTCACCCTCACCCTGCCCCGTGAGTGAGGACCCACTCCCAGAGGCCGGTGGCTAGAGGATCTCCCTCAGAAGGGAGTAGGGGAGCCCTGCTAAGATGGATTTGATTCTCCCATTGCAGGAATCCAGGCCCTGACCTGCCAGAAGGGGACACTGAACTCTGTGTATAATGCAACTGAACTTCCCCTCCAGTGGACTACTGGCCAGGAAGACTGTGAGGAAGGCTGGGGTTGCCAAGACACACTGATGCTCGTTCATAATGGTGAGAAGGCCCAAGGGCCACAGCCCTCAGCCCTCCAGGCCAACACCCCTGCCCAGCCCTGCAGGCATCTATGTAGGAACTCAGCAGACCCCTTCTCCATCACCAGAGCTCCTTCCCCTCCCCAGCAGGAGCAACTGGGAGTGAGGGAGTAGGGAATGTCCAGTCACCTTCTCTGGAGCCTCTCTCCCCTATGCCAGGACCCTGGAGTCCTGATCCATGCCCGCCTGTCAGCCTCCCTTCTCCTGCCTAGGACCCCAGGTGAATGTAGTGATCACCAAGGGCTGCACTCAGGCTGAAGACCAAGAGGCCCGTGTCACGGAGCACAGGGCCGGCCCGGGCCTCTCCATCATCTCCTACACCCGTGTGTGCAGGAAGGCAAACTTGTGCAATGACCTGGCCAACAGTGTGCCCCTCTGGGCCCCACCCTCCACAGGTAAGAGAAGCAGGAAGGAGAGGAGGGAAAATGGGCTGTAGGGCAAAAGGGAGCAACAGGGCTGAGGGAATGGAGATGAGTGTAGAGGGGTAGCTTATTTAGAATCATTGCCCCCCCAAACCTCCCCTATTAGCCACTTCACCACTAAATCCCACCCGCCATGGTCCCTCCCCTGTGCCTGGCTCTCTCCCCATTTTCCCTTTTTCACTCACCCCTCCCCCACTGGCTCCCCACTCCATCTACTTGCCCACTGTATTGCTCACTCAGTAGCTCCCTTGCTCACCTGCTCATGGCTCCCTCCAACTCTCCCTTGATTGCTCCTGGCTTGTTCACTCACTCCCTGGCTTTCACCTGCCCTACTCATGCACCCCCAGGACTCCTCTAGCCCAGCTTCTTCTAAGGCCCCAAAGCAGTAAAGTGTCTTGCTTCTCTGATGTGAAACTGACATCAGACTGGCTGAGATGTAAGCCTGGCATCTTGCATGCTCCTTTTTTCTGTACTGCTAGGTTGGGCCCACTAATACTTTATAAAGTTGTTTTTTTTTTTTTGTCTTCCTAAGTGAGCCTAGCCTGTAACTTTCCCCCACCATTCTTGTCCGGTATTGCTATGGACAGTACGTGAGCTTTATGAATCTCATTTGGAGGGCTGTGTTCTGCAGTTTTTCCACTTTTTGGAATAGTTTGTGAATGTCTTGTCTTGTTTGACCATTTAGTAGAACTAGCAGGCCATGCACTTGTTCCTTCCAGGGCACCTCTTCCCTGCCCTGACCAATGTGCCTGTGTGTGGTCTCAGACGCCCCCTCCTTTGCCCTGTTCACTCCCACCACACCCAGATGTGGGACCCCAGCACCACCCCTGCCCTGACAATCCTGCCTGTGTCTGACCCCAGAAGGCCCCTCCTGTGCCCTGCACACCCCCATCACACCCTATCTGGGACCTCAGTGTCACCTCTCTGCCTTGACCTCCTCTGCATTCAGGCCCCAAGTTCTCCCCAGATCTCTTTTTCCCTCTCTCCCTTGCTCTCTCATTAACCATGCATCCCTAGTTCTCCACACTCTGGGCCTGTGTGAGAGAAAAGGAGGGGGGATGTTCCTGGAGATTCAGGAGGTCTACTCTGGGTCTGGCAAAAGTGTGGTGGAGAGAAGGCATCTGACCCAAAGTGAGATCCCCCTCAGTCCCCCTCACACTCTCATCTCCCCAGCTGCACCAGCCCCAGAAGGCACGCAGTGCCCTGCCTGCTTGTCAAGTGATGAATGCAAAGAGAGCGGGACTGAGCTCCCCTGCCCAGCAGGGCTCAGGCATTGCTACAATGGCATCCTCCTGCTCAACGGAGGTATGTTGCTGGAGACATTGGGGTCCCTGAGGGTGCAGGTCCCCAGTGGGGAGATCTGAAGGCTAAGATCTGAGTCTCTGGGGGAGGAAGGGTAAACCAAAGCATGGGTCCCAGGAGGTGGGTGGGACTGACTTCCTGGAGCTTAGCTTCCCTCTGAGGTTTGAATGGTCGTACCTTCAATGTCTGACTCTTCTTCTCTCCCTCTCTTCCCCTTTCCACAGGGGGGATCTCCACCAGTCTGAGAGTGCAAGGGTGCATGGCCCAAGGAGGCTGCAACCTGCTTAATGGGACCCAGGAAATCGGGCCCATAAGGGTGAGAGAGAAGTGCAATCCTAAGGGTGAGTCTTACACCCAGGAGAAGAGGCCCTGCCCTGTGCTGCAGCCTTGGGGTGTGATGTTGTTGTTGTTGTTTGCCATCTAGTCGATTCTGACTGATAGCAACTCCATGTGACAGAGTAGAACTGCCCCATAGGGCTTTCTAGGCTGTAACCTTTACGGGAGACGATCACCAGGTCTTTCTCCTGTAGATCTGCTGGAAGGGTTTGAACTGCTAACCTTTTGGTTAGCAGTTGAGCGCTTGACCGTTTGCTCCACCAGGGCTTCCTTTGTTAAAGTAGGGGGCATTCAAACCCATCACACGAAAGCCAGCAACTACAATACTTTAGAAGTTTATTATTCACCCCAACAAAAAACCCAAACCGGATGCCGTTGATTCAATTCCAACTCACACCGGCCTTATTGGATGGAGTAGAACTTCCCTATAGGGTTTCCAAGGAGCCGCTGGTGGATTCTAACTCCGCCCTTTTGGTTAGCAGCCGTAGCTCTTAACCAGTATGTCACCAGGGCTGCATTAGTCACCCTAAAAACCCATTTTCATCCAGTCGATTCTGACTTATAGTGACCCTGTAGGACAGGATAGAACTGCCCCATAGGGTTTCCAATTATCGGCTGATGTACTCGAACTGCCAATCTTTTGGTTAGCAGCTGAGCTCTTAATCACTGTGCCACCAGTACTTGGCACTTGAAAAGTGAGGGGATTCTATGGGTGGGGGAGGGAGAGAAAGAGGGCGTGTTCCGGGGGCAGATCTATAGGACAAGGGCCCACCAGTGGGGGTTTTAAATGGGGTAAGGTGAACTAAGTTTGGGGACCAGTCCTGGTGGGAGGGGAGCCAGGAGGACAGCTTGCTTTGCAGGTGACTTTACTGGGTACAGTGGAAGTGAGTGCAGGGGCATGGGCAAGCTTCACCCTGGCAGGTCATTTTTCTGGGAACCACTTGTTGCTTCAGATGGTTTTTATTTCTCCACACCACTGATCTCTGATAACCTTGAGTTTCCCACTTTCCCTTGACCATCCCCAGCCTCTCTACCATCCTCATCCACTGCCTACCCATGATCCCGGAGCACCCCAGTGGCCTTGTTGAATAGGAAAGTAAATCAAGACAAAATCTGGGGTGCTTCATGTGTGACAGGGAAGGCAGGAGTCAAATGAGGACACTAGGAGGGTTCCCACTTAATTGCAGCTGGATCTACACAAGGGACCCAAAGTGTCCTGGAGTGTCTCAATAAGAAGGGCCATGAGGCAAAGGGAAGCTGTGGTGGGGAAGAGAGGGGAAGGATCCAGGATAGTTGGATAGGAGAGGGGCCTTCTCTGTTTGAGCCTGTTTCCTCATCTGCCCATGTCACCAGGAAGCTCAAAGACAGGCGCTGGGTAAGTTCAGCAGACATTCCTGTTTGTGATTGGATCTGTCTCCCTGGATAAACTGGGACCCCCTTTTGAGCACAGGACCAGGATGTCATTGACATCAAGGTTTCCAGTGTCGTGCAATACAAGTTCTGGCTCAGAATGGGTGCCTGCGGTGTGTTTGTTGACTTGAGTTCATGCAGGATTCCAAGGCCACCCATGGAGACCTCAAATGAGTCAGACCAGATCCCTGCCCTGAAGAGTCTCCAAGACTAGGAAGGGAAGATGTAACATACTCAGATGGTTATGAATTGGGTGGTTAGGGCTGCAGGAGAAAGGGGTTTGGGGCTGGGGGGAGCTCAGAGGAGAAAGATACTGATGACCTGGAGTGGAGGTGAAGGAGAGTTTCACAGAGGAGGTAACCTGTGGGTCATGTCTTAAAGACGAGCAACAGTTTACTCATAGAAGAGAAAAAAGGACATTAACAGGCAGAGGGAACAGCATGTGCAAAAACCTGGAAGTGGGAGGAAGCCTGCTGCTCTCAGGAAGGGCTCCTCTGCTCTGCCTTAGAAGGCCTTGTTAAGAGGAGGGGGTGCAGCTGGGATCAGAGGATGATTACACCTTTTCAAGTTGATGAGGTGGGTGTGGAAGATAAAGGGAAAGCCATTCCAAGCAGAAAGGACAGTGGGTAAAAGGCCAAGGAGGCAGGAAGTGACCTGGCCTGTCTTGGGAATGGATATTGTTGGGGGGTGGAGAGGTAGGTGGAGGGCCTGGTGGTCTGTTAGGCACCTTCAAAAGCTAGGCCAAGTGGGTGGATTTTCTCTCAAAGGCCAGGAGGAGCCATGGAGGGGTATTGAGAAGGAAGGGACAGAGTCTGATCCCTCATCTCTGGGACTAGGTAACATTTATCGATCCAGAAGACATTTCAGAAAAAAATCAGAAACAACACAAATCACACACACCACCCACACACCACGTACACAATACATGCACAACACACACACGCAACTCACACATACCACACATCACATGATACACACACCACACATAACATATAATACATAAAACACACACATTGCATACCATGCTACACACACAATAAGCACATACCATATACATCAAACACACATACCATATTGCTACACAAACATACCACACACAGATCACATATTACATACCATATGCACACACACCTGTCCTTTATATGCACCACAACACACCACAAAATCCCACACACTTCACTCATATACAACACATATACTACATATACCATACACACACCACACATCATATACCACACACACACACACAAAACCGTTGCCCTTGAGTTGATTCTGACTCATAGCAACCCTATCTGACAAAGTGACAAAGTAGAACTGCTCCATAGGGTTTCCAAGGCTGTAACCTTTACAGAAGCAGACTGCCACATCTTTCTTCTGCGGAGTGGCTGGTGGGTTCAAACTACAGACCTTTCAGTTAGCAGCTGAGCACTTAACCACTGTGCCACTAGGGTTCTCATCACATACCACAAAATCCCACACAACCCCAGCACACATACTAAACATCCCATACATATACACAATGCCTCCCCACACACTCCACACACAACTCACATACCCCCACACCAAGTCACACATACACCACACATCACAGAGCTATTATACCACAAATGAATATTCCTAATACATATCCATATTTTGCTAACTTCAATGTTGGAGCCAGATCTTAGAAGGTGTTTTGTCTTCTCTGGTTCAGTTCAGTTCAGCAGTTTAGCAAACATTTATTGAACATCATCAAGACAAGGTGTCAGAGGGTAGAGATACAACAGATGTCAAAGAATAAGTGGAGGAGAGAAGGGCATCCCAAAATGAAAGAACAACTTGTCAAAAGGCTTGGGGATGGGAGAGCACTGGGTGCAAGAGCACAGGTTTCCCAAAACAGGTCATGGCAGAGCCCATCTTGAAGAAGTACCAAAGGATTGGAATTTGAAAGACCTTCACTGTTCCTCTGGGGAATTGGGCCCCTATCCTGCAGAGGAATAGTGAAAAAGAGGAAGACCCTCAATGAGATGGATTGACACAGTGTCAGCAACGATAGGCTCATGCATAGCAAAGACTGTCAGGATGGCACAGGACAGGGCAGTGTTTGGTTCTGTTTACATAGGGTTGCTATTAGTTGGAACCGACTCAATGGCACCTAACAATAACACCAATGCTGCAGACAGTGGACTCCGGTGAGAGCCATGGGTCAGCACAGTCAGGGAGATCATGGCCATCAAGAGATTAATGTCTGATTCAGATATGCGTTCCAGTCTGGACTGTTGATCTTCACTCCTTCTTTGAGCCTCCTTCACCAATGTGGTCTATTAATATTTACTAATAAGTAAATAATAAATAAATATTAATAGACCACATTGCACTGGTGGTGCAGTGGTTAAGCACTCGGCTGTTAACCAAAAGGTTGGCAGTTTGAGCCCACCCAGTTGTTCTGTGGGAGAAAAGACCTGGCCACCTGCTCCCATAAAGTTCACAGTCTAGGAAACCCTATGGGAGAAGTTCTGCTCTGTCATATGGGGTCGCTATGAGTCAGAATCAACTCCATAGCACATAGCAACAACAATAACAGTATTTATTTAATGAGTCCCTCCTACTACCAGGCACTGTTGTTGATGCTAGGGTACACCAGGGAACAAACAAAACAAAACAAAAATCCCTGTCCTCACAGAGCTTACATTCTTATTGGAGAAGGTAGACAGTGAACAAATAAATATAGATAAATTGGTATTGTATCAAGTGATGATAAGTCTAAGAAGAAACACTAGGGATAAAGGGTCAGAGAATGATCGAGGGGGTGCTGTTCTTCTAGATGGGATAGTCAGAGAAGGCCTCTTGGGGAGGGTGGCATCAGAGCAGAGGCCTGAATGAAGTGAGGAACAGCCCTTGCAGAACTCAGGGGCAAGTGGTTCTAGACAACGGTGGGAGCATATGCCTGTCATGTTCAAGGAAAAGCCAGAAGACCAGTGTGGCTGGAGCAGAGTGAACGAGGGGGAGTGGAGCAGGAAATTGAGATGGAGTCATAGGATAGGCCAGACTGTGTGGAGCCTTATAGGCCATTTAAGGACATTATATCTTACTTGGAGAAAATGGGAATCCGTTGGAAGGTACTAAGCAGAAGCGTGACATGCACTGACTTACTTTTTATAAGGATCCCTCTTGGTAGAAAATAGAGAGTAAAAGGGGCATGGAAGTGACACAGGGAGACCCAGAAGGAGGCAGGTGAGAGCTGATGGGGTAGAAGCAGTAGAAGCGATGAGAAGTGGTCAGGTGCTGGAGATACTTTGCAACTTAAGTGAACAGGATTTCCTGATGGATGCAATATGGGGTGTAAGAGAAAGGTGACAGTCAAGAAAGACAGCAGCATTTTTGGCTTGAGCAATGGCAAGAAAGGAGCTTCCATTGACCAAGATCGGGAGATTGGGGCAGGGAGAATGGGGCACAGGCTTGGAGGGGGGGAGCAGGAGACGCAGTTTTGTAATCTGTGAAATGGAGAAATGAGCAGGATCCCTTCAAGAGGCTGTTGCTAAGGCTGCATACCCTTATGGATGCTGAGTCCTCAGCACAGGTGTTCTTGCACTGTGGGACACATCGGGCTGGTCATGTGACGGTCTTAAGAGAAGGTCTGTTGTTGTTACTGCTGTTGAGTTGGCTCCTGACCCATGCAACCCCTTGCACAACAAAACGAAACGCTGCCCGATACTGTGCCATCCCCATGATCAGTTGGGGATTGGGCTGTTGTGTTCCATAGGGTTTTCACTGGCTGATTTTCAGAAGTAGGTAGCCAGGCCTTTCTTCCTAGTCTGTCTTGCTCTAGAAGCTGTGCTGAAACCTGTTCAACATCTTAGCAACATGCAAGCCTCCACTGACAAATGGGTTGTGGCTGTTCATGAGGTGCATTGGCTGAGAATCAGACCTGGGTCTCTTTCATGGAGAACTCTACCACTGAACCACCACTGTCCCTAGAGGAGTTCTAAGCCCATGGTTTTCAAATTAGATTCTCTTGGCCAAGACAGTAGAGGATGATCATCCCTGTAACTCCCAGGAGCCATAATACCTAAGTTCCAAGCCCACCTGTGCCACTTATTAGCTGTGAGATGTTAGGCAAGCTACTTAACAACTTCTGTGCCTCCTCTTCCCCCATCTTGAAAATGGGGATGATGAGAATAGCACCACCTACTTTGGAGGTTGCTGTGAGAATCAAATGAGGTAATCAAGCTAAGGTGGTTCCTTGGGAGGGTTAAATGGGCTCATCCATGGAAAGCACTTACAACAACCTAGCCGTTAGTAAATACTCAGTATACACTAGGCATTTGGGTAATTCTTTTTAGGACATAGGATTTCTCAGTTGAAAGAAATAAACGGTCTACAAATGACTGCTCAGGCTACCATCTTCATTTTCCAGATGAGGACCTTGAGGCCAGATAGGAAAATAGAGGTTGGTGCAGGCTAAGGAAAATCTACCTATCTCACACCCAGTGAGAGCAGCAGCTTTCCTGAAGAGGTAGAGAGAGGGGGTCCCAGCAGGCGCTCATGCAGAAACTGGGTGAAAAATGGGTAGGGGGGAGGGAGTGGACTTAGACTTCCCAAATCCCTTCTAAGTCTGAGATTGAGGGACTCTGCAACCAGGTCACCTCCAGAATGCACTTACTTTCCCAGGCATGGGACCTGGAGGGACAGACATGACTCAGGCCCTGAATGAAGCACGCTTTGGTAACTCTTCCCCAGATTTTCTGATCTGTCAATCGGGGAGCATGTTGCAGTTTGGTCTAGCCGTGTCTCGGAAACCTGTCGAATGGACTGCATCTGGGAACAAGATGTGTGCATCTGGGGAGGCGTGTCAGGAGACACTGTTGCTCATTGATGCAGGTATGTGGGCTGGACAGGAGGACAAGACACCTGACCGGGCCCTGTGCATTCCTGTCCTGCATTCTGTCCCCTGAGTTTCTGCCCAGGTCTCCTCCCTGCCTGGAATTCCACAGGCCCTGGTTTGTTTGTTAGCTGTAGCTGAGTCAGTCCCAGTGCACAATGAAACTAAATGCTGCCCAGCCTTGTGCCATACCCAACATCTGTTGTAGATTGGGCCATTGTGAGCCATAGGATTTTCACTGGCTGACTTTTGGAAGTAGATAACCAGGCCTTTCTTCCCAGTCCATGTTAGTCTGGAAGCTTCGCCGAAATCTATTCAGCATCATAGCAACAGATAAGCCTCCACTGGCAGATGGGTGGTGGCTGTACATGAGGTGCATTAGCTGGGAATCAAACTCAGATCTCCTGCATGGAAGATGAGACTTTGACCACTGAACCAGGGCCCTGGAGGCTGGACTAACTCTTCCATTTTCTCTGCCTTGGTTTATCCTTGTGAAAAACATGTTAAAGTGATGGCAATAGTAGTACCTACCTTGCTGGGTGGTCGTGAGGTTGTAGGTGATAATTTACAAAAAGAGCTGAAGACACTGCTGGCAGAGCAACCTTAATGACTTTATGCATTTGGTAAGTATCTACTGAGCACTGGGTGCCAAGCACTGTAGTTTTGAGCACTATTTTTTTTGAGCATTGGGTGCAGCACACTGGTGCACTACAGATCCAATCATGTCTGCCCTTTTGGAGCTTCAGGGAAAACAGGAAAAAAATCAGGAAATAGAGGTAGAAGGTAAGAGATATGTAGAGAAATCCAGTAGGGAAAGGGAGGATTAGGAAAAAGGTTAAGGCTGCAATTTTTAAACAGGTGTTCAGGGGAGGCACTACTGAGAAGGTGACATTTGAACAAGAGCTTGAAAGAGGTAAGGGAATGAGCTATGCAGATGTCTAGGGGAGCAGGTTGTTGTTGTTGTTGTTAGGTGCCTTCGAGCTGGTTCCAACTCACAGCCACCCTAGTACAACAGAACAAAACACTGCCTGGGCCTACGCAGTCCTCACAATTGTTGTTATTCTTAAGCCCATTGTTGCAGCTGCTGTGTCAATCCATCTCGTGGAAGGTCTTCCTCTTTTTCATTGACCCTCTACTTTACCAAGCATGATGTCCTTCTCCAGGACTGGTCGCTCCTGATAACATGTCCAAAGTATGTGAGACGAAGTCTCACCATCCTCGCTTCTAAGGAGCATTCTGGCTGTGCTTCTTCCAAGACAGATTTGTTCGTTCTTCTGGCAGTCCATGGTATATTCAATATTCTTTGCCAACACCATAATTCAAAAGCATCAATTCCTCTTTGGTCTTCTTTATTCATTGCCCAGCTTTCACATGTATAGGAAGCGATTGAAAACACCATGGCTAGGGTCAGGGGCACCTTAGTTCTTAAAGTGACATCTTTGCTTTTCAACTCTTTGAAGAGGTCTTTTGCCACAGTTTTGCCCAGTGCAATGTGTCGTTTCATTTCGTGACAGCTGCTTCCATGGGTGTTGATTTACTTGGGGGAGTAGGTAGACACTCACATATCATTCACCATGTACCAGCCACTTTTCTAAATGATTTATTTGTGTATCTCAATCAATCCTCACAGCAAACCTGTGATGATTGCATCAGTATGTTCTCCATAATCCATACAACGAAACAGGGCACAAAAGTGGTAAGTGACTTACTTGTGGGGGGACAGCTGGGAGGTGGCAGAGCTGGACCCAGGCTCTTGCTCCAGTCTGCACCCTACACTAAACATGATCTATCCTATTATAATCAGGGAACTTGCACTCACCCTGCTGAGCACCTTGGAATTCCCAGTCTGGCTCCCTGGCCCCTGCTTCTCTCAGGGCCTCCCCCTCTTCCATCCCAGCTTTCACTCTCTCACCCCCTCAGGATACAAAGCACTCCTGGTGGGGAACAAAGGCTGTGCCTCCTCTGGAACACAGGATTTTATGGCTACCGTCATACACTCGGGCCCCCCTGGAGTGCTTGTTGCCTCTTACTACCATGTCTGCTCCTCCAATGGTTGCAACAGAGCTGACAATTCCGGTGTCCTGCTAAATGTCCTCCCTTCACCAGGTATGAGATCCAGCAGGGTGGTTGGGTTACATGGAGAGATGGGGGGCCCAGAGACAGAGACTCGGGCTCAAGTTGGGTGGCAAGAGCTGGGGGCAGAGCTGTGCACCTCCAATGCTCTCTCTGCTCTCCAGCTGCCCCTGCCCCTGGAAGTCTGACGTGTCCTGCCTGTGTGGATATCTTTAGAACTTGTCAGAACTCCAAAGTCATTACATGCCCTATGGGCAGCACTCATTGTTATAAGGGCAAAATCCAGCTCACAGGAGGTGAGTGCTGAAAACCTCATCCTGAGGATGAGGGGGCTGGGGGCTTGGACATATGTCCTGACATGGGAGGAGGCTGGAGACCCTGATTCCTGGGTCTGAGGGAGAGGGAGCTGGGGCAAGGAATCCTGGGACCTGAGGAAAAAAGAAGCAGGGGATTTCATTGGTCCTGAAGTGGGAGGGAGCCGGAGGCCAAGGTTCCTGGGTCTGAGGGAGGAGCAGGCTGGGGCTAAGACCCTGAATCTGAGAGTTTAAGGTGTGCTGTACTTCATATCCTCTGTAACTCTATCTTCACCCTCTAGGTGGGCTCACCACCACAGTGACTATTCAGGGCTGCATGGGCAAACCTTCCAAATCCTTGTTGAAAAATACCCAGAGTATTGGGGTCTTCTCCGTGAATGAGAACATTGAGGGTGAGCCTGGACCCAAAAGTGGAGTTGCCCTTGCCCCCTATCTGGCTTGGATGGTCGGGCTTGGACTGTCTCTAGCCCTTTGGTGTGGGGGTTTTTGTCTTCCTTTTTGACCCCATTTCCAAAGGTTCTTAACCTCTGCTGATCCTCCAAAGCTAACATTCCCTCTGACCTCATGATCTAGTGGCCTTGGATACCTAATTATTTCCCCATCACCTCCATGAATCATCCCCACACCCACTTTATCACTTCTTAACAACATTTGTGAGGCACTGGGAACAGCTGAACTTGCCCTGTGGGAGAGTGGACATTCAAGAAGTGGTCACGTGTGTCTGATAATAAAGATGTTGTCTTTTCATCCACTGATAGAGTTTCTCTATGTGCAGGGGAGGGCAGGAGACCAAGAGATCTGGTGTGAGGGAGGAGGGGTATCCAACAAAAGACTCATCTTCCCAGGTCCCATACTTTGCTGGTCTGGCCCACATCCCCATTTCAACTTGGGTGGTAGTAGAGCCTTTGGGGTGCTGCAGCCCTTGCACAAATAAGGAGCTCACCCCACCTAAGTAACTTGAGTAGAGGTTAGTATTGGGATAATTGACAAAAATGTGTGTGTGTGTGTGTGTGTGTGTGTGTGTGTGATACAGAGAAATACGAGAGCAGACACTAGTTCCTGGAGATGATACCACTGGTCTCTGTTAACATTCCTAGACCTGAAAGTGTGAGAAAAAGGATCCATTGCTGGACCCTGCAAAAAGAGAGAGAGAGAGAGAGACACAGAGACAGAGAGAGAGAAAGAGAGAGAGACAGCTGTTTAAGGAGGGCTTCCTAACAAAACCTCTGACCTCAAGCTGAAAAATATGTCCAGCCCACAATGACACTATACAGAGGGAACTGGAGGAATAAACATCACCACCTCACTCAATAACATCCCTCTGGTCTCCTCTTGGGGCTTCCCGTTGGCTGAGCTCAGCTGGATGCCAGAAGGCAGGAGATCCCATGGTGCAGTGCCATAGGTCTGCCAGTCCCAGTGCAGAGCAGGGTGGAGAAGGGGAGGAGAGAGAATCTGGAGAAGGCAGCAGAAAATGCCCAGTGCAGTCCACACCTTTCCTCCTCAGCCTCCAGAGTTTTCCTTTGTCCAGATGAAAAATTGATGTCCTCAATACAGAAGACACAATTCCTATCAGTTACCAAGTCATTGTAACATTGTGTAGTGATGTCCAAGAGGTCATACCCCCACACAGTGTTAGAACACCAGTTCTTCATATAGCTTAACGGGAGGAAAATGGATTGTGGAGGTGGAAGGGAAAATAAGATAAAACAAAGTTGGTAACGTGATGAGTGTATAGTTGTGGTAATCAGAGCTGCCTTCTACCACCTATTACATATTCTCTCACCACTTGCCAACATAGTACTGGACAGTGTTTGTTGCGTGGATGTGATCCGAAACTTCATTCTTATGGTAAGTGTGTCTTTGGTGGTCTTGACTTTATTGAATTTCTGTGGGTTTCCACTGAACAGGGTCACTGGCCAAGGAAATATTACCTCCAGTGAATGCCCTGGCTTCCAAATATAGTGTTCCTTGATCCAGCAACCCAACTTGCCCCTGGGAATCAAGTTCAGTCACCCTGGCCAGCAGAATGATCCTCTTCTTTGCCTGTCATTTCAGCAGCACAAGGAAGGAAAAATGGCTAGGAGGCAGTCATGGCTTCCAACTGATGGACGAGATTCTTCACCCACACCAAGCCCAAAGCCATAGGACAAGAAGCAAAAATTCTTTAAGTGATCTTTTAGGTATAACATTTGGAGAGGCTACTTCCATCTCTTTCCCTTGTTTCTTGCACCTGTGCATTCTGGCTGTAGGGAAAGTGGCATGATAGGTGGGCCATTGGTTTAAGACGTATAGCATTTCCTGTTGTATGGCAGGGTATGGTCTTCTACCTGGTGCCATAATAAGCCATGTATGGGCCATTCCACCTGTCTGATAAGCTAACTGTCTCTGTGTAATGGGACACATAGAAAAACAGTGAATGACTTGGGTTTGAGTTAATTGACTCACTTTCTTTGACTTAAAATTTATACCTTGTTTGGGAGAAATATTATGTAGAATACCGTAGCAATAATGAAAGGCATTCTCTAAGTCCCCATATGTCAGTGCTGAGAGAAGCACTGAGTAAAGGGAAGTCAAATCGAAACCCTCAGTATGTGTCTATCCTTGTAAGGATAAAGCTCTGTCCCCTCCATGATGGCATATGTCTTGTTTAGTCACCCTACCTCCAGTAGCCAGATAGTCCTGCTGTTGAGTGATGTCATTACAGAGACTTGGCATTGGCCTCTGCCTTTGTTGGACTGGGCACTCAGTACAGTCAACAGCCAGGTCAGCCTTGGGATGAGTTAGTCCATTTTGTTGTAACCATGCATAGCCTCCATCCCTGCCAACATGATCATTTTGCACATAGGTCCACTGAGCAAACACTGATGGAGATAGAAGCTGCCTGGCACTGTCCACTAAATACTAGAGCCTCCTCCTCAGTGCATGTACTCTGGTGGGCATTAGTGTGGGAAGTGAATGTCTTCACACTCTATGCCAAGAGGACCATCCACATATTTTTCCCCATACTCTTCATTTTCAATTTTATGCTTTTATTTTTTCCTGAGACCTTGACCAGCTGGAGCCTTGGTGGCGTAATGGTTAAGTGCTATGGCTATTAACCAAAAAGTCGACAGTTCAAATCCACCAGCTGCTCCTTGGAAACCCTATGAAGCAGTTATAGTCTGTCCTGTAGGGTCGCCTTGAGTTGGAATTGACTCGACGGTCAACCATGGATCCATGCAGAAATGGACCTAGGGCCATCTCTCCCTCCCCACAAGTTGGACCTCCAGAGTTCTGCCTGCTGGAAGGATTTCCATATATCACCTTTTCAGGGACATCTCTGTGGTGCCTGATACCAACACACCATGTGGATCTATCCATAAACTAGGCCTGTGCTTGTCCTCCTATGTAAAGAGGTCAGAGGATCCCCATGAGGGTCGAAAGAAAGGCAGGAGGAGCAGGCGCCTTGGATGTCTGAGTCGCCTGTTGGGACATTCACCTGTGCCCTTGGGAGCTGCTTTAGCCTGATCCCATACACACTATTTTCATGGATATAGAACGCCGCTGTGCACACCCAATGTCATGGTTTGGTAGGAACAGGCAAAATAATTTACAGTGACTAAAAGTGGATTCCTGTGAGTGGGGATGGAGGACATTGACTGAAAAGGGGCATAAGGGAACTTTTGGGGGTTATGGAAATATTTCATATCTTGATCTAGGTGGTGATTACACAGTGTAGTACATATGTCAGCTCATTAAACTATATGATTAATACAGGTGCTTTTTTATTGCACATTAGTTATATAAAAATAGTGAATGAAGTCTGAACCAAAAGAAGGATAAAAAAAAACACAACAAATCCGTTGCCGTCAAGTCGATTTCGACTCATAATGACCTTTTGGTTAGAAGCTGAACTCTTAACTGCTGCACCACCAGGGCTCCAAAAGAAAGATTTACTGCTACTTAATTTGTATCAAAGGAGGCCTAGTGGTATAATGGTTAAACATTCAGCTGCTAACCTAAAGGTTGGTGGTTCAAACCCAGCCAGTGGCTCTGAGAGAGAAAGACTTGGATATCTGCTTCCATATAGACTACAGCCAAGAAAACTCTATGGGGTTGTTCTACTCTATCACATGGGGTCACTATGAGTTGGAATTGACTCAACACCACCTCACAATAACAACAACAACAACAATTTACATCAACTGGTAAAGTTTTAAACACATTTATTTTTGCCTTGCCATTGCTTCATGATTTATGCAATTGTCTAATCAATATTTGAAAGCCTGAGGCTGACAAAAGCATAAAAGATATTTAATGGGCATTTCACAACAGGTGAGCACTAGCAAGTCTTATTAGTACCAGGCTTACACATTTTCCTCCTTTGGGATCAGAATCTTAAGAAACATCAAGTTATATAAAAGTCAGCTCAACAAACAGAGTTGGAAAAGGATTTTACAGACAGCAACAACAACCCAGATTTCCTTTCTTAAAGTATAAACATATTTTTCAAGGTTACATATATTCCTCCTCAAAGAGAGGTGTCATATGTATAGTTTTCACTTACGTTAGGGATGATGTTGAACGGGATGGGTCAGCAGAGTGAGATAATTTCTAGAAGATCTAAGTGCCTGATTTAGGCAAACATTGGGGTGAATCTATGGCTGATTTTGGGTGACTTTGCTTAGTAGATTCCATGTGGCAAGTTAGAAGTGAAATTGACCATGGGTGTCTACATGCTTAAACAGGTGACATTTTCGGGAGGTCCAAGAGTCCAGTTTGGGGGTGACTTTGTCATGAGTCCAGGTATCCTATCTCGAGTAACAGTTTAGGATGACAAAGTGCAGGAGAATACAGATAAGTAGTTTGGATGGGCATTGTCTGGAGTAGGGGAGGGTCCAGGTGACTATTTTGGTGTCATTATCGGAGTATGCAGGCATTATTTTGGTGACATGGTTAGGAGCTCCAGGTGCCCTAGTTGAGGTGATTTATCTGGGGGATTCCATTGTCAGGGGCTTAAGACAGAGTAAGGAAAAAAACTAGGGAACAATGGTGCATTTGGAGGCCATCTCACTAATACAGACCATAAAAACTAACATCCTGTTGCTCTTGAGTTGATTCTGACTTATGGCAACCCCGTGTATGCAGGATAGAACTGTTCCACAAGATTTTCAAGGCTGCTTCATTTGGGGTGACCCAAAATTTCAAACCTGAAGGGTCTGGGCAATTAGTAGTTATTTTGGAATTGGGTTAATGTAATTTTCCATGGGCTTATAGACTTTAATCACAGGGCATGGTAGTACTAAGTGATATCTTAAGGGATTTCCTGTATTCTAGACATACTCTTCTTTACCTCCACTTTGTAATATTGATTCAATTTCCCCTTGGTAATCAGAATCAATCACATCAGCCAATACAGTAACTCCCTTCTTTGCCTGTTGATCCAGAGGCATGAGGAGCCCAAAGTGGCCGGGTGGCATTCTAACTTCCAGTTCAGTGGAATCAGTGATGTGTCTTCTGGTGGGAGCAATTCCTCCCTTTGAACCTAAGACATCTAGACCCACAGAGCATAGGGTCACAGGGACAGGAAGCAAAAATATTGTGAGTGGGTCAGTAGGGATAATAGTGAGTGGTACCACTCCTATTTCCACCTCTTGATTCCTGCAGTCATGAATCCTGGCTATGGAAGTTGTTGTTGTTGTTAGGTGCCATCTAGTTGGTTCCAACTCATAGCTACCTTGTGTACAACAGAACGAAACACCACCAAGTTCTGCACCATCCCCGTAATCGTTGCTATGCTTGAGCCCATTGTTGCAGTCACTGTGTCAATCCATCTTTTTGAGGGGCTTCCTCTTTTCCACTGACCTTCCACTTTACCGAGCATGATGTCCTTCCCCAGGGATTGGTCCCTCCTGATAACACGTCCAAAGTATGTGAGACAGTTTCCTCATCCTTGCTTTTAAGAAGCATTCTGGCTGTACTTCTTCCAAGACAGATTTGTTCATTCTTTTGGCAGTTCATGGTATATTCAATATTCTTTGCCAGCACCACAACTCAAAGGTGTCAATTCTTTTTTGATTTGCATGCCTTTGAGGCGATTGGAAACACAATGACTTGGGTCAGGCGCATCTTAGTACTCAAAGTGACATCTTTGTTTTTTAACACTTTAAAGACGTCTTTGAAGCAGATTTGCCCAATGCAATGCGTTGTTTGATTTCTTGACTGCTGCCTCTATGGGTGTTGATTGTGGATCAAAGTAAAATGAAATCCTTGGTGACTTCAATCTTTTTTCCATTTATCATGATGTTGCTTATTGATCCAGTTGTGAGGATTTTTGTTTTCTTTATGTTAAAGTGTAATCCTTACTGAAGGCTGTAGCCTTTGATCTTCCTCAGTAAGTGCTTCAAGTCCTCTTCACTTTCAGCAAGCAAGGTTGTGTCATCTGCATAACGAAGATTGTTAATGAGTCTTCTTCCAATCCTGATGCCCTGTTCTTCATACAGTTCAGCTTCTTGGATTATTTACTCAACATATAGAGCCACAGCACAATATATTGATCTCTGGTTTAGAGCAGATACGGCCTCCTGGAGAACATTTTCCCAGCCCTGCAAGATATTTCACCTAGCTGGCACCATAATTGTGTCTTTAGAAAGCCATTCCATCATTTTATGCAGCCAGCTGCTTCAGGATGATGGGGAACATGGTAAGACCAGTGAATTCCATGAGCATGAGTCCATTGCTGTACTTCACTTGCTGTGAAGTGAGTCCCTTGATTCGAGGCGATGCTGTGTGGGAAACCATGATAGTGGATAAGGCATTCTGTAAAAAGCATTGTGTGCAGGGAAGGCAAATCTGTATCCAGAGTAAGTGCATATCCCAGTAAGAACAAAACACAACTCTTTCTATGATGGAAGTGATTCAATGTAATCAACTTGCCACCAGTTTGCTGGCTGATCACCCCTAGAAATGGTGCCACATCGGGGACTCAGTGTTGGTCTCTGCTGCTGGCAGATTGGGCACTCAACAGTGGCTGTATCCAAGTCGGACTTGGTGAGTGGAAGTCCATGTTGCTGAGCCCATGCATAACCTCCATTACTGGCACCATGGCCACTTTGTTCACGAGCACATTGTGCAATGACAGGGTGGCTGAGAAAGAGACTGGTGTCCAGAGAACACATCATCCTATATACTTCATTGTTAAAATCCTCCTCTGCCGAGGCCACCCTTTGGTGAGCATTCCTTGGATTGAGACACAAATATCTGCTTCTTTGGCCCATTCAGGAAGGTCTATCTACAGGACCCTTCTCCATACCCCCTTGTCACAAATTTTTCCAGTCATAGTTCCTCCAAGCCCTTGACCATTCAGCCAAACCATTCGCCACAGTGCATGAGTCAGTATAAAATCACACATCTGGCCATCTCTTCTTCCAAGCAAAATGAACAACCAGGTGCACTACTCGAAGTTCTGTCCATTGAGAGGATTTCCTTTCACCACTGTCCTTCAGGGAGGTCCCAGAAAGGGATTACAGTCCTACTGCTGTCCACTACTGAGTGGTGCCTGCATATCGTGCAGAATCATCGGTAAACCAGGCGTGAGTTTCCTCTTCCTCAGTCAACTGATTGTAAGGAATCCCCCATAAGGCTATGGGTGCAGACTGGGAGATAGAAGGTAGTTTGACAGGCTTGGTGACCACGGGTATTTGGGCCACTTCCTCATGCAACATACTTGTGCTTTCAGGTCCTGTTTGAGTCCAATATCATATATACCACTTACATTTATGATGAAGTGCTGCTATGCACATCTGACTTTATGACTCTGTGGGTCAGACAACACTCAGTTCATGATGGGCAACTCAGACTGCAGGGTGACTTGATGTCCCATGGTTAAGTGTTCAGTCTCTACTAAGGCCCAGTGACAAGCCAAAAGCTGCTTTTCAAAAGGAGAGTAGTTATCTGCAGAGGACAGTAGAGCTTTGCTCCAAATCCTAAGGACTTGCACTGTGGTTCACCAATGGGAGACTTCTAAACTCCAAACAGCAACTCTATCTACCACTGACGCTTCAAGAATCATTGGATCAGCCAGATCATATGCCCCAAGTGGCAGAGAGGCTTGCATGGCAGCCTGAACTTGTTGCAGAGCCTTCTGTTGGTCTGTGTCCCACTCAAAACTAGCAGCTTCTCAAGTCACTTGTTAAATAGGCAGGAGTGGCACAGTCAAATGAGGGATAGGTTGCCTCTAAAATCCAAAAAGGCCCACACCACTTGACTGGGCAGCCACTGGCACATGGCTTCCCTGGTCCACGCAGCCACACTGGTGGGCTCCCTCAAGGCATTTTTTTTTCTTGGGTTTTTAATTTTTTTTTGGTCTCTCTACCTTCCTTCCTTTTCTTTCTCCCAATCACCTGGCTGTGTGTACCTTTTATTCCCCCTTTGGTTTCTTATCCGTCTCTCCCTTCCTTTACTTTATCCTGCCCACCTAGCAGTGTGTGCCATTTCTGCCCCTTATTGATGGGTTATGCCACACTGCCTAGCTAGAAATCCACCCCCACATGGCTTCCCCCACGTCATACCACTCAACCAGCAGGCTCCCTCAGCACCGTTTTTTTTGCTTCTGTTTCTCTCTCTTCTTTCCCACACCACTTTAACTCCACACAGCATAACTTCCCCCATCCCTCTTGCCTATATGAACTGTTCACTGAGCACTGCACCCCTGAGTGGCACAGGCATGGACCACTGGACCCAGCCTGCATCGTCCCCTAACTCCACCCTGTCTGCCCCAGTGCATGCAGCAAATGACCCATCCCCACCCCTCCCCCTCCACTAGACCTTCCCTGCTGCACCATAGCTGAGTGACCAGCCCTGCCCACCTGGACAAGGTGGTGAGAAGTGTCCACAGATGAGCAAACAACAAAGAATGCCCAGCCTGTATGCCCAGATATAACCAAATAAAACTAAAAAGCAGGACAAAACAAACAAATCTACAATCAATAAATGAAGAAAATAATTCTTGAATGTCCTAAGACAGCAGATAATATTAAAACATAAAAAAGGACAGGATGGCTCCAGACAGTGTCCAAAACAAAACACCAAATGACCTTCTGGTAGAAGTAAAAGCACTGGAACTACCTGATAAGGAATTCAAAGCTCTAATAGTCAGGGCTCTCCAAGAGAAGAAGGAAAAAGCAGACAAAAATAAGGAAAAAATAGACAAACTCATGGATAATACAGACAAAATCATGGAAAAGACAGACAAAATAATGGCAGAATTCAGGAAAACAATACAGGAACAAAATGTCAAAATAAACAGACAACTAGAAATCATTTGAAAACAGCAATTAGAAATACAAAAGATGAACAACAAGATTTCAGAAATGGACAGTGTAATAGAAGGTTTTAGGAGAAAATTTGAAACAATGGAAGATAGGATCAGCGAGATTGAAGACAAATCCTTGGCTACTACCTTGTTTAAGGAAAAATCAGAGACAAGAACAAAGGAAAATGAAGAAAACCTGCAAACGATGTGGGACACAATCAAATGCAAAAATTTGCATGTGATTGGAGTTCCAGGACAGGGAGAGAAAATGGAAAACACAGAGAGGATCATTGAAGATTTGCTGACAGAAAACTTCCCCAATATCATGAAGGATGAAAATCTGACCATCCAAGAAGTTCATCGAACCCCATATAGGATAGACCCCAAAAGAAAATCACCAAGACATATCATAATCACACTCACTAAAACCAAAAACAAAGAAAGAATCCTGAGAGCAGCTCAAGAAAAATGAAAAGTCACATACAGAGGGAAATAATAAGACTAAGCTCTGATTACTTAGCAGAAACCATGCAGCCAAGAAGGCAATGGGATGACATATATAAAACCTTGAAAGAAAAAAATTGCCAATGAAGAATAATATAGCCTGCAAAACTCTTACTCAAATATGATTATGATATTAGGACATTTCCAGACAAACGGAAATTAAGGGAATATGTAAAAACCAAACCAAACTTACAAGATTATTAAAAGAAGTCCCTCAGAGAACAAACAACATCAGACAACAACCTGAAGCTAGGACAGAAGACCCCATTGGCCAGGTACAAACCTAGGTAATGAACTCTCGAGGATAAAACAAAACTAAAAGATTTACAACAGGGGACCAGAGAGGTCAGTCTGTAAATGACAACAACATCAGAACAATAAAAGAGGGAATAAACAGTGTACATATAGAACTTTCAAATGGAGAAGAAGTCAAGGTGATAACAAGTAATAAAAGACTTGTTCAAAATTAGGAAGATCGGGATAAATTTCAAAGTAAACACAAAGAAAGTTAACAAATCTACTCATCAAAATAAAGAAGAGAAACAAAGTCTCAGTAAACACAAAGTCTACAAAAGCAAAAGAAACAAACAAATAAAAAAATCCACAAACAGAAGGAATTCAGCACAGGAGAGTAGGAGGAATAAAGAAAATGTCAGCACACACACACACGCACACACACACACAACACTACAAAATGACAGCAATAAACTCATACCTATAGACAATCACATTGAATGCACATGGCTTAAATGCACCCATAAAGAGACAGAGAGTGACAGAATGGATTAAAAAAACAAGACCCATCAATATGCTGTCTACAAGAGACACACTTTAGAAACAAAGACATAAATATATTAAAAATCAAAGGATGGAAAAATATATCAAGTAAACAGCAAACAAAAAACAGCAGGAGTGGCAAAACTAATCTCTAATAAAATAGACTTTAATACAAAATTCACCATAAAAGACCAACAAGGACATTATATAATGATTAAAGAGAAAATCCAGCATGAGGTCATAACCATAATAAATATGCACCCAAAGACAGGGCTCCAAAATACATAACAAACTGTAACAACATTGAAAAGAGAAATTGACAGTTCCACAATAATAGTAGGAGTCTTAAACACACCACTCTAGGTAAAGGACAGAACATCTAGAAAGAAACTCAGCAAAGATACAGAAGATCTAAAGGCCATAATTAACCAACTTGACCTCATAGACATACATAGAACTCCCCATCCAAAAGCTGCAAAGTGCACATTCTTTTCCAACGCACATGGAACGTTACCCAAAATAGACCACATCTTAGGCCACGAAACAACCCTCAACAACATCCAAAACACAGGGAGAATTCAAAGTATCTTCTCTGATCACAAGCCATAAAAGTAGAATTTAATAACAGGAAGGGCAAGGGAAAAAAATTATATATGTGGAAACTGAATAACACCCTGCTTAAAAACCGCTGGGTAATAAAAGAAATCAAAGATGGAATAAAAAAAATTCCTAGAATCAAATAAGTAAAACACATCATACCAAAACCCTTGAGACACAGTATAGGCAGTGTTCAGAGTCAATTTATAGCAATAGATGCACACATCAAAAAAGAGGAAAGGGACAAATTCAAAACATTAGCTACACAACTTGAACAAATAGAAAGAGAACAGCAAAAGAAGCCCACAGTCACCAGCAGAAAGGGAATAATAAAGATCAGAGCAGAAGTAAATGAAATAGAGAATAGAAATCAATAGAAAGAATAAAATCAAAAGTTGATTCTTTGAAAGGATCAACAAAATCGACAAACCGTTGGTCAAACTGACAAAAGAAAAACAGGAGAGGATGCAAATAACCCAAGTGGGAAATGAAAAGTGGGACATTACAACAGACCCAACTGAAATAAAAAGGATCATAACAGAGTACTATGAAAAGCTATACTCCAACAAATTTGAAAACCTAGCGGAAGTGGACAAATTTCTAGAAACACACTACCTCCTCAGACTAACACAAACTGAAGTTGAATATCTGAACAGATCCATAACAAGAGAAGAGATTGAAAAGGTAATAAAAAAAACTCCCCCCACCAAAAAATATAAGCCCTGGCCCAGATGGCTTCAGTGGAGAATTAGACCAAACATTCATAGAAGAGCTTATACCAGTACTACTCAAACTATTTCAGAACATAGAAAGGGAAAGGATACTTCCAAATTCATTCTATGAAGCCAGCAAAACCCTCTTACCAAAACCAGGCCACAGCACCACAAAAAAAGAAAATTATAGACCAATATCTCTCATGAATATAGACGCAAAAATTCTCTATAAAATTATAGCCAACAGAATTCAGTATCATCTCAAGAAAATAATACACCACGACCAAGTGGGATTCATACCAGGTATGCAAGGATGGTTCAATATTAGAAAATCAATCAACATAATCCACCACATAAATAAAAGAATCACACGATCATCTCGATCAACACAGAAAAGGCATTCTACAAAGTCCAACATACACTCCTGATAAAAACTCTCAATAAAATAGGTATAGAAGGGAAATTTCTCAACATAATAAAGGGCATCTATACAAAACAACAGCCAACATAATTCTTAATGGAGAGAGGCTGAAAACATTCCCGTTGAGAACAGGAACAAGACAAGGATGCTGTTGATCACCACTCCTATTTAACGTTGTGCTTGAAGTCCTAGCTAGAACAATAAGGAAAGAAAAAGAAATAAAGGGCAACCAAATTGGTAATGAAGAAGTTAAACTGTCAGACTTCTGGCAACACGGCCCTCTAGGCAGAAGCACCACACCGTCCATCCACAGCAAAGATCCAAAAAACTAAGCCAAACAGAGAAAACAGCAATCCTGAAACCCTGAAACATCCAATGAAGAGATAAAGAACTCAGCCAAGCACCAATGGAGTGAGAAAACAGAGAATGGAGAGCGAGGAGAGATTCATGCAGAGGTCCCCTATCAGCTAACGCAGCAAGGATCCATCATCTTGGACTCCTATTGGAGACCAGCAAATGGGGGTATGAGAAAGCAGCTTCCCGGAGTCTCCAGGAGGAGACAGAACAACCGGTAACCAGCTATATATGCTTTCCCAGCCCCCACCTTTCTTCACCCCCACTCGGCCTTCTCTGCTTCCCGCGGCCAGTCTCTTGGCCCAGAAGAACTGGCTGCTTGGATTCCACCCGTTCGCACTGGCTGACTCTCTAAGTGCCATTTGTTGGCTGCTGGTGTTGCTTTTTTCCACTTCTTTTGATTTCTTCCTTACATCTCACCACCTACCCCCTCCTCTCACTGCCTGGCTGCCATCTTTGCTTCTTCCTAAGGGGCTGTAGAGCTCCGTTTGAGTGTGGAACTGCTTCCTGGTCTGTGCTGCCACACTGTGGGATCCTGGGGCTTTTGATTGTTTGTTTGTTTTGAATTGTTTTCTTGTTTTCTTGAGTTGGCAGTGCTATGCGGCTTGGGACCTACCCCCTCAACTTGACAGAGGTGCAGAGGTATCCCTGAGGGCATTTCTTTTTTTGTTTTTTTTTTTTCTGTTTTTTTTGGGGGGCTTTTCTTGTTCTTTTTTTAAAATTTGTTTTGTTTTCTTTTCCCTCTTTTTCCCTTTTTGTCTTTCTTCATTGCTCAGTTTCTCGTCTCTCTATACCTTCCTTCTCTTCCTGTCCCCTGAATACCTGGCACTGAATACCTCTACGCCTTCTAGCCAGGCTGTACTTCAACACCTGGGAACAACTTTCCCAGACCTCGTAGCTGCACCGGTGGGATCCCTGGGAGCTTTGCTGTTCTTTTTTCTTTCTAATTTTTATTTATTCATTCTTTTTTCCCTCCTTCTTCCCCTTTTCTTTTTTCTCCATTTCATAGTCTCTCATCTCTCCACTCCAATGGCAAACTCCCCTAGCACTCTTTTTTGTTTGTTTGTATGTTTTTGGCTCCTGTTCCTCACTCCTGTCTCCCTACCCATCTTAGCTCCACACATCACAATCTCCCCCCTCCATCCTGCCTGCCTGCACCATGCACTTACCATCACACCACCGAGCAGAACAGGCATGCCCTGCCAGAACCCACCCTGCACTGATTACTGGCCCACCCTGGTGGCTGTAGTAAGTGCCACAAACAACCCATCCCAGCAACTCCTCTTCAACTAGACCTGCCCTGCTGTGCCATATCTGAGTGACTGACCCTGCCTATTGGAGAAGGAGGTGAAAAGCATTGTGCCCACAGATGAGCAAACAACAAAGACCCCCAGCCCTCCTGCTCAGACATAACCAAATAAAAAAAAAAAAAGAAGCAGGATGAAACAAACAAATCTACAATCAATAAACAAGAAAAATAACTACTGAATGCCCCAAAGACAGCAGACAATATCAAAACATTTACAAAAACAGGACAGGATGGTTCCAGTAGGCATCCAAAATAAAACACCAGATGACTTTCCTGTGTAAGAAAAGGCACTAGAACTACCTGATAGGGAATTGAAATCTCTAATACTCAGAATTATCAAAAAGTTGAAGCAAAAAGCAGACAAAAAGGAGGAAAAAGTAGACAAATTCATGGAAAAGGCAGACAAATTCATGGAAAATACAGACAAAAAAATGGAAGAATTCAGGAAAATAATGCAGGAACAAAATGCCAAAATAAATTCACAACTAGAAATTATACAAAAACAACAACTAGAAATCCAAAAGATAAACAACAAGATTTCAGAAATAGACAGTGTCACAGAAGGACTGAGGAGCAGATTTGAAACAGTGGAAGACAGGATCAGCGGAATTGAAGACAAACACTTGGATACAACTCAGTTTGAGGAAAAATCAGGGAAAAGAAAGAAGAAAAATGAAGAGACCCTGAGAAATATGCGGATACAATCAAAAGCAAAAACCTGCAAGTGATCAGAGTTCCAGAACAGAGGGAGAAAACAGAAGACACAGAGAGGATCATTGAAGAATTGCTGACAGAAAACTTCCCCAATATCATGAAAGATGAAAAGCTGACCATCCAAGGAGCTCAACAAACCCCATATAGGATAGACCCCAAAAGAAAATCACCAAGGCATATCATAACCACACTTGCTAAAACCAAACACAAAGAATCCTGAGAGCAGCTCAAGAAGAACAAAAGCCACATACAGAGGAGAAACAATAAGACTGAGCTCAGATTATCTGGCAGAAACCATGCAGGCAAGAAGGCAATGGGATGACATATATAAAACCTTGAAAGAAAAAAATTGCCAGCCAAGAATAATATATCCTGCAAAATTCTTGTTCAAATATGATGGTGAAATTAGGTAATTTCCAGATAAACAGAAATTAAGGGACTATGTAAAAACCAAACCAAACTTATGAGACTTATTAAAGGAAGTCTTTTGACCTGAGGACAAACAATATCAGACCACAGGCTGAATATAGGACACAGGATTGTAATAGCCAGATACCAACCCAGGAAATGAACTCTTAAGGACTATGCAAAACCAAAAGAATTACAAAAGGAAACCAGAGAGGTTAATCTGTAAATGACAACAGCATTGGAACAATAACAGAGGGAATAAACTGTGTAGATATAGAACCTTCTAATGGAGAGGAAGTCAAGCAATACCAAATAATAATAGACTGGTTCAAATCTAGGAAGATAAGGGTAAATTTCACGGTAACCACAAAGAAAGTTAACAAACCTACTCATCAAAATAAAGAAGAAAAACATAAAATCTCAGTAAAAACAAAACCTACGAAAACAAAAGAAATGAAAAAAAAATCCACAAACAAAAGGAACTCAGCACAGGAGAGTAAGAGGAACAAAACTGGAGGACGCTATGTTGAACAAAATATGTTAATCACAAAAGAACAAATATTGTATGAGACCTCTACTGTATAACTCATGTAAAAGTTTACACACAAAAAGAAACAATCTTTGTTGGTGATGAGGGATGGGTGGAGTTGGGGGGAGCTAAACAGATAAGTGGTGACTTTGGTGAAGGGTAAGACAGTACACATTACTGGGGAAGTCAGGACAACTTGCACAAGGAAAGGTCATGGAAGCTCCACAGACACTTCCAAACTCCCTGAGGGACTGAATTGCTGGGTGGAAGGCTGTGGGGACCATGGTCTTGGGAACTTCTAGCTCAATTGGCATAACACAGTTTATAAAGACAATGTTCTACATTCTACCTTGGTTAGTAGCATCTGGGGTCTTAAAAGCCTGTGAGCAGCCATCTAAGATACTCCACTGGTCTCACCCCTTTGGTGCAATGGAGAATGAAGAGAACAAGATACAAGGAAAAGATCAGTCCAAAGGACTAATGGACCACAGCCACCAAGCCCTCCACCAGACTGAGTCCAGTACAGCTAGATGGTGCCCAGCTACCACCACTGACTGCTCTGACCAAGATCACAATAGAGGTCCCTCGACAGAGCTGAAAAAGGATGTAAAACAGAACTCTAACTCACAAAAAAAGACCAGATTTACTGGCCTGACAGACTGGAGAAACTCCGAAAGTTTGGCCCCTGGACACTCTTTTAGCTCAGTGGTGAAGCCCCTCCCGATGTCAACCATTCAGCCAGGGATTGGACAGTCTTATAAAACAAAATAGGACTAATGAGGCACAGCAGTCCAGGGACAAGGACTATAAGGCAAGAGACGACAGGAAAGCTGGTGATAGGGAACCCAAGGTTGAGAAGGGACAGTGTTGATGTGTCATGGGGTTGTTAACTATTGTCATAGGGCAAGATGTGTACTAACTGTTTAATGAGAAACTATTTCTTCTGCAAACCTTCATCTAAGGTACAAAAAAAAGAATTATCAATGTGAGATCAAATTGACAACAGCAACTCAAAAGGTTTGATGGGAAGCCTAGGGGACAGTAAGTTGAAGAGAATGGTGATGGAACAATTTGGAAAAGGATAGTGAGAATAGCAGAACAACTGGAAGAATGTAATCGATGTCACTGAATTGTACATGTAGAAACTTTCAAAATGGTGTAACTTTGGCTATGTATATTTTCACCAAAAAAGGTCCTCAAGGTAGAGAAGAGGGAGTGTTGACATGTCCTGGGGTTGTTAACCAAATGTCATAAAACAATATGTGTACTGACTGTTTAATGAGAAGCTATTTGTTCTGTAAACCTTCATCTAAAGTATAATAAAATCACATTTAAAAAATAAAAAAATAAGAAGTTAAACTCTCCCTATTTGAGGATGATATAATACTATACCTGGAAAACCCAAAAGACTCCAGAAGAGAACTATTGGAACTAATAGAACGATTCAGCAGAGTAGCAGGATACAAGATAAGCCTACAAAAATCAGTTGGATTCCTATACACCAATAAGGAGAACTATGAAAAGGAAATCAGGAAAACAATAGCATTTACAACAGCCACTAAAAAAAATAAAATACTTAGGAATAAATCTAAGAAGGATGTAAAAGACCTGTACAAAGAAAACTACGAAACACTACCTCAAGAAACAAAAAGAGACCTACACACATGGAAAAACATACCATGCTCGAGATAGGTAGACTCAACATTGTGCAAATGTCAATTCTACCCAAAGCAATCTACAAATACAATGACAGATACCAACAACATTATTTAAAGAGATGGAAAAATTAATCATTAACTTTATATGGAAAGGGAAGAGGCCCCATTTAAGTAAAGCACTGTTGAAGAAGAAGAATAAAGTAGGAGGACTCTCACTACCTACCTCAGAATCTACTATACAGCTATGGTAGTCAGAACTGCCTGGTACTGGTACAATGACAGATACATTGAGCAATGGAACAGAAGCGAGAACCCAGATGTAAATCCATTCACCTACGGTTGCCTGATCTTCAATGAAGTCCCAAAGACCATCAAATGGGGGAAAAGACAACCTTTTTAACAAATAGTGCTGGCAAAACTGGTTGTCCATCTGCAAAAAAATGAAATAGGACCCATACCTCACACCATACAAAAAAATTAATTCAAAATGGGTCAAAGACCTAAGTTTAAAACCCAAAAACTATAAAGATCACAGAAGAAATGATACGGTCATCACTAGAGGCCCTAATCTACGGCATAAATAGGATACGAACCATAACTAACAATACACAAACGTCAGAAGACAAGCCAAATAACTGGGATCTTCTAAAAATTAAACACTTATGCTCATCAAAAGACTGCACCAAAAGAGTAAAAAGAGAACCTACAGACTGGGAAAAAAATTTTGGTTATGACAAATCTGACAAAGGCCTGATCTCTCAAAGCTATAAGAAAATCCAACACCTCTACAACAAAAAGACAAGTAATCCAATTAAAAAATGGGCAAAGTATATGAAAAGACACTTCACCAAAGAGGTGGTGGCTAACAGACACATTAGGAAATCGGTTAAAATATATATGTGTTTAAACAATAGAGAAGTGTATAAATGCCAAATCTAGTAAAATATCCAGAACTGAAAAGACAACTTTCACCTACACTACATAAATTATCTAAGGCTTCTTGGATCTGTACTCATCAAAAGCAACAATGACACTTCACAAGCTGTTAGTTTTAAAGAATTCTGATTCTATCCTTTTATAAAAACCAAAAACCCAAACCAGTTGCAGTCAAGTCCATTCTGACTCATAGTGACCCCATGTGTGCACGGTAGAACTGCTCCACAGTGTTTTCAAGGTTGTGACCTTTCAAAAGTAGATCATCAGACCACTCTTCCAAGGTGCCTCTGAGGGGAGGGCGGTTCGAACTACCAACCTTTTGGTTAGTAGTTGAGAACGTTAACCATTTGCACTATGCAGGGAATCCAAAAACCGGTTGCTGTGGAGTCGGTTCCAACTCATGTGGACCCCTTGTGTCTCAGAGTAGAACTACTCCACAGGGTTTTCATAGCTGGAGCCTTTGGGTAGGTTTGAACTTACTTTTGGTCACTAGCCCACCACTTAACCGTTTTCACCACACTGGGACTCCTATCCTTCTATACTTCCCATATACTGCTTTTCCCTAAGCCCTGTATGTATGTCCAGGAATACTTCTCCCCAGTGCAAATACCCCAGACTAATGGGGGTGAATCTAGGCTCTGGGGGTGACTAGGAAGCAAATGATAATCTCCCTGTGTAGTCATATGGGCATTAGGAAAACCCAAGGATTCTAAGGTGGAATGGACTGGCTTCCAAGGGGATATTCCCAAGTCACAAGGGTTGTGGAATTTAAACTCATGGATGAGAACAGACTCCAGTCTCATGGTGGTACTATTTTGGAAACATGGAAGGAGATTGAGGAAAGTGCCTAATTGCAAATATAGTAAAGGAAACCCTTGACCTACCTTCAAGTTACCCTTCCACCCTTGTTGCCACTTTGAATGAGAATTTAGATTCTTCCACAGGAAGCACAAAAAACTTTCTGTTCCAGCTGTTGGGATGCTCGTTAGGATCTTCTCATTAATGGCCAAGAGTTGTCCTTAATCATCAGTGGTGGCTTCTGCTGACTTGACTAGTAGTAAAGATTGCTCCTCTTTGGAGATGCCTCAGGTTCCCCATGCAGATACTGTCACTTTTCCTACAGGTGACATGATAATGGTATCTCTGTGGGGAGAACAGGTCCAGGAACCCTGTCCCTATAACTATGGCCCCAGGTGTTCCGGGATCATCCTGAATGACACTTCCTTGCATGGAGCTCTGGAGCAAAGAGTAGCTAGGTGAGCAATTCCATAAATTTAAGATCAGGGCAAGAACAGGACAGAGGGTGTCCCCCAGGAGAGGTACACAAAGTGGAGGTGGCATAGGTACAATGGACTGGACAGGTGCTGACCTGTCTCATCATGAGCAGCTCCATGCCTGCTCTGGCTTGGCTGAGGGATGGGAGTGTGTGTGCAGAGGAGTCTCTCAGGGTGGGACTAAATGTGAGGGTCTCTGCAAATCCCTATGCCCTAGACCCTGATTCTGAGAGAGAAAGGGAAGCAGTCTCTTTGTAATCTCTAAGCAGCTTAGAATGCCAAAGCCACTGAGCTCTTCACTTGGGCAATGAAAAGTCTGCTAATTCTGTCAGATCTAACAGAGTCAACTGGAGTGTAAATACAGAAGGACAAATAGGTGTGCAGTGGTTGTGCTAGAACTGAAATATTCAAATATAAGACAAGATTCATTGACACACACACACATAATGTACAAACAGAAACATACAGAGAACTAGTCTGTAGCATGATGATACACCTGTTTTCCTTCTCAAATCCCACTGCAGCAGGATGCAATCTTCTCGATATTTCTGCAAAGATTTTTTGGTCCTTGCTGTGTGTTATCTGGATTCTCTGTGGGAGTGTTGCTTATATTTGTGTCTGTATATGTGAGTGGGAAAGGGCCCTTTCTCCTTCTTTAACCTGAGGAAGAAAGGGGAGAGGAGAACTTTAGTAAGATGAACTTGAGTTAATCCCACGTTTGACAAAATAACATCACTTTTGGATTATAACAGGTATCTTCTTCATTTTACACGTTATTCTTCCCATAATTCCCAGGCTGTAAAAGTTATCAAAACGAGGAAACAAAAATCTCTAGAATAACAAGGCTTTCTACTTACACCAAATGAGAACTTTGTTCCAGCCACTGTGATAAATCATTACATAAAAGCCACATTGTATGTTTAAAACAATTTATGACTTATGTTTTATTTCAATACCTACTTTACTTTTTAAATAAGAAGGCAGTGGCATTGAGTGATTAAAAAAATTCCCCAGGTCACACTATGCTAAAAAAGGGTGATCTTGATGCCAGATAAGACCTTTCTGTCTCCAGTGGCTGGACTTTTGACAACCTGCTCTCTTGCCTCTAACCCGAAGTCCTGGTATTATTCCATATTACAAACGAGGCAATCAAGGTTCTGCGAGGTCAAGGGTGTGTTCTAATGTCTCAGCACTGGTGAGTGGCAGTCAGGACTGGGACCCAGATCTGGTAAATTCAAAGCTGATGTTATTAAACCCATCACCATGCTGCTTCCTGTGTTGTATACACAGCAGTTTTGTAAGTTGGGCCAGAAAAAAGCATTTTTTAAACTCTGAGCTTTGATTTCAAATTCATTTATCTCCTCCACACCTGACAATTGCTTCTGGATCATCAGGAATAATTAAGGATATTTGTCTGTGGGATTTGTCCCACCTTCAACAGAGTAAGTCAATCTTTGTGATGTATCCACAGAACCTTGTTCCTCACTCATATAGGGCCAGATCAAACTTTTTTTTAATTTGACACCATGTGTCCTATGGGTGACTTTGAACACAGGTACCTAACTGATCTAGAATGAAGCAAAGATTCAGACAAAACGGAGACACTGAAACCTGCTAGTTGCTGTTGAGTCGATTTTGACTCATAGCAACGCCACCTGACAGAGTAGAACTGCCCCATAGGGTTTTCTAGGCTGTAATCTTTACAGGAACAGAACACCGGGTCTTTCTTCTGAGAAGATGCTGAGTGGGTTCAAACCACCAAACTTGGGTTAGCAGCCAAGTGCTTAAACATTGGGCAACCAGGGCTCCTTTACTCAAAACCTAATGAAGAAATAAAACAATCTATGTACTGAGTCTGATGACTGGGGTGTTTAATTTTTGGTGTGAACTGAGGAGGGCAGGAGACCAGGATCTGGCTTCTTAGCATTACAAGTAAAGACCCAGAGAATTACTGAGACTTAGACCACTATCACCACTAGGGATTTTTCTACACTGAATAGAGATCTGAGGACATTTTCTGGTCATCTTGTGTATTCAGAGAATGAGCTGTTTTCAAAAATAGCATTTGGTATTCAGTCACTATAATGAATAATGTTATAAATTCTCAAAAGCTGAAAATTGATTATGTTGCCATTGTACGAACATTGGTTAGATAATGTTCTAATTTGAAAATTATATTAGATTTTTCCAATTCAGTTTCTTCAGTTAATGCATTATTGTGGCAAGCAGTATGATCATGTATTCTAAAGGTGTGTTAAAAATATTCTGTACCATCACTGAGTGAGCATTTTGATCAAAGATTCTATAGAAGAATTCTGGTTGAAAGGGGGAAAATGCAGAACAGAATTTAAAATTCTCATGGACTCCAGATTTTCTGGAGCTATGGAGGCTGGATGAACTCCCAAAACTATCGCCGAGATAATCTTTAAACCTTAAACCAAAAATATCTCCTGAAACCTTCTTAAAACCAAACAATAGATTAGCTTAACAAGTAAAAAAATGTTTCGAGCATAATGCTCCTTTAAGAATTATCTATATAGGATCAAATTGACAACAGCAACTTGAAAGATTAGATAGGAATCTTAGGGGGCAGTGAGTTTATGTTAATGGAGGAGGAAAAACTCAGTGAAGGAGGGTGAGAATTGTTGCACAACTTGAAGAATGTAATCAATGTCACTGAATTGTTCACGGAGAAAATGTAGGATTGGTGTATGTTTTGCTGTGTACATTCTGCACAGCAACAACAAAATAAATAAAATTAGAAAAATATCCTGACGAAGTTAAGCATAAATTTAAAGAGTTTTTTTCAATTTGAAAAGGTTCATGGATTCGGTAGCATGGTCCCAGTGAAGTCAGGAAGTGCCCCTGCCTTAACAAAGACAGGCTGGGAGTTTATACAAAAAATAAACTGCATAGAAAAGGCAAAACACTACATTTTTCATATACTTTGAACATAATTTTTATTATACCACCAGGTCATGTGGAGAGCAAGATGAACAGAATGCATAAAAATTTAAAATTATCTAAGCTAAAAGTCAAAACAAGTAGGCAGATTTAAACATGTGCACAAGCAGGAATGTGTGTGCACACCAGTGAGGCCAAAGGAGAGAGGAATTTCAAACAGGAACCCTGGGGTGAAATCATCCAGGCCTTGGGCTCCAGCAAGACTGGAGAACAAAGTACTTACTTAACAGGTACACTGTACATCCTTGCCTTTGACTCTTTCAATTATTCATTGGCTCAAAACAACAACAATAACAACGACAACGTCCCATTGCCATCGAGTGGATTCCAATACATAGTGACCCTACAGCATAGAGTAGAACTGCCCCATAGGGTTTCCAAGGCTGGTGGATTCGAACTGCCAACCTTTTGGATAGCAGTTGAGCCGTTAGCCACTGCACCACCAAGGCTCCGTTTGATTCAGTACATTTTATGCTTATTTAACGCCTGAGCCCTGGTGTCACAGTGGTTAAGAGGTTGGCTGGTAACCAAAATATCAGCAGTTCTAATACATCAGCAAATTCTTGGAAACCCTGTGGGACAGTTCTACTGTGTCGTATAGGGTTGCTATGAGTCGACATCCACTAGATGGCAACAGGTTTTGTTTTTTATGCGTTAACCCAGGAGCCCTGGTGGTGCAGTGGTTAAAGCGCTTGGCAGTTAACAAAAAAGGTCAGTTGTTCAAACCCACCAGCTGCTCCATGGGAGAAAGATTAGAGCCTTGGGGGCAGGTTTTTTTTTTGGGTTTATGTGTTAACCATATTGGGAAACAAGACTGATGTGGCTCCTGAGTTCAGAGACTTTATATTCAGGTGGTGAGTCAGAATATAAAAGTAAATAAAAATAAATACAAAATAACCATTGTGAGGTTAAAATTGATTTGGGCTATGTTCTCCAGGTTGAGTCCCCCCTGAGGAATATGATCACTGCATCTCCAGTTTCATGAGAAGAAAGGATTCTTGATTTCTTTCCCAAGCTTGGATAACCAGGTAGACTGCTGATGTCTGCACTGTGATACCTCTGCTTTGCCCATTGCGGGACTCTGGTGTCATCTTCATGTCATTTCAGAACAATGTCCTAAAAACCACTGGACAACTGGCCCTGCAAACCATCTTTCTTTTCCAGGTTGGGGTTGGGACACTGGCCAATGTCATTCTCTTCTTCCATAATGTCTCTCCAGTCTTGCTTGACCACAGAATGAGGCTCACATGCACGACTTTCACCCACATGGCTGTGGCCAACTCCTTGATTCTTCTTTTCACTGGGATTCCCCACATAATGGCAGCTTTTGATCTTTGGAACCCACTATCCAGTGTTGGATGTAAACTTATCTATTACATCTGCCCAGTGGCTCACAGCACCACCCTGTGCTTCACCTGTGTCTTGAGCACCTATCAGGCTATTACTCTCATCCCCACAAGAAAAGGGTGGAGGACGCTCTGAGGAAGATTCCCCAAGGTCATTGGTCCTTCTTGTTGTACCTACTGGATGTTCAGTGTCCTGACAATTGCCCGTATTCCTGTGAAAATAAATGGTCCATGGGACCTGCACAATGGTAATCACACCCAAAATGGGTGGTTATGCTCATTCTTGGGTCCTAGTTCAAGCAATGTCATCTTGTAGTCAGTCTGTAGTTCCATGTTTTTTGGCCTCATGATCTGGGCTAGTGGCTCCATGGTGCTTCTCCAGCAGAGACACCACAAGAGAGTACAGCATATTCACACCCCTAACCACTTCCACAAGTGTTCCCCTGAAACCACAGCCAGCCACACCATCTTGATGCTGGTGGCCACATTTGTCAAGTTCTACACACTGAATTCTATTCTAATTTTTTATATGATTTCTTTTTTAGATACTCGTGTATGGTTAATACATGCCTCCCATATTTTGGCTTCATGCTTTCCCACTGTCAGCCCATTACTCCTGATCCTCAGAGATCCTAGAACTCTTAGGTTCTGCCCATAATTTGTTAAAAAACACTATTGAAGGGCTACCTAGTTATGTGGAAGCCAACTACTAAAATATCCATAATAACTCTATTCAGTGATAATTTACTGAGAACAAATTCGTTACATGAACTTCCACAATGATCTTTGGAGGTCAGCTTGATACCGGGGCTGTTTTTGGGGGATCTGACAATCTATAAATGAAATTATGAGCTTATAAAAGATCCATAACATTATTGGGGAAATGAGTTTTCTCCTCTACCAGTGCCACTGTGTAAAAGAAATCTCATTCCTTTCAAAATATTTAAAGAGTTTCTATAAACTTCATCTCAACGTGGATATGGCTAATCTGACATATACTGGTGCGGAAGTTATGATTGATTAAGATAATTTTTACTCCAGAGTAAGTGGAGATTTTATTCATATATGAAGGTAAGAAAGCTGGAGGATGTAGAAATTGTTTTCCTACAGTATTGTGTGTCTTATTTTACTCATGTTTCTTCAGAAATGCTGGGGTTTCATACAGGAGACCAAAGGACTCCAATGGACCCCCCCTCATAACTTGCAGATTGTCTTTACTTATTTGAACCTCAGCAAGTTTAATTTATTAGATGGGAGAAGGACTTGGAGAGTTTGGAGTAACTGCCATTCATGAATTTCTCATTGGATTTTTACTTTTCATCGTTAAAGAAGAGAAACCAGGAACTTTGGTTTGTATTTTTCTGATCTGATTTTTCTCTTTTATCTCTTTTTGCTATCCTTTAGATAAGTCTGAAATTTTCATTCATTTTTTATTAAACTTGATGTCTTTACTAAATTTGATATCAATTTTTTAGTGGTTATTGTAGCCATCATAATGTGCATCTTTAACCTATTACACTCTACTTGGGCTTACTATTTTTCACTTCACAGAATTTGTTATAATGTTAAATAGTGTAATTCCACATGTTTTCTTTAATAATTTATGCTATTGTTTTTATCTATTTTAAATCGATGTGTGCTTATAACCTATTATAAATCTCATTAGTTGTGCTTTCTTGAGTCAAGTTTTTTTTTTTTTACAGAAATTAAGAAATACAAAGAACATGTAGAGTACACATTTATTCACATATTTGCCATTTCTAGTCTCATTAATATTTATTGTAAAAATGTTGACTTCCAGTATCACTTGTCTTCAGTATGAAGGACTTCTTTGTACTTTTATAACAGTATAGTCCCTCTCTTGGTAAATTATCTCAACTTTATTTTATCTTATAATAACATAAGTTCACTTATATTTTTTCCAGCAAATTAGACAAAAGGTTTATTTTTTAAAATTGGTAATATAATGTGATAAATATAGCCAGAATCCCTACTGGAAATAGGGGGAAGATCATAACAGATGATTTCAATTTATTTAGTGGAAGCAAATTATAAAGATATATTTGGTTATCTCCAACCTCGTTTTAAAAATCAAGGAAATGCAGTGCCAAGGAGTCATCAATAATTTTTAAAGTAGGTGTTTGGAAATAATTTCAAATTTATAGAAATACTGCAAGAACAGTCCAAAAACTCCCATATGCCCACGACAAAGATTTCCAATCTCTTAACATGTTTCTTCATTTGCTCCATCACCCTTATTCGCTATTGTCTTAGTCATCTGGTGCTGCTATAACAGAAATACTACAAGTGGATGGCTTTAACAATCAGAAATTTATTCTCTCACAGTTTAGGAGGCAAGAAGTCCGATTTCAGGCAAGAAGCCAGCTTCTGGAAAACGCTTTCTCTCTTTGTTGGTTCTGGGGGAATGTCCTTGTCATCAGTCTTTTCCTGGTCTAGGAGTTTTTCAGTCCAGGAACCCTGAGTCCAAAGAATGTTCTCCACTCCTGGTGCTTCTTTCTTGGTGGTATGAGGTTCTCCACCTTTCTGCTTGATTCTCTCTTTTATATGTAAAAAGAGATTGATTCAACATACAACCTAATCTTGTAGATTGAGTACTGCCTCATTAATATAACAGACTCTAATCCTGCCTTATTAACATCATAGAGGTAGGATTTACAACATACAGGAAAATCACATCAGATCACAAAATGGTGGACAACCACACAATACTGAGAATCATGTCCTAGCCAAGCTGACACACATTTTTGGGGATACAATTCAATCCATAACGTTTTACCCTTTGGCCCCCCAAAAATTCATGTCCTTGCCACATGTAAAACACATTGACCACATCATATCATAGTAAAAGTCTTTAATCAACTCCAAGTCCAAAATCTCCTGGGGCAAAATTCCTCTTTATCTGTGAAATCTAGAATATAAGTTATCTGCTTCCAAAGTACAGTGGTGGAATAGGCACAAGATAGACATTTCCCTTAGAAATGGGAGAAACTGGAGGGAAAGAAGGGATAATAGTCACCAAGCAAGTCAGCAGGACACTTTCCATTAGCCCTCAAGCCCTGAAAATAATCCTCTGTTCTCTGAGACCATTTAGGCGATAGCCTTGCCCTCCAGACTCTGAGTGTTGGCCTCACTCTCTGGATTTGGGGTGGAGACCTGTCAGCCCAGGGCTCCAGCTCTGCTTTCAGGCCCACTGGAAAAGCAACTCTGGTCCCTTGCAATTGTGTAGTCCCATTCTCCTAGTCCATATGAGTGGAGACTGCACCCCTTTGGCCATGGCTAGGACACATTCTTCTGCCCCTTGCAGACAGCAGCTCCGCCCCCTCAACTTTGGGCAGAATATCTGATCTCATACTGCTGGCACTTGTGAAAGACAGCCCACACTCTGGAACAGAGTTGGTGAAGATCTGACTCTTTGAAACCTAGCAGACTGTGGCCCCACTCTTTGAAATCTCAGAGGCCAAGGCTCCCCCTTTGAGACCGAGGAAGCTCAACTTCCTGTGTTCCTTGTCTCTTCAGATTCTGCTTTCTGGTCTTTGGCTTCTTACCCCTCAGGCCTTGGGCTAGCCAGGTGTCTGCCCTCCTTGGGCAAATGTTCCAAAGCTCTTTAGCTTTACTGATCAGTGCCTGGAGGCACCCTACTCAGCCAGGAAGCTTCATGCTCAAAGGCGCTCAGCTCTCTCACTCCAGTGGGTAGGCTCCTGTGCTGTCTCTTTCCAGTCTCCTCGTTCTGCTGTTGCCATTTCTCTGCCATTGTGTCTCACCATCTGCACTGTCTCTGTTGTTACTGCTCTCCTCACATCCTTCTAAGCCCACACCAGAATTGTCTGACTTCCATACTTACATCAAGAGCCAATTCAAGGCACTCTAGGCTTTCACTATTAGGCAACTTAAAACTCTTCCAGCCTCTACCCATTCAGTTTCAAATCGACTTCCACATTTTAGGTATCTGTTAGAACAGCACCCCACTCTTCTGGTACCAAATTCTTATTTACATAGTGCTGCTATAACAGAAATACCACAAGTGGATGGCTTTAACAAACAGAATTTTATTCTCTCCAAGTTTAGGAGGCAAGAAGTCCAAATTTAGGGCACCAGCTCCAGTGGAAGGCTTTCTCTGTTGGTTCTCTGGGAAGGTCCTTGTCATCAATCTTCCCCTGTCTAGGAGCTTCACAGAGCAGGGCCCCTGAGTCCAACAGATGCACTATGCTCCAGTGTTTCTTTCTTGGTTGTATGAGGTTCCCCTTCTCTCTGCTTGATTCTTTTATAACTTGACAGAGATCGACTCAACATAAAACCTAATCATGTAGATTGTGTCCTGCCTGATTAACATAACTTCTTCTAATCCTGCCTTATTAACATCATGGAGGTAGGATTTACAGCTCATAGGAAAATCACATTAGATCACAAAATGGTGGACAACCACACAATACTGGGAATCATGGCCTCGCCAAGTTGACACACATATATGGGGGACACAATTCTATCCATAACCTCTATCTAATACCCCCCTTATCATTAGGGTTTTTCTGAACCCCCTGAGAACAAGCTGCTTGAGATGGTGTACACCATACCTAAGTTTTCCAGTGATATCTTCCATACAATAAAGACTTGTATAAATGTCTATAAAAACCCAAACCCATTACTGTCCAGTCAATACTGATGTATGGGGGCCCCTTGTATATCAGAGTAGAAGAGTGTTTCAACATTAGAAAATCAATCAATGTTAATTCACCACATAACTAAAACAAAGGAAAAGAACCATATGATCATATCAAATGATATAGAAAAGGCATTTGATAAAATTCAACATCTTTTCCTGATAAAAACACTCAGTAAATAAGAATAAAAGGGAAATTCCTCAACATAATTAAGGGCATATATGCAAAACCAACAGCCAACATTATACTCAACTGAGAAAGGCTGAGAGCCTTCCCTTTGAGAAAAGGAATGAGATAAGGATGTTGTGATGGTTAAGATTGTGTGTCAACTTGGCTGGGCCAAGATTCTCCGTGTTTTAATGTAATCACTCCCATGATTGAATATACTGTGAGTAGCCAATCAGATGAAAGGAGTCTCCTTGGGGGTGTGGCCCGCATCTGTATATAAGCAGACGTTCTGGCTTTTTGCTCTCTCTGGATCCTGCGGCTGCTTCCTGTCGTCTCATCTCCCATTCTTGGGACTTGAGCTGTCAGCTTATCTGCCAAACCTGGGATTCATCAATCTCCACAGCCTGTGAGTGGGAGCTCTGCTCTCCAGCCTTCTGATCTTGGGCTTGCCAGCTTCTGCAGCTGTGTGACTTGGGAGAGGCCTCTACCCCGATCCATGGACTTGGGACATTCTAGCCTCTACAGTCACGTGAGCTGTTTCCTTGATATAATCTCTCTCTATATATACATTTATACACTTTACTGGTTTTGCTTCTCTAGAGAACCCAGCCTAAGACAGATGCCCATTATCACCACTCTTATTCAACATTGTACTGGAAGTCCTAGCCAGAGCAAGAAGACAAGAAAGGGAAACAAAATGTATCCAAATCAGAAAGGAAGAAGTAAAACTATCTTTATTTGCAGATGATATGATTCTATAAATAGAAGACCCTAAATATTCCAAAGAGAACTGCTGAAACTAATAGAAGAATTTAGCAATGTTGCTAGGTACAAGATCAACACACAAAAATCAGCTGGGTTCCTCTACACTAACAAACACTACTCCGAAAAAGAAATCAAGAAAACCACACCATTATAATAGTCCCTAAATTGATAAAATACCTAGGAATACACTTAGTCAAGGATATAAAACATTTGTACAATGAAAATTATAAAACAGTACTTCAAGAGACTAAAATAGAAGTACCAAATGCAAAGACATCCAATTCTCACAGATTGGAAGACTTAATAGAGTGAAAATGTCGATAGTACTTAAAGCGATCTACAGACGCAATGCAGTCCCAACAACATTCTTTACTGAAATTGAGAAACTAATGACCAACATCATATGGAAAGGAAAGAAACCCTGAATAGCCAAACCAATACTGACAAAAAACAACAAAGCAGGAGAACTCATACTTACTGATATCAAAACTTACTAAACAGCCACTGTAATCAAAGCCACCTGGTATTGGCTCAACTATAAACACATAGACCAATGAAATAGGATTGAAAACTCAGAACTAAACCCAAACATCTCTGGGTAACTGATTTTTGACAAAAGGTCAAAGTGGGGCAGAAACAGTCTTTTTAATAAATGATGCTGGCCCCAATGACAAGGCTCCAAAATACATAAAACAAACTCTAACAGCACTGAAAAGAGAAATTGGAAGTTCCACAATAATCGTAAGAGACTTCAACAGAGCTCCCTCGGTAAAGGACAGAACATCTAGAAAGAAACTCTGAAAAGATACAGAAGATCTAAAGGTCACAATCAGCCAGCTTGACCTCACACACATATGTAGAACACTCCACGCAACAGTTGCAAAGTACACATTCTTTTCCAACGCACATGCAACGTTCTCTAGAATAGATCACATCTTAGACCAAAAAGCAACCCTCAACAAAATCCAAAACATTGACATAATACAAAGTATCTTCTCTGATCACAATGCCATCGAAGTAGAAATTAACAACAGGAAGATCAAGGAAAAAAAAATCAATTACATGGAAACTGAATAACATTCTGCTTAAATACCACTGGGTAATAGAAGAAATCAAAGATGAAATTAAAAAATTCCTAGAAACAAACGACAATGAAAACACATCATACCAAAACCTTTGGGACACAGCAAAGGACGTCCTTAGAGGTCAATTTATAGCAATAGAGATAGCAATCCGAACATTAGCCACACGACTCCAACAAATAGGACAGCAAAAGAGCCCACAGCTAGCAAAAGAAAGGAAAGAACAAAGATCAGAGCAGAAATAAATGAAATAGAGAATAGAAAAATAGAAAGAATCAACAAAATCAAAAGTTTATTATTTGAAAGGATCAACAACATTGACAAACCACTGTTAAAATTGACAAATGAAAAACAGGAGACGACACAAATAACCCAAATAAGAAATGAAATGGGGGACATTACAACAGACTCAACTGAAATAAAAAGGATCATAACAGAGTATTATGAAAACACTCTACTCCTACAAATTTGGAAACCTAGAGGAAATGGACAAATTTCTAGAAAAACACTACCTATCCAAACTAACACAAACTGATGTTGACAATCTTAACAAACCCATAACAAGACAAGAGATTGAAATGGTAATTTAAAAAAAAGCAAAAATAAAAGCCTTGGCCCAAATGCTTCACTGGAGAATTCTACCAAACATTCGGAGAAAAGCTTACACCAGTACTACTCAAACTATTTCAGAATATAGAAAAGGAAGTGACACTTCTGAATTCATTCTATGAAGCCAGCATAACTCTAATACCAAAACCAGTCAAAAACACCACAAAAAAAGAAAATCACAGACCAATATCTTTCACGAGTATAGATGCAAAAATTCTCAGCAAAATTCTAGACAATAGAATTCATCATCCTATCAAAAAAAATAATGCACCATGCCCAAATGGGATTCATACTAAATATGCAAGGATGGTTCAACATTAGAAAATCAATCGATGTAATCCAGCACATAAATAAAAGAATCACATGAAGATCTCAATTGACACAGAAAAGGCATTTGGAAAAGTCCAATATTGATTCCTGATAAAAATTTCCAATAAAAGAGGTAAAAAAGGGAAATTCCTCAGCATAATAAAAGGCATCTATACAAAACCAATAGCCAACATCATTCTTAATGGGCTGAAAACATTCCCCTTGAAAACAGGAACAAGACAAAGATGCCCTTTATCACCACTCCTATTTAACATTGTGCTGGAAGTCCCAGCTAGAGCAACAAGACAAGAAAAAGAAGGGTATCTAAACTGGAAAGGAAGAAGTAAAACTGTCCCTATTTGCAGATGGTATACTATACATAGAAAACCCAAAAGACTCCATGAAAAAACTACTGAAACAAATAGAAAGATTCAACAGAGTAGCAGGATACAAGACAAACATACAAAAATCAGTTGGATTCCTATACACCAATAAAGAGAACTACGAAAAGGAAAACAGGAAAAAAAAAATCATTTCTAATAGCCCCTAAAAATATAAACTACTTAGGAATAAACCTAACCAGTGATGTAAAAGACCTATACAAAGAAAACTACAAAACACTACTGCAAGAAACCAAAAGAGATCTACATAAATGGAAAAACGTACCATGCTCTTGGATAGGGAGACTCAACATTGTGAAAATGACAATTCTACCGAAAGCATTCTACAAAAACAATGCAATCTCGATCCAAAGACCTATGATATTCTTTAAAGAGATGGAAAAATTAATCATTAACTCTATATGGAAAGGGAAGAGGCCCTAGATAAGTAAAGCACTACTGAAGAAGAAGAACAAAGTAGGAGGACTTGCACTACCTGACCTCAGAATGTGCTATACAGCTAAGGTAGTCAAAACAGCCTGGTACTGGTACAATGACAGATACACTGACCAATGGAACAGAATTGAGAACCCAGATGTAAATCCATCCACCTACAGTCACCTGATCTTCCACAAAGGCCCCAAATCCATCAAATGGGGAAAAGGCAATCTTTTTAACAAATGGTGCTGGAAAACTGGATGTCCATCTACAAAAAAATGAAACAGGACCCATAGCACACATCATATACAAAAACTAATTCCAAATGGATCAAATACCTAAATATAAAGCCAAAAAGTATAAAGATCATAGAAGAAAAAATAGGGTCATCACTAGAGGCCCTAATACGTGACATAAGTAGGATACAAACCATAACTAACAACACACAACCTCCAGAAGATAACCTAGATAACTGTGATCTTCTAAAAATTAGACACTTATGCTCATCAAAAGATTTCACCAAGAGAGTAAAAAGAGAATTTACAGATTGGGAAAAAATATTTGACTATGATAAATTCAACAAAGGTCTAATCTCTAAAATCTACAGGAAAACTCAACACTTCTACAACAAAAGACAAATAATCCAATTGAAAAAATGGGCAAAGGAAATGAACAGACACTTCATCAAAGACATTCAAGTGGCTAACAGACACATGCAATCACTAGCCATTAGAGAAATGCAAATCAAAACCACAATGAGATACCATCTCACCTCGGCATTACCGGCACGAATCAAAAAAACAGAAAATAACAAACGTTGGAGAGGCTGTGGGAAGATCAGGACTCTTATGCACTGTTGACTGAATGCAAAATGATACAACCATTTTGGAAGACGATATGATGCTTCCTTAGAAAGCTAGAAATAGAAATACCATATGATCCAGCAATCCCACTCCTAGGAATATATCCTAGAGAAATAAGAGCTACCACACGAATAAATATATGCACACCCACCTTCCTTGAAGCATAGTTCACAATAGCAAAAAGATGGAAACAACCTAGATGCCCATCAACAGATGAATGGATAAACAAACTATGGTACATACACACAATGGAGTACTATGCAATGATAAAGAACAATGATGAATCTGCAAAGCATCTCACAACATGAATGCATCTGGAAGGCATTATGCTGAGTGAAATAAGTCAATCACAAAAGGACAAATGTTGTATGAGACCACTACTATAAAAATTCATGAAAAGGTTTACATACAAAAAGAAACAATCTTTAATGGTTATGAGGAAGCGGAGGGGTGGGGATGGAAAAACACTAAATAGATGAGTGGTAACTTAGGTGAAGGGTAAGACAGTACACAATACTGGATAAGTTAGGACAACTTGTACAAGGTAAGGTCATGGAAGCTCCCTAGACACATCCAAACTCCCTGAGGAACTGAATTGCTGGGCTGAGGACTGTGGGGACGATGGTCTCAGGGAACATCTAGTTCAATTGGCATAACATAGTTTATAAAGAAAATGTTCTATATTGTACTTTGGTGAATAACTTCTGAGGTCTTAAGAGCCTGTGAGTGGCCCTCTAAAATACTCCACTGATCTCACCTCAGCAGGAGCAAGGGAGAATGAAGAAAACTAAAGACACAAAAGGAAGATTAGCCCAAAGGTCTAACGGACCACAGCTACCACAGCCTCCACCAGACTGAGTCCACTACAACTTGATGATGCCTGGCTACCACCACTGACTGCTCTGACAGGGGTCAACATAAAGGGTCCTGGACAGAGCTGGAGAAAAAATGTAGAACAAAATTCTAACTCACAAAAAAAAGACCAGACTTATAGGCCTGACAGAGAGTGGACAAACCCTGGGAGTAAGGCCCACAGAACCTTTTTAGCTCAGTAATGGTCACTCCTGAGGTTCACTCTTCAGTCAAAGATTAGACAGCCCCATAAAACAAAATGAGACTAAAGGGGCACACCAGCCCAGGTACAAGGACTAGAAGGCAGGTGGGGACAGGAAAGCTGGTAATAGAGAACTCAAGGTTGAGAAAGGAGAGTGTTGACATGTCATGGTGCTGGTAATCAATGTCATAAAACAATATGTGCATTAAGTATTTAATGAGAAACTAGTTTGTTCTGTAAACCTTCATCTAAAGTGCAATAATAAAAAAGGAAAGGAATGTAAATAGCTAATTAATTAATAATTTTTAATATTAATTATCTGTTGAAATGATACTATTTTGAATATGCTGGGTTAAATAAACTTTTATTAAAATAAATAAAAGATGTTGCTGGCAAAACTGGATATCCACCTGCAGAAAAATGAAACAGGACCCATACCTCACACCATAAACAAAATCTAACTCAAAATGGATCAAAGACCTAAATGTTAAACCTAAAACCATAAAATTCCTGGGAGAAAACTATGGGACCTAATCTTCTGTAAAAATAGGATAACAAACATTACAACAAAGGTACCAATAAATGAAGACAAAATAGATAAATGGGACCTCATAAAAATTAAAAACCTATGCTCATCAAAAGACTTTATCAAAAGACTTTATCAAAAGAGTAGACAACCTACGGACTGGGAAAAAATTCCGGAAACAACTTATCTGACAATGGTCTTAAATCTATAGAAAACTGCAAGAACTGAACAACAAAAAGACAAACAACCCAATCACTAAATGTGCAAAGGACGTGAACAGAACTTTCACCAGTGAAGACATCCAAGCAGCCAACAAACGTATGAAAAGGTGTTCACGATCATTAGCCATTACATCAAACCAAATCTGTTACTGTCAAGTTGATTCTGACTCATAGCGACCCTACAAGACAGAGTAGAATTGCCCCATAAGGTTTCCAAGGAACAGCTCGTGGATATGAACTGCAGACATTTTAGTTAGCAGCTGAGCTCTTAACCACCGCGCCACCAGGGCTCTCATTAGCCACTAGAGAGATGCAAATAAAAACTACAGTGAGATACTGTCTTACCTGGGCTAATATGGCACTGATTTAAAAAAAAAAAAAAGATAAAAACAAATCTTGGCAAGAATGTGGGGAGATAGAACACTTATCCATTGCAGGTGGGACTGTAAAATGGTAGAACCACAATGGAAAATGGTAAGACCTATTTCTCCAAAAATTAGAAAGAGAACTACCCTATGATCCAGCAAGCCCACTCCTAGGTACATATTCTGTTTTTGTTGTTAGGTGCTGTTGAGTCAGTTCCAATTCACAGTGAACAAATGTACAACAGAACAAAACACTGCCTGGTCCTATGCCATTCTCACAATCTTTGCTATGTTTGAGCCCATCTTGTAGCCACTGTGTCAGTCTATCTCGAAGGAGCCCTGGCAGCCCAGTGGTTAAAGCAATCGACTGCTAACTGAACTAAAAGTTTGACAGTTGGAAACCACCAGCGGTTCCACGGGAGAAAGGTGTGGCAGTCTGCTTCTGCAGAGATTTACAGCCTTGGAAATCTATAGGGTCACTATGGGTTGGATTCAACGTGACGGCAGTGGGTTTTTGTGTCAATCTATCTTGTTGAGGCTCTTCCTCTTTTTCAATGACCCTCTATTTTTACCAAGCATGATGCCCTTCTCCAGCTACTGGTCCCTCCTGATAACAAGTCCAAAGTAATGAGGAATTTTGCCATCCTCGCTTCTAAAGTGCTTTCTGACTGTACGTCTTCCAAGACAGCTTTGTTCGTTCTTCTGGCAGTCCATATTCAATATTCTTCACCAACACCATAATTTCAAAGGCGTCAGTTCTTCCGTCTTCCTTATTCATTGCCCAGCTTTCGAATGCATGTGAGACAATTGAAAATATCATGGCTTGGGTCAAGTGCTCCTTAGTCCTCAAGTGACATCTTTTTTTTTTACCATTTTAAAGAGATCTTTTGCAGCAGATTTGCCTAATGCAATGTGTCGTTTGATTTCTTGACCGCTGCCTCTGTGGATTCAAGTAAGATGAAATCCTTGACAACTTCAGCATTGTCTTCTTTTACTACGATGTTGCTTATCGGTCCATTTGTGAGAATTTTTGTATTCTTTATGTTGAGGTGTAAACCATACTGAAGGCTGTAGTCCTTGACCTTCATCAATAAGTGCTTCAAGTCCCCTTCCCACTCATTGAGCAAGGTTGTGTCATTTGCATATGGCAGGTTGTTAGTGGGTCTTCCTCCAGTCCTGACGCTTCGTTCTTCATATAGACTAACTTGTTTGATTATTTTCTCAGCATACAGATTGAATAAGTATGGTGAAAGGATACAAGGCTGATGCACACCTTTTCTGATTTCAAACCACTTAGTAGCCCATTGTTCTCTTTGAATGATTGCCTCCTGGTCTATGTACAGGTTCCTCATGAGCACAATTAAGTGTTCTGGAAATCCCATTCTTCACAATGTTATCCATAATTTGTTATGATCCACACAGTAGAATGCCTTTGCATATCAATAAAACACAGGTAAACGTCTTTCTGGTATTCTCTGCTTTTGGCCAAGATCCACCTTACATCAGCAATGATATCCCTTGTTTCACGTCCTCGTCTGAATCTGGCTTGAATTTCTGGCTATTCCCTGTCAATGTACTGCTGCAACCGCTTTTGAGTCATCTTCAGCAAAATTTTACTTGCTTGTGATATTAACGATATTCTTCAATAATTTCTACCTTTTTTTAGATCACCTTTCCTTGGGATGGACACCAAAATAGATCACTTCCAGTTGGTTTGCTATGTAGCTGTCTTCCAAATTTCTTGGCATAAATAAGTGAGCACTTCCAGCGATGCACCTGTTTGATGAAACATCTCAATTAGTATTCCATCAATTCCTGAAGCCTCGTTTCTCCCCAATGCCTTCAGTGCAGCTTGGACTTCTTCCTTCAGTACCATTGCTTCTTGATCATATGCTACCTCCTGAAATGTTAGAATGTCTATCAATTCTTTTTGCTACCAAACCAAAACCAAACTGGTTGCCATCAAGTTGATTCCAACTCATAGTGACACTATAGGACAGAATAGAACTGCCCCATAGGAACAAAGGAGTGGCTGGTGGATTTGAACTGCCGACCTTTTGGTTAGCAGCCATAGTTCTTAACCACTGTGCCACCAGGGCTCCCTTTTTGGTACAGTGGCTCTGTATTCCTTCCGTCTTCTTTAGATGTTTCCTTTGTCATTCAATATTTGGCCTATACCCTAGAAACTTAAAAATAATGACATGAACAGACATATGTACACCTATGTTCATTGCTGCTTTATTCACAATAGCAAAGAAATGGAAACAACCAAAGAGCCCATCAATGGATGAATGGATAAGCAAATTGTTGCACATACCTACAATACTATACTATGCAATCATAAAGAACAATGATGAGTCTGGGAAACATACAGCATGAATGGACCTAGAGGGCATAATGCTAAGTGAAATAAGTCAAGCATATAAAGACAAATATTGTATGACACATATGTTGTAAGAAAACCAGAACAGATAAATTTGGAGAGACCAATATTCATTGCTTGATACCAGGGAGAGAAGGGGGTAGGAAAAAGTAAGCTTTAGACCATAGAGACTTGTTACTTGTGGTGATGGGAAAGTGGCAAATTATTAAACACCCATCAAAAAATATGAAGTTTATTAACATTTTCACCGTTAATCTTCTGATAAAATAAAAAATAAAATTAAAAATTTAAATATCAAAAATCACTAAAAAATTCCAAGTCTTTCATGTCTAAAATATCTCTTAACTATCCCCATTTAAAAAACATAAATTAACTCCTTACGAAATTATTCCTAAAGGGCCTATATCATTAATTTATTAGTCTTCTTAAGATTCCCCTATTAAAAAGCATAACATAATTCAATATTATAAGTCTCTAATAACATATACAAAAAATATATTTCACAAGTTTAATACACTTTTACAAACCCCTCTTCTAACACATACACAGCCCATAAATTAAAGCCAAAAAACTGATTTTATTGAAAAAAAAATAAAACCAAAAAAAGAAAAAAACCACACACACACACACACACACACAGTCACAAGTGCACTGTTAAACCTTATTTGAAAACCATACCGAGTTCTCCTCACTACCCAAATAACAATTAAACTTAAAAAATTAAGCCCTGGGTCCATATTTCTCAATTCAAAAAGGTATATCAAACACTTAAACTTAGCAGCCACAAAATAATTTAAATTTAAAACTAACTAAAACTAAAAAATTTGTTCAAAAATATTATTTGTACTAATTTTATTGTTATATATATAACCACCTATTTTACTTCACAACTACACACTTTTATTTCTTTAACTTATTGCATAACTAAAGAAACAAATCAAACTACTTACTAAATATATGTTAAAACTGCACTTAGTTCCCAAAGAAAAATTTCTTTACTACTTCTTCTGATAACATTAAAAAAAGTCATTACTGTACAATATATTCATTCAAATAGGTCCATACTCCTCCTTTTAAAATAATATTTCTATTAAACCCCCAAGTCCTAACAATTAAAATTATAACTAAGCCCACTGAAAAACAATGTTTTACTTACAATCAGACTAATAAATACAAAATAAAAAGTAGTCAATGTCTCATTAACATATAAAAAGTAATTTTTATTTTCATAATATAAACACTATATGCCAAAGTTTATCCCACTTTAAAAATACTTATCTAAGTCTTGGGTACTTTGGACATGTTAGCAGGAAGGACCAGTCCCTGGAGAAGGATATCATGCTTGGTAAAGTAGAGGGTCAGCTAAAGAGACGAAGACCCTGGATGATATGGATTGACACACTGGCTGCAATAATGGGCTCAAACATAGCACTGATTGTGAGGATGGTACAGGACTGGGTGGTGTTTCATTCTGTTGTACATGGGGTCGCTATGAGTTTGCAGTGACTCAATGGCTCCAGCAACAATAACTTTAATACAAAATAATCAAATAACCTTCGAGTCACTTCTTTACAAAAAAATCATTACTGACTTACCAAAACTAAAATTCATAAAACATCTAGAAATGGAAATAATTGCAACAGCCCCACTTAAAATATATTATAAATAATAATATCAAACTAATTTTCCTTCTACACTTTTATATTAAGCCCGTTACTTTAAAAACACATTAATTTGTCTAGAGTCTTTGACTCTTAATACTAAAAGGGCCTTAACCAAACAAACCTTATTTAAACACTCAATTATAAAACCCATTCACTTTTTATTGCATATTAGTATATCATATGTTAAAACAATTATTGGACTTTGAATAATTTTTGAAAATTAGTTTAAAACCTCAAAAATCAACAAAGCAATTAGAATCTATTATAAAAACCATCTCCTAAAAATTACAAAATCTGTGCAATAATTTTACAAAACAAATTAGCTTTAAATTACATATTAGCTTCTCAAAATAATGTCTGTTAATAATCATCATTGTATTTATAATCAATGACACACAAAATAAAAATGCTCAAAAGTGGCCACAGCCAAGACTCACACTAAAAAAGTAGCCAAAACAACTCATACTAAGTCTAAAAGGCCTTAAAACTTTCTCTCTCAACTTTCAATTAATTCTTAAATACCCTGAGTTAAAAAAAAAAAACCTGATCCCTCTTATAATTTTGACTGACACATTCTTGTCTGCTCTTCTATCTCACTACATAATAACTCAAATCTTCCATGCTTACACACAGCCATCTAAAGCCCCACAGATAGTCTTGGGTCAATTAAAATAAACAAACAAAAAAAAACCCCACTAAAATGTCAATAACTTATGGCCTACCTAATAAAATATAAAGCCAAAATAACTCAAATAGTGCCAAGTTATGAGGAGTGTCTGAGGTGGGTATTTCAAACAAAATTAGAAAGATCATTCAAAGACACGCAACTACTCCATCTGCATCCTGAGTGCCCCTCAGTTCACCTCTGGCCATCATTAATGGGAAGTGGATGTGGAATCTGGGTGTTTGTAGGGAATCTCTTACTGGACAAGGGGTTATTCCACTGTCTGCAGAACTAGGCTTCTAGGCTGTGGGTGTGAGGAATGGGTAGATTTACTCAGCCAGCAGTATGCTTTTGCCTATCCTCTGCGTGAAACCTGATTACACCTAGTGGGGATTTTCCTGAACGTGGATATAGAAAGTGTTCCTTGTTGTGACATTAGCGAAGGATCCCATGTGTTCGTTGTTGTCAGGTCCCCTCCAGTGGGTTCCATCCCAGAGCAGCCTCATGAGCAACAGAACTAAATGTTGCCCAGTCCTGCGTTTCCTCATGATTGTTCCTGTGTTTGAGCCCATTGTTGCAGCCCCTGTGTCAGCGTTTACAGTCACCAGAATATCTGCTGTGGAACCACCTCACCCATGTTTTGCTCTGTGAATCCAGTTAATGATGATCAAGTCTTCCTGGGCATCTCACCTGTGATGACTGTGGCACTGCTTGTCCTCCAGTTCATTCGAGGAAGGCAAATAAACCATAACTGCAAAAGCATTTTCAGAAAATCCCTGTGTGTTTATAGCTTAAACTTTTCTGCTTGGGACACATGATACAAAATTATAGTAGGAAAATATGAAGCGTAAACATAAATAAAGTAGAAAATTGGGAAAAATTACAATTATTAAGTATTTTGGTTATCTTCCTTGGCCTTATGCTTATATTTCTGTTCCAATAAATACATCCTCAGATTTCAGTTCAGTTTCCAAATATGTTCCTTTTTTATTTTCTCTGTGATCATCTTAATGTGTTAACAGAGATTTTAAGCTAAGTAAACCTTTGATTTACCCAATAGGTTATGTGATTTTCTAGATAATAAGAAAAAATAAACAGTAAATTATATATAGAAGTAAAATACCCCTCGCCACAAGCCGCAAGAGTTGTGGATTCAAAGTCCAGTGAGACCAGGCTCCAGATCAAAGGCTGACGCTCAATATGGACCAATCATGGAGTTAGCATGATTTTGGAAACATGAAACAGCACTTGGGAGAACGCGCAATGGAAAATAAAGTAAAAGGAACCCTTGACCCACTTTCAAGCAATCCTTTTCCTTTGATGGAACTTGGATTATTCCATAGGGAATTCAGAAAAATTTCTGTCCCAGCTGTTGGCTGCTCATTAGGATCTTATTAATGACCAGGAGTTGTCCTTATTCAACATGTGGTGACTCATGTTGATTGGACTGGAGATAAAAATTGCTCCTCAGTGGAGATGCCCCACACTCCCCATGCAGACACTGTCACTTGTCCTACAGGTGATATGATAATGGTATCTCTGTGGGGACACCAGGTCCAGGAACCCTATCCCTATAACTTTGGCCTCAGGTGTCCCAGGCTCATCCAGAATGACACTTCCCTGCAGAGACATCTGGAGCACAGAGCAGCCAGGTGAGTGCTTCCTTAGGTTTAAGCTCAGGTCAAGAGCAGGACAGAGAGATGTCCAACAGGAGACGGACGCAGAATGGAGGCGGTATAGGAACAATGGGCTGGACAGGTGCTGATCAGCCTCATCGTGGGCAGCTCCTTCCATGCTCTGATTGAGCCAGGGGAGGGGAGGGTGTGTTCAAGGGAGTCTTTCAGGGTGGGATCAAGTGTTAGGGTCTCTGCCAATCCCTGTGCCCTAGGCCCTGACCCTGAGAGAGAAAGGGAGGCTGTCTCTACGGAATCTGTGCCCAGGCTTAGACACCAAATCCACTGAGCTCTTCACTCCTGTAATAAAGTGCTCATAGTTTCAAAGCTAACAGACTGAGGGTTGGGTGTCAATCTAAGGGGGGAAAATGATGTGCAGAGTTTGGGGTAAGATTCAAGTATCCCACACATGAAACAAGATTCACTGACACTTTCGTGTGAACACACACACACACACACGAAGAAACAGAGACACAGGAAGAAATCGGCTACCATATGATTACACACCTAGTTTTCCTTCTCAAATCCCACTGCAGGAAGATGCAATCTTCTCTGTATTTCTACAAAGGTTTTCTGGGTCCTTTCTGTATGGTTTCTGGATTCTGTCTGAGTGTTGCTCATATAGTTTTTTTTAAAAAATTTTTTTTATTGTACTTTAGGTGAAGGTTTACAGAACAAATAGTTTCTCATTAAACAGTCAGTACACATATTGTTTTATGACATTGGTTAACAACCCCATGGCCTGTCAACACTCTCCCTTCTCGACCTTGGAGCACCTTTTTTTTTTGGTTGTTGTTGTTGAAACTATATATAGCCAATTTAGTGACATCAATTCTATTCTTCCAGTTGTGCTGCTATTCTCACTATCCTTTTCCAAATTATTCCATTACCATTCTCTTCAACACACTGTCCCCTAGGTTTCCCATCAAAACTTTTGAGTTGCTGTTGTCAATTTGATCTCACATAAATAATTCTTTTTTTGTCTTGTACCTTAGAAGAAGGTTTGCAGAACAAATAGTTTCTCATTAAACAGTTAGTACACATATTGCTCTGTGCCAATGGTTAACAACCCCATGACATGTCAGCACCGTCCGTTCTCAACCGTGGGTTCCCTATCACGAGCTCTCCTGTTTGTTTTTTGGCTGGCAGTTTTTTCACGACATCTTTGGTCTTTTCTTTTGATATGGTCTGTTTAGATTTTCTACTTCTGTTTGAGTTAGTTTAGGTAGCTAGTGTGTTTCTAGGAATTTTTCCATTTCATCTAAGTTTTCAAAATTTATTGGGGTACAATTTTTCATAGCATTCTGTTATGATACTCTATCTCATTTTGGTCTGTTGTGATATATCTAGTTTCATTTCTTATTTTGGTTATTTGCCCTTTCTTTTTTTTTTTTTCTTTTATCAGTCTAGCTGGTGGTTTGTCTATGTTATTGATCCTTTCAAAGAAACAACTTTTGGTTTTGTTGATTCTTTCTATTGTTTTTCTGTTTTCTATTTCATTTATTTCTGCTCTGATCTTTATTATTTCTTTTCTTCCAGTTCCTTTGGGCTTCATTTGCTCTTCCTTTTCTATATGTTTAAGTTATTGATTTTGAATCTTTCTTTTTTTAAAATGTGAACATTTATTGTTATGAGTTTCCCTGTGAGCATGGTAAAGTGATCTATGTGCATTTGAGAAAAATGTAAATTGTTTGCTGATGGGTGGAGTGTTCCACGTATGTCCATTAGGTCAAATTGGATGATGGTTTTATTGAAGTCCTGTGGTGAGATGAATCACTTTTGTGTGGCCTTTCTCGCCATGGTCTTGCAACTCCCACTCAAGTGATTGTGTGGGACTGTGCAAATAAGGCAATTATGGCCCACCAAGGGGATTGGTCAGTTTTGCCTTAAAAGAGAGCCAATTCCAGAACAGAGACAGGACCCAGCCACCATCAAGAAAGAGCAGCCAGGAGTGGAAAGCACATCTTTTGGACCCAGGATCCCTGTGATGAGAAGCTCTGAAACCAGGGGACTGAGAGACAAAGTGAGCTATGAAGATGACAAGAAGCAGTGGCAGGAGAGACTGACAGGAAACTGTGCAGTAGGCTTTCTGGTACATGGAGCAAGAAAGCTGAGTGCCTGGGGTTGCCTCTGGGGACTTATTGGCAGGGGCTAAAAGAGCTTTGTAACAGTTCCCGAAGTAGGGCAGAGGCCTAGGGGCAGAGGCCCAGAGAAAAGTGTGCCCGCGAACACAGCTGAAAAGAGGCTGTCCTGGTGGGACTGAATCCTGAGTGTTCCTGAGTCTGAATTGTAACCTGTTATTTCCAAAGAAAGGTGATCCAACAGAATGTGGAAATTATAGAACAATGTCATTAATATCACATGCAGTAAAGTTTTGCTGAAGACCATTCAAAAGCACTTGCAGCAAGCAATACATCAGTGGAGAACTGCCAGAAATTCAAGCCAGATTCAGAAGAGAATGTGGATCGAGGGGTATCATCACTGATGTCAGATGGATCCTGGCTGAAAGCAGAGAATACCACGAAGACGTTTATCTGTGTTTTATTGACTATGCAAAGGCATTTGACAGTGTGGATCATAACAAATTATGGATAACATTATGAAGAATGGAAATTCCAGAACACTTCATTGTGCTCATGAGGAACCTGTACTTAGATCAAGAGGCAGTTGCTCAGACAGAACAAGGGGATACTGCGTGGTTTAAAGTCAGGAAATGTGTGCTTCAGGGTTGTATCCTCTCACCATACTTATTCAATCTGCATGCTGAGGAAATATTCCGAGAAGCTGGACATGCATATAAGGCAATTGAAAATAGCATGACTTGGGTCAGGTGCACCTTAGTCTTCAAATGGACATCTTTGCTTTTTAACACTGTAAAGTGACATGTTTGTTTGTTAACACTTTAAAGAGATGTTAAACACTTTAAAGAGAAAGAAGTACAGCCAGAACACTCCTTAGAAGTGATGGTGGCGACTTTGTCTCACATACTTTGAACATGTTATCAGGAGGTACTAGTACCTGGAGAAGGACATCATGCTTGGTAAAGTAGAGGGTCAGTGAAAAAGAGGAAGACTCTCAATGAGATGGATTGACACGGTGGCTGCAACAATGGGCTCAAGCATAGCAATGATCATGAGGATGGTGCAGGACTGGGTGACGTTTTGTTTTGTTGCACATAGGGTTGCTATGAGTAGGAACTGACTCGATGGCACCTACCAACAACAACAGCATCTGGATCTCCTTCCTCCCAAATTACCATAGCTCCCAGGGAGAAGCCATGGTGGCTGTGGAGATCTTCTCCCTTGTGACCTCAGGTGCTGGGCTATATGGCTGCGTCTTTATTCCCAAGTGCTATGTGATCCTCCTTCATCCAGGGAGGAACACCCATCAGTCTTTGAAGAAGAAACTAGAGAAATCTTAAACAAAGGGACAAAGTCATTTTCTATATGCAACTTAATAGTGACCATTTCTGTATGCAACTTTCATTTCTATTTGCAACTTACTAGTGACTATTTGGTGGTTATCTCTTTGGGGATTTCTTATGGATTGCTAAAATTTGGTATGCACAAACTAAAATTAGCCCTGGTTGCGTGGTGGTTAAGCACTCGCCTGCTAGCCAGAAGGTAAGTGGTTCGAACCCACCAGCTGCTCTGAGGAAGAAATATGTAGTCATCTGCTTCCGTAAAGATTTACAGCCTTGGAAACCCTATGGGGCAGTTCTACTCTGTCCTGTATGGTTGGTATGAGTCAGAATTTACTTGAGGGCAATGGGTTTGGTTTTTTGGCTTATAGATCAACTCAATGAGCCTTGGTGGTGCAATGGGCAAGTGCTCAGCTGCTAACTGTAAGGTCAGCAGTTCAAACCCACCAGATGCTCTGCAGGAGAAAAGACCTGGCTATCTGCTTCTGTGAGATTTACAGCCTAGGAGTTCTTATGGGGGCAGTTTTACTCTGTTACATGGGGTCTCCATGAGTCAGAATCAACTCAACAGCAATAGATTTGGCTTTGGTTTTAGATCAACTTTGGGGAGCTCTTTTAGTTTAATTTCTTCTAACTATTTGATTATTAAATAAGTATATTTTTAAAATAAAAATGGAATCCAGACTTCACAGAGCCATTGAGGCTGGATGAGCCCCCAAAACTATTGCCCTTAGATAATTTTTTAAACTTTAAACCTGTTATTGATTGAATCATGTCCCCCCAAAATGTGTGTCAACTTGGCTAGGCCATGATTCCCAGTATTGTGTGGCTGTCCTCCATTTTGTGATCTGATGTGATTATCCTATGTGTTATAAATCCTAACCTCTATGATGTTAATGAGCAGGATTAGTGGCAGTTATGCTAATGAGGCAGAATTCTATCTACAGGATTAGGTTGTATCTTGAGTCAATCCCTTTTGAGATATAAAAGAGAGAAGCTAGCAGAGAGGCGAGGAAACTCTTATCACCAAGAAAGAAGAGCCAGGGGTGGAGCACATCATTTGGACCTGGGGTCCCAGCACTGAGAAACTCCTAGACCCAGGGGAAGATTGATAACAAGGGCCTTCTCCAAGAGCTGACAGAGAGTGAAAGGCTTCCCCTAGAGCTGGTGCCCTGAATTCAGATTTCCAGCCTCCTAAACTGTGAGAGAATAAACTTCTGTTTGTTAAAGCCATCCGCTTGTGGTATTTCTGTTATAGCAGCACTAGATAGCTAATACAAAACCTTAAACCAAAAATATCCCATGAAGTCTTCTTTGAATCAAAAAATAGCTTATCTTAATTAATAAAGTACGTATGCTTTGAGCATTGTGCTCTTTTAAAGAATTATCTGTGTGAGATCAAATTGACCCTGGCAACTCAAAAGGTTGGATGAGAAGCACAGGGGGCAGTAAGTCTAAGATGATGGTGGCGGAATAATGGGAAAAAGATAGCGAGAATGGTAGCACAACTTAAAGAATGTAAATAATGTCACTGAATTGTACATGCAGAAGTTGTTGAAATGGTGTATCTTTGGCTGTGTTTACTTTCATCAAACTAAAACAAAATTACAAAAAATGGAAACAATACAGAACATTAATTTTCTTTCCTCTTTGTGTCTTTCTGATGCTTCCCATGTTGAGACCATCTGGCATTTATGTCTGACACCCATTCGGCTTCCCTCACTTGCATCATATGCCTGGACTAAACACGCAGCTGAGTTTGAGAACCCTGGGGTGGAAACGATGTTCCTCCGTGTTTGGGAGCAATTGCCGGGTGTGGCCACTAGGTGGCAATCATGGCCTGTGTTCCGTTCAGCCACTAGATGGCGCTAGGGGTTTTCCCCATTCTCCAAGCAGCTCTCAGAAAACCAACACCCATTAATTGAGGTCCTGTTAATTGCTGAGAGCTCCACATAAGCTGCTTCCTGTTAACCTGACTAAACCAGGCCCCAAATGGAGTCGTTTGTGCTGAGCCTCAGGTCAGCAAACCAAAACCTAAGTTTTTGTTTCTTGTAAATGACTAACCTTCCCAGGAGCCAAAATCCAAGTCAATCAATTGACTCTCCTGTAACGGGAAACCTAAGCTAGCCTGTCAGGACTTGCCTGCTCAGGTTAAACTAATTCAAAATTTGCCTTTTATCCCAAATAAGGAAAGAAAACGCCCTCCAGCCAATCTGAAATTTGCACAGTACAGCTTCCATAGAGTTTTCAAGGGCTATTTCTGAAAGCCTGGTCCAAACTGCAAAAGCCTGCCAGAAACAGCTCTACGAAATGTAAATTTGTCTTATTCTGTTAGAAAATGATAGTAAACAAACCATTACCTCCTGATTTAATGAAAAAGACCCTAGGCTTTCCTAATTTAAATCTCAAAAATTCTCACAACTGCAAGTGAGTGGAGGGCCAAATTATTAGCACCTAGGCCAGAAGTAACCCATTATCAGTTGGTTTCAGTAAAAGGGGAAGGGTAGGGTTCAGTCAATCACATTAAGTTTAGCCAATGATTGGTCTTCTATGCCTCTTCCTCCTCTTCTCTTTATAAGTCTCATTGTAACCAGCTTACTTTGAGCCATTTGCTTTTTTCTGGAGTCAGAATGGTCTCCGTATATGTATATAGAATAACTGCTCTGAATAAACCTTATGTTTCCATTTCTTTGAGTTTTGATTATTTTTAACAAAGCCCTAACCCCAGTACCTGGGAACATGACCTTGTTTGGAAACACTGTCTTTGAAGATGTTATCAATCAACATGAGTTCATACTGGGGTGGTGTGGGTCCTAATCCAATGTAACTAGTGTCCTTATAAAAAGAGATACAGAAACACACAGACACAGAGGGAAGATGGCCATGTGAAGATGCAGGCAGAGATTGGAGGGCTACAGCCACAAGCCAAGATATGCCAAGGATTGCCAGGAACCAGCAGAAGCTAGTAAGAGGCAAGGAAGGATTCTTCCCCTAGAGCCTTCAGCGAGAGCATAGCCCGGCCAACATTTTGGACTCCTAGTCTGGAGGGACCTGTCCCTGGAGATGGACATCATGCTTGGTAAAGTAGAGGGTCAGCAAAAAACAGGGAGACCCTCCATGAGATGGATTGACGTAGTGGCTACAACAATGGGCTCAAGCATGACAACAATTGTGAGGATGGCGCAGGACCAGGCGGTGTTGCATTCTGTTGTACACAGGGTCACTATGAGTCAGAACCAATTCAATGGTATCTAACAACAACAACAACAGCCTCGAGAACCATGAAAGGATACATTTCTATTGTTTTAAGTCACCCAGTTGGTAGTAATTTGTTACAGCAGCCCTGGGAAACTAATGCAGCAGGTGTGTGGGAAACCTATTCTCTCATATGTGGTTGGTACCATGTAAACTGGTATGGTTACTCAAGAAGGCAAATTGGGCTATGAGCATTAAAGAAATCATGTGTACGCTTTGACCCAGCCATTCTCTTTCTCTGTATCAGTCCTAGTAATAATGAGTGCACATATGTACAAGGGGGTTGTGCAAGGTTATTCATACCAGTTTTGCTTAAAATGGTAAAAAAAAAAACAAAAAACCAGAAACACCCTCTATGACCATTCGTCTGAGAATAGATAATAAATAGTGGTGTAGCTTGAACTAAGAACAGAGAAGAGAAGGGGACTGACATGAGTAGAACTCCAAGAAATAATCGAGTTCAAAAAAGGCCACAATTTACTCGGTCATAAAGAGAAATGAAGTACTGATGCATGCCACAATATGGATGAACCTTGAAAACATGCTGAGCAAAATAAGTCAGTCAAAAAAGGACGGATACTTAATGATCTTACTTACACGGACGGATACTGAATGATCTTACTTACATGGACGGATACTGAATGAACTTACTTACATGAAATAAGCAAATGTCTAGAAACCAAAGACTGTTAGTGGTTACGAGGGTTGAGAGGGAAGGGAAAGGGGAGTTTTTATTTAGGGGGCATTGAGTTTATGTGAATGGTGGTGGAATGATTTGGAAAAGGACAGCGAGAATTGTACAAATTGAAGAATGTAATCAATATCACCTAATTGTATATGTCGAAATTGGTGAGTTGCTGTATGCTTTGTTATCTATATTTTCACCATGATAATATTTGAAAAATAAAAGAAAACCCTATGAAGCATAGTTCTACTCTGACACACCTGGGGTCACCATGAGTCTCAATCAACTTGATGGCAACTAGTTTTTTAAGGACCTTCAGTACTTCAGCATTTTTCCACCAACTCACATCACCTGTAGAGTGGGTGCAGCCTAATAGAAGCTCCTTCATAGGATTGTTGCCAGAATAAATGATATTGTGTATGTAAAATTTTCAGCACCACTGCCACCCTCCGTTGCTAATTCTCGATGTTAAGTAAATGGAAGAACACACCACTTAGCCATTTCAATAAGTGTATATTTTATTTCAGGAATGATGGGGAAAGGTTGAGAAGGGCCTATAAGAGAAGTTGGTGGAAGAGCCCCTATCGATGCTCTCTCAGTTGCTCTCTGAATTCATCTTCTCATGGCCCACAGAGGGTAACAGGGACCCTCAATGTCCCGCCATGCCTCTGGACCAAAACTGAAAACCAAACCCATTGCCCTTGAGTCGATTCCAACTCATGGCACCCCCATGTGTTACAGAGTAGAACTGTGCTCCATAGGGTTTTCTTGGCTGTAATCTTTAAGGAATCAGATCACCAGGCCTTTCTTCCGAGGTCAGCTGGGTGGGTTAGAACGGCTAACAGAAAGGGTAGTGTTACCCAGGGACCAACTGATGTTATTCCTCAAAGAACTCAATTCATTGCTCTCTAAATTGGCAGTCCAGGGGACAGATAGATTGGTTTAGGGGGTGAGAATATCTGAGAGACGGAGGCCCTTTGAAGGTTGACCTGAGATGGAGCAGAGTCACTAGAAAGAACAGCAGGGATCATTTCTAAGGAAGGGAAAGAAGAAGAGAAAAAGGTATTTGTGCATTTATTTACATCATTGTTCATTCCAAAAATCCTTGCCTCCTCCCCTGCTCCTTCTCCGCAGAGCTCTGCGTGACCTGTGCAAGCCCATCTCCCACCGCCATCTCAGACCACTCTCACTGACTGTGCTCTACCTGCTCTGTTCCTCCAACCCACTAGGTGGCGCTACTTCCTGGAACAGCTTCTCCAAGATGTCAACGCTGCTGGCTCCTTTTCAGAGGGGCCCTTATGGCAACCTAGTGGGAAGAAGCTGCCGCCTCCTCTTCCTCTTTGTCGTAGCACCTATTCCACCCTTCATGACAATATGAGCATGATTGCTTGGTTACTCTCAGCCAGCTCACTAGGAGGTGCTCCCCATGAGAGCGGGGAGCTTGTTTGGGCAAGTTCTGGGCACTGGAGTCCCAGAGCTAGACCAAGTGTACTTCTTGCTCCGAAGTGTGGGGCTTGGCAAAGTGCGGCCCGAGGGCCAACTCCAGCCTCTGCCCGGTTATGCAAGTTGGCTGCGTTTTGTTTTTTTAATTGAGATAAAATTCATATAAAGAGCTTTGGTGGTGCAATGGTTAAGTGCTCGACTGCTAACTGCAAAGTCAGCAGTTGGAACCCACCCAGCTGCTCCTCAGGCGAAAGACCCGGTTATCTGCTCCCATAAAGAGTACAGCCTAGGAAACCCTACGGGACAATTCTGTTCTGTCACGAGGGGTTGCTATGAGTCTAAATTGACTCCATGGCACCTAACAACAACAACAAAATTCACATAAAATAAAGAACTAGATAGTGGTGATGATTGCACAACATTGTGAATGTACTAAATGTCACCAATGGTCAATTTTATGTTATGTGTATCCTACCACAGTTAAAAAAAATCAAAACCATCTTTTTGAGTGAATTAATCAATGAATCCATCTGACTCCCCAGGCCCTAGTATTGGTCATTAATTTCATTGGCCATATCAGTTGAGAACTAGAGGTAATAAACTTGGGATTTGTTGAACAATTCTATGATTTGAATTTCCAAATGCACCTGAGACCCCTACCTCAAATGCTAGGCAGTTTCCCCCAAAGCCAGTCCATTAATTGAGATGAAGCCCCTCCCCAGCAGTGGAAAACTCCTTCCCCGCCATGACATACCTGTGGTCAACTTCTGGGTTAGGGTTACAATAGTGGCAGTAACACTTTGGAGGTTGATGAAGAGGTGAATCAGAAACAGAGAAAGAAATGGTTGAGGTGAGACAGGTCCTCTTCTAGTCTTCCCTTTCCTCCCTCTCCTTGTTATATTTTTATAACAACAACAAATAGAAACTCTCTTACATGTCTACAGGAAGGAAGAAAGGGAAGAAGGAAGGGAGGGAGGAGGGAGGGAGGGTAGGAGGGAAGAGGGAAAGTAGAAAGGAGCAAGGAAGAAAGAAGGTATGGAGGAAAGAAGGGAGGGAGGGAGGGAGGGAGAAAAGGAGGGAGGAAGGGAAGGAAGAAGGGAGGGAGGGAGGGAAAATTTATTTAACAGAAGATGTCTCTTCTCCTACCTTTACCCACTTCTTATACTCCCTTCTTTCCTTCCTCTGTGGCCCCCTTCTCTTTCCTCTCACTCCCTCCTTCCCTCTACCCACCATGGGGTGCCAGGTCCTCCTTACCCAGTCTCCTTTATTGTAGGACACAAACAGGAAAGTCACCATCATGTAGATGCATCTCAGCGTGTTCCAACTGCCCCTTTTTTTTGGAAGAGTTTTATTGGGAAGCTCAGTCACTTGGGCCTTAACTGAGGAGAATCCAATGGAAATGGCTTACAGTGATGGTCTTCTCTTTCCATTCTCCAACTTTCTGCCATTTGTGAATCTCCATTTACAGCACAGATCTTTCTCCTGAACTCCAAACTCAAATCTCTACCTCCCTCTTGAATAGAAATTTTGTTTTACATCCAATCTTCTTGCTGGTTCTCCAATTTTGGAGACGATATCACTACACATCCACTACCCCAGATGAATAAACAGTAATCTTTTTAGCTCTCTTACTCCTCACATCCAAAACATGACCAAGTCTGACCCTTATATTTCCCAGATCTCTCACCAAACTATATCTCCTCTCAGGCCTCCTATTCCCTACTTCCAAAACCAAACCAAACTCATTGCCATTGAGTCAACTCAACTCCTGGGCAATCCCATGTATGCCAGAGTAGAAATGTGCTCCATGGGGTTTTCAATGACTGATTTTTTTCAGAAGCAGATTACTAGGACTTTCTTCCAAGGCACCTCTGGGTGGATTCAAACCACCAACCTTTGGTTAGTAGCCAAGCGCTTTACTGTTTATGCCTCCCAGGACTTCTATACCTCTCTAAACAGACCCCAAGTCAAAAAATAATGTTACCCGTATATCACAAGTACTCTAGGTGCCCCAAGCCAATTGCTACCTTGCTGCAAAGGTATACTCTAGGTACCCAATTATGTTTTCTGTAAATAATAAGTTTTATTTCTTCCTTTTCACTCCTTGTGCAGTTTACTTCCTTCTTTAGAAGAGGAAAGAGGGGAAGTGTTTGAATCAGCAGATCTTATAACCCTCTCTCATTTATTGTTGTTAGGTGCCATGGAGTAGATTCCAACTCATAGTGACCCCATGTGACAGAGTAGAACTGCCCCATAGGGTTTTCTAGAGTGTAATCTTCACCGGAGTAGAATGCCAGGTCTTTCTCCTGCAGAGTTGCTGGAGAGATCAAACTGCTGACCTTTTGGTTAGCAGCTGAGTGCTCAACTGTTGTGCAACCGGGTCTCCTCATCTCCCCTTTAAGTCCCTCAAATCACACAAGTCTGATAAGGGTTGAAGGCTAAGAAGAGTTATGAGTCTCATAAGAAATAAGGAGGTTAAATCAAACTGGATTCCGTGTTTTTTTTTTCTTTGAAACCAATGATTTTTAATGGCCTTATAAACTTCACTTTGAGGGTACACCGTAATGTACTTAACCATTTCTTATAGATAGACACTTAAATTGGTAAATTTCCACCATTGTAAATAATTCCAATATGAGAACCTAGATCCATAAATTCTGATTTATGCCATGATAATTTGGACATATTATCAGGAGAGACCAGTCCCTGGAAAAGGACATCATGCTTGGTAAAGCAGAGGGTCAGTAAAAAAGAGGAAGACCCTTGTCATGGATTGAATTGCGTCCCCCAAAAATATCTGTCAGCTTGGCTAGTCCATGATTCCCAGTATTGTGATCGTCTGCCATCTTTTCATCTGACGCGATTTTCCTGTGTTGTAAATCCTATCTCTATGATGTTAATGAGATGGGATTAGCGGCAGTCATGTAAACTCAATCTGCACGATTAATCTACAATTTAAGCCTATCTCTTCTGAGATATAAAAGAGAGAAGTTAGCAGGGAGATGGGGGACTTCACACCACCAAGAAACAAGAGCTAGGAGAATAGCTCATCCTTTGGACCTGGGTTACCTTCCCTGAGAAACTCCTTGACCGGGGAAGCTTGAAGACAAGGACATTCCCCCAGAGCTGACAGAGAGAGAAAGCCTTCCCCTGGGGCTGGCACCCTGAATTCAGACTTCTAGCCTCCTAGACTATCAAAGAATAAATTTTTCTTTGTTAAAGCCATCCACTTGTGGTGTTTCTGTTATAGCAGCGCTGTATAACTAAGGGAACTTTCAACGATATAGATTGACACAGTGACTGTAACAATGGGCTGAATGAAACATAGCAATGATTGTGAGGATGGTGCAGGACCTGGCAACATTTCATTCTGTTATACATAACGTCACTATGAGTTGGAACCAACTTGAGAGCACCTAACAACAACCACAAAAACAACAACAATTTACTTAGAACGAATTTCCAAGTGTGGAATTATTGGGTAATTTGTTAAGCTCTTGATTTACATGGTTTACCAGAAAGATGGACACATAAAGACTCTTACCAGTAAAAGCATTTTCCATTTTTCTCCATCATTAAACTAAACAATAGTTTAGCCCAATATTGAAGAACGTAAGCCTCGACCACAGGGCTCTTAAAAGAATTATTGATATGAGTTCAAACTGACGACAGTTCATCTAAAGCACAGATGAGAACTTTAAGGTGCAGAGAACCTAAATTAATGGTAATGAAACAATATCGGTAGAGATAGTGAGAATAGTGACCCAATGTGAAGTCTGTAACCAATGTCATTGAACTGTTCATGTAGAAATTGTGAATGGATGTATATTTGGTTGTGTGTATTGCCACCTAAAGTAAATAAAATAGACAAAAAAAAACTTAGAAAATTGTTATACAATAAAACTGACTTTTTTCTTCTGATGTACAGTTCTATGAATTTCAACGTGTGTATGGATTCATGTAACAACAAGGACACAGAACAGTTCCACCATACCAAAAAACAAAAAAAAAATCTCCTTCATGCTATCTTTATAGTCACACCCTTGCCCGATTCCTAACCCCTGGGAACCACTGACCTTTTCTCTGTCACTATAGTTTTGTCTTTTTGAGAATTTCAGATTAATGGGATCCTACAGTATATAACTTTGGATTACATTTTTAAAACCAGAAGGGGCTGAGAAAGTATGACCATTTGGCTAAAGTTTCTTTGAGGCTGCTTTTCTCTTGGAGAAGAGAGAGGGTTCAATGGTCAACAGCAGCAGCGACTAAGAAAAATAAAAAGACTTCCCATTCATACCTCACTACTTGGTATCTGCTTGATACTAATGAGTGGTATGAAAGGGACAGGGTGGTTTGAAGGCTGTTGAACGTCATGAGTGATGCCTTTCAAGAAGACAGACTCTCAGGTTCTGGAAATCCTGACTTTGATTACCTGAAATCTTCTCTTCTTAAGACGTTTTTATGTTGTTGTTAGTTGCTGTTGAGTTGATTCCGACTCATGGTGACCCCATGTATGCAGAGTAGAACTGTGCTCCATAGGGTTTTCAAGGCTGTGAGCTTTCAGCAGCAGATTGCCAAGCCTTTCTTCCGCAGCATCTCAGGGTGTATTCAAACTGCCAACATTTTGCCTAGTAGTCAAGTGCTTAACAGTTTGTGCCACCCAGGGATTCTGAAGACATTATTATAGCCCAGACCAAAGAAACTCACTATCTTCTAGAATGGAAATAGACAGAGGATCCCAAGAGGTGGGATTCCATGGACTCACCTTCTTCCTTGCAGTCATCTGTTTCTTCTAAAAATCAAAAGATGAAGAAAGAAAGAAACCAACAGTGAATGTTTCCACAGTGGAAACCAAAGTGTAAACAGTACCACTAGGCGCCTTAGATGAGGAGAGAAGGAATGTAACTGGTGCCTTGTTCTTCCTTGAACCCACACACTATCCTACCTCAGGGCTTTTGCATATGCTGTTCCCTCTGCCTGAAATGCCAATGCCCTTCCCCTAGAGATCCCCATGAATGTCTCCTGTGATGGTTCATTTCATGTGTTAACTTGGCTAGGCTATGATTCTCAGTGGTTTGGCAGACACTGGACTAGTTGCTGTTCGGTAATGTGATATAATGTGACGTAATGTGATGTAATGTAATGTGATCACTTTCCTTGAGGTAATCAACCAATCAGTTGAAAGGAGAGCTTCCTTGGGGATGGTGCCTGCCTCCTGAATATAAATGAATGTTCTGGCCATCTAGCACTCTCTCTCTATATATATATATACATATATACACAGATATATACATATATATAAATACATACACACATACGTATCATTGGTTTTGGTCGTCTAGAGAACCAAACTATCACACTCCCTCCTCTCTTTCTAGTCTTTGCTCAAATGTCACCTTCCCTCATCACCTTTTAAAAAATTACCAACCTCTCCTACACTGCATTTTCCTCTCATTATCTACCTAGTACTTATCATCATCCAACAGACTTCTAATATACTTGATTAATTTGTTTTCTTTCCCTTTTCATTTGGATACAATTCTTTTACTGTCAAAAATATATATTACATACCATTTGCCAATTCAACACTTTTCACTTGCACAATTAAGTGACAGCAATTACAATCATCATGTTGTCCAACCATCTCCCATAATCATCGCCAACTTTCCCATCACCATAAACAGAAACTCACTGCTTCCTAAACAATGATTTCCCCTTTCTCTCACTCTCCCACCCCTGGGAACCACAGATAAACTTTGGTCTCTACGAATTTGCCTATTATAGCTATTTCATATAAGAGAGATCATACAACATTTGTCCTTTGGTGGCACATATTTTTGTTTGTTTTAGTCTCTGCTATATATCTAACACCTAGAACAAGGCCAGGCACAGAGTGGCAAATAATAATTAAAATGTCTTGTGTTGGCAAAGATGAGGAGAAATTGGAACACTCATCCATTGCTGGTGGAAATGCAAAATGGCTCAGCCATGGTGGACAAGTTTGACCATTCCTCAGAAAGTTAAACACAGAAATACCATATGACCCAGCAATCCCAATCCCAAGTATATACCCAAGAGAACTCACAACAGCAACACAAACAGACAAATCTACACCAATGCTCATTGCCACTGTATTCACAATAGCCAAAAGGTGGAAACAACCTAAGCATCCATCAACAGATGAATGGATAAACAAAATGTGGTACATATGCACAATGGGATATTACTCAGGCATAAAGAGAAATGAAGTCCTGATACATGCTACAACATGGATGGACCTTGAAAACATCATGCTGAGTGAAACAAGTCAATCACAAAGGATAAATAGTGTATCATCTCACTTACTTGAAATAGCAAGAATAGGCAAATGTAGAGCCAAATTTTATCAGTGGTTACCAGAGGCGGGAGGGAGGGAGAGAGGGGAATCTTTGTTTAGGAAGCAGTGGATTTCAGTTTGTGGTGTTGGAAAATTTGACAATGATTACGGGCGATGGTTGCACAACAAGATTAGTGTAATTGGTATCACTGGATTATACACATGAAAATTATTTAATTGGCAAATGTTATATATACTTCTACAAAAATAAAAAAATATCTATTGGATGAATGAAAAAATGTTAAACATTCATGATGCTGTTGCTGCTGCTAATAAAGTAAACTTAATGATATATCTAAAGGCTCTTCTCATCTAAAAACTAATAACTAGGTTTTTCTATGCACAGGGGGAACAATAAATAGTGGAGCCAAACAGTAGAGTCACCAGACTTACCATTTAACACCTGAAGGCTCAGCAAACCTAAGGAAAACAACATACCAATTAAATTGCAAAAGACAGCATGATAAATGCACCAGGGTCAGCAGGTTCAATAAGCTCAGCCCAAGCCTTCCCTCCTCTGGGAAGTCCTGGCAGTTTTCCCGCCACCTTTTCTCTTTTCCTACTGTCCTCTTTGCTCTTTCCTAGGGACATCAATTCATATTATATTCTAACTATCTGTTACTTAAGGAGTCCTGGTGGCACAATGTTTAAGCACTGGGCTGCTAACCAAAGGTTGGAAGTTTGAACTCATCCAGGGGCTCTGCAGGAGAAAAGACCTGTCGATATGCTCATGTAAAGATTATAGCCTAGGAAACTCTATGGGACAGTTCTACTCTGTCATATGGGGTCACTATAGTCGCAACCGACTCGATGGCACCTAACAAAAACAACACCTGTTATTTGTGTCATTCCGCTATCAGACTATGAGTTCGTGTAGAACCGTTACCATGTCTGAGTCACGGTTTTGGGTTTCCACCACTAGTACATGTCCTAACAAGAAACCAGTACCAGTTGCTATCGACTCAAATCTGACTCGTAGTGCTCCCACGTGTGTCAGAGTAGAACTGTGCTCTATTGGGTTTTAATGGCTGGATTTTTGGAATCAAATCACCATGCCTTTCTTCCAAAGTGCCTCTGGGTGGACTCAATTGCCAATTTTTCAGTACATTAACTGCACCACCCAGGAACCCCATCGCTGCACATATAACAAAATGAACAAACAAACAAAAAACCACCCAAACCTATTGCTGTTGAATTGATTCTGACTGATGGCAACCCCATGTGTTACAGAGTAGAACTGTGCTCCACAGGGTTTTCTTGGCTATGATCTTTATGGAGGCAGATTTCCAGGCCTTTGTTCTGCAGCACTACTTAGTGGGTTTAGGTTAGCCATCAAGCACAAACCATTTGTACCACCTATGGAACTACCTGGCACAAACCAGTTGTTGCTGAGTCAATTTTGACTCACAGAGACCCTATAGGATAGAGAGAAACTTCCCCGTAGGGTTTCCAAGGCTGTAATCTTTACAGAACCAGACTGCTGCATCTTTCTCCTGCAAAGTGACTGGTGGATTTGAGCAACCAATCTTTTGGTTAGCAGCCTAGTGTTTAACCAGTTGCCATCAGGGCTCCATACCTGGCACATGATAAATGTTTAAAAAAAATTCTTGCTAAGTAAGTTGCCCTCCAAGATCCCAAAGGGCATGAATGGGATGAGATATTTACCTAGGATCTCTGATGCCACCGATCCGAAGACGGCGTGGTCCAAGAGGTAACCCAAAGACGAGGGTTGCAGACAGGATCCAGAGTGTTGAGTCCAAGGGGCGGTGAGAGAGGAAGCCATCCGTAGGGGAAAGAATCACAGAAGAAGGAGAAGCCAGGGAGATAGGGAGCAAATGGAAACAGTCAAAGGGGGTCATGGTGAACAGTTAAAACTTACAGCAGTGAACAGGGAGAGTCCACTGATGGCCACATTGTGTGGGACACTGAGGAATACAATGGTTTAAAAGGCTCGCAGGGGTAGAGTAGAGTTGGGGAGGCAGCCACCACATCTGAGTTTAGTGGCACCTACATACTTGACAGTTGTTGTTCTTAGGTACCACCAAGTTGATTTCAACTCATAGTGACCCCCACGTGACAGAGTAGAACTGCCCCATAGGATTTCCTAGGCTGTAATCCTTACAGGAGCAGACTGACAGATCTTTTCTCCTTTGGAGTCGCTGGGTGGCTTGAAACCTCCAACCTTCAGTTAGCAGCCAAGCGATTTATGGGAGTAGATTGCCAGGTCTTTCTCCTACGTAGCCACTGAGTAGGTTAGAACCACCAACCTTTCAGTTAGCAATGGAGCACTTAATGATTGCACCACCAGGATTCCAGGGGGCACCAAAAAATGTCCATCTACCTGTTACTGCAGAGCCCTGATGGCGCAGTGGTTAAGTGGTTGGCTTAACCTTTGGCTAACCAAAAGGTTGGTGGTTCAAATCCACCCAGAAGCTCTGTGGGAGGAAAACCTGGCAATCTGCTCTTGTAAATATTACAGCCAAGAAAACCCTATGGGGCAGTTATACTCTGTCCTATAGGCTTGCTACGAGTTGGAATCAACTCACCGGCAATGGGTTTTTGGTTTTTTGAATCTGTTACTGTTTTTTTTTTTGTTGTTGTTTTCCCCAGAACTTGTTTTTATAACACCTTCATTGAGATATAATTTACATACCGTAAAGTTTACACATTGAAATTGTACAATTCAATGGTTTTTAGTCTATTCAGAGTCATGCAACCATCACTATAATCACATTTAGAATAGTTTCATCACCCCAAAAAGAAGACCTGTGCCCATTAGCATTCCCCTCTTCCGTCAGCCCCTAAACCAAAACAAACAAACAACAACAACAAAAAATAAAACAAAAACAAAAACCCCCAAACTCATGGCTATTGAGTCAATTCCAGCTCATAGTGACCCTATAGGACAGAGTAGAACTGCCCTGTAGGGTTTTCTAGGCTGTAATCTTTTATAATTACATGTCTTTCTCCCACAGAGAGGCAGATGAGTTCAAACTACCAACCTTCTGGTTAGCAGCCAAGCACTTAACCACCGTCCCATCAGGGCTTTTGTCTCAGCCTCTAGACAACCACTAATCTACTTTCTGTCTATGGCTATGCATCTTCTGGATACTTCATAAAAAAGGATTCACATACAATATGTAAACAAATGAGTGTGGATGTGTTCTGATAAAACTTTATTTACAAAAAAAGGTGGTGGGAAACAACCCAAATGTCCATCAACTGAAGAATGAATAAACAAAATGTGGTGCATCCATTCAATGGAATATTATTTGGTAATAAAAGGAATAAAGTACTGATTCACGTTAAAACATTGGTAAACCTCAAAAACATGCCAAGTGAAAGAAGTTAGACACAAAAGTCCACATATTGTGTGAGTCCATTTATAGGAAATACCATAACAGGAAAATCCATAGAGACAGAAAGGAGATTAGTGGTTGCCAAGGGCCAGGGAGGATAGAGAGAATGGGGAGTGACTGTTTAATGAGTATGCAATTTCCTTTTGGGGAGATGAAAATTTTCTGAAACTAGACAGTGGTGATGATTGCACAGCACTGTGAATGTACTAAATGCCCCTGAATTGTACTTCTTAAAATGGTTTAAGTGGTAAATTTCACGTTATATGTACTATACTATATTCAAAATTTCTTTTAAAGTGTGTGACTTCCATTTGGCAAACAATGACCTTTTCAGAAAGTAGCATCATGAAATGGTCAGAGCTGGTCTTCAGGAAAATGAGTGGGAGGCACCATGGTAATGTGGTGAAGTGGTGGAATCAGACCAGGATTCATAATCCACCTCCACCACTAAGTTGCATCACCTTAGTCTAGTTACTTAATCTCTCTGTACCTCGCGAAAGCAAAGATGAATAATGCCTACCTTGTGAGGAAGTTGTGTGGAATAAATAACATAATACATAAAAAGTGCTACATACAATGCCTGGTGTCTAGAACATACTCAGTAAATTTTAGTCATCATCATAACAACCTTAGCGGTATCCCTGATTTGAGGAGGGATTGGACTCCCCATTTTTTGAAGGTGAAGTTAATAGCTGATTTTTCTAGCCCCTGCCTTAAAAAAAAGGACTGTTGGAAGCTGAAGTCTTTGAGAAATAATCTGTGGCTAGGACTGGACTCTTTAGCAGAGATAAGAAAAGGATCAAAACAAAAGGGGAAATGTGGAAGAAGTATCTTACGCTTCAATACTGTTGGGATGTGAGCAGCAGGAAGGAGAAAATCCAGGAGGAATCATTTGACATGAACAGGAGCACGGAGAGGAGAAAAAAGGAAAGGTATTAATGCTTCCTTTCTAGCTATCACACCCTGTTGTTGTTTGCCATCAATTTGATTCTGACCCATAGCGATCCCATGTGACAGAGTAGATCTGCCCCATACGGTTTTCTTGGCTCTAATATTTATGGGAGCAGATTGCCAGGTCTTTCCTCCCATGGAGTGGCTGGTGGGTTTGAACTGCCGACGTTTTGGTTAACAGCTGAGTAATTAACCATTGTGCCACCAGGGATCCTTCCCATCCCCCCCACCCTATTGCTGTCTAGCTGATTCCCACTCATAGAGACCCTAAAGGACAGAATAGAACTGCCCCATAGGTTTCCAAGGCTGTAAATCTTTTAAGGAAGTAGACCACCACATCTTTCTCCCGTGGAGTGGCTGGTGGATTTGAACCACCAACTTTTTAGTTAGCAGCCGAGTGCTTTAACAACTGCAGCACCAGGGCTCCCATCACACCCTAGTAATCCTCAAAAGAAACCTCTCAATAAAGGGAAATGAGAGTATCTTCTATATTTCATGTGATAACAGGGGGGTCAGTGTGGGTGGCTCTAGATGATTCTACAACACTTAACCCTCAGGAAATACATTTATCCAGGTGGCCAGAATCCCCCAGGTACCCAGTTTCCTTGGAGAATCAGTTCCCAGAGATTGAGAAGAATATCAGAAGATCACCTTGACCCTCCATTTTTGCCTCTCCTTGGGGTCAGGAGGGAGAAAGCTTGAGGAAGGAGTAAGTTTCTCCTTTATCCTCTTTGATTCTCCTTATTCATATCCCTCCCAACAAATACACACAACTCAACTGCTTTTCTATTCTGGGGCTGTGGTCCTTCACCTTTGAGAACAGAATAAAATAGGCACCTTGTATGTGTATGTGCTCACGTACACAATCATACATGCAGACCCAGACCTACACACATCCCAGACACATTCCCCTGACTTTCCATGCAAACTTAGAATGTGTGGACCCCTGCAGCCCATCTTGAGCATCCTTCAAAGATAGTGGCCATAGGTTGAGACCATTCATCATAGCAGAGGGTTTCTTTCAACTTGGGTCCTAAGTTGAGAAACCCAATCAGAAGATTGCCTTCTCCTTTTTGTTTCCTCTCCTTTTCAGCATCTGAAAGCATCCAAGCCACCCACAGAAAAGGAAAAATAACTTACTTTTTACTGGAGTGTGCAGCAGAAGCAGAAGTCGGTGAGTCAATATGGAAAAAAGTAAGCAAGAGAGTAGAGTCAATATTAAAATATACCCTAATACATTCCATTATTCTTTCATTAAATATTTTATAAAATTTTTAAACTTGTTCTTAGCTGCTGCGGATTGGCCTCTGATGCACAGAGGCCCCATGCACAATGGGATCAGACTGTTGTGCTCCATAGGGTTTTGATTGGCTGATTTTTTGGAAGTAGATCGCCAAGCCTTTCTTTCTAGTCCATCTTAGTCTGGAAGCTCCGCTGAAATCTGTTCAGCATCACAGCAACATGCAAGCCTCCACTGACAGATGAATAGTGGCTGTGCACAAGTTGCATTGGCTGGGAATGGAATCTGGGTCTTCAGCATGGAGGCGAGAATTCTACCACTGAACCACCAATGCCCCCGAACCAACACAGTCCCTGTTAAACCATGAGTCGTTTGAAATCAACCATAGTTAGAGTGTTTACATCATAGAAATTGGCAATCACTATAAATCAGGGGTCCTTTTCGTTCTCAGCACTGCCCACCATGGTTGTTGAACATTTACCAACACGCTACTGTTTAGTCTCTTCAATGGAATTCATTTGTGCTGACTTTTCTCCTGCCCCCAGGCCAACAGCTAAATGCCAGTGTCTGGGCCAATCCTCCACAAGAATTTTTTAAAGGGCTTTCAAAGTCCCAAGTTGGTTAAGAGAATCTGATTTCAAAGGTACGTACTCAAGAGTTTCACGTTACTTACTTTCTTCTTCTGTCTTATCTGGAGGCGAGAATGCAGGCAGCCAGGTTCCAATGGAAGCACAGAATGGAGAGAGAAATGAACATTAAGCTACATGTTCTAGACACCAACAAAAAGCTGTCCTGACCAATCAGAGGAGAGCAAAGATGGAAGTGCTAGTGGAGGTGAGGAAATGTAACTCCCTCCTTGTACAGATGAAGACCTACATTCAATTATGCAGTCAACCTCTGTCTCTACAAATATTTATGGCATTGCTATAAAGGCATTCCTGTAGACCAGGGGTCAGCTAACCATGTGCTGGGTACTGAGCAAGGTATTGAGGATACACTGGACAGCAAAGTGGTCAAGATTCTTAACCTCGGGAAGTGGACAGTCTGGACATGGAAGTGAGCAACACTGAAGTCATAATTGGGTACAGGCAGGATGACTGTTTTGGGGTAGACTTGAAGGATACAATGTTGTTGTTTTATGCCTTTGAGTTGATTCTGAATGATAGTGACACTGTAGGACAGAGTAGAACTGCCCCATAGGGTTTCCTAGGCTGTAATCTTTGCAATCTTTACGGAAGCACATTGCAAGGTCTTCTCTCCCATGGAGCTGCAGGGTGGGTTCCAACCACTGATCCTTTAGTTTGCAGCTGAGAACTTAACAATTGTGCCACCAGGGCTTTTTGCAAGGTACAGTAGGAACCTATAAAGGAGTTGTTATGAATTGAATTGTGTCCCTCCCAAAGTATGTGTTAGAATCCTAACCCTTATACATGTGGGTATAATCCCTTTTGAGAATACGGTTTTCTTTGTTATGTTACTGTCATGGATTGAATTATGTCCCCCCAAAAATGTGTTTATCAATTTGGCTGGGCCATGATTCCTGGTATTGTGTGGTTTTCCTGTAAGTTGTAAATCCTGCCTCTATGATGTTAATGAGGGAGGATGGGCAGCAGCTGTGTTAGTAAGGCAGGACTCAGTCTACAAGACTGGATTGTGTCCTGAGGCAATCTCTTGAGATATGAAAGACAGAAGTGAGCAGTGAGACAGGGGGACCTCATACCATCAAGAAAGCAGTGCCGGGAGCAGAGCGCATCCTTTGGACCGGGTTCCCTGCACAGAGAAGCTCCTAGTCCGGGGGAACACTGAAGAGAAGAAGGCCGACAGAGAGAAAAAGTCTTCCCCTGGAGCTGATGCCCTGAATTTGGACTTTTAGCCTACTTTGACTGTGAGGAAATAAACTTCTCTTCGTTAAAACCATCCACTTGTGGTATTTCTGTTACAGCAGCACGAGATGACTAAGACAGTTACTGAGGCCACATCAGTGTAAGGAGCGTCCTAAACCTAATGACTTTTGGGATATAAAAAGAGCAGTATAAGTACAGAGACAAAAAAAATCTCCAAACCAATTGCCATCAAGTCAACTCCGACTTATAGTGGCTGTATAGGACAGACTAGAACTGTCCCATAGAGTTTCCAAGTCTAATCATTATGGGAGCAGATATCAGGTCTTGTCTCCTGTGGAGCAGCTGGTGAATTCAAACTGCTGACCTTTCCGTTAGCAGCTGAGAGACTAACCATTGTGCCAACTGGACTCCTCTGGCACAGAGACAAGCAAGCACAAATGGGAGAAGACAGATGCATGTGGAGATCTCCAAGCAATCAAGGAGCACGGAGAAGATGAGACAAGGATTTTCCCCCGGAGCCAACAGAAAGAGCCTTCCCACAGAGCCAGCGCCCTGAATTCAGACTTCTAGCCTCCTGAACTGAGAAATTAGATTTCTGTTCATTAAAGCCACCCACTTGTGGTATTTCTGTTATAGCAGCGCTAAGAAGCTAAGACAGGGGTGGTAGTTCTGATCTTTCAGGGGTCCCAGGGAAGGCATTCCAGAAGAATGATAACCTGTCTGAGATCTGAACCTGAAACATGAGTGGGTGTTAAGCAGGTGAAGAAATTTGTAAAGGGGGTGAGAAAAGCAACCCAGGCAGAGGGAACAGCTTGGGTACAGCTGAGTTGGGGGTGTCTGGAGCTTTAGAAGAATTCAAATAGGTACACTGTGGTGTCACAGTAGTAAGGGAGGATGACCATGGCACAAGACATTGTTGTTATTAGTTGCCGTTGAGCGGACTACTACTCATGGCGTCCTCATGTGTGTCTGAGTAGAACTGTGCTCCACAGGGTTCTCAGTGGCTGATTTTTCAGAAGTAGATCACCAGGCTTTTCTTCCGAGGTACCTCTGGGTGGGGAGTAGTCAAACACTTAACCATTTGCACCACCCAAGGACTCCATGGCACAAATACAGATGGAGACTATCAGGAGCTAAATGATGCAAAGCCATGTAGGTTACTTTAGAGATCAGAGTAGAACTGCCACATAGGGTTTTCTTGACTGTAATCAATAATCAACACCCATGGAGGCAGCAGTCAAGAAATCAAATGATGTATTATATTGGGCAAATCTCTGCAAAAGACCTCTTTAAAGTGTTAAAAAGCAAAGATATCTCTTTGAGGACTAAGGTGCTCCTGACCCCAGCAGTGGTGTTTTCAATCGCCTAACATGCATGAGAAAGCTGGACAATGAAAAAGGAAGACTGAAGAAGAATTGATGCATTTGAATTGTGGTGTTGAAGAAGAATATTGAATATACCACGGACTTCCAGAAGAACAAACAAATCTGTCTTGGAAGAAGTACAGCTGGAATGTTTCTTAGATGCGAACATGGTGAGACTTCGTCTAACGTACTTTGGACGTGTTATCAGAAGGGACCAGTCCCTGGAGAAGGACATCATGTTTGGTAAAGTAGAAGGTCAGCAAAAGAGAGGAAGACCTCCAGTGAGATGAACTGACACAGTGGCTGCAACAATGGAATCAAACATAGCAACAATTGTGAGGATAGTGCAGGACTGGGCAACTTTTCATTCTGTTGTACATAGGGTCACTATGCGTTGGAACTGACTCAGTGGCACCTAACAGCAACAACAATCTTTACAGAAGCAGATCACCAGGCTTTTCCTCCACAGCACCTTTGAGGGGGCTTCAAATTGCCATCCTTTAGGTTAGCAGACTTGCACGAACTGCCACCCAGGGATCTGGGATGAAACTCCAGGTAGATCTGGAGTTCGCCTCTTATATCCCAAGCTCTCATCCACTCTGCCAAACATCTCTAGCAGTGGAATATGAACCATGGTGATGACTAAAAACATTTAAGTGGACATAGACTAAGCTTTGAGTTCTATGGTGAGGAAGCTATTCCCTTTCCAAATCTCTTTGAATCAAAGAAAAAGTCTCAAAATGGTGCCAACTCATCTTTAACACCTCTTTGATACTTGTTAAGAGTCCTTGGGTGGCACAAATGGTTAAGCGCTTGACTCCTAGGGAAAGGTTTGAACCCACCCAGACAGGTCTAGTGATCTGTTTCAGAATGGTCACGGCCTTGAAAACCCTATGGAGTAGCTCTATTCTGTACATGAGTTTGAATTGACTCGGCGGCAACTAACAATACTTGCTAATCTTCCTTTTTACCAGAGAGAGAGAGAAGAGACTTCAGACCAAGAGCCTCAGCAGAAACTAGTCTCTAGTTGTAATTTAATAAGGTTTAAATTTCATTGCATTTATACTTTATAGTTGCTTTCTATTTATGACAAGTGATACTGGTTTTCCATTTACTCAAGTGATACAAAGTTTCCTTTTGAGTTTATCCATTAAACTCTAAAAAAAGAAAAAAAATTAGTCGATTAAAAGAAAAATATAAATGATAGTACTGGTAGTAGATGGTTGTGGCAAGCACCCTTATTTTGGGGTTTGGTCTCTCAATCTATGAAAAAATGGGGGGTCATTTTATTTTTCAGCCATCACATTACCAAAAATTAAAAAGTTTGATAATACCCTGTGTTGGTGAAAACCAAAAAACCAAACCAGTTGCTGGTAAGTCGACTCTAACTCATGACAACCCCATGTGCTACACAGTAGAACTTCTCCATAGGGTTTTCTTGGCTGTGATATTTACAGAAGCAGATCATCGGGCCTTTCTTTCACAGCACCTCGGGGTGGATTCAAACAGCCAATTTTTAAGTTAGTAGCCTAGAGCAAGCTGTTTGTGCTACCCCAGGATCTACTGTGTTGGTGAAAGCGTGGAGAAATAGGCATTCTCCTAGGGCATTGACAGGGGTGTCCATTTGTTAAACCTCTGTCAAAATTTAGCACGCATATATGCTTCAACACAGCAATTTCACTTTTAGGAGTTTACGTTGTTGTGTGCTGTAGAGTCAATTTTGACACACACCAACCCTATGTAAGAGCAGAACTGCTCAATAGGGTTTCCTAGGCTGTAATCTTTATGGAAGTAGATCTCCAGGTCTTTCTCTGGCAGAGCGGCTGGTGGATTTAAACTGCCAACCTTTCAGTTAGTAGCTGAGTGCTTACACAACCAGGGCTCCTTAAATACAGGCAAAAATGACTCAATAATTCTGTGTTACCTTATAGAGAAGGGAAAAGCAACCCCAGCACTGAAAGATACCACCCCCACACTTACCATCTGGTGACAGCCTGCTCATCATACCTGGGAAAGAAGACATAAAAAGTAAGGTGCAAATGCAGCAGAAATAAATTCTCTTCATTAGTGGATATCCTCCATTCAATTGGTTTTAAAAAACTCGCTTCTTCCAGAAATATGACTATTATGCCTCAAGTATGACTTAGGGTTTCCGCCTTATTCTCACCATCCCTTCTCCTAGCTCCGTCGTAGCAGGCATTACTTGCTTTAATTTAATTTTATTTCTGTTTACTCAGTTGTCTCCATTCCCCACTCGACTCTGAATTCCTGGGGTGAGTATATCTGAACCATCTTTGGGTCTCCATCACCAGCGTAAGTCCAGACACATATTGTTCTTGCATACCCTCGAGTCGATTCTGACTTATAATGGCCCTATGTGACAGAGTAGAACTGCCCCATAGGGTTTCCTAGGCTGTGACCTTTACGGAGCAGATAGCCAGGTCTTTGTCCTGTGGAGCTGCTCAGTGGGTTTGAACTGCCAACCTTTTGGTTAGCAGCAGAGCACTTAAACATTGTACCACCAGGGCTCCTAGGCACATATTAGATGCTCAGAAATTCTTGCTTAAAGTTTCCCACCGAAGTTCATTATCCAAGGACGTCATGGATGTGGCGAGATATTTACCTAGGATCCCTGATGGCAGTTCATCCAGAAAGAGGGTCAGCATCCCGGCCAAAGTCACAGGCGTGGCACAGAATGGTGTGCCCAGGGGGTCATGGAGATGAAACCATAGTTAGAAAACCAAAAACAAGATCAGATTCTGGGGGGTGGGAGATGAGAACAAGTTGGGAAGTAGAGTCTATAATGGGTCATGGTGAGCAGTTTGGGATTCTTACAGATTGAATTGTGTCCCCTAAAAATATATGTTGGAATCCTAACCACTATCATCTAAAGATTGGTAGTTTGAACTCACCCATTGGCATTAAAGAAGAAAGACCTGAAAATTTGCTTTTGTATAGAAAACCCTGTGGAGTGCAGTTCTACTCTTGTAACGCAAGGGGTCGCCATGCGTAGGAATCAACTTGACAATACGTTTGGTATACCTGTGGATGCAATCCAATTTGCAAATAGGGTTTTATTTGTTATATTAATGAGGCCATATCAGCGAAGAATGTGTCTTAAACCTAATCACTTCTGAGTTATAAAAAGAGCAGACAAGGCACAGAAGCAAGCAAGCACAAATGAAGCAAAGATAAATGCCACATGAGGATCACTAAGGAGCTGAGCAATGCCAGGGCTAGAGAAGCTGAGATAAGGAACTTCCCCTGGAGCCCACAGAGAGAGAGAGAGAGAGAGCCTTCCCCTAGAGCAGATGGCTGAAATTTGGACTACTGGCCTCTTGAATGGTGAGAAAATAAATTTCTGTTCTTTTAAGTCACCCACTTGTGGTATTTCTGTTACAGCAGCACTAGGAAATCAGGACAAGGTCTAAGACTCAGAACCCTGTGAGATTATTGAGGGTCTTTTTGAATTGCTGCAGGGGAGAGTTTAAATGAGCGGAGACAGGAACTGAGAAGGCAATCATGACCATGCTTCAAACACGCTAGAAAGATAAGAAGGGGTTATCTTTACTGATTCTAGAAAGATGTGCCATTTTTTATTTCCATTTATCTCATGCCAAACCTCTGAACTCAGTATGAATCTGTTGCCTTTGAGTCAGCTCCAACTCATGGAGCCCCCATGTGTGTCAGAGTAGAGCTGTGCTCCACAGGGTTTTCAGTGGCTGATTTTTTAGCAGTAGATCACCAGGCCTTTCTTCTGAGGCTCCTCTGGGTGGACTCGAAGTGCCATTCTTTCTGTTAGCAGCTGAGCAGTTAACCATTTGCATCACCCAGGACCTCCGTAAAATTAAAAAAAAAAAATTGCCGTAAAGTTGATGCCAGCTCATGGTGACCTCACATGTTACAGAGTAGTACTGCCCCGTAGGGTTTCCTTGGCTGTAATCTTTATGGGAGCAGATCTCCAAGTCTTTTCTCCTACGGAGCCACTGGGTGGGTTCGAATCGCCAACCTTTAGGTTAGCAGCTGAGCACTTAACTGTTGGTACATCATGGCTCCTATGGTGTAAGTTGTAGTAGTAATAATAATAACAACGATAATAATTGTGTTTTTTCATGGGGGATGAGTATGTGTGTGTGTGTATGTGGTGGGGGTTCAGACAGAAGCAGAAAGAGCTATTGAAGCTTGGCTTTTTCAGGTAGAGTTGAAAGTATTCCACATCTGGGACTGCCTTTAACCTTGCAAGGTAGGCACAGAGAGGTGAAGTGACTTCTCTGAAGCCACCATCTGCGAAGGGGCAGAATTGGACTCGAACACAGAGATGCTGTATGCTGAGCCTGAACACTTTCTGTGGGTCATCATCTCACCTCCTGACTTAGCCTTCTGCCTCCTGAACTTACAAAAAAAAAAAAATACCGTTGCCATTGAGTCAAATCCGACTCATCGCGACCCTATAGGACAGGGTAGAACTTCCCCATAGAGTTCCCAAGGAGCAGCTGGTGGATTCAAACAGCCAACCTTTTGTTAGCAGGCTGAGCTCTTAACCATGATGCCACCAGGGATCCTGAACCTGCCAACTCAGTTGTAAAACAACACTCTCATTTCACAGAACTTGTTCCAGGTACCATCAACAGGACTTATGGAATAGATAGTGATGATGGTGGCTTTTCCTACCTGATCTCAGAAAGCGGGGATGGAAATCAATGCTTAAATCTCAGGTAGACCTGAATTTTGTTCTCTAACCTAATGGTTTTCCTTTAGCCATACCTGGGCCATCCTTAAGTTCGAACTACCAAAAAACCCATTGCCGTAGAGTCGATTCTGACTCATAATGACCCTATAGGACAGAGAAGAACTGCTCCATAGGGTTTTCTAAACTGTAATCTTTATAGAGACAGATTGCCAGGTCTTTCTCCCATGGAGCTGCTGGGTGGGTTTGAACTGTCAACCTTTCAGTTAGCAGCTAAGCGCTTAACCTTTGTGCTACGAGGGCTCCTTTAGATTATCAAGAAGTGCTCAATTTACGGGCAACTGACTTTTGTTTTTGTTTTTTTGGAGGGGTGGTGGAGGAGTATTTTGTTTTCATTGAGGGAGATATTCCCATACTCAAGTTTTCTAGTTCCTAGATTAGAAGCTAGGCTGTGGTCAGCCAGGAGAAGAAAGCCTGGTTGACAGTCATTAGGAATTACACCCATCAGACAAAGGCAATCAGAACTGAAAGGGAAAGAGGGGGAAGAGTCTTACCTTTCAGCACTTTCGGTGTGAAACCAGTGGGGAAGAGAGGACCAGTGGTGGCCAGTGGGGATCATTTTCCCAAAAAAGATCCAGAGAGAACACAAAATGAATTAAGTCATCCTTGGTACTTCATTGCACCCCTATAAGTCCCGGAATAGGATAGGAACCAGGAAGGGAAGTACTAACCCATTCTAAATTTCCTGGACCCCTTTGGAGACACATGTATCCCAGAAATCAGAAACCCCAGGGATACCAGTTGCCTGAGGAATCTAAGCATGGTCTCCTCAACAACTAATTGTCACATCCACATCCACTTCTCAACTGGAGATCAGGGCAATTAATTTTCGGAAAAGAGGGAGTCCTGTCCATGTTACACCATATTTTTATCATCTAAAACCCACTAATGAATACAAACAATTCAATCCAGTTGAATGGATTCAATCTCTGCTAGATTAAAGGTACCTAACTTATTAGATAGCTGATACCATTGGAACTCTGATACAAACTACAAACTCCATATTCTCAGAAAACCACACAGATTATCTCTCACTCTCTTTCTCTCTCTCTTTCCCTCTCTCTGTGTCTCCTCACTCCCTCTCTCTTCCTATCTCTCTGTCTATCCCTGTCTCCTTCTCTCTCTTTCTCCCTCCCTCTCTCTCTCTCCCATCCTTCCTCTCTGTTCCTCTCCTCTCTGTCTCCTTTCTCTGTCTCTCTAGCTTTCTTTGTCTCTGTCTCTCTCTCTCTCTCTGGTGAAATGGGTTCCTTTATGTAGCCCTTTGCCTTGATTCTTTGGAAAAACAGCTTGAGAGCGTTTTCCCCTAAGCCCTGAGTTACCTTTGCCCTAGTTTTCTACTCCAGAGAGTTTGCTACTTTTGTCCAGGTTGATGATATTTCCTGGGAAAGCTGGAAACAAATTGTTTTGATACTTTTTGTCTGGTTCTGGGCTGCAGCCTGCCCTGTAACTGGTATGCACTTTGCAGAGATGGATCAATAGACTATGCAAATGAAGTGTCTGTAGCCTACCGAGAGGGGATTGGTCAGTTTGTGGCCCTAGTGGAAGTGCCATGCCTTGAAATTGACAAGGAGTTTGTGTATCTAAGCAGCCAGTCCCACAGAGGTTTCTGAGACAGAAAGAAGCAGGAAGAGAAGTAGCAGGAAGAAGCAGAGAAGGAAGGAAGAGAAAAGTGAGAAGCAGAGAAAGAGAAGAAGCAAGGAGCCCCCTAAAGAGCTGTAACATGAGACAAGAGCTGTAACACTGAAGACAGCAAGAGGCCCAGAAGGCACCCAGTGGCAGAGCCAGCTGCAACAGGGCCAAGAGGACCCTGTCCTCAGGGGGCCGGGAGGAGGCTGTCCTGCTAGGAGGAGCTGAGACAGCTGTCCTGCACTGAAGAAGGGAGATTTTGCCTACATGCTTCCTGATCCTGATCTTAATCCTGAGTTGTAGCCTATTGATCCTGATCCATGTTGTACCCTGTTCTTTAAAGTGTAAACCCTGTGGTTTACACTTAACTACAAGTATGGTCTGTGAGTTCTGTGTGGCCATTGCAATGGATTAGCAAACACAGAAGAGAAGTAGAGAGTGCCACGAGAGGGACAGGGACGGCTGATGTCAGAACTGGTAAAAAGGCTGGAGGGTGGAGGTATGTCTGACCTTCATCTCATGGGAATCAGCTTTGGGTTGATCTTGGTCATTATCCCCTCTGAGGTTAAACAGGTTAAGATGGCGCTATTACTACTCCTTCTAGTCCCATTTTACATGCACATATACACATACACTCTCTCTCTTTCTCTCATTCTCCCTCCCTCCCTCTTCCTCCTTATTTCTCTCCTTCCTTCACCTCTCTCCTTTCCCCTTTCCCCTCTCCTCTCCCTTTTTTTCTCTCCCCCTCCTCTCTTCCCTTTCTTTCACTCACCCCCTCTCTCTCCTCCCTCCCTGTCTCCTTTTACTTCATCTCTCCCTCCTTCTCTCCTTTCTCTTTCTCTCTCCCCTTCTCTCTCTCATCCCCACCCCCCACAGGCACACGCACACACAACTTTACATGTGATTAGAGGTGTCTGCTGACCTCCCTCAAGTCCATCCAGTTATGCCCAGAGGTCCCAAGAGCCAAGGTTAAGAGCTCACGCTCAAACTGAGAGCATCCCTCTGAATCTGCCCCAGGTAGAACACGATGGTTGACAGATTTGCTTCTCCCTTCTGCTCCCTTCCTTCTCTGGGTTGAAAGGGCTCCCCATTTATGTAGGAAGAAAGAGTCATGACTTACATTTGACTGGGAGGGGTAACAAAACCAGAAGTCAGTGAATCCACATGGAAAATAAAAGTAAGATAGAGGGTAGGATTAACATTAGCATTTTCATCTCACTTAATTCCTATACCCATTTCTTTACTCTTTCATGGAGCATTTACCTGCCTACTGTTATATGGGGAGGGATTTCCTGAAAGACTATTTTTATGTAGTTTGCCACATATTATCTGAGAAAGATCAAACAACTTAATAACACTGCATTGTTAAGGGTATTGGGAACACTTTTAAGGTGACAGTTCTAGAAAAGAGTTCTATAGCTATATATCTCCCATATGTGTGACATCACATAAGATTATTTTTTCTTTGAAGCATTATTTAAAAGAGCAAAATATTTGTAGTTCCTGCGGTCTTAAAAGCTTGCAAGTGTACTACTCAGCCAGTAGAAGAAACAAAGTCTTGATACATACTACAGTATGGCTGGAACTTGAAGACATTGTGCTGAGTGAAATAAGTCAGTCACAGAAGGACGAATAGTGTATGATCTCACTTATATAAAACGACAAAAAAAGACGAATGTATAGAACCCAAAGTTTATTAGTGGTTACCAGGAGCTAGAGGGAAGGGGAAGGAGGGGGGTAACGGTGATAGAAAAATCACATTGATTAAGGGTAGGGTTGCACAACCAATGATTGTAATCGCCGTCAATAAGTTGTACACCTGTAAAAAGTTGAACTAGCAAAAGTTGTGTGATATATTTACAACAATGACCAAAAAAGAAGAGTAGCTGCTGAGGCTGCTTGTGTATAACCAAAAACCTCATGGGATGGTCTCGGGGAATATCTAGCTCAATTGGCATGACACAGCTTATAAAGACAATGCTCTACATCCTACCTTGGTGAGTAGTGTCTGGGGTCCTAAAAGCCTGTGAGCGGCCATCTAAGATACTCCACTGGTCTCATCCCTTCCAAAGCAAGGGAGAATGAAAAAAACAGGATACAAGGAAAAGATTAGTCCGGAGGACTAATTGTCCACCATTACCAAGGCCTCCACTGGACTGAGTCCAGTACAGCTGGATGGTGCCCGGCTACCACCACTGACTGCTCTGACCAGGATCACAACAGATGGTTCTGGATAGAGCTGGAGAAGGATGTAGAACAAAATTGTAACTCCCCCCCAAAAAAAAAAAGACCAGATTTACTGGCCTAAAGGAGACTGGAAAAACCCCGGGAGTATGGCCCCTAGACACCCTTTTAGCTCATTGTTGAAGTTATCTCTGAGGTTCACCGTTCAGCCTGGGAGTAGACAGCCCCGTAAAACCAAATGAGACTAACGAGGTACAGTAGTCCAGTGACAAGGGCCAGAAGGCAGAAGGGGACAAGGAAGCTGGTGATAGGGAACCCCAGGTTGAGTAAGGATATTGTTGATGTGTTGTGAGATTGTTAACCATTGTCACAGGGCAACATTTGTAGTAACTGTTAAATGAGAAACTATTTTGTTCTGTAAGCCTTCATCTTAAGTTAGAATAGCAGCACAATTGGAAGAGCGTAGTCGATGTCACTGAACTGTGCAAGTAGAAATTTTTGAAATGGCGTATCTTTGGCTAAGTGTATTTTCACCAAAAAAAAAAAAAAAGGTTGAGAAGTTAGAGGGTTGACATGTTGTGGGGTTGTTAACCAATGTCATAAAACAATATGTGTACTAATGTTTCATGAAAAACTATTTGTTCTGTAAGCCTTCACCTGAAGTGCAATAAAAATAAATAAATAAATAAAACACCTCATGGGATTTGTTTCCTTGGTTTGGAGGTTTAGGGTCATGGTTTCATGGGACGTCCCAGTTAATTGGTCTAATATCGTGTTTAGTGTTTCTGTTCCACCTCCTAGTGCGTTGCTTAGTGCTTGGGATCTTAAAAGAGGCCATTCAATTGGTCTCTATTCACCTGAAGCAACAGGGGAAGGAGAGTCAGGAATAGAGAGGGGATATGGAATGTGTGGCTAATTGCCTCCATAAGCAACTGTCTCCTTTGCCGTGATACCAGAACTGGATGGTGACCAGCTACCATTACTGAACATTTGGATCAAAGATTCTGTAGAAGAATTCTCATCAAAAGGGAGGAAATGCAGAATAGAATTTAAAATTCTCATGGACTCCAGACTTTCTGGAGCCAAGGGAGCTGGATGAGCCCCTGAAATCATTGCCCTGATAAAATTTTTAAAACTTAAACCAAAAATATCCCCCGAAGTCTTCTTAAAACCAAAAAATAGTTTAGCTTAACTAATAAAAAAAGACTGCCTTAAGCATTATGTTCTTTTAAGAATTATCTATATGGGATCAAGGTGACAATAGTAACTCAAAAGATTAGATAGGAGCCTTAGGGGGCAGTGAGTTTATGTTAATGGAGGAGGAAGAACTAAGAAAATGAGGGTGAGAATGGTTGCAAAACTTGAAGAATGTAATCAATGTCACTAAATTGTACATGAAGAAACTATTGAATTGGTGTATGTTTTGTTGTGTATATCTCAGCGACAACAAAATACGCAATTTTTTTAAAAAGAGCAAAATATTGAAAAAAAATAAAAAAACCTGAATGCCCATCAATAAATGACCGATTAAATAAATGATGGACTTCCACACAAGAAATATTATGTGGCGATAAAAACAGAATATTGAAAATCCTATTTATATGCTGACATGGAATGATTTTAAAGACATTCTTAGGTAAAAAAACAAACAAACGAAAAATGGTGCACATACAACAGTGAGAATAATATGCTTTCTTTTGACACAATGTTTAGGGAACACTGAGCTTCTATTAATGGTGATGGAAAAATTCAGGAACAGTTCATAATGATGATTGGGCAACATGATGAACGTAATTAATGTAACTGAACTATACATGTGAAGATTGTAGAAATGGGAAATGTTTTGTTATCTACATATTTACCATAGTTTAAAAAAAAAGTGTTGTCTTTTGTGTAAAAATGGGAAAAGAAGGACTTTGGATATATAAATACATAATTTGCTTCTATTTGAATAAACTGTCTGTTATGGATTGAACTGTGTCCTCCAAAAATATGTGTTGTAAATCCTAACTCCTATACCCGTATTATAATCCTATTTGGGAATGGACTTTCTTTGTTATATCAATGTGGCAGTATTAGTGTAAGGTGTGTTTTAAGTAAATCTCTTTTGAGATATAATAAAGCAGTTTAAGCAAGCAGAGGTGGAGGGAGATATATGCCATGTCACATGAGATCTCCAAGGAACCAATAAGCAGAAGCCAAAAAGAGACAGGGATGTTTCACCAGAACCGGCATCCTGAATTCAGACTTCTAGCCTAAACTGTGAGAAATTAAATTTCTGTTCATTAAAGCTACCCATTTGTGGTATTTCTGTTATAGCAGCACCAGAAAACTAAGACACTATCTCTGGAAGGATTTGTATGAAACAGGTAATATTGGATGCCTTTGGGGAGGGTAACTGGGTGGATACGTTAAGAAGAAAATTTTTTACTGTATAATCTTGAAAACGGTTTGAATTCTAAACCTTGGAAATGTTACTTTAAAAGAGAATAAAATAATACTTAAATGAAATAACATATTTTGAATTACATGTTTTAATTATTCATTTAAATATTAACATTGAATTTAAATAGATGTTCGAAGTTGAGAACCATGAGTTGAGTGAGTGTGGATCAGGTGTCACTCTAATGGTGATCTTTCCATCATTCTTGCTTCCTGATAAGAACCTTCCATTCTCCCAATGAGTCTCTCTTTCCCAGACAAAAGGATGAAAGAGGGCAGCTCTTTCGGTAAGACGAAGATGGCAGTAGCTTACTTTTACTAGCTACATCCTGCCCCCAAGGCAGTCTGCAGAGCAGATACAGGTCCCACCCATCCTCTAAAATTCCCAGATCCAAGGAACTTGAGAAGAACTAGCTATGGGAAGACAAACTTGGGGCTTTCGTATTTCTTACTTTTTTCTTCGATTGCAACTGAAGGCAGAAGTGTCAGCCATCCGAGTCCCGACAGGAGCAGAGAGCAGGGAACAGGGAGCAGGGAGAGAATTTCACATTAGACTCAGATCACTACAATAGCCAAGGAAACCAGAGCTGACTATGTCACTGGAGACCAGCTAATCCACCCACTGTTTGTATCAATAAAACTACTTAGAGCCAACCATCCGTCTATCCATCCACCCACCCACCCATCCATCCATCCATCCATCCATTCATCCATCCATCTGTCCATCCATCCACCCACTCACCCACGCGTCTGTCCATCTGTCCGTCCGTCCATCCACCCACCCATTATATACCTATCATCCATCCACCCACCCATCCATCCTCCCATCATACATCCTTCCATGCTTCCATCCATCCATCCATCCATCCATCATCCATTCAACCAAACTAGTATGTGTTTATTTTTTTAACATGAGGATTTCACAGAGACGGGACTATGTTTGTCTTTTCTGTCACTATACGTATTACTAGTGGTAGGCAGTCCCTGGGTCGTTCAAACAGTTAAGCACTTGGCCACTAACCAAAAGGTGTGGAGGTTCGATTCTACCCAGAGGTGCCTCAGGAGAAAGATCTGGTGATCTACTTCCAAAAAATAAGCAATTGAAAACCCTATGGAGAAGGATCCTTTGTGGCACAATGGCTAAGCGCTCAGCTGCTAGTGGAGGAGTCGGCAGCTCAAACTCACCCAGTAGCTCCACAGGAGAAAGACCAGGAGATCTGCTCCTGTAAAGATTACAGCCTTGGAAACCCTATGGGGCAGTTCTACTCCATCACATGGGGTCACTATTAGTCAGAATTGACTCAGTGGCGCACATCTACAACAGAGGTGGCCTACTTTGCGTACCTGCTGAAACCGCACCCAACATCTGCTAGCCATAGATGAGATTAAACCCTATAATTGAAAATCAAAAAACCCAACCAAACCCATTGCCATCAGGTCAATTCTGACTCATAGCAACCCTATAGGATAGAGTTGAACTGTCCCATTGAGTTTCCAAGGCTGTAATCTTTATGGAAGCAGACTTCCACCTCTTTCCCCTGTGGAGTGGCTTTTGGGTTCAAATCACTGACCTTTCTGTTAGCAGCCAAGTGCTTAACTACTGTGCCACCAGGGCTCCTTCTATAGTGGTTAGGACCACATAAAGCCACTTCTGCCCTTTGGAGCTCTCTGACCCAGAAACTCCCCACTTTGCTACTGAGGGACTTCATCTAGACATGTATGTCCCCCTACACTTTTTCTCTCCCCTGGGAGTTCCCTTGCCTTCTTGCCCTTCTGGTGGCCCCCATGGCACTTGCCTTTGGAAAGTCTCATTGCTGTGATGAACATCTCCCACATGCAAACATCTGTAAAAGTGTCGGCCCCAATAAATAGCTCGTTTGCAACACTGTCATTTTGTGGTCTTCTCTTTGCCCTGGTGGTGCAATGGTTAAGCTCTCAGCTGCTAACTGAAAGGTTTGTGGTTCAAACGCACCGGTGGCTCTGCAGGAGGAAGACCTGTTGATCTACTTCCGTAAAGATTACAGCTTAGGAAACCCTATGGGGCAGAGCTACTCTGTCTTATAGAGTCTCTATGTGACAAAATTGACTGGATGACACATAACAACAGCATCTTTGTCCTTAATCGGCCCCAAATCCCTCAAACTCACTACAGCAACGTACAGCAACCCTATGAACTGAAGGTTCTTAGGATGTGCATTTTACAGATGAGGACAGTGAGGCTCACAGATGCAATGTCCTCCTCCCAAAGTCACAAAGAGTCAGTCTATCTCCAAGGGCCGTGGGGTGCAGTACCCAGGACTCACCCACACCGCCATCTCCACCAAAGGAGAAGGAAAATGATAACATATAAACCTGAAGCAAGGAGGAGTCTGGCTAGACTTCAGGATACACTGTCTGAAGCCAGCTCGAGGGATCCTCTCCACTGTAAGAAGAAACAGAGAGAGGAAAGGGAGTGGGTGAAGGGATTACCTTCTCGGGGAATACAGGTCTCTGCTAATCCCAGGAAAAGCAGAATCAGCAGGGATGTCTTCAGAAATGCTTCTGTTAGGAGCATAGTGGGGCCAAGATTTGGGGTAGATGGTTTCCTTCAATGATAAGCAGGATTCTGGTCAACCACCCTCCTTCCAGTCTCCGAGGGTAAGGCTAGCTGCCCACACATACCCTCCAGCTTGCCCGGAGGCTAGCAGTTATCCAGACCTGCACCCACACTAGCCACAACAAAGGGACTGCATCCCTCCCACTGACATCTTGTTATCTTAGAGCAACATTCTAGAACAATGTCACATTGAGTATGATGCTTTCGGCAAACTATGACCAATGACCAAATCCAGCCCACCTTCAATCCACGCATATTTTTTTTTTTTTGGTAGGGTCCATGGGCTAAGTAAGAGTGGTTTTCACATTTATAAATGGTTTGGGAAAACAAAAGAAAAATATTTTGTGAAGTTCCAGCATGCATAGACACAGTTTTACTGGAAACTCATCGTACCCACTTGTTTACGTATTGTCTATGGCTGTTTTCAGGAATGGCACCCAAGGTTAAGAGTTTAGCTACTAACAGAAAGGTTGGAGGTTTGAACTGCCCCCAGAGGTGCCTTGGAAGAAAGGACTGGTGATTTGCTTCTGAAAGGTCACAGACATGAAAGTCCTATGGAGCACAATTCTACTCTGCACACAAGGGGTCTTCATGAGTTAGAGTCTACTCGACAGCTACCGGTTTTTATGGCTGCTTTCATGCTGCAAGGATAGAGTCCAATATTTGTGAAAGAGGCCATATGACCTACAAAGCCTAAAATATTTACTATTTGGCCCCTTACAGAAAAATTTGCTGACTCCTGTCCTAGAAAATTAGTAAAGTTCAAAAAAACAACAAAGCATGAAAGCAAACAATAAGAACACCCTTCAGGCTTCTATTCAGAATTAACTATTATTTTCACATTTTGCATGTGTGTCCTCTTCCAAATACATTTATATTTACACCTGACTCTGATACTTACTATGTGCCCTGAGTAAGTTACTTATTCACATAGTGCCTCAGTTTCCTCATCTATAAAAAGGGGGTCATGATATTTCCAACCTCATAGGGTTGTTGAAAAGATTGTTGTTGTTAAAGCTGCCATCAAGTTGGTCCCCAACTCATGGTGACCCCATGCTGCCTGGACCTGAACCATTCACATGCTTGGTTGCAGATCAAATCATTATAATCCATAAGGTTTTCATTGGCTTATTTTTGGAAGTTGATTGCCAGGCCTTTCTTCCTAGACTGTCTTTGTCTGGAAGCTCTGCTAAAACATGTTCAGCATCACAGCAACAGGTAAGCCTCCACTGACAGATGGTTGGTGGCTGCACATGAGGTGCACTGGCCAGGAATTGAACGCAGGTCTCCCATATGGGAGGTGAGAATTCTGTCCCTGAACCACCACTGCCCCCGTACAGAAAGGATTAAATGTGTTTGTATCTCTAAAGCACATAGAACAGTGCACATATTCTCTCTCTCTGCACGTGTATTACATCAAGATTACAATATATGTATATACCATATATATACCATATATCTATATCTATATCTATATATATATATATCTCGTATGTGAATATCTGCAATAAAGAGCCCTGGTGGTATAACAGTTAAGTGCTCTGCTGCTAACCAAAAGGTTAGCAGTTGGAACCCGCCCAGCATCTTCTCAGAATAAAGACCTGGTGATCTGCTTCCATAAAGATTACAGTCAAGAAAACCCTATGGGGAAGTTCTGCTCTGCCACATTGGGTCACTATGAATCACAATCGACTCAACAGCACCTAACAACAATAGCAACTTATATGCAATATCTTACATCGGTATGCATATCTTATGATGTGATCATTTTGTGCATGAAGTACTTTAAACTGCTTTGTTATTCATGCACAATGGATACTGAACAGTTCCCAAAGTCTTTGAATATTCCTTGACCACCAAGTTTTGTAAGCGTAACATTCTTCCCCCGATCATAAAAGTAAAGCATGTTCATTGTAGAAAATTGAGAGCATCTAAAAAAGCACAGAGAAGAAGACTGAAATCTCAAATCATCGTTTCAAATAGCCAGGGAGAACTGTTGCTATGGTTGTGGAATATTTCCTTCTAGTCTTTTCTATGTATATAAATCCATTATAAAACATTTATAAATAAGGCATCACGTCAGAAGTATTATTTTATAATGCATAATTTCTCTCACTTTATAATTAAGCATAAACAATACCAGGTCTCTTGGTAACAATAACAGTGAGCATTTATTGAGCACTTACTGTGTACCTGGCTCAGTTTCCAAGTGCTCTGTATTTAATTAGCTCATTTCCCCTCACTGTAACTCTAGGACTTTGTTGTTGTTAGGTGACCTCATGTCGATTATGACTCAGAGTGACCCCATGTGACAGTAGAACTGTCCCATAAGATTTGCTAGGCTGTAATCTTTATGGGAAGGAACCTTGGTGGTGCAGTGGTTAAGCACTCAGCTGCTAACCAAAAGGTCAGTGGTTGGAACCCACTACCATAATCATAAAACTACAGCTTAGAAAACCCTATAAAGCAGTTCTATTCTATTCAATAGGGTTGCTATGAGAGGAACAGACTTGAATAAGAACAAGAACAATCTTTACAGGAATAGATCACCAGGACTTTCTCCCACTAAACCCCTGGGTGGATGTGAACCACCAAACTTTCTGTTAGCAGCCGAGAGCTTGACCACTGTGCCATCAGGTCTCCTAGGAGGGCTCCCTAGCAGATGGGTACTACTTAACTGCAATTTACCAGTTGTTACGGATAGAATTGTGCTCCCCAAAAAATATGTGTTGTAAATCCTAACCTCTATACTGTATATAACTTTACAGAAGTCTTTTGTAGCAGATTTGCCCAATGCAATGTGTCTTTTCATTTCTTGACTGCTGCTTCCATGGGTGTTGATTGTGGATCCAAGTAAAACGAAATCCTTGACAACTTCGATCTTTTCTCCATTTATCATGATGTTGCTTATTGGTCCAGTTGTGAGGATTTTTGTTTTCTTTATGTTGAGGTGTAATCCATACTAAAGGCTGTGGTCTTTGATCTTCATCAGTAAATGCTTCAAGTCCTCATCGCTTTCATCAAGCAAGGTTGTGTTATCTGCATAACACAGGTTGTTAATGAGTCTTCCTCCAATCCTGATGCCCCATTCTTTACGTAGACCATCTTCTCAGAGTATTTGCTCAGTATACAGATTGAATAGGTATGTTGAAAGGATACAACCCTGACGTGCACCTTCCCTGACTTAAAACCACACAGTATCCCCGCGTTCTGTTTGAACAACTGCCTCTTGATCTATGTACAGGTTTGTCAGGAGCATAATTAAGTGTTCTGAAGTTTCCATTCTTCTCAATGTTATCCATAATTTGTTATGATCCACACAGTCGAACACCTTTGCATAGTTAATAAAATACAAGTAAACGTCCTTCTGATATTATCTACTTTCAGCCAAGATCCATCTGACATCAGCTATGATATCCCTGGTTCTGGGTTCTCTTCTGAATCCTGGTTAAACTTCTGGCAGTTCGCTGTCAATGCAACTGCTTTTGAATTATCTTCAGCATACTTTTACTTGTATATGATATTAATGATGTTGTTAGATCATTTCTGCATTCTGTTGGATCACATTTCTTTGGAATAGACACAAATATGGATCTCTTCCAGTCGGTTGGCCAGGTAACTGTCTTCCAAATTTCTTGGCATAGATGAGTGAGCACTTCGAGTGCTGCATCTGTTTGTTGAAACATCTCAATTGGTATTCTGTCAGTTCCTGGAGCCTTGTTTTTCTCCAGTGCCTCCAGTGCAGCTTGGACCTCTTCCTTCTGTACCATCAGTTCTTGATCATTTGCTACCTTCTGAAATGGCTGAACATTGACCAATTCTTTTTGGTACAGTGACTGTGTATTCCTTCCATCTTCTTTTGATGCTTCCTGCGTCGTTCAATATTTTTCCTATAGAATCCTTCAATATTGCAACTCGAGGCTTGAATTTTTTCTTCAGTTCTTTCAACTTGATAAATGTCGAGTGTTACCTTCTCTTTTGCTTTTCTAACTCCAGGTCTTTGCACATTTCATTATAATACTTTACTTTGTGTTCTCAAGCTGCGCTTTGAGATCTTCTGTTCAGCTTTTATTTCATCATTTCTTCCTTTCACTTCAGCTACTCTATGTTCAAGAGCGAGTTTTAGAGTCTCTTCTGATATCCATTTAAGTCTTTTCTTTCTTTCCTGTCTTTTTAATGACCTCTTGCTTTCTTCATTATGATGTTCCTGATGCCATTCCACAACTCATCTAGTCTTCAGTCATTAGTGTCAAATGCATCAAATCTATTCTTGAGATTGTGTCTAAATTCAGGTGGGATATACTCAAGGTCATACTTTGACTCTCGTGGACTTGCTTTAATTTTTTTCAGCTTCAGCTCAAACTTGCATATGAGCAATTGATGGTCTGTTCTGCAGTCGGCCCCTGGCCTTGTTCTGTTGATGATATTGAGCTTTTCCATCATCTCTTTCCACAGATGTAGTCCATTTGATTCCTGTGTATTCCATCTGGTGAGGTCCATATATATAGCCACCATTTCTGTTGTTGAAAAAAGATGTTTTCAACGAAGAAGTCATTGGCCTTGCAAAATTCTATCATGTGAATTCCAGTGTCATTTCTATCATCAAGGCCATATTTTCCAACTACTGATCTTTCTTCTTTGTTTTTACCTTTCACATTCCAATCACCAGCAATTATCAATGAATCTTGATTGTATGTTTGATCAATTTCAGACCACAGAAGTTGGTAAAAATCTTCAATTTCCACATCTATGGTATTAGTAGTTGGTGTGTAAATTTGAATAATAGCCTTATTCACTGGTCTTCCTTGTAGGTGTGTGGATCTTATACTATTACTGACAGTGTAGTACTTCAGGATAGGTCCTGAAGTGTTCTTTTCAAGGATGACAGCCATGCCATTCCTCTTCAACTTGTCTTTCGTGGCATAGTAGGCCATATGATTGTCCAATTCAAAACGGCCAACTCCAGTCCATTTCAGCTCACTAAGGCCTAGGGTATCGATTTTTATGTGTTCCATTTAATTTTTGACGGCTTCCAATTTTCCTAGAGTCACAATGTGTACATTCCATGTTTTGATGATTAATGGGTGTTTGCAGCTGTTTCTTCTCGTTTTCAGTTGTGCCACCTAAACAAATGAAGGTCTCAAAACCTTTACTCCAACCACATCACTAAGACTGAGTCTACTTTGAGGAGGCAGCTCTTTCCCTGTTGTATTTTGAGTACCTTCCAAACTGAGGGGCTCATCTTTCGACACTGTATCAGACAATGTTCTACTGCTATTCATAAGGTTTTCACTGGTCAATTTTTTCAGAAGTAGACCACCGGTTCCTTCCTCATAGTCTATCTTAGTCTGGAAGCTCTGCTGAAACCTGTCCACCATGGGTGACCCTGCTAATGTTTGAAATACTGATGACATAGCTTCCAACATCACAGCAACACAGAAGCCACCACAGTAAGAAAACCTGACAGATGCATGGGGCATAGCTGCTTGCTTCTCTCTTTTATATCTCAAAACAGTTAGACTTAAGACACAGCCTAGTCTTGTAGATTGAGTCCTGCCCCATTAACATAACTGCCATAATCTCACCTCATTAACATCATAGAGGAAGGATTTATAATACATAGAAAAATCACATCAGATGACAAAAGGGTGGACAATCACACAGAAGTGGGAATCACAGCCTAGCCAAGTTGCATACATTTTTTGGGAGGACACAATTCAATCCATAACATCTTTTGAAGTCTTCTTTAAGCCAAACGATAGTTTAGCTTAAATAGTAAAGAATATCTGCCTTGAGCATTATGCTTTTTTAAGGACTATCTTTATGGGATCATACTGACAACAGTAACTTGAAAGATAAGATAGGAGTCTCAGGGGGCAGTGAGTTCATGTTAATGGGAGAGGAATAACTCAGAAAATGAAGATGAGAATGGTTGCACAACTTGAAGAATTCAATAATCAATATCACTGAATTGTACATGTAGAAATTGCTGAATGGGTGTATGTTCTGCTGTGTATATTTTCAACAACAATTACAAATAAAATAAATAAATAAAAAAGTTAAACCATCAACAGCAACATCCCAGCTCTACAAGAAAGTTAATGGAAATCATTGACTTCCTCTGTGCTGGGCCTGGGGCCAGTCCAGAGTGTGGTTATGGTGGGAGAAATGAGCGTTCTGTCCCTGACACAGGCCCATTACTCCCACGAAGCAGCACCCACAACAGGGCTTCACCCCAGCCAGTGTGACCTGCTTGATCTCCTCAACACCTCTTGCCTCAGCATTCTGACTTCCTTCTCCCAAATTCCAGGGAATCTCAAGCCAAGCAGGCTAGTTCCTAGAATTAGCAATCCATTTCCTGTGTGCTGGTTGGCTTTCTATAAGGTTCTTGGGTGGCACAAACAGTTTGTGCTCAGCTGCTAACCTAAAAGTAGGCAGTTCAAATCCACTCAGAAGCACCTTGGAAAAAAGTCCTGGTGATCTGCTTCTTAAAGTTCGCAGCTATTGAAAACCCTGTGGAGCACAGCTCTACTCTGACACACATTGGATTGCCATGACTCAGAGTTTCGATGGCAACTAATGGTTATGGTATTTCTGTTTTTAACTTTCTAGAAACTACCAGGTTTTTTTTTGTTTTGTTGTTTTTTAACAGAGGCTACATCATTTTACATCCTCAGTGACAAACATTTTTAGTATCTAGTGTTTTCTTCTTGGATCCACGATCAACATCCGTGGAAGCAGCAGTCAAGAAATCAAAAGATGCATTGCATTGGGCAAAATCTGCTGCAAAAGATCTCTTTAAAATGTTGAAAAGCAAAGATGTCACTCTGAAGACTAAGGTGCACCTGATCCAAGCTATGGTGTTTTCAATTGCCTTACATGCATGTGAAAGCTGGACAATGAGTAAGGAAGACCGAAGAAGAATTGATGCCTTTGAATTGTGGTGTTAGTGAAGAATATGGAATATACTATGGGCTGCCAAAAGAATGAACAGATCTGTCTTGAAAAAAGTACAACCAGAATGCTCCTTAGAAGCAAGGATGATGAAACTACGTCTCATATACTTTGGACATGTTATCAGGAGGGATCAGTCCCTGGAGAAGGACATCATGCCTGGTAAAGTAGAGGGTCAGTGAAAAATAGGAAGACCCTCAATGAGATGGACTGACACAGTGGCTGCAACAATGGGCTCAAGCATAACAGTGATTTTGAGGATGGCGCAAAACCAGGCAGTGTTTCATTGTGTTGTACACGGGGTCACTGTGAGTTGGAACTGACTTGAGGGCACCTAACTACAACAACAACAACAGTGTGTCCTTCTGATATTTTTCTTATATGTATGTGAGTATGTGAGTACATGTGTGTATGTGTGTGCATTAAATGCAGAGGAATTGGGGGGACATTGAAGAGACTTAAACACAGAAGTGACATGATCAGATTTTAATTAGAGAAAAGTCAGACTCATGAACAACTGCCTCCTTTGTTATGAGACCAGAAGAACTGGATGGTGCCCGGCTACCATTACTGAACATTTTGCTCAATGATTCTATAAAAGAATCCTGATCAAAAGGGGGAAAATACAGAATCAAATTTAAAATTCTCATGGATTGCAGACTTTCTGGAGCATGGAAGCTCGATGAAACCCTGAAACTATTGCCCTGAGATAATCTTTAAACCTGAAACCAAAATATCCTATGAAGTCTTCTTAAAACCAAACAATAGCTTAGCTTAAATGGTAAACTCTCTGCCTTGAACATTATGTGACAACTCAAAAGATTAGATAGGAACCTTAGGGGGTAGTGAGTTTGTGTTAATGGGAAAAGAACAACTCAGAAAAGGAAGGTGAGAATGGTTGCACAACTCAAAGAATGTAATCAGTGTCACTGAATAGTACATGTAGAACCTGTTGAATTGGTGTATATTTTGCTGTGTATATTCTCAACAACAACAACAAAATAAATAAAATTCAAAATAAAATCAGACTGGTGGTTAGTGAGGGGATAGATGTGGGGGCGCCCCTGGTGGCAGGGACCAGTGGGAGTCACAGTGGGCCAGGGTGCCCAGGTGTGTGATGTCTGTGCTCTGAGTTAGGGCACAGGCAGCTGGATGGAGAAAAAGAAACGTTTGAGAGGAATCCCCAAAGAGGAAAGAGCAGGTGTTTTAATGTATTTTACCTATTGCAGATGATGGTAAAGAAAAACAACAGGTGGTTTGGGGGTTCCTTAACAATCAATCCATGCCCATGGAAGCTGTTGTAGTTGTTGATGGGTGCCATCGAGTCAATTCTGACTCGTAGCAATCCCGTGTGAGAGAGTAGAACTGCCCCACAGAGTTTCCTAGGCTGTAATCTTTATGGGAGCAGATTGCCAGGTCTTTCTCCCACAAAGCCTGCGGATAGGTTCAAACTGCCTACCTTTCTGTTAGAAGCTGAGCCCTTAACCATTGTACCACCAGGGCTCCTTCCCAAGGAAGTAGCAGTCATGAAATCAAACAATGTATTGCATTGGGAAAATTTGCTGCAAAAGACCTCTTTAAAGTGCTAAAAAGCAAAGATGTCACTATGAGGACTAAGGTGCACCTGACTCAAGCCATGGTATTTTCAGTTGCCTCATGCGCATGTGAAAGCTGGACAATGGGTAAGGAAGACTGAAGAAAAACTGATGCCTTTGAATTATGGTGTTGGCGAAGAATATCGAACATTCCGTGAACTGCCAGAAGAATGAACAAATCTGTCTTAGAAGAAGTACAGCCAGAATGCTCCTTAGAATCAAAGATGGCCAGACTTCATCTCAGGCACTTTGGACATGTTATCATGTTATTTTGGCTCATAGCCACCTCATGTAACAGAGTAGAACTGCCCCATAGTTTTCTTAGACTGTAACATAAACAGAAGCAGGAGGGACCAGTCCCTGGAGAAGGACATCATGCTTGGTAAAGTAGTGGATGAGCAAAAAAGAGGAAAACCCTCAACAAGATGGATTAATACAATGGCTGCAACAATGGGCTCAAACATAGCAATGATTGTGAGGATGACACAGGTCAGGACAAGGTTTCGTTCTGTTGTATGAGGGGTCCCTATGTCTCAGATCTGACCTGATGGCCCTAACAACAACAACCAAAAGGAAAACCCAAGAAGAGGAGCAGGCCTGAAATGGAAGTGCTCATTTTTGTGGTCTGTGAGAAGGTTTGTGAGATGTGCAGAGAGATGGTTTGGAATCAGTGGAATACTCAGGTCTAGGGCTCTGGAGCAGACACCCCAACTTGGCTGCCCTCTCTAGAAGTGTTATTGTTGTTTGCAGATGAGTTGGCTCTGACTCATAGCGACCGGATCTATAACAGAAGGAAACATTGCCCTGTCCTGACCGTCCTCACAATCTTTGGTATGTTTGAAGCCATCATTAGAGCCACTTTATCAATCCATCTCATGGAGGTTTCCCTTGTTTTCAGTAACCCCGTACTTTACCACTGTTGATGTGGTTGTTGTGTACTGTCAGAGCAGAACTGCCCTATAGGGTTTCCTAGGCTGTAATCTTTACAACCTGTGGAGCCACTCAGTGGGTCCAAACCACCAACCTTTGGGTTAGCAGCCAAGTACTTTAACAATTGTGCCACCAGGGCTCCTTTACTTTACCACTAGAAAGGTAAATTAGCCCCAAATAACTGTGAGAGAGATTGTGTGGGGAAATAGCTATGTATTAGTGTTAGGTACTAGGGAACTAGGAGCTTAGGTGGAGCAGTGGTTAAGTGCTTGATTGCTAACTAAAATATCTGCCGTTCGAACCCACCCATTGGTCCCAATGGAGAAAAGACCTGGTGATCTGTTCCTATAAAGATTACAGCCTAGAAAACCCTATGGGACAGTTCTCCACTGTCACATGGGATCACTAAGAGTCAGAATAGATTCCACAGCATGCAACAACTAGGAGACTAAAGGCAGGAGGAACAAGGCAGAGAGAAACCATGGGGGGAGACTGAGTTAGGATATGAACAACGTGAATAAAGCTGAAAGAAAAGGTTTGAGTGATACTTAGAAGTTAGAATCCCTGGAACCAGGTGAGTGATCAGGGCCAGAAAAGAACAAAGGGGCCACCTGGCCATGTCCCCCAGATAGGCTCAATGTTCTCAATAAAAGACATGATGATGAGGACACAGAACAATTATCTCCTGGGATAGGGACTGCAGGTTGCTTCCTTATGAAACACGTCATTGATATGCAGTAACTAGATACCTGGGCTTCTCACCTGGCCAATGAGCTGGCCCCCTTCCACCTTGCCTTCCCCAGCATTGAGGTCTGATCTGCTCAGACACAGGCCCAGGGAGATTGAGAAATCTCGGGAAGCCTTCCAGAATGTTGCCCCTATCTGCCCCTTGGTGGTATCCTCAGGCATAGATACAGGTACAGTTTTAGGGCAATCAGCCCCAACTTTTCTGTGGTCTCCTTTGGATAACCTATATTGCCTTCAATAAATACTGAGTACCTACTGTGTTCTTTGGGGGCAGTGGTGGTTCAGTGGTAAAGTTCTTGCTATTCATGCAGGAGACCTGTTTTCATTTCCCAGACAATGCACTTCATATGCGGCCATCACCCATCTGTCAGAGGAGGCTTGTGTGTTGCTACTATGCTGAAAAGGTTTCAGCAGAGCTTTCAGACTAAGATGAATAGGAATAAAGGACTGGCAATCTACTACCAAAAATCAGCCAATAAAAAGCCTATGCCCCCAAAACTATTGCCCTGAGATGATCTTTAAACCATAAACCAAAAATCTCTCCTGGTGTCTTCCTAAACCAAATAGTTTAGCTTAACTACTAAAGAACGTCTGCCTGGAGCATTATGCTGTTTTAGGATCTATCAATATGGGATCAAATTGACAACAGAAATTCAAAAGATTAGATAAGAAGGGTGAGAATATTTGCACAACTTGAAGAATGTAATCAATGTCACTGAATTGTACACTTAGAAACAGTTGAGTTGGAGGAGCCCTGGTGCCACAGTGGTTAAGCATTGAGCTTTTAACCAAATGACTGGCAGTTTGAACCCAGTAGCTGCTCTGGGAGAAAGAGGTGGCAGTCTACTTCCTTAAAGATTAAAGTGTTGGAAGTCCTATGGGACAGTTCTAGTCTGTCCTATAGGGTCAATATGAGTCAGTATTGACTCAATGACAGAATTGTTTTTTGTTTTTGTTTTTTTTTTGTAAATATTCTCAACATCAACAAAATAAAAATTTAAAAAAAAAAAAAACTCTATGGATCAGAGTGGTCCCATTCCCTACCAGTAATGGGGATGGGGCAGGACTGGTCAGTGCTTGGTTCTCTGTGCATAGTGGACAGGTTTCAGCAGAGCTTCCAGACTAAAACAGATTGGGAAGAGAGGCCTGGCAATCTACTTCCAAAAATCAGCCAGTGAAAACCCTCTGGACCACAATGGTTCTATCTTGTTTAGTATGGGGTCACCATGAATCAGAGAGCCGACTCGAGGACAGCTAATGACATGAACAATACATTTTTATAGTATTTACTATATGACAGATACTGTTCTAAGCACCTTTGCCTACAGTAACTCATACAACCCTACGAGAGAGGAACCATTACTGTTGTTGTTGTTGGGTGCTGTTGAGTGGATTCCAACTCATAGCAACCCCATGTGACAAAGTAGAACTGGCCCATAGGTTTTCCTAGGCTTTAATGTTTATGGGAGCAGATTGCCAGGTTTTTTTCCAGAGCAGCAGATGGGTATGTTTGAACCAGTGACCTCTCAGTTAGCAGCTGAGCACTTAACCGTTGCACCACCAGGACTCCTTGGAACCATTATTAGCCCCATTTTATAGATAAGGAAACTGAGACTCAGAAACAGTAAGGTCCCCACAAAGTCTCGTAGGTAGCCAATGGCAGGCAAGAATCTGACCACTCCTACAACTGAACCAATTAGCTATTTCAGTAAAACCTGCAAAAGCTGGAACTTGGGTAAGGCAGAAACTTGTCAGAGGAAGAAAACTCAAATATTTTCCACTCATAGAGAGTGATAGCAAGTGTTAAGACTGCACCCTGACAAAAGTGGACATCTTTTGAGACCTGGCAAAGCAAGGCGGTCCTGTGGAGTTCCAGTTCTCGCAGGTTTCACTGTATTATCCCTCATTTTACTCCGCAGGAAACTGAGATCTAGAAAGAGGAAATAATACGTCCAAGTTCACAGAGTCAGGAGGTGAAGGCCCTGAGGTCTGAGCCCACATCTTTCTGATTTCACAGCCTGGTCCATTCCCCTTACTCTTGGCCAGTCCCTTAAACCTCTGACTTGCTGCTCTCTCATCTGTTCCATGGGGGACAGGAGACCCCAATAGATCTTCTACCCAGGAGAGGTGTGAGCTTAACTGTAGGGCTTAATCATTTGCAAGACCTAGGGACTCCTAGAACTGCCATGCCGTTGTAGTTGTTGAGTTTTCGACTCATAGTGACCCCATGTGCCGAGTAGAACTACCCCATGCTATTTCATGGGCTGTAATATTTACAGAAGCAGATCACCAGGTCTTTCTGTCTCAGAGCCGCTGGGTGAGTTTAAACCACCCATCTCTAGGTTAGGAAGTAAGTGCTTAACCATCGTGTCACTACGGCTTCTTAGAACTACCATGTGACTCAGCAATTCCACTCCTAGGTATATGCCCAAAAGCACGAATAGCAGTGACTCAGACACGTTTACCAATGTTCATTGCAGCACTTTAAACAATACCCCAAAGTTATAAACAACCCAAGTGTCCTTCAATGGATGAATGGATAAACACAATGTGGTCTATCCATACAACGAAATATTATTCAGCCACAAAGAGAAATGAAGTCCGGATACATGCTACCACATGGATCAAGCTTGAAAACATCATGCACGGTGAAATACGTCAAGCACTAAAGGACAAATCGTGTATGATTCCACTGATGTGAGATATCTAGAATAGGGAAATCCCTAAAGATGGAAGAGTATTGGCGTTTATGAGGGGCTGGGGAAGGGGAGAAAAGGGAAAAATCACCATAGCATCCACTTAAAAGTGGTGAGTTGTATTTTATGTGAATTATTCCTCAATGACTTGTTTTCCTAATTTTTTTTATTGTGTTTTAGGTGATAATTTACAGCTCAAGTTAATTTCTTATACCAAAATGTATACACATAGTGTTATGTGACACTACTTGCAATCCCTATAATGTGACAGCACACTCCCCTTTCCACCCCAGGTTTCCTGTGTCCATCCAACTAGCTCCTCTCCCTTTCTGCCTTCTTATCCTGTCTCCAGACAGGAGCCGTCCATTTGACTCATGTATCTGCTTGAACGAAGAAGCACACTCTCCACGAGTATTATTTTCTTTTTTATAGTCCAGTCTAATCTTTGTCTGAAGAGTCGGCTTCGGGAATTGTTTTAGTTCCGGGTTAACAGAACGTTTGGGTGTCATGATTTTGAGGGTTCCTCCAGTCTGAGTCAGACCATTAAGTCTCGTCTTTTTACTAGAATTTGAGTTCTACACCACACTTTTCTCCTGCTCCGTCCAGGACTCTTTGTTGTGTTCCTTGTCAGGGTGGTCATTGGTGGTAGCTGGGCATCACCTAGTTCTTCTGGTCTCAGGCTGATGCAGTCTAGCTTATGTGGCCCTTTTGTCTCCTGGGCTAATATTTTCCTTGTGTCTTTGGTGTTCTTTATTCTCCTTTGCTCCAGATGGATTGATCAGTTGATGCATCTCAGATGGCTGTTCACAAGACTTTAAGACCCCAGATGCCACTCACCAAAGTGGGATGCAGAACATTTTCTTAATAAACTTTGTTACGCCAATTGACATAGATGCTCTTGAAACCATGGTCTCCAGACCCCAGCCCCAGCTACTCTGTACCTCGAAGTGTTAGGTTGTGTTCAGGAAACTTTTTTTTTCCCAAAAAGTGAGTAATATCCTGTGTGATCAAGTGAGAAGTATGCATAAAGCACTTTGTCTTTTTTTAAAAAATCTATTATTTATTTATTTTATTGTACTTTAGACGAAGGTTTACAGAACAAATAGTTTCTCATTAAACAGTTAGTACACATATTGTTTCATGACAATGCTTAACAACCCCACAACATGTTAATACTGTCCCTTCTTGACCTTGGGTTCCCTATTACCAGCTTTCCTTTCCCCTCCTGCCTTCTAGTCCTTGTCCCTGGACTGTTGTGCCCCATTAGTCTCATTTTGTTTTATGGGGCTGTCTAATCTTTGGCCAAAGGGTGAACGTTGGGAGTGACTTCACTAAAAGGGTGTCTGGGGGCCATACTCTTGGAGTTTCTCCAGTCTCTGTTAGGCCAGTAAGTCTTGTCTTTTTTTGTGAGTTAGAATTTTGTTCTGCATTTTTCTCCACCTCTGTCTGGGACTCTCTGTTGTGATCCCTGTCAGAGCAGTCAGTGGTGGTAGCTGGGCACCATCTAATTGTACTGGACTCAGTCTGGTGGAGGCCATGGTAGTTGCAGTCCCTTAGTCCTTTGAACTGATCTTTCCCTTGTACCTTGTTTTTTTTCATTCTCCCTTGCTCCCAAAAGGGTGAGACTAGTGGAGTATCTTAGATGGATGCTCACAGGCTTTTAAGACCCTGGATGTTACTCATCAAGGCAGAATGTAGAACATTTTCTTATAAACTATGTTATGCCAATTGAGCTAGATGTTCCCCGATCAGGAAACTTCTTATATTTGGTTTAGTCCAGTTGTTCTGATTTCGCCCATATTGTGTATTGTCCTTCCCTTCACCTAAGATGATTCTTGTCTACTATCTAGTTTGTGAACTCCCATCTTGCTCCCTCTCTACCCTTGGAACAAACAAAGAATGCTTTCTTCTGTGTTTCAACCTTTTCTTGAGTTCTTATAATAGTGGTCTCATACAATATTTGTCCTTTTGTGACTAATTTCGCTCAGCATAAAGCCTTCCAGATTCATCCATGGCGTGAAATGTTTCGCTGATTCATCATTGTTTTTTATTGTTGCATAGTATTCCTTTGTGTGTATGTACCATAATTTGTTTATCCATTTGTCTGTTGGTGGGCACCTAGGTTGTTTCCATCTTTTTGCTATTGTGAACAGTGCTGTAATGAACATGGGTGTGCATATATCTATTCATGTGACGGCTCATATTTCTCTAAGATATCTTCCAAGGAGGGGGATTGCTGGATCATGTAGTACTTTTATTTCTAGCTTTTTTTTTTTTTACCCTTCTTTTTTTATTATTGTACTTTAGATGAACATTTACAGAACCAATTAGTTTCTCATTAAACAGTTAGTACATATGTTTTTTGTGACATTGGTTATCAACCCCACGACATATCAACACTCTCCCTCTCGATCTTGGGCTCCCTATTACCAGCTTTCCTGTCCCCTCTTGCCTTCTAGTCCTTGCCTCTCGGCTGGTGTGCCCCTTTAGTCTCATTTTGTTTTCTGGGCCTGTCTAATCTTTGGCTGAAGGGTGAACCTCAGGAGGGACTTCATTATTGAGCTCAAAGTGTGTTGGGGGGGCCACACTCTCAGTGTTTCTCCAGTCTGTTAGGTCGGAAGTCTGGTCTTTTTTGTGAGTAAGAATTTTGTTCTACATTTTTCTCCAGCTCTGTCCAGGACCCTCTATTGTGATCCCTGTCAGAGCAGTCATTGCTGGTAGCCAGGCACCATTTAGTTCTATTGGACTCAGTCTGGTGGAGGCTATGGTAGTTGTGGTCCATTAGTCCTTTGAACTAGTCTTTTACTTGTGTCTTTAGTTTTCTTCATTCTCCCTTGCTCCCGATGGGGCGAGACCAGTGGAGTATATTAGATGGCCACTCACAAGCTTTTAAGACCCCAGATGCTACTATCCAAACTAGAATGTAGAACATTTTCTTTATAAACTGTTATACCAATTGAGCTAGATGTTCCCTGAGATTATGGTCCCCACAACCCTCAGACAGGTAATTTGGTCCCTCAGGGAGTTTAAATGTATCTATGGAGCTTCCATGACCTTGCCTCATACAAGTTGTGCTGGCTTCCTCAGTATTGTGTACTGTCTTACCCTTCACCAAAGTTACCACTTATCTATTGCCTATTTAGTGTTTTTCCATCCCCACCCCTTTCCTCCCTCGTTACCATCAAAGATTGTTTCTTTTTGTGTGTAAACCTTTTCATGAGTTTTTATCATAGTGGTCTCATACAATATTTGTCCTTTTGTGATTGACTTATTTCACTCAGCATAATGCCCTCCAAATCCATCCATGTTGTGAGATGCTTCATAGATTCACTACTGTTTTTTATCATTGCGTAGTACTCCATTGTGCGTATGTACCATAGTGTGTTTATCTATTCATCTGTTGATGGGCATCTAGGTTGTTTCCATCTTTTTGCTATTGTGAACAATGCTGCAATGAACATGGGTGTGTATATGTCTACTCCAGTGACAGCTCTTATTTCTCTAGGATATATTCCCAGGAGTGGGATGGCTGGATCATATGATATTTCTATTCCTAGTTTTCTAAGGAAGCGCCATATTGTTTTCTAAAATGGTTGTACTATTTTGCATTCCCACTAGCAGTGCATAAGCGTTAGAATCTCCCTGTAGCCTCTCCAACATTTGTTATTTTTTATTTTTTTGATCTGTGCCAGTAATGTCAGGGTGAGATGGTATCTCATGGTGGTTTTGATTTGCATTTCTCTAATGGCTAGTGATCACAAGAATTTCCTCATGTGTCTGTTAGCTGCTAAAATGTCTTCTTTGGTGAAGTGTCTGTTCATTTCTTTTGACCATTTTTTAATTGGATTATTTGTCTTTTATTGTAGAAATGTTGGGTGTTCCCATAGATTTAGAGATTTGTCAGAGCCAATTTTTTTCCCCTAGTCTGTAGGTTCTCTTTTTACTCTTTTTTTTTTTTTCCAGAACTTTTTAAAAATTCTTTATTAGGCTATAATCTTCACAGTGCCCTCAGTGCATTGCATTCTTTTTAAAAGCCACACATATATTTTCCTCAATGAAACATGTAATCCATCTCAAGTGTAAGGAGAGCCTGTACGTAATTACTTCATTGAGATAGACAGCAAGTGCTTTAGCTATTTTTTTTTTCTATTGTACTTCAGGTGAAGGCCCACAGGACAAATAGTCTCTCATGAAACAGCAGTACACACATTGTCCCATGACACTGATCAACAACCCCACAACACATCAACCCTCTAACCTCTCAACCCCTTCTTTTGGTGAAAATACACATAGCCAAAGACACACCACTTCAAAAACTTCCACATGCACAGCTCAGTGACGTCGACCACGCTCCTCCAATTGTGCTGCTACTCTCACTTAAGATGAAGGCCCACAGAACAAAACACTTTCTCATTCAACAGTTACTACACATGTTGCCCTATGACAATGGCCAACAATCCCACAACACATCAACAATATCCCTACTCAACCCTAGGTTCCCCACCACCAGCTTCCCCATCCCCCTCCGCCCTCCGGCCCCCGTCACTGGACTGCTGTACCCCATCAGTCCCATTTGGCTCTACGGGGCTGTCCACTCCCAGGCCGAACGGCAAACCTCGGAGATAACCTCACCACCGAGCCAAAAGTGTGTCTGGGGGCCACATTCTCAGGGCCTCTCCAGTCTCCTTCAGGCCAGCAAAGCTGGTCCTTCCCTTGTGAGTCAGAACGATGTTCCACATCCCTCTCCAGCTCAGTCCACAACCGTCTGCCATGACCCAGTTCAGAGCAGTCAGCCGTGGTAGCCGGGCACCATCCAGCTGCACTGGACTCAGTCCGGTGGAGGCCTTGGCAGCTGTGGACCACCAGTCCTTTGGACCAATCCCTTCCCTGTATCCTGCTCTCTCCATTCTCCCCTGCTCCCAAAGGGATGAGACCGGTGGAGCATCCCAGATGGCCGCTCACAGGCTTCCAAGACCCCAGACACCACTCACCAAGGTAGAATGCAGAACACTGTCCCTACAAACTGTGCTATGCCAATTGAACCAGACGCTCCCCGAGACCATGGTCCCCACAGCCCTCCGTCCAGCAATTCAGTCCCTCAGGGAGTTTGGATGTGTCTGTGGGGCTTCCACGACCTTTCCTTGTACAAGCTGTGCTAGTTTCCCCCGTATTGTGTACTGTCTCACCCTTCACCCAAGATACCACTTATCTATTGCCTATTTAGCATTTCCTCCCCACCCCTCCCATCCCTGGTAACCAACAAGGATTGTTACATTTTGTGTGTCTGTTTTTACTCTTCTGGTGAAGTCTTTTGATGAGCATAACTGTTTAATTTTTAGAAGATCCCAGTTATCTAGTTTCTCTTCTGGAGTCTGTGTGCTGTTAGTTATGGTTTGTATTCTGTTAATGCCGTGTATTAGGCCTCTAGTGTTGATCCTATTTTTTCTTCTATCATCTTTATAGTTTCTGGTTTTATATTTAGTTTTTGTGTATAGTGTGAGGTATGGGTTCTGTTTCTTTTTTTTGCAGATGGACATCCAGTTTTGCCAACATCATTTCTTAAAAACACTGACTTTTCCCCATTTGATGGACTTTGGGCCCTTGTGGAAGATCAGGTAACTGTAGATGGAGTTACATGTGGGTTCTCAATTCTGTTCCATTGGTCAATGTATCTGTCGTTGTACCAGTAATAGGCTGTTTTGACTACCTTAGCTATCTAGTATGTTCTGAGGTCAGGTAGTGTGAGTCCTCCTACTTTGTTCTTCTTCTTCTATAGTGCTTTACTTATCTGAGGGCTCTTCCCTTTCCATCTCTTTAATGAATGATATTGGTATTTGGATTGGGATTGCATTGTTATTTGTAGATTGCTTTGGGTAGAATTGTCATTTTCACAATGTTGAGTCTACCTCTCCATGAATATGGGATGTTTTCCATTTATATAGATCTCTTTTGGTTTCTTGCAGTAGTGTTTTGTAGTTTTCTTTGTATAGGTCTCTTACATCCTGGTTAGATTTATTCCTAAGTATTTTATTTTTTTTAGGGGCTATTATAAATGGTATAGTTTTCCTTTTCAGCATTCTCTTTATTGGTGTATAGGAATCCAACTGATTTTTGTATTTTATCTTGTATCCTGCTATTCTGCTGAATCTTTCTATTAGTTCTGGTAGTTTTCTTGTAGAGTCTTTTGGGGTTTCTGTGTACAGTATCAGATCGTCCTCAAATAGCGACAGTTTAACTTCTTCATTACCAATTTGGATGCCTTTTATTTCTTTTTCTTGCCTTATTGCTCTAGCTAGGACTTCCAGCACACTGTTAAATAGGAGTGGTGACAAAGGGAATCCGTGTATTGTTGCTGTTCTCAACAGGAATGTTTTCAGCCTCTCTCCATTAAGAATGATGTTGGCTGTTGGTTTTGTATAGATGCCCTTTATTATGTTGAGGAATTTCACTTCTATACCTATTTTTTTCAGAGGTTTTTATCAGAAATGGGAGTTTAACTTTGTTGAATGCCTTTTCTGTGTTGATTGAGATGATCATGTGATTGTTTTTGTTTATATGGTGGATTATGTTGATTGACTTTCTAATGTTGAACCATTCTTGCATACCTGGTATGAATCCCACTGCTTCGTGGTGCAAAATTGTTTTGGTATAATGCTGAATTCTATTGGCTAGAATTTTGTTGAGAATTTTTCCGTCTATATTCATGAGAGGTATTGGTCTGAAATTTTCTTTTTTTTTTTTGTGGTGTTTTTGCCTGGTTTTAGTATCAGGGTTATGCTGGCTTCATAGAATGAATTCGGAAGTAACCCTTCCTTTTCTATGTTCTGAAATATTTTGTGTAGTACTGGTGTAAGCTCTTCTCTGAATGCTTAGAAGAATTCTCCAGTGAAGACATCTGGGCCAGGGCTTTTTTTTTGTTGGAGTTTTTTTTTTTTTTATTTAATTACCTTTTCAATCTCTTCTCTTTTTATGGGTCTGTTCAGATTTTCAACATCATTTTGTGTTAGTTTGGATAGGTAGTGTGTTTTTAGAAATTTGTCTATTTCCTCTAGATTTTCAAGTTTTTTGGAGTATAGTTTTTCATAGTACTCTGTTATGATCCTTTTTTTTTTTCCAGTTGGATCTGTTTTAATGTACCCCATTCATTTCTTGTTTGGGTTATTAGTGTACTCTTCTGTTTTTCTTTTGTCAGTTTGGCCAGTGGTTTGTCACTTTTGTTGATGCTTTCAAAGAACCAACTTTTGGTTTTGTTGATTCTTTCTATTGTTTTTCTATTCTCTATTTCATTTATGTCTGCTCTGATCTTTGTTATTTCTTTCTTCTGCTGGTTGTGGCCTTCTTTTGCTGTTCTCTTTCTATTTGTTCGAGTTGTGTAGCTAATATTTTGATTTTGTCCATTTTTTTCTTTTTTGATGTGTGCATCTATTGCTATAAATTGACCTCTGATCACTGCCTTTGCTGTGTCCCAAAGGTTTTAGTATGGAGTGTTTTCATTTTCATTTGATTCTAGGAATTTTTTTATTCCATTTCTGATTTCTTCTATTACCCAGTGGTTTTTAAGCAGGGTGTTGCTCAGTTTCCATGTAATTGATTTTTTTTCCTTGCTCTTTCTGTTGTTAATTTCTCCTTTGATGGTGTTGTGATTTGAGAAGATACTTTATATTATCTGAATGTTTTGGATTTTGTTAAGGGTTGCTTTGTGGCCTAAGATGTGGTCCATTCTGGAGAACATTCCATGTGTATTGGAAAACGATGTGCATTTTGCAGCTGTTGGGTGGAGTATTCTATATATGTCTGTGAGGTCAAGCTGGCTGATTGTGGCCTTTATGTCTACTGTATCTTCGTTGAGTTTCTTTCTAGATGTTCTGTCCTTTAGTGACAGTGGTGTGCTGAAGTCTTCTACTATTATTGTGAAACTGTCAATTTCTCTTTTCGGAGCTGTTAGATTTTGTGTATTTTGGAGCCCTGTCATTCAGTGGGTAGATATTTATTGTGATTATGTCTTCATGATGGATTGTCCCTTTAATCATTTTATAATACTCTTATTTTCTTTTATGTTGGATTTTGCTTTAAAGTGTATTTTATATGAAATCCCTATTATCACTCCTGCTCTTTTTTGATAGCTGTTTGCTTGATATATAGTTTTCCATCCTTTGATTTTTAATAGATTTATGTCTTTGTTTCTAAGGTGCGTCCCTTGTAGTCAGCATATTGATGGATCCTGTGTTTTTTTTAATATATTCTTTCACTCTCTGTCTCTTTTTGGGTGCATTTAGGCCATTTACATTCAGTGTAATTATTGATAGGTATGAGTTTATTGCTCTCATTTTGCAGTGCTTTTTTGTGGTGCTGATGTTTTCTTTGTTCTTTTTACTCTCCTGTGCCAAATTCCTTTTTTTTGTGGCTTATTTTTTCATTTGTTCTTGTAGATTTTGTGTTTACTCTGACTTTGTTTTCCTTCTGTATTTTGATGAGTAGGTTTGTTAACTTTCTTTTTGGTTACTTTGAAATTTACCCTTATCTTCCTAAGTTTGAACTAGTCTTTTGTTACTTGACATCGCCTTGCCTTCCTCTCCATTAGAAACTTCTATGCCTACACAGTTTATTCCCTTTTGTATTATTCTGACTTTGTCATTTACAGATTAACCTCTTTGGTTCCCTGTTGTAAATATTTTAGCTTTGATTAATCCTTGAGAGTTCATTTCCTAGGTTGGTATCTGGCTTGTGTGGTCTGGGATCCTGGATTCAGGCTGTCATCTGATGTTGTTTGTTCTCAAAATGAGGACTTCCTTTAATAATTATTGTAACTATAATTTGGTTTTTACATAGTCCTTTAGTTTCTGTTTATCTGGAAATGTCCTAATTTCACCATCGTATTTGAAAGAGAGTTTTGCCGGATATATTACTCTTGGTTGGCAATTTTTTTATTTCAAGGTTTTATATATGTCATTCCATTGCCTTCTTGCCAACATGGTTTCTACCGAGTAATCAGAGCTTAGTCTTATTGTTTCTCCTCTGTATGTGACTTTTCATTTTTCTGAAGCTGCTCTCAAGATTCTTTATTTGTCTTTGGTTATAGCGAGTGTGATTATGATATGCCTTGGTGATTTTCTTTTGGGGTGCACCCTATAGAGGGTTAGTTGAGCCCCTTGGATGGTCGAATTTTCATCTTCATGATATTAGGGAAGTTTCCTGTTAGCAATTCTTCAATCATTCTGTCTGTGTTTTTTGTTTTCTCCTCCTGTCTGGAACTCCAATCACTGGCAAATTTTTGCTTTTGATTGTATCTTACATCATTCTCAGGGTTTCTTCATTTTTCTTCGTTCTTTTTTCCGATTTTTAATCAAACAAAATGGTATCCAAGTATTTGTCTTCAATCTCGCTGATCCTGTCTTCCATTTTTTCAAACCTGCTCCTCAGACCTTTTATGACACTTCTGAAATCTTTTTCCATTTCTGAAATCTTGTTGTTTATCTTTTGGATTTATAATAGCTGTTTTTGTAAGATTTCTAGTTGTGCATTTATTTGACATTTTTTCCCTGTATTATTTTCCTGTCTTTTCTGTGATTTTGTCTGACTTTTCCATGACTTTTTCTATTTTTTCTCATTTTTGTCTGCTTTTTCCTTCAGCTTTTGGATGGTCTGAATATTAGAGATTTGAATTCCCTGTCAGGTAGTTCCAGTGCCTTTTATTCTAGTGGAAAAGCATCTGGTGTTTTATTTTGGATGCCTACTGGAAACATCCTGTCCTTTTTTTTTAAATATATGTTTTGATACTGTCTGCTGTCTTTGGGACATTCAGTAGTTATTTTCTTCATTTATTGATTGTAGATTTGTTTGTTTCTTCTGGCTTTTTTGTTTTATTTGGTTATGTCTGAGCAGGCGGGTTGTGCATTCTTTGTTGTTTGCATGTCTGTGGGCATGATACTTCTCACCACCTTGTCCAAGGGGCAGGGCCAGTCGCTCAGTTATGGTGCACCAGGACAGGTCCAGCTGAAGTGAAGGGGCTGGGATGAGTTTTTTGTGGCACGTACTGGGGCCAACAGGGCAGGGCCAAGGTTCAGTGCAGGGCTGGTTCCAGTAGACCTTGCTTGTGCTGGTCAAAGTTGTGATGTTCAGCCCACCAAGCAGATAGGCAGGAGGAAGGAGGGAGGTTTTGATGCGTGGAGCTAAGTGGGTATGAGAAAGGGGAATGCTTTCAGACTCTCTACATTTAGTATGATTTTGGCTGTTGGCTTTGGATAAATGCTCTTTATTATGTCGAGGAATTTCCCTTCTATTCCTATTTTGCTGATTGGTTTTATCATGAATGGGTGTTAGACTTTGTCACATGCCTTTTCTGCATCAACAGATAAGATCATGTAGTTCTTATCTTTTGTTTTATTTATATGATGATTACATTGATAGTTTTTCTAATGTTGAACCATCCCTGCATACCTAGTATGAATCCCACTTGATCATGGTGAATTATTTTTTTGATATGCTGTTGAATTCTATTGGCTAGAATTTTGTTGAGGATTTTTGTGTCTATGTTCATGAGGGATATTGGTCTCTAATCTTTTTGTTTTGTGATGTCTTTACCTGATTTTGGTATCAGGGTTATGCTGGCTTCATAGAATGAGTTTGGGAGTATTCCATCCTTTTCTATGCTCTGGATACCTTTAGTAGTACTGATGTTAACTCTTCTCTGAAAGTTTGGTGGAATTCTCCAGTGAAGCTGTCAGGGATAGAGATTTTTTGTTGGAATTTTTTTTTTATTATCTCTTCAATCTTTTCTTGTGTTATAGGTTTATTTAGTTTTTTTTAACCTCTGTTTGTGTTAGTTTAGGTAGGTAACGTGTTTCTAGAAATTTATTCATTTCCTCTAGGTTTTCAAATTTGTTAGAGTACAGTTTTTCATAGTATTCTGTGATGATTCTTTTAATTTCAGTTGGATCTGTTGTAATATCACCCATCTCCTTTCTTATTTGGGTTATTTGCTTCCTCTCCTGTTTCTCTTTTGTTAGTTTGGCCAGTGGTTTATTGATTTTGTGATCTTTTCAAAGAACTAGCTTTTGATCTAGTTGACTCTTTCACTTGTTGTTCTGTTCTCTATTTCATTTATTCCTGCTGTAATTTTTATTATTGCCTTTATTCTGGTGCCTGAAGGCTTTTTTTCTGCTCTCTTTCGATTTGTTTGAATTGTAGGGTTAATGTTTTGAATTGGCCCTTTCTTCTTTTTGGGTGTGTGCATTTATTGCTATAAATTAGCACTACTTTTGCTATGTCCCAAAGGTTCTGGTAGGATACATTTTCATTTTCATTTGATTCTGTGAATTTCTTTATATTGTCCTTGATTTCGTCTATAACCCCATAGTTTTTGAGCAAGGTGTTGTTCAATTTCCATGTATATGATTTTTTTCCCTTTATGTTTCTGTTGTTGATTTCTACTTTTATGGCTTTATGATCATAAAAGATGCTTTATAACATTTTGATGCTTTGGATTCTTTTAAGGCTTGCTTTGTGGCCTAATATGTGGTCTATTCTGGAGGATATTCTATGTGCATTGGAAAAGAAAGTATACTTGTTTGTTGTTGGGTGAAGTGTTCTGTATATGTCTATGATATCAAGCTGGTTGATTGTGGCATTTAGATCTTCCATGTCTTTATTGAGTTTCTTTCTAGATGTTCTGTCCTTCACCAAAAGTGGTGTGTCAAAGCCTCTTACTATTATCGTGGAGCTGTCTATTTCTCTTTTCAATGTGGTTTTATGTATTTTGGAGCCCTGTTGTTGGGTGTGTATATATTTATTATAGTTATGCCCTCCTGTTGTATTGACCCTTTAATCATTATATAGTGTCCTTCCTTATCTCTTGTGGTGGATTTTGTTTTAAAGTCTATTTTTCAGAGATTAATATTGCCACTTTTGCTCTTTTTTGGTGTTGTTAGCTTGATATATTTTTTCCATCCTTGAGTTTTAGTTTGTGTCTTTGAGTCTAAGGTGTGTCTCTTGTAGGCAACATATAGACAGATCATGTTTTTATCCATTCTGCCACTCTCTGTCTCTTTACTGGTGCATTTCATTTAGTCCATTTACAATCAGTGTAATTATTGATAGGTGTGAGTTTAATGCTGTCATTTTGATTTGTGTGTGTGTGTGTGTGTGTGTGTGTGTGGTGTTGACAGTTTCTTTGTTCCAGTTAATTTTCTGTGCTGAGTAGTTTTTCTTTATGTATTTTCTTCTCATCTTTTTCATTTGTTGTTGATTTTGTATTTTTCATGTCTTTGTGTTTTTATTCTTTTTTATTTTGATGAGTAGGTTTGTTAGTTTTCTTGGTGGTTACTTTAAAATTTTCTCTATTTTTCTAAGTTTAAATCAATCTTTTATTTCTTGATATTGCCCTAACTTCCTCTGCACATGAAAGTTCTATGACTGTACTATTTTTTCCGTCTTTTTTGTTTTAATGTTGTCATCTTTTACATATTGACATCTCTGTTTCCCCATTTTCAGTGTTTTAGCTTTGACTTATCTTCGTGACTTCCCTATCTGGGTTGACATCTGTTTGTTCCATTTGATGTCCTAGTCTTGGGTTGTTATCTGATATCATTGTTTCTCTAGCTGGAGGACTCTGTTTAGTATTTTTTGTAATTTTGGTTTGGTTTTTACAAATTCCCTTAGCCTCTGTTTACCTGGAAATGCCCTAATCTCGCCATCATTTTGAGAGAGAGTTTTGCTGAGTATATAATTCTTTGTTGGCAACTTTTTTTTTCATTCGAGGCTTTATATATGTCATCCCATTGCCTTCCTGCCTGCCTGGTTTCTGCTGAGTAGTCACAGCTTAGTCTGATGGACTATCCTTTGTAGGTGACTTTTAGTTTATCCCTAGCTGCTCTTAAAATTCTCTCTTTATCTTTGATTTTGGCAAACTTGATTATAATATGTCTTGGTGACTTTCTTTTGGGATCTACCCTGTGTTGGGTTCAATGAGCTTCTTGGATAGATATCTTCTCATCTTTCATGGTATCAGGGAAGTTTTCTGCCACCAAATCTTCAGCAATTCTCTCTGTATTTTCTGTTATCCCCCCCTGTTCTGGTACTCCAATCACTCATAGATTACTCCTCTTGAGAGAGTCCCAAATAATTCTTAAGATTTCATTTTTTAAAATTCTTTTATCTGATTATTCCCAAATGAATTGATGTCAAGTGCTTTATCTTCATTGTTGCTAATTCTGACTTCCATTGCCTCAGTTCTTCTCCTATGACTTTCTACTGAGTTGTCTAATTCTGAAATTTATTGTTAATCTTTCAGATTTCTATTTGCTGTCTCTCTATGGATTCTAGCAGCCTGTTAAATTTGTCATTTCAGTCTCATATAGCTTTCCTAAATGCCTCTATTTCTTTGTCTGTGTGTTCCTTGTCTTGATCTGTGTTTTGTCTGATATCCTTCCTGATATCTTGAACAGCTCTGTATTTTAGTCTTTTTGAATCCTACTTCCAGTAATTCTAAGACCTTCTCTTCCTCTGGGAGGTTTCCTGGCTCTTTGTTTCAGTTGCATGCTGAGCTATCATGGTCTGCCTCTTTATATGATTTTATATTGACTGTTGTCTCTGAGCCATCAATAAGTTATTATATTTATTTATTTTATGTTTGTTTACTGTGTCCTGGCTTCTTGTTTTCTTTCGTTTTGATATGCCCAAATAGGCTAGACTTGTGAGCTAATTTGATTACTGGTGTCCTTGAAGCTGTCATGTCCTGTCACCAGGTAGTTAGAGCTGCTAGTAGGTATGTGACTTTTTTTTTTAAGTGTTTGTCTCTACACAGTAGGATTATGGGTGACTTACATAGTCTCCAACATTCTTTATTCTTTTCTGAATTTCTAATTTTATTATATATATTTGTAATAATACAATAATATTTATTATATATTATAATATATAATACTTAATTATGTTAATATATTATATACAACAATATTATATATAAACCCATTGTGGTTGAGTCAATTCCAACTCATGGAGACCCCATGTGACAGTGTAGATCTGCCCCATAGAGTTTCCTAGGCTGTAAATTCCAGAAGGAGATCACCAGGATTCTTCTGTGGAGCTGGTGGCTGGTTTCATGATTCCAACCTTTCAGTTATCAGCCGAGCGCTGAACCACTATGCCAGCAGGGCTCCTTATTATATATATGTACAGTCATGTGCCCCAAAAAGTCTGTTCCAGCAACATCCAACCGCATATAATTCTGTAGTCCCATAAATTCAGAAATCCTGAACAGAGAAATGAGAGGTAGCAGAAGTAATGGGGGAAGGGAACACAACGGCTTTCTGCACACTACAAGGTGTTCTCATGTCTTTGTATACAAAGCAGTTGCACTGCCACGTGCTCATTCCTTATTATGAACCATTGTACGTACCTCATATTTTTCATATAACAGGATTTACAGGAGTTAGTTTGTAGCTATTGTTTGCACATAAGTTGAATGTCCATAATCAAGGACTGACTGTATATAGCACAATGTTCACACAATGTCCAAATCACACATAACTTCCTATTTCACAGAACGTACCACAAATTTTAAGTGAGGTGTGACTGTAATATAATATTTTAATATATTAATAACATGTCATATAATAATATTATATATAATAACATTACACAGTAATTTAATTATACATAATTACTGTATATAATATTAATACTATATATGTTATATATTATATACAATAGATGTAACATATAATATGCTACATACATTGCATATATAATAACACATTACATATATATAACATATATACATATATAGTAAATATAAAATATTACGTATATAATAATTATAACGTAATATGATTATATTTATATATATGTATCTATATAATTTTCATGATCAGAAACAGGCAGTAAAACTATTTATAAATGAGCATCAAAACCAAATCAGCCACCCTGGAGGTGAGGAAATGACAAATCATGTTTTGCAGATGCTCAGAGTTAACTTTCTGATTCCAATTTAGCATCTCACCTGGCAGAAAATGAGCCACGCATTCTGGGGCTCATTAAATCCTGCTAACAGCTGTCCCCGGAACTCTGAAATTAGATGGCACCTGCAATTTTATCTCCCCTAATGCCTGTGTAATTAGGACCAATTATTCCACCATCTCATGGCAGGCCAGAAACACAGCTTCCCTGGGGAAAAGACACCAGAGTGAAAAATTACATCAGGACATGGGGGAGAAAAGTGTGGGGAGACATAAACTTTGAATGCATTAGAGGGAATTAAAACTTTGAAATGGCAAGAGGGGAGTTAAATTGGGGCTGTATGATGAGTTGTTTTGTTTTGTCTGATGAAGCAATGGCAGGAGCTGCTGGAGTGGTTTCTTATTCTTAGTGGCATTGGGAAACCTCTCCCCCTGCCTAGGCCGCCCTTCTAACTGCTGTCAATTCATCATTTCCCTTATCCCTCCCCATGTTCTCATCTCTCTTGTCTACACTCAGGATCAAGATTTACAGTCTTCCAGTTATAGATCAGATACAACTTTGTGTACTTTTCCACTCTCTAAATATTCATTAAAAAGCTCTTTCTCAATTCGATAGTAAACTTAAGGGACAGTGAGTTTATGTCAACAGGAGAGGAACAACTCAGAAAAGGAGAATGAGTATGTTTGCACAACTTGAAGAATGTAATCAATGTCACTGAACTGTAGAAACTTTGAATAGGTAAATTTTTGCTGTATATGTTCTCAACAACAGCAATAAAATTAATAAAATAAAACTAAAAGCCCTGTGGATCAACAGAACAACCAGAACAGAAAAATCGAGACTGTTCACACATTGTGAAGAATGGACCCATGTTACTGAAAAATTTGTGTGGAAATTGTTTAATGGGAACCTAAACTGCTGTGTAAACCTTCACCGAAAACACAATAAAATGTAATTTTAAAAAAAGCTCCTTTTCAGCATATCACTCTTATAAAGAAATATCTGTATGAATTTAAGCTGACAAGAACTAATCTAAAGCACAGATGAGAACTTTAAGGGGGCAGAGAGCCAAAGTTAATGGTGATGAAACAATATGAGTGGATGTAGTGAGAATGCAGACACCACGGGAAGTGTGTAACCAATGTTATTGAACTGTTCATGGAGAAATTGCGAAAGGATGTATGTTTGGTTACATATATTGCAACCAAAATTTTAATAAAATATAGAGCTTTAAAAAGCTTGTTCTAAGGCCTCTTGGATCATTTTTGTGGTTCTGGATTTTTTGCTTTTGTTTGGTTATTTTGATCATGTTGCTGTTGGGTGCTATTGAGTCAGTTCTGACTCATAGCAACCCCATGTGACAGAGTAGAACTGTCCCATAGGGTTTCCTAGGCTGTAATCTTTAGAGAGGCAGATCAGCAGGTCTTTCTCCTGTGGAGCAGCTGGGTGGGTTCAAACCACTGGCCTTTTTGTTAGCAGCCCAGTGCTTAACAATTGTGACACTAGGAGTCCATATCTGATAGTTAAAGTAATTGTAGAACCTGCCTGTTTAACCATCTGATCTGGGAGCTTTTATTTGTGAGGGACTCATAAACTCTCTTTCGATGGATACTGTTCTATTTAGACCTCCTATCGCTGCTGATATTCAATTACGTGGATCATAACAAATTATGGATAACACTGAGAAGAATAGGAATTCCAGAACACTTAATTGTGCTTATGAGGAACCCGTACCTGGATCAAGAGACAGTTGTTTGGACAGAACAAGGGGATACTGTGTGGTTTAAAGTCAGGAGAGGTGTGCATCAGGGTTGTATCCTTTCGCCATACCTATTCAATCTGTATGCTGAGCAAATAATCCGAGAAGCTGGACTATATGAAGAAGAACAGGGCATCAGGCCCATGGAGGAAGACTCATTAACAACCTGTGTTATGCAGATGACACAACGTTGCTTGCTGAAAGTGAAGAAGACCTGAAGCACTTACTGGTGAAGATCAAAGACCACAGCCTTCAGTATGGATTATGCCTCAACACAAAGAAAACAAAAATCCTCACAAATGGACCAATAAGCAACATCATGATAAATGGAGAAAAGGTTGAAGTTGTCAAGGATTTCATTTTACTTGGATCCACAATCAATGCCCATGGAAGCAGCAGTCAAGAAATCAAAAGATGCATTGCATTGGGCAAATCTGCTGCAAAAGACCTCTTTAAAGTGTAGAAAAGCAAAGATGTCACCTTGAAGACTAAGGTGCGCCTGACCCAAGCCATGATATTTTCAATCGCATCATATGCATGCGAAAGCTAGACAGTGAATAAGGAAGACTGAAGAAGAATTGATGCCTTTGAAATTGTAGTGTTGGTGAAGAATATTGAATATACCATGGACTGCCAAAAGAACGAACAAATCTGTCTTGGAAGAAGTACAGCCAGAATGCTCCTTAGAAGGAAGGATGGCGAGACTACGTTTTACATAGTTTGGACATGTTGTCGGGGGGATCAGTCCCTGGAGAAGGACATCATGCTTGGTAAAGTACAGGGTCAGCGTAAAAGAAGAAGACCCTCAACAAGATGGATTGACACGGTGGCTGCAACAGTGGGCTGAAGCATAACAACTACTGTGAGTATGGCGCAGGACCGGGCAGTGTTTCATCCTGTGGTGAATAGGGCCGCTGTGACTCGGAACCGACTAGATGGCACCTAACAACAACAACACCTGCTGGAGGAGTCAATAGAGTAAAGCATATTTTCTTACAAAATGTCTAATTTCATTGGCATTGACTTGTGCAAGTGAGTCCAGTGATTCCTCATGTAAATTATGGGCATCGTGTTCTTCTTTTACTTGTATCTCTTTAAAAATCCTTAAGTGTTTTGTCTGATTTCATTTTCTGTTCATAACTTAAATGATGGTGCAGCTCATGGGGTGAAGATAAGATTTACTGTAGGAGAACTCAGAAGAGCAGAGAATCCAGGCAGACTCATGTCTCCCACGTGTCAGACTTCAGCATTTCCTGCTGTCTCCAGGGGAGACCCCGTCTGTCTCCAGGATCCTGGACAAGAAAGAGCTTCTCACAGACGTTTCCTTGGTCTCTTTGGAGATCCTTACCAGAAGCTTGTAACTGGTTTTTCATAATTAGCAACAGTGGAAACATTTTCCAGAGATGTTGTCAAGTCCCTAAGCCTGCACTGTTAATGCCACTGGAGGTGAAATGATAATTTCAGTTCCGTGGGGAAGAGAGGACACAGAATCAAATACCAGGACCTCAGTGTCTGCCTGCCTCCCTCAGACACTTGCCCTGGATGTCATGACCGTCACACTGAACCCACTGTCCTGGCAAAGGGAAGGAGTTGGGTGAGTATTTTCTATTTCAGTCTGAGAGGCAGGGCCTGTGAGGGAAGGAGGTGTATCAGGGTGTGGGTAAGTGATCATGTGGGAATAAGGAAATCTTCTGTTGCCATCCTAATATTGAGTCAATCTTGGATTCATGAAATCCAACCTACTCATGAGATGAGTCCCTCGAGTATTCCACTGCAATCAGTGAATCTATATTTCATTAAAATCTTTATAGCTTTACTCATAATTGATATTGGCCCATGGAATAAATTTTTAAGCATTATTGGAAACTTGTTAAAACAAACATTATAAAATATCACTAGTGTAAATTAAAATGACAATGTATAAAGGCAAAACTAAATAGAGAACTGGATTACTGGAAGAACACAGCTAACTGCCTGGTCTGGAATGATAAGTCACCTTTATATGGCCTGTCTAGCGATGGTCTTGTAACTCCCAAAATGACTGGATGAGACTATGCAAATAAGGTGCTTGTGGCCCCCCAAGGGGATTCGAGAGCCTGCTGCTAAAGTAGATAAGGCTCATGGAAGCCTTGTGTGGGTGTCTGATGCAAATAAGGAGTATGGGACCATTGTAGGGGATTGGTCTGTCTTGCCATCCAGGTTTAAGGACAGCAAATTCCAGGGTTGGGGGAACCTCAATACCATCCATGAAAAAGTGCTAGGAGGGGAACACATTTTTTGGACCCAGGGTCCCTGCACTTAGAACCTCCCACACCCAGGAGGCAGAGAGAGCTGTAAGACCAGAAATGGCGACAAGCAGATGCACGCATGGCAGAATCCAGTGGCAGGGAAACGGAAGCAGCAAAACCAGGAGACCCACACAAGATGGCTGCTGTAGGGTGTGCAGGCTCACTGAGCAGAAGAGCTGAGTGCCTGGGGAGGAGGCTTGCTGACAGAGTTTTGTGCCACCAGGCACTTACTGGCAGAATTAAAAGAGCTTTGTAACACTTACCCAAATAGGTCAGAGGCCAGTTGGAGTACCAAGGGCCAAGAGGAGTCTGTGTATGGCCTGTGAATTCTGTGTGGTCATTGTATCAAATTATCAAACTCAGCAGAGAAGTAGAGAGTGCTGTGGGAGGGTGGGCTGTGTGTCAGAGTTGGTAAAAAGATTGGAGAAAGGAAGTATGTCTGACCTACACCTCTTAGGAATCAGCCTTGGGCAGATGCTGATGGTGATTCAGATGCCTCCACCACCATGCCATTTTTCATACTTGGTTAGTAGAGTATGTGGCTAATGCAATGAATCTGCAACCAGCCCAGCCAGGTTCAAGTCCCCACTCTGTCCCTAACCAGCAAGTGAGTTTAGGCAAATTACTTAACCTCTCTGTGCCTAAGTTCTCTTTTTCCTTATAATGAAAGTAATAGTAGTCCCTGCCTCATAGATTGGTAAAGAATAAAGAAGTTGCCACATGTATGATCTTCATAGCATTCATTCCAAGTCTTCTTAAAAGGTTATACAGACAACTCTCGGAAATACCTTATTGAAAGAAAAACTTTAAGTCAGTGTTTCTAAGTGGGAATTAATGGTAGATGGATAATAGGAGATTGCAATTGACATGATACATGTGACCCATGCTTCTGGCTCTGAGGACAAATGTCAGTCACTGGGAACTGAGACAATGTTCACCAGCGATTTGACATTTAGAATGATTTTCTTATTACAGACTACAGTTGGTATCCTGGGGAATTTTTCACTTATATTTCAGTAGATCTTCCTTTGCTTCACTAAATACAGGTTATGTCCCACAGACTTCATTCTCAAGCACATGACTGTAGCTAACTCCTTGGCCCTAATCTTTAAAGGAATCCCACAGACCATGGCACATTTTGGGTGGAAATATTTCCTCAATGATATTGGATGCAAACTTGTTTCATACGTTCACAGAGTGGGCAGGGGAGTGTCCCTTGGCAGCACCTGTCTCTTGAGTATCTTCCAGGCCATCACCATCAGCCCCAGGAACTCCAGGTGGGCAGAGCTTCAAGTGAAAGCTCCCAAATACATGGGCTTCTCCATTTTCCTGTGCTGGATCCTGCACATGCTGGTAAATATCATTTGCCTTATGACTGCGTTTAGTAGTTGGAGCAATAAAACCATCACAAACAAAAAAAAGCTCCGGACACTGTTCTGTGTGACATTACAAAACCTCAGACTCGCCGTATGCATTATTGTTATCATTCCCTGATGTTGTGTGTTTGGGACTCATGCTCTGGGCCAGCTCCTCCATGGTTTTCATTCTGTACAAACACAAGCAGCAGGTCTAACACATTCATAAGAACCACATTTCCCCCGAATACTCTGCTGAGACCAGAGCCACCCAAACCATCCTTGTCCTGGTGAGCACCTTTGTATCTTTTTACAGTCTCTCCTCCATATTTCAAGTGTTTGTGGCTGTTTTCTATCATCCCGTTTGGTGGATGCTGCATGTGGATGCACTAATTTCTATGTGTTTCCCAACAATCAGCCCCTCTGTTCTCATGAGCTGTGACTCCAGTGTCTCCAGGCTCTGCTATGCCTTAATAAGGAAGACAAAATCCCCTCATCTTGTCAGAAATATGTAATCGTATGCTTTTGCACAAGGTTCATGTGTTAGTTTATTCATGTCCATGAACCTAATCACTTATGAAACAGTACAGTATGAACTATTTTTTATCTGTTATTTTTCATTCCATCGTTGTTTTGACTTCATCTGTATTTTTTTTTTAGTTTTTTCTCTCCTTTTTATTGTGATAAATACGCGAGTAACAATGCATTGGCCATCTCACCCATCTTCACGTCTACAGTAAATATGTTCATCATGTTGTTCAACCATCACCATTCTCAAAATTTTTCATCTCACTTAAGGAAGCTCAGTGTCCCCTAAGCACTGTGCCTTCCTTTCCCATTCCCTCTCAGGCACCCCTGAAAGCCACTAATAGAATTTTGTTCACTATGCTCTTACGTATTCTACCTTTTGCTGTCAAGTCGATTATGACAAAAAGTAACCCTACTGGCCAGAGTAGAACCAGCCTATAGGGGTTCAAAGGAGTGGCTGATTGATTCAAACTGCCAGCCTTTCGGCTAGCAGCCAACTGCTTAACCACTGCTCACCAGGGCTATTTTGAGGCATGGTAGCAAGATAATAGTGCAAAGGTAGGTAAGGGTTAGATCATGAAAGAACATACTGGGCAACAGGTTTTTGAAAGAATAGGCACTATTAATAATGATGGAAAAGGGTAGGATAGAAAAGAGGACAAATTGCAAAGTCATCCTTACTTGCTGCACCTGATTGAAATATTCTTCCAGGGTCTGGTTCTCCTTCAATTTTATTGACTACAGCTCAATTCCGAGAAACTCCATATGTTAGTGTCCACCTGGACAGAATGGAAAAGAAGAATTGTGGAAAATGTAATCACTATCTCAGAATAATTTGTATAGGAATTGTTAAATGAGACAGAATTTACTGTGTAAACTTTCACCTTAAACACAGTAAAATATTATTTAAAAAAGAGAGAGAGAGAGAGAAACTAGAGTCAAAGGGACAAACCAAGTTCTTTGTGCCAACATCCATTTACAGAGGTGAAGAGCTTTAGCTCAGAGAAGATAGGGATCTCACCCCTGCCACTGAGCATACACATTTTGGAAACTGGCTTTGATTAGTCTGACTTGTTGATCCAACTGCAATTAGTAGAGAAGGAATAAAAATGAGGTAAATCTCATTTATTTTGTTCTGGTTGTTCTGTTTCCAGTACTCTGGTTTCTCTGTCCCCTTACCTTCTCATCTTTGCTTTAGAGTAAATTTTGACCATTCGGTCTCATATAGATGATTTATTAAAGGAACTCATTACTTGTGTGTGATATTCTTTGTTACGAGCCAATCTGTTACTCATCTAAAAGGTGACCTCAGGGGATAATTTTGGTTCGGGAAAGCAGGGGTGGGGCCTAATGCAGTCATACACATTGACTGATTGATTGATCGTAACTATGCATTAAAGCCACAGTTATGCATATTCACTGAGGTCTTATTGACTAGGTCACCCTGGAGGTTGGAGAACTCTGGGGCTTCAAGGATTGCTGAGAACTTGCATGCAGAGGAGACTGAGTGCCACGTCCCTGGGGACAATTGAAGCTTCTTACCAGGACCACTCCCAGACCTTGCCTGATGCTTCTGTTCGATTGTATCCTTTCTTGTTATAATAAATGTATAACCATAAGTATAGGCAGAAGTCTCCATGGATTTTGTGAGCTGTTAAAAAGAATTAAACCCACAGAGGCAGTGAGCCAGCAGGGGCTGGCAGGACAGAGTTGATGTGTGTCGATCCAGCTCTCTATGGCTGGTGGTCAGGGAGAGGCTGCATGGGCACCAGATGAAGAAGGACAGAGTCCTCAAAACTATCCGGTGAGGTCATCTTTTTCTAAATAACAGATTGGCTCACAATATAAAGAATATCACCTGCGAAGAATGTGCTCCTTTAAAAAATTATCTGTGTGAGAGTAAATGGTTAACAATTACTGTAAAACAAAAGTGAGTAGAGAAGGGGGCATCAAGTTGTTTCTCAATCACATAGGACAGAATACAACTGCCCATAGAGTTTCCTGGGTTATTATCTTTACAGAGGCTGATCAGGTCTTTCTCCTGAGGAACCACTTGGTGGGTACGAATCACCAACCTTTGGTGTAACAGCCAAGCTTACTTAATATGGACCTCCTAGCCGTAGACTTTGTGATTCACACACAATGATTGAGTGGGACTATGCAAATAAAGCATATGCGTTCTTGGTAGGCTTAAAGACAGACTGAGAGAGAGAGAGCAGGAGCTGTAACACAGAAGACAGAGAGAAACGGCTGTAACAATGGAGACAGCGAGAAGCAGCTGCATAGAAACGACGTCAGCAGAACTAGGAGACGGGCTGGAGACAGAACAGTGGGCTTGCTGGCCCACTGAGCAAGAAAGCTGAGCACCTTTAGGCAAGAGGCTTGCTGGTGGAATAGGGTCCCTCTGTACACTAAGAGGAGCTAGGCTTGATGACCCAGGGAGTTAAAGCTGAGTTCCATAAGGCTGAGGATAACTGGAAAAGTGGAGTGCCTCTGGACACTTATCTGCAAAGCTAAAATAGCTGTGTAACACTTGCCTGGGCAGGGCAGAAGCCAGACTGCTGGGCAGAGGGTCTAAGGTCCAGGGAAAGACCTGCCTGCAGACACAGCTGAGAAGAGGCTGTCCTAAGTGAAGAAATGTATGCTGAGATTTCCTGACTATGAATCATAACCTGTTACTTCCCTAATAAACCCAGAATCATGAGTATTGTCTGTGAGTTCTGTATGGCCATTGCTACAGAATATTGAACTCAGGAGGTGCGGATAAGGTGGCAGAATAGTTAGACACTGTCCTCCGTCTTACAACAAAGACTCCAAAAAACAAGTGTATCAATTACATTTAACAATCTAGGAACTCTAATCATCAAAGACAAAGTTGAAGAGTAGGAGTGAGCAGCAAGGGGAAGGAGAGACAGTTCAGAAGCAGCAAAAAAAAGGTGCCAGTCATGAGGTAGCTGGCAACCTGCTAGCTAGTTAGGCTACTGTACCCAGGCTGAGGCCTGCAGTAGCACGCAGGATGCATTACAACATGTTGGGAAGGCCTGGGTGGCGAGCAGTTTGCACAAGTCTCCAGAGCCAGGAGGAAGCTGGGCTGGACCTGTGAAAGTTAAATGTAAGAGTCAAAATAACCCCTCCAACTGGGAGTTTCATGGCGGAGAAGTGCCTCTTTCCCCTTACCTACCCCCTACTGTGCTCAGCCCCACCAATAGTCCAGTGGTATTCAACAGCTGCCACTCTCCCTAAGCCAGAACTCAGGGATATCCCTGCCCGAATCAGTCTTGCAGCTTTAAAAAATCACCACTCCCCCTAAGCCAGGAACTCAGGGCAAGCACTGCCCTTTTGTCTAGGCACTGGCATAAGGGGTCCAAGGACTTGTAACATCCTTCACCCCTGCCTAGACATTGGTGAGCCAATTCAGCACCACAGGCCCTCATTAACATAGAACAACAGGGCATACATCTGAAGCCTATTTTCAACTGCAGCAGCCAAGGAGGAGTTTCACATATGTGACAATTGACTCCACTGTGCCCATTAAGCAGGGTCTTCACCCACCCACATCAGTGGCCTGAAAGCTAGTGATATCACCCACTCCATCTAGTCACCTACAACAGGGGTCCAAGAATAAGTGAAACCTCCCATCCCTACAGCCAACAACATTGGATGTCCAAAGTCTGGCTCCCAAACTCACCCACCTACATGCTCTAGGAAACAGGGACATGCCCTACACCCAGGCACTTGGGGACAGCTGTCAGCTCCCTGCTTTGCTCAGCACATAGCCGCCTAATTCAGCCAGATAGCTGCGCCTGCTTTGAATACCCCTATGCAGCTCTACCCATCTAGGACTGCAGGTTAGAGTCTGCACCACATGCTTGGTGACCAATGACCTGGACACCTAAGCTGAATCTGCACAAGAAAAGTGAACAGACTTCTGGGGTCGCACACCTATTATCTGCTCTAACCACCTGGTGACAAGACGTGAGAGTTTCAAAGATGCCAGTAACCAAACTAGCTCACATGCCCAGCCTACTTGGGTATATCAAAACAAAACAAAACAAAAAGCTAGGACACAGTAAGCAAAAATACAATAGATAATACAATAACTTATTGATGACTCAGAGAAACAGTCAATATCAAATCACATAAAGAAGGAAGTCAAGATGGCTCCAGCATGAGACCAAAATAAAGAACCAGGAAACCTTCTGGAAGAAGAGAAGGTCTTGGAATTACTTGAGTTAGAATTCAAAAGATTAATATACAGAGCTCTTTAAGAGATCAGGAAGGAGATCAGTCAAAACTCAGATCAAGCCAGGAACACACAGACAAAGCAACAGAGGAATTCAGGAAAACAATGCAAGAACAGAAAGACAAATTTAAGAGGCTGCTGGGAACTATAGAGAGAAAGCAACTATAAATCCAAAAGATTAACAATAAAATTTCAGAATTAGATAACAGTAAAAGGTCATAGGAGCAGAATTGAGGCAATGGAAGTCAGAATTAGTGAGACTTAAGATAAATTCCTTGACACCAATTTATTTGAGGAAAAATTAAAAAAAAAGTTAAAAAATGAAGAAATTCTAAGAATTATGTGGAACACTATCAAGAGGAAAAACCTACGAGTGACTGGAGTACCAGTACAGGTCGGGGGGTGGGGCAGATACCAGAAAATATAGAGTGAGTTGTTGAAGATTTGCTGACAGAAAACTTCCCCGTGATTGTGAAAGACAAGAAGGTATCTATCCAAGAAGCTCATCTAACCCCACACAGGGTAGATATCAAAAGAAAGTTATCGAGACATATTACAATCAACCTTTCCAAAACCAAAGATAGAACCTTGAAAGTGGATAGGGATAAAAGAAAAGTCACCTACAAAGGAGAATCAGTAAGACTAAGTGCCGACTACTCGGCTGAAACCAGGCAGGCAAAAAGGCAATGGGATGACATATATAAAGCCTTGAAGGAAAAAAAAAAATTCTAGCCTAAAATTATATATTCAGCAAAATTTTATCTGAAATATGGCAATGAAATTAGGGCATTTTCAGATAAACAGAAGCTAAGGGACTTTGTAAAAACCAAACCAAAATTATAAGGAATATTAAAGAGAGTCCTGCGGCTAGAGAGCCAACAATATCAGACAACAAAACAAGACCAGAACACCAGACAGAACAACTAGATATCAACCCAGATAGGGAAGTCACAAAAATAAGTCAAAGCTAAAAGAGTGAAAGTAGGGAACCAGAGATGTCAACATGTAAATGATGACAACATTGAAACAAAAAAGAGGGACTAAATAGTGTAGTCATTGAAATTCCATATGGAGAGGAAGTTAAGGCAATATAAAGAAATAAAATATTGGTTTAAACTTAGAAAAATAAATGTAAATTTCAGGGTAACCACAAACAAAACTAACAAATATACCAATCAAAATAAAAAAGAAGAAAAACATAAAGACTCAGCAAACACAAACGCAATGATAATGAAAAAGATAAAAAGAAAATACATAAAGAAAAACGACTCAACACAGAAAATTAAGTGGAACAAAGAAACTGTCAACACCAAAAAACAAAAATGACATCAAAATGACAGCAGCAAACTCATACTTATCAAAGATTATACCAAATGTAAATGGACTAAATGCACCAATAAAGAGACAGAGTGGTAGAATGGATAAAAATAAAATGATAGTCTACTTGCTGCCTACAAGTGACACACCTTAGACTCAAAGACATGAATAAATTAAATCTCAAAGGATGGGAAAAATATATCAAGCAAACAACAATCAAAAAGAGCAGGAGTGGCAATATTAATCTCTGACAAAAGAGACTTTACAGTGTAATTCACCACAAAGGATAAGGAAGAACACTATTAAAGGGTCAATAAACCAGGAGGACATAACCATAATAAATATATATGCACCCAATGACAGGGCTCCAACATTCATAAAACAAACTAGCTACATTGGAAAGAGAAATAGATAGCTCTGCAATATTAGTAGGAGAATCTGAGACACCACTTTTGGTGAAGGACAGAACATCTAGAAAAAAATTCAATAAAGACACGGAAGATCTAAATGCCACAATCAATCAACTTGACCTCATAGACATGTACAGAACACCCCACCCAACAGCAGCCAAGTGTATATTCTTTTCCAAAGCACATAGAACGTTCTCCAGAATAGACCACATTTTAGGCCACAAAGCAAGCCTTAACAGAATTCAAAACATCAAAATATTACAAGGCATCTTTTCTGACCATAAAGCCATAAAAGTAGAAATCAATAACAGAAACAGCAAGAAAAAAAAAAGACAAAAAACAAATATATGGAAACTGAACAACATCTTTCTTAAAAACTATTGGGTTATAGAAGAAATCAAGGATGGAATAAAGAAATTCATAGAATCAAATGATAATAGAAACACATCTTATCAGGACCTTTGTGACACAGCAAAAGCAGTGCTCTGAGGTCAATTTATAGCAATAAATGAACACATCCAAAAAGAAGAAAGGGCCAAAATCAAAACATCAACCCCACAACTCGAACAAATAGAAAGAGAGCAGCAAAAGGAGCCCTTAGACACCAAAAGAAAGGAAATTATAAAGATTAGAGTAGAAATATATGAAATAGAGAATAGAAAAAACATTGAAAGAGTCAGCAAGACCAAAAGCTGGTCCTTTGAAAAGATCAGCAAAATCGAGAAACCATTGGCCAAACTTACAAAAGAAAAACAGGGGAGGAAGAAAATAACTGGTATAAGAAAATAAATGGACAATATCACAACAGCCCCAACTGGAATTAATAGGATCATAACAGAATACTATGAAAAATTGTAGTCCAACAAACTGGAAAACCTAGAGGAAATGGATACATTTCTAGAAACACACTACCTACCTAAACTAACACAAACTGAGGAGGAATAATTAAATAAATGCACAAAAAAGAAGTGATTGAAGAGATAATAAAAACAAAACTCCCAATAAAACAAACAAACAAAAAAACACAAAAACCCTAGCTCTGAAGGCTTCACTGGAGAATTCTACCAAACTTTCAGAGTAGAGTTAACACCAGTACTACTAAATGTATTTCAGAACATAGAAAAGGATGGAGTACTCCTGAGTTCATTCTGTGAAGCTGGTATAACCCTGATACCAAAGCCAGGTAAAGACAATACAAAAAAAGAAAATTACAGACCAATATCCCTCATGAACATAGATGTAAAAATCCTCAACAAAATTCTAGCCAATAGAATTCAACAATATATCAAAAAAACAATTCATCATGACCAAGTGGGATTCATCTAAAGTATGCAGGACTGGTTCAACATTAGAAAAAACAATCAATGTAATCCATTATACAAATAAAATGAAAGACAAGAAGCACATTACCTTATTAACTGATGCAGAAAAGGCATTTGACAAAGTCCAACACTGATTCATGACTAAAAACTCTCAGCAAAATAGGAATTAAAGGGAAATTCCTCTACACAATAAATGGCATTTATACAAAGCCAATACCCAACATCATTCTAAATGGAAAGAGTCTGAAAGCATTCCCCTTGAGAAAAGGAACCAGACAAGAATGCCCTTTATCACCACTCTTATTCAACATTGTACTGGAGATCCTAGCCAGAGCAATAAGGCAAGAAAAAGAAATAAAGGGCATCCAAATTGGTAAGTATCCCTATTTGCAGATAATATGATTTTACACAAAGAAAACCCCAAAGAATCCACAAGAAAACTACTGGAATTAATAGAAGATTTCAGGAAAGTATCAGGATACAAGTTAAACATTCAAAAATCAGTTGGATTCCTCTACACCAACAAAGAGAACTTCGAAGTGAAATCACCATACCAATACCATTTACAATACCCCCAAAAAGATACAATACTTAGTAATAAATCTAACAAGAGACATAAAAGACCTATACAAAGAAAACTACAAGACACTACTGCAAGAAACCAAAAGAGATCTACATAAGTGGAAAAATATACCGTTCTCATGGATAGGAAGACTCAACACTGAGAAACTGTCAGTTCTACCAAAAGCGATCTACAGATACAATGCAGTCCCAATCCAAATTCCAAAGACATTTTTTAACGAGATGGAGAAACAAACAACCAACTTCATATGGAAAGGGAAGAGGCCCTGGATAAGTAAAGTATTGCTGAAGAAGAAGAACAAAGTGGGAGGCCTCACACTACCTGATTTTAGAACCTATTATACCATCACAGTAGTCAAAACTGCCTAGAACTGGTACAACACAGATATATAGACCAATGGGACAGAGAATCCAGAAGTAAATTCATCCACCTATGAGCAGCTGATATTTGATAAAGGCCCAAAGTCAATTAAATGGGGGATAATACAATCTTTTTAACAAATAGTGCTAGCATAACTGGATATGCATCTACCAAAAAAAAAAAAAAAAAAGGAAGAAACAAGACCCATACCTCAGATCAAGCAGAAAAAGTAAGTCAAAATGGATCAAAGATCTAAACATAAAATCTAAAATGATAAAGATCATGGAAGGAAAAATAGGGACAACACTAGAAGCCCTACTTAATACATAGCATAAATAGTACGCACTCCATAGCTAACAATGCACAAACACCAGAAGAGAAAATAGATATGTAGGATCTCCTAAAACTCAGACACATATGCTCATCAAAAGACTTTGCCAAAAGAGTAAAAATAGAACCTACAGACTGGGAAAAATTTTTTAGCCATAACATATCCAATAATGGTCTAATCTCTAAAATCTACAAGATACTGCCACACCTCAACAACACAAAGACAAATAACCCAATTAAAAAATGTACAAAGAAAATGAACAAACACTTGACCAAAGACATTCAGGCAACTAACAGATACATGAGGAAACACTCACTATCATTAGCCACTAGAGACATGCAAATCAAAACTACAATGAGATACCATCTCACCCCAACAAGGCTGGCACTAATCCAAAAACCACAAAATAATAAATGTTGGAGAGGTTGTGGAGAGACTAGAACATTATGCACTGCTGGTGGGGATCTAAAATGGTACAACCACTTTGGAAAATGATTTGGTGCTTCCTTAAAAAGTTAGAAATAGAAGTACCATATGATCCAGCAATCACATTCCTTGGACTATACCCTAGAAATAAGAGCTGTCACATGAACAGATATATGCACACCCATTTTCATGGCAGCATTGTTCACAATAGCAAAAAGATGGAAATAACCTATGTACCCATCAACGGAAGAATGGATAAACAAGTTATGGTACATACACACAATGGAATACTATGCAACAATAAAGAACAATAATGAATATGCAAAACATCGCACAACGTGGGTGAATCTGGAGGGCATTATGCTGAGTGAAATTAGTCAGTGGCGAAAGGACAAATATTGTATGAGACTACCATTATAAGAACTCAAGAAAAGGTTTAAACACAGAAGAAAGCATTATTTGATGATTAAGAGGGTGGGGAGGAAGGAAGAGGGAAATTCACTAATTAGATAGCAGACAAGGATCATCTTCCATGAAGGTAAGGACGACACACAACACAGGGGAATTCAGTGCAATTGGACCAAAGCAAAAGCTAAGACGTTTCCTGAACACATCCAAACACTTTGAGGGACTGGGTAGCTGAAGCTGAGGCCTGGGGACCATAGTTTTGAGGGACATCTAGATCAATTGGCATAACAAAATTTATTAAGAAAATGTCCAGTCTCCCACTTTGGTGAGTGGCATCTGGGGTCTTGAAAGCTTTGGAGTGGCCATTTAAGAGACATCAATTAGTCCCAACTCACTTGGAGCAAAGGAGAATGAAGAATACCAAAGACACAAGGGAAATATTAGCCCAAAAGACAAAAGGTCCACATAAACCAGAGACTCCACCAGACTGAGACCAGAACTAGATGGTGCACTGCTATCACCAATGAACGCTCTGACAGGAAACACAACAGACAGTCCTGGCTGAAGTGGGAGAAAAGTGTGGAGCAGAACTCAAATTCACATAAAAAGACCAGATTTAATGGTCTGAAAGAGACTGGAGGAACCCCCAAAACTATAGCCCTTGGATGCTCTGTCAACCCAGAACTCAATCCATGCCTGAAGCCCAGTCTTCAGACAAAGATTAGACAGAACTACAAAACAAGAAATAGTACTCTTGAGGAGTGTGCTTCTTAGTTCAATCATCTACACAAGACCAGCTGGGCAGCTCCTGTCCAGAGGCAGAATGAGAAGCAGGAAGGGACAGGAACTGTTTGAATGGGCACAAGAAACCTGGGGTAGAAAGAGGAAGTGTGCTGTCAGATTGTGAGGATTGCAATTAATGTCACATAAGAATATGTGTATAAATTTTTATATTAGGAATTAACTTGAGCTGTAAATTTTCACCTAAAGCACAATAAAAAAAAAAAAATCAGCGGAGAAGTAGAGAGGGCTGTAGGAGGGACAGTTAATGTCAGAACTGATAAAAAGGGGCCGGCAAGAGGAGGTGTCTCTGACTTCCCTATCACAGGAATCAATCTCGGGCTGTTGATCTTGATTCTCCTTCCCCCTTGTAAAGTTAGTAGAGGTCAAACACCTCCTCCACACCAGTTTTACACAAGAGTGTTGCTGTTGTGCCATCAGGGCTCCCTTACTTTACCACTAGAAGGGTTAATTAGCACCAAATAATTGAGAGAGAGAGTGTGTGGGGAGAAGAGCTATGTATTAGTGTTAGGTACTAGGGGAGTAGGAGTTCTGGTGGTGTAGTGGTTGAGGACTTGGCTGCCAACTGAAAGGCTGGTGGTTCAAACTCACCTATTGACTCTAAGGGAGAAAAGACCTGCCAATTTCCTCCCCTAAAAACAGTACAGCCTAGAAAACTCGATGAGGGCAGTTCTCCTCCTTCACATGGGATCGTTATGAGCCAGAAGTGACTCCATTGCACATAACAACTAGGGGACTAAGAGAAGAGAAACAGGACAGACATGATCCATATGGGGAGCCTAAGTTAGGACAGGAACAACAAGAATGGGGTTGAAAAACGAGGTTTCAGTGATACTGAGAATCTCTGGAACCAGGTGTGTGTTCAGGGCCAGAAAAGGACAAAGGGGCCACCTGGCCATGACCCCAAGGGATAGACTCCATGTACTTAAGAGAAGACCAGATGGGGAGGACAGGGAAGACTTATCCTCTGGGGTAGGTACTGCAGGTTGCTTCCTTAGGAAATGAGTCATTGATATGCAGAAACTAGACACCCAGTCTTTTCACCTGGCTGATGAGCTGGCTCCCTTCCATGCTGCCTCCCCAAGCACCAAAGTCTGATCTTCTCAGACACAGGCCCAGCCAGGGAGACTCTGAAACCTTGGGCAGCCTTCCAGAATGTTGCCCCTACATGTCCCTTGGTGATACCCCAAGGAGCTATAAGGGTGCAGTTTAAGGGCAACCAGTCTTACCTTTTCTGTGGTTTCCTGGGGTTACCTATATTGCCTTCAATAAATACTGAGCACCTACTGTGTTCTGTGGAGGCAGTGGTGGTTCAGTGGTAGAATTTTCACCTTCCATGTGAGAGACCTGTTTTCAGTTCTCAACCAGTGTACAGCATGTGCAGCCACCACTGAATATGAAGCAACACATGACTGTAATATAATATTGTATTATAATATAATAATAATATGTTATAATATAATAGTATATATAACATTACATTGTAATTATATATAATTAATATATAATGTATAATATATACAATATATAATATACATAGTATATAAGTTTCATATGTATTATATATATTGCATATATAGTAATTATATTACATATATTATATATTACAATAAAATTAGTAATAAAAGAGTCCTATATGCCAATAGAACAACCAGAATAGAAATACTGAGAATGTTCTAACGTTATGGAGAATGGAATAATGTCTCTGAAAAATTTTTGTAGAAATTGTTGAATGAGGAGGCATGGTCAACATGGTGGAATAGTTAGATGCTTCTTATATCCCTCTTACAACAAAGACCTGGAAAAACAAGTGATTTGATTCTATGTGAATGTCTGGAGGCCCTGAACAAGGCAAGGTTAAGAAATCCATCTGAGTCATACGGGAGGGGAAACCGTTTGGAAGAGGTGAGGAGAGCTGGAGCTGCGGCAGCAAAACTGCAGAGACGCAGCCACACCGGTCCGCAGTGAAGCAGGCAAACAGCTGTGCTGTGCGCATGCTCGGGAAGCAGTTTCCACATGGAGAAAGACCGGGCAGCAGAGATTCTGCTTGGACACTCTGAACCAGTGAAGAGCAGCTCCCAAGAGGCTAGGATAAGTACACGTGTGCACCCTTTTGCGGCGATTGAAAAAAAAGTAAAAGCCCTTTAGGGAAAAACCTCTCTCCCTTTTACCTCCTCCCTCCGCGCTCTGCACCGGGAGTCCGCTGAGCCGGAAGTAGATCCCAAAAGGCATCCTGACCCATTCTCTTGGCCTTGGAGAGGGAACAAATAAGGCCAGGAACACAGGGCCAGCACAGCTCCTTTGCTGGACACAGGTATCAGGGGTCTGCAGACTCTGAGTGCCTTACACCCCTGTATAGACTTGTGGGGACCCATCTCAACAGTTAGCCCTCACTGCCACAGTACAACAGGGCAAACATCTGAAGTTAACTTCAACTGCTTCAGCTGTGAACGGGCAGATTTGTGACCCTCGAAACAGCCCTGCCCCTAAAGTGGGCACCTTTACTGATCTGCAGCAGGGTCTTGAGGACTGGTGGTAGCTTCTAAAGCCCCTAGTCACCTGCTACAGGAGTTCAAGTGGTGCCCTCGAGTCTTTACAGCCAACAGAGTGGGGTGCTTTTAGCCCGGCTGCAAAACTCACCTACCTACTCACCCTAGAGAATAGGGACACGCTTTCCTTTCAGACTCTCAGGAGCAGCTGCCAGCCCTCTGCCTGGTTCAGCATGTGATCCCCTACCATAGCCAGAGTCCAGTGCCTGCACCAATCACCCATGCGTCTCTAGGACTGGGGGTGAGAGCCTGCATCACACACTTGGTGACCGACTGTCTGATCACCCAAGCTGATCCCATACAGGAAAATTTAACAGACTTCTGTGTACACATACTTAGTTACAGAACTACCTGGTGACAGGACATTAGAGATCAAAAGGTGTCAAAAATCAAACTAGTGCACACGAGCAGTCTATTTGGGCATATCAAAACAAAACAAAATAAGAAGCTAGGTCTCACTAAGTAAACACAAAATAAAATTATAATAAATTATTGATGGCTCGGAGACAACAGTCAATATCAAGTCACATAAAGAGGCAGTCCATGAGGGCTTCAGCAACCTCCCAAAATAAAGAATCAATAAATTCTCTGGAGGAAGAGAACTTCTTGGAATTACCAGAGGCAGAATACAAAAGATTAATATACAGAACTCTTCTAGGAATAAGAAAGGAAATTTGACAGAATGCAGAATAGCCAGGGAACATACAGACACAGTAGTAGTGGAGCTTTAAAAAAAAGCTATTCAAGAACATAATGCCAGATTTAATAGGCTGCAAGAATCCATAGAGAGACAGCAATCAGAAATCCAGAAGATTAACCATAAAATTTCAGAATTAGAGAACTCAATAGAAAGTTATAGGGGCAGGATTGAGGCAGTAGAAGTTAGAATTAGTGACATTGAAGATAAAGCTCTTGACCCCAAAATATTAGAGGAAAAATCAGACAAAAGAATTAAAAAGAATGAAGAAACTCTAAGAGTCATGTGGGACTCTATCAAAAGAAATAACCTACGAGTGATTGGAGTACCAGAACAGGGGAGGATAACAGAAAATACAGAGAAAATTGTTGAAGATTTGTTGTTAGAAAACTTCCCTGCTATCATGAAAGATGAGAAGATATCTATCCAAGATGCTCATTGAACCCAACATAAGGTAGATCCCAAAAGAAAGTCGCCAAGACATATTATAATCAAACTTAACAAAACCAAAGATAAAGAGCGAATTTTAAGAGCAGCTAGGGATAAAAGAAAAGTCATCTACAAAGGTCAATTAGAATAAGCTCAGACTACTCAGCAGAAACCATGCAGGCTAGAAGGCAATGGGATGACATATTTAAAGCCTTGAAGGAAAATAACCATCAGCCAAGAGTTATATATCCAGCAAAACTGTCTCTCAAATATGATGGTGAAATTAGGGCATTTCCAGATAAACAGAAGTTCAGGGAATCTGCAAAAACCAAAACAAAATTACAAGAAATACTAAAGGGAGTCCTTTGGTTAGATAATCAATAACACCAGCTAACAAAGCGAGACTAGAATGCAGGACAAAGCAACCAGATATCAATCCAGATAGGAAGTCACAAAAGTAAATCAAAGCTAAAACATTGAAAATAGGGAAACAGATATAAATATGTAAAAAAAAAAAAAGATAATATTAAAACAAAAAAAGAGGGACTTAAAAAATAGAGACATTGATTTTCTATATGGAGGGGAAGTTAAGGTGATGTAAAGTAATCAAAGACTGGTATAAACTTAGAAAATTTGTGATAAATACTAAGGCAACCATAAAGGAATCTAACAATCCTACAAATCAAAATAAAAAAGTAGAAAAACATACAGACCCAGCAAACACAAAATCTACAACAAAGAAAAAGATGGAAGAAAAGTACATAAAGAAAAACAACTAAGCACAGAAAATTGAGGAGAACAAAGAAACTGTGAAGAGCACATAGAAGAAGATAACAGGATGACAGCACTAAAGTCATACCTGTCAATAATTACACTGAATGTAAACGGACTTAATGCACCAACAAAGAGACGGAGAGTGGCAGATTGGATAAAAAAGCATGATCCATCTATATGCTGCCTACAAGAGACGCACCTTAGACTTAAAGACACAAACAGGCTGAAACTCAAAGGATGGAAAAAAATGTATCAAGCAAACAACACTCAAAAAAGAGCAGGAGTGGCGATACTAATCTCTGACAAAATAGACTTTAAAGTAAAATCCACCACAAAAGATAAGGAAGGGCACTATATAATGATTAAAGGGTCAATACACCAGGAGGACATAACTATAATAAATATTTACACACCCAACAACAGGGCTCCAAAATACATAAAACAAACTCTAACAACTCTGAAGAGAGAGATAGAGAGCTCCACAATAGTAGAAGGAGACTTCAACAGGCCACTTTCGGTGAAGGACCAAACATCCAGAAAGAAGCTCAACAAAGACACAGAAGAGCTAAATGCTACAATCCACCAACTTGATCTCATAGACATATACCAAACTCTGCACCCAACAGCAGCCAAGTATACTTTCTTTTCCAATGCACAAGGAACATTCTCCAGAATAGACCACATATTAGACCATACACCAAGCCTTAATAAAATCCAAAACATCAAAATACTACAAAGCATCTTTTCTGACCATAAAGCCATAAAATTGGAAATCAACAACACAAAAAGCAAGGAAAAAAAATCAAACACATGGAAACTGAACAACACCTTGGTAAAAAAAACTACTGGGTTATAGAAGAGGCTAAGGATGGAATAAAGAAATTCATAGAATCAAACGAGAATGAAAACACATCCTACCAGAACCTTTTGGGACACAGCAAAAGCAGTGCTCAGAGGTCAGTTTATAGCAATAAATGCACACATCCAAAAACAAGAAAGACTCATAATCAAAGCATTAACCCTACAACTGGAACAAGTAGAAAGAGAGCAGCAAAAGAAGCCTACAGGTGCTAGAAGGAAGGAAATAATACGAATTAGAGCAGAATTAAATGAAATAGAGAATAGAAGAACAACTGAAGCAGTTAACAATTCCAAAAGCTGGTTCTTAGAAAAGATCAACAGAATTGATAAACCATTGGCCAAACTGACAAAAGAAAAACTCGAGAGGAAGCAGATAACCTGTATAAGAAATGAGATGGGTGATATCACAACAGACCCAACTGAAATTAAAATAATCATAACAGAATACTATGAAAAACTGTACTCTGAGAAATTTGAAAACCTAGAGGAAATGGACAAATCTCTAGAAACTCACTACCTACCTAAATTAACACAAACAGAGGTAGAACAACCAAATAAACCCATAACAAAAGAAGAGATTGAAAAGGTTATTAAAAAACTGCCAACAAAAAAAAGCCCTGGCCTGGATGGCTTCACTGGAGAATTTTACCAAACTTTCAGAGAAGAGACAACACCTCTTCTACTAAAGGTATTTCAGAGCATAGAAAAGGATGGAATACTCCCAAACTCATTCTATGAAGCCAGCATAACCCTGATACCAAAACCAGGTAAAGACACCACAAAAATAGAAAATTACAGACCGATATCCCTCATGAACATTGACGCAAAAATCCTCAACAAAATTTTAGCCAATAGAATTCAGGAACATATCAAAAAAATAATTCACCATGACCAAGTGGGATTTATACCAGGTATGCAGGGATGGTTCATCATTAGAAGAACAATCAACGTAATCCATCACATAAATAAAAGAAAAGACAAGAACCACATGATCTTATCAATTGATGCAGAAAAGGCATACGACAAAGTCCAACACCCATTCATGGTAAAAACTCTCAAAAAAAATAGGAATAGAAAGGAAATTCCTCTGTATGATTTAGGGCATTTATACTTTGAAAGCATTCCCCTTGAGAACAGGAACCAGACAAGTATATGCCCTTTATCACCGCTATTATTCAACACTGTGCTTGAGGTCCTAGCCAGAGCAGTTAGGCTAGAGAAAGAAATAAAGGGCATCCAAATATGTAGGGAAGAAGTCAAAGTATCTGTAATTGCAGATGATAGGATCTTATACATGAAAAACTCCAAGGAATCCACAAGAAAGCTACTGGAACTAATAGAGGATTTTAGCAAAGTTTCAGGATACAAGATAAACATACAAAAATCAATTGTATTCCTTTACACCAACAAAGAGAACCTTGAAGAGGAAATCACCAGATCAATACCATTTACAATAGTGCCCAAGAAGATAAATACTTAGGAATAAATCTAACCAGACATGTAAAAGATCTTTACAGAGACAACTACAAGACACTACTGCAAGAAACTAAAAGAGACCTGCATAAGTGGAAAAATATACCTTGCTCATGGATAGGTAGACTCAACATAGTCAAAATGTCAATTCTACCCAAAGCAATCTACAGATACAATGCAATCCCGATCCAGATTCCAGCAGCATTTTTTAATGAGATGGAGAAACAAATCACCAACTTCATATGGAAAGGGAAGAGGCCCTGAATAAATAAAGCATTACTCAAGAAGAAGAACAAAGTGGGAGGCCTTACACTACCTGATTTTAGGACCTATTATACTTCCACGGTAGTTAAGATAGCCTGGTACTGGTACAACAACAGATACATAGACCAATGGAACAGAGCTGAGAATCCAGATATAAGCTCATCCACCTAGGAGCAGCTAATATTTGACAAAGGCCCGAAGTCCATTAACTGGGGAAAAGACAGTCTCTTTAACAAATGGTGCTGGCATAACTGGCTATCTCTATGCAAAAAACTGAAACAAGACCCATACCTCACACCATGTACAAAAACTAACTCAAAATGGACCAAAGACTTAAATATAAAATCGAAAATGATAAAAATCATGGAAGAAAAAATAGGGACAACACTAGGATCCCTAATACGTGGCATAAACACAATACAAACCATAAGTAACAGTGCACAAGCACCAGAGGACAGACTAGATAAATGGGAGCTCCTAAAAATCAAACACTTATGCTCATCAAAAGACTTCACCAAAAGAGGAAAAATACAACCTACAGACTGGGAAAAAATTTTTGGCTACGACAAATCTGATCAGTGTTTAATCTCTAAAATCTATAAGATACTGCAAAACCTCAACAGTAAAAAGACAAATAACCCAATTAAAAAATGGGCAAAGCATATGCACAGGCATTTCACCAAAGAAGATATTCAGGCAGCTAACAGACACATGAAGAAATGCTCATGATCATTAGCCATTAGAGAAATGCAGATCAAAACTACAATGAGATACCATCTCACCCCAACAAGGCTAGCATTAATCCAAAAAACACAAAATAACAAATGCTGGAGAGGTTGTGGAGAGACTGGAACACTTATACACTGTTGGTGGAAATGTAAAATGGTACAACCACTTTGGAAATTGATATGGCGCTTCCTTAAAAAGCTAGAAATAGAAGTACCATACGATCCAGTTACCCTGCTCCTTGGAATATATCCTAGAGAAACAAGAGCTGTCACACGAATAGATATATGCACACCCATGTTCATCGCAGCACTGTTCACAATAGCCAAAAGATGGAAGCAACCTAAGTGCCCACTGATGGACGAATGGATAAACAAACTATGGTATATCCACACAATGGAATATTACACAACGATAAAGAACAATGATGAAGCTGTGAAACATCGTATAACTTGGTGGAAGCTGGAACTTATTATGCTGAGTGAATTTAGTCAGTCACAGAAGGACAAATACTCTATAAGACCACTATTATAAGAACTCAAGAAACGGTCTAAACACAGAAGAAAACATTCTTTGATGGTTACGGGGGTGGGGAGGGAGGGTGAGGGTTATTCACTAACTAGATAGTAGATAAGAATGATCTTAGGTGAAGGGAAGGACAGCACACACTACAGGGGAAGCCAGCACAACTGGACTAAACCAAAGCTAAGAAGTTTCCTCAATACAATCAAATACTTTGAGAGACAGAGTAGCAGGGATGTGGTGTCTGGGGACCATGCTTTCAGGGGACATCTATGTCAATTGGCATAACAAACCTTATCAAGAAAATGTTCTGCATCCTACTTTGGTGAGTGGTGTCTGGGTTCTTAAAAGCTTGCCAGCGGCCATCTAAGATGCATCAACTGGTCCCAACCACTTGGAGTAAAGGAGAACGAAGAACACCAAAGACACAAGGAAAGTATTGGCCCAAGAGATCAGAATGGGCCACATAAACCAGGGACTTCATCAGCCTGAGACCAGAAGAACTTGATGGTGCCCGGCTACCACCAATGAACGTCCTGACAGGGAACGCAACAGAGGGTTTCTGATGGAACGGTAGAACAATGGGATGCAGAACTCAAATTCTAGTAAGAAGACCAGACTTAATGGTCTGACTAAGACTGGAGGTGCCCCAGAAAGCATGGCCCCTGGTCTCTCCATCACCCCAGAACTAAAACAATCCAAGGCCAACTGTTCAGACAGGGATTGGACTGGACTGTGGGACATAAAGTGATACTTGTGAAGAATGTGCCTCTTAGACAAGTAGATACAAGAGACCAAAGGGGTGGCTTCTGCCCAGAGGTGAGAGGGGAAGGCAGAGAGAGTTAGGAGCTGGTTGAATGTTCATGGGGAATCAGGGGCAGAAGGTAGGAGTGTGCTGTCACAGAATGGGGTGAGCCGTTGGGGTCTCATAACAGTGTATGCAAAAAACTAAAAAGAAAAATTGACAAAATAAAAAAATAAAAGGCACCTATTATGTGCCTCTAAAAAAAAAAGAAATTGTTGAATGAGAACCTAAACTGCTGTGTAAAACTTTACGGAAATCACAATAACATATAATTTAAAAAAAAAAAAAGGTCTCTCTCTCAGCAAAGCACTCTTATAAAGAATTATCTATATGAGTTTAAACTGACAAGAGCTCATCTAAAGCACAGATAAGCACTTTAAAGGGCAGAAAGCGACAATTAATGGTGGTGAAACAACGAGTTGAGATAGAATGGGGACCCAATGTGAAGTCTGTAAGCAATGTCATTGAACTGTTCCTGTGGAAATTGTGAATGGGTGTATGTTTGGGTGTAAATACTGCCACCATAAATAAATAATTTTAAAAAATTCTCCAAGACCTCTTGGATCATTTTTGTGCTTCTGGATGTTTTTGCTTTTGTTTGATTATTTCAAAAGAACAGTCCTCGTACTTACTAGTTGTTGGATTTGTATAGAAAACGTGCTAGGACGGAAGATTTCCAGGCCCCTTCCCTGGAGGCTGTGTATGGCATCACCATGAGATGAGGCCCTACTCAGCAGCAGCTCACAACAACTGTGAGTCAAGCACTGTTCCAAGTGCTTTTACTCTATTAACTCAGTGATTCCTTACCAGGAAGTTGGAAGCAAGCACTATTATAATGTTATATATGAGGACACAGAGGCACAGAGAGGGTAAATCAATGCATAGGGTCCTAGAGTGAGTGAGGTAAAGCTGGTAATTCTAATCCAGGTGATCAGCCCTGGATTTCACTCCCTTAGCCACAGCTCTACACTGCCTGGCGCAGTACGACATGGGATGTGGTGTGTTTAGTCTCCTGGATGTGCCTGCTGAACACCCAACTACATATATATATATATATATATATATATATATGAAACCCACTGCCATCTAATTGATTCCAGCTCATAGCGACTGTATAAGACAGAGTAGAACTGCCCGAAAGGGTTTCCAAGTTTGTAACCTTATAGGAACAGATGGCTATACCTTCCTCCTGTGGAGTGGCTAGTGAGTTAGAACCACTGACTTTTCAGTTAGCATCTGAGCACTTAACAGTTTTGCCACCAGGGCTCCATATATATATACGTATACATATACGCATATCCATATGCCTACATATGTATATATGTTGCCTTCCAGTCAGTTCCAACTCATAGCAACCCTATAGGACAGAGTAGAACTTGCCCACAGGGTTTCCAAGGAGTGGCTGGTGGATTTGAACAACATATCTACTATTCCCCCAGGGCTCCTATATATAATATACATATATACATACAGACCTATATGTGTGTGTGTATATACGTATATATGTAGATGTGTCTTTATATACATGTGTATATATATATATATATATATATATGTTGTTAGTTGACATTCAGTCGATTCCAAACCCATAGAGTTTTAAAGACTGTGATCTTTCAGAAGCATATCACCAGGTCTGTCCTCTGTGGAGGTGGTTCTGAGTAGGTTCGAACCACCAAACATTTTGGTAGTAATTGGGCCCTGAACAGATTGTACCACAAAGGGACACTTCTATGTATGTATGTGCATATATATAAATACTCCAACTCATAACGTCCCTATAGGATGGAGTAGAACTGCCTGTAGGATTTTCTGGGTCTAATATTTACGGTAAAGGAGCCCCAGCGGTGCAGTGATTAAAGCGCTGGCTTTTAACTGAAAGATTGACAGTTCAAACCCACCCAGAGGCACCTTGGAAAAAATACCTGCTGATCTGCTTCTGAAACATCACAGCCTTGAAAACTCTATTGAGTGCAGTTCTGCTCTGCACACAGGGGGTTGTCATGAGTCAAAATTGACTAGACAGCAGCAGGTTTGGTTTTTTTTTTTTTTTGAGGAAGATATATATATATACATATATATATTCTCTTAGTTGTTTGGATTATGCTGAAGGGAAGGCTCACCCATTCTCCAAATTAGGATGGGTTTAGATATGAAAGTGAGGCATAAACTTGGAGAGCAAATTGATCAATATAAAATGGGAAAGATCGTGAAATATTGGGGCAAGAAGGGGACCTGGAAGAGAGCAGGGAGTGATTGGTGGGGTGGAACATGGCCTGCATGGGGTGATGAGGATGAGCCGAGATTCCTCATGGGAAGAGCAGCCTAGAAGGGGCTTTGGGAGAAGAACCATTACTCTAAGAGTTTATTATGTTCTATGGGTGTCCTGCCATCTCTCCCCTGTGTCATCTTACAGTATCTTTAACAAAGGTCACATGGTTCACTGATGGTTTTTTATTTCTTAAAATGGATTATTGTTGAGATAGTGAAGGGGAGACTGAGTTCTGTTATTGGGTTGGTATGAGGCAGAGGCAGACTTTACAGACAAGTATAAACTAAGTAAAATGATGTCCTGAGAGTGTCAATCCCTGGGAATTAGATGAAATTCCTGGAAAACTTCAAAATTGGAAATTAGGGGGATCGGTCCCAAGGTTTCTAAGGAGGTGAAGATGGATACAGTTGGTACTTGGGTTACGTGTGGAATGACATACCTGGAATAACTAATTGTTCCAAAGTGTATCTAAGATGGGATGAGAAGATGGAAGTGGAAATAGAGAGGCCCAGAGAAGAGCAGAGGATCCAGCTGGGTCAGGACGAGTGGTAATATCAGTTAGACCAGAAGGTATAGGAGGGGCCACGGGTTCATCTCCTTTTCGTTTTCTCTTCCAGCCTTAAGAAGGCTTTGTGTCCATCAATACATGACTGGATAAACAAAATGTGGTCCGTACACACTATGGAATACCTCTCAGCTGTAAAGAGAAATGAAGTCCTGATGCATGCCAAAACATGGATAAAACTTGAAACCATTATGGTGAGGGAAATAAGTCATTCACAAAGGGCAAATACTATATGTCTTAGTCATCTAGTGCTGCAATTACAGAAATACCACAAGTGGATGGCTTTAACAAAGAGAAACTTATTCTCTCACAATCTAGTAGGCTACAAGTCCAAATTCAGGGCATCAGCTCCAGGGGAAGGCTTTCTCTGTTGGCTCTGAAGGAAGGTCCGTGTCATGAATCTTCTTCTGGTCTGGAAGCATCTCAGCCCAGGAACCTCAGGTTCAAAAGATGCACTCTGCTCCCAGCCCTGCTTTCTTGGTGGTGTGAGGTCCCTGACTCTCCAGTAGCTTCCCTTTCCTTTTGTCTCTTGTAAGATAAAAGATGGTGCAGGCCACACCCTAGGGAAACTCCCTTTACATTGGACCAGGGATGTGACCTTAGTAAGGATGTTATACAATTCCACCCTAATCCTCTTTAACATAAAGTTCCAATCACAAAATGGAGGACAACCACACAATACTGGGAATCGTGGCCAAGCCAAATTGATACACACATTTTTTGGAGGACATAATTCAATCCATGACACTATATGATCTCACTTATATGAAATAAGCTAGTACGTAGTAACCAAAGATTACTAGTGGTTACCAGTGGTGGAAGAGAGGGGAAAAGCAGAGTTTTTTTGCTTAGGGGGCACTGAGTTCCTTATAATGGAGGAGGAAGGATTTGGAAAAAGATAGTGAGAATGATTGCACAACATGAAGAATGTAATCAATGTTACTGAACTGTACAGGTGGAAATTGTTGAGATGGCATATGTTTGGTTATGTATATTTTCACCACAATAAAATAAAATAGTAACCAGTGATCATTATTGGCGGTTCAGCCTATATACACATACATATACATAATTGTATAAACATATGTGTATACATATATAAAAAACCCATTGCCGTCAAGTCAATTCCGACTCATAGCCACCCTGTAGGACGGAGCAGAACTGCCCCAGAGAGTTTCCAAGGAGCGCCTGGTGGATTCGAACTGCCAACCTTTTGGTTAGCAGCCAAACTCTTAACCACTAATGCCACCAGAGTTTCTGTATATATATATATATATATATATATATATATATATATATATATATATATACACATATATATGTGTGTGTGTGTGTGTGTGTGTGTGTACTGTAGTAACCATTTGGTGCTCTTGAATTAAGGAAGTAACATTGGATTATCGAATGTGGTGTTGTTGTTGGCTACTGTTGAGTTGATTCTTACTCATAGCAACCCCACGTGACAGAGTAGAACTGTCCCATAGGGTTTTCTTAGCTGTAGTGTTTAAGGAAGCAGATGTCCAGGTCTGTCTCCCACAGAGCCACTGAGTGGGTGCGAATCATTGGCCTTTTAGTTAGTGGCTGAGTGCTTAACTATTGTGCCACCAGGTGTCCTTACCTGATAGTGAAAACAACTGTAAAATCTGCCTGTTTAACCATCCAATCCTGGAGCTTATATCTGTGAGGGACTTGTAAACTCTCTTCCAATGGATACTGTTCTATTTAGACCTCCAAATGCTGCTGGAGAAGTCAAAAATGGTGAAGCATATTTCCTTACAAAAAGTCCATTTTCATTGGCATTGATTTGTGCAAGTGAGTTCAGTGATTTCTCATGTAAATTATTGGTATAATGTTCTTTTATTTGTATCTCTTTAAAAATCCTTCAATATTTTGTCTGATTCCATTTTGCATTCATAACTTAAATGATGCTACAGCTCATGGGCTGAAGACGAGACAAGATTTGGGGTAGGAGAACTTCTCAGGGGAACCAAGAATCCAGACAGACTCATGCCCCCCATGTGTCAGACTTCAGCATTTCCTGCTCCCTCCATGGGAGATTCTGACTGTCTCCAGGATGCTGGACAAGAAAGAGCCTCTTGCAAACATTTCTGTGTTCTCTCTGGAGATACTTACTGGAAGCTTGTAACTGGTTTTGGTAATTAGCAACAGCAGAAACATTTTCCAGAGATGTTGTCAGCTCCCCAAGCCTGCCTGTCAATGCCACTTGAGGTGAAATGATAATTTCAGTTCCCTGGGGAGGAGAGGACACAGAATCAAATACCAGGACCTCAGGGTCTGGCTGCCTCCCTCAGACACTTGCCTGGATGTCATAACTGTCACACTGAGCCCACTGTCCTGGCAGCAGGAAGGAATCAGGTGAGTATTTTCTATTTCAGTCTGAAAGCCAGAGTTCTCAAGGGAAGGAGGTATATCAGGGTGTGGGTAAGCATTCATATTGCAAGAAGGGAATTTTCAGTGTTCAAAACTGGTCCAGTGTCACGGAGGAAGCAGGTCTAAGTCCTGACCTTGATCTGAATGAGAACAGAGAGATGGGGCCATAGACTTTGCCACAATCCATGAAGGATCCTAGTGTCATTTAGAGACATCTGCAAGAACAGTGATTTTTGGTGTTTAATTCTAGTCTTCATGAAACCAGACTTTGAAGGTACTTAAAGGTTGTAGTTCTGAATCAATCTGTTGTTCAGCCTACTGTATAGGAATCATAATCATTGTCGGGATTAGTAGAGGTGTGCCTGTAACACCTTCATACTTGTAGTACAGAGCAGGATGAATCTGCATGAATATAGAATCCTGTGCAGTAATAGTATATCTCTATTGCTGTTGTTCGAATAGAATGTTTCCTCTAATTCTGGGGTGTATGTGCATTAATGGAGACAGTAATTGTGTCTCTCCTGGAAAATCCATGATCTGTTGATTATGAGGAGACAATTTTCTCTCCAGAAGTCAGGAAGTAGCATTTAAGGAAAAGGTAACTTGATAATAAAGGTTTTTACACAGTAGCTGCCAAGTTCAAATGTATCTTGCGTGATTTTCTCTGGTTGAAAAGTATTCTAATGGAAAACAGAGAATTAACTGTTTCAATTTATAAAATGCACAAGACGTCCTGCTTACAGATTTCATTTTCCATATGTCTTGTGTGTCGATATGTTTCACAAATCTCACTTCACTGCTAATACTTTTACTTCACTTATGTATTCATTAATTGATGACTATATGAAGTGCAAATAGCAATGGTTTACCTTCTGCTCTACACTATTATATCACTTATTAATGTTTTATGTCCCACAGTGTAGGGCATGATATGAGTTAGTTCAATAATTGCTGTCATAGATGCCAATGTATTTTATTCCTGGCATAAAAGCAAACGTATCATTCTGTGGCCGTCTTAATATCAAGCCAATCTTGGATTCATTAAATGCAATCTGTTCATGAGGTGAGTTCCTGTAGTATTCTACTGCAATCAGTGAATCTGTACTTTATTAACATATTTAAAGCTTTATTTATACTTGATATTGGCCTGAGGGCTGGAGGCCTCTTGGTGCAGTGGTTAAGAGCTCAGCTACTAACAAAAGGTCAGCAGGTGGAATCCACACTCACTCCTTGGAAACCCTCTGGGGCAGTTCTACTGTCCTCTGGGGTCACTATGAGTCAGAATTGACTCAATGACAACAGGTTTATTGGCTTATGGAATAAATTTTTACACATCAATAACAATTTGTTACAACCAACGTTGTAAGATAAAATATCACCAATTAAAATGACAAGGTGTCAATCCAAAACTAAATACAGAACTGAATTATTGGAAGAACACAGTTAAGTAGTTTGGTAAATTTCAATGAATTGCTTTTATATAGCCTTTCTCACCGTGATCTTGTAATTTCCACAGTGATTGGGTGGAACTAAGGTGCTGGTGGGCCACCAAGGGGATTGGACAGATACATAAACCCTTGGGATGGCTAATGCAGATAAGTTTTATAGAACCGTTGTAGAGGATTGGTCACTTTTGCCATCCCACTAGGTTTAAAAGTATCCAATTCCAGAGACTGTAGGGGACCTCACTACTATCTGAGAAGATGAACCAAGAGCAGAGCATGTCTTTTGGATCTGAAGTCATTGTGCTGAGAACTTCATAGACTCAGGAGACAAAGAGAGCTGCCATACTGGAGACGCTGAGAAGCACAGCAAGCATGGCAGAATCCAATGGCAGAGAAAACGACAGAGGAAAACCAGGAGACTGACACCAGATGGCTGCTGTGGGCTCCCGGGCCCAATGAGCAAGGCGTCTACAAAGGACATGCTGGCCCAAGAGTGAGAGAGCTGAGTGCCTTCAGGAAGGAGGTTTGTTGGTGGAGTAGGGTGCACTCAGGCATTTATCAGAAGAGATGAAAGCTTTGTAACACTTGGCTGAGTAGAGCATATGCCAAGCTGAGGGCTGGGGACCAGAAAGAGCCTGTCCTGAGGGGCAGAGAGAAGCTGAGAGAGAAGTCTGCACTGAAGAAGGGAGACTTTGCCTGCATGCTCTGTGATCCTGATTCTGAGTTTCTAGCCTGTAACTTCCCTATTAAACTCCATACCTATGAGTATGGTCTGTGAATTCTGCATGGCCATTGCAACAAATTATAGAACCTAAAAGAGAAGTAGAGTCTGCTGTGGGAGGAAGGGCTGGTGTTAGAATTGCTAAAAAGGTTGGGAAGAGAAGATATGTCTGATCTTCTCCTCATAGGAATCAGCCTTGGGCTGATGCTGATGGTAATTCTCTCCCCTACTCAAGTTAGAGGAGGTCAGATGCCTCCACGACCCCGCCATTTTTCCCAATTGGTTAGTACAGCATGGTGGTTATATGCGCTGTCTTTGCAACCAGCTCATCCAGATTCAAGTCCTCAGTCTGCCCCAAACAGCATGTGATTTTAGACAAATCACTTAACCTCTCTGCGGTTAAGTTCTCCTTTTCTTTATAATGAACATAATAGTATTGCCTGCCTCAGATTGGTGAAGAATAAAGAAGTCACCATATATACGGTCTTCATGGCATACATTCCAAGTGCTCTTTAAAGGTTATATATCCAACTCTTGGAAACCTCTTAATGAAAGAAAAACTTTAAGTCAAACTTTCTAAGTGGGAATTAATGGTAGACATAGAATAGTGAACTTCAGTTGACATGATACATGTGGCCCATGTCTCTTCTTCCCATACGGGACCTTCTGGCTCTGAAGACAAGTATCAGTCACTGGGAACTGACAGAACGTTCACCAGGGATTTGACAATAGGAATGATTTTCTTATCACAGACTACAGTTAGTATCCTGGGGAATTCTTCTCTTCTATACCATTATATCTTCCTCTACTTCACCGGGTGCAGGTTAAGGTCCATAGACTTGATTGTCCTGCACCTGACTGTAGCCAACTCCACAGTCATTCTGTCTAGAGAAATCCCAGGGACCATGGCAGCTTTTGGGTGGAAAGATTTCCTCGATGATTTTGGATGCAAACTTGTTCTCTGTATTCACAGAGTGGGCAGGGGAGTGTCCATTGGCAGCATCTGTCTCTTGAGTACCTTCCAGGCCATCACCATTAGCCCCTGGAACTCCAGGTGGGCAGAGCTTAAGGTGAAAGTTCCTAAGTACATGGACTTCTCCATATTCCTGTGCTGGATCCTGCACATGCTGGTAAATATCACTGTTCCTATGAATATCATTAGCAAATGGAGCAACAAAAACTTCACAAACAAAAAAGATTTAGTATATTGTTCTGCTGTATTTCCTGATAAAAACACAGACACGGTGCATGCAGCATTATTACCCCTCCCTGATACTGTGTCTTTGGGACTCATGCTCTGGGCCAGTGGCTCCACAGTTTTCATCCTGCAGAGACACAAGCGGCGGGTCCAACACATTCATAGGAACAACGTGTCCCCCAGATCCTCCCGTGAGACCAGAGCCACCCAAACTAAGCTTGTTCTCGTGAGCTCCTGTGTATCTTTTCACACTCTCTTCTCCATCTTTCAAGTTTTTATGATTGTTTATAATTATCCCCCTTGGTGGCTGGTGAACGTGGGTGCAGTAAGTGCTGTGTGGTTCCCAACTGTCACCCCTTTTGTCCTCATAAGCCGTGACTCTAGTGTCTCCAGATTCTGCTTTATCCAGGTAAAGAAGACATAATCCCATCATTGTATCAGAAATACCTAATTGTTTGGTTTTGGGCAACGTCCAGTTGTTTGTTTATTCCTCACACAGAATCCAAGCACAAATAAAGCAGTCATGTTACAAGAGAGTAGTGGTAAACACACACGTACATATTTGGATATAAATGTGTGTGTGTGTGGGTGTGTATGCATATCGCCAGCTTATGTTTCTAAGTCATCAACCAAAAATATTGGAAAATTGTCCAGTAAGAAATGTAAAAATGATACTAATTGCAACAATAATAAACAGCTTTACCACTAAAGTCTATTTTATCTGACATTTAGATCGCCATGCTAACTGACCAGTTGATTAAAATTACACAGAATACATTTTTAATTTTATACTTTAATCTTTCTGTTTTAACTGTATTTTATTGCTTGAAAAATATACCCATTGAATATAGTAAAGTAATAATTGACAGGATCAATTAGTATATTTATGTTGAATGTTATAATGGCTATTTTTTAGATTGGCTTTATCGATTTCGTTTGTGCTCTTCATGATACCTGCCTTATTTGATTATTTTTTCTATCTTGTGCTTTTTTCTACCCACTGCTTTTCTGTCTTCTTAATTATTTTTTAAATAATTCTACATTTTACCCTCTTATGTGGAGGTTGAATATTAATTTTATCTTTGATTTTAACCTAGAAATTGCAGCATACTTTTAAAAACTGATTACAGTGTCAAGGTATTTAATACCTTTAACCTCCACCTTGACAATATAAGAACAATATCATGACACTAATCTTTTCACTTTCTCTCAACCTAAAATAAAATTCTGTTATGTATTTAAAATATTTAAACATATATATTAAAAATTAAAGATACATTAATAAAATATTAAAGATATATTAAATTTACCTCCTTGTTCCACATCCCAGTCCCTACTCTCAAGGGTAACCACTATTCTCATATCTAACAGCATAGATCATTTTCAATTCTTATCTTTTTAATATAAATGAAATTATGCGGTATGAACTGTTTAGCTTTTTTTAATTCCATACAGTATTTTGATTGCATCTATATTTTTTGAGGTTTTTTCTTTTTTTTGTATTGTGCTAAATATATGGGTAGCAAAACAGTGGACATTTCAGCCTTCTTCACATGCACAGTTTAGGGATGTTAAACATGTTCATTGTGTTGTTCATCCATCACCATGAACCATTCCACATTTTTTCAACTCCCTTAAAAGAAGTTCACTGCCCCCTAGCATTTTGTCTTCCTTTACTCCCACTCAGCCCTGCTAACCACTAATAAACTTTGGCTTCTATCCTCTTCCCTGTTTTAAACAGGTCTTATAATTGGGATTATATAATATGTGTCGCTTTGTAAGTAACTTATTTCACTCAACGTAATGGGCAACTTTTTTTTTTTTTTTTTTGGTTAATAGTTTATTTTGATAATAATATCTTTTTGCTAAGATCTACCATCAGCAAAGTTTTGTTTCATGTGTATACCATGGGTACGTAGAATTCTAGTGGGTGGCGCAAATGGTTTGAGCTCCACTGCTAACCTAAAGGTTTGTGGTCCCAACTCACACAGTGGCGCCATGGAAGAAATGCCTGTTGATCTGCTTCCATAAAGATTACTGCCAAGAAAGGGTGGAAGATGTGGGGGCAGCAAGGAGAGGAAGGCCAAACATGTTGAAGCTTTACCCAAAGGCAACAAGGTATTAGGAGAAAAATTTACAGGGTGTGGGTAGGGGTGAGGCATTATATCTGTTGCCGTCGAGTGGGTCCGAGTCACAGTGACGCTATAGGACAGAGTAGAATTGTCCCATTGGGTTTCCTAGTCTGTGATCTTCACATTAGCAGACTGCCACATCTTTCCCCTACAGAGCGACGGATAGGTTCAAACTGCTGACCTTTCGGTTAGCACCCAAGAGCTTAACCACTGTGCACCAGGGCTCTTTGGAGGCATAGTAGGAAGCTAATAATGCAAAGGTAGGGAAGAGTTAGATCATGAAAGAACTTACTAGGCACCCAGTTTCTAAAAGAAGATACGCGAGCAATAATGATGAAAAAGGGTAGGACAGGAAGGAGGACAAATTACACCCAAATTGCAAAGTCGTCCTGGTCAAAATTTACTCTAAAGCAAAGAAGGAGGTAGAGAAACCAGAGTACTGGAAACAGAACAACCAGAACAGAATGAATGAATTTGACCTCACTTTTGTTCCTTCTCTACCCTTGGCAATGGGATCAATAAGTCAGACTAATCAAAGCCAGTTGCCAATATGTGTATACTCTGCGGCATGGGCAAGATCCCTCAATTCTGAGCTAAAGCTCTTTGCCTCTGTCATGGATGTGTGAGACAAAGAACTTGGTTCATCCCTTTAATTCTTGTTTCTCTGTCTTTTTTAAAAACAGTATTTTATTGTGTTTAAGGTGGAAGTTTACACAGCAAATTCGGTTCCCATTTAACAATTTCTATACAAATTATTCTGTGATAGTGGTTACGTTTTCCACAATTCTTCCTTTCCATTTTGTCCAGATGGACATCAACTTACAGAGTTTCCCGGAATTGAGCTGGAGTCAATAAAAATGAAGGAGAACCAGACCCTGGAAGAACATTACAATGGGGTGCAGCAAATAAAGATGGCTTTGCAATTTGAGTGTATTTTGGCCTCTTTCCCATCCTACCCTTTTTCATCGCTATTACTAACGCAGTTTCTGTTAAAAACCTGTTGCCCAGCAAGTTCTTTCCAGATCTAACCCTTCCCTACCTTTGCATTAGTATCTTCTTACCATGCTTCAAAGATGCCCTTGTTGTGCAATGGTTAATCTCTTGATTGCTAACCAAAAGGTCAGCAGTTCAAAATCATCAGCCGCTCTGCAGGAAAAAGATGTGGTGGTCTGCTAATGTAAAGATCACAGCCTAGAAAATCCAATGGGGCAGTTCTACTCTGTCCTGTAGGGTCGCTGTGAGTTGGAATGAACTTCGCTGTAAGGGGTACAATGCCTCACCCTTACCCATACCCTGTAAGTTTTTCTCCTAGTTTCTTGTTGTCTTTGGGTAAACGTCAACATGTTTGGCCTTCTTCACCTTGTTACCTCTACCCCTTCCACCTTTTCTTGGCAGTAATCTTTATGGAAGCAGATGGACAGGCCTTTCTTCCATGGCTCCACTGTGTGGGTTCGAATCACAAACCTTTAGGTTAGCAGCGGAGCTCAAACCATTTGTTCCACCCACAAGAATTCTACTTCCCCACAGTGTACACATGCAGCACAACTTTGCTGATGACAGCTCCTAAGCAAAAAGATATTATTATCAAAATAAACCATTAATTAAAAGGGAAAACAAAACAAAAAATACAGTCACCCATTATGCTGAGTGAAAGAAGTCAGTCACAAAGGGGCACATATTGTATGATCCCAATTATAAGAACTATCTAAAATAGGTAAGAGGATAAAGACCAAAGTATTAGTGGTTACTAGGGCTGGGTTTGAGGAAAGGAAGACAAAATGCTTAGGGGCCACTGGGCCTTTGCTGAGGGAGTTGGAAACATTTGGGAATGGTTGATGGTGATGCTTGAACAGCATGATGAACATAGTTAATGTTCCTGAACTGTACATGTGAAGAAGTTTGAAATGGCCAGTGTTTAGCTACCTATATATTTAGCACAATAAAAAAAAAAAAAAACTCAGAAAATACAGATCAATCAAAAGAATAAGAGTTAAAAAAAAAATAGAGTTCATACTATATAATTTTGTGTATATTAAAAACATAAGAATTGAAAATGATCTATGCTGATAGATATGAGAACAGTGGTTATCCCTGAAAGTAATGACTGGGATGGCGAGCAAGGAGGTAAATTTAATGTTTCTTTAATATTTTATTAACATATCTTTAATATTTAATATATATATTTAAATATTGTAAATACATACTAGAATTTTATTTTAGGTTGAGAGAAGGTGAAAAGATTATTGTTATAATATTGTTCTTTTATTGTCAAGGTATGTTGTTGTTGTTATTAGGTGCCGTCCAGCGGATTCCAACTCATATCCACACTATGTACAAAAGAACGAAACACTGCCCCATCCTGCGCCATTCTCACAATCCTTGTTATGCTTGAGCCCATTGTTGAGGTCATTGTGTCAGTCCATCTCACTGAGGATCTTCCTCTTTTTCGCTGACTCTCTACTTTACCAAGCATGATGTCCTTCTTCAGGGACTGATCACTCCTGATAACACATCCAAAGTATTTGAAAGGAAGTGTCTCCATCCTTGCTTCTAAGGAGCATTCTGATTTTACTTCTTCCAAGACAGATTTGTTACTTCTTTTGGCAGTTCATGGTATATTCAATATTCTTTGTCAACACCATAATTCAAAGGCATCAATTCTTCTTTGGTCTTCCTTATATTTTGTCCAGCTTTCACATAAATATGAGGTGATTAAAAACACAATGACTTGGGTCAGGAACACCTTAGACTTCAAGGTGACATCTTTGTTTTTTAACACTTTCAGGAGGTCTTTTGCAGCAGATTTGCCCAATGCAATGTGTTGTTTGGTTTTTGACTGCTGCTTCCTGTCAAAGTATAAGATGATAGAAAATCAGTAGGTAGAAAAAATAATAAAATAGAGCAGGTATCATGAAGAGCACAATATAAGTTGATAAATCCAACCTAAAATATATTCATTACAACCTTCAACATAAATATATTAACTGATCTTGTCAATGTCAAATATTGCTTATCTATATTCGGCTGGATATATTTTTCAAGCAATACAATACAGCTAAAACAGAAAGATTAATGTAGAAAAATGAAAAATGTATCCCATGTAATTTTAACCAGTTGATCAGAGAGTATGGTGATATAAATGTCAGGTAAAATCGACTACAGTGGCAGAACAGTTTATTAATGTTGCAGTTAGTATAATTTTTACATTTTTTACCAGGCAATTTTTCAATACTATCACTTGATGAATTAAAAACATATCCTGGCCCATATGCATACACACCCACGTACACACACTCATGTATTTATATATATCCAATATGTAGTACATATTACTAAATAAGGTAGAAAAAAAAGCACAGTGCTAAGTGCAGACCATTATAACTAGAATACATCATAAATCGGGCACTACCTGTATATGTAGTATACACATATATATAAGCATATGTAACTATGCACACCTACGCATCTGTCATTTGAAGCAGTACATCAATGGGGAACTGCCAGAAATTCAAGCCCGATTCAGAAGAGGACGTGGAACAAGGGATATCATAGCTGATGTCAGATGGATCTTGGCTGAAATGAGAGAATACAAGAATGATGTATACCTGGGTTTCAGTGACTATGCAAAGGCATTCGACTGTGTGGATCATAACTAAACTTGCTTGCTGAAATTGAAGAGCACTTTAAGCACTTACTGATGAAGCCCAAAGACTATAGCCTTCAGGACGGATTACAGTTCAATGCATAGAAAATAATTATCCTCACAACTGGACCAGTAGGCAACATCAAGATAAACGGAGAAAAGATGGAAATTGTCAAGGATTTCATTTTACTTGGATCCACAATCAACACCCACGGAAGCAGCAATCAAGAAATCAAATGACACGTTGCGTTGGGCAAATCTGCTGCAATGTTCCACATTTTTCTTCCATTCTATCAGGATCCATCTATTGCGGCCCTGATCAGAACAGTTGGTAGTTTTAGCCAGGCATCATCTAATTCTGGTCTCAGGGTAGATGAGGCCTCGGTTCCTGTAGATAATTAGTCCTATAGACTACTTTCTTCTCTGTGTCTTTGGTTTTCTTCTTTCTCTGTTTCTTCAGAAGAACAGAGACTGATAGGCGGCCGTTCACAAGTTGTTTTAGACCCCAGACACTACTTACCGCATTGGGATGTAGAACATAGACTTTATGAACTGTATTATGCCAATTGACTGAGTTGTCCCATGAGACTATGGTCCAAAGCCTTCAAATCAGAAGGCCAATCCTGGTGACTCTGGTTTCTGAAAATGACGTGAACAATCAAGATACCTTTGTTTTCCAAAAGACCCAGTAAACTAAGGGCTACTGAAGCCCCACACCTGGCAAACTGTCTTCAGGAAAGCAGAGGTAGGGCCTAATGCAGTCATACATATTCATTGATTGATGGATCATAACTATGCCTTAAGGCCCCAGTCATGCATATTCACTGAGATTCCATTGACTGGATGTTGGAGCACTCTCTTTGGGGTTACCAGTACTGCTGAGAACATCCATGCACGGAAGATGGAGTGGCACGTCCCTGGTGACAATAGAAGCCTCTTGCCAGGAACACTCCCAGACCTTGCCTGATGTGTTTCTTCACTTGTATCCTCTCTGCTTATAATAAATGGGCAACTGTAAGTATAGATAACAGTCTCTATGGATTTTGTGAGCCATTACAGAGACTTAACAAACTCACAGGGGCAGTGAGCCAGCAAGGGGCTGGCAGGACAGAGTTAGTGTGTGTAGACGCAGCTCTGGTGACTGGTGGTCAGGGAAAGGCTGCACGAGCACTGGATGAAGATGGACAGAGTCATCGAAACTAGCCCCTGAGATCTTCTTTTAGCTAAATAACAGATTGCCTCACGAAATAAAGAATATCACCCATAAGGACTGTGCTCCTTTAAAAAATTATCTGTTTGAGAGCAAATGGTCAACAATTACTGTTAAACAAAACCTGAAGGTAAGGGGCTGTGGAAGCTAGATTAATGGAAACTGAAAAAATGGAACAGAAAAAATGAGAATGTTCACTCATTGTGCACACTGTAGACATCGTCACTGAATATTTTGTGTAGAAATTGTTGAATGGGAACCTAAACTGCTGTGTAACCTTTCACCAAAACACAGTACATTATTATTAAAGAAAAAAGAAAAAAAATAGAGTCTCTTCTAACTTGTGACTTAGTCTCAGAGGACTAGAGAGAGGGAGAGAGAGACGGGAGGGGAGGGGAGAGGAGGGCCAGCTGGTCTGAAGTGCAGGGAGTTGAGCAGTCTCCTAAGCCAGTGGCTGTTCCCTGATAACTTGGCTTCAGGTAAGCAGGGATGTTGTGACCTGGCTCAGAATGGCCAGGCATGAGGTCTGAGCTAACTCTGGGTGGTTAGGATCATAGAGAGGAAGTACCATGGAAGTGGCTGACATTGCGGAAATGGAGATGTGGGAGGGTGAGGCCTGGATCCACTTCCAGCTGGGAGATGGATTCATGCTGATTTGTGTCACAAAGTTAGTGATGAAGGTGGGGTTCGTCCACCTTACCCCTTTGATAGTGCAGTTGGTAGTGATGTTGTCACAGGATGAAATGAAGTGCTTTGTGGAGGTACTTGAAATGTAGGAGTTGGTGAGCCACAGAGAGAATGTGTGGGAAGATGGTAGATCTTCCCTCTGTAAACCCACCTCGACTCTTGTATCTTGAGCTTCATCTGGATTGTATCCAACAGAAATCCCACCCCTTCTGCCATTTTCCCAGATGAACTGGTCTTCTTTCTCAGATTACCCTTAAAATTTGGAAACTCTCTTTCCTAAATGTATGGTCGACACCATCCCTGGTGATATGGTAAAAGATTTTAGCTAGTACAAGAGAATGTATTTTTCATTTTAATAGTTATTTATACTTTTCAGTTGTTTTAATAGATATCTGACATGCACATGTACATTACAGGTGGTCCTCAACTTCCTACAGGGTTCTGTCCCTTTTATTTTCTGTATTTTTATATATCTGATATTTATTTTTCTTTGTGAGTTGGCATGAGAAAGATAGTAACAGCAAATTACGCCCTGCAACATTGTATATTGTACGTATTACTAAATATAAGATGCAGGAAAAAAAAGCATGACCATAAATTCTACCTGTCATAACTAGAATGCTTTGTAAATCAGAGATTACCTGTATATGTATTATATATGTATACACACACACACACATATATACGTATATATATATGTGTGTGTTTTGACACACGTTTACCCAACGAGCACCACAATATCAGTGAATGTTTTCGTTAGAACAAACCTAAACCCATTGCCGTTAATTCCAACTCCTAGTGACCCTGTAGTACACAGTAGAACTGCCCCAAAGGGTTTCCAAACCTGTAATCTTTTTTTTTTTTTTAGTTATTATTCTGGTTTTTTTTTTTTTTTTATTGTGCTTTAGGTAATGTTTACAGAGCAAATTAGTTTTTCATTAAACAAGTAACACACATATTGTTTTATGACATTGGTTGCCAACCGCAAGACGTGTCAACACTCTCCCATTCTCTACCCTGGGTTCCCCATTTCCATTCGCCCAGCTTTCCTGTCCCCTCAAGCCTTCTCATCTTTGCCCCTGGGATGGTGTGCCCAACCAAGCCTGTAATCTTTACAGAAGCAGACTGCCACATCTTTCCCCTGCAGAGTGGCTGGTGTGTTAGAATCCCCAAACTTTTTGTTATCAGCCTAGTGCTTAACCATTATACCACCAGGGCTCCTTATTGTTAGAACAAGGTGAAGTAAAATAAATACTAAATACACTCAGAAAAAATATTAAACAACGAATTCAGACAGTTTGCAACATATGTGATTTAAAAAAACGAAAGCAAAATCATTAAGGTGGTCTGTGAATGACTACAGCTTTAGACATTATCCTAGAATATCTTGGAATTGTGTCCTTTTGTTGTTAATCACTGTCAAGTTGATTATGACTCATGGTCATCCCCACTCCGTGTGCTGCAGAGTAGAACTGCTCTATAGGGTTTCCTTGGTTGTGATCTTTACAGAAGTACATCGCCAGGCCTTTCTTCCACAGAACCTCTGGGTGGGTTCAAACTGACAACTTTTAGGTTAGTAATCAGGCACACACCGTATGTGCTACCCAGGGACCTTGTTTTGATAATAATGCAGGCCAAATTACATGCATTATCTCATATAATCCATACAAGCATTTAAGCAAGATAGATGGATGGATGGATGAATGGATGGATGGATGGATGGATGAATGGATGGATGGATGGATGGATGGATGGATGGATGGATGGATGAATGGATGGATGGATGGATGGATGGATGGATGGATGGGTGGGGATGGATGAATGGACGAATGGATGGATAGATACATAGCTTCCATCGAGTCAACTCCAACTCAAGGGGACTTACATACAACAGAATGAAACGTTGCCCAGTCCTGCATCATCCTCACATTCACCAGCACGTGCAAGTCCATCATTGCAGCTATTGTAAAATCTTACCAAGAGTCTCCCTTGTACTCCCTGGCTCTCTACTTCACCAAACATGATGTTCTCCTTAAGTGATTGATGCCTCCTGAAGATGTGACCAATGTAAGTGAGTCAGACAATGTTCTGTTGTAATCCATAAGATTTTCATTGGCTGATCAACAGTAGATCTTAGTCTATCTCAGTCTGGAAGCTCTGCTGAAACCTGTCCACCACTGGTAAACCTGCTGGTTTTTGAAATATCAGTGGCAAAAATTCCAGCATCATAACAACATGGAAGTTACCACAGTGTGACAGACTGACAGATGGGTGGTGGTCAAGCAATTCTTGTTGTTGGGTGCCATCAAGTTGATTCCAACTCATAATGACCCCATGTGACAGAGTAGAACTGCCCCCATAGGGTTTTCTAGGCTGTAATCTTTAAAGCCTGACCCAAGCCATGGTAGTTTCAGTCACCTCATATACATGGACAATGAATAAGGAAAACAGAAGAAGAATTGATGCATTTGAATTAGCAAAGACAACACCAGCAAACAGGAGAACCCAACAGGAGGAACAGGTCTGAAAGGGAAATGAAGTGCTCATTTTTGTGGTCCGTGAGAAGGTTTGTGAGATGTGCAGAGAGATGGCTTGGAGTCTAGAGCTCTGGGGTAGATATCCAGCCTGGCTGGTCTCTTTAGAAGGATTGTTGTTGTTTGCAGATGAGTCAGCTCCGACTCATGGCAACCTTATATATAACAGAAGGAAACATCGCCCTTTCCTGCACCACCCTCACAATCTTTGGTATGTTTGAGCCCATCATTACAGCCACTGTATCAATCTATATCATAGAGGTTTCCCTTGTTTTCACTAAACCTCTACTTTACTACTGTCGTTGTTGTGTATTGTGGAGTCAATTCATACTCATAGTGACTTCATGTGACAGAGCAGAACTGCCCCATAGGATTTCCTAGGCTGTTATCTTTACAAAGGCAGATCACCAGATCTTTCTCTCACAGAGCCTCTGGGTGGGTCCAAATCACTAACCTTTAGGTTAGCCACCAGGCTTACTTAATATTGCCCTTCTGGCCATAGTCTTTGTGACTCACATACAATGATTGGGTGGGACTATGCAAATAAGTTATATGCCATCTCAGTAGGCTTAAACTGAGACAATGAGAGAGAGAGAATAGGGAAAGCTGTAACAATGAAGACGGCGGTGAGAGGCAGTAGCAGAGAAATGGCAGCAGGAGAACCAGGAGACTGGTAGGAGATGGCGCAGTGGGTTTGCTGGCTCAGTGAGTGAGAAGGCTGAGTGTCCTCAGGCAAGAGGCTTGCAGGTGGAGTACGGTGCCTCCAGGCACTAGGTGGGGCTAGGCTTGATGACCTATGGAGATAGAGCTGAGCACCATAGGGCTGAAGCTTACTGGAGAAGTGGAATTGGTACCTCTGGGTACTTACCTGCAGAGATAAAAGAGCTTTGTAACACTTGCCCTAGCAGGACAGAGACCAGGCCTATGGGTAGAGGGGCCAAGGTCCAGGGAAAGACCTGCCTGCAGGCACAGCTGAGAAGAAGCTGTCCTGATTGAAGAACTGTATGCTGAGATTTCCTGAACATGAATTGTAACCTGTTACTTCCCTAATAAGCCTCAGAATAGTGAGTATTGTCTGTGAGTTCTGTGTGGCCATTGCTACAAGTTATTGAAGTTAACAGAGACGTAGAGAGGGCCATGGGAGGGAAGGTTGGTGTCAGAACTGATAACAAAAAAGGCCTGGCAAGAAGAAGTATGTTTGATTCTGCCTCATAGGAATCAGTCTTGGGCTGCTGATCTTGATTCTCCTCCCTCCTTGTTAAGTTAGAGGAATCAAACACCTCCACCACGCCATTTTTACACAAGAACTTTACTGTTGTGCCACCAGGGCTGCTTTACTTTACCACTAGAAGGGTCAATTAGCTTCCAAATAATTCAGAGAGAGAGTGTGTGTGGGGAGAAGAGCTATGTATTAGTGTTAGTTACTAGGGGACTGGGAGCTTTGGAGGTGTAGTGGTTAAGCACGTGGCAGCCAACTGAAAGGTCGTTGGTGCAAACCCACCCAGTGACTCTGAGGGAGAAAACGATCTGCTCCTGTAAAGACTGCAGTATAGACAACTCTACGGGGCAGTTCTCCTCTGTCACATGGGGTCGCTGTGAGTTGGAACTGACTCCATGGCATACAGCAACAACCAGGAGCCTAAGGGAGGAGAAACAGGACAGAGAGGAATCATGAGGGAAGCCTGAGTCAGGACAGGAAAATCGTGAGTGGGGCTGAAAGAAGAGGTTCAGGTGATACTTACAATCCCTGGAGCCAGGTAACTGCTCAGGGCCAGAAAAGAACAAAGGGCCACCTGGCCATGACCCCAAGGGATAGGATTCATGTTCTTAAGAGAAGACCAGATGGGGAAGACAGGGAACACTTATTCCCTGGGGTAGGGACTGCAGGTTGTTTCCTTAGGAAATGAGTCATTGATATGCAGAAACTAGACACCCAGGCTTCTCACCTGGCTGATTCTCTGGTCCCCTTCCTTGCTGCCTCCCCTAACACCAATGTCTGATCTTCTCAGACATAGACCCAGGGAGACTCTGAAACCTTGGGCACCCTTCCAGAATGCTGCCCCTACCTGTTCCTTGGTGATACTCCAGGGAGCTTTTGGGGTGCAGTTTAATGGCCATCGGCCCTACCTTTTTTGTGGTTTCCTTGCGGTTACCTATATCGCCTTCGATAAATTCTGAGCACCTGCTGTGTTCTGTGGAGGCAGTGGTGGTTCAGTAGACGAAATACCACCGTCCATGCAGGAGACTTGTTTTCAGTTCCCAGCCAACGCGCCTCATGTGCAGTCACCACCCAACGGTCAGTGGAGGCTTGTGTGTTGCTATGAAGCTGAACAGGTTTCAGCAGAGCTTTCAGACTAACAACAGCTAGGAAGAAAGGCCTGGTGATCTACTACTAAATATCAGCCAATAAAAAGTCTATGCCCCTGAAACTATTTCCCTGAGATGATCTTTAAACCTTAATCCAAAAATATCTCCTGAATTCTTCTTAAAACCAAATAGCTTAACTACTAAAGAATGTCCGACGTGAGCATTATGCTCTTTTAAGATCTAATCATATATGGAATCAAATTGACAACAGGCAACTCAAAAGATTAGGTAAGAAATGTAGGAGCCAGTGAGTTTATGTGAATGGTGAACAAACAACTAAGAGAAGGAGGGCGAGAATGTTTGCACAACTCAAAGAATGTAATCAATGGCATTGAATTGTACATGTAGAAACAGTTGAATTGGAGAAGCCCTGGTGTTACAGTGGTTAAGCACTCAACTGCTAACCAAAAGGCTGGCAGCTCAAACCCACCAGTAGCTCTGCAAGAAAGATATGGCAGCCTACTTCTGCAAAGACTACAGCCTTGAAAACCCTACAGAGCAGTTCTAGTCTGTCCTATATGGTCGATATGAGTCAGAATCAGGTGCAGTGTTTGATTCTGCTGTGCATGGTGGACTGGTTTCAGCAGAGCTTCCAGATTAAAACAGATAAGGAAGAGAGGTCTGGCGATCTACTTCCAATAATCAGCCAGTGAAAACCTAGGGATCACAAAGGTCTAATCCTGTTTTGCACAGGGTCACCATGAATTAGGGAGCTGACTTGTGGGCAGCTAACAACAACATGAACAATACATTTGATAGCATTTACTATGACAGATACTGTTCTGAGTGCTTTTGCGTATAGTAATTGATACAACTCTATGAGACAGGAACCATTACTATTGTTGTATGTTGGGTGCTGTTGAGTAGATTCTGACTCATACCAACCCCCTGTGACAGAGGAGAACTGTCCCATAGGGTTTCCTAGGCTGTAATGTTTACGGGAGCAGATCGCAGGGCTTTCTCCAGAGGAGCAGCTGAGTGGGTGGGAACCAGTGATCTTTAGGGTAGCAGCCGAGTACTTAACCTTTGCACCACCAGGGTTCCAAAACCATTATTAGCCCTGTTATATACATGAGGAAACTGAGACCTAGAAAGAGTAAGTTCCCCACAAATTCACAGAGGGGATAAATGGCAGTCAAGAATCCTACCAGTGAACCAATTAGCTATGACAGTAAAACCTGAGAAAGCCAGAACCTGTGTAAGGCAGACACCTGTCAGATGAGTAAAATTCAAATATTTTCCACTAATAGAGAGCAATAGAAAAGTGTTAAGACTGTACCCGTCAAAGACAGAAATTTTGTGATACGCAGAAAAGCAAGGCAGTCCTGTGGAGTTTGGGCTCTCACAGTTTTCACTATAATTTCCCCCATTTTACTCCACAGGAAACTAATATCTGGAAAGAAGAAATAATTTGTCCAAGTTCACAGAGTCAGGAGGTGAAGGGGTTGAGGTCTGAGCCCAAACCTTTCTGATTTCATGGCCTGGTCCATTTTCCTTACCCTTGGCTAGTCTCTTAAACCTCTGACTTGATGTTCTCTCATCTGTTCCATGAGGGACAGGAGACCCCAATAGATCATCCACCCAGGAGAAGTGCAAGCTTAACCGTAGAGTTTAACTGTTTTCACCACCCAGGGACTCCTAGAACTACCATGTTGTAGTAGTTGCCGGGTGCCATTGGGTCATTTTCAACTCATAGTGACCCCATGAGGCACAGTAGAACTGCCCCATTGGGTTAATAGGCTGTAATATTTACAGAAGATCACCAGGTTTTTCCCTCCCAGAGTCGCTGGGTGAGTTTGAACTGCCAGCCTTTAGGTTAGCAGTCAAGCACTTAACCATTGTGCAATTAGGGCTCCTTAGAACTACCAAGTTGTGTTGTTGTTAGGTGCCATCAAGTCGGTTCCGACTCATGGCAACCACATGCACCACAGAACAAACACTACCCGGTCATGCGCCATGCTCACGATCGTTATGCTTGAGCCCATTGTTGCAGCCACTGTGTCAATCCATCTCGTCGAGGGTCTTCCTTTTGTTAACTTACTGTGTACTTTACCAGGCATGAGGTCCTTCTCCAGGGACTGATCCCTCCTGACAACATGTCCAAAGTATGTAAGACGTAGTCTCATCGTCCTTCCTTCTTAGGAGCATTCTGGTTGTACTTCTTCCAAGACAGATTTGTTCCTTCTTTTGGCAGTCCATGGTATATTCAATATTCTTCACCAACACCACAATTCAAATGGGCCAATTCTTCTTCGGTCTTCCTTATTCATCGTCTAGTTTTTGCATGCATAGGATGTGATTGAAAATACTTTAGCTTGGGTCAGGCACACCTTAGTCTTCAAGGTGACATCTTCACTTTTCAACACTTTAAAGAAGTGTTTTGCAGCAGATTTGCCCAATGCAATGCGTCTTTGGATTTCTTGACTGCTGCTTCCATGGGAGTTGACTGTGGATCCAAGTAAAATGAAATCCTTGACAACTTCAGTCTTTTCTCCGTTTGTCACGATGTTGCTTATCGGTCCAGTTTTGAGGATTTTTGTTTTCTTTATGTTGAGGTGTAATCCACACCAAAGGCTGTGGTCTTTGAGCTTCAATTAGTAAGTGCTTCAAGTCCTCTTCACTTTCAGCAAGCAAGGTTGTGTCATCTGCATATCGCAGGTTGTTAATGAGTCTTCCTCCAATCCTGATGCCCCTTTCTTCTTCATATAGTCCAGCTTCTTGGATTATTTGCTCAGCATACAGACTGAACAGGTATGGTGAAAGGATACAACCCTGACACACACCTTTCCTGACTTTAAACCACGCAGTATCCCCTTGTTCTGTCAGAACAACTGCCTCTTGATCTGTGTACAGGTTCCTCATGAGCACAATTAAATATTCTGGAATTCCTATTCTTCGCAATGTTATCCGTGATTTGTTATGATCCACGTAATCGAGTGCCTTTGCATAATTAACAAAACACAGGTAAACATCTTTCTGGTATTCTCTGCTTTAAGGCAGGATCCATCTGACATCAGCAATGATATCCCTGGTTCCAGGTCTTCTTCTGAATCCTGCCTGAATTTCTGGAAGTTCCCTGTTGACATACTGCTGCAGCAGCTTTTGAATGATCTTTTGCAAAATTTTGCTTGCACGTGATATTAATGATATTATTCAATAAATTCCACATTTGGTTGGATCACCTTTCGTGGGAATAGGCATAAATATGGATCTCCCAGTCGGTTGGCCAGGTAGCTGTCTTCCAAATTTCTTGGCTTAGACAAGTGAGCACTTCCAGCACTGCATCCATTTGTTGAAACATCTCAATTAATATTCCGTCAATTCCTGGAGCTTTGTTTTTCACCAATGCCTTCAGTGCAGCTTGGACTTCTTCCTTCAATACCATCAGTTCCCGATCATACGCAACCTCTTGAAATGGTTGAACGTTGACCAATTCTTTTTGGTATAATGGCTGTGTATTCTTTCCATCTTCTTTTGATGCTTCCTGCATCATTTAATATTTTCCCCCATAGAATCCTTCACTATTGCAACTTGAGGCTTGAATTTTTTCTATAGTTCTTTGAGCTTGAGGAATGCCGAGCATGTTCTTCCTTTTTGGTTTTCTATCTCCAAGTCTTTTCACGGGTCATTATTATACTTTATTTTGTCTTCTCAAGCCATCCTTTGAAATCTTCTGTTCAGTTATTTTACTTCATCATTTTTTCCTTTTGCTTTAGCTACTCAATGTTTAAGAGCAAGTTTCAGAGTCTCTTCTGACATCCATTTGGGTCTTTTATTTCTTTCACCCCATGTGTCTGCCAGTTTGTCATACTGTGGGGGCTTGCATGTTGCTGTGATGCTGGAAGCTATGACGCTGGTACTCAGATAGCAAGAGGGTCACCCATGGTGGACAGGTTTCAGCCGAGCTTCCAGACTAATACAGACTAGGAGGAAGGACCTGGCAGTCTACATCTGAAAAGAATTAGCCAGTGAAAACGTTATGAATTGAACTACCATATGACTCAGCAATTCCACTCCTAGGTGTATACCCCAAAGCATTAAAAACAGTGACTCAGACAGACACATGTTCACCAATGTTCATTGCAGCACTTTACACTGTAGCCAAAAAGTGTAAACAACTCAAGTGTGCATCAATGGATGAATGGATAAACACAATGTGGTCTATCCATACAACAGAATATTATTCAGCCATAAAGAGAAATGATGTCCTGATACGTGCTACCACATGGATGAACCTTGAAAACATCATGCAGAGTGAAATAAGTCAGAGACAAAAGGACAAATATCGTATGACTCCACTTGTATGAAATATTTAAAATCGATAAATCCCTAAAGACAAAAGGAGATTGGTGGTTAGAAGGGGATAAACGGGAAAAAATCATCATGGACCTAGAGCTGAGCGCCATAGAGCTGAAGCTTAGTGGAGAAGTGGGGTACCTCTGGACACTTATCCGCAGAGCTAAAAGAGCTTTGTAACGCTTAACCTAGCAGGACAGAGACCAGGCTTATGCGTAGAGGGGCCAACGTCCAGGGAAAGACCTGCCTGCAGGCACAGCTGAGAAGAGGCTATCCTGATTGAAGAGCTGTATGCTGAGTTTTCCTGAACATGAACTCATGAGTTGTGTTTTATGTGAAGTATTCCTCAATTGCTTTATTCATTTATTTATTTAGTATTCATCTCTACACAGTGGGATTATAGGTTACTTACATAGTCTCCAATATTCTTTATTCTTTTTCTGTATTTTCCAATTTTATTTCATATATTTATAATAACAAAATAATATTTATTGTATATCATAATATATAATAAAGTTAATATTATTAACTAATATGCTAATATGTTGTGGTCGAGCAGATTCCGACTTATAACAACCCCATGTGACAGCTTAGAAATGCCCCGTATTGTCTCTTAGGCTATAATCTTTACAGAAGCAGATCACCAGGTCTTTCTCCTGTGGAGCCGTTTGGTGGGTTCAAACAGATGACCTTTTGGTTAGCAGTCAAGTGCTTAACCACTATACCACCATGACACCTTATTATATATACGTACAGTTATGCCCCACAAATGGCTGTTTGGGCAACGTACTATGGCATATAAGTCTGTGGTCCCATAAATCCAGAAATCCCGATCAGGGAATGGGAGGTAGCAGTGGTAATGGAGGAAGGGAACACAGCAGTTTCCTGCACACTACAAGGTGTTCTCATGTCTCTTGTATACAAAGCAATTGCACTGCCATGCACCCATTCCTTATTACAAATCATTGTATGTACCTCATATTTTTAATATAATACGCTTTACAGGGTTTAGTTCATAACTACTCTCTGTACATAAATCTAACGTTAGTAACCCTGGACTGCCTGTATATAATATGGTGTTCACACAACATCCAAATCACACAACAACCTACTTCACAGAACATACCATGAATGTATATAATAACATTACATAAATAATAAATATTAATACTATATTATATATCTAATATATGTAAAATATATAATATATGTAATATCACATATATTGCACATATTATATATGCTACTACATCACATATATTATATATTGTATATGATATATGTGCATATATTATACATGATAATTATAACATGTATTATTAAAATGTTATAACATTATTGTATATGTTATGTAATATTATTATATGTGTGTGTATATACATATACATAAGTTTCATGATCAGAAACAGACAGTAAAACTGTTCATAAATAAACATTGAAATCAAATCAGCCACCTTCAAGGTGGGGAAATGACGAATCATGTTTTGCAGATGCTCAGAGTTAACTTTCTGATTCCAGTTTAGTATCTCACCTGGCAGACACTGAGCCACGCCCTCTGGGGCTTATAAACCTCCCCGCCCCCAATAGCCCTCAGCAGAACTCTGAAAGCAGATGGCACCCGCACTTCCATCTCCCCCAGCACCTGTGTAATTAGGACCAATTATTTCACCATCTCAGGGCAGGCCAGAAAAGCAGCTTTTTCTCTGGGGAAAAGATGCCGGAGAGAAAAAATGCATCAGGCCACGGATGAGAGAAGTTTGGGATGACATAAATTTTGAATACATTGGGGAGAAATGGCAAGAGGGGAGTTAGACTGGGACTGTAATGAGGCAGCCCCCACCTGTGAATGATGGGTGGTTACGGTTTGTGTCTGATGAAGCAATGGCAGGAGTTGCTGGGGTGGTTTCTTATTCTTGGTGGCACTGGGAAACCTCTCCCCCTTCCCGGGCCGCCCTTCTAACCGCTGTCAATTCATCATTTCCCTTATCCCCTCCCCATGTTCTCATTTCTCTTGTCCACACTTAGGGTCAATATCTAGAATCTTCCAGTCATAGATTAGGTACAACTTTGTGTACTTTTTCACTTTCTAAATATTCATTAAAACCTCTTTCTTGATTTGATAGGAAGCTCAGGGCCAGTGAGTTTATGTTAACGGAGGAGGAATAACTCAGAAAAGGAGAATGAGTATGGTTGCACAACTTGAAAAATGTAATCAATGTCACTGACTTGTAGAAACTGTTGAATGGGTTATGTTTTGCTGAATATATTCTCAACAACAGCAATAAGATTAATAAAATAAATTAAAAAGTCCTACAGAGCAACAGAACAACCTGAACAGAAATAGTGAGAACGTTCACACATTGTGAAGAATGGAACAATGTCACTGAAAAACTTGTGTAGAAATGGTTGAATGGGAACTGAAACTGCTATGCAAACCTTCACTGAAAACACAATAAAATATGTTTTAGAAAAAGCTCCTTCTCAGCATAGCACTCTTATAAAACAAATATCTCTATGAGTTTAAACTGACGAGAGCTAATCTAAAACACGTGTGAGAACCTTAAGGGGCAGAGAGACTAAGTCAATGGCGATGAAACAATATAAGTGGAGATAGTGAGAACCGTGACACAGTGTGAAGTATGTACCCAGTGTTATTGAACTGTTCATGCAGAGATTGTGAACGGGTGTATGTTTGGTTACGTACATCACCACCAAAGACTCAATCAAATATATAGTTTTAAAAGTTCTTTCTAAGGCCTCTTGGATCATTGTTGTACTTCCGGATTTTTTGCTTGTGTTTGGTTATTTTCAAAGAACATTCCCCGTACTTACTAACGGTGGGATTTGTCTAGAAAAGTTGTTAGGATGGAAGTTTCCCAGGCCCCTTTTCTGGAGGTTGTGTATGGCATCACCATGATTTGGGGACCCTCTGGACAGCGGCTACAACAACTGTGAGTCAAGCACTCTTCCAAGTGCTTTTCATCTATTAACTCAGTGATTCTTTACCATGAAGTTGGAAGCAAGCACTATTATTATGTTATATATGAGGACACAGAGGCACACAGAGGGTAAGTAAATGCAGAAGGTCTCACAGCAAATGAGGTAAAGCTGGTAGTTCTAATCCAGGTGATCAGCCCTGGATTCCACTCCCTTAACCACTAGTCTACACTGCCTGGCACAGTAGGGCACGGAGATGTGGTGTGTTTAGTCCCCTGGCTGTTCCTGCTGCCACATCCAACTACATATATGTATATATTTATGTGTGTGTGTATATGTATATACATACATATACACACGTATGTACAAGTATATATAAATAAATATATATATATGGAGCCCTGGTGGCGCAGTGGTTAAGAGCGCAGCTGATAACCAACAAGTTGGCAGTTTGGATCCACCAGCCGCTCCTTGGAAACCCTGTGGGGAAGTTCTACTCTGTCCTACAAGGTCACTATAAGTCAGAAATCAACCTGAAGGCAACCAGTTTGTTTATTTGTTTTTATATACATACATGTACATATATAAACAAAATCCACTGCTTACAATTGATTCCGACTCATAGTGACTGCATAAGTCAGAGTAGAACTCCCGCATAAGGTTTCAAAGGCTCTAATCTTACAGGAGCAGACTGCCACATCTTTTTGTGGATCAGCTTGTGCGTTTTATATATATATATATAAATAGTAAGTATTATATGTATATATAATACCATTGCCATAGAGTCTCTTCTAACTCATAGTGACTCTATAGGGCAAAGTAGAACTGTCCCATGGGGTTTCTCTAAGCCCTTGACAAATTTACCCATCTAATCTTCACAAAGGAGCCCTGGTGGTGCAGTGGTTAAGAACTCGGCTGCTAACCAAAAGGTCAATTGTTCAACCCATCAGCCACCCTGTGGGAGAAAGGTGTGGCAGTCTGCTACCATAAAGATTACAGTCTTGAAAATCCTATGGGCAGTTCTACTGTGTCCTATAGGGTCACTATGAGTCAACATTGACTCAGCAACACACAACAACAATAATCCTCACAACATCCCTATTAGGTAAGAACTATTATTAATGAATGGAAGAGGAAACTGAGGCACAGAAACGTTCAGCAAATTACCCAGAATAATACAGCAAATGGCAGAGTCAGAAGTTAAACTCAGGCAGGTTCCAGACTCTTTTTGTTGTTGTTGTTGTTGAAGATAAACACAGCAAAACATACATCAATTCAACAACTTCAACATGTACAATTCATGGACGTTAGTTTCTTTCTTCAAGTTATGCCACCTTTCTCCGTATCTTTTTCTGAATTGTTTCACCATCATCAACACAAACTCACTGTGCCCACGCAGGTTCCACAGTCATAACAAGTATGTATCCAGAATATCTAAGCCTCAGTTTTCCACTCTGTAAAATGGGAGGTAATAAAATAGAATCAACCTCAAAGGATTACTGGATGAAATTAGCTCAGGCATGGGGAGGACTTAGCCCAATGTCTGATACTGAGAAAGCACTCCACATCCATTAGCCTTTGCACAGTTCTCTGAAAAACCTGTAAGATGGGGACCATTATCCTCCCCTTATAGAGAAGGAATAGAGACTCAAAGAAACATCAACTGCTTGCTAAGGACTCAGCCAGCATAAAGGATAGGTGGTACCTACATTTAAGGCTAAGTAGCCCTGGTGGTACAACAGTTAAGTACTTAGCTGCTAACCAAAATGTTGGGGGTTCAAGTCCACCAAGAGGCACCTCAGAAAAAGATTTGGTGATATCTTCTGAAAAACAGCCATTGAAAACCCTCTGGAGCACAGTTCTACTCTGACACACAGGGGCTCCATGAGTTGGAACTGACTTGACAGCAACTGGTGATGGTGGTGGAACACAATACTGACACTTGGTAATCAATCAGTAGCTGCTAGCAATTTCTCTGGCTGCCCTTCCCGCCCCTCTCCCACCCAGGAGTGCACCTGCACAACCCTCTGCCACCCATCCCACACCTCTTCCACCTGAGAGAGCACCTGCACTCCCCCGGCCACCTGCTCTGGTCCTCCCCCAATGGAGAGGGTGACTTCACTCCTGCCGACTGCTTGCCCCAACACCCCCACTGGATAAAGCATCTGTGCCACCCCCAGTCACCCACCCTGTCCCTCTCCTGTCAGAGAGAGCACCTCCTCACCCACCCCCACAGACTGCCCCAATCCTCCCTTGCCAGCCACCCACTCTGCCTCCCCCAGAAGGAGGGAGTGCCTCGCACCCCCCAGACACCCGCCTTGCATGTTGCCCATCACCCAACCACCTGGTAAGCAACTGTGAACATTCCTGTACCACCAGATAGCACCCACCCAGCATGCCCTCAGCCGTCTCACATGCACAATGAAGAGTGATGAGGGTTCGCCCTGCCCACCATTGCCCCATCCAACTGGGGGCAGGAAGTGAACACCCTTGTGCCACCAAACAAACGATTACTGATGAATGTCCAACCTGCCCACACTGATAAATCAAAACAAAACAAAACAAAACAAAATCATAAATAAATAAAATAACACCTTAATGCCTTGAGACAGCAGACAATATCAAATCATATAAAGAAACAAGGCAAGATGGCTCAACCAAATGACTAAAATAAAGGGGCATAAAACCTTTCTGAGGAAGAGATGGTAATTGGACTGCCTGTTAAGGAATTCAAAAGGCTTATATATAGGATGCTCAAAGAGATTAAGGGAAACACAGACAAAATGCTAGCAGAATTCAAGAAAACAACACAAGAAAACAAAATAACAAATTAAATAAACAGTTAGAAATCAGACAAAAGCAGCAGCTAGATATCCAGAAGATTAACAATAAAACATCAGAAATAGATAATGCAATTGAAGGACATAGAAGTAGAATTGAAACAATGGAAGAAAGAATTAGCAAAATAGAAGACAAATCCCTTGATACCGATTTGATAAACAATCAGAAAAATAATGAAGAAAGTCTAAGAGTTTTGTGGGACACTATGAAGAGGGATAATTTACACAGATGGGAATCTGAGAACAGGAGGAGACCAGAAAAAAAAAGGAGAGAATTTTTGAAGATTTTTCTGGATGAAAACTTCCCTAATATCAGAAAAGACCAAAAGATTTCCATCAAAGAAGCTCAGTGAACTCCATACAGGAGAGACCTCAAAAGAAAGTCAGCAGGACATATCATAAATAAAACTTTCCAAGTCCAAAGATAAAGATAGAATTCCGAGAGCAGCTCAAAAAATGAAATATCACCTGCAAAAAGACTCCAAAAAGACTAAGCTCTGATTGCTTGGCAGAGACCATGCAGTCAACAAGGCAATTGGATGACATATACATCGTTGTTGTTGCTGCTGCTGCTGCTGTTGTTGTTAGGTGCTGTTGAGTCAGTTCTGACTCATAGTGACTCTGTACAACAAAACGAAACACCGCCCAGTTCTGCATCACCCTCACAATCACCATTGTGCTTGAGGCTATCTTTGGAGCCACTGTGTCAATCCATCTTGTTGAGAGTCTTGCTCTTTTTCGCTGACCCTCTACTTTACCAAGCATGATGTCCTTCTCCAGGTACTAGTCCCTCCTTATAATATGTCCAAAGACTGTGAGGCAAAGTCTCACCATCCTTGCTTCTAATGAGCATCCTGGCTGTGCTTATTCCAAGACAGATTCGTTCATTCTTTGGAAGTCCACAGTATATTCAATATTCTTTGCCAACACCATAATTCAAAGGCGTCAATTCTTCTTCTGTCTTCCTTATTCATTGTCCAGCTTTCATATGAGGCAATTGAAAACACCGTGGCATGGGTCAGGTGCACCTTAGTCCTCAAAGTGACATCTTTGCTTTTCAACACTTTCAAGAGGTCTTTTGCAGCCCATTTGCCCAATGCAGTGTGTCTTTTGATTTCTTGACTGCTGCTTCCATGGGTGTTGGTTATGGATCTGAGTAAAATGAAATCCTTGACAACTTCAATCTTTTCTCCATTTGTCACGATGTTGCTTATTGGTCCACATGTGAGGATTTGTTTTTTTATGTTGAGGTGTAGTCCATACTGACAGCTATGGTCTTTGATCTTCATCAGTAAGTGCTTCAAGTCCTCTTCACTTTCAGCAAGCAAGGTTGTGTCATCTGCATTTCACAGGTTGTTAATGAGTCTTCCTCCAATCCTGATGCCCGGTTCTTCTTCATGTAGTCCAGCTTCTTGGATTATTTGCTCAGCATACAGATTGAATAAGTATGGTGAAAGGATACAACCCTGACACACAACTTTCCTGACTTTAAACCACTCAATATTACCTTGTTCTGTTCAAATGACTACCTCTTTACCTATGTACAAGTTTCTCATGCGCACAATTAGTGTTCTGGAATTCCCGTTCTTCACAATGTTTCCATAATTTGTTATCATCCACACAATCAAATGCCTTTGCATAGTCAATAAAACACAGGTAAACATCTTTCTGGTATTCTCTGCTTTCAGCCAGGATCTATCTGACATCAGCAATGATATTCCTTGTTCCACGTCCTCTTCTGAATCCAGCTTGACTATCTGGCAGTTCCCTATTGATGTATTGCTGCAACTGCTTTTGAATGATCTTCAGCAAAATTTTACTTGCATGTGATATTAATGATGTTATTTAATAATCTCCACATTTGGTTGGATCACCTTTCTTTGGAATAAGCATAAATATGGATCTCTTCCAGTCAGTTGGCTAGGCGGCTGTCTTCCAAATTTCTTGGAATAGATGAGTGAGCATTTCCAGTATTGCATCTGCTTGTTGAAACATCTTAATTGGTATTCCCTCAATTCCTGGAGCCTTGTTTTTTGCCTTTCCCTTCAGTGCAGCTTGGATTTCTTCCTTCAGTACCATCAGTTCTTGATCATATACTTACTCTTGAAATGGCTGAACGTCAACCAATTGTTTTTGGTACAGTGACTCTGTGTATTCCTTCCATCTTCTTTTGATGCTTCCTGAGTTTTTCAGTATTTTGCCCATAGAATCCTTCACTATTGCAACTCGAGGCTTGGATTTTTTCACCAGTTCTTTCAGCTTGAGAAATACCAAATATGTTCTTCCCTTTTGGTTTTCTAACTCCAAGTCTTTGCATATTTCATTATAATACTGTGCTTTGTCTTCTCGAGCTGCCCTTTGAAATCTGTTCAGCTGTTTTACTTCATCATTTCTTCCATTTGCTTTAGTTACTCTGCGTTCAAGAGCAAGTTTCAGAGTCTCTTCTGACATCCATTTTGGTCTTTTCTTTCTTTCCTGACTTTTTAATGACCTCTTGCTTTCTTCAAGTATGATGTCCTTGATGTCATTCCACAACTCGTCTGGTCTTTGGTCATTAGTATTCAATGCCTTAAATCTGTTCTTGAGATAGTCTCTAAATTCAGGTGGAATATACTGAAGTTTGTACTTTGGATTGCATGGACTTTTTCTAATTTTCTTCAGCTTCAACTTGAGCTTGCATATGAGCAGTTGATGGTCAGTTCCACAGTCGGCTCCTGGCCTTGTTCTAACTGGCGATATTTAAATTTTCCATTGTCTCTTTCCACAGATGTAGTTGATTTGATTCCTGTGTATTCCATCCAGTCAGGGTGACAGACACGTGAGGGGTTGTTATATTGGGTCATTGGTATATTTTCCTCAATTTTACACAATACTGATATTGGCCTCAGTCATATATATTTCTTTTCACTAAACCATGTCCATTTCCAGGAATGCTCCTTCCCACTGTAAATCCTGCATATAACAGTGGGACAGCCTTGTGGTCCATGCAGAGACACAAAGAAACTGGCATGATATCTCTGTGCAACCATGGGGACATTAGGGAGACCAAATGATTCTGAGGTAGCAGAGAGGGGCTACAACTCCAGACTTTCTTTCCAGAATTGAAAGACCCATGGCCACAAGCATCAATGGTTGTGGATTTAAAGTCCTGGGAGAAACCAAGGTCCAGATCAATGACGATGCTCATTGTGAACCAACCATGTGTGTCCACATGAGTTTGGAAATGTTAAAGAGCATTGAGGAGAACACTTAATTGGAAATAAAGTAAAGGGAGCCTTTGGCCCACCTTTGGATTTCCCTTCCACTCTCTATTACAAATTTGATTCTGAACTTTGATTCTTCCACAGGGAACACAGAAAACTATTTTTATGCTATATATTCATGCTGCTCATTAGGATCTTATTAATGGTCGAGAGTTATAGCTAATCACCAGTGGTGGCTCCTGCTGATTAGACTGAGATAAAAATTGCTCCTCATTGGAAATAGCCCACACTCCCCATGCAGACACTGTCACTTTTCCTACAGATGACATAATAATGGAATCTCTGTGGGGAGACCAGGTCCAGGAATCCTGTACCTATAACTATGGCCTCAGATGTCCTAGGCTCATCTTGAATGACACTTCCCTGCACGAAGCTCTGGAGCAAAGAGAAGCCAGGTAAGTGCTTCCTTAGGTTTAAACTCACGGCAAGAACAGGACAGGGAGGGTATCTAACAGGAGAGGGACACAGAGTGGAAGTGGTACAAGAACAATTTGCAAGATAACTGCTCATCCTGCCTGTTAGTGAGCAGCCACTTCAACACCTAGGCTGGGCTGAGTGAGGTGTGTATGCAGAGAAGTATCTCAGAGTGGGACCAGGATCAGAGGGTCACTGCAAATCCCTGAGTCCAGGCACACTGGCTCGGAAAGAGTGAGCAATGGAGTCTCTTTGGAATCTGTGCCAAGCCTTGGAAATCCAGAGCCACTGGGCTCTGAACCAATGTTAAAAAAAAAAAAAAAAAAAAGAGTTAGCTCATCTTCTCAGACCTAACAAGTTTAGGCTTGGGTATGAGTATAAGTAGACAAATAGATGGCAGAGCTGGGGTTAAAAAAAAAAAGGACCAAAACCAAACTCACTGCTGTCGAATCAATTTTGACTCATAGCAACACTGTAGGACAGAGTAGAACTGCTCCATAGTGTTTCCAAGGATGTAATCTTTACAGAAGCAGACTGCCACATCTTTCTCCCACAGAGCAGCTGGTGGATTTGAACCACCAACCTGCCAGTTAGCAGCCAAACACTTTAACCACTGCACCACCAGGGCTCCCTAGAGTTTGAGCGAAACCCAAAAACCAAACCCATTGCCTCCAAGTAGATTCTGACTCATAGCAACCCTACAGGACAGAGTATAACTACCCCATAGGGTTTCCAAGGAGCAGCTAGTGGATTCAAATGGCTTACCTTTTGCTTAGCAGCTAAAGGCTTAACCAGTGCACCACCAGAGTTTGGGTTAGGAATTAAAAGTTTGGGTTTAAGAATTAAAAATTCTGAAACATAAAATAAGATCCAGTGAGACACACACACACATACAGGTACAAGCAGAAATGTTGTGGGTAGCTGCCGTCAGCTCCAACTCATGGTTACATTATGTATAACAGAACGAAACGTTGCCCAGTCCTGCACCATCTTCCTGATAGTTGGTGTGTTTCAGTTCATTGTGGCTATTATGTCAATGCATCTTATTGAGGATTTTCCTCATTTTTCCTGACCCTGTACTTTACCAAGCATGATGACATTTTCTAGCAATAAGTCTTTCCCAATGACATGTCCAAGTAAGTAAGTTAGGTCTTACCATCCTCTGTCAGTTTGTCATATTGAAATGGCTTGTGCATTGCTGTGATGCTGGAAGCTATGCCACTGGTATTTCAAATACCAGCAGGGTCACCCATGGTGAATGCGTTTCAGCACACCTTCCAGAATAAGACAGACTAGGAAGAAAGGCCTGGTGATGTATTTCTGAAAATTATCCAATGAAAACTCTATGGACAGCAACAAACAGAAATACACAGAGAGAACTCATCTGTGATCTAATGACATATACATATCTTCCTTCCTCAAATCCCACTGTAGTAAGATGCATTTTCTCAGTATTTCTCCAAAGATTTTCTGGGTTAACTTGCTCTGTGTTTTCTGTATTGTGTGTGTGAGTGTTGTTCATATTTTTAATCTTTGTATGTGAATGGGAAATTACCCTTCTCTCCTTCTTTAATGTGAATCAGAAAGGAGAGAGAAAAAAATTTTGTGAGATGAACTCTAGTTAATTTTCATGTCTGAAACAAATATTGTTAACTGATCATTAGTTCATTTTTACATTTAATTTTCTTCCCTCAAATCCCTGGTGTAGTAAATCATCAGAACAAGGAAATAAATTATTTCTACAATGACAACACTTTCTACTTACACTAAATGAGAGCTAACTTTGTTCCAGTCACAGTGCTCAGTAATTAACATGAAATCCACATTGCGTGTTCACACCACTTTGAGTTATGTTCTATTTTAATTCACACTTTACTTTTTTAATAAGAAAATAATGGCATAGAGTGATTAATAAAATTCCTGAGGTCACGTTATGCTATAAAGAGATCTTCTTAACACCAAATAAGAGCTTTATGGTTCCAGAGGCTGGACTCATGACAACCTGTTCTCCTGCCTCTAACCAAAAATCCTATACTTATCCCCATATTGCAAATGATCTGACCAAGGCCATCTTCGAATGTCTCACCACCAATGAGTGGGAGTCAGGGTCAGATGGTGAATTCAAAGCTGATGCTATTAAACACCTACGGTGCTGCTTCCTGTGTTCTCTACATAGTAGATTCAAGACAACTCAATTTTCCTGAAAGAGTACTTTGGTAACTCTGGGCTTTGCTTTGGAAATCATTTCTCTCTTATGTACCTGACAATGGCTTCTGGATCCTACAGGAATAATTAAGGATCATAGCCTCTAGGAGACCTCACACTTTCAACCAGAGTTAAGTTAATTTTTGTGTTGTGTCCCACAGAACCTTGTTATTCACTCATACTGGGTCTGGTCAAACATGTTTTATTGTGACACTTATGTATACTATCAGTGACATTGAGCTCAGGTACCTATTCTGATCCTCATTTGCAAATCCAGAAGCAAACGGTCAGATAAATCATTGTTGTTGTTGTTAGGTGCCATCGAGTTGGTTCCAACTCATAGCAACTCTGTGTACAACAGAATGAAACACTGCCTGGTCCTGTGCCATCCTCACAATCCTTCTTATGCTTGAGCCTGATGTTGCAGCCACTGTGTCAAACCATCTCCTTGAGGGTCTTCATCTTTTTCCCTGACGCTGTACTTTACCAAGCACGATGTCCTTCTCCAGGGACTGGTCCCTGCTGATAACATGTCCAAAGTAAGGGAGATGAAGAAGTCTTGCCATCCCTGCTTGTAAGGAGCATTCTGGCTGTACTTCTTTCAAGGCAGATATGTTCATTCTGGCAGTGCATGCTATATTGAATATTCTTTGCCAACACCATAATTCAAAGACATCAATTCTTCTTCTATCTTCCTTATTCATTGTCGAGCTTTCACATGCACATGAGGCAATTGAAAATATCATGGCTTTGGTCAGGTGCACCTTGGTCCTCAAAATGACATCGTCACTTTTCAACACTACAAAGAGGTCTTTTGCAGCAGATTTGCCCAATGCAAGGCACCCTTTGGTTTCTTGACAGCTGCTTCCATGGCTATTTATTGTGAAGCCTAGTAAAATGAAAATCTTGACAACTTCAATCTCCATTTATCATGGTGTTGTTTTTTGGTCCCGTTGTGAGGATTTTTGTTTTCTTTATGTTGAGGTGTAATCCACACTGAAGGCTGTGGTCTTCGATCTTCATCAGTAAGAGCCCCAAGTTCTCTTCACTTTCAGCAAGCAAGGTTGTGTCATCTGCATAACACAGGTTGTTAATAAGTCTTCCTCCATTCCTGATGCCCCATTCTTCATATAGTCCAGTTTCTCGGATTATTTGCTCAGCATACAGATTGCATAAGTGAAAGGATACAACCCTGACACACACCTTTCCTGACTTCAAACCACAAAATATCCCCTTGTTCTGTTCAAACGACTGCCTCTTGGTCTGTATACAGGTTCCTCATGAGCACAATTAAGAGTTCTGGAATTCCCATGCTTTGCAGCGTTACCCATAATTTGTTATGATCCACACATAGTCAATGCCTTTGCATAGTCAATAAAACACAGGTAAACATCTTTCTGTATACTCTGCTTTCAAGTCAAGATCCATCTGACATCAGCAATGATACCCCTGGTTCTATGTCCTCTTCTGAATCCTGCTTGAGTTTCTGGCAGTTCCCTGTCGATGTACTGCTGCAATCACTTTTGAATGATCTTCAGCAAAATTTTATTTGCATGTGATATTAATGATATTGTTAGATCATTTCTGCATTCGGCTGGATCACTTTTCTTTGGAATGGGAAAATACAGATCTCTTCAGTCGGTTGGCCAGGAAGCTGTCTTCCAAATTTCTAGGCATCGACAATTGAGCACTTTAGAGTTGCACTGGTTTGTTGAAACATCTCAATTGGTATTCCATCCATTCCTGGAGCCTTGTTTTTCACCATTCCCTTCAGTGTAGCTTGGACTTCTTCCTTTAGTACCATGGGTTCTTGATCATATGCTATCTCCTGAAATGGTCGAACGTCAACCAATTCTTTTTGGTACAGTGACCGTGTGTATTCCTTCCATCTTCTTTTGATGCTTCCTGCATTGTTCAATATTTTCCCCATAGAATCCTTCAGTATAGCAACTTGAATTTTTTTTTTTCCTTTTTTAGTTTTTTCAGCTTGAGAAATGCCAAGCGTGTTCTTCGCTTTTGGCTTTCTAACCCCAGGTCTTTGCACAGTTCTTTATAATACTGTGATTTGTCTTCTCTAGCTGCCCTTGGAAATTTTCTGTTCAGCTCTTTTATGTCATCATTTCTTCCTTTCGCTTTAGCTACTCTATGCTCAACAGCAACTTTCTGAGTCTCTTCTGACATTCATTTCTGTGTTTTCTTTCTTTCTTGTCTTTTTAATGACCTCTTGTTTTCTTCATGTATGATGTCCTGGATGTCATTCCACAACTCGTCTCGTCTTCTGTCATTAGTGTTCAACATGTCAAATCTATTCTTGAGATTGTCTCCAAATTCAGGTGGGATTACTCAAGGTCATACTTTGGCTCGCTTGGACTTGTTCTAATTTTCTTCAGCTTCAACTTCTACTCGCATGTGAGTAATTGATGGTCTGTTCTGCAGTTGGCCCTTGTCCTTGTTGTGACCAATGATATTGAGCTTTTCCATCATCTCTTTCCACAGACGTAGTCGATTTGATTCCTGTGTATTCCATCCGGCGAGGTCCACATGTACAGTTGCTGTTTATGTTTTTGAAAAAAAGTATTTACAATGAAGAAGTCTTTTGTCTTACAAAATTCTATCATTTGATCTCCAAGGTTGTTTTTTATCACCAAGGCCATATTTTCCTACTACAGATCTTTCTTTTTTGTTTCCAGCTTTCTGATTCTAATCACCAGTAATTATCAATGCATCTTGACTGCAAGTTTCTTCAATTTTAGACTGCAGAACTTGGTAAAAATCTTCATTTTCTTCATCTATGGCATTAGTGATTGGTAGGTACATTTGAATAATAGTCATATTAACTGGTCTTCCTTGTAAGCATATGGATATTATCCTGTCACTGACAGCATTGTTCTTCAGGATAGATCTTGAAATGTTCGTTCTGATGATGAATGCAACACCACTCCTCTTCAATATGTCATTCCCAGCATAGTAGGCCATACGATTTTTTAATTAAAAATGGCCAATACCAGTCCATTTTAGCTCACTAATGTGTAGGATATCAATGTTTATGCTATCCACTTCCGTTTTGAAGACTTCTAATTTTCCTAGATTCATACTTTGTACATTCCACTTTCCAATTATTAATGAATGTTTGCAGCTGTTTCTTCTCATTTTTCAGTTGTGCCACATCAGCTTATGAAAGTCTCGGAAGATTGACTCCATCCATGTCATTAAGGTTGACTGTACTTTGAGAAGGTAGCTCTTCCCTTCCCCTGTTGTATTCTGAGTGCCATTCAACCTGAGAGGCTCATCTTCTTGCACTATACCAGACAATGTTCCCCTGTTATTCATAAAGTTTTCACTGGCCAATCTTCTGAGAAGTAGACCACCAGGTCCTTCTTCCTAGTGTGTCTGAGTCTGGAAGCTCCACTGAAACCTGTCCACCATAGGTGACCCTTCTGGTATTTGAATACTGGTGGCATAGCTTCCAGCACTACAGCAACAAGCAAGCCACCATAATAAGACAAACTGACAGATGTGTGAGCACTCAAAACTTAGTGAAGAACTAAAGCCATCTGAATACGTGCTAGGTCTAATGATGGGGGTGTTTAATTTTGGTGTGGACTAAGGAGGGCTGAAGACTACTCAGAAACTGCTGTCCAGGGTCTGACTTCTCAGAATTATGAGCTAAGATCTGGGGAATTACTGAGAATTCGACAGTTGTGACCACTGGGAATCTTTTCTACAATGAGTAGAATATCAGAAGACATTTTCTGGTCATCTTGTATTTCAGGAGGCTACTGATTAAATTTTAAAAAATATATTTAGTATACAGTCACTTTGGTGACTAATGTCATGAGTTGTCAAAAGTTAACAATTTATTATGTTGCAATTGTATTAAATAATGTTAGATAATCTGATTTGAACATTACTTTGGATTTTTCCATTTCATTTTCTTGGGTTATCACATTATCGTGACAAGCAGGATGATCATGAACTCCAACAGTGGCACAGTGCAGTACGGTGAATTACTTGATACGATACTTCTAGCCATAGCGTTTGTAACTCCCACCAAATGACTGGGTGGGGCTATGTAAATAAGGTGTATGGAACCCTAGTGAGGGGATTGGTCAGTTTTACCATCCCACTAGGCTTAAAGGGAGACACTGAGAGAGAGATAGAGTAGGAGCTGTAAGACTCAGAAGACAGGGAGGAGAGTTGTAACAATGGAGACGGTAAGAAGCAGCAGCAGAGAAACACATGCACAGAACCAGGAGACCAGCAGGAGATGGCTCGATGGGTTTCCCAGCCCACTGAGTGAGAAAACTGGGCACCTTAGGCCAGGAGGCTTGCTGGCAGAGTAAGGTGCTGCCAGGTACTTGGTGGAGCTAGGTTTGCTACCCACAGAGCTAGAGCTGAGCATTTTTGGGCAGAGGCTTACTGGCAGAGCGGGGTGCCTCTGGGCACTTATAGGCAGAGCTAAAAGAGCTTTGTAACACTTGCCTGAGCAGGGCAGAGACCAGGCTGAGCAGCCAAGGGCCAGAGAGAGACCTGCCTCTGAGCACACCTGAGAAGAGGCTGTCCTGGTTGAAGAACTGTATCCAGAGCATTCCTGAACCTGAATTGTAATCTGTTACTTCCCTAGTAATCCACATAACTGTGAATACGGTCTGAGTTCTGTGTGGCCATTGCAACAAATTATCAAATCCAGCAGAGAAGTAGAGTGTCATGGATTGAATTATGTCCCCCAAAAATATCTGTCAACTTGGCTAGGTCATGATTCCCAGTGTCTTATGATTATCTACCATTTCGTCATTTGATGTGATTTCCCTATGTGTTGTAAATCGTATCACTATAATGTAATGAGATGGATTAGCAGCAATTATATCGATGAGATCTACAAGATTAGATAGCGTCTTAAGGCAATCTCTTTTGAGATATAAAAGACAGAAATGAGCAGAGAGACATAGGGACCTCATACCACCAAGAAAGCAGCACCAGGAGCAGAGGATGTCCTTTGGATCTGAGGTTCCTGCACTGAGATACTCCGAGACCAAGGGAAGACTGATGACAAGGACCTTCCTCCAGAGCTAACAGAGAGAGAAAGCCTTCCCCTGGAGCCGGCGCCCTGAATTCAGACTTCTAACCTACTGGACTGTGAGCGAATAAACTTCTCTTTGTTAAAGCCATCCACTTGTGGTATTTCTGTTATAGCAGCACTAGATGACTAAGACATAGAAAGTGCTCTGGGAGGTACAGTTGGTGTCAGAATTGGTAAAAAGGGCTAGAGGGAAGAGGTATGTCTGACCTCTGCCGCACAGGAATCAGCCTTGGGTTGTTGATCTTGATTTTCCTTCCCCTTTTTGAAGTTAGAGGGGGTCAGACACCTCAGTTATGCCATATTTTCCACACAGTTCATCCTTGTCTCTGACTCTTTCACTTATTCATTAACTCAGCACATGTTAATTTTGCCCCTAATATGTGTCAACCATTTTGGGGAACAAGACAGACATGGTTCCTGAGTTCATGAAAATTACATTCCGATAGGGAGTCTGAATACAAAACTGAATACAAAATAATAATTGTGAAATGTGATACTGTATTGATATGAGGGTTGTGTTCTCCAGGTTGAGCCCCTTGTGTGGCATATGGCAGCATTTCCTGTAGTGTGGTAGTGGTAGTGTTGACCCTCGTCTAACTTCAGACAGAATGAGAATCAGCATCAACATCAGCCCAAAGCTAATTCCTATGAGGTGGGCGTCAAACATATTTCCACTCTCCAACCTTTTTACCAATTCTGAGACCAGCAATCTTCCCCAGAGCACTCTCTACTTCTCTGCTGGGTTTGATTATTCATTGCAATGGCCACACAGAACTCACAGAGCATACTCACAGTTATATAGCTTACTAGGGAAGTAACATGGGATCAGAATTAACTTGGAAGTAACAGGAATAACTCAAGATACAGTTCTTCGATCAGGACTGCTTCTTCTCAGCTGCTGCCACTAGCCTCCCACTCAGGCCAGACCTCTGCCCCTGCTTAGGACTGGCCTCTTCCCCTCCTGGCCTCTGCCCCGCCTAGCCTCTGCCCCTGCTCAGACCTGGCCTCTGCCCTGTTCTGGCAAGTGTTACAGCTCTTTGAACTCCATCAACATGTGCCCGGAGGCACTCCACTCTGCCAGCAAGGCCTTCAGCTCTCTCACTCCGTGGGTTGGCAAGCCCACTGTAGCCATCTCACTCTGTGGGCCAGGAAGCCCACCATGCTGTCTTGCACCGGTCTCCTGTTTCTGCTGGCGCTGCTCCAATATTACAGCTCTCCCTGTCTCCTGTATCTAGGAAGTTCTCAGCACAAGGGCCCCAGGTCCAAAGCATGCGCTCCACTCTAGGGTCTTCTTGATGATGGTGAGGTCCCCCCCAACCTCTGTGGGATGGGTGCTTATATAGGCAAGTGGCTTAATACTATCGGGCAGGTTTTATGCACCCTATTTGCATCATAACTGACCAATCCCCTCTCTGGACTAAACCGGTCAATCCCTGGCAAGTGGCTCCATCTAACTGCACAATAACTGACATTTTCTGCTGGCAGGAACTGGATTCTTCCCTAGGTAAAAGTTACAAGCTTCTCCAAAAGACTAGGGCAACTGTAACTAGTCCTCAAGACTCAGGAGAAAAAATTTCCCAAACTGTTATCTTTTTCTCTTTTTCTCAGAATCAAGGTAAAAGACCACGCAAAGAAACTCATTTCAACACATCTCCCTTTCCAGGAGAAGAAAAGGGCTTAGAATGCTTTTCTGAGATCAGATAACTAGGAAGAGTACTGATGTCTGCACCTGTAAGTCTTGCTTTGTATTCCACCCTACTCTGGCACCTCACCATGGCTTTTCAGAACCCTGCCCTTAGAATCACCGGGGAAGTTGCTCTGAAAACCATCTTTCTTTTTCAGATCAGGGTTGGGATTCTGGCAAATGTCATTCTTTTCTTCCATAAGGTCTCTCCAATCTTGCTTGGCCACAGACCAAGGCCCACGCATGTGGTTTTCTCCCACATGGCTGTGGCCAACTCCTTGGTTCTTCTCTCCACTGGGATTCCCTACATGATGGCAGCATTTGACCGGAAGAAGCCCCTGTCCACTCTTATGTGTAAACTTGTCTATTATGTCTGCCGAATGGCTCGCAGCAGCAGCCTGTGCTCCACCTGTGTCCTGAGCACCTATCAGGCTAACATTCTCAATCCTGTGAGAGAAGGGTGGAGGACACTCAGAGGTAGATCCCCTAAGGTCATTGGTTCCTCTTGTTGCACCTGCAGGATAGTCAATATCTCGATGAATATCTATATTCCTGTGAAAATCACTGGTCCTCAGGACGTGCAAAATGATACTCACACCCAGGGCAGGTGGTTCTGCTCATCCATATACCCCAGTACAAGCACTGTCATCCTGTGGACAGTCACTGATGCCATGTTCATTGGCTTCATGGTCTGGGCCAGTGGCTCTATGGTGCTTCTTCTGTGGAGACACCACCAGAAAGTGAAGCATATTCACACCCCCAACAGCTCCCACAAATGTCCCCCTGAGACCAAGGCCACCAATACCATCCTGATGCTGGTGGTCACCTTTGTCAACTTTTATTTGCTGAATTCTATTTTTACTTTTTATATCATTGCTTTTTTAGACTCTCGTCCGTGGTTGATGCATGCCCCTTATATTTTGTTTTCATGTCTTCCCACTATTAGCCCCTTACTGCTGATCCTCAGGGATCCTAGAACTTCTAGGTTCTGCTCTTGAATTGGTGAGAATCACTTTTCAGAGGTGGGAATGTTAAGTGGTGCAGCTGCTGTGGAAAACAGTTTGGCGGGTCCTCAAAAAGTTGAACATAGAACTACCATATGACCCAACAATAACAATCCTAGGTATATAACTAGAAGTGAAGGCAAGAACACAGACAGAAACCTGTACACCCATGTCCATTGCAGCACTTTTCACAATAGGCAAAAGGTTGAAACAACTGAAATAATCGTCAACAGATGAATGGATAAGAAAAGTGTGTTTTACTCATACAATGGAATATTACCCCACCATAAAAAGAAATGAAGTTCATATAAATGAGATCATACATTATTTGTCCTTTTGTGTCTGGTTTAGTTCACTTAGCATAATGTTTACAAGGTTGTTAAGGACTGAATTGTGTCCCCTAAAAATATGTATCAACTTGGCTAGACCATGATTCCCAATATTGTGTGATTGTCCACCATTTTGTCATCTAATGGGATTTTCCTATGTGTTGTAAATCCTACCTCTATGAAGTTAATGAGGCAGGATTACAGGAAGTTATGTTAATGAGGCAGGACTCAATCTACAAGATTAGGTTGTGTCTTGAGTCAATCTCTTTTGAGATATAAAAGAAAGAAGCTAGCATAGGGACAGGAGACCTCCTACCACCAAGAATGAAGAATCAGGAGGGGAGCTAGTCCTTTGGACCAGGGGTATCTGCACTGCGAAGCTCCTAGACCAGGGGAAGATTGATGACGAAGACCTTCCCTCAGAGCCGACAGATAAAGAAAGCCTTCCCCTGGAGCTGGCACCCTGAATTCGAACTTCTAGCCTCTGAGACTGTAAGAGAATAAATTTCTCTTTGTTAAAGCCATCCATCTGTGGTATTTCTGTTACAGCAGCACTAAATAACTAAGACAAAGACTCACCCATGTTGTAGCATGTATCAGAGCTTCATTTCTCCTTATGGCTGAATAATATTCCATTATATGTATGTACCACTTTTTTTACCCATTCACCTGCTGATGGATGCTTGCATTGTTTCCACCTTTTGGCTGTTGTGACTAGTGATGCAATAACATTGGTATACAACTATTTGTTTGAGTCTCTGTTTTCAAGTATTTTGGGTATAAACCCAAGAGTGGAATTGCTGAGTCATATGGTAATTCTAAGTTTAACTTTTTGAGGAACTGCCACACTATTTTCCATAGTTACTTCACCATTTTACATTCCCACAAGAAGTGAACAAGTGTTCCAATGTCTTCACATCCTTGTCAACATTTTTTTTAATTATAGTCTTCCTAATTCGTATGTGTAATCAATGTTTAAAAGTTCTTAATGAGAAAGCTGACGTTCTCTTTTTCTCATTATGTCTTTGAAACCCAGTGTGCATTATACACCTGCAGAAACACCTCAGCTGAGATAACTCCCATTTCAGGTGATCAATCACCCCATGGGCCTGTTGGCTACCATACTGGGCACCTTAGGGCTAGACCGTTTCAACACTTCAACTTAAAGCCAAATGATGAATCATGTTCTTCATTCCAGCTAACATTTAGAATATTGGAAGACCAGGGTCTTTGTATTTGTATTTATAGTGTATCTTCATTCATTAGTCCAGAAATGGCACATAGTGAGTAAATGATATCTCTATTCACGTGTCTTAGTCATGTAGTACTGCTGTAACAGAAATACTGCAAGTGGATGGCTTTAATAAACAGAAGTTTATCCTCTCAGAGTCTAGTAGGGTAGAAGTCCAAATTTAGGGCTTCAGCTCCAGGGGAAGGCTTTCTCTGTCAGCTCTGGAGAAGGTCCTTGTCATCAATCTTCCCCTGGTCTAGGAGCTTCTCTGCACAGGCACCTCGGGTCCAAAGGACACACTCTGCTTCCAGCGCTGCTTTCTTGGTAGTATGAGGTCCCAAGGTCTCTTTGCTCACTTCCCTCTTTTATATCTCAAAAGAGATTGGCTCAAGACAAAATCCAATCTTGTAGACTGAGTCCTGCCTCATTAACATAACTGTCGCTGTCCCACTTCATTAACATCACAGAGGTAGGATTTACAACATATAGGAAAATTACTTCAGATGACAAAATGGTGGACAATCACACAATACTGGGAATCATGGCCTAGCCAAATTGATACACATATTTTGGGGGGACACAATTCAGTCTATGACATTGCATGTAAAGATGGAAGAGCCCCAAGGAGTATTGTCATTTAACTCATGGAAACTCCATATTCATGCACATTCTTCCCCAGACAGTGGTCATGGCTGAACACTTCAAAGAAGCAAGTAGATGTTTTAACTTCCTGGGTTATCTTGGAAAAGCTCACATACCTGAAATGCAGATATGTCTTATGTCTGCTGCTTCCACTGCCTCAAGTCACTGCAGCAGAGTCTCATGGGAAGGGTTTGTCATGCCTGTTCTATCCTGTGTTCTTTCAGAAGAAAGATATCAGGTCAACTCCAACTCATGGTGACCTCATACGCTGCAGAGTATGAAAACTGTTTGCATTACCCAGGGACCTTTTTATTCTTTTTTTTTTTTTTATTCCTCTTTTGTTATCCCCTACTTTTTAATCTCTATCTGATGGTCAGTCCCAGCACCTCCCTCTGAGCCATATCATAAGGCAGCCAAGTGAAGTATTTGGCCTTTTGTCCATACAGAGGATTCCCTTCTGAGGTTCCATCCACATAGACTTGTTAGTACAAGCAGCTCTGTACCCTGATCCTGATAATTTGGGCTAGTTGGAGATGTTTGCAATCCACAAAACAATTCCTTCCCTAGTTTTTCTGCCTCTCTGAGCTCTAAAACCAAAAAACCAAACCCATTGCTGTGGAGTCGAGGCTGACTCATGGTAACCCCACATGTTACAGAGTAGAACTGCTCCATGGGGTTTCCTTGGCTGTAATCTTTATGGAAGCAGATAGCCAGACCTTTCTTCCACATTGCCACTGAGCAGGTTTGAACTGCCAACCTTCAGGTTAATAGATGAGTACAAACTGTTTGCACCACCCAAGGATGGTCTACTCTATGCATATTCTAGATCTAGGTTGCTGTCAAGATCCAAAGACATCCCTGCTCATACCCACAAGGGTCCTACCTCTGTCTTGACTTCACAAGGTATGGATACAACTGCTAGGCCAACAAGAATAAACGAGGAAGGAAATTGTAAAGAAAGAACAAAAATTAATATTTCAGGATTATTCTGCAATAAATATAATGATTTTTCCTCCATTTAGCATATCTATGACATGTCTTTAATTTGATAGGATCTGTGTCGATTTATATATTAAACTTAAGAACAAACAGAAGCGATGATCTCTGCTTTCATAGATCTTACACATTAAAGAAAAGAAAAATCTCTGATCAGAAAACCACATAACATAATATAAATGGAATAACTAATAACAGTTATCGGTAAGTGTTGTTACAGCATATATGAGGATAATTTGGCCTAGTCAGGGAGGCTGAGAAAAATTCCCCCAAGAAGTATTTTGATTTAGGGAAGAAGAATAGAATTAAGAAAATGAAAGTGAATGAGATATTTGGCCTTGGCAGCAGAAGTGAAGAGTGGTCCTGTTGCTAATCTACTTATTTTTCTTCTACAGTGGATGTGACCTTGGATGTTGACAAAGCCAACAACTGCCTCATCATTTCTGATGACCGGAGGTGTGTTTGATGTGAACATAACAGAGTGAGATAGTACGTACTGAGAGATTTAATCACTCCTTATGTGTCCTGGGCTCCCTTCGGTTCACCTCTGGCCACCATTAGTGGGAGGTGTATATGGGAACAAGCCAAGAATAGCATCCAGGGGTTTGCAAAGAACCTATTTACAGACAAGAGACTTTTATATGTCTACAGAACTTGGCTTCTAGACTGTGAGTTCATTCAGCAAGATAACATAGATCCAAATGACCATTTCAGGCTTTTCACCAAATTACCACAGAGAAATGCGGAGGAGTCCTGTCATATGATCCAACTGGCTCAGGGGTTGATAAACTTTATCTCCCAGGTTTCATGACAAGGCTAATAGAAGGATGTCCAGTATACAGTAGGTACACAACAAAAAGATATCTGTGCTTCACCTGTGTCCTGAACATCTATCAGCTTGCCACTCTCATCCCCATGGGAGAAGGGTGGAGGATGCTCAGAGGAAGAGCCCCCAAAGACATTGATCCTTCTTGTTGCATCTGCTGGATGTTCAGTGTCTTGACAAATGTCAATAGTCTTGTGAGTCACTGGTCCATGGAACACACGAAATAATACACCCAGGGCAAGTGGTTCTGTTCACCCTCCTGTTTCAGTGCAGGAGTTGTTATCTTGTGCTCAGTCACTGACACCATGTTTATTGGTTTCATGGTCTGGGCCAGTGGCTCCACGTTGATTCTCCTGCAGAGACATCACCAGAGAGTGCAGAATATTCACACCCCCAACAGCTCCCACAAATGTCCTGAGACTAGAGCTGCCCACACACCATCCTGATGCTGGTGATCACCTTTGGAAAACTTTTACACACTGAACTCTGTTATTGGTTTTTATATGAATACTGTTTTAGACACGTGTCAATGGTTGGCGCATGTCTCTCATATTTTTCAGGTTTTCAAGCTTTCCCACTGTGGTGATCCTCAGGGATCTAGAGCTCCTAGGTTCTGCTCTTAAACTGTTGAAAATCACTGATGAAAGGCTATGTATGTAGAAGACAGCTACTAAAATATTCATAATTATTCTATTCAGGGATTATTTACTGAGAACCAATCTTTTACCTGAAATTCCACGATGATCTTATGGCAACTTGATACTGGGGCTGCACTGAAGGATCTGATAATCTTTTGAGGAAATTATGAGCTTATAAAAGATCCATAACATTATCGAGGAAACTAGGTTTCTCCTCTACTTCTGCCTTGGCTGAAAGGCATCTCCTTTCTTTCAAGTATATTTGAAGCATTTCCAAAAACTTTATCTCAAAGTGGATATGGCTAATGCCTGACATACATTGGTGCATCACTCAGTTTTGATCCAGCCAAATTTTACTGTAGAGAGAATGGAGGCTTTATTTTACAGATGAAAATGAAAGGCTTGGAAGATGGTGAATGTGCTTGTCTACTGTATTGTATGTCATTATTTCACTCATTTTTTTTTCAAATGGTGGATGTCAAACAGGAAAGCAATGGTGCCTGATGAATTGCTTCCCCCTAGAACTTTGCAGATTTACTTTACATGACTGACAACTTTACATCTTGCCAACTAACTGATCAGATCTTGTTTTCCATCTTGGTCTAGGATCCCCACCCAGAAATACGTGTTGTGTTTACTTGTCCTGTCTCCTCATTCTCCTCCAGTCTTGTACCCTTCTTCCATCATTTCTTGTCTTTCACATTCTCAACACTCTACATTTTATTCAGTGACCCTCCACTGAGAATGTCTGATGTTTCCTAATGACCGGACTCAGTTCACACCTCCTTGGCAGGAAGACCCCAGAAAGGATGCTGTGCTCGTCCCAATTCATCATACCAGAGGCCACACTGTGTTTACCTGTCCCACCACTGGACAATGAATAAACCCATACACACATACTCTGACTCATAGCGACCCTATAGGTCAGAGTAGAAATGCCCCCATAGAGTTTCCAAGGAGCTCCTGGTGGATTTGAACTGCCACCCTTTTGGTTAGCAGCCATAGCACTTAACCACTATGCCACCAGGGTTTCCTGACAATGAATAAGGAAGACCAAAGAAGAATTGACACCTTTGAATTGTGGTGTTGGAGAAGAATACTGAATATACCTTGGACTGCAAAAAGAACAAAGAAGTCTATCTTGGAAGAAGTACGACCAGAATGCTCCTTAGACGCAAGGATGGTGAGAGTTGTCTCATATACTTTGGACATATTATCAGGAGGGATCAGTCCCTGGAGAAGGACATCATGCTTGGTAAAGCAAAGCATCAGTGAAAAAGAGGAAGACCCTCCACCAGATGGATTGACATAGTGGCTGCAACAATGGACTTAAGCATAACAGCGATTGTGAGGATGGCACAGGGTCAGGCAGTGTTTCGTTCTGTTGTACACAGGGTCGCTGTGAGTTGGAATCGACTCAATGGCACCTAACAACAACAATCCTTTGACATGAACAATAATGTTTTCTGTAGATTAAAAAAATTTTACAGAATGTCCCCCAACAATTAGTTTTTTCTGGACTAGATCACACCTCTTTCTTCTCTCCATTCCTCTGTTGAATTTAGTGACTTCATTTTCCAACCATATACCCAATGCCTTAAAATGCTCATTCAGCTGAAATCTATTGCCTTAACTCCCTACAATTAATCTATTATGAAAATTCAACTGGATTGATTTTTAAATATCTGTTTCTTAAATTTGAACCCATTATTATTACTTTGGAGCCCTAGTGGATAGTGTTTAAGAGATTGGCTGCTAACCAAAAGCTCAGCAGTTCGAATCCACCAGCCGCTCCTTGGCAACCCTATGAGGCAGTTCTACTCTGTCTTACAGGTTCGCTATGAATCAGAATCAACTCCATGTCAATGGGTTTAGGTTTTGCTTTGCTTTTTGTTTTTAATCATTGCTTTGCTTAAAGTCTCATCCTCCTTGTATTATGGAAGATAATCCACCTAGTCCCACATCCTCCTCCTGTCCATGGAAGTCTCTTAGTTTCTGGGAATGGTACCACCGGCTCTAGATTTTCATCTGCAGAAGGATTCTATCTCCTGTCAAGATTATAAACATAATTGTATAATTTGTCTACAAACATGGAAAACAAAAGCCTGAACTTCATAGTCTAGATAACTCTTAGAACTGGGAGGAATAGAAAAAATATGGTTTAACATAACTAAATTATAAGTATCATTCCTATTTGTCATTCATAAATGTGGTCAAATATCTACTTTCAGGAATCTTACACCCTAAAGATAAGGGCAACTTCAATTAAGTAATCACGTAATTTAATGTAAAAATTAAAATTCCCAGTGTGCTACAAAACATGTATAGGATAATTTGAACTAGTCAGGGAGGCCAAGGAAACTTCCCCCAGAAAAAGTTCTGGTTGAGGGAAGAAGAGCAGAATGGAAGAAGCTAAAAGTGAATGAAATATTTGTCTTTTGCAGTGGAAGTGAAGTGTGGGCTTACATCCTATTTTCTGAGCTACTTATTTTTCTTTCCACATTGGACATGACTTCGAAAGTAGACACAGCCAATAATCTCCTTATCATTTCTGCTGACCTGAGGAGAGTCCAATGTGGACATTTCAAACAGAAGATGACAGAGTGTGCTGAGAGATTTATCTGTGCCATCTTAGGCTGGGTTCTCTAGAGAAGCAAAACCAGTGCAGCATATAAATATATTTAGAGAAAGATTTATATCAAGGAAATGGCTCACACGATTGTAGAGGCTGACCATCTGATCTTGGATTTCCCAGCCCCTGCAACTACCTGAGTCAAGAGAAGCTTCCAGCCTAACCCACGGACTGGAGACTTACCAGCCTTAAATGCCTGAAGCCAAAATAATAAATTCTCTGCTAGTCCTTGCAGACAGACTCTCTGTTGGAGCACTCCTTCAACACTTAGCCAGGATATTTATAACTCTTAGCCTTCACTTCTGCTTGTATGGCATCTAAAGATCACTCAGGTGAAAGCTTTGGGTCTCTTCAGATCTTTAGTGACTATATGTCCAGCCCTACTAAATTCCCCAGTACACACAGGAACTTTTCAAAGCTCTTCTTCCCCCCATATCTCCTTATCTATCCACATCTTTTCCTAGTCTATTCAGTCTGTCCACTGCTTGCCCTGACTGTTATCACTTGTGCCAAGGGACTGTGACTAGTATATTTGCCATTAAAGGCATTCAGCAAACTCCGCTCTGGAAGTTGTTGAACCCTGTGAAGCTCCAAGATGGTCAAACAAAAGCCCCTGAGCCAATCACTCGGGAAGCCACCAGACAGGTCAAAACAGACAACCAACATGCTTTGAGAAAAAGGTCTATGTTGCTCAATCTAGCGTGAGCAAACGACACCGGGTATGCAGGCTGCTGTCTTCATGTTCATTACCAAACAGTAAATGTGGGGACGTAGGCAGGTAAGTTAAAATACTGCAATGCTCTTACTCAAATTCAGAAGCTTGTTTCTCCATTAAGGGGTTCACAGCTGTTGTAAATTTTTTATCAGACTCCAGAGTTACAAAGGAGTGATTCTGACAGTTTTTGCCAGCTTAACTGTTGCTTAATAAAGGGACAGAGTTTTAGTGTTCCTGAATTCACCACTTTTAACTTAACTGTTGCTTTTTGTCAAATTAAAGTAATTCTGATGTTATCCCTCTGTATTTCCTGTATATTGCTTTTCTGTAATCCCTGCTTGTATGCGCCGGAGTGCTTCTTTCCGGTGTAAATACTCCAAAAATCAAGGGGGTAAGTCTGGTTGTCCAATAAATACAAGGAAGCAAGGCTATGCGTGTGATTGAGAAGAAAATTACAATCTCACTGTGGAGTCACGTGGATATTAGGGATACAAGAATTCTGAGGTGGGATAGACTGGCTTCAAATGACATATTTTCAAGACTAAAAAACCTGGGGCAGTAAATAGCAAGAGTTGTGGAATTTAAAATCATGGGAGAGAACAGATTCCAGATCAAACAGTGATGCTGAGTGTTTTGGAAACAGGGAGGAGGACCGAGTAAAATACCTAATTGGAACTTCAGTAAAGGGATCTTTTGGCCCACCTTCAAGTTTCCTTTCCACCCTTGATTGCAACTTTGAATACGAACTTAGGTTCTTCCACAGGGAACATAGAAAACTTTCTCTGCTAGCTGTTCAGCTGCTTATTAGGAGCTTCTCATTAATTGCCAAAAGTTGTCATTAAACGCCAGAAGTGACTGATGCACTCCAGGTTTGCTCCTCACTAGGGATGCCCCAGACTCCCCATGTAGACACTCTCACTCATCGTACAGAGGACTTGATAAGATAACTCTGTGGAGAGACCATTGCAGGAACATTGTACCTATAACTATGGCTTCAGGTGCCTCAGGCTCATCTTGAAAGACACTTCCCTACACAGAGTTCTAGAGCAAAGGGCAGCCAGGTGAGTGCTTCTTCGTGTTCAATCTCAGGGCAAAAAAAAAACAATAGAAGGAGTCTCCAAGGGAACGCAGAGCTGTGGTTGTGTGGTAACATTGGGCAGGACTGGTGATATCCCTACCTTATTCTGTGCCGCCAGGCTGGATGAGTAAGGCCATGTGCTGTGGAGTGTCTCAGGATGGGGCTGTAATCAGGAAGTTCACTTCATATCCCTGTGTTCTAGAGACCCCATCTCTGAGAGTAAGAGGGGCAGGGTATCCTTGGAATATGTTCCAAGCCTTGATGGTCCAGAGCCACTCAGCTATTTACAGAGGTAGAAAAGAGTCTGCTCATCATCTCAGATCTAACAGAGTTGAGTTTGAGTGTGAATATAAATGAAAAAATTGATGTACAGGTTTTGGGTTAGTACTTTAAAATTCTGAAACATAAAAATAAGATCCATTAACACACACCACACACATAGACAAATAGAAATACACAGAAAGAAGTAGCCTGCCATATAATGACACATACATTTTCCCTTTCTCGATGTGATACAATCTTCTCAGTATTTCTGCAAAGGTTTTCTGGGTCACTTACTGTATGTTTTCTGGATTCTGTGTGTGAGTGTGGCTCATATTGTTATCTCTCTATGTAAATGGGAAATGGCTCCTCTATCCTTCTTTAACGTGAGGCAGGAAGTGGAGGGAGAAAAGAATTTTTAGTGAGACAAACATTAATTTTCAAGTCTGTCAAAGTAGTGTGAATGTTGAAAAATCAGTAATGGACATGTCATTTTTATATTGGAAATAGGAATCAGAATAATACTTCTGGGGTAACTCAACATTACGTACTCTATTTGGAAATACAATAGCAAGTAGCCCTGGGCCTGTCTTGAAAAAACCTTCAAAAGTGATAGTTGCAACTACTTCCGGTGGTCATGAGAGGCAAGTTCTGAGAAATTAGAGATTCTACAGTGGAAGCAAAGTCCTTCCGCTTCACCTGTCCGTCTGTGTGTCTTTATCTAGGGCCTCATTTCTGTCTCCGTTAGTCCCGTCACCCCTGGCACATGATGAGGCCTCTGAGCAACTCCTTCTCAGTTCTCAACATTTTGCTAGAAACCAGCTCTGATTTGCACACTGACCAGTGATAGGATGGAGTCGACACTCCTCTGCTGAGACAGCATCCAAATTAATTCCTGCTGTTTCCATAATATTTCTTGTTTCTTCAATAACAGCAATGATAAAACCCAGAAAATATGAGGCAGCTGGTGGAGCAAAAAGTTCTCAGGCATTAGAGTAGGACGCACCTGCCTTTATTTATGTTTTTTTTTTTTTAATTGTGCTTTAGGGAAAAGTTCACAGCACAAATTGGTTTCTCTCGTTTCTCATTCCAAAATTTACACACAAATTGCTTTGTGACATTGGTTGCAGTCCCCAAAATTTGTCAGCACTCTCTCCCTTTCCATTTCCACCTTGTGTTCCCCGTGTCCATTTATCCAGTTTTCCTGTCCCTTCCTGCCTTCTGGTCTTTGCTTTTGGGCAGGTGTTGCCCATTTGGTCTCGTCTACTTGATTGAACTAAGAAGCACATTGCTCAGGTGTGTTATTGTTTATTTCATAGGCCTGTCTGATCTTTGGCTGAAAGGTGGACTTACGGAGTGGGTTCAGTTTTGAGTTAGCAGGGTGTCCAGCAGCCACAGTCCACTCCTGCCTTAAAATTTAGTTTTTGTGAAAGCAGAGCTGTGTTATCAGAAGAGTTGTTTGAAAATACAGCCTCAGGATTTTTTGTTTTGTTTTGTTTTTGTTTTTTAAGTTTTGCTTCCAGCTTGTTCAAATACATGGGAAGTGACCAGCCCGTCGTGGTCCCTCCACACATGGTGGGTGAAGAGAGGCAATGAGGAGGCGTCAGGCACTGGAACATGCTTCCTGCTACAGCATTCTGAGCACCTTCTGTGGATTAGTTTCCATGTCTGGCTGTGGTGGGACTCCCTCGTGTGTGACTGTGAGAGGCTAGTGGTCAGTGACTGTGTGGGGGCAGGTGGTCCTTCTGCCATCCTAGCTTGTGATTGTAGGTTTTATGAGCACCTCGCCTTTGGAGTTGGTCTCTGTGTGCCCCACAGAATGTACAACCAGCCTGTATGACCACATCGCATACCTTCATAGACCTTCAGCCTCACTCTATCATGCACAGGGGACGAGGGGGACCTGTCCTCAGGTAGGAGTCACTACAGGTGTGACTTAGGAGCACAGTGGGGTTGCTAGAAGGTTAATGTAAGGATTTACTGGACATGAGATTCAAGTCAAATCTTTTGCTAGTAAACAAGGTTCTGTGTGGTTCGTTGGGGCTAGCACACTGGAGCATGAGAGGATTGTGCAGGTAAAATCATAACACAAAGGAGAGATCAAAATAAGTACAACATTTGTATTAGAGGCTTCTTATATAGTACTGGGAGCCCTGGTGGTGCAGTGGTGAAGAGCTCAGCTGTTAACCAAAAGGTTGGCAGTTTGAATCCACCAGCCACTCCTTGGAAACCCTGTGAGGCAGTTCTACTCTGTCCTATAGGGTCGCTGTGAGTCAGAAGCAACTCAAAGCAATGGGATATATAGTACTGATTTATCAAGGAGCACTGTAGGGAAGGGATTTCTCTGTTAAATTGATCAAGAATGGAGTGTGACATCAGAACGCTCCAGGGGACTCCACTTTAGAAGAAGAAATACAGTGTGCTATGTGGAGTTGGGAGTCAAAGTGTAAGGGGACATGCCTACGTGTTTGCACAAACACACACATACACACACACACATTCATACAAAAACACATTGGCATGAGGAATACTGTTTTCATAATTTTATTGACTTTGTATATAAAACCAGTAAAACGAATGTCGATGAATGTGTGTTTGAGGCTCCAATGACACATGGAGAAATATCTGGATGCAGGTACAATCCTCAGCTCTAGCCAATGGTAACATGGAGGGGCCTGCTGCTGTTGTTGACGATGATGGAGCAGCAACAGAGGGTGCTCACTGTGAGCCAGACACGACTATGGACTGAATAGCTATCAGTCGGTAAAAGAGATCCCTTTTTTTTGCTCTCATCTAGCTTTCAATGTATTAGGAAGGGAGAGGTAAAATGAGTAAGAAACAAAAAAGGTATAAATTTCGTGTTAAATAAATTGAGTGAACACCCACTGCCATCTTGTCAACTGCGACTCACAGCACCTCTGTAGGACAGAGTAGAACCACCCCGTAGGGTTTCCAAGGAGTGGCTGGTGGATTCGAACTGCAGACCTTTTCGTTAGTAGTCGTCACGCTTAACCACTGAGTAGGTTATGGCAATTGAAGATGTTGGAAAGTGTCTACGAGTAGGTGAAATTCTAGTGGAACTAGATTTTGAGAAAGAGCAAGACATGTGAAGGATAAGAGGGGACTTCCAGGTGGAGTGGACCACATGTATTGTTGTAATGAAGCAGAGTGTGTTTCTTGTTTTTTTGTCAATGGAAACAAACTCAGTGTGGCTGGATCTAGAGAGAAAAGGGTGAGAGGCTTATAGTGAGGTGGGAAATGAGATTAAGTCTGACCATGCATTTTATTATATTCCCTCACATGTCTCCCAATGATTAAGCAATAAAAACCAAAAAATATATAATAACAATAGTTCCTACTAGTAGTAAATAAGAACTTACTTTGTGCCAATCACTGGGATCAATAATTAATGTGAAATCCACATTGCGTGTTCAGTAACATTTGGAAGTGTTCTCTTTTACCTCATACTTTACTTTTCAAATGAGAAAAGAGTAGAACATAGTGATTAATAAAATCCTCCAGGTTTCGCTAAGCTACTAAGTGGATGATTTTTACATAAAATAAGAACTCTCTGGGACACAGATCTGTGAATCTAAAGCTGATGGGAATAAGGTATTTATTCTGTTGCTTCCTGTGTACTCCACATAGTAGTTTCATAAAATAGACCCAGTTTTCCTGAAGAGCAGGGTATTTTGGCCATTCTGAGCTTTGTTTTTGAATTCTGCACCTGACAACTTCTGAATCCTACAAGAACAATTAAAAATTGTTGCCCCTGGAAGACTTCACAACTTAAACCAAAGTCAATCTTTCTCTGTATCCCACAGAATCTTGTTATTCAAACTTTATTTTAAAGTGACATCCATATGTGGTATGGGCGACTTTGAGTCCAGTTGCCTAACCAGATTCTGGTTGGTAAAATCCAGAATCAAGCAAAATCAGACAAAACATGGGTATTCAATCCCTAACAAGGAATTAAAACAATCTGTCTATGTAATGGGTCTAATGATTGGGATGATTAATTCGTGGTGCCAACTCAGGAGAGCTGGAGACCACTTAGGAGAAAATGTCCAGGATCTGGCTTCTCAGCATTACAAGTTAAGGTCTGGAGAATTACTGAGAATTAGACCTCTTTAACCACTGGGGATCTTTTCTATACTGAATAGAATATCTGAAGACATTGTAGGGTTATCTTGTGTATTCGAGGGCTACTGATTTTTTAACAAGTATTTAGTATTCAGTCATTTTGCAGAATAATGTTACAAGTTCTCAAAAGTTGACAATTGATTATGTTGCAGTTATATTAAAATTAGTTTGATAATCTTATAATTTGAACATTACTTTGGATTTTTCTATTTCATTTTATTAAGTTAACACATTATTGTGACAGGCAGGATGATCATGAATTCTCACAGTGGTGGAGTGCATGCATGTCTTTGATTCTTTCACTTACTCTTTCCCTCAGAACTTGTTCATTTAGCACATATTATGTGTCAATCATATTGGATAACAAGAGAGACGTGGTTCCTGAGTTCATGGACCTTACATTCTGGTTGACAGTCAGAATATAAAAGTAAATTTTAAAATTCAAAATAATAATTGTGAAATGAGAAGTTGATGTTGGGTATGTGTTCTCCAAGTGGAGCCCCTCCTGTGGAATATGACAATGTTTCCTTTTTCAGGAGAGGAAAAGACCTTTCCCTAAACTGGATAACAAAGAACAATGCTGGTGGATTCACTCACATAGCCCTGCTTTTCATGCCAGGCCACTCTGGACCCTCTCCATGTCTTTTCAGTACAATGCCCTAAGAGCCACTGGGGAAGTGGCACTGAAAACCATCTTTCTTTTCCAGATTGGGGTTAGAACTCTCTCCAATGTCATTCTCTTCTTCCATAATGTCTCTCCAATGTTCTTGGTCACAGGATAAGACCCACACACATGATTCTCCCCCACATGGCTGTGGCCAACTCCTTGATTCTTCTCTCCACTGGGATTCCCCACATAATGGCAGCTTTTGATATTAGGAACCCCCTGTCCAGTGCTGGGTGTAAACTTGTCTGTTACATCCACCAAGAGACTCACAGCACCACCAAGTGTTCCACCTGTGTCCTAAGCATCTTTCAGGTTGTCGCGCTCTTCCCTGTGAGAGGGGGATGGATGATCCCAGAAGAAGAGCCACCGAGGTCATTGGTGCTTCTTGTTTCACCTGTTGGATGTTCAGTGTCTTGACAAATAACTATATACCCATGAAAATCACTGGTCCACAGGACATGCACAATAATACTCACACCCAAGGAAAGTGGTTCTGTTCATCCTCAAGTTCCAGTGCAAACATTGTCATCCTGTGGTCAGTCACTGATGCCATGTTTATTGGTCTCATGGTCTGGGCCAGTGGCTTCATGTTGCTCCTCCTGCAGAGACACCAACAAAGAATGAAGTATATTCACACCACCAACAGCTGCCAGAAATGCTCCCCAGAGACCACAGCCTCCCACACCATCCTGATGCTGGTGGTCACCTTTGCCCAATTTTACATACTGAATTTTATTTTTACCTTTTATATCACTGCTTTTCTAGACTCTCATTTATTAATTGCATACACGATGTTGTGTAACCATCTGTTCTAGTCATCTAGTGCTGCTATAACAGAAATACCACAAGTGGATGGCTTTAACAGAGAGAAGTTTATTTCCTCACAGTAAAAGTAAGCTAAAAGTCCAAATTCAGGGTGTCAGCTCCAGAGGAAGGCTTTTTCCTGCTTGATTGACTTCTTTACCTCTTCGTTTGACACTCAGGGTTCCAGGATTGACTTTTGCATCTGTTTTACTTAGTTTTTCAGGTCTTTGCTACAGACGGATGGCATGGTGCTTCTGTCTATAGCACCATGTTGGCTCTGCCTCACTAGGACTTTGTTACTTATTATGGCTGAATAACATTCCATTTTATGTATGTACCACATTTCATTTTTCCATTTATCTGTTAATGGACCAGCATAAATACCCTTTGCTTCAGTAATCCACTATTCCACTTCTTACACTTATGGTGGACAATATATATACATATAAGGCTATGTGTTGCAGCAAATAATTAGAAAAAGCTAAATGTCCAATACTAGGGCTATGGCTAAAAAATAAATAAACACTGATATATTACTTACCAGGTGTCAGGTGCTGATCTCGGTGCTTACAAATTATAAGTCATTTACTCCCCCACAGTAACTATATGAGGTAGACACTATAATTAGGCCCATTTGGAAACTGGCACACAAAAAGCTTAAGTAGCTTGTCCAAGATCATACAGCTGATCAAGTCAACACACCCAGGCAGTCTGTCCACACAGCTCAAGCTCTTACTTGCTATGCTGTAATAGTCAAACTGTGATGGGGCCATTGATACAATGGAATACTATGCAGCTATAAAAAGGATGAAAAGACTCTTTATGGACTGGCATAAAATGATCTCCAAGATATAGTGTTAAATGGTTAAAGCAAAGTACAACATATCAGTGTAAGAAAAGGGAATGAAAGAATGTGTGTGTTTATGTGTGTACGTGCATGTTGTGTGTATGTGTGCATGAAAGTGTATGTATATATGTGTTGTGGATGTATGTGTGCATGTGGGTTGAGAGTATTTATGTATGTGTGTCTGTGTTCCATGTATATTATACATATGTATGTGTGTATGTGTGTATATGTGTATGTACATATGTGTGTGGATGTGGATGTGTGCTATGTGTGTATGTTTGTATGTATATATACAAATTTGACACATTGAATACTAATGACTGAAGACCAAAAGAATCAGGGGGTGACATCAAGGACATCATACATGAAGAAAGCAAAAGGTCATTAAAAAGACAGGAAAGAAAGAAAAGACCAAAATGGATGTCAGAAGAGATTCTGAAACTTGCTCTTAAAAGTAGAGTAGCTAAAGGAAATGGAAGAAATGATGAAGTAAAAGAGCTGAACAAAAGATTTCAAAGGGTAACTTGAGAAGACAAAGTAAAGTATTATAATGAAATGTGCAAAGACTGGAGTTAGAAAACCAAAAGAAAAGAACATGCTCAGCATTTCTCAAGCTGAAAGAACTGAAAAAAAAATTCAAGCTTTGAGCTGAAATATTGAAGGATTCTACAGAGAATACATTAAACAATGCAGCAAGCATCAAAAGAAGATGGAAAGAAAGCACAGAGTCACTGTACAGAAAACAACTGGTCGACGTTCAATCAATTCAGGAGGTAGCATATGATCAAGAACCAATGGTATTGAAGGAAGAAGTCCAAGCTGCACTAAAGGCATTGGCAAAAAAACAAGACTCCAAGAATTGACGGAGTACCAATTGAGATGTTTCAACAAATGGATGCAGCACTAGAAGTGCTCACTCGTCTATGCCAAGAAATTTGGAAGACAGCTACCCGGCCAACCAACTTGAAGAGATCCATATTTGTGCCATTTCAAAGAAAGGTAATCCAACCAAATGCAAAAAATATTGAACAATATCATTAATATCACATGCAAGTAAAATTTTGCTGAAGATAATTCAAAAGCAGCTGCAACCATACATCAACAGGGAACTGCAGAAATTCAAGCCAGATTCAGAAGAGGAGGTGGAAAGAAGGATATCATTGCTGATGTCAGATGGATCTTGGCTGAAAGCAGAGAATACCAGAAAGATGTTTACCTGTGTTTTATTGACTATGCAAATGCATTCAACTGTGTGGATCATAATAAATTATGGATAACATTGTGAAGAATGGAAATTCCAGAACACTTAATTGTGCTCCTAAGGAACCTGTACATAGACCAAGAGGCAGTCATTCGAACAGAACAAGGAAATTCCAGAACACTTAATTGTGCTCCTGAGGAACCTGTACATAGACCAAGAGGCAGTCATTCGAACAGAACAAGGAATTACTGCTTGGTTTAAGATCAGGAAAAGTGTGAGTCAGAGTTATATACTTTCATCATACTTATTCAATCTGTATGCTGAGCAAATAATCCTGGACTATATGAAGAAGAACGGGGCATCAGGATTGGAGAAAGGCTCATTAACAACCTTAGATATGCAGATGACACAACTTTGCTTGCTGAAAGTCAAGAGGATTTGAAGGACTAACTGATGAAGATCAAAGATACAGCCTTCAGTATGGATTACACCTCAACATAAAGAAAACAAAAATTCTCACAACGAGACCAATAAGCAACATCATGATGAATGGAGAAAATATTGAAGTTGTAAAAGATATCATTTTACTTGGATCCACAATCAATGCCCATGGAAGCAGCAGTCAAGAAATCAAATGCAGTATTGCATTAGGCAAATCTACTGCAAAAGACCTCTTTAAAGTGTTAAAAAGCAAAGATGTCACTTTAAGGACTAAGGTGGGCCTGAACAAGCCATGGTATTTTCAATTACCTCGAAAGCATTTGAGAGCTGGACAGTGAATAAGGAAGACCGAGGAATTGATGCCTTTGAATGATGGAGCTGGCAAAGAATATTGAATATACCATGGAATCCCAGAAAAATGAACGAATCTGTCTTGGAGGAACTACAGCCAGAATGCTCCTTAAAAGTGAGGATGGTGAGACTTCAACTCATGTACTTTGGGCTTGTTATCAGGAGGGACGAGTCCCTGGAGGAAGACATCATGCTTGGTAAAATAGAGGGTCAGCGAAAAAGAGGAAGAGCCTCACAGATGGATTGAAACAGTGGCTGCAAGGATGGGATGGACTCAAGCATAGCAACGATTACAAGGATGGAGCAGGTCCAGGCAGTGTTTTGTTCTGTTGTGCACAGGGTTGCTATGCATCAGAACTGACTCGACAGCACCTAACAGCAACGTGTGTTGTACGGTGTAGGTGTTTGTATGTATTGTGTGCACTGTGTATGTGTACAGGTAGTCCTTGTCTTACAATATATTCAAGTTATGACAAACAGCACCTACGATCGTCTTTTTTTTTTTTTATATACCTTATTATTAGCGATAGGTACTACATATAGTGTGGCAGGGCGTATCATGCTCAGGTGTTCACTGGCAGATGTTCAATGTTATGATTTACTGTTCAAAACACTGATGTACAGCAGGCTATGAAAACTAAAAAAAAAAAAGAAGCATTCAACTTAGGTCAAAACCAACTGACAATAGAGTCGTTGAAACGGAACCCCATTGTAAATCGGGGACTACCAATACTTGTACAGGTACAGATGATTTCTTCTGGATTCCACAAGCCATTGGTAGCTTTGATTGCCTCTTGGAAAGGGCATTCCTACAAGGTGAGAGGGCAAATTTTCACTGCCTATATTTTTGTACTTAATGAATTTAAAAAAATCTTCTTATGGAAGTATAATGTATGTCTAGAAAAGGGCACATATTCTAAGTGTACAGCTGGATGAATTTTCACAAACTGAATACACCTATGAAACCAGGACCCAGATTCACACCGGGAGCATGACCTGCAGCCCACCAGAGTCTCCCCTGTGCTCCCTCCACTCACTCTGTCCCCAAGGGGGAGACTGCCAACGGCACAGATTAGTTTCTGCCTGTGTTCATATAAATGGAATCATGCTCCATGTGTGCCTGGCTTCTTTTACTCAACATTATGTCTGTGAGATTTATCCATGTTGCTGTGTGTAATTGTAGTTTATTCATTCTCATTGCTGTGTAGTATTCTGGAATCTGGACATACGATCATTTATTTATCTAGTCTACCATTGATAGGCATTGGGGTGTTTCCAATTTGGGACAATTACAAATAGTGCTGCTGGGAACATTCTGGTACTGGCCCTTTGGTGGACGTGTGTTTGCATTTTTGTTGGGTCGATAGTCAGGAGTGGAGGTGTGGTGTCATAGCGTATGGACATGTTCAGCTTCCTTCTGGAGGCTCCAGGGGAGAATCTGTTTCTTGCCTTTTTCAGCTGCTAGAGGCTGCCTGCCTTCCTCGGCTCCTGGCCGCATCACTCTGACTTCTGCTTCCATCGCTGCATCTTCCCCGACTCCGGCTCTCCTGCTTCCTCTTATAAGGACCCTTACGATCACATTGAGCCCACCCAGACAACCCAGGATAATCTCTCCATCTCAATATCCTTAACTTTATCATGTCTGTAAAGTTCCTTTTGCTATGTAAGGTAACATAGTCACAGGTTCCAAGGTTTAGGACTTGGGCATATTTGGGGGCCCATTATCTGGCCCACCACATTGAAGCACATAGCTTTAGTATCTGCAGAAAGACTTGTGAAAATCTCTGGGCCACAGACCTGGACCAGCACTGGCTCTGGTGGGTGTGAGTGGGCCGTCAGGTTCTGGGCAAGAACACAGAAACCAGAACAGGAACTTGTACCTCTGGCTCAGCCAGGCTACCTGTACCCATTTGGCCCCTGAGGAAGTGGGATGGCAGGTCTTCCCCTATTGGTTACTGAGATTTCCTTTCCGAATATTAATTCAGGTAATAACGACTTTGTGCTCTTATTCTACGCCAGGTGAGATTCTAAGAGCTTCATGAGGATGAATTAACACTAACAACAGCAACGCTACAAGATATGTACTATTATTATCGCCACTGTACAGATGAAGAAACTAAGGCACAGAGAGGTTAAGGAACTTGCCCAAGGTCACACAGGTAGGAAGTGGTGGTGCTGGGAATGGAGCCCTTGACCTTAAAGGGCAACACTACTCTGAACTGAGACCAGCATCATTATACTGCTCTCCCACCCCAGGCCCAGGCTCTCCATTTTCCAAGCACACAACCCTTGTCCAGTGATTTTTTTTTTAATTATTATTTTATTGTGGTAAAATATATACAAGTAGTCCAAAATATTTGCCATTTCAGTCAATTTTTACATATACAATTCAGTGACATTATATTACATTCACCCCCGTTATGCAACCATCACCATTATCGCTTTCCCAAAGGGCAATGACATCTGTGGCTTTTTATTCCCAGAGAACTGGGCCCAGGAAACCTGAAGGGTAGAAAGAGCCACCTTGTTGTGAGAGAAGGAATCTGAGCACTGGGGCCCAGTTCTCCCTCACTCTATCAGGCCAGTCCTGCATTCTCGTGTTCCTTATATCTCGAAAGTACTGACATACTAGTCATTTATTCTTTTCTTTCTACTTACATTTTTTTTTATTGTACTTTAGGTTAAAGTTTACAGCTCAAGTTAATCTCTCATACAAAATTTTATACACATATTGTCATGTGACACTAGTTGCAATCCCTTCAATGTGACAGCACACTCCCGCTTTCCACCCTAAGTTTCCCATGTCCATCCAACCAGCTTCTGTCTCTTCCTGCCTACTCATCCTGCCTCTGGACAGGAGCCACCCATTTGGTCTCGTGTATCTTCTTGAACTAAGAAGCACACTCTTCATGAGTATTATTATATGTTTTATAGTCCAGTCTAATCTTTGTCTGAAGCGTGGTCTTTGGGAATGGTTTTAGTTCTGGGTTCTACTTAAATTTTTTTGACTTTTTTATTGCAGTATAACTTACAGCACAAAACTGAAGTGTACTGCTCATTGAAATTTTATATATGTATGCATCCATGTAACCACCTAGATCAAAATATAGAACATCCCATCATTCCAGAAAGTCTCCTCGTGCCCCCCGCCCCACCAGTCAATACCATCCCAGAGGTAACTACTTTCTGATTTTCATCACCATAGATTAGATTTGCCTGTTCCTGATATTTGCACAAAAGGAGTCATACAATTAAGTACTCTTTTATGTCTGGCTTTTTTCACTCAACATTAAGTCATGAGATTAAACCATATTGCTGTATGTAACAGTATTGTTATTTTTTAATTGCTGCATAACATTCCATTTATGAATATACCATCACTTATTTACCCAAGGCTACTTACCCAGTTTGTCTTACTGTGGTAGCTTGCTATGATGCTGGAAGCTATGCCACCAATACTTCCAATACCAGGAGGATCACCCACGGTGGATAGGTTTCGGTGGAACTTCCAGACTAATACAGACTAGGAAGAAAGGCCTGGTGATTTACTCCTGAAAATTAGTCAATGAAAACCTAATCGATCACAACAGAACAATGTTTAACTCACTTGCTTTGGACACATCATCAGGGGGGATTAATCACTAGAGAAGGACATCATGTTTCGTGAAGTAAAGGACCAGAGAGGGTGAAGGAGACCCTCAGTGAGATGGATTGGTATAATAACTGTAACAATGGACTCTAACATGCCAACAATTATAAGGATAACAAAGGATACGGCAGCATTTCATTCTGTTGTATATAGGGTTGCCATGAGTCAAAGTCAATTCAGTAGCATCTATCTATCTATTTAGAATTGACATCGGTGAGGGAGCATTGAAAGACTCTTCATGCAAGGTGGATGACAGCCATTTTTGTGGTTGTGAGGTGGCCTTCTCTATGTCTTTTTAAGAATATCTGTGTCCTTTACAGAATATTGTTTATGTTCCATTGGCAGCACCATGATCTGGTTGCCAACAGGGCCGATTTTCATTTCCTCAAGATATGTTAACTCCCCGGTGGCGCAGTGATTGAGAGCTCAGCTGCTAAACAAAAGGTTAGCAGTTCAAATCCACCAGCTGCTCCTTGGAAACCCTATGTGAGAGTTCTACCTTGCCCTATAGGATTGCTGTGAGTCAGAATCCACTCGATGGCAATGGGTATCATGCTCTGAGAGCCACACTAAGACTACCACATTTGTCAGATGAGCAAACCACGTCACAGAAAGGTTGTGTAGTTTCTCCTCCCAAGTAGTGGAGCCGGGATTTGAAGTCGGGCAGTCTGGCTAGAGAGTCTGAGCTTCAACAGCTGTACTACATATACCACGGGTTAACAGGGAATCCTGAATTTGGCTCATTGATTTCTGACCCATTTGGAATCCCCTAGTCCAGCCTTTGAAGTTGTCACGGATTTCATTTTACTCGGACCCAGGATCAACACTCATGGAAGCAGCAGGCAAGAAATCAAATGATGCATTGCATTGGGTAAATCTGCTGCAAAAGACCTCTTTAAAGTGTTAAAAAGCAAAGATGTCACTTTAAGGACTAAGATGCGCCTAACCTAAGCCATGATATTTTCAATCACCTTATATGCATGTGACAGCTGGACAATGAATAAGGAAGACCAAAAAACAATTGATGCCTTTGAATTATGGTGTTGACAACGAACATTGAATATACCATGAACTGCCAGAAGAACGAACAAATCTGTCTTAGAAGAAGTACAACCAGAACGCTCATTAGAAGCAAAGACGGCAAGACTTCATCTCACATACTTTGAAGATGTTATCAGGAGGGACCGGTCCCTGGAGAAGGACATCATGCTTGGTAAAGTGGAGGGTCAGCAAAAAAGAGGAAGACCCTCAACGAGATGGATTGACACAGTGGCTGCAACAATAGACTCAAGCATAATAATGATCGAAAGGATGACAGTGTTTCATTCTGTTGTACATAGGGTTGCTATGAGTCAGAATCGACCCAGCATCACCTAACAACAAGTCCAGCCTTCTGGCCCCTGACTCACTCCAGGGATATACCTTTGTTATGGATTGAATTGTGCTCCCCCAAAAATTGTGCTGGAATCCTAACCTCTATACTTGTGAATGTAAACTAATTTAGTCTAATGTAGTCACCTTCTGTAATGCATTCTAATGTAATATAACCAATCCATCAATGTCATATCAGCGTAGGGTGGATCCAAAACTTGATCGCTTCTGAGTTATATAAAAAGCAGCATAGACACAAAGACACACGAGCACAAACAGGGGAAGACAGAGGCCATGTAAGGATCATCTGTAAGCCAAGGAACAAAGGAATACCCGGGGCTACTGAAAAGGAAGGAATCAACATGGCTGAGACCCTGATTGGGAGTTCTAGCCTCCAGAACCATGAGAGAATAAATTTCTATTATTTAAAGCCACCTATTGTGGTATTCATGTTACAGTAGCAATAGGTAACTAAGATACCCTTCAGTCTCAAATCTTAACTCCCTCCCAGCAACCGTCAACCTCCTTTGGAAGTAAAGGCTGCCTCGGAAATGAAGTCAAGACAGAAGAAATGATCAAATGGCACTCAGATGCTCCTAGAGTGCTATTCAGCCCTCAGTACTTCGTCTACAATGCAAACTTCTCTAGCAGGCCAAGATTCAATTACGATGACCTTCTCTCAAAGATGCCAGAAGCCAACTGTGGGGCCAAGACATAAAGGGGCAGGACAAGTGCTAGCCAAAGAGATGGGGAGAGATGAGGGACCAGAGACAAGAGATTGGAGCCTCAAAGCAGCTCCCAGCCACCCTCTCTGCCCACCAATTCCCTCCAACCCACTAGTCCTGCATTGGCAATTATGGTTGAGAACCAGGATCCTGCCCAGCCCCTCTAGTCAGTATCCAGGAAAATCACATGATGTTATAGTGGATACATACAGATTGAGGGAGGTGAGTGCTGGAGGCCTGAGTCCTGAAAAGAAGGAGAGGTGGCTCAGACTCCTGGATCCTAAGGGACAAAGGGTCTGGGAGCCAGGACTTCTGGGTCTGAAGAAGGAGGATTCTGGAGATAGGGACCCATAAGTTCCTGAGCCATGAAGGGAATGGGGGGCCAGACATCAGGGACCCAGTATTTGAGGTGAATTTCCCATCTTTTCTCTAATTTTGCTCCTGGAGGTGGGATCAAAGTCATGTTGTGGTTGTTAGGTGCTGTCGAGTCGGTTCGGATTCACAGCGACCCTCTGTACAACAGAATGAAACACTGCCCAGTCCTGCACCATCCTCACAATCATGGTATGTTTGAGTCCATTGTTGCAGCCACTGTGCCAATTATCTTGTGGAGGGTCTTCCTCTTTCTCACTGACGCTTTAATCAAAATCATAATCAACTTTAAAGACTGCCTGCCCCATTAGTCTGCTCCTTGTTAAACTGCACCAATCAAGACAGTCCCTTCAATTATTCTGAGAACTGCCAAAGTTTCTGGAATCTTGCCAGCCAGACTCAGTACCACTGACAATAACCAGCGTAACAGAGACCTCTTTATCTCAGATTATCTGGTTTTCAAAAACATTGTTGCAGGCCTCTAAATGAACATAATATTCTTCCAAAAGTAATCTACCTAAGTTGCTATCTCTTAGTATTTGTATTAATTGTCCCTAGTTTTTTAGCCATTTGAAAGTTCATAATATATTTTTACATAAAGTTAAGAGCTATTACTGTCACCCTTCTCCTCATGGCAATTTCTCTATTAAAAATAAATATTCAAGAGAAATAAAAAAAACAAAAAAATTCAACATCGAACACTATTTGAAATAATATAGATGACTCTATCATAAGATGTTGTTGTAGTTGTTAGCTGCCATTGAGTCAGCCCTCAATTCATGGCATATTCATGTGTTACAGAGCAGAACTGCTCCACAGGGTTTTCTTGGCTGTAGACTTCATAGAGGCAGTTCACTAGCCTTTCTTCCCCAGAGCTGCTGGGTGGGTTCAGACAGCCAACCTTTCAGTTAGCAGCCAATCACAAACCTCTTGTGCCACCCAGGTTCCTATTATAAGATACTTGTTGTCAATTTATACCCTGTAAAGCCAGTTTAGAATATAATATCTTAGGCAATCTAAAATGTATTAAATTAAATAGCATTCATTTTTAGTTATTTGAAAACTTTGCTTCTATTACAACTGTCAAACGAAAAGAATAACAATAAAATATTTGTATTGTCGCTTCTTAAAAGGAGTAATATTCTTTTGTTGCTTAACTCACAGAAAGAATACCGATTCTGAAAGTACAACTGGAAAGGTTACATGTAACTTTTAGCCATGAACAACAAATCTGAACGACACATCTTGTCTATGGTACTGACACAGACATGCTGTTTAGATGTAATGGCAACCTGTATTACTGCTCATAAATACATCCGGGAGGTGCTGGAAGTGAGCTGAAGTGAACACCCATATATTCAGCCTTCCAGGAGACCATGGAAGAGGCTGGTGCAATGACATGACCAGAGGATGAGGCCTGGGCTGAGGAAGGGGCCACTACAAGTGAAGACTAAGGAGGCCATGTTGGCTCCCAATAGCTGAAGCCACCGGGTGGGTGCTGGGGCAGGTGCCAGCCTGAGAACACAAGACACTATTTGGGTAGGAAGATAAGTTTAACAGGTGAGCTCCAGAGGTTTGACCTCCTTATGTAGCTGGAAAAGTGGAAACCCCCATAGTCCAAAGAAAGAAAAAGGTGAAGCCAGGTCATCTGGGGTGCGCTGCCTGCTCTGCCCGCCCTGCATTGCATGCCTGGGGCTGCAAAGAGAAACGCACCCTGCGGCCGGTTTCCCAATCCGGCAAGTCCCCGTTTCGCGCATGCGTGCTTCTCGATGTTGCCAGGAGTAGACTTCTCTGGGCCAATGGGGTCTGGCATTCCAGGCTCATCCAATGAACTCATTGGATGCCTTCACGTCGACCAATGGGGCTTCGAGGGACCTGTCAAGCCGAGTCTGGCCTCGCCTTCCGTGCCTCTGCGAGATTTTAAGAGAGGACAGGGTTACGCGAGAGGGCGCCTGTGGCTGCACCTTCAGGACCGTGAGATTCTGCTAGTCAGGTCATCTTGAAGCCTGAAGGAATTTTGGTCTCTTAAAGAGAAAGAGCCCCAGGGGACAAAACTCAGACTCCTGTGTCTGAGGGGGCCGGGGGCCTGGACTCCTGGGTCTGAGGGAGGAGGGGGCTGGGGGCCGGGACTCCTGGGTCTGAGGGAGGAGGGGGCTGGGCGCATGGACTCCTGGGTCTGAGGGAGGAGGGGGCTGGGGGCCGGGACTCCTGGGTCTGAGGGAGGAGGGGGCTGGGGGCCAGGACTCCTGGGTCTGAGGGAGGAGGGGGCTGGGAGCTCGCACTCCTGGGTCTGAAGGAGGAGGGAGCTGGGAGCCCGGACTCCTGGGTCTGAGGGAGGAAAGGGCTGAGGGCCCAGAATCATGCGTCTTTTAGAAAAAGGGGAAAAGGTGGCTGAGACACAAATCCCCGGATCCCTAGGTAGGACAGGGCTGGGGTCTCAGAATGCTGGGTTCCGATGGAGGTAGGAACTGTGATCTGAGATACCAAGGTCTTGAGGGAGAATAAGGTTGAACCTGGACTCCTGAGTCTCAGGGAGAAAGGACCTTGGGCCCAGACTCCTAGATCCTGAGATTGGAGCGTAGTGAGTTGAGGAACTCCTTGGTCCTAATGGAATAGGTGGCTGGGTGCCCAGGCTCCTGGGTCTGAGAATTACAATATGGAAACAGATACAATAAATTTGTTAATTTGCTCAAAGTCACAAGATAGTTAGGAATAGAGTTACCTGAGAGGTCACAGTCTTATATACAATAAAACCAAAACCAAACCACTTGCCATTGAATTGACTCCGACTTATGGCTCTTCCGTGTGCTTCAGGGTAGAACTGTACTCCATAACGCTTTCAGTGGCTGATTTTTTGGAAATAGATCGCCAGGCCTTTCTTCCAAAATGTCTCTGGGCGGACTCAATCATCAGCCTTTTGATTAGCAGCCGAGCACAGTAACCATTTCTACCCAGGGACTTCAAAGACCATAAACTCTACCCTAAAGTCAGTACTTGGCCAGAGCAGAGATTTAATATCATTCTATCTGGTTTAAAAGTTTCTTCTTCTCCATCAAATCACAGGTGCTAATCAGCTTCTCCCAGCCTCTCTGAAAGAAGTCATGGGAACCTGTCATATCCACAGTTTGCTGTTCCTCTTTCTCCTAGGAACTGCTTCGCTGTTTCGTATGTATGGGAAAGGTGAGAGGAAGGCAACTGGGTCACAGAGGGGGTTTACAGAGAAAAGCAGAGGGTAATGAGTGCTCAGGGTTAATCTCTAAGTTGTACCCTCCACCCCAATTTCAAAGTGAATAGATGCTGACAGCATCAACAGGTCAGCAGAAACACCTTCCCCATTCTTGTCTGTCTCCCTCAGTCAGTTGCCTTTCATATTGTGGCACCTCGGAATGTCATTCCATACTTCATCTGGTGCCCCCTTGGACTTGCTCCCAGAGACAAATGCCCTCCTCATTTCCCCCACCCCCCTCCCCCCTGCTACGTCTCTGTCTACTGTGCTTGAGAAAGGACATTGGGCTTTACTGGGTTAATAGAAACTGCTCAGTGGTGCCCCCCCCTTCAAGTGGCACCCAGGGCATGTGCCATACCTGCCATACCTTAGATACACCTCTAGTGAAAAGGGAATTACTTTGGCCCCACAGAGAAGGGCAAGCGCTAATCTTTATCTTGTTTTTCTTCCCAGTGGCCCAACATGTGCGTTGTCACAAAGGTATATACATGAGCATAGAAGCAGATCCACTGAATATATTTAACTGGACCTCAGAGAAAGTTGAGACTTGTGACAATGGGACATTTTGCCAGGAAAGTATTCTGATGATTACAGCAGGTATAGTGACAAAGAGCAGTTGAGTGGGGTGGGAGGAAGGGTAATTATGTCCAAGTCAAAGGCTTTTCCCCCTTCACCGGCCCAAACATTAAACCCACCATCCACTCTCCCTGCCTCCTGTCTCCTAGCAGGAGCTGAGTATGCCTTTGTGGCTACTAAGGGCTGCACCCCTGCAGGGATGCCAGAGACGACTCTTATCCAACACACCCCAGCCCCTGGCTTGATGTCAGTCTCCTTCAGTAACTACTGTGAGGAGCCCCTTTGCAACAACAAAGACAGCATGTCTTCGATTTGGATGCCACAACTGAGCCCAGGTACCCTGGAAGGAGGGAGATGGATGTTAAGAGAAACTCCAGAAGAAACTGAAGAGATTGTGTATCTTCCTCCTTTGTGTTCTTTCTTGGCTTAGGCCCAAGTGAGCTGTACACAGAAGGATCTCACAGTCCAGTTGCTTGTCTTTCTTTTTTTGAATTGTTGTCTAAACAGTTGGGGTCTAAACACTGCACAGAGCAAATGGACATCAGTGGTAGCTAGGGTATAAATTGGGTTTTGTATTTAGTAGGCAATAAGATGCAGTGTAGGTTTCTGAGCAGGGTGGTGGCAAGGTCTCTCTAACAATTACTGGTTCCCCATTACTATATAACACCAGCCAAACTCCCCAATTTGGCCTAAGGCCTGTAGTAATCTGTGCCCTGCCTAGCTTTTCAGTTTCATTTCCCTTGCTTCCTGGTCTTCTCTATCATTCATTGTGTTCTAGCTGGGGCTGATATTCAAAATACTTATCAATGGAGATGGTACTGGCCAGTCAGAATGGAAGCTGGCCATAAAATCCAGTTCAGCCATACCTGTACCTGCTAACTGAATATCAGCCCTGCAACTTCTCACCGTTCACCAAATCCACCAAACTTGTTCCCACCTCCAGGCCTTTGCCCTTGTTATTTCCTTTGCCTCCTTCCAATTACTCTTCCTCCTTCTCAACTCAAGTATCAACTCTGTGAAAATACTTAACCAAATTCTTCTAGTTAGTTAGTTACTCCTCCATTCCTCTGCTGTTGTACTTCTAACACAGTACCTACTGAATTGTACTGTAATAATTTACACGTCTCTCCTTCTAGACAGGGATCCTACATGGCAGGAAATGTATCTTTTCATCTCTGAATCTCCTTAGCTAAGCACAGTTTGGAAGCCGTGTTGGATGGGGTTCTTAAAGCAAGAAAATCAGCTGGAGAAGGGCGGAGAAGTTGCAGTAATGGGCCTTGATCAGAGTAGTGCCAGCAGGAAAGACTTGGGGAAGAGAAGGCAGCAAGGAGAGACATCTCAAGAAGCAGGACATGTCTTTAACTGTCTCTCTTTTTCCCTTCCAGCTCCCAGTGTGTCAACAAGCCTCTATTGCCCCACCTGTGTGGCTTTGGGGACGTGTTTCAGTGCCCCCTCTCTTCCCTGTCCCAGTGGTACAACTCGATGCTATCAAGGACAACTTTATATCATTGGAGGTGAAGTGAACATCTGATAGTTTCAGAGGCTGGAAAACTAGACATCTGACTGTGTCCTAGGAGGTTCTGATACTCAGGGTTCCAGTGGGGAGGGAGGACTGTATTCCTCTCTGATTTCCTGAAACATCTCTCTGTCTGCCCCCACCCTCTTCCTTGTTTCATAGGAGACATCAACACACTTGTGGAGGTCAAAGGCTGTACAGCCATAACTGGTTGCCAGCTGATGTCTGGGGTCTTTTCTGTTGGAGTCATGGAGGTGAAGGAAGTGTGTCCACACCAGTCTCTCACTCAACCCCGAAAGCTTGAAAGTGGGGCCACCAGGCTTCCTCCATCAGTTTGGGGGTTAGAGCTACTGCTGCTGTTGCTGCTACAACCACTTGTCCACTCTGGTCCTGGGTCTCAGGGCACCTCCTTTTGACTGGGAGTCTGCTGACTGCTGGTCATCAATGAGTTGAGGAGCAGGCAGAGATTTGAGGGTGAACAGAGGGAGATTCCGTGGATGTATTTGACATTTCTAATAAAATTTCTGCTGTGATTTGTTTATGCGGTATACATGGGATCCCCAAGACTAGACATAGAATTTTAGTCCTGAGAGGGAGCTTAAGATTCATTTTCTCCAATCCATACATGTTTCGGAAAGAGAAACTGAGCTCTGGAAAACTTTTAGTGAGTTTCTCACATTCGCTTGGCTCTGGGCAGAGCCAAGACCAGAACTTAAATATTTTGGCCTAAAGTCTGGTTTTCTTCTCACTTTAATATGCTGACTTCTCTTGCTGGCTGGACAAAGACTAGTGGTAGCCTCCTCCAGAGCACTCCCAGCCCAGCCTTAAGGCTGAAGTCAGTTCTTAGGGGCCTTTAATATTTCCCTAGACGCATGGCAGAATGAGAAAAATCAGACTCCAAATTCTCTGACTATAATGGGCACCATCTCCCTTGGCCACTTTACATCATTTTCTTCCCTTCTGTGCTACTTGAGACCTTCTCAGTGGGCAGAGGGACTTGGGAGGGAGCCAGGGCTCAGTAGGGTATAATGAATGGGGGCCTGGAACTATTAGGGGTGATATTTTTGTGGGGAGAAGTTCTCATGCTTATTTATTTGGAGCCCTGATGGCACAGTGGTTAAGAGCTAGGCTGCTAACCAAATGGTCGGCAGTTCAAATCTAGCAGCTGCTCCTTGGATACCCTATGGGGCAGTTCTACTGTGTCGTATAGGGTCGCTGTGAGTTAGAAATCGACTGGACAGCAATGGGTTTGGGTTTTTATTTATTTATTTATTATTACTGAACAATGCATAAAATCTGCTTTATAAGAGACTTAAATGATGTAGAAGGTATATAGAGCAAAATAAAGATGGGGCAAGAGGGGGGACAAAGTTTTTAAAAAAAAACAAACAGCTTTATTAAGGATTAATTGGCATACAATAAAACTGCACTAGGGGGACTTAATGCAAACTATTGTCCCCCTCTCACAAAGGACTGGGGGAATTTGGCCATAGTATGACTTGAAAACCTTATGGAGCACAGCTGTACTGAGCACACAAGAGATCACATGAGTCAGAATCAACTCAACACAACTGGTTTTTTGTTTTTTTCATTTCTGCTAAGTTCTTCCTAGAAAGTTACCTGGCTCCATCCAACTCTCTGGCAGTCAGTTCTCCACTCCAGCTAATTCCTTATCTTTGTCCTTAGGCCTCCCATTGTATCAATTTACTGAATCTCCCTGAAGAGGGAGAGAAAGCACAAAGAAAATTAAATTTTCATTTAATAGTTCTGGAAATAAGCATTCAGAGCCACGGCTGTAAAATACTATTTGGGGTTAAAAAAAAAAAAAAGAGGTGCTTGTCATAGGACGCTAGCTTTCTAATGGCACTGAAAACAGTTGCTAGAGAGATTCTTCGAATGAATCAAAGAACATAATTTTCAAAATTTTCAGTCTGTGCCTTGTTATTTTTAAAATTATATCCATCATTGTATAAGACCACTATTATAAGAACTCAAGAAAAGGTTTAAACACAGAAGAAAACATCCTTTAATGGTTACGAGGGTGCAGAAGGAGGGTGAAGGTTATTTAGTAACTAGACAGTAGATAAGAGGAGAAGGGAAGGACAGCACACACTCCAGGGAAGTCAGCACAACTGGACTAAACCAAAGCTAAGAAGTTTCCTGAATACAGTCAAACACTTTGAGGGACAGAGTAGCAGGGGTAGGGGGTGTGGGGACCATGCTCTCAGGGGACATCTAGGTCAACTGGCACATCAAAGCTTATTAAGAAAATGTTCTGCATCCTACTTTGGTGAGTGATGTCTGGGGTCTTAACAGCTTGCAGGCGGCCATCTAAGATGCGTCAGTTAGTCCCAACCACCTGGAGTAAAGGAGAACTACATGGTGCCCGGCTACCACCAATGACCGTCCTGACAGGGAACATAACAGAGTCCTGGATGGAGTAGGAGAAAGGTGGGGTGCAGAACTCAAATTCTTGGAAGAAGACCAGAATTCATGGTCTGACTGAGACTGGAGGAACCCCAGAAAGCATGGCCCCCAGATTCTCCATCAGCCCAGAACTGAAACAATTTCTGAGGCCAACTCTTCAGACAGGGATTGGACTGGACTGTGGGACATAAAGTGATACTTGTGAGGAGTGTGCCTTTTAGCTCAAGTAGATACAAGAGACTAAATGGGCAGCTTCTGTCCGGAGGTGAGATGGGAAGGCAGAGGGTCAGGAACTGGTTGAATGGACATGGGGAATCGGGTGGAAAGGAAGAGTGTGCTGTCACAGTATGGGGAGAGCAATTATAGTCACATAATAATGTATGTGTAAATTTTTGTATGGGAAAAAATAAAATTGTATCCATCATATGTCAAAAAACTTTATGCAACACATACAAATTTCTCAGGCCACAAACTCAAATGTGCAAACAAAAAGCTTCCTTTTTATAATAATTTTATTTATAATAATACCCTATCCTACCTAGTGGTAGATAAAAAATTAACCAGTTTGAATAAACTTAGTCACATCAGAGGTTTTCTTAGTCATGTTAAGTTTAAAATCAGTTAATTCAGGACTTGCCCCTTCCACTCTCCTCATCCAGGCCTGTTGCTATGGTGCTGGTGGGACCAGGTAACTGTCTAGTTTTTGTCTCTCATGATGCTCTCTGCTGCCGATGTCCAAGTTCTGACCTTGGTGCCCAGCTTCCATTCCTGCTGGCATCTACTGGGAAACCTCCAACCCTTTCTGGGCATGGAGAGGCAACCACACAGGTCCTCTTAGCTCTACTGTCCCGTTTAACCTCTTCCAAGTGCTCTTGAGTCCCCTTGGGGTGCTTCAGGAATTTGGGCAGTCTAGGCATCCATGGGTGGTGCAAATGTTTTGCTCTTGTCTACTAACCTAAAGGTGGTTCAAACCCACCCAGTGGCACCATGGAAGAAAAGCCTGGTGATCTGCTTCTATAAAGATTACAGCCAAGAAAACTCTATGGAGCACAGTCCTGCGTAACACATGGGGTCACCATGAGTCAGAATCGACTCTACAGAAACAAGTTTAGGTTTGGATTTTTTCTTTTAGGCATATGTACAGCTGATGAAACTCCCCCAAGCTCCAGAGAAAAGGTAATTTCATAGGGACTTGCTCTCTTCCAGGGTATTTATTAGGTGAGAGGTGGGGCTCAGACCCTAGAATTTATCATCCTGCTTTCCCCAGAGTTAGCTCTGCCCAGAGACACAGGCACTATCACACATTCTTCTCAACTCTATTCATTACAACAGTCATCCCATAAGCCCATTCTTAGACTGAAACTCAAAAATTCCAGGTCTTTCAAATCAGAAGTTGGGCCTTTAGAACTATTATCTCAGTTTACATGATGTTATGGATTGAATTATATCCCCCAAAAATGTGTATCAGCTTGGCTAGGCCATTATGCCCAGTATTGTGTGATTGCCCACCATTTTGTCATCTGAGATGATTCTCCCATGTGTTGTAAATCCTACCTCTATGATGTTAATGAGGTGGGATTAGCGGCAGTTATGTTAATGAGGCAGGACTCAATCTACAAGATTAGGTTGTGTCTTAAGTCAATCTCTTTCGATATATAAAAGAGAGAAGTGAGCAGAGAGACATGGGGACTTCATACCACCAAGAAACAAGAGCCAGAGAATAGCAAGTCCTTTGGACCCAGGGTCCCTGCGCTGAGAAGCTCCTCGACCAGGGGAAGATTGATGACAAGGACCTTCCCCAAGAGCTGACAGAGAGAGAAAGCCTTCCTCTGGAGCTGGCACCCTGAATTCGGACTTCTAGCCTCCTAGACGAGAGAATAAATTTCTCTTTGTTAAAGCCATCCATTTGTGGTATTTCTGTTACAGCAGCGCTAGATGAGTAAGACAAAGACAGAATATGCAAAACTGGAAAGTTAATTCTGTAGTGTTATCCACCCCCCTTCCTTTTTGTCATTTTGCCTTGGAAAATGCATGAGACCCTGACGCATTCCTATCCCCAAGAAAAAGCCATATTTGTTTATTAATTATAACCTCATTCTAGCACAAGAACTAAGATATCCTTGTCACTTGCCTTAACTTGAGTCCATTATATCATTGATACTTTCAGTGGATGTAGTGTCTGTTCCAGGCAATCATTATCTGTTCCTTGTACCACCATCACTCCTTTCTGCTCAACATCAGCCACACTTCATCTTCCCAGGAACGTGCCTCTTAGCTATTTCTCATATTCAAGGATGCTAGCTAGCGTCATAAATGAAAGAATAAGAAGTGGAAAGGTGGTTCGTGAAGAAAAATGAGAGAGGAGGAAGTGGGGTGGGGTAGGGTGTTGGGAAAGAAAGAGAAGGGTATATATATGGGAGGTGGAGACGAGGGGAAAGAGGAAGAGGAAAGAGAGGGTGGGAGAAAGAGAATTAGGGGGGAGAGAAAGAGAAGAACTGTAATATTAACCGTGTGCTGACAGTGGTAAGAACTTTACATTTATTACCTCACAGAACCTCGCCACACACGGTCCTAGAAGTAGTACCAAAAAAATCACCATTTTATACACAAGATAGCAAAAACTCAGGAAAAAGTAAAATAAATTGCCCAGGTGACACAGCTATCAATATGTAGGGATTAAAAAATAGACGCAGAGGTATCAGATTCCAAATCCTAAATCTATACTGTGCTACCTTTCAAGGTGGATTTAAGACATGTAGATGCCACACACTGAAGAGACAAAATGGCAGAAAGGAAAGGGGGATAACACTACAGAATTAGCTTTGCTCCAAACTTAGTCCCGTCAGTAAAATTATCCTTTGTGAGTCTCAGTTCTCTCTTCTGTAAAATGGTAATGGGCAGTTGCTCTTGCAAGATTTTGGTGGGCATTCAATGCGCTGATGAAGTCAGCATATAGTAGATGCTCAATAAATAAATCCCTTCTTCTCCAGCGGTATCTATTTCGGTATATCTGAGGAAAGACCAAACTCTAGCTGGTAAAGTGGATGGTCAGCAAAGGCAAGAGAAACCCTCAATGAGATGGATTGACACAGCAGCCAGAACAATGGACTCAAACATAGCAATGATCATGAAGATGGTGCTGGACCTGGCAATGTTTCGTTCTGTTATACATAAGGTCACTATGAGTCTGAGCTGACTCAATAGCAACTAACAATAACGTACCAGAGGCCAAGCTTGCTTGGAGGGGTCAGGGAGAGAGAGCTGCAAATCTTCAAGTAATAGGACTGCAACCCTAAGTAAGGAAAAGAGATGTTTCAAAGACTATTTCTTCTGGTTCAGAGGATTCTGTCAGATAAAAGATAAAGGCATGCTCTTGAAAGCATAAGAAATATCAGCTAATAAAAGAACAAAGAGTCACAAAAGAGAATTTCCAGAGAAGAAAGCAATAAGCATTTCATGATATCTAATTCCATTGCATTAGTGGGAAGCCTTTGATGTAGAGAAAGACAAGTAACCAAAAAAACAAAATGCAGAGAACTATCAGAATTCAGATGTGAGAACTGGACAGAGAACACTTCTTTTGTTTCCAGAATAGGAAAAAAGCCACCTTCACAAGTTCTTTCATTCTACTTTCCTTTTTTTTTTTTTTTTAAAACAACAATCTATTGGTTTTCTCCACAGACAATTACATCATCAGGAAAAAAAGAATGCCACAATATGTTAAAAGATTAGTATACCATTTCCAAATTTGATTTTTCTAAGGAAAGCAGTGCAGGCTCAAAATTACAAAATCTAAAGTGATATTGATAGGTTAAGTACAAATATCGTCCATAATCATCTCCATGGTTGCTAAAATATATTTGATAAATTTTAAATATTTCCCCATTATTAATAAAGACCCACATAGAAACAAAATGATATTTAACTTGCTAAGGAGTATCTTTTCCAAAGCAACAACCAGCATCATCATTAACCGTGAAACATGAGAAATATTATTAAAACAAAAATCAAAAAGTTAAGCTCGTAAAACAAGGGTGCCACCTTTAGGGAATTTAGAGTAAATCCCTAAGACAAAATGTTAGCTGCCGATGATGCCGACCCTCTGTCTACGATCATTGGTATGTTTGAGCGCATTGTTGTGGCTAGTGTACCAATCTATCTCATTAAGCGTTTCCCTCATTTTCACTGACCCTTTACTTTACAAACATTCAAAAGGAAGATAAAGTATTAAGGATACTTCTTATTAGTTGAGTTTTTAACTCTTAGATAACTGGCATAATGTTCTGTTCATAGGACAGTGATTTCATCATCACCTATATCTTTTTGTCGTTCTAACTTCTATCTTCCCCAACCTGTCTGTTAATTTGTGTACTGTGGTGGCTTCCAGGTTGCTAAGATGCTGAAATGCCACCAGTGTTTCAAATACCAACCGGGTCACCTGACAGGTTTCAGTAGAGATACTAGACTAAGATAGAGTAGGAAGAAAGCCTAAAGATCTACTTCCAAAAATTAGCCACTGAAAATCTTATGGATCACAACAGAACATTGTCTGACTCATTTGCTTTGGACACATCATCAGGAGGGATCACTCACTAGAGGAGGACATCATGTATGGTGAAGTAGAGGGCCCGTCAGGGCATGGAAGACCCTCAGTGGAATGGATTGACACAATAGCCGCAATGATGGACCTGAACATGCCGGCAATTGTGAAGACGATAGGAAATGTTTCATTCTGTTGTAAATAAGGTCGCCATGAGTGGCGCCCTATCAATGGCAACTAACCACCACAACTGCTATCTTTAATCTGTCTTAAGCATAGGTTGAATATACTTTGCTGGGTTTGTTTCCTTGTTTGTTTGTTTGGCAGTTGACTATGAGCTCCTAGAGAGCAAAGGCGGCTGAATTCCCACCTGAGTATTGTAAAAACGGCATGGGGGTAAGTGTCTGACCTCCTCTAAGTTCACAAGGGGAAAGAACACTGAAGATCAACAGCCCAAGGCTGATTCCTATGAGGTGGGAGTCGGACATGCTTCCTCTCTCCACCATCTTTACCAATTCTGACACCAACCATCTTTCCCACAGCACTCTCTGCTTCTCTGCAGGGTTTGATAATTCATTGCAGTGGCCACACAGAACTCACAGACAATACTCACAATTATGGGGTTTATTAGAAAAGTAACAGGTTACAACTCAGGCTCAGGAACACTCAAGGATATAGTTCTTCCATCAGGACAGCCTCTTCCCAGCAGTGCTCACAGGCACGCCTCTCCCTGGTCCTAGGCCTCTGCCCAAAGGCACTCAGCTTTCTCTCTCTGAGGGCCAGGAAGCCCACCGCACTGTCTCTTGCTGCTGGGTCTCTGCTGCCTTTAGTGTTACAGTTCTCACTCCCTCTCTCTCTCTGTCTCTTGGTTCCAGGAGTTTCTTAGCCCAGGGCCTGGGTCCAAAGGATGTGCAGGCTTCTGGCTGTTCTTCCTTGGTGGTGGTAGAGTCTTCTCTTTTCTGCCTCTAGAGTGGCTTATTTCAAGCCCAGCAGGATGGCAAAACTGACCAATCCCCCTTGGTGGGCCACAATTACCCTACCACACAGTCCCGCCAAATCACTTGCATGGGAGTTACAAGACCATGGCTAGAAAGGTCACACAAAAGCGATCTATGGCACAGCAGGTATTCAAGGCTCAGAAAGGAAATTTACATCAAATAAACACTTATAGAACAAGTGGATGAGTGCTATAGTTTAGGGTGCTGGGGAGACAATAGAAGATTTTAACAAGTCCTAAAAGCACAAATTTTTAGATCTTCAGGGGTTTTTTGCTATTACTAAATAATGTATAAAGGATGGCACTCATCTTCCTCCCTATCCCCACATCTGGGCATTGGGAGAAGTCAGTCCTCATTACATACAATCAGGAGGAGTATGATTCCCACACATGTTCATCTCAGAAATGGTGATTGGTCACTGTAATCGAAATCCTGCTCATTCTCCAAGAATACATTGTGTCCTCAAGGGTCCTACACCATTTGCTACTTGTTCCCTTAAATTTGACTGACCTTTCTTCTTACATCCTCTTTTCTCCAAAACTTGTATTGAAACTTTTTCAGACAAACAGAAAAGTCTGATGGACAGAACAACGTGCACTCACATAGCCTCCAACCAGATCCAACAATTGTTAACTTTTTATCACATTTGCTTCTTCCCTCTCGCTCTACTTTGCCCTCTCTCTCTTCTCTCTCTTACTCTCTCACTTGTGCTACTGTGGAATCTTTTGAAAGCATATTAAAGACGGCATGACCTTTCACTCTCTTAAACACTTCAGCATGCATTTTCTAAGAATAAGGACATTCTTCCATAGAACCACATTACCACAGTCAGACCTTGGAAAATTGAACTGTCTCTGGAAATCTAACTCTCTATAAGTGTTTCATTATTTTAGCAATAATGCAGCTGTTATCTGCAACTAGCTTTCTACCTTTGGCAACAGAAACCATTATTTTTTCAATACGCATTGTAAAAATAAAACAGCAAGAGAGGGCAAAAATATCATAATCTAACTCATTGTTTGCTTCAGGAAATCCTTGCAAACCAAATTATCTAAGCAAACAGTTTATTCACCTGGGCAAAAATCTCACTTATCAAACAACAGTTTGCTTATCAAGACTTGCTTCAAGACCCTAATCTTGTTGCGTTTACCAATCCTGAACTAATGTGTCATAATCTTGCCCAATTGCAGCCAGTTCCCTGCCTTGAAGGTCCACCTCAATACCCTTACCTAATTTTCTTCTTTGTGACACTGCTGGAACTCTGTAGAGGTGGAGTTCTCCCTTGCTGCAGTAGGTCTAATAAACTCTGCTTTGCTTGATCAACAGGCTTCTGTGGTGGTTTTTGTGAAGGAGGCATTGGTCAACAGGTATGATAATAGTATTGTAGCGTGCTTATTAAAAAGGAAGGGGTCCCCATATCTCACACCCTATATGAAAACTAACTTAAAATGTATTAAAGAACTAAATGTAAGATCTGAAACCATAAAACCCTTGGAAGAAAACAGGGGGAATGCTTCCAGACCTAATTTTTAACAATGGATTCTTAGATATGGCACCAAAAGTACAAGCAAGAAAAGACAAAACAGATAAATGGGACCTCATCAAAATTAAAAATTTGTTCATCAAAAGACTTTATCAAGGAAGTGAAGGGACAAAGGACAATAATAAAAAGATATTTCAAAAAAAAGAGAAGAAAATGAAGAGACAACTTACAAATTGGGAGAAAATTTTTGGAAGCCGTATATCAAATAAGGGCTTAATATCCAGAATATACAAAGAACTTTTATCAATTATCAACAGAAAGACAAAAACCCAATCAAAAAAAGGACTTGAACAGACATTTCACCAAAGAAGAATTTCAAATGTCCAACAAGGACAAGAAAAGATGCCCAACATCATTAGTCATTAGGGAAATGCAAATCAAAACCACAATAATATATCACTTCTCACCCAATATGATGGCTATGATTTAAAAAATGAAAAGCAACAGGTGTCAGTCAGGATGTGGAGAAATCAGACTCCTCATCCATTGATGGTGGGATTGTAAAATGGTACAACCACTGTGGAAAACAGTTAGGCAGTTCCTCAAAAAGTTAAACATAGAATTACCGTAAGATCCAGCAAGTCCACTGCTAGGTATATACTCAAAATAACTGAAAGTAGGACTCAAACAGACACTTGTACACCAATGTTCATTGCAGCACTATTCACAATAGCCAAAAGGTGTAAACAACCTAACTGTCCGTCAACAGATGAATGGATAAACAAAATGTGAGACATACATACAATGGAATATTACTCGGTCATAAAGAAAAATGAAGTTCCCATACTTGCTACAACATGTACAAACCTTGAAAACAGTATGCCAAGTGACATAAGTCAGCCACAAAAGGACAAATATTGTATGACCCCACTTACATGAAATATCTAGAATAGGCTACTGTATAGAGATCAACGTTTATTAGTGGTTCCAGGGGTGAGGAGGAGGGAGGAGGAAGGTAAAGCAAGATACTTAGCACTGAGCTTCTGTTAAGGATGCTGGAAAAATCTGGGAACAGTTAAGAGTGAAGGTTGAATAACATAATGAACATAATGTCACTGAACTGTACATGTGACGATCGCTGAAATGGCAAATGTTTTATTAGGTATATATTTACCAAAAAGAAGGAAGTGGTCCTTATGTTTTGGGAGGAAATATACTGAAGGATTTACAGATCCAAATGAAATAGAGTCTGAGATTTGCTTCAATATAATATGGAATGGAAAGTTGGTGGTGGTATAGATGAAATGAATTTGACCATATGGTGATAATTGTTGAAGCTGGCTGATAGCTACGTGGGATTCACTATACTATTTTTCTCTACGTCTATGTTTGAGACTGTCTATAATAATAGAGTTTTCTTAATGTGTTGCTCAGACCACACACCATTGGAGTTATCTTTGACCCTCCTCACTTCCCTCCCATTCTACCTTCAAAATATCTCCAGAATCTGACCACTTCTCATCACCTCCACTGCTACCTCCCTGGTCCAAACTACCACCATCTCCCACCTGGATTATTGCAATAACCAATGGTCTCGATGTTCCAACCTTCACCATCTCCCACCCCATTCTAGTCTCAAAACAGCATCCAGAGTGAACCTTCTAAAATCTAAATCTAAATCCTTTTCTCAAAACCCAGCAATGACTCTCCATCTTGCTCAGCATAAAAGCCAAAGTCCTTACATTGACCTACAAGGTCTTACACCCTCTGTACCACACCTTTCCTTCTCTGATCTCATCTCCTAAGACACATCCTTTTGCTCAATCTACTGCAGCCATACTGGCCTTCTTCTTGTTCCACCAACACACCAGACACACTCCCACCTCAGGACCTTTCCACTTGCTGTTCCCTCTGTTTCATGGTGAAATCTTTCATCTCTGTCAGGTCTTTACACAAATGCGCCCTTCTCTATGAGTCTTTTGTTGGTGTCTGCCATCAAGTTGATTCCGACTCATAGCAACCCCATGTGACAGAGTAGAACTGCTCCACAGAGTTTCCTAGGCTGCAATGTTTACGGGAGCAGATTGCCAGGTCTTTTCTCCCTCAGAGCCACTGGGGAGAAAAGACCCCCAGTTAGCGCTTAACCATTTTGCCACCAGGGCTCTTTCCAGATAGGATAATTGGGAAAGAAGGCCTTGATTATTGAAAGAAAGACAGAGAGAGAAAGGAAGGAAGGAAAATAAAGAGAAAGAAAGGAAGGTAAGAAGGTAAGGAGGAAAGGAAGTTACCCTAAGGGAAGAGAGGTAGGGCCCTAGCACAACAATGCACGGTCCCAGGGGACACTATCCACTGGCTTAGTCTATGTGACTGACACACCCTAGATCAGAATTCTATGAAGAATAATCCTGAGATGGTGTCCCCTGGCAGACCCACGCCTTAAGACAATGGCATTAACTGCAAATGATCTACTGTGCGAGGAGACTAGAAAAGATCATCAGTTTCCCTCCCTTGGAACCCAGGAAATGCAAACTACAAGTTACCTTGGTAGTTTTACCAACAAGGGAGGCAAATGGTAAGAAATGAGCAAACTCTGTTCAAAATTTTTTTCTTTTTTTTTTTTTGAATTGTACTTTAGATAAAAGTTTACAGAACAAACTAGCTTCTCATTAAACAGTTAGTACACATATTGTTTTATGACAATGGTTAACAACCCCACGACATGTCAACACTCCCTTCTTGACCTTGGGTTCCCTATTACCAGCTTTTCTGTCCCCTCCTGCCTTCTAGTCCTTGCTCCTGGGCTGGTGTGCCCCTTTAGTCTCATTTTGTTTTATGGGCCTGTCTAATCTTTGACTGAAGGGTGAACCTCGAGAATGACTTCATTACAGAGCTAAAAGGGTGTCCTGGGGCCATACTCTCAGGGTTTTTCCAGTCTCTGTTAGGCCAGTAAGTCCGGTCTTTTTTTGTGAGTTAGAATTTTGTTCTACATTTCTCTCCAGCTCTGTCTGGGACCCTCTATTGTGATCCCTGTCAGAGCAATCAGTGGTGGTAGCTGGGCACCACCTAGTTGTGCTGGACTCAGTCTGGCGGAGGCCATGGTAGTTGTGGTCCATTAGTCCTTTGGACTAATCTTTCCCTTGCGTCTTTAGTTTTCTTCATTCTCCCTCGCTCCTGAAGGGGTGAGACTGATGGAGTATCTTAGATGGCCGCTCACAGGCTTTTAAGGCCCCCAAAGTAGAATGTAGAACATTTTCTTTATAAACTATGTTATGCCAATTGAGCTAGATGTTCCCCGAGACCATGGACCCCACAGCCCTCAGCCCAGTAAATCGATCCCTCAGGAAGTTTGGATGTGTCTGTGGAGCTTCCATGACCTTAACTTGTACAAGTTGTGCTGGCTTCCCCAGTATTGTGTACCATCTTACCCTTCACCAAAGATACCAGTCTAGTTAGCGTTTCTCCATCCCCACCCCTCCTCTCCCTTGTAACCATCAAAGATTCTTTCCTTTTCTGTGTAAATCTTTTCATGAATTTTTATAGTAGTGGTCTTATACAATATTTGTCCTTTTGTGATTGACTTATTTCACTCAGCATAATGTCCTCCAGATTCATCCATATGGTGAGATGCTTCACAGATTCATCATTGTTCTTTATTGCTGCATAATACTCCATCGTGTGTATGTACCATGGTTTTTTTATCCATTCATCTGTTGATCGGCACTTAGGTTGTTTCCATCTTTCTGCTATTGTGAACAATGCTGCAGTGAACATGGGTGTGCATATGTCTATTCGTGTGATGACTCTTATTTCTCTAGGATATATTCCCAGTAGTGGGATTTCTGGATCATATGGTATTTCTAGTTCTAGCTTTCTAAAGACGCGTCATATCATTTTCCAAAATGGTTGTATCATTTTGCATTCCCACCAGTAGTACATAAGAGTTCCAATCTCCCCGCAGCCTCTCCAACATTTGTTATTTTCTGTTTTTGTGATTCGTGCCAGTAATGCTGGGGTGAGATTGTATCTCATTGTGGTTTTGATTTGCATTTCTCTAATTGCTAGTGATTGCGAGCATTTCCTCATGTGTCTCTTGGCCACTTGAATGTCTTCTTTGGTGAAGTGTCTGTTCGTTTCCTTTGCCCATTTTTTAATTGGATTATTTGTCTTTTTGTTGTAGAGATGTTGAATTCTCTTGTAGATTTTAGAGATTAGAACTTTGTCGAATTTGTAATAGCCAAAAATTGTTTCCCAGTCTATAGGTTCTTTTTTCACTCTTTTGGTGAAGTCTTTTAATGAGCATAAGTGTCTAATTTTTAGAAGATCCCAGTTATCTAGCTTATCTTCTGGAGTTTGTGTGTTGTTATGGTTTGTATCCTGTTAACACCGTGTCTTAGGGCTTCTAGTGTTGATTGTATTTTTTCTTCTATGATCTTTATAGTTTTGGGCTTTATACTTAGGTCTTTGATGCTTTTTGAATTAATTTTTGTGTATGATGTGAGGTATGGGTCCTGTTTCTTTTTTTTTTTTTGCAGATGGACATCCAGTTTTTCCAGCACCATTTGTTAAAAAGACTGTCTTTTCCCCATTTGATGGACTTTGGGCCCTTGTTGAAGATCAGGTGACCATAGGTGCATGGATTTACATCTGGGTTCTCAATTCTGTTCTTGGGTTCTCAATTCTGTCGTTGTTCCAGTACCAGGCTGTTTTGACTACCGTAGCTGTATAGTAGGTTCTGAGGTCAGGTAGTATGAGTCCTCCTACTTTCCTCTTCTTAAATAGTGCTTTACTTATCCGGGGCTTCTTCCCTTTCCATATAAAGTTTATGATTAGTTTTTCCATCTGTTTAAAGAATGTTGTTGGTATTTGGATCGAGATTGCATTGTATTTGTAAATTGCTTTGTGTGGAATTGTCATTTTCACAATATTGAGTCTACCTATCCATGAGCATGGTATATTTTTCCATTTATGTAGATCTCTTTTGGTTTCTTGCAGTAGCATTTTGCAGTTTTCTTTGTAGAGGTCTTTTACATCCCTGGTTAGATTTATTTCTAAATATTTTATTTTTTAGGGGTTATTATAAATGGTATTGTTTTCCTGATTTCCTTTTCATCATTCTCTTTATTGGTGTATAGGAATCCAAATGATTTTTGTATGTTTATCTTGTATCCTGCTACTCTGCTGAATCTTTCTATTAGTTCCAGTAGTTTTTTCATGGAATCTTTTGGGTTTTCTATGTATAGTATCATATCATCTGCAAATAGGGACAGTTTTACTTCTTTATTACCAATTTGGATACCCTTTATTTCTTTTTCTTGCCTTATTGCTCTAGCTAGGACTTCCAGCACAATGTTAAATAGGAGTGATGATAAAGGGCATCCTCATCTTGTTCCTGTTCTCAAAGGGAGTGTTTTCAGCCTCTCTCCATTAAGAATGATGTTAGCTGTTCATTTTGTATAGATGCCCTTTATTATATTGAGGAATTTCCCTTCTATACTTATTTGATTGAGATTTTTTATCAGGAATGGGTGTTAGACTTTGTCAGATGCCTTCTCTGCATTGATTGAGATGATCGTGTGATTCTTCTCTTCAAAATAAACTTTTAATGCAGTGTTTAATTTTCTGGGCTTGTCTCAAGACAAATGACTCAGATTTCAAACTTTTTTAGAAATGCTAAAGTAATTATATAACTCAAGCAAAAATACTGGTATGCACTTTGGGAAAAAAATGTCAGTCAGTAGCTACTAAGGCTAAACATATGGACACGCTACGATCCAACAATATCCAAGAGAAATGATCACATATGTCCACAAAAAGACATGTACATAAATGCTTCTAGCAGCTCTGCTTATAATAGCCAGTAACAAGAAAAAGCCCATCTGTTGTCAAGTTGGCTCCGACTCAGGGCACCCCATACACAACAGGACAAAACACTGCTTGGTCCCACTCCATCTCGTGATTGCTGGCACGCTTTTTGCCTTTCAGACTAGGAGGCTCATCTTTCAGCACTACATTGGACAATAGTCATAATCCACTGGGTTTTCCTTGGCTAATTTTTCAGAAGTAGATTGCCAGGACTTTCTTCTAGAGTGTCCTAGTCTAGAAGCTCTGCTGAACCCTGTCCACCATGTGGTATTTGAAATACTGGTGGCATAGTATCATAGCGACATGCAAGCCACCACAGTATGACAAACTGACAAACAGGTGGTGACCACCAATAATAGCCTTGAGTAAATAAGCGGTAGTATATTCATAAATTAGAATGCTACATAGCAATTTAAAACATAACAGTACTGCTACATGTAACCACATGGTTGAGTCTCATGACTTAACGTTAAGTGAAAGCATACACAAAAGAGTACGTAATTGTATGATTCCTTTTGCATAAACATCAGGAATGGGCAAATCTAATCTGTGGTGATAGGAATCAGAAAGTGGTTACCTCTAGGGTGGTACTAACTGGAAAACGGCACAAAGGAACCTTCTAGAATGATTGGAATGTTCTATATCTTCATCTAAGGTGGTGACATGGATACACATGTATATATAAATTCATCGACCTGTACACTTCAGTTTTGTGCTGCACGTTCTACTGCGATTTTTAAAAGTTAAGGTAAAAAAATTTGATAAAAATAAGAGAATAAAGGACTAGTATATCAGTATTTTCAAGATACACGGTATACCAGAGTGCAGTACTGGCCTGATGGAGTGCACACACCAAAGAGAACGGGGCCCAGGGGCTTAAATTCCCTCTCTCGCCACAAGATGGAGATCGCTCCCAATTCAAGTTTCCTGGGGCCAGTCTCTGGGAAAATTAGCCTCATGTAACGTCGCTTTTTTTGGAAATGGATAGATGGTTGCACCTGGTGAACGTAATTAACAGCACTGAGTTGCAGACATAAAAATATTTGAAATGGCAGAGGTTTTGTTATATACATTTTACTATAATACAATAATTTTTTTTTAATATTACAGGAGAAGAACTGTGTGCTTGGAAAACGGACAGCCTGGGCCTGGGCTGGGAGTGCTGTGTAGCGATGCCAATCTCAGTTCAGAGCAGTGTAGCACTTTAAGGTCGAGGGCTCCATTCCCAGCACCACCACTTCCTACCTGTGTGACCTTGGGAAAGTTCCTTACCCTCTCTGTGCCTCAGTTTCCTCACTTGTACAGCGGAGATAATAAGAGCATATACCTTGTAAGGTTGTTAGTGTTAAGCTGATTCAATCTCATGAAGCTCTTAGAACCTCACTTGGCTCAGAATAAGAGCTCAAAGTCATTATTATCTGAATTAATATTCGGAAAGGAAATCTCTGTAGCCAACAGGGGAAGACCTGCCATCCCACTTCCTCAGGGGCCAAATGGGTACTGGGAGCCTGGCTGAGCCAGAGGTGCAATTTCCTGCTCTGGCTTCTGTGTTCTTGTCCAGAACCTGACAGCCCACTCACACCCACCACAGCCAGTGTTGGTCCAGGTCTGTGGTCCCGAGGGTTTTACAAGTCTTTCTGCAGGTACCAAAGCTGTGCGCTTCAATGTGGTGGGGCAAATAATGGGCCCCCAAATATGTCCAGGGAGTCCTATAGGGTCGCTATAAGTCAGAATTGACTCGACTGCAGTGGGTTTGGTTTTTTGGAATGAAGTCCATGTCCTAACCCTCAAACAAGTGACTATGTTACTTACATGGCAAGAGGAAGTCTGCAGACATAATTACATGAAGCATCTTGAGAACTCCACCCTGGATTATCTGGGCAGGCCTGATATAATCACAAGGGTCCTTATGAGAGGGAAGCAGGAGGATCAGAAGCAGGGAGAGCGATGTGACAATGGAAGCAGAGGTCAGAGTGATGCAGCCAGGAGCCAAGGAATGTGGGTGGCCTCTAGAAGCTGGAACAGACAAGAAACTGATTCTCCCCTGAGGCCTCCAGAAGGAAGAGGAATGTATGCATGTGCTATGACCCCACACGTCCACTCCTCCCTACAGACCCAACAGAAATGCAAACACACGTCCACCAAAGGACCAGTGCCAGAATGCTCCCAGCAGCACTATCTGTAATTCCCCTAATTGGAAACACTCAAATGTCTATCAGCAGTTGTTACTGTTGTTATTAAGTGCCATGGAGTCGATTTCCACTCATAGCGACCCTACAGGACAGAATAGAACTGCCCCACAGGGTTTTCAAGGAGCAGCTGGTGGATTCGAACTGCCGACCTTTTGGTTAGCAGCCAGAGCTTTCAACCACTGCACCACCAGGGCTTCCATTGACAGTACAATAGATAAATAAATGATTATATATTCACACTGCAGAATACTACAAGCAATGAGAATGAATAAACTATAATTACTTGCAGCAACACGGATAAATCTCACAGACATAAAGCTGAGTAAAAGAAGCCAGACACACATGGAGCATGATTCCATTTATATGAACACAGGCAGAACTAATCTGTGCCGTTAGCAGTCTCCCCCTTGGGGACAGAGTGAGTGGAGCGAGCACAGGGGAGACTCTAGTGGGCTGCAGGTCATGCTCCCAGTGTGAATCCGGGTGCTGGTTTCATAGGTGTATTCAGTTCATGAAAATTCATCCAGCTGCACACTTAGAATATGTGCCGTTTTCTAGACATATGTTATGCTTCAATAAGAAAGGGTTTTTTATTCATTAAGTACAAAAATATAGGCAGTGAAAAGTTGCCCTTTCTCCTTGTAGGAATTGCCTTTCCAAGAGGCAATCAAAGCTACCAATGCCCTGTGGAATCCAGAAGAAATCATTTGTGCCTATACAAGTACACATATATACAGCACACACATATACACACACACATACGCACACACATGCACACTAATACATACACACATACACATAGAAAATATACACATACACACAAATACATATATACATGCAAGTATCCACACTACACACATACACAAATGTATACATGCAAATATAAACCTATGCGTGCTGCATACACATATATGCACACACACCACACATATACATACAACACATATTCACAGGCATAAACACACAATACACATACACACACACTCAACTCATACACATACATGCACACATACACACACAGCACATGCAGACACACTCCTGCAAACACACACACATTCTTTCATTCCCTTTTTTAATTTACACTGTTGGTTTTTTACCTTGCTTTAGACATGTAGCAGTACATCTTGGAGATCCTTTTATGCCAGTCCATAAAGAGCCTTTTCATCCTATTTTATAGCTGCATAGTATTCCATTGTATCAATGGCCCCATCATGGTTGGACCATTATAGTGCAGTGGGTAAGAGCATGAGCTGTGTGGACAGACTGCCTGGGTGTGCTTGACCAGCTATGTGATCTTGGATAAGCTACTTAGCCTTTCTGTGCCCCAGTATCCTCATCTAAAGATGGGCCTAACTGAGAACCCAGATGTAAATCCATCCACCTACAGTCACCCGATCTTCGACAAAGGCCCAAAGTCCATGACATGGGGAAAAGACAGTCTTTTTAACAAATCATGCTGGCAAAACTGGATATCCATCTGCAAAAAAATGAAACAGAACCCATAACTCACACCATATACAAAAGCTAATTCAAAATGGATCAAAAACCTAAATATAAAGCCAAAAACTATAAAGTTCATAGAAGAAAAAATAGGACCAAAGCTACAGGCCCTGATACATGGCATTAACAGGATACAAACCATAACCATCAACATACAAACCCCAGAAGATAAGCTAGATAACTGGGATCTTCTAAAAATCAAACACCTATGCTCTTCAAAAGACTTCACCAAAAGAGTAAAAAGAGAACCTACAGACTGGGAAAAAATGTTTGGAAAGTACAAGTCAGACAAAGGTCTGATCTCCATAATCTACAAGAAAATCCAACACCTCTACAACAAAAAGACAAATAATCCTATTAAAAATGGATAAAGGAAATGAACAGACTTCACCAAAGAAGACATTCAAGCAGCCAACAGACACATGAGGAAATGCTCACGATCACTAGCCATTAGAGAAATGCAAATCAAAACCACGATGAGATACCATCTCACCCCAGCATTACTGGAACGAATCAAAAACACTGGAAATAACAAATGTTGGAGGGGTTGCGTGAAGATTGGAACTCTTATGCACTGCTGGTGGGAGTGCAAAATGATATAACCATTTTGGAAAATGATATGGCACTTCCTTAGAAAGCTAGAAATAGAAATACCATATGATCCAGCAATCCCACTCCTAGGATATATCCTAGAGAAATAAGAGTCGTCACTCAGATAGACATATGCACACCTATGTTCATGGCAGCGTTGATAACAATAGCAAAAAGATGGAAACAACCTAGATGCCCATCAACAGATGAATGGATAAACAAACTATGGTACCTACCCACAATGGAGTACTATGCAATGAGAAAGAACAATGATGAATCTGTGAAACATCTCATAACATGGATGAAACTGGAGGACATTATGCTGAGTGAAATAGGTCAATTACAAAAGGACAAATATTGTATGAGACCTCTATTGTAAAAACCCATGAAAAAGTTTACACACAAAAAGTATCAATCTTTGTTGGTTACCAGGGATGGGTGGGGTGGGGGTAATACTAAATAGGCAATAGATAAGTGGTATCTTTGGTGAAGGGTAAGACAGTACACAGTACTGAGGAAACCAGCACAACCTGTGCAAGTCAAGGTCATGGAAGCTCCACAGACACATCCAGACTCCCTGAGGGACTGAATTGCTGGGCAGAGGGCTGTGGGGACCATGGTCTCAGGGAACATCTTGCTCAATTGGCATAACACAGTTTATAAAGACAATGTTCTACATTCTACCTTGATGAGTAGCGTCTGGGGTCTTAAAAGCCTGTGAGCAGCCATCTAAGATACTCCACTGGTCTCACCCCTTTGGGAGCAAGGGAGAATGAAGAGAACAGGATACAAGGAAAAGATTAGTCCGAAGGACTAATGGACCACAGCTACCAAGGCATCCACCAGACTGATTCCAGTACAGCTAGATGGTGCCTGACTACCACCACTGACTGCTCTGACCAGGATCACAACAGAGGGTTCTGGACAGAGCTGGGAAAGGATGTAGAACAAAATTCTAACACACACAAAAAAGACCAGATTTACTGGCCTAAAAGAGACTGGAGAAACCCCGAGAGTATGGCCCTCAGACACCCTTTTCGCTCAGTGGTGAAGTTACTTCCGAGGTTCACTGTTCAGCCAGGGTGTGGACAGCCCCATAAAACAAAACAGGACTAATGAGGCACAGCAGTCCAGGGACAAGGACTAGAAGGCAGAAGGGGACAGGAAAGCTGGTGATAGAGAACCCAAGTTTGAGTAAGGACAGTGTTGACGTGTAGTGGGGTTGTTAACCATTGTCATAGGGCAATAAGTGTACTAACTGTTTAATGAGAAACTATTTTGTTCTGTAAACCTTCATCTAAAGTGAGAATAGCACCACAACTGGAAGAGCGTAGTCGATGTCACTGAACCGTGCATGTAGAAATTTTTGAAATGGTGTATCTTTGGCTATGTATATTTTCACCAAAAAAAAAAAAAGGTCAAGAAGGGAGATGGTTGATGTGTTGTGGGGTTGTTAACCAACGTCATAAAACAATATGTGTACTACTGTTTAATGAGAAACTATTTGTTCTGTAAACCTTCACCTGAAGTGCAATTAAAAAATTTAAAAAATAAAGATGGGCCTAATTATAGTGCCTTCCTCATAGAGTTATTGTGAGGATTAAATGAACTATTATTTGTAAACACTGAGAACAGCACCTGGCACCCGTAAGTAACACACGACTGTTTAATTTTTTTTTTTTTACATTAGCCCTAGTATTGGACATTTAGGTTTTTCTAATCATTTGCTGCAACACATAGCCTGATATACACATCACCACCACAAGTGTGAGAAGCGGAATAGTGGGATTGCTGAGTCAAAGGGTATTTGTGCTGGTCATTTCGAGTGATGTCATATTTCCCTCCATGCAGGCTGCACCAATTTACATTTCCACCCACAATGTATGAGAGAGCCTTTCTTCCCACATCTTTGTAAAAATGAAAAAAAAAAATTATCATGGCCACCCTTTCGAAAAACACCGTGATGATAGATCGTACTAAATTACTCAACTGGGATACAACCAGCAAAATCCAGGATGTTGGAAACTCTGTGGAACAGATGACTCTCCCTCTTCACCAAATGTATTATAAAACGGGGCGGGAGAAGGATGAGTAACCCTCGGATTAGAAGCTATTTAAGAAACACATCAGGGAAATGCAATGTGTCTACATTGTTTTTTATCATGATTTGAATAAACCAGCTACGCAAAAAAAGTTTATGAGCCCACTGATCAAACTTAAAACACTAACTGGATAGTTTATTGTTTGAACAAATCATTATTAATATTTTAGACCTGATAATGATATGTTGTTGTTGTTGGGTGCCATCAAGTCTATCGAACCAGCTCCAACTCATAGCGTCCCTACGGACAACAGAAAGAAACATTGCCCGGTCCTGTGCCCTCCTCACATTATGCTTGAGCCCATTGTTGCAGTCACTGTGTCAATTCATCTCGTTGAGGGTCTATTATGGTTATTATCTTTTTAAGAGTGGAATCCTTACTAAATCCATACAGAGGTATTTACTAAGGAAATAATATGTCTGGGACTGATATCAAATTAATTGGAGAGAGAGATAAAACAAGAACGGTTGGGTGATGAGTACAGGATTTGTTGTACACTCCTCTCTACACCTGTAAGGTTTGAAATTTTCCATTAAGAAAAGAGAAATTACTTATATAAAAACAAAAGAAAAGGCAAACGTATAGAGAACAAAGTTTATTAGTGGTTACCGGGGGCGGGAGTGAGGAGGAGAGGAAAGGTTAATGGTGATGGAAATGTCACTTTGCTTAAGGGCAGGGTTGCACAGCCGGTTATTGTAATTGCTGACAATAAATTGTACACCTGTAAAAAGAATTGTCAAAAGTTGTGTGATAGGTATATTTACAACAAAGACAAAAAAGAGAGAGAGAGAGAGAGAGAGTAGCTGCCGATGCTGCTTATGTACAACCAGAAACCTCACAGGATTTGGTTTCTTGGTTTGGAGGTTTACGGAGGGTCATGAGACATTCCAGTTAACTGATCTAATAATATGTTTAGTGCTTCTGTTCTACCTCCTAATTCATTTTGTAATGCCGCGGGTCTTAAAAGCTTGCAAGGGGCCATCCAATGCACAATAATTGGTCTCTATTCACCTAGAGCAAAAGAGGAAGAAAGAGAGTCAAGAATAGTAGGAGGATATGGAATGTGTGGCTAATTGCCACCATGACACCTGCCTCCTCTGAGACCAGAAGAACTGGATGATGCCTGGCTACCATTTCTGAACATTTTGAGCAAAGATTCTATAGAAGAATTCTGATTAAAGGGGAAAAATGCAGAACAGAGTTTCAAATTCTCATGGACTCCAGACTTCCTGGAGCCATTAAGGTTGGATGAACCTCTGAAGCTATTGCCCTGAGATAATCTTTAAACTTCACACTAAAAATATCCCCTGAAGTCTTCTTAAAACCAAACAATAGGTTAGCTTAACTAGTAAAAAAGGTCCACCTTGAGCAGTATGCTCTTTCAAGAACCATCAATATGGGATCGTGCTTGGTAAAGCAGAGGGTCAAGAAAAAGAGGAAGGCCCTCAACGAGATGGATTGACACAGTGGCTGCAACAATGAGTTCAAGCATAACAACGATTGTGAGGATGGTCCAGGACCCGGCAGTGTTTCATTCTATCGTACATAGGGTCGTTATAAGTCGGAACCGACTCGACAGCACCTAACAACAACAACAACATATGAGATCAAAGCAACAACAGCAAAGTGAAAGATTAGATAGGAACCTTAGGGGGTTGTAGATTTGTGTTAATGGGGGAGGAACAACTCAGAAAAGAAGGGTGAGAATGGTTGTACAGCTCAAATATAATCAATGTCACTAAATGGTACATGTGGGAACTGTTGACTTGGTGTATGTTTTGCTGTGTATATTCCCAACAACAACAACAAAATAATTAAAAATGTTTAAAAAGAGAGAGAGCGAGAAGAAAAAAAGAAACACTGTTTGGCTTACCCCTCCAGCCCTAATCCCCCCACATGCTTTGAGATTGGCAGAATTCTCTGTAGCCCTCTCCATTGGGAGGAGCAAATCGAGGAGTGTGAGAACAGAGATGACTCACGTTTCTCCTCCAGATCATGTTTCGTTACCCAGGAGGGCGTTGGCCTGAAAATAAAGAAAGTATGGCACAGGGCAGAGATTCACCTGGGCTGGGACACAACTCCCTGAGGCTTTGCCAGCTCTGGCGAAAGCACTGTTTCCTTCCTTCGTAGAGCCCTAGAGTTCCATAACTTTCTTTAAATTCTCTGGAAAGTTCCTAGGAAATGGGGGAAAGTTTGTCACCATTGAGGCCATTACTCTGTTGGAGTTAGCCATTTTGGTGCATTTGTAGGGTGTCAAGTGAGCTAAGCTGGAACCATTTTTCCCAGAATCCTTTGCCCTGCATCAAAAAACTAAACCAAACCCCGCTGCCCTTGAGTTGATTCCGACTCATTGCAACCCTGTAGGACAGACCAGAGCTGCCCCATATGGCTTCCAAAGAGTGGCTGGTGGATTCGAACTGTCAACCGTTTGGTTAGCAGCGGATCTCTTAACCACTGTGCCACCAGGGCATAGTTCCAGGTTATTATCTGCCAGCCATTTTGTTGGCAGGTTGTAGCAACCAGACCCACAGCTACTCCAGCTTCTGTTGAATCTTCTACTTAGTTTTTCCGCCTCCTGTGCCACGTGCATATGTAACTCTGTGACTAATGGTAGCATCTGCAAGACACCCCCATCTTTGAAGTGGGAGGTTGAAGATGGTGAAAGACCATGCAGATTCCAGCCCCATCCTTTTGGGTTCCACTCTTCCTCGAAGGTTCCAGTTTACCCTTGTTTCTCCTACTTCACCTCCATCTTTCCTTCCTGAATTCCTGCTCTTCTGACTTCAATTTCCAGCACTAAACATACAAACAGTAGCCTTGCATAGACTGTGTAACCAGCGCCCAAAAAGAATAGGGTCAAATTCCTTATTCCATATTTTGTGGTGGCTAGCCTCCAAGATGGCCCCAATGATCCTCACCTTGGGTTTTTACATCCTTATCTAGTTCCCTCCAAGGTCCTTGAGTGGTGCAAATGGTTTGGGCTTGACTACTAACTTAAAGGTTGGTGGTTCAAACCCACCCAGTGACACTGCAGAAGGAAAGACCTGGCAATTTGCTCCCGTAAAGACTGTTGTTGTTGTTGTTAGGTCCCATCGAATCAGTTCTGACTCATAGCAATGCTATGTACAACAGAATGAAACACTACCCAGTCCTGCACCATCTTCACAATTGTTGTTATGCTTGAGCCCATTGTTGTGGCCACTGTGTCAATCCACCTCGCTGAGGGTCTTCCTCTTTTTCACTGACCCTCGACTTTACCAAGCATGACGTTCTTCTCCAGGGACTGATCCCTGCTGATAACATGTCCAAAGTATGTGAGATGTAGTCCCGCCATCCTTGCTTCTAAGGAGCATTCTGGTCGTACTTCTTCCAAGATAGATTTGTTTGTTCTCTTGGTAGTCCATGGTATATTCAATATTCTTTGCCAACTGCATGGTTTTTAAAGTCAGGAAAGGTGTGCGTCAGGGTTGTATCCTTTTGCATACTTGTTCAGTCTGTATGCTGAGCAGATAATCCGAGAGGCTAGATTATGTGAAGAGGAGCGGGACATCAGGAATGGAGAAAGAGTCATTAACCGTAAAGATTACAGCCAAGAAAATCCTATGGAGCCGTTCTACTCTGTAACACGCGGGGTCGCCATGAGTCAGAATCAAGTAGAAGGTAACGAGTTTGGTTTTTGGTTTTTTTGGTAGTCATGATGGTTAAGGTTGTGTGTCAACTTTGTTGGGCCATGATTCTCAGTGGTTTGGCAGTTATGTAATGATATAGTCTCTTGCTTTCAGCCAGCAAGGTTATGACATCTGCATATTGCAGGTTGTTAATGAACCTTCCTCCAATCCTGATGTCCCATTCTTCTTCATATAGTCCAGCTTCTAGGATTATTTGCTCAGCATACAGACTGAATAAGTATGATGAACAGATACAATCCTGACACACACCTTTCTTGATTTTAAACTACGCACTATCCCCTTTTTCTGTTTGAAAGATTGCTTCTTGGTCTATGTAAAGGTTCCTCATGAGCACAATTAAGTGTTCTAGAATTCCCATTCTTCGCAATGTTATCCATAATGTGTTATGATCCACACAGTTGAATGCCTTTGCACAGTCAATAAAACACAGGTAAACATCTTTTTGGTGATCTCTGCTTTCAGCCAAGACCCGTCTGACATCAGCAGTGATACCCCTCGTTCCACGTCCTTTCTTCCGGTTGCTTCTGGGTGGGTTTGAACCACCAATCTTTCAGTTAGTAATGGAGCCCTTAATCATTTGTGCAACCCAGGGACTCCAAGCACCACAGAAAGCCAGGAGTGGGATGCAGCCTGTGAGCTGGCAAATATGGAGCCCTCAGGACGCACATCATGAAGCTGTGAGGCCAGCTGCCTCAGTGACCTGTCTGGAATCACTTTCTAACTCTTGGAACTATCTTTACATACAGGAGGTTGACGGACAGAAGCTCTCAGCCCCGTGCCAGGCTGTGGGCTCAGGTCTGGTAGTGTCCTTTCTAAGTTCAAGCTGCATGTTAGGACTTTTGTTCCTAGTCTCAGTCTGCGCTGGGGAGGCCCTTAGGGAATAGTGATGAGTGTCAAAGGAGTAGGGAGTAACTGTCAATACTGCAAAAGCTCAACATTTGATCCAGGTTCTTTACTCTGGGCCAGAATAAGATCTGAGTGGTCAGGGCATTTGAGTTGTCTCTCACTGTCCAGACGCTGAGGACCAGAAAAATTTGAGCTCTGACTGTTAAAGTACAGGGATATTAAGTAACACTCTTGCAATACCATACGTCCTGCTCAACCACTCCATAACTGTAAGACAACACTCCAAATCTGCGTGGTGCTCGCAGGTTGTACCCAATCTCCAGATAGCCAGGATGCCATCAGAAAAAGGGCACCAATAACTAACATGGATAACTCCATAAACATCACACCCTTCTGATCAGAGCCTGAATGCATGTAAGAACATGGAAAGTACCTTTTATTACTTACAGGAATCAGATAGCATACAAAAGGAAAAGTTCCATCATGAGCAGTCCTCCTCAAAAGCTGTCTGGGCAGAGATGATGACTCTTCCTTGCACACCTCACTTTGTGACGTGGGGGAGGGGCTTAAATAGGACCCTACCTACTGCCGGTCTCCCCCTAGCCAGGTATGTACACTCAGGTGGACTGTAAGCTTATGCTATGTGTGCCCCCACCTGTACCATAGCTGAGGAGACCAGGAAAACTTCCTCTCAAAGTTTTTTTTATACCCCCAGCCTAAGTGACTAATTGCATCTCTTTAACCCCACTAAGAAACATCCTATTGCATCATCCTCCCCTGACTTCCTGAGGAGGGGAGGTGGTTAGTCCAGAATTGTATCTTCGGTGCAGTGAATTACTTAATATGACACTTCCAGCCATAGTCTTTGTGACTCCCACACAATGATTGGATGGGACCATGTAAATAAGCTATATGGAGCCCTAACGAGGTGTGGTGGTTGGGGTTATGTGTTGGCACTTCTAGGCCATGATTCCCAGTATTGTGTGGCTGTCCTCCATTTTGTGATCTGATATAACTATCCTAATTATCCTCCATTTTATGTGTTGTAAATCCTAACCTCTACATGTTAATGAGGCAGGACTAGTATGGGGGGTATCTTGAGTCACAGCCTTGAAGGAAGATGTGACTCAAGTCCCACCCTTACTCAACTCATGCCCTTCCCTGGGGTGTGGCCTGCATCCAATGTATATATGTGGGTGCTCTGGCAGGGCTCTCTCTCTCTCAGCATCTGGATCCTGCATCCAGCTCATCATTGTCTAATCTCCGGTTTTGGGGACTTGAGCCAGTGGCCTACTGTCTGACCTGCCAACTCTGGGATTCGCTGGCTTCCGCAGCCTTGTGAGCCAGCATTCTGTCGTCTGGTCTGCCGATTTGGGTTTGTCAGTCCCTATGGCCATGTGAGTCAGGAGAAGCGTACATCTGACCCATAAATTTGAGACTTGCCAGCCTCCACAACCTCGTGAGCCATTTCCTTGATACGGTTCATGAGTTCGGTGAAATGTTACAGCAAATTACCAAACCCAAAGACAAGAGGGGGCGTACTGAGGGGAGGAGGAGTAGTTGACATTAGAGATGATGGAGTGGTACAGCAATTTGGAAAAGTTGGACACTTGGGACGTCTTTAACCTCCGCCTCATAGGAACCAGCTTCATGCTGATCTTATAAAAGAAATTATTCATTTAGTATTTTTTTAATCTTGCTAACAAACATCAGGCCTCAGTCGGAGTGGTGGTTTTTTTCTGAGGCCTAAAGATGCCAGCAGGGAGAGGAACGGAGAAAACCATGGCCTCTTGGCTTATTCGAAGGATTTGCTCCTCACAACTTTAAAGGCACCTTGTGGGCCCATAAATCTTCCATATGTGGCCTCCATAGGGGAAAAGTCCAAAAGTCCTTAGTAGTGACTCAGAGCGAGGGTGGAAAGGTACGTGTGTCAATAGTTTGGTTTAGCCAAAGTAGCTATAAAACTTTGAGTGTTACCAGTAGCCAAAAGGTGGAAACAACCTAAGTGTCCGTCAACAAATGAATGGATAAACAAAATGTGGTAGATCCATACAATGGAATATTATTCAGCCATAAAGAGAAATGAAGTTCTGATACACGCTACCACATGGATGAACCCTGAAAACATTAAGCTGAGTGAAATAAGTCAGACACACACACACAAATAAATATTGTATGATCCCACTTATGTGAAATATCTAGAATAGGCAAATTCATGAAGACAGAAAGTAGATTAGTGGTTACCAGGTGTGATACAATCAATTACTTAATATGGCCTTTCTAGCCATGGTCTTTGTGACTCACTCACAATGATTGAATGGGACTATGCAAATAAGCTATATGGATGGTTGGTATCTTAGGCTGGGTTCTCCACAGAAGCAAAACCAGTAAGTGTGTAAATATACACGGAGAGAGATTTATATTAAGGAAATGGTTCACACAATTGTAGAGGTTGGAACGTGAGTCAGGCTGGAGGCTTCTCCTGATTCACGTAGCTGCAGGTGCTGGTGAACCCCAGATTGGTAAGACAGACATCATGGCTCTGGCTCACAGGCTGCGAAGACCAACAAGTCCAAACAACAGCAGGCAAGATGGCAGGAAAGCTGCTAGCTCAAGTCTCCAGAACCAAAGGTCACATGAACAGGCGCCAGCTGCAGGATCCAGTGTGAGCAGAAGCCCACAAGCCTGGCCAGAAAGTCCACTTATATGGAATGCAGGCCACACCTCCAAGGAAACTCCCTTTCAACTGATTGGCTACTCACAGCAGATCCCATCATGAAGGTGATCACATTATATCAAATCTCATCATAGCGGTGATCACATCATTATGTGACTGCCAAATGAAATCATCAATGCCAAACTGAGACCATCTAAGGACAGAAAAGGCCTTAAACAACAAGTTGTGTCTGTTAAAAATTTTGTCTAGGAGGAACGTTGCTTGCTTCCTCCTAATCTGTCCACTTGTAGCTGTCTTTCAGATCAGCCAATTAAAACTAGAATCCTGGGTGTGCGCAGTAAGAGACTGTCAGATGGCCTCATCCCATAAGCATTGCCTAGGAACCAAAATCACCCGACGTACGTCATGGAGCGGTGACTGAGCCCACTTCCGAAGTCAGAAGTCCCTCTTGCCACTTCCATGCCAGAATCCTACCCCAACCCCTTTATTGAATATATATGAAGTTAATGGATATGTATGACTTCCTCTTTCCTGCGTGATATAAAACTTTGTTCAGGGGGAGAGTGCTTTCAGGGAGGATCCCCCACCTCCTCTCCTTACTTTCTGCAAGTAATAAACTATGTCTCGCTTTAAATCCACTTGACTTTTAGTTATTCTTAACTAAAGTACAAGCGGCGATCCCACTGAGTTCGGTAACAAAACCACTGAGAATTATGGCCCAGCCAAGTTGACATACAACCTTAATGATCACAGTTGGGGTTAGATTTCAACTTGGCTAGGCCATGATTCTCGGTATCGTATGGTTGTCCTGTTTTATGTGTTGTAAATCCTAACCTCTACATGTTAATAAGGTAGATTGGTATGGGGTATATCTTTAGTCACAGCCTTGCAGGAGAGCATGACTCAAGTCCCACCCTTACTCAAGTTCTGCCCTTCCTTGGGTGTGGCCTGCATATAAGGTATATTTGTGGATGTGCTCTCTCTGCATCTGAATCCCACGTCCAGTTCTTGATAGTCTAACATCCACCTCATAAGAACCAGCTTTGTGCTGTTCCTTATAAAAGAAATTATTCATTTACCAGGGGTTGGACGGAGGGGGTAATGGGCAGTTATTGCTTAATGGGTACAGAGTTTCTGTTCAGGTTATGAAAAAGCTTTGGAAACAGATCATGGTGATGGTTACACAACATTGTGAATGTAATTAATGCCATTGAATTGTCCACTTAAAAATGACTGAAATGGCTAATTTTATGTTATATATATTTTATAACAATAATAGAAAAAGAAAAATCAACATTATGACAGACGTGAGGGTTACCCTCTGCAGCCTCCCAGCCTCTCAAAGCCTGTAAGCCCTGAGCCCTGAGGACAGGGAAGTCACTCCCAGAGAGCAGGAACCAATAAAACCCACACCCAAAGTTACTGTTAAGCATGACAGCTGCAGACTAAACCAGACCCTTCAGTTCAACATCCTGTGGTGCTTTAGGGATGGAACTGTGCCTAGAACCCCCACCTCAGGCCCCTGCGCCCAGATGGCTCTCCCCAATCTGCCAATGACAGCCCTGGCCAGCCTACTCTTCCCAGGGGAGTTCTGGAATCATCCAGATCCGATTATTTTTACAAGCAGCAAAAGTCCCGAGAAATCAGCTTGCGCAAACCATGAAAGTTCCCTCATTCATAAAATGGAGATAATGATAGTTCTGACTTAATAGAGCTGTTGTGATGATTAATTGGCTTCTGCACATCAGTTGCATAGAACCAGGATGGAATCCAGGTTTGTGAGACCTGAAGTTTATACAGGAGATATGAGAAAAGCTTTTGCAATGAGCTCAAAAGATTTCGGGATGTGTGAAACCCCTACTTGTACCTTTATCTACAAACCAATGCTTAATTGACCTACAGGCGAAAAATAAGAAAAAAAATACAGACGATAGATACATTAAAAAAAACCAGTTGCCATCAAGTCAACTCCAACTAGTGGCAACCCCATGTGTGTCAGAGTAGAACTGTGCTCCACAGGGTTTTCAGTGGCTAATTTTTCAGGAGCAGATCACAAGGCTTTCTTCTGAGGTGCCTCTGGGTTAGCATCCAAGTGCATTAACCATTTGCATCACCAGGCACCCCAGATAGCCCCAACACAGGTAACGCAATGACTAGGATCAAATAACATCAAGGTATTTACTCTTCATTAATCAGCAAACATAGATGCCTTCAAAGCTTCCTGCTGGCTTCCCCTAGACAGCCACACCCTGGCAGAAAAATGCAGGCACAACCATTTCTTTGCTCAGCCCCTCTCTCCTACTTCCTCTCTTTCCCCAACACCAAGCCAGTCCATCCTGAGCCTGAATATTTCCTTCAAAAAAGCTCCACACAAGAGCACCCTGGAATCTTCCGATGGCTTCTGACCTCCCCATCCTGGGAGCAGAGCTCAAGAAATTTGAACTGGTGGAAAGTATGGTAGATTGTACCCATGGCCAGATTCTTCATCCCTCCTGTATCCATGCCCTTCACCATGACACTTTGCAGTTATGTGACTCTGGACTTGACCACGTGACTTGCTTTCTCTAACAAAATGAGGTGTAAGTGACAGTGTGCCAATTTCAAGCCTAGACCTCAACTGAGAGGCCTTGCACAATTCCATTTGTGTTTTGCACCTCCTTGAGAATGAGCCCAGGCTAACCGATTAGGAGATGACAGACATAAGGAGTAGAACCAAGCTATCCAAGCCAAAACCAGCCTAGATCAGCTAACATCAGACCCCCAGACATATGAGTAAGCACAGCTGAGCCCAGAAGAACCACCCAGCTAAGCCCAACGTAAACTATCCACTCGCAAACTTGTGAGCTAACTGGATGCTGTTGAGTGTTGGGGTGACTTGTTACAGAGTATTATTGTAGCAAAAGCTAACTGATACAGGAAACCTGCAGATGCCCGGTCAAACCCAGACTTCCTGAATTTGCATCTTACTTCCACCATTTGTCACCTGAGTGACTTAACCTCCCTTTCCCTCAGATTCCTCATCTGTAAAATGGTACAATAACAGTTATAACCCAACAGGCTTATAACTGCCCTCAATGAACTGACATTTTGATGGGACCAATGGATAATAAATAAATAAATCCACGATATAATGTCAGGTAGAGATAAATCCTATGAAAGGGAGTAAAGCAGTATACCAGTCAGAGTTCTTCAGAGAAACAGAACCAATAGGATATATATTTTAAGTAACTGGCTCACGCAGTTGTGGGAATGAGCAAGCCTGAAATCTGTAAGGTAGACCAGCAGGCTGGAAACTCTGGCACGTGTAATTTATAATTTTAAGGTAGAATTTCTTCTTCCTTGGAAAACCTCAGTTTTTGTTCTTCAGGCTTCTACTGACTGGATGAGGTTATGAGGCCCATCCACATTATCAAGGATAATCTCCTTTAAAGTCAACTGATTATAAATCAATAAAATACCTTTACAGCAACATCTAGACTAGTATTTGACCAAACAACTGGGCACCATAACCTATCCAGTACACACATAAAATAAACCATCACATAGAGTAAAGGGATGGAGAACTGGGAATATGAGAGGAGGCACTGCTTTTTATAAGGTGGTCAGGTAAGCCCACTTGGAGGAGTTGGCATTCCAGCAGACATATCAATAAAGGGAGAGAGAAAGCAAAAGCCTGGAGGTGGGCCTGAGGTTGCTATGAATGAACAATAGGAAGAAAGCTGGAATAAAGTAGGCAAGGAGGAGGATGGCAGGAGGTGATGTCTGAGAGATGAGCAGTGATTGGATCATGAGGAGCAAGGAGTCCAGATTTTATTATTGTGACCATTAAATGAGTTCACATGTGGAAAGAGCTCCAGATAGTGCTCAATAAGTGTCAGCTTTCATCTTACTGTTAGTATTTTTACCCAATGAATGCGAGGTCTCCTTGTTCCAGAATCCATACAGAAAAAAATCCTGTGGAATGATGTTATGGATTAAATTGTGTCCCCAAAAAAGATATGTTGAAGTCCTAACCTGCAGTACCGGCGAAAGTGACTTCGTTTGGAAATAGGTCTTGGAAGATATTATCAGTTAACATGAGGCCATACTGGATGGTTGTTGCTGTTAGGTTGATTTCAACTCATAACAACCCCATGTGACAGAGTAGAACTGCCCCATACGGTTTTCTAGGCTGTAATCTTTAGGGGAGCTACGGGAGCAGATAGCCAGGTCTTTCTCCCACGGAGCCGCTAGGTGGGTTTGAACCGCCAACCTTTCTGTTGGTGGCAAAGCGCTTAACTGTTGTGCCAGCAGGACTCCTACTACTGGAGTGGGATGGGTCCTAATTCAATATGCGTGGTGTCCTCATAAAAGAAGAAAAGAGGCACAGACAGACATACAGAGGGTGGATGGCCAAGTAAAGATGACGGAGACAGAGATGGAGTTACGCTGCAGCTACAAGCCAAGGAATGTCTGGGCTATGAGAAGCTGGAAGAGACAAGAAAGGATCTTCCCCTAGAGCCTTCAACATGGCCGTGCTGACAGCCTGAATTAGGACTCTCAGCCTCCAGAACTGTGATAGAATAAATTTCTGTTCTTAAAAGCCACTCACTTTGTGGTACTTTGTTACAGCAGCCCTAGGACACTAATACAAGAGGTTACCCCTTCCTGGGATTAAGGAGGAAGAGGAGACACCAGGGGGATATTGACAAGGAAAATTTTCACTTTGGACCCTACCTGAGTCAGCATCATTTGAATTTCTACAACAAGGTTGAGTCCAGGAAATGGATAAAGTTGATGGTTGCACAACATGTTGTTATTGCTGGGTGCTGTCAAGTCAGTTCTTACCCATAGCGACCCCTTGTACAACAAAATGAAGCATCGCCCAGTTCAGTGTCATCCTCACAATTGTTGCTATGTTTGAGCCCATTATTTTAGTCACTGTGTCAGTTCCATCTCGTCAAGGGTCTTCCTCTTTTTCCCTGACCCTCTACCTTACCAAGCATGTTGTCCTTCTCCAGGGACTGATCTCTCCTGATAACATGTCCAAAGTACGTGAGACAAAGTCTTGCCATCCTTGCTTCCAAGGAGCACTTTGGCAGTAATTTTTCTAAGACAGACTTGTCCATTCTTCTGGCAGTCCATGATATTCAACATTCTTTGCCAACACCATAATTCAAAGGCATCAATTCTTCTTCGGTCTTCCTTATTCATTGTCCAGCTTTTACATGCATATGAGGCAATTGAAAATATCATGGTCTGGGTCAGGCACACCTTAGTCCTCAATGTGACATCTTTGATTTTCAACATTTTAAATAGGTCTTTTGCAGCAGATTAGCCCAATGCAATATGTCCTTTGATTTCTTGACTGCTGCTTCCACGGGCACTGATTGTGGGTCCAAGTAAAATGAAATCCTTGACAACTTCAATCTTTTCTCCATTTATCCTGGTGTTGCTTATTGGTCCAGTTGTGAGGATTTTTGTTTTCTTTATGTTGAGTTACAATCCATACCTCATGGTGAATGTAATTAATGTCACTGAATTGTACATGTAAAAATGGTTAAAATGGCAAATGTTTTGTTTTATATATTTTCCCATAATAAAAAGTCTCAAATAAATAAAGTAGGGAAGAGCGGTAGTGTCAAGGGGTGTGTTGTGCAGGGGAGGGGGATGCTTAAACAGGAAGGCCTCACAGAGAAGGTGCATTGGAGCAATGATCTGAAGGAAGTGGAGAAGTGATTCATCAAGTTAATATTTATGAATTGCTTAGACCTGTTCTTGGCATCTGGAGTCCCTAGGTAGTGCAACTAGTCAATTGCTCAGCTACTAACTGAAAGATAGGTAGTTTGAATCCACCCAGAGGTGCCTGGAAAGAAAGGCCTGGCTATCTACTTCCCAAAAATCAGCCATCAAAAACCCTATGGAGCACAGTTCTACTCTGACACTAATGGAGTCACCTTGAGTAGGAATCGACTTGACGGCAACTGGTTTGGTTTTGGTTTTTTGGTCCTTGGCAAGTAGTAAGCACTACATTAAAAAAAAAAAAAATTGCCGTCGAGTCGATTCTGACTCATAGTGACCCCATACGACAGAGTAGAACTGTCCCATAGGGTTTCCAAGGAGCAGCTGGTGGATTCGAACTGCCAACCTTTTGGTGAGCAGCCTGAGCCCTTAATCGCTGTGCCACCAGGGCTCCAACAACAACAACAGCAACAACAACTATATATATGTTTTCAGTTTTAATAATAAGTTTAAATTTTAATAGCAAACAAAATTGACATTCCAGGAAAAAAATTTATATGGTTTCATAAATTATCAATATAACACAAGAAAATAAATCCCAAAAGAAACAAACTCAAAAATCACTGGTGGTGACTTACTAAACTAATTTCTTGGCCTACAATCTTTGTCCAGTCGTTTCACAAGGATATTATAATAATAAGAGCAAGCACGTAGATAGAGTGTGTCGGGCCCCAGGCATTATTCTAAGTACTTTCCAGATACTAGTTAATCCTCACAACAATCTTATGAGACAACTAATATTAATTCTCATCTTAAAGTTGAGGAAATTGAGGCCTAGAGAGGTTAAGCAACTTGTCTAAGATCACACAGCTCAGAAAACATGGAGCTGGCTTGGAATTTTATCCTGACCTCACAACATCTGGCAAAAGACATACGATTATTCTCAAACTACACTAATGGAAGTGGAAAAACCAGAACAGAAATGATGAGAATATTCACCCATTTTGAAGAAAGTAACCGATGTCACTGAACAACTTGCGTAGAAAGTGTTGAATGGAAACCTAAACTGCCGTGTAGACCTTCACCGAATACACAATAAAATATTATTTCAAAAAATCTTCCTCAAAAAATATGCATGTGAAAGCTGGACAATGAATAAGGAAGACCGAAGAAGAATTGATGCCTTTGAATTATGGCGTTGGTGAAGAATATTGAATATATCATGGACTGCCAGAAGAACAGACAAATCTGTCTTGAAAGAAGTACAACCAGAATGCTCATTAGGAGCAAGGATGGTGAGCCTACATCTTACATACTTTGGACACGTTATCAGGAGGGACCAGTCCCTGGAGAAGGACATCGTGCTTGGTAAAGCAGAGTGTCAGGGAAAAAGAGGAAGATCCTCAGCAAAATGGATTGACGTAATGGCTGCAACAATGGGCTCAAACATACCAATGATTGTGAGGATGGCGCAGGGGTGGGTAGTGTTTTGTTCTGTTGGACATAGGGTTTCTATGAGTTGCAACCAACTCTACAGAACCTGACAAGAACAACCACCTTAACAAAAAGCATATCACTATTTTCAATTAGACACATTGGGAAACTAAGGACTCAGAGAAACTAAACGAGCCAGTCTGTAGTCATGCTGCTATTGAAAAAGCCAAATAGTAGTAGTACTTGCCCAGACCCTGAAGAGAGCCAGACGCTCTTACCTGCTAGTGTTCCTCCCAGCCACCAGAGGGTACTTTTGAAACTCCAACCTGACATCTTGGCTGGAAAACAACACAGTGGCTCCCAGTTGCTCTTATTATTAACAGTTAGGAAGATACCTGGATTCAAATGCTCAATTAGCCACTCACTCATTCTGAAGCCCAGAGCTAATGACATAACCTCTCCAGGCCTCCATTTCCACATAGGATCATCAGGGGATTAAACTGATTATTACCTATAGTGTGCTTGGAGCGGTGTCAGACACGTAGGAGGTTCTCAATGTATGTTAGGGACTATGTCACTCAGCAGACAGCAAACTCACATTGAGTAATTGGGGGAGAGTTTTTTAAAACTATTGACAAAGATGGAGGCAGTGGGTAGAAAGATGCTACCCAGCGCTAGAAAGATGGGGAGATTTTACCACCTCCAGGCCTGAAAGGGAGGAGAGGAGGCAGCCATTACCAGAACCCAGAGAGTTGTGTGAGATCGCCTTGTGACAGGAGCTGTGGTCTTGGGTGGAAAGGCACAGCCAGTTCAGAGCAGCCCCACCCCAGGGAGGGAGCTGGGGAAATAAATACCCCTCCTCCCTCCATCTCTTGCCAGTGCTTCCCATTAGCCAAACCCAACAGGAAGCTAGAGGTCAGGAGAGCCTATTGCAGTGCATAATGATCAGCCTTCCAGGTCACAAAGCATGGTTATTACCTATACTCTGAGAATGGAGTGGAGATGGTGCAACAGAAATACCCAGCTCTGGAAAAAAACATTATCTGAAGGAACAAACGAACCATATGCAGCATGGTATTATTACTATTATCTCCATCAATACTATCGTTTTTATTATCAAGCTCCTCATCACGGTCTATGAGATCCAACAAGGTCATGTCCCAACCTCTGCCCCCTCTTTTCACACCATCCTTCCGACCTCCACTACCCCTCTCTGAAACCCAGGAATTAACTGGGAAAGAAGGTGTCTTGGTTATCTAGTGCTGCTGTACCAGAAATACCACAAGTGGATGGCTTTAACAAAGAGAAATTTATTCTCTCACAGTCTGGTAGGCTAGAAATCCAAATTCAGGGCATCAGCCCCAGGGAAGGCTTTCTCTCTCTGTTGGTTCTGGAGAAAGGCCCTTGGCATCCATCTTCCCCTGGTCAAGGAGCTTCTCTGTGCAGGAACCTCAGGCCCAAAGGACGCACTCTGCTCCCAGTGCTGCTTTCTTGGTGGTATAAATTTCCCCACTCTCTGCTCGCTTCCCTTTCCTTTTATCTCTTGTAAGATAAAAGGTGACGCAGGCCACACCCCAGGGAAACTCCCTTTACTTTGGATCAGGGATGTGACCTGAATAAGGGTGTTACATCCCACCCAAATCCTCTTTAACATAATCTAATCTTGCCCTCATTAACACAGGCAGAGATTAGCATTTACAACACATAGGAAAATCACATCAATCACAAAATGGAGGACAACCACACAAGACTGGGAATCGTGGCTTAACCAAGTTGACACATATTTTAAGGGAACACAATTCAATCCATGACAGAGGGGGAAGGAATCATCTGGAGGGGATGATAATGTTCTGATTCACAATAGGAATTTGGGCAGCACACCTCTAGGCATTTATTTGTCAGGATGCCTCTAAATGTACACCTAGGATTTGTGCATTTTATTGTATATAAATTTTACCTCAAAAGTAAATAGATAAATAAATAAGAAAAAAACAAACTGTACACAAATATTGGACTCCTATTCATTTTATGGAGACCTGGTAGCACAGTGATTAAGAGCTCGGCAGCTAACCAAAATGTCAGCAGTTCAAATCCACCAGGTCCTCCTTGGAATCCCTATGGGGCAGTTCTACTCTGTCCTATAGGGTCGCTACGAGTCGGAATTGACTCGACGGCAACTGGTTCTTGGTGTTTTTTTTTTTTTTTAATTATTCATTTTATGCATGCTTCAGTGTTTAGGAGAAAGTGTGCTGATGACTGCAACTGCCTTTGAAATGCAATAGAAAATATAAGGGGACACGATGGATAGATAGAGGGGTGAGCAGATGGATAGATATGTGATACAAAACAAGTCTAGTAAAATATTCATTGTGGAATTAGGTGATGGGTATACAAGTGTTCACTGTAAAATCATTTCAACTTTTCTGTATGTTTGAAACTTTCCATCAAAGAATGTTTGGGAAAATGGGAAAATAAAAGTCAGTGACGGGGGTGAGTCAGCAAAAAAGTTTGGATTGGATTGACAAGAGGGGTCAAGAGAAAACAATCTCTCTGGGACTTGCCACAGAAAGCACAACCACTTCCCGGCAGTGCAGAGGTGACAGCAGGATTGAATGATGCCAACTGTCAAGTCTGGGCTCTGCAAGGGAGCCTGTTGGGAGAAAAATGCAGAGAAGGGAGAGGACGAGACAACACTCCCACGTCTCAGAATCCTGTGATGAATGTTGTTGTTGTTAGGTGCTGCGGAGTGGATTCTGACTCATAGTGACCCTATGCATGGCAGAAAGAAACACTGCCCGGTACTGCGCCATGCTCACAATCGTTGTTATGCTTGAGCCCATTAGTGCAGCCATTATGTCAATCCATCTCATCGAGATTCTTCCTCTTTTTCGTTGACCCTCTGCTTTACCAAGCATGATGTCCTCCTCTAAGGACTGATCCCTCCTGACAACATGTGCAAAGTCTGTAAGACGTAGTCTCACCATCCTTGCTTCTAAGGAGCACCCTGGGTGTACTTCTTCGAAGACAGATTTGTTCATTCTTTTGGCGGTCCATGGTATAGTCAATATTCTTTACCAATAGCAAAATTCAAAGGCGTCAATTCTTCTTCGGTCTTCCTTTCTGTGATGACTAAATCTGTTTATATTTGAACTCATTTATTATTTATTCAACAAATATTTACTGAAACCCTCCTCTGTGCCCCACCCTGAACTGGGCAGTTGAAAACATAGCCTGAGCCCTGCCCTCATGGGAGTTGAAGTCTGATGGAGGACACAGACCCATTCCCCAGAAAAGTGATGATACAGAGTAATCAGTACAGTTATGACGGAAGCCTACGGGTTGTGGGACCCCCTAAGGATGCACCTGACCCACACTGGTGGTCAGGGAAGGTTTCCTGATGGAAGGAGTAGGTGTCAGCCACGTAGAGTAGGAGGTGAGGGCAAGGGAAAAGGATTCCAGGCAGAAGGAACAGCACATGCTAAGGCCTGGAAGTAAGCAGAAAAGTTTGATGCTTGCAGTAGACTGAAAGTTCAGTGTACCTGGAATATGAATATAAACAAACGGGTACAGAGAAGATAAAAATAAGCATGGAGCAGTCTGCAGGGTAAGGAAAGGGCAGACCATGTGTGGCCTTGTAAGCCATGGGAAGACATTTGAACCTTACCTTGAGAGTGCTAGGGAGTTATCAAAGGGCTAGAGGCAGTGGGAGGATTTGGCCAGATTTGCAAATGATTCCAATTCCAGAGCAAGATAAGAGAGAGGGGTAACGTATAGGTTGGGTTATGCTTTAATAACAAACAACTCCAGAACTCAGTGGCTTAAAACAACCAAGGTTAATTACTTGCCATGAGACATTTGTCATGGATCTATAAGAGCTTTTGTTCCCCATCATCCTCATTCTAGGACCCTGTGGACCGCCACTTGGAAGGCTGATGATCATATGAACAGAGGCGAAGAATGTGAACAATCAGATACGTGAGCTCTTCAATCTTCCGCCTGGAAACCACACTAATCACTTCTGCTCTTATTTCATTGGTCAGAGCAAGTCACATGACCATGCATTTCTTTTAGGCTGGGGAAAGGTGATCCTCTCATATGCCCAGAAGCAGATGAGAACTGGTTATTGATGAACAGGAGCAGTGACCACCACAGAACATAAGCGTGGAAGCAGCAAGAACAGGGGGGTAGCCTGTGACAGTCGCCTGGGCAAGAGATGAGGTAGCCTGGACTCAGTTAGTAGAAATGGAAGAAATGAACAGATTTGAGAGACATTCAGGAGTCACACAGAATTCTGTATCTGCAGGTGATTTGTCCTAAGTTATTATTCTAAAATATGTTTAAAAAAATCAAAATGCTTCCATTATATAAAATCCATTGCCAACGAGACAATTCCAAGTCATAGTGACCCTACAGAACAGAGTAGAACCGCCCCATGGGGTTCCCAAGGCTATAATCCTGAAGGAAGCAGACTGCCACATCCTTCTCCCAAGGAGCCGCTGATGAGTTCAAACCACTGACCTTTTGGTTAGCCGCTGAGCTCTTAACCACTGCACCACCAGGGCTCCTTTCTTTCATATATCAGTGTTACAATCACAGGTGGCTTTAGAATAAAATAGGCTTTAAGGCTGCTTATCTTTGCTGTTGGGGAGCCCTGGTGGCGCAGTGGTTACGCATTTGGCTCCTCACCAAAAGATCAGCAATTCAAATCCACCAGCCGCTCCTTGGAAACCCAACAGGGCAGTGTCTACTCCGTCCTATAGGGTGGTTATGAGCCAGAATCGACTTGACAACAACGGGTATTGTTGTTGTTAGCTGCCCTTGAGTTGGCCCCTGACTCACAGCAACCCAATGCACAATGGGATCTGACCATTGTGATCCACAGTGTTTTCGCTGGCAGATTTTCAAAAGTAGATCGGTAGTAGCAGCTAAAATTCATGAGCCCAGCACTTTTCTACACACTTTGAACACTGTCCAGTAGAAACATAATGCAAGTGACACATGTAATTTTAAATTTTCTAACAACCACAGTTTTAAAAAAGAAGTGAAATTAATTTAATAATATTTAACCCAATATATCCAAAACATTATCAGTTCAGCATTGCAATCAATATAAAAATTATTAATGAGGTATTTTAATGTTCTTTTTCCTGTACGAAGTCTTCAGAATGGAGTGTGTGTTTTTTACATCCACAGCACATCTCAGTTTGGACCAGCTTCATGTCAAGTAGTCAATAGCCACACACGGCTAGTGGCTACCATATTGAATAGCACAGCTTCAGATATGTTAACTAATCCCCTGTTCACAACAACCCTACAGAGTAAGTGCTAGTATTTTTTCCATCTTATAGATGAGAAAACTGAGGCACAGGAGGATGAAGGGCCTGTCCCCAAAGTCACAAACTAAGAAGTGAAGGAGGCTGGATTTGAACTCAGGCAACTGGGCTCCTTGCATGTAGTTCTGAGCTGGACTCCTGCACTGGCCACCAGTTAGGCTGGGTGAGTAAGAGCCCACAGGGGCCCACCTCCACCCCTGCCAGAAGTCTGTGTAGAGAGAATGATGGTGAGCCTTGAGAATACTCAAGGAGAACTCAGTGAGTCCCAAGCAAGAGGGTGTAGGTAGGAAGGAAGAGGTGTCGGAAAAGATTGAGTTATCTTCCCTCTTATTTGCCAGAGATTGCCAAAGAGTTGGGAAAATCCCTTTGGAAAGCTGGGTGCCGACTGGTGGCTTTCCATGTCACTGTCTCTACATTATGGACTGAAACAGAAAGTTGGAATGAGTTCCCTGTGAAGTCCCAGACCAGGAAGGGTGGGAAGAGGAGAGCCTGTCTTTAGTGGGCATCTCAGGTGTGCCAGGCTCTAGTAGGAGCACTCTAGTCTCTCATTTAATTGCCTTCCTTACAACTGGGAGTCCCAGGGTGGTATAAACCGTTAACGTGCACGGCTGCTAACCAAAAGGTTGGCCACTCGAGTCCACCCAGAGGCACCTTGGAAAAAAGCCCTGGAGATCTACTTCAGAAAAATCAGACATTGAAAACCCTGTGGAGTGCAGCTCTAACCTGACACACATGGGGTCGCCATGAGTCAGAGTCGACTCTATGGCAACTGGTTCCTTTCCAAATGAGGATACTGAGGCTCAGAGAAGACACATGACTTGTCCAAGATCACACAGAGAGGAAGGGATGAAAAATCTCCTCCCGCCCTCAACTTGTGTCCACCCAATTTCCTTCTCAGAGGCCTTGTGGGTATTTGATTTGATTTGATTTATTGCCTAGTGTGTATTTCCTGAGATATTCGAGGCATATACAAACATTTACACATACATCACTTTTTACACAAACAGTGTCACATTGTTCTGCATGTTACCTCTCTTTTCACTTAGCAATGTTATCTTTAAGATCTTTCCAGATTAACACACAGAGCTGTGCTTTATTTTTTTTTAATGCCCATAAAACATAAAACTCTCCAGATGTACCATCATTAACTTAACCAGTCCCCTCCTGATGGTCATTTCCGTTGTTTCTAGTTTTTTGCCCTTACAGGCATTACTGCAATTAATACCCTTGGGAAGACTTCGTGTTGACCTCATGAGTCCATGCCTGGAAGATAAATTCCTGGGAGGGCAACTGTCAAATCAAAAGTGATGTGCATTTGTCCTTTGGAAAGATATTTCCAAATTGCACTCCAAATTCCCTCCTCTAAAATGGCTGCCTGCCCATCTGTCAAAAGGGTTTTTTGCTCTCTTTGCACTGTGTGAAGGCTTTGCAGGGAGAAGGTATTACTTACATAATTAAAATTAAATAAGCCCTTCATTGAAAACACAATCTTGGGAAGAAGAGAAACCAGCAAGGCCAGTTTAGGAGGAGCCTTCCATCCTGTCCCTTGTCACACCTGCACTGTCCCCAACCGGCCCTGCCAGATGTTGAAATCCATTTCTCAAGCACAAACACAGACCTCAAAGACCAACCCTTGGGAAAAAAAATCCAGGAAAGAGATTTTATAATTTGTACCTTCTGCGGCTTTTTATATGACTGGATTCTCCTGCTCTTCATTTTCTTCCCCCTTCTCCTCATCCTTGTTTCTCTTCTTCCTCTAACTTGTCCTGGCGAGGACGTAGTGAAAAGATCTTAAAGCTCGGGCCATGAAACTATTCTGTGTGATACTGGAATGGTGGACAGGACCCATGCATGGCATTACACATGTGTCAAAATCCACAGGACTGTACAACACATATACTGAACCTCAATGTACACAGATTTCAGTTAATAATAATGTAAGCTACCAAAGAGGTTAGCCTGAATCTAATCACGAGAAAATTTCAGGCACAAACTAGATGGTGCCCGGCTACCACCAACGACCACTCTGACAGGGATCATGACAGAGAGGGAGAAAAATGTAGAACAGAATTTAAATTCACAAAAAAAGACCAGACTTACTGCTCTGTCAGAGACTGGAGGGATCCCTGAAACTATGGCCCGGGACACTCCGCTAACCCAGAACTGAAACCACTCCCGAAGCCCACTTTTCAAAGATTAGACAGGCCTGTAAAACAAAACATAACACACTTGAGAATACTGCTTCTTAGTTCAATCGAATATACGAGAACAAATGGGCAACACCTACCCAAAAGTAAGAGGAGAAGGCAGGACAGGACAGGAACTGGACGAACGGACACACAGAACCCAGGGTGGAAACGGGGAGTGTGCTGTCACATTGTGGGGATTACAACCAATGTCACAAAATAATATGTGTATAAATTTTTAAATGAGAAATTAACTTGAGCTCTAGATTTTCACCTAAAACACAATTAAAAAAAAAAAAAAGAAAATATCAGCCACCAGGGCTCCACCATTTGTTCATCAAACCCAATTATGAGAGGGCAGCACTCCTATACTGCCAACATTCAAGCTGTCCATCTATCCAATATGGTAGCCACTAGCCACATGAGGAGCCCTGGTGGTGCGGTGGTTAAGCATATGGCTGCTAACCAAAAGGTTGCCAGTTCAAATCCACCAGCCGCTCCTTGGAAACCCTATAGGGCAATTCTACTCTATCCTACATGGTCTCCATGAGTCAGAATTGACTCGACAGCAGTGGGTTTGGCTTGGTTTAGCTCCATTTGGCTATTTAAATTAAAGTTAATTAAAATTAAATAAAATGACCATTTTGCTCAAAGATGCTATAGAACAATTCAGATCAAAAAAGGGAAAACATAGAACAGAATTTCAAATAATTATGGAATCCAGTCTTTCCGGAGCCATGGAGGCTGGATGGACCCCAGAAACTATTGCTCTCAGATAATCTTCAACCCTTAAACCAAAAATAGCCCCTGAAGTCTTCCTAAAATTAAAAATTAGTTTAGCTTAACTAGTAGAGTGTCGGCCTTGAGCATTATGCTATTTTAAGCACTATCTATACGGTATCAAATTGACAACAGCAACTCAGAAGATTAGATAGGAACCTCAGGGGGCAGTGAGTTTTATATTAATGGAGGAGGAACAACTCAGAGAAGGAGGATGAGAATGGTTGCACAACTTGACGAATGTAATCTATGTCACGAATTGTACAAGTAGAAACTTGAATTGGTGTATGTTTTTGCTGTGTATATTCTCAACAACAAAAATAAATTATTTTTAAAATTTTTAGAAAAGGAAAAATAATTAAATACAATGAAAACTCCACTGTCTCCACTTCTCAAGTGCTCAAGAGTCACATGTGGCTTGTGGCTGCCATATTGGACAGCACAGGCTATAGAACATTTCCATTATCACAAAACTGTACCCCTGGGTGGTGCAAATGGTTTTGCACCCAACTGCAAACCTAAAGGTAAGCAGTTCAAATACACCCCAGTAGCACCACAGAAGAAAGGCCTGTCAATCCACTTCTGTAAAGATTACAACCAAGAAAACTCTATGGAGCAATTCTACTCTGTAACACATGGGGCCACCATGAGTCGGAATCAACTGGACCAGCAACAGATTTGTTTTGGTTTTTTAGATCATCACGAAAATTCTGCTGGACAGCACTCAATCTAGACGTTGCTTTGCAAGGACCTCACAATTATTTTCTCAAAAAGGGGGATGAGGAGATGTTGGAATTTTCTGGATAGTCTTTTAATTAACTGGCAAAGGTAAGAACACGCTCTGATTTGTTGTTAGCCACCACATTTAATTGTGTTTTCATTGGAGGGACCTTGTGAAATTTTTCATATAAACTCATCAGTCAGAAAGAAAAAAGTTAGCCTAAAAACCTCAATTTGGGTTTTCAATCCAGGGTTGTTGTCTTAGGCTGGGTTCTCTGGAGAAGCAAAACCAGTAAAGCATAGATATATATACAGAGAGAGATTTATATCAAGGATATGACTCATGTGGCTGTAGAGGCTGAAACACCCCAAGTCCATGGGTAAGGATAGAGGCTTCTCCTGATTCACGTAGCTACAGGGGCTGGTGGACCAAAGATCAGCAGGTTAGAGAGCAGGGCTCTTGCTCCCAGGCTGTGAAGACCGATGAATCCCAAGATCAGCAGGCAAGATCACAGGTAAGCTACTAGGATCCAGCGAGAGCAAAAGCCCCTGAGACTTGACAGAATGTATACTTTTATTCGATGCAGGCCACACGCCCAAGGAAGCTCCCTTTCAACTGATTGTCTATTCACAGCACATCTCATCTTGGAGATGAACATATTATATCAAATCTCATCATGGAAGTGATCACAACATCATACGACTGGCAAACTACATCATAACTGCCAAACCACTGAGAATCATGGCCCAGCCATGTTGACACACAACCTTAACTATCACAGTTTTGATACCGGTTAACCCCAAACCCATTGCCATCCAGTCAATTCCAACTCATAGCAACCCTATAGGACAGAATAGAACTGCCCCCCTCGGATTTCCAAGGAGCAGCTGGTGGATTCGAACCACTGACCTTTTGGTTAGCAGCCATACCTCTTAACCACTGTGCCACCACGGCAGTGATACTTGATGTACCTGTAAACTCTCACTCTGTGGATTCGTAAGCGATTGGCTTGAAAGCCTAGATTTTGCTTTTGTGTTCTGCATTCTGCATTCTGTTGTTTCTGTCACTCAATGTATGTGTTGCCCAGGTGAACTACAAGTGGAAAAAATAGAAATCAAAGGGTCTGGAAATAGCAGCAACTACCAATTAGTAAACTCTGGACCCAGCTAGGATTGTTACAAATCTCATCACCATCATTCTCACGCTACGCTTCCTTGGTGAGATGGATTGACACAGTGGCTGCAATGATGAACTCAAACATGCTGGCGATTGTGAGGATGACGCAGGACCAGGCAGAGTTTCGTTCTGTTGTACATGGGGGTTGCCATGAGTTGAAGCCAACTCAGTGGCAGCTAATAACAACAATTATCATCATTCTCCCGCTACCCCTGTTGTTGTTGTTGTTAGGTGGCCATCATGTTGGTTCCAACTTTTAATAACCAGAAATACAACAGAACGAAACACTGCCCGATCCTGCGCCATCCTCACAATCATTGCTATGTTTGAGCCCATTGTTGCAGCCACTGTATCAATCAGACTCAGAGAAACTAAATGACCCAGTCTGCGGTCATGCTGATATTGAAAAAGCATAGACAAGCCGCTAAGAACAGTCCTGCATAGTCATGAAAACATTGGGTCAACACTTAGACCTCAAATTAGGAACGACTGTTTGTTCCAAAACCAAACCAAACACATTGTCGTCAAGTCGATTATGACTCGTAGTAACCACATAGGACAGAGTAGAACTGCCCCATAGGATTTCCAAGGAGAGGCTGGTGGATTCAAACTGCCGACATTTTGGTTAGCAGCCATAGCTCGCTGTAGCTCTTAACAACTGCACCACCAGGGCTCCACTGTTTGTTCATTAAACCCAATTCTGAGAGGGCGGCGTCCCAGTACTGCCAACACTCAGGATGTCCATCTGTCCAGTGTGGTAGCTACTAGCCACATGTGGAGCACTGGTGGCAGAGTGGTTAAGCATTTGGTTGCTAACCGAAAAGTGGGCGGTTCAAATCCACCAGCTGCTCCTTGGAAATCCTATGGGGCATTCTACTCTGTCCTACATGGTCGCTATGAGGCAGAATTGCCTCAGTGGCAATGGGTTGGGTTTGGTTTAGCCACATTGGGCTATTTATATTAAAGTTAATTAAAATTAAATAAAATGAACATTTTGCTCAAAGATTCTATGGAACAATTCTAATCAAAAAAGGAAAAAGGTAGAACAGAATTTCACATTCTCACGGAATCCACTCTTTCTGGAGCCATGGAAACTAAATGAGCCCAGAAATTATTGCTCTAAGAAAATCTTTAAACCTTAAACCAAAAATAGCCCCTGAAGTCTTCCTAAAACCAAAAAATAGTTTAGCTTAACTAGTAAAGAGTGTCTGCCTTGAGCATTATGCTATTTTAAGAACGATCTGTAGGGGATCCAAGTGACAACCGCAACTCAAAAAATTAGATAGGAATCTTAGGGGGAAGTGAGTTTTATGTTAATGAAGGAGGAACAACTCAGAGAACAAGGATGACAATGGTTGCACAACTCGAAGAACGTAATCAATGTCATGAATTGTACAAGTAGAAACTTGAATTGGTGTATGTTTCTGCTGTGTATATTCTCAACAATAACAAAATAATTTTAAAATTTTTAGAAAAAGAAAAATAATTAAATAAAATGAAAACTCCACTGTATCACTCACACTCTCTACTACTCAAGCGCTGTACGGCCATATGTGGCTTGTGGCTGCCATATTGCACAGCACAGACTATAGAACATTACCAGTATCACAAACCGTACTGGACAATGAACAAGGAAGACTGAAGAAGAATTGATGCCTTTGAATTATGGTGTTAGTGAAGAATATTGAATATACCATGGACTGCCAGAAGAACAAATAAATCTGTGTTGGAAGAAGTACAGCCAGAATGCTCCTTAGACGTGAGGATGGCAAGAATTTGTCTCCAGGACATGTTATCAGGAGACATCAGTCCCTGGAAAAGGATATCATGCTTGGTAAAGCAGAGGGAAAAAGAGGAAGAGCCTCAAAAAGATGGGCTGACACAGTGGCTGCAACAATAGGCTCAAGCATACCAGTGATTGTGAGGATGGCGCAGGACCGGGCTGTGTTTCGTTCTGTTGTACATAGGGTCGCTATGAGTCGGAACCAACTTGAAGGCACCTAACAACAGCAACAACAATTTTGTCATTTTATATTATATATATTTTTTCTTGAATAAACAACCTAAGTTGTAGACAGGTTGCCCCTTTGCCCCTAAATATACATCAATGTGTATTTCCTAAAAACAAGGGCATTCTCTTAGCTACTCACAGTACATTTGCCAAAATTAAGAAATTAGCACTGAACATAAACTATCTAAATTATGGACTCTACTGAGATTTTGTCAATTGCCTCAGCAATGTCCCTTCGAGCAAAAGAAAATCCTGTATCACACATGGTGTTTAGTTGTCGGGTCTCTTGAGTCTCTTTCCATCTGGAAGAGTGCCTCTGTTTTTTTGTGGTTCATGACATTGATATTTTTGAAGAGTAGAGGTCAGTTATTTTGCAGAATGTCCCTCTTTAACCTGTCTGATGTTTCCTCCTGGTTAGAGTCAGGTTACGCTGGGTCCTTTCTCAATGCTTCATAGCAGGAGGCACTTGATGTCTGTTTGCTCCATTTCTGGTGATGTTATCTTTGATCTCTTGGATAAAGTAGTGCCGGCTAGGTTTTTCCATTGTAAAGTCCATCTTCCCTTGCATAATCAGTAAGTATCTTGTGGGGAGATCATTTGAGACTCTGTAAATAGGAATCCCTGATAGCTGCAAATAGTTAAGCATTTGAATTTACCCAGAGGCCCCTCCGAAGAAAGACCTGACTATCTACACTGCAAAGATCACAGACAAGAAAACTCTATGGAGCACAGTTCTTCTCTGACACACATGAGTTGGAGTTGACTTAACTGGTTTGTTAATTTTTTTTTTAATATCCTGTTTCATCTCAAACTTGCACCCATTAGCTGTAGCTTCTATTAATCAATTCTTGCCGGAATCAGTTATTATTATAATGAGTGGCAAATGGTGATTTTCTAGTTCCATCATACCTTCTACATTCATTAGTTGACTTTTGACAGTGATGAAGAGTTTTCCCTTCTCCCATTTTTAAAAACGTATTTATTTATTTATATCAGTATGGACTCACAGATTCTTATTCAATGGGCTATGCAAGAAAGACCTGGCGATCTGCTTCCATAAAGATTGCAGACAAGAAAACCCTCTGAGGCAGTTCTACTCCATCACATGGGGTTGCTATGAGTCGAAATTGACTCAACAGCACCCAACAAAAACATCATAATCTTTTACCATCGTTATTTAGCTTGATCCTCAGATTGGACATAAGGAACCTCTTCAAGACATCTCCTGGGTCCTTTTGGCACACCTCCACCATTCTTTATTTCGTTACTCTCTGGATCGACTCTGTTTTAAAGATCAAGAAACTGAGACATAGAGTGGTTGAATAACTTGTCCAAGTTACACTGCTAGTAGGCGACAACAAGTTTCAATCCAGGCAGTATGGTTCCAAAATCTAAGCTCTTAACTATTCTACCACATTGTCTCTTTATGGCGGCAAGAACCATGACTTCTTGTTCGTAGCTGTATCCCCCCCACCCAGCATGATGCTTGACCCATCCAAAAAAAAAAAAAAAAAACCAAACCCACTGCCATTGAGTCGATTCCGACTCATAGTCACCCTATAGGACAGAGTAGAACTGCCCCATAGGATTTCCAAGGCTATAATAATCTTTACAGAAGCAAACTGTCACATCTTTCTCTTGCAGAGTGGCTCTTGTGCTCAAACCACTTCGATTAGCAGCCGAGCACTTTAACCACTGTGCCACCAGGGCTGTCTTGACTCATGGGAGGTAGTAAATTAAAATGTTTTGAATAAATGAATAAACTAATGAATGAATGAACTATCTTTCATATCTCTAAGGTCCTAAATTCCTAGCCACCCTTTTGCATAGACTCTCAACTCCTCAGCTATTCACAAGATAATCTGCCAATATCCAACTTTCTACCTCCTCAGTGCCTGTAGCCATGTCGGTGACCAAAGCTAGAGAAAAATCACACAACCCTGCTGAAAAGTCTTTCTTTAAATTCAAGATTTACAACTTCCAATAATCAGTTGCCATGAAGTCGATTCCAACTCCTGGCAACCCCATGTGTGTCAGAGTAGAACTATGTTCCATAAGGTTTTCAATGGCTGATTTGTCAGAGTAGATTACCAGGCCTTTCTTCTAAGGCACCTCTGGGTAGACTCAAACCGCTAACCTTTTGGTTAGCAGCCATTTGCACCACCCAGGGACTCTAAACAAAAACCCAAATTTGTCGCCATGGAGTCGATTCTGACTCATAGCAACCCTATACGACAGAGAAGAAGGGCCCCGTGGGGTTTTCAAGACTGTAAATTTTTATGGGAGTAGACTGCCACGTCTTCCTCCCATGGAGCAGCTCGTGGGTTTGAACCGCTGACCTGCCAAGTACTTAACCACTGCACACCAGGACTCCTTCCAGGGACTCTAGTGGGTCCTTAATTCTGCCTAAAAATCAGCCTAGATTTCTATAGTCATTCACTCTCTCATTCTCCTAGATGATTATTTCATAACTTCTCAGTTCTCCACAAAGCATCTCCTGTTACCCTGTGGAAAAGAATTGGGGGTGGCGGAGTGGGCAGGGAGTTCTCTGGATACTGAGCATGTGCAGAGAACCTCTACCCCATTATAGCACTCCCAGCATGACAGCCACCTTCCCACTGAAGGAATACAGTCTCTATTGTTGTTGTCATTACGTGCCGTCAAGTTGATTCCGACTCATAACGACCCCACGTACAACAGAACGAAACCCTGCCTGGTCCTGTGCCATCCTCACAATCATTGTTATGCTTGAGCCCATTGTTGCAGCCACTGTGTCAGTCCATCCCATTGAGGGGCTTCCTCTTTTTTGCTGACTCTCCACTTTACCAAGCATGATGTCCTTCTCCAGGGACTGATCCCTCCTGATAACATGTCCAGAGCATGTGAGCCCAAGTCTTGCCATCCTCGCGTCTAAGGAGCATTCTGGCTGTACTTCTTCCAAGACAGATTTGTTAGTTCTTTTGGCAGTCCATGGTATAGTCAATATTCTTCACCACTACCGTAATTGAAAGGCATCAATTCCTCGGTCTTCCTTATTCATTGTCTACTCTCCATGTGGCCACCATGAAATCTGGATTTGGTGCCAGATGTTTATAGGAGTTCTCTGTCGAGCTTAAAGCTCAACGGAATGTTGTAGCTACTCTATTGTTCAAACGATGTTGATGTCTGCAACTCACTTTGAAATGCATCAGAAAACAAGATGAATAGAGTGGTGGATCAATGGACAGAAATGTAATAAAATAAGTAGAGCAAAATATGCATCAAAGAATCTCCGTGTAGGTGCATGGGTGTTTGCTTGCTGTACAATTCTCTCAACTTTTCTGTATCTTTGAAATTTTTCATAAAAAAGAAAAAAATTAAGGCAACGTGATGGGAGATGGGGCCATAGATAGGAAAGACCTCTCTGAGGAGACGACATCGAGTCTGAGACCTAAAGGACAAGGAACCATCAGCCCTACAGAGATCTAGAAGAAGGCTATTCCAGAAATAAGGGACAGTGAGTGCAAAGGTCCTGAGATGGGAATGAATAGGTCAGGTTCAAGGAACAAAGACCCACAGGGTTGTAAACTAGTAAACAAGGAGGAAAGTAGTGGGAAATAACAGACCCAGGCCAGATCATAAAGGGCTTCGTAGACCATGATGAAGAATTTGGATTTTATTCTGAGTAGAATGGGAAGCCACTGGGCAGTTTTTTGTTTTGTTTTGTTTTTATTGTACTTTAGATGAAGGTTTACAGAGTGAATTAGTTGCTCATTAAACAATTAATACACATAATGTTTTGTGACATTGGTTGCCAACCCCACGACATGTCAACACTCTTCCCTTCTCGACCTTGGGTTCCCCATTACCAGCTTTCCTGTCCCCTCCTGCCTTCTTGTCCTTGCCCCTGAGCTGGTGTGCCCATTTAGTCTTGTTTTGTTTTATAAGCCTGTCATAACAGGTTCACTGAAGGGTGAACCTCAGGTGTGACTTCAGTACTGAGTTAAAAGGGTGTCCAGGAGCCACATTCTCAGGGTTTCTCTAGCCATTGGGTAGTTTCCAGCAGGGGAGTCATGTTATCTGAGGTATTGGTGGTTCCGTGGTAGAATTCTCACTTTCCATGCAGGAGACCGGAGTTCAATTGCTGGCCACTGAACCTCATGCACAGCCATCGCCTGTCTGTCCATGGAGTGTTGCATGATGCTTTAACAGGTTTCAGCAGAGCTTCCAGACTAAGAAAGACTAGGAAGAAAAGGCTGGTGATCTACTTCCAAAAAGCAGCCAATGAAAACTCTATGGGTCACAATGTCCAATCCACATCCACTCATGCAGAGGTCACAAGAACAGGCAGCATATCGTTCCATTGTGAATAGGGTCGCCATGCGTCAGAACAGGACTTGAAAAGCAACTAACAACAAGGAGCAAGGGTGGCAGCATGGAGGATTCTACTGCACACATCCAGGCATGTGATGATGGTGGCAGCAATGAAGACACAGAGAAGTGCCCAGACTTGGATGTGTTTCATGGGTAGAACCAACTAAACTGAGAGATTTGATGTGGGAAAGAAGTGAAAAGGAAGAGGAAGGGATGACTTTTTTGGGCTGAGCAAGTGGGGTGCTAATTACTGAGGCTGGTAAAGACTGCAGGAAAAACAGGTTCGGTGAGGGCTATGTAATCAACCATTCTCTTCTGTTCCTTTTCAGATGCCTTTAAACCACGTGAGTGGGGAAGTCAAACAGCCAATAAAATATACAAGTCAGCTCAGGGCAGTCTGGGAGAGGCTGTGGAAATACATGGAGCCCTGGTGGTGTAGTGGTTAAGAGCTATGGCTGCTAGTCAAAAGCTCACAGTTCAAATCCACCAGTTGCTCCTTGGAAACCTGAGGGGCAGTAGTACTCTGTCCTGTTGGGTCACTATGAGTCAGAATCTCAGCCTGAAACTTTGTAACACTATGGTTAGCAGCTTGCACTCTATCAAGCCAGTCTGCCTGGGTTCAAATCCAGGTCTCACTGTTGATTAGCTGGGTCACAAGGGGCAAGCTTCTCAACCTCTCTGGGCTTGGTTTCTTTCTCTTGTAAAATGCAAATGATTAGTATTTACTTCATAGGTTGTTGTGTAGATTAAATATTTTAATACAAGCAAAGCACTTGAAACAATACCTGGCACATAATAAATGGATCACTTGCTGTGGATTAATTACTTCACCATTCTGAGCCTCAGTTTCCCCAATCATCATCCCATCAGAGAATTTATGTGGAGAATAAGATGAGATGCTGTGTGCAAACACCATTAACACAGGCCTGACTCCTTTCTTAATCACTAACATTCCTGTAGCTGGACAATGAATAAGGAAGACCAAAGAAGAATCGATGCCTTTGAATTATGGTGTTGGCAAAGACTACTGAATATCCCATGAACTGCCAGCAGAACGAACAAGTCAGTCTTGGAAGAAGTACAGCCTGAATGCTCTTAGAAGCGAAGATGTTGACACTTTGCCTCACTTTCTTTGGACGTGTTATCAGGAGGCACCAGTCCCTGAAGAAGGACACCATGCTTGGTAAAGTAGAGGGTCAGAGAAAAAGAGAAAGACCCTTCAGGAGATGGACTGACACAGTGGCTGCAACAATGGGCTCAAATACAGCAACAATCGTGAGGATGTCACAGGACCAGGCAGTGTTTCATTCTGTTGTACACAGGGTCGCTACGAGTCAGAACTGACTTGACGGTACCTAAGAACAACATTCCTGTAACTATAGTTACTATTACTGATGTTACCATTTATATTGCTGCCCACACTCTTATTAATTCTCTCTGTGTTACTAGAATTATTATTTACTATTGTTATTATTATTACTACTTCAAATTACTGCTCATTATTGATAGCAATGTTGGCAATATTACTATTACCATCTCACTATTCCCCCACATCCAATGCCCCTCCCATCAAGAGTCCCAAAGCCTACCAGGACCCCTCAACTCCAAGCCAGGATTTTCTTCCCTGGGGCCTCTAAGGCCAGGCCTTTGGCTTGCTGAAAGGAAATGAAGGTGGGATTCAGGCCCTAGGTCCCCTACATGCAGCAAAGATGGACGACAGCACCCTCGACCTCTTTGGGCAAGCAGGGTGCCCAAACAAACCAGCTGAACGGTAAGGGGGGTAGGGCCTGGGGAGGGCACATATTAGACAAAGCTTTCTTCTGCTTCCTACCAGTTACCAGTTGGCATCAAGATGATTTCAACTCACCGCAACCCCATGTGTGTCAGAATAGAACTGTGTTCCATAGGGTTTTCAATGGGTAATTTTTCAAGATGGCGAGGCCTTTCTTCTGAGGTGTATCTGGGTAGACTCAAACCTCCAACATTTCGGTTAGCAGCCCAGTGCTTTAACCATTTGCACCACCCAGGGGACATTCTCTGCTTCCTAGCATTGCTAAAAAAAAATCCCATTCACCCCTCAATAATGCTTAATGGTTTCACCCAGTCTCCCCGTCACCAGTGCGATCACCCACAAACTACTTGTTGCTGTGTGCCATGAAGTCAATTCCTCCGACTCATAGTGACCCTGTAAGACAGAGTAGAACTGCCCTATAGGATTTCCTAGGCTGTAATCTTTATGGGAACAGATCGCCAGGTCTTTTCTCCCTCAGAGTGGCTGGTGGGTTTGAACTGTCGACTTTTTGGTTAGCAGCCACCAGGGCTTTTCCTTAACCACTGCACCACCAGGTCTCCGCAAGCTAATTAGTTCCCAAGAAATGCAAAGGAATTCAAACCCCAACTTTCCCCCAGGACTGTGGCTCTAGATCTCAGCTTCTCTGTCTAGTAGAGGCCTTGGCATTCCTGCCCCAGCTCAGCTTTAAGATAATGACAAATGAGGTGAAAATGGCTCCTTTAAAGCACTATACAAAGTAACGTAACTTTTATTGAGTCCGTTAAGTGCCAGGAACTGGCCACACAGAGCCATAAGGCGTAGTCCCTGCCCTTGAGGAGCTCACAGTCTAGTAAGGGAGACAGACTCGGAAGTGATCCCCGCAAAGATGGAGGGGCAGGAGGCAGCAGTGACCAGAGGAGGAACCATTAATCCTCTCCCAGATTCCAAGTCGGCTATGAGAATGCAAATAGGAAGCTTGTCATTGTCTCTTTCTCCTTCCCTGTGACAGCTCTGACCTCTCTCTGTCCTGAGCACCACGAGGGGATGAGAGAGAGACAAGGATGACAGAGATACAGCCGAAATGCCCTCAAAAATCTAGTAGACCCTGGCGGGTTATATACAACAGTAACTTTATTTCCCATAGCTGCTAACCAGCACAGCGGAAGCTGAGGGGACTAGGGAGACTGGAAGAATGGGAGCTGGGCCGGCCCAGTCCACTGAGGGGAAAGGGAAATGTAATGGGGAGAGGGGTGCCCAGGGCCTGGGAAGTAGGGCAAGGGGGAGGTCCCCAGACGGAGAAGCTCACAGTAGGGCGCCAGCAACCACAGCCAACAGAAGAGTCGCCAATCCGACCATGGGAGCTGAAGAGCCCTTGGAGTGGTCCTGGAGTTCACCTTTGACGGGGCGCTGCCCCACATTACTGCGGTCCTGGTGGCCAGCAGCACCTCCAGCCAAGGTGGGCCCGTTTTCCTGGGAGGCCTCAGGTTCTGCCTTCTCTTCTGGAGGAGTCTGTCTGGCTGGCGCTGGGCTGGGTTTGGTACTGGAAGAAGTGGTGGGTGGGGCTGGGGTGGATGTGGTGACAGAAGTGGTCAGGGCCGGAGTGGTGGGCTGGGAAGCGGTCATCAGGACAAGGGGAGGGATTCGACGGGCAAAGTAGGTCTTGTTGCGGAGGTCGGAGTTACAGCGGGATCCCTGGCAGCAGGAACCGCTGAGCGTGAACCCTGGACCTGTCACCGTATCGCGGGTGCATAACTCGTCCGTGACGCAGCCCCGGATGGGCAAGGATACAGTCACACTGGCTGCAGGAGGGAGACATATGTGGTCAGTGGTTAGAGAGAAGGGGGAGGCACAGCCAGAATGAAATTTGGGGACACTAGGAGTAAGATTGGAGCCGAGAACCCCCAAAACAGGGGACAGAAGGGTCCTGTACCCCTTAATCCAAAAAGTCTCAACTCGGGCCCCGCTTTCAGAAACACTGTTCCATTGTCTTTGCAACTGGTGATCCATATTTCCCAAAGCACTTTGAGAGGAAACCTTGTAAGCTGAACTACAAATCCCACAATACCTTGGCAGAAAGGTTTGGACTGGGATAGAGCATCTCTCACACAACCAAAGAACAGAACAAACATCCCCCACGTCCCTCCCTACCATTTCTCCCTCTCCCTTCCTCTTCGTTGCCCTCTTCCGGACCGCCAAAATTTAGCCTAAGAGTCAGAACTACACCTCCCATAGTGCACCTGGCAGAGGATGAAGCTTGGAGAACTTCATCTCCCATGGTTCCCTGAGGCAGAGGCCAGGAAGCTGAACTATTATCTTTCCAACTCCTCCGGAGGAGCCCTGGGGCGCAGTGGTTAAGAGCTCAGGCTAGTAATCACAACGTTGGCAGTTCGAATGCACCAGCTGCTCCTTGGAAACCCTACGGGGCATCTCTACTCTGTCCTTTAAGGTCGCTAGTGACTCGACGCCAACGGGTTTGGTTTAATGCTCCGGGATAAGAGGGAGCCCTAACCCCTTGAATTTAAGGGGTGGGAACTCTTACCCGCCACGATGCCTCAGAAGGGCTACCACAACCCCTACGGTCCCGTGCTCCGGAGCTCGCTCACCTGCTGTCAAGGTAACTTTGCCATCGAAACAGCCCTTGTAGAAATGGTCGCTGGCATTGTAGCAGTTTACGACGGGTGGCGCCGAACCCTGGCACGCCTCGGGGCTCAGCCCCATGCAACTGTAGCACTCGATGCCGTTGGGCTTGTAAGCGCTCTCACTGCCTGCAAGGGGATGGGAAGGAAGGAAAAGGGACGAGAGGGCTCGGGAATCAGAGGTCCTGGTCCCTCCAGCCCACGTTTCCGACCTTCAACAGACGCACAGCTCAGCTCCATGGCCACGGCCATCCCGCGCACAGACCCACAGCCCCGCCCCTAGCGTCCAACCTCACCTTACCTACAGCAGTGAAGTCTTAGCCCCATCCTAGAGTGTGATCCCGTCCCCAGTCCGCGTCGAGTACTCCCGCCAGCTCTCACAGCTCCCCCTCTAGCCAGGCCACTTAGCCCTGTTGTAGCAGCGCCCTTGGGCCTATTACCCCGCCCCCACTCACCTGCGGGACTGAGTGCTTCCGAGGTGAGGTTGAGCTTGGTGTTGCAGAGGTCCTGGGAGCACTGCTGCAGCTGGATGAAGGCCAGAAGCCCGTGAAGGTCCAGTCCGCGGTCATTCTTCCCGGGGAGTCCCGAGCCACATCCCCGCACTGCCACCGAGATTTGCCCGTGGACTGCCGAGAGGAGGGCGGGGTCAGAGGAGGGCAGGGTTTCAAAGGGGCGGGGCCTCGAATAGAATGGTGCCTGGATGGCGCAAACGGTTAAGCGGCTGGACTACTAGCGGAAAGGTCGGCGATTCAAACCCACCCAGAGGCGCCTCAGAAGACAGGCCTGGCAATCTGCTTCCTAAAGGTCACAGCCTTGAAAATCCTATGGAGCAGTTTTACTCTGCACATATGGGGTCGCCATGAGTGGAATCAGCTCGGCAACAACTAACAGAGACTAGACAAACCAGGATCCGAAGACTGGGCTCTCAGAGCAGATCGGAGGGGAAAAAACAGACGGAAGAATGACAGAAGAGGCGAGGACATAGAGGGGCGGAACCTCGAAGGGCTGGGTCCAAGGGATCAGACAGACAGGCTGACAGACACCGGGCAAATGGAGGGGAAAGGGCCACGACGGGCGAAGCAGCGGGAAGCCTCATCATAAGGAACCGAGAGACTGACGAAAAGAAAAAAAAAAAAGCACAGGATCAGAGAAATATGGGCCTTCTAGGGAAGTGGCCTCAGAAAGGGAGGTTTCATTAACCAACTCTACAGGGGTGGGGCTTCCACAGAGAGCTGAGTCTGTGAAGGGCGGGGCTTAAACAGAGGAACAGGGCCTCAGACTGTGGGAACCTAGGAGAAGACCTCTGAAAGGGAACCTCCATCACCTGGGGGGTAAGGGAAGCTGGCCTGAGGAGGGGAGAATTCCGGCAGGGACAGAAGGGGGCAGGAAGTGTCCGTGGTGGCGCGGAAATGAATAGGGTGTACCCGCAAAGAGACCAGATTCCTAAAGGGTGGACGCGGCTGCAGACCCAGGCTCTCCCAGCCCGCCCCACCCCGTTTGCAGCTCTCAGCCTCCCACCCCCCGAAGCCCGGATGGCGACGGACAGCCCGGGAGTGAGGGGCGCAGCTGCGTTGAAGAGCCCAGGTCAGGCTGATAGAGTGGAGCGGGGCTGCGTTGGAAAGGTGCGGCCAGATGCAGAGGGGGCGGGCTGGAGGAGCCTGAACCTTGGGCTTGGACCCCGAGTCCTGACTCACTGGTCTCCACAGCTCCCACCGCCTCTGTGCAGACGTCGGCGTCCGGCGCGCACTTCACCGCCTTCATCTTCTGCGAAGAACAACCGTCATCTGCTTTCTGCACGCAGCTGTAGCACTCCAGGGCCTGCGCTCCTGAGGGTGTGGGCCGAGTAGAACTGAGCCATCTATTCAGGAAATGGTGCTTCCCACGCCCTCTGTCCCCGAGATGAGACAGTCCATCACTGCACAACCTTTCCCGGGGCAGGGAGAGGGACCAAACCAAAACCAAACCCGTTGCCGTCGAGTCTATTCCTACTCACAGAAGCCTTCCCAAAAACGTGGGGTCGCGGGATACACGGGGTCCCTTTCCTTTAAGCCCCCTATGCCTAGAGAGGAGCCCTGGTGGCGCAGTGGTTAAGAGCTACGGTGAGCTACGCCGCTCACCAAAACGTCGGCAGTTCTAACCCACCAGCCGCCCCTTGGAAACGTTATGGGGCAGTTCTACCCTGCCCTGTAGGGTCGTTAAAAGTAGGAATCGGTTCGATGGCAACAGGTTTTTTGGTATGCCTAGAGTGGGAGCACTCACTCCACAGCCCCTTATGATGTGGGGCATCCCTCCACCGTGCCTCCTCATCCAAGGGTAGGGGGATCTCTTCCCACAGCTCTCTGCTGAGGATGGGAGAACTTTTCCCATTCTGCTCAGAATGAAGGATCCCTTCCTGTAATCCTCTGTTATGACTGGGGACCCTTTCCACAGCCGCCGCTGCTCAAGATGGGAGAATTTTCCCCACAGCCTTCTCCGCCCATAGTGGGAGGGGGCCTTCCCAGAGCCCTCTCTGCCCATGGTGGGGGGCCCTTTCACAGCCCCCTCTGACAAGACAGAGAATCCTTCCCACAGCCCTCTCTGCTCAAGATGGGAGAACTTTTCCCACAGTACGTTCTGCCCGTGGTGGGGGACCTTCCAACAGCCCCCTCTACCCAAGACAGGGGAGGTTTCTCACAGCCCTTTCTGCCCAGGGCAGGGAACGCTACAGAGTGGGGGAACTTTTTCCACGACCCCTTCTTCCCAGGCGAGGATCACTTTCACAGCCCCCTCTGCTCAGGATGGAGGACTTTCTCCCACAGCCATCTGTGGGGGCTGGGGCGGGGAACCTCCTCCCTAGATCTACCCCCTCCACCCACGCCGGGCAGCAGACCCACCTTCCTGAAGCAGCAACGGCAACAACAGCAGCCAGCCTGCCGTCCAGATCACTGCTTTCCTGGCGGGATTCATGGCTTGGTCCTGCTCCCTCAGCCTCCCCCCTGAGTGTGCCGCCTCCCAACCCAGGCCCTCTTACCTGAGCCCCCGGATGAGTAATCTCCCCCAGGCAACCTTGGCCTTGCCCAACCAGACCCAGTCAGCGTCAGCTGTAGGGCGGGGCCCTTGCTTGTAGTTGCGTCACCCCCCTCCCCCCCCCCCCCCCCCCCGGAGAGGAGAGCAACCTCTGCCCTGAGCATTTGCAAGAAGGGGTTGGGTGGTAGCCACTTCCCTGACAGTTCCCAGGAGAAAGTCTGCATGGGAGAGGGAGGCCGAGGCTCAGAGAAGAAGAGTCTGAGCCCTCAACCTTCAACCTTCATTAAATACTTAATGACCATCTACAGTGTGTGCAGGGCTTTGGCTAGGTGATGCTGGGAGTCAAGACAGAAGCAGTCCTTGCCCCCAAGGAGCTCACAGGCTAATGGGGGAGACAGATAGTAATCAAATAATGGTACAGATTGTTATTTACAACTGAGAGGAGGACAATGAAGGAGGAAGTGTAGGGAGGCATGGAGTCTAGAGAAGGGGGCTGGTCAGTGAAGGCTTCCCTACGCCTGTCAACATGCCTCCTGACCTCAAAGACATGGGGGATTTAGCCAAGTGAAGCAGGTCAGGGGAGCGGTGACAAAGAGCGATACCAGGCGGAGGAGGCAGCACATGCAAAGACATGGAGAAGTAGCACTGACCATTCAAATACTAAAAGGAGACCAACATGCCTGGAGCTCAGAGGGCAAAGGTGAGAAGGATGGAAACTGAGGCAGAAGAGGTAGGCAGCAGCCAGATCATTCAGGGCCTTAGAGGCCCTGAGAAGAACTTGGGATTTATCCTTTTTTTTTTTTTTAATTTTATTTTATTGTACTTTAAGCGAAAGTTTACAATTCAAGTTAGTCTCGCATACAAAAATTTATACATACATTGTTATGACCCTAGTTGCTCTCCCTATACTGTGACAGCACACTCCTCCTTTCCACCCCAGATTTCCCGTGTCCATTCAACCAGCTCCTGACCCTTTCTGCCTTCTCATTTCGCCTCTGGACAGGAGCTGCCCATTTAGTCTCATGTATCTACTTGAGCTAAGAAGCACGCTCTTCACAAGTATCATTTTATGTCCCATAGTCCAGTCTAATCTTTGACTGAAGAGTTAGCCTCAGGAATGGTTTTAGTGCTGGGCTGACAGAGTCTGGGGGCCATGCTCTCTGGGGTTCCTCCAATCTCAGTCAGACCATTAAGTCTGGTCTTTTCTTTAGAATTTGAGTTCTGCACCCCACTTTTCTCCTGCTCCAACAGGGACTTTCTGTTGTGTTCCCCGTCAGGGTGGTCATTGGTGGTAGCCAGGCACCATCTAGTTCTTCTAGTCTCAGGCTGATGCAGTCTCTGGTTTATGTGGCCCTTTCTGTCTCTTGGGCTAAGACTTTCCTTGTGACTTTGGTGGTCTTCATTCTCCTTTACTCCAGGTGGGTTGGGACCAATTGATGCATCTTAGATGGCTGCTCACTGGCTTTTAAGAAAAATTGGGATTTATTCTGAAAGAAGTGGAGAACCTTTGAGAGGGTCTACATCAGCTGCAGGGTGCGGGGCAAGAAGCATGATAAGACTTGCTTTTCAATATAATTACCCTGGGAAATAGCGCAAATATTCATCAAGCAGTGAATGGAAAAATAAAGGTTGGTTCGTTAGTCCAGTGGGATACTACACAGCACTGGAAAAATCAAACTGCTTAAATATGCAATAGCACAGATGAATCTCAAAAACTTTATGGTGAGCTAAAGAAGTGTTGGGCAGAACATACAGTGTCATTCCATTTACGTGAAGCTCTAGAACTGTCAAAACTAATCTGAGAATTGATGAATGTAGTTGGTGTCACTGAACTGTACATGTAAAAATGTTGAATTGGCATGTGTTGTGTTTTATATATATATATATATATATATATGTACATATATTTTACAACATTTTTTTAAAAAAAGAAAACCCTAAAAAAAATAAGAAAATAACTAATCCGATATAAATCAGAACAGTGATTACCTTTGGAAGGTCATTGCCCCAGAAGGAGCAATAGTGAGGAACTCCTTCTATCTTCATCTGGGTGATAACTACATGTGTACAACTATGTAACAGAGTTCCTTGATGATGCAAACAGTTTAGTAAGTGCTCACTAGTTGCAGAAAGGTTGGCAGTTGGAACCCCCCCAGACATGCCTCGGAAGACAGACCCGGTGATCTGCTTCCGAAAGGTCACAGCCTTGAAAATCCTGTGGAGCAGTTCTACTCTGCACACATGGGGTCGTCCTGAGTAGAAACTGAGTCGACAGCAACCAACAGCAATGTTACAAAGACTCGCCAAGCTGTATACCTACGCACTACACTGAATGTATGTTATTTTTTAATAAAAACAAGAGAAAAGGGCAGGGTGGCTTCGGTGTCAACAAGGAAAAGGACTGCAGAAGGGTTGAAAGAGAGAGCTGGCAGTCTTCCAAGTAAGAAAGAAAAGCAACCTCTGAAAGCCAGGAGCAGGCCTGGGACTCACAGTGAGGCCCTGGGGTTTTCCTGTTGAGCATGAACGGTCTCACAGCACACCGACATCAAACAAGGCCACACTGTGACTGTCATGACTCAAAACAAAATCAAGGGCACGCCATGATCATGTCTGAACACAGAAACAAACGAAAACATCATGCGAACTACAAAATGACTAAGCATCCTCGTATCCTGGCTAATATGTGACTGCTCCATTACATTACATTGCTTTACATTACATTAATATAACTGACAGCTTTTGCCTTGCTTCATTCTGCCTGCCTCATAGATAAGATTTATTACAATACCAATCATAGAATTGCCTGTACTTTCGTACAGTATCCAATCCAGAGCAAAGCTCTGCTTCCTTGAACCTTCCCTCAAATCACCAAACACAACCCAAATCCTGGAAGTCCTTTCTGACACCCTCTTACTGAGATGCCCCACAGTTCCACATGGTGTGCGTTCTCCCTCCCCGCAATGAACATTAAACCCGACTTGTTCAATTCCAGGTGTGTTCCAAGTGGACTTTGGCTGGAGGGCATTGCCACAGGTAAGAGATGATGGTGACCTGACCTAGGGTGGTAGCAGTGGAAATGGTGAAAAGTGGAAAGATCCAAAATATATTAGGAAGTAGACTTGGCAGGAATTACCATGGATCAAATGTGAGGGAAGAGGCAGTGGGAGGTTTTCAAGATGACTTCCAGGTAGTTCATCACAGTAATAACAATGATAACAGAAGTAATAATAACAACAACAGTGGCCAAGGATTGGTGTTTACAATTGCCAGAAACTGTTGTGAGCACTGGGCCTGCATTAGCTCATTCAATCCTCATTGAAACCCTTTAAGGTAAATACAGTATGACTGTTATCATTTATTTAGGAGCCCTCGTGGCGCGACGGTTAAGCACTCAGCTGCTAACCAAAAGGTTGGTGATTGGAACCTACCAGCTGCTCCTCGGAAGAAAAGGCCTTGCGATCTGCTCCTGTAAAGATTACAGTGTAGGATACCCTATGGGGCAGTTTTACTTGGTCATATGGGGTCGAAATGAGTCAGAGTTGACTTACAGCAATATCATTTATTCCACACCGACTGCGTGCCTAGCACTTCCTATGAATCATTTCTGACTGTCACAACTGCCCTGCAAAGGGAGGAGTGAGCCCCATTTCACAGATGAGGAAACTGAGGCTGGGAGAGGCTTAGAAGTGGCAGAACTGGGATTTGAACCCAGAACTGTCTCTGAAAGCCTCCACTGCTGCTCATCAGGGCCAGAGCCTGGCCTTGAACCTGATATTTTGCCCCACAGAATCAGGTTCCCACGTTCAAGTCCCAGTTCTGCCACTAACTTGGGCAAAGGGCTTCCATTCTTTGGTGTCCAGAGACCTTCTCCAAAAGCAGAAACAATGACAGTAGCACATTTATTTAGCGCTTCCTGTGTGCTAGGCATTACTCCACACACTGCATCCCTAGGAGATATTTTTATGATAGCCATTTTACAGATGGGGAAATCAAGGCAGAGAGAAGTTTGACAACTTGCCCCTTGTCACACAGTAGGAAGTGATGGAGGCAGTATCTGAACCCATGTAGTCTGGCTCAAGAACTCACACAAGTATACATGGGCACATGGGTTACCACAGGGGCGGATTATCCAATAGGCAAGGTAAGCATGGTGCTTACCTTGTTTATCAGATCACCTGTAGTGAACAGTTTCACATTTCTTCACCACATCAAAGACTCCGCTTCCAGGTATGGCTGGCATCTGTCTCTCTCCCAACCCCATAGCACTCTCCTATAGGAGCAAAACCTCTTTTCAAATTTACAATCCCTGGCAGGGGCAGATAACCCAGTAAGAGAGGCTTACTTTGCTTACTTATTAATCTGTAATGAACACGTTCACATGAGTTTCACTAATAGACCCTACTTCTTTAGCTCCCACTGTGTTCAGCCCTTTTACAAGCAACTTCTCCTTGAATTCCTAATGAGAGGGTAGAAAGGCACGACCATTTCACAATGAGACCTAACGAGATGAAGATGTTCAAGTTCACACAAGAAGGAAGCAACAGAGCCAGGAGTCAAACCCAGCTCCTTCTGACTGGCTCGCTATCTGATGGCAGGAAAAATAGCGGCTGTGCTTGTACGGATACCATCTGTTCCCCACACTCCGTGAGCACCCCTACTCCGGACAATGACAAGCACCTCAGTCACATAGGTGGGGTCACTTGGCATCACGCTGAGACGCACAGACAGCGAAAGTGGCATCTTGTGAAGTCACTCAGGACTGGCCCTGCCTCCCTGTCTCCAAATCCCAGCCACATCTCTGGTGTGAGGTGTCACCTCGATTAAGTATCTTCACCTCTCTGAGCCTTCCAGGCCTCTTTTTTATAACAAAGGAAGGGGTGTCTTTGTGCATGAGTAGAGAAAGTCTCAAGTCTGGAATCAGACTAAAATTTTAATCCTGCATCTGTCACCTCCTTGCTGTGTGGCTGTAAGTCACTCAGTCTCCCTCTCTGAACTTCATCTGTCTCCTTTGTCAAGTAGGTCTGCAACACCCTGCCTCCGGAGGGTTGGAGCAAGGACTTGGTGAGTGGCAGGCAGGGTGACTGTCCTATGATTATTGTGTGCTGAGCAGCAGAAGGCCCTGCAGGCCCCAGCCACGTGGGAGAGTTTCAGGGAGGAACCCCCAACTGGCCCAACCAACTGGCCCAACCGGGAGAACTAGCGTCTTGGGAGGGAGTGGGATGGGGAGTCTCCTCTTGCTCAGGCCTGCCTAGTTCCTGGAAGCTGACTTCTGCCTAGCCCACGATCAGAGAGCAGAGGGAGGTTTGAATACACCACTTTCAGTTGGCCTGCTCTGTGGCTCTTACCAGCCCCTGTCCACAGAGGTCATTGTGCAGGAATGTAGAGTCTGCTTCTCAGATGAGGTGAAATGGCACAGTACAGACTATAAGTAAACCCATGCTTACCTTGCTTATTGAGTATTCCGTCCCTGGGAGCCCCCCCATATCTGAACCCTCAAGGAAGTCAGTAATCCAGGATGGGGCATCAGCGCCTGAGGAGATGGGAACTAGAGGGACTGAATGCCCAGATCCAGAAGGACTTGAGAGGGGGAATGACCTGTCTCCAGACGAAAACAGCCTAGAGTGGTTGAGGCTGTGGTGGGGGAGCCACGGGGTCTGTGGAAGCCCAGAAGAGGCACCTGCCCCAGCCTAGGGATCAGAGAGAACTTCCTGGAGGAGGGGGCATCTAAGATGAGGCCTAAAGGATGAAGTCAGCCAAAAGTTTTGTCTGACTTGTTCATGGCTGTCCCCAGTCCTTAGCATCTCTCTCTCATGAATTTATTCAGCCACCAGATTTTCACTCAACATCTAGTTTGTACTAGGCTCAGTGGTGACCAAGATAGGACCAGTCCATGCCTCCTGGAGCAACCACTCCAGCAGGGGAGATGCTTTCATCAGCAGTGATGACCCAAGGTAGTCAGGGCCGGGAAGAGGGAGACACAAATAGATGGGTTAGGGTCAGGTTGGGGGAGCCACAGGCAGAGGGGTCCGAGAGGAAGCCCGAGGGCTGCAGGAACCCAAAGGAAACATCGGACTCAGCCAGGAGAATCAGGGAGGACTTCTTGGAGAAGGAACATCTGAGTTATGACCTAAATGATGAGTAGGAGTTGGGTAAAGTGAGGAAAAGTACCTAAACAAGGGAGCAGTACATACAAAGACCCCAGAGGTTAAAGGGAAGCATTTTTACTCATTTTCATGGTATAAAATGTGCCACATGGTGCTGGGGACAGTGGTGATCAAGACAACCCAGTTCTGCTCTCACGGAGCACTCAGTTCCATAAGGAACTGGCGATGACCCAGAGTGCTCAGGGGTGGAATGTGTGTGTGTGTGTGTGTGTGTGTGTGTGTGTGTGTCTGTGTGTCTGTGTGTATGTCAGAGAGGGCTTCCTCAAAGACGGGACATCTGAACTAAGACCTGGAGAATTAGCTGGAAACATAAGGGCAGAGGGAACAACATATGGCAAGGCCTAGAGCGAGGGGGCCTTGTAGGTCCTAGAATTTGCAAATAACCCAATCAGGGTAAAATCCCCAAAGACAAAGGAATGGGTCACTGCCCCACTCCCACCTGCCATGACCTCAGGGTTGAATGTCTCCATTCCTAGAGCGGGGAGCCAGCTATGGGATACTTAGTTCTCAGAGGCCTCCGACGCCTGGACTGGAAACCACAGCAGCAACCATTGCTTTTCCTCCATGTTTAATTCTGTATCGCAGGGGCACCAATAAATAGTTCCTTTCCACCCCTGCAATCTTCCTTATGCCCCGGGCAGGGCCCTAGAGACTGGGATCCTGCCCCAGGAGGCCTCTGCAGCTGAGAATGCCGAGGTTCAGACCAGCCGAACAGCAGCTGGGCAGGATTCCCCGGAGAGTTCCAAGGGGCCGGGCCCAGGTTTTCCAGCAGTGGGCGGGGCCCCGGTGGGACGTCCTCCCCGGGGGCGGGGCCACTCAGGGGGCGTGGTTCTCATCGGCTGCGGTCACAATGACGTCCATCCAAATGCGCATGGCTTCCGGGCTCGGGGCCACCATGTAGAAAAGGCGCTCGTAGGTTTTGACGCAGAACGTCAGGCGGGGGCTGGGGCTCTGAAATAAGCAGCGGAGTGGGAGTGGTTAAGAGAACACACACCAGCAGCACCACAGGTTCGAATCTCAGGGCTGCTAATTATACGCCCTGTGGCATTGGACAAATTACTTAGTTTTAATCTTCTGTCTTCCTAAATGGTGTTACCCACCTCACTGGGATGTTAAGGATTAAATGAATTAACCAAGGAAAGCGCTTAGAATTAACTTAGGAAAAGCACTGTTACTAAAGTGGGAGCAAGATAAATTAAAAAAGGATTCATGGCCTTTCCCCCAGCCTACCTTCTCCCACATTAGGAATATAGGCGTTCAAATCCCCTCTCCCCAAAATCTAAGTCCCCTGCCCCCGCCCGGGTTTGTAATTGGATTAAGCCACCTAGTGGCTAGAACTCATTTACTGAGTAACTACTTACTACATCCACCACCCATCTTTCAGTGTGTCACACTGTGATGGCTTGTGTGTTTTGATCTACTTCCAAAAATTAGCCAGTGGAAACCCTACAGATCACAACAGAATACTGTCCAATATAGTGCTGGGAGATGAGCCCCTAGGTTGGAAGGCACTCCAAATACCCAGTGGCCTCAACAATGGACTCAAACATACCAACGATCATGAAGGAAGATGGTGCAGGAACCAGGCAACGCTTTATTCTGTTGTGCATTGGTCGCCATGAGTTGGAATCAACTCAACAGCAACTAACAACAGCTTACTACATACCAGCCCCCCCAAAAAACAAAACAAAACCCATACAGTCAATTCCGACTCATACCGACCCTGTAGGACAGGGCAGAACTGCCCCATCGGGTTCCCAAGGCTGTAAATCTGTACAGAAGCAGACTGCCACATTTTTCTCCCACAGAGCGGATGATGAGTTCGAACCGCTGCACCGACGTTTCAGTTAGTAGTCGAGCGCTTAAGCACTGTACCACCACCCCAGAGTTGAGTAAATGTCTTACATCCGTTATCTGTTTTAATCTTATAACCCTTAGGAGGGGGCTGGATTGTGTCCATTTTGCAGATGAGAAAACTAAGGCTCAATGAAGGGAAGCCACTTCCCTGAGGTCACACAGTTGAGATTCCAATCTAAGCTCTAAAAAGCCATAGTTGTTTGCTCTCCATACAGCTTCCTAAAAATGGAGTCATTTGCCAACAAATAATCTCTGGCACTGCACTTTTATGAAAGTTCTGAGTCCTGAGTTCTCTGGGGGAAAATAAACATGATATGACACCATGGGGCCCACTCCCACCTTGCAGCTATGGGCAGGAGCTGAGTAATAACCACCTCCTTTACTTGCTTCCCAGGCTGCCTCCACTCCATCCTTCCCCTGCCCTCATATATTCCTGGCTTGGCATCAGAGTGTGCCAAATTTTTGCTCTAAAAGTTTTGCTCCAAGAAAAGTTACAGTGGCTGAGAGCCAGAGATTGGGCTCTTAATTTTTGGCCCCTGGGGAAATGGCCTGCTGGTCTCCCATCCTGGATGGCGAGGATTCTGACAGTAGGGGCCATGGCTGGCTTTTCCTGGGCTGGGATGGGATGGATGAGCTAGGGATGAATTAAGGCTTGACTGCAGGGGCTTCGACCGGGAGGACAGGGCCGCACTGAGGGGAGGGCTTCACCTTGAAGGCACAGCGTAAGTGGTCGTAATAGACTTCCTCGATGGCCTGGAAGTAGATGACGCCTTTGAGCTTGGTCTCTTCCTTGTCTGGTGAGGAAGGCGAGGGAGAGACAGAGACAGTGAGGGTGCGTGTGTTGGGATGGGGTCACTGGGCCCAAGTTGAGGCTAGGGGTGGGGTGAGGAACACGGTGAGTCTGAAGGTCCCTGCAGTACCATGGTAGTGAGGTGAATCTGAAGGTTGAAGATGCTACATGGGAGATTGGGCATGGAGGCTGGACAAGACTGGGGCCCAGACTACTGGGTATCTTGGGGAGTGGGGTCTGGGGAGCTGGAATCCTGGGTGTCTGAATACCTCGATCCCTGAGAAGGGCAGGAGCTCAGGGAGAGTGTCAGAATCTTTGATTCCTCTAGAGAAGAAAGACTGGGGGTCTGATTCCTGGGTATCTTGAAGGGGGAGGAGAGGACCCAGGTTCAGACTCCTGGGTATTGTAGGAAAATGGAGTCTAGGAGCCAGACTTGTACAAAACTGATATCTATGCTACTGAGGAGGGCTAGGGGTTTGGATTCTGGGTCACTTAAAGAGGAAGGAGTTGGGGATCTGATCTCCTGAGTCCTGGGAGATGAGGGGCCTGACAGCTGACTCCTGGGATGGGGAAGGAGAAACTAGGGGCCCAAATTCCTGGATCTTGGGGAAAGCAGGAAGTGAGCACCTGGATGCCTGAATCCTGAGGGAGGAAGGGGCCAGGGACCCAGATCCAGCAGCCTAAGAGAATGGGGGGCTGGGGGCCAGCACTCCTGGGTGTCTGAGGAAAAAGGCCTCGAGACTGGACCCTTCCAGGTCCTGGGGACACAGCGCCCCAAGCGGCCTAGCTGGACTTACCTGCATAGTAGGCCAGGCGGCGGGCCTGGCGGTCAAAGCAGAACCATCGCTTCCTCCAGGTCTTGATGCGGCCTCCCATCTTGACCAGGGGTCCGCGGCAGCAGCCCCCTGACACCCGCACCTGCGGGCAGTTTTCTGGGTTGTGGCCCCATCGTTCCAGGTGCTGCTGGAGATCCAAGACGCGGGGGCCTGGAGGGTGGGCTGGGGGTGTGGGTGGGGGCTGGGGAGGGAAGAGAAGGGGCAGCTGACCATCGTGCAGCCTGGAGCCTCCCAAGGGGAGCCCAATCATAGCAGCTCAGGTGTAAGTATATTTACCTACCAAAGTCTTTAAACAGTAATATTAACAACGATGATGATGATGATGATTCCAGCAGCTGCACTTACTATGACATTCTGCCCAGGGCTTTATGAGCATCAACTCCTTGACCCCTCATAACCACCCTTGGGACCGGGTTACTATGAGCCCCATTTTACAGATGAGCAAACTGACGTATGCAGAGATGATATAATCCACTCTAGGTCCCACAGAGCTTCTAGGTGGCAGAGTTGGGACTCAAACCCACGACCTCCTGAGCCTAGAGCTCACTGCGAAACACCAGAGGCATGTCAGAAATATGAGGGACCCCTGGGTCAAGGTCCCCAAAGTGGGGCCCTCCTATGCTGCCTCTGTAAAACAGGGACCCAATAGTAAGTGGTCAATAAACAAGAACATTGATTTCACTGTTACTATTATTGTTATTCTTCTTGTGATTATTATCCTATGCGAAGCACTTTATAGCGCCTGGGTGGCGCAAATAGTTAAGCACAAGACTACTAACCAAAAGGTTGGTGGTTCAAATCCTCCCAGAGGTGCCTCAGAAGACAGGCCTGGTGATCTGCTTCCAAAAGTTCCCAGCCTTGAAAACCCTATGGAGCAGTTCTACTCTGCACCCATGGGCCACACCACGAGTCAGAATTGACTCAACAGCAACTAACAGTAACAAGCACTTTATATATATATTCTCTCTGCCCTCTCAAGCTCCCCTGGGGATAAGTACATTTATCTCCACTTTATAGATGTGGAAACCAAGACTCAGAGAGGTTAAGTCACTAGGCCCAAGTCACACAGCCGGAGCTGACCGAGCCAAGCCTCACTAGGCAGCATGGACATCTCAGGTGGCCATGAAGGTCAGGGGAGAGAATGAAGGCAATCAAAGTGTCTACTGCTTACGTGGAGATGAGAGCGAAGGAGGGGTCAATGACTCTCAACAATGGCGGTGCCATTATCAATATGGAAGCCACACCTGGAAGTGCCATCTTTCCTGTCTGGGTGAGGTGCCCCTCATCAGTGCTTACAAAGCACCCTACCCCAGCCCTTATCACAACACATCAGGAGAGGCTGTGTCTGTTCATACCCAAATAATCCCTGCAGAGAATGGTGTGAGCCCCATGGTCAAACCGAGGCGTAAACCCACTGCCGTCAAATCAATCTGGATTCATAGCGACCCTACAAGACAGAGCAGAAGTGCCCCGCAGGGTTTCCAAGACTGTCACCTTTATGGAGGCAGAATGCCACATCTTTCTCCCACGGAATGGCTCATGGGTTTGAACTACCAGTCTTTCTGTGAGCAGCTGAGCGCTTAACCACTGTGCCACCAGGCCTCCTTTAAACTGAGGCTTACAGCGGTATATCTCAGCCTGCAGCGGTCAAGCGAACCCCCTGGGGATTTTGTTAAAATGCAGACTGACTCAGTACTTCTGGGGTGCGGCTGAGGTTCCGCAGGTCTAACAGGCTTCCCGGGGACTCCGATGCTGTTGGTCTATGAACCACATTTTGAGAAGAGAGGGGCTTAGGAAACTGAAGAGGACGGCGAGACAAGGGATCAGTGATGTGATGAGATTCACTGATCGGGAACAAGGAGAGCGAGGTGGAGGGAAACGAGAACGAGGCAGGGGACTGCACAAAACGGGAAGGCACGGTTCGAAGAGCACCTACGGGGGCCTGGAACCTTACATGTCACCTCACCAAATCCATACGGCAATAATAATGACAACCAATGTGTATGGAGGCCTCTACTATGTGTCAGAAGGAGCCCTGGTGGAGCAGTGGTTAGGCACTCGACTCCTAACCAAAAGAGCACCAGTTTCTCCTTGGGAGAAAGATGTGGCAATCTGCTTCCATAAAGATTTAAAAAAAAAAAAACAAAACACTGCTGACAAGTCGATTCTGACTCATAGCGACCCTGTAAGACAGAGTAGAACCGCCCCCATAGGGTTTCCAAGGCTGTAATCTTTACAGAGAGGAGCCCGGGCGGTACAACGGTTAAGGACTTGGCTGCTAACTGAAAGGTCAGCGGTTCAAACCCACCAGCCGCTCCGTGGGAGAAAGATGCTGCAGTCTGCTTCCCTAAAGATTTACAGCCTAAAGATTTTCTCCTGAAGAGTGGCTGGTGGGTTCAAACCACCAACCTTCCAGCTAGCAGTCGAGTGTTTAACGACTGCACCACCAGGGCTCCCTATCTGTAAACAGGAGTAATAGTACCCATTTCAAAGGAGTCCTAGTGGCGCAGTAGTTAAAGGGTTCGGCTGCTAACTGAAAGGTCAGCAGCCACTCCATAGGAGAAGCATGTGGCAGTCTGCTTCCATAAAGATGACAGCCTTGGAAACCCTATGGGGCAGTACTACTCTGTCCCATAGGGTCACTGTGAGTTGGAACTGACTCAACGACAATGGGTTTGGATTTTTTAGTTTACTATGTGTCAGGCACGGGGCCAAGGCCATTACAGTGATTCGTCTCCTCTCCAAACAACCCACGGATGTTGTTGTTCGCTGCCTTCAAGTCGATTCCAATTCATGGTGACCCCATGTGTGCAGAGTAGAACTACTCCACAGGTGTTCATGGCTGTGACTTTTTGGAAGCAGACAGTCAGGCGTGTCTTCTGAGGCCTTTCTGGGTGGCTTCAAACCGCTAACCCTTCAGCTAGTAGTTAAGCGCTTAACCATTTGCTCCACCGGGGGACTCGGCAACAACCCGTTACTGTCCCCGTGTGGCAGGTGAGGAAAGACAGGCTTCTAGCGAAGCAGTGACTCACCAAGATCACCCAGCTAGGATGTAGTGAAGCCGGGGCCCAATCCAGGAGGACAACAGAGATGGGCTCAGGACTCTCAACTTCACCACGCCTCTGCCATATCACCTCCACAGAACCCCTGGCCCTCTCGAAGCCTCAGTCCCTGCTCTGAAAACTGGAGGTTATCACAGCATCCTGCTCGCAGGGCTGTTCCAAGGAGGCACTAGCCACTGCCAAGTTTTTCAACCTACCAATTCCACTTCTAGGTACAAATTCCAGAGACACACTGCACGCAACAGGGACTATTGAATAAATGATGGTGCACCCATACTCTGGAGAACTACAAAGCTGGGGCGTTTCATTTTTTATGAGGTAGAGCTTATACCTAACAACCCAGAAAGTTCCACTGCCCTCCTGCTCTGTTTTTCTCCCTGGCTCTTATCAGCAACTCACATGCTGTTTATTTTACTTACTGACGCTGGTTTTTGTTCATCTGCCCCACTAAACAACAGCTTCCCGAGGGCAGGGGTTTTAATTTTGGTCTCTGCCTTTAATCCAAGGCCTAGCACACTGTACGAAAACGACCAAACCCGTTGCTGTTGAGTTGCTTCTGACTCATGGCAACCCCATGTGTTATAGAGTAGAATTGAGCTCCATAGGGTTTTCTTGGCTATAATCTTTACAAAAGGAAATCAGCCAGGCCTTTCTTCCGTGGAGCCACGGGTGGGTTTGAACCACCAACCTTTCGGTTACCAGCCAAGTGCAAACCGTTTGCGCCACCCGGGGCCTAGCACACAGTAAAACCAAAACCAAAGCCATTGCTGTCGAGTTGATTCCAACTCACCGCCACCCTACAGGACAGAGTAGAACTGCCCCATAGGGTTTCCAAGAAGCGGCTGCTGGATTCGAACTGCTGACTCTTTGGTTGGCAGCCCAGCTCTTAACCACTGATACACCAGGGCTCCAAGCACACAGCAGGCACTCCATACATATTTGTTGGGAAAGGCAAGATGGGGGGGGGGGGGGGGATGGCTTAAGGGTGACCTTCACTTTCTCTATATTGTCTGGTTCCTTATGGCAAAAATGCACTCATGCTATCAGCATAGATAAACATAAAATTTTAATAAGGAAGCCATCAGCTAAACCAAGGATGCAAGAAAACCTACGGGATAAATGACATTAAAAAAAATAAAGTAACAACAAACAAAAAATAAATAAACAAATAAAGGTTGGAGGGAGGGAGGGCAGGTGCTGAGAGATTGAAAGAAATTTAAGAGACATTTTAATCACATACTTTGTGCATATTTTGTTTGGACCCAGAATCAAACGACCCAACTATAAGAAGATATTTAGAACCAACTGGGGACATGTGAATACGGACTGTGAGGAAATGGTAATACAGGCTATGGGGAAATGTGAATATGGAGTGTGGGGAAATGTGAATATGGAGTGTGTATTGTGCTGGAGCCCTGGTGGCACAGTGGTTAAGAGCTCGACTGCTAACCCAAAGGTCAGCAGTTCGAATCCACCAGCCACTCCTTGGAAACCCTGTGGGGCAGTTCTACTCTGTCCTGCAGGGTTGCTATGAGTCAGAAATGACTCCACAGCAACAGTTTTTGTATTATAATGTTATGGGATTACTACTAGTGTTGTAAGGTGTGATAATGGGATTTTTGTTACGTTAAAAAAAAAAAACTCATCTATTGGAAATATATAGTGACGCATGGGTAAACCAGAAAAACCAAATCCATTGCCACCGAGTTGATTCCAACTCATAGTGACCCTATAGGACAGAGCAGAACTGCCCCATAGGGTTTCCAAGGCTGTAAATCCTTAGGGACACAGACTGCTGCATCTTTCTCCCACGGAGTGGGTGGTGAGTTCAAATTGCCAGCCTTTCGGTTAGCGGCCATGTGCTTAACCACTGTGCCACCAGGGCCCCTCTGAAGCATGGGTGACATGATACAATATCCGGAATTTGCTTTAAAATATTCCAGTGCTGAATAGAAAGTACGTAGGGGATTAGTAAAACAAAGTTGACAAGTAAAAGAAGATTGGATATTGATAATTTTCAATATTACATAGTATGTGTGAGCTTATTAAACTATTATACTTTTGCATATGCTTGAAAAATTCTGTAATAAAACGTTGAAATAAAAATAAATAAATAAATAAAATTTTAAATTATTTTTAAAGGCCCCAGCATGTTGTTGCCCTTCTTCTGTAGTAACTGCTGACATTGTCACCAACTTACAGAAGAGGAAACTAAGGCACGGAAGTAGATCAAGTTACCCAAGGACAGAGATGGGTACAGATGATCGTAACAGAAACAGAAGCTGAGTTCTGTTTACTTCCCTGTCCTCTGCTAAGCTCAGCACACTTTTCTGTCCGATTGGAGGAGAGGAAGGTGTGAGATATAAGAAAGGGCATAGGGTGGGGGGAGAAAGAGAGCAAGGGAGAGGTGGGGGTGAGGGCAGGGGGGTTACTGACCATGATGGCAGGAACAGCGGGGCCTGCGGAACCTTCTGTGCTCCTTCTTGTCCCTTCCTGTGGGTACAGGATGAAGCAGTCAATGAGGATGCTGACCAGAAAAACGCAGAGAAAAATGCACTGTGGCTGCTGGGTCTTGAAGGAGGAGGGGGCTGAAGGCCTGGACTCCTGGGTCTTGAAGGAGGAGGGGGCTGGGGGCCTGGACTCCTGGGTCTGAATTAGGAGGGGGCTGGGGGCCTGGACTCCTGGGTCTGAATTAGGAGGGGGCTGGGGACCCAGACTCCTGGGTCTGAGGGAGGAGAGGGCTGGGGGCCCCAACTCCTGGGTCTGAGGAGGAGGGGGCTGGGGTGGGATCCCCTGTCCCTAAGGAGGAGAGTCTGTGGTCTTACCCTGGCCTTGAGCAGCCGCTCCCTCTCTGCCACAGCCTGCTGCAGGAGCCGTTCCATGCGAGCGATGTCTGGGTGGACGGCCCCACAGCTAGGAGGAGGGAACAGAGACCAGGGCAGGTTAGAGAGGCTCAGCCTTCTCCTCGCATCTTCCTACCTCTTCCCTGACATCTCACCTATTCCCAGGGCCACAGTTCAGCAGCTGATAGAGGGGGTGTCTCCCAGAATCTCCTGCTGCTGGAGAAACAGCTGAGGCCTCCAGGGGTCCTGAGGGAGAGGGGGCCGGGTCAGAGGGCTGGATACTCCCTCACTTCTTTCCCGGAAGGCATCCTTGCCGGCTCCTTCTTGTTTCAGGAAAGGTGGTGATGGGGAACTCAGGCAGGTGGGGAAGAAGAGGGTCCTCACCAGTACAACGGAGCGACAGAGGTTGGGGGGATCCTCTCTGGCTTGCCCTCTCTCCCCTCCTCCGGGGCAGGCTTCCGGTCCTCTGGAGGCCAATGGAGCCCTGGAAACACACAGGCCGAATTATAAAGGAAGGGACACTCAACCTCAACTCTAAGTCAGAAAAGTCAAGTGAAACCACCCGTCCCATTAAATTTAAAAAAAAAAAACAACAAAAAAAAAAAACCTGTTGCCATGGAGTCGATTCTGACACATAGCAACCCTAAAGGACAGAATAGAACTACCCCATAGGGTTTTCAAGGAGCAGCTGGTGGATTTGAACTGCTGACCTCTGGGTTAGCAGCTGAGCTCTTAACTGCTGAGCCACCAGCACTCCCCCATTACAGATCAAAAAACCCACTGTAAACATGGATGAACCTTGAAAAAACACAATGCTGAGTGACAAACGCTGGTCACAAAGGACCATATGCTGTATGAGCCCATTTACGTGAACTATCTAGACTAGGCAAAGCCACAGAGACAAGAAGTGGATTCGGGTGGTTGCCAGGGGCTGGAAGGGAGGGAGGAGTTAGAGGACAATGGCTATGGGGTGTGAGGTGTCTTTTCTGGGGTAACGAAATGTTCTAGAATTGATAGCGGTGATGGTGCCCAGCACTGACTGTACTAAAAACCACTGGATTGTACATTTTAAACGGGTGGATTACACTGTATGTGAATTATATCTCAATGTTTTTGTTGTTAGCTGTCATTAAATGGCCACTGACCCATGGTGACCCCATGCACAACATAAGCAAACACTGCCTGGTCCTGCGCCATCCCCATGAACAGTTGCAGATCATACCATTGTGATCCGTGGGGTTTTCATTGGCTGATTTTCAGAAGTAGATCACCAGGCCTTTCTTCCTACTCCATCTAAGTCTGGAAACTCCACTGAAACCTGTTCAGCATCATAGCAACATACAAGCCTCCACTGACAGATGGGTGGTGGCTGCACATAAGGTGCATTGGCCAGGAATTGAACCCAAGTCTCCTGTGTGGAAGGTGAGAATTCTACCACTGAACCACCAATGCCCCCTTATGTCTCAATAAAGCTGTTAAAAAAAAAAATGCCACTGTTTGAGTCCCTGAGTAGTGCAAATGGTTAACACTCTTGGCTGTTAACCAAAAGGTTGGCGGTTTGAGTCCACCCAGGGGCACCTCAGAAGAAAAACGTGGAGATCTACTTCCAAAAAATCAGTCACTGAAAACCTTATGGAGCACAGTTCTACTCTGACACACACAGGGTCACCATGAGTTGGAGTTGACTAGACAGCAACTGATTTTATGTCTCAATAAAGTGAAAAAAAAAAGTCCACTGGGAGTTGACGAGGATGTGGGAAGCCCGGACACTCTTACACTGTGATAGAATACCCTCTGTCGAGGCCAATTGGGCCATTTAAGCCTCAACAAGCTCTGGGAGCCAGGAAACATTAGTTCCACTTCACAAAGAAGAAACCGAGTTCCAAGTCCCCGTGGCTCCCTTCACTCTTTCCTTCCTTCAAACAATACTCCCCACATTTCCTAGATAGGGACCTTTACCTGTTGCTGTCCAGTCAATTTCGACTCACAGCGACCCCATGAGTTACAGGGTAGAACTGCTCCATACGGTTTTCTTGACTGTAATCTTTATGGAAACAGATCACCAGGCCTTTTTTCCATAGTGCCATAGGGTGGATTTGAACCACCAACCTTTTGGTTAGTAGGTGATTGCAAATCATTTACACCACTCAGAGACCTTTGCTAGGGACCTTATACACTTGGTATTGAGGAAGAAGAGGTGGGTTAGATAGACCCAGGCACTGGTGGCTCAGTGGTACAATTATTGATTTCTATACAGGAGAGCTGGGTTTGATTTCCATCCAATGCACCTCATACACAGCCACCACCTGTCTGTCAGTGGAGGTTTGTGTGTTGCTAAGATGTTGAATAGGTTTCAGCAAAGCTTCCACACTAAGACACACTAGGAAGAAAGGCCTGGCAATCTACTTCTGAAAATCAGCCAATGAAAAAACCCTATAATCAGGGAGGTGGGGCCAAGATGGTGGAGTAGTCAGACGCTTCTGATGGACCCTCTTACAACAAAGATGCAAAAAAATAAATGATTCCGGGAGCCCTGAACATCAAAGGCAGAGTTGAGGAACCAGACTGAGTGGCAGGGGGAGGGAGAGACAGTTTGGAAGCAGCGAGGAGTTGCCAGACCTGACCCGGCGAGAGCCTGAGCCCTTCAGGCCTGAGCAGCTCGTGGGTGAGCGGTGAGACAGGCAAGCGGTGGTGCTCGGGAGGCACATTTGCTGCACCAGGAGAGACCCAGTAACAGACAGTCTACACAGCCACCCAGAACCAGTGAGAAGCAGCCCTCATCAGCGAAAGATAAGTACTTGCCTACGGCCAACCTCGCAGATCAAAAACACCCCCTTAGGGAAAAACTTCTCTCCCATTTACCACCCCACTCCCTGCTCTGCACTGGGTCCCAGACCAGCTTCAGTAATTGCCGAGTCCCCTGGGCCAGAAGTAGGATCTGCCACATGCACGGAGGCATTCTCCCTGCCTTGGAGAGTGAACAAATTAACAAATGGGAAAAAATAAACTGCCAGCTCCCCTAAGCCAGGAACTCAGGGTAGGCACAGCTCCTTTGCCTAGGCACAGGCATAAGGGATCTATGGACTTTGAGTGCCTTTCCCCCTGCATAGACTTGTGTGGGCCCATCTCAACAGCATAGGCCCTCATTACCACAGTACAACTGGGTATATACCGGAAGTCTAACTTCAACTGTTTCAGCTGTTAAGTGGTAGGTTCTTGACATTTGACACTGCTCTGCCCATTAAGCAGGGTCTTCACCTACCCACATCAGGGGCCTGAGGACTGGTGGCTCCACCTATGCCACCTAGCCACCTGCGAGAGGGGCCCATGAATAAGAGGGGCCCCCCAGTCCTTACAGCCAACAGCATTAGGTGCTTATGGTCTGACCGCAAAACCAACTACGCGCTCTAGGGAACAGGGACACGCTTTCCTCCTGGACACTTGGCAGCGGCCATCAGCCCCCTGCCTTGCTCAGAGTGTGTCCCCCTACTACAGCCAGATGCCTGTGCCTACACCAATCACCCATGCCTGTCTAGGACTGTAAGTGAGAGCCTACACCACACATTTTGTGGCTATCTACCTGGGTACCTGAGCTGAATCCATACAGGAAGAGTGGGCGGAATCCTGAACTTACATACCTAGTAACAAGTCTAACCACCTGGTGACAGGACATTAGAGCTTCAAAGCTGCCAATAATCAAACTAGCTCATACAAGCAGCCTATTTGGGCATATCAAAACAAAACAAGAAGCTGGGACACAGTAAGCAAACATGAAATAAATAACTATAATAACTTATTGATGGCCCAGAGACAACAGTCAATATTAAATTGCATAAAGAAGGAATCCATGACGGCTTCAGCAAGCTCCCAAAATAAAGAATCGAGAAATTTTCCAAAGGAGGAAAATTTCTTGGAATTACTGGAGGCAGAATACAAAAGATTAATTTACAGAAATCTTCAAGAAATTAGGAAGGAAATTAAGCAAAACGCAAAACATGCAATAGAGGAAATTAAAAAGATTAGAGAAGAACATCATAACAAATCTAACAAGCTGCAAGAATCTATAGAGAGACAGCACTCAGAAATCCAGAAGATTAACAATAAAGTTTCAGAATTAGACAACTCAATAGAAAGTCATAGGAGCAGAATTGAGGCAATGGAAGTCAGAATTAGTGAGACTGAAGATAAAGCACTTGACACCAACTTATTTGAGGAAAAATCAGATAAAAGGACTAAAAAAAATAAAGAAACCCTAAGAATTATGTGGGACTCTATCAAGAGGAATAACCTACGAGTGACTGGAATATCAGAACAGGGGCGTAATAACAGAAAATACAGAGAAAATTGTTGAAGATTTGCTGACAGAAAACTTCCCTGATATCGTGAAAGATGACAAGATATCTATCCAAGATGCTCATCAAACTCCACATAAGGTAGAACCCAAAAGAAAGACACCAAGACGTATCGTAAGCAAACTTGCCAAAACCAAAGATAAACAGAGAATTTTGAGAGTGGCTAGGGAGAAATGAAAAGAGTCAATAAGACTAAGCTCGGACTACTCAGCAGAAACCATGCAGGCAAGAAGGCAATAGGATGGCATATACAAAGCCTTGAAGGAAAAAAACTGCCAGCCAAGAATTATATATCCAGCAAAACTGTCTCTCAAATATGATGGCAAAATTAGGGCATTTCCAGATAAACAGAAGTTTAGAGAATTTGCAAAAACCAAACCAAAATTACAAGAAATACTAAAGGGAGCCCTCCAGTTAGAAAATCAGTAACATCAGATAACAACCCAAGACTAGAACACAGGACAGAGCAACCAGAGATCAATCCAGATAGGAAGTCACAAAAGTAAATCAAAGCTAAAACATTGAAAATAGGGAAACAGATGTCAATGTATAAAAGATGACAACATTAAAACAAAAAAGAGGGACTTAAAAAATGTAGATTAGATTTTTCATATGGAGAGGAAGTCAAGGTGATATAAAGAAATAAAAGACTGATATAAACTTAGAAAAATAGAGGTAAATACTAAGGTAACCACAAAGGAAACTAACAATCCTACAAGTCAAAATAAAAACCTAGAAAAACATAAAGACTCAGCAAACACAAAATCAACAACAATGAAAAACATATAAAGAAAATACATAAAGAAAAATGACTCAGCACAGAAAATTAAGTGGAACAAAGAAACTGTGAACAACACTCAAAAAAAGACATCAAAATGACAGCACTAAACTCATACCTATCAATAATTACGCTGAATGTAAATGGACTAAATGCACCAATAAAGAGACAGAGAGTAGCAGATTGGATAAAAAAAACATGATCCGTCTATATGCCGCCTACAAGAGATGCACCTTAGACTTAAAGACACAAACAAACTAAAACTCAAAGCACGGAAAAAAATATATCAAGCAAACAATACTCAAGAAAGAGCAGGAGTGGCAATATTAATCTCTGACAAAACAGACTTTAAACTCCACCACAAAGGATAAGGAACGACACTATATAATGATTAAAGGGTCATTACACCAGGAGGACATAACTATAATAAATATTTACGCACCCAACGACAGGGCTCCAAAATACATAAAACAAACTCTCACAGCACTGAAAAGAGACATAGACAGCTCCACAATAGTAGTAGGAGACTTCAACACACCACTTTCAGTGAAGGACAGAACACCCAGAAAGAAGCTCAACAAAGGCATGGAAGAGCTAAATGCTACAATCAACCAACTTGATCTCATAGACAAATACCAAACACCCAACAGCAGCCAAGTATACTTTCTTTTCCAATGCACATGGAACATTCTCCAGAACAGACCACATATTAGGCCATAAAGCAAGCCTTAACAAATTCAAAGCATCAAAATATTACAAAGCATCTTTTCTGACCATAAAGCTGTAAAAGTAGAAATCAACAACAGAAAAAGCATGGGAAAAAAAATCAAACACATGGAAACTGAACAACACCTTGCTCAAAAACTACTGGGTTATAGAAGAAATTAAAGACGGAATAAAGAAATTCATAGAATCAAACGAGAATGAAAACACATCCTACCAGAACCTTTGGGACACAGAAAAAGCAGTGCTCAGAGGTCAGTTTACAGCAATAAATGTACACATCCAAAAAGAAGAAGGGGCCATAATCAAAACATTAATGCTACAACTGGAACAAGGAGAAAGAGAGCAGCAAAAGAAGCCCTCAGGTGCCAGAAGAAAGGAAATAATATGAATTAGAGCAGAATTAAATGAAATAGAGAATAAAAAAACAATTGAAAGAGTTAACAACACCAAAAGCTGGTTCTTTGAAAAGATCAACAAAATCGATGAGCCACTGGCCAAACTGACAAAAGAAAAACCGGAGAGGGAGCAGATAACCCGTATAACAAATGAGACAGGTGATATCACAACAGACCCAACTGAAATTAAAAGAACCATAACAGAATACTATAAAAAATTGTACTCTAACAAATTTGAAAACCTAGAGGAAATGGACAAATTTCTAGAAACTCACTACCTACCTAAACTAACACAAACAGAGGTAGAACAACTAAATAAACCCATAACAAAAGAAGAGATTGAAAAGGTAATTTAAAAACTTCCAACAAAAAAAAAAGCCCTGGCCCCGATGGCTTCACTGGAGAATTCTACCAAACTTTCAGAGAAGAGTTAACACCACTACTACTAAAGACATTTCAGAGCACAGAAAAGGATGGAATACTCCCAAATTCATTCTATGAAGCCAGCATAGCCCTGATACCAAAACCAGATAAAGACACCACAAAAAAAGAAAATTACAGACCAATATCCCTCTTGAACATTGACACAAAAACCCTCAACAAAATTCTAGCCAACAGAATTCAGCAACATATCAAAAAAATAATTCACCATGACCAAGTGGGATTTATACCAGGTATGCAGGGATGGTTCAACATTAGACAAACAATCAATGTAATCCATCACTTAAATAAAACAAAAGACAAGAACCACATGATCTTATCAATCGATGCAGAAAAGGCATTTGACAAAGTCCAACACCCAATCATGATAAAAAAAAAACCTCTCAACAGAATAGGAATAGAAGGGAAATTCCTCAATATAATTAAGGGCATTTATACAAAGCCAACAGCCAACATCATCGTAAATGGAGAGACTCTGAAAGCATTCCCCTTGAGAACTGGAACCAGACAAGGATGACCTTTATCACCACTCTTATTCAACATTGTGCTGGAGGTCCTAGCCAGAGCATTTAGGCTAGAAAAAGAAATAAAGGGCATCCAAATTGGTAGGGAAGAAGTCAAAGTATCTCTATTTGCAGACGATATGATCTTATATGCAGAAAACCCCAAAGAATCCACAAGAAAACTACTGGAACTAATAGAAGGTTTCAGCAAAGTTTCAGGATACAAGATAAACATATAAAAATCAGTTGGATTCCTTTACACCAACAAAGAGAACCTCGAAGAGGAAATCACCACATCAATACCATTTATAATAGCCCCCAAGAAGATAAAATACTTAGGAATAAATCTAACCAGAGATGTAAAAAGTCTATACAATAGAAACTACAAGACACTACTGCAAGAAACCAAGAGACCTGCATAAATGGAAAAACCTCCCTTGCTCATGGATAGGAAGACTCAACATTGTGAAAATGTCAATTCTACCCAAAACGATCTACAGATACAATGCAATCCTGATCCAAATTCCACTGGCATTTTTTAATGAGATGGAGAAACAAATCACCAACTTCATATGGAAGGGGAAGAGGCCCCGAATTTGTAAAGCATTACTCGAGAAGAAGAACAAAGTGGAAGGCCTCACACTACCTGATTTTAGAACCTATTATACCACCACGGTAGTCAAAATAGCCTGATACTGGTACAACAACAGGTACGTAGACCAATGGAACAGAATTGAGAATCCAGACATAAATTCATCCACCTATGAGCAGCTGATATTTGACAAAGGCCCAAAGACCATTAATTGGGGAAAAGACAGTCTGTTTAACAAATGGTGCTGGCATAACTGGATATCTATATGCAAAAAAACTGAAACAAGACCCATACCTCACACCATGTACAAAAACTAACTCAAAATGGATCAAAGACTTAAATATAAAATTGAAAACGATAAAGATCATGGAAGAAAAAACAGGGACAACGCTAGAAGCCCTAATACATGGCATAAACACTATACGAACCATAAGTAACAATGCACAAGCACCAGAAGAGAGACTAGATAACTGGGCGCCCCTAAAAATCAAACTCTTATGCTCATCAAAAGACTTCACCAAAAGAGTAAAAAGACAACCTACAGACTGGGAAAAAATTTTTGGCTACGACAAATCCGATCAGAGTCTAATCTCTAAAATCTACAAGATACTGCAAAATCTCAACAGCAAAAAGACAAATAACCCAATTAAAAAATGGACAAAGGATATGAATAGGCACTTTGACAAAGAAGATATTCAGGCGGCTAACAGACACATGAAGAAATGCTCATGATCATTAGCCATTAGAGAAATGCAGATCAAAACTACAATGAGATATCTCACCCCAACAAGGCTAGCATTAATCCAAAAAACACAAAATAATAAATGCTGGAGAGGTTGTGGAGGGACTGGAACACTTATACACTGGGTGGGAATGTAAAATGGTGCAACCACTTTGGAAATCAATTTGGCACTTCCTTAAAAAGCTAGAAATAGAAGTACCATACGATCCAGCTATCCTGCTCCTTGGAATATATCCTAGAGAAATAAGAGCCATCACACGAATAGATATATGCACACTCATGTTCACTGCAGCACCGTTCACAATAGCAAAAAGATGGAAACAACTTAAGTGCCCATCAACAACCTGTGATGAATGGATAAACAAATTACGGTATATCCACACAACGTAATACTACCCAACCATAAAGAACAACGATGAAGCCGTGAAACATCTATAGCATGGAGAAAGCTGGAGGTCATTATGCTGAGTGAATTTAGTCAGTCACAGAAGGACAAGTATGGTATAAGACCACTATTATAAGAACTCAAGAAAAGGTTTAAACACAGAAGAAAACATTGTTTGACGGTTACGAGGGTGGGGAGGGAGTTGTGAGGGTTATTTACCAACTAGATAGTATATAAGAATTATCTTAGGTGAAGGGAAGGACAGCACACACTACAGGGGAAGTCAGCACAACTGGATTAAACCAAAGCAAAGAAGTTGCCTGAATACAATCAAACACTTTGAGGGACAGAGTAGCAGGGGTAGGGGTCTGGGGACCATGCTTTCAGGGGACATCTAGGTCAATTGGCATAACAAAGCTTATTAAGAAAATGTTCTGCATCCTACTTTGGTGAGTGGCATCTGGGGTCTTAAAAGCTTGCAAGTGGCCATCTAAGATGCATCAATTGGTCCCAACCACCTGGAGTAAAGGAGAATGAACACTCTCATGGATTGAGTTGTGTCCCCCAAAAATATCTGTCAGCTTGGCTGGGTCATGATTCCCAGTGCTGTATGATTGTGTAATCTGATGTGATTCCCTTATGTGTTGTAAACTCTATCACTATAAGATTATATGTGATCTCATGTGTTGTAAATTCTATCACTGTGATGAGGTTATACTGACGAGGTTGACAAGATTAGATAGTGTCTTAAAGCAATCTCTTTTGAGATATAAAAGAGAGAAGCCAGCAGAGATACATGGGAACCGCATACCACCAAGAAAGCAGTGCCGGGAGCAGAGCGCATCCTTTGGACCTGAGGTTCTTGTGCAGAGAAGCTCCCAGACTAAAGGAAGATTGATGACACGGACCTTCCTCCAGAGCTGATGGAGAAAGCGTTCCCCTGGAGCTGACGCCCTGAATTTGTACTTGTAGCCTACTGGACTGTGAGAGAATAAACTTCTCTTTGCTAAATCCATCCACTTCTGGTATTTCTGTTAGAGCAGCACTAGATGACTAAGACAAACACCAAAGACACAAGGAAACTAGTAGCCCAAGAGACAGAAAGGGCCACATAAACCCAAGACTTCATCAGCCTGAGACCAGAAGAACTAGATGGTGCCCAGCTATCACCAATGACTGCCCTGACAGGGAACAAAACAGAGAGTCCCTGATGGAGCAGGAGAAAGGTGGGGTACAGAACTCAAATTCTAGTAAGAAGATCAGACTTAATGGTCTGACTGAGACTGGAGGAACCCTGGAAAGCATGGCCTCTGGATTCTCTATCAGCCCAGAACTAAAACAATTCTCAAGGCCAACTCTTCAGACAGGGATTGGACTGGACTGCAGGACATAAAGTGATACTCATGAGGAGTGTGCCTCTTAGCTCAGGTAGATACAAGAGACTAAACAGGCAGCTTCTGTGCGGAGGTGAGATGGGAAGGCAGAAAGGATTAGGAGCTGGTTGAATGGACATGGGGAATCAGGGGTAGAAAGGAGGAGTGTGCTGTCACAATATGGGGAGAGCAATTAGAGTCACATAACAATGTATGTATAAATTTTTGTATGGGAATAAATTTTTTTTAAAAAACCCTATAATCACAGGATACAGAACAGTTCCACCACACTAAAAAATGTCCTTGTCCATGGTTTTGCGGGACATCTAGGTCAACTGGCATAATAAAGCTTATTAAGAAAATGTTCTGCATCTCACTATGGTGAGTAGTGTTTGAGGTCTTAAAAGCTAGCAAGTGGCCATCCAAGATGCATCAATTGGTCCCAACCCACCTTGAGCAAAGGAGAATGAAGAATACCAAAGATACAAGCAAAGTATTAGCCCAAGAGACAGAAGGGCCACAAAAACCAGAGACTCCATCAGCCTGAGACCAAAAGAACTAGATGGTGCCTAGCTACCACCAATGACCACCCTGACAGGGAACACAACAGAGAGTTCCTGACAGAGCAGGAGAAAAGTGGGGTGCAGAACTCAAGTTCATGTAAGAAGACCAGACTTAACGTTCTGACGGAGACTAGAGAACCCCAGAAGACATGGCCCTCAGACTCTGTTAACCCAGAACTAAAGCCATTTTCAAAACTAACTCTTCAGTCAAAATTAGACTGGACTGTGGGACATAAAATAATACTTGTGAAGAGTGTGCCTCTCAGCTCAAGTAGATACACGAGACTAAATGGGCAGCTCCTGTCCAGAGGTGAGATGAGAAGGCAGAGAGCGTCAGGAGCTGGTTGAATGGACATGGGAAATGCAGGGTGGAAAGGAGGAGTGTGCTGTCATATTACAGGGATTGCAGCTATGGTCACATAACAATATGTGTATAAATTTTTGTATGAGAAATTAACTTGAGCTATAAACTTTCACCTAAAGCACAATTAAAAAAAAAAAACCATCCTGTGCTCCCTTGTAGTCAAACCCTCCTCTTACCCCAACCCTGGCAACCACTGATCAGTTCTCTGTCCTTATAGTTTTGCCTTTTCCAGAATGTCATATAAGTGGAATCATGCAGACTATAACCTTTGAGACTGGCTTCTTTCACTTAGCGTAATGCCTTTGAGATTCACTCATGTTGCATCTATCAAGAGTTTGTCCACCTTTGTTGTTGAGTGGCATTCCATTGTACAAATGTACCACAGTTTGTCAAGTCACCCATCGAGGGGCATTTGGGTTGTTTGCAGATTTTAGTGATTACAAATAAAGCTACTACAAGCATTTGCGTACAGATTAAAAGAAAACCCTATGGAGCACAATAGTCCGATCCCGTTGTACATGAGGTCACCATGAATTGGTGGCTGACTCAACAGCAGCTAACAACAAGATAGACCCAACCCTTGTCTACATGGCACTCATGTTGTATGAACTGAATAAGCCATCAGACACATAAACATTTAATCAGAAATTGCTGTGAGGGAAGAGAATAGTGTGTTATAAAAGAGGATCACCTTCCAATTAAAACAGGGATAGACTTCTGAACGCTGATGCTAAGAGTCAAAGGATAAGACTTGGCCAGGGGAAGAGTAAGGGGAAGCGTGTTCCAGGTAGAAGAGCAGCAAGTGCAAACGCCCTGAGGCAGGAACAAGTGTGGTTGAGCTGAGTGAGTATGGGGATAGTGGTAAGAGGTGGGCAGGGGCAAGATCATAAGCGACTTGTAGGCCTTGGTGAGGAAGCCTGGGGGAGGGGGGTGCCACTGAGGCATTTGTTGGAGGGAACTGAAGTAGAAAGGGTGAAAACCATTCTGGCTGTTGTGTGAAGAATAATTATTGGGAGACAGAAATTAAGATGGAGACATCAGTGAGGAGGCTGGTGCAGAGTCACGCAAGCCAGAGATGAGGGTGGGGGTGGGCGGAACAAGGATGATAATTGTAATAATACTAAAAATTGTAGTTATCACCATAGTCACAGCAGCTCACATTTACTGAGCACCTACTACTATGTGCTGAGCTCTTCAACGCATTCACCATTGGTGCTATTATTATCCCCATTTTGCAGCTAAGGAAACCAAGGCACAGAGAGGTTAAGTGTTTAAGATCACTGAGCTGGGAAGTGCCAGAACAGGTATTTAAACACAAGCAGAGTCAGTATGGAGCCCTGGTGGCACAGTGGTTAAGAGCTTGGCTGCCAAGCCAAAGGTCGGCAGTTCAAATCCACCAGCCACTCCTTGGAAATCCTATGGGGCAGTTTTACGCTGTCCTATAGGTTTGCTATGAGTCAGAATCGACTCAGTGGAAACGAGTTTGATGGTTTGGTGTCATAGGAAAAGTACCATGGGAAACAAGGGGTGGAGATTGAGAGGGATTGAACGTAACTTGGAGGGAGACAGAGGGAAGGGCCCAAAGGAATAACTTGTTAATTCACACATTCATTTATTCACTTATTGACTGTTTATCTAGCTGAGTAAATAAATACTCCCCAGGCTCTTCATGGAGCCCTGGTGGTGTAGTGGTTAAGAGCTATAGTTACTAACCAAAAGGTCACCAGTTCAAATCCACCAGCTGCTGCTTGGAAACCCTATGGGGCAGTTCTACTCTGTCCTATAGGGTCGCTATGAGTCAGACTCGACGGCAATGGGTTTGGTTTTTTTGGGTTTTGGGCTCTTTATGTGCCCTGAGGTCCTCAGCCGCCTCCTCTGAACCTGTGCTAGCTATGGTGCTCACTTAGATTCTGAACGATTCCTGGGAAATCTTTTATCTCCTGAAAGGCACACGTCGTGGAAACAGGCAGACCTGGGTTCTGGGTTCAAATCTTAGCTCTGCTAGTTCCTACGTGGGTGGCTTTGGCAAGTCATTTCTCTTCCCTCAGGTAGGTTTGCCCTCTGTAAAGTCGGTAACACGTCCCTACCCTTCCTTGGGTTGTTGCCAAGATTAAATGAGTGACCTTGTACAAAACATACAGAAGAGTGCCTGGCAGTCACAAGTCCAGGGACAAGTGTCTGGGCCCAAGTGACAGCCCAGTGCAAGGAGATGAGATCCACATTGGTGGGAATGGGGTCCACTTGGGTGTAGAAGCCCCACGTCCCACAAGAGCCAATAACTCAGGGGACGACTCCACAGGAATGGACCCAGCTCCCCACCAGGGATTCACCGACAGGCTGTTCACTATCAGGCATCATTTTATCCGAAGTCACGTTCCTGGCAACAGAGCTGACATGCCATCCCTATCTGGTTTCCACGGGAACGAGCTAGAAAGTTAACCCAGGTTTCATTTCTCATACAGAAGAAGAAAGGGTTCTAGTAACCCTTTACCCAAACAAGGATAATAATAAGACCTACTTTTAGGGATTTTGGTTTTTCTGAGCAAAAAAGGAGATTACATTAGGTTGAATCATGTCAAATTGCCATTAGTAGACCATTCTCACCACCAAACAATAGCAATTCCATATGGCTCAAACTGATCGACAGGCTTAGAACAGACCCTGGCCTATACCAAGCTCGAAAAACTTTATTATTAGTATTAATAATTAATTAGTAATTAAATGACAAATGATATGTTATATAATATCCACCATCTAATTATAAACATAGTAACACTATTCTAACATGAGAATATCATTAATAATAATCAATATCTAATTAACAGCGATATTATTATATTACAATTAATTAGTTATTGATTATTAATAACAATATAGCAATGATTGTGAGGATGGCACAGGACCCGGCAGTGTTTTGTTCTGCTGTACGTAGGGCCACTATGAGTCAGAACCAACTTGATGGCACTTAACAACAACAAATGATATTTAGAATACCGTGATACACTTACTATATGGTGTACGTTATACAAAAAGATTTTATATAATACATAATATCATTTGTCATTAATTAACTACTAATTAATTAATATTAAAGAGTCTCTGGGTGGTGCAAATGGTTAATGTGCTCAGCTGCTAAGTCAAAGGTTGGAGGTTTGAGTCTCCCCAGAAGCACCTCAGAAGAATGGCCTGGTGATCTGCTTCTGAAAAAACTCAGCCACTGAAAACCCTATGGAGCACAGTTCTACTCTGACACACAAAGGGTCTCTTCATGAGTCGGAATCAACTCAATAGCACCTGGTTTAACTGGTCGGTGCAAAGACACACACACACACGTGTATCCCTAACAGCGTTGCTTAAGTTGCAAAAACCTGAAATCACCATTTGCAGAGGGCTGGCTCAATGATAACATGGTAGAATAGTGTACCGCCCGGAAGCCCAGTAGGGTTAAGAGCATAGGCTCTGAAAACAGAGTGCCTGCGTTCGAATCCCAGCTCTGCCACATACTAGTAATTTAACCTTTCTGCCTCACGTTCTTTGCCTAGAAAATGGAGATAAAAGGGCCTACCTCATAGAGTTGTTGCAAAGACTAAATGAGTGAATTCATATACAGCATTTCTAACAGTGCCTGGCATACTATACCCCATTGCCGTGGAGTTGATTCCAACTCACAGTGACCCTACAGGACAGAGTGGAACTGCCTCATAGAGTTTCCAAGGCGCAGCTGGAGGATTCAAACTGCTGACCTCAATTAGCAGCCATAGCTCTTAACCACTGCACCACCAAGGTTCCTGGCATACTATAAGGACTCAATAAATATGGGCTGTTATTATTGTTACTGTTAACATCGCTATAATTACACTCATTAAAAACGACCAGCAAGTCTAAATTTATCAATAGAAAACCATCTCCATGATATACTATGAAGTTATAAAAGGAGCAACTAGTAGCAGCCAAGATACACATTTTTGAAAAAACAAAATTTGCATGCTATAATAAGAGCTACCAACTTCTAAGCATTCACTGTGTTTCCACACAACTGAACAAAACCTTTCATCTAACATTCACCCCGACTTCATGTACAACATTCTGATATTTCCTATTCTAGTTCATTTAAAAAAAAAAAAAACAATCAAATCAAAGCTTGGCCCATTCATAAGTTGGAGACCCCAGTTTTAAGAAGATCTGGAAGGGTACTCAGGACACCAGTAGCTACACCACTTCTGGGGATGGGGAGTGGGGTGGGGTACGGCGGAGGCTGTGGGCCAGTGCTGGGGAGGCTTTCTTAGCAATACACCCTGTTTGAGCGCTTTCAAAATTTATTCCCGGGTGTACATGTTCCCATTTTGCCATTTTGTTGGGGGGAGGCATGGCTGAGGAGGTTAAGGAAAGAAGAAAAAACCCAAAAACCAAACCCGTTGCCGTCGAGTTGATTCCGACTCATAGTGACCCTTCAGGACAGAGAAGAACGGCCCCATAAAGTTTCCGAGGAGCATCTAGTGTATTTGAACTGCCAACCTTTTGGTTAGCAGCCATAGTTCTTAACCACTATGCCACCAGAGTTGCCAGCAAAGAAGAAAGAAAATAACAATAAAGCCGGAGCCTGATAAAGAGACCGCTGATTAACTTTCCCCATCGCTGCTCCCACGCCTGCCCAGGACAGAGGAAGCCACGGTGGAAGTTGTGGGACCATTTCCGCCCCCCACAATACGCCTGTCTAGTCTCAGCCCCTCCCCACTGACACTGAGACTCAGGGAAAACAAGGCAGTGGGGAGCCACCTGCAGGGAGCTGTGAACAGAGAAGAGGCAGGATGAGGTGGTGGTGGCAGCAGTGTGGGCAGCGGGGTCCTGGAGCACCACCAACTGGCGGTCTGTCTTCTGGGTGAACAGGAGCTGTAGCAGATGGGATGAAGGTTAATGGGAGCTGGAAGGGTCACAGAGGAACAGTCGGGCCCCAGATGCCTCCAGGGCCAGCCCATTTCTCAGATGGAAACACTAAAGTCCCAAGGAGAGCTGGAATGTGGTGCTTAGTGTCCAGCCTCCCAGCATAAGCTCAACTGTGGGCAGAGACTGCTGGTTTCCTGACAAGCAGTACCTGGGGACCTGGACTTCAGGATATGAGGGAAGAGGGGGCTGACATCTGGACTCCTGAGTCTGAGGGAGGAGGGGGCTGGGGGCCTGGACTCCTGGGTCTGAGGGAGGAGGGGGCTGGGGGCCTGGACTCCTGGGTCTGAGGGAGGAGGGGGCTGGGGGCTGGACTCCTGGTGGGCCTGCAGGAGGAGGGGCTGACAGGCACATGAAACCCCCATACCTTAGTAAGGGCCTGGTTGGGCTCAGAGAAGTCCCCGCCAGCTGTTCCCTGAAGGTGATTAAGCTTCAGCAGTCGGCTCCGCTCCTAGGGGAAGGCAAGACAACAGGGGCACCCACCTTTCAAAGTTGGAATGGGTTATCCCAGCAGCTTTCCCTGATTCCAGGAGACATGAAGGGTGCAGGGAAGTGGTGGGGTGCCAGGGAGGAAGTGAGGATATAGGACCAAGTCTCTGGGGAGACTCACCTGAGTCAGGGCCTGAAGAGCCTCCTCCTTCTTCCGGCTCAGCCCCCGGCTCTCAGCCGCCATCTGCTCCCCCAGTGACTTGAGCTGCTCCTCTAAGACCTGGATCCGGCGCTGCAAGTGACCCCAACAACCAAGTCACTCAGCTGCCCCCAGACTCCCAGCTGGTTTCCCATGCCCACCTTCCCCCAGAATCCGGTCCTCCTTGAGAGCCTGAGGTTTGCGCCACCAGCTCACAGAGTCCCTGGGACTTGGCTGCCTGGGGGAGGGGACTCTGAGTTGAGCTCCTTGGTGCCCATTTCCCTTCAGGGGTCCAGAAGGAGATCTAGGGTGGGGTGGGGGAGTAGAGAATTCGTTATACACACCAAAGCTGAGGGAGTCTGTCACAGAGATCGAGAGCCAGAGAGCGTCACCAAGAACAGAGACAGTGAGAAAGGGGCAGAGGGACAAACCAGATAAAGACACAGAGAAGAGGGACCAAGACGGACCGAAAAGATAGAGGTGATGAGAAAGGAGACAAGATGACAAAGAGGACAGAGACGGAGAGCAACTACCTGACACAGAAGAAGGGAAAAGAGAGGGCGACGGGGAAAGGTCCAGAAACAGAGGTGGGTAAAGGAGATGCACGTCAGAGCTTCCTAATCCAGTAACTCTGGGAAACTTTGTTTTAAATACAGTCAAACAAGTTGCCTCCCCCCACCGCAGGACTTGGCTGACCCTTGAATGTGAAGCTCCCAGAAGGGATAGGACTAGAGACCGAGAAGCATAGAGTGTTACGGTGAAGACTGAGCAGGTTCAAATGCCAGTTCTACCCACTACAAACTAAGTGGCCTTGGCAACAATGACATGCACACCTGGAGCTTCAGTATCTCCATTTATAAAATGGAAAAAATAATAATAGGGCTCACGTGGTGCAGTGAATTGCTTTTTATACGGCCTTTCTAGCCATGGTCTTGTAACTCCCAGGAAGTGATTGGGTGGGACTATGCAAATAAGGTACATGGAACCCATGCAGGGGTTGCTAATGCAAATAAGGTGCATGGAACCCTAACGAGGGAGCTGGTCAGTTTTGTCATCCCACTAGGCTTAACAGAGTCAATCCTACACTGGCTAAAGGGGACCTCATTACCATCAAGAATAAGAGCTGGGAGTCGAGCACATTCTTTGGACCCAGAGTCCTTGTGCTGACAACTTCCTAGACCTGAGACAGAGAGAGAGCTGTAACACCAGAGATGGCATGAGATGGCAAGAAGAAGCGGCAGGCACAGCAGAGTCCAGGGGCAGAGAAACCGTGGCAGCAGAAGAAGGTGACTGGAGTGACATGGCATAGTGGGCTTCCCAGCCCACAGAGCAAGGTGGCTACAGTGGGCTTGCCAACCCACTGAGCGAGAGAGCTGGGCAGGAGCCTTGCTTCAGGCAGGAGCCTTGCTGGCAGAGTGGGGTGCCTCCGGATACTCACCAGCAGAGGTTAAGAGTTATAACACTTGCCCAAGATGGGCCTGGTGGCAGAGGCCTGCCTGCAGGCATGGCCAAAGAACAAGCTGTCCTGATCAAAGAACTGTATCCTAAGTTGTTCCCGTTACTTCCAAATTGATCATAATCCTGAATTGTAACATATTACTTCCCTAATAAACCCCATAATCATATGGTTGTGAGTTCTGTGTGGCTGTTGCAATGAATTATCGAACCCAGAAGAGAAGCAGAACGTGCCGCAGGAGGGACGGCTGGTGTCAGAATTGGTAAAAAGGTTGGTGAGTGGAGGTATGTCTGATTTCCGCCTCATAGGAATCAGCTTTGGGTTGATGGTGATTCTCATTATCCCGCCTGAAGTCAGACAGGTTCTGACGCTCCTACTTTCACCATTTTACAACTCGCCTCATACAACTGTTGTAAGCATTCAGTGAGTTAATACTCTTGATATGCTTAGGACAGTGCCTGGCACGTAGTAAATGGTCAATAAATGTTAGCTACCCTTGTTACTATTCTGAGAAGCACAGGCAGGAAACCAGGACAGAGAAAGGCCTAGACACAGAGTAGGGGGAACAGAGAGGAATGGCGAGGGAGGCAGGCCCGGCTGCACCCGACTCACCCTGTGCTGTGCCACACTGGCCTGAAGCTCCTGGATCTTGGGGTTTGGTGCCTGGCCCCCAGGGCCTTCCCAACCCTCCTCCTCCTGCCAGCTCTCCCGCTCCAGTTGCTGGAACTCCAGGTCCTCGTAGGCACGCTGGGCCACCTCCAGCTGTTCCCGGATCTGAGGGCAAGGGCAGAAAAGAGCTGAACATCTGGACCCCAGGGCCTAGGGACCAGGACTCCTGGTCAGTAAGGAAGGAGGGGCTGGGGGTCTGGACTTCTGGGTCTGAAGGAGGAAGGGCTGGGGGCCTGGGCTCCAGGGTCTGAAGGAGGAAGGGCTGGGGGCCTGGGCTCCAGGGTCTGAAGGAGGAAGGACTGGGGGCCTGGGCTCCAGGGTCTGAAGGAGGAAGGGCTAGGGCCTGTGCTCCTGGGTGCTGGACACCGGTTCCCTGAGAGGTCGGGAGGCCCTCACCTCCTGCACCTCCTGCAGAAGCCGCTCCCGCTGGTCCTCTGGCTGTGAGTTGAGCTGTCCCTGGGCCTTCCGGAGTCTCTGACGAAGACCCTCCACACGGTCCCGCTCCTGCCTAAGCCGTCTGTGTTCCTGAAAGACACAATAGGGTCTCAGCCTCAGCCTGACCACAGACAGAGAAACAGAGGCCAACAAGGGCCAGGCCAGCCAGGTCTCATACCCCTGCCTGAGATTCGGCTCCGTGAGGACAAGGCCTTGTCTTGTACACCTTTGCCCTGGAGTAGGAGCAAAGTAAACAGTTGTTGAAGAAATGAATGCAAAAACCTCTCCATGACAGGTGGCACTAGGGTCACAGAGGTATCAGCCCCTGGCCCAAGAAGGACACTGTCAGTCACAGCTGGACAGCCAGGGCAGTGAGACACTTAAAAAAAAAAGTTGTCATTGAGTCAATTCCCATTTATGGCAACCTCATGCGTGTCAGAATAGAATTGTGCTCCATAGGGTTTTTAATGGCTTATTTTTTAGAAGTAGATCACCAGGCCTTTCTTCCGAGGTACCTCTGGGTAGACTCAAACCTTTAATCTTTCGGTTAGCAGCCGAGTTCATTAACCATTTGCACTGCTCAGGGACTCCAGTGAGACATGGGGGCTGTGGAGACCCAAAGAAGGAAGCAATCCGCCCTGCATTAATCCAAGGCTTCCCGGATGTGGGGGTTTAGAGAGAAACATAAAAATCAGGGAGCACAGAAATTTACTCAAAATGGATTAACGACTTCAATGTATGAGCTAACACCATAAAACACTTAGAAGAAAACATAGAGGTAAATCTTCAGGATATTGTATTTAGTGATGGTTCTCAGGCCACCAAAAGCATGAGCAACAAAAGAAAAGAAAGTGAAAAGACATCCTGCAGAATGGGAGAAAATATTTGGAATTCTGATAGAGCTTTAACATCCAGAATATACAAAGAACTCCTATAACTCAACAGCCAAAAGACAAACAACCCCATCAAAAAATGAGCAAAGGACTCAAACCAACAATTCTCCAGAGAAGACATACGAATGGCAAACAGGCACATTAAAAGATGCTCAACCATCATTAGTCATTAGAGAAATGCAAACGAAAATCACAATGAGATAGCACTTCACCCCCACTAGGATGGCTATGGAGCCCTGGTAGCGAAGTGGTTAAGAGCTCAGCTGCTAACCGAAAGGTTGGCAGTTCAAATCCACCAGCCACTCCTTGGAAACCCAATAGGGTAGTCCTACTCTGTCCTATGGGGTCGCTATGAATCAGAATCGACTCGACAGCAACGGGTTTGGTTTGGTTTAGTTTAGGAGGGCTATTATCGAAACAAACCAGAAAATAATAACTGTGAATGTGAAGAATGTGAAGAAATTCGGGGTGTAAAGGGGTGTCACCGCTGTGGAAAACAGTTTGGTGGGTCCTAAAAACGTTAAACATAGAATTGCCAAATGATCCAGCAATTCCACTCCTATATATATATATAAAATAACTGAAAGCGGGGATCCAAACCGACACTTGTACACCAATGTTCACTGCAGCATTATTCACAATAGCCAAAAGGTGGAAATAACCCAAGTGGCCATCAACAGATGAATGGGTAAACAAGATGTGATATATACACACAGTGGAATATTACTCAGCCATAAAGAGAAATGAAGTTCTGGTAACTGCTATGACATGGATGAACCTGGAAAACACTGTGGTGAGTAAAACAAGTCAGTCACAAAAAGGACAAATATTGTGTGATCCCATTTGTATGAAATATCTAGAATAGGCAAATGCATAGAGATAGAAAGCAGACGGGTGGTTACCAGGGGCAGGAGGGAGGAGGGACTGGGGAGTTACTGTTTAATGGGTACAAGTTTCTTTCGGGGTAATGAAAACATTTTGTAAATAAACAGTGATGGCTGCAAAAAAAAAAAAAAAAATCAGAGAGCATTTAGACCTGGTGCCATTGAGGAGGCTGGAAGGGCATTTTGGGCAGAGGGAACAGCAGTGCAAATGCATGGAGGTTGAAAAGCACAGGAAGTTTGGGGGGCAAACTCCAGTCAGGACGGAAGGGGATGTGCTGTAGGAAGAGATGAGGAGCACAAGGGGGTGACAGTGGACAGGTGGACAGGGCGCAGCTCATACGTATCGGGTTTAGTAAACCAGGCTGAGGAGACTTTATCCTGCGGCACCAGGGAGTCACGGAAGGATTACGAGCAAGGGAGGATGGAGTAGGATCTAGGTTTGGAATCCTCCCTCTGCGGAATGGATTAGAGAGGTGGAGATCAGAAAGCTCTTCATGAGTCCTCCAAGCAGTGAGGAGGAGACCCACACTGGGGCCTGGGCTGTGGGATGGAGAAGAGATGAACTAGAGGGATAAGTTTAGGGCAGGAAGGAGAGGACATGGTGAGTGATGGGCCTGGGGATGAGAGACAGGAGGCATGCAGGGCAAGGCCCAGGACTCTGGCCCATGACAAACGGGACAATGAGCAGAAGGAGCTGCTGAGGTCAACTTTAGATACGGCGAATAGGAGGGGGCCAGACTCCTGGGTGTGAGGGAGGAGAGGGCTAGGGGCCTGGACTCTTGGGTCTGAGGGAGGAGGGGGCTGGGGCTGGACTCCTGGGTCTGAGGGAGGAGGGGGCTGGGGCCTGGATTCCTGGGTCTGAGGGAGGAGGGGGCTGGGCCTGGACTCCTGGGTCCTGGAGGAGGAAAAAGTATCTAAAAGACAGGATACATAGATCTAGACCTCGGGAGAGGAATCAAGACTGGGAAGAATAGGGGCTCCTTGAGGATAAATGAGGGCCCAGGACCCAGGAAACCTCAACATAAAAGATATGGCCAAAGAAAAAGGCTGATAGAACTGGAAAGTCATCATTTCCCAATGTATAATGAAATAATCAATCCAAGCAATGACCACCAATGATGGATGTTAAAACCCTTAAGGAAAAGATTATAAAGGAGGGATTGGGGTCAGCTGAGTTCTGGACAACCAGACATAATGTCCCCCTGACACCGTGCACTGGAAGCCCTAAGGCGAATCTGAATCTGATCAAGCCTTTACATCTAACCACCTGCTTTCAGGAAACACAAAGGACAGTGGAACACAATAAATGACAGCACTGGCACGTTACGGTCAAATCCCAACTGCAGAACAGAGACTTAGTATCACTAACAAATAAACAGTAGAGAGAAAAAAGTCGGAGGGAACCATTAGAAACGAAAAAATACTCATGAGACATATCAACCACTTAAAATATATCAGCTTTTGGGGACCTAACTGAAACAAACCAACTGGTAAGAGGCATTTTTGAGACAATCTGGGATACCTGAAAAACAACTGAATATCAGACACTATGAAGAACTTATTAGTTCTTTAGGGGTGAGAATAATATGGTGATTATATTTTCAAAAAAGCGCTCTTATCCGTAAGTGATATGTGCTAGAGTATTTACAGGCAATATGATTCTGGGATTGACTTTTAAGATTTGGGCCAGGAAGTCCAACTGGGGGGGCATGAAACAGGGATGGAAGAAGGCTGATCATTGTTAAAGCCAGGGAGCACACATGGGGGCCTCCCCAACTATTCTGTTTTTGTGGGTGTGACATCTTCTGTAATATGACATTTAAAGAGCAAGAGAGTTCCGCGTCCCACTTTGGTGAGCGGTGTCTGGGGTCTTAAAAGCTAGCGAGCGGCCATCTAAGACGCATCAATTGGTCCCAGCCCACCTGGAGCAAAGGAGAATGAAGACCACCAAAGACACAAGGAAAGTATTAGCCCAAGAGACAGAAAAGGCCACATAAACATAAACCAGAAACTTCATCAGCTTGAGACCAGAAGAACTAGATGGTGGCCAGCTACCACCAATGACAGCCCCGATAGGGAACACAACAGAGAGTCCCTGACGGGGCAGGAGAAAGGTGAGGTGCAGAACTCAAAGTCTAGTAAAAATACCAGACTGAATGGTCTAACTGAGAGTGGAGGGACCCTGGAAGACATGGCCCTCAGACTCTCTGTTAGCCCAAGACTAAAGCCACTCCCGAGGCAACTCTTCAGACAAAGATTAGACAGGACTGTGGGACATAAAATGATACTCGTGAAGAGTGTGCTTCTTAGCTCAAGTAGATACATGAGACTAAATGGGCAGCTCCTGCCCGGAGGTGAGATGAGAAGGTAGAGAGGGTCAGGACCTGGTTGAATGCACACAGGAAATCCAGGGTGGAAAGGAGGAATGTGCTGTCGCAGCACAGAGAGAGCAACTAGGGTCACATAACAACGTATGTATAAATTTTTGTATGGGAGACTAACTTGAATTGTAAACTTCCACTTAAGGCACAATAAAAATAAATAAATAAATAAAGAGCAAGAGAGAGAGGCAAAGGAAGAGGTCCCACTGAGTCAGACCCAAAAAACACCGGCAGGGAAAGAGGAGGAAACAGGAGTGATATACCCCTCCCCTCTGAAGCCCAAGTGTCCCCATTTGGGGGATGGGGGTAATGATGGAACCCAGGTCACCAGGTACACCAACCACCAGGAAGATCCAACAAAGAAGGAACAGATGATGAAGAGCCAGCAGGCCAAACACACACCTGTTCCCGCTGCTCGCAGCCACCCTGTTCTGTGTCCGCTTGCTGCCCCAGGAGCTCCCGGAGCTGCTCCTCCTCCCGCCGGGCAGCCACTCGCTCCCCGGCCAGCTCACCTCGCAGCAGGGCCACCTCCACCTCCATCTGCGGAAAGAATGCAAGATGCCTGAGTCTGAGGGAGGAGGGGCTGGGGGCCTGGACTCCCGGGTTTGAGGGAAGAGGGGCTGCAGGCCTGGACTCCTGGGTCTGAAGGAAGAGAGGGCTGGAGGCCTGCCACTTGGTTCTGAGGGAGGAAGGGGCTGGAGACCTAGAATCCGGTAGCCAGGGAGGAAGGGACCGGGAGCCGGGTATCACCGATCGTCACGCACTGGAACCAGACCTCCGAAACGGGTCCACTGCCTCACCTCGATCCTCAGCTCCTTCCTCTGGCGCTGTAGCTCCTTTACTCGCTGCTCCATCAGGGCCACGCGAGTCAGTGCCTCCAGCTGCTGCCCTCGAAGCTGTGGCGCTGCCCCTCGGACGCCTTCCCCAGAGGAGGTGGGCATGGGGGTTGTGGCTGGGATCTGCAGCGGAGGTGGGGCCTCCGGCTGAGGTTGGAGAGAGAGTGGTCAAGTGGTGAGCCCCCCCCCCCAACCCCCCATCCTTGAATAGGCCTGTCCCCTAACCTACACCCCCCCTCAGGGGGTCTGTGATTCACCAAGCTCATTAACTGCATCAGGCTCTTAAGGAAGGATGCAGGTCCGGAGACCATGTGACCCAGGTACCCAGAGGCTCAAAGTCCAGGGAGGGTGGGGCAGACTCGTGGGAGAAAAGGTTTTTTCTATCCAGGTCTCCTTCTCCAGGGCACTTTCTCGTAGTCGCAGGGTCTGTCTCTCTCTGGGCTCTATGTGTCCCTGCCAGTTTCTCTGGGTTTTTATCTCTCCGACTTAGTATTTGTGTCTGAGTCTCTCTGGCTCTTGTCTTGGTCTCTTCTCCCTCGGTCTCCCTTCCTCTCTCTCAAGGTATCTTTGTTCCTGTTTCCCTCAGTATCTCTGCACTTCGTTTCTGGGTTTCTGTCTGTGTGTCTCTACCTCCAACTCAGTCTCTGGGTCTCCCTTTTAGGTCTTTGCCTCTCAGTCTTCATGTCTCCGGGTCTATGTCTCCTTTTTGGGTCTCCACATCATTTTACTTGGATCCACAACCAATACCCATGAAAGCAACAGTTAAGAAATCAAACGACTTATTGCGCTGGGCAAATATCCTGCAAAAGACCTCTTTAGAGTGTTAAAAAGCAAAGATGTCACTCTGAGGAGTAAGGTGCACCTGACCCAGGCCACGGTATTTTCAATCGCCTCATATGCCTGCCAACTTTGGACAGTGAATAAGGAAGACCGAGGAAGAATTGATGCCTTGGAATTACGGTGTTGGTGAAGAATATTGAATATACCGTGGACTACCAGAAGAACGAGCAAGTCTGTCTTGGAAGAAGTACAGCCAGCGTGCTCCTTAGAAACGAGGATGGTGATACTTCCTGTCACGTACTTTGGACATGTTATCAGGAGGGACCAGTCCCTGGAGGACATCATGCTTGGTAAGGTAAAGGGTCAGTGAAAAAGAGGGAGACGCTCAACGAGATGGATTGACACAGGGACTGCAACAATGGGCTCAAACGTAACCATGACCAAAGATAGGCAGTGTTTCGTTCTGTTGTGCATAGGGTCACTATGAGTCGGAACTGACTCGAGGGCACCTAACAACAACAAACGTCTCTCTTTGAGCTTCTGTGGCTCAGCATGTGGGTCTCTATCTCTCAGTAGTCTCCATACCTCTGGAGCTCTCTGCGTCTGGGTCTCTGTTGATCTGGCTTCTCTACACCTGTCTCTCTGCCTGTCCCCGTTTGAGTCTGTCTTTGTGAGTCTCTGTCTCTCTGGGTCTCCCCGCGACTCTCTCCCTCCGGGCCCCTCACCGTGTCGCGGCTGCTCTCGGTGCTGCTGCCTTCTCCTACGTCTTCTTCCTCCGCTTGCTGCTCCGCTCCTCCGCCGCTTGCAAGCTCCGCCGGGGCCTTGGGCGCCTCTGGCTCCCGAGGCTCTTCGGGGGACTCCCGAGGCAGGGAGGCCCCTTGGAGCCGGGCCTCTGTGTCGCACTCCGGCATCCGCGGGGGCGAGATTCCAGCCTCGGAGCGACTCGGCGTCCCCATGGCTGCTTCGTTCTCCTGTGGGGTAGGCGGGGCCCGCTGTCCTGAGGGCGGGGCCTAGCCGCGCTGGGGGCGGGGTCGAGGCGTTTGGAGCTCCGGGCCCGACAGCTCCAGAACGTGGACAGAGTGCCTCAGGAGGCGGGGCCTAAGGGTTCAAAGGACCGGAACTAAGCAAATCGGGGGCGAGTCCTGCGCTTTCTAGGGGCGGAGCATTAAGTTGGGGCGGGGCTTGATGCTGCTAGGGTGCCACGCCCCCGAAAGCAGGGCCGGAATTTGTGTCCGGGGTCCTAGAACGCCCCCTATGGGCCTCTCCGACCCCTTCTCTCCCTCCTACCCAGATGTCGGTCCTTGTACCCTCCCAGCAGCCCCCCCTCAATCCCTTGGAGTACCTTAAAGCGACCTCATCTCCTTCTCCCTCGGGGACTCTGGAGTTCAGGCTCCTGCCCCCTTCTCTCTTAAACCCCAAACCCTCCACCCCGGAGGCCGGGAGTCTTGTGTAGAGAGCAGCGCCCACGCCACCTCACCCAGGGACCCAGGAGTCGGGCGCCCGGTCTCCTCTCTGGACTAGCCTGTAGTCTGAGCCCTCTGCTCCTCCCAGGAGCTAGATTCCCGAACTCCAGCCTCCTCCTCCTCCGCGGCCCCAGGAGGCCGAGTCCCCAGCCGCCTCCTCCCCCGCGGCCCCCCCGACCCCTTCACCAGCTCCGGTTTCGGCGCGGTCCCCTCAGGGCTCTGGGCGCTGCCGCTTCTGCCTAAGAGACAGGTGGCAGGGGAAGAGGGAGGGAGGAAAGAAGGGCCGCCTCGTCCCCCTCCCCAGCAGCCCGGAAGTGGAGGGGGCGACAACAGGTCCGACAGCTCCCGAGGGAGGAGGGAGCCACCAGCTTACCCCGCCCGCGGCTGCTGTATCCGGCTATCCGGCCCCACCCTCGGAGAACCCAGCACCCCGATCCCATTCTGCCTCCAGCGCCCCCATTCCTGCCCCCTGAAGGCCCAGGCTGCCTTGGCCGACTCTGCATAAGCGCCTTCCTAATGCCCAGACCCTGGGAGTCCTGTAACGAAAACTAGAATGGACATGGGGGCCTCTCTCCCCTAATGAGCACTTTAGAAGGCCCCGACCGGTTTGGGGAGCTGGGCAAGGGGAGGGGGGTGCCCTGAGCTGAGTCAGAGACCCACCCAGAGACAGGGGAAGTGTGACCCCCCTCCACTTTGCTAAGGGGTGGCGGGCAGAGGTTAAAGGTCTCAGCCAGGCCCTTTCCCCTCTGGGCAAAAACAGAATAGCTAGTGTGTGAAACGGGATTAGATTCTAGAGCTGTGCTAAACACTTTATACATATTAATTTCATCTTCACAGCAGCCCAGTGAGAAGGGGATCACTGTCTCCATTTTACAGGTGGGGAAACTGAAGCTGAGGGGAGACAAATGTGCCCAAGATCTACAATGTTGTAACTATTAACACCAAACTCGTCCTCTGGAAAGCCCATGTTATGCATACTGTCACTCCAGGCCAGGAAGTGCCTGAAAGAGCGTTCCAAATAATAACGATAATGGTTATCACTGATATGGAGCCTTCCATGCAGGCACTGTGCCAAGTACCTCATATGTATGGACTCACTGGGTAGTCACAATAACCCTCTTATTAATACTATTATGTTCATTTTACAGATGAGCAAACTGAGGCCAGGAGAGGTGAAGTATCTTATCCTGGATCTCACAGGGAGAAGTAGCTCAAATTCAAGTTGATGTTCTAAGCCAACGAGATAAGAAGACCTGCCCCAGATATCTGCATTTGCTTCTGATCTTGTGAGTTAGGAAATCTCCTTACGGACCGCTGGACAGATCCAGCTGCTCTGGCCTCCCCAGGATACCAGAACCAACTCTAGGCACCTCAGCCCAGAAACCCAACTGGCTCCCCCAAGAAAAACAGGCAGTAGTCAGATTCACAGCCAAAAAAAATAGTTTATTTAAGAAGCTTGAAGTGGTGATGAAGGGTAGAGAGGAGAGTGGGGGAAGTGACACCTCTCCCCTCACCCTACCATAACGGATATGAGCACCTAACAGAGAGGAGTGTCAGGAGGGGGGGGTCTGGACCCCACAGCGCATGTTGGCTGGAACAGCAACGTCTGAAAGGAAGAGACCAAAGGGGAAACTAAGGGGCCCAGACAGACCTCCATACCCCACTAGGGACCCAGAAATCCTAGGAACCCCTTTTTGGGGGGATCTAGAATTCTGGCCATGAGTCCCCCTCCTTTGTCAGTCTCAAATGTCCATCTCTGCCAAACCCTTCCTCCCTCAGATGCAGGAGTCCAGGCCCCAGCCCCCTCCTTCCTCAGGACATAGAAGCCCAGACCCACATCCCACCCCTTCACCAGACCCAGGAGTCCAAATCCCCAGCCCCCTTCTCCCTCAGAACCAGGAGTCCAGGCTCCCAGCCCCCTCCTCCCTCAGACCCAGGGGTCCCAGCCCCCAGCTGCTCACCTATCTGCTGAGGCTTGGGCAAGTTCAGATTGTCCATGACCTTGATAAACTCCTCACAGCTGAGCGTAAGCCGAGGGTTCAGAGTCCGCTCCTCTTCCACCGTGGACACTGTGAGCCCTAGTGGCCAAGGGAAGGGGAGAAAAGTCAACCGGTCCAGCGCCTCGGGTCTCCCAGGACATTTCCCAGGAGGCCTCGGGTACCTCTCTGGCCTGGGACTAACAGGCTCTTCCCAGAACTGTTCCTAAGATTGCATTCCCTCCTCAATGAGCACCAACCCCATGCCCTCCAGAATTCTAGGAGTCATAGTTTCCATATTCACCAGTACACTTAAGCACGTGCTCTTTTTGACCAGAGGAGCTTCTGGAGTTGCAGTCTCCACACACCACGAGGATTATAGCAGCCTGGTAAACCAAACCAAACCCCCTGCCACTGAGGTTGATACCAACTCACGGAACCCCATGTGTTACAGACTAGAACTGCTCCACAGGGCTTTCTTGGCTGAAATTTTTAGGAAGAAGATTGCCAGGTCTTTCTTCTGTGGTGCCACTGGGTGGGTTCAAATCGCTAACCTTTCGGTTAGCAGTCTGAGTACAAACTGCACCACCTAGGGACCTGGCAGTCTGACAAACAACAACAATAACCACAACAAAAAAGTTGCCATCAAGTCAATTCCGACTCATGGTGACCCCATGTGTTGCAGAGTAGAATTGCGCTCCATAGGGTTTTCAAGGCTGTGACTTTCTGGAAGCAGATCACCAGGACCTTCTTTCAAAGTGCTTCTGGGTGTGTTTGAACCTCCAACCTTTACAATTAGTAGTTGAGTACTTAACCATTTGTGCCATTCAGGGATTCAGCAGTCTGGCACCCCCTTTCAAACAATGAGTTCTATAAGCCCCACACCTCCTCCAAGAAGCCCTCACCATGGTAATCATGAGCAGGGTAGATCAGACAGTCGCCTGGAAGTGTGAAGATCTTTTCATGGACTGAGTTGTACAAAGTCTTAGCACAGCCTGGGGAGGGAAAGCTCAGAGGTCAGTGGATCAATAGGACAGGAAAAGCTCCCTAACCCCTTCCTTCAGGAAAAGGGCGGGAAGAGAAAATCAACTGTAGCTACACCCTCTCCTCATCTCCTGCCAGTACCCTTTTGTGAAGGTAGAGAAGAAGGAGAGGGAAGGGCATTCTAGGCAGGTGGAACAGCATAGACAAAGAATTCAGGAATGGTGAGAAATTCAGCGTGGTTGTAAATGATCTGGGGACCTGGAAGCACTAAAGAGTTGTGACCTCACCCTAGGGATACCAAGAAAGGGTTCTAGGCAAGAAAGGTGAACAGGAAGATAAGACACTGGAGACACGAAGCCAAGGAGGAGGCTGGTGTCATGGCTCTGAGAAGAAGCCCTAAGTCCTAAGTCGGGGCAGGGGCAAACCTTTCTGGAATGTTCTTCTGTCTTTCATTTCAGCCTAAATTCCTTCAACTTCATAACTGTGTGGGGAGTGGATGAATGGGAGATTGAGAGCCTCAGAGAGAAAAAAACAGAAGGAGATGCAGAGATAAGGAAAAAGGAAAGAGGAAGCAAGAGGCAGCCTGGGGACCTGGCCACCCACACACAGGGTGGCTTCTGTCTTTTCTCTCTTATCCAGCCTTGCCCTCCTCCCCACAAGGCTGCTAAAGCCTCCAAGTCTAATGCCATAACCCACATTCCCACACATACTCAAAGGGCAGCTAAACCCTGAAATTCCGGAACCAAACTCCCTTCCCACAGCTAAACCCTTGAATCTAACTCCCCCCTGTAGCTGATCTCCCAATGTAACACTACCCTCTAGCAATTAAACCACTGAATCCAACAACCTCCTAGCAGCTAAATCCCAGAATCTAACTGCCCCCAAGCAGCTTAACTCCTGAATCTAACAGTCCCCTCTACAACCCAGCAGCTAAATCCCTGATGGTAGTTTTAAAATATGTCCACACATTCTTTGATACTCCTGTCTTCAAAATGGGAAGTTTAACTCCCCTCATCTTGACTTAGTGGTCTGGACTAAGCGACTTGCTTCTAGTAAGTAGGATATTGGAGAAATGATGGTGTGTAACTCCTGAGACTAGGTCATAAAAAAAAAAATTGTGACTCTGTCTCTCTGATCATTCCCTCTGGGAGAACCTAGCTGCTATGTCATGAGGAGTCTCAAGCAGTCCTATGGAGAGGTTCATATGGTGAGGAACTGAGGCCTCCTGCCAACAACCAGTACTAACTTGTCAGCCATGTGAGTGAGCCACATTCTAAAGGGATCCTTCAGCCCCAGTCAAGCCTTCTGATGACTACAGCCCTGGCTGACAGCTTGACTGTAACCTCTGGAGAGACTCCTGAGAATTTCTGGGGAAGCTTTTCCCCTCCTGATAAAAGGGACTGGCATTTCACTTCTTCTGTACTGTGAACGTAAGGTGTGATGGCTGCTGCTTGAAACCATGAAGGACAGGCCAAGAGAATCCCACAAACGACAGTGCTACTGAATCAAAGGCAGCAACTGCCTTCTTCCAGATTTTCTGTTATGGGAGAAAATTAAACTCCCAATGCTTTAAGCCACTGTAGTGGGTTTTTCAGTGACTTACAGCCAAGTGTCTTCTGAACTCATGAGCAAGGACCACCCAGCGAAGCTACTCCCAGATTCCTGACTCTGAGAAACTGTGCAAGATAATAAATGCTATTCATTGTTTTAAGTTGCTAAGTTTGGGATTAAATTGTTAAACAGCAATAGCTAACTAGCATACCCCTGAAATCTAACTGTCCTCTAACAGATAAACCCTTTTCTCTAACTGTCCCGCAGCAGCTAACCCCCTAAATCTAACTCTCACCCCCTCCAGCAGCTAACCCCCTTGAATCTAATCCTGATCCACTGTAAGTCTAACATTCATTCATTCATCCATTCTTGCAAGTGATACTTAAAACCCTGGCACACACATAACTAGACTAAGCTCTAGTTTAGTTATGCAGAGGGACCTTGCTGGAAGTCTGTCCGCCCACACCCTCGGATGAGTAGGGCATCTCCAGTGAAGGCCATGCTGTGGTCATTCAGGACGAAGGTGACACAGCCTGGGGTGTGGCCAGGGCTGGCCCGTGCCTCCAAGGCCTGCCAGGAATAAGAAGCACAGAGACAGTCACCAATAAGCCAATGGCTCCACCTTCATGGTGACACTGGCCCCAGAAACCCCCATCCAGCCCAGTTCATATCTAGATGACCTTTTTTGGGAAAATATTAAGTTAGATTCCCAAGCTCAAACCTTACAGCAAGATAAACTCCAAATGAGTTAAAGACTTAAATGCAAGAAAATAAAACCGCAAAATTGTGACAACAACAAAATACAAAGGAATATATAATCTCTGGTTAGGGAAGAAAGTACAAATCTGATTCCTAAGTCATAAATCATTAAGGCAAAGACCAACAGTTTATTTTTAAATAAATTTAAAGCTTTTGAATGGCAACAACACTGTAAACAAAATCCAAAGAGAACCAACAAATAGGGAAAGACATTTGTAACACATATGTAACACACAGTGGTCAATACTTCATATACAAACAGTTCTCGCAAATCAATAAGAAAAAGACACTAACATAAAAATTAAATACTAAACAGTCATTAAGGATAACATTGAAATAAAATTTAGTGACGCCTTCTGAAAATATTTAATGACATGAAAGGTGTTTAATATCCGTTAAGTGTAAAAAGCAGGTTACAAAAGCAACTTACACAGTGTGATTCTTTTTAAAAAAAATTTTCACTTTAGCTCTAAATATATATTTTGTTCTTTATTCATGTAGTTTTGTAATTGAAAAAAAAATTCAGGATAAATGAAAGATCTAAACATAAAAAAATGATTCTAGGAGGATCTATATGTATATATGTGTGTGTATCTTGAGATAGGAAAGGTTTTTCTAAGCATGACAGGAAATTCAGAGGCTATAAAGAAAAATAGTGACAGATGTGCCCACACACAAAATTTTAACTTCATTACAGCAGAAACAAATTCACAAAGTTAAAAGACAAACTCAAGACAATATTAACAGCACATACAGCAAAGCACGATAAAGTGTTAATAGCCATAATATATAAACAGCTCCAAAGTATAAATAAGAACTCCCAAAAAGAAAAATGGGCAAAAGAAAAGAACAAGCAGTTCATGAAAGAAGAAAGAGAAATATGCCAAAAAGCATCTGAAAAGATGTTCAACCTCCCTGAAAAGGAAGGTGGAGAGGGAAGGACAGATTTTAATTTCAAAAGTCTTTATTTTTCATTTACCAGACTAGCAACTGTCAGAGTGCTTACAGTATTCGAAGTAAGCCCTTTCAATTCCTGGGATATGGGTACAACGCAATATAGCCATTTTGTAAGGCAACTTAGCAATATTTATCAACATCTCAAATGTTTACATTTTATGACCCTCAAAGCTACTTCTAAGACCCTGCCGATAAGCACCTCTGACAAAATGCACAAAAATGCCTTTGGAGGGAGTCCTCCCATTTAAATCCCATGTGCAACTCAGGGAAGAAAGATTTATCACAAAAAAATATTACCCTGATGATCTAATAATCACTTATAAGATTAGTCCCCACTCACATTCCTCCTCTCATTTTATCTGAGGATAAAACCCCTCACATTAATCAGTATGCTTGTCCAGGTCAGTTGCTTGCTGATTATCAAGGACACCATATGCAGACCCTGGTGTCTGCCCCCTAGTATTTATTCTGCCCTTCTTCCCCACTTACAGATTCCCAATCTGGTTCTGGGCATCAATTGCTCAATCAAATACATACTTTGCCAGCCTCCCTGACTGGTCTAGCGTGGCCCCTGACACAGTTCTCTGGTCAATGAGATCTCTTTGAAAGTCTCCTGGGGATTTCTAGGAAACCTTTCCCCTTCCTTATAAAAAGAGACTGACATTTCTCCTGTCCACTTCCTCTGACCGTGAACATAAAGTATGATGGCTGCTGCTTCAGCAGCCACCTTGCAACCATGAAGGAAAGGTCAAGAGAATCCCACAAACGATAGCGCTGCTGAATCAAAGGCAGCAACTGCCTTCTTCCAGATTTCCTGTTAAACTCTTAAGCCACTACAGTGGATTTTCAGTTACTTCTAGCCAAACATCTTCTTAACTCGTATACAGAAGCATATATGTGCAATGCAAAACAAGTGCATAGCAAAATTACAAATTCTGCAAAATCTTGTGGGGAAAATTATCTTCCCCTCCAAAAAAAAAATTAGCATTATCTTTTGGTGGTAGAGAAGTGATCTTTCATTTTTTCTTTCATATGTTTTCATATTCTCTGATTTTTTTAAACAAAAGTGGATGGATATTCAGAAGAGATGTTTCATTTAACTACTGTTACAGCATGGATATTTCTTTATAGCCTAGAGGTAGTGGTGGTTCGCTGGTAGAATTCTTGCCTTCCACGCGGGAGACCCGGGTTAAATCCCCAGCCAATACACCTCATGCACAGCCACCACCCATCTGTCAGTGGAGGCTTCCGTGTTGCTATGATGTTCAACAGGTTTCAGCAGAGCTTCCAGACTAAGGCAGACTAGGAAGAAAGGCCTGGTGATGTACTTCCCAAAATCAGCCAATGGAAACCCTATGGATCACAAAGGTCCAGTCCACAACCAATCACTGGGATGGCGCAGGACCAGGCAGCATTTTGTTTCATTGTGCAAGGGGTCACCATGAGTTGGGGACCAACTCCACAGCAGCTAACAATAACACAGCATGGGTATTGACCAATAAGAAGGATAGCATTTGTAAACAACCAGTATAGTTAGAGTATATACATGGTATATATGTATACGTGCATGTGAACAACATTTCAATATCAATTAAACAAAATCCTGCTTGCCACATGGATCGAGTTTCCCTAGGCCTTCAGTGACTGCGTCTGTATTGCATGTGGAGTTGCTGACAATCATATGACCTTGGCCTTCTCTGGACTTCTAGAATCTATCCCCTCTATCTACAACCACAACCCTGCCCAACTCAAGCCTCATCTGCTTCTGTCTGGACCATTACACCAGCCTCCTCCCTGGCCTCCTGGCCTCCAACCCATTTCCCACATGGCCCTGAGGGGGTTTCCCAGGCCCAAATCCAAACTTGCCCCTCCCTGCTCCTTGGTTCCCACTGTCCCCAGGGCAGAGTCCCGGCTCCTCAACACATCTTTCCAGCCCAGTGTCCTACAACATCCTCCTTTCTCCAACACATCCAGCTACACAGAACACCTGGGTGGTTTCCTGAAAACACCAGGCTTTTCCACACCTCTTTGCCCATACAATCCTCTCTGCTAGACACACCCTTCCCTCTTCCTCCATCAGTTAGGCCTGCCCATTCTTCAAGAAGCCCTGATATTGACTGACCCCTTCTCCTGTGCCAGGCTGTCTTCTAAGCACTTGGCATGCCTAAACTCATTCAATCCACACACATCTTTATGAGGTAGGTACCATTTCCTGTTCCCATTCTACAGATGAGGAAACTGAGACACAAAGAGGTTAACTCACTAAATCAAGGTCACACAGCTAGTAAGTGGTGCTGGATTTGAACCTAGGCAGTTGGGCTCTGTGCCCTCAATCACTCCATTCTACCACCTGTCTACCGAGTGCCCTCCAACTGCTCCACCTCCAAGGAACTTACTTGATTCTTTCAGAGTTTCTCATTTATCTAACAAATATTTACTGTGCTCCGAGTACACACCAAGCATCGCTCTAGAACAGGGAATATGACAAAACAGAGGGCTCTCAGGGACTAGTGAATGCAGACAGACAATGAATCAATTGATACGTCAGGCGGTGAGATGTCTGTCAGGCAAAGAGATGCAGTCAGGTGGTGACATGTCACTCAAGCAGTGAAATGTCCGTCAGATGGTGAGATGTCTGTTAGATGGCGAGATGTCTGTCAGGCATTGAGATGCCAATCAGGTGGTGAGACGTCAGTCAGGCAGTGAGATGTCAGTCAGGTGATCAGATGCCAGTCAGGTGGTGAGATACCAGGCAGGCAAAAAGTTATCAGTCAGATGGTGAAACGTCAGTCATACGATGAGACGTCTGTCACGCAGTGAGATGCCAGACGGTGAAATATCTGTTAGACAGTGAGAGGTCAGTCAGGCAGTGAGATGTCAGGAGGTGAGATGTCCTATAAAAACAATAAAGCAGGGCATGGGGAACAGAAGGGATGCCATTTTAAATAACAAGAATAAGGAAGGCCTCGCCAACAGAGTTACATCTGAGAACGTGAAGGGAATAACCGCAACCCTCACACACTGTGGTGGGCGCATAAATAAACTATTGGGCAGTTTCTGCTGAAGCTAAACTTGCACAGACCCTGTGATTCACTTCTTGGTATTTACTCAGCAGAAACGCATATATAATGTTCACCAAGTTCCATACTAGAATGTTCCTAGTAGTGCTGTTTGTAGTAGCCCCAAACTGGGATCCACCTGCATGCCTATCAAGAGTAGAATGGTAAGTAACTTGGGGGATATTTGCATAATGGAATACTAGACAGAATGAGAATGACTACCCATGACATCATGGATGAAGCCCAGTCATAATGACGAACCAAAGAAGCCAGACACAAAAGAATGAAGTGGAACGGCGTAGAGGGAGGGGAGCGGCAGGAAGTAGGGTGGAGTGGAAAAAAAGGGTGTAGTGGGGTGTACTATTGTTAAACATTATAAAAAATATCTAACATCTACCTCCAGTTATAGGAAAGAGAAGTTTTAGAAGAACAAGTTAAACAAAACTAGGAGGAAACAATCAGATGCTCCTAGAATGTGAGTCAACATCATGGGGGAAAAACAGTGTGAAACGTCTAAACTAAATAGACATAACAACCAAATGCCCGGCCATTTACCCTGATTGGGTCCTGGTTGCCAAAAACAGCTATAAAAAAGATTCCTGGGGCAATTGGAGAAATTTGAGCATGGGCTAGCTACTTAACAATATTACAGAATTATTATGAACTTTGTTAGGCGTGACAAAGGTATTATGGTTTTGTAAGAAAGTGGTTCTCAAAGTGGAGTTCAGGGACCCCTCGGGTCTGCAAGGTCAAAATTATTTTCATAATGACACGAAGGCAGCTTTTATCCTTTTACACTATCCTTCCACGAGCAGTCAGTGGAGTTTTCCAGAGACTGTGTGAAGTGTGATGACATCATCATTCGGACAGCTAATGAAATGTGTGTGTGTTGTGTGTGTATTCTTGTGTTTTAAAATTTTTGCAGTTTTAATTTCTAAATAGGGTAAATGTTGACAGATAGAACCCATGTAAACAACCGCTTTTTAGGGTCCCTGATCATTTGTAAGAGTGCTAAGGGATCCAAAGTTCCAAAAAGCTTGAGAGTTTGAGAAACGCTGATATAGGAGAACATCTTCATTCCCACAAGAAGTCTGTAGGAATGAAATGTCTGCAACTGACTTTTTTTTTTTTAAATTGTGGCAAATATACATGTAACAAAACACTTGCCCTTCCAACATTCTTCACATGTATAGTCCAGTGACATTAACTTATGTTCATCATGTTGTTGAACCATCACCTTTACCCAGTCCCCAATTTTTCCATCCGCAACTTTTGAATGTTCAGGGGGATAAAAAGCTATATGGAAAAAGAGAAGTAAAGCAAACGTGGCAGACTGTCAGCCACTGGCAAAACTAGGTGGAGCTATCAGGGTATTAATTGTACTATTATTTCAAGTTAGTGTAGATGTGAGAATATTCACAATCAAAAGTTGCAGGTGAGGGGCACCTAACATCTTGACCTAATGCAGCCTCAAAAAAAACAACTAGTTCCTGTGCAGTCAGCTCCAATTCATGGAGACCCCATGTGTTTCAGAAGCAGAGCGTCAAGCCTTTTTTCCAAGATGTCTCTGAGTGGATTTGAACCACCAGCCTTGCAGTAAGTAGCCCAGCTCAACTGTTCTGAAGTTGCGCGACATCTCCAGCGACCGAATATTCTAACTGGGCCCTTCTTGCACTATAAAATAAAGTAACAGCTCGCCCACCTAACCTTGAATTCTTTCAATAAATTCATTCTTTCCTTGCCATGATACATCAAATACTTGACACATCCCCCCAGTTCTTTTGCTTGTTTCTCTCTGCAGCTAAATCTTCAGAAACTAACCCCCATTAGCTAACCACAAAACTTGCCTTGCAGTTCCCAAGGCCTCTACTGCCCCCTTGTGGCAAGTAAGCCCTCGGCTCCTTTTCCATTTGGCCCACAAATTCATCAACTTCCTTTTGTGGACGAAAAATAAATTTAAATTATTTGTTCTGTTTGAGGGGAAGTGTACTGATATCTGAAACTTACTTTGAGATGCATCAAAAAATAAGGTGGAGTGATGGATGGATGGATGGATGGATGGGTTCACTCTAAAAAATTTTTCAGCTTTTTCTGTATGTTTCAAAGTTTTCATCATGAAATGCTGGGGAGGGGGAGACTTGTTCCACAATCCAGGTATTTAATTCCAAATACGAGGAAGTGCTAAAACCCAAACACGGGGCTGCATGAGGTTCACCCGTGGAGTTTTTAAAACATACAGATTCTGTGGAGAAATTGGAACCCTCATCCATTGCTGGTAGGAATGTAAATGGTGCAGCCACCGTGGAAGATGGTTTGGCAGTTCCTCAAAAAGTTGACTATAGAATATCACATGATCCAGTAATACCAATCCTGGCTATATTCCCAAAAGATATGAAAGCAGATACGCAAACAGAAACCTATATACCAATGCTCACTGCAGCACTATTCACAAGAGCCAAAAGATGACAACAACCTACGTGTCCATCAACAGCGAAATGTGGTACATACATACAACGGGATATTACTGAGCCATAAAGAGAAACAAAGTCCTGATACATGCCACAACATGGGTGAACCTTGGAAATATTATGCTGGTTGAAATCAGTCAGCCACAAAAGGGCAAATACTATAGAATCTCACTTACATGAAATAGGCAAATAGATAGAAATCAAAGCTTATTAGCTGTTACCAGGAGTGGGGGGCGGGTAGTTATTGCTTAGGGAGCACTGAGTTTATTGTTAATGGTAGTAGAGTAAGTCAGAAAAGGACGGTGACAATGTTCTACAACATAAAGACCGCCATCAATTGTCACTGAATTATGCACGCAAAATTGTTGACTTGGCAAATGTTATGCATATTTTTACTGAAATTTAAAACAATTTTTTTTATTGATTCCCTGTGTCCACCCTGACTACTTAAATCAGAATCTCTAGGGTGGGACCTGGGAAATCAGTATTTTGATCAAATCCAAAACCAAACCCGTTGCCATAAAGTCTATTCCAACTCATAGTGGCCCTATAGGACAGAGTAGAATTGCCCCATAGGGTTTCCAAGGCTGTGATCTTTACGAAAGCAGACTGCCGCGGCTTTCTCCCACAGAGCGGCTGGTGGGTTCAGGTTCCAACCGCCGACCATTGGGTTACCAGCTGAGCACTTAACCACTGCACCACCAGGGCTCCTTGTATTTGGATCAGCGGTTCTCTAAATCAACATACAGGGAGTCCCCAGCTTATGAACGGTATCAGTTCCTAAGTCTATCTTTAAGTCGAATTTCTAGGTAAGTTGGAACAGGTATATAGGGTTCTTATTTAGCATCAGGAAACCGTAGTTTTGGCGTAGTGGTTAACAGTTCGGCTGCTAACCAAAAGGTCAGCAGTTCGAATCCACCAGGTGCTCCTTGGAGACCCTTTGGGGCAGTTCTACTCTGTCCTACAGGGTCTCGATGACTTGGAACCAACACAATGGGTTTGGTTTTTTGGGGGTTTTAGTTAGCATCAATTAGCCAAATGTTTGTCTTAGTACATGGTATATAGCTTACCTTTCTACACAAAGAAGGCCTGGTGGTGCAGTGGTTAAGAGCCTGGCTGCTACAAAATGTCAACAGTTTGAATCTACCAGCCGCTCCTTGGAAACCCTATGGGGCCCTTCTACTCTGTCCTATAGGGTTCTCTGAGTCGGAATCAACTCAACGGCAATGGGTTTGGTTTTTTTGGTTTCATGAGCATGACAAAGTAGTCCGTGCCTTCATTATTATGAACCATTGTATGTATTTAACTAAAAATGCTACTATAATAGGCTTTACAGCAGCCCCCTTTCTTAAGTATGAGACATTAACAACCTGGGGACTGCCTGTACTTAACAGATAAACCAGACCTTCTGAATCTGCCACTCCCCCTGGAAGCCAAACGTTCAGTTCTTAGACATACTCAAAAAGGTAAGTTCATTCTGCGAAGAAATCATTTCATTTGGCCCACCTTGAGTGTAAAATGTACAACCAGTTCAGAAAACTGTTTGGCAGTTTCTACTAAAGTTAATTGGAACCTATGTCAAGTCTAGGGCCTAGCACGTCCACTCCTTTGTACTGAATGTTTAACTGCACCAAGAACCTTCACAGCAGCCTTATTCATAAGAGCCAAAAACTGGAAACAACCCAATGTCTCTCAAGAAGGGATAAACCGAAGTGTGCTCACTCAATGGAATGCTCTCCGTTGGGGTCGGCAAACCATGACCCGCGCGCCAGATTTGGCCTGCCACCTGTTTTTGTACAGCCTGTGAGCTAAGAGTGGTCTTGATGTTTAAATGGCTGAAAACAGTAAAAATAACGCCATCTCATGATACATATAAACTATATGAAATTCAAATTTCAGTGTCTCTATTAAAAGACCACTGTTAGCTGGTTCTGACTCACGGCAACCCCCTGTGTGCAGCGTAGACCCATACTCCATAGAGTTTTCAAGGCTGTGACCTTTCACAAGCAGACAGACAGGCCGGTCTTCCAAGGCACCTCTGGGTGGGTTTGAACTGCCAACACCTTTTGGATAGGAGTCGAGCGGTTAACTGTTTGCACTGCCCCAAACCAAAAAGAAACCAAACCTGTTGCCGTTGAGTCAGTTCCGATTCATAGCAACCCTACAGGACAGAGTAGAACTGCCCCATAGCATTTCCAAAGAACAGCTGGTGGATTCGAACTGCCGACCTTCTGGTTAGCAGCCGTAGCTCTTAACCACTGTGCCGCCAGGGCTCCATTTTTTAAAGTAGGAGGAGGAAAAATTGGCCCATCTCCAAATGTTCCTAAATAACTTAGACAAAACACCAGGTATCATAAAGACAAGTAACAACAAGTGCCGGCAAAGATGTGAAGACATGGAAACTTTCATCCACTGCAGGTGAGGATGAAAAATAGCGCAGCTGCTTTGGATAACAGCCCGGCAGTTCCTCAAACAGTTAAACATAGAACTACCCTACGATCCGACAATTCTCCTAGGTCTATACCCGAGAGAAATGAAAACATACGTCCGCACAAAAACTTGTCCACACGTTTTCACAGCACAAAAACTTACACACAAACGGTCATAGCAACACTATTCATAATGGCCAAAAAATGGAAACAACCCACTGTCTATCAGCTCATGAACTGGTAAACCAAAATGTGGTATACGCATACAATGGAGTATTATTCAGCCATCAAGAGAAATAAAGTTTTGATAACACGCTGCAACATAGAGGAACCTTGAAAGCATTATGCTAAAAGAAAGAAGCCAGTCACAAAAGGCTACATATTGTATGATTCTATGTCCATGAAATGTCCAGAATAGGCAAATCTATAGGGTTGGAAAAAAACGAGTCCTAGCGGGGCAGTGGTTAACCATTCGGCTGCTAACTAAAAGGTTGATGGTTCGAACCCACCAGTTGCTGTCTGGGAGAAAATCATGGCAGCCTGCTTCTGTAAAGATTACAGCCTTGGAAATCCTATGTGGCAGTTTTGCTCTGTCCCATAGGGTCACTATGAGTCAGAATCGACTCAACGGTAATAGAGATAGAAAGGAGATTAGTGGTTGCTTAGGGCTAGAGAGGGTGGAAGCAACTAGGAAATAAAGGTTAAGGGGTACAGGGTTTCCTTTCGGGGTAATGAAAATATTCTGAAATTGACTGGTGGTAGATGCACAACTCTGTGAATATACCAAGAGCCAATGAATTGTGCACTTTAAGGTGCGTTGTATAGGTGAATTATATCTCGATACAGCTGTTAAAAAAAAAAAAAGTGAAGCTAAATCTACCACAGCTAAATCTTCAACATTCATTCACTCAGAATATCATTCACCGGCTTCTAACCCTGACCTTTTTCAATCCAAGAAACGCTTGTTTTCCCCTCTCAATTGTTAGCACTGAAATACCTATTTTTTCATATACAATGTATTCTTTTTCATCAGTTTCCAGAAAAGGGTTTGAAGTAAACAGTGAGTCACCACTGTAGCTAAACCCTCTAATCCCACACACAGCCCTCATTTCCACTAATAGCTGACTCAGATAAACAGTCCTGATTTCCCAAGACCCTCTACGCTGGAGGTCCAGCCCTCATCCTGTCACCTGACCAGTGGTTCCCAACCTCAATATCTTTTAGCAACTTGTATCAGAAAAGGCCTTGCCAGCTACTTCTCCTCCCTCTGAGGGCAACGCCCACTCCACCTAACCTCCCACACCCGCCCACACTGTCCTGTGTTGAAATTCTGCCCAGAAACTTGATTATACTGGTAGCAAGGAAGGGGAAGGAGGCAGGAATCTTCCAACTACTCCTGTGTGAGGCAACAGCAGGGCTGGGATGAGGGTGAGGCCAACAAGGTGCCTAAGGCACAAAATTTAAGGAAGTGCTCATTCTCAGGAGCCCACCCACCGCTTGCACCACCCTTTTTAAATGTGAGGCCACAGGCGCCTTGCTTACGTCACTCTATATCCTAGCCCAGAAACAGAATGCTCCTTCCTCACGCGGTGGCTCTCCTTCAGCCTTGGCCACGGAACTGCAGCCTCCATTCAACTTTTATGGAGATGCCAGGTCAAAGGGCACTGCCCCAAAGCCTTAGGACTCCATAAATGCTGTTGACTTCAGGGGCTCGGCCAGAGACACACCTGATCAAGGTCTCTCGCCCCAGTGCCCTGCCTGGGTTTACAGTGCCTTCCTCCCAAGGACAGGAACCTCTTAGGGGTTAGGAACCCAGACCCTTGGGTGGCTCAACCAGGACTCAGGAGCCTAGACTCCAGTCCCCTTCTCCCTCAGACTGAGGAGTCCCAGGGCCCAGCCTTCTCTTCCTTCAGACTAGGAGTCTAGGCCCCCAGCCCCCTCCTCCCTCAGACTAGGAGTCTAGGCCCCCAGCACCCTCCTCCCCCAGACCCAGGAGTCCCAATCCCCCAGCCCCCTCCTCCCTTAAGTCCAAGGAGTCCGGGCCACCACCCTACCAGGGTCCCAGCATCCAACTCACAAAGCGCCCGAATCGGATTAAGTCTCCATCCTCAATGTGCAGATCGGCCTGGGCCCCACTAAGGTGGGAGATGACAGACTGGCAGCCTGGGAGTAGGGACCGGAGCAGCCCTGAGCCAGTAATGTGGTCCGCATGGCAGTGGGTATTCACTGGGAGAGAGAGGCGGGCCAGGTCCAGGAGGGCATAAAGAAGACCCGAGATTCCCAGACAAACTCCTCCATCAGTCCCAGGACTCGGGGCAGGGAGGTAGGTCACCTTCTCACTCCACTTACTCTGTGGCCCCATCCCCCTCAGGCCCGGGAGTTTGATCTCCAGACTGACCAGCATAAAGCAGCCGCAGCCCCAGCTCCTTCACCAGGTTCGCATCCCGATCTGCTGTCTCCAGAACCGGATCGATCAGAATGGCCTCTCGAGACTCTCTGTCACCCAGCAGGTACGTGTAGGTGCAGCTCTTGGGCTCAAACATCTGGGAAGGGGTGGGGGACAGGTAAGAGCACAGAACAAGGCTCCCATCCACTTCAGACCCAGGAGTCCAGGCCTCCATGGAGATCCCAAAGCAGAAAACCCAACCCCTTATTCCCCCTGGAGTCTGGAGCCGGGCCCCCAGCGCCTTCCTCCCTCAGGACCAAGGAGTCTCAACTTTATAATACCCAGGAATTTGAGTCTTCAGCATCCTCTTCTGTAAAGGACCCAGGAGTCTGGCCTCAAGCTCCCCTCTTAAGCAAAGATCCAGGCATCGGGACCCCGAGATCTCTTCCCTTTAAAGAACCCAGGAGTCCGGCCCCAAGGCTCCCCTTCTGCAGAAATCCAGGCATAAGGGCCCCCAGATCTGTCCCGTTAAAGGACTCGGGAGTCCCGGCCCCAAGCCCCCACTTCCACCGCCTCCGGCCCAGTAACCGCACTACCCTGTCCAGCCACCTCGCACCTGCCGCAGGAGGACGGGGGCGCCAGACCTCGCGCTCTGGCTGAGCTGCCGGCCCGCGACCCGGAGAGCCATCCCCGCCATCGCGCCCACTGCCGGTCCCGACAGAGCAAAGGCGTGCCCCCTCCCGAGCCGGGTGCAACCGGGCTGACCCGGGAGGGGCGGGGAGGGGCGTGGCTCGTCTTAAAGGGGCCGCGGCGAGCGGGGCAGTCATCCAGGGCAGGGGGCGATAGGGAGACGTCAGACAGGAGAAGACAGTGAGTGACAGAGACGCTCTGAGATCCCAGGAAACAGTGGACAGGGAGACCCCCAGGGAGCGAGGGAGAGATGCTCAGACACACACACACATCTTCATGGAGAGAGAGACAGGGAGAGAAGTAGAAACGCATCTAGAGGCCAAAATACATTTGCAGCCACAGGGCCATTTTATAGGAAAAGCAGGTGGTTGGATAGTCATTGCTACAAAGAAAAAGATGTTTTGGTTCAAGGTAACTAGTGTCTTGAGGGACTGTTGGCTGGGTACCTGATTCCCAGAACAAAACTTGATCTCATTAAAATTCACTAAAAAATTGCTTGAGCATTTTATTGGGAATGTTCATGTCTTCCCAGGAAGAATATATATATATAGATACACACATACATATATATGTATATGTATATTTTGTTATATATATATTATATAAATATACCATGGACTGCCAGAAGAATGAACAAATCTGTCTTGGAAGAAGTACCGTCAGAATGCTTCTTAGAAGCAAGGCTGACAAGACTTCATCTCACATACTTTAGACATGTTATCAGGAGGGACCAGTCTCTGGAGAAGAACATCACGCTAGGTAGAGTAGAGGGTCGGCCAAAAAGAGGAAGACCCTCAACCAGATAGGTTGACACAGTGGCTGCGACAATGGGGCTCAAGCATAACAACAATTGTGAGGATGGTGCAGGACCGGGCAGTGTTTTGTTCTGTTGTACAAAGGATTACTGTAAGTCAGAACCGACTGGACAGCACCTCACAACAACAAAATATATATGATGCAGAGGTTAAGCACTGGGCTGCTAATTGATAGGTTGGCAATTCCAATTCACCACCTGCTGTGCGGGAGAAAGATGTGGCAATCTGCTTCCATGAAGATCTATAGCCTTGGAAACTCTATGAGGCAGTTTTACTCTGTCCGGTAGGGTCCCTGAGTCAGAATCCACTCAGTGGCAACGGGTACAGCGATATATGTATATATGTCTATATATCTACATACATACATATATACACATACATATATGTACATACATACATATGTATATATATATATATATATATATATATATATATATCTTGGAATCAACTGAACAGGAACCAACAACATTATAGCTTGCAAAATCTGGTTTGGGATAATATGTCTTCTGTTGAGGTGTGAACCCGTAGAACTTGTTTTTGTCAATTTACACCAAAGACCTAGAGCTGAGAAACTGTTCTCTAGAGTCACAGACTGTCAGAAAGTTGCTCTTTGAAATTCCACCCCTCTTGGCTGGATGATCTTAGTCACTGTCACAAAGAAGCAGCCTTGATTTCCAACCTAGGTACAGAGCTTCAGAGGAGGGGTTTCCAGCAACAACATCCCACATTTTTCTTAGCTCTGTGGTTCCCAAGGTAGTAGAACCTGGGTTCGATTCCCAGACCAACCTGTTGCTGTCGAGTTGATACTGACTTCTAGTGACCCTATAGGACAGAGTAGAACTGCCCCATAGGGTACCTAAGGCTGTAAATCTTTACAGAAGCAGACTGCCATGTCTTTCTCCCACGAAGCAGCTGGTGGGTTCAAACCCTAGTTGCCGAGCACTTAAGTACTGTGCCACCAGGGCTCCTCATTCTCAGACCAAGCTCTACATTACTGTTTACACAAGGCCTGCTTTGTCCTGAGCTGACCAAACTGCCTCATTTAAATTTTATGTAAACATCTGCCTTTCCTGAAAATCCTAAAAACTGTCTCTCTCCCTGTGTTTGGGAAGATGCCCAGTGCTCCCTCTGTGATCCTCTCTCCTTAGCTACAGCAAGTCAATAAACCCAACTTTGTTGAACTCCAAAAAAAAAACAAAAACAAACTCATTGCCATCGAGTCAATTCCGACTCATAGCGACCCTATAGGACAGAGTAGAACTGCCCCCCCATAGGGTTTCCAAGGAGCAGCTGGTGGATTCAAACTGCCAGCCTTTCTGATTAGCAGCCGTAGCTCTTAACCACTGTGCCACCAGGGCTCCAATTGTTGAACTCCAGGTGTGTTCCTTTATGAAATGTGCTTTATCTGGGGAGAGACTCCAAGAGGCATTCAGAGACAATGGAGCCACTCAGAGACTTGAGGGAGATACTCTTAGATACCAAAGAGAGATACAAGAAGAGACACTCAGATATGAGATTGAAATGGCATGACCTTTAAAGAAATGTGATCACAAAGATACGCTTGGATAACAGCAACAACTAAAAAATATATGTGTGGATGTAGGCATATATATGTATAGGTATGTACATGGGATTATATGTGTGTATATATACGTGTTTACATATGTATATACATGTATGTGATTATATGCACACATATTCATATATATGATAAAGTACTTAGGGAGCACAGTTATGGATACTTCTTAGACATAACCAAAACACTTTTCAGGATTGATTTCCTGGGTTTGAAGGATTAGGACCATAGTCTTGTGGGACATGTCAGTCAATTGGCATAATATAGTTAATAAAGTTTATGTTCTACAGCCTAGTTTGGTGACTACTGTCTAAGGTTTTAAAAGCTTGTGAGTGGCCATCTAAGATACTATTGGTCTCTACTCATCCGGAGCAAAAGAGAAAGAAGGAAATCAAAGACTCAAAGAAGAAACTAGTCTATAGGACAAATAGTCTACATGAATCATGGCCTCATCTACCCTGAGACCAGAAGAACTAGATGGTGCCCAGCTACCGTTACCGACCTTTCAGATTGGGGCCACAGGAGATAGATACCTGATACAATGGGAGAAAAATTGTGGAACAGAACGTCAAATCCTTAAATACAAAACAAAACAACAGACTTAGCGGACCGGTTGAGACTGGAGGACCCCCAAGACTATTGCCCTGAGATACTCTTTAAACCTTGAAGCGAAACGAGCCCGAGGTCACCTTTTAGCTAAATAGCAGATTGGCTTAGAAAATAAAGAATATCACCTGTGAGTGCTGTCCTCCTTTAAAAACTCATCTATATGAGTCAACATATAATGGTCAACAGTTACTTTAAAATACAAATGAGAATATAAGGGAGCAGGGAAATTACATTAATGGAAATGGAACAACCAGAATGGAAATAATAAGAATGTTCACACATTGTGAAGAATATAACCAATGTCACTGAGCAATCTGTGTAGAAATTGTTGAATAGGAACTTGAACTGCTGTGTAAAACCTTCACTGACAATACAATAAAATATTATTTTTTTAAAAAGATACACTTGGAGATTCCAGAAGATCGTTCGAGATGAGGAAAGCATTTGGGAGATCAGAGCAGGGAGAGATGTGGAGAGAGGGAGAGAATCTCTCAGACCAAGGAGGCACCCAAACGAGGAGAAACAGGCAGGAAGAAATCCTCAGCGTCAAAGAGAATGTTGCTTATTACTTCTCACATGTACGGTCTCCTGGATGCCTGGCCCAAGCGGGGTGATGCTGGGGACTCAGAGATGATCCCCATTGTTAAATGAAGTAAAAACTGAGTCACGTGGTTGACAAAATGCCATCGAGGGAACAATGCGCCTAACACCTACCTGTCTTTGCCAAAATTTAAGTCTAGCTTTCTTGTAAATCATGCCACCCGCGTTGACCGATGAGTTTCTGACATCGTTTCAATAGTAAATCATATAAGCCAATCAGAAAAAAGCTCCTTTTGCTTCCGCGATTTGTAAATACAAACCAATCACTGCTAATACCTGGGGGGAGTACCTTTCCACGTGGTTTGCTGCTATCCCATTGGAGACTCTTATGCCCGAGTAAACTTCATCTAATAATTTTATTATTGCCTCAGCTGATTTTGGCACCAGGCTGGTGAGGGAGAAAGGTGAAGACATTAGGGCTGAGACCCGGGAAGGTGCAGGGCTGCGGAAGCTCAGGCAAACGACACTTTCCGTTGTGAACGGAAACCAAAACCACCTGCTGTCCTGTTGATTCCTACTCATGGTGACCCCATGTGTTTTCAGAGTAGAACTGCGCTCCGTAGGGTTTTCAATGCTATGACTTTTCAGAAGCAGCTCGCCAGGACTTTCTAACAAGGCATTTCCACATGGGTTCATACCTCCAACCTATCAGTTAGTAGCTGAGTGTGTTAAGTGTTTGCACCACCAAGGGATTCCTTTCACTGTGAAGCACCCCCCTCCTTCCCAGTAAGACCTCCTCAGCCCAGGGGCCTTTCTTATCGTTTTTTCAGGGTTTCTGGAAGTTTCCCTTTCCCTTGAAGGCACACCCTCTGGGGTTTTTGAACGGCGCTGTGAGATGTCCTAAGAGTTAGAAACCTGGGCTTCACCCTTCCCAGCTTTGTGACCTCGAGCTCAAGACTCATTCTTCGTGGGCTTCAGTTTTTTCTCATCTATAAAATGAGGTTGAAAATAGTTCCTCCCATATTTGCAAGGATCCAATGATTGAAGAGTTTTCGACAGCACCTGGTGTAGAATAAGCTCCCCATGGGAGTTGGCTATCATTTTTGTCATTATTCCGACTCCTTCCTCCCCTTGCCACTTCTACCCAAATCATCACAAAGTTATGTTGATTAACTTCATGTTCAATCCCTCTGCCCTAGTCAAGGAGCAGCAAAACGTAAATGCAAAGGCCTAGCGAGGGGGGATTCAAACCAGAAACCAAACCCGTTGCTGTGGAGTTGATTCCAACTCATAGTGACCCTATAGGAGAGAGTAGCACTCCCCATAGGGTTTCCAAGGAGCGGCTGGTGGATTCGAGCCGCCGACCTTTTGTTTAGCAGTCGAGCTCTTAACCACTGTGCCACCAGGGCTCCTAGGGGGGATTAAGGGGGGGCACATGCCCCCAGGCGTAAGTCCAAGGGGGCGCCAGACAAGGCCGGCAAATCACCCCTGCCCCTCCCATCCATTAGGCCAGCGGTGGCGGAAGGGGTGGGGCGGGGTTGCAAATTTAGAGATTGCGGCTTGGCACTCATTACCTTTTCTGCACCTCTGAATTGCATGAACTCTGGAACCAGACTGCAGGGGTTCAAATCCTGATCCTGGCTACTTCCTGACTGTGTGACCTTGGGCAAGTGAACTTCCCCCTCTGCACCTCATTTTCTTCCTCTGTAAAACAAGGATAATAGTAGCACTACCCCCTGCTTAAAAGATTGCATAGAAAGCGTTTGCAACCGTTTCTGGTATATAATCAGTGCCTAATAAATGTTAACAATTAATATTATAATTAATATCTAACAGCTGGCTTCTACTCTGCCTCCTACAATCCATTTTCCATGCAACAATCAGAGTGAAGTGTCAATAAAAAAGATCCTGAAAAGTCCCATTAAACAAATATAATGTGCAGATTTATTTGGATCCAGATGCAAACAAACCAATGGGTGGGGGTGGGGGGAGATACTTAAGGGCCATAATGTCTAGCATTTAGCTTCAAAATTGTCTGGGAGAAGTAGGCGGGGATAAATGAGATGTGAGAGGCTAGTTGTTGAAGCTGGTTGATGGGTAACATGGGGATTCAGTCTATTATTCCTCTACTCTTCTGCTTGCCTGAAATAAAACTATTGTGCTTGGAAAGAGAAAAACAATTGGAGGATCATGGGGGAAATTTGAACACCGACGGGTTATGTGGTAAGTTGAAGAAATGACTACAAGTTTTTAAAGGCTTGATAATGGTATTGTGGTTATATAATGTTTAAACCAGAGGAAGAGATGACCGCCCTGACAGGGATCACAACAGAGGGTCCCAGGCAGACCTGGAGAAAAACATAGAACAAAATTCTAACTCACCAAAAAAGACCAGACTTACGGCCTGACAGGGACTGGAGAAACCCCGAGAGTATGGCCTCCGGACACCCTTTTAGCTCGGTAATGAAGTCACTCCTGAGGTCCACCCTTCAGCCAAAGATTAGACAGGCCCATAAAACAAAATGACAGTAAAGGGGCACAACAGCCCAGACAAGGACTAGAAGGCAGGAGGGGACAGGAAAGCTGATGATTGGGAACCCAAGGTCGAGAAGGGAGAGTGTTGACGTGTCATGGGGTTGTTAACCAATGTCATAAAACAATACGTGTACTGTTTATGAGAAATTGTTTGTTCTGTAAACCTTCTCCTAAATTACAATTTAAAAAATTTTGTAAATAAACAAATATAAAACTCCTTGGCAAATAAAAGAGAGAGAGAGGTGTCCTTATCTTCTAGAGACACTGGACTCAAGTGTTTCTGGATGAAATGTCTAGGGTTGCTTCAAAATAACCCAAGGGGTTCAAGGAGGAGTGCTGGGATGCAGTGTGATGGATCACTTTTGTGAGGCCTTTCTAACCGTGGTCTTGTAACTCCCACCCAAGTGATTGGGGGGGACTGTGCAAATAAGGCAATTGTGGCCCACCAAAGGGATTGGTCAGTTTTGCCATCCTTCTGGGCTTCAGGTGAGCCTTCCCAGAGGCAGGAAAGAGAAAATCCCACCACTACCAAGAAAGGAGAGCCGAGAAGCAGTGGCAGAGGAACAGCGGCAGGAAGAGACTGGCAGGAGACAGTGCAGTGGGCTTCCCTGCCCACAGAGCCAGAAAGCTGAGTGCCTTTGGGCTGAGGCTTACTGGTAGAGTGGGGTATCTCTAGGCACCTATTGGCAGAGCTAAAAGAGCTTTGTAACACTTGCCCAAGCAGGGTAGAGGCCGAGGGGCCAGAGAAAGGCGCGCCTGTGAGCACAGCTAGGAAGAGGCTGTCTTGATGGGAAGAACTGTATCCTGGGTGTTTCTGAGCCTGAATTGTAACCTGTTACTTCCCTAATAAACCCCATAATCATGAGTATTGTCTGTGAGTTCTGTGTGGCCATTGCAATGAATTATCGAACCCAGAGAGAAGCAGCGAGTGTCGTGGGAGGGACATTGGTAAAGGTGGTGGAAAGAGGAGGGATGTCTGACCTCCGCTTCATAGGAATCAGCCTTGGGCTGTTGATCTTGATTCTCCTTCTCCCACGCCGTTTTTACATAGGGCTGATGGTGAAACAAGACGGGCTGTTCTGAACCTGGGCAATGGGAATATGGAGGTTAGTTATACTTCTCCATCCCTCTTATTTTGTGTATGCCTGAAATGTTCCATAATTTTAAAAAAATGGTAAAAAAAAAAACAAAAAAAAACCCAACTATTGTATATGAAAACCTAAACCAGCTTGTGGTCATTTTCTGCGTGTCACTTCCTGTGTTTAAAACCCTCCCTTGGTTTCCCACTCGACCTTACCAACTCCCTGCCCTCGAGTTCTACACTCTGTCATCGTTCTTGGTCTTTCCGTTATAGAGGGCTTCTGGCTGGTAATTCTTTCAAGCATTCATTCGACACAGATTCCTTGAAACCTACTGTTCTATGCCTTGTTCTGAATATTGGGGACAGAGAGATGAACAAATTGTCCTAACAGAACATACATGCTCAGGGGAGACAGGTATACAGTGTTACTGCGTACGAGCGGGACAAGACAACAGAGTGATGGAAGGAAGGGGGTCCATGAGATAGAGTGGGCAGGGGAGGCCTTCTGTGGCGGTAACATTTAGCTGAGATCTGAGGGGAAAGTCAGTCAAGGAAAGAGATGGAAGAAAGGTCTTGGGGACAGAGGGAACAGCTAGTGTAAAGACCCTGGGGTAGGATTAAGAACGGCATATATAAGAACTGGAAGGATGGCCAATGAGTCTAGAGCATGGTGTGATGTTTGAGGCGAGACCACAGGATGCCCCTTCCCACCTGTAGGTCTGTGCACTTATTATTCCTGGAATACGATTGAGAGCTCAGGCTGCTAACCAAAATGTTAGCAGTTCAAATCCACCAGCCGCTTCTTGGATAATCCTATAGGGTCGCCATAAATCGGAATCAACTCAACGGACGGGTTTGGGAATTTTTTGGTTTAGTTTAATGCACAATAAAAACAAGGAAATATTAATAACATTTATTGAGCACTCTCTCTATGTTAGGCACTGTTTTAAATACTTTTCATTGACTATGGTATTTAATCCTAACAGCCCTCCATTTTATAAATAAGGAAAATGAGGCCCAGAAAGATGAAATGACTTGCCCAAGGTCACACAGCTACAAACTGGCAGAGCAAGAATCTCAATCCAGTTACTCAAGCGATCTGAGTCCGGGCTCAAATACCCCGCCAGATAACTCCCACCCATGGCTCCTTGGGCTCGCGTGAGCCTTTGGAGACCCACCCATGCAGAGGATTTTTATGGGCACTTCATAGTCATTCCTAAGACGGGCGGGAAACTGCACTGTCACTCCCCCGGGAAGGGCGCCAAATCCCGTCCCACCCGGGACTTCGCACCAGTTGCTCCAGCCTTCTTCGGAACGCCGGCTGGAGTACTTTGGGACCCGCCCGAGTCCCCGGAGAAGGCGCGGCGTTGGGGGAGGCTGAGAATCTTCAATCACCCAATGGCGACAGGGGCCGGAGCGCCATGCAAATAACGTCCCTTTGATTGGGTGCTAGTCTGCTCTCAGCCCGGAGACATCCCGCCCCCCTTCCTCTCTGGAAGAGTCTACGAGGCGTTTTTCTGCAAACCCCTTGAAAGGCCTAATGGGCAGCGGGGTCAGAAAACGGCCTCCGGAGATGGAACTCAGCCTCCAGCGGAATTCACGGAAAGACCGAAACAAAAAAAACCAAACTGGTTGCGGTGCAATCGAAACTGACTCTTAGCGGACCCTACAGGACAGAGTAGAACTGCTTCACAGGGTTTACAAAGAGCAGCTGGTGGATTTGAACTGCCGACCTTCTGGTTAGCAGCCGAGCTGTTAGCCACTCCGCCACCAGGGCTCCTCAGGAAAAGACAGGGCACATAATTAAGCAGGAGGGGGAGGGTTGGGTGTGCAAACGCTGGGAGCCGTCTCAGCGATCTCTAAGCGCGGTTTTATCATGTTAGGTCCTACACGAGCAGGACTCCGGTCAGCCGCCGTAGGCCCGCCACCTGCTGTACACACTCTCCTACTGTTCTGCGGCGGGGAGCTTCGCGCTTGCTCGACTCGTGAGCGAGTCCGCCTGCCCCCGCATCCACCCCTTCCTTCCGTTTTGTCTGCCTGGGCCGCAGCCTCTGCTGCGCATGCGTGCCGGCACCCTCTCTGGCTCAGCGTGGCAGTAGGGAATGAAAATGAGGCTGGGCCGAGCAGCTCGCGCACGCTCCCACCCCTCTTCTCCCCCGTCGCCGTGCGCGCGCCGGGCGGTGCAGCTCTGCGGGGTCCGAGGGCAGCGTAGCAGCAGCAGCGGCCGCTGCGGGAGGGGCCCGGAGCCCCGCCCCTGGGGAGGGGCCGTCCCGCAGGTGAGGGGGGCAGGGGTCCCGACCCGGACGCCTGGGTCCTCGGGAAAAGGATTGGGGATAAACGCCACAATGTCTAGAGGGAGGATTGAGGGGGTCCGGATGCTTAGGCTCCGGAGGGATTGTGCATTGGTGCTTGAGCCCTGGGAGGGTGCATTGGGGCCCGAATGCCAGGATTCCGTGGGGTGCATTAAGGCCCAGACTGTTGGGACCCCGACGGAGAAATTCATTAGGGATCTTTTCGGTCTTTCTCCAGGTCTCCCCTCTGTCTCCCGCGACCCCAAATCCGCGCCGGAGATAAAATTTAGCAGCAAGGAAGCAGTTGACGTGTTGTCAATAGACTGAGACTAAGCTGGTTAAAGCAACCTCTTCGACGTGAAACCGCGCCCACTGCGCTCATAGGCCCCTCCCCTGGGACAGAGTCGCCAAGCCCCGCCCACTCCAGTCATAGGCCCGCCGCAGGTCCGAATTGCAGAAACCGAGTCTTTGGGTCATATTTACATAGCCCCACCCACTACCGTCTTCAGCAACGCCTCCGGCCCCGCCCATTCCGTGTAGGCCCCGCCCACTACACTCTCAGGAAGTCTGCTAAATTTGCCCTGCAAAGTTTGCCCTGTGGTTCAAAGGCTCCAACCCTGGGTCTGAATTGCCAAGAGCCTGCAGCTGGGTCAGATTTGCATAGCCCCGCCCATTGTGCGCTTAGGCTCTGCTTTCCTGATACTCCGGCCTTCGCCTTAAACCCCTTCTAAAAAAAAAAAAACCCATTGCCATGGAGTCAATCCTTACTCTTAAGGACCCTATAGGATAGAGTAGAACTGTCCTGTAGGGTTTCCAAGGCTATAATCTTTACAGAAGCAGACAGCCACATCTTTCTCCCGTTGATTCTCCCGCAGAGTGGCTGGTAAGTTCGAACCCCCGACCTTTTGGTTAGCAGCTGAGCGCTTAACCACTCTGACGCCAGAGCCCCTTAGGATCCTCGATTTCCTCAGACCCAGCTCCTAAACAGACTGACCTCTGTCTTCAGGGCCTCCAACTCTATCATCATCTGCCTGGTAATCACCGGTGTCGTCCCCTGGCCCCCAGGCCCTGTTTCTAGGTCCCTGGGCCAACAAGATGCTGGAGCGAGGCGCAGAGGCCGAGGCCGGAGTCACCGATCCTAGTCCCACTGACAAGGAACCAGTCATCAAAGGAGGAGGTGAGCGCATCCCTGCCTGTGGGTGGAGGCATCCTCCAGGAAGATAATCCTCTGGGGGCCTAAGAGAATCACATTTTGAGGGACTCTCAGGATGAGTTTGAGGGCCCAGGGTAATGACCACTTGGGATCCCCAAAATGTTGCATTGGCTCTGAGGCTCTTAGTGATCATTTACCCTAACCCAGGAAATTCCAGGAGGGACCGGAGGATGGAATGTGGAATTTCAGGGTGATAACTTGAGAGGATACTGGAAACTGACACTTTAGGGGAACCCTTAGTAGTTTGGGAGATCCAGGTAGGTGACTGTTTGAAGACTCTCAGGATGATGCATGCCATTCGGAGAATCTCATTGTGACGCTTGAGGGGCCCAGACACACTTTGTAGGGCCCCTCAAAGATCAAGGTGGTGGGAAGCCTGGCCTCGGCTCGGGTGTAGGTTGCTTCCTGGAGCCCACCAGCCCTCCTGTCCCCCAGTTCCTCACCAGGGCCCACCGCAGAAGCCCAGCCAGTCTGCTCCAGGGCCTGCCGCGACCGAGGGAGTGCCTTCCCGACCCTGCCGACGGCCCCCGCCCCAGCGCCCGCACCGCTGCCCCGACTGTGACAAGGCCTTCTCATACCCATCCAAGCTGGCCACGCACAGGCTGGCCCACGGCGGTGCCCGCCCCCACCCGTGCCCTGACTGCCCCAAGGCCTTCTCCTATCCGTCTAAGCTGGCGGCCCACCGGCTCACGCACAGCGGCGCGCGCCCGCACCCGTGCCCACACTGTCCAAAGGCCTTCGGCCACCGCTCCAAGCTGGCGGCCCATCTCTGGACGCACGCGCCATCCCGCCCCTACCCGTGCCCAGACTGCCCTAAGTCCTTTTGCTACCCCTCCAAGCTGGCGGCCCACCGCCACACGCACCACGCCACCGATGCCCGCCCCTATCCTTGCCCACACTGCCCCAAGGCTTTTTCGTTCCCCTCCAAGCTGGCCGCCCATCGCCTGTGTCACGACCCTCCCACCGCTCCCGGCAACCAAGCCAATGCCCGGCACCGCTGCTCCAGCTGCGGCCAGGCTTTCGGACAGAGACGCCTCCTGCTGGTTCACCAACGCAGCCACCACCAGGCGGAGGGCCAGGGAGACCGGGAGTGAATCCTCGTCTGGCTCACGGGCCCCCTCTGTCGGCAGCCCGCGTCAAGGACGAGGTAGGATTTCTAAGCCCTGCTAAGAGGACTTGCCGCTTCCAGATAGCCAGCCGGCAGGAAGGGAGAATGGCTGAACTCCAGCTTGGAAGGCTGGGAAACTCTTTGCTTACCTGCTTTGGGGAGGGGGAGATGTCATCCACAAAGGGTGAGTGCTGGGCCCAAAACCATGAACCTGGAGCTGTGGTTTGACAGCCCTAGCTTTGATTTTTCCCACTCATTTATATGACAAAGGTAAAAAGTCGGCTAGCATTGTGGGGTGGTGAGGATTGTGGGGAAACAGGCTTTCTCCTCATTGTTGTAAGTTTAAACTGCTGCCTCCACTTCGGCCATTTGACTGTATCTGTAAAAACTCAGGCATTCACTGATGGTTCAGCAGTAGAATTCCCACCTTCCATGTGGGAAACCTGGGTTCAATTCCCGGCCAATGCTCCTTATGTGCCGTGGTGGCTTGCCATGTTGCTATGATGCTGAACAGGTTTCAGCGGAGCTTCCAGCCTAAGACGGTGTAGGAAGAAAGGCCTGGAGATCTACTTCTGACAATCAGCCAATAAAAACTTTATGGATCACAACTGTCCGATCTGCAACCAGTCTTGGGGATGGGGCAGGGCCGGGCAAGCGTTTCCTTCTGTAGTGCGTGGGGTCGCCATGAGTTGGGGGCTGATTCCACAGCAGCCAACAACAAGAAGTTTAAAATGAACCTGTCAAGTATTCCCCTTCTAGGAATTTAGCCTACAGATAAAACTCGAGAATGTGAAAAAAGACATACAGGTACGGAATTTCACTGCAGCATGATGGTTTTGGTCAAAGGCTGCAAACAATCAATATGGGACCAGCTAATGTTACAGTACAGCAACTGAACAGAACACTATGCAGCTGTAAGAAAAAAAGCCATCTCTGTATGTCTCTGTAAGGAGCCCTGGTGGCACAGTCGTTAAGGGCTTGGCTGCTAAGCAAAAGGTCAGTGGTTTGAATCTACCAGCAGCTCCACGGGAGAAAGACCTGGCTATCGCCTTGGAAACCCTATGGGGGAGTTCTGTTCTGTCCTACAGGGTCTTTGAGTCAGAATCAACTCAACGGCAGCAGGTTTCGTCTGGCTATGTCTCTATATGTACTGATGTGAAAAGACCTCCAAGGTACACTAAGTGACAAACAACAAGAACAAAGGGTGCACTACCAACAGTCTGGAAAAATTAAAAAGCCCAGGCTCTGGAGCCAGGCAGATCTGACTGTGAGCCCTGACCCACTACTTATGAGCCACAAGGACCTTGGACAAGCTTTTTCACTTCTCTGGACTCAGATGCCTTATCTGTAAAACAGGGGTGTTTATAAGTCAGTTGTCCTGGGGAAAGTCAGTCTCCCTCTTGGAGCCTGTTTCTCCTACTATAAAATAAGAATGGTCAAGCCAACATTCATTCAGCAATATATACTGAGCACCTACTGTGTGTCAGGCCTTGCACAGGGCATCAGGGACACAGCAGTGAACAAGACAGACCTGGTCTGGTGAGAGATGTGCACACGAATCAAGGGGTGGCAAATATAAAGTAACTAAGATCATTCTGAAGAACAAGTAGGAGAGCCTTGCCTTCCCAGATACCAAGAACTATTACAAAGCTATAGTAGTGAAGCCTGTAGGGTTAGCTTGAGACCAGACCAGCAGACCAGTGGAAGAGAATTGAGCTCAGAAACTGACCTGTGCTTATAGAGGCCCTGACATATGACAACCCCTACCTGTAGCTCAGCGGTCAGCATTCTTTTTCTGTAAAGGGCCAGATTTAAAAAAAAAAAAAAACAAAAAAAAAAACAAGCCCAAACCCATTGCTGGTGAGTTGATTCCAAGTCATAGTGACCCTACAGGACAGAGTAGAACTGCCCCATAGTTTCCAAGGAGTGGCTGGTGGATTCAAACTGCTGACCTTTGGGTTAGCAGCCATAGCTCTTAACTACCACACCACCAGGTTTCTGAAGGGCCAGATAGTATAGTTTTTAGGTTTTGCAGGCCCTATGGTCACTGTCAAAGAACCCTGGTGGTGCAGTGGCTAAGCACTCACTTGCTGATCGGAAGGTTGGCCTTTCAAACCCACCAGCCTTTCCACGGGAGAAGGGTGTGGCAGTCTGCTTCCATAAAGATTTACAGCCTTGGAAACCCTATGGATCAGCTCTGTCTGCACACATGGGGTTGCCATGAGTCAGAATCGACTCGACAGCAACAAACAACAATGGTCTCTGTCACAACTACTCCATTCTGCTGTTGTAATGTAAAAGAGCAGCTATAGAGCATTACAATATGTAAATGAATGAGCATGGCTATGTTCCAATAAAACTTCATTTACAAAAACAGTAGGTGGGCTGGATTTTGCCAATTAGATGTAGTTTGCTGACCCCTGCTGTAGATGAGTGGGAAAAGGACAGACTAATCTGTGAGTTAAGGCTGAGAGATATGGAAAAAAAGTGAAATGGGATTCTGTGGTAGGCAGAATAATGCCCCCCACCAAGATGTCCACATCCTAATCCTCAGAACCTCTGTGTTACCTTACACATGGCAAAAAGGATTTTGCAGATATGACTAAGAATCTTGAGATGGGGAGATTATCCTGATTTCCAGGTGGCTCCAATGTAATTACAAAGTTCCTTATATTAAAAAGAGGAAGGCAGAAGAGTCAGAGGAGGAGAAGTGATGGCAGAAGCAAAGGCTGGAATGATGCAGGACCACGAGCCAAGGTCTATGGGCAGCCTCTAGAAGCTGGAAAAGGCAAGGACACAGATTCTTCCTTGAGCCTCCAAAAGGAACTCTGCCCTACCGACACCTTCATTTTAGCCCACTGAGACTGATTTCGGACTTCTGACCTCCAGAACTCTAATAAATCTGTGTTGTTTTAAGCCACTTAGTTTGTGGTAATTTGTTACAGCAGCAACAGGAAAGTTAATACAGATCCCTACCTCACACCATACACAAAAGCAGTTTTCTGGTGATTCAGGATCTAAATCTGAAAAGCAAAACTCTAAAACATTTAGATGGAAATAAAGGAAAATATCATAGTGACCTCAGAGGTAGAGAAAGTGTTAAGACACACAAAGTCTAAATCAGCAGAAAAGACTGGTAAATTTGAGCAGAAACAAATGTAAAGTTACAACTGTGATAGAAGAGAGAGGTACAGTATTATAAGAACATATACTTGGCATATATTATTATTTAGAAGAGGTTAGGGAGGGTCTTCTTGAGGAGGTAATGTTTGAGCTGAGATCTGAAAGTTGTGGAGAATGGAATGAGAGATGGTTTGTGGAAAGTATCCAGCGTAAGGGGTACAACCGAGCAGGTCAGTGGAAATTAGCACACTGCTGGACTGCCATCTACTCAGAGAGGCCTTGAGGGTGAGGTGGGGCAAAGATTCCACTTCCTCCTCCAAAGCTGACAATGCTGCTTGCATCCACTTTTACATATAGGGGTGCCCTGGAGGATTTCCTCCAAAGCAACAAACCACTATCAATGTTTTGAAGACATAAATTTACTTCAGAGGTGTTGATCTACTCCAACTTTATGTTGTGCAAATGGGAAATCCAAGGCCAAGAGAAATGAGATTTACCCACAACCAAACAATGGGGCAGCAGCTGAGCCAGGGTGAATCCTGATGCCCTGCTACTCCTTGAAGAGGCCAGGCACTCTCCTTGCCTGAGGGCCTTTGCACTTCCTTTTCTTCTGCCCATGAGGGCTCCCCCAGATACTCCTTTACTTCTCCCAAGTCCCTGCAGAAAGGACGTCCTCAGAGAGGCCTTCTCCAATCACCCTATCTAAACTATGCCACTATTCCCCATCACTCTACCCCACAGCCCTGCTTGATTTGTCCTCGCAGCACATATTACTGCTTGATACCACAGCACACACTCACCTTCTCTCTCCCCCGGCACAAAAGCAGGGACTTGTGTCTGCTTTTTCACACTGCCTTCCAGTGTCCCACACGTGGTGGGTGCCTTAGGAAGAATAACACCTCCCCTTCCCCCCAAAGATGTGCACATCCTAATCACCAGAACCTATGTTTGGTTATGGGGTAAAAGGGGAATTAAGGTAGTAGATAGAATTAAGGTTGCTGATCAGCTGACCTTAAAATCATGGCCTTGAACTGGTTCGTTCCAGTTTGAATCCCTGCTGAGAATTTGTACTTCCACCCCAGATATGCTGAATCAGAATCTACATTTTAACAAGATCCCCAGGTGATTCTTATGTATACTAAATCTTGAGAACCACTGCTCTACTAGTGGTTCTCAGAATTGGTCCTTCATCAGCAGCATTAGCATTGCCTGGGAACTTGTTAGAAATGCAAATTCTCAGCAGGGGTTTGAACCGGAATAAACCCGTTCAAAGCCCTACTTAAAATAGGGAGATAATGCTGAATTATCGGGGTGAGCCCAATGTAATCACAAGGATCCTTAAATATGGAAGAAGGTGGCAGAAAAAAATCAGTGTCCAACTGATGTGAGAAAGACGACGGCCATTGCTGGTTTTAGAGACAGAAGGGAAATGGAATGTGGGCAACCTCTAGAAGCTGAAAGAGGCACGGAAACGGATTCTCCCCTACAGCCTGATTTTTAGCCCAGTGATACCCATGTCAGACTTGTGACCTCCAGATCTGTGAGATAATAAATGTGTGTTGTTTTCAGCCACTACGTTTGTGGTAATTTGTTACAGCAATATCAAACTAATACAGGGGGTGATCAGTACATCTGTGACTGGACAAACGAATGAGGGGATGCGGACTCTAATACCACCGCCATCTTCCAGATGAAAAAGCAAAGGTTGAGAAAGGGAAAGGATCGAGACTGGTGGCTCTTGGTTGGGTAGTGAGGCAAAAGTTGGGAAAGGGCTTGGAATGTCCAAGAAAAAGTTAGCCAAAGGTCAGCTATAAAACCCAGCCCTGACCCTACCCTTTGGCCTGCTCAAAACCCTTCCTGACCCCTGTCCCTGCCACCCCCAGGATGAAGTCCAAGGGGCTCGGCCTGGCGTTCACAGACATTCAGGAGAGCACCATCCAAAAGGACTTTCTGTATGATAGTGTTCTCTATCTGCGTTTTCTGGTATGGTAGCCACTAGCCACATTTGGCTACTGAGCACCTGAAACATGGCTAGTGTGACTGAGAAGTGAATTTTTAATTTCATTTAATTCTGTTGTTGTTGTCATTAGGTACCATCGAGTCGGTTCCAACTCATAGCAACCCTGAGTACAACAAAACGCAGTACTGCCCAGTTGTGCGCCATTCTCACGATCGTTGCTATGTTTGAGCCCATTGTTACAGCCACTGTGTCAATCCATCTCATCAAGGGTTTTCCTCTTTTTCACTGCCCTCTACTTTACCAAGCATGATGTCCTTCTCCAGGAACTGGTCCCTCCTGATAACATGTCCAAAGCACGTGAGACGAAGTCTCGTCATCCTCGCTTCTAAGGAGCACTCTGGCTGTACTTCTTCCAAGACAGATTTGTTTGTTCTTCTAGCAGTCCATGGTATATTCAGTATTCTTCACCAGTGCCGTAGTTCACTAAATTTACACAGCCACGTGTATCTACGAGCTACTGCACTGGACAGCACAGCTGCAAGGGCTGTGCCCAGCTTTCCAGCTAAACCTGCCCCAAAGCCTCTACAGCAAAGGTAGCTTCACCAACTGCCCCAGGCACCAGGCTGGTTTCCACTTCCTGACCTTTGTCCATGCTACGCCCCTGCCTAGAACACCATCCCATCCTCTGCCCTGATTCTCTCAGACCCAGCTCAGTTCCCACCTTCATTGTGTGGAGCCTTGAAGGGGGTCATGGATTTGGGTAGGCTGATTAAAATGCCCCTTCCCCCGTTCTACCTTCCAACTGGTGTGATGTAAAACCACGCTGGTGACAGTTGTACTGCTGCTTCTGAGAGCCCTGGAGAGAGGGAGACAGCTCTGGCCCAGGAACCGGAGGCTTCAAGAGAGGCCCCCTCCAGCCCAGGATCCACAGAGGGACACCGAGATGCAGGATGGGCTCAAGGTCAGACAAGTCGAGGCACAGTGCTAAGTGTCAGATTCCCAATTCCCTGTCTCTTGTCCCCACAAGGGAGAGAGGGGAGGGGGGAGCTCTGTCCTTCCCCACCAGACTCCTGATGGAGGGGCCCTCATTCTTCCCGGGACCCCAGGCCAGGAGTTTTAATGCAGGCAACCCAGAGTCCTACCCTCCCACAGAAGGGGAAAAAAAATCAAACAGAGGACCAACAGCTGGGAGCCTCTTTGAGGTTCTGGGAGATTCCTCAGCAAGAGAGGGTGACAGCTTGAAACCAAGTCACCTTTATTAAACTCATCCAGCGTGCATGTAGACGTGTGCGCACACTGGTGTAAGCACATACTTCAGGCCTGGGGCACCACACCATACAGCTGGTGGGGAAGTAACTTCTGCTTCTCGTTGCAACTGTAGATCCATCGGGGGCGGACGAAGGCCAGGGAGGGGTTGTCCATCAGGGCCTGCAAGGCGGGGTGGGGGTACAAGTGTGACTGTGTGAGTGAGAGGGGGAGAGTGGGGACGTGGAAGCGGCTCAGGCTCTCCCTCTCCCTGCCCCTTGGAGACTCACCTCCTCAAAGCTGGGGTCCCACTCCTGTGCAGTAATCACAAACTGGACCCTGTCACTCATATAGTCCTCGAGCTCCCTGGTGGGAGAGAAGAGGCAGAGGGGATGTCAGGGAATTGGTGTGCCCTCTCTCAAGACTCCTCCCACCTGTGCCCCCTCTTGGGTGCCAGTAGATCCCCCACTCCCTCATATGCCCATCTTGCCACAGCCATAGTAACAGTGGTTTCCCCCATCATTAATCCTCATCTCAGCCCTTTCAGAGGGGACAGGGAGCCTCACTTTAGAGGAGAGGATTCCAAAAGGGGAGGCAGGGCATTCAGGGCTGCCCAGCACAGATGGCAGGGCTGGCATCCGAGCCCCATGGCCTTGTGCCCATCCTGCCAGGCACCCCCTCCCCATCCTCCAGATCATCTTCTTTCCCACAGCCTCCCACCCCTCCCACCACGTCCCCGAGCCCACATCAACCACCCACAGAGACTCTGACCCATTGAAGGCTGTGACGTATCGAATGAGCTTCCGCCGCTCATCCCCAGGGAACTCCCCATACAGGAAGAAGTGTTTGCCCTGGAAGAAGTCTGCAAGAGAGAGGTGGGAAGGGATGGGTGAGGCCACCAGAGTTCCCAGGCCCCAGCCAGGGGTGACAGAACACTTGGGGCCAAGACAGGGAGGCTGGTGCCGAGGAGAGGTGTGTTCACACCCGGGTGGAGAGTCAATGACAAGCCCAGCCCAGACCCATCAGAGCCTTCCAGGGAGACTGATTTTTGTTTTAAAGGCAAAAGACGTAACTAACTGTTGTTGCTGCGTGTGTGCTCCACGGGGGAGCCTCAGACGGGCTGCCGATGGCCGATGGCCGGGAACTCAACAGCCGGCCACTGCCTCCCTTTGGCTGTCTCACTCCATCCCAGCCAGTGCCTTCTCTCGCCTGACCTCTGGGATTGCTCATTCTTCTTCCCGTTTTAATGATTTTTCAGGCCATCGATTTGCTCATGCCATTTGTTATATGGGTTGAATTGTGTCCCCTCAAAGTAAGTATTGAAATCCTGGCCCCTGTACCTATACATGGAGCCCTAGTGGCGCGGCAGTTAAGAGCTATGGTGAGCTACAGCTGCTAACGAAAAGGTCGGCAGTTCGAATCCACCAGCTGCTCCTTGGAAACCCTATGGGGTAGTTCTACTCTGTCCTATAGTGTCACTCTGAGTTGGAATCAACTGGACGGCAACGGGTTTGGTTTTTCTTTGGTTAGTTAAACCTATACATGTTATCAGAAGGATCAGTCCCTGGAGAAGGATATCATGCTTGGTAAAGTAGAGGGTCGGCAAAAAAGAGGAAGATCCTCAACGAGATGGACTGACACAGTGGCTGCAACAATGGACTCAAACACAACAACGACTGTGAGGACGGCGCAGGACCGGGCAGGGTTTCGTTCTGTCGTACACGGGGTCGCTATGAGTCAGAACCGACTTGACGGCACCTAACAACAGCAACAACATACCTATATGACCCCATTTGGAAACAGGATTCTCTACGGTATATAAATGTGGTCATACTCGAGTAGAGTGGGTTCTAAATCACATCACTTCTTAGTTATAAAAAGCAGATTAGACACAGAGACACACAGAGAGAAGAGGAAGACGGACAATGGAGACAGATGCATCCACAAGGATCGCTGGTAGCTACTAGAAGCTGAGACAGACAAGGGAGGACCTTCCCCTAGAGCCATGCCTAGAATTCGAACCTCTAGCCTCCTGAACCGTGAAAAAATAAATTTCTTTCAAGCCACCCACTTGCGATGTTTGTGTAATAGCAGCACTAGGAAACTAAGACACCCCTTTTGGGGCTTTGGAGGTTCACAGTACTTTCTGCCCGTCACCCATCAGGAACCAGGTGGAAACCGCTTTTCCAGGGGCCACTGACTGCTGAGTCTGCTGAGACCCTCTGACTTCCTTTCTTCTTCTCCCTCCATCTAACCCCAGAGGCTCTTATTCCCCCAATCCCACACCCTCCTGCAGTTTCCCCACTTGCTTTGCTTCTTATTCTTTTACATCAGAAAAGCAAACACACACACACACACAACCTGTGCACACAGCATCCACTCTGGGTGATGAGTACTGATGAAATGAACACCCTTGTGACTACCACCTAGGTCACGACAGAGATCAGTGCTTGGCCCCTCACGGACCAGGCCCCCCACAGACAGACAGAACTGAATCTAGAGGTGGGCCCAGGTGGCTCTGAGACCTAGGGAAAGTGAGAGCACTGGCCTGCGGGAGGGGCCATTCACACCTGGAATGGGCTGGGCTGGGCTGTGATGGGGTGATGGGCAGGAAGTCAGGAGGCAGGACAGAGAGGGCATCACACAGAGGATGCTAAAGGGAAGGGAAATGAGCCTGGGAGAAGGAGGAGGTGGCAAAGGCAGGGAGTGGGTGGGGAGGAGAAGGGAGACTAGTCCTGGGGACAGCAGTGATCCCAGGGCTGGGGAGGAGCAAGTCACAGCTGAGAACTGAAAGGGACAAATCCCACTTGAGGAGGAGGGAGGGAAGGAGTTCCGACCTGGGAGCTCGGGAACCGGCAGGGTGGGAGACTCCGGGCGCTCCTCGTTGTCCGTGTTCTCATCTGTGGAGCCCGCATACGGGTCCTCCTCATTCTCCTCCTGGCCTGGGGGCTGCCTCTGCTGCCTCTGCTTGGCCACCCTGGGGAGCAGAGAGGGGTAGGAGATCAGTATGCAGACTCTACACGCGACAGAGCCACCCTAACCCCCAGCCCCAACCCTACCTTCTCAGCTCATCCTCGGTGTCCCCAGAATCTTCTGCCCCATTGTCCTGTCCTTCTGCAAGTGGATGCTTAGTCACATGAGGCACCTATCTTGTTGTCTGGGAAACTGGCAATCCTCCCTCCCAGTATCACACTTGAGCACAGAACATGGCATTCCAACCCCTAATATCAAGTGCCCTCCAGATCTAGTTGTTCAGACCCAGAGCCCCTCCTCCCTCAGACCCAGGAGTCTGAGCCCCCAGCCCCCTCCTCCCTCAGACCCAGGAGTCCAGTCCCAGCCCCCTCCTCCCTCAGACCCAGGAGTCAAGGCCCCCAACCCCCTTCTCCCTCAGACCCAGGCATCTGGGCCCCCAGCCCCTCCCTGCTCAGTCTCTGACCTGACTGTTCCCCTTCAGTGTCAGAATCCTCCTGGGCCCCTGGTGTGGCTGGTTTGGTCTCTTCAGGGGCGGGGGACCTCTGGGGTGAGCTGGGTCCTGCTGCCTGAGGGGGCTTGGTTTTGGTCTGTGGGGGCTAAGGAGGGCAAGTGGGACAGGTAAGTGGGTGGGGTCACGAGGGGCAGGGGCAGCGTGAGTGTGACTGTGGGGGGTGTGCGTGCAGGAGGCAGGAGAAGTGGAGATACCACAGCTGACCCATGTCTTCCACGGCACCCTCCCAGCCCTGGAGGAGGCATCAGACCTTGTAAGGAAGCCTAGGGGCTTCATCCCCGCTGCTGCCACTGTGAGAGTCCCCCTCATCCTCACTGCTCGAGCCTGGTCCCGCCATGAGGTACCTGGGGAGGAACGAGGCCTCAGACAAACAGGAGATCGAGTCCCCCGGGGAGGTGGGCAGGGGGCTCGGGGAGCAGCAACCACCAGCATTTACCAAATTCTCACTCAGGGCCCTATCACGGTCTTTCTCCCAGCCTGCCCCTCCTCCCAGCTCAGGAAGGGCCCCACTGACCCCAGGCACCCCAGCCACCCACACCAGAGACCTAAGCACACCCTGGGCTTCCCTCTCCTCTTGGGGAAGAAATGCTCCTTTACAGAAAGAAAAAAAAAAAATCAGAAATTATTTTCCCCTTTGAGAATCAGTTTCTCATTAGGAATGTCTGCCAACGAAGAGGAAAGTCTCAAAGCAAAACATTTTCAAAGACCTTGACACCGTATTCATGGTTCCTTAAGCCACTGCCACTCCAGGAAATAACTCTCCTAGTTCTAACAGCTTGCACAGATATGGGACTTCTAGTGGTACAAGCTCAGCTGCTAACGAAAGGTTGGAGGTTTGAGTCCACTCAAAGGCACCTCAAAAGAAAGGCCTGGTGATCTACTTCTGAAACACCAGCCTCTGAAAACCCTATGGCGCACAGACCTACTCTGACCCACATGGGGTCTCCATGAGTCAGAAGCGACTCAATGGCATTTCTTTTCGTGTCAGACACTGTTCTAAACACTCGACAAATACTGACTCCCTGAATCCTGACATAAGTGATGTTTTTAGCCCCATTTTACAAGTGAGGAAACTAAGGCACAGACATATTGATCAATTTGCCTAAAATCATAGCGCACAATAAGCGGCAGATGCAAATGAACGTGTCGGCTTTACTTTCCTGGTACACACAGCAGGACCTTTTTTCAAAGGATTTGGTTGTTTCAAAGCTGGTGAAACACTGTTCAGGTAAGTCACATTCATTGTAAATCGGTGGTGGCTCATGAGAAATTCAGGGGATTTAAAGTTAAAGCCCCACCACCCATCTGTGGCAGTCGTTCAAACAGAACAAGAGGATACTGCGTTGGTTTAAAGTCAGGAAAGATATGTGCCAGGATTGTATCCTTTCACTGTACTTATTCAATCTGTACGCTGAGCAAATAATCCGAGGAAGTGGACTATATGAAGAAGAACGTGGAATCAGGATTGGAGGAAGACTCATTAATAACCTGCGATATGCAGATGACACAACCTTGCTTGCTGAAAGTGAAGAGGCCTTGAAGATCAAAGACCACAGCCTTCAGTATGTATTACACTTCAACATAAAGAAAACAAAGATCCTCACAACTGGACCAATACGCAACATCATGATAAATGGAGAAAAGATTGAAGTTGTCAAGGATTTCATTTTACTTGGATCCACAATCAACACCCGTGGAAGCAGCAGTCAAGAAATCAAATGACACATTGCACTGAGAAAATCTGCTGCAAAAGATCTCTTTAAAGTGTTAAAAAGCAAAGATGTCACCTTGAAGATTAAGGTGTGTCTGACCCAAGCCATGGTGTTTTCAATTGCCTCATGCATGCGAAAGCTGGACGGTGAATAAGGAAGGCTGAAGAAGAACTGACACCTCTGAATTACGGGGTTGGTGAAGAATACTGAATATACCATGGACCGCCAAAAGAAGGAACAAATCTGTCTTGGAAGAAGTACAGCCAGAATGCTTCTTAGAAGCAAGGACGGCGAGACTACGTCTCACATACTTTGAACATCTTATCAGGAGGGACCAGTCCCTGGAGAAGAACATCATGCTCGGTAAAGTAGAGGGTCAGAGAAAAAGAGGAAGACCCTCAATGAGGTTGACTGACACAGTGGCTGCAACAATGGCTTAAGCATAACAAGGATTGTGAGCTGGAACTGACTCAACAGCACCTAACAACAACAACCACCCATCTGTCAGTCTGTTTTACTGTGGTGGCTTCCATGTTGCTGTGATGCTAGAAGCTATGCCACTGGTATTTCAAATACCAGCAGGGCCACCTGTGGTGAACAGGATTCAGCAGAGCTTCCAGACTGACAGACTGGGAAGAAAAGACCTGGCAATCTACTTTTGAAAAAACTGGCCAGTGAAAACCTTATGGATCACAACAGACTATTGTCCAACTTGCTTGCTTTGGATATGTCATCAAGAGGGATCAATCTCTAGAGGAGGACATTGTGTTTGGTGAAGCAGAGGGACAACAAGGTTAAGGGGACCCTCGGTGAGATGGATGGGCACAAGAGCAACCACAATGGACTCGAACAGGCCTGCGATTGTGAGGATGACCCAGGAACAGGGAACGTTTCATTCTGCTGTACATGAGGTCGCCATGAGTCAGGCTGACTTGACCGTAGCTATGTATCTACTGAAAGTCGAAGCAGTTGGATGAAGAATCAGCAGCAGGTTTACTAAGCTTCTTCTTCAAGGTGCTTTGTATTTGAAAACTAAAAAATCCTCAATTTGTGATTACAGTGGGAAGAGCCATTCCCCTCGATTCTTCCTGCTACAGTCGAATTTTTTAAATATAAGGTACTTTCTGAATTTTTTTTGCCAAAACCCAGTGTAAATCCAAACCTGTTTAACTTTTTCTTTCATGCCCACCATCACCCAGGCAGACAGTAATCCAAATCCGGCTCCTTCTGCCCATGAAATATCCCCAGGGTCGCCTTTTTCCTTCCAGCTCTGCAGCCGTGGCCTGCTCCAGGGTCTCCTCTCGGCATCCCCACCACTCACTCTACCCCTCTCAACAGCCCCAGGGGATCTTTCTAGCATGCTGCCCTGCTCTGCTCAAGCCCCTCCATGGCTCCCCATCACCCAGAGAGGAGGCCCTTGGACCCAAGCAGCTTTCAGAATTTTGAATTTGTCAGATTTCAGAGAGGCAAAGGGGCAGGTACTCCAAGCATTACAGAACACCCCAGGGGGTCTGGGGCACAGCCCCGTGGTCAGGCCCATCCATAGCTCCGTACTAAGTAGCATGTCACATTTGATGGGATGCACACAGCCCATGAACAGCCTCCCTCCAGTTCAGGATAATGATGCAGCCAAGTGGGCTTGCGCCAAACCTAGGAAAGCACTTCCGGCTTCCAGAGCCATCTGGATTCCTGACCTACAGATAAGGGGCCTGTGGACCTGGATGGAACCGACCACCCCACTCCACTCTCTTCCTCCCACATGGATTGTCTCTCAGATACACCAGGTGCAGCCCACTTCTGAACAAGCTTAGGCCTTGTCCTCTCTCCCCAGAATGACGACTCAAGTGCGCCCTCCAGTCCACATAGCTGGTCCTCCCCTTGCCCAGCTCAAAAGCCTCCCATGGTTCCCACTGCCCTAGCCTCATCTCCTGCCACGTCCTGCCTACCACTGCAAGCTCAGCCCCACCTGCTCCCTGTCACAGCAGACCACAGGCTGACCCCAACCTTGTGTCCTCGGCCCAGCATGCCCCCTGCCTCTGTTTGGCCTGACACATCTCTTCTCATCCTTTAAGACTCCCACTCAGACCGGCTGGTGCTGCCCCCATGCTCCTCTACGCTGCTTTGTAACAAGTCTGGCCCCCCATCAAGGTGAGATCCCTTTGAGGGCAGGGCCCAGGTCTGTCCATATCTGGGTCCCCAGCAGGGTACAGCCAGCCTGGCACCAAGCAGAGGCCCAGGAACTTGCTCTGAATGAGGGTGAATGGGTCTAACACTCTGCGCTCCTATCCCCAGGCCTTTGCACGTGCTGTTCCTCCAGCTTGAAATGCCCCTTTCTTTCTCCACTAAACAGACTGCACAGAGCCCTCTGTGACCCTTCCAGGCAAGCCCGCCCTCCCTCCTCTGGAGTCCTCCAGCCCCTTCCCCCCTCCTCTCAGAAGCCGCCCACCCTAGGCTGGGACCACTGATGTTCTCCACCTGGTTTCAGTCTGGTTTCTCTCTGGATCTCTGGCATTGCCCAATTAGGAATGAGGGTGGGGGCAGTGTGTGTGTGCCATGCGTGAGCAGTGAAGCCTCACCTCCGGGAGGGTAGCCGCCGACGCATGCGGTGACAGTCCAGCACCCACTCCTTACGCATGATCCGGCCGCCAAGGCCTAGGACCTGGATGTACTTGGGGGTGTTGGCAAAAGCACAGCTGGTAGGGGGCAGAATGGAGGGAGGTCAGTCAGGTATGATCTGAGGGGTGAAGGAGACAGAGAAAGACGGGAGACAGAGAAAGTGGAGAGATGAGGAAGAGAGACACACAAGACACAGGATACAGACAGATATAGGAGAGGCAGGAAACGAGATAGGGAAACTAAAGGAGAGATGTAGGAAGTAGAGAGAAAAAGAGAAAGAGGTAGGAGATACACAGAGCCAAGGAGACAGAGATACAGAAAGATAGGCAGACAGACAGGAGAGCAAGATGGTAGAGACAGGGCAATGGGGGACGATCTGGCAGGGAGTATGGGGAGGAGAAGGGTACAGGCTTACATGAGGTGGGTGCTGTCTGGGGTCCAGTCTGGCCGATACTTGGCCCCCAGCTCTAAGGCCTTGTCCCGGAGCTCTGAGCGGAAGGGGTTCTGGAAGCCGCTCAGCACCACCACCACACCCTGCAGGATCTTGCCCAGCTCCTGGGGGCTAGTTCGGGGTCCCTTGGGCTTGGTGCCTTCTCTCCGGGGCTTCCCTGGCTCTGTCCCGCATGCTGGGGCAAGGACTGGGGCCATGGCTGGGGTATGGGCGGGAGTTGGCACTGGGGAAGCCAAAGAATAGAGGTTCTGTTAGTACCAGCAATCCTGGGATGAAGTTTCAGCCCCTTCCTCCCTCAGTACCCAGGAGTCCAGGCCCCCAGCCCCCTCCTCCTTCAGACTGAGGTCTATACTCTCCTCCTCCCTCAGACTCAGTGCCAAGCCCCCAGCCCCCTCCACCCTCAGACCCAGGAGTCTAGACCCCCAGTCCCCTCCTCACTCAGACCCATGAGTCTGGGCCCTGAGACCCTCCTCCCTCAGACCCATGAGTCTGAGCTCCCAGCCCCCTTTTCTCTCAGACCCAGGAGTCCGGGCTCCCAGCTCCCTCCTCCTTCGGGATACAGTTGAGGCCCCCAGCCCCTTTCTCCTATGGGAACAAGGCATTTCGTTTGCTCACATTTGGGTCTCTTGAGCACAGGTGGAGAGAGCTGGGCTGATGGTTTGCTAGGGGTCTTCTGCTCTTCTCGATTCAAACCCAACTTCCTCTTCCCCTTGGAGGACTCCTGAGGCTGAGGGGACAGGGACGGGGTGAGTTCTTCCGCTTCACTCTTCTTTTTCCACCCCACCAGGGTCTGATGGTCTTACCTTGGAGGTACTACCTACAGCCCTGGAGGCCAGGGAGGATGAGGAGGTGGTGCTAGAGGCCTGAAGCGTAACAGCTGCGTAGCTGGGTCCTGCCTGGTCACTGGCTGTGGTTAGGAGGAGGAGGATGAGGGGGCTGGGCCCTGAGACCTTACAGCGTCTATCCATGGGACATCAAGTATGATCCCCAAAACCCACCAGTGTTCCAGTTCCCTCCTCCCTCAGACCCAGAAGTCCAGGCCCCCAGCCTCCTCCCTCAGACCCAGGAGTCCAGGCCCTCAGCCCCCTCCTCCCTCAGACCCAGGAGTCCAGGCCCCCAGCCCCCTCCTCCCTCAGACCCAAGAGTCCAGGCCCCCAGCCCCCTCCTCCCTCAGACCCTGGAGTCCAGGCCCCAGCTCCCTCCTCCCTCAGACCCTGGAGTCCAGGCCCCCAGCCCCCTCCTCCCTCAGACCCAGGAGTCCAGGCCCCCGGCCCCCTCCTCCCTCAGACCCAGGAGTCCAGGCCCCCACCCCCCTCCTCCCTCAGACCCTGGAGTCTAGGCCCCCAGCCCCCTCCTCCCTCAGACTCAGGAGTCCTGGCCCCCAGCCCCCTCCTCCCTCAGACCCAGGAGTCCGGGCCCCCAGCCCCCTCCTCCCTCAGACCCTGGAGTCCAGGCCCCCAGCTTGCTCCTCCCTTAGACCCAGGAGTCCAGGCCCCCAATCCCCTCCTCCCTTAGACCCAGGAGTCCAGGCCCCCAGCCCCCTCCTCCCTTAGACCTAGGAGTCCAGGCCCCCAGCCCCTTCCTCCCTCAGACCCAGGAGTCTGGGCCCCCTCCTCCCTCAGACCCACGAATCCAGGCCCCCAGATCCCTCCTCCTTCAGAACAAGGCATCTGGTTTGCTCACATTTGGGTCTCTTGAGCACAGGTGGTGAGGACTGGGCTGACAGTTTGCTAGGGGTCTTCTGTTCTTCTTGGTTCAAATCCAACTTCCTCTTCCCCTTGGAGGACTCCTGAGGCTGAAAGGACAGGGGCAGGGTGAGTTCTCCTGCTTCTCTCTCTTTTTTCCACCCCACCAGGGTCTGATGGTCTCACCTTGGAGGTACTACCTACAGCCCTGGAGGCCAGGGGGGATGAGGAGGCGGCGCTAGAGGCCTGAAGCGTAACAGCTGCGTAGCTGGGTCCTGCCTGGTCACTGGCTGTGGCTAGAAGAAGAATGAGGGGGCTGGGCCCTGAGACCTTACAGCGTCTATCCATGGGACATCAAGTATGATCCCCAAAACCCACCAGTGTTCCAGTTCCCTCCTCCCTCAGACCCAGGAGTCCAGGCCCCCTGCCCCCTCCTCCCTCAGACCCAGGAGTCCGGGCCCCCAGCCCCCTCCTCCCTCAGACCCAGGAGTCCGGGCCCCCAGCCCCCTCCTCCCTCAGACCCAAGAGTCCGGGCCCCCAGCCCCCTCCTCCCTCAGACCCAGGAGTCCGGGTCCCCAGCCCCCTCCTCCCTCAGACCCTGGAGTCCGGGCCCCCAGCCCCCAGCCCCCTCCTCCCTCAGACCCTGGAGTCCGGGCCCCCAGCCCCCTCCTCCCTCAGACCCAGGAGTCCAGGCCCCCAGCTCCCTCCTCCCTCAGACCCAGGAGTCCGGGCCCCCAGCTCCCTCCTCCCTCAGACCCAAGAGTCCAGGCCCCAGCCCCCTCCTCCCTCAGACCCAGGCTAGTGGTCTTCCCCATTTACCTGGGGATGTCTTGTTGACCCAGCTGAAGAAGAGAGCCCCCGGTCTCAGGGAGCTGCCACCCTCGTCCTCCTCCTTCACACGGAACTGGCCAAGCTTGGTTACCTTCTAAGGTCCCGCAAGGTCAGTGCAGCAGTGGGCTGTCAGCAGGTGGGGGTGAAGAGGTGGGGAGAAGGGAAGGCTCTAGTGGGTGGCAGGGAGAGCTTACCTGGGATGAAGCCTCTGCCTCATCTTTGTCTGGGGGGCTGTGAAACCGAACAAAACTCAGGCCATAGGGGGAGTCCTGCGAAAGGGTTGGGGGGGTGAGCATCAGGCGCCTCTGGCTGTGGCCCTTCCGAGACCCTAGAGGCCTAGCCCCAAGCTCCTTTAATTAAGGGAAAGCCCTTTCTGGCTCTTTCCTTCTCATGGACACACATCTACGGAGGTGTCCCAGTGACAGTGATGATGGTAATAACATCAAGCTGTTACTGGTACTAACTTTGGCTGAAGTGAGGCTCCTGAGCCCTTTACACACATCAGCTCATTTAGCCCTCACAACAACTGGCAAAGATGTCTTGGTGTCCACGCGAGTCTACTCCCACAGGCCAGACTCCTGCCTACGGAGTGGAAGGAGAGCGCTGGAGTCTCTTCCGGCCTGGCCCATACAGTGTCCCGCGCGCTCCAGGCTCTTTCTCCTCTGCTGGCTGGATGCAGAGCCACAGAAGGAAAGAGGCTGAGCCCCTGGATGACCTCATGGGGCTGGCTGACTGACACCCACCCAGGACAACGACATGCACAGCAAGTACCACAGCTTCCCCAGGCGCCACTTCTATCTTCTGGTGCATTACATACTTGGGTCTCATTGTTACTGCAGCTGAGCATCCCATAACCTACAGAAACCTATAATGATCAGGAAACTGAGGCCCAGAGAGGTTAAGTCACTTGCCTAAGGTCACACAGCTAAGAAGTGATGTTTCTAAGATTTGAACCCAGTGGCCTGACCTCAGAACCTCAGATGTTAACTACTACTAGACCCATCTGTCTAACAGGTCAGCTTCCCCCACCCCCACATTTCTCACCCCTTTGAGACCCTGTAGTTCTCCTTTCTTAGACTCCCTCCAGGAAACTATCGTACCTCACAGGGTTCCAAACTCATCTCAGGAACCATGGGATTAGCTTCCCCATCATCCCATGGGGAAACCAACTGTCCCATCCTCCCTGCCTCATGGGACTCAGACATGGGCCCCTCCTTAGCTCCTTCCTCCCCTAGAACCAAGGAATCTGCACCCCTAGCCCCAGCCTGAGGTACCTTGCTGTAGGGCTGGCTGCAAACAATTTTGACACGGTCCCAGCGCTTCTCAGCTGCTGCCCGGACCAACTTGTCAGGCCCAAAAATGCGAACACGGTTGGGGTTTGAGCCACTGCGGCTCTCAGAAGGGGACATGAAAGATGAGGTGACCAGAAGGACCTGGTGAAGAAAGACAGGGCACGGTGGATGAGAACCAGGCCTGGCTGGTTTAACTAAGACCTCCTGGGGCTGGGGAGGGAAAGGGTGCCCGAGTAGTCTCCAGCTGACAGGGAGTTACTGAAAATCCAGCTTGAGTCTATCTCCTGCCTGGTTTCTGGGCCTCCAGTCCTTCCTTGACACAGGCCCAGAGGGAATTTTCTCACCTCCAGATCCAAACAGTCCTTCTCTACACCTTTCCATAGTCTTTCATTCTGGCAACATGACGGGCTAGATGTCCTAAAGAACCTCCCAGTAGAGAATGTCTGCAATGAATGGCAAAATATTAAAGCACCCTTTGGAAATGCATGGCTGAGTGGCAGGAACCCAGGGGAATTATCAGAGGACAGAAATGAGAGAGCATAATCCAGAGAGGTAGGGAAGCTGCACTAGCTGTTAAGATATGTCTCTCACAGGGATTGGACCGGACTGTGGGACATAACGTGATACTCGTGAGGAGTATGCCTCCTAGCTCAAGCCAATACAAGAGACTAAACGGACAGCTTCTGTCTGGAGGTGAGATGGGAAGACAAAGAGGGTTAGGAGCTGGCTGAATGGACATGGGGAATCAGGAGTGGAAAGGCGGAGTATGCTGTCGCAATATGGGGAGAGCAATTAGGGTCACATAACAATGTATGTATAAATTTTTGTATGGGAGACTAACTTGAAATGTAAACTTCATTTAAACTACAACAATTGAAAAAAAAAAAAAAAAAGATATGTCTCTCAGCTCCAAACCCACTCTTCTGCACCCCTCTGTGAAGCCGGCCGACTCTAAACCACATTTCTGCTTCTCTAGTGGTTAAAGTGCTCGGCTGCTAACCAAAAGGTCAGCGGTTCGAACCCAGCAGCCACTCCACGGGAGAAAGATGTGGCAACCTGCTTCTGTAAAGATTTACAGGCTTGGAAACACCATGGGGCAGTTCTACTCTGTCCTGCAGGGTCACTATGCGTCAGAATCCACACTATGGCAATGGAATTTTTTTTTTTTTTTAGCTGCTCCCCAGCAGTCTCTACCAATAGGGGGAACCAAAGGGATGCCGAAGGCTGGAGGAAATTATCACACACAAAATAAGCTAAGTTTGTTCAATAGTTAAAAGAAATCAGTGGAGATACTGACAGTATGATGGAGGAAAAAATGACAATCAAAACTGAGCAGGCAGTTTTGAAAAACAGTGGAATAGCTGTGTGCCCAACACCAGGGGCTAAACCAAGATAGGCCCAAGCAATCCCATCCCCTCTGCCAGTGGCTGTCTAAGGATGGTCATGTGATCCAGGTCAGGTCAATGTCATATGAGAGGGAGGCTCCTAGGGCCTTCTGGGAAAATTTTTCCTTTCTCATTAAGGAGAAACAGGAAGGATGAGAGCCACTGAATTTCTGTCACTCCGTTTCCTCCCCCACTTCCTGCTTTGGATAATACTAGGTAATGGATGGAGCAGCAGCAATCATCTTGTGACCATGAGGGCAAATCTAAGAGAATCGAGAGGTACTGACTCAGCAGCCTGACTTTGTTAAACTGCCAGATCGACTCTGGGTCTGCATAATGGTAACTTCCCTCCTAAAGAAACAATAAATGTTGTTATGCAGTAAGCTGCTTTTAGTTGGGTATATTTTGCTACTTGGTTAGTCTTCGCTTGTCTAACTGACGTGCTGTGAGATTAGAAAATAAAACCTTTTGCTGAGAACAATGGAGACTATAACTATATGCCTCTTTGTGCCCAGCTCTGATTGTGAAAAGGAAACAACAGAGACAAAGAAAATTCTACAGAAGGGAAGCCATCTCCCTGGCCTGAACTATGCTGTTGTCAGGTGCCATGGAGTTGTTTTTCACTCATGGTGACCCCATGTGACAGAGCAGAACTGCCCCATAGGGTTTCCTAGGCTGTAATCTTTACGGGAGCAGATCGCCAGGTCTCTCTCCCGCTGAGCCACTGGGTGGGTTCAAACTGCCAACCTTTTGGTTACCAGCTAAGCACTTAACCTTTGGGCTACCAGGGTTCCTTTAGTCTGGACTACACTTGTTTATAAAAGATCTGACTTTGACCTGATCAGGGAACTGAATTTATCATCTAGTGACTAAAATGAAGGGGCTTGGTTAAGTGACCATTGAGGCAATGCAAACTGTGGTCAGCAGCTGCTGTCCATACACTAAAAGGCAGATTTCCCCTGAACGTACTCTCCTTCCCTTCACTGTGAAGAGACAACAATGCTGGTTGTCAGACTGTTTATCTAACATCGTCTTTAAGCCTCCGAATTAAACCTTTCATCTCTAGACTGTGTTAACCTCAAAAGCTTGAGTCTCCTTCGTAGAATTTAGAAGAGAAAAAAGAACATGTTGTTTGTAGAAAATGGTATTCATTATTAAAATACGTGTGCCTAATACCTAATTTGTACGGGCCATCAACAATGCCCACCTTTGCCCCACCCCTTTTCCTTTTCTATTGGTTCTTCCAGCCAAATCTAGTCTCTCGGTAGAGACTGAACATTGTGAGTCTCTGAGTCTTTAATTCAGTCTTGGCTAGACGTTCTACCAGAAACCCAAGACTCCATCAGAAGTTTAATTTAAAAACGCTGACAGAATGGGGGATTGAGGCATAGGTGTTTTAAGACTGAGAAGATAAAGGCCTGAGGTAGCCATTCCATCTTGCTAGACAAAGAAGCAAAGGCTAATAAACATTAAGAATCCCTGGGTGGTATAAATAGTTAATACACTCGGCCGCTAAATGAAAGGTTGGGGGTTTGAGTTCACCCAGAGTTGCCTCAGAAAAAAAAAGCCTGGCAATCTACTTCCAAAAATCAGCTATCAAAAACCCTATGGAGCACAGTACTACTCTGACACACGAGGGGTCACCACGAATCAGAATCAACTCAATGGCAACTGGTTAATAAACATTAACATACCAGGTATGATAAAAATTTTACCTAAAACTGCACTTATTCAGTTTTTGTCATCATAAAGTACAAGTTCGATCTAAATCTATTTGCCAAGAACAGAGCACTTTTTTTAAATAGCCCCAAAGACTGTCGATTTATATAACCTTGAGGAAAAAAGAATGTTTGTTAAAGGAAACCTCATTTGTTAAAATGTACTTTGTAGAGCAAAAAAAGCACTTGATAAAATTCAACACACATTCATGAAAAAAGCTGTCAACCAACTAGGAAAAGAAAAGAACATCCTCGACCTGACAAAGGACATTTATAAAAAATTCTACAGCTAACATCATACTTCATGGTGAAAGACTCAACACTTTCCCCCAAAGATCAGTAACAAGGCAAGGATGTCCACTCCCTCAACAGTTCTCCTTAACACTGTTCTAGAGGTACTAGTTAGTGCAATAATGTGAGAAAACAGAAAAAAAGAAAAACAAGGCATAAAAATTGGAAAGAAAGAAAACAGTCTTCATTCACAAATGACATGATTGTCTATGTAGAAAATATCAAGTAATCTACACAAAACTGCTAGAATGAATATGTAACTTTAGCAAGGTCACAGGATATCAAGCCAATATACAAAAGTCAATTGTATTTCTATTAGGCTATCAACAAACAACTAGAAAATGAAATTTTAAAACAAATCATTAAAATAGTATCAATAGCTTGGGCAAAAATCAATAACTGATGTGAAAACCAGTGGATGCAAGTTTGAGGAGTAACGATATATAAAACCAAAAACCTGCTGCCATCAAGTCAATTCATAGACTCAAAAGTATTTTCCCACATGGTACTTATTAATTACAAACGGTAAATAGTAATTTTACAGTAGAGAAGCCTGGCCGACAGCACCTTAACCAAATGATCCAAGTGAACATCATGAGCAATGAAGCAAGCTAACAGCACGTGCCTCATGATATGATGCACTGAGAAGAACACAACATCCCTTCTGTGGTATTCTGGCTAAAGGTGTATAACCTAAATTTAATCACAAGGGAACATCAGACATTTTGTACAGTGAGTGACATTCCACAAAGTCCCTGACCTCTACTCTTCAAAAGGGAGTCCCTAAATGGTATGAATTATTAACGTGCTTAGCTGCTAACCGAAAGGCTGGAGGTTCGAGTCCGCCCAGAGGCACCTTGAAAAAGGCCTACGATCTACTTCTGAAAAATCAGCCATTGAAAACCTTACGGAACAACTTGACCAAAAATCTAAATTTTGAGACCCATTAAAGTTCAACAAGGAAAAAAAAAAAACCCTATGGAGCACAGTTCTACTCTGATACACATGGGGTCGCCATGAGTTGGAATCCATTCGACAGCAACTGGTCATGTCAATGGCATGAAACACGAAGAAAAGTTGTAGGAAGTCTTCCAGATGAAAGGAAACCAAAGAGACGTGACAACTTAATGCAAGGCGTAATTCTGAATTTTCTTTTGTGATAAAGAACGTTATTGGGGTCAAATGGTGTGAGGTGGCCTGGTGGCCGCACAACAGCCCCACGCAAAGCAACAGAGGCCAGTCGCAACCAGGAATGCGAGGCAAGGGAATATTTGGAAAAACCAGATCATGGAGTTACTGAACCTGCTCACCAGTGCACCCCTCTTTTTCCAGCCAGGCAAACAGAGATGGTTGTTGTATCTTGGATGGCCACTTGTAAGCTTTTAGGAACCCAGCTTGTTGTATCTTGGATGGCCACTTGTAAGCTTTTAGGACCCCAGCTCTGTGCAAGGAACTGGATGCGTTCTTGGGCCATTTAGCTGGGATGTCCCATGAAACCATGACCCTGAACCTCCAAACAAGGAACCAAATCCCATGAGGTGTTTGGTTGTACATAAGCAGCCTCAGTAGCTACTCTTTTTTTCTATCATTGTAAATATATCTATAAATGATTTTTACCAATTTGACTTTTCACAGGTGTACAACTTATCAAGAGCAATTACATTAATTGGCTGTGCAACCCTGCCCTTGATCAATGCAATTTTTCTATCACTGCACACCGAAACTCAGTGCTCCATAAGTAATAACTTTCCCCTTTCCCCCTCCCTCCTGTCCCTGGTAACCACTAATAAACTTTGGTCTCTATAGAGAAAAATTACTGGGACAATGAAGGGGATCTGAATAAGATCCGAGATCAGATGACTACTGCATCAGTGTTAATTTTCTAATTTTGATAAATGTACTGAGGTTAAGTAAGAAAACATCTTGGTGTTTAGGAAACACCCACTGGAGTATGTAGGGCTAAAGGGGCATCATGTTTGCAATTTACTCTCAGTTCAAGAAAAAAATATGTATATGTGGGTAAATTTTGGAGGAATCTCGGTAAAGAGTATATGGGAATTCTTTGTACTATTTTTGCAACTTTTCTGTAAGTCTGAAATTATGTCAAAATTTTAAAAAGTTACTGACAAGTTGATTTTATACTTTATATGACAATGCAAAGGATCTAGAGTAGCCAAGAGAGTTTTGAAGAAGAATAAAGTTGGAAGTCCAACACAATTATTTCAATATTTATTATTAAGACAGTGTAGTATTGGTTTTCTGTCTTTTTACCAGTAAAAGTAAGCAAATCATGACCCCCCCCCCATAAGAATATTAGATTTTAAGTTAGGTTGTAAAATATTTTGAAAATAATTATTTTTGAATGTGAAGTATCTTCAAGTCATCTAAACTAGGTAAGGCCTCAAGCACCTCAGATTAGGAAAAACTGGTAGCTGATTACACTTATCTTCTAAGAAAATCCTATGTTGTGAAATAATGCAAATTTCAGGATCTAGCTTTTCACTTTTAGTTATTACTCTGTTTTCTCATAATAAAAATAATACATTTTCAATTAAAAAAAAAAAAGACAGTGTGGTACTGGCATAAAGACAAACACACATCTCAACCAAACAGATTAGAGAACACAAAAATAAACCCACACAAAAACCAAACCAAACCTGTTGCCGTCAACTGGATTCCAACTCATAGTGACCCTATAGGATAGAGTAGAATTGCCCCAAAGGGTTTCCAAGGAGCTGCTGGTGGATTCGAACTGCTGACCTTTTGGTTGGCAGCCAAGCTCTTAACTACTGCACCACGAGGGCTCCAACCCACACATATATGGTCAATTAATTTTCAACAAAAGAGCCAAAACAATTCAATGGGAAAAGTCTTAAAAAAAAAAAAAAAAAAAAAGGTATTTTCAAAATACAAAAACACTAACTAGATAGTAGACAAGAATTATCTTAGGTGAAGGGAAGGACAGCACACACTACAGGTGAAGTCAGCACAACTGGACTAAACCAAAAGCTAAGAAGTTTTCTGAATACAACCAAACCTTTGAGGGACAGAGTATCAGGGGTAGGGGTCTCGGGACCATGCTTTCAGGGAATATCTAGGTCAGCTGGCATAACAAAGTTTATTAAGAAAATGTTCTGCGTCCTACTTTGGTGAGTGACATTTGGGGTCTTAAAAGCAAGCAAGTGGCCATCTAAGACGCACCGATTGTTCCCAACTGGAGTAAAGGAGAATGAAGAACACCTAAGTCACAAGGAAAGTATTAGCCCAAGAGACAAAAGGGCCACATAAACCCGAGACTACATCAGCCTGAGACCAGAAGAACTAGATGGTGCCCGGCTACCACCAATGACCGCCCTGACAGGGAACACAACAGAGAGTCCCTGATGGAGCATGAGAAAAGTGGGGTGCAGAACTCAAATTCTAGTAAGAAGACCAGACTTAATGGTCTGACTGAGACTGGAGGATCACCAGAAAGCATGGCCCCCGGACTCTGTCAGTCCAGAACTGAAACCATTCCCAAGGCCAACTCTTCGGACAAAGATTAGACTGGACTCTTGGACATAGAAAGACGCTCATGAAGAGTGTGCTCCTTAGCTCAAGTATGTACATGAGACTGAATGGGCAGCTTCTGTCCGGAGGTGAGATGAGAAGGCAAAGAGGGTCAGGAACTGGTTGAATGGACATAAGAAATCAGGGGTGGAAAGGAGGAGTGTGCTGTCACGGTACAGGGACAGCAACTAGGGTCACATAACAATGTGTGTATAAATTTTTGTATGAGAGACTAACTTGAATTGTAAATTTTCACCTAAAGTACAACAATAAAAAAAAGTATAAAAAAATATGAAAACATACAGAATGATAACAAAAGTACAAGCAGCAAAAGACAAAATAAACAGATGGAACCTTATAAAAATTAAATACTTTTGTTCATGAAATGACTTTATCCACAAAGTGAAAAGACAACCTACAGATTTCACTGGGAGAACATTTTCAGGAACCATGAGTCAGATAAAGGGCTAATATCCAACATATATATACAAAACTTCTACAAGTTAACAACAAAAAAACAATCAATCAAAAAATGCGCAAAGGACTTGAACAGACATTTCACCAGAGGATACTCAAATGGCCAACGAGCACAGGAAAACAAGCTCAACATCATTAGCCATTAAACCCAAATCAAACCAAACCCGTCACTGTTGAGATCAACTCTAAAGCGACCCTACAGAACAGAGCAGAACAGTCCCATAGGGTTTCCAAGGCTGTAAATCTTTACAGAAGCAGATCGGCACATCTTTCTCCCACAGAGTGGCTGGTGGGTTTGAACTGCCAACCTTTCAGTTAGCAGCCAAGCACTTTAACCACTGCACCACCAAGGCTCCTTCATTAGCCATTAGGGAGATATAAATCAAAACCACAATAAGATATTACCTCACCCCCAACAGAAGGGCAACAATCAAAAAAACAGAAAACTAGTGTTGATGAGGTTGTGGAGAAACTGGAATACTCATCCATTGCTGGTGGGAATGTAAAATGGTACAGTCACTATGGAAAACAGTTTGGTGGTTCCTCAGAAACTTGAACATAGAATTACTATATGATCCAGTGTTATGGGCTGAACTGTGTCTCCCAAAAATATGTGTTGTAAATCCTAACTCCTATACCTGTGGTTATAATCCCATTTGGGAATGGGTTTTCTTTGTTATGTTAATGTGGCAGTATTAGCGTAGGGTATGTTGTAAGTCAACATCTTTTGAGATAATAAAGAGCAAACTAGGCAAGCAGAGTTGGGGAAAGGTGATGCCAAGCCACATGACGATCACAAGGAACCAAGAAACAAGCTGAAAAGAGACAAGGAACTTCACCTAGAGCCAACAGAGACAGAAAGCCTTCCTCTAGAGCCAGTGCCCTGAATTCGGATTTCTAGACTCCTACACTGTGAGAAAATAAATTTATGTTTGTTAAAGCCACCCACTTGTGGTGTTTCTGTTATAGCAGCACCAGACAACTAAGACACACAGTAATCCTAACCCTAGCTGTATACTTAGACGAAATATAGGCAGGAACGCAAACAGAAACCTGTACACCAAAGTTCACTGCAGCACTTTTCACAATAGCCAAAAGGTGGAAACAACTCAAATGTCCATCAACAGATGAATGGATAAACACAATGTGGTTCATTCAAACAATGGAGTATTATGCAGCTGTAAAGAGAAATGAAGTTCTGATGCACGCCACAACATGGATGAACCTTGAAAACATGCTGAGCAAAATACACCAGTTGCAAAAGGATAAATCCTGCATGATCTCAAGTACATGAAATAAGCAAATACATAGAAACCAAAGATTATTGTTTACTATGGGTTGGGGAGAAGAGGAAAGGAGTTGTTTTTGTTTAGGGGGCATTGAGTTTACGTTAATGGTAGTGGAATATTTTGGAAAAGGATAGTGATAATCGTGGTACAACACGATAAACGTTATCAACGTTATGGAATTGTAAATGTGGAAGTTGTGTTGGCGGATGTCTTGGTGTGTATATTGTCATGAAAATAAAAAAAAAGAGTAAACAAATTTCAGAAAAAAATGAACCTTGTCTTTTACTTCACACAATACACAAAAATTCAAGTGAGACAGAGAGGAGATTTAAACATAAAAGCGAAAACAACAAAGTTTCTGAAAAAAACACAAGTGACACACGCAGAAAAAAGGCCTTCAAAAGATGTCCACCTGCTAATCCCTGGGACCTGTGAAGAAGTTATCTTATATGGCCAAAGGGACTTTGCAGATGTGATTAAGTTAAGGATCCTGAGACAGGAAAATTACCCTGTGTCTTGCTCATCAAGTGCTGCTATAACAGAAATACCACAAGTTGATGGCTTTAACAGAGAAGTTTATTTTCTTACAGTCTAGTAGGCTAGAAGTCCAAATTCAGGCGATGAGCTCCAGGAGGAGGCTGTCTCTGTCGGCCTCCTCATCAATCTTTCCCCGGACCAGGAGCTTCTCCGCGCAGGGACCCCAGGTCCAAAGGGTGCACTCTGCTCCCAGCACTGCTTTCTTGGTGGTATGAGGTCCCCAACTCTCTGCTTGCTTCCCTTTCCTTTTATCTCTTGTAAGACAACAGGTGGTGCAGGCCACACGCCAGGGAAACTCCCTTTACATTAGATCAGGGATGTGACCTGGGTAAGGGTGGTGTTATAATCCCACCCTAATCCTCTTTAACATAAAATTACAATCACAAAATGGAGGACAACCACACAATACTGGGAATCTGGCCTACCCAAACTGATACACACATTTTTGGGGAGACATAATTCAATCCATGACACCCTGGATTATCTAGGTGGGCACAAAGTAATCAGAAGGCTTCTTATAAATGAAAGAGAGAGACAGGAGAGTCAGAGAAGTTAACAACAGAAATAGATGTAGGAGTAATGTGACTGCTGGCTTTGTAGATGGAAGAGGCCACAAGCCAAGGAAGGCAAGAAGCCTCTAGAAAAGGAAGGAAATGCATTCTCCCTGGAGCTTCCACCTTGATGTGAGTTCACCAAGACTGATTTTGGACTACTGACCTCCAGAACTTTTAGATAATAAATTTGTGTTATTTTAAGGCACCAAGTAGTGGTAATTTGTTACAGCAGTGATAGGAAACAAATAATACAGACACTATCTTCATGACTGCGACAGAGAGACAAAGTTGGTCCAACTTTCACTACACAAAGTGGTGAAATAAAGAGATGAGCTCAGGGCTTCAGAGTCACACCTCAAGTGCTACATAAAAGCCCTCAAACTTGCCACTTGTGCCCTGAAAGAATGCCTTATTTCCCATAGCAACAGAACTGATATTGCCAAAAACCATACCCACAGTCTTATCATTAGAGTGGCTGAATTACAATGCCAACTGAATTCCCAACCTCAAACGGTGTCTGCAGTTAAAGTGAGGGCATTGATTAGGAAGAAATGGGATTCTGAAACTTGGGATGCAGACATATGGGCAATAAACAGAAAGCTGAGGACACTTAGCCCCTAAATTCTGTTGAATCACTCCTGCCAACAAAACTAGCCCCCTTATTCCCATCTGAAGAGATTACTCCATGTTTGTCCGCTAAGCCATCCTCCCCAGTAAAAACATTACCCCCCTACCCCCATCTGATGAGATTAACCCAGATGTATCTGAAGAGTCTGTCAGAGACATCACCTGGGCAGCATCTGAGTCACTGCCTGGGGCATAGCCTGGGTAGGTAACTTACGAGACATTGCTGAGTGTACCCAGGACCCACTCTGACCACCTATTTTTCTTTCTAGACCTCTAACTAGACTTAAGTCCCAGTGAGCCCCAAAAGGTGAAGTACAAAGTGTGAGCCAGGAGGAGGTACGCTACACTCCAAAAGAACTGCTTGACTTTTCCAATATGTATAAACAGAAACTTGGGGAATATGTGTGGGAATGGCTATTAAGAGTGCAGGATAATAGTGCAAGGAACATAAAATTGGATCAGCCTGAGTTTATTGATACAGGCCCACTGTGCACAGATTCTTCATTCAATGTTTCAGCTCTAGAAGTTAGGAAAGGATCTAATAGTTTATTTGGTTGGGTTGCTGAAGCATGGATTTCATGGTGGCCTACACTAAAGCAGGCTGAAGTACCAGACCTGCCGTGGTATACTGTAGAAGAAGGCATCCAAAGGCTTAGGGAAATTGCCATGTTAGAGTGGATTTATCAGGTTAGACCCACAGACGCACACATGGAGAGCCCAGAAGATACACCTTTTATTACAACTGTGAAGAACAAATTTGTGAAGGGAGCCCCAGCACCCTTGAAGACTGCTGTGATTGCTATTTTATGTACGTCAGATCTGACAGTGGGAACTGCCCTAACTGAATTAAGACATCTAACTACAATGGGGCTGATTAGACCCCGTGGTGGTAGGGGCCAAGTGGTAGCACTCTATCGAGAAAGGTGGGCATGGTTACCATAATGGACGGTGGAGTCAAAGCAGTAATCAGAACAGTCTGACTCATATGGACTTATGACATTGGCTACTTAGTCATGGTGTCCCTAGAAATCAAACAGATGGGAAATCTACTAAATATTTACTGTACAAGCAGAAGAATTCTAGGTCAAGTGAACAGCAGTCTAATTCGAATCGCCAGAATAGAGTGTCACAGCTCTTCAATCAAATCCCAGACTTGAGCCAGTTTACAAACCCACAGCCCCTTAAATGAAGGGGAGGTTGGGTCCCCTTGATGAAGAACCCCACTGCACTGCCAAAAATTTACACTGTTAATCTTTCTCCCAGCCTTCCCCAAAGGGATCTATGGCCTTTTACAAGAGTGGCTGTTCATTGGGGGAAGAGAAAATAACCAGACTTTCCAGGGCTTATTGGATACTGGCTCTGAACTGACACTAATTTCAGGAGACCCAAAATGTCACTGTGGGCCAACAGTCACAGTGGGGTCATATGGAGGTCAGGTTATTAATGTCTGTCTCACAGTAGGTCCAGCGGGTCCCTGAACCCATCCTTTAGTGATTTCCCCAGTTCCAGAATACATAATTGGAAGAGAAATACTCAGCAAGTGGCAGAACCCCCACACTGGATCCCTGACATGTGAAGTAAGGGCTATTGTGGTAAGAAAAGCCTAGTGGAAGCCATTAGAACTGCCCCTACCTAGGAAAATAGTAAACCAAAAGGGATACTACATTCTCAGAGGGACTGCAGAGATTACTGCCACCATCAAGGACTTGAAAAATGCAGGGTTGGTGATTCCCACCACATCCCCATTCAACTCACCTATCTGGCATGTGCAAAAAACAGACAGATCTTGGAGAATGACAGTGGATTATTGTAAACTTAATCAACATGGTGACTCCTATTGCACTGGTATGTGGTATGCAGCTACATCTGGCTAATGCCTTTTTCTCAATTCCAGTTTCAAGGAACACCAGAAGCAGTCTGCCTTCAGCTGGCAAGGCCAGGAATATACCTTCACTGTCCCACCTCAAGGGTATATCAACTCTCCAGCCCTATGTCATGATTTAGTCTGCAGGGACCTTGATCACCTTCCTTTCCAGAAGACATTCCACTGGTCCATTACATTGATGACCTTATGCTGACTGGACCTAATAAGGAAGAAGTACCAATGACTCTAGATTTATTGGTAAGATATTTACCTGCGAGAGGGTGGGAAATTAACCTGACAAAAATTCAGGCTCCTTCCACCTCAGTGAAATTTCTAAGAGTCCACTGCTGTGGGGCATGTTGAGATATTCCTTCTAAAGTGAAGGATAAGTTGTTACATCTGGCCCCTCCTACAACTAAAAGGGAGGCACAATGCCTGGTGGGCCTCTCTGGATTTTGGGGGCAACATATCCCTCATTTGGGTGTGCTACTCTGGTTTATTTATCGAGTGACTCAAAAAGTTGCTACTTTTGAGTGGGACCCAGAACAACAGCAAGTTCTGCAACAGGTTCAGGCTGCTGTGAAAGCCACTCTGCCACTTTGACCATATGATCCAGCTGATCCAGTGGTGCCTGAAGTATCAGTGGCAGATAGAGATGCTATTTGGAGTCTTTGGCGGGCCACTATTGGTGAATCACAGTGGAGACCCTTAGGATTCTGGAGTAAAGCCCTGCCATCCTCTCCTTTTGAGAAACAGCTTTTGGCTTGTTACTGGGCCTTAGTAGAGACTGAATGCTTAACCATGGGCCACCGAGTCACCACAGGACCTGAGGTGCCCATCATAATCTAGGTGTTGTCTGACCCACAGAGTCAGAAAGTCAAATGTCCACAGCAGCACTCCATCATTAAATGGAAGTGGTATATATAAGATCGGGCCTGAGCAGGACCTGAAAGTACAAGTAAGTTGCATGAGGAAGTGGCCCAAATGCCCCTGGTCTCCACTCTTGTCACATGACCTGCTCACTCTCAGTCTGCACCTCTATCTTCATGGGGAGCTCCTTATGATCAGTTGACTAAGGAAGAAAAACTCGTACCTGGTTTACAGATAGTTCTGAGCGATATGCAGGCACCATGTCAAAGTGGAAAGCGGCAGCACTATAGCCCCTTTCTGGTACCTCCCTGAAGGACAGTGGTGAAGGGAAATCCTCCCAATTGGCAGAACTTAGAGCAGTGTACTTGGTTGTTCGCTTTGCTTGGAAGAAGAAATGGCCAGATGTGCAATTGTATACTGATTCACAGGCTGTCACCAATGGTTTGGCTGGATGGTCAGGGACTTGGAAGGAACAGGATTGGAAAATCGGTGACAAGGAGGTATGGGGAAGAGGCATGTGGACAGACCTATCATAATGGACCAAAGAAGTGAAGATATTTGTGTCTCATGTGAACGCTCACCAAAGGATAACCTCAGCAGAGAATGATTTTAACAACCAACTGGATAGGATGATGTGTTCTGTGGAAACCAGTCATCTTTCCCCAGCCACTCCCATCATTACCCAATAGGTTCATGAGCAAAGTGACCACGGCGGCAGGGATGGAGGTTATGCATGGGCTCAGCAACATGGACTTCCACTCACCAAGGCCAACTTGGCTACAGCCACTGCTGAGTGCCCAATCTGCCAGCAGCAGAGACCAACACTGAGTCCTGATATGGCACCATTCCTTGAGGTGATCAGCCAGCAACCTGGTGGCTGGTTGACTACATTGGACCACTACCATCATGGAAAGGGCAGCGTTGTGTTCTTACTAGGATAGACACTTACTCTGGATACGGATTTGCCTTCCCTGCACGCAATACTCTGCTATAACTACCATCTGTGGACTCAGAATGCCTTATCTTCTATAATCGTAAGCTACACAGCATTGCCTCAGATCAAGGGACTCACTTCACAGCAAATGAAGTGTGACAGTGGGCTCATGCTCATGGAATTCACTGGTCTTACCATGTTCCCCATCATCCTGAAGCAGCTGGCTTGACAGAATGATGGAATGGCCTCCTAAAGACACAATTACAGTGCCAGCTAGGTGGCAATACTTTGTAGGGTTGGGGCAATGTTCTCCAGGAGACTGTATATACTCTAAACCAGCATCCAATATATGGTGCTGTTTCTCCTATAGCCCAGATTCATGGTTCCTGAAATCGAGGGGTGGAAATGGTAGTGGCACCACTCACTATTACTCCTAGTGACCCACTCACAAAATTTTTACTTTCTGTCCCTGCAAATTTATGCTCTGCAAGTCTAGAGGTCTTAGTTCCAAAGGGAGGAATGCTCCCACCTGGAAACACAACACAGATTCTTCTGAACGGAAAGTTAAGAATGCCACCTGGCGACTTTGGGCTCCTCATGCCTCTGGACCAACAGGCAATGAAAGGAGTTACCATATTGGCTAGTGTGACTGATCCTGACTACCAGGTATAAGCAAGGATGGAGAGCAACTAGGGCATAAAAAATCATACAACCACTGCAGTGCAATGGGTTTCTCTTTATATATGGCCTTTTTGGCCCTGGTTTTGTAGTTCTGCCAAAATGATTTGGTAGGCCACAATCTTGCGAAGAGATTCGACAGTTTACTATGCAAATTAGGTGACTGTGGCCTACCAAGGCAATTTGTCAATTTGTTGTCTTGGTGGGAGGAGTAGGTCTATAAAAGGACCAATCCCACAGAGGCTGGGGGGAACCTCACTACCATCAAGAAGAAGAGCCAGGAGCAGAACACATCTTTTGGACTCAGGGTCTCTGCATTGAAAACCTCCTAGACCCAGGAGACAGAGAGAATTGTACACTGGAGACAGCACAAGATGGCACAAGAGAGCATGAGTGGTGAGAACTGAGACTGGCACAAGATAACTGTGGTGGGCTCCCGGCCCATGAAGTGAAGCAGCTGCAGTGGGCTCGCTGACTCACAGAACAAGAGAGCTGAGTGCCTTAGGGCAGGAGGCTTGCTGGTAGAGTGAGGTGCCTCTAGGCACTTGACAATGGAGGTGAAAGAGCTGTAACTCTTGCCTTAGCAGGGCCTGGGAGCAGATGTCAGGCCTAAGCGGTGGCTGGCAGCAGAGGCCAGACCCAAGCAAGGCCCAGTGGCAGAGGCCAGGCCTGAGCAGGGGCCAGCAGCAAAGGCCTTAGCAAGGCCCAACCTACGAGCAGAGTCGAGAAGTACGGCCTGCCTGTAGGCACAGCTGAGAAGAAGCTGAGAGAAGTCTTGGTTGAAAGCCGTCCTGACTGGCAAACCGTACCCTCTCTCCTGAGTTGTTCCTGTTACTTCCAAGTTGGTCCTACATAATCATGAGTATGATCTATGAGTTTTGTGTGGCCATTGCAACGAATTATCAAACTCAGCAGAGAAGTAGAGAATGCCGTAGGAGGGACAGACAGCCAGTGTCAGAACTGGTGAAAAGGTTGGAGAAGGGAGGTATGTCTGACCTCTACCTCATAGGAATCAGCTTTGGGCTAATCTTGATTCTCATTATGCCCCTGAAATTAGAGGACCTCTGACACCATGAGATTTACAATCACCTTGGAAAATGGTTTGGCAATTTCTAATAAAGTTAAAACATCTATCTACCCTATGACTCTACAATTTCCCTTGTAGGTATTTACTCAAAAGAAATGAAAATGTATTTCTACACTGAGACCTGTACAAGAACATTAACAGCAGCTTTATTCATAATAGTCAAAAACTAGAAACAGTCCAGATGTCCATCAAAAGAAGAATAGATAAAGAAATTGTGGTATATTCACACAATGGAACACTACTCAGCAATAAAATGGAAGGGACCCCTGACATATGCACAACATGAAAGAATCTCAAAATGGTTAAATTGAATGAAAGAAACCAGACCGAAGAATAGGAGGAGGAAATGGATGTGTGGCCAACTGTTTCCATGAACAACTGTCTTCTCTGCTATGAGACTAGAAGTGGATGGTGTCTGACTACCATTACTGAAAATTTTAATCAAAGAGTCTGTAGAAGACTCCTGATCAAAAGGGGGAAAATGTAGAACAGAATTTAAAATTCTCATGGAATCCAGATTTTTCTGGAGCCACGGAGGCTGGATGAACCCCGAAAACTATTGCCCTGAGATAATCCTTAAACCTTAAACCAAAAATATTCCCTGAAGTTTTCTTAAAAACCACACAATACTTTAGCTTAACTAGTAAAGAACATCTGCCTTGATCACTGTGCTCTTTTAAGATCTACCGATCTGGGATCAAATTGACAACAGCAACTCAAAAGATTAGATAAGGACCTTAGGGGGCAGTAAATTTATGTTAATGGGGGAGGAGCAACTCAGAAAGTGAGGAGGAGAATGGTTGCACAACTCAAAGAATGTAATCAATGTATACATGCAGAAACTTGAATTGGTGTATGTTTTGCTGTATATGTTCTCAACAACAAAATAAATTTAAAAAAAAAAAGAAGAAGCCAGCAAAAAAAAAGAGTACATACTGTATGATTACACTGATATGAAATTCTAGGACAGGCAGAACTATACTGACAGAAAATGGACTGCCTTGAGCTGGGGGTGGGAGACAGACTGCAAGGGGGCATGAGGGAACTTTCAGGGGTGCTGGAAATGTTCTCTGTCTTGATTTGAGAGCTAACTGCATGAGCTGAGCCCTGGTGGTGCAGTGGTTAAGAGCTATGGCTACTAACCAAAAGGTTGGCAGTTTGACTCCACCAGCTGCTTCTCGGAAACCCTATTGAGGCAGTTCTACTCTGTCCTATAGGGTCACTATGAGTCAGAATCGACTCGATGGCAATGGGTTTGGTTTTAGATACGTATGTCAATGGTCCCTGGGTGACACAAACAGTTTGTGCTCGACTACTAACCTAATAGTTGGTGGTTGAAACCTACCTAGCACTGCTGTGGCAGAAATGCCTGGCAATCTGCTTCCATAAAGATTACAGCCAAGAAAACTCTATGGAGCAGTTCTACTCTGTAACACATGGGGTTGCCATGAGTCAGAATCGACTTGATGGCAACAGGTTTTTTTGGTTTCATAGTACATTAAGAACTGTACATTAAGATCTATGCCTCTTATTATATGTCAAATACACTTCAATTAAAAGCAGTTTTTCACTGCAAGGAAAAAAAATGTATCTTGTAGAAAACTGGGTTTGTTCACTCAGACTTGAAAACTGGGATGATCACTGGGCTTATTTTCACCCACCAACATTTCACTGATTAACCAGCTGGCTAACTACGACCCCCCAAACCCAGGTCCAATTTACTCCACCAGTAAAAAGCGGACTGCGCCGAGTCCTTTCATGTTCAGGGTATAGCTAAAGGCACTCCTTCTTGCAAAATTCTGTTGCAAATAAAGTGACTAACAGAGCCATCCCCAATCAATGCAGAATCTCACTTTGCCATGGCATTCCTGAGAGCCTCTGAGACCCGAGCAAAGCAGGTTTTCTCTCAAGCAGTGACTGGACAGTGGAACAAACAAGGGTCTCTAGTTGTTTGCACAACCTCAGTTTCTTCCTTGACATGCACTGGTTGCCCTGTGTCTGTTCTTGGGTGCTCAAGAGGGCAGGGAGCAGGTATGACTTACCCTGAGGCCCCAAGGAAAACAGCTGGGGCCATCTGCTTACCTCGTAGTCTTGCTCTCCACCCCCACCAGCAGAGCTGCCCACCAGCACCTCCACGAAGGCGGAGCCGTCGTTCCCGATGTCCACGCTGTGTATCTGTTCCTCCTTCTCCAGCTGCGGGGAGAGGACAGCCCACTGTCAATGCCTGCTCTGTCCTTGGGACCTCCAGAGACTGATGAGCCCCTTCTGGGCCCCACGTCCCCTTGGAATGTCAACTTTGTGGGGGGCCAGGGCTGAGTAGTGCCACTGTGTCCCTGGCACCCAGCACAGGGCCTGGCCCAGAGTTGGAGCTCATGAAAAATTCTGAATGAATGCAAAAAACTCTACCCACTACCCTCTTTCACCAACCCCTCCAGATTCTATCAGATCCCCTTACAACAAGCCACCAAGCTCTCCTTGGCAGCGCTCACCAGAGGTATGTGTTTGTGCAAATAATCATGTAGACAAATGTCACATCTGCTGCCCCTGCCCCCAACTGCAGAAGACAGCGGAAGGCCCCTAAGGGCAGGGTCCCTGTCTGGGTTTGCTCATCACTAAATCCTGGGTTTGAATCCCAGACCAGCCACACACTAGCCATATGGCCTTGTCAACTAACCTCTCAGAGCCTCAGTTTCCTCATCTGTAAACTGGGGGTGATCAGCACAGCTACCCTCTGGGCTGTTGTGAGAAATACATGAGATCACGCACATGAGTACTGTGGCCACAGTGGGGTGGCATGTAGTAGGCACTTGACTCCTGTCACGTGGGAGACATTATTAGCCAATGCTTGATAATTATTTGTTGAAAGAAGGAAAGAGCTACCTCTAGGAGGGCTTCCCCAAAGGATCTGTCACAGAGACGCGGAAAGCGGTGCTGGGGTGGGGGCAGTTAGGATGGGCAGGGGCAAATCTCCTGCCCTCCAGCATGGGGGGGCTCTCTTATCAGGATTCTAAACACTGAGTTATATCATGCCCTCAAAGGTCCCTAACCCACCACCCCACAAGCTCACCCCTTACCACCTGACGCTCCCATCTGCTCTATAATTTCCCAGGCAGGAGGTCCCCCAGACATCACCTGCACACTGCTACAAATGGGAAGATCCCTATGTGGGAGGCAGGGGCCTGCACCTGGGAGTGAAGCAAGCCTGAGTTCAAATCCAACATGCCTGCCATGTCCGAGCTGTGCAACCCTGGGTGACATAATCAACCTCTCTGATCACCAGTTTCCTCACACATGAAAGGGAAGGGGTGTCATAATAACCCTCCTTGTGCAGAGAGTTGAGCTGCCACAGAATAACAACCACCACCATCACTGCAGCTGACACCTGATTTAGGAGATAACATTGGAGCCATTATTCCTTGTCCTTAAGCATAAAGAATGTGACCCAGCTGGAGCTGGACTCACAAAGACTCACAAGAACACATCAACTGGGCCCTGAGGTATAAAGACAATAGCTAGGACAATCTTGGAAAACACCTTTTAGGGAATCTTTCACATAAATAACTCATAAAACAAAGCACTAAAGACTCACATACTTTCTACTCTTAATCTTCTTTTACCAGCGTTTAGTGAATAGTAAGATTTGTTGGACCAATGAAGACCCTCCTGACTGTCATTACTGAAACCTGAACCAATGATTATTAAGACACACAATTCAAAATGTAGAATCATGGCATTTGGCAGTTTTTAGCCAATCTGTGAAAAGGGAAAGCTTTCAATGGTTTTGGCCTTTGTAATGTTAACATATACTGAAGGTTCTGTAATGTTCCTTGGACTCGGGCAGACATGGCTCTGGCAGCATGGTTGTCTGTTTTCCAACTTCTGCTTATTCTGCAATATTTCACTGGACTCGGGCAGACATGGCTCTGGCAGCATGCTTGTCTGTTTCCTGCTTTTGCCTCTTTGCATATATGCTGAATAAAACCTTGCTTTTTGCTTCACTAAACTTTGTGATTTTTTACCCAAGAACACATCTGAGTGCTCCAAATGTATCTACTCTCTTCACAACCACTCTGCAGGGCAGACACCGTTATTATCTACATTTTACACATGAGCATCTGCCATATGAGGCAGGAAGTGGTTAGGTAACTTCCCCAAGGTCACACAGCTGGTGAGTGGCACAGCTGGGACCAGAACCCAGGCAGGCTGGCTGCAGCATCCATATGTGCTCCTCCGCCAAGCACGGAACATGCTGGAGGCGATGCTGAGGGAAAGGCCTGTCCAGGGCTGAGCCCAGTCGGCCTCATGGTGACTCCCCCTTCCTTCAGTCTGAGAACAAGCTGACTCCTTCCCACCTCAGGGCCTTTGCACTTGCCATTCTCCCTGCCTGGAACACCATTCCCCCACACGTCTCAAGGCTGGCTCCTTCCACTCTGGGTCTCTGCCCAAAGTCACCTCTTCCCTGACCAACCACAGTAGCCTCCCCTGTCTCCTACAGAGTGCTACTTCCTATCCCCTAACCCTGCTTTATTTTTCTTCATCATCACCACTTGATATTATAGACTTGTAATACAGTGACATTTTAGTGTCTGGCTTGTCTTCCCACTACACTGTTCCTGACCCTTTCATTTCATTTTTTAAATAATATTTTATTGTGTTTTCGGTGAAGGTTTACACAGAAGTTTAGATCCCCATTCAACAATTCCTTCACAAGCTGTTCAGCGACATTGGTTACATTCTTTACAATGCGTGAACATTCTCATTATTTCTATTCTGGTTTTTCTGTTTTCCGTTCATCTAGTTTCCCTGCTCTCTTACATTCTCATCTTTATTTTAAAGTAATTGTTAACCGTTTGGTCTCACATAGGTGATTTTTCAAAAGAGCACAGTACTCACAGGTGATTGATATTCATTATTTTGTGAGCCAATTTGTTATTTAGCTACATGGTGACCTCAGGGGTTAGTTTCGGTTCAAAGCTTAAAGAGTATCTCAGGGCAATAGTCTCTGGGAGTCCTACAGTCTCAACCAGTCAAGTAGGTCTGGGTTTTTGTTTTTGTTTTTTAAGGAACTTGAGGTTCTTTTCCACATTGTTCTCCCATTCTATCAGGGTGCCTCTATCAGGTGGCCCTGATTAGAATGGTCAGTAGTGTTAGCCAGAGCCGGGCACCATTTAGTTCTTCTGGTCTCAGGGTAGATGAGGCCATGGTTCATGTAGACTATCTGTCCTGTAGACTAGTTTCTTCTTCGAGTCTTTGGTTTCCTTCTTTCTCTTTTGCTCCAGATGAGTAGAGACCAATAGTTGTATCTTAGATGGCCACTCACACGCTTTTAAGATCCCAGACACTACTCACCAAACTAGTTTATGTGGAACATAAACTTTATGAACTTTATTATTCTGACTGACCAAGATGTCCCATGAGACTATGGTCCTAATCCTTCAAACCCAGAAATCTAATTCCATGAGGTGTTTGGTTATGTCTAAGAAGTATCTATAACCGTGCCCCCTATGTGCTTTATTTTATATATACATGAATACATGTACATATAATCATACAGATGCACATACATATACATACAGCTACACATACACACATAAATACATACCTATACACATACATGCTTACATACATATACCTACGCATATATTTTTTGGTAGTTTTCACTGTTGTTTCAAAATTATATATGACATAGCAATTACCAACAGGTCCTTTTTCCTTGTGTACTTTTTAGTGATATCATTCACCTTCATCAAGCCGTGTACACTTCACCCCATTTGGTGTTACCTCCCCCATCACCAGAAATAACAAGTGTCTACTATCTGGTAACCATCAATGAATATTGTCGTTGTTGCTGTTAGGTGCCGCTGAGTCAGTTCCGACTTATAGCAACCCTATGTACAACAGAATGAAACACTGCCTGGTCCTGCACCATCCTCACAATCGTTGTTATGCTTCAGCCCACTGTTGCAACCACTGTGTCAATCCATCTCATTGAGGGTCTTCTTTTTTGCTGACCCTCTACTTTACCAAGCATGATGGCCTTCTCCAGTGTTCTCTAATGAATATTAGTTTATGTATTATTTACTTGTTCATGTCAGTTCATAAAAGTGAGAACACAGAGTATTTGTTTTTTTGTGGTAGACTTATTTCACTCCACATAATGTCCTTTAGGTTCATCCATGTTCCAAGATGTTTTGGGAACTTATTTTTCCCCACTACATTTTTAAGCTTCATGGGGGCAAGGACAATATCTGAGCCATTCCCTGCTGTGTCCTCAGTGTAAGAATAGTGCCTGGCCCTTCCCAGCCTGGCTTACTTACTTACTGATCCTGGAGCAAACGGCTTCATTTCACCTCTTATGCCTCAGTTTCCTAGCTTGTAAAATGGGGGCAGTAACAACTTCTACCTCATAAAGTTCCTGTGAAGATTAAATGAGGAAAGCATACAAAGTCTCTAGAATAGTGCCTGGCACACAGCAAACACTCCATATATGTCAGCTAATAATAGAGAGTCCCTGGGTGGTACAAACATTGAATGCACTTGGCTGCTAACCAGAAGGTTCGTGGTTCAAGTCTGCCCAGAGGTGCCTTAGAAGAAAGGTCTGGTAATCTACTTCCCAAAAAATCAGCCACTGAAAACCCTATGGAACACAGTTACTCTGACATACATGGGGCTCATCATGAGTTGGAGTTGACTCGACGGCAACTAGTTACTGGTTAGGCCGGCAATACATTCCTGATGGGTGGATGGAGAGATGGATGGGAAGTCCCTCAACGATCATGTGCTGAAGGAACAAATGTCCCCTGAGTTGTAACTCTGGCTCTGCCCTCTCTTACCAAGTGGCTTTGGTGAGTCACTTCTCTGCTCATTGCCTCAGTGTCCCCATCTGTCACAAGAGTATCCTCATGGCTAACATTTTCAGATTGCTCACTGTGTGCCAGGTGCTTGGTGCAGGAGTTTCCTGTTGCTGCGGTAACCAATTACTACAAACTTAATGACTTAATACAACAATAAAAATGTATTATCTCACAGTTCTGGGGGCCAGAAACATATGGGGCTAAGATCAAGATGTGGCAGGGCTGCATTCCTTCTGGAGGCTCTAGGGAAGAATCCACTTCCTTGCCTCTTCCAGTTTCTAGAAGCTACCTGCATTCCTTGGCTCGTGGCCCCCTTCCAGCAATGGCATCAGTCCAACTTCTGCCTTCCTCTTTCCCTTATGAGGATCCTTATGATTACGCCGGGGCACCCCCATGCCATCTCAAGATCCTTAACTTAATCACAACAGCCAAGTCCCTTTTGCCATGTAAGGTTCTGGGAATTAGGACGTGGACATCTTTGGTGGCCATTATTCTGTCTTCCACATTTGGCCAAGCTCTTCCTGGGCCAGGCATCACAGAATCCTTAGAAGGAGAGGTCTGTTACTACCTAATTTTACAGATGGGGAAACTGAGGCTCATACCGTTTAAATAAATAGCTCACATGTCACACACAGCCAATCACTAGCAGAGCAACTCAGACTCAACTGCCAATATTGTTTGGTACCAACACTGCTCAACTCCCCTACCTCAATCCTTGAGATAAAAACTCAACATCTTTATCACTCTCACAGTACAACACACAGGCCCCTATATCTGGTAGGATGTACATAGTTATATTTCAAATGAATGATTGCTACTGCATACTTACTTCTAATCTAAACAAACATATACACTCCCTTGCATTTCTTCTTCTTGATAAGTAAAAACAATTCTAATAAAAATGTTTATACATGAAAACAACCCAAATGTCCATTCACTGATAAATGGATAAGCAAACATGGTGTGTCCATACAATGGAATGTTATTCGGCCACTGAAAGGAAGGAAGTGCTGATCCATGCTCCAACACGGATGAATGTCAAAAACATGCCACGTGAAAGAAGCCAGACACAAAAGGTCACATATTGCATGATTCCATTTATATGCAATGTCCAGAATAGACAGAATGAGACAAAGTAGATTAGTGGTTGCCAGAGGTGGGGAGGCAGCCCTGGTGGCACAGTGGTTAAAGTGCTAGGCTACTAACCAAAAGGTCAGCAGGTCAAATCCACCAATCACTCTTTGGAAACCCTATGGCGCAGTTCTACTCTGTCCTATAAGGTCATTATGAGTCAGAATTAGCTTGATGGCAATGGGTTTGTTTGTTTGTTTTTGTAGGGGTAGGGAGAGGGTTGGAATGGGAAGTGACTGCTTAGTAAGTACAGGGTTTCTTTTTGGAATGATGAAAATGTTCTGAATTAGATACTGGTGGTAGATGCACAACATTGTGCACATACTAAAAGCCACCTAACTGGACACTCTGAAATGGTTAAAAAGGTGAATTTTATGTTATGTGAATTTTATCTCAATGAAAAAACATTGGGAGTCCACTAAACCAGAGCTACGAAAAATCTGGTCTGCAGACCAGTGGCTTCAGCATCATCAGGAACTTGTTACTACTGTAGAGACTCAAGGCCTACCCTAGACCTAATGAATTGGAAACAAATGTCAGTCAGACTGACAGCTGACTTCTCAGCAGCAAAACAGAAGTAAAAAGACAGTGGAAAGATAGGCTCAATTTGCTAACAGCCAATAACTGCCAACTTAAAATTGTATACCCAGCAAAACTATCTTTCAAGAGATTAGTCCAAAGGACTAACGGGCCACAACTACCAAAGCCTCTACCAGACGGAGTTCAGCACAACTAGATGGTGCCAAGCTATCACACCAACTTCTCTAACAGCGATCACAACAGAGGGTCCCGGACAGAGCTGGAGAAAGATGTAGAACAAAATTCTAATCTACAAAAATAAGACCAGACTTACTGGTCTGACAGAGACTGGTGAAACCCCAAGAATATGGCCCCCAGATGCCCTTTAAACTCAGTACTGAAGTCACTCCTGAGGCTCATCCTTCAGTCAAAGATTAGACAGGCCCATAATATACAATCAGACTAAATGGGCACACCAGCCCAGGCGCAACGACGAGAGGACAAGAAGGCAAGAGGGGACAGGAAAGCTGGTAATGAGGAACTCAAGGTCAAGAAAGGGAGAGTGTTGACACGTCGTGGGGTTGGCAACCAATGTCACAAAACAATCTGTGTATTAACTGTTTACTGAGAAACTAATTTGCTCTGTAAACCTTCATCTAAAGCACAATTTAAAAAAAATTGTTTTTAAACTATCTTTCAAGAATGAGGGCCAAATAGGTACTTGCAAAGGAAAAAAAAAGTTCATGCAGTTTCATATCTGACAATTTACTTAAGATACATATGTATGTGAGGACAAACAGTTATTAGCAAGAAATAACAAAAGATGAAAGCAAAAGGTCTAATTTCAAACCTTTAGAAGGTGGATTCAATAGGAGTGATGTCAGCAGCCTAGAACGCAGAGTTCCCTGCCCAGCCACATCCACAGGATGACTATTCCGTGGTAGAACGGGAGGAGCAGCAGCAAAATGCTTGGGACACTTGGAGCTAATGTGTAGATGTCATCAGGCCTTTTTGCTGGGTCGAGCTTCCTGATGCACCTACACCCTAGACTATTCACCTCCCTCGCTACACACCCCTAGGCCACTTCTTTGAATTCTCTTAATTCAACAAGGGGTCAAAACCCATCCTTTCCTGGTCACATGAAGCAATGTCTCCCAACTACACAAACCCCAACCATCTAATCAGATGGCCATGCCTCAGCCTCCGCTAACTCCACCTCTCAGCAACATCCAACTGGGATCTTTTTTTTGTTTTGTTTTAATTGAGGTACAGCACGTATCACATACAAAAATGCACTAGTCTTAAGGGTACAGTTTAATTTTTTTTAATTCATTTATTCAACAAAGATGTCCATAACACACATTGCATTGTTCTAGGCATTGTTAAGAATATAAAAAAGTATTTGTACAACTTGAAGAATGCAAATAATGTCACTGAATTGTACATGCAGAAATTGTTGGACTAGTGTATGTTCTGCTGTGTATTATTTTCAACAACAAAAAATATTTTTAAAAAACATATATATATATATACACACACAAAAGGTGGTGGTTGTTATTTGCCCAGAAGCAGTTTGTTTCTCACCTATGTATGTATACACCTGTGTTACCATCCAAAAAAAACCAAAACAACCAAACCCACTGTCGTTGAGTCGACTCCGACTCATACTCTGATCAAAATGGAAAAGATTTTCAGCACCCGTAAGGGTATCTCGTGCTCCCTCCCGGTCTATATCCTCAACCAGAGGAAAACACTGACTTCCAATTCAGCCAACAATTCTGACTTCTAACACGACAGCTTAGTTTTGTCTGCGCCTGAAGTTCACACATTGTATATACTTTTGTGTCTCGCAAGGTCCCTGGGTGGTACAGATGGTTTGCACTGGACTATTAATTTAGAGGTTAGTGGTTTGAAACCACCCAGTGGCACTGTAGAGGAAAGGCCTGGCAATCTGATTCTGTAAAGACTGCAGCCAAAAAAACCCTATGGAGCAGCTCTACTCTATAACACACGGGGTCACCGTGAGTTGTAATCAACTTGACGGTAACGGCTTGCATCTGGCTTCTTTCCCTTAGCATAATAACTCTGAGATCCACCTCTGTTGTATGAAGCAGTAGTTCACTGTTGTGAATATACCACAATTGGTTTGTCCAGTCTCCTGTTAAGACACGTCTGGGCTATTGCTTGGTTTTGACTATCATGAACAAGGCTGCTATGGACATTCCTGTACACAATTCTCCAGGGACGTAAGGACTTGTGTCTCTTGGGCTTATACCCAGGAGTGGATTGCTGGGCCACAGGGCAGACAAACTTAGCTTTCACCCCACTTTGAAACTCGCTCTTCCTGGGCTTTGGTAACTAGATGACCAGACTCTCCCAGACTCCCCCTTTTCCTTCCCGGCTATTCTTTCTGCGGTCTGGTTTCTGTCCCTGTCTGGAAATGTACTGTGTCCCACGGTCCCGTCCCCAGACTTTTCTTAGTCTAGACCAGAGATTCTTAATCACCCTCAGGGCGGTGTGAATCCTTGTGGGATGGGGCATGGGGAGGTGGTCTTAGCTGGGCTTTGGAGCTGGGAGAAGTGTCTAGGCAATGCCAGAAATCATGAGCGTGACTCCTCAGATGTGTGTTTATGTGAACGCTTCGGGGAAGAAATGATTGTTTTCACCAAAGTTACAGAATTTAACACAGTTCCCTTAAAGGCTAAGAGCACAGCCTCTGGGCCCAAACTGCCCAGTTTTGAATCCCAGCTCCACGATGGCTGGCTGCAAGATGTGGGCATGTAACTAAATGTCTCTGTGCCTCGGCCTTCTCATCTGCAAAATGGAGATGGCACAGTAAAAGTACTGACCTGCTAGGACGGTGCAATCCGTGAATTCAGCCCCACAGGTTGTTGGCTGGGGATCAGATGTTGGGATAACGGCTGAGGCACGCGATGACTGTTGTTCGTGGCCTGGGCTTTGTGTGCGCCTTTCTCAGAAAGACACAATTCACGACAGTGAAACAAATGGGACATGGGAAGTTTGCAAAGTTCCTGAGAGACAGCTAGTTAAAAAAAAATGTGCCACACCCAGACAATGCAATGTTATGCACCATTTAGAAGAACAAGGTAGGGCTTTATGTAATGACTGTGGATCTCCCAAACCCAAACGCACTGTTATTTGAAAAATGCAAGGGTAGAGTGGTGTATATACTATGCATTTTTTAAAAAGGGTAGAGGAGGTGGACATATATGCTTGTATATATACGGAATGGGGCCCTAGTGGCACAGTAGTTAAAAGAGTCTGGCTGCTAACCAAAAAAGGTCTCCAGTTAGAACCTACCAGGAGCTCCTTGGAAACTCTGTCCTATAGGGTCGCTATGAGTTGGAATCAACTCGACGGCAACAGGTATATACAGAATAGCCTGGGGAAAGCCACGTAAGAAACTGCCAACAGTTGTTGTCCCGGGAGAGAAGAACTGGATAGCAGGGAGACAGGGTGGGAGGGGGATTTTCTCTTCAGCATACATCCTTTTGTGCCTTTGGAATGTTGCCCTATGTACATATAATACCCCTTCCAAAAGTAAAGTTAATAAACTCACAATCTTTATCTCCATACAGGAGTCCCTGGGTGATGCAAATGGTTAAGCATTCAACTACTAACCAAAAGGCTGGCTGGCAGTTTGAATCCACCCAGAGGCACCTCAGAAGACCCGGTGATCTACCTCCAAAAGATCACACCCAAGACAACCCTGTGGAGCGCAATTCTACTCTGAAACACATCGGGTTGCCTTGAGTCTGAATCAATTTGATGGTAACTGGTTTGCTGGTTTGTTTTTTATCTCCATACAAAGGAATACTGAATAAAAATGCAAATAAATTATCTACAGCTACACCCAACAACATAGACGAAACTAATAACTGTGAAATTGAGTGAAAGAAGCCAGAAACGCTAAGAGTATATACTGTATGATTCCACTTCTATGAACTAATCTATGTTGTTAAAAGTCAGGATAGCGGTTACCCTTGGGAGGTGGGGGGTACTGAGGAAGGAGCATGAGGGGGCTTCGGGGGCTGGCCAGGTTCTTTGACTTGATGTGGGCATGGAGTACATGGGGTTTCAGCCGTGAGGATTCATGGAGATGTACACTTAATTATATGTATACTTTATTATATGTATGTTACAAGTCAAAAAAAAAAAAGGTAAAAGCAAATTTAAAACATCATAATGGCAAATCAAGTGAGGAAAGACCACCAAAAAACAAAAATGTGTGCAGACTTGCTGTTGAACATTTCTTCTAAAGGATGCACATCCAGTGAGGCAAAGGCATTACACCTGGACTGCCTCCTGACTACCCTCTCCAGCCCAGGAGTGGTTAGAACTTCTCCCCTCCTGGGAGCAGGTGACGGGCTGACAGCAGAGCCTCTATGGCCACCCCAGCCAAAAGAAGTGTGTGGGGGGATGTCACGAGCAGAGGGCTGAACCCCACGTGGTAATTTCCAGATGTTGAGTAATACTGTTTGCAGGAGAAAATACAGGGCAGGAGAAAAACCCAGACTAGTCTACATGTCTTATGTCCAAATATTTCTGCCTTATCGCACACTTCAAAAGAACCAAATCTGGCATTCAGCAGGGAGTCGCCCCTAATGTTGGCAACCACCACCTGCAATCAGACTTTCCAAAGGGAGAAGTTAACGACCATGGCAGTGCTGGTCTCCCTGCCTCTGCCCTTGCCCCCGTGGCCTCCTCTCAACCCAGAAAACAGGGATCCCACGAAAACTGAAATTAGACCCTGTCCGCACTCTGCTCAGAGCCCTCTGGTGGCTCCTTCTCAGAGTCAAAGCCAAGGTCCTTCAGTGGTGCTCCAGGCCCCAGGTGTTAGTCAGCTCCACACCCAGCTCACCCTATTAGCTCATCTCCCACCTCTCTCCCCTAGGCTAACTCCACTCCAGCCACACTGGCCTCCTTGCTGTTCCTGCAACGCACCTGGCACAAGCCCACCTCAGTCTTTGTCTCTGCTACTCCCTCCACCTGGAATCCACCACCTGTCTGTCAGTTTGTCATACTGTGGTAGCTTATGTGTTGTTATGATGCTGGAAGCTATACAACCGGTATTTCAAGTACCAGCAGGATCACCCATGGTGGACAGCTTTCAGACTCAGACTAGGAAGAAAGGCCTGGAGATTGACTTCTAAAAATCAACCAATGAAAACTCTATGGATCACAACAGAATACTGCCTGATATAGTGCTGGAAGATGAGCCCCCTAGGTTGGAAGGCACTCAAAACGCACAGTGGCCTCAACAGTGGACTCGAGCATATCAGTGATCGTGAAGATGGTGCAGGACTGGGCAGCATTTCATTCTGTTGTACATGAGGTTGCCATGAGTTGGGAGTCAACTCAACGGCAAGAAACAACTACCTGGAATGTTCTTCCCCAGATATTTGCATAGTTCACTCTGCTAAAATGTCACCTTCTCAGGGAGGCCTTCGTGACCCCACTATTTAAATACAAACAACTACCCTCCTCTGCTGAGCACGCTCTATTCCCCTTAACTTTAATTTTCCCCCCATAGCACTCATCATCTGACATATGTTTTACTTATTGACTTGTCTGTCTTTCCCTGCCAATATGAAAGCCCCACAAAGGACTGAGACATTTTTCATCTTGTGCTGTCCACTGCTCTAAAGCCCAACATCCAAAACAGTGCTTGGTCTATGGTACCAGTACCAGTTGCCATTGAGTTGATTCCAACTCAATGGCAACTCCATGTGGGTCAAAGTAGAACTGTGCTCCATAGGGTTTTCAGGGGCTGACTCTGTGGAAGCAGATCACCAGGTATTTCTTCTGAGGCACCTCTGGGTGGATTCAAACCTCCATCCTTTTGGCTAGCAGCCGAGCACATTAACCTTTTACACCATCCAGGGGCTCCTCCTGGCCTATGACCACTTGCCATCCAGTTGATTCTGACTCTACACCAAAAACCAAGCCAAACTCGTTGTCGTCGAGTCGATTCTGCCTCACTGTGATCCTACAGAGCAGAGCAGAACTGCCTCAAAGGATTTCCAAGGAGCAGCTGGTGGATTTGAACTGCCAACCCTTTGGTTGGCAGCCGTAGCACTTAACCAACCAAAACTATGCCACCAGGGCTCCTCTGGCTCTATAGAAGATGCTTAATAACTCTGTGTTGAATGAATGCATGAACAGATGAACGAATCCATCCACTCCTGGGCCTTCTGATCCTGTCCCTGTGCTGACAAGTCCCAAACCTCTGTCTCTGGCTCCACATCTGACCCCTAACTGCCTCTTGGATGCCACCTCCTGAACGTCCCAAAGTCATATCAAACCTGGGTGTCCCAACTGAACACATCACCTTCCCAAGCTGCCCCCTCTCTGGGTGTCCCAACTGAACACATCACCTTCCCAAGCTGCCCCCTCTCTGGGTGTCCCAACTGAACACATCACCTTCCCAAGCTGCCCCCTCTCTGGGTGTCCCAACTGAACACATCACCTTCCCAAGCTGCCCCCTCTCTGGGTGTCCCAACTGAACACATCACCTTCCCAAGCTGCCCCCTCTCTGGGTGTCCCAACTGAACACATCACCTTCCCAGGCTGCCCCCTCTCTGGGTGTCCCAACTGAACACATCACCTTCCCAGGCTGCCCCCTCTCTGGGTGTCCCAACTGAACACATCACCTTCCCAGGCTGCCCCCTCTCTGGGTGTCCCAACTGAACACATCACCTTCCCAAGCTGCCCCCTCTCTGGGTGTCCCAACTGAACACATCACCTTCCCAAGCTGCCCCCTCTCTGGGTGTCCCAACTGAACACATCACCTTCCCAAGCTGCCCCCTCTCTGGGTGTCCCGTTTCAGCTGCACTCTTGCCCTCAGTCTCCCAGCCAGAGAATCTTGTGCCTCATCCTGGCTCCTCCTGCTTCCTTACCCTCCACGTCCTGTCTTTCCTGCCTCCGTTCTCTGTTCCCACTGCAAATTGTGCCTCATCCTGGCTCCTCCTGCTCCCTTACCCTCCACGTCCTGTCTTTCCTGCCTCCGTTCTCTGTTCCCACTGCAACTAGGGTACAGACCCCGTGATCTCTCTGAGGTCACCTGATCATAAGGGAGCCCAGGAGAATCATCACCCAGTAATAAAAACACAAATCCCTCCCCTTACACAAACACTTGTATGTTGACAGAGCACTTTTGGAGACATTATGTCACTGAATTTTCACAACAACCCCAGGCTTAGATCTTATTATTCCCAATGGACAGATGAGAAAACAGGTTCAGAGAAACAAAACAATTTGCCTGAGGTCAGAGAGTGAGTAAGAGGGAGAGCTTGAATCCAGGTGCGAAGAATAAATCCTGAGCAAGCTGTATCTCCCTCAATTTAAGATGCTGACTCCTGAGCAAGTTGCATAACTTCTCTGGGCCTCAGTTTCCTCATCTGTAAAATGGAGATAATAATAGACCCTAGGTAATGGGGGGTTTTATGAAGATTCAACAAGTTAATCCATATGAGGTGTTTAGAATGGTGACTGGCAGGTTGTAACGTTGAATAAATGTTAGTGCTCGTTATTATTATTATGTTAGAGATTCAGGAAATTCTGTGGGTCTGTGTATTTTTCCTGGGAAGAGAATCCTCAGCTTTTATCAAATTCGCAAAAGGCTCTGTGATCCCAAAGTTTTTTAGAATCACTGGGCGAGAGACCAAAGTTATGTTCAGGGTCAAATACACTCACGTAAGCCCTGCCTTCCCAACATTCCTCCCCAAACTCCCCTACATTCAGAACTAAGGAATGTGGCCAAAATCAAGAAAGCTAGTGTGTAAACACAAAGCAGTAAGTACAATCTCAGTCTCAGATGACTGAGATCGTACAGGTGAAACACACACCCGTTGCCATCGAGTTGATTCCGACTCATAGCGACCCTACAGGACAAAGCAGAACTGCCCCATAGCGTTTCCAAGGAGTGGCTTGTGGATTTGAACTGCCAACGTTTTGGTTAGCAAGCCATAGCTCTTAACCACTATACCACCAAGGTTTCCAGAGGTGAAACAGCAGGTGCTTAATACACATTTAGCATTCTCCTCCCATCATTTTCTTATTCCTCACAGAACAGTCTGTTTGGAATTCTGTAACCATCTCATGTCAAGCTGCTCTTTCCTATTTGCCTCCTTCCAACCTCATAGGAAGTTTGGGTAGCACAAATAGTTAAGTGCTTGACTACTAGTTAAAAGGTTGGCAGTTTGAATCCACCCAGAGGTGCCTTAGGAGACAGGCTTTGGTCATCTGTTTCTGAAAGATCACAGCCTTGAAAATCCTATGAAGCAGTTCTACTCTGCACGCATGGGGTCGCCATGAGTCAGAATCGACTCAACAGCAACTAACAATAACAACAACAACCTCATAGGACTGTGGAGTGAATTCAGTGAGAGCATGCACAAAAAGTACTCAGAAAGAACCCAGCCAGCATTTCAGAAATGGCAGCTTAGACTGGCCACTTCACTTCTCCTCCCTACACCTCAGTTTCCTCATTGTTAAAATGGAGTCAATTGGCTTAGATGATCTTCCTAGCCATCCTCCCACCATAAGCCCACTGACTTTAGGAAGCAGGATACATGGCAACAATTCACTCTGTTCCAGTTGAGGAAACCAAGGCCCAGAAAGTAGAAGCAACCTACCGGGGCCACGCTCTGATTCCCGCGGTCATCTCTGGCCTAGTCCTTGGGTCTCTTTTCTTCTATGCTGTGGGGCACAGGGATCACACTACCCATTTTCCAGGTAAGGAAGCTGAGGCCCAGAAGAGAAACGGACTCAACCCACTGCCAGCTGACTCAAGAGCTGAGCCTGGACCCTGAGTCTCCAGACTCCTAGAGAGACGAAGGTGGGGAGAGGGCAGGGTCACCTGGAGGACCACAGAGATGGTCTTCTCGCCTGCCTTGGCTGCCCGCCATTTCCGGTATGTGTCCGCCTTGAGAAGGTTTTCTGCACAGTGGGTCTAGGGACAAGAATGGGAAAGAGAGGGTTAGAGCACCGAGATGAGAGCTAGGCTCAGCTCTCAGATTATTCCTCTGAATCCTTCCAAGCTCTCTGCGATTCTCCACATTTAAGTCCCTCTGTTAATGCCCCCACACCCTGCCGGGAGTTTCCTCTACAACCTTTTCCCCTAGATCACCTACGGGCTCTCCAAGGAAGCTCCCCTATTCCTCCTTTTCTGTCCGGAAATTCCACACGCCTGAAGTTCCCCTACCCCACATCTCTCCCAGAATTCACTCAGAGCCTCCTGGAAGTTTACCCATGGCCCGCATTAGACTTTCCTGAAGTTCCCTTTTACACCCTAAAAGTTCTTGTAGAGCCCCCCTCACTAATCCTCTTACGTCTTCCAACCTCCCCCACGCCGGTCCCTCACCGAGTCCTGGCTGCTGCATGACACGACATGACGGAGGCGGATCTCCGGCATGTCAACGTCGTGGGCTTCGCCTGGCCGGAAGGACGCAGGAGGGTCTGGGCTTGGGGGCAGGGAGGGGGGTACTCCTCGCTACGGTCTTCAGTGCGCAAGCGCGCGAGGCTCGGCCCTTTCAAACCGCGGCGCGCCAGCGCTTGCGTCGACACTGCGCATGCCCAGTCGCCCCTCTTAAGCGCAAAGCGCTGAGTACCCTAGCAACAAGCTTTTCTCTAGTCCCGCCTCTCTCTGACCCCGCTACTCTCTAACCTCTCCTCCCGGTGACGTTTACATCCTACTTTCTGGGCGCCTAGCAACAGGAGCGGCCTCCGGGATTGGTCCCTAGCAGAAATTCGCCATTCTCATTGGACAATGCAATCACTGCCCAAACTGAAGCCTAATAAATGCAGTAGGACAGCCAACCTGAGTTGGATTTTCGCCGGGAGCCTGGAGCCTAGTGTAACAGGATCCCCTCCTCTGGCTCCCGTGGCGCGCGCGCGCGCACACACACACACACACACACACACACACACACACACACACACACACACACACACACACACACACACACACACACACACACACACACACACACACACACACACACACACACACACACACACACACACACACACACACACACACACACCCCATACCGTACTCCCACCCATGCCTCAGTTTCCCAATGTGACCTGTGAGCATCTGTCTCCTGCCACGCCTACGCCTTGCCGCAGACAGGCACCCTTCTATTCGGTCCGCAAGAGACCCAGGCGTGCAGCCCTGGGCGGGGTCGGCGCCAGAGAAAGCACGAACATAGGGAAGGGAGCATGAGTCAAGTGCTAGAAGGAAAAGGGAAGGAGGACAAGTCTCGTGGGCCCCGCAGAACAAGCATGGACATGCTGGGCGCTCCCAGGTGGGGCCCCACCCACACTAGGCACCTCCTTGGGAAGGCGAGAGGGGATCCCGGTCCTTGTAGCTGCTGCGCACCCGCAGAGAAAGAAATGACCCCACTCAGACCTTGGGCTTTGAGTAAAGAAAACGGGTGGCGGGGATGTGAAAAACGGAAAAGTGATCTCCTGGGTTCTGATGGAAGAGGGAGTGGAAGCCCAGACTCCCGAGATCCTGGTGTAGGAGGGGGCTGGGCACCAGATGCCTAGGTCCCTTTTGGATGCTGGTTGCTCCTTCCCTACCCGGGGGCTGCGGAGGCCTGCCCTTGGCTCCGATTCTTACCCCAGGTGAAGGTGGGTCTGGACCCGCCCCTCCTCAGCTTCCTATAAGGGCTGGGGACCTGGAACTACAGGTTCACACATCATGAGGACCTCTGCTTGTCCCTGGACCTTCCTGCTGACCTTCACGCTGCTCTGCACCCTTCTGGGTCTAGGTGAGTGACTGGGGCTGTGGACTCCTGGGACCCTCAGGAAAGCAGAGACTATGAAAGAGCATTCAGCAAAGGTCCTCAGGGGGGAAAGGGGAGGTACCCCAGGAATACAGACTCATGGAGGAGGCAGAGGCTAAAGGAGAGAGAGTCTGGGGCCTCAAGGGAAGAAAACACTCATATGATTGGATCCCTTAGAGAGGAGGGGGCTTGATGGGCTCTGAATCCTCTTTCCCTCAGGTAGGGTCCCAAAGTAAGACATTCAAATTCTAGAAAATCAGATGACAGCATGACTGGAAAAGAAAAAAATTAATTAAGAAAGAGAGAGTATGAACCCAAGGTTGAGTAAGGATATTGTTGATGTGTTGTGAGCTTGTTAACCATTGTCATAGCGCAACATTTGTAGTAACTGCTAAATGAGAAACTATTTTGTTCTGTAAGGGTTCATCTTAAATGAGAATAACAGCACAATTGGAAGAGCGTAGTCAGTGTCACTGAACTGTGCATGGAGAAATTTTTGAAACGGTGTATCTTTGGCTATGTGTATTTTCACCACAAAAAAAAAAGGTTGAGAAGTTAGAGGGTTAATATGTTGTGGGGTTGTTAACCAATGTCATAAAACAACGTGTACTACTGTTTCATGAGAAACTATTTGTTCTGTAAGCCTTCACCTGAAGTACAATAAAATATTAAAAAAAAAAAAAAGAAAGAGAGAATATGAATGAGGGAGAACTCCTTTCTCCCTGGACTCTTAACGACTTCAGGCCCCAGCACCCTCTTCCCTCAGATGCAGGGATCCATCCCCCCAGCCCCCTCCTCCCTCAGACCCAGGAGTCCAGGCCTCCAGCCTCTCCTCTCTCAAACCCAGGAGTCCAGGCTCCCAGCCCCATCCTTCCTTAGATGCAGGAATCTGGGCACCAGGCCCACTTTCTCTATGACCCAGGTGTCTGGGCCCCCAGCCCCTCCTCTGTCAACACCAAGGGGTCCATGTTCCCAGCCCTCCTGGTCCTCACTCTCCCTCCTTGGTCTGGGATGCAAACTCCAGCTTCAGGTACCGCTGCTTGAGCTCCTACTGTCCACAAGACTTACGTTGTATCTACAAGTGGGAGGGCTCCGCAGCCTCGAACCAGCTGAATCTGAAACTTCACAAAAGCCCATGAAAGCCTTCACCGCGACCCCTCCCCGTTCTGAGCTTTCTCAGCCGATCTTGTCATCCAAAGCCCCCAACCTTGTAATTAGGTGAACAGGCTTCATGGTGGAGTCGCTTCCCGCCCTGGGAGCAGCTTTGCTGACATCATCACCGCGTCCCTGTTAGAGTCCTGGACAGTTCCCTGGACACGGGTCAATGCCTCCCCCATGAAAAATCAGAGACACACCAGTCCCTCCTCTCTCAAGACCCATCAGTCCAGACCCCCAGGCCTCTCCTTTCTCAGGACCAGAAATCCAGTCTTCTCCTTCCTCAAACCCAGGTGTCCGGGTCGCAGGGGACCCTGCCCCCATCTCCCTCGGGACTCCAAAGTGGGGGTCGTGGCCCACAGATCGCATTACCCACGACTACAGCCCCGATCTCTGCCCTACAGGATGCCCACTAAGCTGTGAGGTATGCAAGGGCCCCGGGCCCACGTGCAAGGGAAAAATGAAGACGTGCGAGAATGGCAAGGACGCATGCGTAGTCGTCGTCGGGGTGTCCAGCACAAGTAAGAGCGCCGGGCGTCGGACGGTAGCTAGGGGGCGGGGAGAGAACCTTCAAGGCAGGAAGAGGGAGGGGAGCGGGTCATCACAGTTCGCGGGAAGGGTGGGGCGTGAGAAGAAATTCGGATGGGGGTAGGGAAAAGGAAAAAACCATCACAAGGTGGAGGGAGGACAACTGAATGGAGACAGAAACCATTTTTAGATTTAAAAAAATGAGCAACTCCAAAAGAAGATGGCTATAGGGGAGGGGGTTAAAGAGACTTCGTTAGGCTGGAGGGGGCGAGGAAAGGACGTGGAGGAACACAGAAATACAGTGGAAGAATCTAATTGGTAAGGAGAATGGGAGGGGGATAGAGAGGAAGGAAGAGACTGGGAGAGGGGGAGAGCAAAGTGATCCGGGAAGAGACCATTCTGGACGAGAGGGGGGAATCGACCAAAAGACGTTTTGAAGAGACCATCCCAGGGATGGCGGGGGTTAGTGAGGGCTGGAAGAGATCATTCCTGACAGGAGGAGGAGTTGGGGTAGAGGGAGAGACCATTCCAGACAGGAGGGGGAAGATAACTACGAATTATGGAGAAAATCATCATTAGGGGGACCGGGGACTAAGAGTGAAGTGGAAGGGAGAGGAGGAGCATGACTTAAACGGAAGAGACCATCCCAGACCTGAGAAAGGTTGGGTGAAACCATACCAATGGAAGAGACCATGGGAGAGGAGGTGATTTTCATTGAAAGCTGAAAGAGACCGTTCGTCACAGGAGGAGAGATGATGGGGCAAGATGCAGGACTAAAGGCTGTGACCGGAGATGGGGCTAACTCTGAGTGTAAGAAGAAACCATCCCAACAGGAGAGATTGTATAAGGAAGGTGGGATAGACGATTGCACGCCGTCCCACCCACCCAGCAAACGTTGGCGGATGGAAGAAAGGACCTGAAAGGCTTGAAGAGAGCAACCCCGGCAGATAGGGGAAGATATGGACCCTGAAGGGGTGTTGAGGGGAGCTGGAGAAAAACCACCCTTGGGGGCGAGGAAAAGGAGGGAAACCATTGCATTGAGTTGGAAGGGGGACAGCAAGAGACCATCTAAGGGAGGCCTGGGGATTGACTATGAGGGAATCTGGAAGAGACCACCCTAGACAGAGAAGGGGCATAGGTGTTGGGGGCTGGGCGGTATCCCAGGGTTTTTTGGAAGGGACCACCCCAGGCAGGGAGGGTGACAGTTCTGAGGCTGGAAGCGACCACCTCACACCGACGTGGGAGGTGGCCACAGACGGCCTGAAAAAGACCACTACAGGCTGGACAGGAGAGAAGGATGGGGTGGAGTGGGTTGGAAGAAACCGTGTCAACAAGGCACCTGGGGTGTTGGCAATAGAGAGCTGCAGCTGACCGCCAAAGAGCCGCTGCAGGGTATGAGTAGGGAGGGCTTCCTAATAAGACACTGTATGGCTTAGACTGCCTCCCAGCGCCCCAACCTCCTGGCAGGGCTGAGTGAAGAAGTGAGGAACAGGTAGCTCGAGGCCCCCATTTGTCCCAGGCAGTCGCCGGGTGGGGGAGGTGTAGGAGAGCCCTCGAGGCTGGGTGCTGTCAGATGCACTGCCCAGCGGCTCTGTCCATCCTCCACCCCATAGAGGGACGTCAGTCGGTGAACACCTACAAGGCATGCATGAAGTTCAAAGACTGCTACTCGGGCTTTGTGTCCACCACTATGGGCTCCAAGGACTACATGGTTTCCAACGCACGCTGCTGCCAGAGCGATGGCTGCAACCATGGCTCCATACCCGGTATGCGTCTGCCCCGCCCCGCCCGGGGACCCCCTTCTAGCCCTGTCCAACAGCCGCGCGGGGATATCTGGCAAGCACTGTGCTCATACCAAGCCTCAGTTTCCCCACGTGTAAAATACGTGGTGGCTCAGTGTCCCCCAGAGTGGTTGTGAGGTTGAGGGAAGGGCTTAAACTTCCCTGTTAACTTTGCACTCTACCCTCACCCCCAGCTCCCCAAAACAATCGCACAGAGAACGGCCTCCAGTGCCCTGCCTGCATTGCGCCCTTCCAGGAGACTTGTCCCGGGACCCAGACAGCCCGCTGTGTTGGTCAGGAGACCCACTGCATCTACTTCGCTGGCAATGTGCAGGCTGGTGAGGAGCACCGGGGTCCCTGGAGGAGGAAGGGGGCTCAGAACTGGAGACCCAAACTTCTGGGCTCCAGGGGACAAAGGGGCTCCAAAGAACTGGGAGAGGAGGTTGCTGGGAGCCAGGACTCCTAGGTTGTAAAGAAGGTGGGGGGGGGGGGGGAATGGGGACTCTGGCTCCAGTCTGAAATCTCCTTCCCAGGAATCATCAACACCAAATTTGCCACTCGGGGCTGTGCTACAGAGAGTGCCTGCTACACCAAGGCTGGGTCTGAGGTGCCCTCAGCCTCCTATCTCTACTTCCTCCACCGAGCAGACTGCCTCCCAGCGCCCCAACCTCCTGGCAGGGCTGAGTGAAGAAGTGAGGAATAGGTGGCTTGAGGGCCCCATTTGTCCCCAGCCTGCAGTTCTCCCATTTGCCTGGAAATTAAAAGGTTAGCAGAGCAATCCTTGAGTCTTGGGTGCTCCCTCTTTGTGAGGAAGAGGGCCCCATTTGTCCCCAGCCTGCAGTTCTCCCATTTGCCTGGAAATTAAAAGGTTAGCAGAGCAATCCTTGAGTCTTGGGTGCTCCCTCTTTGTGAGGAAGAGAGAGAAGACCCTGCCTTTTATTAAGCAGTTATTCCCTGCTGGGTCCCTCTGCTAAGCTTTCATAGTTTTCCATGCTGTACCTCTTTTCATCCTTACAATAACTGTATGAAGCTGATATTATTAACCCCATTTTACAGATTAACAAACTGAGGCACAGACTGTGGAAGTCACTCGTCCTGGGTCAAACAGCTATGGAGGGTCAGAGGCCTAATTTGAACCCAGCTCTGTCAGACTCCAGTGTCCATAATCACCTCTGCTGATTAACATCTCCCTCTTTTTGCCTTAGGTTTCATGCCTGCAAAATGTGGATATTAACAGTTACAACCTCACAGGATGGTTGTAAGAGTCAAATGAAAGAAAACTTAAAAAGCACTTAGTGCAGTGCCCAACATCGTTAAGACAATGTAGGCTTTAGAGATGGTATGTCTGAGTAAATAATAATCATCATAATAGCTGCCACTTACTGAGTGGCCATTAGCTGCCAGGTGCTAAACACTGGCACCATTCAGGACGGACTAGATTATACAACAGCAACAAATAAGCATCTAAACTGTGGTTTAAAATAACAAAGATGTATTAGTCAACTAATGCTGCAATAATGCTGTGTAACAAACCATTCCAAAACACAGAGACATACAACAAGCATTTTCCTTTCTACATGTTTGTGGGTATAAAAATAGTGACGTGGGGGCAGTGTCAGGCCTCCTCGTCTAACTTCACAAAGGGGAAGGAGAATCAAGATCAGCAGTCCAAGGCTGATTCCTATGAGGTGTGGGTCAGAAATACTTCCTCTCTCCAACCTTTTTATCAATTCTGATACCAGCCGTCCCTCCCATGGCTCTTTCTACTTCTGCTGGGTTTGATAATTCATTGCAATGGTCACACAGAACTCACAGACCATATTCAGTTATAGGGTTTATTAGGGAAGTAACAAGTTACATACAAGTCAGGGTCAGAAACGACTCAGGATATAGTTCTTTGGTCAGGACAGGCTCTCAATCTTGCCCACTGCACCATCTTGTGCCAGTCTCCTGGTTCTGCTACTGCCATTTCTCTGCCACTACTTCTCACCATCTCGTGTTACAGCTGTCTGTCTTCTGGGTCTAGGAGGTTCTCAATGCAGGGACCCCAGGTGCAAAAGACGCACTCCACTCCTGGCTTTTCTTTCTTGGTGGTAGTGAGGTCCCCCTCTGCTCTGGGATTGGCTCTTTTAAGCCTAGCAGGATAGCAAAACTGACCAATCCCCCCATTAGGGTTTCATACACCTTATTTGCATGGTCCCACCCCCCACAGGAGTTCCATGCACCTTATTTGCATTGTTAGAAAGCTGTCCAATCCCTTTGGTGGGCCACAAGCACCTTATTTCCATAGTCCCACCCAGTCATTTGCTGGGAGTTACAAAACCATGGCTAGAAAGGCCATATAAAAGTGATCCATCACACCATAGTGGGTGGCTGGGATGGTCTGCTTTCAGTTGTGAATTGGCTGGCTTGTTCCAGTTTTGGGATAGTGCTCAAATCTCCTTCATGGGTTTCCACAGTCTCCTGGGGAATGTTCTTCTCATGGCAAATCACAGGAACACAGAAGCAAAGGGCATTTAACGCCCCTGCTCAGGTCACATCTGCTAACACTCCTTTGGCTAAAGGAAATCATATGGCCAAACCCAACATCAATAAGGCAGGGAAGTCAGTATGTGACCTCCAGTGGAGGGGAAAGAGAAGTGGATATTTTTTAAACAAGTGCCCATTCACAAAAGGTTGGTTTTTCCTTACTCTGTATGTCCAGAACCATCCACAGGGGCTTCTGCTCATCGTTGTCATAGGCATAGTAGTCACCAACTCGCCATTGCCAATGTTTGTGCCACAGGCAAAAGCCGGAGAGAGTCTCACATGGGTGATTAAATGCTGAGACCCAGATGTCACTTAAGGCAATTCATTGGATGAAGCTAATCACTTGGCCCCACCCAGCCACAGCAGGGTAGGAAGTTAGGGTGTGTGTGTGTGGGAGCCGGGGGCAGAAAGTATAATCGTGCCCCCTGCCAGAAGGCAGAGAGCTGGGCTTGTTTGGTAAACAGCATGAATGACCACCACAGCCTCTTAGAGGCTGCTTCTGATTCTACCTTTACAGTAACAGTGATAGGCACCATTACTCTCATCCCTGTGTTCTGAAGAATCTGAGGCTCAGAGAGGGATGCCACATCAGGGGCCACACAACTAAAAAGTGGCAGAGCTTAAAGTTTTAATCATTGGGTCATAAGTTTGTATCAGTTATCTTGCCACATCATAAACCATTCCAAAATTTAGTGGCCTAAAACCACCACCTTTTACTTAGCTCATGATTCTGTGAGTCAACAATTTGGTCTGGGAGCAGCTGGACTCGCTCATGGATCCGAGGCCAGCTGCCAGACAGCTAGGCAGCACTGCTGTATGGGCTGGGGTGTCAAGGCTGACTGGGCCATGTGTCCTTTACCATCCAGCAGGCTAGCGTGGGGTTCTTACCATGGCAGTGGTGGCAGAAGTCCCAAGAACAGCAAGAGAGGAAGCTCTGATGCATGAACGCTTTGCTTGCATCATGTTCGCTATCGTCCCGTTTGCCACAGCAAACCACATGGCCAAGTCCAGAGTCAGGATTATTATCCAAGGGAAGCTAAACAAAATGGGACATTAACGCCAACAGTCTACCACAGTGCCTGAATCCCAAGTTCTTCTAGATTTCAGCTTCCACTGCAACTATGTGGTAACATTCATCCCTTCAGTTCCTTCATTCCTTCATCCAACACTTATCCATTGAGGGCCTTCTATATTTGGAAACCTGGGCTGGGTGCATGACCCAGAAATTTACAGCCTGCCTTCATGAAGCTTCCTTTCTTAAGTGGAGAAGACACCCATTAAAACAAGTGAGCACATGAATAAACAATTCTGGCTAGGGAAAAATGGTATAAAGAAAATAAAACCAGAGATGTGATGATAAATAACAGAGTGTGCTAATTTAGAGAAAATGGTGAGGGAGGGGGCTACATAAGAAGCGGAATTTGAAATAAAGGCTTATATTCATTGAGAGTTTACAATTAGCCCAGCTCTTGCTAAGTCTTTCCAGGCCACAACAGCACTGGGAGGCAGATTCTCTTACCAATGGCCTATTTCAGACAAGGGGACTGGGGCACAGAGAAATACTTGCCAGGGTCACACGGCTGTGAGGTGATGGAGCTTGGATGTAGCTGGGGTCCCTCTGAGGGATTTCTCTGATGAGGCTCTTTCAGGACAAACCAATAAGAAACAGACACATAGTACAGGATTTCTACTCATTTTTATTCATTCCATCAAAAAGCACCACATGCCAACGGCACCCCTGACTTGCCCGTCTTGGTTCCCTACCCCATGATGATCCATCGTGATCCAGCAGTATATGAAACTCAGCTAAGGTGATAGGTTCTCTTCCACTCACCAGTTTCTTGGTGCCTGTTCTGCTTCAGGGTGTGCCAATGCCAAGATTCATCCTACGTTTCCAGGCATTCCTGCCTTGGAGGGTTTTCCGGTATGGAGGTGCCACACAGATATACCATGGGTCCTTCCAAAGGGTCTTAGTCTTTTCTCCTTGGATGCTCTCGGAGACAGATGCTCATTAGCAACCTCATGCCTCCAGAGAGCTTAGAAAGCAGTACCATCAAAAGTCAGGATTTAAAAGCCAACTACCACAAACAGTAGTTGAAACATCCAAGAATGCCAGTATACAGCTATGTGAACAAAATCACCCCTCCCCAACACACACACACACACACACAATTGGGCCTTGCTTTCTCAGATGTGAAAGATGTGCATGAGGGCAGAGGGAATTTAGAACAGGGAAACAGAGGGAGCCAGGGATGCCAAGGCCAGGACCAAATGAGAGGCGGTGTTGAAGCAGCAGAAAAACAGGAGGGCATTCAGTGAGCAAAGGCATGGTGGTAAAACAGAATGTGCCCAGGCTAGAGTTGTCTCGGTGCCGCCTGGGGTGGCGGTGTGTGGGCAGGGGCAATGGGACTATTTGAGCTCCCAGGGTGTGTCAAGTTTCTCAGGAGCCGCTGTACTACATTGACATGTGTGTGTATGTGTGTGTGTGTATTACCGAATTCTCACAATAGCCCTGTGAGGTAGATGCGATTTGCTGAGTGACTTGATTTGACCAAGGTCACCCCCAGAGTCAGTAGACTGTAGCACTGCAACTGTCTAGAATCTCCTGTGATGATGGACAGACATGTTCTAGATCTGTGCTGTCCAATATGGTAGCCACTGGCCACATGTGGCTATTGAGCACTTGAAATGGAGCTAGTGCGGCTGAGAGCCTGAATTTTATTTACTTTTAATTAAAGAAGTCCCTGGGTGGTGTAAACGATTAAGCACTCTGCTACAAATGAAAAGGTTGGTGGTTTGAATCCACCCAGAAATGCTCTGGAAGAAAGGCCTGGTGACCTACTTCTGAAAGGTCGCAGCCATTGAAAACCCTATAGAGCTCAGTTCTACTCGGAACACATGGTGTTGGCATGAGTCAGAATCAACTTGGCAGTAACTGGTTGGTTAATTTAAAAACCAATACTCATTTCAGTTATGGGAAAACTTAAATATAATTGGGGTAACTTGGGTATGTGAATCTACTTCTCCAACTAGGAGTTTTATGAAATCTAAATACAGATTACTCATTTCCCAATGAAAATGCACCATCTGAATTGAGATGTGCTGTAAGTGTACAACACACACCAAATTTCGAAGACTTAGCACGAGAAAAATGTCAACTAGCTCAGTCATACTTTTTATACTGACTCTGTTGAAATAAAATTTGGGTATATTGGGCTAAGTAAAAGATATTATAAAAAATTAATTTAGCCTGTTTTTTACACTTCTAATGTGGCTACTGGAAACATTTAAATGACACAGGACACTTGCATTGTTTCTACTGGACAGCACTGCTCTATGGCTCTCCTGCTCTTTCATGTGGCTGGTAAGCTGGATTGAGGGGCTTGAAGGGCGGACTGAGGAGACGGTTAGATAAAGTGGTGTGCTGGGTATTACAGGGAGAGATGAACAGCATTCCCTCAAGGCTGAAAGAGCTTGGAGGACAATGCCTGGAGCCATTCGAAGTAGAACCAAATGCCCCTTCTCACCTCACTGTTGGTTCTTCCAGTTGACTGACTCAAGGCAACCCCTTGTGTGCAGAATACAACTGCCCTATAGAGTTTCCTTGGCTGCAGTCTTTATGGAAGCAGATTGCCAGGCCTTTCTCCTGTGGGAGCTGCTGGGTGAGTGTGAACTGCCAACCTGTTGGTTAGCAGCCGAGCACTTAACCATGGTGCCACCAGGGCTCCTTTCCCACCTCGTTAAAACAAAAAAAAAACCGTTGCCATTGAGTCGATTCCAACTCATAGCGACCCTATAGGACAGAGTAGAACTGCCCCAAACGGTTTCCAAGGAGTGGCTGATGGATTCGAACTGCTGACATTTTGGTTAGCAGTCGTAGCTCTTAACCACTGTGCTACCAGGGCTCCTTCGCATCTCACTGGCTCCTAAGAAAAAGGCTTCTAGGTTGCATAAATGGTTTACATTTGACGGCTAACCGAAAGGGCCGCCACGAGTCGGAACTGATACGACAGCAACTAGCAACAGCAGCAGCTCCTAAGAACATCACTAGACCAGCAAATCAATCCTACACGAGAGATCACATCTTGGCCATCTCAGTTTGGTGGGACAGATTGTGCCAATGGTGGGAGTTCAAGCTGGAGATGGGAGGTACCACCCCTGAAGCCTTCTTGTCATTAGTTACTCTTGTCTTCCGCTGTCCAGGCCAACAGGATCTCATGCTCTCATCCAGCCCTGTCATTTCACAGATGGGAAAATAAGGCACTGGTCCAAGTCACACACAGCAACAGTGGCAAAGCTGTGCTTGCTTCCCAGGTGCCCTGACCTCAGAATTGCTTTCCCATTAAACGCTTTTCTAAAATTCTCCTCATCTTGCTCCTTTTCCCTGTCTTACAGGAAGAGACCCGGCAATCTGAGTTCTAGCCCTAGTTCTGCCACTGACTAATGAATGAAACTAATACACGTTTACCAAGCACCTACTGTGTGCCAGGCACCAGAGAACAAGACAGGCAAGGGGACAAGAGCCGATAAATAAGTAAATCGATAAGTAAGAGCATCTCTGACAGTAATAATGGCCACAAGGAGAATCAACTGGATGAGATGTATAACGGGGGGGTGTGAGCTATTCGAGAGTGCCTGGATGGGACAAATGGTTAACACACTCGGCTACTTATTGAAAGGTTGGAGGTTCGAGTCCACTCAGAGGCACCTTGGAAAAAAAGCCTGGTGATCTGCTTCTAAATAATCAGTCACTGAAAACTCTATGGAACACAGTTCTACTCTGACACATATGGGGTCGCCATGAGTTGGGAGTTGACTTGACGGCAACTGAGTGGGTGAGATACTTCAGTTAGGGTAGTCAGGGAAGACCTTTCTGAGGGAACATTTGAGCAGAAATATGATTGACAAGCAAGTGTCAGTCATGGGAAGATCTGAGGTCAGAGTATTACAAGCAGAGAGGACAGCAACTGCAAAGGTCCTGAGGCAGGGCCCAAGGTGGCCCACTCAAACATCAGAAGGAAGACCCATCATGCTGGCTGGAGACAGGGAAGTCAAGGAATGAGGACAGACAGGGGCCAGACCACAAAGGGCCTTGTTGTGTGATGTTGGGCTTAGAGCCTCCCCTCTCTGGGCTTTGCTTCCCCATCTATCACAAAAGAGAGTCCATTAGTCTCTCCAGTGCTCCCTTTCTGTTTTTGGTATGTAAGAATTCTGTGACTTGCAGCTTCTCCTGTACACGTAGCTAGCAGCCCGGAACATCCTAGGCCCTGTGGTTTCTGCCCTTGCCTCACTCGTGGGGCGTTCTCACAGTCTGGGACGACTGCCCAGTCATTCCATGGGCCCTTGTTTACTGCGGCTCTCTCTGTGCACACACCTGAGGTAGCCACAGACATCTGGACTAGTGCAGCAGGGTGGCTGCTTTTCCAAAAAGGCAGGTGCACAAAACACCAAGGCCAGAAAGGGTTAGGGCTTAATGACAGAAAAAATCAAGACCACAGAGACAGAAACTCCTAAAAAAGAGAGACTGAGGAAGACTCCCCAGAGATCCCCTGAATCACTCAGGATCAGCACCTGTGAAATGGAGGCAGTCAAATCCTCTCCCAGTCAAACTCACAGAGAGAGGGGCAGCTGCCAAGATCCAAATCCATGAGAGATACATGGGTTAGCTCTGAGGTCATGGGTTTCTGCCATTCCATACCCAGAAAGCCTCATTCCTGGTCTCTGGTTACCCCTAGAACCCACCATGCCCAGACTTTTTGCCCCCTCCCTCCATTTTTGTGAACTCATCCTTCCCCTAAAAGCTAGGAAAGGAGTAGACCTGTGGAAAAGCAAATATTATACATCCCTCTATTCCCCAAGAGGGACCAAGGGGTCTCCAGCTCTCTCTCACGGACCTCCTTTTCCCTCCCTGTGGACCCAAACCTCCCACCACCAGCAATTAGGAACCAAAGTCCACAGTCCTCTTGGGAGTCAGGAATCTGAGACCTGTGTGTCCCCCTCCCCAATGCCAATGAAGATTCAAAGCCCACTGACCCCCTGAGGACCGGGAAGGCTGCACGCAGGCCTTTTCTCCCCAGGAAACCCAGACCCTGTATCCCTTTGGGGGTTCCAAGGGTTCTAGCTCCCTGGGGTACCCGGGTCCCCTCTACCCACATGGGGATCCAAGTCTCCAGTCATGGACTACCCCTACCTCCATCAGGAATCAGAGCCTTCACTCCCTTTCCTCCTTGAGGAGATCCTCTCCAACAGCTCCAGTTTCTACTCCACTGCAGACCAAGACACACCCCCTTCTAGGAGTCGGGTCCTCAACTCCCTTCAGGACACAGAAGTACGGGTGTTACTCTCCCTAGTCCCCAGAGAATTCAGGAGTCCTCTCCCCTAGACTCTACTTTCCTGTCAGGACCCAGGAATTTGATGACTTGAAGTAACATATCCCAATCAAGTCTGAAACTCATACCTTCCAAGCACCCAGGCTTCTGGGTGGCTGTCACTGCTCTGCTATCTCAGAGGCCCAGATATCCCACCCCGGAGTCTGGACCTCCAAGCCCCCTCCTCTCTAACCGGGACTCAGGGTCCTCAACCTCGACTGGGCACCCCGGAAGCCCCGGTCCCTACCCACTCCTTATTGGGTGGGCGCAGGAAGTGCGAGCACCGCCTGGGCGTCGGCCTGCATCTCTTCGAGCGCCTGTAGTAGGACGCCATGAGCCGCGCGGTAGCCCAGGCCGCCAGTCGCCGCTGCGCCGCCCGCGGGCCACAAGAAGGAGAGTGCGCCTAGCGCCGCGCCCCCGGCCGTGCCCTCGCCCGCCCACGCGCCCAGCCTCGTCTCCACCTCCGCACGAGTCACAGGGCCGGGAAAGTGCGCACGCGCTGCCAGCTCCCCTGGAGTCAGGCCCAGTGCCCGCTCACGTCGCGCCAATGCCGCGGGTTCGAGCCCCAGTGCTCGCCGCCACTCCGACAGCTGGCCCCGCAGAAGCGCCACGTCGCACGCCCAGCCTAGCCCTGGTACAGGTGCCGCCGCCGCTGCCAGGCTAGCCAGCAGAGCTGGCCGCCATGCCCCGGCCCGCAGTGCCGCAGCCTTGGTTACGGCCGCGCTCGGAGACATGGGTGGTAGCGCCAGCAGCAGCGCCCCCGCCTGCGCGGGGGGTAGCATGCGCCGCAGCCACTCGCAGAGCCCGGGGAGTCCGCCCGGCCGCAAAGGGAACACTGGCGGCGGCGCCTCCTCCAGCACCTCCCATGTCTCCTCCTCTGGGCTCAACGCGACCGCACGCTCTGAATCCCCACTGCCCGATTTCTTCGCGCTGGCGCCAACCTGCCTCAAACTGTCGTTGCCTGCTTTCACTGATTCTTCCCCACTGCCTGTTTTCTGCGACCCTGTGCCACATTTCTCCCTTCCCTCACTGTCTGCGTTCTCTAAACTCTCGCCGCTTGGCTTCTCCACCATTTCCTCTTCTTCCAGAGACTTTGGTTCCTCACCCTCGCCGTCTGTTCGCACGCAGACCAGCGGTGCATCTGGAGGCACCAAGGCCCGCACCCGGGCCCAGTCCTTCTCAGTGGGAGCCCCAGACGTGACGAGGATGACAGCATCGTAGTGGGTTAGATGGTGGGTAGCGGCAACGCCTGGGAGGCCCAGAGGCACGGTCCAGAGAACCACATTGGGACGCTCAGGGGCCGGGTAAGGCGTGGGCCCCACGGGTGCTGAAGCAGGGGCGGCACCTGAGTCGCCAGGATCCAACCCAAGCAGCAGGTCCAGCACAAGGCCCACGTTGGCTGTGCCTGCCACGGCCAGGTCCAGACGCGCGCTGCCCAGGCGCTCCAGGCCCGCGCGCACCCAAGACAGCGCTGCCTCCAAGCCACCTGTCTCGAAGGCTTCGCGCACAGCCTCCAGCTCAGCTGCACCCAACACCTCAAAGCCATCCTGGGCTGGTGGCAGGAGCCTGGGGAGGCAGGAAAGGATGGAGTTAGTGGTATAAGAAGATCCAGATGCCTGAGCGCTGGGCCAGGAGAACAAGAACAGAGCTACGAGGAGGAGTGCGGAGCTTTTCAAATAAACCAGGAGTGACGTGAGACCAGAGAAGGGAGGAGCCAGACTGACCAGGCGGCAAAACAAATAGAAACCAGGTAGAGCGGGGCTATGGAGATAAGGGAGAGTCTAGAAGCAAGGGCGGGACCTGATGATGAGGCGGGTAGGGTATACTTGCAGTACAGCCCAGGATACCAGCATGCAGTCCTTGGAGCGGGGCTTTTCTGAGGAGGTCTGAGAGTTAAGAAAAGGCTAGGAATCGTGCTTGGCGAGTCAAAGCTCAAGAGGGTGGGGCTTGGGACAAAGAAAGAATCAAGCCTGTGTTGTGGCCTAAACGAAAAGCCAGCACTATTTGATATGGATCAGGTCCCCAAAGGCACTCTTTCTCCTGAGGGCAAGGAGGACCAGAGAAAGGAGAGGCTTCATCTACTAACTCCTACCAAGGGGATGTGGGTAAGAAGACAGGAGGTAGGTGAGGCTGAGCTAGAAAATGGGCAAGAGGCTGCTCCCTCTGAGCCTCATTTCGACCTTATAAAATGAGGCAGCTGGGTCGTAGGGGAGAAAATTCAAGAGGTGGCTAGCAAGTAGACCCACAACAATGGACTCAAACATATCTAAGATCATGAGGATGGCGCAGGACAAAGCAACAGTTCCTTCTGTTATACATAAGGTCGCCATGAGTTGGGGCGACTGGACAGCAGCTAACAACGGCCAGCGAATGGGCACAGAAACTAGAGAAGATTGGAGAAAGGAAGTGAAAGGCACTGAGAAATAATAAAGCTCATTGAGGGTGGGGCTTTATGGCAACTGGGGTCGCTTGAGGACCAAGCTGATGGGAGGTGGGGGGGTAGGACTTGCAGGTGAGTCTTCGGGTAAAATCTTTGCGGCATCACAAACTTGTGTCACAACAGTAAGTTCTCCTTCAGAATTTTGGTTGGGGGCAGTAATTGGGCAAATTCCTTAGACTTCTGGCTAGGGAGTGGGACCTCACAGCTCTCGCAGGAGGCGGGGACCTGGATGATAGGTCAGAAACTGCCGCGAACTCTTGGCTGGGGCGGACCGAAATGACAGAAAAGGGAAATGCCCAGAGCGCTTGCTGGGGGTGGAGCCTCACTGACCTCAAAAATCTGTGCTGAGGAGCTGGGCCCGGAGGACCGAGCCGGGCTTCTGGCAGGTATCTGCTTAAAGCTTGCAAAAAACACGCTAGGGGCGGGGCCTCGAGGACCTCAAAGAACTCTTAAGAGGCGGAGTCTAGACTAAGGGACCAGTCCTTCCCATCCCACTCTCAAACAAGGCGCTCACCTCTGCAGCGCTTCCGCCTGGCTCTGCAGAGCTGCCCGCAGGCGCTGTAGCTCCTCGTCGCCGTCACTGCCGCTGCAGTCCGCTGGTAACACGAAGAGAGCAGCGGCTCCTAACCCGGCGCTGTCCAGCAGAGTCGCTGTCTGATCCCTGGCTTGGGCTTCATTCTGTGAATCCATGGGACTGAGGGTTCGCACCGCCAGCAGCGGCGTCCCTCGGGCCAGGGCGGCCCGCGCTGCCTCCCCCAGCGCTGGGGCCAAGCTCTCCCCGTTCCTCTCGGGTCCAGGCAACACCAGTACCAGCACGTTAGCCTCCGCCGCCCAGGGCCCTGGCGCTGCAGGTGGGCAGCTCAGCTCGCCCAGAAAGAGGCCTGGACCCGCAGCCCGCAAGCTGGGGACCCCAGAGTCCGGCCGATCCTCGAGGGACTCCAACGTCTCCACATCCTTGTCGCACAGCGCTGAGATCAACGCGGACTTGCCCGAGCCTGGGGGCCCCAGGAACAAGGCAGTCACGTCACCGCGCGGCGGAGGCATGGCTGCAAAGCAAGGGAAGGGGAAGACTCGGGTCAGGGACTCCCAACCTTTTTCTTTCCTAGCCACCCATACTGAACCCAGAATTTAGTCCTCCACCCCATCCCTTCTCCCAGAGAAAGGAGAGGCTTCATCTACTAACTCCTACCAAGGGGACGTGGGTAAGAAGACAGGAGGCAGGTGAGGCTGAGCTAGAAAATGGGCAAGAGGCTGCTCTCTCTGAGCCTCATTTCGACCTTATAAAATGAGGCAGCTGGGTCGTGGGGGAGAAAATTCAAGAGGTGGCTAGCAAGTAGACCCACAACAATGGACTCAAACATATCTAAGATAATGAGGATGCCGGGCGTCACTCCCCAGCACCTAGAAATCCGGCGCGCAGGCTCTATTCCCCAGGGACCGAGGCATCCTGTGCGCCTTCTCTCTGAACGCAAGCGTTTACCTTTCTGATTGAAAAAACTCAGAAATCTAGACCTGCAACCCCTTCTCCTTCGGAGACAAAGGTGTTTTATCCTCCCCGCCCCCACCTCCCGGAGAACTTCCAAATCACCAACCAAGCAAACAACCGATAGCACCGGCGAGCGCAGTTCGTCGCGGGTGTGTCAGTCGCTGAGAAGCCCCGCCCCTGGGGTCCGGCGGACGGAGGCCGAAGAGGTCAGAGCGCCCTGATTTGGGAACGTCTGGACCCGTTCTGGGGGGTCTAGCCTGACGCCACTCCCTCTAGATGTGGGTGTGTCTTGAAAGCATGACCTCTGAAATACAGGCCCTCGCAGCGCCTGCGCAGAACAGCCGAAGTGCGCTCGCTTCCCACCTCCGATTGCCTCGGGGCCTAGAACAATGTGGGCTCCAAGGCGCCTGCGCCACCTACCCAACTTTACGTAATATGCTTACGTTTGTATGGTACGGGTGGCCTCTAACGTCATCATAATAGACCCCAATGCAGAGAAGGACCCCTCCCGTTATTTTGAGGACCGGGTTGGTGCGACTGCACCACTGCCGGATGGCAGTCCGGAATCTTGGCTTCCAGGGGCTTAGCAGGCGGACGGGCGCGGAAACCACGGGGACCAGGAGAAATCGGTGGGCCCTACCCCGCTTCCCTTCGGGTGGCGGCCTTGTGGCGAGCAACTTACAGGCGCAGCGAAAGGCAGCCCTCTGCTGCACGGAGAAAAGCAGAGGCCTGGGCTACTGGACTTGGGAGGGGGAGCCGAGCTAGTGCGTGGGGCACCCGGACACACAGCGGGGAAAAGCGCGCGTGGGAGGCGGAGGCGTGGGGCTCTGGGAGGAAGGAGGGACACAGAATACCAGAGGGATGTCTGTCGAGAAGCGACGGGCTAAAGGGTGGGACCAAAGTTCAGGTAGCAGTACCGGCCCTAAGACGCACGGGAGAGACGCTGGTGAGGGAGACCTGCTGGTGTCAGAAATCAAGAGTTCCACGCTGAGTTCAAGGAGTTAGTTTGATGCAGAAGGCCCTAGGCACAACGGTGAGAAGGGTCTAGAGGAATCACACACCCAGGGTGTCGAATCTTTTAGTAGGTTCGAAGCTTCTCTATGAGAGCTCCATCAGGTTAAGAGTTTAAGGAAATTGCATCTCCTGAGAGTCAAAGGTTGGCAAGGAGAGCCACTGTCAGAGTCAAAGATTATAGGACTAGCGGGTCCTCCGCGGCTGGTGACAGATGAGCAGCCTTAGTTGATTTCCTATTCATCATGCATGCTCCTCTCTTGAGTAGAAGGGTTCCGGTCACTATGGAGGACCTGCACCCCAAACAGACCATGGAGGAGCAGAACTCGCCCAAGGAGAGGAGTCCCCGCAGCGCGGGAGGCGACATCTGTGAGTACTGGTGGCCAGAGGAGGGTGGAGTGCCCGAGCTGATGCTGAAAGGATCTATATAGCTTTTCAGTGTCCAAGGCTTGCCCATTGCTAAGGGGCTGTTATGGCCCCAGCTGTCCTACTGGGAGCCGCCTCTCCTTACTACCCTCAGGTGCACCCATTCTGCTCTGGCCGCATAGGCAGGAATGGGATGCAGTTCTGAGGGGCAGGATGGCATCCAGGAGAGGCTTGGGGTGGGAGATGTGGCCAGGAAAAGGGCAGAGACTGAGAGGAGGCCTGATGTTCCAGTCCCAACTCTGCACAGGACTTGTAGTGTGGCTTGGGCCTGTTTCCTTGTCTGTCAAAACGGGCTGCCGCCTCACAGGGCTGTCGTAGAGATTAGCTGCAGAAAAGGGGAAAACTCAACGTTAAAGAACATAGCCAGTTTGGCATATAATATCAAAGCTACCAAATGCTTATTATGCACCAGGCAGCATTTTAGAATTTAACATTCATTATCTCATTCGGTGCTCCTGACAGACCTTATGAAATTGGTATTATCGCTGTAAGATGAGGGAACTGAGGCAGAGCGAGGTTAAATATTAGTAGCGAGAGAGTAGTGGTAGATCGATGCCCTCCAGCCAAAGACCACACCTGTAGTTAAAACAAGTTAGGTTTAATGCTCACTGCCACGAGGGAAAATGCACACCACGGGGGAACCGGGGAACCATGGAGCTTCTCAGTAAGAGGGTGTCAGAAAGGACTTACAGGATTTGGCCTTGTCTTAAGCCATTCTGGGGAGGGTTCAAGGAAGCTGGGCTTTGCTCTGGATTGGAGGCTGCTGGGAAGCAGGGGCGATTCTATGATGCTACGTTAATAAATCTTATATAGAAGGAGGGAGGAACAAAGCGAGGTTCAACCTGTGATTGATAAAGAAGCAACCAGCAACAATCCCTCGTATTAGCCAGTGTAGGGGGTGTTTGGTCGTTTTTGTGGTTTTGGACAACATTCACGTTTTGTCCATGTTTAGGCATGATTATGGCGTGGTCTTGTCTTGATTCATCCCAGTCACAGCATGGCCTCATCTGATGTTGATGTTCTGTGAGATTGTGTTCAACAGGAGAACACCAAGACTTAGTTCAGTGCCAGGCTCCCAGATGTTGGACTGCTTTTCTTTCTCAGTAGTTATAATTGCAGACCACTGTAGAGCACTTAGTATGTACTTCTCAGACACTGTTCTAAGCCCTTTATATAAATTAACTCATGTATTCCTTCCAACAACCCTGTGAGGTTGATACTGTTCTCACCTCATTTTCCAGATGGGCAATCTGTTGTACTTGCCAGTGAAGTGGGGCAGCCAGGATTCAATCTCAGTCTGACTCCAGAGGTTGTGCTGTAATCACCACACTGGTCTATGAGACCGGCACTCTGGGTTCCAATCCTGGCCCCACCATTTCATTCCCTAGCCTCATGACCGTGGGCACGTTCCCTAACCTCTTTGAGTCTTAGTCTGCACGTTCATAAAATAGGTCCAGTAACAGTTTGCCTGTACCCCTGCCCAGCACTGGCATAGAGCTTGGCACATAGTAAGCATGCAATGTTAATTGTTGGCATGATTCTGAGGCTTGGGAGAGGTCCTGGAGATTCCTGCTGGCCTCCCCCGACCTCTCCCCACATCCCTCAGGCCACCTGGGGGCCCCACAGTGCACCCGCTGCCTCATCACCTTCGCCAATTCCAAGTTCCAGGAGCGTCACATGAAGCGGGAGCACCCAGCGGACTTCGTGGCCCAGAAGCTGCAGGGGGCCCTTTTCATCTGCTTCACCTGCGCCCGCTCCTTCCCCTCCTCCAAGGCCCTCATTGCCCACCAGCGCAGCCATGGTCCAGCCCCCAGGCCCTCTCCGCCGGCTGTACCCACCACTGCCCAGCCCACCTTCCCTTGTCCTGACTGTGGCAAAACGTTTGGGCAGGCTGCTTCTCTGAGGCGGCACCGCCAGGTACATGAGGCCCGCATGGCTCCAGGCCCCTTCGCCTGCACTGAGTGTGGTCAGGACTTTGCCCAGGAAGCTGGGCTGCACCAGCACTACATCCGGCATGCCCGTGGGGAGCTCTGAGCGTGGCTTCACCTTGTGCAGGGCAACAGGAGCTCTGCGGCTGCGAGGACCCACCCATGACATGGGGTGCCGGTCCTCCGGGGGTCTTGGAGGGATTTGCCTCCCTGCCCGCAATAGCAAAGGGCTCCTGATAAACAAACCCCAGAAGATTCTCATTTGGGGCTTCATGCTTTGAAAGACACGAAAACTTTCAGAGAAAACAGTGAAATCAGACAACAGTGAGATCTTTTGTTTAAAAAAAGTGAGCGAGACAAGAGCGAGAGGAAAGATGTCATTTGTCTCACCCGCATTTCCAATTAAACAGTTTGAAATCCCAGTGAGCTGCAGATTGTGTAATCACCGTTAATTCTTCCTGGATGGCCACCATGGGCTGTAGGAGCAAACTGCCTGGATTTGTGCCTGAGTGGGGGGCAGGGAAGGTGAGATGTTGCAGGCCTGTGATGCCACCTGGTCCCAGACGCCGAGCAACTTTGGTCCTTGGAGATGGGGTGGCAAAGATGGGAGCTGGGCCCTGCCGTCACATGGGGGTTACAGTCTGAGTCCTTTTCTCTTCCCCCTCCCTGCCAGCCTTCCTCACTCAAGGAGGGACTGCCGCATTGGATGGCGGTGGCCCTTCTGATAATTTATGCCCCGTTGAAATAATTTGTGTACCATTCCAGTGATGGGATATTTTTCAGACATGTAGGCAAGATGGCATGAATAAACTAACAAAATAGCATCAAAAATCAGAGAAGATCTATATTAAAATATTTACGCAGGGAGATCCAGCTTTTAGGCAGGAATTCCAGAGACTGTAAGAAGGGGAGGCATCGCTTCAGGGCAGAGCTGGCCTAGCCCTGTGGGGAAGCTGGTTTGGAATCCAACAGAGATACCGTCTGTTTCCTGTTTTATTTGGCCAACACTGGAAGCTGTTAAGATCCTATTTGCAACTCCCTTGAAAGGCCCAACCCTGGACTGACAGTGTCTGCAGGGGCAGGGCAGGTGCTACAACAGGCTGGAGCTGAGTAGTGGGTGTCACCCTGAGCCTGGAGATGAGCCCCACCCTATCAGTTTACCCTCACGCTACCTGTCCCACCCCTGGAGACAGTGGTAGAAGCCCTAGATGTCTATTTTGAGTTGAGAGATGTTTGAAAGCTCGTAGGAGATGGACGTGGCACAGACTGATATCTGTCTCCCCAGTTTTGGCTAGGCACATGTGGCTAAAAGGACCACATTTCCCAGATCCACTGGAAGCTACATGTGGCCATACTGAGTTCTGGCTAATACGATATAGGGTGTGGTTACATATAATTTCTGGGGAGTGTCCTTAAGCTTCAGGAAAAGACATGCCCTTCCTCCACCTTGGAAACCCTGGTGGCGTAGTGGTTAACAGCTCCGGCTGCTAACCGAAAGGTTGGCAGTTTGAATCCACCAGGCGCTCCTTGGAAACCGTATGGGGCAGTTCTACTCTGTCCTGTAGGGTCACTGTGAGTCGGAATCAACTCAACGGCAACGGGTTTGGTTTTTTCTTTTTTGTTTTCCTCCACCTTCCTGCCTGGAATATGAACAGAGACGCAGCCATCTTGGACCATGAGGATGACAGCAGCATGCGATAAGAGCAGAGCAACAAGAGGGCAGAAGTTGGGGTCACTGGTTGACTTTGTAGCTCAGAGTCGCCATACTAACCCTAGAACATCCACTTCCAAGTTGTTATGTAAGAGAAAAATAAACCTCTGTCTTGTTTTAAAAAAACTCGTTGGCCATCAAGTCAATTCCAACTCATAGCGACCCTATAGGACAAAGAGGAACTGCCCCATAGGGTTTCCAAGGCTGTAAATCTTTACAGAAGCAGACTGGCACACTTTCTCCTGACCTTTTGGTTAGCAGCTGGTAGGTTCAAAATGCCGACCTTTTGGTTAGCAGCTGAGCACTTAACCACTGCACCACCAGGGCTTTTTTATCTTGTTTGAGCCATCGTTATTTTGGGTCTCTTGTCACGTGCACCAGAATTTATAGCCTAAGGCAGGGGTCTGTAAACTACAGCCAAATCCAGCCTGGTGCCTGGTTTTGCAAATATAGTTTTACTGGAACACAGTCATACTCGTTCACATATGTATGGATACTTTCACACACAGCAGCAAAGTTGAGTGGCTGACCGACCATATGGCCCACAAAGCCTAAAATAGTTACCATCGGACCTTTTATAGAATGTTGGCGGACCTCTTGCCTACCTGATAGGCATAAAACCTACTCTAAGTCTGGAATCCCTGTTCTGGAAAATATTAGCTCTAGCAGAGTATGTGTATGTGTGCGTTTTGTTGTTACTGCTGTAGGATTTGGGGCAGAGCTAGTGTGGGCCTCATTGCTGGAGTGACCTAGAAAACAATTGGCTTGGACTCAATTGGCCATTACTTTTTCTGAGACATCAACTTCAGCAAAAACAAATATTTCCTCTGGCGCCTGGTGAAAGCTCAGAAGATTCCAACGCAGATGTCTTGACACCACCCCCCGAGAAACTCCCCCAATGACAAGCCTAAGGATCTAACCCAGCATGCTGTCCCAAGATAGACAGCCATCTGCCCAGTATACTCTGGGCTTCCTGTCCTCTCTCTACACTCCCTGGATGTCACAGAGTCCCAGAACTTTAAACAGCATCACTGGTGACTTCAAAATCTTTATCTCAGTCCAAACACCAGACTTCTGCCCTGAGCTCCAGTCACCTGGATGATGAATGGGAACCTCAAACTGAAAATTGGTAAATGTGACTCTTGCAGACCCCAGCCCTCACCACTACTTCCATCATATTAATAAACCTGTGCGCTCTACTTCTGAATTCCTGAATCTGGCTACTTCTCACCCAGCTGTAGCCCGAGTCACCTAATTGCTACCTCTGCCACCACTACTGCCCCCCTCCAGTCTCTCCATCACAGACCACCCTTGTGTATATGTAAGTCAGCTTACATCACTTCTCCGTTTAAAACCCTCCCATGGCATCCCATAAATAAAACCCAAAGATGTTCCTGAGGTCCACTGAACCCAACGATGTGATCAAGTCTCAACCCACTGAGCAAACTCATGAGCCTCCCTCCCTGCTCAACCTCTTTGACTAGAGTCCAGCCATACATGTCAGGCTGGCTCCTGCCCCAGGGCCTTTGCACTTGCTATTCCCGCTGCCTGAAGTGCTCTTACCTCAGAACTCTGCCTCCTAACCCTCACCCTGATTTATTTTCTTCCTAGCACCCTTCAGCACCTGAAATTATCACACTTTTGTTTATTGATTATCTGTGGCCTTACACTGGAATCCAAGCTCCTGAGGGCAAGGGAGGGTTGTGTTTCCCTCACTGCTTCATGCCCAGCACCTAGGTGAAGAGCTTAGCAAGGACGCTCAAAAAGTGCCCACTGACTGTGCCCACTGTTCACCTAGTGCCTCTCAGCCTCATGGACACCCTTCTACACTGTTCCATGATGCTGAGAGCTCTCTGCAAACTTTCCCAGATGCCCTTGAGAGCTGGCTTCCTTAAGTCCTGCCCATGAGAGGCACAGACAGAATGGAAGGCAGAAAAAGGAGAAATTCAGTGCTTCTAGGATGAGAAGTGTGGTTTTTGAAAGATGCTGTAGCCTAAGATCCTGTAACAGGTCAAAAACGAAATGTTCTTCTAGGCCAAGCAGGTACCATAAATTAGTGAAGCAGGCAGATCTAAGGGGTCCAGGTGTGAGACAGTGGGGAATGATGCAAACTGTGGCAAACAGGAGTGAATGCCCCGTCTAAGTAGGAGGTGACCCCTACTCAGTTCTGGCAAACTACTGCCCACAAGATTGTGGGTTCAGCAATCTAGATCTTACAATTTTTCAAGAAAAACCAGAAACTGGCATTTTTATGTGACATCTGCCTATTTTTAAATGTTGGTGTCATGGATTGAATTATGTCCCCCCAAAAATGTGTGTATCAATTTTGCTAGGCCATGATTCCCAGTATTATGTAGCTGTCCTCTGTTTTGTGATTGTAATTTTTACATTAAAGAGGATTAGGGTGGGACTGTAACACCACTTTTACCCAGGTCACATCCCTGATCCAACGTAAAGGGAGTCTCCTTGGGGTGTGGCCTGCACCACCCTTCATTTCTCAAGAGATGAAAGGAAAGGGAAGCAAGCAAAAGAGTTGGAAACCTCATACCACCAAGAAAGCAGTGCTGGGAGGTTCCTGTGCAGAGAGGCTCCCAGACCAAGGGAAGATTGATGACATGGACCTTCCTCCAGAGCCAATGGAGAAAGCGTTCCCCTGGAGCTGACGCCATGAATTTGGACTTGTAGCCTATTGGACTGTGAGAGAATAAACTTCTCTTTGTTAAAACCATCCACTCGTGGTATTTCTGTTAGAGCAGTACTACATGACTAAGACAGTTGGTAACCAATGTAATTTAAAAAACCTCAATAACTCCATGGAGACCAAATATACCCCTGCAAGTCAGTTGGTGGCTGTGGGCAACTATATTGCCATCTCTGGTCTGTGGCTTAGTGGCTAAGAATGTACATCCTGCATCCATTTGTCTGAGTTCAAACCCGGGCTCAGCTTCTTACTAGCTGTGTGGCCTCTGGCAAGTAACTCAGCCTCTTTGTGCCCCACTCACAGCAGTCATAAAACAGGCCTAAGAGCCCCTTCGTCTCAAAGACAGAGCCCTGGTGGCATAGTGGTTAAGAGCTATGGCTGCTAACCAAAAGGTTGGCAGTTCGAATCCACCAGCCGCCCCTTGGAAACCCTAAGGGGCAGTTCTGCTCTGTCCTATAGGGTCGCTGAGTTGGAGTCGATTTGACAGCAGTGGGTTTAAACTATGTCCATATTACAGTCAGCACAGGGCTAGCACACTGAAAGCCCTCAGGAAATGGATTCCAATTTCATAGGGGCCAAGCTTTTATGAGTTACTACTTCCTATCTCACAAACTCGGTATAATGGCCTACCTCTGACCCCTCTCTAACCTCGCCTCCCATCACCCTTCCCCCTGCCTCCCTCAGGTCCAGTCTTGTGGGCCCGCGTGCTCTTCTGTAAACATTCCAAGCAGGCATCCACCTCAGGGCCTTTGCACGTGCTGTTCCCTCAGACAGCCACAGGGCTCACTCCTCCTTCCCCAGCTGTCTGCTCTGATGTCACCTTCTCAGTGGCATCTTCCCTGACCACCCTGTTTAAAGTTGCAACCTTCACACACACACAACCCTCCCTATCCCCCTTCCCTGCTTTTTCTCCACAGCAATTACTACCTTCTAACATTCTATACATTTTGTACATTTATTTTTTTGACAATTATATTGATTACTCTGTCTTCCCCATTAAAATATAACCGCCACAAAGGCAGGGATTTTGTTCACTGCTGTATCCCCAGCTCCCAGAACGGTGCCTGCCATCTAGTAGGTGCTCAGTAAATTGTTGGATGAATGAGTAAATAAATAACAGTCCCTACCTCATAATGGAGCCCTGGTGGCAGAGAAGTTAAGAATCTGGCTGCTAACCAAAAGGTTGGCAGTTCAAATCCACCATGTGCTCTTTGGAAATCCTATGGGGCAGTTCTACCCTGTCCTGTAGGGTCACTGTGTGTTCGAATCGGCTCGATGGCAACAGTTCTGGTTTTTACCTCATAATGATCTGATGCAACTGTCCATATAAAGTGCTTAGCCCAGGGCCCGGTCCACTGTGAGGCAATGACTTAGTGACAGCCATTATGATAGTTTGGGTTCTATTCTTGTGAAGAGTCTTAGCTGCCAAGCTTCTATGAGTTAACACAAGTAAAGCACCTTAGAACAGGGCTTGGCACACGGAGAATGCTCGGTAGATGGTAGCTACCGTTATAGTTCAGCTTCTATTTTCAAATGAGTTTCCGTGCCAAGCTTCTGTGAATTAGTACTTCCCACCGCAGAACGAGAGCCAAAGTTTTGACTAGGCTGTAAGGAACTGACCCTCTGCCACTCTCCGACCTCATCTCTCCAGCTCTCCCCTCCAGCCCCTCTGGCCTCCTTGGCACACTGGGCAGGCTCCTGTCTCCTCCTGCCTGGAACATTCTTCCCCACAGACCTGCATGGCTCCCTCCCTTACCTCCTTCAGGTCTCTCTTCAAATGTCACCTCCTCAGGGAGGACAAAAAACTGTTGCCATCGAGTAGATGGTGATCCCATGTGCTTCAGAGGACAACTGTACTCCAAAGGGCTTTCATCCTATGGAAGTAGATCACCAGACCTTTCTTCTGTGGCAGCACTGGGTGTATTCAAACCATCAACTTTTCAGTTTGTAGCCGCAAGGAAACCATTTGCGCCACCCAGGGACCTCAGGGAGGACTACACTATTTAAAATTGCAATGCCTTCCAGCACTCTGTTCTCCCTTCTCTCCCCAGCTGTGGGCACCATCCATCATATGCTACAGCTTACTTGTTTGTGGTCTGTCTCCACCAGTACCCCCTCTGCCCCCCACGTAAACTCCTTTAGGACAAGAATTTTCTTTTATTCACTGCTATCTGCCCAGTGCTTAGCACACAGCAGGGACTCAAAAAATTATGTGTTAAGTGAATCAACGAATCACAGTCTCTACCTCTTGAAGTTATTCTAAGGACTTGATGATCTCACGGAAATAAAGTGCGCTGGGAAAGCGGTAGCTATAATTATAATTAAGATTCTATTTTTGTGAGTTCCTAGATGCACATCTTCTCCGAGTCAATATAGAAATATAAATATATATATGTAAAGCACTTGGCCCAGCACTTGGCACCCAGGAAGCCCTTGGTAAATGTAGTTATAATTATAATTAAAGTCCTCTTTGTGAAAATTCTTAGGCAATGTGGCAGAAAGCCCAAGCCATAGTCCAAAACTGTTTTCTACTTCTGGACACTTGGCTGCACTGCCTTGCCTAGGCTCCCTTGCACCCTTTGCAGTTAGCTGTGGCCATATGAATAATTGCTCAGCAAAGGAATGGAAATGGAAGCGACATGTGCCACTTCAGAGCCGGGGCTTGTGAGAAACCCTGTGTTCCCTCCACAGTCCTTCCCCTTCAGCCAGCAGGACCCGGACGGTGGCCACCCAGCCTCGACTGCGTGGGTGACCGCAGGCCTCAAGGAGTGCTGCTGTGCAGCCTGTGATACCCGCCCTGGAGTACTGTGCGTGTGAAGACAAACTTGTATTGTGTCTGAGTGTTTACATTTTAGGGTCTACTTGTTACTGCCGTGGGCCTACCTAACTGGTACAGGTGCCAAGCTTCTATGAGTAAATACACAGAAATCACAATGAACACGAGCGTTCAGTAAATGTTATTTTGGCAATGATGACCTTCAGGTTCCTGAGGCAGGAGCCCGGGGGATGGTGGGATAAATACCCAGGCCATGCCTGTGCATACATGCCCACACACCAAACACACGCTGGACTGACACCCACAGAATTTGGCTTTTATTCTGGCCTTCACACATCTACTGCTAAGACGACACAGATTGGCGGTACCCCATCCCCCATGACCACTGTGGCCATCCCCATTTCCCCAGCCCCCTCCTCCCATCCCGCCCCTTCTGCCAAGCACCCTGGGCAGGCGGCTCTGCCTACACCTCACCCCGGGCATGCAGCATGAAGTGGCCGTGCAGCTCCCCAAGATTGTCAAAGGAATCCTCGCACTCTGTACACTGGTAGGAGCCCTCCTCCTCCTCCTCCTCCTCCTCCTCCTCCTCCCTCCCAGCTGCTCGGCACTCCCCAGCCCGAGGCGGCTCTTCCTCTTCCTCCCCGAGGGCCCTGCCTTCAGGGGCTGGCGCTTCCTGGGGGGCTGTAGCAGGGCAGCAGAGCCGGCAAGGTGGGGTGCCTGGTGGGGCCTCCCCAAGGGGTGGGCGGCCACAGAGCTGGCAGGGCTGGGCCTGGGGGCCCGGGGGCTGGGCTGCACGTGGGGCCCGGCGGGACGGGCCACCCCGGCCGCCCCCCAGGCGCTGCTTCACCTTGTAGCCAGGGTCATATTCGGGATCATCAGTGGTCTCCTCTTCCTCCTCCTCTTCATCTTCTTCCTCTTCGGAGTCCGGCTCTGAGAGAGTGTACTCGGAGTCAGAGGAATGCTCAGGACCTGCAGAGCAGACAGATGGGGAAAGACAGCGATGTCAGAAGACAGAAGGCAGTGCCCAGCTGTCCCCTCCCTACGCCCCATTCAGACTCTCCACAGTACGGACAGGCCCAGCAACCACCCTTCCCTTCCCCACGGAATGCCCAGTGTATACAACAGGCCTGGTACACAGTAGGCACTCAGTATCTATGTGTCTGACGAATGACTGTCTCGCGAGAACTGCACCTCCGTGGTGTAAGAACAACAAACAGTAGGGGCAGTAGTAAAAACAACAGTAACAATCCAGTGGAACCTGTGGGAGCCAGAACTAGGCGGCCTCGTGTCCCCGGGTCTCGCGTTCTTCGCCTCTGACAAGGTGCAGTCCTACCACTTTTCTATCACTCCCTATTAGTCGAAAATAGAATGAGTTTTCCTTCTCTGACAGGTTTCTGCCTTACACGGGTTCCAGCTTTCACAGGTTTTTCTGAATAAAAGTCCTTTCCTAAGTCCTTTAGAGCCCTAGTGGCATAGTGGTTAAAGTGCTCGGCCGCGAACCAAAAGGTCTACGGTTTGAACCGCTCTGCAGAAGGAAGATGAGGCAGCCTGCTTCCGTAAAGATCACAGCCTTGGAAACCCTACAGGGCAGTTCTACTCTGTCCTACAGGGCCGCTATCAGTTGGAACTGACTCGACGGCCGTGGGTTTATATATGTTAACTCACTTAGTCTTCACAGTGAGCCTTTGAGGGAGACCCTATCATTATGCCCAACTGGCGAATGGGGAAACTGAGGCACAGGGCAGTTAGGTTGCTCAGTTATACAGTTCTACCAGGGAAAACTACATATGGGCAAGGGCCTACGCTGAACCATTTTAGGGAGGTGAACACTCGACTATTTGAACAGATATTTTAGCAAACTGAAACACACATACGTATACACGCAAGCCTCATTATTCACGGATTCCATATTTGTGAATTTGCCTCCTGGCTAAGATTTCTTTATAACCCCAAAGTGAATACTCATGGTGCTTTTGCAGTTATTTGTGGACATGCGCAGAATGGCAAAAAATCTGAGATGCCTGACCGGCACGTTCCCAGCTGAGGTCAAACAGGTACTGCTCTGCCTTTTTGTTTCCGCTCTCATCCTGTAAACAAGCGTTCTCTCCGCAGTCTGTTTAGTCCATGTTTTTTGCATGTTTGTGTTTTTTGGATGATTTCAGTTTAAAACGGCCCCCAAGAACAGCGCTGAAGTGCTGTGTGGTGCTCCTAAGTGCAAGAAGGCTGTGATGTGCCTTCTGGAGGAAATACGTATGTTAAATAAGCTTCATTTAGGCATGAGTATAGGACTACTGGATGTGAGTTCAATGTTAATGAATCAACCATATGCATTAAATAAATTTAAAAAAATAAAACAAGGGTATGCATTGATCAGCTGATGGAAATGCTGTGACCAAAGGCTCACAGGAACCTAACCCTGTATTTCCCCTAGAAGCAATAGTTCAGTGTTTGCTAATTCAGTGTCTGCAGAGACTTTATAAACCATAAAACCAGTTGCCGTAGAGTCAACTCCAATTCGTGGCGACCTTATATGTCAGAGTAGAACTGTGCTCCATAGGGTTTTCAGTGGCTGATTTCTTGGAAGTAGATCGCCAGGTCTTATTTCCAAGGCCCCTCTGGGTGAACTCGAACCTCCAACCTTTTGGTTAGCAGCCATGTGTGTTAACTGTTTGCACCACCCAGGGACTCCTTATAAAACATAACTACCACGAATAACAAGAATTGACTATATATATATTTTGATATATGTGGTTTTATATGCATATATAAATACGTAGTTAAGTGAATCAAAATATTTATTTACAAGGTCTGTAGGTGGCAAAAATGGTTTGCACTTGACTAACCTAAGGTTGGTGATCCAAACTCACCCAGCAGTACCATGGAAGAAAGGCCTGGAGATCTGCTCCTATAAAGGTTACAGCCAAGAAAACACTATGCAGCAGTTCTACTCTGTAACACATGGGGTCACCATGAGTCAGAATCAAGTCAACGACAACAGGTTTTACAGCTACCTATTGTTGTTACCTGCCATCAAGTTGGCCCGGACTCATGGCGACCCCATGCACAATGAAATGAAACGTTGCCTGGTCCTGAACTATTCCCACGATCAGTTGTGAATCAGACTGTTGTGATCCATAGGGTTTTCACTGGCTGATTTTTGGAAGCAGGTTGCCAGGCCTTTCTTCCTACTCCATCTTAGTCTGGAAGCTCCGCTTAGTCTGTTCAGCACCACTGCAACACAAAAGCCTCCACTGACAGATGGGTGGTGGCTGCACATGAGGTGCCCTGGCCAGGAATTGAACCTGGGTCTCCTGCATAGAAGGCAAGAATTCTACCACTGAACCACCATTGCCCTGACTAGATACACCTATACCCATGGCCATCAAGTTGATTCTGACTCATAGTTACTCTAAAGGACAGAGCAGAACTGCCCTGTAGGGTCTCCAAGGCTGTAAATCTTTATGGGAGCAGATTGCCACATCTTTCTCCTGTGGAGTGGCTGGTGGGTTTGAACCACTGACCTTTCAGTTAGCAGCTGAGCACTTAACTAGTGCACCACCAGGGCTCCTTTAGGATACTTTCACATACATATGAAGGAGCCCTAGTGGCACAGTGGTTAAGCATTTGGCTGCTAACCAAGGAGCTGGCGGCTTGAATCCGCTCCTTGGAAACCCTACAGGGTCGTTGAGTCAGAATCGATTCGACGGCACAGGGTTTTTGGTTTCATACATACATGTGTTACTGTGATTACATGGGTCTTATTGCCTAGGACAAGTTTAGGTCAAAAAAAAACTGGGAAAGATTTAAAATCAATTTATGGGAACAAGGACATCAAGCAGTCACTATGGGAAGTGTGCACACAGTAATGATCGGGGGTCTACAGCTGCAGTATGGGAAAATACTAGCTTCTTCAGCCGTGGTGGCAGGAAAGTATCCAAAGCATCTCTTTAGGACAGAAACAGCCTTTTCCTGTGTCCATCCTGGACCCTCCTCCCATCTCTTTCCTCCAGCAGCCCAGAGGGATCCTGTTAAAACACAGCCAGCCAGGGCACCCTCTGCTCCGCCTCACTCACATCATCACAGGGGCCCCAGGCTGCAGGGACCACCTCTCTGACCTCACCTCAGCCACGGTGAGTGCCTCACTGTTCACCATGCACCCGCCACCTCAGAGCCTGTGCCTCCCTCTCTGCCAACGGACCAAAGCTCCCTCCCTCCCACCTTCTGAGACACCCTGGCCAGCCTGTCTAACCAACAACCCCCTCCCTACACACCTGACTCTGCTTTACTTTTCTGCTCATCTCTGGTTCACTGTACATGACATTTACTTGTGTGTTTGTTCACTGCCTGTCCCCAAGAGCAGGGACTTTGTCTGCTTCACTGCTGTGTCCCCAGCATCTAGACCAGTGCCTGCCACAAACACAGTGCTGAATACATATCTGTGGAATGGACAGCTCTGCATTCAACCCAACAGGCCTTTCCTAAGGCCCTCGTGTATGCTGTTCCCTCTGCTCAGAATGTCCTCTCCTAGCTTCCCCATCATCCTTCGGGACCCAGTATGAGGCCTCCCTCCTCATCCCAGGCTGTCAGACATTCCAGACCCAGGGCTGTGGCCATCTGCGTCCAGGTCTTTCCCCCACCAGACCAGGAGGGCAGGCCTGCTCTGACTCATCGCCCAGCCCAGGATGGGTGATAAATGGCTGCACGCCCCTCCCTGCAGCTCTCTCTGTCTCTTACTTGCTCCTGCCTCTGTCCACCTGCCTCCCTGCGATTTAACAAATGTTTCCTGAGGCTCTGGCATAGGCTGGCCCCTCTGCCTCGATTGTTGTTCCCCGCTTTGGCTTTGTCTACCTGGCGACCTCCTACTCAGCCTTCAGAACCCAGCACAGGCTCTGTCCTCTGTGAAGCCACCATCCCTGATGCCTGCCCCCCTCCCCGGGCTCCCAGGCAGAGGTGTCCCCCCACTTCCCCAAGGACCTCCCCCATCACTGCCCTGATCATCTTCGAGGCTGGGGTATGGGGTCCCCCCCGACCCTGCCCAGCAAAGGATGTGGGGGTCTGATGGACAAAGGTCACCCCAAGGCCCTGCTCTCCCTCCTCCAGGCCTTTGCCTCTGCTGTTCTCTGCCTGAAGCGCCCCTCCCCTCCTCTCCAGGCAAACTTCTGCTCCTGGCCCTGTGCCACCCTCTGTCACACCCTGACCGCCCTGGGCAGTGACTGTCTGCCTGTCTTCCCCAACAGACAAGAGACTCCTTGAAGGCAGGACCGGGGTCTGACCTAGCTCCATGTCCCCAGCAAGGCTGAGCAGGAGTCAGCCTCAAGAGACACTTGCTGAATGGATGCAAAACCCACAGTAAACAGTCCCAGTCCTGGGCCCCTCCCTGCTCTCTCCTCCCACCTCTGACTTCACACCACCTGCCCTGCAGGGTCTTCCATGCCCACTATGACTTCACCCAGTTGGCCTGTGAAAGGCAATCAGGTCATCGTCCACGGCCACCAGGTCTTTCATGTCCACTGTAACTCCCAGGACCACAGCCCTTTCGCGCCTACCATGCCTTCTCCACCTGCGAGATCCTCAAAGCCCAGCATGCCTCCAGCATCCACCGGACCTTCCAAGCCCACCACATCTCCCAAGCCTCCTGACTCCTTGAAGACCACCTTACCAACAACGCCCAACACCTCCTCAGTGCCTACCAAGCCATCAACAGCCCCCAACCCGGTCACGAGCCCAAGCAGTTCCAAATCCACCCGATCCACAAGTACAAGGACACCTTCTAACCAGCCCAGCAGCAAATCCCGGGTCCGAAGCAAGGGGAGAACACCCAGCAGGGCCAGCACTGAGACCAAGGCCAGCGAGGCAAGACGCCACCGGCAGAGGAGCACGCACAGCCGGGGCAGAACTACCGGCAGAAGGGGAAGCCGCAACTCCAACAGGTCACCCAGTAGGGCCAGCACTCCCAGCAGGATGAGAACTCAGGGGGCCAGAGCAGGCATGCCCAAAAGGGTGAGAACTCCTACTTCCCAGCACAAACACCATGGGGGGAGGAGTCACAGCCGGCCCGGAAGCACCAACCAGGAAAGGAATGACAGCCAGCCTAGAACTATGAGCAAGGAGAAGAGTTACAGCCCACCGGGGGCCTCAGGTGTGGGAAGCAATTCCGGGCTGGCTGCCATCCCCAGCAGGGCAAAGAGTCACAGCCCGACTAGGACTGCCATCAAGGAAAAGAGTTACAGCCATTCTCCACTGTCCCCAAGGAGAGTGAAGAGTAACAGTCAGATGATCACCCCCAGTAGGGAAAGGAGTCACAGCCCACCTAAGCTGTCTGGCGAGGTCACGAGTTACAACCAGCCTAGTGCACCCAGCAGGGTCAGAAGTCATAGCCAGTCTAGGACCCCCAGCAGGACCAGAAGTCATAGCTGGTCTAGGACCCCCAGCAGGACCAGAAGTCACAGTCAGTCTAGAACCCACAGAAGGGCAAGAAGTCACAGTCGGAAGAGGACCTCCAGCAGGACCAGAAGTCACAGTTGGGAATCTCATAGTAGGGCAAGAAGTCGCACCCGGAAGCGCACCCCCAGCCAGACAAGGAAGCGCACCCCCAGCCAGACAAGAAGACATAGCCAGTCTAGAACCCACAAGATGAAAAGTCATACTCAATCTAGAAGCCCCAGAAGGGAAAGAAGTCATAGTCAGTCTAGAACACCTGGCAGGGAGAGATATGGCAGCCGATCCAGAACATCCAGCAAAGACAGAGATAGCAGTCGACCTAGAACTTCTAGTAAGGAGTTCGATCACAGCCGATCTAGAAGGCCCAGCAAGGAGAGAAGTCCTGGCCGATCTGGAACCTCCATCAAGAAGAGATATCGTAGTCGAACTAGACTATCCAGCAGGGAGAGAGATCATGGTCGATCTGGAACTCCCAGCAAGGGGAGGCATTTTTCCCTGTCTAGAACCTCTACCAAAAAGAGACACCACAGTCTATCTAGAACCCCTAGTAAGGAGAGAGGTCGCAGCCGCTCTAGAATGCACAGCAAGGAGAGAGGCTGCAGCCACTCTAGAACTCTCAGCAGGGAGAGAGGCCACAGCCGCTCTAGAACTCTCAGTAGGGAGAGAGGCCGCAGCCACTCTAGAATGCACAGCAAGGAGAGAGGCTGCAGCCACTCTAGAACTCTCAGCAGGGAGAGAGGCCACTCTAGAACTCTCAGCAGGGAGAGAGGCCACAGCCGCTCTAGAACTCTCGACAGGGAGAGAGGCCGCAGCCACTCCAGAACTCTCAGCAGGGAGAGAGGTCGCAGCCGCTCCAGAACTCTCAGCAGGGAGAGAGGCCGCAGCCACTCTAGAATGCACAGCAAGGAGAGAGGCCGCAGCCGCTCTAGAACACACAGCAAAGAGAGAGGCTGCAGCCGCTCTAGAGCGCTCAGCAAGGAGAGAGGCCACAGCCACTCTAGAACCCCCAACAAAGAAAGAGGCCACAGCCGCTCTAGAACACTCAGCAGAGAGAGAGGCCGCAACCGTTCTAGAACCCCCAACAAAGAGAAAGGTCGCAACGGATCTAGAACTTCCAGCAAGGAGAGAGATCACAGCCGATCTAGAATCCCCAGCAAGGACAGAGATCATAGCCAATCTAGAAACCTCTGCTGGAATTGCTCCTCTAGCAGGGCGAGGAGTCCTAGTCAGAATAGAACCCTCAGCAAGACAAGAAGACCCTCCCCATCAAGAATTCTTGGCAGAGTCCAAACCCCAAGACAGGATGATATTCACACCAACACCACCACGTCGAAGACCATCTCACCTGGGGAGAGGTCTTCATCATCTTCTTCTAAGCTGGCGTAGCCCCCAGTCTCAGCTGGCTCACGGGTCTCTGTCATGGCCAGAGGAGGGGACAGGAGACAGGAGCAGAGCAGCAGCTGGGCAGTGTCCCTCCCTGGCCAGCTCTCCACAGCCACACCTCTGGCCACAAGTGCTTCTCCAATGCAGACTGTTGGCAGGTTGAGAGGGATACTGGGTAGGGGAAAGGAAAGGCCCATGGTGACTCAATAAATATTTACATAGCACCCCCCCTCCCAGGCCCAGCTGTGTGGTCAGCACTGGACGTGAGACAAAGATGGCTGTAGTTCTGTCCCTGACAGCCTACAAGGCCTTGACTGAGCTTGCCTGACCCTGCCTCTCTGTAGGTCTTAATTTCCCCATCTGGGTAACAGGGCTGTCTGTGGTTCTTATTCACATTCCAAACAGTTAGCCACCGGTAGGTACTGGCACAGGTACCAATGAGAACCAAGAGTGGAGCAGGGCACTGTGCTAGCCATTAACCCTTAAGCTGCCGAATTGTGGGGCAGTCCGGGGGGTGGGAGAGGGCCCAAAGTGGCAGCTGAGGGTAAGGATTACTTTGTGTAATGTGATATACCAGTCAGTCAGGAAGTATTTCAATATTTAAACAAAGGATATGGCTGTACCAGTCTGTGAATGTCAGCCCTAGTTCTGTATCAATTTATACCTTGGCATGGTGGTATCTAGGTTTGAATCCTAAATCTGCCACTCTCAAGCTGTGTGGCTTCAAGCAGAGGACTTAACTTCTCTGGCCTGTTTGTTTCTCTGTAGGAAAGAGGCTTCCAGGGCTCAACTCATGTTTTATTTATAACCATGTTAAGAAAGAGATTAGTATCTCCATTGTAAAGATGAGAACACTGAGGCACAGAGAGAATAAACAACTGGCCCAAGGTCACACCATCTGGTAGGTGCTGAACTAGAATCTGAAGCCATGTCACCCTACCTCTTATAAAATGATCTCTCCCTTGAAAAGATTTTTTGAAGATTCAGTAGGATCGTAAATATAAACTACCAGTATGTGGTAGGTACTCCATGAACGGTGGCTGTTGCTATTCCTACCCCCACCCCTCTATAAACTGCAGCCACTCCAGACTTCTCACCTCTCCCTGCGCACGCCAAGCCCTTCCCCATCTGTTGCTGTCTAGGATGTCCTCTTTTCCCCTTGTCTGCCTGGAGAACTCCCACTCACCCTTCAAAGCCCACCTCAAACACAAAAACCTCTGTACTTCTTCCCAGCCCAAATACCTTTTTCAAGAAGCCTTCCCTGACCCCTTTCCTTTTTCTCCCTCCTCACCAATACTCCCTACAAACACTCACACCCCCACTTCTTTTGAAACGATCCCTGGTGGTGCAGTGGTTATAGTGCTTGGCTGCTAACCAGAAGGTCAGTGGTTTGAACCTACCAGCCATGCTCCCCAGGAGAAAGATGTGGCAGTCTGTTTTCATAAAGATTACAGCCTTGGAACCTATAGGGCAGTTCTACTCTGTCTATAGGGTCGCTATAAGTCAGAATGCACTTGACCGCAATGGGTTTGGTTTGGTTTTGGATACTCCCCGAAGGTAGAGAGCCATGTGGAGCCAGTCAGCAAAAAGGGCAGGCAGCCTCAGCTGCAACCCTTATATGCTAAGGCCTGTGCTGGGCACTGGAGATACAATGATAGAAAATACATAGTCCCTTCAAGCCTGGAGGTCAAGTTTAATGCTAAGGACTTGTCATGGTTTGAATTATGTCCCCCCAAAAATGTGTGTATCAATTTGGCTGGGCCATGATTCCCAGAATTGTGTGGTTGGCCTCCGTTTTGTGATTGTAATTTTTACGTTAAAGAGGATTAGGGTGGGACCGTAATACCACCTTTACCCAGGTCACATCCCTGATCCAATGTAAAGGGAGTTTCCCTGGGGTGTGGCCTGCATCACTTTTCATCTCTCAAGAGATAAAAGGAAAGGGAAGCGAGCAGAGAATGGGGAACCTCATACCACCAAGAAGGCAGTGTCGGGAGCAGGGAGCAGAGTGTGTCCTTTGACCTGAAGTTCCTGTGCAGAGAAGCTCCCAGACCAAAGGAAGATTGATGACAACATAGACCTTCCTCCAGTGCCAACGGAGAAAGCGTTCCCCTGGAGCTGACACCCTGAATTTGGACTTGTAGCCCACTGGACTGTGAGAGAATAAACTTCCCTTTGTTAAAGCCATCCACTTGTGGTATTTCTGCTGGAGCAGCACTGGATGACTAAGACAGGACTAATGCCAGCTTTGGCTGGCATCATTGGCAGGGAAGCTTTCTAAAAAAGACACCTGGATCTGGGATTTTAAGGACAAGAAAGGACAGAAGAGTTCTCATGATACTCGATTGCCTGGAGGCCCTCATCTAATTTGGGAATTCTACTTTACTCCAGGATAGGGTTGCCAGATTTAGCAAATAAAAACAGAGTGAACCCAGTTATATTGGAGTTTCGGATAAACAACAAATGAATATTTAAGATAAGTATGTCATCTAAAATGCTTGGGGCATAATTTTCAAAGAGATTATTGTTTATCTGAATTTCAAATTTAACTGAGTGTCCTATATTTAATCTGGCCACTGTACACCAGGGACAATTAGGACTTCCCATGAGGCTACCAGGGGGCAATGCCCATCTGTTTTGGTCTACCCTTCTCCAAGCCCACATCATACAAGGCCCCTTCCGAAAAATGCCACACCTCTGGCGGAAGCATCCCTTGGTGCATGAGGCCTCTCCTACAATGCGTATGGGGGATAGACTGGCTCTCAAGATCTTAGAGGGTCACAAATGAATCTCTTTCAATACCATAAGCCAAACTGCCCTGACAATGCCCCAAGTCTACAGCAAACAACTCCCAAGATCCCCTGCGTGAATACAACAGCCACCCGTTCCCACAACACTAAAGCAAGGAGGCCAGGGCAAAATCTTACGTACAACACAATAAGGACCAGTTCCCAAAAATGCCCTAGAGCAATTCCTCCCAAGATGCCTCTGGCCTATAATGCCCACCTTTCAAGATGGGGGGAGGAGTGGTATTACAAAAATTCCCCACAAGGAACTAGGATAATCCTTCCCAGAATGCACCAGGCCTATAACGACTAGCAGACGGACTCCCACAGTGCTACATCGCTCTGGGAGCCCTGTTTTCCCAGGATGCCCCAGGGCAGCACGGAGCTGCGGAAAGAGAGAAAAGGGAACCTGGGTCTCGCCCTCGAGCCACCACGGCCCAAGACCACTGCCAGTTCCTCGGTGACAGGAGCCGTCACTCCCATCATGCAAAGGGGCCATAGCGCCCGCTTCCCGGCATGCCCCGCGAACCCCTGCCCCGAACACTTACCGGCGCTGGTGGCCCCCGCTCGGGCTCAGCGGTGGCGGCTGCACACCCCGGCTCTGCGCGTGCGCTGCAAGTTGGGTAGGAGGGAGCACAAGGGGCGTGAAGGGCCTAGGGCGCTTGCGCTCCGAAATGGACCATTCCTGTCACACTGTGGGAAGAGGGGCTATCCGGGTCTGGCTATCGGAGAGGCCTGCTCAGGGGGTGACGGGATGCGCCCCTCACTGGCTAGGTTCTCTTGGTATAGTCCGCGGGTAGACCTAGAAGCTGCAGGACTCGCGCGTGCGTGTGTGCGGAGCAAGAACGCGGTCTTATAAACATGGGATAGCGTGGGGGTCGTCAGTTCGGTTGGATCCTCAACAGGAGGCCTTCTCATTTGCATAATCCTAGTGCGGTACAATGGAAGGCCTCCTGCTGGAAGGAGTGATTTGCATATTCCCAAGAGAAGCCTTACTCTGGAGCGCAGTGATTAGCATAGCGGGGGTGGGGGTGGGGGTGGGGTGGGGGTGGGGTGGGGGTGGGGGTGGGGTGGGGGTGGGGGTGGGGGCCGGGGCTGAGCAAATAGCGCCTGCGCACAGGGACTGCGGACTAGCGCGGAGGTCTAGTCTTGGTTGGGGATCAATTTGCATCTGGAGAGGGGTCACAGAGGCCAAGGCCCTTATCAGACACCCCCCTCCTCGTGCAACTTGGATAAATATTGATTTTTTTTAGGGTCAGGCCCTGTCCCATGGTTTTCTGCGGTGAACAAGACATACCCGGCCCTTACCCTCTTGGCGCCCCAGGCAAAGGAAGATCAGAGACTGGTCAGACCTGAGATGGCTGACGTGTAGGAGGCTGTGCGAGCCCCGAGGAGGCCCCTGTCCCAATCTGGAGTTCAGGAAAAGCTTCCAGGAGGCAGTGATCTTTAAGTGAAGAATAGCATGGAACTAGAATGGGAATCTTTCTCGCAGACGAACAGCCAGAGGCAAAAAGTGCATGGTTTGAGGAAGTGAAAGCAGTTTAGTATGCCTGGAACACCGAGTGGGAGAGGGGAAAGGCTCCTACCGGTCAAATAGGTTGCTGTCAGTTACGACTCAACGTGACCCCATGTGTGTCAGAGCAGAACTCAGCTCCGTAGGGTTTTCATGGCTGTGACCTTTTGGAAATAGATTGGCAGGCCTTTCTTTTGAGGCTCATTAACAGTTTGCACCACCCAGGGACTAAGGCTTTTTCACTCAGACTGTATACTGAGGGTATAGGAAGTTCTTACAGCATTCCAGACTTCCAGAAGGAAGTGACTTTGTCACATCCCAGCTTAAAACTCTCCAATGGCATCCCATTGCACTTGGAAAAAATCCAAACTCCTTATCATGGCTATACAGGCAGTCCCTGGGTTATACAAATGAGGTCAGTTCCTAAGCCTGTCTTTAAGTTGAATTTGTAGGTAAGTCGGAACAGGAAAGTACGGTTCTTTTTCCGCATCCTGGTGGCACACTGGTTAAGCGTTGGGCTACCAACGGAAAGGTCAGCAGTTCCAATCCACCAGCCGCTCCGTGGAAACCCTATGGGGCAGTTCTCTGTCCTATAGGGTTGCTATGAGTCAAAATCAACTAGATGGCAACGGGTTTGGTTTTTTTTTTTAGTCAAATGTTTGTCTTAGTATATAGTATATGTTTTACCTTTCTATGCATATAAAACACTCAAGAAACACTTCCAAATACACTAAAACATCCTTGAACATTACAGTACATAATAATGAATAATGCAAGTAACTATATACAGTGTTGTACTGGAGAGAATCTGTGTTATGTGTGTAGGTATACAGTACCGTAAAAAAAAAATTAAACAGTTCTTAAAACAGTTTAGATAGAAAAAGATCATGATTCAAGGTTAACACTTACTCTTGTTCCATTGATATCTTGGATGATGGAGAGATCGCTACCATTGAAGAGGATGGGCCTGGTGCTGGAGAGTCAGGGTTTGATTGTGCTGCTGGAGCCGGGGGGTTTACTACTGGAATCAATTTCTTGAAGTAGGCATCAAGGGAGGTTTGTATAGAGCTTTTCTTTTTCTCATCATAAATGGTCTTGTAGCAGCTGAGGCCCTCGGTAACTGTACGGTAAACTTTGGTGAACCTCTCTGTATTAGGATCTTGCTCCTCTAACTTTGCCATCCCTGCTTCAATGAGATGAAAGGCTTCAGCTAACTCTTTCCTCAAAAACTTTTCCAGTTCGGGAGTTTTTAGGTCCGAGTCTTCTTCCTTAAATGCTGTCATCTTATCTACATTAAATATTTGGTCTGGCAAATAACCTCCTTCCTCAATATTTTTTTTCATCTTTTCAGAAAAATCACTCACAGCACTTATATTCGCACTCACTGCTTCACAGTGCGCTTTCATATTATGTAAATTTGCCCTCCCTTTGAAACGATTGAACCAACCCCTACTCGCAACAAATTCTTCATCACAAACACCTTCACTTGCTGCACGTGCAGCTTTTAAATCATTGAAAAGACTTCGAGCCTTTTCTTGCACTAAAGTCAGGCTAATAGGCATATTACGCCGATTTTGATCATTAACCAAATTATCAATAGCCTTTCCATTTCAATAATTAAACCACTGTGTTGCTTAGTAATAATTGTAGCTGTCATCGGGGCAGAGCCTTTCACATACTCCATTATTCTCACTTTATTCTTTAAAATTGTTCCGACCGTTGACCGACTGTAGCCTAAACGCTTTTCCAATGACCGATGGCGTTTCACCTCTTTCTGATCGCTTTATTATTTCCACTTTATTTTCAATCGTGATCGTTTTCCTTTTCCTTTTCTTTGATGCATCACCAGCACTTGCATCAGATTTACGCTTTGGAGGCGTGGTTATAAGGGTAAATGAGAGGAAAATTTGAGCCAAAATTACACACTCAACACAGCGTTAACAGCAACGTGCTCCAAGGTAAAATAGCAGATAGCTTTTCCTTCCACAAGCTGACTAACCGCTGAAGCCGCGCAATGTTTTCACGAGCATCACAAAGTAGTGCGTGCGTTCGTTATTGTGAACCATTGTACAGGCATTCCCCGGGTTACACACGAGATCTGTTTCTAAGTGTGTCTTTAAGGATTTGTAGGTAAGTCAGAGCAGGTGCGTACAGTTCTTGTTTAGCCTTACTTTAATGCAAAAAAAGACTTGAAACCTTTTCAGTGATTTAAAAGCTGCACGTGCAGCTAGTGAAGGTGATTGTGATGAAGAATTCGTTGCGAGTAGGGGTTGGTTCAACCGTTTCAAAGTGAGGGCAATTTTACGTAACATTAGAACAAGTAGAGTTTAACCTGGGGACTGCTTGTATTTAACTCAAATTTTAATCCAGTAGGCTTTATGGCACTCCATTCTTAAGTACGAGTTCTTAACCCGGGGACTTGGTCTGGCCAAGCTTATCTTTCTGTCCTCATCCATTTCTCTCCTGTTTATCCACTCCACTCCTGTCTAGCTCCACTTCACCTCAAACACAATCTCTTTACCATCTCAGGCCTTTGCTCTTGCTGTTCCCTCTGCCAGAAAGTGCTTTTCCTTCTGATTTTTTAACAGCCGCCCTTGTGCTCACCATTTGTTCTTGGCACAGATGTCAATCTGAGAGGCTTTCCCAGATCTTTGTAAAATAGCGCCTCCAGATTTGCTTTAGGATAACATTGAAGTGAGTGGCATTATGGGTAAAGCAGGATTGGCCATGAGTCAATGAATTGTTGAAGCTGGGATGATGGGTGCGTGGAACGTAATTGTTCTGTCTACTTCTGTATGTTTGAAGTTCTCCATAATAACAAGTTAAAAATAGCACCCCATACTCCTTTACTCTGCATTTCATCTTAATACTATTTATTGCCATCTGAAATTAAGTTTTTCTGCTTCCTTGGCTATTGTCTGCTTTCCTTATAAAAGCTTTAAGAGGGTAAGAATGGAATCACCCTGTTTCACTTCGAGTCCTTAGAGCCTAGAAGATCAAGTTTCAGATTACTGCTAAACTGTGTTTAACCCCAGTTTGGGACAAAGAATTTGGCTTGGCCTTTTGTCTCTGATTTCTGAAAATAGCCCAAACAATTAAGGTGTTCTTTGTTCTTTTAAAACAGCCGGGCAACACTTAAACATGTGTAAATAAGTAGGGGGATACACAGGCCCCACCCTGGCAACAAGCCTCAGGAAGGGCGGGGGCAAGATGCAGTCATGCATATTCACTGATTGAACCAATCTTAACTATGCATTAAGACCCCAGTCATACATATACTTTGGAGGTCCCAATGACTTATAAAGGACCCAAAGCCTTGGAGCTCTTTGCGGGGGGGGGGGGGGGGGGGCTTGCTTCCTGGATTTGGTGATAACATCCACATGCTGGAGAGGGTGGTATGTCTCTGGGGACAATGAAGGCCCTATGCCAGGGACTCTCCCAGACATGCCTGATGAGTCTTTTCCTCGTATCCTTTCTGGTTATAATCAATGGGTAACTGTAAGTATAGGCAATAGTTTCTATGAATTTTATGAGCTGTTATTGAGAATTAACGAACCCACAGGGACAATGAAATTTTGATTTAGCTCAGGGTGGCTAATTCAGAAGAGGGCCAAGGACAGAGACCTAACTCATGAGGAACCAGCTTTGAGTGACTGATGGACAGGGAAAGGCTGCATGGCCAGTCAATGAACGACCAAGACCTTCTAGCTTGTGACCTAGCCCCAGGCGGCTAGAGGTAGAGAGAGGGGCTGGTTGGTCTGAAGTGCAGGGAGTTGTGCAGATTCCTGAGCCCATGGCTGGCACCTGATGACCTGGCTCCCGTGGCCGGGGATGTTTTGACCTAACTTTGGGTGGTTAGGGTGAGAGGAAGTGCTGCAGAAGTGGCTGGTGACAAGGAGAGATGTGGGAAAGTGAAGCCTGGGTCTACTTCCAGGTGGGACTTGGATTTATGCTGATCCTTGCCAGGCAGGTAGTGATAAGGGTGGGGTTTGTCGCTAACAAACAGTGCGATTAGCAACAGCAGTGTGCAACACCTGACGTTTCCCTGTTTTATTCACCATGGGATCTCCAGACCTGTGAGCAGCACCTGGCACATAGTAAGAGTTCAATATGTTTCAGAACCTAAAATTAGAATCATTCATCTAAAATTTGGAGGAATGAATGATTGAGGGGCCTGGAATGCAAGGCTAAGGAGCTTTGACTTTATCTAGAGGTGATGGGAGCCAGAGAAGAGTTTTAAACAGGGTAGGGACAGGGTGGGAGGGAACTGAAAGCCCCCTTGGAGACTGATGACAGGGGTGAGGGAAGCCACCATGAGTCTCTAGGCCACGGGCAGGGGGAGAGGGTAGCTCATGCCAAAGAGGAAAGACTAACCAAACCCGTTGCCATCAAGTCGATTCTGATTCATAGCGACCCTATAGGGCAGAACAGAACTGCCTTGTAGGGTTTCCAGAGAGTGGCTGGTGGATTTGAACTGCTGACCTTTTGGTTAGCAGCCATAGCTTGCTCTTTATCACTGCACCACCAGGGCTCTGAGAAAAGGCTAGGTGACCATTTAGCTAAAGGAGTGGCCAGGAAAAAAAAAAAACCCCACAAAAACAGGTTTCTTGGGAGGGTGGAGATGCCCTTGATGAGGTCAGGACCCTCTCCTCTCCCATAGGGCCTACCAGCAGCTGTTAGACCCCCGCTCCCCCACCCGGTTCTCCCACAGTGGTGCAGCCCTGGGCAGAGGGGCAGACACACAGCCACTCCAAACGCTTGCTCTCTCCTCAGTTTAATGGTGGTTAGTGGAATTGCCAAACCCCCTCCCCATCCCCCTCCCCATCCCATATAAAACGTGTTTTTTGTTTTTAACAAGAAAAAGGGGGCAAAAGCCAGGAATTGGGAGGGGGGCTCAATCCGATATTTTCATACAGATTTTTGATTTTTTTTTTTAATATATATAAAACCATAGAGACCAGTGTACCCCCCAACTCCTTTCCCCCTCCCAGGGGGGCCTGGAGGAGAGATGGGGAAGGCCCCCCCAGGAGTGGGTACACAGAGAGACAAATATGGGTGCAACAGATGTGGGTGGAGGAGGTGGAAGGCAGGGGAGCCCAGGGACCTGGGGAAGAGGGATTGGAGAAAAGGGTTGGGCCCGTCTCCCTCACCACCCCCCCAATCAAAGTTATGACACAAAGACACGGGATCCCTGTTTCCATGCCCTCCCCCCGCCCCTCCTCCCACCGTGCAAACATGGCTTTGCAAAGAGGTGCCCAGAGCTCTGTGGAACTCTTACAATGGCTGGCATGGGGTCTGAGACCCCCAAAGAAATCTGTGTTCCCCTTCCCTGCCCGCCCCACCCCTCCCGGAATCTGTCCCCCTCCCCACAAGACCTGGTTCTGCAGCTTAGGGGCCCTGGCCTTCCCCCAGTTATCTTCCCCCAACCCAATCCCTACTGCCCTCCCTGGACTTGCGGGCTTCTGGACCTTTGGCCCCTGCCCCCAGGGGTACCCAGATCTCTGGGCCCTCACTTTGGGCCCTGGCAGAGACCCAGGCATCTGACACCCCCATCCCTGCCCAAGCGTCTGAGGTGTTAGTGGTGGGGGGAGAAGCCCACCATCCCAGACTCTGGCAAATGTCTTTGCTGGTTCCTTGCAGCTGGCAGTGCGGGGGACCCAAGCCCAGGCCAGGCCTGGGGTGGAGGCGGGGTCAGATGAAGAATTCTTCTTTCCGCTTGTGTCCATCGCTGCCATTGAGGAAGGCTTCTCTTGCTTCTCCCTGCTCATCCAAGCCACTGGCTTCGTGGGTCAGATAGGAGCCTGAGAGGCGACGCAGCCCCATGCAGAAGGAACATATATATGCAGACCCAGAAGTTGGACAGAAATGTATAGGAAGAGGGAGACAGACAGCGGATGAAGGAAGAGGGGGAAATGGAACATACAGGGAGTCAAGTTCAGGGAATAGCAAAACAATGGCAGAGAGAGGTAAAAGCGGAATTAGGAAGATTCCGAAAGTTCAGGAAAAGATCAACCCTCATCCCTCCTCTTGGTGATATACCCTTGCTGTGCTCCCAGTAAACCCAGCAAATTATAAATTGTTTTCTTCAAGTCTGTGCCCTTAATTCAGATTCTTAAATTTCTCCCCTTTTACAGTCCTCGGCTGAAAGCCTTGCCCCTTCGGGGATCTTGGCTCAGGTCCCTCTGGGTTTGAAATCTTGTATCCAGGCCCCGCCCCCTTATTATCCTGGCTCTATGCCCACCCTCTTTGAGTTTGGACTCTAGGCCCCGCCCCTTTCCGAATCCCACAGACAACCACACCCATCGCTAAGACCAAGCCCCGCCCCCACTCACCCTTCTGCCGTACTGAGCACCAGACCATGCCCACCAGTACACATATGATCAGAAAGACCAGTAGCGCCAGGATGCCGCCCACAATGGCGTAGGGCACCGATGTCTGAGCCTCTACCACTGCACCGGGGTCTGCCAGAGGGACAGGGCGCAGGACCAGGTCATCAGAATATGGTCCCAGCACTGCCAAGCTCTTAACCCGTTCTGCACACCACAGCAACCGCTTCTAAAATTCCTGCCCCACTGTGTTGTTGTTGTTATGTGCCATGAAGCCAGTTCCCACTCATAGCAGTTTAACAATGCACAACAGAATGAAACATGGCCTGTCCTGTGCCATCCTTACAGTCACTGCTTACAGTCACTGCTATGTTTGAGCCTGTTGTTGCAGCCACTGTATCAAGCCATCTTGTTGCGCGTCTTCCTGTTTTTCAATGACCCTCTACTTTACCAGGCATGACGTCCTTCTCCAGGGACTGGTCCCTCCTGGCCCCACTATAAGAAGAGCTAAAAACATACCACTTATTATGTTCTAGGGACCATTCCAACCACTTCCCACATTTAGTGCATATGATCCTCACAACTCTGTGAGGTAGGTGCTATTGTTTATTTCCACTTTACTGATGAGAAAACGTAAAGCACAAACAAAACCCAGAAAAACAAACCCCTTGCCGTCGAGTCGATTCCGACTCGTAGCGACCCTGTAGGACAGAGTAGAACAGCCCCGTGGGGTTTCCAGGCTGCAGATCTTTACAGAAGCGACTGCCACATCTTTCTTTGGTGGAGCGGCTGGTGGGGTCAAACCGCTGACCTTTTGGTTAGCAGCCAAGCGCTTAACCGCTACACTGCAATAGGGCACGGCAAAGCTGAATTTGAACCCAGAAGGTCAGTCTGGCCCCAGAACTATAAGAACCCTGTTAGCTGTTGACCCCCTGAATGTTAGCTTTGCACTAGCCCTGCCCCCTCAAACGCAACCGCGGCCTGTGGACCGTCTGCCCTGTGGACCTTCTGAACCCATTCCCAAGGCCTCATCCCATCCAGGGCACTGTGGTTTGCAGGAAAGCCCTAGGGACCCCGCCCCTGCCCTGAGCCCCGCCCCCAGGCCGGCCGCAGCCTTCCCTCACCATAGACTACGAGCACATAGAGCGCCCTCGCGTGGCCATGCTTGTTGGATGCCTCGCAAGTGTAGGTGCCATTATCTGCCGATACTAGCCCTGGGAGCGTGAGCGTTTCCCCCAGAGCCTCGGCCCGCTCTGGCAGAGACTCGTTCCCGCGGTTCCAGCGGATCTGGTTTGGCCTGTGGGGAGGGAGAAAGTGAGTAAAGGATAGTGAGAATTAAGGACTCAGGTGCCAGCCCCTAATTCAGATTTCTCAGGAATCTAGACTGGCAGCTGCCACCCGCTCTTAGCCTATAGCCCATTGTCATGGGATTGATTCCTGGCGACCCCATGTGTTACAGAATAAAACTGCTCCATAGGGTTTTCTTGGCTATAATCTTTACGGAAGCAGACTGCCAGGCCTTTCCTCTGCGGCATCACTGGGTGAGTTCGAACTATCAATCTTTAGGTTAGCAGGTGAGCGCAAACCTTCTGCATTATCCCACAGGGACCCCAAAATAAAGGGCTCCTCTAGTCCTTTCCTTCCTAGAAAACTAACAGTTCCAGGCCCAGTTCCATCCATCACCAGGGTCTCAGGAATCCTAGGCCACCAGCCCCTTTTCTGCTTTCAGAATGCAAGAGTCAAGGACCCCACAGTCTCCTTCCTCAGGATCAAGGAGTCTGAGCCTCCAAACCCCTCCTTGCTCTGGACCCAGGAATCCAGGCCCCCAGCCCTCTTCTCCTTCGGGCCCCAGAGCTCACCTGGGATTCCCCGTAACAGCACACGTCAGCACCAGCGTGTCTCCCTCCCTCACCACAGCCTGGGAGGCATGGATCCGGGCAGTGGGGGAGTCTGTGGGAAGAAGTGAAAAGGGAGAGTGGATGTCTGGGTCATCAAACAGGGTAAGGGACCATCCTGGGTTGACATTGGGGGCACTTACACTGCACGTCCAGCTCGTACTGCGTCTGCTTGCTGTGTCCAGAGGGCAGTGCCTGGTTCTGTGCCTCGCAGATGATGATACCACCGTCGTCCTTGCGGTCCACCCGAAACCGCACTGTGCTAATCACTCTCCAGACCTTGCCATTTTCCTGTTGGCTGCTCACTCCTGCCATGCCCCGCCCAGACACAGTCATACCAGGATTTGGGCCTGCCCACCCAGGATTGTCCCCTCCCCAGCAAATCCCAAAGCAAGCTACAGTCATGTCTCGATTAACGTCCGTGATACATACTGCGAAATAGGACATTATGTGATTTGGCTGTTGTACGATCATCATACTATATACAGGCAATCCATAGTTACGAACCAACCCTCATAAAGCCTATTATATTAAAACCTTACGTGAGCCCGTCGGGCAAAGCCCGAGAGCTGTGTTTACTGGATACAGGGGGCTGGCCTTGGCTCCAGCAGCTGGATTGGGACTTTTTGTACATCTGGGTGCAGGGTGAGGAGAGCATAGGGACCAGGCTGGGAGTGGGTGTACGGGTGCTGGGAGCGCTGCTGGCAGTGGCAGCCCTGACAGCCGCCCACCGTTTGTATGACTGCATCCTGCTCAAGTGCAGCCACCGCCGCCCAGAGCCCGTGAGCAGCCCAGCCTCCCCCCCTCCACCGTGCCTCCACCAGTGCCCGAGGCAGGAGCAAAGGAGCCACAGCAGGCACTGCCTTGCAGTGGTAGTGAATGACTGCAAGGTTCCTGGGCGGGTGAATGAAGCCAGGAGGAGGAAAAGAAGGAGGAAGAGGCACTGTGAGAGTTAGGATGCACCCTGGAGCCTAGCTGCTCATTCACTCTGGGGGTTTGAGGTCTTTAAAACCATTGGGGGAAATAATAAACAAAAGGAGAGCTGCTTTCCCTTTAAAAAAAAAAAAAAAAAAAAAACCCTATGAGACCACAGATGTATATGTGGTGGGACCTTGCCCCAACAGACGTTATCCGGGCATGACTGTATTTGCCAAGCTCTATCCCTTACCTACAAGGCTTGCCTCTAGTCCTCCAAGCCACGCCCCTTCCCAAACCATGCCTACAACCCCAGTGCCTTCTTCCAAAGTTCCTCCCGCATCCACTCGCATCCCTTCCATTGATCAATTCATTCAACAGCTGCATATTCAGCAATAAGTAGCTGTCAGGACCTGTTATGCTTTCTCCTCCAATCTCCTTCCATACAGAACTCACCACTTCCCAATATCCTCCAAGCCCCATCCAAGCTATGCTCCTTAAAAAAAAATCCTGGTCTTTCTTCAAACACTATCCCTAAGGAACCTGCCTCTTCCCCAAGCTCGTCTTCTTTGAATCCCAAGTTATTTCCAATCTCCATCCTCTTAGAATTCTTATTCTACTCCCAGAGCCCCTCCCCATTTCCTTCCAAGCTCCACCTGCTTAGAATCATGACTATTTTCTAAGCTCCGCCCCCATGGAATCCGCCCCTTTTCTTAGCGCCGCCCTCTGAGAATCTTGACTTTTTTCCAAGCTCCAAGCTCAAGCCCACAGAATTTGCCTCTTTTCCAGTCCTGCCCCTTGCAGAAACCATGCCCAAGCCCCGCCCACAAGCCATCCTCTTTTCTAAGCCCCGCCCCAGTAGCCCCCACCTCAAGTCCCGCCCCTCGCCTACATCTCATCCCCGGTACCTTTCAACTCCTTACGGTCCCGGTACCAGCGTAGGACGGCGGCCGGGCGGGACCGTGGAACGAGGCAACTGACCTCCACCTCGCCTCCCTCCACCGCCTGCTCCCGGACCTCCACCACGGGATTCTCTGGTGCCACTGCCTCAAGAAGAGGAGGGGTAAGGGGAGCGGTCATGGGTCGTGGGCCCAAAGGGACCAGGCTGCAGGATCCCAGGGACTAAGGGGAACCAGGCAGGGTACCAGGTGGCAGGGATTAAACACAGAGGCCACAGGTCAGGAAGGCCATATTTACTGGGGCCAAGATGTCCCAAACCAGAAATCAAACTGGTTGGCATCGAGTCCGATTCTGACACACAGTGACCCTACAGGACAGAGTAGAACTGCCCCACAGGGTTTCCAAGGCTGTACTCTTTATACAAGCAGACTGTCACATCTTTCTCCCATTGAGCGGCTGGTGGATTAGAACTGCCAGCTTTTCGGTTAGCAGCTGAGCGCTTAACCACTGTGCCACCAGGGCTCCTCCAAGATGTCCAGGAGGTTAAAACAGGCAGGGTCAGACTGTTTCAGGATAAAAGGAAAGCAGAGGAAAAAGGAGGCAGGGGAGGCTGTTACCCAGTACAGTGAGCGTGGCGATCTGGTGGTGGGTATCCTCCGTGTAGAGCTGGCAGAAGTAGCCCCCCTCGTCCTCCAGGCGGGCATCGGAGAGCCGGATCCGCACCCTGCGTGGGGAGAACTCCTCAAGCTGGAAACGCTCGTCCTTCAGGGCTAGAGAGGGTGAAGGGGAAGTGATGAACTTGGGGAGTCCTGGCCTCCAGAGTCCCACTCCTTCTCCAGCCCTCTTTTCTCCAGCCATAGCTATGAGTCTGAGGTGCCCATGCCATTTACTCCCAGGATGATCCAGGACCTCCCAACTGCAGACCCAGGAGTCCAGACTCCCAACCCCCTCCTCCTTCAGACTCAGGAGTCCAGACCTCTAGCCCCCTCCTCCCTCAGACCCAGGAGTCCAGGGCCCCAGCCCCCTCCTCCCTCAGACCCAGGAGTCCAGGCCCCCAGCCCCCTGCTCCCTCAGACCCAGGAGTCCAGGCTCCCGGCCCCCTCCTCCCTCAGACCCAGGAGTCCAAACCCCAGCCCTCCCCTCCTTCAAGACTCAAGATTCTGGTTCCCAGCACTCACCCCGGGTGCCATTGAAGAAGAGGGTCTGCCGGGCTGGATTCTGAATGACAACTATGGACCCATCATACTGGTGCAGACGGCAGGTGATCTCAGCCACCCCACCCTCAGCCACTGTCACATTCTCTGTCTGTACTTCCTGTCCTGTCCCTGAAGAGAGAGAGACAGACTAGGAGTCTGCTGGAGGGCTACAAATCAACCTCTCCTTTCTCCTCTGTTCCTCCCCAACCCAAACCTCCAAGCCCTCTCCTTCAGTTCCTTACACCCAGCATTTCCTGGGGAGCTGGAGTCCAGAAAATGGATAAAACCTGCTCCCTGCTGTAGAGGAGTTGGGAGTCAGAATGTAGTGTTATGTGCTCTAACGGAGCAGGAGTTGCAGTCAGAATCCAGTGTTAAGTGTTCTAACACGGCTGCACAGGGCACACTAGGAGCCCAGAGCAAGGGAAGACTAGAACTGCCTGGGGAGGCCTGTGGTCAGAGCAGGCTGCTGGGAAGAAGCTATGTTGGATCTGGGTCTTAAAGAGTGAGCAAGTTAGGGGACACTGAGCTATTAAGGGTGATGGAAGCATGTGGAACCGAATCAGGTTGAACAACATGATAAAACATTAACAAATGTGGCTGAATTGTACACGTGAAGAATATTGAAAAGGCAAATGATTTGTTACATATATATTTAGCAGAATTTTTAGAAAGCAAAGAAATCATCATAAAATAAGCAAAAAGAGTGAGCAAGAATTTACCAGGTGTGAGACTGCTGTGTGTATACCAAACCCCATCTTTCACACCTGGGCACATGTAGCTTGTCTGGAAAGATGGTTACAATACTCACAATATTTTTCCCATCCCTGAACTGACCCTCTACAAGCTGAATTTGCCATTCCTCCCATAAAGGAGGTACTCTGCCCCCCTTGAATCTGGGTAGGTCTTGTGACTTGCTTTGACCAACAGGATTTTCTGGAAGTGATGTTGTACCCTGGATGGTGCAAATAGTTTGCACTTGACTACTAACCTGAAGGTTGGCAGTTTGAACCCACCCACTGGTGCCATCGGAAAAAGGCCTGATGATCTGCTTCCATAAAGATGACAACCAAGAAAACCCTATGGGGCAGTCCTACTCTTAACACATGGGGTCACCATGAGTCGGAATCAACTCGACAGCAACGGGTTTGGTTTTTTCTTTGTTGACATATGAGTTCTGGAGTTTAGGCCTCAAGAAGTCTTGCAGCTTCTGCTCTTGCCTTCTTGCTGCCCTAGGATTGTTTTGTGAAGATGCCCGGATTAGCCTCTTTGAAGATGAGAGACCACACAGAGAGCGGAGCCCAGCCAACAGCCAGCACCAACCACCAGACATGTGAGTGTGGCCGTCCTGGATCAGTTACACCACCAGATGACTGCATCCACAGGAGTGACCCCAGTTAAGACGGAAAGAAGAACTGCCCAGCGGGATCCAGCCCAAATTGCTGGCCCCCAGGGTGGTGAGCAAATAAAGTGGTAGTTGTTTTAAGCCATTAAGTTTTGGGAAGTCTGTTAACTGATTCAATACACAATTAAGCTACATTTTCCAGCATCCCTTGGAGTTAATTGGGGCCATGTGACCCGTTAGGAGTTTTTGGGTGATGGAAATGGTTAAGAGCTAGATAAGTAACAAAAAGGTTGGCAGTTCAAACCCACCCAGAGGTGCCTCAGAAGTTAGGCCTAGTGATCTGCTTCTGAAAGTCACAGCTTTGAAAACCTTATGGAGTACAGTTCTACTCTGCACACATGGGGTCACCACGAGTTGGAGTCTATTTCAGGACAACCAACAACAGCAATATGTGACTTACCGCTGGATAATGGGATATAGGTGAAAGATAAACCCCTCTTCCAGGCCTGACCCATCTTCCTCACAATCCTTCTTGCTGGCTAAGTGGAGAGGACTCCAAGGACTTCAGAGGACATCGGGGTCACAAGATGGAAGGAGCCTGGGTTCCTGACTGACTGCCCCCCATGAACTACACAGGACTGTGACATGCGGGAGCAAGAAACACTTTTTTGTGAAGTGGGTGAAATGTCAGTGCTGTATCTTACAGAAGTCAACCTATTCTGATCAACATTGGAGGAACCAGGTGGGGCATTAGAAAGGGGGTGCTTCCAGCAGAGGAAGGAGCCTGTAGAAAAACTCAAAGTTGAGACTCATCATCATCAGCACCACCACCATCCCCACCATTGTTGTCATGATCCTCAAAATAACAATAACCACAACTGTTGTTGTTGTTAGCTGCTGTTGAGTTGGTCCCCGACTCATGGCAACCCGTGCAGAACGGAACAAAATGCTGCCTGCTCCCCACGACCGGCTGCAGATCGAGGCTGTGATCCACAGGGTTTTCACTGGCTGATTTTCAGAAGTAGATCACCAGGCCTTTCTTCCTAGTCTGTCTTAGTCTGGAAGCTCCGCTGAACCTGTTCATGTTCACAGCAATACGCAAGCCTCCACGGACAGGTGGTGGCTGCACATGAGGTGCATTGGTTGGGAATCGAACACAGGTCTCCCGTATGGAAGGTGAGCATTCTACCACTGAACCACCAAAAAAAAAAACCTGTTGCCATCGAAATCAATTCTGATTCATAGCGACCCTAAAGGACAGAGAACTGCCCCATAGAGTTTCCAAAGATCACCTGGTGGATTCAAACTGCCAACCTTTTGGTTAGCAGCCGCAGCTCTTAACCACTACACCACCAGGGTTTCCTTGAACCACAAAAGCCCCCCTCAATAACCACAATAGTTAGCATTTATTAGGCACTTGCTGTGTCAGGCCTGGGGCTAAGGATATTACCTACATAATCCCATTTAATTGTCATAATACCTGTATAAGGTAGGCACTATTATCAATCCTCATTTTTTTTTCAATCCCCATTTATAGGTGAGAAAATTGGCCCAGAGAGATGAAATGACTGACCCAAGATCACAGCATCCAGATCTCTCTGATTCCATCTCCTGCATCCATATCCACTCCCCACTGTCGGGGTGGAGTGTGTGGCTTTGGTAAGGAATGGTGGAGGGAGGCCCATCATATTATGTGGGATGAGCTTTTGAAGGACATTGAATGCCAAGCTCAGAGATTAGCTTTTATCTTGAAGGCCTGTGGCAGTTTTGAAGCAGGGCAGTGCCATGATCAGATCTGCTTGTTAATCTTTAAATGCTGGATAGCTAGCTCTACATGTCTCCTTTATTATGTCTCAGGGTCTCATTCATTCGAGTATTTCCTGAGCAGCTGGTAGGTTTTCAGGGGCGGGGTGCCCAGAGACGAGTCAGATGAGGTCCCTGCCTTTGAGATTTATGGGGAGGTAGACACAAATCACTGTAATATCCCATCAAAGATGCTACATTTCCTGTAAGCAGAATAGGTAACCTGATTTGGGGGCTGAGAGGCAGGAAAGATTAATTCTGGTGGGTGGAGGCAGAAACAGCTGGCTGCCTTCCCTGACATCCCTCTTTCCTTTTCTCCTCAGCAAAAGAACCCTGATTATATTTTATGGTTGTCCTATGCTCAGCTGAAAGAGATATTACCCAGCATCCCTTACAGGTACATGAGGCCATGTGGTAAAGTTTTGTCTGGTTGGATGTACGCAAAAGCATCACACAGTAATTTGGGGAGGACTTCTTAAAGGAAGGGACAAGTCTTTTTTCCACCAGGTCACCTTTGTGCTGACTGAAGCTAGGATGTGATGGCTGGAGTTCTGGCAGCCATTTTGGACCATGAGTACAAGAGCATAGGGATGGTGGGACAAAGAACCGGAGAGTTCCTGGGTCTCTGGTGACGATGTGGAGCTGCCATAACAGTCCTGGACTCCAATTCTGGACTTTTTTTATGTTTAAGTATAACACTTTGGGTATTTAAACTACAATTTAGAGTTTACCCAGTACATCCTAAAATATCAAACTGAACATGTCCAACCCCTGCCCCAAACCTCTTCATCTCAAGTTCTCTCAGTCTCAGTAAATGTCACAACCACCCACCTGGTTGCTCTGGCCAAAAACTTAGGAATCATCCAAGTTTTTCTCTTTTGCTCACCCCAATATCCATTTCATCAGCAAGATCTGTCCATTCTCGCTCCAAAACATTTCCCAAATCTATTCACCTTTGTTTACATCCCTACCATCACCCTAGACCAACAATATCATCTCTCACCTTGACCCTTCAAAAGTCTACTCAAGGGTCTCCCTGCTTCCATGCCTGCCTCCCCCCAGGCCATTCTCCACACAGCAGCCAGATGGATTTTTCAAAAAGGTAAATCAGATTAAGTCACCCCTCTGCTTAAACCTTCCTGAGGGCTGCCCATTACACTTAAAATAAAATCTAGATTCCTTCCCCAGGTCTTCAAGATGCTACATGGCCTGACCATGGTTCTGACCACTCACTTCACTCCAGCCTCACTGACCTTGATGTCCCTCAAACACACAGAGCTTGTTCCCACCTCAGGGCCTTTGCTCTTGCTCTTCTCTCTGCCTGGAATATTCTTCCCCCGATGGTACCAAGGCTGCCTCCCGTTCTCATTTGGGTCTCTCCTTTTGACACTTCCTCAGAGAGGCCTTCCCTCACTGCCCATCCTTTCATCTCCAGAACACTTTCATTACTGCTGTTTTATTTCCTCTATGGAAATTTCTGGAAACTTCACTGAGATTATCTGACTAATTTGCTTACTTGTTTATTGTCTGTCCTTCATGACTAGAATATACACTCCATTAAAGCAGGGATGTAATCTGTTGGGTTTACCCCTACTGCCTAGAAACTTGCCTGGGACTCAGATTGTCTGGAGAGCTTGCTGAATGAATTACATTTCTCAGGCAGGATATAGTTTCAGCCTCACAAGGAGCTCATGACATCATTATTCTCGTCTTACACCTGGTGTGATCCTAGCTGGACCACTTGCCATCTGTGTGACCTTGGGCAAATGGCTTAACTTTTTGGCGACTCAATGACCCCATCTGTAAAATGAGGATGATGCCAGTGCCTGTCTGCCTTATAAGGATGAGCCCAGTGCCTGAAGACCAGGGAGCCCTCTCTGCAAGGCTGTTGTGATTACAACCTCTGGAAATATGCCCACGCACATGAAAACTGGTTGGCGCATTGGGGCACTTTAAAAAACATCTTGAAGCCTATCCACGGATTTTGGACCCCAGGGCTAGTCTAATGCCAGCCATTCCCCCCCCCCCCCCCGACCCCATTTTACAGATGTGGAGAATGAGGCTAAGGGGTCCTAGGGCAAGTAAGGGGCAGAAACTAACCATCTCCTGGGAGCCATCAGGATCTCTGGATCTGCCCCCCAAAACTTATCCCCCGCTCTCTGCTTGAGGGTGCACATGGGGTGAGGGGGGGGCTTTTGTCCTATTCCCTCCCCCTCCTGAGGAGTCAGTAACCAACAGTGACTGTGCCTGGAATATTAATGTCCTTGCAGCTTTTCTTTCAGGATTGGGGGGTGGTGGGGGTGGGACTTTTTGGTCAGAGAGAGGTTGAGCTTTTGGGACTGGGGCACTGGCCCTTTAAACCGTGTTGACAGCCTGGAGTCGTCATGGGGATGGTGGCTGGAAAAAAGGGACATGGGAGGGTTTGGGAAAGAGAGGCTGAGCAGGTGATATATAGAGACCCAGGAATCCAGCCCCAGCCCCCTCCTCCATCAGGACCCAGGAGACTGGGTTCCTAGGATCTTTCTCCCTTAAAGCCCAGGAGTCCAAGCCCCCAGACTTCTCCCCCACTTCAGACACAGGAGTTTGGGCCTCCAGGCCCCTCCTCCTTCAAGAGCCAGGAGGCAGGGGGTCTGGAGTACACAGCTGGTGGATGTTTCCACGGAGACTAAGCGGGGTGAGGGGAGCACTTTCTGGGTCCTGAGTCAGCGAATACCCAAGGGAGTCTCAAGGTCACGGTTCCGGGAAGGTCACAGCCACCCACTCCATATCCACTCCCCAGGGGGCTCATGGCATCATGCCTCCTTCCCCCCTTGCTCCCATAGGGAGGTGGTACATCCCTGCGTCCTGACTGAACCCCCCGTCAGCCCCCCACCAATGGCGGAGTCCGAACATCCTTGCACAAAGCATCAATTCTTCCCTAGCTCAGCCTTGTGAAGGCGCGCCTGTATTCGCAGGACCTAGGCGTCAGGGTCCCAGCCCCTCCTCCCTCGGAAACCTGGAGTGGGACCCCCAGCCCCTTCCCGTCTCAGGACCTAGTAGTATGGACCCCGAGCCCCTGCCTCCCTTAGGACCAAGGAGTTCAAGAGCCAGCCCCCTCGACCCTCAGTCCCTCAGACCAAGAACCCCAAGACCCCATCCCTCTCATCCTTCAGACCCAGGAATCTGGGGCGCTTAGACCCTCCTCCTTCAGACCCAGGAGTCCAGGTCCCAGACCCCTCCTCCCTCAGACTCAGGAGTCCAGACCCCCAGACCCTCCTCCATCAGACCCAGGAGTCCAGGTCCCAGCCTCTTCCTCCCTCAGACCCAGGAGTCCGGGCCCCCGGCCCCCTCCTCCCTCAGACCCAGGAGTCCAGGCCCCTAGACCCTCCTCCCTCAGACCCAGGAGTCCAGGTCCCTAGACCCTCCTCCCTCAGACCCAGGAGGCCAGGTCCCTAGACCCTCTTCCCTCAGACCCAGGAGTCCAGGTCCCTAGACCCTCCTCCATCAGACCTCGGAGTCCAGGCCCCAGTCCCCCCCTCCCTCAGACCTGGGAGTCCTGACCCTACCCCCCTCCTGGATCAGACCCAGGAGTCCAGGCCCCAGCCCCTCCTCCCTCAGACCCAGGAGTCCAGGTTCCCAGCCCCTCTTCCCTCAAACCCAAGAGTCCAGGTCCCCAGACCCTCCTCCTTCAGACCCAGGAGTCCAGGTCCCCAGACCCTCCCCTGGAAACTTTTGACTCCAGGTCCATTGCCCTCAACCCTCAGAATTACAGTCCCGCCTTCCCCCAGCCCTTTGGCCCCCTCCTATCTGGGGACCCAGGCCATCAGATGGGGGCGTGGGGGTGAGTCAGCAGCTTCACACACAAAGCCCCCCGCTGTGGCCCCCACGTTCCTGGGATATTTGGAACTCTTTGGATTCTGGGCCTCAGGCCCAGCCAGAGGGTGGGGGAGTCCTCCAGATGTTCCCCCTGGGTGGGGGTCGGGGCAAGAATTACTGCTCCAGAAAAGGTGCAAGCTACACTGAGCTCTTACTGTCCAGTCCTCCACCCCTAGTGCCCTCTATTCACCCCTCTCCCCAGAACAGCCCAGGCTCTGCTCCCTGCCCCGCTGGGTGTATGGGGGGCCTGGGGGGCCTGGTTCCTTGAGGGCCTATGGGCCTGAGGTCTGCACAGCCAGGAACCAGTGGGTGCTTCGGTCCTGGTGCCATAGGCCATTGGGTGCTGGCAGGTCTGTCTCCTGCCAGCCCCCCCACACCCCACCCAGAGACAGAAAGCTGCCTTTGTGTTCCCCAAGATGGGGACAGGCCAGGCTCGCACGACATTAACCCACCCCAGGCCCCAGCCCTGCTGAGTCTAAGGTCTTAAAGTCCACTGCAGAACCTGACCCCCACCCCCAGGCTCTGGAGACTCAGGCACTGGGCTGTTGGGTGGGTGGGGGTCAGCGATGGAAGCCTCCCAAGACCTATTCCCTGGGGCGATTCACAGTGGGGTAGGGTTCCCCTGTTGTCAGTGTCGGGTCAGAACTTCAGCAGGGAAAAGTGAGTCACGCTGGAGGGAAACATTATTCAAGATCAACAAGCTCCTCCTCCACAGGGCCCCCCAACTCTTGAAGCCTCTCTATTCTTTCTTTGTATCTGTTTCCTCTGCTGCTTTCTCTTCCACCCAATTCCTGGCCTGTGGCTCTCTGTTTCTGCCTGTGTGCATTTCTGGGCAGTCAATCAATCTCTCTTTTTCTCTCCCTCCCACCCTTCCTGCCCTCCCCCACCCGACCCTTCTTTCTTTTGGCAAAGGTCTCCTCATCCCCTTATAGTTTTCCCGGCACAGGAGTGAACCAGGAAAGAGAATAATTTTTTGAAAGGGCACCAATGGGCCCCATTTCTCTTCCCCACTTCTGCCGGCTGGGCAAGGTGAGAGAGGAAGGGAACTCTAGGGACCACTGATACCCACTACCATCTGGTGGCCAAGGCCATTCAGAAATATCCAATGAGAAAGAAAGCAGGCAGAGCCCTCCGAGACCATGAACTCCAGCCCCTGATGCCATTGTTTACAGAAGGGGAAAGTGAGGCTCAGAGAGGGGCAGGGACTGGCACAAAATCATACCAGAGAGGCTGGGGCAAGTCTGGGACCCAGGTTCCTTAGCTTCCCCTGTTGCCGAGCTCTTCCCCAACTTATAAAGCTCCACATCATGTAATTTAGAGAAAGTTTACAGAGCAGATTATGATGCTAGGAAGCAGTGACTTTAAAATCAAACAAAGGACAAGCCTGTAGATTTATTGTCCAGAAGTGTTGAAGAAAGGATTCTTGAACTGAGGAGGTGGTCATCTTGGGCCATATTCTGATTCTGAGAATCCAAAGTCCCATGACTGATTCTAAGCTTCCAAGATTTTAGATGTCAGAGTTGTCAAGAGCCAAGAACTCTAAGAGGTCAAGATTTCAGAATTCTAAAGAAGCTGAAATGCTAGAATGCTAACAACCATCAAGGTTCGAGCATTTTAAAGTTGTAGGGATTCTATAATTCTAAAAGATGTTAAGGGTTCTAAAATACCCTCAGGTTCTTTGTTTACTGGATTCATCCGTTCTAGGATTCTATGAGCCTGATTGTCAGGGCCTAAAAAAAACTAAATAAAGAAACAGAAAAATTCAATGGAAATGTAGCTAAGGTACCAAAGCTCTCATCTGGGAAATTGTGGTACATCTGTCACAAAGAAAGGAGGCAATGATAAAAGTTCTAAAGTGATCGCAGAAGACTAGAGGAGAAAGAAAGGTGGGGGGTGACAGGTCAGCTGTGCCCTTTGCCTTATGCTGAGGAAAGGGAAGCTCTGCCCCTCACCCTCAAACTCTGGAGTCGGAAAGTGTTAACCGCACCCAACTTGCCAGAAACACACAAGGGTCCAAGCTGGAGTTCCCTTACAGGTCATTGAGTTCAACAGCCTCATTTTACAGACAAGGAAACTGAGGTCCAAAGAGAGGCAAGTGCTTTTGCCCTTGGCTACTGTGGCAAACGGCAAGAGCCAGGATTCCAACCCAGGCGCCCAGCCCTGTGCCAGCTGGCTACACGCCTCTCTCAAATCTCTACAGAACAGCCATCTCTCTCGCTTTTGACCAGGCACCTCCTAGTCATCCATTCCTCCCAAGAGTGGCTTTAACGCGCCGGTGAGGGGGTGACCCATGGCAGGTTCAAGGCACACACAGTGTCAGGGTGTAAGTGTGTGGGTGACATTTCCTGACCTTGTCCCCAGCCTCAGGGTCACCCCATCTTGGGGGTCTCCAGCTTCTCACAGTGTTGGATAAGGATCTGTGGATGGCTCCCTGGATGTCCAGCTCCAGAGGAGGGCTCTCTGTAAGTTGTGGCCTGGGTGTGTGAATGGGTGGGAATGGACAGGGTTTGGGAGACATTTGCTGAATCCACGTGTGTACCCACATGCCAGGGTTCCCCATTCCCACATCCCTACACACATACACACGACATTCCCCCCACGGCTCTTTGAGATGGCCTGCCTGACTCAATTCCTCTCCAGAGGGAGAGAGAGATGGAGGGAATGAAGGAAGGGGATGAGGGTACTGGGATGGAGGTTGTAAGGGTAGAGAGAGGGAGAGAGATGGGGGACAGGGGGGACAGAGAGGGGATACAGAGGGAGGTGGGTAACAGAGGAGGCTAAAGAAGCAGGGGTAACAGAAGATAGGGGGCAGAGACAGGGGGATAGGGCAGATGTGGGGACAGAGAGAAAGGAAAGGGAAACATGGATGATAGCAAGACAGGGACAGAGAGGGGAAATAAATGGGGGCAGAGAGGGAGGGCAGAAATACAGGGGGACGGACTACAGGGGAAACAGGGTAATGGGGGACAGAGTGACCCAGTCAAAGGGCACAAAGGTGGGAGACAAAGACAGGGTAGAGATGGGGCACAGAGAGGTAGGGAGAAAGGGGGACAGAGAGAGGAAGGGACAGGACTTCGACACTGGGGGACAGAGGACAAGGGTAGGGGGACAAGGAAAGAGACACAAGGACCCAGAGACGAGCTGGCTGAGGGATGCAGAGACCGGACGAAAGGACAGCGGGACCGGCCTCGGGAAGGCGGGCTTGGGGGGGGGGGGTCTCGGGCCCTTTGTCCCCTCCGGAATCTGGGCCTGTGCGGGGTGGGGGGGCTGCGGCACGGCGACTGGGGCCCGCGCCCCCTCCCCCGCCCGCGGCTCCCAGCTCCCGGCCCGCGCTGCGCTTTGTCCCGGGGAGGGGGCCCGGCCCGGCTCCGCGTGCATTGTTCGGCCTCTGCGGCCCCGCGGCGGCCGGGATGTCACCGCGGCGCGCCCCCGCCCCGGCCCGGCCGCCCGGCCCCGGCCCCCGACCCTACCTGGCCCCGCTGCGGCCGCCCACAGCAGCAGCAGCGGCCACTGGAAGCGCCGGGCCCGGCCCATGGTGCTGCTGCCGCCGCCGCCGCCGCCGCCCGCTCCCGGCCCGGCACCTGCACAGCCCGAGCCTCCCGCCCCGCGCCCCGCGCCCCGCCCCCTGCCCGCCCGGGGGCGGGGCGCCAAGGCCGGGGCGGGGCCGCCGGGCCTTGAGGGAGGGGGAGCGGAGGGGCGCGGGGCGCGAGACAACTGGGAGGGGCGAGGGGACAGGATGCGGAGAGGACAGGCGGAGGGTGCGGGCTCCGAGAGGTGGAGAGATGAGGGGGAAGAGGGCGGGAAGGGGTCGCGTGTGAGCGTGACGGTGCTGTGAGCGTGCCAGGTGAGGACGCTGTGCGAACGGGGGAGAGTGCGAGGTTGGGGTGTGCAGAGGTAAGAGTGTGTGGGTGGTGTGTGAGGCTGAGAACACTGTCAACTGTTGTGTGTGAGGGTGAGAACATAGTGTGGAAGTGTTAATATGTGAAGGTGAGTGTGTGGTTGGAGAAAGGTGTTGACAGTGTGTGAAGGTGCAGGTGGGTGTGAGCCGTGTGGGTGGTGGGTAAGACGGGGAGGGCAAAGTGACCGTGGGAGGGTTTGGGTGTTGTGTGCAGGTGTGCGCGACAGAGGAGAATGTTCTGTGAGGAGGGAAGGTGAGTGTGTTATGGGAAAGGTGAGTGTGAGAGGGTGTTCTGTGGACAGGTGAGTGTGAGGGGGAAGGTGTCTAGTGAGAGGCTGTGAGCTGAGCCAACTTGGGAGGGAGGGAAGGGGACAGCTGCTTCTCTGGGCTGGTCCAGGATCTCCCGGGGCAGGGTGGGGCTGGGGCTCAGGCATGGGCCCCTCCCTCCCTTCCTCCTGTCCTGGCCAAAAAACCCATGTTTCCGCATTGGTCCGGGGAGGGGCCCCCAAAAGTGACCCAGCTGGAGGGAAGCCTGAGTCCTGGGCCCCAGGGAGGGAGCTGCTGCCTGTAGATGCCTCCTAGGCCCTAGCGTCCTAGCTTCTCCACCCTGCTCCTCCTCTCTATGTCCCTGTTTATCTGTGTGCTTGCTTTCTGCCCTTTCTGCTGCTTCTCTCTCCATTGTTGGTGCTGACTCAGCCTTCCAGACCTTGGTCTCTTCTCCCTCCTGAGGAGGTGTCTCCCTGAGTCCACTTCCGGGGGACCATGTAGACCTAGTGCAGGGTCCTCATCCACAGGATCCAAGAAGAGTGAGAAAGCATGGAAGATCAGAGGCCTCAACCTCTCCCATGCCTGACAGTTAGGTACGCTGAGGCCCAGAGATGCCCATTATGAAAATCTTTACTCTTTATCCGTCACCAGTAAATTCTACATCCAGGTCCACTAAGGTACTTGAGCTCCCAGCAACCTCTCTCTCCTCAGGACCAAAGCTCCCATCAGCCCAGGGTCCCCAGGACCATTGTTGTTGCTGTTTGTTGCCTTTGAGTCACTTGCGATTCCTCGTGATCCCATGTGTGCAGAGTAGAGCTGCTCCATAGGGTTTTCAAGGCTATGACATTTCAGAAGCAGATCAACAGGTTCCGCTGGGTGGGTTCAAACTGCCAACCTTAAGTGCTAGATGAGCGTGTAACCGTTTGAGCCACCCAGGGACTCCCCAGGACCATGGCTCCTAGCAACTTCTTTTCAGAAGTCCCTACCCAGAAACCCACTGCCATCGAGTTGATTCTGACTCACAGTGACCCTATAGGGTTTCTAACGCTGTAATCTTTATGGGAGCAGACTGCCACATCTTTCTAACTGCTAACCTAAAGTTTGGTGGTTTAAACCCACCCAGCGGTACCATAGAAGAAAAGTCGTAGTGATCTGCTTCTGTAAAAATCACAGCCAAGAAAACTCTATGGAGCAGTTTTACTCTGTAATACATGGGGTTGCATTGAGTCTGAATCAACTCCTCAGCAACTAACAGCAATAGCAAACTGCAGGAAGAAGGGGTCAGGCTGGTTAATGTCTGCTCCTCCTTCCAGGGCTCACATTCTAAGAGATAGGATAAGAGGGAGAGAGGTGTTTGACCGGATTCAGGATACCCATTCAGACGGTAGCTGATAGTCTTCTTTTCCCACAAGAACCTATATGCCCTCTTGCTCAGGGTTCTAACTAGTGTCTTTTGGCCCAGCCGTAGGGCACCCTGGGAGATGTTGGTCTGGTTCTCCTATGTGACCTTTGGGTCCCACCATTTCTCCACCTGAGGGCACCATGAGAATGGTGGTTCCAATTTCCATTCTACTTCAGGTTACTCTATCCATTAGGATTTTCGTGCAAATGACAGTGAATCCAACCCAAACTGGCTTGAGAGAAAGGGAATTGGATCACATAACAAAAAGTTATGGATGGATGTCTTGGGCATGGTCTGTCCATCTCTCTGTCCTAAGGATGGATGGCTCCCCCTTGTGTTGCAAGATGGCTGGCAAAAGTTCCTGGGGTCACATTTCTTCACATTTGGGGAGGAGCAGGGAGAGAAAACATTCCTAGGTGGTACAACTGGTTTGCACTTGACTGCTAAACTAAAGGAACCCACCCTGGAAAATAGGCCTGGTGATCTGTTCCGTAAAGATTACAGCCAAGAAAACCCTATGGAGCAGTTCTATCCTGGAACACATGGGGTCACTGTGAGCCAGAATCAACTCAACAACTAATAATAACCAAAGCCAAACCCACTGCTGGTGACCCTATAGGACCGAGTGGAACTGCCCCATAGGGTTTCCAAGGCTGTGAATCTTTACAGAAGCTGACTACCACATCTTTCTCCCGCAGAATGGCTGATGGGTTCGAACTGCTGACTTTTTGGTTAGCAGCTGAGCATTTTAACCAGTGTTGCTACCAGGTCTCCTAACAATAACAAGAGGGAGAGAAAAAAACAGACTGAGAGAGACTGAGGGAGCCAACGAGGGAAAGAGAAGGAGGGAGAGAAGAAACAAGACTTTAATTCCCTCAGCAGAGTGGGAAATCTTTTTTCCCTCCAGAACTAGTTGCCATTAACTCGATTCTGGCTCATGGCAAACCCAAGTGTATCAGAGTAGAACCATTCTGCATAGAGTTTTCAATGACTGATTTTTCAGAAGGAGATCACCAGGCCTTTTTTCCAAGGCACTTCTGGGTGGACTTGAAGCAGTGCGATAATAGATTATCATCTGCACCACTCGGGTACTTCTTTCCCCCCAGAAGTCCCTGGCAAACCTCCCATTGTGCCTTATAGGCCCACATGATGCCATATGCCTATCCCTGAACTAATAACTATGGCCAGGGGGTGGGATTAGGCTGATTAAATTAGACATGAACCTGGGGCTCCAGCCCTGGGTCGGAGGTGAAATCAACTTTCTTGAGCAGAAGTGTATATTGAGGAGACAGCTGCTATGCCCACTATTTGGGGGGAAAGAATAGGTCCCCAAAAGATATGTGGGCTACAGGCCATGGGTTAATCACTCTTGAGGTCTTGAAATCTTGGGATGGTGCAGACCTTGTTTTCCGTCCCTGGTGAGGTCTGGGACCTAGCTCTCACTTGGATTCTTCCAATAAGGTTGTCATTTTTGCTTAAGTCAGCTGAAATAGATTTTGTTTCTTGGGACTGAAGATCCCTGGACAAAAACTTAAGAGCTATAAAGGATGAGGTTCTGATCACAGTATCATTCCCTCCCCCTTCTTCCTGAAAGGAGCCCTGGTGGCACAGCGGTTAAGCACTCGACTGCTAACTAAAAGGTGGGCGGTTCAAACCCAACAGCCACTCCATGGGAGAAAGATGTGGTAGTCTGCTTCCATAAAGATGACAGACTTGGAAACCCTATGGGGCAGTTCTGTGTGTCCTATAGGGTCCCTATGAGTCGGAATTGACTTGACGGCAGTGGATTTGGTTTTGGTTTGTTTTTTGCTTCTCCCTAAGAGAATCCTGATTTTGTGCAGATATTCACCTTTCTCTAATAGCCAGGTGATTTGGGGGAAGCCCAGGCGTGGGTTCTGAACATACTTTGCCAAAGATTGTGGTCCCATGTCCTCCTCCAGTGATTGCTTTAGGCATGGAAATATGAAATGATTCAGACCAAGGAAACTGGAGGGCAGGTCTGGAAGGATGTTTTGGGGTAAGCTTTCCTTGTTTTTTAAAGAACACCCAAGAAAAAAATGGCTTCTTTGTTATTGCTTCTGGATGTGGTTGTGATGTCTGGAACGACAGCAGTCATCTTGAGGTCATAAGTTAGACCAGCCTGACTAGGTCCCTTAGGACCTGGTGGAATCCTTGAATTAGTCAACCCAGGAACTGCCCTAACTCACGATCTGTTGTTACTCTTGAGATCACGTATTTCCTCTTTCTTTTAGCCGTTTTGAGTGGAATTTTCTGTTATGTGCAGACTTGGGCACTGTATTGCCCATGATTCACATAGAATGGAGGCAGGCTTCTTGCAGATTAAAACATTCCAGAGGTGCAACTGAAGAAAGACCTGGTGATCTGCTTCCATAAGATTACAACAAAACAAAACCAAAACCCGTTACTATTGAGTTCATTCCAACTCATGGCGACCCATGTGTTCCAGGGTAGATCTAAGCTCCATAGCTCCATCACTTAATCTTTACAGAAACAGATTGCCAGGCCTTTCTTCTGTGACACCATTGAGTGGGTTCAAACCATCAAACTTTTGGTTAGTAGATGAGCGCAAACCGCTAGTGCTACCCAGGGACCTTTCTGTAAGATAATAGCCATTGAAAGCCTCATGGAGCCCAGTTTTATTCGGAAACACTTGGGGTTGCCATGAGTTGGAATCCACTTGATGGAAACAGGTTTTGTTTTTGTTTTTGGTAAATGATACTTTCAGCTGCTCCCTCGCCAATGTAGCAGGATCTCTCTCACAGAGTCTGTTTTCCCAGCCCTGGCTGAGTGAGCTGCATACCATGGGAACCTCAGGAGCAGTGGATGGCTGTGTATGACCCCAACAACCATGTATGGTGGCTTTAAAGTGAACTTCCCTGACTGTAGCGGAGGAGGCCATAGGCAGCCTCTGACCCAAACTGCACTCTATCAGAGTCTCCTGGCTAAAATTTTAGAACTGGGACTCAAGTGGTTTGTGGTACTTGTCACCTTTATGGGCCTGTTTGGCTACTCTGTGTGAAGCAGAAGAAGGTAGTCTATGAAGAGATAGAAAAATAAAGTGTAATCCCGGAATGAAAAAGACGCATTTAGAGTGAGAGACAAGAGGCTGAGACCCAGAGAAGTAGGGAGCTTCTGCAAGAGGAGGAGACGACCTTGATTTCACATAGCTTTTCAACTGTTTCCTGTCCCTGTAAGATTGTCCCTTCCAATAAGGTTGTCGTTTTTGCTTAAGTCAGCTTAAACATATTTTATTTCTTGCAACTGAAGATCCCTGAACAAAAACTTAGGAGCTATAAAAGAGGTTGTGATCACAAGCCTTGGTGTAAAGCATCATGGGAAATGTATTCCTAGCCTCAACATCTGCTATAGGGCATCATGGGACATGTATTTCTAGCCTCTGATCCTTAGTGTAGGGCATCATGGGATATGTATTTCTATGCTTTGATCCCTAGAGTAGGGCATCATGGGATATGTAACCCTGTTGTTAATTGCCATTGAGTTGATTCTGACTGGCGACCCCATGTATGCAGAGTAGAACTGCTCCATAGGGTTTTCAAGGTTGTGAGCTTTCAGAAGCAGATTGCCAGGCTTGTCTTCCAAGGAGCATCTGGGTGGGTTCAAACTGCCAAGCTTTTGGCTGGTAGTTGAGTGCATAACCATTTGAGCCACTTCGGGACTCTGGGAAACGTAATACTAGCCTCCAATTTCTGCTATAGGGTCTCCTGGGAGATATAGTCCCACCCTTAATCCCTGCTGTAGAGCCCCATGGGAAATATTCCTAGACTCCAATCTCTGCTGTAGGGCATTATGGGACATGTATCCCTGGCCTCAATATTGGCTCTAGAGACTCATGGGAGATACATTCCTGGCCTCATTCTTGGTGGAAGGCATCATGGTAGTTGTAATTCTAACCTCCAGTCTCTGTTGTAAGAGATCATGGGAAATGTGAAACTATCCTCAATTTTGACTATGCAGCATCTCACAAAATGTCACTTTAGCCTCATCTCTGCTGTAGGGCATCATGGGCCATGTCATCCTGGCCCCATTTTTGTTGTAAGGCACCACAGAAGATGTAGTCTTTGCTTCCTTTCTTCCTTCCCTCTTTTCTTCATAACCTGCCATGTTTCAGGCACTGTTCTTGTAACCAGACGCTTCCAGGTCTGCTCAGCGTGGCTAGAAAGACACCAAGCAGTGAAAGAAGAGGAAGCTTTATTTACTTGGCCAAGTAAAGCAGCCCACCAGGACTTGTGTCGCCAAGGTGGCTCCCTGAACAATGGCCCAAGGGGTTTATATGGGTAGAGAGAAATTGGGTCTGCGGTCTTCAGGGACGCCCCAAAGTGGAGTCAGCCTGCTGATTGGTTTGGCCCATAAAGGCATTCCGGGGGTGGTCTGATCTTCTGCACCTGCTCAGTCTAAGGGGTGGGGGGGGGCACAAAGATGGGGTTTTGCCCACGTCCAGGGCGTAGACAGGGGTGTGTTTTTCAGCCTCTGACCTCAATAGGTCATCCAAGGGACACGGTTGTCGGTACTATGCAAGTCAGGCAGGCCAAACCTGGTTCCAGATCAGTTTCGACTGGTCTTGAGACCCCAGTCTCTTGTTTTTCTTAGGTGAGCTGGAACTGGAAGTATACCTAAATAAGGAGATATCTTAAAGACGGGGGGTTAGTTCCTACATTACCTAATACAGAGATAGCTTATATGCAAGGAGTTAGTTCTCATATCACGTAGGTGGCAGGTACCACCCCTTGGTTGTTCAAGATGGTGGGTGTGCTATCGACCTCATTCTAGGCTCTGGGAATACAGGAGTGAGCAAGTAAAAGGCCTTGCCCTCCATGGAGATTATAGTGGGAAGAGGTAGCAAACAAACAAACGAAAAAAAAGGACTATTCTTGTTAGCCATTGCTGCGTAACGAAATAGCCTAAAACTTAGTGACGTAAGACCACAGCCATATTATGCTTATGATTCTGTGGGTCAGGAATTTGAGCAAGGTACAGTGGGATTTATGTGTATGTGTTCCACAATGTACTAGGGTCCAAAGTGGGCTGGCTCGAACAACTGGAGATGCATGGGATGGATCATCTGGGGCCATATATCTAAAGCCCTTGGTTCTGGCTGTTGGCTGGGTTTCCCCAATTCTTTCACACATCACATCTGCTGGGGCCACAATGTACAAGGTAGCTCTTCCACTCAGTTGTCTGGTGCCTGGGCTGAGATGGCTGGAACAGTTGAGGCTCTCTCTTCATAAGGTGTTTATGCATGACAGCTTGGGCTTCCTCATAGCATGGCAGTTTCAGAGTATTAGGACTCTTCCATGGCAGCTGGCTTCTCCAGAGTGAGCATTCCAAGATTCAAGAAGTGGAAGATTACAGTTTCCTGGAGTCCCTGAGTGGCGAAAATGGTTAAGCACTCAGCTACTAACCAAAAGTTTGGCAATTTGAATCCCCCAGAGGCACCTAGGAAGAAAGGTCTGGCGATCTGCTTCTGAAAAGTCACAGCCATGAAAACTCTATGAGGTGCAATTCTACTCTGAAACACATGGGGTCGCCATGAGTCGGAATCTACTCAATGACAACTAGTTTTTGGTTTCAAGCCTGGGCCCAAAATGGCCAACAAGCACATGAAAAAATGCTCAACATCATTAGACATTAGGGAGATGCAAATCAAAACCACAATGAGATATCACCTCTCCCCCATTAGAATGGCAATGATTAAAAACAAAAAAACCCAGAAAACAGTAGGTGTTGGTGAGGTTTTAGAGAAATAGGACCTTCATCCATTGCTGGTGGGAATGTAAAATGGTGCAGCCACTGTGGAAAAGTTTGGTGGTTCCTTAAAAAGTTGCACATAGAACTACCAGATAGCCCAGAAACCCCAATCTTAGGTATATACCCGGAAGAAGTGAAGGCAGGAAAGCAAACAGAAACCTGTACACCAATTGTCACTGCCGCACTTTTCACAATAGCCAAAAAGTGTAAACAACCAAAATGTCCATCAACAGAAGAATGGATAAACAAAATGCAGTATATATCGTACATACAATGGAATATCGTGCAGCCATAAAGAGAAATGAAGTCCTGGTGCACGCCACAACATGGATGAAACTTGGAAACATTATGCTGAGTGAAATAAGTCAGTCGCAAAAGGACAAATACTGCATGATCTCACTTACATGAAATAAGCAAATATAAAGACACTGAGTTTATGTTGATTGTGGTGGAATATTTTGGAGGGAGATAGCAATCATGGTGGCACAACATGAAAAAAGTAATCAATATCATTGAGTTGTAAACGTGGAAGTTGGTGTGTTGGCCAATGTTTTGGTGTGTATATTTTCACCATTAAAAGACAAAAAAAAAAAAAAAAGCCTGGGCCCAGAAACTAGCACAGCAAAACTTCCACCATGTTCCATTGACCAAAGTCATCACCAAAACAAAAACCAAATCAGTTGCGGTGGAGTCAACTCCGGCTCAAGGAGACCTCCTCTGACTCATAGAGACCTCGTGTGTCAGAGTAGAGCTCTGCTCCATTGGGCTTTTTTAATGGATGATTTTTGGGAAGTAAATCCCCGGGCCTTTCTACCAAGATGCCTCTGGGTGGACTCGAACCGCCAACCTCTTGATTAGCCAAGCACATTAACTGCTGCACCACCCATGGACTCAAAGCAGTCACAGAGCCACAATATTCAAAAGGTGGAGGTACAGTCTCCATCAGTCCTAGGGCATCCTGGGAAATACAATCCAGCCTTTATCCCCCTGCTCCCAGAGCATCAGGGGAAATGTAGTCCTTATTCCCCAGTGCAGTGCATCAAGAGAGTTCTGGCCATCAGTTTATCTCCAGCAGTTGGTTTCCCACCTTCTGTCCCAGAGCCCCATGGAAAATGCAGACATGTTTCCTTAGAACAACAAAGCAGTCTTGGCCTTTGGAGCTTGGGAAAAGAGACTAGAAGGTTAGTGCTTGGGTGGGTGAGTTGGAAGGTTGCATTTGGGGATCAGAAATAGATGTGGAGGTGTCTTAGGGTGGAAACCCTGATGGAACTGTTTCTGGGGGCCTCAAATGCCTTGGTCCTAAAAAAAAAAAAAAGAACACCCCAAGAAACCAGTTGCTGTCGAGCTGAATCTGACTCATAATGACTGTGTGTGTCAGAGTAGAACTGTGCTCCACACAGTTTTCAATGGCTGATTTTTCAGAAGTAGATTGCCAGGCCTTTCTTCCAAGGTGCCTCTGGGTGGACTCAAATCACCAACCTTTTGATTAGTAAATAAGCACTTAACTGTTTGTGCTACCGAGGGACTCCTGGGTTCTACAACATGACCTCCAATGCCACAAGCCTGTGGAAAGGTGCACCCCCCTCCCCATTCATCCTCCCAAAGACAGATGCAATGGAGAAGGGCAGAAATGGCCTTGTTCACTGGTACAAAAATCTTTATTAAGTATAAAATATTAAATAATAAAAATATTAATTCATAATAACAATAGCAGTGACAATATGAATAGTAACAACAGCTCTCCCGCTGGCCCACGGCCTTTTTCCAGCTTTCCTCCTCCGGTTCTCACAACAACTTTGTGACACAGGCGTTTTGACAGCTGGGGAAACTGAGGCTCAGAGAAGACAGCACACTGGCCTGTGGTCACACAGTAAGTCTGCAAGGCTAGGAGCTGAGGAAAGGGCAAAGAGGTCCACTGGATCCAGCCAGTGTAGGGGTGCTTCTGGGTTCAGGTAAAGAGGAGAGTGCCTCCCCACACTCTTGCGGTCATAAGCAGGGTGATGGTGAGGGGGAGGTGGGTGGGGCCAGGCCCAGGGGCGCCCCCCGTGCGGGCCTGGGCATCCCGGGCTGGGTGGTTACAACCATTTCCGGAACAGCAAGAAACACTGACATTGGTCAGGCTGAAGGTTTCAGCCATGTGGAGGCCTTGGCACCATGAGGGGGTAGCACAGCCTCTCACTGTGTATCTTGGCTTCCCCAGCCCTGAAGAAAGAGAAGACTGTATGAGAGACTCAGCCTTTCCTTGCCCCTCAGGGAGTCTCCTGAACGTCTCAGAGACTCCCAGTTCTTGAGCCTGGGGCCTGGAACTCTCACTGGGTGACATACCACCCTACGGTGGGAGCCTTTTCCACTGCCCCTGGCAAAAGCGGCAGTTCTCTAAGTGTGGTCCATAACAATGCTAAGACGTTACGTGCCTTTTCCACTCTCGTTCTCTCACAAGTGGAGTTTCTAGAAACTACAGGACATGTTATATTGCAAGAGACTGAATGCAGAAGCAGATAGGAGGATCCAGCTGTCTTCTATTAAGCCAGACATCAAAGAGACTTGCAAAACAGTAAAGCAATGCCATTCTCCTCAATAATTTTTTTAGTTTTACAAAATATAGTTATTAAAATACATGTATATGTTATTTATCCTAACACATAATGGATTTGTTATTGTTATTTTTAAATGAATTAATAAATGAATCATTTAATATTTTCTCAGCTTTAATTTCTAATATAGTTAGATAAATATAACCCACATAAACAATGGTTTTTAAGAGTGTAAAGGAGTCTTGAGACCAAAAAGCTTAGGAACCACTGGAGTAGGAAGGAAAACTTTCCCACGACCTCACAGGGTGAAAGCCCGTGATGTCCACAGGAAGTCCCACCCACCTACAGGAAATCCTACCCACCAGAGGTCCACATTTCTATGGCAGAATATCTATTTCCTAATGAACAATCCTTAATTTCTTACAACCATTTCTACCCTTCTGGGCGAAGTCCCACCTCTTCCACAGGAAGAGCCACCTCAACTAAGCCCAGCTTAATTGGAAGTCAACCTCTTGCAGAACACCACCTCCCTTCAATTAGTATCCCCTCCCAGCTCCAAATGGCATTACCATTAGAGCCTGTGGCTTCCAGACATTGAGTCATGGGGCCTCGGCAGGAGATGAGGGAAGTCTCTTCTGCGGAACATCTGTCGGTGCTGTTCCCCTCGCAGGTATAACACTGGAAGCCATTCAGTGTCAAGTTTTTAAGTGTCAGGACTTAGGAGAAGGCAAGAGACACAGAGAGGAGGAAATTAGCATGGAGGGCCCCCTCCTTCCTGGCATTGCTTCTAGGGAATGCAAGTACTCCCCAGGACTTACAGTTCTGAGCCTGAGATGTCATGGAGCCACCTTGTGGTCAGGCATTGGAATGGCGATTTCTTTTGGGGCGTTCTCTAGGACTTCTGAGAGAAATCCCAACATCTGTCAACTCTCCATTATCCCCGATCTGACCAGGCAAAATGCCAGGCACTGGGTATGCAGCCATATAAGATGAAACAGTCCCTGCCCTCACAAAGCTTAGAGTTTGGAACTGCATTGTCAGATATGGTAGCCAGTAGCCACTAAGCCACATGCGATTGTTTAAATGTAAATTTAAACTTGTTGCTGTTGTTAGTTGTCGACATCGAGTCGGCTATGACTCATGGTGACCCAATGTACAACAGAACAAACCATTGCCTGGTCCTGTGCCATCTTAAGGATTGTTGGCATGTTTGAGTCCATTGTTGTGGCCAACCTAAGGGGTTCATCTTCTAAACTTATATAGGACAATGTTCTGTTGTGGTCCATAGAGTTTTCATTGGCTAATTTCTGGAACCAGATAGCCAAGCCTTTCTTCCTAGTCTTAGTCTGTAAGCGCCACTGAAACCTGTCCAGCATGGGTAACCTCACTGTTATTTGAGATGCCAGTGGCATAGCTTCCAGAATCATAGCAATACACAAGCCACTACAGTATGACAAACTGAGAGATGGGTGGTAGAAATTTAAACTAATTAACATTAAATTCAATTTAAAATTCAGTTGTTCATATTTCAAGTGCTGAATAGCTACTTGTGACTAGTAGCTACCATACTGGACAGCGCAGATATAGAACATTTGCATCACTGCAGAAAGTTCTGTTGGACAGTGCTAGTTTAGAGAGACAGAATAACATGAGAACTCTAGATTGTATTGGGCGAGGAAGGACAGGGAAGGTTTCCCTGAGAACGATACATTAAAGTTGAGACCGAATGGATGAGAAGTTGCCAGCCAGGTGAACCCTTGGGGAAGAGGTGTTCCAGGTGGAGGCCACTGCATATGCAAAGGCCATGAGGTAGGATGGAGTTTGATGGTTGTCAAGACTAAACGAAGATCATGAGGCAGACAGGTGCCATTCCATAGGTCAAAGGAAGGCTTTTGGATTTTATTCTAAGAGCGAAGGGGAAGTTATTGAAGTGCTTAAGGCAGGCGAGTGACATGATCTATTGATCTATTTTTTTAAAAATCACTCTGGCTGCTGTGTTGAGCATCAGCTGTAGAATGGTAGGAGTAGAAGCAGAGAAGCCAGTAAGGAGAGTACTGCAACAATATAAGGGAGAGGTGATGGTGGCTTGGACCAGGGTAGTGGCAGTAGAGGTAGGGAGCAGGGGAAGGATTCAAGAGAGATATAGCAGGCAGAAAGCACAGGTCTTAGAGAAGGGTTGATAAATCAAAAAAAAAAAAAAAAAAAAAACAACCAGTTGCCATTGAGTCGATTCCTACTCATGGTTACCCCATGTGTGTCAGGGTAGAACTGTGCTCCACAGGGTTTTCAATGGCTGATTTTTTGGAAGTAAATCACCAGGCCCTTTCTTCTAGGGTGCCTCTGGGTGGACTTGAACCACCAACTTTTGGTTAGCAGCTCAGTGCTTAACCATTTGCACCACCCAGGGACTCCAAAGGATTAATAGTCACGTTGAATTCCTTAAAAAAAAAATCCCTCTTTGAGGAAGGACTCGATATGCTCATTTTTTAGAAGAGAAAACAGAGACCCAGAGAGAAGCGATTTGCCTGAGAGTGATTATGAGGTGGTCTTTCTGAATGCACCTCCCTACTCCCATCCCGGGCCTCACATTGAGTCCCTTGCTCCTTACTTGGGCCCCCATTGCATTGGGTGGTGTTGCAGCACCTCAGGAAGTGGAAGGTGTTGTTGTTGTGGAAGCCAGTTGGGTCTGGGCAGCCAGGGAGGTAGCCACAGCCGCGGGAGTAGCGCTCATCCTTTAGACTTGCTGTAGGGGGCAGAGGAAAGAGGCTAGATTGTTGGTAAGGAACTAAGACTGGATTTGTCTACCCCTGGTAGTCATTCATCTATTCTCTGCTTACCCTTCCACTTGGGGAATCCATACATCCAGCCAAAAGACTACATTTTCCAGCCTCCCTTGCAGCTAGGTAGGTCTTATGACAAAGTTCTGCCCAATGTGATGTAAGTAGAAGTGCTTTAAGGGGACCTCTTATTAAAAAGCTGTGACCTTTTTGCCCCGTCTTTTCCCTTTCCTTCTTCCTGGAACTTGGACATAAGGTCTGGAGCTCCAGCAGCCATACTGGACCATAATCTGTTGCTGTCGAGTCAATTCCAATTTACAGCGACCCTATAGGACAGAGTAGAACTGCTTGTCATGATTGAATTGTGTCCCACAAAAATGTGTCAACTTGGCTAGGCCAAGATTCCCAGTATTGTGTGATTGTCCACTATTTTGTCATCTGATGTGATTTTCCTATGTACTGTAAATCCTACCTCTATGATGTTAATGAGGCAGGATTAGAGGTAGTTATGTTAATGAGGCAGGACTCACTCTACAGGATTAGGTTGTGTTTTAAGCCAATCTCTTTCGAGATAGAGAGGCGAGCAGAGAGACAGAGGGACCTCATACCACCAAGAAAGAAGCACCGGGACCATACCGTGTCCTTTCTACCCGGGATCCCTGCACTGAGAAGCTCCTTGACCAAGGGAAGATTGATGACAAGGACCTTTCCCCAGAGCCTACAGAGAGAGAAAGCCTTTCCCTGGAGCTGGCATCCTGAATTTGAACTTCTAGCCTCCTAGACTATGAGAGAATAAATTTCTGTTTGTTAAAGCCATCCACTTGTGGTATTTCTGTTATAGCAGCACTAGATGACTAAGACACTGCCCCATAGGGTTTTCAAGGAGCGGCTGGTGGATTTGAACTGCCAACATTTTGGTTAGCGGTCAAATGCTTAACCACTGTGCCACCAGGGCCTCATATTGACCATAAGGCAATCTTAAGAATGGAAGACATTTGGGTTGCTGGTGACTGGGGAACTATCCTAGCAGTCCTGGATTTCTTACCTCTGGACTTTTTGTGTATGAGAGAACTAACTTTCTGCCTTATTTAAATCACTTAAACCTTGTTTAAATCACTGTTATTTTGGGGGTTGTTAAGTGCAGCCTCGGGAAGGAGTCATGCAGGGGAAAGGAGTTGCTGGTGGGTTGGGGCTCACATTCCAGGCTCCGGTGGGTCACCACCTCCAGGCACTGTTCTCCAGGATTGCGGCATTGCAGGCTGTGACCCCGGCCCCTCTCACAGCTCATGTCTGATGAGGCACAGGAAGCACATTCGAGATAATGCCTTTGGGGGAAGGTGAAAATCCGCCCTGGTTGGAGAGAAGTAGGAGGGTGAGACTCCATGTGGAGAGTCGTGGAGATCCAGCTCACTCAAGGACTTATCTCAACGTCAGTTCCTCCTTATCTAATCCTTCAGCAATCACCAAGCCCTGCCCATTCTACCGCCCAAAGTTTTCTGGGATCCATCCCCTCTTTTCCAGCCCCATGGCCACATCCAGCTTGGACCTCCTCTCCATTTCCAGTGTTGCCCCTGCCCCCCAGTGCATCCCCACAGGGCCCTACAAGGATATTTCTTTTTAATTGTACTTCAGGTGAAAGTTTACAGCTCAAGTTAATCTCTCATACAAAAGTTTATATACATATTGTCATATGACACTAGTTGCAATCCCTACAATGTGACAGCACACTCCCCCTTTCCACCCTGGGTTTCCCATGTCCATACAACCAGCTCCTGTCCCTTTCTGCCTTCTCATCCTACCTCCAGATAGGAGCCACCCATTTCGTCTCATGTATCTGCTTGAACTAAGAAGTACACTCTTCATGAGTATTATTTTATGTTTCATAGTCCAGTCTAATCTTTGTCTGAAGAGTGGTTTTCGGGAATGCTTTTAGTTTTGGGTTATCAGAGCATCCGGGGGCCATGGTTTCAGGGGTCCCTCCAGTCTCAGTCAGACCATTAAGTCTGGTCTTTTTATGTGAATTTGAGTTCTGTTCACTTTTCTCCTACTCCGTCAGGGACTCTCTGTTGAGTTCCCTGTCAGGGTGGTCATTGGTAGTAGCCCTAGATGGATATTTCTAACACCCAGATCTGACCCTGTCTTTCCTCTGCTCATGGCTCCCCATTGTCCTCCGAATAAAATCCAAGCTCCTCAGTGTGGCATTCAAGGCTTATCAAAGACTGGCCATCTGTATTCATCTCTCATGACTATCCCTTTAGACTCTTTGTTCCACACTGACTTCCCATCAAAACACCAAACTCATTGCTGTTCAGTTGATTCTGACTTATGATGACCCCATATGTTACAGAGTAGAACTTCTCCATAGGGTTTCCTTGGCTGTAATCTTTATGGAAGCAGATTTCCAGACCTTTCTTTCACGGCACCATTGGGTGGGTTCCAACCACCAATCTTCAGGTGAGTAGTTGAGCACCAACTTTGCACCAGCCAGGGACCCTTGACTTCCCACAGTCCCTGAATATACATGCTGACTTGTATCCAGACCTTTGCATATGTTGTTGCCTTTTCTTAGAACACCTTTCCTTTGCTTTCCCTAATTTCTACTCATTCTTCAGGTGTCAGTTCTGATTTTACCTCCTCCACGAAGCCCTCCCTGACCTCCTGGGCTGCATCAGGCATCTCCTCTGGGCTCTCACAGCCCCTTGGGTTCCTCCATCCCAGCTCGGCCTACTCTGGGTCTTCACTGTCTGGTGACAGACGTCTTTTCTCCCACTGAACTGTGAGGGCAGGACTAGGGCTGTCTCAGTCACCACTGTGTCCCAGCACCACAGAGCACAGTGTCAAGCCCAGAGAAGATATTCAATAGATATTTGTCAAAGAATAAATGAACGAATGGACAAATGTTTAAAACACTTCTATTGCCCCTGTGGTAGCCAGCCTCCAAGATGGCCCCCAATGATCCCTGCCTCCTGGTATCCATCCATTGTGTAGTCCCTTCCCATAAAGAATAGGAGTGACCTGTGTAACCAATAGGATACTGTAGAAATGACTGTGTGTGACTGCTCTGGCTAGATCATAAAAGACATTGCAACTTCTGCCCAGCTCTCCCGTGGATCACTTACTCTAGGTGAAGCCAGCCACCATGTTGTAAGGACACTCAAGCAGTCTGATGGCGAGGTCCAGATGGCGAGGAACTGATGCCTCTGCCCAAGCCATGGAAGTGAATCAGCCATGTGAGTGAAGCTACCTTGGGAGCCTTCAGATGAGTGCATGCTTGGCTGACATTTTGACTGTAACCTCATGAAAGATCCTGTGCCAAAACCACCTAGCTAAGCCACTCCTGGATTCTTGACCTTTAGAAACATTGTGAAATAATAAATGTTTATTTTATTTTAAGTTTTGGGACAATCTGTAATGTAGCAATAGGTAACAACTAACACTATTTAATTGTCTCAGGGATCAAAGCCTCACATTGTTGATAACTTTGTCTCTCAGTGGATCAGTTACTTCTCCCTGTAAACACGCTTCCTCTGCTCATGCCTTTGCTCACACCATTTTCCATGCCTGGCATGCTGTCCCCTTCCTGACTGCAGAAATACAAGTTGAGTTTGAGCCAAGTCTTAGAAAAGTGAAAGGGCTGCCTCAGCCAAGGTTCTCAAATGGCATGCTAAGAGCCATAATTAGGTGAATCATTTCCATCCAAAGTTTAATTCTCCCTTCAGAGAAAACTACAAGGCCAATACCCATGTCTTCTCACATGAACTTCCTTGAAAATGAAAACATGAATTGCCGACACTGTCAAAAGTAGCAAACTTGCATGACTTATGGGTCTCCTTTGTGAACTCTTCTTATGTCGCGCTTCTAAATGCAAGTGATCCTCAGGGTTCTGCCTTAGCCCCTTTTTATTTCTCATGATACATACTCTCTCCTCTGAGGATGTTATCCTTTGACATGGCTTCATTTCCATCAATACGCTAGTCACTCACAAATCTCTCTTCAGTTCAGACTCTTTCTGAGCTTCAGACCTGTATACCCAACTGCCTCCTGGATGCTCCCTGGCTCTCTCTCAAACACCTGAATATCTACATGCCCCAAACTAAAATCTCCATCTTCTCCCCAGACGTGCTCCTTCTCCTGAATCCCAGATATCTCAGGCAGCCCCATTTAGTCCCCTGGGACAGAAACCTGACAATGCCCCTTGACCCTCCACATCTATGCATCAATCTGGCTACTTCTACTGACCTGTCTTCTAGTTCTTTAATCCTTTTGTTCTGCTGTTTATAATCTGCTATTAAGTATGTCTATTGAGTTCTCAATTTCAACCATTGTTTTATATTTTTTGTTTGACCCTTTTAGATTCCAGATCTGTGGTATAATTTATCCTTTCCTCTATATTCTTAAACATATTGATCATAGCCATTTTAAAGTTCCACTTGATTACTCCAGTATCTGAATCACTAAAGTCTTTCTATTATTGGCTTTTCTCTTGGTTTCCAGTCAATTGGTCCTTTTTATTTTCTTCAGCATAGCTTATAAATATTGATTAGATGGCAAACACTATAGATTAAAATTTTCAAAAGGCTCTAAATGATGTTATCTTCTCCAAAGAGGGTTAGGTTTTCTTCTTAACAAGGGTTGGCTATAGGCTTTTTTAAGGAGCCCTGGTGGTGCAACAGTTAAGTACTCAGCCGCTAACTGAAAGGTTGTTGGTTTGAACCCACTCAGTGGCTGTGTGGGAGAAAGACCTGGTAATCTGCTCCTGTAAATATCACAACCTAGAAAACCCTATGGGGCAGCTCTACTCTGTCACATGGGATTGTCTTGAGTAGAAATTGACTCGATGGGACACAACAACATAGGCTTTTAAGATTGATCTATTTCAGTGTTGCCCTTAATCCTAGGGTATGATCTCAGAGGAAACCCTGAGGTGGTTACCAGGGCCTCTCCAAGCTGGAAACCCGTCTCCCTAGCATCACATATCTGCTGAAATCCTTGCTCAGCTCTGCAGCTCCCTAGCTACTGTTTTCTGCTGAGTTCCTCGGAGTCTCATCCTATGCATGTACAACTTGCCAATGACTTGAGGGAAATTTGTATGAAGATTTGGAGGTTTCCTTCTCCGTAGGCCCCATCCATTTTAGGACTTTACCTCTCAATTTCCAGACACTCTGGCAGTCCCAAACTCCAATTTCTGTCTAGTCCAGTGACTGTTTTTCTGGTTGGGCTCTTTTTCCCTCCTGCTGCGGTGGACTGGCACATGCACTTGGGGAAAAGCCAGGTTGACTGTGGAATTCAACTTCTGTGCTGCCCTAATTTAAAACCGTGTGGTGCCTCAAGTTACTGCCTGTATCTGCTACTCTCCAATAACTTCAAACAGTTGTTTATAATTTGTACTTTTATAATTATAGTTTTTATAGTTGTCACTGGCAGGAGGGTTGTGTTGTTTTTGTTAGGTGCCGTTGTGTCGGTTCCTACTCATAGTGACCCTCTGTACAACAGAACGAAACACTGCCCGGTCCTGCGCCATGCTCACAATCGTTGTTATGCTTCAGCCCATTGTTGCAGCCACTGTGTCAATCCATCTTGTTGAGGATCTTCCTCTTTTTCACTGACCCTCTACTTTACCAAGCATGATGTCCTTCTCCAGGGACTGATCCCTCCTAATAACATGTCCAAAGTATGTGAGACATAGTCTCGCCATCCTTGCTTCTAAGGAGCATTCTGATGTACTTCTTCCAAGACAGATTTCTTCATTCTTTCGGCAGTCCATGGTGTATTCAATATTCTTCACCAACACCACAACTCAAAGGAGTCAATTCTTCTTTGGTTTGCCTTATTTATCGTCCAGTTTTCGCATGCATATGAGACAATTGAAAACATCATGGCTTGCGTTAAGTGCACCTTAGTCTTCAAGGTGACATCTTCCCTTTTCAATACTTTAAAGAGGTATTTTGCAGCAGATTTTCCCAATGCAATGCCTCTTTTGATTTCTTGACTACTGTTTCCACGGGTGTTGATTGTGGATCCAAGTAAAATGAAATCCTTGATAATATCAATCTTTTCTCCATTTATCATGATATTGCTTATTGGTCCAGTTGTGAGGATTTTTGTTTTCTTTATGTTGAGGTGTAATCCATACTGAAGGCTGTGGTCTTTGATCTTCATTGGTAAGTGCTTCAAGTCCTCTTCACTTTCAGCAAGCAAGGTTGTGTCATCTGCATATCGCAGGTTATTAATGAGTCTTCCTCCAATCCTGATGCCCCATTCTTCTTAGTCTGATAGAAGTGACTCCATCATGACTAGAACAAGACATCCACCCCAACATCTAATCCATCACTAAGGCCTGCCCATCTACCTGCTAAGTAGCTCTTAAATCTATCCACCTCTTTCCATTTGCATGGCTGACACCCTAGTCCAGCCACGCTCTACTTTATCTGGACAACTGCACCCACCTCCAAGTTGGTCTCCCTTCATCCACCCTTGCTTCCCTCCAATCTGTCTTTTACCCTGAGGTCAGAATATTTTTTAAAAAATATAGATCTGATTGTGATACTCCCCTGCTTAAAACCTTTCCATGACCCCCCTCCCATTATCCCCAAGATGAGGTCTATATTCCTCACAGCAGCCTAGAAGGCCCTGTGTGATATGACCCTGCCAATTTCACCAGCTTGTCTTTTCCCATTTTTTCCTTCCTCCAGCCATACTACTTTCACTCACCCCTGGGCCTCTGTATCTGTTACTCCTGTCTATAAAACCCCTTTCCATTGTCTTTTTTGACTGTCCAACTCTTACTCATCCCTCAAGATCTGTCATCTCCGGGGTCCCACAGTCCTTACTCTACACCCATACCAGCCCTAACCATTCTGGCCTGTGCTTCCCCATCCTAGCTCTGACCCATCTGTTGTCTGCTTCCCCATCATGGTCCCAATCACTTTGGGCTATGGTTCCTCCATCTCAGTCCTGACCCCTCTGCCGATGCCTCCCCCACCCTCGCCCCGACTCCTCTGCCCATGCCTCACCCATCCCCTTGACCCCTCTGCCTGTGCCCCCCCATCTTAACCCCCACCAATTTGGGCAGTCACTATCTGGTGATGGGTCTGTCACCCTCCCCATACACACTGGACTATGAACCCCACGAGGGCAGGATCCGCGGCTATCTTGGTCACTGCTGTGTTCCCCACATCATGTAAGTACAGGGTATGGTTAAATCATCTATTCAAGTAGCCACAATCAGGGTAAGACAGTATTAGAAACAGGACAATTTACCTTAACTAGAAAAGAGTGTCTGCCTTGAGCATTCTGCTCTTTAAGATCTATCTACATGGAATCAAAGTGACAACAGCAACTCGAAAGATTAAATAGGAACCTTAGGGGGCAGTGAGTTTATGTTTATGGGGGAGGAACAACTTGGAAAAGGAGGATGAGAATACTTGCCCAACTCAAAGAGTGTAATCACTGTCCCTGAACTGTACATGTAGAAACGGGAATTGGTGTATGTTTTTGCTCTGTATATTCTCAATAACAACAACAAAAAAGAATATAAATTATTTAAATAAATAAATAAATAAGAAAGAGATGGGGCTTTTTAACCAGTTGTTAAATTACTGAATTGAGACCACAACTCCCACGGCCTCTACCAGACTGATTCCAGCACAACTAGATGGTGCCCGGCTACCACCACCAACTGCTCTGACAGAGATCACAACAAGAGGGTCCAGGACAGAGCTGGACAAAAATGTAGAACAAAATTCTAACTCACAAAAAAAGACCAGACTTATTGGTCTGATAGGGACTAGAGAAACCCTGAGAGTATGGCCCAGACACCCTTTTAACTCAGTACAGAAGTCACTCCTGAGGTTCACCCTTCAGCCAAAGATTAGACAGCCCCATAAAACAAAACAAGACTAAATGGGCACACCAACCCAGGGGCAAGGACTAGAAAGATGGAGGGGACAGGAAAGCTGGTAATGAGGACCCCAAGGTCGAGAAGGGAGGGGAGTTGACATGTCGTGGGGTTGGTAACCGATGTCACAAAAGATGTGTATTAATAGTTTAATGAGAAACTAATTTGCTTTGTAAACCTTCATCTAAAGCACAATTAAAAAATAAAATAAATAAATCACTGAATTGACAGCCGCTGCCCTGAGCTTCCTGGTGGACCCTGACTACTTAAAACTCTCCCCTTAGATCCCTCAAGTCTCCATGTTCTATCAGCTAAAGGGTTAACACCAGGCCCAGCAGGGGGGCCTCCCGGAGTCCTTCCTGATTGGTCAGGAGGCATTGACCAATGTTGTTAAATATTTTGAATATCATCTTCGATTAGAAGAATTACTTAGACCCAAGTATTAGTTCTTTCCTTAAGAACATGTAACCAAGAGAGGAAGCCAGCATCCTCTCTCTTGTCGCTTCCTTGAAACTTAACATCTGACCCAGTCTCTCAGCAGATTAAAGTCTGGGGTCAGGATGGATGAAATCCAGCAGAATCAGCATGAGTGAAAAGCAAGAAAAGACCAGCACAAATGCTGGTGCCCTGGCTCACTGACGTCACTGTGGCCGGACCAGCCTCATCTGATTTCCTTCCTCAGCAGAGCTGGAAGGAGAAATCTCTGCTGGGCTGTTCAGCATGGGTCTATTCCTGGCCCACTCTTCCTCTTTGGTGGGAATTTGGGGAATTTGACCCTCTCTTAAGTCTTTTTAGAGCCCCTGGGTGGCGCAAATAGTTAAGCACTTGACTACTAGCCAAAAGGTTGGAGGCTGGAACTCACCCAGAGGTGAGACGCTTCCTCTACCTGGAGAGAGGGTGTGTGCATGGGAGTGTCTAATGGCTGCTGTTGCATCTTAAATATAAACCCCAAAACCAAATGCCGTCGAGTTGAATCTGACTTCTAGTAACACTATAGGACAGAGTAGAACTGCCCCACAGGGTTTCCAAGACTGTAAATCTTTACAGAAGCAGACTGCCACATCTTTCACCCACGTAGAGGCTGGTGGGCTGACATTTCGGTTAGCAGTCAAGACTAAACACTGTGCCATCAGTGCTCCTTCATCTTATATGTAACAACCAAAAACGTAAACATGTGCAGAATGGGGATAGGGTTAGGGATGGGAATGAGGTTGGGGAAGAGTATGTAACTGGGGGTAGGAGTGGGACAGTTTGAGATAAGGATGGGTTGAATTGTGGATGGGGTTAGGGATGTGTTTGGAATAGGATGGGATTGAGTTGGAGACAGTGTTGGGGTAAAATGAAGTTGGGGATGGGACTGGAGATGAGATTGGGTTGAAGATGGGGATAAGGTTGGGGACAGGGTGGAGAATGAGCTAGAGGTGAGATTGGGTTGGGGTTGAGGATAGGGTCGAGAATGAGTTGGAGACAAGACTGGGTTGGGGATAGGAATAGGTTGGGGATAGGTTTGAGAATGAGTTGGAGATGAGTTTGAGTTGGGGTTGGGGATAGGGATAGGATCGGGAATGAGTTGGGGATAGGACTGAGCTAGAGATGGGTCTGAGTACGTATTTGAGATAAGAATGGGTTTGAGTTGGGGTTGGTACTGGGGTAAGGCAGGGAGTAGGGTGGAATTGGGATAGGATTGGGATAACAGAGCAGTTGATCTGGGGTTGGGGATGATTTGGGGTCGGGGATGGCAAGGGTTGCCCTACTCACCAGGCTTAGGCTTGTTGCACAAATCTGATGCACATATGGTCTCTGTAAGGGTGATGATCTGTGAACCTGTTCGGTAGCTCATGGTTCTGTTGGTCTTCTCTGGGTGGGCACATCCCCTCTCCACCTTCTCCAGCTCTTCTTCACCCACTGTGAGGAATATGTCTTTGTCACCTCGAAGCCTCCCCTGGGCCCAAGCAGCTTCTGAAACTTTCAGGGCTAATCCCTGTTGGGCCTCTCCTCTTGTTTGGGTACAACTCTGTCTTTCCAGACTTATCTACCAACCCAACCCCAACACACTGGAAATCTATACCTTCTCAGTGACAACAGTGTCACTGGGACCTTTTGGATCCATCTACACCCCTAGCTTAGTGATCTCAGCAGGCAGATGCCTCTATTAGGAATTTTTAAAGTGAAATACTTCAAACTTACCAAGAAGTATGAGAATGATATAATGAATACTTATGTATTCATCACCTAACTTTGTAGTGTATTAGCATTTTGCTATGTTTGTTTCAGATAATTTTTTAAAAGAAAGAAAATATTACAGATACAGCTAAAGCCCCCTGTATGTCCCTCCTTTCATGCCCTGTTCAGAGGCAACCACTGGTGTAAATCTTATTCTGTGTATGGATAACAATGTATGCTATGGTTTTACATGTTTTCAACTTTATGTAAAAAAGCATCATATTCTGCAACATATTTTTCTTTATCTCAACCCTATTCTTGAAATATATTCATGCTGATACATGCAGAATTCTCCCTCCTTCACTTAAATTACTGCATAAACCAAAAAACAAAACCCGTTGCTGTTGAGTCAATTTCAACTCATGGCAACCCCATGTGTTTCAGAGTAGAACTGCTCCAAAGGGTTTTCTTGGCTGTAATCTTACGGAAGCAGATTGCCAAGCTTTTCTTCCACTGTGCTGTTGGGTGGGTTTGAACCACCAACCTTTTGGTTAGTAGTCGAGCACAAACAGTTCATGTCACCCAGGGACCTTCAACTACTGCATAGCATTCTATTATGTGACTATGCCATAATATTTGTCTTTTGTTGCTGACAGACTTTAGGTTGTTTTCAAGTTTCCCAACATTCCCAAGCATCTTGCTAAGAACATTCCTATGCATGTGTCCCTGGGCACATGTGGCCAAGGTTCTTGGGAGTTTCTATATTCCTAGGTGTTGAACTGCTGGCTGTAGGGTAAGCTAATCTTGATCTGTAGTGGATATTGTCAAACTGCTTTGTGGGATGGATGCACCAATTTACTCCCCTACCATGGGGTCTGTGCTCGGCATTCTCATCAGCCCGGGTATTGTCAGATGGTTAAATGCTTGCCAATCTGGTGGGTGTGAAATGGGGTGTCTTTGTGAGCTTAGTTTGCATTTCCCTGATTAGTGGTGAATGAGGTGCCTTTGTCCCTTGCGTCCCCGCTCGTGCTGGAGTAGGGGAGCTCACCTTCCCGTATGCGCATAACCGTGGTCCTGCAGAGGTTCTGGCCGAAGGTGCACTCGTCCACTCGGCAATGCCCACTCGTCTCACACAGCATGCACCGCAGGCCCCAGGAGACTGCAAGTGGGGGGAGGAGGAAGAAGGAGGCGAGGCTGTTACATGCTCCGCGACAGGATTCCCTCCTCGTCCTGCATTCCCCAATACCAGGTCCCAGTCTCCTGGCCTAGTCCACTCAGTTTGGTTCGTGCTTCGTGCTTCGGGTTCTGCCCTCCCCTCGGTTCCAACTCTGGGTTCCAGCCGCGCTTCTGTCTCTAGCCCAACCTTCTATCTCTGCCCACAAGCCTTCCCCTAAAGTCCTGTTCTCGCCAGTTTCCCCTTTAATTTTGTCCTCCCGGAGTCTTGCTGAATCCTATCCCCGCCCTCTCTGTCGGTCTGGACGTTAAGGTTCTGCTCCCATGTAGGTCCTTTCCCACACCCGGCCAGCTTTCCGTAGGGGATTTTATGCTCACCCCACCCCATCTTCCTGTTCTATTCCGGGCTACTGCTGCCCTAATGTAACTATCCCTACCCAGTAGAGCCCCAGGTTCTGTTGTTGGGTGCCCTCTAGTCGATTTGGACCCCTGGCTCCCCCATGTGACCGAGTAGAACTACCTCACAGGGTTTCCTAGGCTGTAATTTCTACCGAGCAAATCGCCAGGTCTCTCTCCCATGGAGCCGCTGGGTGGGTTAGCAGACAATCGCTTAAACCCCCATGTTCTAGGCCCACTCAGTAGCCCCTCCTCAAGGTTCTCTCCCCACCCACCAGTCTTTCCCGAAATCCTAGCTCCGCCCTCCAGCTCCTTCCCGAGATTCTAACCCCACCCACTGTCCTGCCCCAACTTTCTCTCCCGGCCCACCCAATTCATAGCCACGCAGGCGATTCCGACTCAGTGACCCTATAGGACTAAGTAGAACGGTCCTATACGGTTTCCAAGGAGCGACTGGTGGACTTGCACTGCCAATCTTTTGGTTAGCAGCTTAGCTCTTAACCACTGCACCAATGAGGCTCCCGCCCGCCTACTAGCCCATCCCAAAGTTCTAGCCCCGCCCCCAGCTCCTGCTGGAGGTTCTAACCCCACCCACTACCTTTCACTATCTTCTAGCCCCGCCCCTAGCCCTGTGCCAACTCTAGCCCCGCCCACCAGGCCTCCGCAGACCTCTTTTCGCAGCCGGCACTGGAGTCGTCCCGGGTGATTCATTCTCGGCCCCCCGCGGCGCTGAGAGCTTCCCGGGTTATTCATCTCCTGCAGCCCACGCCCCACCCCGCGCCCGCCCGCTCCACGCTGGCTCAGTTCTTTCTCAAATTTCCTTTGGTTTCTCAACCCATTCCCCCACTTTTTCCGGGGGAAGCAGGTGAGAGGGTTACGTTGGCGAGCGGGTGGTGAAAGGGGAAGATTCTCGAGGGACAAGCCCTGGGTCCCCATCCCCTAGCTCTGCTACGATCTGCCTGCCTCTCTCTGAACCGTCTGAAAAATGAGGTGCGGCCCTCTGTCTCTCCCCATTGAGGGGTCAGAATCCCACTTATTCAAGGACTGGCTGTGTGACCTCGGGCCACTTAAGTAGCCTCTCCGTGCCTCAGTTTCCTCCTCTGTGAAACGGAGTCCCTCCTGCCCAGTTTGAAACTGTAAGGAGCCTGGCATAAAGAGAGCGCGCGCTAAACGGTGGCTGTGGTTAAACGCCTTTGCTCAGCGAATTCTTTCCTGAGCACCTACAGTATGCCTGGCACTGTGCCGTGTGAGGCTGTACGAGAATGATTATAATCTGGGTGGGGAGCTGCGGACAGAGTCCCCCGCCCCAGTCCTTCAGACCCGGATTCCCAACCCACCCCCATCAGACCCCAGAGCAGGAGTCTGGGCGCCCAGCCCTACCTGGGAGGCAGGTGTGAGCCAGCAGCAGCAGCAGCAGCGGCGGACGAGCCATGACTGGCAGGCTGCTCCTACAGGCGGCCGCCGGGTACCGCTCCTCTCAGTCTGGCCCCGAGGAAGGCGATAGTTTTGTAGCCACGAGGGCTCCTCCCAAACGTTTTGCGAAAGAGCGAGTCAGCTCCAGATGCGTGGGCGTTTCCCCCTCCACCTTCACAGCCCCGCTCCCCCAAAACTTCCCTTCCTGGGGCGCGGCCAGCCCTGGGCGGAGAGGAGGGATTAGGGGGCTGAGTCATGTGGCGGTGGTCACAGTCTGTCCCCAGACTGCCTGTACACAAATCCCAGTTCTTTCTCTTCCTGCAGTCGTACCTTGGGCAAGAGACTTCGTCCCTCAGTTGCCTCATCTGTAAAACGTAAATAGAGACTTCTTCCAGCGGGAAATTTCAATGCAGAGTGATTGTTAGATAATACTCGGATTTTTGTTAGTTTTGTTAGGAACGATAATGGTATTGTGGGAAAGTGTTCTTATCATTTAGAGAAGCACGCTGAAATATTGGGAAATGAAATAACCTAATGTCTATAATTTACCTTAAAACATTAAAGTCAAAAGAAGAAAAGTAGATATTGCTGTTGGGAAAACGGTTTTGTGGCTATGTGGGAAAATGTTCTCATTTTCTATAGATGCCCACTGAAGTGTTTAGGGGCGAATGCCATTGATGCCTATAATTACTTTAAAATACTGGAGGGGGAGGAATAAGGGTAAATGATAAAATATTAACATCAATTATATCAAGGTAGCAGGCATATGGAGGCTCATTATGCGATTCTGTCCCCTCTCTGTGTTTTTGACAATGTTCAAAACAAGTGAGAAAGAAGAAAGCAAAACAAAAATGTAGTCTCCGTGCCTTAAGACACATCTGACCAATTAGATCAATTTAATACCGGTGAAATGCTGGAATAGTTGCTAGCCCACACAGAGGGCTCAATAGATTCCTTCAACAATTAATTATTTACTGAACACCTACTATGTGCCAGGAGCCCTGGTGGCACAGTGGTTAAGAGCTCAGCTGCTAACCAGCTGCTCCTTGGAAACCCTATGGGGCAGTTCTGCTCTGTTCTATAGAGTCACTATGAGTCAGAATTGACTCAAAGGTGACAGGTTTACTCTGCGCCGGGCACTGGTCCAGGAGCTAGGGACATAGCAGGAAACAAAGCAAAGTCCCTGCCTTTGTGGCACTGACAGTGGGTTGGGGAGCAGATATGCGTCGCCTAGTTTATCAATACCAGGCCAGCGTTAAGCAAAGTGGAGAAAAACCAAGTGGGTTGAGGGAAGTACGAAGGGTATGAGCGAGGCATGTGCTGTTTTGGGTTGGGTGATGGAGTGGGCTTTTCCAAGTAGGTGGCATTTGAGCAGAGACTGAATGCAGCCATGAAGAAGGAAGAACTTGGGCAAATTTGTACAGGAAGAGGTCCCAGGGGGAGAGAACAGCCAGTGCAAAGGCCCTGAGGTGAAAGCATACCCAATGATATCTAGGAACAGCAGAGAGGCTGCTGTGGCTAGAACAGAGTAGGGGAGGGAAAGAGTAGTAGGCCATGAATAAGTGCTAACTACCACTCCCAGTAAGGAGCCCTGGTGGCACAGTGGTTAAGCGCCCAGCTGCTAACTGTAAGGTCCGTGGTTTGTGAACTCACCAGCAACTTCTCAGGAGAAAGACCTGGCAGTCTGCTTCTGTAACGATTACCCTTGGAAACCCTATGGGGCAGCTCTACTTTGTCCTATAGGGTCACTGTGAGTCAGAATCAACTTGACGGCAAGGGGTTTGGTTTGGTTTTTTGGACCATTCCCAATACTACTATAAAATGATTATACTATTGTTATTAAATCATTGGCGCCTTAAGCTAGTAATTCTAAGATAAGATAAATCCCAAAGAAATCCTCTCTCCTAAGAGGCGGTGTAGCCTAGGGGTTAAGAGCGTGGGAGCTGGCACCAGGCTCTGTGGATTCAAATGTGAGCCATTTACTAGCCACGGGGACTCAGGCAGATTACTTAACCAGCCTGGGCCTCAAGATCCTTATCTGGAAAATAGAGATAGCAAGTCAGTGGAGGTGAAAAGAAGGTACAGAGGCTCTTGCCACAGTGCCTGGCACCGCATACATGCACACTAAAAGCGGCTAGTGTGGTTCCTTTAGCCTCTGCTTCTCTTTTTCCTTGCAATGGGAAGGAACTGAAAATGCGTCATTGAGTCTGAGGTCAGCAGCTGTCATGCTCATGATGCAAGAATGGATTGCTTTATGGCTGGGTCACTCTGGACCAATAAATGTCCTCTTTTCTGAGCTTCACTTCCTCATCTGGACAACGGAGCCCCTCTCTGGGCTGGCTTGAAGTCCGAATGAGGTATTAATGTATATGAAGTGGGGAAATAGAAAGTTGGGGAGTTGATTCAGGAGAGCTTGAGACCCAGCTCGGCCACTTGCTCCTCTGTGACCCTGAGCAGGCGGCTTCACTCCACCGATCCTTGGTTTTCTCACCTGTAAAGTGGGTCTGGGGTGGATGGGAGGCCTCTCTCAGTGAAAGGAAACCTCAGGTCTGGGGTTCACACAGAACTGTGTGGTCTGGCACAACCACTTCCTGGCAGGGTGACCTCACTACTCTGGGCCATGATTTCCTCTTTTATTTAAAGAATAAGGGAGGCATCTCGAAGCCCACTCACCCCCACCCCAGACTGCTCTGGTCTCCCGGACTTTCTGTCTATCTCTAGCTGCGTCTCTCCCTTTCTGTGTCTCTCTGTCTCTCTATTTCTTTTTTTCCCCTTCGTCTTTGTCTCTTTAGCTCTCTATCTTCCTCTCTCTGTGTCTTTGTATCTGTTTTTCTGTCTCTTTGTCTCTTTCTAACTCACTGTCTCTGCTTCTCTGTGTTCTCTGTCTCAGTTTTTTTTTCTGTCTGTGTCCATGCCCACCCGTCTCTTTCTGTCTTTGCCTGTCTCTTTCTCTTTTTGTCCTTTCCTCATGTGACACATGCCAGTGAGGTCCTGTGATGTGATGTGTTAAGGGAGCGGGCAGGCAGGAGTCAGGGCTGTATGCAATCCCAAGAAGAGCTGCAGGAACGGCTGCTCCTTCCTCCTTGTGATTCACCTGGGCCTCACCCAGCTCCTGCCTGCTTGCTGGGCCTTGGGCAGGGCCCACAGGTTTCAGGGACTTTCTCGCTGTGAAGGAGTGGAGAATTCCATGTCAGGACAGAGAGGCTGAGAGTGACAGACGGCAAAGCAAGGGAGAGACAGCAAGAAAGACAGAGAAACCGACAGAAAGACAACGAGCCAAAGGCACAGGGTTGGGGGGGACAGAGACAGAGAGAGAGAGACCAACAGACAGACTGATTCAGGGCAATCAGAGAAGGAGAGGCAAAGAGAGTAGAAAGTGAGAGACAAGAACAGAGACAGTGGGGGAAAAGAAGAACAGACAGTGAGAAATAACAAAACAAAACAAAAATCCCAAACCCGTTGCTGTTGAGTTGATTCTGACTCATGGCAACCCCGTGTGTTACAGGGTAGAACTGAACTTCATAGGGTTTTCTTGGCTGTAATCTTTACAGAAGCAGGTGACGAGGCCTTTCTTCCACAGTGCCGCAAAAGTCGGAATCGACTCGGTGGCAACTGGTGGTTTTTAATCCCTGGAACTTATGCATGTTACTTTATATGGAAAAAAATATTGTTACAGATATGATTAAGTGAAGGATCTTGAGATGGGTTCAAACTGCCAACCTTTAGGTTAGCAGTTGAGTGCAAACTGTGTGAACTACCCAGTGAGAAATAAACCAAAAAAAACAAAAAACCCATCACCGTTGAGTTGATTCTGACTCCTAGCAACACTATAAGAAAATGTAGAACTGCCCCACAGGGTTTCTAAGGCTGCAATCTTTACAGAATCAGACTGTCACACGTTTCTTCTATGGAGCAGCTGGTGGATTCAAACGGATGACCTTTCAGTTAGCAGCCGAATGCTTTAACCACTGTGCCACCTGGTTCCCCATCAATGAGAAATAATAAGGGAACAGAAAGGGAGAGAGAGACTGAGATCAATGAGGGAGCTAGAGAGAACGACACCCCGTTTGCCTTCAGAGAGAGACACAGGGACGCGGTGTCGTGGATTGAATTGTGTCCCCCCAAAATATGTATCAGCTTGGCTAGGATCCTCCGTTCTGAGATCCGATGTAATTATCCTATTATCCTCCATTTTGTGTGTCGTAAATCCTGACCTCTATGTGTTAATGAGGCAGGATTAGGGTGGGATGTATCTTGAGTCACCACCCTTCACCGCCCTTACTCAAGCCAGACCCTTACAAGAGATAAAAGAGAGAAGCAAGCAGAGAGAGGGACCTCAATACCACCAAGAAGAAGAGACAGGAGCGGAGTGCGTCCTTTGGACCCGGGATCCCTACACTGAGAACCTCCTAGAACCAGGAGACACACAGAGAGAGCTGTAACAGCAGAGATGGCACAGGTGGGGGAAAAGTGACAGCAGAGAAACAGCGGCAGCAGAACCAGAAGACCCTCACAAGACAGCCCAGTGGGCTTCCTGGCCCATGGAGCAAGACAGCTACAGTGGGTATACTGACCCCCGGAGCAGTGAGAGAGTTGAGTGCCATCTGGCAGGAGGCTTACTGGTGGAATGGGGTGTCCCTGGGCACTTGGTGGAGCTGAAGAGCTTTGTGACACTTGCCAGAACAGGGGCCAAAGGCTAGAGAGAGACCTGCCGGCGGGCAAGGCTGAGAAGGGGCTGTCCTGATGGACTCAGACCTCCCTCCGAAGCCAACAGAGAAAGCCTTCCCCACCAGCCGACGCTCTGAATTCGGACTTCTAGCCTCCTAAACTGTGAGAAAGTAAATTTCTGTTTGTTAAAGTCATCCACTTGTGGTATTTCTGTCATAGCAGCAGTAGATGACTAAGACACAATTGTGTGTGTGCATTTGTGAGTGTGCACCAGCAAGTGTGTCTTTCCGGGGCCCTCTCAGCCTCTTGCCACCTGACTTCTCTCTGGCCACTGGGAGGCCCTTCGCTGCAAGCCCATTTCCTCCTCTTCTCCAGAAAGCTTAACAGAAACTACTGACATAGCTTTTCAGTCCTGGCCTGGCCGGCTTCCTGGATGTGGTGACGTCTCCTCTTGGCCTCAGCTTTCCCTCTGAGAACATGGAGACAGAAGGGGAACCAACCTAGAAGTGGAAGAGCTGGGAAACCCCTCAGATCCAGCACCCCTCTGCCTTCATTTTACAGGCAGAGAAACTGAGGTCCAAAGGAGAGAGTTTAAATGAGGGCTTGCCCTGTCAGTCTTACTGAGTGCTTGTGTTGTTCCAAGCACTGTGCTGAGTGCTTTTCCTATGTTAATTGTTTAATCCACACAGCATCCTATTTTACAGATGAGGAAACTGAGCCTTAGAGAGGTGTGGTAGGTTGAGTAATGGCCCTCTCCAAAGATATCCAGGTGCTAAGTCTGGTGATCTATTCTGAAAAGCCAGCCACTAAAAACTCTATGGAGCACAGCTCTACTCTGACACACATGGGGTTGCCATGAGTTGGAATCAACTCAGTGGCAACTGGTGGTTTTTAATCCCTGGAATTTGTGAACGTTACTTTATAAGGGAAAAAAGAAAGATTTTTACAGATATGATTAAGTTTAAGGATCTTGAGATGGTGTGTTTCTCCTGGATTATCCAGGTGGGCCCTAAATGTAAATCACAAGTGTCCCTATAAGAAGGAGGCAGAAGGAGATTTGATGACAGACAGAAGAGAAGAGGGCCATGTGACAAAAGCAGAGGAAAGCAGAGTCAGAGAGAGAAGATGCTACCAGGCTGATTTTGAAGACAGAGGAAGGGGGCCAGGAACCAAGGAATGCAGCTGTAAACCAAAAAACCCAAACCTATTGCCACTGAGTCGATTCTGTCTCAACCTGCTGACATTTTGCTTAGCAGCCGAGCTGTTTAACCGCTGTGCCACAAGGGCTTCCTAAGCAGCTCTCCAAGTCGGTCAAGTTCGATGCCTTAGAGTCGATTCCAACTCATAGCTACCATATAAGACAGAGTAGAACTGCCCCACAGGGTTTTCAAGGAGCGGCTGGTGGATTCGAACAGCCGACCTTTTAGTTAGCAGCCGAGCTCTTAACCACTGCGCCACCTAAGACAGCTGTAGATACCAGAAATGACAAGGAAATCAGATTCTTCCTTGGAGCCTCCAGAAGGAACCAGACCTTCAGATACTTTAATTTTAGCCCAGCCCTGGCTTCCAGAACTGTAAGAGAACAAATCTGTGTTGTTTTTTAAGCCACTAAATTTGTGGTAATTTGTTACAAAAGTCACAGGAATCTAATATAAGAGGTTAAGACATTTGCCTAACTTGACTTGTAAGTGTGGAGTCAGGATTCGAACCCAGGCAGTCTGGCTCTACTGCCTACACTGGTAACCACTATGTTGAGGGTTGTTGCCCTGGGGAACCTGGGTAGGGAGGGGCACAAGGATCTGGAAGTGTCTTAGTTATCTTGTGCTGCTATAACAGAAATACCATGAGTGGATGGTTTTAACAAAGAGAGATTTATTCTCTCAGTCTAGAAGGATAGAAGTCCAAATTCAGGGTGCCAGCTCAGGGGAAGACTTTCTTGCTCTGTTGGCTCTGGGGAAAGGTCCTTGTTATCAACCTTCCCTTGGTCTAGAAGCTTCTCAGTGCAGGGACCCCCAGTCCAAAGAACACGCTCCCCTCATGGTTCTTCATTCTTGGTGGTATGAGGTCCTTTTCTCTCTGCCCGTTTCTTTCTTTTATATTTCAAAAGAGATTGACTCCACATACAACCTAATCCTGTAGACGGAGTCCTGCTTCATTAACATTAACTGCCTCTAATCCTGCCTCATTAACATCATAGAGGCAGGGTTTACAACAGGTAAGAAAATGGCATCAGATGACAAAATGGTGGACAATCACAATACTGGGAATCATGGCCTAGCCAAGTTGACACACATTTTGGGGGGACACAATTCAGTCCATAACAGGGAGCTAATAGTTTCTTCCTGACCTTTCTCAATCCCAACCTTGTTCCATCTCTTCCAGCCTCTGCCATGTCTCTCTCTGGCTACATGAGATTGGAAGTGATCTGGGGAGAAGAGGGGACCCAGAGAAAAGAAAAATTTGCTGAGTTTGCACAAAGAGGAAAGCTTTCCTTGCCTCTAGCACTTTGCAGCTCCTTAGTTCTACCACCTAGTTGCAATAGCAGACTAATCACTGAAATTCAAGGGATAATGTTTCTCATATATAAAGAGCTCCTATCAACTACTGACTGGACCCAGAGGTGCCTCAGAAGAAGGCCTGGCAATTTACTTCTGAAAGATCACAGCCATTGAAAACTCTGTGGAGCATAGTTCTACTCTGAGACACATGGAGTTGCCATGAGTCGGAATTGACTGGACAGCAACTGGTTTTGGTTGGTATGAATCAATACCACCACCCATCTGTCAGTTTCTGGTACTGTGGTGGCTTGCTTGTTACTCTGATGCTGGAAACTATGTCACTGGTATTTCAAATACCAGCAGGGTTGCCCATGATGGACAAGTTTCAGCGGATCTTCCAGACTAAGATGGAGTAGGATGAAAGGCCTGGTGATCTAGTTCTGAAAATTCGTCAGTGAAAACCCTATGAATCAGAACAAAATATTGTCCAAGTGGACTGAAATGTGCCAACGATCGTGAAGATGGCTCAGGACTGGGCAATGTTTTGTTCTGTTGTACACGGGATCATCAGGAGTCGGAGCCAACTTGATGGCAGCTAACAACAACAATGAATCAATAGAAAAATCAGCAAAGGGCAGAAAAGGAAGCTCAAATGGCTTTTAAAAGTTGCCCAACCTCATTTATACAAATGGCACTAAAATACTGCCTGTATCAGTTAGTTTTTGCTGTGCAACACCACCCCAAAGAAAGCTTAAAACAACAAACATTTATTATGTCTCATGATTCTGAGGTTGGCTGGGTCCTTCCTGTGGTCTAGGCTGGCTTGGCTGGGTGTGGGAGACCTAGTGTGGCCTCACTATACGCCTAGAGCCTCAGCTGGGATGGTTTCCCATCCCGCAGTGGGCTAACCTGGGCTCATTCACACTGTGGCAGTAAGGTTGTCAGGAGGAAGAAAGCAAGAGCAGAAGTGCAAGTTCTCTTGTGGTCTAAGTTCAGAACTTGCAAGATATCACTTCTGCCACATTCTCTTGGTCAAAGCTAGTTACAAGATCAGTTCAGATTCGTCTCCCTTTTTTTTCAGTTTTTTAAATTGTTATAAAAATATGTATAAGAAAACATTTGCCAATTCGCCATTTTTCAGGTGTATAATTTAGTAATATCAATTCCATTAATCACGTTGTACTACCCTCACCCTGGACTCCATCTCTTGACGGAAGGAGCTACATCACATTTGTGGCCTTTGCATACTACATCTTTTTTTTTTTTTTTTTACCTAACACCTGTTAAAAAAAAAAAACCAAAAACGTTGCTGTCAAGGCGATTCCAACTCATAGGGACCCTATAGGACAGAGTAGAACTGCCCCATAAGGTTTCCAAGGGGTGGCTGGTGGATTCGAACTGTCGACCTTTTGGTTAGCAGCCAAACGCCTAACCGCATTGGCATAAATAAAGTTTGATAGTACACTGAGTTGGTTTTATGTGTCAACTTGGCTAGGGTATGTTGTTGTTAGTTGCCATCCAGTCAATTCTGTCTCATGGTGACCCCGTGTGTACGGAGTAGAACTGCTCCATAGGGTTTTCAAGGTTGCAACCTTTGGAAAGCAGATTGCCAGGACTGTCTTCCGAGGCACTTCTGGGTGGGTCTGAACTGCCAACCTTTTGGCTAGTAGTCGAGAGCTTAACCATTTGTGCAACCCAGGGATTCCAGTACACTGAGTTGGTGAGGCTGTGGGGAAACAAACACTCTCTTACGTTGCTAATGTGAGTATGTATTCCCCTGTGGACGGTCATTTTGCAATTGCTGTCAAAATTACACATGTAGATAATTCTAACTCACAAAAAAAGGACCAGATTTACTGGCCTAAAGGGGACTGGAGAAACCCTGAGAGTATGGCCCCCAGACATCTTTTTAGCTCAGTGGTGAAGTTATCTCCGAGGTTCACCATTCAGCCTGGGAGTGGACAGCCCCGTAAAACCAAATGGGACTAATGAGGTACAGGAGTCCAGTGACGAGGGCCAGAAGGCAGAAGGGGACAAGGAAGCTGGTGACAGGGAACCCAAGGTTGAGTAAGGTTATTGTTGATGTGTTGTGAGATTGTAAACCATTGTCATAGGGCAACATGTGTAGTAACTGTTAAATGAGAAACTATTTTGTTCTGTAAGCCTTCATCTTAAGTGAGAATAGCAGCACAATTGGAAGAGCGTAGTCGATGTCACTGAACTGTGCATGTAGAAATTTTTGAAATGGTATATCTTTGGCTATGTGTATTTTCACCAAAAAAAAGGTTGAGAAGTTAGAGGGTTGACATGTTGTGGGTTGTTAACCAATGTCATAAAACAATATGTGTACTACTGTTGCATGAGAAACTATTTGTTCTGTAAGCCTTCACCTGAAGTACAATTTAAAAAAATGTAAAAAAAAAAAATTAAGATAACCATAAACCCATGACTATTGTAAATATGATAGACATGGTAAGTAAAATATTAACAATAAATCAGCCCACAATAACAGAAAAAAAAAATACACGTGTACAAAACCCTTCTGACACAGCCAAACCCCTTACCACTTGCGGGAACTTGGTGCACGTATGAAATGATAGACGCTCTGAGGTTTTGTTGCCGCAGAGTTTGTAATACCAGATCGGGAATATACCTAACTGAACAAGAGGTAAAAGAAAGAGGAAACCCGTTATGCAATTCAGGTTAAATTATTGTCAAATGGAAAAATCTAGAGGCAGAGCAGGATGTAGCGTACACTGATGTTTGTGCAAAAAAAGGGGGTGCCTATGTCTGTGTTTGCTTGTATGCTGTAAAAATGGCATGTGGATGGCTTCTGATAGCCTCTAACTTCACGAAGCGCGAGGAGAATCAACACCAACAGCCCAAGGCTGATTCCTATGAGGTGGAGGTCAGACATACCTCCTGTCTCCAATCTTTTTACTAATTCTGACACCAGCCGTCCCTCCCACAGCACTCTCTACTTCTCTGCTGAGTTTGATAATTCGTTGCAATGGCCACAGAGAACTTATAGACCGTATTCACAGTTATGGAGTTTATTAGGGAAGTAACAGGTCAGGAACGACCCAGGATACAGTTCTTTGATTAGGACAGCCTCTTCTCAGCCACGCCCACAAGCAGGCCTTTCTCTGGCCCTCAGCCTCGTGGCCCCTGGGCCCTTCGGCCTGGCCTCTGCTCTGCTAGGACAAGTGTTATGGAGGCAACCCACTTCGTTAGTAAGCCTCTGCATGAAGGCGTTCAGCTCTCTCACTTCATAGGTTGGCACACCCACTGTAGCTGCCTTGCTTCGTGGGCTGGGAGCCCACTATACCGTCTCATTCCAGTCTCCTGGTTCTGCTGTCACTGTTTCTTTGCTCCTGCTTCTCACTGTCTCGTGTTACAGCTCTCTGTCTCATGGGTCTAGGAGGTTCTCAACACAAGGCCCTGGGTCCAAAGGACACACTCCACTCCTGGCTCTTCTTTCTTGATGGTGATGAGGTTTCTTCTCTGTTCTGGGATGGGCTCTCTTTTTAAGCCTAGCAGGATGGCAAAACTGACCAATCCCCTTGTTAGGGTTCCATACACCTTATTTGCATGGTCCTACCCCGCCCCCCACAGGGTTTCATACACCTTATTTGCGTTATTAACAGGCTGTCCAATCCCCTTGGTAGGCCACAAGCAACTTATTTGCATAGTCTCACCCAGTCATTGCAAAATCATGCATGGCTTAAAAGGCCACATTAAGTAATTCACTTCACTGCATATGTGCATTAAATAACTCCTCTAATGGCCCGTCAGAGGTCCCTGGGTGGCACAAATGGTTTGTGCTAGGTCACTAACCTAAAGGTTGGTGGTTTGAACCCACCCAGTGTCACTACAGAAGAAAGACTTGGCGATCTGGTTCCGTAAAGACTGTTGTTGTTGTGTGCTGTAGAGTCAATTCTGACCCATAGTGACCCCACGTGACCGAGTTACAGCCAAGAAAACCCTATGGAGACTTCTCTGAAACACACGAGGTCGCCATGAATCGGAATCTACTCAACAACAACAGGTCTGGTTTTGGTTTTGGTAATAGCCCCTGGCCTCAAATTAAGGGCAGAGAAATGTCCCCTCCCTGCCTGTTTGCCCTTCACACTCCTCTTTGCCCCACAAGCCTGTGTTTGTGCAGCTCCTGGCCTGTTTACCCAGCCTGAGTTATCAGCCTGAGACTAACCTTTCGGGAGATTGGCTTCTAGTCATGAAGGACCAGGAACTGCTCCCTCCTCCCAGACCCAGCGTCTCCCAGGGGCCCACTCTTTCTTCTTCCTAACTCTCCTGAAAGGGGCTCTGGGCCCGCCCAGGAAGGAGATGGGCTTCACCCCCCAAATTCTCCCTACCACAGCACTCCCCCAGGCTCCTATCTTTCCCCCCTTGGTTTGGCACCTTCCAAAGCAAACTCGCTGATGGTACACAGTGATTGAGGGCCCTGCGGGGGCAGTCTGGGAAGGCCGAGAGGCCCGTGGTGACCTTGACTGGTCCTTTCTCTCCCTGGGGATCTCCCCTCTGAGCCGAGGGGAGAGGCCAACCCCAGCTTGCCAGGCACGTTTGCCAAATAAAATCATAATAATAACAGCAGTTAACACTTACGGAGCGCCTTGTGCATGCCAAGGAGTCCCTGGGTGGCGCAAACAGTGAAGCACTCACTGTTAGCCAGTTGTGCTTCTGAAAGATCACAGCCTTGCAAACCCTCTGGAGCACTTCTAGTCTGCACACATGCCGTGAGTCAGCATCGACTTGATGGCAACTAACCAGTATGCCAGGCACTGTTCTAAGTGCTTTACACACATCAAGTCATTTAATCCTCACAGCTGCCCTTGGAGGTATGTCTTCTTAGTTATCCTATTTTACAAATGAGGAAAGTGAGGCTCATACGGGTGAAATGTCTTGCCTAAGACCACCAAGCTTGGAAGGGTCAGATTTGAACCCAGGCCATCTGGCTCCAAAGTGTTTTTTCTCTCCTCTAGGTGTGGGTGCGTGAGTGTGTGTATTTTCCTTCATGCTTAAATACCACTACCACAAATCTCTCCCAAACTAATACAGCCACCATTTATTGAGCACTTATTGCAACCCAGGGCTTGGCTTGCACCCATTTAGCAGATGAGGACACCGACGCCCAAATAGGGGACAGGACTTCCCTAGAGCTACACCTCAAAGAAGAGACAGAGTAGGAGTCACAACCAGTGCAAGAGTGACTCAGACAGAGACGTGCCAAGCACCCAGGCTGGGAGAACCCTCTTGGAATGATTGAAATCGACCTTATTCCCATTGAACAGATGTGAAAATCAAGGCCCAGTCAGAGATGGGGCAGGAGGCAGTGCAGGCCTCATCCGGCTAGGGCAGACCAATTTCCAGGAAAGGTAGGGAGCTGTCTCCCCTTTCCTCTTTGGGAGATGCCCAGTCGTCAAATCAGAGACGTCTGTGTTCCAATCCTGATGGTGCCGACTTCCCTACTTTGTGGCCTTGACCAAGGGGGACTTGACTGCTCTGAGACTTAGTTTCCTTCTCTGCAAAATGGGAAACTTGGGGCTGATTTCAGCTGTTGCTGGATGCCGTGAGTCAGTTCTGACCCCATGCAACAGAGTAGAACTGACCCTCAGGGTTTTCTAGGCTGATTAAGAGCTCGGCTGCTAACCAAAAGGTCGGCAGCTCGAATCCACCATCCGCTGCTTGGAAACCCTGTGGGGCAGTTCTACTCTGTTGTATAGGGTCGCTATGAGTTGGAATTGACTGGATGGCAATGGGTTTAGTTGTTGCCAGATGTTGAAGCAGATCACCAGGTCTTTCTCTCACAGAGTGGCTGGTGGCTTCAAACCACCAACCTTTTGGTTAGCAGATGAGCAGTTAACCACTGGCACTACCAGAGCTCCTTGATTTCAGCCGTACCAGTCGTTAAAGTAGTGAGATGCGTCCAGATTTGGATGATCAAAACCCGCCTTTCTGAGAACCTGAATGGTCCCTATGGTATCTCTGGGCCCTCCCTGACACCCCCCACATTCCAGCAACTGAAGAGGAAATGCTAGGCCAGTGGAGGCCACCACGCCCTGCTTCAGAAATTGGGCATTATTGTTACTGCTGCATAACCTGGCCTACACTGACGGATGGTCAAATATCTTGACTATTCTTCCTGGGGCTAATGATAATGGTTTGAAGGACTGTCAAAAGGACTCAGTGAGTTAATGTCTATATGGAATGACCAGGCCACTTATTAATAATAATTAAAAAAAAAACAAAAACCAAATCCGTTCCCATCAAGTTAATTATGACTCATGGCAACCCAACATGTTACAGAATAGAACTGCTCCATAGGGTTTTCTTAGCTGTAATCTTTATGGAATTGAGCCCTGAGTGGCACAAATGGCTAAGTGCTTGACAACTGGCCAAAAGGTCGGCAGTTCAAACCTATGCAGAGGCACCTCAGAAGAAAGGCCTGGCAATCTGCTTCTGAAAGATTACAGCCTTGAAAACCCTATGGAATGCAGTTCTGCTCTGAAACACATGGGGTCGCCATGAGTTAGAATTGACTCAACGTCAACTGGTTTGGTTTTTTTGGTAATCTTTACGGAAGCAGATCACCTGGGTTTTTTTTTGTTCTTGGTGCCACTGGGTGAGTTCAAACTGCTAACCTCTAGGTCGGTAGTCAAGCGAAAAAGGTTTGCACCACCCAGGGACCTTATTAATAGTAGTAATAATAATAATAATACCAGCAACATGTCCATCTGTCTCTCTTTGGCCTCCCTGGGTAGCCTCTGGCTTCTCTCACACACCTCTCAAAACTCAGTTCCTCCATCTCGATGATGTTCAAGCTCTCTCACCCGCCAGCGCCCCAGTGGCCAGGATGGGGGGTGGGGCCACTATCTCCCGTCTGTTTGCTCTCCCTCTCCCAGGGCTGCCACCTCAGCCAAGGCCCTTGAATAAAAGGCCAGGGCACCCTCGTCCTGCTTTCTCCTCTTCAACCTGGATCATGCTTCGTCTCTTCCCCACTCTGGTGCTCCTGGGAGCACTGGCCACCCCGACAGGTGAGCAGTGCTGTGGCCCCTCAGCAAGGGAGATGGTCAGCTCAAGGTCACATGGGTGGTGGGAGTCTGACTTCAGAGTCTGAGCCCTAACTCCTTCCACCTGAGCTTGTTGGTTCTGGAGCCAGGCTGCCCGGGTTCAAGTCCTGCCTCTGGCACTTCTTAGCTGTGTAACTTTGGGCAAGCCACTTAACGTTTCTGTGCCTCAGTTTCCTCATTTGTGAAGTAGGGGTGATAATGATCCTGCCTCAGAGGGTTTTGGGGGGCATTCATTAAATTAATGGTTGAGGAACTCAGAAGAGTACCAGGCTGACAGTAGCCCTGTCTGAAAACGAGCAGTTATTATTATTCTTTTACCTCACCTGCCTGTCTCCCCTTGGGCTATAATTCTATCACCTTTGGCCTGTGTCGGGAATGAAGTAGCCTGGATCCTAGCCAGGACCTATCTTAAGTCACCTAGTGCTGCTATAACAGAAATATCACGAGTGGATGGCTTTAACAAAAAGAAACTTATTCTCTCACAGTCTAGCAGGCTAGAAGTCCGAATTCGGGGTGTCATCTCCAGGGGAAGGCTTTCTCTCTTCGTTGGCTCTGGGGAAAGGTCCTTGTCATCAATCTTCCCCTGGACTAGGAGCTTCTCAGCCCAGAGACACCGGGTCCAAAGGACTCACTATTCTCCGGGCTCTTGTTTCTTGGTTGGTAAGAGGTCCCTCTGTCTTTCTGCTCACTTCTTTTATATCTCAAAAGAGATTGACTTAAAACACAACCTTATCTTGTAGATTGAGTCCTGCCTCATTAACATAACTGCCACTAATCCCACCTCATTAACATTATAGAGGAAGGATTTACAACACATAGGAAAATCGCACCAGTTGACAAACTGGTAGACAATCACACAATACTAGGAATCATGGCCTAGACAAATTGACACATATTTTTTGGGGGGATACAATTCAATCTGTGACAGAACCTCACTATGAGACCTTGGGTGAGAGAGAACTTAACCCTGCTCTGGGTCTCAGTTTCCTCACCGATTAACAGGAAGTTCTAAGACTAGGTCATTAGTTTTCAGACTGTGTTTCCTAGAGCCTTGAGGTTTCTCTGGAGGCCAAGGGGAAGGTTGACTGCACAGAGGGGATTCCCCTCAGCACAGCCTACCAACGGAAGTTCCACTTTTGTCTGCTCAGTTCTGGGCTTATGAGGGAGATGTCATTTGGAGGAAGAGCTCCATGGGGAGAACTGGTGGATTAAATGGAGATGGCCAGCAGTTCCGGCGTCCCTGGTGGTGGAAACGGTTAATGCCCTCTGCTGCTAACTGAAAGGTTGGAAGTTTGAGTTCAACCAGAGGTGCCTCGAAAGAAAGGCCTGATGATCCACTTCCAAAAACCCAGGTGTTGAAAACCCTATGGAGCACAGTTCTACTCTGACACACACGGGGTCGCCGTGAATTGGAAATGACTCCACAGCAACTGGTTAATTAGTTTCCCATGGCCGCTGTGGGGCAGTTGTGGCTCATTGGTAGAATTCTCACCTTCCATGCAGAAGACCCCGGTTTGATTCCTGATCAATGCACCTCATGTGCAGCCAGCACCTGTCTGTCAATGGGGTTTGTATGTTGCTGTGATGCTGAACAGGTTTCAGCAGAGCTTCTAGACTAAAATGGACTAGGAAGAGAAGCCTGGTGATCTACTTCTGAAGAATCAGCCCTTGAAAACCCTATGCAACACAGTTCTACTCTGACACATATGGGGTCACCAAGAGTCAGAGTCAACGCAACAGCAACTGGTTAGTTGCCATCAGCCTCAGCTTGAAAATTTTGTGCTTCCCACCTTCAAGCCTTTGTCTATGCTATCCCACCTGCCCAGAATGCCATTTACACTCCTCCAGGGAAATGCTCCTCGATCTTCTCCCAACAACTCCCGCTCCCCAGCTTCTATTCTTGAATCGTGTGTGTGTGTGTGTGTGTGTGTGTGTGTGTGTGTGTGTGCGCGCGCGCACGTGCGCACGCGTCCTTTCTCCTTTTCAAATTGCAGGGTCTGATCACTCTTCTCTGCCCGCAGGGACCTCCAGGACATGTCCAGCCTCCTCTTCGCTGGGAAACTGCACCACAATTACTTGTCCTTCTGCCCAGGACTCCTGTTTGTTCAGCCAGATGTATCTGGGTGGGGGACCAGATGGGGGCTGGGTAGAGAAGATGGACAAAGGGGGTGGCAGGGGTTGGAGGGAGATGCAAGGACAAGCCACCCAGTGGGACTGGAGGTTGCAAACCTTGCCTCATAGCTCAGCTTGGTGCTGCTGGAGTGGGAGCAGGGTTGGAAGCAATGCCAGCTGAGGTTCTAGGTTTATCTCTGGGGATTGCTGCAGAGGGGACAAGGGTCTGGGAGGGCTTGGGGGCGGGGTTCTAATCTCCCACCATAACCTCTAACCCCAGAAAACGGGACTCTCATCGAGAACGGGTCATGTGTGGCCCTTGGGGAATGCCGAGAAGGCGTCTATGCCCTGTCCTATGGCCCCAACTCAAGTTTCTGGATCAGCTCAGCCTGCTGTGAAAACCTCTGCAGCAGGATTTTCCACCGAGGTATGTCAGTGGGGCCTGGGGCCACACACTTGGGAATGGTGTCATGGGGACTTGGACTTGGACTTGATTTCTAGCTGTGCAGCTTCCTGTCTGGTTAATGGGGACAGCAGAGAACCTCAGTTTTCGCGTTTGTAAAACGAGTGTGAAATAAGTTCTGCAGGGGATGCATCCGGCTGGCACACGGCAGGCACTCCATAGATTGTAGCTGTGTTTATTGAGTTATTGGGGGTCTGGAGAGAAGCCCAGGACTCTCATTTCTCTTTAGGAGAGGGAATCCCTTGAAAGCTAGTCAAGCAGAACAAGAAACATTATGGCTGCAACAGGACCAGGTCTAGGGTGAGGCAATTGAGGTACTTAGAGCACAAAATTTAAGGTGGCACTCATTCTCAGGAGCCCATCCTGCATTTGCACGATGCTGAGAGTGAGCACCTACTTAAATTTTGCACCCTAGGTGCCAAGTGCTTGCCTCACCCTAGTCTTGCCCCTGGCAGAGCGGGGTGCGGGGGCCTAAAGTTCACTTTTTGTTTCTTGGGTATTTCTCCAAAGTAGGATTTTTTAAATTTTTTTATTTTTATTGTACTTTAGATGAAGGTTTACAGGGCAAACAAGTTTCTCATTAAACAATTAATATACATATTATTTTGTGACGTTGGTTGCCAGCCCCACATGTCAACACTCTCTCCTTCTTGACCTTGGGTTCCCCATTACCAGCTTTCCTGTCCCGTCCTGTCTTCTCGTCCTTGCCCCTTGCCTGGTGTGTCCGTTTATTCTCGTTTTATTTTATGGGCCTGTCTAATCTTTGGCTGAAGGTAAATCTTAAGAGTGACTTCAGTACTGAGTTAAAAGAGTGTCTGGGGGCTTTACTCTCGGGGTTTCTGCAGTCTCTGTCAGGCCAGTAAGTCTGGTCTTTTTTTGTGAGTTAGAATTTTGTTCTACATTTTTCTCCAGCTCTGTCCAGGACCCTCTATTGTGATCCCTGTCAGAGCAGTCAGTGGTGGTAGCCGGGCACCATCTAGTTGTCCTGGACTCAATCTGGTGGAGGCCGTGGTAGCTGTGGTCCATTAGTCCTCTGGACTAATCTTTCCCCTATGTCTTTGGTTTTCTTCTCCAAAGATGTCTTAGTCGTCCAGTACTGCTCTAACAGAAATACCACAAGTGGATGGCTTTAACAAAGAGAAGATTATTCTCTCACAGTCCAGTAGGCTACAAGCCCAAATTCAGGGCATCAGCTCCAGGGGAATGCTTTCTCCATCGGCTGTGGAGGAGGGTCCATGTCATCAATCTTCCCTTGGTCTGGGAACCTCTCTGCACAGGAACCTCAGGTCCACAGGATGTGCTCTGCTCCGGTACTGCTTTCTTGGCGGTATGAGGTTCCCACGTGTCTCTGCTCGCTTCTCGCTTTTATATCTCAAAAGAGATTGGCTTAAGACACTATCCAACCTTGTAGACGTCATCAGTATAACCTCATCACAGTGACAGAGTTTACAACACATAGGGAGATCACATATAACCTCATCGTAGTGATAGAGTTTATAACACATAAAGAAATCACATCAGATTACAAAACCACACAACACTGGGAATCACGACCTAGCCAAGCAGACAGATGTTTGGGGGGGACACAATTCAATCCATGACAAAAGAAATTTGTATTTAGCAGAGGCAGTGATGAGGGGACCTAAGACTGTTCCACCCTTGGGGCTACTAGCCATTTTTTCAAACAGTTACGTTTTCCCTCCTCCAGAATTGTACAACACAAAAGCAAATAGCTATGTCCAAGCTGAGAGCTGGGCAGGCTATTTAGTATACAGAATGCCAATTATGGTTATAACTACATTAAAAAAAAAAAAAACTCCTTTGTGTACAGAAAGATCTGGAAGGGACTGGGCTGAAATACTTACAATAATTGTCTTTTGGTAGAGGGTCTAGACCAGCACTGTCCAATCAACATATAGTGTGAGCCACATAGATAGTTTAAAAATTCCTAGTAGCCACATTCAAAAGTAAAAAGAACATGTAAAGATTGTAGAAATGGCAAATGTTTTGTTATCTATACGTTAAACCCATTACCGTCGAGTTGATTCTGACTCATAGTAACCCTAGAGGACAGAGTAGAACTGCCCTGTAGGGTTTCCAAGGAGCAGCAGGTGGATTTGAACTGCCGACCTTTTGGTTAACAGCCGAGCTCTCAACCACTGCACCACCAGGGCTCCGCCTATCTATTTCCACAATTAAAAAAAAAAGAAACGGGTGAAATTAATTTTAATAATATATTTTATTTAAGCTAATGTATCTATAATATTATCATCTAAACATATCTACCAGCAATATAAGGAGCCCTGGTGAGGCAGTGGTTAAGCACGCAGCTGCTAACTGAAAGGTCAGCAGTTTGAATCCACCAGTTGTTCCATGGGAGAAAAGACTGGCGATCTGATCTGTTAAGATGATAGCCTGGAAACCCTATGGGGTGCTTCTACTCCGCCACATGGGGTCACTATGAGTCTGAATCAACTCAATGGCACACAACAAAAACACTATCAATACACAACAAAAACACTATCAATACTATCAAAACACAATCAATAATGAGATACAGTCTTTTTTTTTCATACTAAGCCTTTGAAATTCACTGTGTATTTTACACTTACAGCACATCTCAGAGCAGATTGCACATACTTCAAGTGCTCAGTGGCCACGTGTAGCCAGTGGCCACGATATCTGACAGCACAGGCTCTCCAGTAATTTTTCTTTGGTCTCCTTTTCTGCATTTGCCAATGTTTCAATATGAGCCCATATTACTTTTTAAAACTTCCTGGCTTCATTTTGACTGAGGAAAAATATGCTTACACAGCTTCCTCTTAAATGTTTCAGATCTCTAAGAAAGCTCTCAAAATTAGTCAGATGGTAGAGAAGCCATAGTTCTGCTCTTGGCAGAACGCTACCGAGTCTGAAATCTAAAAATAAGATCACTGTCTTTTTTTTTTTTTTTTTTTTTGGCTTTAACAAAGAGAAATTTATTTTCTTGCAGTCTAGTAGGCTTCAAGTCCAAATTCAGGGCGTCAGCTCCAGGGGAAGGCTTTTTCCCTCTGTCGGCTCTGGAGGAAGGTCCTTGTCATCGGTCTTCCCTTGGTCTGGGAGCATCTCAGTGCAGGAACCTCGGGTCCAAAGGACATGCTCTGCTCCCGGCACTGCTTTCTTGGTGGTATGAGGTCCCCAACTCTCTGCTTGCTTCCCTTTCCTTGTATCTCTTGTAAGATAAAAGGTGGTGCAGGCCACATCCCAGGGAAACTCCCTTTACAATGGCTCAAGGATGTGACCTTAGTAAGGGTGTTACAATCCCATCCTAATCCTCTTTAACGTAAAATTGCAATCACAAAATGGAGGACAAGCACACAATACTGGGAATCATGGCCCAGCCAAACTGATACACACATTTTTTGGGGGGACATAATTCAATCCATGACATTCCACTCTTTGGCCCCCCAAAAATCGCATCCTTGCAACACGCAAAACATATTCATCCCATCAGATCATAGCAAAAGTCTTAACTCCAAGTCCAAAATCTAAAAATTCCTCTTCATCTGCGAAATCTAGAATACAAGTTATCTGCTTCCAAAGGTACAATGGTAGAACAGGCACAAGCTAGACATTTCCATTACAAATGGGATAAACTGGAGGAAAAGAAGGGATAACAGGCACCAAGCAAGTTAGCAGAATACATTACATTAGCCCTCAAGGCTTTGAAAATAATCTTCTGTTCTCTGAGACAATTTACACAATGGCCCTGCCCTCCAGACTCTAGGTATTGGCTATACTCTCCAGATTCTGAGTGGAGGCCCCTCAGCCCTGGGGTTCAGCTCCGCCTTCCAGGCCCACTGGGACAGCAGTTCTGCTCCCTCAGCTTTAGGTGCACCATTCTCCTAGTCCATCTGAGTGGGAACTCTACCCTTAGAAACACCAGAGGCCATTGCTCCAACCTTTGAAACCCCTGAGGTCCTGGTAATATCTTTTGAGACTGAGGCAGCTCAGCTTTTTGTGTTTCTTGTCTTCAGCTTCTGCTTCCTGTAGCCTCATGGCCCTCAGGCCTCATGCCCACATCTACCCTGCTGGGGCAAGTGTTCCAAAGCTCTGTAGCTCCACCGATAAGTGCCCAGAGGCACCCCACTCCTCCAGGAAGCCTGTGCACACTCAGCTCTCTCGCTTGATGAATCGGCTCCAGCACTGACTCCTGCTGGTCTCCTTGTTCTGCTGCTGCCAGTTCTCTACCACTGCCGCTTCTCTGCTGCTTCCAGTCTTCTGCCACTGTACTCCTCTCTATCCATTCACAGTTTCAAAACCACTTCCACCTTTTAGGTATCTGTTAGAGCAGCACCCCACGTTATCGGTACCAAATTCTGTCTTAGTCATCTAGTGCTGCTATGACAGAAATACGACAAGTGGATGGCTTTAACAAAGGGAAATTTATTCTCTCACAGTCCAGTAGGCTACAAGTCCAAACTCAGGGCGTCAGATCCAGGGGAAGGCTTTCTCCCTCTGTTGGCTCTGGAGGAAGGTCCTTGTCATCAGTCTTCCCTTGGTCTGGGAGCATCTCAGTGCAGGAACCTCAGGTCCAAAGGATGCGCTCTGCTCCCAGCACTGCTTTCTTGGTGTTGTGAGGTCCCCAGCAAGACCACTTTCTGATCACTTTTGGAATTCAGGGTCTTTGAGGGCTGGGGTAGTGTCTGTTGTGGTAACTACTGTGCTCCCAGTGCCTAGAACAGTGCCTGACACATAGTAGGTATTCAAGAAATGTTTGTGGAACGAATAAAAGAGCCCTCAGGATCCAGCCTGAAGATTTGTTGAGGACAAATGAATAGTGTGAGGCTAGCTCCACCTTCCGCTCTGTTTGCTGCCCGGACCAAGTCCACAGGGACTGTAAGGAGGTGGCTGAGAACAGGCTGCTCCCACTTTGGAAGAAAATGATCTGGACTGTGGGGCGTGGAAGCATCGAGAGAGTGTAGGCAGGAGAAGAGAGGGCTGGTGGGGGTAGGAGGACCGAGAGGGGGTATTCCTCAGCCCCCATTCCACCCTGACTTAGTATCTAGTGCTGCTGTAACAGAAATACCACAAAAGGATGGCTTTAAAAAACAGAAATTTATTTTCTCACAGTTTAGGAGGCTGGAAGTCTGAATTCAGGGCACTGGCACTAGGTGAAGGCTTTTTCTCTCTGTTGACTCTGGGGGAAGGTTCTTGCCTTTTCAGCTTCTGTTTGGTTCCTGGTTCCTTGGAGATCTTCATGTGGCTTGGCATCTCTCTTCCCCCATCTCTGCTTTCTCACTTACTTGTTTAATCTCTTTTATATCTCAAAAGAGATGGACTCAAGACGTACCCTGCACTAATCCTTTCTCATTAATGTAACAAAGACAACCCATTCCCGGATGGGATTATGACCACAGGCATAGAGGTTAGGATTTACAACACATATTTTTGGGACATGCAATTCAATCTGTAACACTGACTATACCCTCTCCCACCAGAGATGGAGTCCGAGGCCCAGCCCAATGCGGTGCAATGTCACTACTGCTCTGGGGATAAGTCAGCCCCGTGCGACTCCCTTTCGGTCATGAACTGCACCGGGAACCAGATTGTGTGTGTCACCATCAACGGGACATGGAGTGGAGGTAAGGCACCCCTCAGGAGGTCATTTGCGTAGCAGATCTCCCTCCCACCTGCAGAAATAAGCGTTGAGGTACATTGGTATGTGTGTTTGCTTATTTATTGCTACGTAATAAATCATTGCCATGCCACAATGCCTTAAAACAATGACAATCATTTTATTATCTTTTACAGTTTCTGTGGGTCGGGAATTCAGTAAGCGCTCAGCTGGACGGTTCTGGGCCTCTGGTGGTTGTGGTCAGAGGGTAGCTGGAGCTAGAATTATGGGAGCCCAAGGCAAATAGAGGATTGCTGAGCCTCTCTTTCTATACATGTAGACTCAGAGTGTCCCCACGTGGTCTCTCCACATTGGTTAGATTGGGCTTCCTCACAACAGCGGCTCCACTCAGGAGAAAGATGTGGTAGTCTGCTTCCGTAAAGATTACAGCCTAGGAAACTCTATGTAGGGGGCAGTTCTACTCTTTCCTATAGGGTCGCAGTGAGTTGGAATTGACTCAACGGCAGTGGGTTTGGTTTTGGGTTTACATATATATATAAAATCATATAACTATATGTGATATATTTGAAGGAATAAAGTTACAATCACAAAAATGAGCCCCCATTGAGTTGATTCCAACTTCTGGTGATCCATGTGTGTCAGAGTAGAACTGTGCTCCACAGGACTTTCAAAGGCTGTGATCCTTCAGAAGCAGATTGCTGAGACATTCTGTCGAGGCACCTCTGGGTGGATTCAAGCCGCCAATCTTTTGATTAGTAGCTGAGCACTTGACCAGTTGCGTAGCCCAGGGAATCCTGAGCAGGCAGTAAGAGATTGTAAAAACTAATCAGGCAGATTCGAAAACGAATCATGTAGAACTGCCAAGAGAGGCTGCCAAGAGAGACAGGAACTTTAAGACAGAGAAATACTGACATCAAGATGAGAGACTCAGGCTCTGACCAGGAGGGGGTCTGACCTGTTTCTGCAGGGGGTCCCCAAATCCTGAAGGGCTGTGCTACGTCAGAGGTCTGCCAGCTGCCAGAAAATGCCACCCTGGGCCCAGAGGAGTCAGGATTTCATCTCACCGCTGTTCCCGAATGCAACTTCCGGCCTCTTCCCACACAGCCAGGTGCTTTGAATTGTGCCTTCCTGAAACCCTACCCTCTGTCCACTCCCTGGATCCCACATGCTCTTCCCAATTCTATGTGCTCCCAGCGAACCCCCACCCCACAATGCTCCCAGGAAGTGCAATTATCCATATGCACACACAGACAACACCTGACATGGTGAGAGGCAGACAACCCCATCGGCACACAGCCACACAGCCACCGATGTCCACCTGTATATCCCAGTACCCAAAACACACCCACAGAGGTGCACGCATTTCCAAACACAAGCATCCTGTTACGTAATGAGATCAGCACTCTGAACTCTGTTTAAACAAGAAATCTGACAGTCTGTGTGTGTATGTGTATGTGTTTCTTCACTTCTTTGCTTGTGAAAGAAGACCGATTTGCCAATAGGCTTCTTTGGACTTAACAGAGAACGTTCACAAGCACTTCCGCCCTCCAGAAAAGAGAGGCTTTGACTGAAATAGCATTTTCCAGGGCAACAACTTATTAAGTGAACGGAATTACTGGCGTTTTTAGAGGTGTAAGGTGGTCATCCCTGGATGGAGCAGCTTTCTCTGAGTTCCAGAAGATGCCTTTGTTAGAAACCACATCGGCAAGGACCATTCTGTGAGGCAGAAGAGGATTTGTTTGCTGAATCTGTAGGCAAAGACGGAGCATTCTCACCTTAGTTGCCTCAGATTGCCAGGTGTTAGGAATTTTACTTTTCAAAACTAAGCAGTAGATTCGATTAATTATCACAATGAAGAAGAAAAGGCAGGCCTGGGGAGCTGGAAATTTACTATATAGAGAGGAAAAGAGCAAAATAGGATTACTAACAACTGGAATACAACTTCATGTTGGGTGAAGCAGAGGGCCAGCAAGGGTGAGGGAGCCCCTTGGTGAGATGAATTGGCATAACAGCCACAACAATGGACTCAAACATGCCTGTGATTGTGAGGATGATGCAGGGCTGGGCAATGTTTCCTTCTGTTGTACATGAGTTTGCCATGAGTTGGAGTCAACTTGATGGTAACTATATCTGTTTCATCCATCTGTCCATCCATCCATCCATCCATCCGTCCGTCCGTGCATCTCTCTGTCTACCTGTCTACCCATCTACGTATCTCCCTACCTAGCTATCTGATCTAATTTTTGCATATACAGTCCCTACAGACACGTAACATATCCATGTATGGATACACTGGTTATTAAATCAATACAGACGGGCTGCAAAAAAGACAAGTACAAACACATTCAAATATACAAAAGCACACAATACCCTCAGACATGCTGAAACACATACCAACATCCATAAATAGTCACAGGTGTACACCAACATATATTTACAAGCACCCCCAAACCTTGCTGGAAACACAGACACACCCAGACACAGAAGCACACACAGACTCACAAAATCACCCTTGTGTATATACACAAAAACACATCTGTTCACACAGATGTACACACAGACACCTAATCACACATACATTCACAGAACCACACACACAAACATCCCCACCCGTCTGCAGACAGGGACTTCTAGAATGCACAGAGAGTCCTCCACAAGCACACACAGTCGTGTGTGCACACAGAGAAACAGGCCTGCACACTCACACACACAAAGTGCATTGACACAGAAGTGCACACCCACAGGCACATACTGATGTGACCAGAAACTCTCTCTCTCTCTCTCTCACACACACACACACACATACACAAGTGTTGTCCTCCAGCCAGCCCCTCTTCCTCTCTCCCCAGGTACCCAGGCAAACACAACCCACAAGGCCAAGGTCACTGTCTGCTTCACCTGCTCAGACCTTGACCATTGTGACCCTCTTCCCTGCCTGGAGGATAGGAACTACTGCCTTCAGACGACAGTCATCAGAGGTAAAAGCTCATGGGACAGAATGGGGGTAAGGGAGGCAGAAAAGGGGCCGGGGGCACAGCAAGACTTCTCCTTGCCTTCCCACGTGGGATGTTTGCTGCCGTTGCATGTCTCTGTGTGTGTATTCTGTCCGCTCTGGCCATGGTAGCCTTTTCTTGGCCCTGGAGGACAGAGGTTGGGGTGCAGTGGGGGGGGTGAGTTTAAAGTCGAATGCCATATTTGTTTCAGTCATATATATTGCTATAAAACAAACCTCCCCAAAACTTGGTGGCTTACAACGCCACCACACACCCATTGCCACCGAGTGGATTCTGACTCATAGTGACCCTATAGGACAGAAAAGAACCACCCCATAGGGTTTCTAAGGTTGTTATCTTTATGGAAGCAGCCTGCCACAGCTTTCTCCCAAGGGGCGGCTGGTGGGTTTGAACCACTGACATTTTGGTTAGCGGCCAAGTGCTTAGCCACTGTGCCACCAGGGCTCCTTTAACAACCCCCACAACAACGATGTATTATGTCTCATGATTCTGTGGGTTGACTGTGCTCAGCTGGCCAGTTCTTCTGCTCTAAGAAGTGAAGCTGAGATCATTTATGCAGCTGCATTCAGCTGGGAGCTCGACTGGGGCTGGAACATTCAAGACCATCTCTCATTTTCTAGGACCTCTCTCTATGTGATCTCTCATCATTCATTAGCCTAGCTTGAGCTCCCTTATAGCATGGTGGCCGCCTTCCTGGAGGGAAGAAGCGGAAACCACCAGGCCTCTTAAAGCTTAGGCCCAGAACTGACACTGCATGCATTCTGCCACGTTCTATTGGTCAAAGCAAGTCATAAGGCCAGCTCAGAATTAAGGAGTGAGAAAATAGACTCTCACCTCTTGGTGGAGTGGCAAAGTCATGTAGCAAAAGATCACATGGAGTGGGAGATGCAGATGTAGCCATCTTGGGTATCTGTTACAACATTCTGGGCAGGGATCCCCCCTAAAGCCCCTGTCAATCTGTCCCCATAAAGGGAAAAATTAGTCACTTCTGTAAATGGAAAGAGGAGTCGAACTTGAAACCAGCTCTTTGTTGTCTTCTAGCAGCATGAAGGAGTCCTGGTGGTACAGTGGTTAAGAGCTTGGCTGCTAACCCAAAGGTCGGCAGTTCAAATCCACCAACTGCTCCTTGTAAACCCTATGGGGCACTTATACTCCCTCCTGTAGGGTCGCTATGAGTCGGAATTGACTCGACGGCAATGGGTTTTTTAGTAGCATGAATAGGAACAGTTAACAATAGTATACCAAGTACAGTGCTGGGCATTTCTGAGATCCCAGAGAAATTTCTGATCAAGCACATGTGGGGCTCACAGTCATGCTGGGGAGAGATCACAGGTACTGAGCCACCCTGTAGATTGGAACCCTAAGGGGAGAAGGCAGGGCACTGAGGAAAGCTTCCTGAACTATATGTCTTGATGAGCAATGGCAGGCTTTACATGTATTATGGTGGGGGGGGGGGCTCTCAGGCAGCGTGCATGTCAACAGGGTGACACCTAGAGAGATTCTAAGAGTTCAGATGGGTGGCAGCTAATGGTTGCCTTTCTTCACTCGTCTTCTCTCCGTATCTCTCCAGCCTTGGGGGATGGCAACTCTGTCGCCTGGAGAAATGGTTCTTGTGTGGCCTCCAACAACTGCAGATTCAACAACTCCATCTCTGCCCTGACCTACGATGCCGGCTTTGGCTTCTGGGTCAATGCCACGTGTTGCCAAGGCAACTGCCAGGAGCCCACTCCTTTCGGTGCGCTGTCACCAGAAAGTAGTCAGATGGGTGGCCAAGGAAGTGGTGGGAGGTTCAGAGGAGAGCTTGTCCTGGGTTGAGGAAGGAAGGAAGGCAGGTGGGAGCCTCGCCCAACTCTCCTTTCCTGATGTGGCTTCGCTAGGGCATCCTGACCCCAGCTCAGCGGGAAATCCCATTAAATTCTTTCCCCTGTGGTAGAGCCTAGGAGAGCACTCAGGGCCCTGGGAGGTCTTGAGAGTCTTCCCAGCTGACCTTCACTCCCCCCTATATACCAGCTCTGCCGGCCTTACACACCCCGAGCCAGTTCCTGTGTCCTACATGTTCTGGGGACCCCGCAGGGCCCTGCAATGCCTCCTTCTACATGCAGTGTCCCAGCGGGGAGACTGAGTGTGTTCAGTTGGACCTGATGTCTGAAGCAGGTAATGGGGGCAATGTGTGTGCGTGTGTGTGTATGTGTGTGTGAATGTGTATGTGTACACATGTGGGCGCTTGAGCTTGAGCACACTGGTTTTGGAGACAGGAATGCCTGAGTTTGGAGTCTCACCTCTACCATTTATTCTCTGAGTGGCCCAAGGCAATCAGCATCATCTCTGTGAGCCTCAGTTTCGTCCTCTGGTAAACAGGGTTAGTGGGTACACTTAGCAGGATTTTGTGAGGATGAAGTGGGTATAGTGAAGTGAGAGGTGATAGAGTATAGGGAATAAGAAGAGGACACTGGGGCCAGGCTAGCTGGGTTCAAATTTTGGATCCACTACTATGAGCTGGGTGACCTTGGGCAGATAGATGACTTTGCCTCTCTGTGCCTCAATTTTCCCATCTGGGAAGGGGAATGATGAAAGTCTCTAACTCACAAGATCGTTTTGAATATTACACAAGATAACCCATTAAACTTCTAGAGCAGTGCTGTCCAATAGAAATATAATGGAAGTCACATACATAGTTTAAAAAATTTCTATTAGCCACATTAAAAAAGTAAAAAGAGGAAGTGTTCACCAATTCAGGGCAAAATGAGACCGTTAAAATATGAACCGGGCTTTGAGGCTACGTTTTTGTTTTTTAATTTACTTTTTTTTTATTATGGAGACGTTCAAAGATAATAAGAAGTGAGAACAGTATAAGAAACACCCATGTACTCATCATCCAGTTCCAGTGATTGATTATATACTACTGGCTAATCTCAGTTAGCTCTGCCCGCCTCATATTATGTTGTTATGTTGAAGCAAACTCAGATATCAGATCACTTCATCCTAAGCATTTTCATATATATAGGGAGAGACACTTTTAAATAACCTACGATTGTTGTGAGGTGCTTTTAATTGAAAAAATAAGATCATTCCACTTTCATATACTCATCAAGCCCTCAACAAAGTAGTGACATGTGTATATTTATATCTATAGATAAATATATCACTTCATATCATATTAAATTATATCATATCATATATGACTCTGAAGAAGCAGAGGAAACAAGTTGAGAAAGCTGTGCACCAAATTGGTTGTGGGAACGTGTCAAATAGAGCGGCTGCCGAGAGTCGTAAGGACACCAAAAACCAAACCAGCAGCCGTGGAGCTGACTCTGACTCATGGCGACCCCATGTGTGTCAGAGCAGAACTGTGCTCCATAGGGTTTTCAATGGCTGATTTTTCAGAAGTAGATCGCCAGACCTTTCTTCCGAGGTGCCTCTAGGGGGCACCTTTGTTTGCAGTCCAATGCATTAACCGTTTGCACCATCCAGGGACTTCGTCTTTAAAATAGCTTTTATTAATATTGAACACAAGTAAAAGAATATCTATCTGTCATACGCATGTAAGATATAAAGTATAATAATGAAAGGGACAGGCGTGATCAGCCCCCAGCTCAAGGAATAGAGCATTCCTGGTGAGTTTCACGAAGGACGTTCAAGCGCCTGCCATTCACTCCGAGGTTGGCCCGGCCCAATTCTTTTTGCTGTGACTACCCTTCCGTACCCTCCCCATTGCCACGGATTGGATTCCGACTCCTAGCGACCCTATAGTACAGGGTAGAAGTGCCTCATAGGGTTTCCAAGGAGCGGCTGGTAGATTCGAACTGCTTACCTTTGGCTTAAAAGGCAAGTTTTTAACCACTGCACCACTTTGCTGTGGCATTCTATTTTATTACAAAACTTGGGCGAAGCTGGCAGGTCTCTGGATTGTGACCTTGGGAAACATAAGCGAGGCAACCCTGCGGGGCAGGCAGGAGTTTTTAGGAAAATTTGATTGGCCAGAGAAACTCTGAAGTCTGGGAACTCAGAGACCGGCTGATGGGTGCCTTGCAAGTCAGGGGGCGCGCGCTGGAGCGGGTGTGCTGGCGTGAACCTGTGTCTGCGCGCGTGTCCTCACGCCCCCTCCTCTCTCTCGGTCTCCGCAGACGGCCGGAACGTGAGCGTGCGCGGCTGCGGCTCCCGCCACCTGTGCGATGCCCTGCCCGGGTCCGAGGGGCTGCTGGCGCTCGCGGGTTACCGGCTGGCCGGCAGGCCCGACTGCAGCTCCAGCCAGCGCGCCATCCTGGTCTCCAAGTGTCTCTCGGGTGTGGCCCCCGGCCTTCGCCTAGCCCTGCCTGTGCTGGTGGTGGCCCTGGGGACTGCAACATTCTCCTAAGGGACCTCGCTTCAACCATGCCCCCCATCCCCCACCCCCCAACCCCCAGCTCCCCTGCTTATTCACCCTGTCGCTAGATGGCGCCCTGGCTCCCCTCTGCTAAGGCATTTCTAGGGCTTAGACGCTCCTAGTGAGGGAGTCACGAACCAGGAGTGAGCCTTCTCCCTCAGACTAGGGCTTCCCAAAGGCCTGGGCTCTTGCATCAGACTGTGGCTGTGTTTTCTCCCCTCAAACTAAAGTCACCCAGCCCCAGCTGAGGCCAGGCTTCTTTTCTCAAGGAGGGCTATATTTCCTCCATCAGATTAGCGGCTTCCCCAAGGCCAGCCCCCCTCCCCCACTCCAGACTAGGGTTGTTCATCCTCAAAGATGCCCCCATGGCTACACATTTCCTTCAGACCGAACCCGAACCCATTGCGGTCAGTAAATTCCGACTCATAGCGACCCTATAGGACAGAGTAGAACTGCCCCATAGGGTTTCCAAGGAGCAGCTTGGATTCGAGCTGCCAACCTTTTGGTTAACAGCCCGGCTCTTAACAACCACACTATCAGGGCTCCAGGGGCCCTCAAAGACTAACCCTCCTTCCTCAAACTAGGTGGTCCCCAACACCAGGCCACTCCCTCAGACTAGGGCTGTGTCTCTTCTCTCAAACATTGGAAGCCACTCCCTCTTCTTCTGTCTCTTTCTTTAGGGTCTAGCAAAGTCCTGAGCAGCCAAGGTGGGGCTTGTGGTTTCCCAGGCTTTTAAGGTGGCCCATTCCACTCCCACCATGGGCCAGAATGGGCAGGGGTCTTGCGTGGGGTGAGAAGTCACTCTTCTCTCCGGATTCAATCCCCCCAGCTGTAACCAAAGCTGAATGACTCACATCCCACAATGCCAAGTGGTTTGGGTTTCCTTTTTTTTTGAAGTTACAGCCCCAGACAGGGCCCTGATGTGGTCTCCTCTTTCCTCTGAGGCCAGGTGAGGCCAGGTTTCTTATGGGCTGGGGACTCTGGCATCTGGGTGGGGGTGCTGCCTATGGCAATGTCTGGGAGCCAGAGCGGGCATAAGATCAAATGCTTAGTCTGTAGGGAGTGTCTTTTTGGAGCAAGCATTGAGCCAAAAGGATTGTGCAGAGAGGTAAATGGTGAACTCACAGAAGGCGGAATGCCAGGGACCACTTGCTTTCAGCTGAAAGTAACAGAAAGCTCAGCTAAACAACTGGAGCTTAAACAATTCATTCGTCATTCATTTAGTCAATATTTATTGAGAACACACTATACGCCAAGTACCGTTCTAGACATTGGGGATACAGAATAAACAAAACAGAAGTCCCTGCCCTCATGGAGCTCATGTTTTGGTGGGTGAGTAGCCGAGCACTTAACCACAGCACCACCAGGTAGGCGGTTTGAACCCACCAGCTGCTCCCGGGGAGAAAGCTGTGGCGTAAAGATTACAGCCTAGGAATTATCATGGGGCAGTTCTACTCTACTTAGTTATCTAGCGCTACTATAACAGAAATACCACAAGTGTATGGCTCTAACAAACAGAAATTTATTTTCTCACATATTAAGGAAGCCTGTGGTGTTAGGTGGCGACTCATAGGGACTCTTTGTACAACAGAACAAAACACTGCCCGGTCCTGCGCCATCCTCACAATCGCTGTTATACTTGAGCCCACTGTTGCAGCCACTGCGTCAATGCATAGTTGGCTACAAGTCTGAATTCAGGTCACCGGCTCTAGAGGAAGGCTTTCTCCCTGTCTGCTCTAGGGGAAGATCTTTGTCTCTTTTCAGCTTCTGTTCCTAGGTTACTTGGAGATCTTATGTGGTATGGCATCGATCTTCCCCCATCTGTGCTTGCTTACCTCCTTGCTTAGTCTGCTTTTATATCTCAAAACAGATTGATTTAAGACATACCCTGCACTAATACTACCTCATTAACATAACAAAACCCATTCACAAATGGGATTATAACCACTATGCTGTTGTTAGGTGCTGTCAAGTCGGTTCCAACTCATAGCGACCCTTTGTACAACAGAATGAAACACTGCCTGGTCCTGCACCATCCTCACAGTCGTTGTTACGCTTGAGCCCATTGTTGCAGCCATTGTGCCAATCCATCTCTTTGAGGGTCTTCCTCTTTTTCTCTGACCCTCTACTTTACCAAGTATGATGTCCTTCTCCAGGGACTGGTCCCTTCTCATAGCGTGATAACATAACCACTTTAGGGGTTAGGATTTCCAACACATATTTTTGGAGAACACACTTCAATCCATAACGATGGGTAGACAGGTAATACATAAATATCACAAAATACCAGATAGTGATAAGTAGTATGAAAAAAAAAAAAAACACAGAAAGAAAAATGGGTAGTGCTGAGGAAGGGGTGCAGTTTTTTATGGGGTGAGCTGAGGCCTCAGTAAGGTGACATTTGAGTAAAGAACTGAAGAGGGTGAGGGAGTGGGCCAGGCAGATGTCTGGTGTGGGAGTTGGGAGAGGGGAATCATTCCAGGCATAGGAACTGCAAATGCAAAGGCCCTGAGGAAGGAGCAATAAGGAAAAGTTATTATGTTATGTAACAAAAAGAATGGTGGTAGGGTGTATCCAGGGTTCATTAGTTCAGCAGTTCAAAGAGTCATCAAGGACCCACCTTTCTGCTCTGCCACCCTTAGCACATTGGTATTTGCATGGTGATGGCAGTATCTCCAGTATCATGTCCTTGTACAATCATCCAAAGCTGGAAGAGATGGCCTTTCATCCTTGTCTTCCCAGGAACCTCAATCCCTAGTGGACTTCCTGTTATGCCTCAAAGACAAGAATTGAGTCAGCCAATCACTGGCAAGGTGGTGGACTTACCCTGACTGGCTTTGCCTAATCAAGATTCCATCTCTGGGTTGAGGGAAGTTCCAACCTCTCCTAAGGTACATACCAGTTGCCGTCTAGTTGATTCCAACTCATGATGACCCCATGTGTTTCAGAGTAGAACTGTGCTCCATAGAGTTTTCAATGGCTGTAATCTTTTGGAAGCAGATCACCAGGTCTTTCTTCTGAGGTACTTCAGGATGGATTCGAACCGCCAGCCTTTTGTTAGTAACCAAACACAGCCATTTGCACCACCCAGGGACTCCTCCTGAGGCACATGGCTGCCCCAAATTCTGGACAAAATGGGGTTCTACAAGCAAGGAAGAAAGGGGGTGGATCAGTAGGAACTGACCAGGAAAAGAAAAACCACTCTAGGTGTTTCAACCAAAACCAAACCCACTGCCAGTGAGTCGATTCTGACTCATAGCAACCCTACAGGGAAGAGTATAACTGCCCCATAGGGTTTCCAAGGAGCAGCTGGTGGGTTCGAACTGCCAACCTTTTGGTTAGCAGCTGTAGCTCTTAACCACTGCACCACCAGGGCTCCACATGTTTCAACAGAAGGAATTTAATTCAGGGAATTGCCTACACTGTGTTGGAAGGGCTGAGAGAGCACAAGAGAAGGAACTGGAGAGCAAAAAGGAAGCCAAAATTTAGTGGCTTAAAGCAATCACTTGCTAATTCGGGGGCTTGAATCAGGAATTCACACAGGGCAAGTGGGGATAGCTTGTGTCTGACCCAGGACATCTGGATCATCAGCTGGAGGGCTTGAAGGTCACGGGGTGGATGCCCGTGAAGGTTTATTCACTTACGAGTCTGGCAATTGATTTGGACTGTCGGCCGAGACCGCAGCTGTGGCACTTACTTGTGGCCTCTCCACGTGACTTGATTTCCTCACAATGTGATGTCTGGGTTTATGGTAGACAGAATTCAAAAATAGCCCCCCAAGATTTCCTGTCTTAATTCCCAGGACTGTGAATATGATGAAATATCAAACCCATGATTATGTTATGTTGCATGGCAAAAGGTATTTTGCAGATATAATTAAAACCCTAAGCAACTTATCAGTTGTCTTTAATTTAATCAAAAGGGAGCTTATCCGGTAGGTTTAATCTAATCACATAAGCCCTTTTAAAACATAGTTTTCTCTGACTGGTAGCAGAAGAGGAAGTCAGAGATATTTAAAGCATGAAAAGACTTCAGTGTGCCGTTGCTGAGTTGAAGTTGGAGGGGATCATGTGGAAAGGACCTGAGGGTGGCTTCTAGGGGCTGAGAGTGACCCCTGGCCAACAGCCAATGGGGGCCTCAGTCCTACAGCCACAAAGAAGTGGGTTCTTCTAAAAACCTGAATGAGTTTGGAAGAGGACCCAGAGCACTAGATAAAGCCCAGCCCAGCCACCAACTTGATTTCATCCTCATGAGACCCTAAGCAGAGAACCCAGGTGAGCCTACCCGACTTCAACCTATAGAACCGTGAAATAATAAATGGGTGCTGTTGTAGTCTGCCGAGTTGGCAGTAATCTGTCACTTAGCAATAGATACTCTGGAGTGGGCATCCTGAGAGAGTCCCAGCACCTTTTATGACCTAGCATCAGAAGATGGGCAGCATTGCTTCTGCCACATTCTATTCATCAAGGCAGTCACAAAAGTCTGCCCAGGTTCAAGTGTGGGGGAAACAGGTTCTACTCTTGGTGGGGAGTGACAGGTTCTAAAAGAACATAAATGGATGGATGGATGGAAGGATGGATGGATGGATGGATGGATGGATGGATGGATGAATGGATGGATGGGTGGATGGTTGGATGGATGGATGGATGGATGATGGATGGATGGATGGATGGATGGATGGATGGATGATGGATGGATGGGTAGATAGGTAGGTAGGTAGGTAGGTAGGTAGAAAGTTAGATGGCTGCCATCGAGTCAACTTCAACTCATGGCAACCTATGTACAACAGAATGCAGCGGTGCCTGGCCCTGCATCGTTGCGGCTATTGTGCCAAACTGTCTCACTGAGGGGCTCTCACCCTTACCGGGCCTCTACTTCACCAAACATGATGTCCTCCTCTGGCAATTGATCCTTCCTGATGATGTGTCCAAAGCAAGTGAGTCAGACAATGTTCTATTGTGATCCATAAGGTTGTCACTGGCTGATTTTCAGAAGGAGCCCTGGTGGCGCAGTGGTTAAGAGCTCAGGCTGCTAACCAAAATGTCGGCAGCTCAAGTTCACCAGCGACTCCTTGGAAACCTTACGGCACAGTTCTACCCTGCCCTATAGGGTTGCTATGAATTGCAGTCAACTCTACAGGAACAGGTCTTTAATTTTCAGAATTAGATCGCCAAGCCTTTCTTCCTAGTCAGTCCGAGTCTGGAAGCTCTGCTAGTATTTGAAATACCAGTGGCATAACTTCCAGCATCTTAGCAACGTGCAAGCCACAACCATACAACAAACTGACAGACAAGTGATAGACTAGAAATACTACTGTGGTCATTTTCAGAAAAAGACAATCTGCTGCAGGGAGGGTTTCTGGAGAAGCTACCATCTCTAGGGCTGAGGGCACAAAAGGAAGGAAATGGTGTCACCACAACCTAGAAGCCCCTTTGCTGCTATATCACTGGGGTGGTTTGTCCTGGAACCACAGATGTGGGGCTGTGTGGCCAGGGCTGGGACCACGGAGGAGGCACTACAGCCATTTCCCTGGATGCTGCCAGAAGAAGAGAGAAGGAAAGCACTTCCTTTCTTTAGCCTTCTGATGTGGAGTGCCTCTTCTTTGCAGAAGTCAGGGGGCAAAGGAGCCTGGAAAATGTAGTTTTCAGACTCCCAGCCCCAGCATTACCAAGCAGAGAAGGATGGATATGGGGCTGAAAGACCACAAATAAATAACAATGACACTGGGTAGGTCCCTTCCTTTTTCTTAACCCCAGTTTTCTCATCTGTAAAATGGGAGTAGAAACAGTTCCTCAAAATGTGAATGAATGCAGCGTGCTTAGCAGATAATAAACACTCAGTAAATGGTAGTTATGATAGGTGAGGAGGCAGTGGTGGGTCAGTGGTAGAATTCTCACTTTCCATGAGGGAGACCAGGGTTCAGTTCCTGGCCAATGTACCTCATGTGCAGCTACCACCCATCTATCCGTGGAAACTTATGTATTGCTGTGATGCTTAGCAAGTTTCAGTGGAGCATCCAGACTAAGGAGGACTAGAAAGAAAGGCCTGGCAATCTACTTCGTAAAAACAGCCACTGAAAACCCTACGGATCACAACGGTCCGATTCCCCAGTCAGTCATGGGGATGGCACAGGGCTGGGCAGTGTTTCGTTCTGTTGAGTCTGGGGTCACCATGAGTTGGAGGCTGACTTGACAGCAGCTAACAACAAAAACAAATGATAGCTGAATGGTAGAATACCACTGAAAGGAAACAGGGAAGAAGATAATATTTTTGGCTAGCAACGGGTGGGTGTTTCACATAATTTATCTCAATCAACTAGTGCCTCATCTAATGAGGCATGTAATTCCTATGAGGGCAATTTGCAGATAAGGCGTGGGGATCTCTGAGTCCCACAGCAAGTAGCTGGACTCGTCTATGGCTGTTGATTCATGGTCCCTGTGGATTTGAAGGTCACCAGGCCCAGTGTTGAGAGTATGGGGACGGCCTTGCAGGGACTCTGAAATGTGGGCAGAAGCAACATGAGTCAATTCTGGGCAGAAGCTTTAAGAGCTGGCAAGTGGTTTTCCGTGACTCTTCTCTCTCTGCCATGAAGACCAGAAGGTTCCAGAGAGAGTCTTTTTGCAGAAGTCAGGTGGCAAGGGAGCCTGGGAAATGCAGCTTTCAGACTCTCAGCCCCAGCATTACCGAGCAGAGAAGGATGGATATGGGACTGAGAGACTACAGGTCTCCCATAACAGTGACATTGGGTCGGTCCCTTCCTTTCTCTCAGCCCCAGTTTCCTCATCTGGAGCAAAGACAATGTGGAGCAGAGTCACGGTGGACCCCCAGTGGACATGTAATTTGAGTGAGAAATAAACTTTGTTGCATTGTAAGCCACGAAGATGTTGGGGCTGTGTCTTACTGCAGCATTGCCTGGCCTATCCTGACAAGGTCATGAAGGAAATTAATGGCAGAGTGGAGGGTAGAATCAAATAGCTCAAACTGCTGCCTTAGACGGTTTGGTGGTTAAGATCTTTGGATTTGTAGTGCACATTCACAGTTTATCTGCTACGTGGCCTTGGACAAGTTTTATAACCTCTCTGAGCCTTGTGCTCCCATTTGTAAAGGGAAATAATAATGGTCCAACTTCTCATTATTGCGAGATATTACTGTAAGGTACTGTTGTGAAATGAGTTCCTTCACGTGGCTTTTCGCCTTGGTTCTTTGGAAAAACAGTCTGAGAGATTTTTCTCCTAAACCCTGAGGAGTTACCTTTGCCCTAGATTTCTACCCCAGAGAGTTTGTTACATTTGTGCAGGTTGATTGACACTTCTTGGGTAAGCTGGGTTTGATACTTTTTGTCTGGTCCTGGGCTGCAGCCTGCCCTGTGATTGGTATACATGTTGCAAGGACTGGTCAACAGACTATGCAAATGAGGTGATTATAGCCTACTATGCAAATGACGTGTCTGTGGCTTACCTAGAGGGGATTGGTCAGTTTGCACCCCTACCCCTCACTGGGAGGGGTCATGCATTGAAACTGACCAGGAGTTGTATATATAAGCAGCCAACCTCACAGAGGTTTTTCAGACAGAAAGAAGCAGAAAGAAAAGCAGTAGGAAGAAGCAGAAGAAAGAAAGAAGAGTGAAGAAGCAGAGAGAAAGGAGGCAAGCAACCTCCTAAAAGAGCTGTAACACGGTCAAGGGCTATAACACTGAAGACAGCAAGAGGCCCGGAAGAGGCCCAGCAGCAGAACTGGTGGCAACAGATGGCTGGGTGTCTTAGTTATCCATTAGAACAGAAATACCACAAGTGGATGGCTTTACTAAAGAGAAATTTCTTTCTTCACAGTAAAGTGGGCTAGAAGTCCAAATTCAGGGCGTCAGCTCCAGGGGAAGGCTTGCTCTTCTGCTGGCTTTCTCCTCAATCTTCCGCCGGACTAGAAGCTTCTCCACGACCCCGGGTCCAAAGGATGCACTCTGCTCCTGGCACTGCTTTCTTGGTAATATGAAATATGAAGTCCCCCTGTCTCTCTGCTCGCTTCTCTCTTTTACATCTCAAAAGAGATTGCCTCAAGATACAACTCAATCTTGTAGATTGAGTCCTGCCTCATTAACACGACTGCCATTGTCTCCCCTCATTAACATCATAGAGGCAGGATTTACAACATACAGGAAAATCACACAGTACCGGGAATCATGGCCCGGGCAAATTGATACACACATTTTGGGGGGTAGGGGTAGGGGACATAATTCAATCCATGACACGGGGCCAAAAGGAGCCTGTCGAGAGAGAGAGAGAGAGAGAGAGAGAGAGAGAGAGAGAGGGAGAGACAGAGAGACAGAGAGACAGAGAGAGAGAGAGACAGAGAGAGAGAGAGAGAGACAGAGAGACCTACACAGCCCAGAGGAGATGAGAGACCAGTCCTGCACTGAAGAAGGGAGGGATGTTCTCTTCACTTTGGGGAGCCTTCCAGACTTTGCCTACAATCTTCCTGATCCTGATCCTGAGTGGTACCCTGTTACTTCCTTAATAAACCACTTAACTCTATGTATGGTCTGTGAGTTCTGTGTGGCCATTGTAACAGATTATTGAACCCAGAAGAGAAGTAGAGAGTGCTGCGGGAGGGATGGCTGGCATCAGAATTGATAAAAAAGGTTGGAGAGTGGAGGTATGTCTGACCTCCACCTCGTGCGAATCAGCTTTGTGCTGATGGTAATTCTTGTTATCTCCCATGAAGTTAGACAGGTTCAGATGCTACCACTACTCCTAAACAAAAAAAAAAACCTGTTGCTATGGACTTGATTCTGATTCATAGTGACCATATAGGACAGAGTAAAACTGCCCTATAGGGTTTCCAAGGAGTGGCTGGTGGATTTGAACTGCCAACCTTTTGGTTGGCAGCCAAAAGCTTAACCACTGCACTACCAGGCCTCCACACTACTCCTCCAACTAGTCCCATCTCATAGGTACGTAAAGCACAAGGCTTGGCACATCCTAAGCTTTCGACAGATGGAAGTAGCCACCTCCCAGGGTTGTTAAGAATCAGGATAACTGACTGTACTGTTATTGTCTGCATTGTTTAGAGGAAGAGACTGAGGATCAGGGAAGACGAAGGACTGCTAGTAAGTGGTACCATTGGGATTTGAACCCACATCTGTCTGGCTCTAGAGCATACTATTTTTTTCCTTTTAAACATTAAGGAAATGTCCAAATGTACACAAAAGTAGAGAGAATAGTATAATGAATTCCTGGTTATCAATTCTCCAGCGTCAACAGTTATCAACATGTTGCCAGTTATCTCGTTCTTCCTTTCCCCTTCCTCCCTTCTACCCTCTCTCCTTCTCTTCTTCCCCTTTCCTCTTTTCTCCCCCTCTTCCTCTCTTTTTCTCCTTCCTTCCTCTCTCTTTCCTCCCTTCCACTCTTTCCTTCTTTCTTTCCTCCATCCTTATCGTGCTGAGATGTTTTAACGCAAACCCCAGACATCACATTTCACCCATAAACACTTCAGCAGGCATCAGAGCCTACACTTGTAACTTTTGCCATACCCATGCTCTCTGGGAGCGAGGAGTGAATAAAATAAAACACGTTGAGGGCTTAGCATGGCTGCCCCAGCTAAAGGGCCCTAGAATGTCCTTGTCCTTCAGGGGAGATCTCGCCTCACTATGAGACTGGGACATTCCTCTAAACCTACATAGAAAAATTCTATCAAAAGTGAAACCAGTAAACCAGTTGCTGTCAAGTCTATTCCGACTCATGGCGACCCCATGTGTGCAGAGTAGAACTGCACTCCATAGGGTTTTCAATGGCTGTACTCTTTCAGAAGCAGATTACCAGGGCTTTCATTTGAGGCATCTCTGGGGGGATTTGAACCACCAACCTTTTGATTAGTAGCCTAGCGCTTAACCATTTGCACCGCCCAGGGATTCCATCAAAAGTGAAGAGTTCATTGAATGGGCACAGACCTTCCTTTTGGGATTGTGAGAATGTTCTGGAACTAGATAGTGGTGATGATCGCACAACACCGTGAATGTACTAAACGTCGTTAATGGTCAATTTTATGTTATGTGTATTTTACCACACACACACTGTTATGGATTGAATTGTGTTCGCCAAAACTGTGTGTCAACTTGGCTAGGCCACGATTCCCAGTATTTTGTGGTTGTCCACCATTTTGTGATCTGATGTGATCTATCCTATGTGTTGTAAATCCTAACCTCTATGATGTTAATGAGGCAGGATTAGAGGCAGTTATGTTAATAAGGCAGGACTCAATCTATAGGATTAGACTGTATCTTGAGTCAATCTCTCCTGAGGTATAAAAGAGAGAAGCAAGCAATGAGGAGAGGGATCTCATGCCACCAAGAAAGAAATGCCAGGAGCGGAGTGTGTCCTTTGGACCCGGGGTCCTGGTGCTGAGAAGCACCTAGACCGGGGGAAGACTGACGACAAGGACCTTACCCCAGAACTGACAGAGAGAGAAAGCCTTCCCCTGGAGCTGGCACCCTGAATTTGGACTTCTAGCCTCCTAAACTATGACAGAATAAACTTGTTTGTTAAAGCCATTCTCTTGTGGTATTTCTCTTATAGAGAACTAGATAACTAAGACACACACATACACACACACAAAGTGAATAGTTCAACATGCAAACAGGAGACACAGTTGAAGAGAGAGGCCAACACAGTGTTCAACAGCGTGGGCTGCCTTGCGAGTCTATAGAGCTTGAAAGCCAGTTTGCCAGTTATGAGTTCTGTGACCTTGGGTGAGTACCTTGACCTCAGCTTTCCCATTTGTGAAATGGGGCAATAATGGTTCCTACTCACAGAGATGGCATGAGAATTGAAACAGTCGATATGTGTACAACACTCAGGACAGTGCATGGCATACGGTTACCAGTTACCGTCGAGTCGATTCCAACTCATTGTTACCCCACTTGTGCAGAGTAGAACTTTATGTCAGAGGAGAACTGCATTCCACAGGGTTTTCGAGGCTGTGACTTTCCAGAAGAAGATCACCAACCCATCTTCCAAGGTGCCTCTAGGTGGATTTGAACCACCAACCTTTTGGTTAATTGTCAGTTGCTTAATGTTTGCACTACCCAGTGACTCCACAGCATACAGTAAACGCTCAATACAAATCAATGATCATTACTATTATTACTGGGGAGGGGAAGGACCCAGGGGTATGTTTGACTCCAAAAGCCCCATTCTTTCTGCTACCCAACCTGCCCTCCCGCATGGAGGTTGTCTGCCCTAAGGTGGGGTGTGGAGGATCCTGGGATGGCTGTGGAGGAGACGAGGAAGGAAGGAGAAATTGCTGCCAGGTCGGAGGCTCAGGGTTTGGAAACAGGATATGATGCATCTCGGCTGAGCCCCAAAACCACAGGCAGGGCTCAGGAATCATTTGTCAGCGGGTCGGTTAATGATCTTGACCCTGGAGTCTGCAGGAGAAGAAAGGGACTTTCAGGGGCGAGAGGAGAGTGATGATGATAACCTGGGCAGAGAGTTTAGTTTTATTGCACGTTTCTATTTTATTGCACATTTCTAATTTTCCATAAGACTGTAAATGTGGGCACACTATGCAAGTTTTAAAAAATTTATTATGAATTACTTAAAATGTACAAAAACAAAGAATAAGCAGTACCTTTCACCAATAGGAGCCCTGGTGGTGCAGTGGTTAAGAGCTCGGCTGCTAACCAAAAGATCGGCAGTTCAAATCCACCAGCTGCTCCTTGGAAATCCTATGGGGCAGTTCTACTCTGTCCTATAGGGCCGCTATGAGTCAGAATCGACTCGACAGCAATGTTTTTTTTTTCACCAATCAGGTCTCTGGGTGGCGCAAATGATCTGAGATTGGCTATTAACCAAAAGCTTGGAGGTTCGAACCCACCCAGTGGCTCTGCAGGAGAAAGGCCTGGTGACCTGCTTTCAAAAAATCAGCCATTGAAAACCCTGTGGAGTGCAATTCTACTCTGCCACACATGGGATTGCCATGAGTTGGAATTGACTTGATGTCAATGGGTTTAGTTTAGTTTTTTTTTTTTTTTTAATTAACCGATTAGCTAAAAACAGAAAACATCAAAGCAATTGAAGTCCTCTTCCCTGGCCCCCTCCCTTTCTCTACCTCTTTTCCCGAGAGAATCTTCATCCTGAACAGGATATTTATAAAGCTTTTCATTTTTTAAGTGAAGTATTTTCCCCTCTTCCTTTACTGTATGGCTCTCTTCTCTCCTTCTTTTCTCCATAGCCCCCCACCCCCGGGGACTTCCCTCTGGGAACTTCATATTAGCAACCTAGTATATCTCTTACCATTATTTTCCAAGCTCAAATAATCCTATATACACATATCTACAGAGATACACAGGTTTTTATTTTTGTCTTCCAATAATAGAATATTAGCCACAGCTCTCTGCATCTCACTCGACAGTCCCTCATGGACATCCTCCAAGTCATTTGATTCGTCTTTTTTAATGGCTGCATTAATAATTTTGGGTGGATGTGCCAAAATTTATTCAGTCTTGACCCTATTGAGGGGAATTCACACTGTTTCCCTTTTTCCCCTCTCCCACTACAAGAGACTCAGCAGTCTACATCCTGATGACAGGGGTGCTTATCATTTATGTTTCTTCAGGTATTTAAATAATTTAGAATAAATTTTAAAAGCTTGGATGATCTGCCCCTTTAATGCAATTAAATAAAATGTATAATGGAATGAAATAGAAAGTTCCAGTTAAAAATTAAAAGTATGAAATGCTGAAGGTGGGGGTCAAGGGGCAGGTGGGGCTGCAATGTTCTAGATGGCTTCAGGCTCATCTCCACGTGGCCTCTGCTCTAACAGATTTGTGGGAGGGGAAGTCAGGTGGCATGAGGGAAAGAGGAGTCAGGGAGGCCATGAAAAGTAACTTGTGTTACCAAAGACTCAAAGAAGAAACTAGTCTACAGGACAAATAGTCTATATGGACCGTGGCCTCATCTACCCTGAGATCAGAAGAGCTAGATGGTGCCCAGCTACCACTAAATACAGCTGTGATCAGGGCCAGAATAGATAGATTTGGATAGAATGGGAGAAAAATGTGGAATAGAACCTCAAATTCTTAAAAAACCCAGACTTACTGGACTGTTTGAGACTGGAGGACTCTCTGAGACTACTCCTCAGGATATTCTTTAAACTTTGAGCAGAAACAAGCCCCTGAGGTCACCATTTAACCTCATAACAGATTAGCTCACAAAATAAAGAATATCACCCATGAGTACTGCGCACCTTTAAAGAATCATCTATATAAAAATAATTTGTTGTTGTTAGTTGCTGTTAAGTCGATTCTGACTCATGTGTTGCAGAGTGGAACTGCTCCATAGGATGTTCTTGGCTGTAATCTTTCCAGAAGCAGATAATCAGGCCTATGTTCCACAGTACCACTGGGTGGATTCAAACTGCCAACCTTTAGGTTCACAGTTAAGAGCAAACCACTTGTGCCACCAAGGGATCTAGGCTTATCTTACAGTTCCCAGAGACTGAGAGGCACAGCATGCCATGATGCAGGGCCACACAGGGGGCTGCACCCAGGACGAGGTAACGACAAGTTGGAATTGTACAAGAGGCCTACATATGGCAAGCAAGATGGGGTTAGCTAGGTTGCACAGGCTTCCTGAGGATTGGGCATTTTGAATAATTCTGCAGGCTCAGGGGCCATAGGGACTGCCCCTAGTTGTTGGGTACCTGGCTCTGGGGTAACTAGGAGGGGTGTATAGTGGCCCAGGAGTGTGAGAATCTGGTAAGGGGAGTGGTTGGAGAGTGGACTTAATCAGTGGCTCAAGAAGGGGAACATACTGGCTTCCAGCCAGGGCCTCAAAACTGTGTCAAGACAGCATTGAAAGAAAATGGTATTGCAGCCCCCCTATCTCTATGTGGGTCCAGCAAGGAGCAGAGGAGTGGGATCTCTCTAGATGGTAGCTTAGGGCTCCAAGAAGGAGAAAGCAGAAGCTGCCACCTCTCAAGACCTGGGTTCAGAAGCCTTAGAACATCAGTTCTGCCATATTCTATTAATCAAAGCCAGTCATGAGGCAGGCCAGCGGAGATTCAAAGAGGAAGGGAAAGAGGCTCCATCTCTTGATAGGAAGAGCAGGGTATGCCTACAGGGATGGGAGGAGTTGTGGGATGCCATATTTTCAGCAATCCCCAAGATCACTGAGTGGTGCAAATGATTTGTGCTCTACTATTAACCCAAAGGTTGGTGGTTCGAACGCACCTAGCAGCAGTGTGGAAAAAGGCCTGGTGATCTGCTTCTGTAAAGATTACAGCCAAGAAAACCCTGTGGAGCACAGCTTACCCTGTAACACAGGGCATCATCATGAGTCAGAACTGACTCCACGGCAACAGGTTTGGGCTTTTTGTTTTTTACCAACCCCACTCCTTTGCCCCTCCCTCCCATTCCTGGTAACCACCAATAAATCTTGGTCTCTATTAAAAAAAAAAGAATATAAGCCTCATGAGGACAAGGACTTTGTCTTATTCATCATGGTATCAGTATCTAGAACTGTGCCTAGCACATAGAAGGCATATAGTAAATATTTAAATGAATGAATTACTGAATTCTTGAGGACTAAGTTTAGGTTTAAGGGGGCCCTGGTGACACAGTGGTTAAGCACTTGGCTGCTAACCTGGAAGTTGATAGTTTGAACCCACCAGTCCCTCCAAAGGAGAAAGATGTGGCAGTCTGCTTCTGTAAAGATTACAGCCTTGGAAACCCTATGGGGCAGTTCTCCTCTGTCCTATAGGGTCACTATGAGTAGGAATCAACTCAATGGCAATGGGGTTTTAAGTTTAGGTTTACCCAGGATTATGGAGAATGGTGACAGGGTGAAGGCCATAATGTGCTGAAAAAATAATTTCTGTTAGAAGGATCAGCACAAAGCAGGTCCCTATGAGGCAGAGGTTAAAGATGTACCAAATATCCAAATTGTCCAAACTATTGTACCACTCCATCAACTCTAACAACAACTACTCCTCCTCCCCTCAGTTCTCCCTCCTGTCTGGGTTTTGTAATTCACTGCAAAATCTCATAGAACTCACGAGCCATCAAGGAAATGGCTCTCACAGTTGTGGAGGCTAGCAAGTCCCAAATCCGTGGGTCAGGCATCAGGCTGGAGGCTTCTCCTGACTCACGTGGTTGCAGGGGCTGACGAACCCAAACTGGCAGGTCAAACGACAGGCTGCTGGCTCACAAGGCTGTGGAAGGTGGTAAATCAGGTCAGACAATAGGCTGCTGGCTCAAGTTCCAAGAACCAGAGGTCAGAGGACAAGCCAGACACAAGATCCAGAGCAGGAAAGAGAGGGCTTTGCCCACAAGTTTGTATATATATTGGATGCAGACCATACCCTCAAGGAAACTTCCATTGCTTGAGCAAGGCAGTGCAAAGGTGTGACTTGATAAAGGAAGGGGGGGGGGTGACTGGGGAAGGGTGGTAACTTGAGTCACACCCTCTATTATGGTGGTGACTCAAGATACGTCCTACCCTAATCCTGCCTCATTAACATAATGGACAACTCACTCCCAAATGGGACCATAACTATAGGCATAGTGGCTAGGATTTATAACACATGACAAAATGGAGGATAATTATATCAGGTCACAAAATGGAGGACAATTACATCAGACCACAAAATACAGGATGACTACATCATTATATAACTGCCAAATTACATCATTATATGACTGCCAAACCACTGAAAATCACGGCCCAGCCAAGTTGACACATAATTTTAACCATTATAGGTTCCATACACCTTATTTACATTAGCAGCAAGCTAAGATTAGGAGTTGGCAGGAGAAATGGTAGGAAGAACAGGAAGCAAAAGACTGGCAGATTCAGGATGAGAAGCCAGTGGAAAAGTATCAAACCCCCACTTCTCTGTCACTTCTTTTTGCTTTGTTTTTAAATTAATATTTATTGTGTTAAGGTAATAAACACAAAAATAAAATAATAAAAAAATAAGACAGGTGATATTCTTTGTTTTATGAGCCAATTTGTTACTCAGCTAAAAGATTACCTTAAGGAATAATTTTTTTTTTAAATTTTTTTCCCCTGCTCAGTCAGGGACTCTCTGTTGTGGTGCCTGTCAGGGCGGTCATTGGTGGTAGCCATGGGATCATCTAGTTCTTCTGGTCTCAGGCTGATGGAGTCTCTGGTTTATATGGTCCTTTTGCCTCTTGGGCTAATATTTTCCTTGTGTCTTTGGTGTTCATTCTCATTTGCTCCAAGTGGGTTGGAACCAATTGATACATCTTAGATGGCCGCTCAAAAGCTTTCAAGACCCCAGACACCACTCACCAAAGTGGGATGCAGAATACTTTCTTACTAAACTTTGTTATGCCGATTGACCTAGATGTCCCCCAAAACTGCAGTCCACAGGCCCCAGCCCCAGCTACTCTGTCCTTCAAAGTGTTTGGTTGGGTTCAGGCAACTTCTTAGCTTTTGCTTTGGTCCAGTTGTGCTGACTTCCCCTGTGCTGTGTGTTGTTCTTCCTCAAGGGATAATTTTGGTTCACAGTTTAAAGAGTATCTCAGGGTGATAGTCACAGGAAGTCTTCTAGTCTCAACCAGTCTGGTGAGTCTGGACTTCTTAAGAATGTTAATTCTGTTCCACACTTTTCTTGGGCTCTGTAAGGTCTCTGTCACTTCTGTTCTGACACCAGCTGCATATGCTGAGCTCACAAGTTAAAGGACATAGGTCTCCAGACTGCCAAGTCTGCCCAAGACCTCAGATGCTAACTGCAAGCTTGGAGGTCTCCATGAAACCCTCACTTCTGACTTGCTGGCTACAAATTCAGGGGTTCCCTCTACACACTCAGGGTACCAGCTGCAAGCTTAGAGGGCCCCACGCCTCCTCACTTTTGATCTACTGGCTCACACTACTCCCTTGGTTTTGATAATTTGCTAGAACAACTCACAGGACTCACATAAAGCACTAGACTTACAATTACAATTTTATTACAGCAAAAAAGGTTACAAATAATAGACTCATAGAGGAAAGTCTGAGAGCATTCTCAATGTGGAGCTTCCATGTCCCAGAAAGGGATATGCTACCCTCCCATATACATTGATGTCCATCACCAACCAAGAAGCCCATGGAGCTTCTGTGTCCAGAGCCTTTGTTGGGGCTTCATTACATAGTCATGATTGAATCAGCCTACCTCCCCTGAGGTCAGTTGATATCACAGGGTGATCTTTCTGGCCTTGCCAGCACCCACATGAGTCACCTAACTCTCAGGTGTGGCTGAGAGGCCTATGAACAACAAAAACCCCATTGCCATCAAGTTGATTCCAACTCATAGTGACCCTATAGGACAGAGTAGAAATGCCCCGTAGAGTTTCCAAGGAGCAGCTGGTGGATTTGAACTGCCCACCTTTTGGTTAGCAGCCTGAGCCCTTTACCACTACACCACCAGGGCTCATAGATAGCAGAACCAAAAAAACCCAAACCCATTGCTGTCAAGTCAATTCCGACTCATAATAACTCTATAGGACAGAGTAGAACTGCCCCATAGGGTTTACAAGGAGCAGTTGGTGTATTCGAACAAAGGCACCTCAATTACTCTGGAAATTCCCAGCATTTTAGAGGTTATCTCTCAGAAAACAAGGGCAAAGACCAAATTACTTGATCTAAAACAGAAGGGCAGAGACAGTCTTGGTCACTGCTATATCTCCAGCCTCAGATGGCACAGGGCCTGACACACAGTAGATGTTCAGAAAGTATGCACTGAACGAACAGTCTTTCTTAAATAGCCCTCACTGACCCTCACCCCACCTCACCCGACGCTGCATCAGGCACTCTTCACCCCCAGCTCCCACAGCCCTCTGGGCTCCTCCATCCCAGCATTAACCACCAAGGGTCATCACAGTCTGGGGACGAGTCTGAGTACCCCACTGAGTACTGAGTCCTGTGGGGACAGAGTTGGGGTTATCATGGTCACTGCTGGGCCCCCAACATCAACCAATGCATTGCATAAACTTCCTGTCGGACAGGTGTCTTAGCTTCCTAGCGCTGCTATAACACAAACACCACAAGTGGGCAGCTTTAAAGAACAGAAATTTATCTTCTCACAGTTCTGGAGGTGAAAAGTCCAAAGCAGGGTCCCAGCTGTGTGGATTCCTTCCCTGTAGATAGTCCCAGGTGTTCCTTTGTTCCTTGGCTTTGTTAAAAAAATAAAAATTCACCAAAATTTGAACATAAGGTTTATTCTGAGCAGTTACTCTATATCCATTTGTTGTTGTTGTTAGGTGCCGTTGAGTTGGTTCTGACTCATAGCTACCGTATGTATAACAGAATGAAACACTGCCCTGTCCTGCACCATCCTCATAATTGTCATTGTGCTTGACCCCACTGTTGCAGCCACAGTGTCAATGCACATCATTGAGGGTCTTCCTCATTTTCACTGACCCTCTACTCTACTATATAGGGAGATCATTTTGATTCCATAAAAAGCAAATCGCTCAGAGAAGCTAGGTACAATGAGGTTTATGAAGAGAAGCCAAAAACTAAAACCCATTGCCATTGAGTTGATTCCAACTCATAGCGGCCTTATAGGACAGAGTAGAACTGCCCCATAGAGTTTCCAAGGAGCATCTTATAGATTCAAACTGCTGACCTTTTCGTTAGCAGCCGAGCTCTTAAACATTCCACCACCAGGGTTCCATAATGAGAAGAGAAGGGAGAAAGATAGAAGATCAAAACATTGGCTAATCTTAACTTGATTGATTGAACCTACATTCCCTCTTTACTGAGATCAGCTGATATCAGTTTACTTCTGGCCTGGTTGCTAATAATTTGGCCCTCCAGCCACCTGCAGCCATGAGGCTTTTTGAGATTTAAATTAGGTGGTTTGATGACAATCCTCTTCTAGCAGGATAAGACAAATGTACGTTGCCGTAGAGCAGTTTCTTGCGGGCTTTTGCAGTTTGGGACAGGCTTTTTTTGGTTAATATTTGGTTTTGTGGATAAGAAAAACCTCAAAATCCGGGGATTTCTGGCAAAATGGCACTCTAGGCAGAAGCACCACGCCACACACCTCCACAGCAAAGATCCAAAAAACTAAGCCGAACAGAGAAAACAACAATCCTGAAACCCTAAAACATCAAATGAAGAGATAAAAAACTCAGCCAAGCACCAAATGGAGTGAGAAAACTGACAGAGAACAGAGAGCGAGGAGAGATTCATGCAGAGGTCCCCTATCAGCTAACGCAGGAAGGATCTGCCATCTTGGACTCCTATCAAAGACCAGCAAACAGGGGGTACGAGAAAGCAGCTTCACGGAGCTTCCAGCGGGAGACAAAACAACCGGTAATTTGCGATATACGCTTTCCCACCCCCCACCCTTCTTCACCCCCACTCAGCCTCCTCTGCTTCACGCGGCCACAATCTCTCATCCAGGAAGCACCAGCTGCTTGGATTGAACCCACCCAAACAGGCCGGCTCTCTGAGTGCCATTTGTTGGCTGCTGGTATTGCTTTTTTCTGCTTCTTCTGATTTCTTCCTTACCTCTCACCACCTCCCCCTCCTTTCGCTCAAATACCTGACTCTGTGCACCATCTTTGCTTTTTCCTGAGGGGCTGCAGAGCACAGGTAATTTGTGATATACACTTTCCCACCCCCTACCCCTCTTCACCCATACTCGGCCTCCTCTGCTTCCTGTGGACACAGTCTCTTGTCTGGGAAACACTGGTTGCTTGGATTCCACCAGCCAGCACTAGCTGGCTCTTTGAGTGCCATTTGTTGGCTGCTGGTGTTGCTTTTTTTCCACTTCTTTTGATTTCTTCCTTACCTCTCACCACCTCCTCCTCCTTTTGCTCAAATAGCTGGCTCCATGCTCCATCTTTGCTTCTTCCTGAGGGGCTGCAGAGCTGCATTCGAGTGTGGAGCTGCTTCCCGGTCTGGGCTGTCGCTCTGGTGGGATCCCAGGGCTTTTGTTCGTTTGTTAGTTTTGAATTGCTTGTTTGTTTTCTTTTCCTTTCCTTGAGTTGGGAGCCCGTTCTGGCCAGGCAGTGCTGCGTGGCTTGGAAACTACCCCCTTGGCTTGCACAGATGTGCAGAGGGATCCCTGAGCACATTTGTTTTTTGTTGGGTTTTTTTTTTTCTGTGTTTTGGGGGCTTTTCTTGTTCTTTTTTTATTTTCAATTTGTTTTGTTTTCTTTTCCCTCTTTTTCCCCTTTTGTCTTTCTTCATTACTCAGTTTCTCATCTCTATATCTTCCTTTTCATTCTGTTCCATGAATACCTGGCATTGTATACCTCTACACCTTCTAGCCAGGCTGTACTGCAACACCTGAGAACAACTTCCCCAGACCTCATAGCCACACCAGTGGGATCCCTGGGAACTTTGTTGTTCTTTAACCTTTCTGACTTTTATTTATTCATTCTTTTCTTTTCTTCCTCTTCCCCTTTTTGTTTTTCTCCATTTCATAGTCTCTCATCTCTCCACTCCAATGGCAAGCTCCCCTAGCATTCTTTTTTTGTTTGTTTGTATGTTTTTGGCTTCCGTTCCTCTCTCCTATATCCATCTTAGCTTCACACATAACAATCTCCCCGCTACATCCTGCCTACTTCCACTGTGCACTTAACATCACACCACCAAGCAGCACAGGCACGGCCTACTGGAACCTGCCCTGCACTGATTACCGACCTGCCCTGGTGGCTGTAGTAAGTGCCACAAACAACCCATCCCAGTAACGCTTCTTCAGCTAGACCTTCCCTGCCATACCATATCTGAGTGACTGACCATGCCAATTGGAGAAGGAGGCGAAAAGTATCGTGCCCACAGATGAGCAAACAACAAAAAACACACAGCCCGCCTGCTTGGATATAGCCAAATTAACAAAAAAAAAAAAAAAAAAAGACGAAACAAACAAATCTACAATCAATAAACGAGAAAAATAACTACTGAATGCCCCAAAGACAGCAGACAATATCAAAACATTTATACAAACAGGACAGGATGGTTCCAGTAGGCATCCAAAATAAAACACCAGATGACTTTCCAGTGGAAAAAAAGGCACTAGAACTACCTGGTAGGGAATTCAAATCATTGATACTCAGAATTCTCCAAGAGCTGAGGCAAAAAGCGGACAAAAATTAGGAAAAAATAGACAAATTCATGGAAAATACAAAAAAATGGAAGAATTCAGGAAAATAATGCAGGAACAAAATGCCAAAATAAATTCACAGCTAACAATTATACAAAGACAGCAATTAGAAATCCACAAGATAAACACCAAGATTTCAGAAATGGACAGTGTCATAGAAAGGCTGAGAAGCAGATTTGAAACGGTGGAAGACAGGATCAGTGGCATTGAAGACAAACACTTGGATACAACTCTCTTTGAAGAAAACTCAGAAGAAAGAACAAAAAAAAAAAAAAAATGAAGAGACCCTGAGAGTTATGTGGGATACAATCAAAAGCAAAAATCTTTGAGGGTTTGGCGTTCCAGAACAGGGGGAGAAAACAGAAAACACAGAGAGGATCATTGAAGAACTGCTGAAAGAAAACTTCCCCAATATCATGAAAGATGAAAAGCTGGCCATCCAAGAAGCTCAAAGAACCCCATATAGGACAGACCCCAAAAGAAAATCACCAAGTCATATCATAATCACACTCGCCAAAACCAAAGACAAAGAATCCTGAGAGCAGCTTGTGAAAAACAAGAAGTCACATACAGAGGAGAAACAATAAGACTAAGCTCAGATTATTCAGCAGAAACATGCAGGCAAGACGGCAAGGGGATGACATATATAAAATCTTGAAAGAAAAAAATTGCCAGCCAAGAATAATATATCCTGCAAAACTCTCGTTCAAATTTGATGGTGAAATTAGGTCATTTCCAGATAAACAGAAATTAAGGGAATATGTAAAAGACAAACCAAACTTACAAAAATTATTAAAGGGAGTTCTTCAATCTGAGAACAAACAACTTCAGCTCACAGGCAGAATCTAGGATGCAGGATCGTACCAGCCAGATACCAATCTAGGAAATGAACTCTCGAGGACTATCCAAAACCAAAAGAAATACAACAAGGAATCAGAGAAGTTAATCAGTAAATGACAACAACATCAAAACAATAAAAGAGGGAATAAACGGCATAGGTATAGAACCTTCTAATGGAGAGGAAGGCAAGGCGATACCAAGTAATGGTAGACTGCTTCAAACTTAGAAAGATAAGGGTAAAATTCATGGTAACCACAAAGAAAGTTAACAAACATACTCGTAAAAATAAAGAGGAAAAACATAAAGTCTCAGCAAAAACAAAACCTACAAAAACAAAAGAAATGGAAAAAAAAATCCACAAACAAAAGTGACTCAGCACAAGAGAGTAAGAAGAACAAAGAAAAAGTCAGCACTACAAAAAAAGCACTACAAAATGACAGCAACAAACTCACATCTATCAATAATTACACTGAATGTAAATGGACTAAATGCACCCATAAAAAGATGGAAAGTGACAGAATGGATAAGAAAACAGGATCATCAATATGCTGTCTACAAGAGACACACCTTAGAAACAAAGATGTGAATTTATTACAAGTCAAAGGTTGGAAAAAAATATGTCAAGCTAACAACTACCAAAAAAGAGCAGGAGTGGCAATACTAACCTCAGATAAAATAGACTTTAAAACAAAATCCACCATAAAAGACAAAGAAGGACACTATATGATGATTAGGGGGACAATCCAACATGAAGACATAACCATAATAAACATCTATGCACCCAATGACAGGGCTCCAAAATACATAAAACAAACTCTAACAGCACTGAAAAGAGAAATTGACAGTTCCACAATAATAGTAGAAGACTTCAACACACCACTCTCAGTAAAGGACAGAACAACTAAGAAGAAACTCAGCAAAGATACAGAAGATCTAAAGGGCATGATCAGCCAACTTGACCTCATAGACATATATAGAAGATTCCATCCAACAGCTGCAAAGTACACATTCTTTTCCAATGCACATGGAGCATTCTCCAGAATAGATCACATTTTAGGCCACAGAGCAATCATCAACAAGATCCAAAACGTTGAGATAATTCAAAGTATCTTCTCTGACCACAATGCCATCAAGGTAGAAATTAACAACAGAAAGAGCAAGGGAAAAAAATCAATTACATGGAAACTGAATAATACCCGGCTTAGACATCACTGGGTAATAGAAGAATTCAGAGATGGAATCAACAAATTCCTACAATCAAATGAGAATGAAAACACATCATACCAAAACCTTTGGGACACAGCAAAGGCAGTCCTCAGAGGACAATTTATAGCAATAGATGCACACATCAAAAAAGAATAAAGGGACAAAATCAAAACATTAACTACAGAACTCAAGCAAATAGAAAGAGAACATCAAAAAAAGCCCACAGCCACTGGAAGAAAGGAAATAATAAAGATCAGAGCAGAAATAAATGAAATAGAGAACAGAAAAACAATAGAAAGAATCAACAAAACCAAAAGTTGGTTCTTTGAAATAATCAACAAAATCGACAAACTACTGGCCAGACTGACAAAAGAAAAACAGGAGAGAATACAAAAAAACCCAAATAAGAAATGAAATGGGGGACATTACAACAGACCCAACTGAAATAAAAAGGATTATAACAGAATATTATGAAAAACTATACTCCAACAAATTTGAAAACCTAGAGGAAATGGATAAATTTCTAGAAACACACTACCTACCCAAACTACAACAAAGTGATGTTGAAAATCTGAACAGACCCGTAACAAGAGAAGAGATTGAAAACATAATAAAAAAAAACTCCCAACCAAAAAAAGCCCTGGCCCAGATGGCTTCACTGGAGAATTCTACAAAACATTTACAGAAGAGCTTGTACCAGTACTACTCAAGCTATTTCAGAGCATAGAAAAGGAAACAACACTTCCAAATTCATTCCATGAAGCCAGCATAATGCTGATACCAAAACCAGGCAAATATGTCACAAAAAAAGAAAATTACAGACCAATATCTCTCATGGATATAGATGCAAAACTTCTGAACAAAATTCTAGCCAATAGAATTCAGCATCATATCAAAAAAAAATACACCACGACAAAGCAGGATTCATACCAGGTATGCAAGGATGGTTCAACATTAGAAAATCAATCAACGTAATCCACCACATAAATAAAAGGAAAGAAAAGAATCACATGATCATCTCAACTGATGCAGAAAAGGCATTTGACAAAGTCCAACACCCATTCCTGTTAAAAACTCTCAATAAAATAGGTATAGAAGGGAAATTTATCAGCATAATAAAGGGCATCTATGCAAAACCAATGGCCAACATCATTCTTAATGGAGAGAGGCTGAAAACATTCCCCTTGAAAACCGGAACAAAACAAGGATGCCCTTTATCACCACTCCTATCTAACATTGTGCTGGAAGTTCTAGCTAGAGCAATAAGGCAAGAAAAAGAAATAAAGGGCATCCAAACTGGTAATGAAGCAGTTAAACTGTCCCTGTTTGCAGATGATATGATACCATACATAGAAAACCCTAACGACTCCACAAGAAATCTACTGGAACTAATAGAAAGATTCAGCAGAGTGGCAGGATACAAGATAAACATTCAAAAATCAGTTGGATTCCTATACACCAATAAGGAGAACAATGAAAAGGAAATCAGGAAAACAATACCATTTATAATAGCCCCTAAAAAGATAAAATACTTAGGAATAAATCTAACCAGGGATGTTAAAGACCTATACAAAGAAAACTACAAAACACTGCTGCATGAAACCCAAAGGGATCTACATAAATGGAAAAACATACCATGCTCGTGGATAGGTAGACATAACATTCTGAAAATGACAATTCTACCCAAAACAATTTACAAATACAATGCAATTCCGATCCAAATACCAACAACATTCTTCAAAGAGATGGAAAAACTAATCATTCACTTTATATGGAAAGGGAAGAAGCCCCGAATAAGTAAAGCACTACTGAAGAAGAAGAATAAAGTTGGAGGACTCACACTACCTGACTTCAGAACCTATTACATAGCTACAGTAGTCAAAACAGCCTGGTACTGGTACAACAACAGAGACATTGACCAATGGAACAGAATTGAGAACCCAGATGTAAATCCTTCCCCCTACGGTCACCTGATCTTCAACAAGGGCCCAAAGTCCATCAAATGGGGAAAAGGCAGTCTTTTTAACAAATGGTACTGGCAAAACTGGATATCCATCTGCAAAAAAATGAAACAGGACCCATACCTCACACCATATACAAAAACTACTTCAAAATGGATCAAAGACCTGAATCTAAAGCCTAAAACTATAAAGTTCGTAGAAGAAAAAATAGGACCAACACTACAGGCCTTAATACACGGCATTAACAAAATACAAACCATAACCATCAATGCACAAACCCCACAAGATAAGCTAGATAACTGGGCTCTTCTGAAAATCAAACACCTATGTTCTTCAAAAGACTTCACCAGAAGAGTCAAAAGAGAACCTACAGACTGGGAAAAAAGATTTTGGATAGTATAAGTCAGACAAAGGTCTAATCTCCATAATCTACAAGAAAATCCAACACCTCTACAACAAAAAGACAAATAATCCTATGAAAAAATGGACAATGGAAATGAACAGACACTTCACCAAAGTAGACATTCAAACGGCCGACAGATACATGAGGAAATGCTCGCAATCACTAGCCATTAGAGAAATGCAAATTAAAACCACAATGAGATACCATCTCACCCTGGCATTACAAGCACGAATCAAAAACACTGGAAATAACAAATGTTGGAGGGGCTGAGGGGAGATTGGAACTCTTATGCACTGCTGGTGGGAATGCAAAATGATACAACCATTTTGGAAAATGATATGGTGCTTCCTCAGAAAGCTAGAAATAGACATACCATACAATCCAGCAATCCCACTCCTAGGAATATATCCTAGAGAAATAACAGTCGTCACTCAAATAGACATATGCACACCTATGTTCATGGCAGCATTGTTCACAATAGCAAAACGATGGAAGCAACCTAGATGCCCATCAACAGATGAATGGATAAACAAACTATGGTACATACACACATTGGAGTACTATGCAATGAGAAAGATCAACAATGAATCTGTGAAGCATCTCATAACATGGATGAAACTGGAGGAGATTATGCTGAGTGAAATAAGTCAATCACAAAAGGACAAATATTGTATGAGACCTCTATTGTAAAAACCCATGAAAAAGTTCACACACAAAATGTAACAATCTTTGCTGGTTACCAGGGATGGGAGGGGTGGGGGTGGGGAATACTAAATAGGCAATAGGTAAGTGGTATCTTGGGTGAAGGGTGAGACAGTACACAATACAGGGGAAACCAGCACAACTTGTACAAGGAAAGGTCATAGAAGCCCCATAGACACATCCAAACTCCCTGAGGGACTGAATTGCTGGGTGGAGGGCTGTTGGGACCATGGTCTCGGGGAACATCTAGCTCAATTGGCATAACACCGTTTATAAAGACAATGTTCTACATTCTACCTTGGTGAGTAGTGTCTGGGGTCTTAAAAACCTGTGAGCAGCCATCTAAGATACTCCACTGGTCTCATCCCTTTGGGAGCAAGGGAGAATGAAGAGAACAGGATACAAGGGAAAGATTAGTCCGAAGGACTAATGGACCACAGCTACCAAGGCCTCCCCCAGACTGAGTCCAGTACAGCTAGATGGTGCCCAGCTACCACCACTGAATGCACTGATCGGGATTACAACAGAGGGTTCTGGACAGAGCTGGAGAAGGATGTAGAACAAAATTCTAACTCACACACAAAAGAAAGACCAGATTTACTGGCCTAAAGGAGACTGGAGAAACCCCGAGAGTATGGCCCCCAGACACCCTTTTAGCTCAGTGGTGAAGCCATCTCTGAGGTTCACCATTTAGCCGGGGAGTGGACAGCCCCATAAAACCAAATGGGACTAATGAGGTACAGCAGTCCAGGGACAAGGGTCAGAAGGCAGAAGGGGACAAGGAAGCTGGTGATGGGGAACCCAAGGTTGAGTAAAGATAGTGTTGATGTGTTGTGAGGTTGTTAACCATTGTCATAGGGCAACATGTGTACTAACTGTTAAATGAGAAACTATTTTGTTCTGTAAGCCTTCACCTGAAGTACAATAAAAAGAAAATAAAAAAAAGAAAAACCTTAAAATCAAAGTAAGATGTCTGTTATTAATTTTCTTACTGAACAGTTTGTAGACAGACCATCCTCACATGACATCTTTCTCTGTGTGCACATATCTGGTCTAATCTGCCCTTTTTATAACTCAGAAGTGATTAGATTTAGAGCCCGCCCTACTCGGGTATGATCTAATTAACATAGCAAAGAAAACTCTATGTCCAGCAGGATTTCATCCTCAGATGGAGATTAGGATTCCAGCACATATTTTAGGGGACACAATTCAATTCATAACAGGGCTACTATACCAAAAGTGTGTAGGGAAGGTCACCTGTGTGGAGGTGACATTGGAGTGAAGATCTCATTATAACTGATATCACAGACAAAAGGTCCCTGGATAGTGCAAGTGGTTTGCGTTAGACTACTAAAGCACTTGGCTGCTAACTGAAAGATTAGTGCTTCGAACCCACCAGCAGCTCCACAAGAGAAAGATGTGGCAGTCTGCTTCTGCATGGATTTACAACCTTGGAAACCATTTAGGGCAGTTCCACTCTGTCCTATAGGGTCACTATGAGTCGGTATCGACTCTATGGCAACAAGCTTTGGGTACTAACCTAAAGGTTGTCAGTTTGAACCTATCCAGCAGTGCTGCGGAAGACAGGTCTCGCAATTTGCTTCTGTAAAGACTACAGCCAAGAAAACCCTATGGAGCAGTTCCACTCTGTAACACACGGGGTCGCCAGGAGCTGGAATTGACTCCATGGCCACGGCTTTGGTTTTTTTTGTTGTTGCTGGTTTTAATTCAGTCCGTAACACAGGGCCAGGCTGCCTCTGTCTCTGCTGTGCTCCCATTCTGTCTGGCCAAACACAGCATGGACTCTAAGGAAGCACATATTTTTCATTGATTCTGAGGTGCACTGTCTTTTCCCCCTTTCACATTTTAACATCTCTGAAATCAGGTAGAGTTAGAGCTGACTGATGACACTTTACAATGGTCGACAACCAGGCAAACATTGTAACGTAGCTGTCAATGCTTGGGTGTTCATTAACATCATGGCCCCTCCTGATTGGCACAGAAGATGATAGCGTGTGTTAAAGGATGAACAGAGGCAAAAAGTGGCTCCAAAGAGTCAGACTCTGCGTTATTTTAGGAAAAGCTTAACCAATTTACAGGTAGTTCCCAACTTACAGCATATTTGAGTTACAACAAACTGCACTTACTGCCGTCTGGTTTTTTTGGTACATGTTATTGCTAGTAATATGTACCACATACAGTGTTAAAATATGTCTGTAAATTTATATGTAATGTTTCCAACCCCCCCAAAGACAAAGATTGGATTTATAAAGATACTGATAATTAAGTCAATAATAATGAAAACTAAAAAAAAAAAAAAAAAGAGAGCGAGAGATGTTCAACTTTCATCAGAACCAACTTGCAATGGAGTTGTCTGAATGGAACCCCATCATAGGTTGGGGACCACCTGCATTTCCCTTGTGTTTTCCTATATATATGTGCACACAAATGATATAGAATAAAAATCTGTGTTTTCTAAGTAAGCCCACCAAGAACTCTTTCGAGAAGCACAAAATAACAATTTTCAGTGATAAAGAAATATAGTTTTGTTGGCACCGTTTTTCCCTTTGTTAGTGGCACTTAAAACGATGCATCTTACAACCAACGGCATCTTAGATTTGATGACATTCAGAATCTGGAAGGAAAGGATGAATGTATGTGTTCGTCTCATTTCTCTCTGTCTTTCTCTTTATCCCAGTCTCAGCACCTGGGTCTTAGGTCTGTCTTGGGGCGATAGGTTGGGAGAACAGAATTCTGGTCCCCGTTAAACGAATTACTCTGTCTGATGTGCTTAAAACTGTGGCTTCATTGGATGCACGTGTGCAGGTGCCCTGCGGCTCTGTCTTGGCTGACAGTCACCCCTCTCTTTTCTCAGCCTGGGGCCCCCTGAGGACAGAGGCTGGGCAGCTGCAACTCTGGTGCCCTGGCTCTGGGCTGGGTTCATAGGGCCATCGGGGCAGAGGCAGAGTAAGCAAAGGTCATAAACTGATTTGTGGGTTTCAGGGATGCAGTCTGCAGGTGTTGTCTGTGTGGCGCTCTGTCTCTGTGGTCAGTCTCTCTGTGTGTTTGCGAGGCTTTTGTATCCCTATGTTTGTTTTCATCTTGCTTGTCTCTAATTACTCTGCATTCGAGGGTCTGTGTTTTTTCTTTGGAGTCCCTGGGTGGTACAAATGGTTTATGCGCTTGGCTACTAACCAGAAGCCTGGAGGTTCAAGTACACCCAGAGGTGACTCGGAGGAAAGATCTAGTGATCTACTTCTGAAAAATCAGCCACAAAAACCCTGTGGAGCACAGTTCTACTCTGACACACATGGGGTCGCCATGCATCAGAGTCAACTCCATGGCAACTGGTTGGTTTTATTCCCTTTCTGGGTCTCCAGCTCCTCCTCAGTTGTTTTTGCAGGTTCCCTTTCAGAACTGCGGATGTCAGGAAAATTTTTGAGTAGTAGGGCCTATCGGCACACCTCAGGAAACACAGGTGGAGAAGGCCCCGTGGAACCTGGCTGGGGCAGAGAAGCAAGGAGGGGAGAGAAGTGGGGGTGGCTGTAATAGTACTAGAGGATTTAGGGGGATGTTTAGAAGCTGCAGAGAGGGAGGATGGGGCTGAGGGGTGCTGCCGGAGCCCGGGGGTGCCCCCGGCTGGCGGGATGTCCAGTGTCTTGGCCTCTCTAGACCTTTGGCTCCGTCCCTGCCTGTGTTTCCGTCTCCACTTCTTGCTTCCCATCTTTCTGGCTCTACATCTTTAGATTCTCTGAATAGTCTCTCTGTCTTGAGTCTGTCTGTCTTTCTGTGACTGTCTCTGACTTGGTGTCTCTTTCACTCAGTCTTCCTGCCTTACTCTCTATTTTTGTCCTGGGGAGTCTCGTCTGCCACCCTTGCCCCCTGTGTCCTGGGGGACTTTGCCTATCTCTCTTTTCTCATTCATGTCTCTCTCTCTGCTTGAGTCTTCCCCTTTATTACACCAATACAATTTTTTTAGGACTTTTTTTGTATGTGGTAAATATATAGGTATCAAAACGTTTACCATTTCTACAATCTTCACATGTCCAGCTCCTGACACAATTATAGAGGGTCATGAGGAAAAAGAGGAGGGAGAGACACAATCAAGCAAGACATTGTAGAAGAGTTTTGACAGCTGAGCTGGGTTTTGAAAGGTGTGCTGGGGGTGGGTAACAAGGAAGTTAAAATTCCAGGGAAGAAGGAAGGCCAGAGCTCAGCAATCTGGGTACCAGATTCAGAACTCAGCGTGGGTGCTGCCCCTTTGCCACCATGGGCCGTGAGTGCTGAGCAGGTCCAGGTGGGCTCTGGTGGGCAGGTACCATGTTGGCAGTTCAGATCTCTTGCCTACCCCACATCACCACCTTCCTCTTGTCCTGGCCAGTGCTGGCCAAGCTAAATCACTACCCTTGAGAATGCACAACTCCTCATGAAGTGAGTAGATGAGTAGACAGTACTGAGAAGGGAAAGTGAATAACTTCTCTGGGTGGGGAGAAAAGCGTGGAATCGGGAGCAGGGCTAGGCCATGGAATGACAGGTGAGGAGCTGGTATCCAGGCATGGACCAGGAAAGTGAAACTTGCCCCCAAAAATGGAGGGTGCCGAGAGACTGAAGAAAAAGGTGGGTAACTCCAGTGTGGTGGAAAAGGAGTTTATTAGGCATATTTACAGACAAGGCCAAGTCCTGGGTGGCTGCAGGACCAAAGCAGATATCCACACTCTGCAGTGAGAGGGGAGAGGTCTTATAATGGTGGTGGACAATAGTGGCTACAAGCCAGGGACTTACATAAGAATGACTCAGCAAACAGTAGTGAACTAGCAGACAGCATGAGGGCACTCATGTTTGGCTGCACAAAGCCTATTTCCCCTTCAGTTCACCCCTCAAGGCCATCTCTTACAATCTAACACGACCTCCCTCTTGTGCCGTAGCATGAGAGACCCCACTCCCTCCCTACTGGGAACAGATATAACTGTGTGCCCAGAACAGAGGGAAGGCTTCTCTGATAAGGAGAAGGAACTGGGAGAGAGAAGGTGACCCAGTTCCCAGCCTCCTTATCAGAGAATGCTTTGGGGCCAAAGCCTTTACTTAGGCAGCCTGGATGGGAGGCGTAGAGTCAGAGCATTCCCCCTTCAGAGCTGGGAGTTTGTCCTGGGCATCATGAAGACCATGCAAGGGCTTTTTGTGTGTGTGTGGTGAAAATATACATTACGAAAACATAGGCCCACTCAACAATTTCTACATGTACAATCTGTGACATTGATTACTTTCTTCAAGTTGTGCAACTATTCTTGCTATCCTTTTCAAAATCATTCCACCACCATTAACATAACCTCCATGTCCCCTAAGCAAAAACTCCCACTTTCTGCAGCCCTCCCACTCCTGGTAACCACTAATAATCTTTGGTTTCTATATATTTGCTTATCTCATCTAAGTGAGATCATACTGTGTTTGTCCTTTTGCCACTGATTTGCTTTGCTCAGCATGATGTTTTCAAGGTTCATCCATGTTGTGGCATACATCAGAGCTTCATTTCTCTTTATGGATGAGTAGCATTCCTTTGTGCGTATGTACCACGTTTTGTTTATCCATTCATCTGTTGATGGACACTTAGGTTGTTTCCACTTTTGGCTATCGTGAAAAGTGCTGCAGTGAACATTGGTGTACAAGTTTGATTCCTGCTTTCAAATCTTTTGGGGATTGCTGGGTCATATGGTAGATCTATGTTCAACCATGGAAAGATTTTGTGTTAGAAAGAAAAACGCCATCTGGGCCCATGTGAAGGAGCCCTGATGGTGCAGTGGTTAAGCGTTTGGCTGTCAACCAAAAGGTCAGTAGTTTGAACCCATCAGCTGCTTTGTGGGAGAAAGATGTGGCAGTCTGCTTCTGTAAAAATTTATAGGCTCGGGAACCCTAGAGTGCAGTTTACTCTGTCCTACTTTGGTTTGGGGCCCATGTGGGGGACTGAGCGCCCAGGGTGACCCAGTGATGGCCCCATGAGCGGGGTGCGGGGGCTGGGGTCCCTGCCCCACCTCGGGCCCCATCCCCTGACATCACTGTCACATTATTGCACACGGGCAGGCTGGCCAATAAACTGCTGCTTCCTACTACAATGCATCCTAGCAACGGGGTCTGACCTTGGCTAACAGGGGAGGAGACCTCACCAGTGGGGAGAGTGTGAGGGGAGAGGGAGAGCCTACAGGGCAGGTGAGTCCTGAGGGCAGGTGAGTACTCGACCGCAAGGCTATCTGGCTGGCCCCGCTGGGCGGGCTGGGGCAGGGGTTTCCTGTCCCAATTCCAGCCCTCTCGACCCCATTTCTACCCAAAGGCCACTGATTTGTCTGCTACTTGCTACTGTGACCTGTCCCAGGACCCCACTCTCCCTGACCCAGGCCAGACCTTGAGATGGATTAGGGAGAGAGGGTGCAGGAGGGGGAGGTGGAAGGAAAGTACAGGAGGTGGGGAAATGCCCTTACCTTATAGGAGGGTCTGATCTGGTGGGAGCAGTATGGTAAGGACACAATTCTGCAGGGTGGGGTGGGAGCAGAGAGGAGAGGGGGAAGAGACAAAGGGGACAAGAGGGGAAAGCAAAGACAGGAAGCTAAAGGAAAAGCAGCTCTTCAGCGGGGCCGAAGGAGCCCAGGGACCTGGGTTTGATCGGCACGGTGGTTAAGTGCTCAGCTGCTAACCGAAAGGTTGGTGATTCAAACCCACCAGCTGCTCCAAGGGAGAAAGCTGCACTGGTCTGCTTCCATAAAGATTACAGCCTTGGAAACCCTATGGGGCAGTTCTACTCTGTAACACATGGGGTCACCATGAGTTGGAATTGACTTGACAACAGGTTTAGCTTTTTTTTTTAGGTTTGGCATCCCCATTTTACAGATGAGAAAAGCAAAGCATAGAGTTGTTAAGTAACTTGCCCCAAATCACTCAGTGAGTATGTGGTAGAGTCAGGATTTGAACCCAGGCAGCCTGGCTCCAGAGCCTGGGCAGTCTTCACCATTACCTTATGCTGTCTCCCAATAACAGCAGAAGCAGCAGCAAATGCCACAAACACTCTCTTTTATTGGGCCCTCACCACAAACCTAGGCCTTTTGCTATGTAGGACTGGCTATAGTTCATGGGGCCCCTTGTTCAAAAATGATTAAGAATTTCAGTCCGTGACAGCAGAGTGTTAAACACCGGTCCCTGGGTGACTCACAGGTTACCCCAGAGACTCCTGACAGCACCTTAGGAGGCAGGCCTATCATTACACCTGTTATCCAGAGAAGCAAATAGGCTCAGAGAGGGGCCTCTTTTTGCCCCAGGTCACACAGCAAGTTAGTGGCAGAGATGGACTGTAAACCCTACCAGTGACCAGTTGCTGAGTCAACTCTGATTCATGGTGACCCCATGTGTGTCAGAGCAGAACTGTGCTCCACAGGGTTTTCAGTGGCTGATTTTTTGGAAGTAGATTGCCAGGTCTTTCTTTCCAGGTACCTCTGAGTAGACTCGAACCACCAACATTTCTGTTATCCCCTGAGTTCATTAAGTGTTTGCACCACCTGGGGACTCCTAAAGTCCCCTAACTCTTGCCAAAAATGTACTCTGGGTTCTTGAGGTGGAGAGGGTTGTAGGAACCCAGGCAGACTTCCTTCACAGCCCCGATGTCTCTCTCTCTCTCTGCCAAGGCCCAGGAGGCGTGAAGGGCTCCCTTCTCCCCCGCAGACACCTAGGATCACGCGTCCTGTGACTCTCCCCAATTCCCAGTCGCCCTCTGTACGGTGGCCACCATGGCTACTTCGAAGTCACAGGTGGTGCCCAGGGAGGAGGAAACCACCATCCTCATGGCCAAGGAAGAGCTGGAGGCCCTGCGCACGGCCTTCGAGTCGGGCGACCTCCCCCAGGCCGCCTCGCGCCTCCGTGAGCTGCTGGCCTCCTCAGAGTGCATCCGCCTGGAGGTGGGTGTCACAGGCGAGTCTGGAGCTGGCAAGTCGTCCCTCATCAATGCCCTGCGCGGCCTGGGGGCCGAGGACCCTGGCGCGGCGCTCACAGGCGTCGTGGAGACCACCATGCAGCCGTCGCCCTACCCGCACCCACAGTTTCCAGACGTGACGCTGTGGGACCTTCCGGGCGCCGGCTCTCCGGGCTGCTCGGCCGACAAGTACCTGAAGCAAGTGGACTTTGGCCGCTATGACTTCTTCCTACTGGTGTCCCCCCGCCGCTGCGGGGCCGTGGAGAGCCGCCTGGCCTCTGAGATCCTGCGCCAGGGCAAGAAGTTCTACTTTGTGCGCACCAAGGTGGACGAGGACCTGGCGGCCTCGCGCACCCAGCGGCCCTCTGGCTTCAGCGAGGCGGCTGTCCTGCAGGAGATCCGTGACCACTGCGTGGAGCGGCTGCGGGCTGCCGGCGTGTCCGACCCCCGCATCTTCCTGGTGTCCAACCTCTCGCCGGCCCGCTACGACTTTCCGCTGCTCATGTCCACCTGGGAGCACGACCTGCCCGCCCATCGGCGCCATGCTGGCCTGCTGTCGCTGCCCGACATCTCGCTGGAAGCCCTGCAGAAGAAGAAGGACATGCTCCAGGAGCAGGTGCTCAAGACGGCCCTGGTGTCCGGCGTCATCCAGGCCCTGCCTGTGCCGGGGCTGGCGGCCGCCTACGACGACGCCCTGCTGGTCCGCTCGCTGCGGGGCTACCACCGCAGCTTCGGCCTGGACGACGACTCTCTGGCCAAGCTGGCCGAGCAGGTGGGCAAGCAGGCGGGCGACCTGCGCTCGGTCATCCGCTCACCGCTGGCCAACGAGGTGTCACCGGAGACGGTGCTGCGGCTCTACTCGCAGTCGTCGGACGGCGCCATGCGGGTGGCGCGGGCCTTCGAGAAGGGCATCCCGGTGTTTGGCACGCTGGTGGCCGGCGGCATTAGCTTCGGCACCGTGTACACCATGCTGCAGGGCTGCCTCAACGAGATGGCCGAGGACGCCCAGAGGGTCCGCATCAAGGCCCTGGAGGAGGACGAGCCGCAGCCGCAGCTCAGCCTGGAGGCAGCAGGCGACAGTAGCGTGGAAAAGCGGGGTGCCGGGGAGGGCGGCGGCGAGGAAGCCCCCCTCTCGGCCCGCCGGAAGCTCGGCCTCCTCCTTAAGTACATTCTCGACAGCTGGAAGAAGCGTGACCTGTCAGAGGAGAAATGAGAGTCAGCCCCCGCCCCCGCCCCGCCTCACCCACAAACGGAGCCTTAAGAAAACCAGCCAAACCAACCCAAAACGGGCCAATGTGGTGAAAATGAGGGCTCTTCTCTGTGGCTGAAGGGAGGGCGTGGGGTGCCGAGGTGACCTGGAGGAGGTGACAAGAGCTTGTCATCTTGGGGTGGGGGGCAGTTGAGGGGAGTGTGAGAGGTAGGTGGGCCCCAGTCCAAGAGAGACATATGGAACTGGGACAGGAGGTGACCCTGGGGAGGGAGGGTCAAGATCTAGACGGTAGACAGAGGGCTTCTTGATCATGTCTCCGTCCCCAGTCCCCAGGTGGTCAGGGGAGTTTTTGTGGTGGCAGGACAGTCCGGCCGGGTTACACCAACCAATGTGGGTGGCTCAGTGGGGGTTGGGGTCTGCTGAGGCTCTGTTTTAGTTTGTTTCATGTCATTTGCTGAGACCCTCTCCCCTGCCATGCCCCAAAGGCCCCCAATGGGTGCTCAGGATTGGCACAAAGGTGCCTAGAACTGGGGTAAACAGAGGTGGGGGAGGATGGGCCATCCAGGGCCAGCCCTGCTGCCTGTGAGTGGGGGAGGTGGGGAGGTGGCGGGAGAGGGGGGGCCAGAGGCCACTAGGCTCACCTCCAGGGGAGCTTGGGGGAAAGCAGAATAAGAGTGGAGGTGGTGAGGGGTGAGTGGGTAGTCTCCATGCCCACTGAAGGACAGGGGAGACGAGGATGGAACTGGGTGACCTGGAATGATCGTTTCAGAATGATGGTGTGTGTGTCTGAGTGTAAAAGTGCACGGTGCTAAGATTACAGGTGTGTCTGTGATGGACTCCTTGGATGATACAAACGGTTAACCTCTCAGCTACTAACTAAAAGGTTGGTGGTTTGAATCCACCCTGAAGTGCCCTGGAAGAAAGGCCTGGCAGTCTGCTTCTGAAAAATCAGCCACTGATAACCCTATGGAGCCCAGTTCTACTCCGACACACATGGGGTGGCCATAAGTCGGAATCGACTTGACAGCAACTTGTTGGGGGTGTGCGTGTGTGATGGGGAGGAATCTTGGTTGTGTCTCCATAAGTTTGATGCTGGGGGTGGGGTTCTAAAATGGCAAGCCACTGACTGAGACTGGGCTCACCTGTTTCCACGTGGCAATGAGTGTACATACGTGGGGATCTTGGCATTGTGCTGAAAGGCCATGGGGCTGAGTGAGGGCGACTGTGTGGAGGGATTTCTGAAAGCAGCAGGCATCTGCGAGTGACAGAGTGTGTGCCTGCACCACAATGGAGCAGAGTCCCTGTGTGGCTCAAGTGTCTTGTGAAGACAAACTCTGAAGCCCTTACTAGGTGTCTTGCTTTGTGCTGGACTCAGCCTGATGTTCTGGGCCCTTCCGTGGGGATGAAAAAAATGGATCTGATATCCTCAGACCTGTCCAAGCCTAACTCACCTGCTGAGTCAAGATTCACAGTTTAAAAAATGAAAGAACTACCAGATTAGGGGGTTAGAACAGGATTAGGGGGGTGGTGCCCCAAGGGCTTCTGTGGGCTCAGACAAGGGTCAGGGAAGGCTTTCTGGGGAGGCAGCATTTAAAGCGGGCCTTGAAGGGTTGGATGTAGGTGCAAAGAAGGGTGAATTTCCAGGTTGGAGCTTAGTACTGGCCAGAATGGGGCAGGGTGTGCGCTGGGAGCCAGCAGGACAGCCTGGTGGGGTGTACATGGGAACTGCCACGAGGCAGGGGGGCTGCGGGGGGCAGGGGCGGCTCCGAGGCTTGGTGGGGGGCAAAAGGAGGGAGGCTGATTCACCACCCAGCATGACAGCTGGACCACGTGCCCAGAAACAGGAGTAGAGAAGAACACTTCCTCCTGAGCTCAGGATTCTGGGGGCAGGATACCCTTGGCAATGAGGCAGCGGTCATTCAGTGGTAGAATTCTTGCCTTCCACGCGGGAGACCTGGGTTTGATTTCTGGGCGATGCACCTCAAGTGAAGCCACCACCCGGCTGTCAGCGGAGGCTTGGGTTTTGCTAAAATGCTGAACTGGTTTCAGCGGAGCTTCTAGACTAAGACAGACTGGGAAGAAAAGCCTGGTGATCTACTTCTGAAAATCAGCCAATGGAAACCCTATGGTTTACAATGGTCTGATCCAAAACTGATCATGGGGATGGTGCAGGACTGGGCAGCATTTCGTCCTGTTGTGCATGGGTTGCTGTGAATCAGGGGCCAACTCGATGGCAGCTAACAACAGCAGCAATAACCTTGGCGGCTCAGGATGAGAGTAGAGCTCCATGGCCCAAAAAACTTGAAGGGGCAGGGGGAAGATGGCCGGTGGAACAACCAGCCAGTGACTGGGCAGGGACATTCAGCATTTGGGTGGGTGGGGGAGGCCCATCTTTCAGTGAAAGCAGCCTGCGGGTCAGTAACAGGACACGAGCCTTCCTCTGGTGAGTCCCTGGATGCCTGGCGTCAAGGGGGGAAGAGGCAGCCCTGGCCATCTTAGGGGGAAACAACTGGGGAGCCGAGTCTGCTCCCAGGCTTTGCTGCCTCTATCGTGTGGGGCTGGATGGTTTGACAGGTTCAGACTGTAACTGAGGAAAAAGGCTGGGGTCCAGGGTCCAGCCTGGGCTGTTAAATTTTGGGGAAACTCTTTAAGGTTTGTGATGATCACAAGATGGCTCTGGAGGCTGTGGTCGGGGCTAGAGGTGGCCTGGGGACTGGGTATGGGCCTCAACCCTAGTACTCACCTTTCTTCCCTGTGGATGCTTCCTGGATCTGGTGACAGTTCTAGCCTCATTTTGGGGCCTTAAATCACCCCTGACCCTAGGAAACAGCTCCAGATTTAAGATGTAGGTAACTGCCATCGTGTCAACTCCAAATCATGGTGGCCTTGTGTACAACAGAATGAACTGTTGCCTGGTCCTGCATTGTCCTCACAGATGCTGGCGCGTTCAAGTTCATCATTGTGGCTGTTGTGCAGTCCAGCTCCCTGAGGGTCTCCCTTGCCCTCGCTGACCTCTACTTCACCAAACATGATGTCCTCTTCCAGCAATTGATCCCGCTGTATGATGTGTGCAAAGCAAGTGAGTCAGACAGTGTTCTGTTGTGATCCATAAGGTTTTCATTGGCTAATTTTCAGAAGAACATTGCCAGGCCTTTCTTCCTAGTCTGTCTTAGTCCATTGGCGACCCTGCTGGTTTTTGAAATACTACTGGCATAGCTTCTAGCATCATAGCAACACACAAGCCACCAGATGGGTGGTGGCCAGACTAAGACGGTCCATGTTTACCTGGAGGATTAAAGGCGGGTGTCAATTCCCTTTGCTGAAGAGCTCTGTGCTCTATGAAAAGGGCTCCCCTCTTCCTGGAAGACTGCCCCATGGGCTCTGGCAGGACCACACAGGCCTTTGGGCACTAAAGGGGGTGCAGGGGATCATGGGAGGGAAATCCCAGACTTCCAGATGCACAAGACAGATGGTCCCAAACCCACGCTCAGAAATACTAGTGGCATGGCGTCCAGCATCATAGCAACATGCAAGTCATGCAAGTCACCATGGTACGACAAACAGACGAGTGGTGGCCAGACTAAGAGGGTCCCCCATCCCTGTGCCCTGCGGACCTCCCACATTATCCTAAACACTGCACTCGGCCCCCGAGTGGGGCTGGTGTGGTGGGTCAGGCCCAAATTGCCCATGCTCTCACCATGCTGGTGCTAAAGTCTGTGGGGACAGAGTGGGCTTTTGTCTCCTCCCTCCCCTTCACCTCCCGCAGCCAACTGGACTGATGTTCTGTCCTTTCTGCCTCCACCTCTCCCACCTCTGTCCCTCTTCTCAATCCCCTCAGTCCCTATTCCTGCTCAGGCTTCTCCTTCTCTGGTCCAGTTTCTGCCTGTGATGGTTACTTTTATATGTCAACGTGGCTAAGCTATGATTCCCATTTGGTTTGGCCAAATACTAGACAAGCTGCTGTTCCAAAACGCAATGTAATCATCTTCTATAATGTAATCAGCCAATCAGTTGAAAGGGAAATTTCTTAAGGGTGTGGTCTGCCTTCAGAGTCTACGTAAATATTTTGAACAGAACTTGCCTGCTCGCTGTAGTCTGCACTCATCCCGTCGCCTGACCTATGGATTTTGGGAATGTAAGCTTGCAGTAGTCTCCAGCCTGCCTCCTAACCTACAGATTTTGGACTTGCCAGCCCCACAATCCTCAAAAATCCTCACAACTGGACCAGTAAGCAACACCATGATAAACAGAGAAAAGACTGAAGTTGTCAAGGGTTTCATTTTACTTGGATCCACAATCAACGCCCATGGAAGCAGCAGTCAAGATATCAAACAACGCATTGCGTTAGGCAGATCTGCTGAGAAAGACCTCTTCAAAGTGTTAAAAAGCAAAAAGGTCACTTTAAGGACTTGCGCCTGACCCAAGCCATGGTGTTTTCAATTGCCTCATATGCATGTGATAGCTGGACAATGAATAAGGAAGACCGAAGAAGAATTGATGCCTTCGAATTGTGGTGTTGGTGAAGAATACTCAATATACCATGGACTGCCAGAAGAACGAACAAATCTGTCTTGGAAGAAACACACCCATGGTTTCAGGGGACATCTAGGTCAATTGGCATAACAAAGTTCATTAAGAAAATGTTCTGCATCCCACTTTGGTGAGTAGCGTCCAGGGTATTGAAAGCTTGTGAGTGGCCATCTAAGATGCATCAATTGGTCCCAGCCCAACTGGACCAAAGGAGAATGAACACCAAAGACACAAGGAAAATATCAGCCCAGGAGACAGAAAGGGCCACATAAACCAGAGACTTCATCAGCTTGAGACCAGAAGAACTAGATGATGTCCAGCTACCACCAAGGACCGCCCTGACAAGGAACACAACAGAGTCCCTGACAGAGCAGGAGAAAAGTGGGGTGCAGAACTCAAATTCTAGTAAAAAGACCGGACTGGTTTGATTGAGACTGGAGGGACCCCAGAAGACATGGCCCCTGGACTGTTAGCCTAGAACTAAAACCATTCCCAAGGCCAACTCTCTCAGCTCAAGTAGATAACATGAGACTAAACGGGCAGCTCCTGCCCAGAGGCGAGATGAGAAGGCAGAGAGGGTCAGGAGCTGGTTGAATGGACACGGGAAATCTGGGGTGGAAGGGAGGAGTGTGCTGTCACAGTATAGGGAGAGCAACTAGGGTCATTTAACAATGTGTATGAGAAATTTTTGTATGAGAAACTAACTTGAATTGTAAACTTTCACTTAAGCATTAAAAAAAAAAAAAAAAAGAAAGAAAGAAATACAGCCAGAATGCTCCTTAGAAGCAAGGAACATGCTTTGGACACGTTATCAGGAGGGATTAGTCCCTGGAGAAGGATATCATGCTTGGTAAAGTAGAGGGTCAGTGAAAGAGAGGAAGACCTTCAACGAAATGGATTGACACAGTGGCTGTAACAGTGGGCTCAAGCGTAACAATTATGATTATAATGATTATAAAACAGAGAAGCAAGCAGAGGGCAGAGGGACCTCATTACCGGAAGCAGAGTGGGTTCTTTGTACCCAGGGTTCCTGTGCTGAGAAGCTTCTAGACCAGGGAAAGATTGATGACAAGGACCTTTCCCCAGAGCCGACAGAGAAAGCCTTCCCCTTGAGCTAGTGCCCTGAATTCAGACTTCTAGCCTCCTAGACTGTGAGAGAATAAATTTGTTAAAGCCATCCACTTGTGTTCTCTCTGTTATATCAGCACTAGACAACTAGACAAATGTAATGTCATTACTTTCCATGATGTGATTGATATGATTAACTAATCAGCTGAGCACTAATGTAAATTGTTCTGCTGGGTTTTGGGATTGCTTAGTGCCTGTTATCCTTTCTTTCCCTCCAATTTCTCTCATTGGTAATGGAAATGTCTAGCTTGTGCCTGTTCCACCATTGTACTTTGGAAGCATGTAACTTGCATTCTAGATTTCAGAGACGAAGAGGAAATTTTAGACTTTGGACTTGGAGTTAAGACTTTTGCAATGATATGGGGGGTGAAATGTGTCTTACATGTGGCAAGGACGTGGAATTTTGGGGACGTCATACCACCAAGAAAGAAGAGCTAGGAGAACAGTGCATCTTTTGGACCTGGGGTCCCTATGCTGAGAAGCTCCTTGACCAGGGAAGACATGACAAGGGCCTTCCGCCAGAGCCAACAGAGAGAAAGCCTTCCTCTGGAGCTGGCACCCTGAATTTGGACTTCTAGCCTTCTAGACTGTGAAAGAATAAATTTCGCTTTGTTAAAACCATCTACTTACAGTATTTCTGTTATAGCGGCACTAGATAACTAAGACAGGGAGTCTCCTTGGGGGGGTGTCGCCTACTTCCAGAAAATAGAAGGATGTTCTCATAGAACTCAGTTTCTCTTCTGACCCTGCATTCTTCTCACAGCCTGACCTACTGGCCGTGGGACGTAAGCCTGCAGAAGTCTCTGGCCTGCTGCCTGACCTGCAGATTTTGGATTTGCCAGCCCCCCACAATCCTGTGTGCCAGCACAGAGAGAAGTGAATCTTTTTATGTACATATAAATACATATATATATTTATATATGTCTCACTGGTTTTGCTCCTCTAGAGAACCCAAACTAAGCCAGTGACCTTGGTCAATGCCATTTGGGGGCCGCCAGATGAGGATCCCAGCTTGATCTGCACAGGTGTGGTAGAAATGAAGGTGGATCCCAAGGCACTATTTCCATGAGCTCATTTCATCATCCCAACACCCCTAGGAGACAGGTACAATGGTTATCTTATTTCACAGATAAGAAAATGGCAGTTGGGAGAGGTTTGGTAACCTGCCCAAGGCCACGCAGGTGATAGGTAGCAGGCAGCCTGGCTCCAGAGCTGAGGTTGCTAATTGCTGTCAAGTCAATTCTGAATCATGGCAACCCCATGTGTGCAGAGTAGAACTGCTCCATAAGGCTTTCAAGGCTGTGACCTTTCGGAAGCAGATTGCCAGGCCTATCTTCCGAGGCACCTCTAGGTGAGTCTGAACCGCTAACCTTTGGTTTAGTAGTCCAGGACTCATCTATTTACGCCACCCAGGGAGTCCTCCAAAGCTGACACTCGTGTGCGGTGCAGACCTGTGACAAGTGCTTGAGCTCAAGCAGCTGTCAGGACACCACAGCCTTCTCTGATGTGGAAACCTGTTGAGCTGTGCCCTTGTTTCCTGCAGTGGAGGGTGTGAAGGACCCCAAGGTCTTCTTGCTCTCCATGTTTAAGTTGGGCAATATGACTTCCACCTGCTGGAGGATGGTAAAAACTGGAGACCACAAGTGGTGTGTGTTCCCAGTGACTGTGCCCGTCATCTCGTGGTCCATCCTCGAGGAGGCATTGCTGTGGCAGTACACTGGCTGATGGCTGCAGTGGCCTGTGGCATCAACCTGAGTCCTGTGTTGGACATAAACAGGGTGTGTCATGTGACCTGGACACACTCATGCACTGCCTGGAAGGCTACCGCAAACAGCTGCGGCCTAGACAGCAACGCCCTCGGCAAACTGGCTGAGCAGAGGCCAGCCCCAGCCCCAGATCCTGGTGGCAGTACAGGGCCTGTGGACCAAGGTCACTGAGGCACTGGCGGTGGAACTGCTGGGCCAGGCCTCTGGAGGGGACTCCACCTTCACCCAGGAGCTGCTATGCCTATCCTGGGCACCTTGGCCACCTGCTGCATCTCCTTTGTCACCACCTACCAGGTGCCCCACACATCCTTGGAGGTGGCAGCCAAGGACAACTAGAGTGTGCTGGTTCAGCCCTTCTTCACCAACACCAACCACAAGCTCCCAAGTGACTCTGAATCATGAGCCTAGGTCAGCCGGAGGTGGCAGGGAAGGGTGTAGAGGACACAAGCTATCCCCAGGATGGCTGGGGTTGGGGGATAGGAAGGAAGAAACTCAAGCCCCAACTCTACTGGGCTCAGCCATGTGCTTGTATGTTTCTGCCTTTGGTCTTATGCCCTCTCTGGCCACTGCTCCCACCTTCCCCACTGGTGAACCCCCAAGTCAACCAGAGTTGGGGATGGGATACGAGACATGGGAAGAGCAGTTAACTAGCTAGAGAGGACAGGAGTTTCAGCGCAGGTCGAGGCAGTGGGACAATACGATCAGAAGCATTTCTGTAAAAGGGGAGTGAATGTCACAGCTTTCGGGACCTTGAGGATTACCATAATGTTGGGATAATGGAGGGCCAGAGAGAGGAGGGCACCCCCTAAGGCTCACAGTCAGGGAGGGAGTGACAGTGCCAAGGCTGCTCCAGCTCTACCTCCACTGCACAGCCCCTCTGTACAGCTGAGCATGGATTCCCACTTCCGGCCAGACCTTCTCAGGCCTGCTGAGTGCTCTTCACTGCCCCCCACTGCCTTCTGCTGTTTTTCTCGAAAGGTCCAGGGATTTACACACATAGCAGAGCTGTATGGGTACGCCGAGGGCAAAGGGAAGCCAGAGAAGTGGCATTGGGGGTACTGGGTGGATGAGGCATTCAGCTGATTGGAGAACTGATGGATTTATTGACAGCATGGAGTGGCATGATTTGAGGGTCAGGGCTAACTTGAGGTGGGTGGGGTGAACACATCAATTTGGAGAGACACTTTGGGAAACACTGAACCAAGATTATGTACTATATTGAAGGTAAAAAGAGTATTTACCTGAGAGTAGGTTCTGGATGTAAATTAAAGGTGTTGTTAGGTGCTGTTGCGTCCATTTTCAACTCATAGCGACCCCATGTGACAGAGTAGAAGAGCCCCATAGGGTCTTCTTGGCTGTAATCTCCATGGGAGCAGATCGCCAGGTCTTTCTCCCTCGGAGAGGCTGGGTGGGCTTGAACCGCCAACCTTTCAGTTAGCAGCCGAACTTAACTGTTGCACCACCAGGGTAGGGACCGCTTTTCTTTTTTTTAATTGTGCTTTAAGTGAAAGTTTACAGTTCAAGTTAGTTTCTCATACAAAAATTTATACACACATTGTTATGTGACTCTAGTTGCTCTCTCTATACTGTGACAGCACACTGGGACTGTTTTTCACCAAGAGTAGACAAGGAATATAAGGGAAGGCACTATATTTAGCCAACCATAGGCACTGTCTATAAGGGTAACGTATGGTATCTGAACAAGAGTAGAAACCGTATCAACTAGGGTAAGTACCCTATGTCACTAAGGACATGCTCTATTTTATAACCACAAGTAGCCACTGTATTTAATGCATTTAACCAAAGGCAGGTACAGCCTTGGAGTGAGAACAAACGAGGGGGGTACTGTATTTAACTGAGGGTTGGTGCTGTGTTTTCCCATCTATATCACACCAAGATGGGAGGCTTGATGGCACCCTGGGAAACAGAACACCCCTTTCTAGGGGCTTTCAGTATTCATCTGCTCCACACAACCCTGTGACCCACAGTGGATGTGTCTCTGCAGGAAGTTCAGGCTCCAATGGGTGGCCGAGGACAAACTGCCCACAACAGCTGGTGCCAAAGGTGCCCTGCTTCCCAGGACAGCATGCTGGGTAGAGAGGAATACGAATAGGAGACCAGGCTTGCATGACAATATTTATGTGAACCACCAGACCTACCCCAAAAAAGAGCCCTCCAGACCCTGCCTCACGCTTTATCCCCTGGAGTCAGGGAAGACGGACCTGTAGCTGCTGCCCCTTCAGAGGGGGGTCAAGACAGAGCTTGGGCTTCCTGCTATGACCATTCAGGCCCCTCCCACTGCCTGTCCCTGTGGCGGACTCAGGAGGGCCGCCCCATTGCAGGTCAGGGCGGGATCTCAAAGTCACCACCTGAACAACCCTCCATTGAGGTGGGCCTGGACCTGGACACCTCATGTCTCCAGCTGAGAAAGTCACGGTCTTCGGCCCTCAGACCCACTGCCACTCTCCATGTGCCAGAGGGAGGACGCGTGTATTCCCTCGCCGTCCACCGGAGACCCGGCAGGGGGTTCCCTGGATGACATTCCTCCCTTGGCCTCAGGCCAGCAGGCGGCTGTACTCTGCCAGAGCAGAGGACTTTCTCACCCCATCCCAGATCCGGGCAGCGTAATGGAACCTGTGAAGGGACGTCAGCAGTCAGGGTGGCCCTGGCTGGGCCCCACCCCGCCTGACACCTGCCCTGGACAGGTGAGGAAACTGAGGCCTAGCGTCTGACCTGAGGTGTGGGTCTGAGCCTCTCGGAGCCCGGTCCCCTCAACTGGGACTTAAGGGGGATGCTGGCAGTGAAGGGAGGTGGTCCTGCTTTTCTTACCTCAGCCAGGGTAGACAAAGCTGAAGGTGCTAGGCTCAGGCTAAGACCTCAAGTCCCCACCCCCCAAGTCCAGAACTCCTCCCACTCTGCTCAGTGTTGGCTTGTGTGGGTGGGGGCTCTTATCTCCAGTTCCCTCCAGGGTCTTGTGATGAGAAACACTGAACAGCAGCTGCACAACCTTCCACCCCCGAATTCTCCTCCCCCCGACTGGGCCCTGGGTAGCCCAAAGGGAGAAGCAGAGCTGGGACTGAAAGTAGCGCTGCCCACTCCCGCCCTGTGCTCACCAGAGTGGCTGCCTACTGCTGTTTGCACCCCTTGCCCCTTCTGGCCACAGCTGACTACAAAGAGACCGAGGGGAGCCAGGCCCGAGGCCCATCTAGTTCTCTTTCATAGGAGTTTGGGAATAAGATGAGGCGTCCCTGGATCCATCTGCTGTGGACTCTGGACAGAGGCAGTCACATGAAGCAGGGGCTGCGGAGGTGGTGCAGGGCTGTGCCAAGGCCAGGTGGGGAATGCCAGCAGGCAGAGAGAGAGGAAAGAGGATGAGGTCGTGCAACCCAGGAGAGCTGGAAGGTGCAGCTTCTGGGGCTCCACTGGCTTGCTGGCTCCCGTCTCCTGTGAGGCTATGCTTTCTGCACCCAGAAAGGATCCTTATACTACACCTTCTTTAAGCTTAACTGGGCTGACTGGTCCTACTTCTAACAATCAAATGACACTTACCCACAGGTACTTCTTCCCTTTGCGGCCTTGGACAAGCCACTTCCTCTCTGAGCCTAAATTTCCCCACATATCACTGATTAATCAAGAGGAGAAATTCAAGACTGCAGGTTGCCGGAATGGGAGAATTGTTTACAAGATGGTAGCAACTGCCAACATTTCAGAAAAGGAAACAGACTGGAGAGGGGAAGGGCCTTATTTGGGTCACACAGATCTCTGGGAGCCCCGTTCTCTGTCTGCACCCGGATGGATGTCTGTGTTGAACCCCTCTGCCAAGGGCTTTTACCAGTTCTTCTCAGTGAGGATCGTGTGCGACAGCTGTGGCCGGGCCATGGACATCACCTGGCTCCGGAGCTTGCTCACCAAGGACTGGAAACTGGGGTGGCCACGGTACCCAGGCAGCAGGGAGAAGAGTGGGCTGGAGCCAGGTCCTGGAAGGTTTCGGGGGAGAGTAAGGGGGGTAACCTGCCAGGCAGGGCCCTCCTTCCAGTAAACCAGTGTCCTGGACTTCAGGGAGCACTCGGAGGTAAGGCCTGGCCCAGCTCCTCCTGTACCTGCACAACTCTGCAAAAGGCTCCCAGGAAAGGGTTCAAGTGTCTTGGGGACACTGTCTTCTTAGACCAGGGTGGCCCATGTCACTCCCAGGTCAGGGCAGGTCCACGTCACCCCCAGACCAAAGCCATCCCAGTCTCCTCTCAGACCAGAGTGGGTCCATGTCTCCCTCCGACCAGGGTGGGGGCCCGTGTCTCCCCAGACCAGATGCCCCTGAGGGGGGACTGCACCTGCCCTTGGCGGGTTTTCACTCTCTGCTTCGCTGTCCATGAAAGGCACAAGGAACAAGTTGACCTCAGAGTCCAGGAAGTCAGGTGGGAGCCCCGGGAAGACGTTGCACTGTAACATGGACAGAGTACCTGGAGGAGAGACCGTGTCAGCCTGCCAGTACCGTGTCGTGGGGAGGGGGCGATGGTTGCGCTGGGGTCAGGAAGCTCGTCTGGGGTCTGTGCCATGGGCTGGGTCAGGAGCTAGGAGGCTGCTAGGCAGTGTGAGGGTGGGGGTTTGGGCACCCTCACCCTTGTAGCGCAGATGGGAGTGGGCCATGAGCTGGTCGATCATCAGGTGCATCTGCCGCAGCTTTCGGGGACAGAAGTCCTCTCGTCGAGCTTTGTTCTGCAGGAAGACTGAGGGCGGGAAGGGAGATGGGGCCCTGGTGAGGCAGATGGGGCGAGGCCTTGTGGACTCCCATCTCACCCCAAGGATCTGCCATTACCCCTCAGTTCAGATCACTGGGTAAATGCTGATGTAACTTCCCACTTAGCACCAGGCCCTGTGCTGGGCAATGCTGGGGACAGATCTGGCTTCTGCCCTCAAGGAGCCCCCAGCCTCGTGGAAGAGAGGTGAGGAAGATGGCCCCGCGGTCAGGCGTATGACGGGAAGAGGCACAAGGGGCTTAGCTAGGCCAGAGCCTCGGGTGGGGTGGGGTCGGGTGGGGGGTGGGGTGGGGTCGGGTGGGGTCGTAAGTGAAGGAGAACTCTGGAAAAGACAAGTGTGTTAATATAGCCAAGGAAGGACATGAGGAACCGCATGTGCAAAGGCTAGAGGAGGGAGAATGGGGCAGACGGGGGCCCCTGGAGTCACTAAACACTCATTTCCTGAGCCCGTACTGGGAGATGCCAGTGACCCCAAAAGATTGCCAGTCTAATCACGGAGCCAGACCCAGACTCGGGTGGCCAGACCTTGAGGGCCAGGGCTGGGCTGAAGGAGTGGGAGCCTAAGAGGAAGTAGCACCTAATCTGTTTTGACTTCCCTCCTCACAACTCTCAGAAGGGGACGCCTCCCTGCTTCCCACCCTCCTCTTCCTCCCCATCTCCCCGGAGTGCTCCTGGCTTCTCCCCATCTCCCCTTCCTTCTTGCTCCCACCCGCCCAGCCAGCCCCCCGAAAGCCTCTCACCCAGGTGGGGGTAGTACTCAGTGTCTTCATCAGAGCCTGATGAACTGCTGGGCTCGTGGCTGGGGGATGGGGTGGAGGGCTTCACCATCTCTGCTGTCTGCAGGAACCTTTGGGGGGAGACCTTGTCACTCCTGCACTGGCACCCCATGTCCCACTGTGTGGGGACGGGGCTCCCTTTGAGGATCTGATGAAAGCTACAGCCACGCTCAGGAAAATGAGACCACCCTCTCAGACACCAGTCCATGGGCCCACGTCAACTGCGTACATTTTTTATGCATTTACACTATTTTAAAATAATAATAGACCAAAACTGAACCCCCTCCCACTGAGTCAATTCTGACTCATAGCGACCCTATGGCACAGAGCAGAACTGCCCCACAAGGTTTCCAAGCCTGTAATCTTTACAGAAGCAGGCTGCCACATCCTTCTCCCGTGGAGCACCTGGTGGGTCCGAACTGCTGACCTTTCAGTTAGCAGCGGACTGCTTAACCAACACACCACCAAACCCAACTCACTGCTGTCGAGTCGATTCCAACACACAGTGACCCTATAGGACAGATTAGAACTGCCCCACAGGGTTTCCAAGGAGCAGCTGGGGGATTTGAACTGCGGACCTTTTGGTTAACAGCCCAGCCTTCAACCACTGCACCACCACGGCTCCGGTGCACCACCAGGGCACCTTAAAATAATAATGATAAAAAAACCCAAAACCAAACCCACTGCCATTGAGTCAATTCCAGCTAATAGCGACCCCGTACGACAGAGAACTGCGCCACAGGGTTTCCAAGGAGTGGCTGGTGGATTTAAACCACTGACCTTTTGGTTAGCAGCTATAGCTGTCAACCACTGTACCACCAGGGCTCCAAAACAACAATAACAGATTTCTTGAATATATAAGAACAAATAAACTTGTCATTTAAGGTAAGGAATAAGGGTATCTGATAAAAACTGTGGGTACTGTCCCCACACAAGACACCCTGGAACACACAAACCCGTCATCCACACTATCCAGGGCTCACCTCCTCTGAGAAGCCCATCTGTAGACTCTGGCCTTATACACAAAGCTCTGCCCCATGCCAGCCCCTGAGCCAACATCCTCCCAAGTTCATAAACTCCTCTTGGGCAGTATCGTTCTGTATCCCCCATGCCCAGAACAGTGCCCGGCATACACAGATGGTCCGAATGTCTGCCAAATGAATGAATCCCAGTGGCCAATGGTGGTGGGAGGGGTGTTTCAGAATTAAGTCACTCAGATCTGGCCGCAACAGCTGGCTACTCCAGCAAGTCTTTACTGCTGCCAGTCAGACCCACAGCTCACCCCCGCCCCCAGACTTACTAATAAAACCAGTGAGCCTCCATCTATCGAGTGCTTACTATAGCCGGATACTATGCTGAATGCTTTAAAGTCTGTAACTCACTTAACCTGCCCAAAATAGTTCTGCTGTTGAGGAAATGAGAAAAGGGAAGACACACGCCCGATAAGGGCTGGGATTCAGACCCAGGGCTGCCTGACTTTGGAGCCATCTGCTTCCTCAATCCTGGCTCTTCCCTCCCTGTGAGCCCCGGTTCTTTCCTTCTGCCTGTGCCCTGTGCCCAAAGCTGCTGGCCTCCCCCATAGCTGTCTACTGGGGCCTGAGGCCAAGGGGATCCACTGTGGCCTGAGGTTCTGAGCGAGTCTTGTAGCGGGGGCACTCCTAGAGCCTGTGGCTACTTCAGGCAGACTCCCTGCCAAGCCCTGACTCCCTCTCCTTCCCTGCCTGCCAGAGGACCAAGGGGAGGACACACATGCCCGGAGGAGATGGCCAGGACTCCAAGGACCACACCAGCCATTCAACAAGTGTCCCAGGCACTGTGTGAGGCACTGGGGACCCTGCCCTCCTGAGCCTTCCATTCTAGTGAGGGAGAGACATCATAAACAGATCCTGTCAGGGGCTGGTAAGGGTAATGAGGGAAAGTACAGCAGAGTAAGAGGGGAGAGGAAAGGGGGGGATATGGAAGACGGTCGGGGAAGGTCTGAGGGTGGCCTGAAGGACACGAGGGAGGGCATCTGAGAAGATGCGTGGGAAGTGTTTCCAGCTGAGCGGTGAGGGGAGCAGAAGCCCTGGGCTGGGTGAGGAGCAGCCACAAGGCCAGTGCGGCTGCAAGGAGAAAGTGAGGGAGGAGTAGGAGACAGTGTCAGAGAGGTGACCAAGAACTGATCGCAAGGACCACGTAAGCCGTGCACGGAAGGACTTTGGATTGTGTCCTAAGCAATGTGCAAAATCAGCAGAGGGTTGTATGCCTTTGTGTGTGTGTGCAGGGGGGCTGCCCTGGCTTACATTTTAAAAGGGTCCCTCTGGCTGCTGTGAGGAACTTGTGAGACCTTGGGCCAATGGCTCCGAGTCCCTGGGGCTCTGTCTCCTGTCTCACCAACCCCCCTTGCCCCACACGTCCCCACAAGTTCCTCACCTGTACAGACTGAGGTCTGTGAACCAGTCCTGGACGACAATCACCACGTGGCACACGGTGAAGAGGAAGGCAGCGATCTGCAGTGACTGAGGGCGAGCAGGAAGTGACAACAGAGTTGGGGGCCCCCTCTCCAGAACTGGGTTCCCTGATTCTAAGACTCAGCTGCGGGAGCAGCAGGGCACGGGCCGCAGAGCCTTTGCACAGCCACTGTGTGCCCAGCACTGTGCTAAGCACCTTCCACAAGGGCTGCCCCGAAATCCGGCAAGGCCGGGGTCGCCAGTCCACTCTGCACAGTGGTGTGGAGGCTTGAAGGGGGCGCAGTGGGAGTGACTCCCCCGCGGGCAGAGCCGGGGCGGAACCAGCCGACTCTCCGCGCCTCCTCATTCTACAGCGCTTGGGGCACCCAGGCTATTCTGAAGCAGAGACCAGGTCGACCCTATCTAGCTCACCGTCACAGATCTCCTGGGGCAGGCAGAGGGGATCTCACCTGCATCTCAACATAGGTGTGGGGAAGGTTGTACTCTGGAGGCAGTTTGCGGTCGTTGTTGATGAGATGGTCCAAGATGGACGGGCTCAGGATGGGCTGTGCAAGCAACAGAAGAGGGTGTCAGGGAAGGTGCTGGGGGGTGGGACCCTCGGGGTCACAGCTACCCAAGTTCCACATGTTGAAGGCAAGTACACTGCCACTCTCAGGACAAAATAAGGCCAGAAACACAAGTGGGAAGCTTCTGATCAGCAGTGCTAGCCAGCAAGACTCTGTGAGGCTCAAGAAAAAAGTTTCAGAGCAGATACTTTCCCCAACTCCTGCATGCAGTCAGCGCTGCTCTCCAGCTCCTCCTGACCAAAAAGGAGAAATTGCTCCCTGCTAATAAATGTAATAACACTAATGTGAATGAGTCATGCCCTTAAAGACCCTTTGTGTTGTTAGCTGCTTGAAATGCTTTCAAAACTTTGCTAATTACTTGGGTCAAAAAACAATCGTTAGTGTGAAAATTGGTGAGGTTTTAAAAATCGCACCAGTGGATGGAAAAGGATCGGTGGTGAGCTCACCAAACTTTTCTTAAAGGAGTCCTGAATTTAAAGACTCAAAAACCCAAACCCATGGCCACTGAGTTGATTCCGACTCACAGTGACCCTATACGACAGAGTAGAGCTACCCCATAGTTTCCAAGGAGAGGCTGGTGAATTCGAACTGCTGACCTTTTGGTTAACAGCCGAACTCTTAACCACTGGGCCACCAAGGCTCCGAATTTAAAAACTGTAAGACATAAATTAGCTTGAAAAATCTGTTGACTTCTTACTGCACGAGACTTCTTTTAGAAAGAGTCTTCTTTGAGACCGCTCGCTCTCTAAAACACCAAACACAGTGCAATGTTCTGTTCTATTCTGGCTTGTTAGCTTCTGTTCTCCCCCCACGGGTCCCTGACCCAGCTCACAGCATGTTCAATCTGGCTCAAGGTCCTGGTGGCCCCTGCACATGGCCTGGCACACAGGCCAGGTGCCACCTGTGTAGAATGTTTTTCACTCTCGTGTCATCAATGCCCACAGTGATCAGAACTCCTCTGTTCCACCAATACTGACTGAGCACTGACTACGGGCCAGGCCTGTGCCCTTGGCCAACAGCCAGGCCTCCTCACCTAAAGTGCTCCAGGCAGGTGGAAAGGGAGCCGTGCACAGCAGAGACTGGTGGATGACTTGCTGTCACGGAGGGTGCACAGGGCAACAGTGGAAACTCAGAGTAGGGGAAGGCTGCCAGGAGTAGGCAGTGACCCAGCAGTGTCTTCAGGGAGGAGAAGGCATTAAACCTGTTGCCACTGAGTTGATTCCAACTCATAGCAACCCTATATGACAAAGAACTGCCCCACAGGGTTTCCAAGGCTGTAATCTTTACAGAAACAGATCACCAGGTCTTTCGCCTGTGGAGTGGCTGATGGGTTTGAACTGCCAACCTTTCAGTTAGCAGTCTAGTGCTTAACCATTGCACCACCAGGGCTCCTTAGAACCTGTTGCTGTCAAATCAATTCCGACTCATAGCAACCCTATAGGACAGAGTAAACTGCCCTTTAGCATTTCAAAGGCTGTAATCTTTATGGGAGAAGATCACCAGGTCTTTTCTCCCGCTAGTGGGTCCGAATCACCAACCTTTCCGTTAGCAGCTGAGCGCTTAACCACTGCACTACCAGGGCTCCTTGGAGAAGACATTATATGGGCAAAAAAGCAAGGAGAGCGAGCGTGTTCTAACGATAATGGTACTAACAGCTAAGAGTATTAGCCCTGGTGGCGCAATGGTTAAGAGCTATGGCTGCTGACCGAAAGGCCAGCAGTTCAAATCCACCCACTGCTCCCTGGAAACCCTACAGGGCAGTTCAACTCTGTCCTATAGTGTCGCTATGAGTCTGAATCGACTTGATGGTAATGAGTTTGGAGCTCTAGTGGAGTACTGGTTAAGAGCTTGGCTGCTAACCAAAAAGATGGCGGTTCGAATCCACCAGCCGCTCCTTGGAAACCCTATAGGGCAGTTCTACTCTGTCCCATAGGGTCACTATGAGTCAAAATCGACTTGATGGCAATGGGTTTGGGTTTTTTTTGATGTGCTGGGTGCTGCTGAAAGGACTTTCCTTGAATTAACTCACTGAAACATCACAAAAACCCTATGAAGTGGGCAATATTGTTTTCCCCATTTTACAGAAGAGAAAATTAAGGAGTGGAAATGTTAAATAACTTGGTCAAGGTCACACGGCTCGTAGGTGGCTCCAGGTGCAGGGAACAGGATGTGGAAAGCCCAGGGGGAGAGACCATGGCGAGGACTCGTGGTGCACTTGTGGTGGGGGGGCCAGTGAACATGCCACAGAGGGTGAGGCTAGAAGTGTCTGAAGGAGTCAAGGCCTCACAAGCTCTGAATGCCAGGATGAGAAACACAGACTCTGCCTGATAGCAGTGGCAAAGCTGAGGAAAGCTGTCTGTCAACAAACACATGGCCGGTCAGCTCCAGCAGTAGTCTGACGAGCCTGAGGGCTAAGCACATGTCTGGTCCTGCGCCAAGACTGCCTGAATTGTTTTACTGATTCCTCACAACTATCCTCTGAGGTTGAGTACAACTATCATACTCACTTACAGATGAAGAAACTCAGGTCTAGAGAGGTTAAAACTTATACAAAGCTATCCAGCTAGTAAGATCTAAAGGCAGGACCTGAAATACAGACAGCCTAGCCCCAGGGCCCTGACTTTTAACCACTGTACCAGAAGATTCTTTAGGCTACTACGTAGAAGCTGGATGAGAGGGAGACAAATCTTGACAAGAGGATACTGAGGGCTAGGAAAAGATTGCCCGAGGGCACCCGGCATGTCTGTGGCTTGACTGGAACCACATGGAACCCAAGCAGGGTTCTGGCTTGAAAGCATTCAGAGATGAGGGTGGATAAGCCGTGCAGCAGGACGGGGCAGGTGAGGGCCGGCACCTGCGTGTCCAGGAAAACGATCCGCTCTTGCGTAATGAAGAAGTCGATGCCACTGGTCTGGTTGCCCCCTCGTTCCTTCATTTCGGCGCTCTGGGCCCGGAAAACATATGCCCTGAGAAGAGGAGGGAGTCGGGGTACATGAGAGGTCTGGTTCTAGGCCTCTGACATCTCCAGAATGTGACCTTGCAAAACGATTACGTGAGGCTGGGTTCCCTGCCTGCCCACAAAGCCTTCCATCCAAGGCCCCTGCTGTCTGAGGGGGGCACGTTCTATACCATATGACTTCACTCCTACTTATCAGCAGATTCGTTAGTTTACTTAACAAGGTCAGCAGACAGAGGAGTTGAAGAGCAAGGACTCACAGACTGCTAGGGCTCAAATTCCAGCCCTGCCTCTTCCTGGCTGCATGGCACTGGGCGAGTTCCTTAACGTCTTTCTCCTCAGTTTCCTCATCTGTAAAATGAGGGTAACAACGGCACCAAGCCTCTAGGGTAACTGTGAGGTTAATACACGTAAAACCCTTAGAAAAGTGCCTGACAGATGGTATATTATTGTTAACTATCAGTTACCAAGTGCACCTGCTCTATGCCAGGCACTGGGGATGCAGCACTGAACACCCCCACGGTTAGAGGTAGTCTGGTGTCTTGGTTCCCAGCTCTTCCCCATCAGCAGTCACCCTCATTGCTACCCACGCTGGGTGCTGGGGACATAAGGGCAAAGCCGGCAGAGCTGGGCCTTGCTCTAAACCACTGAGCTCAACTTGGTCACTCCATGACTGCGACAAATGGATTTTTACTTAACAATCTGGACAAACCTGACTATACTTCTTTCAATGTGTAAAATCAGGATAAAAGTACCTACCTCTCAAAGGGAAATTCCTACCTCTCTGAGATGCTTTTTTGTTGTCTGACAGAAAGCAGGTAGCCTTCCACTTAACAAACGTGGAGGTACTGAAGACCTCCTAAGTGCCAGATACCAAGGATATAGCAGTGAAATGGACAGTCTCTGCTCCCAAGGAGCTTCCGGTCTAGCTTACAAATACATGTACATCAGTAACTGTGGGTGTTAAAAGGAGAGATAAGTAGTGCTTCAAGTGGGGATGACTTAGTGGGTGGAGCTGGGGAGGGCTCCCCTGAAGAGGGGAATAACAATGCCACGGATGAAAGACAGGGTTAATTAGGCAAGCGGGAGCATGTGTGAGGACGGAGACAGAGGAAGAATATTCCAGGCAGAGGGCAGGTGAATTGTACAAGGAATGAAAGACCAGCACGTTTAGAGCAGAGAGTGAGAGGGGCAGGGAGCAAGAAGAGGCCACACAGGCCCTTGTGAGGCATGGTAAGGAGCTGGGCTTTGGCCTTTGAGCCTGGAGAAGCCACTGGAGAGATTTAAGCAGAGGAGTGATCAGATCAGATTTTGGTTTTCAAAAGCTCCCCCTTATGGCAATGTGGCGAGGACTGCAGGGCAGAAAGAGTGGGTAATGGCCTACAAGGCCCAGTACCACTGGGCCTCTTTCTGCCTCTCTGACCTCATCTCCTATGACTCCCTTGCTCACGCTATTCCAGCTCATCAGCCCCCAAGCTATCCGCACACACGCCAGGCAAGCTCCTGCCAATCCCTGGACGGGAATGCTTACCTCCTTCAAAGTCTGCTTTTCCTCAAACGTCCCCCTTAGCAAGGCCTTCCCTCGCCATCGTTCTTAAAATTGCAGCCCAGTCCCACAACTGCCTCCCTTGTTTTGTTACTTTTTTTTGACATGCCAAACTCATTTATTTACTTTGTTTACTCTGTCTTCCCATTTAAAATGCAATCCCCATGAGGACAAAGACTTTTGTCAGTTTTATTGACTGTTGTAACCCCAGCACCTAGAACAGTGCCTGGCACACAGTAGGCACTCAGTAAGTACTTGCTGAATTGAACTAAAGCAGGGAGACCAGTCAGGAGGCACTTGGCATCTGCCAGGGAGATGCTAGTGGCTTGGACCAGGGAGGTGGGAGTGGAGCAGGTGAGAAGCAGATGAATTATAAATTGGGAGGTAAAACCAACAGGACTTGACGACAAGTGTTGGCACCAAAGGCCACCATACCAGAGGCTGACGTGGCTCAAAAAAACCAGCTGGCCCACAGGATGCTTTCTTAGGAATCTGAACCCTGAATCAGAGGTAAATTTTGCTAGCTGTGGGTGGAAGGTGAAACGGAAAGAATGAATATTGTTGCCAAGTGGAGCTACACTGAGCTAAAGCAATGACTGATCACTGCAGAGAGGGGAAGAGACCTAAGAGAAAGGCAGACAGTCCACCAAAGGTGGAGGAACCTCAGAGCCCGGTTCTGGTGGAGGGACGAGCTCACAACAGTGGCTCCTAACCTTTTCTAGGTCTCCCTCAGCCCCCTCGGAGGTCCGTGAGGATGACTGAAGAAAAGCCTGACTGCAGATGTGGGCTAAATCCTGCACATACTGTGAGGGAGTTCATGGTCCCCCAGTGCTCATCCATGGAATCCAGGCTAATACTACCTACTTTATCAAAGAAATAAACCCCTATTTTTTAGACATAAATGATTTGTCCTTGTTCCTTACAACCCCAAGTGACTACTACCCCTTCTCATCCCCCATTTTGACTCTCCCTTAGACTGTTTATCTCCCCTACTCCCTAATCCCTGCCTTTTTCCTTCTTTGTCCCCAGTTTTAGGTCCTCTCTTTTAAGCTCTAGTCTCCTCAAAATCCTTTATTCACAGTGGCTTCCACCCTTTACCTTCACAGTCACACCACAAGAATGTTGTTCAGGCCAGGGAATCCTCCTGAACGATCCTCCTTGGCCAGAGAGGTAAAGTCATTCCCCCAAAGTGACACAGCAGGGGCTGGTCTAGAACCCAGCTCCCTGCATCCAGCTCTCTTTCCCCACCCTCTCTCCCAGGCCATATCAGCCACCATCCTTTGAGCCTTTGCTTTGTGCCAGGTGTTTGTTAACTTTTCGCCCGTCTGATCTTACTTCATCCTCCCAAAACCCACTTTTAAGTAAGGAAGTGAGATATTGGAAGGTCAACTGATCTGCCAAAGGTCAACCAGCTGGTAAGCAGCAGGGCCAAGACTGAGGTGGACCTCAATCCAAAGCCTTAATGACTACATCATGCTGCTTCCTGGCTGGGCTCTGTGTCATTTCCTGGCTAAGGGAGGAAGGAACAGGATGGGAGCTATACACAGATTTAGTCCAATCCATAATCGTCATGTGATAAAGACATTGAGGCCCACGGAGAGAAAGCAACTTCCCAACGTCCCTCAGTAAAACCACTGCAACCCCGAGGAGGCCCACCCTCCCCTTGCCCCAGGTGGGGGTAACCGCCTCCCTCTTGGCCTTCCACAAACATCTGATGTGCCCCTCACCTCTGGTCCTCCTCTGGGGTGTTGGCTGACAACAGTGACATGACCATGGACTTGCCCGTCCCCTGGAGGCCCAGGACACCAACCACCAACACATCAGTCTGATCCAACAGGTACTGTGGAAAGATGTGGGGATGTGACTCTATCAAATATGTCAGCTGCTGGGGCTGGAGGGATCTTTGTGGCTCAACCACCTGAAGAAAAAATTCAACAGCCTTGGTCCCCTCAACTGGACAAAGAGCCTGTGTGTGTAAGTGGTGGTAACAGGCGTGTGTAGAATGTTCCTGGCACAGAGAACTGCAACTGTGAGGGTTCTGAAGTAGGAAAGAGCCTGGTGTGGTCAAGGAGCCGACAGGACTTCAGTGTGGTTGTAACACAGTGGGAAAAAGAAAAGCTTGGACTTGGGAAGAGAAGGTGAGAAGCATAGGGGTAGAAGGGCAGGTCTGAGAAGACCGGACCCAGTGACTGAGGGCTGGGAGGCATTTTGGCTTGAGGCAGGTTGGGAAAACATGGGGAAGCATGAGGAAAAGAGTGGAGTGCTGGAAGGGGAGATCAGTGTGTCCTGGCTCTTGTCTGTAGGATTTGGAGCTCTTCTGGAAATTCCTGACTTTCACCTCTGAGCCACTAGCTCTGCTAACGTTCACCACCAGGGGGCAAGCAAGACTCCCCAGAAAGACACAACTATGTCTTCAACTGTGTCCGACCCTTTAGAATCACATGGAGAGCTTTAAAGAAAAAGCAAATTCTGGGTCCAACCCTAGATACATTAAATCAGAATATATAGGACTGTGCTGTTCATTATGGTTGCCATACTTGACAGTACAAATATAGAATATTTTCACCATTGTAGAAAAGTTCTGCAGGACAGTGCTGAAGGGTACAGCCTGGGCACTGACCTTTTTTTTTAAAAAAGCTCCCTAGTTGCTGTCATTGTGAGAGTGGACATAGAGAGGTGACAGGGCCAGGTAACAAGTGGACTTGCAGGTGGTCCTGAGTCCAGGCTACTGGGGAGGGTGCTGAGTTGAGCAGGGGTGTGACATGACAGCAGACGAGGGAAAATGAAGGCTGGGACTGGAGGCAGGTGCAAAGGTCCAGGAATGTGAAGTCTGAACTAGAGTGAGAGCCTCTGGGAGGGAGGTGGGGGAACATCTGGGGGAAGCGGAGGAGAACTGGAGCCCAGTGCAGGAGGCCCCCTGTGTGGGACGGTGCAGGACAACCCAGGGCACATGGGGTGGCAGTGGGAACACTTCTTTAACAATCAGCATCAAAGTATTTCAGTATTTTTAACAACCAGCACAGCTGAGCTGGTGCAAGCCACTGAAGTTCAGTCCCGGTTAGGTGAGAACTTTCTGATTCCACCCCCTCTTCACTGCTGCCATTCCCTGAAAGCTGTCCAGGCTGGAGCTATCTACTGAGAGGCTGGAGGTGAGCGTTGAGGGGCTGAGGGTGTGGGACCTGGGGAAGCTCAGCAGGGAGGCACCCCCGGTACCTCAATGGCACTGTCACACCAATTCATCTGGTCATCCACCAACTTGATACTGTGCTTCATGCGCTCTGGGGGCAACAGTTTGGCCTGGCCCACGACAGCTGGAGACAGGAGAAAGCAGGAGACAGAGGTCACAGTAAGGGTCAGGGTGTATGCATGAGGGAGTGCCAGCTCCCACCCATTCATGCCCGGCCCCAACTCACGGTCCATGGCCGCTGGCGCGGCAGTGCCCATGCCCCGGTTCTGGATCTGGTACACAGGCTGTGTGGGTCTCTGGCCCTCCTTCTCTCCCTTGGCTGGTGCAGGGGCTGCAGGGGGTGGTGGGGCAGTGCCCTCGGGAGTAGAGGCGCCTGTCCCGGCCGCAGGCCCCTTCCCTTCCTCTCGTGGCTTCATGAGGACAATAGGCTTCTCCAGAGGGGCTGGGGCAGGTGGGACAGCAGGAGCTGGAGTTGGTGGTGGCAGTTGCTTCGACTATGGAGGTGAGTAGGTTCCAGTCAATGGGGGAGCTCCCTGCCCTAATCCCTCCTTGCCTCCCTCCTTCTGAAGGGTCTTCCCTGCTCACCCGCTCTGCTGGAGGTTTTGAGAGGATGATGGGGGTTTTCTGCATGACTGAAGCGCCTGTCTCTTCACTGCCATCCTGTGGTGAGGAAAGGTAGTTACTCAAAAATGACTCCCTGGACTCTCCTGGGCACTTGCACATGCCAGCACTATTCTAAATGCCTTCACGTATTAACGCCCTCAACTCTACCAACAATCCTATGAGGTAGGTACTATTATTACCCTCATTTTCCATATGAGGAAATTGAGGCCCAGAGAGGTTAGGTGGCTTTCCCAAAATCACAACCAATAAGTGGTGGAGCCAGGATTTGAACCCAGGCAGTCTGGCTCTGGAACTATGCTCTCCACCACTCCACTGAGCTGCCTCCATGACACAAGGCCAGATGGAAGGAGCTAGAGCTCTGAAGCTAGACACACCTGGGTTCAAGCCTCTTGTTGGCTGCATGAACTTGGATAAGGAACCACCTTCATTTAAGTTTCAGTTTCCTCATCTGGCAAATGGCGATAGGAATTTCCTGACAGGGCTATTTTTTTTTTTTAAATTGTACTTTAGGTGAAGGTTTACAGAACAAATAGTTTCTCGTTACACAGTCAGTACGCATACCGTTTTATGACGCTGGTTAACAAACCCACAACATGTCAACAGTCTCCCTTCTCGAACGTGGAGGACCTTTTTTTTTTCTTTTTTGGTGAAAATATACACAGCCAAAGATACACCGTTTCAAAAATTTCTACATGTACAATTCAGTGATACCGATTACATTCTTCCAGTTGTGCTGCTATTCTCACTATCCTTTTCCAAATTATTCCATCACCATTATCTTCAACTCACTGCCCCCTAGGCTTCCCATCAAACCTTTTGAGTTGCTGTTGTCAATTTGATCTCACATAGATAATTCTTTTTTTTTTTTTTTTGTACTTTAGATGAGGGTTTACAGAATAGTTTCTCATTAAACAGTTAGTACACATATTGCCCTATGACAATGGTTAACAACCCCGTGACATGTCAACACTGGCCCTTCTCAACCTTGGATTCCCTATCACCAGCCTTCCTGTCCCCTCCTGCCTTCTAGTCCTTGTCCCTGGACTGCTGTGCCTTATTAGTCCCATTTTGTTTTATGGGGCTGTCCAATCCCCAGCTGAACGGTGAACCTCTAGAGTAACTTCACCACTGAGCTAAAAGGGTGTCCAAGGGCCATACTCTTGGGGTTTCTCCAGTCTCTGTCAGGACAGTAAATCTGGTCTTTTTTTTCTGTGTTAGAATTTTGTTCTACATCCTTCCCCAACTCTGTACAGGACCCTCTGTTGTGATCCTGGTCAGAGCAGTCAGTGGTGGTAGCCGGGTATCATCTAGCTGTGCTGGACTCAGTCTAGCGGAGGCCATGGTAGCTGTGGTCCATTAGTCCTTTGGACTAATCTTTTCCTTGTACCCTGTTCTCTTCATTCTCCCTTGCTCCCAAAGGGGTGAGACCAGTGGAGTATCTTAGATGGCTGCTCACAGGCTTTTAAGACCCCATACATTACTCACCAAGGTAGAATGCAGAACATTGTCTTTATAAACTGTGTTATGCCAATTGAGCTAGATGTTCCCCGAGATCATGGTCCCCAGAACCTTCAGCCCAGCAATTCAGTTCCTCAGGGAGTTTGGAAGTGTCTCTGGAGCTTCCATGACCTTTCCTTGTACAAGTTGTGCTGGCTTCCCCTGTATTCACAGGACTATTTTGAGGATGAAAGGGGCACACGGCAGGTGCTCACTAACTGAGAACTGCTGGTAGCATGTGCTATCCTCGTCACCTCTCCTCTCAGTCCCTCTACGGCTCTAGCCAAGTTGACAGACTTATTCCCAAACACTGCCTCTTCACGCCTCCTCTGATCCATCCCTATTCTGCTTGAGAGGGGAGAAACCCGAGTTTGAGTCCTGGTCCTTCTCTGATTCCTTGAGTAATCCCAGGAGAGTCTTAACCCCTCACTGGGCCTCAGTTTCTTCACCCATATATTGGGGTCACCTATTTAAAGCTGGCTTACTTCACTGGCTTACGGTGAAGAACAAAAGGATGATGTGAAAATGCTTTGGAAAGAAGAAAAGTCTGGGGAGGGGGAGACACGGAGAAGGAGAAGTTGTGGGCTTCGAGGAGGCCAGGGAGGGAGATAGGTGAGAAGGTCCAGTGTGGACTGGATGATACCTGGGGCCAAGGCTGTGAGTGTGGAGAGAAGATGGTGGATCAGAGATACATTCAGGAGGCAGAATGTGCAGCCATTTGGTGCCTCACTGGGGGGGGGGGGGGGGGGGGGCACAGGAGAGAGGCATCCAGGATGAGGTGGCTGTCACTGATATGGGGAGGAGGAGAAGGAGAAATGGTGGGAAGATGCCAAGGCCTGCAGGGGACATGGAGGATGTGAGAAACCTCTGGGCAAGTGAGGAGGCTGCCAGAGCTCAGCAGCAAAATGAGAGACGAAAACAGAGATTTGGGAGTTGCTTGTGTGGGAAGATGGTAACATTTCCCAAGAAGGATGTGTGTGGAAGGAAGAGAGACTGCGCATTCTCACTAATGCTGTGATCCAGGAGAAGGAACAAGCAAGAGCCCAGCTCACTGTGCCGGTTAAACTATTCTTCGTGTTGCATAGTTTTATGGCTCAGAAACTGGTCGCAACTGTAATGTTCTTCCACCCTTGAAACAGCTCTCAGAGGTGGGCAGGTTCTGGCAATGAGTCGCCAAAGCACAAGAGCAGAGCGAAGCAAGGCCTAGACCCAAACCATGGCCTCCCGATTCCAAGACCAGGACACCCTCTCTACAGCAAACAGAACGGTGCTGTGCTGGAGACTCAGCCGGGCCTGGGTTCTAGCCTATGGACTCTGTGACCTTGGGCAAGCCTTTCACTTCTGAGGCTCAAATCAGATCTATCATAGGTTTTACATTATGGAGTAGGTGTGAGGGTTCAGGAATACCCAAAAGACGTACCACACTTAGCACAGTGCCAGCATGCAGCACGCACAATAAATACAAACAGTTGCTGCTACTATTATTACCCAGCTCTCTAAAACATGAGCCACGGCACCTCTCTGCTCAAACTCTCCAACGTCGAGTTCACTCAGAGTGCAATTCGAAGTTTCTTCCAAGGTCTACAAGGCCCTGTATCAATGGCCTGGTCCCAGTTACCACTCCGACGGCATCTCCTAGCCCTCTCCTTCCTTCATCCATTGCAGCCACAATGGCCTCCTGGCTACTACTGGAACGCACTACAAACAAGCCACCTGCACTTGTGCTTTCTGTCTAGAATGCTTTTCAGTCACATTTTGGCACAGCTTATCCCCCCCTCTCCTGCAGGGCTCTGCTCAAAAGTCACCTATTCAGGGAGGTCTTCCCTGACCCTTTCATCTAAAACAGCCCCTTTATCACTCTCTACCCTCTTACTCCATGAGGGCAGTTGGTTCACAGATCTATTCCCAGCATCTACATTAGTGCCTGGCACATGACAGGTGCAAAATAAACATTTGTGGAACGAATGGATGAATGAATACTGCCATTGGACCCAGACACTCACCCGTCTCTCCCTCTCCCACGGTGCAATGTAGTCCCTCTCCCGACCACCAGGCCCAGAGAGATTCTGGGGGCCGCCAGGGCCAGGCTCCTTCCACCGTCGCCGCCGCTCTATCCCGTAGAGCCCAGGCTGACTGTGCCCAGACTCAGACATGGTCACCTATAGAGAGAATGAAGGGATTCCAGGATGAAGAGATGTCTCTCCTGTTCTCCCTGAGACACTTCGTTTCAAAAGGGAGACGTGTGGATGTGGTTCCCAATATCCATTCTTCACTTCTTATGCAGAAATAGAACCCTCAGTTCCTAGCTGGGTACATGGGTATCCAGAACTCATTTCCCAGCCGCTTTTAGGCGTGGTCCTATGACTAGGTTCTTTCTGGCCAATGGTATGACACCAGAAGCGTGGTTTGGCAGCTTTTGGAAACTTTTCTTCACAAACACTGGGGACCTTTGCCCCTTCTTCCTCCTGGCTGACTCGAATGTGGGTGTAGAGGGTAGAACTCAAGTAGCCATCTTGGACTGTGAGGCAATTTAATGGAAGGTACAGCAGAAAGAGACGTAAGGTTTGGGGATCCCATATTACATTAGAATTGCCTATCTTTGGAGGCAGTGAAAACCAATACATCTCTTTTACTTGCAGCCCAAACTATTCCTAACTATGAATCACTTTGCCCCAACATAGACACAATTCATAGAGGAAGGTTCACATAAAAATGACACATTCTCTTTCTCAAAATGCAGTAAGGCATTTCTTTACAAATCAGTAACATGACCCTCACTTCACCAACTACTCTTGATTATCCATTACTCGTGAATGTGGGGACAGGGGAGTGAGGCTCCTACTTTTAGCTTGTCACTACACAAACGCTTGTGATATTTCAGTGTATTTAACTTCCATTCCTGATGGTCTACGAACCCTCATTCTGAATTTCACTTTATTTCAAGGTTTCACCAGTGTTTAAATTAATCTATCTAAGATGTTATAAAATGTATAGCTACCTATACAACCCACTCCCCACCATTTAAGTATCTGTTTACAGATCCCTAGGGAGAGTTCCCCTAGCTGTTCACACATCATTCTAGGGAGTCTCTGAGTAATAACTGTCTGTTTGCAGCACTCTATGGGGCCATGTGGAGGAGCCCTGGTGGCACAGTGGTTAAGCACTTGGCTACTAACCGAAAGGTCAGCAGTTTGAACCCACCAGCCACTCCATGGGAGAAAGATGTGGCAGTCTGCTTCTGTAAAGATTACAGCCTTGGAAACCCTATGGAACAGTTCTACTTTGTCTTATAGGGTAGTGTTATGGATTGAATTGTATCCCCTGCAAAACATGTGTCAACTTGGCTAGGCTATGATTCCCAGTATTGTGCGGTTGTCCACTGTTTTGTCATCTGATGTGATTTTCCTTTGTGTTGTAAATCCTACCTCTACAATGTTAATGAGGCAGGATTAGAAGCAGTTATGTTAATGAGGCAGGACTCAATCTACAAGATCAGGCTGCAACTTGAGTCAATGTCTTTTGAGATATAAAAGAAAGAAATGAGCATATAAAACACAGGGACATACAACCATGAAGAAAGCAGAGCCAGGAGAAGAGCACGTCCTTTGGACCCAGGGTCCCTGTACTGAGAAGCTCTTAGACCAGGTGAAGACTGATGACAAAGACCTTCCCCTAGAGCCGACAAAGAAAGCCTTTCCCTGGAGCTGGCACTCTGAATTCGGACTTCTAGCCTCCCAAACTGTGAGAGAATAAATTTCTCTTTGTTAAAGCCATCCACTTGTGGTACTTCTGTTATAGCAGCACTAGATAACTAAGATAGGTCACTATCAGTCAGAATTGACTCGATGGCAATGGGTTCATGGGGCCATCTGCTCATGCTCAGGGGTTGGGGTTGGCAAACTACAAGCCTATGGGTCAAATTTGGCCTGCACCATTTTTGTAAATAAAATTTTATTGGAACACAGCCACACCCATCAATTTACAGATTGTCTATGGCTGCCTTCTTCATACAATGGCAGAGTTGTGACTATATAGCCTGCAGAGCCTAAAATAGTTACTCTCTGGCCCTTTACAGAAAGAAGTTTGCTGAATCCTGCTTAGTTCTCCAAACGAAACCAAATCCATTGCCATCTAGTCGATTTTGACTCATAGCAACCCTACAGGACAGAGCAGAACTGCCCCACAGGGTTTCCAAGGCGCGGCTGGTGGACAAACTGCCAACCTTATGGTTAGCAGCCAAGCTCTTAACCACTGTGCAACCAGGGCTCCTGTTAAATCACTCTATGAATCTCCTACCCTCACTCCAGTTCATTAACAAGCCCCTGTGAGAAACTTTCTCTAGCACTTAAGGGTCTGTTTACAGGCTGCAGGGGTAATCTCACTATCCAGGAAGGGATTTGTCTAGCTCCTTTCTCACTGGTGTGACTTCCTGCCCAGCCACAAAATGGGTTCAAGACTTTGCCTTCCTAGACAGAGGACGACAAAGGCCTGTTTATAAATGCTTATGAAAAGTGATTCATTTGGCACCTAAATGATTGTTCATGGTTCCTGATGGGGGAACCCCTCCCTTAACTTTGGATCTCTTCCTCCCTTGCCATTGTCTGTTTACACATTATTCTGGAGATCTCCCCAGTGTTGAAATGTCTGTTTTCATGTCTCAGTGGGGCTTCTGTCCAAGCACTGAAGTGTGTGTTTACGTATCTATGAGGATCCTTGTCCCTTGCAAAAAAGTATTCAAAAACCAAAAAACCAAAACCAGTGCCGTTGGTTCGACTTACCACAACCCTATAGGACAGAGCAGAACTGCCCCACAGAGGTACTTCCACAGTATCTAACTTTATTTACACCCCTATGGGCTACCTACATGTAATTTGGGGACCCCTTAATGCTATTTAAAGGCCTCTTTGGGGCTTCCCTGAAAATTTACAAAGCCAGTCTATTTAAGTGTCTATTTATAGGACTCCTATGGTGATCCCCCCTCCCCCCATAAATTAAGTCTAATTATACATTCTTTGCCGGGGGGGGGGAGGGGGGGGGGAGGGGGGGGGTCCTCAGTTCTTAAACATCTCTTCACACATGCCCAATGCGGATCTCCCGGAATCTAAATGTCTACTTGCAAATTATTTGGGAAGACTTCCCCAATTCCTAACTATCATTTATGCCCAACCCAAGGAGGAACTCTCCCACCACCCCCACCAAAAAAAAAAAAAACTTAAGAGCTTACACTTTTTTCTACAGCCCCTCATGCACTTAAACATATATTTACAGGCCTTGGAGGCCTGGTGGCACAGTGGTCAAAGTGCTCGGCTGCTAAAGGTCAGGGGTTAGAACCAACCAGAACCCACCAGCCACTCCGTGGAAGAAAGATGTGGTAGTCTGCTTCCATAAAGATCAAACAGAAAAAAAAAAACAAAACACCAAACCCACTGCGGTAGAGTCGATTCCAACTCATAGCGATCCTGTAGGACAGAGCAGAGCTGTCCCCATAGCGTTTCCAAGGAGCGGCTGATGGATTCGAACTGCCGACCTTTTGGTTAGCAGCCCCAACTCTTATCCACTACACCACCAGGGTTTCCCTATAAGGATTACAGCCTTGGAAACCGTATGGGGTAGTTGTAGCCTGTCCTATAGGATCAACTCGGGGACAGTGGCTTTCTTTTTTTTTTTTTTTACGAGGCCTTTTCTAGAACTTGAGTCTATTATTCAGGGGCTTCACCAGTAATTAGACATCTGCTTACAGGCTTCTATGGGAAACCTCACAATTTAAGTTTCTATTTACACACCAGTTGGAAGACCTCCCAGTATTTTAGGGTCTGGCTACAGGACCCCTATCAGGGTACCCCAGAACTTAAGATTCTCTTTACACATTATGGGAGGGCTCTCCCCAGTGCTTTACGGCCAGTTTATAGGCCCTCTGGTAGGGTACTCCCAGGACTGAGGTTTCCATTTACACATTATTTGCCTCCCGCCCCGCGCCAAGCCAGTATTAAACGGTGAGACCCGGCTCCCTATTCAATTCCTCACACCCGCTGGGGAGTCAGAGCGACGGTTTAACGGTCGAGAAAGGGGGCGGGGCGGGGGCGGGGCCTGGACGACGTGCCCCGCCCCCCGACGGTGCACGCACCTCCCGCAAGCGTGCAGACTTCTTACCTAGGGCTGCTTTTGAATGGTTGCTGGGACACGGCGCAGGACGGTAAACGGAACAGGAAGGTGCAGCCGGTAAATGGCGTCGGAGGGCTGGAAGCGTGGGAGAGAGAAGGACAAAGCTGGTAGCTGGCACTCCAGAACCGGCCTCGGCGTCCCGGAAGCGGCACTCAGGGAAAGGAGGCGCGAAGGAGGGAGAGAAGGAGGAGGAAGTATCGCGGGGCCAAGCTGAGACCACGTCTCGTGCACAGCAGGCCGTGCGCATGCGCTGCGGGCCGGGCGCGCAAGAACTAGCGTGAGCGTCAAGCGGAGCATGCGTGAATGGAGGCGGTTGGCCTCAACACGCATGCGAATTACGGAGGGAAGGCGAGAGGTCGCCGCGGCTCTGCCTCAGTGCGCATGTACCTTGCTGGGGTTGTGGGCGGTTTATGGAGACTGGGGAGCGTAGGAGACTTTGGAGATTTCGGGTTGGAGTCCCGCCCTGTCGGCAATGTTGGCAGGATGCAGTGGGGTGGGGCCGCAGGGAGGATTTCAGTATCCTGTGCTGAGTGAGTATGTACTGAGTACGCGGGAATGAATCAGATCTGACGTGTGCGCTGGAAAAGATCCCGCCTCTTCTGTGGAAGGAGAGAGCCAGGGGATCAAATCACCTATGAAAGAGCGCAGGTCTGGCTGGACCCTGAAGGACGAACAAGTACACTCCAGGCGGAGGGAATAGCTAGGAAGAGGCTACCCCATAGGCTTTCCAAGGAGCAGCTGGTGGATTCGAACTGCTGACCTTTTGGTTAGCAACCCAAGGCTCAACCACTGCCGTAAGGGGGCAGAACAGCCTATTAAGTCTCTTGAAGCCAGTCAAAAATTCAAACGTCTGCGGGCGGAGCCCTGTTGTGCCAAAGAGGAAAATGGGCGGGGATTGTTGCTTATGGAGCGCGCCTGCTGGTGGTTTCCAAGTAGAAATTAAAGATTTTTTAAGAGATGAGAGAACTGAACACACACGTGCCCATACATATACAGGTGAATGGAAAATTTCCCACTTTTCATTTGCAATCTCATTTTAAAAAGCTTTTTAAATTATTTTTGAATGGGTAATAGATGAAGGAGCCCTGGTCCCTCAGTGGTTAAGCCCTCCACTGCTAACTGAAAGGTGGGTGCTTCCAATCCACCAACGCTGTGCGGGAGAAAGATGTGGCGGTCTGCTTCTGCAAAGATTACAGCCTTAGAAACCCTGTGGGACAGTTCTGCTTTGTCCAAAGGGTGGTGTTATGGATTGAACTGTATCCCCCCAAAACGTGTGTCAACTTGGCTAGGCCATGAGTCCCAGTACTGTGCGATTGTCCACTGTTCTGTCATCTGATGTGATTTTCCTACGTGTTGTAAATCCAACCTCTACAATATTAATGAGGCAGGATTAGAAGCAGTTAATGAGACAGGACTCAGTCTACAAAATTAGGTTGTATCTTGAGTCAATGTCTTATGAGATATAAAAGAAAGAAATGAGCAGATAAACACAGGGACCTACTACCATGAAGAAAGTGAGCCAGGAGAAGAGCATATCCTTTGGACCCAGGGTCCCTGTGCTGAGAAGCTCCTAGACCAGGGGAAGATTGATGACAAAGACCTTCCCCTAGAGCCAACAAAGAAAACGTTTCCCTGGAGCTGGCACCCTGAGTTTGGACTTCTAGCCTCCTGAACTGTGAGAGAATAAATTTCTCTTTGTTAAAGCCACGACTTGTGGTACTTCTGTTACAGCAGCACTAGATAACTAAGATAGGCCACTATGGGTCAGAATTGGGTTCATGGGACCATCAGCTCATGCTCAGGGGTTGAGGCTGGCAAACTACGAGCCTATGGGTCAAATCTGGCCTGCTCCATTTTTATAAATAAAATTCTATTGGAACACAGCCACACCCATCAATTTACAGATTATCTATGGCTGCCTTCTTCATACAATGGCAGAGTTGTGACAGAGACTGTATAGCCTGCAGAGGCTAAAATAGTTATTCTCTGGCCCTTTACAGAAAAAGTTTGCTGACCCCTGCTTAGTTCTCAAAACGAAACCAAATCCGTTGCCATCGAGTCGATTTTAACTCATAGCAACCCTACAGTACAGAGTAGAACTGCCCCACAGGGTTTCCAAGGAGCAGCTGGTGGATCCTGATCCCATTGTGCATGGGGTCACCATGAGTCGGGGGGCCAACTCAGTGGCATCTAACAACAGCAGTACATGTAGCCACTGACAAAGTTTAAGCAGCCAAAGTGATACACAATAAACCCTATCTGGCCCCCATTTTCCATCCTAATGGCCACAACCGTTTCCCGTTTATTATTTCCTTCCGGAGCTACTGTTGTAGCAAAGCACTGGAGTTAAGAGCATGTCCCTGGGTTCGCATAAATAGCAGCATGACCTTAGCCAATTTCCTTAACCCTCTCTGCCTCTGCAGCCCCATTTGTAAAATGGGAGTAACATTGTTAGGTGCCGTTGAGTCAGTGCCAACTCATAACGACCCTGTGTACGGCAGAACAAAACACTGCTCAGTCCTGCGCCATCCTCACAATCATTATGCTTGAGCCGGTTATTGTAGCCACCGTGTCAATCCATCGCCTTGAGGGTCTTCCTGTTTTTTTGATGACCCTCTATCTAGCATGATGTCATCGTTCAGGGACTGGTCCCTCCTGATAGCATGTCCAAAGTATGTGAGAAAAAGTCTCTTCATCTTTGCTTCTAATGAGCATTCTGGCTGTACTTGCAAGACGGATTTGTTCATTCTTCTCAACAAATATTTAATATTCTTCACCAGCCCCATAATTCAAAGGCAACAAAATGTTGCTAGCAGGGTTAATGTGAAAATGCCAAGAGCAGTTCCTAGTGCATATTAAGCATTATGTATTGTCATTATTTTGAGATCTGTGATGATGATGATGGTGGTTGATTCTGAGCTGCCCCCTCACCTCCAGGCCTCATCCCTACTGCCATTTTCTGTCTACCAGTGTCTGGCAGAAACATTTGTCCAGGCTGTCACAAAAAAAAAAAACAAAAAAAAAAAACCTAGTGCCATCGAGTCAATTCCAATTCATGGTGGCTCCATGTGTTACAGAGTAGAACTGTGCCATGGGGTTTTCTTGGCTGGTCTTTATAGGAGCAGATCACCAGGCTCTTATTCCGTGGTGCCATTGGGTGGGTTTGAACCATCAACCTTTTAGGTTAGAAGTTGAGTGCAGACCATTTTCATCACCCAAGGACCTTCCAGGCTGCCACAGACTGGATGAAAACACCAGTCATACTGAGTTCTCCTGTTTATGTATTCTCCAGAAGATTATGGATATTTACTGGGAGATATATGTGATAGGCCATCTGTGTATTGTCTGTCAGTGTTGCTTTTTAGCACCTCTCTGTCAGGCCATGTCTGAATTTCTCAACTCCAGACCACCCTCCATGCCAGTTTGACATCTGGGCACCCACCCCTCAGACGTGGAAATGACTTCACAAAGAGAAAAGAAGGGTCCCAGCATTGACCACAGGCCCAGTGTGTACCAGGCTCTGTGTTCCCTGCTTTATATACCTCCCTACAATTTCCCCTTTCCTCATTTAACAGATGCAGAAAATGAGTCTGAAAGAAAAGAGCCTTACCCAAGGCCCCACAGCCAGGAAGCAGCAGGGCCTGGCTTCAAACCCAAGCCTGTGTCACTCCAGGGCAAACCCACATTTTTCCCTGGCACTGGGCAGCCTGCCTGGTGGTGAGTCAGTGGTGTGGTCAGGCGCCTAAAGAGCTGCCTTTTCTCTTTCTTAGCTGCATGGTATGCCAATGTGTGGATGTACCATGCTTTATTTAAGTGGATGTACCATACCTTATGTAACCATTCCCCAATTGATGGGCAGTTAAGCTGTTTCTGAACTTTCTCTATTACAAACATTTGCTGCAAATACTATCCTTGTACATCTGATTACACATATATGATAGTTTGACCAGTAGAATACCTTGTTTAAGTGGAATTGGTGGGTCAAAGTGTCTGTAATTTGGGAATTTTGAGGGCCATTGCCAAATGATCTGTTCATCCATTCATTCCTCTGTCACTTCATTCATTCAGATATTGATCTCTAGTCGTCTGCCAAGCACCACTGTAGGAGCTGGAGCTACAATACAGAACAGGGCAGAACACCTCCCTTCCAGGAATGGACATTCTAGTGGGGAAGACAGGCAAAAAAATAAATGAGTAGATATAAAAAGAGGCATTGGTGGTTCATTGGTAGAATTCTCATCTTCTACGTGGGAGACCTAGATTCAATTCCTGGCCAATGGACCTCATATGCAACCAACACACATCTATTTGTGGAGGCTTGCATATTGCTATGCTGCTGAACAGGTTTCAGTGGAGCTTCCAATCTAAGACAGACTAGGAAGAAAGTCCTGACAATCTACTTCCAAAAATCAGCCAGTGAAAACCCTACGGGTCACAACAGTCCTATCTGCAACCGATCCTGGGGATGGTGCCGAACTGAGCAGAATTTCGTTCAGTTGTGCATGGGGTGGTTATGAATGGGGGGGCCAACTAGATGGCAGCTAACAACAACAACAGATATAATATGACATGAGGTAAAAGATGCTCGGAAGAAAAGAATCATCAGGGTAAAGGAATCAAGAGTGACAGAGGTGCTATTTTATATCAGATGGTCAGGGAGGCTGCTCTGAGGTAACCTTTGAGCAGAGGCCTAAAAAAAGATAGGTGTCATGGATTGAATTGTGTTGCCCAAAAGTATCTGTCAACTTGGTTAGGCCATAATTCCCAGTATTGTGTGGTTGTCCTCCATTTTGTGATAGATGTAATTTTCCTGTGCGTTGTAAGTCCTAATCTCTACCTGTGGTTAAAGAGGCAAGATTAGATTATGTTCAAGAGGATTAGGGTGGGATTTAATGCCCTTACTCAGGTCATATCCTTGATCCAATGTAAAGGGAGTTTCCCTGGGGTGTAGCCTGCATCACCTTTTATCTCACAAGTGATAAAAGGAAAAGGAAGTGAGCAGAGAGTTGGGGACCTCATATCACCAACAAAGCAGGGCGAGGAGCAGAGCATGTCCTTTGGACCCGGGGTTCCTGCGCGGAGAAGCTCCTAGTCCAGGGCAAGATTGATGACAAGGCCCTTCATCCAGAGCTGACACAAAAACAAGGCCCTCCCCTGGAGCTGATGCCCTGAATTTGGACTTCTAGCCTACTAGACTGTGAGAAAATAAATTTCTGTTTGTTGTAGTATTTCTGTTATAACGGTACTAGCTAACTAAGACAGGCGGAAATGATCCATGTAAAGATGCTGAGGAACAGTAAGTGGAAAGACCCTGAGATGGGAGTCTTCCTGGCTGTTCAAGGATCATTGAGGTGGCCAGAGTGTCTAGAGCAGAGCAAGGGAGGGGAAGACGGGTAAGAGTATTAGGTATAGAGGTGTAGACATGGGCCAGGTTTGTAGGGTCTTTGTGTGTGTGTGTGTTATGGATTGAATTATGTCCCCCCAAAACATGTGCTGTAAATCCTAACCTCTACCCATTTGGAAATGGGTTGTCTTTGTTTTGTTAATGAGGCAGGATTAGTGTAGGGTGTATCTTGAGTCAATCTCTTTTGAGATATGAAAGAGATTAAACAAGCAAGCAGAGTAGATACGGGAAGAGAGATGCCAAGCCACATGAAGATTGCCCAGGAGTAGGATCTCAAAGAGAGAAGAACCTTCCCCCAGAGCAGAGAGAGAAAACCTTCCCTTAGAAATGGCTCCCTGAGTTTAGACTTCTAGCTTCCTCAACTGTGAGAAAATAACTTTCTGTTTATTAAAGCCACCCACTTGTGGTATTTCTGTTATAGCAGCATTAGATAACTAAGACAGTTTGGTACAGGAAGAGTGGCGTGCAGCTCTAACAAATAACTACCATGTGGAAGTGGCTTTGGAATTGGGTAATGGGTGGAGGCTGGAAGAGTTTTAAGGTGCTTAATAGTAAAAGCCTAGATTGCCTTGAAGAGACTGTTGGTAGAATTATGGACACCAAAGGCAGTTCTGGTGAGGGCTCAGAAGGAAGTGAGGAGAGCTGTAGAGAAAATCTCTATCATGTTAGAGAATACCTACGGCGCCAGCAACAGAATGTTGCTAGAAATGCGGATGTTAATTGTGCTTCTGGTGAGGCTTTAAAAGAAAATGATGAACATGTGATTGGATAATGGAGGAAGGTGATGCTTTTTAAGCAGTGGCAAAGACCTTGCCACTACAGAATTTGAATTATATTCAGATGTTTGGTGGAAAAGAGAACTTGTGATGAACTTGAGTATCTAGCTGATGAGATTTCTAAGTGAGATCTTAAGGGGGCCGTATGGTTTCTCCTTGCTGCTTAGAGTAAAATGCAAGAGGAAAGAGATGGACTTAAGAAATGAACTGTGCAAAATGAAAACAGAACTTGAAGATACGGAAAATTTTGTTGCACAAACTAAGGACACGTGTCCTAGGATGTTTACCAAGGACGTGGCTACACAATCTTTTGTTAAAGAGGTTAAGCCTGTGACTGATCTAAACAACTACCACAGCAGAAAACCCATCAGCTTAGACTGAAGGTGACCCAGAAAGAATTAAAGGAAAGAATACTGTCTGTCTCTTGGAATTCTACAGGCCAAAGGAGCTGCATCTGTTGTCCTCCAGGAAAAGAACCATCTCTGGAGCAGCTTGGAGATCAACACAACTTTTGGAGCACTTGAAGCAGAGCTGCTTTGGTCTCAGAGGGCAAGACCATGGCCTCTGGGATCTCAAAGGGTGGGGCCACGGCCTCTGGGGTGTCCAAGGATAGAGCTACTGCCTCCTACATTTCAATGAGTCAGATGTTCCCCACTCAGTTCTGGAGTGTGGGGTTGCCATTCAGTTTGGCCAAGAGGATGGGGCCGCTGCCCAGAGCTGATGGGGCAGGGCTGCCATGCCCAAGGAGCAGAAGAATGGGGACTGTACAGGCCGAGGGGGGTGGGGTTGCCACTCAGATGGACTAGGAGATTGGGGCGACCCCAAGCAAAGGAAGCAGAATTGCCATTCCAGTGGCCTGGAAGGTGGAACTGAAAGCTAGGACTGAGGAGACTCCATGCAGAATCCAAAGAGCATGGCCAACACCCAGAGTCTGGAGGGCAGAGCCATTGCCCAAAAGTTCTCAGAGAACAAGATTATTTTCAAGCCTTGAGAGCTAATGTAAATTGTTCTGCTGGATTTTGGACTTACTTGGTGCCTGTTATCCCCTTTCACTCCAATTTTTCCCATTTGTAATGGAAATATCTACCTTGTGCCTGTTCTACTACTGTACTTTGGAAATAGGTAACTTGTGTTCTAGATTTCACAGGTTCACAGATGAAGAGGAATTTTGCCCCAGGATGGAATACGCCTAAAGTCTCACCCACATTTGATTTAGATGCTTCAGAAGATGAGATTTTGGACTTGGAGTTGATTTAAGACTTTTGGGGTGATGTGATGGAGTGAATGTGTTTTGCGTGTGGCAAGGGCATGAATTTGGGGGAGGCAAAGGATGGAATGGACAATGAATAAGGAAGACCGAAGAATTGATGCCTTTGAATTGTGGTGTTAACAAAGAATATTGAATATACCACGGACTGCCAAAAGAACAAATGAATCTATCTTGGAAGAAGTACAACTGGGGTGCACCTTAGAAGCAGGGATGGTGAGACTACATCTCACGTACTTTGGACATGTTGTCAGGAGGGATCAGTCCCTGGAGAAGGACATCATGCTTCATAAAGCAGAGGGTCAGCGAAAAAGAGGAAGACCCTCAACGAGATAGATTGAGACAGTGGCTGCAACAATGGGCTCAGGCATAAGGATGGCGCAAGAACTGGCGGTGTTTTGCTCTGTTGTACATAGGGTGGCTATGAGTCGGAACTGACTCAACGGCACCTAACAACAACAAAGGGTGGAGTGTTGTGGATTGAATTATGTCCCCCAGAAATATATGTTGTAAATCCTAACCTGTATGCCTGTGGTTATAATCCCATTTGGGAATGGGTTTTTCTTTGTTATGTTAATGAGGCAGGATTAGTGTAAGGTGTATTTTGAGTCAGTGTCTTTTGAGATATAAAAGAAATTAAACAAGAGAGCAGAGTAGAGATGGGGGCAGATAGATGCCAAGCCACATGAAGATCAGCCAAGAGTAGAAGCTCAAAGAGACAAGGACATTCCCCTAGAGCTGACAGAGAAAGCCTTCCCCTAGAGAGAGAAAGCCTTCCCCTAGAGCTAGCACCTTGAATTTGGACTTCTAACCTCCTAAACTGTGAGAAAATAAATTTCTGTTTGTTAAAGCCAACCACTTGTGGTATTTCTGTTATAGCAGCACTAGATAGCTAAGACATTGTGTTTTTGGTGAAAGTTTACACAGGAAATTAGGTCCCCATTTAACAATTTCTATGCATATCATTAAAGAGCCCCGGTGGTGCAATGGTTAAATAGCTCATTTGCTAACTAAAAGGTCAGAGGTTTGAACCTACTACCTTTCCATAGGTTAAAGATGTGGCAGTCTGCTTCTGTAAAGATTTACAGCCTTTCTCTGGGGACCATGGTCTCGGGGAACATCTAGCTCAATTGGCATAACACAGTTTATAAAGACAATGTTCTGCATTCTACCTTGGTGAGTAGTGCCTGGGGTCTTAAGAGCCTGTGAGCAGCCATCTAAGATACTCCACTGGTCTCACCCCTTCGGGAGCAAGGGAGAATGAAAAGAATAAGATACAGGGAAAAGATTAGTCCAAAGGACTAATGGACCACAGCTACCACGGCCTCTACCAGACGGAGTCCAGTACAGCTAGATGGTGCCCGGCTACCACCACTGACTGCTCTGACTGGGATCACAACAGAGGGTCCTGGACAGAGCTGGAAAATGATGTAGAACAGAATTCCAGCTCACAAAAAAAGACCAGATTTACTGGCCTGACAGACTGGAGAAACCCCAAGAGTATGGCCCTCAGACACCTTTTTAGCTCAGTGGTGAAGCCCCTCCCGAAGTTCACCGTTCAGTTGGGGATTGGACAGCCTCATAAAACAAAACAGGACTAATGAGGCATAGCAGTCCAGGGACAAGGACTAGATGGCAGGAGGGGACAGGAAAGCTGGTGATAGGGAACTCAAAGTTGAGAAGGGACAGTGTTGACATGTCATGGGGTTAACCATTGTCATAGGGTAATATGTGTACTGTTTAATGAGAAACTGTTTGTTCTGCAAACCTTCATCTAAGGTACCAAAAAAAAAAAAAAAAGAATTACCTATGTGTGATCAAATCGACAACAGCAACTCGGAAGGTTTGATGGGAAGCCGAGGGGACCGTGAGTTGAAGATAATGATGGTGGAAGAATTTGGAAAAGGATAGTGAGAATAGCCGCACAACTGGAAGAATGTAATCGATGTTACTGAATTGTACATGTAGAAACTTTCAAAATGGTGTAAATCTGGCTATGTGTATTTTCACTAAAAAAAAAAAAAAGGGTTCAGAAGGGAGAGGGTTGACATGTCGTGGGGTTGTTCACCAATGTCATAAAACAATATGTGTACTGACTGTTTAATGAGAAACTATTCGTTCTGTAAACCTTCATCTAAAGTACAATAAACCCTGTGGGGCAGTTCCGCTCTGTCATGTAGGGTCACCATGAGTCAGAATCAGTGAGACGGCAATGGGTTATACATGTAACAATGGGTTACATTTTTCACAGTGGGTCAACATTCTCATTATTTTTGTCATTCTGGTTGTTCTGTTTCCATTAATCTAGCTTCCCTCCCCCCGCCTTACCTTCTCATTTTTGCTTTAGAGTAAATGTTGATCGTTTGGTTTCATATAGATGATTTTTTTAAAGAGCATAATACTCACAGGTGATATTGTTTATTTTGTGAGCCAGTCTGTTATATAGCTGAAATGTGACCTCTGGGTGTGGGTATCTCAGGGTAATAGTCTTGGGGTTCCTGGCCGTTTTTAAGAATTTGTGTTTTTTTCTCCGTTTTTCTTTCATTCTGTCTGGGACCATCTATTTTGTCCCTGGTCAGAATGGTGGTTCATAGGGTCTTGCAAGCTATGAGAAAGGCTTTGGAATTTACTTCAAGTGTAACAAGCCACTGACTGGTGTAATGGTTAAGGTTGTGTGTCTGCTTGGCTGGGCCATGATTCTCAGTGGTTTGGCAGTTGTATGGTGTTGTGATCACCTCCATAATGAAATTTGATATAATGTGATCACCTCCATGATGGGGTCTGCTGTGAGTAGCCCATCAGTAGAAAGGGAGTTTCCTTGGGAATGTGGCTTGCATTAAATATAAGTGAACATCCTAGTAAGACTTGTGGGCTTTTGCTTGCTCTGGATCCTGTAGCTGGCTCCCGCTCATCTGACCTCCAGTTTTTGGAACACGAGTTAGCAGCTTACTTGCCGTCTTGCCTGCCGATCTTGGGATTCATCGATCTTCAAAACTGGTGAGCCACAGCCCTGCTGTCTGACCTGCCGATCTTGGGTTTGCCAGCTCCTGCAGCTGTATAAATTAGGAGAAGCCTCCAGCCTGACCTATGGACTTGGGACTTTCCAGTCTGTACAACCTTGTGAGCCATTTCCTTGATAGAAATCTCTCTGTATATATATTTATATGCTTTACTGGTTTTGCTTCTCTAAAGAACCCAGCCTAAGACACTCCTTTTTTTTATGAGATTAAAATGTAACACCACTCTTTTAACATCAGAAGGAAATTAAACATTGGCCAAGCTAACACAATGTGCCAAGCATTCTGTTGTCATAACTTTCCTTTAACAGATGTGGCAATCGAGGTTCAAAGAGGTTAAATGAATTGCCCACGGCTGCACAGCAAGTAGAGGAGTTATATAATGCTGCCGTTTGAAAAATAGCACAAGTGGGCGACTTTAAAAAACAGAGATTTATTTTCTCATCGTTCAGGGGACTGGAGGCCTGAATTCAGGGATTAGCTCTAGGGAAGGTCCTTCTTTGTCTATTTCAGCTTCTAGTGTGGCAATCCTTGGCATTCCTGGACTTGCAGATACATCTGCGGTGTTTATCTGTCTTTACACGGCATCTTCCTTCTGTGTGTGTGTGTCTCTGTGTGTCTATTCAGTTTTTTTTTTATAACTCAGAAGTGATTAGGTTTAGGACCCATCCTACTCTGGTATGGCCTCATTAACATAGTAAAAGAAAAACCCTATTTCCAAATAGGATCACATCCGTAGGTACAGAGGCAGGGACTTTAATACGTATTTATAGGAGCACAATTCAGTCCACAACAGACCCCGTCTCTGGTTCAAGAGCAAGCACAAGCAAAGATCTTCTTGAGGCCTTCATGCTTATCACCACCATAGGATGTACTGCTGCTGTGCCAGTAATAAGAATGCAAAGTTCTGCCAAGTGATCGTCTTTATTGTACCACGTACACAAAATAATACTAGGCTTATTGACTTTGTTTTTGTATGTTTGTTGGCTCTAACAACTAATAGTAAGTAGAGACAGAAAAAATAAAATCAACGTGGTAAAAACTCTGGTTTAAAAAAAAAAGTCATTCCTCTGCAACTACATTGGTCCTGCCTCTATTTACTTGTCAACTCTTCCCATTTCAGCCATTCCCATTGACTGATAGTTACAGCTCAGAAGTCTGAGAAAGCAAATATCTCACCACAGACAATAAATGCAGAGAACCCCCAGACATCCAAGGAGAAAAGGAAGGAGAGGCCTAACACATTAATCCCCTATAGGTTTTATGCACTGATGCTTATGAGACTCTGCCATGCTGCCTCCTTCGCTCTGCCCATCCCTGCATCTGACTCAGCAGTCCAGATCAAGAGGATTTAGGATTTCGGTGGCTCCTTGTTGTGGTTTGAATTGTGTTCCCCAAAAATGTGTGTCAGCTTGGCTGGGCCATGATTCCCAGTATTGTGTGATTGTCCACCATTTTGTCATCTGATGTGATTTTCCTATGTGTTGTAAATCCTGCCTCTATGATGTTAATGAGATGGGATTAGTGGCAGTTATGTTAATGAAGCAGGACTCAATCTACAAGATTGAATTGTGTCTTCAGTCAATCTCTTTTGAGTTATAAAAGAGAGAAGTGAGCAGAGAGACAGGGGGCCCTCATTCCACCACGAAAGCAGCACTGGAAGCAGAGCATGTCCTTTGGACCTGGGATTCCTTCATGGAGAAGCTCCTAGACCAGGAGAGGATTGATGACAGGGAACCTCCCCCAGAGCCGACAAAGAGAGAGGACCTTCCCCTGGAGCTGACACCCCGGGTTCAGACTTCTAGCCTACCAGACTGTGAGAGAATGGACTTCTGTTTGTTAAAGCCATCTACTTGTATTTCTGTTATAGCAGCGCTAGATGACCAAGACAACCAGCATGTTTCATGTATATCTTATAAAGGTTTCTCTAGTGTATACAAAAAATAACAGATGGTTATGGGCAGATGTGGATCAGGGCTGTAAGGAAGACTTTTCACTATATGTACTTTTAGAAATGTTTTACCTTTTTGGAACCATGTGATTATTATCTATCCCCAAAAATTTAAATACGAACAATGCCGATTGCTGTGAGGAGAATGGCCTGCAGCTGAGAGATGAGGAAGCTGATGTCCTGCCAAGTGAGAAGTGACAGTGGCTCTGGCCAAGAGGGTGGTACCGGTACAGGAGGTGAGAAGGATCGAGAACTGGTATCTGCTTTCAGGGCAGAGCCAAGGGATTAAATGTGGGGTGTGAGAGGAAGCATGAATCAGAGATGACTTAAAAGTCCTAAAGGTTTGGGCCTGACCAACAGGATGAAGAGTGATGCTTTTTATGGAGTAGTCTTGGGAATTGACAAGCCTTGAACTTTTGTTTTTTATTTTTAGCTGTTGTTGATATACACAGCAAAACATACAGAAGTTCAATAGTTTCTACTTGGACAATTCAGTGACGTTGATCACATTCTTTGAGTTGTGCAACCATTTTCACTCTCCTTTTCTGAGTTGTTCCTTCCCCATTAACATAAATTCACTGCCCAGTAAGGTTCCTATGTAATCTTTCGAGTAGCTGTTGTCAATTTGATTCCATATAGATAGATCTTAAAAGAGCATACTGCTCAAGGCAGACCTTTTTTACTAGTTAAGGTTCTGAACTTCTTAACTTTGAGATGCACATTAAGTATCAAGTAAGTGTTCAGAATTAGGGAGAGAAGCCTGGCTTTGGAGACGGATTCTTTTTTCTGACTCTTCATTATGGAATTTTAAAAACAACACGAAGGTAGAATGGCACAAAGAACTCTCACATACCTATCACCAGCTTTGACAGGCATGCACATTTTACTTGTTTCTGCCATTTTCCTCTCCCACACTGTAAATACGGCACGGGGGCAGTATCTGACCTCCTTTAGCTTCATGGGGGGAACAAGAATCAAGATCAACAACCCAAGGCTGATTCCAATGAGGCAGAGGTCAGACATGCCTCGTCTTTCTGGCATCTTTACCAATTCTGTCACCAACCGTCCCTCCCACGGCACTCTACTTCTTTGCTGAGTTTGATAATTCACTGCAATGGCCACACACATCTCAGACAATACTCACGATTGCAGGGTTTATTAGGGAAGTAACAGGTTATGATTCAGGTTCAGGAATGCTCAGGATACGGTTCTTCCATCAGGACAGCCTCTTCCCAGCTGTGCTAGCAGGTACACCTCTCCCTGGCCCTAGGCCTCTGCCCAAAGGCGCTCAGCTTTCTAGCTTCATGGGCCGGGAAGCCCATGACAGTCTCTCCTGCTACTGCTTCTCACGGTCTTCAGGGTTACATCTCTCTCTCTCTCTCTGTCTCTCTCTCTGTCTCTCTCTGTCTCTCTCTGTCTCTCTCTGTCTGTCTCTCTCTCTCTCTCTCTCTCTCTGTCTCCTGGTTCCAGGAGCTTCTCCTGAGTCCAGAGGATGCGCTCTCTGCTCCCAGCTATTCTTCCTTGGTGGTGCTGGGATCTTCTCTTTCCCTCCTCTGGGATAGCTCACCTCAAGCCCAGCAGATGGCAAAACTGACCAATCCATTGGGTGGGCCACAGTTACCCTATCACACAGCCCTGTCCAATCACTTGGGTGGGAGTTACAGACCATGGCTAGAAAGATCACAGAAAAGTGATCCATTGCACTGCACACACCAAAGCATGCTTTTTCCTGGAGTTGCTTTTTTTCCTTTTAAGCAAATTCCAGATGTCCTATCATTTCACCCATAAACACATGGGTATGCTAAATTTTAGAGTTTTTTGGAGAGGAAGTTAAAGGGTGGGGCTTTGAACCCACCCGGAGGCTTCTCAGGAGAAAGACTGGTGATCTGCTCCTGTAAAGATTACAGCCTAGAAAACCGTACAGGGCAGTTCTACTCTGTCTTGTAGGGTCGCTAAGAGTCAAAAATTAACTCCACGACACACAACAACAGCAAACATTTTGATTTACTGAGCTCAGCCAGGCCCAGGAGGTGGGGAGAGCAGAGGACTTGGGGCCTCCCACAGCTAAAGATCTCGGGGAAGGGGGAAGTCAGTGAGGTTGCAGGGGCATCAGGAGACTGGCAACCTGGACGCCGAAGGAACAAAGGGTTCCAAAGAGAAGGCAACTGACTATGTTAGATACTCAAGAGAGGTCAAGAATCAAAAGGACTGGGACAGTAGACCATTGGATTTGGCAACATGGGGGTCATTGGTGACCTTGACAACTGGACTTAGTGGAGCGATGGTGGGGTTGGGGTGAGTTCAATGTGTTTAGACAACTCTTTTGAGGAATTTTGCTATAAAGGGGGGTGGAGATACAGGAAAGCAGTCAAGGCGGACATGGGGTCAACACAAAAACAAAAAACCTGTTGCCGTGGAGTGGATTCCAACTCATAGAGACCCCATAGGAAGGAGTGGAACTGCCCCATAGGTTTACCCAGGCTGTAATCTTTACAGAAGCAGACTGCCACATCTTTCTCCTGCGGAGCAGTTGGTGGGTTCGAACTGCCGACCTTTCAATTAGCAGCCAAGCACTTAACCACTCTGGCACCAGGGCTCCTTATGGGGTCAAGGGAAGCCTGTTTTTCCCTCCAATCTAAATATGTTATGGAAACTTCTCAATATCATAATACGGATTCTATAGGAAAAATTTATAAGTAGTTTTTTTTCTGTAACTTATTGTTGAGGTATAAACTTAAATGTAGTAGAGTACATAAAGGGCATGGCTCTTCAGCACACAGATCAATGAAGTCTTACAAATGTAAACACTCATATAACCACCACCCAGCACAAGATAGGGAACATTTCCAACAGCCCAGAAAGTTTCCTCATGCCTTTTCCTTACCAACGCCTCTTCTTCAGAAGCAACCACTAATCTGATTTCTGTCACTGAAAGTAGGTGTGCCTCTTCGTGAACTTCAGGTAAATGAAATCTGAGAGCATGTCTTCTTGTGTGTCTTGGTTTGTTTTAGCTCTTTATGTCTGTGAGAGTATCCATGTTGTTGCATACTGAACTTACCTTTAAAGGATTTCTACATACTGGTCATTTTACAATTTCTAAAATAAAGATACTGGATTTTAATTCCAGGATGTTTGGTGAATAATGGTGAACTTTAAGGTTAATGGGGATTCTAAAATATTTCTTCAAGTTCTAGCAGGATGTTTTTAAGCTGAGAGAAATCATAGCATGTTTGTATGCTCATGGAATTATGCAGGGAAAACGGATGGAGAGACTTAGGTGCCCTGTTCTTGGGGAGATGAGACAGGGTATAAGCAGGACACAGTTAGAAAGAAGGGTTGGACTTGAATTGAACTAGGGTCAGGTCATCCCCAGTAGAAGAAAGGAAGTCTTTACCATTGTACCCTCCCCCTACCAAATGGTAAAAACCACTCTCCTGGTTTTGATATTTTGGCAGCTATTCCACACAACATAAAAGCTCAAAGCGAGTCTTTGGACTGCCAGTCTGGTTTTGATGTAGATAATACAGCTTCCGTTAATTTATGGGCCAGAAAAAAAACTGGGCAAATACAGGTGATGTTTGTTCTAAGTGGATGGGGCAAGAAGGAGGGGAAAGCGGTGGGCAGGTCTCACAAAGAATGTCTGGGAAAGAAGAAGAGCCCAGTGTGGCTGAAGCAGCTAGCACAGGGAGGGGCCAGATCTGGAGAGCCCCCAAGGTGAGGCCCATGGGTACATCGACACCATGAAACACTACTGTGCCGTGGAAAAGCATGAGCAGCCCAGATAGATCCCACAGCCAGTAAAAGGAGCCCAAGAAGCAGACACATGCCAGGCAGGGCATGCCACAGGGTTCCTTCTACCTAAAGTTCAAACACTGGCAGATTGAATCAGTGGTGCTAGAGGTTGGGGTGGCCGTGACCTGGGGCAGAGGAAAGTATTGACTGGGAAGGCAACAAAAGCTTTCGGGGGCTGGAAACTTTGTAGCTTGATCTGGGTGGTGATTACTCAGGTGAATGCATTGTACGAATTCAATGAGACTCTGCTTAAAGTCAAAAAGAACATTTCAAGATTTGTTCTGAAGTACAACGCTGTCAGTGATAGGATAATACCCATACATCTGCAAGGAAGACCAGTTAATACAACTATTATTTAAATTTACGCACCAACCACTAAGGCCAAATATGAAGAAATGGAAGATTTTTACCAACTCCTGAAGTCTGAAATTGATCAAACATGCAATCAAGATGCATTGATAATTACTGACGATTAGAATGCGAAAGTTGGAAACAAAGAAGGATTGGTAGTTGGCAAATATGGCCTTGGTGATAGAAACAACGCTGGAGATCACATGACAGAATTTTCCAAGACCAACAACTTCTTCATTGCAAATACCTTTTTTCAACAACGTAAATGGCTACTATACACACGGACCTCAGCAGATGGAATACACAGGAATCAAATTGACTACATCTGTGCAAAGAGATGATGAAGAAGCTCAATATTATCAGTCAGAACAAGGCCAGGGTCTGACTGTGGAACAGACCATCAATTGCTCATATGCAATTTCAAGCTGAAGAAAATTAGAACAAGTCCAAAAGAGCCTAAGTACAACCTTGAGTATATCCCACCCGAATTTAGAGACCATCTCAAGAATAGATGTGAACACTAATGACCAAAGACCAGACAAGTTGTGGAATGACACCAAGGACATTATACACGAAGAAAGCAAGAGGTCATTAAAAAGACAAGAAAGAAACAAAAGACCAACATGGATGTCAGAAGAGACTCTGAATGTTGCTCTTGAGTGTAGAATAGTAAAGGGAAAGCAAGAAATGATGAATTATAAGAGCTAAACAGAAGATTTCAAAGGGTCACTCAAGAAGGCCAAGTAAAGTATTATGATGAAATGTACAAAGACCTAGAGATATAAAACCAAATGAGAAGAACACACTCTGCATTTCTCAAGCTGAAAGAACTGAAGAAAATATTCAAGCCTAGAGTTGCAATATTAAAGGATTCTACAGGGAAAATATTAAACGATGCAGGAAGCATCAAAAGAAGATGGAAGGAATCCACAGAGTCACTGTACCAAAAAGAATTGGTCAACATTCAACCATTTCAGGAGGTAACATATGATCAACAGCCGATGGTACTGAAGGAAGAAGTCCAAGCTGCACTGAAGGCATTGGTGAAAAACAAGGCTCTGGGAATTGACAGAATACGAATTGAGATGTTTCAACAAACAGACACAGCACTGGAACTGCTCCCTTGCCTATGCCAAGAAGTTTGGAAGACAGCTTCCTGGCCAGCCAACTGGAAGAGATCCACATTTGTACCCATTCCAAAGAAAGGTGATCCAACAGAATGCAGAAATTATTGAACAATATTATTAATATCACATACAAGTAAAATTTTGCTGAAGATCATTGAAAAGCGGTTGCAGCCTTACATCAACAGAGAACTGCCAGAAATTCAGGCCCCATTCAGAAGAGGATGTGGAACAAGGGATAGCATTGCTGATGTCAGATGGATCCTGGCTGAAAGCAGAGAATACCAGAAATATGTTTACCTGTGTTTTACTGACTATGCAAAGGCATTCGACTGTGTGGATCATAACAAATTATGGATAACATTGCAAAGAATGAGAATTCCAGAATACTTAATTGTGTTCATGAGGAACCTGTACTTAGACAAAGAGGCAGTTGTTCAAACAGAACAAGGGGAGAAAGGTGTGCATCAGGTTTGCATCTTTTCACCATACTTTTTCAATCTGTATGCTGAGCAGATAATCCGAGAAGCTGGACTATATGAAAGAGAACGTGACTTCAGGATTGGAGGAAGACTCATTAACAACCTGCGTTATGCAGATGACACAACCTTGCTTGCTGAAAGTAAAGAGGACTTGAAGCACTTACTGATGAAGATCAAAGATCACAGCCTTCAGTATGGATCACACCTCAACATAAAACAAAAATCCTCACAACTGGACCAGTAAGCAATATCATAATAAATGGAGAAAAGATTGAAGTTGTCAAGGATTTCATTTTACTTGAATCCACAATCAACGCCCATGGAAGCAGCAGTCAAGAAATCAAAGGACGTATTGCATTGGACAAACCTGTAAAAGATCTTTTTAAAGTGTCAAAAAGCAAAGATGTCACTTTGAGGACTAAGGTGCACCTGACCCAAGAAGGTGCGCCTGACCCAAGCCATGGTATTTTTAGCCACCTCATATGCATGTGAAAGCTGGACAATGAATAAGGAAGACCAAAGAAGAATTGATACTTTTGAATTAAGGTGTTGGTGAAGAATACTGAATATACCACGGACAGCCAGAAGAACGAAAAAATCTGTCTTGGAAGAAGTACAGCCAGAACGCTCCTTAAAAACGAGGATGGTGAGACTCCATCTCACATATTTTGGGTAGGTTATCAGGAGGGACTGATCCCTGGAGAAGGACATCATGCTTGGTAAAGTGGAGGGTCATCAAAAAAGAGGAAGATTCTCCCTTGGTCTGGGAGCATCTCAACACAGGAACTTCAGGTCCAAAGGACGTGCTCTGCTCCCGGCGCTGCTTTCTTGGTGGACTTGAGCTAGCAGCCTGATGTATTGCCTGCCAATCTTAGGATTCATCAGCCTCCGCAGTCCTGTGAGCCAGCAGCCTGTCGTCTGACCTGCAGATTTGGGATTCATCTCATCCCCTGCAACCACATGAATCAAGTGAAGACTCCAGCCTGATGCCTGATCCATGGATTTGGGACTTGCCAGCCTCCACAATTGCAGAGTCATTTCCTTGAGATAAATCTTTATATATGTTCATTGGTTTTGCTTCTCTAGAGAACCTAGCTTTTGATAGTTGCTATGAGTCAAAATCAACTTGATGGCACCTAACAACAACATACATATCTGTACAATCTAAAGAATAATTACACGGCAAACATCTGTGTAGCCCCCATTTGTTGAAAAGACCATCCTGTCTTCATTGCTCTGTAGTGCCACGTTTGTTATAAATCACGTATCCATACATACAAGGGCTCGGTTTCTGAACTCTATTCTGTTCTTAATTACTGTAACTTTATAACAAGTCTTAGTATCTGATATGGCAAGTCCTCCCATCTTTTTCAAAGGATTTTGTCTTTTGTAGGTCCTTTGTACTTCAATATACATTTTAGAATAATTTTGATTAAAAAAAAAGAAAAAGAGGAAGATCCTCAATGAGATGGATTGACACAGTGGCTGCAACAATGGGCTCAAACACAGCAACGATTTTGAGGATGGCACAGGACTGAGCAGTGTTTTCTTCTGTCTTACTGACTTGACGGCCCCTAACAACAACAACACTTAAAATGTGTGTACTTTGTTGCATGTAAATTAGATTTCAAAGGAAAAGAGCTTGGTTTAGGAGGTAGGTCTTGACAGGAAGGCAGGTGGGAGCCACAGAAAAGTATGGAGAGAGGGAGGAGCCCGTCATGTCTGGGTGTTAAAAAGGGCCTCAGGGGGCCGTGTGGGGATGCGTGAAAAGGGAGAGGCAGAAGCCTGGTCCCAGCCTCGGCCCCCTAATTGACTGTTTAGCCTTGGGCATGCCCCCACCTCTCCTGGCCCCCTTTTCCCCACCCAGTCTTCCTGTGAGTGTGGAGAAGAGAAAAAGTAGGAGAGAGAAGTAGCCCAAGTCCCCACGAAATGAGCCCGTCTAGGACAGCCCCTGATCCAGGTCTGCGGCTACAGCACCCGGCACAGTGCCCTCTGGAAGCGTTGATTCAGTAAGAGCGGGAGTGTTGAGGACCACAGAGAAGGCATTGGGATCAGAGTGCCTCAGAGGAGAATGGGAGCAGGTAGGTGGGGGAGATCTGAGATAATTCAGAGCTAGAGATCTCCTGCATTCTCCTAGTTTCTTAGTAAAAAGTCCCTTCTGACCTTGTCTTGGAGTCCCTGGGTGGTGCAAATCATTAATGCCCTTGACTGCTAACCGAAAAGTTGGACATTCAAATCTACCCAGCTCCTCAGAAGAAAGGTCTTGCGATCTTTTTCCAAAAAATCAGCTGTTGAAAAAAACCCTGTGGAGCCCGGTTCTACTCTGACACACATGGGGTCGCCACGAGTCGGAATCAACCCAATGGCAACTGGTTTAACTTTGTCTCAGCTGAAACCAATACAACATATGGTAGAAGGTGAAGTGCTTCGCCCTCCCCTGGCCCCAAGTAGTCACCGTGTACACTCAGTGCTATTCACTGAAGCCCTGCATATACCACACCCTTGGCATGGAAGTCACAACAGTGAACAAAAATGACTCTGATGGTGCCTGAGTGCCTGAATGGGCCATGGCCTAAGTGCGAGGGATCTGGAGCAAGGCTTCAAAAAAAAAAACACTGCCCGAAGTCAATTCTGACTTTTGGCAACCTCACGTTATGGAGTAGAACTGAGCCCCGCAGAGTTTTCTTGGCCGTAATCTTTACAGAAGCAGATTGCCAGGCTTTTCTTCCATAGGTTGAACTGCCAACTTTTGGTTAGTAGATGAGCACAAACCGTTTGTGTCACCCAGGGACTACCCAGGTCAAATCCCAGCTCCTCTGCCTCTTTTGCTGTGGCTTTGGGCAGATTTCTTAATTGCTCTGTGCCTCAGTTTCCTCATCTGTAAAACGAGATGAACAGTACCCACTTTGCCTCATTTTGTGGGGATTTTGTGATACTGTCAAAGGTTTAGCGTGGTGCTTAGCTTGATATTATTATTTTTATTATTATTTTGATTGGGATAGGTTTGTAGGGCTGGGAGAACCCAGGGGGGTACCTGGCTTATCAAGGGGCTTCAGAAAGGGCTTCCTAGAGGAGGTGACATCTAAACCTAAAGGAGGAGTAGGAAGGAGCTTGCCAGCTGAAAGGGGGGACGAGGTCAGAGTGGTCCCCGAAGACTGAGAAATGACGGGAAATTTGGCAGCACAACTAGGAGGACTTCCTTCAAGGGGAGGTGTTGGAGATGTTTTCAGGGGTCTTGTTCCTGTCTCAGGCCCCCACCTTTTACTCCCAGGTGGGCTGGCATCCAGAGGAAGGCAGAAGTAGCTTCCTGTTGCCCTAGGTAGTGGAGGCCCCGCTTTAGCTTCCAGGACTGAGGGGCGCGGCTGGCTGTGGACTTCTACGGAAATCCAAAGATAGCTCAGCAGAGGATGACACACAAACTGGGCTCCCCCCCCCCCCCCCCCGCAAAGGCTGAATCATGGAGTCACGCTGCGAAGAAGCCTCTGTGGGAAGTCAGACCTGGGTTCGAGGCCCAAGGCCACGTTGCCTCTGACTCACCTCAGGCGGGGCAGGGAGGGAGGGCTGGGTGTGAATCCGGAGCCTGCAGCTTCCTGGCCCCGCCTCCTCGTGGAACCTCAGTTTCTATATCTGCACAATGGGGGTGGGGTGGGTGGGGCGGAGCGTGGTTGGGGTGATTTATCAAAAGCTGGGAGCGAAGAGCTGGGTACTCAAGGGCCTCCGGAAGTGCCAGTCCCTTACTCGTTTCCTTTCCGAATCTGGCAGACTCCCCTGGCGCTGATGTGAAACGGTGTGTGGGACGGTTCGGGTCTCCTGTGAGTGTCTTGATGGTGAGTTGTCATCTGGGTTCTGGTGGAGGCGGGAGTAGAGGGGAAAAAAAAAAAAATCCCAAACCGAACCCACTGCCATGGAGTCAATTCCGACTCATAGCGACCCTATAGGCCAGAGTAGAATTGTACCACAGGGTTTCCAAGGCTGGAATCTTCACGGAAGCAGACTGCCACATCTTTCTCCCCCAGAGTGGCTGGTGGTTTCAAACCGCCGACCTTTCGGTTCACGGCCGAGCGCTTAACCACTGCGCAGCCTAGGCTCCTTAGAGGGGAAAAGGGCAGCAGAAAAAAGAAAAAGGGCAGCCACGCATTGTGTGTGAAAACCAGTAACGATAATAAAATGGTAAAGTATCTCACATGTATTTGGTTCTTAGTAAATGCGCAACCCTCTGTGTCGCTCTGTTTTAATCTTGGCAATAGTTCCGTGGGCCAGGCAGCCCCATTTTACAGGTGGGGTAGAATATTCAGAAAAGTCAGGCCTTTTGGTCAATGTTACACAGCCAGGATTTGGACCCTGGTCAGTCTGAATTTGAAGCCCTTGTTCTTAGCCTCGGAGCTGGCCTGGAGTGCGGAAAGTGCTAAGGACTCCCCAGCTTGCGGAGGACACTTCAGGATGACCTCTACTTTATTGGGGAAACTGAGGTTCAGGCTGGGCAAGGTTTTTCCACTGGATGACCTGCCTGTTTGAAGTTTGCATGTGTTTAGAAAGAAACCGCAACCTCTTCTGACTTTGTCTTGTGTTTATTACAAAGTACAAGAGCAGAGTGACTGGCAGGCTGGCCTCCCACCCGCTGCCAGATAATCTCTGCAGCTCTGGAAAAATTGCGTCTTCCTTGCTCTCCTGCTAGGGGGCGCCTTCTTCTGCCGTCTCCGCCCAGCCCAGACCCGGTTCCTTGAGTTCGGCCGTCCAGCGGTAACTGAGGCTCCCCAGGATCCAGGACTTCAGGTCCCCAACCTGCTCCTACCTCAGGACCCAGGAGTCCCAACCCCCAGACACTTCCACTTCTAACTTCATCTATAGCAGCATAGTGAGGATTTTTTTGACAAGTGTGTAGGGGGAGGGCAACCATTTTCCCATTTGGGGGCTGCAGGGTTGGGCCAAGGCTTCCCTCCTCCAGCCAGTGTCCCCTCCAGCAGCTACCAGAGCGTCAACCCACCCTGAGGTGGGCCCCTTCAGTCCTCCTTGCACTTGAGGTGAGATGGGCTGGGTCAGGAGTGGCAGGGCGAATGTCCTTGACCTCATCCCCTGGACAAGTAGCCTGGTTCCTCCTCCATCAGTCCTGGGGAGACAGACAAACAGAGAGATAGGTGGACAGGCAGGGCAGAAACCAGAGGGAGAGTGAGTGGGGGCGCATCGAGGGGGAGGCAGACAAAAGACCAAGGGGCAGAGGTGGGAGGAGGAAGGTCGATGTCCCCGGGCACCAAGAGACCAGGGTGCAGGTGGCATTTGGACAAAGGCATAGGATGGACAGAGCCCAGGGACAGGCAGAGAGAGACAGAGGCCAAGCAAAGAAAGGGAGAGAGGGGCAATGAGGGTCAGTGCAGGCAGAATGAATGTCTCCTTCCTTTCCCGCCAGCCCAGCTCCCAACTCAGACGCCTTTCCTCCAGACAGCTGGAGCGGAAGACCAAGGGTGACCTTGCCTCCCAGCCACCCCCACCCTGTTTGCCACACAGGGCGCCGGTCACTGGCACTCCCTCCAGGACACCTTCCTGCCTGAGTCCCAGCCCCCTCACCAGCTACGTGGCCTCCTGGCTGGATTCTGGAAGCTGCTGCGGCCCCAGGGCGGAGATGAGCAGCTCGGTCAGGGTGTCCAGCTTTCCTGCCAGCACGTCGATGCGCTTCTCCAGGGCCTGGTGCGAGTTGCTCAGCCCCAACTGCAAGTCACACAGGATCATGTGCATCTGCGCAGGCAGAGAGGGTCAAGGGTCAGCTGGCCTGGGCAATGGAGCCAGCATCTACTTAGTAGTCCCTGGGCAGTGCAAAAGGTTAAGCATTCGACTACTTGCTGACAGGTTGGTGGTTCAAACCCACCCAGAGGTGTCTTGGAAGACAGGCCTGGCGATCTGCTTCTGAAAGGTCACAGCCTTGAAAACCCAACGGGGCAATTCTACCCTGCACGCATGGGGTCTCCATGAGTTGCAATCAACTCAACAGCAGATAACAACAACAGTACAGCCTTTTGAGGATTAGCCTAATGATAACAGTTACCACTGACCGCCTACCACATCCCAGCTACTTTGCCAGGTGCTTTTTCATGCATGGGTTTATGAACCAAAAATAAAACCTGTTGGCGTCAAGTCAACACCAACCCCGCAGGACAGAGTAGAACGACCCTATAGAGTGTCCAAGGCTGTAATCTTTATGGAAGCAGGCTGCCACATCCTTCTCCCATGGAGCAGCTGATGGGTTTGAACTGCCATCCTTTCGGTTAGCAGCTAAGTGCTTAGCCACTGCACCACCAGGACACCTTGCATGGTTTATAATCCTCCCAAAAGCCAATGGGTAGTAGGAATTCTGTTCCTATTCTACCGGGGAGGAAACTGAGGACCGGAGAAATTAAATGATATGCCCAAGGGAGCACCTAGAACCAAACCTAGAACATGGTTGTTAGCTGCGGTCGAGTCAGCCTTCAGCTCACGCGGACCCCCCACACAATGGAACAAAACACTGCCTGGTCCTGCGCCGTCCCAATGATAGGGTGCAGATCGGACCCTTGTGCTCCATAGTGTTTTCACTGGCTGATTTTCAGAAGCAGATCACTAGACCTTTCCTCCTGTCTTAGTCTGGAAGCTCCATTGGAACCTGTTCAGCATCATAGCAACACTGAAGCCTCCAACGACAGATGGGTGGTGGCTGCGCATGAGGTGCATTGGCCGGGAATGGAATCCAGGCCTCGTACGTAGTTGCTGTTGTTAGGTGCCATCGAGTCGGTTCCGACTCATAGCGACCCCGTGCACAACAGAACGAAACCCTGCCTGGTCCTATGCCATCCTCACAATCGTTAGCTTGAGCCCATTGTTGCGGCCACCATGTCAATCCATCTCGTTAAGGGTCTTCCTCTTTTTCACTAACTCTCTGCTGAGCATTATGTCCTTCTCCAGGGACTGATCCCTCCTGGTAACATGTCCAAAGTATGTGAGATGAAGCCTTGTTATCCTTGTTTCTAAGGAGCATTCTGGCTGTACTTATCCCAAGACAGACATAGTAGGTATTCATTAAATATTTATGGAATTGATGAATAACTGACTTTAAAATCCACATAGCCCTTTTACTACAGTCACAGCTTCATCCTTGGTGGTTTGTGAACTGTCTATGGAAATTCTTTTTTTTTCCTTGATGGAAATTTTTGAATTTTGTATTTTTGGATTGATAATCTTCAGAAATTACAACTTGCTATTTCTGGCAGATCTGGGCCACCACCTCCTCACCGAGGCCTGCCCTGCAGTTTTGGGTCCTGCTTCTGTGACTGCCTTTACCACTGTTTGAATTGTCAAAGACTAAGGAGAAAAAGCAAAGGCCACCGGCTAAGACAAAGGTGCTGTGAGCCAAGCCAAGGGGGTGTGACATCACTGTCCCCAAGTGCTGGCTGAAATCAAGTGGTCAGAGAAGAAGAAAGGGGTGGCTGAGCTGAGTCCAGCCAGGCCAGCTTGCCCTGCATAGAAAGAAGCACCTGTGGCCCTGGGCACCGCCTCCAAGATAACAGCAGAGACCAGGTTTTACTGAAACAATGTCAGCTGTGTTCATGTCAAAGTTGTATATTTGAATTTTATTGGTTTTGCCATTTCTGTTTGAACTTGGTTTGTATATTTACTTTGGGTTTTATTTTTATATGAGTCTAGCTGGAAGGAGTTTTATATCCGTCCACATGTAAGTAACTTAAGGAGTCCTGGTGGTGCAGTGGTTAAGCACTTGGCTGCTAACTGAAAGGTTGGTGGTTTAAACCCACCAGTCACTCTGCAGGAGGAAGATGTGGCAGTCTGCTTCCCTAAAGGTTACAGTCTTGGAAACCCTATGGGGCAGTTCTACTCTGTCCTACAGGGTGCTATGCGTTGAAACCCACTCTACAGCAATGGGTTTGGTTTGGTTTTGGTAAGTAACTTGACAATAAAAATAATTTAAAATCAAACACTGGGGTTCTTTGTGCATTTTCTTTTCTCTTTTCATTGAAAAGGGATCTGTACCCTAAATGGCGCCTAGGTGGTACAAACGGCTGCTAACCAAAATGTTGAAGGTTCAAGTCCACCCAAGAAGCCTTGGAAGAAGGGCCTGACAATCTACTTCCAGAAAATCAGCCATTGAAAACCCTATGGAACACAGTTCTACTCTGACACACATGGGTCACCATGAGCCAGAGGTGACTCAATGGCAACTGGTTTGGCTGTTGGTTTCTTGTGCCTTAAATGAGTTTAAGAACCTGTATTGCATCATTCATTTACTCAATCATAAATGTTTACAAAGTTCCTGTGTGTGCCAGGCCCCCTGCCTGTATTCCTCATTCTAGGCTAGATTTCGCTGCTAGCGACCCCAGCCCACCCCTCTCCCAGACCCACTCCCACAGGACTCCCGGTACCTTGGAGATGTCCACCATGGAGTTCACTTGTTCCCGGAGTTTCCGGTGTTTGAGCCGCACCTGGCGGAACCTGTGGGAAGAGTAAGTAGGGGGTCACTTCTCCTACAAGTCTGGTCCCCAGATGTGGCCCGAACTCCGGGGTAGGATAAGGAGGAGAGACCCACACAGACACAGTACAAAGAGGAAACGCTGCCAGAGAGCTGAGGGGTGTGGGTGGTGGTTGCACCCCTGGGCCCATCCCTGGTACAGACTCAGGTAACCAGGCACCCCGATACAGGGCACAGACACTCTGAGACACACATAGATACACCATGCAGATCTGGACTGCAACCTCATGAGAGGAGCTAAGCAAGAACCATCCAGTTAAGCTGCTCCTGGATTCATGACCCTCAGAAACCGTACGAGATAATAAATGTATGTTGTTTTGAGCTGTGGAATTTGGAGGTAGTTTGTTACATAACAATAGATGTAATACAATTAAAAAAGAAACACAGAGTCATGGTCAGATCTGAGCGGATATGTGTTCTGACCCACTGTGGGTGTCCTGACCTGGACGTGCGTGCACGCACACACGCACACGCATGCACGCAGTGCAGAGGAGATACGGACACGGGTGTGCACGGGCACACACACAGAAGCCCTCACGTGTGGATGGCGGTCAGCAGCCTGCGCTGATGCCTGCGGGCAGCTCCAGAATCCTTCTTGCGTGTGTATCTGTAGAACATCCAGGCCTCTTGCAGCACTCGGGCAGCAGATTCCTTTATCTGGGGGCAGGTGGCACAGCGTCAGTGGAGATAGGGCTAGGGAGGAGGGGGCCGGGGGCCCGGACACCTGGGTCTGAGGGGGGAGGGGGCCGGGGGCCCGGACTCCTGGGTCTGAGGGAGGAAGGGCTAAGGCCTTGCTTCTGGGCCCTTGATGGAGGGGGTGTTCTTGGAGTGCTGCAGGCCCCCCCTCACCTCTTTGGCATACTGGATGTCCATCATGAAGTTGTGCACGTGCTTCTCCGCTTTGTTAAACTCCAGCTTCCGGGCCACCACGGCCACCAGCAGGGCTGTGCAGCAGACCCCCTGTGGGCACAGCAGGTGCTGTGGGGCTCTGTGGACCAGCCCTGCACTCTAGCTCTCCTTCAACCCTTCCAACATGTACAACCGTCCCTAACTGGCAGACAAGCAGACTGAGGAGAGAAGGGACCAAGGTCCCACAGTTCGGAAGCAGCGGGGTTAGGATCGGAAACCACGTATGTCCCAATCCACATCCAGTGCATTGTGTTCACACTGTCGGAACCCCACTTTTGTTAAGGGGAGGAGGGGAGGAGGGCTGGTCCTGGGTGGGGGCAGGGCCCCTTCTTCACACATCTGGCGAGTCATCAGGTCCTGCCTCTTTAATCACCGAGGGTGCCCTCGCCCTTCTCCCACCCTCACGGGCCTCTGCCCCAGCTCTGGCCCCATCTTATCCCTCCCAGACCATCTCTGGCCTCTCACTGTCCCTATCCTGACCCAAGAGGGACCTAACACCCAGTTATGACCCTGCCACCCCCCCCTCTAATCTAGGCTCTCACTGCCCCAAACTTCTTAGCCCCGCGTTCAAGGCCTTCTGCTCTCTGCTGCCTCCTGGCCCACCTCCCTCCCAGACAACTCACAGCCCTGGCCACAGTCTGCCTCACCTGCCTGAGCACCTTGGTCCAAGCACCCTCCCTCCTCCCTTCCTGCTCCCAAGGCGTTAAAGCCTTCAAAAAAAAAAAAAAACCACATCTGTTGCCAGCAAGTCAATTCCAACTCATTCCATTTGTTACAGAGTAGAGCTTTAGCTCCATAGTGCTTTCTTGGCTGTAGTCTTTACGGAAGAAGATCGCCAGGCCTTTCTTCCAAGGCACAACTGGGTAGACTCGAACCTCCAACCTTTTGATTGGTAGCCGACGGCAAACTGTACCACCCAGGGACCTCTTCAGTCCTGCCCCATCAAATCCCAATGACTCTGTGACGCCTGTTCATTTCTCCTCGGGTTAGAACAGCTCTTCCTCTGAAGCGCTTCTCCGCGCCAGGTGTTCTGCTCTTAACCACTCAGGACACTTGCATTGTTAGAAACATTGGCTTCGGGGACTGCCTGGGTTCCAATTCCAGCTCCGAACAAGCTATTTAATCACTCAGTGCCTCAGTTTCTTGTCTGTAAAATGGGCATGCCCTCACCGTGTTACTCTGTGGATTCCACGAGTTAACCCCCAGGAATTGGTTAGAACAGAGCCTGGCACAGAGTCTGTGCTCGATAAAATGTAGCTCTTCTATTCCATTGAGCTATGGAAGTTCTTGGCCAGGAGCTGCCTATGAGCTCTAGTGCAAACTGCTCTCTCTTTCTAGGTCTCAAGTTCTCCTTTTGTCAAACAAGGGTCACTGACCCTTTCAGAGTGTCTCCCAGGCTGGGTCTCTGCCCCTCTTCCCTAGCCCCCAAGACTCACCACTGTGGGGAGCACATTTCCTTGGCACCCCGTCCATTGCTGTGGGCCCAGGGCTTGAGGATTCAACATGTCCTTCTTTGGTTGTCCCGGGACAATGTCAGGGCTGAGGGCTGGGGGCTGGGGGCTTGGGTCCCTGAGGTTGAAGGGGACCAGATCTCCTGGGGAAGTGAAGGCCAAGGCATTGGGTGCTGGGTCCTGGAGGGGGATAGGGGTTGGGTGCAGGGAGCCAGATGCCTGGGTCCACAGGAGGAAGGGGGTGGATAGCTGGATGCAGGAGGAGGCAGAATCTGGAGAGGAGGCTAGAGTCTAGGGTTGGAGAGCCACTGCCTTAGTCCTTGAGAGCACAGTTGCTGGGTACCCAGGACCCGTAACATCACAACTCTCCCCCTTCCCCATTCACTGAGCACTTCCTATGTGCCAGGCACTGTTTGAAGCCCTTTACATGGTTTAACTCACTTGATCTCAGCAATGGCATGAGGAATACGCTAGTACTCATCCCCATTTTACAGATGAGGAAACTGAGGCACAGAGAGGTTATGTGGTTTGCCTAATGTCCCCCAGCTAGGAACTGGCAGAAGCAGGATTTGAACCCAGGCATGCTCTCAATGACTAGATTCTATGGACTTACAAGGGTTGGGGGCTGGAGGCTGGATTCCTAGTTCCTGGAGAAGCCTAGGAGTCCCTGGGTGGTGCAAACAGTTAATGTGCTCAGCTGCTAATGGAAAGATTGGTGGTTCAAGTCTATCCAGAGGTGCCTTGGAAGAAAGGCCTGGTGATCTACTTTAGAAAAGCAGCCACTGAAAACCCTATGGAGCACAGTTCTACTCTGACACACACAGGGTCTCCATGAATTGGAATTGACTCAACAGCAGCTGGTGGATTGTTGGTTGGAGGAGCCTAGGGCTGAGAAACCAGGCACCTGAGCCTTGATGGGGCTGGGGACTGGAATCCTGGATTCTGGAAGGAAATGGGGCTGGGAAGTTGGTGGCCTGGGTCCCTCGGAAGGATGAGGGCTGGGGCCCTAGGCTCTGGAGAGAGCAAGAACAGAGGGCTGGATTCTTGAATCTTAAAGGGAAGTCTTGGTCCTAGAAAGGTAGTAGGCTATGAGGTGAGGGGTCTGGACACCTGAGTTTCTTGGGGTGTCCCTGGGAGCCTATGCTGGCTCCATAGGCCCCTCGGGCCCAGGGGATGAGCAGTTTGAGATAGGCAGAGGATCGCTGAGGGGGCTGTACTCACCATGACCCCAGTGCAGAGGCAGACAATCTTGCCCCACATGGTGCCCGGCACCACATCCCCATAGCCAATGGTCAGAAATGTGATGGGGATCAGCCACAGCGTGTCCAAAAGGTGGCCAGTGGCATTAACAGCCTGCCTATGGGGAAAGGTGGGTTAGTTCTGAAACCCTGCCCTGGGGGTTTCCATATGCTTATTACCCTTCCCCCCAGTATACCTCCATGGCCCCAGGTAGCACCTAGACCACCCCAGAAAACAATAACTTCTGAGCTTTGGGCTTCCTCCCTTTGCTGTTCAACCTGGGCAAGATGCTCAACCTCTCTGGGCTATGGGATCTGAACCTGGGTCTGGCCAATTCCAAAGCCTGTCTAGGGTTGTCAGATTTGAAGTGTGTGGTTGAGGGGGCAAACGGGACAAAAACCCAGCCCGAGGTCCACTTGTCAGGCCCTGGCAGGGGCTGCATCCACTCAGTGGAAGGAGCACCTTTTTCTAATTCTCTCAAAGCTGCTGTGTGGCCTAGAGGTGGCCCTATCAGAACAAAAAAGTTGGGACTAAAAAGGTTTGGTGGGACTCTACCCTCCCTTCCCCTCACTTTATAGAAACTAAAAACCAAACCAAACCCTTTGCCATCCAGTTGATTCTGACTCATGGAGACCCCGTGTGCTACAGAGAAGAACTGCTCCATAGGGTTTTCTTGACTGTAATCTTTATGGATGCAGATCGCCAGGCCTTTATTCCGAGGTGCCTCTGGGTGGATACGAACCGCCAACCTCTCGGCTACGCATTTTGTGCCACCCAGAGACTCCAGGGCCCCACCTCAGACTCACTGAATTAGAATCTCTGGGGGTGGGCCCTGAATCTGCATTGTTGACAGGCCCTCCTACTCGCCCTCCCCCCCATCCCAAGTGCATCAAGTTCGAGGACTTCTGCCTTGGGATTACAGACCTAGTGACACAGTGGTTAAGAGCTCGGCTGCTAACCAGAAGGTTGGCAATTCAAATCCACCAGTCCCTCCTTGGAAATCCTATGGGGCAGTTCTACTCTGTCCTATATGGTTGCTATGAGTCGGAATCGACTTGACGGCAATGGGTTTGGTTTGGTTTTGACCTTGGGATTGTGGACTTTGACTCCCTCCCTGTTCTTCCATTTTTCAGAGGAGAAACTCGCAGGGAGGGAGGAGTCATTCATCCACCCTGATCCTGACCAATTTCCCAACTGGGGAAACTGAGATCCTGGAAGGTGGGAGAATCGACAAATCACAAAAGATTAAAATTGCCAGGGAGACTTTAAAAATGATGGAATTTGACACCCATTTTGCAGATGAGGAGCCGGAGGCTCAGAGAGGGTGAGCAGTCACACAGACAACTGGAGGCAAGACCTGAAGCCAGATGTTCTCATTCTTGGCCAGATGCACTAAACCAGAGGTTCTCAAACATGAGCAGACATCGGAATCACCTGGAGGGCTTGTTAAAACAGATTTGTGGCCCCTACCCCTCAGAGTTTCTGATTCAGTAGATCTAGGTGGGGCCTGGGAATCCGCATTTGCAACAAGTTCCCAGGTGATGCTGCTGGTGCCAGAACCACATTTTGAGAACCACTGCCTAAGACTCGTCCCAATTTCTTTCTCTGGGAGACAGAAATTGAAGCCCTGAGAGGGTATAGATCCAGCCAGTATCAGGTCACACAGTGTCTACCAGGCAGCCTCGAATCGGATCCCAATCCCTGCAGGGAATTCTTTACCCCAAAAATCCAAAAACCAAACCCATTGCTGTGAGGTTGATTTCGATCATGGCAACCCCGTGTACTCCAGAGTGGAACTGCTCCATAGGGTTTTCTTGGCTGTAATCTTTAAGGAAGCAGGTCACCAGGCCTTTCCTCTGTGGCCCTGATGGTTGGGTTCAAACCTCCAACCTTCAGGTTGGTAGACCAGAGCAAACCGTTTGTGTCACCCAGGGACCGCATTCTTTCCCAGAGCAGCCCTCAATCACTCCCCTTCCAGGGTCACATCTAGCATTGACAGTGTCCCTGTGCCAGAGGCTAGCGAGGGTAACGAGCGCCTAGGGGCAATCTCTAAGGCTGCACCCCCTTCCCGCTGGCCTCATCGACGGGAGAAGGCGGGCGTGATTCCCTGGCCAGCCTCCTCTGGTGTCCGCTTAGACTTACCCCCCGGGAGCAAACGCCCCTCTCTAACCTCCTCCCCACTTGCTACGCTTTTGCTCTGTGCTAATTCAGAAAAGGCTCCCTTTCTTCCCAGGAGGATGCAACCCTTGGCCAGGTGCCAGCGGCAGAGTTTGGAGCTTGAAACAGATGTCTGGAGACGTGAAGCAGAGGAGGCCCGGGAGCAGGAAGGGAAGGGCTTCCAAGGGTCTGTGTGTGCGCCAGGAGACGGGAGGCCGCAGGTGGAGGAAGGGCTGGGGCTGGCCGGTTGGTTCCTCACTCCATGGATGAGGGTGTGGACAGACCTCAGCCAGGAGGAGGAGAGTGGAAAATGTGAGCTTTCTCCACTGCTTGGCTCCCAACCTGCATCACAGTACAGGGCGGCAGTGGGTGGCTGGCTGCAGCTCCAGGGACTCTAGCACTCTCACCTCTCGGCCACGGACAGTACCCAGGCGGTGGTGAGCCAGAGGCCAAGCGTGAGGCCGAGCAGCAGGCGGCCGGGATGCGTGTTCATGTACAGCTTGGCCACGAACCAGTAGCGAAAGCGGACTTGGTTGAGGGCGCCGATGCTGCGGTAGGACGCGTTGAGCAGGACTCCGCTGCGCAGGAACACAGCGCGGGGCACCAGGTAGAGGCGCAGCAGCATGGCCATCGACAGCAGCGCCTCCTCCTGGCCCAGGAAATCAGGCGAGGCCTGCTCTGCCCCACGCGGCGCGCCGGCGCCTTGCGCGCATGGCGGTCCCCGCACAGGCGCTGGGTGCAGCCCGCACACCGCCAGCTCCAGCACGATCTGCGCCGCCTGCCTCCCGGTCAGCGCCACGCGCCAGTCCCGGAGGCCGTTGTCGGTCATGGACAGCTGCGGGGAGGAGTCCGACGGGGAGCGGGGATCAGGCGAAGGTCAGGCGACGGCCAGCCCACCTGCACCGCGAGATAAGGGGGCCCCGCTGGCCCCGGCCCGGAGGAAGATAGGGCAGGGACGTGGGGTTGGGGAGCTTTGGGGGAAAGAGGGGGCAGAGGCTGAGGAAGACATCTCTCCGCACTCCCTGCCCCCCCACGTTTCAGTCCACTTCCAGAACTTCCAGCCCATGAACACTTATTGAGCGGCTACTGTGTGCCCGGCATTGTTCCATGTGCTGAGGATACGGAGTGAACGACATAAACAGAACTCCCTGCCTCGGTGGGGCTCCAATTCCACTTCCCTGGAGCCCCCTCCTACGCCTGCCTTTTGGGCCAAGCGTAGTAATTGTAATAGTAATAGTACTAGCAATAACAATAGCTAACATTCAGTAGGTACATTAGATGTACCAGGCTAACGCGCTCTGTCCCCTTTACATGTCGTAACTCAGTGAATGTCACAACACAATAAAATTATGCGATTTTTACCCCCATTTTATAGAGAAAGAAACGGAGGCTCAGAGAGGGTAAAGGATTTGCTCCCGGCCCAGTTGGGCTACAAACCCAGGTTACTTAACTGCTCGAATGATTGTTATTAACGATAATGTGTACTTTTTACTGAGCACCTCTTATATCCTAGACACTGCAGTGGGCTTTACTATGCCTGGCCAATAATCCACATTTTATATGGGAAGGCATTGGGTCGGGGGACAGGGAAAGGGGTGTGGGGCAACAGGATCTGGAGACTTGGGGGATGGGATGTGGGGGATGGGGAGGGATGGGGGAAATGGGGAGTTGAATGTCTGGGGAGATTGCGGGGGAGGGGGCTATGGATGAGAAGACTTCTTGGGTCTAGGGGGAGATTGGCAAAGAGGTGGGGTCCTGAGTGGGGAAGGACCTGTGGGCACATCGCTCCTTGGGTCTGGGACTGACGGTGAATAAGGGATAGAGGACAGGGATCTGGGAGGTGAGGCCCAAGGTGAGGCTGCCTGGGGCCAGTGGAGAGATCCCTGGGGTGGAATCAGAGGAAATGTGGGAACTGGAAGGGCTGGGCAGTGTGCAAGGGGAGGCTGGGGGCTGCAGGTGCAGGAAGGCTGGGGCTGCTCCAGGTGGTTCTCTGTCTGTCTGTCTGTCTGTAGTTCATCCCATCCTGATGGGGAAGGGTATGGACAAATCTCCAGGTGGAGGAACCTCATTATGCAGCCCAGGAGGAGGAGAAGGCTGGAAAGTGTGAGCTGACAGGGCGTGGTGGGGGCTGTGGGGAGCAAGAAAGGGGCTCAGAGGCAGGCTTTGTCCTACCTGGATCTCTTTGGCGTGAAAGGCCACGATAAAGCAAAGGAGCAAGAAGGTGGAAATGCTGATTATGCATTTAACCAAGAACAGGTAGTGCGCCCACTGTTGGGGAGGGAGAGGAAAAGTGAGTGAGATTAATTCCAGGTCTCCACCTGTCTTTTCCCTCTCCCTTCCTTCAAAACGTCCGTCCGTCCCTTCTCAATTCCCAATGTCCTAGCCTCTTTCCCCACCTACACCAGTTCCTCTCGATGTCTCAAAACATTCATCTGGTCCCCAGGGAGAGTAACCTTTTCTTTCCAAGAGGACAACACTGTCCCAGATGCCAGTGTCCACCCTCCTCCTCAGCTCTTTTCCTAAGACCTACACCTCTGAAGGGGAGCCTTGAAACTTCCATTCCTTCTTAATTCCCCAGCCCCCTTTCCCACCAAAAATAGTTCCTCAGCCCTGATAAGGTGGGGAGGGGGCATCTAGAAACAGACATCTGGCCTCTAGAGAATGCCCCTCCCCTCCCCTTCCTTTCTTGCCCCGGCTAGTCCTGCCGTGGAAACTGATTTCAACTCCCCCATCCCCAATTCCAGAGGAGCCTAGAAACTATCATGCAGTTCCCAAGGAATGAATGACACCCTGCCCTGCTCTCATCCAGGGGGCTGAGTCCCTGAGACCCGCAGCCCCAGCTCAGAGAGGCCCCCTCAGTCCTTCCCCCTGTGTCTCTTCCCCTCCCTCCTGCCATCTCTCCTGGATGAAAGTCCAGGGCAGATCTGGTGGGAAGCACAGGGCCTCCAGAAACCACGGAGAAGTATTTTTTTTTCCCTCTCTTTGTATGGCAATACCTTGGAAGAATCTAGAATTCTGGAGGGTGGGATTTAGAGCAGTTGGAACACACCAGTCAATCCTGTGGGGTCAGTTCTACTCTGTCCTATAGGGTCACTATGAGTCGGAATTGATTTGACACCAGTGGGTTTTTTAAGGAGGACTCCAGGATTCTCTAGGAAGTGGTGGGGGAGGAGGCCCTGCCGGGGGAGTGGGGGGGGGTGTTGTCAGGCAGAGGGGGCCACCTGGGCTCCCATGCTGAGCCCAACACCTGTTTCTTCTAAGACGGATGTTAGCTCCCCTGGCCTGGCCAGGGCCCCGCCTCTGAGCAGGGGAAAAGGGCCCATTTCCTGCTGCAGGGGGCCTGCCCGGCTACCACCCACCCTGAACAATGGGGCTGTTGTCCCCAGCCCTCTCCCACCCCCTTCATGCGTGTCTCCAGCTCCCAGTTTCCCTGTCTCTTTCTTTAGTGAGTCCCAACCACCACCCCACTAGACGCAACTACCCACGATGCAATTCATTTCTCTGTGGTCCTCTCTACTTGTCCAATTCCTCTACCCCCCAAATCCTGGACCTGTCTGCACTTTGGCCCCTACTCCTGGCTCTGAATTTCCCTATCTCTGGGGATGTTTCTGCTTCTGTCTCTATTTGGGGTTTGAGTGTTTCTCACTGGTGGGTTCCTTGGTCTCTCCTCTCTCCTCCTCCTCTCTCTGTTTTTCTCTCTGTCTGTCTCTCTGTCTCTTTCTGTCTCTGTCTCTCAGTCTCTGCCTCTCTGTATCTCTCTTCATCCCTCTCCCTCCGCCCTACCGGTGCAAGTATCTCTATGTGCCTCCAGGGTTTGGCACCCGCCTCCCCTCCAGCTCCTTCCCTTGGTGAGCAGGTGTCTGCGTCCCTGCAAAATGAGTCCCTTACGCTGAGATGGAGGTGGGGAGGGGACATGGATGTTACCAAGGCAGCCCTAGAGAGGGGGCTGAGGAAAACCTTAAGGGTCATGTATTTCGACCCTTGCCCCCATTTACAGATGGGGAAACTGAGGCTCAGAGAGTTGCAGCAGCGTCCCCAAGGTCCCAGTGCTGGAGATAGTGGCCTGGCAGGTAGTGGAGGGAAGGAAGAAATGAGAGGAGAGAAGGGGGAGGGTGAGCATGGGGCGGGAAGGACTCTTGTGCCCCCACATCTGCCAGGGCACCATGCCCCCACCTCCTCTGCTGGGTGGGTACTGAGCATGGGAGCGGCAAGTAGGCCCAGGCCATGCTTCCTGTTGGCATGAACTTAAGCGGCCCCACCCCCTCAGCGCCCTCTGCCCTTGCCTCTACCAGCCTGGCCAGAGGAAGCCAGCATGCAATGACCTCCATGTGGCACTTCAGAGCTGCCCACCTCTCTCCCACCCCCAAATCCAGCCTGAGCCTCAGTCCCCTAGGAACGTTTCCAGTGAATCCTCAAACCAGGCCCCCCTCCAGCCCCATTCTCAGCTCTTGCCCCAGACAGGTCTCCAAACCCTCCTATCCTGTTGAGCAATTCTGCTCTCCCCATGAACCCCTGACTGTGATCTCTGTCCTCCACATGTCTGCTGCCATCACTGCCTTGACCAGAGCTGGAATGTGCTGGAACCTGCGGAGACCCATCCTAGCGTCACCTGTCCATTTCCTCCGCACTCACCACCATCCTCAGAGGCAGCTCCCTCATCCCCAAAGACTCTCTGAGCACCCTTCTTCCTCAGAACCGGGAGTCCAGGCTACTATAAACCCACCTCTCCATTATTTCCCAGACTAAGTAGCGTATAAATTCTAGAGGAAAGTGAGCCCCTTAATGTGGGAGATGGAGGGAGGTGAGCTTATTTTCCATTTCCCACCTCCACTCTCAGCCAGTTTCTTCAGGGCTCTGCCCTTTGCTGCTGAGGTAATGGGTAAACCTTGGAGGTTAGGTAAGGACTGAGGAAACTCTGCTACTGGAATAAGGCTTTCTTCCCACCCTCCCTTCACCAAACCTGGGCTACTTCTGCCCTAATCCACTCTTGGGGGACTCGAGACTCCAGGGGTCCTGGAACCTCAGTCATCTCATTTCAATACCTTCGAAGACTGAGACCCTGCGATCCTATTTGCTCTTTCTTGCAGAGTGGATTCCCGGCATCTAACTCTCTCAGGACTCAGAAGTCGACTTCCTAGCTCCTTCCTCCCTCAGACCCAGGAGTTCCTGCCCCCAGGCCCCTCCTCCCTCAGACCCAAGAGTCAGACCTCAGCCCCCTCCTCCCTCAGACTCAGGAGTCCAAGCCCCCAGCCCCACCTCCCTTAGACCCAGGAGTCCAGCCCCCTAGCTCCCTCTTTCCTTAGACCCAGGAGTCCAGCCCCCTAGCTCCCTCTTTCCTTAGACCCAGGAGTCCAGCCCCCTAGCTCCCTCCTTCCTTAGACCCAGGAGTCCAGACCCCCAGCCCCTCCTCCCTCACACCCAGGAGCCCTGGCCCCTGCCTCCCATGCCCCAGCGTCGGGGCTCCACTCACCGAGCAGCCCCCGAACCACAGCATCTCCGCGTGCAGCACCATGAGTAGGATGCCAATTCCCGCCAGCGTCAGCGCCCAGCCCGACAGCCACTTCTCCTGCTCCAGCAGGCGCTTTCGGCGCCACAGGGCTCCCAGGCCCGGCACCAGCTCCCCGCCCATGGCCCCCGGGGTCATGGGGCTCAGCCAGCTTCCCGCCCAGGGTCCCCCACCTCAAAGCCCGCAAAGGGCAGCCACAGTGGCTTGCAGGTCGTCAGCCTGCTGCGCTCCCTCTGGGGCTTTGACTCTGAGGCACTGTGGAACACTGTGCCCTCTGGGGGGTGGTGACTGCCCGGCTGGGCGGGGAGGGGCCAGGGACGCCCCTGGGCAGGGGTGGCTCCCCAACCCCCCTTCCCAGACCAAGGAGGGACCAGGGTGTGTCTCGGGACACAGCAAGGAAGAGACGTCCATCCACGTGGACAGAGACACACAATGATACACAGTGGGCTTTGTCACACACAACGGTCTATCTACACTGTGTGTGATACACACCTACACTTGGCCACACCCAGACACCACACAACACACAGCACCAGGTGATAAATCCTCACACGGCAGGAGACAGAACCGAACACACAGAGCCACACAACACAACCTCCACAGGGTGACTCACAACTCCAGACAAGCTCTGAAAGCCACAGCCACACCCAGATACCACACACGTGGTGTGACACACACCAACACTCAGCAAGGAGGAGCATGTCCTGTGGCACCCACAGCCACCCAAATATTGTCTACACACAGACACAAACATGGCACTCAACACTGGCACAGCATTCTCTGTGCCAACGGCCACACCCAAATATATCCATGGCCACATGAACACAGCATACCCCAAGTGATACACAGACACACAATATGCATTGGCACAGTGCTACCCAAATGTCACACACAGCACACCTACGTCAACAATGTACTCACGATGTCCCAAACATTACACAACCGTGGAATGACCTCGACATGGGCAGACACACAACACTGAGGGACACACCCATGGCAGTCCCCACACACCCAGCACATGGCACACAGCGAATCAGGCAGATAAGTACACAGGATGATTCACGATAAACATTTATTCACCCAGACACACACTACATCCTGGTGCACAATGAGATTCAAATTTCTAGTCACAGAACAATATGAATGGACACACTCAGAGACCTACAATGGACAGTGACACACAGAAATACAAGCAACACATGCCCAAGGTGAGACATTCAGACATATTTTGGCTCACCGCATGAGACACATCCTAGAATGATGCCCCGGGCCACAGGTAACATGGACACCGACGTCCAGATGCAGCACACAGAGTAAAACATGCCCCACAGCCTCTCGCCCACAAGCCGCACACAAACGCCACATGCAATACCCACATGCAGCACAGCATACGCTATATTCCAACATGCATGGCTACACAGACACAATATATGCAGGGTAATACACAAACAGGCGGGGACACAAAACTACACAAACAGGTGGTGACACAAAACTACACAAACCTATGGTGATACAAAGCTACACAAACACAAGGTGACACAAAACTACACAAACACAGGGTGACACAAAACTACACAAACCTGGTGACACAAAACTACACAAACCCATGGTGACACAAAACTACACAAACCCATGGTGACACAAAGCTACACAAACATGCGGTGACACAAAACTACACAAACACATGACACGAAACTACACAAACAGGTGGCGACACAAAACTACACAAACACACACTGACACAAAAATGCACAAACTCATGGTGACACAAAACTACACAAACAGGCAGTGACATAAAACTACACAAACCCCTGGTAACACAAAACTACACAAATACAGTGACCCAAAACTACACAAACCCATGGTGATACAAAACTACACAAATACACGGTGACACAAAACTATGCACAAGGAGACACAAAACTACACAAACACAGGGTGACACAAAACTACACAAACACACGAAGACACAAAACTACACAAACGTGGTGACACAAAACTAAACAAACTCATGGTGACAAAAAACTATACAAACACAGTGACCCAAAACTACACAAACCCGTGGTGACACAAAATCACACAAACACACAGTGACCTAAAACTACACAAACCCGTGGTGACACAAAATCACACAAACACACAGTGACCTAAAACTACACAAACCCGTGGTGACACAAAATCACACAAACACACAGTGACCTAAAACTACATAAACACGTGGTGACACAAAACACTCTGACGAACATTTCCCAACAGAACCTTCCACGAACACCTTGTTTCACAAAGACAGCAAGTGTGACCCACTGACTCAGCTGTGCAACAACACCATACACAACACAGGAGGACACACAATGTAACACACAGCCAGACAAACACAACACTACACATTCTGAGTGAAGCAAAGGAAGAGACCCCAAAGTGGACATGCACCCTGGAGTCAGATACAGTGTCACATCACTGAGTGACACACAATGCTACACAAGCCAGGCACACCATAAACATAACACACACTGACACACAAAACAGCAAAGGCAATGCGGAATGATGCAGGGTGACTCCCCAGTGACATCCAATGTAGAATGTGACAGCAGCAGCAGCAAGAAGATCACACACCCATCTGTGCATTTGGGCACCGATGAAAACCCTCCTACAGCAAAGCAGAGACACACCGACACGCTAACACCAAATACCTTGAAGTTCAGCGTGACCCCATGCAGCATCCCACACTGCTCTCCACACGAGGTAGGGGGTCTTTTGGACGCCACTTGAGGAGGAACAGACACAAACCCCTCCACCCCCAGTGCTCCATGTCATGCAGGGATGCAGACCCGCCAGCCACGGGGAAAGGAGACACCCACAGACATGCCTGGCAACACACCAACACAACCCACACGGACACACCCAGAGACACCAAACCACACACACAGACACACCCAGTGACAAAAACACAACCCGTGCGGGTGCCCCGCCCCGAGTCACACAAATGATTCCCACTCGGGGTGAGACGCAGCACTGGGAGACTGACGGAGACACACCCAGGCGGGCGCTTCCAAGCAATACACACGTGTCCACTGAGAAGGGTGCCGCGGACAGGCACCCCTGAGGCTGCAGCTTGGACACCCCTGCCTGTCTGTCTGCACCTAACTCCTCCCTCTCCGGGTTTCTGGGCCTCAACTTAGACTTTTTTATCAGCCTCTCCAGCTCTGAAGCGCTCTGGGTTTGTCTTTATCCCTGTCTTTGTTTTTCTGTCTTTGCATGGGGCCTTGGTGGCACAGCGGTTAAGAGCCTGCCTGCTGCCTCAAAGGTTGTCAGTTCAAGTCCACCAGCTGCTCCTTGGAAATCCTATGAGGTGGTTCTACTCTGCCCTGTGGGGTATATGGGCTGGAATTAACCCCCATGCCAATGGGTTTGGTGTTTGGTTTTGTGCCTGTGTCTCTGAATAAGTATCTCTGTGCCTCTCTGTCCATTTGTCTCTCTCTGTCTCTGCCTCTCTTGGCCTCTTGGTGTATCTAGGTTTCTCTTCTTTCTCTCTGTCTCCATCCCTGTTTGTGCTCTGTGTTTCTGTCTCTCTCTGTGTCTGTGTTTCTCTGACCTTTGAGTCTCTCTCTCGGCCTGTCCGTGCTTGTCTCTGCCTCGGCTTCTCTTTCCTGTTCACAGCACAGCTGGGACATCCTTGCACTTACTTCCCTTTGCCAAGGGCCAGTCAGCCACCAACAGCAGAGATGCAGAGACTGTGGCCACCTGAGAGAGTCGGAGGCCACGAGACAGAGACCTCCCTGCACAGCTTTTGCGCCCAGTTGCAGACACTTGTGAAGAACGGACTGACAGACGGACATAGATTTTTTTTTTAGTTTTATAGTTTATTTCATTTTGTTGTTGCTGTTGAGCATATACACAGCAGAACATACACCAACTCGACAGTTTCTACATGTACAGTTCAACGGTATTGGTTACATTCTTTGAGTTTAATTCTTTGAGTTGAAAGATCTGAGAGATCTTGACTGACCCAGAGAGACAGTGAGAGAGAGAAAAAGGGAGAGGGAAGGGGAAGGGAGAGAGAAAAGGAGAGCAAGAGAAAGGGGGAGAGAGAGGGAGGCAGAGAGTCAATTATCAGAGATGAGAGAGAGACCCAGAGGTGAAGAGGAAGTAGAAGCCAGATCAAGATGTGGCAGGTAGAGCAGAGAGAGATTTTGTCTCCAAACAGACCACAACTAAAAGAGAAAAGCAAGTGAAGGCTGGGCATGGGAGATGCCAGGGTGGGCAGCGATGGGGTCCCAGTGGGAAGGGCACCTGCCTCCACATGGAAGCTCTGGGCTGTGGGGTTCAGTTGGCTCGGAGCCAGCTCCCTCCACCCCAGGGAGGAGCTGGCGGTGGGGGGCAGTCAGGGGTGACTCAGGGCCTGGAGCTTCCTGTGACTCAGCCTGGGTCTCAACCATAAAGGGGGTTTAGGGAGAGAGGGGTCTCTGCAGAAGGGAGGGAGGGGAAATACCAGAGGACGTCCATGCGGAGACCTGTCCTGAGAGGAAGGGCCAGGGGCTACTTCTTGGCGCTTTGAGGGGAGGAGGGGCTGGGGGTGTGGACTCTGGAGCTTGGACTCCTGGGTCTGAGGGAGGAGGGGGATGGGGGTCTGGACTCCTGGGTCTGAGCGCGAAGGGAGCTGGGAGCCTGGACTCCTGGGTCTGAGGGAGGAGGGGGCTGGGGGGGGGGGGGCTGGACTCCAGGGTCTGACGGAGGAGGGGGCTGGGGGCCTGGACTCCTGGGTCTGAGCAGGAAGGGAGCTGGGAGCCTGGACTCCTGGGTCTGAGGGAGGAGGGGGCTGGGGGGGGGGGCGCTGGACTCCAGGGTCTGAGGGCCTGGACTCCTGGGTCTGAGCGGGAATGGAGCTGGAAGCCTGGACTCCTGGATCTGAGGGAGGAGGGGGCTGGGGCCTGGACTCCTGGGTCTGAGGGAGGAGGGGGCTGGGGCCTGGACTCCTGGGTCTGAGGGAGGAGTTGGCTGGGGGTCTGGACTGCTGGGGGGTCTGGGGACCTAGAATCTTGCATCCTGAGCGAAGAGGGTGTAGAGTTCCGGACTCCTCTGTCCCAGAAGGCTGGAATAACTGATTTCAAAGTCCCTGAGACTTTTCCTTGGCCTTGTCCCAGCTGCCACGCCTTTGTCCCAGCCCTATCTCCGGGTCTGGGAAGGACCCAGGGGCCTGGGGGTCCAACCAGAAGAGGCCAAGGACAAAGGGTTGTTTAACTAGGCAGGGTGGCGGAGGGGAATGAAGAAGAGGCCGTCTCAAGTGAAAAGGTCACTCATCGCCTGGGGCTTGTGCGGGGTGGGGAGGCAAGGCTGAGCCCTGAGAAAGATATCCTGAAAGTCAGATGCCTGTGGCAGCAAATCCCCCGCCACTGTCTCTTAGACATTTGGAGGCTTCAGGGCATTGAGATACTGCCACCTAATGGTATTTTTGGGAACTGCAAGCACTCTGCTTGTCTAGCCTGGTTTCCTGTCAAAGTGAGCATCTGAGTGCCAGCACTGCTCTAGGTGCTGGGGACACAGTAATGAAGTAAACAGGCACAATCCCTTCCCTCATGGAGCTTCCGTGATAAAGGAGGGACACCTCCTAGTTCCATCAGTCTCAGTCTTTCTCTTGCTCTTGCTCTGAGTCTGTGTTTCTCTTTGTATCTCACTGGCCTTGCTTCTTCGTCTGTTCCCATCAACTGCTCTCTGTCTCTCTGTGCGTGCATTTTCCTTTCCCCGTTCCTGTTTATTTCTCCTGTGTATCTCTGTGTTCCTCACCAATTAAAAATGTATATATTATTATATTAAATTATATATGATAGATAGGGAGGGAGGGAGGGGGGTAGGTAGGTAGATAGATAGATAGGTAGCTAGGTAGATAGGTAGCCGTCGTCAAGTTAACTCCAACTCATGGCGACCTTACTTACATACAGCAGAATGAAACATTGCCATATCCTGCGTCATCCCCACAATTGCAGGCATATTTGAGTCCATTGTTGAAGCTATTGTGCCAGCCTACCTCACTGAGGGTCTCCCTCCTCCATTAGGCTCTCTGCTTTACTGCACATGATGTTTTCCTCCAGTGATTGATTCTTCCTGACAATGTGTCCAAAGCAAGCGAGTCGGACAATGTTCTCTTGTGATCCATAAGACTTTCACTGGCTAATGTGCAGAAGTCCACCGCTAGTCAGTTTGTTGTACTGTGGTGGCTTGCATGTTGCTGGGTTGCTGCAAGCTATACCACCGGTATTTCAAATACCAGCAGAGCTTCCAGACTCAGACAGACTAGGAAGAAAGACCTAGCAGTCTACTTCTAAAAAAACTGGCCAGGAAAATCTTATGAATAGTAGCAGAACATTGTCTGCTATAGTGCTGGAAGATGAGCCCCCCAGGTTGGAAGGCACTCAAAAGACGACTGGGGAAGAGCTGCCTCCTCAAAGTAGAGCCAACCTTAATGACATGGATGGAGTCAAGCTTTTGGGACCTTCATCTGCTGATGTGGCACAACTCAAAATGAGAAGAAACAGCTGCAAACATCCATTAATAATCGGAATGTGGAATGTACGAAGTATTAATCTAGGAAAATTGGATGTTGCCAAAAATGAAACGGAATGCTTAAAGATAGAGATCCTAGATATTAGTGAGCTGAAATGGACTAGTATTGGCCATTCTGAATAGGTCAATGATATGGTCTTCTATGCTGGGAATGACAACTTGAAGAGGAACGGCCTTGCATTCATTATCAGAAGGAATATTTCAAACATCTATCCTGAAGTACAACGCTGTCAGTGATAGATAATATCCACACACCTACAAGGAAGACCAGTTAAAATGACTATTATTGAAATTTATGTACCAACCACTAATGCCAAAGATGAAGCAACTGAAGATTTCTACAGATTTTGCAGTCTGACATTGATCAAACATGCAATGAAGATTGGAATGAGAAGGTTGGAAACAAAAGAAGAAAGATGGGCAGTTGGAAAATATGGCCTTGGTCATAGAAATGATGCCAGAGATTGCATAATAGAATTTTGCAAGATCAGTGACTTATTCATTGCAAATACCTTTTTCAACAACGTAAACAATGACTATACACTTGGACCTCGCCAGATGGAATACACAGGAATCAAATTGACTACAGCTGTGGAAAGAGAAGATGAAGAAGCTCAATATCATCAGTCAAAACAAGGCCAGAAGCCAACTGCATAACGGACCATCAATTGCTCATATGCAAGTTCAAGATGAAGCTGAAGAAAATGAAAACAAGTCCACAAGAGCCAAAGTATGACCTTGAGCATATCCCACCTGCATTTAGAGACTATTTCAAGAATAGATCTGATGCACTGAACACTAATAACCAAAGACCAGACAAGTTGTGGAATGACATCAAGGACATCATACATGAAGAAAGCAAAAGATCATTAAAAAGACAGGAAAGAAAGAAAAGACCAAAATAGATGTCAGATGAGACTCTGAAACTTGCTGTTGAACATATAGTAGCTAAAGTGAACTGAAGAAATGATGAACTAAAAAAGCTGAAAGGAATATTTCAAAGGGTGGTTTGATAAAACAAAGTATTATAATGAAATGTGCAAAGACCTGGAGTTAGAAAACCAAAAGGAAGAATATGCTCAGCATTTCTCAGGCTGAAAAAAACTGAAGAAAAAATTCAAGCCTCAAGCTGCAATACTGAAGGATTCTATGGGTGTCTTAGTCATCTAGTGCTGCTTCAACAGAAATACCACGAGTGAATGCCTTTAACAAAGAGAAATTTATTCTCTTCACAGTCCAGTAGGCTACAAGTCCAAATTCAGGGCATCAGCTCCAGAAAAAGGCTCAAACTCTCTCTCTATCAGCTCTGGAGGAAGGTCTTTGTCATCAGTCTTTCCTTGGTCTGGGAGCATCTCAGTGCAGGAACCTCAGGTCCAAAGGACATGCTCTGCTCTCGGCACTGCTTTCTTGGTGGTATGAGGTTCCCATGTGTCTCTGCTTGCTTCTCTCTTTTATATCTCAAAAGAGATAGGATTAAGACACTATCTAACCTTGTAAACCTTATCAGTATAACCTTATCATAGTGATAGAGTTTACGACACATAAGGAGCTCACATATAACCTCATCATAGTGATAGAGTTTACACACATAAGGAAATCACATCAGATTACACACTCATACAATACTGGGAATCATGACCCAGCCAAGTTGACAGATATTTTTGGGGGACACAATTCAATCCATGACAATGGGCTAAATATTCAATGACACAGGAAGCAGCAAAAGAATACACCGAGTCACTGTACCAAAAAGAATTGGTTGACATTTCAGGAGGTAGCATATGATCAAGAACCGATGGTACTAAAGGAAGAAGTCCAAGCTGCACTGAAGTCATTGGCAAAAAAACAAGGCTCCAGGAACTGAGATGTTTCAGCAAACGGATACAATGCTGGAAGCACTCACTTGTCTATAACTAGAAATTTGGAAGACAGCTACCTGGCTAAGCGACTGGAAAAGATCCGTATTTGTGCCCATTCCGAAGAAAAGTGATACAACAGAATACGGAAATTATCAAACAATATCATTAATATAACACGCAAGTAAAATTTTGCTGAAGATAATTCAAAAACAGCTGCAGCAGTGCTTTGACAGGGAACTTCCAGAAATTCAGGCTGGATTCGGAAGAGGATGTGGAAGGAGGGATATTCATTGCTGATGTTAGATGGATCTTGGCTGAAACCAGAGAATACCAGAAAGATGTTTACTTGTGTTTTATTGACTATGCAAAAGCATTCGACTGTGTGGATCATAACAAATTATGGATAACATTGAGGAGAATGGGAATTACAGAACACTTAATGGGCTCATGTGGAATCTGTACGTAGACCAAGAGGCAGTCATTTGAAGAGAACAAGGGGATAGGTCATGGTTTAAAATCAGGAAAGGTGTGTGTCAGGGTCGTATCCTTTCACCATACTTATTCAATCTGTATGCTGAGCAAATAATCTGAGAAGCTGGCCTACATGAAGAAGAGCAAGCCATCAGGATTGGAGGAAGACTCATTAACAACCTGCTATATGCAGATGATACAACCTTGCTTGTTGAAAGTGAAGAGGACTTGAAGCACTTACTTATGAAGATCAAAGACCACAGCCTTCAGTATGGATCACACCTCAACATAAAGAAAACAAAAATCCTCACAACTGGACCAGTAAGCAACATCATGATAAATGGAGAAAAGATTGACGTTGTCAAGGATTTTATTTTACTTGGATCCACAATCAACACCCACGGAAGCAGCAGTCAAAAAAATCAAATGACGTATTGCATTGGGCAAATCTGCTGCAAAAGACCTCTTTGAAATGTTAAAAAGCAAAGATATCACTTTGAGGACTAAGGTGCACCTGACCCAAGCCATGGTATTTTCAGTCACCTCATATGCATGTGAAAGGTGGACAATGAATAAGGAAGAAGGAAGAAGAATTGATGCCTTTAAATTATGGTGCTGGCGAAGTATATTCAGTATACCATGGACTGCCAGAAGAACGAATAAATCTGTCTTGGAAGAAGCACAACCTCCTTAGAAGTGAGGATGATGAGACTTTGTCTCAAGTACTTTGGACATGTTATCAGGAGGGACTAGTCCCTGGAGAAGGGCAACATGCTTGGTAAAGTAGAGGGTCAGTGAAAAAGAGGAAGACCCTCTATAAGATGGATTGACACTGTGGCTGCAATAATAGCCTCAAACACAGCAATGACTGTGAGGATGGTGCAGGATCATGTTTTGTTCTGTTGTACACAGGGTCACCTTGAGTCTGAACCGACTTGACAGCACCTAACAACAACAACGACAATTTTCAGAAATAGACTGCCAGTCCTTTCTTCCTAGTCTGTCTGGAAGCTCTATTGAAACCTGTTCACCGTGGGTATTTCAAATACCGGTGGCCTAGCTTCCAGCATCATAGCAACACAGAAGCCACCACAGTACAACAAACTGATAGATGGATGGCGGATATGTATATTATAATATATAAGTATATACTTATATATATTGAAAGGTCACAATCCACAAGTCTAGAGCCCTTGGTTAAAACATAGACGTGAATATTGACTCTATTTTTGTGTGGAATGTAACATGTATACAGCCTGGTTTAGGGACAGACCTTAGTTCAAGTCTAGCTTTGCCATCCCTAGCTGTGTGCCCTTGTGAGACCTGTAAAATGAGCATGATGATACCTATGACACAAGGTTGTTGTGAGGATTAGGTGAGGTAGAATAGGTACAGCCCTCAGCACAGGACCTGGTATATGTTAAGCACTTGGGATACATTTTCTCCCAACAATCCTCCTTTCTCTGTTCAGAAGAGCGCCTGGCACATTAGAGATGCTCCATAACTATCTGTTAAAGAAATGATCTTGTCAATGACACTAATTGACTCTTTTTTGACTCTAGCATCTTGTCCTGGAGGTGGAAAGGACGGCATTTCCCCATTTTCTTGACATGTTCCCCCACCCACCCACCCACTGGTGCAGTAGTTAAGCGCTCCACTGCTAATCAAAAGGTCAGAGGTTGGAACTCACTAGCCGCTCTGCAGGAGAAAGATATGGCAGTCTGCCTTCGTGAAGATCACAGCCTTGGAAACCCTATGGGGCAGTTCTACTCTGTCCTATAGGGTTGCTATACTCGGAATCAATTCTATGGCAATGTTTCTTACTTTTTTTGAACTAGGTAAGTTGTTGTCTGTGGTTCTGAGACCCAATGTGATGGACCTATCCTTGGTGCTGACCCGGCTCCCACTTTAATTAAACTGGGAAGAGGGGAGGATGAGGCATTTTGAGAAGGGTGTGGGAATGGGGTGTGATATCGTGGGTCAGATGCAGGCATTGGATCATCTGGATCATAGAAAGATTGCAGACATTTGAGTTCCCAAGGGAGGAGGTGCCTGGGTCACCGTGACCTCAATGAATATTTGATCTATCTGTCTATCTATCCATCCATCCATCCAAATATCTATATAAATTTATTATGGAAAACTTCACACACAGAAAAGTGAATAAAAGATTATAACAAACCTCCATGTACCCATCACTTAGATTTAACAAGTACAAACTTATGGTCAATTGTGTATCATCTATGCCTCCACCCACTTCCTTGCTTCCTGTATTATTTTATGCAAACCCAAGACATTGTATCATTTAATTATATGTTGTATTTTTTAACTATATATTGTCATTTCTTTTTTCTGAAAGTGTGGCTTACATAATGGACTCGCTGTCTTCCTGCAATTTAATAAATGTTTCCTAAGGCCTGGCATGGGTTGGTCCCTCTGCCTGAAATATCATGACCTGCTACTCATCCTTTAGGACCCAGCACAAACTCTGTTCTCTACGAAGTCACCGTCAATGCCACAACCCCTGATCAGAGGTCTATGATTGGGCCAGCTTCTACAGCCCCAGTATCTCCCTCTGTTACTGCCCTAATCACCCTGGAGGCTGTGGACATCTGGGCCCCAGTCTGTGTCCTGCATCAGACCTGGAACTCCTTAAGAGTGACGGTCTCCCTAATGACCCAGCATAGAAGAGCAAATTGCAAATATTTGTCGAATCTCTCTTCAGATTACTTCTGCCTCTGTATTTCTGCCTTTGCATAGTCTGGTCCCTCTGCCTGGAATGTTGTTCCTTTCTCTATCTGTCTGGAAGCTTTAAGACCTGCCACCAGGCTCTCCTCCCTGTGGAACCAGCCCCAATGTATCCCTCCCCCAACTCTGGTACCTTTTGCCCTGCATGTCTCTCCCTGACCTGTGGTTGACTGAGAATGGATCTGCTTCTCCCATCAGATTGGGGTCTCCTCCAGGTCTGGGAATCACTTCCATGGTCTCAGTGCCCAGTGCATGGCCAGGCATTTCTAAGACCCATGCTTGAAATGGAAACCTGGCTGGGGTGGGGTTTGAGTGCTCTGCTTGTTCATCCTACCACACATTAAAGTCCCTCCTCAGGATGACAAAATACCTCCTTCCCGGCCATGCCTTCCACACAGCATTGCTTCCAACCAGGGAACTCATTACACAGTGAATTAAGCGTGGCAATGAGCTCACGCCTGTGGATTTCATGGTCTTACCTCACACCTCATCACCTAGAAACAGGTCACTTGATAAAACAATGGAATGACTCAGTTATTGGGCCGGTTGGGAGTCTACACCCTGAAAAGATGAGGTTCTGTCTTACAGGATGTTTTGAGTCAATGACCAGTTCACAATGATGTCTCCCCCATAGCTTGAATTCATATGTCTGGGTACTAAGGGGTGGGAGGGCTCTTCTTACCATTATACCTAATACTCACTCACAGAATGTTTGCTTCCCATCCTCACAACTTTGAGCTCTGCTGGTTTGGAAGTCTTGGTTCCTGTCTTAGGCTGGGTCTCTAGAGAAACAAAATCAGTAAAGTGTATATATAAGGCACACCTTGTTTTATTGCACTTCGCAGATACTGTTTTTTGTTTTTTGTTTTTTTTAAACAAATTGAAGGTTTGTGGCAACCCAGTGTCGAGCAAGTCTATTGGTGCCATTTTTCCAACAGCATGTGCTCATTTCATGTCTCTGTGTCACATTTTGGCAATTCTCACAATAGTTCAAACTTTTTCATTATTATTATATCTGTTGTGATGATCTGTGACCTTTGACGTTACTACTGTAATTGTTTTGGGGCGACACAAACCGTGCCCATATGAGACAGCAAACTTAATCGATAAATGTGTGTATTCCGACTGCTCCACAAACTGGCCATTCCCCTGTCTCTCTCCCTCTCCTTGGGCCTCCCTGAGACACGACAATATTGAAATTAGGCCAATTAATAACCCTACAATGGCCTCAAAGCGTTCATGGGAAAGGAAGAGTCCCAAGTCTCTGACTTTAAATTAAAAGCTAGAAATGATTAAGCTTAGTGAGGAAGACATGTCGAAAGCAGAGAAAGGCTGAAAGCTAGGCCTCTTGCACCAAACAGTTATCCAAACTGTGAATGCAAAGGAAAAGTTTCTTGAAGGAAATTACAAGTGCTACTCCAGTGAACACAAGAATGATAACAAAGCGAAACAGCCTTACTGCTGATATGGAGAAAGTTTTAGTGATCTGGATAGAAGATCAAACCAGCCACAACATTCCCTTAAGCCAAACCTAATCCAGACAAAGGCCCTAACCCCTTGCCTTTGAGTCGATTCTGACTCATAGCAACACTATAGGACAGAGTAGAACTGCCCCATAGGGCTTCCAAGGAGTGGCTGGTGGATTAGAAAAGCCAACCTTTTGGTTAGCAGCCTGAGCTCTTCATCATTGAGCCACCAGGGCTCCAGAGCAAGGCTTCAATTCTTTTCAATTCTGTGAAGGCTGAGAGAGGTGAGGACGTTGCAGAAGAAAAGTTCATAGCCAACAGAGGTTGGTTGATTAGGTTTAAGGAAAGACGCTGACTCCGTAACATAAAAGTGCAAGGTGAAGCAGCAAATGCTGATGTAGAAGCTGCAGCAAGTTATCCAGAATATCTAGCTAAGCTAATTGAAGGTGGCTACAGTAAACAACAGATTTTCAGTGTAGACCGAACAGCCTTATATTGGAAGAAGATGCTATCTAGGACTTTCATAGCTGGGGAAGAGAAGTCAATGCCTGGCTTCAAAGCTTCAAAGGACAGGCTGACTCTCTTGTTAGGGGCTTATGAGCTGGTGACTTTAAGTTAAAGCCAATGCTCATTTACCATTCTGAAAATTCTAGGGAGCTTAAGAATTATGCTAAATCTACTCTGCCTGTGCTCTATAAATGGAACAACAAAGCCTGGATGACAACACATCTGTTTACAACATGGTTTACTGAATATTTTAATCTCACTGTTGAGACTTACTGCCCAGAAAAAAAGATTCCTTTCAAAATATTCCTGCTCATTGACAATGCACCTTGTCACCCAAGAGCTCTAATGGAGATGTACAAGGAGATTAATGTTGTTTTCATGCCTACTAACACAATATCCATTCTGCAGCTCATGGATCAAGGAATAATTTCGACTTTCAGATATTATTATTTAAGAAATACATTTTGTAAGGCTATAGCTGCCATAGATAGTGATTCCTCTGATAAACCCATTGCAAATTGAGTGAATTCTGACTCATAGCAACCCTGGAGGACAGAGTAGGACTGCCCCATAGAGTTTCCAAGGAGTGGCTGGTGGATTTGAACTGCTGACCTTTTGTTTAGCAGCTGAGTTCTTAACCACTGCACCACCAGGGCTCCGATTCCTCTGATGGATCTGGGCAAAGTAAATTGCAAACTTTCTGGAAAAGATTCACCATTCTAGATACCATTAAGAACATTAGTGATTCGTGTGAGGAAGTCAAAATATCAACATTAACAGGAATTTGGAAGAAGTTGATTCCAACCCTCATGGATGACTTTGAGGGGTTCAGGACTTCAGTGGAGGAAGTAACTGCAGATGTGATGGAAACAGCAAGAAAAATAGAATTAGAAGTAGAGCCTGGAGCTGTAACTGAATTGCTGCAATCTCATGATAAAACTTTAACGGATGAGGAGCTGCTTCTTATGGATGAACAAAGAAAGTGGTTTCTTGAGATGGAATCTACTCCTGGTGAAGATGCTGTGAACATTGTTGAAATGACAACAAAGGATTTAGGGTATTACATAAACTTAGTTGATAAAGCAGAGGCAGAGTTTGAGAGGCTTCACTCCAATTTTGAAAAGTTCTACTGTGAATAAAATGCTATCAGACAGCGTTGCATGCTACAGAGAAAATTTTCATGAAAGGGAGAATCAATTGACGCGACAAACTTCTTTGTTGTCTTATTTTAAGAAATTGTCACAGCCACCCCAACTTTCAGCAACCACCACCCTGATCAGTCAGCAGCCATTAACATCTAGGTAAGACCCTTCACTAGCAAAAAGATTACGACTCACTGAAGGCGCAGATGATGGTTAGCATTTTTTAGCAATAAAGTATTTTTTAATTATGATATGCGCATTGATTTTCTAGACATAATGCTATTGCACTTAGAATACAGTATAGTGTAAACATTACTTTTATATGCACTGGGAAACTAAAATATTCGTGTGACTCGCATTATTGTGATATTCGTTTTATTGCAGTGGCCTGGAACTGAACCCCCAATATCTGAGGTATGCCTGTATGTATGTATGAAGAGAGATTTATCTCAAGGAAATGGATCACTCTGTTGTGGAGGCTGGCAAGTCCCAAAGTCCATGGGTCAGGCATCAGCTGGAGGCTTCTCCTGACTCACATGGCTGCAGGGACTGACAAATCCAGAATCAGCAGGTCAGATGGCTAGCTCCCAACTCACAGGGCTGTGGAAGCCGGCGAATCCCAAAGTTGGCAGGTCAGGCAATAGGCTGCTGGCTCAAATCCCAAGAACTGGAGGTCAGATGCTGATGACCAGAAGCAGGATCCAGAGCAAGCAAGTGAGCTTTGCCAGAATATCCATCTATATATTGGGTGCAGGCCACACCCCCAGGGAAACTCCCTTTACAACTGATTGGCTGATCACATCAGATCACATCACAGAGATGATTACATTATATCACAAAATGGAGGACAATACATCCGATCACAAAATGGAGGATAATTACATAATACTGAGAATCACGGCCTAGCCAAGTTGACACATAACATTAACTATCACAGTTCTCAAGAAAACAATGCTTCCACCAGGGGACATAGTAGTGGTTCCACTGAATTGAAAGATGAGACAGCCACCTGGCGGTTTTGGGCTCCTCAGGCCACTGAACCAAGGGGCAAGGAAGAGGATTATTCTATCTGATGGTGTTATTGACCTCAATTGCCAAAGGGAAATTGGGTTACTGTTACAAAGTGGGGCCAAGGAAGGTTATGTCTAGAACACAAGGCATTCGCTGGATTCCTCTTAGAATTTGTGTCCATAGCAAAAGCATCCAAAAAAAAAAAAAAAAAGACAGGACTACTGAGGATTCAGGCCCTTCAGGAATGAAGGTTTGGCTTACGCCAGGTAAAGAAATGCCAGCCAGCTTAGGGCAAAGGAAACATGGAGTGAGTAATGGAAGAAGGAATTTCTACATATCAACTATGTCCTTGTGATCAATTACAGAAATAGGACTATTTACAGCTATGCATATTTTCTTCTTTGCTCTTCCTTTCTTCCCTTCTTTCCTTCATCCCTCCCTCCCTTCCTCTCTCTCTCTTCCTTTCTCTCTTTTTCTTCTACTTTCTCTCTATTCATCTACTAATTTCTTTTCTCTCTCATTATTTTACAGTAGGGATTATTGTTAGTGGTGGTTGGTCCTGGTGTTTGGAAATCAAAATTTTGTCAATAGAATCCATCCTACTTCTCCATTGCCTTTTCCCCCCATCAAAACCAGATATTTCTTATACATTGCAACTAGAAGAACAGATAAGTTGTTGAATGAGTAGTGAGAAATGGTTAAATATTCAAACAGATGAACACAGATCAAGGTTATGAAAAGATGTGTGTGAAAGGATAGGCAAAATGAAATGACAGGGAAATTTAAGTCCATTCAATCAGAACATAGATAATAAAAATGTGAACATCATTTGGATAATTTAGGATGAATCAACAAAACAGAGATCATATAATTGTCCTACACACACTGTGTTTCTTCCCACCTTTGTTCAGGGCTGTCTCCACCTAGAATGCCCTTACTGCTGCATCTCTCGGACAACACCTATTTACCCTTTAGGATCTTTCTCAGGGTTTACTTCTTCCAGGAAGTCTTCCCTGATCTCCACAAGCTGGAGGGTTTTGCCTGGCTCAGCTCTGCCTTGAGCGTTTTTCTGTCAAGTTAATCACCATCCACATGTTTGGGAGGTGGCGTGTTTGAGAGGTGGGGTTGCAGAGATTCAGAACACAAGGCTGGGATTCACTAAGATACATGAGCTCAAGTGAGTGCCTTCACCTCCCTAAGTCTCAATTTGCTCATCTGGAACATGGAGATTACAACAGCCCCTTTACTCTAAGTGACTGCTGTGCCCCAGACACTACACCTTCATCTCCTCAAATCCTCACCACAAACACTGTGAAGTAGCTCTTGTTATTATTATAGGCTTAATGATCATCTCCACCCTAACCAGTTGCCATTGAGTCAATTCTGACTCATGGTGACCCCATGTGTGTCAGAGTAGAACTGCACTTCACAGAGGTTTCAATGGCTGTGACCTTTCAGAAGTAGATCACCAGGTCTTTCTTCTGTAGATTCAAACCACCAACCTTTCAGTTAGTAGCTGAGGACTTAATAGTTTGTACCACCCAGGGACTCCTCATCTCCACCCTACAGGTAAGGAAACTGAGGCACAGAGAGGTTGAGTAACTTGCCCAAGGTCACTCCCAGGCTTAGTGGTAGAACCAGGATTCGAACCCTGGCAGTCTGGCTCCAGAGTCTGGACTCCTGAGGCTGTATTGCCTCTCACGATGACACTAATAAAGGCATCATGGTAGCTCCCTCCTAGTGCTGTTGCTAGGCTCCGGAGGAAGAGCACAGGAAGTCATGCGTGTTGGGGGGGGGGGTGGCGGGAGAGTGCTTGGTGGTGCTCAGTAGGGACCAGGTACCATCACGATTGTTCTCATGTGGGGAAGGACATGGATGTTTCTCCCCAACCTAGGCCACTAATGACCTTGCCCACTTTATCCCAGGCCTGCTGACCAGGTAGAGGCAGGGCCGCGGTAGGGAAGCAGGAGGGACAGAGAAAGTTAGAGGGTCATCACCAGAGAGACAGGAGAACAACCCTTGTTTTGACATCATTTTCGAGTGAGCCGTGTTACCGGCTGGGAGCAGTGAGGAGAGGAGGGCCTGTACCCGATCCCCAGCTTCCTGCTGAGGAGGCTTCTGGAGGGGCTGTCTATGAGGAGAGCCCGAGAGGTCCTCCCAGAGCGCCCACCAGCAGGGGAAGCGTTAGCAGCAGGACCACAAAGTGGGGGGCCTGGGGAGTGGCGGCAGCAGCGGTGAAGAGCTCAAAGACGGAGTCCCGGTTGCAGAGGCTGCCCTTGCAGCAGGAGCCCTGGAGGTCGATGTCCGACCAGGGGCTGGTGGTGCCCATGACGGTGCAGGAGGGCCGGTGGCAGGTTCTGATGTACACAGGGACTGAGAAATTGGCTGGGGGAGAGGGGAAGGGGTCACAGCTGAGGGAGCCCAGGACTATGCCTCGGTCCTCATACTTCCTTCATGTCTCCCACCTTGGATCAGAATCTTGCCTCCTCGATCAGACTAGGCCTAGCCTCCTGCCAGGTCAAGGCCCTGTCTCCTCCCTCAGACCAGACCCATGCCAACCCTCTCAGATAAAGGCCATGTCTCCCGTGCCTCACCCCTCAGACCTGCTTTGCCTCCACATCCTAGCCCAGGCCCTCCCACCTGCCCAGCCCCTCACCGATGGTCATTTGGCCATTGCCCTGGAAGCAGACGCTCTCCTTCTGGTGACATTGGACCCGCTGGGACTTGTTGGGAGCACAGTCCTCCGGTGAGATCCCCACGCAGGTGTAGCACTCGGTGCCGCTGAGTAATGGCGGGTCCGGCGCTGGCAAGAGCGTACACGCACACTCACATACGGGTCCCAGTTCGGACGTGTGGGTTGCGCACTGCAGCACGGCGCCCGCCTGGCTGGCTGTAGGGGCTCGGAGGCCCCGCCCCGCCAGGAGCAGGCCGCTCCCAGCCCCTCATCGCCCCGCCCACGCCCGGCCCCGCCCTCCCTTGTACCTGGGCTCAGGTTGGGGATGCTGTCATGGTTCATGATGTCAACGTTGCACAGATTGGTGGCGCAGCCGCGCACCAGCGAGAAGTCGGGCGGCAGCGAGTCTTGGTTCACCTCCATCTGGCCGTTAGGCGAGCCCGTCCAGCAGCCCTTCTTTACCAGTGTCACGGAGGAGCGATACCCTGCGGACAGGCGGGGATGGGGTCGGGCTGTTGCCTCCTCCCCAGCCCGCTTCCTCCTCCCCACCCTTCCGTCTCTCCGTCTTTACCTCTTCTCCTCAACCCTCTGGTCTCAATTTTCTCCCCTCTGCCTCTTTCTCACTAACTTCTTCCTCTGTCTCCTGTCCCTCCCTGTCTACCTTTCTAACGCCACTCTCCCTCCCACCTTCCTCTCCTTATTCTCCTCTCCCTCCCCCTTCCTCCTCTCGTTTCCTATCTCGTCTCTTCTTCCTCGGGTCTCCTTTGTCTTCTCCCTCCCTTATCTCTTGTCCCTCTGTTCTTTTTCTCCCTTTGTTGTTGTTAGCTGCCATCCAGTGGTGGTGGGGGGAACCCACTCATGGCAACCCTGTGTGTTACAGAGTAGAACTGCTGCATAGGGTTTTCTTGGCTGTAATCTTGACGGAAGCAGATTGCCAGGCCTTTCTTCTGCGGAGCCCACTGGGTGGGTTCCAACCGCCAACCTTCAGGTTAGCAGCGGTGCGCAAACCATTTGGTTTCCTCTCTTCTCTCCTCCACCTTCCCATTGCTCTGTTCTTATCCCCCTCTTGGTCTTCTACCATACTCCTCTCTAACCCTTTCTCTCTTCCCCTTCTCTCTCTCTCTCTCTCATGCTTCATCCCTGTCCCTCATCCTTTCCTCTTCCTCACACCCTGCTCCGCTTGCTCACCTGTGCTGAGGGAGCTGACAGCCTCAAGGCATCTGCCGGAACAGGAGACTGTGAGGAGCTGCTTGCCACTGAGGTCAAAGGGGCCCGAGTAGATGTGTTCAAAGCTGTAGCATTGCAGAGCTTGGGACTCTGAGGAGAGGTGCATGATGGGTTAGCAGGGGAGTAGGGTGGGTGGGAGCCCGTCACAGGAACTCAGGGCTCCACCCTGCTAATGAGGATAACTTAGCCGTTCTGTGCTGAAGGGAGCCAGGCCTCCTTGCCTTGCAAGGACTAGGGTCGGCTGCTATAGCTGGTCAAGGTTGATTCTGGCCTCACGGCAGGGCGAGGTGCTCTCTGCACCTGACAGCCCAGTTTCTTCTCTTCAGGCTGTTCCAGATCTCTGTCCTCTTCCTGGGAGCCCTCCAAGATTTAGGCAAGGGAGGAGGTGACTCACTCCTGCTCTGTGCACCCCTCCCCAGCTAAACTCACAACGTACATAGCCCCAGAAAAGCCCAGGTGGACATGTTGATTGACAGAACTAAAAGACCACTTATGGAAAACAAACACAGAATGATCTGCAATCTTGTACCTGCAAATACACACATACAATCAGACCCACAGATACCGCACAAAGCACTTCAATGCAGACATAAACACAAAACAACAAAATTGACACAGGTTCATGCAAATTTGGCGAATGTATACAGAATGGCTTGAACACCTGTGTACAGAGTTCTACATTTACACAGGAAACAAGTACACACCCAGATCCTCCAATACAAACCCTGCAAACGAGGCACAGTATCTCACACATGCAAAATCACAAACACACACACACAAACGTGTGTACACAGAAACAATAACCACACAGACAGACCCAGGAAACACATGAAATCATACCCACAGAGAGAGAGAGACGAACACAGACCCAAGAATCACAGACCCACAAATAAAAAGAGAGATACAATTATGTAAAATTAGGGATACACAAAAATGAGACCCACAAAAACATGCTTTATGCAATAGATGCACCCTGATAGAATGGGAGAAAAATGTGGAACAGAACCTCAAATTCCTAAAAAAAAAAATCAGACTTACTGGACTGGTTGAGACCGGAGGACTCCCCGAGACTATTGCCCTGAGATACTCTTCAAACCCTGAATCAAAACTAACCCCTGAGGTCACCTTGTAGCTAAATAACAAATTGGCTCACAAAGTAACAAATTATCACCTGTGAGTACTGTGCTCCTTGAAATAATCACCTGTGTGAGACCAAATGATCAACAATTGGAGCCCTGGAGGCGCAGAAGAGTTACGACTGCTAACAAATGGTTAACAGTTCGAATCCTCCAGCCGCTTCTTGGAAACCCTATGGGGCAGTTCTACGCTGTCCGATAGGGTCCCTATGAGTTAGAGTTGACTCGATGGCAAGGGACTTGGGCTTGGTCAACAATTGCCTTAAAGCAAAGATGAGAGTGTAAGGGGACAGGGAAACTAGATTAATGGAAACAGAACGATCAGAACAGAAATAATGAGAAGGTTCACGCATTGGGAAGAATGTAACCAATGTCACTGAACAACTTGTGTAGAAATTGTTGAATGGGAGTCTAAACTGCTGTGCAAGCCTTCACTGAAAGCACAATAACGTATTACATTTAAAAAACCCAAACCATACCATTTAAAATCACATATTGATTCAAAACACAGAGAAGTGCGACATAGATATGCAAAGACAAACACACATTGAAGTGCCTGAAACCGTATACACAGAAAGAAATAAATACAGACCCACAAGTCACAGAGATGCACAAACACAGAAACACAGAGTAACTCAGATATGCAAAATTATACACGTTTCTTTTACAAACAGTGAAGCTCAGAGATGACCAGACCCACAAAAGCATTTGTTCAAACACCCAGGTATTGAAGCCTGGTGCAGAGGAAAGCACACAAGCACAGACACCCCCAAAGACACACTGACACATGGATACACACAGAAGTCAAGCATCCTCATATGGACCAACAGTCACACGCTGTTATGGATTGAATTGTGTCCCCCAAAATACATATTGGAAATCCTAACCTCTATGCCCGTGGTTATGATCTCATTTGGGAATGGGTTGTGTTTGTTATGTTAAAGAGGCAGGATTAGTGTAGGGTGTATCTTGAGTCAATCTCTTTTGAGATATAAAAGGGATTAAACACAAGCTAGAAGCAGAGATTGAGGAAGAGAGATGACAAGACACAGAGATCTTGTAGAAACCAGGAAGCAGACAGTGAAGAGACAAGGACCTTCCTCCAGAGCCGACAGAGAAAGACTTCACCTCGAGCCACTGCTCTGCATTCTGACTTCTAGCTTCCTAAACTGAGAAAATAAATTTCTGTTTGTCAAAGCCACCCACATGTGGTATTTCTCTTATAGCAGCGCCACATAACTAAGAAACATGCCAATTCGGTTGTGTGCAGTCCTGGCCTCCTTCTCACTTCTCTCCTTCTGACTCTGTAGCCACTTCAATTCTGTCCTGAGTGTGTCCCTGTCCTTGCTCAAAGGCGGGGTATGGGGTGTTTGCCTGAGGATGAGGCCAAGGTTCCTGCCAAAGCCAAAACAAAACAAAACAAAACAAAACCTGTTGCTTTCCAGTCAATTCTGACTCATAGTGACCCTATAGGACAGAGTAGAACTGCCCATAGGGTTTCCAAGGAGTGGCTGGTGCATTCGAACTGCAGACCTTTTGGACAGCAGCCATAGCACTTAACCACTGGGCTACCAGTGCTCCTGCCAGTTCTGGAAATAGACCCCATAGCTTCCTAGAAGTACTCTTGAATGGGATCAGGAGCAAGGAGGATGAGAAAGGCTGAGTGGCAGAAAGAGAGGCGCAGGAGAGGATGACTGATGGGGGAAGAGCAGATGAGGGGAAAAGAAATGACGAGGACACAGTCTGTAGCCCCCTCCTCCCTCAGACCCAGGAGTCCAGGCCCCCAGCTCCCTCCTCCCTCAGACCTAGGAGTCCAGACCCCCAGCCCCTTTTCCCCCCAGACCCAGGAGTCCAGGTCCCTAGCCCCCTCCTCCCTCAGACCCAGAAGCCCAGGACCCCAGGTCCTTCCTCTGTGGATGTAGAAGTCCTGGCACCTGTCAGGCAGAGCGCAGCCCCAAAGAGGCAGAGCAGGATGCTTCTGGAGCTCCCCATCATCCGAACGTGGAGTTGAGCTGAGACACCTTCAATAGCTTCTCCTGCTCTGACTTGCTGCCAGGCTGGTTTCTCCCTACCAAGCCCCTGGCATCCTGGCTACCCAGCCCTGCCGGGATTCCTTCACCTCCGCCCTGGCTTGGCCAGGTCTCCTCCCAGGTAATCGTGCTGGGGCCATGAGGAGTCCTGGGTGCTGAAGGGGTCAGTGGCATAGATTCCTGTGGCCTCAGGGGGTGGGGATGGGCACTGGAGTCCTTGATTTTAGGGAATTTGTGTGTCTTTGCATTCTTTCCCAGGTCAGGAGTAGGCACCCATAGCTCCTCGATTTCTCTCCTTACCCTGCATTCCCAACACACACCTCCCCCCCCCCCAATTCTTCTGGGGGTCGAGGGCACCAGTTCTTCCCCCTGCCCAGCATGGAAGTGGATACTCCCCAGGCTTATAGCCACACAGAGGAACACACTTAGATCCAAGATAGGAGGGGCTGGGGCCTGGACCTCTGGGTCTAAGGGGGCTGGGGCCTGGACTCCGGGGTCTGAGGAAGGAGAGGACTAGGCACTTGTGACCTTTCATTTTGGGGGGATTTGTGTTTTACAGGCTCTCTTCACACCCCCTCTCTATCCTCTTCTAGCCTGAGGTTGGCACACATGTCCACTTGATTTCTCTTTTCTTCTTCCATCCCAACACACGCTACCCACACACTCAGACACACACAGCCTGCAATCCTGGGGCCATGAGTCTAGATCCAAAGACACAAACATCTCCTTCGCCATGAAGCCTTCTCCGAGGCCCACCCCTCTCACGCATCCTCTCACCTTCAGCCTCCAGAAACTTCCTGTCTCCTAGCCCTAATCAGCCGGAGGTGGTCTAGTGTCTGTCTCTCCCATTAGGGGAGTTGTGAGTTCCTCAGGGGCCTCATTGGAGGTTTGCAATATTGTATGAATGAATGAATGAACAAGAGACCTGACATAGAGGCATAGGGAAAGTGAGACAAAGAGAGAGGAACAGAGTGACAGAGACAAAGGGACACAGGGAGATCGAGATCCCCAGAGACGCAGAAAGATGGACACAGCCCAGTGTGGACAGATGTAAAAGCAGACACAGAGGCCAACGCAGAGGTGAAGATGGACACCCTGAATGACAGGACATGCCCACAGAAGGCGCTTGATCATTTATTGAATGAATGAATTAAAAAACAACAGGGTGATGGTCATGGATTGGATTGTGTCCCCCTAAAATATCTGCCAACTTGGCTGATCCCCAGTATTGTATAATTGTGTACCATTCTGTAATCTGATGTGATTTCCTTATGTGTTGTAAATTCAATCACTATGATCTAATATGATGGATTAGCGGCAGTTATACTGATGAGATCTACAAGACTGGGTAGTGTCTTAAGCCAGTCTCTTTTGAAATAGAAAAGAGAGAAGCGAGCAGAGACATGGGAACCTCATACTACCAAGGAAGCAGTGCTGGGAGCAGAGCATGTCCTTTGGACCTAAGGTTCCTGCGCTGAGATGCTCCCAGAGCAAGGGGAGACTGATTCATCATAAAGGCCTTCCTCCAGAGCCGACAGAGAAAGAAAGCCTTCCCCTGGAGTTGATGCCTCGAATTTGGACTTGTAACCTACTAGACTGTGAGAGAATAAATTTCTCTTTGTTAAAGCCATCCACTTGTGGTATTTCTGTTATAGCAGCACTAGATGACTAAGACAGTGATAGAGACACAGGCAGGCAAGCAGAGGGAGACACACCATCCCTGGGGACACAGCCAGACCTACAGAGAGCCTCAGACACCAGGCAGATGAGGACATTCAGGCAGATGCTCCAGCAGGCGGCTAGAGTTGGGGCAGTGACCCAAGACAGCATCTTCTGACCAGCCTCAATTTTCTGTGCTTGGAGGTGCCACCTGCTGGGTTCAGACCCACCCTTGAACCAAACCACATAGGGTGGGCCAAGGCTTGTACCGACAACCAAAACCTGTTGCCAAAAAGTCAACTTTGATTCACGGTGACCTCACGTGTGTCAGAGTAGAACTGTGCTCCACAGGGTTTTCACTGAGTGATTGGAAGTAGATTGCCAGGCCTTTCTTCTGAGACGCCTCTGGGTAGGGTCAAACTTCCAGGCTTATGGTTACCGCTGAGCGCGTTAGGAGCCCTGGTGGTACAGTAGTTAAGAGTTATGGCTGCTAACCAAAAGGTTGGCAGTTCAAATCCCCTAGCCACTCCTTGGAAACCCTATGGGGCAGTTCTACTCTGTCCTCTAGGGCGCTATGAGTCAGAATCAACTCCTTGGCAATGGGTTTGGGTTTTTCTGGTTGAGCGCATCAACCATTTGCACCATCCAGGGACTCCATGCAGACAGCAGAGACTTAGAATCATGGAAACATGGATGGATGTGATGGCGTCCACACATAATGGAGGACACCAGGCCTTGTGGACACAGCCCACAGCCCTGGACTCTCTCAGGCTTAGATGCAGTCCCTCTCATCTTGCCAAATCCCTGCCCTCCCCATCAGGCCTCACTTCCTAGAACCTGTTTTGTATACAAATTACTCTTCCTGCTTCTCCTGCTTGGCTCCAGTCCTGGGAGTGCTGCCCAGCTGCAAGGTGGAGCTAAAAATTCCATTCCTGGAGAGTCATTTCTGACTCATAGCAACCCTATATGATGGAGTAGAACTGCCCCATGAGGTTTCCAAGTCTGTAATCTTTACAGGGAGCCCTGGTGGTGCAGTGGTTAAGAACTCAGCTGCTAACCAAAAGGTCAGCAGTTTAAATCCACCAGTGCTCCTTGGAAACCCTATGGGATAGCTCTACTCTGTCCTATAGGTTTGCTATGAGTTGGAATTGACTATCTTTAGGGAAGCAGACTGCCACATCTTTCTCCGGTGGAGTGGCTAGTGGGTTCAAATCACTGATCTTCCAGTTTGCAGTCAAGCACTTAATCACTGCGCCACCAGGGCTCCCCAGTGACCACATATTAGGGATTTGTCAGGAACTCCTGCATCCAGAGGGCCACAGGACACAAACTCTGAGCTTCCGGTGAACCCAGAGATTCTTTAGTAACTAAGTAATTGGTGTTCCTGGGTGGTGTAAACAGTTAATGCACTTGGCTGCTAATGAAAGGTTGGCAGTGGTGCCCACCCAGAGGCACTTTGGAACAAAGCAGGGCTTTGAACCGCTTCGTTCTGGTTTGGACCCCTGCTGAGAATTTGCATTTCTAACAAGTTCCCAGGGGATGCTAATGCTGCTGGTTAGGGAAAAATTCTGAGAACAGCTAGTAGAGCAGGGTTCTCAAGATTTATTATACATAAGAATCACCTGGGGATCTTGTTAAAATGTAGATTCTGATTCAGTGTATCTGGAGGTGGAAATGCAAATTCTCAGCAGGGGTTCAAACCAGAATGATCTGGTTGGAAGCCCTGGAAGAAAGGCTTGGAGAGCTACTTCTGAAAAATCAGCCATCGAAAACTCTCTGGAGAGGGACAGAGTAGCTGGTGCTGGGCCTGGGGACCATAGTTTCAGGGGATATCTAGGTCAATTGGCATAAAAGAGTTTATTAGGAAAATGTTCTGCATCCCACTTTGGTGAGTGGCATCTGGGATCTTAAAAGCTTGCAAGAGGCCACCTAAGATGCGTCAGTTGTTCCCAACTTACTTGGAGAAAAGGAGAATGAAGAACACCAAAGACACAAGGAAAATATTAGCCCAAGAGATAGAAAGGGCCACATAAACCAGAGACTCCATCAGCCTGAGACTAGAAGAACTAGATGGTACCTGGCTACCAGCAATGACCGCCCTGACAGGGAACACGATAGTGAGTCCCTGATGGAGTGGGAGAAAAGTGGGCTGCAGAACTGCAATTTACGTAAAAAGACCAGACTTAATGGTCTAACTGAGACTAGAGGAACCCAGAAGACATGGCCCCTGGACTCTCTGTTAACCCAGAACTAAAACCATTCCTGAAGCCAACTCTTCAGACAAAGATTAGACTGAACTATGGGACTTAAAATAATATCTGTAAAGAGTGTTTCTCTTAGTTCAATCAGATACACAAGACCAAATGGGCAGCTCTGTCTGGAGGCAGGAAGAGAAGGCAGGAAGGGTCAGGAACTGGTTGAATGGACACAAGAAACCTGGGATGGAAAGGGGAGTGCCCTGTCACATTGTAGGGATTGCAACTAATGTCATATAACAATATGTGTATACATTTTTGCATGAGAAATTAACTTGAGCTGTAAACTTTCACCAAAACACAGTAAAAAAAAAAATTGTTGAAGAAATGGGGGGGAAAAAGAGAAAGAAAGAAAACTCTCCAGAGCACAGTTCTACTCTGACACACATAGGGTTGCCATGAGTCAGAATTGACTCTGCGGAAACCGGTTTTTTTTTTTTTTTTTAAATTCAGCAATTACTTAAGAGATTGGGGGAAACTGAGAATCTTTTGTGGTAGCCATTAAGTTTTTAAACTTTTTATTGTAGACAATTTCAAACACACACAAAAGTAGAGAGAATAATGTATCCACCACCAAGCCTCAACGATTGGTTTCATTATCTTTCATCTTGTTTTATTCTTTCTCCCACATCAAAGTTTGTAAGAGCATTGGGCATATTGAATTTGGTTCCTGCATCATTTTGCTGAAAGTATTACTTTCACTTAAAGCACCATTTAAAGCTTGGTAATTTTGAAAGTGTTAACGTTGGCCCTGTTGACACCTTGATTTCAGACTTCAAGCCTCCAGAACGGTCAGAGAATACATTTCTGTTTATTAAAAGTGGTACTTTGTTATGGCAGCTCTAGGAGACTAATACACCCGGCTTCTCAAATTATTTTCATTTATTCATTTTTTAAAATTTTTTTAAAATTTTTAAATTTTATTTTATCGTGCTTTAGGTGAAGTTTACAGTGCAAATTAGTTTTTCATTCAAAAATGTATGCACAATTTGCTTCGTGACATTGGTTACAATCCCTACGATGTGACAGCACTCTCCCCTTTTCCACCCCGGGTTCCCCGTATCCATTTGTCCAGTTTTCCCATCCCTTCTTGCCTCCTCATCTTGGCTTTTGGGCAAATGTTGCCCGTTTGATCTTGTGTAGTTGATTCAACTAAGAAGCACATTGTATTATTGTTTGTTTTATAGGCCTGTTTAATCTTTGGCTTAAAGCGATCAAATGCTAACCAAGAGGTCGGTGGTTCGAAACCACCAGAAAGATGTGGCAGTCTGCTTCTGTAAAAATTTACAGCCTTGGAAACCCTACGGGGTTGCTATGAGTTGGAAGCAACTTGATGGCAGTGGGTTTGGTTTGGTTTGGAATCGTTAGCTGAAAGGTGGACAGATGGGGTTTTTGTGTACAGTTTACTAAATGTGTGTACGATCTGTCTCTGGTTATGCCATCTACTGGACAAAATTCCCAAAAGTGTTTGCGCATAGAAATAGGTTTAATCTGGAAAAACACTCTTCTATCAATAATTGTTCAACTTATGTCAGGCTTTGTAGCCAAAATATTTCTTATTCAGATGATGCCATGAATCAAAATGCTATAATCGGAATGATTTTTTAATGTCATTCCTTAAATAATGTGTAACATCACTTGCTGTCACTTTTCATGTCCTGAATAAATGTTCTTTCCATACACTATCAGAATTGCACAGTTTTCTTGTGAACTCTAGTTACTGTCTTGCCAAAAACTGAATTATGTAGATCGTTTGCCAATCTTTTTTTTTTTTTTTTCATATAGGCTTGGCCTGCAGCCTCAATATTTCTTTTTCAAATCAGGTTTTAATTTTGAGTACCCCACACTATTGAGTATGTCCAGTGTTATCAGGAGGGATCAGTCCCTGGAGAAGGACATCATGCTTGGTAAAGAAAAGGGTCAGTGAAAGAGAGGAAGACCCTCAACGAGATGAATTGACACAGTGGCTGCAACAGTGGGCTCAAGCATGACAATGATTGTGAGGACGGTGCAGGACCGGGCAGTGTTTTGTTCTGTTGTACATAGGATCGCTAAGTCAGAATCCACTTGACGGCACCTAACAACAACACACTATCAAGTATATACCACCCATTCTCCTTGTTTTCAAATAATATGTGCTCAGTGCTGCTAACTGTACTGGTACAGCTTGGGCTCTCCCGGGAGGCAGACTCTGAGGTGGAGACTAGCGTGCAGGACTTTGATAAAGGACCAACAGCTGTGGAAGGGAAGCTAAGGAAGTAGGACTGAGCAGAGGGAGGAGCTGGGCTGTGATTCAGCCCCAGCAAAGGGCTCAGGTCACCCCAAGGGAAGCCCAGGCATTGGAATCACCCATCAGAGTTGCCCTGAGTTGGGGAAGGGGATATGCCCTTGAGTGTGTATGGGGGGCTGTCTGATGAGCATTGGGAAGCTTATCAGAGCATCCACTACACTTTACCCATTCTCTTCCTTTAGTGTATTTTCCCCAACCACGAAGAGTTGGAGGGGCCATTGGTGGTCCAGCAGTAGAATTCTCACCTCCTATGCAGGAAACTCCAGTTTGATTCCCAGCCAGTGCACTACAGGTGCACCCATCACCTGTCTATCAGTTAAGGCTTGTGTGTTGCTATGATGCTGAACAGGTTTCTGCGGAGCTTCCAGACTAAGATGAACTAGGAAGAAAGGCCTGGTGATCTACTTCTGAAAATCAGTCAGTGAAAACCCTATGGACCACAACAGTCTGATCTGAAACTCATCATGGTGTTTCTTTCCATTGTGTATGGGGTAGCCATGAGTTGGGGGCCAACTGGATGGCAGCTAACAACAAAGACTTTGAAATAAAAACCAAGTACAAAATCCTTTAGGAGGGCCTGGTGGTGCAGTAGTTAAAGCGCTCGGCTGCTAATCAAAAGGTTGGAGGTTGGAACCTCATGCTGCTCCATGGGAGAAAGATGTAGGAGTCTGTTTCCTTGAAGATTTACAGCCTTGGAAACCCTGTAGGGCAGCTCTACTCTATCCTATAGCGTCATTATGAATCGGAATCAACTCTCTTGACAGTAGTGAGTTTGGTTTTTTTGGTTGACAGGATCCTTGGAGGTGAAATAAAGTAACAAGGATCTTATGGTTTATTCCCCAGTTGGAAGGATTTGCGTGAAACAACATTCCTACATACTTTTAACTGTCTTTTGGAAGGTAAACATGATTCATTATTTGAGGTAAATGATTTTCAAGGGTGTCCACTGTTTAATATTCAAATTATATGTCTGGGTTGGGTTGGCAGAACACAGTCAATAAAAAGATTCTTCTTTCTCCCTACCCCACCTGCTTGTAATTCTTCCTTCATGCTTTACATGGAATATAAAGTAGATTCACGTCCTGCTCAATCAGTAACGGATCTATGAAGCATTCTGCCGAAATAGTAACTGCGGGAACTCTTCCCTCTCCCCAACACCAGCCACTTTATTTTTCTCAAAAATTTGTCCAGTGATGCAACTAATGTTTTAAAAAGTTTTATTGTGGTAAATTACATATAACATATAATGTGCCATTTTAATTGTTTTGAGATACGCAATTCAGTGACATTAATTACATTCACAATGCTGTGTAGCCATCACCACTATTTCCAAAAGCTTTTCATTATCCCAAACAGAAACTCTGTACCATTAAACGATAGCTCCCTATTCTCCCCTCCCCTCAGCCTGTGATAACCTCTAATCTACTTGCTGTCTCTATGAATTTGCCCATTCTAGATACTTCATATAAGTGGCATCATACGATATTTGTCCTTTTGTGTCTGTTTATTTCGCTTAGCATAATGTTTTCAAGGTTCATCTGCATTGTATATGTATTAAACCGTCCTTCTTTTTTATGGTTGAATAATATTCCATTGTATGGATATACCACATTTTGTTTACCCATTAATCTATTGGTAGACACTTGGGCTGTTTCCACCTTTTGGCTAGTGTGAATAATACTGCAATGAACACTGGTGTACAAGCACTTGTTTGAGTCCCTGCTTTCAATTCGCCTGGGTATATACCCAGGAGTGGAATTGCTGGGTCACAAGGTAATTCTATGTTTAACTTTTTGAGGAACCACCAAACTGTTTTCACAGCGGGTTGTACCATTTTACCTTCCTACGAGCAATATACAAGGATTCCTACTGATCCAATTGTTTTTATAATAGCTTTCCATCTTCTGTTTTCTGATCCTGATGATGTTTTCCTTCTTGATATCTAGGGACAAATAATCTAGTTAGTTTTATTATTTTATCTTAGAATTTGTAATATCTTAAAATAATACATAGGTAACAAGTCATTAAATATTAATATTCATGAAATTTCTAAAGTAACAATAACAATTGTTATACTAATAATATAATTAACAGATTATTATATAGTACTCTTCAATTTCTACCCACATAATACTTTGTGGATTACTAATGGCAATTGCGTATTAGTTATTACATAGGACTCATGCCAAATGAAAGGACTTGTAGATTTAAATTTGGAACTCAACAATCCCATTCTGGTTCCATTCTCAGTAAACAATTAGCAGAAAATATGAACTGCAATAGGAAACATCAAATGCAGCCAGTACACAAAAACACCAATAGGGATTTTTTAAAAATATGCTCTGCATATCCAGTGGAAAAGCGGCTTTTTTAGAAGCACAGTTATTTTAGATGATTTTAGATCAACAAGGTCTTTCAATTTTCTAACTGATTTCTCTGTGTGTTGCTATGATGTTGGACAGATTTCAGTGGAGCTTCCAGACTAAGACAGACTAGGAAGAAAGGCCTGGCAATCTACTTCCAAAAATCAGCCAATGAAAACCCTATGGATCACAATGATCTGATCTGCAACCGATCGTGGGATGGCGCAGGACTGGGCAGTGTTTTGTTCCATTGTGCACGAGGTTGCCATGAGTCCCGAACCCTCTGTGACAGCTAACAAGTGGAAGTGGCGTGGGAGCTACCAATCCTATTAGAAGATGCTTTACTGCCATCTGCTGGAAAATAGTTGCAATAAGTTATAAATCACATACTTTTCAGTCAGCGAAGGTATAATGCAATACACAAAAATTTCCAAAATAATTGTTTTAAAATTAATTAAGATGTCTGTGATGTGACTGGCACATTAGATGTGGTTCTCTTGTTCAGTGTCTAACATGAACAATTATACACGGTGACGGTGGAAGGCCACACACAGATGGGCAGATGTAGATGGCGGAGAGGACTGATTGGCTGGTGGCTGTGGTAGAGAAAATCTTGAACGCTGTTTCAAGTTCAAACAGGTTTATTAAGGGTTTAAAACAATTGCAATTGGGGAACTATGTAGCCCACTGAAAATGGAACCAGGGAGTCCCAAGGCAGTTTCATTATACAAGTATTCTTATGAGGTAGAAAGAGGAACCAAACCACAGGGAGAGCAATTACAGGAAAATCAATGAACACTGTAATAATCACACTCTGATTGGTTACTGATTATTAATAGTATAATTAGTGATTACAGGTAGCTTCATAGGATGCTTACATCATGGTCACAAGATGCTTACATGTATTGTCTTTGTCTATTTTGCAAAATATCTTGTTGGCAACAGCACGCAGAGCGCACTCTTCCTGAGTACGTGTACTTTGAGGAGTGCAGATGGTCGCTTGGTTAAGACCCTTCCGGGCATATGGTTTCACATTCTGGTTTTGACCACCGAGGAAAAACATGTTTTTCTCAAAAAAAAACATAGCTGTTAGTCTAGAAATTTTTAGATAGCATGGTCAGCATATTATGCCTCTGTCTCACTGATGGCACTGAAAGATGTCCTTTCCTGAGACATGGCAAAAGGAAAAACAGAAGGTTTCTGAGAGGAGACCCACAGCCAGAAGTAGCAGGACCTGGGAATCAGGCAGGAGTGGATTTTAGGATCATCAGAAGTGGTAGCTAGCATCAGAATACTGTTTCCTTTATATTCCAAACTTCTCTGCCTTTTCCAAGGATTTTCATTGCCTGTCCCTTCTCTCTCCTTCACTTCTCCCTTACTTGTATCCAAGACCTTCCTCACTTCTACTTTCTCCTCTCCTCCAGGCACACCGTCTTCCCCCTTCTTCTCTTCCACTTCCAGAACCATTTCCCCCAGCCTCTCTTCCACTCTCACCCCTTTCTTCCACCTCCTTCTCTTTGCTTTTCCCCAACTTCCAACTCTCTCTCCTAGCTTCAGTTTCCCCACCTTTCCTCACCCTCTCTTCCCCTTCCCTCTCACTTTCCATCCTTCTTTCCTGAACCCATTACATTTCCCTTGTCTTGGATTGCCAGATTAAATGCAGGACGTTAAGTTAAATTTGAATTTCAGGTACACAAGGCGTACATTTTTGGGTGTCCCAGTATGTCCCAAATACTTCATGGTATATACCTATACTAAAAAAGTTAGTCATGGTTTATCTGAAATTCAAATTTTATTAGGCATCCTGTATTTTTATTGGAAATCCTGGTGGTGTAGTGGTTAAGAGCTACAGCTGCTAACCAAAAGGTCAGCAGTTAGAATCCACCAGGTGCTCCTTGGAAACTATGGGGCAGTTCTACTCTGTCATATAGGGTCGCTATGAGTTGGAATGGACTCAATGGCAATGGGTATATATTAGGGGGTATTTTTATTTGCCAAATCTAGCAACCCTACTTCTGCCTCTCCCCCACTTCCCAGCCCATGCTCACTTCACCCTGTTTGGTCTACTTGGAGACACTTCAGCTCTCAGGCAGACAGTCCAGTGCCACCCACTCACCCAACTTAGCTCCTCACCAGCTACCCTGAGCCTCCTCACAACTCAGTAACTAAAGGGATATCACCAGGCAGTGCAGAGGGTCTCTAGGACATTGCTCTAGCTCTATAACCAGTATTGATTTTGCTTGGTTAGTGCCTGAGCATATTCATTATTATATGGTTTAGTCCATTGATTCATTTGTTTATCCTTAGGCCTTTACCATGCTGACTTCCTTATCATAGCTTCAGAGAAGGTCTTACATAAAGAGGTACAAGTCCTTCCCCTTTTTCTTTAAGATTGTCTTGACTATTCTAAGTCCCTTCTATATAAATTTTAGAATCATCCTGTCAGCTTCTACAAAAAAAGCCTGCTGGGATTTTGATCGGGATTTGTATTAAGACAATATATACATTTGGGAAGAACTGATAGGCTAATAGTAAGAGTCTTCAAATCGTGAGTATGATATTGTTCCATTTATTTATGTTCTTAGTCTCTCAAAGCAATATTTTGTAGTGTTCAGTATATGCCTTGCATATCTTCTATATACATATTATTTATAATGAATATAAATTATATTTAGATTATTTATAATAAATATATTTATTGTAAATGTTATATTTATTATAAATAATGAAATACACGTTTTTATATAAATATATTTATTTACAGATATTTTACTTTAAATGGTATTGCTTTTCAATATTATTTTTAAATTATTTGCTGGTTTATGGAAATATAATTAAAATATATAATATTGAGATTTTATCTTCCAATTTTGTAAGTTTACTCATTAGTTCTGTTTGCAAATTTCTTTGGCTTTTCTATGTGCACAGTCACGTCATCTGCAAATAAAGACAGTTTTATTGCTTCCTTTTCAATCTGTGTGCCTTTTCTTTCCTTTTTTTTTTTTTTGCCTTATTGCACAGGCTAGCACCTCCAGTACAAGATTAATAGAAGCAGTAGGAGTAAACATGTTTACCTTGTTCCTGACATTGTTATATGGTTTGAATATCACCTCTGCCCACACCCCTCACGGCCTAGGCCATCCCTCAGGGCTTCCCCATTCTCACTTCAACAGAGGCAAACCATTAAGGCCATGGGCTGTGGATGCTTTGGTCACCCATGGGCTCCAGGATTCAGAACTGGAGATCAGACTGAACATCCCAAGCCCCATCCCAGAACCTACCTGCTCATCAGAGTGGATATGGCTTAGCCCAGATTCAGAGTACATCCTGGGCACCTGGGTGAGTGGAGGAGAGACAGAGAGATCAAGAAGCCATCAGATACCTCCTAAGCCCTCAGAACATGGTGCTGACTTGCATCCAGGGTTGATATTATTGCACATTAGTTAGGGGTTCTTCTCCAGAAAGGAATGCTTCATCACTATCTGGTTCTCGATAGTATCCTTTGAATTATTAATAACACTTGGTATGGGGTAAAATTGCTTATGTCTACTCTGACATTTCATCTGCTTGTGTTAACATACTGGGCAACAGCAGAGAAGAAGTCAATTTGTTGGGTCAACACATGGATCTGAGAAATGGTTGGATATCCATGTGGAGAGTCTGAATCTCACTGAGTTTAAGCAGTCTCTAGATAGCTGGTCAACCCTGGTGGCACAGTGGTTAAGTGCTTGGCTGCTAATCTAAAGGTCAGCGGTTCAAATTCACCAGCCGCTCCGCGGGAGAACGATGTAGCAGTCTGCTTCTGTAAAGATTACAGCCTTGGAAACCCTATGGCACAGTTCTATGGTACTCTGTCCTATAGCGTTGCTATGAGTCAGAATCAGCTAATGGCAGTGGGTTAGGTTTGGATTAGATAGCTGGTAGTTGAAACATATTTAGTAGTTCCTCTTTTTTTTCCCTTTTGCATTTGATAACCTGTAGAAAACTTAAACATGGAATGCTTTGAAAATGTAAATCACAGATTGTTCATTAATTGGGGATGATCTAAGTGGCATGGAGGAAGCCTTAAACACAACTCCCAGGCCCTTAATGGCCAAATACGGGATAAGACTGTGGACCTAGAAATTGGTTTAAGAAAAAAGTTACCAGTATTTTAACAAAAAATATGTATTTAAAAATCATAGTAAACATGCAGAAGGGCACCATATCCAAAAACACATGATCAAATACCCTTTCTTTGGCAGCATTTATGTGGTTTCTAATGATAGCTTTAAAATATGTTTGTCTTAGTCATCTAGTGCTGCTATAAGAGAAATACCTAAGTGAGTGCCTTTAACCAACAGAAATTTATTTTCTCATAGTTGGGAGGCTAGAAGTCTGAATTCAGGGCACCAGCTCTACGGGAAGGCTCTCTCTCTGTGGGCTCTGGGGAAAATCCTAATCTCTTCAGCTTCTGTTCCTTGGCTCCTTGGTGATCTTCACCTGGGCATGGCAGCTATCTTCCCCCGTCTCTGCTTTCTTAATCTGTTCCTTTTATATGTCAAAAGAAATTGACTCAAGACATACCCTACACTAATACTGCCTCATTAACATAGCAAAGAAAACCCATTCCCAAATGGGATGATAACCACAGGTATAAAAAAACCAGAAAAAAAAAAAAAAAAAAGCCAAACTTACTGCTGTAGAGTTGATTCTGGCTCATAGAGACCCTATAGGACAGAACAGAACCGCTCCATAGGGTTTCCAAGGCTGTAAATCCTTATGGAAGCCGACTGACACATCTTTCTCTCACAGAGTGGCTGATGGATTTGAACTGTTGACGTTTCGGTTAGCAGCTGAGTTCTTAACCACCACACCATCAGGGCTCAACCATAGGTATAGGGATTAGGATTTACAACACATATTTTTTTGGGATACAATTCAATCCATAACAATGTTCATAATTATTAAATATCCTCCTTTTTGATGAACAAAGCTGTAAATAAAAAGTGAGATATGTGTATTTCAAATCAATTTAATACAAGCAATGCTTTATAGATTAGCTTTGAAATAAAGAAAGATCTGAAATGGAAGAGAATCACGATATCATGAAAACAAGGGCTATTTTCCTAAAGTTTATTATGAAAAATTTAAATATGCAAAAGTGTTGAAAACTTAGTTCAATGATTATCCATATACCTGTCACCTAGATTCAAAATTGTTAACATTTGCCATATTTGCTTTATCTATTTATATTTCCACATCAGTTAGCTTCTGGGACAAACTACTCCAAAATTTAGTGGCTTAAAACAATAGGCATTTTATTTATCTCCCAATTCTACAGGTCTCCTGGGTGGTTCTTCTGGTCTAGGATGACCTGACCAATCTCTGCTGGGTTCTCTTGGGTCTGTGGTCAGCTGGTGGGTTGGATGGTGAGTGAATGATCTGGGAGTGTCTCACTCAAAAGACAGGAAGTTAGGTAGCTGTCAGCCAGTTCTCAATTCTCTTCCATCCTCTGTTGGCTAGCTTGGAATTCGTCACACAGGAGTTGCAAAGTTCCAAGGGTCAGAAAGAAAAAGCAAGCCCCGATAAGCAAGTGCTTTTTATGCCTCTGCTTAAGTTATGTTTGCTAATGTCCCATTGGTCAGAGCAAGTCACAGGGCTAGCTCAGAGTGATGTGGAAGGATCTAACAGAAGGTATGGATAGAGGGAGGGGAATAATTTGTAATTATTTTTACTATATTTATCTATCTCAGTGACGGACTGACCAACCAACCGACCCATCTATCTATCATTGTGAATGTGTGCTTTTGTCCCTACCATGTAAAAGTGAATGGATTTTGATTCTCCTAAATGATAGAGATCAAGTAGAATATATTTATCATACTAATAACCACAGATCAAGCACCAAAGACTATGTTGATCAGCTCCCATAAAGATGTCACATCTGGCAAAAGCAGCTGAAATTGGAGCAGATATCTCATTAAGTTTAAGGTAGTGACTGTATCATTAATTTTTTTTTTTTTGCTTTGCTTACAATTACAGTTTTATTATAGTGAAAAGGATACAAATGAAGAGATGCATAGGGCAAGGTCTGGCAGGGTTCCCAACACCGAGCTTCTATGTCCCAAAAAAGGATATGCTAAGGAGCCCTCGTTAAATGCTTGGATGCTAACCAAAAGGTCAGCAATTTGAATTCGCTACAGACTCCATGGCAGAAAAGACCTGGTGATCTGCTCCCATAAAGATCACAACCCAGGAAACCCTATGGGGCAGCTCCACTCTGTCCCATAGGGTCACCATTAGTCAGAATCAACTCAGTGGCACACAACAACAACACTCCCTTGTATAGCAATGTCTATCACCAACCAGGAAGCTCATGGAGCTTCCATGTCCGGAGCCTTTATCGGGATCCCATTAAGTAGGCATGACTGAATCATGTCCGTCTAGGTCAGCTGATATCAGGAAATAGTCTTCCTGGCCTGCCCCTACCCAAGTCACCTAATCAGCATAAACCCTCAGGTGTGGCCTGGAGGCCTCATCAAAGGTCCTACAATCCCTGAAGAAATTCCAAGGTTTTTGAGGTTGTATTTTAGGAATCCAGGACAAAGACCAAATTCTTTGGGTAAAGTTAAATTCTTTGACTTTAACCTCACATATTGATTACAAATTTACCAACCTGTATTTCTCAGATAGTCAGTATAATAATCCTTGTCTATTTCTCAAATGCTCATTCTACATTAATTCCAATGCTGAGTGTTGAATGTAGTTCTATAGTCACATCTATAATCACCTTCATGCTCTGCATACTGACATCCTTAGCACAAAAATACTGACTGTATTTATTACTATTACTATTGTTGTTAGGTGCTGTCGAGTTGTTTCCGACTCACAGTGACCCTATGTACAACAGAATGAAACACTGCCTGGTCCTACAACAACCTCACAATCATTGTTATGCTTGAGGCCACTGTTGCAGCCATTGTTGTGTTAATCCATCTCATTGAGGGTCTTCCTCTTTTTTGATGACCCTTTACCAAGCATGATGTCCTTCTCCAGGGACTGGTCCCTCCTGATAACATGTCCAAAGTATGTGAAACATAGTCTCACCATCCTTGCTTCCAAGAAGCATTCTGGCTGTACTTCTTCCAAAACAGATTTGTTCGTTCTTCTAGCAGTCTGTGGTATATTCAATATTCTTCTCCAACATCATAGATCAAAGGCATCGACTCTTCTTCAGTCTTCCTTATTCATTGTCCAGCTTTTGTATGCATATGAAGGGACTGAAACCATCATGGCTTGGGTCAGGCGCACCTTGGTCCTCAAAGTGATGCTGTTGCTTTTTATCAGTTATTATTTATAAAAACAATAATAGCAGTTGCTATTTGTTGAATGCCTGAAAATGATCAGGTGCTGGATGCTTTTCACACACTATCTAATTTAGTCCTGTACTAACCCTATGAGCAGTCACTATCACTCTTTCTACATACGAAAAAGCTTTGGTATAGTGAAAGGAGCTCTGGATTAAGAGTAGAAAGTTTCGAGCTTAATAACTGAAACCTTAGGCAATTCATTTGTTTTGAGCCCCAGTGTCCCCAATTTAAAAATAGGAATTACAATTATTAACTTCCTAGATTGTATGAGATAATGATATCAATTAGCTTTTGCTCTATAAGAAGTCACCCCAAAAGCAAGAGGCTTAAAACAACCAAGTGTTTCTCACAATCCTGGGGACTGTCTGAGCATTTCTTTTAATCTGGGCTTGTTTGGCTGTGGCTGGATGGTGTAGCATGGCCTCACTCAAATGTCTGATGGTTGGCTAGGTATTAGTGGAAGGCATGGGGATGACTTTTTCATGTGTTTTTCATCATTTCTCAGTCTAATTCAGGCTTGTTCACAAAGAGCTGGGTTCCAAAAACAACAAAAAATCTCCAATGAGTAAGCACTTTTAAAGCCTCTATTTGTGTCACGTTTCCTAATGTCCCAAAGCAGGTCAAATGTGCATGTCCAGATTCAGGGAGTGGAGAAATAAACTACCTTTGGTGAGAGAAGCAAAGGTTACATGCACAGGAATGTGCAGGATTTGTGGGTATTTTTTAATCTACCACATCCACTAGCTTCAGTCATGCAGGTTTTTGCAGGGTCAAACGTGAAATGAATGGAGCTATGGTGGTGACAGGATCCCTGGTGGTGCAGTTGTTAAGCACTCGGCTGCTAACTGAAAGGCTGGGCAGTTTCAACCTACCAGCTGCTCCACGGGAGAAAAATGGGGCAGTCTGCTTCCATAAGGATAACAGTCTTGGAAGCCTTATGGGGGCAGTTTTACTCTGTCCTATAGGGTTGCTATGAGTTGGACTTGGCAATGGGTTTTGTTTTGTTTTGGTATGATGGCTACAAACAACTCTGCATCCTCTAAATTTTTGATGGTGTTGTTATTCTCTGCAATTCCTCCCATAATACAGTGTGGCTTCAGATTTACTATCCCGGCCAGTTTGGACAGTTTCAGGGACTTCCACTTGGCTGTTTCTTACTCTGTAGGGTAGGAAGACACTGATGAGTTCTACCAGATGCTAAACATAAGATGGCAGGGTGGGCTCCCTGGCCCACGACTGAGGTGGCTGCAGTGGGCATGCTGACCCACAGAGCGAGAGAGCTGAGTGTCTTTGGGCTGAGGCTTACTGGTGGAGTGGGGTGCCTCTGGGCAATTACTGGCAGAGCTAAAGAGCTTTGTAACACTTGCCTGAGCAGGGCAGAGGCCAAGCCAAGGGCCAAGAGAGTGGCCTACCTTCAGGCACAGCTGAGAAGTTGTCCTGATTGAAGAACTGTATCCTGAGTCGTTCCTGATCCTGAATTATAACCTGTTACTTCCCTTATAAATTCCATTAATTGTACTGTCTGTGAGTTGTGTGTGGCCACTGCAGTGAATTAACCTGGCAAAGATGTAGAGAGTGCTGTGGGAGGGACAACCGGTGCCAAAACTGGTAAAAAAAAAAAAAAAAAAAAAAAGGTTGGCGAGAGGAGGTGTGTCTGACCTCCACCTCATAGGAATCAGCTTTGGGCTGATGCTGATGGTGATTCTCACTTTTCCCCCATGTGAAGTTAGATGAGATCTGATGCCACCACACCACTTTTACAGTGAGGAAACTGACCATAAAGAAAAAGACCCCCATATTCTCTGAAGTTTCCTCTAGTATAAATATTCTGATATTCTGTAAACAGAGGAATACAAATGAAGGCTTTCTTATATTGATTAAATTATGAGTTCTCTGACGATGAAATTTTCAATACAATCAAAAGCCCTTCCCCATTCAAAGGGCTTCTCACCAGTGTGAACTCTGATGCTGAGGTCCTACAAGTATGACTTGCATGATGTTGGGTAAGATGATAGTTCTAATTAAAGGCCGTCCTATTATTTCTTACATTCATAGGGTTTCTCACCAGTATGAATTCTCTGATGTTGAGTAAGTTGTTTATGAGACTAAAGGCTTTCCCACATCCCATAGTCTTTACATTTACAGGATTTCTCACCTGTATGAATTAACTGATGTATTCAAAGGTCTCCATCATATCAAAAGGTCTTTCTAGATTTTTTACATTCATAGGGTTTTACACTAATATTACTTCTCTGACATTGAGTGAGCTGTTAATGCATACTAAAAGCTTCCCCATCTGCCTTACAGATAGTTTTTTTTAACTAGTATGAGTTCTCAGTTGTACACTAAGGTCTCCACCACAAGTAAAGATCCTCCCATATTCCTTCATGCATAGGATTTCACCTTCATGTAAATATTCTGATGAGTAAGCTATGAGTGCACAAGAAGGCTCTCCTACATTCCTTAAATTCATAAAGTTTCTTACCACTATAAAATTCTTTTATGTTTAGTAATATAACCAAGTCTAAAGCCCTTCCCTGGTGGTGCAGTGGTTAAGAGCTATGGTGAGCTACAGCTGCTAACAAAAACATCGGCAGTTCCAATCTACCAGCCATTCCTTGGAAACCCTATGAGGCAGTTGTACTCTGGCCTATAGGGTCGCTATGAGTCGGAATTGACTACATGGCATTGGGTTTGGTTTTGGTTTTTTAAAGCCCTTTCCACATTTATTACATTCACAGGGTTTTTCACTAATATGGATTTTCTGATGTTGAACAAATTTTGAATCACAGAAAAAGGACTTTCTACATTTGTTATTCAGTTTCTCACCAGTATGGACTTTTTGATGCTGGGTAAGTTGGTAGACACAACTGAAGGTCTTCCCAAATTCATTACATTTAGAGAGATTCTCACCAGTACAAATCTGTTTTCTGTAAGTGGGCATTCTGTCATAGCTTATTAGCATTTAATTGAATATTATTTTTGAGGTTGCTGCTGTCCATCAAATTCACTTTTAGACTTCTGGTCATTTCTAAAAATGGATCCCTCAAGGCCGAGGGTTTTACATTTTTGCATTACATGAGAGTGAATTCAATTTATTTCACAAATATTCAAGAAATAATTTATTGGCCCCATATTTTTACTCCCAGTACGAAATTCCACTTTGAAGAAAGAAAAATTGCTTTATTTTATCTGCACCAGAAAAAAATTAAACTTTTATAGTAGAAATAAAACAGATGAAAAATAGTGTCCTTTAAAAGTAAATGGCTTAGAGAGCTCTTAATACTGTCAGGCAATTTGGAAAAAGGCAAAGAGAACTCAGGAAGTGGTCAGCTTACATAATGTGGTATGGCAAACATGTGACCCTAATTGCTCTCCCCATACTGTGACAGCAGACTCCTCCTTTCCACCCGATTCCCCATGTCCACTGAACCAGCTCCTAACCCTCTCTGCCTTCCCATCTCACCTTCAGACAGAAGCTGCCCGTTTAGTCTTTTGTATCTACTTGAGCTAAGAGGCACACTCACTTTATGTCCAACAGTCCAGTCCAATCCCCGTCTGAAGAGCTGGTCTCGGAAATTTAGTTCTAGGCTGATAGAGAATCCAGGGGCCGTGCTTTCCGGTGCGCCTCCAGTCTCAGTCAGAACATTAAGTCTGGTCTGCTTACTATAATTTGAGTTCTGCACCCTACCTTTCTCCTGCTCCATCATGGACTCTCTGTTGTGTTCCCTGTCAGGGTGGTCACTGGTGGTATCCAGGCACCATCTACTTCTTCTGGTCTCAGGCTGATGAAGTCTCTGGTTTGTGTGGCTCTTTCTGTCTCCTGAGCTAATAATTTCCTTGTGTCTTTGGTGTTCTTCATACTCCTTTACTCCAGGTGGGTTGGGACCAATTGATGCATCTTAGATGGCTGCTTGCAAGCTTTTAAGATCCCAGACACCAGTCACCAAAGTAGGATGCAGAACATTTTCTTAATAAGCTTTGTTATGCCAAATGACCTAGAAGTCCCCTGAAAGCATGGTCCCCATACCCCTACCCATGCTACTCTGTCCCTCAAAGTGTTTGATTGTATTCAAGAAAATTCTTAGCTTTGGTTTAGTCCAGTTGTGCTGACTTCACCTGTAGTGTGTGTTGTCCTTCCCTTCACCTAAGACAATTCTTATCTACTATCTAGTTAGTAAATAACCCTCACCCTACCTCCCCACCCTTGTAACCATCAAAGAATGTTTTCTTCTACGTTTAAACCTTTTCTTGAGTTCTTATAATAGTGGTCTTATACAATATTTGTCCTTCTGTGATTGACTAAATTAACTCAGCATAATGACCTCCAGATTCCTCCATGTTACAAGATGTTTCACAGCTTCATCATTATTCTTTATCGTTGCGTAGTATTCCATTGTGTGGATGCATCGTAATTTATCCATTCGTCCATTGATGGGCACCTAGGTTGTTTCCATCTTTTTGCTATTGTGAACGGTGCTGCAATGAACATGGGTGTGCATATATCTATTCATGTGACAGCTCTTGTTTCTCTAGGATATATTCCAAGGAGCGGGATAGCTGGATCGTATCGTACTTCTATTTCTAGCTTTTTAAGGAAGCATCAAATCGATTTCCAAAGTGGTTGTACCATTTTACATTCCCACCAACAGTGTATAAGTGTTCCAGTCTCTCCACAACCTCACCAGCATTAATTGTGTTTTTCGGATCAATGCTAGCCTTGTTGGGGTGAGATGATATCTCATTGTGGTTTTAATCTTCATTTCTCTAATGGCTAATGATCGTATTTCTTCATGTGTCTGTTGGCCGCCTGAATATCTTCTTTGGCAAAATGCCTGTTCACATTCTTTGCCCATTTTTGAATTGGGTTGTCTTTTTGTTGTTGAGATTTTGCAGTACCTTGTAGATTTTAGATTTGTTGTAGCCAAATTTTTTTTCCCAGTCTGTAGGTTGTCTTCTGACTCTTTTGATGAAGTCTTTTGATGAGCATAAGTGTTTGACTTTTAGGAGCTCCCAGTTATCTAGTCTCTCTTCTGGTGCTTGTGCACTGTTACTTATGGTTCGTATTCTTTTTATGCCATGTATTACGGCTCCTAGTGTTGTCCCTATTTTATCTTCCATGATCTTTATCGTTTTCGATTTATATTTAAGTATTTGATCCATTTTTAGTTTTTGTGCACGGTGTGAGGTCTGGGTCTTGTTTCAGTTTTTGCAGATGGATATCCAGTTATGCCAGCACCATTTGTTAAAGAGACTGTCTTTTCCCCAATTAATGGACTTTGGGCCTTTGTCAAATATCAGCTGCTCATAGGCGGATGAATTTATGTCTGGATTCTCAATTCTGTTCATTGGTCTATGTATCTATTGTTGTACACGTACCAGGTTGTTTTGAGTACCGTGGCGGTATAATAGGTTCTAAAATCAGGTAGTGTGAGGCCTCTCACTTTGTTCTTCTTCAGTAATGCTTTACTTATTCAGGGCATCTTCCCTTTCCATATGAAGTTGGTCATTTGTTTCTCCATCTCATTAAAAAATGCCAGTGGAATTTGGATCAAGATTGCATTGTATCTGTAGATTGCTTTGGGTAGAACTGACATTTTCACAATGTTGAATCTACCTATCCATGACCAAGTTTTTCCACTTATGCAGGTTTCTTTTGGTTTCCTGTAGTAGTGTCTTGTAGTTTTCATTGTATAGATCTTTTACGTCTCTGGTTAGCTCTTTTATCTTCTTGGGGGTAATTGTAAATGGTATTCATTTGGTGATTTCCTCTTCGAGCTTCTCTTTGTTGGTGTCAAGGAATCCAACTGATGTTTGTATGTTTATCTTGTATCCTGAAACTTTGCTGAAATCTTCTATTAGTTCCAGTAGTTTTCTTGTGGATTCTTTGGGGTTTTCTGTGTATAAGATCATATCATCTGAAAATAGAGATACTTTGACTTCTTCCCTGCCAATTTGGCCTTTATTTCTTTTTCTAGACTAAATGCTCTGGCTAGGACCTCCAGCACAATGTTGAATAAGAGTGGTGATAAAGGGCATCTTTGTCTGGTTTCTGCCGTCAAGGGTAATGCTTTCAAAGTCTCTTCATTTAGGACCATGTTGGCTGTTGGCTTTGTATAAACGTCCTTAATTACATTGAGGAATTCCCCTATTCCTATTTTGTTGAGAGTTTTTTTTTTTTTTATCATGAATGTTGTTGGACTTTGTCAAATGCCTTTTCTGCATTGATTGATAAGATCATGTGGTTCTTGTCTTTTATTTATGTGATGGATTACATTGATTGTTTTTCTAATGTTGAACCATCCCCGCATACCTGGTATAAATCCCACTTGATCATGGTGAATTATTTTTTTGATTTGTTGCTGAATCCTATTGGTTAGAATTTTGTTGAGGATTTTTGCGTCAATGTTCATGAGGGATATTGGTCTGTAATTTTCTTTTTTTGTGGTGTCTTTACCTGGTTTTGTTATCAGGGGTATGCTGGCTTCATAGAATGAGTTTGGGAGTATTCCATCCTTTTCTATGCTCTGACATACCTTTGGTAGTAGTATGTTAACTCCTCTCTGAAAGTTTGGTAGAATTCTCCAGTGAAGCCATCTGGGCTGGGGCTTTTTTTGTTGGGAGTTTTTTAATTACCTTTTCAATCTCTTCTTTTGTTATGGATTTATTTAGTTCTTCTACCTCTGTTTGTGTTATTTTAGGTAGGTAGTGAGTTTCTAGAAATTTGTCCATTTCCTCTAGGTTTTCAAATTTGTTACAGTACAGTTTTTCATAGTATTATGTTATGATTCTTTTAATTTCAGTTAGGTCTGTTGTGATATCATCCATCTCATTTCTTATACAGGTTATTTGCTTCCTCTCCTGTTTTTCTTTTGTCAGTTTGGCCAGTGGTTTATCAATTTTGTTGATCTTTTCAAAGAACCAGCTTTTGGTCTTGCTAACTCAATTGTTTCTCTATTCTCTATTTCATCTAATTCTGCTGTAATTCTTATTATTTCTTCTGGTGCCTGAGGCCTTCTTTTGCTGCTCTCTTTCTGCTTGTTCTAGTTGTAGGGTTAATGTTTTGATTATGGCCCTTTCTTCTTTTTGGATGTGTGCATTTATTGCTGTAAACTGACCTCTGAGCACTGCTTTTGCTGTGTCCCAAAACTTCTGGTAGGATGTGTTTTCATTCTCATTTGATTCTATGAATTTCTTTATTCCATCCTTAATTTCTTCTATAACCCAGTAGTTTTTGAGCAAGGTATTGTTCAGTTTCCACGTGTTTGATTTTTTTTTTTCCTGGCTTTTTCCATTGTTGATTTCTACTTTTATGGCTTTATGGTCTGAAAAGATGCTTTGTAATATTTTGATGTTTTGGATTTTGCTAAGCCTTGCTTTATGGCCTAATATGTGGTCTATTCTGGAGAATGTTCCATGTGTGTTAGAAAATAAAGTATACTTGGCTACTGTTGGGTGGAGTGTTTGGTATATCAGATCAACTTGGTTGATTTTAGCATTTAGGTCTTCCGTGTCTTTGTTGAGCTTCTTTCTGGATGTTCTGTCCTTCACCAAAAGTAGTGTGTTGATGTCTCCTACTACTATTGTGGAGCTGTCTATCTCTCTTTTCAGCACTGTTAGAGTTTATGTATTTTGAAGCCCTGTCGTTTGGTGCGTAAATATTTATTATAGTTATATCCTCTTGGTGTACTGACCCTTTAATCATTATATAGTGTCCTTCCTTATCCTTTGTGGTGGATTTTACTTTAAAGTCTATTTTGTCAGAGATTAATATTGCCACTCCTGCTCTTTTTTGAGTATTGTTTGCTTGATATAATTTTTTCCATCCTTTGAGTTTTAATTTGTGTCTTGAAGTCTAAGGTGTGTCTCTTGTAGGCAGCATATAGATGGATCATTTTTTTTTAATCCAATCTGCCACTCTCTCTTTATTGGTGCATTTAGTCCATTTACATTCAGCATAATTGATAGGTATGAGTTTAGTGCCGTCATTTTGATGTCTTTTTTTGTGTTGTTCACAGTTTCTTTGTTCCACTTAATTTTCTGTGCTGAGTCATTTTTCTTCATGTATTGTCATCTTTTTCATTGTTGTTGACTTTGTGTTTGCTGAGTCTTTATATTTTTCTAGTTTTTTATTTTGACTTGTAGGATTGTTAGTTTCCTTTGTGGTTACATTAATATTTACGCCTAGTTTTCTAAGTTTATACCAGTCTTTTAGTTCTTTATATTGCCTTGACTTCCTCTCCATATGAAAAATCTATGTCTACAGTTTTTAAGTCCCTCTCTTTTGTTTTATTGTTGTCATCTTTTACACATTGACATCTGTTTCTCTATTTTCAGTGTTTTAGATTTGATTTACTTTTGTGACTTCCCTATCTGGGTTGATATCTGGTTGCTCTGTCCTGTGCTCTAGTCTTGGGTTGTTATCTGATGTTACTGATTTTCTAACGGAGGACTCTTTAGTATTTCTTGTAATTTTGGTTTGGTTTTTGCAAATTCCCTAAACTTCTGTTTATCTGGAAATGCCCTAATTTCACCATCATATCTGAGAAACAGTTTTGCTGGATATATAATTCTTGGCTGGCAGTCTTTTTTCCTTGAAGGCTTTATATATGTCATCTCATTGCTTTCTTGCCTGCACAGTTTCTGCTGAGTAGTCCAAGCTTATTCTTATTGACTCTCCTTTGTAGATGACTTTTTGTTTATCCCTAGCTACTCTTAAAATTCTTTCTTTATCTTTGGTTTTGGCAAGTTTGATTATAATATGTCTTGGTGACTTTCTTTTGGGATCTACCTTATATGGGGTTTGATGAGCATCTTGGATATCTTGTCATCTTTCACAGTATCAGGGAAGTTTTCTGCCAACAAATCTTCAACAATTCTCTCTGTATTTTCTGTTATCCCCCCCTGTTCTGGTACTCCAAATCACTTGTAGGTTGTTCTTCTTGATAGAGTCCACATAATTCTTAGGGTTTCTTCATTTTTTTAAATCCTTTTATCTGATTTTTCCTCAAATAAGTTGGTGTCAAGTGCTTTGTCTTCAATCTCACTAATTCTGACTTCCATTGCCTCTATTCTGCTCCTATGACTTTCTATTGACTTGTCTAATTCCGAAATTTTGTTGTTAATCTTCTGGATTTCTGATTGCTGTCTATGGATTCTTGCAGCCTGTTAAATTTGTCATTATGCTCTTCTCTCAACTTTTGAATTTCCTCTATTGCATGTTTTATGTTTTGCTTAATTTCCTTCCTAGTTTCTTGAAGAGTTCTGTATATTAATCTTTTGTATTCTGCCTCCGGTAATTCCAAGAAATTTTCCTCCTCTGGAAAATTTCTAGAGTCTTTATTTTGGGAGCTTGCTGAAGCCATCACGGATTGCTTCTTTATGTGATTTGATATTGACTGTTGTCTCCGAGCCATCAATAAGTTATTATATTTATGTTTGCTTACTGTGTCCTAGCTTATTTTGTTTTGATATGCCCAAATAGGCTTCTCGTATGAGCTAGTTTGATTACTGGCACCTTTGAAGCTCTAATGTCCTGTCACCAGCAGGTTAGATCAGTTACTAGGTATGTGAGCTCAAGAGTCCACCCACTCCTCCTGAATGGATTCAGCTCAGGTCCCTAGGTAGATAGCCACCAAGTGTGTGGTGTAGGCTCTCACTTAGTCCTAGATAGGCATGGGTAATTGGTGTAGGCACAGGCATCTGGCTGCATCAGGGGGATACACTCTGAGCAATGCAGGGGGCTGACGGCTGCCCCCATGGTGTGTCCCTGTTTTGCAGCCGGACTATGAGCACCTAATGCTGTTGGCTCTAAGGACTGGGGGACACCTCTTATTCCTGGGTCCCTATCACAGGTGGCCAGGTGGCATGGGTGGAACCACCAGTCCTCAGGCCCCTGATGTGCGCAGGTGAAGAACCTGCTTAATGAGAGAGCAGTGTTAAATGTCAAGAACCTGCCACTTCACAGCTGAAACAGTTGAAGTTAGACTTCCAGTATATACCCTGTTGTACTGTAATAATGAGGGCCTACGCTGTTGAAATGGGCCCACACAAATCTATGCAGGTGGAAAGGCACTCAAAGTCCGTGGATCCCTTACGTGTGTGCCTAGGCAAATGAGCTGTGCCTACCCTGGGTTCATGGCTTAGGGGAGCCGGCAGTTTATTTTTTCCTGTTTGTTAATTTGTTAACTCTCCAAGGCAGGGAGAATGGCTCCGAGCATGTGACGAATCCTACTTGCAGCCCAGGCGACTCGGCAATTGCTGAAGCTGGTCCGGGATCCAGCGCAGAGCAAGGAGCAGGGAGGTAAACAGGGAGAGAGATTTTTCCCTAAGGGGGGTGTTTCTGATCCGTGCGGTAGGCCATATACAAGTACTTATCTTTCGCCGATCCAAGGCTGCTTCTTACTGTTTCTGGGTGGCCGGGTAGACTTTCTGTGGCTGGGTCTCTCCTGGTGCAGAAAACGCACCTCCCGAGCACTGCTGCTTGCCTGCCTCACTGCTCTCCCCACAAGCTGATCAGGCCTCAAGGGTTCGGGCTCTCACCGGGTCAGTTCTGGCAACTCCTCCATGCTTCTGAACCATCTCTCCCTCCCCCTGCCACTCAGTCTGGTTCCTCAACTCTGCCTTTGATGTTCAGAGCTCCCAGACTACCATACATAATTGATTTACTTGTTTTTTCGAGTCTCTGTTGTTAAAGGGTCCACCAGAAACGTATGACTACTCTGCCCTCTCAGCCCCGCCTCCCTCTACTTGAGTTTTCAATGATTTATTTTTATTCTTAGAATAAGATTTCAACATGTAACCTGATAATATAAGACCCATTTTAAGTCACTGCCCCCTTTACTCTCTCTCTCCTTCCATACTGTTTCCTTGAAGACCTGAGAATATGCCACAACCTTCCCCATTTCTTAGTGCTTTCCAAAGGCTCTTTAATCTCCCAAGATTTCTCTGGTCTGTACTCTTTATTAGCTCCTTCCTTCTCATCCCTTAGTTCTCAGGTTAAACCCAACCTAAGTATGTGTTCTTTGTTCTCCACTCCAGCATGTCATACCTTGTCTATATAATTATCTTCGTGTATTTATTAATTTTTAAAATTTATTATCCTGTTTATTTTCTTACCCTACATTTCCCAAAGGGCAGCTGACTCCCTCTTTTGTTCACCAAACCGAAACCAAACCTGCTGCTGTCCAGTCAATTCCAACTCATAACAACCCTACAGGACACAGGAGAACTGCCCAATAGGGTTTACAAGGAGTGGTTAGTGGATTTAAACCGACCTTTTTGTTAGCAGCTGAGCTCTTAACCACTGCACCACCAAGGCCCCTTTCTTCACCATTAAATAACAAATCCCTGGCACATATAGGTGTAAAATAATTGGTTGCAGATTGAATGAATCATTGGATTAAAGAAAGGAAATCATGATGAGAACAAAGGGGACATTACAAAAATAACTCACTGAAGAAGAAAGTTGAATCCCACAATTATGTAACAGTTACTGAATCTGTCTCCCTGCCTCTAATCCCTCACACTTTACTATATCCATTAAGTATATTCCTTCCCATATCACTTTCCTTACAGATGGGAACAAAAGCACATCCAAGTTAGCTAAGTGAAATATATGTAGGTAAAAATATTTGTTTATATTTGATTATTCTCTAATTACCTGTTCCTTTAAACATACAAGTGTCTCCACCACTGCTATGATTCCATCCTGTTTACAGTCTTGGTTGTTTTTATTTAATCCCCATGTCAACTAAGAAACTGGGATCTTAACTTCAGTTGTATTTTTACCAGATGCTCAATCTGTTTGGTTCCTTATATACTCTCCCAGGTCTTCTCTTCAACTCTCTTATAGTCAAGGCCAACCAAATTATCTTATTCTTTCGAGATAATGAACCTAATTATTTTTTTCCCAATTACAGTAACAGGTACATATATCCTGAGAGACTTATGAAATTTTGAACAATCAGAATTAGGGATGCTGGAGAGAATAGGGTACCTGAATAATATGGGAAAGTCTGGGGGAGGATCAGAATGCCACAACTTTATGCAAGGACATACTGAGTATAGGCTAGAGGATGGCAATTCAGGTGAGGAAACCACCCAAGGAGAATCTAAAGTTTGAACGATTTATGCATGAATTGGTAGCAGTCAGAATTTTGTTTAACTGGAATATGACATCTTCAAAAAAGGTGAAATATACCAAAACCATTCTTTGACCCTTACAACTAGAAATTTAATGACAATATTAGAAAACCAAAAGCCCACACATCTGGAAACAAAAAGTCTCTCTTCTAAATATTTTTAAAAGTTTCTTTCAATTATGGCTTTCCTAGTGGGTGTGAAGTGGTATCTCACTGTGGTTTTCAATCATATCCCCTAGTGACTAATGACACCGAGCATCTTTCTTACATGCTTGCTGGCCATTTCTATGTCTTCTTTGGAAAAATGTCTATTCAAGTCCTTTGCCAATTTTTAAATTAGGTTGTTGAGCTGTAGGAGTTCTTTATATCAAGATTAGGTTTTAAAAGGGCTGTAGATACAACAATAATAGTTCAAGTCTTCAATACTCCACTTTCAATAATGGATAGAATGACTAGGCAGAAGATCAGCAAAGAAATAGAAAACTTGAAGAACAATATAAACCAACTAGACCTAACAGGCATCCATAGAATGCTCCATTCAACAGCAGAATATACATTCTGATGTTTGACCCCCAATTCCATTTCTACGATTTATCCTTAGGAAACAGGAAAAGAAGTACACATTTGCAGGATGCTCATCAGATAATTTATGATAATAAAAAATTAGAAACATAACTATCTAACACTGGCAACAAGTTAAATAACAAGTGTCTTTTATATGAAGGCATGCCGTGCCATTATTAATAATAAGGATATTAAAACCAAAACCAAACCTGCTGCCATCAACTTGAGTCGATTCTGACTCAAAGCGACCCTATAGGACAGAGTAGAACTGCCCCACAGGGTTTCCAAGGAGTCAAAGTGTCAACCTTTTGGTTAGCAGCCGAACGCTTAACTACTGTGCCACCAGGGCTTCATAAGGATATTAGTCCACATTAATTGTTAAAGAAGGACATTCATTGTAAGTTACTGAATGAGGTAGGCAGGTTTAAAAAGGATGAGTAACTTGAAAGGTCCATTAAGAACGCTGGTTCTGTTTTCAGCCTTGCAGGATGTGAATCTGAGCCCTGCTACATATCAACAGGTCTCAATGTCTCTTTTCTTACCAATAAGTAGAGATAAATAACAGTCTGAATCATATATGGTTGTCAGGAAAATAGGTATGATGTTGTTGTTTCTGTCAAGTCAGCCCCCAAGTCATGGTGACCCCACGCCGAATGAGATCAGGCCGTTATGATCCACAGGGTTTTCACTAGCTGATTTTCGGAAGCAGATCACCAGGCCTTTCCTCCTAGTCTGCCTTAGTCTGGAAGCTCCCTTGAAACCTGTTCAGCTTCATAGCAACACACAAGCCTCCACTGACACACAAGTGGTGGCTGCACGTGAGGTACACTGGCCAGGAATTGAATCCGGGTCTCTCACAGGGAGGGCAAGAATTCTACCACTGAACCACCACTGTCCTCATAAGTATGATAATCCATATTAAACACTTTACGGTATGCCTTAGTGCTGCTATAACAGAAATACCATAATTGGATGGCTTTAACAAAGAGATAATTTATTCTCTCACAGTTTAAGAGGCTAGAAGTCTGAATTCAGGGCATCAGCTCCAGGGGAAGGCTTCCTCTCTCCATCGGCTCTGGAAGAAGGTCCTTTTGTCATCAATCTTCCCCTGATCTAGCAGCTTCTCAGCACAGGGACCCCAGCTCCTGGTGCTATGTTCCAAGTGCTTTTTTCTTAGTGGTATGAGGACCCATGTCTCTCTGCTTGCTTTTCTCTTTTATATCTTAAAAGAGATTGGCTCAAGACACAATCCAATCTTGTAGATTGAGTCCTGCCTCATTAACATAACTGCCACTAATCACATCTCATCAATATCATAGAGACAGGATTTACGACACATCAAAAAATCACATCAGATGACAAAATGATGGACAGTCACACAACACTGGGAACCATGGCCTAGCCAAGGTGACATGTATTTTGGAAGAACACAATTCAATCCATGACATAGTATATGGTAATTGCTAGCTATTATTATTAAAGATAAAGAACATTTCATATTCCCTAATCCATGATGATAAAAGAAACAATTCTATCATTTTTCTTTTTTGTATAGTAAAATTTATGCTTCTCCGGCCTGCTTGTTCTTATAATGCTAATTAAAAGAAATCAGAGTCTAGCCCTGAGACGCAATTCTTAGTTAGCAACACTAGCAAATAAAGCTTCTCAGAAAGGTGAGGAACGAACTTCCTGCCCCATTGGAGACACCATTCTGTATCACAAAACCAGCTCAAAGAATTTCACCTAAGATATCAAACTTTAATAAGAGGCTCAACAGTTTTCTGGGCAACACAAAGGCTTATGAGAAGATTTATGACTATGACCATTTTATTCTGTTTTCTGTTATTTTAGAACTGTCCTTGGAAAAGTTATTATTAGTAAGATACCTGAACATCAGTAATTACTGTTCTGTGAAAAGTGAACTTAAAACTTTAAAAACTGAGTCCTGTAGCCCTTTAAAAAACCATCTATGTGAGACCAAATGGTCAACAATTATTCTAAAGTAAAGATGAAAGGGTAAGAGGACTCAGAAACCAGATCACCAGAAACGAAAACATCCAGAATGGAATTAATGAGAATGCGGACACACTGTGAAAAATGTACACAATGTCACTGAACAATTTGTGCAGTAACTGTTAAAAGGGAACCTAATTTGCTGTGTAAACTTTCACTGAGAACACAATAAAATATTATTAAAAAGAAGAAGAAACTTTAAAAATTGAATTCTGACATGCCGTCTTACTTCATAATTTGATGTCCTGGTACACTGACATCTCTATAATTCTAAAAACTGAAGATGCTTGGGAGGACTGTTGATATCCAAAGGGGATCAACAGTTTCCTTCTTTCTTCTCCCTCGCATACACACAAAGGTATAATGATATCCATGACTGGATTGAATTCCTTTTCCAAACTAAGAATTTTTGTCTCCTTTAAGGAACCCTGGTGGCACAGTGGCTAAGTGCTAGGTCGCTAACTGAAAGGCTGGAGGTTTGAATTTACCAGCTGCTCCATGGAAGAAAGAGGGAATAGTATGCCTACATAAAGATTACAGCCTTGGAAACTCTATGGGGCAGTTCTACTCTGTTCTATAGGGTCGCTGTGAGTTGGAATCAACTTGATGGCAGTGGGTTTTATCTTCTTTAATGATCAGTTGGTCTGACTCTATTTTGTAGAGGCAAAACCACAATCATATGCTGTCACACAAATAATCTGGAAAAGCATACACCAAAATATTAATAATGATAAATTCTAGCTGTTGAGACCAAGAGTAATTTAAACTCTCTAAAAAAGTTTCTGAATTTTTGGCAATAATTTGAACAATTTCCTCCGAGCGGAGAAGGCAAAGGAATCAGTAGGGAACCCTTAGGTTCCCTCAGCCTTGGGTCACAGTTACACATCACAAAACCACACAAACCATTACTCATACTAAAGGATACGCATTCAATCTTCCAGTCACACAAACACAATTACATGCCAGTTGTAGCTTCACAACCACTTGCACTGTCACTGATATATACTCAGACCCTGTCATATGTATACATGCTCACACAAACACAAGTAATATCTGTCACATACCACAGGGACACATCCCTGCCCTGATACTCATATAAATGCCCAAAAGCATGCAATGTCACACAAAGACCATACACTCTAGACCTGTCACTCATACAGGCACTCAATATGCACTCAATGTCTGTTATAGACAATCACAAAGACACACTGAACCTGTTACGTACACGGGTACTCACAGACACACTACTATCCGTCAGCATATTCCCAGAGACATGTACTGTGAGCAGTCAGATGCTCAAAGACAGTCAGACACAATGACATTCACATCATCACAGAGACATACCACACCCTGTCATGCTACATACACACATACACACACACAGTCTCTCTCTCTCATACACACACACAGAATTTGAGGCATATGTCAGTCCTGTCTTGCCTACAGATGCTACAATTTCTGTCACACACGATCAGGAATACACACCCATGCTACATGCACAATTATTCACATGTACATAAAGACTATCATAAAGACAGGGGGATATACCCCAGCCCTGTCACTCACACACATGCTAATACAGAAACACATCTTTTACATACAGTCAAGTGGAAACACTCTTCCCTGTAACACACACAAGTGCTAACCTGACTTTCACACAATGTCATAAGCACATATGCTACCACCCAACAAACATACACAATGCCTGTCAGTCACAGAGACACACATTTGTACCACATAATCACAGAGATATACCCAGAACTGTCACATACCACACAAACACATACATAATGACATTCACATTATAATGGAGACATACCCCAACCCTGTCATGCTACACACACACACACACACACACACACACACACACACACACACACACACACACAATTCTGTCACAGTCACAGATACATGCTGGCCCTATCACACACAAACGTTTTCTCTTTTGTCTCACATGCACACACACAATCTGTCACACAGTCACGAAGACACTCCTGCTGTGCCATGAACACAGATATAGTCATACAACATCTGCTACATGCAGTCACAAAGACATAACCCGGCCATTTCACGTGCACAGATGCTCGCTCACACGCGCACACACTCCGTCAAACACTTTCCTGGAGACATACCCTTTACACATACACACAAATCATTTGTATCACAGAGGATATCCCAACCTTGTCATGGGCACAATCATGCAAACACAACAATCTTTCACAGGGTGACACACTCTGGCCCTATCACACGGACTGATGTTCACAGCTCCACACACACATCACACTGGTCATCACTGTCACAGACACACACACTGGCCTTGTCCCACTTCTGATGTTCTATTCATACGTGGTCAGGGAGACACCCTGGTTCTGTTTCGTCCACTCCTCCCCCTTAAGTCTATCACCCCCAGTCACACAATTACCTTCCTCTGGTGATCGCGTTCACATCGAGCGCCTCCCTCACTCCCACCCCCTCCAAGTTCGCAGAGCCCTAACTCGCCTTGCCCGGCATTGACTTTTTTCCTTCCCGACGTGCTGACACGCAGAGCCCAAAAATCACGAATGCCCCTGGAACCCGGTGGCCTATGGGAACTATACCCCGGAGGCGGAAATGCCGGAGACACCGGAAGCCCAAGGGTTACGGGGCGGCTCTGTCCCAAAGAGCCCCGCCCCGGGGGTTTCTGGACGTTGTAGTCGGTGCTCGGTGTGCGCAGGCGCCCGCGAGTTCCCGCGGGACTGTTGGCTTGGCCTCGGCTGAGGCAGGGATGTCTGAGCTGGTGCACCGCTGGCTGCCCGGAACCTCTCAGCTGTGTGGGTGAGGCCGTCAGCGTAGGGTTGGTGGCTGACCGCCTGCGAGCTCCATGGGGCAGGATGTTGTCTGTGGTGGCCCCTGAATTGGTGCCAGTGCCTGGAGCAGCGCCGGAAACGCAGCAGGATTTCCACAGGGGTGTGTATATGTGTCGCTTGTGTTAGTCTACAGTCGTGGGGCCGACTCAGTGTCCGTAGGTGTGTGCAGCGGCATGGTAGAGCCAGCGCCTACTGGCAGATTTTCAGAAATTTTGAGTTGTGTTAAACACAGCCATTATTAAAAAATTAAATTATGTAAGTTTACAGCTGAATAAGTTGCATTTAAAACAAAGGCAATAGATACTCCCTAATTATTTTACTACACATTACTATTATTTATGCTCTTCAGGTTATGTCTGTGGTATCTGTACCACGTTCAGCGATATCACGTTGGCGCTCGAAATCAGCAGTGGCAGGACTCTTTACACTAGGGAAATGGGCAATCACTACAGATCAGGGCTTCAGCCATTGTTTTGTTGATAGTCTAGATCAAAAGAAAACCGAAAACCGTGCCTGTCAAGTGGGTTGTAACTCGTGGTGACCCAGTGTGTTACAGAGTAGAACTGAGCTCCGGAGAGTTTTCTTGGCTGTAATCTTTATGGAAGCAGATTGACAAGCCTTTCTTCCTTGGTGCCGATGGGTGGGTTCAAATCGCCAGCCTTTCGGCTAGTCTAGTGGTTAGTAGTCCAAGCGTTCACCAAAGTCCATCCTTCCTACAGTGTCTCTCTAGCGCCCTCAACTGAGAAAACATAACATTGTGCTCACTTTAAAGGAGACATACTAGTTGAAATTGCAAACAACCTAAAAATGAAACAAAAATATACAGGTAAATTAAATTTGATAACCCCCAAAACAAATAACCAAGGAGTCATTAAAATGGTAATGTAGCATCTACGCTGTCTGATATGGAAAGATATTCGTAAGATACTGTGAAATGAAAATGAAAAATACTGATTTGACAAGAATATCCAAGGTGTAAAACCCTATGGGGCAATTCTGCTCTGTCACGTGGAGTCGCTGAGTTGAAATCGACTTGATGGTATCTAGCAACGATTGCAATTTTGAAAAAATAGATATGCAAAGAGAAACACTGAAATTTTAAGTATTGCAAAAGTTATATTCTAAAACTAGACATTGGCTAATTTTAGCAAGTAAACATCTTTCCACCCAGTTTTCTCATCGTTAAATGGATTAATAACACCTACCATCTGGATATTTTCATAGAATAGTGACTAAGCCCTAAGACACTGAAACACAACCATCTCAGGTCAAATCCTTGTCTCACTGTTTAAATAGCTGGGAGACTACGAGCAAGTTTGTTTTTTTTAATTTGTGAAAACTATGTTTATTCTTATTTAATTGGGGACAATAATATCACCATATACAGATTTTTTTTGTAAATATGTACGTAACAAGTCAGAATTCTTTTTGCTAGAATTAAATAATTCATATGAATCACTTGTCACTGAATCTGGCACATGGTAAACACATCTGATTTTCTTAGATGAGTCATGATTCACTCCCCTAACCTGTTGGACCAAGATTGAGATTCTGTCAACAATGAAGGGAACTGGCTGTTGGGTGAGACACCACCTGTGTCTGCTACACTTGACAAAATATCCTTCACGTGTGAGGGAAAAAGAAAGACGCTATCAGACCTGCAGAGACTCAGCAATTATGCTGCCTACTGTAGGTGACCCACTTAACCTGTTGAGGGAGCATTTAGGGGAGGAAATCCAGCCCAGTGATATTTAAATCAGAACTAAGCCTACACCTCTGACCTCCTTTCAGTTCCTCTCCAAGTCTCCAAGTACTTCCCCCTCTCAGAGTCTTTGCTCTGCCAGGAATTGACTTCCCCCTGACTTTTCCTTAAGCATTCATTCTCACCTTTCAAGTTTCAGTTTATCTATTATTTTATTTTAGAGGCCTTCCTTACATCCATGTTAAAATCATAACCACCCATTACGGTTTCTAAAAACTTCCTTCTTATCACTCATCATAATGTGTAAATTCATATTTAATAATGTTTAGATTATTCTTTATCTGCAAAATGAAACGGCCATTAGAACAAGAATTTTGACTCTGGTTAAACCTTTATATTGTCCTCTGGCCAAATCTGGCCCACCGCCTGTTTTTGTACAGATAATGAGCTAAGAATGGTTTTCACAGTTTATAGTGGTTGAAAAAATTTTAAAAAGTACTTTTTCATGACATGTGAAAATTATGAAATTTAAATTTTATCAGCCATAACTGAAGCTTTATTGGAGCACCATAAACCAAAAAAAAAAAAAAAAAACCAAACCAATTGCCGTCAAGTTGATTCCAACTCATAGCGACCCTATAGTACATAGTAGAACTGCCCCATAGAGTTTCCAAGGAGCATCTGGTGGATTTGAACTGCAGACCTTTTGGTTAGCAGCCATAGCACTTAACTATTATGCCACCAGGGTTTCCTCCTGGAGCATAGCTATGCTCAATTATTTACATCTTATCTATGGCTGCTTTTGTGCTACAATGGCAGACTTGAGTAGTTGTAACATAGACTGTGTGGCCTACAAAGCCTAAAATATCTAGCCTTTTTCAGAAAAAGTTTACCAACCCCTGCTCTATACTCAGTATGAAGAACAATGCCTGGCAGAGAATGGAATCTACTGGTTCACATTCAGTGTATCACTTAGATATATTTACTTCAAGAGTTGGACCTTTCAAAGCAATCACTCTGTCCCAGGAAAGGGAAGACAAGAGGCCTCCATGGGGCTAAACAGGCAAAGGGAAGCCATGGGTGCTGAAAAGTCCAGTTTGCCTCAGCTGGTCAGGCAGTGAACGCAGACTAATCTCAGGAGTGAGGTTGAGTAGACCGTGGAGTCACAAGACAGTGGCAGATGGAAATGTCAGCACAGGGACACGAGAGTTCGTTGCTGATGCTGTACCTCCATGGGTTCTGTGCTCATGTCATTCAAGTCCCCTCTGCTCCACCCGTGAGACACTGTCAGCTTCCTCACATCACAGGAAAGTTTCTCTACAAGGCACTTTGGTCTCTTTGGATTTTCTCATGAAGCACTTAATTACTCAGGTTATTACTTTTCCTGTGCCAAAAGTTTCCCCAAGATATCCTCAATTCCCCTTGCAGACACTGGCATTGCTACTACCAATCAGTGACATGATAATCACTGCACTGGTGGGAAATGAGATCATGGTGTCCCCAATCTATAAGCCTCAGGCACAAACTCTGGTAGTGACAGGCTCACTATCCAGGTATCAGAGGTCTCCTTGGTGAGTATGTTTTTTTCCCCTCTTTTTTGAAAATGTCAGAAAAAGTATCTTTGTTTGAGTTTTATCTTAGATCCTAATAAGCTTTCTCATTTGGGAAGGGGTGGTGTGCTATAGTAAAATCTGAGGATTATGGAACAATCTGAGAACCTCAGGAGGGCTCTATTGCATCCTGTATTAGTTGAATTATTCCCTTTTTCTTCCTTCCTCTTTGTTCTTGGACTTCCTTTACCACTTTTAGACCTGCCAGAATTCTCCTTTTTATCCATGATTAAACTGTTCCCAACTTTTAAAATGTTTCCTTTAAAATTGGGGATTGTAGTACCTCCATTGCAGTGATTTTATGAAGAATAAATGAAATTCTATACATGTCTGGCTTTGAGCATGCACATAAAAAGTGTGGGCCTGTTTTTTTTTTTTTGTCCCCCCTAATATTTCCTCTCAGGTCAAGATTGCCTTTGGAAAGACATTTCTAAGGCACTCTTCTTTGGGAGGTGTTAAGGACTAAATTGTATCCTCCCAAAATATGTGTTGTAAATACTAACCCACATACCTATTGTTAGACGCCCTGGTGGTGCAGTGGTTAAGCGCTCTGCTGCTAACCGAAAAGTTGGTGGTTCGAACCCACCAGCCGCTCAGCAGGACAAAGATGTTACAGTCTTATTCTGAGTGTTCTGTAGGGTCGCTGTGAGTCGGAATTCAAATGCATCAATTCTTCTGCAGTCATATCAGGGCAATGCCCAGCAAAGAGCCCATTGAATATAGAGTTACTTTTAGAATGAATTGTTGGTACATGCAGGGACCTTATGAAGATTCCCACCTTGCTTCTTCCCACCTAGCTGAAGCCCGGGGCCTAAAGAATTGAAAACCTGACTAATTGCCTTCCTGTATCAGGGCTATCTTTTCTGTCTGTCTGAGTATCTAACTTGCTGTTACTCTTTAAAGACTGATTCACTTCTATTCTTGCCCATCATACACAGCACTCTCTTTTGACGAAGGAAACCTGAGTCCACATGTCCCAAAGCCTGCATTTTTATTGCATATTTTTAGTTCTCATTATCTCATTCCTTGTTTTCTCTCTTCATGCTATAATTGTTTCTGATGATATGTACACATTCACCATAACAGGTAGGATCCTTTGACTTATCACAGTGTCTGCTCATGGTGTTCATGACTGGCTCTACGGCAGACTGAGATGGGGGAGTTTGTGTGCCGCCCTCTACAGATCTCTTGGACCGGACTGGTGCTCCCATCCCCCGGATCCTTGAGTGTTGGCTGCTAAGGGCTCACACCTGCACCCATCCCAAGAGAGCTGCCCTTAGACGAAGAGCAGCCACCTTACCAACAAGATTACACCTCCACTTGGATGGCCAGTGGCCAATGACTGACTGAAATGTGGGTCTAAAGCCCAGCCCGTTGTCTCAGTGTCTGCTCCGGAGCCCCCTGTGGGATCAACCAGAGATCACATCTTGCATAGCCTTTCTCCCCTGCACTACCTGCTCCCCTCACTCCCCTCTCCTGAGAGTTCTCCCTCAACAAAGCACTTTGACAGACTGCTCTGACAGACTTATGCTCTGCTCCAAGAAACCCAATCTAAGATATGTATAATCTTATTTCATGTTGGAGGTGACGCTCTAAAGAAAAGACATAAGACCTCACATCTGAGCTGCTAAGACCTGAGATTCCTCTTACCAAAGGCATCTCTGAGCTAGAGTGTGGGATCCCTCCAGCACCAACCACATGCTAGGGCTGGAAACAGGAAGATGAGGTCTTCCAACTGTGCCTTAATTCCCAAAACCTTTGGAATTCATTCAGTGTCATCCTCCTTGAGAATGACTCTAGGCTCTTTTCCTTTTTTTCACCGTAACTGCTAAAATATATCTTTTTTGGTGTTATTTCTAATCTATGATTCCCTCTCTCTTCAAATACATCAAAGCTTTCTTCATAATCACAGAGGGTATATACTATATAAACCCATCAAGAAAGATAAGTTGTCTGGTATATGTTTTGCTGTGTATATTCTCAACAATAACAACAAAATCAATAAAATAATTTTTTTATAAAAGGAAGATAAGTTGCCTTCTGACTTCTGAGATTCTGGGGTGAGAATATGTGGACAGATGTTCTCTTATTACTTCTTCCCTGAGAAGACTTTGTGCTTGGGTGTAATGTTGTCATTGAGAATATGAAATTTGGAGGCTTTGCTTGGGTTCAAAGTTGCCTTGATTACCAGCTGTGTGACTTTATGGTGAGTTATTAAATTTCTCTCACCTGAAAAAGCGTGATGATCAGAACATCTCTTATTTTTAAAGAGAAGTTAAGTTAAAACATGTAAAGTACTGACTTAGAACAGTGCTTTCCTCCCTTGATTTTACATATTTGACACAACTGGGTGAGCCAGTGACTCCTCTAGAGTTTACACTTTAGCATGAACCAAGTATTTATTTTCCAAATCAGGACCGTTTACAGTGAAAGGGGCTCTATCAATAATTATGCCAGACAACGGGGAGTAAACAGGGACAATCACAGGAAGATGCATATTTATGCTACGTAGACACAGGCAATGGGTTCAACACAACACAATATCAGCTTCCTCTCCAGGGTGTCTGTTGAGTTCAGAGCCGCCTGCAAATCTTCCTTCCCGCACTGAGCACCTGGGACTGTATATGAGGATCATCTGGTGTATCTAGATCTTGGGTTGGTGGCCACCACTCTCTCGGGTACATTAAAAAAATTAGTGAGGTGAAACTCACATCGTATAAAATTAATCACTTTAGAGTAAGCATTTCAGTGACAGTACATTCACAATGTGCAATTATCACCTCTATCTAGTTCCAAAATATTTCCACTACTTCAAAGTAAAACCTGGTACTCTTTAAGCAGTTTCTTTCCTTTACCCCCTCTCCCTACCCCAGCAGCTACCAATCTTCATTCTGTCTCTACGGATTTATCTATTCTGGACATTTCATACAAATGAGATCACACACTATGTGGTCTTTTGTGTCTGCCTTCTTTCAGTTAGCATAATGTTTTTGAGGTTCACCTATGTTGTAGCATGTATCAGAACTTCATTTCTTTTCATGGCTGAATGATATTCCATTGTACGGATATACTACAATTTGTTCATACATCCATCCTTTGATGGACATTTGACCTTTTTTTCACCTTTTGGATATTGTGAATAGTGTTGCTTTAAACATGGGTACACATGTATTTGTTTTGAGTGCATGTTTTCAGTTCTTTTGGGTGTATACCTATAAGTGGGATTGCAGAGTCATATGGTCATTCTATGTTTAACTTTTTTGAAGAACCACCAAACGGTTTTCCACAGTGGCTGAACCATTTTGCATTCCTAACCGACTTCTCCACATCCTTACCAATAATTGTTATTTTCCATGATTTTGATTCTAGCCATCCTAGTGGATGTGAAGTGGTACTTCATTGTGGTTTTGATTGACATTTCTGCTGGGTACATATTTTCAACTCCAGTGAACATGCTGCTGCTTATAGACTGTGATCTGCAAAACCTAGATTATCCTTTGTCTGATGTAAAGATGTTTTTCCCCAAAGGGGAAAGTGAGGATACACTGTTGCTGTCACAGTCACAGTGTCTTCTAGCTAATGGCAGTTTCCCCTGATTACTGTTGGATTCAGATCTAGAGCGAGAGGAGGATGGATAATGGCCTTAAGAGAAATGTTGGGTTCTGCTCACTTTGATTTTCATTTAGTGAGGACCCCTCTCTCCCTGATGCTATTGGCTTAGACTCTCCTGTCTGTCTCTGAGGCTCTGTCTGTCTTCTGTGGATCTGTCTCATTCTCTGCTCTCTTGTTCCCATAAAAATGGCCCAGTTCACAACATCCTCCATTGTCTTGACCACATCTTCTTGGCCAGGGCCTGAGGAACAGCATAAATCATATTACCTCTTGTTTGCTTTGCTGTTTATTGATGTAGGCTGCTGTTTTTTTAATGCTTAGTTTTTAATTATAAAGATAGTATTTTTGGCTTAAAAACTCCAACAATGGGAAAGTCTATGAAGCAAACAAAGTATTTCCTCTGTCAGTCTTGCCCTTTACAAGTGATACTGTCTTTTAAGAAATGTGGTATATATCCTATTAAACTTTCCAATATATTCACTCTAGTATGTAAATGAAGCCCTGGTGGTGCAGTAGTTAAGAGTTTGGCTGCTAACCAAGAGATCGGCAGTTTGAATCCACCGGCCGCTCCTTGGAAACCCTATAGTGTAGGTCTACTCAGTCCTATAGGGTCATTATGAGTCAGAATCGACTTAACAGCAATGGATTTGGTTTTTGTTTAGTATATAAATAAATATCTCATTGTTGCCTATACACATAAATAATCACATAAATTTTGCACAGGATCTAGCAACGTTTCATTCTATTATGCATAAGGTTACCATGACACAGAGCCAACTGGACAGCAACTAGCAACAATTTATTTTGCATAATTCTGTGTGTGATAGTTTTTCAAAAAACATACAATATATTTTAAAAATTAAGTAAAATATGAACTTCCTGCTCTTGACTTAAGTTGAGGGCATAACAATGACTCCCTCAATAGAAACACCATTCTCACTTCAAAACCAGCTAAGAATCTACCTTCCACAAAACATTTGAACAGAATTCAGGCAAGTTCTTTTTTTTTTCTTTTCTTTAACTATGCTTTAGGTGAAAGTTTACAGAGCAAATTAGTTTCTCATTAAACAATACACCAATTATTTTGTGACATTGGTTGCCAACCCCACGATGTGTCAACACTCTCCCCTTCTCGACCTTGGGTTCCCCATTTCCATTCATCCAGTTTTCCTGCCCCTTCCCTGCTTTCTTGTCTGTGCTTTGGGCACATGTGTTATTGTTTGTTTTATAGGCCTGTCTACTCTTTGGCTGAAGGGTGAACTTCAGGAGTGACTTCAGTACTGAGTTAAAAGGGTGTCCAGGGCCCATAATCTGGAGGTTTTTCCAGTCTCTGTCAGGCCAGCAGGCAGGTTCTTTGCCGTTGCATAAAAAGCGTCACCTTTCCTCCCTTGTCCAATCACATGTTCATCATTTTCTTTTAAAGCCTCACCGGAAGAACATTTAATGCCCACATTTCTAGCAGCATTCTGTTGCTGGAGCCACATGTATTCGCTAAGATGATAGAGACTTTCTCTATAGCTCTCCTCATTTCCTTGTGAGCCTTCACCAGAATTGCCTTTGATGTCCGTAATTCTCTTTAAGGCAATCTTAAAACCTTAAACTCTTAAACCTTAAAACTCTTCCAGCCTCTACCCATTACCCAATTCCAAAGCCGCTTCCACATTTTAGGTATCTGTTACAGCAGCACTCCCAGTTCTCCGTACCAAATTCTTTTCAAGGGGAAGGCTTTCTCTTTCTTTTGGCTCTAGGGGAAGGTCCTTGTCTCTTCAAATTGTTTCCTGGTTCCTTGGGGGATCTCCATGTGTCTTGGCATCTATCTTAACCCATCTCTGCTCACCCAGTTGCTTGTTTAATCTCTTTATATCTCAAAAAAGATTGACTCAAGACACACCCTACACTAATCCTGCTCCATTAACATAACAAAGACAATGGAATTATAGCCACAGGCATGTTGTTGTCGTTAGGTGCCATCTAGTCAGTTCCCACTCATGGCGATCCCATGTACAACAGAACTAAACAGTGCCCAGTCCTGTGCCATCTTCATGATTGTTGTTATGCTTGAGCCCATTGTTGCAGCCACTGTGTCACTTCATCTTGTTGAGGGTCTTTCTCTTTCTCACCGGCCCTCTACTTTACCAAGGATGATATCCTTCTCCAGGGACTGGTCCCTCCTGATAACATGTCCAAAGTATGTGAGATGAAGTCTTGTCATCTTGCTTCTGAGGAACATTCTGGCTGTACTTCTTCCAAACAGATGTGTTCATTCTTTTGGCAGTCCATGGTATATTCAACATTCTTCACCAACACCATAAACTCAAAGGCGTAGGTTCTTCTTGGATCGTTTTTATTCATTGCCCAGCTTTCGCATGCATATGAGGCATTGAAAACACCAGGGTCAGGTGCACCCTTGTCGTTAAAGTGATATCTTTGCTTTTTAACCACAGGCATAGAGATTAGGAATTACAATACATACTTTTGGGGGACACAGTTCAATCCATAACACAAGGAGATATCCCCAAACAAGGCAGAATGCCCAGTATAAACTACTTCCCTGTAAGAAGATGTTCCAGGCCAATGGCCTGATTGGGCTTCCTGAAGGAGAGGCAGAGGGTCCAGGAAGGGCTGCTCTTCCAACACTATCTCTTAGAGGTAACCAACGGTAATGTTTTCTGATTTATTCTTAATGCATTTCTTTTTGTAAAAACAAGCATATATATGTATGTTTTCTTATTGCCTCTTTTTTCTTACACACAAGGTAGCATATTTCATACGTTCTTTTGTGCTTTACTTTTTTTTTCATGAGTCCCTAGGTGGTACAAACAGGTAATGCACTCAACGCTAACCAAAAGGTTGGCAACTGGAGTCCATCTAGGGGCTCTTAGGAAGAAAAGCCTGGTGATCTACTTCAAAAAAAAAAAAAAAAAGCCTCTGAAAACCCAGTTTTATATATTCACTTTCTGCTGCAGTGGTTACTCATCAGTATGTTCATTCTTTTGGCCCATGAGCATATATTCTCCATCCCTGACTATTAATCTCTACTGCGGAAAGGTCAAAATGACACTCTAGTTTGTGCCCTTCTTGAGGGTAAGAACAAGTTGGAGAGCTCCAGTTTCCACAGAACCACTATGGATCAGCCGTTTATTGCCACTCCTCCAGAAAGTTCAACTTTAAACAACAAGATGTTCTAGTTTGCTTTAGAATTTTCATAACTATTATAATCAAGCTTCTTATTTTGTTTTTGGTTTACACTGCATTTTGTTACATCAGCATATCCCAAATAATGGTTCTTTCAGTATTCTGTAAGGTGGCTTAGACTTAACTTGGTTCATCAACAGAGGAACGGTGCAGAAAGAGAAAAGACTGTCAGCATCAGCAAGTATGAGGCTTTGCCTACAGAAGCCCAGTCCTAATTGTATCGTCTGCTGAATAGTGTGGGGATCTTTACGTCTCTCCCACCCCAGCTGATTACTGAAGCACTGAAAGACTGTAATAATGATTACAGAAACTAACATATATTGACCAGGAATTATGGTAAGTATTCATGACCATATTCAATCCTCATCACAACCCTATTGAGGTAAGTGGCAAAATAGCCTTTTTGCCAGCTTTGCTGGGACTCCTGCAGCCATCTCCATTCCAATTGCAGAAGCAGAAGAGAACATGGAGGAGGACACATGGGAAATATTGATGGGCTAGGCTAATAAGGTAGAAGCAGACCTGGGTGGGAGTTTTCTTCTATAATCTTCCATCCCTGGGGTTTGGTGGAAAAAAAAAAAAGAGAAGGGACTGTCTAGGAGAGTTGATAGTCCTACATCTGTTCTCATCATTTTCTTAACTAAGCAAGGCTTTAAATCTGCCTGGATAACTCCCTGCAATGTCATGTGAGCTGCGCTATTGCTGTCTCTTTCTGTGGAGGTTGAGCCAGCAAATATCCTCTAAATACAGTATAGGAGAGTGAGAAGTGTAGAACATCAAAGCTCTCTCTCCTAAATTATCTTCTTTCTTCTGCATCCATGAAAAACCATTTCCCAAGCTGGTACACATAATATCCTCTTCCAATGTTCAAATCTTATTTATATCTGTAGTAATATTCTTTTATCATTTCTAAATTGTTTGTTTTTCCCTTTCTCCTTGACCATATTTGTTAATATTAAACTCATTTGTGTGTTTTTTATATTTTTTAATCAAGTATAGAGTTGTTTTTCTATTTCATTAATTTATTCTTTTATCTTGAATGCTATCTTCCTTCCATATCTTAAGTAAAATTTAGCAAAATGCATAGGTTAACTTAAAAATGTTTTTCTTACAGTTTGAAATTATTCTCTCAAATCTATTTAATGAGGCAGGCTGATTTAGGAAATAATATTGGAGTTATTATTCCCTGTCCTTGAGCATGGAGAATGTGACCCAGCTGGAGCTGGGCTCACAAGGACTCACAAGGACACAACAACTGGGCCCCGAGGTATAAAGACAATAGCTAAGATAATCTTGGAAAATATCTTTTAGGGAAACTTTCACATAAAGCCAATCAAACAGGATACAAAAGACTTTCCACTCTTATCTTTTTCTATTAGCATTTAGTGAATAGAAATTTGTTGGACCAATGAAGACCCTCCTGACTCTCGTTACTGAAACCTGTACCAATGATTGTTAAGAAGGACAATTCAGAATGTAGGATCACAGTTTCTAGGCAATCTGAAAAGGCTAAGCTTTCAGTGGTTTTGCCCATTTGTAATGTTAATATATACTGATGGCTCTGTAACTATTTTCTGGACTCAGGCAGGCATGGCTATGGCAGCGTGCTTGTCTGTTTTCTCATTCTCACCTATTCTGTAATATTCTTTGGACTTGGGCAGACGTGGCTGTGGCAGCATGCTTGTCCATTTTCCCACTTTTGTCTGTTCTGTGATATTTCCTTGGAGTTGGGCAGACATGGCTCTGGCAGCATGGTTGTCCGTTTCCCACTTCTGCCCTTTTGAATATATGCCGAATAAAACTTACTTTTTGCTTTACTCAACGTTATGATGTTTTTCCCCTACAACAAGGCTAATGATACTATTATTCAAATCCGCTGGAACAACAACAGCACAATATTTTATTTATTTCTATGAACTGATTGACATTTTCAGCTATAAATCTGTTTAACTTCATCTAGTATCTTTCTGTGTTCTTAAGAATTTTATATATAAAACGGCTATTGTCAATTCAAATTCTTATAGGGTCAACCATTAACATAGATAAATAAAGGTGGCCTGATGGAAATTATGAACTAAGGAGCCCCTGGGTGGTGCAAACAGTTAACGTGCTCAGCTGCTAACCAAAAGGTTGGTGGTTTGAGTCCTTACAGAGGTGCCTCAGAAGAAAGGTCTGGGGATCTACTTCTAATCATTGCATTCAAAGCCATTGCAACGGACCACAGTTGTATTCTGACACACATGGGGTCTCCATGAGTTAGAATCAACACCACAGCAACTGGTTGGTTAGTTGGTTGGTTCGATGATGAACTAGAAGATGCCTGTCCAGTCAATGGAGATAATATTACCTAGCTCCATCAGCCACTTATCATGGAGGAACACTGGCCAGAGCCATAGCATTTTCTAATTTTTAAGGAGAAAAAAACAAAAATACAGATGGTTTAGAAGTTGGCATATAATCTAACATTTACTTTAGACAAATGTCATTTATAAAAACACATCCACGTATCTAAATAAAATGCTAGCAAATCAACTCGGAAAGAAAAAATTAATTTACTCTTTCAATGTAGTATGATTCAATATTTGTATATCCAGTGATATGAACTAGGACTTTTTAAAAATAAAGGTGAAATGTGTTAATACTGAATCTGTCAAACTAAGGAAAATAATACATATCCTGTCTTTCTCTCTAGATCTTCTGACTTTGAATAAAATAAACTTCTGGGCATTGACATTATGGCTTCTGCTCGGTTAGTCATGGGGATTATCTTCCTATTCCAGACTGGATTTGGACTCCTAGGGAATTCCTCACTCCTTTATTTTCATACACAGACTTTCTTCACTAAACACAGTCAGAGACCCACAGACCTAATTCTCAACCATCTTGTCTTAGCCAACTCCCTCGTCCTTTTCTCTAGAGGAATCCCTCAGACACTGGCTGCCTTTAGTTTGAAATGTTTCCTGGGAGATGGTGAATGTAAACTTAGCTTTTATATTCACAGAGTGGCCAGGGGGATTTCTGTCTGCACCACCTGTCTCTTGAGTGGCTTCCAGGCTGTCACAATCCGCCCTAGTAATTCCAGGTGGGCAGAGCTCAAACCGAAGGCCCCTAAATTTGTTAAGCCCCCCTGTCTTCTGTGTTGGATTCTTCATCTTCTGATAAATATTATTGTGCCGGTGAGAGTGACTAGCCCAAGGAATACTACAAACATTACAGAAAAGGATTTTGGATTGTGTTCTGTAAAAGGGTCTGGTTCATTTACCTCCTTACTTTATGCCTTCCTGTTTTCCTTTCTTGATATTCTGTGTTTGGGACCCATGGGCTGGGCCAGTGGCTCCATAGTGCTCTTCCTGCACGGACATAAGCAGAGACCCCAGTACATACGCCACACCAGCCTCTCACCCAGAGCCCCCCCTGAAACAACTGCCACTTACACTGGGCTGCTTCTGGTGACCTCGTCTGTCTCCTTTCATTCTGTGTCCTCCATTGTGTCACTTTACATGACTCACTTTGTCAACCCAAGCCTGTGACTGGTGAGCATCAGCACGTTCCTGGCTGCTTGTTTTCCAGCTTTCAGCCCCTTTGTGCTCATCAGTTGTGATACTCGAATCTTCAGAACCTACTATGCCCGTTGTAGCAAAACAAAAATCTCAAGTAGTCCTTTTGCAAACAGCTGCCATTTATTCAGCATGTTTTAAGCACTGAATATTTGAGTACTAACAGTAGACTCATCTAAATTTTATCTTGGTTATTTTTCAATGTGAGATTTCAGTCTTGTGATTTGATTAAAATTTCTAAATGTATCAGTTATTTTCCCTTTGAATATTGCCTTCCAGTACAACAAATACGAGCTTTGCTCTCCACAGAAATTACACAGCCCAAGATAAAAGAGCTATTTAGATCGAAACTTGGTGTTATCCTAGTGAATTGGTAGGGCCTTTATAATAATCCTTATGTAAGACCCACCTAATACAATTCCTATCCTACCAGGCATGATCTGAATCAGCTTTTAAGGCTTCATTCTTTAATATGAACGGACAGCTGAGGATCAGCAGCACTTGAACAAATATTCTAACTGGAAGAAAAAGACAAAGGCAAACAAAAAGAAAGAAGTAACATGGAAAAAAACAACAAATGTGAAGGAAGCAGCAAAAACTTCACAAATTTAATTGATATTGCTGGAAAGATATGAGACTCTTGCATTCATCTAGCAAGTGTAGGATGCTATTAAAATGAACAATAGAAGAATAAAAAGAGTTTTTGGAGTTAGAGACATGGCAGAAGAAATATTCAGTAGAGTGGTTAGAAGATAATGTGAAGGAACTTGTACGAAATTGGGGGAAGGTGGAAAATGGGAAAGAAAGATTAGAAAAATAGCAAAACTTTCCTGGATGTGAATATCTGAATAACAGATATCTCTAGAAGAGACTACAGCCTTCAGTATGGATTACACCTCAACATAAAGAAAACAAAAATCCTCACAACTGGACAAATAAGCAACATCATGATAAACTAACAAAATATTGAAGTTGTCAAGGATTTCATTTTACTAGGATCCACAATCAATGCCTATAGAAGCAGCATCAGGAAATCAAGCGATGTATTGCATTGGGCAAATCTGCTGCAAAAGATCTCTTTAAAGTGTTGAAAAGCAAAGATGTCACTTTGAGGACTAAGGAGCCCCTAACCCTAACCATGGTATTTTCAATCACCTCATATGTATGTGAAATCTGGGCAATGAATAAGAAAGACCGAAGAATTGATGCATTTGAGTTATGGTGTTGGTGAAGAACATTGAATACGCCATGGACTCCCAGAAGAACTAACAAATATGTCTTGGAAGAAGTACAGCCAGAATGCTCCTTAGAAGCAAGGATGGCCAAGACTTTGTCTCAGATACCTTGGACATGTTATCGGGAAGGACCCAGTCCCTAGAGAAGGACAACATGCTTGGTAAGGTAGAGGGTCAGGGAAAAAGAGGAAGACCTTTGACGAGATGGAACTGACACAGTGGCTAAAATAATGGGCTCAAACATAGCAACAATTGTGAGGATGGTTCAGGACCAGACTTTGTTTCATTCTGCTATACATAGGGTCACTACAAGTTGGATCCGACAGACAGCACCTAACAAAAAGACCAGATGAGAGAAATATAAAAATGGAGAAGAAAACGCTGTCAAAGAATTTATACAAGATAGTTTGCCAGAGCTGAAACACATCCATTTACAGATTGAAACGTCCCATAAATCTAATAGGAAATGAATGGAAAAGAAACCCACATCTAGATTTCAGAATGTTGGGGGGGAAAACAACAGATTCCTAAGGATTCTAGAAAGCAAACAACAGGTCATATCTAGTGGTAGAAACATCAACATGGCTTCAGGTTTTTAAAGAGCACCAGTGAAAACTAGAAGGCACTAGAGCAACACTATCAAATTTCTGAGAGAATTTTTTCAAACTCAAGGTATCTACCAGTCAGCTATCAATCAGGGATGATTTAAAATAGAGATATTTTCAGAAAGGCAATGCCTCAAAACCTTCTTCTCTATTAGTGCTCTTCCAGAAATTGTTGTTGTTAGGTGCCATTGAGTTGGTTCCGACTCATAGCGACCCTATGTACAACAAATGAAACACTTCCTAGTCCGGCGCCACCCTCACAATTGTTATGCTTGAGCCGACTGTTGCTGCCACTGTGTCAGTTCAACTCGTTGAGGGTCTTCCTGTTTTTGGCTGACCCTCTACTTTACCATGTATGATGCCCTTCTCCAGGGACTGGTCCCTCCTGATAAATGTCCAAAGTACATGAGACAAAGTCTTGCCATCCTCGCTTCTGAGGAACATTCTGGCTGTACTTCTTCCAAGACAGACTTGTTCGTTCTTCTGGCAGTCCATGGCATATTCAACAATTCTTTGCCAACACCATAATTCAAAGGCATCAATTCTTCGGTCTTCCTTATTCACTGTCCAGCTTTTGCATGCATATGAGGCAATTGAAAATACTGTGGCTTAGGTCAGGCATACTTTAGTCCTCAGAGTGACATCCTTGCTTTTCAACACCTTAAAGAGGTCTTTTGCAGCAGATTTGCCCAACACAATACTTCATCTGATTGCTTGAGTGCTGCTTCAATGGGCACTGATTGTGGATCCAAGTAAAATGAAATCCCTGACAGCTTCAATCTTTGCTCTGTTTATCATGATGTTGCTTAGTGGTCCAGTTGTGAAGATTTTTGTTTTCTTTATGTTGAGGTGCAGTCCATACTGAAGGCTGTAGTCTTTTATCTTCATCAGTAAGTGCTTCAAGTCCTCTTCACTTTCAGCAAGCAAGGTTGTGTCATCTGCATAACACAGGTTGTTAATGAGTCTTTCTCCAATCCTGATGCCCCGTTCTTCTTCATACAGTCCACCTTCTTGGATTATTTGCTCAGCATACAGACTGAATAAGTATGGTGAAAGGATACAACCCTGAAGCACATATTTCCTGACTTTAAACCATGCAGTATCCCTTGTTCAGTTTCAATGACTGTCTCTTGGTCTATGTACAGGTTCCTCATGAGCACCATTATGTGTCTGGAATCCCCATTCTTTGCAATGTTGTCCATAATTTGTTATGATTCACCCAGTCAAATGCCTTTGCATAGTCAATAAAACACAGGTAAACTTCTTTCTGGTATTCTCTGCTTTCAGCCAGGATCCATCTGACATCAGCAATGATATCCCTGGTTCCACATCCTCTTCTGAATCTGGCTTGAACTTCTGGCAGTTCTCTGTTGATAGACTGCTGCAACCACTTTTGAATGATCTCCAGCAAAATTTTACTTGTGTGATATTAATGATATTGTTCGATAATTTCCACATTCAGTTGGATCATCTTTCTTTGGAATGGGTACAAATATGGATCTCTTCTAGGTAGTTGGCCAGGAAGCTGTCTTTCAAATTTCTTGACCTAGACAAGTGAGCACCTCCAGCGCTGCAACCATTTGTTGGAGCATCTCAATTGGTATTCTGTCAATTCCTGGAACCTTGTTTTTCAATATTCTCTTCAGTTCAGCTTGGACTTCTTCCTTCAGTACCATCAGTTCTTAATCATTTGCTGCCTCCTGAAATGCTTGAATGTCAAACAATTCTTTTTTTTTTTTTATATATATATTTTATTGTACTTCAGGTGAAAGCTTACAGAGCAAATAGTTTCTCATGAAATAGTAGTACACATGTTGTTTTTTGACATTGGTTAACAACCCCACAACGTATTAAGCCTCTAAATTCTCAAACTTTTTTTTTTGATGAAAATTACAGATGGCCAAAGATACACCGTTTCAAAAATTTCTACATTCACAGTTCAGTGACATTGTGAATGTCAAACAATTCTTTTTGGTACTTCCAGAAATTACTGAAAGCTAAAATCTATAGAGAACTAAATGAAAAAGAGGAAAATATGGAATCCAGGTAACTGGAGATTCAACCCATCAGAAATTCTAATGAGATTCCTTCAATAATGGAGAAAGGGAAACCTATGCTGACAGCTGTACAGTTGGCCTAGTTCTTACACAGACTATATGGTAGGTGGCACAGGGCTGTACCAAAAAAGAAAGTAGGACTGATAAAATTCCTGATATATTCTATTGAGAATTTGGAAATGAATAAATAGTTGGCACACAGAATACTAAGCATATTAAAGTGAGTTAATTTTAGCTTCAGGAAATCAAAATCAGTAGAATACAAATGCAACATAAAACTTTATGTAGTTCAGTAGTGAATAAGCACCGATCATTTATGCAACAAAAAAAATATTGAAGCTGGTGGGGAGGGTTTATTTGCTACTCTGTCAAATGCATCTGTAACTTATTCATTAGCAAATGTAGCTGAGATATATTAGATAATGTGAAGAATGGGATTAAAAAATGGGATTAGAGAGTAAATAGGGGTAGGTCATGGAGGGTATTACCAGCTATGTAGTCCATTCTTAAGAATTTGTCACTTTCTTTTGATCCTCATTGTGTGAAAGCCTTTTCTGAAAAGTCACTTTATTCTGTTAACTGTTATACAACTGGGAAATGGAAAACAAGTTTTTATTTTCCAATCATAACATGATCTCTCCTTCCTTCAAACCTAACCAGTTCAGATTTCCAGTCCTGTTACCTACAACTGCTACCTACAACTCTTCATGGAAGCAAAGGCAGAGTTCAAGTCAGTGCTTCAAACTTGTTCTTCCTGGTTCAGTCATGGCTAAGAAAGTTACACCTGAACAGACCCGAATTTTTCAAATTTGGGTGAACCAGAATCATAACCAGGATGGGAAACATTGAGTTGAAGCCCTACTAGAAATTTAATCTCCCTCTTAGAAAACAAGGGCAGTGTATGCATTGCATAGCAACCAATCTCTTGCCTGTTAGGTTTTGCAGAGAGTTGAACACAGCAGTGCCCCACTCAAAGATGGTGGTTGACTGGGCAGCTTTTAATGTGTGTCCCTCTCCTCAGTCCTGGCAATAATCTCACACATCAGGCTCCTGAAAGGGCTCACTATGCCTCTCCCGGGTCTCCCATTCCAGGGTTTCAACCTACAATTTTTCCCATGCCTGTTATGATTCCAGATCATTGAAATTAAAAAAATTCAAGTCTGTCCTAGTTTTGCTTCATTGGCCATGACTGAACTGGTTCCAACTGGTTTGAAGCCCTGGTTCAGATACAGGAAACTGTATCCTCTACATATTTAAAGTATGAAAAAAATTAAGAGAATAAACAGAGGCTTATTGAACACACTAGAGGAAAGATATCTAGACTGAACTTTAAGAAATTACTCCAAATAAAAGGTTTCCAAAATGGAGATGTTATTTCTGCAACAGATTTCTGCCACAGATAGGAGGATGGAATGTTAAAAGGATACCTGTAGAACTGTTGTGTTCAACACCCAACATTATAACTAAATCTAGGTATTAGAAACCTTCACCACTGCCCTTCATTTGCCTTCTAATATTTAATAGCTAGCAATTGACAATAGAGCCTTCTGTATGTAAGATCATTATCCCCACAATCTTGCTTGACAGAGTAATCAGCAGAAAATGGCATCTGTCTCACTTTGATCTTCCAAATATTAGCAAATGTGTGAGATTTTTTAAAACCTATTTCATACCCACAACCCTCACAGAAAAGGAACTAGTAAATTCAAGTTTTTCAGTATTTCAGCTCTGTAACTGTTAAGGCTGTGTGTCAACTTGGCTGGGCCATGATTCTCAGCGGTTTGGCAGTTATGATGTAGTCTGGCAGTGGTATAATGATGTAATCAGTTCCATGATAGGATCTGCTATGAGTAGCCAATCAGTTAAAGGGAGTTTCCTTGGGCATGTGGCCTGCATCCAATATAGGTGGAATTTCTGGCAAGGCTTGTGGGCTTTTGCTTGCTCTGGATCCTACAGCTGGCTGCTGTTCATCTGACCTCCGGTTCTTGGGACTTGAGTTAGCAGCTTGCCTGCTGATCTTGGGATTCATCAGCCTCCACGGTCTAGATCTTGGGTTCGCCAGCCCCTGCAGCTGTGTGAGTCGGAAGAAGCCTCCAGCCTAACCCACAGGCTTGGGACTTTCCAGCCTGTATAACTGTATGAGCCATTTCCTTGATATAAATCCCTCTCTCTATATATATACATCTATATAGATGCTTCACTGGTGTTGCTTCTCTAGAGAATTCAGTCTAAGACAAGCTCCTTCAGTTCAGGAAGGCACACTAAAAAAGATACTGGATTATAGTAAATCACTATATTCATCAAAATAGGAAAGAATTATCCTAGGAATAAAAGTGTGAACATTATAAAGTCTGTCAATATAAATGGAACGTCAGTTGTCTGAAAGTAAAAAAAAAATGAGATGTTTATCTCAATAGCTTAATACTTGACATAATTCAGTATCTATCTGTGGTTAAAAAAAAAAAAGAAAATTAGCAAAACAGAAATAGAAAGAAATTCCCTCAAGTTGGTGTCTTAGTTTTCTAGAGCTACTGTTAACAGAAATAGCACAAGTGAGTGGTTTTAAAGAACAGAAATTTATTTTTTCACAGATCAGGAGGCAAGAAGTCTGAATTCAGGATGCTGGCTCTAGGGAAAGGTTCTCTTTGTCAGCTTTGGTGGAGATATTTGTCTCAGCTTCTGTAACCCCGGAGTTCCTCCATTCGTTGGTAATCTCCATGTGACATCCAGATTTTCTCTATTTGTGCCTTCTTGTCTGTGTTTAATCTGCTCTTTTTATATCTCAAAAGTTATTAGGTTTAAGACATGCACCATAAGAACTAGAAAAAGAGCAAACTAAACCAAAGCAAACAGAAGGAAGGAAATAATAAAGATTAGGGAAGAAATAAATGAAATAAAGAATAGAAAAACAATACAGAAAATCTACAAAACCAAAAGTTGGAGAAAGATCAGCAAAAGTGACAAACCTTCAGCTAAACTGACCAAGAGAAAAAGAGAAGACTCAAATAACTAAAATCAGGAATGAAAGAGGGAACATTATGTTGGGGAAAAGTTACTAAAAACAAAAGCTACTCCCAACCCAGAAAGCTTCTCCACAAAAACAGAAGAGAAAGAAATTTTTTATTATTGAATAAGCATTAAACCAAAACATCATGCATCGCAGGCGATCTTCTAAAGAGATTGCAAAGATAGAAAGGTGTAAAAATGGCATGGGGGTGGCATCTGACCTCCTATAACTTCACGAGGGGGAAGGAGAATCAAGATCAGCAACCCCAGGCTGATTCCTATGAGGCATAGGTCGGACGTGTCTCCTGTCTCTGCCATCTTTACCAATTCTGACACCAGTCATGCCCCCCACAGCACTCTCGACTTCTCTGCTGGGTTTGATAATTCACTGCAATGGCCACACAGAACTCACAGACAATACTGATGATTATGGGGTTTATTATGGAAGTAACAGGTTACAGTTCAGGTTCAGAAACACTCAGGATACAGTTCTTCCATCAGGACAGCCTCTTCAAGCTGTGCCTGCCGGTACGCCTCTCCCTGGCCCCTCAGCCTCTGCCCTGCTTGGGCGAGTGTTAACAAAGCTCTTTTAGCTCTGTTGATAAGTACTCCAATGCATCCCACTTGGCCAGTAAGCCTTGGCCCAAAGACGCTTAGCTCTAGCTCTGTGGGTAGGCAAACCTAGCTCCACCAAGTGCCTGGAGGTACCCTACTCCTCCAGCAAGCTCCTGCCCAAAGGCACTCAGCTTTCTCTCTCCATGGGCTGGGACACCCACTGCACCACCTCCTGCTGGTCTCTCCTGACACCATATCTCTGCTACCACTTCCCACCATCTTCAGGGTTACAGTTCTCTCTTTATTTTGGTCTCCTGGTTCCAGGAGCTTATCAGTGCAGGGATCCTGGGTCCAAAGGACATGCTCCCCTCCTGGCTCTTCCTCCCTGGTGGTGGTTGGGATCCTCTCTTTCCTGCCTCTGGGATGGCTCATTTCAAGCCCAGTGAGATGGCAAAACTGACCAATCCCCTTGGTAGGCCATAATTATCCTATCTGCACAGTCCCACCCAATCACTTGGTGGGAGTTACAAGGCCGTAGTGAAGAAGGTCACACTGCAAAAGGAATCTGACCCTTCGTATAGCTAAGTGGATACAACTGAAGAACAGCATTTTAATTCTTGTGGCATCCAGATTTCTGGATTCCGTGGAGGTTGAAATGACCCACCATGACATAGTCTTTGAACCTTAAACTCCTAGCCAAAATCAGTCACCTAAAAGTCACCTTTAAGTCAAACAATAGTATAGGTTAATTACTAAAGAATGTTTGCCTTCTGCATTGTGCTTTTTTATAGAATTATCTATATGCAGTAAGTTTCGACAAACAGCAATTCCTAAGGTCAGTCTAGAAGCTATGATTTAAGGTCAGTCAGTAATTTTAATTGTTTTTCAAGACAACGCTTTATGGAATCCTATGTGACCACAAATTATTTCATTAATTCTATTCTGGCCCTATTTTGATGGCAATGTATAGTTACTAGCGATAAGCTGGAGTATAAGAATCTGTAAAAGATTTTTTTTCTCTGGAACATTTTTGACTCTAGTTGGAAATGTTGCCCCAATTGCAAATCATGTATTAAATAAACTTCAATCAATTTCTATTGTTGGTTTAGTATTATTTTTGTTTTAACACAACCCATTACATTCATATTTTCAAGATAAAATTGCTAATTTTCTTATATCTTTATGGCAGGATACCTGAAGTTATGCTAATATCCTTCCGGGAAACTGAGAGTTAGGGGTGTGATCTTTCTTGATGATGACATTTCAAAAGAGATAGCTTCCATGTCCTTGAGGAACATCCTTGATTTACATACTTTTCAAAAAGACAGAGAAAGAATTTACAAGTTATCTAAATGAATTCAGAAAGAACAGGAGAGGAGGGGAGCCTCTTTTCTTACTTTCAAGAGGGAGAATTAAAAACTCTTATTTTCAACTTGTACTTCTTCTTACCATCTCTACCAAAGTTACAGAAATAAAAAGGGTTATAAGGGAATACCGAAAACAATTGTAGGTTAACAAATTAGATAATCTAGATGAAATGGACAAATTCCTAGAAAAGCAAAAACTACTGAAACTAGAAGAAAATGAAAATTTTAGTAGAACTCTTATCAAGTAAAAACTTCCCACCAAAGAAAAGCCCAGGTTCCAATGGCTTCACTGGCGAATTCTACCAAAAGTTTAAGGCATTAATACTAATCTTTCACAAACTCTTCCAAAAAACAAAATAGGAAGAACACTTCCCAACTCATTCTATGATGCCTGCATTACTCTGATAAGAAAATCAGACAAACACATCATTAAAAAACAACAACAACAACAATATAGACCAATATCCTTTAATGAATACAGATGCAAATATCCTCAACAGAATACTAGCAAACTGAACCTGGAAACATACGAAAAGTATTATACAGCATGTCAAAGTGGGATTTATCCCAGGTTGGGTCAACATATGAAAAGTAATCAATCATATTAATTGAATAGAGGGGGAAAAAACACACAATTATCTTGATAAAGAAAAAGCATTTAACAAAATCCAGTACCCTTTCATGATAAAAACACTCAACAAACCAGGAATAGATGTGAACATCCTCAACCTGATAAACATATCTATGAAAAACCCAGAGCTGATATCACACTTAATGATGAAGATCTGAAAGCTTTCCCCCTAAGATTAGGAACAAGACAAAGATATCCATTCTCACTACTTCTATTCAACATTGTACTGGATGTTCTAGCCAGGACAATTAGACAATAAAAATAAATAAAAATCATTCAGACTGAAAAGGGAAAAGTAAGGTCTGTGTCTAGATTCCTTTTTTTTGTGTGTGTGTATGTGGATTTAGTTGTTCCAGCACCATTTTTTTGAAAAGACTATCTTTTCTCCATTGTTTTGTTTTTGCTCCTTTGTGATAGATCAATTGATTGTATTTGTGTGGGTCTATTTTTGGGTTCTCTATTCTGTTCCATTGATCTACTTGTCTATTGTTTTGCCAAAATCACACTGTCTTGATCACTGTAGCTGTATAGTAAGTCTTGAAGTCAGGTAGTCTCAGTCCTCTGATTTTATTCTTCCTCAGTATTGTGCTGGCTATTCTGTGTCTTTTGCTTTTCCATCTAAACTTTAGAATCAATTTGTTGACATCCACAAAATAACTTCCAGATTTTGATTGGGATTGCTTTGAATCTATAGATCAAGTTGAGCAGAATTAATGTCTTGATAATATTGTCTCCCTATTCATGAACATGGAATATCTCTCCATTCCTTCATTTATTTCATCAGAGCTTTGTAGTTTTCCTCATATAGATCTTGTACATATTTTGTTAGACTTATACCTAAATATTAGTCTTTTTTGGTTATTGATAATGTAAATCATATTGTATTTTTTTGTAGTAAGAGTCACATTTATTTCTCTAAATTGAATTACTTTGCTCCTACTACAACTAGTGCCCCAATGACCTGACTGCTGAGAAATTCAATCTCAGTAACCTTATGCATTCAACCCCTCCCCACTTCCATTCTCTAGGGTCAAGCAGGGTCCACAACACTCCAAAGGAGTCTCCTGGTTGTCAGTCCATCTTGGTCACAGCTTAATGGCCATGTGAACATATTACTTGAAAGGGAGCACACTGAATTTTTAATTTCAAATTCCAGTTGTTCACTGCTGGTATATAGGAAAGCAATTGACTTTTGTATATTAACTTTGTATCATGTAACCTTGCTATAATTGCTTATCAGTTCCAAGAGTTCTTTTGTTGAGTCTTTGGGACTTCCTACATAGACAATTGTATCATTTATAAACAACAGTTTATTTATTCCTTCCCAATCTGGGTGCCTTTTATTTCTCCTCCTTGCCTTATTTCCTTGACTAGAACCTTTAGTACAATGTAGAATATATCTTGTTCCTGATCTCAGGGGGTAAGTATCTAGACTTTCACCATTAAATATGATGTTAGCTGTGGTTTTTCATGGATGCCCTTCATCAGGTTGAGTAAAATCACTTCTAGTTCATTGTTTTTGTCACTTAAGTGTGTTGGATTTTGTCAGATGATTTTTCTGTGTTTATCATGATTTTTGTTTTTATCCTATTTATATAATGCATTAACTTATTTTTGGATGGTAACCATTTTTGGATGTTGCATTCTTGGGATAAATCCCACTTTACCATGGTGTATAATCCCTATTATCGAGTTGGACTTGGTTTGTTAGTATTTTGTTGAGGATTTTTGCACCCATTTTCCTAAGAATATTGGTATGTAGTTTTATTTTCTTGTGATGTCTTTGTACGATTTTGGTAATAGGGTAATACTAGCCTCATAAAATGAATTGGGATGTCTTGCCTCCTCTTCTATTTCTGTAACGGTTTGTAAAGTATTGCAAGTAAGGAAGAATTTAGGAGTAAAGCTGTGTGGGCCTGGGTTTCTCTTGGTGGGTAGTTTTTTGATGACTAATTCAATCTCTTCACCTGTTATAGGTCTATTTAGATTGTCTATTTCTTTAATTTCAGTAGTTGTATCTTTCTAGATATTTGTCTATTTCATCTAAGTTACCTAATTTGTTGGCATACCATTATTTGTACTGTTCTTTTATAATCCTTTTTATTTCTGTAAAGTCAGAGTAATGTCCCTTCTTTCATTTCAGATTTTAATAATTTGAGTCTTTTTTTCTTAGTCAATCTAGCTAAAGGTTTGTCAATTTTGTTGATCTTTTCAAACAACCATCTTTTGGTTTTGTAGATTTTCTGTATTGGTTTTCTATTCTCTATTTCATTTATTTCTTCTCTAATCTTTATTATTTCCTTCCTTATGCTTGCTTTGGGTTTAGTTTCTTCTTCTTTTCCCAGTGTCCAAGATGGAATATTAGGTTCACTGATTTGAGATCTTTCTTCTTTCTTAATATAGACATTTACAGGTATAAGTTTCCCTTTAAACATTGCTTCAGCTGCATCCCATCAGTTTTGGTAGTTTTATTTTCATTTTCGTTCATTCTCAAAGCATTTTCTAATTTCCATTGTGATTTCTTCTTTGACCCATTGGTTCTTTAGGAGCCTATTGTTTAATTTCCACTTACTTGTATTTCCCCAATTTTTTCCTGCTATTGATTCTAATTGTATTCCATTGTGGTTGGAGAACATAACTTTGTATTTCTATCCTTTTAAATTTATTGAGGTGTTTTATGGCCTACCATGGTGGAGAAAAGAATGCAGCAAGGAGCTGCAAACTGCATAAAGACAGGACAAATCTCATACAGTAGGTAAACTGCTTCTTCCACTGACCCAACCTCCTCCCTTGGTTGTCAAGGAGATGGGCTGGAGTGGAGCCACAGTTGCACTGCACTGCACATTGCACCCCCCACCAATGCACAGCTGTCCTGTGTATTTGGAAGGGCCCCGATCTCCAGCTCCAAAATAAATAGGGCAAATCTTGCTAGCAGACTATTCACGGTGTATATCCTGACCCATCTAGAGGCAGACAGAAAGACTGAAACTGCAGCCTGGCTGGAAACAGAGCCCTCACAGAGGAGAGAGCAGCAACCCAGGACTGAGAGTTCTTCAAAGTTACCTGCTCAAGTTCCCTTAACATCACAGAAGAGTGGAAACCTACCTCAGCCAATGCATGACCAGATATTATTTTATTCTTTTTAAAAGTTATGCTGATTTACATTATTATCCATAAAACAACCTTCATTCAATATAAAATACTGAAATCATTTGGCAGGTAAATTGCAAGGTGCTCCAAGAAGATGTAACATTATAGATAATGAAACTGTGGCTTATGGTCACTCACAACCATAACAAACAGGCACAATTTCCCAGGCACATACAGTGGTCAGTATTCAGATAATCAAACTAACACATACTGAACTAGACAGCACTGCAGTGACCCACTTTCATAATCATCATGGTACGCACACAAAAGAAAAGCTTATCAAAAAGCCACCTCACAAATACTATGTTCGTTTACCTTCACAGAAACATACCATCTTACAGACTTCACGCCTCTCAGTCCAGAGATCTTCACCCAAGTCCCCACAGGTACAATATCCATACGACCTCTTATTGTTGCTTTCCAAAAGTCGCATATAATCGCTAACAAATACCTTCTCCTAGCCAAGGTAACAAAGACTTACACGCTGGCAGACAATATCCATGAATATAAAACACTCCACATAGGGTTCCAGACCCCGAATTGGACCCATAAACTCATTCAGAGCAAGACACAGACCCGTCCAGTCAACTGCCAGACTCCACTCTAGGCGCTAGCAGGTCTCCGCTCAGGGTCATTCCCATGGACATTACAGCGGGTGCTCTCATTCAGGTGTAAGGCCCCAGAAACACCCATTCCTATCGCCGCCCTCCTGCTTGGGACTCCAGAATCGGTATTCAGCCTTCACTGAGGACCTTTTAATTCTCCTTCAGCCACACCAAGGACAACTGAGCCGCCAAGTTCGCCCAAGCGGACTATTATTACTCTCTCAAGCAAATATTAGAATTCTGCAGCTTCGGAAAGTAGACCTTTGGATAAGCGGAACCGGGTTGCATGCCGGGAGCATTCTGAATGGCCTGGTTCCCAGCTTCCGCAGATTCGCCAGCTGTGCACTACATTTCCCAGAAGTCTCCGGGTCACAGGTCTTCCTTTTAGGGGCGGGGTGTTTGTCTGTGGCTAGCCCGGAGAGCTTCCAGCATCCATGGGTTTTCTGTCTCTGGGCTGTTGTTGTTAGGCGCAGTTGAGTTGGTTCCAATTCATAGCGACCCTATGCACAACAGAACGAAACACTGCCTGGTCCTGCGCCATCCTCACAATCATTGCTATGATTGAGCCCATTGTTGCAGCAACTGTGTCAATCTATTTCATTGAGAGTCTTCCTCTTTTTCGCTGACCCTCTGCTATACCACGCTCTGGACTACATTTCCCCTAAACCTCTGGGTCCGAACTAACCTCGGTCTCGGGTCTATTTCCGGTGTCCCCAAGGTTCTCGGCTCTGCGAGTGGAGTTTTGTCGGAGGAAGGTATCAGCTCAGGTTGGGCCTGGGACTCCTCAACGGACTTATCGGAGCCAGATAAGAATTCGCAATGAGGGTGGGGATGAGGGTGGCCCTCGAAGTGAGGAAGGCTCGTGTCGCGGATAGGACGTGTCATGTCCAGAGCCTCAAGGCTGCGTTTGCGCCAGTAGCTGAGGAGGATGGTGTGTGTCAGACTGCTTGACCGGGTCGGGGGTGTCTCCGTGACGGTGGGTGCGGTTGTGAAGATTTGACAGGCTGATGGTGTGCGTGTCCTTACTTATAAGTGTGGTTTGCTTTGGTTGTGTGTGCCCGTAGCTCTAGATTCTCTCTAGGTTCTCTTTGGGCTTGTTAGTTAAATGACTGCCAGAAAGAAGCCCTGTATTAAACTCTAGAATGACGGTTTCAAGCAAGAATGCACGCTTCTTGTCTTGGGATAAGACTTTTAGACCTGGAAATGTCATCATGACAGGCTCCTGGGAGGACGTGATGGGGAGGTCCCCGGGGTAGGATTCCTAGGAGGGGCGCCTCTAAGAGCTCCTTGGGGGTCAGCTACATGTTTCAGAGCCACTGCATCCAGAGCTCTGTCCCTGAGAATTCCTGTCAACTCAGACAGATTCTAGCCTCTCTTTTAATTCCATTTGGTTATATGTGGATGGAGACAGATACCCTAGAGGGTGTTTTTGTTTTCTCTCTCTCTCTCTCTGTTTGTTTTCTTTCTTTAAGTTTGTTTGTGCACCCAGAAATGTTGGTTTATCTCATGATTCCTTTCTTCCCCAGGGCTGCCACATAAGAAGAGCCCTGAAGCAAAGAAAAGAATTGTTGCATATTTAGAAATCAAGATATAGGTAGGTTTTTTTGGGTTTTTTTTCATACAATTACTTTTGCTTTTAGGTTTTGAATTTTTGCTTTCCTCAACCTGACTTGCAGTGCCTATTCTAGCTCTTTTTCCTAGTGAATGACCCACTATACTGATGCATCCTCCTTTCACCCCTGCCCCCCCAAGCCCGTTGCCTCACTGCGACCCTATAGGACAGAGTAGAACTGCCCCCATAGGGTTTCCAAGGCTGTGATCTCTATGAAAACTGACTGCCACATCTTTCTTTCGCAGAGCGTCTGGTGGTTTCCAACCGCTGACCTTTCCGTTAGCAGCCCAGTGCTTAACCACGGTGCCACCAGGGCTTCATAGCCTCCTTCCCAGGGCCCCAAATTGTCTTTCTCTCCTCATTTAATAGCCACATATCCATATGTCACATTGTTCAAGCAATTTGGTGGTATAGAAACCTGGAGATTAATGTTAGAGCTTTGAGACTATGATTACTTAAGGAGATTTAGCATTTAGGTGGTATCATGTACAAGTTATTTTTTATCTACTTGACAGTCGTGATTTTTATAGTAAGGCAAGGTAGGAATGGATTGACTGACTCAGTCAATAAATGACAGCGTTGTCTGCTTTATGTCTTTTAGGGTCAGGAATGTGATTGGGCTTTGAGCATACGGTCTGCACCAACAAGGGCAGAGGTTTTCAAATGATCTTTAGGTAGAAATTTGTAACATTGGTTTGGGGTATAGAATTAGCTTACACAAAATCCTTAGTTCCTGAGAGAGAACTCCAAACCCTTGACATTTCCTGAGAAATTGAGGTGCTTGTTTTGTTCTCAGTTTCCTTAATGACTGGAATATACATCTATCCCATTACTCAATTTTTTACATTTGTAAATATCTCTGTGTTTCTGATTATGTAATTAATGCAGACTCTTTGCAGAAAATTCAGCAATCCCAGAAGCTTATGGAGGAAGAAGTTAAAATTACACCCTCTAGAGTTCATCATTCCTAGTATTTTGGTGTATTTTTATACAATTATTTTTCCCTGTGAGCTTTTGTGATTTTGTTCCTATAGAACAAAATCACAATAATTGGTAATGTAAATTATAGGAACACTCTTTAGCTCTTAGTTTGAAAAAGAAATTCAACCTCTGGGTATGGGTTTTATTTTATTCTTTTGAATGTGTAGGAAGCAGAAGTGCCAGTGATCCCATTCATATTTGTAAATCTTCAAGTTAAGATTTATATCCTGAAGGTCTAATGCCAGAGCTTTTTTCTTAATTTCAACAGAATTAAAAAACCAAACCAAACCAGTTGCCTTTGAGTAGATTCTGACTCACGGTGACCCCACGTGTGTAGAATAGAACTGCACTCCGTAGGGTTTTCAAGGCTGTGACCTTTTGGAAGCAGATCGCCAGGCCTGTCTTCCAAGGTGCCTCTGGGTGGGTTTGAATCTCCAACCTTTTGGCTAGTAGTCGAGCACTTAACCATTTGTGCTGCCACCCGGGGATTTCAGTGAAGGTATTAAAAAAACAAACCCATTGCCGTCGAGTCGATTCCAACTCATAGTGACCCTATAGAACAGAGTAGAACTGCCCTATACAGTTTCTAAGGAGTGTCTGGTGGATTCGTACTGCGAACCTTTTGGTTAGCAGCCATAGGTCTTAACCAGAATGCCACCAGGGTTTCCAGTGAAGGTATGGTGGGCTATAATTTAGTAAACCTTTTGCCTACCGGAGCCCAGGTGGCGCAGTGGTTAAGAGCTGTAGATGCTAACCGAAAGGTTGGCAGTTTAAATCAACCAGCTGCCCCTTGGAAACCCTATGAGGCAGTTCTGTTCTGTCCTATAGGGTTGCTGTGAGTTGGAATCGACTCAACAGCACTGGGTTTGGTTTTTGCTTTTTTGCCTACTATTACATAGTTTCTAATTCTTGGTTCTCAAAAATTATTTCTGGTTGAATATCCTTGTGTGTATATCTTGTGTGCTTCTCTAGCTATTTCTTAAGAATACATTTCTAGAAATGGAATTCTGGGTAAAATTTTTCCCCAGATGCAAGGGCCTGTGGTGGTAGTACTTGCGAGGTAATGCAATGACTAAAAGATACAGTTGCTTCCTTTAGGACAAAGAAGACTAAATATGAATAGGAGTAAGCGTAAGGCAATAAAGCAATAAAGGCCCATAGAGCAGTTGAGATGACTTGCCTTAGGAGCCCAGAGGAAAGTGATTATAGGTGATACTGTTGGGTCATGACCAACACTGTAAAGGCAAATGGAATTTGTTCTATAAACTTTATACCTTACAGCTTTTATTCTAATAGTGTTAATTACAATGAGACTACTAGGATCAACTGATTGAGAAGTTATCTGGAGGGGATCATGTTTAAAAAGAGGTTGAGATGCAAAATAAGCCCATCTGTCAAGAAGTCATGAAAGGAAGCAAGATCGAGACCTCATCAGTATCACCATGACATTGCTTGGAGAATTTTAGCCATTTTTTTCTCGGTAGGACATGGACATACATAGAAATCATAGAGTTGGTATTATACACAGTTGTGTCTACAGAATTATGCAGGATACCTGATCAAAAGAAGAACATTATGATCACAGTTTAACAAAATTTTATTAATATACAGATAGATAATTTTCCAAACATTTTTTAAATTAGTGTCTGATTGTCAGTCTCTCTATATTGATCTTACATATGTTTTATAAATATAATCACACTATATAAATGTAGTCATACTATATGTATACTATATATATATATCCTGTAACCCATTTTTTCTGTTGGCAGTATATCTTGAGTATTTTCCCCAACTTAGCATATTTATCAACTGCATGGTGTTCCATTCCGTGGATGTTCTGATATGCAGTTAAGCAGTTGGTTTTTTTGGACTCAGGCAATTGCCTGAGTAATTCCTTGTATGCCCTGTCCAGCTCCCATGTCGTGACCAACTTTGTTCAACCCTGAGGCTATAAAGAAGATTGTAGTTCGGATGATATGGCCCCTTCTTAGCCGAGAGAGATAGGAAGAGAGGGAGGAGGATCTGATGTAGGCAGGACTGAACAGCCCAATCTAAGATCCAGATCAGCGTCGCCAGAGTTGGTCACTAGCCAGAAACCATCCTGCTGAAGTGCTTTGGGATTTCGGGGGAAGATTTAGATTCCATAAATGGCACGCAGGGGTAAGAGGGTAGAAACAGGAGCATATATAAGCTCAAGTCAGGGTGGGATCCTGTAAGCACACCTGCTCTAAGCTTCTTGTTGCTCTGCAGCTCTGACTTCTCTGGACTCTGTGCTTCACCAGTAGAGGAACCGCATGGAGGATTAATTTGTTCTTGCAGTTCTAGGACCATGACTGACGTAAGTTGGCATTTCTCTCTCCTCGAAATATCGTGATGTTTAAGTCATGCACTATTTCTATCGATAATCTTGAAGCTTTTTACCTAACAGAATCCCATCACTGAAGCTGCTCCTCACTTCCTCCCATTCCAGTGAAGGGGGGTGCCAAATAGCCCAGCGCCTCCCCCCGCCCCACGTGCCACTCTCTTTTCCTACCAGTGTCTTCATATTCAATAATGAACACATTATTCACCATCTTCTGTATGTTCAGTCTTTTATCAAGAGTAATGATAGAGAAGTGAAGGAATGGAGTCCCTTCAAGGAAATACTTGAGCTCCTGTCAAAGAATAACTCAATGAAATAAAGTTAATGATTAGCACACTTTTACTTCTATACAAAGAAAACCGATACAGTCAGGTCTTGTTATTCACAGTAGTTATGTTCTGTGAAGTCCCATGAATACTGCATTAGCTAATACTGAACCAGCTTTGTTCATCCTCAGCTAGGAATTTTTTGCCACTTTGCACAGCATGTGTCCATGAACTCTCGTGAGTATGTATTTTTAGTGAATAGGCAGATTTGGGAATACAGAACCTGCAAATAATGAGAATTGACTGTAGTAGGTTGAATTCATCTGTCAGAGTACAAACGGGATTCATATAAGAGAAAGAAGAAAGAGAATGAAAGACTGCAGACATTTTAAATGCAAAAACGTTTTCCTTTTTCAAGGTAAGATGCTGATTAGCAGGCAGCTAGCAAATAGGCCAGTCCCTGGATGATACAAAGAGTTAATTTGCTCAGCTGCTAACTAAAAGGTTGGAGATTCATGTCCACCTGGAGGCACCTCAGAAGAATGTCCCAGCGATCTACATCTGAAAAATCAGCCATTGAAAGCCCTGTGTAGCACAGTTCTACTCTGTCACACATGAGTTTGCCATGAGTCAGAACAGATTCCCCGGCAACTGGTTTTTATTTTTGTTTTTCAGCAAACAGTCCAGCCAGTCAGGGTACTCTGCCCTTAGACAGCTGGATGGTCATCCAAGAAAACAGCTCCAGCTGTTTTATGGATTCTCTGAAAGACCTTGGGTGTTTAACTGAGACGTATTTGTGGCAGGCTGTCCTGTCCTTTGTTGTCACTTCTGTTTTGGTTCATCCAGGTCCACACCATTTCCCTTATCAGAATTTCTCACTCCTACCGTCAAGTCTGTGATGAGTTACGAGGACGGTCTCATCAGACCACGCAAGAAAACTTGAAACTTCTCCACAGCCCTGCATTTTCCAAAGATATAAGATGGAATTTGGGCTTGCTTGGTGTCACCCTTGGTTTATGTGAGATCTTAGGCTTTGCAAAGTTTTAGGATTAGAGAGGGGAGTGAGTGGTTTTTTCCAGGGATTCCCTAATTGATGAACACCAGTATCAAAGTCCGTTTTGTCATGGGGACACCAGTCTTGGATGACATCTGTGTCGTGTGCAACAAGCTGATCAGTATCCTCTCAGGGACAAGAAAGGTGTTAAGTGAGGGTTAGTCGATGGTAAGAAGAATATGATCCAGATGCATGCGTACTAGATGATAATAGATTCCCAGATTTAAGAAAATCTTCAGAAGTTTTATTCAACCTAAATTATAAATAAATATGTCCATAATAAAAAAAAAAAAACATTGTATTTACTCATGATTATAAGAAAAAATGCTTATGATGTAATCTAACAGAATGAGGAACTTGAGGCTTGAAAATATTCCTTTATTTAATGGAAATTGTTTTCCTATGATAGAGATTTTATACGTACATTTGGAAAAAAGATTTTGATTTTTTTAAAGGGAAAAGATTATACATATACACATACACACACATATATCTACAACTGAACGTGTATATATGTGTGTGTGTGTATATATATGTATGTGTATAGTAGAAAAACTTTCCTGTTACAGTAGAAGAAACTTCCTGGATGCTGTAAGATAATAGATACCCAAACTTGTCTGAACAAGAATATACATACACACATACACACACACATATATATATACAACTGAATGTGTGTGTATGTATGTGTACACATAGACATATAATGTGTGTGTGTGCATATATATGTGTGTATGTATAATTTTTTCTCTTTAAGGAAAAACATGAAAACTTTCATATATATACACATGCACACACACTGTTTAATAGGGAAATGGATTATTTTATGTATTACCAGACAGGTTTGGATATCTATTATCTTACAGTATCCAGGAAGTTTCTTCTACTGTAACAGGATTCTTCTAGAATGTGTAGACAGTCTGCTTTAGTCACACTAATTTCCCTAGTACCATGGCCTTTCAGCCTACCTGATTGTTGCAGTTCCCCCTTCTTGCAATATTATCCTTCATACCTTCCTTTCCTGTTGGAAATATGTTCTTTAATTTCACAAGTAATACATGGGCTTTTGGTTTCAGGGATTGGTGACGTTCAGGGATGTGGCCATTGCCTTCTCTCAGGAGGAGTGGGAATGCCTGGACCCTGCTCAGAGGGACTTGTATGTGGATGTGATGCTGGAGAACTACAGCAACTTGGTCTCCCTGGGTAAGGTCATCTGCCTGAAAGAATTTCGAATCTGCTCCCTGAAACATTCAAATCCCTGAATTCTTCATTGGGAATTTCAGGCCTGTCTTTGAAGAAACTAGCTGAATTTCTTCTCCTTATTCCCAAAGGAATGCTTTGGCATTTGTTGGGTTAGATAGGAGGGATCTTCCCCATTCCTCAGTGACCTTCACACCTTCCTCTGCCTTTCCTGCAATTGCCTCCTTTCTTTAAGGCCAGGGGGCTGGGTTTCTATAGATGCGGTATGTCCTTGGAACTCTAAGCGTGGTTCTTTGGTTTGAGGGGCCTTAAGGAGGCCACAGCGGAGCGGGCGAAGGAAAGAGTTCTAAGAAATTAGTCAGGGAGATAAGCAGGAGCCAAATGATAGGCAGCTTTGTTGGTTTTTAGGAGATACATGGATTGTTTTCTCAGTGATTAGAAGCTACAATTTGGCTTACCTGTTTTTGTTTAAGTTTTTAACTTTTTATTGTTAAGTATTACATAAATACCTCACATCAGCCTCTTCTGGAACTGGTTAGAAGTGCAGAATCTCAGGCCCCACCCCAGACCAAATGCAGAACCAGACGGAAAAACCCGCTGCCATCGAGTCAGTTCCAACTCATAACGACCCTATAGGACAGAGTAGAACTGCCCCATCGGGTTTCCAGGGAGCACCTGGTGGATTCAAACTGCCGACCTTTTGGTTAGCAGCTGTAGCTCTTAACCATTACACCACAGGGTTTCCTCCAGCTGAAGAGAACCTGCGGTTATACAAGATCCCCAGGTGATTCTTACGTACATTAAGTGAGAAGCACTGTTATTTGTTATTTTCTGATCCACATGCAGAGGCATAGCTAGAAATGGGGATCCTAATATTCTCTGACTCTCAAAGAGCCTGGATTGAATGAACAGGATTTATTTAATACCCACATTAAATTTAAATTCCCGTATTCAATTGATTTCCACATTTATTTAAATTCCCACATTTCATTAGCTACAACAGATTTGAAGTTGAATGTTACAATCTGTGAACTTTGCATTTAACATTTAGTGAATATCCTAAAAATGTCTCATGAAACTTCTTGTTTTCCTCTTAGCAAAATAACAACAGTAATAATATTGCTAGTTAACATTGCACTTACTTTTGTTAAAAATAATCAAAACTCAAAGAAATTGAAGCATAAGGTTTATTCTGAGCAGTTATTCTATATGCACATAGGGAGACAATTCTGATTCCAGAAAAAAGCAAACGGCTTGAAGTATGCTAGTTACAGTAGGCTGATAAAGAGAAGAGGAGGGAAAATACTAGAAGATCAACCACTGGTCAGTCTCAACGTAACTGATTGAACCCCGGCTTCGCTTTTACTGAGATCAAATGATATCAGATCACAAGGTGATCTCAGGCCTTCCACCCACCTTCAGCCATGCGTTTTGAAATTCACACTTAGTAAGCCTGGCTTCTGAACAGGAAAGAAGGATTAGCACCATTGGGTGAAAAAGTGCTGGCAGGATCACTTTTGGTCAGGAACTTCTTTACAGTGAATATTTGGTTTTGTGGGTAAGAAAATCTTAAAATCAAAGTAAACCCAAACCAAACCCACTGCCGTCGAATCAATTCCAAATCATAGTGACCCTATAGGATAGAGTAGAACTGTTGCATAGGGTTTCCAAGGAGCGGCTGGTGGATTTGAACTGCTGACCTTTTGGTTAGCAGCCGAACTCTTAACTACTACACCACCAGGGCTCTGATCTCTTTGATACTATGTACCAGGCTCTATTCTAAGCACTACAAATACATTAATTAACCTTCACAGCATCCCCTTGATGTAGGCACTGTTTTTATTCCCTTTTTACAGATGAGAATACGAGGCACGTACAGTTTAAATGACTTTCCCACATCCTATAGCTGGTGGGAGTCAGTGGCAGGAATTGAACCTAGGAAGTCTGGCTCCAGAGCCTGTTCTCAACCAGCTGAATTTTCAGTTTGCTCTATGTTTATTTGCTCTCAAGAGATGGAGCCTGAATACACTTAAAACAAGATCATCTTCCGACCTATGTGATCTCATGTTCTTCATTCCCATTATCCTTCTCTTCTCTGAAGTCTTTACCAATGTGATTTTACGTTTAGTTTATCGTATATTTAACTAACAACAACCAAACTGACTTGCTGTCAAGTTGACTCTGATTCATGGCAACCCCATGTGTATCAGAGTAGAACTATGCTCCATAGGGTTCTCAATGGTTGATTTTTCAGAATTAGATCACCAGGCCTTTCTTCCAAGGCACCTCTGGGTGGAGTCAAATCTCCAACCTTTTCGGTTAGCAGCTAAGCACATTAACTGTTAACCATTTGCACCACTTAGGGACTCCAAATTTAACCAAGGCTGAATCAAAATGTTTTGAGCTTATAATAAAAAAAAAAGGAAGTTGACTCCAACTCATGTGTGCAGAGTAGAACTGCTCTGTAGCATTTTCAAGGCTGTGACCTTTTGGAAGGAGATCAATTACCAGCTCTGTGTTTGTAGGCACCTCTGGGTGGGTTGGAACTGCCAACCTTTTGGCTAGCAGTCGAGCAGCTAACCATTTGTGCCACCCAGGGACTCAATATAGAGATTGCACAGTCCACAAATGTGCCTAGGGTATATCTCCAAAAAGAAACTATAACAGAATTCTCATTATGTATCATATAAACTCCTGTATTTGTTTAAAAAGTCACCAAAAATCTAATAGCAATCCTTTGGTTCTTATCTTGTAGTAAACAAGGACATTAATTTAGCTGGGAGTTAAACGCTTTTCCTTCAGAGCTATAGCTTTAGCAAGCATTTGAAGATTTTCTTAAAGAGCGACAACATTTAACACATTAGGAACATAATTTTTCTCTCTTCTTGAAAATTGTTGGATTCCAATTTTTTAAACTTACAGACTTTTAAATTTACAGACTTAGTGTCTACAAACCTATCAGCACAGGAGTTCCCTTAGTTTTTTTTTTATTATTGTGATTTAGGTGAAATTTTACAGAGCAAATTAGTTTCTTGTTAAACAGTTAATACACAAATTGTTTTGTGACTTTGGTTGCCAACCCCACAGTGTATCAGTACTCTCCCCTTCTCCACCCTGTGTTCCCTCTTTCCATTCATCCAGTTTTCCCGTCCCTTCCTGCCTTCTTGTCTTTGCTTTTGGGCTAGTGTGTCCATTATTCTCGTATACATGATTGAACTATGAAGCATGTCCTTCACGTGTGTTATTTTTGGCCCTATAGACCTGTCTGATCTTTGGCTGAAGGGTGAACCTTAGGAGTGACTTCAGTACTGAGTTAAAAGGGTGTCCCGGGGCCATACTGTCAGGGTTTCTCCAGTCTCTATCAGACCAGCAAGCCTGGTCTTTTTTGTGTGTGTGCAAATTTGAATTTTGTTCTACATTTTTCTCTCACTCTGTCCAGGACCCTCTGTTGTGATCCCTGTCAGAGCAGTTGGTGGTGGTAACCAGGTACCATCTAGTTGTTCTGGGCTCAGTCTGGTGGAGGTTGTGGAAGTTGTGGTCCATTAGTCCTTCCCTTAGATTTTTTATCTCATTTACTATTTTTCTCTTCTTCGTTCTGGAACTCTGTGTATTTGTGAAAGCTTGTTAAAATTCAAAGTCTGCCAAAGTGGTCATTGTAAATAAAAGTCTTAATGAAAGGCTGACACTTTACCAGATATACCTAGAAATTAGGGTAATAATGAGTATACATGTCAGAGGCTGGATTCCCTAAAGAGGAAGTTGTTAATTGTTTCATGTTTGCAGACCCTTCTTTTAAAGTAAAGCATATACAGATGGGATTATTTCTATATCGAGAAGTGATATTTAATACTGATGTAAAGTATGCTGAAGAACATTTTGGCAACTTTGCCATTAGGACCAGGCTAGCAGTCTAGTAATCACTAGTTTGTGGTCTTTCTGTGAAGTGTAGCATGGCTTAAATCATGAGTTAGCTGTAGAATTCGTTACAAAAATAGACACACAAACTCATAGACAGTAACTTACGACAAGTGTGAGCTGTAGAGAGTAACATAGAGTGATTTCCTGATGAAATCAGCAGTGTCGGCCTCTGTGACCTTGTGTGCATGTAAGGCAATTAGAAGGTGAAGACAATTCCTTTTTCTCCCAGTAAATCACATATAAATTACCAAAGACAGTATACCAAGGATGAAAGTTCATATAACAAACTGCAGTTAAATTAAAATCTTATAGGAGACTTTGGGCCAGAGGTAAAGAAAACAAGTCACATGTTGCAGAAAACTTAGAAATAAGTTAAACAAAACAAAATCATCAAAAGCTCATTATAGCAAGTAGATTTGATTACCATTAAGCGACATGCCTAGAAGGGGACATTGGATGACCGCACTTGGGCACATAAGGGTTTAATTGATGAAAGCCCACATTTTGGTCCATCAACACAGGAAGGTGACAGACTTGTTAAGGTGATCTCGGTGGAATCCTTGAGAAAATTGTCAAATCTCAACATTAAGATCACAAGAGCTGAAATATCAAAGCTGAGTTTATTGTTTGACAGGAAATGGAGAGCCTTGATGCTCAAAAGTTAGATCAGTAAGTCTCTTCATCTAATTCACTTCTAATGGGTATTATTTTTAATTTGTTTTTTATTTCTACTATTGAGATTTTTTTTTCTGGTAAAGGAAATAAAATGTGTGGTTGTATTGTTTTCTTTCAGATTTGGAGTCAATATATGAGACCAAAAATACATTTTCAGAAAAGGATATTTTTGAAATAAATTTTTCCCAGTGGGAGATAAAGGAAAAAAGTAAAACCCTTGGCCTTGAGGCATCCATTCTCAGAAATGACTGGAAGTGCAAAAGCAAATTCGAGGGACTACAGGGACGTCAAGAGGGATATTTCAGTCAAATGATAATCAGCTATGAAAACATGCTCACTTACAGAAAAAATAAATCTCTTACTCCACATCAGAGAATTCATCATAGAGAGAAACCCTACGTATGTAAGGAATGTGGAAAGGCTTTTAGTCATGGCTCAAAACTTGTTCAACATGAGAGAACTCATTCTGCTGAAAAACACTTTAACTGTAAAGAATGTGGGAAGACCTTTTTTAGTGCCTATCAATTTACTGTGCATCAGAGATTGCATACTGGTGAGAAACCCTATGAATGTAAGGAATGTGGGAAGACCTTTAGTTGGGGATCAAGCCTTGTTAAACATGAGAGACTTCATACTGGTGAGAAACCCTATCAATGTAAAGAATGTGGGAAGGCCTTTAGTCGTGGCTATCAACTTACTCAGCATCAGAAAATTCACATTGGTGTGAAATCTTATGAATGTAAAAAATGTGGGAAGGCCTTTTTTTGGGGCTCAAGCCTTGTTAAACATGAGATAATTCATACTGGCGAAAAACCTTATGAATGTAAAGAATGTGGGAAGGCCTTTAGTCGTGGCTATCAACTTACTCAGCATCGTAAAATTCATACTGGTGAGAAACCTTATGAATGTAAAACATGTGGAAAGGCTTTTTGTTGGGGCTATCAACTTACCCGACATCAGATATTTCATACTGTTGAGAAACCCTATGAATGTAAAGAATGTGGGAAAGCCTTTAATTGTGGCTCAAGTCTAGTTCAACATGAAAGAATCCATACTGGTGAAAAACCCTATCAATGTAAAGAATGTGGGAAGGCCTTTAGTCGTGGTTATTACCTTACTCAACATCAGAAAATTCATACTGGTGAGAAACCTTTTGAATGTAAAGAATGTGGGAAGGCCTTTAGTTGGGGTTCAAGCCTTGTTAAACACGAGAGAATCCATGCTTGTGAGAAATCCTATGAATGTAAAGAATGTGGGAAGGCCTTTTGTAGTGTGTACCAACTTACTCGACATCAAATATTTCATACTGGTGAGAAACCCTATGAATGTAAGGAATGTGGGAAGTCCTTTAATTGTGGCTCAAGCCTTGTTCAACATGAGAGAATCCATACTGGTGAGAAACCCTATCAGTGTAAAGAATGTGGGAAGGCCTTTAGTCGTGGCTATCACCTTACTCAACATCAGAAAATTCATACTGGTGAGAAGCCTTTTAAATGTAAGGAGTGTGGGAAAGCCTTTAGTTGGCGTTGGGGCCTTGTTAAACATGAGAGAGTCCATACAGGTGAGAAACCTTATGAATGTAAAGAATGTGGGAAGGCCTTTGGTAGTGGGTATCAACTTAGTATTCATCAGAGATCTCATACTGGTGAGAAACCTTATCAATGTAAGGAATGCGGAAAGACCTATATTCGTGCCTCAAGCCTTGCTCAACATGAGAGAATTCATAGTAGTGATAAACCCTATGAATACAAAGAATGTGAGGAGGCCTTTACATGGACACCTTACTAAATGAGAAGATTCATATTGGTGAAACCTTATGAATTTAAGAAATGCGAAGAATTTTTTCGTGTATGGACAACTTAACATGAGGAAAAAATCCTAGTCTGGAGAAACCCTGTGAATGTAATGAATGGTCAAAAGCCTTTCCTGGGTATGGACAATTTACTTGATATCAGCAAATTTATACTAGTGAGAAACTTTATGAATACAAAAAAATATGAAAAGGCCTTTGGACATCTGTATGATCCTAATGAATTTAAGTTTCTACCTGTTTGAAGCCCTTAAATGTGAGGAATGTGGGAAGATCTTTTCTCATGGCCCAAAGCTTGTTCAATGTCGGAGAATTCATACTTGTGAGAAGTACTTTAAATGTAAGGACTGTAAGAAGGACCTAAACTGAATTCAATTCTAGCTGCCCACCAGAGAACTCACACTGCTGTGAAATCCTACGACCGTAATGAAAAGGCCTGGGGACATGGTAGATATCTTAGAGTATACCAGAGAATTCATCCTAATGAGAAACCGTTTGAATTAGAATTGTAGGAAGGTCTTTAGACCAGTGCTACTAAAAGTATTGCCCACAGACTGGGACCAGTCCACAAAATGTTGCTTGTCCATCATGAGATAAATACAGAAATTGAGAGTAAATATTTGGAAGCTTTTATAGCAATTTCATGTTGCCACAACATTGTTATTATATTTCACAAAAGTATCAGTTCATAAATGATTAGAAATTAAAAACAAAAATTGGTCCTTCACCAGAAATAGTTTGAGAGACAACATTCACCCTTTTTAAAACCTGAGAGAAATCACAGTATGCTTTAATTAGTATAAGAAAGCCTTCACCGATCTGAGTAGTAGAATATATTACAGGAAGATTTGGTGAATGTGGCAGTCACTTTCTTCATGCTCACGACATAAGAGAATTGATGACAGATATGTTCACATCGTGAATGCATAGAAGCCTTCCAGAACCATTTAATCTTTGTTAAACTTCAGCAAACTCATCTAGAGAATAACTCCATTAATTTAACAAATGTAGGAAGACCCTTATTCGTGGCACAAACTATAGTTATTGTCATCAACGTACCACCTGTAGGATGTTGAGCAAAATGCTATGCCCTCTGGGCATTGTGTTTAAAATGCTGATGATGGTGAAGATCCATTGGCATCAAGTTGATTCTGACTCATAGTGACCCTTTAAAACACCAAACCCATTGCAATAAAGTGGATTCTGACTCCTGGCGACCCTATAGGACAGACTACAACTGCCCCATAGGGTTTCTAAGGCTGTAATCTTTACGGAAGCAGACTGCCACATCTTTCTGCTGTGGAGCGGCTGATGGATTTGAACCGCCGATCTTTCAGTTAACAGCCAAGCTCTTAACTATAGTGCCACCCTGCTGTTGTAGAGAATGAATGGGTTTAGTATGTGTCAGATTCTTGGAAAAGTGGTATATAACCTGCACTCAATATATATTAGCTATTTTCCTGATAATCCTCATCATTAGTATTACTGCTGGTGAATTCTTAGGAGAGGAAGGCCCCTTTGGCGTAGTGAATTTAGAAAAGCTAACCACTTAGCCATTGAATTTCAGATAATTTTGGATAAAATCTACTAAACCTAAAGAACCAGGGAGGATTTTCATTCAGAGCTCATCTCTTAAGCTGCATCACAAATTACTAATTGTTAACATTTTGCCATATTTGCTTTTTCTCTAAATGTATACTTATGTACCATTTTATTTAAGATGTAGAAACCATGATACTTATCACTGAACACATCAGCACGTATATTCTAAGAACAGCCTTATTCTGAGTTCAAATACTATGGTTACACATAAGAAAAATTAACAGTAATTCTTTAGTATCCTTTTGTATTTACTTCATATTTCCCAGTTCTCCCAAGAATTTATCATACTGGTTTTTATTTATAACCAGCATCCTCTCTAGATTTATGCATTGCATTTGGTTGTCATGCCTCTAGATTTAGTCTTGAACAAACTTTTGAAGAGTTCAAGAAGGGTGTTCTATAGAATGCCACACATTCTAGGTTTGTTTCTTTTCCTCGTGGTGAAATTTAATTTGTGCCTCTATTGTTTGTATTTTTCATAAAATGAAGTTAGAGCCAGAGGTTTAAATATTTTTGTCCAGAACACTACATAGGTGGTGATGTGTACTCATTGCAGCACATCAGAAGCACATAATGTCTATTTTTCCTGCTATCACTGATGCTAAGTTTGATCACTTGATTAAGATGGTGACTGCTAGAGTTATATATGTATAAAGTTACATATATAGAGATATATAGGTAATGTATATATCTGTACATCGTATATAGATTACAATTAACAGAATGGGCAAACCTATGGAAATTTATTATATATATGTATAAATTATGAATTAAAAAGCAAATTGAAACTATTACAGATTTTGAGAAAAGAATGCTAATGAAATGATTGTGTATCAGAACTTGCAGGGTATGGCTGAAGCTCTACTCAGTGGAAGAATAATACCTTTAATGCATCTTGGAGGAAACCAAGATGGAGGGCCAGAACTATATCTTGTTCACCACCCTTCCTCCACACCTACATAGTGCCTCTAGTATTAAACTCAAGAAGCCAGAGAAATAACAAACCCTAAGCCAATATACAGGAGCAATTGATACAACTAAAATTAGAGATTAATAATTAGGAATTAAAACAGCAGTCTCCTGCCAGTATTTTTCTGTGGAAAGCCCATTAACTTCAATTAGATTTTGGTAGATCTGAACAAGGGAAAAGAAAGACAACATTATAGAATCATGAATAAGCACACGTACTTACAGGTATGGAGGAGATTTTTCAGATTTAAGATAGTACAATGTTTAAACCCGATTGAACCAATAAAGGAAAAGGTTGAAAATTTGGCTCAAGATCTCCATTTTAGAAACAACATTTGGAAATTGTTACCTCCTGTGGTAAAAATTTGAATGTGAAAATCACTAAAAATTTTGTTAGTTCACCTTACATGGATAACTTAAACTGGATGGAGATAGCTTTAAAAACCAAAAACTAGATAAATCTAGCTAAATGCAAAAATTATAATTAAAATATCAGCAAACAGAATCCAAATGTCCTTTATAAGAATTCTGCAATAGAAAATAATTTGCATGGAATATCCAGACCCAGACTTTTCTGGCTTAAATATAAATATAGGTTAAGTGACGGGAAAAAAATGGAATCAGCACAAATACCTAAATTTGTTCTTATGGATTTTGAAATAGGAATCCAGATAAATAGATAATGACTTAATTCTAAATAGTTTTTCATAGTTCCATTTTGGAAATCAGAATCCATCTTAAAATTAATGGCTTCTCATAATCACCTACAATCGGGCGGCTGTTAGGACTTAGTGCTAGCATCAAAGCACATTATGATGAACTAGAGTATGTGTGTGTGTTTATATACTCACACAGTTGGAATTCAACCCTTTAAAATGTATTCCTTCCCAAAAATAAGGATGCCAGTTCCATCAAAACTTCTGCATTGACAACCAGGTCCTGTAGTGTCATCCTAGTTGTCCAGTATAACCCACACTGCACCCTGATGTCCATTTTGTGCAGATAGGGCACCCATGATATCACCATTCAGTCATTCACCATCCAGTAGTTGACAGCATTGTTCTAAGCAATTTCAACTTTTAATAATAACACAAAGCACAATATTTTGAGTGATTTAACAGGATAAATCATTACTAATAGGTTAATATGTTACTCCTCCTGAGTACCATATTTACATGTTAACCAGGGTCATGTGGAGACGGTGCCTTATCCCAGCATTTCTGAAGTGGCAACCATCACGAGTGTTTATTAGTACTGGAAAAGTAAAGAGGATTCTCTAATTAAAGAAGCTTATGAAGTTAACACCTGCTGGACCTCTTAAGTAACAACCAAAAGCACTTCACCACCTCATCAAAAGAACAGAGAGTACTGTAACAAAAAAATTGTTTAACTTCGTTTAAACTGGTGTCTCAGACTTTCCCATGGAAGCCCCATTCCCATTGCCTGCTGCATCTTAGGGATGTGAACCCACATTGGAAATGCTGTCATAACCAAAAGAGCGACTCGGAAGCTGGAAATTTCAGTCACCAAGTCCGGTTGTTAGCTATGATGAAATGACCGACAGCATCGTGCTCTCAAACAGCTGCTTTTTCCTAAGGTTTCCTCTTAGTAAATCATCTTTGTTGTAATAAGTAGGAATAGCTCTTGAATTTTATCAAGTGTGATTTCATCATCTCTTTCTGCAATTATGTAATATTTAATTTGTTGGTGTGTCAATTTATACTGAGATTCTTTGACTTTTTCCCATCCTTGGCTATACCCAGGTTAGCCGGGCGTGTATTAGTCTTTTGTTGCACTGCTTGATTCATTTGTTACTATTCTGTTTAGGATATTTGCATCTCATGAGTGACATTGTATAACAAATTTATTATTGTATTTTTTTCTGTTCTGGTATTTCAGTGACCTGTTCTTTAAATGTTAAAACTTGCCTTAAAAATCATATGCTCTATTGGGTTGTTTTCTTTTTTAATTGGAGATCTTTAATACTTTTCTATTTCCATTTGCTGCTTTCCTTGTCTTTGAATTTCGACTTCGGACACAACAAAGTTCCTAAGTGCCCAACACAATTCCTTTAAGGACCCTTTTCATATCCATGTACTACCAGCAAGATCCACATAAAAGGAGCATCCTAACATGGCCCCTCATTGAACAATCCAACATTCTGTGTTCTTGGGAATGCTATGTTGGGACGTCAGAATTTCTTACAGGGCTACTATGATCATATTTGTACATGTCATTTGGACATGCACATGCATTCTTTGCATATGTACCTGACAGTAGAATTGCTTGGTCATGGCCATGGGTATGCTTATATTCAACTTTAATAAGTTTAAATTCTGCTGAACACATTTCCAAACAAATGTACCAACTGACACTCCCGCCAACAGTCTCTGAGTGTTCTGTTTTCTCCACATCCTTGACAATATTTGCTATTATTACCCTCCCTCTCCCTGCCTACACAGTCTGTTAGGTATGTAGTGGTATCTGATTGTGATAATTGTGGTTTACATTTCTATTTTTCTGATTACTTACTGGCTATTTGGATATTCTTTCAATCTCTCTGCTCTCCTTGCTCCTGGCACTGGATGAACGTGACTAGTTTCAGAATGTGTCTGTAAAACTTGTAGGACAATACTTAGTACATAGTCCATGACTGAGTGTTATGTATGTCTTCGTCCCTCACCAGATGATGAGCACCCAGCATGGATCATGCCCCTTAGTTGCTTGAGTCAGTTAGGATACACTCAGCAGAAATGAATACCAAATTGGCTGAAGTAATGAAGTATATTAAGTCTCGTAACAGGCTTTCAGGTGCTCCAGAGATTTTTGATTTATCAACAAATTGAAATATCTAAAAGCTCAAATTCTCTTCTGTTTTCCACTCTGCAGTGTGGGCTGGTACCAAGATGAGCAACAGATTTCCAGATGTTATTATATACAGTCTTGACAATATCCAGAGGAAAGAGATCATTTCCTGTGGCTCTTAGGAGCAAGGAAGCAGTTCCCATTAGCCAACAGTATACATCTGCTCATACCTTAATTGCTAAAATGGGTCACAATGTAATTTCTGAAAGTCATTGATGATGCTTTAGTCATAGACTCAAACATTTTATTTAAATAAATCTAAGAGACTTTTAGATTGCATTAACTTTTTATAGATGCATAAAGAGAAAAGAACCAATGGTCCTTTCTGTTTTAACCCCCAAAATTACAAATATATATATAATTAATGAAACATAGATGACAATTTATATATTATTAAGACCAGCAAGCATAATTATAGATGCTCTCTGATAATGTTTATTTTAGAAGTTATAGGAAAAATCTGTGAAGTATTGAAGTCTATTTTAGAATATTTACTATAATTTTTTTATGATGTAGAATATGAAGTAATGAAGTATATCGAGTTATGTAAACTATTAACTTCTGAATGCCATGATGTCTTAGTCACCTAGTGCTGCTCTAACAGGAATACCACAAGTGTATGGCTTTAACAAGGAGAAGTTTATTCTCTCACAGTCCAGTAGGCTACAAGTCCAAATTCAGGGCATCAGCTCCAGGGGAATGCTTTTTCTGTCAGCTCTGGAGGAAGGTCCGTGTCATCTATCTTCCGTTGGTCTGGGAGCTTCTCTGTGCAGGAACCTCAGTCAGGTCCAAAGGACACACTCTGCTCCCGGCACTGCTTTCTTGGTGGTATGAGGTTCCCATGTGTCTCTGCTCGCTTCTCTCTTTTATGTCTCAAACGAGATTGCATTAAGACACTATCTAATCTTGTCAACCTCATCAGTATAACCTCATCACAGTGATAGAATTTACAAGACATAAGGAAATCACATCAGATTATGCAGTCATACAACACTGAGAATCATGACCCAGACAAACTGACAGATATTTTTGGGGGACACAACTCAATCCATGACACATGAGTTGTTATATTGCATTTCCATTCTATTCACTTTAGTTCCCTAAATTTAAAGTTAGCTCATTTGTAATATGGTTTCGTTTCTGTGAAAAATATTTATTGATTCCCAGATTTTGTTAGTTTTTTGTTACAGAATTTTGTTATAGTTTTTTTTTTTTTTTGAGATAAACCCCAGGCATGCATCTAGATTGTGTAATTTCTGTATAATCTCAGCTGTCTTCCACCTTTCTCCATATTGCAGAAAACTAATACATTGAATGTCCAATTTCCTGGATCCCATGGTTTTCTCTTTTTCATTTACTTTCTCAATGGAAAATGCCTTCAGTATCTCTGAAAGCATTAACAGAAGAGAGAGTTTTGTGACCTTCCCTTTATGAAAATGTTTCTATAGTAAGTCATCCTTGATTGTTTGACTGGTATCTAATTTGAGTTTGGAAAACATTCTCTCAGAAGTGGACAGCATTGTTCCATTGCCTTCTAGTTGCTTTTAAGAAATCTGAAGCCATTTTGTTTTGTTTCCCATCCAAAGGAAGAATTCTTTTTTTTTTTTTTTCCTGGAAGCTTTTCTTTCTCCTCAATGCTATGAAATCTATATGCAAATTTATTTTCATTAATTGCCTATTAGATTAATAGATCGTTGGAGTCTGTAAATGAATGTTTCATATTTGGCTAATTCTCTTGTACAGTCTCTTTGGTACTTTTCTCCCTTTATGTTGATCTCTCCTAGGGATAGCTATCACTCTGATATTCACTTCAGGAGAGTGTTGGTATTTTTAAAACTCCCCTTCCCGTTTTCTACCTTTCCCTCATTTCCTAGAGGTTCCTCACATTATCTTCCCACCAGTCTACTAAACAATTTCTCTCTTATGTCTTATTTCTAATTTCTAATTCCCCAAAGCTCTTTTTATTATGCTATTGTTCAGTTTAATAACATCCTACACTTGCTTTAGGAATACAGTCTCTTCTCTCTCTGACAGTATTCATTACAACTTAAGACTTTTTTTTCTGTCTCCTTCATGTTATAGATGACGTGTGTCCCTTAAAAATGTGTTGAAGTCCTAACCCCTCATACTGTGAGTGTGACCTTGTTTGGAAATAGGGTCTTTGAAGATGTTAACAGTTAAGTTAGCATAAGTGCATACTGGAGTAGAGTGGGTCCTAATTCAATATAAGTCGTGTCCTTATAAAAGAGAAGAAGAGACACACAGAACAGAGAAGAGATGCCATGTGAGGACTGAGGCAGAGACTGGAGTGATGATCTATATGCCAAGGAACACCTGGGGCTACCAGAAGCTAGAAGAGGCAGGGAAGGATCCTCCCCTAGAACCTACAGAGAGAACACACTGCTGCTGACTCCTTGAATTTGGACTTGAAGCCTACGGAACCATGAAACAATAAATTCCTGTAGTTTTAAGCCACCTAGTTTGTGGTACTTTGTACGCCAGCCCTGGGAAACTAATACACTTGATATGCTCTGTTTCTCTCATGTTACTTTCTTCTGTTTGCTTGTCTTTGTTGTTTTCTCTTAGGAAGGAATATTTCTTCAAGTGCCTGCTGATCCTTAACTTCATTCATATTAAAGGATGATAAAGTGCTATCCCAATCATGCCTGGTAGGACAGGTGTCGTACCAGGTGGGTCTTACATTAGGGTTATCGTAAGGCCCTGCCATTTCATTAGGGTTACATCAAGTGTCAATATTAGCACAAACTTTTTTCTTAGATTGTTCAGTTTCTGCGGAGAGGAAACCTTCTACGTGCTCCACCGGAAGCCAAAATTCAAAAAGAAAATAACTGAATTAATCACAAGACTGACATCTCACATTGAAAAATGACCAGGATAAATTTTAGATGAGTCTACAGTTAGACCCATAATGTTTAAATATTGAGTGCTAGCTGTGTGCAGAAGAACTATTTGGAGATTTTTGTTTTGCCACAACTGACATAGGTTCTGAAGATTCGAGTATCACAGCTGATGAGCACAAAGGGGCTGAAAGCTGGAAAACAAGCAGCCAGGAACATGCTGATGTTCACCAGTCGCAGGCTTGGGTTGACAAAGTGAGTCATGTAAAGTGACACAATGGAGGACACAGAATGAAAGGAGACAGATGAGGTCACCAGAAGCAGCCCAGTGTAAGTGGCAGTTGTTTCAGGGGAGGCTCTGGGCGAGAGGCTGGTGTGGCGTATGTACTGGGGTCTCTGCTTATGTCCGTGCAGGAAGAGCACTATGGAGCCACTGGCCCAGCCCATGGGTCCCAAACACAGAATATCAAGAAAGGAAAACAGGAAGGCATAAAGTAAGGGGGTAAATGAATCGGACCCTTTTACAGAACACAATCCAAAATCCTTTTCTGTAATGTTTGTAGTATTCCTTGGGCTAGTCACTCTCACCGGCACAATAATATTTATCAGAAGATGAAGAATCCAACACAGAAGACAGGGGGGCTTAACAAATTTAGGGGCCTTCGGTTTGAGCTCTGCCCACCTGGAATTACTAGGGTGGATTGTAACAGCCTGGAAGCCACTCGAGACAGGTGGTTCAGAGAGAAATCCCCCTGGCCACTCTGTGAATATAAAAGCTAAGTTTACATCAGCATCTCCCAGGCAATATTTCAAACCAAAGGCAGTCAGTGTCTGAGGGATTCCTCTAGAGAAAAGGACGAGGGAGTTGGCTAAGACAAGATGGTTGAGAATTAGGTCTGCGGGTCTCTGACTGTGTTTAGTGAAGAAAGTCAGTGTATGAAAATAAAGGAGTGAGGAATTCCCTAGGAGTCCAATTGTAGTCTGGAAAAAGAAGAGAATCTCCATGACCACTGAAAGCGATAATGTCAATTCTTAGGACACGTTCTTTTTTATTCAAACCAGATGAGTCTAGAGAGAAAGAGAGCATTGTATTATTTTCCAGTGTCACAAATTCAGTATTAAAGAAAATTCACCATTCATATTTACAAAGCTGTACTATGATTTTATTTTTAATATTATTGGAGTTACAAATCTTAAACTACATTAAAGAAGTAAATCCATTTCCAAGCTGTATTTCCTTTGGTAGCATTTTATTTAGGTTATGTGCATATATGATTTATGAATGACATTTGTTTTTACCAAAAGCTATACAATGGCAGAAAATGGGAAGTTTATGGCCCGTAAATTTGTCTTTAGGCCTATATTGAATACCCAGGAATAAATTTAACAAAAGATGTGCAAGACTTCTCCATCAAAATTATAAAATGTTTTTAGGTAAAATTGAATTAGACCTAAATACACAGATATACCATGTTCATGAGTTGAAGATTCCATATTGTTAAGATGTACTTTCTTTCCAAATTCATCTAAAGATTCAATGCAATTCTAATCAAAATCCAAGGAAGTACTTTTGTAGAATTGTCAGGCTGATTCTAAATGTATATGGAAATGCAATGAATCTAGAAGAGCCAAGACAGCCTTAAAGACAAAAACAAGTTGGAAGATTTACCTTATTTTATTCCAGTACTTACTATAAAGCGACTGTAACCAGTGTAGGATTTGCATAATGATAGCTAAATATATCAGTGTAACAGAGGAGGGAAGTCAGAAATACTGTTATACAATCAATCAATTTATGATGAAATGACTGATGCACATCAATGGGAGGTAATGAATGTGTCTTAAAAAATGTTGCCAGATGGCAGTAAGCACAGTAAGCGAAGTCAAAAGACAAATGATAAACTGGGAGAAAATATCTGCAAGATATATCATGTATATCATGGATAAAAGGCTAATATCCCTAATGTAAAAGAACTTTTTAGGAATTAAGGGGAAAAATACTAAAAGTCCTTTAGAAAAATAAGCAAAAGACATGATCAGACAATTAACAAATAGGCATAAAATAGCCCTTAAAATATGAGGGAAATATTCAACTTCAATCTTAACAAGGTGTGATAGTTAATGTCTCAGTATTATGTAATTATCCTCCATTTTGTGATCTGATGTAAGGGAGTTTCCTCGGGGGTGCGGCCTGCATCCAAATATCGATGTTCTGCCAAAGCTCTCTCTCTCTCTCTCTGATCCTGCGTCCTACTTATCATCATCTGACCTCTGGCTCTTGGGACATGAACCAGCAGCCTGCTGCCTGACCTGCCAATTTTGGGTTCATCAGCCCCTGCAACCACGTGAATCAGAAGCCTCCAGCCTGACATATGACCCACGGATTTGGGACTTGCTAGCCTCCACAACTGCATGCATGAGCCATTTCCTTGAAATAAATCTCTCTCTACTATATATATATATATATATGCTTCGTTCGTTTTACTCGTCTAGGAACCCAGGCTAAGACATTAATTCTTAGTTATCTAGTTCTGCTATAACAGAAATACAACAAGTGGGTGGCTTTAACAAACAGAAATTTATTTTCTCACTGTTTAGGAGGCTAGATGTCCAAATTCAGGGCGCTGGCTCTAAGGGGATGCTTTCTCTCTCTGTCGGCTCTGGAGGAAGGTCCTTGTCTCTTCTGAATTTCTGCTTCTGGGTGATCTTCATGTGGCTTGGAATCTCTCTCCCCCAATCTCTGCTCTGCTCGCTTGTTTAATCTCATATGTCAAAAGAGATTGACTCAAAATACACTCTATACTAATCCAGCCTCATTAACATAACAAAGACAACCCATTCCCAAATGGGATTATAACTACAGGCATAGAAGTTAGGATTTATAACACATATTTTGGGGGGACATAATTCAATCCACAACAGAAGGGAAATACACATTAAAACTAATCTGAGATAGCATTTCTCACCCATTGTTTTGGCAAGAATTTAAAAGCTTGACAATACTTTTTTTTTTCTTTTGGCAAGTTGGTAGGGAAACAAGGACGCTCATATTTTGTAGATAGGTATGTTAAGTAGTATAACCTTATAGAGGGAAATGTGGCAATATCTAACAAAACTACATAGGTATATACCCTTCGCCCTATATTCCCATTTCTGAGAATTTATCCTGAAGATACTCCTGAAATAATGGGAAAATACATGTGCACAGTTATTCACTGTAGTCTTCTTTGTGCTTTAGAAAATATTGGAAATTACATAAACATCCAAGTATAAGAAATTGGTTTTATAAACCATGATATAGTTTTATGGAGTGCAAATGTAGATAAGAGTGAGAAATGTCTATGTATTAATATGGAGTGAATTCTAGGATGTATTGTTATGTGGAAAAAGCAAAGAGAGAAATAAAAGCAAAAAGCAATAAAAGTATGCTACCTTTTGTGTAAGAAAAAAGAAGCGTAAATAAGTCTTGGGCAGCATGGATGTTGATGGAGAACTACAAACAAAACCCTGAACTCCTTTTAGTAGGTTTGTTTATGGCATAACAGTAGAAATCCATGAGTTCATTCTGATAATAGATAAATAAATGAATAAGTGTATGAATCAACAAGTAAATAAATGAGGGTGGAAGAGAATACACCTGTGTTTAAAATGTTGCTGAAAAGTAACTACATGTATGCATGGAGAAAAAAGTTTGAAACTGACCTCAAACCATAACCAAAAAATTAAGTTGAGCTAGATCATAGTTCTAAATGTAAGATATGAAATATGAATGCTTCTATAGAAAACAAAGGAGAATAACTCATGACTTTGGAGCAGGCAATTATCTTTTATATAGGGCACAATGGGCATTAACCATAAAAGATGAAATTCATATATTAGACTAAAACCCATTGCTGTCGAGTTAATTCTGACTCATAGCAACCCTTCAGACTTAGTAGAAATAAAAATATTGACTTTTAAGAGAACTTGAGAGGAAGGCAGGTCAGAGTCAGGAAATAATCCATATATATTTCTGCCGAAGATTTGGGATTTGGTATCTACTATATATATATAAAGGAGCCCTGGTGGCACGGTGGTTAAAAGCTCGACTGCTAACCAAAAAGGTGGCAGTTCGAATCCACCAGCCACTCCTTAGAAGCTCTATGGGGCAGTTCTTCTCTGTCCTATAGGGTCGTTATGAGTCAGAATCCACTCCACAGACACGGGTATATATATAAAGGAGCCCTGGTGGCACAGTGGTTAAGAGATTGGCTGCTAACCAAAAGGTTGGCAGTTCAAATCCACCAGCCACTGCTTGGAATCCCTTCTGCTCTGTCCTATAGGATCACTATGAGTCAGAATCGACTTGACAGCAGCGGATTTTGGTTTTATATATATGTAAATATAAAGCTCTTATACCTCCAGAATAAAAAGACAAACGGTATTATATAACTGGATAAAACATTTGATCAGACACGTCTAAAGACAAATGTACATATGGCCATTATTGGGCATAAAAAGAGGCTCAATATCATTTGTTATCCAGTAAAGGTTGATTAAAACCACAATGGATAGTACTAGACACCCACTATTTACCAATGAGTCGATTCCAACTTATGGTGACCGACTGCAGGTGTTTCAGAGCTGGCACTCAGTAGGGTTTTCAACGGCTGTAACTTTATGGAAGTAGATTGCCAGCCCTTTCTTTGGAGCCAACCACCAATGTTTCATTTAGTAGGTGAGTGCAAACTGTTTATGCCACCTGGGGACATACCCACTAGAATGGTTAAAATTAGAAAGATTGGCAGTGTTGACAAGAATGTGGAGGAACTGGAACCCTCATACATTGCTGGCGAATTGTAAAATGGCATAATCACTTTGGAAAGGCATTCGGCAGTTTCTGATACTCTGTGATACAGCAGTTTTTCTCCTAGGGGAAGAAATGAAAGGGTATGTCCATTACAAGAGTGGTACAAGAATATTCATGGCAGCTTTGTCCAACAATAAAAGAATCCTGGAAATAGCCAAAGATCCATCAATAGAGAAATGGATAAACAAACTGTAGTATATTCATATGACGGAATATTAGTCAGCAATATAAAGCAATAAACTACTAATATGAGCAACAACATGTCTGTCAGTTTGTTGTACTGTGGGGGCTTGCGTGTTGCTGTGATGCTGGAAGCTATGCCACCGGTATTCAGATACCAGCATGGTCAACCATGGTGGACAGGTTTCAGCTGAGCTTCCAGACTAAGACAGACTAGGAAAAAGGACCTGGCAGGCTACTTCTGGAAAGAATTAGCCAGTGAAAACCTTATGAATAGCAGCAGCACATTGTTTGATATAGTGCCAGAAGATGAGCCCCTTAGGTTGGAAGGCACTCAAAATACGACTAGGCAAGAGCCACCTCCTCAAAGTAGAGTTGACCTTAATGATGTGGATGGAATCAAACTTTCGGGACCTTCATTTACTGATGTGGCACGACTCAAAATGAGAAGAAACAGCTGCAAATATCCATTAATAATTGGAACTTGGAATGTACGAAGTACGAATCTAGGAAAATTGGAAGTCATCAAAAATGAAATGGAACGCAAAAACATCAATATCCTAGGCATTAGTGAGCTGAAATGGACTGGTATTGGCCATTTTGAATTAGACAATCATATGGTCTACTATGCCAGGAATGACAACTTGAAGAGGAATGACATTGCATTCATAGTCAAAAAGATCTATCCTAAAGTACAACGCTATCAGTGATAGGATAATATCCACACGACTAGAAGGATGACCAGTTAATACAACTATTATTCAAACTTACACACTAACTACTAAGGCCAAAGGTGAAGAAATTAAAGATTTTTACCAGCTTCTGCAGTCAGAAACTGATCAAACATGGAATCAGGATGCATTGATAATTACTGGTGATTGGAATGCGAAAGTTGGAGACAAAGAAGAAGGATCGGTAGTTAGAAAATATGGCCTTGGTGATAGAAACGATGCTGGAGATTGCATGATAGAATTTTGCAAGACCAACAACTTCCTCATTACAAATACCTTTTTTCACCAACATAAACAGTGACTATACACATGGACCTTGCCAGATGGAATACACAGAAATCAAATCGACTACATTTGTGTAAAGAGACCATTAAAAGCTCAAAATCATCAGTCAGGACAAGGCCAGGGCCCGACTGTGGAACAGACCATCAATTGCTCATATGCAAGTTCAAGTTGAAACTGAAGAAAATTAGAACAAGTCGACGAGAGCCAAAGTATGACCTTGAGTATATCCCCCCTGAATTTAGAGACCATCCCAAGAATAGATTTTATACATTGAACACTAATGACTAAAGACCAGATGAGCTGTGGAATGACATCAAGGACATCATACCTGAAGAAAGCAAGATGTCATTAAAAAGACAGGAAAGAAAGAAAAGACCAAAATGGATGTCAGAAGAGACTCTGAAACTTGCTCTTGAACATCGAGTAGCTAAAGCAAAAGGAAGAAATGATGAAGTGAAAGAGTTGAACAGAAGATTTCAAAGGGCAGCTTGAGAAGACAAAGTAAAGTATTGTAATGACATGTGCAAAGACCTGGAGATAGAAAACCAAAAGGGAAGAACATTTCTCAAGCTGAAAGAATTGAAGAAAAAATTCAAGCCTCAAGTTGCAATATTGAAGGATTCTATGGGGAAAATATTAAACGACGCAGGAAGCATAAAAAGAAGATGGAAGGAATACACAGAGTCACTATACGAAAAAGAATTGGTCAATGTTCAGCCATTTCAGAGGTAGCCTATGATCAGGAACCTATGGTACTGAAGGAAGATGTCCAAGCTGCACTGAAGGCATCGGCGAAAAAGAAGGCTCCAGGAATTGACGGAATATCAACTGAGATGTCTCAATAAATGGATGCAGCACTAGAAGTGCTCACTTGTCTATGCCAAGAAATTTGGAAGGCAGCTACCTGGCCAACCGACTGGAAGAGATCCATATTTATGCCTATTTCCAAGAAAGGTGATCCCCCCAAATGCTGAAATTATTGAACAATATCATTAATATCACATGCAAGTAAAATTTTGCTGAAGATCATTCAAAAGTGGCTGCAGCAGTATATTGACAGGGAACTGCCAGAAATTCAGGCCAGATTCAGAAGAGGACATGGAACCAAGGATATCATTGCTGATGTCAGATGGATCCTGGCTGAAAGCAGAGAATACCAGTAAGTTGTTAACCTGTGCTTTACTGACTCTGCAAAGGCATTCGACTGTGTGGATTATAACAAATTATGGACAACATTGTGAAGAATACGAATTCCAGAACACTTAATTGTGCTCATGAGGAACCTGTACATAGATCAAGAAGCAGTTGTTTGGACAGAACGAGGAGATACTTTGTGGTTTAAAGTCAGGAAAGGTGTGCGTCAGCATTGTATCTTTCACCATACCGGTTCAATCTGTATGCTGAGCAAATAATCAGAGAAGCTGAACTATATGAAGAAGAACGGGGCATCAGGATTGGAGGAGGAATCATTAACAACCTGTGTTATGCAAATGACACAACCTTGCTTGCTGAAAGTGAAGAGGACTTGAAGCACTTACTGATGAAGATCAAAGACCACAGCCTTCAGTATGGATTACACCTCAACATAAAGAAAACAAAAATCCTCACAACTGAACCAATAAGCAACATCATGAGAAACGCAGAAAAGATTGAAGTTGTCAAGGACTTCATTTTACTTGGATCCACAATCCATACCCATGGAAGCAGCAGTCAACAAATCAAAAGATGCACTGCATTGTGCAAATCTGCTGCAAAAGACCTCTTTAAAGTGTTGAAAACCAAAGATGTCACCTTGAAGACCAAGGTGCGCCTCACACAAGCCATGGTGTTTTCAATCGCCTCATATGCATGCAAAAGCTGGACGATGCAGAATTGATGCCTTTGAATTGTGGTGTTGGTGAAGAATATTGAATATACATACCATGGACTGCCAAAGGAATGAACAGGTCTGTCTTGGAAGAAGTACAACCAGAATGCTCCTTGGAAGCAAGGATGGCAAGACTACATCTTACAAACTTTGGCCAAGTTATCAGGAGAGATCAGTCCCTGAAGAAGGACATCATGCTTGGTAAAGCAGAGGGTCAGCGAAAAAGAGGAAGACCCTGAGGAAGATGGATTGACACAGTGGCTGCAACAATGGGCTCAAGCATAACAACGATTGTGAGGATGGCGCAGAACTGGACAGTGTTTCATTCTGCTGTTCACAGGGTCGCTATGAGCCGGAACCAACTCGATGGCACCTAACAACAACAACAATAACATGAGCAACAACATGGCTGAATCTCAGAATTTTATGTTAAACGAAAGAATACAAACACAAGCGTTCATAACGTACCATTTCATTTATATGAAGCTCAAGAATGGGCAAAACTAATCTATTGTGATAGAAATCAGAATAATCATTTCCTTTTGGGTAATGACAGGAAAAGGGCAAGAGAGAACTTTTAGTGTTGATGGAAATGTTCTATATCTTGATTTGTGTGATGCAAATACTCATCAAAATATTCACTTGATTTCTAACACTTGTACTCTACATAAAATATACCTTAAATAAGTTTAAAAAGACAAAAGTATAGATAGCATTTTAAGATTCAAAATTATGTCAGGTATTATAGACACAATTTAAACATACATGTAGAAAAGTCATAAAAGGCTGGAGACATCATGGAAAATATGGAACAAAACAAAGCTGGACTATAACTTTAGAGCTGGCATAATGGAATTTAAGGCAAAAAATCTCATAGAAGTGTACTTCTTAACCTTGGGAAAGTGGGTATACTATGTTTCAAAGGTCTTTCCACTTGAAAGTGGCAATATTGATAAAGGAAATTCTTATTTTGCTTCACATACTTACCCATTTTCGGATTTTTTAAACAAACATCAATATTTTTATAATTAAAAATAAACATTTAACAGAACAACACCCTGCATGAATCATGGTAAAGAATACAAAGAGAAAATATAATTTATGATGTTCTTCAGACACTGGCCAGGTTGTGGTCAATAAAATGTGGGACATTGTGAACAAGAGTGGAAAGAACAAGACAATCCTACAGAAGACACACAGAGCCTCAATAAGCTACACAGGGAGAGAGCCAACAGCAGCAGAGAGAAAGGACCCCTCACAGAGTGAAAATCAAAGTGAATAGAATCTAACATTTTTCTAAGCTCCATTATCCCATCTTCCTTTTCCTCTAGAACTGAGTCCAAGTTGGAGCAAGGGAGATTGCCGTTAGCTAGAAGACACTCCATTCAGGAGAGGACTATTTTATCCCACCCCAACGTCTTTCCACCAGACAAAGGCTAATCTGGTTTTGCAGATCACAGCCTATAGCAGCAGCATGTTGGTTAGTTTGGTTAAAATATGCACTCAGGAAAGAGTAGTAGCCACCAGCCCAAGATACAGATACACCAGATAATCCCAGTATATAGTCCCAGGTGCTCAGCAGGGGAAGGAAGGTTTGCCAGGCTCTGAGCTCAGCTACATCCTGGGGGAGAAGCTGACATCTCACTGAGATGAACCTATTGCCTGTGTGCTTGCAGAAAAAATGTAGTGACCACACATCCTCATTACCTGTGATTGTCCCTGTTTATGCCCCTTGTCTTGGCATAATTACTAATAGATCCCCTTTCACTCAATATGGCCTGCATTGGAAAATAAATATTTCTTCATGCTAAGCATAAACTCTAGGGGTGGCGGGGGGTGTCATTGGCTCATCCAGGTGTGTCAAATACATAAAACCAAGGAACGAAAGCATTGTTTTAAGTACAGTACATAAAATGTTTTAACATATTAACTTGTCTTTAAAAATAAAAGATGTTTGTTATTATCATCACTCATTTTCAGGTGAGATAACTAAAGTGAGAAAAATTTAATAATCAACCTGAAGTCACTCACCTGATAATGAAAAAGACTTTGAAACAAAGCACGGTGACTGCAAATCTCATCCTCTCAACTACTACATTACACCTAAACACAATTGCTCAGGGAAGGAGGAGTTAAAGAACATCTTGTTCACAAATTTTCACCCCAGTATCTTGGAAGTCAGAAGGCACCCTACCTTGTTTCATGGATGTATATAATATACACCCTGTGTGATTACGAGAAAGGATCTGAGGTATTTGAAGGGAAAGATACTCATAGATTAGAAAGAGCACTTTAACAATCCATTTTGGCTGCAGTTGTTGTGAAAAAAAGAAAGGAAAAAAAGGCATTCTCAACAGAAATGACATTAAATGAATGTCCTTAAATGGCATAGTATGGCATAGTGGGAAGAATCCACTTCCTGTGTCCAGCCCAAGCACACAGTGCTGCAGGGACCCCACACTCTAGCTCAGAGATGGCTTTGGTAACAAGACTATTAGGTCTTGGCTCTTCAGATTTGGCATTTTCTATTTTTTCTTCAGATCTTCACCTCAACATGAAATAAGGTTATCAGTGTCTTAGATCGGGTTTTCTGCAGCAGACCCTAAGAGAGAATCTGTCAAAGTGCTTTGTTGAGGGTGAACTCGCAGGAGAGGGGAGTGAGGGGAGCAGGTAGTGCAGGGGAGAAAGGCTAAACAAGATGTGATCTCTGGCTGATCCCACAGGGGGCTCCGGAGCAGACACTGAGACAACGGGCTGGGCTTTAGACCCACATTTCAGTCAGTCATTGGCCACTGGCCATCCAAATGGAGGTGTAACCTTGTAGGTGAGGTGGCTGCTCTTTGGCTAAGGGCAGCTCTCTTGAGAAGGGTGCAGGTGTGAGCCCTTAGCAGCCAACACTCAAGGAGCTGGGGGATTGGAGCACCAGTCCAGTTCAAGAGATCTGTAGTGGGTGGTGCACAAACTCCCCCCACCTCAGTCTGCCTTACCGCCAGTTATGAACACCACGAGCAGACTCTGTGATAAGTCAAAGGACCCTACCTGTTATGGTGAATGTGCACATATCATTAGAAACAATTATAACACGAAGAGAGAAAACAAGGAATGAGAAAAAGAGACACTAAAATGAGAATAAAAAATGTGGAATGAGAACATAGACATCCAGATAATTTGGAGCCAGGCTTCCTTGTCAAACGAGTGCACTATGCATGATGGGCAAGTTAATAGAAGTGCGTCAGTTATTAGAGGGCAAATAACAGCAAGTCTGATACTCAGACAGAAAAGGCAGCCCTGATGTAAAGAAGGTAATTAATTCAGGTTTTCCTTTCTTTAAGCACTGGGCCTCAGCCAGGTGGGAAGAAACAAAGTGACACACTTCATGAGGTCCCTGCATATACCAACAATTCATTCTAAAAGTAACCCTGTATTCAATGGGCACTTTGCTGGGCACTGCCCTGATATGGCACCTTTTCTCACTGGTATGTTTCTTTTCCTCTCTAGCACAGAGGGTGGGGTGGGTCAGATCTGGGTATGTGAGAGGGAACCATTCTGAGTCAGAGCCTAGAGCTCAGGGTTTCCTGTCTTCATGCAAGGGCCCCTTTGAAGACTCAGGCTCAGCTCTGATGATGTTGGTCAATGGGCTGGTATTTTATCTACGATTGGTTCTGGGGATCAAACTCAGGAAATCTGTCTCTCCTTGAGAGACTGAGAATCAACAATTACAGCATGTCATGGATTGAATTGTGTCCCCCCAAAATATGTATCAGCTTGGCTAGCCATGATTCCCAGTATTGTGTGGTTGTCCACCATATTGTGATCTGATGTGATTTTCCTATATGTTGTAAATCCTAACTCTATGATATTAATGAGACAGGACTCAAATCTACAAGATTAGGTTGTATCTTAAGTCAATCTCTTCTGAGCTATAAAAGAAAGAAGTGAGTAGAGAGACAGGGGGACCTCATACTACCAAGAAACAAGAGCCAGGAGAATAGTGCATCCTTTGGACCTGGGGTCCTTGCACTGAGAAGCTCCTTGACCAGGGAAGATTGATGACAAGGACCTTCCCCCAGAGCTGACAGGGAAAGAAAGACTTCCTCTGGAGCTGGCACCCTGAATTCAGACTTCTAGCCTCCTAGACTGTGAGAAAATAGACTTCTCTTTGTTAAAGCCATCCACTTGTGCTATTTCTGTCATAGCAGCACTAGATGACTAAGACACAGCCCTTTCCTGTCATCTAAGAAGAACCTGAGAAGGAAAATAGGGTGTATTCTTTTTTCTAATATCCCCCAAAGAAGAGTTCCTTCTGAATGTTTTTTTCAAAGCCAGGCTTACCAGAGAAGAAACAAGAAAAAATGAACCAACCCTTATTATGTCCATGCTCAAAGCCAGACATGTACGATTTTATTTATTCCTCCTAATATTCCTGCAAAGGAGGTGCTGTTATCCTCATTTAAAATGAAATATTTAAAAGCTTGGAAGGCTGAACTATGTAAAAAATGGAAGGATAATTCTGGAAGATCTAAAAGTGGGAAAGAATGGGTGGGAGATTTGAGGCAGCCCACATCAAGAGAGGAAAGGACATTATGTACAGAATACACAGGACACAGGAGAGCCCTTGAGAGAGCCAGTAAATTCTCTGTAAGCCTGAGATTAAATAAAAGGCTTATTAAGATTCCTGGAGCCACAGAGTCCTTTTTTATGATATATTACAGAAAAAAATTTACTCACCCAATAGACCTCTGATACCTGGGTAGTGAGCCTGCCCTAAGGTTTGTGCCTGATGTGTGAGAAAGCACGTGAATTGCTGAGTTATATGTTGGAGGACACCACGATCTCATTTCATGCCAGTGCAACAATTATCACATCACCAATAACAGTGTCTTCAAGGGGAACTGAGGATATCTCGAAGAAACTTTGGGCTCAGGGAAAATAATAACGTGAGTAATTACTAGTGCCTCATGAGAAAATCCAAAGAGACCAAAGTGCCTTGTAGAGAAACTTTCCTGTGATGTGAGGAAGCCGACAGTGTCTCATGGGTGGAGCAGAGGGAACTTGAATGACATGAGCACAGAACCTATGGCGGTACAGCATCAGCGACAAACTCTCATGTCCCTGTGCTGACATTTCCATCTGCCACTGCCTCCTTTTGTGACTCTACAGTCTACTCATCTCACCCCTGAGGTTGCTCTAGTCTGCGTTCACTGCCTGACCAGCTGAGGCAAACTTGACTTTTCAGCAGCCATAGATTCTCTTTGCCTGTTTAGCTCCATGGAGGCCTCTTGTTTTCCCTTTCCTGGGACAAAGTGATTGCTTTTAAAAGTCCAACTCTTTATTTTTTTAACTACAGAAGAAATTTTTTAAATACACTTTATTATTATTTTTTTAAATTTTATTGTATTTTAAGTGAAAGTCAACAGCACAAGTTAGTTTCCCATTCAAATATTTGTACACAAATTGTTTTGTGACATTGGTTGCAATCCCAGCAATTTGTCAACACTCTCTCCCTTTCCCTTTCCACTCTGTGTTCTCCATTTCCCTTCGTCCGGTTTTCGCGTCCCTTCCTGCATTCTCATCTTTGCTTTTCAGCAGGTGTTGCCATTTGGTCTCCTATACCTGATTGAACTGAGACGCACATTCTTCATGTGTATTATTGTTTGTTTTATAGGCCTGTCTAATCTTTGGCTGAAAGGTGGACTTCAGAAGTGGCTTCATTTCTGAGTCAGCAGGGTGTCCAGGGGCCATAGTCTCATGAGTTTCTCTAGTCTCTGATCAGTAAGTCTGGTCTTTTTTGTGAGCTTAAATTTTGTTCTAAATTTTTCTCCTGCTCTCTCCAGGATCCTATATTGTGATCCCTATCAGGGCAGTCGGTAGTGGTAGCTGGGCACCATTTAGTTCTTCTTGGCTTGGGCTAGTGGAGACTGTGGTTCATGTGGTCCATTACTCCTGTGGACTAATATTTTCCTTGTGTCTTTTGTTTTCTTCATTCTCCTTTGCACCAAACGTGATGGGACCAATAGATGTATTTTAGATGGCCACTCATAAGCTCTTAAGACCCCAGATGCTACTCATCAAAGTAGGATGTAGAACATTTTCTTTATGAACTGTTATGCTGATTGACCTAGATGTCCCCTGAAACCATGGTCCCCAGCCCTCAGCCCCAGTAACTTAGTCCCTCAAGGTGTTTGGATGTGTCTAGGAAACTTCTATGACTTTGCCTTGGTCAAGTTGTGCTGACTTCCCCTATATTATGTGTTTCCTTTCGCTTCACCAAAGTTAACACTTGTCTGCTATCTAGTTAGTGACCTCCTCTCCCTACCCCTCACCTCCCTAAGAGCCATCAAAGATTGTTTTTTTTCTATGTGTAAACTTTTTCTTGGGTTTTAAAAATAATGATCTCATATAATATTTGTCCTTTTGTGGTTGTAAAAGTCCCACTCCTGAAGTGAATGCTGATGTCTAAGTGATACACTAAATTTTGAACCAGCAGATACTATTATCTGCCAGGGATTGTTCACACTGAGTAAAGAGGCCACCTGCATTCCTTGGCTCGTGGTCCCCTTCATCTTCAAAGCCAGCAGCATAGCATCTTCCCTTCTCTGTCATACTACCTTCCTCTTATAAAGATCTTCGTGTTTACATTGGGAGGCATTTGTGGTTCAGTGGTAGAACTCCCACCTTCCATGCAGGAGAGCTGGGTTTGATTTCCAGCCAGTGCACCTCATGTGAAGCCACTACCCATCTGTCAGTGGTGGATTGTGTGTAGCTATGATGCTGGAAGCTATGCCACCAGTATTCAAATACCATCAGGGTCAACGATGGCAGACAGGTTTTAGCTGAGCTTCCAGACTAAGACAGACTAGGAAAAAGGACCTGGCAGTCTACTTCTGAAAAGATTTATCCAGTGAAAACCTTATGAATAGCGGCAGAACATTGTCTGATATAGTGCCAGAAGATGAGCCCCTCAGGTTGGAAGGCACTCCAAAGACAACTGGGGAAGAGCTGCCTCCTCAAAGTAGAGTCGACTTTAATGATGTGGATGAAGTTTAGCTTTTGGGACCTTCATTTACTGATGTTGCACAACTCAAAATGAGAAGAAACAGCTGCAAACATCCATTAATAATCAGAATGTGGAATGTACTAAGTATGAATCTAGGAAAATTGGAATTCATCAAAAATCAAATGGAATGCATAAACATTGATATCCTAGGCATAAGTGAGCTGAAATGGATGGGTATTGGCCATTCTGAATCAGACAATCATATAGTTTACTATGCTGGGAATGACAACTTGAAGAGGAATGGCGTTGCATTCATCGTTGAAAAGAACATTTCAAGCTCTATTCTGAAGTACAACGTTGTCAGTGATAGGAAAATATCCATACGTCTACAAGGAAGACCAGTTAATATGACTATTATTCAAATTTACGCCTGAACCACTAAGGCCAAAGATGAAGAAATTGAAGATTTTTATCAACTTCTGCAGTGTGAAATTGATCAAACATGCGATCAGGATGCATTGATAATTACTAGCGATTGGAATGCGAAAGTTGGAAACAAAGAAGAAGGATTGGTAGTTGGAAAATATGGGCTTGGTGATAGAAATGGTGCCGGAGATTGCATGATTGAATTTTGCAAGACCAACGACTTCTTCACTGCAAATGCCTTTCTTCACCAACATAAACAGTGATTATACACGTGGACCTTGCCACATGGAATACACAGGAAACAAATCAACTACATCTGTGGGAAAAGACAATGGAAAAGCTCAATATTATCACTCAGAACAAGGCCAGGGCCCAACTGTGGAACAGACCATCAATTGCTCACATGCAAGTTCAAGTTTAAATTGAAGAAAATCAGAACAAGTTCACGAGAGCCAAAGTACAACCTTAAGTATATTCCACCTGAATTTAGAGACTATCTCCCAAAAATAGATTTGATGAATGCACTAATGACCTAAGACCCAACGAGTTGTGGAATGACATCAAGGACATCATACCTGAAGAAAGAAAGAGGTCATTAAACAGAAAGGAAAGAAAGAAAAGACCAAAATGGATGTCAGAAGAGACTCTGAAACTTGCTCTTGAACATGGAGTAGCTAAAGCGAAAGGAAGAGATGATGAAGTGAAAGAGTTGAACAGAAGATTTCAAAGGGCGGCTTGGGAAGACAAAGTAAAGTATTGTAATGACATATGCAAAGACCTGGAGATGGAAAACCAAAAGGGAAGAACGCGCTCTGCATTTCTCGAGCTGAAAGAACTAAAGAAAAAATTCAAGACTTGAGTTGCAATATTGAGGGTCTATGGGGAAAATATTAAACGATGCAGGAAGCATCAAAAGAAGATAGAAGGAATACACAGAGTCACTATACCAAAAAGAATTGGTCGACATTCAACCATTTCAGGAGGTACCATATGAACAGGAACCAGTGGTACTGAAGGAAGAAGTCCAAGCTGCACTGAAGGCACTGGAGAAAAACAAGGCTCTAGGAATTGACGGAATATCAACTGAGATGTCTCAATAAATGGATGCAGCGCTGGAAGTACTCACTCATCTATGCCAAGAAATTTAGAAGACAGCTACCTGGCCAACCAACTGGAAGAGATCCATATTTATGCCTATTTTGAAGAAAGGTGATCCCACCAAATGCGGAAATTATTGAACAATATCATTAATATCCCACACATGTAAAATTTTGCTGAAGATCATTCAAAAGCAGCTGCAGCATTACACCAACAGGGAACTGTCAGAAATTCAAGCCGGATTCAGAAGAGGATGAAGAATCAGGGATATCATTGCTGATGTCAGATGGATCCTGGCTGAAAGCACAGAATCCCAGAAAGATGTTTACCTGTATTTTACTGACTATGCTAAGCCATTCGACTGTGTGGATCATAACAAATTATGGATAACATTGTAAAGAATGGGAATTCCAGAACACTTAATTGTGCCCATGAGGAATCTATAAATAGATCAAGAGGCAGTTGTTAGAAAAGAACTAGGGGATACTGCGTGGTTTAAAGTCAGGAAGGGTGTGTTTCAGGGTTGTATCCTTTCACCGTACCTATTCAATTTGTATATTGAGCAAATAATCTGAGAAGCTGGACTATATGAAGAAGAACACAGCATCAAGATTGGAGGAAGACTCATTAACAACCTGCGTTATGCAGATGACACAACCTTGCTTGCTGAAAGTGAAGAGGACTTGAAGTACTTACTGATTAAGACCAAAGACCACAGCCTCCAGTATGGATTACACCTTAACATAAAGGAAACAAAAATCCTCACAGCTGGACCAATAAGCAACATCATGATAAATGGGGAAAAGACTAAAGTTGTCAAGGATTTCATTTTACTTGAATCCACAATCAACTCCCATGGAAGCAGCAGTCAAGAAATCAAAAGATGCATTGCATTGGGCAAATCTGCTGCAAAAGGCCTGAAAATGTCCTTAATTTGTTTTCATTCTTGAAGGATATTTTGTTAGATATAAAATTCTGGTTGACAGTTATTTTTTAATTCAGCATATTAAATGTGTTGTTCCACTGTCCTCAGCTCTCCCTGAAACTGAAGTCAGCAGTCATTTGTATCACTTCCCAGTGGTGGATTGTGTGTTTCTATGATGCTAAACAGGTTTCAGCAGAGTGTCCAGACTAAGACAGACCAGGAAGAAAGGACTGGCAATAATTCTGGATCTAGGGTAAGGATTGTGCGTCATCTGAGTGGAGGGCCACTTTCTGGGGGAAGAGAAACTAACAAAAATGTGAAAGTCACGTGGGTTTGGTGCAGCAATTTTAAAAATTCAGGAGGCCTAAAAAGCAGAAATTTCTCCCCATTAGATTTATTTGCTGAAGATATGCAGAAAGTTATTAAATTTCTAAAGACTGTCTAATGCTGTTTGGGAAATTAAATTCCACTTAAAGAAGAGGACCTGACTCAGATTTAATAATGATCTCTTCTTCAAGATACTTGCAAAATTTGGAGGCACAATGTGATAGAAGACAAGAGAATAAAATGGCAGGATAAAGAGTCAGGCTATGATCACATTCGAAAGCACTAATGTCTCTTATTAGGGCATTAGAAGCTAGGAAGACTCATTAATATTGCAGGTTGTTAATGAGGAAGACTCAAATGATGCACTGCATTGGGCGAATCTGCTGCAAAAGATCTCTTTAAAGTGTTAAAAAGCCAAGATGTCACTTTAAGGACCAAGGTGCGCCTGACCCAAGCCATAGTGTTTTCAATAGGCTCATACGCATGTGAAAGCTGTACAGTGAGTAAGGAAGCCCGAAGAAGAATTGATTCCTTTGAATTATGGTGTTGGCGAGTGATTCCTTTGAATTATGGTGTTGGTGAGGAATATTGAATATACCACGGACTGCCAGAAGAACAAACAAATCTGTCTTGGAAGAAATACAGCCAGAATGCTCATTAGAAATGAGGATGGCAAGACTTCATCTCATGTACTTTGAACTTGTTATCAGGAAGGACCACTCCCTGGAGAAGGATATCATGCTTGGTAGAGTAGAGGGTCAGTGAAAAAGAAGAAGACCCTCAATGAGATGGACTGACACAGTGGCTGCAACAATGGGCTCAAGCATAACAGTGATTGTGAGGATGCTGCAGGACCAGGCAGTATTTTGTTCTGTTGTACATAGGGTCACTATGAGTCAGAACCAACTCGATGGCACCTAACAACAACAGAAGCTAGGGGTGGCTTGAATCTACCTAAAGTTGTAATGCAGTCTTACTCAGCTCATATCATAAAGTTTCAAGGAGATTATCCCCTTACATTATTTGCCTGACAGAGGACCCTAGATGCCCTCTCTGGGAGAAAATAGCATCAAATTTGGTATCTAAGCTCCTTTTATCTAAGCACATTGTTCTTCACATAAAAACTTACAGGTGCTTGATAATGAGAACCGTTATCAAGAGAAAAGCCAGCCAATAGAAACAGAACTACAGATTACTTACTGTCTAGAATTATAAGACAAGGACTTTAAAATAATAAGAAGAATATGCCAATAAAAATAGAGGAAAATCAGGACAAAATGGTTGAAAAAATGGAGAATTTCAACAGTCTTAAAATAAAGACAAACAGACATTCTCATATCAAACATACAATATTTGAAATTCAGAACTTACAGAATAACCTCAACAGTGATTAAGCAAATTTGAAAATAGGATTAGCAAATTGGAATACATATTGATAGGGTAGATAGAACAGTGCAATCAAGATGGATGGGATACTGTTAAATAGTCTAACACATTTGTAGGTAGATCAGAGAGAAAATAAGATCAAAATGATATTTAAAGAGATAATGGCTAAAAATATTTCTAAACTCATGAAATCCAGTTCCAGAAGCTCAGCAGGATAAATACTAGAAAATCACAATTTGATATACCATAATCAAACTGCTTAAAAGCAAAGATGAATGGAAAATCCTAAAAGTAGTCAGAGGTGGCACGACATTAACCTCAGCAACTCAATAGTAAGAATTACAACCAAATTCCCAACAGAAATTACAGGATTCAGAAGACACTGGAATTTTATCATTCAAGTGCTGAAATAAATACCAACTTAGAAATCTAAAATCCAGCAAACATATCTTTAAAAAACAAAAGCAAAATAAAAGCATTTTCAGACACAAAAATATCTGGGATAATTAACACCAATCGACCCATATTCAGGAAATAGTAAGGGATATGCTTCACAGTGAAGACAAAAATTCCCAGATGGAAGCACAAAAATACGAGTAAAGAGCACCAGAAAAGGCAAATACGTAGTTAAATACATATGCAAAAAGCAAAATCACCTGGCTAATAAAGACAAAATTATTTTAGAATATTTAAAAATATACTGTGAGCTTATGAAATATACAGAAGTAAAATATATGTCAACAATAGCAAAAAATATAAGACTGTGTAAATAGAGCTTAATCATTAACATATACTTGCATTGTCATCATGCAGAAAAAGTACTCATTTAATAAAGCATGAAATAAGTTACGAATGCATTTATAACTTCTAGGCTAATCATAAAAGAATGATACTAACAGATGTAATATAAAAAGCTAGTAGATGATATAAAATGTGAAAACATAAATACTTTATTAATACAAAAATATAAAGCTGGAAAATGAGAATTAGAAAAACAAAGATCAGGTGGGACAAACAGGAAACAAATAGCAAAAGAGGAGACCTAAGTCTAACACTGTAAGTCATTACATCAAATATAAATCAACTAAAGACACCAATAAAATAGAAAGATATTTAGCATAGATTATAAAACAAGACTCAACTATGTCTCTTTACAAGCATATAGTTGTAAATATGAATCCATAGGATTAAAGAAAATGCATAGAAAAGGTATACCACAGAAACACAAAACAAAATAAGGCTAGTGTGGCTATATTAACATCAGTCAAAGAAGTAGACTTTAGGATAACACTGTGTTTGAGATATGGAGAAGTACCTGATCAGGAGGTAAAAATGGAATTACACACACACACACACACACACACACACACACATATATAATATGTAAATATTTATAAAAAATAATGGAATATATATACACAGTCAATATATATTAAATGTATTATATATACACACTCACACAAATCTATTATATGTATTAAATGCTATATTACAGAAAATATAGTTTTAATAAATTAACAATTTATGTGGACACCAAAACTTTTTATTCATCTGGTATTTATTCAAAAATGAAAAGTTTAAATAAGGATGTAAAAATATTCCATGAAAACCTAACAATAGATCACAGATATACATATACTCTAATATTCTTCAAAATAGTTTTAGATATGTATATACAATTTCCTTAAATATAGCCATATAATAAATCTTCCCTCAAATTAAAAAATAAATTTGATCAATTTAGCATGTAAATATGTATAAATTTAATTTTTCATGTTTAGTGTAATTAGTTTTTAATTTATGACTCTATCATAATTGATACTTGGTCATGTAAATATTCTTGTATTATAAAGCACATTGACCACTTATATATACATTTTGTAAACATGACCAATGATTTTTCCAGCATTAATGAACAGATGTAAATATGGCTCAAAGGTGAAAATCCATGCCTCAGTTTTTCATCATTACTTTGTATGACATTAATACAACCTGGTAATAACCAGCCAATTTCATTGCCCTTGTATTCATTTTTACTCCCAATTTTCTGAATCATCCAGCCAGAGCATTTGCCTCCACTAGGACTTTTCCCAAGTTACTATCAATGAAATATTCAGCCGAGGACATCAATACAATTTACAATAGCCCCAAGAAGATAAAATGCTTAGGAATAAATCTAACCAGGGGCTTACGCAAAGAAAACTACATACCTTGTGTGATTCAGTCCCCAACCCCTTCCAGTACCAAATGTGTCAGTTCAGGTCTTCCAGGAGACAGATACCAAGAGTGACTAAGAAGTGCAAGAGCATTTGACAAGTCCAACATCCACTGATGATAAAAACTCTGAGCAAAATAAGAATAGAAGGGAAATTTCCTCGACATAATAAAGGACATTTATACAAAGCCAACAGCCAACATCATCCTAAATGGAGAGAGTCTGATAGCATTCCCCTTGAGAACGGGAACCAGACAAGGATGCCCTTTAAAACCACTCTTATTCAGTATTGTGCTGGAGGTCCTAGCCAGAGCAGTAAGGCAAGAAAAAGAAATAAAGGGCATACAAATTGGTAAAGAAGAAATAAGTTTCCCTATTTGCAGATGATATGGTCTCATACACAGAAAACCCCAAAGAATCCACAAGAAAACTTCTGGAACTAATAGAAAATTTCATCAAAGTATCAGGATACAAGACAAACATATAAAAATCAGTTGGATTCCTCTACACCAACAACTAGAACTTCAGAAAGGAAATCACCAAATCGGTACCATTTACAATAGCCCCCAAGAAGATAAAATACTTAGGAATAAATCTAACTGGAGCCGTAAAAGACTTATACAAGGAAAACTACAAGACACTACTGCAAGAAACCAAAAGAGACCTACATAAGTGGAAAAACATACCATGCTCATGGATAGGAAGACTCAACATTGTGAAAAATGTCAATCCTACCCAAAGCAATCTACAGATACAATGCAATCCCAATCCAAATTCCAACATTTTTTAATGAGATGGAGAAACAAATCACCAACTTCATATGGAAAGGGAAGAGGCCCCGGATAAGTAAAGCATTACTGAAGAAGAACAAAGTGGGAGGCCTCACACTGCCTGATTTTAGAACCTATTATACCACCATGGTAGTCAAAATAGCCTGGTACTGGTACAACAACAGATACATAGACCAATGCAGCAGAATTGAGAATCCAGATGTAAATTCATCTATCTATGAGCAGCTGATATTTGACAAAGGCCCAAAGTCTGTTAACTGGAGAAAAGACAGTCTCTTTAACAAATGGTGCTGGCATACCTGGATATCCATCAGCAAAAAACTGAAACAAGACCCATACCTCACGCCATGCACAAAAACTAACTCAAAATGGATCAAAGACCTAAATATAAAATCTAAAATGTTAACGATCATGGAAGGAAAAATAGGGCCAATGCTAGGAACCCTAATGCATGGTATCAACAGAATACAAACCATAAGTAACAATGCACAAACACCAGAAGAGAGACTAGATAACTGGGAGCTCCTAAAAGTCAAACACTTATGCTCATCAAAAGACTTCAACAAAAAAGTAAAAAGCCAACCCACAGACTGGGAAAAAATTTTTGGCTACAACATATCTGATGAGGGTCTAATCTCTAAAATCTATAAGATATTGCAACACCTCAACAACAAAAAGGCCAATAACACAATTAAAAACTGGGCAAAGGATATGAACAGACACTTCTCCAAAGAAGGTATTCAGACAGCTAACAGATACATGAGTAAATGCTCACAATCATTAGCCATTAGAGAAATGCAAATCAAAACTATAATGAGATACCATCTCACCCCAACAAGGCTAGCACTGATCCAAAAAACACAAAGTGATAAATGTTGAAGAGGTTGTGGAGAGACTGGAACATTTATGCACTGCTGATGGGAATGTAAAATGGTACAACCACTTTGGAAATCAATTTGGCGCTTCCTTAAAAAGATAGAAATAGAAGAATCATATGATCCAGAAATCCCCCTCCTTGGAATATATGCTAGACAAATAAGGGCTGTCACACGAATAGATATATGCACACCCATGTTCACTGCAGCGCTGTTCACAATAGCAAAAAGATCGAAACAACATAGGTGTCCATCAACAGACGAATGTATAAACAAATTATAGTACATACACACAATGGAATATCATGCAATGATTAAGAACAATGATGAGTCTGTGAAACATCTCACAACATGGATGAATCTGTAAGGCATTAAGCTGAGTGAAATTAGTCAGTCACAAAAGAACAAATATTGTATGAGACCACTATTATAAGAACTCAAGAAAAGGTTCAAACAGAAGAAAACATTCTTTGATGGTTACGAAGGTGGGGAGGGAGAGAGGAGAATTCATTAAATAGATAGTAGACAAGAATCATCTTAGGTGAAGGGAAGAACAACATACAACACAGGGGAAGTCAGCACAACTGGACTAAACCAAAAGCAGCCATGTGAGATGCATCAATTGGTCCCAACCCACTTGGAGCAAAGGAGAATGCAGAACACCAAAAACACAAGGAAAATATTAGCCCAAGAGACAAAAGGGCCACATAAACCAGAGACTCCATCAACCTGAGAAGAACTAGATAATGAACTAGAACCTCATGCTGCCCAGCTACCACCGATGACCACCCTGACAGGGAACACAACAGAGAGTCCCTGATGGAGCAGGAGAAAAGTGAGTTACAGACCTCTAATTCATGTAAAAAGACAAGACTTAATGGTCTGACTGAGATGGGAAGAACCCCCGAAGCCATGGCCCCTGGACATTCTGTTAACCCAGAATTAAAACCACTCCTGAAGCCCACTCTTCAGACAAAGATTAGACTGGACTATAAAATATAAAATAATATTCGTGAAGAGTGTGCTTCTTAGTTCAAGCAGATAAACGAGACCAAATGGGCAGCTACAGTCTGGAGTGAGGATGAGAAGGCAGGAAGGGACAGGAGCTGGTTGGATGGACACAGGAAACCCGGGTTGAAAGGGGGAGTGTGCTAACACATTACAGGGATAGCAACTAGTGTCACATAACAACAGTATGTGTATAAATTTTTGTATAAGAAATTAACTTGATCTGTAAACTTTCACCTAAATCACAATAAAAAATAAAAAGAAGTGCAAGAGATTTATTAGGGATAATGTCTGTGAAAGATAACAGGAAAGAGGAAGCAGAAGTAGGCAGGGAAAGACTTCCAACCATGATGTAGGTGTGAAAACCTGTGAAAGGAGGAAAAGAAAATTGGGTAAGAAAATTCTCAGACCATGGTGTAGCTCCAAGAAACCCTTAGCCCATCAGGAGTTCTGGTACAGATTGTCTGTAGATTTCCAACATGAGAAAAAATGGCCAGAGACTTGTGCTGGCACCATGCTCAGCCATTTGATAGGGATCTTCTTGGGAGAGTACACCTCAGCTCAAACATTGCAATGAATGTCCAAGGTGGTGCACCTGGAAGCTGGCAACTAGTTGCACTATGTGTATTTACACTCACATAGTTGTAAATATGAATCCATAAGTTGAAAGAAAAAGGATGAAGCAACTATTTCACACAAACACAAAACAAAACAAAGCTGGTGTGGCTCCCTCTTGAAGGGAGATGTGTGGGTGCACCTTCACGGCTGCCACAGCCAGTGACATGATTGAGAGACATTATGTGCCTTTTGATGGAAGTATTGTACAAAATACCACCTAAGAAGGATTCTTGCTAACTACTGGACCTGAATAAGATCAAGCATATAGATCTACCAGTTTATAGGAAATAACGGAGGACTGACGAATACATTAATAACACCACAGAGATGCAATCAACAAAATCTAGACTAGGACATACTGTACAGGAAAAACAACCCTGTTCTTTCATGGATCCATCTCAAGGAAAACTAAAGAGGGAGGGAAACCTGTAGGTTAAAGGGTACTAAAGAATGACATCAATCAAATGTGATGTGTTGGTCTTGTTTTGATCCTGATTCAAAGAAACCAGCTATAAGAAAACACTGAAAGAATCAGGAAAATTGGAACACTGACTATATATTTGATGTTATTAAGGGATTAGTTAAGTTTTTGTGCATGATATGGTATTTTGGTTTTGGTTAAGAAGAGTTCTTCACTTTTAGAAATACATATTGAAATTGTAAAAAACAAACTCAGAACACCATTAACATTGCTATGAGCCCTGGTGGTGCCGTGGTTAAACGTTTGGTGGCTGGCATTTCAAATCCACCAGAGGTTCCTTGGAAACCCTATGGGGCAGTTCTACTCTGTCCTATAGGGTCACTATGAGTTGGAATCAACTCGATGTAACAGGTTTGGTTTTCTGGTTTTTACGCAGGTTTAATAGACAACTTTAAAGTTGGATAGCACATCATTACCTAGTAAATCAATGCTCTAATAAATTAAGATTTTCAGGGTACTTATGTATAATTGTTTTTTTGGTTGATGATTATGTCAGAATACATCAATCTTATAAGAGAGCAGTATGTCTTCAAACATTATAAAAAACAGAAAAATAGAAATCTTGCTAAGACAATTACAGGATCAGCAAGCCATGACTGTAAAACCTCTAGAGTCTTAGAAACAGGATATGTTCACTAATCTTTCTTGCTCTTTTTGAGATTTTTTTAAAATTGTATTTTAGGGCGGGGCAAGATGGCGCTCTAGGCAGAAGCACCACACCGTCCCTCCACAGCAAAGATCCGAAAAACTAAGCCTAACAGAGAATCAACAATCCTGAAACCCTAGAACACCAAATGAAGAGATAAAGAACTCAGCCAAACACCAAACGGAGTGAGAATACTAAAAGAGAACGGAGAGGGAGGAGAGACTCATGCAGAGATTCCTTACCAGCTAACGCAGCGCGGATCCACCATCTTGGATTTCTATCGGAGACCAGCGAACGGGACAGCAGCCTTGCAGAGCGTCCAGTGGGAGACAGAACCACCGGTAAACTGCGGTGGGCGCTTTCTCACCCCCCACCCCTCTCCGCCTCAGCTGGGGCTCCCCTGCTTTCCGTGGCCAGGGTCCCTGGGCTGGGGGGCGCCAGTGCTTGGATTCCACACGACCCCGGGCTGGTGGCTTTCTGAGAACCGTTTGCTGGCTGCTGGCGAAGCTTTTTCTGCCGCCTCCCCCTCCTTTTGCCTGGGTGCCTGGTTCCGAGTGCCGTCTTTGCTCTCTCCTGCGGGGCTGTGGGGCTGCGTTCGGGCATGTGGCTGCTTCCAGGTCTGGGCTGCCGTGCTGGTGAGATCCCGGGGCCTTTGTTCGTTCGCCCCTCTGCTTCCCGTGGCCACGGTCTCTTAACCCCGAGACTGCCGGCTGCTTGGAATTCGCGCCCCTGAGTGGGGGCTCTCTGGGTCCCATTTGTTGGCTGTTGGTGTGGCTTTTTCTGCTTCTTCTGGTTTCTTGCTTGCCTCTCGCTGCCTCCCCCTCCTTTTGCTCGGGTGCCTGGTTCTGAGCGCCATCTTTGGTCTGTCTTGCAGGGCTGTGGGACTGCGTTCGGGCGTGTGGCTGCTTCCAGGTCTGGGCTGCCGTGCTGGCAAGATCCAGGGGCCCTTGTTCGTTCGCCCCTCTGCTTCCTGTGGCCACGGTCTCTTAACCCCGAGACTGCCGGCTGCTTGGAATTCGCGCCCCTGAGTGGGGGCTCTCTGGGTCCCATTTGTTGGCACTGACTGCTGGTGTTGCTTTTTTTTTCTTTTTTCTTTTTTTAATTTTATTTTTCTTCTTTTTTGATTAGTTTTGTTATCTTTTCCCTCTTTTTCCCTTTTGTCTTTCTTCATTGCTTAATTTCTCGTCTCTCTATCTCTTCCTTCTCTTTCTGATCCCTGAATACCAGGCGATGTATGCCTCTGTACCTTCTGGCCAGGCTGTGCTGTGAAAACTGAGACCGACTCCCCCAGACCTCATAGCTGCATCGGTGGGATCCCTGGGAACTTTGCAGTTCTTTAACTTTTCTGATTTTTATTTGTTCATTCTTTCCTTTTCTTTCTCTTCCTCCTTCTGGTTTCCTCCATCCCATAGTCTCTCATCTGTACATTCCAACGACAAGCTCCCCTAGCATTCTTTTATGTTTGTATGCTTTTTGCTCCTGCTCCTCTCTCCTCTTTCCCATATCCACCTTAGCTTCACACATAACCATCTTCCCGCTGCACCCTACCTACCTGCACCGTGCACTTGACATCACACCACCAAGCTGTGCAGGCACGCCCTATTGGAACCTGCCCAGCACTGACTACCGAGCGTCCTGGTGGCTGCGGTGAGTGCCACAAACAACCCGTCCCAGTGGCTCCTCTTCAGCTAGATCTGCCCAGCTGTACCACAAGGACGAAACAAAAAAAAAAAAAAATCTACAATCAATAAACGAGAGAAATATCTACTGAATGTCCCGAAGACAGCAAACAATATCAAAACATTTACAAAAACAAGACAAGATGGCTCCAATAGGCGTCCAAATTAAAACACCAGATAACTCTCCTATGGAAGAAAATGCACTAGAAGTACCTGATAGGGAACTCAAATCACTAATACTCGGAATTTTCCAAGAACTGAGGCAAAAAGCTGACAAACATGAGGAAAAAATAGACAAATTTATGGAAAATACAGACAAAAAATTGGAAAAATTCAGGAAGATGATGCAAGAACAAAATGCCAAAATAAATTCACAACTCGAAATTATACAAAAACAGCAATTAGAAATCCAAAAGATAAACAACAAGATTTCAGAAATGGACGGTGTCGTAGAAGGGCTGAGAAGTAGATTTGAAACCATGGAAGACAGAATCAGTGGAACTGAAGACAAACACTTGGATACAACTCTGTTTCAGGAAAACTCAGAAAAAAGAACAAAGAAAAATGAAGAGACCCTGAGAGTTATGTGGGACACAATTAAAAGCAAAAACTTTCGAGTGATTGGCATACCAGAACAGGGGGAGAAAACAGAAAACACAGAGAGGATCATTGACGAACTGCTGACAGAAAACTTTCCCAATATCATGAAAAATGAAAAGCTGGCCATCCAAGAAGCTCAACGAACCCCATATAGAAGAGACCCCAAAAGAAAATCATCAAGACATATCATAATAACACTCGATAAAACTAAAGACAAACAAAGAATCCTGAGAGCATCTCATGAAAAACAAGAAGTCACATACAGAGGAGAAACAATAAGACTAAGCTCAGATTATTTGGCAGAAACCATGCAGGCAAGAAGGCAATGGGATGACATATATAAAATATTGAAAGAAAAAAATTGTCAGCCAAGAATAATATATCCTGCAAAACTCTCATTCAAATTTGATGGTGAAATTAGGTCATTTCCAGATAAACAGAAACTAAAGGAATATGCAAAAGTCAAACCAACCTTACAAGAATTATTAAAGGGAGTTCTTTGATCTGAGGACAAACAGCTTCAGCCCTCAGGCAGGACCTAGGACCTAGGACGCAGGTGCATATGAACCAGATACCATTCTAGGAACTGAACTACAGAGGACTTTCCAAAAACAAAAGAAATACAACAGGGAATCAGAGAAATCAATCAAAGGATGACAACAACATCAAAACAATGAAAGAGGGAACAAACGGCACAGGTATAGAACCTTCTAAAGGAGAGGAAGGCAAGGCGATACCAAGTAAGGGTAGACTGCTTCAAAATTATAAAGATAAGGGTAAAATTCATGGTAACCACAAAGAAAGTTAACAAACCAACTCATAAAAATAAAGACGAAAAACATAAAGTCTCAACAAAAACAAAACCTACAAAAACAAAAGAAATGAACACAAAATCCACAAACAAAAGTAACTCAGCACAAGAGAGTAAAAAGAACAAAGAAAACTTCAGCACCACAAAAAAAAGCACTACAAAATGACAGCAACAAACTTCCATCTATCAATAATTACACTGAACGTAAATGGACTCAATGCACCCATAAAGAGACGGAGAGTGGCAGAATGGATAAGAAAACAGGATCCATCAATTTGCTGTCTACAAGAGACACACCTTAGAAACAAAGATGTGAATTTATTAAAAATTAAAGGTTGGAAAAAAATATATCAAGCTAACAACTATCAAAAAAGAGCAGGAGTGGCAATTCTAATCTCAGATAAAATAGACTTTAAAACAAAATCTACCATAAAAGACAAAGAAGGACACTATATAATGATTAAGGGGATGATCCATCATGAATACATAACCATAATAAATATATATGCACCCAATGACAGGGCTCCAAAATACATAAAAAAAACTCTAACAGCACTGAAAAGAGAAATTGACAGTTCCACAATAATAGTAGGAGACTTCAACACACCACTCTCAGTAAAGGACAGAACAACTAAAAAGAAACTCAGCAAAGATACAGAAGACCTAAAGGACACAATCAGCCAACTGGACCTCATAGACATATATAGAACAATCCATCCAACCGCTGCAAAGTACACATTCTTTTCCAATGCACATGGAACGTTCTCCAGAATAGACCACATCTTAGGCCACAGAGCAATCCTCAACAAGATCCAAAATGCTGAGATAATTCACAGTATCTTCTCTGACCACAATGCCATCAAGGTAGAAATTAACACTAGAAAGAGCAAGGAAAAAAAATCAAACACATGGAAACTGAATAATAATCTGCTTACACATCAATGGGTAATAGAAGAAATCAGAGATGGAATTAAAAAAATTCCTAGAATCAAATGAAAATGAAAACACATCATACCAAAACCTTTGGGACACAGCAAAGGCAGTCCTCAGAGGGCAATTTATAGCAATAGATGAACATATCAAAAAAGAAGAAAGGGACAAAATCAAAACATTAACTACAGAACTCAAACAAATAGAAAGAGAACAACAAAAAAAGCCTACAACCACCGGAAGAAAGGAAATAGTAAAGATCAGAGCAAAAATCAATGAAATAGAGAACAGAAAAACAATAGAAAGAATCAACAAAACCAAAAGTTGGTTCTTTGAAAGAATCAACAAAATCGACAAACCACTGGCCAGACTGACAAAAGAAAAACAGCAGAGGGCACAAATAACCCAAATAAGAAATGAAATGGGGGACATTACAACAGACCCAACTGAAATAAAAAGGATTATAACAGAATATTATGAAAAACTATATTACAACAAATTTGAAAACCTAGAGGAAATGCATAAATTTCTAGAAACATACGGCCTACCCAAACTACAACAAAGTGATATTGAAAATCTGAACAAACCCATAACAGGAGAAGAGATTGAAAAGGTAATAAAAAACCTCCCAACCAAAAAAAGCCCTGGCCCAGATGGCTTCACTGGAGAATTCTACAAAACATTTATAGAAGAGCTTGTACCAGTTCTACTCAAGCTATTTCAGAGCATAGAAGAGGAAGCAACACTTCCAAATTCATTCTATGAAGCCAGCATAACGCTGATACCAAAACCAGGCAAAGACATCACAAAAAAGAAGATTACAGACCAATATCTCTCATGAATATAGATGCAAAAATTCTGAATAAAATTCTAGCCAATAGAATTCAGTATCATATCAAAAAAATAATACACCACGACCAAGTAGGATTCATACCAGGTGTGCAAGGATGGTTTAACATTAGAAAATCCATCAACGTAATCCACCACATAAATAAAAGGAAAGACAAAAATCACATGATCATCTCAATTGATGCAGAAAAGGCATTTGAGAAAGTCCAACACCCATTCCTGATAAAAGCTCTCAATAAAATAGGTATAGAAGGGAAATTTCTCAACATAATAAAGGGCATCTATGCAAAACCAACGGCCAACATCATTCTTAATGGAGAGAGGCTGAAAACATTCCCCTTGAAAACAGGAACAAGACAAGGATGCCCTTTATCACCACTCCTATTTAACATTCTGCTGGAAGTTCTAGCTAGAGCAATAAGGCAAGAGAAAGAAATAAAGGGCATCCAAATTGGTAATGAAGAAGTTAAACTCTCCCTGTTTGCAGATGATATGATACTATACATAGAAAACCCTAAAGACTCCACGAGAAATCTACTGGAACTAATAGAAAGATTCAGCAGAGCAGCAGGATACAAGATAAACATTCAAAAATCAGTTGGATTCCTATACACCAGTAAAGAGAACAATGAAAAGGAGATCAGGAAATCAATACCATTTTCAATAGCCCCTAAAAAGATAAAATACTTAGGAATAAATCTGACCAGGAGTGTAAAAGACCTATACAAAGAAAACTACAAAACACTGCTGCATGAAACCCAAAGGGATCTACATAAATGGAAAAACATACCATGCTTATGGATAGGCAGACTCAACATTGTGAAAATGACAATTCTACCTAAAGCAATTTACAAATACAATGCAATCCCGATACAAATACCAACAACATTCTTCAAAGAGATGGAAAAACTAATTATTAACTTTATATGGAAAGGGAAGAAACCCCGAATAAGTAAAGCACTACTGAAGAAGAAGAATAAAGTTGGAGGACTCACACTACCTGACTTGAGAACCTACTATACAGCTACAGTACTCAAAAGAGCCTGGTACTGGTACAACAACAGAGACATTGACCAATGGAACAGAATTGAGAACCCAGATGTAAATCCATCCACCTACGGTCACCTGATCTTCGACAAGGGCCCAAAATACATCAAATGGGGAAAAGACAGTCTTTTTAACAAATGGTGCTGGCAAAACTGGATATCCATTTGTAGAAAAATGAAACAGGACCCATACCTCACACCATATACAAAAACTACTTCAAAATGGATCAAAGACCTGAATATAAAGCCTCAAACTATAAAATTCATAGAAGAAAAAATAGGACCAACACTTCAGGCCTTAATACATGGCATTAACAGGATATAAACCATAAACATCAACACAAAAAACCCAACAGATAAACTAGATAACTGGGATCTTCTAAAAATCAAACATCTATGCTCTTCAAAAGACTTCACCAAAAGAGTCAAAAGAGAACCTACAGACTGGGAAAAAATTTTTGGACAGTACGAGTCAGACAAAGGTCTAATCTCCATAATCTACAAGAAAATCCAACACCTCTACAACAAAAAGACAAACAATCCTATCAAAAAATGGGCAAAGGAAATGAACAGACACTTCACCAAGGAAGACATTCAAATGGCCAACAGACACATGAGGAAATGCTCGCGATCACTAGCCATTAGAGAAATGCAAATTAAAACCACAATGAGATACCATCTCACCCCGGCATTACTGGCACGAATCAAAAATACTGGAAATAACAAATGTTGGAGGGGCTGCGGGGAGATGGAAACTCTTATACACTGCTGGTGGGAATGCAAAATGATACAACCATTTTGGAAAATGATATGGCGTTTCCTCAGAAAGCTAGAAATAGACATACCATTCGATCCAGCAATCCCACTCCTAGGAATATATCCTAGAGAAATAAGAGTCATCACTCGAATAGACATATGCACACCTATGTTCATGGCAGCATTGTTCACAATAGCAAAACGATGGAAACAACCTCGATGTCCATCAACAGATGAATGGATACACAAACTATGGTACATACACACAGTTGAGTACTATGCAACGAGAAAGAACAACAATGAATCTGTTAACCATCTCATAACATGGATGAAACTGGAGGACATTATGCTGAGTGAAATAAATCAATCACAAAAGGACAAATATTGTATGAGACCGCTATTGTAAAAACCCATGAAAAAATTCACATGCAAAATGTAACAATCCTTGTTGGTTATCAGGGATGGGAGGGAAGGGGGGGGGGAAATACTAAATAGGCAATAGATAAGTGGTACCTTGGGTGAGAGGTGAGATAGTACACAGTACAGGGGAAACTAACACAACCTGCACAAGGAAAGGTCATGGAGGCCCTATAGACACATCCAACCCCCCCGAGGGCCTGAGTTGTTGGACGGAGGGCTCTGGGGACCATGGTCTCGGGGAACATCTAGCTCAATTGGCATGACACTACTTATAAAAATAATGCTCTACATTCTACCTTGGTGAGTAGTGTCTGGGGTCTTAAAAGCCTATGAGCTGCCATCTAAGATACTCCACTGGTCTCATCCCTTCGGGAGCAAGGGAGAATGAAGAGAACAGGATACAATGAAAAGATTAGTCCAAAGGACTAATTGTCCACAGCTACCAAGGCCTCCACCGGACTGAGTCCAGTACAGCTAGATGGTGCTCGGCTACCACCACTGACTGCTCTGACCAGGATCACAACAGAGGATTCTGGACAGAGCTGGAGAAGGATGTAGGGCATAATTTTAACTCCCCCCCCCCCAAAAAAAAAAAAAAAAAGACCAGATTTACTGGCCTAAAGAATACTGGAGAAACCTCGAGAGTGTGGCCCCCAGACACCCTTTCAGCTCAGAGGTGAAGTTACCTTTGAGGTTCAATGTTAAGCCTGGGAGTGGACAGCCCAGTAAAACTAAATGGGACTAACGAGGTACAGGAGTCCGGTGACAAAGGCCAGAAGGCAGAGGGGGAATAGGAAACTGATGATAAGGAACACAAATTGAGTAAGGACACTGTCGATGTGTTGTGAGATTGTTGACCACTGTTATAGGGCAACATTTGTAGTAACTATTAAATGGGAGGCTGTTTTGTCCTGTAAGCCTTCATCTTGGGTGAGAATGGCAGCACAATTGGAAGAGCATAGTCAATATCACTTAAATGTGTAAGTAAAAAGTTTTGAAATCGTGTTAAAATAAAATAATAAAAAAAAAAGAAACAAAACCAAATGAGACTAATGAGGTACAGTAGTCCAGTGACAAGGGCCAGAAGACAGAAGGGGACAAGGAAGTCCCCTGGTGATAGGGAACACAAGGTGGAGTAAGGATATTCTTGATGTGTTGTGAGATTGTTAACCATTGTCATAGGGCAACATGTGTAGTAACTGTTAAATGAAAAACTATTTTGTTCTGTAAGCCTTCATCTTAAGTGAGAATAACAGCACAGTTGGAAGAGCGTAGTCAATGTCACTGAACTGTGTATGTAGAAATTTTTGAAATGGTGTATCTTTGGCTATCTGTATTTTCATCAAAAAAAAAAAAAAGGTTGAGAATTTAGAGGCTTAATATGTTGTGGGGTTGTTAACCAATGTCATAGAACAACATGTGTACTACTATTTCATGAGAAACTATTTGTTCTGTAAGCTTTCACCTGAAGTACAATAAAATATATAAAAAAAAATTGTATTTTAGATGAGGGTTTACAGAGCAAATTAGTTTCTCTTTAAACAATTAATACACATATTGTTTTGTGACATTGGTTGCCACCCCCACGACATGTCAACACTCTCCCCTTCTTGACCTTGGGATCCCCGTTACCAGCTTTCCTGTCCCCTCCTGCCTCCTTGCCGTTGCCCCTGGGCCAGTGTGTCCACTTAGTCTCCTTTTGTTTTATGGGCTTGTCTGATGTTTGGCTAAAGGGTGAACCTCAGAAGTGACTTCTGTACTGAGTTAAAAGGGGGTTCGGGAGCCGTACTCTCAGGGTTTCTCCAGTCTCTGTCAGACCAGTAAGTCTGGTCTTTTTATGCGTGTGCGAGTTAGAATTTTGTTCTACATTTTTCTCCAGCTCTGTCCGGGCCCTCTATTGTGATCCCTGTCAGAGCAGTCAGTGATGGTAAGCAGGCACTATGTAGTAGTGCTGGACTCAGTCTGGTGGAGACTGTGTTACTTGTGGTTCACTAGTCCTTTGGACTAATTTTTTCCTTGTGTCTTTGGTTTTCTTAATTCTGTCTCGCTCCAGACAGGGTGAGACCAGTGGATTATCTTAGATGGCTGCTCGGAAGCTTTTAAGACCCCAGACTCTACTCACCGAAGTAGGATGTAGAACATTTTCCTTATAAACTGTGTTATGCCAATTGAGCTAGGTGTCCTCCCGAGACCATGGTCCCCAGCCCTCAGCCCAGTAACTCGGTCCCTGAGGGAGTTTGGATGTGTCTATGGAGCTTTCATGACGTTGCCTTGGTCAAGTTGTGCTGGCTTCCCCAGTATTGTGTACTGTTTTATCCTTCACCATAGTTACCACTTATCTGTTGCTTATTTAGTGTTTTTTCCTCCCCACCCCTTCCCTCCCTCGTAACCATCAAAGATTGTTTCTTTTTGTGTGTAAACCTTTTCGTAAGTTTTTATAATAGTGGTCTCATATAACATTTGTCCTTTTGTGATTGACTTATTTCACTCAGCATAATGCCTTCCAGATTCATCCATGTTGTGAGATGTTTTGCAGATTCATCATTGTTGTTTATTGTTGCATAGTATTCCATTGCGTGTATGTACCATGGTTCATTTATCCATTCATCTATTCATGGGCACTTAGGTTGTTTTCATCTTTTTGCTATTGCGAATAGTGCTGCAATGAACATGGGTGTGCATATGTCTATTCATGTGATGGCTCTTATTTCTCTAGGATATATTCCTAAGAGTGAGATTGCTGGATCACATGGTATTTCTATTTCTAGCTTTTTAAGGAAGTGCTATATAGATTTTCCAAAATCGTTGTTGTTCGCTAATCTTTGTTTTCTGAAAGAGTACATTTCAAGTGTTTCTGTGAGCCTGATCACCCAAATACAATTATGTGAAACAAGATAAGATGTTTCTAAAGGTTAGTTACAGTTTAAGGAGTAACTATAAACTTTATAAATTATACACATGCACACACACACACACACAGAAGGAGTCCTGGTGGCACAGTACTTAAGAGCTACGACAAGCTGTGGCTGCTAACCAAAAATTTGGCAGTTTGAATCCACCAGCCGCTCCTTGGAAACCCTATGGGGCAGTTCTAATCTGTCCCATAGGGTCACTATGGGTTGGAATCAACTCGACAGCAATGAGTTTGGTTTTGGTATATATATATATATATATATATATATATATATGTATATATATACACGTATATATAAAGCACAAAGGTTTCTAACATTTAATAAGATGACCTTTAGTGTCATGGGTAAGAGAACTCTCTCTGCATGAAGCAAAACTTATAATTTTATTTCACAAAATATTGAAGGAAGAATTTGTATGTCTTGGATATGCTCAAATGTTATCCACTGATGGAAAGTGGGAGAGAGTGGAGTAGAGATAAACCAAGATTGGCCATGGGATGATAACTGTTGATGCAACATGAGGGGCAGATGAATGATCATTGTATTATTCTTTTTGTATATTTTTTGAAGTTTAAAAAAAGGTAAAAAAGCTCATTATGGAACAGATGAGACACTAGTATAGGTGTCAGGCTTCCTCCCATGCTCTAACCTTGGATATGCCAAAATAGAGGAGTGTGCAGATCCAAAGCACTAAAAGTTTAATAACGTGAGAAACCTCTGATGAAACAGAAAGGTGTGACTCTGTGTGGGAAAGAAACAGCTGTGTAGGGTAAATGAGGACCTGAACTTTGAGGGGAGGCAAAGATTAGAGATGAGCTTTTTAGTTGAATCTTTTTCTCTACCGTTTTTTATAGAACAAATAAATCACTCACTTTATCATCACTACCGGACAGAAGAAGAGCATTTTTGGATTGTAAGATTTAGTAGGGGCCATTATCAGGGTCATGCTGGTACCTGGCTGGGATGATAGTAGAGGACAATAAATTCAGGAGTACTAGCTGTCAGATGAGGACACTTTCTTCCAAGCCCTTGCTGCGCTAAGGCGAGGGAATTGAAAGCAAGAGAGGAAAGCTTCTAGAGAAAATGGTGCCATGGGAGAGTCAGAGAAGGGTTTCCTAAGAAATCAGTGTCCCCTGGGGAGGGACAAGGTAACTGGGTGTAGAAACCAAGACTGTGATATTGTGGAGTCCCTTCCTGAATCTAATCAGGAGTGAAAAAAGTTGTGGCTTTCCCTTGACTCTTCTTGGCCAAAACAGCTGTTATCTCCTGGGAAAAATGAAATCATAGACTAAAGAATATTTTCTTGCCTCTCCTCCAAAGCTGCTGCACAACAGACACTTGGTGCTCTTTCCAATGTTTTTTGTGAGGGCCTGATGGGGTTTGTGGAGGAAGATTCTGCAAGAGGGTACAGACATTGGAACCTTTGCTGCCCCAGATTCACAGTGCTCTGCCATCCTGCACTTGGCCTTCACTAATTTGTCCACTATTCTAGCTGAATTCTTTTTACCAGTGCCCAGTTATATCTGGTGTGCACAGTTCTGCAAGCACTGTCTCTTCTGAGATTTTAAGCCCTTTGTTTGCCCTGAAACCTCAGCTCTTAGATAGTTTCAGAAAAACTTGAGAATCTGAAGTTAGTTCAGCTCTTTCATTGTAGGGGTGGAAGTGATACTCCTTCCACCTCTATACATGCCTGGGCAAAAGTCAAAAGTCTGAATTTTTAAACTGATAAATATTATCACTTTCAAGCCTTTTGTCCTAATTCTGCTTACCTGTCCAATAAAGCCCATTTCCCTCACTTTTTCCAATATTCTAAAATGTTTTTGATCACTCATAATTTGATATTTGAAAAATATTGTACATTGTGAAATTTCCATTTATCTTATTAAAATTGAGGTTGAGCATGTTGAGAATGTCCAAGTGCCATCTGAAATTTCTTTTTCTGTGAATTCTTTCTTCACACTCTTTGGTCATTTTCTCTGTTGAGGAATTAGTCTTTAGACAGCAGGAAAAAACTTGTTGAGCCAGGTCTTTACATATTAGCAAAATATGTAAAGAAAACTCTTTATGTATAGAGACTCTTACTAACCACTGATATGTATTGTAGCTATCAAAGAGTATGCCTGTTTTAAAAATATAAAATCAAAGATACTGAACAAATATTTAGTGAATATATTACATGTACAAGGGCATGGGTGCTTCGTCACCCTAAAAGTTAAATTAGTTTGTACCATAATTAAGAAAGTCAAGTGAGAATGTAGAGAAATTGACATTAATTCTGTCACATTCAATTCAAAATCATGAAACATAGTGCTTTTTCATCTTTCTGCTTTTTTTTAAAATTTACTATCAAAATTTTAAATGTGCAAGGAAAATAATTTCACAAGTAGTAATATGCTGAGTCCAAAACAGTACAAACAGATGACTCATTTGCTAGCTAGCATGCAGATCTGAGGGCAGGAGAGGGATACTTTGTTTTTCCACTCTTCTTATTGTATCTTTGACATTGTCTTAAATTTAACGTAGTCAAATTTATTCCATCTGGTAAACACTCTAATTTATTTGAGATACGATTCACACACTGTAAGGTTCATCCTTTTAAAGTGTACAATTCAGTGGTTGTTCGTATATTAAAAAAGGTATGCAACCATCACCACTAATTCCAGGATATTTTAAGGATTCCAAAAAGAAACCCTGTACCTGTTAAGTCACTAGTCACTCCCCCTAACCACGGCAACCAGTAATCTACTTTCTGTCATTTGAGACATTTCATAAAAATGGAATCATACAACATGTGGCTTTTTGTGTCTGACTTCTTTCAATTAGCATAGAGTTCTTAAGCCTCTTCCATGTAGTAGCATGTATTAACACTTCATTTCTTTTGTAGCTGAATAATATAACAGTGGCTGAGAAGGGTGTATCACTGTAAATTGCGTTTCCTTAGTGGCTAGTGACGTTAAAGCATTTTTTTCCTGAGTTTATTGATCATTTCTGTATCTTCCTTGGAGAAATGTCTATTCAAATCCTTTGTCCGTTTTTTAACTGGGTTATTTGTTTGTTTTACTGGATAGTAGTGAGAAAAACCTGGCTATCTGTTTCCATAAAGATTACAGCCTAGAAAACCCTATGAGGCAGTCCTACTCTGTCACATGAGGTTGCTATGAGTCAAAATCGACTCAACAGCACCTAATTAACAATAACAACAATGCCTTATATGTGATTTGCCGATATTTTCTTCCATTCTGTGGGTTATCTTCTCACTTTTTTGATGGTGTCCTTTGAATCACAAAAGTTTTTAATTGTGCTGAAGTCCAATTATCTATTTTGTCTTTTCTTACCTGTGTTTTTGGTGTCATATCTAAACTATCTCTGCCTAATTCAAGGTTATGAAAATTTATGATTGTGTTTTATTCTAGTCTTATTTTTTAGTTTATTCTAGTATTATTTTATAGTTTGAACTTTTATATTTACATCATTGATCCATTTTATTTTATATGCTGTAAGGGGTCCAAATTTATTCCATCACATATGGATACAGTATTTTTATGCAAATAACGTGTGCCTTCTACTTTTGTTTGCCAACTGCACCCTGCCCTCATGAGATATTTTCATAAACAGGTTATACTAATTTTTTACAGCAACATGTAAAAAAAAAAACATGTTGTCCCAGCACCAGTTGTTAAAAAGACTATTCTTCCCCCTTTAAACTGTCTTGGCACCTTGTAAAAAATCACTTGACCATTAATATATGGGTTTTCTGTACTCTCAATTCTATTCCATTGATCTATGTCTATTCTTAAGCCAGTACCACACTCTCTTGATTACTGTAACTTTGTAGTAAGTTTTAAAATCATGAACTGTGAGTCCTCCAATTTTGTTGTTCTTTTCCAAGACTGTTTGGCTTTTCTGGATCCTTTGCATTTCCATACAAATTTTAGGATCAGAATATAAATTTCTGCAAAAAAGAAAGCTAGAATTTTGATAGGTATGGCCTTGGATCTGTACATAAACTTGCAAATAATTTTACATCTCCCTATGCAATCTGGGTGCCTTTTATTTCATTTTCCTAATTGCCCTGGCTAAAACCTCCAGTACAAGGTTTAATAGAAATGTCAAAAGTGAACATTCTAGTCTTGTTCCTGATAGAAAGCACCCAGTCTTTCATCATTAAATGTTATATATTGGGTTTTTGTAGATGCCCTTTACCAAGATAAGTTCCTTTCTGTTCCTATTTTGTTGAATGTTTTTATCATGACAGGGTGTTGGATTTTGTCAAATACTTTTTCTGAGTCTATTGTGATGTTTGTTTTTGTCCTTAATCCTGTTAATATGGTGCATACATATATTACATTCCTCAGTAAGTCAAACTTGATCGTGGTTTATAATCCTTTTTATATGTTGCTGGATTTGGTTTACTATTAATAGTATTTTGTTCAGGATTTTCATGTCTATAATCATAACAGATAATGTGTAGTTTTTTGTGATATCTTTGTCTGATTTTGGTATTTAATTCTTAGTTACCTAGGGCTCCTGTAATAGAAATACCACAAATGGATGTCTTGTGGTATTTATTTCCTCACTTCTGGAGGCTAAAAGTCCAAATCAGGGTCTCAGGCATGACTATTCTTTCTGTGGGCCTCTCTTGTAGTTTCCAGTGTCTGTGGCAGTACTTGGCCTTCTTTTGCTTGTAGAAGCTCTTCACATGGCATCTGTCTTCCTCCTGTGTCTCTGTGACTATTCTGACCTCATAGGATCAGTTTGGAAAGTATTCCTTGTTCTCCTGTTTTTAGGAAGAATTCATGAAGAATTAGTGTTCACTTTTCTTTAAATGTTTGGTAGAATTCACCAGTGAAGCCATCTGGACCTAGGCTTTCCACTGTGGGGATTTTTTTTTTTTAAATTAGTAATTGAATCTCTTTACTTGTTATAATTCTATTAAGATATTCTATTTCCTCTTAAGTCAGTTTTGGTGGTTTGCTTCTTTCTAGAAATTTGTCCATTTCATCTAGGCTATCTAATTTGTTAGCAGACAATTGTTCATAGTATTCCCTTATAGTCCTTTTTATTTCTGTAACTTTGGTAATGATGTCACCTCTTTCATTACTGATTTTAGAAATGAGTCTTCTTTTTTTTTCTTGGCCAGTTTAACTGCTGAATTTCCAATGAACCAAGTTTTGGTATTGTTGTTTTCTGTATTATTTTTCTATTCTCTTTCATTTTCCCTCTAATTTTTGTTATTTTCTTCCTTATGCTTGATTTGTGTTTAATTTCCTCTTTTTTTCTAGTTTCTTAAGGTCTGAGATTAGGTTATTGATTTCAGATTTTTTTTTTCTTTTTAAATACAGGTGTTTACGGCTATAAATTTCCCTCTAAACACTGCTTTGGTTGCCTCCCATAAGTTTAGGTATGATGTATATTTGTTTTCAGTCATCTCAATATTTTCTATTTTCCTTTGTGATTTCTTCTTTGAGCCATTGGTTATTTAGGAGTGTGTTGTTTAATTTCCACATATTTGTGAATATCTTTTTTTTCAGTTATAGATTTCTAGTTTATTCTATTGTAGTTGGAAACATACTTTGCATTTCAATTCTCCTAAATTTGAGATTTGTTTTATGGCCTAACCAGTGGTCTATTCTGGGGAATGTTCCACATGCATTTGAAAGAATGTGTACTTTGCTGTTGTTGCAGTGTTCTATAGATGTCTGATGGGTCTGGCTGCTTTACAGTGTTGTTCAAGTGTTCTATTTCCTTGTTGTTCATTTATCTAGTTGTTCCATCCATTACTGAAAGTGAGATCTTGAAGTCTATATTATTGTTGAATTTATTTTCCCCTTCTGTCAGTTTTTGCTTCATGTATTTAAAGGCTACATTGCTGGGTGCTTGTGTAATTGTCATATATTCTTCATGTGTTGACCCTTTAGTCACTATAAAATGTCTTTCTCTGTCTCTAGGAACACTTTTTGTGTAAAAATCTATTTTGTCTAGATACTAGTACAGGACTCCAGCTCTCTTTTGGTTAGTTTATACAGTATATCTTTCCCATCCCTTTATTTTCAATCTACTTGTGTCTTTGAATCTAAAGTGTGTCTCTTGTAGACAGCATATAGTTGAATAATGTGTCTTTATCTATTCTGCCATCTGCCTTTGATTAGTCTCTAATCCACTTATACTTAATTACTGATAAGGTAGGATTCACATCTGCCATTTGCTGTTTGTTTTCTGTCTTATGTCTTTTTTCCTCAGTTCATCCAGTACTGCTTTCTTTTGTGTTAAATATATATTTTTTAGTTTATCATTTGAATTCCCTTATTGTTTCCTTTACTACATACTATTTATTTTCTTAGTGGTTGCTCTGGGACTTACCATTTAGATATTAATTACAACAATCTACTTTGGATTAATAACAACTAAATTTGAATGGTATATACCTACTCCTCACTTATTGACTATCTCATTATCTGGAATTTTGCATTTACTACAGTAGTAAAAATCAACTATATGACTATTCTGCACATTAACTACATACATCTGGCAGTAACAAAGGCCGAGGTGCAAGACAAGAGTAATGCTGGCTGTGATGGTTAAGGTTTTGTGTCACCTTGGCTGGGCCATGATTCTCAGTGGTGTGGCAGTTATATAATGATGTAATTTGACAGTTGTGTAACATAGTCATCTGCATTTTTGCATAACACTGATTTCACATAACAACCTTGTCTTTGGATCCTAACCATGTCAGTGAGAAGTGGGTGTACAAAACTTTGCTCCTATGTAACTTTCTCTTCCTCTTCGTGTTGTTATTGTCATACAAATTACATCTTTATACATTTTGTGCCCATCAACATATTTATAATTATTACTTTATTAAGGACTCCTTTTATTTCCTAGTGGGCAGGTTTGCTAGTGATGAAGTCTTTGGTTTTGTTTATCTGAGAATATGTTAATTATGCCTCCATTGTTGGAGGATAGTTTCACTGGATATAGAATTGTTAAACAATCTTTTTCCTCTCAGCACTTTGAATATGTTATCCCACTGCCTCTGGCTTCCACTGTTTCTGTTATCAGTTGTTAATCTTATAAACGGTCCTTTGCACATGATGACTCAGTTCTCTTGTGCCATCTTCAAGATTTTGTCTTTTGACAGTTTAATTTATAATGTCTCTTGGTGTGGCTGAGTTTATCCTAATTGGAGTTTGCTGAGCTTCTTTTATATGTAGGTTGTTTTTCCCCAAACATACACACACATACACAGAAGTTATCTGCCATTATTTCTTCAAATACTCCTTCTCCTCTCCTTTTGTAACTCCCATTATGTGTATGTTGCTATGCTTTATGGTGTCCCACAAGTCTTCCAAGTCTCTCCTCACTCTTCTTTATTCTTTCTTCTATTCCTTTAACTGGATAATCTCAACCGGCCTATATTTAAGTTTACTGATTCTTTCTTCCCTATAGCCAAGTTCATGATTCTTTCTTCTACCTGTTTAAATATGCTGAAGAGCCCCTCTAGTCAATTTGTCATTTCAGTTACTGTACTTTTCAACTGTTTGGTTCTTTATTTTCATTTTTATCTCTGTATTGATATTCTCTCTGGCAAGACATCATTCTCATACTTTATATATATATAAAACAGTATAAACATATTTATATATCTAAAAATTTAAATTTCCATTGTCATTTCCTCTTTGATACAAGGGGCTTTTAGAATTGTATTGCTTTGTATCTAATCATATATTTTGCACCTATCTTTTTAGTACTAATTGAATTTTAGTTGAAAAGCATACTCTACCAATTACAATCCTTTGAAATACTTTAGACCGCTTTATGCCTAGTATATAATGTTTTTGTTAATAATCCATGTACACTTGATAAGTGTACTTGGTGCATTCTAGGTACAAGGATTTTATAATATGCTCATTAGATCAGTGTGATCATAAAAGTCATTATCTTAAAGGTCTGTATTGATTTTTGTCTGATGATACTAAGAGATGTATTAAATTTTCCTGTGTGTGTGGATTTGTCTATTTCTCCTCGTACCTCCGTCAAAAGTAGCTTCTGGAATCACTTCTCTAGCTTCTGTTTATTCTGTAAACATATCAGGGGAGCCCCAACATCAATGACTATTCAGTATCCTTTTCCAGTTCCCTCTCCATGCATTTGAAAGAATAATTTTTCTATTTCACCCAGAATTTCTAGGTATCTTCTTGTTTTTCAGGTTATCTAATCTGCCACAGTACTCCAAATAGAAGTCTTCATAATATTTCAGCATGCAATCCCAGACTCTGTTATTTGTACCTATCATGGGCTACCTCAGACTCCTTTATAGTCCATAGTCAGACTGCATTACGAGTACATTTTTACTGGTCTGCATTTCTAACCTGACTGGCAAATCTTTGAAGGCCACTAAATTCCAGATTTATTTCTGAAATATTTGTAGGATAAAAGAAGGGCCTTGGTCTCAGAATCTCGAAGGGAAATAATATCACAAAGTATCAAAGGTCATGACTGGAATTTATAATAGTAGAAGGTATTGTTGGCAGAAGACACTGAAATATTTGTTTCATGGCTGGGTGTCAGAACAACCAACTGCATATCTACATGGGGCAATCTGGGGCTGAGAATTCATAGGAACACTTTTGATCCCAGGCTTTAGAGCAGAAAGGTGACAAGGATGTTAGTACTGTATTTATTATTAAGGTTCCTATCTTACGATGTTCCATACATTACCTTGGCTGCTCTTCTTTCTCTAGGGATGATTTCAAGTAGAACCCTAATGCCTTTACCTACAAAGTTAGTGCAATCAATCAATATATTACTTATCACCTTTCTTGTTCTGCTGGAATGACAGAAAAGCATGCCCAAAAGGGAAATATGTCCCCCCTTGCAGGTATCTTAAATTTTTGATGAAGTAGGAATGAGTACTCACATGGGAACACTTCTGGGAAAGCTTTGCTCTGCTTTGGATTATGATGAGATAGGAGGGTGTGATGACTGTTATTAATAGACAGCAACCTGGGTGAATCAGTTAAGATTATGTTTAGCTGTAAGACAGACCCAAAATGATAGCAGTTCATCCAGAAAAATCTTTTCCTCTGTCACATAAAATGCTGGAGTTGAGCAGACTATGTCTAGTATTGGGGCTCTGCTTCCAAGTCCTCCAAATCATCTGATTCACATCCAGGGAACAGGATGGAGGAATGTAGGAAGAAAGGGAAAAGAGGTGATAAACTAGGTGTCATTTAAGGAAGGTTTCCCAAAACTTCCACACAATCCCAGTTATCTCCAATCGGTCATAACCGAAGATACATGGACTAATCAGATGGGGAAATATAATCATTATCCAAAGTGCACATATGACCAAAAATGTGATATTTCTTTCATTATGGAAGAAGTGGAGATGAAAATTGGAGTAACTAGCTAATTTGGCCCTTCATTCAAATACCAACCATGGAACCTGACTTCTCGTACACCAATAATGTTGCAAAAGACATACTAGGCTGGAATTAGATAATTGAAATGGGTGCTTACAAGTACACTTTCATTGGTTGAGAATTTTTGGTCCTTCACAGCCCATAATTCACCATATCTTGCTGTTGCTACTTAATATGTGAAAATATTTCTCCTTTTCCCACCATCAAGAGGTAGTCTTATTACTAGGTATTACAATCTGGATTATTGCAATACCTAATAATATTGTGGTCCCTCAGTGGCATGAACAGTAAATCACTTAACAACTAGCCAAAAAGTGGTTCAAACCCCTGCAGAGGTGCCTCAGAAGACAGCCCTGGCAATCTGCTTCCAAAATCTCATGACTCTGAAAACCCTATGGAACAGTTCTACTTTGTACACAAGGGGTGACATGAGATGCAACTGACTCAATGGCAACTAATGACAGTAATATTGGAAAGATATCTTGCCTTTTTCTCCTCTCATTCCCACCCCACATCTAGTATATTCTATATTGGCCACCAAGTGAACTTTCTGAAACACAGACTAATTTTAATTTAAAAACTGAAGTAATGTGAAATAATTTTTTGGTACCGACAACTTTATTGTTTTGGTAAGTCTACATTTAACAATAATCATCGCATTGTATAGATATTATTTTTGTAGTATAGTGTACGTCTTGGGTGCCATGTGTCATTTCTAGTATACATAAATACATCACTGATCTTAGTTGGTGTCAACAAATTAATTTTAATGTGTTTATCTGAATATTTTACAAACACAACATGAGTTACTTTGATACTAAGGAGAAAATAATTAGTAGTTAAATTGAAATACTTATTAATTTAATTATTATTCTAGGTTAAAAATAACTATAGACAAATTTTTAACTTTAAAACAAGGCATACCAATGAAGCAGAATCAAGTAGAGATCATTGCTACAGCCAGAATGGTAGAGACTAAAAGAGACTAGAAATAGGTTTATTGTGAATTTCATGATGAATGGTAGTTTCAATTTTCTGTGACAGCAAAATAAAAAACACATGTAAAAAAACTTAGGTTAATAAAGTGGGTAATAGTTAAGAGACATTTTTAGCAAACACAGTGATCTTGATAGGTTTCCTGTTGATAAACAAAAAAGAATAGATATACTAGTTGCCTAAAATCAGAATTTAACGTCCAACCAAAAAATTGAAATAATTTTTAAACAAACTTAAGAGTTTATAAATTTAGCCAGCTACAAAATGGCTTGGATTCCTCACAAAAAAGAAATTAAGTTTTAGTTGGAGAGATAACAAAATAAATTATTAGTTTAAGTATGAAAATTTTGTTAGGAAATCATGAAAAGACTAAAAATGTTATTTTATAAAAGTGAACTATCTCCAGTTAAGCCACTAAACAATTGCTCATAGAACACAAGATCTTTCTAACAATATCAAAGATCAATTAATTCAAGATTAGAAGTTTCACGTATTCTTCTTTAGCTTTAGATGAGTTGTACAATATAAAAGGCACCTCTCAATATTATGGGTACAGTTTTCTCAAAACACTTCTCAATGAAAAAGAAATATCAGTTTGCAGCCTACAAAATCAGATTCATGGCACGGATAAATTTGAATCTTTTTTATCTGTTAAAGAAGAATTTCAGCTAAGTGTGAAAACTTCATTCCCAACATGACAGATGTTACTTCAGCTATGTTACATAACAATATCTGGATTACTTAGAATTTGAAGGAAAATGCTCGTTTCCCTAATTGCTTTGCTGCACTGTATGAAAAATATTACGGATAGAGTTAAACTCATTTAGTATATATGTGCAAATGCTGTGAATCATTGCCAGCTGTTGAAAGAAACAGAAAACATTTATTTTATGTTCTTTGTCAATGTTCATTAGTTGAATGGTAGAAGATTTTTACAAAGATTTACTGTAATTTGAATTCAAGGTTTTCTAAAGAAGAAAAAAAAGTTTGCCAAGTATTTGATAATCAAAGACAAAAAAATGACTATACGTTTTTCTCACCAGTACCACACACAGTATATGAACAAGCTAAATCTGAAACTCCAAAGAAAGGAAAAGGTCTTTTTGTTACCTAGCTAAACAGGTAGAAACATTCATTGAAATGGAAACTTCACAAGTTAATAAAAATGAATTTACATATCTTTCTAGCACAAATCAATATACAGAATATTTTAACTAGAATTAAGAAGGTTTTGAACATATGCTTGAAATGAAGATATAGGAAATCTAAGTAAAAAATAGGAACTATAAAGTAGTAAAATTCTAGAACTGAAAAATGCAATATTTGAAATCAAACATTTGATAGATGGGCTTAATAGCAGAATTCAGATGACAGAAAAAAGGAGTAGCTGAACTTGAAAACAGAACAACTGAAGTTATCCAATCTGAAGAACAGAAAGGGAAAAATCGAAGATAAATGAACAGAGCCAGTGACCTGTGAAACAATATCAAAAGGTTTAACATATGTGTAACTGGAATCCCAGGACAGAAAAGAGCAGGAAAAACCATCTGAACTTATAATGGCCAAAATTTTCTGAAATTTGGTGAAAGGCTTAAGTGTACAGATTTCAGGGGCTCAGAAAACTCCAAACAGGATTAATACAAAGAAAACTACACCTAGACACATCATACTCAATAGCTGAAAACCAAAAGTCATAAGAAAATTTTTAAAGCATCCCAAGAAAAATGATGCATTACAGAGGAAAACCAATTTAAATGATACTGACTTATGATAAACTCTGGAGATGAGAACTCAATGATCTGAAATCTTAGAAAAATATATACAAAAACAAAAACTGCCAACCCAGAATTCTAAAACAGTAAATATCCTTCAAGAGTAAAGTCACTTCATTAAAGCAAACTGAAAATTCATCCCTAGGAGACCTGCACTCCGAGAAACGCCAAAGTTCTTCATGCTGAAGGGAAATCTTAACTGATGGAAATTCAGATCTTCAGGGAAAAAGAAGAGCATGGGAAATTTTAAGTATATCGATAAATATAAAGACCAGGTTTTGTTACTCTTAATTTCTTTAAAATATATGTTCCTGTTAATTGCCATCAAGTCCATTTCAACACATAGTGACCTCATGTGTGCAGGGTAGAATTGCTCCATAGAGTTTCCAAGGCTACCATCTTTCGGAAGCAGATTGCCAAGGCTGTCTTCTAAGGCATCTCTGGGTGGATTTGAACCGCCAATCTTTTGGCTAGTAGTCAAGTGCTTAACCGTTTGCACCATCCAGAAACTCCTTAAAATATATAAGACTGTTTAAATTACAAAGTAGAGGATTACTTATAATTTGGAAAGGAAAAAGTTAATCAATGCAATGGAGAAAGCTGGTGGTCCATACATAAATCTAGAGATCAAACAAAATTTCCTTTGTATGCTGTTTGATATTTTACAATATTAAGTTCATAATATTATGTATAGTCTTGTCAAAAATGTTTAATCTGAAACCTAGTCAAGCCTATAGATATAACCTCCAGTCCACAGGAAATACAGAGGACAGAAAAACAAGTTAAGCGCAACTTGAGAAACAATAGCATAAACACAGAATGTGTAACATCATACAGGTCTACTCTCCTAAGTCTTCAAAAAAGTCTGTGTCACAAAAAAGATCAAGGGTAGGTTGTTCACCAAGACACTTAATAAGCCATAATCATATAAAATATGTTAGTTTAGTTTGTTTCTTGGCTCTAAAAAAAGTCAGCTTTAAAAGACATTCTTTAAATAACTGAAGAAATTTACAAATGGAGTGCATATTATAGGATATTCTGGGGTTACTGTTAATTTTTTTTAGATGACAATGGTTTAGTAGTTACGTAGATTATCTTTAATCCTAGGAGTTTTATGTTGATTTTTTAGAGATGAAGCATCATGATACCTAAACCATTCACTCAAAAAGCACAGCAAAAATATATGTAACATAAACATATGTGTGGGTATATATACATGTAAATATGTAATATGTATGTCTCTGTGTGTTTATATATACACAGAGAGAAATATTAAATATGACAAAATGTTAATAAATGTCTTGAATCTAGGTGGAGGGCAAGCAAGCACTCACTGTACCATTGTGTTACCTTTTCAGTAACTATGTAAATTTAAAACTTTCAAAAACTTGGGGAAAACTTTTCCAAGTCAACATTTCTCTCTGAGCTATCCAATTGTTAATTTGTATTTTTTCTTGAATAGTAGGGAATATGGATGGTATGTTATCTGTGTTATGGAATTTATTACAAGAAAATTTCTTCAAATCACTAATTTTTCAACAGATATGCTCTCAACATTTTTACATTCAACAAAGGCATAAACTATCCTTCCAGCACTAATCTTCAGCTGGAAGAGTTCTGAATAAAAAAATTTCTCTAATATATTCTACTGGATTTTGTCCAGAATGAGTTATCTGAAATTAAATAAGGGATAAGTGATAGTGCAAAATTAAAAATATATATATCATATTCATACATTCTTCCTTCCACATAAATTCACAGTAATAATAATGATTATCACAAAAAATTACAGTAGTACAGTATTTAGTAAAGGAGCCCTGGTTAAGCACTCAGCTGCCAACCAAAAGCTTGGCGGTTCAAACCCAACAGCAGCTCCACAGGAGAAGAGACCTGGTAATCTGTTTCCACAAAGATTACTGCCTAGGAAACCCTATGGAGCAGTTCTACTCTGTCATATAGGGTCACTATGAGTCAGAACTGAATCAATGGTACAGAACAATAATAACAACAGCAATATTTAGTAAGCAAATACTATGCAACAGATTTCCTTCCAAGCTTTATTGTATGTTAACTAATTTAATCTTTACCATGACATCAATTGTTGGAATAGTGATAATGAAAGATAGGGGCTGTACCATGGCTAAAGGCTTTCCCACTCTAATTACATTAAGAGTTTCTCACCACTATGAAATCTCTGATGTTGAGTAAGTTGACAGCAATGACTAAAGGCCTTCCCAGATTCCTTACATCTGGTATGGTTTCAGACCAGTGTGAGTTCTCTCATGTTGAGTAAGTCGAGTACTACGAATAAACACCTTACCACATTCTTTACATTCATAGGGTTTTTCACCAGTATGAATTCTCTTCTGTTGAGAAAGACCTGATATAGAACTAAAGGCCTTTTTACATTCTTTACATATATAGGGTTTCAAACCAGTATGAATTGTCTGATGATAAGTGAGTTGAGAATTAAGTCTAAAGGTTTTCCCACATTCCTTACATTCATACAGTTTCTCCCCAGCATGAATCAACTGATGTGTTTTAAGGTCTCCAACATGACTGAAGGCCTTCCCACATTGCTTACATTCATATGGTTTTGCATCAGTATGAATTATCTGATGTTGAATAGCTATGAATAAAGTTTAAAAAGTCTTTCCACATTCTTTACATTCATGAGGTGTCTCACCAGTATGAATTCTCTGATGTTGTGTAACTTGAGAGCCTCTGCAGAAGGCCTTCCCACATTCCTTACAATCACAGAGTTTCTCACTACTGTGAATTCTCTTATGCTTAAGAAGGCTTGAGCCCCTACTAAAGGCTTTCCCACATTCCTTACACTCATGAGGTGTCTCACCAGTATGACTTCTCTGATGTTCAATAAGTAGATAGCTACGAACAAAGGCCTTTTCACGTTGTTTGCACTTATATGGTTTCTCACCAGTGTGAATTTTCTTATGTTGAAAAAGACTTGAGTGATGACCAAAGGCCTTCCCACATTCCTTACATTCATAGGGTTTCAAACCAGTATGAATTTTCTGATGTTCAGTTAGGTGAGAATGACGTCTAAAGGTCTTCCCACATTGCTTACATTCATAGGGTTTCACACTGGTATGAATTATCTGATGTTGAATAAGCTGTGAATAAAATCTAAAGGGCTTCTCACATCCATTACATTCATAGGGTTTCAAATCAGTATGAATTTTCTGATATCTAATAAGACGCTGGAGAACTCTAAAGGCCTTTCTACATTCCTTACATTCATAGGGTGTCACGCCAGAATGGTCTCTCAGATGTTTAGTAAGATGTGAATGTTTTCTAAAGGCCTTCCTACATTCCTTACATTCATATGATTTCTCTTTAGTGTGAATTCTCTGTTGTAGAGAAAGAGATATATGTTTTCTGAATGTCATTTGACTAAAATACCCCACTTTAGTTCTCTGTTGTCTCCCAAATTTAATTCTGCACTGTGGTTTATTTCTGGAAAAAAAACCTGTAAAGTTGAAGGTTTTACTTCTTTTCAGTGTCTCCTGATGGTATGAAATTACTTCATAACTGCTTTTTTCTGAAGATAAGTTGTTGGTCTCATTTGTGAAATCAAGGTCTGTAAGAAAATGAGAAAACAAACACATGCTATTTTCCTGTACTGGGAGTGAGAAGGAGCCTTCTACAATAAAAATAGTAATAATAGTATAACAGTATATCTAATGTCCATTAGAAGTAAAAGGGTTAGAAAATTATGAAATACTACCGTGCAACTTTAAAAAGGCAAAAAAGGGCTCAGAAAGTTATGAAGTTCACATGAGAATGTAAAATTTGTGATTCGGCAAACAGAAAAAGTCAGCTGTTCTAATATTTAGTTGTGGATCAGAATTATCAAGGAGATTCTCACATATACTACCCTTTAGGCATCCACTCAGACTGAGTAAATCAGAATCTACAGGAGTAGACCCTGATCATCTGCACTTCTAACATTAACTACCAAATGGCTCTCTATATTAATTTTTCCGATCGTTTGTCTTTATCTTAGAATGAATCCAAACATATAACCATAAATAAAAAGCCCTATCTTATCAATAATAACTCACTTCAAGCCCTTGTCATCTTTCTTCCCTATATACTACCACACTGCATCTTTTCACCTACCAAAACATAACCACAACTTTTCCCATCTCTCTTGGACCTTTTTACAGCTGCTCCACCTTTTAAGCGTCTTCTCATCTGGCTTCTTTAAATTACTGTCTTCAGGTGCTGTGCATCAGAAATCACTTCCTCAGAAAGGATGTCTTTGCTAAGTAAATCCATATCCATTATTCTACATTCCAACACCTAATTCTTTGCCTTCATAATACTTTTCTCAATCACATCTTTATTAATTCTCAGCTGTTTTATTACTTTTTTTAATTCTAAAACTTCAAGTATAAATGCAAACTCTTCCACCTTGCACTAAAAAATAAGTTCCTACCATGTGGTAGGTGATAAACAATTAACATTTACATTCATACGGACAATAAATAGAGAATAAATAAATAGAATAAAATACGTAATTAATGGGTTATTTGGATGAAAATAAAGGTAAATGTCTCCAACAGGTCACAGGGGAAAGGAGCTGAGTAAAATAACAGTGTAATTTCCAAATTTATGTAATAGTTACCAACTACCTCTCCCTGACTCCAATCTCTCACACCTTATTACAGTGATGTACACTTTCTTCTATAATTTATGTTACACATGGAAAAAAAATGCATATCCAAAGTAGCTCAGGCAAAAACATAAATGGAAAAAGTTGAAACCAAATCATTCTCCAAATGCCTGCTTCCTTAAAGTCGTACATGTCTTATTACTATTGTTACAACCATCGTTGGTTTTCTATTTCAATCAAGGTAATCGTATGTATTTATTTATCTTCCTGGTTGGTTTTCTATCTCAACTGAGATAATCATATGTATTTATTTACTTATCTTCCTCAGTAGAGTTTTATTATTCACCCATCCTACAGATGCTCCATCTGTTTTGTTTGTTCAATGTCTTTCTCAAATTCTCCCTTCTACTCTCTTACAGGAGCCCTGGTGGCGCAGCGGTTAAGCGTTTGACTGCTAAACAAAAGGCTGGCAATTCAAATCCATCAACTGCTCCATGGAAACCCTATAGATCAGTTCTACTCTGTCCTGTAGGGTTGTTATGAGTCGGAATCAACTTAAAGCCAACCATTCTTGTACTTCTCAGAAATGCACCTCAGTAATTTTTCAGGAATTCTATTAGTTAATATATTGAAAGGATTATGAAAGTCTAAGCAAATAAACCTGGAGATGTTGGAGGAAAATGCAGTAACTAAATAACATGAGGAAAGGGCCTGGGAAACAGAGTGGCTTGGATTCTGCAGCAAAGGATATTTTGGATGCAGGCTGCATGCTGGCAATCCAGATTGAGTGCAGCCTGAGGAAAATCTAATGTGCTAAATGGGTCAAACATAAGTTGAAGACAAGTAGAGCTCTTCTATGAATAAATATGGTATGTTTAAAAACTTGAAATAATACAAATGACACTCTCTGAACCAATGCAATAAATAAGTAGCAATATCAGAAAACCAAAACACTTTCTATTCGTAAATAAAAAGCTCTCTACTAAACAACTACTATTAGGTCAATGAGAAAATGCAAACTGAAATTGCAGAATTTCTTGAAAACAAGGTGTCATGGATTGAATTGTGCCCCCACAAAATGTGGGTAGCAACTTGGCTAGGTCATGATTCCTAGCACTGTATGATTGTGTTATCTGATGCGATATCCTTATGTGTTGTAAACTCTACCACTATGATGAAATTATATGTGATTTCCTCATGTGTTGTAAATTCTATCACTGTGATGAGGTTATACTGATGAGGTTGACAAGATCAGTGTCTTAATGCAATCTCTTTTGAGATATAAAAGAGAGAAGCGAGCAGAGACACACAGGAACCTCATACCATCAAGAAAGCAGTGCTGGGAGCAGAGCGCATCCTTTGGACCTGAGGTTCCTCTGCAGAGAAGCCCCCAGACCAAAGGAAGACTGATGACATGGACTTTCCTCCAGAGCGAATGGAGGAAGCGTTCCCCTGGAGCTGATGCCCTGAATTTGGACTTGTAGCCTACTGGACTGTGAGAGAATACACTTCTCTTTGCTAAATCCATCCACTTGTGCTATTTCTGTTAGAGCAGCACCAGATGACTGAGACACAAGGATAATGAAAATCCTACGTCTCAGAATCTGTGGCCTTCAACTATAGTGCTCAGAGGCAACAAATAGGCTAAAATGCTCATATTAAATGAATAATGAAAGAATTACAATTAATGAATTCAACATTAGGAAAAGAACAACAAAGTAAACGGAAGGAAGCCAGAAAGGAGAAATAAAGTAAAAGTAAAACTGAAATAAAACAGTACAATTAACACATACAAATCACTAGCCTACCTAGTCAAGGAAAAAAAGATAAGGAAAAAAATCCAAACATACAACTGGGGGAGATATTAGTCAATAAAGAAACAGAGAAAGTTAAAAAATAATCATACAAGACAACTATGCTAATAAATTAGTACATAAAATAGCTAAGTTTTCTGAAAATAAAGTTTATCAAAACTGATCCCATCTAGACTTACTAACTTGCTTCTAACAAATAGAGTATGGAAAGAGAAAAATAATAACTTTACAGTAAAGGAAACTGAAAGACACCACCTTAAGCAAGTTTTCAAGGTTAACATCCACAGTGATAAAATGCTGATATCATGTAACGCTGATGTGATATGAGAATGGCACTTCCGTGGTATTCTTCCCCAAAATCCGAAACTTCAATCTAAACATAAGAAAACAAACACTCTACAAAATACCTGACCTCTTCAAAAACTATCCAGGTCATAAACCACAAGGAAGGACTGAGAAACTGTCATATATAGTAGTCCCTCCTTACCCATAGGGAATATGTTCCAAGACCCCCAAGTGCGATACCGCAGACAGTATCGAATCCTATATAGACTGTTTTTTCCCGTATATACATACCTACAATAAAGTTTAATTTATAAATCAGGCATAGTAAAAGATAAACAACAATAATAATAAAAATAGAACAATTGTAACAATATACTGTAATAAAAGTTATGTGAACATGGTTTTTTCAAAATATGTTATTGTACTGTACTCACCCTTCTTCTTGTGACGTGAGATGATACAACGCCTACGTGATGAGATGAAGGTGAATGACATAGGCATTGTGATGTAGCGTTAGGCTACTACTGACCTTCTGACATTATGTCAGAAGGAGGATCATCTGCTTCAGGTAATCCTGGATCACTGAGCCATGACAATGTAGATGGTTGGGGATCCTTGATAGATGAAGGTTTTTTTGCTGAAATCTTTTGGAAGAACATTGTCACTGGAAGTTGTTGTCTCTTTCTTTTTAACTCATCAAAGTGTTGCTGTAGAGGCTGTAATCCTTCAGTGATCATACGGGTGACTTTAATGCTGCGTTCTATCTGAGGATCATATTCCATAATTTTGTCCTTTAACATCTGTGCAATTTGAAACACTTCAGCAAATCTCAGTAATGTCCACATTGCTGGTTCTGCTTCAGTTTCTTCTTCTTCATCTTCCACTTCCTTGGCAGATGACTCAAAAAGTTCTTCTAATTCCTCATTTGTTAACAGTTCTCGATGGCCTTCAATATCTTCTTCCACTTCTTCATCAAGCATGTCAGCAAATCTTTCTGCAGCAACTTGTCTTGCTGTGGGAATGATTTCTCTAACTTCTCCATTGATCCAACGAAAGCCTTTAAAATCATTCACAATTTCACTCCATAAGTTCTTCCAGCAGGCATTTATAATTTCTGGTTTTAATTCATCCACTGCAGCTTTGATTAATGTAATTGCATCAGCAACAGTGAATGATTTCCAGCACTGCATTAGGTCCAGATTAGGGTCTGCATCAATCGCTGATTGAGTATGATCAAATACTAGCTGAGTATATGTGGCCTTGACAAACTGAATGATGCCCTGGTCAAGGGGATGAAGCAATGAGGTTGTATTGGGAGGTAAAAATACAACCTCGATGTTTTCATTTTCATAGCAAACAGATTCAGGATGGCCTGGTGCACTGTCTATTATTAATAGGACTTTAAATTCCAATCCTTCCTCTTCCAAGTATTTTTTCACTTCTGGGATGAAGCACTGGTGGAACCATTGCATAAACAAGATGGCTGTCACCCACGCTTTCTGATTATGTTGCCAGAACACCGGCAGATAATTTTTGTTTTTGTTTTTGAGAGCACGTGGGTTCTTCGCTCTGTACACTACGCCTGGCTTTATCATATGCCCTGCAGCGTTGCCACATAGTACCAGAGTTAATCTGTCCTTCCGTGTTTTATGCCCTGGTGACTCCTTTGCACTTTTGTGAACGTAAGTTCTATTGGGCATCTTCTTCCATAAGAGGCCAGTTTCATCACAACTGAAGACTTGCTTTGGATGGTATCCTTTCTCCTTAATCAACTTTTTCAACTCTGCCAGAAATGTGGTAGCAACTTCTTCATCAGCAGACACAGTCTCTCTAGAAATTTTTATATTTTTCAATCCAAACCTATTCCTGAATCTGTATAACCATCCCTTACTTGCAATAAATGGCTTGGTGTCACTTGTTTCAGGGGATCCCTTGCTGAAGTCTCCATATAGGCTCAATGCTTTCTGGCGCAACATGTTGCCATGAATTGGAACACGTTTTCTGTTCATGTCTTCCACCCACAAATTTAATGCCTTTTCCATCTTAATTAAGCACTTATCACGTACTGTGGCTGTAACTTTTGCAGTTTGAGGTGCGACAGCAAAACTAGCACGAATTTCTTTTTCCTTCTTCACAATTTCGCGAATAGAAGATTCGTTCTTACCGTAGATCTTAGCAACCTCAGCATACGATTTGTTTTCTTTCCTTATTAAATCGAGAACTTTCACCTTTTCACTTAAAGGAAGCACTCTACGGCTTCTCTTTGGCACATCTGAATTGCCAGCATCACTACTCTTGCGCTTTGTGGCCATTATTAAGTAAAATAAGGGTTACTTGAACACAAGCACTGAGATACCACAAGAGTTGATATGATAACTGAGATGGCTACTAAGTGACTAATGGGTAAGTAGCACATAGAGCATAGCTACGTGATGCACGTCCCGGGTGGGACAAAGTGGGATGGCATGAGATTTCATCACGCTACTCAGAACGGCGCGCAATTTGAAACTTATTGTTTATTTCTGAAATTTTCCATTTAGTATTTTTGGTCTGCGGTTGACCGCAGGTAACTGAAACCGTGGAAAACGAGATCGTGGGTAAGAGGGGACTACTGTATTGGAGGAAACCAAGGATACATGACGACTAAATGCAATGTGGTACACTGGACTGGATCCTGGAACAGAAAAAAGACATTAGGGGAAAAACTTGCGAAATCCAAATGAAGTCTACGGGTTAGTTAAAAGTGTTGTACCAATGTTAATTTGTTAGTTTTGATAAATGTCCCATGGTTATTTGTGTAAGATGTTATCATTAGGAGAACTATATACTGGTACTCTTTGTAACTTTATACTACGATATACAGTATACCATATAGTTACAAATATAGTTACTATATTTGTAACTCTTCTATAAATCTAAAATGATTTCAAAATAAAAAGTAAAAACAACAAACTCCAAAACAGACAGAAAGTCTAAACAGACCAGTTTCTATAGAAGAGATAAAAGAAAAATTTTTGTATAATAATTATCCCCACAAAAAACCAGTCATAATTAGCTTCCCTTTTGGCTGACTTCTGATCTCTATATTCGATTTCCCATTAATGTAAACCAGGATGGCTTGAAGAAATAGCTAATTCCTAGTCCAGGGTAGGAAAGATATAAGGTGAGTCTACAACCTCTTGTATTCAAACAGGTTTCAAAGAAAAATACGGCCCAAAACTTCTGCTTCTATCATTGAAATATTAAGATAAATCAGATTTATCCACGTTCCTTAAATAACTAAAAAACCAGACAAAATATACAACAGCTTTCAAATATCAGACAACAGGGAGCACAAAATAGTGATCCCCTGAAAGAAGGAAAACAAAGTGAGCCTTAAGAGTACCACAACTGGCTGCCTGAAGAGAGTTTCTAGAACAAAACACAGAAAGCGTGAACTGAAACAGAACCCAGCAGTGTCTCTGAGTTGAGGAAACAGAGTATAGAGTCCAGGGTAGGCAAAGTATACAGAATTTGCAAGGCAGAGTAGCAGAGAGGAGGGAGCAGCACAGACAGTGAAAGCTCTAGAGAACTGCACAGGGATCCCCTGGAGTCTTTGCCTGAGTACTGATCTTCACATATATGTAAGGAAACTAATGAGGCTGTGAAAAGCATCACTAGATAGGAGTAGGCAGAATACCTGGAATTCACTAAGGGCAGGGGTGAAAATATCCCCTAACACATCTAATAGAGTCTCCGGAATGGTACTGCCTCAGTAGTGGGGCCATATTGTTGTCAGCTGCTGTCGAGATGATTACGAGTCTTGTCGAACCCATATGTCAGAGCAGAACGATGTTTCACAGGGTTTCCAAGGTTCTGACCTTCAGAAGCAGATCACCAGGCTTGTCTCCCAGGGCACCTCTAGGTGGGTTCAAACCATCAACCTTTTGTTTAGGAATTGAGCACTTAACCATTTGTGCTACCTAGGGATCCTCGAATAAAAGCTGTTCTGGACCCACCCTGACAAAGCTTAAAATCAAACCTTGACAGGATCAAATGAATTCCAAATTATATAACTGCATCCTAGAACAAAGCCCCAAACTATGAAAAAGAATATAAAATATCCAGCTTCCCAATAAAGTAAACTTTACAATGTCTAGCATCCAATTAAAAATTACAGGCATGCAAAAATGCAGGAAAATATGACCCATTACTAAGAGAACCATCAATCAAAAGACACAGAAAGCGGCATGATACAGATAAAGAATTCATAGACAAGAGTGTTAAAAAACTCTTACAAATATACTCCATATATTCAAGAAGAAAAAATTATTTTTCTACTCATATCTTACTTGACTGTAGTTTGTTCTTTCTTAGACTCTTCAACATACAAAAAACTTCACAGGAAAAATATTCCCCAGATACCTGCATGTTCAAACTGTTGCACTTATGCTTTAATGAGAAACCATCCAGACCTGAATCTTCCAGTTTTTGGGATGACTGTTCATTACTGATTCAGTTTCATTACTGCCTGTGAAACTTCTCAGGTTTCTATTTTTTTCCTGAGTCGAGATTTTTGTAGATTAAAATTTTCTAATAACTTATTTCATTTGTGTTTTCAAAGTTTTTTAGCATTATGTTTTCCAAATATCATCACATTTTCAAGTCTTGATGGTCTGTAACAAAGTCTTCTTTTTGTTCCTTATTTAGGATTTTGGTGCCTTCTTTTTTTTCTTGATTCATCTTGAGAGATTTGTATAAACTTTATTCATTTTTTGATATAACCAAATTTGTAGCTGTATGTGTTTTTAATCTCATTAATTTCTGCTCTTTCATTTATTGTTTCCTTTCTTCTACTTTTTTTTAAGTCTATCATGCTCTTCTTTTCCTAACAATTGGATGATTACCTTATTAATTTTCAGCCTTTCTTCTGGAAATAAAAGATCCATCAGGGGAAGGAAGCTTGAAATCAGAACAGATAAGCAGTGACAAACATAAAGAAGTGGCAAATTGGCCTTGAGGTTCTACAGCCACTTTTTCCCTAGAGGAACTCACTGATTCTGAGTACAACTAGAAGTAAAGGCACAGCGATAAACAAGAGGTAGCTTAGTATTACCAAACAGAAAACCAGCACTGACTTAATCCCTGATTGTATTATAGTGATCAGCTTCCCATTCCATAAGACTAAGACAGAAAAAGAAATATCTCTGTTAAGAAATACCATTATCTGGAACCTTTTCAGTTCTTTTGTATACTGTGCCCAGCATGCAATCACAATCACTAGTAATTTAAAGAAGCATTACCAGATAACAAATAACAAGAGAAAAAAAGAAAAGAAACAGACCCATAGATGATCCAAAAAATGAAGGTAGTATATAAGAATTATAAAATAACTATGATAAAAATGTTCAAGAAAACAGCTGAAAAGGAAAAAGAAAGTAAATAAAATAATGAAGTTCACCAGATAATTGCAATTAAAAAAAAAAAATCAAATTGAATCTCCAGAACTGAAAAGACAGTATCTGATATGAAAAAAGTCAATGGATGCCTTTAAGAGCAGACTGGACAGGATAAATGAGGTGGAATACAGGCCAATAGAAAATACTCAAAACTTAAGCACAGAGAAAAAAGTAGGGGATAAAAGAAGATAAAAATACAAGAGAACTGTAAGATATGCTCAAAAGATCTAATATAGATAATTATAGTCACAGAAGAGAGGAGGGAATGAATTCCACTTCTTGGTAAAATCTATTAGGTCACTGCAAGCTAACATTCCCACTACTATAAGTAGGAAAATATTATTTTAAAAGACGATGGTCTTGACCCATTCTACCACTATAAAAATTTCAGAGACTCCTGTAGTAAAGAGAAAACCAGGACTCAGTGTGTACCTGTTCTCCATGTAGGAGGGCCAGAAATTAAAATAAGGTATTTACAGACATCATGAATGTACGCATAAAATAAAATTTGCTTTTTCTGACAATGGTTATGCAAAAAAGGTCCCAGAATTTAAACCTTTAGTCATTTTGAAAATGAAGCAATTACATAAGGAGCAAGGGGAGGAAGGTAACTGAAGGACGGGAGATTCAGGTGCTGAACATAGGCCTAATTTCCATCTAATAAACCTCAAACTAGTCCTTTGAGAATATGGAGCAATAATTTAGCTGGTATAAAACACACAGTGGATAAAGCTGAACCCCAGATAGGAGATTCTACATCATTTGAGGCAGATATCCTTACCCAGTGAGATAAAGTTGGTATAATTCTCCAACATCACATCTCTGTACAAATTTCTCTGATCTGAATTTAGGCATTCCCACTCCTCCTGAGAGAAGTCTATGGTAACATCACTGAAAGTCAATGGCACCTGAAATGACAAACCCATATTTTATTTGTAAAAGTAAAGAAAACTGTTTCAGTATGAAATATTGAATTGCAATAAGGGAAAATAAAAAACAAGCAAGCTGAAGTTATAAGATTATGATATACTAAACCAAAACTAAACCTATTGCTATCGAGTCAATTCTGACTCATAGTGACCCTAAAGGACAGAGCAGAACTGCTCCACAGGGTTTCCAAGGCTGTAAACCTTTAGAGAGGCAGCCTGCCACATCTTTCTCCCATGGAGCTGCTGGTGGGTTCGAACCCTTGACCTCTTGGTTACCAGCTGAGCACTTTCACCAATGCACCATCAGGACTCCTGTGACATGATTTCAGTAAATAAATTAGTATTTGTGAAGTAGAGTGCCTACTTAATCTTGAAGAATCCTGTTGCAGCACACAAACTTTGCTTAGCAACATAGGAAACCTTAGTCAAATATACAAAAACAAAGTAATCAGAATTCCTCAATTAAATTAATATAGACAACCACATTATCTGCTATATCACTAAATCACAGACTGCTAATAAATGCAAGTTTTTACATCTTCTTTTGTCTTCAAGGAATAAGAAAAAAGAATTGGTAAATTTCTTTTTTCCAAATGTATTATAAAATCTTTTCCAGCCATGATGGAATAATAAGGATTACATTTACTTTCCTGCATGAAGTAAGCAAAAACCTGGACAAAATATATGAAACAATGTTTTTAAAGATGCAGAACAATGGGCAAAAAACAAAACAAAACACTGTTATCCCTGAGAGATAAGTAACAAATGAGGTGAGCCCTACAATTGTCCTAGCTTACTGCCAGAAGAGAGTTTCAAGGCTAGGGTGCAGGGAGGGGAAACCCAGGTAAAGCCCAGAGGAATTTCTGAATTGAGGAGAAGTTGGGAGTCTGGGGAGACCAAGAACAATACAAGAAAAGAATACAGGAAAAGAGTGAAATGCAGAGAGAGAACTCTTGATATTCCTGAGATGCCCCACTAAAGAGCAGAGTATTGACCATACACACGTGTAAGGAAACAGTCTTAGGTTAGGGAAAGAATGATCTGAAATGTTTAGAGGGAACAGTATCTGGCATCTTCACAGGGATAGGAATAGTGCCTATTCTGACCACACTAAGAAAATAGTCTTATCTTAGTAGTGCAGAACAAATACTCCTAGACTATATGATGCTCTGGTCTTTCTGAACAAATATGAAAAGCAAGCTCTGGTCTTGCTGAACAAATATGAAAAGCAAGCTGCTAAACAATCAAATATTCCTGAGTAACTTAACTACATCCCAGAACAAAGCTCAAGAATATTTATAGGCATACAAAATATCTAGCAACCAACAGGTAAAATTCAATATGTCTTCCGTCCAAAAAAAAATTATCAAGCATGAAAAGAAATAAGAAAATACACCCCATAATGAGGAGAAAAATCAATCAAAACTCACTCAGAACTGACAAATGTCAGAATTAGCAGAAAAGAACACTGAACAGTTATAACTGTATGCCATATGTTCAAACAGCAAGGAGAAAGATTGTACGTGTTAGGCAGAAATATGAAAAATAGAAAGTCACAAGATGAAAACTATAATTTCTGAGATAACAAGTACACTGGGATAGGATTAAGGACAGATTACAGAAGAAAACGTTCATATATTTAAAAGATACAGCAATAGGTATTACGGATACTGAAACACAGAGAAAAGACTTTCAAAAATTGAAAAGACCATTACTTATCTGTGAGACAACTTCAAGCAACCTAAATACATGTAATTGAAGTTCCTGAAGGGGGAGAAAAATATTTGAGGAAAGAATAGTCAAAAATTCTGCAAATTTGATAAAAACTATAAGCCCAGAGAGTCACAAAGTTCAATGAACCCAAACCATGAGAAAAATGAAGAAGCTACACCAACTCACATCCTATTAAATTGCTCAAAACCAGTGATAAAAAGAAATCTGAAAATCACCCAGAGAAAAAAGACACATTACGTATAGAGGAACAAAGGAAAGGGGGAAAAATATCAACCTAGAATTCTATACCCAGAAAAGCTATCCTTCAAAAACCAAAAGATATAAAACCAAAAACTATAAAGATCATGAAAGAAAAAATAGGGTGAACACTAGGGACCCTAAATATACGGCACAAACAGCATACAAACTATAACTAACAATACACAAACACCAGAAAATAAGCTAGATAAATGGGATCTCCTAAAAATGAAACACTTATGCTTATCAAAAGACTTCACCAGAAGAGTAAAAAGAGAACCTACAGACTGGGAAAAATTTTTTGGCTATGACAGATCCAACAAAGGTCCAATCTCTAAAATCAATAGGAAATTTCAACACCTCTACAATAAAAAGACAAATAATCCAATTAAAAAATGGGAAAAGGATATGAACAGGCACTTCACCAAAGAAGACATTCAGGCAGCTAACAGACACATGAGGAAATGCTCGTGACCACTAGCCATTAGATAAATGCAAAATCAAAACTACAATGAGATACCATGTCACCTCAACATAACTGGCACCAATCAAAAAAACAGAAAACAAATGTTGGAGAGGTTGCAGAGAGACTGGAACTCTTATGCACTAGTGGGAATGCAAAACAGTATAACCATTTTGAGCAACTGGGGTGCCTTGGTCTGAGACTTCCAAGCCACACCTGTGGATTTGTTCCGGCAAGTGGGTGCTGGCCAGACAAGACTCACCTGGGAGGCTGATATCAGGAGGCACTATTTGCCTGTCATGCAGGGCTGGCCAATAAAAGTCCGGAACACTCAGGCTCAGAGAGCTTCCTGGTCAGTGAAGGGAGGGATGCCCTCTTTGAGACACAGCAGCTCCACATTGGCAACATTCCCAGACCCTGCCTGTGCATCTTTTCTTTACGATGATCCTGGTTTATATCTTTTTACTAAAATAAAACTGGCAGTCATAAGTATAACACCTTCTGTGAGTTCTGAGTCATTCCAGTAAATTAAGGGACCAAGGACAGTGTCCTCTCAATTTGTCAGGTCTGATCTAGCCCCAGGTGGCTAGGAACAGAGAGAGAGAGTATGTCGTGTGGGTAGCTGGTGTTAGAAATGATGGAGAAGTAGGAAAGTGAGTACCATAGTTATCTATTTTCTCAGTTTAGGAGGCTAGAAGTCCAAATTCAGGGTGCTGTTTCTACTGGAAGGCTATCTCTCTCTCTGCTGGCTCCAGTGGAAGGTCCTTGTCTCTCTTCAGTTTGTTTCTTGGTTCTCTGGAGATCTCATGTGGCATAGCCAAAAAATCTGTCTTCCTCCCTCTGTGCTTTTTTGCTGCTTGCTTAATCTGCTCTCTTATATCTCAAAAGAGATTGACGTAAAACACACCCTACACTAATACTGCCTCATTAACATAACAAAGAAAATCCTATTCCAAATGGGATTATAACCACAGGTATAGAGTAGGATTTACAACACATATTTTTCAGGGACACAATTCAATCCATAACAGTGGGGATACGATCAATCTCTGCCTTTTGGCAATTGGCATTATGCTGATTCTAATTCACGAAGCTATTGTCATAGTATGCCAAAATTTATTAAAGTTTAAATACGTGCAGTTTACAACTGGACCAAACCAAAAGCTAAGACGTTTCCTGAATACAACCAAACACTTCGAGGGACAGAGTAGCAGGCGTGGGGGTCTGGGGACTATGGTTTCAGGGGACATCTAGGTCAATTGACGGAACAAAGTTTATTAAGAAAATGTTCTGCATCCACTTTGGTGAGTGGCGTCTGGGGTCTTAAAAGGTAGCGAGCAGCCATCTAAGATGCATCAATTGGTCCCAACCTACCTGGAGCAAAGGAGAATGAAGAACACCAAAGACATGAGGAAAATATTAGCTCCACAGCATCTAACAACATCAACAATGTAGGATTATGAGAGCAGTGATGCCTCAGTGTAGAATTCCCTTTCATGCAGGAGATCCAGGTTTGATTCCCATCATCTATTGCACAGCCACCACCTGTCAGTAGAGGCTTGTGTGTTGCTATGAATGGACTAGGAAGAAAGGCCTGGCAATCTACTTCCAAAAATCAGTTAACGAAAACCCTATGGATCACAACAGTCTGATCTACAACCGATCATGGGGATGGTGCACAACCGGGCAGCATTTCATTTCTCTGTGCACGCGGTTACCATGAGTCGGGCTGATTTACCAGCAGCCAACAACAACAATGTAGGATTATCAGAACAATATTGATTCACTCAAGACCAGCAAATCCTCCTCAACTACAAAATGGACTTTGGTCCCTTATTCATTTCTCAGTGATTCCTTAGCCAGATCCCTAATCTCTCGATAGGCAGGTACCAATTCCATCTCTCCCAAACCTAGAAGTTTTTCAAAGCATAAGATCTCATCTCATGCTGAGACTGAAACCATTCACAATCAAATCTCACCTTATCTATCTGGAAAATGTAAGTTTGTGGAGAAAGTTTTCCCTCCTGTGCTCAAATGGGAGCATCATTTCTCTATTACAAAATCATGAACTGGCAAGGGAAGCTCAAATACTTCCTTCAAGGTACTTTGCTCTGTTACTGCTCCAATGCTGCACTTAAGACTGAACACAGTGAAGATAGATAAATTAATCTGATGAATAAGTAAGTTTGAGAAAAAGGGGGCAAATGAGGACAGCATTATTTGGTGTAATGGGCAGAACTGCAAAGAAGGTTCAGAGATATGGCTTTCTTTGGTAGATTTCAGAACAAAGCATTTAAACATTACATGAATTAAAAATAATCATAGTATTTCTGGAAAAAGAGAGATATCAACTTACCTGTGCCATGGTTTTAGAAGTGCCAGTCCTCCTCAGGTTTCCTCTACTAGAAAAACAGATTTCAGAGAAGCCAGAGCTGGGGGAGAAAAACAAGACTTCTGAACTCCAAAAATAATTTAAGTTAACATAACCTTTTTTCTCCTTCTTTAGTCCTATTTCCCATTACTCCTAAACACCTCCCCCACCCGCAATCATCCCAAACACATAAACACACGTGAGGGGATGTGAGACATCCAAACAAATCCAAGCCCTTCCCTACACCTAGGGAAACAAGTTGCACAAGGGTGGATGTAGAGCGGAGGCACTCCTGCCAGATCAAGGCATCCCACTCTGGCCTATTCCTCATTCTGATAATGATGAGACTGGGTTGTTAAGTCATACCCTGAGTAGATCTTCCTCCCTCCAGGACTACCTTCCCAAGTTCCCACCAACCAAAAAACCCGTTGCCGTTGAGTCAATTCCGACTCATAGCGACCCTACAGGACACAGCAGAACTGCCCCATAGGGTTTCCAAGGAGCAGGTGATGGATTTGAAGTGCCGAACTTCCAGTCAGCAGCCGAGCTCTTAGCCACTGTGCCACCAGGGCTCCTGGGTTGAGACCAGGATGTATGACATAAACTGCAACAACTTTCATGGACTTGAGATGGGCCTGAACTCCACCAGACAAAAGGCAGAAAACAGGAAAGACCAACTTGGCAACCACTGTGAAACTGCCTGCCCACGTGAAGGCTTTCCTCCCAGCCAGAACTCCCATGATCCTCTGAGCTAACCAATCTGGATTTCCTTACTGAGGTCCACTGTTCCTTCTGGCATGTAGTCATTGCCTCTCCTCCCCACCTAGTAGTCAGTGTATGCTCACTGAAGTCATACATCAACAAATAGATTTTTGCCATCTTCTCTGTGATGGATACTCAACTCATCAAATGGGGGAAATAAAAGCTCAGAGAATTAAAGGCATTTTCCCATATTCACAAATAATAAGTAGATATGATGTGTTCTGAATCCACATTTCTATCATTGTAAATTCAGTTTTTGTTTTTGTTTTTTTTTTAACTATTGCCTCTGAAACCCAGGTTATCCTGTTACTCTGGGTGAAACCTGAGCATAGGTAATTAACTAAAAAGTTAGTTAAATTCAGTTTTTGTGTTTGTTTTTTTTTAACTATTGCCTCTGAAACCCAGGTTATCCTGTTACTCTGTGTGAAACCTGAGCATAGGTAATTAACTAAAAAGTTAGTTAATCACCTATCAAAAGATACATAACTTTACTAAAAAGATATTTGTAAGCAATAAAGTAGTATCATTTTACAGGTATTCAACTGTCAGATTTAAAAGGTTGATCATGTACCACATATTCGTAAGGTTTTAGAAAAAACATATTCTCAACGTTTCCTGTGGATTTGTGAAAACCTAGAATTGAGATATGTAAGGAAAATTTAACCACGAAAGGCTATTTCTGAGGCTGCATCCAAAGGAAATAACTATAAACCATGTTCAAAGATGTAGAAAAGAATGTGACTGACACTGGTTACAATAAAAAGGAAAAAAAAAAAAAAGTCGAGGGAACCTAAAGGTATTGTGGTGACATGAGTTCCTTTATGTGGCCTTTTGAGAGATTTTTTTCCCTAAGCTCTGAGGAATTACTTTTGTCCTAGTTTTTTACCCCAGAGGGTTTGTTACTTTTGTCAAGGTTGACTGGCATTTCCTGGGTAAGCTGTAAACAGTTTGACAGTTTGATACTTTTTGTCTGGCCCTGTGCAGCAGCCTACCCTGTGATTGGTCTATTTTATGAACCTTGCAGGGATTGGTCAATAGGCTACAGAGTATGCAAATGAAGTGACTATGTTCCACCGAGGAGACTGGTCAGTTTGCAGACATGCTGGGAGGGCCATCCCTTGAAAGGGACAAGGAGATCGCGTATAAATGCAGCCAAACCCACAGAGGTTTCAGAAAGAAGAAAGCAGAGAGGAGAAAAGGCAAGAGACAAGATGACAGAAAAGCAGCAGAGAGAAAGGAGGCAAGGAACCTCCTAAAAGAGATGTACCACAGGCCAAGGGCTGTGATAGTGAAGACAGCAAAAGGCCTGGAAGGGGCCCAGCAGCAGAGTTGGTAGTGACGGCAGAAAGCTGCTACTAGGAATGCAGCTAAGAGAGCTGAACAGAAGTACTACACTGGCTGTGAGGTGGGGCAGTGAGCAGCGGAGAGGCCAACCACAGGGATGCTCAAGGCAGAGAGGCCTGCACGGCCAAGAGGAGCCTGCACTTGAAGACAAATGGCGTCACATTCATCATCAAAAAGAACATTTCAAGATCTATCCTGAAGTACCACGCTGTCAGCGATAGGATAATATCCATATGCCTACAAGAAGACCAGTTAATACCACTATTATTCAAATGTACGCACCAACCATGAAGGCCAAAGATAAAGAAACTGAAGATTTTTACCAGCTTCTGCAGTCTGAAATTGATTGAACATGCAATCAGGATGCATTGATAATTACTGGTGATTGGAATGCAAAAGCTGGAAACAAAGAAGGACTGGTGGTTGGAAAATATGGCCTTGGTGATAGAAACAATGTCAGCGATCGCATGATAGAATTTTGCAACCGGTCTGACAGAGACTGGAGAAACCCTGAGAGTATGGCCCCCGGACACCCTTTTAATCAGCACTGAAGTCACTCTTAAGGTTCACCCTTCAGCCAAAGATTAGACAAGCCCATAAAACAAAATGAGACTAAAGAGACACACCAACCCAGGAGCAAGGATGAGAAGGCAGGAGGTGACAGGAAAGCTGGTAACAGGGAACCCAAGGTTGAGAAGGGAGAGTGTTGACATGTCATGGCATTGGCAACCAATGTCACAAAATAATATGTGTACTGATTGTTTCATGAGAAACTAATTTGCTCTGTAAACCTTCATTTAAAGTACAATTAAAAAAAATAAATACATAAATAGCTAACAGAAGGCAACATGTTAAATAAATTATAGAGAGAAGGGCTCCAGTGTCCTGGAAGGGGGACCCATCTGCATGGTCCCACAATTCAGATACATCACTATGATGCAGGGCATTTCAGGGGACAGAAGGGAAATATTCCCATGTCTTTAAAGCTGAAGTGCATTTTATGAATAAAGAGGGTACACAAACTCACCTGGACTTTTAACTTTTAGATGTGTAACAAGTCTTTCCTCGCTCAGGATACTTTTTTTAGAGAGTGGCAGCACTAGGAAAAGAAAAGGGAATCATAAGACATCAGGATTTTCTTAGGTAGCAGAGTAAGTGAGAAACATCCTCCGTGGCCACACCTGCTCACCCAGTCCACCACACAAAACAAGATGGAAATAGGAAGGAGACTGGAACAGTATTGACCTGGGAAAGAGAGGCACCAGGGTCATTGATGTCCAGGGTACAATCCATCTCTAATTCATAGCAGGTTCCTGGGGCCAGAGCTCTGGAAATGCTGTGGTTATGAAACATGTAGATGCCTCTCCCTTCCCCTCCCCCAGCTTGCAAGGGGGAATCTTCCAAAAGGAAATCCTAATCCTGGGGCCTCCTCATCATGTCTTCCCAGAAGCCTGCCTTGGGGCCACAACCAACTTCAAAAATCTCATGCCAAGATCAAGCCTGTGTCTTCTGGCTGAGATCCTACATGCTAAGGTTCAGAATCTGGCTTTCCTCTTGGGAAGTTATAATCTCTGGCAGACCTCAAAGGGCTGTGACAGAAGGGAAAAAAAAAAAAAAAATGAACTCCAACTCATAGGGACCCTATAAGACACAGCAGAACTCCTCCACAGGGTTTCCAAAGAGCAGCTGGTGGATTCCAACTGGTGACCTTTTGGTTAGCAGCCAAACTCTTAACCGCTGCGTCACCAGGGCTCCAGTTTGCACGTTAGGTAGAGTTTTATATTAATGGCATCATATACTGTGTAATCTTTTTTTGTCTGGCTTTTTCTCATACAGCATAATTATTTTGAGATTCAACATAATTGCATTTTGGTTAGCAGCTAAATGCTTAACCACTGAAGGCAAAGGAATGAGGAGAGCCTAGAGCCGTGAGTCATAATGACATTTGTTGAATAGGAAAATTAGTAACAGACTTCTTACTTTGATTTTCAGGGTTTTCTTATCCAGGAAACCAAATATTAACCATAAAAAACCTGACCCAAACTGCAAAAGCCCACCAGAAACTGTTCCATAGCATGTAAATTTGTCTTATCTGATTAGAAAAACATAGTTGTCAAACCATTACCTCCTAATTTAAATCTCAAAAAGCCTCATGGCTGCAGATGGGTGGAGGGCCAAGTTAATAGCAGCCAGGCCAGAAGTAAAGTGTTATCAGTTCATCTCAGCAAAGGGGAAAAAACCCATTGCCATTGAGTGGATTCCGACTCATAACTACTCTGTAAGGCAGAGTAGAACTGCTCTTAACTACTGCACCACCACGGCTCTCAGCAAAGGGAAAGCCAGGGTTCAATCGTCTATATTTCTCCCCCCTCTTCTCTTTGTAAGCCCCATTGTACCTACCTTCTCCAAGCCATTTGCTTTTTCTGGAATCAAAATGGCCTCCCAATAATGCATACAGAGCCCTGGTGGCACAGTGGTTAAGAGCTAAGGCTGCTAACCAAAAGTTGGGCAGTTTCAATCCACCAGCCCCTCAGTGGAAATCCTACGGGTCAGTTCCACTGTCCTACAGGGTCACTATGACTCAGAATCCACTGGACGGCGATGGCTTTCCATAATGGGTACAGGAGCCCTGATAGAGCAGTGAATTAAGCGCTTGGCTTGCTAAAAGAAGTGTTGGCGGTTTGAACCCATCAGCTGCTCCCTGGGAGAAAGATGTGGCAGTTAGCTTCACTAAAGATTTCGGCCTTGGAAATCCTATAGGGCAGTCTACTCTGTCCTATAGGGTCGTTATGAATCGAAATCCACTGGAAGGCAATGGATTTAGTTTATAATGCATAAAGAATAACTGCTCAGAATAAGCCTTACGTTCAAATTTCAGTGAGTTTTGATTATTTTCAACATACTTCACTCCACACTGTCAAACCCCCTCCCTCGCCCATAAGCCACGCACCTCCGCTCACCTCACCACCCAATTAGGCAAAATCATGCACCAGTCACCGACGCACAAACGTACACAGCGTCGTGGAGACACGCCCTAACAGACCGACACATACGCGCACACACTAACCGCTTCTCACAGCCACACAAATACTCCGGTATCACACGTCCTGTCCGCGTCCTGCGATTTCTCACCTCAAGCGCCTCCCTTACTCTCACCTCTAACGTCAGTTCCCGCCCAGCTCCAGTTAGGAACTATGGAAGCCTCCACTGATTTTTTTCTTTGGCAGCGACCCACTCACCATACCGACTCCACGGCCTCTCGGAAGGAACGGTACCCACAGGTCGAAAGTGATTTGGACCTGGTTGCTTCTGGGAAATGTAGTCCAGCCGCAATATTCGTGGCCTCTGGGAGCCCACTATTCAGACGGCTCTCGGCGCAGACGCCCCGCCCTTCGGGGGGCTGCGCTCGGGGAGACTCCGAAGAGCGGTAACCGTTGCTCCAGGTGCGCAGGCGCAGGCGTGTGCGGGAGCGGAGTTGGATAGCTCGATCTTTGGGGGACGAAGATTCCAGGTCGTCCTGGAGCCTTGGCGGCACAGTGGTTAAGAACTACGAGTGATAATCAAAAGGACAAAAGTTCGACTCTACCAGCCATCCCTTAGAAACCGTATGGAGCAGTGCTGTTCTGTACTATAGGATCACTATGAGTCGGAATCAATTCGAAGGCAATGGGAATGGGTTGCTAAGGAAGGTGGCAATTGGGATCTGAATCCGGGATGGGAACGATGGAGGAGGACCTTGCGGACTCCAGAGCCTCAAACCTTGGTGCAGGAGGAGGAGGTGGCAGACTTCCGAGGACAGGGAATTCCACCCCCGCCCGCTTCTAAGTAGCACAGCTCCTGTTCTGGCGCCAGGAGCATAGCAAGTGTTAAGTATACATTTGCTTTAAAGAAAGAGTCCCTGGGTGTTGTGTATATGTGTTTGTGTTTTCATTCTCTGGCCTCGTAGGACCCGTGTGTGTGAATGTGTGTGTAACCATATATGGGATTGTGTTTTTGCTTGTGGTTTGTTTCTGAGTGTGTTGCTTTGGATGTGAAGTGGTTTGTGTCTCAGGTTTCAAGATTATGTAAGGCTTGTTAAACCTTCCCCCTAAAAAAATGATGCAAGCCATTTGCATGGGCTGCTAACCTATAGGTTATTAGTTCAAACCCACCCGGTGGCTCCGGGGAGGAAAGATCTGGCTAACTGCTTCCATAAAGATTATAGCCAAGAAAACCCTATGGAGCAGTTCTGCTCTATCACGTGGGATCATCGTGAGATGAAATTCGCTTAAAAGCAAACAGTAACTTTACATTCACTCAATTAAAACCCCTGGAATGTGGCAGACCCCAAAGACATATCCTAGCAGGGCCGACTTAGCCATTCGGCACAGACTCTTTGGGAAGAGTCAGAAAAAGTTTGAGTGCTTTAGTAACTGTGCGTGGAATTATATATGACGCACTTTTTGAGGCCTATGAGTTTATCATTTTGTTTATAAGATTGTATTTTTTAGTTGTAATTGAGTTGGTTTTTTTGTACTATGACTTAAAATTTATGTGACGTTTTGGAGGGTGTGCTTTTTTTTAATTATTGTGCTTTAAGTGAAAGTTCACAATTCAAGTTAGTCTCTCGTACAAAAATTTATACATACATTGTTATGTGACCCTAGTTGCTCTCCCCTATACTGTGACAGCACACTCCTCCTTTCCACCTCGGATTCCCCATGTCCATTCAACCAGCTCCTGACCCTCTCTGCCTTCTCATCTCACCTCTGGACAGGAGCTGCCCATTTAGTCTCATGTATCTACTTGAGCTAAGAAGCACAGTCTTCATGAGTATCATTTTATGTCCCATAGTCCAGTCTAATCTTTGTTTGAAGAGTTGGCCTCAGGAACAGTTTTAGTTTTGGGCCAACAGAGAGTCTGGGGGCCATGTATTAGAAGGTATAGTTTCTTATGTGTGCATTCATGGAGAATGCAAACATGAGTCACTGTGTGAAGAGAATTGTTGACTGAGAAACTGGGTGACTCTGTGAGGTAGGTACGTGTGATTTTAACTAGAATATAGAACATTGTGTGCCCATGACATTATGACTCTACAGTTGTGAGTGACCATACGCCTTATTCTTAACAACGAAATGAAGATAGAAATGCTGTAACTTCTTAGAACAATAACTTTGTGATTTGGGTAAAAAAGAATATGCTATGTATCTGTCAAATCATTTGGCTATTTTATATTCATTTAGATAGATTTATCTTTTAAGGAAAACAATGCAAAGCAACATAACTTTTCAAATAAGAAAGAAGATTCAGAGTAACATGTTCTGTAAGGAAAAGGTGACAACTTTTGTAACCATCTTAGACTCTGAGAATAGTAGGCTTCCATTTTCCTGTGCTGTGAAGGAAATCCCTGGCTAAATAAATAGTTTACGCTTGGAGAGGCAGTTTGGCTTAGAGGAGACAACTCTGGATTAAGGAATCAAGTCCTGAATTTTAGGTCTAGCATTGTTAATTCTGTTTTCTGAAGAGAAAACCTTGGCTTGGAGAAGGCAAGGAGCATATTTAAGACTATTCAGTTTGTCTATCATAGGACTACTTGCCATATTTCAAGCTATACATAAGTAATGCATTTTGTCATGTATATTCCATTGAAATGCAAAATGAGAGTTCCATTTCCTAGGTAACGCCTGATGACTTTGCTAAAATCTGGCAACCTTGAATTTCTAAATCCTCTTTTTTGCTTTCTTCTGATAGAACTTCTCATCATTCTGGAAAAATAGCAGAGAATGAGGTGGATGGATATGGTGTTACGGAGAGATACAAAAATTTTTTTAGCTTCACAGTACCAGGAAGAACCTCAAATATGCCTAATAGGAAATAATTTTTTTAATTATTATTGTTTTTCCTCCTCTAAAATGTCCTCATTAGTGGCACTGCAAGGGGCTGTTGTACAGCTAGTAATCCTCAAAATTCCACATCTGTCATCAAACCTAACACCATCGTTTTCAGTAATAACACTGGATATACTGTTCTTGCTCTGAGGTCAAAATTTATGTTGAGGGATGTCATGGACTGAATTGTGTCCCCAAAAATATCTGTCAACTTGACTGGGTTATGATTCCCAGTATTATATAATTGTGTACCATTTTGTAATCTGATGTGATTTCCTTATGTGTTGTAAATTCAATCACTATGATCTAATAAGATGGATTAGCAGCAGTTATACTGATGAAGTATACAAGACTGGATAGTGTCTGAAGCCAATCTGTTTGGAGATATAAAAGAGAGAAGTGAGCAGAGACATGTGAGAAGCTCATACCACCAAGAAAGCAGTACTGGGAGCAGAGTGCATCCTTTGAACCTGAGGTTCCTGCGCTGAGAGGCTCCCAGACCAAAGGAAGACTGATGTATCACAAGGACCTTCCTCCAGAGCCGACAGAAAGGGAAAGCCTTCTCCTGGAGCTGACACCCTAAATTTGGACTTGTAGCCTACTGGACTGTAAGAGAATAAACTTCTCTTTGTTAAAGCCATCCACTTGTGTATTTCTCTTAGAGCAGTACTAGATGACTAAGACAAGGGGTATATTTTTAATTTATAAAATCACAAAGTCTGTGTAATACAGCTCTGACACTGCAGACATCCTGAGAAAGGCAGCTCTGGGGTAGTGTTATGGATTGAATTGTGTCCCCCTGCCCCCCAAAATGCATAGAATCCTAAATCCTATCCCCTATACCTGTGGATGTAATCTGATCGGGAAATAGATTTTTTTGTTATGTTGATGAGGCCGTATCACTGTAGCGTTTGTCCTAATCATTTGTGAGTTACAAGAAGAGCAAATTAGACACAGAAGGACAAGCAGGGGAAAGATAGATGCCATGTGAAGATCACCAAGGAACTGAGCAACGCAAGAGCTACAGAGTCTGACACAAGGATCTTCCCACACAGCTGACAAGAGAGCCTTATGCTATAGCTGGTGCTCTGAATTCAGACTTCTAGACTCCTTAACTGTGAGAAAATAAGTTTCAGTTTTTGAAAGCCACCCACCTGTGGTGTTAGTGTTACAGCAGCACTAAGAAACTAAGACATATACCAGTTAAAAGACATAGACTGTTAGACTTGATTAAAAAACCAAGCTCCAACTATATATTGTTGTGATTGTTAATTTTATGTGGATACTCAGTGATTTGCCCAGATACTGTATGGGTTGCTATTCCTTAATGTAATGTGATGTAATCACTTTCCATGATGTTATCTCAAAATGAGACAGCCACAAACATCCATTGATAATTGGAATGTGGAATGTACAAGGTATGAATCTAAGACAATTGAAGTCATCAAAAATGAAATGGAGTGCATAAACATCAATATCTTAGGCATCAGTGAGCTGAAACAGATTGGTATTGGCCATTTTGAATCAGACAATCCTATGGTATACTATGCTGAAAATGAAAAATTGAAGAGGAATGGCATTGCATTCATCGTCAAAAAGAACATTGTTGTTAGATGCCATCAAGTCAGTTCTGACTCATAGTGGCCTTATGTACAAACAACAAAACACTGCCCAGTCCTGTGCCATCATCACAATCCTTGTTATGCTTGAGCCCATTGTTGCAGCCACATGTCAATCCATTTCACTGATGATCTTCCTCTTTTTCGCTGACCCTCTGCTTTACCAAGCATGATGCCCTGCTCCAGGGACTACTCCCTCCTGATAACGTGTCTGAAGTATGTGAGACAAAGTCTCACCATCCTTGCTTCTAAGGAGCATTCTGGCTGTACTTCTTCCAAGGCAGATTTATTTGTTCTTTTGGTAGTATATTCAATATTCTTCGCCAACACCACAGTTCAAAGGCATCAGTTCTTCAGTCTTCCTTATTCATTGTCCAGCTTTCATGTGCATATGAGGCGATTGAAAACACCACAGGTTGGATCAGGTGCACCTTAGTCTTCAAGGTAACATCTTTGCTTTTTAACACTTTTAAGAGGTCTTTTGCAACAGATTTGCCCAGTGCAATGCAACCTTTGATTTCTTGACTGCTGCTTCCATGGGTGTTGATTGTGGATCCAAGTAAAATGAAATCCTTGACAACTTCAGTCTTTTCTCTGTTTACCATTGACGTTGCTCACTGATCCAGTTGTGAGGATTTTTGTTTTCTTTATGTCCAGGTGTGATCCATACTGAAGGCTCTGGTCTTTGATCTTCATCAGTAAGTGCTTCAAGTCTTTTTCACTTTCATCAAGCCAGGCTGTGTCATCTGCATGATGCAGGTTGTTAATGAGTCTTCCTCTAATCCTGATGCCATGTTCTTCATGTAGTCCAGCTTCTCTGATTATTTGCTCAACATAGAGACTGAATAAGTATGGTGAAAGGATACAACCCTGACGCACACTTTCCTGACTTTAACCCACGCAGTATTCCCTTGTTCTATTCGAACAACTCCCTCTGGATCTATGAACAGGTTCCTCGTGAGCACAATTAGGTATTCTGGAATTCCCAATCTTCGAAGTGTTATCCATAATTTGTTATGATCCACACAGTCGAATGCCTCTGCATAGTCATTAAAACACAGGTAAACATCTATCTGGTATTCTCTGCTTTCATCCAGGATCCATCTGACATCAGCAATGATATCCCTAGTTACATGTTCTTTTTTGAATCTGGCTTGAATTTCTGGGAGTTCCCTAGTGATGTACTGCTGCAGCAGCTTTTGAATGATTTGCAAAATTTGACTTCTGTCTGATATTAATGATATTGTTCGATAATTTCCATGTTCAGTTGGATCACTTTTCTTGGGAATAGGCATAAATATGGATCTCTTCTGGTCGGTTGGCCACGTAGCTGTTTTCCAAATTTCTTCATACAAACAAGTGAGCACTTCCAGCGCGCCATCCATTTATTGCAACATCTCAGTTGGTATTCTGTCAATTCCTGGACCCTTGTTATTCACCAATGCCTTCAGTGCAGCTTGGACTTCTTCCTTCAGTACCATCGGTTCCTGATCATATGCTACCTCCTGAAATGGTTGAATGTCGACCAATTCTTTTTGGTACAGTGACTCTGTGGATTCCTTCCATCTTCTTTTGATGCTTCCTGCATCGTTTAATATTTTCCCTGTAGAATCCTTTAATATTGCAACTTGAGGCTTGAATTTTTTCTTCAGTTCTTTCAGCTTGAGAAATGCAGAGCGTGTTCTTCCCTTTGGTTTTCTATTTCCAGGTCTTTGCAAGTCATTATTATACTTTACTTTGTCTTCTGGAATCGTCCTTTGAAATCTTCTGTTCAGCTCTTTTACTTCATCATTTCTTCTTTTTGCTTTAGCTACTCAAATTTTCAAGAGCAGGTTTCAGAGTCTCTTTTGACATCCATTTTGATCTTTTCTTTGTTTCTTGTCTTTAATGACCTTTTGCTTTCTTGATGTATGATGTTTTTGATGTCATTCCACAACTCGTCTGGCCTTCGGTAATAACTGATCAGTGCATCAAATCTATTCTCCAGATGGTCTCCAAATTCAGGTGAGATATATTCAAGGTCGTACTTTGGCTCTTGTGAACTTGCTCTAATTTTCTTCTGCTTCAACTTGAACTTGAATATGAGCCATTGATGGTCTGTTCCACGGTCCACCCTGATCTTGTTCTGACTGATGATATTGAGCTTTTCCATTGTCTTGTTCCACAGATGTAGGTAATTTGGTTCCTACGTATTCCATATGGTGAGGTCCACATGTATAGTTGCCATTTATGTTGTTGAGAAAAGATTTTCAGTGAAGAAGTTGTTGGTCTTGCAAAATGCAGTCTCCAGCATTGTTTCTATCACCAAGGCCATATTTTCCAACTACTAGTTATACTTCATTGTTTCCAACTTTTGCATTCCAATTGCCAGTAATTACAAATGCATCTTGATTGCATTTGTTTGGCAGAAATTTGTAAAAATCTTCGATTTCTTCATCTTTAGCCTTAGTGGTTGGTGTGTAAATTTGAATAATAGTCATATTAACTGGTCTTCCATGTAAGCGTATTGATATTATCCTATCACTGACACTTTCGAACTTCAGAATAGATCTTGCAGTGTTCTTTTTGATTAGTAATGCAATGGCATTCCTGTTTGTCATTCCCGGCATAGTATGCCATTTGATTTTCTGATTCAAAATGGCCTAACCAGTCCATTTCAGCTCACTAATGCCTAGGATATTGATGTTTTTGTATTTCATTTCATTTTTGACAACTTCCAATTTTCCTAGTTTCATACTTTATACATTCTATATTCTGATTATTAATGGATGTTTGCAGTTGTTTGTTCTCATTTTGAGTCGTGCCACATCAGCAAATGAGTTCCCAAGAGCTTGACTCCATCCACATCATTAAGGTCAACTCTTCTTTGAGTAGACAGCTCTTCCCCAGTCGTATTTTGAGTGTCTTCCAACCTAAGGTGCTCATCTCCCAGCACTATATCAGACAATGTTCTGCTATTCTTAAGATTTTCACTAGCCAATTCTTTTCAGAAGTAGACTGCCAGGGCCTTCTTCCAAGTCTATCTGAGTTTAAAAGCTCTGCTGAAACCTGAAATATGGATGGCAAAGCTTCTAGTATCACAGCAACATGCAAGCTGCCACAGTATGACAAACTGACAGACGTGTGGTACATTAAATGACACAGGAAGCATCAAAAGAAGATGGAAGGAATACAGAGTCATACTACCAAAAAGAATTGGTCGATGTTCTGCCATTTTAGGAGGTGGCATATGATCAAGAACTGAATATACTAAAAGACATCCAAGCTGCACTGAAGGCATTGTCGAAAAACAAGGCTCCAGGAACTAACGGAATACCAGAATACAAGTGAATGCAGTGCTGGAAGCACTCACTCGCCTATGCCAAGAAATTTGGAAAACAGCTACCTGGCCAACCAACTGAAAGAGATCCATATTTGAACCCATTCCAAAGAGAAGAGATCCAACAGAATGCAGAAATTATTGAACAATGTCATTAATAGCGCACACACATAAAATTTTGCTGACAATCATTCAAAAGCAGTTACAACAGTACATCAAAAGGGAACTGCCAGAAATTCAAGCCAGATTCAGAAGAGGATGTAGAACAAGGGATATCATTGCTGATGTCAGGTGTGTCCTGGCTGAAAGCAGATAATACCAGAAAGATGTTTACCTGTGTTTTATTGACTATGCAAAGGCATACAACTATGTGGATCATAATAAATTATGGACAACATTGTGAAGAATGAGAATTCCAGAACATTTAAGTATGCTCATGAGGAACCTGTACTTAGACCAAGAGATGGTCACTTGAACAGAACAAGGGGATGCTGCATGGTTAAAGTCTGGAAAGGTGTGTGTCAGGGTTGTAACCTTTCACCATCCTTATTCAATCTGTATGCTGAGCAAATAATCTGAGAAGCTGGACTATATGAAGAAGAATGCAGCATTAGGATTGGAGGAAGACTCATTAACAACCTGCGATTTGCAGATGACAAGACCTTGCTTGCTGAAAGTGAAAAGGATTTGAAGCACTTATTGATGAAGATCAAGACCACAGCATTCAGTGTGCATTACACCTCAATATAAAACAAAAATCCTCACCACTTGACCAGTAGGCAACATCATGATAAATGGAGAAAAGGTTGAAGTTGTCAAGGATTTCATTTTACTTGGATCTACAGTCAACACCCATGGAAGTAGCAGTCAGGAAATGAGACAATGCATTGCGTTGGGCAAATCTGCTTCAAGAGATCTCTTTAAAATGTTAAAAAGCAATGTTATCACTTTAAGGACTAAGGTGCGCCTGACCAGTGCCATGGTGTTTTCAATTGCCTCATATGCTTGCACGAGCTGGATGATGAATAAGGAGGACCGAAGAAGAGTTGATGCCTTTGAATTGTGGTGTTGGCTTCTTTTGAATTCTGGACTGCAAGAAGAATGAACAAATCTTTCTTGGAAGAAGTACAGCCAGAATGCTCCTTAGAAGCAAGGATGGTGAGACTTTGTCTCACATACTTTAGACATGTTATCAGGAAGGAGCAGTCCCTGAAGAAGGACATCATGCTTGGTAAAGTAGAGGGCCAGTGAAAAAGACGAAGACCCTCAACGAGATGGATTGACACACTGGCTGCAACAGTGGGCTCAAACATGGCAATGACTGTGAGGATGGTGCAGGACTGGGCAGTGTTTCATTCGGTTGTACATAGAGGGTTGGTATGAGTTCGAATCAACTTGATGGCACCTAACAACAATGGATGAGGGTTCCAATTTCTCCAGATCCTTGCCAATACTTGTTTTGTTTTGTATTTTTTTTTTAATTAACAGCCATTCTAGTGGTTGTGAATTGATATGTCATTATGGTTTTGATTTGCATTTCCCTAAAGGCTGATGACATTGATCCACTTTTCATGTGGTTATTGGCCATTTGTATTCTTTACTGAATGTCTATTCATGTTCTTTGCCCGTTTTTTGATTGAATGGGTTGTCCTTTTTTTTTTTTGAGTTGTAGAAGTTCTTTATATATTCTGGATATTAAACCATTATCAGAGATAGGATTATCAACCAGATCCCTTGTAAGACCTCTATTTTTAATTCATACATTACACGCTGTTACAATTATTTCCATTTCCTTTTCAAATTTCCAGCGTCTGTCATGTGCAAAGGGGGAAAGGTGAGAAAAAGAAAACGCAAGCCAGAATTTTACAAGCCCCAGTATACTGATTACGACTCCAGCAGCTAATTCTTAAAGGAAAACTGCAGATTGGCGGGGAAGCCCTACGGAGGATTCTGGGACGTGTGGTCCAGATACTCCCTGTGTTTGGGGGCACTTCCGCTCCGGGAAAGTGCACCTGTTTCATTTGCTCCGCTACGGAAATAGGGAAATATAATCCAGAGGTCTGCGTGTTTGGAGGTATCTTGGCTACGTGAGGGCGAGACTAGGGAGCCTCTTCCAAACAGGAATTTTGGGAAATTTTATACAGGCTGCCGGTGTTGGAACAGACAGTTCCGCTCCAAGGGCCGTGGTAGTGTCGCGTGTTCCTCTCGGGAATTCTGGGAAATGTAGTCCACGAGCTCTGTGTAGTTGGAGGCAGGTTCGCTCCAGGAGGTTGAGCGTGCGGCCTTCGTTCCTTTTAGAGAGGTGAGTGAGACCCCGGACCCCGTTATCCCCTTAAACTTTTATGGCCTAATTGTGAGATTAGCGAGAGCGACCCTTGTTCACTGGGACGAGAGCCGCAGTCAGCCGCGGCGGATTGGGTTAAAGGGTAGGGGCGGCTGCTTGCGTTCCCCTCGGCGGAGCCTCTTAGCTTTTGGGACAGTTTGCGCGTCCCGGGGTTGTGCAGAGTTTGGGGTCTCCTGGGCGCTCGGCTGCCCGGCCTGCCTCCCCGCCCAATGTTCCATACACTCCGCTACTTCCTAGCGGTGTAACGTTGGACAACAACTTAATCTCTCTGTGCCACAATGTTTTATTCTGTAAAAAGGGATATTAGGAGTACTTACCTACTACGTTTTTATTTGAGAAGTAATAAAATGATACAAGTCAAATGTTTAGAACAGTGCTGGCGCCTGACAGAGCGTTGATTTCTAATATTATTGTGGTTATGTGCCCATGGAATGGATTCCGATTCGGCGACCCTACTGGACAGAATAGAACTGCCCCATACGGTTTTCTAGGCTGAAATATTTACCGGAGCAGATTGCCAGGTGTTTCCCCGCTCGGGGAGCTGTTGGTGGGTTCCAACCACCAGTCTTTCTGTTAGCAGCCAAGCGCTTAACCATTGCGCCACCAGGGCTCCTTTGCTAATATTAACTCTGTTATAATATCCGGAAAACATCTCGTTCTCCGGAAGCCCCTGAAAGTGCCACTGGCTCTTCTCTCTGATCCCTGCAGCAAAGGGAACATTTCCTGGACTACTTCTGATCTGTTGTTTAAGGACTGCATGGCCTCCAGACGGGGTAGCTTCTGTGGTTTTTCGCAGACACAGATGCTTGGGCTCAGCCTCCTTTCTTTCCTCTACCCTGATTCCTGAAAGAGGGCTCTTCAGAGGAGCAGGGAATGAACCCAGGGCTCCTGGCAGCAGAGGCCAACAGTTACAGTATTAGCATCCTCCTCCTTTTTTCTGTTCTGAGTGGGAAAAGTTACTTCATTCATTAGTAAATGTTTCTGTTACAGAAGTGTTCACATATTGTTGAATAAGTGGGAGACTATGTGAGGTATGTACTGGGCATGAGTAATAGTGACGATAGTTAACCAGTTGAGTACTAAATGTCATTTCAAGGGCTTTATATAAATTAACACTTGGAACCATAAAGGCCTGATGAGGTGGGTTCTGTTTTTACCCCTATTTTACAGGTGAGGAAATGGAGACAGAGAGAGCATAACGTCACACAGTCAGTAAGCGCAGTGGAATTTAAGTCTGAGGGTTGTGCTTCTTAAATCTTTGGATATCCTTGGGCCTACAGTCTGGTATACCAAAATTGGAATTAGGAAACAAAATAGAAGAACAATCTACGTAAATATTCAACCCCAGGAATCTGGCTGCAGAGGAGTCATTTGGGGTTAGGTTGGGGAAGTAAGTTGTATTTTGAAAGCAAGGTTAGTGAGTTTGGGTTTTTCTATAAAATTTTAAAAGCATTTTCATCTAATTTTATTTCAAACAATGCTTATAGTTCATATTCTTATTATAGAAGAAATGTATGCTCATTGTAGAGAATTCAGAAAATATAGAAATAAAAATGTGAAGAATTTCCTATCATACTAGGATAAAGATAATTGTTTTATGCATTTCTGTTTAGCAGGTATATATGTCTTTATTTGTGTTTTAGAAAGTTGTTATCGCACTATTCAAAGTGAGTTTTATCCCTTAACTTTTTTTTTTTTTAATACTATTTTATTGTGTTTTTGGTGAAACTTTACACCGCAAATTAGGTTCCCATCGGACAATTTCCACAAAAATTGTTCAGTGACATTGGTTACATTTTTCACAATGTGTCAACATTCTCTTTAATTGTACTCTGGTTATTTCATTTCTCCTTAACTCTTTACTATAGAAATTTCCAGACTTACACGAATGTAGGAAGTATAATATAATAAACCCCTATGTAACGTTACCCTGCTTAAATCGCTGCTAAACTTGTTGCTTCCCTTATCCCCACACACATTTTTTTCTCTTGAGTATTTTAAAGCACACCCAGACATGGAGTCAGTAGGACTTAACATTGATTATCATAAATTATTTATATATGGAGGCCAAGGGAGGGGAGATGCTAATAGCAACTCTATGGTTTTCACTTTTGGCAACTAGGAGAATAGTGAGGATGTGAGAAACCTAGAAAAAGTTGCAGTTAGGGAAGGAATATGATGAATTTTCTTTGCTCCCTTGGAGCTGTGCTTGCCACTGGCTTATAGCTCTTAATCTCTTGTCTCTCTTTCTTTAGGTTGCAGACACCTCTGTTTCATGGACCTAGTCACATTTCTTCTCAGAATGCCCAGCACAAGTTTGGCAGAGAGAAATTAATCAATGAGTAAGTGTAGTTCATGTTGCTGTCCAGCAGGCAGCTAGAAACAGGGCGCTACAGCTTGGAATTAGAGAACAAAATAGAAATTTGCACATCTTCATGGTTCAAACACTGCCATCCTGCCCATCTTTTTCTGCCTCTTGTTTGTCCTCATGTATAACATTCATTCGCTTGCCATTTTTCAGTGATTCTAATATAGTTCAGTCATGCTCCAGGGCTGAGATCAAGCCATATTATGTAGGAACCCCTCCACTGCTTTGTAGACTGAGGGGCCCATTCCTTGAGTTTCCAGAGGACCGTATGAACTACCCTACCCTGACACTTAGGAGTGTTTTCCAAATCACTAGACTATGAGCAATTTGAAACCAGGGAGTTGTATCTCTTTTTAGTAGAGTTTTTGTTGGATTAATACACTCATTTATTAATGAATTAATAAATAAGCCTGTCCAGTGCAAATTATGCAGGCAATGAATTAAGTAGTTATTGTTCTCAATACTTTGGTGGACACATCCTGCGGATTCTGTAACAGGGATCCATGTAGGCACTGACTTTGAAGAGCAGAAGGCACCTTGCTAAGAGTATATATTTAAAAATACACCGAGGCTCTGCTTTATGAATTGTCCATGGTTGGCCATGTTGTGAGTTCTTCCTCTCCCAGAGATGACCTTGATCTTGCCTAAGGACAGCAAATATTATGAGAAACCTTGAGGAAAAAAAACCTGGGAAATGAAACCTCTGCTCTGCAAATCCTCCCAACTAGGGTCAGCCTCAGAATTTTACAACTCAAAGAAACTTTAGATGAACGAGTGCAGTCTTTCTATGCTTCTTTGTCTCTCTGTCTGAAGGTGGGTTCATTCATTCTTTCAGGCAGTGTCTGCTGAGCAACTACTATGTTACGTGCACTATGTTTTAGGTGCTTGGGATATAAAGCTGAAAACGTGTTAACCACGTGGCAGGCAAAACAGATGGTTAATTTACTAATTACCCACTTTCTTCCTGGAGGTGATGGAAAGTTTCCCGGAAGCAACATGTGAAAAGTGTTTCTAAGAACAAGTGAAAGTCCTCCAGAAGAAGCAAGGACAAAAGGTTCCTCTAGATAGAGGGAATGGCCTGAGCAAAGGCATGAGAGGGCTTGACAAGCTCTGGACACTCAGATCTAGAAAAGGGATGCTTTTGGATGTTGCCATCGGAAATGAGCAGGGCACCTAGAGCCCTACCAGGTCCAATGCTCTTTTCACTCAATATTGTAAATAGTCAAATCTTTCTGCCACACAAATATATTTGTTGGGCAAATATAGAGCCAGAACGAAGTGAATTACAAATTGTAAAGGGGTATTTCTCCCAAGATTGGAAAGTTTTACATTGCCCTTTTCCATAGTAGAGGTATTCTATCTGAAGTAGAAGGGCTAACTAATAATACCAGTTGCCGTGAGTCAGCATTGACTCATGGCGAGCCCACATGTGTCAGAGTAGAGCTGTGCAACATAAGGTTTCCATGGCTGATTTTTATCGGAAGTAGATCACGACGCCTTTGTTCCGAGGTGCCTCTGGACTTGAATTTTCAACCTTTTGGTTAGGGCTTGGGCGTGTTAACTATTTGCATCACCCAGGGACTCTCATTTTCTTTTTGTACTTTAGGCGAAGGTTTACAGAACAAGTAGTTATTTCTCATTAAATAGTCAGTACACATATTGTTTTATGACATTGGTTAACAACCCCACGACATGTCAACACTCTCCTTTCTCGACCTTTTTTTTTTTTTTTTTTTGGTGAAGATATACACAGCTAAAGATACACCATTTCAAAAATTTCTACATGCACAATTCAGTGACATCGATTACGTTCTTCCAGTTGTGCTGCTATTGTCACTTTAGGTGAAGGTTTACAGAACAAAATAGTTTCTCATTAAACAATACACATGTGCTATGACAATGGTTAACAACCCCACGACATGTCAACACTGTCCTTACTCCACCTTGGGTTCCCTATCAACAGCTTTCCTGTCCCCTTCTGCATTCTAGTCCTTGTCCCTGGACTGCTGTGCCTCATTAGTCCCGTTTTGTTTTATGGGGCTATCCAATCCCCGGCTGAACGGTGAACCTCGGAAGTGACTTCACCACTGAGCTAAAAGGGTGTCTGGGGGTCATACTATCGGGGTTTCTCCAGTCTCTTTCAGACTATAAATCTGTTCTTGTGTGTGTGTGTGTGTGTGTGTGTGTGTGTGTGTGTGTTAGAATTTTGTTCTACATCCTTCTCCAGCTCTGTCCAGAACCCTCTGTTGTGACCCCGGTCAGAGTAGTCAGTGCAGGGACTCTAATTTAATAATCAGTAACTTATATTGAATGTTTAAACTGCTAGACAGTGTTCCAAATGTGAGGACCCCCTCCCTCCCCACCCCGCAACTTCCATCTGCTTATTTTTGTCTTTAGAAGCAACAGAGAGACAGGATTTAGAATGCTGACACTGGTCTGAGAGCTGGATTCAGGTCCCTCCCCTACCTCTTGACCCTACTAAGCCTTAACTTCCTCACCTGTTAAATGAGAACAACAGTCATCATCATCATTTGATCATCATCATTTACTGAGAACTCATCTGAAATGCTAGGTACTATGCCAAAGGTGTTATATAAATTAGCTCATTTATTTCCCACCATAATGCTCCGACTTAGACATTCAGTGACTCTCTGTTTTTCTATAGCTGAGGATAGCACGGGTTAGATGATTGAACCAAGGTCACTTGACTAGTACAGCCTGTTGAAAAACCTGTTGCCGTCGAGTCCATTCTGTCTCATAGTGACACACAGGACAAAGTAGAACTGCCTCATAGGATTTCCAGGGAGCAGCTTGTGGATTCGAGCTGTGGACCTTTTGGTTAGCAGCCGAGCTCTTAACCACTATGCCACCAGAGCTCCGACTAGTACAACAGTAGCATCTTAACAGGGACGTGTGCGGTGCTTCAATGAAATGATGCATACCAAGTGCTTCACAAGGTCTCTAACATGTACTTAATGCCTTACCAGTTGTCATCAAATGTCGGTCAAGTGCCAACTCACGGCAACCCCACGTGTTTCAGAGTAGAACTATGCTCCATAGGGTTTTCAAGACTGTGGTATTTCAGAAGTAGATTGCCAGGCCTTTCTTTTAAGGCACCTCTGGGTGGACTCAAACCACCAACCTTTTGGTTAGTAGCCAAGTGCTTAACCATTTGTGCCACCCAGGGACTCTTTCCTAGTGCCTACTTAATGTTAAACCCTACCATTGTTTTTATTACTTTGATTAGGATAGCTTGTTAATTTAAATGAGATATTGATTATCAAATTTACAGCTGAGTTAATCTGGCAGAGTCACAGGTTTTTATTAATTTTTCTTTATCTCTGTGATAAGAGTCTTTTTAAGACCTTACTGTTAACAAAGGGGCCCTGGTGGTGTAGTGGTTAAGGCACTTGACTGCTAACCAAAAGGTTGTCCGTTTGAAACTACCAGTGGCTCTGCGGGAAAAAGATGTGGCAGTCTGCTTCTGTAGAGATTTACAGCCTTGGAAACCCTATAGGGTCGTTACAAGTTGGAATCGACTCAGTGGCAGTAGGTATTTTTTGTTTAACAGAGTTAACAAGGTTTTATATCTTTTAAAAAAAGTCTTCTGTATAATTTTAAATATTACAAAAGCACCAAATTAAGGCTGACAATCCAGAGAGAAGGACAGATATTTCAGAGGTTAAAGGTGATTTTCATATGACAGAACCATACCTATAGAGGCTCCATAGATAGAAAACATTTATGAGGACAAGTTTTATGTTACTGAATATTAACTCCTTTTCTGCAGCTACTAAGAAATAAGGTAGCCTGAAAGTGTTCTTAATGCCCTCTGCCTATTCATGTACAGTCCCTACAGTAGTCCTATGAGATGTCAGTTTGATGACTAAGGTGTGCCTGACCCAAGCCGTGATATTTTCAATCACCTCGTATACATGCGAAAAGCTGCACAATGAATAAGGAAGACCGAAGAAGAATTGATGCGTTTGAATTATGGTGTTGGCGAAGGGTATTGAGTATACCATGGACTGCCGGAAGAATGAAGAAGTCTGTCTTTGAAGAAGTACAGCCAGAATGCTCTTAGAAGTGAGGATGGCAAGACTTCATCTCACGTACTTTGGATGTGTTATCAGGTGGGACCAGTCCCTGGAGAAGGACATCATGCTTGGTAAAGTAGAGGGTCAGTGAAAGAGAGGAAGACCCTCCATGAGATGGAGTGACACAGTGGCTGCAACAATGGGCTCAAACACAGCAATGATTGTGAGGATCACTCAGGACCAGGCAGTGTTTTGTTCTGTGATACACAGGGTCACTGAGTCAAAACCAACTTGATGGCACCTGAGGACAACAACAAGATAGGCATTGTTAATTTCCCCATTTTACAGATGAAAGAATTAAGGCACAGAGATATTAATAATTTGTCCAAGATTTTGCAGCTAATAAATAGCAGTGCCAAGATATGAACTGAGGCATTTTGGCCCCAGAAATTGTGTTCTTTACCTGGGTATTTTACACTATTTCCACCCTCCCAAGAATCAGAATCATACCCTGAGAACTACAGGGAGAATATGTCATAGGGCCACAGCGTGTGGTTGGGCAGGTTGTTCACTGCATAGGGGCTCTCGGCTGGAGAGGGTAAGTAGAATCTGGAATCCAGCCCATGCTCTGCTCATCAAGCCAAGTGCAGGTGCAGCTACACCGAGGAAGGGGCACCTTTGTTGTCTCACGTAGAGCAGCCATATGGGTTAGTGACATCCTCTACCACACTCTCATGGCTTTTTCTCCTTCCCTAGTCCTGCATTCCCAAGGCTCTACCCTTCCCCAGAAGGAGGAGGACAAGATGACCAAGTTCAAGGTGAGTTGGGCTTGCCTTTCTAGGTTGTAAGTTCTCACCTCATTTCTCAAAGATTAGACACGTCTTGTTTCTCTTCCTTGGCCAGGGTTAAGGAGAGCAATAGACGTTTGAGGATGTGTTGTGCGTCAGATGTTTGCTTGCTGTTTTCTGTTTTAGTGCAGTTTAGTTTTTCTTGTCTTATTTTGTCATCTTTTGTAATTTTACAAATAAGAGTAGAAAAGTCAGTATCAGTGAAACAACATCTCCCACTTGACTGCTACTCTACTTACAAATCAACTTCTTTCATCTTTCCACATTCTTTTTCACATATGCAGCCATAACAGTATAGTTGTAATCATCATGTAGATAAAATTCTCAAATATGCTTTTTCACCTTGATATTACTGTATATACTCTGCATTTTTTCCCCCAGTTCTGAGATTTATTAGCTGTATGATCATGGGCAAAGTATTTATTTTTAAATTGTGGTGAACATATACATAGCAAAACAGAACCGCATCTCAACAATTTCTACATGTACAATTCTGTGACCTTGATTATGTACTTCAAGTTGTGCAACCATTCTTGCTGTCCTATTTCAAATCGTTCTACCGCCATTGACATGAACTCAGTGTATACTCTGCTTGCGTAATGGCTACGTCACATTCCCTTGAATTGATGTAGTGCGTGTGTGTGTGTTTTGTAAATTTTCCCCATTCATGGACATTTAGGTAGTTTAGGATTTCTGTTGTTTTAAGGAGCATCGTAGTAACAGTTTTCCTACATATAACCATTTTCCCCCAAAAGGGATTTGAAGGAGTCTTGCCATCATTCTTAATGTTTAGGAACTCTCAACTGGGAAATTGCATTTGATATGTGGTACTTCAGAAACCCTGGTGGCATCGTGGTTAAGAGCTACAGCTGCTAACCAAAAGGTCGGCAGTTTGAATCCACCAGGCGCTCCTTGGAAACCATATGGGGCAGTTCTACTCTGTTGTATAGGGTTGCTATGAGTCAGAATCGAGTTGATGGCAACGAGATTTTTTTTTAATGTGGTACTTCAGGTATTTTATAACTAGAATATTCAAATATGGCAGGGTGCAACAGGGTCTAACTACTGCTTCACGCAATAAAAATATTAGATATTTTCACACAAAAAGCTGGGTTCATTCTTACCCATACTTACGTCATACTATGTTCATGTTTTGTTTGCTGAATTAATACTCACATATTAATTTATTAAGGAATCCTGGTGACACAATTGTTAAGTGCTTGGCTACTAACTGAAAGGTCGACAGTTTGAACCCACCAGCCACTCTGTGGGAGAAAGATGTGGTAGTCTGCTTCCATAAGGATTACAGCCTTGGAAACCCTATGGGGCAATTCTGCTCTATCACATGGGGTCATTATGAGTCAAAAATCAACTTGATGGCACACAACAACATATTAATTTATTTTATCAAAGTAATAGTGTACTTAGTTTACAAAAGGACTTGCCAGATACTTTTGTTTTCTTATTGCAGTTAGTCCTCAGACCAAGCTTATGAGGAAGTACGTGGTGTCATCTGTGTTTTGATTATAAATAAACAGGACTATAAAGTTTCAGAAAATTGCCCAATTTCACTAAGGAAACAAAAATCAAACCAACTGATTCAAAAAGACTTCTAAACTTTTTACTTGTATAAAAAGAGAAAAAGAATTCTCCAATCAGGGAATTTAGCCCTTTGGGTGCCTGGCATGTCCTGGGGGGTGGAAAACCCAACTGATCATTCTGCCCCTACCTGCTTCCCTCTTCAGTTGTTCCTTCTTCTCTCTGATCACTATTGCTCAGTTAGGGCACGTGACTGTTCAGGGCTCCAGGAATAAACACAGTTTTTATATGAAAATTTAAAACAACACTGTCTACCAATGATTCTCAACTGTAGGTGATCCCCGACCCCCCAAGGAATATTTAGCAATGTCTAGAGACATTTTGGGTTGTCATAACTTGAGAGTGCTGTGGGCACTTAGTGGGCAGAAGCCACGGATGCTGCTGTACATCCTACGATGCACAGAACATCTTCCCACAGCAAAGAATTATCTAGCCCAGATTGTCAATAGTGCTGAGGTGGAGAAACTGCTGTACAGAAAACTATACAAGAAAATAGAAAACAGCAGGTGAAAAGGAGCCCTGGCGGCACAAGTGGTTAAGGCTATGGCTGCTAACCAAAAGGTCAGCGGTTCAAATCCACCAGCCACTCCTCAGAAACCCTATGGTGCAGTTTTACTCTGTCCTGTAGGGTCGCTATGAATCAAAATCGACTCAACAGGAATGGGTTTGGTTTTTTTTTTTGGTGGGTGAGAATATTTTCTTAAATAGAAATCTTACAGATTCATAAGATAAAATCTCAATTGGAGGAAAGGACATTGAAAGGCAAGGAACCAAAGAAAAAATAAAGAAGGCCAGTAAATATATGAAAGTATGATGATCTTATTAATTATCTAATAAGGAAAAGTAAGTAAAACAAGTTTTGTTTGTTTGTTTGTTTGTTTTTTTACTGATCAGATTACCTAGGATTTTAAAATATTAGTTATATTCAATGTTGTCTATGGTGTGGCGAACAGGGATACTTATATTCCTGTGGAGGAAGGATAAAATAGAGAAAATTGAGAAGAAGCTCTGTCCTAATAAATCATAATTTTAAAGTAGCATATTCTTTGACAGTGCGATTTTCACTTCATGGAATTTGTCCTAAGAAAATAGTTAGACAAGTGGGCTAATGTCTATGTAAAAAAGATGTTCTTTTCAGCATTTATTATGGAAAAAAAAGGCCTAAAACGTAATGTACATTATTTGGAATGTTTATATTATAATAAAGTTGACTCTGGTCTCTTAGAATCTGGAGCCACTTTATGCACTTCCACTTTTCTCAGTGCTACCTACCCTTCTTCCAGTGGACATTTGTTAGAAGATCTAGGTGTGCTTGTTGTTGTAGGAAGCAGTGACATTCAAGGACGTGGCTGTGGTCTTCACCGAGGAGGAGCTGGAGCTGCTGGACTCTGCCCAGAGGAAGCTGTACCAGGATGTGATGCTGGAGAACTTCAGGAACCTAGTCTCTTTGGGTGAGGACGGGTGCCCTCTAATTGAACATTGGCTCCCTGCAGTGTCTGTATGCCCTCGAATGTTCAAGGATTTGGAGCTCTTCAAAGAGCTTCCAGTTTTCTAATCCATGTGAGACACAGAGATGGTGTTTTTCTAGTCCTTTTTCCCTGGCTGTTGTTGTTAGCTGCCATCGTGTCGGCCCCCAACTCATGGCAACCCTGTGCGTGATGGAATGAAATGCTGCACGGTGCTGCGCCACCCCCGTGATCAGTTACAGACCAGACCATTGTGATCCATCGCGTTTTCACTGGCTGCTTTTCAGAAGTACATCACCAGGCTTTTCTTCCTAGTCTGTCTTAGTCTGGAAGCTCCACTGAAACCTGTTCAGCATCATAGCAACATGCAACCCCCCACTGACAGACGGGTGGTGGTGTCTACACATGAGATGCATTGGCCAGGAATCAAACCGGGGTCTCCTGCATGGTTGGTGAGAATTCTACTGAACCACCAATACCTTGTTTCTCCCCCTGCTGAGAGTTATGTTTTATAAGTGAACTGTAAATGGACAGCTTGACTGCTATACATTATTTGTCTTTTCTCAAATTGCAGTTGTCTTCAATTAATGGGTTATAAAACACTTTTTGTGAATTGTCCCAGCATTTTTTGATGAAATAAAATAGGATAAAACGTATCAGTGCCCTTGGCAACAACTACACAGTACCGCAAAAACTATGACCTATTGTGAAGAATAGCATGAGGGACATTGGAAAGAGTGTAATGAAAATAGGTATTTTTTCCAGTCATGTATGCTTTTGTCTATATATCCTGGGTCTTTGCATAAAATATATTTTGTCCAATGGGTCATGATTAAAAGTTTGGAAAACACTAATTTTGGTGTCCCAAAGGTGATGCAGTGGGAACCATAAGTTTTAGTGATTTTTGCCTCCAGTCTATTAATTTCAAACATTTGCCCTTGCCTTTTCACAGGGCATCAATCCTTCACACCAAATATAATACCTCCGTTAGAGAGAGAAGAAAAGCTTTGGATGATGAAGCCAGCAACCCAGAGAGATAGCTCTTTAGGTGAGAGCCATGCACCCGTGAAGCTGTCCTGCTTCTCAGCATCTCCACAGCTGCGGCGCTGGTCTCAGCCAACACGTGGGCTGTGGTTTACTGGAGCTTTCCTACAGCTCTCCTCGTTCTACCTTGCTCTTTTACGATCAGTTCTTCACTCAGGGTGAAGTCTTAGATCATGTCATTCCTCTGCGCAGAACTTCAAATAGCTTCTTATGTGACTCAGAGTAAAATCCACGTTACAGGTAGTCCCCGACTTACGATATGGTTCCATTCCGATGACTCTGTTGTTAGTTATGATGTAAGTCAAATACCTCATTTTTTTTAGTTTTCATTATTGTCACAGCCTGCTATACAGCAGTGTTTTGAACAATAAGTCATAACATTGAACATCTCTGAGTGAACATCTGAGAATAACATCAGCAAAGTACATGCTGCAACATTGTATGTAGTACATATTACTAATGATAAGATGTACCAAAAAAGAAAAACCATATGGTCATAAGTGCAGTTCATCATTACTCGAATATGTTGTAAGTCGGGGATTACCTGTACTTAGAGTGGTTTGTGTGTGTCCCATGTGGTCTGCCCCTCCATCTTCCCCCATCTTCTGTAAACATGGCCTATCACTTTCCCCCTTGTTAGTCTGTTCCAGCCACATCTACCTCTCTTTACTATGCCAAGGATGCTTCCGCCTCATCACTATCTACTTGTTCTCCCCTCTGTCTGGAATGTTCTTTTACTCTACCACCTCTTGGCCCCTCCCTCACTTCATTTAGGTCTCTTCTCAGATGTACCATCAGAAGAAGGACCGTGACCACTCTATTTGTATTACCTTCCTTTTCCTTTGGAAACCCTGGTGGCACAGTGGTTAAGAGCTATGGCTGCTAACCAGAAGGTTGGCAGTTCACATCCACCAGGCACTGCTTGGAAACCCTGTGGGGCAGTTGTACTCTGTCCTAGAGGGTCGCTGTAAGTCGGAATCGACTCAACAGCAATGGGTTATGTTTTTTTCCTTTTCCTTCACTCTCCTTTTTCATATTTTGTCTTACTTTGTGTCTAAGCACTTCTCACCACTTACCATATTAATGTGTATTTTTGTTTACTTGTTTATCTCACTGCATTCCCACTGGAATGTAATCGCAAGAGAGGAGAAATTCTGTCTTGTTTATTGCTATATCTTCAATGTATAGAACAGACCTGGCAGAGGGTATACAGTAAGTATTTGTTGAATGAATGAATGAGTGAGTTAATGATTTTTCATTACCATGGAGATATCTAAAGGGTAGTAAACAAAAACGTGTGATAAAGGTATAGTCCAGACAGTTTTTTTCATTTTTCCTGATGAATGTCTTTATGGAAGCAGACTGCCATATCTTTCTCCTGTGGAGCAGCTGGTGGGTTCAAACCATCGACCTTGTGGTTAGCAGCTGAGCGCCTAACCACTGCACCACCAGAGTTCCTTCAATTTATTAGGAGGTTTTGGATGTTTGTAGCTATGTGTCCATTGGCCCATATCTCTTGAACGCTTTAGCTTTGCAGTTATAACAGAATCAAATACCATTTCTCCTTGTGGCCTTCCTGCAGCCTTCAGTAGCAAATCATACTTGCTTGGGGAAGAACTACATTTTAGAATAAAGATTGAATAGCCGCTTTTTAGCCAGGACCCGTATAAAAGAAAAGATCTACTCTTTACATCAGGAAAGAGAAATTCTCAGATAATAACTAGCTTTCAAGTTAGTCTTTCCCATCAAAGATTTTCCTCATGGCAGCCATCTACCTCTTCCAAAGAGTTGTTAGGCACTGTTGAGTTGATTCCAACTAATAGCAACCCTGTGCACAACAGAACGAAACACTGCCCAGCCCTGCACCATCCTCACAGTCATTGTTATGCTTAAGCCCATTGTTGCAGACACTGTGTCAGTCCATCTCCTTGAGGGTCTCTTTTTCGCTGACCTTCTACTTTACCAAGCATGATGTCCTTCTCCAGGGGCTGATCCCTCCTGATAACATGTTTAAAGTATGTGAGACGTAGGCTCGCCGTCCTTGCTTCTAAGGAGCATTCTGGCTGTACTTCTTCCAAGACAGATTTGTTGGTTCTTTTGGCAGTCCACGGGATATTCAGTGTTCTTCACCAACACCACAATTCAAAGGCGTCAGTTCTTCTTCGGTCTTATTCATTGTCCAGCTTTTGCATGCATATGAGGTGATTGAAAACACCATGGCTTGGGTCAGGCGCACCTTAGTCTTCAAGGTGATATCTTTGCCTTTCAGCACTTTAAAGAGGTCTTTCGCAGCAGATTTGCCCAGTGCAGTGCGTCTTTTGATTTCTTGACCGCTGCTTCCATGGGTGTGGATTGTGGATCCAAGTAAAATGAAATCCTCGACAACTTCAGTCTTTTCTCTGTCATGATGTTGTGAGGCTTTCTGTTTTCTTTATGTTGAGGTGTGATCCATACTGAAGTCTGTGGTCTTTGATCTTCATCAGCAAGTGCTTCAAGTCCTCTTCACTTTCAGCAAGCAAGGTTGTGTCACCTGCGTAACGCAAGTTGTTAATGAGTCTTCCTCCAATCCTGATGCCTCGTTCTTCTTCATGTAGTCCAGCTTCTCAGGTTATTTGCTCAGTATACAGATTAAATAAGCATGGTGAAAGGATACAACCTTGATGCACACCTTTCCTGACTTTAAACCACGTAGTATCACCTTGTTCTGTTCGAATGACTGCCTCTTGATCTACGTACAGGTTCCTCATGAGGACAATTGAGTGTTCTGGAATTCTCATTCTTCACAGCATTATCCATAATTTTTTACGATCCACACAGAGTTAGAGAAAAGAATGTTACTTATCTTTTTAGTCATCCCTATTTAAAAATATGATATGTATGGGCGTGCCTTTATTTTCTTTCTATAAAATTAGTTATTAAACAAGCAAATGTTAAAGTGATTGATTTTAGATGCTCATTCTGGGTAGGATTATGAAATTACCCACCCCAAATTGGCACATCCTCAGGAAGACGGAAAAAACAAAACACATACACACACGCACACATTTAAAAGTGATAGCTTTTGAAAATGTACAGAAACTGTGAACTATGTAACCAAGAACTTAAGAAGAACACATTTATCTATTATTTTTTCTAAGTTTCCATCATTACAATATAACTTTCCATTTGAACAATTTTAATTTTTTGATGAAAGAATTGATACCTTCCTTAACTATTTAGGCCATTGGATATGAGTCACCATAAGAAATACTTTTTATATCATAAACAATACAAACATTCATGTTTTTGTGTGTGTGTATTATATGTGTGTGTATATATATAGCAAGCATTTTATATAATTTATGTAAAGGTAAGAGATACCTTTACTGTTTATAAAGCAAGTCTAATACTTTTTTCTATTCTGTTAATGTTTGTCAAAAGCTAATAGAGTTGTTATAATTTCATTAATAAGTCCCAGCATTCAGTTTGAAAAACAATAGCGTCGTCCTTACAGGACAGTGTATCTAAAAAGTAAATCCATTGCCATCACGTCATTTCCAACTCATAGTGACCCTACAGGACAGAGTAGAACTGCCCCATGGGGTTTCCAAGGAGTGGCTAGTGGTTTCGAACTGCTGACCTTTTGGTTAGCAGCCGAGCTCTTAACTGCTGCTCTACCAGGGCAGGTTTGAAACAAAAGAAATTTGCTTTCTCACAGCTCTGGAGGCTAGAAATCTGAAATCAAGTGTTTGCAAGGTTGATTCCTTCTGGAGGGCTCAGAAAATCTGTTCCATGCCTCTCTCATAGCTTCTGGTGGTACCTGCAATCCTTGGCATCCTTGGCTTGTAGATGCATCACTCCAATCTCTGCCTCCATTGTCACTGTGTGTCTCTCTGTCTCTTCTCTTCTTATAAAGACACCAAGCATACTGGATTAGGGCCCATCCTACTCCATATGACCGCCTATTAACTGTATCTACAAAGATGCTATTTCCAAATAAGGTTATATTCACAGATACTGGGGGTTAGGACTTGTGTAGTAGTAGTGCCTGAAGTCCTCTAACTTCAGGATGAGGAAAGAGAATCACCAACAGCCTAAAGCTGATTCCTATGAGGTGGAGATCACACTTACCCCCAGTCTCCAACCTTTTACCAATTCTGACACAGCTGCCTCGCCGTGGCACTCTCTACTTCTCTGCTGCGTTTGATAACTCATTGCAGTTGCCACACACAACTTACCATAATTAACGGTTAAGTGGTTTATTAAGGAAGTAAGAGCACAACTTGGAATCAGTATCAACAAGCTACAAGTCAGAATTAGAATCAGGAAGTATGTAGACAAAGTCTAGAAGGCTCCCCTGAGGTGGAGAGCACATCCCTCCCTTCTTCAGTGCAGGACAGCTCTCTCAGCACCTCTCGGCCCCGGATAGGCCCTTGTGTCTGCGGTGCACGCCCCTCAGCTGTGGAGGCCTCCACTCAGCTGCCTCAGGACAGGCCTCTTGGCCCTGAACACCCCCTCTCAGCCATGCAGGCCTCCCTGCTGTTGGCCTCTTCACTGCTCACTGACTCACCTCATAGCCCGTGTAGCCCCTTTGTTCAGCTCTCTTAGCTGCGTTCCTAGCCGCAGGTTTCTGCTGTCACCGCTGACTCTGCCTCAGGGCCTCTTCCAGGCCTCTCACTGTCTTCAGTGTTACAACCCTTAACCTGTGTTACATCTCTTTTAGGAGGTTCCTCGCCTCCTCTCTCTCTGCTTCTTCTGTCTTCTTGCCTCTCTTGCCTTTCCTTCTTTCTAATATCTTCTTTCTGAAACTTCTGTGGGGTTGGCTGCATACATAAGCAATCTCCTTGTCAATTTCAAGGCATGGCTTTCCCAGCAGGGCTAAAAACTGACCGGTCTCCTCGGTGGAACATAGTCATTTTATTTGTGTAGTTACAGAGATTTCAATTACCATAGAGCAATGTATGTTATTACTGTAAACCCCTTTCCCCAGATGTCCTTATGGAGGATATTTCCCAGCAGGAGGTGAAGGACCACTCTCTGCTTATACTTTAAACTTTAGACACTTAGGTAATAAGGTACTTTCTCCCAAACATGCTAGTCATTCCAACCAGTCTAGTGCCCCAAATTTCCTAAACATTGAAATAAATACCCAATAAAATAATCCCGGGCAAAGGTTTTCAACATCGTCTAGGGAACTCTTCTGATAATCAATCTCTAAGGATTTTACTTGACTTTAAGAGCAGGGCCAGTTCTGATGTGTATGCAATAGGCAGAATTATGTGGAAGCTATTTCTCAGACATCTGCTGCAGCAAAGGAGAACGTGCAGTTTCATCTTTATAAAGATTTCCTAGGAAGTATTTTTCTTGCCCTGCAGCCACCAGATTTCTAACTTGTAGCTCACTTATGCAATTTAGTATGATTCTAAATGGGTGTCATTATTGCTTAGTGAATGGGAGCCTAGTGGACCTCCTCTTGGTTTCTAGAGGCATGTAAATCAGATAACATGATACATGATAATGAAGAAAAACTGAACCTTCTCCTGGTTCAGTAAAGCCATAGGCTATTTAAAACCTTGAAATCTCTGAACAGAGCATTCACTGGCCGCATTCAAATTCTCTTTATCCTTTCAGGAGGCAAGAATCTAAATGAGATGGAGACTCTTCAAGAAGTAGGATTAAGGTACCTGTCACATGAAGAGCTTTTCTGCTCGCAAATCTGGCAACAAGTTATAAGGGAGTTAAGCCAGGGTCAAGATTCCACGATAAATATTGACGGAACTATTTCTCAGTTGCAAAAACAAAGTGATGTACCCTATAAAGATGAGGAGTATGGTAAAGGCTTTCATCAGCATTCACAACTTCAAATTCATCAGCGTGTCCACCTTGGAGAAAATCCCCTGGTAGGGCAGGAATGTGGAAAAGGTTTCATTTGGAACTCTCATCTTCAACTTAACCAGAGGGTCCATGCAGGAGAGAAGCCATATAAGTGTGAAAAATGTGATGATGCCTTCCGTCGGTTTTCAAGTCTTCAAGCCCATCAGAGACTCCATAGTAGAGCGAAATCATACAAACATGATGTGTTGTGTAAGGGCTTCAATCAGAGGTCGTATCTTCACCGTCATCAGAGACTCTTCACTAGGCAGAATCCAGACAAATATGAGGAGTGTGGGAGGAACATTGGGAAAAGCTCATGTTATCAAGCTCATCTGATAGCCCACAGAGGAGAGAAACCCTATAAATGTGAGGAGTGTGGGGCAGGCTTCAGTCAGAGTTCATATCTTCAAGTCCATCAGAGAGTCCACACTACAGAGAAACCTTACAAATGTGACGAGTGTGGCAAGGGCTTCAGTTGGCGCTCACGATTACAGGCTCACCAACGAATCCACACTGGAGAAAAACCATACAAATGTGATGCATGTGGTAAGGGCTTTAGTTATAGTTCACACCTTAACATTCATTGTAGAATCCACACAGGAGAGAAACCCTACAAATGTGAGGCATGTGGGAAGGGCTTCAGTGTGGGTTCACACCTTCAAGCCCATCAGATAAGCCACACTGGAGAGAAACCATACAAATGTGAGGAGTGTGGAAAGGGCTTCTGTCGGGCCTCAAATCTTCTGGACCATCAGAGAGGTCATACTGGAGAGAAACCATATCAGTGTGATGCATGTGGTAAGGGCTTCAGTCGTAGCTCAGATTTTAACATTCATTTTCGAGTTCATACAGGAGAAAAACCCTATAAATGTGAGGAATGTGGTAAGGGCTTTAGCCAAGCCTCAAATCTGCTGGCTCATCAAAGAGGCCACACTGGAGAAAAACCATACAAATGTGCTACGTGCGGCAAAGGCTTCAGTCGTAGTTCAGATCTTAACGTTCATTGTAGAATACACACAGGAGAAAAACCCTATAAATGTGAGAAGTGTGGTAAGGCCTTCAGTCAGTTCTCAAGTCTTCAAGTCCATCAGAGAGTCCACACTGGAGAGAAACCATATCAATGTGCAGAGTGTGGGAAGGGTTTCAGTGTAGGTTCACAGCTTCAAGCCCATCAGAGATGCCACACTGGAGAGAAACCATATCAATGTGAGGAGTGTGGGAAGGGCTTCTGTCGGGCCTCAAATTTTCTGGCTCATCGTGGAGTCCACACTGGAGAGAAGCCATACCGATGTGATGTGTGTGGTAAGCGCTTCAGACAGAGATCATACCTTCAAGCCCATCAGAGGGTCCACACTGGAGAGAAACCATACAAATGTGAGGAGTGTGGGAAAGTCTTCAGTTGGAGTTCATACCTTCAAGCCCATCAGAGAGTCCACACTGGAGAAAAACCTTACAAATGTGAGGAGTGTGGGAAGGGCTTCAGTTGGAGTTCAAGTCTTATAATTCATCAGCGAGTCCATGCTGATGATGAGGGTGATAGGGATTTTTCATCAGAGAATTCATACAGGAAAGGAACTCAATAAAATTATATGTTTTAAGACCTCAAATGTGTGCTGATATATTCCACTTTTCAGAGCTGGCATAGGAGACAAAGTATTTGTTGCATGAAAGGGTCATTGTTTCAGCCAGAGCTCAACATGTTACGATGGTCAGGAGACCACACAACAGAGAAGCCTTGTGAGAATGGAAATATAAAGACTTGGTTCAGACCTTGATACTTAGCAGGTATTACACAGAAGAGAGGTCTTAAACGAACGGTGAATCTGATCTGGAGTTAACCAAAAGTACAAAGATGGAAATGCCAAAGTCTATCTCACTGGAATATAAGCTCCAAGAGATAGGAACTTTGTTAACAGCCAAATCTACTCTGCCTTTTCAGTGCCTAACACATTCATTGTAGGTTTTCAGTAATTGTTAAATGAGTAAAAAGGAGAACAATTATATTTGAAGTTTTTTTTCATTTCTTCTCTGAAAATTTCTATAAAATTGTACTCGAGGAATTCTGCAAGGCTTGGAGAATATTTAAGTTAGACACATGAACTTGTTTTTCCAAACCTACAGGTCCTGTGAACTAGTGTGTATCAAACTGAAGATTGCAACCCATTAGTGGGTCCAGAAATCGATTAGGTTGTGGCCAGCATTTTTGTATACTAGTGGTACTTTAATGAGGTATAATTTGCATGCAGTAGCATGCAGAAGTCTCAAGTTTACATGTTCATGAATTTTGACAAATATATACAATTGTGTAATCATCACCAAGCTCAATATATAGAATATTTTTATTATACCAGAAAGTTTCCTTGTGTCCATTTCTAGTTAATCCTAATGCCAGTGGCAACAAGTATTATGATTTCTATAGCCATAGATTAGTTAGGCCTTTTTATGGGTTCAATGTGCTTTTGTGTCCGGATTCTTTTGATAAAATATATATGATCATCTCAATACATACAGAGAATACATTTGACAAAATTAAACATCCATTCTTTCTTTTTAAAATATTGTACTTCAGGTGAAGGCTTACAGAACAAACAGTTTCTCATGTAACAGTAGTACGCATGCTGTTTTATGACTTTGGTTAACAACCCCACAACATTTTAACCCTCTGAATTCTCAGCTTTTTTTTTTTTTTTTTTTTTTTTTGGTGAAAATACACATAGCCAAAGATACACCATTTCAAAACTTTTTACGTACACATTTAAGTGACATTGACTATGCTCTTCCAATTGTGCTGCCATTCTCACCCAAGATGAAGGCTTACAGGACAAAATAGCCTCCCATTTAACAGTTACTACAAATGTTGCCCTATAACAATGGTTAACAATCTCACAACACAACAACAGTATCCTTACTCAACTTGTGTTCCTTATCATCAGCTTCCTACTCCCCCTCTGCCTTCTGGCCCTTGTCACTGGACTCCTGTACCTCGTTAGTAAATGTCCATTCTTGATAAAAATTTCTCAAATGAGATAAAAGGCATTTATGAAAACCCTATAACCTAACATTCTTTTTTTATTATTATTAGGGAATAATTTATATACAGTGAAATGGACTCTTTTTTGATGTATCATTCTGAGTTTTGGCAAATGCTTACTGTCACATAATGAATACCACATCAAGCATTTAACAGTTACAGCATTCTCCCTCAACCCCATAAATTCCCTTGTATTAACAACACATCTTCCCATTACCAGTCGTTGGAAACCGATGACCTATTTTCTGTCTGTATGGTTTGCCTTTTCCAGAATGGTATATAAATGGAAACATACAGTATGTAGCCTTTTGAATGTGGCTTTCAGTTGTTCTAATGCTTCTGAGAATCATCTATCTTGTATGTAGTAGTTGCTGTTCTTTTTATTACTGAGTATTATTCTATTACATGGATGTAGCATGGTTTGTATATTCATTTACCACTTTAAGGACATTTGGTTTGTTTCTAGTTTTTGGTGATTGTGAGGAAATCAGCTATAAATAATTCACTTACAGGTTTGTGTCTGAACATAAGTTTTGAGTAAATACCTAGGAATGGGATTGCTGGGTTGTATGGTAAGAGTATTTTAACTTTATGAAAAACTGACAAATTTTTCTAAAGTGACTGCAGTACCATTCTGCATTCCCCCCGTTAATAGATGAGCGTTCCAGTTGTTCCTTATCATCATCAGCAACTTGATATGTCAGGGTTTTGTTTTGTTTTGCTTTAAGCATTTCTAATAGGTTTATAGTGGTATTTCAATTTGGTTTTATTTGACACTTCCCCAATGACTGTTGAGAAATAATTATTGCAAGAAGACCAAGGGATTCCCTGGAACAGAGTTGGCTATATGTTGGGTGGCCACCTATGCATCATATGTAGGATATACGTAGCACATGCAGGTCCACATTTTGTCTCGTATCCTTTTGCCTCCAGGAGTTATCAAGTAATTTCTTAAGAGGAAGCTGTGAACTGATTGAATGCCCCAAACAAATGTAGAGGACAATATGGATAAAAGGAAGCCCAAGGAGTTTGGCACTGAGAACTGGAGTGGTAGAATCTCAGACCCAGGCAGTGAGCTAAATGAGGCATACACCAAGTAAAGCCTGAAGACTCCACAGTGACATGTTTGGGCCCCTGGCATGTAGGCCTTGGCATGCTGGGGGTGCCTGTATATTCTGATGGGAATCATGGGCATTTTCTTTCTAGATCTTGTAGTGGTTCACATTCAGTATTGCCATAATGGGATGAAGCCAAAGCTGGCATCCTATTTAAGAAAGTTAGTGCTGAGAACTTATTTGAGATCTTTTCCTTTTTGGAAGATCCATACATTTGTAGGTATGGGGCCAGGTGCTAAGACTTCTGTTACCTCCAAAGAGGGACCTGAAGTTAGCCAACATTTAAAACCATTATACTGGGGAGAAACAGCAGGCTTTGGCAGAGAGCTTTCTTATATAGAATAGACTGGGGGTCGAGGATGCTCACTTTTCAGTGGGTCCAGTTTCATTATCTGCCCTAGATCTAGATGCCAGTCTAACACAGATTGTGCCAGGACGGAACAGGGATGGTGAATTGGGGATGTGTCATTAAATGTGAAAGGGAGTTCTAGGTATTGTAGAAAGACTAGAAAGGGGAAGAGGGAACCCTGTTTACATTTTGGCAGGGTGTCTTAGGTCATAAAAGTTGAGAGTTCAGTGTCACTAAGGCAGTGAGCAAAAGAGCCATTTGTGAAACTATTGTCCATTTTGTAATTTTAAGAGAGCTTCCTTCAGTAGACCATTATTTCTATTAGGCTTGCTATCTCTGGATGATAGGACAAATGGAGATTCCAGAGTTGAGGTACAACAAGGCCTGTGCCTAAACTGAATGAGCAGTAATGTGTGGATGTAATGTCAATGATACCTGGGGGCCAAAAGGAACTAACCAAATTTTGGTGAGTCCAGTAATGGTGATATCAGCAGTAGCATGCTGGGAATGGTAAGCCAAGGATAGACCCTCAATCATTGTGAGGGCAAAGCCATTTGTGCCAGCAGATTGGGGCAGTGGCCCAACAAAATCAGTTTGACAGAAAAGTTTTTACCCCTTGTAATAGATGTTCATTGGCCATGATACCTATGGTGGCACAGGACACAAAGGTCACAGTGGGAGAGTAGGGCTTGAATTAGATCCAGTGGCTTGGAGATGCCATGGATTTTAGCCCTGAGTCCATGATGTGGGTAATACTTAAGTTTATTTGAGAAATGTGAGCAAGTTGGCAGCTATAGCATTAAAATGAGCCTCCCCTATGGGGGCCTTTGTATGAGTTGAAATATGGGTGAGTTTAATTGTAATATGTGAAGTCTGAGAGGCAATATATTCATCTATATGATAGACCCCACAGGAATGATCCTGATTGGGAAATCTATTTTGAGCTCATTGACAGAAGCAAACAGCCCAGGAATCTGTAAAAATATGACAAATGGGACATGCCTTTGTTGAAGGTGTCCTCTAGAGCCAAAGTGATGGTCATCAGATCTGTGAGTTGGGCCCACCCTTGTGTCCCTCCTTTATCAGGGATGTCCTGGCCATGGAACGGAAAGTGGCAGTTTTCTAGCAGGCTCCATTATCTGTGTTGATGGTGCTGTTGTCTGTGAAATAAATGGAATCCCTTTCCACTGGACTCAGTTTATCCCAAATGGCCAGTGGGACTGGGAGAATGGTGATCTTGCATAGATCCAAGAACTTGGGAAAAAGAGGGCTGAGTAAGCCACATTCTCCTGTAGTGTTGGTATATCCGAGGGCCAAAGTTGAGCTGCATTCTGAAGGTACCATTTCCATTTAGTAAAGAGAGTTCTATGTGCCAGATCTATGGGATGTCGCCTCCATGACCTAAGGTATAATGGGCGAGTCCAAAGGGTCACAGGCTCAGGGCCTTTGATAGCATCTTTCTCAAGTAGGGCCTAATGGACCACTGAGAGTTGTCTTTTAAGAGGAGCATACCTCTCAGCTTCTGAAAGTAATTTGCACCAGAAATCTGTAGGAAATTGTCAGCTATTGTTTATGATCCAGATACTCTAAGAGGCATTAAGAATTCGTGGCTAGGTCTTCCACAGTAAAGGAATCACTGGGTGGGACAAATGACATTGTTTTTCAGATAGCTTTTTGGGTGGCCTCAAAGGCCTGTTGTTAGGTATTCTTTATTCAAATTGAAATGATTTTTTAGTGACTGCATAAATAGGTTGAAAAAATTTTAGGTGGGGAATGGTTACCACCAGAAGCCAAACTGATCAAGTAGGTGTTGTCTTACTTGAAAGAGGTGAGAATGAAGAGAATCAACACTTATTACTTGACTGGATCTGGTATAGAGTGGCTTTCTGTGGACAAAATTATGCCTCAAAATTTGACAGAGGGCCCTGGACCTTTTTAGGTATAATGGCTCAGCCATGGTCAATCAAAGTCTGGAATACATTTTAAATGTACAATGGCTTCATGCATTTATCCCCTTAGAACATATTATCAGTATAATATCATCACTGAGTGCCCAGGGATATCAAACCATTGAAAGTCCTGCCTGTATAAATTTTGAGCAATGATGAACTATTGAGATACCCCATAGGTGATCTAGTGAATGTATATGGGGATACCTCAAAGGTAAGTGCAAATCGTATCTGTAATGCTGGAGAAATGGGGACAGGATAAAACATATCAGCTAGATTAATAATTGTGAAGAACTTTCCTGTGGCCAATTGGATGGAATCAGTAAATGATATTTTGTATAGAGGCCTTAACTGGGGGTACCACCACACTGAGATTGTGGTAGTCAGCCATAAGGGGCCATTCATTTTTATTATGCTTAAAGATGGGCCAAATAGGGCTATTGAAGGGGCAGATGGTGGGAATGAGGACTCCTTCTGCAACCAAATCTTGAATATAAAAACCAAAACCAGACCAGTTGCCATTGAGTCATCTCTGACTCATGATGACCCCCTGTGTTCCAGAGAAGAACTGTTCTCCATAGGGTTTTTGATGACCCTGACCTTTCAAAAGCAGATCACCAGGCCTTTCTTCCCAGGCACCTCTGGGTGTGTTTGAACGACCAACCTTCAGTTAGTCTAGAACTTAACCATTTGTGACACCTAGAGACTCCTAAATAAGGAATAATTGATCTTAATTCATTAAGACTCTGTGTATGTGTGTGTAGTAAATATATATGTAACAAATATTTGCCATTTCAACAATCTTCACATGTACATTTTAGTGGCATTAATTATGTTCATCATGATGTTCAACTGTCACCCTTACCATTTCCAAATTTTTCCATCATTAACAGAGGCTCGGTGTTCCATAATCATTGAGTCCTGCTTTCCTCCTCCCTTCTACCTGCCCTTAGTAATCACTAATAAACTTTGGTCTCTGTACACTTTCCTATTCTAGATATTTCATATAATTGGGGTCATACAGTATTTGTCCTTTTGTGACTGACTTATTTTACTCAGCATAATGTTTTCCAGCTTTATCCATGTTGTAGCATGTATCAGGGCTTCATTTCTCTTTATGACTGAGTAATACTTCATTGTATGTGTCAAATTTTTGAATGGGGTCCCGATAGAAAGCATTATTTGGAGGGGAACCCTTATTCTGATTATTGTAACAATATGTCTTCCTAGGGCCACTTTGGTTTGTATTTGGTACATGATGGCATCTGTGACAGATTAATTTGCTGCTATTAATTCTCATCCATCTAGGGCCTCCCATATAATGATGGCCCTATTAAAAGCAATAATGAAGCTTAATAATTGAGAGGAGCTCCTTGTAGATTCTCTTGTCCTTTTAATGTCCATGGGGCCTGTAGTGATGTTACCTCTCTCATTTCTGATATTGCTGATTTTGTGTCTTTTCCCCTTTTTTGTCATTTTAACAATATTTATCAATTTTATTGATTGTTAGTCTTTAGTATATTCTTCTACTTGCCTTTTTACTTTGCTCTTCTAGTTTCTCAAGGTAAAAGTTTAGATCATTAATTTGAGACATTTTCTAATAATAGGCATTTAATTGTATACATTTCTCTCTAAATATTGCTTTAGCTGCATAGCACAAGTTTTGGTATGTCATGCTTTAATTTTCATCCAATTCAAAGTATTTTCTGATTTTCCTTGTTGACTTCCTCTTTGACCACATGAGTTTTTTAGAATCGTGTGTTTTTTTTTGTTTCATTTTCCATATATTGGGATTTTCCAGATACCTTTCTGTTACTGATTTGTAGTCTAACTTTCTTGTGATCAGAGCACATATTTTGTATGGTTTCAGTTCTTTTCAATTTGTTAAGGAGTGTTTTGTGGCCTAGAATATGTCAGTTTTCATGAATGTTCCATGTGCACTTGGAAAGAATGTGTATTCTACTGTTGTTGGGTAGAGTAGTCTGTAAATGTCAGATCAATTAGGTCAAGTTGGTGGATAATGTTGTTCAGGTCTTCTGTATCTTTACTGATTTTCTGCTTGTTATACCCACTGCTGAGAGATGAGTATTGAATTTGGCAGATATAATTGTGGATTTGTCTGTTTCTGTTTTCATTTCTGTCAGTTTTTGCTGTGTGTATTTTGAAGCTGTGCTGTTAGGTCCATAAATATATAAGATTGTTAAGATTCTTGATGATAATTTTTTATCTTTATCATTATGTAATGTTTCTGATAATATTTCTTTTTTTGAAGTCTATTTTGTCTGATGTTGATACTAATATTTCCATAGAAAGTCCTGCTTTATCATGATTTGTGTTTGCATGGAATATCATTTCCTATCCTTTTACTTTTAACATATCATGGTCTTTATATTTAAAGGCCATTTCTTTGGATGGCCAATAGTTTGGTCTTGTTTTTTCATCCAGTCTAATAATGTCTTTTAATCAGTATATTTTAAGCATTTACATTTAATGTAATTATTGATATGTTTAGATTTAGTTCTCCCATTTTATTATGTTTTCTGTTTGTCTCTTTTTTTTTTGTTTGTTTGTTTTGCTTTCTTCTCTGCCTATTTTTTTTCTTTACTTTTCTTTTCTTTTTTTTTTTTTTTTTTAGTATTCTATTTTAATTCATCTATTTGCCTTTTGACTATACTGGTAGTCCCCAACTTATGACGGGGTTCCCTTCTGACAACTTTGTCATAAGTTGGTTCTGACTTAAGTTGAATAAACAAAACAAAACCAAAAAACCTGTTGCCATCAAGTCGATTCCAACTCATACCTCTGTTTTTTTTTAGTTTTCATAGCCTGCTATATAGTAGTGTTTTGAAGAGTAAATCATACCATTGAACATCTGCGAGTGAACATCTGAGAATGATAGCATCAGCAAATTACATGCTGCAACATTGTATATAGACATATTACTAATGGTAAGATGTACCCGCCCCCCCCAAAAAAAGACGGTTGTAAGTGTGGTTCGTTGTAACCCCAATACATTGTAAGTCGGGGACTACCTGTATCTCTTTATCTTATTCTTTTGGCGGTTGCTCTAGGAATTAGTAGTTGCCTAGCCTTCCACAGTCTACTTAGAGTTAATATAATACCACTTTAAATAAAATATTTAACAAAAATAGTTGCCATCCAGTCAGTAACAACTCATGGTGACCCCATGTGTGTCTGAGTAGAACTGTGTTCCATAGGGTTTTCAGTGGCAGATTTTTTGGAAGCAGATCACCAGGCTTTCTTCCAAGTTACCTCCGGGTGACTAGAACTTCCAACCTTTCATTTAGCAACCAAGCACATTAACCATTTGCACCACCCAGGGACTCCAAGTAAAATACAGAAGTCTTGAAACCATGTAAGTCCTTTTACCCTCTTTCTGCTGACCTTTAAGCTACAGTTGTTGTGTTACACCTACATGTTTTGAAAATACCATCAGATTAGTTATTCCTTTAACCTGGCATGCATATTTTAAAGAAATTAAGGAGGAGAAATAGTTTTATAATATTTTCCTATATATACCATGTATGTTGCTACTGATTCCTAAAAAATCCAGGTTTCCTACTGGTAGCATTTCCCTTCAGTCTGAAGAACTTACTTTAGCATTTCTTTCAGAACAGGTATACTGTGATGATTTCTTTTAGTTTTTCTTCATCTTATTTCACCTTCACACTTAATGGACATTTTCACTAGATATATTCTAGCTTGACTGTTCATTTCCTTTAGCACTTTGAAGATGTTATTCCATTGTCTTCTGACCACCATGATTTCTGATGAGAAATTAGTGGTATTTGGAATTCTTTCCATACAATATTTGGTGTGTTGTTTTTCTCTAGCTGTTTTCAAGATTTTTTTATATTTGATCTTCATCAATTTGCTTATCATATGTATAGGCATAGTTGTCTTTAAGTTTAGTCTGTTTGTGGTGCACGGAGCTTCTAGAATCTGGAAATATGTGTCTTTCAACAAATTTGAGTTGTTTCAGCCATTATTTCTTCAAATATGCTTCCTGCCCCTATCTAGATAATTCAGTAGGTAAAGATAACGTTTTACAATCTGTTACTAAAATCACACCAGTAATAAAAGAATTTTTTTTTCATTTTAACAAGGAGAAAACCAAATTATAGTTTTGCATCACTATAGTTTTTGATATGAAGACTCGTTTTAAAACCGTAAGAATAAACCTATCAAAACTTAGCCAGCTTTGAACAACAAATAAAATTCCTTTTCCACAAACTTACAACCTTTTATATCCACTCAAGTTTTGTTCTGCATGTTCCTTTTTTTCATTCTGGAATAACCAGTTATTTTACTTTAGAAGAAAATCACTCTTTTTTTCCTTAACACATCCTTCATACATTGCATATTTAGCCTAAATACAAGATTTTAAGTTACCAAAAAGGTCTTGGAAACTGCCTTTCAGCTGACATACTATAGACAATAATTACTGTTGAAATAAAGTTTATCAAAATAATGACTCAATTTGGTTAAACCCAGATTTGTATATTTTATAATCCTAATATGCATGCAAAAGCTGGACAATGAATCAACCAAAGAACAATTTACACATTTGAATAATGGTGTTGGCGAAGAATATTAAATATACCATGGACTTCCAAAAGAACAAACAAATCTGTCTTGGAAGAAGTACAACAAGAATGCTCCTTAGAAGCAAGAATGGTGAGACTTTGTCTCACATACTTTGAATATGTTATCAGGAGGGACCAGTTCCTGGAGAAGGACATCATGCCTGGTAAAGTAGAAGGTCAGTGAAAAAGAGGAAGACCCTCAACGAGATGGATTGACACAGTGGCTGCAACAATTGGCTCAAGCATAACAATGATTATAAGGATGTTGCAGGACCAGGCAGTGTTTTGTTCTATTGTACACAGGGTTGCTATGAATCTGAATTGACTTGACAGCACCTAACAACAACAACAGGGAAATTCTAAGGTAGTAAAAAGGAGGAAGGAGTGAGGAAGGTGACAAGAGGGGAGGGTGATGAGATAATTTGGGGAAATTTCAAGTTTCTCAAAGATGCCACTGAAGTTCCAAATTACCCTTTGTGAAATTTTGCCATTTTTTGGGAGAATGAGTGCCATCGTGGCAGAGCATGTAATCAGTAAGGGAAGAAGAGGAAGGAGAATCAGAAGACTGAAAATTCCCCATAGTGAAGGGATGTACCATAATAGAACAGAGAAACCGAACAAAATTGCAACAAACAAGGAAGACAAATGAGATCACAACAAATAAGGTTAAATGAGATTTCAACAAATAGGGGAGTTAAATGAGATCTCAACAAATAAAAAACCCATTGCTGTCGATTCCAATTCACAGTGACCCTATAGGATAGAAGAGAACTGCCCTATAGGTTTTCCAAGGCAGTAATCTTTACCGAAGCAGACTGCCACTTATTTCTCCCACAGAGAAACTGGTGGATTCAAACCAACAACCTTTCGATTATTAGCCATATGCTTAACAACTGCACCACGAGGGCTCTTTTGTCAATAAATGGGGAAGTTAAATGAGATCTCAACAAATAAAAAAACAAATGACATTTCACAAATAGGGAAACCAGCAGACAGAGGCCCCCCTAAAGGGCCGGGAATTTCCTACTTAAGAGTTAGCGAAGTAGATCCCCTAGTCACAAATAGCCAAAAGAAACTTCTGTCCAGGAAGATTTTTGCTTGACCAGAGCACTCAACCAGAAAGTTGGATGAGAAGTCCCCACCTGAAGAGCAAAGAAGCCTTCCAAGAAAGGTTCTCACTCAGAGAGAGTCAGACAGAGTCACAGAGTGTAAATCCCCACATGAAAAGCCAAGAAACCTCAGGAAGGTCCTCACTTGAACAGAAAGAGTCAGAGAAAGTCCTGCTCAAACAGAAAACAACTGGGAAGAGCCCCATTTAATAGACTTAGAGTAGCTGCGTGGGAAGGATGATGGAATCTGATAAGTTTCTTTTATTTTTTTAAAAAAAGGACCACACCAAAAACAACTGATACCTCGTTATGCAAAAACAGGTACTCTAAATACCAAAGAATTAAAGTCAAGTCCTTACCATTGCTTCAAAAAACTGCAGTCTGGAGCACTGGATCAGGAGTCAGAATCACCAAAGGATCCCTGATCAATCAGGAGTGAAGACAGAGACTTCAGAGGTGCACACCTGGGGTCCTGGGTGAGAGGTCTGGAGGTCCAGTGATGAATCTGATTCTATCTGAGTTATGGCACCAGAACTGTCAAAGAAAAAAAATTGCAGCAGACAGTGGTAAAACAAGTAGGGATGACTTTTATTCAAAAGGAAGTTGTAAGTAAAGGGAGAGTACAGAAAGGGAAGAAATACAGCCCAAGGGGATGGTAGGGAGAGAGACCAGAGACATTCTGAATGTCCTGCTCCAGGTGAGAACCATGCAGGTATTTGTCCTTGAAATAATTAGTCTAACTAGTCTGCTGCTTACCACTTCCAAAGGAGGAAGCAGGATCTCCCTGCTTCCGCCTTTGCTCCCTGTTGGTCCATTTTCACTGCCTTGGAATGAATGGTCTGTTAAAAATATAAGTGGATCATGTCACTCCTTTGTGTATAAGCATTCATCCTCTTCCAATTTCTCTTAAGATGAAAGCAGAATTTCTCACAGTGTGTTTAAAGGCCATACATAAATCTAACCACCCCACTATCTCTTTAAATTAATCTCTGTGTATTTTCTCATTGTTTCCTCTCCCACAATGGACTGCTTTCTGCTCCTCAGACATGCCAAGCACGGATTTGCCTCATCTCCGACTTGCTCACCTCTGTGTGGGATACTCTTACACCAGATATCCCTCCTGGCCTCCTCTATTCAGGTCCCTTCAGAGATGTCATCTTATCAGAGAGAACTTCCTTGACCATCCTGTCTTCATTCTAACTCCTTTTCCCCCACCTCATTTTGTGATTAAACTTGTATCCCCACCTAATGCATTAATATATTTATTTTTGTTAACTTCTGTGTCACCTGTCTCTTCCTGTTAGAATGTAGCTACAAGAAGGTAGAGATTTTTGTCTGTTTTACTCGTTGGTTTATCCACAGTGCCTGTTGTTAGGTGCCGTTGAATCCATTCTGACTCATAGCGACGCTATGAACAACAGAACGAAACACTGTCCCCAGTGCCTACCACAGTCCTAATATACAGTAGATACTCAAATGTCAGATGGACTTTGGCTGAAAGCAGAGAATACCAGAAAGATGGTTACTGGTGTTTATTGACTATGCAAAAGCATCCAACTGTGTAGATCATAACAAATCGTGGATAACATTGTGAAGAATGGGAATTCCAGAACACTTAATTGTGCTCATGAGGAACCTGTACATAGATCAAGAGGCAGTCGTTCAAACAGAATAAGGGGATACTCCATGGTTTAGAGTCAGGAGAAGTGTGCATCAGGGTTGTATCCTTGCACCATACCTATTCAATCTGTATGCTGAACAAATAATCTGAGAAGCTGGACTATATGAAGAATCAGAATTGGAGGAAGGCTCATTAACAACCTGCATTATGCAAGTGACACAACCTTGCTTGCTGAAAGTGAAGAGGACTTGAAGTGCTTACTGATGAAGATCAAAGACCACAGCCTTGAGTATGGATTACACCTCGACATAAAGAAAACAAAAATCCTCACAACTTGACCAATAAGCAACATCATGATAGACAGAGTAAAGATTGAAGTTGTCAAGGATTTCATTTTACTTGGATCCACAACACCAATGGAAGCAGTAGTCAAGAAATCAAGAGACATGACGAAGACCAAAGACACAAGGGAAAGATTAGTCCAAAGGACTAATGGACCACGACTACTGTAGCCTCCACCAGACTGAGTCCAGCACAACTAGATAGTGCTGGCTACCACCACAGACTGCTTTGACAGGGATCACATTAGAGGGTCCTGGGAAGAGATGGAGAAAAATGTAGAACAAAATTCTAACTCACAAAAAAAGACCAGACTTACTGGCCTGACAGAGACTGGAGAGACCACGAGAGTATGGTCACTGGACACCCTTTTGGCTCAGTAATGAAGTCATTCCTGAGGTTCATCCTTCAGCCGAAGACTAGACAGGCTTATAAAATAAAATGAGACGAAAGAGGCACAACAGCCCGGGGGCAAGGACTAGAAGGCAGGAGGGGACAGGAAAGCTGGTAATAGGGAACCCAAGGTCGAGAATGGAGAGTGTTTACATGTCGTGGGTTTGGTAACCAATGTCACAAAGCAATATGTGTACTAATTGTTCAGTGAGAAGCTAGTTTATTCTGTAAACCTTCATCTAAACTACAATAAAAAAAAAAATCAAAAGACCCATTGCATTGGGCAAATCTGCTGCAAAAGACATCTTTAAAGTGTTAAAAAGCAAAGATGTCACCTTGAAGACTAAGGTGCGCCTGACCCAAGCCATGGTGTTTTCAGTTGCCTCCATATGCGTGCAAAAACTGGATGATGAATAAGGAAGACCAAAGAAGAACTGATGCCTTTGAGTTGTGATGCTGGCAAAGAATAATGAATATACCATGGACTGCCAAAAGAATAAACAAATCTGTCTTGGAAGAAGTACAACCAGAATGCTCCTTAGAAGCAAGGATGGCAAGAGTACATCTCACATACTTGGGACGTGTTATCAGGAGGGATCAGTCCCTGGAGAAGGACATCACGCTTGGTAAAGTAGAGGCTCAGCAAAAAAGAGGAAGACCCTTAACGAGATGGATTGACACAGAGGCTGCAACATTAGTCTCAAGCATAATAACAATTGTGAGGATGACACGGGACTGGGCAATGTTTCATTCTGTTGTACATATGGTCACTATGAGTCGGAACAAACTCAGCGACACCTAACAAAAACAATACGATGAAGGTGTATTGCTGACTTTGCCAGCTGACAGCAAAGCCTTCTGGTGATCTTTATTAACAGGTATTGAGAAAAAAGCATTTGCCAGATCAATAGCTGCATATCAGGTATCAGGTGATGTGTTAATTTGCTCAAGCAATGAAATCACATCTGAAACAGCAGCAGCAGTTGGAGTCACTACCTGATTAAGTTTACAATAAACCACTATCGTTCTCCAAGATCCATCAGTTTTCTGGAAAGTCCAATAGGTGAATTGAATGGGGCATGTGGCAGGAATCACCACCCCTGTATCCTTCTATCTTTGATGGTGGCACTAATCTCTGCAATCCCTCCAGGAATGTGATATTGCTTTTGATTTACTATTTTCCTAGGTAGAGACATTTCTAGTTGCTTCCATTTATCCTTTCCCACCATAAGACCTATCACTCTGTAGGTCAGAGAACAAATGTGAGGATTCTGCCAGTTTCTTAGTATGTCTATGCCAATTATGCACTCTGAAACTTGGGAAATAACCACAGTATGGTTTCGGGGACCCACTGAACTTACTGAAAGATGCACTTGAACTAAAACATAATTGAACACATGATCTCAGTAAGCCCCTACTCTGACTGGACCACAGTGGTGTTTTGTGTCTCCCGGAATTACGACAGCCAGTGTCCAGTGATCTCAGAAAAGTCTAATTATTTCTTTTCCCCAGTGAAAAATTTCTCTGGTAATAGACTCTGTATCCCTTTGAGGAAGACTGGGAGACAGATGAAGAATATCAGTTTTTGATAACATAAGAGGGACCTTTCTCAAGGGTACTTGGCTTCCCCTTCATTCAGGGGGTTCTGGGTCTGTAACCTGCCTCAAGTCTGGGAATTGACTGAGGGATGATTCCAGTTAGCCTTCTGTTCATTTGAACTATAACTCTTCTGCTTATACACATCATGTAAGAATTTAGTAGACTTCCCACCTATTTCTCTTCTATGATCAACTTTCCAGTGCCAAGGGCTCTTCAAGTCAGACTATTCTGATTTCTTCTTTGACTCTGCCATCCATTACAGTAATCCTGCCAACCTTATGTTTGGTGATTAAGTGCCATCACTTGGCACCTGACACCCTATGATCCAGTGATCCCAAATGCATTTAATGATCTCAGTTCAGTGACAGCAGTTTTCACTGTAATCTCTGGCCTTCAGAGAAGAGTGACAACAGAGATTTTAGGGATGCTGGTCTCCTGTCACATATTTATTTCTCATGGTGAAAAGGGTGTTCTCTGGTCCATCCCAGGATGGGTGAGCAAGGTGTTACATGATAAATCCACTCCAAAATTCTAATCTCCTAAGTGTTTGGATACATTTTTTTATAGTGCACCAAGGCAGTTCTGGCATTTAAACTTCATTTAGTGTAAGCTACCTTTTGGTCCATGTTTCAGCAAGCCAATCAGAAGATAAGTTAGAGCCCTTTACAACCCCTTGAGCTATGTCATAGATTGAATTGTGTACCCCCAAAATGTGAGTCAACATGGCTAGGCCATGATTCCCAGTTTTGTGTGGTTGGTTGTTTGCCATTTTGTGATCTGATGTGATTATCCTATGTGCTGTAAATCTCTAACCTCTATGATGTTAATCCCCCATGACTCTGTCAGTTTGTCATACTGTGGAGGCTTGCATGTTGCTGTGATGTTGGAAGTTATGCCACGGGTATTCAAATACCAGCAGGGTCACCCATGGTGGACAGGTTTCAGCTGAGCTTCCAGACTAAGAAAGACTAAGAAGAGGGACTTGGTGGTCTAGTTCTTAAAAAATTTAGTCAGTGAAAACCTTATGAAGAGCAGCGGAACATTGTCTGATATAGTGCCAGAAGATGAGCTCCTCAGGTTGGAAGACTCAAAATACAACTGAGGAAGACCTGCCTCCTCTTAAGGTTAGAGTTGACCTTAATGACATAGATGGAGTCAAGCTTTCGGGACCTTCGTTTACTGATGTGGCACGACCCAAAATGAAAAGAGACAGCTGCAAACATCCACTAATAATGAGAACATGGAATGTATGAAAAATGAATCTAGGAAAACTGGAAGTCATCAAAAATAACATGGAACGCATAAATATCTATATCCTGTGCATTGGTGAGCTGAAATGGACTGATACTGGCCAATCTGAATTGGACGACCATATGGTCTACTCTGCCAGGAATGAAAAATTGAAGAGGAATGGCATCAGAAAGAACATTTCAAGATCTATCCTGAAGTACAGTGCTGTCAGTGATAGGATAATATCCACACACCTATAAGGAATACCAGTTAACATGACTATTAATCAAATCTATGCACCAACAACTAAAGCCAGAGATGAAGAAATTGAAGATTTTTACCAACATCTGCAGTCTGAAATTGATCGAACATGCAATCAGGATGCAATGATAATTACTGGTGATTGGAATGTGAAAGTTCAAATCAAAGAAGAAGGATCAGTAGTTGGAAAATATGGCCTTGGTGATAGAAATGATGTTGAGGATCATTTGATAGAATTTGCAAGACCAACGACTTCTTCATCGCAAGTACTGTTTTTCTACAACATAAACGGTGACTATATACGTGGACCTGGCCTGATGTAATACACGGGAATCAAATCACCTATATCTGTGGAAAGAGACAATGGAAAAGCTCAATATTATCAGTCAGAACAAAGCCAGGGCAGACAGTGGAACAGACCATCATTTGCTAATATGCAAGGTCTAGCTGAAGATGAAGAAAATTAGAACAGGTCAATGAGAGCCAAAGCCTGTCCCACCTGAATTTAGAGACCATCTCAGGAATAGATTTGACACAATGAACACTAATGACCAAAGACCAGGTGAGTTATGGGATGACATCAAGGACATCATATGTGAAGAAAGCAAGAGGTCATTAAAAAAGACAAGAAAGAAAGAAAAGACAAAAACAGATGTCAGAAGAGACTCTGAAACTTGTTTTTGAATGTCGAGTAGCTAAAGAAAATGGAAGAAATGATGAAGTAAAAGAGCTGAACAGAAGATATCAAAGGGTGACTTGAGAAGACAAAGTATCACAATTATATGTGCAAAGGCCTGGAGTTAGAAAACCAAAAGGGAAAAACACACCTGGCACTTCTCAAGCTGAAAGAACTGAAGAAAAAATTCAAGCCTCAAGTTGCAATATTGAAGGTTTCCACGGGGAAAATATTAAATGACACAGGAAGCATCAAAAGGAGATGGAAGGAATACACAGAGTCACTGTACCAAAAAGAATTGGTTGATGTTCAGTCATTTCAGGAGGTAGCATATGATCAAGAACCAATAGTACTGAAGGAGAGATCCAAGCTGCACTGAAGGCATTGGCAAAAACCAAGACTCTGGGAATTCACAGAATACCAATTGTCTTAGGCTGGGTTCTCTAGAGAAGCAAAACAAGTAAAGCATATAAATACATGTAGAGAGAAAGATTTGTATCAAGGAAATGGCTCACGTGGTTGTAGAGGTTGTAACATCCCAAGTCCATGGGTCAGAATAGAGGCTTCTCCTGATTCACATAGCCAAAGGGGCTGGCAATCCCAAGTTCTACAGGGCTGTTGCTCACAGGCTGTGAAGATCAACGAATCCCAAGATCAGTAGGCAAGGTCGCAGGTAAGCTGCTAAGTCCAGTCCCAGGAACCAGAGGTCAGAAGAACAGGAGCTAGCTGTAACATCCATCATGAGCAAAAGCCCCCAAGCCCTGCCAGAACGTCTGCCCACACTCAATGCAGGCCACACGCACAAGGAAACTCACTTTCAACTGATTGGCTACTCACAGCAGATCCCATCATAGGGGTGATCACATATCAAATCTCAACAGGGAAGTGAACACAACTTCACACAATTGCCAAAACACTGAGCATCATGACCCAGCCAAGTTGACATACAATCTTTAACCATCACACCAAATGAGATGTTTCAACAAATGGATGCAGCACTGGAAGCGCTCACTCATCTATGCCAAGAAATGTGGAAGATAGCTACCTGGCTAACTGACTAGAAGAATTCCATATTTGTGCCCATGGCAAAGAAAGGTGATCCTGCAGAATGTGGAAATTATCGAACAATATCATTAATATCACACACGAGTACAGTTTCACTGAAGATCATTCAAAAACGGTTGCAGCAGTAGATTGACAGGGAACTGCCAGAAATTCAAGCCAGATTCAGAAGAGGATGTGGAACAAGGGATATCAGTTCCAGTGCTGATGTCAGATGGATCATGGCTGAAAGCAGAGAATACCAGAAAGATGTTTACCAGTGTTTTATTGATTATGCAAAGACATTTGACTGTGTGGATCATAACAAGTTATGGATATCATTGTGAAGACTGGGGATTCCAGAACACTTAAGTGTGCTCATGAGGAAACTTCACTTAGACCAAGAGGCAGTCGTACGAACAGAACAAGGAGATACTGCATGTTTTAATGCCAGGAAAAGTATGTGTCAGGGTTGTATTCTTCCACCATACTTATTCAATCTATATGCTGAGCAAATAATCTGAGAAGCTGGACTATATGAAGAACATGACATCAGGATTGGAGGAAGACTAATTAACAACCTGTTATGCAGATGACACAACCTTGCTTGCTGAAAGTGAAGAGGACTTGAAGCACTTACTGATGAAGATCAAAGACTAAAGCCTTCACTATGGATTACATCTCAACATAAAGAAAAAAAAAATCCTCACAGCTGGACCAGTAAGCAACATCATGATAAACAGAGAAAACATTGAAATTGTCAAGGACTTCATTTTACTTGGATCTGCAATCAACACCCATGGAAACTGCAGTCAAGAAATCATACGATGCATTGCATTGGGCAAGTCTGCTGCTAAAGATCTCTTAAAAGTGTTAAAAGGAAAGATGTCACTTTAAGGATTAAGGTGTGCCTGAACCAAGCCATGGTGTTTTCAATTGCTCCATATGCTTGTGAAAGCTGGATATTGAATAAGGAAGACTGACAAAGAATTAATGCCTTTGAATTATGGTGTTGGTGAAGAATATCGAATATACCATGGACTGCCAGAAGAACAAACAAATCTGTCTTGGAAAAATGCCAGACATGCTCCTTAGAAGCAAGGACGGTGAGACTTTGTCTCACATAATTTGGACATGTTATCAGGAGGGATCAGTCCCTGGAGAAGGACATCTTGCTTGGTAAAGTAGAGGGTCAGTGAAAAAGAGGAAGGCCGTCAGTGAGATGGACTGATACAGTGGCTGCAACCGTGGGCTCAAGCATATCAACAATCATGAGGACGACGCAGGACAGTACAGTGTTTCGTTCTGTTGTACATAGGGTCACTGTGAGTTAGAAGCAACTGTAAGGCATCTAACAACAGCATGTTGTTAATGAGGCAGTATTAGAGGCAGTTAGGTTAATAAGGCAAGACTCAATCTACAGGATTAGGTTGTATCTTGAGTCAATCTCTTTTGAGATTTGAAAGAGAGCATCGAGCACAGAGGAGAGGGACCTCATGCCACCAAGAAAGAAGTGCCAGGAATGGAGTGCGTCCTTTGGACTCTGGTACCTGCACTGAGAAGCTCCTAGACCAGGGGAAGTTTGATAACAAGGACCTTCCCCCGGAACTGACAGAGAAATCCTTCCCCTGGAGCTGGCACCCTGAATTCGGACTTCTAGCCTCCTAAACTGTGAAGGCAAATTTCTCTCTGTTAAAGCCATCCATGTGTGGTATTTCTGTTATAGCAACACTAAATAATTGAGACAAGCTACAACATTGAGTCCAAAATCTCTGCTTAGTTGGTCCATATCAATAACTTCAGCCTGATCCAACTTTTATGTTCTTTCCAGCATTATCTCACAGCCTTAATATCCATTCCCATGCATATTCCCCAGATTTTTGTCTGTGTAAATAGGGAAAATTACGCAGTTGTTTTGGAGTGTATTACATCTTCACATGGGTTATACTTTGCTCCTCACCCTTTGGGGTCTGCAGGGACTTGAACGTAGTTATGGGTCTAGAAGCAAGGACAGGTGGTGTGGGTAGGTCTTGAGGAAAATCAGCAGGGCCTTGCAAGGCAACTACCTCAGGAGAGATCATTACAGGTTCTTTAGGCAAAGCAGAGTTAACTTTCTCTTACAAGGGTGGAAGGGCTGTCTTTACTGGTCTTATGGATTGAATTGTGTTCCCTAAAAATATATGATAATTTCCTATCCCCTGGACCTCTGAATGTGATCTTGTTTGGAAATAGAGTTTTTGAAGATGTTATCAGTTAACAAGAGGTCATACTGGTGTAGTGTGAGTCCTAATCCAATGGCTGGCGTCCTTATAAAACAGGAGAAGAGGCAAGAAGATAAGAGACACACAGAGGAATGACAGCCATGTGAAGATGGACTGAGAGATAGAAGTGATGCTTCTACAAGCTGAGAAATGTCAAGGATCGAGGGCTGTAACCAGGAATTAGGAAAGAGGCACGGGACAGATTGTCTCTCAGATCTCTCAGAAGGAACAAATGTGGCCAACACCCGGATTTCACATTGATTTTTTGCTTTAGCTGGCAGCTAACCAGGCTGAACAACTGCTCCAAATTCTGTCACCCCCTAAGGAGTACAGCAACTGAATCCTCATTTCAGTTCTTTTAGTCTTAGTTGGGTTGAATGGAGTTTGGCCCGTGTGTGTATACATAGTTAAAGGGCATGGCCAAATATTTGGGTAGTTTATTAACAGGATTTAGACATGACCTTTGTGGCCCTCTCTTTTGTGGAATTTTTCCCTCCTGGCTTTCTAGCTGCTATGCTTACCCCAAACTCTGTCGTCTGGTTCTTTAAGCTAATACAAATGTGGGTTTTCTTTTACTCACTCTGCATGGCACCACCTGAATCCTGCCTTGCTAAAAAAAAACTGTAAAAAATGGGAATTTCATCCAATAATATTTCCTTCTTTCAAGGGTATATGCTCCTCTATTTTCTCTTTGATTTTGCCTGCTTTCTAGTGTTTTCAGATAATTGCTCTTTATATTTTTCTCAGAGTTTATAGTTATGCTCTAAGAGTCTGGATATTATTTAATTCTTGGATTTTAACAGGTTTCCTCTGACTCTGCTTTGGTGGGTGAAATGGGGCACCATCTTGTTATTGTTAGATGCTCCATTTGGCTTCTGTTGATACCCATGGGGAAGGGGATCTTTGTTACTGCTAGGTGGCATTGGGAGTTCAGGATCCTTACTAGTCCTCTTCTGATACCAACATGACTAGAAGCAGAAGGGGCTCTTTGTTACTGTTTCCTATATGGCTCCACTGAGACCATTAGGGGAGTGGCCTTGTTATCACTGAGCAATGGTGAAAGCCATGACTCTCCACTAGGCCTACTCTAACATCACCCCAGTGAGGAGTGTTAGCGGTACCTGGTAACCACTGATGGGGGTATAAGTCCATGCTTCCCATGTGGTCTGCACTGACATCATGGTAAAACAAAACAAAACAAAACAAAACCTGTTGTCATCGAGTCGATTCAAGTCATAGCAACCCTATAGGACAGAGTAGAACTGCCCCATAGGGTTTCCAAGGAGTGGCTGGTGGATTTGAACTGCTGACATTCTGGTTAGCAGCCAAGCTCTTAACCACTGAGACATCATGGTTGGTGGGTCTCATTACTACCTGGCAGGGATGAATTTCTCAGGTTGCCACTTGGGCTATTCTGACACTGCCCTAGTGGAGGTTGGGGTAATTTGGGGTGCCTTGTTAACAGCATTTAGCTTGGCAAGGGTGAAAGTCTAGGCTCTCCACTGGGCATTTGCTGGTAGCAGTAGTGGTGGGGTCTCAGTTTTTTCTGTGGTATTTAGCTGGTGTTTGGCAGTTGTTGTCTAAAAGTTTTTTTGTCTTAGCTACTGCTTTCCTTGTCCTTTGAAAAGAGAGCATGACTTTTCTTGGGACTCTTTTTTTTTTTTTTTTTTGTCTGAGTCCATTGGTGTTTTTGTATTGTCATCTTCTCCAGTTCCCAGTTTGGGAAGAGTAAGGCCAAAGGGAAGCCCAGAGAACTGAACATTTTATTATTTCTGGGGTCCTGATATCCCTAGTCAATCTGCCTTCTTATCTCCATGTCTCAGTCTTCTTATGTATTTTTTTATATACAATATCCATGGTATTTAGTTGTACTTAGAGCAATAGGGAAGAATACATATATTCCATTGCCCAGAAGCAGAGGTCCAATAATTAATTATTTATTTTTCATATTTCTCTTTAGCTTTGATATGATTCCTTTCTAAGTACTATAGTATTTCCTTCATACAAACCTTTTAAACACAGGTGGTATTAAAAGGACATTTATTTTGTCAAGTTCTCCACTTCTATCCCTACCATTCCTCACCTACCAAAAAGAAAACTTGCCAGACATTGAATAAAATTTCATCCAAATCCTTGGTTAATTTGGACAGGATTATCATTTACACACTTTCTTCTCTAATAGTATTGCCTTAAGTTTAAAGAGTGAAAAACACAACTTTTGGAGAGGAGTTGTTCAGTAAGCTGAAGGAACATATCCTTTGACTAACAGTCCTAACATAGGAAGTTATGCTTAGAATCTATAGCAAAAGAGAGTAATGATGAGCACAAGGAGGCTTTTGTTTAAAAAAGAATTCATCCATAGATTTTGAAAAATTTAAAAATATATTCCTGTAATGGAATACTTAAAATGTTCATATAGAGCTATAATGCCAATAGAAGAAAGTGGCTATTATTTACGGTCTGAAATTGATCGAACATGCAGTCAGGATGCATTGACAATTACTGGTGATTGGAATGTGAAAGTTGGAAACAAAGAAGAAGGATCGGTAGTTGGAAAATATGGCCTTGGTGATAGAAATGATGCTGGACTTTGCATAACAGAGTTTTGCAAGACCAATGACTTTGTCATTGCAAATACCTTTTCTCACCAACATAAACGGCAACTATACACGTGGACATCACCAGGTGGAATACACAGGAATCAGATCGACTACATCTGTAGAAAGAGATGATGGAAAGGTTCACTATCATCAGTCAGAACAAGGCCAGGGGCCGACTGTGGAACAGACCATCAATCGCTCATATGCAATTTTAAGTGGAAACTGAAGAGCATTAGAACAAGTCCAGGAGAGCCAAAGTACAACCTTGAGTATATTCCACCTGAACTTAGAGACCATCACAAGAATAGACTTGACGTGTTGAACACTAATGACTGAAGACCAGACAAGTTGTGGAATGACATCAAGGACATCATACATGAGGAAAGCAAGAGGTCATTAAAAAGACAGGAAAGAAAGAAAAGACTAAAATGGATGTCAGAAGAGACTCTGAAACTTGCTCTTGAACATTGAGTAGCTAAAGCAAATGGAAGAAATGATAAAGTAAAAGAGCTGGCCAGAAGATTTGAAAGGGCGGCTTGAGAGGACAAAGTAAAGTTTTATAATAACCTGCACAAAGGCCTGGAGATAGAAAACCAAAAGCGAAGAACATGCTCGGCATTTCTCAAGCTGAAAGAGCTGAATAAAAAATTCAAGCCTTGAGTTGCATTATTGAAGGATTCTATGGGAAAAATATTAAACGACACAGGAAACATCAAAAGAAGATGGAAGGAATACAGAGTGTATACCAAAAAGAATTGGTCAACATTCAACCATTTCAGGAGGTAGCACATGATCAAGAACTAATGGTACTGAAGGAAGAAGTCCAAGCTGCACTGAAGTTATTGGGGAAAAACAAGACTTCAGGAATTGATGGAATACCAGTTGAGATGTTTCGACAAACGGATGCAGCACTGCAAGTGCTCATTCATCTATGCCAAGAAATTTGGAAGACAGCTACCTGGCCAACTGACTGGAAGAGATGCATATTTATGCCTATTCCAAAGAAAGGCAATCCAACCAAATGCAGAAGTTATCGAACAATATCATTAGTATCACACACAAGTAAAATTTTGCTGAAAATCATCCAAAAGCAGCTGCAGCAGTATATCAACAGAAATTCAAGCCGGATTCAGAAGAGGACAGGGAACCACGGATATTGTTGCTGATGTCAGATGGATCCTGGCTGAAAGCAGAGAATACCAGAAAGATGTTTACCTGTGTTTTATTGACTATGCAAAGGCATTCGACTGTGTGGATCCTAACAAATTATGGATAACATTGCGAAGAATGGGGATTCCAGAACACTTGATTGTGCTCATGAGGAACCTGTACCTAGATCAAGAGGCAATCATTCAAAAAGAAAAAGGGGAAACTGTGTGGTTTAAAGTTAGGAAAAGTGTATGTCAGGGTTGTATCCTTTCACCATAGCAATTCAATCTGTATGCTGAGCAAATAATCTGAGAAGCTGGGCTATATGAAGAAGAATGGGGCATCAGGATTGGAGGAAGACTCATTAACAACTGGCTTATGCAGATGACACAACCTTCCTTGCTGAAAGTGAAGAGGACTTGAAGCACTTACTATAAAGATCAAAGACCACAGCCTTAAGTATGCATTACACCTCGACATGAAGAAAACAATAATCCTCACAACTGGACTAATAAGCAACATCATGATAAACAGAGAAAAGATTGAAGTTGTCAAGGATTTCATTTTACTTGAATCCACAATCAACACCTATGCAAGCAGCAGTCAAGAAATCAAAGGACACATTGCATCGGGAAAATCTGCAAAAGACCTCTTTAAAGTGTTAAAAGGCAAAGATGTCACCCTGAAGACTAAGGTGTGCCTGGTCCAAGCCATGGTGTTTTCAATCACCTCATATGCATGGAAAAGCTGGACGATAGAATAAGGAAGACTGAAGAGGAATTGACACCTTTGAATTGTGGTCTTGGCCAAGAATATTGAACATACCATGGACTGCCAAAAGAATGAACAAATCTGTCTTGGAAGAAGTGCAACCAGAATGCTCCTTAGAAGCAAGGATGGCGAGACTTCGTCTCACATACTTTGGACGTGTTATCAGGAGGGATCAGTCCCTGGAGTAGGACATCATGCATGGTAAAATAGAGAGTCAGCGAAAAAGAGGAAGACCCTCAACAAGATGGACTGACACAGTGGCTGCGAGAATGGGCTCAAGTATAGCAATGATTGTGAGGATGGCGCAGGACTGGGCAGTGTTTCGTTCTGTCATGCAAAGGGTTGCTATGAGTTGGACTGACTCGAAGGCACCTAACAACACAACAACATTATTTAGGGAAAAGTAGGTTGTAGCCTTTATAGCATGACTTAACTACTAAAAATACTTATACATATATGTGAATAATGCACATAGATATTTTGTGAAAGGATATTAGGCAATATGCTAATATTGGATTTTCTCAGTTCAGATTTTGTTGTTTTGTTTTTGCTTTCCATTTTTTACAGTGAACATTATGAATTTTCTCCTAAGGCAGTAAAGCTACATAAAATAAAATCATGTCATTGAGTGAATATTTAATCCCCTACAGTGAAGGACCTATAGAATAAAACAGAGATAATAGTGAGATTGTTAAAAAAACAATCTTCTTAATTAGTGCATATGAAGCTTTCTTAGACAGAAAGCTTCTGCTGTCTAGGAACTAGTAGAGCAATTCACATTACAAATCAATGTAGGATGGTTTTCCCTATCGGACTTACCCATCAGATGAAGGGGAGACTAGGATATTCACCTGACTTGGGCTCTCAGGTGTTGGGTTTGACTCGGAAACTATTTTAGTATATTCTCATAGGGCACAAAGAATATGATTCATGAAAAAGAAAGGGCTTCAAAAGGACAAAAAAGGATTTATAGTAACCAGCAGTGGGTGAATTCAAGGTGCATAAACAAAGTTTTACAGGGAAAAAAAACATAAAACTTCTCTGAGGAACAGGTGTATAAAGGAAGGGAACATCGTATAGCATGACAACAGCTACACCACTCAGAATGTGGAATAAGCAATTATGGGAATAGATTAAATCTGAACATCATTCTTTACTCCTCAAGCACTTTAGACATTCTTAAGTTTGCTTGAGTGAAAGACTGCACCGAGCCAATGTATATCTAATCAGGAACGCAGATCTTCCCAACCGTTTTCTGAGCCACATAGCACCCCTTTCATAGTAGTTATCTAAAATCCATGATATTCCTACTCTGATGCCATCAGATATCCAGAGCCTGTGGTGCTCTGTTTTGTCACCACCAGATACTAGAGAAGGCCACCAGTGAACAAGGGATTTCATCAGAATACATTCAGTTGCATGTAAATTCTTTCAGTTGTGAATAACAGTAAATCCAATGTAGCTTAAACTTAAAAAAAAAAAAAAGATTCATTTGCTCATATAACTGAAAAGAATACAGGTCAGGCAGAATTGGGTCTGGATCATCAGGGTTCAGAATATATTTTTTATTGTTTTCTTATCTCTGCCCTCTTGGCAGAGTTTGGTTCTCAGGTTGGTTTCTTTCAGAGTTACTACTAGTTATAGCAACTATAGCCAACCTGTTTTTTTGTTCTCAGTCAAGGAAAGAGAGTGCTCCTCTTAAGACTGAAATGTTGGGAGTGTTGACTTCTCAATTCCAAAAGGAGCCAGGACCTTTGATCTAGGCTCTACTCAGCATTCAATCCTTAGTACTATATCTAGTTTGCATGCCTTTATGTATCATTCATGTTTATCGTGGATTTGAGGTCCTTATGCATTTTGACCTCTGAGGGTTTCTCTTTGTTTTCAACATGGCTATATGTTAACATTCTTAATATGTAATGTTTTATTCAGAAGTTCTAAGTGTTTGAAATAGGAGGAACTATACTATTTGAAACTCTATTTTTAAAATTGTTGCTCCAACAAATTGATGCTTCAGTCTCTCCTATTTATTCTACATTCTTCTTCCTGTGATCTTCTAAAATGATTATTTTTAAACGTCTTTGTCCTTCTTTACCATATAAACAAATACAACATTTCTAAACACAAATATATACATACTCTGATTTTCTATCCCAAACATGCTTCAACCTATTGGAGGAGTTTTTTGTTTGTTTGGTTTTTTTTTAAGCTTTTTATAAAAAACATAGTTTTATTTTTCTAATTTTGAAAATTCCTGAGACTTCCACATTGCTCAAGACCTAGAGATCTACTTTCAAAAAAAATAAGCCATTACTGAGAGCTGTGGGGACCATGGTCTCCGGGATCATCTAGCTCAATTTGCATAACATAGTTGATAAAGAAAATGTTCTACAGTCTACTTTGGTGAGTAGCGTCTGGGGTCTTAAAAGCCTGTGAGTGGTCATCTAAGATACTCCACTGGTCTCACCCCTTAGGTAGCAAGGGAGAATGAAGAAAACTAAAGATACAAGGGAAAGATTAGTCCAAAGGAGTAATGGACCACAACTACCACGGCCTCTATCAGACTGAGTCCAGTACAACTAGATGGTGCCTGGCTACCACCACTGACTGCTCTGACAGAAATCACAACAGATGATCCCGGACAGAGCTGGAGAAAAATGTAGAACAAAATTCTAACTCACAAAAACAGACCAGACTTACTGGCCTGACAGAGATTGGAGAAACCCCGAGAGTCTGGCCCCTGGACACCCTTTTAGCTCAGTAATGAAGTCCCTCCTAAGGTTCACCATTCAGCCAAAGATTAGACAGGCCCATAAAACAAAACAAGACTAAAGGGGCACACCAACCCAGGGGCAAGGACTAGAAGGCAGGAGGGGACAGGAAAGCTGGTAACAGGGAACCCAAAGTTGAGAAGCGAGAGTGTTGACATGTCTTGAGGTTGTTAACAAATATCATAAAACAGTATGTGTACTGTTTAATAAGAAGCTAGTTTGTTCTGTAAACCTTCATCTAAAGTACAATAAAAAATAAATTGTGGGAAGAAAACATTAAAAACTCTAAGAAGCACAGTTCTAGTCTGACACAAATGAGGTCGCTATGAGTTGGAATGGACTCCACAGCAGCTGGTTTTCTTGACTGCCCCAAATAGTTCATTGTTGTTGTTGTTAGGTGCCATTGAGTCAATTCTGATTCACAGTGACCCTATGTACGACAGAACGAAACACTTCCTGGTCCTGCACCATCCTCACAATTGTTATGTTTGAGCCCATTGTTGCAGCCACTGTGTCAGTCCATCTCATTGAGAGTCTTCCTCTTTTTCGCTGACCTTCTACCAAGCATGATGTCCTTCTCCAGGGAATGGTCCCTCCTGATAACATGTCCAAAGTACATGAGACGAAGTCTTGCCATCCCTGCTCCTAAGGAACATTCTTGCTGTACTTCTTCCAAGACAGATTTGTTTGTTCTTCTAGCAGTCTATGGAATACTAAATATTCTTCACCAACACCATAATTCAAAGCATCAATTCTTCTTAGGCCTTCCTTATTGTCTAGTATTCCTATGCATATGAACTGACTGAAAATACTATAACTTAGTTCAGGTGCACCTTAGTCTTCAAAGTGACTTCTTTGCTTTTTAACACTTTAAAGAGGTCTTTTGCAGCAGATTTGCCCAATGCAATACATTGTTTGATTTCTTGACTGCTGCTTCCATGGGCGTTGATTGTGGATCCAAGTAAAATAAAATCCTTGACAACGTCAATCTTTCTCCGTTTATCATATTGCTTATTGGGCCAGTTGCAAGGATTTTTGTTTTCTTTATGTTGAGGTGTAATCTGTACTGCAGGCTGTGGTCTTTGATCTTCATCAGTAAGTGCTTCAAGTCTTCTTCACTTTCAGCAAGCAAGATTATGTTATCTGCATATAGCAGACTGTTAATGAGTCCTTCTCCAATCCTGATACCATGTTCTTCATGTAGTCCAGCTTCTTGGATTATTTGCTCAGCAGACAGACTGAATAAGTATGGTGAAAGGATACAACCCTGTTGCACAACTTTCCTGATTTTAAACCATGCATATCCCATTTTTCTGTTCAAATAACTGCCTCTTGGTCTACGTACAGGTTCCACATGAGCACAATTAAGTGTTCTGGAATTCCCGTTATTCGCGATGTGATCCATAATTTCTTATGATCCACACAGTCGAATGCCTTTGCTTAGTCAACAAAATGCAAGTAAACATCTTTCTGGTATTCCTGCTTTCAGCCAAGCTCCATCAGACATCAGCAATAATATCCTTCATTCCACATCTTCTAAATCCAGTTTGAATTTCTGGCAGTTCGATATACTGCAGCAACCGTTTTTGAATTATTTTCAGCATAATTTTCCTTCATGTCATTCCTAGTAATTAAATCCTAGAAGATATCTCCTGGCTCAATGTTACTCTTCCAATTACACTCCTGTCCCAATTGGAGGCGTTTAGGCTTCAGGAGATCGTTTCAATGGAATATTTTTCGCTCGAGGATCAAGGAATGGTAATTCAGTGTAGTAATCCACATTACCATCCATGAGAGCTGTACTGTGGACTTTCTTCCTCTTCGGCATCGTGAGAAGCACAACGCTGGTGCTGGGTTACAATGAGAGCCCTTCCGCCCAGGTTGGGTGTGGCTTGAGAATTCTGGGAAGTGTGGTCCCAGAGATACGTTTTGCCGCAAGCACTTCCGCCCAAGGAGAGTGAAACGCCTCGTTTTTCCTCCTTTGACTTTCTGGGAAGTGTAGTCCAGGAACTCAGGTGCGTTTCAGGAGCTTCCACTGGGGTCTTATGGGAAGTGTGGTCCAAGAGCTCCCTGGAACTTTCACTCCCAGAGGCGAGGTTGCCGCCATCTTTTCCTTGGTAGTGGTGAGTCAGTTCCGCTTCTCGCGACCCTTCCTAACTTCCGGACGTAGGCTTAGGACTCGCGACAACTCGGCAGAGGGCTTTAGAGGAAGAGACGCCGCGGTGGAGAGCAGAGGTTTGTGTTCCCGTCGGTGGACTCGCTCTTCACGTATGCGGCGGCTTGCGCTGCTCTAGGTCAGGCCGATCCGGGACGAGTTTCTCAGGTGTGAGGGTCTCTTGGGTTCCCTGCTTCTGCAGCCGCCTCCGCCTATTTCCACTTCTTCGCGGTATAGGACTGTGTGAGTTACTTAATGTCTCTTCTGTCAAATGGAGATGATAGTCATATCTTTCTAATAGAGTGGTATTGAGGATGAAACTAGACAGTACAAATATAAAGCTTAAAACACTTCCTTGCAAGTGATGATGAATGGTTGACTCTTTTCAGCCCATTGCCGTGAGTCGATTCCGACTCATAGCTACCCTATAGGACAGAGTAGAACTGCTCTATAAGGTTTCCAAGGTTGTAATCTTTAGGGAAGCTGACTGCCACATCTTTCTCCAGCAGAGCGGCTGGCGGGTGCCGTGGTTCGTTGGTGAGTCGAACCGTCGATGTTTCACTTAGCAGTCGAGCGCTTAGACTCCTGCGCATTAACCCCTGCGTCACAGTACTGTTTAATTTCCCAAGAAAGGCTCAATTCCCTGAAAACTAGGAACCTGCATGCGGTCAGAGCTCCAGCTGTAGTGCTCCTAGCCCTTTTCTCTGATCCCTGCAGAAAGCTGAATTGTCCTGGACCCCTTCTGACCTCTTCCAGCTGGTCCGGGCGGATGTCGTTGTGGTTTATCTGGAAGGGGTACATAATCGTGGTGTTTCACAACCTTTTTCTTCTCCAGCTCTGACTCTTCAAAAAAAAAAAAAACTGCACAGGGGAGAAGGGCGCGACTCCTTGGATGCTTGGCAGAAGGGCCCCACATGAGTAGGATTTGGCATTGTTATCATAGAACCATAATCATTGTGGGAAATTCAGAAATGCAAAACTATAGAGAAAAAGTTTAATTACTCATAATTCCAGGATGTAGGATAACAACTGTTGAGCTTTTAATGCATATCTGTAAGGCAGTTTGTGTGTATTTGTATATGATTCAAAAACATTTTACAAAATTGTTACCATAGCATTCACAATGTTTCTTCCCCGTCTTTTTTAACCATGGAAATTTCCAAAGACCATCCAGAAAGAATAGACTAATGAACTTCCAAATAATATCATCACCATCCTTGTAACTACTAGGACTATTGATCTTTTTTAACTTCATATTTTTGTATCATTTAAATCATATAGAAAAGATGCAAAATTAGTGTAAGGAGCTCTCATATACTCTTTAGCCAGATTTACCAAGTGCTTATGATTCCCGTCAGCTGTATACCGCCAGAACATGCCTGTAATCAAAGACAAGTTGTTTTAAGCTTGCTAATGGAAGCCCACCCCAGGGGCGGGGTGGGGGTGGGGGGTGTCTCGGTAAGAGGCAGTTAGGAAAAGCATGTTATAGCATTTTAGCTTGAGTTTGCTGAGTTATGGAGCGTTTTAGGCAGTGAGGGTTTGTTCTGGATTGGGTGCTGTCAGGAAGCAGGGGCATTTCAAAGACTGCATGTAGTAATAATTTTTGGCTAGGAAGTGGGAAAAATGAAGTGAGACTGGCATTGTACATAAAGAAGCAATAGTAACTCATGTTAGCCTGGGCAGGGATTGTTTGGTTATTTTTACCATAGCAGAAAATCTTTGTCTGTGTTTAGACAAGGTTATTGCTGCAGTCAGTTGACTCCAGCTCACTGCGAGCTTAGGTGTAACAGAACGAAACATTGCCTGGTCCAGTGTTGGACAGTGTTCTCTTGTGATCGTAAGGTTTTCACTGGCTGATTTTTGGAAGTACATATCTAGGCCTTTCTTCCTAGTCTGTATTAGTCTGGATGCTTCTCTGAAACCTGTCCACCATGGGTGACCCTGCTACTACTTGAAATACCAGCGGCACAGCTTCCAGCGTTACAACACTACAGCAAACTGACAAGTGGGTGGTGCCTTGATTCTGACATGTTTATGGAGTGCTTGTTTTTTTTTTTTAATTCTTATCCCACCACTGTCACTGAGTGGTAGATCAGGTTCTTATTTATGAAGAGTTGAAAACACCAATGCCTAGCTGCTGCCAGCTATAAAGTTTCAGAGCCATTTTTCCCCTTTACAGTTTTGTCGTATCTATATATTTTTTTTCCTGAACCATTTGCGATTGAGAGAGAGACATGGTGCTTCTTTGCCTGTAAAGTTTTAAGTGTATAGTTTCTTGAAAAAAGGACATTCTCTTAGGTATAATCATTGTATAATAAATAAAAATCAGGAAATTGACTGTACTGATAACCTACTGCTATCTAATCTACAGTCCATATTGAGAAACCTTTAGTTCTCCTGGAATCCAGATTTCTGGGGTCCATGGAGTTAAGGTGACCCACCCAGGACGTTTGCCCTTAGGTGTCCTTTTGAACTTTGAGCCTTGAAGAAACTAGTTTCCTAAAGTCACCTTTAAGCCAAACAGTAGCCTAGTAAACAGCTTGGTGGGGACCATTTTGCCTAACATATTTGGCTCTTTTGGAGAATTACCTACGTGCAGTCATTTTCGAGAAACAGGAATTCCAGGGTCTGACAGGAAGCTGTGCTTTAGGGTAAATTATTATTGTATAAACACTATTCCCCCCCTTCCTTGTTTCCATGGCAATGCCAATCAGATACAGTATAAAAATTTTAGAAGTTCTTCCTCATCTTCAGAACATTTTTGACTCTAGTCAGAAAGTTACTTCAATTTGTAAATCATGGCTTAATGTGATTTTTATTTTAACAATATCTAAATTTGTTCTCTTGTCCCAGTAAAGACCTTTATAACTATTTTTCCCTCAGTTCAGGGTCTGTAAGCTAGCAGCATCAGAAGTCCTCTAACTTCAGGAGGCAGAATGAGAAGAACCATCAGTCCACAGCAGATTCCTATGAGGTGGAGGTCAGACATACCCCCACTCCAAACTTTTTACCAGTTCTGACAGCAACCAACCCTCCATGGCACTCTCTGCTTTTTTGCTGCATTCGATAACTTGTTCCAGTGGCCACACAGAATTTATAGACCATACTCACAGTTATGGGGTTTTTTAGGGAAGTAACAAGTTACAATTTAGAATCAGGATCAACTCGGAAGTAACAGGAAAATACAGGAGACAGGATATAGTTCATCAGTCAGGAGAGCTTCCAACCAGGACAGCTCTCAGTCTTCTCTCAATTCTGCCCCCAGGCAGGCCCCACTTCAGCCTTGCTTCTCAGCCTGGCCTCTGCCCTACTCAGGCAAGTGCTTCAGCTCTATTGGCTCCACCATTAAGTGCCCTTTCTTTGTCTTACTTGTTTTTTTATAATTTAAAAAATTTTTTTGTTGTTGTTGAAAATTGCAAAGTGAAACATACACCAATTCAACAGTTTCTGCATGTACAATTCAATGACATTGATTACATTCTTCAAGTTGTGCAACCATTCTCACCCTCCTTTTCCTAATTTCTCCACCATTAACATAAGCTCATTGCCCACTAAGCTTCCTATCTAATCTTTCAAGTTGCTGTTCTGAACTTAACCCCATATAGGTAGTTCGTTACAAGAGCACAATGCTCAAGGCAGATATTCTTCACTAATTAAGCTAAACTATCGTTTGGTGTAAAGAAGACTTCAGGGGATGCTTTTGGTTTAAGGTTTAAAGATGATGTCAGAGCAGTAGTTTTGGGGGTTCATCTAGCCTCAGTGGCTCCAGAAAGTCTGGATTCCATGAAAATTTTAAGTTATGTTCTGCACTTTTCCCTCTTTTGATTAGTATTCTTCTGTAGAATCTTAGATCAAAATATTTCATTGTAGCCAGGCACTATCCAGTTCTTCTGGTGTCTTATTTATTCTTGACGTACTTAAAGAGTAATGGCAACTTGCTTTGGAGAATGGTCTTCATTTGGGATTTATCTGGCGTTTTTCATGCTTTGATTCAGATTATGTATTATTGGCAGGTATACCACAGAAGTGGTGACATGTCCTTTTCAGTGTAACATATCTGGAGGCCAATGATGTGTGTTTGTCCCAGCATTGATGATCTCAGCTTTGTTCACTTGGCTAAGGTGATGTCTGTTACATTTCCCCACTGTCAAGTTAATAGTTTTTCTTTTGTAATTAGTAAAGTTTCTTGTGGAAGGATACTTTAAGATTATGTGGATATTCTTCTCTTCATCAAATTTTCATCACTAGTTGAAAGTGGTGATTTTCTACCTCTATCTTTTCTCCACGTTAATTAGGGGGCATGCTCCTATAAAGATGAGCTTTGCTTCTCCCCCTTTAGTTATTCATCCACTGAGATATAAATTTTATATAGGTATGGGCTCAGAATCCAGTCTGTGAATTTAAATAAGATGAAGATTGTGAGACGATTTTTGACTATTTATTGAGGTATATTTTGCAGATCATAAAATTCACACATTTCAGATTAACAATTCAGTGATTTCTAGTAACTTTACAAGTAATGCAGCCATCGCTATAAATCAGTGTTACAGCATTTTCATCCCTGCAAAGAGTCCTCATGCCCATTTACAGTTAAGCCTTATTCCCACCCCCACTTCCAGGCAACCACCAGCCTACTTTATGTCTATAGATTTGCCTGTTTTGGACACTTCATGTAAACGGAATCATACAATATGTAGTCTTTTGTGACTGGCTTTTTTTGCTTAGCATAGTGTTTTCAGACCTTTTTATTGCTGAGTCATATTCCATTGTATGGCTAGGGCACACTTTGCCTGTCCTTTCAGTAGCAGGTGGACCTTTAGCTTGTTTTCAGTTTGGGGATGTGATAAAATAAGCCATTGTGTACGTTCATGTGCACATCTTAGTGTGAACATGTGTTTTCATTTCTCCTGAGAAGATACCTAGGTGTGGAATTGCTGGGTCAAGTGGTAGTTAACTTTTTGAGAAAATGCTAAACTGTTTCTTCCAGAGTCTTGTGTTTCTTAACAGAAACTAAAAACTAATGTTTATCCTGTCTCTGTGCATTTGGGTAAAGAGGCTTTTTTAAAGCTCTTCCTGCCTAAAAAAGAAAATCTGCTCATTTTTTTATACCTTTATAAAATAGTTGTCCATGACAATTTAAATGTTATTCTCATGGCAACAAATCATTACAGAAGACAATGAAGCAAAGGTAACAGATATCTCAGAAGTTACAAGTGACCTTCACGTGACAGAGCAATCACAGCAGAAGTTAGGTATCTTACAGCATGATTTTGGTAGAAATCACATTGGTAAGGACATTGTCATTCTACAGAATACCATCTGCATTTCTATAGGTATGAAGAAATAAGCAATCTGACAGTGTTGTAAGAGCTTTCCACCTTGCAACCATCCTATCAGTAAAAAAACAACAACAACAACAAAAACCCTCCAAACCCCAAACCAGTTGCCATCAAGTCAGTTCCGTCTCATGGAGACTCCGTGTTTGTTAGAGGAGAACTGTGCTCCATCAGGTTTTCAAAAGCTGGTTTTTCAGAAGCAGATCATCAGGCCTTTCTCCTGAGGCATCTCTAGGTGGACTCAAATGTCCAACTTTCTGTTAGCAGCTGAATGCGGTAACCATTAACCATTTGTATGCACCACCCAGAGCATCCTTGGAGACATAAACCAAAAACTAAGTCAAACCAGTTGCCGTGGAGTCGATTCTGACTCATAGCAACCCTGTAGGACAGAGTAGAACTGCCCCGCAGGGTTTCCAAGGAGTGGCAGGTGGATTCCAACTGCTAACCTTTTGGTTAGCAGCCGTAGTTCTGAACCACTGCACCACCAAGGATCCCTCGGAGTCATAGTGAATGTTAAAACCTAGTTTAATGGGAAAGGAGGAACCCTGACTATTATTATCCCAGCTTAACAGATGACAGAATTGAGGCAAAGAGATGTTACTAATTCGCCAAGATGAAAAAGCTAGCGAGAAGCCATGCCAGAATTTGAACCCAGACATATTGGCGCCAGAGCTGTCTCTTACTCTGTCTATTATGTTGTCTCAATTTCCATCATACCAGAATCAGAATTGCTACTTTCAGAGCCACAAAGCAAGTGATCTGGCCACTTATGTCTTCCTTCTCCTTCCCTAGTTGTATTTTCCCAGGACTCTGCACATCTCAGGGCTCTGTACATCACCAGAAGTAGGAAGAAAAAATGAGAACATCCAAGGTGAGTAGGGTTTTCCCCTCTCTCTGTTAAAATACCATCTCACTGTTCAGATTGGACCCATGTTTTTCTCTTTCTTGGGTACACTCGAGGAGGCATTTGAGGACCTGTTGTGTGCCAGGTGCCTGCTTTATACCTTTTTAGTTTATTTTGGAGGTCACCAAGTAAGAATATGAAGATATTTCTTCATTGCCACGTTACTGGGGAGGCTGAGGAAAATCAGTGTATGGCATTGCAGGATACAAGGAGAATGGGTGGGAAATCTACAAGCTGAACCAAGTCCCTCAAGATCTGACACAGCTTCCTGCCCATCCTGTCCACCTTCTCAGTGCTTCCCCTTTCCTACTGGATGTTGGTTATAAGACTGACGTTGCATATGTTTGGTATCGTAGGAAGCAGTGACGTTCAACGATGTGGCTTTGGTCTTCACCGAGGAGGAGCTGGGGCTGCTCGACTCTGCTCAAAGGAAGCTGTATAGAGATGTGATGGTGGAGAACTTTATGAACCTGGTCTCCATGGGTGAGGACAGGCCCTCCCTGAGACTGCATGTCAGCCCCCTGGGGTGTCTTTGGTCCTCTGGTGTTTGAGGCTTGGGGGCTCTTGAAATGGTTCTGAGTTTGGGAACCTGCTTTCCTACTCCTGTGGGACATAGAGACAGAATGTTTCTGTGTTTTGTTAAAGAAGTATAGATGCACAACGTACTGTTATGCCTTGTCTATTCTTCGGATTCCACTCCTGACCCATTATTGTGTTATAAAGCCAGTTTGTTGAATCCTACCAGCAATTTCTAATGAAATAGGGTAGAAAATACCAGAGCTTGTTAGAAAATTTGGAGCACATTGCAGCACAAACTGGTCGATTGCGTGAGTGATGCGAGAGCCAGTGGGGGTAGATTTAAAAGATTTAATTATTTAAGGAACCCTGGTGATGCAGTGGTTAAAGCTCTCAGCTGCTAATGGAAAGGTCAGTGGTTTGAAACCACCAGCTGTTCCACAGGAGAAAGATGTAGCAGTCTGCTTCCGTAAAGATTTACAGCCTTAGAAACCCTGTGGGGCAGTTTTCCTCTGTCCTTTAGGTCACTTTGAGTTGGAATGGACTTGATAGCAGTGGTTTGGTTTTTTTGGTTTTAGACATTAGCTAGGAGTCCTGGGTGGTGCAAAGCGCTGATGGCACTTGGCTGCTAATGGAAAGATTGGAGGTTCAAGTCCACCCAGAGGAACTCAGAAGAAAGGCCTGACTAGCTTCTTTTAAAAAAAGCGATTGAAAACCTTATGGACCACAGTTCTACTCTGATATGTGGGGTCACCATAAGTCGGGGTCAATTCAACAGCAACTGGTTTTTAGACATTGGTTAAGAGTACATTATTCAATTTTTTTTTTAGGAATATATATTTGTATATGTGTATTGGTCTTGAAATAAATGGCATTTCATCAAATGGGTCATAATAACAACATGTTTAAAAAACACTACTTTTGATTACTTGATGAATATGTGGTAGGAACCCAAATTTCCACTAAATTGTACCTGAACTGTGTTGGTTTTAAATGCGTGACTTTGCATATTCACAGGGATTCAACCCTTCAAACACAATATATTCTACTTGGTAAGGGAAAAAAGTCTTTGGATAATGAAGCCAAGAACCCAAAGAGAAGGGAATTCAGGTAAGATCCAAGCAACTGGGAATCCTTGTAGACGTTTCTCCATTTGTTTTATTTTCTGCCACCCCTATCACTTTTGCCCTGGTCCAAATGACCAAACTTCTTTCCTGGATTGTTGCAACAGCCTTTGTACTGGTTGACCTGCTTCTACCTTCCTCCTCCAGCCATCGGAATGTTTGGAGCAGCCAAAGCCAGGTTATGTCTTTCCTCTACTCAGAACCCTTGATGGCTTCTTATGTTTCTTAAAGTGGCTTATAGAAGCCTACATGGTCTGGTCTTCGTCCCCCACTGCCTCTCTGAATACATCTCTCTTTTCTCTCTTGCTCAGTCTTTTGTAGCCGCATTGTCTTTCCTGCTCTTTCTTAGATGTCTCAAGGATGGTGTACTAGTTTTCTATTGTTGCCATAACAAATTATTACAAATTTAATGTCTTTAAACAACACAAATGTGTTATCTCTCAGTTCTGTAGGTCAGAATTCTGCCATATCTCACTGGGCCAGAACCCAGGTGTCAGCAGGTTCATTCTAGGGCAGGAACTGTTTGCTTGGATTTCCAGTTTCTAGAAGCCATCCACATTCCTTGGCTCTTGGCCCTTTTCCTCCATCTTCAAAGCCAGTTAACACTGTACCTCTGACCATTCTTCCCTAATCACTTTCCCTCTGCCCCTTTTCTTTTCTGCCTCCCTCTTCCACTCTTAAGGACTCTTGTGATTATGTTGATCCCTCCTGTATAATCCAGAATAATCTTCCTATCTTAAGGCCAGCTGTTCTGCAAATTGAATTCCCCTTTGCCACATTGGATGACATGATCATAGATTCTGAGGATTAAGACATGCACATCTTTGGAGAACTATTATTCTCCTACCACAGGTGTTTCTGCTACAGAGTCATTTATGTGCTGTTCTCTCTGCCTATGATACTCTCACCTTCTGGCACCTCCCTTACTTCATTGAGGTCTCTGCTTAGTTTTAATATCATGAGAGAAGCCTTGTCTATCTTTCCTGTTTAAAATAGCATCCTCTCTTTATTCTCCCTGCCTTGCCTTATTTTTTGTCACATATATTTTTATTTGTTTTTCACCTATCTGTCCCTACTGCAATGTAATCGCCAAGATGAGAATGTTTTTCTGTTTATTGCTGTTTCCTCAGGCCCTAGACTTGTTCTGGTACATGTCAGGTACCTGTACATATTAGGTGGCCTTGGGGTGAGTGCGTGTTTGGTGTGTGCACTTGACCCACATCCTAGGGAAACTTTTAAGCATTGTGGTGTGACCAAACTGAGTATCATGCCTTCCCTGCTGCTTCCTTGGAGTCCTCAGTAGGAGAGCATATTAATTTCTGGGAAGAAATTATTGTTTTTCATAATCCTTTTTAAAATAATGATACTTATGTTTACTTCTTGATACTTACATCTACTTTTTTTTTTTTAATAATGATACTTATGTCCACTTCTTAGGCAGCTCCCCAACAGTGGTTTTTGGAAAAAAAACAAAAAAGCCCTTCCTGGGGGCTCAGAGAATAACCAAGCAAACTTCCTTCCCTTTGAAAGATTTGACAGCTGCGGCCCATTCACTCCCCTAAAGTCCACATCACTGCCCCCAGGCTTCCCCTTCCCTGTGCTGGAGGGGCAGAGTTAGGATGAGAGTAACAGGAGTCACATGGCTGAGTGCTGCTGAATGTTGATATTTCTGGTCATCTCAGGTTCAGAAATATGTCTCTGTCTGTGCCTTTATTTTCTACAAGTTACTCGTTAAGCAAATGGTAAAGAATATAGATTTCACACAATTTTCCTTTCATTTTTGTGAAGACCTGGTGTTTTATTTTCAACCAATGAACATTAAAACCTAGAAAGAATCAGGAAACTACCCACACAGTATTGATGCATTCTCAAACAGAGTCCGCTGCCATTCCCAAAACTACTATTTTAAAGTGACAGTTTACCAAATACATAAAATATCATAAGCTACAGGTTCTACCACAAGATGCGGACTTACCTATTAAGCTATTAATGTTTTTCCAAATTTCTACCATTGGAACTTGTCTTTCTGTTTGAACAATTTGTTTAAATAAGGATTCCTGAACCAAACTTTCCAAACTTTTTGAGCATGAGCCGTAGCGTAGAAAGAAACATGTCTTCCATCATAACCAGTGGAAACGCTTCTTGTCTCTGTAGATTAATATGGATAACATTATAAGACATTTTGTGTAATGACATCTTCCCTGCTTATGATGATGCTCTGATAGTTTCTATTGTGTTTCTTTTGTCAGTTTATTATAGGTTATTAAATATATTTCACAGCTCACTAATGAGATGCAATCTTCAATTTGAAAAATGGTTGTAAAAGGCCAATGTATCTACCTCCAAAGTTTTTCACACTCTTTTCCAAAAACACAGTTCAAAGCCTCAAGAGAAACCAGTGCATAACCCTCATGCTTTCTTTTCGCTCCCTTGTGATTCTTTTTTGTTTTTTCCCACCCCCTTGATTCTTACCATCTGTGATTTTCTCATCAGGAGCACTAACTTATGGGCCCCTGTCTCCTGTACAGCCTTTCAACTCTCCAAGAAACTGGTTTCCAATCTTTCCTATTTCATGTAACTGATGTGGAAAAGCTCTTTTGACTTGGCTTAAACACTCACAAAAAGGCAAACTGGGATTTGTTTATTTATTCAACATGATGTTTTCCTTCTCCTAGGCTCAGTCTCTTGTAAAAGATTAGCTTCCACTTTTTTTTTTTTTTCCTGGAGCTCTGGATTACTGTCAGATTTTGGAATAGTGTATGTTATCACTTCAACTTACTTTCCCCTTTGGCCTCAGGAGGCAACTTCCCAGAAGGAGCTAAAGGTCTACTCTCACATTATATGCTATGTTTTAGTCAGTATGTGATAAAGTATTTTGTTCCAAGCCTGAAAGTCATTCCAACCATTCCAGCTTGACATTGGACCAATTTTCTAATAAAATAGCCACCACACAGAATTCTATAGAGGCTCTTCATCAGCTGTCTGCTGAAAGAAAGTAAGAAGCACCTGTTAATTGACTATTCCTGCAGGGAGGGAAGTGAATTTCTCCTCTTTCAAAATTCCCTCAGAGGTAATTTTTAACCTTTATTTAAGAAATTTACCAAAAAATTTAAACATATATTGGAGCCCCGGTGGTGCAGTTGTTAAGAGCTATGGCTGCTAACCAAAAGGTTGGCAGTTCGAATCTACCACCCTCTCCTTTGAAACCCTATGGGGCACTTCTGTTCGGTCTTATAGGGTTGCTATGAGTCAGAATCGACTCAGTGGCAACGGGTTTGGTTTTTTACACATGATAGTTGTTTGTATAAATTTAGAAACTGGAATACCAATAAGCATAAATAGTTTAGCAAAGACGTTTCTAACTTATTTTATAGGGTGTCAAGAGTTTGCAAAAGTTAACTAACTTATTGTCTGTATAAAAAAAGTACAAGTAGGTATGTATGTTTGCAGAATCTCCAAGAATACTTTGAACATGTACATATACGTTTCCTAGGGCTACTGTAACAAAATACCACAAACTGGGTGGCTTATGAGAACAGAAATTTATCATTTTAAAGTTCTGGAGGCTAGAAGTCCAAATCAACACATGGACTGGGCTGTGCTCCCTTCCAAGTCTCTGAGGAAGATCCTTTCTTGTGTCTCCCAGGTTCTTGTAGACCCAGGTGTTGGTTGACTTGAGGCTTCAGCCTCACCTGGCTGTCTTTCCTCTATGTCTCTTCTCTTTTGTAGGACACCATCAGATTGGATTAGGCCTCTCGCTACTCCAGCATGACGTCATGTTAACTTATATAATAACTTCAGAGACTCTGTTTTCAAAATAGGACATGTTCGCTAACACTAACTGAAAAAGGAGTGTATGGTCACATATGTATGTGTATAGGCATATATATGTACGGGTAGCTACAAAAACAAAAAAAAAACAAACCTCTTGCCATCAAGTCGGGTAGGTACAGGTGTGTACATATGTGTGCACAGACAGAAGCATCTATACATGTACATACAGATGTGTGTGTGCACGCATGTATATTCATAGAGGACAGAGTTAGAGATACTTCTCGGACATACCCTAACACCTTGCGAGATTGGTTTTCTGGGTTTGAAGGCTTAGGATCTTAGTCTCATGGGACAGATCAATCATTTGGCATAATATAGTTCACAGAGTTCATGTTCTGCATCCCAGTGAGATGAGTAGTGTCTGGGGTCTTGAAAGCTTGTGAGCAGCCATGTTAAATAATTATTGATCTCTACTCATAAGGAGCAAAAGAGAAAGAAACAAACCAAAGTCCCAGAGAAGAAACTAGTTTACAGTGCCCTGTAGGTGGACCCTGAAAGAATGGGATAAAAATGTGCCATGGAACTCAAATTCTGAAAAAGTCCAGACTTCCTGGACAGGTTGACGAAAGGACTCCCCAAGGCTATCGCCCTGAGATATTCTTTAAACCAGGAGCCGAAAATATCCCCTAAGGTCACCTTTTAGTGAAATAACAGATTGGCACACAAAATAAAGAATATTACCCATGAGTATGGGGCTCCATTAAAAAAACATCTATATGAGACCAAAAGGTTAAAAATTACTCCAAAGCAAAGATGAGAAGACAAGGGGTGAAGGGAAACTAGAGCACTGGAAATGGAACAACCAGAACGTAATTAAAGAGAATGTTGTGAAAAATGTAACTAATGTCACTGAACAATTTGTGTAGAAATTGTGAAATGGGAACCTAATGTGCTGTGTAAACATTCACCAAAAACACACAAAAAAAAAATTAAAAAAAAAAGACATGTTCACAGGTACCAGGGATTAAGACTTCAGCATATCTTTTTGGGGGACACAATTCGATCCATAACAATGTAGATATAAATACTTCTAGGTGTTTTATAATTACAATATATAACATAAACTCAAAAAGTATTATGTTATTTCCTTCAAGTTCTCATTTATTTGTATTTTATTGACATAATTTTTTTTCCTCATTCATTAAACTTTGTTTTAATGGGTCTCAAAATTCTATGACAGAGTTTTTGGTCAAGTTCTTCCCATTTAAAAAGTACTGATTTTAAAAACTAGTAACAAAACTGCCACATAAAAAAAGAAACAAATGGTCCACAAAACATTCCTTCTGAAGGTTTTACGATGTACTGTTATCATTAACCATTCCTTTACTATTAAATGGCCGATTGAAACAAACAATTCTGAAACTATTCTTCCACCACTGATTAAGACTAGGGTAGCAAGCATCTTCATAATTTACTATCCAAGATTTTATACTGACTTTATAATTTAATAAAAATAGCAACAGATTAGCAGTTTGTATATTATTGTCTTTTTTTTTTTTTAATCAAGTCTTTGATTTCTAATTTGTACCTCCCATAACAGACTTGGTGTGGTATAATGGTTCTTGTTAATGCTTAGTGGATAGGAGCCTGCTAGACCACCTCCTGGTTTCTGTAGTCTTTTATACCAGAGAACATGATAAACCAACCAGTTGCCATTGAGTAGTGTGTGACTCATGGTGACCCTGCGTGTGTCAGAGTAGAGCTGTGCACCATAGGGTTTTCAGTGGCTGATTTTTCAGAAGTAGATTGCCAGCCCTTTCTTCTGAGGATCCTCTGGGTGGACTTCAACTTCCAAGCTTTTGGTTAGCAGCCAGGTGTGTTAACTGTCTGCACCAGAGAACATAATACACCATGGAAAAGACAACCAGAATCATCTTTGGTTTCATTAAAATCTCATGTTCTGTTTTAAGTGTGAAATATTGAAACCTGACTGAACAAAGCTTTTAGTTGCCCAGATCTCTGAATTATCTTGTCTTTACAGAGAGCAAGATCCAAAGTAAGATGGAGACTACTCCAGAAGCACAACCACATGAGGAACTTTCCTGCTGGCAAATCTGGCAACAGATTGCAAGAGTCTTAACCAGATATCAAGACTCCATGATAAATAGGTCTCAGTTCTGCAAACAGGGTGATTTGCCCTGCCAGGTTGAGGCAGGACCATCTATTATTCACACAGGAGAGAAATCTTATCAGTGTAATGAGTGTACGGAAACCTTCAGTGATGTTTCCAGTTTTGATCTTCATCAACAGTCACACTCAGGAGAGAAGTCTCATACATGTATTGAGTGTGGAAAAAGCTTCCGTTATAGCTCAATTCTTCGTATTCATCAGAGAGTTCACATGAAAAAGAAACTCTGTAAGTGTGTTGACTGTGGTAAGGAATTTAGTCAGAGCTCACATCTGCAAATGCATCAAAAAGTCCACACCATAGAGAAATCACCCAAATGCAAAGAAAGTGGGAAAGGCTTCAGTCATAGATCAGCACTTAATGCTCATTGCAAAGTCCATACACAAGAGAAAACTTGTAATTGTGAGGAATGTCAGAGGAGCTTTATTTGTGCATTACATCTGCCAGAACGCCAGAAAATCAGCACTGGTAAGAAACGTTTCAAATGTGATGCTTGTGGTGAGAACTTCCGTCGTAGATCAGCACTTAATACCCATTATTTGCTTCACCCAGGAGAGAAACCATACAAATGTGAGGAGTGTGGGAAGGGCTTTAATCAGGCCTCGCATCTTCTGATCCATCGGAGAGGTCACAGTGGAGAAAAACCATTCAAGTGTGAAGAGTGTGGGAAGCGCTTTGTTCAGAAGTCACACCTTCGATCCCATCAGGGAATCCACGCAAGAGAGAAACCATACAAATGTGAGGAGTGTGGGAAGAGCTTTATGACAAAATACTATTATGAATTTCATCTGGTAGCCCACACTGGAGACAAACCCTATAAATGTGAAGTGTGTGGGAAAGGCTTCAGTCGTAGAGGAGATCATAAAATTCATTGTAGAATCCACATAGGAGAGAAACCCTATAATTGTGAGGAATGTGGCAGGGCCTTCATTCGTGCTTCACGTTTTCGGGAACATCAGAGAATCCACACTGGGGAAAAGCCATTCAAATGTGATGCATGTGGTAAGAACTTCCATTTTAGATCATCATTTATTAATCATTACAGAATGCACACAGGAGAGCAACCGTACAAATGTGAGCACTGTGGGAAGGGTTTCAGTTTTCGCTCAAAACTTTGTATCCATAAGAGGGTCCATACAGGAGAGAAACCCTATAATTGCAAGGAGTGTGGGAAGGGCTTCACTCAGGCTTCATATCTTCTGACCCACCAGAAAGTCCACAGTGGAGAAAAGCCATTCAAAAGTAAATAGTGTGGGAAGGGATTTGGTCAGAATTCACAGTGGAGCTACAGTCTTGACAATCACCGTAAGGTCCACACAGGAGAGAAACTGTACAGATGTGTATGCTAAAGTCTTCCATCAGTTTTCAGAACTTCAATGTCATCAGAAAATTTACACAGCAGAAAAACCTTATAAATGTAAGACAGTAAGCACCTTAGGTTGAATTCAGATCTTGTAAGACATCAAAGAATCCATGGTGATGATAAGTTTTATAAAAGTAATGAGAGTGATGAACTTCAGAGAATCTTCAGATTAAAAAAGTTCTATAAAATAATTTATAAAAACTCATGTGCAACCTGAATTCTTGTGTTCATTGGGTCTTGTAGGAGGCAAAACATTTGTTTCAATAGAGTCAGTGTTCCTGCTGTAGCTCAACAAATCCCAGTGGTCAAGAGACCACACAGCAGAGAACCTTTGTTAAGTGGTGCAGTACAGGTTTTTCTCAGAACCTGGACAGTTTCCAGCTGTCACTCAGGAGCTAGGACCTAGAAAGAGTGATCATGTCTTTACAAAAGTATAATGATGGACATTTCAAAATCAATGTCCACTATGATATAAGCTCTGTGAGGGCAGGGATTTGTTGATTTCTGGTGAATCTACACAACCTTACCACTGAATAACACATGATAGGTGTGCTCAGTACTTTGTTGTTGTTAGGTAACTTTGAGTTGGCCCTGACTCATAGCATCCTGATACACAGTGTTCCATTGTGATCTATAGCATTTTCACTGGCTGATTTTCAGAAGTAGATTACCAGCCCTTTCTTCTTAGTCTGTCTTAGACTGGAAGCTCCTGTGAAACCTATCTGGTATCATAGCAACACACAAGACACCACTGATGGATGGTAGCTGCACATGAGGTACATTGGTCAGAGATTGAACCCAGGTCTCTGGCATGAGAAGTGAGAATTCTACCACTGAACCACCAGTTCTTCGCACGCGTTTGTTAAATATATCTAAAGGAGAAAATGTACAATATTTGAAAATTGTATCCAGAAGAGTACACTTGTAAAATAAAATCTTAATTCCTGGAAACAAACATTAGTTGAGATGCAGAAAACTACTCAGTACTGCAATCCACAATATTAATTTAGTATCAACATATTAACATATTTGCAATTGGTTCCTGTCCTTCCAGCCTCTCTTGTCCTCAACTTATTATTTGGGCCTCTGTCTAAGTTATATAGAGTATAAATTCAATTTCGGTATTCCAGAGAGTACAGACAGTTTTTGTTAACCTTGCAATAACCAAACCAAAAAACCAAACCCATTGCCATCAAGTGGTGTCATGGATTGAATTATGTCCCCCCAAAAATGTATCAATTTGGCTGGGCTGTGATTCCCAGTATTGTGTGATTTTCCTATACATTGTAAATCCTGCCCCTGTGATGTTAATGAGGGAGAATGGGCAGCAGTTGTGTGAGGCAGGACTCAATCTACAAGATTGGATTGTGTTTTCAGGCAGTCTATTGAGATAGAGAGAAGCGAGCAGAGGCAGGGAGACCTCATACCACCAAAAAAGCAGTGCCGGGAGCAGAGCGTGTCCTTTGGACCCAGGGTCCCTCTGTGGAGAAGTTCCTAGTCCAGGGGAAGATTGACAAGAAAGCCTTCCCCTGGAGCTGACGCCCTGAATTTGGACTTTTAGCCTACTTTACTATGAAGAAATAAATTTATCTTTGTCAAAGCCATCCACTTGTGCTATGTCTGTTATAGCACCACTGGGTAAGTGATTCCAACTCATAGCGACTGTTTAGGACAGTAGAACTGCCCTCTAGGGTTTCCAGTGAGTGACTGTTGGATTTGAACTGCTGACCTTTTGGTTAGCTGTGAGCTCTTAACCACTGCTCTTAACCACCAGGGCTCCCTGCAGTAACAGGACATTGCATGTTACACAATTGAATGTGTTTTCAACAAGAAGTGGTTTACTATAATGCTTTCAAAGAGTCATAACTAGGTACCAATGACAAACCTTTTCTCTCTGAATTGATCATTGATTGTGATTCTCTGCATTTCCCATCCATTCATTGATGTGATTGCCTTCTAATTAGTGTAGCATTTCTTTTATCAGAACTCAGGTGTGGGCCATTCTAAATTTCAAAGACAGTAATTTTGTCAAGTTCCCTCTCCCATATTATTCTCTCCCACCCATGAGAAAAATACCTAAATAAACAAAAAATAAAACATTGGAATTCGGTAGTTAGATGAATTCATTTTTGAGACAGGACTAATATTTACACACTTTTCCCTATTGGTGGCAGTAAAAACATGGCTTTTGGAAAGGAGGATATGTCAGAATGTGTATCTTTGTCCTGGAAATCATGGGATAGGATGCTATAATGATGAGATTAAAACACCAAAAAGACGGGTACTACATTAATGATGTCATTCAATTTTTTTAAGTGGATATAATAAGTTTACAATAGGAAGTTTTTTCAATTGTGATATATACCTCTAATAATATGAAGTTATTAAAATGATGGAACAGATACGTAATATAACAGAAAAAGGACATAATACGGGCTTTAGGAAATCCCAGATTGTAGCCATTATAGCATAATCAAATTTTTGTGTGTTTATGTGTTCATGTTTGTGTACACAAACAATGTGTAAGGGAATACTGATCCTTTGGGATTTTTTCTGGCAAGGAGCATTTTGTGGGATTTTTCCATTTTATAATTATTATGAAGTATATGTTTTCATTTTACAGTGGAGATCAATTTTAGCAAAGCTTCTGTGGAAAGTAGTATGGCAGTTTGTGATGGTTAATGTTATATGTCAACTTAATTAGGTTATGACTCAGTGGTTTGGCAAACATTGGACTGATTGCCCTTCCGTAAGTAAATATAACGTAATCACCTCCATGATGTGATCAGCCTGTCAGTTGTGAGGGTACTTTCCTCTGGGGTGTGGACTGTATCCAATATATATGGGCGTTCTGACAAAGCTCGCTGGCTTTTGCTCTCGTTCCTGCATATGACTGATCATCATCTGACTTCCGGTTCTGTGGACATGAGCCAGCAGCCGCTGCCTGACCTGCAGATTTTGGGATTTGCCAGCTCCCACAGCCCCGTGAACCAGCAGCCTGCTGTCTGACCTGCTGATTTGGGGTTTGTCAGCCCCTGCAACCACATGAATTGAGGAAGCCTTCAGCTCAATGCCTGAGCCACAGATTTGGGATTTGCCAGCCTCCACAACTGCATGAGCCACTTCCTAGAGATTAGTGTCTCCCGGCCCCCATATACATATATACCCACACCTACACACCACTAGTTTTGCTTCTGTGGATAACTCAGCTGAAGACCTGGTACCTCAAAAAGTTAAACATAGAGTTACCAGATAACCAGTCATTTCACTCCTAGCTGTACACTCCCCAAAACTGAAAACATACTATTTGCACACAAATGTCCATAGCAGCACTATTCACAATAGGCAAAACATAGAAACAACTCAAATGTCCTCCAATGGATGAATGGATAAACAAAATATGGTATACTCCTCCTACTTACTTATCGACTATGTTATTATCTGACATTTTGCATTTACAGCAATAGTAAAAAATCTAGTATCTATTTTGTGCATTAATGATGTACGTCTGGCAGTAAATAGTAAAAATGCCAATGTGCAACACGAGTAATGCTGGCTTTGATGGTTAAGGTTATGTGTTAAGTTGGCTGGGTCATGATTATCAGAGGTTTGGCAGTTATGTAATGATGTCATCCTCCATTTTTGCATAACCGATTTTGCATAATAACCTGGTCTTTGGAACCTAATGTCGATAAGTGAGAAGAGGGTGTATGCATACAATCTAATATTCAGCCATAAAGAGAACTGAAGCACTGATGTATACTACAACATGGATGAACCTTGAAAACATGCTAAGTTGAAGAAGCCAGAAACAAAAGGTCATTTTGTGATTCCAGTTATATGCAATATCCAGAATAGATAAATCCATAGTATATTGGTGGTTGCCAGGGGTAGCAGGGAGGGGGAAATAGGATGTGACTGCTTAATGAACACAGAGTTGTCTGTTGGGGTGAAGAAAATACTTTGGAACTTAAGTGGTGGCAGTTTCACAACATTGTGAATGTACTGAACACTCCTGAATTGTACATTTCAAAACAGTTAATTTTTTGGTAAACATAACAAAATATTTAGTATGTCAACAATTTTTACACGTAGAATTCAGTGACATTAACTACATTTATCACGTTGTGAATCCATCACCACTATCCCTTTCCAAGGTTTTCCATCACCCTTAACAGAAGCTTGGTGCCCCCTAAGGAATGAACCCCTTTCCTGCCTGCTCATAACCACTAACAGACTTTGGTCTCTATACACTTGCCAGTTCTAGATATCTCATATAAATGGGATCATATAACATTTGTCCTTTGTGATTCACTTACTTAGCATAATGTTTTCAAGGTTTATTCATGTTATAGCATGTATCAGGATTTCATTTCTCTTTGTGGTTGAATAATATTCTACCGCACGTACATACCACACTGTGTTTATCCATTCATCTGATGATGGACATTTAGGTTGTTTCCACCTTTTGGCTATTATGAATAGTGCTGCAGTGAACAGTGGTATACAAGCATCTATTCCCATTCCTGTCAAAGCAGATGGTTTTAGGTTATGTGAATTTCACCTTGCTGGTGGTCTGTCTTTACAATTCCCATCCAGGCTGCCTAAGCTGAGGCCTTGGGCTTGGAACATTCTCTGATAGGAAGGCTGGGAATTGGGTCTCTTTCTTTCTCTCAGTCCCCTCTGCTTGTCAGAGAAAGCCTCCTCCCTGTTCGGCGGAACCCACAATAACTGTCTCTACGACTACGTAATTTTACTAAAGCAATAACATAATCGTATAGCTAGTGGGAGAATAAATGTTCTTTCTGGTCATGCACCCATGGTCACAGGACTGCCATACTGTTTGAGTTTAAAGAAAGCTTGACAACAGGATGGTCAGGCAAGGTGCAGCTGAAAAAAGGCCCCTTCCTCTTACTCTCCCTGTTCCCATGAACTCTAAGGTCTAAAACTCCTAGACACCTTTGTTTTTCGCTTGCAACATAATCTTGGAGCTTTATGTGTGCAGAGAGATTTTCTGTGTCAACTCACCCTGGGACAGGGATCTGAGGGAGACTGAGCCCACAATGAATCTTACTGCATTCATCTGCATCCTAACCACTATGTAAGTAAATAAAAGCTTGTGATCTCGTTACTGGGGAATGTCAATTACTGAGAGCTACAGCCCTCTATGAGCCCATTTTTTCATCTTGGCTCACTGCACACCTTAATAAAAATTTTTTTGATGAAAAGACAATTTTTTTTTGCCTGACAACCCCTCCAAAAAAAAGGTCAAGCTATAAAAGACAAATTATTTGCAAATTTCTTAATGCATAAAAGGCTAATATTACTAATACACAGTATAAAGAAAACTTAGAAATTGAAGGGGAAAGATCAAACCTCAGTAGAAAAATAAGCAACAGAATAAGCAACAGAATTGAAGAGATAATTCACAAAAATTATAATAATAGCTCTTGAAAATATGAAAAGATGTTCCATTTCACTCATAAGAAAAATGCAGATTGAAACTACATGAAGACCTTACATTGACAGGTAAATGAAAGTGTCTGGTTACTTCAGGGAGTAGCATTTTACGTGGATTTTTCTTATTTTGCTTAATATTTTTAATTCGTTTCAACCAAGATTTTAGATTATGATTGCTAAATACAATAAAGAAATTTAAGCCAAAAATTTTAAAGAAAAACTGTTAAGACTAAAACATGGTCCCTCACTTTTGGAACCCTAAGTGTTCTTACGTTACATCATAGGTTTTTGGAGTAAAGAATGACCCCAATATGAAGATCTTCCGCAGTTATGCTTGCCTGGAGATGTTAAAGCACTAACTTGATCGAAATTTGTTATTTTCACCTCCAAAATAGTGATAATACTATAAAAAGTTTAAATGAGAAAAGAAAGCTTTTCTATGAGGCCACTCCTTCCTATTTGGCCCTCTCAAATAGTGGTTATTTCTCCTGGCAAATTAGTGGTACCTCACAGAGTCCAAAGCAGGGGTTGGTACCTTCCTTGCTCTTCAATACCCTTCCGAAACTATTCTACCTCGCCCGTTCTTTCAACTTCCTGTTTTAGCCTCATAACACCACATTATACTAGCCATTGTTCTTCGTTTAGTCAGCTACACCCCCTAAAACGGTAATTCCCGGTTTATTCCATGAAGACTGTATCTCCTGGTTCAATGTTTCTTTTCCAACAATATTCCTGACATAGTTGGAGGCATTTAGACTTCAAGAAGTGAAGTCTATGGAATATTTTCCGCTGGAGGACTAAGGAAAAGCAATGCAGATTCTCAATTCTACATTACTGCCTAAGCGGTAGGTACTTTGAAGTCTATTATCCTTGGCCATTATGGGAAGTGTAGTCCAGCAACTGGGTTTACATGGGAAACATTTCGACTCCAGAAGGGTGAGACTTTGAACGTTGCTTCCCTCCAGCATACTGGGAAGTGTAGTCCAGCAATTCTGTGGAGTCCAGGATTTCCACCTGGTGGCGCAGTGGTTAAGTGCTCGGCTGCAGACTCCTAACTAAAAGGTGAGGTTGGAACCCACCAGCTGCTACTTAACTTCTGTTAAGAGTACAGCCTTGAAAATCTTATAGCACAGTTCTATTCTGTCCTACAGCGTCGCTACGAGTTGGATTCGACTTGCAGCAATGGGTTTGCTTCGGTTTTTGGTAAACGGGTCTGTGGAATTCTGGGAAGTGTAGTCCAGCTGCTCTGTGGCGTCACGGGCACTTCCGCTCAGACAGACAGTTCTGGGGAATTCTGGGAAGTGTGGTCCAGGGGCTTTGGAGTTGCAGGCACTTCTGCTTGAAGCATCTGATGTTCCTGCCATCTTTATCCCAGTTGGGGGTGATTCAGTACCGTGTCTTGCCACCTTCCAAACATTATGGACCTTCGCTGCGGGCTAGCAAGGACTCAGATATCAATTTAGGGGAAAAGGAATCGCGGCGCAAGCGGAGCTTTGAAAGGTGAGGGCCGCGCATTGCAGTTTCCTTGCAGAACGTCTTCAGTTTGGGGTACTTGGCCGGTCCACCGGTTGGGAACCAGCTAGGGTGGTGCTTCGTCTGGTTTGAGGGTCTCCCAGGATCGCAGCTCCGCGAGGCCACCTCCCTCCACATTCTACACGCACTGTCACTTCCTCTATGTATAGCACTCAGCGAGTTACTTAGTCTCTCTGCCTCTGGTTGCTCTTCTGTAAAATGGTGATATTAGTACTTAATGGAATTGTTTTGAGAATTAAAAGAGTAGTATAAATAAGTAATTCTTGGTGCAAATGGTTAACCGAAAGCTTGGAAGTTTGAGTCCATTGCCTCGGGCACTGGGCTGAGGGCTGGGGACCATGGTCTCGGGAACATCTAGCTCAACTGGCATAACATTATCTATGAAGAAAATGTTCGACATCCGACTGTGGTGAGCAGCATCTGGGGTCTTAAAAGTCTGCGTGCAGCCATCTAAAATACATCTACTGGTCCCATCCCAGCTGGAGCAAAGGAAAATGAAGAAAACCAAAGACACAAGGGAAAGATTAGTCCAAAGGACTAATGGATTACAACTACCACAACCGCCACCAGACTGAGCCCAGAACAACTAGATGATACCAGACTGCTCTGGCAGGAATCACAATAGAGAGTCCCAGACAGAGCAGGAGAAAAATGTAGAACAAAATTCAAATTCTCACACACACACACACACACACACACAGACAGAGCAGGAGAAAAATGTAGAACAAAATTCAAATTCTCACATACACACACACACACACACACACACACACACACACACACACACACACACACACACACACGCAAAAGACCAGGCTTCCTCGTTTGAGAGACTGGAGGAACTCTGAGTATGGCCCCTGGGCAAACTTTTAACTCAGTACTGAAGTCACTCCTGAGGTTCATGCTTCAGCCAAAGATTAGACAGGTCTATAGGTCCATGAGTCAGAATTGACTCGACGACAGTGGATTTATTTGTTTTGTGTTTTATAGGGCCAGCAATAACCCACATGAGGAATGTGCTTCATGGTTCAATCTTGTATATGAGACGAATGGGCACACCAGCCCAAAAGCAAAGCCGAGAAGGCTGGAAGGGACAGGAAAACAGGACAAATGGAAACGGGGAACCCGGGGTGAAGAAGGGGAGAATGTTGACACATTGAAGGATTGGCAACCAGTGTCACAAAAACAATTTGTGTATTAGCTGTTTAATGAGAAACTAATTTGGTCTGTAAACTTTCACCTAAAGCACAATTTAAAAAAAAAAAAGTGCCTTGGAAGAAAGGCTTGGATATCTACTTCTGAAAAATGAGTCATTAAAAATCATCTGAAGAGGGGACCTCATACCATCAAGAGAGCAGTGCTGGGAGCAGAGCGCATCCTTTGCGCCGGGGTCCCTGCGCAGAGGAGCTCTTAGTCTGGGGGAACACTGAAGAGAAGACCGACAGAGAGAAAAAGCCTTCCCCTGGAGCTGACGCCCTCAATTTGGACTTTTAGCTGTGAGGAAATAAACTTCTCTTCCTTAAAACCATCCCCTTGTGGTATTTCTGTTATGGTAGCACTAGATGACTAAGACAGAATTTGGTACCAAGAGAGTGAGGTGCTGCTCTAACAGATACCTAAAATGTGGAAGTGGTTTTAAAACTGTGACTGGATAGACGTGCGGCAGTGACAGAGGACCAGTAGCAGCAGAGAACCTACAGCAGCAGAGAAGTGGCAGCGGCAGAGAACCAACAGCAGCAGGACCAGGAGACCAATGCAAGACTGCTGGAGCCGACACACAGAGCGAGGGAGCTGAGTGCCTGTGTGCACGAGGCTTCCTGGCAGAGTGGGGTGCCTCTGGGCACTTACTGGTGGAGCTACTGAGCTTTGGAACACTTGCCCCAGCAGGGCAGATGCGGGCGTGAGGCCTGAGGGCCGAGATGCCATAGGAAGCATAAGCTTAAGAGACAAGAGACACAAGAAGCCGAGCTGCTTCAGCCTCAAAAGGTATGGCCATGACCACAGGGGCTTCAAAGGGTGGAGCCCTGGCCTCTGGTGTTTCTAAGGGTGGAGTTGTCACTCCGATGGACTGGGAGAACGGTGTGCCTAAAGCCAAGGGAGCAGAGTTGCCGTCCCAGTGGGCCGGGAAGGCGGAGCTGAAGCCCAGGGCCAACGGGCCTCCACTCAAAATCCAGAGATTGTGGCCAATACCTAGAGTCTGGAGGGCAGGGCCATTGTGTAAATTGTTCCAGAGAACAGAAGATTATTTTCAAAGCCTTGAGGGCTAATGTAATGTGTTCTGCTGACTTGCTTGGTGCCTGTTATCCCTTCTTTTCCTCCAGTTTCTCCCATTTGTAATGGAAATGTCTAGCTTGTGCCTGTTCTGCCATTGTACCTTTGGAAGCAGATAACTTGTATTCTAGATTTCACAGATGAAGAGGAATTTTTTGGATTTTGGACTTGGAGTTAAGGCTTTTGCTATGATATGATAGGGTGAATATGTTTTCCATGTTGCAAGGATGTGATTTTTGGGGGGTCAAAGGGTGGAGTGTCATGGTTTGAATTATGTCCCCCCAAAAATGTGTATACCAGTTTGGCTGGGCCATGATTCCTGGTACTGTGTGATTTTCCTGTATGTTGTAAATCCTGCCTCTATGATGTTAATGAGGGAGGATGGGTGGCAGTTGTGTTAGTAAGGCAGGACCGGATCTACAAGACTGGATTGTGTCCTGAGGCAATCTCTTGAGATATAAAAGACAGAAGTGAGCAGTGAGACAGGGGGACGTCATACCATCAAGAAAGCAGTGCGGGAGCAGAGCGCGTCCTTTGGACTGTGGTCCCTGAGCCGAGAAGCTCCCAGTCCAGGGGAACACTGAAGAGAAGAAGGCGGACAGAGAGAAAAAGGCTTCCCCTGGAGCTGATGCCCTGAATTTGGACTTTTAGCCTAGTTTGACTGTGAGGAAATAAATTTCTCTTCCTTAAAAAAAAAAAAAAAAATCGTCTGAACACAGTTCTACCCTGACACACATGGGGTCACCATGGGTGACTCAGCATCAGTTGGTGATGGTGACTGTGATGGTATAAAGGTGATTGTGATAGTATAAATGCATCCATTTCCATGGACTTGATTCCAATTCATGGCTTCCCCATGTGTCACAGAGTAGAACTATTCCGTAGGGTTTTTTTTTTTTTTTTGGCTGTAATCTTTACAGAAGCAGATTACCGGGTCTTTCTTCCACAGCACTGCTGGGTGGGTTCCAACCACCAACCTTTGAGTTAGTAGCCAAATGCAAACCACTTACGCCACCCAGAGACCTTGGTAGTATACTTAAAAGTCTTAAAACAGTTCCCTACATGTGGTAAACCCCCTTGTTAGTACTATTTAGCTTCTCGGGAAGAGTTAAGTTTCCTGAAAGGTGTGAACCTGGGATGGAGTTAGAATTCCTACTGCAGTGGCCCTGGCCCTTCTCTCTGATCCCTACAGGAAGCTGAACTTTCACGATCCCTCCTGACCTCCTTTTTAGGAGAAGAGGGTTGCTTCTAGCTGTTATGGGGTGAGAAGATTTAACTGCTTTATCAGGGACAGGGACGCAACCATTGTAATTCACAGCCTCCTTTCCTTCCCCAGCCCCAACTTTCTCAAAAAGGACTGCACTGAGTTAGAGGCACTGCCTCTGGCTACTGGGAGCAGAGCCTTATGTGACTAGGACTTGGCATTCTTCTTCTACAAAGATTTTCACCTGAATTGTAGAATGCGTATGACATGTACTCTGGCATAGGTAATGATAATAATTAAGCTTTAATTACTAAGTTCCATTCTAAAGGTTTTATACAAATTAATGCATTTCCATCACATTGTAGCTCTGTGAAGTGGTAGTATTTTTTCTCTATTTTAAAGGTGAGCCATAAGGAACATAAGTTTTACCCATAGTTACTCAACTAGTAGGATGTGGAGCTGAGGTTGGAACCTAGGCAGTCTGAGTCCAGAGCTTGAATTCACAAACTCTGGGATATATTCTCCTTGAGCCATAGGGAACTATCTGGAATCAGATCGATTTGGGGAACTTTAAAAGGAAGACTTGAACATTTTCCCTGGTTTTTTGTTTGTTTTTGACCATTCTAAATGATTTCATTTGATTTCAAGTAATGTTGATATTTTTATATTCTGTGTCATTGTGGGGAATTCAGAAAATACAGAAATAAGCAGAAAAAAGTTTGTAATGACCCATAACTCCAAGATGTAAAGGTAGCAACTGTAAAGCTTGAGATACATTTCTGGGTAGTGGTTCTTGATGTATATTTGTATATTTATAAATGTTAAAATTGATATCATATGTTTCATGTTTATTATTTTTTTTTATTATGCTGTAAGTGAAAGTTTACAGTTCAAGTCAGTTTCTGATACAAAAATTTATACACCCATTGCTATGTGACCCTAGCTGCTCTCCCTGGAATGTGACATCACACTCCTCCTTTCCACCCCGGATTTCCCGTGTCCATTCAACCAGCTCCTGTCCCTTTTTGCCTTCTCATCTTGCCTCTGGACGGGACCTGCCTATCCTGAATACTTTTTATGTTTTTCCCCTTATCTTTTTTAATTATGGAAATTTCCAAACACCGCCAAGAGAGAATATTATTAAGGCAGTAATTTATCGGTGAAGACAGCCAAGCCAATTGAACAGATTTTTCGGAGGTTCCGTGTGACCTTCACTCGACAGACAAATCACATCAGAAGTCCACTATCTTACCATGTTCCTTTGGTAGAGATCATGTTTATAAGAACAGTTGCATACTGCTTTTCTACAGCTGCCAAGAATTAAGGTCCCTGAGCACTAGTTTTCTAAGAGCTTTCCACCTTGCAACAATCCCGTCACTGGGGGCTCTTTTACTTCCTGTTTTACAGATGACAGAATTGAGGCAAAGAGATGATATTGATTTGTCCGAGATAACATAGCTTCTGAGAAGCCATGTCAGGATTTGAACCCACATATATATTGTCCCCAGAGCAAATCTTTATTCAGTATATTATAGTGTCTCAGTTTCTTTTGACCAGAATCGGAATTGCTGCCTTGAGGGCCACAAGGCAGTATTGGTGATGGGACCAGTGTGTGTAGATGAGTAGAGTATTCACTGAGCCATGCTGATAGGGGTTAAGGGCATCTGGTGTCCATGTCATGCTCTGAACATCAAGCCATGTGCTTTGCAGCCATCCCGACAAAGAGGCCTCTTGCTAATTCACAGTAAGTGTCCGTGTAGGTGAGTGACATCTCAGGCCACCGGTTTATGTCTTCTTTCTTTTTCCCAGTTCTGCCTTCCCAGGACTCTGCGTATCTCAGGACTTCGTAAACCACTAAAAGCAGGAAGAATAAATGAGCACATTCAAGGTGAGTGGGGCATGCCTTATACAATTATACAATATTCCTTTTTGTGGTCATGTCATATTCCTGTTGATGTACCTTTTTATTTTTAACCACTTCTCATTCGTAGGCATTTAGATGGTTTAAGAGTTTTATTATTTTAAGCAACCCTGCAGTGACAGGTTTTCTAGATAAAACCTTTTATGACAAAAGCTGATTCTGAAAAAATCTGCCAATTTTTTTGTCCTCAGTGTACTAAACCCATTGCCGTCGAATCAATTCCGACTCATAGCAACCCTATAGGACAGAGTAGAACTGCTGCACAGAGTTTCCAAGGAGAGGCTGGTGGATTCGAATTGCAGACGTTTTGGTTAGCAGCCATAGCTGTTAACCACTGCACCACCAGGATTTCCCCTCGGTGTACTAGGAGCTCAACATTGAAAAGGTACATTTGACATATGGTACACTGGCTGTTTCGTAGATGGAATATTCAAATAAGGCACAGTGCATCAGGGCCTAGCTGCTGCTTCACACCGATGTTGTTGGATGTTATCACGTAAGAAGAGCTAGCTCGAGCTTCCTCATGCCTGAGTCTTACTCTGGATGTTTTATTTACTGATCTATTTTTTCCCTTCATGTTTTATTTCGTTTTCTCAATGTAATGCATAACCTCGGTTTAAAACATCCCAGCGTGATACTGGAGGATTTGCCAGGCAGTTGCCTTCTGTCACTGCATTTACTCCTCGGAGCAGCTCATGAGGAGGTGCTTCATCTCGTCTTCATTTTAAACAGGTGAAATATGAGGAACCTGCTCAGGTTCCTACAGGAAACCAAGGATCAGGAGTGTTCGGCATTTTGTTCAAGTAAAAGAGAGAGTCAGGAGGAAAGAGGAAGGGTTCTCCATTAGCCACCCGTGCCTTGTAGTGTGGGTGCCTAAGATGGCTATGATTTAAAAAATGGAAAATAATAGGTGTTAGGGAGGATGTGGAGAATTTAGAAACCTTGTCCATTGCTTTTGGGATTGTGAAATGGTACAGCCACTATGAAAACTGTTTGGCAGTTCCTCAAAAACTTAAATGTAGAATTACTGTATGACCCAGCAATTCCACTCCTAGGTATATACTGAAAAGAACTGAAAGTAGGACCAAAAACATACTTGTACACCCATGTTCATTGCAGCACTATTCATAATAGCTAAAAGGTAGAAACAGCCTACGTGTCCATCAACAGATTAATAGATAAACAAAATGAGGTACGGCCACACAAAACATTATTACTCAACTATAAAGAGAAATGAAGTCCTGATACATTTTGTAACATGGATGAACCTTGAAAACATTATGCTGAGTGAAGAAAGTCCATCACAAAGGGACAAATATCGTATGATCCTACTTATACGAAATATCTAGAATAGGTAAGTGTATAGAGACCAAAGTTCACTAGTGATTACGAGGAGCAGGCAAGAAGGAGAGGGGAAGGAGGACTCATTGCTTAGGAGACACTGAGCGTCTGTTAGGGGTAATGGAAAACTTAGGAAACGGATGGTGGTGATGGTTGAACAACATGGTGAACATAATGTCACCAAATTGTACATGTAAAAAATGTTGAAATGGCAAGTATTTTGTTATATATGTATTTAACTACATACAAACACACACGAAAAAACTGCTCTCATTTCAGGCATCTGTTGCAAGCTCATAGGTCTCCGGGCCATCTGCACTTTTGACCAGCTGGCTACAAATTTGGCAATACTCACTACCCTCTTGGGTTTGGTAATTCTCTGGAATATTTCACAGAACTCAAGGAAGACTATAGTTACCATAATAATTCTATTATAGCAGGAGAATATAAATCATAACCAGCCAAAGGGAGAGGTGCATAAGATGAGGCTTGAGAGGGTCCCGAAGACAAAGCTTTCATTGTCTTCAAGGAATCATCACTCTCCTGGCACATTGATGTGTTAACAATATGCAGAATATTGTCAACCAGGGAAGTTCACCTAAGTTTTGGTGTCCAGAATTTTTAATAGGATTTCACTGCATAGGCACGATTGATTGGATCAAGGCCAGCACCCTTCCCGTCCTGGAAGTTGGGGTGATATCAAGTGGCTGAAAGCCCCAAACCTCTTGTCACATGGTTGGCCTTTCTGGCTGTACCAGGATGTGGCCATTCCCCATCCTGAGATTGAAACAATCAGGTGTGGTCCCAGGAGCCCACAGTGAATAACAAAGACACTCCAGTCACTGGAAAAATTCCAAGGCTACATTAGGAACCAGGGACAAAGCCAGCCAAATTCTTCGTTACACATCTGAAATAATATGTAGCCATGAAATGGAAAGAAATAGTTAACAATAATGAAAATAAATAATGATAATAGCTAATGTTTGTTCTGGAGCCCTGGCTGCACAGTGGTTAGGTTAAGAGCTACAGCTGCTGACCGAAAGGTTGGCAGTTCGAATCCACCATCCACTCCCTGGAAACCCTACGGGGCGCCGTTCTACTCTGTCCTGTGGTGTAGCTAAGAGTCGGAATCAACTCAGTGGCAACGGGTTTGGTTTTTGGTTTTGAATGTTTGTTCGAGGAGTCCCTGGGTGGCGCAGGTGGTTAAACGCTCAACTACTAGCCAAAAGGTTAATGGTTTGAAGCCACTTAGAGGTACCTTAAGATACAGTCCTAGCTATCTGCTTTGGAAAGGTCACAGCCTTGAAAAGCTATGGAGCAGTTCTACTCTGCGCACATGGGTTTGCCATGAGTCAGAATTGACTAAGTGGAAACTAACAATGACAACATTTGTTAAGTACTTAGTCTTAATTACTTAGTCGCACTCTGTTCCAAGTGCTATATATATTGCCTCGTCTACTCCCTGAACCCAACCCCATTGCCATCTAGTTGATTTTGACTCATAGCGACCCTATAGGACAAAGTAGAACTGCCCCATAGGATTTCTAAAGCTGTAAATCTTTACAGAAGCAGACTGCCACATCTTTCTCCTGCTATTCCGTGAAAGACCCTTGTAATTTAAGGCCATCATACATAGAGGAAAGAAAGATGTATAGAGGGACTTGTCCAAGGTGACATGGCTAGTAAGGGACAGATCCTTGAGATGTGTTCTTAGGCATGGTGGCTCCAGTGCAGTACACTCAATGCTGCAATTAATAGATGTGGTGTGTGACTTGAGAGTACAGAAGACAAACTGCGTACCTGTTCAAGAAACCAAACCAAACCCATTGGCATCGAGTTAATTCCGCCTCATGGTGACCCCCTGGGTAGAAGGATAGAGTAGAACTGCTCCATAGGGTTTTGTTTCTTTTTATTTCTTTATTTATTGCTGTTTTTCTTATTGTGGTAAATACATAGGTAACAGAACATTTGCCATTTCTATGATATTCACATGTACAGTTTGGTGACATTAATTATGTTCGTCATGTTGTTCAACCATCACCATTAACCATTCCTGAATTTTTCCATCACCCTTACCAGAAGCTCGGTGCACCCTAAGCATAACTCATCTAGTTGTGAGAGAAGGGAACTCTGTATAGTTTTTTTCACAGTCAAATAATGTGTTTTAAACTTTGATGTGCTTATAAAACACCATATCATAGTGAAAATTCAAAAACTCTTTTCAAGTCACTTAGTTGCAGGGAGCCTCAGAGTAGTGTTTTCTCAGGCAAATAATGTGTTTCAATGTGTTTAAATTACCTAATTGTGAGTGAGACTCAAAACAGAGTTTTCTCAAAGTGTGTAGTCAAAGAATGGGTTGCCATCGAGTTGATCACAACTCATGGTGATTCCGTGTGTTACAGAGCACAACTGAGCTCCATAGCGTTTTCTTGGCTGTAATCTTTATGGAAGCAGATCACCAGGGCTTTCTTCTTCTGTGGTACCACTGGGTGGGTTCAAACCACCAACCTCTAGGTTAGTGGTCGAGCACAAACTGTTTGCGCCACCCAGGGACCTACCTGTCCAAGACAGGTTACCAGAAGCTTGCTAGTAAGGCAGACAGTAAAGAAAACTGTCCAGGGTTAGTGTGTGAGAGAGGAAAAAGGTGGGTGCTATCAAATTCTGTTGAAACTAAATTGGCAAACTTTTCTGGGGCAGTTGGCAAAATGTATCAAAAGTAAACCATTTGTGTCCCAACATGCAACATTTAGAGTTCTAGGGGTTTACTCTCTGAGGACACCAAGTGAAAACACAAGGACACCAAGTAAAAACAGAGTTTATTGCCGCACCTTGGGTGAAGCTAAGGAAAACCAGCGTATGGTATTGGCAGGATAGAAGGAGAAGAGCTGGGAAGTCTACGTACTGGCTCATGTTCTCCCAAAATCTGAAACAATTCTTCCCACCTCCCAATTTCTCCCAACCTTTTCAGTGCTGCCCCATTTCAAGTAGGCAATAGTTCTAAGACAGGGCATACTTGTGCTTGATGTTGTAGGAAGCACTGACATTCAAGGACGTGGCTTTGGTCTTCACTGAGGAGGAGCTGGGGCTGCTGGACTCTGCCCAGAGGACACTGTACCAAGATGTGATGGTTGAGAATTTCAGGAACCTGGTGTCTGTGGGTGAGGACAGCCTCCCTCTGGAGTGTCTTCTTCTCAGGTGTTCAAGGCTTTAGAGCTTTTGAAATGGTCACCTGAGTTTGATAACCTAATAATTTTTCATGGAATAAAATAAGGTAGAAAACATCAGGCTTCATTAGGAAAGAAGCGACACATTGTAGCACAAACTCTGGCCGATCGCAGGAATGGTGTGAGAGCCAGTTGGGGGAGATTTAATGAAAGTAGTTATTTGTTAGAAGTAGGTCAACCTATGTTTTAGTAATACATATTTATGCATATATGTCTGGTCTTGAAATAAATGGTACTTTTTTTTTTTTTAATTGTACTTCAGGTGAAGGCTTACAGAACAAATAGTTTCTCATGAAACAGCAGTACACATATTGTTTTATGACATTGGTTAACAACCCCACAACATGTCAACCCTCTCCCTTTTTGACCTGTTTTTTTGGTGAAAATATACATAGCCAAAGATACACCTAAATGGTACTTTTTTTCAAGAGGTTCATGTTAGAAAAAATATTTGAAAATCACTGGTTTTGATTACTTGATGAGCAGCAGCGGGACCCAAATTTTCAGTAAATTGTAGCTTTAATGTCTTCAATTAAAATATGTGACTTTACATGTTTATGGGGTATCAACCCTTCAAACAGGAAATATTCTACTTAGGAAAAAAAAGTTTTGAATGATAAAGACAGCATCCCAAAGAAGGGGGAATTCAGGTCAGAATCAGCAAAGGGGAGTCCTTGTAGATGTTGGTCCATGGTTTTTACTTCTTGCCCCTGCAGTTGCTGTCACTCTGGTCCAAATTGCCAGACCTCTTGCCTGGATTATGGTAGCAGCTTTTGTGCTGATTGCTCTGCTTCCACCTTTCCCCTCCTACAGTCCATTCTGCATGTAGTAGCCAAAGTGATGCTTTGGAAATGTAGGTCTGATGGTTGTTCTCTGCTTAAAACCCTTTATGAATTCTTTTTTTTTTTGTTGTTGTTTGTTTAACTTAAAACCTCTTAAAATGGCCCATAGAGTCCTATGTGGTCTAGTCTTCAGCACCCCGCTCCCCGCCCCCCCCCCCCTTCTTGAGGTACCTGTCTTGTCTCTTTCCTCTTGCTCAGTGTATTCCTGCCACATTGTCCTCCTTGCTTTTTCTCAAATATGTCAGGGATACTGTATTAGTCTCCCATTGCTGCCTCGAAAAATTACCACACATTTAGAGGCTTAAGGTAACATAAATTGATACTCTCACAGTTCTGTAGATCAGAAGTCTGATATGGGCATCACTGGGCTGAAATCAAGTTGTCAGCAGGGCTGCATCCCTATCTAGAGACTAGAAGACAGTTCATTTTCTTGCCTTTTCTAGCTTCTGTTGTTGTTAGGTGCCGATGAGTCAGTTCCAACTGATAGCGACCCTGTGTGTAACAGAACAAAACACTGCCGGTCCTGCACCATCCTCACAATCGTTGTTGTGCTTGAGCCCATTGTTACAGCCACTGTGTCAATCTGTCTCAATGACCCTTTACTTTACCAAGCATGATGTCCTTCTCCAGGGACTGACCCCGCCTAATAACATGTCCAAAGTATGTGAGACTCAGTCTCGCCATCCTTGCTTCTAAGGAGCATTCTGGTAGTACTTCTTCCAAGACAGATTTGTTTGTTCTTTTGGCAGTCCACGGTATATTCAGTATTCTTCTCCAACACCACAAAATTCAAAGGCATCAATCAGTTCTTCTTCAGTCTTCCTTATTCATCGTCCAGCTTTCGCATGCATATGAAGAGATTGAAAACCCCATGGCTTGGGTCAGGTGCACCTTAGTCTTCAAAGTGACATCTTTGCTTTTCAACACTTCAAAGAGATCTTTTGCAGCAGATTTGCCCAATACAATGTGTCTTGATTTCCTGACTGTTACTTCCATGGGTGTTGATTGTGGATCCAAGTAAAGTGAAATCCTTGACAACTTCAGTCTTTTCTCCGTTTATCATGATGTTGCTTATTGGTCTAGTTGTGTGGATTTTTGTTTTCTTTATGTTGAGGTGTAATCCATACTGAAGGCTGTGGTCATTGATCTTTATTAGTAAGTGCTTCATGTGCTTCACTTTCAGAATGCAAGGTTGTGTCACCTGCACAAGCAGGTTGTTAATGAGTCTTCCTCCAATCCTGATGCCCCATTCTTCATATAGTCCAGCTTCTTAGATTATTTGCTCAGCATACTGATTGAATAAGTATGGTGAAAGGATACAACCCAGATGTACAGCTTTCCTGACTTTAAGCCATTTAGTATTCCCTTGTTCTGTTCAAATGACTGCCTCTTGATCTATGTACAGGTTCCTCATGAGCACAGTTAAGTGTTCTGGAATTCCTATTCATCGCAATGTTATCTATAATTTGTTGTCATCCAGACAGTGAAATGCCTTTGCATAGTCAGTAAAACACCGGTAAACATCTTTCTGGTATTCTCTGCTTTCAGCCAGTATCCATCTGACATCAGCTATGATATCCCTGGTTCCACGTCCTCTTCTGAATACAGCTTGAATTTCTGGCAGTTCCTTGTCAATGTACTGCTGCAACCGCTTTTGAGTGATCTTCAGGAAAATTTTTCTTGTGTGTGATATTAATGATATTGTTCAATAATTTCCACATTCTGTTGGATCACCTTTCTTGGGAATAGGCATAAATAGGGATCTCTTGCAGTCAGTTGGCCAGGTAGTTGTCTTCCAAATTTCTTGGCATAGACGAGTGAGCACTTCCAACGCTGCATCTGTTTGTTGAAACGTCTTTGTTGGCATTCCGTCAATTCCTGGAGGCTTGTTTTTCTCCAATGCCTTCAGTGCAGCTTGGACCTCTTCCTTTAGTACCATCAGTTTCTGATCATATGCTGCCTCTGAAATGGTTGAATGTCACTCAGTTCTTTTTGGTTCAGTGACTCTGTATTCCTTCCATCTTCTTTGGATGCTTCCTGCATCCTTTAATATTTCCCCAGTAGAATCCTTCAATATTGCAACTCTAGTCTTAAATTTTTTCTTAGTTCTTTCAGCTTGAGAAATGCTGAGTGTGTTCTTCCCTTTTGGTTTTCTATCTCCAGGTCTTTGCACATGTCATTATAATACTTTACTTTGTCTTCTGGAGCCACCCTTTGAAATCATCTCTTCAGCCCTTTTACTTCATTATTTCTTCCTTTTGCTTTAGCTAGTTGACATTCAAGAGCAAGTTTCAGAGTCTCTTCTGACATCCATTTTGTTTTTTTCTTTCTTTTTTGTCTTTTTAATGACCTCTTGCTTTCTTCATGTATGGTGTTCTTGATGTCATTCCACAACTCGTCTGGTCTTCAGTCATTAGTGTTCAGTGTGTCAAATCTATTCTTGAGGTGGTCTCTAAATTCAAGTGGTATATACTCAAGGTCGTACTTTGACTCTCATGGACTTGTTGTAATTATCTTCAGTTTAAACTTGAACTTGCATATGAGCAATTGATGGTCTGTTCCTCAGTTGGCCCCTGGCCTTGTTCTGACTGATGATTTTGAGCTTTTAATCATCTCTTTCCACAAATGTAGTCGATTTGATTTCTGTGTATTCCATCTGGCAAGGTCCACATGTGTAGTCACTGTTTGTGCTGGTGAAAGAAAAGGTATTTGCAATGAAGAAGTCGTTGGTCTTGCAAAATTCTATCACGTGATCTCTGGCATCATTTCTATCACTAAGGCCATAGTTTCCAACTTTCACATTCCAGTCACCAGTAGTTATCAATGCATCCTGATTGCAGGTTTGATCAATTTCATGCTGTAGAAGTTGGTAAAAATCTTCAGTTTCTTCATCTTTGTCCTTAGTGGTTGGTTTGTAAATTTGAATAATAGTCATATTAATTTGTCTTCCTTGTAGGGGTATGGATATTATCCCATCACTGACAGTGTTGTACTTCAGGATAGATCTTGAAATGATAGTAGACCGTACGATTGTCTGATTCATAGTGGCCTGTACCAGTCCATTTCAGCTCACTAATGCCTAGGGTATTGAATGTTTATGCATTCCATTTCATTTTTGACGATTTCTAATTTTCCTAGATTCATACTTCGTACATTACACGTTCCGATTATTAATGGATGTTTGCAGCTGTTTCTTCTCATTTTGAGTCATGCCACATCAGCGAATGAAAGTCTCAAAAGCTTGACTCCACGTCATTAAGGTCAACTCTACTTTGAGGAGGCAGCTCTTCCCCAGTTGTCTTTTGAGTGCCTTCCAACCAAAGGGGCTCATCTTCTGGCACTATATCAGACAATGTTCCGCTGCTATTTATAAGGTTTTTACTGGCTATTTCTTTTCAGAGGTAGGCCGCTGGGTCCTTCTTTCTAATCTGTCTTAGTCTGGAAGCTCAGCTGAAACCTGTTCGCCGTGGGTGATCCTGCTGGTATTTGAATACCAGTGGCGTAGCTTCCAGCACGCAGTAATACACAAGCCCCCACAGTATGAAAAACTGACAGACACATTGCTTCTAGAGGCTGCCAAAGTCCTTGGCTTGTGGTCTCCTTCCTCCATGTTCAAAGCCAGTAACATTGCATCACTCTGACCATTCTTCTGTGGTCACGTTTCCCCCTGACTCTGCTGCCTCGCTCTTCCCCTTTAAGGACCCCTTTGAATACATTAAATCACCAGATTTTGTAGGATAATCTTTGTATTTTAAGTCAGCTGATTAGTGACTTTTAATTCCATCTGCCACGTTAATTTCCCTTTGCCATGTAACTAACATATTCTGAGTTTTAGGGATTAGGATTTGGAAATCTTTGTGGAACCTTTATTTTGCCTTCTAGATGCCTCTGCCTCACACCCATGTACTTGCTCTCTCTGCCTGGAATACTCTTTCACCTGAAATCTTCCTGACCCCCTTCCTTACTTCATTCAAGTCTCTGCTCTGTTTTAATATCATGAAAGACCCCTTCTCTGACCTATCTATTTAAAATACCATCCTCTCATTGCTGTCCTTTCTCTGTTTTATTTTCTGTCACATATTGTTGTTTACTTGCCTATTGCCTGTATCTCCCCACTGGAATGTTATCTCCAGGACTGGAGGAATTTCATTTGTTTTGTTTATTGCTGTCAGCTTGGGGCCTAGAATTATCCTCATACATGGCAGATATTTGTACATATTTTTTGACTTAAGGAATGAGTTTATGCCACCTCACTGAGTCATGGAGATAGCTAATAGTTGTTGCACAAACCCAAATGAGTGAAGCACATTGCACACCATTTGGTGTCTTCTGATGAATACCTAACCAAGTTCTACTTTCTTAGGTGCCTTTGTGGTGAGTACATGTTTGTGTGCGTGTACTTGACCTACATCCCAGGGAACTTCTAAACATTGTGGTTGTGACCATGCTGAGTAACATGCTTTCCCTTTGGCTTTCCTGGAGCCTTCCATAGGGGAGTGTATTCATTTGTTGGAAGAAAGACTTTTATATAAGAATTCTAATGTCTACTTCTGAGACACGCCCCCCAGAGAAGGGGAGGAAAAAATCTCTTTCCCGAGGTGCCAGACAATAACTAGGCAAACTTCTTTCTCTCGGAAGATTTGACAGTTAGAGCCCATTCAGTTCTTCCAAAGTCCACGTCCACATCACTTCCCTGGATTTCCCCTTCCCTATGCTGGACAGGAAACATTTAGGATGAGAGTAACATGAATCACACAAGCTGAGTGTTGCCTTATTATTGATCATCTGTGGTTCAAAAATATGGCATACATTTTTTTTTCCTACAAATTTAGCCATTCAACAAGTGCTAAAGAATATAGATTTCACGTGATTTTCCTTTTATAACGATCTGCTGTTTCATTTTGAACTGTTGACTGTTAAAATCTGGAAAGAATCATGAGACTGCCTATATAAAATTGTCACATCCTCAAACAGACTCCTGCTCCCCCTCCAAAAATTACTATTTTAAAGTGATAGTTTATTAAATGTAACCATAAACTACAAGCCCTCCCAAAAGGTACACACTTAACCTGTTGTTTTTCCAAGTTTCCACCATTGGAACTTATGGTTCCATTTGAACCATTTGTTTAATTATGGCCTTGGTAACTTCCTCAACCAAACTTTTACAGCTTTTCTGAGTGTGAGCCATAGGAAGAAACGTGTGTCTCATTGTAACCAGGGGAAACATTTCATTTCTACATAGATTTTACAAGGCATTTCATGTCGGGACATCTTTTGTGCTTGTGTTGATGCTCTGGTACTTTCTGCTCTGTTTCATTTTCTAATTGCGTGTCACAGGCTATTAAATGTGTTTCACAGATCAAAATGAGCTGCAGTCTTCAATTTGAAAAATGGTTGTGAAAGTCTAATTTATCTACGTCCTAAGTTTTTCCACATGCTGTTTTCAAAGAGATATCCCAGAGCCTCAGGAGTCAGTGCATAGGCCCTTGTGCTTTGTTTTCACCCGGCGTGATTTTTAAACCTTTAACTTTCTCATCAGCAGCATACTGTGTTGGACCCTGTATCTGGTACACTCTTTCACCTTCCCATCATAATTGCAGTTTCCTGCCCTTTTCCTATTTCAGATCATATACTTGGAAGAGCTTTTTTGCTTCTATGACTTGACTTAGATGCTCACATAAAAGTCAAACTGAGATGCATTTATTCATTCAATGTGTATTTATTGAGTGCCCACCATATGCCAGGTACTGTTCTAGGCAGTGGTGATAAAGCAAGTAGTGGTATAAACGCTTGTCCTTACGATCCTGCCTTGTGGTGGGAAAGACGCGTGATAAACTACAAATGACTTATGGTATGTCAGATGGTAATGAGTGCCGTGTAGAACATAAACAGGGTCAAGAGGACAGATCACCAGAGATGAAGTGGCAAGGACCATTTTTTATTTTACATTGACCTCATTGATGGGCTGGCATTTGAGGAGAGACCTAAAAGTGAGGAGCTATCTATGCAGCTCTCTGGAAATAGTCCCAGGCAGAACCTAAGTCTCTTTCTAGGATTGGTTTTTAGAGTTTGCATTGTGCCCTGACCCTGTCCTTCACTCACGTTCTGTTTGTAGAAGATTAGGTTCTGCTTTTTCACTCCCCACCCCCTCAGAGATCTAAATTACTGTCAGATTTCAGAATAGTGTATGTTATCATTTCACCTTTCTTCCCCCTTTGGTCCCCCCTTTGGCCTAATGGAGGAAAGTTCCTGGAAGGAACTAAAGGTCCAAAGCTCATAAGCTGTGTTTTCAGCACTATGTGATGCTATTTTGTCCCAAATCTGAAAGTGATTTAAACCATTCCAGGACCTCACATTCCCCTTAACACTGGAGTAGTTGTCTGATAAAATAACCCCAGGCAGAGTTATACAGAGGTCCTTCATCAATGTCTTCTGAAACAAAAGGCAGCTATTAATTGACCATTCCTACTGCAAGGGAGGCTAATCTCTCTTCTTTAACATGTCTTCAGAAGTACATACTTTTTTACTTAAGAACTTTACTGGGGAAAAAACAATCTCTAAACGTTTAATATGTTTACATATGTTTGTATAAATTTAGAAACTGAAATACTAATAAGGATAAGCATTTTAGAAAAGATGTTTCTAGAGTTAAATTATTTTAGAGTTGGTCAGGCTGGTTTTTATCTAAAGTATTACAGTGAAACCTGTGAAAGCCAGAACTTGATGGGACTGCCTTGGTTTTCCAGGTCTTGAAGGTGGTCTGCCTTTGACAGGGTACAGTCTCAAAGCTTTTCTATCGCTTGTTCTAGTGGAAAATATTTGAGTTTTCCTCCTTTGACAGGTTTCTGCATTACACAGGTTCCGGCTTTTGCAGTTTTTATTGTATCTGTATCAACAGAAAAAAATTAGATTAGTTGTACATGTTTTTCAGAATTTCCAGGAAAACTTTTAATATATATGTGAGGGTTAATTTTGTGTGTCATCTTCGGTAGGCCATGGTTCCCAGTTTTGACCAAACAGTGGTCTAGTTGCTATGATGGAATAGTTACATGTATTCAAAGCAGCTGGCCTTGGGTATTGCTGTTTACCTTCCACAATGTAGTGTAATCACTTTCCGTAATCTAATCTGATATAATGTGATCAGTCAGTCAATTGAAAAGGAAACTCCCATCGGGTGTGTTCTGCCTCCAAACTATAAATAGATATTTTGGCAGAAGTCTCTCACAAACACAGGGAAAGAGAAATGTCATGTAGGGATCATCTACAAGCCAAGGAATCAAGGAACTCCTAGGGCTACTGACAAGAAACGAAGTGACACGGCCAAGATTATGATTTGGACTTTTAATGTCTAGAACTGTGAGAAAATAAATTTCTGTTCTGTTAAGTGACCCACTTGTGGTATTTGCGTTACATTAGTACTAGTTAACTAAGACAATATATTAGTTTTCTAGAGCTGCCATAACGAAATACTGCGAACCAAGTGACTTGTAAGAGTAGAAATGTATTGTCTCACGCTTCTGGAGGCTAGAAATCCAAATCACCTTGTTAGCTGGACTATATTCCCTTCAAGGTTTCCTCTATGGGGTGATCCTTTCTTGTCTCGTTCAGCTTCTGGCAATCCCAGGCATTCCTTGGCTTGCAGCTGCACTGTCATATGATGTTCTTTTGTCTCTCTCTGTCTCTGTGTCTCTTCTCTTGTATAAAGACATCAGTCCATTGGATTAGGACCCACCTACTCCAGTATGGCCTTATGTTAACTGATAATGTTGTCAAAGACCCTATTTCCAAACAAGGTTGCTTCACAGAAACCAGGGGTTCAATCTTCAACATATCATTTTGGGGGACACATTTCCAATCATGACAATATAAAATAAACACAGGTATTTGATATTCACAATATGTTGTTATTGTTGTTAGCTGCCATCAAGTTGGCCCCTGATTCATAGTGACCCCATGTATAATGGGATCAGACCACTGTGACCCACAGGATTTTCATTGGCTGATTTTCAGAAGTAGTTCACCAGACTTTTTTTCCCCAATTTGTCTTAGTCTGGCTACTCTGCTGAACCTTATTCAGTATCATAGCAACCCATAAGTCTCCACTGACAGATGAGTGGTAGCAGCACTTCAGGTGCATAGACTCGCATATGAAAAGTATTGATTACGTTATTGCTTTTCCTTGCAATTCCATGTGATGTATATTTTATATACATTATATATCTTCATAATCTATTAGTTTCATAATTTACTATCTAAGATTATACGCTAACTTTGTAATTCAATAAAAATAGCAACAAGGTAACACTTTGAATCATTACTTATTTGTTTGTTTTTTGATTAAGTCTTTGATTTCTAACTTCTCTTTTATATAGGAGACTTGGTGTGCTCTAACAGGTCTCGTTAATGCTTAGTGGATAGAGCCTACTGGACCACATTTTTCTTTCTGTAGGCTTGTAAACCAGAGAACATTATACACAGTGAAAAAGTCAAACTGAATCATTCCTGGGTTAGTTAAAATCTCATGCTGTGTCCTAAGTGTGAAATCTTGAAACTTGACTGAACAAAGCTTTCACTTTTCTACATCTCTGAATTCTCTGTCATCATAGGAGGCAAGATCATCCACAGTGAGATGGAGACTTCTCCAGAAGAACGACCACATGGGGAACTTTCCTGCTGGCAAATCTGGCAACAAATTGCAAGTGACTTAACCAGATATCAAGAGTACATGATAAATAGTTCTCAGTTCCACAAACAAGGTGATTCCCCTGCCAGGTTGGGGCAAGACTATCTTTTATTCACACAGGAGAGAAACCTGATCAGTGTAATTAGTGTAAAAAAACCTTCAGTGATGTCTCCAGCTTTGATCTTCATCAGCAGTCACACTCAGGAGAGAAGTCTCATACCTGTAGCGAGTGTGGAAAAAACTTCTGTTATAGCTCTGTTCTTTATATTCATCAGAGAGTTCACACGGGAGAGAATGGATTTAAGTATGATGGGTATAGTAAGACTTTCAGTCAGAGGTCACATCTGCAAACTCATCAGAAAGTCCATGCTGTAGAGAAACCACACAAATGTGAGGCATGTGGGAAAGGCTTCTGTTCTAGGTTTGCACTTAATTTTCATTGCAAAATTCACACGGGACAGAAGCCTTCTAAATGTGAGGAATGTGGAAGAGCCTTCATTATGCTTCGTATCTTCAGGAACATCAGAGAATACACACTGAGGAGCATACACGCATTTCAAATGTGATGAATGTGGCGAGAACTTTCTTCGTAGGTCAACACTTAATATCCATTGCATGCTCCACACGGGAGAGAAGCCATACAAATGTGCAGACTCTGGGAAAGACTTCTGTCAGTCTGCTGGTCTTTGGAGCCATCAGAGAATCCATAGTGGATAAAAACCATTCAAATGTGAAGTGTGTGGGAAAAACTTTAGTCGGAGGTCACACCTTCGATCTTATCTGGGAGTCCACACAACAGAGAAACCATACAAATGTGTTCTGTGTGCAAAGAGCTTTATGATGAAATACAATTATAAATTTCATCTGGTAGTTCACATTGGAGATAAACCCTATAAATGTGAGGTATGTGGGAAGTGCTTTAGTCGTAGAGGAGATTATAATATTCATTGTAGAATCTACACAGGAGAGAAACCCTATAATTGTGAAGAGTGCGGGAAGGACCTCAGCTGTAGATCAGCACTTAAAGATCATTGTAGAGTGCACACAGGAGGGAAACCTTATAATTGTGAGGAATGTGGCAGGGCCTTCATTCAGGCTTCACGTTTCCGGGAGCATCAGAAAATCCACACTGGAGAGAAACCATTCAAATGTGATACATGTGGTAAAAACTTCCATTTAAAATCAACACTTTATAATCATTGCAAAATCCACACAGGAGAACAACCGTACAAATGTGAGGAGTGTGGGAAGGGCTTCAACTTTCCCTCAAAACTTTCTGTCCATAAGAGTGTCCGTACAAGAGAGAAACCATATAATTGTGCAGAATTGGGAAGCACTTTAGTCAGGGTTCCTATCTTCGGGAACATCAGAGAGTTCACAGTGGAGAAAAGCCACTCAAATGGGAAGAGTAGAAAGAGATCTGGTCAGAATTCACACCCTTAATCCCATCAGAGGGTTCATAATGGAGAAAAGCTGTACAAATGTGAAGAGGGTGGGTAGGACTTCAAGTGGAACTTGAATCTTGATAATCATAAGAGAGTCCACATGGATGGGAGAGGAACCATACAAGTATAGGAGTGTGATAAATAATTGTATGTGAAGTTGTCAGCTTTGTTAGAGTGCCCACACTGGAGAGAAATCATACAAGTCTGATATGTTTGGTAATATCTTCCATCATTCTTTAGAACTTCAGAGAATTCACCGTGGAGAGAAACCTTACAAATATGAGACATGCAGTTAGCACTTCTGGATGAGTTCATATCTTCTAAGTCCGAAAAATATATCCAAAATGAAAGTCATTGCCATCGAGTCAGTTCTGACTCATGGTGACCCAGTGTGTTATAGCATAGAATTTCCCCATAGGGTTTTCTTGGCTGTAAGGAGCCCTGGTGGTGTAATGGTTAAGTGCTTGGCTGCTAACCAAAAATTTGACAGTTCGAACCCACCAGTTCAAACATCAGAAAGTCCACAGTAGAGAAAAGCCATTCAGATGTGAAGAGAGGGAAGAGATTTGTTCAGAATTCACAACTTCAATTCCATCAGGATCCACACTGGAGAAAAGACATACAGATGTGAGGAGTGTGAGAAAAGCTTCAGGTGAAACTGGAATCTTGAAAAAACATCAGAGGGTCCACAGGGGAAGGAATCATACTATTGTGGGGAGTGTGGTAAGTACTTCATTCAGGCTTCAAGTCTTCAAGTTTATCACTGTCCACATTGGAGAAAAACCATACAAATGTAATGTGTTTGGTTAAATCTTTTGTCGCTCTTGAGAACCTCAGTATCAGAGAATTCACACAGGAGAGAAAACTTAAAAATGTGAGACGTGGTTAGCACTTCCAGTTATGATGAAAGTCATCAAAGAATCCATTTTGTTGTTGTTGTTAGGTGCCATCAAGTCAGTTCCAACTCATAGCGACCCTGTGTACAGCAGAACAAAACACTGCCTGGTCCTGCACCATCCTCACAATCGTTGTTATGCCCATTGTTGCAGTTATTGTGTCAGTCCATCACGGTAAGGATCTTCCTCTTTTTTGCTGACCCTCTACTTTACCAAGCATGATGTCCTCCAGAGACTGATCCCTCCTGACAGCATGTCCAGAATATGTGAGACATAGTCTCACCATCCTTGCTTCTAATGAGCATTCTGGTTGTACTTCTTCCAAGACAGATTTGTTCGTTCTTCTAGCAGTCCGTGGTGTATTCAGTATTTTTCACCAGCATCACAATTCAGAGGCGCCAATTCTTCTTTGGTCTTCCTTATTCATCATCCAGCTTTTGCATGCATATGAGGCGATAGAAAACACCATGGCTTGGGCCAGGCGCACCTTGAATTCTTGTAATCATCAGATTTCATAGCAGGGAAAACATTTGTTCATTAATGTTTCAGCCATAGCTCAACAAATCATTAGATCACACAGTGGAGAATCCTTTTAAGTGGTGCAGAAGGGCTGCAGTTATCATTGCCAAATATTACTCAGGAGATATGCCTTAGAAAGAATAAGTTTGATCATGTCTTTACAAAAGTACAATGATGGACACATCAAAACCAATATTCACTAGAATGTAAGCTCCATGAGGGCAAGGCCTTTGCTGCTGAATCTACTCAAACTTAACATTGACTAGCACTTTATAGATGTGCTCAGTGCTTATTTGTTAAATGAATGAAAAGGAGAGAATGTACAACATTTGAAAATCATATCGAGAAGAAGAAACAAGAAAAGAATGTTAACTCAGGGAAATCAACATAGAAGTGCAGAAAACCACTTGGTACTATGATCCACAATATTATTTTTCTATTAACCAAATCTAATTGGCTCCTCTCCTCTCAGCCTCTGTTATTGAGTTGGGCTCTTATTATTTGGGACTATGTCTAATATTCTTTCAGTTTTATACAGTATAAAGTCTACCATAATCTTGCAGTGAGAGGACACTGCATATTAAACATCTGAATATTTCTTCAGCAGTTTTAACACAGGGCTATACTGTAACAGTTTGAAAGTGTAAGAAGTAGTGACTAATGAAAAAAATTTTCTTAGTTAATCTTGGATTTCTGAGTCTCTTCATTTCCATAAAGGCCTTATATGATCGGACTCTAATTGCTGTATTATTTTTTTTTAATAAAAACTTTTCACATAGGGTATATGCTGAAATAGAAAATTTCATGAAATTTACTCATTGTTGGTGCAGAACTGACATTTACATGCTTTCTCTATTGGTGATAGTAAAAGCACAGTTTTGTAAAGGAGTATACTTAAGAATGTGCAATACATGGCTCTGATCTGGGAATCATATGATCAAAATTTATGATTAAGAGATTCAGTCATCTAAAAGAAAAGTGCCACATCAATGATGTCCCTGATTTTTTTAATGGAAATAAAGTGTTCATTAATAGGAATTTGAGTTTTGATGTATTCCTGTAATAATATGAAACCATTAAAATGAGGGTATATTGTTGTTGTTAGTTGCTGTTGAGTCAATTCCAACTCATGGTAATTCCATGTGTGCAGAGTAGTACTGCTGTATGGGGTTTTCAAGGCTGTGACCTTCCAGAAGCAGATAGAAAGGCCTTACTTCTGAGGCAACTCTAGGTGTGTTTGAACCTCCAACTGTTAGACTAGTACTCCAGTGTTTAACCATTTATACAACTCTGGACTCCATTTAATAGATGAAGAACTAATATTACTAATATATAAAGAAAACTTAGAGAGTAGAAAGATCAAACCTCAATAGAAAAGTGAGCAACAAATTGAAGAGACAGTTGACAAAAACATATTAATGGCCCTTGAAATATGAAAAAATGTTCCACTTCACTCATAATAAATGCAAATTAAAACTACACTGAGGTAACATTTCTTACCATTCCGTTGGCAAATTTGGCAAAAATCTACTCTCATACATTGCTGGTAGGAATGCAAATTGGTTCAACCAATATGGAAGAAAATTTGAAAAGATGGGGAAAAGTACATATGTATATACCATTTGACTCTGCAGTCCTAATTTTATGAAAATTTATCCTTAAGATATATCTTCATCGGAGAGAAAAGATAAATTTACAAGGTTGTTTATTGCAGCATTGTTTGTAATGAGAAAATGTTAGAAATACAAAGATTTTCACATATGTGAATGGAGAAGGAACACCTCAGAAAAGGAGGGTGAGAATGGTTGCACAACTCGAAGAATGTAATCATTGTCACTAAATGGTACATGTAGAAACTGTTGAATTGGTGTATGTTCAATGCCTGTAGATAGGGGCATTGTTAAATAAACCCCACAGTGGAGTTCTATGCAGCTGTAAAAAGAATGTATTTAGATGAAGTGATTTGCAGAATATACTGTTAAGTGAAAAAAGCATGGAATGTTTTGTAAAGGAAAATAATAAAATCTACACATCTTTTCTGAAGAAAGAACCAGAAAATAATGAAATTGGTTAAATACAATGGTTAGGTTAAATGGAGGAAGTGCTGGAGGAGTGAGAAAGACTGGAAGGGATGGAGAGAGTAACCCCAATGCTCAGCTCTTCAGCAACTAGCTTGGAGATGTTGGACAATATATTAACGTCTGAAATTTTGTGTTTTCACCTCCATAGTTGGGATAATAATACCACGATGAATTTAAATGAATTAAGATGGCTTTTCCATGCTGCTACTGCTTCCGCTTTATCCCTCTCAAACAGTGGTGGTTTTTCCTGCCAAACGAGTAGTACCAAAGGGTCCGAAGTAGGAGTCGATACTTTTCTTGCTTCTCGATGCCCCTCTGAAGCCCTTCTACCTTGCCCATTCTTTAAAAGCCCAGTGTTAGCCTCATACCATCACATCATACTAGCCATTACCCTTTTTAATTCAGTTATCTCCTGCCTCTAAGAAGACCATTCCCCTTAACTCCTTGACAATTGTATCTCTTGGCTCAATGTTCCTCTTCAACAACACTCCTGCCATAGTTAAAGGTATCTATCTAGTGACTATGGATATTTTTCGCTCGAGGATTCAGGGAGAGGTAATGCATGTTCTCGGTTTAGTAAACTACGTTAACCACTAGGAGCTCGAGATTTTGGGCTTTGTTTCTTTCCGCATTGTGGGAAGTGTAGTACAGGAATTCTGTATTATCAGAAGCATTTCCTCCCCCAGGAGCTTGAGGTTTATGGACGTTGTTTCCCCTTGGGCATTCTGGGAAGTGTAGTCAGGCAGCTCGGCGGAGTTAGGGCACTTTCTCTCAGACAAGCGGTTCTGAGGAATTCTGGGAAATGTAGTCCAGAAACTCGAGTCGCAGGCACTTCTGCCGGGGGAGTGGGGTTCCTGCCATCTTTTCTTCCTAGTGGTGTTTGAGTCTTTCGTCTCGCAACCCTTTCGAAGTTTCTGGACCTGCGCTTGGGACAAGTAACGACCTAGACACCGACTTAAGGGAAAAGAAGTGGCGGCGCAAGCGGAAGTTTGAGAGACGAGGGTGGCGGTTTGCGTTTCCTCGGCGTAGCCTCTTGCGTTTTGGGCGGTTCGCGCGTGCAGGTTTGGTAACGAGTTCGGGTCGCTCATTCCCTGGTTTGAGGGTTTTCCCGGCTCTCTGCTCCCTGCAGCCGTCTACTTCCAGCTTTCATCCGCGCTGCCACCACCTTACGGTATAGCGTTGGGCGAGTTATTTAATCTTCCTGTGCCCCCGGTTGCTTTTCTGTAAAAAGGGGATGTTACTATTCGTAATAGAATTGTTTTGAGAATTAAAAGAGGTAGTATAAATAGAAGTCTTAAAACAGTTCACGGCATATGATGAGTGGTGATACGCGTTGTTAGTAATATTTAATTTCCCGAAAAACGCTCAGTTCCCTGAAAGCGACGAAGCCAGGGCTCCAACTGCAGTGGCCCTGGCCCTTTTCTCTGATCTCTGCCGAGCCTGGATCTTCACGGATGATCCGACTCTTTTTTCTAGCAAGGAAGGGGTGGCTTCCAGCTGGTACAAGGTGAGGAGAATTAACAGAGGTTTATCGGGGACAGCAATGCAATCTTGTGTTTCACAGTATTCTTTCCTCCCTAGCCCCGATTTCTCAAAAGGGACTGCAGGGAGGTGGAAACACTGACTCCTTGGCTACTGGCAACAGTCACACGTGAGTAGCGTTTGGTGTTCTTCTACAAAGATTTTCACATATGTTAACGGGGAAGGAACAACTCAGAAAAGGAGGGTGAGAATGGTTGCACAACTCGAAGAATGCAATCATTGTCACTAAATGGTACATGTAGAAACTGTTGAATTGGTGTATGTTTTGCTGTGTATGTTCTCAACAATAACAAAGTGAATAAAATTTTTTAAAAGTTGTGAAAAGATTTTCACATAAATTGTAGAATGTGTGACATGTATGTCGGTATGAGTAAGGATAAAAATTAAGCTTTAATTGTTAAATTCCATTCTAAGGGTTTTATAAAAATTAATACATTTATGGCACGCTGTGGCCGTGTGGAGGAGCCTTCGTGGCACAGTGGTTAAGCCCTCAGCTTAATGGAAAGGTCGGTAGTTCAAACTCACCAGCCTCTCTGGGGGAGAAAGATGTGACAGTCTGCTTGCATAAAGATTAACAGCCTTGTGAAAAGATTAGTCCGAAGGACTAATGGTCCACAGCTACCAAGGCCTCCACGGGACTGAGCCCAGTACAGCTGGATGGTGCCCGGCTACCACCAATGACTCCTCTGACCAGGATCACAACAGAGGGTTCTGGGCAGAGCTGGAGTAGGATGTAGAGTATAATTTTAACTCCCAAAAAAAAAAAAAAAAAAAAAAAAAGAAGACCAGATATACTGGCCTAAAGAATACTAGAGAAACCTCGAGAGTGTGGCCCCCAGACACCCTTTCAGCTCAGAGGGGAAGTTACCTTCAAGGTTCGATGTTAAGCCTGGGAATGGACACCCCAGTAAAACTAAATGGGACTAACGATGTACAGGAGTCCAGTGACAAGGGCCAGAAGGCAGAGGGAGAGTAGGAAACTGATGATAAGGAACACAAATTGAATAAGGACACTGTCGATGTATTGTGAGATTGTTGACCACTGCTATAGGGCAACATTTGTAGTAACTATTAAATGGGAGGCTGTTTTGTCCTGTAAGCCTTCATCTTGGGCGAGAATGGCAGCACAATTGGAAGAGCATAGTCAATATCACTTAAATGTGTAAGTAAAAAGTTTTGAAATGGTGTTTAAATAAAATAAAAATAAATAAATAAATAAATAAATAAATAAACAAATGAGACTAAAGAGGTACAATAGTCCACTGACAAGGTCCAGAAGACAGAAGGGGACAAGGAAGCCCCCTGGTGATAGGGAACACAAGGTGGAGTAAGGATATTCTTGATGTGCTGTGAGATTGTTAACCATTGTCATAGGGCAACATGTGTAGTAACTGTTAAATGAAAAACTATTTTTTCTGTAAGCCTTCATCTTAAGTGAGAATAACAGCACAGTTGGAAGAGCGTAGTCAATGTCACTGAACTGTGAATGTAGAAATTTTTGAAACGGTGTATCTTTGGCCATCTGTAATTTTCATCAAAAAAAAAGGTTGAGAATTTAGAGGCTTAATATGTTGTGGGGTTGTTAACCAATGTCAAAAAACAACATGTGTACTACTATTTCATGAGAAACTATTTGCTCTGTAAGCTTTCACCTGAAGTACAATAAAATATATATTAAAAAAAAAAAAAAAAATAAATAAATAAATAAATAAATAAATAAATAAATAAATAAAAAAAGATTAACAGCCTTGAAAAACCTATGGGGTTGTGCTTTGAATCTGAATCAACTCAGGCAGTGGATTTGGTTTTGATGTTGATGGCTATGTGAGGTGGTACTGCTTTTTTCCCTATTTTAAGGGCTAGGAGATTAAGTTATTCACCCACAGTCACAAAACTGGTAGGAGAGCTGGGATAGGCACCAAGACAGTCTTAAGTCCAGAGCCCGAATTCATAATTTCTGTGATATATTCCCCATGAGCCACAGGAAATTTAGAGGAGTGAAGTTGATAGTTGGAATCTTGTGAGTTTGTAAGAAATGTTCTCAACCATTTCATTTGATTACAAGTAATATTTTGTATTTTTATAGAACCAGATCATTGTGGAGAATTCAGAAAATACAGAAATATTCAGAGAAAAAAGCTTTTAATTACTTATCACTTCAGGGTGTGAAGATAGCAGCTGTAAAGTTTGAGATACATTTTTGTGTAGTGCTTCTTTGTATATTTATATATAAATGGTTCACAAAAGTGAGATTATACTTTCCATGATGTTTTTACTCTTATCTTTTTCAACTGTGGAAATGTCCAAACACTGCCAAGAAAGAATAGACTAATGACTGCTATATATTGTCATCGTTATCATTCTTATTATTACTATGACTATTTTGTGATTTTCTTTTAAATTTTATTGTGCTTTAGGTGAAAGTTTATAGCTCAAATCAGTTTCTCATTCAAAAATTTGTGCAGAAATTGTTTTGTGACATTGGTTGCAGTCTCTGCAATGTGTCAGCACTCTCCCCCTTACCCTGTCCTCCTTGGGTTCCTGGCATCCATTTGTCCAGTTTTCCTGGCCCTTCCTGCCTCGTCTTTGCTTTTGGCCAGGTGTTGCCCATTTGGTTTTGTATACTTGATTAAACTAAGAAGCACTACCTGACCAGCTGAGGCAAACTTGGCTTTTCAGCAGCCATGGACTCCCTTTGCCTGTTAGCCCCATGGAGGCCTCTTATTTCCCCTTTCCTGGGACAAAGTGATTGCTTTTGAAAGTCTGACTCTTTTTTTTTTTTTTAACCACAGGAGGAAATTTTTTTATAGACTTTTTAAAAAGTTTTTTTTACTGTGTTTAGGTGAAAGTTTACACCTAAACTAAATGAGAGATTACTTTCTCATTCAGAAATTTATACACAAACTGTTTTGTGACATTGGTTGCAATCCCTGCAAAGGGGCTGCATTCTCCCCCTTTCTCTTTCCACCCTGGGTTCTCTGTGTCCACTTGTCCGGTTTTCCTCTCCCTTACTGCCTTCTCATCTTTGCTTTGGGCAGGTGTTGCCCATTTGGTCTCCAACATTTGATTGAACTAAGAAGCACATTCCTCACCTATGTTATTGTTTGTTTTATAGGCCTGTCAAATAATTGGCTGAAAGGTGGTCTTCAGGAGTGCCTTCAGTTCTGATTTAGCAGGGTGTCTGGTGCCTATAGTCTCGGGAGCTCCTCCAGTCTCTGTCAGGACAGTAAGTCTGGTCTTTTTTTGTGAATTTGAATTTTGTTCTACATTTTTCTCCTGCTCTGTCCAGCACCCTATATTGTGATCCTGTTAGAGCGATTGGTAGTGGTAGCCAGGCACCATCTAGTTCTTCTGGGCTCAGGCTGGTGGAGGCTGTGGTTCATGCAGTCCGTTAGTCCTTTGGACTAATATTCTGCTTGTATCTTTGGTTTTCTTCATTCTTTGCTCCGGACGGGATGGGACCGACGTATCTTAGATGATCACTCGCAAGCTTTTAAGACCCCAGACGCTACTCACCAAAGTCGAATGTAGAACATTTTCTTTATGAACTGTGTTATGCCAATTGAACTAGATGTTGCCTGAGACTATGTTTTCCAGCCCTCAAGGTGTTTGGATGTGCCTAGGAAGCTTCTGTGACTTTGCCTTGGTCAGGTTGTGCTGACTTCCCCTATGTTGGCTGTTGTTCTTCCCATCCCCAGAGGTAGCACTTGTCTACTGTCTAGTTAGTGATTCCCCCCTCCACCTCCTCTCATAACCATCAAAGATTGTTTTTTTCTGTGTGTAAACCTTTTCTTGAGTTTTTATAATAGTGGTTTCAAACAATATTTCTCCTTTTGTGATTGACTTATTTTAATCAGCGTAATGCTCTCCAGATTCATCCATGTTGTGAGATGTTTCACAGATTCATCATTGTTCGTTATTGTTACCTAGTATTCCGTTGTGCATATGTACCATAATTTATCCATTCATCTGTTGGTGGGCACTTAGGTTGTTTCCATCTTTTTGCTACTGTGAATAATGGTGCAGTAAACATTGGTGTGCATATGTCTACTCGTGTGATGGCTCTTATTTCTCTAGGATATATTCATTAAGGAGTGGGATTGCTAGATCACGTGGTATTTCTATTTCTAGCTTTCTAAGGAGGCACCATATCATTTTCCATAGTGGTTGTACCATTTTGCATTCCCACCAGCAGGGCGTAAGAGTTCCAATCTCCCTGCAACCTCTCCAGCATTTATTATTTTCTGTTTTTTTTTTTTTTTTTTTGATTTGTGCCAGTAATGTCAGGGTGAGATGGTATCTCATTGTGGTTTTCACTTCCATTTCTCTAATGGCTAATGGTCATAAGCATTTTCTCCTGTGTCTGTTAGCCACCTGAATGTTTTATTTGGGTGAATTATCTGTTCACTTCCTTTGCCCATTTTTTAATTGGATTATCTGTCTTTTTGTTGTTGGGATATTGAAGTATTTTATAGATTTTAGAGATTAGACCCTTGTAAGATATGTCATAGCCAACATTTTTTTCCCAGTCTGTAGGTTCTCTTTTTGTTCTTTTGGTGAAGTCTTTTGATGGCATAAGTGTTTAATTTTTAGGAGCTCCCAGTTATCTAGTTTATCTTCTGGTATTTATGCATTATTAGTTATGGTTTGTATTGTATTTATGCCATGTATTAGGGCCCCTAGCATTGTTTCTATTTTTTTTTCCACGGTCTTTATTATTTTAGGTTTTATATTTAGGTCTTTGATCCGTTTTGTGTTAGTTTTGTGTATGGTGTCAAGTATGGGTTGTGTTTCATTTTTTTATATTGGATATCCAGTTTTGCCAGCACCATTTGTTAAAAAGACTGTCTTTTCCCCCGTCTAATGGATTTTCGTCCTTCGTCAAAGATCAGCTGACCATAGGTGGATGGATCTATGTTTGGGTTTTCAATTCTGTTCCATTGGTCTATGTACCTGTCGTTGTACCAGTACCAGGCTGTTTGACAACCGTGGCTGTATAGTCAGTTCTGAGATCAGGTTGTGTGAGGCCTCCTACTTTTTTCTTTTTCTTCAGTAATGCTTTGCTTATCCAGGGTCTTGTTCCTTTCCATATAAAGTTAATGATTAATTTTTCCATCTTGGAAAAATGTTGTTGGTATTTGGATTGGGACTACATTATATCTGTAGATAGTTTGGGGTAGAATTGACATTTTCACATTGTTGAGTCTTCTATCCATGAACATGGTATGTTTTTCCACTTATGTAGGTCTCTTAGTTTCTTGCAGTAGTGTTTTTTAGTTTTCTTTTTATAAGTCTTTTAAGTAACTGGTTAGATTTATTCCTAAGTATTTTGTGTTTTTAGGGGCTATTATAAATGGTATTGTTTTCCTGATTTCCTTCTCAGAGTTCTCTTTGTTGGTGTATAGCAATCCAATTGATTTTTATATGTTGATCTTGTATTCTGCTACTCTGCTGAATCTTTCTTTTAGTTCCAGGAGTTTTCTTGTGGGATCTTTGGGCTTCTCTATATATAGTATCATATCATCTGCAAATAGAAATAGTTTTATTTTTTCTTTTCCAGTTTGAATGCCCTTTATTTCTTTTTCTTGCCTCATTGCTCTAGCTGGGTCTTCTCACACAGTGTTAAATAGGAGAAGTCATAAAGGGCATCCTTGTCTTGTTCCTGTTCCAGGGAGAATACTTTAAGCCTCACTCTGTTGAGAATGATGTTGGCTTTTGGTTTTGCATACATGTCCTTTACTATGTTGAGGAATTTCACTTCTGTTCCTATTTTATTGAGAGTTTTTATCAGGAATGTGTGTTGGACTTTATTAAATGCCTTTTTTGCACTAATAGAGATGATCATGTGATTCTTTTCTTTTGTTCTATTTATGTCATGGATTGCATTCCGTGATTTTTTTTTAACGTTTTATTTTAATATAATTTCAAACCTGTAGAAAAGTTGTGAAAATGCTTTTAAGGACTGCTCATATATTTTTGACCCAGATTGGCAAGTTGTTTACATTTCACTTCTTTGCTTTGTCATTGACCATCAGCCAAGTACCATCAGAAATATGCCTGTAATCACCCAAAGTCCATTAATTGGGGAAAAAGACAGTCTCTTTAACAAATGGTGCTGGCATAACTGGATATCCATCTGCAAAAAACTTAAAACAAGATCCATACCTCACACCATGCGCAAAAACTAACTCAAAATGGATCAAAGACTTAAATATGAAATCGAAAATGGTAAAGATCATGGAAGAAAAAATAGGGACAATGCTAGAAGCCTTAATACATGGCATAAACACAATACAAGCCATAAATAACAATGCACAAGCACCAGAAGAGAAACTAGATAACTGGGATCTCCTAAAAATCAAACACTTAAATGCTCATCAAAGTCCTCACCAAAAGAGTAAAAAGACAGCCTACAGACTGGGAAAAAATTTTTGGCTATGACAAATCCAGTCAGCATCTAATCTCTAAAATCTACAAGATGTTGTGAAACCTCAACAACAAAAACACAAATAACCCAATTAAGAAATGGGCAAAGGATATGAACAGGCACTTCTCCAAAGAAGATATTCAGGCGGCTAATAGACACATGAAGAAATGCTCACGATCGTTAGCCATTAGAGAAATGCAGATCAAAACTACAATGAGGTATCATCTCACTCCAACAAACTAGCATTAATCCAAAAAACACAAAATAGTAAATGCTGGAGAGGTTGTGGAGAGACTGGAACACTTATACACTGTTGGTGGGAATGTAACATGGTACAACCACTTCGGAAATCAATTTGACGCTTCCTTAAAAAGCTAGAAATAGAAGTCCCGTATGATCCACCTATCCTGCTCCTTGGAATATATCCTAGAGAAATCAGAGCTGCCACATGAAGAGATACATGCACACCCATGTTCATTGCAGCACTGTTCACAATAGCAAAAAGATGGAAACAACCTAGGTGCCCATCAGCGGTCGAATGGATAAACAAATTATGGTATATCCGCACAATGGAATAATTCACAATGATAAAGAACAATGATAAGGCTGTGAAACATAACATGGAGGAATCTGGAGGGCATTATGCTGAGGAAATTTAGTCAGTCACAGAAGGACAAATATCGTATAAGACCACTATTATAAGAACTGAAGAAAAAGCTTAAACACAGAAGAAAACATTCTTTGATGGTGTGGAGGGAGTGTGAGAGTTATTTACTAACTAGATAGTAGATAAGAATTATCTTAGATGAAGGGAATGACAGCACACGCCACAGAGGAAGTCAGCACAACTGGACTAAACCAAAGCTAAGAAGTTTCCTGAATACAATCAGACACTTTGAGGGACAGAATAGCAGGGGTAGGGGTCTGGGGACCATGCTTTCAGGGGACATCTAGGTCAATTGACATAACAAAGCTTATTAAGAAAATGTTCTGCATGCTACCTACTTTGGTGAGTGGTGTCTGGGGTCTTAAAAGCTTGCAAGCAGCCATCTAAGATGCATCAATTGGTCCCAACCACCTGGAGTAAAGGAGAATGAAGAACAACAAAGACACAAGGAAAGTATTAGCCCAAGAGACAGAAAGGGCCACATAAACCAGAGACTTCATCAGCCTGAGACCAGAAGAACTAGATGGTGCCTGGCTACCACCAATGACTGCTGTGACAGGGAACACAACAGAGTGTCCCAGATGGAGCACGAGAAAGGTGGGGTGCAAAACTCAAACTCTCATAAGAAGACCAGGCTTAATGGTCTGACTGAGACTGGAGGAACCCAGGAAAGCATGGCCCCTGGATTCTCTATCAGCCCAGAACTAAAAGAATTTCCGAGGCCAACTCTTCAGACAGGGATTGGATTAGACTGTGGGACATAAAGTGATGCTAGTGAGGAGTGTACCTCTTAGCTTCAGTAGATACAAGAGACTAAACGGGCAGCTTCTGTCTGAAGGTGAGGTGGGAAGGCAGAGAGGGTTAGGAGCTGGATGAATGGACATGGGGAACTGGGTGGAAAGGAGGAATGTGCTGTCGCAGTATGAGGAGAGCAATTAGGGTCACATAACTATGTATAAATTTTTGTATGGGAAACTAACTTGAAATGTAACATTTAAACTACAAAAATAAAAATAAAAGGAAATATGCCTGTAATCAAAGACAGGTTACTTTAAATTTCTGCAGGAAGAAAGCCCACATATCGGGAAATTATGGGGTGTCTTGGTAAGAGGCAGTTAGGAGGGATGGGTTAATAGGGTTTTGCATAGCATATTAGATGCTTTTAGATATTTTATTAGATAATAGTAGTTAATGATTTTATCTATTATATAATGGTAGATAACATCCTAATCGCTAATCTGCAGTCTACATTTAAATGTCTTCTTTTCTTCCTAAAAAGTCTTTTATGAAAGTGTTCCCCCTACCCCGAGTTCAGGGTTCAGTTTGTGCATTGCCTTTAGTAGTTGTCATGTTTCTATAGTCTCCTATAATCTGGAAAGATTCCTCAGCCTTTCATTGTGTCTTCTGTTCTTGATGTTTTTGAAGAGTATGGGCAAGGTATTTTAGAGAAAGGCCTTCATTTGAGGTTTATCTGGTATTTTTGATGGTTTGATTCAGATTATGCATTATCAGTATGGATACACAGAAGTTATGATGTATCCTTTTCAGTGCGGCATATTAGGAGTCCAGTGATGCTAGTTTGTCCCAGTATTGGTGATCTCACTTTCTTCACTTAGCTAAAGTGACATCTGTCAGATTTCTCCACGGTAATGTTACTGTTAGTAGTCATTCTGTAAAGATCAGCTTTCTCTTCTCCCGTATACATTCAAATATAAATTTTCTTTCAATATGGGCTCAGAATTCAGTCTTGTTAATCTTAAAGTGATGTAGGTAATTAAATTATTCTTTTTACCAACTTCATTGAAATACACATGTTATTGAATCCACCCATTTCAGGTGTACAATTCAGTGATTTTTAGTAACTTTACTGAGTGGTGCAACCATCACCATAAATTAGTTTGAGAATGTATTGGTGTCTCCAGTAAGATCCCTCATGCCCATTGTCAGTTAATCGCCAGTCTCACCTCAGGCCTCACATAGCCACTAACTTACTTTCTGTATCTGTAGACTTTCCTTTTGTAGGAATTCCATATAGATAGAATCATATAATATGTACTCTTGACTGCCTTTTTTCACTTAGCATGGTTTCAAGGTTCATCCATGTTGTAGCATGGATGTATTTTTTTCCTTTGTATTACAAAACTATTTTCCATTGTATGGATAGGCCATGCTTTGTCCATTCAGGTGAACATTTAGATTGTTTCTGGTTTGAGGCTTTTATGAAGAATTCTGCTATGAGCATACACATGCAAGTCTTTATACAGGTAAGTCTTTGTGTGGACATGTGTTTTCATTTTTCCTGAGTAAATACCTAGGCTTGGAAATGCTAGGTCAAGTGGTAGTTCGATGTTTAACTTTTTGAGAAACTGCTAAACATTTCTAAAGAGGCTTTTTTCTCTTTTTTCAAATTATTTTTTTGCAGAATCTTGTATTGTTTTAATAAAAACTAAAAATATTTTTCTTTTCTCCACTCATGTTGATCAGGTTTTATCCTTCATGTTTTCTTTAATTAGTTTTATCAACCTGTACGCAGAATCTTTGTGTAAAATGTTCAGGGATACCAGAAGATTTGTCAGGCACTTGCATTACACCTTTTACCTCTATGTTGGTAAAAAGGCCTATTTTGGACCTTTCTGCTTAACACCGGAAGTTCATTTGTTTTCACACCTTATAGAAAATGGTTGTGCATGCCAATTTAAATATTATAATTAATGCAACAATTTATTAGGGAAGATAGCCAAGCTAGTTTAAAAGACTTTTCTGGGATCACATGTGAGCTTTACTCAACAGAGAAATCACATCAGAAGTCTTCCTATCTTACCATGTTCCTTTGGTTGAAATTACATTTATAAGAATAATTGCATACCACAGAGTATTATGTGCTTTTCTGTAGCTACAAAGAAAACAAAAACCCTGAAAGTATTCTAATACTTCCACTTCGCAGCAGTCCCATCAGGAGGGGCTCTTATACTCCGTGTTTTACAGATGACAGAATTGAGGCAAAGAGACATTATTAATTTGCCCAAGATGACGCAGCTTGTGTAAAGCTGTGATAGGATTTGAACCCACATGTATACTGGTCCCAGAGCTAACTCTTGCTTGGTACATTATATTATCTCAATTTTTCTGAATTGCCACCTTGGGAACCACAAGGCAACTCTGGTGATGAGGCCAATGTGTGTAGTTGTGTACAGTGTTCCCTGAATCACACTGGAAGGGGTAAAGGGCATCTGGTCTCCATGCCATGATCTACTTATCAAGCTGTGTGCATCTGCAGCCACCACGAGAAACTGACCCCTTGGTTAGTTCATAATAAACATCCATGAAGGTGAATGACATCCCTAGCCACCTTTTTATGTCTTCTTTCTCCTTCCTCAGTTTGGCCTTCCCAGGACTCTGTGTATCTCAGGACTCTGTATATCACCAGAAGTAGGAAGAAAAATGAGCACATTTATGGTGAGTGGGCTTACCTTTTTGCTCTTAAAATTCTTCTCATTACGCAAATTGGACACTTGGTTTTCTCATTCTTGTAAAGCCTCAAGGAGAACAGTAGACATTTGAGGACCTTCCGTATGCTTGCTTTGTCTGTTTTTGGTTTACTTTGGATTTATTTTTAGTTTTTGTTCTATTTTTATCTTTTTTTTTCTTTCAAAAGTAAAAGAATGACTAGGAATGAACAGTTCTCCTACTTTACTACTTCTTTGCTCGCTAATCTAATTTTGTTTATTTTCTAACACTCTTTTTCCTAATATACGTTGATAACTATATTTGTGTTCATGGTATACACCTAATTTTAAATTGTCCTTTTTTAATTTAATATAAAGCATTCATTTCTTATAGTTAATATCATTTTCCAATTGAATTGTTGCATCTTTTATTTTTAACCACTTTTAACTCATAAAAATTTATTTGCTTTCTGAATTTTACTGTTTTAAAAAACACTACAGTGATAGTTTTCTTGCATAAAACATTTTCTCCTAGAAATCAATTCCGAAAAAGTGCTCCTTCTCTATGGTGTACTGGTAGCTCAATAATGAAAAGGTTCATTTGACATTTGGTACATTGGCTGTTTGGTAGAATATTCAAATATGCCACAGTGCAACAGGGCCAATACTGTTGGATGTTATTATGTAGGAAGAGCTAGATTCTGTGTTACCATGCTAGAGCCATTCTCTGTTTGTGTTTTATTTACTATTTTTTTTCTTCATGTATTAATTACTTTTATGAAAGCAATACATAACCTTAGTTTAAATCATCCCAGAATAATACTAGAAGATTTGCCAAGCATTTGCATTCTGTCACTACATCTTCTCCTCAGTGAGGAGGTGCTTGGTCTCTTCATTTTAAACATGTGAAATATGAGAAGCCTGCTAAGGTTCCCACAGGAAATCAAGGAACAGGAGTGTTAGGCATCCTGTTCGAGTCAGAGAGAGAGACGTGAGGAAAGAGACCCACACCCAGTAGTGTGGGTGCCTGGAGTGTTGTCCTGAGTGATGATTTCCAGAGGTGATGCTGCTCCTCTCCTGGCTCCTCTTCTCTGCACCTCTTCTCTTCCCAGTGACCTCCTCTTCAAGTGCACTGCAGTGGTCAGAACTCCAGCCATATAAATACAGTGATTAGCCCAGTGGTGTTATAAAATTTTTAAATTCTTTCTTGGCAAAAGATAGTTATACAGCGTTACAAGAACAAATAACTACTTTGGGTGGAAGTATTTACAATATATATGCTAGAAAAAGACATAACATTTATTGTAGAACTATTAGAGTCACAAACAACAACTGTTACCGTCGAGTCAGTTCCGACTCATTGTGACCCTATAGGACAGAGTAGAACTGCCCCATAGGGTTTCCAAGGAGCGCCTGATGGATTCGAACTGCTGACCTTTGGTTAGCAGCTGTAGCTCTTAACCACTGTGCCACCAAGGTTTCCATTAGAGTCACAGGATAAAGGAAAATATCAGTAGAAATAGAGCAAAGGTCATGAACAGACAAGGTAAAAAGGAGAAATAGAAATAACCAATGAACGTGTTTATTTATAATTGAATAAGTGAGAATTCTAAAAATGAGGGTTTTTTTTTTTTTTTTAAGTCTGTTGATCAAAATGAAGTAAAAATTTACAAACTGCCATTTTATGAAGAGTTAGGGATACTTCTGCTTTCTTGAAGATGAGTGAAGGAGGAAGAAAATCTGTCATTTGATCATAAGTTTAAATATGCTTATTGACATTTTAATTTTCATTTTAAATCAGACAAGGGAGGAAGATGTACATAAAAAGATGTTCTTTTTAGGACAGGTTATAATTAGAAAAATATTTAAAATTAAATGTAAATTTTTAGAACTGATAAATACAGATCATCAGTACCATGGTGCGAATGCCTTCAAACATCACAGGTAAGGCCACAGCTCTCCACAAGACTGCCCTCACTTCAGACATCTGCTCCGAGCTTAGCACCACCCTCCCTTTTGACCAGCTGACTATAAATTCAGGGATGTCAGTACTCCATCTGGTTCAGTAATTTGCTGGAACATCTCACAGAGTGTAAGAAAGACTATACTTAAAATAACATTTTTATTATATCAAAAGGTTATAAATCAAAACTAGCCAAAGGGAGAGATGCATAAGGCTAGGTCTTGGAGGGTCCAGGTGATGAAATGAGTTCCTTTATGTGGCCTTTTGCCTTGGTTCTTTGGAAAAACAGCTTGAGGGATTTTTCCCCTAAGCCCTGAGGAGTTACCTTTGCCCTAGTTTTCCATCCCAGAGGGTTACTTTTGTCCAGATTGATTGACATTTCCTGAGTAAGCTGTAAATAGCTTGGTTTGATGCTTTTTGTCTGTTCCTGGGCTGTAGCCTGCCCTGTGATTGGTATACACCTTGCACTGATTGGTTAATAGACTATGCAGATGAGGTGAGTTGTAGCCCAGCTACACCTGCTATGCAAATGCAGTGTCTGTGGTCTGCTTAGAGGGGATTGGTCAGTTTGTGGCCCTGATGGGAGTGCCCTATCTTGAAATTGACCAGGAGTTTGTGTATTTAAGCAGCCAGCCCCACAGAGGTTTAGTACACAAAAAGAAGGAGGCAAACAGGAAGCAGGAAGAAGCAGAAGGAAGCAGGGGAGACAGAAAGAAGCAGGAAGATAAGCAGAAGAAAGCGAGAGAGAGAAGAGGCAAGAACCACCTAAAAGGGCTGTAACAGTAAAGGGATGTAACACTAAAGACAGCTACAGGCTTGGAAGGTGCCCAGAGGCAGAGCCAGCAGCAACAGGCCCAGAAGGGGCCCAGCAGCAGAGCTGGCGGTGACAGATGGCAGGGCCAAGAGTAGCCTGTCCTCGGGCTAAGAGGAGGCCTGCACAGTCAGTTAAGAGAAGCTGAGAGTTGTCCTTCACTGAAGAAGGGAGACTTTGCCTACCTGCTTCCTGATCCTGTATTGTAGCCTGTTGATCCTGATCCCAAATTGTACCCTGTTCCTTCATAAACCACATAACTTTAAATATGATCTGTGAGTTCTATGTGGCCATTGCAACAGATTAGCGAACACAGCAGAGAAGTAGAGAGTGCCGGGGGAGGGATAGCTGGTGTTAGAGTTGGTATAAAGGTTGGAGAGCGGAGCTGCGTCTGACCTCCACCTCATAGGGATTGGCCTTGGGCTGATCTTGATTTGTGTTATCCCCCCTGAAGTTAGGCAGGTTCTGACGCTACTACTATTACTGCTAGTCCCGTTTTACGGTCCTAAACACGAAGCTTCCATTCTTTTCAAAGACACATCACCTTCCTGGCACATCAGTGTGTGACAGTATGCAGCATATTGTCAGCCAGGGAAGCTAACCTGAGCTTTGGTATCTAGAGTTGTTATTGGGATATCATTATAGGCATGATTGGTTCAGTCAGGACCCCATGATTGAACTCAGTCTCCTGTTCCCTGGTATCATGTGTCTCAAAGCTCCAAACCTCTGATCATATGGTTGATCTTTCTGGTGTGACCATCCCCCATCATCAGTCATCATGTTAGCATAAACTACCAGGTATTGTCCCAGGGGACCACCAGGAATAATAAAGACACTCTACCTACCAGGAACCAGGGACAAAGTCCAGCCAAATTCTTTAATTCACACCTTGAATATTGTACAGCTATGAAATAGGTAAGTTACAATAATAATAGTAATAGTTGAGGTTTATAAGCACTTATTCTGTGCCACACGCTGTTACAAGTGCCATGTGTGTATATAGAAGAGAGAGAGAGGAAGGAGGTGGGTGCTGTCAAATTCTGTTGAAATTAAGTTGGTAAACTTTATAGGGTAGTTGCCAGTATGAGTCAGAAAGTAAAATGTGTCCCAGCATCAGCATACAACATATATAGAGTTCTAGGGGTTAACTTAATTATAATCTAAGGACACCAAGTAAAAGTACAAGGGCTTTCATTTATTACCTCACTTTCAGTGAAGCTAAGGAAAATCAATGTATGGCATTGGCAAGGTAGAGGAAAAGCTGAAAAACCTGCAAATTGACCCATGTCTCTCAAAATCCCATACAATTTCCCCTCTCCCCATCCTCTCAATCTTGTCAGTGCTGCCTCTTTTCAAGTGGATGATAGTTCTAACACTTTGTATGTGTGGTTGATGTTTTAGAAATCAGTGACGTTCAAGGATGTGGCTGTTGTCTTCAGTGAGGAAGAGCTGGAGTTGCTGAATTCCTTCCAGAGGAAGCTGTACCGAGAAGTGATGCTGGAGAACTTCAGGAACCTGGTCTCTTTGGGTGAGGACAGCCTCCATATGGAGTTTGTTTATCTCAAGAGCTCAAGACTTTGGGGCTCCTGGAATGGTCACCTGAATTTGGGGAACTGACTCTCCTACTAACAATTTTTTATGAAATAAAACAGTAGAAATGATGAGAGTAGCTTAATAGGGTCCTACATGATCTGGCCTTTGGTCCCTACTTCCTGTCTTAATACACCACCTATCTTCTTGCTAATTGTCCTCCTTGTTTTTCAGACATGCCAAGGATGTTCTCTTAGTCTCCTATTGCTTTTATAAAAAAAAAACTGCAAATTTGGTGACTTAAACAACACAGATTGTCTGTCTTACAGATCTGTAGGTCTGAAGTCCAACGTGGGTCTCATTTTGCTAAAATCAAGATTTTGGCCAGTATTTATTTCTTTCTGGAGACTCTAGGGGAGAAATCATTTCCTTGCCATTTCCAGCTTCTAGAGGCTGCCAAATTCCTCAGATTGTGGACCCCATCCTGCTTTTGCAAAGCCCACAAGATTGCATCACTCTGATCATTCTTCTGTAGTCACTTTTCTCTCTAACTTTCCTGCTGGCTCGTCCACTTTTAAGGACCCTTTTGAATACATTGGGTCCACCAGATAATGAAGGATAGTCTTCCTATTTTAGTGTTAGCTGATTTGCAACCTTAATTTCCCTTTGCCACATAATCTAGCATATTCTCAGTTCCCAGAATTAGGATTTGGAAATGTCTTGGGGATCGTTATTCTTCCGATTAGGTGCACAATCTGCCCCAGGCACCTTTACTTGCTCTTCTTTCTGCCTGGAACACTTTCACCTAAAATCTTCCTGGCCCACTTCTTTACTTCATTCGGGTCAATGCTCAGTTTTGATATCGCAAGAGTGGCCTTCTCTGACCCTATTTAATATAGCATCCTTTCTATGTTCTCCTTGCCCTAACTTACATATTTTTTGTTTATTTGCTTGTCATCTCTCTCTCTCCCACTGGAATAGTATCTCCAGGAATGAAAGAATTTTGTCTTTTTTATTGTTGTCTCTTCAGGGCCTAGAATTGTCCTGCTACATGGCAGATATCTGGACATATTTGTTGACTTAATAAGCGTAGTGCCCAAGGGGACCTCAGTGTTGTCAGAAAGACATACAGTAAGCAAAAATTACCTAGATAGCATACAGATGGTAATAAGTACTATGTACAGGATAAAGAGAGTCAAACCCAAAGAACCAAACTCATTACTATCGAGTCAATTCCGACTCATAGTGACCCTATAGGACAGAGTAGAACTGCTTCGTAGGGTTTCCAAGGAGCGAATGGTGGATTTGAACTGCCGACCTTTTGGTTAGCTGCCAAGCTCTTAACCACTGTGCCACCAGGGCTCCAGATAGAGTCAAGGGGATGGAAATTGCCAGAGGTGAATTGACTGTGGACAGGGTTTATTATTTTTCATTGAACTCATTGATGGACTGACACTTGAGCAAAGACCTCAAAAAAGTATGGAACCATTTATGCAAGTATCTTACCAGGATAGCATTCCAGGCAGAATGTACCTCCCTTTGTAGGAATGATATTAATAAAACTGCACTGTGCCCTGTTCCATTCCTTCTCCCCAGCTCTGTCTCTGTTGTCAAAGATTGCTCACTGGTTCACTTTTTTTCCTGGAGATTGAACATCTGTCAGGTTTCAGAATAGTGTATGTCATCATTTCAACTTTCTTTTCCCATCGTCCTCATGGGGGAATCTTCTCAGCAGGATTTAAAGGAGTTCTCTCTATACCTATATGCTATGTTTTAGTAAGGGATAATGCATTTTTCTCCCAAACTTGCAAGTCATCGCAACTATTCCAGAGCCTCTCAGTTCCCTAGACACTGGAGTAATTTTCCTATAAAACAACTATAAATAGAATTATACATGAACTGATTAAATGTTTGCTAAACCAGATGAGGCAGCTTTTAATTGACTATTCCTACAGGGAGAGAAGTGAAATTCTCCTCTGTAAAAATTTCCTTACAAATATTTTTTAACATTTAATTGAGAAGTTTAATGAAAAATAAAAAATCTCTATAGGCTTAGATATCTTTGTATAAATATAGAAACTTTGGAGGACTAGTAAGCGTAAACATTTTGGAAACTACATTTCTAAACAAATTATTTTAGAGGTAGTCAACAATTTGTAATAATTGTCAACTAATGTATTATCCATATCAACACAGAAAAATAAGATTCTGTGTACATATTGTGCAGATTAAACACTTGTAGCTGTGTGATATTTAGGCTGTATAACAAAAATAGGTTAACTTTTGATTGTGTCATACCTTTTCCTTAAAGTTCTTGTTGATTCATTTTCATTATCAGTGTAATTTTTATAGCTGTAATTTATTACTGAAGATTCTATACTGGCTTTGAAATTGAATAGAAATAGCAACAGATTAACAATTTATATCATATTAAAATTTTTTTAAATTAAGTCTTTGATTTCTAAATTGTGCCTCACATAGTTGATTTGATATGGTCTAATGGGTCTCATTTTGCACTCACCTACTAACCTAAAGGTTAGTGGCTTGAACCACCCAATAGTGCTGTGGAAGAAATGCCTGGCAATCTGTCATAAAGATTATACTCAAGAAAACTCCCTGGAGCACTTTATAACACATGGAGTCATCATGAGTCTAAATCAACTTGAAGGCAATGGGGTTTTTTTTTTTTAAATCTTGTTAATGCTACTGTTTTAGGAGCCCACTGGACCTCCTCTTCCTTTTTGCTGGCATGTATGCTATAGAACATGATACGCAGTGGAAATGATGAACTAAACCTTCTCTGGATTCATTAAAGTCTCACACCCTGTTCCAAATGTGCAATCTTGAAAACTTAAACCTATCTGTATCTCTAAATTCTCTGTCCTTCCAGGAGGCAAGTTCCCAAAGGAGATGGAGACTACTTCACAAACAAGGCAACAGGAGGAACTTTTCTCCTGGCAAATCTGGGAACAAATTGCAAGTGACTTAACCCGGTGTCAAGACTCCATGATAAACAGTTCTCAGTTCCACAAAAAGGGTGATTCGGCCTTCCAGGTTGGGGCAGGACTATCTATCATTCACAAATCAGAGAAACTTTATCAGTATAATGAATGTACAGAAACCTTCAGTGATGCCTCCAGCTTTGATCTTCCTCAGCAGTTACACTCAAGAGAGACGTCTCACGTATGTTCTCAGTGTGGAAAAAGCTTCCGTTATAGCTCAGGTCTTCGTAATCATTATAGAGTTCACATGGGAGAGAACTGCTATAAGTGTGATGAGTGTGGGAAGAAATTTAGTCAGAAACCACATCTGCAGACTCATCAGAAAGTCCACACTGTAGAAAAACCACACAAATGTGAGGAATGTGGGAAAGGCTTCAGTCGTAAATCAGCACTTACTGTACATTGCAAAGTCCACACAGGAGAGAAACCTTATAATTGTGAAGAATGTGGAAGGGCTTTCTTTCATGCCTCGCATCTTCAGGAACATCAGAGAATCCACACTGGGGAGAAACCATTCAAATGTGATGTATGTGGTAAGAATTTCCGTCGTAGATCAGCACTTAATACTCACTGCATGGTCCATACGGGAGAGAAACCATACAGATGTGAGGAGTGTGGAAAAGGCTTCAGTTGTAGTTCAAATCTTTATATTCATCAGAGGGTTCACACTGGAGAGAAGCCTTATAAGTGTGAGGAATGTGGTAAGAGCTTCATTCAGCCTTCACAATTTCAAGCCCATCAGAGAATCCACACTGGAGAGAAACCATACATATGTAAGGTGTGTGGGAAGGGCTTCATTTACAATTCAAGTTTTCAAGCCCACCAAGGCATCCACACTGGAGAGAAGCCATACAAATGTGAGGAGTGTGGGAAGAGCTTCAGGATGAAAATTCATTATCAAGTTCATTTGGTAGTCCACACAGGAGAAAAACCCTATAAATGTGACGTGTGCGGGAAGGGTTTCCGCCAGCGTTCGTATCTTAAAATCCATCAGAAGGGCCACAGTGTAGAGAAACCTTATAAATGTGAGGAGTGTGGGCAAGGCTTCAATCAGAGTACACGCCTTCAAGTTCACCAGCTGATCCATACTGGTGAGAAACCCTACAAATGTGAAGAGTGTGGGAAGGGCTTCAGTCGCAGAGCAGATCTTAAAATTCATTGTAGAATCCACACAGGAGAGAAACCCTATAATTGTGAAGAGTGTGGAAAGGGCTTCAGTCAGGCATCACATCTTCTGACCCATCAGAGGATCCACAGTGGAGAAAAACCATTCAGATGTGAAGTGTGTGGGAAGAACTTCAGTCGGAATTCACACCTTGAAGCCCATCAAAAAGTGCATAATGGAGAAAAGCCATATAAATGTGGAGAGTGTGGAAAGGGCTTCAAGTGGAGCTTGAATCTTGAGATGCATCAGAGGGTCCACACAGGAGAGAAACCTTATAAGTGTGAGGAGTGTGGTAAGTACTTCAGTCAGGCCTCAAGTCTTCAACTTCATCAGAGTATCCACACTGGTGAGAAACCGTACAGATGTGATACGTGTGATAAAGTCTTCAGTCGATCTTCACAACTTCAGTATCATCAGCGAGTTCACACCGGAGAGAAACCTTACAAATGTGAGGTATGTGGTAAGAGCTTCAGTTGGAGATCAAATCTTGTAAGTCATCACAAAACCCATGCTGGTGATAAAATTTCTGAAAGTGATAATAGTGGTAAGAAAATTAGAGAAGCATCACAGGAAAGAAGTTTTACAAAGTGATGTTTTCTAAGAATTTAATTTGCAACCTGAATTCTTCTAATCATCATGTCTCAGGAGAGAAGACATTTGTTTTATTTATGTCTGTGTTTCACCCATAGTGCAACATAGCCAGAGGTCAACACACCACACAGCAGAGAACATTTTTAAGTGGTGCAGGAAGGGCTTCAGTCAGATCCTTGGCATTTATTATGTATCACTCAAGAGATAGGCCTTGGAAAGAATAAGAATTTGATCTGGCCTTTAACAAAAGCGTAACGATGTGCATGCCAAAATTGATGTCCACTGGAATGTAAGCTCCATGAGGGCAGGAACTTTGCTGCAGCATCAATACAACCTTAGGACTGACTACACTTTGTAGGTATGCTCAATACTTGTTTGTTAATGAATCAAAAAGAGAAAATGTAGAATATTTGAAAATTTTTATCCAGAAGAGGAAACTTGCAAAAATGAATATTTCAAAGAACAAACAGTAGTTTAAATGTGGAAAACCACTCAGTACTGCAGTCTGCAATATTAACAGGGTGTTAACTTATTGCAGCTGACTCCTGTCCTCCCCACAGCCTCTGTTTTCAACTTGGATCTTATCTGGGGGTCTGTCTACTGTTCTATCAGTTGTAACACTACAAATTTCACTATCTTTTATGATTTTTCTGACAGTGGAGACTGAAAAAGTTTGTTAACTTTGCTACAAGTTATTGCATATTAAACAATTGAATTGGTTTTCAGTGTTTTTAAAGCAAGGATTTATCATAACACTTTGAAAGTATCAGAAATAGTTACCAATGACCAAAAAATGTTTTAGTCAACTTTGAATTGAATTGATACCTGGTTTTCTGCATTTCAACCAAGGCTTTGATATGGTTGCTTTCTAATTGCTGTAGCATCTTTTTTTTTTTTTTTTCCCAACCAAAACAGCTCAGGTAGAGGCTATGCCATATTTGAAGGACATTAATACTGGCAAGTTCCCTACTGCATATTCTTCCCCCACACCCATAAAACAAATACCAAAAAAAGTATAAGAATTTGATAATTGTATCAAATGTATTCATTATGGGGACAGAACTGGCATTTATACTTTTCTGTATTGGCAGTAATGTATGATTTTTTGAAAAGAGTATATTTTTAGATGTGTAATAATGCTTTTCTTTAATTTGGAGATCATACAGCTATGAGATTAAAATGTAGAAAAATGTTTAGCACATCAGTGATGTGACTGAAATTTTTCAAATGGAAGTAGCAAGCATTCATTTACAGACGTTTTAGTTTTGATACATTCTTGTAATAGCATGACACCATTAAAATGATGGCGTAGACATATTTACAGGATAAGAATATATGAATGTTAGAAGATCATGCATTGTAGCTTTCATAGTGTCACACACACACGTATGTGTGCACATACATAAGATAATTTTTAAGGGAGTCCTCACCCTTAGTGGTTTTCTCTGGCAAGAAGTGTTTTGTGGGATTTTATTATTTCATAAATTACATTTTAAATTTTCAGTGAACATCAGCATTACCAAATGAGGTGGTCATGTACAATAGAATTTGAAAAAGTATTAATATCAATTCTTTATAATTAGGACACATAATATGATTGCTGTATATTATATAGCATCTAAAACTTTAATAAGGCCCCAGAAGTCAATTTAAAAAAAAACAAATTCTCTGGTTGTTTGAATACATAGATAAATTAGTGAATGTGAGCACCTATATGTTTGCAGTTAATGCCTGTGACACTTCTTTAATCATAAATCCATAACAGAGAGGGCAAATCCTGGAGATAAGAACAAAGTGAGTATACATGTGTTGTGGAGGTAAAAAAAAAAAAAAATAAAGATTCCCTGAGGAAAAGATGCATTTAGGGAGGCAATATAGCATGACAGTAGTGGGCTCTCTCAGAATGTGGAACCAGCAGGGACAAAGCAGGTTTAGGTGCCATTCTATACTCCTTAGACACTAGAGTGATATTTTAAGTGTATTTGATTAAAGGGCTTACTCAGTGTCTTGGTTACCTAGTGCTGCCGTAACAAATACCACAGGTGGGTATCTTTAAAGGACATATTTATTTTCTCACAGTTCTGGAGGCAAAATGTTCAAATTCAGGGTGTGGTTCTAGGGAGAGGTTCTGCCTTGTCCATTGTTCCCAGTTATTCAGTCAAACAGGAATCTAGGTGTTGCTCTGAAATATTGTGTTGATGGGATGAGAGCACATAATCAGTTGAGTTTAAACCAAGGAGATTATCCTAGATACTCTGGGTGTACCTGATTCAATCAGTTCAAAGGCCTTGAGAGCACAGTTGAGGCTTCTTTGAAGATAGGAATTCTGTGGATACTAGCTTCAGCTCACACCTGAGAGTCCAGCTTGCCTTCTTGATCACCTACCCTGTGTATTTTGAGTCAGCCCCCACAATCAAGTAAGCCAGTTCCTTGCAATAAATCTTAATGTATATCTCTTACTGGTTCTGTTTCTCTGCTTGAACACTAACTGATAGAGGTTTTGCTACCAGAAGTAGATTTAGAGGAACAGGAGTTTAAGGATAAGTTTTCTGATTTTTTTTTTCCATTCATACATTTGTTGAATGTATGATACATCTATTTGAGTAATATATCAATGGGTGGGACCAAGAGGTTCTAATGTATGAATTTGGTCAATTTTAGTAGATACTTGCAAGTAGTATTTCAAAGTAGTCATACCAATTCACTCTTCCACCAGTGGTATGCAAGTGTTGGCATCTTTGCCAACATTTGTTTTCAGTTTCTTAAATTTTAGCCTTCTGGTCGGAATGTACTGCTTTCGCATACTAATTTAATTTGCATTTTTGTTATGTCTAATAGAGTTTAGTATCTTCATTGATAATTGGCTACTTCCTGTTTTCTGAAATGTTTATTCTGTATTGTGCCCATGTTTGTGTTGCCTGTCTTTTTCATAATGATTTGAGGATTTATATTCTGCAAATGAATCGTTTGTGTCATACATGTTTTTTAAGTCTCTCACTTTTGCCTTTTCACTCTGTTAAAGGTGCGTTTTGATGAACTTAGGTTCTTCACTTCAAAATACTCCAGTCTCTTGTAGTTTTTTTTTTTTTTTCCATAGTTTATGATTTTCTTGGTCTTCCTTAAGAAGTTTTTCCTATTCCAAGGAAACAAAGTTCTCTTATGCTTCTTTCCTAAAAGTATCATTGTTTGATGTTTCAAGTTTAAACCTGCAGTATTTCTGGATTTAATATTTTTGTAATTGTTGGATAGGGATCAGTATTTTTTCCCATATGGGTATTCTGTTGATCCAGAACAACATAAGGACCTCTTTCCCCTCCCTGCTTCAGTGTTTTCACACATCAAATTGAAATGTCTTTTTTTTTTTTACTCTAGATTTTGATCTCTATTCTCTTCCCTTATTTGTCTATCCTTGACAAACTGTTGATGGACTATATCTATAAATGGAAGTCTCCAGTTCTTTCAGATTATCCTGGCTCTTTATAGCTCTTATCTTTTCCATTATCTTTATTTTCCATTATAATTATCTTTTGTAATTTTTATAATCACCATCTCAATATCCAGAAAAAAATAATACTGGCATTTTTATTGAGTTTGCATTGATACTATAGATCATTTGAGAAAGTATTCACTTCGTTGAAAATATGAATCTTCAAGTCATGAGTGCTCAGTGGTTAAGAGCTCAGGCTGCTAACCAAAAGGTTGACAGTTGGAATTCATCAGCTACTCCTTGAAAACAGTGGAGCAATTCTGCTCTGTCCTATAGGATAACTGTGAGTCTGAATTGACTCAATGGCAATGGGTTTTGTGTGTGTGTGTGCGCATTAGGTGCAAGTTTACAGCTCAAGTTAATTTCTCATACAAAAATTTATACACATATCATTATATAACTCTAGTTGCAATCCCTATTATGTGAGAGCACACTCCCTCTTTCCACCCCAGGTTTCCCGTGTCAATTCAACCAGCTCTGTCCCTTTCTGCTTTCTCATCCTGACTCCAGACAGGAGCTACCCATTCAGCCTCGTGTATCTGCTTGAACTAAGAAGCACATTCTTCACGAGTATTATTTTATGTTTTATAGTCCAGTCTAATCCTTGTCTAAAGAGTGAGCTTTGGGAATGTTTTAGTTCTGGGTTAACCGAGAGTCTGGGAGCCATGTCTTCGAGGGTTCCCCTAGTCTAAGTCCAACAATTAAGTCTGGTCTGTTTATGTGAATTTGAATTCTTCACCCACCTTTCTCCTGCTCTGTCAGGGACTCTCTTGTGTTCCCTGTCAGGGTTGTCATTGGGTTTTTTTGTTGTTGTTAAGTCATGAATATTACTATTTTTAAGAATTTCTTTTCTATATGGGGAATAATAAACATGAATCCCCATGTAATCAGATGTTCATAAAAAGAGTCTAAAACATAAGTGATTACCAGCACAGGTGGCAGGGGAAATTGATGGGTATTGCTTAAAGGGTAGAGTTTTTCTTAAGGGTAATGGGAAAAATTTGGAAATATGAATTTTTCTTCTGATGAAAACGCAAAAGAGATATTATTTAATGAGTAAAAATTTATAACCTCGGCTATTGTGTGGAGAGTTAGGGATACTTGTACTCTCTTGGTAGTTGACTGAAATAGGAAAACCATTAGGAAGAAAATCTGCCATCGTATGATCACAATTTTAAATGTCCTTATTTTTTCAATTTTTAAGCTACATAAAATGATTTTATTTACAGGATTCAGATTCCACGCCTGACCCATTTATGTATATTTTATGATTTAACAAATAGGTAAATATTTGAGGTTAATGGGAGCCAAGTTTCTCACTATTAGGTAATGGAGTTACTAACATAGAAAGGAGCATTCTGGATTGGGTTTGGATGTATCATTATGAGAGATATTTAGTTGTTAAGTCTATTCCAACTCATAGCGACTCTGTGTATAACAGAATGAAACACTGCACCAGCCTCACAATCACCTTTCTTTGGAATGGACACAAATATGAATCTGTTCCAATCAGTTGGCCAGATAGCTGTCTTCCAAATTTCTTGGCATACACAAGTAAGCGCTTCCAGTGGTGCATCTGCATGTTGAAACATCTCAAGTGGTATTCCATCAGTTCCTGGAGCCTTGTTTTTTTGCCAGTGCCTTCAGTGCAGCTTGGGCTTTTTCCTTCAGTACCATCGGTTCTTGATTATATGCTACCTCCTGAAATGGTTAAATGTTGACCGATTCTGTTTGGTACAATGACCGTGTATTCCTTCCATATTCTTTTAATGCTTTCTATGTTTAATTTTTTGCCCATGGAATCCTTGAGTATGGCAACTCGAGGCTTGAATTTTTTCTCCAGTTCTTTCAGCTTGAGAAATGCTGACCATGTTCTTCCCTTTTGATTTTCTAACTCTAGGTCTTTGCACGTATTGTTATACTTTGTCTTCTCAAGCTGCACTTTGAAATCTTCTATTCATTTCTTTAGTTTCATTATTTCTTCCTTTTGCTTTAGCTACTCTATGTTCAAGAGCCAATTTCACAGTATCTTCTGACATCCATTTTGGCCTTTTCTTTGCTCTCTGTCATTTTAATGACCTTTCTTCATGTATGATATCCTTGATGTCGTTCCACAACTCGTCTGGTCTTCGGTCATTAGTGTTCAGTGCATCAAATCTATTCTTGAGATGGTCTCTAAATTCAAGTGGGACATAGTCAAGGTCTTCCTTTGGCTTTCCTGGACTTGTTTTAATTTTCTTCAGTTTCAACTTGAACTTGCGTATGAGCAATTTATGGTCCATTCTGCAATCAGCCTCTGGCCTTGTTCTGACTGATGATACTGAGCTTTCCCATTGTCTCTTTCCACAGATGTAGTTAATTCCTGTGTATTCCATCCAGTGAGGTCCATGTGTATAATCACTGTTTATATTGGGGGAAAAAAGGTATTTCCAGTGAAAGCCATTGGTCTTGCAAAATTCTATCATGTAATCCTTGACGTTGTTTCTGTTACCAAGGCCACATTATCCAACTACTGATCCTTATTTGTTTCCAACTTTCCCATTTCAGTCACCAGTAATTATCAGTACATCTTGATAGCATGCTTGATCAATTTCAGATTTCAGTAATTGGTTAAAAAAAAAAATTCAGTGTCTTCATCTTTGGCATTAGTGATTGGTGCGTAAATTTTAATAATAGTCATGTTAACTGGTCTTTCTTGTAGGTGCATTGTATTTCAGGATAGATTTGGAAATTTTTTTTTTTCTTTTTGACAATGAATGCGACACCATTCCTCTTCAATTTGTCATTTCTAGCTTAGTAGATTGTATGATTGTCCATTTCAAAATGGCCAATACTGGTCAATGTCAGCTTACTAGGGCCTAGGATATCAATCTTCAAGCATTCTGTTTCATTTTTGACAACTTCCAATTTTCCTTGATTTATGCTTTGTACATTCCATGTTCCAATTATTAATGGTTGTTTGCAGCTGTTTCTTCACATTCTGAGTTGTGGCACCTCAGCAAATGAAGGTCTTGAAAGATACACTCCATCCATGTTATTAAGGTCAATTGTAGTTTGAGGAGGCACGTCTTCCCTAGTCATATTTTGAGTGCCTTCCAACCTGAGGGCTTCATCTTCTGGCACATAATGAAAGATACAAAACTACAGATACATGTGTGTCTGTATACGTGTGTGGGTGTATGTATATGTGCATGTGTGTATACAGGTAGTTCCTGACTTACAGTGGGGTTCCCCTTGGATAATTTCATCAGAAGGTGGTTCTGACAACTTGAATGCCTCTTTTTTTAGTTCTCATTGCCTTTTTTAAATTCACATCTTTATAAATCCTGTATTTGTCTTTAGGGGTTGGAAAGTTTACACATAAAGTCACAGATACATTTTAGTGTGTATGTACATAAAAAATAGACAAATCATAAAAATTACTCCGACAGTGAAAAGTTGAACAAGGTTGACATTTTTGACAGTTGCAGTAATAACTCTACTTGTGCAAAGTTCTGGGTCATTTGGATTACCCCTGGGAATAGGGATAGTGTTCCTAGTCAGAAAATTAGTGACAGTTGTTTTTATGGTCCTTTCCTTTTTTTCTTCATATATTTCATGGTAACATCTCACTGCTCCATTCATAAAAATCCGTTAATAATCAGAACGTGGAATGTATAAAGTATTAACCTTGGAAAATTGGAAGTCATCACAAGTGAAATGGAATGCATAAAGATGGATATCCTAGGCATTAGTGAGCTTAAGTGGACTGGTATAGGCCATTTTGAATCTGACAGTCATACAGTCTACTGTGATATGAATGACAAATTGAAGAGGAATGGTGTCATATTCATCATCGAAAATAACATTTCAAGATCTATGCTGAAGTACAACACTGTCAGTGACAGGATAATATCCATACTACTACAAAGAAGTCCGTCTCAATTTTTCATACTGTGGGGGCTTTTGTGTTGCTGTGATGCTGGAAACCACGTCACTGGAACTCAAATACCAGCAGGGTCACACATGACGGACAGGTTTTAGCTGAGCTTCCAGACTAAGACACACTAGGAAGATGAAACTGGTAGTCTACTTCTGAAAAGAAGCCAGTGAAAACCTTAGAAATAGCAGTGGAACATTGATACAGTGCTAGAAGATGAGCCCCTCAGGTTGGAAGGCACTCAAAAGATGACAAGGAACAGCTGCCTCCTCAGAGTAGAGTTGATCTTGATGTGGATGATGTCAAGCTTTTGGGACCTTCATTTGCTGATTTGGTATGACTTAAAATGAGAAGAAACAGCTGCAAACATCAATAATTAGAATATAGAGGAGGCGGGGCCAAGATGACAGAGTAGTCAGGTGCTTCCAGTGGTCCCTCTTAAAGACCAAAAAAAAAACAAGTGAATTGATTATATATGACAATCTAGGAGCCCTGAACATCAAAGGCAAAGTTGAGGAATTGGACTGAGTGGCAGGGGGAAGGAGAGACAGTTTGGAAGCAGCAAGGAGTTGCCAGACCTGACCTGGCGGGAGCCGGAGGCTGTCAGCCTGGATCAGCTTGTGATGCACAGTGAGGCAAGCAGCAGTGCTCACATCGGGAGAGACCCAGCAGCAGAGTCTACTTTCGCATCCAGAACCAGTGAGAAGCAGCCCTTGATTGGGAAAAGATGAGTACTTGTGTCTGGCCTAATGCATGGATTAGAAACACCCTCCTTTGGGAAAAACCTCTCTCCTATTTATCTCCCTGCTCCCTGCTCTGCATTAGATCCGGGACAGCTTCAGTAATTACCGAGTCCCGTGGACTGGAAGTAGGACTCATCACACTCCCTGAGCTATTCTCCTGGCCTTGGAGAGGGAACAGATTAACCAACTGGAAAAAATAATCTGCTGGCTCCTCTAAGCCAGGAACTCAGGATAGGCACAGCTCTGTCTAAGCACAGGCATAAGGGGTCCACAGACTTTGCCTTTTCTCTGCAGAAACTTGTGTAGACCCATTGCAACAGCGTAGGCCCTCGTTACCACAGTACAACAGGGTATATACCTGAAGACTAACTTCAGCTATTTCAGGTGTGAAGTGGCAGTTTCATGACATTTGACACTGCCCATTAAGCAGGGTCTTCACCTACCCACATCAGGGGTCTGAGGACTAGTGGCTTCACCTAGCCACCTGTGACGGGCCCAGGGTGCCCCCCAGTCCTTACAGCCAACAACATTGGGTGCTTATAATCTGGCTGGAAAACCCACCCACTTGCCCTAGGGAACAGGGACATGCTTTCCTCCAGGAAACTCAAGGGCAGCCATCAGCCCCCTGCCTTGCTCACCATGTGATCCTCTGCTGCAGCCGGATGAGTGTGGCTACACCAATCACCCATGCCTGTCTAGGACTGTAGGTGAAAGCCTGCACCACACACTTGGTGCCCAACTACCTGGACACCTGAGTTGAATCCATACAGGAGGAGTGGGCAGACTCGTGGACTTACATAGTGTCAGGTCTGACCACGTGCTGGCAGGATATTGGAGCTTCAGGGGAACCAGTGATCAGGCTAGCTCACACGAGCAGCCTGTTCAGGCATATCAAAACAAAACAAGAAGCTAGGACCAGTAAGCAAACAAAAATAAATATAATAACTTATTGATGGCTCGGAGACAACAGTCAGTATCAAATCACATAAAGAGGCAATCCATGATGGCTTCAGCAAGCTCCCAAAATAAACTAGATAACTGGGATCTCCTAAAAATCAAACACTTACGCTCATCAAAAATCCTCACCAAAAGAGTAAAAAGACAACTTACAGACTGGGACAAAATTTTTTGCCTATGACAAATTCAGTCAGCATCTGATCTCTAGAATCTACAAGATGCTGCAAAATCTCAAGAACAAAAAGACAAATAACCCGATTAAAAAATGGACAAAGGATATGGACAGGCACTTCACCAAAGAAGACATTCAGGCAGCTAACAGACATATGAAGAAATGCTCATGATCATTAGCCATTAGAGATATGCAAATCAAAACTACAATGAGATACCATCTCACCCCAACAAGGCTAGCATTAATCCAAAAAACACAATAAATGTTGGAGAGGTTGTGGAGAGACTGATACACTTATACACTATTGGTAGGAATGTAAAATGGTACAACCACTTTGGAAATTGATTTGGCGCTTCCTTAAAATGCTAGAAATAGAAGTACCGTATGATCCAGCTATCCTGATGCTTGGAATATATTCTAGAGAAATAAGAGTCATCACACAAATAGATACATGCACACCTATATTCACTGCAACACTGTTCACGATAAAATGATGGAGACAACCTAGGTGCCCATCGGTGGATGAATGGATAAACAAATTTTGGTGTATTCACACAATGGAATACTATGCAACAATAAAGAACAACCATGAATCTGAAACATAACATGAAGGAATCCGGAAGGCATTCTTCTGAGTAAATTTAGTCAGTTGCAAAAGGACAAATATTGTATAAGACCACTATTATAAGAACTGAAGCAAAAGACTAAACAGAAGAAAACATTGTTTGATGGTTGTGAGGGTGGGGAGAGAATGGAGGGTTATTCACTAGGTAGTAGACAAGAATTAGGTGAAGGGAAGGACAGCAAACACTACAGGGGAAGTCAGCACAACTGGACTAAACCAAAGCAAAGCAGTTTCCTGGATACAACCAAACTCTTCAAGGGACAGAGTAGCAGCGGCAGGGATCTGGGGACCATGCTTTCAGGGGACATCTAGGTCAATTGGCATAACAAAGTTTATTAAGAAAATCTTCTGCATCCCACTTTGCTGAGTGGTGTCTGGGGTCTTAAAAGCTAGTGTGTGGTCAGCTAAGATGCATCAATTGGTCCCAACCCACCTGCAGTAAAGGAGAATGAAGAACACCAAAGTCAAAAGGAAAATATTAGCCCCAGAGACAGAAAGGGCCACATAAACCAGAGACTGGATCGGGCTGAGACCAGAAGAACTAGATGGTGCCGGGCTACCACCAATGACTGTCCTGACAGGAAACACAACAAAGAGTCCTTATGGAGCAGGAGAAAGGTGGGGTGCAGAACTCAAATTCTAGTAAGAAGACCAGACTTAATGGTCTGAGACTGGAGGAACCCCAGAAAGCATGGCCCCTGGATTCTCTATCAACCCAGAACTAAAACAATTCCCGAGACCAACTCTTCAAAGATTAGACTGGACGATGGGACATAAAATGATACTTGTGAAGAATGGGCTTCTTAGCTCAAGTAGATACGTGAGACTATATGGGCAGCTCCTGTCCGGAAGAAAGATGAGAAGGCAAAAAGCGACAGGAGCTAGTTGAGTGGACACGGGAAATTGGGTGGAAAGGAGGAATGTGCTCTCAGAGTATAGGGAGAGCAATTAGGGTCACATAACTATGTATACATTTTTGTATGAGAGACTAACTTGAATTGTAAACTTTCACTTAAATACAATAAAATAAAATACAATATAATAATCAGAACATAGAATTATGAAGTATGAATCCAGGAAAATTGGAAATCATAAAAAATTGAATGGAACACATAAACATCAATATTCTAGGCATTATCAAGCTGAAATGGACTGATAGTGGCCATTTTAAAATGGACAGTTTGCCTGGAATGACAGCTTGAAGAGGAATGGCATTGCATTCATTGTCAAAAAGAACATTTCAAGATCTATGCTGAAGTACAACATTGTCAGTTACAGGATGATATCCATACGCCTACAAAGAAGACAATTTAATATGACATTCAAATTTATGCACCACCACTAAGGCCAAAGATTAATAGAAGATTTTTACCAACTTCTGCAGTCTCAGATTGATCGAACATGAAGACTAAGATGCTCCTGAGCCAAGCCAGGGTGTTTTCAATCACCTCATATACATGCAAAAGCTGGACAATGAATAAGGAAGAGCAAAGAAGAATTGGTGCCTTTGAATTATGGTGTTGGCAAAGAATATTGAATATACCATGAACTGCCAAAAGAACGAACCAATCTGTCTTGGAAGAAATACAGCCAGAATGCACCTAACAACAACAACAGCATGTTGTACAAAGGACACAAGATCACATCCATAAAATTCCCACCAAAGAATACATAATCTGAATCTAATCATGGGGAGGTATCTGACAAAACCAAATTGAACAATGTTACACAAAATACCAGGCTTTATTCTTTAGGAATATCCTTTTTTATGAGGAAATTATAAGTTTCCTTGAAACTCCCAATAGATGCTGTTTTATATCTCCTTGGCTAGTTTTATCTGTGGACGCCCCTCGCTGCAAGGAAGGTAGAAAATTTGACTCTTTTATTCTCTTTACTAGAGACAAGCAATAAGGGATTTGTTATTGGCAGTTTGTTAACCAGCCAACAGTGTCTGTTCCAGATGAACATAAACTGATGTTTGTTAGGACTTCATTTATAAGACAAAACCAACTACTCATCAGGTGGCATGCCAAATATTTTTTAGTTCACCCAGGAACGTCTGTCTTTTAACAAGTTTATTTCTCATTGAAGCAAGAGAATACACACACCATGGAGAACCATGTGATATTACAAGAATAAGAGCGTGTGCCCTGAGATAATCTTTAAACTTGAAACAAAAAATATTCCTTGAAGTCTTCTTAAAACCAAGCTTACTTAGTAAAGAACGTCTGCCTTGAACATTGTGCTTTTAAGATCTATCTATATGTCATCCATCTGTAAAGGTGGCCCAACAGAATGCAGAAATTATTGAACAATATCTTTAATATCGCAGACAAAATTTTGCTGAAGGTAATCCAAAAACCATTGCAGCAGTACATTTACAGACAACTGTCAGAAAGTCAAGCTGGGTGCAGAAGATGTGGAACAAGGGATATTGCTGATGTCAGATGGATCCTGGCTGAAAGCAGAGAATACTAGAATGATGTTTACCTGTGTTTTATTGACTATACAAAGGCATTTGTGTGGATCATAACAAATTATGGATAACATTAAGAATGGAGATTCCAGAACACTTAATTGTGCTCATGAGGGACCTGTTGTACATAGACCCAGAGGCAGTCTTTCTAACACAACAAGGGGATATTATTACATGGTTTAGAATCAGGAAAGGTGTGCGTCAGGGTTGTATCCTTTCACCATACTTATTCACTCTATGCTGAGCAAATAATCTGAGAAACTGGACTTTATGAAGAAGAATGGGGCATCCCGATTGGAGGAAGACTCATTTAACAACCTGCGATACGCATATGACACAATCTTGCTTTCTGAAAGTGAAGAGGACTTGAAGCACTTACTGATGAAGATCAAAGACTGCAGTCTTCAGTATGGATTACACCTCAACATGAAGAAAACAAAAATCCTCACAACTGCACCAATAAGCAACATCATATGATAAATGGAGAAAAGATTGAAGTTGTCAAGGATTTCCTCTTACTTGGATCCACAATCAATGCCCATGGAAGCAGCAGTCAAGAAATCAAATGACACATTGCATTGGGCAAATCTGCTTTAATGAAACCTGTTTCAAGTGTTAAAAAGCAAAGATGTCAATTTAAGGACTAAGGTGTGCTTGACCCAAGCCATGGTATTTTCAATGGCTTTATATGCTTGCAAAAGTTGGCAATGAATAAGAAACACCAGAAAAGAATTTGTGCCTTTGAGTCATGATTTTGACAAAGGATATTGAATATACCCTGGACTGCCAGGAGAACTAACAAAAATCTGTCTTGGAAGAAGTACAGCCAGGGTGCTCCTTGGAAGTGAGAATGGCAAGACTTTGTCTCACGTACTTTGGATGTGTTATCAGGAGGGACCAACTCCTGGAGAAGGACTTGATGCTTGATAAAGTAGAGGGTCAGTGAAAGAAAGGAAGACCCTCAAGGAGATGGCGTGACACAGTGACTGCAGCAATGGACTTGATTGGAGATGTGGACAGAGACTTGTTAGGTGCCGTCGAGTCGGTTGCAACTCATAGCAACCCTGTGTACAGCAGAACAAAACACTGGCCGGTACTGCGCAATCCTCACAATCATTGTTATGCTGGAATCCATTGTTGTAGCCACTATGTCAATCCATCTCATTGAGGGTTTTCCTTTCTTGATGACCCTCTAGTTTACCAAGCATGATGTCCTTCTCCAGGGACTGATGGCTCCTGATAACATTTCCAAAGTATTTGAAACGTAGTCTCACATCCTTGCTTCTAAGGAGCTTTTTGGTTGTGCTTCTTCCAAGACAGAGTTGTTCGTTCTTCTGGCAGTATATTCAATGGTATATTCAATATTCTTTGCCAACAACACAATTCAAAGGCATCAATTCTTCAGTCGCCCTTATTCATTGTCCAGCTTTCACTTGAACCATGGCCTGGGTCAGGCACACCTTAGTCTTCAAGGTGACATCTTTGCTTTTCAACACTCTGAAGAGGTTTTTTGCAGCAGATTTTCCCAGTGTGATGCATCTTTTGATTTCTTGTCTGCTGCTTCCATGGGTGTTGATTGTGGATCCAAATAAAATGAAATCTTTGACAACTTCAATCTTTTCTCCATTTATCATGATGTTGCTTATTGGTGGGGTTGTGAGGATTTTTTTTTTTTTATGTTGAGGTGTAATCCATACCAAAGATTGTGTTCCTTGATCTTCAGTAAGTGCTTCAAGTCCTTTTCACTTTCAGTAAGCAAGGTTATGGTATCTGCATAATGCAGGTTGTTAATGAGTCTTCCTCCAATCCGGATGCCCCATTCTTCATACAGTCCAGCTTCTTGGATTATTTGCTTAGGATACAGATCGAATAGGTATGGTGAAAAGATACAACCCTGACGCATACCTTTCCTGACTTTAAACCAAACAGTATTCCCTTGTTCTGTTCGAACAACAGGCTCTTGACCTATGCACAGGTTACTCATCAGCACAATTAAGTGTTCTGGAACTCCCATTCTTCCCAATGTTATCTATAATTTCTTAGGATCAACACAGTGAAATGCCTTTTTATAGTCAGAAAACACAGGTAAACATCTTTCCAGTATTCTCCACTGTCAGCCAGGATCCATCGGACATTAGCAACAATATTCCTGGTTCCACGTCCTCTTCAGAATCTGGCTTGAATTTCTGGCAGTTCCCTGTCAATAATACTGCTGTAGTCACTTCTGAATGATCTTCAGCAAAATTTTACTTGCGTGTGATATTAATGATATTTTTCGATAATTTCCGTATTCCGTTGACTCACCTTTTTTGGAAATAGGTGTAACTATGGATTGCTTCCAGTCTGTTGGTTAGGTAGCTGTCTTCCAAATTTCTTGGCATAGACGAGTGAGCACGTCCAGTGCCACATTCGTTTGTTGAGATATCTCAGTTGGTATTCCATCCATTCCTGGAGGCTTGTTTTTCGCCAGTGCCTTCAGTGCAGCTTGGACTTCTTCCTTCCATACCATCAGTTCCTAATCATATGCTACCTCCCGAAATAGCCCTCTCAAATTTGGTTGTTTTAGCTGGCAAATTACTGATATCATAGGGTCCTGGGTAGGGGTTGGTATTCCTTGCTTTTCAATGCCCCTCCGAAACCATTCTACCTCTCCCATTTTATTTATACTTCCAGTTTTAGCTTCATATCGTCACATTACACTAACCATTAATCTCCTTCATTTAGTTATGTCCTGCCCACTAAAACGGACATTCCTCTTTAATTCCTTTAAGATTGTACCTTTTGCCTTAATGTTCCTTTTCTAACAATACCCCTGTCAGTCTTGGAGGCATTTAGACTTCAAGAAGTCATGTCTACCGAATACCGTCCGCTCGAAGATCCAAGGAAAGTCTAGTAACCCATACTACGTAAGAAGTCGGAGCTTTTGTCTGTGCGCTCCTCAGGCATTGTGGGAATTGTAGTCCAGGAGTTCCGTATTATGAGAAGCGTTTCCGCCCCCGACGGGTGAGAGTACTGACGTTGTTTCCCTTGGTCTTCTTGGGAAGTGTAGTCCCTCAATTCCGTGGTGTCTCGGGCACTTCCGCTCAGGCTGGCAGTTCTGTGGCGTTCTGGGAAATGTAGTCCATACGTTCTGTGGAGTAGCCTGTACTTCCGCCCCAGGAGTGAGGTTCCTGCCATCTTTTCCTACATGGTGGTACTTCAGTCTTGCGTTTCGCGACCTTTGCGATCATTCTGGATCTGTATTTGGCGTTCACAACAACCCGGACATCGATTTAGGTAAAAAAGAATCGCGGCGGAAACGGGGGTTTGAGGGCCGAGGGCGGCGGTTTGCTTTACTCTCCCGGAGCCTTTTCTTTTTGGGGTGGTTCGCTCGTCGCCGGGATGGGGACGGCCTCAGGTCGCGTATCGCCTGGGTTAAGGGTCTGCCAGTCTCTCTGCTGCGAGGAGCTGCCTCCCTCCACCTTCCATACGCGCTGTACTTCCTCTTGTTACAGCTTTAGGCAAAAGACTTAATCTCTCTGTGCTGCCAGCTGCATCTTCATAATAGAATTGTTTTAAAAATTAAAAGCCGTGGTATAAATAAGGAGTTTCTTGTGGTGGAAACCTTTGGAGGCTCCAGCCCACTCAGAGGCGCCTCGGAAGGAAGGCCTGGGAATCTACTGCGGAAAAATCAGCCACTGAAAAGCGCGTGGAGCATAGTTCTACTCTGACACACATGGGGTAGCTATGAGTTCTGATTGATTCATTGGCAACTGGTGATGGTATAAATAAAAGTCATAATACCGTCCCTGGCACATGGTGTATCGTGCTATCAAATTGTTAATAATACATAGTTTTGCAAGACGCTCTCAGCTCCCTTAAAGCTATGAACTCGGGATGCTTTCAAAGCTCCAACTGCAGTGGCCCTGGCCCTTCTCTCTGATCCCTGCAGGAAGCTGGATCTTCATGGATCCTTTCTGACCTCCTTGTTAGGAAGAAGAGTGTTGCTTGCAGCTGATATGGGATGAGAAGAATTAACTGATTTTTTGGGACCCCGAAGCGACCATTGTAACTCACAGCCTTCTTTCCTTTCCCAGCCCCAACTTCTCAAAAAGGACTGCACGAAGGTAGAGGCATTGACTCATTGATTACTAGTAGCAGAACCCCACGTGAGTAGAATTTCATGTTATTCTTCTGCAAAGATACTCAATTATATTATTAGAATATGTGTGACATGTATTCTGACATGGGTCATGATCATAATTAAGCTTTAATTGCTAAGTTCCATTCTTAGGGTTTTATACAGATTAATGAATTCATGCCACACTGTAGTTCTATGAGGTGATACTTTTGTTTTTAGTTATTTTGTTGTTGAGAATATATGCTTCAAAACATATACCAATTCAGCAGTTTCTACATGTACAGTTTAGTGACATTGATTATGTTCTTCGAGTTGAGCAACTGTTCTCACTCTCCCTTTTGAGTTGTTCCTCCATATTTAACATAAGCTTACTGTATATCAAGATTCCTATCTAATCTTTCAAGTTGCTGTTGTCAATTTCATTCAGTATAGATAGTTCTTAAAAGAGCATAAAGCTCAAGGCAGACATTTTTTACTAGTTAAGCTAAACTATTATTTGGTATTAAGACTTTGGGACATTTTTTGTGGAGGGGGGTTATGTTTTCATTTTCTTTTTTTTCTTTATTTTATTGTACTTTAAGTGAAAGTTTACAATTCAAGTTAGTCTCTCATACAAAAATTTATACATACATTGTTTTGTTACCCTAATTGCTCTCCCTGTACTGTGACAGCACACTCTTCCTTTCCACCCCTGATCTCCTGTGTCTGTTCAACCAGCTCCTGACCCTGTTTGCCTTCTCATCTCACCTCCAGACAGGAGCTGCCCATTTAGTCTCATGTTTGGGGGATATTTTTGGTTTAAGGTTTAAAGATTATCTCAGGGCAGTAGTTTCAGGGATTCATCCAGCTTCCATGGCTCCAGAAAGTCTGATGGGTTCAAACTGCTGAACTTCTGGTTAGCAGTTGAGCGCTTTAACCACTTTGCCATCAGGTTTTCTGATTTGAGCCACGGGGAGCATACATTGTTTACCCATAGTCACCCACTTGATGCAGACAGTCAAGAAACATGGCTGCTAACTGAATGGTTGGTGGTTTGAACTCACCCAGAGGTGTCTGGGAAGAAAGGCCTGATGATCTGCTTCTGAAAGGTGCCAGCCATGAAAATCCTATGAAGTGCAGTTCTATTCTACAACACATGGGGTTACCCTGGGTCATTATCAACTCCAGGGCAACTGATTTGGTTAGGTTTTTTAGTCACCTCCCTCTAGTAGGAAAGGAGCCCTGGTGGTGCAGTGGTTAAAGCGCTGAGCTGCTAACCAAAAGGTCATCAGTTGGAACCCCCCAACTGCTCCATGGGAGAAAGATGTGGCAGTCTGCTTCTGTGAAGATTACAACCTTGGAAACCCTGTGGGGCAGTTCTACTCTGTGATATAGGGTTGCTATGAGTCTGAATAGACTCCGTGGCAATGGGTTTGGAACTAGTAGAAGGCAAAGCTGGTATGTTACCTAAGAAGTCTTAGTCCAGAGTTCATAATCTCTGTGATATATTCTCCTTGAGCAACAGGCTGGAATCAGTTTGATTGTGGGAACTTAATGGGTTTAAACTTTTCTATGGTTTTTGTAAAAAATTCTGTTTTGTTTCATTTGATTCCAAATAGTATTTCGTATTCTTAGAGAACAATATCATTGTGCAGTATTCAGAAAATATAGAAATATCCAGAGAAAAAAGTTTTTAATTACCCATGACTCCAGGATGTAAAGATAGCAACTGTAATTCTTGAGATGCATTTCTGTGTAGTGGTTCTTTGTGGATAGTTGTATATTTATTTATAAATGTTTAACAACATTTATATCATACTTCTCATTTTCCTCCCCTTATCTTTTTTAATTACGGAAATTTCCAAAACCCTGCCAAAAAAGAGTAGACGAATGAACATACCAGGAGGCCAGTGATTTTGGTTTGTTTCTATTGATGATGTCCACTTTGTTTAGTTGGCTAAAGTGGTATCTGTCAGATTTCTCCACTGTAAAGTTACTTTATTTTCTTTCAGTAATTAATAAGTTATGGGGAGATGCATTTATTAGTGGACATTCTACTATAAAGATCAGCTTCCTCTTTATTTATTCATTCAAATTTAAATTTTATATCAATATGGACTCAGCATCTTTATTGAGACATGTTATGCATAGAAAGCACCCATTTTAGGTGTACAGTTCAGTGATTTTAATAACTTAGTGGCACAACTGTCACTATGAATCAGTTTGAAAGCATATTCATCTCCCAATTAGACCCCTTATGCCCTTTTACAGTTAATCCCCATTCTGCCTCAATCCTTAGGAAACTACTGATGTATTTTCTCTCTCTATGTTGTTGCTAGGTGCCATCAAGTCAATTTTTGACTCATATCGACCCTATGTGACAGAGTAAAACCATCACATAGGGTTTTCTTGGCTATAATCTTTCCAGCAGCAGATCGCCAGGTCTTTCTTTCATGGAACTGCTGGGTTGGCTGAACCAACAACCTTTCAGTTAGCAGCTGAGCACTTAACCATTGCACCACCAGTGCTTCTTAGATTTACTTATCCTGGACATTTCATGCAAATGGAATCATACAATATAATGGTCTTTTCTGACTGGCTTCTTTAACTTAGCATGTTTTCACAGTTTATCCATGTTGTAGAATGTATGCCTTTTGTTACTTTTTTTGCTGAAAAATATTCCATTGTATGGATATGCCTTACTTTGTCTATCCATTCACCAGTAGGTGGACATCAGTGTTGTTTAGTTTGGGGCCGTTATGAATCAAGCTGCCATGAACATTCACATGCAAGTCTTTGTGTGCACTTGTGTTTATGTTTCTCCTGGGTAGATACCTGGGCATGGAATTGCTAGTTTGAGTGGTAGTTTCATGTTTAACTTTTGAGAAAATGCCGAACTTTTTCCAAAGTGGCTGCATCAAACTATTTTTTTCCCTAAATATTGTGTTTTTTAACAATAACTAATGTTTTTCTTCATGCATGTAGATAAAAAGGCTTATCTTTCTGCTTTATGACAAGAATTCATTTGTTTTTATATGTTTTAGAAAACAGTTATTTATGCTAATTTAAATATTATTGTTAAGGCAACAATTTATTAGTGAAGATAGTCAAGCCAATCAGATTTTTCAGCAGTAACATTTGACCTTCACTCAACAGAGCAAACGCATCAGAAGTCCACGTATCTTACCATGTTCCTTTAGTAAAAATACGTGTGTGAGAGAACAGTTGCATACTATAGAATATCGTGTGCCTTTCTGTAGCTGCAAAATTATAAGAAACCCTGATAGTGTCCTAAGACTTTTCCACCTCACAGCAATCCCATCAGTAGAGACTCTTACTTCCTGTTTTACGGATGACAGAATTGAGACAGAGAGATAATCTTTTCTCCGAGGTGATCACAGCTAGTGAGAAGCCATGTCAGAATTTGTACCCATAAATATATTGGCCTCAGAGCTGACTTATTCAATAAATTATATTTTCTCAATTTCTGTTGTACCAGAATCAGAATTGCTACCTTGGGGGCCACAAGGCAGTACTGGTGAGGGGGCCACTGTGTGTAGCTGTGCAGAGTGTTCACTGAATCACAGCTAAAAGGGGTCAAGGGCATCTAGTGTCCATGCCAGGCTATGCTCATCAGGCCGTGTGCAGCTGCAGCCACCCAGACAAAGGGGCCCTTTGGCTAATTCACAATAAGCGTCCGTGTAGGCAAACAGTATCCCTGGCCACTCTTTATGTCTTCTTTCTCCTTCCCCAGTTCTGCCTCTTCAGGACTCTCTGCATCACCAGAAGTAGGAAGAAAAATGAGCACGTTCAAGGTGAGTAGGGTTTGCCCTTCTCATTGTGAATATTCTGTCACACTACTTTGTTTGGACACCTGTTTTTCTCTTTCATGGGGAGGACTCAAAGAAAACAAAAGGCATTTCAGGACATTTTGTGTGCAAGGATAACTTGGTCTGTTTTTGGTTTACTTTGGATTTGTTTTTAGTTTTTATTTTTATCATTTTTTTTTTAATTTCAAAATAAAATGAAAGAATGAATAGGAATGAGCAGTTCTCCTACTTTACTACTTCCCTCCGTACAAATTAGTTGTTTTTATTTTCTCATACTCATTTCCTCATGTGCATCCATAGCTGTATTTATATTCATACTACATATCTAATTTTGAATGGTGCCTTTCATTTAATCTTATATAATATTTGTTTTTTGTGATTACATCATATTTCCATTCATAAACCTTTTGGCTTTTAATTACTTCCTATTCTCATACACATTTAGGTGATTTAGGAGTTTGATTGTTTTAAGCAACACTGCAGTGATAGTTTTCCTATATAAAACCTTTTACCCCTAAAGCCAGTTCTGAAAAATAATCTGCCAGTTTTTGTCCTCAGTGTACCAGGAGCTCAAATCAAAAAGGTATGTTTGATATGTGGTACATTGGCTGTTTTGTAGATACCAGATGCCCTCAAGTCAATTCCGATTCATAACGACCCTGTGTATTTCAGAACAGAACCATGCTCCATAGAGTTTTCATGGCTGTGACCTTTCAGAAGCAGATTGCTAGGCCTTTCTTCCAAGGTACCTCTAAGTGGGTTCAAACCGCCACCTTCGCTTTTGACCAATTGTCTACAAATTTGTAGGTTCTCACTACCCTCTTAGGTTTGGTAATTCGCTAAAACATCTCACAGAACTCAAGAAAGACTATAGTTACAATAACAGATCTATTATAACAAAAGAATATAAAACATAACCAGCCAAAGGGAGAGACGCGTAGGGTAAGGCTTTCAAGGGTCCCAAAGACAAAGCTTTCATTGTCTTCAAGGAATCATCACCCTCCTGCTACGTTGATGTGAAACGATGCAGAGAATATTGTCAACCAGGGCGATTCACCTGAACTTCTGTGTCCAGAATTTCTAGTGGGATTTTATTACATAAGCATGACTGATTGTCAGTCCACCTCCCATCACGTGGAGTTGGGCTGATAATAACGTGGCTCCATCTTCCAAACCTCTTGTCATGTGATTGATCTTTCTAGCAGTACAAAGATGTTTCCATTCATCATGTTGAGTTATTTTGGTAGACAAAACATCAGGTGTGGTCCCAGGAGCGCACGATGAGTAACAAAGACACTGCAATCATTGGGGAAATTTCCAAGCATTATAGGCTACTTTAGGAACCAGAGGCAAAGCCAGCCAAATTCTTTGTTACATGTCTGGAGTCATATGCAGCCATGAAATGGAATGAAATAGATAACAGTAGTGAAAATTAATAAGAATAATAGCTAATATTTGTTAAGTACTTAGTCTGTGCCACACAATATTCCAGGTGGTATATACCAGTAATCTGCAACTTACGACAGGGTTCCACTCCAGTGACTCTGTCCTAAGATGATTTTTTTTTTTTAAGTTTTTATTATTATTGCCTTTTTTAAATCAGTACCCTTATAAATCTAATCTTAATTTGTCTTTGGGGGTTGGCATGAGAACGGAACATCAGCAAATAATGTGCTGCAATGTTGTACATAGTATATATTACTAATAATAAGATGGAAAGAAAAAAGGATGATCGTAAGTGCAGTTCGTCATAACTCTAATATGTCGTTATCAGGGACTACCTTTATATTGCTTTGTTTACTCCCTGAAGGGGCCCTTTAATGCAAGAACCATCATACACAGGAAACTAAGGTGTGTAAACAAACTTGTCCTAGGTAACATGGCTAACAAGGGGAAGGCCCTTGGCATGTTTGCTCAGACATGGTGGCTCCAAGGTAGTAAACTGAGTGCTGTAATTTATAGATGTGGTGTGTGACTTGACAGTATAGAGGACCAACTACATACCTGTCTGAGACAGGTTACCAAAACCTTGCAAGTTAGGCAGACAGTAAAGAAAACTGTCCACCGTTAGTGTATGTGAGAGGAGGAACATGAGTGCTATCAAATACTGTTGAAACTAAACTGGTAAACTTTTCTGGGGTAATTGACAATATGAATCAAAAAGTAAAACGTGTATCCCAGCATGCAACATTTAGAGTTCTAGGTGTTTACTTAATAAGTATACTCCGAGGACACCAAGTGAAAATACAGGGGCTTTCATTCATTGCTGCACTTCTGGTGAAGCTAAGGAAAATCAGTGTATGGCATTGGCAGGTTACAAGAAGGGTTGGGAAATCTGCACATTGACTTGTCCCACAAAATCTGGAATGACTCCCCCGTCTGGCACCCCATCCTTCTAACCTTGTCAGTGCCACCCCTTTTCAAGTGAATAGTAGTTCTAAGACTGATGTTTTGTGTTTGATGTTTTAGGAATCAATGACATTCAAGGATGTGGCTGTTGTCTTCACCGAGGAGGAGCTGAGGCTGCTGGACTCTGCCCAGAGGAAACTGTACCAAGATGTGATGCTGGAGAACTTCAGGAACCTGGTCTCTGTGGGTGAGGACAGCCTCCTCTGGAGTGTCTTTATCCCCTCACGTGTTCAAGGCATTGGGGCTCCTGGAATGGTCACCTAAATATGGTGAACTGACTCTCCTACCAATATTTTTTTATGAAATAAAATAGGTAGAAGATATCAAGAGTTCCTTTGGAAGGAAGGAGCACATTGCAGCACAAACTCTGGCCAATTACATGTATGGTGTAAGAGCCAGTGAGGGGAAATTTAATGAAAGTAGACCTTTGTTAGAAGTAGGCCAATCTATGTTTTAGTAATATATATTTATGTAAACGTGTCTGGGTCTAAAATAATTGGTATTTCTTCAGGTGGGTCGTGTTAGAAAAAATGTTAGAAAAACACTGCTTTTGATCAGTTGATGAGTATCAGCCGGACCCACATTTCTAGTAAATTGTACCGTTGATGTGTGCATTTGAATATGTGGGTATGTAATAGTTAATTTTATGTGTCAGCTTGGCTAGGTTGTGATTGCCACTTTTTTGGCCAAACACTAATAGTAATGTCATGGCGTAGTTACGTGTAATTAAAGCAGTTGGCCTTGGGTAGATCATATTACCTTCCGTAATGCAATCTAATGTACTGTAACCAACCACTCAGTTGAAATGGATGTATTCTGCCTCCAGACTGTAAATAGATGTTTTGGCAGAACTCTCTTACGCTCACAGGGTGGACAGATGCCATGTGGGAATCATATACAAGCCAAGGAACCGCAAGGTACCAAGGAATGCCCAGGGCTACCGACAAGGAAGGAGTTGACAGCCAAGACCTGTATTTAGATTTTAGCCTCTAGAACTGTGAAAAATAAATTTCCAGTCTTTAAGCCACCCACTTGTGGATTTGTGTTACAGTAGCACTAGGTAACTAAGAAAATGAATTGGTTTTCTATGGTTTCCATAACCCAATACCACCAACTAGGTGGCTTATAAGAGTAGAAATCTATTGTATCACGTTTCTGGAGGCTGTAAATCCAAATCAACATGTTAGTGGGCCATGCTGTTTTCAAAGTTTGTATGGGAGGATACTTTCTTGTCTCTTTCACCTTCTGGTAGCCTCAGGTCTTTGACTTGTAGCTGTAGCATCACATAGTATTCTTCCGTTTGTGTCTGTCTTTGTCTTTTCTCTTTTATAAAGACATCACTTCATTGGATTAGGACCCACCTAGTGGTTAAGAGCTCGGCTGCTAACCAAAAGGTAGGCAGTTCAAATCCACCATCCGCTCCTTGGAAACTCTATGGGGCATTTCTACACCCTCCTATAGGGTTGCTGTGAGTCAGAATCGACTCAATGGCAACAGGAACTCCAGTATGGCCTCATATTAGCTTAACTGATAAAATCTTCAAAGACCCTGTTTCCAAACAAGGTCATGTTTACAGGTACCAAGAGTTGGGTTTTCAACATAACTTCATGGGGGACACAATTCAATCCATGATAAAGTAGATATAAACTTTTCTAGATATTTGATATTTATGATGATACATAAACCCAGATATGCAAAGTATTGATTTCGTTATTGCTTTTCTTTATAGTTCCTGTGGATTCATATTTTATCTACACGATTTTTATATCATAGTGTTTTGGGCCAGTTGATTTCTTTTTATCATGGTAAAATATATATAATGAAACATTTGCCATTACAACCATTTTTGTGTGTACAATTCAGTGACATTAATTATGTTCCCTATCTGCAACCCACTTTTTCATCCAAATTTGTTTTATCACCCTTAATAGCAACTCAGTGCCCCTTAAGCAATAACTCCCACTTTTGTTCTACCCACCCCCGGTAGCCACCAATAAACTTTGGTCTGTATACATTTGCCTATTCTAGATACTTCATATAAATGGAATCATACAATATTTGTCTTTTTGCGTCTAACTTATTTCACTCAGCATAGTGTTTTCAGAATTCATCCATGTCATAGGGTGTATCAGAACTTCATTTCTCTTTATGGCAGAATAATATTCCATTCTATGGATATGCCACATTTTGTTTATCCATTTATCTTTTGATGGACACTTGAATGTACCTTTTGGCTGTTGTAAATAGTGCTGCAGTGAACATTGGTATATAAGTATCTGAGTTCCTGCTTTCAAGTCTTTGGGTATATACCTAGGGTTGAAATTGCTTGGTCATATGGTAACTATGTTTAGCTTTTTGAGCAACTGCCGAAGTTTTCCACATCAGCTGAACCATTTTACAGTACTCTCAATGATAGATGAGTGTTCTAATTTCTTCTCATCTTCACCAACACTTGTTATTTTCCATTTTTCTGATAATAGTCACTGTAGTGGGAATGAAGTGGTATTTCATTGTGGTTTTGATTTGCATTTCCCTACTGACGAATGAAGCTCTGGTGGTGCATTGGTTAAGAGCTACAGCTGCTAACCAAAAAGGTCAGCAGTTTGAATCCACCAGCTGCTCCTTGGAAACCCTATAGGGCAGTTCTACTCTGCCCTGTACAGTTGCTATGAGTTGGAATCGACTTGATGGCAACAGATTACTGACTAATGATGTTGAGCATCTTTTCTTGTGCTTATGGGCCATTTGTATATCTTTTTTGGTAAAATGTCTAAGTCCTTTGCTCATTTTTTTTTTTTTAATTGGTTGGTTGTCTTTATGTTGTTGAGCTATAGGAGTTCTGTATATCTTCTGGATATTAAACCCTTATCATATATGGCTCCCAAATGTTTTCTACCATTCTGTAGGTTGACTTCACTTTGTTTATAAAATCCTTTGATGCACAAAAGTTTTAAATTTCGATGAAGTCCAGTTTATCTATTTTATCTTCTGTTGCTCATGCTTTTGGTGTCATACCTTAGAATCCGTTGTCAAAGCATTACCTCTGTGTTTTGTACTAAGAATTTTATGGTTTTAGTTCTTACGTTTAGGTCTTTGATCCATTTTGAGTTCATTTTTGTATATGGTGTGAATTATGGGTCCGTCCTTTTTTTGCATGAGGAAATCTAGTTATCCCAGCTGTATCTTCATAATTTATTAGTTTGATAATTTACAATGAAGATTGTATGCTGACCTTGAAATTCAATAGAAATAGCAACTGTTTAAAAGTTTGTAACATATTACAGCATCTTACCTGTTTTTTTTTTTTTTCTTTTTTTTCTTTTTTAAATTAAGTCTGATTTCTAACTTCTACATCATATAGGAGACTTGGTGTGGTCTAACAGATCTTGTTAATGCTTAGTGGATAGGCGCCTGCTGGACCACCTTTTCGTTTCTGTAGGATTATAAACCAGAGAACATTTTACACAGTGAAAAAGTAAAACTGAATCATTCCTGGGTTAGTTAAAGTCTCATACTTTGTCCTAATTGTGAAATATTGAAACCTCTAAACAAAACTTTCACTTGTCCACATCTCTGAATTCTCTGTCATAACAGGAGGCCAGATCCAAAGTGAGATGGAGACTGCTCCAGATGCAAGACCATGTGACACACTGTCCTGCTGGCAAATCTGGCAACAAAGTACGAGTGACTTAACCAGGTGTCAAGGCCCCGTAATAAATAATTCTCATTTCTACAAACAGAATGATTTGGCCTGCCAGATTAGGGCAGGACCGTCTATTATTCACACAGGAGAGAAGGCTTATCAGTGTAATGAGTGTACAGAAACCTTCAGTGATGTCTCCAGCTTTGATCTTCATCAGCGGTTACACTCAGGAGAGAAGTCTCACACATGTAATGAGTGTGGAAAAAGCTTCCGTTATAGTTCAGTTCTTCATATTCATCAGAAAGTTCACGTGGGAGAGAAATGCTGTAAGTGTGATGAATGTAAAAAGGAATTCAGTCAGAGCTCACGTCTGCAAACTCACCAAAAAGTCCACACAGTAGCTAAACCACACAAATATGAGGCATGTGGGAAAGGCTTCCATTCAAGATTTGCACTTAATGTTCGTTGCAAAGTCCACACAGGACAGAAACCTTATAATTGTGAAGAATGTGGGAGGGCCTTCGTTTATGCTTCGCATCTTCGAGAACATCAGAGAATCCACACTGGGGAGAAGCCTTTCAAATGTGATGAATGTGGTGAGAACTTTCGTCGTAGGTCAACACTTAATATCCATTACATGCTCCATACGGGAGAGAAACCATACAAATGTGCTGAGTGTGGGAAGGACTTCCGTCAGTCCGCTGGTCTTCGAACTCATCAGAGAATCCATAGTGGGGAAAAACCATTCATATGTGAAGTGTGTGGGAAGAACTTTATTCAGAGATCACACCTTCGATCCCATCTAGGAGTCCACACAACAGAGAGACCATACAAATGTGTTCTGTGTGGGAAGAGCTTTATGATGAAATACAATTATGAATTTCATTTGGTAGTCCACACCGGAGATAAACCCTATAAATGTGAAGTGTGTGGGAAGCGCTTTAGTCGTAGAGGAGATTATAATATACATTGTAGAATCCACACAGGAGTGAAACCCTATAATTGTGAGGAATGTGGGAAGGACTTCAGCCGTAGATCAGCACTTAAAGTTCATTGCAGAGTACACACAGGAGAGAAACCTTATAATTGTGAGGAATGTGGAAAGTGCTTCATTCGTCGATCAGAACTTAATGTTCATTGCAAAGTCCACAAGGGAGAGAAACCTTATAATTGTGAGGAATGTGGCAGGGCCTTCATTCAGGCTTCACGTTTCCGAGAGCATCAGAGAATCCACACTGGGGAGAAACCATTCAAATGTGATACATGTGGTAAAAACTTTCATTTAAAATCAACACTTTATAATCATTGCAAAATCCACACAGGAGAACAACCGTACAAATGTGAGGAGTGTGGTAAGGGCTTCAATTTTCCCTCAAAACTTTATGTCCATAAGAGTGTCCATACAGGAGAGAAACCATATAATTGTGCAGAATGTGGGAAGCACTTTAGTCGAGGTTCCTATCTTAGGAAACATCAGAGAGTCCACAGTGGAGAAAAGCCACTCAAATGGGAAGAGTGGAAAGAGATTTGGTCAGAATTCTCACCTTCAGTCCCATCAGAGGGTTCACACTGGAGAAAAGCTATACAGATATGAAGAGATTGGGTAGGGCTTCAAGTGGAACTTGAATCGTGTTAATCATAAGAGGGTCCACATGACAGAGGAACCATATAAGTGTGGGGAATGTGGTAAATAATTGTGCCTCCAATTGTTGACTTTATCAGAGCGTCCACACTGGAGAGAAACTATACAAGTGTGATACAGTTGGTAAAATCTTCCATCGTTCTTCAGAACTTCAGAGACTTCACACTGGAGAGAAACCTTACAAATGTGAGATGTGTGGTTAGCACTTCCTGTTGAGATCATATCTTCTAAGTCATCAAAGAATACATCCAAAATGAAAGCCGTTGCCATCGAGTCTGTTCTGATTCATGGAGATGCCTTGTGCTACAGAGTCAAATTGCTCCCTAGGGCTTTCTTGGTTGTAAGGAGCCCTGGTGTTGCAATGGTTAAGTGCTTGACTGCTAACAAAAAGGTTGACAGTTTGAACCCACTAGCCATTAAATGGGAGGAAAGACCTGGCAATTTCCTCCCATAAAGATTATAGCCTAAAAAACCCTATGGGCAGTTCTGCTTTGTCATATAGGGTCACTATGAGTCAAAATCAACTCAACAACGCACAACAACAATCTTTACCGAAGCAGATCACTAGGCCTTTCTCCTGTGATGCCACTGGATGGGTTTGAACTGCTAACATTTAGGTTAAAAGTTGAGTACAAAGAATTTGTGCCTCCTTGGGACATATAAAGAATCCATAGTGGTGATATATTTTATATAAGTTATGGGAGTAGCAAGAACTTCAGAAAATCCTCAGAGTAAAGAAGTTCTATAAAATGATTTATAAAAACTGCGCAACTGGAATTCTTAGAATCATCAGGTCTTGTAAGTGGAAAATGTGTTTTATTAAAGTCAGTGCTTCAGCCATAGCTCAATACATCCCAGTGGTCGAGAGACCTTGTAAGTGGTGCAGTAAGGGCTTCTCTCAGACCTTGACAATTATCACATACAGGTGGTCCTGGACTTAGGATGTATTCCAGTTGTGATGAACTGGAATCATAACTGATGAACTGTACTTATAATTGTACAATCATCTGGGTTTTTTTTTAAGTACATCTGATAGTAATATGTACTACATACAGTGTTACAGTGCTAATTTGTTGATGTCATCATTGACAGATGTTCACTCACGTATGTTCAGTGTTTGAATTTATAAAGATACTGTTTTGGATTGAATTGTGTCCCCCTAAAACGTGTTGTAATCCTAACCTCTATGCTTGTGGTTAAAATCCCATTTGGGAATGAGTTTTCTGTTCTGTTAATGAGGCATTATTAGTGTAGGGTGTGTCCTGAGTTAATCTCTTACAATAGATAAAAAGAGCAGATTAGGCAAGCAGAGATGGGGGGTGTGGAGGGAAGATGCCACGCCAAATGAAGATCCCCCATGAGCAGAAACTCAGAAGAGTCTAGGACCTTCCTTCAGAGCTGACAGAGACAGAAAGCCTTCCCCTAGAGCTGACACCCTAAAGTCAGACTTCTTGCAACCTACACTGTGAGAAAATAAATTTCTGTTTGTTAAAGCCATCCACATGTGGTATTTTTGTTATAGCAGCACCACATAACTAAGACGCATGCCAATTTGGTATTTCTGTTAAAGCTGCACTAGATAACTAAGATGGAATTTGTTACCAACTGTGGGGTGCTGCTCTAACAGATACCTAAAATGTGAAAGCCGTTTCGGAATTGGTAATGGGTAGAGACTAGAAGAGTTTTAAGGTGCTTAATAGTATAAACCTAGATTGCCTTGAAGAGACTGTTGGTAGATTTATGGACATCAAAGGAAATTCTGGCGAGGGCACAGAAAAAAGTGAGTAGGGCTAGAGAGAAAGTATTGTCTTAGAGAATACACATGGCTCCGTCAACATGCTAGATGTGGATATTAAATGTGCTTCTGGTGAGGCTTTAAAAGAAAATGATAAACATAGATTGGACAATTGAGGAATGGTGATGATCTTGTGGTGGCAAAGAACTTGTGTAAATTATGTTCAAATGTTTGGTGGAAAGTAGAATTTGTAAGTGATAATCTTGGATATGTAACTGATTATATTTCCAAGCCAGATCTTAGAAGAGCCATGTGGTTTCTCCTCGCCGTTTATAGTAAAATGCAAGAGGAAAGAGATGGGCTTAAAAATGAACTTTGCAAAAAGAAAACAAAATTTAAAGATGTGGAAAATTCTGTTGTAGAAACTAAGGACACGTACCCTAGAATTTTCACCATGGAAGTCGCTACACAATCTCTTGGTAACTCAGTTAAGCCTGTGACTGATGGACCTAACCAACTACCACAGCAGAAAACCCATTAGTTTAGACTGAAGGGGACAGAGAACGAAAAGAAAGAATGCTATCTGCCTCCTGGAATCCTACAAGCAGTAAGCAGGTCAAAGGAGCTGTATCTGTTATCCTCCAAGAAAAGAAAAGGACCATCCCTGGAAGAGCCTGTAGATCCGAACTGTTGGAAGGAGCATGGGAAGCAGGGCCTTCTCAGTTTCAAAGGGTGGGGCCACACTCTCCTGAATCTCAAGGGGTGAGAACACAGCTTCCTAGATTTCAAAGAGTGGGATCTTCACCAACTTGGTTCAGGAATGTGGGGCTTCTATTAAGGTGTGCCTGGGCCTGAGGTCGCCACACACAGCTGAGGGGGCAGGGCTGCCATGCCCAAGGGATAGAAGAACAGAGCCTGCCGGTGCCAAGGGGGTATAGTTGCCACTCAAATGGACTAGGATAGTGGGGATGCCCAAAGCCGAGAAAGCAGAGGTGACTTCCCAGTGGGCCTGGAAAGCAGAGCTGAAGCCCAGGGCTGAGACCCCCCCCCCCCGCCACCCAGAATCCAGAGGGCATGGCCAACACCCAGTTTGGAGGGCAAGGCCCTTACCCCGATGGTCTCAGAGAACAGAGGATTATTTTCAAACCTTGAGAACTAATGTAAATTTTTCTGCTGGGTTTTAGACTTGCTTGTTGCCTGTTATCCCTTCTTTCCCTCGGGTTTCTGCCATTTGTAATGGAAATGTCTACTTTGTGCCTGTTCCATTATTGTGTTGGAAACAGGTAACTTGTAGTCTAGATATCACCGGTTCACAGATGAAGAGAAATTTTGCTCCAGGATGGAATTTGCCTAATGTCTCACCCATACTTTAGATTATTCAGAAGATGAGATTTTGGACTTGGAGTTGACTTGAGACTTTTGAGATGATGTGATGGGAGCCCTGGTGTCACAGTGGTTAACAGCTCAGCTGCTAACCAGAAGGTCAGCAGTTGGAATTCACCAGCTGCTCCTTGGAAACCCCGTGGGGCAGTTCTACTCTGTCCTATAGGGTCGCTATGAGTCGGAATTGATGGCAGTAGGTTTGGTTTTTAGTTTGGTGATGGGGTGAATGTGTTTTTTCATGTGGCAAGGACATGAATTTTTGGAGGCCAAAGGATGGAATGTTATGGATTGAATTCTGTTCCCCCAAAACGTGTTGTAAATTCTAACCTTTATGCCTGTAGTTATAATCCCATATGGGAATGAGTTTTCTGTTATGTTAATGAGGCAGGATTAGCGTAGGGTGTATCTTGAGTTAATCTCTCACAATAGATTAAAAGAGCAGATTAGATTAGCAGAGATGGGAGGAAGAGATATGCCAGGCTACATGAAGGTCGCCCTGGAGCAGAAGTTCAAAAGAGACAACGACCTTCCTTCAGAGTCAACAGAAGGAGAAAGGCTTCCCTTTGAGCCAGCAATCTGCATTTGGACTTCTAGCCTCCTACACTGTGAGAAAATAAATTTCTGCTTGTTAAAACCACCCACTTGTGGTATTTCTGTTATAGCAGCACGAGGTAACTAAGACAGATACTGATAATAAAAGGCCATAATAATGAAAGCTTAAAAAAAAGTATTTGACATATCAGAACGGAACTCTGTCATAAGTCAGGGACTACCTGTGTCACTCAGGACATAGCACTTAGAAAGAATAAGAGTTTGATCATGTCTTTACAAAAGTATAATGATGGACATCAATATCACTATCCACTAGGATGTAATCTGCACGAGGGCAAGGCCTTTGCTGCTGAATCTACACAACCTTAATACAGACTAGCACTTTGTAGGTGTGCTCAAAACTTGTGTGTTAAATTTAAAAAAAGGCGAGAATGTGCAATATTTGAAAATTTTATCGAGAAAAACAAACAGGAAAAAACAAAGCTAATTCAGGGAAATGAACATTGAAATAGAGAACACCACTTGGTACTGCAATCCACAATATTGTTTTCATATTAACCTAATGCATTTGGCTCCTCTCCTCCCAGGTATTCTTACCGAGTTAGGCTCTTATTATTTGAGACTGTGTCTAGTGTTCTTTCCATTGTATACAGTATAAAAATTACTATACAATTATTAATTAGTACCAACCCCACAGGACTGCTGTTGTTAGTTACTGTCAAGTTGATTTCAACTCATGACAACCCCATGTGTGCAGAGTAGAATTGCTTCTAAAGGCTACTATATTATGTGATTTTTCCGATACCAGACTGAGGATGTTTTGTTAATCTTTCATAAGCCAGACACCGCATATTAAATGTTTTAATATTTCTTCAGCTATGTTAATGCAGGGCTGTACTTTAACAGTTTGAAAGTGTAAGAAGTAGTTACTGATGACGAAAATTTTCTTTATCTTGGATTGACCACTAATTTCTGAGTCTCTATATTTCCATGAAGGCTTTGATATGATTGGATTCTATTGCTGTATGACTTCTTTTATAAAATTTTTCTCAGCAGGGGCTGTGTCAGATTTGAAAATTTCTTCAAATTTATTGTTGGGGTGGAGCTGCCATTAACATGCTTTCTCTATTGGTGGCAGTGAAAGCACAGTTATTATATAGGCGTATACATCAGAATGTATCATTTGCATATCTGATCTGGAAATCTTAGGATCGGAATTTACAATTAAGAGACTAAATCACTGAAAATAAGAGTTTCCCACCAATGGTGTCCCTTTTTTTTTAATGGAATTAAAAGTGTTTATTAACCGGAATTTGAGTTTTGATGTATTCCTGTAATAATATGAAACCATTACAATGATGGTATAGACATATAATAACAGAACATAATATGGATGTGGGAAATCAGCCTTCATTACATAGTCCAACTCATAAATCAGTCTCTCTCTTTCTCCCTTTCTTTCTCTGTGTCTCTCTCCCTCTCTCCTTCTGTCGTGGATTGAATTGTGTCCCCCAAAAATGTCTGTCAACTTCACTAAGCCAAGATTCCCAGTATTGTGTGAATTGTCCACCATTTTGTCATCTGATGTGATTTTACTTTGTGTTGTAAATCCTGTCTCTCTGATGTGATGGGATGGGATTAGCGGCAGTTACGTTAATGAGGAAGGACTCAATCTGTAAGATTAAGTTGTGTCTTAAGCCAGTCTCTTCTGAAATATAAAAGAGAGAACTGAGCAGGGAGACATGGGGACCTCATACCACCAAGAAACAAGAGCCAGGAGAACAGCATGTCCTTTGGACCCAGGGTCCCTACACTGAGAAGCTCCTAGTCCAGGGGAAGATTGATGAGACGGACCTTCCTCCAGAGCCGACAGAGAAAGCCTTCCCCTGGAGCTGACACCCCAAATTTGGACTTCTACCTGCTAACACCCCAAATTTGGACTTCTACCTACTAGACCGTGAGAGAATAAACTTCTGTTTGTTGAAACTATCCATTTGTGGTATTTCTGTTATAGCAACACTAGATAACCAAGACACCTCCCCTTTCCCTTTCCCTGTCTCTTTCTGTGTGTGTGTACAAATGCGTAAGATAATGTGTAAAGGGATACTTCCCTTAATGGTTTTCTTTGCAAACTGCATTTTCTGGGATTTTTCCACTTTGTATTTCAATATATGTTTGAATTTTTCAGTAAGCATCGAGTTTACCAAAGCAGTAAATTATGTAAAATAGTATTAAGGATTGAATTGTGCCCCACCCAAAGTATATGTTGTAAATCCTAACCTCTATGCTTGTGGTTATAATCCCATTTGGGAATTGGTTATCTTTGTTATGTTAATCAAGCAGTATTAGTGAAGGGTGTATCTTGAGTCAATCTCTTCTGAAATATGAAGGAGATTAAACAAGCCAGCAGAGGAGAGATGGGGAAGACACATGCCAAGCCACATGAAGATGGCCCGGGAGCAGATGGGCAGAAGAGAAAAGGGCCTTCCTTCAGAGCCAAAGAGAGAGATAGCCTTACCCTAGAGCCAGTGCCCTGAATAGCCTCTTAAACTGTGAGAAGATAAATTTGTTTGTTAAAGCTACCCATTTGTAGTATTTCTGTTATAGCAGCACTAGATAACTAAGACGGTGAAGATCTGACTCTTGGAAACCTAGGAGGCCATGGCCTCACCTTTTGAAACCTAGACAGCCCTGCTTCCCATTCTCCTTTGACCAGTTCTGCTGATGTTCACACTTCTCTGGGCATGGTCCTTTTCTTTTCTTGGAGGACAACAGATATAGTTCCTTTGGCCTGTTTCCTGCCTGTAGAATTCCAAGAGGAAGACAGCTTTCTGTCCTTTCTTCCTGTTTTTATCCCCTTCAGTCTAAGCTGATGGGTTTTCTGCTGTAGTAGTTGGTTAGATCCAAGTTCATCACTTACAACTTCTGCCTTCCACCAAACATTCGAACATGATTTAAACAAGTTCTTTGCCACTGCAAAAAAAGCATAACCCTTCCTCCATTGATCAATCACATGTTCATCAGTTTCTTTTAAAGCCTACCAGAAGCACATTTAGTATGTACATTTCTAACGTTGATGGAGCCATGTGTATTCTCTAAGACGATAGAGATGTTCTGTATGACTCGACTGTCTTCTGAACCCTCACCAGAATTCCCTTTGATATCCATACTTCTACCAACGGTTGTCTTCAAGGCAATCTAGGCTTTTAGTATTAAACCTGTTGCCGCTGAGTCAATTCCAACTCACAGCGACTGTATAGGACAGAGCAGAACTGCCCCATAGACTTTCCAAGGAGTGCCTGGCAGATTGGAACTGCCAACCTTTTGGTTAGCAGGCACCTTTAAAAGTCTTCCAGCATCTACCCGGTAACCAATTCCAAAACCACTTCTCACATTTTAGGTATCAGTTGGAGCAGCACTTCCACTTCTCAGTACTAAATTCTTTCTTAGTTATCCAGTGCTAACAGAAATATCACAACTGGGTGGCTTTAACAAACAAATTCTTTTCTCACAGTTTAGGAGGCTAGCTATCTGAAATCAGGTTGCCAGCTCTGGGGGAAGGCTTTCTGTCAGCTCTGGGTGATGGTCTTTGTCTCTTTAGCTTCTGTTTCCTGGTTCCTTGGAGATCTCCGTGTGGTGTGGCATCTGTCTCCCCCATTTCTGCTTGTTCCTCTTTCCTAATCTGCTCTTCTTATATCTCACAAGTGATCCTCCTGAAACATATCCTACACTGATAAGGTGTCATAGCATAACAAAGAAAACCCATTCCCAAATGGGATTATCACTACAGTTATAGGCGTTAGGATTTACAACATATTTTGAGGGGACACAATTCAATATATAATAACACCCAAAGCACAAGCAAACAACTTCATGAAGATGGAAAAATTTTGTCAAAGAACATTATTCATAAAGTGAAAAGGCAACCTACAGAATGGAGGAAATATTTGCAATTTGTATATCTGATAAGGGCCTTGTAAAATAACTACGACAACTCTACAATGAGGAGACAACCCAGTGAAGAAAATGGGTAAAGGACTTGAATAGACATTTCTCCAAAGTAGATGCATTATGGCCAACAAGGACATGAAATAATGCTCAACATCCTTAGTCATTAGGGAAACTGAAATCAAAACTATGTAAGATCACCTCACATCCACTACTATGACAATTATAAACAAACAACAACAAAAAAAAAAAAAACAGGAGAATAATAAGAGTTGGGGAGGATTCAGAGAAATTGGGACTCATATTTTGTTTATGTGAATGTATAGTGTAGCTGTTGTGGAAAGCCATTTGGCAGTTTCTTTGTAAGTTACATGTAGAATTGTCATATGACCCAGCAATTCCATTCTTATGTATAAACCCCAAAGAAATGAAAACAGGTACTCAAGTAAATACTTGTACACAAACGTTCATAACACCCCTGTTCATAACCATCAGGCTGTGGAAACAACCCTCTTGACTGTCAACAGATGAATGTATAAACAAAATGCCGTATATCCCTTACAGTGAAATATTTAGCCATAACAAGGGTTGACGTACTGATACATGCTACAATGTGGATGAACCTTGAAATGTGCTAAGTCAAACAAGCCAGACAAAAAGGCCACATATTGTATAATCCAAATATCCAAAATATGTAAATCCATGTTTGCCAGGAGTTACAGGGAAGGGGTAATGGAGACTAACTTCTTAATGGCTATGGGCTGAATTTTGGGGTGATGAAAATGTGTTGGTATTTGATACAGTTGGGGATTGCACAACATTATGAATGTACTAAATGCTACTGAATTGTACAGGTCAAAATGCACAATTTTATGTTATGTGGATTTCACGTCAATGAAAATTTTTAATTAAAAAAAGTTTTAAAATAAAATTTAAAAATTTAGTAATAGAAATTGTTGAATTGGTGTATGTTTTGCTGTGTATACTTTCAACAAAAACTTTAAAAAGACTATTGAAACATTTTCGCATGGCAACAATTAAAAAAAAAAACTTGTAAGAAATGTTTACAATTTATTTCACAGGAAAAGAGCTAGTATCACTATATATAAAGAACACTTAGATATTACCCTTCTTTTGGTCATCTACTGCCACCTAAGTAAATCATTGCCTTTTAACTGCTTGAAGATTGTATCTCCTAACTCAATGTTACTTTTCCAACAATACTACTATTATAACTGCAGGCATTTAGACTTCAGGAAGTTGTGTCTATGGAATATTTTCCACTGGAGGATTAAGAGTAAGGTAATGCAGGCTCTCAGGCTGGTAATTCATATTAATGCCCTCAAGGTTGGGATGGTGGGTTTTGCTCCCCTTGGTCATTGTGGGAAGTGTAATCCTGAGCTCCTCGTGTAGTCGCCAACATTTTGCCCTAAAAGGGTGAGACTGAGGAGACGGGGCCAAGATGGTGGAGTAGTCAGATGCTTCCTGTGGTCCCTCTTACAACAAAGACCCGAAAAAAAAAGTGAATCAATTACATATGACAATCTAGGATCCCTGAACATCAAAGTTGAGAAGTCAGTCTGAGTGGCAGGGGGAGGGAGAGACAGTTCAGAAGCAGCAAAGATTTGCCAGACCTGACCTGGCTGACACCCTGCAGGCTGGGTCAGCTGTGCGCACAGGATAAGGCAAGCAGTAGTGCTCGGTACACGTTTTCCCCACCGGGAGAAACCAAGTGGCAGAGACTGTGCACAAGCTTGCAAAACCAGGGGAAAGCGGCACTGGATCTGCAAAAGTTAAGTGCAAGCATCTAACCTACCACGCAGGATCAAAAAAAACCCTTCCCCATCTGGGAAGTACCTCTCTCCCATTTACCCAGCCCCTCTCTGCTCTGCTCTGGTTTGGCTTCAGCAATTACTGCGCCTCCTAGGGCAGAAGTGGGACCAGTCATGCACCCCGAGCTATTCTCCAAACTTTGGAGAGGGAACAAATTAACATACGAATAACAAACAGGAAAAAATAATTTGCTGGCTCCCCTAAACCAGGACCTCAGAGCAGGCACAGCCCCTTTGCCTAGGCAACACAGGCATAACAGGTCCATGGACTTTGCCTTTCACCCCTGCCTAGGCCTGTGTGGGCCCATTTCAACAGCATAGGCCCTCATTAGCATAGTACAACAGTGTACATACCTGAAGCCTATTTTCAACTGCGACAGCTAAGGGGGAGTGGGTGATTCATGACATTTGACACCGCCCTACCCATTAAGCAGGGTCCTCACCTACCCACATCAGAGGCCTGAGGACTGGGGGCTCCACCCACTCCACCTAGCCACCTGTGACGGGTCCTAGAATAAGTGGTGCCTCCCAGTCCTTACAGCCAACAGCATTGGGTGCCCAAAGTCTGGCTGCAAAACCCACCGACCTACACGCTCTAGGGAGCAGGGACACAGCTTACACCCAAGGTAGGCAGCCGTCAGCCCCCTACCTTGCTTAGCACAACCCCCTACTGCAGCCAGATACCTGTGCCTGCTTCAATCACCCCTAAGTAGTCCTGCCCATCTAGGACTGTAGGTGAGAGCCTGCACCACACACTCAGTGACCGACTACCTGGACACCTGAGCTGAATCCACACAAGAAAAATAAACAGACTTCCTGGGCTCACATACCTACTAGCAGCTCTAACCACCTCGTGACAGGATGTGAGAGCTTCAAAGACACCAGTAATCAAAGTAGCTCACACGACCAGCCTATTTGGGCATATCAAAACAAAACAAGAAGCTAAGACACAGTAAGCAAACAAATAAATATAATAACTTATTAATGACTCAGAGACAACAGTTAATATCCAATCACATAAACAGGCAGACCATGATGGCTTCAGCAAGCTCCCAAAGAAAGAACCAAGAAACCTCCTGGAGGAAGAGAAGGTCTGGGAATTACCGGTGGTAGAATTCAAGATTAATATACAGAGCTCTTCAAGAGATCAAGAAGGAGATCATGCAAAATTAAGACCATCCAAGGAACACACAGACAAAGCAATAGAGGAATTTAAGAATATAGAAGAGCAAAATCACGAATTTAACAAGCTGCAAGAATCCATAGAGAGACAGCAAATAGAAATCCAAAAGATTAACAATAAAATGTCAGAATTAGACAACTCAGTAGAAAGTCATAGGAGCAGAATTGAGGCAGTAGAAGTCAGAATTAGTGAGATTCAAGATAAAGCACTCGACACCAATTTATGTGATGAAAAATCAGATAAGAGAATATTAAAAAATGAAGAAACCATAAGAATTATGTTGGACTCTATCAAAAGGAATAACCTACGAGTGATTGGAGTACCATAACGGGGGGGATAACAGAAAATACAGAGAGAATTGTTGAAGATATGTTGGCAGAAAACTTCCCTGATATTGTGAAAGAAGAGAAGATACCTATCCAAGAAGCTCATTAAACCCCAGACAGGGTATATCACAAAAGAAAGTCACCAAGACATATTATAATCAAACTTGCCAAAACCAAAGATAAAGAGAATTTTAAGAATGGCTAGGGATAAATGAAGAGTCATCTACAAAGGAGAGTTAATAAGACTAAGCTCGAACTACTCAGCAGAAACCAGGCAGGCAAGAAGGCAATGGGATGAGATATATAAAGCCTTGAAGGAAAAAAATTGCCAGCCCAGAATTATATATCCAGCAAAACTGTCTCTCAATATATGATGGCGAAATTAGGGCATTTCCAGATAAACAGAAGTTGAGACAATTTGTAAACACCAAACCAAAATTACAAGAAATACTAAAGGGAGTCCTCCGGTTACAGAAACAATAACATCTAACAACCCAAGACTAGAACAGGAGACAGAACAACCAGATATCAACCCAAATAGGGAAGTCACAAAAACAAATCAAAACTAAAACACTGAAAATAGGGAAACAGAGACGTCAATATTTAAAAGTTGACAACATTAGAACACAAAAGCAGGACTAAATAATGTAGTAGTCATAGAACTTTCATATGGAGAAGAAGTCAAGGCGATATCAAGAAATAAAAGACCAGTTTAAACTTAGAAAAATAGAGGTAAATATTAAGGTAACCACAAAGGAAACTAACAATCCTACACATCAAAAATAAATAAGAAAAACATAAAGACTCAGCAAATACAAAATCAGCAACAATGAAAAAGATGAAAAGAAAATACATAAAGAAAAATGATTCAGCACAAAAAATTAAGTGGAACAAAGAAACTCAACACTAGAAGAGACTTCGGACGTTCTTTTCTAAGGGCATTCTGCCAAGTGGAGTAGATCTGTGAAATCCATCGCAGTTTCGCTAAAGCAGTCAGGTCTGTGGAATTCTGGGAAGAGTCATCCTGAAATTCCCCTGTTGTAGCCGCCACTTCCGCTCCAGGACTGCGTGGTTGTTGCCATCTTTTCCTTCTTGATAGTAATTCAGTTCCTAGCATAGCTACTCTTCCTTACGTGTGACCCCACAACGACCAGGCTGTGCATTTAAAAGAAAAGTCGCAACAGAGAGAGGAGGTTTCGAGGGGTGAGGGTGCGGTCTGCGTTCCCCTCGGCGGAGCTTCTTAGCGTTTGGGTCGCTTCATGTGTCCCCGTGTTTTGGACGGGCTCAGGTTCACATCCAGATTTAAGGATCTCCCGGGCTCCCCTCTCCCCGAAGCGTCTTCCCTCCATCTTCCGACAGGCCGCGACTTCCTCGCCCTGTAACGTTGGGCGAGTTATTTAATCTCTCTCTGCTTCCAGTTGCTGTACTGCAAAATGGGGTTATTATTACCTTCCTAAAGGATTGATTTAAGAATTTAAAAAGCTAGTACAAATAAATGTCTTCACACAGTTCATGGAACGTGGTGAATGGCGGTACCTGGCTAGTACTATTAAGTTTCCTACGAAGCGCTCTGTTCCATGAAAGCTGTGAATGCGGCGTGACGATAGATCTCCAACGGCAGTGGCCCTTGTCCTCTCTGATCCCTGCAGGAAGAGGTCCCAGACCCCTTCTAACCTTTTTTTTTTTTTTTTTTGAATGAGTAGGAATGTTGCTTTCCACTGGTACTGGGACGTTGGAGAGGGGGTGTTTAATTGTTTTATTGGGGGCAGACACCCAACCATGTATTCATAGCCTCCTTTACTTTCCCAGCCCTGACTTCGTTTTCAAAAAGGACTGTAGGAAGGTGCAGGGACAGACTCCTTGGCTTCTGGCAACAGAGCTCCAGGTGAGTAAGGCTTGGTGTTCTACAAAGATGTTCACATAAATGGGAGAATGTGTGGGTCCTTTACTCGGGCATGGATAGTGATAATAATTAAGCCTTAGTTGCTAAGTTCCATTCTTCGGGCTTTATACAAATTAATACATTAGGCACACAGCGTGTGTGAAGTGGTATTGCTGTTTTCCCTATTTTAAAGATGAGACATAGGAAGCATAAATTACTTGCGGTTTGTCACCCAGCCGGTAGGAGGCAGAGTTGGATTTTGAATTTAGGCATCTGAGTTGAAATCCTGAGTTTATAACCTTGATGTATTCTTGAGCCACAGGGAACTGAATGGAATCAAGTGACTTATTTCAAATAATACTCATTATTCTTATAGAACAGTATCATTGTGGACAATACAGAAATATGTAAAAACATTTTAATTACCGTTTGCTCCAGATGTGAAGATTGACACTATTAAAGTTCTAATGTGTTTCTTTTGAGTGGTTCTTTGTATATGTTTGTATATTTACTTATTTGTACGTTTTAAAAAATTAAATTACCTTCCATAATGTTTTCCCTTTATCTTTTTTAATATGAAAATTTCCAAACCTTGCCAAGAAAGAATAGTCTAATGAACTGCCATGTAATGTCATCATTGTTATTACTACATCATTGCTGTTTTTATTACTATGGCTATATCCTGATTTTTTAATTTTTAAATATGATATCAGATCTTTAGAAAAGTTGCAAAAATCGTATAAGGAATCCTCATATACTCTACCCGGATTGACCGGTTGTTTACATTTTGCCTATTGACTTTGTTGAAACTCATTAGCCAAGTACTATCAGGAATATACCTGTAATCGCAGACAGATTACTTTAGCTTGCTGTAGCAAGGAAGCCCACACACAGTAGGAAATCATAGGGTGTCATGGTATGAGGCAGTTAGGAGGGACTGATTATAGGGTTTTAGAATATCACACTGGTTAATTTTAGTTGTTATACTAGATAACATTGGTTGATACTTTTATCTATTGGGTAATACTAGATAATATATTACAAAATGCACTGTTACCTAATGCACAGTCCATAATTAAATCTGTTCTGTTGTTTCAATAAAGTACTTTGCAACTGTTTCCCCCCCAGGTCCCTGGGTTCAGTTTTATGTATTTCCTATAGTTGTCATGTTTCTACACCTACTGCTATCAATTTTATTCCAACTCATAGTGACCCTATAGGACAGAGTAGAACGGCCCTGCAGGGTTTCCAAAGCTGTAAATCTTTATGGAAGCAGACTGCCACATCTTTCTCCCATGGAGTGGCTGGTGGGTTCGAACCACCAAACTTTTGGTTAGTAGCCAAGTGGATGAACCACTGTACCACCAGGGCTCCTTCCATGTTTCTATAATCTCCTTTAGTCTGGAACGATTCCTGGCCTTTCTTTGTCCTTTTTGTTTTAGACATATTTAAAGAGTACAAGCAAGTTATTTTGCAGAAAGACCTGCATTTGGGGTTTTTCTGGTAGTTTTCATGTTTCAGTTCAGATTATGTATCATCGACAGGGATACCACAAAAGTGGTGAGGAGTCCTTTCAGTACAACATATCAGAGGGCCAATGGTGTGGCTTTGTCCCAGTATTGGTAATCTCAGCTCTGTTCACTTGGCTAAGGTGATGTCTGTTAGATTCCCCACTGTAAAGTTATTCTATTTCCTTTTGTAATTAATAATGTTTCTAGTGGGGAAATGCTTTAAGGTTATGTAGATAATCTATTCCTCAGCAAGCTTTCATCACTTGTTGAAAGTGGTTAGTTTTCTAGTTCCATGTTTCCATTTATGAGCCGGTATTAGTCTGTAAAGACTGTCTCCCCTTCTTCCCACCCCAACACCACTTACTCATTAATTCTCCTGTAAGTTTTATATAGATATGGGCTCAGAATCGAGTCTTTAATTTAAAGGAGATGAAGATTGTGAAACATTTTTAAATCAATTTATTGAGGTACATTTTGCATATAGAATTTGCATATTTCAGGTATAGAATCAGTGGATTTTTAGTAACTTTATGAGTGGTGCAACCATCACCATCAATCAGTGTTAGAATATTTTCATTCCCCTAAATACTCTTCATGCCCGTGTAAAGTTAAAAAACCCCAAAAAACCAAAGCTGTTACATCAAGTCGATGCCAACTCGTAGCGACCCTACAGGACTTATTAGAACTACTTTACAGGGTTTCCAAGGCTGTAATCTTCACGGAAACAGACGGCCAAATCTTTCTCCTACGGAATGGCTGGTGGGTTAGAACTACCAACATTTTGGTTAGCAGCCAGGCACTTAACTACTGCACCACCAGGTCTTCTTATGTAAAGTTAAGTCCCTACTTTGTCTCTATTGAGTTTTACTGACGGGGGTCTGTGGGTGTCTTGGATGGTATGTTAGTTGCAGCAAGAGGAAGTGAGACTCATGCAGGAAGGCCAGAAAACAAATAGAATTAAGTTCTCACAGGTCCCAGAGAGGAAATTGCTGCGTGCCTACATGCAGGGCCACACAATGGGTTGTACCTAGGGACAAGGTAACAATAAGCTGAACTGTAAGAGAGGGCTTGTGTGTAGTCATGAGTTCTTGTGACCAAAAACTAGATGGGGCATGGGTGGAAGGGCCATTTAAAGACCACAACTATTGAGAGACCAGTGAAAAGATAGGAATGGCATGTCAGAAACTGGATGAAAGGGCAACTAGGAGGAACTATTGGATGCCGAGGCGTAAACTGTGTAGCTGCAAATTAACCTTATGACAATGTCTGAAGATTTGCCTACTCTGGATACGTCATATAAATGGAATCATACAGTGTATAGTCTTTTGAGACTGGCTTCTTTACCTTACCATAATGTTGTCAGTCCTTTTTATCGATAGGCCACACTTGGTCTATCCTTTCACTAGTAGGTAGATGTTTAGGTTGTTTCCAGTTTGGGGCTGTTGTGAATACTGCCACTATGAACGTTCATGCCCAAGCCTTTGTGTAGACATGTGTTTTTATTTCTCCTCTGTAGATACCTAGGAGTGGAAGTTTTGGGTTGCACTGTAGTTTTATATTTAAGTTTAGGAGAAACTGGCAAATTGTTTTCTGAAATGGCTGCATCAAACTTTTTTTTCCCTCCAGGATCTTGTGTTTATTAATAAAAATAAGAAACTAATGTTTTTGTTTTTATTTTATCTCTATGCGTATGGGTAAAAGGCTTTTCTAAAGCCCTTCCTGCTTAACAAAGAATTTTGTTCATTTTAATAACTTTTAGAAAACAGTTGTCAATGGTAATTTAAATATTATTGCTAAGACAACAAATTATTAGGAAGATGGTGAAGCAGAGTTACAGATTTTTCAAAGGTTACGAGTTAACTTCACTTAATAGTAATCACGTCGGAAATCAGGTATCTTATGATGTTTCTTTGTTAGAAATAACGTTTGTAAGGATAATTTCATACAAGGGAATGTCATTTGCATTTCTATAGCAGATGTCTTCTACACAAAGAAATAAGGGACCCTGACAGTGTTCTAAGAGCTTTCCACCTCACAACAATCCCGTGAATAGGGCTATTATCTTCCAATTTAACAGATGCCAGAATTGAGGTAGAGAGATGTTATGAATTTAAGGAAGATGACACAGCTAATGAGAAGCTGTGCTAGGATTTGAACCCAGACATCTTGGCCCCAGGGCTAACTCTAGCTCCATGCATTACATTGTCTTCATTTCCACCATACTTGGGATCAGAATTGAACAGGACTTGAAGAGATACTTCTCCCAAGAAGATATACAGATGACCAACAAACAATGGAAAACAAACTCAATGTATTAGGTCATTAGGGAAATGCAAATCAGAACCACAGTCAGAAAACACTTCACACCCACTTAGATGGTATTATTAAAAACCATAACAGAAAATAATAAGGGTTTGTGAGGATGTGGAGAAATTGGAACCTTCATCCATTGTAGGTGGGAATGTAAAATGGTGTAGCAATTAATTTTATCTGTGAGCTTTACCTTAATGAAAACATTTATGGAAAAAATAAATAAAACACTACATTAAATTGTTTTGCTGGACCTCCCTTCCCCCAGAAAAATTGGAAACAAAATCAAATTATAAAGCTGGAAGGAGTTGTTTGCAACTGATTGAACAGATAAAAACCAGTTGCCGTGTACTCGATTCATTTAACAAAGGACTAATATTACTAGTATATGTATATTTTAAAAACTTAGAAATTGAAAAGGGAAAAAAATTTCCAATAGGAGAGTAAGAAAGAAATTTGAAGTGAAAATTCACATAAAATGTAATCATGCCCCTTGAAAATATGTTCCACGCCACTCAAAGAAAATCCAAATTAAAACTACGTTGAGGTACCACTTCTTACCATTACACTGAGAAAATTTAAAAAGCTTAATATCACATTATGTTGGAAAATTTGGGCAAGAAGATATTTTCATACATTGCTAGGGGGAATGGAAATAGATACAACCAATATGGAGGGAAATTTGAAAATTGCAACAAAAGTACTTATATATGTAACATTTGGTTCTGCGAACCTAATTTTATGAATTTATCTTTAAGATCAATCTTCAACCAGGAGAAAATGTAAATGCACAAGATTATTTACTGCAGCATCATTTGTAATGGGAAAATATCAGAAACGACTTCAATGTCCATAGATAGGTACAATGTTACATAAACCACACGATGGCAATTTATGCATTTGTGGAGAGAATGTACTAATACTGAGTGAAAAAAACACCGTCAAAAGCGTGCAACCTGTTGTATAAGCAAAAAGGGAAAATAAAATTATTATTTTCTGAAGAAAGAACTATGGAATAATAAACCAGAAGATAATGAAATTGCTTGTGTACAGTGGTTAGGTTAAACAGGAACGAAGTGCTGCGGGAGTGAGAAAAGAGTGGAAGGGGTGGAGAGAGTGGCCCTTCTCAGAGTATAAATTTTTGTATCATTTTAATATTGGAAACATGAATAATTTACAGACAATATAAAATCAAGAATGAGGAGAAAACAATAAAGTTAAAATCATGACAGCAAATTAAATGTATTTCAAATGAGTAAAATTACCATCCTAAAGGGGGAAGTAAGAACAAATTTAAGGATTTTTAAACTCCATTATGTATCCTCAGTCTAAGATCAAAAAGACAAAAGATTGAACTCTAGTTATTTGGGTGGTTTTTCACAGTGGTATGAGTTAGTAATTCTGAAACTGTTTTATGTGCATTTTATGATTTAACAAATGCATAAATATATGTTGGGTAATAGAGTTACAAACACAGAAAGGAGTATGCTGGTTTGAATTTGGGTATATCAGTATGAAAGCTATAGAACTACAGATATATGTAAGGGTGTATATGTTTATATGTAGTTGTGTTTGTATATGAATACATATACATGTATTTAGTAACTGTGACAGCTAAGAGGATATAAACACTGACACCTCAGTAGCAGTGATCACAGTTACCACCCTGTTCTTGTTGCTAACTACATTCTCCATTAGTAGGAACCAGGGCTCCTAGAATGTATGATTGATCTCAATATCTATTGTACCAGACTCAGAATTACTGCCTTGGGGCCACAAGACAATACTGGTGATGGGACCACTGTGTAGCTGTGCAGTGTGTTCACTGTACCATGACTGAAAGAGCTCAAGGGTATTTGGTGTCCGTGTCATGCTCTGCATGTCAAGCCCTATGCAGCTGCAGCATCCCAGACGAAGGACCCCTTTGGCTAATTCACAATAAGTGTCCATGAAGGTGAGCGACATTGCTGGCCATTTTTTTATGTCTTCCTTTTGCTTCTCTAGTTGGGCATTCCCAGGACTCTGCATATCTCAGGATTCCTTCTATCCTCAGTAGTAGGGAGGAAAATGAACATGCCCAAGGTGAGTAGGGCTAACGTTTTCGCTCTTGAAATTCCTGCTCACTAGTACTCAGATTGCACATGGATTTCTCTTTCCTGGAAAACCTCAAGAACAAGATATATTTGAGAACCTGTTCTTTGCCAGGTGCTTGCTTTGTACGTTTGAGGACCTGTTCTTTGCCAGGTGTTTGCTTTGTACGTTTTTGAGTTACTTTGGATTTGTATTTAGTTTTTGTTTTATTTTATAATTCTTTTTTTTTTTTTCCCCTCAAAAATCAGGGTAAAAGAATGTACAAAAATGAGCAGTTCCTACACTTTACTACTGCCTTATTCATGAATTATCTGTTTGTGTTTTCTCATGCTCTTTTCTCCACATGCCATATAAACATATTTCTATTCATGATATTAATTTTTTTTCATTTTATTTTGTAAAACATTTATCTTTTGTGGCTAAATCAATTTCCAATTGCATTATTACACTTTTTTATTTTTAACTAATTCCCATTCATAGGGATTTGGGGGCTTAGGAGTTTGCTTGTTTAAAATAGGAATACAATGACATTGTTCTTGTATAAAATATTTTTCCCCAAAAACCAATTTTAACAAAATTCTCCTTGTTTTAGTTATCCAGTGCTGCTATAACAGAAATACCAGAAGTGGATGGCTTCAACAAAAAGAAGTTTATTCTCTCACAGTCTAGTGGGGTAGAAGTCCAAATTCAGATGTCAGCTCCAGAGGAAGGCTTTCTCTCACTGTTGGCTCTGGAGGAAGGTCCTTGTCATCAGTCTTCCCCTGGACTAGGAGTTTTTCAGCGCAGGGACTCCGGATCCAAAGGATGAGCACTCCTGGCTCTTCTTGCTTGGTGCTAGTGAAGTCCCCTTGTCTCTCTGCTCACTTCTGTCTTTTATATCTTAAAAGAGATTGATTTAAGGCACAGCCTAATCTTGTAGATTGAGTCCTACCTCATTAACATAACTGCCAATAATCCCACCTCATTAACATCATAGAAGTAGGATTTACAACACATAGGAAAATTACATCAGGTGACAAAATGGTGGACAATCATACTATACTGGAATCATGGACTAGCAAAATTGACATATTTTTGGGGGGGACACAATTCAATCCATAACACTTCTCTTAAGCCAATGTACCACATGTCAAATGAACTTTTTCATGTGGTACAATGGGTGTTTGGTAGATAGAATAATCAAATATGGCACAGTACAACAGGGCCTACCTGCTGCTTCACACAAGTATTTTTGGATGTTATCAGACAGGAAGACCTGGGTTCTGCTTTCCCATTCCAAAGTCATTCCTTGTGCATGTTTTATTTACTGATCTGTTTTTTTCCTTCGTGTTTTAATTAGTTTTCTCAAAACAATGCATAACCTTTGTTTAAAACATCCCAGGATATTAGAAGATTTGCCAGGCACTTGCATTCTGTCACTACATTTACAACTCAGAGCAGCTTAGTGAAGGTGTGCTTAGTTTCTTCTTCATTTTAAACATGTGAAATATGGGAAACCTCCTCAGGTTCACACAAGAAAGCAAGGGTCAGGAGAGTTAGGCATTTTGTTCAAGTAAAAGAGGGAGTCAAGATGAAAGAGAAAGCCTTCTCTTTTTATGGACTTGCGCCCAGTAGTGTGGGTGTCTTGAGTGGCAGTGTCCTGAGTGATTATTTCCACAGGTGTCACTGCTCATCTCCTGGCTCCTTCTCTATCTATCTCTTCAAGTGCACTGATGCTCACAAATCCTGCCAGTCAAGTACAGTGATTAGCCCAGTTGTTTTACAGAAATTTTTAAATCTTTCACCCCAGAAGACACATAACACAGTGTTACAAGAAAAAGTAACAACTTGGTTTGGAAATATTTACAGCATATATGCTAGAAAAAGATATAAGACTTATTGTAGAACTTACAGAGTCCTAGGCTAAGGGAAAATATTAATAGGAATGTAGACAAAAGGCATGAACAGACAAGTTAAAAAGGAGAAATATAAATGGCCAATGAACATATGAAAAGATGAAGGTGTTTGTTTATAACTGAATAAATGAAAATTATAAAAATAGTTTTTATTAATTAGATTACCAAAACAATAGAAATATTTTCAACCTGCTTTGCCATCTTATATAGAGTCAGGGATACTTATACTCTCTTGAAAGATGAGTGTAGAAGGAAGAAAGTCTGCCATTGTATGATCACAATTTAAAATGTGTTTATTTTCTGACATTTTAATGTTCACTTGAAATTTATTTTAAATAATCAGTAGGAAAGTAAGATATACAGAAAATGATATTTTGCATTTTAAAAAATATTCTGTTTTATTTTTGGTGAAAATATACACAGGAAATCCCACTCCCATTCAACAGTTTCTAGACATAATGATCATTGACATTGGTTACTGTCATGGATTGAATTATGTCCCCCCAAAATATGTGTTATCAATTTGGCTAGACCGTGATTCCCAGTATTGTGTGATTGTCCACCATTTTATCATCTGATGTGATTTTCCTATGTGTTGTAAATCCTATCACTATGATGTTAATGAGATGGATTAGCCACAGTTATGTTGATGAGCTATAAAAGAGACAAGCAAGCAGAGAGACAGGGGGACCTCACACCACCAAGAAAGAAGCACCAGGAGCACAGGGCGTCCTCTGGACCCGGGGTCCCTGCACTGAGAAGCTCCTCGACCAGGGGAAGATTAATGATAAAGACATTCCTCCAGAGCCGACAGAGAGAGAAAGCCTTCCCCTGGAGCCAGTGCCCTGAATTCGGACTTCTAACTTACTAGACTGTGAGAGAATACACTTCTCTTTGTTAAAGCCACCCACTTGTGGTATTTCTGTTACAGCAGCACTAGATAACTAAGACAGTTACATTCTTCAAATTGTGTCAACATTCTCCTTGTTTTTTTCTAGTTGTTTTACTCCCATAAACTCCCTGTGCTCCAATCTTCTCCTGTATGCTTTACAATAGCTGCTGTCCGTTTTGACTTACGAAGCAATTTTTTAAAAGAACACAATACTCATGGGTGACAGTCTTTACTTTTTGAGTTAAACTTTTGCTTAAATTTTACTTCATGGGATAGTATCACTTCAAGGTTTGCAGAGTAACTTAGGGCAGTAGTTTTGGGCACTCCTCAAGCCTTAATAGGTCCAGTAAGTCAGGAACTCATTTTGCTTTATGGTTGAAGAGTATTCCATTGTAAGAATGTACCATGTTTTGCTTATCCTGCATATACTGAGTGGCGCTTAGGTTGTTTCTAACTTTTTGCTGTTGTGAATAGTGGATATTCTGCACTGTTTAGAACTGATAAATATAGATATCGGTTCTGTGGTACAAATGACTTCACCAACTACCTGAATTAAATCAGACTTCACAGGTTCAGGAGTCTACAGTCCTCCACAACACTACTCGTACTTCAGACACCTGTGGCAAACATGGCACCACCCTCACTTTTTTCCAACTAATTACAAATTCAGGGATTCTCACTACTCTGTTGCTTCTGTAATACATTAAAATATCTCATACAACTCAAGAAAGTCTATACTTAAAATAACAGTTCTACTATAGCATAAACTTCCATATCAAACCCAGCCAAAGGGAAAGAGGCATAGGTAGATGTCTAAAAGTATACTCATAAGGAATCTTCCCTTGTACTCAAAGACAGTTCACACTCCTGGCACTGTAACTGTATGAAGAATATTGTCAACCATGGAAGCTCACCTATGTTTACTGTCTGGAATGTTTATTGGGATTTCTTTACATAGGCATAAATGATTGAACCAAGGCCACATGTTTGAACTCAACATCAAGTGACTCTCTTGTCCTAGAAGTTGGGCTGGTAACATGTGAGTCAAAGGTCCATACCTCTGATCACATAGTTTGTCTTTCTGGTGTATTCATCCCCCATCCTGACTCTTGTTAATATAAACTACCTGGTGTGGTCCCAGGAGGCCATCAGGAATAACAATGGAAATTCCAAGGGTTTAGTGTCTACCTCCCAGGAACCAGGGATATAGGCTGACCAAATTCTTTGTTTCCCACCTGAATTTCATACCTGGAATACTATGCAGCCATGAAATGGGTTAAAATAGGTAACATTTATGATAATATAATTAATTCTAATAGTAATAGCTATTGTGTATTGAGCACTTATTCTGTACCACAAACTATTACAAGTGACATATACATATTTACATGTATGTTTATGTATTTCCTTGTTTATCCTTGAAAGAATCTTGTAATGCATGAAGCAGTATACAAATTGGAAACTAAGGCATTTGGAGAACTAGTTGAAGGTCACCTGACAAGCAACGGACAGATCATTGGAATATGAGTGAGGCATGGTAGCTATAATTAGTGCATTGAATGTTGGAATTTATGGATGTGGGTTGTGCCTTCAGAGTTCAGGGGAAGCAGTAACGTATCTGTCTAAGTTACCAAAAGCTTACTAGTTCGGCAGACATTAAAGAAAAGTTTTACTAAAGTAAGTGTGTGATAGAAGGGTGGTGAGTGCTGTCAAATACTGTTGGAATTAAATTGGTAAACTTTTCTGAGGCAGTTGGCAATATGAATCAAAAAGTAAACCATGTATGTCCCAGCATGCAACATTTAGAGTTCTGGGGGTTTACTCTGAGGACACCGAGTAAAAATACCAAGGCTTTCATTCATTGCCACTCTCTGGGTGAAGCTAAGGAAAATCCATGTATGTGATTGGCAGGATAGAAGGAAAAGGACTGGGAAATCTACATATTGACTCACATTCCCCCATATCTGGAACAATTTCCCCCAATCCTCCCAGCTTTTTCAAGTAGGTGATAGTTCTAAGACTGGATGTACGTGTGCTTTATGTTGTAGGAATCAGTGACATTCAAGGACGTGGCTGTGGTCTTCACTGAGGAGGAGCTGGGGCTGCTAGACCCTGCCCAGAGGAAGCTGTACCAGGATGTGATGGTTGAGAACTTCAGGAACCTGGTCTCTGTGGGTGAGAACAGCAACCCTCAGGAGTGTCTCTAAAATGCTCGAATTTTCAAGGTTTTGAACGGTCAGGGAGTGGTCACCTAAGTTTGGGGAACTGGCTCTCCTACCAATAAGTATTCATGAAATCCAATAGAGTAGAAGGAGGAAGCACATTGCAGCACAAACTCTGTCCAATTGCATAAGTGGTGTGAGAACCAGTGGGAGAAAGTAGACATTGATTTTGAAGTAGATCAACCTATCTGTAGTATGTATTTATGCATATGTGTCTGGGTCTTGAAGTAAATGGCATTTCTTTAATTCTGTCATCTTAAAAAAATGTGTGAAAAACACTACTTCTAATTACTTGGTGAGTATGCATTAGGAATCCAAATTTCCAGTAAATTGTACCTGTAGTGTATTCATTTTAGACAGGTGATTTTAATGTTCACAGGCCTCTAACTCTTTAAACATGGTATATGGCACTTAGAAGAGGGGAAAAGGCTTTTGATGACTGTGATGGTTAAGACTGTGTCAACTTGACAGGGCCATGATTCTCAGTGGTTTGCAAGTCGTACGATGTTGTGATCACTTCCATGTTGAGATTTGATATAATGTGATCACCCCCATGATGGGATCTGCTGTGAGTAGCCAGTCAGTTGAAAGAAGTTTCCTTGGGTGTGTGGCCTGCATTGAATATAAGTGGACATTCTGACAAGGCTCGTGGGGTTTTGCTTGCTGTGGATCCTACAGCTGGCTCCCGTTCATCTGACCTCTGGTTCTTGGGACTTGGGCTAGCAGCTTACCTGTGGTCTTGCCTGCCGAACTTTGGATTGGTCGATCTTTGCAGCCTGTAAGCAACAGCCCTGCTCTCTGACCTGCCAATCTTGGGTTCGCCAGCCCCTACAGCTATGAGAATCAGGAGAAGCCTCCAGCCTGACCCACAGAGTTGGGACATTCCAGTCTCTACAACCATGTGAGCCATTTCCTTGATATAAATCTCTGTATATATATATTTATATGCTTTACTGGTTTTCCTTCTGTAGAGGGTCCAGCCTAAGACAATGATGAAGAGAACAACCAAAGAGAAGGGAATTCAGAACAGAATCAGCCACTGGAAATCCTTGCAGATCATTGTACATCTGTTTTACTTTCTACCTCCTCTGTTGCTGTTGCTCTGATCAAAATTGCCAAACCGCTCTCCTGGATGACTGCAAGTGTCTATGTACTGATTGCCCCCTTGCATCCTTCCTCTCCTGAATTCTGTTTGGCACATAGCAGCTAATGTGATCCATGAGAAATATAAGTCAAATTAAGTCATTATTCTAAACCCTTGATGGCTTCTTATGTTCCTTAGAGTTACAACCTGTTAAAGTGGTTCATAGTGTCTTACATTGTGTGGTCTTCAGGCCCTACTTCCTCTTTGAATACATTATCAGTCTTTTTATATCTTTCTCGGTGTGTACCTGCCACATTGTCCTTGTTTCTCAGATGTTCCAAATATGTATTAGTCTCCTGTTGCTGCTATAAAAAATTTCTACAATTCAGTGACTTAAAACAATGCAAACTGATTGTCTTACAGTTCTGTAGGCCTGAAGTCCAACATGGGTTTCACTGTGCTAAAATCAGGATGTCAGCCAGGCTTCTTGTTTTTCTGGAGGATGTAGGAGAAAATCTATTTCCTTGCCTTTTTAAGGTTCTAGAAGCTGCCAAATTCCTTGGCTTCTGGCCCCTATCCTCAATTTGCAAACCTAGCAACATTCATCACTTTGTCCATTCTTCTTTACTCAAATTTCCCTCTCATTCTCCTACCTCACTCTTCCACATTTATGGACACTTTCGAATACATTGAGCCCACCAGATATTGTAGACCAATCTTCCTATTTTAAGGTTAGCTGATTAGCAACCTTAATTCCCTTTGCCACCTTAATTTCCCTTTGCTGTGTGTGGTGAAATGAGTTTGTATATGTGGCCTTTTGCCTTTGTTCTTTGGGAAAACAGCTTGATAGATTTTTTTCCCCTAAGCCTTGAGGAGTTACATTTACCCTAGTTTTCTACCCTCAGAGGGTTTGTTACTTTTGTTCAAGTTGACTGACATTTCCTGGGTAAGTTATAAACAACTTGGGTTGATACACGCTGCCTGGCCCTGGGCTGCAACCTGCCCTGTGATTGGTATGCACCTTGCAGGGATTACTCAATAGACAATAGAAATGAGATGAGTTATAGCCCTGTTGTGTCTGTGGCCTACCAAGATGGGTGAGAGGATTGGTTAGTTCGTGGCCTTGATGGGAGCGCCATAACTTGAAATTGACAAGGAGGTGTGTATGTAAGCAGACAGTCCCACAGAGGTTTACAGACAGAAAGAAGAAGAGAAGCAGAAGGAGGAAAGCAGAAAGAAGGAGAGAGTGGAGGCAAGGAACCTTCTAAAAGAGCTGTAACACTGGTCAAGTGCTATAACACTGAAAACAACAAGAGGCCCAGAAGGGGCCCAGGGGCAGAGCCAGTGGCAACAGGCCTGAAGAAAGTCCAGTGACAGAACTGGTGGCAACAGATGGCAGGAACAAGAGGAGCCTGTCCTAAGGGGGTGAAAGAAGAATGTCCTCAAGTGTCTGAGAAGAGATTGTCCTCAGAGGGCCAAGATGACCCTGTCCTCAGGGGGCTGCGATGAGACTGAGGCCTACACAACCCAAAGGAGACGGAAGAACTGTCCTACACTGAAGAAGGGAGACTTTGCTTACATGCTTCCTGATCCTGATTCCTCGGTTGTAGTCTGTTAATCCTGATACCGAGTTGTACCCTGTTGTCTTAGGCTGGGTTCTCTAGAGAAGCAAAACCCGTAAAGTGTAGAAATATATACAGAGAGAGATTTATATCAAGGAAACAGCTCCCACAGTTGTAGAGACCAGAATGTCCAAAGTCCGTGGATCAGGATAGAGGCTTCTCCCAATTCATGTAGACACAGGGGCTGGCGAACCCAGGTTTGGCAGATCGGAGAGCAGGGCTCCTGTTCACAGGCTGTGAAGATCGACAAATCCCAAGATTGGCAGATAAGCTGATAGCTTAAGTTCCAAGAGCTGAATGTCAGTCGAACAGGAGGCAGCCACAGGATCGAGAGTAGGCAAAAGCCAGAATGTCCACTTATATTCAGATGCAGGCCACGTGCCCAAGGAAACTCCCTTTCAACTGACTGGCTACTCACAGCAGATCCCATCATGGGGGTGATCACATATAAACACTGAGAACCATGGCCCAGCCAAGTTGACACACAATCTTAACCATCACACCTGTTTTTTAGTAAACTACTTAATTGTAAGTATGGTCTGTGAATTCTGCGGGGCCATTGCAATGGATTATTTAACTCAGAAGAGAAGTAGAGTTCTTTGGGAGGGACGGCTGGTGTCAGAACTGGTAAAAAGGTTGGAGGGTGGAGGTATGTCTGACCTCCACCTCATAGGGATAAGCTTTGGGCAAGTCCTGGTAATTATCCCCCCAGCAGTTAGGTTCTGATGCTTTTATTACTACTAGGGCCATCTTATACCATGTAACCTACCATAACCTCAGCTTTTGGAATTAGGATATGGAAATCTTTGTGGGACCATTATTTTGCCTACTAGATGTCCCTGCCTCACATTCCCTTTACTTGCTCTTTCTCTGCCTGGAATACTCTTTCTTCTAAAATTTTCCTGGCCCCCTTCCAGGTCTTTACTTAGTTTTAATATCACTACAGAAGCGTTGTCTATCTAAAATACCATACCCTCTTTTTTCTCCTTGCCCTGTCTTATTTTGTCACATATAGTTTTTGCTTATTTGCTTATCACTTATCTCTTCCACTGAAATGTTAACTCAGGAGTGAAAGACTATTGTCTGATTTGTTTATTATTGTCTCCTCAGTGCCTATAATTGTCCTTGTACGTGGCAGGTATCTGTACGTATTTTTGTGCTTAAGGAATGAGTTAATGTGCAGGGAGACCTCACTGTCTCCCTCCGTCATGGCCGTAGCTAACACCAAAACCCACTGCCGTCAATTCGATTCCAACTCATAGCGACCCTATAGGACACAACAGAATTGTCCCATAGGGTTTCCAAGGAGCACCTGGTGCATCCGAACTGCCGACCTTTTGGTTAGCAGCCATAGCTCTTAACCACTCTGCCAGCAGGGTTTCCATAGCCAACAGGTGATTCATAAACCAGAGTGAATGAGGCTATTACAAAATACTTTGTGTCTTCTGATGAATACTTAGACAAGTTCTACTTTCGTAAGTGCGTTTTTGGTGAGTTCGTGTGTATGTGACTTGACCCACATCCTAGGGAAATATTTAAACATTGTGGTTGTGACAATGCTGAGTAACATACTTTCCCTGTGGCTTTTCTGGAGCCTTCCATAAGGGAGCATATACATTTCTAGGAATCATTAATTTTTTATATGAAGATCCTGATGTCTACTTCTGGAACAGACCCTCCACAGAGGAATAAAAACTCTCTTTCCAGAGGTCTCAGACAATAACCAAGCAAGCTTAATTTCCCTTGAAAGATTTGACGGCTGATGCCCATTTGCTTCTTCAAAGTCCACATCCACATCTCCACCCCTGGGTTTCTGTTCCCTGTGCTAAAGGAGGCTGATTTAGGATGAGAGTAACACAAGTCACATAGCTCAGTGTTGCCTATATTTCTGATCATTTCAATGTTCAATTTTAATCATTTGATTATTTAAGAGCTTGACAAGTATTTCAACCAAACTGTTCCGATATTTTTTAGCATAAGCCATAGTCAGAAATGTGCCTTTCACACTTTAAGCGAAACATTTCATGTATATGTAGATTTGTATATGAGTTCAGAAATCATTTACTAAGCGTCTTAGTTATCTAGTGCTGCTATAACAGAAATATTACAAGTGGATGGCTTTAACAAACAGAAGTTTACTCTCTCACAGTTTAGAAGGATAGAAGTCTGAATTCAGGGTGTCACCTCAAAAGATATGCTCTTCTCCTGGTGCTTCTTTCTTGGTGGTATAAGGTCCCCCACTCTCTGCTTGCTTCCCTTTCCTTTTATCTCTCATAAGCTAAAAGATGGTGCAGGCCACACCCCAGGGAAGCTCCCTTTACATTGGATCAGGGATGTGACCTTAGTAAGGGTGTTAGAATCCCACCATAACCCCCTTTAACATAAAATTACAATCACAAAATGGAGGACAACTACACAATACTGGGAATCATGGCTGAACCAAGTTGACACATATTTTTGGGGGACACAGTTCAATCCATGACAACCTCCAAGGGAAGGCTTTCTTTGTCGGCTCTAGGGGAAGGTCCTTGTCATCAATTCTTCCCGTGGTCTACGAGCTTCTCAGCGCAGGGACCCAAGCCCAAAGGACGTGTTCTGCTCCCAGCTCTTCTTCCTTGGTTGTAGGAAGTTCCTCTCCTCTCTGCTTGCTTTTCTCTTTTATATTTCAAAACAGACTGACTCAAGATACAACCTAATCCTGTAGATTATACCCTGCCTCATTAACATAACTGCCTCTAATCCTGCCTCAGTAACATCATAGAGGTTAGGATTTACATCACGTAGGAAAATTACATTAGATCACAACATGGAGGACAACCATACAATATTGGGACTCATGACCTAGCCAAACTGACACATATATTTGGGGACACAATTCAATCCATGACACTAAGTGACACCTTTTTTGTTTGTGATTGTTCTCTGATATTTCCTGTCCCTTTTGTGCTTTTTAAATGCTTATTTAAAACCTTTAAATTTATTTTATAGCACCCTGATGGGCTGCAGTCACCAATTTGAAAAACTGTTGTGAGCGGTCAATTTATATACTTCAAAAGAGACATTCCGGAAGCCTCAGAAGGAACCAGTACCTAGGCCCTCGTGCTTTCTTTTCACTGATGGGATTCTTGCCACCTTGTGATTCTCTCATCAGCAGCATCACTCTTGATGTATCCCCATGTCTGGTACAGCATTTCAGCTTCCCAGCAAAAGTGGTTTCCGCCCCTTTCCTACTTTACGTAGCTTACTTGGAAAGTTTTCTGTTACTGTGACTTGGCTTAAATGCTCACAAAAGAGTCAAACAAGGATTTATTTACTCAATGAACATTCACGTGTGCCATGTACTATTCTGGACAGTGGTTATAAAGTAGGCAACAATGTAAATGCTTGTTGTCATTGATAATTGCTTTTTAGACAGAAAGACATGCAATAAACAAAAAGGACCTAGATAGCACGTCAAGTTGCCGTAAGTGCTCTCTAGAACATACACAGAGTCAAGGGGGATGGAAATTGCCAAAGATGAATTGGCTACGAATAGGGTTTATTATTTTACATTGAACTCATTGATGTACTGACAGTTGAGCGAGACCTCAAAGAAGTAAGGAACCAACCATGGCAGTATCTTATCTGGGTAGAGTACCAGGCAGAATATAACTCCCGTTGTGGGATTGGATTTCAGTAAATTGCACTGTTAAACAATTTCTTTTATAAAGATCGGCACAAAGCTGGTTGCTATGAGGCAGAAGTTGAAGATGTTCCAAATGTCCAACTTTTATAGGCTGCTGTACTACTCCATCATCTCTCACATCAACTACTCCCTCTCCCCTCAGCACTCTCCCTCTGTCTTTGGGTTCTGTAATTCACTGCAATGTCTCACAGAACTCACGAACCATATAAATTCGTAGGTCAGGTGTAGGCTTCTCCCTGGCCCTCATTCTTTGCCCAAAGACACTCAGCTTTCTTCCTCCATGGGCCTGGAAGCCCACTACGCTGTCTCCTGCTGGTGTCTCCCGCTGATCTCTCTTCCTGGTTCCTCCTTCCTTGGTGGGAATTGCTTTGGAATTGGCTCTGTTTTACGGCAAAACTGACCAATTGGTGGGCCACAGTTATCTTATTTGCACAGCCCTGCCCTATCACATGGGTGAGAGTTACAAGACCGTGATGAAAAAGGCCATACTAAGTAATTCATCACACCACAACTGTGCCCTGTTCTTTTCTTTCTCCCCACCTCTGTCTCTGCTGTGAAAGATTAAATTTGCACTAGTTGGCTTTTTTCCATGGACATTGTGAAGGTCTGAATTACTGTCAGGTTTCAGAATAGTGTATGTCATCACTTCAACTTTCTTTCCTTTTCTTACTCTTGGAGGAATCTTCTCAGCAGGTTCTAAAGGACCACTCTGATTTTATGCTACATTTTATTCAGTAAGGGATAACGTATAATTCTCTCAAACCTGCAAGTTATTGCTACCATTCCAGGGCCCCTCAGTTCCTTAGGCATTGGCGAAATTTTCCAGTATATTGACCCAAGATAGAGTGGTACAGAGACTGATTAAATGTTTGCCGAACCAAAGAGGCTGCTTTTAATTGACTATTCCTACAGGGAGAAAAGTGACATTTTCCTCTGTAAAATTTCCTTAGAAGTACATTTTTGCATTTAATTGAGATTACTATCATAGATTGAATTGTGGCCCCAAAAAATATGAGTTGTAAATTCTAATCTACCCACCTTTGATTTTGGAGCCCTGTTGGCACAATGGTTAAGTGCCTGGTTGCTAACCCAAAGGTCCGTGATTCGAACCCACCAGCTACTATGTGGAAGAAAGATATGGCAGTCTACTTCCATAAACATTATGGCCTTGTAAACCCTATGGGGCAGTTCTACTCTGTCCTATAGCATTGCCGTAAGTGGGATCCGACTCGGTGGCAATAATTTTTTTTTTTTTTTTTAATACCTGCGGTTATAATCCCATTTGGAAATTCTCTTTGTTACATTAATGAGGCAGGATTAGTATAGGTCATTTCTTGAGTCATTGTCTTTTGAGGTATAAAAGAGATTAAAGTAGTGACAGAAGCAGAGATGGGGGAAGAGAGATGCCAAGCCATTTGAAGATTGCCCAGGAGCAGAAGCTCAGGAAAAACAACGAATTTCCTCCAGAGCCAACAGAGAGAGAGAGACCCTTCCCTTAGTGCTAGCACCCTGAATTTGGTCTTCTAGCTTCCTAAACTGTGATAAGATAAACTTCTGTTTGTTAAAGCCACCCACTTATGGTATTTCTGTTATAGCAGCATTAGATAACTAAGACGGCTACTTAAAAAAAAAATCAGAAAATATGCAAATGTTTGATTGTATTATTGCTTTTCTTTATAATTCTACACTAATTGAAATTGAATCTAAATAGCAACAGGTTGAAAGTTTGTAGCACATTACCAATTTTTAAAATTGAATCTTTGATTTCTAAGTTGTACCTCCCATTGTTGATTTGGAGTGGTCTAATGGGTCTCATTAATGCTTAATGAGTTGCAGACCAGTGGACCTCTTGTTGGTTTTTCATGGCATGTAAAGCAGAGGTCATGATACACAGTGCAGAAGACAAACTGAAACTTTTCTGGATTCGCTAACATCTCATCCCCTGTTCTAAGTGTGAAATCTTGAAAACTCTCAACAAATCTTTCACCTCTCTGTATCTCTGAATTCTCTTTCCTTTCAGGAGACAAGATCCCAAGGTGATGGAGACTTTGCCACACATGGAGTTTTCCTGCTTGCAAGTCTGGCAGCAGTTTACAGGTGGCTTAACCAGGTGTCAAGACTCCATGATAAATAGTTCTCAGTTCTATAAACAACATGATTCACTGTGCCAGGCTGGTGCAGGACTATCTATTCACACAGGAGAGAAGACTTATCAGTGTAATATGTGTACCAAAACATTCAGCGATATGTCCATCTTTGATCTTCATCAGCGTTCACACTCAGGAGATAAGTCTGATACATCTACTGAGTCTGGAAAAAGCTTCCATTATAGCTCACCTCATTGTAATTATCACAGATTTCACATAGGTGAGAACTGCTGTAAGTTTGATGAGTGTGGTAAGGAATTTAGTCAGAGCTCACATCTGCAAAATCATCAAAAAGTCCACATTATAGAGAATCCCCACAAATGTGAAGAATGTGGGAAATTCTTCAGTAATAGAGCCACACTTAATGTGCATTGGAAAGGCCACACAGGAGAGAAACCTTATACCTGTGAGGAATGTGGTGGGCTTTTATCTATCCTTCGCATTTTAAGGCCCATCAGAGAATCCACACTGGAGAGAAACCATACAAATGTGAGAAGTGTGGGAAGTTTTAGGACAAAAATTCATTGTCAGGTTCATCTGGTAGTCCATACATGAGAAAAACCCTATAAATGTGATGTGTGTGGGAAGAGTTTCCGTCAGAATTCATATCTTAAAATCCATCAGAAGATCCACAATGTAGAGAAACCTCATAAATGTGAAGAGTGTGGGCAAGGCTTTAATAACAGTTCAGAACTTAAAGTTCACCAACTCATCCATACTGGCAAGAAAGCATACATATGTGAAGAGTGTGGGAAAGGCTTCAGTTGTAGAGCAAATCTCCAAATTCACTGTAGAATCCACACAGGAGAGAAACCTTGTAATTGTGAGAAGTGTGGAAACGCTTTCAGGGATGCTTCACAACTTCTGATCCATCTGAGAGTCCACAGTGGACAAAACCCATTCAAATGTGAAGAGTGTGGAAAGTACTTCAGTTGTAGAACAAATCTTCATATTCATTGTAGAATCCACACAGGAGAGAAACCCTATAATTGTGGGGAGTGTGGGAAAGGCTTCAGAGTCGCTTCACAACTTCTGACCCATCACAGAGTCCACAATAGGAAAAAAACCATTCAAATGTGAAGAGTGTGGGAAGTACTTCAGTAGTAGAGTAGATTTGAAAATTCATTGCAAAGTCCACATGGGAGAGAAGTCTTTTAATTGTGAGGAATGTGGTAAATGCTTCATTAATCCTTCACATTTTCAGGAACATCAGAGAATCCACACTGGGGAGAAACCATTCAAATGTGATACATGTGGTAAGAACTTTCAATTTAGGTCAACATTTAATTATCATTGCAAAACCCACATGGGAGAACAACCCTACAAATGTAAGAATTGTGGGAATGGCTTCCAGTTTCCTTCAATTCTTAATATGCATAAGAGGGTCCACACAGGAGATAAAACATAATTGTGCAGAGTGTGGGAAATGCTTCATTCAGCTCTCAGGTCTTCACATCCATTAGAGAATCCACAGTGGAGAGAAGCCATTCAAATGTGAAGAGTGTGGGAAGAAAGTCTCAGAAATCACAACTTCAGTGTCACCACAGAGTTCACTATAGATAAAAGCCATACAGATGTGAGGAGTGTGGGAGGGGATTCAAGTGGAGCTACAGTCTAGATAATCATCAGAGGGTCCACACAGAAAAGAAACCAAATAAGTGTGGGTAGTAGGGTAATAATAGTCATACCTGAAGTCTTTGTCAGTGTCCACACTGGAGAGAAGCCATACAAATGTGACATGTGTGATGAAGTCTTCCATTGAACTTCAGAACTTCAGTATTGGCATAGAATTCATAGAGGAGAAAAACCTTATAAATGTGAGACACATAAACACCTCCAGTTAAGGTCTTATAAGACATCAAAGAAACCATGGTGGTGATGAATTTTATAAAAGTGATGAGAGTCAAGAACGTAGAGAATCCTTAGAGGAAAGAAATTTTATAAGATGATGTTGTACAAAAACTCATTTGTAAGCAGAATTTTGTGATTATCAGGTTTCACAGGAGGGAAAACGTTGGTGCCATTCAAATCAGTGTTTCTGCCATAGCCCAACAAATCCCAGTGATCAAGAGATGACACAACTGAGTACACCTTTGTAGGTGATGCAGTAAGGGCTTCACTCAGAAATTTTACAGTTACCAAATATCACTCAGGAGATAGGCCTTAGAATAAGAGTTTGATCTTGTCTTTACAAAAGTATAATGGACACATCAAAACGAATATCCATTAGAATGTAGGTTCCATGGAGCCCTGGTGGCTCTGTGGTTAAGAACTTAGCTGCTAACCAAAAGTCAGCAGTACGAATCCACCAGCCGCTCCTTGGAAACCCTATGGGGCAGTTCCACTATGTCCTATAGAATTGCTGAGTGGGAATCAACTAGATGGCAACAGGTTTTAGTTTGGGTAGGCTCCATGAAGGCTGGGACTTTGTTGATGAATCTATACAACCATAGCATGATTAGCAGTTCTTAGGTGTACTCAGTTCTTGTTAATGAAAAGAAAATGTACAACATTTGAAAACTGTTTCCAGAATAAGAAACTGGGAGAAAGAAATTAGTTCCGTGAAACAATCATTTGGTGAAATGCAGAAAACTATTTGGTACTGCAATCCACAATATTATTTTGATATTAACCTAATTGGCTGCTGTCCTCTTCCTAGCCTCCGTTCTCAAGACCAGTTATTATCTGGGTCATGGTCTAGTGCAATTTATTTTATCTTTTGTTTCTCATGTTTTTAGTGTTGTATCTAAAAATTGATTGCTAAAACCAGATTGCAAAGCATTACCCATAAGTTTTGTTGTAAGAATTTTGTGGTTTTATTTCTTACATTTAGTTTGTTGATGTATTTTGAGTTGATTTTCATGTGTGTTGTGAGGTACAGATCCAGCTTCATTCTTTTGCTTGTGGAAATCCAGTTTATCTCTGCACCATTCATTAAAGAGACTATTCTGTCCCCCATTAAATAGGCTTAGCACCCTTGCTGCAGATCAGTTCACCATAGATGTATGAGTTTATTTCTGGACTCTCAGTTCTATTTGGTTGATATACATGGCCGTCATTATGGCAGTGCCAGAATGTTTTGATTTCTATAGGTTTATAGCGTATTTTGAAATCAAGAAGTGTGAGTCCTACTTTGTTGTTCTTTTTAGATTTTGCTTTGGCTATTAGGGCCCCTTGCAGTGCTATAAAAATCTAAGGATTGTATTTTCCATTTTTGTAGAGAGCCTGTTGGAATTCTGATGGGGATTGCCTTTACAGTTAATGGGAGTTAGGATTTCAATGTATCTCTTTGGAGGACACCATCAAATCATAACATAACTCAGTGTGGAAATAGTAGTCTCTTCAACAAATGGTGGCAGGACAGCTGGATATCAACATTCAAAAGAATGAATTGGGCCCTTACCTCACCCCATATATAAAAAAACCAAATGGTCAAAAACCTCAATGCAAGAGCTAAAACAATAGAACTGTTAGAAGAAATTACACCAGTAAAACATCAAGACTTTGGATTTGGCAATGGATTCTTACATATGATGCCAAAACTGTAAACAACAAAAGAAAAAAATAGATAAATTGAACTTTATCAAAATTAAAATTCTCTGTTCAAGAAAGACAAAATAATATAATAAAGACAGCCCACAGATTGGGAGAAAATATTTGTGAATCATACCTGTTAATTCCCTAGTATTCAGAATAAAGAACTCCTACAACTCAAAAACAAAAATGGCAATTAAAAATGGGCTAAAGAGTAAAACATATTTCTGCAAAGAAGATATACAAATGACAAGCAGTCGAATAGAAGCTCAACATTATTGGTCGTTAGGAAAATACAAATCAAAACTACATTGAGAAATCACTTTACACCCAGTGGTTGTTTAAGAGATCTATTGGCTGCTAACCAAAAGGTCAGCAGTTTGAATCCACCAGGCGCGCCTTGGAAAACCTATGGGGCAGTTCCATTCTGTCCTATAGGGCCTCTATGAGCAGGAATCAATTCGACGGCAATAGGTTTGGTGGTTTTTTTTCTCGTTTAGGATGGTATTAAAAATCATAACGGAAGACAATAAGGATTGGTAAGGATGTGGAGACACTGGAAACTTTATTCACTGCAGGTGGGAACGTAAAATGGTGCAGCTGCTGTGGGAAATAGTTTGTCAGTTCCTGTCTTAATTTCCTACTGCTGCTGTAACAAATACCACATGCTGGTGGCTTTAAAGAACAGAAATGTATTTTCTCACAGTTTAGAAGCTAGAAGTTTGAATTATTAGAGCATAGCTGTAGAGAGAGATCATGCTTTGCCTATTTCAACTTCTAGTAGCAGACAGTCCTTAGAGTTCTTGGCCTGTAAATCCATCTACCTCCATCTTCGGCAGCAAGTGCCTATCTTCCCCTGAGTCTGGTTGTGTCTGTGTCTATGCTGCTCTTTATATAACTAAGAAGTGGTTAGGTTTAGGGTCTACCCTACACTGGTTTGACCTCAACGGATTGATTACATTACATTAGATGACATTATGAAAGGTCATTACATTACATCCACAGGAATAAAGGTTACGATTTCAACACATATTTTGGGGACACAATTCAAACCATGATAGTTCCTCTAAAAGTTAAACATAGGATTACCATATGATCCAGTGATTAAACTCCTAGGTATACACAATGAGCCTGGACCACATAGTATTAAAGAGTAAGTATTTAAAGAGCTCAAATCATGATGAACACAAGTCAGAATGATGGAGAAGATTGCTTAACAGGATTTCACTAGCTAGATCTTAAGCAATTTGAGTGTTATGTGAATAATAGTAGTCATACATGTGAATCCCTTAAATAAGAATTCATAAATCCATCCTGGCATAAACAAGAGATGTAGAAAGATCTTTGTTACAATAGACTGCCAACTAATACACATGGAATAAGTTGGAAAAACATGTTTTATATCCATAATAACAAATTATTTAGGCCAGAAATTTCAATAAATGTTAAGACAGGTGAAAATTTGATGAAGAATACGATATTAACATACTCTGAAAGTATCTCCCAAAAAAATTCATTGAAAGGGGGTTTACAGTGGAGAACCCCGGAGGCTTCCTCAACTTTAAATTTAACAGCACCAATAATGGAAAAAACTGATACCTAGTACACCCTTAATGATGCCTTAGTAAGGACGATGCCATTCCCATTAAATACGTGTCAAAATACATAATGTAAAATCTAATCATGAGGCAATATCTGACAAACTGAGGGATACCACACAAAATATCCAGCTTTACTCTTTAGGAATATCTTTTTAACGAGAAAAATAAAAATTTCTTTAAAAAGCAGATGTTCTTTTGTAATATCTCTTTGGCCAGTTCTAACCATGGACACCCCTGGCTGCAAGGAAGGTGGGAAGGTGCAATTTAGCTCTTCTATGTAGTAGGGGCAAGTAAAAAAGAAGGGATTTGTGGCTGGCAATTGGTTGACCAGCCTACAGTGTGTGTCCTAGATAAACAGAACTATGTTCATTACAGCTTCATTTAGAATAGCAAACCTACTAATCAGGTAGCATGCCAAGTATTTTTTGGTTCACTCAGGAACACGTTTACTTGAAAAAGTTAGGCTTATTACATTTTGCAGCAAGGGAGTATACACACCATGGGGAAATATGAGAAGTTACGAGGTTAAGATGTTAGAACTTTTATGGAATTTGGGCTCTTGTGATTTTTTTTTTCCAGTGATTTGAGGGAAGGTCTAAGGAGGCTGGGTTTCCGTTTAGACTGGATGCTGTTAGAAATGCAGTGTGGTGAATTACTTAATGTGGGCCTTCTAGCCATAGTCTTTGTAACTCACTAAATAAATTGCTGGGATTATGCAAATGAGGTTTTTGTGTCCCTCCAAGGGGAATGGATAGCTTGCTAATAAGCTAAATAATGTGCATGGCACCCTTGTGGGGGTGGGACCATGCAAATAAGGTGTATGGAACCCTAACAAGGGGACTGGTCAGTTTTACCATCCCAACCAAAAACCAAACTAAGCCTGTTGCCTTCAAGTCGATTCTGACTCATAGCGACCGTATAGGATAGAGTACAACTGCCCCATAGGGTTTCCAAGGAGCACCTGGTGAAATCCAACTGTCGACCTTTTGGTTAGCAGCTGTAGCTCTTAACCAGTACGCCACCAGGGTTTCCTTTGCCATTGTGGTAGGCTTAAAATGAACCATCCCAGAGGCAGGTAGAGAGGATCTCAACACCAATAAGAAAGAAGAGCAAGGAGTGAAGTGTGTTCTTTGGACCTGGGATCCCTGCGCTGAGAACCTCCTAGATCCAGAAGACAGACAGGCTGTAAGACTGGAGACAGTGAGAAGTAGTGCCACAGAAATGGTGGCAGCAGAACCAGGAGACCAGCAGGAGACAGCATGGTTAGGTATCTTGGCCCATGGAACAAGAAACCTGAGTGCCTTAAGGTGCAAGGCTTACTGGTGGAGCAAGGTAACTCGGAGCACTTGGTGGAGCTAGGTTTGCCAGCCCACAGAGCTAGAGATGAGCACCTTCGGTCCCAGGCTTACTGATCAAGTGGGGTGCCTCTGGGCACTTATCAGCAGAGCTAAAAAAGTTTGTAAGTCTTGCCAGAAATGGGCAGAGGCAAGATCGTAGGGTCGAGGAACAGAGAAAGACATGCCTGCAGATAGAGCTGAGAAGAGGCTGTCATGACTGAAGAACTGTACCCTGAGCATTTCTGTACCTGAACTGTAACCTGTTACTTCCCTAATAAATCCTATGACTGTGAGTATGGTCTTTGAGTTCTCTGTGGCCATTGCAATGAATTATCAAACCCAGCAGAGAAGTAGCGAGTGCCGTGGGAGGGACAGTTGGTGTCAGAATTAGTAAAAACATTGGAAGGTGGAGATATGTCTGACCTCTGCCTCATAGTTATCACCTTGTGCTGTTGATCTTGATTCTCCTCCCCCCTCATAAAGTTAGAGGAGATCAGATGCTGCTGCGAAGTCAGTTTTACAGAAAGGAGGAGCAGTTCTAAGACTTATCTCAATAAATGTTACTATATGGAGGACAGACTAGAGCAAAGATAAAGCTGTTATTGGTAAAGAAGTGGCAGTCATTCATTTAGCCAAGAGAAGGGAATGTTTGGTATTTTGTGAAGACACCATATAAGCAAAATCCCACTGCCACTGACTGAGTCGATTCTGACTTATAGCAACCCTATAGGACAGAGTAGAACTGTCCCTAGGGTTTTCAAAGCTGTAAATCTTATGCAAGCTGACTGCCACATCTTTCTACCATGCAGGGGCTGGTGGGTTTGAAAAGGCGACCTTTCAGTTAGCAACTGAGCACTTTAACCACTATGCCACCAGAACTCTCCTGTGAAGGCACAGTGACCTTATTTTAGTCTGCGCTTAAACGACATTATGAAGTGGCCTTTTCTGGCTCACTTTAGTTTGGTCTTACAGAAACCTTGTCTGAAGTTGTTTTTTGTGAGGTTGTTTATGTCCAGTTAGATAATAATATGACCTAGATGTGATTGTCAAGCCAGCTTTTGGATGTCAGAGGCTAATCTTTTTTTTTTTAGTTATTATTTTCTTTCTCAGTCTGTTTATGCAGCACTATGCAGCCACCAATTAGAATAAATTAGATTTTTAGTAATTGACATTAGAAATGTAGATTATATTGAATTTAGAAAAATAGACACACAACATAGGATTTTTATATGATTTCATTTTCGAAGGAGAAATATGTTGATAGAAGATGTGTATTTTTGTAGAGAAAAAGTATCTGGTTACCTTCAAGCAGTATTTAAGATGGAATTTTTCTTATTTTGCTTTACAGTATTTTTAATTCATTTCAATTTATATATCAGTATTATTATTACTAAATACAATGCAAATATTTTAGCCAAAAAATATGAAGGTTAAAAAAATGTTAGCACTAGAATATCATCCCTCACCTGGAGAATTCTTTTAAGTGTTCTCACATTGAATGATAGGTTTTAGGTTCAAGAATGACCCTTATCCCAAGCTCTTCAGCAGTTATACTTGCTTGGACATGTTGGATAATGTATTAATTTCTCTGAAATTTGGTGTTTTCTTCTCCAAAGTGGGGAAGATAGCTTTTTTATGAGGTCACTGCTTCCCCTTTGGCTGTCTCAAATAGTGACTGGTTTTTTTTTTGCCAAACTAGTGGTAACAAAGGGAGTTGGTACCTTCCTTGCTCCTCGATGCCCCTCCCAAACCATACTACCTCGTCCATTCTTTAACTAGTCTCATAGTGTCAAATATACTAACCCTTCTTGTGTGCCGTCCAGTAGATTTTCCACTCTTAGCGACCCCATGTCACGGTAGAATTGCCTCGTAGGCTGTGACCTTTATGACAGCAGATCGCAGGAATTTCTCCGCAGAATGGAATGGCTGGGTAGGTCTGAATCACTAATCTTTGGATTAGCAATTGAGCGTTTAACCACTGCACTCCCAAGGCTGCTCATACTCCATGGGCCTCCTCCTTGCAGTCATCTACTGATCCCCTACATAAGGCATTCCCCTTGATTCCCGGGCACTTCCGCTCAGGCAGACAGGCGTATGTGCGGAATTCTGGGAAATGTAGTCCAGAAGCTTCGCTCCAGGAGTTGAGGTCCCTGCCTTGTTTTTCCTCATGGTGATTATTGCTCTTCCGTCCTGAGAATCTTCCACATTTTCAGGACCTACTTTAGGGACCTGCAACAACCAGAAATCGATTTAGTGGAAAGAATTCGCGGCGCAAACGGAGGTTTGAAAGGCGAGTGTGGCGGTGTGCATTTCTTTGGCGGAGACTTCCATTTGGAAGCGATTCGCGCGTCCTGGTGTTTGGGACTGGCTCCGGTCGGGCCTTATTTGAGCGTCTCCCTAGCTCATAGCTCCTCGGTCCGCTTTCCTCCACCTTGCACATACGCTGCCAATTCCTCTCGGTACAGGACTGCGCGAGTTACTTCATCTGTCTCTGGTGCGCTTCTATATGAAGGGGATATTAGTATTTTCGTGAAGAGGCCTTGGTGGCGCAATGTTAAACGCTCGGCTGCTAACGGAAAGGTAGGCAGTTCAAACCCACCAGCCGCTACGCCCTCCTCGGGAGGAAATACCTGATGATCAATCTGCTCTCGTAAAGATTACAGCCTAGAAAACCCTATAGGGCAGTTCTACTCTACCCTGTAGGGTCGCTGTGAGTCGAAGTCCACTCGTCGGCCAACAGCAAGTACTTCCATAATAGAGTTGTTTTGACAGAAGAGGTAGTATCAATAAAAGCCTTAAAACAATACCTGGCACGTGATGAATGGTGATTTTTCGTTGTTACCCATAAAAACATTGCGGACGACGAGTTGGTTCCCGACTCATGGCGACCTTCTGGTTGTTACTACTAGCATTTCATTTCCTGAGAAGCGCTTCTCTAGGGTCTCTGTTAATAATTAGGAAATTGAGGCCCACATGGACACAATGATTAAGTCGTCCTTCGCAAACCCCTCTATGATAAGACATAGGTTAACCAAAACCTCGTTTAATGTTGGTGCAAAGAATTTTAAATTGAACAAAAAGGATGATTTAGCCCTTTGGAGTTTCCTAAGCAATTGAGGTGCTTTATTGTTTTAAGATCTCCGGACTATACCTGAGGAATTGTGCAAATAAATGGGGGGCGGGGGGCAGGCCAGAGACCACTTAGTAACCTGCTGCCAGCTGATCTCACAAAGGGGGCATGGTTCAAACAATCAGATTAAGATTAGCCAGATGAATTTTTTCTATTTTACTTCCTCCTTTTCTCTTTAAAAACTTCATTATAAAAACTGATCCATGACAGTGATTGTACATGTGGAGGTTGGTGTATTGCCGAATGTTTTTATGTGTATATTTTAACCAGAATTTTTTAAAAAGTACCTCATTGTAACTGTCCCTCATGGGGCCTTCCCGTTTTTCCTTAACAGAGGAGTCTTTCTGTGTGTATGGAGATTAACTGCTGGAATGAACCCTGTATATTTTCATTTCTTTGTCCTTTATTTTTTGTTCACACTTTGAATCAAGAATGCAGTCAGAGCTCCAGCTGCAGTGGACCTGGCCCTTGTCTCTGAGTACTGCAGGAAGTGGGATCTTCCTGGATCCCCTCTGACCTCTTAGGAAGGAGGGAGTTGCTTCTCGCCGGTCAGAGTGAGGAGAATGAACTGTGGTGTATCGGGGACAGTGATGGAATCATTGTATTCACAGCCTCCTTTCTTTCACCAGCCCCCACTTCTCTGAAAGGACTGCACGGAGCTGGAGGCAGAGACTCCTTGGCTACTGGTAGGAGAGCCCCAGGTGAGGAAGACTTGGCGTTCTTCCACAGAGATTTTCACGTGTGTTGTAGAGTGTGTGACATGTACTCTGGCATGGGTTGAGATTTAGTTGCCAAGTTCCATTCTAAAGGTTTTATATAAATTAGTCTGTCAAACAGAAAAAATAATAACAGACATCTTACTTTGATTTTAAGGTTTTCTTACTCATGAAACCAAATATTCACTGTAAAGAAATCCCCAACTAAATTTCATTCTGCCAGTGCCTTTTCTTTTACCCAGAGTTGCTGATCTTTTCTTTCCTGTTCCCAAGCCAGGCTTACTAAACTGGAATTTCAGAAGGCATGACTGAAGGTGGGTGGAAGGCCTGAGACCACCTTGTGACTTGATATCATTTGATCTCAGTAAAAGGGGAGGCCAGGTTTCAGTCAGTTATGTGGAGATTGGTCAGTGGTCAGTGTTCTAGCCTTTTCTCTCCTCTTCTCTTTATAAGCCTCATTGTAACTGACTAACTTCGAGTCATTTGCTTTTTTTGGAATCAAAATATTCTTTCTATACGCATATACAATAACTGCTCAGAACCAATGCTATGTTTCAATTTCTTTGAGTGTTGATTATTTTTTTAACACTACATGATTCTACATAGTGGCTCTGTGAAGTGCTACTGCTTTTTTCCTTATTTTATTTATTTCTTTTTAATTATATTTGTCAACTTTATATCAGATGCTAGTTTTTTGTGGGTTTTTTTTCCCCCATACAAAAATTTATACATACATTGTTATGTGATTCTAATTGCACTATGGGTGTATAGGTCAGGATGCGGGAAGCGGGGTGGTGCTGGGGGCTTTTGCTTGCCGGGCTTTGTGTCTGCGGATCTTCCGCACTGGCTGGTTGAACCATGCGGCTATGTACTTGCTGCTGCTCTTCCTTCTGGAAGTGGTGCTCCAGGATCATGTCATTCCGACTGCGCACCATGGCTGTCTAAGGCCCTCATTGAAGCAAAACGGCCTAGTGGAAAAGCTGTTTTGTATTCTTATAGAACCATGTGATAGTGGAGAATTCAGAAAATACAGAAATAAGCAGAGAAAAAGTTTTTTTGAATTATCTGTGACTCCAGAATATAAAGATAGCAACTGTAAAGCTCGGGATACATTTCTGTATAGTGGTTCTTTGCGGATATTTGTGTATTCATTTATATAGAAACGTTAAACAAAAATTATACTTTCCATAATGTTTTTCCCCTTATCTTTTTTAACTATGGAAATTTCTGAACACTTCCAAGAAAGAATACACTATCATCATCATCATCCTTACTATTATTTTCATTACTATTATAATTAGTAAGACTACTTCCTGATTTTTTTAATATTTTATATTATTTCCAAGCTTTGGAAAAGTTCCAAAAAGAGTATCAGGAACTCTCATATACCTTATACTCAGATTCACCAATTGTTTACATTTTGCTTCTTTGCTTTCTTGATGAACGTCAGCTGAATACCATCAGGAATATACCTGTAAGCAAAGACAGGTGGTTTTAGCTTGCTGCAGTGAAGAAACCCACACATAGCAGGGAATGATGGGATGCCTTTGTAAGAGGCGGTTAAGAGGTGCTGGTTATAGGGTTTTAGCATAATATATAGTGTTTGGCTGAAGTCACACCCTACCCTACAGTGATACTGCCTCATTAATTAAACAAAGAAAACCCATTCCCAAGTGGAATTGTAACCACATATATGAGTTGGAATTGACTCAACGGCAATGGTTTTTTTTTTTAAAATAATGGTTAGGGTTTACAACACATATTTTTGGGGGACACAATTCACTCCATAACATTCTACCCCAAAATGCATGTGCTTCCCACATGCAAAACACAATCACTTCATCACATTATCACAAAAGTCTTAAATCAACTCTAAGTCCAAAATGTTATCTTTTGAATTGTCTAAATCAAATATGGGTGAGACTTTAGGTGTATTCCATCCTGAGGCAAAAGTCCTCTTCGTCTGTGAACCTCTGAAATCTGGAATATAAGATGTTCTAGAGTACAATGATGGAACAGGAACAAGGTAGACATATCAATTATAGATGGCAGAAACGGGAGGTAAAGAAGGAATAACAGGAACCGAGTAAGTCCAAAACCCAGCAGAAGAAATTACAGTAGCTCTCAAGGCTTGAAAATAATCCTCTATTCTTCCCAGACCATCTAGGCAATGGCCCCGCCCTCAGACTCTGGGTGTTGCCCGTGCTGTCTGGATTCTAAGTGTAGGCACCTCCAGCCCTGCGCAGGCGCACCACCTTCCAGACCCTGTGGTATGGAAACCTGTAACCAAAGACAGATTACTTAGCTTGTTGTGGCAAGGAAGTCCACACACAGCAGCATATCATGGAATGGCTTTGTAAGAGACAGGAGGGGCTGGTTACAGGGTTTTAGCATAATATAGTGTTTGCTGCCCTAGAGTTGGGCCAACCTCGTAGTGACCCCTACACAGCAGAATGAAACACTGCCCGGTCCTGGGCCATTCCCCCGATCAGTTGTGGATCTGACAGCGTTCCGTAGCGATCCACAGGGTTTTCACTGGCTGATTTTCAGAAGCAAATCACCAGGCTTTTCTTTTTAGTCAGTCTTAGTCTGGAAGGTCCGCTGAAACCTGTTAAGCATCATAGAGTGGTATCTTTGCATGAGGTGCATTTCCTGGAAATCAAACCCGGGTCTCCTGCGTGGAAGGCAAGAATTCTACTGTTACATCACCAATATGTGATAGCATAATATACTAGATGTTTTTAAATGTTATACTAGATAAAAATAGCTAATACTGTTATCTCTTAGACAATAGTAGGAAACATGTTAGATAACATACTGTTATCTAATGCACAGTCCATATTTAAATTTGTTCTCTTGTCCCAAAATAAGTCTTCTCTAAAGGTTTTCCTCTCAGTTCAGGGTCTGATTTATGTATTACCTTTAGGTCTCATGTTTGTGTACTCTCCTTTCACATCTAGATTAATTCTTCAATCTTCTTTATTTGTTCTTGTTGTTTTTGAAAAGTATGGGCAAGGGATTTAGACAAAGGCCTTCATTTGGGGATTATCTGGTATTTTTCATGTTTCGGTTCGGATGACGCAGTATTGGCAGCGATACCACAGAAGTGTTGAGGAGTCTTTCCAGTGCAACATGTCGAGAGGCTAGTGATGTGGGTTTCTCCCAGTACTGGTGATCTCAACTTTGTTCACATGTCTGTCAAAATTCTCTACTGAAAAGGTACTATTTTACTTTTTGTAGGTAATAAATTTTGGGGAGACACATTTATTATTGAGCATTTTACTGTAAAGACCAACTTCTCCCCTTTTTATTGATTCTTTCAAATATAAATTTTATGTCAGTATAGACTCAGAACCCACTCTTGTTTTCAGTTTGGGGCTTTTATGATTAATGTTGCTGTAAACATACAGTTAAGGAGCCCTGGTGGCACTGTGGTTAAAGTAATTGACTGCTAACTGAAAGGCCAGCAGTGTAAGACAACCAGTGGCTGCTTGGGAGAAAGATGTGGCAGTTGGCTTCCAGAGAGATTTACAGCCTCAGCAACCCTATGGGGTGCATACACATGCTAGTCTTTGTATGAACAGGTCCTTTTTATTTTATTTTATTTTTTTGTTATTATTTTATTGTGCTTTAAGTCAAAGTTTACAGTTCAAGTCAGTTTCTCATACAAAAATTTATACACACATTGCTGTGTGACCCTAGCTGCTCTCCCTGTAATGTGACAGCACACTCCTCCTTTCCACCCCATATTTCCCATGTCCATTCAGCCAGCTCCTGTCCTTTTTTGCCTTCTCATCTCACTTTGGGACAGAAGCTGTCCATTTAGTATCATGTATCTACTTGAGCTAAGAAGCACTCTTTTCATGAATATCATTTTACATCCCATAGTCCAGTCTGTTCTTTGAAGAGTTGGCTTCGGGAATGGTTTCAGTTCTGGGCTAATGGAGTGTCCAGGGGCCATGTCTTCCGGGGCCCCTCCAGTCTCAGTTAGACCATTAAGTCTGGTCTTTTTACTAGATTTTGAGTTCTGCGCCTCACTTTTCTCCTGCTCCATCAGGGACTCTGTTGTATTCCCTGTCAGGGCAGTCATTGGTGGTAGTGGGCACCATCTAGTTCTTCTGGTCTCAGGCTGATGGAGCCTCTGGTTTATGTGGCCCTTTCTGTGTCTGGGGCTAATATTTTCCTTGTGTCTTTGGTGTTCTTCTCTTTCGCTCCAGTTGGGTTGGAACCAATTGATGTATCTTAGATGGCTGCTCACTAGCTTTTAAGACCCCAGATGCCACTCACCAAAGTGGGATGCAGAACATTTTCTTAATAAACTTTGTTATGCCAGTTGACCTAGATGTCCCCTGAAACCATGGTCCCCCGCCCCTGCTACTCTGTCCCTCAAAGTGTTTGGTTGTATTCAGGAAACTTCTTAGCTTTTGGTTTAGTCCAGTTGTACTGACATCCCCGTATTGTGTGTTGTTCTTCCCTTCACCTAAGATAATTCTTATCTACTATCTAGTTAGTGAAAACCCCTCTTCCTCCCTCCCCACCCTCGTAACCATCAAAGAATGTTTTCTTCTGTGTTTAAACCATTTCTATATATGGACAAGTCTTTAAGTGGACATATGTTTTCATCCTCCCAGGTAGATACCTAGGCAGGGAGTCACAAGGATGTGTGGTAGTTTCATGTTTGACTTTTTGAGAAACTGACAAACTGTTTTCTAAAGTGGCTTCATCAAACTTTTTTTTTCCAGAATCTTGTGTTTATTTAATGAAAACAAAAAATTACTTTTTTTCCTCTAAGCATGTTTATCTATTTTATTCTTCCATGTTTCAATTAATTTTATCAAAGAAATGTATAACCTTAGTTTAAAACATTCAGGGATACTATAAGATTTGCCAGCATTTGTGTTGCAGCTTTTTATGATGATAAATAGGCCTCTTTGGGACCTTTCTGCTTAATGACAGAAATTCACTTGTTTTCACACCTTTTAGAAAATGATTGTGCCAATTTAAATATTATTGTTAAGGCAGCAATATTAGGGAACACAGACAAGCCCATTTAAGAGAGTTTTCAGAGGACACATGGGACTTCCACTCAGCAGCAATCACATCAGAAGTCCATGTATCTGACCCTGTTCATTTCATAGAAATTAAATCTGTAAGGATAATTGCCTACTACCGAATATCATGTGCTGTTCTACAGCTGAAAAGAAATAAGAACTCTGATAGAGTTCTAAGAGTTTTCCCCCTTGCAACAATCCAGTCAGTGGGGACTCTTACTTCCTGTTTCACAGATGACAGAATTGACCAAAGAATTCTGATTAATTTGCCCAATATGATACAGCTAGTGAGAAGCCGTACTGGGATTTGAACCCACATATATATTGACCCCAAAGCTGACTCTTATTCAGTATGTTATATTGCTTGAAATGCTATCATACCAGAATCACAGTTGCTATCTTGGGGGCCAAAAGGTAGCACTGGTGATGGGGCCACTGTGTGTAACTGTGCAGAGTGTTCACTGAACCCAGACTGAAAGGGGTCAAGGGCATCTGGTGTCCACATCATGCTCTGCACATCAGGCTGTGTGCAGCTGCAGTCACCTGGACAAAAGGGCTGATTCACAATATGCGTTCACGAAGGTTAGCCACCTTTTTATGTCTTCCTTCTCCTTCCCTAGTTCGGCATTCCTGGTACTCTGTGTGTCTCAGGACTCTGAACAACGCCAGAAGTAGGAAGAAAAATGAGCACGTTCACAGTGAGTGGGGCTTACCTTTTCACTCTTAAAATTCCTTCTCACTACGCAGATGGACACTTGGTTTTCACTTTTTTTTAAAACCTCAAAGAAAACAAGAGACATTTGTAGACCTATTGTTTGTTAGGTGCTTGGTGTGTATGTTTTTGGCTGACTTTGAATTTGTTTTTAATTTTTCTAATATTTTATCTTTTTTTTCTCTTAAAACTAAGGATAAAAGAAGGAATAGGAATGAACAGTTCTCTCACTTTACTGCTCCCTTACTAATTAGCTGTTTGTATTTTCTCATATTCCTTTCCACATGTACTTTTATGACTTATTGTATTCATTATATACACCTAATTTTTAATTGTCCGTTTTTCATTTACCATTGTGAAACAATCTTTTTTTTATCATTTCATCATTTTCCAATTGAATTACTACACCTTTGTATTTTTAACTACTTGCTTCTCTTAGACATGGAAGTGGCTTAGGAATTTTATTATTTTTAAATAATATTTTATTGTTTTCGGTGAAGGTTTACACAGCAATTTAGTTTCTCATTCAACAATTTCTGCACAAATTGTTCAGTGAAATTGGTTACATTTTTCGCCATGTGTGAATATTCTCAATATTTCTGTTCGTGTTATTCTGTTCCTATTAATCTCATTTCCTTGCCCCTTTATATTCTTATCTTTGTTTTATAGTAACTGTTGATCGTTTGGTCTCATAGAGATGATTTTTTCTTTTAAAGGAGCACAGTACTCACAGGTAATATTGTTTATTTTGTGAGCCAATCTGTTATTTAGCTAGAAGGTGACCTCAGGTGCTAGTTTCTGTTCAAGGTTTAAAGAGTATCTCAGGGCAGTAGTCTCAGGGAGTCCTCCAGTCTCAACCTGTCCATGTCAACATTCTCCCCTTCTCGACCTTGGGTTCCCCATCACCAGCTTTCCTGTCCCCTCCTGCCTTCTTGTCCTTACCCCTGGGCTGGTGTGCCCATTTAGTATTGTTTTGTTTCGTGGGAGTGCCTAATCTTTGGCTGAATAGTGAACCTCAAGAGTGACTTCATTACTGAGCTAAACGGGTGTCTGGGGGCCATACTCTCAGGGTTTCTCCTCTCTGTGTCAGCCCAGTAAGTCTGGTCTTTGGTTCCTTTTTTTGTGAGTTAGAGTTTTGTTCTACATTTTTCTTCAGCTCTGTCCGGGACCCTCTATTGTGATCCCTGTCAGGCCAGTCAGTTGTGGTAGCTGGGCACCATCTAGTTGTGCTAGACTCAGTGTGGTGGAGACTGTGTTACTTGTGGTCCATTAGTCCTTTGGACCAATTTTTCTCTTATGTCTTTAGTTTTCTTCATTCTCCCTTGCTCCAGACAGGGTGAGACCAGTGGAATATCTTAGATGGCCGCTTACAAGCTTTTAAGACCCCAGAGGCTACTTACCAAATTAGAATGTAGAACAGTTTCTTTATAAACTATGTTACGCCAATTGAGCTAGATGTTCGCTGAGACCATGGTATCCACAGCCCTCAGCCCGGTAATTTGGTCCCTCGGGGTATTCAGGGGTGTCTCTGGAGCTTCAGTGACCTTGCTTTGGACAAGTTGTGCTGACTTCCCCAGTATTGTGTACTGTCTTATCCTACGCTGAGGTTACCACTTATCTTTTGTCTATTTAGTGTTTTTTCCTCCCCACTCCTCCTCTGCTTCGTAACCATCAAAGATTGTTTCTTTTTGTGTGTAAACCTTTTCATGAGTTTTTATAGTAGTGGTCTCATACAATATTCGTCCTTTTGTGACTGACTTATTTCACTCAGCATAATGTTCTCCAGATTCATCCATGTTGTGTGATGCTTCACAGATTCATCATTGTTCTTTATCGTTGCATAGTATTCTGTTGAGTATATGTACCACAGTTTGTTTATTGTAGCCATGGTTCTTGAGGAGTATTAGTTCTATAGACTAGTTCTATAAGGATTAGCACAAAGCTGGTTCCTATTAGGTTGAGGTTAAATATGTCCCTAATGTCCCTCTTTTCCAAATTGCTGTACCATTCCATCATCTCTAACATCAGCTACTCCTCGTACGCTCAGTGCTCTCTTCCTTGTCTTTGGGTTCCCTAATTTGCTGCGGTGTCTCACAGAACTCACAAACTCTATCTAGGAAGTGTCTCTAGCTGCTATGGAGGATGGCAAGTCCCAAATCTGTGGGTCAGGCATAGGCTTCTCCCGAGCCACATGGCTGTAGGAGATGACAAACCCAAACCAGCACTTCAGGCCACAGGCTACTGGCTCACAAGGCTATGGAAGCTGGCGAATGAGGTCAGACAATAGGTTGCTGGCCCACAGGGCTGCAGAAGCCAGCAAATCCCAGAATCAGCAGGTCACACAGCAGGCCTGTTGCTCAAGGCCCAAGAACTGGAGGTCAGACAGTAACAAACTGGACACAGGATCCAGATGCACAGAGAGAGAGCCCCGCCAGGGCACCCACATATATACCTTTGATGCAGACCACCCCACTGTGAAGGGCGTAACTTGAGTAAGGGTAGGACTTGAGTCACCCCTTCCTACAAGGCTGTGACTTAGGATATACCCCACAGAAATCCTGCCTCATTAACATGTAAAGGTTAGGATTTACAACACATAAAATTATATGGAAAACCATATAATACTGGGAATCATGGCCTAGCTAAGTTGACATATAACCCCTACTATCACTGGTTCTATATTCCCACTCATTGTGTGTGAGTCACAAAAACCATGGTTAGACATGCCATATTAAGTAATTCGTTGCATGGCACATAGGCATGATTGAGTCAAGGCCACAGGATTGAATTCAAAATCAAGCCACCTTACCATCCTGGAAGTTTGGCTGGTATCATGTGAGTCAAAGCTCTAAACCTCTGATCACATGGCGGTCTTTCTGGTGTGGTCAGCCCCAGTCCTTAGTCACCTTGTTAGCATAAGCTCCAGGTGTAGTCCCAGAGGACCATCAGGGATAACAAAGATGCTCCAATAACTAAGGAAGTTCCAAGGATTTAGAGGCTACCTCCCAGGAACCAGAGACAAATGCCAACCAAATTATTTGTTTCACACTTGGGTTTCACACCTATGCAACTATGAAATGGGTTGAAATAGATAACAATTTTGATAATAATTAATTCTAATAATGATAGCTATTATTTATTAAGCACTTATTTTGTGCCACACACTGTTAGAGTGATGTGTGTGTGTGTATCTCTGTGTGTATATTTCCTTGTTTATCCTTGAAAGAAGCTTATGTTGCACAAACTATTTGAATTATGATACAAAGAGGAAACTTAGATATGTAGGAAAACTTGTCCAAGTTCACCTGCCTAGTAAGGGACAGATCATGGGAATAGGCATGGTAGCTACAACACTGTGCATTGAATGTTGGAATTCCTGGTTGGTGTGTGTGCCTTGAGAGTTGAGAGGATGTACTACATACCTGTCCAAGACAGAATACCAAAAGATCATTAGTTTGGCAAACATTCATGAATAGTGCTACCAGAGTCAGTGTCTGTGGTTGGAGGACAGTGGGTACCATCAAATTGTACTGAAAATAAATTGACCATCTTTTCTGAGGCATTTGGCAATATAAATCAAAATGTAAACTCTGTGAGACCCAGCATGTAACATTTTGAGTTCTAGAGGTTACTCTCTGAGAACACTAAGTAAAAGTCTAAGGGTTTTCATCCATAGCCTCACTGTCCATGAAGGTAAGGAAAACTCATGTATGGCACTGGCAGGATAGAAGGAGAAAGGCTGGGAAATCTACACATTTACTCATGTTCCCCAAAATCTGGAATGACTTCCCCCATCCTCCCAACCTTTTCGAGTGGATGATAGTTGTAAGACTGGGTATACTTGTGCTTGATGTTGTAGGAATCGGTGACATTCAAGGACGTGGCTGTGATCTTCACTGAGGAGGAGATGGGGCTGCTAAACCCTGCCCAGAAGAAGCTGTACCGAGATGTGATGGTTGAAAACTTCAGGAACCTGGTGTCAGTGGGTGAGGACAGCCTCTCTCTGGAGGGTCTTTATCTCCTCAGATATTCAAGGCTTTGATTGGTCTTGGAATAGTCACCTGAGTTTGGGGAACTGACTCTCTTACCAACAATTTTTTAAGAAATAAAACACAGTAGAAAGTACCAGGGTTCATTAGGAAGGAAGGAGCACATTGCTGCACAAACTTTGGCCGATTGCATGTGTGGTGTGAGATCCAGTAGGAGGAGATTTAATGAAAGCAGACATTGATTTAGAAGTAGGTCAACCTACATTTTAGTAATATGTATTTATGCGTATGCACCTGGGTGTTGAAATAAATGTCATTTCTTCAAGTGTGTCATCTTACAAAAATGTTGGAAAAACACTGCTTCTGATTACTTCATGAGTATGCAGTTGGAATGCAAATTTCCAGTAAATTGTACCAGTAGGGGGTTCATTTTAAAAAGTTGACTTAACATTCACAGGCCTCCAACCGTTTAAACACGATATATGATATTTCCAACCAAAACCACACCTGCTCCTATCGAGTCGATTTCTAATAATAGTGACCCTCTAGGACAGAGTGGAAGTTCCCCATAGGGTTTCCAAGGATGTAATCTTTATGGAAGCAGACCGTCACATCTTTCTCCCACAGGGTAGCTGGTTGGTTTGAACCACCAACCTTCTTGATAGTGTCTGAGTATTTAACCACTGTACCACCAGGGCGCCGTGGCACTTAGAAAGAAGGAAAAAGGCTTTCAGTGATGAAGACAGCAACCCAAAGAGAAGGGAATTCAGATAAAACTAGCCACTAGGAATCCTTGTCGATGGTTATCCATCTGTTTTACTTTCTGCCTCCCCTGTTGCTGTCACCCTGATTCAAATTGCCAAACCTCTCTCCTGGATTATCACAACAGCCTTTGTACTGATTGCCACGCTTGCACCCTTTCCCTCCTAAATTCCGTTTGACATGTAGCCATCTAAGTGATCTATGGGAAATGTAAGTCAAATTAAGTCTTTCCTTTACTTAAAACACTTGGCAGCTTCTTATATTTCTTACAGAGGTTCATGGAGTATGACTTTTTGCATTTACGACAATAATAAAAAACCTACTATCCTACTATTTTGTGTGTTAATGATGTACATTCTGCAGTAACGAACACCGAGGTGTGAGGTGAGAGTAGCGCTGGCTGTGATGGTTAAGGTTATGTGTCAAGTTGGATGGGCCGTGATTTCCAGTAGTTTGGCAGTTATGTAATGATGTAACTTGGTAGTATGTAATGATATAATTTGGCAGTTATGTAATGATGTATTCATCCTCCATGTTGTAATCTGATAGGGTCATCCTCCATTTTTGCATAATGCCAATTTTTGCATGACAACTGTCTCTTTCAAACCTGACCATGTCTATAAGTGAGGAGTGGATGTATCTTACAGTTCTGTAGGTTGGAAGTCCAACATGGGTTTTACTGTGGTAAAATCAAGATGTCAGCTGCGCTGCCTTCTTTTCTGGAGGATGTAGGGAAAATCTATTTCCTTGTCTTTTCCAGCTTCTAGAAGCTGCCAAATTCCTTTGCTTGTGGCCTCCATCCTCCACTTGTAAAGCCAGCAACATTGCATCACTCTGACCACTCTTCTGTGGTCACATTTGCCTCTATCTCTCCTGCCTCGCTCTTCTACTTTTAAGGACCTGTTTGAATACATTGAGCCCATCGGATATTGTCTGATAATGTTCCTATTTTAAGGTTAGCTGATGAGCAATTTAAATTCCTTATGCTACCTTAACTTCCGTTTGCTATATAACCTAACATATTCTCAGTTTTAGGAGTTAAGATTTGGAAATCTTTGTGGGACCATTATTCTGCCTACTGGATGCCTCTGCCACAGACTCCTTTACTTGCTGTCTCTCTGCCTGGAATACGTCTTCACTTGAATTCTTTCTGACCCCCTTGTTTACTTCATTCAGGTCTCTGTTCTGTTTTAATATCACAAAAGAAGACTTGTCTGTCCACCCTATATAAAATACCACCCTCTCTTTACTGTCCTTGCCCTGTCTTTTCACAGCTATCTTTTATCTGCTCATCACTTGTCACTCCTACTAGAATGTTTTCTCCAAGAGTGAAAGATTTTTATCTGTTTCGTTCATTGCTAACTCCTCAGGGCCTAGAATTGTCCTCATACATGGAAAGTATCTGTACATATTTGTTGACTTGATAAATTGAGTTAATGTGCATAGGGACCTCTCTGTCTTCCTCAGTCAAGGAGATAGCTAACAGGTGATGCACAAACCAGAGTGAATAAGGCCATTGCAGAACATTTTGTGTCTTCTGATGAATACCTAGCCAAGCTCCCCTCTCTTAGGTGCCCTTGTGGGGAGTGTGTGTGTGTGTGTGTGTGCATTTGTCCCACATCCTAGGAAAACACTTAAGCATTGTGATTTGTGACTGTGCTGAATAATACGTTTTCCCTTTGGCACTCCTGGAGCCTTCTATAGGGGGGCATGTTCATTTCTGGAACAATATACTACATTTTCATGTGAGGATTCTGATGTCTACTTGTGAGATAGGCCCTCCAAGAAGAAAAAAAAATCTCTTTCCTGAGGTCTTAGACAATAACCAGGCAAGCTTAATTTCCCTTAAAGATTTGTCAGCTGCTGCCCATTCACTCTTCCAAAGGCCACATTGTACATCAATACCCCTGGGCTTCCCCTTCCCTATGCTAGAGGGGGCCAATTTTGTTCTTTTTTTTTTTTTTTCTTTTCTTTTAATTTTTTTTTTTTATTGTACATTAGGTGAAGGTTTACAGAACAAGTAGTTTCTCATTAAACAGTCAGTACACATATTGTTTTATGACATTGGTTAACAACCCCACGACATGTCAACATACTCCCTTCTCAACCTTGGAGGACCTTTTTTTTTGGGGGGGTCCAAATATGCGTAGCCAAAGATACACCGTTTCAGAAATTTCTACATGTACTATTCAGTGACATCAATTACATTCTGTCAGTTGTGCTACTGTTCTCACTATCCTTTTCCAAATTACTCCATCCCCATTATCTTCAACTCAACTGGCCCCTAGGCTTCCCATCAAACCTTTTGAGTTGCTATTGTCAATTTGATCTCACACAGACCATTCTTTTTCTTTTTTTTTGTACCTTAGGTGAAGGTTTACAGAACAAATAGTTTCTCATTAAACAGTTAGTGCACATATTGCCTTATGACAATGGTTAACAACCCCACGACATGTCAACACTGTCCCTTCTCAACCTTGGGTTCCCAATCACCAGCTTTCTTATCCCCTCCTGCCTTCTAGTCCTTGTTCCTGGACTGCTGTGCCTCATTAGTCCCATTTTGTTTTATGGGGCTGTCCAATTCCTGGCTGAACGGTGAATCCCTGGAGAGACCTCACCTATGAGCTAAAAGGGTGTCCGGGGGCCGTACTCTCAGGGTTTCTTCAGTCTGTCAGGCCAGTAAATCTGGTCTTTTTTGTGAAAAGGGGGCCGATTTTGGAAGAGAGTAACATGAGTCACCCAGCTGAGTGTTACCCGTATTTCTGATTGCCTCAACATTCCATTTCAATATTTTGCTTAATTAAGGACTTGACAGCTTCTTGAACCAAACTGTTCCAAATTTTCAAGCACTATACCATAGTCAAAAAGGCATATTTTATGGTAACCAGTGGAAACGTTTCATGATTGTATAGATTTATATATGACTTCATAAGGTATTTCCTGGAATGACTTTTTTTTTTTTTTTTTGCTTTGGATTATGCTCTGATATTTTCTATTCTTTTTAATGCTATTACAAGCTTTAAATTTATTTCACAGCTTACAAATGGGCTGCAGTCTTCAGTCTGAAAACCTGTTGTGAGTGGTCAGTTTGTCTACATCCACAGATTTTCAATACTCTGTTTTTAAAGAGATAGCCCAAAGCTTCAGAAGGAACCTTTGCATAGGCCCTCACACTTTCTTTTCACTGAAGCGATTTTTGCAACCTTTGATTTTCACCTGAGCAGCATCACTCTTGGTGGACCTTGTCTCTACAACAGCCTTCAGTTTCCCAGCAAAACTGCAGTTTCCTATTACTTTCCTCTTTTACACAGTTTACTTAGAAAGCTTTTTTTGTTTCTACGACTTGACTTAAATCTTCACAAAAACATGAAACAGGGATTTATTCATTCAGCATGCACTTGTCGAGTGCCCATGATGTGCAATGCAGTCTTCTGGACATGGTTATAAAGCAGGAAATAGTGTAAATGCTTGTCCTTATTGATACTGCGTCATAGTCAGACAGACATACAATGAACAAAAATGACCTAGAGAGTTTGTCGTATGGTAGTAAGTACTGTGTAGAATACAGAGTCAAGGGGGATGGAAGTTGCCAGAGGTGGACAGGGTTTATTATTTTACCTTGAACTTATTGATGGACTGACATTTGAGCAGAGACCTCAAAGAAGTAAGGAACCATCCATGCAAGTATCTTATCTCGGTAGAGGTCCAGGCTGAATGTAACTCCCTTTATAGGATTGGCTTTCAGAAAATTTCACTGTGCCCTGTTCTTTTTCTCCTCCCCAGCTCTGTCTCTAATAAAGCATTAGTTTGCACTGGTTCACTTTCTTTCTTGGAGATTATGAAGTTGTGAATTACTGTCAGGTTTCAGAATAGTGTATGTCACCACTTCAACATTTTTCCCCCATTGTCCTCATGGAGGAATCTTCTCAGAAGAAGCTAAAGGAGGAATCTCTGCTTATATGCTGCATCTTAGTCAGTAAGGAATAGTGTATTTTTCTCCCAAATCTGCAAGTCATTATAATGATTCAAGGGCTTCTCAGTTCTTTAGGCATTGGAGTAATTTTCCAATAAAACAACCTGTCATGGATTGAGTTGTGTCCCCCAGAATTGTGTATCAACTTGGCTAGACCATGATTCCCAGTATTGTGTGGCTGTCCACCATTTTGTGACCTAATGTGATTTTCCTGTATGTTGTAAATTCTAACCTGTATGATGTTAATGAGGCAGGATTAGAGGCAGTTATGTTAATGGGGCAGGATGCAATCTACAGGATTAGATTGTATCTTGAGTCAATCTCTTTTGAGATATAAATGAGAGAATGGAGCAGAGAGGAGAGAAACCTTATGCCACCAAGAAAGAAGCACAAGGAGTGGAGTGCATCCTTTGGATCCAGAGTCCCTGCACTGAGGAGCTCCTAGACCAGGGGAAGGTTGATTACAAGAACTTTCCTCCAGAACTGACAGAGAGAGAAAGAATTCCCCTAGAGCTGGCACCCTGAATTCAGACTTCTGGCTTCCTAGATTCTGAAAGAATAATCTCTGTTAAAGCCATCCACTTGTAGTATTTCTGTTATAACAGCACTAGATAACTAAGAAAATAACCCAAGATACAGTTTACACAATCTGATTAAATATCTGCTAGAACAAACTAGGCAGCTTTTTATTTATTATTGTACTTTAGATGAAGGTTTACACAACAAACTAGCTTCTCATTAAACAATTAGTACGCATATTGTTTTATGACATTGGTTATCAACCCCATGACATGTCAACACTCTCCCTTCTCAACCTTGGGTTCCCTATTACCACCTTTCCTGGTAACTAGGCAGCTTTTTATTGACTATTCTTAAACACAGAAAACTGACATTCTCCTTTGTAAAAATTTCCTTCAAAAACCCATTGCTGTCAAATTGATTCTGAATCATAGCAACCCAATATGACAGAGCAGAACTGTTAACATAGGTTTTCCAAGGCTGTAAATCTTTACAGAAGCAAATTTTCACATCTTTCTTCCATAGAGCAGCTGGTAGGTTCAAACTGCTGACCTTTCTGTTAGCAGCCAAGCACTTAACCACTGCGCCACCAGAGTCCTCCATTAATTGAGAAGTTTACTGAAAAAATAATCTGAAAGTATGCATGCTTTTGATTGTGTTATTGCTTTTCCTTAAAGTTCTCATATATTTGTTTTTAAAATTTTAATCTAATGAAAATATACACAGCAACTCATACACCTTGTTGATTCATTATTATTTTCAACATGATTTTTCTAACTACATAATTTACTATACAAGATTCTATACTAACTGAAATTTAATAGAAATAGCAAGTGGGTAACTTTGTATAATATTACCAATTTTTTAAATTAAGGCTTTGATTTCTACATTGTACCACACATAGTTGATTTGGTGTTGTCTAATGTGTCTTGTTAATACTTAGTGAGTTGGAGCCCAGTGCTTCTACTCTTGGCTTTGATGGTATGTAAACTGGAGAACATGATATGCAGTGGAAAAGATCACCTGAACTTTCTCTGGGCTCAATAATGTCTCATCCCCTATCTAAGTGTGAAATCTGGAAAACTCTTAACAAATCTTTTAGATATCTATATCTCTGAATTGTCTGTCCTTACAGGTGGCAAGAACCCAAGGCAGGTGGAGACTGTTCCACAAGCAGGAGCACATGAGGAGCTTTCCAGCTTGCGTATCTGGCAAAAGATTGCAAGTGACTTAACCGGGTGTCAAGATTCCATGAAAAATAGGTCCCAGTTCTACCAACAAGGTGATTCACTGTTTCTGGTTGCAGGAGGACTATCTAACATTCACACAGAAGAGGCATCTCACCAGTGTAATGAATGTACAGAAACCTCCAGTGACGTGTCCAGCTTTGATCTTCATCTGCGATTACACTCACAAGAAAAGTCTCTCACATGTAATGAGTGTGGAAAAAGCTTCTGTTATATCGTAGGTCTTCAAAATCATCAGAGAGTTCACATAGGAAAGAACTGCTGTAAGTGTGATGAGTGTGGTAAGGAATTTAGTCAGAGTTCACATCTGCAAAGTCATCTGAATATCCATACTGTAGGGAAACTGCAACAATACGAAGAATGTGGGAAACACTTCAGGCATATAGTAAATGTTCATTACAAAGGCTACACAGGAGCAAAACCTTATAATTGTGACGACTGTGGGAGAGCTTTTATTTACCGTTTGCATTTTCAGGAACATCAGAGAATCCACACTAGGGAGAAAACATTCAACTGTGATACACGCGGTAAGTACTTTGGTCGTAGAGCAACACTTAATACTCATTACGTGTTCCATAAGGGAGAGAAACCCTACAAATATGAGGAGTATGGGACAAACTTCATTCATAACTCATATCTTTATATCCATCAGAATGTTTCCACAGGAGGAAAACCTTGTAAGTGTGAGGAATGTGGTAAGAGCTTCAATCATCCTTTGCAATTTCAGGCCCATCAGATAGTTCACACTGGAGAGAAACCATACATATGTAACATGTGTGGAAAAGGCTTCATTTACAGTTCAAATTCGCATTCCCATCAGGTAGTCCACACTGGAGAGAAATCATACAAATGTGATGTGTGTGAGAAGGGTTTCAGTCAGAGTTTATGTCTTAAAATCCATCAGAAGATCCACAATGTAGAGAAACCTTGTAAGTATGAGGAGGGTGGGCAAAACTTCAATTGGAGTTCAAGACTTCAAGTTCACCAGGTGATTCATACTGGTGAGAAACCATTCAAATGTGAAGAGTGTGGGAAGTACTTCAGAAGTAGATCAAACCTTCAAACTCATCATAGAATCCACACAGGAGAGAAATCCTATAATTGTAATGAGTGCGGGAAGGGCTTCAGGCAGGCTGCACATCTTTTGACCCATCAGAGAGTCCACAGTGGAGAAAAGCCATTTAAATGTGAAGAGTGTGGGAAGGGCTTCATTACTAGAGCAGATCTTCAAATTCATTGTAGAATCCACACAGGAGAGAAACCCTATAATTGTGAGGAATGTGGGAAAGGCTTCAGGCAGGCTGCACATCTTTTGACCCATCAGAGAGTCCACAGTGGAGAAAAACCATTCAAATGTGGAGAGTGTGAGAAGTCCTTTAGTAGTAGATCAAATCTTCAAACTCATCGTAGAATCCATACAGGAGAGAAATCCTACAATTGTGAAGAGTGTGGGAAGGGCTTCAGGGTCGCTTCACAACTTCTGACCCATCACAGAGTCCACAGTGGAGAAAAACCATTCAAATGTGAAGCATGTGGGAAGTACTTTGGTAGTAGATCATATCTTCAAACTCATCGTAGAATCCACACAGGAGAGAAATCCTATAATTGTGAGGAGTGTGGGAAGGGCTTCAGACAGGCTGCACATCTTTTGACCCATCAGAGAGTTCACAGTGGAGAAAAACCATTCAGATGTGAAGAGTGTGGGAAGACCTTTTGTCAGAATTCACACCTTCAAGCCCATCAACGAGTCCATAATGAAGAAAAGCCATACAAATGTGAAAAGTGTGGAAAGGGCTTCAAGTGGAGTGAGAATCTTAACACACATAGGAGAGTCCACACAGGAGAGAAACCATATAAGTGTGTGAAGTGTGGTAAGTATTTCAGTCAAGCCTCAAGTCTTCAACATCATGAGCGCATCCACACTGAAGAGAAACCATACACGTGATGTGGTAAAGTCTTCAGTCAATCTTCACAACTACAGTCTCACTTGAGAGGTCACACTGGGGAGAAACCTTGAAAGTGTGAGATTTGGCAAGGCTGACCAATCACCTATAAGGGTTTCATGCAACTTATTTGCATGGTGCCACCCCTGCAACTGTTTCATGCACTTTATTTGCATGGTCTCACCCCCCTGCAAGGGTTCCATGCATCTTAATTTGCATTAACAAAACAGTCCAATCCGTTTGGTATGCCACAAGCACCTTATTTGCACCAAACCACAAACCCACTGCCATGGACTTGGTTCTGACCCATAGCAACTGTATACGGTTTCCAAGGCTGTAATCTTTACAGAAGCAGACTGCCACATCTTTCTCTTGCGAAGTAGCTAGCGGGCTTGAACAACCTTTTGGCTAGCAGCACACTGCTTTAACCACTGCACAACCAGGCCTCCTCTTATTTGTACAGTCCCACAAATTCGTTTTGTGGAAATTACAAGACCATGGCTAGAAGGGCCATATAAAGTAATTCACTTCATGCATTACCAGTGACAATTTTTTTGTCAGCATTTAATTGATCATTGATACTTGATTATCTGCATTTTTATCCAGGTTTGATATGTTGTCTTCTAATTGATACAGCTTTTTTTTTTTTTTTTTTTTTTTTAACTAAAACTTCTGAGGTAGAGGCTACACCACATATTAAGGACATATAATACTGTCAAGTTTTATACCCCATATTGTTTTCTCACACCATGAAATAAATACAAAAAAAAATTCTGAGAGTTTGATAATTGTATAAAATGTTTTCATTATTTGGACAAGAGTGTCATGATTTTCTCTGTTAGGAGTAATGCAGTTTTTTCTAAAGGAGTATATATGGAGATGTATAATGGGCTTCTCTTTCATCTGGAAATCATGATTATGACGTTTAAAAACAAAAATGATGTCACTGAATTTTCTTCAAGTGAAAAAAAGTGTTCACCTATAGGAATTTGAGTTTTTCTATATTTTTGTAATAACATGAAGCCATTAAAATGATGGCATAGAACTAATTACAGGATAAGAACATTGGTTTTTGAAAATCATAGATTGCATCATTCATAGTATAATCAAATCTGTGTGAGCGTGAACGCATAAGGTAATTTTTAAGGGGATACTCATCCTTAGTGATTTTCTCTGGAAAGGAGATTTTTGTCTTGTTTTTTTTGTTTTTTAATTCTATAAAATACGTTTTAATTTTTCAGTGAACATCAATATTCCCAAAACAGTAAACCATGTACAACAGAATTTGAAAAAGTACTAATATTAATCCCTTATAAACCAAAAAAACCTAACCCATTGCCGTCGAGTCGATTGCGACTCATAGCAACCCTATAAGGACAGTAGAACCGCCCCATAGGGTTTCCAAGGACTGCCTGATGGATTCAAACTGCTGACCTTTTGGTTAGCAGCCATGGCTCTTAATCACTACTACACCACCAGGGTTTCCTAATCCCTTATAGTTAGGACTAATAATATGATTGCTGTCTATTACCATATGGCATATAAAAACACAATGAATAGAACTCCAATTTTTAAAAAGCAAATATTCTCTGGTTGTTAAGGAGAAGGAAATCCTGAAAAGAAGAACAAAGTGGTTGCATGTAGACGTAAAAGAAAAATGCAGTAAAGATTGAGGAGTATATAAGAAGGTAATATATCATGACAGTAATGGACCCTCAGAGTGGAAGCAGTAAGGACAAAGAGCATGTTTGGATGCCATTCCATGGTATATTTTAAGTGTATTTGGTTAAACCGCATATACTATCTTGGTTACCTAGAGCTGCTGTAAGAGAAATACCACAAGTGACTGTTTTTCAAGAACAGAAATACATTTTCTCACAGTGCTGAAGGGAAAAGTTCCAAATTCAAGGTGTGGCTACAGGAGGTTGTCCGTCTCAATTGTTCCATTAATTCTGTGCTCTATTTTTCTCCTGGTGTGTATCTATTTTGCTGTCTTTTTGTAACTCAGAAATGATTAGGTTTACGACTTACTGTACACTGCTATAACCTCATTAACAAGTGGTCATATTTGTAGATACAAGGGGTAGGATTCCAGTATATATCTGGGGGAAGAATTCAACACTCAGCAAAGTATATCTAGGAGGGAGACAGGTTTGCGTAATTGATTTTCTGGTCCATACTTTAACAGTATTCTAGGTACTTAATAAGATCTATGCCGTCTCTATGCATGATGTGTCAGGGGTCCCTAAGATTATGCCCAGGATCTCTGGTTCACTGTGAGTACTCACAAGACTCAATATATAGTTTTATCTATGACTATGATTTATTACAGTGAAAGGATACAAAATAAAATGAATAAAGGGGAAAAGCAGATGGAGTGATGTTGAAATCAGGTACAAACTTAAAAGCTTGGAACACACGACATTAAATTCCTTCAGTGTTGGTATGTGGCAACACATAAAATGGCAACTTGGGAAGACACATTGCCCAAGGTTTTTATTGGGAACTGGTTATGTAGGCATTTTCTGCCTAAAATGTACCAAAACTTCAGCCTCCCAGAAGAAAAGGCGTACAGGGTAAACCATGTTATTTGTACAAATAGATTATTTTATTTTTATTGTGCTTTAAGTGAAAGTACAATGCAAGTCTCATACAAAAATTTATACATACACTGTTTTGTGACTGTAGTTGCTCTCTCTGTACTGTGACAGCACACTCTTTCCACCCTGGATTTCCCGTGTCCATTCAACCAGTTCCTGACCCTCTCTGCCTTCTCATCTCACCTCTGGACAGGAGCTGCCCATTTAGTCTTATGTATCTACTTGAGCTAAGAAGCACACTCTTCATGAGTATCATTTTATGTCCCATAGTTCAGTCTAATCTTTGAAGAGTTGGCCTCGGGAATGCTTTTAGTTTTTAGCTAATGGAGAGTTCAGGGGCCATGTCTTCTGGGGTCCCTCCAGTCTCAAACCATTAAGTCTGGTCTTTTTTACTAGAATTTGAGTTCTGCGCCCTACTTTTCTCCTGCTCCATCAGGGACTCTGTTGTGTTCCCTGTCAGGGTGGTCATTGGTGGTAGCCAGGCATCGTCTAGTTCTTCTGGTCTCAGGCTGATGGAGTCTCTGGTTTATGTGGCCCTATCTTGGGCTAATACTTGCCTTGTGTCCGTGGTGTTCTTCATTCTCCTTTACTAGATTATTTTGATGCTTCCTTGAAGATGAAGAAATTCTTTTTGAGGGTTGTAGCTTCTCATGCCAGGCACTTCTAACTTGCTCTTCTTGATCACCTGCCCTGTAGATTTTGAGCAACCTCCACAATCACATAGGTCAGTTCCTTGCAATAAATCTCAGTATATTTCTCCTACTCGTTTTCTTTCTCTGGGTGAACACTTGACTGCTACAGATTTTGGTACTGGAAGTAGATTTAGAGGAACAGGATTTTAAAGGTAAGTTTACTGATTTTTTTTTCTCATTCATACATTTACTGAAGGTATGACATATTTGGGTAATATATCTGTGGGTGGAACCAAAGGCTTATTGTGTATGAATATGTTCCACTTTAGTTGTTAGGTTCGTCCAGTGGTTCCAACTCATGGCGACCCTATGTACAACTGAACAAAACACTGCTTGGTCTTCTGCCATCCTCACAATTGTTATCTTTGAGCCCATTGTTGCAGGCACTTGGCCAATCCTTCTCGTTGTGGATATTCCTCTTTCTTTTTTGCTGACTCTGTACCAAGCGTGATGTCCTCCAGGGACTGGTTCCTTCTAATAACATGTCCAAAGTACGTGAGACAAAGTCTCGCCATCCTCGCTTCTAACAAGCCACCTCAATGTTGCAGAACAGGTTACCTTGGTCAAGTGTGTGATCATGGGCCATGTACTCTAAAAAGCAGAAGCAGGAGCCTAGGACAAAATGGAGTCTGATTCAGACCTGTGTCAACCATTTTAGTTATGTCAAGCACCTCAATTTTAGAATGCTCTTTCACACTTCTCCATTTTGATTATGAATCTCTGTAGATTGTAAGAGTGTATTCTTCTGCATAGATTTCTCATTGGATTGATCTTTTTATAAGTTTGATCTTTTATCAACTTTTTCACCATGCCATAGCTCAAACACCCTGCTTCTGTGACCCTCCAGTTGGGGCATGTGTGGAGCAAGGCCACATTTGGAGGAACAACTTATCATCCAAAAGGGCTAACTCAAGGTGTGAGCTTAGTTTCTTTAAGATACATAACCCTCTGCATAGCAAGGGGGACTACATTTTGATTACAAGTGTTAGGCATTTCACACAATGTTTAGTAAGACCTACAATAATTATTATAGCAATCAAAATGATTAACGTGGTTTGTAGTACAGAGCACAACCAGGAACTAATGCCAATGGGTAACCAACTAAAGATACCTAAAAATGGAGAATCAGGCCAGGCGGTATTGAATGTAGCCAAGTAGTCTTCTGGTGAATTTTTCTAATATCTCATTCTGCTTCTCCTGTGGTATTTATCTAGGTGCAGCAGGAGGTTTTAGCAATGGCACCAACTCCACCTTGTTGGGCTAGAATTAAATCAAGAGCTAACCTATTATGTAATACAACCTTGGCAAGAGATTCTAACAATTTCTATTGGGCTGACACTCCTTCTGCAATATCAGCAACCTGAGCCATTGTAGCAGATAAATTGTGAATAAATTTTTCAAGCTGAGGAGTACCATAGTTGGGAAGTGGTTGGGGGAATACATACCCATCCCATCCCAGGTTTTTTGACTATTGGATTATGTTGTGGCATAGTCTCTCTTATTCCAGAAGAGGATCTTTTAAATCACTATTCCAGTGTATACTTTCATTAAAGGAGTGGACATCTAAAGGAACTCCTAAAGACCTAAGGTGCGTATTGACCCATCATGTTCCAGCTATTTATGCAGGGTAATGCCCAGGCATGAGGATCATCACTTGGGCTCGGTTCCTTTATTGTGGGATAATTTGAACCTCCACACGAAGGTACATATCCATAAGGAGCACAGATCATATTACTTCAGGAGTAATTGTGTGGGAAGGGAATGATTTGATTGGCTCGCTCAAGCAAATTTTCTGTTATAGAATTGTTACAATCGGACAATCGTCCCATCCTAAGTGGGTTCCAGAGTAATATAAAGAGGGGACAAGTTGCTTAAATGTGGTCTTTCGGCAATCTGGTAGTTTTGTTGCCTGTACCAATAAATTCATAAGGCATCTAGGGGGATCTACCTGTTGGACTGGAAATTCATTTTGGCAACTGATGAAGGTTTTTTTTTTTTTTTTTTTTTTGTACTTCAGGTGAAGGCTTACAGAACAAATAGTTTCTCATGAAACAGTAGTACACATATTGTTTTATGACATTGGTTAACAACCCCACGACATGTCAACCCTCTCCCTTCTCGACCTTTTTTTTTTTTTTTCTTTTTGGTGAAAATATACATAGCCAAAGATACACCATTTCAAAAATTTCTACATGCACAGTTCAGTGACATCGACTACTCTCTTCCAATTGTGCTGCTATTCTCACTTTAGATGAAGGCTTACAGAATGAAATAGTTCCTCATTTAACAGTTAGTACACATGTTGCCCTATGACAATGGTTCACAAACTCACAACACATCAACACTATCCTTACTCAACCTTGGGTTCCCTATCACCAGCTTTCCTGTCCCCTTCTGCCTTCTGGCCCTTGTCCCTGGACTGCTGTGCCTCATTAGTCCCATTTTGTTTTATGGGGCTGTCCACTCCCTGGCTGAACAGTGAACCTCGGAAATGACTTCACCACTGAGCTAAAAGGGTGTCTGGATGCCATACTCTCGGGGTTTCTCCAGTCTCCTTTAGGCCAGTAAGTCTGGTCTTTTTTTTTTGTGAGTTAGAATTTTCTTCTACATCCTTCTCCAGCTCTGTCCAGAACCCTCTGTAGTGATCCAGGTCAGAGCAGTCAGTGGTGGTAGCCAGGCCCCATCTAGCTGTACTGGACTCAGTCTGGTGGAGGCCTTGGTAGCTGTGGTCCATTAGTCTAAAGAAGGGTTTCTTTTGCCCTAGAGGATTCTGTATTCCTTCTACGATTTGGATTAGATTAAAGCATGGTACCTGAGGTTATGCCAACAATCCAGGGGGAAGCCACATTCTACCACGTATGGCTTGTTTAAAGGTAAAGTTGAAGTTAATAGTAGCATTAGGTATAAGACTAATTTAAAATTGTAGACGTTAATGGATCTGAATTTTCATGCCCAAGTCATGGAGGTGGTTGACAGATCTGACATTCAGTCAAATTGCTGGCACTAGCTACAGATTTAAGAAATGCATTTTCTCTTCCAGTGTTAGAAGAAATTGTTTGGAATAGAAGAATAAGACTCGAATGGATTTTAATGATGACTAAGATGACCAGGAAAAAAGAGTACAGGTATATAATAAGGCTAATGGCATAGCTGCAACTACTAGGCAAAGTCTGCAAAATTCAGCAACACGCATGAGGTCTTGTTCCATGATGTTTGGGATACCTACCTACTTCCGTGGTTGTCTTCTGGTCGATCTCAGTGTAACTGAAGTTTGAGGTCACCTGCTGGTGTACTTGTCCAATGATGGGGAGGTGCACGTTTAAGTTTGTGTGTATCCATGGGGCGACGCCACTGAGTTTGGCTATGCATTTGTTGGTCAGCAACAGCTGAAATGGTCCTTTCTAGTGGGTTTCCAAGGTTTTGGAGCTGAAACTCTTCCAGTAGACTAGGTCTTCAGGTTGCAGGCTGTGGTCAGAGAAGTTAGGAGACTCGAGATGTTTGTGAAAGATTTTTCTACCTGTGAGACACAAGGCTGAGAATAGGACATCAATGCCTTGCAATACTTAAGGATATCTGCACTAACAATGTGTGGATAAGTGTAAGTAATGTGACTTAAGAGCATAGGTCTTCCAGTGACTGTTTAATGAAGAAACACTTTGTGTTTTCCAAATGTAGAGGATTTAAGATTTAATAACACCAAAGGAAGTACTTTAGGTCATGGCAGCTCTAGGCTCTCAGTTAACTTGGCTAATTGTTTAATAATTCCATAGGTAAGTTCTGCTAATTCAGAGGACTGAGAATGATAAGGAGTACGAAAAACTGAGTGAATGGAAAGATTTTACAAATTTATTCAATAACCTGTCCAGTAAAATGGGTTCATCTGTCACTGTTGAGTCAGGTGTGAGTACCCCATGATGGTATGATATTCTCTAGAATCTTGCTGGAAAAAAGGTGGCAGTTGCTTGGTGAGTAGGATAAGCTCCAACCCACTGAGAGTACATACAAATCATTACTAAGAGAAATTTATATCCCATAGAGGGAGGAGGACGTTGAATGAAATCTATCTGCCATTACAACACTGGACCCAGATGTGGAGGAAATTCTGGTGATGTCTTCAAGGGCTTCCCTGGATTGTGCCTTTGACATGTTTGACATTGTGCATAGAAAATTGTTTGGGTATATGGCAGAAATTCTGCCACCAATGTTTTTTCCATAATTTGGACCATTTTATCACCTGCATAGTTGTTTAGAGAATGAATCATGTGTGGCATAGTCACCTTCAGTCTTTCTGGTAGTGTAGGCTTTTGATTTAGCCCCATTCAAGACTTTAGATTTTTGTCTTACTTGCAGTCTTGTGATTTCCATTCATTTAATTCTTCACTAGGTGCTTGTGATTGTTTAGTGGCCAATGCATAGGGTGGAATTTGCATGTTAGGGACGGTAACTTCATTCAACTCATACATAGGTACAGGCTGACCAGGTACATTTGCAGCAGCCCTAGCAGCACGATCTACTAAAGCTTCTCGTTTAATCTCAGCAGAACTACCTTTAATTTTAGTATGTGCTTCTGTCTTGATGAGAGAAATTTTTTTGGTAAGAGTAAAGCACCTAACAACTGACATATTTGTGGTCCATTTTTTTATGTTATCACCATTAGAGGTTAAAAATCCTCACTGCTTCCGTAGTATTCTGAAGTCATGCTATCCATGAAATTATGTTCCTATAATTCAAAACGCTTTGGTTAAAGGCTTAATCATCCCTTGAACCAGTCCTTGGAACACTTCAGTTTTTCCTGTTAAGAACTCCAATAATCAGGGCTGGAGATTTATACAAGACGTGTGTGCTATTAATCGTATAGTAATTCCAAGATTGCCTGTAGTTCCTAACCATCACCTGCTCCTCTCTAATTTCCACCCTGATGCATCTCACTTTACACTAGTTGAACTTTGCAGTGCTTTTTTTTGCATTCCAGTCCATCCGGGTAGTTAATATTTGCCTTCACTTGAGGTGACCAACAATTTACCTAGGCTGTCATGCCCCAAGGTTTTACCAAGTCCCCCACCCATTTTTCTCAGATTTTACATGGTGCTTTATCGATTTCACTCAGGTGCTTACATTATTACAATATATGGATGATTTACTGGTGTGTTCTAACAATAAAAACTGTTACTGTTGAGTCGATTCTGACTCATAGCGACCTGATAGTACAGAGTAGAACTGCCCCACAGGCATGTCTTAACCAATAGAATCCTGTTGTTACAGTTGTCCAGAGCAGGTCTAAAAGCCTCCAGAGAGATTTATAGTTAGCCCAACCTTTTGTTAAGTGCTTGGGACATATTATTTTATCAAAAGAGGTCACTATAAACCCCAAAAGAAAAGGGACCATCTTAGTTTATCCTGTACCTAATACCAAGAAACAGTTAAGAGGATCTCTAGGACTCTGCAATTATTGTAGAATTTGGATACATTATTTTTCTTTGCTGGCTCAGTCATTTTACTGTTATCTGAAGAGTTCATTGCCTAACCCCTTCCAGCTCTCCAGGGATGGCCAAAATGACATCACTCAACTAAAAGAAGCATTAATTAACACTCCTACTCTATGGTTTCCTAATTATAATTTAGACTTGTCACTTTTTGTCCACGAGACTTCTGGGAATGCTATACCAGTCCTCAAAAACATAGAAAACAATGTTGTGGTTAGGTACCGTCAAGTCAGTTCTGAATCGTAGTGACTATGTACAACAGAACAAAACATTGCCCCATCAGGCGCCATCCTCACAATCATTGTTATGCTTGAGCCCATTGTTGCAGCCACTGTGTCAGTCCATCTCATTGAGTGTCTTCCTCTTTTTTGCTGACCCTCTACTTTACCAAGCATCATGTCCTTCTCCAGGGATTAGTCCCTCCTCATAACATATCTAAAGTATGTGAGATGAAGTCTCACCATCCTTGCTTCTAATGAGCATTCTGACTCCACTTCTTACAAAACAGATTTGTTCGTTTTTCTGGAAGTCCATGGTATATTCAGTATTCTTCGCCAAAACCATAATTCAAAGGCATCAATTCTTCCTCGATCTTCCTTATTCATTGTCCAGCTTTCACATGCATCTGAGGTGACTGAAAACACCATGGTTTGGGTCAGGCACACCTTAGTCCTTAAAGTGACATCTTTGCTTTCTTAACACTTTAAAGAGGTCTTTTACAGCAGATTTGCCCAATGCAATGCATCATTTGATTTCTTGATGCTGCTTCCTTGGGTGTTGATTGTGGATCCAAGTAAAATGAAATCCTTGACAACTTCAATATTTTCGCCATTTATCATGATGTCGCTTATTGGTCCAGTTGTGAGGATTTTTGTTTTCTTAATGTTGAGGTGTAATCCATACAGAAGGCTGTGGTCTTTGATCTTCATTAGTGAGTGCTTTAAGTCCTCTTAACTTTCAGCAAGCAAGGTTGTGTCATTTGCATAACACAGATTGTTAATGAGTATTCCTCCAATCCTGACGCCCCGTTCTTCTTCATATAGTCTAGCTTCTCGGATTACTTGCTCAGCATACAGATTGAATAGGTATAGTGAAACGGTACAACCCTGACGCACACCTTTCCTGACTTTAAACCACACAGTTTCCCCTTGTTCTGTTTGAATGACTGCCTCTTGATCTATGCACAGGTTCCTCATGAGCACAATTAAGTGTTCTGGAATTCCCATTCTTTGCAATGTTATCAATAATTTCTTATGATCGTACAGTTGAATGCCTTTACAGTCAATAAAACATAGGTAAACATCTTTCTGGAATTCTCTGCTTTCAGCCAAGATCCATCTGACATCAGCAATGACATCCACGTTCTCTTCTGAATCCAGCTTGAATTTCTGGCAGTTCCCTGTAGATGTACTGCTGCAACCACTTTTGAAATATTGCTTGTGAGTAATACTAATGATATTGTTCAATAATTTCCACATTCTGTTGGATCACCTTTATTTGGAAGGGCACAGATTTGGATCTCTTCCAGTCAGTTGCCTAGGAATCTGTCTTCCAAATTTCTTGGCGTAGATGAGTGAGCCCTTCCAGCCTTGCATCCATTTGTTGAAACATCTCAATTGGTATTCCATCAATTCTTAAAGCCTTGTTTTTCGTCGGTGCCGTCAGTGCAGCTTGGACCTCTTCCTTCAGTACGATCAGTTCTTGATCCTATGCTACCTCTTGAAATGGTTGAACGTCGATCAATTCTTTTTGGTACAGTGACCGTGTATTCCTTCAATCTTCTTTTGATGCTTCCTGCGTTGTGCAATATTTTGCCCATAGAATCCTTCACTATTGCAACTCGAGGCTTGAATTTTTTCTTAAGTTCTTTCAGCTTGAAAAATGCCGAGCGTGTTCTTCCCTTTTGGTTTTCTATTTCCAGGTCTTTGCATATTTCATTATATAATACTTTATTTTGTCTTCTCCAGCTGCCTTTTGAAATCTCCTGTTCAACTCTTTTACTTCATCATTTCCTCCTTCTGCCTTAACTACTCTACATTCAAAAGCACCTTTCATAGTCTCTTCTGACATCCATTTTGGGCTTTTCTTTCCTGTCTTTTTAATGATCTCTTGTTTTCTTCATGTATGATGTCCTTGATGTCATTCCACAACTCATCTGATCTTCGGTCATTAGTGTACAATGTGTCAAATGTGTTCTTGAGATGGTCTCTAAATTTGGGTGGGATAGACTTCCAATTTTCTCCATCTTCAATTTGAACTTGCGTATGAACAATTGATGGTCTGTTTCACAGTCGGCCCCTGGCCTTGTTCTGACTAATGATATTGGGCTTTTCCATCGTGCCTTTCCACAGATGTAGTTGATTTGATTCCTGTATGTTACATCTGGCAAGATCCACATGTATAGTCATCATTTATGTTTTTGAAAAAATGTATTTGCAATGAAGTTGTTGATCTTGCAAAATTCTATCATGCAATCTCCAGCGTCATTTCTATCACTAAGGCCACATTTTCCAACTACAAATCCGTCTTCTTTGTTTCCTACTTTTGCATTCCAATCGCCTGTAATTATCAATGCGTCTTGATTGCATGTTCAATTAATTTCAGACTGCAGAAGTTGGTGAAAATCTTCAATTTCTTCATCTTTGGCCTTACTGGTTGGTGCATAAATTTGAATAACAGTTGTATTAACGATCTTCATTGTAGGTGTATCGGTATTACCTATCACAGACAGCGTTGTACTTGAGGACAGATTTTGAAATGTTCTTTTCGGCGATGAAGGTGACATCATTCCTCTTCAATGTGTCGTTCCCAGCATAGTAAACCGTATGATTATCTGATTCAAAATGGCCAATACCAGTCCATTTCAGCTCACTAATGCCTAGGATATTGATGTTTATGCCTTCTGTTTCATTTTTGATGACTTCCAATTTTCCTAGATTGGTACTTTGTACATTCCATCTTCTGATTATTGATGGAGGTTTGCAGCTCTTTCTTCTTATTTTGAGTTGTGCCACATCAGTAAATGTAGGTCCCAGAAGCTTGACTCCACCCACAACATTTAGGTCGACCCTACTCTGAGGAGGCAGCTCTTCCCTAGTCGTATTTTGAGTGACTTCCAATCTGAGGGGCTCATCATCTGGCACCATATCTGACAATGTTCCACTGCTATTCATAAGGTTTTCACTGGCCAATTTTTTCAGAAGTAGACTGCCAGGTACTTCTTCCTACTCTTAGGAAGCTTAGCTGAAACCTGTCCACCATGGGTGACCTTGCTGCTATTTGAAATACCAGTTTCAAAACTCCCAGTATCACAGCAACACGCAAGCCACCACAGTATGATAAACTGACAGACACTTGGTGGTGGAAGACAATAGACTTCATCAAAAGATTAAAAAGAGAACCCACAGATGGGGAAAATTTTTACACTATGCTATATCTGACAAAGGTCTAATCTCTAAAATCTATAGGAAAATCCAACACCTCTACAATAAAAAGACAAATAATCCAATTAAAAATGGGAAAATGATGTAACCAGACACTTCACAAAAGAAGACATGCAGGCAGCTAACAGACACATGAGGAAGTGCTCACCGTCACTAGCCATCAGAGAAATGCAATTCAAAATGACAATGAGATACCATCTCATGCCAACATTACTGGTGCAAATAAAAAAAAAAAAGAAGGTAACAAATGTTGGAGAGGTTATGGGGAGATTGGAACTCTTATGCACTACTGGTTGGAATGCAAAATGGTACAGCCATTTTGGAAAACCATATGCTGCTTCCTTAAAAAGCTAGAAATAGAAATACCATTTGATCCAGCAATTTACTCCTGGGAGTATATCCGAGAGAAATAAGAGCCGTCACACAAATAGACATATGCACACCTATGTTCACTGCAGCATTATTCACAATAGCAAAAAGATGGAAACAACCTAAGTGCCCATCAACAGAATAATAAACTATGATACATACACACAATGGAATACTTTGCAATGATAAAGAATAATGATGAATCTTCGAAATATCTCACAACATGGATGAGTCTGGAGGGCATTATGCTGAGTGAAATAAGTCAATCACAAAATGACAAATACTGTATGAAATCACTTATAAAAATACATGAAAATGTTTCCACAAAAAAAAAGGAACAATCTTTGATGGTTATGAGGGAGCAGAGGGGTGGGGACGGAAAACCACTAACTAGATAGTAGATAAGTGGTTACTCTGGTGAAGGGTAAGACAGCACAAAATAAATTAAGAAGAAAAAATAAAGAAAACAGAGACCCACTGGTTAACAGAGCATCCAGCTGGCCCCCAACCACTCGTCTAGTCAAGAACACAGCAGATAGTGTTTTATGAAATTTTCTTGACATTTATGTCACTCATGCAGTGTCAGCCATTTTAAATTCAACACCTACTCAACAAAAGTTGGCCAGCAGGATGACTTCTTATGAAGTTCTCCTATTGGCCACTTCTAATATTTGGTTACATACTGTAACATCTCTGAATCCAGCAGCATTGTTACCTTTACCTAATAATAATCACTATTCACCCCATGATTTCTTATATATTACTGAACAGCTCTTGTCTCCTAGACTAGATTCACAAGAAACCCCATTATCAAATCCTGATTTAATTCTATTTGTTGATGAGTTGTATTTAAAGCCTGGACCTACCAGCTCTCATTACCAGGGAGGATATTCTGTGACTACCCCAACTAAGGTCCTTGAAAGTGGCCCCCTTCATGAAGTCACTTCAGCTCAGCAAGCTGAACTAATTTCACTCACGAAAGCTTGCAAACTGGCTTCTGGAAGGCAGTAAATATTTTTAAAGACTCCAGGTATATTTTTGGAGTATCTTATGATTTTGGTATGTTATGGAAACAAAAGGGGTCCCTCACCTCTTCTGGGACCCAAATTAAAGGGGCCCTTCATAGCAGACCCCTTAGAAGCCCTTTTTCTGCCCTCTGAGATTGCTGTAATTAAAATTCGGCCCCCAACCCGAAGGAGCTCCACAGAGGAAATTAAAGGAAACAACTTAGCTGACAGAACAGCCAAACAAGCTACTTCCCAATCACCCTTTAAATATGCTGCCCTCATTCATGACCACTATAATTCCACTTGTGATCATGATGAAAAGGAGGGAATAGATAATAATAATAGAACTGTTAGGACACCTGTAAATATGGCACCTGTAAAATGTTGCCCACCAAAATTTGACCAAAAAGAAAATTTAGAATTACTTTTTAAACATGAACAATTAATCCCCACAGAGGAAATCAGGGAATGGGAACAGGCTGGCTGTCATCAAGATCCAGTCACTGGTTGTGGTTCGAGCCTAATATAAAAACCATTTTGCCAGAATTTTTACATGTTCCTATGGTCAGAAATTACTGGCATGATAATATAGGAATAATGACAGATGAACTTACCAGGGCTTTAGAAGCCCATTGGTGGGGAGATTTTTCCATCACTGTAGACCATGTTTTTTCTCATAGTTTTAAAGGTCATGCTCCCCTCTGCTTCAATCTCGTTAATTCTTCTCACAAGCTTTTAACGGTTATGTATGGTTTCTCATATTGGGGGACAGTTTTAGATGATGCACAACATTTTAACATGCTTATAGAGAATCCCTCTGGGCCTTGGAGAATTTGCCTTAAAGAATTTATTTGAACATCAAAAATTTGCCCCATGTGATGAGGTTGAGAAATGGAAAAACATGGTTGCTCCCAATACCCCACCACTCAGATATGGATGGGACACAATGAGAACTTAGTTCTCCCCAAATCCCTGCAGTCTTCTGTACTGGAAGCATTACACATGAATACCCATTTGGGAAGAGGTAAGATGGTAGAAAATTTAAAGAAATATTGGTGAGAGCATTTTTATGAAGCAGCTGAAAAAGTGGCTTCCCAATGTTCTATTTGCTCTCAATTTAACTCAGGTAAACCTTATAAAGCTACACCTGGGAGATTTCCCTTGCCATCAGGACCAACACTTGAATGATAGTTGATTTTATCCAACTCCCCCCCCCCTCCACCTCAAGTGTGTACAAGTTTGTATTAGTAATGATTTGTAGATTTCTCACTGGGTAGAAGCTTTCCCTGGTTTTCGAGCTACTGCCACAAATGCCGTGGCTCAAAAATTTGAGAACATTATTCTCACTTGGGGAGCCCCAAGGGCCCTTTGTAGTGACTGAAGCACCCGTTTTACTGGGAAAATATTGAAGGAAATATGTAAAACCTTCCCCATTTTTCAAAGACTTCATTGTCTTTATCACCCTCAATCCTCCCGTCTAATTGACAGAACTAACAGTTTAATAAAAATGCAACTAGCCAAACTTCCCAAATCTTTACAGTTACCTTGGACTAAGGTGCTGCCTCTGTCCTTTTAAATTTAAGAACTACTTCATTTGGACCTCACGAATTGACTACTCATGAAATTATTGGGAGACATACCCTGATTCAAATTTAGTTCAATCTGATTTGTTTCAATATTTTAAATCTTTTACCCAATATTCTAAATAATACTTTATACAAGTTAAGGAAACTTTTGATAATCAAAAACAAGAAATATCTAAATTACCTAATGTTCAACCTGGAGATCGTGTATATTGGAAAAGATGCCAGTTAAAAGATTCTCTCAAACCTTGAAGAAAAGGATCTTATTTGGTCCTTATTACTAATTCTTGTGCCACTAAATTCCAGGGAGTTAAGGCTTGTATTCATTTATCCCAATTGAAGAAAGCCCTGACTCCCAAATGGACTGTTGAGCCTCATGAAGGATTGAAATTAAAATTCAGACATCACCAGGAAGAGAAGCAGATGACAAGCTGGATAGACTGCTTTTCTGAGATCTCTGGACCTGAGCTGAAACTATCTATGCAGCCTGCAATAAAAGTTGAGTTGTTTGCCATTTTGTTTATGATTTTTGGTGTCTAAGTATTGTTAGCTGTTATGTATGACTGCAAAATTATATCCTGATAGTTTTGGTGATTATTTTATGCCAATTGTTATCTTTGAAATAAGTTGTTCAAATGAAGGTTTTAACTCTTTTTAATTTTTCTTAGTTACTGGGATCATAATTTTTAGTCATGGGTATTTTGATGGTTTTAATGATCTGACTCATCTGTAGTACCATCTTCTGACCATTATAGTCATTTTTGCTTAATTTGAACTTATACCTTGCCATTACTTTTCAAATAGCCTTTTGCTTTGTAAATTTGAACTATTATATTAGAAAAAAAATGAGCTGTAGAAGTACTAAGAATTTGTTTTCCAATTACCCTAATCCTTTTTATTGTCATTGGACTCCAACTATGGAGTATTATTCCTTGTTGTAATATCTTGGTCTTCTCCTGAAAACCCAAACCTCCTTTTATAACACAACTGTTGTTAGAGTGTGGTGAGATGAATCAATTTTGTGTGGCATTCTTGCCATGGTCTTATAACCCAATCACTTGGGTGGGACCATGCAAATAAGGCCTATGGAATCCTAGCAAAGGGATTGGTCAGTTTTGTCATCCCGCTAGGCTTAAAATGGGCCATCCCAGAGATGGGAAAGAGAGGATCTCACCACCATCAAGGAAAAAGAGCCAGGAGCTGAGCGCACCCTTTGGACCTGGGATCCCTGCTCTGAGAAGCTCCTGGAAACAGAAGCCAGAGAGAGAGGGGAGCTGTAACACTGAAGATGGTGAGAAGCAGTGGCAAATAAATGGCAGCAGGAGAGACTGGCAGGAGATGGCATGGTGGGCTTCCCAGCCTACGGATTGAGAAAGCTGAGTGCCTTTGGGCAGGAGGCATTCTGGCAAAGTAGAGTGCCGCTGGGGACTTGGTGGAGCTAGGTTTGCTGACCCATGGAGCTAGAACTGAGCATCTTCAGGTTGAGGATTACTGGCAGAGTGGGGTGCTTCGAGGCACTTTTTGGTAGAGCTAAAAGAGCTTTGTAACACTTGCCCGAAACGGCAGAAGCCAAGGGCTGGAGAGGCGTGCCTGCAGGCACAATGGAGAAGAGGCTGTTCTAATGGAAGATCTGTATCCTGAGTATTCCTGAACCTGAATTTTAAACTGTTACTTCCCTAATAAACCCCATAATCTTGAGTATCGTCTGTGAGTTCTATGTGGCCATTGCAACAAATTGTTAAACCCAGCAGAGAAGTACAGTGCCATGGGAGGGATGGCTGGTGTTAGAATTGGTAAAAATGGCGAAGAGAGGAGGTATGTCAGACCTCTGCCTCACAGGAATCAGCTTTAGTCTATTGATTTTTTTTTTTTATATTTTATTGTACTTCAGGTGAAGGCTTACAGAACAAATAGTTTCTCATGAAACAGTAGTACACATGTTGTTTTATGACATTGGTTAACAACCCCACAACATATTAACCCTCTAAATTCTCAACCCTTTTTTTTTTTTTTTTTTTTTTTTTTGGTGAAAATACACATAGCCAAAGATACACCGTTTCAAAAATTTCTACGTACACAGTTCAGTGACATTGACTACGCTCTTCCAATTGTGCTGTTATTCTCACTTAAGATGAAGGCTTACAGAACAAAATAGTTTCTCATTTAACAGTTACTACAAATGTTGCCCTATGACAATGGTTAACAATCTCACAACACATCAACAATATCCTTACTCAACCTTGTGTTCTCCATCACCGGCTTCCTTGTCCCCTTCTGCCTTCTGGCCCTTGTCACTGGACTACTGTACCTCGTTAGTCTCATTTGGTTTTACGGGGCTGTCCACTCCCAGGCTGAACAGTGAATCTCGGAGGTAACTTCACCACTGAGCTAAAAGGGTGTCTGGGGGCCATACTCTCGACGTTTCTCCAGTCTCCTTTAGGCCAGTAAATCTGGTCTTTTTTTGTGTGTGTGTGAGTTAGAATTATGCTCTACATCCTTCTCCAGCTCTGTCCAGAACCCTCTGTTGTGATCCTTGTCAGAGAAGTCAGTGGTGGTAGCCGGGCACCATCTAGCTGTACTGGACTCAGTCTGGTGGAGGCCTTGGTAGCTGTGGACAGTTAGTCCGTTGGAATAATCTTTTCCTTGTATCCTGTTCTCTTCATTCTCCCTTGCTCCTGAAGGGATGAGACCAGTGGAGTATCTTAGATGGCCGCTCACAGGCTTTTAAGACCCCAGACACTACTCACCAAGGTAGAATGTAGAGCATTGTCTTTATAAGCTGTGTCATACCAATTGAGGTAGATGTTCCCCAAGACCATGGGCCCCAGAGCCCTCCGCCCAGCAATTCAGTCCCTCAGGGAGTTTGGATGTGTCTATGGGGCTTCCATGACCTTTCCTTGTACAGGTTGTGCTAGTTTCCCCTGTATTGTGTACTGTCTCACCCTTCACCCAAGATACCACTTATCTATTGCCTATTTAGTATTCTCCCACCCCCACCCCTCCCATCCCTGGTAACCAACAAAGATTGTTACATTTTGCGTGTGAACTTTTTCATGGGTTTTTACAATAGCGGTCTCATACAATATTTGTCCTTTTGTGATTGACTTATCTCACTCAGCATAATGTCCTCCAGTTTCATCCATGTTATGAGATGGTTCACAGATTCATTGTTGTTCTTCCTCATTGCATAGTACTCCATTGTGTGTATGTACCACAGTTTGTTTATTAGGCTGTTGATTTTAATTCTCCTTTCCCCTTGTGAAGTTGGAGGAGGACAGATACTGCCCCACACCCTTTTTATATAAAGAATAGTTATACTTCTTATGAACTGTCTGAGATTGGAATCCATATTAGTTCTTTTTTTTTAAATTGTAATCACATTTTTGTAATTGTTACCACCATTTATATTCTAGTAACCCCTTGCTATTAACACCAGTCACAGATTAAATTAGTAAGACATAAATATTGGACTAACATTGTATCTTTTTATCGTTGTTGTTGTTGTTGTTAGGTGCTGTTGAGTCAGTTCTGACTCATAGCGACCCTATGTACAACAGAACAAAACAGTGACTGGTCCTGCGCCATCCTCACAATTGTTGTTATGCTTGAGCCCATTGTTGCAGCCACTGTGTCCATCTCATTGAGGGTCTTCCTCTTTTTCACTCTCTACTTTACCAAGCATGATGTCCTTCTCCAGGGACTGATCCCTCCTGAAAACTTGTCCAAAGTATGTGGGACGAAGTCTAACCATCTTGCTTCTAAGGAGCGTTCTAGCTGTACTTCTTCCAGGACAGATTTGATCATTCTTCTGGCAGTTCATGGTACATTCAATATTCTTCACCAGCACCATAATTCAAAGGCATCAATTCTTCTTTGGTCTTCCTTATTCATTGTCCACTTTTTGCATGCATATGTGGCAATTGAAAACATCATGGCTTGGGTCTGGTGCACTTTTGTCCTTAAAATGACATTTTATCATTAGCATTCTATTTGTCCTTTATTGTTGAAGAGCCTTTTTATCCTCCTTTGGGCATTTTACTGCTAAAGCTTATTTTATCATCACTATTATTTTTATGGAGCCCTAGTGGCACAGTGGTTAAGAAGTCCAGCTGCTAACCAAAAGGTAGGCAGTTTGAATCTACCAGCCGCTCCTTGGAAGCCCTATGGGGGCAGTTCTACTCTGTCCTATATGGTTGCTATGAGTTGGAATCGACTCAACGGCAATGGGTTCAGATTTTTTGGTATTATTTGTATGCCAGTAGCACTTGGTTATTTCTTTTGGGCTGGGTTTTTCCACTATGAAGCCCCTTTTAAACCTTCTGTCCATACTGCTGTTCATTGCAGCTTCTGTTAATTCTTGGCATGAGAATGCCTTTATTAAGCTCACTCAGGCAGTTGCACGAGCCACACATCCTACTGAATGTGGGATTTCTCATCCTTTACCCAAACTATATGTAAGAACTCAGATCCATTAGGTACACCCATACTGAATTATAGCTTTGCTCTCCCTGCTACCATCAACTGTAACATCATCTCTCGGCAAGACATACATGTGAAGCTGTAGCATCCTCCTGAGATACTGACTCAACCCCAAGTCCCAAATTCAATCTGACTTGGATTATAAAGAGTGTTCCAAAATATCGTGGATCTCCTCTTCAGACTGTAAAACTGAGCCCTTAGTTTCATATAGTGCCCCTCCCAGATATTGGAATGTGGCTTTTTCAGGAAATTTAATAACACGTCTATAAGGAAGAATGTATTTTTTGTCTAAATGTGGAATTGGCTTGGTAAAGGAGAGGGCCAGAGAAAAAGAGGAAGACCCTCAACAAGATGGACTGGCACAGTGGCTGCAACAATGGGCTTAAGCATAATAACGATTGTGAGGATGGCACAGGACCTGGCAGTGTTTCGTTCTGTTGTACACAGGGTTGCTATGAGTTGGAACTGACTCGACGGCACGCAACAACAACAAGGACGATCATCTATTTTCAAGAAATCCTTGTCAGAGAATTGGCCTGAACAGATTAATCAAACCATCCTTTTCCCAGGTAAAGATGCTAGGACTGGCATAATATGTGCCTCATGTGTATATGCATTCTTATGTGGAGGATCAAGATATCTCACCTTTGCCAATTCAAATCCAAACAATGAGTTCTATATCTGGGCTTTATCCCGTTTGGATGGCTGTACTTTAGGTCATATGGGTATTCCTTTAGACACCCCTTTTTGTGATGATAGTTTACATTGCACTGACCACATGAAACTATTACAAAGGAGGAGAAACAAACAGTCAGGAGATGTACAAGGGAGAGATGGAGGGAACCCCTTAAAGGAGATTTCTGGTTTAGGTTATAGTTTTTTGAGGATGTTTTTCCCTTGGTACAGAGTCGGAGATTTAGAACACACTGTAACATCTCCAGAACCCTGAAAGGAATAGCAGATGATGTTGCCAATGCTATGACTGCTCAAGAGAAATCACTGAACTCACTCACCAAAGTAGTTTTGTATTATCAAGTTGTCCTAGATTTCTAGTTATCCTAGCAAAGAGAGTTCTGTGCTATAGCTAACATCTGTTGCTACACCTAGATTAACACCTCAGGAGAGGTAGGAAAAGATATTAAACTAATTCGCCAGAAGGCTACTTGGCTCCATATACCTCCACCCTCGGACTCCCATTTTCTAGATATTTTCAGCTGGTTACCCTCAGGTGTTGAATCATGGATTAAGTCTATATTGTTAACCAGATTAATAATACTCATTGTCATTGTAATAATTGTAGGGACTATTAAATGTTGTATGAAACTTTTGACAGATGTCATTACCCCAAAGACCCATTAAATGGCTATGAAAAGAATAATGTACATTGACAGTATGTATTTTTCAGACAGACTCGAGCCCACTCCTTGAGTAAACCATCAGATGCCAGGTTATTCCTCTAATATAGCCTGCCCTGCACTAGCCTTCAAATAGCAAAACCACAGAAGTGGGAAGCTAAAGTTATGGCATGGTGAAGACATCCAATAGTGGCCAGCTACCTTTTCATAATGTTTTGCTGCTATTCATAGTTTGCTTTATTTATTTAGTTGGGAATCTATAGTCAACGCTCCTGGAAGCGCCAGTCAAACTCAAATGATGTGTTACATTTGGACAAATCTGATGCAAAAACCTTTTTAAAATGTTAAAAATCAAAGCTGTCACATTGAGGACTAAGGTGCTCTTGACCAGACAATAATATTTTCAATTGCCTTATATACATGTGACAGGTGGACGGTGAATAAAGAAAATTGAAGAATAATTGATGCCTTTGTATGAGGGTGTTATCAAACAGTATTGAATGTGCTGTGGACTGCTAAAAGAATGAATAAATCTGTCTTGAAAGAAGTGCTGCGCAGGGGTTCTTTTTGTTGTGCGTGGAGTCACTAGGAAGGAGTTGGAGCTAACTCAATGGCACCTAACAGTAATAACAAACTTTTCACATGCGTAACACACGAGGTCTTAAAGACTGATTAAATAAGCAGCCACCCAGAATAAACATATGCTCAAAGTCCATGCAAAAGAAAACATTGTTTCAGAATAGTGGTCACTGAACTGATTGAAGAATTCCTCTCAAAATCCTTGATCAAAAGGAGGGAATGTGTAAGGGAATTTTTAAAAATTGAGGTACCTGATGACATCTGAAATGGTTAGCTTGAGGATTGGATGCAATTTTTTTGGTTTCTGGTTCCATTTTCACCCTAGCGGCAGCCATCTTCCATGCTGTTTCTAAGACTGGAATGTCCAGTAACGATGATAAAACTACACTGCAACCCTCCCATCACATACCCTTGTAATTACCACACTGTAACCAATCTAAGATACATATATCCTTTTAAGCCAATTGCCTTATGAGCTTGCATTACAGTAAGTCCTGCCTTATAAGCTCCCACCACAGGTAGTACTGCCTTTCGAGTTCCTGCCACAGGAAGTCCTGCCTTATGAGGATCTACTACCAATGAAGTAATGTTTTTCAATGATCTCAGCCTCTAATTACCAGTCAAGTAATGTCTTTTGATGATCTAAGTTGGTAAATACCAATCAAGTAATGTACTTCATATCTTTTGTTTCCCTCCTATAAAACATAACTGCTGAGTTGCTGTATTGGATTACTGGATTCCTTCACATGGATTTCAGTCTATCCCCTGCTTGAGTTGATTCTATACTTTCAGTAAATCTCTCAATTTTACATTAACCAGAGTACAGAGGATTACTCTACAACAAATACAATATTAACATACTCTGAAAGTATCTCCCCACAAAATTCATTGAAATGGACTTCACAGTGGAAAATCCTCGAGGCTTAATTAACTGCTCAAATTTAATTAACAGCACCAATCATGGAAACAACTGATACCTTGTACATTCTGATAATGATGCCTTAAGAAGGACAATGCCATTTCCACTAAAGTTCTGTAACTTTACGGAAAAATATGTAATGGAAAATTTAATCATGAGGAAATGTCTGACAAATTAAACTGAGGGATACCAAACAAAATATTCACCTTACTCTTTACGAATATCTTTTTTTATGAGGAAAATAAAAGTTTCCTCAAAAAGTAGATGTACTTTTGTAATAGTATCTAATTGGCCAGTTTTATCCATGGACACCCCTGATTGCAAAGAAGGTGGGAAAGTGCAGTTTAGCTCTTCTATGTAGTGGAGGCAAGTAAGAAAGAAGGGCTTTGTGACTGGCAGGTGGTTGACCAGCCAACAGTGTCTGTCCCAGATAAACATAGAACAATGGTCGTTACAGCTTCATTTAGAAAATATTAAACCTACTAGTTATCAGGTAGCATGCTAAGTATTTTTTTGGCTCACCCAGGAACATGTGTATTTGAAGAAGGTGGGTTTATTACACATTGCAGGAAGGGAGTAAAAACACCATAGGGAACCATGAGAAGTTACAAAGTTAATACATTGTTAGAAGTATTATGGAATTTGTGCTTTTGTAATTTTTTTTCAGTGATTTTGGGGAAGTTCTAAGGAAGCTGGGTTTGCATCTAGACTGGATGCTGTCAGAAAGCAGAAGCAATTCTAAGACTGAGTATCTCAATAAATGATACTCTAGGGAGGACAGACTAGAGCAAAGATAAAGCCTAATTGGTAAAGAAGTAGCAGTCATTACTTGAGCCAGGAGAAGGGCATGTTTGGTATTTTGTGAAGGCACAATGACTTTTAGTCCGTGCATAAATGACATTATGAAGTGGCCATGTTTGGTTAGCATGGTTTCACAGAAAGCTTGTCTGAAGTTGGTATTCTGCAAGATTATTTATATCCAATAAGATAGTAATATGATCTAGCTGTGAGTCTCAAGCCAGCTTTTGGATGTCACAGGCTACTTTTTTCATTATTTTCATTTTCAATCTGTTCAATGCAGCACTATGCAGTCACCATTTGGGAGAAACCAGATTTTTTGTGATTGACATTGGAAAATATCATGATTATATTGAGTTTAGAAAAATAGACACACGACATAAGATTTTTATATGATTTCATTTTTGGAAAGAAATATATAGATGGAAGATGTGCATTTCTTGGAGAGAAAAAGCATCCGGTCAACTTCAAGTAATATTTAAGGAATTTTTCTTATCTTGCTTGATAATATTTGTAATTCGTTTCAACTTATATGTAAGTACATATATTGTAATTACTAAATGCAATGCAGATATTTTAGCCAAAAAATAGGAAGGTAAAAAAAATATTAGCACTAAAACATCATTCCTCACCTGTAGAATTCTCTTGAGTGTTCTCGCATCAAATCATAGGCTTTTGGGTTCAAGAATGACACTAATGCCAATGTCTTCAGCAGTTACGTTTGCTTAGAGATGTTGTATAATTTATTAATTTCTCGGAAATTTGGTGTCTTCTCCTTCAAAGTGGGGAAGATAGCTTTACGATGAGGTCAGTGCTTCCCCTTTGGCGATCACAAATAGTGGTTGTTTTTCCTGCCAAACTAGTGGTGTCAAAGGGAGTTGTTACCTTCCTTGCTCCTCATTGCCTCTCCCATACCATTCTTTAAACTTTAGCCTCATACTGTCAAATTATACTAACCATTACTTTTGTGTTCCGTCCAGTCGACTTTCCACTCCTAGCGACCTCATGTGACAGATCGCAGGTCTTTCTCTGAGAGCTTAACCACTGCTTCCCCACGGCTCCCTAATTATTAAAACCCATTGTTAGAGGAGTCAATACCACCTCACAGCGAGTCTATAGGACAAAGTAGAACCACCCCACAGTGTTCTGAAGAGCGGCTTAGCAGCCAGTACTCTTAACCACTGAGCAACCAGGGCTCTCCGCTAATCATTAACCTCCTCCCCTCAGTCATCTACTGCTTTCCCGAGACGGGCTTTCTCCATGATTCCCGGTCACTTCCGCTCAGGCAGGCCCTTTTGCCGAATTCTGGGAAATGTAGTCCAGAAGCTGTGTGCAGTTACGGCCCTTCCGCTGCAGGAGTGGGAGGTTCCTGCCATGTTTTTCCCTGTGTGGGTAGTGCTCCTGCGTCTTGAGACCATTCCAAACTTTCTGGACCTGCTTTTGGGACCTGCAACTACCAGAACTTAGATTTAGTTGAAAGAAATCGCGGCGCAAATACAGGTTTGAAAGGTGGGGGCGGCGGTTTGCGTTCCCATCGCGGAGATTTTTCTATTTGGGGCAATTCTCGTGTCCCCGGGTTGGGGACGGGCTGGGGTCGTGCCTGGCCTTATTTGTGATCTACTGCGCTCTCAGCTACCCAGTCGGCTTTCCTCCACCTTGCCCCCGCGCTGCCAGTTCCTCCCGGTACAGCACTGGGCGAGTTACTTCTCTCTGTCTCCGGTGCGATTTTGTAAAAAAGGGATATTGGTAGTTTCGTGAAGGGGTCCTGGTGGCGCAATGTTAAACGCTCGGCTACTAACGGAAAGGTAGGCAGTTCAAACCCACCAGCCGCTCCTTGGGAAAAAAGACTCAGTTACGTATCTGTTCCTGTAAAGATTACAGCCTAGAAAACCCTATGGGGCAGTTCTGCTGTGTCTATAGGGTCGCTATGAGACGTAAGCGACTCGACAGTAAACAACAAGTACTTTCATAATAGAATTGTTTTGAGAATTAAAAGAGGTAGCATCAATAAAAGTATTAAAACAATTCCTCGCTCGTGGTGAGTGTTGATATCTCGTTGTTACCCATAAAAAACCCATCGCCGCGGAAGAGTTGGTTCCAACTCATGGCGGCCTTCTGGTTTTTAGTATTAGTATTTAATTTCCTGAGAAGCGCTCCTCTAAGGTCCTGGTTAATGATTAGGAAACTGAGGCCCAGATGGACACAGTGATTAAGTCGTCCTTCACAGGCCTCTCTGTGATAAGACATATGTTAACCAAAACTTCGCTTGAAGTTTGTGCAAAGAATTGAAGTTCACCAGAAAGTGATTTAGCCTTTGCCCTTGTTTCCTGAGAGGACAATGCTAGGCCTTTGAAGTTTCCTGAATAGTTGAGGTGCTTTATTTTAAAACCTCCAGACTATGCTTGAGGAATTGTGCAAACGAATAGGGGGTTGGACAGGCCAGAGACCGCTTAGTATCCTGCTGCCATCTGTTCTCAGAAAGGGGGCGTTGTTCAAACAATCTGGTTCAGATAAGCCAAGGATTTCTGTTGTACTTCCTCCTCTTCTCCTTAAAAACTTCATTGCAAAAACTATAATCAGTTACAATGAATTGTTAATGTGGAGGTTGGTGTATTGCAAATATTTTTATATGTATATTTTAACTACAATTAAAAAAAGAAACCTCAATGTAACTGCCTCTCATTGGGTCCCCCTATTTTTCCTAAACAGAGAGGTCGTCCCATTTGCATAGAGATTAACTGCTGGAAGGAACTCTGTATGTTTTCATTTCTTTGTTCTTCATTGTTGTAACACTTTGAATCAGGGATGCAGTCAGAGCTCCAGCTGCAGTAGCCCTGGCCCTTGTCTCTGAGTACTGCAGGAAGTGGGATCTTCCTGGATCCCCTCTGACTTCTTTCCTTAGGAAGGAGGGGGTTGCTTCCAGCTGGTCAGAGTGAGGAGAACAAACTGTGGTGTATAGGGGACAGTGATGCAGTCACTGTAATTCACAGCTTCCTTTTTTTAACCAGCCCCCACTTCTCCAACAGGACTGCAGGGAGGTGGAGGCAGGGACTCCTTAGCTACTGTCAGGAGAGCCCCAGGTGAGGAGGACTTGCGGTTCTTCTTCCACAGAGATTTTCACTTGAATTGTAGAGTGTGTGACATGCACTGTAGCATGAGTTAAGATTTAGTTGCTAAGTTTCATTGTGAGGCTTTTATGCAAATTAGTGCTGTCAAAGAGAAATATTAATAACATTCATCTTATTTGATATTAAGGCTTTCTTACGCATGAAACCAAATATTGACTATTACGAAATCCCCAACCAGGCTTCATTCTGACTTTTCTTTTACCCAGAGTTGCTGGTCTTTTCTATCCAGAAGCCTGACTTAAACTAAGTTTGAATTTCAAAAGGTGTAGCTGAAGGTGGGTGGAAGGCCTGCATCCACCTTGTCACCTGATAACATTTGATCTCAGTAGAAAAGGAGGCCAGGGTTCAGTCCCGTTATGTTGAGATTAGCCAGTTGTCAATGTTCTAGTATTCTCCCCTCTCTTCTCTTCATAAGCTTCTTTGTAACTGACTTTCAACCATTTGCTTTTTCTGAAATCATAATGATCTCTCTGTATGCATATAGAATAATGCTTACAGTAAACCTTGTGTTTCCATTTCTTTGAGTTTTGGTTATTTTTAACACTACATGATTCCACACCTTGGCTCTGTGAAGTGGTGCTGCTTTTTCCCCTATTTTAAAGATGAGTTATTTACCATACTCACCCAACTAGTAGGAGGCGGAGCTGGGTTTAGAACTTCAGCAGTCTGAGACCAGAGCCCAGTTCATTATCTCTGGAATATAGTCTCTGTAAGCCACAGAGAACTATCTGGAATCAAATCGATTGTACCTTCAAAGCAAGGCTAATGGGCTTGAATATTCCTGTGACTTTTAAAAATCAGTCTCATTTTGTTTGATTCCAAGGAATGTTTTGTTTTGTTTTTCTTTTTTTGAGAGGCTTTGCTTCTTTTTTATGAAAGGCCCCTGACAGAGGTTTACTTTTTCTTCCACATCCCACTCTACACCCTCCATGACCCTCTTAGCATGAATCCCAAAGAGCTAATCATTGGCGCAGGCCACGCGGAGACTGGTAGACGCCATTTTTCCTCATGTGCCTGCGTGGTGACCCAGAATTTCTCCTTCTTGTAGACATTCCATATGTGCATCACTGTCACATGAGCTGAGTGGGCAATTTGAGTTCCCAGTCTCCCTTTCTGCGGGGACTGATGGCTTCTGAGGGGAAAGAGAATGAGCTTGGAGCAGTACTCCTTCAGCTGCTGCAAGTTGGCCTGCAGGGACTCCATGGACTTGTTCCCCCTACTCGGATCCACAGAGATCTCAACGGTCAGGGCCACCTTCCTGTGGATGCTGGCCACCTTTATCTCTTTCAAGCTGAAGCCCCAGACACTGCACTGTGTGGCACCACACTATGGGTGGATAGGTCAGGATGCAAGGAGTGAGGTGATGGTGCAGGCTTTTCTGGGCATTGTGTCTGCGGATCTTCCATGCTGGCTGGTTGAACTATGTGGTTATATGCCACTGCTCATCCTTCTGGAAGTTGGGCTTCAGGATCATGCCATTCTGGGTGGGCACCATTGCTGTCTAAGGCCCTACTGGAAGCGGGATGGCCTAGCAGAAAATCTATTTTGTATTCTTATAGAACGTGATAGTGGAGAATTCAGAAAATACAGATATAAGCACAGAAAAAAAATTTTTAATTACCTGTAACTCCAGAATATAAATGTGTTGTTAGGTGCCGTCACGTTGGTTCCACCTCAGAGCCACTATATGTACAACAGAATGAAACACTGTCTGGTCCTTCAGCAGCACCGTAATTCAAAGGCATCAACTCTTCTTCCATCTTGCTGATTTATTGTCCACCTTTTACATGCATGTAAGGTGATTGGAGATACCATGGCTTGGCTTGGGTTAGGCACACCTTAGTTTTCAAAGTAACATCTTTGCTTTTCAGTACTTTAAAGAGGTCTTTTGCATCAGATTTGCCCAGTGCAATATACATCGTTTGACTTCTTGACTGCTATTTCCATGAGCACTGATTGTGGATCCAAGTAAAATGAAACCCTTTACAACTTCAGTATTTTCTCCATTTATCATGATGTTGCTTATTGGTCCAGTTTTGAGGATTTTTATTTTCTTTATGTTGAAGTGTAATCCATACTGAAGGCTGTAGTCTTTGATCTTCATTAGTAAGTGCTTCAAGTCCTCTTCACTTTCAGCAAGCAAGATTGTGTCATCTGCGTATTGCAGATTGTTATGAGTCTTTGTCCAATCCTGATGCCATGTTCTTATTTGTATATTCCAGCTTCTCGGATTATTTGTTCAGCGTACAGATTGAATAAGTATGGTGAAAGGATACAACCTTGACACACACCTTTCCTGACTTTAAACCACGCAGTATCCCCTTGTTCTGTTCAAATGACTACCTCTTGGTCTATATACAGGTTCCTCATTAGCACAATTGTTCTGGAATTCCCATTCTTTGCAAAGCTACCCATAATTTGTTATGATCCACACAGTGGAATACTTTTGCATAGTCAGTACAACAAGGTAAACATCTTTCTGGTGTTCTCTACTTTCAGACAATATCCATCTGACATCAGCAATGATATCCTTCGTTCCACGGCCTCTTCTGAATCTGCTTGACTTTCTCACAGTTCCCTGTTGATGTATTGCTGCAGCAAAATTGTATTGTCTTTAGCAAAATTTTACTTGTATGTAATATTAATGATACTGTTTGATAGCTTGCACATTCTGTTAGATGAGTTTTCTTTGGAATGGGCACAAATATGGATCTCTTCCAGTTGTTTGGCCAGACAGCTGTCTCTCATATTTCTTGGCATAGATGAGTCAGCACTTCCAGCACTGCATCCAATTGTTGAAACATCTCAGTTGTTATTCTGTCAATTCCTGGAGCCTTGTTTTGCACCAGTACCTTCAGTGCAGCTTGCACATTTTGGTGTAGTGACTCTGTGTGTTCTTTCCACCTTCTTTTGATGCTTTCTGCATCCTTCAGTATTTTCCCCCACAGAATCCTTCAAAATTGGAACTCGAGACTTGAATTTTTTCAGTTTTTTCAGCTTGGGAAATGCCAGGCATGTTCTTCCCTTTTGGTTATCTAACTCCATGTCTTTGCACATTTCATTATAATACTTAACTTTGTCTTCTTGAGCCGCCCTTTGAAATCTTCTGTTCACCCCTTTTACTTCATCATTTCTTCCAATCGCTTTAGCTGCTCTACATTCAAAAGCAAGTTTCAGTTTCTTTTGACATCTGTTTTGGTCTTCTCTTTCTTTTCTGTCTCTTTAATGACTTTCTGCTTTCTTCGTGTATGATGTTCTTGACATTATCCCACCACTCGTCTACTCCTTGATCATTAGTGTTCAGTGTGTCAAATCTGTTCTTTAGGTGGTCTCCAAATTCAGATGGGATATGCTCAAGGTCGTATGTTGGCTCTTGTGGACTTGGTTTAATTTTCTTCATCTTCAACTTGAACCTGAATATGAACAATTGATGGTCTATTCTGCAGTGGGCCCCTGGCCTTGTTTTGACTGATGATATTGAGCTATTATATCATCTTTCCACAGAGGTAGTCAATTTTATTAATTCATAACACCCCAAAAATTCATGTCCTTCCCGCCTAGAAAACACAATCACCCTATCACATTATCCCAAAAATCTTAAATCAATTGTCAATCCAAAATTTCATCTTTTGAACTATCTAAGTCAAATATGAGTGACACTTTAGGCATATTCCATCCTGGAGCAAAATTCTTCTTTATCTGTGAACCTTTGAAATCTAGAATACAAATTATTCTAGAGTACAACGGTGGAACAGGCACAAGTTAGACATTTTGATTACAAATGGGAGAAATAGAAGAGAAAGAAGGGCTAATTGGAACCAAGCAAGTCCAAAACCCAGCAGATCAAATTATGGTAGCTCTCAGGGCTTACTAATAATCCTCTGTTCTTCCTAAAGCATCTGGGCAATGACCCCGCCCTCATCTCTGGTTGTTGGCCCTGCTCTCTGGATTATGCATGTAGGTTCCTTGGCTCTGGGCAGAGGCACCCCCTCCGTACCCACTGGTATGGAAACATCACCACTTGTAGTCAAAGACTGACTTCTTAGCTTGCTGCAGCAAGAAAGCCCACACACAGCAGGATATCATGGAATGGCTTTGTAAGGGACAGTTAAGGGCTGGTTATAGGATTTTAGCATAATATATTGTTACCTGCCTCAGAGTTGGCCCCAAGTCATAGTGACCCCATGCACGGTGGAATGATACACTGCCTGGTCCTGTGCCATTCCCTTGATTGCTTGTGGATCTGACAGTGTTCTGTAGTGATCCACAGGGTTTTCATTGGCAGATTTTCAGAAGTAGATCGCCAGATCTTTCAGTTTACTCAGTCTTAATCTGGAAAATCCCCTGAAACTTGTTCAGCGTTATAGGGTGGTGGTTGTGCATGAAGTGCATTTCCTGGAAATCAAACCCCAGTCTCCAGTGTGGAAGGCAAGAATTCTGTCGTTAAACTACCAGTTTGTCATATCATAAAATACTAGATGTTTTTAAATGTTAAACTAGATAAAAGTAGTTAATACTTTATCTCTTAGATATTGTTATCTAACAGATGTTATCTAATCCACAGTCCATATTTAAATTTGTTCTCTTGTTGCAAAATAAGTCTTCTATAAAGGTTTTCCTCCCAGTTCAGGGTCAAATTGATGCATTACCTTTAGTTGTCATGCTTCTATACTTTCCTTTCATCTAGAATGATTCTTTAGTTTTTCTTTGTCATTTTTGTTCTTGTTTTTGGAAAGTATGGGCAAGTATTTTAGAGAAAGGCCTTCATTTGGGATTTATCTGGTATTTTTCATGTTTCAGTTCAGATGATGCCTTATTGGCAGTGATACCACAGAAGTAGTGAGGAGTCCTTTCGGTGCAACATGCCCAGAGGCTAATAATCTGGGTTTCTCCCAGTATTGGTGATCTCAACTTTGTTCACTTGGCTAAGGTGATTTCAGTTCTGTCAGAATTCTCTACTGAAAAGTTATTGTTACCTTTTTTAGATAATTAATTTTGGGGAGATACATTTATTGGCATTCTACTGTAAAGACCAACTTCTTCTCCCCTATTTATTCATTCAAATGTAAATTTTATATCAGTATGTACTCAGAACCCACTTTTGTTTTCAGTTTTGGACTTTTATGATTAATGCTGCTATCAACATATGCATGCGAGTCTTCAGATGGACAAGTCTTTTAGGAGACATGTGTTTTCATTCTCCTGGTTAGATACCTAGGCAGGGAATTGCTAGATTGAGTGGTGGTTTCCTGTTTACCTTTTTGAGAAGCTGCCAAAATGTTTTCCAAAGTGGCGTCATGAAACTTTTTTCCCATGATCTTGTGTTTTTTAATAAAAACTAATGTGTTTTATTTTCCTCCACTCATGTTGATCTCTTTTATTCCTCCATGTTTCAATTAGTTTTAGCAAAGAAATGCGTACGTTTAGTTGAAAACGTTCAGGGATATTATAAGATTTGCCAGCAATTGTTTTTTGCACCTTTCCTTGTTGATAAAAAGGCCTTTTTAGGAATTTTTTGCTTAACGATAGAAATTGACTTGTTTTCACACCTTTTGGAAAATAATTGTCTACGCCAATTTAAATGTTATTGTTAAGGCAACAATTTATTAGGGAACATAGTCAAGCCCATTTAACAGATTTTCAGAGGAGACATGGGACCTTCACTCAGCAGCAGTCACATCAGAAGTCCACGTATCTGACCATGTTCCTTTGGTAGAAATTAAATCTATAAGGATAATTGCCTACTACAGAATATCATGTGCTCTTCCATAGCTGCAGTGAAATAAGAACCCTGATGGAGTTCCAAGAGTTTTCCATCTTGCAATAATCCCATCAGTGGAGACTGTTTTACTGGTGACAGAATTGAGGGAAAGAGTTGTTATTAATTTGTGCGAGATGACACAGCTAGTGAGAAGTCATACCAGGATTTGAACCCACATATATATTGATCCCAGAGCTAACTCTTACTCAGTATGTTATAGTGTCTGAAATGCTATGGTACCAGAATCACAGTTGCTACCCTGGAGGCCACAACACAACACTGGTGAGAAGGCCACTGTGTGTAGCTGTGCAGAGTGCTCACTGAACCCAGACTGAAAGGAGTCAAGGGCATCTGGTGTCCATGTCATGCTCTACACATCAGGCTGTGTGCAGCTGCAGCCACCCAGACAAAGGGGCCTCTTGCCTAATTCACAATAAGAGGCCCTGAAGGTGAGTGACATCCCTGGCCACTTTTATGTCTTTCTTCTCCTTCCCTAGTTTGGCGTTCCCAAGACTCTGTGAATCTCAGGACTCTGTACATCGCCAGAAGTAGGAAGAAAAATGAGCACATTCCAGGTGAGTGGGACTTAACCTTTTTGCTGTTAAAACTCCTTCCCGCTACTCCAATTGAACACTCGGTTTTCTTTTTCTTGTAAAAACTCAAGGAGAACATTGTGAACCTATTGTTTCCCAGGTGTTTGCTTTGTTTGTTTTTTGTTTACTTTGTATTTGTTTGTTTGTTTGTTTAGTTTTTCTATTATTTCATCTTTTTTTCTCAAAAATAAGAGGAAAAGGAGGAATAAGAATGAGCAGTTCTCACACCTTAGTACTCCATTACTCACTAATTAGCTGTTTGTATTTTCTCATATTCTTTTCCACATGTACTTTTAGAAATTATTTGTATTCATTATATACATCTAATTTTAAACTGTCCATTTTTCACTTACTGTTATGAAACAATCATTTTTTGTGGTTACTTTGTTTTCCAGTTGAATTGTTGCACCTTTGTATTTTTAACTACTTGATACTTTGGACATTTAAGTGGCTTAGGAATTCTTTTTTTTTTTTAATATTTTGTTGTTTTCTGTGAAGGTTTACAGAACAATTTAGGTTTCCATTCACCAATTTCTATACAAATTTTTCAGTGAAATTGGTTACATTCTTCATCTGTGAATATTCTCAATATTTGTGTTCTTTTTGTTCTGTTTCCATTAATCTAGTTTCCCTGTTGCCTTACATTCTCATCTTTGTTTTAAAGTAATTGTTTATAGTTTGATGCCATGTAGATAATTTTTTTTTTAAAGGCGCACAGTAGTCATGGATAATATTGTCTATTTTGTGAGTCAGTCTATTATTTAGCTGAACGGTGACATCGGCTAGTTTTGCTGCTAGCTTTAAAGAGTATCTCAGGGCAATAGTCTTGGGAGTCTTCCAGTCCAGTAAGTCTGTTTTGTTTTGTTTTGTTTTTTATTTAATGAATTTGAGTTTTTGTTTTACATTTTTCTTCCATTTTATCAGAGTTCATCTGTTGTGGCCCTTAACAGAAGGGTCAGTAGTGGTATCCGGGTACCATCTAGTTCTGGTCTTAGGGTAGATGAGACTGTGGTTTGTGTAGACTATTAGTCCTGTAGACTACTTTCTTTTTTGAGTCTTTGGTTTCCTTCTTTCTCGTTTGCTTCAGATGAGTAGAGACCAATAGTTGTATCTTGATGGCCAGAATTTTATTGTTTTAAATAAGACTACAATGAAATTGTTGTTGTTTAAAATATTTTTCCCTAAAACTCAATTCTGAACAAATTTTCCTTTTCTTCACCCAGCGTACCACATGTCAAAAGTACTTTTTCATATGGCACATTGGCTGTTTAGTAGCATGGTACAATGGATTGCTTTTGTGTGCCTTTCTCGCCATGGCCTGTAACTCCCACCCAAGTGATTGGGCAGTACCGTGATAGGGTAATTGTGGCCCACCAATGGGATTGGTCAGTTTTTCTATCCCACTGGGTTTGAAATGAGTCACCCCAGAGGCGGGAGAGAGAGGATCCCACCACCACCAAGGAAGAACAGCCAAGAGTGGAGATTGTGTCCTTTGGGCCTGGGATCCCTGCACTGAGAAGCTTCTGGAACCAAGAGACCGAGAGAGAGAGAGAGAGAGAGAGAGAGACAGAGAGAGACAGAGAGAGAGAGAGAGAGAGAAAGAGAGAGAGAGAGAGAGGTGTAACCCTAAAGACAGTGAGAAGCAGAGGCAGGAGAGACTGCTCAGTGGGCTTCCCGGCACATGGAGTGAGAAAGCGGCATGCTTTTGGGCAGAGGCAGAGGGCTAGGGAGAGGCATGCCTGCGTGCACGGCTGGGAAGAGGCTGTCCTGATGGAAGAACTGTATCCTGAGTGTTATTGAACCTGAATTGTAACTGTTACTTCCCTAATAAACCCCATAATTGTGAAGATTGTCTGTGAGATCTGTGTGGCAATTACAATGAATTATCGAACCCAGCAGGGAAGTAGAGAGTGCCGTGGGAGAGAAGGTTGGTGTCTGGTGTCAGAATCGGTAAAGATGGCAGAGAGAGGACGCGTGTCTGACCCCTACCTCATAGGAATCAGCCTTGGGCTGTTGGTCTTGGTTCTCCTTATTCCTTGTGAAGTTAGAGGAGGTCGGACACTGCCCCCATGCCATTTTTACAGGTAGATAGACTGTTCAAATATGGCAGAGTGCAACAGAGCCTATCTGCTGCTTCACACAAATATTGTTGGATGTTATATCACTTAGGAAGACCCGGATTTTGCTTTCCCATGCCAGAGTCATTCCTTATGTGTGTTTTATTTATTAATCTATTTTTTTTCCTTCATGTTTTATTTCATTTTCTCCAAGTACTACATAACCTTAGTTTAAAACATCCCAGGATAATACTAGAAGATTTGCCAGGCATTTGCATTCTGTCACTGCATTTACTTCTCAGAGCAGCTCAGCCAGGAGGTACTTGGTGTCTTCTTCTTTGTAAACATGTGAAATATGAGAAACCTGCTGAGATTCCCATGGGAAACCAAGGGTCAGGGGAGTTAGGCATTCTGCTCAGTGAAAGAGAGAGATGAGGAATCAGAAAGAGCTCAACTTATAGGGACTTGCATCAAGTAGTGTGGGTGCCTAGAGTGGCGTCCTGAGTGGTGATTTCCACAGGTGACGCTGCGCCTCCCCTGGCTCCTCCTCACTGTGCACCTCTTCTCTCCTGATGTCCACCTCTTCGAGTACACTAACGTGCTCAGAGCTCCATCCAGACGAGCCCAATGATTAGCCTGGTTGTCGTATAAAATTTTTAAATTTTCCATGGGGGAAAAAACATTATACAATGTACCAGAAAAAATAACAGCTTGGGGTAGAAATATTTACAATATATATGCCAGAAAAAAATATAAATTTATTGTAGAGCTATTACAGGATCATAGTGTAAATAAAAGTATCAGTGGGAATATAGGTAAAGGACATGAATAGACAAGTTCAAAAGGAGAAATAGAGAAGGCCGATGAATATATGAAAACATGATGGTATTGATTTATAACTGAATAAATCTGAATTTTAAAAATGAATTGTCTTTCCTTATCAGATTATCAAAAATATTTTAAAATTTTTTAACTTGCTTTGCCGTCTTACATAGAGTCAGGAATACTTATACTTTATTGAAAGAGAAGTGAAGAAGGAAAAAAATCTGGAATTATATGATAACAATTTTAAATGTGCTAATTTTTTGATATTTTTATTTTCATTTGAAATTTCTCTTAAATAATCAGAGAGTTGTTGTTGTTAGGTGCCGTCGAGTCGGTTCTGTCTCCTAGCGCTCCCATGCACAACAGAAAGAAACACTGCCTGGTCCTGTGCTGTCCTCACAATCGTTGTTATGCTTGTGCCCACTGTTGCAGCCACTGTTTCAGTGCATCTTGTTGAGGGTCTTGCTCTTTTTCTCTGGCCCTCTACTTTTCCAAGCATGATGTCCTTCTCCAGGGCCTAATCTCTCCTGATAACATGTCTAAAGCATGTGAGACATAGTCTAGGATCCTTGTTCCTAAGGAGCATTATGGCTGTACTTCTTCCAAGACAGATTTGTTCTTTCTTCTGACAGAGAGTAAAATCTACATTTATTTTTCATTTTTTAGAAATGATAAATATAGATCATCAGTTCTGTGGTGGAAATGATGTCTGACACCAGCCTCCTGGAATTAAGCCAAACTTCACAGGTAAAGGCCAGTCCTCCACAAGACTGCTCTTTCTTAAGACACCTACTGAAAACTTGGCAACAGCCTCACTTTTGACCAGCTAACTACAAATTCAGAGGTTCTCACTACTCTGTTGGGTTCAGTAATCTGTTAAAATATCTTATAAAACTGAAGATAGACTATACTTTTAACAACAGTTCTGTTATAGCAAAAAGTTCTAAAGCAAACCCAGCCAAAGGGAGAGAGGCATAGGGTGAGGTCAGGACATGTCCTAGTCTGGAAGCTTCCCTTGTCCTCATGGACAGTTCACATGCCTGCCACATCAGTGTGTAACAATATTAAGAATATTGTCAACCAGGGAAGCTAACCTGTGTTTGGTGTCCAGAATGTTTATTGGGAGTTTATTACATAGGCATGATTGATTGAATCAAGGCCACATGATTGAACTCAATATCAAAGTACCTTTGTGTGCCAGAATTTGGGCTGGTATCATCTGAGTCAAGCTCCAAACCTCTGATCACATGGTGGTCTTTCTTATGAGGCCAGCCCCCATCCTGAGTCATCACATTAGCCTGAACTACCCGGTGTGGTTCCGGGGAACCATCAGGAATAATAAAGACACTCCAATACCATGGAAATTGCGAGTGTTTAGAGACTACTTCCCAGCGACAAAGGCCAACCAAATTCTTTGTTTCACACCTGGAGTAGTGTGCAGCCATGAACTGGGTTTAAATATATAACAAGTATGATGATAATAGTAACAATGTTCATTAAGCACTTAGTTCTGTTTTACACAGTGTTTCAAGTGATATGTGTGTATATCTGTATGTGTACCTATATGTATATGTGTTTCTTTGTGTATGCTTGAAGGAAACTTGTATTGCACAAACTGTTGAACTGTTATATAAACAGGAGACTAAGATATGTAGGAGAACTTGTCCAAGGTCACCTGGCTAGTAAGGGACAGATCATTGTAATGTGCACTGAGGCATTGTAGGAAAGACTCAGTGCATTAAATGTTCGAATTCATGGATGTGATGTATTCCGTGAGAGTTGAGAGGATGTACTACATACCTGTCCAAAATAGGGTACCAAAAGCTTATTAGTTTGGCAACATTAACGAAAAATGCCACCAGAGTCAGTGTGTGTGATAGGAGGATGGGGGGTGCTATCTAATTCTATTGAAAACAGACCATCTTTTTTGAGGCAGTTGGCAGTATGAATGAAAAAGGAAACCATGTATGTCCCAGCATGCAGCATTTAGAGTTCTAGGAGTTTACTCTGAAGACAACTTTAAAAACCCAAGAATCTTATTCACTGCAGCACTTTGGGTAAAGCTAAGGAAAATCAGTGTATGGCAGTGGCAGCGTAGAAGGAGAAGGGCTGGGAAATCTATACATTGACTCATGTACCTGGAAATCTGGAAAAACTTTGCCTGTCCTCCCAACCTTTTCAAGTGAGTGATAGTTCCAAGACTGGGTATACTTGTGCTTGATGTTGTAGGAATTGGTGACATTCAAGGACGTGGCTGTGGTCTTCACTGAGGAGGAGCTTGGGCTGCTGAACTCTGCCCAGAAGAAGCTGTACCAAGATGTGATGGTTGAGAACTTCAGGAACCTGGTGTCAGTGGGTAAGGACAGCCTCTCTGTACTATCTTTATCTCCTCAGATTTTCAAAGATTTTAATAGTCTTGGAATGGTCACCTGAGTTTGGGGAACTGACTCTCCTACCAACAATTTTTTTATGAAATAAAACCCAGTGAAAAATATCAGGGTTATTTCAAAAAGGTTAGTTTTAATGTTCACAGACCTCCAACCCTTTAAACATGATACATGGCAATTCCAGCTAAAACCAAACCAGTTGTCATCAAGTCAATTTCGACTCATAGCAGCCTTGTAGGACAGAGTAGAACTGCGTGATAGGGTTCTGTCATGGTTTGAATTATGTCCCCCAAAAAATGTGTGTATCAATTTGGCTAGGCCATGATTCCTGGTACTGTATGATTTTCCTGTATGTTGTAAACCTGCCTCTATGATGTTAATGAGGGAGGATGGGTGGCAGTTGTGTTAGTAAGGCAGGACCTGATCTACGATCTCTTGAGATATAAAAGACAAAAGTGAGCAGTGAGACAGGGGGACCTCATACCATCAAGAAAGCAGTGCCAGGAGCAGAGCACGTCCTTTGGGCCAGGGTCCCTGTGCAAAGAAGCTCCTAGTCCGGGGAAACATTGATAAGAAGGCCAACAGAGAGAAAAAGACTTCCCCTGGAGCTGACATCCTGAATTTGGACTTTTAGCCTACTTTGACTATGAGGAAATAAACTTCTCTTCATTAAAACTATCCACTTGTGGTATTTCTGTTGTAGCAGCACTAGATGACTAAGACAGGTTCCAAGGATATAATCTTTACAGAAGCAGACTGCCACATCCTTCTTTTATGGAGCAGCTGGTAGGTTTGAACAGCCAACTTTCCGGATAGCAGCCGAGCATTTAATCATTGCACCGTCGGGGCTCCTGTATGTCACTTAGAAAGAGGGAAAAAGGCTTTCAGTGATGAAGACAGCAACCTAAAGGCAAAGGAATTCAGATCAGAACCAGCCACTGGAATCCATGCAGATCGTTGTCCGTTTCTTTTACTTTCCGCCTCCCCTGTTGTCATTAGCCTGATTGAAATTGCCAAACCTCTCTCCTGGATTATTGCAACAGCCCCTGTACTGATTGACCCCACTTGCACCCTTTCCCTCCTAAATTCTGTTTGCCATATAGCCACTGAAGTGATCTATGGGAAATGTAAGTCAAGTCAAGTCATTCCTCTGCTCAAACCACTTGTAGTTTTTGTTAGGTGCCGTTGAGTCAATTCCAATTCATAGTGACCCCATGTACAGCAGAGTGAAACACCACCTGGTCCTGCGCCATCCTCACAATCGTTGTTATGCTTGAGCCCATTTTTGCAGCCACTGTGTCAGCCCACCTTATTGAGGGTCTTCCTCATTTTTGCTGACCCTCTACTTTACCAAGCATGATGTCCTTCTCCAGAGATTGATCCCTCCTGATAACGTATCCAAAGTATGTGAGACATAGTCTCGCCGTCATTGCATCCAAGGAGCATTCTGGTTGTACTTCTTCCAACACAGATTTGTTCCTTCTTTTGGCAGTCCATGGTATATTCAATATTCTTTGCCAACAACACAGTTCAAAAGCATCAAATCTTCTTTGGTCTTCCTTATTTATGGTCTAACTTTCATATGCATATAAGGCAATTGAAAACACCATAGCTTGGGTCAGGCACACCTTAGTTTTCAAGGTTACGTCTTTACTTTTCAAAACTTTAAAGAGGTCTTTTGCAGCAGATTTTTCCAATGCAGTGCATCATTTGATTTCTTGACAGCTGCTTCCATGGGTGTTGATTGTGGATCCAAGTAAAATGAAATCCTTGACAACTTCAATATTTTCTCCCTTTAACATGATGTTGTTTATTGGTCCAGTTGTGAGGATTTTTGTTTTCTTAATGTTGAGGTGTAATCCATACAGAAGGCTGTGGTCTTTGATCTTCATCAGTAAGTTCTTCAAGACCTCTGCACTTTCAGCAAACAAGGTTGTGTCATTTGCATAACACAGGTTGTTAATGAGTCTTCCTCTAATCCTGATGCCCCGTTCTTTATATAGACTAGCTTCTCAGAGTACTTGCTCAGCATACAGATTGAATAAGTGTGGTGAAAGGATACAACCCTGACGCACACCTTTCCTGACTTTAAACCACACAGTTTCTGCTTGTCCTGTTCAAATGACTGCCTCTTGATCGATATACAGGTTCCTCATGAGCACAATTAAGTGTTCTGGAATTCCCATTCTTTGCAATGTTGTCCACAGTTTGTTAGGATCCACAAAGTTGAATGCCTTTGTATAGTCAATAACATACAGGTAAACATCTTTCTGGTATTCTCTGCTTTCAGCCAGGATCCATCTAACTTCACTCATGATATCCCTATTTCCACTTCCTCTTCTGAATCCAACTTGAATTTCTGGTAGTTTCATGTCTATATAAAGTTGCAGCCGCTTTTGAATGATTTCAGCAAGATCCTGTATGTGATATCAATGATATCATTTGATAATTTCTGCATTTGGTTGGATTGCCTTTCTTGGGAATAAGCATAAATATGGATTTCTTCCAGTAGGTTGAGAAGGTAGCTGTCTTCCAAATTTCTTGGCATAGACGAGTGAGCACTTCCAGTGCGGCATCTGTTTGTTGAAATATCTCAATTGGTATTCTGTCCATTCCTGGAGCCTTGTTTTTCGCCAATGCCTTCAGTGCAGCTTGGACTTCTTCCTTCAGTACCATCAGTTCCTGATCTTATGCTGCCTCCTGAAATGGTTGAATGTCAACCAATTCTTTTTGGTATAGTGACTCTGAGTATTCTTTCCATCTTCTTTTGATACTTCCTACGTCATTTAATATTTTCCCCGTAGAATCCTTCACTGTTGCATCCTGAGACTTGAATATTTTCCTAAGTTTTTTCAGCTTGAGAAATGCCAAGCATGTTCTTCCCTTTTGGGTTTCTATTTCCAGGTCTTTGCACGTGTCATTATAATATTTTACTTTATCTTCTCCAGTTCCCCTTTGAAATCTTCTGTTCAGTTCTTTTACTTCATCGTTTCTTCCATTTGCTTTAGCTACTTGATGTTCAAGAGCAAGTTTCAGAGTCTCTTCTGACATCCATTTTGCTCTTTTCTTTCTTTCCTGTCTTCTTAATGACCTCTTGCTTTCTTCATGTATGATGTCCTTAATGTCATTCCACAACTCATCTGGTCTTTGGTCATTAGTGTTGAGTATGTCAAATCGATTCTTGAGATGGTCTCTAAATTCAGGTGGGATATTCTCAAGGTTGTAATTTGGCTCTCATGGACTTCCTCTAATTTTCTTCAATTTCAGCTTGAACTTGCATACGAGCAGTTGATGGTCTGTTTTGCAGTCGGCCCTGGCCTTGTTCTGCCTGATGATACTGAGCTCTTCCATTGTCTCTTTCCACAAATGTAGTCAATTTGATTCCTGTATATTCCTTCTGGCAAGGTCCATATGTATAGTCGCTGTTTATGTTGTTGAAAAAAGGTATTTGCAATGAAGAAGTCGTTGGTCTTGCAAAATTCTATTGTGATCTCTGGCATCGTTTCTATCACCAAGACCATTATTTTCCAACTACTGATCCTTCTTCTTTGTTTCCTACTATTGCATGCCAACCCCAGTAGTTATCAATGCATGCTAATTACATGGTTGATCAATTTCAGACTGCAGAAATTGTTTAAAATCTTTAATTTATTCATCTTTGGCCTTAGTGGTTTGTGTATAAAAATGAATACTAGTTGAATTAACTGGTGTTCCTTGTAGGTATATGGATATTATTCTATCACTGACAGCATTGTACTTCAGGATAGATCTTGAAATGTTCTTTTTGGTGATGAATGCAATGCCATTCCTCTTCGAGTTGTCGTTCCTGGTATAGTAGACCATATGATTGTCCAATTCAAAATGGCCAACCCCATCCATTTCAGCTCACTAATGACTAGAATATTGATGTTTATGCATTCCATTTCATTTTTGACAATTTCCAGTTTTTCTAGATTCATACTTTGTACATTCCACATTCCAATTATTAATGGATGTTTGCAGCTGTTTCTTCTCATTTTGAGTCTTGCCACATCAGGAAACGAAGGTCCCAAAAGCTTGACTCCATTTGCATCATCAAGGTTGACTCTGCTTTGAAGAGGCGGCTCTTTCCCAGTTGTCTTTTGAGTGCCTTCCAGTCTGAGGGGCTCATCTTTCAGCACTATATCAGACAGTGTTCCGCTGCTATTCGTAAGGTTTTCACCGGTTAATTATTTTCCAGAGTAGACTGCTGGGTCCTTCTTCCAAGTCTGTCTTAGTCTGGAAGCTCAGCTGAAACCTGTCTGCTGTGGGTGAGCTGCTGGTATTTGAATACTGGTCACATAGCTTCCAGCATCACAGCAACATGCAAGCTCCCATGTAGGGGTCAAAACACTTAGTGGTCTTATATTTCTTAGAGTGGTTCGTAGAGTCCTACATGGTCTGGTCTTCAGGCCCTACTTCCTCTTTGAATGCACTGTCTTATCTTTTTACTCTTATTTAGTGTGTACCTACCACATTGCCCTCCTTGTTTCTCAGATGTACCACAGATGTTGTATTACTCTCTCTCTTTTTTTTTTTTAATGAAGAGAAGTTTGTTTTCTCACAGTTAAAGTAGGCTAAAAGTCCAAATTCAGGGCGTCAGCTCCAGGGCAAGGCTTTTTCCTCTCTGTTGGCCTTCTTCTCTTCAGTGTTCCCCTGGACTAGGAGCTTCTCTGCGCAGGGACCCCGGTCCAAAGGATGCGCTCTGCTTCCGGCACTGCTTTCTTGATGGTATGAGGTCCCCCTGTCTCACTGCTCACTTCTGTCTTTTATATCTCAACAGATTGCCTCAGGACACAATCCAGTCTTGTAGATCAGGTCCTGCCTTTCTAACACAACTGCCACCCATCCTCCTTCATTAATATCATAGAGGCAGGTTAACAACATACAGGAAAATCACATAGTACCAGGAATCATGACCTAGCCAAATTGATACACACATTTTTTGGGGGGACGTAATTCAAACCATGACATTCCACCCTTTGGCCCCCAAAAAGTCACATCCTTGCAACATGGAAAACATATTCACCCCATCATATCATAGTGAAAGTCTTAACTCCAACTCCAAAATCCAAAAATTCCTCTTTATCTGTGAAATCTAGAATACAAGTTATCTGCTTCCAAAGGTTCAATGGCAGAACAGGCACAAGCTAGACATTTCCATTATAAATGGGAGAAACTAGAGGAAAAGAAGTGATAACAGGCACCAAGTAAGTCAGCAGAACACATTACATTAGCCTTCGAGGCTTTGAAAATAATCTTCTGTTCTCTGAGACAATTTACACAATAGCCCTGCCCTCCAGACTCTAGGTATTGGCCACAGTCTCTGGATTTTGAGTGGAGGCCCGTCGGCCCTGGGCTTTAGCTCAGCCTTCCAGGCCCACTGGGACAGCAATTCTGCTCCTTTGGCTTTAGGCGCACCATTCTCCTAGTCGATTGGAGCGACAACTCCCCCCTTAGAAACCCCAGAGGCCATGGCTCCACCCTTTGAAACCCCTGAGGTCTTGGCCATACCTTTTGAGACTGAAGCAGCTCGGCTTCTTGTGTCCCTTGTCTCTTCAGCTTCTGCTTCCTATGGCCTCTTGGCCCTCGGGCCTCACGCCCACATCTGCCCTGCAGGGGCAAGTGTTCCAAAGCTCAGTAGCTCCACTGCTAAGTGCCCAGAGGCACCCCACTCCACCAGGAAGCCTCCTGCTCACAGGCATTCAGCTCTCTCGCTCCATGGGTTGGCTCCAGCGCTGTCTTTTACCGGTCTCCTGGTTCTGCTGCTGTAGGTTCTCTGCTGCTGCTGGTCCTCTGTCACTGCTGCACATCTATCCATTCACAGTTTTAAAACCTCTTCCACATTTTAGGTATCTGTTAGAGCAGCACCCCACTCTCTTGGTACCAAATTCTGTCTTAGTCATCTAGTGCAGCTATAACAGAAACACCACAAATGGATGGTTTTAACCAAGAGAAGTTTATTTCCTCACAGTCAAAGTAGGCTAAAAGTCCAAATTCAGGGCGTCAGCTCCAGGGGAAGGCTTTTTACTCTCTGTCGGCCTTCTCTTCAGCGTTCCCCCGGACTAGGAGCTTCCCAGCGCAGGGACCCCAGTCCAAAGGATGCGCTCTGCTCCCGGTACTGCTTTCTTGATGGTATGAGGCCCCCTGTATTACTCTCTTATTGGTACTATAAATAATTACTGAAAACTTTGTGGCTTAAAACAACACAGGTTAATTATCTTATTGTTATGTATTTCGGAAGTCCAACATGGGTCTCACTGTGCTAAATCAGGATCTTAGCCAGGCTGCCTTCTTTCCTGAGGATGTAGGGAAAATCCATTTCCTTTTTTTTACAGCTTCTAAAAGCTGCCAAATTTCTTGTCTTGTGTCCCCAGCCATTCAGTTGCAAAGCCACCAACATTGCATCACTCTGACCATTCTGTAGTCACAGTTTCTTCTCACTGTCCTGCCTTGCTCTTCCACTTTTAAGGGCCTTTTAAATATATTGAGTCCACCAGATTTTGTAGAATTATCTTACTATTTTAAGGTTAGATGATTAGCAATTTAAATTCCATTTGTCACCTTAATTTCCTTTTGCCATGTATCTTAACATATTCTTTGTTTTAGGAATTTGGATTTGGAAATCTTTGTGGGACCATTATTCTGCCTACTGGATGCCTTTGCATCAGATCCATTTACTTGCTCTCTTTGCCTGGAATAGCTTTACACCTAAAATCTTGCTCACCCCATTTCTTACTTCATTCAGGTCTCTGCTCTGTTTTAATATCGTAAGAGAAGCCTTGTCTGTCCACCCTATTTAAAATACTCCCCTCGCTTTACTTTCCTTGCTCTGTCTTGTTTTTCACAGCTATCTTTTGTTTATCTGCTTATCACCTGTCACTCCTACTGGAATGTTATCTCCAATAGTGAAAGACTTTTGTTTATTGCTGACTCCTCAGGACCTAGAATTGTCCTTATACATGGCAGATATTTGTACATATTTGTTGATGTAAGGAATTGAGGTAATGTACATAGGGACCTCTCTGTCTTCCTGAGTCAAGGAGATATCTGCTAGGTGATGCACGAACCAGAGTGAATGAGGCTGTTGCAGAAAAATTTGTGTCTTCTGATGAACGCCTAGCCAAGTTCTGCTTTCTTAGGTGCCCTTGTGAGTGTGTGTGCACGCACACACTTGACCCACATCCTAGGAAAACACTTCAGCATTGTGGTTGTGACTGTGCTGAGTAATGCGCTTTCCCTGTGGCTTTCCTAGGGCCTTCCATAGGGGAGCATATTCACTTCTTGGACAGAATACTAGATTTTTATGTGAGGATTCTGATGTCTACTTGTGAGACAGGCCCTCCAAAAAGAAAAAAGAATCTCTTTCTTGAGGTCATAGACAATAACCAGGCAAGGTTAATATCCCTTAAAGATTTGACAGCTGCTGCCCATTTCCTCTTCCAAAGTCCACATCTCATATCACTACCCCTGGGTTTCCCCTTTCCTGTGCTGGAGGGGGCCAATTTAAGGTGAGAGGAACATGAGTCACATAACTTAGTGTTGTCTATATTTCTGATCATTTCAATATTCAATTTGAATATTTTGCTTAATTAAGGACTTCATAACTTCCTAAAGCAAACTGTTCCAACATTTTCAAGCATAAGCCATAAGGTGTGTTTTGTTGTAACTAGTACAGACATTTCATGGGTGTGTACACTTATATGACTTCAAAAAGCATTTCCTGTAATGACATTTTTTTTGCTTGTGATTATGCTCTGGTATTTTCTGTTCTGTTTCTTTCTTTTTTAATACCTATAAGCCTTTAAGTTTATTTCACAGCTTACTAATGGGCTGCATTCTTCAATTTGAAAACTGTTGTGAGTAGTTTATCTACATCCATTGATTTGCAATACTGTTTTGAAATACCATAAAGCCTCAGAAGGAACCTGCGTATACGCCCTCGTGCTTTCTTTTCACTGAAGTGATTTTTGCTACCTTTGATTTTCTCCTCAGCAGCATCACTCTTGGTGGACCTTTGTGCCTGGTACAGCTTTTCAATTTCCCAGCAAAACTGCAGTTATCTGCTACTTTCCTCTTTTACAGAGCTTACGTGGAAAAGCCTTTTTGTTTCTATGACTTGACTTAAATGTTCAAAAAAAGGTCAAACGGATTTATTTATTCATTCAGCATACACTTGTTGAATGCCCACTGTGTGTCATGCACTCTTCTGGACGTGGTTATAAAGCAGGAAATAGTGTAAATACTTGCATTGTAGTCAGAAAGACATACAGTTAACAAAAATGACCTAGATAGAATGTCATATGGTTGTAAATACTGTGTAGAATAGAGTCAAGAGGCATGGAAATTGCCAGAGGTGAATTGGCTGTGTACAGGGTTTATTATTTTACATTGAACTCATTAATGGGCTGACAGTTGAGCAGAGACTTCGAAGTAAGGACCCATCCGTGGAAGTATCTTATCTCGATAGAGTTCCAGGCCAAATGTAACTCCCTTTATAGGATTGGCTTTCAGAAAATTCCACTGTGCCCTGTTCTTTTCTTTCTCCACAGCTCTGTCTCTGTTGTCAAAGATCAGGTTATACTGGTTCAATAAGTTATGAAAGTCTGAAAACTGTCAGGTTTCAGAATAGTTATGTCATCACTTCAACTTTTTTCCCCCTTTGTCCTCATGAAGGAATCTTCTCTGCTAAAGGAGCACTCTCTGCTTATATGCTGCATTTTAGTCAGTAAGGGATTGTGTGCTTTTCTGCCAAATCTGCAAGTCATTATGACCACTTGAGGGCCTCTCAGCTCTTTAGGGATTGGAGTAATTTTCCAATAAAATAACCCAAGATAGAGTTCTACACAAACTGATCACATGCCCGCTGAAACAAATGAGGTAGATTTTAGGTGACTATTCCTACAGGCAGAAAGTGACATTCTCCTTAAAAATTTCCTTCAAAAACCCATTGCCATCAAATCAGTTCCAACTCATAGTGACACAACGTGACAGTGGAACTGCTCCATAGAATTTCCAAGGGTATAAATCATTACGGAAGCAGACCACCACATCTTTCTCCAGCAGAGTGGCTGTGGGTTAGAACCTCCAACCAAATGGTTAGCAGCCCAGTGCTTAACTGCTGTGCCACTGGGGCTCCATCGTTAATTGAGAAGTTTACTGGAAAAAAAAAAAATCTGAAATTTTGCAAACTTTTGATTCTGTTATTGCTTTTCCTTTAAGTTTTTATATACTAATTTTTTTTTTAATTTTAATGCAGTGAAAATATACACAGCAAAACATACACCTTATTGACTCATTTTTGTTTTTCAACATATGATTTATCTAAGTGCCTTATTTACTATCCAAGATTCTACACTAACTGAAATTTAATACAAGTAGCAACAGGTTAACAATTTGTATAATATTACCAATTTTTAAAATTAAGGCTTTTATTGCTGAATTGTAGCTCACATAGTTGGCTTGTCGTCTAATGAGTGTTCTTAATGCTTGGTGGTTTGGAGGCCAGCATCTACTCTTGATTTTGATGGCATGTAAACCAGAAAACGTGATATGCAATAGAGAAGATCAACTGGAACCTTCTCTGAGTTCAGTAATGTCTCATCTCTTATTTTAATGTGAAGTCTTGAAAGCCTCAAATCTTTCACCTGTCTATATCTATGAATTCTCTGTCTTTACAGGAGGCAAGAACCCAAGGCAGATGGAGATTGTTCCACCAGCAGGAGCACATGAGGAGCTTTCCAGCTCACACATCTGGCAACAAATTGCAAGTGACTTAACCAGGTGTCAAGATTCTGTGATACATAGGTCTCAGTTCTACAAACAAAGTGATTCACCCTCTCCTGTTGCTGGAAGACTATCTATTATTCACGCAGGAGAGAACATTTTCCAGTGTAAAGAGTGTACAAAAACCTTCAGTAATGTCTCCAGCTTTGAACTTCAGCGATTACACTCAGAAGTGAAGTCTCTCACCTGTAGTGAGTGTGGAAAAAGCTTCCATTGTGTTTCAGGTCGTCGTAATCATCAGAGAATTCACGTGGGAAAGAACCGCTATCAGCGTGATGAGTGTGGTAAGGTATTTAGTCAGCACTCACATCTACAGGGTCATCTGAATACCCCCACTGTATCGAAACTGTACAAATGTGAAGAATGTGGGAAACACTTCAGGCATAGAACAACATTTAATATTCATTGCAAAGGTCACACTGAAGGGAAAACTTGTAATTGTGAGCTTTGTGGGAGGGGTTTTATTAATCTTTTGCATTTTCAGGAACATCAGAGAAGCCACTGTAGGGAGAAAACGTTCAAATGTGATACACGTGGTAAGAAATTTCATCATAGAGCAGCACTTAATACTCATTACATGGTCCATATGGGAGAGAAACCTTACAAATGTGAGGAGTGTGGGAAAAGCTTTGCTCACAACTCTTATCTTCATATCCATCAGAGGGTTCACACAGGAGAAAAATCTAGTAAGTGTGAGGAATGTGGCAAGAGCTTCATTCATCCTCTGCAATTTCAGGCCCATCTGAGTGTTCACACTGGAGAGAAACCATACACATGTAACATGTGTGGAAAAGGCTTCATTTACAGCTCAAATTTGCATTCCCATCAGGGGGTCCACACTGGAGAGAAACCATACGAATGTGGTGTGTGTGGGAGGGTTTTCAGTCAGCGTTCATATCTTAAAATCCATCAGAAGATCCATAATGTAGAGAAACCTTATAAGTGTGAGGAGTGTGGGCAGTGTTTCAATTGGAGTTCACGACTTCAAGTTCACCAGCTGATCCACACGGGTGAGAAACCATACAAATGTGAAGAGTGTGGAAAGGGTTTCAGGCAGGCTGGAAATCTTTTGACCCATCAGAGAGTCCACAGTGGATGGAAACCATTCAAATGTGTAGAGTGTGGGAAGTACTTCAGTAGTAGATCAAATCTTCACACTCATCGTAGAATCCACACAGGAGAGAAACCTTATAAATGTGAGGGGTGTGGGAAGGGCTTTAGGCAGGCCTCTTATCTTCAGGACCATCAGAGAGTCCACAGTGGAGAAAAACCATTCAAATGTGAAGAGTGTGGGAAGAGTTTCAAATGGATTGAGAATCTTAACACTCATCATAGGGTGCACACAGGAGAGAAACCATATAAGTGTGAGGAGTGTGGTAAGTACTTCACTCACGCCTCAAGTCTTCAACATCATGAGCGTGTCCACACTGGAGAGAAACCGTATAAATGTGATGTGTGTGGTAAAGTCTTTAGTCGATCTTCCCAGCTACAAACTCACCAGAGAGTTCACACTGGGGAGAAACCCTATAAATGTGAGGAGTGTGGGAAGGGCTTCAGGCAGGCTTCACACCTTTTGCTTCATCAAAGGGTCCACAGTGGAGAAAAACCCTACAAATGTGAAGATTGTGGGAAAAGCTTCTGTCAGAATTCACACCTTCAAGCCCATCAAAGAGTCCATAATGAAGACAAGCCATACAAATGTCAAGTGTGTGGCAAGGGCTTCAAATGGAGCAAAAATCTTAATACTCATCAGAGGGTCCACACAGGAGAGAAACCATATAAGTGTGGGAAGTGTGGTAAGTACTTCAGTCAGGCCTCAAGTCTTCAACAGCATGAACGTGTCCACGCTGGAGATACACTGTATACATGTAATGTATGTGGTAAAGTCTTTAATCGATCTTCACAACTACAAAGTCACCAGAGAGTTCACACTGGGGAGAAACTTTATTAGTGTGAGGTTTGTGATAAGGTTTTCAGTCAGAGATCAAATCTTACAGAATTCATGCTACTGATAAATTTTCTGAAGTTGATGATACAGGTAAGACCATCAGAATCCTCACAGGAAATAATTTTGCAAAATGAATGTTTAAAAAATTATGTGCAACCTATGGAAGCCTTGGTGCGCAGTGGTTAAAGCACTTGGCTCCTGACCCCAAGGTTGGCAGTTAGAACCCATCAGTGCTCCATAGGAGAAAGAGGTGGCTTCTGCTTCCGTAAAGTTTTACAGCCTTGGAGACCCTCTGGGGCAGTTCTACCCAGTCCTATGGGATTGCTGTGAGTCAGAATTGACAGCAGTGGGTTTAATGGGTTTTATGTGCAGCCTGAATTCTTACAGTCATCAGGTCTCATAGAGGAGAAAACATTTGTTTTATTAAAGACTGACGTTCAGCAAAGCCCACGTCAGAGAACCTTTATAAGCGGTGAAGTAAGGCTTCAGTCAGAACTTTGGAATTTATGAGATAACACTCAAGAAATAGGGCCTGGAAAGAATAAGAGTTTGATCTGGTCTTTAACAAAAGTATAATGATGGGTATACCAAAATCAATATCCGCTAGAATGTAAGCTCTGTGGTGGCAGGAACCTTGGTTAGTTTTTATATGTATGCTTAATGCTTATATTTTAAATCCAAAAGAGACAATGTACGATATTTGAAAATTTAACCAGAAAGCATACCAGTAAAAATGAATACTCAAGAAAACAAACATGAGTTTAAATGTGGAAAACCACTCAATACTATAATCTGCAATATTGATAGAGTAGCTACGGATTCCAAAGAAGGCCTAGTTGCACAATGGTTAAGCACTCTACTCCTAAAGGCTGGTAGTTTGAATTTACCATTGGCTCCATGAGAGAAAAGCCCTGGCAATCTCCCTTAAAGACCATAGCCTAAGAAACCCAGTGGGCAGTTCTACTCTGTCCTGTAGGGTCGTTATGAGTCTGAATTGTCTCACCAGCACACAACAACAATGTATTGCGATTGGCTCCTGTTCTCTATGTAGTCTCTATTTTCAAGTTGGATCTTATTATTTGGGTCTTTGTGTCCTGTTCAATCAGTCATATATAATATAAATTGAACTACTGTGATTTTACTGGCAGTAGTCTGAAAAATTGTTAGCATTGCAACAAGTCACTCCCTATTAAACAATTGAATGGGTATTCAATGATGTTAAGGCAGATATTTTCCATAACACTTTGAGAGTGTAAGCAGTGGTTACTTGTAAAAATGGCATGTTCTAACTTCAGGAGGAGAGAGAATCATGATCATCAGCCCAAGAATGATTCATATGAGGCGGAGGTCAGATGTACTTCCATTCTCCAATGTTTTTACCTATTCTGACACCAGCTATCCCTTGCATGGCACACACTGCTGCCTAGCTGGGGTCTATAATTCATTGCAGTGGCCACACAGAACTCACCATACTCATGATTACGGGGTTTATTACAGATCAATTGGTTACAATCCAGGATCAGGATAAACTTGGAAGTAACAAGAACAACTCAGGATACTGTTCTTTGGTCAGTACAGCTGCTGCTTGGCTATTGCGACTGGGCAGCTGCTCTCAGTCTGACCTCTGCCGTGCTTGGCAAGTGTTACAAAGCACTTTAGCTCTGCTAACAGGTGCCCGTAGGCACCCACTCCACCATCAAGCCCTTTTCCTGAATGTACTCAACTCTCTTGCTCTGTGGGCTGGGAAGCCAACTGGACGTCTCACGCCAATGTCCTGTTTCTGCCGTTTCCGTGCTGCCAGACTCAACTATGCTTGCTGCTTCTTGCCATCTTGCACCATCTCCAATGTTACAGCTCTCTGTCTCCTGGGTCTCAGGAGGTTCTCAGTGCAGGGATCCTGGTGCAAAGGATGAACTCCACTCTTGGCTCCTCATCTGGATGGTAGTGATGTCCCCCTTCCCCAGCCTCAAGGATTGGCTCCCTTTAGGCCTATCAGAATAGCAAAACTGACCAATCCCTTCTGAGGGTTTTATGCTCTTTGCATTGTCCCACCACCACGAAGTTCCATGTTCTTTGCATTAGCAAAACTATCCAGTCCCCTTGGGGTCACAAGTGCCTTATTTGTACAGTCCCAACCAGTCATTTTGTGGGTGTTACAAGGCTGTGGTTAGAAGGCCATACAAAGTAATTCCCTGCACCACAAATTACCAATGACTTTTTTTTTTTGGTCGACCTTTTAATTCCTTATTGATACCTTATTTTCTGCAGTTCATCTAGATCTGATGATTGTCTTCACAATGCTGTAGCAGTATTTTTTTTTTAACCAAAACTTCTGAGGTAGGGGTTATGCCATATTTGAAGCACATAATACCGTCAAGTTCTCTACCCCATATTCTTCCCCCACACCATGAAACAAATACCAAAAACAAACTTGTGAGAGTTTGATAATTGTATTAAATGTGTTCATTATGTATAATGGGCTCTTTCATCTGAAAATCATGGTAATTATAAAAAAAAATGAGTAACATCAATAATATTGAATTTTCTTCAATGAAAATAGGTGTTCATCTACAGGAGTTTGAGTTTTGTTATACTTCTATAACATGAAGCTGTTAAAACCACGGCATAGACATAATTACATAATAAGAACATTGGTTTTGGAAAATCAGATTGTAGCAGTCATAGTAGAAACAAACTCATAAATGTGTGTGTGTGTGCATGCATGAGGTAATTTTAAAGCGGATACTCACCCTTAGTTATTTTCTCTGGAAAGGAGTTTTTGTGTGATATTTCCATTTTGTAATTCCATAAAGTATGTTTTAAATTTTCAGTGAACGTCAGTATTCCCAAAAGAGTACATCATGTACAATAGAATTTGAAATCCTTTATAGTTAGGACTCAGAATACGATAGCTCTCTGTTATCATACGACATAAAATCACAGTGAACAGGATTGCAAATCAATTTTTAAAAAGCAAAAATTTCCTGGTTGTGACCAAGAAGAAGGAAATCCTGGAGAGAATAGCAAAGTGGGTGTACGTTTACGTTGAGATTAAAAAAAAAAAAAAAATCCCTGAGGAAAAGTTTTATATAGGGAGGGACTATATCAAGACAGTAGTGGACCCTCAGAGTGGAACCAGGAAGTACAAACAGCAGGTTTGAGTGCCATTGCACGGTGATATTTTAAGTGTATTTCGTTAAAGGGCTTATACTTGGGTACCTAGTGCTGCCATAACAAATAAAACAAGTGACTGTTTTTAAAGAACAGAGATTTATTTTCTCACAGTTCTGGAGGCAAAAGTTCCCAATTCAAAATGGCTTCAGGAGGTTAACCTTTTTGATTGTTCCATGAATTCTTTGGCATATGTCTTTTATATGTCTCTTTGTCTAGTCTTCTCTCTTTATAACTCAGAATGATTAGGTTTAGACCTACTTTATGCTGGTATAACCCCATTACCAAACGGTCATGTTTACAGATACGGGGGTTAGGATTCCAGTACATATTTGGGGGGCACAATCTATAACACTCAGCAAAGTATATCTAGGAGGGTATCTTAGGTTGGGTTCTCTAGAGAAGCAAAACCAGTGAAGCTTATATATAGAGAGAAAGATTTATCTCAAGGAAATGGCGCACACCGTTGTAGAGGCTTGCAAGTCCCAAGTCCGTGGATCAGGTGTCAGGCTGGAGGCTTCTCCTGACTCCTGTAGCTGCAGGGGCTAATGAACCCAAGATCCACAAATCAGGTTCCAGTCTGCTGGCTTACAGCTGCGAAGGCTGATGAAGATCTGCAGGCTATTGCCCAAGTCCCAGAACTGGAGGTCAGATGCTGACAGCCAAATGCAGGATCCAGAGCATATCAAAAGCCAGCAAGCATTGCCAGAAAGTCCACTTATATTGGATGCATGCCACATCCCCCAGTAAACTCCCTTTCAACTGACTGGCAATTCAAGGCAGATCCCACCATGGAGATGATCACAATATCTCAGATCTCATCGTGGAAGTGATTACATCACTATATGGTTGCCAAACTACATCATGATTGCCCAACCACTGAGAATCGTGGACCAGCCAAGCTGACACAGAGACAGGTTTCCATAATTGATTTTCCGGACCACACTTTCACAGAATTTAAGGTACTTAATAAGGTCTGTGCTGGATGATGCAGTGGTTAAAGTACTGAACTGCTAACTGAAAGGTCGGTGATTTGAAACCATCAGTGGTTCCTTGGGAGAAAGATGTGGCAGTCTACTTCCGTAAGGATTTAAAAAAAAAAAACTTGCCATGGAGCCAATTCTGACTTATAGTGACCCTATAGGACGGAGTAGAATTGCCCCATAGGTTTTCCAAGGAGCAGCTGGTGGTTCTGAACTGCTGACCTTTTTGGTTAGCAGCCAAGCTCTTAACCACTATGCCACCAGGGTTCCTGGTAAGTATTACAGCCTTGGAAACCCTATGAGGCCGTTCTACTTTCTCCTATAGGGTCGCATAAGTTGGAAGTGACTCTAAGGCAGTGGGTTTTTTTGTTTTTGTTTTTTTTAATGCCGACCCATTATGCGTGATGTGTCAGGGGTTCCTAAGATCACACCCGGGATCTGAGATTCACTAGGAGTACTCACAAGGCAGTATATAGTTATATCCATGACTATATCACAGTGAAAGGATACAAAATAAAAAATGAGTAAAGGGAAAAAGCACGTGTGGTGAAGTTGAAACCAGGCACAAACTTCCAGGTTTGGAACACACATGACATTAAATTCCTTCAGCGTCCATATGTAGCAACATGTAAAATAGCTACTAGGGAAGCTCGTTACAGACACAGTGCCCAAGTCTTTTATTGGGTGCTGGTCATGAAGGCACACGCTGTTTAGCATATATCAAAATTTCAGACTCCAAAAAGGAAAGAAGGTATTCGGCATTAACCAAATTATTTGTACAAATAGTTTGAGTATACTGAGGATTCCTCGAAGATGAATACATTCTATCTGTGGATAGTAGCTTCAGCTCATACAGGAGAGTTCCAATTTGCCCTTTTTGTCAAGTGCCCTATGGATTTTGAGCAATCCCCACTATCACATAGACCGGTTACTTACAATAAATCTCTTTGTATCTCCTACTGATTTTCTTTCTCTGGTTGAACACTTAAAGGATACAGATTTTGGTACTGGGAGTAGATTTAGAGGAATAGGATCTTAATAAGTTTTCTGATTTTTTTTATTCATACATTTGCTGAATGTATGATGCATTTATTTTTGTAATATATCTATTGTTGGAACCATAGGGTTATAGGGTAAGAATACATTCCACTTTAGTAGACATTGAAAATAGAATTCCAAAGTTTTTATACCAATTTACTCTCCCACCAGTGGAGAAGGACATCATGCTTGGTAAAGTAGAGAGTCAGTGAAAAAGAGGAAGACCCTCAACGAGATGGATTGACACGGTGACTGCAACAATGGGCTCAAGCATAATAACGGTAATGAGGATGGCACAGGACTGGACAGTGTTTCATTCTGTTGTACATATGGTCGCTATGAGTCAGAACCAACTCAATGGCAGTTAACAACAACCACGACCAGTGGTGTGCGAATGTTGGCATATTTGTCAACATTTTTTTTTTCGGTCTTTTTAATGTTAGCCTTTATGCTCGTGGTATTGGCTACTTTGACATCCTCTTTCTGAGCTCTTTTGTCAAGTATTTGCCCATTTTTCTGTTGGGTTTCTTGTCTTTTTTCTTATTGATTGGAGTACTTATCATCTGCAAATGAGTATTATGTTTGGTACATAATTTAAAAAATCTCTCACGTTTTGCCTTTTCACTCTATAATTGGTGTTTTGATGAACAGAGGTTCTTAACTTGAAAATAGCCAAACATTTCCATTTTTTATTTCATACTTTGTGGGGGTTTTTGGTCTTGTTTAAGAAATTTTTCCTACTCCAAGGTAACAAAGCTGTTCTTTATGCTTCTTTCCTAAAAGCGTCATTGTTTTAATTTTCAGATTTAAATCTTCAGTCCTTTAGTATTTTATTTGTGTTCTGTGAGATAATGACTAACATTGTTTCCCCTAGGGATATCTAATTGATCCAGAACAATATATAGAAAAGACCTCTTTCCCTTCTCTACTGCACGGTTTTCTTTTCACACATCAAGTTAAAGTGTCTATTTTTATCTAGATTTTGATGTTTATTCCCTTATTTGTGTATCCTTTAGAAAACTCTGTAACGTATCCATTACTGTATATTTCCCATTCTTCTTTCAGATTATACTGGCTCTTCTTAGCGCTTTGCTTTTCCACCTAACTTTTATAACCACCTTATCAATATCTTGTGAAAAACATGCTGGTATTTGTCATCATTAAGGTTGTGTGCCAACTTGGCTGGACCATGATTCTCAGTGGTTTGGCAGTTGTGATAAAGTTTGTCAGTCATATAATGATGTGATCACCTCCATGATGAGATCTGATATAAGGTGATCACCTCCATGATGGAATCTGCCTTGAGTAGGCAATCAGTTGAAAGGCAGTTTCCTTGGGGGTGTAGACTGCATCCAATAAGTGGACTTTCTGGCAAGGCTCGTGGGCTTTTGCTCACACTGGATCCTGCACCTGGTTCCTGTTTGTCTAGCAGTTTACCTGCTGTCTTGCCTGCTGATCTTTGGATTCATTGATTTTTGCAGCCTGTGAACCACAGCCCTGCTGTCTGACTTGCTGATCTTGGGTTCACCAACCCCTGCAGCTACATGAATATAGAGAAGCCTCCAGCCTAAACTATGCTCCAGCCTCTACAACAGCATGACCCATTTCCTTAGTATATATCTATATATATATATTTATATGCTTTACTGGTTTTGCTTCTCTAGAGAACCCAGCCTAAGACATTTGGTACCAGGAATGGTTCCAGAAAAACAAAATTGTAAGAATGAGTTATCTAAATTGGTTTTCAAGTCTAGTTAGTCTTAAAGATGTTGATGAGTCTGCTTCCAGTAGTAAAGAGGGCACTGCTAATCCATGGTGTGATGTGGCAATAGAAATACATAAAATATCACCACCAATAGATCAGGTATTGGTGAAAGGCGAGGGTCTGGGTGATCGCATGTTTGATACCTTTCTACAATTTTGTCAATACAAGAAGTATAAGGAACCTGGTTGGTTGTCCTACTTTTGCTAGACAAACTGGTGAAAAAGATGAGCTCAGGGCTTTGGAGTCAAAGCTCAAGTGCAACATAAATGACATTGAAGTTTCCACTTGTGCCTTGAAAGAAAGCCTTATTTCTTGTAGTAACAGAGCTGATATTGATGAAAACCAAACCCAGAGTCTTATTGTAACCGTGGCTGAATTATAATGCCAACTGAATTCCCAACCTCGAGTGGTGTCTGAAGTTAAAGCAAGGGCATTGATTGGGAATAAATGGGATCCTGAAACTTGGGATGAGGACATATGGGGAGATAATCAGGAAGCTGGGGACATTGAGCCCCTAAGTTCCATCAACTCACCCCTGACAACAGAACCAGCCCTCTCCCATCTGAAGAGATTACTCCATCTTTGTCTGCTAAGCCACCCTCACCAGTAAAACCATTAGCCCTTATGCCCTCATCTGATGAAATTAACCCAGCTGTGTCTACAGAGCCTTTGAGTCATTGGTTGGGGCATAGCCTGAGGCAGACACTTTACAAGACAATGTTGAATGTTCTCATAACACATCCCCCCCATCTATTTTGGCTTCTAGACCTATAACTAGACTTAAGTCCCAGTGATCCCTAAAAGGTGAGGTACAAATTGTGACCCAGGAGGAGGTACATTACATGCCAAAAGAACTGCCTGCCTTCTAATGTATACAAAAAGAAATCTCAGGAATATGTGTGGGAACTATTATTAAGAGTGTGTGATAGTGGTGCAAGGAACATAAAGAATGATCAGTTTTAGTTTATTGATATGGGCCCACTAAGCACAAATTCTTCCTTCAATGTTTCAGATCGAAGGGTGAGGAAAGGATCTAATGTTTATTTTGTTGGGTCGCTGAAGCATGGATTATCCAATACACTGCCAACCTGGCCTACACTAAATCAGGTTGAATTACCAGACCTGCCTTGGTATACTGTAGAAGAAGGTACCCAAACGTTTAGGGAAATTAGCATGTTAAGTGGATTTATCAGGTTAGACCCACAGACCCACATATGGAGTGCCCAGAGGACATAACTTTTACCACAATGGTGAGGAAAAAATCTGTGAAGGGTGTCCCAGCATCCTAGAAGACTACTGTGATTGCTATTTTATGTAAGTCAGATTTGACAGTGGGAAATGCCCTAACTGAATTAAGACACATAACTACATTGGGACTGATTGGACCCCATTGTCGTAGGGACCAAGTGGCGGTGCTCAATCGATAAAGACAAGGTGGAGGTAGTTACAATAATTGACGGTGGAGTCAAAGCAGTAATCAGAATAATCTGACTCATATGGACTTATGGCATTGGCTACTTAGTCATGATGTCCTCAGAAGGGAAATAGATAGGAAATCTACTATTTACTTGATCTATACAAGCAGATGAATTCTAGGTCAAGTGAACAGCAGTCTAATTCGAATCGCCAGAATAGAGAGTCACAGCCCCTCACTCAATTGCCAGACTTGAGCGAGTTTAAAGACCCACAACACCTTGAATGAAGGGGAGGCCATGTCTTCTCTAGAAGAGACTACAGTACGTTGCCAAAAATTTATACGTTAATCTTTTTCCCAGCCTTCCTCAAAGGGATCTATAGCCTTTTGGGGAGTGACTGTTCACTGGGGAAAAGGAAATAATCAGACTTTTCAGGAATTACTGGATACTGGCTCTGAACTGACACTAATTCCAGGAGACCCAAAACATCACTGTGGCCCACCAGTCAGAGTGGGGGCATAAGGAGATCAGGTTATTAATAGAGTCTTAGCTCATGTCTGTCTCATAGTAGGTCCAGTGTGTCCCCAAACCCATCCTGTAGTGATTTTCCCAGTTCCAGAAGGCATAATTGGAATAGATTTACTCAGCAACTGGCAGAACCCTCACCTTGGATCCCTGACTATTGGCGTAAGGGCTATTATGGTAGGAAAAGCCAAGTGGAAGCCATTAGAACTGCCCCTACCTAGGAAAATAGTAAACCAAAAGCAATACAGCATCCCTGGAGGGATTGAAGAGATTACTGTCACCATCAAGGACTTGAAGGATGCAGGGGTGGTGATTCCCACTACATCCCCACTCAACCGCCTATTTGGCCTGTGCAAAAAACAGATGGATCTTGGAGAATGGCAGTGGATTATCAAAAACTTAACCAGGTGATGACTCCAATTGCATCTGCTGTTCCAGAGGTAGTTTCACTGCTTGAGCAAATTAATACATCTCCTGGTACCTGCTATGCAGCTATGGATCTGGCTAATGCCTTTTTCTCCACACCTGTTTCAAAGAACCATCAGAAGCACTTTGCCTTTAGCTGACAAGGCCAGCAATACACCTTCAGTTTTCTACCTCAGAACTAAATTAAGTCTCCAGCCCTATGTCATAATTTAGTCCACAGGGAACTTGATCACCTTTCCTTTCCACAAGACGTCACACTGGTCCATTACATTGATGACATTATGCTGATTGGACCTAGTAAGGAAGAAATGTCAATGACTCTAAATTTATTGGTGAAACATTTGCATGCTAGAGGGTGGGAAATTACTCCCACAAAAATTCAGGTGCCTTCCACCTCAGTAAAATTTCAAGGCATCCAGTGGTGTGGGGCATGTCGAGATATTCCTTCTAAAGTGAAGGATAAATTATTGCATCTGGCTCCTCCCTCAACTAAAAAGAAGGCACAATGTCTAGTGGGCCTGTTTGGATTTTGGAGGCAGCATATTCTTCATCTGGGTGTGCTAATCCGGCCTGTTTATCAAGTTGCTCAGAATGCTGCTGGTTGTGAGTGGGACCCAGAACAAGAGAAGGTTCTGCAGCAGGTTCAGGCTGCCATGCAAGCAGCTCTACCCCTCGGACCATATGAACCAGCTGATCCAATGGTGCTTGAAGTGTCAGTGGCAGGTAGAGATGCTGTTTGGAGTCTTTGGCAGGCCCCTATTGGTGAGTCACAGTGCAGACACTTAGGATTTTGGAGCAAAGCCCTGCCGTTCCTCTGAAGATAACTACTCTCCTTTCGAGAAACTGCTTTTGACTTGTTACTGAGCCTTAGTAGAGACAGAATACTTAACCATGGGACACCAAGTCACCATGTGGCTGGAGCTGCCCATCATGAACTGGGTGTTGTCTGACCCACAGAATCATAAAGTTGGACATGCACAGCAGCACTCCATCATTAAATAGAAGTGGTATATATGAGACTGGGCCAGAGCAGGACCTGAAGGCACAAGTAAGTTGTATGAGGAAGTGGCCCAAATGCCCATGGTCTCCACTTCTGTCACAGTACCTTCCATCTCCTAGTCTGCATCTGTGGCCTCATGGGGAGTTCCTTACGATCAGTCGACTTAGGAAGAGAAAACTCGTGCCTGGTTTACAGACGGTTGTGTACAATATGCAAGCACCACTCAAAAGTGGACAGCCACAGCACTACAGCCTGTTTTTGGTACCTCCCTGAAGGACAGTGGTGAAGGGAAATCCTCTCAATGGGTAAAACTTCACGCAGTGCACCTGGTTGTTCACTTTGCTTGGAAGGAGAAATGGCCAGATGTGTGATTGTATACCAATTCATGGACTGTGGCCAATTATTTGGCTAGATGGTCAGGGACTTCGAAGGAACATTATTGAAAAATTGGAGACAAGGAGGTATGGGGAAGACATTTCTAGACAGACCTCACTGAATGGGCCAAAGAAGTGAAGATATTTGTGTCCCATGTGAATGCTCACCAAAAGGTTACCTCAGCAGAGGAGGATTTTAACAATCAAGTGGATAGAATGACGAGTTCTGTGGAAGCCAGTCATCCTCTTTCCCCAGCGACTCCCGTCATTCCCCAATGGGCTCATGAACAAAGTAGCCATGGTGGCAGGGATGTCAGTTATGCATGGGCTCAGTAACAGGGACTTCCACTCACCAAGGCCAACTTGACTACAGCCACTGCTGAGTGTCAAATCTGCCAACAGCAGAGACCAACACTGAGTCCCTGATATGACATCATTTCTCAAGAAGATAGGTCAACAACCTGGTGGCAGGCAGGTAGATTACATTGGACCACTTCCATCATGGAAAGGGCAGCTGTTCTTATTGGAGTAGACACTTACTCTGGATACGAGTTTGCCTTTTGTGCATGCAGTGCTTCTGCCAGAAGTACCATCCGTGGACTTACCAAATGCCTTATCCATTGTCATGGCATCCCACACAGCATTGCTTCAGATCAAGGGACCCACTTCACAGCAAACGAAGTGTGGCAATGAGCCCATGCTCACGGAATTCACTGGTCTTAGCCATGTTCCCTGTCATCCTGAAGCAGCTGGCTTGGTAGGACGATAGAATGCCCTTCTAAAGATATAATTACAGCACCAGCTGGGTGACAATACCTTAGGGCAATGTTATCCAGGAGGCTGTATATGCTCTAAACCAGTGTCCAACTATGGTGCTGTTTCTCCCATAGCCAGGATTCATGGGTCCAGGAATCAAGGGGTGGAAATGGGAATGGCACCACTCACTATTACCCCTTGAAACCCACTCAAAAAGTTTTTGCTTCCAGTTCCCATGACCTTATGCTCTGCGGGTCTGGAGGTCTTAGTTCCAAACTGAAGAATGCTGCCCCCAGAAGACACGACAATGATTCCATTGAACTGGAAGTTAAGTATGTCTGTCTGCCACTTCGAGCTCCTCATACTCTGGCTTAACAGGCAAAGAAGGGAGTTACTGTATTGGCTGGTTATGGAGGGGAACTTGGATTGATATTACATAATGAAGGTAAAGAAGAGTATGTCTGGAATACAGGAGATCTCTTAGGACATCTCTTAGTACTACCATACCCTGTGATTAAAGTCGATGGAAAACTACAGCAGCCCAATTCTGACATGACTACTAATGACCCAGACCCTTCAGGAATGACGTTTTGGGTTATGCCACTAGGCAAGGAACCACAACCAGATGAGGTGTTTGCTGAGAGCAAAGGGAATACGGAATGGGTGGTGAAAGAAGGTAGTTCTAATACCTGTTACGCCCACATGACTAGATGCAGAAAAGTGGACTGTAATTGTTATAAGTATTTCTTGTATTTGTGCATCAAATATTTTTATTTTCTGCACTTATAAAATATAAGATGTAAACCGGATAGTGCGGTTTTGGTTGTATGCATGTTAGTTATATCATGTTAGGTGCAAGTATGACTTCGTAATTGTCTTATTTAGAGACTGTGTATGATTTAAGTAGATGTGTACAGGTGCCCAGTTGACAAGGGGTGGGCTGTGATGGTTGAGGTTGTGTGTCAGCTTGGCTGGGGCATGATTCTCAGTGGTTTGGCAGTTATGTAATGGTGTAGTTTTACAAGTATGTAATTATATATACATATAATTTTATATATATATGTATACATAATTATATATATATATAATTCACTGCCTTTGGTTCTCTAGAGAACCCAGCCTAAGACATGGGGTTTTTAGGGAAGTAGTGGGTTACAATGCAGGATCAGGATAAACTTGAAAGTGACAGGAACAACTAAGGATACTAAGGATACAGTTCTTTGATCAGGACAGCTGCTTCTTGGCTATTGCTGCTGAGTGTCTGCTCTTGTCCTTACCTTTGTCTTACCTGGGAAATGTTACAAAGCTCTTTAGCTCAGGCAACAAGTTCCCAGAGGCACCGCACTCCAACAGCAGGCCTTCTGCCTTAAGGAGCTTGGCTCTCTCACTCTATGGGCCAGCATGCCCAGTATAGTGACCTCCTCACTTTGTGGGCAGGGAAGCCCACCAGACATTGCATGCCATTCTCCTGGTTCTGCTGCCAGTGTTTCTCTGCTGCTGGACTCTACCATGCTTGCTGCTGCTTCTTGCCATCTCTTGCCATGTCCAGTATTACAGCTCTCTCTGTCTCCTGGGTCCAGGAAGTTCTCAGTACAGGGATCCTAGATCCAAAGTATGCACTCTGCTCCTGGCTCCTCTTCTTGATGGTAGTGAGGTTCCCACACCCCGTCCTCTGGGATTGGCTCCCTTTAAGCCTAGCAGGATGGCAAAACTGACCAATTCCCTACCAGGGTTCTAAGTACCTTGTTGCATGGTCCCACCCCTGCAAGTGTTCCACACACCTTATTTGCATTAGGAAAACTGTCCAATCCCCTTGGTGGGCCACAAGCACCTTATTTGCACAGTTCCACCCAATCATTTTGTGGGAATTACAAGACCATGGCTAGAAGAGCTGCATAAAGTAATTCATTGCACTGCATTACCAAGGTCAATTTTTTTGTGTCAACCTTTCATTGATCATTGATATCTGATTGTCTGCATTTTCATCCAGATTTGGCATGATTGTCTTCTAATTGCTGTAGCTTCTTTTTTTTTAACAAAAACTTCTGAGGGAGGGGCTATGCTATATTTTAAGGACATTAATACTGTAAAGTTCTCTACCCTATATTCTTCCCCACCATGAAACAAATACCAAAAACAAACAAAGTTGAGAGAGTTTTGTAATAGTATCAAATATGTTCATTATTGGGTCTTGTTCCGTGATCTAGACTGTCTACTTCCGTTGCCATTTTCTTTTTGTTCACATCGGCGTATGTGAAGTTTGAAGTCATCCGCTGGTGTACTTGTTCAATGATCAGGAGGTGCACGCTTAAGTTGATTTGTGTGTATCCACAGGGCAATGCCATTGAGTTTGGCTATGTACTGTTTGGTCAAGAATACCTGAAATAGTCCCCTCCAGTAAGTTTCTAAGGCTTTGAAGCTGAAACTCTTCCAGTAGACTTCTGGTTGCAGGCCATGATCAGAGAAATCAGGAGCTTCAAGATGTATGTCTAAAAAGATTGTTCAACCTGTGAGACACAAGCTTGAGAATAGGCCATCAATCCCTTGCAATACTTAAGGATATCTGCATTAACAATGTGTGGATTAATGAATGTAATGTGACTTATGAGGATAGGTCTTCCAGTGACTATTTCATAGGGAGACATCTTGTGTTTTCCAAATGGAGAGGATCTAAGATTTAATAACACCAAAGTAAGTACTTTAGGCCATGGCAGCTCTAGGTTCTCAGTTAATCTGGCTAATTGTTGTTTAACAATTCCACTGGTATGTTCTACTAATCCAAAGGACTGGGGTGATAAGGAGTATGCAAAAATTAAGTGATTGGAAAGATTTTGTAGATTTCTTTAATAAGCTGTCAGTAAATTGTGTTCCTTTGTTGACACTATATAATGATTAAAGGATCAGTATATCAGGAGGACATAACTATAATAAATATTTATGCACCCAATGAGAGGGCTCCAAAATACGTAAAACAAACTCTAATAGCATTGGAAAGAGAGATAGACAGCTCCACAATAATAGTAGGAGACTTCAACACACCACTTTTGGTGAAGGACAGAACATCCAGAAGCTCAATAAAGACACGGAAGATCTAAATGCTACAATCAACCAACTTGATCTAATGGACATATACGGAACACTCCACCCAACAGCAGCCAAATATACTTTCTTTTCCAACACACATGAAACATTCTCCAGAATAGACTACTTATTAGGCCATAAAGCAAGCCTTAACAGAATCCAAAGCATTGAAATATTATGAAGCATCTTTTCTGACCATAAAGCCATAAAAACAGAAATCGGTAACAGAAAAAGCAAGGAAAAAAAATCAAACATATGGAAACTGAACAACACCTTGCTCAAAAACTACTGGGTTATAGAAGAGATTAAGGATGGAATAAAGAAATTCATAGATTCAAATGAGAATGACAACACATCCTACCAGAACCTTTGGGACACAGCAAAAGCAGTGCTCAGAGGTCAGTTTTTAGCAATAAGTGCACACATCCAAAAAGAAGAAAGAGCCAAAATCAAAACATTAACCGTACACCTTGAACAAGTAGAAAGAGAGCAGCGAAAGAAGCCCTCGGGTGCCAGAAGAAAGGAAATATGTTCCTTTGTCACTGTTAAGTGTGGTTGGAGTATCCCATGATGGTATGATATTCTCTAGAACCTTCTCAGCAACAAAGATGGCAGTTGCTTGAGAAGCAGGATAAACTTCAACCCAATGAGAGTACATACAAATTATTACTAAGACAAATTTATATCCCATAGAGGGAGTAAGTTGAATTAAATCTATCTGCCATTCCAACATTGAACAAAAAGAAAAAAGAAAAAAAAAGCTTAACATAACATTACACTTCCCATAACAATGTCAGCAGTGGCTTCAACCGGTATGGCACTAGGTGCAACTGCTGTCAAGCAAGGTGGATAGCCTCTGGCTACAGGATCTAACTGAAGGTTATAATAACCAATAGGTATCTGCTAATTTCCATGTGATTGAGTAAGGACTCCTAAGGCATTTCTGTTTCTTTCATGAATAAATAATTAAAAATGTCTTAGCTAGGTAGTCTTAAAGCATGGGGATTGGTTAGAGTCCTCTTAAGTTCATGGAAATGTTCTGTTTGCTCAGGAGTCCATTGCAGAGGCTCTGGACTCTATTTTAGGCAAATCATAGAGTGTTTGAGCAATAAAAGAAAAGTTTGGAATCTAGGCCTAAAAAAACCTCTAAACTTTTTTTCCGTTCTTTTTTTTTTGTATTTGTCAAGAGAAGGCTACAAATGGTTAGAAGTCTTTGTGGATCTAACTGGATCCCCTGTGAAGTTAAAATATGCTCTAAATGTTTAACTTGGGTTTTAACAAATTGAAATTTATCTTTAGAGGCTTTATGCCTTCTAGTGGCCAAATAATTTAGCAGATACATAGAATCTTCTTCACATTCTGAGGGATTCCTGGAACAAAGTAGGAAATCATCAACACATTGAATGAGGATAGAATTATTTAGAAACATTAAGTCTTCTGAATCAGCTTTTAAGACTTTGGAGAAATATCTGTGAGATTCAGTAAAGCCCTGAGGCATGATGGGCCTGGTGTATTAGTGTCCATCCCAAGTGAAGGCCAATCGATACTGACTGTCATGGTGGACCAGGATACTAAAGAAAGCACTACATAGGGACACTACAGTAAACACCTTAACCTCAGGAGGTATTTGAGACAACAGAAGATTAGGATTTAGAACTACTGGAAATTAGGGAATTACCAGGCGATTGATGGCCCTAGAATCTTGAACAAATCTACTCTTCCCATTAGGTTTCTTAACGAGATGAACTGGGGTATTACATGGGCTGGTGCAAGGTATTATTAGCCCTTTATTAATTAATTCCTCAACTACAGTGGTTAACCCTTGAATTGCCTCTTGTCTTAGAGGATATTGAGAAATACTGGGAAGTGGTTTCATTGGGTTAATCTGAACTTTAATTTGTTGTCCACTATGTACTCTTCCCACATCTGTGGAGGAAGAAGCCCATAAGGTTGAGGATACAAAGGATAACAGTGGGTGCTCTTTTTCTAAAGTAGAAGTATCCTTATGTATTTTTAAAGCTGCTAAGTGACATGAGAGGTGTATTTTGTGCCTCTCCTGATCCAACTACCACATGGATTAACTGACACAGATTAACCAGACACAGTTGGTAAACCTGAATTAAAATCTAGAATTCCTCTTTAAATTTTTGAGGATCCTGGAAATGTAAAATTTAAATTTTTAAGGGTTTTGGAAACTTCTTAGTTATTGCTCTTAATTCAGCTTTAGACCAGGGACAGAAAGTAATTACAGGGCTTTTTTCTTCCTCTTGCCCTTCGACTGGTTTGACCTTAAAGGTCGTCTGAGACACCAGAGGAGGTTTAGGGTCAAGAAGCAGATCATCATTTGCAAATGTCATTTCAGACAAAGCAGGATCCTTTCCAGGATACAGAGAGTTGTTGTTCTTAGGTGGTGTTGTTGTTAGGTGATGTTGAATTGATTCTAACTCATAGAAACCCTATGTACAACAGAATGAAACACTGCCCTACGCTGTGCCATGCTCACAATCGTTGCTATGTTTGAGCCCATATTAGCAGCTATGGTGTCAAACCATCTCACGGAGACGCTTCCTCTTTTTTTGCTGACCCTCTATTTCACCAAGCTTGAAGTCCTTCTCCAGGGACTTGTCCCTCCTGATAACATGTCCAAAGTACATAAGATGAAATCTCGACATCCTCCCTTCTAAAAAACATTTTGGCTGTACTTCTTTTAAGACAGATTTGTTCGTTTTTCTTGCAGTCCATGGTTTATTCAACATTCTTTTCTAATACCATAATTCAAATGCATCAATTCTTCTTCATGAACATGTATGTATTGTCCAGAGAGAGAGAGTAGGGTACAAAGAGAGGAGGAGCAGTGGGGTAGGAACGTGTGGACTCAAGTACTGTCTTGCGTGTTTCCTCCTTAAGATACTTATTAATCTTGGTTAATTTGGATACTGTGTCTTGCAAAGAAGCCAGTTTGAATCAATCAGACGTTTAGAAGCTTCTAAAGTCCAGTCAAAATAAGCATCCGAAGCCTTTTGCTTGGTTCTATAGTTCCATAATTTAGATCTCAAGTATACAATTTTTGCCAAATCAATTGAACCCAAAAGTGGTCCTTGGTCAGAACAACTGTCTTTGTTCATGCCATAGTTCTAAATGCGAGCATGACTGAAGCCTGTAAGTCTTGGATATGTAACATGCAGGAGATTGGCTAGGGAAATCTGCAGGCCTATATTCAGCAGAACCCAAGAACATGCAAAAGACAGAGGCAAACATCTTCAGACACAAACTAAAATTTGAATAAAATGGAGCTGAACCTCAATGTAATGAGATAGAGCTCAAGATCTGAGAGGACTCACCAAATGGCTGCCAAGGCTCCTTTTCAGTGGACAGCTTCCAGAAGGGGTCACTGGGATCCTTCGCCTGTGTCAGGCAAGAGTTTCAGGGCCGTAGGCTCATTACTTATGTCCTGCTTCTGATACCATGTAATTGTTAAAAACAAAACAGACTTCCTGTAAAATAAGAGTTTTATTCAGATTCAAAGATTTGCAAATTGGGAAGCACCAAAATAAAAGTTCAAAATGGCATTCTGAAGATGGAGCACAAGTGCATGTCTTTTGTACACAACTTTGCAGAACTTTGTATAGAAATGGAAAGAGTACAGGGGTACATTTGATTGGTTGACAGTCAACATGCTCTTGAAAGATTCATTTCTCAAGAATTTCTACTGGCTGCAGTACTCAGCCTTAGCCACATTTTCCTGATTTCTAGAGCTGGTTCCTTCTGTTTTCTGCAACATTCTTAGTTGCCCACATTAGAACGTTGCAAAACAAGTTATATGGCCAAGAGTGTGGTCATGGGTCATGTACTCTAAAAAGCTGAAGCAGGGGCCTAGGACAGAATGGAGTCTGATTCAGAACTGTGTCAGACATTTTAGTTATGTCAAGCACCTCAGTTTTAGAGTGCTCTGTCACAGGGATTTATATAAATTAACATACATAGCCACATTGCAGCTGTGTGTAGTGGCACTGCTCTTTTCCTTATTCTAATGATAAGGAGACACAGGATACATAAATTATTTGCCCTTTGTCACTAGCTTTTAGGAGGCAGAGCTAATATTACAATACACATATAAAACAGAAATTGAGGAGGGACAAGCAAATTCCAATAGAAAAGTGAGAAAGAAATTTGAAGTGAAAATCCACACAAAATGTTATCATGACCCTTGAAAATATGTCCCATGTTACTCAAAAGACATCCAAATTAAAACTACAGTTATCTACTTTTCTAAAATGGGCATTCCACTTAACCCAGGTCACTTCTGCATAGTCAGGTAGGTGTGTGGCATTCTGGGAAGTGTAGTCCACCGTTGTGTGGAGTTACGGGCACTTCCACTCTAAGAGCATGAGGTTCCTGCCATCTTTTTCCTCGTGGGGTTAATGTGACCTGCTTCTTGAGACCCTTCCAAACTTTCTGGATCTGCGCTTTGGACCCACAACGATCTGGACTTCATGTTAGTAAAAAAGAAGTCACGGCACAAGTGGAGGTTTGAAAGGAAAGGGAGTCAGTTTGTGATTCCCTCATGGAGACTTTCCCATTTGGGGTGATTCACACATCCCTGGGTTGGGTTTGGGCTCCGGTAGTGCCTCATCTCATTTGAGAGTCTCACTCCACTTCACTTCACTCCACTTTGCACATGCACTGTCAGTTGTACAGCATTGGGCAAGTTACTTCATCTCTGTGCCTCTCGTGCACTTCTGTAAAAGGAGATATTAATACTTTCATAATAGAATTATTCTGAGAATTAATAGAGGTAGTATAAATAAAAGTCTTAAAACAGTTCCTGGCATGTGATGAGTAGTGGTATCTCATTGTTACTGTCAAAGAAGAAAATCTCGTACTCTGTTAAGAGTAGGAACACAGAGTTTTACTGAGGAGTAGCTACTCAAGTTGGGGCAGCACAAGCAAAAGTACAAAATGCTTCACTGGGCAGAAGAAGAGGTGGAGTTTGTGTATGTAAAGTTTAGCATAACTAAAACCACAAACATCTCACTCTTCATATCAGTTTATCTATTTTCTAACACACATTTCATGAGAACAGTGTGTGCAAGCAATTTTCAAACACATTTTCATCATATACTTCTGGAACGTTCTTGGTACATATTTTCTGAGAGTCACTATTTCTCCTTTACCACCTCCCTTCCTTACAAACGGTGGGTCAGATTAACCCCTTGCCAAGAGCTTAGATTGAACACATCTGCAATTTGGGTTTGCTAGCACATTCCCACCTTTTGAGCAAGGCCCTGCTAGGGGGCACTGATTACCCACGGTGCAGTAGTTTATCTTCTGCAAGGACTCCTGACCATTACTTTCTGGAATCCTGAACCAGGGCAGGGTAGACACTAGGACTTTGTCCTAGGCCCAAAATCTTTTCATCTTGCTAAGTTAGTAAACCTCATCTTCATGGTAAGTAAACATTTATTGGGGTTATGGCAGCAAATAAGGCTAAAGATATCTAAAAAGGGAGAACTGGGCATTGAGGGTATTGAGTGTAGCTAAGTGGCCTTTTGATGTTTTTTCTGATATCTTGTTCTACTTCCCTAGTGGTGTTTACATAAACACAGCAGAAGGTATTAGCAATGGCACAAACTCTTCTTTGCTGGGCTAAAAAAAATCAAGAGATATTCTGTCATCCAACACAACCTTAGGAAAAGACTCTAAAGACTTCTGCAGAGTGTCTATTCCATCTGCAATATCATCAACAATCTGAGCTATTGTAGCAGAAAGATTGTGAATGGATTTCTCAAGTTGGGGCTTTATTTTCTATTTCAGCAATTTGGTAGTTTAGTTGTCTTTCCTGATAGATTTCTGAAGTATCTAGGAAAATCTGTATGTTGGGTTGGAAAGTAATTCTTGCAAAAAGTCAAAATTCTTTTGAAAGAATTAAAAGGGTAGAGTAGCCTTAGAGCAATCTAATTTTTGTTTTATAATACATGGGTTAGATTAAAGCATGGTACATGAGGTTGGACTAATAACCTAGAGAATGCCATAGTCTAATATGTATGCCTTATCTAAAGGTAACACTGAAGTTAACAATGGTCTTGGGTAAAAGACTATAATTCGATACAGGAAACATTCATTGATCTGAATTTTCATGCTCAGATTGTAGATCCAACATTCAGTTAAATTACTGACACTAGCTACTGATTGTGCTAATTTAACATGCATTTTCTTTCTATGCATCAGAAGAAATTACTAGAAAGAAGTTGTTTTTGTTAGGTGCTGTCATGGATTGAATTGTGTCCCCTCAAAATATCTGTCAACTTGGCTAGGCAATGATTCCCAGTATTGTGTGATAGTCCATCATTTTGTCATCTGATGTGATTTACCTGTTGTTGTTGTTAGGTGCCATCGAGTCAGTTCTGACCCATAGCGACGTTATGTACAACAGAACAAAACACCGCCTGATCCTGCACCTTCCTCACAATCGTAGTTATGCTTGAGCCCATTGTTGTAGCCACTGTGTCAATCCATCTTGTTGAGGGTCTTCCTCTTTTTCGCTGGCCCTCTACTTTAACAAGCATGGTGTCCTTCTTCAGGGATGGTTCCCTCTTGATAACATGTCCAAAGTATGTGAGACACAGTCTTGCCATCCTTGCTTTTAAAGAACATTCTGTTTGCTTCTTCCAAGACAGATTTGTTCGTTCCTTTAGCAGTCCATGGTATATTCAATATTCTTCGTCAACACCACATTTCAAAGGTGTCAATTCTCCTGTCTTCCTTATTCATCGCCCAGTTTTCACATGCATATGAGGGGATTGAAAACACCATGGCTTGGGTCAGGCACACCTTAGTTATTAAAGTGACATCTTTGCTTTTCAATACTTTCAAGAGGTCTTTTGCAGCAGATTTGCCCAATGCAGTGAGTCTTTTGATTTCTTGACAGCTGCTTCCATGGGTGTTGATTGTGGATCCAAGTAAAATGAAATCTTTGACAACTTCAGTCTTTTTTCCTTTTATCATGATGTTGCTTTGCTTATTGGTCCAGCTGTGAGGATTTTTGTTTTCTTTGTATTTAGATGTAATCCATACTGAAGTCTGTGGTCTTTGATCTTCATCAGTAAATGCTTCAAGTCTTCTTCACTTTCAGCAAGCAAGGTTGTATCATCTGCATATTGCAGGTTGTTAATGAGTCTTCCTCCAATCCTGATGCCATGTTCTTCTTCATATAGTACAATTTCTCAGATTATTTGTTCAGCATACAGATTGAATAAGTATGGTGAAAGGATACAACCCTGACACACGCCTTTCCTGACTTTAAACCATGAAGTATCCCCTTGTTCTGTTCAACAACTGCCTCTTGATCTGTGTACAGGTTCCTCGGGAACACAATTAAGTGTTCTGGAATTCCCATTCTTTGCAATATTATCCATAATTTGTTAGCATCCACACAGTCGAATGCCTTTGCATAGTCAATAAAACACAGGTAAACATCTTTCTGGTGTTCTCTACTTTCAGCCAGGACCCATCTGACATCAGCTATGAGATCCTTGGTTCCATGTCCTCTTCTGAATCCAGCCTGAATTTCTGGCAGTTCCCTGTCGACATACTGCTGCAGCCTCTTTTGAATGATCTTCAGCAAAATTTTATTGCGTGTGATATTAAGATATTGTTCGATGATTTCTGCATTTGGTTGGATCGTCTTTCTTTGGAATAGGCATAATATGGCTCTCTTCCTGTCGGTTGGCCAGGTAGCTGTCTTCCAAATTTCTTGGCGTAGATGAATGAGCACCTCCAGTGCTGCATTCATTTGTTGAAACATCTCAATTGGTATTCTGTCAACTCCTGGATGGAGCCTTGTTTTTTGCCAATGCCTTCAGTATAGCTTGGACCTCTTCCTTCAGTACCATCGATTCCTGTCATATGCTTCCTCCTGAAATGGTTGTGCATCGACCAATTATTTTTGGTATAGTGACTGTGTTCCTTCCATCTTCTTTTGATGCTTCCTGCATCATTTATTATTTTTCCCTGTGCAATCCACTATTGCAATTCAAGGCTTGAATTTTTTCTTCACTCTTTCAGCTTGAGAAATGCCAAACGTGTTCTCCTCTTTTGGTTTTCTATCTCCAGGTCTCTGCACATGTAATTATAATACTTTGTCTTCTCGAGCTGCCCTTTCAAATCTTCTCTTCAGCTCTTTCACTTTGTCATTTAACTTTGTCATTCCTTTTGTTCTAGCTAGTCGATGTTTAAGAGCACGTTTCAGAGTCTCTTCTGACATCCATTTTGGTCTTTTTTTTCTTTCTTGTCTTTGTAATGACCTCTTGATTTCTTCATGTATGATGTCCTTGATGTCATTCCACAATTCAGCTGGTCTTTGGTCATTAGTGTTCCACACATCAAATCTATTCTTGAGATGGTCTCTAAATTCAGGATATACTCAAGGTGGTATTTTGGCTCTTGTGGACTTGTTCTAATTTTCTTCTGTTTCAACTTGAACTTGCACATGAGCAATTGATGGTCTATTCCACAGTCAGCCGCTGGTCTTGTTTGACTGATGATATTGAGTTTTTCCATAGTCTCTTTCCACAGATGTAGTCGATTCTGTTCCTGTGTATTCCATCTGGTGAGGTTCATGTGTACAGCCATCATTCATGTTGTTGACAAAAGTTATTTGCACTGAAGTCATTGGTCTCGTGAAATTCTATCTTGCCATCTCCAGCATCGTTTCCAGCCAGCACTTCTTCTTTGTTTCCAACTTTTGTATTCTAATCACCAGTAATTATTAATGCATCCTGATTGCATATTTGATCAATTTCAGACCGCAGAAGTTGGTGAAAATTTTCAATTTCTTCATCTTTGGCTGTAGTAGTTGGTGTGTAAATTTGAATAATACTTGTATTAACTGTTCTTCCTTGTAGGTATATGAATATTATCCTATCATTGACAGCGTTGTATTCAGGATAGATCTTGAAATGTTCTTTTTATTGATGAATGCAAGGCCATTCCTCTTTCAAGTTGTCATTCCGGCATAGCAGACCATATGATTGTTCAGTTCAAAATAGCTAATACAAGTCCATTTCAGCTCACTAATGCCTAGGATATGGATGTTTATGCTTTCCATTTCATTTTTGACGTTTTTCAGTTTTCCTAGATTTATACTTCGTAATTCCACGTTCTAATTATTAATTTTTTGCAGCTGTTTCTTCTCATTTTGAGTCGTGCCACATCAGCAAAGGAAGGTCCCAAAAGCTTGACTCCATCCAAGTCATTAAGATCAACTCTACTTTGAGGAAGCAGCTTTTCCCCAGTTGTCTTTTGAGTGCCTTCCAGTCTGAAAGGCTCATCTTCTGGCACTATATCAGACAATGTTCTGCTGCTATTCATAAGGTTTTCACTGGATAATTCTTTTTAGAAGTAGACTGCTGAGTGCTTCTCCCTAGTCTGTCTTAGTGTGGAAGTTCAGCTGAAACCTGTCTGCCATGGGTGACCCTGCTTGTTTTTGAATACTGGTGGCATAGCTTCCAGCATCACAGCTACATGAAAGACCCCACAGTATGACTAACTAGGGGCTGCCCAAATCCAAAGGAGCAGAGTTGCCGTTCCAGTGGGCCTTGAAGTCAGAGCTGAAGCCCAGGGCTGAGGGACCTCACCCAGAATCCAGAGAGTGCGGCCAACACCCAGATTCTGGAGGGCAAGACCTTTGCCTAAACTGTGTCAGCGAACACAGGATTATTTTCAAGCCTTGAAAGGTAATGTAATATGTCCTACTGACTTGCTTTTACTTGTATTCCTTTCTTTCCCTCCAATTTCTCCCGTTTGTAATGGAAATGTCTACGTCGTGCCTGTCCCACCACTGTAATTTGGAAGAAGATAACTTGTATTCTAGATTTCACAGATGAAGAGGAATTTTTGGATTTTGGACTTGGAGTTGAATTAAGACATTTGCTATAATATGATGGAGTGAATATGTGTTACATGTGTCAAGGACATGAATTTGGGGGGGCCAAAAGGTGGAATGTCATGGATTGAAATGTGTCCCCCCAATATCTGTCAACTTGGCTAGGCCATAATTCCTAGTATTATGTTATTTTCCACCATTCTGTCATCTGATGTGATTTCCTATGTGTTGTAAATCCTACCTCTATGATGTTAATGAAGCAGCATTAAAGGCAGTTAGTTCATGAGGCAGGACTCAATCTACAAGATTAGGTTTTGTCTTAAATCAATCTTTTTTGAGATATAAAAGAGAGAAAGCAAGCAGAGAGACGGGGGACCTCATACTACCAAGAAACAAGAGCCAGGAGAATAGCATGTCCTTTGGACTGGGGGTCCCTGTGCTGAGAAGCTCCTCGATCAGAGAAGATGACAAGGACCTTTCCCAAGAGCTGACAGAGACAGAAAGGTTTCACCTGGGGCTGGCACCCTGAACTTGGACTTCTAGCCTCCCAACTGTGAGATAATAAACTTCTCTTTGTGAAAGCCATCCACTTGTGGTATTTCTGTTATTGCTGCACTAGATGACTAGGACAGGTACCATCAAGTTTGTTCGGACTGATGGCAACCGTATGTGCAACAGAATGAGCCACTGCCTGGTTCTGTGCCATCCTTACAATTGTTGCTATGTTTGAGCCCATTGTTGCAGCCACTGTGTTAATCTGTCTCAGTGAGGATCTTCCTCTTTTTCGCTGAGCCTCTACCTTGCAAGCGTGATGTCCTTCTCCAGGGACTGGTCCCTCCTGATAGCATGTCTAAAGTATGTGAGACAAAGTCTCATCATCCTCACTTCCAAGGAGCACTCTGGCTGTACAGTTCCCAAGACAGACTTGTTTGTTCTTCTGGCTGTTCATGGTATATTCAATATTCTTCGCCAACACTATAATTCAAAGAAGACCAGACTTAATGGTCTGAGACTGGAGGTGCCCCCGAAGGCATGGCCGCTGGACTCTTTATCATTCCACAACTAAAATAAGTTCTGAGGCCAACTCTTCAGACAGGGATTGGACTGGCCTGTGGGACGTAAAGTGATACTTGTGAAGAATGTGCCTCTTAGTGAAGTAGATACAAGAGAACAAGGGGGCAGCTTCTGTCCAGAGGTGAGATGGGAAGGCAGAGAGAGTTACGAGCTGGTTGAATGTTCATGGGGAATCAGGGGCAGAGGGGAGGAGTGTGCTGTTGCAGAATGGGGTGAGCGGTTGGAGTCTCATAACAATGTACGTAAAAAAAAAATTTCTATATGGGAGACTAACTTGAAATGTAAACTTCATTTAATTACAACAACAACAACAAAAAGGTATCAATCCTTCTTCAGTCTTCCTTATTCATTGTCCAGCTTTTGTATGCATACGAGGTAACTGAACATATCATGGCTTGGGTCAGGTGCAACTTAGTGCTCAAAGTGACATCTTTGCTTTTGAACACTGTAAAGAGGTCTTTTGCAGCAGATTTGCCCAGTGCAATACGTTGTTTGATTTCCTGACTGCTGCTGCCATAGGTTTTGACTGCGGGTCCATGTAAAATGAAATCCTTGACAACTTCTATATTTTCCCCGTTTATCATGATGTTGCTTATTGGTCCAGTTGTGAGGATTTTTGTTTTCTTTATGTTGAGGTGTAATCCATACTGAAAGCTGTCGTCTTTGATCTTCATCAGTAAGTGCTTCAAGTCCTCTTTACTTTCTGCAAGCAAGGTTATTTCATCTGCATCTTGCAGGTTATTAATGAGTCTTCCTCCAACCCAGCCTCTCGGATTATTTGCTCAGCATACAGATTGAATAAGTATGGTGAAAGGATCCATAATTGGTACATCTATAAGACAAGTTTGTGGCCTATCAGGTAAAACAGAAAGAGGGAATTGGGAAGCGACTGCTTTATGGATGCAGGGTTTTCTTTTTAGGGGGCGATGAAGATGTTTTGGAATTTAAGAGATGGTGGTTCCACAACACTGTGAATGTACTAATGGCGCAGAATTGTATAGTTACAGCAGTTAATTTTATATGTGACTTTTACTTTAATAAAAATATTTAGAATAAAAACACTACATTAACTTTTTTTTTTTTTTTGCCAGACATCCCCACTCAGAAAAAATGAAATCAAATTATAAAAGAGAAACTGGAATAAAATTTTTGCAACTTATTTCACAGAAAAGAAACCAAACCAGTTGCTGTGAACTTGATTCATTTAGCAGCTAAAGGGCTTATATTACTAATACATATAAATGTATATATTTATATACATATAGGTATATTAAAAGAAGCAACTTAGAAATTGAGTGGGAAAAGCAAACTCCAATAAAAACATGACCAACAAATTTGGAGAGACAATTCACACAATATATAATCATGACCCTTGAAAACACATTCCAGATTACTAAAAAATACAAATTTAAACTACAATGAGGTACTGTTTATTACTATTAGATTGAAAAAACTTAAAAAGCTTAATATTATATTAGAAAATTTTCGCAAAAAGTTACTCTCATACATTGCCAGGTGGAATGCAAATTGATACAACCATTATAGAGAGGATTTTGAAAATATGTAACAAAAGTACTTCCATATATAACATTTAAGTCTGCAATCCTAATTTTGTGAATTTTTCTTTAAGATGTGTCTACAACAGGGAGAAAATATACATGCACAAGGTTATTTATTGCAGTATGACTTGTACTAGGAAAATATTGGAAAGAACTTCAATGCCCATAGATACTTGCATTGTTACATAAACCACACATAGAGTTTTATGCAGTTGTAGAGAGAATGTACTAATATGGAGTGATTTTCAGGCTATATTAAGTAAAAAGCACCATCAAAAACGTGCTACCTTACATATAAGCAAAAAGGGAAAATAATAAAATGTACATATATTTGATTATTTTCTGAAAAAAGAACTATGGGAATAATAAATCAGAATCAGAAGATAATGAAATTGGTTGTGTACAGTGGTTAGGTTAAACAGGGAAGAAGTACTGCAGGAGTGAGAAAGGAGTGGAAGGGATGGATAGAGTGGTACTTCTCCAATATCAGGAATGGGGATAAAGTAATAAAATTAAAATCACACAAGCTAATTAACCTACATGTATTTCAAGCAAATAACCATCCTAAAAGAGGAAGTAAGAACAAATTTAAGGACTTTTAAACTCAGTGTTTTGACTATATATCCTCAGTGTAAAATCAAAAAATGACAAAATATTGAAGTCCTTTTGGTTGGGTTTTTCATAGTGCTATGTGTTACTACTTCTGAAACTGCCTTATGTGTATTTTATGATTTAACAAATGAACAAGTATGTTGGATAATGGAGTTACAAACATAGAAAGGAGTATGCTCGATAGAATTTGGGTATATCAGTGTGAAAGCTATAGAACTAGATACATGTGTTGGTGTATATGTGTATATGTGGTTGTGTGTGTATATATATATGTATATGTATAGATACAGAAATGTATACATATACATGTATTTGCTAGCTTTGATACTTAAGATGGTCTAAATCAACGACAACCCACTAGTAATTATCACACCTAACACCCTGTTCTTGGTGCTGACTACATTCTCCATTGGAACCAGGGCTTGTAGAAGGAATGGCTGATCTCAGGGGTGGAGCAGGGCAAGTGCACAGTTAGCCTGGACCATACTGTATAGACACGAAGTATTCAAAGAGCTCAAATCATGACGAACACAAATCAGAAGAAGGGAGAAGATTGCTTGAACAGGACTTCTCTAGCCAGATCTAAAGCCTTTTGAGTGTTACATGAATTATTGTAGTAATACAAGTGAGTCCCTTAAATAAGAATTCATAAATCCATACTGGTATAAACAAACAAGATGTGGAAAGCCCCTTGTTACAACAGAATGCCAACTAATACACACGGAATAAATTGGAAAATCAGTTTTATATCTATGATAGTAATAATTGATTTAGGCCAGAAATAATCAATAAATGTTAAGGCAAATAGGTGAAAATTTGATGAAGAATATGTTAACATACTCTGAAACTATCTCCACAGAAAACCCATTGAAAGGGACTTTACAGCGGAGAATCCTGAAGGCTTAATCCACTATTCAAATGTAACAGTACCAGTAATTGTAAACCCTGACATCTAGTACATCCTGATAATAATGCCTTAAGACAACATCATTCGGATTAAATTCCTGCCAAGAATACATAATTTAAAATATAATCATGAGGAAATATCTGACAATTAAATTGAGGGATACCACACAAATATCCAGCTTTATTCTTTAGGAATATCTTGTTTTAATGAAGAAAATAAAAGTTTCTTTAAAACTCCCAGTAGATGTTCGTTTCTATCTCATTGGCCAGTTCTATCTATGGACACCCCTGGCTGCAAGAAAGGTGGGAAAGTGCAATTTAGCCCTTCTGTGTGGAAACCCTCTGGGGCGGTTCTACTCTGTCCTATAAGCTTGCTGTGAGTTGGAATCTACTCAACGGCAATGGGTTTGGTTTTTTTTGTGTGTGTGTTGTGGAGGCAAGTAAGAAAGAAGGGCTTTGTGACTGGCAGTTGGTTGACCAGCCTGCAGTGTCTGTCCCAGATAAATACAGATGGATGTATGTTACAGCTTCATTTAGAATGGCAAACCTACTACCAATCAGGTAGCATGCCAAGTATATTTTAGTTCACCCACAAATATGTCTATTCGAAAAAGTTGTGTTTATTATGTGTTGCAGCAAGGGAGTACACACACCATGAGGAACAATGAGGTATTACAAGGTTAAAGACATTGTTAGAACTGTTACGGAATTTGGGCTTTTCTGATTTTTTTCAGTTATTTGGGAGAAAGTCTAAGGAAGCTGGGTTTCCACCTAGATTGAATGCTGTCAGAAAGAAGGAGCAATTCTAAGACTAAGTATCTCAATAAATGTTATCTATAGGGAGGACAGACTAGAGCAAAGATAATTGGTAAAAAGTAATTGGTAAAGAAGTAGTCATTCATTTATCCAAGGGAAGGGAATGTTTGGTATTTTGTGAAGTCACCCAAAACCAAAAATGCACTGCCATCGAAACAATTCCAGCTTATAGCAACCCTATAGGAGAGAGTATGCCTGTCCATAGGTTTCTAAAGCTGTAAATCTTTATGGAAGCTGACTGTGCAACCCCTGGTGGGTTTGAAATGGCGACCTTTCAGTTAGCAGTGGAGCACTTTAACCACTGTGTCACCAGGGCTCCCTTGTGACCTTATTTTAGTCTGTGCTTAAAGGACATTATGAAGTGGCCTTGTTTTGTCTCACTTTAGCATGTCAAAGAAACCTTGTCTGAAGTTGGTTTTCTGTGAGATTATTTATGTCCCATTAGATAATAATATGGCCTAGCTGTGAGTGCCAAGCCAGCTTTTGGATGTCAGAAGCTACTGTTTTTTTTCTTTCTGTTTCTGTTCAATGAAGCACTATGCAGCCACCGACTGGGAGAAATTAGACTTTTAGTGATTGACATTGGAAAATACCTAGATTATATTGAGTTTAGAAAAAGAGACACACAACATGAGATTTTTATCTGAGTTCATTAAAAAAAAATTTTTTTTTGTTGTACTTTAGGTAAAGGTTTACAGAACAAATAGTTTCTCATTAAAGAGTCAGTACACATATTGTTTTATGACATTGGCTAACAACCCCACGACATGTCAACACTCTCCCTACTCGACCTTGGAGGACGTTTTTTTTGGTGAAAATATACACAGCCTAAGTTACATCATTTCAAAAGTTTCTACATGTACAATTCAGTGACATCAATTACATTCTTCCAGTTGTGGGGCTATTCTCACTATCCTTTCCCAAATTATTCCATCCCATTATCTTCAACTCACTGCCCCCTAGGCTTCCCTTCCTTTTGAGTTGCTGTTGTCAGTTTGAGCTCACATAATTCTTTTTTTTTGTACCTTAGATGAAGGTTTGCAAAACAAATAGTTTCTCATTAAGCAGTTAGTACACATATTGCCCCATGACAATGGTTAACAACACCACGACATGTCAACACTGTCCCTTCTCAACCTTGGGTTCCCTATCACCAGCTTTCCTGTCCCCTCCTGCCTTCTAGTCCTTCTCCCTGGACTGCTGTGCCTCATTAGTCCTGTTTTGTTTTATGAGGCTGCCCAATCCCCTGCTGAACGGTGAACTTTGGGAGTGACTTCACCACTGAGCTAAAAGGGTGTCCGGGAGCCATACTCTCTGGGTTTCTCCAGTCTGTCAGGCCAGTAAATCTGGTCTTTTTTGTGTGAGTTAGAATTTTGTTCTACATCCTTTTCCAGCTCTGTCCAGGACCCTCTATTGTGATCTTGGTCAGAGCATCAGTGATGGTGGCTGGGCACCATCTAGTTGTACTGGACTCAGTCTGGTGGAGGCTGTGGACTAATCTTCTCCTTGTATCTTGTTCTCTTCATTCTCCCTTGCTCCCAAAGGGGTGAGACCAGTGGAGTATCTTAGATGGCCGCCCCAGACGCTACTCACCAAGGTAGAATGTAGAACATTGTCTTTATAAACTGTGTTATGCCAATTGAGCTAGATGTTCCCCGAGACCATGGTCCCCACACCCATCCGCCCAGCAATTCAGTCCCTCAGGGAGTTTGGAAGTGTCTTTGGAGTTTCCATGGCCTTTCCCTGTACAAGTTGTGCTGGCTTCCCCAGTATTGTGTACTCTCTTACCCTTCACCAAAGTTAACACTTATCTATTGTCTGTTTAGTTCCCCCCCACCCCTCCTATCCCTCGTAACCAACAAAGATTGTTACTTTTTGAGTGTAAACTTTTTCATGAGTTTTTACAGTAGAGGTCTTATACAATATTTGTCTTTTTGTGATTGACTTATTTCACTCAGCATAATGTCCTCCAGTTTCATCCATGTTATGAGATGCTTCACAGATTCATCATTGTTCTTTATTGTTGCATAATACTCCATTGTGTGTATGTACCATAGTTTATCCATTCATCTGTTGATGGGCATCTAGGTTGTTTCCATCTTTTTGCTATTGTGAACAGTGCTGCAATGAATATGGGTGTGTATATGTCTATTCGTGTGATGGCTCTTATTTCTCTAAGATATATTCCTAGGAGTGGGATTGCATTTTGTAGTGTTCTTTTTTTTTTTTTTTTTTTTTGTGGTGCTGACATTTTCTTTGTTCCTCCTACTCTCCTGTGCTGAGTTCCTTTTGTTTGTGGATTTTTTTCTCATTTCTTTTGTTTTTGTAAGTTTTGTTTTTACTGAGACTTTATGTTTTTCTTCTTTATTTTGATGAGTAGGTTTGTTAACTTTCTTTGTGGTTACCTTGAAATTTACCCTTATCTTCCTAGATGTGAACCAGTCTATTATTATTTGGTATCACCTTGCTTTCCTCTCCATTAGAAGGTTCTATACCTACAACGTTTATTCCCTCTTTTATTGTTCTGATGCTGTTGTCATTTGCAGATTAACCTCTCTGGTTCCCTATTGTAATTCTTTTGGTTTTGCATAGTCCTTAAGAGTTCATTTCCTAGGTTGGTATCTGGCTAGTACAATCCTGTGTCCTAGATTCAGCCTGTGGTCTGATGTTGTTTGTTCTCAGATTGAAGGACTCCCTTTAATAAGTCTTGTAAGTTTGGTTTGATTATCCGGAAATGACCTAATTTCACCATCATATTTGAATGAGAGTTTTGCAGGATATATTATTCTTGGCTGGCAATTTTTTTCTTTCAAAGTTTTATATGTATCATCCCATTGCCTTCTTGCCTGCATGGTTTCTGCTGAATAATCCAAGCTTAGTCTTATTGTTTCTCCTCTGTATGTGACGTTTTGTTTTTCTCAAGCTGCTCTCAGGATTCTTTGTCTTTGGTTTTAGCGAGTGTGATTATGATATGCCTTGGAGATTGTCTTAGTCATTTAGTGCTGCCATAACAGAAATACCACAAGTGGATGGTTTTAACGAAGAGAAATTTATTTCCTCACAGTCAAAGTAGGCTAAAAGTCCAAACTCAGGGCATCAGCTCCAGGGGAAGCCTTTTTCTGTCAGCCTTCTTCTCTTCGGTGTTCCCCTGGACTAGGAGCTTCTGAGCACAGGGACCCCGGTCCAAAGGACGTGCTCTGCTCCAGACACTGCTTTCTTGATGGTATGAAGTCCCCCGTCTCTCTGCTCACTTCTCTCTTTTATATCTCAAGAGATTGCCTCAGGACACAATCCAGTCTCGTAGATCCAGTCCTGTCTTACTAACACAACTGCCACCCATCCTCCCTCATTAACATCATAGAGGCAGGATTTACAACATATAGAAAAATCACACAGTACCAAGAATCATGGCCCAGCCAAACTGATATACACATTTTTTGGGGGACATAATTCAAACCATGACAGTGATAGTCTTTTGGGGTCTATCCTGTATGGGGTTCGTTGAGCTTCTTGGATGGTCACTTTTCATGTTTCATGATATTGGGGAAGTTTTCTGTCAGCAATTCTTCAATGATCCTCTCTGTGTTTTCTGTTTTCTCCGCCTGTTCTGGAACTCTGATCACTCACAGATTTTTTGCTTTTCATTGTATCCTACATAATTCTCAGGGTTTCTTCATTTTTCTTTGTTCTTTTTTCTGATTTTTTCCTCAGAGTTGTATCCAAGTGTTTGCCTTCAATTTCGCTGATCCTATCTTCCATTGTTTCAAACCTGCTTCTCAGCCCTTCTATGACACTGTCCATTTCTGAAATCTTGTTGTTTATCTTTTGGATTTCTAATTGTTTTTGCATGATTTCTAGTTGTGAATTTATTTTGGCATTTTGTTCCTGTATTACTTTCTTGAATTCTTCCATTTTTTGTCTGTATTTTCCATGAATTTGTCTATTTTTTCCTAATTTTTGTCTGCTTTTTGCTTAAACTCTTGGATAATTCTGAATATTAGAGATTTGAATTCCCTATCAGTTAGGTCTAGTGGCTTTTCTTCTGCCGGAAGGTGATCTAGTGTTTTATTTTGGATGCTTACTGGAACCATCCTGTCCTGTTTTTGTAAATGTTTTGATATTGTCTGCTGTCTTCGCAGCTTTCAGTGGTTATTTTCCTTCATTTATTGATTGTAGATTTGTTTGTTTTGTCCTGCTTTTTTGTTTTATTTGGTTATATCTGAGCAGGCGGGCTGTGCATTCTTTGTTGTTTGCGCATCTGTAGGCACGATAATTTTCACCTCCTTCTCCAATGGGCAGGGTCAGTCACTCAGGTACGGTACAACAGGGCAGGTCCAGTTGAAGTGGAGTTGCTGGGATGGGTTGTTTGTGGCACATATCAGGGCTGACAGTGTGGACCAGGAATCAGTGCAGGGCAGGTTCCAGTAGGCTATGCCTGTGCTGCTTGGGAGTGTGATGTTCAGTGCGCGGTGCAGGTAGGTAGGAAGGAGGGGGTAGATTGTGATGTGTGGAGCTAAGATGGATATGGGAAAGATGAGAGAGAGGCGAGAGGAACAGGGGCCAAAAACATACACACAAACAAAAAAGAGTGCTAAGGGAGCTTGCTATTGGATTGGAGAGATGAGAGACTGAGAAATGAGGAAAAACAAAAATGACAAAAAAGGTAAAAGAAAAAAATGAATAAATCGAGAAACTGGAAATGAAGAAAGACAAAAAGGGAATGAGAGAGAAGAAAACAAAACAAAGAAACAAAAACAAACAAACAAAAAATCAGGAAAAAATAAATGCCCCCAGGGATGTCCCTCTGCATCTGCACAGATTAAGGGAGTAGCTTCTAAGCCGCGTGGTACAGCCCGGCTAGAATGGGGTCCCAAGGCGAGAAAAGAAAAAGAAAAAAAACAAGCAAATCAAAACAGAACAAATCAGAGCAAACAAACAAACAAACAAACAAAAGCCCCAGGGATCCAACCAGCACTGTGGCATGGGCTGGGAAGCATTTTCACAGTCAAGCGGTGTTTTGCAGCTTTTCAAGAAGAAGCAAAGATGGCACACGGAGCCAGGTATTTGAGAGAAAGGAGGGGGAGGTGGTGAGAGGTAAGGAAGAAATCTAAAGAAGCAGAAAAAATGAACACCAGAAGCCAACAAAAGCCACTCAGGGAGCCAGCCAGTGTGGGTGGGTGGAATCCAAGTAACACTGGGGTGATCATGGTGCTTCCTGGCCAAAAGACTATGGCTGCGGGAAGCAGACGAGGCTAAGCAGGGGTGAAGAAGGGTGGGGGGTGTGAAAGCCCATATCACTGGTTACCAGTTGTTCTGTCTCCCGCTAGAGGCTCCGTGAAGCTTCTTTCTCATACCCTCTGTTCGCTGATCTCCGATAGGAGTCTAAGATGATGGATCTGTCCTATTGGTAGCTGACAGGGGACCTCTGCATGTATCTCTCCTTGCTCTCTGTTCTTGGTCAGTTTCTTATTCCATTTGGTGCTTGGCTGAGTTCTTTATCTCTTCATTTGATGCTCAAGGTTTCAGGATTGATGTGTGACTCTGTTTAACTTAGTTTTTCTGATATTTGCTGCAGAGGGACAGCGTGGTGCTTCTTAGTACAGCACCATGTTGCCCAGAAGTTCATGAGTTCATTTTTGAAAAAGAAATATGTAGTTGGAAGATGTGTATTTTTGGAGAGAAAAAGCATCTGGTTAACTTCAAGCAGTATTTAAGTTGGAATTCTTCTTATCTGACTTTACAGTATTTTTAATTCGTTTGAACTTATACATAAGTATTATAATTACTAAATAGAATCCAGATATTTTAGCCAAAAAAATATGAAGGTTAAAAAATAAAGGTTAGCACTATAACATCATTCCTCACCTACAGAATTCTCTTGCGTGTTGTTGCATTAAATCATAGGTTTTTAGGTTCAAGAATGATCCTAATGCCAACGTCTTCAGCAGTTATGTTTGCTTGGAGATGTTGGATAATGTATTAATTTCTCTGACGTCTGGTGTTTTCTCCTCCAAAGTGGTGAAGATGGCTTTCTTATGAGGCCCTTTGGCCCTCTTAAAACGTGGTTGTTTTTCCTGGCAAACTAGTGGTATCAAAGTCAGTTGGTACCTTCCTTGCTCTTCAAGGCCCACTCCCGTACCATTCTAGCCTCATACTGTCAAATTACACTAACCATTATTGTTGTGTTCCCTCCAGTCGATTTTCCACTCGTAGCGACCCCATGTGACAGAGTATAACAATCTCATAGGGTTTCCTAGGTTGTGACCTTTATGAGAGCAGATAGCAGATTTTTCTCGGCAGAGCCCAACGGCTGGGGGAGTTTGAAGCGATAATTTTGGGATTAGCAGCTGAGTGTTTGACCATTGCACCCCCAGGGCTCCTTATACTAATCGTTACCTTCCTCCTTTCAGTCATCTACTGATCCCCTACAACCCGCGCTCCCCTTCATTCCCGGCCTTCCATTCGGGCAGGCAGGTGTGCGGAATTCTGGGAAATGTAGTCCAGAAGCTGGGTGGCGTTACGGACACTTCCGCTCCAGTACTGTGGGGTTCCTGCCATGTTTTTTTCCGTGATGGGTATTTCGTTCTGTGTCTCGAGACCATTCCAAACTCTCTGGACCTGCTTTTGAGACCTGCATCGACCAGCACATCGATTTAATGAAAGAAGTCACGGCCAAAACGGAGGTTTGAAAAGCTTGGGCGGTGGTTTGCGATTCTCACGCGGAGACTTTTCCATTTGGGGCAATTCGCGCGTCCCGGGGTTGGGGACGGGCTCGAGTCGTCCTTCGCCTTACTTGAGGGTCTCCCGGGCTCTCAGCTCCCCAGTCCGCTTTTCTCCGTTTACGCACGCCCTGCCAGTACCTCTCGGTACAGCACTGGGCGTGTTACTTCATCTCTCTGTGTCTCAGGTGCGCTTTTGTAAAAAGGGATATTAGTTTCCTGAAGAGGCGTGGAGGCGCAATGTTAAACGCTCGGCTGCTAACCGAAAGCCAGGCCGTTCAAACCCACCAGCCGCTCCTCGGGAGAAAAGACCTGATGATCTATCTGCTGTCTTCAAGATTACAGCCTAGCAAACCCTATGGGCAATTGTACTCTGGCCTGTAGGGATGCTATGAATCGGAATCGACTCGAAGGCAAACAAATACTTTCGTAAGAGAATTGTTTGAGAGTTAAAAGAGGTAGTATAAATAAAAGTCTTAAAACAATTCCTGGCCCGTGATGAGTGTCGATTATCTTGTTGTTACCCATAAAAAACCCGTTGCCGAGGAAGAGTTGCTTCCGACTTAAGGCGACCTTATGGTTGTTAGTACTAGTATTTAATTTCCTGAGAAGCGCTCCTCTAGGGTCCCTGTTAATAATTAGGGAACTTAAGCCCAGATGAACACAGTGATTTAAGTCTTCCTTCGCAAGCTTGTCTGTAATAAGACATACATAGGTTAACCAAAACACGTTTAAAGTTTATGCAAAGAATTTAAGTTCACCAAAAAGTAAATTAACCTTTGCCCTTGTTTCCTGAGAGGACAATTCTAGGCCTTTGAAATTTCCTGAGCAATTGAGGTGCTTTATTATTTTAAAACTTCCAGGCTATGCTTGAGGAATTGTGCAGATTAACGGGTGGCTGGCCAGGCCAGAGACCACTTAGTAACTTGATACCATCTGTTCTCAGAAAGGGGGCATGGTTCAAACAATTGGGTTAAGATAAGCCAAAGATATTTTCTATTGTATTTCCTCCTCTTCTCCTTAAAAACCTCATTGTAAAAACTGTAATCAGTGATAAAACCCAAACCAAACTCATTGTTATTGAGTCAGTTCCGACTCTTAGTGACCCTAGAGGGTTTCCGGTTTCTGTAATCAATGACAGTGAATTGTAAGTGTTTTGGTTGGTGTATTGTCGAATGTTTTTATGTGTATATTTTGACCACAGTTTTAAAAAAGAACTTGATTGTGACCTGACCCACTTTCGATCCTCCTGTTTTTCCTAAACAGAGGAGTCTTCCTGTGTGCATACTGATAAACTGCTGGAATGAACCGTGTATGTTTTCATTTCTTTGTTCTTTATTTTTTTTTTAACACTTTGAATTAAGGATGCAGTCAGAGCTTCAACTGCAGTTGACTCCCTTGTCTCTGAGTTGGGCAGGAAGTGGGATCTTCCTGGATTCCCTCTGACCTATTCCCTTAGGAAGGAGAGGGTTGCTTCCAGCTGTTCAGAGTGAGGAGAACAAACTGCGGTGTGTAGGGGACAGTGATGCAGTCATTGTAATTCACAGCCTCCTTTCTTTCACCAGCCCCCACTTCTCCAACAGGACCGCACAGAGGTGGAGGCACTGACTTCTTGGCTACTGGTAGGAGAGCCCCAGGTGAGGAGGACTTGACGTTCTTCCACAGAGATTTTCACGTGTGTTGTAGAGTGTGTGAAATGCGCTCTAGCATGGGTTAAGATTTAGTTGCTAAGTTCTAGTCTAAGGGTTTTATATAAATTAGTGCTGTCAAAGAAAAATGTTAATAACAGACATCCTTCTTTGATTTTAAGTTTTTTTATCCACCAAACCAAACATTCACTGTAAAGATATTCCTGACCAAATTTCATTCTGCCAGTGGCTTTTCTTTTACCCAAAGTTGTTCTTCTCTTTCCTGTTCCCAAGCCAGGCTTAATAAGTTTGAATTTCAAAAGGCATGGCTTAAGGTGGGTGGAAGGCCTGAGACCACCTGGTGACCTGATATCCTTTGCTCTCTGTAAAAGGGGAGGCCAGAGTTCAGTCAGTTATGTTGAGATTGGTCAGTGGTCAATGTTCTAGTCTTTCCTCTTCTCTTTGTAAGCCTCATCGTAACTGACTTACTTGGAGCCATTTGCTTTTTCTGGAATCAAAATGGTCTCCTTGTGCGTATAGAATGACTGCTCAGAATAAACCTTATGTTTCAGTTTCTTTGAGTTTTGATTATTTTTAACACTACATGATTCCACACCATGGCTCTGTGAAGTGGCACTGCTTTTTTCTATTTTAAAGATGAGTCATTTACCCAGAGTCACCCAACTAGTAGGAGGCAGTACGGTTGGAACCTCAGCAGGCTGAGACCAGAGCCTGAGTTCATTATCGCTGGAATATATTGTCCATGAGCATCAGAGAACTGGCTGGAATCAAACTGATGGTACCTTCAAAGCAAGACTAACGGTTTGTAATATTTCGATGCTGTGGATTCTGTTAAGGCTTGCTTTATGGTCTAATATGTGGTCTTTTCTGGAGAATGTTCCGTGTGCGTTGGAAAAGAAAGTATACGTGGCTGCTGTTGGGTGCAGTGTTCGGTATATGTCCAGCAGATCAATTTGGTTGATTGTAGCATTTAGATCTTCCGTGTCTTTGTTGAGTTTCTTTCTGGATGTTCTGTCCTTCACCGAAAATGGTGTGTTGAAGTCTCCTACTATTATTGTGGAGCTGTCTCTCTCTCCTCAATGCTGTTACGGTTTGTTTTATGTATTTTGAAGCCCTGTCATTGGGTGCGTAAATATTTATTATCGTTCTGTCCTCCTGGTGTATTGACCCTTTAATCATTATGTAGTGTCCTTCCTTATGCTTTGTGGTGGATTTTACTTTAAAGTCTGTTTTGTCAGAGATTAATATTGCCACTCCTGCTCTAAAGCAAGACAAATGGGCTTGAACTTTTCTATAAACTTTTAAGAATCATTCTCAACTATTTCATTTCATTTGATTCTAAAGAATGTTTTGTATTATTATTATTTTTTTTTTTTTGAGAGGCTTTCTTGCTGTTTATTTAAAGGTCCCTGACATGTTTGCTTTTTCTTTTTCACGTCCTACTCTGCGGCCTCCTTGTCCCTTTTTGGGTGGATCCCAAAGAGCTGAGCCTTGGCATGGGCCATTTGGAGACTGCCAAACATTGTGAAATCCTTATCTTCTTGTGTGATGACCCGGAACATCTCCTTTTTGTAGACATTCTGTGTGGGCATCTCTGGCCCAGTCAGGAGCGGGCAATTTGAGTTCCTCAGTAGAGCCGTCTCCCTACTTGGGGGGACTGATGGCTTCCAGGGGAAGAGAATGAGCTTAGGGAGATACTCTTTCAGCTGCGGTGCTTTGGCCTGCAGGAATTCCGTGGACTTGTTCAGCCTAAATGAATCCAAACAGATCCCGATGGTCCAGGCTGCCTTCTTGTGGATGCTGGCCTCCCTCAGCTATTCCAAGCTGAAGCCCCAGGCAGCTCTGACTTTGGTGTGTTACTGCGCTGTGTGGTACTGCATTATGAGTGGGTAGGTCAGGATGCAGGGAGCGGGGCGGTAGTAGGGGGGCTTTTGCTTATCCGGCCTTTAGTCTGCGAATCTTCTGCACTGGCTGGTATAACCGTGTGGCCATGTGCCACTGGCTGTCCTTCTGGAAGTGGTGCTTCAGGATCATGCCATTTTGGCTAGGCGCCACGACTTCTGAGATCCTCCTTGAAGTGGAATGGACTGATGAAAAAGCTGTTTTGTATTCTTTTTGAGCCATTTGATTGTGGACAGTTCAGAAAATATAGAAATAAACAGAGAAAAATTTTTTTTAGTTACCTATGACTCCAGAATATAAAGATAACAACTGTAAAGCTTGAGATGCATTCCTTTATAGTGGTTGTTTGTGGATATTTGTGTATTCTTTTATATATAAACATTAAACAAAATTGATATACTTTCTATCTGTTTTTCCCCTTATGCTTTTTTCCTTTTTTTTTAAGACGTATCACCTTATATAGACTTTAAAGTATAAACAATTATCCAGGGAAGTTCTGAGTCTTCTGCAGCCTGAGGGCCTGTTGCCGAGAGACTATGCCTAGGACATAGCAATAACGTCCCAATTTTTTAATGAGGTAACTGATGCCCACCAAGGTTTGACTAGTAGTGGTCAGAATTGAGGCAGTATTGAAGGGTGGTATCAAACGTACTGAGAATGTGGGCGTTTTGAGGCAGGGGTCCTTCCAGACCATCTACCACAGGCTAATTCTGGCTTTTTGCCAGGCTGGTCCATCTGCTGTTCTGATTATTTCTTAGGCACTTGTGGTTATGCCGCATTAGTAGAAGAAGGGCACCACAGTGGCCTTAATCTGTGTTTCCTGTGAGCGCCTGTTGATTTTTTATTGTTGTTGTTGATTTGTGACTTAGGGGACCCCATGTGTTACAGAGGAGAACCGTTCCATAGGATTTTCTGGGCTGCAATCTTTTTTTTTAATCCTCTTATTTTTCATAACTGTGGAAATTTCCTAACACCCCCAAGAAAAACTGCATTAATAAACTACTATATATTATCATCATTGTCCATATTATCATTACTGTTGGAATTACTAAGAGTACTTCTTGATTTTTTTAAACTGTTTATTTATTTTTAATAGCTTTTTTTTTTTAATGGTACTTTAGATGAAGGTTTACAGAGCAAACTAGCTTCTCATTAAACAATTAGTACACATATTGTTTTGTGACATTGGTTGCCAACCCCATGACATGACAACATTTGCACCTTCTTGACTGTGTTCCCTTTTACCAGCTTTCCTGTTCTCTGCTGCCTTCTCGTCCTTGCCCCTGGGCTGGTGTGCCCATTTAGTATCGTTTTATATTATGGATGTGTCTGATCTTTGGCTGAAGGGTGAACGTCAGGAGTGACTTCATTACTGAGCTAAAAGGGTGTCTGGTGTCCATACTCTCAGGGTTTCTCTAGTCTGTGTCAGACAAATAAGTCTGGTCTTTTTTTTTGCCAGGTAGAATTTTGTTCTACATTTTTCTCCAGCTCTGTCCAGGACCCTCTGTTGTGATTCCTATCAGAGCAGTCAGTTATGGTAGTTGGGCACCATCTAGTTATGCTGGAGTCAGTCTGTTGGAGATGGTGGTTCTTGTGGTCCATTAGTCCTCTGGACTAATCTTTCCTGTGTGTTTTTGGTTTTCTTCATTCTCCCTTGGTCCAGATGGGGTGAGACCAGTGGATTATCTTAGATGACCGCTGACAAGCTTTTAAGACCCCACAGCTACTCATCAAAGTAGAATGTAGAACATATTCGTTATAAACTATGTTATGCCAGTTGAGCTAGGTGTTCCCCGAGACCAAGGTCCCCACAGCCCTTAGCCTAGTAATTCAGTCCCTAAGGGAGTTCGGATGTGTTTATGGAGCTTCTCTGACCTTGCCTTGGACAAGTTGTGCTGGCTTCCCCAGTATTGTGTACTGTCTTAGCCTTTACCGAAGTTACCACTTATCTATTGTCTATTTAGTGTTTTTCCCTCCCCACCTCTCCCCTCCCTTGTAACCTTCAGACATTGTTTCTTTTTGTGTATAAACTTCTTCATGAGTTTTTATAGTAGTGGTCTCATACAATATTTGTCTTTTTGTGATTGACTTATTTCACTCAGCATATTGCCCTGCAGATTCATCCATGTTGTGAGATACTTTGTAGATTCATCATTGTTCTTTATCTTTGCGTAGTATTCCATTGTGTGTATGTACTATAGTTTGTTTATCCATTCGGGCACTTAGGTTGTTTCCATCTTTTTGCTATTGTGAACAATGCTGCAACGAACATAGGTGTGCATCTGTCTATTCCTGTGACGGCTTTTATTTCTCTAGGATATATTCCTAGGAGTGGGATTGTTGGATCATATGGTATTTCTGTTTCTAGCTTTTTAAGAAAGCGCCATATCGTTTTCCAAAATGGTTGTCCCTTTTTGCATTCCCACCAGCGGTGTTTAGGAGTTCCAGTCTCCCCGCAGCCTCTCCAACATTTGTCATTTTGTTTTTTTTGATTCGTGCCGGTACTGTTGGGGTGAGATGGTATCTCATTGTGGTTTTGATTTGCATTTCTCTAATGGCTGGTGATCACAAGCATTTCCTCATGTGTCTGTTAGCTGCTTGAATGTCTTCTTTGGTGAAGTGTCTGTTCATATCCTTTCCCTATTTTTTTATTGGTATTTGTCTTTTTGTTGTAGAGGCGTTGTATTTTCCTGTAGGTTTAGAGATTAGACCTTTGTTGGATTTGTTATAGCCAAAAAATTTTTCCTAGTCTGTAGGTTCTCTTTTTACTCTTCTGGCGAAGTCTTTTGATGAGCATAAGTGTTTAATTTTTAGAAGATTCCAGTTATCTGGCTTATCTTCTGGAGTTTGTGTGTTGTTACTTGTGGTGTATATCCTAATGCCATGTGTTAGGGCCTCTCGCGTTGACCCTATTTTTTCTTCTGTGATCTTTATAATTTTTGGTTTTATATTTAGGTCTTTGATCCATTTTGAATTAGTTTTTGTGTATAGTGTGAGGCATGGGTCCTGTATCATTTTTTTGCAGATGGACATCCATTTTTTGCCAGTACCATTTATTAAAAAGACTGTCTTTTCCCCATTTGATGGACTTTGGGCCCTTGTCAAAGATCAGGTGACTATAGGTAGATGGATTTACATCTGGGCCCTCAGTTCTGTTCCATTGGTCAGTGTATCTGTTGTACGAGTACCAGGCTTTTTTGACAACTGTAGCTGTATGATAGATTCTGAAGTCAGGTAGTGCATGTCCTCCTACTTTATTCTTCTTCAATAGTGCTTTAGTTATCTGGGGCCGCTTCTTGTTCCATATAAAGTTAATGTTTAGTTTTTCCATTTCTTTAAAGAATACAGTTGATATATGGATCTGGATCGCATTGTATTTGTACATTGCTTTGGGTAGAATTGACATTTTCACAACGTTGAGTCTGCCTACCCATGAGCATGTGTGTTTTTCCAATTATGTAGTTCTCTTTTCGTTTCTTGCAGTAGTGTTTTGTAGTTTTCTTTGTAAAGGTCTTTTACATCCCTGGTTAGATTTATTCCTAAGTATTTTATTTTTTTAGAGGCTATTATAAGTGGTATTGTTTTCCTGATTTCCTTTTCGTAGTTCTCTTTATTGGTGTGTCAGAATCCAACTATTTTTTGTATGTTTGTTTTGTATCCTGCCACTCTGCTGAATCTTTCTATTAGTTCCAGTAGTTTTATTGTGGAGTCTTTTGGATTTTCTATGTGTTCTGTCATATCATCCGCAAATAGGGATGGTTTTGCTTCTACATTACCAACTTGAATGAATGACCTTTGTTTCTTTTTCTTGCCTTATTGCTCTAGCTAGGACTTTCAGCCCAATATTAAATAGGAGTGGTGATAAAGGGCATCCTTGTCTTTTTCCTATTCTCAAGGGGAATGTTTTCAGTCTCTCTCCATTAAGAATGATGTTGGCTGTTGGTTTTATATAGATGCCTTTTATTATACTGGGGAAATTCCATTCTATGCCTATTTAATTAAGAGTTTTTATCAGGATTGGGTGTTGGACTTCCTGATTACTTTAATGTTCTGATTTTATATAATTTTAAACCTTTGGGAAAGTTGCAAAAAAGAGTATAAGGATCTCTCATATACTCTATTCCCAGATTCACCAGTTGTTTAAACTTCTTTGCTTTCTTGATGACCATCAGCCAAGTAGCATCAGGTATATTCCTGGAATCCAAGATAGGTTGTTTTATCTTACGGCAGCAAGGAAGCCCACACATAGCAGGGAATGGTGGAATCCCTTTGTAAGAGGCAGTTAATGGGGCTGGTTATTGGGTTTTAGCATAATATAGTCTTGGTAACTGCCTTAGAGTTGGTCCCAATTCATAGTGACCCCTGCACATTGAAATGACACACTGCCTGGTCCTGTGCCATTCCCTTGATTTGTTCTGGATCTGACAGTGTTCTGTAGTGATCCACAGGTTTTCATTGGCAATTTTCAGAAGCAGATCACCAGGCCTTTCCATTTAGTCATTCTTAGTCTGGAAGGTCCACTGAAACCTGTTCAGCATCATAGGCTGGTAGCTATGTATGAGGTGCATCTCCTGGAACTCAAACCCGGGTCTCTTGCATGGAAGCAGGTGTTCAACTGTTAAACCACCAATTTATCGTAGCATAACATGGTAGATGTTTTTAAATGTTATGCTAGATAAAAGTAGTTAATAGTGTTATCGCTTAGATAATAGTAGGTAACATATTAAATAACATACTGTTACCTAATCCACAGTCCACATTTAAATTTGTTCTCTTATCCCAAAATAAGTCTTTCATAAAGGTTATCCTCCCAGTTCAGGGTGTAATTTATACATTACCTTTAGTTGTCATGTCCTTTCATCTAGAATGATTCTTCAGTTTTTCTTTGTCATTTTTGTTCTTGTTTTGGAAAAGTATGGACAAGTATTTTAGAGAAAGGCCTTCCTTTGGCGATTATCTGGTGTTTTTCATGTTTCAGTTGAGATGATGCCTTATTGGCAGCAATATCACAAAAGGGATGAGGTGTCATGTCAAGAGACCAGTGACGTGGGGTTTTCCCAATATTGGTGGTCTCAGCATTGTTCACTTGGCTTAAGGTGATGTCTGTCAGAATTCTCTACTGAAAAGTTACTAGTTTATCTTTTGTAGATTATAAATTTTGAGGAGATAACATTTATTATTAGGCATTCTACTGTAAAGACCAGCGTCTTCTCCCCTAATTATAATTCATTGAAGTATAAATTTTACATCATTGTGACTCAGAACCCACTCTGGTTTTCAGTTTTGGGCTTTTGTGATTAATGCCACCATCAACATACACATGCAAGTCTTTAAATGGACAAGTCTTTAAGTGGACATATGTTTTCAGTCTCCTGGATAGATACCTAGGCAGGGAATTGCTAGGTTGAGTGGTAATTTTGTATTTTACTTTTTGAGAAACTGCCAAACTGTTTTCCAAAGTGGCTTCATCAAACTATTTTTTTCCAGAATCTTGTGTTTTCTAATAAAAACTAATTTTTTTTTCTCTACACATGTTGATCTATTTTATTCCTTCATGTTCCATTAGTTTTATCAAAGAAATGCATAACCTTAGTAGAAAACTTTCAGAGATACTATAAGATTTGCCAGCATTAGCGTTGCACCTCTTTTATGTAGATTAAAGGTTCTTTTTAGGACCTTTCTGTTTAACGCTGTAAAGTCACCAGTTTTCACACCTTTTAGAAAATAATTGCCTATGCCAGTTTATATATTATTATTAAAAACAATATTACAGAACACAGACAAGCTGTTTTAATGGACTTTGCAGAGGACACATGGGACCTTTACCCAGCAGCAATCACATCAGAAGTCCACGTATCTGACCATGTTCCTTTACTAGAAATTAAAACTATAAGGATAATTGGCTACTACAGAATATCATGTGATTTTCTGTACCTGCAAAGAAATAAGAACCCTGATAGACTTCTAAGAGCTTCCCACCTTGGAACAGTCCTGTTGGTGGGGACTCTTTTACTTCTTGTTTTACAAATGACAGAACTGAGGCAAGGGGTTGTTATTAATTTGCCCAAGATGGCACAGCTATGGAGAATATGGAGAAGCGGTAGCAGGATTTCAACCCACATGTATGTATTGACCCCAGAGCTGACTCTTACTCAGTATATTACACTGTTTCAAATGCTGTTGTACCAGAATCCCAGTTTCTACCTTGGGGCCCACAAGGCAACTGGTGAGGGGCCCACTGTGTGTAGCTGTGCAGAGTGTTCACTGAACCTGGACTGAAAGGGATCAAGGGTGTCCAGCAGTGTCTACGTCATGGTTTGCACATCAGGCTGCATGCAGCTGCAGTCACCCAGACGTAGGGGCCTCTTGGCTAATTCACAGTAAGAGTCCATGAAGGTGAGTGACCTCCTTGGCCGCCTTTTTATGTCTTCCATCTCCTTCCCTAGTTCGGCGTTCCCAGGATTCTGCATATCTCAGGACTCTGTACATCACCAGAAGTAGGAAGAAAAATGAGCAGGTTCATGGTGAGTGGGGCTTACCTTTTCACTGTTAAAATTCTTTTCATTACACAGATTGGACACACATGGTTTTTTCATTCTTGTAAAACTTCAAAGAGAACAATAGACATTTGTGTGCCTTTTGTTTGCCAGGTGCTTGCTTTATATGTTTTTGGCTTCTATTTGTTTTTAGTTTTTCTATTATTTTATCTTTTTTTTTTCCCTCAAAAATGAGAATAAAAGAAGGAACCGGAATGAGCAGTTCTCACACTTTAGTACTGCCTTACTCACTAATTAGGTGTTTTTATTTTCTCATGTTCTTTTCTACATGTACTTTAATAAATTATTTGTATTCATTGTATCTAATTTATCTTGTCTACTTTTCATTTACTTTTTGAAACAGTTGTTTTTTTTGAGGTTAGTTACATCATTTTCCAATTGAATTGTCCCACCTATATTTATTTATTTTTCCTTGTTTATATCCAAATGCTGGAAGGGACTTACAGACTGTTTTCTTTCAAACCTCTCCTTTTCTTTTTTTTTTTTATTTTTCTTTTAGTGTACTTCAGGTGAAGGTTTACAGAGCAAATTAGTTTCTCATTAAACAATTAATACACATATTGTTTTGTGATGTTGATTGCCAACCCCACGCCATGTCAACACTTTCCCCTTCTCCAACTGGGGTTCATTATTACCAGCTTTCCTGTTCCCTCCTGCCTTCTCCTTCTTGCCCCTGGGCTGGTGTGCCCATTTAGCCTTGTTTTGTTGTAAGGGCCTGTCTAAGTGTGGTCTTTTTTTTTTTTTTTTAAGTGAGTTAGAATTTTCTTCTGCATTTTTCTCCAACTCTCTCCAGGACCCTCTATTGTGATATGTGCCAGAGCAGATGTTGGTAGTAGCTGGGTACCATTTAGTTGTGCTGGACTCAGTCTGGTGGAGGCTGTGGTACTTGCGGTCCATTAGTCCTTTGGACTAATTTTTCCCTTGTGTCTTTGATTGTCTTCATTCTCTGTTGGTCCAGACAGGGTGAGACCAGTGGAATATCTTAGATGGCTGCTCAGAAATTTTTAAGACCCCAGACGCTACTCACCAAAGTAGAATGTAGAACATATTCTTTATAAATTATGTTATGCCAGTTGAGCTAGTTGTTTCCCGAGACCAGCCCTCAGCCCAGTAGTTTGGTCTGTCAGAGAATTTGGATGTGTCTACATGGAGTTTCCATGACCTTGCCTTGGTCAAGTTGTGCTGGCTTCCTCAGTATTGTGTACTGTCTTTCCCTTCACCAAAGTTAACACTTGCCTACTGTCTAGTTAGTAATTTCCTCTCCCTGCTCCTGCCCTCCCTAGTAACCATCAAAGATTATTTTTTCAGTGTATAAACCTTTTCTTGAGTTTTTATAGTAGTGGTCTCATACTATATTTGTCCTTTTGTGATTGACTTATTTCACTCAGCATAATGCCCTCTAGATTCATCCGTGCTGTCAGATGTTTCACGGATCCATCATTTTTATTGTCATGTAGTATTCCACTGTATACATGTACCATAATTTATCTGTTCATATTTTGATGGGTACTTAGGTTGTTTCCATCTTCTTGCATTTGTGAATAATGCTGCACTGAACATAGATGTGCACACGTCTGTTCGTGTGATGGCTGTTATTTCTCTAGGACATATTCCTAGGGGTAGGATTGCTGGATTATGTGGTATTTCTATTTTTAGCTTTTTAAGGAAGCGCCACATCACAGAATACCTCACAGAACTCAAGAAATACTATACTTACAAAAAAAAAAACCAAAAACCCAAACCTGTTGCCGTCGAGTCAATTCCGACTCATAGCGACCCTATAGGACTGAGTAGAATTGCCCCATATAGTTTCCAAGGAGTGGCTGGTGGATTTGAGCTGCCGACCTTTTGGTTAGCAGCTGTAGCTCTTACTTACTGCGACACCTGTGCTCCCTACAGACTATAATGGTTCTATTATAGCAAGAAGTTCTAAATCAAACTCAGTCAAAGGTAAAAAGACATAGGGTAGAGTTAGGAATTGTCCCAGTCAGGAAGGTTCCCTTGTTCTCAAGGACGGTTCACACACCTGACATGTCAGTGTGTACCAATACAAAGAATATTGTCAACTAGGGAAGGTCACTTGTGTTTGGTGTCCATAATGTTGTTGGGATTTCATTACATAGGCATGATTGATTGAGTTGCACTGGTGTCATGTGAGTCAAAGCTCCAAATATCTGATCACATGATGGTCTTTCTGATGTGGTCAGCCCCTATCCTGAGTCATCTTGTTAGCATAAACTACCAGGTGTGGTCCCTGGGGGGGGCAGCATCAGGAATAACAATACACTCCAATAACTGAGGAAGTTCCTAGGGTTTAGAGGCCACCTCCTAGGAACCAGGGACAAAGGCCAACCAAATCCTTGGTTTCACACCTGAACTTCACAACTTGAATACTATGCATCCATAAAATGGGTTAAATAGGTAACAATGATGATACTAATAATTAATTCTAATAGTAACAGCTATTCTGTATTAAGCATTTGTTCTGTGCCACATACTGTTATAAGTCATGTTGTGTGTGTTTGTGTGTGTACATATATGTATATGTGTTTCCTTCTCTCCCCTTGAAAGAAACTTGTACAAACCATTGAACCATCATATAACGAGGAAACTAAGATATGTAGGGTCACTTGTCCAAGGTCACCTGGCTAGGAAGGGACAGATTATTGGAATATGCACTCAGGCATGGTACCTATAACTCAGTGCACTGAATATTGGAATTCATGGATGTGGTGTGTGCCTTGAGAGTTAAGAGGACGTACTACCTACCTGTCCAATACAGGATACAAAAACCATGTTCATTTCTCAAACATTAAAGTGCTACCAGCGTCAGTGTGTGGTAGGAGAATGGTGGGTGGTATCAAATCGTATTATAAATAAATTGATCATCTTTTCTGATGCAGTTGGCAGTGTGCATCAAAAAGTAAACCATGTGTGTCTCAGCATGCAACATTTAGAGTTTTAAGGGTTTGCTGTGAGGACACCAAGTGAAAATACAAGGTCTCTCATTGCCCCCACTGTAGGTGAAGCTAAGGAAAGTCAGTGTATGACACTGGCAGGATAGAAGAAGGACGGTGAAATTACACAGTGACTCTTGTTCCCTCAAATCTGGAACAACTTCCCCTCATTCTGCCAACCTTTACAAGTGGACAGTAGTTCTTAGACTGGGTATACTTGTGCTTGATGTTGTAGGAATCAGTGACATTCAAGGACGTGGCTGTGGTCTTCACTGAGGAGGAGCTGGGGCTGCTAGACCCTGCCCAGAAGAAGCTGTACCAGGATGTGATGGTTGAGACCTTCAGGAACCTGGTGTCAGTGGGTGAGGACAGCCTCTCTCTGGAGGGTCTTTATCTTTTCATATCTGCAAGATTTTGAATAGTCCTGAAACGGTCACCTGAGTTAGGGGAACTGACTCTCCTACCAACAATTTTTTATGAAATAAAACACAGTAGAAAATATCAGCATTCATTAGGAAGGAAGGAGCACATTGTAGCACAAACTCGGGCCAATTGGATGTGTGGTGTGAGAGCCATTAGGAGGAGACTTAATGGAAGCAGACATTGGTTTAGAAGTAGGTCAACCTATGTTTTAGTAATACATATTTACACGTGTGTGTCTGGGTCTTTTAATAAATGGCATTTCTTCAAATACCTTATTTTAGGAAAAATGTTGGAAAAACACTCTTTTTGATTGCTTCGTGAGAATGCGACAGGAACGCAAATGTCCAGTAAATTGTCAGAGTAGTGTGTTGATTTCAAAAAGGTGAGTTTTAGTGTTCATAGGTCTCCAACCTTTAAACATAATATATGGCACTTCCAGCTGAAACCAGATTGCGCCACTTGGACCCTGTAAAAAGTGTGTGGAGGCACTATCTGAACACTGTCTGACCACCTCTAATTTCACAAGGGGGAAGGAGAATCAAGATCAACATTCCCAAGGCTGATTCCTGTGAGTTGGGGGGTCAGACATCCCTCCTCTCTCCGCCATCATTACCAATTCTGACACTAACCATCCCTCCCATGGCACTCCCTACTTCTCTGCTGGGTTCAATAATTCATTGCAGTGGCCTCACAGACCATACTCATAAATATGGTGATTATTAGGGAAGTAACAGGTTACTGTTCAGGCTCAGGAACACTCAAGGATACAGTTCTTCCATCAGGACAGCCTCTTCCCAGCTATACTCACAGGCATGACTGTTTTGCCCTAGGCCTCTGCCCAAAGACACTCAGCTTTCTTGCTCTGTGGGCCCGGAAACCCACTACACAGTCTTTCCTGCTGCTGGCTGTCTACTGCCAGGTCTCTCTGCTGCTGCATCTCAAGCTCTCTTTCTCTGTCTCTTGGTTCTAGGAGCTTCCCGGTGCAGGCTTCTCAGGTCCAAAGGACATGCTAATTCCTGGCTGTTTTTCCTTGTTGGTATAGTATCTTCTCTCCTCTGCATCTAGCATAGCTCATTTCAAACCCAGGAGGATGGCAAAACTGACCAACCCTTTTGGTGGGCCACAATTACCCTATCACACAGTCATACCCAGTCAATTGGGTGGCAGTTACAAGACCATGGCTAGAAAGGCCGTATTAAGTAATTCATTATATCACACACCCTTTTTCTCCTAAATTCTGTTTGCCTTGTAGCCATTGAAGTGATCTATGGGAAATGTAAGTCAAATTAAGTCATTCTTCTACTCAAAACACTTGGTGGTCTGAAGTTTCTTAGAGTGGGTCCTAGAGTCCTTTTTTTATTGTAATCTTCAGGCACTACTTGCTCTCTGAATTTGCTATCTTATCTTTTTCTCTTGCTCAGTGTGTACCTGCCATTTGTCCTGCTTGTTTCTCAGATGTACCACAGGTGGTGTATTAGCCTCTTATTGATGCAAACTTGGTGGCGTAAAATCAAGATGTCAGCTGGGCTGCCACCTTTTCTTGAGAATGTTGGGAAAATCCATTTCCTTGCCTTTTTAAGCTCCTAGAGGCTGCCAAGTTCTTTGCCTTGTGGCCCCAGCCCTTCAATTGCAAAGCCAGCAACATTGCATCACTCCGACTATTCTGTGGTTGCGTTTTCCTCTGACTCTCTTGCCTCGCTCTTCCACTTTTAAGGACCCATTTGAATACAGTGAGCCCACCAGATATTGTAGGATAATCTTCCTATTTTAAGGTTAGCTGATTAGCAACTTAAATTCCATCTGCCACCTTAATTTCCATTTGCCATGTAACCTAACATATTCTCAGTTTTGGAAATCTTTGTGGGATTGTTGTTCTTCGTATTGTTGCTTTTGCTTCAGACCCCTTTACTTGTTCTCTCTATGTCTGGAGTTCTTCACCTAAAATCTTCCTGACCCCTTTTCTTAGTTCATTCACATGTCTGCTCTGGTTTATTTTATTTCTTTTTTTCATTGTGTATTAGTTGAAAGTTTACAGAGCAAAGTAGATTCTCATTCAATAGTTTACATGTGGAGTTTATAGTAACGGCTTATTTGATAGTTTATATGTAAAGCCTTGGCTTCATTGCCCACAGTGTGTCTGCATTTTCCCCATTTCCACCCTGGCTTCCCTGTTTCCTTTTGTCCTGATTTTACCCCTTTCTGCCTTGTCATCTTTGCTTTAGGGCAAATATTGCCCTTTTGATCTTCTATAACTGATTATTCTAAGAAGCATGTTACTCTCAGGTATTATTGTTTATTTTATGGGCTTGTGTATTGTTTAGATGGAAGGTGGTCTCCGGGATTCGCTTCAGTTTCAGGTTAGAAGGGTGTCTTAGGGCCATAGTCTCGAGGGTTCTTCCAGTTTCTGTCAGAACAGTAACTCTGATCTTTTTTTTAAATTTGATTATTTGTTCTACGTTTTCCTCCCTTTCTGTCCAGGACCCTCTGATGTGATCCCAGTCAGAGAGGTTGGCAGTGGTAGCTGGGCACCATGTAGTTCTGGTCTCTAGGTCGTGTAGGCTGTGGGTCATGTAGTCCATTAGTCCTTTGGACTGTTTGCTCCCTTGAGTCTTTGGTTTTCTTCACTCTCCTTTGCTCCAGGCGGGAAGAGACTAATAGTTGTTGTATCTCAGATGTCCGCTCACAAGCTTTTAAGACCTCAGACGCTACTTACCATAGTAGGGTGCAGAACATTGTGTTTATGAACTGTGTTGTGCCAACTGATGCAGGTGTCCCTCAAGTCTGTGGTCCTTTGTCTTTGAGCCCAGGAACTTCATCCTGTGAGGTATTTGATTATGTCTAAGAGGTTTCCCTGACTGTGCCCCTTGTGTGCTGTATTGTCTATATTAATATATGAAGAACACCTACAGTTGTGTATATAGAAATATCTATCACCAGATATGTATCTGCCATGGGTGTGCACCCTGCCTCAGACTCCTTACTCTCTGTCTCTCTGCCTGGAATACTCTTTCACCTGAAATCTTTCTGACCCCCTTCCTTACTTCATTCAGATGTCTGCTCTGTTTTAATATCAGGAGAGAAGACTTGTCTTTCCACACTGTAAAAATGGCATGGCAGGGACATCTGATATCCTCTAATTCCACAAGGAGGAAGGAGAATCAAGATCAGTAGGCTTAGGCTGATTTCTATGAGGCAGAGGTCAGACCTGGCTCCATCCTCCAAACTTTTTACAATTCTGACACCAACCATCCCTCTCACCAAATATTCTATTTCTCTGCTGGGTTTGATAATTCATTTTAGTGATGACATAGAACTCATAGACAATACTCATGGTTATGGGATTTATTAGGAAAGTGACAGATCACAATTCAGGTTGAGGAATACTCAGCATACAATTCTTGGACCAAGACATCCTTTTCTTAGCTGTCTGGCCCCTCTGGCGTCTTCCCTGCTTGGGCAGGTGTTACATAGCTCTTTTAGCTTAGCTGATAAGTGCCCCAAAGCACCCCAACCCCTCAGTAAGCCTCAGCCCAAAGGCTCTCAGTTCTAGCTCTGGGTTGGCAAAACTCCACCTGGTGCCTGGAGGCACCCTACTCCACCAGTAAGCTATCTGCCTGCAGGCACTCAGCTTTCTTGCTCTGTGGGCCTGGAAGCCCACCACAGCGTCTCTTGCTGGTTTCTTGCTGGTCTCCTGATTCTGCTTCTACTGTTTCTCTGCTGCTACTTTTTGCCATCTTTGGTGTTAAAGCTCTCTCGTGCAGTCTCTGGTTCTAGATGCTTCTTCAGTACAGGGATCCTGGCACCAAAGGATGTGCTCCATTCCTGGCTCTTCTTTTTTGGTGATGGTGAGGTCTCCCTTCCCTCCTCTGGAATGGCTCATTTTAAGCCTAGCAGGATAACAAAACTGACCAATCCCCTAGTTAGGGTTCCATACACCTTATTTGCATGGTCCCACGTTCACAATTGTGCCTTGAACCTTATTTACATTATTAGCAAGCTTTCCAAACCCCTTGATGGGCCACAAGACCTCATTTGCATAGATCCATCCAGTCTTTTGGTGGGAGATAGAAGACTATGGCTGGAAAGACCATGGTAAGTAATTTGCTGCACCACACACACTATTTAGAATACTATCCACTCTTTACTCTCCTTGCCTTGCCCTATTTTGTCACATCTGTTTTTGTTAATCTGCTTAATACCTGTCATGCCTACTCTAATGTTATCTCCAAGAGTGAAAGATTTTTTTCTGTTTGGGTTATTTCTGACCCCTCAGGGCCTAGAATTGTCCTCATATGTGACAGATATCTGTACATATTTGCTGATTTGAGGAATTAAGTTAATGTACAGAGGGACCTCTCTCTGTCTTCCTGATTCATGGAGATAGCTAACAGGTGATGCACAAACCAAAGTGAATGAGGCTGTGGCAGAACAATTTGTCTGCTAATGAACGCCTGGCTAAGTTCTGCCTTCTTAGATGCCATTGTGGGGAGTGGGTGTGTGTGTGTTTGCACTTGACACACATCCTAGGAAAATACTTAAGCATTGTGGTTGTGACTGTGGTGAGTAATAAGCTTTCCCTGTGGCTTTCTTGGAGCCTTCCATAGGGGAGCATGTTCATTTGTGGAACAAAATACTACATTTTTGTATGAAAATTCTGATGTCTACTTCTGAGACGGGCCCTTCAAAAGTAAAAACAAAAAAAAAATCTCTTTCTTGAGGTGTTAGAGAATAACCAGGCAAGCTTAATTTCCCTTGAAAGATTTGACAGCTGTGGCCCATTCATTCTTGCACAGTCCACATCCACGTCATTACCCCTGGGTTTCCCGTTTCTTGTGCCGGAGGGGGTCGATTTAGATAAGAGGAACATGAGTCACACAGCTGAGGGTTGCCTATATTTCTGATCATTTCAACATTCCATTTGAATGTTTTGCTTAGTTAAGGACTTACTGACTTCTGTTCAACGTTTTTGAGCATAAGCCCTAGTCAGAAAGGTGTCTTTTAGTGCAAACATTTTGTATTTGTGTAGATTTATATATGAAATCACAAAGCATTTCCTGTAATGGTATTATAATAATGATGTTACTATTATTATATTTTATTTGGGATTATGCTCTGATATTTTCTGTTCTTTTTTTTTTTTTTTTAATGCTTATTACAAGCTTTTAAATTTATTTCACAACTCACTAATGGGCAACAGCCTTCAATTTGAAAACCTTTTGTGAGTGGTCAGTTTGTCTACATCCACAGATTTTCAATACTTTTTTCAAACAGCCCGAAGTCTTGAAAGCAACCTGCGCATAGGCCCTCGCACTTCCTTTTCACTGAAGTGATTTTTTTTTTTTTATATATTTTATTGTACTTCAGGTGAAAGCTTACAGAGCAAATAGTTTCTCATGAAATAGTAGTACACATGTTGTTCTATGACATTGGTTAACAACCCCACAACATATTAAGCCTCTAAATTCTCAACCTTTTTTTTTTTTTTTTTTGATGAAAATACAGATAGCCAAAGATACACCGTTTCAAAAATTTCTACATTCACAGTTCAGTGATGTTGACTATGCTCTTCCAACTGTGCTGTTATTCTCACTTAAGATGAAGGCTTACAGAACAAAATAGTTTTTCATTTAACAGTTACTACACATGTTGCCCTATGACAATGGTTAACAGTCTCACAGCACATCAAGAATATCCTTACTCCACCTTGTGTTCCCTATCACTAGGGGACTTCCTTGTCCCCTCACTGAAGTGATTTTTGCTGCCTTTGATTTTCACCTCAGCAGCATCACTCTTGGTGGACCCTGTCTCTGCAGCAGCCTTCAGTTTCCTAAAAAACTTCAGTTTCCTTCCTCTTTCCTGTTTTACAGAGCTTGCTTGGCAACACTTTTATGTTTCTATAGTTGACTTAAATGTTCACAAAAACATCAAACAGGGATTTATTCATTTCACCATGCGCTTGCTGAGCGCCCACTATGTGGCATGCACTGTTTTTTTAGATAGTGGTTATAAAGCAGGAAATAGTGTAAATGGTTGTCCTTATTGATATTGCATTGTAGTCAGAAAGACAGAATAAGCAAAAATGACCTAGATAGTATATCGTATGGTAATAAGTATTGTGTAGAATATAGAGTCAAGGGGGGTGGAAGTTGCCAGAGGTAAATTTGCCATGGACAGGGTTTATTATTTTACCTTGAACTCATTGATGGACCGAGAGTTGAGCACAGACCTCATTGAAGTATGAAACCATCCATGGAAGTATCTTATCTCAGTAGCGTTCCAGGCCCAATGTAACTCTGTAGGTCTGGCTTTCAGAAAATTTCATTTTACTGTGACTTGTTCTTTTTTCCTCCCCAGCTTTGTCTCTGTTGTTGATGGTTAGCTTGCACTGGTTCATCTTTTTTCCCTGGAGATGATGAAGGTCTAAATTACTGTCAAGTTTCCAAATAGTGTATGTCATCACTTCCACGTTTTTCCTCCTTTATCCTTATGAAGAAATCTTTTCAGCAGGAGCTAATGGAGCCGTCTCTACCTATATGCTGCATTTTAGTCAGTAAGGGATTGTGTGCTTTTGTCCCAAATTTGCAAGTCATTCCACTTGAGGGCCTCTCAGATCTTTAGGCATTGGAGTAATTTTCCAATAAAATAAACCAGGATAGAGTTCTACACAAACTGACTGTCTACAAAAATGAAGGAGGCAGCTTTTAATCGGCTATTCCTACGGGGAGAAAAGTGACATTCTTCTCTGTCAAACTTTCTTTCAAAAACCCATAGCCATCAAGTTGATTCTGACTCATAGCGACCCAGTGTAGCAATAGAACTGCTCCGTAGGATTTCTAAGGCTGTCAGTCTTCATGGAAGCAGGCTGCCATATCTTCCTCCTGCAGAGCAGCTGGTGAATTCAAACCACCACCATTTCAGTTACAAACTGAGTGGTTAACAACTCTGTAACCAGGGCTCCTCCATTAAATGAAAACTTTACTGAGAAAATCATCTGAATGTATGTAAACTTTTGATTGTATTACTGCTTTTCCTTAAAGTTCTTATGTATTCATTTCTTTAAATTTTAATGTAGTGAAAATATACACAATGAAACATATACCTTGTTGATTCCTTTTTATTTTCAGCATGATTTTTCTAACTGCATTATTTACTATCCAGGATTTTACACTAACTGAAATTTAATACAAGTAGCAACAGGTTAACAATTCGTATAACATTACCAATTTTTCAGTTCAGGCTTTTATTGCTAAATTGTAGCTCACATAGTTGGCTTGGTGTTGTCTAATGGGTGTTTTTAATGCTTAGTGGTTTGAAGGCCAGTGCATCTACTCTTGATTTGTTGGCATGTAAACAATAGAACATGATATGCAGTGGAAAAGATCAGCTGAACCTTCTCTGGGTTCCGTAATGTCTCATCTCCTGTCTAAGTGCATAGTCTTAAAAGCTGTCAACAAATCTTTCACCTATTTATCTCTGAATACTCTGTCCTTACAGGGGGCAAGAACCCAAGGCAGGTGGATTTGGCTCCACAAGCAGAACCACATGAGGAGCTTTCCAGTTTGCATATCTGGCAACAAATTGCAAGTGACTTAACCCGGTGTCAAGAATCTGTGAGCAATAGGTCTCAGTTCTACAAACAAGGTGATTCACCCTCTCCTGTTGCAGGAGGACTGTCTGTTATTCACACAGGAGAGAAAACTTTCCAGTGTAACGAGTGTACAAAAACCTTCAGTGATGTTCCCAGCTTTGATCTTCATCAGCAATTACACTCAGAAGAGAAGTCTCTCACATGTAGTGAGTGTGGAAAAAGCTTCCGTTATGTCTCACGTCTTCGTAATCATCAGAGAGCTCATATGGGAAAGAACCGCTATAAGAGTGATGTATGTGGTAAGGAAGTTAATCAGAGCTCACATCTCCAAAGTCATCTGAATGTCCACACTGTAGAGAAACCACACAAATGTGAGGAATGTGGGAAGCGTTTCAAGCATAGAGCAACACTTAAAGTTCATTGCAAAGGCCACACAGGAGTGAAACTTTATAACTGTGAGGAATGTGGGAGGGATTTTATGTATCCTTCACATTTTCAGGAACATGAGAGAATCCACGTTGGCAAACGATCATTCAAATGTGATACATGTGGTCAGAACTTTCAGTGTAGAGCAGCACTTAATACTCATTGCGTGGTCCACGTGGGAGAAAAACCTTACAAATGTGAAGAGTGTGGGAAGGGCTTCAGTCGTAGAGCAGGTTTTCAGATTCATTATAGAATCCACACAAGACAGAAACCCTTTAATTGTGAGGAGTGTGGGAAGGGTTTTAGCACCACTTCACAACTTCTGGCCCATCAGAGGGTCCACAATGGAGAAGAGTCATTCAGATCTGAAGAGTGTGGAAAGTACCTCAGTCATAGATCAAATCTTCAGCTTCATCATAGAATCTACACAGGAGAGAAACCCTATAATTGTGAGGAATACGGGAAACGTGTCAGGCAGGCTACGTATCTTTTGACCCATCAGAGGGTCCACAGTAGAGAAAAACGGTTCAAATGTGAAGAGTGTGGAAAAGGCTTCAGTACTAGATTAAATCTCCAAGTTCATTGTAGAATGCACACAGGAGAGAAACCCTATAAATGTGAGGTGTGTGGGAAGGCCTTCAGACATGTTTCACAATTTTTGCCCCATCAGAGAGTCCACAGTGGAGAAAAACCCTTCAAATGTGAAGAGTGTGAGAAGAGCTTCCGTCAGAAGTCGCACCTTAAAGCCCATCGAAGAGTCCATAGTGAAGAAAAGCCATACAAATGCGAAGAGTGTGGGAGGGGTTTCAAGTGGAATGGTAATCTTAACATACATCTGAGGGTCCACACAGGAGAGAAACCATATAAGTGTGGGGAGTGCGGAAAGTACTTCAGTCAGTCCTCGAGTCTTCATTATCATGAGCGTATCCACACTGGAGAGAAACCGTACAAATGTGATGTATGTAGTAAAGTCTTTAGTCAATCTTCACAACTACAGTCTCACCAGAGAATTCACACTGGGGAGAAACCATACAAATGTGAAGAGTGTGGGAAGGGCTTCAGTCGTAGAGCAGATTTTCACATTCATTATAGAATCCACACAGGAGAGAAACCCTATAATTGTGAGGAGTGCGGAAAGGCTTTCAGGACCTTTTCACTATTTCTATCCCATCATAGAGTCCACAGTGGAGAAAAACCATTCAAATGTGAAGAGTGTGGGAAGTACTTCAGAAGTCGATCACATGTTCAACATCATCGTAGAATCCACACAGGAGAGAAACCATATAATTGTGAGGAGTGTGGGAAGTGCTTCAGGCAGGTTGTGCATCTTTTGAAGCATCACAGTGTCCACAGTAGAGAAAAACCATTCAAATGCGAAGAGTGTGGGAAGTGTCTCAGTCATAGAGAACATCTTCAACTACATCGTAGAATCCACACAGGAGAGAAACCCTATAATTGTAAGGAGTGCGGGAAGCATTTTAGGTACCCTTCACAACGTCTGGCCCATCAGAGTGTCCACAGTGGAGAAAAACCATTCAAATGTGAAGAATGTGGGAAGTACTTAAGTAGTAAATCAAATCTTGAACGTCATCGTAGAATCCACGAAGGAGAGAAACGCTATTAATTGTGAGGAGTATGGGAAGTGCTTCAGGCAGGCTGCGCATCTTTTGAACCATCACAGTGTCCACAGTAGAGAGAAACTGTTCATATGCAAGGAGTGTGGGAAGGGCTTCAGTAGTAGACTAAATCTCCTAGTTCATTATAAAGTCCACACAGGAGAGAAACCCTATAAATGGGAGGTATATGGGAAGGCCTTCAGAAATGCTTCACAAGTTTTGTCCCATCAAAGTCCACAGTTGAGAAAAACCTCTCAAATGTGAAAAGTATGGGAAGTATTTCAGTCAGTCCTCAAGTCTTCAACATTATGAATGTGTACACACTGGAACAACACTACAAATGTGATGTATGTGGTAAAGTGTTCAGTCGATCTTCAAAACTAAAACTCACCAGAGAATTCACACTGGGGAGAAATCTTAGTAGTGTAAGATTTGTGGTAAGAGTTTTTGGAGATCAGATCTTTTAAATAACAAAATCCATGCGGTGATCCATTTTCTAAATGCGATAAAAGTGATAAGAACGACAAAGAATCCTCACAGGAATGAATTCTACAAAATGAATATTTTAAAAAACTTATGTACAACCTGAATTTCTGTAATCCTTAGGTCAGAGAAGAGAAAACATTTGTTTAAATAAAGTCTGACTTTCAGCAAAGCACACATCAAAGAACCTTCATGAGTGGTGCAATAGAGGCTTCAGTCAGAACTAAGAAATTTATGAGATACCACTCAAGAGATAGGCTTTGAGAAGAATAAGGGTTTGATGTGGTGGTAAGAAGAGTATAATAATGTGCATACCCAAATTAATATCCACTAGAATGTAAGCTCCATGTTTGTAGAAACTGCTGCGGAGTTTGTAAGTATGCTTAATGCTTATTTGTTAAATGAATCAAAAAGAGACAATGTACAGTATTCGAAAATTTTATCCAGAAAGGATACCTGTAAAAATGAATATTCAAGGGAACAAACATCTCATAGGGCTATAGCTTTCATAGATTCCTGTGATGAATGAGGAAAGTAAATTGAAAACCTTTTGGAAAGGATTTACCATTCTAGATGCTGTTAAAAACCTTTGTGATTCATGGGAGGAGGTCAAAATATCAGCATTAAGAGGAGGTCGGGAGAAGTTGATACCAACCCTCATGGATGACTTTGATGGGTTCGAGACCTCAGTGGAGGAAGCAACTGCAGATGAGCTGCTAATAGCAAGAGAACTAGAATTAGAAGTGAACCCTGATGATGTGACGGAATTGCTGCAGTCTCATGATCAAATTTAGTGGATGAGGATCTGCTTCATATCAATTAGCAAAGAAAGTGGTTTCTTGAGATGGAATCTACTTCTGGTGAAGATGCTGTTGACATTGTTGAAATGACAACAAAGGATTTAGAATATTACCTAAACTTAGTTGATAAAGCAGCAGAAGGTTTTAGAGGATTGCTTCCAATTTTGAAAGAAATTCTCGTTTGGGTAAAATGGTATCAAATGGCATTACATACTACAGAGAAATCTTTTGTGAAAGGAGCAGTCAATCAGTGTGGCAAACTTCATTGTTGTCTTATTTTAAGAAATTGCCAGAGTCACCCTAACCTTCAGTGACCACAACCCTGATCAGTTTGCAGCCACCAGCATTGAGGCAAGACCCTCCACCAGCAAAGATTATGACTCAACGAAGTTCGCGATGTTGGTTAGTATTTTTTAGCAATAAAGTGTTTTTTCGTTGAAGTATATACTTCTTTTTTTTTTAGAGATAATGCTCTTGCACACTTAATAGACTGCAGTATAGCGTAAACATAACTTTTATATGCACTGGGAAACCAAAAGATACTGGTAACTCACTTTATTATGATATTCACTTTATTGCCGTGGTCTGGAACTGAACCCGCAGTGTCTCAAAGATATCCCTGTATGTAGGAGAGTCTGCATATTGGGTTGGAAAGTCATTCCTCCAAAAAGTCAAAATCCCTTTGAAAGAACTAAAAGATAGGGTAACCTTAACTCGGAGCAGTGTGCTTTTTGTTTTATAATATATGTTAGATTAAAACATCGAATCTGAAGTTGGGCTAATAACCTATGGGGATTTTGCAGTGTAACATGTATGGCTTATTTAAAGAAAACATTGAAGTTAATGATGGCATTGGGTACAAGACTAGAATTCAGTACAGAATGTTAATGGATCTGAATTTTCATGCCCAGGTTGTGGATGAGGATGACAGATCCAACATTCAGTTAAATTACTGGCATTAGCTACTGATTGGGCTAATTTAACAAATGCATTTCTTTATGTGTCAGAAGAAATTTCTATAAATAGAAGTGTAAAATTTAAATGGACCTTCATACTGAATAAAACTAAGCAAGAAAACCATAAGTATAAAGTTCATAACATAAGAATAGCTGCACTTACAAAGTAGAGTTTACGAAATTCAGTAAGATAAATGAGGGTGGTAGTCTTGTTCTTTGATGTTGGGATCAGCTGTCTACCTCAAATGTCATCTACTTTTGGCAACTAGGGCATTTTAAAGTGATTTTTAGTTCTCTGAAAGGCTGACTAGTCCCAAGAGGTGTTTCAGCCTTTTTAGGTGTTACAGAGAAATCCAAGGTTTAATTCCTAGTTGGGCAGCACATGGATTGGTGAGGAGAGCTAGTTATGGCCCTTTCCGTTGAGGTTCTAATGAGTCCTTTAACTGATGTTTTTTAATGCATGTATTCTCCTGGGGTGATGTTAAGCAGATTTTTGGATTTTGATTTCTATTTAGCAAATACTTCTTTAACTAGTGAAAATTATCCTATAAAGCATTAGATTAAGGATTGGTAATATCTTCATAAGTGACATTGAACAAGGTTAGAGTCAGCATAAGTAACATACAAGAAATAAAAACATACGAGAAATAATGGGTCTTCTGGTAGTAATTTCTGAAATAGCTGATTCTTATATTAAAAAAAGAAAGGGAAATAAAAAATGATTTCTTAAATTTAGAAAACAGAACATTATATATCAGTGATATTCTCATATAAACTTTATAGCAATTTTTTTAGTTTACTCAGTCCTATGTAGTTGATTTTGATTCCATGTAATTCTGGATTATTAGCAGTTTGAAAACTCCATCAGTTTCTATGTAAGAGTTCTAGAAATCTCGATGTAGTCTAATAGTATTCACATCTTAAATGTTATACTCCTTCTTAAAGCCTTGTTGTACTAATTAAAATAAACAATCCATCCTGTTTAGTGTACTTTAAAAAAATTTTTTCCCATACAGAAATTTATACATATATTGTTATGTGACTCTAATCGCTCTCCCCATACTGTGATGGCACACTCCTCCTTTCCACCCCTGATTTCCCCTGTCCGTTCACCAGCTCCTAACCCTCTTTGCCTTCCTGTCTCACATCCGGATAGAAGCTGCCCATTTAGTTTCTTGTATCTGCTTGAGCTAAGAGGCGCACTCCTCACGAGTATCACTTTATGTCCCACTTTATGTCCAATCCCTGTCTGAAGAGTTGTCCTCGGAAATCGTTTTGGTTCTGGGCTGATAGAGAGTCCAGGGGCCGTGCGTTCTGGGGTTCCTCCAGTCTCAGACCATTAACTCTGGTCTTCTTACTAGAATTTGAGTTCTGCACCCCACTGTTCTCCTGCTCCATCCAGGACTCTCTGTTGTGTTCCCTGTCAGGGTCGTCATTGGTGGTAGCCGGGCACCATCTAGTTCTTCTGGTCTGTTTAGTGTACTTTTTAAATAGACGATATAAAATTTTTCTCAGTGTAGCCACTATTCCCTCCTGCTCATTGCTCACTGTGGTTTGGGCCCCTCAGCGCATCTCAGGATGTGTGCAGTGTGGCGGGCTTCCCTAGCCCACCAAGCCTTCCCCACCACAATGGGACATGTAGGTGTTGCGTGGTGGAGTTCATTGTTCACAGTTGCCTGCCACCTCTGGAGCATCCCACCATCACTAGGCCATACTCCAGACCTACATTGAGACCCCTGCTCCTCGCCTCTCCACTTCCCTGCTCTCAGGCCATGGAGATGGGTCTCAGTGACGGGTGGCTCCCACGTCTGTGGGCAGGTTAGGCCAGGTTACCTCGACCCAGCAGAGGCTGCAGAGGTGGCAGAAAGGCCTGTTAGGAAGAAGAGACTTCCAAGTCCCCAGCCCAGTTCCTTCAGCCCTGACTACCGCTGCCTCCTCCTGCATGTTGCCTGTCCACACCTCACTTACACCCATGGAAGTAGCAGTCAGGAAATCAAAGAACATATTTCATTTGGCAGATCTGCAAAAGATCTCTTTAAAGTGTTAAATATGTCGCTTTGGGGACTAAGGTGCACCTGACCCTAGCTGTGGTATTTTCAGTCACCTCATGTGCATGCAAAAGCTGGACAGTGAATAAGCAAGACCAAAGAAGAATTGATGCCTTTGAATTATGGTGGTGGTGAAGAATATTGAATATACCATGGACTGCCAGAAGAATGGAATAAATCTCTCTTGGAAGAAGTACAGCCAGAATAGTCCTTAGAAGCAAGGATGGCAAGACTTTCAGGTACTTTGGACATGTTATCAGGAGGGACCGCTTCCTGGATAAGGACATCATGCTTGGTAGAGAGTCAATGAAAAATAGACACTCAATAAAATAGATTGACACAGTGGCTGCAATGATTGTGAGGATGGCACAGGACCAGGTGTTTTCGTTCTGTTTTACACAGGGTTTCTATGAGTTGGGACCAGCTCACTGGCACCTAACAGAACAACATCTTCCCTAATAAACCACTTAACTGTAAGGATGGTTTGTGAGTTCTGTGAGATGTTGCAGCTAATTACCGAGCCCAGATATAGGAGGGATAGTACTGAGGGGAGGGGGATTAGCTGATGTTAGAGATGATGGAGTGATACAGCAGTTTGGAAAAGCTGGACATTTGGAATGTCTTTAACCTCCACCTAATAGGAACCAGCTTTGTGCTGATCCTTATAAAATAAATCATTCATTTATTTGGTATCAAAAGTGGAATGAGGTTTGTTATAACAGCCCAGCCTAACTGGAATGTGGTTTTTGAAAAAGGTGGATAATTGGGACCAGGATAAATCTTTGGTTTCTGGATGGGATAAAAAAAACACCTGTGGATTGAAGCAGCTGTTATGTTGCAATTAGTTACCAAAGGCAAAAGTTATTAATGGGAGTTAGGAGTACCACATCTAACTCCTGAGGAATTGGCTAGTTGTGTATGCATATGGAAATACAGAGTGATAAGGAAAGGGTGAAACATAAAATTCCTTGGTTTCTGTTACCAGTAATAGTTGCAATGGCAGGGAAGAAGAATGTAGGGGTGGGTTGTAGCACTGAACCAAGCCCAGATCCAGTCTTGTCAGAGCTATGACCATCAGTCTCAGGGCTGACCTGGAAAAGAAAAATCACGTCAGAACAACAAGAAGTACACTTCTGACTGCTGTTCATCAAGAAGGTAGTCCAGGAAGGGAATTGGCAAAACCAAATAAGTTGCTGTCACTACCTACCAAGATTAAGCAGGCGGCCCAAGGTTTGGTTGGTCTATTTGGGTTTATGAGAACACATATTCCACATCTGGGAATATTGCTGGCTTCCATCCCTAAAATCACACAAAAGAAAACTGCATTCTAATGGGGGCCAGAGCAATAGCAGGCTATGTCTGAATTACAGAAAGTAGTTGAACTTTCCCTGCCTTTAGGCCTTTATGATTGTCTTAGTTATCTAGTGCTGCTGTAACAAAAATATCACAAGTGGATGGCTTTAACAAACAAGTTTATTCTCTGAGTCTAGTAGGCTAGAAGTCCAAATTTAGGATGTCAACTCCAGGGGAGGGCTTTCTATGTTGGCTCTGGGGGGTTCTTGTCATCAATCTTACCCTGGACTAGGAGATTCTCCTTGCAGGAACTCCGGGGCCAAAGGATGTGCTCTTGCTTCCGGCGCTGCTTTCTTGGTGGTATGAAATCCCCACCTCTGCTTGCTTCTCTTTCCTTTTATCTCTTTTAAGATAAAAGTTGGTACAGGCTACTCCCCAGGGAACTCCCTTTACATTGGATCAGGGATGTGACCTTAGTAAGGGTGTTACAACCTCACCCTAATTCAGTTTAACATAAAATTACGATCACAAAATGAAGGAAAACCACACAATACTTGGAATCATAGCGTAACCAAGTTAACATATATTTTGGGGGGACCCAATTCAGTCCATGACGATCCACATTCAGGCATGATTTTGGAGGTATCTACCACATGTGCTTATGCAGACTAGAGCTTAAGGCAAAAACCTGAGAATGCCGCCCTACCGTGGCCCCTGGGATTCTGGACTAGAAAGTTTCCATACCCTGCAGCATGATACACGCCATTTGAAAGGCAATTACTCGCCAGCTGTTGGATGTTGACTGATTTTGCCTCTGACAGAAGGACATAAAATCATCATGAGGCCTGAAATACCCATAATGTCTTGGGTGATGTCAGAGAGACACTCTAACAAGGGAGGTGGTGCCAAAATAGTTCCATAATAAAATAGAAATGGTTCATACAGGAACAAGCTCCTGGGGAAATGCAAGGAGGCACCCACTGTATCCAAGAGCAGGTAGTTTCTTTCCCCGTAGGTCCTACCCTAGAACCACCTGAGAAGCTTCCAGAGCCCATTGCCACATGGACAGCGCCCTATGAACAACTTTCTGCTTACCAGCAGAAGGTTACTTGGTTCACAGATGGCAGTTCCAGTGTATGTGGACAACATTTGATGTGGAAACCTGCTACATTAAGACCAGCAGTTGGAAAGACCCCGACTGAAGAAAGTAAGAACAGATGAGCTCAATGGGCTGCACTGCATGCTGTCTTCCTATCTGTGATGGAAAAATTGGGCAATGATGAGAGCCCATAGGTTTGGATTTTTACTGATTCATAGGCTATGGCCAATGCCCTAGATATATGGCCATGCAAATTGGTGATGGAAAATTGGACTATTAAGGGGACATCTGTATGGGGCATGAACCTATGGAAAGCACTCCGGGAATTTAGAGGGCACATTAGAATAGGACGTGTTGTTGCCCATCAGAAGAACCCCATTCCTGGATTGGAGAGCAGTTGGAATCAGCAAGTGGGCCTGTTGGTAAGCTTGCCTGTGGTGACCAACTGCATTCATGAAATGAGATGTGGGACGAGCTGTGGCAATGCACAGATGGGCTGAATCCAGACACATTGCTCTTGTACCCTCTGAGGCACAAAATGCCAGTGAGGGCTGCTCTGTCTTCCAGCAAGAAAGGCAGATGGCTATGGGGCAGATTCCCCAGGAGGAAGGCCCTGCACATACTTGGCAATTTGATTATATTGGAACAGTGACGCCAGTGTACTGGGTGGCTACAGATGGGTCTTCACAGGAATAGAAATAAACTGTGGACTAGGATTTGCATATCCTGTACACGTATGTAAATGCAAAAATCAACATTAAGAGACTGGAACAAAAGATACTGTATGAATTTGGGCCACCGAGTTATATTTCATCAGACCAAGGAATACACTTTACAGCTTACAGAGTGAAGCAATGGGCCAAGAAACATCATATTAAATAGGCATACTAGGTTGCATACCACCCACAGAGTAATGGTTTGACAGAGAATTGGAATGGGCAATTGAAACTTTTCTAAAATTGGGGGAGATAAAGGTATGACAGGCTGCATCACATGCCTTTGTGAGGGTGTGTTCACACTCAACATGAGTGGGTCACAGGGCGGATCAGCACTGGGCAGATTCCTCCACTTCTCTGGGGATCTGGGAAAGAGGTGGTAGGGGATGACGCTGGTGCCACTATACAGTTCTTCCCCGTGTCACCTGAAATTGATTTTTTTCCTGCCAGATGCTGTGATCCTAGGACCAGGGATGCAAGGATGATGCCTACGAAAGACAGTATATCCCTAAACCTATACACCAGAATTACCAAGGGCCTGATAGGATGGATTGTACCTTCCCCTCATCTGGTGGAATTGTGGTTGACAGTGAATACTGGCATATTGCTTAGTGGTTGACATAGCCCACTAGTGTTATACCTATATAGCCCCACCCAATATTAATGGGAGGGGACTGAGGAGGAAGCACTTACTGCACTGGTCTTGCTACCAGCAATCTGTACTGGCACAGCAGCTGAACCTGATGGTCCTTCCCAAGGTAGAAAAATTTAGGTAAAAATAAATGACAAATGGAAGGAAGGAGAAATAACAGCGGAAGGTAAAAAAAATGAATAATTGGATTATGCAGCGAGGGAAATCTAACATTATCTGATAATTTGAGAGAGACTCAGAGCAAGAGAAAATCTTCTCTCAGTCAAATTTTATCAGAGTCTGGAGAGGGTGAAGCTGAGATGACTTTTGAGAACCTGAACAGACCAGATGGATACCTGCATAAGACCTGAATAACTGGTACCTGAATAACCTCACTCTTAGGACTCTTTGTCCTACTGAAGGATTAATTGTTAATGAATGTTTTGGACTGGTAAGATAATTAGGAGGGGGACGTTATTGTCAAAGGATGAAAGAACCATAGAAAAGCTATGGGGTAGCATTCAGTGCGATGGATCCCTTTTATATGACCTTTCTTGCCATGGTTTTGTAACTCACCAAATGACTGGGTGGACTATGCCTATGAGGTGCTTGTGGCCCACCAAGAAGATTGGGTAGCTTGCTAATAATGTAAACGAGGTGCATAGCACCCTTATGCTATTTGCACCCCATGTAAATAACGTGTATAGAACCCTAATGAGGAGATTGGTCAGTTTTGCCATCCTGTTAGGCGTAGAGGGAGACAGGAGCTGTAATGTGGAAGACAGTGAGAGACAGTGGCACAAGACGGCAGGAATCAGTAGACCAGTGCGAGATGGCCATGGTAGGGCTTGCCAACCCATGGAGCTAAGGGGTGTAACACTTGCCCAAGAAGGCTCTCAGCAAGGCCCGGGGGCCACAAGGCCTAGCAGGGCCTGGTGGCAGAGGGCAAGAAGAAGCTGTCCTGATCGAGGAACTGTGTCCTGAGTTGTTCCTGTTACTTCCAAGTTGATCTCAACCCCAAGCTGTACCCTGTTGCTTCCCTAATAAACCACTTAGCTGAAAGTACCAAATCCAAATATATGAGGGAGAGTACTGAGAGCAGGAGTAGTAGTTGATGTTAGAGATGATGGAGTGGTACAGCAGTTTGGAAAAATGGGACATTTAGGATAGCTTTAACCTCTGACTCAGGAACCAGCTTTGTGCTGATCCTTATAAAAATAATTTATCCATTTAATTACCAAATTATAGAAATATTTTCAACCTGCTTAGCCATCTCATGTAGAGTCAGGGATACTTATACTCTCTTGAAAGATAAGTGAAGGAAGAAAATCTGCCATTGTATGATCACAATTAGGCAAGTTGTTAAAAATATACACAGCAAATACCACTCCCATTCAACAGTTTCTAGACATAATGATCATTAACATCGGTTACATTCTTCAAATTGTGTCAACATTCTCCTTGTTTTTGTTTTAGTAGTTTCACTCCCATGGACTTAAACTCCCTATCCTCCAACCTTCTCCTGTATGCTTTGTGATAGCTCCTGTCCATTTGGACCTATGTAGATAATTTTTTTAAAAGAATGAAGTACTTAAGGGTGATAATCTTTACTTTTTGAGCTAAACTGTTACTTAGTTTAAAAGTTTGACTTCAGGGGATAGTATCACTTCAAGGTTTGAAGAGTACATTACACCCATTGTCTCTGGGACTCCTTCAGCTTTAATAGGTCCAGTAAATCTGGATTCATTAAGAATTTGAAGTGCTACTGTGCATTTTTCTCCCCTTCAGTCAGGATACATCTGTTGTGTCCCTGATCAGAACATTTAGTAGAGGCAGCCTGGTACCATCTAGTTCTTCTGGCCTCAATGTAGAGGAGGCAGTGGTTCACGGAGACACTTAGTCCTGTCATCCAGTTCCTTCACTGATTTGGGGGTTTCCTTTCTCTTTTGCTCCAGATGAATGGAGACAAATAGTTGTATCTTAGATGGCTGCTCCTAAGCTTTTAAGATCCTAGACACTACTCACCATACAGGAGGTAGAACATAAACTTTAAGAACTATATTATCCCAGTTTATTGTCCCAGGAGACCACGATCCTAATCCCTCAAACCGAGAGAACTACTCCTGTGAGGCAATTGGTAATATCTAATTAGTATCAGCATCTGTAGCAACTCCTTTTTTTTTTTTTTTTTTTTGTATTGCCAAATTGTATATAACATAAACCAAAAACTAAATGAAACCCAATGGCATTGAGTTGATTCCGACTCCTAGTGACCCTATAGGACAGAGTAGAACTGCCCCATGGAGTTTCCAACGAGTAGCTATTGGATTTGAACTGCCGACCTTTTGGTTAGCAGCCAAGCTCTTAACCACTATGCCACCAGGACACCGCACTTGCCAATTCATGTTTTTTTCCTGTGTACATCTTATTCACATCGATTTCAGTAGTCAAGCTGTGCATAGTTCACCCACATTTGGTGCCTCCTTTCCCATCACCATAAACAAAACAGAACGGCTATTTAGGGAATGCATCTCCCTCTCCCTGGGAAACCACCAATGAACATTAGTACCTGTATATTTAACTATTCTTGTCATTTCATAAAAGAGAAATTACAGTATGTCTCTTTTTGTTGATATTACTCAACCTAATGTCCTCTAGATTCATCCACATTGTGAGATTTTCCAGGCATGGGCCAGTAACGTGAAACTTGCCTCTAAAAATGGAGGGTGTGAGAGACCAAAGAAAGAGGTAAGCAACTCCAGGGTGGCAGCAAAGGAGTTTAGTAGGGAGACTTACAGATAAGGTGAGTCCTAGGCAGCCACAGGACCAAAGCAGATCTCCATGCTGCACAGTGGGAGGGCAGAGGCTTTATAGTGGTGATGGATAATAGTGGCTACAAGCCAGGGGCTTACATAAGAATGACTTAGGAAATGGTAGTGAACTAATGGACCACATGAGGGTGCTCATGTTCAGCCTCACAAAGCCTGTTTCCCCTTCAGTCCACCCCTCAAGGCTGGCTCTTATAATCTGGCACTTTCCCCCTCTTGTGCCATAGCAGAAGATACCCCATACACTCCACACCGGGAATGGGTATAGAAGTAGGATTGACCACGTGCTGTATGGTTACCTGTGCATGTGAAAGAAACAGAGAAAGTTACTGAGTGCCCAGAACAGGAGGAAAATTTCTCTGATAAGGAGAAGGAACCGGAAGGGAGAAGGCAACCCAATTCCCAGCCTCCTTATCAGAGAGTGCTCTTGGCATAAGGACTTTACTTAGGCAGCCTGAATGAGAGGTGTAGAGGCAGACCAATCCCCCAACAGACCACCCTGTGAGAGAGCAGAGGTTTTATACTGGCGGTGGACAACAGTGGCTACAAACCAGGAGATTATATAAGAATGACTCAGCAAATAGTAGTGAACTAGTGGATCACATGAGGGTACTTGTGTTTGGCCTTGCAAAGCCTGATTCCCCTTTAAAGATGTTTTGGGAACTCATTCTTTTTTATAGCTGAGTAGTCCTTGTATGTGTGTACCATGCATCTGTTAGTGTGCCATAATGTGATGGGTTGCATGTTGCTGTGATGCTGGAAGCTATGCCACCAGTATTTCAAATACCAGTGGGGTCGCTCATGGTGGACAGGTTTCAGCAGAGCTTCCAGACTAAGACAGACCTAAGAAGGACCTGGTGGTCTACTTCTGAAAAAATTGGTCATTGAAAACTTTATGATAGCAGCATAACATTGTCTGATATAGTGCCAGAAGACGAGCCCCTCAGGTTGGAAGGCACTAAGAATATGATTGGGAAGAGTGGCCTCCTCAAAGTAGAGTCAACCTTAATAATGTGGATGGAGTCAAGCTTTGAGAACCTTCATTAGCTAAGGTGGCATGACTGAAAAAGAGAAGAAACAGCTGCAAACATCCATTAATAGTAAGACCATAAAATGTACAAAATATGAATCTAGGAAAATCAGAAGTTGTTAAAAATGAAATGGACTGCATAAAGATTGATATCCTAGGCATTAGTGAGCTGAAATGTACTGGTATTGGCCATTTTTAATTGAACAATCTTATGGTCTACTATGCCAGAAATGACAAATTGAAGAGGAATGGCATCACATTTATCATCAAAAAGTATATTTTAAGATCTATCTTGAAGTACAGTGCTGTCAGTGATAGGATAATATCCAGATGCCTACAAGGAAGACCAGTTAAGATGACTATTATTCTAATTTATGCACCAATCACTAATGCCAAACATGAAGAAACTGGAGATTTTCACCAAATTCTGCAGTCTGAAATTGATCAAACGTACAATCAAGATAAATACTGGTGACTGGGATACAAAAGTTGGAAAAAAGAAGGAGGATCAGTAGTTGGAAAATATAGCCTTGATGATAGAAACAAAGTCAGAGATTATGTGATAGAATTATGCAAGACCAACAACTTACTCATTGCAAATATCTTTTTTCAACAACATAAATGGTGACTATACACCTGGACCTCAGAAGATAAGAATAAACAGGAATCAAATAGACTACATCTGTGGAAAAAGACAACGGAGAAGCTCAATATCATCAGTCATAACAAGGCCAAGGACCAATTGCATAACAGACCATCAATTCCTCATACACAAGTTCAAGTTGAAGCTGAGGAAAATTAGAACAAGTCCATGAGAGCCAAAGTACAACCTTGAGTATATCCCACCTAAATTTAGAGACCATCTCAAGAACAGATTGGACACATTGAACACTAATGATTGCAGACCAGACGAGTTGTGGATTGACATCAAGGACATCATACGTGAAGAAAGCATAATGTCATTTAAAAAGACAACAAAAAAAGAAAAGACCAATATGGATGTCACGAGTGACTCTGAAACTTGTTCTTGAACGTTGAGTAGGTAAAGCAAATGGAAGTCATGGTGAAGTAAAAGAGGTGAATAGAAGATTTCAAAGGTCAGCTTTAAAAGACAAAGTATTATAATGAGAGGTACAAAAACCTGGAGTTAGAAAACCAAAAGGGAAGAACACACTCTGCATTTCTCAAGCTGAAAGAACTGAAGAAAAAATTCAAGCTTCGAGTTGTAATCCTGAAGGATTCTATGGGAAAATATTGAACAATGCAGGAAGTATCAAAAGAAGATGAGAGGAATATACAGAGTAACTGTACCCAAAAGAATTGGACGACGTTCACCCATTTCAGGAAGTAACATGATCAAGAGTCGATAGCACTGAAGGAAAAAGTCCAACCTGCACTGAAGGAAATGTCAAAAAACAAGACTCCAAGAATTAACGGGATACCAACTGATATATTTCAACAAATGGATGCAATGGTAGAGGTGCTTAGTCGTCTATGCCAAGAAATTTAGAAGACAGCTACCTGAACAACTGATTGAAAAAGATCCATATCTGTGCCGATTCCAAAGAAAGGTGATCTGGCCAAATGCAGAAATTATCGAACAATATCATTAATATCACTCACAAGTAAAATTTTGCTGAAGAGCATTCAAAAGCTGTTGGCAGCATTAAATTGACAGGTAACTGCCGGAAGTTCAACCTGGATTCGGAAGAGGATGTGGAATGAGGGATATCATTGCTCATGTCAGATGGATCTTGGCTGAAGGCAGAGAATCCCAGAAGGATGTTTACCTGTGTTTTAATGATTATACAAAGGCATTCAACTGTGTGGATCATAACAAATTATGGGTAACATTGAAAAGAATGGGAATTCCAGAACACTTAATTGTGCTCATGAGTAACTTGTACCTAGATTAAGAGGCAGTTGTTCAAACAGAATAAGGGGATATTGTGTGGTTTAAAGTCAGGAAAAGTACGTGTTAGGGGTTGTAATTTTTCACCATGCTTATTCAACCTGAGCAAATAATCTGAGAAGCTGGACTATATGAAAAAGAATGTGCCATCAGGATTAGAGGAAGCCTCATTAACAACCTGCAATATGCAGGTGATACCACCTTGCTTAGTAAAAGTGAAGAGGACTTGAAGCATTTACTGATGAAGATCAAAGACTACAGTCTTCAGTATGGATTCCACCTCAACACAAAGAAAACAAAAATTCTCACAAGTAGACCAATAAGCAACATCATGATAAATAGGAGAAAAGATTAAATTGTCAAGGATTTCGTTTTACTTGGATCCAGAATCAATGCCCATGGAAGCAGCAGTCAAGAAATCAAACAAAGTATTGCATTTGGCAAATCTACTGCACAAGAATTTTTTAACATGTTAAAAAGCAAAGATGTCAGTTTGGGGACTAAGGTATTTCAGTCACCTCATATGCATGGGAAAGCTGGACAGTGAGTGAATAGGGGAGCTCAAAGAAGAATTGATGCCTTTGAATTATGGTGTTGGAGAAGAATATTGAATATACCATGGACTGCCGGAAGAAAGAACAAATCTGTCTTGGAAAAAGTACAGCCAGAATGCTCCTTAGAAAAAAGGACGGCGAGACGGCGTCTCACATACTTTGGACATGTTATCAGGAGGGACCAATCCCTGCAAAAGGACATTATGCTTGGTAAAGTAGAAAGTCAGCGAAAAAGAGGAAGACCCTCAACAAGATGGATGGACACAGTGGCTGCAGCAATGGGCTCATGTGTAACAATTATTGTGAGGATAGTACAGGACTGGGTAGTGTTTCAGTCTGTTGTACACAGGGTTGCTATGAGTCGCAACTGACTCGATGGCATCTAAGAATAACAAACCAGATTTCGCTTATCCATTAATTTGTTGGGTGGAACTTAGGTTGTTTCTACCTTTTTGCTATTGATATTCAGCACTTTTTACAAATGATCTGAATAGACCATCAGTTCTGTGGTGCAAATTGTATCTGATACCAACTACCTAGAATTAGGCCAAACTTCACAGGTTCAGGCCACAGTTCTCCACAATACTCTCACTTCAGACACCTTCTGCTTCTGTACCACCCTTACTTTTGACCATCTAATTAGAAAGTTAGGAATTCTCACTATTCAATTGGTTGAATAATTCATTAAAATATCTCTTAGAATTCAAGAAAATCTATACTTACAATAAGAATTTTATTATAGCAAAAAGTTCCAAATCAAGTCCAGCCAAAGGGAGAGAGGCATAGACAATGTCAGGTAGTGTCCCCATCGGGAAGCTTCCCTTGTCCTCAAGGACATTTCACACTCCTGGCACATCAAAATGTAACAATACTAAGAATATTGTCAACCAGGCCAGATCACCTGTAATTTGGTGTTCAGAATGTTTATTGGGATTTTGTTATGTAGGCATGATTGAATCAAGGCCACATGACTGAACTCAAAATAAGCCACCCTCCTGTGCTGTAAGTTGGGCTGGTATCATGTGAATCAAAACTCCAAAACACTGATCACGTAGTTGATCTTACTGGTGTGCTCAGCCCCCATCCTGAGTCATCATATTAGTCTAAACTACCAGGTGTGGTCCCAGGGGGCCATAAGGAATAACAATGGAAATTCTAAGGGTTTAGAGGCTACCTCCCAGGAACCAGGGACATTGGCTGAAAAATTCTTTGTTTCACACCTGGAATACTATATAGCCATGAAATGGGTTGAAATAGATAATAATTATAATAATAATTATAATAATATCTATCATTTATTAAGCACTTATTCTGTGCCACACACTTTTACAAGTGAGTTTTTTTTTTAATGTGTGTATGTATATGTATATATGTATTTCCTTGAAAAAAACTTGTAATGCACGTTTCAGTATGCAAATTGGAAAGTAAGGTATGTGGAGAACTAGTCCATGGTCTCATGACTGGCAAGGGACAGATCATTGGAGTATATACTCAGACACGAGAGCTACATCTCAGTTCATTGAATGTTGGAATTCATGAATGTGAGGTGTGCCTTTAGAGTTCAGGAGAGGCAGTAGGTACCTGTCCAAGACAGATTAACAAAAGCTTATTTGGCAGACATTAAAGAAAATTTTTACCAGAGTAAGAGTGTTTGATAGGAGGGGGGTGGGTGCTATCAAATACTGTTCAGATTAACCTTGCAAACTTTTCTGAGGAAATTGGCAGTATGAATCAAAAAATAAACCGTGTGTGTCCCAGCATGCAACATCTTGAGTTCTAGTGGATCACTCTCTGAGAACACCAAGTAAAATACAAGGGCTTTAATTCATTGCTGTCCATGATGCTAAGGAAAATCTATGTATGACACTAGAAGGATAGAAAGAGAAGGGCTGGGAAATCTACACATTGACTTATGTTCCCCCAAATCTGGAACAACTTCCCCCTGTCCTCCCAAACTTTTCAAGTGAGCAGTAGTTCTAAGACTGGGTATTCTTGTGCTTGATGTTGTAGAAATCAGTGGCATTCAAGGACTTGGCTGTGGTCTTCACTGAGAAGGATCTTGGGCTACTGGACTCTACTGAGAGGAAGGTGTACCGAGATGTGATGGTCAAGAACATCAGGAACTTGGTCTCTGTGGGTGAGAACAGCAACCCTCAGGAGTGTCTCTAAAATGCTCAGATTTTCAAGATTTTAAATTGTTATGGAGTGGTCACCTGAGTTTGGAGAACTGACTCTCCTACCAAGTATTTATGAAATAAAATAGAGTAGAAGGAAGGAGCACATTGCAGCCCAAACTGGCCTATTGCACGAGTGGTGTGAGTCAGTGGAAGAAAGTAGACATTGGTTTAGCAGTAGGTGAAACTATGTTTTAGTAATACATATTTATGCATATGTGTCTGGCTCTTTTAAAATAAATGGCATCACTTAAATATTGTCATCTTAGAGAAACGTTTGAGAAACACTGCTTCTGATTACTTGATGAGTATGCAGTAGGAACCCAAATTTCCAGTAAATTTTGCTGATAGTGTGTTCATTTTACACAGGTGACTTTTAATGTTCAGAGGCCTTCAACACTTTAAACGATATATGCCACTGAGAAAGGGGGAAAAAGCTTTTGATGATTGTCTTAGTCATTTAGTGCTGCTGTAACTGAGATACCACAAGTGGATGGCTTTAACAGAGAAAAATTTATTTTCTCACGGTAAAGTAGGCTGAAAGTCCAAATTCAGGGCATCAGCTCCAGGGGAAGGCTTTCTCTGTTGGCTCTGGAGGAAGGTCCTTCTCATCAATCTTCCCCTGGACTAGGAGCTTCTCTGTGCAGGAACCCTCGGTCCAAAGGATGTGCTCTGCTCCAGGCACTGCTTTCTTGGTGGTATAAGGTCTCCCTGTCTCTCTGCTGTCTTCTCTCATATCCCAAAAGAAATTGGCTCCAGACACAATCCAATCTTGTAGATTGAGTTGTGCCTCATTAAGATAACTGCTTCCCCCCCCCCCCAATTAACATCATAGAGGGAGGATTTACAACACATAGGAAAATTACATCAAATGACAAAATGGTGGACAGTCACACAATACTGGGAATCATGGCCTAGCCAAATAGATACACATATTTTGGGGGGACACAATTCAATCCATGACAATGATGAAGACAGCAACCCAAAGAGAAGGGGATTCAAATCAGAACCAGCCACTGAGAATCCTTGTAGATTACTGTCCATCTGTTTTATGTTCTCCCTCCTCTCTTGCTGTTACTCTGATACAAATTGCCAAACTTCTCTCCTGGATGATTGCCACTTCCTATGTCCTGATTGCCCTACTTGCGCCCTTCCCCTCCTAAATTCTGTTTGCCATTTAGAGGTCAATGTGATCCATGAGAAATGTAAGTCCAATCAAGTCACTCCCATATTCAAGCCCTTGATGGGTTCTCATATTAGCTAGTAGGTGATTCATAAACCAGAGTGAATGAGGTGTTGCAGAACATTTTTGTCTTCAGGTGAAGCCCTAACCAAGTTCTGCTTTCTTAGGTGCCCTTGTAGTGAGTGCGTGTTTGTGCATGTGCACTTGATTCACATCCTAGGGAGGCATTTAAGTATCATGGTTCTGACCATGCTGAGTAACATACTGTCTTTGTGGATTTTCTGGAGCCTTATTTAGGAGTGCATATTCATTTCTATAAAGTAATGCATTTTTTCGTATGAAGATCCTGGTGTCTACTTCTGAAACAGGCCCCACGCAGAGGAAAAAGAAATCTGTCTTTTCTGAAGTCTCAGACAATAACGAGGCAAGCTTAATTTCCCTTGAAAGATTTGACAGTTGTAGCCTATTTGACCCCCAAAGTCCGCATCCACATCTCCACCTCTGGGTTCCCATTACCTGTGCTAAAGGGGGCCGATTTATGATGAGAGTAACACGAGTCACACAGCTGATTGTTGCCTATATGTCTGATCATTTCAATGTTCCATTTTAATTATTTGCTTAATTAAGGACTTCACAAGTATTTGGACCAAACTATTCCAACATTTTTCAGCAGAAGCCATAGTCAGAAACATGCCTTTCATTTAAAGCAGTGGAAGCATTTCATGTGTGTGTAGATTTGTATATGAGTTCAGAAATTACTTACTAAGTGACATAATTCTTCCTTGTAATGTGCTCTGGTATTTCCTGTCCTGTTTTTTTCTTTCTTTTTTGTTTTATGCTGATTACAAACCTTTAAATGTATTTTACCACACGCTAATGGGCTGCAGTCTTCAATTTGAAAAACCGTTGTGAGCAGTCAGTTTATCTGCTTTCAAAGAGACAGTCTGAAATTGTCAGAAGGAACCAGTGCATAGGCCGTTGTGCTTTCTTTTCACCTATGAGATTTGTGTCACCTTTGATTTTCTCATCAGCAGCATCACTGTTGCTGTGTCCTGATGTCTGGTACAGCATTTCATTTTCCCAGCAGAAGTGGCTTCCTGCTCTTTCCTGTTTTAGATAGCTTATTTAAAAGAGATGTTTTTTTCTTCTGTGACTTAGCTTAAACGCTCACCAAAGAGTCCAACAGGGATTTATTTACTCACTGAATATTCACCTGTGCCATGTACTATTCTGGACAGTGGTTATAAAGTAGGCAACAGTGTAAATGCTTGTACTCATTGATATTGCTTTGCAGTCAGAAAGATATACAATAAACAAAAAGGACCTAGATAGCATGTCAGGTTGTCATAAGTGCTCTCTAGAACATACACAGAGTCAAGGGGGATGGAAATTTTCAGAGGTGAATTGGCTGTGGACAGTATTCATTATTTTACACTGAACTCACTGATGGACTGACAGTTGAGAGACACCTCAAAGAAGTAAAGACCCATTCATGGAAGTATCTTAACTGGGTAGAGTATCAGGAGGAATGTAACTCCTTTCATAGGCTTGACTTTCAGAACATTGCACTGTGCCCTGTTCTATTCCTTCTCCCCAGCTCTGTCTCTGTTGTGAAAGATTAGCTTGCACTGGTTCACTTTTTTTCCTGGAGATTATCAAGGTCTTAATTACTGTCAGGTTTCAGAATAGAGTATGTCATCACTTCAACTATGCTTCCTGTTCATCTTCATGGAGGTATTTTATTAACAGCATCTTAAGGACAATTCTAATTCTATGCTACAGTTTATTCAGTAAGGGATAACATATATTTCTCTGAAGCCTGTAAATTGTTTCCACCATTCCAGGGTCTCTCAGTTCCTTACACATTGGAGTAATTTTTCTATAAAATAGCTCAAGATAGAGTTATGCACAGACTGATTAAATGTCTGCTAAGACAAATGAGGCAGCATTTAATTGCCTCTTCCTACAGGGATAAAAGTGACATTCTCCTCTGTAAAATTTCCTTAGAGATACTTTTTTTGTGTTTAACTGAGAAGATTACTGTTATGGATTGAATTGTGGCCCCAAAAAATATGTAATGTAAATCTTAATCTCTGTGCTTGTGGTTATAATCCATTTTGGGATTGTTATGTTAAGAAGGCAGGATTAGTATAGCATACTTCCAGCATCACACCAAAGAAAAACTGAACCTTCTCTGGATTCACTGATGTCTTATCCCTTGTTCTAAGTGTGAAATGTTGAAAACTCTCAACAAATCTTTTACCTCTCTATATTACTTCATTCTCTTTCCTTACAGGAGACAAGTTCCCAAGGGTGATGGAGACTTTTCCACAAGCAGGACCACATGTGGAGCTTTCCTATTCCCAAATATGGCACCAAATCCAAGTGAAATAACCAGGTGTCAAGACTCCAGTTCTCAGTTCTACAAACAAGGTGATTCACCCTGCCAGGTTGGGGCAGGACTGTCTATTCACACAGTAGAGAAGCCTTATCAGTGTATTATTTGTACAAAACGTTGAGTAATGTGTCCAGCTTTGATCTTCATCAGCGTTGATACTCAGGAGATGAGTGATACATGAAGTGATTGTGGAAAAAGCTTCTGTTATAGCTCAGCTCTTCATAATTATCACAGATTTCACACAGGTGAGAATTGCTGTAACTGTGAGTGTGGTAAGGAATTTAGTCAGAACTCATGTTTGCAAAATCATCAGAAAGTCCATATTCTAGAGATCCCACACAAATGTGAGGAAGGTGGGAAATACTTCAGTACTAGAGACTCAGTTTGCATCTGAAAAGCCATACAAGAGAGAAACCTTATACTTGTGAAGAATTTGACAGAGATTTTATTTATCCTTCCCATTTTCAAGCCCATCAGAAAATCCACACTGGAGAGAAACCATACAAATGTGAGGAGTGTGAGAAGAGTTTTAGGATGAAAATTCATTGTCAGATTCTCCTGGTGGCCCATACAGGAGAAAACACTATAAATGTGACGTGTGCGGGAAGGTTTTCTATCAGAGCTCTTATCTTAAAATACATCAGAAGGCCCACAATGTAGAGAAAGCTTATAAGCATGAGGAGTGTGGGCAATGCTTCAATAACAGGTCAAAACTTCAAGTTCACCAGCTAATCCATACTGGTGAGGAATCATACCAATGTGAAGAGTGGGAGAAGGGCTTCAGTTGTAGGGCAAATGTTCAAATTCATTGTAGAGCCCATACAATAGACAAAACCTATAGTTTTGAGAAGCGTCGGAAATGCTTCTGGGATGCTTCAAAACTTCTGACCCATCACACAGTTCACAGTGGAGAAAAACTGTTCAAATGGGAAGAGTGTGGGAAGTACTTCACTAGTAGAGGATATCGTTAATTCATTGCAGAGTCTGCACAAGAGAGATGCCTTGTAATTGTGAGGAATATGTCCAAAACTTCATTAATCCTTTGCATTTTCAGTATCATCAGAGAATCCACACTGGGGAGAAACCATACAAATGTGATATATGTGGTAAGAACGTCTGTTTTAAGCAACATTTAATTATCATTGCAGAACTCACATGGAAGAATAACCCCACAAATGAGAAAACTGTGAGAAGGGCTTCCAGTTTCCTTTAATTCTTAATATTCGTAAGAGGGTCCATATAGGAGAGAAACCTTATAGTTGTGCATAGTGTGGGAAATGATTCATTCAGCCATCAGGTCTTCACATCCATCAGAGGAGCCACACTGGGGAGAAACCATTCAAATGTGAAGAGAGAAGGAAGAGATTTTGTCAGAAATCACAACTTTATTGTCATTAGAGAGTTCACTCTAGAGAGATGCCATATAGATGTCAGAAGTGTCGGAAGACATTCAAGTGGAGCTACAGCCTAGATAATCATCTGAAGGTCCACACAGAAGAGAAACAAATTAAGTGTGAGTACTTTGTTAATACAGTCATACCTGAAGTCTTCATCAATGACCACTCTGGAGAGAAGCCATACAAATGTGACATGTGTGATAAAGTCTTCTATCGGACATCAAAACATCACTATTCGTATAAAATTCACAGAGGAGTAAAATCTTACAAATGTGAGATATGTTTAAACACTTCCAGTTAAGTTCATATCTTATAAGACATCAAAGAAATCATGATGATGATGTATTTTATGAAAGTGACGAGAGTGGAAACAATGTAGAGAATCCTCAGAGTAAAGTTATTTTATAAAATGATGTTTTATAAAACTCATTTGTAACTTGAATTTTGTAATCATCAGTTTTCATAGGAGAGAAAACATTTGTGTCTTTGAAGTAAGTGTTTCAGCCATAGCTTAACAAATCTAAGTGGTCAAGAGATCACACAACAGAGAATCATTGTAAGTGGTGCAGTTCGGCCTCAGTCAGAACCTTAAGAGTTACCAGATATCACTCAGGTGATAGGCCTTAGAATAAGAGTTTGACCATGTCTTTACAAAGTAAAACGGACACATCAGAACCAATATTCAGTAGAACATAAGCTCCATGATGAATCTACACAACTGTAACATGAGTGGCAGTTCTTAGGTGTGCTCAGTACTTGTTTGTTAAAGAATGAAAAGGAAGAAATGTACATTTGAAAATTGTATCCAGAAGAAGAAACAGGAAAAAAAAAATTCCTTGAAATGATCGTTAGGTGCAATGTAGAAAACTATTTGGTACTGCGATCCTCAGTATTATTTGGATATTAACCTAATTGGCTGCTTTCCTCTTCCTATCCTATGTTCTCAAGGCATGTTATTATTTGTGCCACCATCTAGTGCAATTTATGTATTTTCTCTTTTGTTTCGCATGGTTTGGTTTCATAGCTAAGAATCCATTGCTAGAAACTAGATGGTAAAGTATTATCCCTATGTTTTGTTTTAAGAATTTTGTGGATTTACTTTTAACATTTAGTTTGTTGATGTATTTTATGTTAATTTTCATGTGTGATGTGAGGTACAGATCCAGCTTCATTGTTTTGCTTGTGGAAATCCAGGTGTCTGTGCAGCATTTATGAAAGAGACTGTTCTTTCCCCCATTATATGACATAGCACTCTTGCTGAAAATCAATTAACCATAGAAGTATGAGTTTCTTTCTGGACTCCAAATTCTATCCCATTGACATACATGGCCATCATTATTCCAGTGCCAGAATGTTTTGATTCCTGTATGTTTACAGTATCTTTTGTAATTGGGAAATGTGGGACCTAGTTTGTTGTTATTTTGAAAGATTATTTGGCTATCAGGGCCCATTGCAGTGCTATGTAAATTTGAGTACTGGCTTTCCCATTTCTATAGAGAGCCTGTTAGAATTTTGATGGGGATTGCATTCATAGATACTGGGAGTTAGAACCTCAACAATTCTCTTTGGAGAACACAATCAAATCATAACATCACTCAGTGGGGGAAATAACAGTCTCTTCAACAAATGGTGGCAGGACAACTGGATATCAACATGAAAAAGGATGAATTTTGGTCCTTACCTCACCCCATTTAAAAAAAAAAAAGCTCCAAATGGATCAAAAACATCAATGTAAGAGCTAAAATAGTAGAACCCTTAGAAGAAATTTTACAGGTAAATCTTCATGAGTTTGGATTTGGCAATGGATTCTTATGTATGACAGCAAAAGTACAAGAAACAAAAGAAAAAATAGATAAATTGAACTTCATCAAAATTAAAATTTTCAGTGCATGAAAGTGAAAAGACGATAATAAAGACAACTCACAGGGTGGGAGAAAATGTTTGTGAGTCATTTATCTGTTAATTCCCTAGTATATAAAAAATTCTCACAACTCAACAACAAAAATGGTAATTAAAAATAGGCTAAGGACTAAGCAATGGAAATGACAAGCAAGTGAAAAGAAGCTCAATGGTATATGTCATTAGGGAAATACAAATCAAAATAACAATGAGAAATCACTTTATACCCACTAGGATAATATTATTAAAAATCATAATGGAAAATAATAAGGGTTGACGAGGATGTGGAGAAATTGGAAACTTCACGTAAAATAGTACAGCCATTGTGGAAAACAGTGTGGCAGTTCCTCAAAACACTAAAAATAGAACTATCATATATATGACCCAGTAATTCCAGTCCTAGATATGTACCCAAAAGACTTGAAAGCAGAGAATCAGAAAGAGACTTGTATACCAATGTTCATTGCAGCACTATTCATAATAACCTAAATGTGGAAAAAACCTAAATGCTCATCAATAGATGGATAGATAAACAAAATGTGGTACATACATACAATAGAATACTAATTAGCCCATAGGAGAAATGAAGTATTCATACATTCTCCAATATAGATGGAGCTGGAAGACATTATGCTGAGGGAAATAAGCCAATCATAAAAGGACAAGTATTATATGACCCCACTTATATAAAAAGACAAGGAAAATGTATAGAGACCACATTTTATTAGTGATTACCCAGGATGGAGAGGAGGAGGTCAAGGGGGGTTTACAGTGATGGAAAATTGCAATGATTAAGGGTAGGGTTGCACAGCCGATTATTGTAATTGCTGTCAATAAGTTGTACACCTGTAAAAAGTTGAATTTGCAAAAGATGCGTGATAAATATATTTACAGCAACAATAATTTATAAAAAAAAAAAAAAAAGAAAAGAGTAGTTGTTGAGGCTGCTTATGTACAATCAAATTCCTCATGACAGAAGAACTAAATGGTGCCTGGCTACCACTAATGACCACCCTGACAGAGAACACAACAGAGTCCCTGACAGAGCAGGAGAAAAGTAGTGTGCAGAACCCAAATTCTAGTAAAAAGACCAGACGTGACGGTCTGACTGAGACTGGAGGGACCCCAGAAGACATGGCCCCCGGACTTTTTGTTAACCCAAAACTAAAACCATTCCCAAAGCCAACTCTTCAGACAAAGATTGGACTGGACTATAAGACATAAAATGATACTCATGAAGAGTGCGCTTCTTAGCTCAAGTACATACATGAGTCTAAATGGGCAGCTCCTATCCAGAGGCAAGATGAGAAGGTGGAAAGGGACAGGAGCTGGTTGAGTGAACACAGGAAGTCTGAGGTGGAAGGGAGGAGTGTGCTGTCAGAGTATGGGGAGAGCAACTAGGGTCACATAGCAGTGTGTGTGAAAATTTTTGTATGAGAAACTAACTTGAACTGTAAACTTTCATATAAAGCACAAAAAAGTTGAAATGCACAATATTTTGTCATTTATATAGTTGCCAGAATAATAATAATAAAACCCAGTGGCATACAGCAAGCATTAATTCTCATACTCACAGGTTTGTAGGTTGACTGTGGTTTGGCTAATGAAGTCTTGGATAGTGTGCTAGGCAGAATTCTAAAATGGCCCACAAGATTACTGTCCCCTGGCATACATGCCTGTAGAATCCTCTCCCCTTGAGTGTAGACAAGATAAACAAAAAACAAAAAATTAAATACCTCATGGGATTTAGTCCCTTGGTTTGGAGGTTTAGGGTCATGGTTTCATGGGTCATCCCATTTAACTGGCCTAATAATATGTTTAGTTCTTCTATTCTACCTTCTAGTTCATTGCATAGTGCCTGGGTTCTTAAAACCTTGCAAGCAGCCATCCAAGTCAGAAAAATTTTCTCTATTTACTTGGATCAACAGAGGAAGAACGAGAGTCAGAAATAGAAGGAGGATATGGAATGTGTGACTGATTGCCTCCATGAACAACTATCTCCTCTGCCACCAGAAGAACTGAAAGGTGCCAGCTACCGTTACTGAACATTTTGATCAAAGATTCCATAGAAGAATCCCGATCAAAAGGGGGGAAATGGAGGGCAGAATGTCAGATGTTCATAAACTGTAGACTTTTTGGAACCATGGAGGGTGGATGAACTCCTGAAAATATTGCCCTGAGATAGTTAAGCTTTGAACGAAAAATATACCCTGGAGTCATCTTAAAACTCAACAATAGTTTAGCTTAACTAGTAAAAATGTCTGCCTTGAGCATTATGCTCTTTTAAGAACTATCGATATTGATTAAAATTGACAACAGCAACTCAAAAGATCAAATAGGAACCTTAGAGGTCAGTGTATTTATGTTAATGTGGGAGGAGCAACTCAGAAAGGAGGATGAGAATAGTTGCACAACTTGAAAAATTAATGTCACTACATTGTACATGTAGAAACTGTTGAGTTGATATATCTTTTGCTGTGTATATTCTTAACAACAATAACAAAATAAATAAAACTTAGAAAACATTTGTTAACAGATAATGATACGGATGGCAAGGAAGTGGAGAAATTGGAAACTTCATCCATTGTAGGTGGGAATGTAAAATGGTGTAGCTGCCTTGGAAAATAGTTTTTCAGTTCCCATCTTAATTTCCTAGTCTGTGGCCTTAAAGAACAGAAATGTATTTTCTCACAGTTCAGGAGACTAGAAATTCGAATTCAGAGTGTGGCTCTAGGAAGGAGGTCCTTCTTTGTCTATTTACCTTCTAGTAGCAGGCAATCCTTGGAGTTCTTGGGCTTGTAACTCCATCTACCTCTGTCTTCATCAGCTAGTGCCTGTGTTCCCTTGTGTCTGGGTATGCTTGTGTCTGTGCTGCTCTTTATATAACTGCGGAGTGGTTAGGTTTAGGATCTACTCTACACTTGTTTGACCTCAACTGATTGGTCAGTTACATTACATTAGATGGCATTATCAAAGGCCATTGTGTTACATCCACAGGAAGAGGGGTTAGGATTTCAACATGTATTTTGGGGACACAATTCAAACCATGACAGTTCCTCCAAAAGTTAAACACAAAATTACCATATGAGTCATTAAACTCCTAGATGTATACCTCATAGAATTGATTTGAAAACAGATAAACAATTACTTGTACACGAATGTTCATAGCAGTACTATTAACAATAGGTAAATGTGGAAACAACACAAATATCCTTCACTGGGTCATTGGATAATCAAAATGTGGTATATACCACGATCCAATATTTAGCCATAAAGAGAAATGAAATACTAATACATGTCAAAATGTGGATAAACATTGAAAACATTATGCTAAGTCAAATAGGCTAGAAAGAAGGTCATATATGATTCCATTTATATGCACTATCCATAATTGGTAAATCCATAAGACAAGTGTGGTAGTTACCAGGGGAAACAGGAAGAGGTAAATGGGAAGTGACTGCTTAATAGGTGCAGGGTTTTCTTTTGTGGGGATGCAGATGTTTTAGAATTTAAGAGGTGGTGGTTTCACAACATTGTGATTGTACTAAATGCCACTGAATTGTAGACTTACAGCAGTTAATTTTATATGTGAGTTTCACCTTAAAAAAAAATTTAGAAGAAAAACACTACATTAAATTTTGTTTCCAGGCCAACCTTCCCCCAGAAAAAAATAAAACCAAATGGTAGAAGACAAACTGGAAGAAATTTGCAATTTATTTAAAAGATAAAAAAAGCAAACAGTTGCCATGGAGTTGATTCATTTAACAGATAAAGGGCTATGTGATAGTTACTGTTATGTGTCAACTTGGCTAGGCCATGATTCTCAGTATTATGTAATTATCCTCCATTTTGTGATACAATGTAATGACCTATATTATGTGATCTGATGTGATCAGCCAATCAGCCGTAAGGGAATTTTCTTCAGGGGTGTGGCCTGCACCCGAAACATATAGACATTCTGGAAAATCTTATTTTCTTGCTCTGGATTCTTTTTCCAGATTGTCACCATCTGACCTCCGGTTTTTCAGACTTGAGCCATCAGCCTGTCATCTGACCTGGCCACTTCGGGATTCACCAGCTCTGCAGCCCTGTGAACCAGCAGCCTGTAGTCTGATCTGCTGATTTTGGGATTCGCCAGCTCTGTAGCTCAGTGAGGCAGCAGCCTGTTGTCTGCACTGCTAACTTTCACATTCACTGGCTTCTGGAGCCCTGGGAGCCAACAGCCTGCTGTGTGACCTGCTGATTCTCAGATTGTCAGTCCCTGCAACCACAGGAGCAATAATCACATGTAGCACCTTGTTCTTGATGCTAACTGCATTCTCCATTCATTGAAACCAGGTCTTTTAGAAGGATTGGATTGGCTGATCTCAGGACTGGGGCAGGGCAAGTACACAATCAGCCTGGACCATGTAGTATTACAGAGTAAGTATTCAGAGAGCTCAAAGCATGATGAACACAAGTCAGAGTGACAGAGAAGATTGCTTGAGCAGGATTTCACTAGACCTGAAGCAATTTGAGTGTTACATGAATAATAGTAGTAAATGTGAATCCTTTCAATAAGAATTCATATACCCATACTGGTATAAACAAACAAGAGATGTGGAAAGCCCTTTGTTATGATAGAGTGCCAACTAATATACATGGAATAAGTTAGAAAATCACCAGTTTTATATCCATAACAGTAATAATTTAGGCCAAAAATATCAATAAATGTTAAGGCAAACATAAAAATTTGATGGAGAATATAATAGTAACATACTCTGAAGGTATCTCTCCACAAAGTTCATTGAAAGGGACTTTACAGTGGAGAATCCTGGAGGCTTAATCAACTGTTCATATGTAACACCACCAGTAATTGTAAACACTGACATCTAGTACATCCTAATAATGATGCCTTAAGAAGGACAATATCATTCCCATTAAATTCCTGCCAAAAATACATAGTGTAAAATCTAATCATTAGGAAATATCTGACAAGTTAAACTGAGGGATACCACACAAAATAGCTTTACTCCTTGGGAACATCTTTTTTTTGAGGAAAATAAAAGTTTCTTTCAATCTCCCAGTAGATGCTCCATTATATCTCACTGGCCAGTTCTATCCATAGACATCCCTGGCTGCAAGGAAGGTGGGAAAGTGCAGTTTAGCTTTTCTGTGTAGTGAAGGCAAGTAAGAAAGAAGGGCCTTGTGATAGGCAGTTGGTTGCTTCAGTGTCCCAGATAAACATACATTGATGTTCGTTACAGCTTCATTTAGAATAGCAAACCTACTACTCATCAGGTAGCATGCTAAGTATTTTTTGGTTCACCTAATAACCCATGTATTTGAAAAATTTGGGTTTATTACATATTGCTGCAAGGGAGTACACACACCGTGAGGAACCATGAGGTGTTATAAGGTTATGATATTGTTAGAACTATTATGGAATTTGGGCTTTTGTCATTTTTTCCAGTGATTTTGGGCAAGGTCTAAGGAAGCTGGGTTTCTGTCTACATTGTTTGTTGTCAGAAAAGCAGGCGCGAATCTAAGACTGAGTACCTGTATAAATGTTATCTACAGGGAGAACAGACTAGAGCAAAGATAAAGCTGAAATTGCTACAGAAGCAGTCATTCATTTAGCCAAGAGAAGGGAATGTTAGATATTTTGTGAAGGCATCAAAAAACCAAAATCCCACTGCCAATCAGTCTATTCTGACTTACAGCAACCCTATAGAACAGAGTAGAACTGTCTCTAGGGTTTTCAAAGCTGTACATCTTTACAGAAGCTGACTGCCACCTTTCTACCTTGGAAGTGTGGTGACCTTTCAGTTAGCAGCTGAGCACTTTAACCACTGTGCCACCAGAGCTGTCTTATGAAGGCAAGTGATCTTTAGTCTGTGCTTAAATAACATTATGAAGTGGCCTTGTTTTGTCTCACCTTAGCATGGTGTTACCGAAACCTTGTCTGAAGTTTTTTTTTTTTTTTGAGGTTGTTTATGTCCGATTAGATAATAATATGATCTAGATGTGATCGTCAAGCCAGCTTTTGAATGTCAAAAGTTACTCTTTTTTAAATTATTTTCTTTCTCAGTTTGTTCAATGCAGCATTGTGGAGTCATCAGTTAGGAGAAATTAGATTTTTTAGTACTGACATTGGAAAATATCTAGAATATATTGAGATTTTTATATGTTTTCATTTTTGAAAAAGAAATCTGTAGATGAAAATGTGTATTTTGAAGAGAAAAGCAGCTGATTAACTTCAAGTAGTATTTAAGGTGGAATTTTTCTTATCCTCTATAGTATTTTTAGTTCATTTCAACTTATATGTAAAAACATGTATTATAATTACTGAATACAATGCAGATATTTTAGCCAAAGTATATGAAGGTAAAAAACTGTTAGCAGTAAATCATCTTCCCTCACCTGCAGAATTCTCTTGAGTGTTCTCACATCAAATCGTAGGCTTTGGGGTTCAAGAATGACCCTAATGTTGGGACATCTATGTCAATTGGCATAGTAAAATTTATTAAGAAAATGTTCTGCATCCTACTTTGGTGAATGGCATCTGGGGTCTTAAAAGCTAGTGAGCAGCCATCTAAGATGCATCAATTGGTCCCAACTCACCTGAAGTAAAGGAGAATGAAGAACACCAAAGTCACAAGGAAAGTATTAGCCCAAGAGACAGAAAGGTCCACATAAACCAGAGACTGCATCAACCTGAGACCAGAAGAACCGGATGGTGCCTGGCTACCACCAATAACCGCCCTGATGGACCACAACGGAGAGTCCCTGATGGAGCATGAGAAAAGTGGGGTGCAGAACTCAAATTCTAGTAAAAAGATTAGACTTAATGGTCTGACTAAGACTGGAGGGTCCCCAGAAAGCATGGCCCCTGGACTCTGTCAACCCTGAACTAAAACCATTCCGGAGGCTGACCCTTCAGACAAAGATTAGACTGGACTATGGGACATAAAATGATACTCGTGAAGAGTGTGCTTCTTAGCTCAAGTAGACACATGAGACTAAATGGGCAGCTCATGTCTGGAGGTGAGTTGAGAAGGCAGAGAGTCAGGAGCTGGGTGAATGGACACAGGAAATCCGGTGGGAAAGAGTGTGCTGTCACAGTATAGGGAGAGCAATTAGGGTCACATAACTATACATTTTTGTATGAGAGACTAACTTGAATTGTAAACTTTCACTTAAAGTACAATAATTAAAAAAAAAACAACACTTTAACTAAGATGATAGAGGAAACAACAACAAAAGAATGACCCTAATGCCGAGCTATTCGGTAATTATAGTTGGAGATGTTGAATAATGTATTAATTTCTCTGAAATTTCGTGTTTCCTCCTCCAAAGTGGGGAAGGTTGTTTTTCTATGACCTCAGTGCTTCGCCTTTGGCGATCATAAATAGTGGTAGTTTTTTCTGCCAATCTAGTGGTACCAAAGGGAGTTGGTACCTTCGTTGCTCCTCAATGCCCCTGCAAACCTTTCTACTTCTTCCATTCGTTAAACCGTAGGCTCATACTACCAGATTATATTAATACTAACCAGGTATTGTTGTGTGCTGTCCAGTCAATTTCCCAGTCCTAGCGACCCCAAGGAAACCCTGGTGGAGGTGTAGTGGTTAAGTGCTATGGCTGCTAACCAAAAGCTCAGCAGTTCGAATCCACCATGTGCTCCTTGGAAACTATGGGGCACTTGTACTCTGTCCTATATGGTCGCTATGAGTCAGAATCAACTCGATAGCAAAAGGTCTTGAGCGACCCCATGTGACAGAGTATAACTGCCCCAATGGGTTTACTGGGCTGTGACCTTTATGAGAGCAGATCACAGATCTTTCTCCGCAGAGCAGAAGGGCTAGGTGTGGTTGAACCGCTAATCTTTGGATAAGCAGCTCAGAGCTTAACCACTTCACACCCAGGTCTCCTTACATTGACCGTTACCCTCCTTTGAGACATCTACCGATCCCCTAAAACGGACATTCCTCTTGATTCCCAGGCACTTCCGCTCAGGCCAGCCGGTGTGCGGAATTCTGGGAAATGTAGTCCAGAAGCTGTGAGCACTTACGGCACATCCGCTTCAGGAACGTGGGGTGCCTGCCATGTTTTTCCTCGTGGTGGATGTTTCGCCCTGTGTCTGGAGACACTTCCAGACTTTCTGGACCTGCGTTTGGCACCTGCAACGACCAGGACGTCAATTTGGTGGAAAGAAGTCGCGGCGTAAACGGAGGTTTGAAAGGTGAGGGCGGCGGTGATTTCCCTTCCTGGAGACTTTTCCATTTGGGGCGATTCGCGCGTTCCCCTTTGGGTATGGGCGCGGGTTGTGTCTCGCCTTAGTTGATGGTCTCCTGGGCTCTCAGCTCCCTAGTTCAGTTTACTCCACCTTGCACACAGGCTGCCAATTCCTTTCGATACAGCATTGGGCGAGTTACTTAAATCTTTATGTCTCCAGTGCGCTTCTGTAAAAAAGGAATATTAGTAGTTTCGTGAAGGAGACCTGGTGGCGCAGTGTTAGACGCTCGGCCACTAACCGAAACGTAAGTAGTTCAAACCCACCAGCCGCTCCTCGGGAGAAAAGACTTGGTGATCTGTCTGCTCTTGTAATAGAATTGTTTTGAAAATCAAAAGAAGTCTTATAAACAAAAGTCTTAAAACAATTCCTGGCACATGATGGATGGTGATTATCTCGTTGTTACCCATAAAATCCCCGTTGCCGAAGACTTGTTGATTCCGGCTCAAGGCGACCTTCTGGTTGTTAGTACTAGTATTTAATTTCCTGAGAAGCGTTTCTCTAGGGTACCTGTTAATAATTAGGAAACTGAAGCCCAGATGAACACAGTGATTAAGTTTTCTTTTACAAACCCCTGTGTGATAAGACATAGGTTAACCAAAACCTCGTTTAATGTTTGTGCAAAGAGTTTAAGTTCAGCAAAAAGTAAATTAGCCTTTGCCCTTTTTTCCTGAGGGGACATTTCTAGGCCTTTGAAATTTCCTGGGTAGTTGAGATGTTTCATTATTTTAAAATCCTCTAGACTATACCTGAGGAACTGTGCAAATGAATGGGGGCTTGGCCAGGCCAGAGACCGCTTAGATTCCTGCTGCCAGCTGTTCTCAGAATGGGGGCACTGTTCAAACAATCGGATTAAGGTTGGCCAGAGATATTTTCTGTTGTATTTCATTCTCCTTGAAAACCTCATTGTAAAAACTAATCAATGACAGTGAATTGGAAATGTGGAGGTTGATGTATCGTGGAATGTGTTTATGTGTATATTTTAACCACAATTAGAAAAAAAGGAATCTCATTGGGCCCCCATTTTGCCTAAACTGAGGGCCCTCCCTATTTGCATAGGTATTAATGGTTGAAATGAACCTTGTATGTTTTCATTTCTTTGTTCTTTGTTTTTTTTTTTTTGACACTTTGAGTCAGGGATTCAGTCAGAGCTCCAACTGCAGTGACCCTGGCCCTCCTTTCCTCTGAGTAGGGCTGGAAGATTGATCCCTTATGACCTCTTTTCTTAGAAAGGAGATGGTTGCTTCCAGCTGGTCAGAAAACCAAACCAATGGCTGATGAGTCGATTCTGACTCATAGCGACCCTATAGGACAGAATAGAACTGTCTTGTAGGATTTTCAAGGAGTGGCTGGTGGACTGGAACTGCTGCTCATCTTTTGGTTAGCAACCAAGCTCTTAACCACTGCGCCACCAAGGCTCCAGCTGCTCAGAATGAAGAGAATGAACTGTGTTGTATAAGGGACAGTGATGTAGTCATTGTAATTCACAGCCTCCTTTCTTTCGTCAGCCCCCAGTTCTCCAATAGGACTGCATGGAGGTGGAGGCAGTGACTTTTTGGCTACTGGTTGGTAGGAGAGCCCCAGGTGAGGAGGATTTGGGGTTCTTCTTCCACAGAGATTTTCACGTGTACTGTAGAGTGTGTGACATGTACTCTGACATGGGTTAAGATTTAGTTGCTAAGTTCCATTCTAAGGCTTTTTATATGGATTAGTACTGATAAAAGAGAAAAATTAATAACAGCCGTCTTGCTTTGATTTTAAGGTTTTCTTACCCGTGAAACCAAATATTCACTGTAAAGGAATCCGCAACCAAATTTCATTCTGCCAGTGCCTTTTGTTTTATCCAAAGTTGCTGATCTTTTCTTTCCTGTTCCCAAGCCAGGCTTACTAAGTTTGAATTTCAAAAGGCATAGCTGAAGGTGAGTGAAAGGCCTGAGACCACCTCATGCCTTGATATCATTTGATCTCAGTAAAAGGGGAGGCCAGGGTTCAGTCAGTTATGTTGAGATTGGCTAGTGACGTTCTTTTCTCCTCTTCTCTTTATAAGCTCATTGTAACTGACTTTTCAAGCCGTTTACTTTTTCTGGAATCAGAATGGTCTCTCTATGTGCATAGAGAATAACTACTCCCAGTAAACCTTATGTTTCAATTTCTTTGAATTTTGATTATTTTTAACACTAATTGATTCCCCACCACAGCTTTGTGAAGTGGTGCTGTTTTTTCCCTATTTTAAAAATGACTTATTTACCTATGGAGCCCTGGTGGTGCAGTGATTATGAGCTAGGCTGCTAAACAAAAGGTCAGCAGTTCAAATCCACCAGGCACTCTTGGAAACCATATGGGATAGTTCTCTGTCCTACAGGGTCGCTATGAGTCAGAATCAACTGGATGACAACAGGTTTTCGGTTTCTTTACCCATAGTCACCCAACTAGTAGGAGGCAGAGTTGGATTGGGAACCTCACTAGTGTGAGACCTGAGCCCGAGTTCATTATCTCTCTGCTGTATTCTCCATGAGCCACAGAGAACTCTCTAGAATCAAATTGATTGTACCTTCAAAGCAAGGCTAATGGGCGTGAACGTTTCTCTTAGCTTTTAAAAACCATTCTCAACTGTTTCATTTGCTTCCAATTAATGTTTGTATCTTTTTTTTTCTCTTTAGTGAGGCTTCCCTGCTCTTTTATTAAAGGTCCCTGGCAGAGGTTTACTTTTTCTACTCTGCTGACTCGTTGACCCTCTTTGCATGGGTGCTTAGAGCTGAGCATTGGCACGGGCCATGAAAAGACTGGCAAAGGCTATGAAGTCCTTCTCTTCCTACATGACGACGCTGAATTTCTCCTCCTTGTACATGTTCCGTATAAACATCTCTGGTACTGTCAGCTGAGTGGCCAGTTTGAGTTCCTGAGTAGAGCTGTCTCGCTTCTTGTGGGGATTGATGGCTTCCTGGGGAAGAGAATGAGCTTGGAGTGGTACTCCTTCCGCCACTGCACATTGACCTGCAGGGAATCTGTGGACTTGTTCCACCTACGTGGATCCATAGAGATCCCGATGGTCCAGGCCACTGTCTTGTGGGTGCAGGCCACCCTCAGCTCTTCTAAGCTGAAGCCCTAGGCAGCTCAGACTTTGGTGTGATACTTCACCATGTGGCACTGCACTATAGGCCGATAGATCAGGATGCAGGGTGCTGTGGGCTTTTGCTTGTCAGGCCTTGTGTCTGGATCTTCCACACTGGCTGGTTGAACCATGTGGCCATGCACTGCTGCCCATCCTTCTGGAACTGGTGTTTTCAGGATATGCTGTTCTGGCTGGGTCCCGTGGCTATCTAAGGCCCTGCTCCAAGGGAAATCACCTAGTGGAAAAGCTCTTTTATATTCTTATAGGACTATATGATTGTGGAGAATTCAGAAAATACAGAAATAAGCAAAGAAAAAATTATTTTTAATTACCAATGACTCCAGGGTATAAAGAACGTAATGTAAAACTAGAGGTGCATTCTGTATAGTGGTTCTTTATGGAGATTTGTATATTCACTTATATGTAAACATTTAACAGAATTGGTATCATAGCTTTCTTAATATTTTTACCCTTATCTTTGTTATTTAAGGAGATTTCCAAACACCTCCAAGAAGGAGTATAGTAATAAACTGCTACATAGTATCATCATCATCTTTATTTTCATTACTATTGTAATTAGTAAGACTACTTCCTCTTTTTTTAATGTTTTATTTTTATATAATTTTAAACCTTTGGAAAAGTTATAAAAAGAACATGAGTAACTCTCACATACCGTATAGCCAGATTCACCAATTGTTCACACTTCTTTGCTTTGTCGACAACTGTCAGCTAAGTACCATCAGGAATATACCTGTAATCAAAGACAGGTTGTTGTATCTTGCCATAGGTAGGAAGCCCACACATAGCGGGGAATGGTGCGATGCCATTTTAAGAGGAGATTAAGCGGGGCTGGGTATAGCGTTTTAGCATAATCTGTATTTGTTAGCTGCCTAGGTTAGCATAATGTATAGTTGTTAGCTGCCTTAGAATTGGCCCCAACTCTTAGTCACCCCTGCACAATGGAACGAAACACTGTACGATTTTGTGCCAGTCCTCTGGTTGTGGATCTGACAATGTTTCATTGTGATCCACAGGGTTTTCATTGGCTGATTTTCAAAAGCAGATCGCCAGGCCTTTCTTTTTAGTCATTCTTAGTCTGGAAGGTCCACCCAGACCTGTTTAACATCATAGAGTGATATCTTTGCATGAAGTACATTGTCAGGAAATCATAACCCAGGTTTCCTGCGGGGAAGGCAAGAATTCTACCACTAAACTACCAATTTGTCGTAGCATAATATACTATGAGCTTCTAAATGTTGCACTAGATAAAAATAGTGCTGTTATCTCTTAGATACGAGTAGGTAACAGATTAGGAAATGTACTCTTATATAATTCACAATCCATATTTAAATTTGTTCTCTTGTCTAAAAATAAGTCTATAAAGCTTTTCCTCTCAGTTCAGGGTCTTATTTATGCATTACCTTTAGTCCTTGTTTTTGTATACTCCTTTCTCCTAGAATGATTCTTCAGTCTTTGTTTTGTATTTTTAAAGTATGGGCAAGTGACTCAAGGAAAGGACTTCATTTGGGGATTATCTGGTATTTTTCATGTTTCAGTTCAGATGACACCTTATTAGTAGCGATACCACTTAAGTGGTGAGGTGTCTTTTTCAGTGCAACATGTCAAGAGGCCAGTGATGTGGGCTTGTCCCAGTGTCAGTGATCTTAACATTGTTCATCTGGCTTAAGGTGATACCTGTCAGAATTGTCTACCGAAAAATTACTATTTTATCTTTTGTAGATTATAAATTTTGGGGAGGTACATTTAGTATTGGGCATTCTACTGTAAAGACCGACTTTTTCTTCCCTATTTATAATTCGTTCTATTATATGTTAGTGTGGACTCAGAACCCACTCTGGTTTTCAGTTTTAGTCCTTTGTGATTAATGCTGCTATCAACATACACGTGCAAGTCTTTATATGGACAGGTCTTTAAGTGGACTTACGTTTTCAGTCTCCTGGGTAGATACCTATGCAGAGTATTGCTGGATTCACTGTAGTTTCATGTTTAACTCTTGGAGAAACTGCCAAACTGTTTTCTAAAGTGGCCTCATCAAACTTTTTTTTTTCCAGAATCTTGTGTTTTTTAGTAAAAACTAACATGTTTTATTTTTCTCCGTGCATGTTGATCTGTTTTATTCCTTCATGTTTCAATTAGTTTTATCAAAGAAACGCATAACCTTAGTTGAAAGCTTTCAGGGATGCTCTAAGATTTGCCAGCATTAGTGTTGCACCTCTTTTATGAAGATTAAAGGTTCTCTTTAGGATTTTTCTGCTTAACACTTTAAAGTCACCAGTTTTTACACCTTTTAGAAAATAATTGCCTGTGCCAGTTTATATATTATTATGAAGAACTATATTACAGAACACAGACAAGCCCGTTTAACAGAGTTTTCAGAGGACACATGGGACCTTCACTCAGCAGCGATCACATCAGAAGTCCATGTGTCTGACCATGTTACTTTGGTAGAAATTAAATCTGTAAGGACAATTGCCTACTACATCATATCATGTGATTTTCTATACCTACAAAGAAACAAGAACCCTGATAGACTTCTAAGAGTTTTCCCCCTGCAACAGTCCTGTCAGTGAGTACTCTTTTACTTCTTGTTTTATAGATGACAGAATTGAGGTAAGGAGTTGTTACTAATTTGCCCAAGATGACACAGCAAGGAAGAAGTCATACCAGGGTTTCAACCCACATATATGTGTTGACCCCAGAGCTGCGTCTTATTTAGTATATTGTCTCAAATGCTACTGTGCCAGAATCACAGTTGTTACCTTGGGGGCCACAAGGCAACTGGTGATGGGGGGCCACTGTGTGTAACTGTGCAGAGTGTTCACTGAACCCGAACTCAAAGGGGTCAGGGGCATCTGGTGTCCACATCATGCTCTGCGCATCAGGCCATGTGCAGCTGCAGCCACCCAGATGTAGGGGCTTCTTGGCTAATTCACAGTGAGCATCCATGAAGGTGAGTGACATCTCTGACCACCTTTTTATGTCTTCCTTCTCCTTCCCTAGTTCGGCATTCCCAGGACTCTGCATATCTCAGGACTCTGTACATCACCAGAAGTAGGAAGAAAAATGAGCACGTTCATGGTGAGTGGGACTTACCTTTTCGCTGTGAAAATTCTTCTCATTATGCAGATTGGATACTCAGTTTTCTGATTCTTGTAAAACCTCAAAGAGAACAATAGACATTTGTGTACCTTTTGTTTGCCAGGTGTTTGCTTTATATGTTTTTGGCCTACCTTCTTTTTTTTTTTTTCTGGTATTTTACCTTTTATCCCCCCCAAAAAAATGAGAATAAAAGAAGGAACAGGAATGAGCAGTTCTTACACTTTAATACTCCCTACTCACTAGTTAGCTGTTTTTATTTTCTCATATTCTTTTTTTCATGTACTTTCATAAGTTATTTGTATTCATTATGTACATCTTATTTTAACTTGTCCATTTTTTCATTTACTTTTTGAAACAATTGTTTTTTTGAGGTTAGTTACATCATTTTCCAATTAAATTGTTGCAACTTTGTATTTTTTTTTCCTTTTTTATATCCAAAATCTAGAAGGGGCTTACAGACCATTTTCCTTCAAACCCCTCCTTTTTTTTCTTTTTTTGGATGTGTCTATGGAGCTTCCATGACCTTGCCTTGGTCAAGTTGTGCCAGCTTCCTCAGTATTGTGTACTGTCTTTCCCTTCACCAAAGTTAACACTTGTCTAGTTAGTGATTTCCTCTCCCCGCTCCTCCCCTGCCTTGTAACCATCAAAGATCATTTCTTTCTGTGTGTAAACCTTTTCTTGAGATTTCATAATAGTAGTCTCATACAATAGTTGTCCTTTTGTGATTGACTTATTTCACTCAACATAATGCCCTCTAGATTCATCCATGTTGTGAGATGTTTCGTGGATCCATAATTTGTCTTTATTGTCATGTAGTATTCTATTGAGTGTATATACCATAATTTGTTTATTCATTTGTCTTTTGATGGGCACTTAGATTGTTTCCATCTTTTTGCTTTTGTGAGTAATGCTGCAGTGAACATAGATGTGCACATGTCTATTCGTGTGATGGCTCTTATTTCTCTAGGACATATTCCTAGGAGTAGGATTGCTGGATCATATGGTATTTCTATTTCTAGCTTTTTAAGGAAGTGCCACCTCACAGAACTCAAGAAATACTATACTTCCAAAAAAACCCCCAAATCTGTTGATGTTGAGTCAATTCCGACTCATAGTAACCCTACAGGACAGAGTAGAACTGCCCTATAGAGTTTCCAAAGAGCAGGTAGAAGGTCAAAGGTAGAAAGGCATAGGGTAAGATTAGGAATTGTCCCAGTCAGGAAGCTTCCCTTGTCCTCAAGGACAGTTCACACGGCTGACACATCAATGTGTAACAATACAAAGAATATTGTCAACCAGGGAACGTCACTTGTGTTTGGTGTCCATAATGTTGTTGGGATTTCATTATGTAGGTGTGATTGATTGAATTGAGGCCACATGATGAAACTCAAAATCAAGCCATGTCACCATCCTAGAATTTAGGCTGGTATCATATGAGTCAAAGCTCCAAACATCTGATCACATGGTGGTCTTTCTGGTGTGGCCCACCCCCATCCTGAGTCATCTTGTTAGCATAAACTACCAGGTGTGATCTCTGAGTCGGTGGCGGGGGGGGCATCAGGAATAACAAACACACTCTAATAACTGAGGAAATTCCTAGGGTTTAGAGGCTACCTTCCAGGAACCAGACACAAAGCCCAACCAAATACTTGGTTTCACACCTGGATTTCTTATCTGGAATACTTTGCAGCCATAAAATGGGTTGAAATAGGTACCAATTACGATACTAATAATTAATTCTAATAGTAACAGCTATTCTTTATTAAGCATTTATTCTGTGCCACACACTGTTGTAAGTCGTGTATGTGTGTTTGTGTGTCTGCATATATGTATATGTGTTTTCTTGTTTACCCTTAGAAGAAACTTGTACAAACTATTGAACCAACATATAAGGAGGAAACTAAGATATGTAGGGGCACTTGTCTAAGGTCACCTGGCTGTCAAGGGACAGTACTGGAATATGTACTCAGGCATGGTACCTACAACTCAGTACGTTAAATGTTGGAATTCATGGATGTGGTGTGTGCCTTGATAGTTGAGAAGATGTACTACATACCTGTCCCAAGACAGGATACCAAAACTATATTAGTTTTTCAAACATTAAAGAAAAGTGCTTCCAGAGTCAGTGTGTGTGGTAAGAGAATGGGTGATGGTATCAAATTGTACTGAAAATAAATTGACCATATTTTCTGAGGCAGTTGGCAATATGAATCAAAAAGCAAAGCATGTGTGTCTCAGCATGCAACATTTAGAGTTTTAGGGGTTTACTCTCAGGACACCAAGTGAAAATACAAGGGCTCTCATTCATTGCCCTACTGTAGGTGAAGCTAAGGAAAATCAGTGTATGTCATTGACAAAATAGACGGAGAAGGACTGTGAAATCTACAGAATGACTCTTGTTCCCCGAAATTTGGAACAACTTCCCCTCATTCTCCCAACCCTTTCAAGTGGGTGATAGTTCTTAGACTGGGTATACTTGTGCTTGATGTTGTAGGAATCAGTGACATTCAAGGACGTGGCTGTGGTCTTCACTGAGGAGGAGCTGGGGCTGCTGAACTCTACCCAGAAGAAGCTGTACCAGGATGTGATGGTTGAGAACTTCAGGAATCTGGTGTCAGTGGGTGAGGCAGCCTCTGTGGAGGGTCTTTATTTGCTCAGATTTTCAAGGCTTTGAATGGTCTTGGAATGGTCTCTTGAGTTTGGGGAACTGACTCTCTTACCAATGATTTTTCATGAAAGAAAACACAGTAGAAAATGTCAAGGTTCATTAGGAAGGAAGGAGCACATTGCAGCACAGACTCTGGCCATTTGCATGTGTGTTGTGAGAGCCAGAAGGAGGAGATTTAATAAAACAGACATTGGTTTAGAAGTAGTTCAACTTCTGTTTCAGTAATACATATTTACGTGTATCTGTCTGGATCTTTTAATAAATGGTTTTTATTCAAATAAGTCATTTTTAGAAAAAAATGTTAGAAAAACACTCCTTTGGATTACTTCATGAGTATGGAGTAGGAACACAAATTTCCAGTAAATTGTCCAAGTCGTGTGTTGATTTTAAAAAGGTGACTTTTAATGTACCCAGGCCTCCAACCTTTAAACATGATACATGGCACAACCAAAATGAAACCTGTTGCCCTTGAGTTGATTTCGACTCAGCGACCCTGTAGGACAAAGTAGAACTGCCCCATAGGGTTTCCAGGGCTGTAACCTTTATGGAAGCAGACTGTCACATCTGTCTCCCATGTAGCGGCAGATGAGTTCAATCTGCCAATCTTTTGGATAGCAGCTGAGCACTTAACCACTGCACCACCAGGACTCTTGTATGCCGCTTAGAAAGAGGGAAGAATGCTTTCAGTGATAAACACAGCAACCTAAAGACAGGCGAATTCAATTCAGATCAGAACCAGCCACTCAGAATCCTTGTAGATGTTTGTCCATCTCTTACTTTTTGCCTCCCTTCTTGTCGTCACCCTTATTCAAACTGCCAAATCTTTCTCCTGGATTATTACAACAGCCTGTCTACTGATTCCCTACTTGGACCCTGTAAAACCATGTGGAGGCACTGTCTGACCTCCTCTAACTTCACATGAGGGAAGGTGAATCAAGATCAACAGCCCAAGGCTGATTCCTATGAGGTGGAGGTCAGACATCCCTCCTCTCTCCGCCATCTTTGCCAATTCTGACACCAACCGTCCCTGCCACGGCACTCACTACTTCTCTGCTGGGTTCGATAATTCATTGCAACGGCCACACACAACTCACTGAGCATACTCACGACTATAGTGTTTGTTAGGAAAGTAACAGGTTACAGTTCAGACTCAGGAACACTCAAGGATATAGTTCTTCCATCAGGACAGCCCCTTCCCAGCCGTGCTTGCAGGCACGCCTGTCTTTAGCCCTAAGCCTCTGCCCAAAGACACTCAGCTTTCTTGCCTTGTGGGCCAGGAAACCCACTGCGCTGTCTCTCCTGCTGCTGGGTCTCTGCTGCCACATCTCGAGCTCTCTGTCTCCTGGTTCTAGGAGCTTCTCAGTGCAGGGATCCTAGGTCCAAAGGACACACTCATTCCTGGCTGTTTTTCCTTGGTCTGTGGTAGTATCGTCTCTCTCCTGCCACTAGGGTAGCTCATTTCAAGCCCAGCAGGATGACAAACCTGACCAGTCCTTTTGGTGGACCACAATTACTCTATCACACAGTCACGGCCAATCAGTTGGGTGGGAGTTACAAGACCGTGGCTAGAAAGGCCATATTCAGTAATTCGTTATGCCACACGCCCTTTCTTTCCTAAATTGTGTTTCCCATGCAGCCACTGAAGTGATCTATGGGAAATATAAATCAAATTAAGTCATTCTTCTACTCAAAACACTTGGTGGTCTTACGTTTCTTAGACTGGTTTATAGAGTCCTTCATGGTCTAATCTTCAGGCCGTACTTCCTCTCTGAATACTCTATCTTTTTCCTTTTGCTCAGTGTGTACCTGCCACATTGTCTTCCTTGTTTCTCAGATGTACCACAGATGTTGTGTTAGTCTCTTATTGATGCAAACTTGGTGGCCCAAAACAACACAAATTAATTATCTTACCATTGTGTAGGCTGGAAGTCCAATGTGGATCTTAGTGTGCTAAAATGAAGATATCAACTGGGCTGACTTATTTTCTGGAGAATGTAGGGAAAATCCATTTCCTTGCCTTTTTAAGCTTCTAGAAGCTGCCAAGTTCTTCGGCTTGTGGTTCTAGCTCTCCAATTGCAAAGCCAGCAACATTGCATCACTGAACATCCTTTTGTGGTCAGATTTTCCTCTGACTCTCCTGCCTCGCTTTTCCACTTTTGAGGACTTATTTGAATACATTGAGCCCACCACATATTGTAGAATAATCTTCCTATTTTAAGGTTAGCTGATTAGCAACTTAAATTCCATTTGCCATCTTAATTTCCATTTGCCATGTAACCTTACGTATTCTCAGTTTTGAGAATTAGGATTTGGAAATCTTTCTGGGACCATTATTCTGTGTGTGTGTGTGTGTGTGTGTGTGTGTGTGTGTGTTTGTGTGTGTGTGTGTTAGGTGCCCTCGAGTCAGTTCCAATGCATAGTGACCCCGTGTACAACAGAAGGAAACACTGCCCTGTCCTTCGCCATCCCCACAATCGTTGTTATGCTTGAGCCCATTATTGTAGCCACTGTGTGAATCCATCTCGTTAAGAGTTTTCCTCTTTCTCGCTGACCCTCTACTTTACCAAGCATGATGTCCTTCATTATTCTGCATACTGGATGCTTTTGCCTCAGACTCCTTTTCTTGCTGTCTCTATGTCTGGAGTTCTTCTTCACCTAAAATCTTCCTGACCCCCTTTCTTGGTTCATTCAGTTCTCTGCTCGTTTATTTCTTTTTTTAGTTGTGCACTAGGTGAAAGTTTACAGAGCAAAGTAGATTCCCATTCGATAGTTTATACATAAAGTGTTTTGTGGCCTTGGCTTCATTCCCTACAATGTGTCTGCATTCTCCCCATTTCCACCCTGGCTTCCCCATTTTGTTTTGTTGTGAGTTTCTACCCTTTTCTACCTTGTCATCTTTGCTTTTGGGCAAATATTGCCCTTTTGATCTTCTATAACTGATTGTTCTAAGGAGCACGTTACTTTTGAGTATTATTTATTTTGTGGGCTTGTCTATTGTTTGGATGGCAGGTGGTCTTCGAGATTGGCTTTAGTTTCAGGTCATAAGGGTATCTTAGGGCCATAGTCTCGAGAGTTCTTCCAGTCTATCAGAACAGTAACTGTGATCTTTTTTTTTTAATTTGGTTTTTTGTTTTACATTTTTTTTCCTTCCTGTCTGAGACTGTCTGTTGTGATCCCAGTCAGAGAGATTGGTAGTGGTAGTTGGACACCATGTAGTTCTGATCTCTAGGTCGTGTAGGCTGTGGGGCATATGGTCCATTAGTCCTTTGGACTGTTTGCTACCTTGAGTCTTTGGTTTTCTTTACTCTCCTTTGCTCCAGACAGGAAAAGACCAATCTTTGTGTCTTAGATGTCCGCTCACAAGCTTTTAAGACCTTAGACGATACTTAACCATAGTAGGATGCAGAACATTGTGTTTATGAACTGTGTTGTACCAGTTGAAGTAGGTATCCCCCTTTGTCTTTGAGCCCAGGAACTTCATCCCGTGAGGTATTTGGTTATGTCTAAGAGGTTTCCCTGACTGTGCCCCTTGTGTGCTGTATTGTCTTCATTAATATATAAGAAGCACCTACAGTCGTGTATATAGAAATATCCGTCACTAGATATGTATCTGCTGTGGATGTGCTCCTTGCCTCAGACCCCTTTATTCACTATCTCTGTCTGGAATACTCCTTCACCTGGAATCTTCATGACCCCCTTCCTTACTTCCTTCATGTCTCTGCTCTGTTTTAATATCAGGAGAGAAGACTTGCCTTTCACACTGTAAAAATGGCTTGGCAGGGACATCTGATGTCCTCTAATTCCACAAGGAGGAAGGAGAATGAAGGTCAATAGCCCAAGGCTGATTTCTATGAGTTGGAGGTCAGACATACCGCCCCCCTCCAACCTTTGTACCAGTTCTGACACCAGCCATCCCTCTCACCACACATTTTATTTCTCTACTGAGTTTGATGATTCATTGCAGTGACCTCATAGAACTCATAGACGATACTCATTGTTACGGGATTTATTCAGGAAGTAACAAGCAATTAAGGTTCAGGAGCACTCAGCATACAATTCTTCGATTAGGATATCCTTTTCTTAGCTGAGCCTGCAGGCACATCTCTCGCTGGCCTTCTGACCTCTACCGTGCTTGAAGAAGTGTTACACACAGTTCTTTTAGCTCTGCCAATAAGTGCCCCGAAGCACCCCAATCCATCAGTAAGCCTCAGCCCAAAGGCGCTCAGCTCTAGCTCTGTGGGTTAGCAAACCTAGCTCCACGTGTTGCCCCGAGGCACCCTACTCCACCAGTAAGCCATCTGCCTGAAGGCACTAAGCTTTCTTGCTCCGTGGGCCTGGAAGCTCACTGCAACATCTCTTGCTGGTGTCCTCTTGGTCTCCTGGTTCTGCTCCTGCTATTTCTCTTCTACTGCTTTTCGTCATCTTTGGTGTTACAGCTCTCTCTCAGTCTCCTGGTTGTACATGGTTCTTCAGTGCAGGGATCCCGGCACGAAAGGATGTTCTCCATTCCTGGCTCTTCTTTCTTGGTGATGGTGAGATCCTCCCTTCCTACCTCTGGAATGGTTCATTTTAATCCTAGCAGGATGACAGAACTGACCAATCCCCTGGTTAGGGTCCATACACCTTATTTGCATGGTCCCACGTGCACAAGGGTGCCATGAACCTTATTTACATTGTTAGCAGGCTATCCAGTCCCCTTAGTGGGCCACAGGACCTCATTTGCGTAGACCCATCCAGTCTTTTGGTGAGAGATAGAAGACTATGGCTAGAAAGGCCATGGTAAGTAATTTACTGCACCGCACACACTATTTCAAATACCATCCACTCTTTACTCTCCTTGCCTTGGCCTATTTTGTCACATCTGTCTTTGCTAATCTGCTTAATACCTATCACACCTAATCCAATGTTATCTCCAAGAGTGAAAGATTTTTATCCGTTTTGGTTTTTGCAGACTCCTCAGGGCCTAGAATTGTCCTTGTACGTGACAGGTATCTACATATTTGCTGACTTGAGGAATTAAGTTAATATACATAGGTACCTCTCTCTGTCTTCCTGATTCATAGAGATAGCTAATAGGTATTTCACAAACCAAAGTGAATGAGGCTGTGGCAGAACAATTTGTCTGCTAATGAATGCCTGGCTAAGTTCTGCTTTCTTAGATGCCCTTGTGGGGAGTGTGTGCGTGTTTGTGTGTGTGTTTGCACTTGACTCACATGTTAGAAAAACACTTAAGCATTGTGGTTGTGACTGTGCTGAGTAGTACACTTTCCCTGGGGCTTTCTTGGAGCCTTCCATAGTGGGGCATATTTATTTGTGGGACAAAATACTACACTTTTGTATGAAAATTCTGATGTCTACATCTGAGCAGGCCTTCCAAGAACAGCGACGACAAAATCTTTTTCTTGAGGTCTTAGACAATAACCAAGCAAGCTTAATTTCCCTTGAAAGATTTGACAGCTGTGGCCTATTCATTCTTGTGCAGTCCACATCCACATCATTACCCCGGGGTTTCGCATTCCTTGTGTTAGAGGGGGCCAATGTAAATAAGAGGAACATGAGTCACACAGCTGTAAGTCGCTTATATTTTTGATCATTTTCAACTTTCCGTTTGAATATTTTGCTTAGTTAAGGACTTACTCTGCTCCATTTTCGAGCATAAACCATAATCAGAAAAGTGTCTTTTAGTGCAAACATTTCATGTTTGTGTAGATTTATATATGAATTCACAAAGCATTTCCTGTAATGACATTATTGTTATTTTATTATTTTTGTTTGGGATTATGCTTGATTTTTTTTTTTTAAATGCTTATTATAAGCTTTTAAACCTATTTCACAACTTACTAATGGGATGTAGTCTTCAATTTGAAAACCTGTTGTGAGTGGTCAGTTTGCTTACATCCACAGATTTTCAGTACTCTTTTCAAACAGCCCAAAGGCTCAGAAGCAATCTGTGCATAAGCTGTCACACTTTCTTTTCACTGAAGTGAATTTTGCTACCTTTGATTTTCACCTCAGCAGCATCACTCTTGGTGGACATTGCTTCTGGAACAGCCTTCAGTTTCCCAACAAAACTACAGTTTCCTGCTCCTTTCCTATTTTACAGAACTTACTTGGAAGCACTTCTTTGTTTCTATACTTGACTTAAATATTCACAAAAACGTCAAACAAGGATTTGTTTGTTCATACACCATGCCCCTGTTGAGCACCCACTATTGCCATGCACTGTTTTAGATAGTGGTTATAAAGCAGAAAATCATGTAAATGCTTGTCCTTATTGATACTGCAGTGTAGTCAGAAAGACATAGAATAAGCAAAAATGGCCTAGATAGTATCATGTGTGGTAATAAGTATTGTGTAGAATTTGTGGAGTCAAGGGGGGTGGAAGTCACCAGAGGTAAATTAGCCGTGGACGGGGTTTATTATTTTACCTTGAACTTATTGATGGACTGACAGTTGAGCACAGAACTCAGAGAAGTAGGAAACCATCTTTAGAAGTATCTTAGTAGAGTTCCAGGCCCAGTGTAACTCCCTTCATAGAACTGACTTTCAGAAAATCTCATTTCACCGTGCCTTATTCTTTTTTTCTCCCCAGCTCTGTCTCTGTTGTCAAAGATTCACTTGCACTGGTTCATTTTTTTCCCTGGAGATTACAAAAGTCTGAATTACTGTCAGGTTTTAGAATAGTGTATGCCATTACTTCAGCTTTTTTCCCCATTTGTCTTTATGGAGAAAACTTCTCAGCAGGAGCTAAAGGACCACTCTCTGCTTATATGCTGCATTTTGGTCAGTAAGAGAATGTGTGCTTTTCTCCCAAATCTGCAAGTCATTACAACCATTTGAGGGCCTCTCAGATCTCTAGGCATTGGAGTAATTTTCCAATAAAATAAATCAAGACAGAGTTTTACACAAACTATAAATGTCTGCTAAGACGAAGGAGGTAGCTTTTAATCGACTATTGCTGCAGTGAGAAAAGTGACATTCTCCTCTGTCAAAATTTCTTTCAAAAATCCATAGCTGTCAAGTCGATTCTGACTCATAGTGACCCAAAGTAACAGAGTAGAACTGCTCCATATGGTTTCCAAGGCTGTAAATCTTTATGGAAGCAGGCTGCCACATCTTTCTCCTGCAGATCAGATGGTGAATTCAAACTACCAGCATTTCAGTTACCAACTGAGTAGTTAACAAATGCATCATCGGGGCCCCTCCGTTAAATGAGGGCTTTACTGAAAAAATCATCTGAAAGTATGCAAACTTTTAATTTGTGTTATTGCTTTTCGTTAGAGTTCTTATCTATTTATTATCTTTAAATTTTAATATAGTGAAAATATACACAATGGAATATACTTTGTTGATTCCTTTTTATTTTCAGCATGATTTTTCTAACTGCATTATATACTATCCAAAATTTTATACTAACTGAAATTTAATACAAGTAGTAACAGGTTAACAATTTTTATAATATTACCAATTTTTCAGTTAAGGCTTTTATTGATTAATTGTAGCTCACTTAGTTGGCTTGGTGTTGTCTAATGGGTGTTCTTATGCTTAGTGGTTTGGAGGCCAGTGCAACTACTCTTGATTTTGATGTCATGTAAACCAGAGAACATGATATGCAGTGGAAAAGATCAGCTGAACCTTTTCTGGGTTCAGTAATGTCTCATCTCCTATATAAATGTGTAATCTTGAAAGCTGTCAACAAATCTTTCACCTGCCTATATCTCTGAATACTGTGTCCTTACAGGAGGCAAGAACCCAAGGCAAATGGAGATGGCTCCACAAGCAGGAGCACATGAGGAGCTTTCCAGTTTGCATATCTGGCAACAAATTGCAAGTGACTTAACCAGGTGTCAAGAATCTGTGAGCAATAGGTCTCAGTTCTACAAACAAGGTGATTCACCCTCTCTTGTTGCAGGAGGACTATCTGTTATTCACACAGGAGAGAAAACTTTTCAGTGTAACAAGTGTACAGAAACCTTCAGTGATGTTCCCAGCTTTGATCTTCATCAGCGATTACATTCAGAAGAGAAGTCTGTCACATGTAGTGAGTGTGGAAAAAGCTTCCGTTACATCTCACGTCTTCGTAATCATCAGAGAGCTCATATGGGAAAGAACCGCTATAAGAGTGATGTATGTGGTAAGGAAGTTAATCAGAGCTCACATCTCCAAAGTCATCTGAATGTCCACACTGTAGAGAAACCACACAAATGTGAGGAATGTGGGAAGAGTTTCAAGCATAGAGCAACACTTAAAGTTCATTGCAAAGGCCACACAGGAGCAAAACCTTATAACTGTGAGGAATGTGGGAGGGATTTTATGTATTCTTTGCATTTTCAGGAACACCAGAGAATCCACGTTGGAGAACGATCATTCACATGTGATATATGTGGTGTGAACTTTCATCGTAGAGCAGCACTTAATAATCATTGCATGGTCCATATGAGAGAGAAACCTTACAAATGTGAAGAGTGTGGGAAGGGCTTCAGTCGTAGAGCATCTGTTCAAATTCATTATAGAATCCACACAGGAGAGAAACCCTATAATTGTGAGGAATGTGGGAAGGGTTTCAGGACCAGTTCACAAATTCTGGCTCATGAAAGAGTCCACAGTGGAGAAAAGCCATTCAGATGTGAAGAGTGTGGGAAGTACTTCAGTCGTAGATCACATCTTCAACTTCATCGTAAAATCCACACAGGAGAGAAATGCTATAATTGTGATGATTGTGGGAAGGATTTCAGACATGCTTCACAACTTCTGGCCCATCAGAGAGTCCACAGTAGAAAAAAACGGTTCAAATGTGAAGAGTGTGGGAAAAGCTTCAGTACTAGAAGAAATCTCCAAGTTCACTGTAGAATCCACACAGGAGAGAAACCTTATAAATGTGAGGTGTGTGGGAAGGCCTTCAGATATGCTTCACAATGTTTGTCCCATCAAAGAGGTCACAGTGGAGAAAAACCCTTCAAATGTGAAAAGTGTGAGAAGAGTTTCCATCAGAATTCGCTCCTTAAAGCCCATCGAAGAGTCCATAGTGAAGAAAAGCCATACAGGTGTGAAGAGTGTGGAAGGGGCTTCAAGTGGAGCAATAATCTTAACACACATCTGAGGGTCCACACAGGAGAAAAACCATATAAGTGTGGGGAGTGTGGGAAGTACTTCAGTCAGGCCTCAATTCTTCAACTTCATAAGCGTGTCCACACTGGAGAGAAACCATACAAATGTGATGTGTGTGGTAAAGTCTTCAGTCAATCTTCAAACCTGTACTGTCACCAGAGAATTCACACTGGAGAGAAACCTTACAAATGTTATGAGTGTGGAAAGGGCTACAGTCATAGAACAGATTTTCAAATTCATTATAGAATCCACACGGGAGAGAAACCATATCATTGTGAGGAGTGTGGGAAGGCTTTCAGGGCCTTTTCAGTATTTTTGTCCCATCAGAGAGTCCACAGTGGAGAAAAACCATTCAGATGTGAAGAGTGTGGGAAGTACTTCAGAAATAGATCAAATCTTGGACATCATCGTAGAATCCACACAGGAGAGAAGCCCTATAATTGTGAGGAGTGTGGGAAGGATTTCACATATGCTTCAAAACTTCTGGCCCATCAGAGTGTCCACAGTGGAGAAAAATCTTTCAAATGTGAAGAGTGTGGGAAGTACTTAAGTAGTAGATCGACTCTTCAGCGTCATCGTAGAATCCACAAAGGAGAGAAACACTATTAATTGTGAGGAGTGTGGAAAGTGCTTCAGGAAGGCTGTGTATCTTTTGAAATATCACAGTGTCCACAGTAGAGAAAAACCATTCAAATGTGAAGAGTGTGGGAAGGGCTTCAGTACTAGACTAAATCTCCAAGTTCACTGTAGACTCCACTCAGGAGAGAAACCCTATAAATGTGAGGTGTGTGGAAAGGCCTTCAGAAATGCTTCGCAGTGTTGGTTCCATCAAAGAGTGCACAGTTGAGAAAAACCCTTCAAATATGAAGAGTGTGGGAAGAGCTTCAGGTGGAATAAGAATCTTAACATGCACCAGAGGGTCCACACAGGAGAGAAACCATATAAGTGTGGGGAGTTGGGATATACTTCAGTCAGGCCTCAAGACTTCAACATCATGAGCGTGTACACACTGTTGAGAAACTGTATAAATGTGATGTATGTGGTAAAGTCTTTGAGTCAATCCTCACAACAGTCTCACCAGAGAATTCAGACTGGGGAGAAACCTTAGTAGTGTGAGATTTGTGGTAAGAGTTTCAGTTAGAGATCAGATCTTTTAAATCACAAAATCCATGCCGTGATCAGTTTTCTGAATGTGATAATAGTGGTAAGAAGATCAAAGAATCCTCACAGGAATGAATTCTACAAAATGAATGTTTTAAAAAACTTGTGTACAATCTGAGTTCTTTTACTCCTCAGGTCTCAGAAAAGAAAACATTTGTTTTATTAAATTCTGACTTTCAGCAAAGCACACATCAATGAACCTTTATGAGTTATGCAATAGGGGCTTCAGTCAGAACTTAGGAATTTATGAGCTATCACTCGAGATAGGCTTTAAGAAGAATGAAAGTTTGATTTGGTGTTTAGCAAAAGTATAATGATACACGTACGAAAATTAATATCCACTAGAATGTAAGCTCCATGAGTGCAGAAACTGCTGTGGGGTTTGTAGGTATGTGCAATGTTTATTTGTTAAATGAATCAAAAAGAGACAATGTACAATATTTGAAAATTTCACCCAGAAAGGATACCGGAAAAATGAATATTCAAGGGAACAAACATTAGTGTAAATGTGGAAAACCACTCAATACTGTAACCTGAAGTAATGATAGAGTAGTAATGTAAAGGAGGCCTGGTGATGCAATGGTTAAGCACTTGACTGCTAAATGAAAGGTTGACAGTTGGAATCCACCAAAGGCTCTGGGGGAGAAAAGCCCTGACAATCTGCTACTGTAAAGATGGTAGCCTAGGAAACCCTAAGGGGCAGTTCTGTTCTGACCTATAGGTTTATCAGTTGGAATCGACCTAATGGCACACAACAACACCATATTGCAGTTGGTTCCACTCATCTTCATAGCCTCTGTTTCCAAGTTATATATTATTATTTGAGGCTCTGTGTACTGTTCAATCCATTGTATAGAGTAATAAATTGAACTTTGAAAAATGTTTTGTGATTTTTCTGGCAGTACATACTTAGAAGGTGTTAACCTTGCAACAAGCCACTCCATATCAAACAACTAAATGGGTATCCAGTGGTGTTAAGACAGGGCTTTTCCATAACGCTTTGAAAGTGTCAGAGGTAGTTGCCTGTAAAAATGGCATGTCATACCTTCTCTTCTAATTTGAGGATGAATTGATGATCACCATCATCAGCCAAAGGCCAATCTATATGAGGTGGAGGCCAGACATATCTCCACTCTCTAACCTTTTTACCAATTCTGACACCATCCATTACTTGCACAACACATTGTACTTCTCAGCTGGGGCAATGATTGGTTGCATTGACCACACAGAAATCACAGACTGTACTCAGCATTATGGGGATTATTAGTGATGAAACAGGTTATAGTCCACGATCAGAATAAACTTGGAAGTAACAGGAACATCTCAGTTCAGTTCTTCAATAAGGAGAGCTGCTTCTAGTCTTATTGCTGGAGCCCCACTCTAGGCCTGGCTATTGCCCTAATGGGCAACTGTTATAAAGCTCTATCTGCTGACAAATGCCCAAAGTCACCCAACTCCACCAGAAAACCTTGTGCCTGAAGGCGCTCTGTGCTTTCATTCCGTGAGTTAGGACACCCACCCTACCGGCCTTTGTGGGGTGATGTTGAAACCAGACACAAACTTCCAAGTTTGGAACACACATAACGTTAAATACCTTCAGCATTGATATGTGTCAACATGTAAAATGGCTACTAGTTAATCTCATTATACACACAGTCCCCAAAGTTTTCACTGGATGCTCTTCGTGTAGGCACCCTCTGCCTAGCATGTATCAAAAATTTCAGATTCCCAGAAAGAAAGATGTTCATAATAAAACATTTTTCAAATAGTTTGGTATATTCAGGCTTCTTTGAAAATGAAGAAGTTTTGCCCGTGGATAATACCTTCAACTCATGCTTCAGAGCTCCAGCTTGTCCTTCTTGAACACCTGCCCTATGGATTTTGACCAACCCACAAAATAACATAGACCACTTCCTTGGAATAAGTGTCATAATATATTTCTTTTGTTGGTTTTCTTTGGTCAAACACTTAACTGATACAGAGTTTAGTACTGGAAGTAGATTTAGAGGAATAGGATCTTAAGTATAAATTTTCCGATTTTTTTTCATTCATGCATTTGCTGAATGTATGTTTGAGTAATACATCTATGGGTGGAGCCAAAAGGTTACAGGCTATGAATATGTTCCACTTTAGTTCTCTACCACCATGTTGGTTACAATTCATAGTGACCCTATGTGCAACAGAACAAAACATGGCCCTGTCCTGTGCCATGCTCACAATTGTTGCTATCCTGGAGTTCATCTTTGCAGCCACTGTCAGTCCATCTCATTGAGGATCTTCCTTTCTTTCACTCACCCTCTATTTGCCAAGCATTGTGTTCCGTGACACGTCCATCCTGATAACATGTCCAAAGTGTACATAAGATGAAGTCTTGCCATCCTTGCTTCTAAGGAGCATTCTGGCTGTACTTTCCAAGACACATTTGTTTGTTCTTCTGACTGTCTATATTCAGTATTATTCTCCAACACCACAATGCAGTGGCATCAATTCTTCAGTCTTCCTTTGTTTTCCATGCACATGAGGCGATTGTAAACACCTTGGCGTGTGTCAGGCTTACATTAGTCCTCAGAGTGGCATCTTTGCTTTTTAACACTTAAAAGAAAGTTTTTTGCAGCAGATTTGCCAAATGCAATTCATCATGGCTGCTGTTCCCATGGGTATAGATTGTGGATCCAAGTAAAATGAAAACCGTGACAACTTCAATATTGTCTCCATTTATCATGATGTTGCTTATTGGTTCATTTGTGATTTTTGTTTTCTTTATATTGAGGTGTAATCCATACTGAAAGCTGTAGTCTTTTATCATCAGTCAGTGCTTTAAGTTTCCCTTCACTTTCAGCAAGCAAAGTCTTGTTATCTGCATATCGCAAGTCAAGTCTTCCTACAATCCTGATGCCGCGTTCTTCATATAGCCCTGCTCTCAGATTCCAGATCTAGCTGAGATAATGGATTGATGATGGTGGCTATACTAAATGACGTATTTTCAGTTTAGTTGATAAAGCCTTATATTGGAAGAAGCTGCTGCATAGGCCTTTCCTAGCTGGAGACAAGAAGTCAATGCCTGGCTTCAAAGCTTCAAATGACATTCTGACTTGTTAGGGGCTAATGCAGCTGGTTGCTTTAAGTTGAAGCCAATGCTCATTTATCATTCAGAAAATCCTAGGTCCCTTAAGAATTATACTGAATCTACTATTCCTTTGCTCTATAAATGGAACAACAAACTGTAGATGACAGCACATCTATTTACAACATGGTTTACTGAAAATTCCACAATAAAACTCGAAGAGCTAGAACGTAAAAGAGTGGAGCTTGGATTCAAATGGTTGTTTACCTTGGGACGTCTCTTGAGTGTCCAGGGACATGGAGAACCCAAACTCCTCAGATGGTACCAAAGCCTGAATCCCTGACACCTCAGGTGTTGTTGAAGGCAGTATACCTTCAAAATCCCACTTCCGACACCAAATACATCAAAGAAGAAGATCTCATACTATGTCAGGAGTAAGAAGAAAGAGCTTTATTGAGGAATAGAAACTTGAGTTGCAGCAGCACAAAGGAAAGTATGAAGTGTTTTGCTGGGCAGAAGAAAAAGTAGAGTTTTTATGTCATTGCTGATGTCAGATGGATCTTGGCTGAAGGCAGAGAATCCCAGAAAGATGTTTACCGATGTTTTAATGATTATTCAAAGGCATTCGACTGTGTGGATTATAAAAAATTATGGCTAACATTGCAAAGAATGGGGATTTCAGAACACTTATTTGTGCTCATGAGGAACCTGTGCATGGATCAACATAAAACTGTTGAATCAGGACTAGGGAATACTGTATGGTTTAAAGTCAGGAAAGGTGTGTGTCAGGGTTGTATCTTTTCACAATATTAGTCAACGTGTATGCTGAGCAAATAATCTGAGATACTGGACTATATGAAGAAGAACGCGCTATCAGGATTGCAGGAAGACTCATTAACAATCTGCAATATGCAGACAACATCACCTTGTTAGCTAAAAGTGAAGAGGACTTGAAGCATTTACTGATGAAGCTGAAAGACTGCAGTCTTAGTATGGACCGCACCTCAACACAAAACCAAAACCCTCACAACTGGACCAATAAGCAACATCATGATAAATAGGAGAAAAGATTGAAGTTGTTAAGAATTTCATTTTGCTTGGATAAACAGTCAATGTCGATGGAAGCAAGTTGAGAAATTAAATGATGTATTGCATTTGGTAAATCTGCTGTACAAGACCTTTTTAAAGTGTCAAAAAGTAAAGATGTCCGTTTGGGGACTAAAGTTTGCCTGACCTGAGCCATGGTATTTTTTTTTTTTCTTTTTATGCCAGCTGAGCTAGATGTTCCCCAAGACTATGGTCCCCACAGCCCTCTGCCCAGGAATTCAGTCCCTCAGGGAGTTTAGATGTGTTTGTGGAGCTTCCATAACCTTTCCTTGTACAAGTTGTACTGCTTCCCCAGTATTGTGTACTTGTCTTACCCTTCCCCAAAGTTACCACTTATCTATTGTCTATTTAGTATTCCCCCCACCCCTCCCATCCCTTGTAACCAACAAAGATTATTTCTTGTGTGTAAACTATTTCTTGAGTTTTTACACTAGAGATCTCATACAATATTTGTCCTTTTGTGATTGACTTATTTCACTCAGCATAATGTTCTCCAGTTTCATCCATGTTATGAGATGCTTCACAGATTCATCATTGTTCTTTATCTTTACATAATACTCCATTGTGTGTATGTACCATGGTTTGTTTATCCATTCATCTGTTGATGGGCATCTAGGTTTTTTCCATCTTTTTGCTACTGTGAACAATCCTGCAGTGAATATGGGTATGCATATGTCTATTTGTGTGATGGCTTTTATTTCTCTGGGATATATTCCTAGGAGTGGGATTGCTGGATCCTATGGTATTTCTACTTCTAGCTTTCTAAGGAAGCACCATATCGTTTTCCAAAATGGTTGTATCATTTTGCATTCCCACCAGCAGTGCATAAGAGTTCTGATCTCCCTGCAGCCTCTCCAACATTTGTTATTTCCAGTTTTTTCGATTCGTGCCAGTAATGCCAGGGTGAAATGGCATCTCATTGTGGTTTTAATTAGCATTTCTCTAATGGCTAGTGAATGTGAACATTTCCTCATGTGTCTGTTGGCCGCTTGAATGTCTTCTTTGGTGAAGTGTCTGTTCATTTCCTTTGCCCATTTTTAAATTGGATTATTTATCTTTTTGTTGTAGAGGTGTTGGATTTTCTTGTAGATTATAGAGATGAGACCTTTGTCTGACTTGTAATGTCCAAAAACTTTTTCCCAGTCTGTAGGTTTTCTTTTTACTCTTTCCTGGCCATGGTATTTTCAATCACCTCATATGCATGTGGAAGCTGGACAATGAATATGGAAGACCAAAGAAGAATTGGCTCCTTTGAATTATGGTGTTTGGCAAGAATATTGAATATTCCGTGGACTGCCAGAAGAATGAACAAATCTGTCTTGGAAAAAGTACAATGAGAATGCTCCCTAGAAGAAAGGATGGTGAGACTTCGTCTCACATACTTTGGACATGTTATCAGGAGGGACCAGTCTCTGTAGAAGGACATCGTGCTTGGTAGAGTAGAGGGTCAGCGAAAAAGAGGGAAGACTCTCAACAAGATGGATTGACACGGTGGCTGCAACACTGGGCTGAAGCATAACAATGTGAGGATAGCCCAGGTCTAAGCAGTGTTTTGCTCTGTTGTGCATAGGGTTGCTATGTGTTGCAACCAACTGGGTGGCACCTAACGATAACAAGCCACGTTTCACTTATCTGTTCATTTGTTGAGGAGAACTTAGGTTGTTTCCACCTTTTTGCTATTGTGAATAATGGATATTCTACATTTTTTAGGAATTATACATATAGACTGTCAGTTCTGTGGTGCAAATGGTGTCTGACACCAACTACCTGGAATTAAGCCAAACGTCACAGGTTCAGGGCACAGTTCTCCACAAGACTACTCTCACTTCAGACACTTTCTGCAAACTCGGCGCTACCCTCACTTTTGACCAGCTAATTAGACATTCAGGAATTCTCACTATTCAGTTCGATAATTCATTGAAATACCTCTTAGAATTCAAGAAATTCTATAGTTACAGTAAGAGTTCTATTATAGCAAAAAGTTCTATATCAAGTCCAGCCAAAGGAGAGAGGAATAGATGAGGTCAGGAAATGTCCCCGTCATGAAGCTTCCTTTGTCCTTAAGGACAGTTCACACTCCTGGCACATCAATGTGTAAGAATACGAAGACTATTGTCAGCCAGGCAAGATCATCTCTATTTGATGTCCAGAATGTTTATTGGGATAGTGTTGCATAGGCATGATTGATTGAATCAAGGCCACATGATTGAACTCAAAATAAACCACCCTCCTTCCTGTAAGTTGGGCTGGTATCATGTGACTCAAAACTCCAAACCTCTGGTCATACAGTTGGTCTTATTGGTATGGTCAGCCCCCATCCTGAGTCATCATATTAGTCTAAATTACCAGCTGTGGTCCCAGGGGGCCAAAAGGAATAACAATGGAAATTCCAAGAGTTTAGAGGCTACCTCCCAGGAACCTGGGACATAGGCTGACCAAATTCTTTGTTTCACACCTGGAATACGGTACAGCCATGAAGTGGGTTGAAATAGATAATAATGATAATAATAATAGCTATGATTTATTAAGCACTTATTATGTACCATACACTTTTACAGGATATATTCCTATGTGTGTATGTATATATGTATGTATTTTTTTTCCATGAAAGAAACTTGAATGCATGTTTCAATATACAAATTCAAAAGTAAGGTATATGGAGAACTAGTCCATGGTGTCCTGACTAGCAAGGGACAGATCATTGAAGTATGCACTCAGACATTGAAGCTACATCTCAGTTCATTGAATGTTGAAATTCATGGATGTGTGGTGTGCCTTGAGAGGTCAGAGGAAGCAGTACATAACCTGTCCAAGACAGATTAACAAAAGTTTATTAGTTTGACTGACATTAAAAATTTTTTTTTAACAGAGTAAGAGTGTTGGATAAGAGATGGTGCCATCCAGTTCTGTTGAAATTAAATTGGAAATCTTTTCTGAGGCAATTGATAATATGAATCAAAAAGTAAACCATCTTTGTCCCAGCATGCAACATTTTGAGTTCTAGTGGATCATTCTTGGAGAACACCAAGTCAAATACAAGGGCTTTAATTCATTGCTGTCCGTGAAGCTAATGAAAATCCGTGTATGCCACTGGCAAGATAGATGGAGAAGGGCTGGGAAATCTACACATTGACTCATGTTCCCCCAGATCTGGTACAACTTCCCCCCATCCTCCTAAACTTTTCAAGTGAGCAATAGTTCTAAGATTGGGTATTCTTGTGCTTGATGTTGTAGCAGTCAATGGCATTCAAGGACTTGGCTGTGGTTTTCACTGAGGAGGATCTGTGGCTGCTGGACTCCATTCAGAGGAAGGTGTACTGAGATGCGATGGTCAAGAACTTCAGGAACTTGCTCTCTGTGGGTGAGAACAGCAACCCTCAAGAGTGTCTCTAAAATGCTCAGATTTTCAAGGTTTTGAATGGTCATGGAATTCTCACGTGAGTCTGAACAACTGGCTTTCCTGCCAGGTATTTATGAAATAGACTAGAAGGAAGGAGCACATTGCAGCCCAAACTTTGTCCAGTTGCATGAGTGGTGTGAGAGTCAGTGGAAGAAAGTAGACACTGGTTTAGAAGTAGGTGAAACTATGTTTTAGTAATACATATTTATGCATATGTGTCTGGCTCTTAAATGGCATCACTTAAATATTGTCATCTTAGAGAAACATTTGAGAAACACTGCTTCTGATTACTTGATGAGTATGCAGTAGGAACCCAAATTTCCAGTAAATTTTGCTGATAGTGTGTTCACTTTACACAGGTGACTTTTAATGTTCAGAGGCCTTCAACACTTTAAACGATATATGCCACTTAGAAAGGGGGAAAAAGTTTTTGATGATTGTCTTAGTCATTTAGTGCTGCTTGAACTGAGATACCACAAGTGGATGGCTTTAACAGAGAAAAATTTATTTTCTCATGGTAAAGTAGGCTGAAAGTCCAAATTCAGGGCATCAGCTCCAGGGGAAGGCTTTCTCTGTTGGCTCTGGAGGAAGGTCCTTCTCATCAATCTTCCCTTGGACTAGGAGCTTCTCTGTGCAGGAACCCTCGGTCCAAAGGATGTGCTCTGCTCCAGGCACTGCTTTCTTGGTGGTATAAGGTCTCCCTGTCTCTCTGCTGTCTTCTCTCATATCCCAAAAGAAATTGGCTCCAGACACAATCCAATCTTGTAGATTGAGTTGTGCCTCATTAAGATAACTGCTTCCCCCCCCCCCCCCAATTAACATCATAGAGGGAGGATTTACAACACATAGGAAAATTACGTCAAATGACAAAATGGTGGACAGTCACACAATACTGGGAATCATGGCCTAGCCAAATAGATACACATATTTTGGGGGGACACAATTCAATCCATGACAATGATGAAGACAGCAACCCAAAGAGAAGGGGATTCAAATCAGAACCAGCCACTGAGAATCCTTGTAGATTACTGTCCATCTGTTTTATGTTCTCCCTTCTCTCTTGCCGTTACTCTGATACAAATTGCCAAACCTCTCTCCTGGATGATTGCCACTTCCTATGTCCTGATTGCCCTACTTGCACCCTTCTCCTCCTAAATTCTGTTTGCCATTTAGAGGTCAATGTGATCCATGAGAAATGTAAGTCCAATCAAGTCACTCCCATATTCAAGCCCTTGATGGGTTCTCATATTAGCTAGTAGGTGATTCATAAACCAGAATGAATGAGGTGTTGCAGAACACTTGTGTCTTCAGGTGAAGCCCTAACCAAGTTCTGCTTTCTTAGGTGCCCTTGTAGTGAGTGTGTGTTTGTGCATGAGTACTTGATTCACATCCTAGGGAGACATTTAAATACCATGGTTCTGACCATGCTGAATAACATACTTTCGTTGTAGCTTTTCTGGAGCCTTATTTAGGAGTACATATTCATTTCTGTAAAGCAATAGTTTTTTTGTATGAAGATCCTAGTGTCTACTTCTGAAACAGGCCCTGCACAGAGGAAAAAGAAATCTGTTTTTTTTCTGAAGTCTCAGACAATAACCAGGCAAACTTAATTTCCCTTCAAAGATTTGACATCTGCTGCCTATTCAACTCCCAATGTCTACATCCACATCTCCACCTCTGGGTTTCCTGTTACCTGTGCTAAAGGCGGCCAATTTAGGATAAGAGTAACACGAGTCACACAGCTGATTGTTGCCTATACGTCTGATCATTTCAATGTTCCATTTTAATTATTTGCTTAATTAAGGACTTGACAAGTATTTGAACCAAACTGTTCCAGCATTTTTGAGCAGAAGCCATAGTCAGAAACATGCCTTTCATTTAAAGCAGTGGAAGCATTTCATGTGTGTGTGGATTTCTATATGAGTTCAGAAATTATTTACTAAGTGACACATTTGTTTTTTTTTTTTTTTTTAATTGTACTTCAGGTGAAGGCTTACAGAACAAATAGTTTCTGATGAAACAGTAGTACGCATATTGTTTTATGACATTGGTTAACAACCCCACAACGTGGCAACCCTTTCCCTTCTCGACTTTTTTTTTTGGTGAAAATATACATAGCCAAAGATACACCATTTCAAAAATTTCTACATGCACAATTCAGTGACATCGACTACACTCTTCCAGTTGTGCTGCTATTCTCACTTTAGATGAAGGCTTACAGAACAAAATAGTTTCTCATTTAACAGTTAGTACACATGTTGCCCTATGACAATGGTTAACAACCTCACAACACATCAACACTATCCTTACTCAACCTTGGGTTCCCTATCACCAGCTTTCCTGTCCCCTTCTGCCTTCTGGCCTTTGTCCCTGGACTGCTGTGTCTCATTAGTCCTATTTGGTTTTATGGGGCTGTCCACTCCCTGGTTGAACGGTGAACCTCAGAAATGACTTCACCACTGAGCTAAAAGGGTGTCTTGGGGGCATACTGTTGGTGTTTCTCCAGTCTTCTTTAGGCCAGTAAATCTGGTCTTTTTTTTTGTGAGTTAGAATTTTGTTGTGCATCCTTCTTCAGCTCTGTCCAGAACCCTCTGTTGTGATCCTGGTCAGAGCAGTCAGTGGTGGTCTAAGGGACACATTTCTTCTTGTGATTATGCTCTGGTATTTCCTGTCCTGTTTCTTTCTCTTTTTTGTGTATGTGTATTACAAACCTTTAAATTTATTTTACAACACCCTAATTGGCTGCAGTCTTTGATTTGAAAAACTGTTGCAAGTGGTCAATTTATCTACATTCAAAGAGACAGTCTGAAAGTGTCAGAAGGAACCAATGCATAGGCCTTCGTGCTTTCTTTTCACCAATGAAGTTCTTGCCACCTTTGATTTTTTCCTTAGCAGCATCACAGTTGGTGTGTCCCGGTGTCTGGTACAACATTTGACTTTCCCAGCAAAAGTGGCTTCCTGTCCCTTTCCTATTCTAGATAGCTTATTTAGAAAAGATTTTTGTATCTGTAACATGGCTTAAGTGCTCACAAAAGATTCCAACAGAGATTTATTTACTCATTGAACATTCCTGTGTGCCATGTACTATTTTGGACAGTGGTTATAATGTAGGCAACAGTGTAAATGCTTGTCCTTATTGATATTGCTTTGTAATCAGAAATACATACAATAAACAACAGGACCAAGATAGCATGTCAGGTTGTCATAAGTGCTGTCTATAACACAGAGTCAAGGGGGATGGAAATTGCTAGCGGTGAATTGACTGTGGACAGGATTGATTATTTTACATTGAACTCATTGATGGACTGACAGTTGAGAGAGACCTCAAAGAAGTAAGCAACCATTCATGGAAGTATCTTAGCTGGGTAGAGTACCAGGAGGAATGTCACTCCCAGCGTAGGCTTGACTTTCAGAACATTGCACTGTGCCCTCTTCTATTCCTTCTCCCCTGCTGTGTCTCTGATGTGAAAGATTAGATTGCACTGGTTCACTTTTTTTCCTGGAGATTATCAAGGTCTTAATTACTGTCAGGTTTCGGAATAGTGTATGTCATCACTTCAGCTTTCCTTTGTCTTCATCCTCATGGAGGTATCTTCTTAACAGGATCTAAAGGACAACTCTGATTACATGCTACACTTTATTCAGTAAGGGATAATGTATATTGCTCTGAAGCTTGCAATTTATTGCCACCATTCCAGGGTCTCTCAGTTTCTTACACATTGGAGTAATTTTCCTATAAAATAGCTCAAGATAGAGTTATGCACTGACTGATTAAATGTCTGCTAAGACAAATGAGACAGTGTTTAATTGGTTCTTCCTAGAGGGATAAAAGTGACATTCTCCTCTGTAAAATTTCCTTAGAGGTACTTTTTTGCATTTAATTGAGGTTACTCTTATGGATTGAATTGTGGCCCCGAAAAATATGTAATGTAAATCTTAATCTCTATGCCTGTGGTTATAATCCAATTTGAGAATGGGTTGTCTTATGTTAATAAGACAGGATTACTATAGCATGCTTCTGGCATCACACCAAAGAAAAACAACCTTCTCTGGATTCACTAACATCTCATCCCCTGTTCTAAGTGTGAAATCTTGAAAACTTGCAACAAATCTTTCGCCTCTCTGTATCACTGTATTCTCTTCCCTTACAGGAGACAAGTTCCCAATGGTGATGGAGACTTTTCCACAAGCAGGACCACATGTGGATCTTTCCCATGCCCAAATGTGGTGCCAAATCCAAGTGAAATAACCAGGTGTCAAGATTCCAGTTCTCAGTTCTACAAACAAGGTTTGGGGAGGACTATGTGTTCATACAGGAGAGAAGCCTTATTGGTGTAATATTTGTACAGAAACATTGAGTAATGTGTCCAGCTTTGATCTTTATCAGCATTGACATTCAGAAGATTAATCTGATACATGAAGTGAGTGTGAAAATAGCTTGTTATGACTCAGCTCTTCATAATTATCAGAGGATTCACATAGCTGAGAAGTGCTCTAAGTGTGATGAATGTGGTAAGGAATTTAGTCAGAGCTCACATCTGCAAAATTGTCAGAACGTCCACATTCTAGAGAACCCGCACAAATGTGAGGGATGTGGGAAATACTTCAGTACTAGAGACACAATTAATTTGTGTTTCTGAGGAATGTGACAGAACTTTTATTTATCCTTCCCATTTTCAGGCCCGTCAGAGAATCCACACTGTTGAGAAACCATACAAATGTGAGGAGTGTGAGAAGAGTTTCAGGATGAAAATTCGTTGTCAAGTTCATCTGTTAGCCCACACAGGAGAAAACCCTATAAATGTGATGTGTGGGGGAAGGTTGTCCATCAGAGTTCATATTTTAAAATCCATCAGAAGGCCCACAATGTATAGAAGTCTTACAAGTATGAGGAGTGTGGGCAAGGCTTCAATAACAGTTGAAAACTTCAAGTTCACCAACTGATCCATACTGGTGAGGAATCATACCAGTGTGATGAGTGAGCGAAGGGCTTCAGTTGTAGAGCAAATGTTCAAATTCATTGTAGAACCCACACAGTAGACAAAGCCTATAGTTTTGAGAAGTGTCGGAAATGCTTCTGGGATGCTTCAAAACTTCTGACCCATCACAGAGTCCACAGTGGAGAAAAACCCTTCAAATGTGAAGAGTATGGGAAGTACTTCAGTAGTAGGGGCTATCTTCCAATTCATTGCAGAGTCCACACAGTGAGAAGCCTTGTAATTGTGAGGAATATGTCAAATACTTCGTTAATCCTTTGCGTTTTCAGTATCAAAAGAAAATCCACACTGGCGAAAAACCATTCAAATGTGATACATGTGGCAAGAAGTTCTATTTTAGGAACACTTAATTATCATTGCAGAACTCACATGGGGGAACAACCCTACAAATGAGAAAATTGAAGGAAGGGCTTTCAGTTTCCTTCAATTCTTAATATTCCATAAGAGGATCCATACAAGAGGGAAGATAGGCACTGGCTGATGAAGATGGAGGTAGATGGATATACAAGCCCAGGAACTCTAAGGATTGCCTGCTACTAGAAGATGAACAGACAAGGACCTCCTTCCTAGAGCCACATTCTGAATTCAAATTTCTAGACTGCTGAACTGTGAGAAAATACATTTCTGTTCTTTAAGGCCAGCAATTAGGAAATTAAGACTGGAAGTGACAAACTTTTCCAAGGCAGCTACACCATTTTACATTCCCACTGACAATGGATGAAGGTTTCCATTCTCTACATCCCCGTCAATCCTTACTATGTTATGATTTTTTTCTAAGTTTTATTTATTTGGTGGTTGTTAATATACAGAGCAAAAGATACACCAATTCAATAGTTTCCTACACGTACAATTTAGCAGCCACTCTCACCCTCCTTTTCTGAGTTGCTCCTCCCACATTAAGATAATTACATTGCCCTCTATAGTTCCTATCTGATCTTCTGAGTTGCTGTTATCAATTTGATTCAATATCGATAGTTCTTAAAAGAGCATAATGCTGAAGACAGACACTTTTTACAAGTTAAACTATTGTCCAACCTTAAGATGACTCCGGTGTACATTTTTGGTTCGAAGTTTAAAGATTATTTCAGCACAGTAGTTTCAGGAGTTGATTCACCCTCCATGGTTCCAGAAAGTCTACAGTCCATGAGAACATGACATTCTGTTCTACATTTCCCCCCTTTGGATCAGGGTTCTTATGGATCATACCTATGGTAGTTCTGTTTTTAGCTTTTGAGGAAATGCGACACTTTTTCACAATGGATGTACCATTTTACGTGAAGTTTCCAATTTCTCCACATCCTCGTGAACCCTTATTATTTTCCATTATGATTTTTAACAATACTATCCTAGTGGGTATAAAGTGATTTCTCATTGTGATTTTGATTTGCATTTCTGTAATGCCATATCATTGAGCTTTTTTTCAATTGTTATTTCAATTATTTATCTTCTTCACAGAAATATAAATTCTAGTCCTTAGCCCATTTTTAATTACTATTTTTGTTGCTGAGTTGTAAGAATTATTTTTATATATTCTGAATAATAGAGAATTAACAGAGAAATGATTCACAAACATTTTCTCCCAGTTTGTGGGTTACCTGTATCATAGTCTTTTCACTTTTATACACAGAGAATTTTAATTTTAATAAAGTTCAATTTATTTTTTCTTTTGTTTCTTGTACTTTTGCTGTCATATGTAAGAATCCATTGCCAACTCCAAACTCATGAAGATTTACCTGTATTTCTTCTAAGGGTTCTACTGTTTTAGCTGTTATATTGATGTTTTTGATGCATTTGGAGTTTTTTTTTATATGGGGTTAGGTAAGGGCCCAAATTCATCCTTTTCCATGTTGTTATCCAGTTGTCCTACCACCATTTCTTGAAAAGACCACTATTTCCCACAGTGAGTAATGTTATGATTTGATTGTGTCCTCCAGCGAGAATTGTTGAAATTCTAACTCCCAGTGTCTGTGAATGCAATCTCATCAAAATTCTAACAGGCATTATGCTGCATGAATTTAGTCACAAAAGGACAAATATTGTATAAGACCACTATTATAAGAACTCAAGAAAAGGTTTAAACACAGAAGAAAACATTCTTTGATGGTTACAAGGGTGGGGAGGGAGGGAGAGGGTTATTTACTAACTAGATAGTAGATAAGAATTAGACTTCTGGCAACATGGTGCTCTAGGCAGAAACACCACACCATCACTCCACAGCAAAGATCTGAAAAACTAAGCCAAACAGATAAAACAGTAATCCAGAAACCCTAAGCATCAAATGAAGAGATAAAGAACTCAGCCAAGCACCAAATGGAATAAGAAACAGAGAACAGAGAGCGAAGAGATACACGTGCAGAGGTCCCCTATCAGCTAACGCAGCACGGATCCGCCATCTTGGACTCCTATCAAAGACCAGGGTACAGGGGGTATGAGAAAGTAGCTTCACGGAACTTCCAGCAGGAGACAGAATAATCAGCAACCAACGATATATGCTTTCCCACCCCCCAGCCTTCTTCACCCCCACTCAACCTCCTCTGCTTCCCGTGGCCACAGTCTCTTGGCCGGGAAGTACCGGCTGCTTGGATTCCACCCGCCTGCACAGGCCGACTCCCTGGGTGCCATTTGTTTGCTGCTGGTGTTGCTTTTTGCCACTTCTTTTGATTTCTTCCTTCCCTCTTGCTGCCTCCGCCTCCATTTGCTTGAGTGCCTGGTTCTGTGCACCACCTTTGCTTCTTCCTAAAAGGCTGTGGAGCTTCGCTTGAGTGTGGGACTGCTTCCTGGTCCATGCTGCCGCACTGGTGGAATCCCAGGGCTTTTTTGTTTGTTTTGAATTGTTTCTCCTTTTCTCGAATTGGGGGCCTGTTCTGGCTGGGTGGTGCTGCATGGCTTGGGACCTACCTCCTCAGCTTGTGCAGACTCAGAGGGATTCCTGGGGGCATTTCTTTTTTTGTGTTTTTGAGAGGTGTCATTGTTTGAATTATGTCCTACAAAAATGTGTATATCAGTTTGGCTGGTCCATGATTCCTGGTATTGTGTGATTTTCCTATATGTTGTAAATCCTGCTCCTATGATGTTAATGAGGGAGGGTGGGTGACAGTTGTGTTAGTAAGGCAGGACCTGATCTACAAGACTGGACTGTGTCCTGAGGCAATCTCTTGAGATATAAAAGACGGAAGTGAGCAGTGAGACGGGGACCTTATACCATCAAGAAAGCAGTGCCAGCACTGGGGTCCCTGCACCGAGAACCTCCTAGTCTGTGGGAACACTGAAGAGAAGAAGACTGACAGAGAAAAAGGCTTCCCCTGGAGCTGATGCCCTGAATTTGAACTTTTAGCCTACTTTGACTATGAGGAAATAAACTTCTCTTCATTAAAACCATCCACTTGTGGTATTTCTGTTGTAGCAGCACTAGATAACTAAGACAGGGTTTTCTTTTTCTTTTTTTTTTTTAATTATTTTCCCCCTCTTTTTCTTCATTACTCAGTTTCTCATCTATACCTTCCTTCCTTTTCCCTGAATACCTGGCGCTGAGTGACACCTCTATGCCTTCTAGCCAGGCTGTACTTCAGCACCTGGAAACAACTTCCCGAGACCTCGTAGCCACACCAGTGGGATCCCTGGGATCTTTACTTTTCTTTTTTTCTTTCTAATTTTTATTTATTATTTTATTTTCTTTTTTTCTTCTTCCCCTTTGTGTTTTTCTCCATTTCATAGTCTCTCATCTCCACTCCAACAGCAAGCTCCCATAGCACTCTTTTTTGTTTATATGTTTTTGGCTCCTGTTTCTCTCTCCTCTCTCCCATACCCATCTTTGCTCCACACATCACAACCTAGGAAGATAAGGGTAAATTTCTCAGTAACCACAAAGAAAGTTAACAAACATAAAAATAAAGAGGAAAAACATAAAGCCTCAGTAAAAACAAAACCTACAAAGACAAAACAAATGAAAAAATATCCACAAACAAAAGGAATTCAGCACAGGAGAGTAAGAGGAACAAAGAAAACGTCAGCACCACAAAAAAAAAAAAAAAATCACTACAAAATGACAGCAACAAACTCACATATATCAATAATTACACTGAATATAAATGGCCTCAATGCACCCATAAAGAGATGGAGAGTGACAGAATGGATTAAAAAAACAGGATCCATCAATAGCCATCTACAAGAGACACACCTTAGAAACAAAGATGTGAATTTATTAAAAATCAAAGTTTGGAAGAAAATATATGAAGCAAACAACTACCAAAAAAGAGCAGGAGTGGCAATACTAATCTCAGATAAAATAGACTTTAAAACAAAATCCACCATAAAAGACAAGGACATCATATAATTATTAAGGGGACAATCCATCATTAAGACATAACTATAATAAACATCTATGCAACCAATGATGGCTCCAGAATACATAAACTCTTAACATAGTGAAAAGAGAAATTGACAGTTCCACAATAATAGTAGGAGAATTCAACACACCACTCTTGGTAAAGGACAGAACATCTAGAAAGAAACTTAGCAAAGATACAGAAGACCTAAAGGGCACAATCAGCCAACTTGACCTCATAGACATATATAGAACACTCCATCCAACAGCTGCAAAGTATACATTCTTTTCAAATGCACATGTAACGTTCTCCAGAATAGAGCATATCTTAGGCCACAGAGCAATCCTCAACAAGATCCAAAACGTTGAGATAATACAAAATATCTTCCCTGACCACAGTGCCATCAAGGTAGAAATTAAAAACAGAGCAAGGAAAAAAAACCAATTGCATGGACACTGAATTACACCCTTCTTACAAACCACTGGGTAATAGAAGAAATCAGAGATGGAATAAAAAAATTCCTAGAATCAAACGAGAATGAAAACACATACCGAAACCTTTGGGGGACAGCAAAGGCAGTCCTTAGAGGACAGTTTATACCAATAGATGCACACATCAAAAAAGAAGAAAGGGACAAAATCAAAACGTTAACTACACAACTCAGACTGAGAACAGCAAAAAAAAGCCCACAGCCACCAGAAGAAAGGGAATAACAGCAGAAATAAATGAAATAGAGAATAGAAAATAGGAAGAATCAAGAAAACCAAAAGTTGGTTCTTTGAAAGAATCAACAAAATTGACAAACCACTGGCCAGAATGACAAAAGAAAAACAGGAGAGGATGCAAATAACCCAAATAAGAAATGAAATGGGCAACATTACAACAGACCCAACTCAAATAAAAAGGATCATGACAGAATATGAAAAACTATACTCCTACAAATTTTAAAACCTAGAGGAAATGGATAAATTTCTAGAAACACACTACCTACCCAAACTACAACAAAGTGATGTTAAAAATCTGAACAGACCCATAACAAGAGAAGAGATCAAAAAGGTAATAAAAAAAAACTGCCAACAACAAAAAAAGCTCTGGCCAAGATGTCTTCACTGGAGAATTCTACAAAACATTCAGAGAATAGCTTGTACCAGTACTGCTCAAACTATTTCAGAACATAGAAAAGGAAGCAACACTTCCGAATTCATTCTGTGAAGCCAGCCTAACCCTGATACCAGAACCAGGCAAAGACACCACAAAAGAGAAAATTACAGACAATATCTCTCGTGACTATAGATGCAAAAATTCTGAACAAAATTCTACCCAATAGAATTCAGCATCATATCAAAAAAAAATAATACACCACGACCAAGGAAGATTCATACCAGTTATCAAGGATGGTTCAAAATTAGAAAATCAATCAATGTAATCCACCACATAAACAAAAGGAAAGAAAAGAATCACAAGGTCATCTCCATTGACGCAGAAAAGGCATTCGACGAAGTCCAACACCCATTCCTGATAAAAACTCTCGATTAAAACGGGTATAGAAGGGAAATTTCTCAATATAATAAAGGGCATCTATGCAAAACCAATGGCCAACATCATTCTTAATGGAGAGAGGCTGAAAACATTCCCCTTGAGAAAAGGAACAAGACAAGGATGCCCTTTATCACCACTCCTATTTAACTCTGTGCTGGCAGTTCTAGCAAGAGCAGTAAGGCAAGAAAAAGAAATAAAAGGCATCCAAATTGGTAATGAAAAAGTTAAACTGTCCCCATTTGCAGATGATATGATACTATACATATAAAACCCTAAAAACTCCACCAGAAATCTACTTAAACTAATAGGAAGATTCAGCAGAGTAGCAGGATACAACATAAACATACAAAAAACAGTTGGATTCCTATACACCAATAAAGAGAACGATGAAGAGGAAATCAGAAACACAATACAATTTTCAATAGCCCCTAAAAAAAAAAAATACTTAGAAATAAATCTAACCAGGGATGTAAAAGACCTATACAAAGAAAACTACAAAACACTACTGCATGAAACCCAAAGGGATCTACATAAATGGAAAAACATGCCATGCTCATGGATAGGTAGTCTCAACATTGTGAAAATGACAATTCTACCCAAAGCAATTTACAAATACAACACAATCCCCATCCAAATACCAACAACATTCTTCAAAGAGATGGAAAAACTAATCATTAACTTTATATGGAAAGGGAAGAAGCCTCGAATAAGTAAAGCACTATTGAAGAAGAAGAATAAAGTAGGAGGATTTGCACTACCTGAGCTCAGAACCTACTATACAGCTTTGGTAGTCAGAACAGCCTGGTACTGATACAAAGATACTTTGACCAATGGAACACAATTGAGAACCCAGATGTAAATCTATCCACCTATGGTCACCTGATCTTCGACAGTGGCCCAAAGTCCATCAAATGGGGAAGAGATAGTCTTTTTAACAAATGGTGCCGACAAAAATGGATCTCTATCTGCAAAAAAATGAAACAGGACCCATACCTCACAGCATATACAAAAACTAATTCAAAATGGCATTAAGAGGATACAAACCATAACCATCAACACACAAACCCCAGAAGATAAGCTAGGTAACTGGGATCTTCTAAAAATCAAACACCTATGCTCTTCAAAAGTCACCAAAAGAGTAAAAAGAAAACCCACAGATTGGGAAAAAAATTTTTGACAGTGCAAGTCAGACGAAGGTCTAATCTCCATAATCTACAAGAAAATCCAACACCTCTACAAGAAAAAGACAAATAATCCAATTAAAAAATGGGCAAAGGAAATGAACAGACACTTCACCAAAGAAGACATTCAAGTGGCCAACAGACAGATGAGCAAATGCTCGCGTTCACTAGCCATTAGAGTAATGCAAATTAAAACCACGATGACTTATCATCTCACCCCAACAGTACTGGCACGAATAAAAAACACTGGAAATAACAAATGTTGGAGAGGCTGCAGGGAGATTGGAACTCATATGCACTGCTGATGAGAATGCAAAATGGTACAACCATTCTGGAAAATGATATAGCGCTTCCTTAGAAAGCTAGAAATAGAAATACCGTACGATCCAGCAATCCCACTCCTAGGAATATATCCTAGAGAAATAAGAGCTGTCACACGAATAGACATGCACACCAATGTTCATGGCAGCATTGTTCACAGTAGCAAAAAGATGGAAACAACCTAGATGTCCATCAATGGATGATAATGGAGTACTATGCAACGACAAAGAACAATGATGAATCTATGAAGCATCTCATAACATGGATGAAACTGGAGGACATTATGCTGAGTGAAATAAGTCAATCACAGAAGGACAAATATTGTATGAGACATCTACTGTAAAAACTCATGAAAAAGTTCACGCACAAAATGTAAATCTTTGTTGGTTACCAGGAATGGGAGGGTTGGGGGGGGAATACTAAATAGGCAATAGGTAAGTAGTATCTTGGGTGAAGGGTGAGACAGTACGCAATACAGGGGAAACCAGCACAGCCTGTACAAGGAAAGGTCATGGAAGCGCCACAGACACATCCAAACTCCCTGAGGGACTGAATTGCTGGGTGGAGGGCTGTTGGGACCATGGTCTCGGGGAACATCTAGCTCAATTGGCATAACAGTTTATGGGGTGAATGTTCTACATTCTGCCTTGGTGAGTAGCGTCTGGGGTCTTAAAAGCCTGTGAGCAGCCATCTAAGATACTCTACTGGTCTCATCCCTTTGGGAGCAAGTGAGAATGAAGAGAACAGGATACAAGGAAAAGATTGGTCCAAAGGACTAATGGACCACAGCTACCAAGGCCTCCACCACACTGAGTCCAGTACAGTTAGATAGTGCCCAGCTACCACCGCTGACTGCTCTGAACGGTATCACAACAGAGGGTTCTGGACAGAGCTGGAGAAGGATGTAGAATAAAATTCTAACCCACAAAAAAAAAAGACCAGATTTACTAGCCTAAAGGAGACTAGAGAGGCCCCAAGAGTATGGCCCCCAGACACTCTTTTAACTCAGTGATGAAGTCATCTCTGAGGTTCACTGTTCAGCCTGGGAGTGGACAGCCCCTTAAAACCAAATGGGACTGATGGGGTACAGCAGTCCAGGGACAAGGGTCAGAAGGCAGAGAGGGACAGGGAAGCTGGTTATAGGGAACCCAAGGTTGAGTAAGGATAGTGTTGATGTGTTGTGAGGTTGTTAACCATTGTCATAGGGCAACATGTGTACTAACTGTTAAATGAGAAACTATTTTGTTCTGTAAGCCTTCATCTAAAGTGAGAATAGCAGCACAACTGGAAGAGTGTAGTCGATGTCACTGAACTGTGCATGTAGAAATTTTTGAAATGGTGTATCTTTGGCTATGTATATTTTCACCAAAAAAAAAAAAAAGGGCCAAGAAGGGAGAGGTTTGACATGTTGTGGGGCTGTTAACCAATGTCATAAAACAATATGTGTACTACTGTTTCATCAGAAACTATTTGTTCTGTAAGCCTTCACCTAAAGTACAATTAAAAAAAAGAAAGTAACAATCTTTGTTGGTTACAAGGGATAGGAGGGGTGGGGGGGAAATATTAAATAGACAATAGATAAGTGGTATCTTTGGTGAAGGGTGAGACAGTACGCAACACTGGAGAAGCCAGCACAACTTGTACAAGGAAAGGTCACAGAAGCTCCATAGACACATCCGAACTCCCTGAGGGACTGAATTGCTGGGCGGAGGCTGTGGGGACCATTGTCTTGGGGAACATCTAGCTCAACTGGCATAACACAGTTTATAAAGACAATGTTCTACATTCTACCTTGGTGAGTAGCATCTGGGGTCTTGAAAGCCTGTGAGCAGCCATCTAATATACTCCACTGGCCTCACCCCTTTGGGAGCAAGGGAGAATGAAGAGAACAAGATATAAGGAAAAGATTAGTCCAACGGACTAATGGACCACAGCTACCAAGGCCTCCACCAGACTGAGTCCAGTAGAGCTAGATGGTACCCGGCTACCGCCACTGACTGCTCTGGGATCACAACAGAGGGTTCTGGACAGAGCTGGAGAAGGATGTAGAACAAAATTCTAACACACACAAAAAGACCAGATTTCCTGGCCTGAAGGAGACTGGAGAAACCCCGAGAGTCTGGCCCCCAGACACCCTTTTAGCTCAGTGGCGAAGTCACTTCCGAGGTTCACCATTCAGCCGGGGATTGGTCCGCCCCATAAAACAAATCAGGACTAATGAGGCACAGCAGTCCAGGGATAAGGACTAGAAGGCAGAAGGGGACAGGAAAGCTGGTGATAGGAACCCAAGGTTGCGTAAGGATAGTGTTGACGTGCACCGGGGCTGTTATAGGGACATGTGTACTAACGGTTTAATGAGAGAGTATTTTGTTCTATAAACCTTCATCTAAAGTGAGAATGGCAGCACAGCTGGAAGAGCGTAGTTGATGTCACTGAACTGTGCATGTAGAAATTTTTGAAATGGTGTATCTTTGGCTATGTATATTTTCACCAAAAAAAAAAAAGAAGAGTGTTGACATTTTATGGGGTTGTTAACCAATGTCATAAAACAATATGTGTACTGACTGTTCAGTGAGAAACTATTCTGTAAACCTTCACCTAAAGTATAGTAAAAAAAAAAGAAAAAACAAAGAATTATCTCTGGTGAAGTGAAGGACAGCACACAGTCAGGGGAAGTCAGCACAACTGGACTAAACCAAATCTAAGAAGTTTCCTGAATACAACCACTTTGAGGGACAGAGAAGCAGGGGCGGGTGTCTGGGGACCATGATTTCAGGGGACATCTAGGTCAATTGGCATAAAAATGTTTATTAAGAAAATGTTCTGCATCCTAGTTTGGTGAGTGGCATCTGAGGTCTTAAAAGCTAGGGAGGGGCCATCTAACATGCATCAATTGGTCCCAACTCACCTGGAGTAAAGGAGAATGAAGAACACCATAGACACAAGGAAAGTATTAGCCCAAGAGACAGAAAGTGCCACTTAAACCAGAGACTGAATTGGCCTGAGACCAGAAGAACTTGATGGTGCCCAGCTACCACCAATGACCACCCCGATGGGGAACACAACAGAGTCCCTAATGGAGCATGAGAAAAGTGGAGTGCAGAACTCAAATTTTAGCAAAAAAACCATACTCAGTGGTCTAACTGAGACTGGAATATCCCCAGAAAGCATGACCCTGGACTCTCTGTCTCCCCAGAACTAAAACCATTCCAAGGCCAACTCTTCAGACAAAGATTAGACTGGACTATGGGACATAAAATGATACTTGTGAAGAGTGTGCTTCTAAGCTCAAGTAGATACATGAGACTAAATGGGTAGCTCTTATCCAGAGGGGAGATGAGAAGGCAGAAATGGTCAGGAGCTGTTTGAATGCACACGGGAAATCAGGGGTGGAAAGGAGTGTGCTGTCACAGTATAAGGAGAGCAATTAGGCTCACATAACAATGTATGTGTAAATTTTAGTATGAGAGACTAACTTGAATTGTAAACTTTCACATAAAGTACAACAATAAAAAAAAAAAATCTAACAGGCTCACGAGACTGAAGGGGCACACCAGTCCAGGGGCAAGGACTAGAAGGCAGGAGGGGACAGAAAAGCTGGTAATGGGGAACCCAGGTTCCAGAAGGAAGAGTGCTGACAGGTCATGGGGTTGTTAATCAATGTCATAAAACAATATGTGTACTAACTGTTTAATGAGAAGCTAGTTCTGTAAACCTTCATCTAAAGTACAAAAAAAAAAAAAGTCAAATTAAAATTCTAACGGGCTCTCTACAGAAATGGGAAAGCCAATCCTCAAATTTACATAGCATTGTAAGGGGCCCTGATAGCCAAATAATCTTTCAAAAGAACAACAAACTAGGTCTCACATACTGTAAACCTACAGGAATCAAAACATTCTGGCACTGGAGTAATGATGGCCACGTATGTCAATGGGATAGAATTCGGAGTCCAGAAAGAAACTCATACTTCTATGGTTAATTGATTGTCAGCAAGAGTGCTATGTCATATAATGGGGAAAAGAACAGTCTCTTTCATAAATGCTACACAGACACCTGGATTTCCACAAGCAAGACAATGAAGCTGGATCTGTACCTCACATCACACATGAAAATTAACTCAAAACGCATCAACAAACTAAATGTAAAAAGTAAATGCACAGAATTCATTAAAAACAAACATAGTGATAATATTTGTGATCTAGCTTTCAGCAATGGATTCTTAGATATGACACCAAAAACATGAGAATCAAAAGAGAAAATAGATAAACTGCACTAGACGGTGGCACAAATAATAACATGCCTTGAGAACAGAGGATGGGGGATGACAGCAGCCATTTAGGTTAATATCTACATACTACTGAGGACTGCAGTACCTAATAGCTTTCTACATTGTACCTAATGATCATTTCAAGGAATTTTTTTTCCTGTTTCTTCTTCTGGATACAATTTTCAAATATTGTACATTTCTTCCTTTTCATTCTTTAACAAACAAGTACTGAGCACACCTAAGAATGGCTACTCATGTTACGGTTGTGTAGATTCATCAGGAAAGTCCCAGCCTTCATGGAGCTTATGTTCTAGTGAATACTGGTTTTGATGTGTCCATCATTTTACTTTGTAAAGACATGGTCAAACTCTTACTCTAAGGCCTATCACCTGAGTGATATTTGGCAACTCTCAAGGTTCTGACTGAAGCCTGTACTGCACCATTTACACCGAGTTCTGTGTCGTGTTATCTCTTGACCACTGGGATTTGTTAAGCTATGGCTGAAACAGTTACTTTAATGACACAAATATTGTCTCTCCAATGAAAACTGATGATTACAAAATTCAGGTTAAAAATGAGTTTTCATAAAACATCATCTTATAAAATTTCTTTACTGTGAGGATTCTCTACATTGTTTCCACTCTCATCACTTTCATTAAATATATCATCATCGTGGATTCTTTGATGTCTTATAAGATATAAACTTAACTGGAAGTGTTTACAACATGTCTCACATTTGTAAGATTTTACTCCTCTGTGAATTTTATACCAATTAGATGTCCAATGGAAGAGTTTATCACACATGTCACATTTGTATGGCTTCTTTCCAGTGTGGACACTGTTGAGGACTTCAGCTATGACTGTATTAACACAGTACCCACACTTATTTTGTTTCTTTTGAGTGGACTTTCTGATATTATCTAGACTGTTGCTCCACTTGAATCCCGTCCCACACTTCTCACATCTGTATGGCTTTTTTCTAGAGTGAACTCTCTGGTGACTTTAAAGCTGTGATTTCTGACAAAAATCTCTTCCCACACTCCTCACATTTGAATGGTTTGTCTACATCGTAGATTCCCTGATGGATGTCAAGACCTGAGAGCTGAATGAAGCATTTCCCACACTCTGCATAATTATAAGGTTTCTCTGTCTGGGTATGCCTATGTCTATGCTGCTCTTTATATAACTGAGAAGTGGTTAAGTTTAGGATCTACCCTACACTGGTTTGACCTCAACTGATTGATTAGTTACGTTACATTAGATGGTGTTATCAAAGGCCATTACATTACATCCACAGGTTAGGGGTTAGGATTTCAACAAGTATTTTGGAGACACAATTCAAACCATTACAGTTCCTCCAAAAGTCAAACATAAAATGACCATATGAGGAGTAATTAAACACCTAGGTGTATACACCATAGAATTGATTTGAAAATAGATAAATACTTGTACATGAATGTTCATAGCAGCACTATTAATAATAGGTAACGTGGAAACAATACAAATATACGTCAGTGGGTCACTGGATAAACAAAATGTGGTATATACATACAATCCAATATTTAGCCATAAAAAGAAATGAAATACTAGTACATACTAATATGTGGATAAACACTGAGAACATTATGCTAAGTTAGACGCTAGAAAGAAGGTCATATATGATTCCATTTATATGCACTATCCATAATGGGCAAATCCATAACAAGTGTGTAGTTTCCAGGGGAAACAGGAAGAGGGAAATGGAGGTGACTGCTGAATGGATGCAGGGTTTTCTTTTTGGGGGGATGAAGATGTTTTGGAATGTAAGAAGTGGTGGTTTCAAAACATTGTGAATTTACTAAATGCCACTGAATTGTAGACTTACAGCGGTTAATTTTATAGTGAGTTTCTCCTTAATAAAAAAGTTTAGAAGAAAAAGTCTACAGTAAATTTTTTTTCCAGGTCAAACCTCCCACCCACCCCCTAAAAAATATCCAAAGATAGAAGACAAACTGGAAGAAATTTGCAATTTATTTAAAGGATAAAAAAACTAAACCAGTTGCCATGTAGTTGATTCGTGTAACAGATAAGAGGCTTTATGGTAGTTACTGATATGTGTCAACTTGGCTAGGCCATGATTATCAGTAGTACGTAATTATCCTCCATTTTGTGACCCGATGTAACTGTCCTCCATTTTGTGGTATAGGGTAATCATTTCTATAACGTGATCTGATGTGATCATCCAGTCAGTTGTAAGGGGACTTTCCTTGGGAGTGTGTCCTGCACCCAATGCATACGTGGACATTCTAGAAAAGCTCGTTTTCTTGCTCTGGATCCTGTTTCCAGGTTTTCATCATCTGACCTCCAGTTTTTGGGACGTACACCAGCAGCTTGTCGTCTGACTTGGCAACTTTCGGATTTGCCAGTTACATAGCCCTGTGAGCCATCAACCTGTTGTCTGACCTGCCTGCATTGGGATTCGCCATCTCTGCAGTCCTGTGAACCAGCAGCCTGCCATCTGATCTGCTGATTTTGGGATTCGCCATCTCTGTAGCTCTGTGACACAGAGCCTGTTGTCTACTCTGCTGACATTGGGATTCACCGTCTTCGGCAGCTCTGGAAGCCAGCAGCCTGCTGTGTGACCTGCCAATTCTGGGTTTGTCAGCCCCTAAAGCCATGGGAGCAATAATCGCACCTAGCACCTTGTTCTTGACGCTAACTAGATTCTCCATTCATTGAAACCAGGGCTGTTAGAAGGATTGGCTGATCTCAGGACTGGGGCATGGTAAGTACACAGTCAGCCTGAACTATATAGTATTAGAGAGTAAGTATTCAAAGAGCTCAAAGCATGATGAACACAAGTCAGAATGACCGAGAAGATTGCTTGAACAGGATTTCGCTAGCCAGATCTGAAGCAATTCGAGTGTTACATGAATAATAGTAGTAAATGTGAATCCTTTCAATAATTCATAAATCCAAACTAGTATAAACAAAAGAGACGTGGAAAGCCCTTTGTTATAATAGAATACCAACTAATAAACATGGAATAAGTTGGAAAATCACCAATTTTATATCCATAATAGCAATAATTTAGGCCAGAAATATCAATAAATGTTAAGGCAAATAGATGAAAATTTGATGGATAATATAACATTAACCTAGTCTGAAGTTTCTATCCACAAAATTTATTGAAAGGGATTTTGCAGTGGAGAATCCTGGAGGCTTAATCAACTGTTCAAATGTAACAGCACCAGTAATTATAAACACTGATATCTAGTACATCCTGATAATGATACCTTAAAAAGGACGATATCATTCCCATTAAATTCCTGCCAAAAATACATAATGTAAAATCTTATCATGCTGAAATATCTGACAAGTTAAACTGAGGGATACCACACAAAATAGCTTTACTCTTTGGGAACATCTTTTTTTTTTTTTAATTGTACTTCAGGTGAAGGTTTACAGAACAAATAGTTTCTCATTAAACAGTAGTACACATATTGTTTTATGACATTGGTTAACAACCCCACGACATGTCTACCCTCTCCCTTCTCGAACTTATTTATTTTGGTGAAAATATACATAGCCAAAGATACACCATTTCAAAAACTTCTACATGCACAGTTCAGTGACATCAACTACGCTCTTCCAGTTGTGCTGCCGATCTCACTTTAGATGAAGGTTTACAGAACAAAATAGTTTCTCATTAAACAGTTAGTACACATGTTGCCCTATGACAATGGTTAACAACCCCACTGCACGTCAACACTATCCTTACTCAACCTTGGATTCCCTATCACCAGCTTTCCTGTCCCCTTCTGCCTTCTAGTCCTTGTCCCTGGACTGCTGTGCCTCATTAGTCCCGTTTTGTTTTATGGGGCTGTCCAATCCCCGGCTGAACGGTGAACCTCGCAAGTGACTTCACCACTGAGCTAACAGGGTGTCTGGGGGCCATACTCTCAGGGTTCCTACAGTCTGGTCTTTTTTGTGTGTATTAGAATTTTGTTCTACATCCTTCTCCAGCTCTGTCCAGAACCCTCTGTTGTGATCTCTGTCAGAGCAGTCAGCGGTGGTAGCTGGGCACTATCTAACTGTACTGGATTCAGTCTGGTGGAGGCCTTGGTAGCTGTGGTCCATTAGTTCTATGGACTAATCTTTTCCTTGTATCCTGTTCTCTTCATTCTCCCTTACTCCCGAAGGGGTGAGACCAGTGGAGTATATTAGATGGCTGCTCACAGGCTTTTAAGACCCCAGATACTACTCACCAAGGTAGAATGTAGAACATTGTCTTTATAAACTGTGTTATGCCAATTGAGCTAGAGAGAACATCTTTTTTTATGAGAAAAACAAAAGATTCTTTCAATCTCCCAGTAGATGTTCCATTATATCTCACTGACCAGTTCTATCCATAGACATCCCTGGCTGCCAGGAAGGTGGGAAAGTGCAATTTAGCTCTTCTATGTAGTGAAGGCAGTAAGAAAGAAGGGCTTTGTGACTTGCATTTGGTTGACAGCCTACAGTGTCTGTCCCAGGTAAACATACATCGATGTATGTTGCATCTTCATTTAGAAGAGCAAACCTACTTCTCATCAGGTAGCATGCGAAGTATTTTCTGGTTCACCCAAGAACATGTGTATTTGAAAAAGTTGGGTTTATTATATGTTGCTGCAACGGAGTACACACACCATGAGGAACCATGAGGTGTTTACAAGGTTAAGATATTTTTAGAACTATTATGGAATTTGGGCTTTTGTGATCTTTTCCAGTGATCTTGGGGAAGGTCTAAGGAAGCTGGGCTTCTGTCTACATTGGATGTTCAGAAAAGCAGGAGCAAATCTAAGACTGAGTACCTGTACAAATGTTATCTATAGGGAGAACAGACTAGAGCAAAGATAAAGCTGTAATTGGTACAGAAGCAGTCATTCATTTAGCCAAGAGAAGGGAATGTTAGCTATTTTGTGAAGGCACCAAAAAACCAAAATCCCACTGCCAGTGAGACTATTCCGACTTACAGCAACCCTATAGGATACAGTAGAACTGTCCCTAGCGTTTTCAAAGCTGTAAATCTTTACGGAAGCCAACTGCCACATCTTTCTACCATGCAAGGGCTGGTGGGTTCAAAAAGGTGACCTTTCAGTTTTCATCCGAGCACTTTAACCACTGTGCCACTAGAGCTCTCTTGTGACGGCACAGTGAGCTTGTTTTAGTCTGTGCTTAAATGACATCATGAAGTGGACTTGTTTTGTCTCACTTTAGCATGGTCTCACAGAAACCTTGACTGAAGTTGGTTTTTTGTGAGGTCGTTTATGACCAATTGGAAGTCCTAGTGGTGCAGCAGTTAAGAGTTAGGCTGCTATCGAAAAGGTCGGCAGTTTGAATCCACCCAGCACTTCTTGGATACCTTATCAGGCAGTTCTAGCGTGTCCTATAGGGTCGGTGTGAGTCGGAATTGACTCAATGGCGATGGGTTATGTCCAGTTAGATAATAATATGGCCTAGATGTGATCGCCAAGCCAGCTTTTGAATGTCAGAGGCTACTCTCTTTTTTTCATTGTTTTCTTCCTCCATCTGTTCACTGCAGCACTGTACGGCCATCAGTTGGGAGAAATTAGATTTTTTAGCGGTTGACACTGGAAAATATCTAGATTATACTGAGATTTTTAAATGGTTTTATTTTTGAAAAAGAAATACGAAGATGGAAAATGTGTATCTTGGAGAAAGCATCTGATTAACTTTAAGTAATATTTAAGGTGGAATTTTTCTTATCCCGCTTTATAATATTTTTAGTTCATTTGAACTTATATGTAAAAACATGTATTACTAAATACGTGCAGATATTTTAGCTAAGATATATGAAGGTAAAAAACTGTTAGCAGTAAATCATCTTCCCTCACCTTCACAATTCTCTTGAGCGCTCTCCCATCAAATCATAGGCTTTAGGGTTCAAGAATGGCTCTCGCCCAGCTATTCAGCAATTATACTTGCTTGGAGATGCCGGATAATGTATTAATTTCTCTGGAATTCAGTGTTTCCTCCTCCAAAGTGGGGAAGATGGTTTTTCTATGACCTCAGTGCTTCCCCTTTGGCGATCATAAATAGTGGTTGTTTTTCCTGCCAAACTAGTGGTACCAAAGGTACGAAGGTACCTTCGTTGCTCTTCGGTGCCCCTGCAAACCACTCTACCTCTTCCATTCTTTAAACTGTAGGCTTATACTATCAGATTACATTAATACTAACCAGGTATTGTTGTGTGCTGTCAATTTTCCACTCCTAGCGACCCCAAGGAGTCAGAAGTCTTGTCTGAATTTGTTATTTTTGGGAGGTTGTTTATGTCCAGTTGGAAATCACGATGGCGTAGTGGTTAAGAGTTGCACTGCTAACGAAAAGGTCGCAGTTCCACCCACCAGTCCCTCCTTGGAAACCTTATGGGGCGGCTCTACTCTGTCCTATAGGGTCGCTACGAGTTGATATTGCCTCGAGGGCAACGGGTTTTGAGCGACCCCATGTGACAGAATAGAACTGCCCCATAGGATTTTCTAGGCCGTGAACTTTATGAGAGCAGATGGCAGGTCTTTCCCCGCGGAGCAGAATGGCAGGGTGGGTTTGAACCGCTAATCTTTGGATAAGCAGCTCAGAGAGCTTAACCACTGCAAACCCTGGGCTCCTTACGTTGACCGTTTCCCTCCTCCTTTCAGACATCTACCGATCCCCTAAAACGGACATTCTCCTTGATTACCGGGCACTTCCGCCCAGGAATGCCAGTGTGCGGAATTCTGGGAAATGTAGTCCAGAAGCTGTGCGCAGTTACGGCACTTCCGTTCCAGGAACGTGAGGTTCCTGCCATGTTTTTCCTCGTGTTGGGCGTTCCGCCCGGCGTCTGGAGCCACTTCCAAACTTTCTGGACCTGCGTTTGGCATCTGTAACGACTAGGACGTCGATTTTAGTGGAAAGAAGGCGCGACGCCAACGGAGGTTTGAAAGGCGAGGGCGGCGGTGCTTTCCCCTCTTGGAGACTTTCCCATTTGTGGCCGTTCGCGCGTTCCCGTGTTGAGGACCGGCTCGGTTCGTGTCTCGCCTTATTTCTGGGTCTCCCGGGCTCTCAGCTCGCCAATCCACTATCCTCCACCTTGCACACACGCTGCCAGTTCCTTTCGGTACAGCATTGGGCGAGTTACTTAATCTCTGTGTCTCTGGTGCGCTTCTGTAAAAAGGGAATATTAGTAGTTTCGTGTAGGAGCTCCGGTGGCGCAATGTTAAGCGCTCGGCCGCTAACGTAAAGGTAGGCAGTTCGAACTCACTAGCTGCTCCTCGAGAGAAGACACCTGGTGATGTGTCTGCTCTCATAATAAAATTGTTTTGAAAATTAAAAGAGGTACTATAAATAGAAGTTTCGAAACAATTCGTGGGACGTGATGAATGGTGATTATCTCCTTGTTACCGTTAAAAACCCCGTTGCCGAGGACTTGTTGATTCCTACTCAAGGCGACCTTCTGGTTGTTAGTACTAGTATTAAATTTCCCGAGAAGCGCTCCTCTAGGGTCCCTGTTAATAATTAGGAAACCGAAGCCCAGATGGACACAGTGATGTCTTCCTTCACAAACCCATCTGTGGTAAGACATAGGCAAACCAAAATCTCTTTTAATGTTTGTGCGTAGAGTTTAAATTCACCAAAAAGTAATTAAGTTAGCCTTTGCCCTTGTTTCATGAGGGGACAATTCTAGGCCCTTGAAATTTCCTGAGTAGTTGAGGTGCTTTATTATTTTAAAACTTCTAGACTATGCCTGAGGAATTGTGCAAATGAGTGGGGGTTGGCCAGGCCTGAGACCACTTCGTATCCTGCCGCCAGCTGTTCTCAGAAAGAGGGCATTGTTCAAACAATCGGGTACAGATTAGCCAGAGATATTTTCTATTGTATTTCCTCTTCGCCTTGAAAACCTCATTGTAAAAACTGTAATCAATGACAGTGAGTTGGAAATGTGGAGGTTGGAGTATTGTGGAATGTGTTTATGTGTGTATTTTAATCACAACTAGAAAAAAAGCAACCTCATCATAACTGCCTTTCATTGGGGCCCCCTGTTTTTCCTAAAGAGAAGGTCTTCCTGTGTTCATAGATATTAACTGCTGAAATGAACCCTGTATGTTTTCATTTCTTTGTTCTTTTTTTTTTTTTTTTTAACACCTGAAGTTGGGGATATAGTCAGAGCTCCAACTGCAGTGACCCTGGCCCTCCTTGCCTCTGAGTAGGCCAGGAAGATGGATCTTCATGGATCCCTTTTGACCTGTTTTCTTAGGAAGGAAGGGGTTGCTTCTGGCTGGTCAGAAAATGAAAGCCATTGCCGATGAGTCGATTCCCACTCAAAGTGACCCTATAGGACAGAATAGAACTTCTAAGGAGCGACTGGTGGACTCGAACTGGTGCTCACCTTTTGGTTAGCAGCCAAGGTCTTAAACCACTTTGCCACCAGGGCTCCAGCTGTTCAGAGTGAGGAGAATAAACTGTGATATCTAGGGAACAGTCATGCAATCATTCTGATTCACAGCCTCCTTTCTTTCACCAGCCTCTACTTCTCAAGGAGTGCATCGAGGTGGAGGCAGTGAACCCTTGGCTACTGGTAGGAGAACCCCGTGTGCGAAGGTCTTGGCGTTCTTCCAGATAGATTTTCACATGTGTTGTAGAGTGTGTGACGTGTGCTCTGGCATGGGTTAAGATTTAGTTGCTGTTGCTAAGTTCCATTCCAAGGGTTTTATACAAATCAGTACTTTCAAAGACAAAAATTATTAACAGCCATCTTGCTTTGATTTTAAGGTTTTCTTACCCATGAAACTGAATATTCTCTGTAAAGAAATCCCCAGTCAAATTTCATTCTACCAGTGGCTTTTCTTTTACCCAAAGTTTCTGATCTTTTCTTTCCAGTTCACAAGCCAGGCTTACTAAGTTAGAATTTCAAAATGCATAGCTAAAGGTTGGTGGAAGGCCTGAGACCACCTCGTGCCCTGATAAATCATTTGATCTCAGTGAAAGGGGAGGCCAGTGTTCAATCAGTTATGTTGACATTGACCAGTGGTTGATGTTCTGTTCTTCTCTGTCTTTAAAAGTCTCATAGTAACTGAATTTTCAAGTCATTTACTTTTTCTGGATTCAAAATGGTCTCCTATATGCATATAGAATAACTGCTCAGAGTAAACCTTGTTTCAATTTCCTTGAATTTTGAATATTTTTAACACCACGTGATTCCCCACCATGGCTCTGTGAAGTGGTGCTGTTTTTTCACTGTTTTAAAAATGACTTATTTACCCAGGGAGCACTGGTGGTGCAGTAATTAACAGCTAGGCTGCTAACCAGAAGGTCGGCAATTCGAATCCACCAGGTGCTCCTTGGAAAGCATATAGGGTAGTTGTATTGTGTCCTGTAGGATCACAATGAGTCAGAATCAATGGGACAACAACGGATTTTGGTTTTTGGTTTGTCCATAGTCACCTAACTAGTAGGAGGCGGGGCTGGGGTTGGAACCTCATGTGACCTAAGCCCGAGTTCATTATCTCTCTGATATATTTCCATGAGCCACAGAGAACTTGCTGGAATCAAATTGATTGTACTTTCAGTGTAAGGCTAATGGGCTTGAATGTTTCTCTGAGTTTTTAAAAACCATTCTCAACTATTTTATTTGATTTCAAACATTGCTTTATATCTTTTTTTTCTTTTTTGAGAGGCTTGACTCCTGTTTTATTAAAAGTTCTTGGCAGAGGTTTACTTTTTCTACTTGCTGGTTTCCTTGGCCCTCTTTGCATGGATGCCTAGAGCCGAGACTTGGCGCAGGCCATGAAAAGACTGACAAAGGCGATCAAGTCGTTATCTTCCTGTGTGATAACCCAGAATTTCTCCTTGTAGATGTTCCATATGGACATCTCTGGTCCCATCAGCTCAGTGGCCAATTTGAGTTCCTGAGTAGAGCTGTCTCTCTTCTTACGGGGATTGATGGCTTCTGGGGGAAGAGAATGAGCTTGGAGCAGTTACTCCTTCTGCCGATGCATGTTAGCCTGCAGGGAATCTGTGGACTTGTTTTGCCTACATGGATCCACAAAGATCCTAACGGTCCAGGCTGCCTTCTTGTGGGTGCTGGCTGCCCTCAACTTGTCTAAGCTGAAGCGCCAGGCAGCTTAGACTTTGGTGTGATACTACACCGTGTGGCACTGCACTATGGACAGATAGATCAGGACACAGGGTCCTTTGGGCTTTTGCTTGTCAAGCCTTGTGTCTGCAGATCTTCCACACTGGCTGGTTGAATCATGTGGCCGTGCGCCGCTGTGCATCCTTCTGGAAGTGGTGCTTCAGGATCACACCATTCCGGCTAGGTGCCATGGTTGTTTAAGGCCCTCCTCCAAGTGGAACGGTCTAGCAGAAAAGCTGTTTCATATTGTTATAAAACCAAAGAATTGTGGAGAATTCAGAAAATACAGAGATAAGTAAAGAAAAAAAAATGTTTATATACCTATGACTCTTGAATATAAAGAAAGTAATGTAAAACTTGAGATGCACTTCTGTATAGTGGTTGTTTGTGAATATCTGTATATTCACTTATATATAAACATTTAACAGAGTTGATATTGTACTTTTCTTAATGTTTTTTGCCTTATCTTTTTTAACTAGAAATTTCCAAACTCCTGCAAGAAAGAATACAGTAATGAACTCTGATATATTGTCATCATCATCCTCATTATTTTCATTACTATTGTAACTAGTAGGAGTACTTCCTCATATTTTTAATGTTTTATTTTTTATATAATTTTAAACCTTTGGAAACGTTATAAAAGGAATATGAGCAACTCTCATATACCATATATGCAGATTCACATGTTCTTTACACTTTGCTTCTTTGCCTTGTCGGTGACCATCAGCAAAGTACCATCAGGAATATACCTATAATCAAAGAGAGGTTGTTGTATCTTGCTGTAGCTAGGAAGCCCACACATAGCGGGGAATGGTGCTGTGCCATCTTAAGAGGAGATTAAGAGGGGCTGGTTACAGCGTTTTAGCATGATATGTATTTGTTAGCTGCCTTAAAATTGGCCCCAACTCTAAGTCACCCCTGCGCAATGGAACAAAACACTGTCCGATTTTGTGCCAGTCCTCTGGCTGTGTTTTTGACAACGTTTCATTGTAATCCACAGGGTTTTCCTTGACTGCTTCTTGAAAGTAGATCTCCAGGCCTTTCTTTCTAGTCAGTGTTAGTCTGGAAGGCCCCCTGAAACCTGACAGATGACCACTGACAGGATGGGTGGTGGCTGTGGTGCATGAGGTGCATTGCTTGGAAATTGAACCCAGGTCTACTGCACAGAAGGCGAGAATTCTATCATTAAACCATCAGTTTCTCATAGCATAATATACAAGATGCTTTTAAATGCTATGCTAAGTAAAAGTAGTTAATTCAGTTGTTAAACAGTAGACGGTATCTGTCTTAGCTATCTAGTGCTGCTGTCTTAGAAATAAGCACAAATATGTGGCTTCAATAAACAGAAATTTATTTTGTCACAGTTTAGATGGCTAGAAGTCAGAATTCAGGATGCTGGCTCTAGGGGACGGCTTTATCTCTCTGTTGACTCTGGATAAAGGTCATTGTTTCTTTACAACTTAAGTTTCTTGGTTCCTTGGAGATCTCATGTGGCCTGGCATCTGTCATCCCCCAGCTTAGCTTGCTGCTTCTGTACCTGATATGTTCTTTTATATCTGAAAAAGTAATTGGCTTAAGACACACCCTACCCTACAGTAGTAGTGCCTCATTAATATAACAAACAAAAGCCATTTCCAAATGGAATTATAACCACATGTATAGGGGTTAGGATTTACAACACGTATTTTGGGGGGACATAGTTCAACCCATAACATTCTACCCCAAAAATTATGTCCTTCCCACATGCAAAAAAAATCACCCCATCACATTTTCCTAAAAATCTTAAGTGAACTCTAAGTCCAAAATACCATTTTTTAAGTCACCTAAATCAAGTATGGATGAGACTTGAGCATTCTCTCCTGGGGGAAAATTACTCTTCATGTGTGAACCTGTGAAATCTAGACTACAAGTTATTTTAGAGTATAGTGTTGGAACACTCACAAGGTCGATATTTTAATGAAAAATGGGAGAAAATTGGAAGGAAAGAAGGAATAACAGGAACCAAGCAAGTCCAAAACCAAGCAGAACAAATTACAGTAGCTCTGAAGGCTTGAAAAGAATCCTTTGTTCTTCCCAGACCATCTGGGCAATGGCCCCACCCTCAGACTCTAGGTGTTGCCAGTGCTGTCTGGATTCTGAGTGTAGGCTCTTCTGGCCCTAGGCAGAGGCACCACCTTCCAGGCCCTGTGGTATGGAAACCTTGCCACCTGTCACCAAAGGTAGATTACTTGGCTTGCTGCAGCAAGGAAGCCCCCACACAGCAGGATATCATGGGATGGCTTTGTAAGAGACAGGAGGAGCTGGTTATAGGGTTTTAGCATAATACATTATTGTTAGCTGCCTTAGAGTTGACCCCAATTCATAGTGACCCCATGCAAAAAGGAATGAAACACTGCCTGTTCCTGTGCTATTCTCTTGATCAGTTGTGAATCTGACAGTGTTCCCTTGTAATCCACAGGGTTTTCATTGGCTGATTTTCAGAAGCAGATCACCAGGCCTTCTTTTTAGTTATTCTTAGCCTGGAAGCTCCACTGAAACCTGTTCAGCATGATAGGGTGGTATCTTTGCATGAAGTGCATCCTAGAAATCAAACCTGGGTCTCCTACAGGGAATGCAAGAATTCCACCATTAAACTACCAGTTTCTCATAGCATAATATACTAGATGGATGCCAGAATATACTAGATACGGATGTCAGAAGAGACTATGAAACTTGCTGTTGAACATTGAGTAGCTAAAGCAAATGGAAGAAATGATGAAGTAAAAGAGCTGAACCTAAGGTTTCAAAGGGCAGCTCGAGAAGACAAAGTAAAATACTAAAATGACACTTTCAAAGACCTGTAGTTAGAAAAACCAAATGGAAGAACATGCTTGACACTTTTCAAGCTGAAAGAACTGAAAAAAAAATTTCAAGCCTTGAGTTGCAATATTGAAAGAATCTACAGGGAAAATATTAAACAGCGCAGGAAACATCAAAAGAAGATGGAAGAAATACATAAGAGTCACTATACCAAAAAGAATTGGTCAATGTTCAACCATTTTAGGAGGTAGCATATAATCAGGAACTGATGGTACTGAAGGAAGAGGTCCAAGCTGCACTGAAGACATTGATGAAAAACAAGGATCCAGGAATTGATGGAATACCAGTTGAGATGTTTCAATAAACAGAGGTTGTGCTGGAAGTGCTCACTTGTCTATGCCAAGAAATTTGGAAGAAAGCTACCTGGCCAACCAACTGGAAGGGATCCATATTTATGCCTGTTCCAAAGAAAGGTGATCCAACCGAATCCAGAAATTATTGAACAATATCATTAATATCACATGCAAGTAAAATTTTGCTGATGATCATTAGAAAAGCAGCTACTGTGGGATGTCCACAGGGAATTTCCAGAAATTTAAGTAGAATTCAGAGGAGGATGTGGAACAAGGGATATCATTGCTGATGTCAAATGGATCATGACTGAAAGCAGAAAATACCAGAAAGATGTTTATCTGTGTTTTATTTGCTCTGCAAAGGCATTCGACTGTGTGGATCATAACAAATTATGGATAACATTGTGATGAATGGAAATTTTGGAACACTTTATTGTGCTCATGACGAACCTGTACATAGCTCAAGAGGCAGTCTTTTCTGGAACACAAACAGTGTTGGTGGGAATGTAAAATGGTACAAACACTTTGGAAATCGATTTGGCACTTCCTTAAAAAGCTGGAAATAGAGGTACCATACGATCCAGCAATCCCACTCCTTTAACTGTATCCTAGATAAATAAGAGCCATCACACGAATAGAGATATGCACACCCATGTTCATTGCAGCAGTATTCACGATAGCAAAAAGATGGAAATAACCTAGGTGCCCATCAATCCATGAATGGATAAACAAATTACGGTATATTCACACAATGGAATGCTATAATGATAAAGAACGATGAATCCGTGAAAAATCTTATGACATGGAGGAACCTGGAAGGTATTATGCTGAGTGAATTTAGTCAGTTGCAAAAGGACAAATATTGTTTAAGACCACTATTATAAGACCTCAAGAAAAGCTTTAAACACAGAAGAAAATATTCTTTGATGGTTATGAGGGTGGGGAGGGAGGGAGAGGTATTCACTAACTAGAAAGTAACAAGATTTATCTTAGGTGAAGGGAAGGACAACATACAGTACAAGGCAAGTCAGCACAACTGGACTAAACCAAAGCTGAGACATTTCCTGAATACAACCAAACACTTCAAGGGACAGAGTAGCAGGGGCGGGAGTCTGGGGACCATGGTTTTAGGGGACATCTAGGTCAGTTGGCATAAAAAAGTTAAAATGTTCTGCATGTCACTTTGGTGAGTGTCATCTGGGGTCTTAAAAGTTAGTGAGCAGCCATCTAAGATGCATCAATTGGTCCCAACCCACCTGGAGTAAAGGAGAATGAAGAATGCCATAGACACAAGGAAAGTATTAGCCCAAGAGACAGAAAGGGCCATGTAAACCAGAAACTTCATCAGCCTGAGAACAGAAGAACTAGATGTAGCCTGGCTATCACAATGACTGCCGTGATAGGGAACACAACAGAGACTCCCTGATAGAGCAGGAGAAAAGCGGGGTACACAACTCAAATCTAGTAAAAAGACCAGACTTAATGCTTTGATTGAGACTGGAGGGACCCCAGAAGACATGGCTCCCGGACTCTGTGTTAGCCCAAAACAAACCATTCCCGAAGCCAACTCTTCAGACAAAGATTAGTCTGGACTGTGGGATATACAATGATACTCGTGAAGAGTGTGCTTCTTAGCTCAAGTAGATACATGAGACTAAATGGGCAGCTCTTGTCTGGAGGTGAGGTGAGAAAATCGTCAGGAGCTGGTTGAAGGGACATGGGAAATCTGGGGTGGACAGGAAGAGAGTGCTGTCACGGTATAGGGAGAGCAAGTAGGGTCACATAACTATGTATAAAATTTTTGTAGGAGACACTAACTTGAATTGTAAACTTTTCACTTAAAGCACAACAATTAAAAAAAAAGAACACATCTTTTTAACAGAACAAGGGGATACTGCGTGGTTTAAAGTCAGGAAAGGTGTGTGTCATGGCTGTATCTTTTCCCCGTACTTTTTCAGTTGGTACCTTGAGCATATAATCCAAGATATTGGACTATATGAAGAAGAATGGGGCATCAGGATTGGAGGAAGACTCAGTTAACAACCTGTGTTACGCAGATGACACAACCTTGCTTGCTAAAAGCGAAGAGGACTTGAAGCACTTACTAATGAAGATCAAAGACAACGGCCTTCGTTGTGGATTATACCTTAACAGAGAAAAATCCTCACAACTGGCATCAATAAGCAACATCACAGTAAAGGGAGAAAAGATTGAAGTTGTCAAGGATTGCGTTCTGTGCGGGTCCACAGTCAACACCTGTAGACGCTATCAGGAGATCCAAAGGCAAATTGCATGGGGCAAATCTGCTGCAAAACACCTCTTTAAAGTGTTAAAAAGCAAAGACGTCTCCTTGAAGACTAAGATGCGCTGAGCCAGTCCACGGTGTTTTCATTTCCTCATATGCATGTGAAAGCCGGACAATGAATATGGAAGATGGAAGAAGAGTTGACACCTTTGAATTGTGGTGTTGGCGAAGAATACTGAATATACCAGGGACTGCCAAAAGAATGAACAAATCTGTCTTACAAGCTAGAATGCTCCTTAGAAACAACAATGGCAAGACTAAGTCTCACATACTTCAGTCATGTTATCAGGAGGGATCGGTCCCTGGAGAAGGACATCATGCTTGGTAAAGTAGAGGGTCAGGGAAAAAGAGGAAGATGCTTACCCAGATGGATTGATACAGTGGCTGCAACAATGGCCTCAATCATAACGATTTTGAGGATGACGTCGGACCAGGCGGTGTTTTGTTCTGCTGTATATAGGGTTGCTATGAGTCGGAGCTGACTCAGTGTCAACCTAACAACAACAGTATACTAGACGCTTTTCAATGTTACAGTAGGTAAAAATAGTTAATATAGTTATCTCTTAGATAATAGTAGGTGACATATTGGATAACGTACTGTTATCTAATCCACAATCCATATTTAAATTCTCTTGTCCCAAAATATGTCTTCTATTAAGGTTTTCCTGTCGGTTCAGGTTCTAAATTACGTATTACCTTTAGTTGTTATGTGTCTGTACTCCTTTCATCTGGAATGATTCTTCAATCTTCCTTTGTTTTCTTTTTTTCTTCTTGTTTTTGAAAAATGGGGGCAGGTGATTTAGGGCAAGGCCTTAATTTGGGGGTTATCTGGTATTTTTCATGTTTGTCTTCAGATGATGTATTATTGGTAGCAATACCACAGAAGCGATGAGGTGTATTTCCAGTGTAGCCCATGAAGAGGCCGGTAATGTGGGTTTGTCCCAGTATTGGTGATCTCAGCTTTGTTCTCGTGGTTTAGGTGAAGGCTGTCAAAATTCTCTATTGAAAAGTTACTATTTTATCTTTTGTAGATAATAAATTTTGCGGAGGTACATTTATTATTGGCATTCTGCTGTAAAGACCAACTTCTCCCGTGTTTATTTATTCATTCAAATATAAATTTTATATCATTATAGACTCAGAACCCACTCTTCTCAGTTTTGGTCCTTAATGTTGCTATCAACATACAGTGCAAATCTTTAAGAGGAAATGTGCTTTCATTCTCCTGGGTGGATAACCCAGGCAAGAAGTTGCTATGTTGAGTGGTAGTTTCATGTTGAACTATTTGCAAAACTGTTCTCCAAAGTGGCTTCATTAAACTGTTGTTTCCAGAATATTGTGTTTTTAAAAAAAAATTAGAAATGAATGTGTTTTCTTTTTTTCCTCGCATATTGATGTATTTTGTTCCTACATGTTTCAATTATTTTGATCATGGAAATGAATAACCCTGGTTGAAGACATTCAGGGATACTGTAAGATTTGCCAGCATTTGTGGTGTACTTTTTTATGTGCCTAAAAAGTCCTTTTTAGGACCTTTTTGCTTAATGACAGAAAATCACTTGTTTTTCATACCTTTTAGAAAATAATTGTCTATGCCAATTTAAATATTATTGTTAAGGCAACAGTATTAGGGAATACAGGAAAGCCCATTTAATGTATTTTCAGTGGGTACGTGCGACCTTCACTTGGCAGCAGTCACATCAGAAGTCCAAGTATATGACCACGTTATTTTGGTAGAAATTAAATCTGTAAGGATAATTGCCTACTGCAGAGTATCGTGCATTTTCTGTCGCTGCGGAGAAATAAGAACCCTGCTAGAGTTCTAATAGCTTCCCACCTTATAACAGTCCTGGCAGTAGTGACTCTGTTACTTCCAGTTTTACAAAAGACAGAAGTGAAGCAAGGAGTTGTTATTTGTCCAAGATGGCACAGCTGGTGCGAAGTCATGGCAGGATTTCAACCCCCGTGTGTATATTGACCCCAGAGCTGACTCTTATTCTGTATATTATATTGTCTGAAGTGTTGTCATGCCAGAATCACAGTCGCTACCTTGGGGGCCACAGGGCAACACTGGTGATGGGGCCACTCTGTGTAGCTGTGCAGAGTGTTCACTGAACCTGGAACAAAAGAGGTTAAGGTCATCTGGTGTCCACGTCATGCTCTGCACATCAAGCGGTGTACAGCTGCAGCCACTCAGACGAAGGTCCTCTTGGCTAATTCACGGTAAGCCTCTGTGAAGGTGAGTGACGTCGCTGGCCACCTTTTCACGTCTTCCTTCTCCTTCCCTAGTTGGGCGTTCCCAAGACTCTGCGTATCTCAGGACTGTGTACATCACCAGAAGTAGGAAGAAAAATGAGCGCGTTCATGGTAAGTGGGACTTACCTTTTCTCTCTTAAAATTCTTTCTCACTACTCAAGGAGAACAACAGACTTTTGTGGACCTGTTATTTGCCGGGTACTTGCTTTGTATATTTTTGGCTGACTTTGGATTTGTTTTTAGTTTTATCATTTGTCAATTTTTCTCAAAAATCAGAGGAAAAGAAGGAATAGGAATGAGTAATTTTCACACTTTTATTACTTTCATAGTCACTAATTAAATTTTGATTTCCTCATATAATGTTCCACTTAGGATTTTACAAGTTATTTGTATTCAGAATATACGTTAAATTGTAAATCGTCTGTTTGTCGTTCACTGTTGTGAAACAGTTTTGTTGTTGTTGTTGCACCATTTCCCACCGGAACTGTTACACTTCTGTATTTTTAACTCCTTCCTAGTCTTAGACGTTTAAGTGGCACAGTAATTTGGTCGTTTTATGGTAATACTTTACCGTGTTTTTGGTGAAGGCTTACGCGGTAATTTACATTTCTGTTCAACAGTTTCTACACAAATTGTCCCGTGAAACAGGTTATATTCTTCACCATATGCGCACATTCTCTATGTTTGTGTTCTGGTTGTTCATTTCCATTCATCTGCTTTCCCTGCCCCATTACATTTTCACCTTTGTTTTAAAGTAATTGTTGATCAGTTGGCTTCATATAGACTTTTTTTTTTTTAAAGGAGCACAGTACTTATAGATAATATTCTTTGTTTTGTGAGTCATTCTTTTATTCAGCTGAAAGGTGATCTTTGGGACGAGTTTTCCGTTTAAGGTTTCAAGAATACCTCAGGTCAGTATTCTCAGGGAGTCTTCCATTCTCAACCTGTCCAGTAAGTCTTTTTGTTTTAGGAATTTGTGTTTGTGTTGCCCATTTTTCTTCTATTCTGTCGGGGTTCATCTGTTGTGGCCCTCAACAGAAGGATCAGTAGTGGTAGCCGGATACCATCTAGTTCTTCTGGTCTCAGAGTAGATGAGGCTGTCGTTTTTTAATACTGTTCTGTTCTACGGCTGCTAACCAAAAGGTTGGCAGTTCGAATCCACCAGGCGCTCCTTGGAAACCCTATGGGGCAGTTCTCCTCTGTCCTTGAGGGTCGCTATGAGTCAAGAGTCGACTCGACGGCAGTGGGTTATTAGTTCTTTAGACTAGTTTCTTCTTTGAGTCTTTGGCTTTCTTTTTTCACTTTTGCTTAGGACAAGTAGAGACCAATAGCTGTATCGTAGAGGTCCAGGAATCTTATTATTTTAAATAAGACTGTAATGAGATTGTTCTTGTATAAAATATTTTTTCCTTAAACTCGATTCTGAAAACAATTCTCCTTTTCTTCGGCCAGTGCACCATACGTCAGAGTACTTTTTCCTTTGTTACACTGGGTGTATGGCACAGTGTGACAGGGCCTCACTACTGCTTCACACCAGTATTGTTGGATGTTATCACGCAGCAGGGCGTGGGTTCTGCTCACCTTTGCTGGAGTCATTCCTTGGGTGTGTTTTATTTAATGATCTATCTCTCCCTTTCTGTTTCATTTCATTTTCTCAACATAATACATAACTTACTTTAGAATTTGCTAGCATAATACTAGAAGATTTGCCAGGTACTTGTGTTCTTTCACTGTATTTACTCCTCAGAGCAGCTCAGGTAGGGTGTGGTTGTTGTCTTCTTCATTGTAGACGTGTGAAATAAAAGAAACTTACTCAGATTCCCACAGGAAAACTAAGGGTCACAGGAATTAGGCATTCTGTTCAATGAAAGAGAAGAGGAACAAGAAAGAGCTCATCTTATGGGGACCTGCATCCAGTAGTGTGGGTCCCTGGAGTGACGTCCTGAGTGAGGATTTCTACAGGTGACACTGCTCCCCCTCACTGTATACCTATTTTCTCCCAATGTCCACCTCCTCTGACGCCTTCAGAGCCCCATCCAGGCAAGTAAAATGATTAGCCTGGTTGTCATAGAAAATTTTAAAGTTCCTCCATGGGGAGAAAACTACACAGTGTTATAAGAAGAACTACAACTTGGGGTACAGATATTTACCATCTATATGCCAGAAATAGACATAAAATTTATTGTAGAACTATTACGGTGCCATAGTATAAAGGAAAATATCAATAGGAATATAGACAAAGGGCATGAATAGACAAGTTAAAAGGGAATAATAAAGATGGCTAATGAATATATGAAAAGATGATGGTATTCATTTACAGTTGAATACATGAGATTTATAAAAATGAATTGTTTTTCCTTATCAGATCATCAAACGAATGTAAAATTTTTTAACCCGTTTTGCCATCTTATATAGAGTCAGGAATACATAACTCTTTTGAAAGATGAAGGAAGAAGGAAGAAAATCTATTATATCATCACAATTTAAATATGCTTATTTTTTGCCGTTTTAATTTTCATTTGAAATTTATCTTCTATAATCTGACAGGAGCTAAGACTTACATAAAATGACGTTCTGCATTTTTTAGAACTGATAAATATACACCATCAGTTCTGTGGTACAAATGACATCTACCTGGAAATAAGTTAGACTTCACAGGTTACTGCAACAGTCCTCCACAAGATTGCTCTTATGTCAGACACAATAAACTCTGCAGCAGCCTCACTTTTGGCCAAGTAACTACAAATACTGGGGTTCTCACTAGTCTTGCAGGTTCGATAATTTGTTAAAATACCTGACAGAACTCAAGAAATACTATACTTACAATAACGGTTCTATTATAGGACAGAAGTTCTAAATCCAGTCAAAGGTAGAGAGGCATAGGGCGAGGTTAGGAATTGTCCCCTTTAGGAAGTTTCCCTTCTCCGCAAGGACAGTTCACAATCCTGGCCATCTGTGTGTAACAGTGCAAAGAATATTGTCAGCGAGAGAAAGTCACCTGTTTTTGGTGTATAGAATGTTGGGATTTCATTACATAGTTATGATTGATTGAATCAAGGCCACATGATGGAACTCAAAAGTAAGCCACACCTCGATCCTGGAAGTTGGGCTGTGGTATCATGTGAGTCAGATCTCCAAACCTCTGATCATAGGGTGGTCTCTCTGGTGTGGCCTGTCCCCATCCTAAGTCATCTTGTTATAAACTACCAGGTGTGGTACCAGGGGATCATCATGAATGACAAAGATGCTCCAATAGCTGAAAAAATTCCAAGGGTTTAAAGGCGACCTCCCAGGAAGCAGGAACAAAGGCCAATCAAATTCTATGTGTAACACTTGGATTTCAAACCTAGAATACTGTGCAGCTATGAAATGGGTTGAAGTAGATGACAGTTATAATAATTCTAATAGTAATATTGTTAGGTCCCATCAAGTCAATTCCAATTCATAGCGACCCTGTGTACAACAGAATGAAACACTGCCCGGTCCTGCACCATCCTCACAATTGTTATGCTTGAGCCCATTGTGGCAGCCACTGTGTCAGTCCATCTTGTTGAGGATCTTCCTCTTTTTCACTGACCCTCTACTTTACCAAGCATGATGTCCTTCTCCAGGGACTGGTCCCTTCTGACAACATGTGCAAAGTATGTGAGATGAAGTTTCACCATCTTTGCTTCTAAGGAGCGTTCTCACTGCACTTCTTGTAAGACAGATTTGTTCATTTTTCTGGCAGTCCATGGTATATTCAGTATTCTTTGCCGACACTGTGATTCACAGGTGTCAGTTCTTCTTCAGTCTTCTTATTCATCGTCCAGCTTTCACATGTATATGAGGCGATTGAAAACATGGCTTGGGTCAGGTGTGCCTTAGTCCTTAAAGTGACATCTTTGCTTTTCAACACTTTAAAGAGATCTTTCGAAGCAGATTTTGCCCAATGCAATGTGTCATTTGATTTCTTGACAGCTGCTTCCACGAGTGTTCCTTGTGGATCCAAGTAAAATGAAATCCTTGACAACTTTAGTCTTTTCTCCATTTATCATGATGTTGCTGCTTGGTACAGTTGTGAGGATTTTTGTTTTCTTTATGTTGATATGTAATCCGTACTGAAGGCTGTGGTCTTTCATCTTCGTCAGTAAGTGCTTCAAGTGGTCTTCACTTTCAGAAAGCAAGATTGTGTCATCTGCATATTGCATGTTGTTAATGAGTCTTCCTCCAATCCTAATGCCCCATTCTTCGTGTAGTCTAGCTTCTGGGATTATTTGCTCAGCATACAGATTGAATAAGTATGGTGAAAGGATACAACCCCGATGCATACCTTTCCGGACTTTAAACCACACAGTATCCCCTTGTTCTGTTAGAACAACTGCCTCTTGGTCTGTGTGCAGGTACCTAATGAGCACAATTAAATGTTCTGGATTTCCCATTCTTCAAAATGTTATCCATAATAAGTTATGATCTACACAGTCAAATGCTTTTGCATAGTCAATAAAACTCAGGTAAACATCTTTCTGGTATTCTCTACTTTCAGCCATGATCCACCTGACATCAGCAGTGATATCCCTCATTCCACATCCTGTTCTGAATCTGTCTTGAATTTCTAGCAGTTCCTTGTTGATGTACTGCTGCAACTGCTTATGAATGATCTTCAGCAAAATTTTACTTGTGTGTGGTACTAATGATATTGCTGGATAATTTCCACATTCTGTTGGATCACCTTTCTTAGGAATGGTCACAGATAGGGATCTTTTCCAGTCAGTTAGCCAGTTAAGTCTCTTCCAAATTTCTTGGCGTAGACGAGTGAACACCTCCACTGCTACATGTGTTTGTTGAAATGTCTCAGTTAATATTCCATCATTGCCTGGAACCTTGTTTCTCACCAGTTCCTTCAGTGCAGCTTGGAGTTCTTCCTTCAGAACCACAGGTTCTTGATCATATACTACCTCCTGAAGTGGTTAAACATCGACCAGTTCTTTTTGCTACAGTGACTGTGTATTCCTTCTATCTTCTCTTGATGCTTCCTGCTTCATTCAATATTTTCCCTGTAGAATACTTAAGTATTGTAACTGGGGGTTTAAATTTTTCTTCAGTTCTTTCAGCTTGAAAAATGCCAAGCATTTTCTTCCCTTTTGGATTTCTAACTCAAGGTTTTTGCATATTTCTTGTAATACTTTAATTTGCTTCTCGAGCTGCCCTTTGAAGTCTTCAGCTCTTACTTCCTCATTTCTTCCTTTTGCTTTAGCTACTTGCTGTTCAAGAGCAAGTTTCAGAGTCTCTTCTGACATCCATTTTGGTCTTTTGTTTCTTTCTTGTCTTTTTAATGACCTCTTGCTTTCTTCATGTATGATGTCCTTGATATCATTCCACAATTCGTATGGTCTTCCGTCATTAGTGTTCAATGCATCAAGTCTATTTTTGAGATGATCTCTAAATTCAGGTGGGATATACTCAAAGCTCTTGTGGACTTGTTCTAATTTTCTTCACCTTCAGCTGGAACTTGCACATGAGCCAACTGATGGTCTGTTCCACAGTCGGTGCCTGACCTTGTTCTGACTGATGGTATTGAGCTTTTCCATCATCTCTTTTCACCAATGTAGTCAGTTTGATTCCTGTATATTTAGTTTAATGAGGTCCATGTGTATAGTTGCTATTCATATTTTTGAAAAAAGATACTTGCAGTGAAAAAGTCATTGGTCTTATGAAATTCTATCATGTGATCTCCGCTGTCTTTTCTATCACCAAGGCCTATTTTCCAACTACCAGTCCTTTTTCTTTGTTTCCAGCTTTTGTATTCCAATCGCCAGTAATTATCAGTGTGCTTGATTACATGTTTGATCAATTTCAGACTGCAGAAGTTGGTAAAAATCTTTTAATTTCTTCATCTTTGGCCTTAGTGGTTGGTGTGTACATTTGGATAATGTCAGTTTGTTGTACTGTGGTGGCTTGTGTGTTGCTGCGATAATGGAAGCTTTGCCACTGATATTTCAGATACCATCAGGGTTACCCTTGGTATACAGGTTTCAGTGGAGCTTCCAGACTAATAAGACAGACTAGGAAGAAGGACCTGGTAATCTGCTTTTGAAACAAATTGGCCAGCAGAAACCTCATCAATAGCAGTGGAACATGGCTGCTATAGTGCCGGAAGATGAGCCCCTCAGGTTGGAAGGCACTCAAGGGACGACTGCAGATAAGCTGCCTCCTCAAAGTAGAGTTGACCTTAATGACGTGAATGGAGTCAAGCTTCAGACACCTTCATTTGCTGATACTGCTCAACATAAAATGAGAAGAAACAGCTGCAGACATCCATTAATAATCAGAACACAGAATGTACAAAGTATGAATTTAGGAAAATTGGAAGTTGTCAAAAATTAAACGGAACCCATAAACATCAGTGTCCTAGGCATTAGTGAGCTGAAATGGACCAGTATTGGCCATGTTGAATCAGACAATCATATGGTCTGCTGTGGCGGGAATGGTAAATTAAAGAGGAATGGCATCGCATTCATCATCAAAAAGAACATTTCAAGATCTGTCCTGAAGTACAGTACTGTCAGTGATAGGATAATATCCTTATTCCCACAAGGAAGACCAGTCAATGTGACTAATAGTAATAGCTGTCATTGATTAAGCACTTATTGTGTCCCATGCACTTAGAGTGATGTGGCATGTGTGTCTGTGTATATATATACATGTATGTTTGTTTCCTTGTTTATCTTTGAAAGAAACTTTCATGGAACAAACCATTGACCACAAGGAAGCTAAGATAAATATGGGAACTTGTTCAAGGTCACCTGGCTAGTAAGATGTAGATCATTGGAGTCTGCACTTGGGCATGGTAGCTACAGATCAGTTTATTGAGTGTTGGAATTCATGAATGTGGTGTGTGCCCTGAGAGTTGAAAGGATGTACTCCATACTTGTTCAAGACAGGATACCGAAACCTTATTAGTTTGCAAGCGTTAAAAAAAGTTCTATCTGAGTCAGTGTGTGTGGTAAGAGGATGATGGGTGCTAACAAATTACATACAAAATAAATGGACCATCTTTTCTGAAGCAGTTGGCAATATGAATCAGAAAGTAAACTATGTGTGTCCCAGCATGCAACATTTAGAGTTCTAGCGTTTACTCTGTGGACACCTAGTAAAAATACCAGGGCTTTCATGCATTGCCACAGTCTGGTTGAAGCTAAGAAAAATCAGTGTATGGCATTGGCAGGATAGAAGGAGAAGGACTGGAAAATGTACACAATGACTCGTGTTTGCCAAAATCTGGGACAACCTCTCCCATCCTTCCAACCTTTTCAAGTGGACAATAGTCCTAAGATTGACTACCCTTGTGCTTGATGTTGTAGGAATCGTTGACATTCAAGGACGTGGCTGTGGTCTTCACCGAGGAGGAGCTGGGGCTGCTAGACCCTGCCCAGAAGAAGCTGTACCGAGATGTGATGGTTGAGAACTTCAGGAACCTGGTGTCAGTGGGTGAGGACAGCCTCTCTGGAGGGTCTTTATCTCCTCAGATTTTCAAGGTTTTGAATGGTCTTGGAATGGTCACCTGAGTTTGGGGAACTGACTCTCGTACCAACAATTTTTTAAGAAATAAAACACAGTGGAAAATATCAGGGTTCATTAGGAAGGAAGGAGCGCATTGCAATACACACTGCAGCCAATTGCATGCGTGGTGTGCAAGCCAGTGAGAGGAGATTTAATGAAAGCAGACATTGGTTTAGAAGTAGGTCAACCTATGTTTTAGTAATACATATTTACGTGTATGTGTCTGGATCTTGAAATAAATGGCATTTCTTCAAGTGCATCATCTTAGGAGAAATGTTGGCAAAACACTGCTTCTGATTACTTCATGAGTTCGCAGTAGGAACACGAATTTCCAGTAAATTGTACTATTACTGTGTTCATATTAAAAAGGTTTTTTATTGTTCACAGTAAACCAACTCTTTATACATGATACATGGCACTTCCACCCAAAACCAGACCCGTTGCCATCAAATTGATTTCGACTCATGGAGACCCTGTAGGACAGAGCAGAACTGCCCTATAGGCTTTCCAAGGCTTCAGTCTTTGTGGAAGAAGACTGCCATACCTTTCTCCTGTGGAGCGGTTGGTGGGTTCAAATTGCTTACCTTTTGGTTAGCAGCAGAGCACTTAACCATTGCACCACCAGGGCTCGTATATGTCACTTAGAAGGGGGGAAAAAGGCTTTTGATGATGAAGACAGCAATCCAAAGAGAAGGGAATTCATTTCAGAAATAGGCACTGGGAATCCTTATATGTTATCTTTCATTTCTTTTACTTTATGCGCCACCCCCCCTTCCCATCACCCTAATCCAAATTGCTAAACCTCTGGGATTATTGCAACAGCCTTTGTACTGATGGCCCCACTTACAACCTTCCCCGCCTAAATTTCATTTACCATGTAGCCACCTAAGTGATCTGTGGGAAATATAAGTAAAATTACATCATTCTGCTCCTCAGAACACTTGGTGACGTCTTGTGTTTCTTAGAGTGCTTCGTAGAGTCCTACATGGTCTGGTCTTCAGGCCATACTTCCTCTCTGAATTCACTATCTTTTTTCTACTGTTCAGTGTCTACCTGCCACATTGCCCTCCTCGTTTCTCAGATGTACCACAGATGTGTTAGTCTCTTATTGGTGCTAAAACTAGTTACTGCAAACTTAGCAGCTTCAAATAACACAAATTAATTAGCTCACATTTCTGTAGGTCAGAAGTCTCACATGGGCCTCACTGTGCTAAAATCAAGATGTCAGCCGAGCTACGTTGTTTTCTGGAGAATGTAGCGAAAATCCATTTCCTCGCCTTTTCCAGATTCTAGAAGCTGCCCAGTTTCTTGGCCTGTGGGCCCAGTCCTTTAACAGCAAAAACAACAAGATTGCATCATTCTGACCATTCTTCTGTGGTCCCATTTTCCTCTTAATCTCCTGCATCCTCTACCACTTTTAAGGACCGATTTAAATACATTGAGCCCACCATATATTTTAGGATAATCTTCCTAACTGAGGGTTACCTGATTAGGAACTTAAATTCCATCTATCAGATTATTTCTCTTTGCCATGTAACCTAACTTATTCTCAGTTTGGGGAATTGGGATTTGGAAATCTTTGTGGCTCCATGATTCTGCCAGTCGGATGCCTTAATTCATTCACATCTCTGGTCTGTTTTAATAGGAGAGAAACGTTCTCTGTCAACCCTATTAAAACACTGTCCTCTCTTTACTCTCCTTTCCTGTCTTATTTTGTCCCATCTGTTTTTGTTTATTTGCTTATCACCTATCACCCCTACTGGAATGTTATCTCCAAGAGTGAAAAATTTTTGTCTGTTTTGTTTATTGCTAACTCCTCAGGGCCTAGAATTGTCCTCGTACATGGCAGATATCTGTACGTGTTTGCTGACTTAAGGAATTGAGTTAATGTACACAGGGACCTCTCTGCCTTCCTGAGTCAAGGAGGATAGCTAATAGGTGATGCACGAATCAGAGTGAATAAGGCTGTTGCAGAACAATTTGTCTTCTGATGAATGCCTACCCAAATTCTACTCTCTTGGGTGCCCTGTAGTGAGTGCGCACGTGCAGACTTGACCAGCATTCTAGGAAAACGCTTTAGCATTGTGGTTGTGACTGTGCTGAGTAATATGCTTTCCTGGAGCCTTCTATAGAGGGACATATTCATTTCTGGAATGAAAAACTACATTTTTATATGAGGATTCTCATGTCTACTGAGACAGGCCCTCCAAGAAGAAAAACAAATCTCTTTCCTGAGGACTTAGACCACAGCCATGCAAGGTTAATTTCCTTTGAAAGATTTGACACCTTTGACCCATTTGCTCTTTCAAAGTACTCTCCACATCACTACCCCTAGTTTTCTCCTTCTTTGTGCTAGAGAGGGCCACCTTAAGATAAGACGAACATGGGTCACATAGCTCAATGTTGCTCATATTTCTGATCATTTCAATGTTCCATTAGAATGTTTTGCTCAATTAAGTACTTAATGACTTCCTCATCTAAACTATTCCAACATTTTCGAGCATAAGCCATAGTCAGAAAGGTGTCTTTTCTGGTAACCAGTGGAAACATTTCATGTTTGTATAGATTTACATACGACTTGAGAAAGCATTTCTTGTAATGACTTTTTTTTTTTTTGCTTGTCATTATGCTCTGATGTCTTCGTTTCTCTTTTTTTTTTTTTTTTACAAATTTTTAAATTTATTTTACAGCTCAGTAATGGGCTGCAGTCTTCAACTGGAAAACTTGTCAGTGGTCAGTTTCTCTACATGCACAGATTTTCAAAGAGACAGCCCAGAAGGCTCAAAAGGAACCTGTGCATAGGCCCCGCACTTTCTTTTCACTGAAGTGATCTTTTACCTTTGATTTTCTCCTCAGCAGCATCACTCCTGATGGACCCCTGTCTCTGGCATAGTCTTTCGATTTCCCAGCAAAACTGCAGTTTCCTGCTCCTTTCCTATTGTACAGAGCTTACTTGGAAACACCTTTTTGTTTCTGTGACTTGACTTAAATGTTCACAGAAACGTCAGACAGATTTATTTATTCATTCACCATGCATTTGTTGAATGCCCACCATGTGCCATGCGCTCTTCTGGAAATGGTTATAAAGCCGGAAATAGTGTAAATACTTGTTCTCATTGATACTGCATTGTAGTCAGAAAGACACAAGAAATAAAAATGACCTAGAGAGTATGTCATATGGTAGTAAGTACTGTGTTTAGTTTAGTGTCAAGGGGGATGGAAATTGCCAGTGGCGAATTGGCCGTCAACAGGGTTTATTATTTAGGTTGAATGTAACTCCCTTTATAGGATCGGCTTTCAAAAAATTCCACTGTGCCCTGTTCTTTCCATTCTTCCTAGCTGTGTGTCTATTGTCAATAGACACTTTTTTGGTTCCCTTTTTTTCCTGGAGATTATGAAGTTGTGAATTGCCATCAGGTTTCAGAATACTGTATGTTATGATTTCAACTTTTTTTCTCCTTTGTCCTTGTGGAAAAATCTTCTTAGCAGGAGCTAAAGGAGCATTCTTTGCTTATATGATGTGTTTTAGTTAGTAAGAGATGATGTAGTTTTCTCCTTAATCTGGAAGTCATTTCAACCATTCTAGGGCCTCTCAGTTCCTTCGACATTGGGGCAAATTTCCAATGAAATAACCCAAGATAGAGTTCTACACAAACTAATTTAATGTCTGCTAACAAAAATGAGGTAGCTTTTAATTGACTGTTCCTACAGGGAGAAGAGTGACATTCTCTTCTGTAAAAATTTCCTTAGAGGGTACGGTTATGCCATTTAATTGAGCAGTTTACTAAAAATAATCTGAAAATATGCAATCTTTTGATTGTGTGATTGCTTTCCTTAAAATGCTTATTATACCTTTAAAAAAAAAACTGAATGTAGTGAATGTATGTACAACAAACCATACACCTTATTTGTTCGTTTTTATTTTCAGTGTGATTTTTTTTTAACTATGTAATTTACTGTCCAAGATTCTACACTAACTGACATTCAGTAGAAATAGCCACAGGTGAACAATTTCTATCATATTACCAATTTTTTAAATTAAGGCTTTGATTTCTAAATTGTACCTCACATAGTGGATTTGGATGTAATGGATCTTATTAATGCCTACTGGGTTGGAGGCCGGTGAACCTACTCTTGGTTTTGATGCATGTAAACTAGGGAACATGATATACAGTGGAAAAGATCAACTGATCTTCCTCTGGGTTAAGCAATGTCTCATCCCTTATCTTAAGTGTGAAGTCTTAAAAATTCACAACAAATCTTTCACCTATCTATATCTGAATTCTCTATCCTTACAGGAGGCAAGAACCCAAGGCAGATGGAGACTATTCCACAAGCAGGAGCACAGGAGGAGCTTTCCAGCTCACATATCTGGCAACAAGTTGCAAGTGACTTAACCAGTTGTCAAGATTCTGTGATAAATTATTCTCAGTTCTACAAACAAGGTGATTCACCTTCTCTGGTTGCAGGAGGACTATTTATCATTCACACAGGAGAGAAAACTTACCAGTGTAATGAGTATATAGAAACCTTCAGTGAAGTCCCCAGCTTTGATATTTATCACCGATTATACTCAAAAGAGAAGACTCTCACATGTAGTGAGTGTGGAAAAGGCTTCCGTTATATATCAGGTCTTCGTAACCATCATAGGGTTCACATGGGAAAGAACAACTATATGCTTGATGAGTGTGGTAAGGAAGTTAGTCAGAGGTCACATCTGCAAACTCATATTAATGCGCATACTTTAGAGAAACCACACAAATGTGAGGAATGTGGGAAACGATTCAGGCATAGAGCAACACTTAATGTTCATTACAAAGGCCACACAGGAGTGAAACCTTATAATTGTGAGGAATGTGGGAGGGGTTTTATGTATCCTTCGCATTTACGGGAACATCAGAGAATCCACACTGGAGAGAGACCGTTCAGATGTGATACATGTGGTAAGAACTTTCATCGTAGAGCAGCACTGAATACTCATTGCATGGTCCATACAGGAGAGAAACCATACAAATGTGAGGAGTGTGGAAAGGGCTTCAGGTTTGCTTCACAACTTCTCATCCATCACAAAGTCCACAGTGGAGAAAAACCATTCAAATGTGAAGAGTGTGGGAAGTACTTCAGTAGTAGATCAAATCTTCAAACTCATCATAAAATCCACACAGGAGAGAAATCCTATAATTGTGAGGAGTGTGGGAAGTGCTTCAGGCAGGCAATACATCTTTTGACCCATCAGAGAGTCCACAGTGGAGAAAAACCATTCAAATGTGAAGAGTGTGGGAAGAGTTTTTGTCAGAATTCAAACCTTCAAACCCATCAACGAGTTCATGATAAAAAAAAGCCATACAAATGTGAAGAGTGTGGGAAGGGCTTCTGTAGTAAACAGAATCTTCATGTTCATTACAGAATTCACACAGGAGAGAAATCCTATAATTGTGAGGAGTGTGGGAAGTGCTTCAGGCAGGCTGCACATCTTTTGACCCATCAGAAAGTCCACAGTGGAGAAAAACCATTCAAATGTGAAGAGTGTGGGAAGTACTTCAGAAGTATATCAAATCTCCAAGCTCATCGTAGAATCCACACAGGAGAGAAATCTTTTAATTGTGAGAAGTGTGGTAAGAGCTTCAGGGTTGCTTCACAACTTCTCATCCATCAGAGAGTCCACAGTGGAGAAAAACCATTCAAATGTGAAGAGTGTGGGAAATACTTCAGTATTAGATCGAATCTTCAGACTCATCGTAGAATCCACACAGGAGAGAAATCGTATAATTGTGAAGAGTGTGGGAAGGTCTTCAGGCAGGCTGTACATCTTTTGATCCATCAGAGAGTCCACAGTGGAGAAAAACCATTCAAATGTGAAGAGTGTGGGAAGAGTTTCTGTCAGAATTCAAACCTTCAAACCCATCAACGAGTCCATAGTAAAGAAAAGCCATACAAATGTGAAGAGTGTGGGAAGTACTTCGGTACTAGACAAAATCTTCAGGTTCATTTTAGAATCCACAAAGGAGAGAAATCCTACAATTGTGTGGAGTGTGGGAAGTGTTTCAGGCAGTCTGCACATCTTTTGACCCATCAGAGAGTGCACAGTGGAGAAAAAACGTTCAAATGTGAAGAGTGTGGGAAGTACTTCAGAAATAGATCAAATCTTCAAACCCATCATAGAATCCACACAGGCGAGAAATACTTTAATTGTGTCTCAGGGCCATACTCTTGGGGTTTCTCCAATCTCTGTCGCAATAGTAAGTCTGGTCTTCTTTTGTGAGTTAGAATTTTGTTCTATATTTTTCTCCAGCTCTGACCTGTACACTCTGTTGTGGGCACCATCTAGTGTTGGACTGAGTCTGATGGAGGCCATAGTAGTTGTGGTCTATTAGTCCTTTGGACTAATCTTTCCCTTGTGTCTTTGGTTTTCCTCATTCTTCCTTGCTCCGTACGAGGTGGGACCAGTGAAGTATCTTAGATGGTCGTTCATAAGCTTTTAAGATCTCAGATACTGCTTACCAAAATAGGATGTAGAACAGTTTCTTTATAAACTATGTTATGCCAGTTGAGCTAGATGTCCCCCGAGACTATGGTCCCCACCCCTTCATCCAGTAATTTGATCCCTCAGCGAGTTTCCATGTGTCTGTGGAGCTTCCATGACCTTACCTTGGTCAACTTGTGTTGACGTCCCGAGTATTACGTACTATGTTACCCTTCACCAAACTTACCACTTATCTATTGTGTAGTTAGTGTTTTGCCTTCCCCACCCCTCCCTTCCCTTGTAACCATTAAAGATTGTTTCTTTGTGTAAACCTTTTCATGAGTTTTTATAATAGTGGTGTCATACATTATTTGTCCGTTTGTGATTGATTTATTTCATTCAGCATAATGGCCTCCAGATTCCTCCATGTTGTGAAATGTTACACAGATTCATCATTGTTCTTTATTGCTGGGTAGATTTCCATTGTATATATGTGGCCTAGTTTGTTTATCCATTTATCTGTTGATGGGCACTTAGGTAGTTTCCATCTTTTTGCTGTTGTGAATAATGCTGCAGTGAACATGGCTGTGCATGTGTCTATTTGTGTCACGGCTCTTATTTCTCTAGGACATATTGCTAGGAGTGGGATTGCTGGATCATATGGTATTTCTGTTTCTAGCTTTTTAAGGAAGCACCATATCATTTTTCAAAATGGTTGTACCATTTTACATTCACACCAGCAGTGCATAAGAGTTCCAATGTCCCCACAGCCTCTCCAACATTTGTTATTTTTCTGTTTTAATGATTCGTGCCAGTAATGTTGGGGTGAGATGGTTTCACATTGTATTTTGATTTGCATTTCTCTAATGGCTAGTAATTGTGAGAATTTCCTCACATGTCTGTTAGTGCCTGAATATGTTTTTTGGTGAAGGGTCTGTTCATAATGCTTTGCCCATTTTTTAATTAGATTGTTTGTCTTTTTGTTATAGAGGTGTTAGAGATGAGACCTTTGTTGGATTTGTACTAGCCAAAATTTTTTTCCCAGTCTGTATGGTCTTCATAGTTTTAGGTTTTATATTTAGGCCTTTAATTCATTTTGAATTAGTTTTTGTATATGGTGTGAGGTATGGGTCCTGTTTCATTTATTGACAGGTAGACGTCCAGTTTTGCCAGCACCATTAGTTAAAAAGACTCTCTTTTCCTCATTTAATGAACTTTGGGCCTTTGTCAAAGATCAGCTGACTATAGGTGGATGGACTTATATCTGGGTTCTCAATCCTGTTCCATTGGTCGATGTGTCTGTTTTGACTACTATAGCTGTATAGTAGGTTCTGAGGTCAGCTAGTGTGAGTCCTCCTACTTTATTATTCTTCAATAGTGGGTTACTTTCTGGGACCTCTTTCTGTCCCATATAAAGTTAATAATTAGTTTTTCCATCTTGTTAAAGAATGCTGTTGGTATTTGAATTGGGATTGCATTGTATTTGTAGATTGCTTTGGGTAAAATTGACCTTTTCACAACGTTGAGTCTATTTATCCATAAGCATGTTATGTTTTTCCGTTTATGTAGGTCTCTTTTGGTTTCTTGCAGAAATGTTTTGTAGTTTTCTAAGTCTGTTATGTCCCTGGTTAGATTTATTCCTAAGTATTTTAATTTGGCAGGGGGCAGGGGGAGTAGTATAAATGGTATTGCTTTCTTGATTTCCTTTTTGTAGTTCTCTTTATTGGTATATACGAATTTAACTGATTTTTTATGTTTATGTTGTATCCTGCTACTCTTCTGAATCTTCTATTAGTTTCAGTAGTTCTCTTGTGGAGTCTTTTGAGTCCTCTATGTATAGTATCATATCATCCACAAATAGGGATAGTTTTTACTTCTTCCTTACCAATTTGGATGCCCTGTATTTCTCATTCTTGCTTTATTGCTCTAGCTAGGACTTCAGCACAGTGTTAATTAAGAGTGGTAATAAAGGGTATCCGTGTGTTTTTCCTGTTTTTAAGGGGAATGTTTTCAGCCTCTCTGTGTTGGGAATGATATCAGTTGTTGGTTTTGTATAGATACTCTTTATTATGTTAAGGAATTTCCCTTCTATACCTGTTTTATTGAGAGTTTTTTTAATCAGGAGTGGGTGTTGGACTTTATCGAATATGTATCTTTTCTGCACCAGTTGAGATGATCATGTGATTCTTTCCTTTTGTTTTATTTATGTGGTTGATTGCATTGATAGGTTTTCTTATGTTGAACCATCCTTACATACCTGGTATGAATCCCACTTGGTCAGGGTGTATTATTCTTTGTGTGTGTGTAATGCTGAATTCTATTGGCTAGAATTTTGTTGAGAATTTTTGCGTGTATATTCATGAGAGGTATTGATCTGTAATTTTTTTTTTTTTTTTTGTGGTGTGTTTGCCTGGTTTTGGTATCAGGGTTATGGTGTCTCCATAGAATGAATTTGGAAGTATTCCTTCCTGTTTTGTATTCTGAAATAGTTTGAGTAATACTGGTGTGAACGCATCTCTGAATGTTTGGCAAATTCTTGTGTGAAATCATCTATGCCAGAGCTTTTTTTTGTTGGGAGTTTTTTTTTTTAATTACCTTTTCAGTCTCTTCTCTTGTTATGGATCTGTTCAGAGTTTTGACAAGAAGATCGTCTGTTGTTTTATTTTGGTCCCTTTCTAGAGCTGTCCTATCCTGTTTCTTCTATGTTTTGATATTGTCTGCTGTCTTGGGGACTCTCAGGAATTATTTTCTTCATTTATTGATTGTAGATTTGTTTGTTTCGTCCTACTTTTTTATTTGGTTATATCTGTTAGGCGGGCTGGGTGTGTTTTGTTGCTTGTCCATCTGTGGGCATGATACTTATCACCACCTTGTCTAGGTGAGCTCAGCTATGGTGCAATAGCACAGGTCCAGTGGGGTTGGGTAGGGGTGGGGGGCTTTGTGTGGTGGAGACCAAGGCTCTGTTCCAGTGCCACTCAGGGGTGCAGTGCTTGGCTCAGAGTGCAGATAGGCAGGAGGGAAAGGAGAATGATGTATTGGTGGAGCAAAACAGGTGAGGAAAAAAAAAGGAAAAAACAAGCCAAAAAAAGCAAAAAGTAAATAAAATGGCATGGTAGGATTCAGTAGGTGGGGCAGGGCAGATCCAATGATGCTGTGTGCCGACGGCTGTCTTGCTGAGCGATTCAGCTTGGCCTGTTGAGAAGGGATATGGGCAGCCTGTGGTAGTAGGTGGGCGTGAGAAAGGAAAGGAAATAAGGGAAAGACAGACGAAACAAAAAACAAAATATGGTGCTGAGGGAGCTGGCTGTCAGGGGCGAGGTGGAATTGGCGTGGCAGCAAGCTGATGTCTTGCCGGGCAGCATGGCACAGCCCATCAGGATGTGGCAGAGGCAGTGCTTGGCCTAAGTGGGAGGGGCAAGGAATGGGGAGAAGGGGAAAGATAAAGAAAAATAAAAAATACGGTGCTGAACATGCTGGCTTGTGGAGGTGGCACAGACCCCGGGAGGTTGTATGCCAGAGGCTCTCTAGCAGAGTGGTGCAACACAGCCTGTTGAGAAGGGACGATGGTGCACAGACCTAGGTGGGTGGGGGAAAGGAAAGAAGGAAGGGAGAGAGAAGAAACAACCACAAAAAGAAACAAACACAAAACAAATGATGCTGAGGGAGCCAGTCGGTGACAGCAGCGCAGGTCCAGGGAGGCCGTGTGCCAGTGACTCTCAAGCCTAGTGGTGCAGCACGACCCTTTGAGAAGGTGCGGAGGTGGCATACAGCACTAGGCGGTTGGGAGAAAGGAAGGAAGGGAGAGAGAGGGGAAAAAAAGCAAACAAACTAAAAAGTGGCAGTGAGGGAGCTGGGTGATGGTGGTAGTGCAGACCTGGGGAGGCCATGTGCCGGTGGCTCTGTAGTCGAGCGGTGCAGTAAGGTCCTTCAAGAAGAAGTGGGGCCAGCGCACAGGGCTAGGTGAGTGAGAGACAGGAAAGAATGGGAGGGAGAGAAGAAACAAACACAAAACAAAAATGTAAGTAGCTGAGGGAGCCACCTGGTGAGGGTGGTACGAACCCAGGGAAACCGTGTGCTGGTGGTTTTCTAGCCAAGCAATGCAGCACGGTTGGTCAAGAAGGGGCGGGATCGGCACATGGGACTAGGTGGACAGGAGAAAGGAAAGGAAGGAAGGAATAGAGAAGAAACAAAAACTACTGTGCCAAAAGAGCTAACTGGTGGAGGTGGAAGGGACCCTGGGAGGCTGTGTGCCAGTGGGTTTCTAGCCGAGCAGTGCAACGTTGCCCATCAGGAAGGGGGAGGGCAGTACATAGGGTTACGTGGGCAGTAGAAAAGAAAGGAAGGGAGAGAGAAATACCCAAAACCAAAATATATGTATATGTATGTATATACATATGGTGCTAAAGGAGCTGGCCAGTGGGCCCAGGGCGGACGCAGGCGGCAGTGAGCTGGTGTGTCTCCAGGCAAGTGACCGGGGCCCATTAGAAAGCTGCAGTGGAGGCCACATAGAGGGAAGAAGGGTGGGTGTGGGAAAGTATGTATCCCTATTTACCGGGTGCTGTGTCTCCTTTTGGGAGCTCCATGAAGTTGCCTTCCTGTACTTACCATGTCCCTTGGCGTCTGTAGTCCAAGATGGCGAATCCATGCTGCATTAACTGATAGGGGACCTCCACTCCATGGCTCTCCTCATTCTCTGTTCTCTGTTAGTTTCTTACTCCATTTAGTGGTTGATCAAGTTCTTTATCCCTTCATTTGACACTTAGGGTTCCAGGACTGACATTTTTATGTGTTCTACTTAGTTTTTCAGGTCTTTGCTGCAGAGGGGTGGCACGATGCTTTTGTCTGTAGTGCCATGTTGAAAATCACATATGCTGGTAATACATTTTCTGAAAATGATAATAGTGGTAAGAACATGAGAGAATCCTCACAGGAAAGAATTCTACAAAACGAAGGTTTTTAAAAACTTATTTGCAACCTGAATTCTTGTAATCCTCAGGTCTCACAGAAGAGAAAACATTTTATTAAAATCTAACTATCAGTAAAGTTCATACAAGTGGTGCAGTAAGGGCTTCACTAAGAACTTTGGGATTTATGAGAACACTCAAGAGAGAGGCCTTGTGAAGGATGAGATTTCGATAAGGTCTTTAAGAAAAGTATAACGATGGGCATGCCAGAATTGATATCCACAAGAATGTAAGCTCCATGAGGGCAGAAAGATTGCTCCTGAATCCTTGTGGTTATGCTCAATATTGATTTGTTAGATGAACCAAAAAGAGATAGTGTATAATAATTGAAAATTTTATCCAGAAAAGATAGAAGTAAAAATGAATATTGAAGGAAACAAACATTTGTTTAAATGTGGAAAACCACTCAATTCTGTAATCTGCAATATTAATAGGGTAGTAACGCATTGCAGAGGAGGCCTGGTGGTGCAATGGTTAAGAGATAGGCTGCTAAACAGAAGGTTGGCAGTTCGAATACACCAGTGGCTCTGCGCGAGAAAAGCCCTGGCGATCTGCTCCCATAAAGATCTTAGCCTAAGAAACCCTATGGGGTAGTTCTATTGTGTTCTCTAGGGTCACTAGGAGTCAACATTGACTCAGCGGCACACAGCAGAACAACCTATTGCAGTTGGCGCCTGTCGTCTCCACAGCCTGTTTTCAAGTTCAGTCTTAACTCTTTGGGGCTTTGTGTACTGTTCAATTAGTTGTATGCAGTCTAAATTGAACTTACTTTTGTGATTTTTCTGGCAGTACAGACTGGAAAATTGTTCATCTTGCAAAAAGCCACTCCATATTAAGCAATTGAATGGGTATTCAGTGGTGTTAAGGCAGGGCTTTTCCATAACATTTTGAAAGTGTCAGAAGTAGTTAACCTGTAAAAATGGCGTGGCATCAGAGCTCCTCTTCTTCCTTCAGAAGGAGGAGAGATAATCACCATCATCATCAGCCCAGGGCTTATTCGTACAAGGTGGAGGTCAGATATACTTCCACTCTCCAACCTTTTTACCAATTCTGACACCAGCCATCCCTTGCACGGCACGTTCTACCTCTCCGCTAGGTCGGTAATTTGTTGCAATGGCCGTTCACAACTCAGACCATTCTCAAGATTGTGACGTTTATTAGGAAACTAACTGGTTACAATTCATGATCAGGATAAACTTGGAAGTAACAGGAACAACTCAGGATACAGTTCTTCAATTCAGACATCTGCGTGGCTATTGCCTTTCCTCCCCCTCTCTGCCTAGTCTCTGCCCTACTTGACAAATGTTACAAAGCTCTTTAGCTCTGCCTTAAGTACCCAGAGGTACCTCACTCTGCCAACAAACCTCCTACCTGAAGGTGCTCAGCTCTCTTCATGGACCAGCACACCCACTGTAGGGGCCGCACTCTGTGGGCCAGGAATCCCACTGGAAGTCTTGCTGTAGTATCCTGGTTCTGCTGCCTCCATCTTGTTTGCTCCTGCTGCTTGCCATCTTGCAGCATCTCCAGTGTTAGACTGTCTCCTGGGTCTAGAAAGTTCTCAGTTCAGGCACCTTGAGTCCAAAATACACACTTGGCTCCAGGCTCTTCCTCTTTATGGTAGTGAGGTTTCAACCCTCCTACCACCAACTTCTGGGATTAGTTCCCTTTAAACCTAGCAGGATGGTAAATCTGATCAATCTGCTGCAAGAATTCCATGTACCTTATTTGCATGGTCTCCCCCCACCCCCCCACGCCAATGATTTCATGTACCTTGTTTTCACTAGCAAAACTGTCCAATCCCCTTGGTGGGCAACAGGCACCTTATGTGCACAGTCCCACCTAGACATTTCTGGGAGAGTTACAAGACCATGGCTAGAAGGGCCGTATGAAGTAATTCACTGCACTGCGTTACTAATTTCAGTTTTTTTTGGTCAACATTTGATTATTGATACCTGATTTTTTGCATTTTCATCTATGTTTGATACGATTGTTTGCTGTAGAGTTTTATTTTTTTTTTTTGTAACCAAAAGTTCTGAGGTAGTGGCTATGCCATATTTCAAGTATATTAATATTGACAAGTATTCTACCCCATAGTCTTGCCAGACACCATGAAAGATACCCAAAACAAACAAACTTGTGAGTTGGATAATTGTAACAAAAGTGTTAATTATTGGGACAGGACTGACATTCATTTCTCTATTGGCAGTTTTTAGAAAGGAGCATATATCAAGATATGTAAAGGGCTTCTCTTTGATCTGGAAATCATATGATTAAGAGATTAAAAAACAATGAGTAACGCATCAATGATATCACTGAATTTTTTTCAAATGGAAATGTGTTCTACAGAATTTGAGTTGTAATATGAAGGCATGAAAATGATAACAGACACAATTACAGGATAAGAACTTCTGGAAAATCATATTGTAGCATTCATAGTATAGTCAGACTCAAATTTGTGTGTGTGTGTGCATACATAAGGTAATTCTGAAGGAGATACCATTAGTAATTTTCTCTGGAAAGGTTTTTAGGACTCATAACATGATTGCTCTCTATTATCATCTGGCATATAAAATCACAATGAATGGGACTTTTAAAAGCAAAAATTCTCTGAGAGGGAAATCCTGGAAAGGAGAACAGAGTGGTTGTATGTTGAGGGTTAAAAAAAAAAAAAAAGATTCCCTGAGGAAAAGGTGCACGTAGGGAGACAGTATATCATGACAGTAGGGAATCCTGAGTGGGACCAGTAAGGACTAAGAGCATGTTTGGGTACCATTGCACAAAGATATTTTAAGTGTATTTGGTTAAAGGGCTTATACTATCGTGGTTGTGGAGTGCTGCTATAACAAATACCACAAATGGCTGTTCTCAAAGAACAGAAATTTATTTCCCACAGTTGTGAAGGCAAAAAGTCCAAATCCAAGGTGCGACTTCAAGGGATTGTTTTTGTCGATTTTTCCATGAATACCTTGGCATATGTCGTCTTCGTGTGTGTGTCTCTGTTTATTTTGCTCTCTTTTTATAACTCAGAAATGATTAGGTTTATGACCTACTCTGCCGGTATAACCTCATTAACAAATGGTCATATTTACAGGTACAAGGGCAGGGTTCCAGTATATATTTGGGGGAGACAATTCATAACACTCAGCGAAGTATGTCTAGGAGGGAGACAGGTTTCCATGACTGAGTTTTGGGAGTATGCTTTCACAGGATTTTAGCTACTGAAAGAACTGAAGAAAAAATTCTGTTTTCTGCAGCATTGCAGATGGACCACCTCAGAATGTTGAGGAACAAGTTATCTTGTTCAAGAGTGTGGTCATGGCTCATGTACTCTAAAAAAAGCAGAAGCAGGGGCCAAGGACAAAATGGAGTCCAATTCAGACCTGTGGCAGCCGTTGAAATTATGGTAAGGCACCTCAGCTTCAGAGTGCTCCTTCACAAACTTCCCCGTTTTGATCATAAATGCCATGGATTTTTCTTAATCACCATTGTAATAGTGTTTTCTTCTGCATGGACTTCTCACTGGATTGCTTATTTTATAAGTTGGGTCTTTCATCAACATTTTCACCATAGCTCAGACACTCTGCTTTGTGTGCTTTTAGTTTGGGCATGTGTGAAGCAAGGCCGTATTTGGAGGGACAACTTATTATCCAAAAGGGTTAACTCTTGGTGTGAGGTCGATCTTCTCTAAGAACTTTAAGATACATAACCCTCTGCATAGCAAGGGGGACTACAGTTTGATTACAAGTATTAGGTATTTCATACAATATTTAATAAGACCTACAATAATTATTATAGCAATCAAAATGATTAACCTGTTTTGTAGTATAGAGCATGACCAGGAATGAATACCAGTGGAACTGCCCTATAGGGTTTACAAGGAGAGGCTGGTGGATTTGAGCTGCTGACCCTTTGATTAGCAGGTGTAGCATGCTGTAGCTCTTAAGCATTGTGCCACCGGGTCCCTGTAACCTACTATAGATATATAAAAAGCGGGAGTCAGGCATGGGAGGTATTGAAAGTAGCTAAGTTGACTTCTGGTGGATTTTCCTAATATTATTGTTCTCCTGTGGTATTTATCCAGGTGCAGCAGGAGATATTAGCAATGGCACAACCTCCTTGGTGGACTAGAAGGAAATCAAGAGCAATCTTATTTTTTAATATAACCTTAGCAAGAGATTCTAAAGATTTCTGTTGGGCTGACATTCCATCTGCAATATCATTGGCAATTTGGGCTGTTGTGGCAGATAAATTGCAAATAGATTTTCTTAAGCTGAGGAATACCATAGTTGGGTAGAAGGGCCTGGAGGAATACCCATCCCATCCCAGGTTTTTTTGGCTATTATGTTGTGGCGTAAAGTCTCTCTTATTCGAAGAGGATCTTTAAATCACTAGCCCAGTGTATACTTGGATTATAGGAGTGGACATCTAAAGGAACTCCTAAAAGACCTAAGGTACATACTGACCCATTATGTTCCAGCTATTTAAGCAGGATAATGCCCAAGCATGAGACTCACCACTTAGGTTTGGTTCCTTTATTGTGGGGTAATTTGATCCTCCACAGAAATGCACACCCATAAGGAGCACAGATCAAGTTACTTCTTGTATAGTTATGTGGGAATTAAATGGCTTGACTGACTTGCTCTAGCCAATTTTCAGTTACAGAATTGTTAAAAATAGACAATCGTCGCATCCTTAGTGGGTTCCAGAGTCTAGTATAGAAGAAGGACAAGTTTCTTATATCTATTTTGTTTCCCTTCAGGCAACATGGTAGTTTTGTTGCCTGTACTGATGACTTCATAAAGTAGTGGCATCTGAGTGCTGGACTGGAAAATCATTTCAGCAATAGTGATGAGGAAAGATTTCTTTAGCCCTAGAGCAATTTTTATTTTCTTTATGATTTGGGTAAAATAAAGCATGGTATCTGAGGTTGGGCCAACAACCCAGGGTAAAGCCACAGTCTAACATATATGGCCCATTTAAATGTAAGTAACATTGGGTACAAGACTGTAGTTTAATATAGGAGATGCTAAAGGATCTGAATTTTCATGCCCAGATCATGGAGGGAGATGACAGATCCAACATTCAGTCAAATTGCTGGCACTAGCTACATATTTGGCTAACTTAACAAATGCATTTTCTCTCCTAGCGTTAGAAGAAATTGTTAGGAATAGAAGAATGAGGCTTAAGTGGACTTTTCATGATTAGTATAACTACCAGTAAATAAGACCACGGGTATATAATAAGGCTAATAGCATAACTACAAGTACTAAGCAAAGTCCACAAAATTTAGCAACATATATAAGGTTTGTTCCATGATCTTGGGGCTAGCTATCTACTTCCACAGTTGTCTTCTGGTCAGCCTCATGGTAGGTGAAGTTTGAGGTCACCTGCTGCTGTACTTGTCCAGTAATCAGCAGGTTCATGTTTAAGTAGACTTGTGTATATCCACTGGGTTTTGCCATTGACTTGGTATCTACTGGTTGAACACCAACAACTGAAATAGTCCCTTCCAGTGGGTTTCTAAGGTTTTGGAGCTGAAACTCTTCCAGCAGACTAGGTCTTCAGGTTTCAGGCTGTGGTCAGAGAGGTTAAGAGCCTTGAGATACTTGTCTGGAAAGATTCTTCTGCTTGTGAGACACAAGCTTGAGAATAGGCCATCAAACTCTTGCAATAGTTAAGGATATCTGCATTAACAACGTGTGGCTCAGTGTAAGTAATATGTCTTAAGAGCATAGGTCTTCAGTGACTTTCATGAGACAGCTTGTGTTTTCCAAATGGAGAGAATCTAAGATTTGATAACACCAAAGGAAGTACTTTAGGTCATGGTAGGTCTAGGCTTTCAGTTTGACTAATTGTTGTTTAATAATTCCGTTGGTACGTTCTACTAATCCAGAGGACTGGGGACAATAAGATGTGTGCAAAAATGGAGTGATTGAAAATATTTTGCAAATTTATTTAATTACCTGTCCATTAAAATGTGTTCCTCTGTCACTGTTGAGTGTGGTGGGAGTTCCCATGATGATATGATGTTCTCTAGAACCTTCTTGGCAACAAGGGTGTAAGTTACTTGACAAGTGGAAGAAACTTCATCCCAATGAGTGTACATAAAAATCATTACTAAGACAAATTTATATCCCATGGAGAGAAGAAGTTGAATGAACTCTGTCTGCCATTCCAACATTGGACTCAGAAGTGGAGGAAATTCTCCTGGTGTTGCCTTCAAGGGCCTCCCTGGATCCTGCCTTTGACATGTTTGACGTTGCATATAGGCTTGTTTGGCTGCCCTGTGGAAATTCCCCCAGCAATGTTTTTCCATAATTTTGACCATTTTATCCTTTGCATAGTGGTTTAGAGAATGAATTGTGTGCAGCAGAGGCACCTTCAGGCTTTCTAGTAGTGTAGGTTTTTTATTTGGCCCCGTTCAGAACTTTAGATTTTTGTCTGATTTACACCCTTGTGATTTCCATTAATGTAACTCCTCACAAGGCGCTTGTGATTGTTTAGTGGCCAGTTCATAGGGTGGAACTCACCAGTTAGGGGTGGTGACTTCATCTAACTCATACGTGTACATGCTGAGTAGTTAATTCACGGCGGTCCTAGCAGCATGACCTGCCAAAGCATTTCCTTTAACCTCAGGAAAACTACCTTTAGCTTTAGTATGTGCTTCTGTCTTGATGAGAGAAATTTCTTTTGGTAAGAGTAAAGCATCCATTTTTTATGACATCACCATTAGAGGTTAAGAGTTCTTACTGTTTTCATAGTACTTGAAGGCATGCTAGCCATAAAAATATTAATTCTTTGATGTTTAGCTAGTTGTCAACTCGAGTGAAGGCTGTTAGCTCCGCTTGTTTGGCAGAGCATGCCCCAGGAAATGTAGACCTTTCTAATATATCAGTGTAAGTAGTTACAGCATATTCAGCTTGGTAAGAACCATTAAAAGTTTTTAAGACCCATCATTAAATAAAACAAGATCAGGATTATGTAAAGGAACATATTTAAGATCAGCCCGAGGAGCTAGTAGTTTTCAGTCCAATCTAGGTCACCATGGTCAGGCGTTCAATCAGCAAAAGTAAGAAAGTACCATGATTAAGTAGTCCGCTGCAGCGCAGATAATTGTGTAATTGTGCGGAGGGGATAAAGGAAGAATTTTGTAAGAAGTGAGTTGGCTAACAGATGCTAAAAACAGGATTTAACCCTCTCATGAACAAATTAATTTTTATTTCAATTTTTTTGTTTATATAATGTTTTTTCATTAATGGAACGCATGCTGAATCATTGAGTGTGCCTGAATTTTTAGTAGGTAATATGAATATTTCTCTGGCCTCATCCCAAAAATCCTACCCTCAGAGTACAGAGGGACATATGTGTCCTTCTAATTCTACCCCCAGAGTCCAGAGGGACATGTGTCCCACATAGACAATTTTCAAGATAACATTTTTTAACTAAAAAAAGAAATTGATTCAGCACCACCCCATACAATATCCTGTAAACTCAGTAATTTGAGGCACACACCCATTTCTTCCATTTCAAAACAGTTATACAGGTCCCCACCTGACAGCAGCATGTCAGGTACAGTACCTTACCAATAAACCCTAGGTGAGGAAAGTATAGGTGGTGCATATATGTGTACTGCTGTTCGTGAATTAATAAGGATTCTACCAGATGTGGAAGAAGCACATTTAAATAATTTCCCATAACAGTGTCAGAAGTGGCTTCAGCCAGCTTGGCAGTAGGTGCAACTGCTTTCAGGCAAGGCGAATAGACTCTAGTTACAGTATCTAATTGGAGCCTGTAATATCCAGTAGGTTTATGTTGATTTCCACGTGATTGAGTAAGGACTCCTAAAACATTTCTGTTTCTTTCATGAATAATAATGAAAAAGCTTTGTCACAGCTAGGTAGTCTTAAACCCAGGTGGTTGGTTAGGGTCCTCTTAAGTTTATGGAAATGTTCTATTTGCTCATGAGTCCATCGCAGAAGCCCTGGGATCTCTGTTTTATACAAATCAAGAGTGGTTGAGCAATCAAAGTTTTGAAATCTGTTTGTGGAAGTAGCCAAATAGGCCCCAAATCTCTAAAGCTGTTTTTTCGTATTTGGCAAGAGATAGCTACAAATGGCTTGAAGTCTTTGTGTATCTAATTGGATCCTTGTGAAGTTAGAATATGGTCTAAATGTTTAACTTCACTTTTAACAAATTGAAGTTTATATTCAGAGAGTTTGTGCTCTCTAGCAGCCAAACAATTAAGAAGATACATAGAATTTCTTCACAGTGTGAGGGATTTCTGGAACAAAGTAGCAAATCACCAACATATTGAATGAGGATAGACTTATTTTGAAACATTAGGTCCCTAGATTAGGTTTTAAGGCTTGGGAGAAACAGCTGGGAGATTCAGTAAAGCCTGGAGGCATAATGGGCCAGGTATACTGGTGTCCTTCCCTGGTGAAGGCAAGTCAATACTGACTATCAGGGTGGACTGGGATACTAAAAAAACCACTATGTAGGCCGAGTACAGTAAGAACATTAGCCTCGGCAGGTATTTAGGACAACAAAAATGAGGGTTTGGAATTACCAGAAACTGGGGAATTGCCAGACAATTTGATGGCCCTAAGGTCTTGAAGAAATCTACTATTTCCATTAGTTTCTTAACTGGAAGTATTGGGGTATTTCATGGGATAATGCAAGGTATTATTAGTCCTTTATTGATTAATTCCTCAACTACAATGGTTAACCCTTGAATTGCCTCCTGTCTTAGAAGGTATTGAGAAATCTTCGGAAGTGGTTTCAGTGGGTCAGTTTGAACTCTGGTTGTGCACTGTATATTCTTCCCACATCTGTGGAGGAGGGAGCTTATAAGTTTGGGTACACAGAGGATAACAATGGGCTCTCTTTTTCTAAAGTAGAGATATCCTTATCCATTGTCACAGGCACTAAGTGATGTAAGAGGTGTATTTTGTGCCTTTCCTGATAGAACTAACATGGATTGACTGATACAGGTAAGCTAGACCAGGTTAAGCCTCAATTAAAATCTGGAATTCCTCTTTAGATTTTGAGCATCCTGGATTTTGGAAACTCGTTAGCTATTGCTCTAAATTCAGGTTTAGATCAGGGAGAGAAAGTAATTACAGGGGGTTTGTTCTCTCACCATTCAACTGGTTTGAACTTAAAGGACTTCTGATACAGTGGAGGAGGTTTAGGGTCAAGAGGAAGATCATCATTTGCAAACAGCATTTCAGACAGACCAGGATCCTTTCAGGGATACAGAGAGAGCTGTTGTTGTTAGGTGCCATTGAGTCAGTTCCTACTCATAACAAGCCTGTGTACAGCAGAATGAAACACTGCCCAGTCTTGCACTATCCTCACAGTCTTTGCTATGTTTGATTCAGCTCTTTGCTGCAGCCACTGTGTCAATCCATCTCGTTGAGGGTCTTCTTCTTTTTCACTGTGGCTCTGTTTTACCAAACATGATGTCCTTATCCAAGGACTGGTCCCTTCTGATAACATGTTCAAAGTATGTAAGTTGCAGTCTTGCCATCCTTGCTTCTAAGGAGCATTCTGGCTGTACTTCTTCCAAGACAGATTTGTTGGTTCTGGCAGTCCGTGGTATATTCAGTATTCTTTGTTAACACCATGATTCAAATGCCTGAATTTTTCAGGATTCCTTATTGATTGTCCAAAGAAGAAGTACAACGATAGAGGAGGAGCTGAGGGGTCAGAAAGAGTGGACTTGTGCACTAGCTTGTGTTTTTCCTTGTTAAGAGACTTGTTAACCTTAGTTAATTTAGATACTGTGTCTTGTATAGAAGCCAATTTTGAATCATTTACAAGTTTAGGAGCTTCTAAATACTAATCAAAATAAGCACCAAAAACTTTTTGTTTGGTTCTATAGTTTTCTAGTTTAGATCTCAGGTATACCAATTTTGCCAAGTCAGTCAAACCCAAAAGTAGCCACTGGTCAGACAGACTGTCTTTGGTCATGCCAGAGTTCTAAATACAAACATGACCGAGGCCCATGTCTTGGACATGAAACAGGCAGGAGGTCTGGTGGGGAAATCTGTATGCTACGACTTGGCAGAACCCATGACCACACAAAAGACAGAGACAGAAACCAAAATTGGAATAAAACTGAACTGAGCTGCAACATAGTGCTGTGGAGCTGGAGATCCAAGGGGACTCACCCAATGGCTGCTAAGGTGCCTTGCCAAGATGGAGAGTCTAAAGGGGTCTGGAGGATCCTTCACCCATGTTGGACAAGGGTTTTGAGGCCATAGGCTGGTTGCTTCTGTCCCGCTTCTGACACCAAAAACCCAAAACCCATTTCTGTCGAGTCAATTCTGACTCATAGCCACCCTATAGAACAGAGTGGAACTGCCCCACAGGGTTTCCAAGGAGCAGCTGGTGGATTCGAACTGCTGATCATTTGGTTAGCAGCTGAATGCTTAACAACTGTGCCATCAGGGCTCTTCTGACACCAAGTAATCGTTAAAAACAGAACATTTTCTGTAAAAAAAAAAGACTTTTATTCAGATTCAAAGATTTGCAAATTGAGAAACAACAAAAGAAAAGTTCAAAATGATATTTTGAAGAGGAAGCGTAGTGCAGTCTTTCATATGCAGTTTTGCAGTATTCTGTACAGCATTGGGAAGAATATGGGGTACATTTGATTGGTTGACATTCAGCATGGTCTCTAATACTCATTTCTCAAGAATTTCTATTGGCTAGGGTGCTAAAACTTAGCCACAGTTTACTGCTTTCTGGAGCTGGTTCCTTCTGTTTTCTACAACATTCTGGGTAGCCCACCTCAAAATGTTGCAGAACAGGTTATCTTGATCAAGAATGTGGTTATGGGTCATGTACTCTAAAAAGCAGTAACGGGGCCTAGGACAAAATGGAGTCCCGATTCAGACCTGTGTCAGCCATTTTCGTTTCGTTAAGCTCTTCAGTTTTAGAGTGCTCTTACACAGGGCTTTATACAAATTAATGTATTTAGCCACACTGTGGCTGTGTGAAGTGGTGTTGCTATTTTTCCTACTATAAAGAGGAGGAGACACAGAAAGCATAAATTATTTGCCCTTGTCACGAGCTGGTAGGAGGTATAAAGCTGGATTTTGAACCTAGGCAATCTGAGTTTAAATCTTGAGTTTATAATCTCAATGTATTCTTGAGTCATATGGAACTGAATGGAATCAAGTCACTAATGTAGTATTCTGTATTCCTAGAGAACAATATCATTGTTGAGAATGCAGAAATATACTGTGAAAAAATTTTTATTACCCTTTACTCTAGGATGTGAAGATAGACGCTATTAAGGTTTTAACTTGTTTTTTTTTAGTGGCTTTTTTGTATATTTTGGATATTTATTTATTTGTACGTGTTTTACAAAATTGCTGTCATACCTTCTATAATGTTTTCCCCTTTTTTAATATAGAAATTTCCAAACTGCATCAAAAAAGAATAGTCTAATGAACAGGCATATAATATCATCATAATAAGTATTATATCATTACTATTTTCATTACTGTGATTATATCCTGATTTTTTCAGTCTTAATTTTTTTAATATTATTTCAAATCTTTAGAAAAGTTGCAAAAAGAGTTATCGAGCAATTCACATATACTCGTTACCCAGAATCACCAGCTGTTTATACATTTTGCCTATTGGCTTTGTTGACGCTCATCAGCCAGGTACTATCGGGAATATACCTGTAATCACAGACTGATTACTTTAACTTGGTGCAGCAAGGAAGCCAACACACCAGGAAATCATAGGGTGTCTTGGTATGAGGCAATTAGAAGGGGCTTGTTTTAGGTTTTTAGCATAACATACTAGTTAGTTTATTTTAGATAACATTAGTTAATACTTTTATCTATTAGGAAGTTATTACAAAACAAACTGTTATGTGATGCCCAGTTCATAATTAAATTTGTTCTGTTGTTTCAATAAAGTACTTTGTAACTATTTCCCCCCAGGTTTAGAGTTCCATTTTATGCATTTCCTACCCTGGTGGTGAAGTGGTTAAGAACTCAGATGCTAACCAAAAGGTCCGCAGTTCAAATCTACCAGACGCTCCTTGGAAACTCTATGGGACAGTTCTACTCTGCCCTGTAGGGTTGCTATGAGTTGAAATTGACTCGACTGCAACAGGTTTTTGGTTTGGATGTGGGTAAAAATGGTTTTTCTAAGGCCCTTCTTGCTTAACAAAGAAAATTCACCCATTTTAATAACTTTTAGGAAATAACTGTCAGTGGTAATTTAAATATTATTGCTAAGACAACAAATTATAAGGAAGACAGTGAAGCAGAGTTACAGGTTTTTCAGAGGTTATGAGTTTACTTCACAGGACAGAGTAATCATCAAGTCAGGTATCTTATGATGTTTCTTTGCTAGAAATAACATTTATAAAGACAGTTTCATAGAACAGAATATCATCTGCATTTCTGTACCAGATGTCTTGTATTCCAAAGAAATAAGAAACCCTGACAGTATTCTAAGAGCTTTCCATCTCATAACAGTCCTGCGAGTAGAGGCTTGTCTTAGTCATCCAGTGCTGCTATAACAGAAATACTACAAGTGGATGGCTTTAACAAAGAGAAATTTATTTCATCACAGTAAAGTAGGCTAAAAGTCCAAAGTCAGGGTGTCAGCTCCACAAATGGATGGCTTTAAAGAACAGAAATGTATTTTATCACAGTTCAGGAGGCCAGAATTTCAAATTTTGGGTATGGCTCTAGAGGCAGGTCATTCTTTGTCTATTTCAGCTTCTAGTAGCAGGCAGTCTTTAGAGTTCCTAGGCTTGTAAATACTTCTACCTTCCGCCTTTGACATCTAGTGCCTTTCTTCCCCTTTGTCTGAGTATTTCTGTGTCTGTGCTGCTCTTTATATAACTCAGAAGTGGTTAGGTTTAAGATCCACCCTAAACTGCTTTGACCTCACCTGATTGATTACTTACGTTAAATTAGATTGCATTATAGAAGGTTGTTACATTACATCCACAGGAAGAGAGGTTAGGATTTCAACACATATTTTGGGAGACCGAATTCAGTTTGGGGGACAAACAATTCAACAGTTTCTCAAAAAGTTAGGCATAAAAATTACCATATGACCCAGTAATTTCACTCCTAGGTGTATACCTATAGAATTGAAAACAAAGAAATACGTGTACATGAATGTTCATGGCAGCACTATGAACAATAGGTAAAAGGTGGAAAAAACCCAAATATCCTGCAGTGGATGAATGGTTCAACAAAATGTGGTATATACACACAGTCTAATATTCAGTCATAAATAGACATGGAATACTGATGCATGATACAATGTGGATAAACACTGAAAACATGCTAAATCTAAGAAGCCAGAAACAAGGTCATATATGATTCCATTTATATGCACTATCCATAATTGGTAAATCCATAGGACAAAGAAATTTGGTGGTAACCAGGAGAAACAGAAAGAGGAAAATGGGATGTGACTGCTTAATCAATGCAGGGTTTTCTTTTGAAGGGATGAAGATGTTTTGGAGTTTAAGAGGTGGTGGTTTCACAACATTGTGAATATATTAAATGCCACTGAATTGTACAGTTACAGTGGTTAATTTTTTATGTGAGTTTTACCTTAATAAAAACATTTAGGAAAAAAACACTACATTGAATTTTTTTTGCTAGACCTCCCTTCCCCCAGAAATAATGGAAACAAAATCAAAGTATAAAACTTGATGAGTTGTTTGCAACTTATTTAACAGATAAAGCAAACCAGTTGTTGTGTACTTGATTCGTTTAATAGATAAAGGACTTATGTTACTAATATATATTTTTAAAAATATAGAAAATGAAGAGGGAAAAGCAAATTCCAATATAAAAGTTAGCAAGAAATTTGAAGTGACAATTCACAAAAAATGTAATCATGACCCTTGAAAATATGTTCCACATCACTCAAATCCACATTAAAACTACATTAAGAAATCTACCATTTATTACCATTATACTTCACCACGCGTATGTCAGTTTGTCATACTATGGTGGCTTGCATGTTGCTGTGATACTGGAAGCATTGCCACAGGTATTTCCAATACCAGCAGAGTCACCCTTGGTGAACAGGTTTAAACTGAGCTTCCAAACTAAGACTAGGAAGAAGAACTTGGCAGTCTGCTTCTGAAAAAATTGGCCAGTGAAAACCTTAAGAATATCAGCTGAACATTGATACACTCGTTGCCAGCAAGTCATTTCTGACACATAGTGACCCTATAGGACAGTTTAGAACTGCCCCCACTGGGTTTCCAAGGAGAGGCTGGTGGATTCAAACTGCCAGCAATTTGGTTAGTAGCCAAGGTCTTAACCACTGCACCACCAGGGCTCCATTCGTCTGATACAGTGCCAGAAAATGAGCCCTTCAGGTTGGAAGACACTCAAAGCACTACTGGGGAAGAGCTGCCTCCTCAAAGTAGTTGATCTTAATGACATGGATGGAGTCAAGCTTTCAAGACCTTCATTTGCTGATGTGGCATGACTCAAAATGAGAAGAAACAGCTGCAAGTATTCATAATTGGAAAGTGGAATGTACAAAGTATGAACTAGGAAAATTGAACGATGTCAAAAATGAAATGGAACGCATAAACATTGATATCCTAGGCATTAGTGAACTGAAATGGACTGCTATTGGCCACTTTGAATCAGAATCATATGGTCTACTATGCCAAGAATGACAAATTGAAGAGGTATGACGTTGCATTCATTGTCAAAAAGAGGGATGGTGTATATTATATATATATATATACACACACATATATATATAAACTCAGAAATTGAGTGGGAAAAGCAAACTAATAGCAAAGGGCCAACAAAACTGGAGGGGCAATTCACCCAAAACGTAATTGTGACCCTTGAAAATATGTTCCATATCACTCAAAAGAAATGCAAATTAAAACTACATTGAGGTATCATATCTTACCATGAGACTGAGAAAACTTAAAAAGCTTAGTGTCACATTATGTTGGAAAATTTGGGCAAAAAGTTACTCTCATACATTGCCAGGTGGAATGCAAATTGATACTACTAATATGGAGGGAAATTTGAAAATATGCAACAATAGTATTTACATATATAACATTTGAAATACTGCACACCTAATTTTATGAACTTATCTTTATGATATGTGAAAGATGGAAACAAGAAGGATCGCTAGTTGGAAAATATGGCTTTGGTGATAGAAACGACGCCAGAGATGCATGACAGAATTTTTTAAGACCAATGACTTCTTCATTGCAAATACCTTTTTTTCAACAACATAAAGGGCTACCATACATGTGGACCTTGCCAGACGGAATACACAGGAATCAAATCAACTACATCTGTGGAAAGAGACGATGGAAAAGCTCAATATCATCAGTCAGAACAAGGCTAGGGGCTGACTGCAGAACAGATCATCAACTGCTCATATGCAAGGTCAAGTTGAAGCTGAAGAAAATTAAAACAAGTCCATGAGAGCCAAAGTATGACCTTGAGTATATCCCACCTAAATTTAGAGACCGTCTCAAGAATAGATTTTACAGGTTGAACACTAATGATTGAAGATCAGATGAGTTGTGAAATGACATCAAGGACATCAGACATGAAGAGAGCCAGAGGTCATTCAAAAAGACAGGAAAGAAAGAAGAGACTATGTAATTGCTCTTGAATGTCAAGTAGCTAAAGTGAAAGGAAGAAATGATTATGTAAAACAGCTTAATAGAAGATCTGAATGGGGAGCTTGAGAGGAAAGTATTATAATTACATGTACAAAGGCCTAGAGTTACAAAACCAAAAGGGAGGAGCAAGCTCGGCATTTCTCAAGCTGAAAGAACTAAGGAAAAAATTCAAGCCTCAAGTTGCAATATTGGAAGTTTCTACAGGGAAAATATTTAATGACACAGGAAGCATCAAAAGAAGATGGAAGGAATATACAAAGTCATTATACCAAAAAGAATTGGTCAACATTCAACCATTTCAGGAGGTAGCATCTGATCAGGAACCGATGGTACTGAAGGAAGAGGTCCAAGCTGCACAGAAGGCATTGGCAAAAAATAAGGCTTCAGGAATTCACGGAATACCAATTGAAATGTTTCAACAAACAGATGCAGCACTGGAAATGCTCACTAAATGCTAAGAAATTTGGAAGACAGCACCTGGCCAACTGACTGGAAGAGGTCCATATTCCTGCCTATTCCAAAGAAAGGTGTTCCAACTGTAAATGCAGAAATTATCAAACTATATCATTAATATCACACAGGAGTAAAATTTTGCTGAAGATCATTCCAAAGCAGTTGGAGCAGTATATTGACAGGGAACTGCCAGAAATTCAAGCTAAATTCAGAAAAGGAGGTGAAACCAGGATGTCATCGCTAATGTCAAATGGATCCTGGCTGAAAGCAGAGAATACCAGAAAGATACTTACCTGTGTTTTTTTTTTGACTGCACAAAGGCATTCAACTGTGTGGTTCATAAAAAATTATGGATAACATTTCAAAGAATGAGAATTCCAGAACACTTTTTTGTGCTCATTCAGAACCTGTACATAGATCAAGAGACAGTCATTGGAACAGGACAAGGAGATACTGCGTGGTTTAAAGTCAGAATAGGTTGGCGTCTGGGTTGTATCCTTTCACGATACTTATTCAATCTGTATGCTGAGCAAATAATCCAAGAAGGTGGACTATATGAAGAAGAATGGGGTATCAGGATTGGAGGAAGACTCATTAACAACCTGTGTTATGCAGATGACACAATCCTAATTGCTGAAAGTGAGGAGGACTTGAAGCACTTACTGATGAAGATGAAAGACCACAGCCTTTAGTATGGATTACACCTCAACATAAAGAAAAGAAAAATCCTCACAACTGGACCAATAAGCAATATCATGATAAACGGAGAAAAGATTGAAGTTGTCAAGGATTTCATTTTACTTGTATCCACAATCAACGCCCATGGAAGCAGCAGTCAAGAAATCAAACAATGTATTGCATTGGGCAAATCAGCTGCAAAAGACCTCTTTAAAGTGTTAAAAAGCAAAGAAGTCACTCTGAGGACTAAGGTGCACCTGAACTAAGCTGTGGTATTTTCAATCAGTTCATATGCATAGGAATGCTAGACAATAAGGAAGACCTAAGAAGAACTGATGCTTTGAATTATGGTGTTGGCGAAGAATATTTAATACTCCATAGACTGCTCGAAGAACAAATCTGTCTTGGAAGAAGTACAGCAAGAATGTTCCTTAGGAGCAAGGATGGCAAGACTTCATCTCATGTACTTTGGACATGTTATCAGGAGGGACCATTCCCTGGAGAAGGACATCATGCTTGGTAGAGGGTCAGTGAAAAAGAGGAAGACTCTCAGTGGGATGGACTGACACAGTGACTGCAACAATGGGCTCAAACATAGCAACAATTGTGAGGATGGTGCAGGACCAGGCAGTGTTTCGTTCTGTCGTACATAGGGTCACTGTGAATCAGAATTGACTCAATGGCACCTAACAACAACAACAATGAACTATTTGGGGCAGTCAAGAAAACCAGCTGCTGTGGAGTCCATTCCAACTCATAGCGACCTCATTTGTGTCAGACTAGAACTGTGCTCTTTAGGGTTTTTAATGTTTTTTTTTCCCCACAATTTATTTTTTATTGTACTTTAGATGAAGGTTTACAGAACAAACTAGCTTCTCATTAAACAGTACACATACTGTTTTATGACATTGGTTAACAACCCCATGACCTGTCGACACTCTCCCTTCTCAACCTTGGGTTCCCTGTTACCAGCTTTCCTGTCCCCTCCTGCCTTCTAGTCCTTGCCCCTGGGTTGGTGTGCCCCTTTAGTCTTGTTTTGTTTTATGGGCCTGTCTAATCTTTGGCTGAATGGTGAACCTCAGGGGGGACTTCATTACTGAGCTAAAAGGGTGTCGGGGGGCCAGACACTCGGGGTTTCTCCAGTCTCTGTCAGGCCAGTAAGTCTGGTCTTTTTTTGTGAGTTAGAATTTTGTACTACATTTTTCTTCAGCTCTGTCCAGGATCTTCTATTGTGATGCCTGTCAGACCAGTCAGTGGTGGTAGCCAGGCACCATTTAGTTGTACTGGACTCAGTCTGATAGAGTCTGTGGTAGTTGTGGTCCGTTACTTCTTTGGACTAATCTTTCCCTTGTATCTTTAGTTTTCTTCATTCTCCCTTGCTCCTTAAGGGGTGAAGACCAAGGTGCTCCTGACCCAAGCCTTGGTGTTTTCAATCACCTCATATGCATTTGAAAGCTGGACAATGAATAAGGAAGACAGAAGAAGAATTGACACCTTTGAATTGTGGTGTTGGTTAAGAATATTGAATATACCATGGACTGTCAAAAGAACGAACAAATCTATCTTGGAAGAAGTACAGCCAGAATGCTCCTTAGAAGCAAGCATGGCGAGACTACATCTCACATACATTGGACACGTTTTCGGGAGGAATCAGTACCCGGAGAAAGACATCTTGCTCGGTAAAGTAGAGGGTCAGCAAAAAAGAGGAAGATCCTCCACTAGTTGGATTGACACAGTGGCTACAACAATGGGCTCAAGCCTAACAACGATTGTGAGGATGGTCCTGGACTAGGCGGTGTTTTGTTCTGTTGTGCATAGGGTCACTATGATTTGGAACCAACTTGATGGTGCCTAAGAAGAAAGAATGTACTTACATGGAGTGGTTTTCAGGGTATATTAAGTGAAAAAAGCACTGTCAAAAGCATGCTACATGTTGTATAAGAAAAAGGGAAAAGAAAATAATTACATCTGATTGTTTTCTGAAGATAGAACTATGGGAATAATAAACCAGAAGATAATTAATTTGATTGTGTACAAATTAGGTTAAACAGGAAGGAAGTGCTGTAGGAGTGAGAAAGGAGTGGAAGGGGTAGACAGAGTGGCATGTTTCAGAGTATAACTTTTTGTATAGTTTTGATATTGGAAACGTGAATAATCTACATACTCAATAATATAAAATCAATTATGAGCATAAAACAAGTTAAAATCAAAGTTGCACATTAGTATATCTGTATTTCAAATGAATAAAATAACCATCCTAAAGAGGGAAGCAAGAACAAATTTAAGGATTTTGAACTCAGTATATTGACTATATATTGTCAGTCTAAAAACAAAAAGACCAAATATTGAATTTTAGTTCGTTAGTTTTTCACAGTGGTTGTTGTTATGTGCTGCTGAGTTGCTTATGACTTATAGTGACCCTATGTACAACAGAATTAAACACTGCCATGTCCTGCACCATCCTCACAATCATTGTTATGCTTGAGGCCATTGTTGCAGCCACTGTGTCAATCCATCTCGTTGAGGGTCTTCCTTTTTTTCACTGACCCTCTACTTTACCAAGCATGATGTCACAGTGGTATGGGTTAGTAATTCTGAAACTGCTCTATGTGTATTTTATGATTTAACAAATCAACAAATATGTTGGATAATGGAGTTAGTTACAAACATAGATGTATGCTGGATTGAATTTGAGTGTATCAGTATGAAAGTGGTAGAACTACAGATATATGTGTGGGTGTATGTATGTGTATGTGGTTGTGTGTGTATAGATAAACATGTATACATATATTTGGTAGCTTTGATAGCTAAGAGGGTCTACATCAATCACAAATGAGTAGCAATGATCACATCTAGCGCCTGGTTCTTGGCACTAACTACATTCTCCATTTATTGAAATCAGGGCTTCTGGAAGGAATAGCTGATTTGAGGGCTGGAGTAGAGCAAGTACACAATGAGCCTGAACCATATAGTATTAGAAAGTAAGTATTCAAAGAGCCAAAGCATGATGAACACAAGTCAGAGCGACAGAGAAGATTGCTTGAGCAGGATTTCATTAGCCAGATCTAAAGCAATTTGTGTGTTATGTGAATAATATTGATAGTACATGTGAATCCCTGAAATAAGAATTCATAAATCCATACTGATATAAACAAATAAGAGATGTGGAAAGCCATTTGTTATAGTAGAATGCCAACCAATAGACATGGAATAAGTTGGAAAACCACCAATTTTATATCCATAATAGTAAAAATTAATTTAGGCTAGAAATATCAATAAATGTTAAGGTAAATAGGTGAAAATTTGTTGAAGAATCTAATACTAACATACGCTGAAAGTCTCTCCCCACAAAACTGATTGAAAGGGACTTTACAGTGGAGAATCCTGGAGGCTTAATCAACTGTTCATATGTAACAGCACCAGTAATTGTAAACACTGATATCTAGTACGTCCTGATAATGATGCCTTAAGAAGGACAATATCATTCCCATTAAATTCCTGCCAAAAATACATAATGTAAAATATAATCATGAGGAAATAGCTGGCAAATTAAACTGGGATACCACACAAAATATCCAGCTTTACTCTTTAGAAATATCTTTCTTTGTGAGGAAAATTAAAGTTTCTTTAAAACTCCCAGTAGATATTGCTTTATATCTTGCTGGCCAGTTCTATCCCTGGACCGCCCTGGCCGCAAGGAAGTTGGAAAAATGCAATTTAGCTCTTCTGTGTTGTGGAGGCAAATAAGAAAGAAGGGCTTTGTAACTGGCAGCTGCCTGACCAGCCAACAGTGTCTGTCCCAGATAAACACAGATGGATGTTCGTTACAGCTTCATTTAGAACAGCAAACCTACTACTCATCAGGTAGCACGCCAAGTATTTTTTTGTTCACCCAGGAACACGTGTATTTGAAAAAGTTGGGCTTAATACATGTTGCAGGAAGAGAGTACACACACCATGGGGAACCATGAGGTGTTACAAGGTTAAGACATCAGTAGAACTATTATGGAATTTGGGCTTTAGTGATTTTTTCTGTGATTTAGGGGAAGGTCTAAGGAAGCTGTGTTTCTGTCTAGACTGGATGCTGTCAGAAAGCAGCAGCAATTCTAAGACTGAGTATCTCAGTAAATGGTACTATAGTGAGGACAGACTAGACAAAAATAAAGCTGTAATTGGTAAAGAAGTAGCGGTCACTCATTTAGTCAAGGGAATGTTTGGTATTTTGTGAAAGCACAGTGACCTTATTTTAGTCTGTGCTTAAACAACACATAATGAAATGGCCTTGTTTTGTCGCAGTTCACCATAGTCTCACAGAAACCTTGTCTGAAGATGGTATTCTGTAAGATTATTTATGTGTAATAAGATGCTATTATGACCAACTCGTGGGTGCCAAGCCAGCTTTTGGATGTCAGAGGCTACTCTTTTTTTTCTGTTGTCATTTTGTTTAATGAAGCACCATGGCACCATGTAGCCACTGATTGTGAGAAATTAGATTTTTAGTGATTGACACTGGAAAAATCTAGATTATACTGAGTTTAGAAGAAGAGACACACAACGTGAGATTTTTATATGACTTTATTTTTGAAAAGGAAATATTAGGTGGAAGACGTGTATTTTTAAAGAGAGAAAGCATCTGGTTAACTTCAAGTCATACTGAAGGTGGATTTTTCGGCCCTCTCAAATAGTGGTGGTTTTTCCTGCCAAGCTAGTGGTATCAAAGAGAGTTGGTACCTTCTAAGTGCTGAATGCCCCTCCCAAACCATTTTACCTCGCCCATTCTTTAAACTCTAGCCTCATACTGTCAGATTGCACTAACCATTGTTGTTGTGTGCCGTCCTGTCGATTTTCCACTCTTAGAGACCCCACGTGAGGGAGCAGAACTGCCCCATAGGGTTTCCTAGTGTGTGACCTTTATGAGAGCAGAACGGCTGGGTAGGTTTGAACCGCTAATCTGTGGATTAACAGCTGAGCGCTTAACCACTGTACGCCGTACCTTGCTGAAACTCGTTGCCGTGGAGTCGATTCTGTCTTACAGCGATTTTATAGGACAGAGTACAACTGCCCCATCGGGTTTCCAAGAAGAGGCTGGTAGATTCGAACTGCCGACCTTTTGGTTAGCAGCTCTAGCACTGCACCCCCACGGCTCCTTATACTAACCATTTCCCTCCTCCTTTCAGTCATTTAAAACCAAAACCAAACTAAACCTGGCCCCGTAGAGTCCATACGACAGAGCACAACTCCTACTGAGCCTCTAAAACTGGCATTTCTCTCGAAACGGGGCACTTCCGCTCTGACACGCAGTTGTGCGGAATTCTGGGAAATGTAGTTCAGAAACTGTGTGCAGATACGGACACTTCCGCTCTAGGAGCGTGCGGTTCCTGTCGTGGTTTTCCGGCCGGTGTTTATTTCTGCTGCGTCTCGAGACTTTTCCAAACTCTGTGGACCTGCGCTTGAGACCTGCAACGACCAGGACATCGATTTAGTATAAAGAAGTCGCGGCGCAAACGGAGGTTTGAAAGGCGAGGGCGACTGTTTGCATTCCCCTCGCGGAGACTTTTCCATTTGGGGCGATTCGCGCGTCCCCTGGTTGGGACGGGCTCGGGTCTTGCTTCGCTTTATTTGAGGGTCTTCTGGGCTTTCAGCTTCCCCATCCTCTTTTCTCCACTTTGCACACGCGCTGCCGCTGCGTCTCGGTACAGCATTGGGCGAGTTAATTCGTCTCCCCGGTGCGCTTCTGTAAAAAGGCGATGTTAGTTTCGTGAACGGGCGGGCCCCGGTGGCGCAATGTTAAACGCTCGGCTGGTAACCGAACGGTTGGCAGTTCAAATCCACCGGCCTCTCCTAGGGAAAAAGGACCTGGTGATCTATTTGCTGTCTTCAGGATTACAGCCTAGAAAACCCTATGGGGCAGTTTTATTCTGTCCTGTAGGGTCACTATGAGTCGGAATCGACTCGACGGCAAACAACAAATATTTTCATAATGTAATTGTTTTGAGAATTAAAAGAGGTAGTATAAATAAGCGTCTTAAAACACTTCCTGGCACGTCATGAATGGTACTGTCTCGTTGATTCCGAGTCATGGCGACTTTCTCGTTGTTATGTTAGTACTAGTGTTTAGTTTCCCGAGAAGCGCCCCTATGGGGTCCCTGTTAATAAGTAGGAAACCGAGGCTCGGGTGAACACAGTGACTAAGTCTTCCTTCTCACACCCCTGTGTGATAAGACATTTGTTAACCAAAACCTCATTTAAAGTTTGTGCAAAGAATTTAAGTTCACCAAAAAATAAATTACCCTTTGCCCTTGTTTCCTGAGGGGACAATTCTAAGCTTTTGAAATTTCCTGAACAGTTGACGTGTTTTTTTTTTAAATTTTAAAACCTCCAGACTATACCTGAGGGATTGTGCAAGTGAATGGGGGATTGGTCGGGACAGAGAGCACTTAGTATTTTGACGGGAGTTGATGGTAGCATGGTTCAATCAGGTTAAGAGTAGCTGAAGATATTTTCTATTGTATTTCTTCCTCCTCTCTTTAAAAACCCCATTGTAAAAACTGTAATCAATGACAGTGAATTGTAAATGTGGAGGTTGGTGTGTTGTGGAATGCTTTTATTGTGTATTTTAACCACAATTTTAAAAAACAGCCTAATTGTAACTGCCCCACTTTGGGCCCTCCTGTTTTTCCTAAACAGGGGTCTTCCTTGTACGCATACTGACTTACCTGCTGGAATGAACCCTGTATGTTTTCATTTCTTCTTTTTTTTTTTTTAAACACTTTGAATCAGGGATACTGTCACAGCTCCAACTGCAGTGATGCTGACCCTCCTTGCATCTGAGTAGGGCAGGAAGATAGATCTTCATGGATCCCTTTTGACCTCTTTTCTTACTAAGGAGGGGGTTGCTTGCAGCCTGTCAGAAAACCAAACCTGTTGCCGATGAATCGATTTCGACTCCTAGTGACCCTACAAGACAGAATAGAACTGCCCTGTAGGGTTTCCAAGGAGCGGCTGGTGGACTTGAACTGCTGCTCACCTTTTGGTCAGCAGCAGAGCTCTTAACCACTGTGCCACCAGGGCTCCAGCTGTTCAGAGTGAGGAGAACTAACTGTGGTGTGTAGGGGACAGTGATGCAGTCATTGTAATTCACAGCCTCCTTTCTTTCACCAGCCCCCACTTCTCCAACAGGACTGCACGGAGGTGGAGGCAGTGGCTCCTTGGCTACTGGCAGGAGAGCCCCAGGTGAGGGGACTTGGTCTTCTTCTTCCACAGAGATTTTCAGTTGTATTGTAGAGCGTGTGACATGCACTCTGGCATGGGTTAAGATTTAGTTGATAAGTTTCATTCTAAGGGTTTTAAATAAATTAGTACTCTTAAATAGAAATATAATGGACGTCTTACTTTGATTCTAAGTTTCTTTTATCCACCAAACCAAATATTCACTGTAAAAATGTTCCAGACCGGTGGCTTTTACCCAGAGTTGCTGATCTTTTCTTTCCTGTGCAGAAGCCATGCTTACTAAGTGTGACTTTCAGAAGGCATGGCTGAAGGTGGGTAGAAGGCCTGAGACCACTTTGTGACCTGATAGAATTTGATTTCAGTAAAGAGGAGAGGCCAGGGATCAGTCAGTTATGTTGAGATTGCCCAGTGGTGGATGTTCTGTTTTTCTCCATCCTCTTCTCTTTGTAACTGACTGACTTTGAGCCATTTGCTTTTTCTGGAATCAAAATGGTCTCTCTGTGTGTGTACAGAATAATTGCTCAGAATAAACCTTGTTTCAGTTTCTTTGAATATTGATTATTTTGAACACAACATGATTCCACACTATGGCTCTGTGAAGTGGTTCTGCTTTTTTCCCTTTAAAGATGAGTCATTTACTTATACTCACACAACTAGTATAGGCGGAGCTGGGGTTGGAACCTCCCTCAGCTGCCTGAGACCAGAGCCCGAGATCATTATCTCTCTGCTGTATTCTCTCTGAGCCACAGAGACCTGGCTGGAATCGGATAGATTGTGCCTTCAAAGCAAGGCTAATGAGCTTGAATTTTTCTACGATCTTTTAAAAATCACTCTCAACTATTTAATTTTATTTGATTCCAAAAAATGTTTTGTATTCTTTCTTTCTTTTTTTTTGAGAGGCTTTCCTGCTCTTTTGTTAAAGGTTCCTGACAGAGCTTTTCTTTTTCTTCTTCAACTCCTATTCTGTGGCCTCCTCTGCCCTCATCGCGTGGATCCCAAATTGCTGCGCACTGGCATGGGCAATGCAGAGGCTGGCAAACGCTGTGAAGTCCTTATCTTCCTGCGTCATGACCCGAAATTTCTCCTTGTAGACATTCCTCATGGGCACCTCTGGCCCTGTCAGCTGAAGGACCAATTTGAGGTCTTCAGCAGAGGAGTCTCCTTTCTTGGGGGTCAGACGGCTTCAGGGGAAGAGGATTGAGTTTGGAGCGGTTCTCCTGCCGCTGCATGTTGGTCTGCAGGGACTCCATGGACTTAATCCTCCTATGGGGATCCATAGAGATCCCAGTGGTCTGGATGCTGGCCTCCCTCAGCTCTTCCAGGCTGAACCCCAGTCAGCTTAGACTTTGGTGTGATACCGCAGCGTGTGGCACTGCACTGTGGGTGCACAGGTCAGGATGTAGGGCGTCATGAGATGCTGCAGGATTTTACTTTAGGGACTTGTGTCTGTGGATCTGCTGCACTGGCTGGTTGAACCCTGTGGCCATCTGCTGCTGTCCTTCTCAAAGTGGCGCTTCAGGATCATGCCATTCTGGCTGTATGCCATGGCTGTCTAAGGCCCTTTTCAAAGTGGAACAGCGTAGAGGATTGTGGAGAATTCAGAAATAAGCAGAGAAAAAGAAATTTTTTTAATACCTGTGACTCCAGGTTACGATTGTAGCAACTGTAATGCTTGAGAGGCGTTTCTGTATAGTGGCTCTTTGTGGATACAGGTATGTTCATTTATACAGAAGTATTTAACAAAATTGATATTATACTTTCCTAAGTTTTTCCCCTTATCTGTAATAACTATGGAAATTTCCAAACACCTCCAAGAAAGAATACAGTAATGAACTGCTATGTATCTTCATCATCATCATCCTTATTATCGTTACTATTGTAATTACCAAGACTACTTCCTGATTATTTAATATTTTATTTTTATATAATTTCAAACCTTTGGGAAAGTTGCAAAAAGAGTATGAGGAACTCTCATATATCCTGTACCCAGATTCACCGGTTGTTTACATTTCGCTTACTTGCTTTCTTGATGACTGTCAGCCAAGTCCTATCAGGAATATACCTGCTATCAAAGACAGGTTGTTGTAGCTTGCCGCAGCACGGAAGCCTACACATGGCGGGAAATAACAGGATGCCTTTGTAAGAAGCAGTTAAGAGGGGCTGCTTATAGGGTTTTAGTGGAATATATTATTGTTAGCTGCCTTAGAGTTGGGCCCATCTCAGTGACCCCGTGCGCCACGGAACGAAACAGTGCCCGGCCCTGTGCCATCCTCTTGATTGTTCCTGGATTTGACAGCATTCTGTTGTTATCCACAGGGTTTTCGTTGGCAAAATTTCAGAAGTAGATCACCAGGACTTTCCATTTAGTCAGTCTTAGTCTGGAGGGTCCCCTGAAACCTGTTCAGCATCATAGGGTGGTAGCTGTGTATGAGGTGCATTTCCTGGAAATTAAACTGGGTTTCCCATTCAGAAGGCAAGAATTCTGCCATTAAGCCACTGATTTGTCATAGCAGAATATAGTAGATGCTTTTAAGTGTTACACTAGATAAAAGCACTTATCAGTGTTATTGCTTGGATAATAGTAAAACCTACTGCTGTCGAGTCGATTCCGACTCATAGTGACTCTATAGGACAGAGTAGAACTGCCCCATAGGGTTTCCAAGGAGCGGATGGTGGATTCGAACTGCTAACCTTTTGGTTAGCAGCTGTAGCTCTTAACCACTGTGCCACCAGGGTTTCCTAGATAATAGTAGGTAACATATTAGATAACATACTGTTATCTAATGTACAATCCATATTTAAATTTGTTCTCTTGTCCCAAAATAAGTCTTTTATAAAGGTTTTCCTCTCAGTTCAGGGTCTGATTCATGCATTATCTTTGCTTGTCATGTTTCTGTACTTTCCTTTCACAAGAATGATTCTTAAGTCTTAGTTTTTTTTGTTTGTTTGTTTTTGAAAAGTATGAGCAAGTATTGTAGAGAAAGGCCCTTATTTGGGGATTATCTGGTATTTTTCATGTTTCAGTTCAGATGACGAAGTATTGGCAGCGATACCACAGTAGTAGTGAGATGTCCTTCCCGTGCAACACGTCAAGACGCCAGTGGTGTGGGTTTGTCCCAGTATTGGTGATCTCAGCTTTGTTCACTTGGCTTAGGTGATGTCTGTCCAAATTCTCTACTGAAAAGTTACTGTTTTCCCGTTTGTAGATAATAAATTTTGGGGAGATACATCAATTTATGGGCATTCTACTGTAAAGACCAACTTCTCCCCTATTTATTCATTCAAATATAGTCATATATAAATTTTATATCATTATGGACTCAGAACCCACTCTTCTTTTCAGTTTTGGTCCTTTGTGATTAATGCTGCTATCAGCATATGCATGCAAGTCTTTATACGGACAAGTCTTTAAGGAGACATGTGTTTTCGTTCTCCTGGTTAGATACCTAGGCAGGGAATTGGTAGGTTGAGTGGTAGTTTCATGTTTAACTTCTTGAGAAACTGCGAAACTTTCCCAAAGTGGAAACAGTTATTTTCCAGAATTATATTTTTCAATAAGAACTAAAGTGTCTTTTTTTTTTTTTCACTTCAAGCATGTTTATTTCTCTATGTTTCATTTAGTTGTATCAAAGAAATGCATAACGTTAGTTGAAAATATTTAGGTACACTATAAGATTTGCCAACGTTATTGCTCCACCTTTTTATGCTGATAAAAAGGTCTTTTTAGGACCTTTCTGCCTATCGACAGAAATTCACTTATTTTCACACCTTTTAGAAAATTGTCTATGCCAGTTTAAATATTATTGTTAAGGCAACAATATTAGGGAACACAGTAAAGCCCATTTAACACAGGTTTCAGAGGACGCATGGGATCTTCACTTGCCAGCAGTCACATCAGAAGTTCACGTATCTGACTATGTTCCTTTGGTAGAAATTAAATTTATAAAGACCGTTGCATACTACAGAATGTCATGTGCTTTTCTATACCTGCAAAGAAATAAGAACCCTGATAGAGCTCTGAGAGTTTTCCACCTTGCAGCAACCCTGTCAGTGGGGACTCTTTCACTTCTGTTTTACAAACGGCAGAATTGAGGCAAAGAGTTGTTATCCATTTGTTCAAGATGACACAGCTTGTGAGAATCTGTACTAGGATTTGAACCCACATATAGATTGACCCCAGAGCTGACTCTTATTTAGTATACTGTCTGAAATGCTATTGTACCAGATTCACAGTTGCTACCTTGGGGACCACAAGGCAACACTGGTGATGGGGCCACTGTGTGTAGCTGTGCAGAGTGTTCACTGAACCCAGACTGAAAGGGGTCAGGAGCATCTGGTGTCCACATCATGCTCTGCACATCAGGCCATATGCAGCTGCAGCCACCCGGATGTAGGGGCCTCTTGGTTAATTCACCGTAAGCGTCCATGAAGGTGAGTGACATCCCTGGCTACCTTTTTATGTCTTCTTTCTCCTTCCCTAGTTCGGCATTCCCAGGACTCTGCATATCTGAGGACTCTGTACATCACCAGAAGTAGGAAGAAAAATGAGCAAGTTCACAGTGAGTGGGACTTAACCTTTTCGCTCTTAAAATACCTTCTCGCTACTCAGATTGGACACTTGGTTTTCTCTTGTAAACCCTCAAGGAGAACAACAGACATTTGTGGACCTGTTGTTTGCCAGGTGCTTGCCTTCTATGTTGTTTGCTGACTTTGGATTTGTTTTTGTATTATTTTATCTTTTTTATTTTCTTAAAAATAAGAGTAAAAGAAGGAATAGGAATGAGCAGTTCTCTCACTTTACTGCTCTCTTAACTCACTAATCAGCTGTTGTATTTCCTCATATTCTTTTCCACATGTACTTTTTTTTCTTTTTTCCCATATAAATATTTATACGTACATTATTATGTGACCCTAATTGCTCTCCCCATACTGTGACAGCACACTCCTCCTTTCCATCCAATTTCCCATGTCCATTCAACCACCTCCTAACCCTCTCTGCCATCCCATCTCACCTCCGGACGGAAGCTGCCCGTTTAGTCTCTTGCTAAGAGATACAATCCTCACGATTATCACTGTAGGTCCCATAGTCCAGTCCAGTCCCTGTCTGAAGAGTTGGCCTCAAAAACTGTTTTAGTTCTGGGAGGACAGAGAATCCAGGACAGTGCTTTCCAGGGTTCCTACATTCTCAGTCAGACCGTTAAGTTTGGTCTTCTTACTAGAATTTCAGTTCTGTACCCTACGTTTCTCCCACTCATCAGGGACTATCTGTTGTGTTTCCTGTCAGGGCGGTCATTGGTGGTAGCCAGGCACCATCTAGTTCTTCTAGTCTCAGGCTGATGAAGTCTCTGGTTTATGTGGCCTTTTCTGTTTCTTGGGCTAATACTTTCCTTGTGTCTTTGGTGTTCTTCATTCTCCTTTACTTAAAGTGATTGGGGCCAATTGATGCATCTTAGACAGCTGCTTGCAAGCTTTTAAGACCCCAGACCCCAGACGTCACTCACCAAAGTAGGATGCAGAACGTTTTCTTAATAAACTTTGTTATGCCAGTTGACCTAGATGTCCCCTGAAAGCATGGTCCTCAGACCCCTACCCCTGCTACTCTGTCCCTCAAAGTGATTGTAGTCAGGAGCTTCTTAGCTTTGGTTTAGTCAGGTTGTACTGACTTCCCCTGTAGTGTGTGCTGTCCTTCCCTTCACCTAAGGTAGTTCTTACCTACTATCTAGTTAGTAAATAACCCTCACACTCCCTCCCCACCATTGTAACCATCAAAGAACGTTTTCTTCTGTGTTTAAACCTTTTTTTTTAATTGTTGTAATTAAATGAGGTTTACATTTCAGGTTAGTCTCCCATACAAGATTTTTATACATACATTGGTATGAGACCCTGATTGCTCACCGCATTCTGCAACAGCACACTCCTCCTTTCTACCCCTGATTCCGTGACCATTCAACCAGCTCCTAACCCTCTCTGCCTTCCCATCTCACCTCTGGACATAAGTTGCCCCTTTGGTCTCTCGTATCTACTTGACTAAGAGGAACACTCTTCACGAGTATCACTTTATGTCCCACAGTCCAGTCCAATCCCTGTCTGAAGAATTGGCCTCGGAAATTGTTTTAGTTCCGGGCTGATAGAGAGTCCAGGGGCCATGCTTTCTGGGGCACCTCCAGTCTCAGTCAGACCGTTAAGTCTGGTCTTCTTACTAGAATTTGAGTTCTGCACCCCATCCTTCTACTGCTCTATCAGGGACTCTGTTGTGTTTCCTGTCAGGGCGGTCATTGGTGGTAGCCAGGCACCATCTAGTTCTTCTAGTCTCAGGCTGATGAAGTCTCTGGTTTATGTGGCCCATTGTGTCTCTTAGGCTAATACTTTCCTTGTGTCTTTGGTGTTCTTTGTTCTCCTTTACTCCAGGTGGATGGGACCAATTGATGAATCTTAGATGGCCACTTGCAAGCATTTAAGACGCCAGATGCCACTCACCAAAGTAGGATGCAGAACATTTTCTTAATAAGCTTTGTTATGCCAGTTGACCTAGATGTCTTCTGAAAGCATGGTCCCCAGACCCCCTACCCCTGCTACTTTGTCTCTCAAAGTATTTGATTGTATTCGGGAAACTTCTTAGCTTTGGTTTAGTCCAGTTGTGCTGACTTCCCCTGTAGTGTGTGCTGTCCTTTCCTTCACCTAAGATAGTTCTTAATCTACTATCTAGTTAGTAAATAACCCTAACCCTCCCTCTGTGTTTAGACCTTTTCTTGAGTTCTTAATAATAGTGGTCTTATTCAATAGTTGTCCTTCTGTGACTGACTAAATTCACTCAGCATAATGACCTCCAGCTTTCTCTACGTTAAGTTTCATGGCTTCGTCGTCGTTCTTTATCATTGCATAGTATTCCATTGTGTGGATATACCATAATTTGTTTATCCATTTGTCCGTTGATGGGCACCTAGGTTGTATCCATCTTTTTGCTACTGTGAGCAGTGCTACAGTGAACACAGGTGTGCCTGTATCTATTCACGTGACGGTTCTTATTTCTCTAGGATATGTTCCAAGGAACGGGATAGCTGGATCATATGGTACTTCTGTTTCTAGCTTTTTAAGGAAGCGCCAAATCGATTTCCAAAGTGGTTGTACCATTTTACATTCCCACCAACAGTGTATAAGTGTTCCAGTCTCTCCACAACCTCTCCAGCATTTATTATTTTGTGTTTTTTGGATTAATGCTATCCTTGTTGGGGTGAGATGTTATCTCATTGTAATTTTGATCTGCATTTCTCTAATGGCTAGTGATCGTGTGCATCTCTTAATGTGTCTGTTAGCCACCTGAATATCTTCTCTGGCGAAGTGCCTGTTTATATCCTTTGCCCAATTTTTAATTGGTTTATTTGTCTTTTTGTTGTTGACGTTTTGCAGTATCTTGTAGATTTCAGAGATTAGATGCTGATAGGATTTATCATAGCCAAAAAATTTTTTCCATTCTGTAGGTTGTCTTTTGACTCTTTTGGTGAAGTCTTTTGTTGAGCGTAAGTGATTTTTAGGAGCTCCCAGTTATCTAGTCTCTCTTCTGGTGCTGGTGCATTGTTACTTATGATTCGTATTGTGTTGATGCCATTTATTAGGGCTCCTAGCATTTTCCCTATTTTTTCTTCCATGATCTTTATCGTTTTTGATTTTATGTTTAAGTCTTTGATCCATTTTGAGTTAGTTTTTGTGCATGGTGTGAGGTATGGGTTGTGTTTCAGTTTTTTGCATATGGATATCCAGTTATGCCAGCACCATTTGTTAAAGAGACTGTCTTTTCCCCAATTAATGGACTTTGGGCCTTTGTCAAATACCAGCTTCTCATACGTGGATGAGTTTATGTCTGAATTCTCAATTTTTGTTCCATTGGTCTGTGTATCTGTTGTTGTACCAGTAACAGCCTGTTTTGACTACCATGGCGGTATAATAGGTTCTGAAATCACGTAATATGAGGCCTCCCACTTTGTTGTTCTTCTTGAGTAATGCTTTACTTATTCGGGGCTTCTTCCCTTTCCATATGAAGTTGGTGATTTGTTTCTCCATCTCAGTAAAAAATGCCGGTGAAATTTGGATTGGGATTACACTGTATCTGTAGATCACTTTGGGTAGAATTGGCATTTTCACAATGTTGAGTCTTCCTGTTCATGAGCAAGGTATGTTTTTCCACTTAGGCAGGTCTCTTTTGGTTTTGTGCAGTAGTGTCTTGTAGTTTTCATTGTATCAGTCTTTTACATCTCTGTTTAGATTTGTTCCTAAGTATTTTATCTTCTTGGGGGCTATTGTAAATGGTCTGATAGGAGATTTCCTCTTTGAGGTTCTCTTTGTTGGTGCAAAGGAATCCAGCTGATTTTTGTATGTTTATCTTGTATCCTGGAACATTGCTGAAATCTTCTATTAGTTCCAGTAGTTTTCTTGTGGATTCTTTAAGGTTTTCTGTGTATAAGATCATATCATCTTCAATCAGAGATACTCTGAGTTCTTCCCTATCAATTTGGATGCCCTTCATTTCTTTTTCTAGCCTAATTGCTCTGGCTAGGAACTCCAGCATTGTCTTGAATAAGAGTGGTGATAAAGGCATCCTTGTCTGGTTCCCATTGTCAAGGGGAATGCTTTCAATGTCTCTCCATTTAGGATGATGTTGGCTGTTCGCTTTGTATAAATGTCCTTAATTATATTGAGGAATTTCCCTTCTATTTCTGTTTTGTTGAGAGTTTTTCTCATGAATGGGTGTTGGACTTTGTCAAATGCCTTTTCTGCATCGATTGATAAGATCATGTAGTTCTTGTCTTTTATTTTGTTTATGTGATAGATTACATTGATTGTTTTTCTAATGTTGAACCATCCCTGCATACCTGGTGTAAATCCCACTTGATCATGGTGAATTATTTTTTTGATACGTTGCTGAATTCTGTTGGCTAGAATTTTGTTGAGGATTTTTGCATTAGTGTTCATGAGGGATATTGGTCTGTAATTTTATTTTTTAGTGGTGTCTTACCTGACTTTGGTATCAGGGTTATGCTGGCTTCATAGAATGAGTTTGGGAGTATTCCATCTTTTTCTATGCTCTGAAATACCTTTTGTAGAAGTGGTGTTATCTCTTCTCTGAAAGTTTGGCAGAATTCTCCAGTGAAGCCATCGGGACCAGGGCGTTTTTTTGTTGGGAGTTTTTTAATTATCTTTTCAATCTTCTTTTGTTACAGGTTTATATAGTTGTTCTACCTCTGTTTGTGTTAGTTTAGGTAGGTAGTGAGTTTCTAGAAATTTGTCCATTTCCTCTAGGTTTTCAAATTTGTTAGAGTACAGTTTTTCATAGTATTCTGTTATGATTCTTTTAATTTCAGTTGGGTCTGTTGTGATTATCACCCATCTCATTTCTTATACAGGTTGTTTCTTCTCCTGTTTTTCTTTTGTCAGTTTGGCCAATGCTTTATCAATTTTGTTGATCTTTTCAAAGAACCAGCTTTTGGTCTTCCGCAGGTACTTCTATAAATTATTTGTATTCATTATATACATTACATTTTTTAGATTGTTCATTTTTCATTTAGTGTTGTGAAGCAACATTTTTTTTGGTTTTTGTGGTTACATCATTTTCCAATTGAATTGTTAACCTTTGTATTTTTAACTACTTTCTACTCTTAGACATTTAAGTGGCTTAGGAATTATGTTATTGTTTATATATAATTTATTGTGTTTTCAGTGTAGATTTACACAACAATTCAGGTTCAGATTCAACAATTTATACACAAATTTACCAGTGAAAGTGGTTTCATTCTTCACCATGTGTGAACATTCTCATTCTCAATATTTGTGTTCTGGTTGTTTCATTTCCATTAATCTCGATTCCCTGACCCCTTACATTCTGATCTTTGTTTTAAAGTAATTGTTGATCGTTTGGTCTCATGTAGATGTTTCTTTTTAAAGGAACACAGTACTCACGGGTAATATCCTTTACTTTTTGTTAGTCAATCTGGTATTTAGGTAAAGGTGACGTCAGAGGCTAGTTTCAGATCATGGTTTAAAGAATATGTCATGGCAATAGTCTCAGGAAGTCCTGCAGTCTCAACCTGTCCAGTCATTGTAGATTTTTTCTTTTTTAAGGAATTTGAGGTTGTATCCCACATTTTTCTCCTGTTCTTCAGGGTCCCCCTATTGTGACCCTGACAGAAGGGTTAATGGTAGTAGCCAGTCACCATCTAGTTCTTCTGTTCTCTAGGTAGAATGAGGCCGTGGTTCGTGTAGACTGTTAGTCCTGTAGACTGGTTTCTTCTCTGAGTCTTTGGTTTCCCTCTTTCTCTTTTACTTTGGATGAGTAGAGACCAGTAGTTGTATCTTAATTGGCTAGGAGTGTTGTTATTTTAAATAAGACTACAATGAGTTGCTCTTACATGAAATATTTTTCCCTAAAACTGAATTCTGAAAAAATTCTACTTGTGTTCAGCCAGTGTACCATTTGTCAAAAGTACTTTTTCATGTGGTACTTTGGCTGTTTGGTAGATAGAGTATTCAGATATGGCACAATGCAACAGGGCCTATCTGCTGCTTCACATCAATATTACCGGATCTTATCACATAGGAAGACCTGGAGTCTTCTTTCCCATGCCGGAGTCATTCCTTGTGTGTGTTTTATTTACCGGTCTTTTTTTATCTTCATGTTTTATTTTATTTTCCCAAAGTAATACATAGCTTAGTTTAAAATGTCCCTTGGTAATACTAGAAGCTTGGTCAGACGCTTGGAGTTCTGTCACTACATTTACTCTGAGCAGCTCAGGGATGGTGTGCTTGGTATCTTCACCTGCTCAAGTTTCCACAGGAAACCAAGGGTCAAGGGAGTTCGGCATTTTGTTCGATGAAAGAGAGAGACAAGAGGAACAAGAAAGAGCTCTCCTTATAGGGACTTGCATCCAGTAGTGTGGGTGCCTGGGGTGGTGTCCTGAGTGATGATTTCCACCGGTGACGCTGCTTCTCCCCTGGCTTCTCCTCACTGTGCACCTCTTCTTTTCCCAAATTCTCCCCCTCACCGTGCACCTCTTCTCTCCCGATGTCCACCTCCTCAAGTGCACTGAGGCACTCAGAGCCCCATCCAGACAAGTGCAACGATTAGCCTGGTTGTCATATAAAATTTTAAGATTTCTCCAAGGGGAAAAAATACATTAGACAGTGTTACAGTAAAAAATAACATCTTGGGGTAGAAGTATTTACAGTATATATGCCAGGAATAGACATAAAATTTATTGTAGAACTATTATGTGATCATAGTATAAAGGAAAATATCAGTGTGAATATAAAGAGCATGAATAGACAAGTTAAAGAGGAGAACTAGAGATGCTACTGAGTATATGAAAATATGATGGTATTCATTTATAATCGGATAAATGAGAATTATAAAAAGGAATTGTTTTTCCTTATTAGATTACCAGAAGGATGTAAAATTTAACCTGCTTTGTCGTCTGTGTAGAGTCAGGAATAGGTAGGTACTCTTGAAGGATGAGTCAAGAAGGAAGAAAATCTGCCTTTATATGATTACATCCCTAAACGTGCTTATTTTTTGCCATTTTAATTTTCATTTGAATTTTATCTTAAATGATCAGCCAGGAGATTAAGACCTACATGAAATGATATTCTGCATTTTTAAGCACTGATAAATCTACACCATCAGTTCTGTGGTGTGAATGACATCTGACATCAGCTACCTGGAAATAAGCAAAGCTTCACAGGTGAAGGCCACAGTCCTCCACAAGACTGCTCTTATTTCAGAAACCCGCGGTAAACTCAGCACTGTCCTCACTTTTGCCCAAGTAACTGCAAATACTGGGTTTCTCACTGCTCTGTCGGTTTGATAATTCATTAAAATACCTTACCAAAAAAACCAAACCTGTTACTAGACTTACAACAACAGTTCTATTATAGCAAAAAGTCTCTAAATCAAACCCAGCGAAGGGGAGAGAGGCATAGGGCAAGGTCAGAAAGTGTCCCAGTCAGGAAGCTTCCCTTGTCCTCAAAGATACTTCACATTCCTGGTACATCAGTGTGTAACAATACGAATAGTATTGTCAACCAGGGAAGATCACCTGTGTTTGGTGTCCAAAATGTTTATTGGGATTTTATTACACAGGCATGGTTGATTAATTCAATGCAACATGATTGAACACAAATTCAAGCCACCTCATCTTTCTTAGAAGTTGGGCTGGCATCAAAGCTCCATACCTTTGATCACATGATGGTAGTTCTTGTGTGGTCACCCCTCATCCTGTGTCATCTTGTTAGCATAAACTACCTGGTTTGGTTCCAGGGTATCATCAGGGATAACAAAAAGGCTATAATATCTGAGGAAATTCCAAGAGTTTAGAGGCTACCTGCCTGGAACCAGGGACAAAGGCCAACCAAATTCTTTCACACCTGGAATACTGTGAAGCGATGAATTGGGTTGAAATACATAACATGTACATTAATAATAATTCTAATAGTAATAGATAATGTTTATTATGCACTTATTTAGTTTGACACAGTGTTGCAAGTGATATGTTGATGTTTCTGTATGTAAATATATATGTATATGTGTTTCCTTGTATATCCTTGAAAGAAACTTGTATTGCACAAACCATTGAACACAGAGGAAACTAAGATACGTAGGAGAACTTATCCAAGGTCACCTGGCTAGTAAGGGACAGATCATTGGAATACAACTCATTGCATCAAATGTTAGAATTCCTGGATGTTGTGTGTAACTTGAGGGTTGAGAGGACATGCTACATACCTGTCTAAGACAGGATACCAAAATTTTATTACTTTTGCAAACATTAAAGAAAAGTGCTACCAGAGTCAGTCTGTGTGGTAGGAGGGTGGTGGGCGCTATGAAATTCTGTTGAAAATAAATTGGCCATGTCATGTGAGGTAGTTGGCAGTATGAATCAAAAAGTAAACCATGTGTTTCCCAGCATGCAACATTTAGAGTACTAGGGTTTATTCTGTTGACACCAAGTGGAAATACAAGGGCTCTCATTCATTGCTGCACTCTGGGTGAAGCTAAGGAAAATCTGTGTATGGGATTGGCAGGATAGAAGGAGAAGGGCTGGGAATTGGACATATTGCCTCATGTTCCCCAAAACTGGAACAACTTCCACCTATTCTTCCAACCATTTCACGTGGACAATAGTTCTGAGATGGTGTACTTGTGCTTGATGTTGTAGGAATCGGTGACATTCAAGGACGTGGCTGTGGTCTTCACTGAGGAGGAGCTGGGGCTGCTGAACCCTGCCCAAAAGAAGCTGTACCAAGATGTGATGGTTGAGAACTTCAGGAACCTGATGTCAGTGGGTGAGAATAACCTCTTTGGAGGATCTTTATCTCCTCAGATTTTCAAGGTTTTGAATGGTCTTGGAGTGGTCACCTGAGTTTGGGGAACTGAGTCTCTTGCAAGCAGTCTTTTACCAAATAAAACCAAGTAGAAATAACAGCGTTCATTAGGAAGGAAGGAGCACTTTGCAGCACACACTCTGGCCGATTGCATGTGTAATGTGCGAGCCAGTAGGAGGAGATTTAATGAAAGCAGACGTTGGTTTAGGATTTGGTCATCTTCTGTTTTAGTAATACATATTTACGTGTATGTGCGTCTTGAAATAAGTGGCATTTCTTCAAATGCATCATCTTAGAAAAAATGTTGGAAAACCACTGCTTCTGATTACTTCATGAGTATGAAGTAGGAGTGCAGATTTCTAGTAAATTATACCAGTAGTGTATTCGTTTTAAAAAGGTTATTTTACTGTTCACTGGTCTCCAGCCATACATGATAAATGGCACTTGCAGCCAAAACCAAATCTGTTCCCATTGAGTTGATTTTTATTCTTAGCGACTCTGTAGGACACCGTAGTACTGCCCCATAGGATTTCCAAGGCTGTAGTCTTTACTGAAGCTGACTACCATATCTTTCTCCTCCTGCCTTGTGGCTGGTGAGTTCAAACTGCCAAGCTTTCAGATAGCAGCCTTGACATTAACTGCTGAACCGCTAGGTTTTGTATATGACACTTAGAAAGGGGAGAAAAGGCTTTTGATTATGAAGACAGCAGCCCAAAAAGATAGTTCAGATTAGAACCAGCCACTGGGAATCCTTCTAGATTATTGTCCTTTTTTTCTTTTACTTTCTGCCACCTCTGTTGCCATTATCCTGGAAAATTGCCAAACCTTTCTCCTGGATTTCTGCAATAGCCTTTGTACTGATTGCTCCACTTGTACCCTTTCCCTCCTAAATTCTGTTTGCCGGGTAGCCATCGAAGTGATCTCTGGGAAATGTAAGTCAAATTAAGTGACTCCTATACTCAGAACACTTGGTGCTTATTATGTTTCATAGAGTGGTTCATAGAGCCCTACATGGTCTCGTCTTCAGGCCATACTTCCTCTCTGAAATCACTGTCTTATCTTTTTCCCCTTGCTCAACGTGTACCTGCCACATTGTCCTTATTTCTCAGATGTACCATAGATACTGTGTTAGTTTCTTATTAGTGGAAACTTGGTGGCCTAAAGCAACATTAATTATCTTACCTTGCGTAGGCGGGAAGTCCAACATGGGTCTCTCTGGGCTAAAATCAAGATGTCAGCTGGGCTGGCTTTTCTGGAGAATGTAGGGAAGATGCATTTCCTTGCCTTTTTAAGCTTCTAGAAGTTGTCAAGTTCTTTGGCTTGTTGCCCTAGCCTTTCAGTTGCAAAGCCAGCAGTGACATTGCATCACTCTGACTATTCTGTGGTCACATTTTCCTCTGACTCTCCTGCCTTGCTTTTCTACTTTTAAGGACCTGTTTGAATACATCGAGCCCACCAGTTATTGTAGGATAATCTTCCTATTTTAAAGTTAGCTGATTTACCACGTAAATTCCATCTGCCACATTAATTTCCATTTGCCATGTAACCTAACATATTCTCAGTTTTAGGAATTAGGATTTGGAAATCTTGTGGGTCCATTATTCTTCCTACTGGACACCTCTGCCTCAGATCCTTTTACTTTCTCTCTGTCTGGCGTAGTTTTACCTAAAATCTTCCTGATCCTCTTCCTTATATCATTCCAGTCTTTTCTATTTTAACATCATGAGAGAAGCCTTACAACTCCACCCTATTTAAAATATCATCCTCCCTTTACTATCCTTGCCCTCTCTTATTTTGTCACATCTACTTTTTATCTGCTTATCACCTGTCATTCCTACTGGTATGCTATCTACAGGAATGACAGATTTTTGGCTGTTTATTGTTCTGCCCTCAGGGCCTAGAATTGTCCTTGCACATAACAGGTGTTTACTTATTTGTTGACGTAAAGAATTGACTTAATGTACAGAGGGACCTCTCTGTCTTCCTGAATCCTAGAGATAGCTAACAGGTGATGCACAAACCAGGGTGAATGAAGAATGTTGCAAAACATTTTGTGTCTTCTGATGAATGTCTCCCCAAGTTCTACTCTCTTGGGTGCCCTTGTGGTGAGTGTGTGTGTGCACACGCATGGACAGTTGACCCACATCCTAGGAAAACACTTCAGCATTGTGATTTTGACTGTGGTGAGTAAAATGCTTTCCCTTTGGCTTTCCTGGAGCCTTCCATAGGTGGGCATATTCATTTCTGGATTGAAATACTACACTTTTATATGAGGATTCTAATATCTACTACTGAGACAGGCCCTCCAGGAAGGAAAAAAAATCTCTTTCCTGAGATCTTAGATAGTAACTAGGAGAGCTTAATTTCCCTTGAAATATTTAACAGCCATGGCCTGTTTGCTCTTCCAAAGTCCACATCCACATCACTACCCCTGGGTTTCCCCTTCCCTGTGCTGGGGGGCGCCGATTTAATATGAGAGAAATATGAGTCACACAGCTCAGTGTTGCCTATATTTCTGATCATTTCAACTTTCCATTAAAATATTTTGCTTAATGAAAGGCTTGATAACTTCTTGATCTAAACTGTTCCAACATTTTCAAGCATAAGCCATGGTCAGAAAGGCATGTTTTATTGTAACCAGTGGAAATAGTTCATGTTTGTGTAGATTTACATATGATTTCAGTAAGCATTTCCTGTAATGACTTTTTGTTGGCTTGTGATTATGCTCTGATATTTTCTTTTCTGTTTTTTTAATGCTAATTACAGATGTTAAAATTTATTTTACAGCTCACTAATGGGCTGTAGTCTTCAATTTGAAAAACTGTTATGAGTGTTCAGTTCATCTATCTCCACAGATTTTCAATACCCTGTTTTCAAAGGGATCCCAAAAGACTCAAAAGGAACATGTATATAGCCCCTTGCACTTGTATTTCACTGAAGTGATTTTTTACCTTGGATTTTCTCTTCAGCAGCATCGCTCGTGGTGGATTGCTGTCTCTGGCACAGCCTTTCAGTTTCCCAGCAAAAGTGCAGCTTCCTTCTCCTTTCCTGTTGTACAATGCTTACTTGGATACACCTTTTTGTTTCTGTGACTTGACTTAAATATTCACAGAAACGTCAGACGGGGATCTATTCATTCATTCAGGACGCACTTGTTGAACACCCACTATCTGCCATGCACTCTTCTGGACATGGTTATAAAGCAGGAAATAGTGTAAATACTTATCCTTATTGATACTGCATTGTAGTCAGACATACAATTAACAAAATAACCTAGACAGTGTGTTGTATGGTAATAAGTACTGCGTAGAATACAAAGTCAAGGGGGATGTGGAAATTGCCAGAGGTGAATTCACCATGAACAGGGATTATTATTTTACGTTGACTAATTGATGGTCTTACAGTTGAGCAGAGACCTCAAAGAAGTAGGGAACTATCCATGGCAGTAGTTTATCTGGGTAGAGTTCCAGGCAGAATGCAAGTCTCTTTGTAGTATTGGCTTTCAGAAGGTTGCACTGTGTCCTGTTCTTTTTCTTCTCTAGCACCTCTGTCTCTGTTGTCAAAGATTAGCTTGCACTAGATCATTTTTTTCCCCTGGAAATTATGAAGGTCTGAATTACCGTGAGATTTCAGAATAGTGTATGTCATCGCTTCAACTTTTTTTCGCCTTTGTCCTCGTGGAGGGATCTTCTCAGCAGGAGCTAAAGGAACACTCTCTGCACTTATGCCTTGTTTTATTCATTAAGCAATAGTGTAGTTTTCTCCCAAATCTGCATGTCATTACAACCATTCCAAGGACTCTCAGTTCTTTAGGCATTGAAGTAACTTCCAAATAAAATAACCCAAGACAGAGTTCTACACAAACTGATTAAACACCTACTGAAACAAATGAGGCAGCTTTTAATTGACTGTTCCTACAGGGAGAAGAAAGACATTCTACTCTGTAAAAATTTCCTTCAAAACTCCATTGCCGTCGAGTAGTCTGACTCATAGCAACTCAGTGTGACAGAGCAGAACTGCTCTATAGGGTTTCCAAAGCTATACATCTTTATAGAAGCAGACTGCCACATCTTTCTCCCGCAGAGCAAATAGTGGATTCAGGCCTCCTACCTTTTGATTAGCAGCTGAGCTCTTAACCATTGTGGCACCAGAGCTCCTCTATTGAGACGTTTACTGAAAAAATAATCTGAAAGTTTACACACTTTTGATAGTGTCATTGTTTTCCTTAACTTTTTATGTATGCATTTTAAAAATTGCAGTGAGAATAATACACAATGAAGCATACAGTTTATTGATTCCTTTTTATTTTCAGCGTGATTTTTCTGACTACAAAATTTATTATCCAAGATTCTACGTGAATTGAAATTTAATAATTTATATAACATTACCAATTTTTTAAGGGTTTGATTGCTAAGTTGTACCTCACATAGTTGGTTTGATGTTGTCTAATAGGTCTTGTTAATGCTTAGTGGGTTGGAGCCCAGTGCATCTATTCTTGTTTTTGATGGTGTGTAAATGGGAGAACATGATATACAGTGGAAGAGATCAACTGAACCTTCTCTGGGTTCAGTAATGTCTCATTCCCTGACTAAATGAGAAATCTTGAAAAATTCTCAACAAATGTTTTATCTGTTTATACCTCTGAATTCTCTGTCCTTACAGGAGGCAAGAACCCAAGGCAGGTGGAGACTGTTCCACAAGCAGGAACACAGGAGGACCTTTCCAGCTTGCATATCTGGCAACAAATTGCAAGTGACTTAACCAGGTGGCAAGATTCCATGATAAATAAGTCTCAGTTCTACAAACAAGGTGATTCACCCTCTTCAGTTCCAGGTGGACTATTTAATATTCACCCAGGAGAGACACCTCACCAGTGTAACGAATGTACAGAAACCTTCAGTGATGTCTCCAGCTTTGATCTTCATCAGCGATTACACTCAGAAGAGAAGTCTCTCACGTGTTGTGAGTGTGGAAAAAGCTTCCGTTATATCTCACGTCTTCGTAATCATCAGAGAGCTCACATGGGAAAGAACTGCTATAAGCATGATGAGTGTGGTAAGGAATTTAGTCAGAGCTCACATCCGCGAAGTCCTCTGAATGTCCACGCTATGGCGAAACTGCACAAATGTGAAGAATGTGGGAAATGCTTCAGGCATAGAGCAACACTTACTGTTCATTGCAAAGGCCACAAGGGAGTGAAATCTTATAAATGTAAAGAATGTGGGAAGGCTTTTATTTATCTTTTGCATTTTCAGGAACATCAGAGAATCCACACTGGAGAGAAAACATTCAGATGTGATACATGTGGTAAGAACTTTCGTTGTAGAGCAACATTTAATACTCATTGCATGGTCCATATGAGAGGGAAACCTTACAAATGTGAAGAGTGTGGGAAAAGCTTTGCCTGTAATGCATATCTTTATAACCATCAGAGGGTTCACAGAGGAGAAAAACCTTATAAGTGTGAGGAAGGTGGTAAGAGCTTCATTCATCCTTTGCAATTTCAGGACCATCAAAGAGTTCACATTGCAGAAAATCCATATATATTTAACCTGTATGGAATAGACTTCATTTACAATTCAGATTTGCATTCCCATCAGGGAGTCCACATGGGAGAAAAACCATACAAATGTGGTATGTGTGGTAAGGGTTTCAGTCGGAGTTCATATCTTAAAGTCCATCATAAGGTCCACAGTGTTGAGAAACCTTATAAGTGTGAGGAATGTGGGCAGAGTTTCCATTGGAGTTCAAGACTTCAAGTTCATCAGCTGATCCATACTGGTGTTAAACCATATAAATGTGAAGAATGTGGGAAGGGTTTCAGGCAGGCTGCACATCTTTTGACCCATCAGAGAGTTCACAGTGGAGAAAAACCATTCAAATGTGAAGAGTGTGGGAAGTACTTCAGTACTAGACAAAATCTTCACGTTCATTGTAGAATCCATAAAGGAGAGAAATCCTACAATTGTGTGGAGTGTGGGAAGGGCTTCAGGCAGGCTGCACATCTTTTGACCCATCAGAGAGTCCACAGTGGAGAAAAACCATTCAAATGTGAAGAGTGTGCTAAGTACTTCAGTAGTAGATCAAATCTAAAAACTCATCTTAGAATCCACACAGGAGAAAAATCGTATAATTGTGAGGAGTGTGGGAAGGGCTTCAGGCATGCTGCAAATCTTTTGACCCATCAGAGAGTACACAGTGGAGAAAAACCATTCAAATGTGAAGAATGTGGGAAGTACTTCAGTAGTAGAACCAATCTTCAAACTCATGGTAGAATCCACACAGGAGAGAAATCCTATAGTTGTGAGGAGTGTGGGAAGGGTTTCAGGCAAGCTGCACATCTTTTGACCCATCAGAGAGTCCACAGTGGAGAAAAACCCTTCAAATGTGAAGAGTGTGGAAAAAGCTTCTGTCAGAATTCACACCTTCAAGCCCATCAAAGAGTCCATAATGAAGAAAAGCCATATAAATGTGAAGAGTGTGGGAAGGGCTTCAAATGGAGTGAGAATCTTAACACTCATCGGAGGGTCCATACAGGAGCGAAACCATTTAAGTGTGAGGAGTGTGGTAAGTACTTCAGTCACGCCTCAAGTCTTCAACATCATGAGCTTGTACACACTGGCGAGAAACTGTACAAACGTGTGTGGTAAAATCTTCAGTTAATCTTCACAACTATAATCTCACCAGAGAGTTCACACTGGGGAGAAACCTTAGTAGTGTGAGATCTGTGGTAACAGCTTCACTTGGAGATCAAATCATATAGATCACAAAATCCATGCTGGTGATAAATTTTTCCGTAAGTAATAATAGTGGTAAAAACATCTGAGAATCCTCACAGGAAAAAATTCTACAAAATACAGGTTTTTAACAATGTATGTGAAACCTGAATTCTTGTAATCCTCAGGTCTCTTTCTGCTAAGAAGATACGCAGATGACAAGGAAGCAGTTGAAAAGAACCTCAGCCTTACAGGTCATTAGGGAAATGTAAATCAAAACCACAGTGAGAAATCAGTTTACACCCACTAGGATGGTATTATCAAAAATCACAATGAAAAATAATAAGGATTATTGACGATGTGGAGAAATTGTAACCTTTATCCATTGTAGGTGGGAATGTAAAATGGTGCAGCTGCCATGGAATCTAGTCTTTCAGTTCCTGTCTTAATTTCTTAGTACTGATGTTACACAAATTCCACAAATTGGTGGCTTTAAAGGACAGAAGTGTATTTTTTCACAGTTCAGACAGAAGTTAAATTCAGAGTGTGGTTTCTAGAGGTAGGTCCTTTATTTCAGCTTCTAGTAGGAGGTAATTCTTAGAGTTCCTGGGCTTGTAAATCAATCTACCTCCATCTTCGTCAGCTAGTGCCTATCTTCCCTGGTGTCTGGGTATGTCTGTGTCTCTGCTTATCTTTATATAACTTAGAAGTGGTTAGGTTTAGGATCTCCCTGCATTGGTTTGACCTCAACTGATTGATTAGTTACATTACATTAGATGGCATTATGGAAGGCCATTACGTTACAGTCACAGGAATGGGGTTAAGATTGCAGCCTGTTTTATGGGCATACTTCAATCCATGATTTAAAATTAAAAAAAAAAAAAAAAAGCCTTTGCTGGCGAATCAATTCTGATCATATCGACCCTATGGGACAGAGGAGAACTGTCCCATACAGTTTCCAAGGAGTGCCTGGTGGATTCAGACTGCTGGCCTTGTGGTTCGCAGCTATAGCTCGTAACCTCTGCACCACCAGCGTTTTCTCAGTCCATGATAGTTCCTCAGAAACTTAAACATAGTATTACCATATGACCCAGTCATTAAGTCCTAGGTGTATACCCCATAGACTTTAAAACAGATAAATACTTGTAATCGAATTTTCATAACCACATGGTTCACAATAGGTAAAAGGTGAAAACAACCCAGATATCCTTCAGTGGATCAGTGGATAAACAAAATTTGATACATGCATACAATGTAATATTTAGCCATAAAGAGAAATGAAATACATGCTGACGTGGATAAAACGTTATGCTAAGCCAAACCTAGAAATGGTCGTATATGATTCCATTTATATGCACTATCCATAATTGGTAAATCCAAAAGAGAAGTTTGACCAGGGGAAACAGGAAGAGGAAAATGGAATGTGGCTGCTTAATGGATGCAGGGTTTTCTTTTGGGGAAAAGAAGATGGTTTGGAATTTAGGAGGTTGTTGATTCATCAATGTTGTGGGTGTAGTAAATGCCACTGAATTGTAGACTTTCAGTGGTTAATTTTATACGTGAGTTTTACCTTAATAAAAACATTTAGAAAAAAACACTACATTAAATTTTTTGCTGGACCTCCCCCTAGAAAAAATAGAGACTAAATTAAATTATAAAACTAAAAGAAACTCCAACTTATTTAAAAGATGAAAAAAAAAAAAGTTGCTATAGAGTTGTTGCATATAACCGATAAAGGGCTAATACTACTAATGTATATTAAAATATAACTGTAGAAATTAAGGAGGGGAAAGCAAATGCCAATAGAAAAGCAACAAATTTGGACAGATATTTCAGATGATATCACAACCCTTGAAAATATGTTCCACGTCACTCACAAAACTACGGTGAGTTACCTTTTCTTACCAGTAGGTTAAGAAAACGTAAAAAGCTTAATATCTCATTATGTTGGAAAATTTTGCCAAAATGTTACTCTCACATATTGCCACTTGGAATGTAAATTGATACAACCAATATAGCAGGAAAATTGAAAATATTTTTTAAAGATACATATATAACATTTAACTCTGCAAACCTAATTTTGTGAGTTTATCTTTAAGATGTATCTCCAACAGGATGAAAATGCAAGCATACAAGATTATTGCAGCATCCTCCTGTCATGTTAAAATAATTGGAAACAACTTCAGTGCCTGTAGATTGGTGCATTGTTGCATAAACCACACAATGGAGTTTTATGCAGTTGTAGAGAGAATGTACTTATATGGATTGATTTTCAAGCTATATTAAGTGAAAAAAAGCATGTTACCTACTGTTGTAGAAGCAAACAGGGCAAATAAGAAAATGTACATATACCTGACTAGCTTCTGAAAAAAGAACTATGAGAATCAACTGGAAAATAAATTGGTTGTGTACAGTGGTTAGGTTAAACAGGAAGGAAGTGCTACAGGAGTGAGAAAGGAGTGGAAGGGGTGGAGAGGGTGGCACTTCTCTAAAATCAAGAATGGGGATAAAGTAATAAAATCACAATAACAAATTAACCTATATGTATTTCAAATGAATAGCTATCCTAAAGGGGGAAGGAAGAACAAATTTAAGGATTTTTTAACTCAAGATTTTGACTATACAAGGGTAAGTCAAAAGTATTGCTACAAAATAATAGAAACCTTTTATTAAAAATATCAAAATGTTTCCCCCGGACACCCTTTTAGCTCAGTGGTGAAGTCACTCCCGAGGTTCAGCTGGGGATTGGACAGCCCCATAAAACAGGACTAATGCACAGCAGTCCAGGGACAAGGACCAGAAGGCATAAGGGAACAGGAAGGCCAGTGATAGGGAACCCAAGGTTGAGTAAAGACAGTGTTGACATGTAGTGGGGTTGTTAACCACTGTCATAGGGCAATATGTGTACTAACTGTTTAATGAAAAAACTATTCTGTAAACCATCTAAAGTGAGAATAGCAGCACAACTGTACATGTAGAGATTTTTGAAATGGTGTATCTTTGGCTATGTATATTTTCACCAAAAGAAAATAAAAAGGTCCTCCAAGGTCGAGAAGGGAGAGTGTTGACATGTCGTGGGGTTGTTAACCATTGTCATAAAACAGTATGTGTACTGACTGTTGAATGAGAAACTATTTGTTCTGTAAACCTTCACCTAAAGTACAATTAAAAAAAAAAAATGTGAAGCTGTTTCTCGACATATCCTCCATCTAGGTCTATGCACTTCTGAAGGTGGGGTTTCCATCTCTAACCCTCGAAATTCTGTGGTATTTGATTAACACCATGTCAAAATGGCACTTTTGGCATCCTCAAGGGACTTAAGTTCCTTTTAAATGTTGAGTTTGGGGAACAAAAAAGTCTGAAGGGTCAAGATAAGGTCTGTAGGGTGGATAGGGTTAAGATTTCCCAACAAAATTTTTGTAGGACAGCCTTTCCTATCTTTGAAGAATGATCAGGTGCGTTGTGGTGGTGGAAAAAAATTCCTCTGTACAACTGTCCTGGCCTTTTTCTCATCAATATAGTTTTCAGTTTTCTTAAAACTTCTTCATAATAAGCCCCCTTGATTGTCCAGTGTCCTTAGAGAAGATCTAACAAGATTACCCCCTTCGGAATCTGAAAACAGTTGCGTGACCTTCGGAGTTCCTCTTCCTCTCTTGGCTCATTGAGTTCTTCCCGACCTTCCTTAAAACGTTTGATCCTTGTAAAAACTTTTATGTGGGGCAGCATTCCCATAAACTTGCTGCAAAGCTTCTAACGATTTGGGAAGATGTCCACTTGAGTTTTATTAAAAATTTGATACTAGCCCTGACTTCGTCGTCTTTTTCCCCGGCACAAAAAGTACCCTTTATTTTGAAAGCACCTTAAAGAGACTAACAAGTGTTTCACCAAGAGAACTTACCTACAGTCATCCACTAATTGCAGAGACATGTAAACACATTTTGTTTGGAATAAACCTGTGCATGTATGAACTGGAACCCTAGTAGCGATACTTTTTGACTTACCCATGTATATCCTCAATCTAAAAACAAATACAAAATGTTGAACTCTAGTTAGCTCGGTTTTTTACAGTGGTATGAGTAATTCTAAAACTTACGTAATGATTTAACAAGTGAACAGCTAAGCTGGATGATGGAGTTACAAAAGTATGCTGAATTGAACTTGGGTGTATCAGTATGAAAGCTGTAGAGCTAAGGATACATGTATGAGTGTATGTATGTGTATAGGTAAACATGTATAAATGTATTTGGTAGCTTTGATAGCTAAGAGGATCAAATGACAACCCAGTAGCAATGATTACTTCTTAGTGCTAACTACATTCTCCACTCATTGGAACCAGGGTTCCTAGAAGGAATGGCTGATCTTAGCTCGGGGCAGCTTAAGTACACAATGAGCCTGGACCATATAGTATGAGAGAGTAAGTAGTCAAAGAGCTCAAAGCATGAGGAACACAAGTCAGAATGACAAGATTGCTTGAACAGGATTTCACTAGCCAGATCTGAAACAATTTGATTATTAAGCAAATAGTACATATGAATCCCTTAAATCATGAGTCCATACTAGTATAAAGAAACGAGATGTGAAAAGCCCTTTGTTACAATAAAATGGCAACCAAGTCACATGGAATAAGTTGGAAAATGAGTTTTATATCCATAAAAGTAATAATTGATTTAAGCCAGAAATACCAATAAATGTTAAGGCAAACAAGATAAAATTTGATTAAGACTATAATATTAACATACTCTGAAACTATCTCCCCACAAAATTCATTGAATGGGACTTTACAGTGGAGAATCCTAGAGGCTTATTTAACTTCAAATTTAACAGCACAAATAATGAAAAAAACTGATGTGTAGTACATCCTGATAATGATGTTACGTGCTGTCAGTTGGTTCCGACTCATAGTGACCCTGTGTACAACAGAAAAACACTGTCCGGTCCTGCGCCATCCTCACAGTCATTGCTATGTTCGAGCCCATGGTTGCAGGCAGTGTGTCAATCCATCTCGTTGAGGGTCTTCCTTGTTTTCACTGACCCTCTACCAAGCATGATGTCCTTCTCCAGGGGCTGGTCCCTCCTGATAACATGTCCAAAGTATATGAGACAAAGTCTTGACATCATCGTTTCTAATAAGCATTCTGGATGTACTTCTTCCAAGACAGATTTGCTCGTTCTTCTGGCAGTCAGTCCATGATATATTCAATATTCTTCGCCAACGCCATCATTCAAAGGCATCAATTTTTCTTCAGTCTTCCTTATTCACTGTCCAGCTTTCACATGCATACGAGGTGATTGAAAATACCATGGCTTGGGGCAGGTGTACCTTAGTCCTCAAGGTGACATCTTTGCATTTTAACACTTTAAACAGGTGTTTTGCAGCAGATTTGTCCAACCGCAATGTGACGTTTTATTTCTTGACTTCTGCTTCCATGGGCATTGATTGTGGATCCAAATAAAATGAAATCCTTGCCAGCTTCCGTCTTTTCTCCGTTTATCATGATGTTGCTTATTGGTCCAGTTGTGAGGATTTCTGTTTTATGTTGAGTTGTAATCCATACTGAAGGCTGTAATCTTTGATTTTCATCAGGAAGTGCTTCAAGTCCTCTTCACTTTCAGGAAGCAAGGTTATGTCATCTGCATATCGCAGGTCGTTAACGAGTCTTCCTACAAAATGATGCCATGCTCTTCATATAGTCTGGTTTCTCAGTTTATTTCTTCAGCATACAGACTGAATAAGTATAGTGAAAGAATACAACCCTGACGCACACCTTTTCTGACTTTAAACCACACAGTATCCCGTCGTTCTGTTTGATTGACTGACTGTTGGTCTACCTACAGGTTCCGAGCATGCACACTTCAGTGTTCTGCAATTTCCGTTCTTTGTAGTGTTATCCACACAATTGAATGCCTTTGCATAGTCAATAAGACACAGGTAAATCTCTTTCTGATATTTCTTGATCACATGCTACCTCCTGAAATGGTTGAAAAGTGATGCTGTAAAAAGGATTATATCATTCCCATTAAATTCCTGCCCAAAATACATAAGGTAAAATCTCATCATGAGGAAATATATGACAAACTGAAGAATACCACACTAAATATCAAGCTTTCCTCTTTAAGAATATCTTTTTTATGAGGAGGAAAATAAGTTTCTTTAAAACCTCCAGTAGGTACTCCTTTGTATCTCACTAGCCAGTTCTATCCATGGACACCCCTGGCTGTAAGGAAGGTGGAAACGTGCAATTTAGCTCTTCTATGTAGTGAAGAAGAGTAAGAAAGAAGGGATTTCTGACTGGCAGTTGGTTGAACGGCCAACAGTGTCTGTCCCAGATAAACATAGGACAGGGTTTGTTACATCTTCATTCAGAATAGCAAACCTACTACTCATCAGGAAGCATGCCAACAATTTTTTTGTTCACCCAGGAACACGTGTATTCGAAGAAGCTGGATTTACAGCAAGGGAGTACACACACAGTGAGCAACCATGAAATTGTTACAAGTTAAGGCATTCTTAGGAGGATTATGGAATTTGCGTTCCCCCCACCCTCCCCAGTGATTTGGGGGAATGTCTAAGGAAGCTGGGTTTCTGCCTAGATTGGATGCATTCGGAAAGCAGGAGGAATTTTAAGTCCAAGTATCTCGATCATTGTTACCTAGAAGGAGGACAGACTAAAGACAAAGCTGTAATTGGTAAAGAAGTAGCAGCTAATCATTTAGTTAAGAGAAGGGACTGTTTGGTATTTTGTGAACGCACACTGACCTTATTTTAGTCTGTGCTTAAACAACACATAATAAAATGGCCTTGTTTTGTCTCCCTTTAGAATGGTCTCACAGAAACCTTGTCTGGAGTTGGTATGGTGTGAGATTACTTACGTCCTATAATCATATGACCTAGCTGTGAATGCCAAGCCAGCTTTTGGATGTCAGAGGCTTTTCTTTTTTTATTATTATTGTTTTCTCATTCTGTTCAATGCATCACCATGCAGCCACAGACTGGGAGAAATTGGACTTTTAGTGATTGACACTGGAAAATACCTAAATTATACTGAGTTTAGAAAAAGAGACACACAACATGAGATTTTGTATGACTTCATTTGTGAAAAAAATACGTAGATGGAAGATGGGTATTTTTGGAGAGAAAAAGCATCTGGTTAACTTCAAGTCATATTGAAGGTGGAATTTTTCTTGTCTTGCTTTATAGTACTTCTAAATCGTTTCAACTTATACATCAGTATTACTAAAATATGAAGGTTAAAAAAAAAAGAATATTAGCACTAAAACCATCTCTCACCTGCAGAATTCTCGAGTGTCCTTGCATTAAATCATAGGCTTTTGGGCTCAAGAGTGACCCTAATGCCAACCTCTTCAGCAGTTAAGCTTCTTTGGAGATGCTGGATAATGTATAAACTTCTCTGAAATTTGGTGTTTTCGCCACCAAAGTTGGGAAAATGGCTTTTTTATGAGGCCACTGCTTTCCCTTTGGCCCTCTCAAACGGTGGTTTTTCCTGCGAAACTAGTGGTATCAAAGGGAGTTGGTATCTTCTTGGTGCTGAATGCCCCTCCCAAACCATTCTACCTCGCCCATTCTTTAAATTCTAGCCTCATACTGTCAAATTACATTAACCATTGTTGTGTGCCATCTAGTCGATTTTCCACTCTTAGCGAACCCCTGTGACAGAGTAGAACTGCACCATAGGGTTTCCTAGGCTGTGACCTTAATGAGAGAGGACTGCAGTTTTTTCTGGTCAGAGCGGAAGGGATGGGTGGGTTTGAACCGTTAATCTTATTAGCATCTGAGCGCTTTACCACTGCACCCCCAGGGCTTCTTATACTAACCATTGTTGTTGTTGTTAGGTGCCGTGGAGTCGATTCCGACTCATACCACCCTACGGGACAGAGGAGAACTGCCCCACAGAGTTTCCAAGGGCTGGCTGGTGGATTCCAACGGTTACCTTTTTAGTTTGCCCTCCTTCTCTCCGTCATGTGTTAATTCCCTAAAACGCGCATTCGCCATTATTCCCGGCCACCTCCGCGCATGCAGGAAGGTGTGCGGAATTCTGGGAAATGTAGTCCAGAATCTTTAGGCATTTAGAGGCACTTCCACTCCAGGGGCTTGAGGTTCCTGCCATGTTTTTCCTCGTGGTGGGTAGTCCTCCTGCGTTTCCGAGACCTTTACTAACTTTCTGGACCTGTGTTTTGGACCTGTAACGGCCAGGACATCGAGTTAGTGGAAAGAAGTCGCAGCGCAAACGGAGGTTTGGAAAGAGAGGGCGGTGGTTTGCGTTCTGTTCGCGGAGACTTTTCCATTTGAGGCAATTCGCGCGTCGCTGGATTGGGGACGGGCTTGGGTCGTGGCTTGCCTTATTTGAGGGTCCCCTGGGCTCTCAGCTCCCAAATCTGCTTTCGTCTACCTTGCACGCGCGCTGCCAGTTCCTCTCGGTACAGCATTGGGCGAGTTACTTCATCTCTCTATGTCTCCTGGTGCGTTAATTGTAAAAAGGTGATTTCGTGAAAGTGATTAGTGTTTTCATGAAGCGGCCTTGGTGGCGCAATGTTAAACGCCCGGCTGTGTAGAGAAAACCTTGAACGCTGTTTCAGGTTAAAACAGTGAGGTTTATTAAGGGTTTAAAACAATTGCAATTGGGGAACTTCATAGCCAGTTGAAAATGAAACCAGGTAGTCCCGGGGCAGTTTCGTTTATACAGGTATTCTTAGGGGGTGAAAAGAGGAACCAAACTATAGGGAAGGCAGTTCCTGGAAAATCAGTGAATATTGTAATAATTACACTCTGATTGGTTACTGATTATTAATACTATAGTTAGTGATTACAGAGAGTTTCACAAGATGCATACATGTATCTTCTTCTGTCTGTCTTGCCAAAATATCTTAATTGCAACAGTACCCAGACAGCACTCTCCCTGAGTACGTTTGTTTTGAGGGGAATGGATAGTCACTATGAGTGAGAATCGACTGGACGGCAATGGGTTTTTTTTTTTTTTTTTAGATACTCACTTGGTTAAGACCCCTTGGGGCATCTGGTTTCTCATCCTGGTTTTGACCACCGAGGAGAAACATGTGTTTCTCAAAAGACATAGCTGTTGGTCTAGAAATCTAGATTAAAATTAGATAGCATGGTCAGCATATTATGCCAGTGTCTCATTGACCGCACTGAAAGGTTTCTATTCCTGAGACAGCTGCTAACCAAAAGGGAGGCATTTCAAAACCACCAGCCGCTCGTTGGGAGAAAAGACTGCTGATCTATCTGCCGTCGTCAGGACTACGGCCTAGAAAACCTATGGGCAGTTCTACTCTGCCCTGTAGGGTCGCTATGAGTCGAAATCGACTCATCGTCAAACAACAGGTTCTTTCGTAATAGAGTTGTTTTGAGAATTAAATGAGGTACCCGGGTGGTGCAATGGTTAAACATTTGGCTGCTAACCAAAAAGTTGGCATTTCAAATACACCAGCTGCTCCTTGGAAACCCTGTGGGGTACTTCTACTCTATCCTGTAAGGTCAATATCAGTCGGAATCAACTCGATAGCAACGGGTTTGGTTTTTGGGTTTTATAAATAAAAGTCTTAAAACAATTTCCGGCTCGTGATGAATGGTAATATCTTGTCGTTACCCGTGAAAAACCTGTGGCCGAGGACGTGTTGATTCCAACTCGTGGCGACCTTCTGGTGGTTAGAACTAGCGTTTAATTTCCTGAGAGGCACTCCTCTAGGGTCCCTGTTAATAATTAGGAACATGAGGCCCAGGTGGACACAGTAATTAAGTCTTCCTTCACAGATCCCTCTGTGGTAAGACATAGGTTAACCAAAACCTCGTTTAAAGTTTGTACAAAGAATTTAAATTCACCAAAAAGTAAATTGGCCTTTGCCCTTGTCTCCTGAGAGGACAATTCTAGGCCTTTGAAGTTTCCTCGGCAGTTGAGGTGCTTTATGATTTTAAAACCTCCAGACTATACCTGAGGAATTGTGCAAATGAATGGTGGGTTGGCCAGGCCTGAGACCACTTAGTATCCTGCTGCCAGCTGATCTCAGAAAGGGGGGGGGCGTGGTTCGAGCAATCAGGTTAAGATTAGCCAAAGATATTTTCTCTTGTATTTCCTCCTTTTCTCAAAAACCTCGTTGTAAAAACTGTAGTCAGTGGCAGTGAATTGTAAATGTGGGGGTTTGTGTATTGTCGAATGTTTTTATGTGTATGTTTTAGCCACAATTTAAAAAAAAGGACCTAATTGCAACTGCCCCACAGTGGGCCCTCCTGGTTTTCCTAAACAGTGGGGTCTTCCTGAGTGCGTACTGACTAACTGCTGGAACGAACCCTGTATGTCTTCATTTCTTCTTCATTATTATTATTATTGTAACACTTTGAATCAGGGATGCAGTCAGAGCTGCAGCTGCAGTGGCCCTGGCGCTCATCTCTGAGGTGGGCAGGAAGTGGGATCTTCCTGGATTCCCTCTGACCTATTCCCTTAGGAAGGAGGGGGTTGCTTCCAGCTGTTCAGAGTGAGGAGAACGAACTGCGGTGTGTAGGGGACAGTGATGCAGTCATTGTAATTCACAGCCTCCCTTCTTTCACCAGCCCCCACTTCTCCAACAGGACTGCACGGAGGTGGAGGCAGTGGCTCCTTGGCTACTGGCAGGAGAGCCCCAGGTGAGGAGGACTTGGCGTTCTTCCACAGAGATTTTCACGTGTGTTGTAGAGTGTGTGAAATGCGCTCTAGCATGGGTTAAGATTTAGTTGCTAAGTTCTCTTCTAAGGGTTTTATACAGGTTAGTGCTGTCAAACAGAAAAATTAAGATGAGCCATCTTACTTTGATTTTAAGGTTTTCTCATTCATGAAACCAAATATTTATTGTAAAGAAATTTCCTGACCGAATTTTATTCTGCCGGTGGTTTTTCTTTTACCCAGAGTTGCTAATCTTTTCTTTGCTGTTCACAAGCCAGGCTTACTAAGTTTAAATTTCAAAAGGCATGGCTTAAGGTGGATGGAAGGCCTGAGACCACCTTGTGACCTGACATAATCTGATTTCAGTAAAGGGGAGAGGCCAGGGATCAGTCAGTTATGTTGAAATTGCCCAGTGGTGGATGTTCTGTTTTTCTTTCTTCTCTTCTCTTTTAAGCCTCATTGTAACGGACAGACTTTGAACCATTTGCCCTTTCTGGAATCAGAATGGTCTATCTACATGCACATGGAATGACTGCACAGAATAGGTTTAATTTCTTTTGAGTTTTGATTATTTTTAACACTACATGATTCCACACCATGGCTCTGTGAGGTGGTACTGCTTTTTCCCTATTTTAAAGATGAGTCTTTTTCCGTCACGTTTTTCCCTTATCTTTTTTAACTATGTAAATTTTCAAACACCTCCAAGAAAGAAGACACTAATGAACTGCTCTATATCATCATCGTCATCCTTATTATTATCATTACTATTAATTACTAAGTCTACTTCCTGATTTTTTTAAATGTTTTATTTTTATATAATTTCAAATCTTTGGGAATGTTGCAAAAAGAGTATGAGGAACTCTCATATACTCTGTACCCAGATTTATCAGCTCTTTACATTTTGCTTCTTTATTTTGTCGATGACCGTCAGCCAAGTACTATCAGGAATATACCTGTAATCCAAGGCAGGTTTTATCTTGTGCAGCAAGGAAACCCACACATAGCGGGGAATGATGGGATGCCTTTGTAAGAGGCAGTTAAGAGAGGCTGGTTATAGGGCTTTAGCATAATATATTGTTGTTAGCTGCTTTAGAGTTGGCCCCAACTCATGGTGACCCCTGCACAATGGAATGAAACCCTGCCCAGTGCCGTGCCATTCCCTTGGTTCTTTGTGGATCAGACAATGTTCCATTGTGATCCATGGGGTTTTTATTGGCAGATTTGAGAAGTAGGTCACCAGTTCTTTCCATTTAGTCATTTTTAACTTGGAAGGTCCCCTGAAACCTGTTCAGCATCATAGGGTGGTTGCTGTGCACGAGGTGCATTTCCTGGAAATTAAGCCTGGGTCTCCCACGTGGAAGGCAAGTGTTCTCCTGATAAACCACCACTTTGTCATAACATAATATAATAAACCAAAAAACCAAACCCCTTACCGTCAAGTCGATTCCGATTCATAGCGACCTTATAGGAAAGAGTAGAACTTCCCCATATGGTTTCCAACGAGTGCCTGGTGGGTTCGAAATGCTGATCTTTTGCTTAGCAGAGGAGCTCTTTACCACTGTGCCACCAGAGCTCCGCATAATATACTAGATACTTTTAAACGTTATGCTAGATAAAAGTAGTTAATACTATTATCGCTTAGATAATAGTGGGTAACAGATAACATACTGTTATCTAATGCGCAGTCCATATTTAAATTTGTTCTGTTCTTCTAAAATAAGTCTTCTCTAAAGCTTTTCCCCTCAGTTCAGGGTCTGATTGATGCATTACACATTTAGTTGTCATGTTTCTGTACTCTCCTTTCACAAGAATGATTCTTCAGTCTTTGTCTTTTTTGTTCTTGTTGTTTTTAAAAAGTACGAGCAAGTATTTTAGAGAAAGGCCTTCATTTGGGGTTTATCTGGTATTTTTCATGTTTCAGTTCGGATGACACAATATTGGCAGCGATACCACAGAAGTGGTGAGGAGTCCTTCCAGTGCAGCATGTCAAGAGGCCAGTGATGTGGGTTTGTCCCAGTATTGCTGATCTCAACTTTGTTTACGTGACTAAGGTGAAGGCTGTCAAAATTCTCTACTGAAAAGTTACTACTTTACCTTTTGTAGAGAATAAATTTTGGGGAGATACGTTTATTATTGTGCGTTCCGTTGTAAAGACTAACTTCTCTTTATTCATTCCAGCATAAATGTTATATCAATGGACTCAGAACCCACTCTTCTTCTCAGTTTTGGTTTTTGTATGATTAATCCTGCTATCAGCATACACATACAAGTCTATATACGGACAGGTCTTTAAGTAGACATGTGCTTTCATTCTCCTGGGTAGATACCTAGGTAGGGAATTGGTAGGTTCAGTGTTAGTTTCGTGTTTAACTTTTCGAAAAACAGTCAAACTTCTCCATAGTGGCTTCATCAAACTATTATTTTCCAGAATCCTGTGTTTTTTAATAAAAACTAAAAACTACAGTCATGTGCTGTATAATGTCTGTTCGGGTAATATCCAACCGCATATATGTCCATGGTCCCATAAGGTTGTAATAAAGGTTAGAAATCCCAATAGGAGAATGGACATAGCAGACGTAACCAGACGTAGCCAACGCAACAGCTTCCTGCACACAACACGTGTATCTCATGTATCTTGTATACAAAGTGATTGCACTGCCAGGTGTATAATGGTACAGTAACTAGATAATATATAACCTATAAAACATATGTCTTGATAGTCATAATAAATGGCTATGTTGCTGGCTTTTGTACGTACTTTACTTCGTATCATTATTTTAATGTGAACTTCCGGAAACCCTGGTGGTGTAGTGGTTAAGAGTTCAGCCGCTAACCAAAAGGTCGGCAGTTTGAATCCACCAGGCGCTCCTTGGAAACTCTATGGGCCAGTTTTCTGTCCTGTAGGGTCACAATGAGTCGGAATTGACTCAGTGGCAACAGGTTTGGTTTTTTTTTTTTTCCTAGTTACAAATAAAAAGTTTACTGTATAACAGTTTATGTTTAGACTTGTAGGCAGCAGCACCCGATCTCATACATCATGTGTCTTTTGAATGTTGTAGAGTTAGCTCTCTGATTTTCTTTTGAAAATATTACTGTGAAGTGCATCATGGCCCAAACGCAGCAAAACCGGTGCTAGTGACCGCAGCAAGAGGCAAAGCAGAAGTACCGATTTGGAAGTGAAACATAAGGTTATTAAACAACACGAGGGTGGAAAATCAGTGAAGGCTGTTGCTCAAGATTGAGGCGTGTAACGCTCAACATTCATGACCATCCTCAAAAACAAAGAAAAAGTTCTCCAAGCTGTTAAAGCATCAACTCCGCTGAAAGCTACAAGGCTAATGAAAATGCAAGAGGGACCTATATCAGATATGGAGAAGTCACTAATGATGTGGCTTGAGTACCAAACACAAAAGCGAATTTTTCTTGGCACGTTGATGATCACTGCTTAGGCACGAAGCTTGTTTGAGATGCTTAAGGGAAAAGCAGGACCAGGTTATGGTAGCGAGTTTAATGCTAGCTCTGGGTGGTTCCAGCTCTTCAAACAGTGTTTTTCACGGTATCATGTGAAAGTGCGTGGTGAGTCTGTGAGTGCTGATGTTAGCTGAAGGACAGTACAGTATCTTGACTATTTAGTCATTACAGGTACACTACAGTAGCTCGCATAGCTTTGCTAAGTATATGATGTGGTGTTCACACAATGTCCAAATCACATAACGTCCTATTTCACAGAACGTATCATGGATGTTAAGTGACGCGTGACTGTAATGTGTTTTCTTCTTCTCCATGCATATTGATCTGTTTTATTCCTCCATGTTTTAATTAGTTTTATCAAATAAATGCATAACGTTACTTGAAAACGTTCAGGGTTACTATAAGATTTGCCAGCGTTTGTATTGCACCTTTTTATGTTGACAAAAAGGCCTTTTTAAGACCTTTCTGGTTAGTGACAGAAATGCACTTGTTTTCACACCCTTTAGAAAATAATTGTTTATGCCGATTTAAATATTATTGTTAAGGCAACAGTTTATTAGGGAACACAGTCAAGCCCATTTCACAGAATTTTCAGAGGATACTTAGGAACTTCACTTGGCAGCAATCACATCAGAAGTCCATGTATCTGCCCATGTTCCTTTGGTAGAAATTAAATTTATAAAGGTAATTGCCTACTAGAGAATATCATGTGCTGTTCTGTAGCTGCCAAATAATAAGAACCCTGATATTAGAATTCTAAGAGTTTTCCACCTCACAACAATCCCGTCCTAGTGGACGCTTTTACTTCGTGTTTTACAGATGACAGAATTGAGGCAAAGAGATCTTATTAATTTGCCCAGGATGACACAGCGAGAGAAGTCGTACCAGGATTTGAACCCACGTATATATATTGACCCCAGAGCTGACTCTTATTCAGTATATTGTTTCAAATTCTCTCTTACCAGAATCACAGTTGCTGTCTTGGGGTTTGCAAGGCAACCGGTGAGGGGGCCACCGTGTGTAGTTGTGCAGAGTGCTCACTGACCCTAGACTGAAAGGGGTCAAGGGCATCTGGTGTCCAGGTCATGCTCTGCACATCAGGCCGTGTGCATCTGCAGTCACCCAGATTAAGGGGCCTCTTGGCTAATAAACAATAAGAGTCCATGAAGGTGAGTGACATCCCTGGCCACCTTTTTATGTCTTCCTTTTCCTTCCCTAGTTTGGCGTTCCGAGGACTCTGTGTATCTCAGGACTCTGTACATCACCAGAAGTAGGAAGAAAAATGAGCAGGTTCATGGTGAGTGCGGCTTACCTTTCTCTCTTAAAATACCTTATAACTACTCAGACTGTACACTCGGTTTTCTCTTTCTTCTAAAGCCGCAAGCAGAACAATGGACATTTGCGGACCTGTTGTTTGCCAGGTTGCTTTCTATGTTTTTAGCTTACCTTGGATTTCTTTTTAGTTTCTCTATTATTCTGTCTTTTTTTTTCCCCCTCAAAAATCAGGGCAAAAGGAGGAATAGGAACGAGCAGTTCTCACACTTTACTACTCCCTTACTAATTAGCTGTTTGTATTTTCTCATATTCTTTTTCATGTGTACTTTTATAAATTATTTGTATTCATTATATAAATCTAATTTTAAATTGTCCATTTTTCCCTTATTATTGTGAAACAGTTGTTTTTTTGTGGTAACATAATTTTCCAGTTGAATTGTTGTATCGTGTATTTTTTAACTACTTCCTACTCTTTAATGTTTAAGTGGCTTAGGAATTTTATTGTTTGAAAATAATATTTTATTGCGTTTTCAGTGAAGGTTTATGGTTCTCATTCACCATTTTCTGCACAGATTGTTCAGTGGAATTGGTTACATTTTTCACCGTGCATGAACATTCTTAATATTTCTATACTGGTTGCTCTGTTTCCATGGATCTAGATTTCCTGTCCCCTTACAGTTTCATCTATTTTAAAGTAATTATTGATCGTTTGGCCTCATAATAGATGCTCTTTTTTAAAGAAGCATAGTATTCATGGGTCATATTCTTTTATTACCTGTGAAAGCCAATCTGTTATTTAGCTAAAAGGTGACCTCAAGGGCTACTTTTGTTTCAAGGTTTAAAGAGTATCTTAGGGCAGTAGTCTCAGGGAGTCCTCTAGTCTCAAACTGTCCAGTAAGTCTGTGTGTGTGTCTTTTTTTAGGAATTTTAGGTTGTGTTTCACATTTTTCTCCCATTCTGTCAGGGTCCATCTCCTGTGGCTCTGAGCAGAAAAGTCAGTAGTGGTAGCCAGACACCGTCTAGTTCTTCTGACCTTAAGGTAGATGAGGCCGTGGTTCATGTAGACTACTAGTTCTGTAGACTAGTTTCTTTGAGTCTTTGGTTTCCTTCTTTCTCTTTTGCTTCAGACGAGTAGAGTCCAATAGTTGTATCTTAGACATCCATGAATTTTATTATCTTAAATAAGACTACAGTGAGCTTGTTCTTGTATAAAATGTTTTTCCCTAAAACTCAATTCTGAAAAAATTCTAATTTTCTTCAGCCAGTGTAGCACATATTTAAAGTACTTTTTCATGTACGTTGACTGTGTTTGGTAAATAGATTACACCTACTCCCCACTTATATACTATTTTGTTATCTGACATTTTACATTTATGACAATAGTCAAAAATCTACTATCTGAGTATTTTGCACATTAACGAGGTGACGGCATGGGAGCAATGACTGCGGAGTGTCCCCTCCCTTGAGGAGGGTCTCCAGGTACCTTCCAGAAAGCTGAGCTCCACTGCCTTGTGCCCTCTACTACCTTGCCAGTAGGGGCGTGAAGTCCAGCTGTCTTGAGGGGCAGGCATCCTTCGTGGCCACGGCTTCCAGGCCATGTAAAACATGAGAAACCTGCTTAGATTCTCAGAGGAAACCCAGAATCAGGGGAATTAGGCATTCTGTTCAAAGAAAGAGAGACAAGAGGAACGAGAAAGAGCTCGACTTATAGGAACCCGCATCCAGTAGTGTGGGTGCCTGGAGTGGCGTCCTGAGTGATGATTTCCACAGGTGACACTGCTCCTCCCCTAACTCCTCCTCACTGTGCACCTCTTCTTTTCCCAGATTTTCCTCCTCAAGGCACTGAGGTGCTCAGAGCCCCATTCGACAAGTACAGTGATTAGCGTGCTTGATACATAAAATTTTTAAATTCCTCCATGGGAAAATAAAATCACAGTGTTATTAGAAAAAGTACCAACGTGGGTTGAAATATTTACAATATAGATGCCAGAAGAAGACATAAAATTTATTGTAGAACTATTACAGGGTCATACTATAAAGGAAAATATCAATAGGAATATAGGCAATATAAGAATATAGACATGAGTAGACAAGTTAAAAGGGAGAAATAGAGGTGGCCACCAAATATATGAAAAGATGATGGTATTCATTTATAAATGAATAAATGAGAATTATAAAAATGAATTGTTTTTCCTTATCACATTACCAAAAGGATCTAAAGAATTTTTAACCTGCTTTGCCATCTTACGTAGAAAACCAAAAAGCCAAACCTGTTGCCATCAAGTCGATTCTGATGCATAGCAACCTTATAGGACAGAGTAGAACTGCGCCACAGAGTTTCCAAGGAGCACCTGGTGATTCGAACTGCTGACCTTTTGATTAGCAGCTGTAGCACTTAACCACTCACTGCGCCACCAGGGTTTCCATTTTACATAGAGTCAGCGATATTTATATGGTTTTAGAATTGGGTAATGGGTAGAGGCTGGAAGATTTTTAAGGTGCCTAATAGTAAAAGCCTAGATTGCCTTGAAGAAAGTTATCAACATCAAAGACAATCCTGGTGAGGGCTCAGAAGGAAGTGAGGAGAGCTGTAACACCTTTTAGTAGTCGTAGGATGGTGGGTGCTATCATACTGTATTGAAAATAAATTGGCCATGTTTTCTGAGGCAGTTGGCCATAGGAATCAAAAGGTAAATCATGTGTGTCCCAGCATGTAACATTTATAGTTCTAGGGGTTTACTCTCCGAGGACACCAAGTAAAAATACAAGTGCTCCATTCATTGCCACATTGTCTGTGAAGATAAGGAGAATCAGTGTATGGCACTGGAAGAATATAAGGAGAAGGACTGGGTAATCTGTGCTTTAACTCGTATTTCTCAAAATCTGGAACAATTTCCCCCATCCTCCCAACCTTTTCAAGAGGACTGTAATTCTAAGACAGGGCATACTTGTGCTTGATGTTATAGGAAGCAGTGACATTCAAGGACGTGGCTGTGGTCTTCACTGAGGATGAGCTGGGGCTGCTAGACCCTGCCCAGAAGAAGCTGTACCGAGACGTGATGGTTGAGACCTTCAGGAACCTGGTGTCAGTGGGTGAGGACAGCCTCTCTCTGGATTGTCTTTATCTCCCCAGATTTTCAAGGTTTTGAATGGTCTTGGAATGGTCATCTGAGTTTTGAGGACTGACTCTCCTACCAGCAATTTTTTGTGAAATAAAATAGTAGAAAATATCAGGGTTCATTAGGAAAAAAAAGAGCATATTGCAGTACACACCCTGGCTGGTTGCATGTGTGGTGTAAGAGCCAATAGGAGGAGATTTAACGAAAGGAGACACTGGTTTAGAAGTAGGTCAACCTATGTTTTAGTAATACATATTTATGCACACGTGTCTAGGTGTTGAAATAAATGGCATTTATTCAAGTGTGTCAGCTGACAAAGATGTTGGAAAAACACTGCTACTGATTACTTCATGAGTATGCAGTAGGAAGACAAATTTCCAGTAAATTGTAACAGTTGTTGCTAGGTGCTTTCGGTTTCAACTCGTAGTGAACCTGTGTGCAATAGAATGAAACGTTGTCTGGTCCAGCACCATTCTCACAATCATTGTTATCCTTGAGCCCACTGTTGCAGCCACTGTGTCAGTCTGTGTCTCTTTTTTGCTGACTGTCTATGTTACCAAGCATGATGTCCTTCTCCAGGGACTGATCCCTCTTGATAACACGTCCAAATTATGTGAGATGTAGTCTTGCCGTGCTTGCTTCTAAGGAACATTCTGGCTGTACTTCTTCCAACACAGATTTGTTCGTTCTTTTGGCAGTCCATAGTATATTCTGTATTCTTCTCCAGCACCACAATTCAAAGGTGTCAGTTCTTCTTCGGTCTTCCTTATTGTCAAGCTCTCGCATGCATATGAAGCAATTGAAAGCACCATGGCTTGGGTCAGGCACGTCTTAGTCTTCAAAGTGATATCTTGTGATTGTGCTAAGAGATGTTTTCCCTATAGACGTCCTAGAGCCTTCCATAGGGGGGCATATTCATGTCTGGAACAAAATACTACATTTTTTATATGAGGATTCTGATGTCTACTTCTGAGATAGGCATTCCTACCAAAAAAAAAGAAAAAAAAATCTCTTTCCTGAGGTCTTAGACAGTAAACAGGCAAGCTTAATTTCCTTTGAAAGATTTGACAGCTGATGCCCATTTCCTCTCCTAAAGTCCACATCCACATCACTACCCCTGGGTTTCCCCTTCCCTGTGCTAGAGGGAGCCGATTGAATATGAGAGGAAAGTAAGTCACACAGCTCAGTGTTGCCTGTATTTCTGATCATTTCACCTTCCCATTTGCATAGTTTGGTTAATGAAGGGCTTGATAGGTTCCTGATCCAAACTGTTACAACATTTTCAAGCATAAGCCATAGTCAGAAAGGTGTATTTTATTGTAACTAGTGCAAACGTTTCGTGTTTGTGACTTCAGAAAGCATTTCCTGTAACGATACATATATATATATATTTGCTTGTGATTATACTCTGATATTCTTTTTTTTTTTTTTTTTTGTGCGTATTACACGCTTTTAAATTCATTTCACAGCTCACTAACGGGCAGGAGTCTTTCAATTTGAAAGCCTGTTGTGAGTGGTCAGTTCATCCTCATCCACAGATTTTCAATACTCTTTTCAAAAAGACAGCCCAAAGGCTCAAAAGGAACCTGTGCCTAGGCCGTCACACTTTCTTTTCTATGAAGTGATTTTTTACATTTGATTTTCTTCGCTTGGTAGTCCCTGTCTCTGGTACAGCCTTTCAGTTTCCAAGCAAAAGTACAGTTTTCTGCTCCTTTCCTGTTTTACAGAGCTTACTTAGAAAAGCTTTTTTGTCTTTATGACTTGACTTAAATGTTCACAAAAATGTCAAACAGGAATTTATTCATTCAGTGTGCACTTATTCAGTGCCCAGTATGTGCCATGCATTCTTCTGGACATGGTTATAAAGCAGGAAACAGTGTAAATGGTTGTCCTTATTGATACTACATTGTAGTCAGAAAGATAAGCAATAAACAAAAATTAACCTAGATGGTATGTAGTTTGGTAATAAGTACTGTGTAGAATATAGAGTCAAGTGGGATGGAAATTGCCAGAGATGAACTGGCTGTGGACAAGGTTTATTATTTTCCCTTCAACTCATTGATGGACTGACAGATGAGCAGAGACACCTCAAAGAAGTAAGGAACCAGAGGTGGGGCCAAGATGGCGGAGTAGTCAGACACTTCCAGTGGACCCTCTTACAACAAAGACCCAAAAAAATAAGTGGATCGATTATATTTGACAATCTAGGAACCCTGAACATCAGAAGCAAAGTTGAGGAACCAGACTGAGTGGCAGGGGGAGGGAGAGACAGTTCGGAAGCAGCAAGGAATTACCAGACCTGACCCGGCGAGAGCCTGAGCCCTTTAGACCTGATTAGCTCATGGGTGAACAATGAGGCAGGCAAACACCAGTACTTGGGAGGCGTTTTCCACACCAGGAGAGACCCAGCGGCAGAGAGTCTACTCAGCCACTCAGAACCAGTGAGAAGCAGCCCTCATTCAGCAAAAGATAAGTACTTGCATCTGGTCTACTATGCACATCAAAAAACACCCCCATTAGGGAAAAACCTCTCTCCTGTTTACTTCCCCACTCCTTGCTCTGCACTGGGTCCTGGAGTGGCTTCAGCAATTGCCAAGTCCCCTGGGCCGGAAGTAGGGTCCGTCACACACCCTGAGCCATTCTCCGAGCCTTGGAGAGTGAACAAATTAACAAACGGGAAAAACTAAACTGCCAGCTACCTTAAGTCAGGAACTCAGGGTAGGCAAAGCTCCTTTGCCTAGGCATAGGCCTAAGGGATCCATGGACATTGAGTGCCTTTCCCCCTGCATAGACTTGTGTGGGCTCATTTCAACAGCGTAGGCCCTCATTACCGCAGTACAACAGGGTATAGACCTGAAGACTACCTTCAGCTGTTTCGTCTGTGAAGTGGCAGGTTCATGACATTTGATACTGCTCCGCCCATTAAGCAAGGTCTTTACCTATCCACATCAGGGGCCTGAGGGCTGGTGGCTCCACCCACACCACCTAGCCACCTGCAGTAGGGGCCCAAGAATAAGAGGTGCCCCCCAGTCCTTACAGCCAACAGCACTGGGTGCTTATAGTCCGGCTGCAAAATCCACCCATCTGTGTGCTGTAGGGAGCAGGGACACGCCTTCCTCTGGACACTTGGGGGCGGCTGTCAGCCCCTTGCCTTACTAAGAGTGTGTTGCTCTGCTGCAGCCAGAAGTCTATGGCTACACCAGTCAACCGTACCTGTCTAGGACTAGGTGAGAGCCTGCACCACACACTTGGTGGCTATCTACCTGGGCACCTGAGCTGAATCCAAACAGGAGGAGTGGGTGGACTCTTGAGCTCACATACCTAGTAACAGATCTAACCACCTGGTGACAGGACATTAGAGCTTCAGAGGTGCCAATAAGCAAACTAGCTCACACGAGCAGCCTATTTGGGCATATCAAAACAAAATAAGAAGCTACGACACAGTAAGCAAACATAAAATAAATAAATATAATAACTTACTGATGGCTTGGAGACAGCAGTCAATATGAAATCACATAAAGAGGCAGTCCATGATGGCTTCAGCAAGCTCCCAAAATAAAGAATCTAGAAATTATTCAGAGGAGGAAAATTTCTTGGAATTACCGGACGCAGAATACAAAAGATTAATATACAGACTCCTCCAGAGATTCAGAAGGAAATCAAAACACAGAACACGCAAGAGAGGAAATTAAAAAGATTAGGGAAGAGCATAATGACAAATTTAACAGGCTGCAAGAATCCATGGAGAGACAGCAGTCAGAAATCCAGAAGATTAACAATAAAATTTCAGAATTAGACAACTCTTTAGAAAGTCATAGGAGCAGAATTGAGGCAATGAAAGTCAGAATTAGTGATATTGAATATAAAGCACCTGACACCAACTTACCTGAGGAAAAATCAGATAAAAGGATTTAAAACAAGTGAAGAGACCCTAAGAATTATGTTGGATTCTATCAGAGGAATAACCTATGAGTGACTGGAGTACCAGAAGAGGGGGGATAACAGAAAATACAGAGAGAATTATTGAAGATTTGTTGAAAGAAGACTTCCCTGATACTGTGAAAGATGAGAAGAAGTCTTTCCAAGATACTCCCCGAACCCCACTTAAGGTAGATCCTGAAAGAAAGTCACCAAGACATAATCAAACTTGCCAAAACCAAAGATAAACGGAGAATTTTCAGAGCGGCTAGAGAGAAACAAAAAGTCATCTACAAAGGGGAGTCCATGAGAATAAACTTGTACTAGTCAGTAGAAACCATGCAGGCAAGAAGGCAATGGGATGAAATATATAAAGCCTTGAAGGAAAAACAATTGCCAGCCAAGAATTATATATCCAGCAAAACTGTCTCTCAAATATGATGGTGTAATTAGGACATTTCCAGATAAACAGAAATTTAGGGAATTTGCAAAAACCAAACCAAAATTACAAGAAATACTAAAGGGAGTCCTCCGGTTAGAAAATCAGTAGCGTCAGATAACAACCCAAGACTAGAACACAGGACAGAGCAACCAGATAGCAACCCAGACAGGGAAGTCACAAAAGTAAATCAAAGCTAAAACACTGAAAATAGGGAAACAGATGTCACTATGTAAAAAATGACAACATTAAAACAAAAAAGAGGGACTTAAAAAATGTAGACATAAATTTTTTATATGGAGAGAAAGTCAAGGGAATATAAAGAAATAAAGGACTGGTATAAACTTAGAAAAATAGGGGTAAATATTAAGGTAACCACAAAGGAAACTAACAATCCTACAAGTCAAAATAAAAAACTAGAAAACTATAAAGACTCAGCAAACACAAAATCAACAACTGTGAAAAAGTTGAAAATACATAAAGAAAAATGACTCAGCACAGAAAATTAAGTGGAACAAAGAAACTGTGAACAATGCACAAACACTTCAAAATGAGAGCACCAAACTCATACCTATCAATAATTATGCTGAATGTAAATGGACTAAATACACCAATAAAGAGACAAAGAGTGGCAGATTGGATAAAAAGACACGATCTGTCTATATGCTGCCTACAAGAGACACACCTTAGACGTAAAGACACAAACTAAAACTCAAAGGATGGAAAAAAATATATCAAGCAAACAACACTCAAAAGAGAGCAAGAGTGGCAATATTAATCTCTGACAAAATAGACTTTAAAGTAGAATCTACCACAAAGGATAAGGAAGGACACTATATAATGATGAAAGGGTCAATACACCAGGAGGACATAACTATAATAAATATTTATGCACCCAGTGACAGGGCTCCAAAACACATAAACTCTAACAGCATTCAAAAGAGAGATAGACAGCTCTACAAGAGTAGTAGGAGACTTCAACACACCACTTTCAGAGAAGAACAGAACATCCAGAAAGAAGCTCAACAAAGACAGAAAATCTAAATGCTACAATCAACCAGTCTGATCTCATAGACATATACTGAACTCTCTAGTCAACAGCAGCCAAGTAGACTTTCTTTTCTAACGCACATGGAACAGTCTTCAGAATAGACCACATATTAGGCCATAAAGCAAGCCTTAACAAAATCCAAAGCTTCTAAGTATTATGAAACATCTTTTCTGACCTTTAAGCCATAAAAGTAGAAATCAATAATAGAAAAAGCAAGGGAAAAAAAAAAAAAACACATGGCAACTGAACAACACCTTGCTCAAAAACTACTGGGTGATAGAAGAAATTAAGGATGGAATGAAGAAATTAATGGAATCAAATGAGAATGAAAACACATCCTATCAGAACCTTTGGGACACAGCAAAAGCAGTGCTCAGAGGTCAGTTTCTAGTAATAAATGCACACATCCAAAAAGAAGAAAGGGCCATAATCAAAACATTAACCCTACAACTGGAACAAGTAAAAAGAGCAGCAAAAGAAGCCCTCGGCGCCTGAAGATAGGAAATAATAAGAATTAGAGCAGAATTAAATGAAATAGGGAATAGAAAAACAATTGAAAGAGTTAACAAGACCAAAAGCTGGTTCTTTGAAAAGATCAACAAAATTGAGAAACGATTGGCCAAACTGACAAAAGAAAAACAGGAGAGGAAGCAGATAACCCGTATAAGAAATGAGATGCATGATATCAAACAGACCCAACTGAAATTAAAAGAATCATAACAGAATACTATGAAAAATTGTACTCTAACCAATTGAAATGGACAAATTTCTAGAAACTCACTACCTACCTAAACTAACACAAACAGAAGTAGAACAACTAAGTAAACCCATAACAAAAGAAAAGATTGAAAAGGTAATTTAAAAACTCCCAACACAAAAAAACGCCCTGGCCTGGATGGCTTCACTGGAGAATTCTACCTAACTTTCAGAGAAGAGTTAACACCACTACTACTAAAGGTATTTCAGAGCACAGAAAAGGATGGAATACTCCCAAACTCATTCTGTGAAGCCAGCATAACCCTGATACCAAAACCAGGTTAGACACCGCAAAAAAAGAAAATTACAGAGCAGTATCCCTCAACAAAAATCCTCAACAAAATTCTAGCCAATAGAATTCAGCAACATATCGAAAAAATAATTTACCACGATCACATGGGATTTATACCAGGTATTCAGGGATGGTTCAACATTAGAAAAACAAATCAATGTAAGCCATCACATAAATAATACAAAAGACAAGAACCACATGATCTTATCAATCGATGCAAAAAAGGCATTTGACAAAGTCCAACACCCATTCTTGATAAAAACTCACAACAAAATAGAAATAGAAGGGATATTCCTCAGTATAATTAAGGGCATTTATACAAAGCTAACAACCAACATCATCCTAAATGGAGAGACTTTGAAAGCATTCCGCTTGACAACGAGAACCAGACAAGGATGCATTTTATCACCACTCTTATTCAGCACTGTGCTGGAGGTCCTAGCCAGAGCAATTAGGCTAGAAAAAGAAATGAAGGGCATCCAAATTGGTAGGGAAGAAGTCAGAGTATTTCTGCAGATGATATGATCTTATACACAGAAAACCTCAAAGAATTCACAAGAAAACTACTGGAACTAATAGAAGATTACGGCAGTGTTTCAGGATACAAGATAAACATACAAAAATCAGTTGGATTCCTTTACACCAACAAAGAACCTCGAAGAGGAAATCAGTACCATTTACAGTAGCCCCCAAGAAGATAAAATACTTAGGAATAAATCTAACCAGAGATGTAAAAGACCCATACAATGAAAACTACAAGACACTACTGCAGGAAACCAAAAGAGACCTGCATAAGTGGAAAAACATACCTTGCTTATGGATAGGAAGACTCAACGTTGTGAAAATGTCAGTTCTACCCAAAGCGATCTACAGATACAATGCAATCCCAATCCAAATTCCACTGGCATTTTTTAGTAAGATGGAGAGACAAATCACCAACTTCATATGGAAAGGGAAGAAAGAACAAAGTGGGAGGCCTCACACTGCCTAATTTTAGAACCTATTATACCGGTGTGGTAGTCAAAACAGGCTGTTATTGATACAACAGACATGTAGACCAATGGAACAAAAATTGAGAATCCAGACATAAATTCATCCACCTATGAGCAGCTGATATTTGACAAAGGCCCAAAGTCCATTAATTGGAGAAAAGTGAGTCTCTTTAACAAATGGTGCTGGCGTAACTGGATATCCATCTGCAAAAAATGGAAACAAGACCCATACCTCACACCATGCACAAAAACTAACTCCAAACGGATCAAAGACTTAAATATAAAATCAAAAACGATAAAAGATCATGGAAGAAAAAATAGGGACAACACTAGGAGCCCTAATAAATAGCATCAACACAATACGAACTATAAGTAACAATGCACAAGCACCAGAAGAGAGACTAGATCACTGGAAGCTCCTAAAAGTCAAACACTTATTCTCATCAAAAGACTTCAGCAAAAGAGTAAGAAGACAACCTACAGACTGGGAAAATTTTTGGCTATGACAAATCCAATCACCATCTAATCTCCAAAATCTGCAAGATCCTGCAAAACCTTAACAACAAAAAGACAAGTAACCCAACTGAAAAATGGGCAAAGGATATGAACAGGCACTTTGCCTAAGAAGATATCCAGGTGGCTACACATGAAGAAATGCTCACGATTGTCAGCCATTAGAGAAATGCAGATGAAAACTACAATGAGATATCATCTCACCCCAACAAGGATAGCATTAATCCAAAAAACACAAAATAATAAATGTTGGAGAGGTTCTGGAGGGACTGGAACTCTTCTGCACTGTTGGTGGGAATGTAAAATGGTACAACCAATTTGGAAATCGATTTGGTGCTTCCTTAAAAAGGTAGACCTAGAAGTACCATACTATCCAGCTATCCGGCTCCTTGGAATATATCGTATAGAAATAAGAGCCATCACACAAATAGATATATGCACACCCATGTTCATTGCAGCACTGTTCACAATACTAATAACATGGAAACAACCTAGGTGCCCATCAACAGATGAAGGGATAAACAAATCATGGTATATCCACACAATGGAATACTATACAACGTTAAAGAACAACGATGAAGCCATGAAACATAACATGGAGGAATCTGGAGGGCATTATGCTGAGTGAATTTAATCAGTCACAGAAGGGCAAATATTGTATAAGACCACTAGTATATGAAGTCAAGAAAAGGTTTAAACACAGAAGAAAACATTCTTTGATGGTTACGAAGGTGGGGAGTGATGGTGAGGGTTATTTACTAACTAGATGGTAGATAAGAATTATCTTAGATGAAGGGAAGGACAGCACACACTACAGGGGAAGTCAGCAGAACTGGACTAAACCAAAGGTAAGAAGTTCCCTGAATACTGTCAAACACTTTGAGAGAGAGTAGCATGGATAGGGATCTGGGGACCATGCTTTCAGGGGACATCTAGGTCAATTGGCATAACAAAGCTTATTAAGAAAACGTTCTGCATCCTTCTTTGGTGAGTGGCGTCTGGGGTCTTAAAAGCTTGCAAGCAGCTGTCTAAGATGCATCAATTGGCCCCAGCCACTTGGAGTAAAGGAGAATGAAGAACACCAAAGACACAAGGGAAGTATTAGCCCAAGAAACAGAAAGGGCCACATAAACCAGAGACTTCATCAGCCTGAGACCAGAAGAACTAGATGGTGCCTGGCTACCACCAATGACCGCCCTGACAGGAAACACAACAGAGAGTCCCTGATGAGCGGGAGAAAGGTAGGGTACAGAACTGAAATTCTAGTAAGAAGACCAAACTTAATGGTCTGACTGAGAATGTAGGAACCCCAGAAAGCATTGTCCTGGCTTCTCTGTCCTCCCAGAACTAAAACAGTTTTTGAGGCCAACTCTTCAGATAGGGATTGGACAGGACTATGGGGCCTACAGTGATAATCGTGAGGATTGTATCTCTTAGCAAGAGACTAAACGGGCAGCTTCCATCCGGAGATGAGATGGGATGGCAGAGAGGGTTAGGAGGTGGTTGAATGGACATGGGAAATTGGGTGGAAAGGAGTAGTGTCCTGTCACAGTATGGGGAGTACAGTTAGGGTTATATAACAATGTGTATATAAGTTTTTTTATGGGAAACTAACTTGAAATGTAAACTTTCATTTAAACTACAACAATGAACAAACAAAAAAAAGAAGTAAGGAACCATGCATGGAAGTAGCTTATGTGAGTAGTGTTCCAGGCAGCATGTAAGTCCCTTTTTAGGATTGGCTTTCAGAAGATCTTACTGTGCCTTGTCCTTTTTTTTCTCCTCATCTCTGTCTCTGATGTCAAAGATTAGCTTGCACTGGTTCTTTTTTTTTCCCTGGAGACTGAGAATGTCTGAATTACTGTCAGGTTTCAGAATAGTATATGTCATCACTTCAACTTTATTTCCTCTTCTTCCTCATTGACGTATGAGCACTCTCTGCTTATATGCTGTGTTTTAGTCAGTAAGGGATAGTGTGTTTTTCTCCCTAATCTGTAAGGCATTCCAACCATTCCAAGGTTTCTCAGTTCTTTAGGCATTGGAGTAATTTTCCAGTAAAATAACCCAAGACAGAGTTCTACACAAACTGATTAAATACTTGCTAAAACAAACGAGGCAGCTTTTAATTGGCTATTCCTACAAAGAGAAGAGTGACGTTCTCTTCTCTAAAAACTTTCTGCAATAATCCATTGCCTACAAGTCAATTCCAAGTCATAGCAACCCAGTTTGACAGAGTAAACTGCTCCATAGGGTTTCCAAAGCTGTACATCTTCATGGAAGCAGAATGCCACATTTTTCTCCCTCGGAGTGGCTGGTGGGTTCAAACTGTCATCTTTTGGTTATCAGCTAAGCACTTAACAACTGTGGCACCAGGGCTCCTCCCTTTATTGAGAATTTAATGAAAAATAATCTAAAAGTATGCAGACTTTTGATTGTGTTGCTTTTCCTTAAAGTTCTCATATATCTGTTTTTAAAATTTTAATTTAATGGAAGTGTACATAATAAAACATATACCTTGTTGATTCCTTTTTATTTTCAACATGATTTTTCTAACTACATAATTTACTATCCAAGATTCTACACTAACTGAAATTCATGAGAAATAGTAAATGTTTAACAATTTGAGTAATATTACCGATTTTTTAAATTAAGGCTTTTATTGCTAAATTTTACGTCACATAGTTGGTTTGGTCTTGTCTCATGGGAGTTTTTAATGCTTAGTGGGTTGTATCCCAGTGAATCTACTCTTGGTTTTGATGCCATGCAAACCGGAGAAGATGATATGCAGTGGGAAAGATCAGCTGAACCATCCCTATATTCAGTAATGTCTCATTCCCTAAGTATGAAAGATTCAAAACTCTCAAGAAGTCTTTTTACCTGTCTATATCTGAATTCTCTGTCCTTACAGGAGACAAGAACCCAAGGCAGGTGGAGACTGTTCTACAAGCAGGAGCACACGAGGACCTTTCCAGCTTGCATATCTGGCAACAGATTGCAAGTGACTTAACCAGGTGTCAAGATTCCATGATAAATAGGTCTCAGTTCTACAAACAAGGTGATTCACCCACTCCAGTTGTAGGAGGACTATCTAATATTCACACAGGAGAGAAACCTAACCAGTGTAATGAGTATACAAAAACTGTCAATGATGTCTCCAGCTTTGATCTTCATCAGCGATTATACTCAGAAGAGAAGTCTCTCACATGTTCTGAGTGTGGAAAAAGGTTCCGTTATATCTCAGTTCTTCGTAATCATCAGAGAGTTCACATGAGAAAGAACTGCCATAACCATGGTAAGTGTGATAAGAAAGTTAGTCAGAGCTCACATCTGCAAAGTCATCTGAATGTCCATACTATAGAGAATTTGCACAATTGTGAGGAATGTGGAAAACACTTCAGACAGAGAGCAACACTTAATGTTTATTGCAGAGATCACACAGGAGCAAAACCATATAATTGTGAGGAATGTAGGGGGGATTTTCTGTACCCTTGGCTTTTTAAGGAACATCAGAAAATCCACACTGAGGAGAGACCATTCAAATGTGATACATGTGGTAAGAACTTTTGTCATAGAGCACAACTTAATACTCACTGCAGGATCCATACAGGAGAGAAACCTTACAAATGTGATGAATGTGGGAAGAGCTTCAGGGTCAATTCACAACTTCTGTCCCATCGCAAAGTCCACAGTGGAGAAAAACCATTCAAATGTGAAGATTGTGGGAAGTACTTCAGTAGAAAATCAAATCTTCAAACTCATCGTAGAATCCACACAGGAGAGAAACCCTATAATTGTGAGGAGTGTGGTAAGGGCTTCAGGCAGGCTGTACATCTTTTGATCCATCAGAGTGTCCACAGTACAGACAAGCCATTCAAATGTGAAGAGTGTGGGAAGTACTTCAGTACTAGAGCAAATCTTCGAGTTCATTGTAGAATCCACTCAGAAGACAAACCCTATAAATGTGAGGTGTGTGGGAAGGGCTTCAGACAGGCTTCACAACTTTTGACCCATAAAAGGGTCCACAGTGGAGAAAAACCCTTCAAATGTGAAGAGTGTGGGAAGAGCTTCTCTCAGAATTCAGTCCTCCAAAGCCATCAAAGAGTCCACACTGATGAAAAGCCATACAGATGTGAACAGTGTGGGAACAGCTTCAGATGGAGCAAAAATCTTAGCATGCATTGGAGGGTCCACACAGGAGAGAAGCCATATAAGTGTGGAGAGTGTGGCAAGTACTTCAGTCAGGCCTCAAGTCTTCAATATCATAAGAGTGTCCACACTGGAGAGAAACCTTACAAATGTAATGTGTGTGATAAAGTCTTTAGTCGATCTTCACAACTACAGTCTCACCAGAGAGTTCACACTAGGGAGAAACGTCAGTAGTATGAGATTTGTGGTAAAAGCTTCAGTTGGAGATCAAATCTTTTAAATCAGAAAATGCATCCTGTTGATAAATTTTCTGAAAGTGGTAATAGTGATAAGAACAGAATCCTCACAGGAAAGAATTCTACTGAATGAAGATTTTAAAAAACTTATGTGCACCCTGAATCTTGTAATCACGTTTCAAAAGAGATAACATTTGTTCAATAAAATTTAATAGAACTTTAATAAAAGTCTGACTTTCAGCAAAGCACACATGGGAGAAGCTTTATAAGTGGTGCAGTAAGGGCTTCAGTCAGAATGTTGGAATTTATGAGGTATCACTCAAGAGATAGGGCTTGGGAGGAATAAGGGTTTGATGTGGTCTTTAACAAAAGTATAGTGATGGGCATTCCAAGATTGATAGCCGCTAGAATGTAAGCTCTGTCATAGCAGGGACTTTGCTGCTTATTCTTTGTGGTATGTTCGATGCTTATTTCTTAAATGAATGAAACAGAGACAATGTATAATATTTGAAATTTTTATTCAGAAAGGATACTGGTAAAAATGAATAGCCAAGAAAGCAAACATTAGTTTAAATGTGGAAAACTACTCAGTATTGTAATCTGCAGTATTAATAGGGTAGTAACGTTTTGGAAACTAGGCCTGATGGCACAGTATTTAAGTGCTCAGCTTCTAAACGAAAGGTTGGTGGTTGGAATCCACCGATGGATCTGGTGGAGCAAAGCCCTGATGATCTGCTCCCGTAAAGATTTCAGGCTAGGAAAACCTATGGGGCAGGTTTAGTGTGTCCTGTAGGGTCATTATGGTTCACAATGGACTCTGGCACACAGCTACAACAACATAACTGCAGTTTTGGCTCCCGTCCTCTCCATAGCTTCTGTTTTCAGTTTGGATCCTACTATTTGGGGCACTGTGTACTGTTCAATCAGTTGTATACAGTATAAATTGAAGTATCTTTTGTGATTTTTCTGGCAGTACAGACTGAAAAATTGTTAACATTGTAACAAGTCACTCCATATTAAACAATTGAATGGGTATCCAATGGTGTTACACAGGGTTTTTCCATAATACTTTGAAAATGTTTAAAGTAGTTACTGTAGAAATGGTGTAGCGTTAGACCTCCTGACTTCAGGAGGCGGAGAGAGAATCATCATGGGCCCAAGACTTATCTCCATGACTCAGGAAGAAAGGTCCCTCTGTACATTAACTCATTCCTTAAGTCAACAAGTATGTAGATACCTGCTGTGTACAATGGCAGTTCTAGGCCCTGAGGAGAGAGTGATAAACAAAACTTAGAAAAATCTTTTACTTCTGGAGATAACACTCCAGTAGGAGTGATAGGTGATAAGCACATTAACAAAAAATATATGTGACAAAATAAGACAGAGCAAGGAGAATAAAGAGGGTATGGTATTTTAAATAGGGTAGATAGACAATGCTTGTCTTGTAATATTAAAACTGAATCAAGACCTGAATGAAGTAAGGAACGGGGCTAGGAAGATTTTAGTGAAAGAGTATTCCAGACAGAGCACGTATGCATAGGGTGTGAGGTAGAGGCATCTAGTAGGAAAAATAATGGTCCCACAAACATTTCTAAATGCTAATTCCAAAATCTGAGAATATATTAGGTTACATGGCATGAAATGGCCATAGTAGTAGTAATAGAATCAGAAGCTAACTGCAGTGGGGATAATGACCAGGGTCAGCCCAAAGCTGATCCCTATGAGGTGGAGGTCAGGCATACCTCCACTCTCCAGCCTTTTTACCAGTTCTGACACCAGCTGTCCCTTGAATGGGACGCTGTACTTCTCTGCTGGGGTCAATAATTCATTGCAGTGGCGACAGAACTTACCATATTCACGATTATGGGGCTTATTAGGGAGGTGACAGGTTACAATCCAGGATCAGGATGAGTTTGGAAGTAACAGGAACAACTCAGGATACAGTTCTTTTATCAGAACAGCTGCTTTTCTAGTCCTTTGCTTCTGGGCCCCTGCTCTCGGCCTGGCCTTTGCCCTGCTTGGCAATTGTTACAAAGCTCATTACCTCCACCAAGTGCCCTGAGTCACCCCTCTGCCGGCTAGACTTCTGCCTGAAGGTGCTCAGCACTTTCCCTGCATGGGCCAGTGTGCCCACCATAGCGACCTCACACTATAGACTGGGAAGCCCAACACACATCTCGTACTGGTTTCCTGGTTTTGCTGCCTCCCTTTCACTGCTGCTGGACTCTACCGTGCTTGCCACTGCTTCTTGCTATCTCATGCTGTGTCCTGCGTTAGGAGGTTCTCAGTGCACGGACACTGGGTCCAAAGGATGTACTCTGCTTCTGGCTCCTCTTGATGGTGGTGAGGTCTCCCTACCCACCCTCTTGGATTGACTCCCTTTAAGCCTAGTGGGATGGCAAATCTGACCAATCCCCTACAAAGCCTCCATGTACTGTACTCGCATGGTCCCACCGGCTTAAGACTTCCATGCACCTTATTTGCATTAACAAAACTGTCCAATCTCCTTGGTAGACCTTTATAAGTGATTTGTATTGTCCCACCAAGTCATTTTTTGGGGTTACAAGATTATGGCTAGAAGGGCCCTACTAAAGTAATTCACTGCATTGCATTACCAATGACAATTTTTTGTCAACCTTTGATTTATCATTGATATCTGATTTTCTGCAGTTTGTTCCAGGTTTGATATGATTGTCTTCTAATTGCTGTAGCATTATTACTTTTTTGGAGCAAAACTTCTGAGGTAGGGGCTATGCCATATTTTAAGGACATTAATACCGTTAAATTCTCTACACCATATTCTTCCCCCACACCATGAAACAAATACCAAAAACAAACTTGTGAAAGTTTGGTAATTGTATCACATGTGTTCATGTTTGGGACAGGACTGACATGCTTTTCTCTGTTGGCAGTAATGCATGATTTTTGGAAAGAAATGTATATTGAGATGTATAATGAGCTTCTCTTTAACCTTGAAATCATATGATTATGAGATTTAAAAAAATGAGTATCACATTAGTGATACCACTGAACATTTTTCAAATGGATATAAGTGTTCATGTACAGGAATCTGAGTTTTGTTTTATTTCAGTAATAACATATGAAGGCATTAAAATAACAGTTTGTCATACTGTGGTGGCTTGCATGTTGCTGTGGTACTAGAAGCTATGCGACAGGTATTTCGAATACCAGTAGGGTCACCCTTGGTGAACAGGTTTCAGCAGAGCTTCCAGACTAAGGGTAGGAAGAAGGACCTGGCAGTCTACTTCTGGAAAAAATTGGCCAGTGAAAACCTTATGAATAGTAGAACACTGATGAACAGTGTTGGAAGATGGAACCCTCAGGTTGAAAGGCACTCAAAATATGACTAGGGAAGAGATGTGTCAAAGTAGAGTCAACTTTAAGGAAGTGGATGGAGTCAAGCTTTCAGGACCTTCGTTTACTGATGTGGCACAACTCAAAATGAGAAGAAAGAGCTGCAAACATCCACTAATAATCGGAACGTGGAATGTCGTATGAATCTAGGAAAATTGGAAGTCTTCAAAAATGGAATGCATAAACATCGATATCCTAGGCATTAGTGAGCTGAAATGGACTTGTATGGGCCATTTTAAATCAGACAATCTTATTGTCGACTATGCCGGGAATGACAAATTGAAAAAGAATGACATCACGTTCATCATCGAAAAGAACATTTCAAGATCTGTTCTGAACTACAGTGCTGTTAGTGATAGGATAATATTCATATGCCTACAAGGAAGACCAGTTAATATGACCAGGATTCAAATTTATGCACCAACCACTAAGGCCAATGATGAAGAAATTGAAGATTTTTACCAACTTCTGCAGTCTGAAACTGATAAAACATGCAATCAAGATGTGTTGATAATTACGATTGGAATGTGAAATTGCAAACAAGAAGGATTTGTAGTTGGAAAATATGAGCTTGGTGATAGAAACAACGCTGGAGATCACATGATACAATTTTGCAAGACCCACGACTTCTTCATTGCGAATGCCTTTTTTCAACAACATAAATGGTGACTATACTGGTGGACCTCACCAGATGGAATACACAGGAATCAAATTGACTACATCTTATGGAAAAGCTCAATATCATCAGTCAGAACGAGGCTAGGGACCAACTGTGGAACAGATAATCAATTACCCATATTCAAGTTGAAGTTGAAGAAAATTAGATCAAGTCCATGAGAGCCCAAGTACGACTTTGAGACTATCCCACCTAAATTTAGAGACCATCTCAAGAATAGATTTGCTGCACTGAACACTAATAACCAGAGATCAGATGAGTTGTGGAATGACATCAGGGACATCATACATGAAGAAAGGAAGAGGTCATTAAAAAGACAGGAAAGAAAGGAAAAACCAAAATGGATGTCAGAAGAGACTCAAACTTGCTCTTGAACATAGAGTAGCTAAAGCAAAAGGAAGAAATTATGAAGTAAAATTGCGGAACAGAAGGTTTCAAAGGATATTATAATGAAATGTGCAAAGACCTGGAGTTAGAAAACTAAAAAGGAAGAGCATGTTCAGCATTTCTCAAACTGAAAGAACTGAAGAAAAAAGTTCAAGCCTCGTATTGCAATGTTCAGGGATTCTACAGGGAAAATATTAAATGATGCTGGAAAGATCAAAAGAACATGGAATACAAAGAGTCACTGTACCAAAAACAATTGGTCAACATTCAACAATTTCAGGAGGTAGCATATGATCAAGAATCAATGATACTGAAGGAAGAAGTGCAAGCTGCCCTGAAGGCATTGGTGAAAAACTAGTCTCCAGGAATTGATGGAATACCAGTTGAGATGTTTCAACAAATGGATGCAGTGCTGGAAGCACTCACTTGTCTATGCCAAAAAATTTTGGAAGACAGCTGCCTGGCCAACCTACAGGAAGAGATCCATATTTGTGCTCATACCAAAGAAAGGTGATCTAACAATGTGGAAATTATGGAACAATATCATTAATATCACATACAAGTAATGTTTTGCTGAAAATTATTCAAAGGCGTTTGTAGCAGTACCTCAACAGGGAACTGCCATAAATTCAAGCCAGATTCAGAAGAGAATGTAGAACAAGGGATATCATTGCTGGTGTCAGATGGATTATGGATGAAAGCAGAGAATACCAGAAAGATGTTTACCTGTGTTTTATTGACTGTGCAAGGCATTCCACTGTGTGGATCATAAGAAATTATGGATAACATTGCAAAGAATGGGAATTCCAGAACACTTAATTGTGTTCATGAGGAACCTGAACTTAGACCAAGAAGCAGTCATTCTAAAAGAACAAGGGGATACTGTGTGGTTTGAAGTTAAAAAAGGTGTGTGCCAGAGTTGTATCCTTTCACCATACTTATTCAATCTGTATGCTGAGCAAATAATCCCAGAAGCTGGACTATATGAAGAAGAATGCGGCAGCAGGATTGGAGGAAGACTTATTAACAACCTGCCATATGCAGATGACACAACCTTGCTTGCTGAAAGTGAAGAGCACTTGAAGTACTTACTGATGAAGACCCAGGACCACAGCCTTAAGTATGGATTATATCTCAATATAAAGAAAACAAAAGTCCTCACAACTGGACCAATAAGCAAAATTATGATAAATGGAGAAGAGATTGAAGTTGTCAAGGACTTCATTTTACTTGATGTCTTAGTCATCTAGTGCTGCTATAACAGAAATACCACAAGAGAACGGCTTTAACAAAAGATAAATTTATTTTCTCACAGTCTGGTAGGCTAGAAGTCCAAATTCAGGGCATTAGCTCCAGGGGAAGGCTCTGTCAGCTCTGAAGAAAGGTCCTTGTCATCAGTCTTCCTTTGGTCTGGTAGCATCCGTCAGTTCTGGAGGAAGGTCCGTGTCATCAATCTTCCTCTGGTCTGGGAGCTTCTCTGCACAGGAACCTCAGGTCCAAAGGACATGCTCTGCTCCCGGCACTGCTTTCTTGGTGGTATGAGGTTCCCGTGTGTCTCTGCTTGCTTCTCTCTCTTATATCTCGAAAGAGATTGCATTAAGACACTATCTAATCTTGTCAACCTCACGTGTATAACCTCATCACAGTGATAGAATGTACAACACATAAGGAGATCACACATAATCTCATCGTAGTGATAGAGTTTACAATACATATGGAAATCACATCAGATCACACAATCATACAACACTGGGAACCGTGACCCAGTCAAATTGCTACACACATTTTTTGGGGAACACAATTCAGTCCATGACAGGGTGGTGTTACGGTCCCACCATAATCCTCTTAAACATAAAATTACTCATAAAATGGAGGACAACCACACAGTACCGGGAATCATGACCTAACCAAGTTGACACACATTTTTAGGGGACACAATTCAATCCATGACACTTGGATCCACAATCAATGCCTATGGATGCATCGGTCAAGAAATCAAACGACACATTGCATTGGGCAAATCTGCTGCAAAAAAAACTCTTTAAAGTGTTAAAAAGCAAATATGTCACTTTAAGGACTAAGGTGCGCCTGACCCAAGCCACGGTGTTTTCAGTCGCCTCATAAGCATATAAAAGCTGGACAATGAATAAGGAACAGTGAAGAATTGATGCCTTCAAATTATGGTGTTTGCAAAGATTGTTGAATATTCCATGGACTGCCAGAAGAATGAACAGATCTGTCTTGGAAGAAGTACAGCCAGAATGCTCATTAGAAGCAAGGATGATGAGACCATCTCACATACTTTGGACATGTTATCAGGAGGGACCAGTCCCTGGAGAAGGACATCATGCTTGGTAAAGTGGAGGGTCGGTGAAAAAGAGGAAGTCCCTCAATGAGATGGATTGACACAGTGGCTGCAACATGCACTCAAACACAACCATGATTGTGAGGATGGCACAGGACCGGACAGCATTTTGTTCTGTTGTACATAGGGTCGCTACGAGTTGGAACCGAGTCGACAGCATCTAACAACATTAAAATGATGATATAGACATAATTACAGGATATGAACATCAACATTGGAAAATTGTAGCATTCACTGTATAATCAAACTCATAAGTTTTTGTATGTGTCTGCATGCATAATTCTTAAGGGTATACTCACCTTAGTGATTTTTTTTCTGCAAAGTAGCTTTTTGATTTTTCCAAGGTATAATTTCATAAAGCATGTTTTAATTTTTCAGTGAATATCAACATTCACCAAACAGTAAATCATGTACAGTAGAATTTGAAAAAAATGCTAGTGTTAGTCCTTTATAGGTAAGACTCATAGTATGTTTTTCTATATTATCTTATGGCATATAGGACTCCAAATCAGTTTCTAAAAAGCAAAAATTCTCTGGTTGTTAACAAGAAGAGGGAAATCCTGGAGAGAAGAACAAAGTGGGTATATGTATATTGAGGTAAAATATATAAATAAATAAAGATTCCCTGAGGAAAAGGTGTATGTAGGGAGGCAGTATATCATGACAGTAGTGAACCCTCAGACTGGAACCAGTAAAGACAAAGAGCAGGTTTGGATGACATCGCTGTGATATTTTAAGTGTGTTTGCTTAAAGGGCTTATACTCTCTCGGTTGCCTAGTGCTGCCGTAACAGAAATACCACAAGTAGCTGTTATTAAAGAACAGAAATTTATTTCCCACAGTTCTGGTGGTAAAAGTTCCAAATTCTAGTGTGGCTTCAGGGGGTTGTCCTTGTTGATTGTTCCATGAATCCCTTGGCATCTGTCTTCTTCCCATATGTGTCTCTCTGTCTATTCTGCTCTTTTTATAACTCAGAAGTGATTATGTTTAGGACCTACTCTATGCTGGTATAACCTCATTAACAAACAATCATATTTACAGGTACAGGGGCTAGGTATTCCAATACATAGTTTGGGGAGACACCTCAATCCGTAACACTCAGCAAAGTATGTCTAGTAGAGAGATTTCTATAATTGATATTCTGAACTATACTTTCACAGGATTTTAGATACTTAAAAGTCTATGCTGTCTCAATATGTGTGATGTGTTAGGGGTCCCTAAGATCACCCCCAGGATCTGTGATTCAGTTGGAGTACACACAAGACTCAGTATATAGTTTTATCTGTGACTATAATTTATTACAGTGAAAGGATACAAAGTAAAATAAGTAAAGGGAAAAAGCATGTGGGGTGAAGTTGAAACCAGGCACAAACTTCCAAGCTTGGAACACACATATCGTATTAAATTCCTTCAGCATCGATATGTGGCAACACGTAAAATGGCCACTAGGGAGGCTCATTATAGACTCAGTGCCCAAGATTTTAATTTGTGTTTGGTCATGTGGCACCCTCTGCTTAGCATGTATGGAAAATTCAGACTCCCAGAAGGAAAGAAGGTGTTCAGCATAAATCATATTGTTTGTACAAAGAGTTTGGGTATATTGAGGCTTCCTTGAAGATGAAGAAATTGTGCCTGTGGACAATAGCTTTAGCTCATGCCAGAGAGTTCCAACTTGCCCCTGTTGATCACATGCCCTATGGATTTTGAGCAACCCACACAATCACCTAGGCCAGTTCCTTGCAATAAATCTGCTAATATATATCTTCTATTTGTTTTCTTTATCTGATTAAACACTTAACTAGCATGCAGATTTTGGTACTGGAAGTAGACATAGAGGAATAGTATCCTAAGGATAAGTTTTCTGCTTTTTTTCATTCATACATTTGGTGAATGTATATTTATTTGAGTAATGTATCTATAGGTGGAACCAAAAGGGTAAATGTTGTTAGTTGCCATTGAGTTGATTCTGGCTCACGGTGAATGCATGTAACAGAGTAGAACTGCCCCCAAAGGATTTTCTTGGCTGTAATTTTTACAGGAGCAGATCTCCAGGTCTTTTCTCCCGTGGAACTGCTGGGTGGGTTTGAACAGCCAACCTTTTGGTTAGCAGCCAAGTGCTCAACCGTTGTGCTACCAGGGCCGATTCTTGGTAGGGGACCGATACATGTTTGACAACTCAATCAACAACTGATTGAGGGGCTGATTATGCCTAACTCATTGCCATAGCACAGGAACTGCTGCTCAATAAATGCTGGGCATGTGAAAAAACAGGTGAATGCAGCAGTCTAGTTTTCCCACCCCATTTCCCGGTGCCTAGCCCTATGCCTGACATAAAGTAGGCATCCATTATGAGCTGTTGCTGGCTGGACATACCCTGTGCTGAGAAGAGACACCACAGCTTGCTGGGCAGATCTGATACGGCCTGCGCTGCCCCCGGTGATGGCTGCTATTTTTTTTTGGTTGTTGTTGTTATTTTGTTATTTTTGCACTGATCTCTCAGAGAGAGTCAGGGATCGCGCTGTCCCCCAGGGACTGTAGCACGTCAGAGTTCTTGATCTCACGGCTCAGCACCTGCTGCTCCCTCATCTGGGATTTGGCGTGGTCCCAGTTGGTCTTGACGTGCTCGTTGTTTCACACAGCTAAGGTCTCCGTGTCGATCACATAACTGTCTTCCCCTGTATAGTGCATGGGGTAGACGAGGTTGTGGGGGCTGGAGGGTGGGGAGAGAAGTGGACCTTGTTCTTAGACTCTGGGTGTTTGTGAAACATGACGGGCAGAAGCTCATCCACAGGCAGCATCTTGGTGAGCAGCCTGACAGCAGCTTTCGGGTGCCTTGCAGGGACAGCATGTAGGCCAGTGGCCAGTATGAGCAGTCGGCCTCCACCAGGTTCCTCATGCAGGGCACGCTTTTCTCGGGGTATTCCCCCTGCATCTGCTTCTGGCTCATGTAGACGAGATCCCAGTCCAGGCCCTCCTGCTCCACATCCTTCATGAGGTTTATCAGGCCCCTCTTGAAGAAGATCTCAAAGTGCAGATTGTCCTCAAACACCAGTGATTTCTGCAGCCCCTAGTCCACCACCTCCTTCCAGGTGGAGTAGTGGCTGAGGAAGCAGCCCAGCTCACCTTTGGTGAGGGGTTGCCCGTGGTAGGGGTCCGGTAGCCCAGAAACATCTGAATGCCCAGTAACTCCAGCTGGCTAGTGTTCATGGCTTTGCCATCTGTGGCCTCTACCAGGTGGCAGGTGATCCTCTGCACCCACAGTGCACACAGCATGTACTCGCGCTGGTCCTGCTGCCACTTCCAGTTGGTCATGAAGACGTCGTCAAAGCCCATCTTGTCTAGGGTCTGGTCTGGCACCAAGATGAACTGGAAGTTATAGGATATGAATATGTTCCACTTTAGTAGATACTTACAAATAGTGTTCCAAAGTTTTCTACCAATTGATTCTCCCACCAGTGGTATGCAAGTGTTGGCATATTTGTCAACATTTGTTTTTTTCAGTCTTTTTAATTTTAGCCTCTCTGGTCCAGATGTGCTATTGCCTACTTCGACATCCTCTTTCTGAACTGTTCAGTCAAGTATTTTGCCTATTTTTGTGTTGAGTTACTTATCTTTTCCTTATTGATTTGAGTGTTTATCATCTGCAAATGAGTTTTTTGTTTGATACATACTTTAAAAATCTCTCACTTTTTACTCTATTTAATGGTGTGTTTTGATGAACAAAACTCCTTAACTTTAAAACAGTCAAATTTTTCCGTTTTTATTTCATAGTTGGTGATTTTTTTTGTCTTATTTAAGAAATTTTTCCTACTTCAAGGTAACGAAGTTGTTCTTGATGCTTCTTTCCTAAAAGTATCATTTTAATTTTCAGATTTAGATCTGCAATCCTTTTGGATTTTATATGTTTGAGTTCTGTGAGATAATGTTTCCCATATGGATATCCAATTGATCCAGAAATATATACAGAAAAGACCTCATTCTCCTCTTTACTGCAGTTTTCTTTTCATACATTAAGTTAAAGTGTGTTTTTATCTAGATTTTGATCTCTATTCTCTTCCCTTATTTGTCTGTCCTTTCAAAAACACTACTACATTACTGTAGATCTCCCATTCCATTCTTCTTTCAGATTATACTGGCTCTTCTTAGCTCTTTGCTTTTCCACATAACTTTTATAGCCACTTTATCAGTATCTTGAGAAAAAAACATGATGTTATTTTTATTGAGTTTGGATCGATACTATGAAACATTAGGGAGAGTGGTGATATCTTTGAAGTATTGAATCTTCAAGTAATGAACACCATTATTTTTAAGGATTTCTTTCATATATGGAGAAAAATAGTCATGGATTCCCATGTAATAAGCTGTCCATAAAAAGACTCCAAAATATAAGGAGCAGGTGAGGGGGGAGATGGAGGTAGGCATTTCTTAAGGGGTACAGAGTTTTTGTTATGGGTGAGGAATGGAGTTTAATTCTGGAATTCAGATTTCTGGTGTTCATGGAGGTTGAGGTGACCCACCCAGGCCATTGCCCTGAGATGTTTGAAACTTGAGACTTGAGAAAAGTGGTTTTCTAAAGTCACCATTGAGTCAAACAATGTTATTGTTGTTGTTAGGTGCTGTTGAGTCAGTTTCAACTCATAGTGACCCTATGTACAACAGAAAAAAACACTGCACAATATGTACCATCCTCACAATCATTGCTATGTTTGAGCCCATTGTTGCAGCCAGTGTGTCAATCCATCTTGTCAAGGGTCCTCCTCTTTTTCACTGACCCTCTACCTTACCAAGCATGATGTCCTTCTCCAGGGACTCGTCCCTCCTGAAAACATATCCAAAGTACATGAGACAAAGTCTTGCCATCCTTTCTTCCAAGGAGCACTCTGGCTGTACTTCTTCCAAGACAGACTTGTTTGTTCTTCTGGCAGTCTATGGTATAGTCAATATTCTTCACCAATACTATAATTCAAAGGCATCGATCCTTCTTCAGTCTTCCTTATTCATTGTCCAGCTTGATCTAGACAATAGTCTAGATAAATTAGAAAAGATCAATTGGCCTTCGGCATTGGATTCTTTTGGAGAAATATCTATGTGCAGTCAGTTTCAAGAAACAGAAACTCCAGGGTCAGACTAGAGCTATGTTTCAAGGTAAATCAGTAATTATTTCAACTCTTCTTCAAGACAATACGGTATGAATTCCTTTCTGACCACAAATTGTTTATCATTTCTATTCTAGCCAGTTTCCATGGCAGTGTTGAAAAGATGAGATATAAGAACGTGGAAGTTCTTTCCACTTGGGAACATTTTTCATTCCCTAGTCGAAATATTATCCCGATTTGCAAATCGTTTACATTTCAAACAATTTTTATTATTGACTTAATATAATTTTTGTTTTATCATGGGTGATGAAAAAATTTGGGAACATTGTGGTGATTGTTGCAAAATATGGTGATTCTAATTAAAATGGCAAATGTTTTGTTACATACATTGCACAGCAATAAAAATTAAACTGAAAAAGAAAACCCTCCAAGTGTTAAAAAGGAAAGAGAGTTTCTGTAAAATAAAGGAAGAGTTTTATTCAGATTCAAAGATTTGAAAATCCAGAAGCACCAAAATGAAATTTCAAAATGGTGTTCTGAAGAGGGAGCATAAGGACACATCTTTTATACACAATTTTGCAGAACTCTGTACAGAGTCGGGAAAAGGTACCGGGGTACATTTGATTGGTTTCCATTCAACGTGCTCTCATAAGACCCATTCCCCAAGAATTTCTGTTGGCTGGGATAGTCAACCTAGCCACAGTTTCCTGCTTCCTGGAGCTGGTTCCTTTTGTTTTCTGCAACACAATCTGCGTGGCTAACCTCAGTATGTTGCAGAACAAGTTATCTTGGTCGAGAGTGTGATCATGGGTCACATACTCGAAAAAGCGGAAGTAGGGGCCTAAGACAAAATGAAGTCTGATTTAGACCTTGTTAGCCATTTTAGTTACATCAAGCACCTCGGTTTTAGAGTGCTCTTTCACAACGTTTTATTAAAATCAATGCATGTAGCCACACAGCAGCGGTGTGAAGTAGTACTTTTGTTTTCCCTATCCTAAAAACAAGGAGACACAGGAAGCATAAATTATTTGCCCCTTGTCACTAGCTGGTAGGAGGCCAACCTGGATTTCAAACCTAGGCAGTCTGAGCTTAAATCTTGAGTTTATAACCCCAATGTATTCTTGAGCCGCAGGGAACTGAATGGAATCAACTCACTTATTTCAAATAGTATTCTATATTCTTATAGAACGATATCATCGTGGAGAATACAGAAACATACAGAGAAAAAATTTTTAATTACATTTTACTCCAGGATGTAGAGATAGACACTGTTAAGGTTCTAAAGTGTTTCTTTTGGTGGTTCTTTGTGTATGTTTGTATATTTACTTATTTGTACATGTTTTACAAAATTGGTGTCCTACCTACCATAATGTTTTCCCCTTATCATTTTTAATATGGAGATTTCCAAAATTTGTCCAAAAAGAATAATCTAATGAACCAGCATTTAATATCATCATCATCATTTAAATGAATAATTTCTTTTATAAGGATCGATACAAAGCTGGTTCCTATGAGGCAGAGGTTAAAGATGTCCCAAATATCTAACTCTTCCAAGCTGCTGTACCACTCCATCATCTCTAACATCAACTACTCCTTCTCACCTCAGTACTCTCCCTCCCATCTTTGTGTTCCCTAATTCCCTGCAACATCTCACAGAACTCATAAACCATATAAAGGAAATGGCTCATGCGGTTGTGGAGGCTGGTAACTCACAAATTTGTGGGTCAGGCTTAGAATTCTCCCTCAGTTTCTGCCCAAAGGCACTCACTTTTCTCACTCTGTGGGCCAGGAAGCCCACTGTGCCATCTCCTGTGGGTCTCTGCTGCCAGTCTCTGCTGTGGGTCTCTTCTTTGGTGATGGTAGGCTCTCGTCTTTGCTCTGGAATTGGCTCTCTTTTAAGGCAAAACTGACCAATCCCCTTTGTAGGCCACAATTACTCTATCACACAGTCACCTGAGTGGGAGTTACAAGACCATGGCTAGAAAGGCCACGCACAAGAGTAATTAATCCGCCACATCATTATTATATCATTGCTATGACTATATCCTGATTTTTTTGCTCTTAATTGTTTAATATAATTTCAGATCTTTAGAAAAGTTACAAAAATAGTATTAAGGATGTAAAATGGTACAACCACTTTGGAAATCGATTTGGCACTTCCTTAAAAAGCTAGAAATAGAAGTACCATTCGATCCAGCAATCCCACTCCTTGGAATATATCCTAGAGAAATAAGAGGTGTCACATGAATAGATACATGCCCACCCATGTTCATTGCAGCACTGTTCACAATAGCAAAAAGATGGAAACAACCTAGGTGCCCATCAACGGATGAATGGATAAACAAATTATGGTATATTCACACAATGGAATACTACGCAACGATAAAGAATAACGATGAATCTGTGAAACATCTCGTAACATGGATGAATCTGGAAGGCATTATGCTGAATGAAATTAGTCAGTAGCAAAAGGACAAATATTGTATGAGACCACTATTATAAGAACTCAAGAAATGGCTTAAACACAGAAGAAAACATTCTATACAAGGGTGGGGAGGGAGGGAGATGAGTATTCACTAACTAGATAGTAGATAAGAATTTTCTTAGGTGAAGAGAAGGACAACACACAATACAGGGGAAGTCAGCACAACTGGACTAAACCAAAAGCTAAGAAGTTTCCTGAACACAACCAAAAACTTCAAGGGACAGTGTAGCAGGGTTGGGGGTCTGGGGGCCATGATTTCAGGGGATATCTAGATCAATTGGCATAACATAGTTTATTAAGAAAATGTTATGCATCCCACTTTGGTTAGTGGTGTCTAGGGTCTTAAAAGCTAGTAAACAGCCATCTAAGATACAGCAATTGATCCCAACCTGCCTGGATCAAAGGAGAATGAACAACACCAAAGACACAAGGAAAATATTAGCCCAAGAGACAGAAAGGGCCACATAAACCAGAGACTCCATCAGCCTGAGATCAAAAGAACCATATGGTGCCTGGCTAGCACCAATGACCAACCCTGACAGGGAACACACAGAGAGTCCCTGACGGAGCAGGAGAAAAGTGGGGTGCAGAACTCAAATTCTAGTAAAAAGACCAGACTTAATGGTCTAACCAAGACTGGAGGGACCCCAGCAGACTTGGCCCCCAGACTCTCCATTAGCCCAGAACTGAAACCATTTCTGAGGCTAACTCTTCAGACAAAGAAAAGACTGGACTATGGGACATAAGGAAACCCTGGTGACTTAGTGGTTAAGAGCTACCGCTGCTAACCAAAAGGTCAGCAGTTCGAATCCACCAGGCGCTCCTTGGAAACCCTATGGGGCAGTTCTACTCTGTTCTATAGGTTTGCTATGAGTCAGAATCAACTCAACAGCAACAGGTTTTTTGGTTATGGGACATAAAATGATACTTATAAAAAGAGTGCTTCTTAGCTCAAGTAGATACATGAGACTAAATGGGCAGCTCCTGTCTGGAGGCAAGGTGAGAAGGCAAACAGGGACAGGAGCTAGTTGAATGGACATGGGAAATCCAAGGTGGAGAGGAGGAGTGTGTTGTCACATTATAGGGAGAGCAACTAGGGTCACATAGCAGTGTGTGTATAAATTTTTGTATGAGAAGCTGACTTGAACTGTATACTTTCACTTAAAGCACAATAAGAAAAAATAGTATTAAGGAATTTTCATATACTCTTTACCCAGAATCACTAGTTGTTTACATTTTGCCTGTTGGCTTTGGTGCTGCTCATCAGCCAAGTACTATCAGGAATACACCTGTAATCACAGACAGATTACTTCAGCTTCCTGCAGCAAGGGAATCACAAAGAGAGGAATCATGGGATGACTTTGTAAGAAGTAGTTCGAAGGGGCTGGTTATAGGGTGTTAGCATAATGTATTATTGTTGTGAGCTGCCTTAGAGTAGACCCAAACTTATGGTGTCCCCAAACACAATGGAACTGTGTCAATCCCCCAATCTATTGTGTATCTGACAATGTTCGGTTGTGATACCAAGGGTTTTCATTGATTTTCAGAAGTAGACATCCAGGCCTTTCATTTTAGTTATTTAAGGCCATGAAATTTGTTCAGCATCATAGCAACACACAAACCACCACTCACAGCCATGGTGGTAGCTGTGCATGAGGTGCATTGCGTGGAAATCAAACCCAGGTCTACTGCATGAAAGGCGAGAATTCTACCATTAAGCCACCAATTCCTCATAACATAATGTACCAGATGATTTTAAATGTTATACTAGATTAAAGTAATTAATACTGTTATCCCTTAGAAAACAGCAGGTAACATATTAGATAACATACTCTTATCTAATCCACAGCCCATATTTAAATTTATTCTCTTACCTCCCAAAAAAGTGTTTTATAAATGTTTGCCTCCCAGTTCAGGGTCTAATGTATGCATTACCTTTAGTTGTCATGTTTGTATACTCTCCTTTTATCTAGAATGATTCTTCAATCTTTCTTTCTTTGTTCTTGATTTTTTGAAAAGTATGGGCAAGTATTTTAGAGAAAGGCCTTCATTTGAGGTTTATGTGGTATTTTTCATGTTTCAGTTTGGATGATGCATAATTGGCAAGAATACCACAGAAGAGGTGAAGTGTGTTTTCAGTACAACACATCTGGAGGCCGATGATGTGGGTTTGTCAAATTTGTTCACTTGGCGAAGGTGATGTCTGTCATCTGCCTCCACTGTAAACTTATAATTTCACCATTTGTAGTTAATAAATTTGGGAGAGATGTATTTGTTAGTGGGCATTCTACTGTAAAGTCCAACTTTCTTTTCTCCCCTATTTGTTTATTCATTGAAATATAAATTTCATATCAATATGGACTCAGAATCCAGTATTGTTAATTTAAGTGAGATGTAGATTACTAAAGAATTATTTTTTTTACCGGCTTTATTTACATATATTTTACATATTATAGAATCTAGCCATTTCAGATGTACAATTCAATGATTTTTAGTAACTTTACCGAGTGGCGCACCAGTCACGGGTATCAGTAGGAGAATGTATTCCTCTCTCCAATAAGACCCCTCATGCCCATTTACAGTTAATTCCCATTGTCTCCTCAAGCTTCAGGTAATCACCAACCTACTTTCTGTCTCTGTAGATTTTCCTCTTCTGGAAATGTCATACAAATGGAATCATACAGTACTGTTTTCTGACTGGCTTTTTCACTTACCATGATTTCAAGATTGGTCCATGTTGTAGCATGTATGTATTTCGTTCCTTTGTATTGCTGAACAATATTTCATTGTATGGATAGGCTACACTGTCTATCCAGTTAGGTGGCCTAATTAGGTTGTTTTTGTTTGGGGCTTTTATGATTAATGCTACTGGGAACATACACTTAGAAGTCTTTATATGGACATGTCTTTATGTGGGTATGTGCTTTCATTTCTCTTGGGTAGACGCTTAGGTTTGGAATTGCTAGGCTGATTGGTAGTTTCGTGTTTAATTTTTTGACAAACTGTCAAACTTTTTTCAAGTGGCTGCATCAAACTGTTTTTTCCAGATTCTTGTGTTTTTTTTTTAATAAAAACTGTGTAAGGGAATTTTAAAATCGAGGTACCTGATAAAATCTGAAATGGCTGGCTTGAGGTTTGGGTGTGACTCCTTTATTGCTAGTTCCATCTTCACCCTAGCAACATCTGTCTTCTGTGCAGACCTAATCATGAAACGAAGAAAACATTCTCCCCTCTGTGATAAAGCTAAACTGTTCTGGCAGGGTGTTTCTAAGGGAGGAACACCCGGTAATAATGATGTACCTACCCTGCCACCCCCCCACATCACATACCCTTATGATTACCACATTGTAACGAATTTAAGAAAGACATGTATATCCTTGTAAGCCGATCGCCTTGCAAGCTCCTGTTACATGAAGTCCTGCCTTATGAGGTCCCTCCACAGAAGTCTTGGCTTAAAATGATCTACCACCAATCAAGTAATATCTTTCGATGATCTAAGTTTGTAAATACTAATCAAGTGACATACTCCATGTTCTTTGTTCCCGCCTTACAAAACGTCACTGCAGCATCGCCATTTTGAAGTGCTGGATTTTATTGCATGGAATTCAGCCTTTTCCCGGCTAGAGCCCTCTCTTTGTTTTCAAGAAGTCTCCAATTTTACTTTAATCAGAGTACGGTTGCTTACTTTTATACAAAGCAAAAAACTAATGTTTTTCTTTTCTCCAAGCATGTTGATCTATTTTTTTCCCCCATGTTTTAGTTTGTTTTATCCAAGTAATACATAACTTTAGTTTCAAATGTTCAAGGATACTAGAAGATTTACCAGGCATTTGTGATGTACCTTTTTATTTTTATGTTGATAAAAGTCCTCTTTAGGCCCTTTCTGCTTAATGACAGAAATTCACTTGTTTCCACACCATTTACAAAGTAATTGTCTATGCCAATTTAAATATTATTGTTAAGACACCAATTTATTAGGGAAGATAGTCAAGCCCATTTAACAGATTTTTCAGATGTTACATGTGACGTTCACTCAACAGACAAATCACATCAGAAGTCCATCTATCTTACCATGTTCCTTTGGTAGAAATCATGTTTATAAGAACAGTTGCACACTGCTTTTCTGTAGCTGCAAAGGATTAAGAACTCTGGTAGTGTTCTAAGAGCTTTCCAACTTGCAACAATCCCATCAATGGGGACTCTTTTACTTTCTGCTTTACAGATAACAAAATTGAGGCAAAGAGATGTTATTAATTTGACCAAGAAGACAAAGTTAGTGAGAAGACATGCCAGGATTTGAACCCATGTATTTTTTGGCCTCAGAGCTGACTCTTATTTAATACCTTATCTCAATATCTATTGTATCAGAATCAGAATTGCTGTCTTGGGGCCACAAGGTAATGCTGGTGATAGGAGCACTGTGTGTAGCTGTGGAGAATGTTCACTGAACCACAACTGAAAGGGGTCAAGGCCATCTGGTGTCCATGTCATGCTCTGCACATCAAGCCCTGTGCAGCTGCAGCCACCTAGATCAAGGAGCCCCGTGGCTAATTCTCAATAAGTATCCATGAAGGTAAGCTACATGGATGGCCACCTTTTTATGTCTTCCTTCTCTTTCCCTGTTTCAGGGTTGGGCAGGATTTCTTTTATCATCAGAAGTAGGAAGGAAAATGACCTTGCTCTAGGTGAGTGGAGTTTACATTTTCGCTCTTAAAATTGCTTCTCACTACTCAGATTGCACATGGTTTTCTCTTTGTTGTAAAGCCTCAGGGAGGACAACAGACATTTGAGAACCTGTTCTTCACTAGGTTTTTTTTTTTTTTTTTTTCTTTTTGTATTTTTAATGATTGAAACAAAAAAGATCTAAAACCGCAGCTTCTGGACAGCTTCTCCACAAATTTTACCTTGATTTCCTGCCAGGTCTTTCATTTAAGAGCAGAGTCTCTGAAGACATCCTTGTGGATGACAGTTTTGTCCAAGGGCATATCCACAGAGTACCTTGTGGGTATGAAGTGATTATAGTTATAAACTTTTACAAAAGACTTGATCTTTGACCTTTTGGCAGTTTTCTTCTAGCACATAGCAGCTGTCATTGCGAGGATAGAGGTTGTTTCCAGCCACCAGAGCATGGCTGTAGGGGCAGTCTGAAGTGCCATCATCAATGTTCTTGATGATGATGGCTTGTCATCTGGAGTAGCATCCAGCCAGGAAGAACACCACCTTCCTGAGTTTCATGAACTTGCCCATTTCAGTCGTAACCACCCAGGCCGAGAGCAGAAAGGCACTTGTGTACGTTATTTAATTATTTTGGATTTGTATTTAGTTTTTGGTTTATTTTATCATTCTTTGTTTTTTCCTCAAAAATGAAAGAACGAATTGGCATGAATTAATTCTTACACTTTACTACTCTCTTACTCACTAATTAGGTGTTCTTATTTTTTCATATTCTTTTCTTCATATGCCTTATAAATATATTTCTATTCATGATATTTAAATTATCTTTTTTGAAATTCAATTTGGTAAAACATTCATTTTTGTGGCTACATCAATTTCCAATAGAATTGATGCAGTTTTTTCATTTATAACTTACTTGTTATTCATAGACAGGTAGATGGCTTAGGACTTCATTTAAAATAAGACTACAATGAGATCCCTGTGGTATAAAATAATTTCCTTAAAAATTCATTCTGAAAAAAATTCTCCTTCTCTTCAGCCAGTTTACAACATGTCCAAAGTACTTTTTCAAGTGGTACAATGGCTGTTTGGTAGATAGAATAATCAAATATGGCACAGTGCAATGGTGCCTACCTGCTGCTTCACTCTAATATTGTTGGATGTTATCACATAAGAAGACCTGAATTCTGCTTTCCCATGCCAGCGTCACTCCTTACGTGTTTTATTTACTGATCTATATTTTTTCTTCATGTTATAATTAGTTTTCTCAAAATAATACATAACTTTTGTTTGAAACATCTCAGGATACTAAAAGATTTGCCAGGCACTTGCGTTCTGTCATTACATTTCTTTCTCAGAGCAGTTTAGTGAGGGTGTGCTTCGTCTCTTTTTCATTTTAAACATGTACAGTATGGAAAAGCTTCCAGGTTCACACAGGAAAGCATGGGTCTGGAGTGTTAGGCATTTTGTTTAAGTAAAGGAGGGAGTCAAGAGGAAAGAGAAAGCTTTCTCATTTTATGGACCAACGCCTAATAGGGTGGCTGCCTGGAGCGGCGTCCTGAGTAATGATTTCTACAAGTGAGGCTGCTCCTCCCCTGGCTCCTCCTCACTGTGCTCATTTTCGCTTCCTGACGTCCATCTCTTCAAGTGCACTGATGCTCACAAATCGTGTCAGATAAGTACAGTGATTAGCCCAGTCGTTGTATAAAAAATTTTAGTTACTCCATGACAAAAGACACTTTTCACAGCGTTACAAGAAAAAGTAAAAACCGTGTGTGGAAATGTTTACAATATGTATGCTAGAAAAAGACATAAGACTTCGTATAGAACTGTCACTGAGTCCCAGGCCAAAGGAAAGTATCAACAGGAACATAGACAAAAGACATGAACAAGCAAGTTTAAAAGATGAAATAGAAAGGGCCAATGAATATATGAAAAGATGAATGTATTCATTTATAACTGATTAAGTGAAAATTATAAAAATAAATTGTTCTTCCTCATTAGATTATCAAAACAATAGAAATATTTTCAACCTTCTTTGCCATCTTATGTAGAGTCCGGGATACTTATACTCCCTTGAAAGATGAGTGAAAGAAGAAAATCTGCCATTTTATGATCACAACTTCAAGTATGCTTATTTTCTGACATGTTTATTTTCACTTGAACTTTATATTAAATAATTAGAAGAGTAAGATCTATGTTATTATGCATTTTAAAAAATATTCTATTTTATTTTTGGTGAAAACATACACAGCAAATCCTACTCCCATTCAACAGTTTCTAGACATAATGATCCTTAACACTGGTTACATTCTTCAAATTGTGTCAACATCCTCCTTGTTTCTGTTCTAGTTGTTTCATTCCCTTAAACTCCCTGCCCTCCAGCCTTCTCCTGTATATTTTACAATAGCTGTTGTCTGTTTGGTGTTATGTAGATATAATTTTTTAAAAGAACACAATACTCAAGGGTGACAATATTTTTGAGCTAAACTGTTACTTAGTTTAAAGTTAACTTTAATGTGTACCTGGTACATTGTCTTTGTTTCTCAGATGTTCCAAATATGTATTAGTCTTCTATTGCTGCTATAAAAAATTACTACGCCTCAATGGCTAAAACAATGCAAATTTATTATCTTACTGTTCTGTAGGTCTGAAGTCCAATGTGGGTCTCACTGTGCTAATATCAAGATGTCAGCCGCACTGCCTTCTTATCTGGAGGATGTAGGGGAAAATCCATTTCCTTCCCTTTTTAAGCTTCTAGAGGCTGCCAAATTCCTTGGCTTTTTCCCCTCTCCTCCACTGGCAAAACTGGCAAGATTGCATTGCTTTGACCATTCTTCTGTGGTCAAGTTTCCCTCTTACTCTCCTGCCTTGCTCTTCCACTTTTAAGGACCTTTTGAATATATTCAGCTTGTCAGACATTGTAGGATAATCTTACTATTTTAAGGTTAAATGATAAACAATCTTAATTCCTTCTACCATCTTAATTTCCCTTTGCCAAGTGTCCAGAAATGAGTTCCTCTTTGTGGCCCTTTGCCTTGGTTCTTTGGGAAAACAGTTTGTGATTTTCCCGGTAAGACCTGAGGAGTTACCTTTGCCCCAGTTTTCTACCCCAGAGAATTTGTTACTTTTGTCCAGGTTGATTGAAATATCCTGGGTAAGTTGTAAACAACTTGGTTTGATACTTTCTACCTGGCCTTGGGCTGCATCCTACCCTGTGATTGGTATGCATCTTGCAGAGACTGGTCAATATCCTATGCAAATGAGGTAAGTTGTAGCCCTATGGTACCTTACTGAGAGGAGAGAGGGTATTGGTCAGTGCTAGACCTTGGTAGGAGGGCTGGAAATTGACAAGGAGTTCTGTATTTAAATAGCCAGCCCCAGAGAGGTTTACATATGGAAAGAAGCAAGAAAAGAAGCATCAAGAAGAAGCAGAAAGAACAAGCATAGAGAGAAGAGGCAAGGAACTTCCTAAAAGAGTTGTAACACTGATCAAAGGCTGTAACACGGAAGACAGTGAGAGGCCCAGAAGGGGCCCCTGGCAGCCAGTGGGAGCAGGCCCGGAAGAGGCACAGCAGCACTGCCAGTGATGACAGATGGAAGGGCTGAGAGGAGGCCTGCAGCACAAGAGGATCTGAGAGAGCTGTCCTGCACTGAAGAAGGGAAACTGCCTACATGCTCCCTGATCCTGATTCCTGAGTTGTAGCCTGTTGATCCTGATCCTGAGTTGTGCCCTGTTCCTTAATAAACAACTTAATTGCAAGTATGGTCTGTGAGTTCTGTGTGGCCATTGCAGTGGATTATTAAACCCAGAAGAGAAACAGCACCGTGGTTGAGATGGCTGGTGTAAGAATTGGTAGAAGTTTGGAGATTGGAAGTATGTCTGACCTCCACATCATAGGAATCAGCTTTGGGCTGATAGTGGTCATTATCCCTGCTGTAGCTAGATAGGTTCTGATGCTATTATTACTAGCATGGCCGTTTTATACCATGTAACCTAACATATTCTCAGATTTTGGACTTAGGATTTGGAAATCTTTGTAGGACCGTGATTTTGCCTACTAGATGCCTCTGCCTCACACCCTCTGTACTTGCTTTCTCTCTGCCTGGAATACTCTTTCACCTAAAAACTTCCTGGCCCCTGTCTTAATTCATTCAGATCTTTACTCAGTTTTAATATCACTTCAGAAGTGTTGTCTGTCTACCTATTTAAAACACCATACTCTATTCTCCTTGCCCTGTCTTATTTTGTCACATATATTTTTTGTTTATTTGCATAACACTTATCTCTCCCAGTGGAATGTTATCTCCAGGAGTAAAAGAATTATGTCGGTTTTGTTTAGTACTTTCTCCTCAGGGCCTAGAATTGTCTTCAGACATGGCAGATATCTGTACATATTTGTTGACTACAGTAAGGAATGAGTTAATATGCAGGAAGACCTGACTGTCTTCCTCAGTCATAGAGATAGCTAGTAGATGATTCATAAACCAGAGTGAATGAGTCTGTTGCAGAACATTTCGTGTCTTCTGATGAACACCGAACCATGTTCTACTTTCTTAGGTGCCCTTATGGTGAGTGGCCCATGCGTCTGTCCGTTTGTCATACTGTGGTGGCTTGCATGTTACTGTGATGCTGGAAGCTGTGCCACAGGTATTTCAAATACCAGCAGGGTTGCCCATGGTAGACATGTTTCAGCAGAGCTTTCAGACTAAGACAGACTAGAAAGAAGGACCTGGCAGTCTACTTACGAAAAATTGGCCAGTGAAAACCTTATCAACCGCAGTGGAACATTATCTGGTATAGTGCCAGAAGATGAGCCCCTCAGATTGGAAGGCACTCAAAATATGACTGCAGTAAAAACAGCGTGGGGTCAGTGTCTGACTTCCTCTAACTTCACAAGGGGGAAGGAAAATCAAGATCAAACAGCCTAAGGCTGATTCATAGGAGGTGGAAGTCAGGCATGCCTCCTCTCTCCACATCTTTACCAGTTCTGACACCATTTGTCCCTCCCACGGCACTCTCTACTTCTCTGCTGGGTTTGATAATTCACTGCAGTGACCACACAGAACTCACAGACAATATTCACAATTATGGGATTTATGAGGGAAGTAACAGTTACAATCCAGGCTCTGGAACACTCAGGATACAGGTCTTCCATCAGGACAGCTTCTTCCTAGCTGTGCTCGTGGGCATGTCGCTCCTTGGCCCTTGGACTCTGCCCAAAATCCCTCAAATATCTCGTTCTGTGGGCTGGGAAGCCCACCATGCTGTCTCCTTCTACCCAGTCTCTGCTGCCAAGTCTCTGTCACCAGGTCTCTGCCACTGGATCTCTGCTGCCACTTCTTGCTATCTTCAGTATTACAGTGTTTTCTCTCTCTCTCTCTGCCTCCTGGTTCCAGGGATTCTGGGCCCAAAGGATGTGCTGGCTCCTGGCTGTTCTTCCTTGATGGCAGTGGTATCTTCTCTTCCCCTGCCTCTGGGATGGCTCATTTCAAGCCCAGCAGGATGGCAAAACTGACCAATCCCTTTGGTGTGCCACAATTACCCTATCTGCACTGTCCCACCCAATCACTTGGGTGGGAGTTACAAGACCATGGCTAGAAAGGCCACCAAAAAGTGATCCATTGCACCACAATGGGGGAAGAGCTGCCTCCTCAAAATAGAGTCAACCTTAATGAAGTAGATGAGATAAAGCTTTTGGGACCTTCATTTGCTGATGTGGCATGACTCAAAATAAACAGCTGCAAACATCCGTTAATAATGGAACATGGAATGTACAAAGTATGAATCTAGAAAAGTTGGAAATCATCAAAAATGTAATGGACCGCATAAAGATCAATATCCTAGGCATTGGTGAGCTGAAATAGACTGGTATTGGCCACTTGAATTGGACAATCATAGGGCCTGCTATGCTGGGAATGACAAATTGAAGAGGAATGGCTTCCCATTCATTGTCAAAAAGAATATTTCAAGATCTATTCTGAAGTACAAAGCTGTCAGTGATAGGATAATATCCATATGCCTACAAGGAAGACCAGTTAATACGGTTATGATTCAAATTTATGCACCAACCACTAATGCAAAAGATGAGGAAACTGAAGATTTTTACCAACTTCTGCAGTCTGAAATTGACCAAACGTGCAATTGATAATTACTGATGATTAGAATGCAAAACTTGGAAACAAAGATTAAGGATTGGTAGTTGGAAAATATGGCCTTGGTGATAGAAACGAAGCTGGAGATCGCATGATAGACTTTTGCAAGACCAACGACTTCCTCATTGCAGATACCTTTTTTCAACAACATAAATGGCAACTATACACGTGGACCTGGCCAGATGTAATACAGAGGAATCAAATCGGCACCATCTGTGAAAAGAGACAATAGAAAAGCTCAATATCATCAGTCAGAACAAGGCCAGCGGCTGACTGCAGAACAGACCATCAATTGCTCACATGCACGTTCAAGTGGAAGCTGAAGCTGAAGAAAATTAGAACAAGTCCATGAGAGCCAAAATAGGATCTTGAGTATATTCCATCTGAATTTAGAGACCATCTCAAGAATAGATTTGACACATCGAACAGTAATGACCTAAGAACAGACGAGTTGTGGAATAACATCAAAGACATCATACACGATGAAAGCAAAAGGTCATTAAAAAGAAAAGAAAGAAAAGGCCAAAATGGATGTCAGAAGACACTCTGAAATTTGCTCTTGAACATTGAGTAGCTAAAGCAAGAAAAATAAATTATGAAGTAAAAGAGCTGAACAGAAGATTTCAAAGGGCGGCTTGAGAATAAAAAGTAAGGCATTATAATGAAATATACAAAGACCCGTAGTTAGAAAACCAAAAGGGAAGAACACGCTCAGCATTTCTCAAGCTAAAAAACTGAAGAAAAGTTTCAAACCTTGAGTTGCACTGTCGATGGTTTCTACGGGCAAAATACTGAATGAGGCAGGCAGCATCAAAAGAAAATGGAGGGAATACACAGTCACTGCACCAAAAAGAACTGGTCGACATTCAGCCATTTCAAGAGGTAGCATATGATCAAGAACTGATGGTACTGAAAGAAGAAGTCCAAGCTGCACTGAAGGGAATGGTGAAAAACAAGTCTCCTGGAATTAATGGAATACCAACAGAGATATTTCAACAAACAGATGCAGCCCTGGAGGTGCTCACTTGTCTATGTCATGAAATTTGGGAGACAGCCTCCTGGCCATCTGACTGGAAAAGATCTATATTTGTGCCCATGCCAAAGAAAGGTGATCCAACAGAATGTGGAAATTATCAAACATTATCATAAATATCACACACAAGCAAAATTTTGCTGATGATCATTCAAAAGCGGTTGCAGCAGTACATCAACAGGGAACTGCCAGAAGTTCAAGCCAGATTCAGAAGAGGAAGTGGATATCATTGCTGATGTTGGATGGATCTTGGCTGAATGCAGAGAATACCAGAAAGATGTTTACCTGTGTTTTATTGACTATGAAAAGACATTTGACTGTGTGGGTCATGACAAAGTATGGATAACATTGCGAAGAATGGGAATTCCAGAACACTTAATTGTGCTTATGTGGAATCTGTACATAGACCAAGAGGCAGTAGTTTGAACAGAACAAGGGGATACCGCGTGGTTTAAAATCAGGAAAGGTGTACTTCAAGGGTTGTATTCTTTCATCATACTTAGTCTGTATGCTGAGCAAATAATCTGAGACAGTGGACTATAAGAGTAAGAATGCAGCAGAAGGATTGGAGGAAGACTCATTAACAATGTGTGATATGAAAATGAGAAACCTTCCTTGCTGAAACTGAAGAAGACTTGAACCACTTACTGATGAAGATCAAAGACTACAGCTTTCAGTATAGATTGCACCTCAACATTAAGAAAACAAAAATCCTCACAACTGGACCAATAAGCAACAACATGATAAACAGAAAAGATTGAAGTTGTCAAGAATTTCATTTTACTTGGATATGTAATCAATGCTCATGGAAGCAGCAGTCAGGAAATCAAATGCCATGTTGCATTGGGCAAATCTGCTGCAAAAGACCTCTTTAAAGTGGTGAAAAGCAAAGATGTCACTTGGAGGACTAAGGTGTGCCTGACCCAAGGCATGATATTTTCAGTTGCCTTATATGCATGCAAAAGCTGGACAATGAGTAAGGAAGACTGAAGAATAATTGATGCCTTTGAATTATGGTGTTGGTGAAGAACAGTGAATATACCATGGACTGCCAGAAGAACGAGCAAATCTGTCTTGGAAAAATTACAGCCAGAATGCTCCTTGGAAACAAGGATAGTGAAACTTCATGTTAGGTCCTTTTGACATGTTATCAGGAGGGACCAGTCCCTGGAGAAGGACGCCATGCTTCGTATGATTGCTGAGGTTGTGTTTCAACTTGGCTAGGCTGTGATTCTTAGTGGTCTGGCAGTTATGATATGGTTTGGCAGTCATATATTGATGTGATCACCTCCATGATGAGATTTGATATAATGTGATCACCTCCATGATCGGATCTGCTGTAAGTCACCATCAGCTGAAAGGGAGTTTCCTTGGGAATGTGGCCTGCATTAATATAGGTGAACTTTCTGCCAAGGCTTGGGGGCTTTTTCTCACTCTGGACCCTACCCCAGGCTCCTGTTCATCTGACTTCTGGTTCTTGGGACTTGAGCTAGCAGCTTACCTGCCGTCTTGCCAGCCAATCTTGGGATTTGTCTGTCTTCTCAGCCTGTGAGCCAGAGCCTTGCTGTTTAACCTGCTGATCTTGGGTTGGACAGCCCATGCCATGTGAATCAGGAGAGGCCTCCAGCCTGATCCATGGACTTGAGATGTTCCAGCCTCTACAACTGTGTGAGCTGTTTGCTTGATATAAATCTCTCTATATATATTTATATGCTTTACTGGTTTTGCTTCTCTAGAGAACCCAACCTAAGACACTTGCTGAAGTACAGGGTCAGCAAAAAAGAGGAAGATTGTCAAAGAGATGGATTGACACCATGGCTGCAACAATTGGCTCAAGCATAACAATGATTGTGAGGATGGTGCAGGACTGGGCAGTGTTTCCTTCTGTTTTACATAGGGTCACTATGAGTTGGAACTGACTTGGCGGCACCTAACAACGTAACAACATGGTGTGTTTTTGTTTGTGTTCATTAGACCCACATCCTAGGGAAATATTTGAACATTGTGGTTGTGACCACGCTGAGTAACATACTTTTCTGGTGGCTTTTCTGGAGGCTTCCATAGGGAGCATATTCATTTCTGGAAAGCAATACTTTTTGTATGAAGATCTTGATGTCTACTTCTGACAGACGCCCTCCAAAGAGGAAAAAAAAAAAACAAAAAACTATTTCCTGAGGTCTCAGACAATAACCAAGCAAGCTTAATTTCCCTTAAAAGATTCAACAGCTGCTGCCCATTTTCTTCCCCAAAGTCCATATCCACATCTCCACCACCCCCTACCCCAAGGTTCCTGTTACCTGTGCTAAAGGGGGCCGATTTAGGATGACAGTAACATGAGTCATACCACTGAGTGTTGCCTATACTTCTGATCATTTCAGTGATCCACTTTAATTATTTATTTAATTAAAGACTTGATAAGTACTTGAACCAAACTGTTCTAACATTTTTGAGCATAAGCCATCGTCAGAAACGCATCTTTCATTTGAAGCAGTGGAAAACAGTTCACGTGTATGTAGATTTGTATATGACTTCAGAAATCATTTACTCATTGACATCTTTCTTATTGGTGATTGTGCTCTGCTTTTTCCTGCCCAATTTCTTTTAAAGCTTATTACTGTCCTTTTAAATCTATTTTTGCGGTACCCTAATGGACTGCAGTCTTCAATTTGAAAAACTCTTGTGAGAGGCCAAATTATCTACTTCAAAAGAGATCGTCTGAAAGCGTCAGAAGAATCACTGATGTGATTCTTGTCACCTTTGATCTTCTCCTCAGCAGCATCGCTGTTGGTGTGTCCCTGTGTCTTTTACAGTATTTCAGTTTCTCAGAAAGAATGGTTTCCTTGACACTTTCCTATTTTATATAGCTTACTTGGAAAAGTTTTTGTTTCAGTAACATGGCTTAAATGTTCGCAAAAGAGTCTAACAGAGATTTGTTTATTTCTTCAACATTCACGTGTGCCATATACTATTCTGGACAGTGGTTATAAAGTAGTCAGCAGTGTAAATGTTTGTCCTTATTGGTGTTGCTTTATCATGAGAAAGACATCCAATAAACAAAAATGACCTAGATAGCATGTCAGGTTGTCATAAGTGCTCTCTAGAACATATACCGAGTCATGGAGGATGGAAATTGTCAGAGGTGACTTGGCCATGACAGGGTTTATTATTTTACATTGAACATATTGATGGACTGACAGCCAGAGGGACCTCAAGGAAGTAAGGAAAGTCGATCTTTTCTAGGTAGAGTAGGCAGGCATAATGTAACTCCCTTTGTAGGAATGGCTTTCAGAAAGTTGCACTGTGCCCTGTTCTGTTCTTTTTCCCCAGCTCTGTTTCTGTCGTGTAAGATTAGCATGCACTGCTTCACCTTTTTTTTCCTGGAGATTATGAAGGTCTGAATTACTGTTGGGTTTCAGAATAGTGTATGTCATCACTTCAACTTTCTTTCCTCTTTATCCTCATGGTGGAATCTTCTTAGCGTGAGCTAAATGACCACTTTGATTATATGCTACATTTTATTCAATAAGAGATAATGTATATTTCTCTGAAACCTGCAAGTCATTGCCACCATTCCAGGGCATCTCAGTTCCTTATGCATGGGAGTAATTTTCCAATAGATAACCCAAGATAAAGTTATACATAGGCTGGTTAAAAGTCTACTAAGAAATGATACAGCTTTTAATCCACTCTTCCTATATGCTGAGCAAATAATCCGAGGAGCTGGATTATAAGAAGAAGAACACGGCAGCAGGATTGGAGGACAGTTCATTAACAACCTGGGATAAGCAGATGACACAAGCCTGCTTGCTGAAAATAAAGAGGACTAGCACTTCCTGATGAAGATCAAAGACTACAGCGTTCAGTATGGATTACACCTCAATATAAACAAAAATCCTCACAACTGGACCAATAAGCATCATCTTGAGAAACAGAGAAAAGATTGAAGTTGAAAAGGATTTCATTTTTCTTGGATCCACAGTCAACACCCACGGAAGCAGCAGTCAAGAAATCAAACGACACATTGTGTTGGGCAAATCTGCTGCAAAAGACCTCTGTAAACTATTAGAAAGCAAATATGTCACTTTAAGGGCTAAAGTGTATCCAACCCATGGTGTTTTCAGTCGCCTCATATGCATGTGAAAGCTGGACAATTAATAAAGAAGACAGAAGAAGTGATGCCTTTGAATTATGGTATTGGTGAAGAATATTGAATATATCATGGACTGTCAGAAGAATGAACAAATCTGTCTTGGAAGAAGTACAGTCAAATGCTCCTTAGAAGCAAGGATGGCAAGACTTCATCTCACATACTTTGGACATGTTATCAGGAGGGACCAGTTCCTGGAGAAGGACATCATGCTTGGTAAAGTCATGGGTCAGCAAAAGAGAAGAAGACCCTCAATGAGATGAATGTTGCAGCAATGGGCTCAAGCATGACAATAATTGGTGAGGATGGCACAGGACCGGCAGTGTTTCCTTCTGTTGTAGATAGGGTCGCTATGAGTCAGAACCTACTCTAGGAAAGAAGAAGCTCTTTTTAGTGAAGATAGCTGGCATTCATTTAGCCAAGAGAAGTGAATGTTTTGTATTTGTGAAGGCACAGTGACCTTATTTAGTCCGTGTTTAAAGAACATTATGAAGGAGCCTTGTTTTGTCTCACATTAGCATAGTCTCACAGGAACCTTATCTGAAGCTGGTGTTCTGTGAGATTATTTATTTCCAATAAGATAGTAACATGACCTAGCTGTGAGTTGTCTTGGAAGAAGTACAACCAGAATTCTCCTTAGAAGCAAGGATGGGGAGACTACGTCTCACATACTTTGGACATGTTATCAAGAGGGATCAGACCCTGGAGAAGGATATCATGCTTAGTAGAGGGTTAGAGAAGAAGAGATAGATTGACACAGTGGCTGCAACAGTGGGCTCAAGCATAACAATGATGGTAAGGATGGTGCAGGACTGGGCAGTGTTTCTTTCTGTTGTACCTAGGGTCACTGTGAATCAGAGTCAACTTGAGGACACCTAACAACAGCCGTGAGCCATGAGTTCAAAGCCAGCTTTTGGATGTCAGAGACTACTTTTTTTTTTTTCTTTCTCAATCTGTTCAGTGTAGCACTATGCAGCCACCAACTGGGAGAAATTAGATTTCTAATGATTGACATTGGAAAATACCTAGATTATACTGAGTTTAGAAAAATAGATGCACAACATGTGATTTTTTATGATTTCAGTTTTGAAAAAGAAATACGCAGTTGGAAGATGTGTGTTTTTGGAGAGAAAAAGCCTCTGGTTAACTTCAATAGTATTTAAGGTGGAAGTTTTCTTTTTTTTTTTTTTTTTTTAATATATATTTTATTGTACTTCAGGTGAAAGCTTACAGAGCAAATAGTTTCTCATGAAATAGTAGTACACATGTTGTTTTTTGACATTGGTTAACAACCCCACAATGTATTAAGCCTCTAAATTCTCAACCTTTTTTTTTTGATGAAAATTACAGATGGCCAAAGATACACCGTTTCAAAAATTTCTACATTCACAGTTCAGTGACAGTGACTACGCTCTTCCAACTGTGCTGTTATTCTCACTTAAGATGAAGGCTTACAGAACAAAATAGTTTTTCATTTAACAGTTACTACACATGTTGCCCTATGACCATGGTTAACAATCTCACAGCACATCAAGAATATCCTTACTCCACCTTGTGTTCCCTATCACCAGGGGGCTTCCTTGTCCCCTTCTGTCTTCTGGACCTTGTCAGTGGACTATTGTACCTCTTTACTCTCATTTGTTTATTTATTTATTTATTTATTTTTATTTTATTTAAACACCATTTCAAAACTTTTTACTTACACATTTAAGTGATATTGACCATGCTGTTCCAATTGTGCTGCCATTCTCGCCCAAGATGAAGGCTTACAGGACAAAACAGCCTCCCATTTAATAGTTACTACAAATGTTGCCCTATAGCAGTGGTCAACAATCTCACAATACATTGACAGTGTCCTTATTCAATTTGTGTTCCTTATCATCAGTTTCCTACTCTCCCTCTGCCTTCTGGCCCTTGTCACTGGACTCCTGTACATCGTTAGTCCCATTTAGTTTTACTGGGGTGTCCATTCCCAGGCTTAACATCGAACCTTGAAGGTAACTTCACCTCTGAGCTGAAAGGGTGTTTGGGGGCCACACTCTCGAGGTTTCTCTAGTATTCTTTAGGCCAGTATATCTGGTCTTCTTTTTTTTTTTTTTTTTTTTTTTTTTGGGAGTTAAAATTATGCTCTACATCCTACTCCAGCTCTGCCCAGAACCCTCTGTTGTGATCCTGGTCAGAGGAGTCATTGGTGGTAGCCGGGCACCATCCAGCTGTACTGGGCTCAGTCCCGTGGAGGCCTTGGTAGCTGTGGACCATTAGTCCTTCGGACTAATCTTTTCCTTGTATCCTGTTCTCTTCGTTCTCCCTTGTTCCCGAAGGGATGAGATCAGTGGAGTATCTTAGATGGCCGCTCATAGGCTTTTAAGACCCCAGACACTACTCACCAAGGTAGAATGTAGAGCATTATCTTTATAAGTAGTGTCATGTATTATAATTACTTAATAAAATGCAGATATTTTAGCCAAAAAAATGAAGGTTAAATAAAAGTTAGCACTAAAACATCATCACCTGCAGAATTGTCTTGAGTGTTGTTGCATTAAATCATAGACTTTTGGGTTCAAGAATGACCCTAATGCCAACATCTTCAGCAGTTACACTTGATCGGAGATGATGGGTAATGTATTTATTTTCTGAAATTTGATATTTTCTCCTCTAAAATAGGTAAAATGTCTTTTCTTTGAGACCACTGCTTCCCCTTTGGACCTCTCAACAGTGGTTGTTTTTCTTGCCAAACTAGTGGTATCAATGAGTGGGTACCTTTCTTGCTCCTCAGTACCCCTCCAAACCATTCTACCTCGCCGATGCTTTAAATCTCAAGCCTCGTAGTGTCAGATGATACTAATCGTTGTTGTGTGCCCTCCTGTCTGTTTTCCACTCTCGGCAACACGTGACAGAGTAGAACTCCCATAGGACTTCCTTGGTTTTGACCTTTATGAGAGCAGATCTCAGGTCTTTCTCGGGCAGAGCTTTATGGCTGGATGGGTTTGAACTGCTAATCTTTGGATTAGCATTTGAGCGCTTAACCACTTGCTCGTTACAGTATTCACCACCCTTCTTTCGGACATCTGCAGATGCCCTAAAACGGACATTCCGCTTGATTACCGGACACTTCCGCTCAGGCAGACGGTTGGGTGGAATTCTGGGAAATGTAGTCCAGAAGCTGTGCGCGGTAATGGGCACTTCCGCTCCGGGAATGTGAGTTCCTGTCACGTTTTTCCACATGTGTATTCCGTCCCTGGTCTCCAGACCCGTCCAAACTTTTTGGTCCTGCGTTTGGCATCTGCAACCACTAGGAGAGACGTTGCGGCAACCACTAGGAGAGACGTTGCGGCGCAAACGGATGTTTGAAAAGAGAGGGCGGTGGTTTGCTTTCCCTTCACAGAGACTTTTCCTTTTGCGGCAATTCGCACGTCCGGCATTGGAGACGGGCTCTGGGCGTGCCTCGCCTTATTTGAGGGTCTACCGGGCTTTCATCTGCCCAGTCCACTTTCCTCCACCTTGCACCTGTGCTGCTAATTCTTCTCGGTACAGCATTGGGCGAATTACCTCATCTCTGCATCTCCGGTGCCCTTCTGTAAAAAAGGGTGTGTTAGTAGTTTCGTGAAGGGACTTTGGTGGTGCAATGTTAAACGCTTGGCCGCTAACCGAAAGGTTGGCAGTTCAAACGCACCAGCCGCTCCTCAGCACAAAAGACTTGGCGATCTATCTGCTCTCATAAAGATTACAGCCTAGAAAACCCTACGGGGCAGTTCTACTCTGTCCTATAGGGTTGCTCTGAGTCGAAATCAATTTGTTGGCAAAGAGGAAGTGTTGCCGGGGTTTTCTGCACAACCTGGGCAGCCCCTATGAGGTTCTTGCCTTCTACTGACCAAGAATGACCAGCAGAGGCTCAAGTTTTCTGCACGAACAAAGCTTTATTGAGAAAAAGTAGTTCGCGATCGGAGACAAAGAGGGACAATACTACGCTCGCCTTTGTTTGTCTGAATAAAGGATTGGCTAGGGCTTATAAACGTTTTTAGGTGGGAAAAGGCATCATCTTTATTCCTGAAGGAGGTGGGGTTATGAAGATTAGGTGCACGCGCAACAGGTAATTCAAGATAAAACCCGTAACAAAGGCTCCTGGGACTGGATGGCAGGACTTATTATGGGGTGCCGCGCCTGCACAGTTCCCTCGTGGTGCTGGCTGGATTCCTGTCACTGGTATGTCCGTCATGTTACAGATGTCTGCAAGTGCTCCAGGGACAAGATCGGGCTGGTTCTTCGGAAAAACATCAAGGAAGTACACTGAGAGCTCGGTGGGTTGTTTTATTATTGCATGTTCCAAGATAATGGGTTTTGTGTCATTAGTTAAGCACATGTTTTTAGTTCAGGGTCCTTTGCCTAGGGGCTCAGTCCCTTTTCCCCTTCCCTATCTCAAGGAGAATGAACTGGGGTGTATAGGGGACAGTGATGCAATCACTGTAATTCACAGCCTCCTTTCTTTCACCAGCCCCCACTTCTCCAAAAGGACTGCAGGGAGGTGGAGGCAGTGAGGACTTGGCTACTGGTAGGAGAGCCCCAGGTGAGGAAGACTTGGGGTTCTTCTTCCATAAAGATTTTCATGTGTATTGTAGAGTATTAGGCATCCATATACCTTATTTACATGGTCCTCCCCCCACGCCACCAGTGCAATGAACTTTATTTGTATTATTGGCATGCTATCCAATCCTCTTGGTGGTCCACAATTAACCTTGTTTTTATAGTCCTACCTAGTCACTCGGGTGGGAGTTAACAAGACCATGGCGAGAAAGGCCATATAAAAGCAATATATCACACCACACTCCCTAATATACCTTTACTTGTTCTACTCCAGTTCCTACTCTGTGACCTCCTTGGGCATCTTTGCCTGGATCTTGAGAAGCTGAGCTTTGGCGCGGCCAGGCAGAAACTGGAAAACACTGTGAAGTCCTTATCTTCCTGTGTGATGACCTGGAATTTCTCCTCCTTGTAGACATTTCGAATGAGCATCACTGGTCTGGTCAGCTGAATAGCCAATTTGAGTTACTGAGTAGAGCAGTCTCCCTTCTTGGGGGTCTGGGGGCTTCCAGCGGAAGAGGTTGTGGAGCTTGGAATGGTACTCCTTCAGCCGCTGCACATTGGCCTGCACGGACTCCGTGAACTTGTTTGCCTGTGTGGACCCACAGAGACCATGATGGTCCGGGCCACCTTCTTGCGGATGCCAGCCACCGTCAGCGCTTCCAAGGTGAAGTCCCAGCTGAGGCCAACAGCACACCCACCATCTTGAATAACCAAGGGGTGGTGCCTGCCATCCTCTGTGAGATGAGAACTAACTCATTGCATGTAAGCTTTTTCCTAATGAGGTAATGTAGGAAATAACCCCGTCTTTAAGATATCTCCTTATTTAGGTATACTTCCGATTCCAGCTCAGCTAACAAAAACAAGAGACTGGGGTCTCAAGACCAGTCGAACCTGATCTGGAACCAGGTTTGGCCTGCCTGACTTGCGTAGTACCGACAACCGTGTCCCTTGGATGACCTATTGACGTCAAGACCGAAAAACACACCCCCGTCTACGCCCTGTGGGCAAAATGCCATCTTTGTGGCCCCCATCTTAGACTGAGCAGGCGCAGAAGATCAGACCACCCCCGGAATGCCTTTATGGGCCAAACCAATCAGCAGGCTGACTCCACTTTGGGGCATCCCTGAAGACCCCAGACCCAATTTTACTTTACCCATATAAACCCCTTGGGCCGTTGTTCAGGGAGCCACCTTGGCGACACAAGTTCCGGTGGGCTCCTTTACTTGGCCAACTAAATAAAGCTGCTGCTTCTGGTTTCACCACTTCGTGTTTTTCTAGCCACGCTGAGCAGACTTGGAAGCATCCGGTTACACAGCCAGTTCAGACTTTGGTGTGATACTGCATTGTGTGGCAGTGCACTTGGGGCGGATAGGTCAGGATGCAGGGTCTTGTGTTTGCAGATCTTCTGCCTGGCTGATTGAACCATGTGGCCACATGCCACTGCTCATCCTTCTGGAAGTGGTGCTTCAGGATCATGCCACTCCGACTGGGCACCATGGCTGTCTAAGGGCCTCCTCGAAACAACGACCTAGTGGAAAAGCTGTTTTGTATTTTTATAGAATCATATAATTGTGGAGAATTCAGAAAATACAGAAATTAGCAGAGAAAAAAAGATTTTTAATTACTTATGACTCAAGAATATAAAGACAGCAGCTGTAAAGCCTGAGATGCATTTCTGTATAGTGGTTTTTTGTAGATATTTGCATATTTATATATGTGTTTAACAAAATTGATATCATACTTGCCATAATGTTTTTCCCTTGTCTTTTTCGACTATGGAAATTTAGAAACACCTCCAAGATGAACTGCTATATATTATCACCATCATCCTTAATATTATTATTATCATCACTATTGTAATTCCTAGGACTACTTCCTGATTTTTTAATGTTTTATTTTTATATAATTTCAAATCTTTGGGAAAGTCCTAAGATTATGAGGAACTCTCATATATTCTATACCCATATCCACTAGTTGTTTACAATATGATTCTTTGCTTTGTTGATGAACGTCAGCTGAGTACCATCAGGAATATACCTGTAATCAAAGACAGGCTGTTTTAGCTTGCTGCAGCAAGGAAACCCACACATAGCAGGGAACAGTGGGATGCCTTTATAAGAGGCAGTTAAGAGGGACTGGTAATACCGTTTTAGCATAATATATAGTTGTCAGCTGCCTAAGTTAGCTTAATGTATAGTTGTTAGCTGCCTTAGAGTTGGCCCCAACTCTTAGTGACCCCTGCACGATGGAACAAAACGCTGTCCAATTTTGTGCCAGTCTTCTGATTGGTTGTGGATCTATGTTTTACTGTGATCTACAGGATTTTCAATGGTTGGTTTTCAGAAGTAGAGTGCCAGGCCTTTCTTTTTAGTCAGTCTTAGTCTTGAAGGCCCACTGAAACTTGTTCAGCATTATAGCAACACGCAAGCCATCACTGACAGATAGATGGTGGCTGTGGTGCATGAGGTTCATTGCCTGGATACTGAACCCAGGTCTCCTACAGAAAGATGAGAATCCTACCATTAAACCACCAATTCCTCATATCGTAATATACAAGATGCTTTTAAATACTATAATAGATGAGCATACTTATGTTATTAGATAATAGGAGGCAACTGTCTTAGTTATTTAGGGCTGCTATAAAAAACACCAAAAATATGTGGCATTAATAAACAGAAATTTATTTTCTCACAGTTTAGGAGGCTAGAAGTCCAAATTTAGGGCGCTGTCTCTAGGGGATGGCATTCTCTCTCTGATAACTCTGGGTGAAGGTCTTTGTCTACAGCTTCTGTTTCTTGGTTCCTTGGAAATTTGCTGTGGTGTGTCATCTATCATCCCCCAACTCTGCTTGCTTCTTCTATGCCTGATCTGTTCTTTTTATATATCAAAAAGTGATTGGCTTAAGACACACCTACTCTACACTAATAGTTCCTCATTAATATAACAAAAGCCATTTCAAATGGAATTATAGCCACATGTATAGGGATTAGGATTTACAACACATATTTTGGGAGGACACAATTCAATCCATAACCTTCTACCCCAAAATTCATGTCCTTCTCACATGCAAAACACAATCACCCCATCACATTATTGCAAAAGTCTTAAATCAACTCCAAGTCCAAAATCTCACCTTTTGAATTGTCTAAATCAAACATGGATGAGATTTTAGGCATATTCCATCCTGGGGGGACAAAATTCCTCCTCATCTATGAACCTGTGAAATCTAGAATACAAGTTATTCTAGAGTATAATGGTGGAACATGCACAAAGTAGACATTTCAATGACAAATGGGAGAAGTTGGAGGGAAAGAAGGAATAATGGGAATCATGCAAGTCCAAAACTCAGCAAAACACATTACAATACTTCTCGAGGCTTGAAAATAACCCTCTGTTCTTCCCAGACCATCTGCCCTCAGACTCTGTGTGTTGCCTGTGCTCTCTGGGTTCTGGGTGTAGGCTCCTCCAACCCTGGGCAGAGACACCACCTTCCAGGCCCACTGGTATGGAAACCTTGCCACCTGTAACCAAAGACAGATTACTTAGCTTGCTGCAACAGGAAAGTCCACTCAAAGCAGGATATCATGGGATGGCTTTGTAAGAGTCGGGAGGGGCTGGTTATAAGGTTTTAACATAATATATTGTTGTTAGCTGCCTTAGAATTGGCGCCAACTCATAGTGACCCTATGCACAACGAAAAGAAACACTGCCTGGTCCTGTGCCATTTCCCTGATTGCGGTTCTTACAACATTCCCTTGTGATCCATAGGGTTTTGGCTGACTTTCAGAAGTAGATTGCCAGGCCTTTCTTTTTAGTCAGTCTGGAAGGGCCCTAAAACTTACTCAGCATCATAGGGTGGTAGCTGCATGAGGTGAATTTCCTGGAAATCAAACCCAGGTCTCCCGCTTGGAAGGCAGGAATTCTACCATTAAACCACCAATTTGTCATAGCATAAAATACTTTTGTTGTTAGGTGCCGTCCAGTCAGTTCGGACTCATAGCAACCCTGTGTACAACAGAATGAAACACTGGCTGGTCCTGCTTCATCCTCACAATCATTGTTATGCTTGAAACCATGGTTGCAGCCACTGTGTCAGTCCATCTGGTTGAGGATCTTCCTCATTTTCTCTGATGCACCACTTTATTAAGCATGATGTCCTTCTCCAGGGACTGGTCCCTCCTGATAACATGTCCAAAGTATGTGAGATGAAGTCTCGTCATCTTCACTTCTAAGGAGCATTCTGGCTGTACTTCTTCCAACAGATTTGTTTGTTCTTTTGGCAGTCCATGGTATATTCAGTATTTTTCACCAACACCACAACTCAAAGACATTAATTCTTCTTCGGTCTTCCTTATTCATTGCCCAGCTTTCGCATGCATATGAGGTGATTGAAAACACTATGGCTTGGGTCAGGTGCACTGTAGTCCTCATAGTGACATCTTTGCTTTTCAACACTTTAAAGAGATCTTTTGCAGCAGATTTTCCCAGTGCAATGCATATTTTGATTTCTTGACTGCTGCTTCCATGGGTGTTGATTGTGGATCCAAGTAAAATGAAATCCTTGATAACTTCAATCTTTTCTCCATTTATCATGATATTGCTTATTGGTCCAGTTGTGAAGATTTTTGTTTTCTTTATATTGAGGTGTAATCTATACTGAAGGGTGTGGTCTTTGATCTTCCTCAGTAAGTGCTTCAAGCAGTCTTCACTTTCAGCAAGCAAGGTTGTGTCATCTGCATATCGCAGGTTGTTAATGAGCCTCCAATCCTGATGCCCTGTTCTTCCTCATATAGTCCAGTTTCTCAGATTATTAGCTCAGCATACAGATTGAATAAGTATAGGGAAAGTATACAACCCTGACGCACACCCTTCCTGACTTTAAACCACACAGTATCCTCTTATTTTCTTCAAACAACTGCCTCTTGATCTATGCACAGTTTACTCAGGAGCACAATTAAGTGTTCTGGAGTTCCCATTATTCACAGTGTTATCCATAATTTGTTATGCTCCACACAGTCGAATGTCTTTGCATAGTCAATAAAGCACAGGTAAACATCTTTCTGGTATTCTCTGCTTTCAGCCAGGATCCATCTGACATCAGCAATGATATCCCTGGTTCCACATCCTCTTCTGAATCTGGCTTGAATTTCCAGCAGTTCCCTGTGAATGTACTGCTGCAACTGCTTTTGAATGGTCTTCACTAAAATTTTACTTGCATGTGATATTATATTTTTCGATAATTTCCATATTCAGTTGGATCACCTTTCTTTGGAATAGCCATAAATATGGATCTTTTCCAGTCAGTTGGCCAGGTAGATGTCTTTGAAATTTCTTGGCATGGACAAGTGAGCACTTCCAGTGCTGCATCCATTTGTTGAAACATCTCAGTTGGCATTCTGCCAATTCCTGGAGCCTTGTTTTTCACCAGTGCCTTCAGTGCAGCTTGGACTTCTTCCTTCAATTCCATCTTAGTCATCTAATGCTGCTATAACAGAAATACCACAAGTGGATCACTTTAAGAGAATTTTATTCTCTCATTCTAGTAGGCTAGAAGTCCAAATTTAGAGTGCCAGCTCCAGGGGAAGGCTTTCTGTCTCTGTCAGCTCTGGGGGAAGGTCCTTATCATCAATCTTCCCTTGGTCTAGGAGCTTCTCTGTGCAGGAACCTCAGGTGCAAATGTGCTCTTGGTGCTGCTTTCTTGGTGGTATGAAGTCACCCTGTCTGCTCGCTTTTCCCTTTTATGTCTCAAAAGAGGTTGGCTTAAATTGTAGATTAATCTTGTAGATCGGGTCAACATAACTGCCACTAATCCCACCTCCTTATCATCATAGAGATAGGATTTACAACACATAGGAATATCACATCAGATGACAAAATGATGGACAATCACACAATACTGGGAATTATGGCCTAGCCAAATTGACAGGTATTTTGAGGTGACACAGTTCACGACAAATCCATCGATTCTTGATCATATGCTACCTCCTGAAATGACTGAACGTCGACCAACTCTTTTTGGTAGAGTGGCTCTGTGCATTCCTTCAGTCTTCTTTTGATGCTTCCTGCGTCGTTCAGTATTTTGCCCATAGAATTCTTCATTATTGCAACTCAAGGCTTGAATTTTTTCTTCAGTTCTTTCAGCTTGAGAAATGCTGAACGTGTTGTTCTCTTTTGGTTTTTTAACTCCAGGTCTTTGCACATGTCATTATAAAACTTTACTTTGTCTTCTTGAACTGCCCTTTGAAATCTTCTGTTCAGCTCTTTTACTTCATAATTTCTGCCATTTGCTTTAGCTACTCGATGTTCAAAAGCAAGTTTCAGAGTGTCTTCTGAAAACCATTTTGGTCTTTTTCTTTCCTGTCTTTTTAATAACTTCTTGCTTCATGTATGATGTCCTTTCACACTCTAGCATAAAATACTAAAACACAAAAAACCAAACCTGTTGCTGTCAAGTCGATTCCGACTCATAGCGACCCTGTAGGACAGAGTAGAATTGCCCCATAGGGTTTCCAAGGAGCAACTGGTAGATATGAACTGCCAACCTTTCGGTTAACAGCAGAACGCTTACCCAGTGCACCACCAGGGCTCCGCATAAAATACTAGGTGCTTTTAAATGTTATACTAGATAAAAATACTTAATGTTGTCATCTCTTAAGATAATAGTAGGTAACATGATAGATAACATACTGTTATCTAATTCAAAATCCATATTTAAATTTATTCTCTTGTCCCAAAATAAGTCTTCTTTAAAGATTTCTCTCCGAGTTCAGGGTCTAATTTATGCACTACCTTTAGTTGTCGAGTTGTTCACTTTGCTTGGAAGGAGAAATGGCCAGATGGGCAATTGTATACTGATTCATGGGCTGTGGCCAATGGTTTGGCTGGATGGTCAGGGACTTGGAAGGAACACGATTGGAAAACTGGAGACAAGGATTTATGGGGAAGAGGTATGTGGATAGACCTCTTGGAATGGGCCAAAGAAGTAAACATATTTGTGTTTCATGTGAATGCTCACCAAAGGGTGACCTCAGCAGAGGAGGATTTTAACAATGAAGTGGATAGGATGACGTGTTCTATGGAAACCAGTCATCCTCTTTCCCTAGCTACTTCTCTCATTGCTCAAAAGTCTCATGAACAAAGTGGCCATGGTGGCAGGGATGGAGGTTATGCAGGGGCCCAGCAACATGGACTTCCACTCACCAAGGTCGACTTGGTACAGCCACTGCTGAGTGCCCAATCTGCCAGCAGCAGAGACCAACACTGAGTGCCTGATATAGCACCAACCCTTAAGGTGACTGGCCAGTAACCTGGTGCAAGTTGATTACACTGGGCCAATTCCATCATGGAAAGGGCAGCGTTTTGTTCTTACTGGAACAGACACTTACACTGGATATGGATTTGCCTTCCCTGCACACAACGCTTCTCTGCCAAAACTACCATCCTTGGACTTACAGAATGCCTTATCCACCATCATTGTATCCCTCACAGGATTGCCTCAGATCAAGGTACTCACTTCACAGCAAATGAAGTGTGGCAGTGGGCCCATGCTCATGGAATTCACTGGTCTTACCATGTTCCCCATCATCCTGAAGCAGCTCTTGAAAGAATGATGGAATGGCCTTCTAAAGGCACAATTACGGTGCCAGCTAAGTGGCAGTATCTTGCAGGGTTGGGGCAGTGTTCTCCAGGAGGCTATATATGCTCTAAACCAGCATCCAATATATGGTGCTGTTTCTCCCATAGCCAGGATTCATGGGTCCAGGAATCAAGGGGTGGAAATGGGAGTGGCAGCACTCAGAATTATCCCTAGTGACCCACTTGCAAGATTTTTGCTTCCTGTTCCTGCGACTTTTTGCTCTGCCAGTTTAGAGGTCTTAGTTCCAAAGGGAGGAATGCTGCCACCTGGAGACACATCACTGGTTCCACTGAACTGGAAGCTAAGAATGCCACCTGGCAACTTTGGGCCTCCTTATTTCTCTGGAGCAAAAAGGCAAAGAAGGGAGTTACCATATGGCTGTGTTAGTGATCCTGGTTACCAAGTGGAAATTGGATTGATATTACATAATGGAGGTAAAGGAGAGTATGTCTGGAATGCAGGAGATTCCTTAGGGCATCTCTTAGTACTACCATGCCCTGTGATTAAAGTCAACAGAAAACTACAGCAACCTAATTCTGACATGACTACTAATGACCCAGACCCTTCAGGATGAAGGTTAGGGTCACCAAACCAGGCAAAGAATCATGACCAGCCGAGGTGCTTGCTGACAGCAAAGGGAATACAGAATGGGTGGTGGAAGAAGGTTGTTCTAAATACCAGTTATGGCCACGTGACCAGTTGCAGAAATAGGGATTGTAATTGTTAAGAGTACTTCTGCTTTGTACATGTGCATCAAATATTTTTGTTTCCTTCACTTATAAAATATAAGATGTAAATGGGGCTAGTGCCTTTTTGATTGTACTCATGTTAGTTGTACCATGTTAGGTGCAAGTATGACTTTCTAATTGTCTTTATTCAGAGATTATGTATGGTTTAAGGAAATTTGTACATGTGCCAAGTTGACAAGGGGTGGACTGTGATAGTTAAAATTGTATGTCAACTTTGCTGGGCCATGATTCTCAGTGTTTATATGTGATCACTCCCATGATTGAATATGCTGTGAGTAGCCAATCAGTGGAAAGGGAGTTTCCCTAGGATTGTGGCCTGCATCTGAATATAATCAGATGTTCTGGCTGTTTGCTTGCTCTGGATCCTGTGGCTGCCACGTGTTCATCTGACCTCTAGTTCTTGGGACTTGAGCTGTCAACTCATCTGCTGAACTTGGGATTAGTTGATCTTCACAGCCTGTGAGCAGGAACCCTGCTCTCTGACCTGCTGATTTTACACTTGCTAGCTTCTGCAGCTGCAGGAATTGGGAGAGGCCTCTACCCTGATCCATGGACTTGGGACATTCTAGCCTCTACAATCATGAGCTGTTTCCTTGATATAAATCTCTTTCTATATATATTTACATGCTTTACCGGTTTTGCTTCTCTAGAGAACCCAGCCTAAGACAGAGCCTAACAGACGATTTCGAAGGGCGGCTCAAGAAGACAGTAAAATATCATTATGAAATGTGGAAAGACCTGGAGTTAGAAAACGAAAAGGGAAGAACACGCTCAGCACTTCTCAAGCTGAAAGAACTGAACAAAAAAATTCAAGCTTCAATTTACAATACTGAAGGGTTCTATGGGCAAAATATTGAATGACGCAGGAAGCATCAAAAGAAGATGAAAGGAACATACAGAGTAACTGTACCAAAAAGAATTGGTTGGTGTTCAATCATTTCAGGAAGTAGCATATGATCAAGAACTGATGGTACTGAAGGAAGAAGTCCAAGCTGCACTGAAGGCACTGGCAAAAAACAAGATTCCAGGAATCAGTGAAATACCAGTTGAGATATTTCAACAAATAGATGCAACACTGGAAGTACTCAGTTGTCTATGCCAAGAAATTTGGAAGACACCTACCTTGGACAAGCAACAAATGTGGAAGAGATCCACATTTGTGCCCACTCCAAAGAAAAGTGATCCAACAGAATGTGGAAATTATTGAACAACGTCATTAATATCACACGTAAGTAAAATTTTGCTGAAGATGATTCAAAAACTGTCACTGCAGAACACAGACAGAAAACTGCCAGAAATTCAAGCTGGATTCAGAAGACGACGTGGAACAAGGGATATCATTGTTGATGTCAGATGGATCTTGGCTGAAAGCAGAGAATACCAGAAAGATGTTTACCTGTGTTTTATTGACTATGCAAAGGCTTATACAAATACCTACTGTGTGGATCATAACAAATTATGGATAACATTGCAAAGAATAGGAATTCCAGAACATTTAATTGTGCTCGTGTGGAACCTGTACATAGCCAAGAGTCAGTCATTCCAACAGAACAAGAGGATACTGCATGGTTTAAAATCAGGAAAGGTGTGCTTCAGGGTTGTATCCTTTCACCATACTTATTCAACCTGTATGTTGACCAAATAATCAGAGAAGCCAAACTATATGAAGAAGAATACGGCATCAGGATTGAAGGAAGACTCATTAACAATCTGTGATATGCAGATGACACAATCTTGCTTCTAGAACGTGAAGAGGACTTCAAGCACTTATTAATGAAGATGAAAGACTATTGCTTTCAATATGGATTACACCTGAATATAAAGAAAACAAAAATCTTCACAACCAAATCAATAAGCAACATCATGAAAAACATAGAAAATATTGACGTTGTCAAAGATATCATTTTATTTGGCTCCACAGTCAACGCCCATGGAAACAGCAGTCAAGAAATCAAACGACATATTGGCATTGGGCATATCTTCTGCAAAAGATCTCTTTGAAGTGTTAAAAATCAAAGATGTCACTTTGAGGACTAAGGTGCTTCTGATTCAAGCCATGGTATTTTCAGTCACCTCATATGCATGTGAAAGCTGGACAATGAATAAGGAAGAGCAAAGAAGAATTGTTGCCTTTGAATTATGGTGTTGGTGAAGAATATTGAATATACCACGGACTGCCAGAAGAACGAACAAATCTGTCTTGGAAGAAGTACAGCCAGAATATTCCTTGGAAACAGGGAAGGCGAGATTTTGTCTCACTACTTTGGACATATTATTAGGAGGGGCCAGTCCCTGGAGAAGGACATCATGCTTGGTAAATTAGAGGTCAGCGAAGGAGAGGAAGACCCTCAATGAGACGGCTTTACACAGCAGCTGCAACCATGGACTCAAACACAGCAATGATTGAGAGAATGGCTCAATATTGGGCAGTGTTTCCTTCTGTTGTAGATAGGATTGCTACTGCACCTAAGAACAACAACAATATGCGTATAGAATAACTGCTCAGAATAAATCTTACGTTTCAATATTCTTGAATTTTTAACACCAGAAACCCTTCGTGGCATGCTCTGGTCTTTTTGTCGCTTAGTCCCCTTGAACGTGTCTCAAGTGCTGCTCAGCTTGTCAGTCTTTCAATTAATAAAACATACGCGCTCCTAAAGCGGCACATCCACGTAAGGCAAGGCCTTAATTCGATAATTTCTCAGGGATTTTAGGAGGTGTAACCTAGAGCTAAGAGTAGAGTAGTTGAGTACTTCCGAATCAGAGGGCGCGGCTTTGTTCATTTTCTCTTGGACGGTCGGGGAATTGCAGTCCAGGAGGGCGGTACTGCTGCCGTTTCTGCTCTTTGTGTTTTGTGAACCGTAGGCCAGAGCTCGTTGTAGTCTCACGTACTCGAATACACTGTAACGTTTTCTTCAGGCGCGTTCTGGGTGTAGTCTCAAGCATTTCCGCTCTAGGTGGCCAATGCTGAGGAATTCTGGGAAGTGTAGTTCAGGATCTCCGGGTAGTCGCAGGCACTTCCGCCCCAGGAGGCCAAGGTAGCGGCCATCTTTTCCGTATGATGATTCCCACGACCCATCTGAATTTCCCCGAAGTGCGTCTGGGATTAATTGCTAGTCGGATTTTCGTTTGAGGAGAAAGAGTAGGAGCGGCTGAGGGTGGAGGTTTGAAGCGCGAGGCCGGTGATTTGCTTTCCCCTGGGCAGAGCTTCTTCGCGCTTGGAAAATTACCGGGTTGGGGTGGGCCCGGGTGGAGCATCACCGGCTTTCAGGGTCTCCCGGGCTGTTTGCTCGCCTCCCCTGGCCTAGGAGTTACTTAATGTCTCTGTGCCTTCGTTTGCTCTTCTGTAAAAGGGGAATGATGGTATTATCTGTCTAATAACGGTGTTGTGGGAAAAAAGATATTAGAAGTAAAAAGCTTAAAACTGCCCAGCAGTGATTGTTACTATTAACACTACTATAAGTCTCCGAGAAGTACCCATTTCGCAGTGAGCTTCTGTGAGCCCAGGAAGCTGGATTGACTCGGACCCTTCCGGATCTCTATTTAGGCAGGAGAGTATTGCTTCCATCTGGGTACCCGAGGATGTCACTAATTTATCTAAAATGGAGACCCAGTTGTGGTCTCTTATGCCTCCTTTCTTCCCCAGCCCTGACTTCTCAAAAAGCACTGCACAGAGATGAAGGGAGTGACTCCTTGGAGGGAGTGACCGTTTGGCTACTGGCCAGATAGTTTCTCATCTATTTCTTTTCAAAAAATATGGAAGTAACATATAATCACTAGAAAATTCAGAAGACACATAAATATATAAAGAAAAAATTTAATTATCCGTAACCTTAGGATGTAAAGATAACAGTTGCTAAGATTTGAATGCATACTTGTTTGGTTATTTTTTTGTGTATATTTCTGTTCAGTAGAGACTGTTTTCTTTGAGAATGATAGCACACTGCAAGGCTTCTCAAATTGTCGTCCATGAACCAGCAGCGTGGACATCACCTGAGAGAAATACTCATCATTGAGCTCCACCCAAGACATTCTGATTTAGAATTTCTTTGGATGGGACCTGAGGTATTAGTGGTTCAGTGATAGAATTCTCCCCTTCCACGAGAGAGAGAGAGAGAGAGACCTAAGTTTGATTCCCAGCCTGTGCACTTCATGTGCAGCCACCACTCATCCTTCCATCTGTCAGTGGAGGCTTGCATGTTACTATGATGCTGAACAGGTTTCAGTGGAGCTTCTAGACTAAGACTGACTAAGAAGAAAGGCCTGGTTATCTGCTTCCTAAAGGCAGCCAATGAAAACTCTACGGATCACAACAGTCCGATCCCCAACTATCACGGGGTTGGCACAGGACTGGGCAGTGTTTTGTTCCGTTGTAAACCAGGGTCACTGTGAGTCAGCGAGCTGAGTTGAAGGCAGCTGACAATAGCAGACATGGATGGGACCCAGGAATCTACATTTCAACAAGATCCCCAAGGTGATTCTAGTACACCTTAAAGTTTGAGAAGCTCAGGAAAGAGTCTTGCTTGGAAACTCAGGCCTAGAGAGCTGACCCTGCCACATATCTCAGATAAAACTGAGACAGACACTACAGAGCCCTACTTTGTTTGGTCCAATGATTTTTCTCTCCTAAATAAATGTTATCAACTGTCAGTTCTCTTTGCAATATCCTGATGTTAGCAAAAGGCAGCTGGCAAATATAGAGTCAAAATGGAGAGATTAGAAGTCATGAAGAAATATTTCTCCCAGAGTTTGAGGAGTGGATTCATTGCTTTCCATTGCCCAAGAGGACTTCTACCTGAAGTGGGAGAGGTCACTAGCAGTTACTGTTCATTAATTTTAGATATTATTATCATAGTTGTTGTTGCCATTATTGTTATTACTGTTAATGACTGTGACCATTTCCTGATTTAACTTTTTATATAATTTCAAATTTAATGAAAAGTTGAGCATCAGTGTATGGAATTCTCCTATACTCTACCCAGATTCAGTTATTTATGTTTTGCCTATTTGCTCTGTTGATGACCATCAGCCATGTACCACTAGGAATATATCTGTAATCATAGACCTTTTTTTTTTTTTTTTAGCTTTCTGCGGCAAGGGATCCCAAGGAATCATGAGGTGTCTTGGGAAGAGGCTATTAGCAGGGCCTTCTTATAGGATTTTAGCTTGGGTTAGCGGAGTTAGGGAGAGTTTTAGACACTGAAATTTATCCTGGATTGGATGCTTTCAAGAAGCAGGAACAATGCAATAATCGGGTACTATAATTTTTTCTAGGAGGTAGGAGAAACAGTGAGATAAATTGCCCTTGGTAAAGAAGTAGTAGTCACTTATGTTGGCCAGAAGAGGCACCTGTTTGGTTATTTTTGTCATTGTAGAATGTCTTTGTGTTACATGATTATGGTCTTGTTTTTTCTTGTTTGCCATGATCACTGCATGGCCCTGTCTGATTTTCGTTGATCAGTTGAAAACACCAAGTTCTAGCTGCTGCCGCTATTAGGTGTCAGAGCTAGGGCGTTTCCCCTTTCACAGAAAGATATGCATTGCACTTAATTTTCATGTTTCTCTGGTCTCCTTTACTGTAGAATGATTCCTCAGCCTTTTTAGGTGGTTTTCTTGACGTTTTTGAAGAGTATAGGCAAGTTATTTTGTAGACTGTCACTCTTTTTCACTCTATCTGTTTTTTTTTTTTTTCCTTTCACAGCTTATGCCTATACTTGTTTTTTTCCCTGAACCATTTGAGAGTAAGCAAGAGACATGGTACCTCTTTGCCCCTAAGTAGTTAAGTGTATGTTTCCTAAGAACAGGAACATTCTTTTAAATAACCATAGGATAAGAATCCAAGTAAAATTAGTTATACACTGGTAGCATATTGTTCTATAATTTACAGTCCGTATTTTCATTTGTTTGGTTTTCTCACTAAAATCTTTGAGAGCAGTTTTTCTTCCAGTTCAGGATCCAGTCCAATGATACGTATTGTGCTTAGTTTTAAAAAATTTGAAGTTGTATTAAATATATATGTAAGAAAACGTTTGCTGTATCCATATTCTATGCATGTAAAATTCAGTAACATTCATTATGCTCATCATGTTCAACCATCATCAGTATCCATTTCCAAATTTTTTCATCACCCTTAACAGAAGCTCAGTGCCCCCCAAGCAGTGTTTCCCTCCCTCTCGTAGTTTTTATGTTTCTTCAGTTGTCTTTAATCTAGAATGATTTCCCAGCCATTCTTTGTTTTTCCTCGACATTTTTTGAATATAGGCAAGTTATTTTGTAGAAGGTCCCTCTTTTTCAGTTTGTCATTTATTTATGATTAGATTCATACCCATACCATACCCATTGCTGTTGAGTTGATTCCAACTCATAGCGACCCTGTAGGACAGAGTAGAACTGCCCCACAGGGTTTTCACGGAGCGGTTGGTGGATTCGAACGGCCAGCCTTTTGGTTAGCAGCCATAGCTCTTAACCATTGTGCCAGCAGGGTTTCAAATGATTAGATTCAGGCTATGCATTATTAACAGGGTTACTGCAGAAGTGGTGAGACCTCATTCTCAGTGCATCGTAAGAGGAATGTAATGATGTCCGTTTGTCCCAGTGTTGATGGTCTCAACGTTGTTCTCTTGGTTAAGGTAATGTCTGTCAGATTTTGCCAGTATAGAGTGACTAGTTTTTTAGTGTCTTGTGGGGAGATCCTTTGAGACTATGTACATATCTTATTTGTCATCAGGCTTTCACCATTTTTTAGCATCCATTCATGAGTTTCTGTCTTTCATTCTACATTTATTAGTTTGTTTTCTTCTGTAGGAGGAACTTTCCCGTCTCACTCATTTATTTACTTATTTATAGTATATGAACTCAGAATCCTATCTTGCTAGTTTAAATGAGGTATGAAATATACATACATATATACATACATATGTAGTCCCTGGATGGTGCAGATGGTTAAGTGCTCTGCTATTAGCTGAATGGCTGACAGTTCAAACCCACCCAGAGGTACCTTAGAAGACATTGCTTAGGGAAGGTCATAGGCTTGAAAACCCTGTGGAGCCGTTTCACTCTGCACACGTGGGGGTGCTAGGAGTCAGAATTGACTGGACAGCAACCAACAACAATGTAGATTATTAATCTATTTTTATTGTAGAACCTTGGGTGTTACTATTTTTATTTGTTTTTCTTACCTCCATGCATGCGTGTCAAAAAGGCATTTCCTGTTTGAAGTGAAACTTCATGCGTTTTTATACATTTTATAAAAAAATTTCCATGTCAATTTAAATATTATTGTCAAGGTAACAAATAATGAAGGAAGACAACTAGAGGTTTTTCGAAAGTTACAAGAGACTTTAACGCGACAGAGCAAATCCTCTGAATTCCCAAGTATCTTGTAACATCCTATTGGTAGAAATCACATTAACAAGGATAATTTCAAACTACATAATATTGTCTGCTTTTCTACAGTTGGAAAGAAATAAGAAACACTGACAGTATTCTAAGTTTTTCCCCAAAAAACAAAGAAAATCCCATAAGGTTGGTACTGTTTTTCTCCCTACTTTGCAGATGACGGGATTAAGGCACAGAAGTGTTAATAATTTGCCCAAGATGACATAGCTAGTGAATAGCTATACCAGGATTTCAACCCACACATACTGGCTTCAGAGCCTACTCTTAAATATATTGTCTCAATGTATACCATTCGCAGGATAAGCATTACTGCCTGGGAGCTATGAGGCATACTGGCGATGAAGCTAGTATATGTGGTTGGACAGATTGTTCACTGAAGTATTACTGAAAGGGGTAAAGGGTAACTATTATCCATGCTATGCTTTGCTCATCAAACTGTGTGCGGCTGTAGCCACCTGAGCATGGGACCCCTTTGCTAATTCCCAAGGAGCGCCCACATGGGTTAGTGACGTACTTGACTAGTTTCCATTGATTTCCTTTTCTTTCCTAGTTCTGCCTCCTAGGACTCTGTGCTTCCCTAGAAGGAGGGAAAAAAATGACCATGTTCAGGGTGAGTAGGGCTTTTCTTTCTTGCTGTTAAAATGCCATTTTAGTACTCAGAGATTGGACACTTCCTTTCTTTAGAAGAATTCAGGAGAGTCAAGGCATTTGAGGACCTGTTGGTTGTGTCGGGTGCTTGTTTTGTCCATTTAAGTTTTCTTTTGTTGTTTTTATTTCACAAGTAAGAGTAGAAAGTTAATAGCAATGAAAAAAAACCTACTTTACTACTACCTTGGTTACTAATTAGTTGCTTTTATATTTTCATAATCTCTTCATCATATATATTCATATTTATATATTCATAATACAGATAAAAATTTTAAACTATGCTCTTTTCATTTAACATTATGTAACATTCATTTTTTAATAATTATTTTTTGTTGTTGTTGAGAGTAGACACAGCAGAGCATACACCAGTTCAACAGTTTCCACATGTACAATTCAGTGACATTGATTACATTCTTCAAGTTCTGCAGCCATTCTCACCTTCCTTTTCTGAGTTGTTTCTTTCCAGTTACCATAAACTCACTGCCCCCTTAGTGTTCTATCTAATCTTTTGTGTTGCTGTTGTTAACTTGATCCCATATAGATAGATCTTAAAAGAGCACCATGCTCAAGGCAGACACTCTTTACCAGTTTAGCTAAATTATTGTTTGGTTTTAAGGAAAAGGAGCCCTGGTTGCTTAGTGGTTAGCACTCACTAGTTAACCAAAAGATCGGTGGTTCAAACCCAGCAGCTGCTTCGGGGGAGAAAGATGTGGCAGTCTGCTTCTGTAAAGATTATAGACTTGGAAACCCTGTGGGACAGTTCTACTATGTTCTCTAGGTTTTAAGAAGATTTCAGGCTGTCCCTTTTCTAGTGGATGTTGGTTGTAAGATTTAGGTTGTCTGTGTTTGTTGTAGGAAGCAGTGACATTCAAGGATGTGGCTGTGGCTTTCAGTGAGGAGGAGCTGGAGCTGCTGGATCCCGCCCAGAGGAAGCTGTACCAAGATGTGATGGTGGAAAATTTCAGGAACCTGGTCTCAGTGGGTGAGGATAGGCACCCTCTGAGGCTGTTTGTGTCTTTGGGTTTTTAAGGCTTTGGTGCTCTTGAAATGATTCCCTGAGTTTGGGGACCTGTCTTTCCTGATTCCTGTAGGACACAGAGACTGGATGTTTCCAGTCTTTCTGAACAGAATATTTCTGGTCTTTGTCATTTGTATTTTATAAAAGAACTATAAATGGACAGTATACTGCTATATTTTATCTACACTTTCTCAAATTTCACTCCTGACCAATTTATTGAATCATTAAGAGCTTGGCTGCTAAACAGAAGGTTGGTAGTTCGAATCCACCATCTACTCCTTGGAAACCTTATGGGGCAGTTCTCCTCTGTCCTGTCGGGTTACTATGAATTGGCATCAGCTTGAAAGCAGTGGGTTTGTTTTGTTTTTAACCTGCAAGTTTAGTGAAATAAAATAGAGTAGAAAATATCAGAGCTCCTTAGGACGAACAGAAAACACTTCAGGAAAAACTCTGGTCAGTTGTATGAGTGGTGTGAGAGTCAGTGGGACAAGAGTCAACAAAAGTAAACGTTGGTTAGAAATAAGTCATTCAATCTTTGTTTATGCATATGTGTCTAGGTCATGAAATAAGGGGTATTTCAAATAAGTCATCATAAAAATGTTTGGCAAACACTGCTTTCGATGTCTTGAAAAGAGTTACAGTAGAAACTCAAATTTCCAGTTGTTTTTACCTCTAGTGTGTTCATTTTAAATATGTGACTTTCCATGCTCACAGGGCATCACCCCTTCAAAAGGGATATATCACATATAGAAAGAGGAGAGAAGCTTTGGTTGATGAAGACAGCAATCCAAAGAGAGAGGAATTCAGGTAAGAACCAAGCAATTGTCAGTCCGTCATAGTTGTCAAATACATTGTTGTCCATGTGTTTGCTTCTTGCCACCTCTGTTGCTGTTAAAAAAAACCAAAAAACCAAACCCATTGCTGTCAAGTTGATTCCAACTTATAGCAACCCTATAGGACAGAGTAGAACTGCCCCATAGGGTTTCCAAGGAGTGGCTGGTGGATTCAAACTGCCAACTTTTTGGTTAGCAGCCAAGCTCTTAACCACTCTGCCACCAGGGCTTCTATTGCTGTTACCTGGTCCAAATTACCAAATTTCTTTCCTGGATTATTGCAACAGCCTTTTTACTGGTTGCCCTTCCTTATCCTTCCCTCCTACAGTCTATTCTATCAGGGAAGACCGCGTTCTTTCCTCACCTCTAACTGTTGATTCTCACATGGAAAAGTGATAAGATATTAGAGTAAAAAAGCCTAAGAAGGAGCCAGTGCATAGGTCTCATGCTTTCCTTTTACCCTGCATGATTCTTACTACCTTTGATTTTCTTATCAGCATAAACCCCTTTGCTGGATCCTTCTGAAAGGTACAGCCTTTTCACTTCTTAACGAAACTATAGTTTCCAGTCCCTTCCCTATTTCAGATAACTTACTTGTAAAAGCTCTTTTGCTTCTATGCCTTGGCTCAAATTTAAACTGGGATTTGGCATCATAGAGAATCCCAAAAATCAAACTGGGATTCATCTACACATGCATTTGTTGAGCACCTGCTAACTACTAGGCACTGTTCTGAACTATGGTGTAAAGCTGTGAGCACTACAAAATGATTGTTCTCATTGATACGGCATTGTGGTGGGAAAGACATAATTTTTATAAAAATGATTCAGAGAGTATGTCAGATGGGAGTAATTGTGTTTCTAACTAGGTTTCATTAATGTTTAGTGGTTGAGAGCTTAGTGGACTACCTCTAGGTTTCTGTTGATAGGTAAAACAGAGGACTTCATATGTAGGAAAGAGATAAGCTGAAACATCCTAGGATTCATCCAGCACATTTAAGTTCTGTGCTGTGTCCTAAGTGTGAAATCTTGAAATCTCTGAACAAAGCTTCTACTTGTCCACATCTCTAAATTCTTTGTTTTTACAGGAGAGAAGAATCAAAGAGAGTTAGGGACTGTTGAAGATGAAGGATCACATGAAGAGCTTTCCCGCTGGCAAATCTGGCAACAAATTGCAAATGGCTTAGCCAGGTGTCAAGACTCCATAATAAATAGTTCTCAGTTATGCAAACAAGATGATTCCCCCTGCCAGGTTGGGACAGCTCTATCTATTCCGATTTCTGAAGGTGAGAGGTATATACTGAATCATAAAGGGAATGGTCCTAATGATACTCGAAATCCAAAGTTTTCAATTTTGAGAGCCCAGGATTCTTGGAGGAAAACCTATGTGACTGACTCACCAAATGATCAGAGTGAATATCGGCAAATTTTCATGAAAAACAAACTGTGTCGGTATAAGCAGGGGGTTGACAGCATCAGTTGGATTTCACATCACCGTGGTCTTGGAGTACATAAAAGTGAATTTTCTTATAGCCACATTGATTATGGGAAGTACGGAATGAACATTTCAACATTTAATCCGCAAAGTATAATTCACACAGGACAGAAAACCTACCAGTGTAACGAGTGTAAAGAAGCATTCAGTGATCTCTCCAGCTTTGATCTTCATCAGCCATTACACTTAGTAGAGAAATCTCATACATGTAGCAAGTGTGGAAAAAGCTTTCGTTACAGCTCAGTTCTTCATTTTCATCAGAGAGTTCACATGGGGGAGAAGTGTAATAAGTGCAGTGATTGTTATGAGGACATCAGTCAGAGCTCACACTTGCAAATTCATCAGAAAGTCCATATTTCAGAGAAACCACACAGATGTGATGAATGTGGGAAGGGCTTCAGTCGTAAATCAGCGCTTCATGTTCATGGCAAAGTCCACAAAGGAGAGAAACCTTATAATTGTGAGGAGTGTGGGAGGGCCTTCAGTCAGGCCTCTCATCTTCAGGACCATCAGAGAGCCCACACTGGAGAAAAACCATTCAAATGTGATGCATGTGGTAAGAGCTTCAGTCGGAATTCACGTCTTCAGTCCCATCACAGAGTCCATACGGGAGAGAAACCATACACATGTGAAGAGTGTGGGAAGGGCTTTATTTGTAGCTCAAATCTTTACATTCATCTGAGGGTCCACACTGGAGAAAAACCGTATAAATGTGAGAAATGTGGTAAAGGTTTCAGTCGGCCTTCAAGCCTTCAGGCCCATCAGGGGGTTCACACAGGAGAGAAATCATACATATGTAATGTGTGCGGTAAAGGCTTCACTCTGAGTTCAAATGTTCAAGCCCATCAGAGAGTCCACACCGGAGAGAAACCGTACAAATGTGAGGCGTGTGGAAAGAGTTTCAGGAGGAACTCCCATTACCAAGTTCATTTGGTAGTCCACACAGGAGAAAAACCCTACAAATGTGAGGTATGTGGGAAGGGCTTCAGTCAGAGTTCTTATCTTCAAATCCATCAGAAAGCGCACAATGTAGACAAACCTTACAAGTGTGAGGGGTGCGGGCAAGGCTTCAGTAACAGTTCAAGACTTCAAATTCACCAGCAGATCCATACTGGTGAGAAACCATACAAATGTGAAGAGTGTGGAAAGGGCTTCAGTCGTAGAGCAGATCTTAAAATTCATTGTAGAATCCACACAGGAGAGAAGCCTTATAATTGTGAGGAGTGTGGGAAGGTGTTCAGGCAGGCTTCAAATCTTTTGGCCCACCAGAGAGTCCACAGTGGAGAAAAACCATTCAAATGTGAAGAGTGTGGGAAGAGCTTTGGTCGGAGTTCACATCTTCAAGCCCATCAGAGAGTCCACACTGGAGAAAAACCATATAAATGTGAAGAGTGTGGGAAGGGCTTCAAGTGGAGCTTGAATCTTGACATGCATCAGAGGGTCCACACAGGAGAGAAACCATATAAGTGTGGGAAGTGTGGGAAGTACTTCAGTCAGGCCTCAAGTCTTCAACTTCATCAGAGTGTCCACACTGGAGAGAAACCATACAGATGTGATGTGTGTGGTAAAGTCTTCAGCCGATCTTCACAACTACAGTCTCACCAGAGAGTTCACACAGGGGAGAAACCTTACAAGTGTGAGATCTGTGGTAAGAGCTTCAGTTGGAGATCAAATCTTAAAATTCATCACAGAATTCACACTGGTGATAAATCCTATAAAAATGATCGAGGTGGTAAAAACGCAAGAAAGTCCACACAGGAAAGAAGCTCTATAAAATGATTTTTAAAGACCCAAGTGTGCTGTGAATTCTTCCAATCATCAGATCTCATAATAAGAGAAAATAATTTCTTCCATATAAGTGAATATTTCAGCTATAGCACAGCATATCTCAGGAGTCAGGAGAGTACTTTTCTAAGTGTTGTAGTCACAACCTTGATCTTTATCTGATACTACTTAGCAGTCAGGAGAGGACCTAGAAAGGACAAGAGTTTTCATTCCTTTTACAGAAGTATAATGACAGACGTGAAAATTAATGTCCACTAGGATGTAAACTTCATAAAGGCAGAAGTTTTGTTCACTGGTGAATCTATACAATCTTAACATTGCCTGGCACTTAGTAAACCAGCCCACCAAAAAAAAAAAAACACACACAAACCCATTGCTGTTGGGTCAATTTTGACTCACAGTGACCCTCTGACAAAGTAGAACTGGTAAGGTTTCCAAGACTGTAAATCTTTATGGAAGGAGACTGCCACAGCTTTCTCCTGTGGAGTAGCTAATGGGTTCGATCCACAAACCTTTTGGTTAGCAGTCAACCACTTACTTAACCACTGCACACAGATGAGCAACGTTTGTTATAAATTGGAACGGAGGTGTGATATTTGAAAACTGTTCATCTCCAAATTTTTATACAGATTTGTATTGAGAACACGAAACGTTAAGCAGCCTTTATAAAATTAATTTAGGGACATGAAATCTAGAAAACTAGTCATTACTGCAAAATGCAGTATTAATTTGGATTGCCTTCTGATTAGCTCCTGTCCTCCCCAGCTTGTTTTATCAAGTTTGGTCCTTATTTTGGACTTTGTCTAGTGTTCTAACACTTGCATACAGTATAAATTATCATTTGTGACAGTATAGACTGAAAAGTGAATTTTGTTGATCTGCCTATTACGTGATTGAATTTTTTCAAGACTTAAGGTAAGGACTTACTGTAACACTTTGAAAGTGGCAGGAAGAACTACTAATACGACAAATATTTTGAAGTAAATGTTGCATTGGTTATTAGTTTCTCTTTGATGTGATTGCCTTCTAAGCGCTATAGTGTATATTGAATATACCACGGACTGCCAGAAGAACAAATCTGTCTTGGAAGAAGTACATCCAGAATGCTCCCTGGAAGCACATACTTTGGACGTTATCAGGAGGGACCAGTTTCTGGAGGACATCATGCTTGGTAAAGTTGAGGGTCAGCTAAAAAGAGAAAACCCTTAAATGAATATAAGGATCAGCACAAAGCTGGTTCCTATGAGGCAGAGGTTAAAGATGTCTCAAATGTCCAACTTTTCCAAAATGCTGTACCACTCCATCATCTCTAACACAGGCTGTGCATTCTGTAATTTGCTGCAACATCTCACAGAACTCATGAGCCATATCAAGGAAATGGTTCAATTTTTTGTGTAGGCTGGCAAATCCCAAATCCGTGGGTCAGGTGTAGGCTTCTCCTGGCTCACGTGGCTGCAGGGGCTGATGAACCCAAAACAGCAGTGCAGACCACAGCTGCTGGCTCACAAGTCTGCGGAAGCTGGCAAATCAGGTCAGATGGTAGGCTGCTGACTGACGGGTCTGCAGAGGCTGGGAAATTCCAAAATCGGCAGGTCAGATGGCAGGCCTCTGGCTCAAGTCCTAAGAACTGGAAATTAGATCATCACAAACCAGATGCAGAGAGAGAGCTCTCCTAGGGCATCCACCTATATACCTTAGATGCAAGCCACATCCCAGGGAAACGCAGAACTTGAGTAAGAGTAGGACTTGACTTAAGCCCTCCTGCAAGGCTTCGACTCAAGACGCAGCCCACACCAATCCTGCCTCATCAACATGTAGAGGTCAGGATCCACAACACGTAAGATGGAGGAAAACCACACAATATGGGGAATCATGGCCTAGCCAAGTTGACAACCCCAACGCTCACAGTTTCCATATGCCCTATTTGCACAGTCCCACCATATTGTGTATGAGTCACAGAGACCATGGCTAGAAGGGCCACATTAATTCATTGCACCTCAGGCCACCCCCTGGCTCTTCTAGACATTGACACTTTCATACTTGAAGGACAAACTTCCCCCTCCCAATCATTTTACCAGTCCAAAACAGTCATTAAAATTAGTCCTTCAGGGGTAAGACAGTAAACAATACTGGGGAAGCCAGCATAACTTGTACAAGGCAAGATCATGGAAGCTTCATAGAGACATCCAAACTCCCTTAGGGACAATTACTGGGCTGAGGGCTGTGGGGACAATGGTCTCGGGGAACATCTAGCTCAATTGGCATTGTTTTTAAAGAAAATGTACATTCTGCTTTGGTGAGTGGCATCTGGGGTCTTAAAAGCCTGTGAGTGGCCATCTAAGATACTCCACTGGTGTCACCCCTTTAGGAGCAAGGGAGAGTAAAGAAAAGTAAAGACACAAGGGAAAGATTAGTCCAAGGGACTAATGGGCCACATCTACGATGGCCTCCACGAGCCTGAGTCCAGCACAACTAGATGGTGCCCAGGTACCACCACAGACTGCTTTGACAGGGATCACAATAGAGGGTCACAGAGCTGGAGAAAAATGTAGAACAACATTCTAACTCAAAAAAGATCAGACTTACTGGCATGACAGAGACTGGAGAAACCCTGAGACTATGGCCCCTGGACACCATTTTAGCTCAGCAATGAAGTCACTCCTGAGGTTCACCCTTCATCCAAAGATTAGACAGGCCCATAAAACAAAATGAGATTAAAGGGGCATACCAGTCCAGGGGCAAGGACTAGAGGCAGGAGGGGATAGGAAAGCTGGTAGTAGGGAACTCAAAGTTGAGAAGGGAGAGTGTTGACATGTCGTGCGGTTGTTAATATAAAACAATACATGTACTGTTTAATGAGAAACTAGTTCTATAAACCTTCACCGAAAGTACAATAAAAAAAGATTAAAATATTTTTAAAACATAATTACGAAGTTTGATCTAATGTGTTTCTGCATGTGTATAGAATTCTACGTCCAAAAAATTTCCCGAGCACATATAAAACATTCACAAAAATTTATCACGTACCAGACCATAAAGCAAGTCTCAACACATTTCAGAGACTAGGCATCACATAAAAAAAAAAAAAAAAAAATCGTTCTTCTGTAGGGCAAAAGAGTCCTAAGGGTGGAGAACCTGACCAGATGAGATGGACACCTGCAGCCGACCAGAGTGGCTGGTACCTGAATAACTTTGTCCTTAAGACTGCCCTATGGAAAGACTAGTTGTTAATTATTGTTTCGGACTGGTAAAATGATTGGGAGGGGAAAGTTATCTTCCAGTATGAAAGAACCACGGCAAGAAAAGCCAGGGGGTAGCCTGTGGTGTGATGGATTGCTTTTGTGTGGCCTTTCTCTCCATGATCTTGCAACCCACCCAAGTGGGACTGTGAAAATAAGGCAATTGTGGCTCACCAAGCGGATTGGTCAGTTTTGCCATCCCACTAGGCTTAAAAGAGAGTCAATTCCAGTGCAAAGAGGGGATCTCACCACCACCAAGGAAGAAGGGCCAAGAGTGGAGCAAGTCTTTTGGACCCAGGATCTCTGCACTGAGAAGCTCCCAGAACCAGGAGACCAAGAGAGAGAGAGAGAGAGAGCTGTTACACTGAAGATGGCAAGAAGTGTTTGCAGAAAAATGGTGGCAGGAGAGCCTGGCAGGAGATGGTGCAGTGGGCTTCCTGGCCCACAGATCAAGAAAGCTGAGTGCCTATGGGCAGGAGGCTTGCTAGCAGAGTAGGGTGCCTCCGTGCACTCAGTGGAGCTGTGTTTGCCAACCCATGGAGCTAGAACTGAGCACCTTTGAGCCAAAGATTACTGACAGAGTGGGGTGCCTCTGGGTACTTACCAGCAGAGCTAAAAGAGCTTTGTAACACTTGCCTGAGCAGGGCAGAGGCCAAGAGCCAGAGAGGCATGCCAGCTGGCATGGCTGGGAAGAGGCTGTCCTGATGGAAGAACTGTATCCTGAGTGTTCCTGAATCTGAATTGTAACTTGTTACTTCCCTAATAAACCCCATAATAGTGAATATGGTCAGTGAATTCTGTGTGGCCATTTCAATGAATTATTGAACTCAGCAGAGAAGTAGAGTGCTGTGGGAGGGATGGTTGGTGTCAGAATTGGTAAAGATGGCAGAGAGAGGAGACATGTCTGACCTGACCTCTGCCTCATAGGAATCAGCCTTGGGCTGTTGATCTTGATTCTCCCTCCCCCTTGTGAAGTTAGAGGAGGTCAGATGCCACCCCCACACCGCTATGCCATTCTTACCAACAAAGTGGCTGGAACAATGGGCTCAAACATAGCAACCATTGTCAGGATGGTGCAGGAATGGGCAGTGTTTTGTTCTGATGTACGTAGGATTGCTATGAGTTGGAACCAACTCACCAGCACCTAACAACAACATATACAGTGGTCTGAATGGATTCCCGAGCCCATCCTCTGGTTACTTGCCAAGTCCCAAAAAGCAGAGTTGCAATAGAAATAGTCAACAACTGGCAGAATCCACCCAGTGGTTCCCTGACCTGTGGAATGAGGGCTATTTTTGTAAGAAAAGATAAATGCAAACCATTATGGTTGCTTCTGTGTACAAAAATAGTAATTCAAAAGCAACATCATGTTCCTGGAGGCAACAAATAAATTAGTGCCACTATTAATATCTTGAAAGTTGCAAGGGTGGTGATTTCTATCACATCCCCATTCAATTCACACATTTGAACTGTGCAGAAACAGGTGAATCTGGGAGAATGATAGGATATAACTGTAAACTTAATTAGGGTTTAACACCAATTGCAGCTGCAGATGTGGTTACATGATGGAGCAAATCAATACATGTACTGGCACCTGATATGCAGCCATTGAGCTGATGAGTAATTTTTCTCTATGTTTATTAGTAATGATCATCCAAAACAGTTTAATTTAATCTGTAGGGATAACTTTTGTGGTCTCAGATCAGAGCTTCATCAACTTTCCAATCTTCTTTAACAATTTAGTCCAGAGATCGACAAACTACAGCCTATAGGCCAAATCTGGCCTCCATCTGTTTTTATAAATAAAGTTTTATGGAAACATAGCCATGACCATTTTTTACATGTTGTCTATGGCTGCTTTTCTACTACAATGGCAGAGGTGAGTAGTTACAACAGAGACTATCTGGTGTACGAAGCCCAAAATATTTACTATCTGACCTTTTGTTGTTGTTGTTAGCTGCCCTCAAGTAGGCCCTTGACTCATGGTGACCCCGTGTGTTACACAGTAGAACTAATCCATAGGGTTTTCTTGGCTGTAATCTTTACAGAAGTATTTCACCCGGGCTTTTCTTCCGTGGAGCCACTGGGTGGGTTCAAACTGACAACCTTTGAGCTAGCAGCTGATCTCAAACCAATCGCACTACCTTGGCTTCTGACCCTTAAAAGTAATTTTTTGACCCCTAGTCTAGCCTGTCCACCATGCATCAGTCAGTTTGTCATACTGGGGTGGCTTGTCTGTTGCTGTGATGCTGGGAGCTATGCCACCAGTATTTCAAATACCAGCTGGGTCACCTATGGTGGATGGATTTCAGCAGAACTTCCAGACTAAGACAAACTAGGAAGAAGGACCTGGCAGTCTACTTCTGAAAAAATTGGCCAGCAAAAATGGATATGAATAGCAGAGGAGCACTGTCTGATACAGTGCCAGAAGATGAGCCCCTCAGGTTGGAAGGTACTCAAAATACGACTAAGGAAGAGCTGCTTTCTCAAAGTAGAGTCAACCTTAATGACGTAGATGGAGTAAAGCTTTTGGGACCTTCATTTGCTGATGTGGCATCACTCAAAATGAGAAGAAACAGCTGCAAACATCCATTAGTAATCAGAACATGGAATGCAAGAAGTATGAATCTAGGGAAATTGGAGGTCGTCAAAAATGAAATGGAATGCATAAAGATTGATATCCTAGGCACTAGTGAGCTGAAATGGACTGGTAACGGCCATTTTGAATCAGATAATCACGTCTACTATGCTAGGAATGACAAATTGAAAAGGAATGACATCACATTCATTGTCAAAAAGAACATTTCAAGATCTATTCTGAAGTACAATGCAGTTAGGATAATATCCATACATGTACAAGGAAGACCAGTTAATACAACTATTATTCAAATTTACGTGCCAACCACTAATGCCAAAGATGAGGAAATTGAAAATTTTTTTCCAACTTCTGCAGTCTGAAATTGATCAAACATGCAATCGAGATGCATTGGTAATTACTGGTGATTGGAATATGAAAGTTGGAAAGAAGAAGGATCAGTAGTCGGAAAATATGGCCTTGGTGATAGAAACCATGCCAGAAATCACACGATAGAATTTTGCAAGATTAACACTTCTTCATTGTAAATACCTTTTTTCATAAACAACGACAATACACGTGGACCTCACCGAATGGTAAACACAGGAATCAAATCAAATACATCTGTGGAAAGAGACAAGGGAAAAGCTCAATATTATCAGTCAGAACAAGGCCAGGGACTGACTGTGGAACGGACCATCAATTGCTCATATGCAAGTTCAAGTTGAAGCTGATGAAAATTAAAAAGTCCATGAGAACCCGAATACGACGTTGAGTACATCCCACCTGAATTTGGAGACCAAATAGATTTGATGCATTGAACACTAATGACAGAAGACTAGATGAGTTATGGGATGACATCAAGAACATCGTATATTAAGAGCAAAAGGTTATTAAAAAGACAAGAAAGAAAAGACCAAAATGGATGTCAGAAGAGACTCTGAAACCTGATCTTGAACGTAGAATAGCTCAAGGGAATGGAAGAAATGATGAAGTAAAAGAACCGAACTGAAGATTTCAAAGGGCGTCTCAAGAAGACAAAGTAAAGTATTATAATGAAATGTGAAGTACAACCAGAACGCTCCTTAGAAGCAAGGATGGCGAGACTACGTCTCACATGCTTTGGACATGTTATCAGGAGGGATGAGTCACCGGAGAAGGACATCATGCTTGGTAAAGTAGAGGGTCAGCAAAAAAGAGGAAGACCATCAACAAGATGGATTGACATAGTGGCTGCAACGATAGACTCAAGCATAACAATGATTGTGAGGATGGCGTAGAACCAGGCAGTATTTTGTTCTGTTGTACATAGGGTCGCTATGAGTTGGAACTGACTCGAAGGCACCTAACAACAACAACATTGCTGTATATTATTTTAATGTGTAAATATACCACAACTTATTTTTCCATCTGGTTGTTGATGGGCATTGTGTAGTTTCTTGTCCTTGGCTATTAAAAGTAGTACTGATATGAACATAAATAGACATGTCTTTTGTTGGATATATGGATTTATATATATCTATTTCTATATGGATCTATATATGTAAGTGTGGATTATAGGATAGGAATATGTTCAACTTTATTAGTTACTGAAAAACCATATTCCAAAGTGGTTTTTATCAGTTTACATGCTTACCTACAGAATGGAAATATTGGCATCTTTGCCATTATTTCTTCATTCATTCCTTTAAGATTTAGTCTTTCTGGCTGTAATGTAGTAGAATCGCTAACAGTTTAACTTGGCTTTCTTTTTGATATCTAATGAAGTTGAGTGCCTTTTCATATGATTATTGGGTATTCTGATATCCTCTTTTTTGAACTGTCTGTTAAAGTGTTTTTACATTTTTCTATTTGGTTACTTGATTTTTTTCTTATTATTTAAGGATTTATGTATCTTTTTATCTATTCTACATACGAGTCTTTTGTTAAATGTATGGTTTATAAATTCTCTTACTTTGGGCATAATGTTTTCACTCTCTTAGTGGTGCCCTAATGAAAAGAAGCTCTTAATTTTGAAATAGTCCAATTTATTTATTTATTTTTTACAGTTAGTGATTTTTGATCTTGTTTAAGATTTTTTTTCTACTCTAAGGAAACAAACATGTTCTCTTAATTTTTCTTGAAAGCTTAATTATTTTACCTTTCAAATTATATCTTCAGAGGTAAATGTATTTTTTCCACATGTTGTTGTTGTTGTTACCATGCTCTCAATCGTTGTTATGCTTGAGCCCATTGTTGCAGCCACTGTGTCAATCCATCTCATTGAGGGTTTTCCTCTTTTTCCTGACCCTCTACCAAGCATGATGTCCTTCTCCAGGGCCTGATCCCTTCCGACAACATGTCCAAAGCATGTAAGACGTAGTCTCACCATCCTTGCTTCTAAGGAGCATTCTGGTTGTACTTCTTCCAAGACAGATTTGTCCATTCTTTTGGCAGTTCATGGTATATTCAACATTCTTCACCAACACCACAATCCAAAGCGTCAATTCTTCTTCGGTCTTCCGAAGATTGAAAATACCATGGCTGGGATCAGGCGCACCTTAGTCTTCAAGGTGATATCTTTGCTATTCAACACTTTTTTTTGTTGTTGTTGTGCTTTAAGTGAAAGTTTACAATTCAAGTTAGTCTCTCCTACAAAAATTTATACATACATTGTTTTGTGACCCTACTTGCTCTCCCTATTCTGTGACAGCACACTCTTCCTTTCCATCCCGGATTTCCCGTGTCCATTCAACCAGCTCCTGACCCTCTCTCCCTTCTCATCTCACCTCTGGACAGGAGCTGCCCATTTAGTCTCATGTGTCTACTTGAGCTAAGAAGCACACTCTTCATGAGTATTATTTTATGTGTCATAGTCCAGTCTAATGTTTGTTTGAAGAGTTGGCCTCAGGAATGGTTTTATTTTTGGGCTAACAGACAGCCCAGGGGCCACATTTTCCAGGGTCCCACCAGTCTCAATCAAACCATTAAGTCTGGTCTTTTTATTAGAATTTGAGTTCTACACCCTACTTTTCTCCTGCTCCATCAGAGATTATCTGTTGTGCTCCCTGTCAGGGCAGTCATTGTGGTAGCTGGCACCATCTAGCTTTTCTGGTCTCAGGCTGATGATGTCTCTGGTGTATGTGGCCCTTTCTGTCTCTTGGGCTTATACTTCCCTTGTGTCCATGGTGTTCTTCATTCGCTTTTACTCCAGGTGGGTTTGGACCAATTGATGCATCTTAGATGGCTACTCACTAGCTTTTAAGACCCCAGACACTACTCACCAAAGTGGGATGCAGAACATTTTCTTAAAAAACTTTGTTACACCAATTGACCTAGATGTCCCCCGAAAGCATGGTTCCCTAGACCCCACCCCTGCTACTCCATCCCTCAAAGTGTTTGATTGTATTCAGGAAACTTCTTAGCTTTGGTTTAGTCCAGTTGTGCTGACTTCCCCTGTAGTGTGTGCTGTCCTTTGCTTCACCTAAGATAATTCTTATCTACTTTCCAGTTAGTGAATATCCCTCCCCACCCTCGTAACCATCAAAGAATGTTATCTTCTGTGTTTAAGCCTTTTCTTGGGTTCTTATAATAGTGGTCTTATACAATATTTGTCCTTTTGCAACTGACTGAGTTCACTCAGCATAACACCTTCCAGATTCCTCCATGTTATAAGATGTTTCACGGATTCATCATTGTTCTTTATTGTTGCCTAGTATTCCATTGTGTGAATATACTATAATTTGTTTATCCATTCATCTGTTGATGGGCACCTAGGTTGTTTCCAACTTTTTGCTATCATGAACAATGCTGCAATGAACATGGGTGTGCATATATCTATTCCTGTGATGGCTCTTAATTCTCTAGGATATATTGCAAGGAGTGGGATTGCTGGATTGTATAGTACTTCTATTTCTAGCTTTTTAAGGAAGTGCCAAATCAATTTCCAGAGTGGTTGTACCACTTTACATTCCCAACAACAGTATATAAGTGTTCCAGTCTCTCCACAACCTCTCTAACATTTATATTTTGTGTTTTTTGGATTAATGCTAGCCTTGTTGGGGTGAGATGGTATCTCATTGTAGTTTTGATTTGCATTTCTCTAATGGCTAATGATCACGAGCATTTCCTCATGTCTCTGTTAGCCGCCTGAATGTCTTCAATTTATAAATTGCCTGTTCATATCCTTTGCCCATTTTTTAATTGAGTTGTTTGTATTTTTGTTGTTGAGGGTTTTCAGTATCTTGTAGATTTTAGAGATTAGACACTGATCGGATTTGTCATAGCCAAATTTTTTTCCCCATTCTGTAGGTTGTCTCTTTTGGTGAAGTCTTTGGATGAGCATAAGTGTTTGATTTTTAGGAGCTCCCAGTTATCTAGTCTCTCTTCTGGTGTTTGTGCATTGTTACTTATGGTTTGTATTGTGTTTATGCCATGTATTAGGGCTCCTAGCATTGTCCCTAGTTTTTCTTCCATGATCTTTATTGTTTTCAATTTTATATTTAGGTTTTTGATCCATTTTGAGTTAGTTTTTGTGTATGGTGTGAGGTATGGGTCTTCTTTCAGTTTTTTGCAGATGGATATCCTGTTCTGCCAGCCCCGTTTGTTGAAGAGACTGTCTTTTCCCCAATTAATGGACTTTGGGCCTTTGTCAAGTATCAGCTGCTCATAGGTGGATGAATTTATATCTGGGTTCTCAATTTTGTTTCATTGGTCTATGTATCAGTTGTTGTACCTGTACCAGGCTGTTTTGACTACCCTGGCAGTACAATAGGTTCTAAAATCAGGTAGTGTGAGGCCTCCCACTTAGTTCTGCTTCTTGAGTACTGCTTTACTTATCTGGGACCTCTTCCCCTTCCATATGAAGTTGGTGATTTGATTCTCCATCTCATTAAAAAATGCTGGTGGAATTTGGATCGGATTGCATTGTATCTGTAGATTGCTTTGGGTAGAATTGACATTTTCACAGTGTTGAGTCTTCCTATCCATGAGCAAGGTATGTTTTTCCACTTATGCAGGTCTCTTCTGGTTTCTTGTAGGCGTGTCTTCTAGTTTTCATTGTACAGGTCTTTTACGAATCTGGTTAGATTTATTCCTAAGTATTTTATCTTCTTGGGTGCTACTATAAATGGTGTTGATTTGGTAATTTCCTCTTGGAAGTTCTCTTTGTTGGTGTAGAGGAACCCAATTGATTTTTGTATGTTTATCTTGTATCCTGATACTTTGCTGAAATCTTCTAGTTCCAGTAGTTTTCTTGTGGATTCTTTGAGGTTTTCTGTGTATAAGATCATATCATCTGCAAATAGAGATACTTTTACTTCTTCCCTACCAATTTGGATGCCGTTTATTTTTTTCTAGCCTAATTGCTCTGGCTAAGACCTCCAGCAAAATGTTGAATAAGAGTGGTGAGAAAGGGCATCCTTGTCTGGTTCCCGTTCTCAGTGGTCGTGCTTTCAGAGTCTCTCCATTTAAGATGATGTTGGCTGTTGGCTTTGTATAAATGCCCTTAATTATGGTGAGGAATTTCCCTTCTATTCCTGTTTTGCTGAGAGTTTTTAATCATGAACGGGTGTTGGACTTTGTCAAATGCTTTTTCTGCATCAACTGATAAGATCATGTTGTTCTTTTGTTTTATTTATGTGGTGGATTACTTTGATTGTTTTTCTAATGTTGCTTTTCAACACTTTAAAGAGGTCTTTTGCAGAAGTTTTGCCCAATGCAATGCGTCTTTTGATTTCTTGACTGCTGCTTCCACGGGTGTTGATTGTGGATCCAAGTAAAATGAAATCCTCAACAACTTCAATCTTTTCTCTGTTTATCATGATGTTGCTTATTGGTCCAGTTGTGAGGATTTTTGTTTTCTTTATGTTGAGATGTAATCCATACTGAAGACTGTGGTCTTTGATCATCATCAGTAAGTGCTTCAAGCAGTCTTCACTTTCAGCAAGCAAGTTTGTGTCATCTGCATAATGCAGGTTGTTAATGAGTCTTTTCTGATCCTGATGCCCTGTTCTTCTTCATACAGTCCAGCTTCTTGGATTATTTGTTCAGCATACAGTTTGAATAGTTATGGTGAAAGAATGCAACCCTAACACACACCTTTCCTGACTTTAAATCATGTAATGTCCCCTTGTTCTTGTCCAAACAACTGCCTCTTGATCTATATACAGGTTCCTCATGAGCACAATTAAGTGTTCTGGAAGTCCTATTCTTTGCAATGTTATCCATAATTTGTTACAATCCACACAGTTGTATGCCTTAGCATAGTCAATAAAACACAAGTAAACATCTTTCTGGTAGTCTCTGCTTTCATCCATGATCCATCTGACATCAGCCATGATATCCCTGGCTCCCTGCCCTCTTCTGAATCTGGCCTGAATTTCTGGCAGTTCCTTGTTGACAAAGTGGTGCAGCCGCTTTTGAATGATATTCAGCAAAATTTTACTTGCCTGTGATATTAAAGATATTGTTTGATAATTTCTACATTCGGTTGGATCACTTTTCTTGGGAATAGGCATAAATACGGATCTCCTCCAGTTGGTTGGCCAGGTAGCTGTCTTCCAAATTTCTTGGCACAGACGAGTGAGCACTTCAAGCGCTGCTTCAGTGTGTTGAAACATATCAGTTGATATTCCATCAATTCCTGGAGCCTTGTTTTTTGCCAATGCTTTCAGTGCAGCTTGGACTTCTTCCTTCAGTATCACTGGCTCCTGATCATATGCTACCTCTTGGAATGGTTGAACATCGACCAGTTCTTTTTGGTATACTGACTCTGTGTATTCCTTCCATCTTCTTTTGATGCTTCCTGTGTCATTTAATATTTTCCCCATAGAATCCTTCACTATTGCAAGTTGAGGCTTGAATTTTTCTTCAGTTGTTTCATCTTAAGTAATGCCAAGCATGTTCTTCCCTGTTGGTTTTCTATCTCCAGGTCTTTGCACGTGTCTTTATGATACTTTACTTTGTCTTCTCCAGCTGCTCTTTGAAATCTTCTGTTCAGTTCTTTTAGTTCATCATTTCTCCCTTTCGCTTTAGCTACTCGATGTTCAAGAGCAAGTTTCAGAGTCTCTTCTGACATCCATTTTGGTCTTTTCTTTCTTTCCTGTCTTTTTAATGACCTCTTGCTTTCTTCATGTATGATGTCCTTGATTCATTCCACAACTCGTCTGGTCTTTGGTCAATAGTGTTCAGCGCGTGAAATCTATTCTTGAGATGGTCTCTAAATTCAGGTGGGATATACTTAAGGTTCATTTGATGAGAAATCATATATTGAAAAGAACTCTTTCATCCTCTACTGCAGTATCTTCCTTTCACAAATAAATGATAATGTCTGCTTTGGTCTGTACTATATTTTCTTTCCTTCTTTATCTGTCTAACCTTAATGAAATACCACACTGTCTTACATACTGTAGCTTTATAAAATGATTTGATCTGATGATGTAAATTCTCCATGTTTTTGTCTTTCACATTATCTTGTCTATCTTAGTCCTTTGCTTTTTCACAAAATTTTATAACCATCACATCAATTTAAAAAAAGTTGGTGTTTTTATTGCATTTGCATTGATATTATAGATCACTTTGTGAGGACTATTGACATATTTACACTGTCAACTTTTTCATCCATGAGTACTACTATTTATTTTTATTTTTAAGTATTTATTTTGTAGATGGGGAAAATAAAATAGATCCTCACCTAAAAACATGTACATAGGCAGATTCCAAAAGGATATAAATGTGCAAGAAACATTTAGAAAGCTAGATTTTAAAATGTAGAAGAATTGAAACTTAAGAGTTGCAAAAACTCAAAAGTTAAGATAAAATTTTATTAAATTAATTTCCTCATAATTAAGGATGCTTATTCAATGCAGGACACAATTAATAAATGTAAAAATCAAGTGCCAGTGACAAGGTAATTCAATAGGGAAAGAATCTTGTTGCTGTCCAGTCGATTTCAATTCATAGCAACCCTATAGGACAGAGTAGAACTGCCCCATAGGGTTTCCAAGGAGTGCCTGGTGGATTCGAACTGCCAACCTTTTGGTTAGCAGCCGTGGCTCTTAACCACTACACCACGAGGGTTTCCACAGTCTCCTCAATAAGTGGTGCTGGGACAACAGGACTTCCACATGCAAATGAAGTTGAATCCCCTACCTCACATGATATGCAAGAATTAAGTCAAAATGAACCAAAGATCTAAATGTAAGAGAATGGAAGAAAACTAAACATAAATGGGAGAAAAACAGGCAGAAATCTTCATGACTTCAGTGTAGGCAATAGTTTCTTAGGTAAGACATCAAAAGCACAAGGAAGAACCCAAAAATAGATAAATTGGACTTTATAAAAATTAAAGTTCATCATTAAGAACGTGAAAAAACAAATCAAAGAATGCACAAAAACTTTTGCAAAATATATATTGGTTATCTAAAGAACTCTTAACCCATTGCTGTCGAGTCGATTCTGATTCATAGCCACCCTCTGCGACAGAGAAGAATTGCCCCATAGGGTTTCCAAGGCTATAATCTTTACGGAAGCAGACTGCCACATCTTTCTCCCGCAGAGCAACTGGTGAGTTTGAACTGTTGACCTTTCGGTTAGTATCCGAGAGCTTTAACCACTGTAACACCAGGTCTCTTAAAACTCAACAATAGAAAGATAAATAACACAATTAAACAATGTGACAAAGGACCTGAATAGACATTTCTCCAAAGAAGATATACAAGTGGCTCATAAGCACATGAAAATATGCTCAACATCATGAGTTATCAGAGAAATGCAAATAAAAACCACAAATGAGATACCACTTCAGTCCCACTAAAATGGCTGGAATCAGAAAGTCTGATAACAAATGTTGCGGAGTTGAGAGAAATTGGAACCCTCATACACTACTGGTGGGAATGCAAAATGGTGCAGAGGCTTTGGAAAACAGTCTGGCAGTTCCTCACATCTGCCAGTGTTATCATAAGGCCTGGCAAGTCCACCCCAAGATTTATAACTAAGAGAAATGAAACCATATGTCCACACAAAAACCTGTACACAAATGTCCAAAGCAGCATTATTCATAAGAGTCAAAAGACGGAGATAACCCAAATGTCAATTAACTGCTGAATGGGTAAATAAAAGATAGAATATCCATACAATGGAATATTATTCAGTAATTAAAAGGCATGAAGTACTGATCCACGGAACAACATAGATGAACTTTGAAGATACTATCTTGAGTGTAAGAATCCAGTCACAAAAGATCACGTATTATATGATTCCATATATATGAAATGTTCAGATTAGGTAAATCTACAGAAAGTGGATTAGTGGTGGTCTACGGTAAGGGAGTTTGGGAGAAAATTGGGAGTGATTACTAATGGATATGGGGTATCTTTTTCTGGTAATGAAAACACTCAAATTGATTGTGGTGGTTGCACAATATGTGACTATACTAAAATTTATCTAACTGTCTACTTTAAATGAGTAAGTTGAATGGTATGTGAATTACAGCTCAATAAAGCTGTTATAAAAAATGAAGTGCCAAATAGTAGAAGATAGCTGCAATATCTCAAACTCAAAAGGTATTAATAATCAGAAACATAACGCAAATGAACCAGACAAAAAAATCCACAATAGAAAAAGGGACAAATGGTAAAATTAGATGATTTATAAAAGAGATTGTTGAGCATTTGAGAAATGCTCAGACTTGCTAGGAATTAGAGAAATTAAAGTAACGAGATACGACTTGTCTTAGTTTTCTAGCGCTACTGTCACAGAATACTACAAATGGTTGGCTTTAACATAGAGAAATTTATTCTCTCACAGTCTAAGAGGCTAGACGTCTGAATTCAGGGCACCAGCTCTAGAGGAAGGCTTTCTCTTTCTTTTGGCTCTGGGGGAAGGTCCTTGTCATCAATCTTGCCTTGGTCTAGAAGCTTCTCTGTGCAGAAACCTTGGGTCCAAAGGACACGCTCTGCTTCTGGTGCTGCTTTCTTGGTGGTATAAGGTCCCCATGTCTCTCTGCTCGCTTCTCTCTTTTATATCTCAAAAGAGATTGGTTTATGAACAACCTAATCTTGTAGATTGAGTCCTGTCTCATTAACATAACTGTCACTAATCCCACCTCATTAACATCATAGAGATGGGATTTGCAACACATAGGAAATCACATCAGATGACAAAATGGTGGACAATCACACAATACTGGGAATCATGGCCTAGCCAAGTTGACAAATATTTTTGGGGGACAGTTGACAGATATTTTTTGGGACACAATTCAATCCATGACACCACTATATGCTTAATAGACTGGCAACACTTAGAATGACTGAGTATGCCAAATGATGCTGTGGAAATGGCTATACAAGAAATTTCATACTTTTCTTTTGGCAGTGTGGACTGGTGTAACCATTCTGAAGGGCAAGATTGCTATTATTTATAAATAAAATATATGAATATGCTACGAAACAACCCTCCTCCTGGATATGTGTCCTAAATAAATTCCCATATATATCTATAGGATATATAGAGACATAGAGATGTTCCTTGTATCATTACTGGCAATGGTAATCGGGGTGCCTGGCATGGAAAAGTAGATAAAGTGCTGTGGACTAAGACAATGAGTCCTATAAAATAGACTAGACATATACTAGAAACATGGATGACTCTTAAAACATGTGGATGAGTGAAGAAAGTAAAAAATGATTTAGTTTTATGATGCAGTACTATTTATATAAATTTAAAATATGTGTACACAAAATCACATCACACACATTTTCCACAATGACACACACACATAAGAACACATCAAACAAATTAAAATGATTGCCTAGGGGGGTGAAACTTCGTCTTGTGTACTTTGGACATGTCACCAGGAGGGACCAGTCCCTGGAGAAGGACATCATGCTTGGTAAAGGGCCAGTGAAAAAGAGGAAGATCCTCAGTGAGAAGGATTGACACAGTGTCTGCAACAATGGGCTCAAACACAGCAAGGATTGTGAGGATGGCGCAGGACTGGGCAGTGTTTCCTTCTGTTGTACACAGGGTCGCTATGAGTCAGAACCAACTTTACAGCACCTAACAACAGCGCTATATGGAGTAGAGAATGGAATGAGAGTTCTCTTTAGGGAGATGAAAGGAATCCACAATAAAATTAATTTTATCACATTTCATCCAGGATTTCAATTTTATTGTACTGGAAAGAAGTTCTCCAATTTATTTTAAAATGTTCCAGGAAAAAAAAAAAAAAGCTTAAGAGAGTGACAATTGGCTAAAAGTAACAAGAGATCCTAGCCAATGCGCAAGGGAAAGAAAAATAAATAAAAAGCATAAGGATTGTGAAAAAAGAAAAAAATTGTCATTATTTACAGATGACATGAGTACACATTTAGAAAATGTAAACAGATTTACAGGTAAGTTATTGGAATTAACAAATAAGCTTAGCCAGGTTGTTAGATAAAGGTTTATTAGACTTTGATTAGAAATGATATCAACATTCTCTCCTCATTCCCACTCTCAGAGGTAAAATTTTCAACATTTCTTCACTAAGTATTATGTGTAATTCTTGCAGAAACTTATTGTAGATTTAAGTTGAATTTTTCAGGGAATTCATATCCATTTCACATATATTTTGAAATGTATTGTTATAATGTTCCTAATAATGTTAATTGCTTTGATGGTGTTCCCTTTTCAATTCTGAAATTGGTAGTGTGTCATTTCTGTCTTTTTCTATTGGTAACTCTCACAGAGCTTTATCAATTTTATTGTTTTAATCATAGACTCATCTTTTGGCCTTTTAAAAACCCACTCTTTTGTTTGTTTTCTATTCCATTAATCTTATTTTGATCATTTCCTTCCATTGACTTACTTTGGGTTTGTTATTGGTTTATTAACATCCAAGATAGATGTTTTCATTTTTGGTTTCCCTTCTGTTTTAGTATATGCATTCAAGAATCTACAATTCCTTCAAAGTATGTGTTAAAATCTCCCATTTGATCATGAGTTTGTCTTTTTCTCCCTGTGGTTCTGTCAATACTTGCTTTAAGCAGTTTGCTTTATATTATAAATATATATATATATACATATATATATATATATATATATATTTAAAACTATATATCTCATAATGCTTTCTGCCTCAAAGTGTACTTTGTCCAATATTAATACATTTTTAAAATTATAGAAATAATTTGAGACCTAGGTTGATGGTCTCTTTCTCTAGAGAGGATTTTCATTTGTTTCTGCAAGGTGCAGGAACTAAAAAGGTTCACCTCAATTCAATTTCAGGCACTGTAGTGATTTGGCATTTAGCTTCAGTTTCTACCAAAAACGATTCATTTCTCTTTTACCCTTAGTCCTATGGTTAAGCGTGGCTGCTAACTGAAAAGTTGGCAGTTTGAACCCACCCAGCTACTCTGAGGGAGAAAGACCTGGAGATCTGCTCCTTTATAGATTACATCCTAGAAAACCCTATGGGGCAGTTTACTCTGTCACTTGGGGTCAAAAATCTAAATCCACTCAAGGGCATCTAAAAACAACAACATGGTGCACCACTTTGGGGTTTGTGTTAGAACTCCAAAACTGAGACCCCATCAAGGTGGCTGGCCTAGGTCCCAGTCCCAACTCCATGTTAAGCTTTTGCTTACTCCCCAGCAACTATTAACCTTTGAACTTAATCATGCAGCTAAGGAAATATTTTTCTTTGTGGTTAAGCCAAGGAAATGCAAAGAATAGCCCTGAGAAGGGTGTTGATACAAACTTATCGGAAGATCTCTTGCACAAGCAAGCCTCAGGAAATGTTTCACCCAAGCAAGCAATTTTAACAGAATAATCTCAGAAAAGAATGTCCTGTGATCGTCTTGTGAGTACCCACTAACCTCCCTTTTAGTCACCTACTTCTGCAACTTAGGAGACTAACCAATCCAAATAGCCCACATATGTGTAATAAACCAACCACTGTAAGCCCCTCCCCGAATTATCCCGCCTCTCGCCTCCCAATTTTGTAAGCTCCAATCAGAAAATTGTACCTTAAGTTCCTGATTTAACCATATAAATATACCTCCAAAACTCCACCACCTCCAAGCTCTCCAGTTTGACTTTGTGGACTGAGCGGCTCCCGAGTTGGAACCGTTTTGAACCTTCAATAAATCTCTCTGCATTTAACAGAGGAGCCCTGGTAGCACAGTGGTTAAGAGCTCGGCTGCTAACCAAAGACTTGGCAGTTCAAATCCACCAGCTGCTCCTTGGAAACCCTATGGGGCAGTTCTACTCTGTCCTATAGGGTTGCTATGAGTCGATTAAGACGGCACACAACAATTAAAAGCGTTCTTACTCTTTGACAGGTTTTACCAGGGACCTTCCTCCCCGTGGATCCTGGCAGACCCTGAACTCAAAGTTTTGTCCCCGGGCCCCATGAACGCGTCTAAAGTGCTGTTCAGCTTTCAATGAATAGAATTGGTAGGTACACTCAAAACTGACGCTAACACCCTCCCGCTGGCATTGGATGAATGAATACCCAGAAGCTCAAGGTACTCGCAGGTATTTCCGCTCCAGGGGGCAGGGGTGAGGCCGTCGTTCCTCTCTGGCATTCTGGGAAATGTAGTCTAGGGTTCCATGTAACACGGCCGGGCACTTCCGCTTCTGGAAAGCCTACCAAACGGAAAAAATAGTTGCCGTCTAGTCGGTTGGGACCAAGTGATCCTGTAGGACAGAGCAGTGAGCATAGAGTTTGGCTGTAAATCTTCAGGGAAGCGGACTGCCACACCTTTCTCCTGGGTAGCTGCTGGGGGTTCGCACTGCCAACCTTTCGGTTAGCAGCGCTTAACCATTGCACCACCAGGGCTGCTACGGACAGCAGCGAAAATGAGAGCCCATGGACCACTTCCCAGAATTCCCTAGTTTTGGACGGCAGTGCTAGGGAACTCTGGGAAGTGGAGCCATTTTCGCTTTGGGTTTGCAAGGCTACTGCCCACCTTCCCCCTCAAAGAGATGGTTTGTCCTCGATCCCAGGGACCCTCCGAGCCTCCTCGGCCTAGGCACGGAGCCAGCAGGGCCCGGGCCCACGTCCTCGGGGAGGGTAAGCAAAGCCATGGGCCAGCGGCCACGACAGGCAGTTTGCCTTCTCCTGGGCGGAGGTTCCCGTTTGGAGCGGTTCGTGTGTCTCCGTGTTTGGGCGGCTGTTCCTGTGTCGCCTGGTTTGAGGGTCTCCCGGCGCTCCCTAACCTGATTCCCCCACTTACCAGCCAGCTCTGCCACTTCCCTTGGTGTAATGTTTTGCGGATAACTTAATCTCTGTGCCTTCTTCACCTCATCTCCAAAGTGGAGTCATTAGTAGTGGTGCCTGATCATTTTATACCAGTTAATTCGTTAAAGGATCACAACAGCCTTATGAAGTAGGTACCGGCTATTGTTTCTTTTTTACAGCTAAGGAAATTGAGGCAGTGTTAGGGAAATTTTAAAAATCCTACCAGCATCGTGCGTTCTACAAAATGTAGAAAAGAAAGAAAGCAGTTTTATTACTACATATGCATATCCAGAGTACAATATTGTAGGTATTCTACAGAAAGATATTACAAAGATAAAAATTCCACGGTATTTATAGTTAAGCAGATGCAGATATTTTATACCATTCTGTTTTTAAACTGCACAGTGTTTTGTTCTGTTGTACATAGGGTCGCTATGAGTGGGAACCGACTGGAGGCACCTAACAACATTTCAAAACATTACACACATACTTTCTCGGATTGACATTGGAGCCCTGGTGGCATAGTTATTAAGAGTTTGGCTGCTAACCAGAAGGTGGGCATTCGAATCCACCAGCTGCTCCTTGGAAACTCTATGGGGCAGTTCTACTCTGTCCTATAGGGTCACTGTGAGTCGGAATCGATTCGTCGGCGAGGAGACACACATACTTTCTCACGATTAACATATATGGTGGTCCTATAAGGACCTGACGGTATGATTTCTTTCAAGTTTATGAAAAAATTCATCCTAAATTTACTTGGAAATCAAGGTAGCCATTTGTTTTAGTTAATTTATTTTATCCAAAGGAGTAATAAAACTTCCTTCTCTTATTTTTTCTGCTATCGGATTTACAGCTCAGAGAAAGGAACCTTGATTAAACTACCAGTGACAAGAACTTTGGGATGTTATTTTCTCAGATGTTTATATTCAAAAGGGATGAATCCCAGAAATTTGAAAAACACTGTGTTATAAACCTGGCAAAAGGCTTACTTAACCTCTAATGTGATTTGCATGCGTATCAAAAGGTTAGAGAAAGAATTCACAGCTGTTAAATTTCTTATAGGTCTCTAGGTAGTGCAAACAGTTTGTGCTTGGCTGCTAATAGGAAGGTTGGGGTTCGAACCGGCCCAGTTACACCACAGGAGAAAGGCCTGGTAATTTACTTCTGTAAAGATTACAGCCAAGAAAACCCTATGGAGCAGTTCTCCACTAACACATGGGGTCACCATGAGTGGGAATGGCTTGAAGGCAATGGGTAGGAATAAATTTAACCAGGGAAGTGAAAGTCTGAAAATTATAAAACACTGTTGAAAGAAATTAAAGAAGACCTAAATAAGTGGAAAGACATCCTGTGTTTATGGACTGAAAGACTTCATATTGTTCAGATGTCAGTACTACACAAAGTAATCTGTTGATTCATTATAATCCCTATCGAAATTTCAACAGTCTTTTTTGCAGAAATGGAAAAAGCCAGTCGTTAAATTTATATGGAATTTCTAGGGGCTCCAAATAGCTAAAGCAATCTTGGAAAAGAAAAACAGTTGGAGAACTCATACTTCCCAATTTCAAAATGTGTTATAAAGCTACAGTAATCATGTGAAACCTTGAGCATTATGCTCTTTTAAGAAGTCTCTATATGGGATCAAATTGACAACAGTAACTCAAAAGATAGGAACCTTAGGGGGCAATGAATTTATGTTAATTAATGGGAAAGGAACAACTTAGAAAAGGAGGGTGAGAATGAGTTACACAACTCAAAGAATGTAACAGTGTCACTAAATGGTACATGTAGAAACTGTTGAATTGGTGTATATTTTGCTGTGTATATTCTCAACAACAATAAAATTATATTTAAAAAGTATAGTAATCAAAACTGTGGTATTGGTATAAGGATAGATATAGTATAGACCAATGGAATAGAATTGAAAGTCTGGAAATAAATCCATACATCTGTGGTCAGTTGTCTCTGTAATGGGGAAAGAATAGTCTCTTCAACAAATGGTGCTGAGATAACTGCATCTCCTCATGCAAAAGAATAAAGTTGGAGCCATACCTCACACTATATATGAGGATAAACTCAAAATGGATCAATGATCTTTTACCATTCATCAAAAGATTTTATTAAAAAAAGTGTAGAGACAACCTACAGAATGGGAGAAAATATTTGGTAACCGTATACACGATAAGGGTTTAATATCCAGAATTTATAAAGAACTCTTAAAACTCAGCAACAACAAAAAAAACCAAACAACCCAATTTAAAAAAAAAGTAAAAGAACTGAATAGACATATCACCAGAGAAGATATACAAATAGTCACTAAGCACATGAAAAGATGCTCAAGATCATTAGTCATTTTTAAAAAAAAAAAAAAAAAAAACCATTGCCGTCGAGTGGATTCTGACTCAGCCACCCTATAGGACAGAGTAGAACTGTCCCATAGGGTTTCCAAGGAGTGGCTGGTGGATTCAAACTACCAACATTTTAGTTAGTAGCCAAACTCTTAACCGCTACACCACGAGGGCTCATTAGGGAAATGCAGATCAAACGACACTGTGATGCCACTTCACATCCACTAGGCTGACTATTATCAGAAAAACAATAACAAGCGTTGGCAAAGATGTGGAGACATTGGAACCCTCACCCATTGTTAGTGGGACTGTAAAATGGTGCAGCCACTATAGAAAACAGTTTGATGGTTCCTCAAAAAGTTAAACATAGAATCACCAATTGACCTAGCAATTCTACTCCTAAATATGTACCCAAAAGACTTGAAAGCAGTGACACAAATGGACACGTCTTTGGTTTCAACATAGCATCCCATCGCTCCACTCATGAGAATGATGACAGCATTTTATCAGGAAATTACAAAAGTTACATTTTATATATCACTTCTGATTTATCGGTATTTTTGGCTTAAATTTTAAATAATACGAAATTAATACTTAAGTTTCCATGTGGTCAGAAATAGAAATTGAAGCGAGCAACATAAAAATATTTGGCACAGCCATGTTTGCAAAAATAAGGAGAGAGGGCGGGAGGTTGCATGGTTGGCAAAAAACATAATGCTTGAGTTATTTGCGTAAAGAACTAGCAACTGTTTTCGACACCTAGGGACTCCTAGGCAAATGAATAGACACGAAATTTTGTTAGTGGTTTCCAGGGACTGACCCAAAACCAAACCAAACCCACTGCCATCATAGAGTTTCCAAGACTATAAATCTCTACAGAAGCAGACTGCCACATCTTTGTCCCTCGGAGCTGCTGGTGGTTTCTAACTGCTGACCTTTCGTTTAGCAGTCGATCACTTTAACCACTGTGCCACCAGAACTCCTTTTCCAGGGACTGAAGGGAAGGAAAATGTGGTATTATTGCTTCAGGTTGACTTCGTTTCTGTTTAGGATGATGAAAAGCATTTGGAAATGGCTAGTGGTGATGTTTCATAATATGGTGAAAATCAATTTCACTGAATTGTACACATAAAATGGTTGAAATGGCAAATGTTATATGTATATGTATTAACACAATAAAAATATTTTAAAGTTGATGCACAATTGTTAAGGAGCCCCAAATTCCAAGTCTGTAATTTTGGTTACTGCACACTGCTTACTGCAATGGATCTTTTCCAGCCGGTTGGCCAGGTAGCAGTCTTCCAAATTTCTTGGCATAGACGAGTGAGTACTTCCAGCGCTGCATCTGTTTGTTGAAACATCTCAGTTGGTATTCTGTCAATCCCTGGAGCCTTGTTTTTTGCCAACGCCATCAGTGCGGCTTGGGCATTCCTTCAGTACCATCAGTTCCTGATCACATGCTACCTCCTGAAACGGCTGAAGGTGGACCAATTCTTTTTGGTGTAGTGACTCTGTATCCTTCCATCTTCTTTTGATGCTTCCTGTGTCGTTTAATATTTATCTAGTAGAATCCTTCAGTATTGCAACTTACGATCTAGGAGTGAAGAGAGCATCATGACATGACAGAAGTGGAAATCTACAAGATATTCTGCTTCCATTGCATTGTTTCTCTTGCCTTTCATTCTTTTTGTATCTAAAAGTATTCTTCCTATTAGATTGAGCATTTTAGATGTATAAAGCTGCTTAAGAAGTATCATTTTCCCCCTTTTTTTCTGGTAGTGGTGGGGTAAAATTCTGTTGGTAAAAGGTTACACGATCTGTTTGTTCCTTCCTATCGTTTTTTAAGGCTGTAACTGTTTGCACATATTGCTTTTATTTTTTTGCCAGAAAAACTAAGTTCTACACACAGGGTAAACATCTCCACAGCAAGGGCAACCACTAGTCTCAGATAAAACTCCTTCAGTCTAGCAAAATTGCGTGACTCCCTGAAGAGGATTCTGGGAGTTGTAGTCCGGGAGCTCCGAGAATTTGGAGGCTTTTAAAATTTATTTAATTTTTAATTTATCTGCTCCGAGAGATTCTGGGAAATATATTCCAGAACTTTGTCCGGAAGCAATTGGGCCCCAGAAAGCAGGGCTTGTCCCCTGGGGCTTCTGGGAAATGTAGTTCACGTACTCCGCGTAGTCAGGCACTTCCGTCCCAGGAAAGAGAGGTCAGCATCACGTTTTCCGTCCGTAGGTGAGTCACCTCCGCAGCCTCATCACCCTTCCGAGTCTTTTCAGGCTGCGTGTGTGACTAGCTGCGACTTAACCGTCAGTGGTAGGACAGAGAAGTCATGGCCACCGGCGGAGGCTGAGAGGCGGACGATGGAAGTTTGGATTCCCTCAACTCTCCTCTCCCACTTAACCCAGCAGCTTTGCTCCTTCTATCGGTGTACTATGTGACGAGTTATTTGTCTTGGCGCTCTAGTTTCCTCATCTGTAACAGCGATAAAGATAGTAGCTAGCAGGTAACGATGTGATTAGAAATCAGTGAGACAATGCATGTAAACACTAGCATGGACCAGTGGTGGAACATTCTAATGGGTTGGCTTTTGCTATTTACACAGACGTTCCCTCACAAGGGCCCTTTTCACTGGAAGCACCTGTGAAGACCGAGATACGGCCAGCGCTCTAGGAGCAGGGCAGTGGCATCCCTGGGGGGATGCGGACCGCACAGGGTGACACTGTCAGAGAAGGTGACAGCAAAATGACTGTCTAGAAACTTTTTGTGCAATGGTTCAGCAGAAATTTATTATATTTTATAAAAAATATGCCTGTAGTTAGTTATAACAGTACATTTTTTTTTCATAAGCCCAGCTTACATGTATCTGTATACCTACAAGCGTAAAACTCTATGCTGATTTACTTTTTGAACCTTCTAATGTTTTCTGGTCAGAGCTGTCATTATTACCCAATTACAGGGATGCTTTAAGTCACGTGGTTTCCTCTGCACACGCTACAAGCACAGTGCTGTTGTTTGCACTGTGCTGTTGTTTTTGTTGTTAGCGGTATTTTTCTAGTCGCTGATTAGAGGGCTGGGATAGTTACTAGGACTGGCGGGGGGGCAAGGTCGTATGGTCTGGTACCAGAGGAGGTTCTTGGTGGGAGTGACACAATAAGTTTACCCCACTAGGTGACACCAGTTCTAGTGATGCCACTGGAGCAATGCCGTGGCTCTTAGATCCCTCAGGAGTCTGAGCCCTTCAGGACTTTTTTGTTTGAGCTTCTAAATATTTTCTTTTTTTTTTTCCAAAATGAAATGGGCATAAGTCCTGCCTAATGAGCATATGTTTTCAAATGTTCAAGCAGAATAGTCTTGAGTCATATTGTAATGTTACTCCATCTGTGGAAGGACATTTTAAATGAAGCAAATTTATTTTTTGTTGTTGTTGTGCTTTAAGTGAAATTTACAATTCAAGTTAGTCTTTCATACAAAAATTTATACACACATTGTTTTGTGACCCTATTTGCTCTCCCTATACTGTAACAGTGCACTCTTTCCACCCTGGATTTCCCGTGTCCACTCAACCAGCTCCTGACCCTCTCTGCCTTCTCATCTTGCCTCTGGATGAGAGCTGCTCATTTAATCTCATGTATCTACTTGAGCTGAGAAGCACACTCTTCACGAGTATCATTTGATTTCCCATAGTCCAGTCTAATCTTTGTCTGAAGAGTTGGCCTCCGGAATGGTTTTAGTTTTGGGCTTACAGAGAGCCCGGGGGCCACGTCTTCCAGGGTCCTCCAGTCTCAGTTAAACCATTAAGTCTGGTATTTTTACTAGAATTTGAGTTCTGCACCCCACTTTTCTCCTGCTCCATCGGGGACTCTCTGTTGTGTTCCCTGTCAGGGTGGTCATTGTGGTAGCCGGGCACCATCTAGTTCTTCTGGTCTCAGGGTGATGAAGTCTCTGGTGTATGTGGCTCTTTCTGGCCCTTTAGGACTTTGAATGATCTGTTTTTGGGAAGGACGGAGTCACCTGGAGCTAGTGCCTCGGGATGTCCACTGAGGTTTATCCAGGAGAGAAACACAATCATGATATCTCATTGCATGTTTTTTTTCACCATCCCTAAATTCAGAAAGGAGGAAGGAAAAACATACTGGCTTCTCACAACATAGCCCCAGGTACATACTACTGAAAGTACACTCTTGTTACGATCTTTGTTTTCAGTTAGTTGAGTTTCCTTCACGTAGTAAGTTCTGCTAGGAAAGTGTTGAAATATTTGTTGAATAAATAATGAGAATATGTTGAAGGGATAATTGGAATTGAGTACTTTAATAACATTTTAACACTTTGATTTCAAGGCATTCTTCTAAGAACTATAGGCATTGATGAAGTAGGTGTTGTTATTATTCCTATTTTAAGGATAAGAAAAAAAATGGAGAGAGAGCCTATGTTACTTTTCCAAAGTCATTCAACTATTAAGAGATGGAGTTGGAATTGAACCCAACAGTCTGTTTCCAGAACCTGTGATCTTAATCCCTATGGTATACTTTCCTTCAGTTATAGGAGATAGTAATCTATCTGGCTCATGGGCAGTGAGCCCTGGGAAGGACTCTTTGGGATTTTACTGTGGAAGACCTTGAAAACTATAAAGTTTTGGAGTTAAAACATTTTTTTTCTTAAACATGTCATATATTTAATATGATTTCAATTTTAATAAAAGAAAAAGTCATGTATACATATATATAGAGAGAGTGTGTGTGAGTGAGCGCACACGCCCAAGAGCCCTGGTGGTGCAGTGGTTAAGTGCTCAGCTGCTAACTGAAAGGTTTGTGGTTTGAACCCAACAGCCGCTCAGTGGAAGAAAGGTGTGGCAGTCTGCTTCCTTAAAGATTATAGCCTTGGAAACCCCCAGGAGGGTTTCTGCAGGCCTGTGAACTTGGCAATCATTGAAACACAGTGATAGAATCCAAGTTTGGGGTGAGAGGGGAGACAGAGGCTAAGGGCAACCCTGGCCTGCGTCTCATGGCTTCTTTGTCCTTCCCAGTTATGCCTTGTCAGGACTCTGACCTTCCCTGGAAGGAGCAGGAGAAAATGACCAAGTTTCAGGTAAGTAAGGCATTCCTTTCTGTCTCTTAAAGTGTGATTTTATTTCTCAAAGATTAGACGCATCTTTCTCTTCCTTGAGAAGGTTAATGAAAAACAATGTATCTTGAGTGCATGTTGAGTGCCAGACGGGTGTGTGTTGTTTTATTTTATCATCTTTTTTTCCCCTAGATTTTATTTATTTTGTTGTTGTTGAGAATATACACAGCAAAACATACACCAATTCAACAGTTTCTGCATGTGTATTTCAGGAACATTGATTACATTCCTTGAGTTATGCAACCATTCTCACCCTCCTTTTCTGAGTTGTTCCTCTCTCATTAACATAAACTCACTGCCCCCTAAGATTTCTGTCTAATCTTTTGAGTTGCTGTTGTCAATCTGATCCCATAAAGTTAGTTCTTAAAAGAGCATAATGCTCAAGGCAGACATTTTTTACTAATTAAGCTCAACTATTGTTCGGTTTTCAGACAAAGTCAGGGGATATTTTTGATTTAAGGTGTAAAGATTATCTCAGGGCAGTAGTTTCAGGGGTTCACCTACCCTTTTTGGCTCCAGAAAGTCTAGAGTCTATGAGAATTTGAAATTCTGTTTTGCATTTCCCCCTTTTGATCAGAATTCTTTTACGGCATCTTTGATGAAAATATTCGGTAATGGTAGCTGGGCACCATCCAGTTCTTCTGGTCTCATGGCAAAGGAGGCAATTTTTCACAGAGGCAATTAGCCACACATTCTATATCCTCATCCTTTTGTTAACTCTCCTTCTTCCTTTTTTACTGCAGGTGAATAGAGACCAATTATTGTGCCTTGGATGGCCGCTTGCAAGCTTTTAAGACCTTAGGCACTACAGCAGCATACTAGGAGGTAGAACAGAAGCACTAAACACGTTTTTAGGCCAATTAACTTGGATGTCCCATGAAACCATGACCCTAAACCTCCAAACTAAGGAACCAAATGCTGTGTGGTGTTTGGTTGTACATAAGCAGCCTCAGCAGCTACTCTTTTTTTATTTTTATTTTTATATTTTACTGTAGTTCAGGTGAAGGCTTACAGAACAAATAGTTTCTCATGAAACAGTAGTACACATGTAGTTTTATGACATTGGTTAACAACCCCACAACATGTCAACCCTCTAACTTCTCAACCTTTTATTTTGGTGAAAATACACATAGCCAAAGGTACACCGTTTCAAAAATTTCTACATACACAGTTCAGTGACATTGACTACGCTCTTCCAATTGTGCTGTTATTCTCACTTAAGATGAAGGCTTACAGAACAAAATAGTTTCTCATTTAACAGTTACTACAAATGTTGCCCTATGACAATGGTTAACAATCTCACAACATATCAACAATATCCTTACTCAACTTTGTGTTCCCTATGACCAGCTTCCTTGTCCCCTTCTGCCTTCTGGCCCTTGTCACTGGGCTCCGGTACCTCGTTAGTCTCATTTAGTTTTACAGGGCTGTCCACTCCCAGGCTGAACAGTGAACCTGGGAGGTAACTTCACCACTGAGCTAAAAGGGTGTCTGGGGGCCATACTCTCGAGGTTTCTCCAATCTCCTTTAGGCCAGTAAATCTGGTCTTTTTTTTTTTTTTTTGTGAGTTAGAATTATGCTCTACATCCTTCTCCAGCTCTGTCCAGAACCCTCTGTTGTGATCCTGGTCAGAGCAGTCAGTGGTGGTAGCCGGGCACCATCTAGCTATACTGGACTCAGTCCGGTGGAGGCCTTGGTAGCTGTGGACAATTAGTCCTTTGGACTAATCTTTTCCTTGTATCCTGTTCTCTTCATTCTCTCTTGCTCCCGAAGGGATGAGACCAGTGGAATATCTTAGATGGCCACTCACAGGCTTTTAAGACCCCAGACACTACTCACCAAGGTAGAATGTAAAGCATTGTCTTTATAAGCTGTGTCATGCCAATTGAGCTAGATGTTCCCCGAGACCATGGTCCCCAGAGCCCTCCGCCCAGCAATTCAGTCCCTCAGGGAGTTTGGATGTGTCTATGGGGCTTCCATGACCTTTCCTTGTACAGGTTTTGCTAGTTTCCCCTGTATTGTGTACTGTCTCACCCTTCACCCAAGATACCACTTATCTATTTCTTTTTTTTGTCTTTGCTGTAAATATATCTGTCACACAACTTTTGCTGATTCGCCTTTTTACAGGTGTACAACTTACTGGCAGCAATTACAGTAATCAGCTGTGCAACCCTGCCCTTAATCAATGTGATTTTACCATCGCCATTAACCCCCCTTTTCCCCTTACCTCCCACCCCTGGTAGCCACTAATAAACTTTGGTCTCTATATATTTGCCTTTTTGTCTCTTTGTATAAGTGATTGGCTTATTTCGTTCAGCATGACGTCTGCCAGCTCCACCCGTATTGTAGCATGTATATCAAGACTTCATTTCTCCTACTGGCTGTGTAGTATTCCATTGTATGTATGTACCCCATTTTGTTTATCTATTCATCTGTTGATGGGTGTTTAGGTTGTTTTCACCTTTTGGCTATTGTGACTAGTACTGCAGTGAACGTTGGTGTACAATTCTCTTTTTGAGTCTCTGCTTTCACATATTTTGGGTATATATCCAGGAGTGGAATTGCTGGGTCATATATATGGTAGTTCTATTTTTAGTTTTTTGAAGAAGTGCCACACTGTTTTCCACAACAGCTGTACCATTTTGTATTCCCACCAGCAATGGATAAGAGTTCCAATTTCCCCACATCCTTACCAGCATTTGTTATTTTCTGTTTTTTTTTTTTTTCCTCTTAGCCATCCTAGTGGGAATGAAATGGTATCTAATTGTGGTTTTGATTTGCATCTCTCTGGCTAATACTGCTGAGCATCTTTTCATGTGTTTGGTGACCATTTGAATGTCCTCTTTGGTGAAATGTCTATTCAAGTCCTTTGCCCATTTTATGATTGGGTTATTTGCCTTTTTGTTGTTGTCGAAGAGTTATATATATTTTGGTTATTAGATTCTTGTTGGATATGTGGTTTCTGAAGATATTCTCCCAGTTGGTAGCTTGTCTTTTCACTTTTTTGGGAAAGTCTTTTGATGAACAGAAGTTTTTAATTTTTATGAGGTCCCATTTATTTATTTTGTCTTTTACTTTTGTTACTATAGTAGATAATCCATTGTGGAAAGCCAAGCCTGAAACATTGCCCTTGCTTGTCCTTCTGAGAATTTTATGGTTTTAGTTTGCATATTAAGGTCCTTAATCCATCTTGAATTTGTTTTTGTGTATGGTGTGAGGCATGGATCCTGTTTCATTTTTCTGCCTGTGGAATCCATGTTTTATCTTTATTATCAGTCTTTGAAAAAAATAATAGAAATTTTAAATAGACAAAAATAACCCCCACTACAACTCTGCTTACAGACCAGCTCTTTTTATTTTCCCATATTCCTTTTTCATATGCATGTATTTGAATATTAGATGAGATTTTGAATTGTGTTTTCTTAGTTATAGCACCTGCATTTTAAATGATTACAGTATATTCCACTGATTTACAATACCCTTATTATTATTATTTTTAATAATATTTTAATGTGTTTTCGGTGTAGTTTTACATAGCAGTTTAGGTTTCCATTCAACAATTTCTGCACAAATTGTTCAGTGACATCGGTTACATTCTTCACAATGCATGAACATTCTCATTATTTTCATTCTGGTCGGTCTGTTATAATACTCTTTTAAAAAAAAAGAAAAATCCCCAAGTCAATAGACTTTTAGAGAATTTAAGAATTTTACCATTTTAAAAAACACTGCAGTGACATTTTTTCTACGTATAACCTTTGTTCTCCAAAAGCAATTCTGGTGGAACTCTGCATTATGTGTAGTTGAAGTTTTAGGAACTCTAAATTGAAGAGGTATGTTTCATGTTGGTTCCCTCAGATGTTTGTAAGCAGAACATCTAAAATATGACATGGTGTAATATGATATGTTTTCACAGAAGAAGAGCTGTATTTTTTCTTCCTGGTGCAATGACTACGTCATTGGAAATGTGTGTGTTTCAGTCTTTCTTGTGTCTGTTTATTTTATCAAAGGAGCTACATGTACATAGTTTAAGTTATAATATTATCCTGGGTGGTGCAAACAGTTTGTGCTCGACTTGTTCAAACCCACCTAGCAGTGCCATGGAAGAAAGGCCTGGCTGGTGATCTGCTTCCATAAAGATTACCGCCAACCCTGTGGAGCAGTTCTACTCTGTAACACATGGGGTCACAATGAGTCAGAATTGACGCCATGGCAACAGGTTGGTTAGTTGGTTGGTTTTTAAACACTTACATGTCTTGCCAGCACTTTCCATCTGTGATTGCATTATTCTTAAGAGCACTGAGTGAGAGGCGGTAGATGATTCATCTGCATTTTAAACATGAAAAAAACAGGTATCTGAATATCATATAACTGCCCAGATTCTCCTAGGCAGCTGATATGTCAGACTTGGAAGCGTTTGACTACTTGTTCTAATTGTTAGATGTCATTGAGTCACTTCTGGCTCTTAGCAACCTTATGTATAACAGAGCAAAACACTCTCTGGTCCTGTGCATCTTCACGATCATTGTATGTTTGAGTCAATGGTTGTCGCTATTGTGTCAGTCCATCTCATTGAGGGTTTGCGCTCAATTTGACTACTGGTTTAGGACTATCTGGCATTCCATTTTCATAAAAAGATAGACAGGACAAAGGAGTGTTCCATTCAGAGACCTGCGCACACGTTGTAGAAGTGCCTGACGTGGCCTTTTGGATAGAGGGCTCCACAGATGCCCTCGTCGGGCTCTCATCTCAGTGCCTGTCTCTTCTCTGCTAGTTGTGTCTCTTAGTCATTTAGTGAACCTAGATGCTCAAGCAGGGAGCTCTGGTGGTGCAGTGGTTAAGCACCCAGATGCTAACCTAAAGTTTAGTGGTTCAGACTTACCCAGTGGCTCCGAGGGAGAAAGACCTGGCAGTCTGATCCCGTAAAGATTACAGCCTAGGAAACCCTATGAGGTAGTTCTATTCTGTGCTGTAGGGCCACTATGAACTGGAATTGACTCAACAGCACACAACAACAACAGATGCTCAAGCACAGTTTTGATATAAGTCTTTTAAATTTCTCTAGAGCAAAAAATGTCAGGTCACGAAATCCAAGACAAATAGCCAACTGGTGGGATATACTTATATACACCAGATAAAGGCTTGTTGTTGTTAGTTGCCATTGAGTTGATTCCTACTTATGTATGCAGAATAGAACTGTGCTCCATAGAGTTTTCAAGGCTGTGACCTTCTGGAAGCAGATCACCAGTCCTTACTGCTGAGGCACCTCTGGGTGGATTTGAACTGCTGACCTTTCAGTTAATAGTCCAGTGCTTAACCATTTGCACCACCCAGGGACTCCTAGATAAAGTGTTAATATCTTTAATTCTCATTAAGATTGGTAAGATAAAGAAAAAGCCCATTGGAATATGAGCAAAAGACATGAATAGGAATGTCATAAGAAAGACAAAGCAAATTTGAAAAAAGAATCATTTTCATTAATTATCAAATGTTTTCAAATGTTAATAAAACAGCTGTATTGTTATTTGTTTTATTTAGATTGTCGAAGATTTCTAAAAACAAGGAATTATGTCCTATTTGGCCAGGGTGTAGAGATTCAGGAACACTTATACTGTCTTGCGTGAAAGGTGAATTGGGAAAATCTTTTGAGAGGGAAATCTGCCGGTATACTTTCAAAATTTAAAAAGTGCATATTTATGACATTGCCATTTCTACTTCGTGGGTAAGATCTCTGTGAAAGGATCTTTACAACATGGATTGTAAGAAGTAAAATTCTGTAACTAACTGCACATTATTTGGGTTGGTTAAATATAGATGATCAGTTCCAAGGAATACTGTAGTATGCCATCACAAAACGAGATGAAAGAGATTGTAGTGATTAGATTAATTGCTCACACTTACTGAGCATTGGTGGTGTGCCAGGCGCCACTCTAAGTGCTTTGCGTGTATTCTTATCTAATCCTTTCATCTACCTTATGATTTAGATAGAGAAGAGAAAGTTGAGATAGTAGAGGTTAAGAAATGTGCCTAAGTACCCACAATTCTAGTATGGGCGGAACCTTGAAATTTGAATTCAGATGGCTTGACTCCAGAGTTTGCGTCTTAACCAGCTGTGGATGCTGCAGTACATGGATATGGCATGTGTCTTGAGAAAAAAGAGGAAGAGCTATATACCTGTCCAGGAGGATTACTGAAGGCTTGTGAACTTGACAATCATTAAAACACAGTGACAGAATCCAAGATTGAGGGGAGAAGGGAGACAGTGAGAGAGAGACACAACTCTTGGGGCCAAAAACTGACTGGGAACCCTCTGAATCTGTGTAAAAATGTCATGGCATCAGACCTTCTCACCTAACTCAGGAGACAGGAGGAGAATCATCAATATCAGCCCAAGGCTGATTTCCATGAGATGGAGGTCAGACATACCTCTACTCTCCAACCTTTCTACCAGTTCTGACACCAGCCGTCCTTCCCATGACACTCTCTACTTCTCTGCTGAGTTTGATAATTCATTGCAGTGGCCACACGCAACTCACAGACCATACTCACAGTTATGGGGTTTATAGGGAAGTAACAGCTTATAATTCAGGATCAGGATCAACTTGGAAATAATAGGAATGACTCAGGATATGGTTTTTGATCACAACAGCTTCTTCTTGGCCATGCCCACAGGTAGGCCTCTCTCGACCCTCGGCCCTCAGCCCTCAGCCGTCAGCCCTCGGCCCTGTTTGGGCAAGCGTTACAAAGCTTTGTAGCTCCACTGATAAATGCCCGAAAGCACCTCAGTCTGCCAGGAAGCTTCGTGCCCGAAGGCGCTCATCTCTCTCACTCTGTAGGTCGACAAGCCTAGCCTGCCAGTCCTGCGTTGCTGCTGTCTCGTGCTGTCTTTCAGTGTTATAACTCTCTCACTGTCTCCTGGGTCTAGCAGGTTTCTCAGTGCAGAGACCCTGGGTCCAAAGGACGTGCTCTGCTCCTGGCTCTTCTTTTTGATGGTAGCGAGGTCCCCTTTCAACCTCTGGGATTGACTCCCTTTAAGCCTAGTGGGATAGCAAAACTGACCAATCCCTTTGGTGGGCCACAAGCACCTTATTTGTATAGTCCCACCGAATCATTTTGTGGGAGTCAAGATGATGGCTAGAAGGGCCATACAGAAGCAATTCACTGCACCACAATCTGGAACAATGTTTTTGTGAGCTTTATTCTTCTCAGTTGTAAGACTGAAGGTGCATGTGTTTGATGTTGTAGGAAGCGGTGACATTCAAGGACATGGCTGTGGTCTTCACCGAGGAGGAACTGGGGCTGCTGGACTCTGCCCCGAGGATGCTATACCAAGATGTGATGGTGGAGAACTTCAAGAACCTGGTCTCCGTGGGTGAGGACAGGTGCCCTCTAACTGCACCGCAGCCCCCTTGAGAGTCTCTGTTCTCAGTTGTTTTAAGGCTTTGGGCCTTTTAAAATGGTTCTTCGACCTTGAAGACAGAAGTTTTACAATCGGTGTGACAACAGGGAGAGGTTTTTCTAGTCTCTCGCTCAGGCAAAGGTCTGTCCTTTTAAATCACTGGCTCTCAACCAGGGATGATTTTCCTATGCAGGGGATATTTGGCAATGTCTGGAGGCATTTTTGGTTGTCTCAACTGGAGGAGGAAGATGGGTGCTACTGGCATCTAGTGGGTAGTGGCTGGGGCTGCTGCTGAACATCCTGCTGCGGAGCACAAACAGCTTCCCCATACCAAAAATTAGTCCAAAATGTCAGTAGTGCTGAGGTTGAGAAAGCCATTGGTGGGGTCATGAAGTCAGTTTCGTTTCGTGCACCATCCTTTTTTTTTTTTTTTTTCTTTTCAATGAAATAGATCAGGATAGAGAACACCAGAGTTCCTTACCAAGAACTTCTCACGTTGCAGCACAACCTGTGGCTGTTCGCAGTGTGAGTGGCATGAGACACAGTGAGAATGCAGTGAGAACACAATCGCTGGAGCTCATTTGATCTCTCTCTGTATACACAGGAGCCCCGGTGGCACTGTGGTTAAGCGTTCAGCTGCTGACCCAAAGGTTGGCAATTTGAATCCACCAGCCACTCCTTGGAAACCCTATGGGGCAGTTCTACTCTGTCCTGTAGGGTCGCTATGGGTCAGAATCGGCTCGACAACAGTGGGTTTGGTTTTTTGGTTTTATATATACATGAACTAGGCCACAACCTAGATCTATTTCTTGTTACAGTCCATGATCAAAAAAATCTTGAAATGTTGCTTTAGAGATTATAAGGGTTATAGCATTTGAACCAAAATATATTTTAGTTGTAAGTATGTGTACCTTAAATACATATGTCTCTGCTTTTTTGCAGGACATCATCCCTTCAAACTAGATATGTTATTCCAGTTGGAAGCAGAGGAAAAGCTTTGGATGATGGAGACAGAAAGCCGAAGAAGTGAGTATTCTGGTGAGAACAATGTGGCTCTTCTTTCAGGAACTAGCTAGTCTGCTGCTTACCAGTCCTACGATCACTACCCTTGTCTGAGTCATAGGCAGCTCTTGCCTGGATTATGACAACAGCCTCCACGCTGGGCTCTGTGCTTCCTCCGTTACACTCCTATAGTCTGTTCGCCACATGATAGCTGGTGTGATTCTTTAAAAACCAAGTAGGAGCATGCCATCCCTTTGCTCAAAGCCCTCCAAAGACTTTCCATTTCACTCACAGTCCTCACAGCAGACTGCAAGGCCTGACCTGATCTACCCTATCCCCCGACCCCCGGCCAGTCTCTCCTTGATCTCCTGTCCTTTTCCCCTTTCAAACCATTCCAGCCACACTGGTCAGCTTGGAGTTTTTCTCAGAGGCACCCAGTTTTCTTCTTCCTCATGGCCTTTGGCTGGCTCTCCTCTCTGTCTCTAATTCAGTTACCATATAAAGTCACTGCCTCGACCCTGCCAAGTCTTTGCTCAAATATCAGTTCATCAGAGAAGCCCTCTGTGTCTTTCCTTTCTAAAACACCACCCCTTCTACATTCTCCTACCCCTTACCTTGCCTTTAATTTTTTTTTTTTATCGTGAAGATATACGCAACAAAACATACACCAGTTCAACAATTTCTGCACATACAATTCAGTGACACTGATAACATTTCTCCGAGTTGTGCAACCATTCTCGCTATCCTTTTCCAAATCATTCACCACCATTAATATAAACTCACTGTTCCCTTAGCAGAAACTCCCCCTTCCCCCTCCCTCCCATCCCTGGTAGCTACTAATAACCCTTGGTTTCTATATGTTTGTTTATTTCATGTAAGTGAGATCATATAGTATTTGCAACTGGCTTGTTTCACTCAGCATGATGTTCTCAAGGTTCATCCATGTTGTGGCGTGCATCAGGACTTCATTTCTCTTTATAACTGAGTAGGATTCCACATTTTGTTTATCTATTCATCTGTTGATGGCCATTTCAGTTTCCACCTTTTGGCTATTGTGAATAGTGCTGCAATAAACATTGGTGTACAGATACCTCTTCCTGTCGCTGCTTTCACGTGCCTTGGGTCTGTACTTAAGAGTGGAATAGCTGGGTCTGATGCTAGTTCTATGTTCAACTTTTTGAGGAACTGCCAAACTTGTCCACAGTAGCTGTACCATTTTACATTCCCACTGGCAATGGATGAGGGCTCCTATTTCTCCACAACCTCGCCAACACCTGTTGTTCTCTGTTTTTTTGATCATTGCTACTCTAATGGGGATGAGATGGTATCTCACTCTGTTTTAATTTGCATCTCCCTGATGGCTAATAAGAGCCCTGGTGGTGCAGTGGTTAAACACTCAGCTGCTAACCAAAAGGTCGGCAGTTTGAACCCACCAGGGGCTCCATGGGAGAAAGGACCTGGTGATCTGCTCCCCGAAAGACTATAGCCTAGGGAAGCCTTTGGGACAGTTCTTTTCTGTCCTATAGGGTCATTAAGAGTCAGAATCGACTTGACTTCACACAACAACAACAACAACAATGGCCAGTGATGTTGAGCATCTTTTCATGTGTTTATTGGCCACTTAAATATCCTCTTTGGTGAAACGTCTGTTTGCGTCCTTTGCCCATTTTTTGCTTGAATTGTTTGTCTCTTTGTTGTTAAGTTCTTACCTTATTTGTGTCTAAGCACTGATCACCCCCTGACCTAGTAGCATAGTTCCCTGTTCATCCCATCTCTCCCCATGAGAGCAGGGATTTTGGCAATTTTGTTTATGGCTGTGTACTCAGAGCCTCCGAGGGGCCTTCTACATAGTAGATGCTCATACTTGGTGAATGAATGAATGATTTAAATAATTCCTGTTTTTTTGAATAGAAGTGAAGTACCCTCCTCATAGCTTCTCCTAACCTATGATCCCAACTTACCTAGCCAACCATTTACCGCTTTTCTGCCCTTCCTCTTCCCATCCTCCGTTCCGTTCTCATGTTCTCCCTCACTTCTTCACGTTTCACTGGAAACCTTTTCCTTTTCTCTTCTTTGTGTGTTTAATTTGTACGTTCATCAGTTCTCCCCGCACTCATTAAATTTGAAAACATTAGATGTGCCTAAAAGCCAAACCAAACCCATTGCCATCAAGTCGATTCTGACTCATAGCGACCCTGTACGACAGAGTAGAACTGCCCAGTAGGGTTTCCTAGGCCGTAATCTTTATAGGAGCAGACTGACAGACACATCTTTCTCCCGTGGAGCGGCTGGTAAGTTTGCATCCCCAACCTTTCAGATTGCAGCCAAGCGCTTGACCACTGTACCACCAGGGCTCCTTGGATGTTCCTAGACCAAAACCAAACCAAACCCATTGCCATCGAGCCCATTCTGACTCCTAACTACCCTATAGGACAGAGTAGAACTGTCCCATAGGGTTTCCAGGGAGCGGCTGGTGAATTCAAACCGCCAACCTTTTGGTTAGCAGCCGAGCTTTTAAACCACCAGGGCTCCTAGATGTTCCAAGAGAATGCAGATTTATACACTCTCTCCACCCAAAAATAACAAAACAGAGAGGCTGCCTACTAGGGTGCTAGGTTAGGCCTCAAATCCTGTCAGTAGTCGGTAGGTATAATCCCTCCGTTTGTCCATCTGCCTTCTTACGCCTACATGCTGCTTCACGTTTGGAGTCTTCAGGAACGTTAGAGACTTACTCTGCTTTACTGGGTCTCTCATTTTCATAGACATACCTAACCTCGGGATTATGATCCCAAGTATTGTCACTGCTCATTTTTGCATAATAAATCAAGTCCCTCCTTGAAGAAATCTTGTAGCATTTTCTGCCAGCTTTTCTCAAAGGTTTATTTTTATCCTTTCCAATATTAACATGTTTCAGGATTTTGTAATCATACTGCATGTATAAATAATGTCCTGTAGGAGCACATAATATCCTATAGGCCACAGGAGCACAAATTAAAGGGCTTTTATTATTATTATCATAAAAATAGGTCTAACAAGACATACACCATCTCAACAATTTCCACATGTACAGTTCAGTGACATGGGTTACATTCTTCGAGTTGTACATTCTCGCTTTTCTTTTCCAAATTATTCCACCACCGTTAACATAAATTCAGGGTACCCCATTAGCCATAAATAATCTTTGGTTTCTATGTATTTGTTTATTTCATGTAAGTGAGATATACGGTATTTGTCCTTTTACAGCTGATTTTACTCAGCGTGATGTTTTCCAGGTTCATCCCTGTGGTGGCATGCATCAGAACTTGATATCTCTTTGTGGCTGAGTAATACTCCATTCTGTGTATGTATTACATTTTGTTTATCCATTCATCTGTTGATGAACATTTCAGTTGTTTGCCCCTTTTGGCGATTGTGGAAAGTGCTACAGGGAACCTTGGTATATAGGTTTCTGAGGGCTTGTTTTTATAAGGATGCTTAAAAATAGAAACCTTATAGACATTGGAAACAAGTGGAACTCATGTCTCTCTTCCTCTTAGAGAAGGCTCATAGGTTTAAAGCAAACTAATGTGATTTTTTTGATTATTTTGGAACATTGTCTTCTGGAGGATGTATAATTCTGACATAAGTTTAATTTCTTAGTCACATAATTATAATTTCTTAGTCACCTGTGGATATGTAAAGATTGATACCTATTAACCTTAAAAGATAAAAGTAGCTAGTCACGATTATCAGAATGTATAACTAAACTCTACCAGCTATCTGCCATTTTGTCATACTGTGGTGGCTTGTGTGTTGCTGTGGTACTGGGAGCAATGCCACTGGTATTTCAAACACCAGCAGGGTCACCCATTGTGGGCAGGTTTCAGTGAAGCTTCCAGACTAAGAAGAAAGGCCTGGCAACCTACTTCAGAAAATTAGTCAATGAAAACCTTATGAATCACAACAGAACATGCTCTGACTCACTGCTCAACGATCAAGAGGGATCAGTAGCTAGAGGGGAACATTATGTTTTGGGAAGTAGAGGGTCGATGAGGATGTGGGAGACACCTGGTAAGATGGATTGGCACAATAGCTGCAATGACAGCCTTGAACGTGCTGGCCATTGTGAGGGTGATGTCGGACCCGGCAACGCTGAGTTCTGTTGTAGGTAAGGTCACCTTGGGTCGGCGTCAACTCGACGGCAGCTAACAACAGCAAAACTAAACTGTCAAAAATCACCAGTACTAATATGCCAGGCATTACCACTCAGCAACTCTTCTGTATCAGTTTCAGGTTGACTGCTCATTGGTGAAATGTGCCTCATCCACACAGCCAGCTTCTCACTTCACCACCTTCCCCTCTTGCTAATACTGAAACCCTCACCTCACCTCTATACACTCATTGATTAGCAGCTTCAAGTCGGGCATTTCCAGAAGTCCAAAGGCACTGACATACCTGTGGAGATGAGCAGAGTCCTGGTTAGGAAAAGGAAAAGACAGAATTTCTAAGTTTTCCAGTTCAGTTTGCATCCTAATGGTAGTAAGCTTAGTTAATAGCACAGCTGATGTAAGAAGCTCTTTACGTGCATTTGATTCTGACAGTGATCCTGTGAACCTTGTGCTGGTATGATCTGTTATAGGTGAGAGCAAGTTGAAACATAGTAAAAGTGAAGTGGCTTGCGAGAAGTCACATAGCTAGTAAGTGCCTGAGCTAGGGTTCAAAACCTTATTTCCTCTGACTCCATAGCCCGTGCAAATATTTGTATGAATTAAAACATCTTACCTGAATCCATAATTTTGCATTCTATGGAGCATTTATCATCCATCTTGGAAGTGAAACTATTTCAAATATTTATAAGTCATAGAAAAACAAGTTACAGGTAGTCCCCAGCTTATGACAGGGCTCCGTTCTGACGACTCCATCATAAAGCAGTTCTGATGTAAGTCACATGCCTCATTTTTTTTAGTTTTCGTTACTACTACATTTTATTACCAGTATCTTTATAAAACCTATCTTTATTTGTCTTTGGGGATTGGAAACATTACATATAAACTTAGAGATACACTTTAATACATACCTAAAAAAATGCACACATCCATAAAAAAACAGACAGCCTTGGCATTTTGTCTGTTGTGGTAATAACTCGACTTGTGGAAGGTCCTGGATCATCTGGATTATCCCTGAGAATGGGAATGACATTTCCAGTCAGAAGATTAGTAAGGGTTGTCTCTTTGGTCCTTTGAGCACTGCAACGTTTTACATAGTACATATTACTAACAATAAGGTATACAAAAAAAAAGTTCTTAAGTGTGGTTTGTCGTAACTTGAATAAGTCGTAAGTTGAGGACTACTTGTAATTCCCTTACATAACTTCTGTCTCCATCTTAGTTAAGATTGTCATGTAAGAAACCTGTAAGTTGAGGGGCATATTTAATTACAAGGTATTATTTGAATTCTATTTTTGATCCTAAATTTATTAAACTACCCAGTTCAGTTTTAACTTTAATTTCTGCACCTTTTTTTTTTTTGTAGTTGACAAATGAACTGCCATTTTAAAAAAGTTAAATCACTTTTGTTTCCCTATCTGGATATTTTTTGCTATTTAATTTATTTGCTTAGCAGTGTATATTACTTTTGAAGAAACTTTTTATTAGGAAAAATATTCAAACACAGTAGAGTATGATGATCACCCATTGTACCAATTGCCTAACCTCAGCAGTGATATCTTTCTACATTCCCATTTTATTTAGAACCTCTCCCCTGCCTTTTTTTTTTTTTTTTTGTCTGGCTTATTTTAAAGAAAATCAAACCCGATGCCATGGAGTCGATTGTGACTCATAGTGACCCTACAGGAAAGAGCAGAACTGCTCCATAGGGTTTCCAAGGTTGTAATCTTCATGGGAGTGGACTGCCACATCTATCTCCCTTGGTGCAGCTGGTAGGTTTGAACCGCCAACCTTTCAGTTAACAGCTGAGTGCTTAACCACTGTGCCACCAGGGCTCCTTAAAGAAAATCAGGAACATGTCATTTCACTTATTAGTGCGCCAGCAGTTTATATACCTAGCCCCTTGTTACAACCTAATATCCCGTTCATGTTTTGTGCTTACTAATTGTCTCAAAAATGTATTTAGAAGTAACTTATTCAAATCAGGATCCAAACAAAGTCCACATACAGAATTCGACTGGTATATATTTTGAAATCTCTTCACAGTTTTCTCTTACTTTTACTTAGTGTGTGAACTGAGTCATGTTTCCTGTGAAATTTCTCACGTTCTGGAGATGGCTGATTATATTCTCGTGGTATTAGTTAACATGTTTTCTTCTGCCTTGTGTTTCTGTTTATGATGGTTTGGTCTAGGGGCCTGATTAGGTTTATATGGGATGCAGGACACTTCACATTGCATCACATCAGTAGGAACACAAAAGTCTAGTTGTCCCTGTGTAGAACCTTTTAAAAACCTTTTTTTTTTTTTACATAAACACACACATATTAATGCATAAATGTGGTCATATACATTTTTTATGCAGTCTTTTTTTTTTTTCTTGTTTAGAGGTCCTTGGGTGGCACAAACAGTTTGCATTTGTCTACTAACCTAAAGGTTGACAGTTCATACCCATCCAGTGGCACCACAGAAGAAAGGCCTGGTGATCTGCTTCCCTAAAGATTAGTCAAGAAAACCCTATGGAGCAGTTCTACTCCATAACGTGTGTTGTCGCCATGAATTTTTTTTTTCCTTGTTGGGTTTCCAGATCTCACAGGCCTGCTTACCCCACCCCCAAAACTGAAACTAAACCCACTACCATTGAGTTGATTCCGACTCATAGCAACCCCGTAGGGTTTCCAAGGCTGTCAGTCTCTACAGAAGCAGACTGTTACATCTTTCTCCTGCGGAGCTGCTGGTGGTTTTGAACTGCTGACCTTTTGGTTAGCAGTCGATCGCTTTATACCCCACCCCAAGGTTAGCTGTATTAACTATTCTGTCTCCTTCTATGTTTGTACATTTGGAAACTTCTACTTAGAAATAGAGAGGTTTTCGTTTTCCTCATTTAAAAAAAAAAAAAATTAGACAACACTATCTTTTCTCAATCAGCAATACCTTGGGGAAAGACTTTCAATTCTACAGGTTCGTGCCGGTTTATTCCTTTCTTAGAGCTGCATAATTTCCCCTGGGAATGCACCATGTCCTGTTTCCGTGTTGCCCTGTTGATAGGTGTTGACGTCATCTCTGTTTTCTTAGCGTTGTAGAGAGCACTGCAATCAAGAAACAAAGATGAACTCTTGTACATCCATGTCCTCTGTGCTGGTGCTTCATGGGGTGAATTCCCAGGTGAATCGGCTGTGTCAAAGAGAACAAACCTAGTTTATTGAGGTGTAAGCCTGGCAACTGGTAAAATATATGTGTATATATATATATATATATATATAGAGAGAGAGAGAGAGAGAGAGAGAGAGAGAGAAAGGCTACAACAAACAGTGTACACACACACTCACGTGAGTATGTGTTAGCCTTCCACCAGCGATACGTAGTTGTGTTATTTTTACTTAGGGAAGAACTATTTAGAATGAGGCTTCCAAAGCCTACTGTTTTGTTGGAGGTCCCCCACAGAAGAAAAATCTCCTTTTCCCGAAAGAGAAAATACAGGAAATTTCTGCCTTTCAAGCTGTTCAGTCCCTTGAAAAGCCTTTTTTTTTTTTTTTTTTGCTGTAATCCATCTATATCTTTCAAAGTTTGCATCTCCCAGCCCTATTCCCTTTCCTGTGCTCAAGAAGGGAAGTTTTAGGGTGAGAGTGATGAAAGTTACGAAGCAGAATGTTACCCATCTTTCGAGTCTTCTGGTCAGAAATCCACCACCCATTTGTCACTTTGCTGTACTGTGGTGGCTTGAGCGTTCACTGTGATGCCGGAAGCTATGCCACTGATATTTCACATACCAGCAGCATCGCCCTGGTGGACAGATTTCAGCAGAGCTTCCAGACTAAGACAAAGAAGAAAGGTCTGGAAATCTACTTTAGAAAATTAACTAATGAAAACCTTGTGAATCACAAGAGAACATTGTCCCACTTGCTCGCTTTGGACACGTCACGAGGAGGGGTCAGTTGCTAGAGCAGATCATGTTTGGTGAAGTAGAGAGCCATCGAGGGCGTGAGAGACCCTTGGTGGGATGGATTGGCACAATAGCTGCCGTGATGGACTCGGTCATACGGGCAGCTGTGAGCATGACTCAGGACTGGGCAGCGTTTAATTCTCTCGTACATGAGGTCGCCATGATTTGGGGGCAACAGCAATTCAGAAATAGGATGTGCGTTTCCTAGTGTTTCTTGCCTAAAATTTTGGCCTTAAACTTACAAGCTAGATTTTAGAGAAATTTCCCTTCATTCTAAGACTTAGTGTATAATATTCGTCTGGTATACAGTATAACCTAGAAGAAGCAGGAAATTAACCTCCCATAGCTGACACATCCTGAGAAAGAGAAAGAATGTATTTTGAAGTGACTACTTATCGCACGTGTTTAGAACTTGAACCCATTGCCATCAGGTTGATTCTGACTCATAGTGACTCTGTAGGACAGAGTAGAACTACCCCATAGGGCTTCCAAGGCCGTAAATCTTTATGGAAGCAAGCAGCTGGTGAGTTTGAACCACTGACCTTTTCAGTTAGCAGCTAAATGCTTAAGTACTACACCACCAGGGTTCCTGTTCAGAATTTACCATCCAGTAAACCTGAACCCCAGTGTACTAGTTTCCTATTGTTGCTGTGACAAATTAGCACAAACTTGGTGGCTTAAAACAACACGAATTTATTGTCTTATAGTTCTGGAGTTCCTGGCGGTCAGAAGTCTAAAATGAGTCCGCACAGCTGCTTCCCTTCTGGAGGCTCCAGGGGAGAATTTCTTTCCTCATCTTTTCCAGCTTCTGGAGGCTGCCCGCATTCCTTGGCTTGTGGCCTGCATCATTGTGACTTCTCCTTTCATTGCACATTCTCCATCTCTCTCGGACCCTCCCACCTCCCTCTTATAAGGACCCTTGAAATTGCATCGGGCCTGGCTGGATAGTCCAGGATAATCTCCCCGTCTCAAGATCCTTACTTTAGGCACATCTGCAGTGTTCCTTTTGCCATGTCCAGTAACATATTCACAGGTTCTGGGGATTAGGACACAGACATCTTTGGAGGGCAGCTTTTTAGCCTACCATACCCAGAAATACAGTTGTTGACACATTTTTCCATGTTTGTATTATTAGAGTGTAACTTTCCATTTATGGAAGTTAGTTATTTAAGACTTGGTACCTCCCCCTTAAACATTTTAAGCCTGTCATACATTTTTAACCATGACCCTCAGTAAGACATACATTTTACATCTTGACCCAGCATGAATATAATGTATCTATATGTTTATGTGTATGTGTATAGCTGAAAAAAAAACATTTCATATACTGATACCCTGCTTGTGATACACTTCTCGTATTTTTTATTCTATTTCTTTTTAATTTTTTTAGTATTTGTCTCACTTTACAAAATTTGTTTCACAGTTCACCAGTACATCCCAACAGTTTGAAAAATGGTCTTCCAGTAGCGATAAAGCAATGAAGAAAACAAAGTACATTTCCTCATGACTGCTACATTCTAGTGGGTCTGTTGTTGCTGGTTGCTGTGGAATCACCTCTGGCTCATGACTGCCTTATATATAACAGAACGAAACACTGCCCATTTCTGCGCCGTGTCCCATCACTATGTCAGACAATATTCCTTTTTTAAAAATTTTTTCCCATATAAAAGTTTATACATACACTGTTATGTGACTAATTGCTCTCCCCATACTGTGACAGCACACTCCTCCTTTCCACCCTTGATTCCCTATGTCCATTCAACTCAGACAATATTCTGTTGTGATCCACGAGGTTTTCATTGGTTAATTTTTGGAAGTAGATCACCAGGGCTTTACTCCTAGTCTGAGTCTGGAAGCTCCACTGAATCCTGGTCACCATGGGTGATCCTGATGGTATTTGAAATAATGGTGGCATGGCTTTCAGCATCATAGCAACACACAAGCCACCACAGTGTGAAAAACGGACAGATGGGTGGTTAGTAGATCTAGCAAGACAAAAATAATTAGAAAGCACATAGTCACATTGTAATAAGTACTGTATGGAAAATAAAGCAGGATAAGGCAAATGGAAGGAATCAAAGGTATGTGGAGATGAGGAAAGATGATTTTGTATAGGGTGTTACTGAAGACCTCACCTAATATAAAGTGACATTTGAGCAGAGCCCTGTAGAAAGTGAGGGAATAAGCAAGACTTGCGGTGATCTGGGGTGAAAGCTTTTCCAGCTGAATACAGTAAAGCCTGTGAGAGCCGTAACGTGGTGAGACTGCCTTGTTTTTCCGAGTCTCGCAAGTTTCCACCTTTGACAGGGCACAGTCTTACCACTTTTCTATCGCTCGTTTTAGTGGAAAATATTTGAATTTTCCTTCTCTGACAGGTTTCCTCCTTACACATGTTCCGGCTTTCGCAGGTTTTACTGTTTAACTCCTTCCCTTCCTCTTCAGGGTTGGCTTTGAGAGTCTGCTCTATGCCCTATTTCTTTCCTTCTCCCAAGTTTTTTCTTGGCTGTACCAAATTAGCTTTCCTTTTCTACTTTTTGTATCTGGACATTACAGAGACCTGAATTACTACCAGGTTTTAGAACAATATGTGTTATTATTCCAACCCTTTTGGCAAATTCACCCTTGGAAGATCATTTCTGCTAGGACCTGAAATACTATTTTATGTCTTCAGGCTGAGCTTTTCTAACCTAATTTGGTAGAATCCCACTTGTCATAAGCCTACTGAGGAAAAAAGCAAGTAGGCTTTTTAATTGATACTATTGTAGGTTGGAATGTCCCCTTATAGCCATCTGATTTCAGACTTGTAGCCCTCATGTTAGGCTGTTTTATTTGTGGTTCTAAATGGGTATCATTTACACTTAGTGGATAGGAGCCTGTTGGCCTCCCTTTTCACTTCATCTGTATGAAAAACACGAGAACAGGGTAAATGACGGTAAAGACAAAATGAACCTTCCCCCGGTTTCTTAAAGTCTTGTCCTGTGGCCTAAGTGTGAAATCCTAGTATTTCTGAACAAAGCATCTGCTTGTCCTCCTCTCTGAATGTTGCTCATTTTTATAGGCAGCAAGAATCAAAATGAGATGGAGACTCTTCGAAAAGTTGCATTAAAATACTTTTTCCATGAAGAGCTATCCTGCTGGCATATCTGGGAACAAGTTGCAAGTGAATTGACCAAGCATCAAGATTCCATGATAAATCTTCAAGGGAGGAGTTCCCAGTTATTACAAGGTGATTCTATTCAAGTTTCTGAAAACGAGAACTGTGTAATGAAGCATAAAGGAGATAGCTCCAGTTGTACTGAAAATCAAGAGTTTTCGACTTCAGGAGCCCAGGATTCTTGGAGGAAACCGTATCTGAGTGAGTCACAGAATCAGAATAGAAGTAAAGAATTTAGCATGAAAAGTAGCCTGCAAATACATGAAGACTTCATGAAGAAATCATCACTTAATGAGTATATTAAAACGGGCACAGAATTACAACCCTACAAATGTGGTGAATGTGGTAAAATTTTTAGTGATGACTCCAGTCAGCATTTACCGTTAGGAGAAAAGCCTCATATATGTAGTGAGTGTGGAAAAGGCTTCAGTTATAGCTCGGTTCTTCCTGTTCATCCAGGTGTTCACACCGGAGAGAAATGTTTCAGTCAGAGCCCACATCTGCAAACTCATCAGAGAATGCACCCAGCAGAGAAGCTCAGCAAGTGTTACAAATCTGGTGATTCCTTCAGTAAGAGCTCTCTTCCTGCTCCGCGGTCTAATCATACAGGAGAGAAAGCCTATAGATGTGACAGTTGTGGCCGGGGATTCAGTAGCAGCACAGGTCTTACCATTCATTACAGAACTCACACAGGAGAGAAACCTTATAAATGTGAGGAGTGTGGCAAATGCTTCAGTCAAAGTTCGAATTTTCAGTGCCATCAGAGGGTCCACACTGAAGAGAAACCATACAAATGTGAAGAATGTGGTAAGGGCTTCGGTTGGAGCATTAATCTTCGTGTTCATCAGAGGGTCCACAGGGGTGAGAAACCCTATAAATGTGAGGAGTGTGGTAAGGGCTTCAGTCACAATTCACCATTAATATGCCATCAAAGAGTCCACACTGGAGAGAAGCCATACAAATGTGAGGCATGTGGGAAAGGCTTTACCCGTAACACAGATCTTCACATTCATTACAGAGTTCACACGGGGGAGAAACCCTATAAATGTAAGGAGTGTGGTAAGGGCTTCAGTCAGGCTTCAAGCTCATCAGAACGTCCACGCTGGGGAGAAACGATTCAAATGTGATACGTGTGGTAAGGGCTTCAGTCAGTCCTCAAAACTTCAAACCCATCAGAGAGTCCACACTGGAGAGAAACCGTACAAGTGTGATGTATGTGCTAAGGACTTCAGTTATAGTTCAAATCTTAAACTGCATCAAGTAATTCATACTGGAGAAAAACCATATAAATGTGAGGAGTGTGGAAAAGGCTTTAGTTGGAGATCAAATCTTCACGCTCATCAGAGAGTCCACTCGGGAGAGAAACCCTATAAATGTGAGGAGTGTGGTAAGACCTTTAGTCAGGCCATAGATTTTCGGGTGCATCAGAGAGTTCATACTGGAGAGAAACCTTACAAGTGTGGTGTATGTGGTAAAAGCTTCAGTCAGTCCTCAGGTCTCCAGTCTCATCAGAGAGTCCACACTGGAGAGAAACCTTACAAGTGTGGTGTATGTGGTAAAAGCTTCAGTCAGTCCTCAGGTCTCCAGTCTCATCAGAGAGTCCACACTGGAGAGAAGCCATATAAATGTGACGTCTGTGGAAAGGGCTATAGATACAGTTCACAATTTATATACCATCAGAGAGGCCACACCAGAGAAAAACCATATAAATGTGAGGAGTGTGGGAAAAGCTTTGGTAGGAGCTTGAATCTTCGTCATCATCAGAGGGTCCACACAGGAGAGAAACCTCATAAGTGTGAGGAGTGTGGGAAGGCTTTCAGTCTCCCCTCAAATCTTCGAGTCCATCTGAGTGTTCATGTTAGAGAGAAACTGTTTAGATGTGAGGAATGTGGTAAGGGCTTCAGTCAGAGCTCATGTCTTCAAGCCCATCAGAGAGTCCACACTGGAGAAGAACCACACAGATGTGATGTATGTGGTAAGGACTTCACTCACCATTCATGTCTTATATACCATGAGAAAGTCCACACTGGCAAGAATCTTTAGAAATGTGAAGTGTGGTGTTGGCTTTGGTCAGAATTCACATTTTCTAGTTTTTTGAGTGCCCACGCTGGTGGTTAAGTCCTGTAAAAGTATTGAGAGTGAAGGGGGATTTCTTCAGACTCAGAATCTTTATAACAAATTCATTAAAATGATGACAGAACCATAATAACAGGAATCAGACTCATATTTAGGAGAGAACTAGGTTGTGGAGCCCTCTTGGTAGGACCCAATTAATATAAATTATTATCTATTAATGTGAATATATGTGTAAAGATCTTTGCCAATACGCTAACTAGTTTTTTTGGGGGGTTATCAGGGAGGGTTTTGGATTATTTTTCCTTTTCTTTAACTTACATTTTTATACTTATAGTGACCATTATTTTTGCTAAAGCTGTAAAACTATGAAAAATAAATAAAATTTCTGACTGAAAATTTCCTATAGTTAAGGATTCATAATATGATTGCTTTGTCTTATATGGTATACAGGGTCAGGGTTACAATTAAGGAGTAGATCCCTAGAAATGAATCTTTGATCTTCAAAAGTAAATTTATATCTGCCACAGATGTACATAAAAGGGTGTTCATTGAATCATTGTTTGTAAGAGCAAGCACAGAAACCATTAGTTGGATTGCCAAGGTATTTTATGATTTATTGGTCCAACGGAACACTGCAAACATCAAATGAGAGAAGCTAAATTTGTAGTTAAGGATGTTATAAGATGTGTAGAACATATCAGCCTGGCTAAACACAAAACATGGGGGTTTTGTGTGATTCCCTCCAAAAATAAAGATATAGAAAACCTGGAAATTGATATTTACTTCTTGTTATCACTATTAGTTTTCACTAATTTTGCTATATATATATATATATTTACATTTCTTTAAACTTATTTTGAAATAATGGAAAACTTTCAGAAAAATTGTAAAAATTATGTAAAATCTCCCATATACCCTTTACCTAGATACACCGTATTAGCATGTTTACTTTATCATTCTCTCCATATATACAAATGTGAGTTAATACACACACATACATATTGATACCTATGTGTACACATACATATTTTTAACCTTTTAAGAGTATGTTACAGACATCTTGCCTCTTATATGTGTGTATGTTCTAAGAACAAGGATGTTCACTTACACAGCTACAGTGCAGCAAAAAATTCTAGAAAATATAGTATTTGTACATAACACTTTATTCAAATTTTATCAGTTTTCCCAATGATATATTTTTTACAGTTCCCCTCACCACCCCTGCCCCCCGAGTCCAGATCCAATCAAGAGTTACACATTGCATTTAGACTTCTTTAATCTGGATCACCACTTCGTTCCTCGTTTTTAATCACCTTGATATTTTCGTAGTTATTTTATAGAATGTCTCTTTATTTGGATTAGTCTGATGTTTACTCCTGATGGGATTTAAATTACACGTGTTTTTGGCAGTACTCCATAAATGGTGTCCTTGGTGAATGACATAAGGGAACATGATGTGTTTATCCCATTGTAGGTGGGGTTAACTTGCATCTCTTGATTAAGGTGGATTTGTGCTGAGGTTTTCCACAATGAAGTTACTGTTTTTTCCTTTATAGTCAGTAATTTGTGGGGAGATATTTTCTGGCTCTGTAAATAGCTTCTTTCTCAACAAACTTTTACCCACTAGTTCTAGCATTCATTGCTAAGACTAGCTTAAACTGATTATTACTCTGATGGGTGCAAAAGGATAATCTTCTATCTCCATCATTCCTTCAACATTTGTTAGATAGTTGTTGTACTCTATGGAAGAGCTTTCTCTTCTGTCCTGTTTGCCTATCATTTATTTTCACAAGCTTCAGCACATCCTTACTCTCTAGCACAATAGCATGTTCCAGGCTCATCTTGTCTTCTGCCTTCCCCAGTCATGGAATTTGCTATTTCTTTAGGAGCCCTGGTTCCTCATAGTGGGGAATGGTAATTAGAAATCAAGGTCTGGGTAGTAGATGTGCTCCTTTTTACTACTAGGCAGATGGAGACAGGTAAGTAGGTTGGTAGGTAGGCAGGAAGGAGAGTTCATACTTCCAATTCTTAACATCATAGTGTTCTTGCTAGTATTTCCTCGTTCCATATTTCTTCATTCTCCAAGAATCAGGAATTTGACTCCCAATATCATCCGTATATTTGCTGGATAATATGGACATGTACCCAGCTAGAACTTGGGGTGTTCTGTTGCTAAAGGGGGGAGAGAATGGAGTATTGGACAGCTAATGCTGGAGCCGGGAGAGTACAAGGTGATTTTTGAATGACATAGTCTCCCAACATTATATCTTTTCCCATTCTCAGGACATGGACCCTTCAAAGCAAATAAAATAACATGTCCCAGTTGGAGCATAAAGAAGTGTCTGGTAGAAAAATCCAAAGATGGGCATATTCAGGTAAGAATCCTGCAGATAACGAGTCCTTGCAGGTAATACTGTATTTTTTGCAAATAATGTGCCCACATGTATAACGTGCAGCATAGCTCACTTATAAAAATAGCAAGGGGGCCTTGCGTGGTTGGCAAAAAATGTATAATGTGCATGTTACTTGCATAAAGATACGGTAGTCCAGCTAATGTTAAGGAATGTTTCTTGTGAAGTGTAGGTGGGAGAGCTCTCCTGGCTTGTGGGCACAGCTGATGCTTTGCTTCATCTACAATTTACCTCTCAGCCTTCTCTTACACATTTCAGAGAGACTGGCAAAGTTCTCAGACCATCAAGGACCACATCCCTCCATTGCTTCTTGAGAGGACTAAGACATTTTAGGGGCCAAACCAGAATATTAGCTTCTAAGCACTGTATTGCAAGGGTTAAAAGCATACTCTGGAATCAGACTTCCTTGTTTAGTTCAGCCATTTGCTAGTTGGGTAACTACACCCTCTCCTCACTTATTGACATGGTTAAGTTCCAAAGACCAGGTTGTTATGTGAAATTGGAGGATGACCATATCAGATCACAAAATGGAGGATGACTATGTCATTACCTAACTGCCAAATTACATCATTACATAACTGCCAAAGCACTGGCTCAGCCAAGTTGACACATAATCTGAACCATCAAAGCCAGTGTTAATGCTTGTCTTGCACCTCAGTGTTCATTACTGCCAGATATATGTCATTAATTTACAGAACAGATAGTAGATTTTTTACTATTGTTGTAAATGCAAAATGTCAGACAACGAAATAGTTGATAAATGAGGAGGTGTATAGACAAGATGCTTAACATCTGTGCCTCAATTTTCTTGTGTGTTCAGTGTGGATAATGATATCTCTTAGTTCTGTTATGAAGTTTAAAGCTATATACCTGGCATATGGACGGTGTTGTACAATATTAGCTATTATTATTTTCAACATAACCTCATTGCCGTGGATCCCAACTCATAGCAACTCTATAGGACAGAGTAGAACTGCCCCATAAGGTTTCCAAGGCTGAATCTTTATGGAAGCAGATTGCTACATCTTTCTCCTTTGAAGCGGCAGGTGTGTTCAAACTGCTGACCTTTTGGTTAGTAGCTGAGCGCTTAACCACTGTGCCACCAGGGCTCCTTATTTTCTACATGTTTTTGTTGTTGTTAGGAGCTGTCTAGTCAGTTCCGACTCATAGTGACCCTGCGTACAACAGGACAAAACACTGCCTGATCCTGTGCCATCCTACAATCGTTGCTATGTTTTAGCCCATTGTTGCAGCCACTGTGTCTGTCCGTCTCATAGACGGCCTTCCTCTTTTTTGCTGACCCTCTACTTCACCAGGCATGGGTGTCCTTCTTCAGGGACTGGTCCCTTCTGATGACATGTGCAAAGTACGTGAGACAAAATCTCCCCATCCTCGCTTCTAAGGAGCATTCTGGCTGTACTTCTTCCAAGACAGATTTGTTCATTCTGGCAGTCCATGGTATATTCAATATTCCTCACCAACATCATAATTCAAAGGTGTCAGTTCTTCTTTGGTCTTCCTTATTCATTTTCCAGCTTTTGCATGCATATGAGGTGATTGAAAACACCATGGCTCGGGTCAGGGGCACCTTAGTCCTCAAGGTGACATCTTTGCTTTTTAATACTTGAAAGAGGTCTTTTACAGCAGATTTGCCTAATGAAATACGTCGTTTGATTTCTTGACTGCTGCTTCCATGGGTGTTGATTGTGGATCCAAGTAAAATGAAATCCTTGACAACTTCAGTCCTTTCCCCGTTATCATGATGTTGCTTATTCAGTTGTAAGGATTTTTGTTTTCTTTATGTTGAGGTGTAATCCATACTGAAGGTTGCAGTCTTTGAGCTTCAAGTCCTTTTTGCTTTCAGCAAGTAAGGTTGTGTCATCTGCATATCACACGTTGTTAATGAGTCTTCCTCCAATCCTGATGCTGCATTTTTCTTCATATAATCCAGCTTATTTTCAACGTAGATGTCATTATAAATTTCTAAGCCAGGGATCATGAAACTATGGCCTTCCAGCCAAATCCAACCTTAGTACTATTTTTGTACAGCCTGATAGCTGAGATTTAACATTTTTTAAAAGTTGGAAGAAAAAAGCAAAGAAGAATATGTGACAGAGACCTATTTGTCCCAAAAAGTCTAAAACACTGGCCCTTTTATGGGAAGTTTTTTATTCCCTGGTATAAGCTTATTTCAGTTTCTCAGAAGCTCTTTCTTCTGAAATGTGTATATAATACATGATAATACAGGTATGTATTATCTCAATTTGTTGTTGTTAACCACCACCAAGTTGGCCCCTGGCTCGTGGTGATCCCATGCACAACTGCCCAGTCAGGCACCATCCCAAACTATTGTGATCCATAGGGTTTTCACTGGCTGATTTTCAGGAGTAGATTGCCAGGCCTTTCTTCCTAGTCCATCTTTGCGGACTTGTCCTTGTCTCTCCTGTCTCTCCAGCTTAGAAGTAGTCTTTAAGAGGGCAGCCTGCATTCCCAGCAAGAGACCCTGGTGCCTAACTCCAGAGGGAGCAGAGCAGACCTTGTTCTCAAAGATGTGTTTATTTTGAACTGTCTGGGGGCTACCTGAAGAACTGATGCAAGGCAGTTACCTTTGTTTTGCCTAATTTGGAATACTCTAAGGATGGAAAATTTGCTAAGTGGAGGGCATTCCTCAAAATCATTGAAAGGCAAATGAACAACCCACTGCTGTCTGGGCCAAAAGATTACAGTTGAGACAAACAATAAAAACCAAGTGCTGTTGAGTTGTTCTGACTCATGGCGGCCCCATGTATATCAGAGTAGAACTTTGCTCTATACAGTTTTCAATGGCTGATGTTTTTGTAAATAGATCACCAGAACTTTCTTCCAAGGAACCTCTGGGCAGACTCCAACCTTCAACCTTTTGGTTAGCAGCCAAGCGCAACAATAGATAAAATGAAAGTCTGGGAAGAAGAACTAGGGGGAGAGATTCTATGGGAAAGTAAGTATTGAAAAGATCCCCACATATACTGGGGAATTTAAAAAGCCATGCATTTGCCCAGGGCAGGGAAGGATACATGGTCAAAAAAGCCCTAAGAAGATCCTAGGCTTTCACCTCTGGCTGATATTTAGGCTCAGCTCAAGCAGAAAATGAAGGCTAAGGTAGAGTTGTTAATCACCTAGCTAACAGTTGGAGTGCCCCAGTACAGAAGCAATCAACAAAGACTGAAAGAATGTTATTTTCCTTTCCTCTCCTTCTCTTTCTCTCTTTTTCCCCCCTGGGGTTCCAGGCATTAAAGGAAATCTATATTAATACACTAGCCGATCACATGCTAAAGGAACAGAGCCTCTAGAGATCACACAAGACAAAGAATAGAGTCTTTTAAAAAAGTTTAGGGAAGTCACTAAATGAACAACTATAACCCACAGCAAGCAATCAAAACAAACCCTGACCAGGAGGAAGAATTTCCAGAGTTACCATATTATAATGTTCAAATTGTCCAGTTTTCAACAAAGAAATCACACAGCATACAAGGAAGCCAAAAAGTATGTCCCTTTCCAGTCTGAGACCGGAAGAACTAGATGGTACCTGGCTACCATCAGTGACCACCCTGACAGGGAACACAACAGAGTCCCGGATGAAGCAGGAGAAAGATGGGGTGCAGAACTCAAATTCTAGTAAGAAGACCAGACTTAATGGTTTGACTGAGACTGGAGGAACCCTGGAAAGCATGGCCCCTGGATTCTCTGTCAGCCCAGCACTAAAACAGTTTCCAAGGCCAACTCTTCAGATAGGGATTGGACTGGACTGTGGGATATAAAGTGATACTGGTGAGGAGTGTGCCTCTTAGCTCAAGTCAATATAAGAGACTAAATGGGCAGCTTCTGTCCAGAGGTGAGATGGGAAGGCAGAGAGGGTTAGGAGCTGGTTGAATGGACATGGGGAATCGGGTGGAAAGGAGGAGTGTGCTGTCACAGTATGGGGATAGCAATTAGGGTCATATAACAATGTATGTATAAGTTTTTGTATGGGAAAAAATAAAAAAGTATGGCCCTTTCACAGGAGAAATGAACTAACCCTGAGAAAGTACAGACATTGGACTTACTAGACAGACTTTAACTTAACTGTGTCAATATGCCAAAAGAGCTAAAGGAAACCAAGGACCAAGAGTTAAAGGAAGAGTGATGTCTAAACAAATCAGGAATATCATTAGAGATAGAAATTATAAAAAGGAATCAAACAAATCCTGCAGCTGAAAAAGTACAATAACTGAAATGAAAAATTCACCAGAGGATCTCAATAATAGAAGAATTACCAAACTAAAAGATAGGTCAATTGGAATTATCCAGTCTGAGTAGCAGAAAGAAAAATGAACAGAGTAAGAGATCTGTGGGACACCATCAAGAATACCAGCATGTGCCTAAAAGGGAGTCTCAGAAGGAGAAGAGAGAAAGCGGCAGAAAGAAGAGTTGAGGAAGTAACGGCTGAAAACTTAAAATTGTTAAAAGACGTTAACCTGTGTATCCAAGACACTGTGCAAACTCCAATAAGGATAAATGCAAAGATATCTATACTGAGAAACATTATAATCAAACTGTCAAAAATGAAAGGCAAGGAGAGAATATTAAAGCAGGAAGAGAGAAGCAACTTGTCATGTACAAGGGATCCTCGATAAAATTAACAGCCAGTTTCTCAGCATGGAGTCCAGAAGGCAATGGGATGACATTTAAAGTATTGAAAGAAAGTAACTGCTAACCAAGAATTCTGTATCTGGCAAAACTATTCTTCAAAATTGAAAGTGAAATTAAGACAGTCTCAGATAAGCAAATGCTAAGGGAGTTTGCACTAGTAGATCTGTCCTACAAGAAATATTTAAGGTAATCCCTCAGGTTGAAATGAAAAGACACTAGCCAGTAACTCGAAGCCATAAAGAAAGAAACTGGTAATGGTAACTACAAAGGTAAAAACAAAAGCAAGTCCCTTTGGTTTGTAAATCCTATATTTTTTTTCCTATGTGATTTAAAAGAGAAATACGTAAAACATTAATTATAAACCTGTGTTAATGAGCACACACGGTATGAAGATATAATCTGTGACAACATCATAAAGGGAGAGGGGCAGAGCTAAATGGGAGCAGAGTTTTGTATACTGTTGAACTAGGTTGGTATTAATTCAAACTAGATAGTTGTAAGTTTAAGTTAACTGTAATCCTCACTATATCCACTAAGAAAATAACTTTAAAAATAGCAAAGGAATTGAGAAGGGGATCAAAACAGTACACTACAAAAAAAAATGAATTAAAAACAAAAGAGACATTAATGGAGGAGTTGAAGAACAAAAGATATATAACATACAGAAAGCAAATAGCAAAAGGGAAGAATTAAGTCCTTCCTTTTCAGTAGTTAAATGGATTAAGCTCTCCAATTAAAAGGCAGAGATTGGCAGAATTTTTTTAAAGCATAATTCAACTGCTGTCTAAGAGACTCACTTTATGTATTTATTTTTATTGTGCTTTAGGTGAAAGTTTACAGCGCCAGTTAATTTATCATAGAAAAATTTATACACGTATGTTCTGTGGCCCTAGCTGCAGTCCCCACAATGTGACAGCACACTCCCCCTTTCCACTCCGGGTTCCCTGTGTCCATTTGACCCGTTCCTGTCCCTTCCTGCCTTCTCATCCTGCTTTTGCACAGGAGCTGCCCATTTGGTCTAAGAGACTCACTTTAAATCCAAAGACACTAATAAACTGAAAAGTGAAAGGATGGGAAAAGATATTTCATGTAAATAAATAGTAACCAAAAGAGGTGAAGTGGCTATACTAATATTAGACAATATAAACTTTAAGTCTAAAAGCCTTACAAGAGATAAAGAGGGCTCTTACATGTTGATGAAAGGATCAATCTGTTAAGAAGATATAAAAATTGTAACAGTGCACAGCTAAGAACAAAACCCCAAACTATATGAAGGAGAGACGGACAGAGTTGAAGTGTGAATTAGATGGTTGTACAATAATAGTTTGAGACTTTAACCTCCAGTTTCAATAATGGATAGAAGAACTAGATAGAAGATAATGAGGAAATAGAGGACATGTATGCCTGCACATGTAGTAGGCTGTATTACAGAAGAGAAACATTGAGCTTGGGAGAGTCACTGTTTTTATAGGAAACTGAGCGAGCCTGCCTTCTGTCTAGGGGATGTTACCTCATCTCTCAAGGGTGCATGCAAAAACACAAAGCATAAGAAATTAGAATGATTAGTCCCTTGCATTTTTATGCAGGGATCCACAGGGCTCATGGCAGATTGCCTCTCCCAACAATAAGAAAAAGTTAACCACCACCACAGGGAAGCAATTAGAGAAATCCAGTATGTGGAACAGAAACCCTGGTGGTGTAGTGGTTAAGAGCTGCGGCTGCTAACCAAAAGGTTGGCAGTTTGAATCCACCAGGCACTCCTTGGAAATCCTATGAGGCAGTTCCACTCTGTCCGTTAGGGTCACTGTGAGTCAGAATCGACTTGACACAATGGGTATATAAGTATGTGGAACATCTTATGTGACATCTGACCTAGTTTATTCAATAGGTCAATTACATGAACTGTTCTAGACTAAAAGAGGCTCAAGAAACCTAACACTGAAGGTAATGAATGGACCTGTTTGGCCATTGATTTAAGTATTAAAACTATAAAAGATATTTTTGAGATAGTCATTGGAAATGTAAATAGAGACTGAGTATTATACTGAAAATTATGTTTAATTTTGTTTGGTGTAATTGATATTTTGGGCTAAGAAATACACTGCTTTATATTTTAGAGATGTGGACATATTTAGAAATGACATGACGCAAAAGAGGTAATTTACAAGTACTACAACAGCCAAAAATTCACAGATGAATCAAGTGTGGGAGTATATTGATAATTGTTGCATTTGGGGAATGTGATAAGGGGATTCGTTTTTCTATTCTTTCTACATTTGTATAATAAAGAATTAACAAACACCATTTTTTTGTTGTTCATCAGTAGAAAAGTGGGCAGTGCATGCTTTCAGGAGTTGAATTTGTTACAGCTATCTGGACGGGATTCCCCATCTCCACCCCCATTTTCTGAATAATCCTTGCTCATTGATTTCAACAGATTTGTAGAAAAATAAGACAGTCTATCACGTTTATAATGTCAAGAGCAGGATGGATGTGGATAATGAGAGTTGAAGTTGAATTCAAGGAAGAAATATTTTCGAGATACAATGTAGGCTTTCCAGCCCCCAAGATTTAGTTTTTCCTTCACTTTCCTGATAGTGCAGTGCCTTTCATTTGTCAGAAAACCCTACATTTCAAAAAGAACAATTAAAACTAACAAAAGTGGGAGGCTTTTGTTTGTGACCTGATCAGAGGTTACTTTTCCTTCTTGGGAGGCTTTCTCATCTTGTAATGAAAATATCGTGCCAGGTAACAAACATTGTTAGAGGTCAGGAAGCATCCAGACACATGCTGAATAAAGAAAGCAGTAGAATCAAATCAAGTCTGAGGTCCTGTGTTCCTTGAGTTCTGTGTCCAGTGCAAGTCCCAGTTCCTTTAAAGGTCTCCTTTTTTTAAAAATATATATATTGTTTCCCTGCTATGATGTGATTTTATTTTCTGATTTCAAGCTTCACATTTCTTTCCTATACAGTCATTTACAGTCACACATATTACTACTGTAATTCAAAAATAGACGCAAATGAGGGAAGAAAGAACAAAAAGAAAAAGCTGAAGTGCTAATAGCACCTGAGAAGTGACTGTGAATTGAATCGGCTTATGTTTGAAACATCACAGCGACCCTGCAGGACATGGCAGAAATGCTCCACAGAGTTTCCAAGGAAAGGCTGGTGGATTCCAACTGCCCAGCTTTTGGTTAGCAGCCAACCTCTTAACCACTGTGCCAGAAGGGCTCCAAAAGGCAGAGATTGCTATGAGGCTCAATCGACTTGGCGGCGATGGTTTTTTTTCTTTTTTTGTAATGTTTAAAAAAGGAGCCCTGGTGGCGCAGTGGTTAAGCGCTCAGCTGCCAACCAAAAGGTTGGCAGTTGAATCCACTAGCCGCTACGTGGGAAAAAGATGTGGCAGTTTGCTTCAGTAAAGATTACAGCCTTGGAAACCGATAGGGCAGTTCTACTTTATCCTACAGGGCCGCTATGAATCGGAATCCACTTGATCACAATGGATTTGGTTTTATTATTTTTTAATGTTTTTTTAAAAAAGCGGCAACCTACTATAAATGCTGCCTTGCCGAGGATTCTGGGAAGTGTAGTCCAGGAGAACCGGTTAGAAACACTTCCGCTCTGGGTGGGCGGGTATTCCGCTTGAGGGTTCTGGGAAGTGTAGTCCAAAAGCTGTGTATAGACTGCGGCATTTCTGCCGGTGGAGGCCGAGGCCGCAGTCGTCAATCCGCTCTGGGAGGTGAGACAACGCCGCGCCTCCTTTGGCCCTGGGAGCTTTCTGAGCCTGGGCTTGGGGCCCGCAGATGCTGGCCCTCTGGGGAAGAGAAGCCGCAGTCAGCGGCCGGGGGCGGGGCGACGGCTTACGTACGGTGGACGTTAGGGCGGTTGGCGCGTCCTCGGGTTGGAGGCGGGCCGGGTCCTGCACCGAGGTTTCCAGAGCGCTTGGTATCCCTGACCTCACTCGTATTACACGCTCCCTGCTGCCTCCTGGCGATATAATCTTGGAAGAGTTGTTTAATTTTTCCGTTTCTTCTCGTAAAATACGTTTAATAGTGGTACCTACCTAGTGTAGCGATGATGTGAGAATTACGTGAAATGTTAGATGTAAAAATGCTTAGAACGCATGCTAAAAGGTGGCTGGCTGTTCCCAATCTATTATTTATTCCCCAAGAAACGCTAAATTCCCTGAAGGCTTCTGTGATCCCGCAAGGGGGTCCGACCTGCAGTTCACCTGGGCCTTCTCTGATCCTTGCAGGACGCCGGGCTGTGCCTGGATTTCTAATGACCATCCCCACCCCTTTTTTAAGGACGAGTGGGTCTCACCCCCAGCTCATGGCTGGGGACGTCCATTGTGATTTATTCTGAACCAGAGACAGAATCGTGATTATCTCCAGCCTTCTGTCCTTCCTCAGCCCTGACTTCACAAAGAGCACCGCAAGAGAGGAGGGGGTGCACCCTGGCTTCTGGTAACATCGTCCTAAGGAGGACTTAACACGCTTGTGTGCTGTGTCGGCTCTCAAATGGAGAACAGATTTACTTCACTCATTGGCAATTTTTTCTGCTGGGAAGATGTTAAAAAATTTAGAATAAAAAAGAGATTGGAATGGACATGTGTTGATGAATGATAGTAACTGGTTAATATGTTGAGTGCCAGGTACTCTTCTAAGGGCTTTCTATGGTTACTTAGTTTAATCCTCATAACACACCTCTTAGGTATTCTTATTATCCCTATTTTACAGATGAGAATATTGCTATGTAAAGAATTTACAAACAACAGGGAAGAGTTGGTACTGGGATTTTAATCCAGGCAGCTTGGCTTCTTGACATTTATGCCATACTCTCCTTCAGCCCTAAAAGATGGTAATTCCTATGACTGAAGGAAGGAGGGTCATTTGGTAATAAATTAGGAAGGTGTGCTGGTTAATGTTATGTGTCAACTTGGCTAGGCCATGATTCCTAGTATTGTGTAATTGCCCTGCGTTTTGTGATCTGATGTAATTGTCCTCCATATTTTGACTGTAATTATCTTCCATTTTATGTGTTGTAAATCCTAAACCTTTATATATTGAGGCAGGATTAGTGTAGGGTGTGTCTTGAGTCACAGCCTCACTCAAGTCACAACCCTTACTGGAGTCACCACCTTATCTGATGTAAGGGGACTTTCCTTGAGGGTGTGGCCACCATCCAATATATATGGATGCTCTGGCAAAGTTGTCTCTTGCTCTGGATCCTGCATCTGGCTTGTCATCATTTGATCTCTGGTTCTTGGGACTTGAGCCAGCCACCTGTTGTTCTGACCTGCCGATTTGGGATTCGTCAGCCCCCGCAACCACAAGTCAGGCGAAGCCTCCAGCCTGACGCCTGACCCAGTTTGGGACTTGCCAGCCTCCACAACCATGTGAGCCATTTCGTTGAGATAAATCTTTTTATACACTTCATTGGTTTTGCTTCTCTAGGGAACCCAGCCCAAGACAGAAGGTAATTTAGGACTTGGAGGACCTGAAAGCTATGTTCATTTAATTAATTTCTTATTTATATGACATTATATTCATATTCTGATTATAGATGTAAAGTGTGTTTATCATAGAGCATTTGAGAAATATATGAAGAAGAAGAATAAAAAGTATCCATAATCCCAGGATGTAGAGATTAACAATTGTCAACATGTTAATATATTTCTCTTTGGTTGTTTCTATGTATATATATTTTTCTGTGCTTTTCAAAAGTTGTATCATATCTACAGTACTTTTATATTGGGTAACTTACGTTTATGAAAAATTTCAAACACATAGAATAATATAATGCATTCTAATGTAGCCGTCAACCCTTGTCTATCTTCAGCTGTTGTCAACATTTTGCCAATCTTGTTAATCTTTTGTTCCTTTTTTTTTTTTGCATGAATATTTTAATGCAAATCCCAGAAATTTATTTAAGAGAACATATAAAATGATCATAAATATGGAGAGGCCGACAGAGAGAGGGCTTTTACAACAATTCCAAAGCTTCCCATGATAAGAATACTGAATTACGTGAGAAAGCTAGGGGACTAGGAAGAGTTGGAGTTAAAGAAGAGAAGATGATGAATTTTGTTTGCTCATTTGGAATTTAACTTGCTCTTGGTTTCCAATTGGTCTCTCCTCCTGGGCTGCAGATTCTTACGTTGCAGGGACTGTGTCATATTCTTTGCACTGTGCCCAGCATTGTGACAAGGTTTACAGAGAGAGGTTATTCATTTGTTTGTGGCTGTTGCAGGTATTCTACTGGCAGCTGGATATAGGGTCCTGCAGTTCTGAGAGATTGTTTTCTGAATTCCCAAAAATGGCTTTTAGGTGACAAAACAGAATAAAAATGATCCATATAGATATTTCTTGTCCTTTATCTCTCTTATTCACTTTTGGCTGGATACAGAAGCCACAACTTTTTCAGAGTGTTCAGAAGTCAATGTACCATTATCAATAATGCTTTTGTGTCCTAAAACAGATTTCCTTAGGAATGAACCAGGACTAATGCATCATTTCTGCGTTTATCACCAGGTCATAATAATAATCTGATAATAACAATAGCTAACATTTATTGGGAGCTATTATGAGTCACAGTCTCTGGGTGGTGCATATGGTTAACACGTTTGGCTGCTAACTAAAAGGTTATCTGCTTGAGTCCACTCAGGTACCTTGGAAGAAAGGCCTGGCAATCTACTTCCAAAAAATCAGCCATTGAAGACCCTATGGAGGACAGGTGTAGGGTCACCATGAGTCGAAATTGACTCGGTAGCCACTGGTTTTAATAATTGAGTAAGGCTGGAGATTTAGAGTGCAAGGAGGAGCTAGAGAGGAAAAGAGCAGCTGGACATGGGAAGTTCTGTCTGTGCGGGATGCCGTAAACTTTAGATTTTATCCTAAAGGCACTGGGGAAGCCATAGAGATGTTTTCAACAGGAAGGGAATATAATCAGATTTTCATCTTGGATCTCTCTCTGGCATCAGGAAGGAACAATAATTGGTTGAGGATAAATACTCTGTTCCAGTTGATTACACACGAAGCATTGTATGTAGTGGTTAAGACTTCAGCTCTCCCTAGGAAATCTTGTGCCAGAAGATAAGGAATGCCCAAGAAAGTATGGAGTTTGTCAAAAGAACACAGGAGCCAACCTGACAGAGTTCCAAATGTTCAAAGCTGGATCAATTTGAGCAACAAAATAAGTAATGATAGTACTGAATTTTATTCCATAGAATAAAGTAAATATTCATGAGTGTGTGTGTGTGTGTGTGTGTGTGTGTGTGTGTGTGTGTGTGTAGATAAGTAAATGCACAGGGAAAGAAGGGACAGTCTTCCCTAAAAAATTCTCCTTCAGTGGAATTCCAGTTAATAAATGTAGAAGGAAATAGAGAAATAGAAAATCACTATTAGGCAAAACACCACCATAGTAATTACTGCAGACATTGGCAGAATCTCATAGTATCTACCCTAAAATATTTGTTAATTACAAAGGGAAGGATGCTAACTTTATAGCCACACATACGCTAACCCAGCAGACACCACCTTAACCAAATAATGAAGGTCAGCATCAGCCGTAATAAGACATATTGACGTCATGAACCCTGTGATACGATGCAATAAGAAGGACACAGCGTCACTTCTGGTGGTATTCTTGCAAAAAATACATAACCTCATTCCAGTCATGAGAAACATCAGACAAACCCAAAATGAGAGATCAGTTCTACAAAACAACTCATTCTACAAAATAACCCATCAGTAGTCTTTGTGTGATAAACATGATAAACAAAAAAAAAAAGACTGAAGTTGTCAAGGATTTCATTTTACTTGGATCCACAATCCACGCCCATAGGAGCAGCAGTCAAGAAATCAAAGTACATATTTCGTTGGGCAAATCTGCTGCAAAAGACCTCTTTAAAGTATTAAAAAGCAAAGATGTCACTTTGAGATTAAGGTGCGCCTGACCCAATCGCCTCGTATGCATACAAACACAGGACGATGAATAAGGAAGACCAAAGAAGAATTGATGCCTTTGAATTATGGTGTTGGCAAGGAATATTGAATATACCGTGGACTGCCAGAAGAATGAACAAATCTGTCTTGGAAGTACAGCCAGAGTGCCCCTTAGAAGCGAGGATGGTGAGACTTCGTCACATGGACTTTGGACATGTCATCAGGAGGGACCAGTTCCTGGAGAAGGACATCATACTTGGTAAGGTAGAGGGTCAGCAAAAAAGAGGAAGACCCTCTACGAGGTGGACAGACACAGTGGCTGCAACAACAGACTCAATCATAACGATTGTGAGGATGGGGCAGGACTGGGCAGTGTTTTGTTCTGTTGTATGTAGGGTCGCTGTGAGTCGGAACCGACTCAACGGCACCTAACAACAACTCTCCACAAGTGTCAAGGTCATGAAAGACAAAGACAGAAACTGTTACAGACTAGAAGAGTGAAGACACTAAATGCAGTTAGGATCCTGGAACAGAAAAAGGACATTAGTAGAAAAACTGATGAAATTCAAATCATGTCGGAAATTTAGTTAACAATATTATACCTGTGTTAATTTGGTTTTGGACATTGTACTATTGTTACCTATGAAAAGCAACATTAGGTGAAGCTGGGTAAGGGGTAGACAAGAACTCTGTACTATTTTTGTACCTTTTCTCTTAGTCTAAAACTAGTTCAAACTAAAATGTTTTCTTAAAAAAGGCTCTGGATCTGAACTGTCAGGTTTGAGACTTGCCTCTGATACCTACTAGTTGGGTAACCTTTGGCAGATGACTTAACCTTTCTGTGCCTCAGTTTCCTAACTGGTAATGTATGGATCATTTCAGTACTTACTTCCTATGTTAGTTGTGAGGATTAAAAAAGAGAATTGAATCTAGTATGGATCATTTCAGTACTTAACCTCATATGTTGTGAGGATTAAAAAAGAATTGTATCTAAAGTGTGGGGAATAGTATTTGACGTGCAGTCAGTGTTCATTAAGTTGTAGCTAAATGTAACAGAGCACAGTGTATCTGTTGTAGACACTGAGGGGTAAGAATTCCTGAGGGGTAAGAAGCAGGATCAGCACAAAGCTGGTTCCTATGAGGTGGAGGTCCAACACACCTCTACTCTCCAACTTCTTCCCTGTTTCTGACACCAGCTGTCTCCCCCTCCACCCCCATCCCCACCCCCAGCGCCCTGGCTGCTTCTCTTCTGGATTCAGTGATTTGCTGCGGTGGTTGCACAGACCATACTCACAGTTGTGTGGTTTACTGGAGAAATAACGGATTAGGGCCAACTTGGAAGTAACAGGAACAACTTGCGATCAGAACAGGCGAGGTTTGGAAGGCTCCCCTGAGGTGGAGAGCACATCCCTCCCTTCTTCAGTGCATTTCAGCTTTCAACCAGAACCACTTTCCCAGCTGTTCTTGTCTGTGCTGACAGGCCCCCTCTCGGCTGTTCGTGCCCCCTCTCGGCAGTGCACAGCCTCTTTGCCTTTGGCCTTCCTGCTGTCGGCCTCTCTACTGCTGGCTGCTCCAGCTCGTAGCTGGTGTCACAGCTTGCTCCGTTCTCTTCGCCGCTTTCCTAGCGGCAGCTGTCATCACTGCCAGTTCTGCGGCCAAGCCCCTTCCAGGCCTCTCACTGCTGGCTCTCTGCTGCCAGGTCCCCTCCTGGCGCACCTTCCATTTTCAGTGTTAGAGCCCTTGACCCGGGTTACAGCCCTTTTTAGGAGATTCCCCTTAGAGGAACCTCAGGTCCAGACTGCTGTGCTCTATCCATGCGCTTCATGGTCCCAGGGTTCCTTCCTTGCCTCTCCTCCCCTTGCCTCTCTCAAAACCTCTGTGGGATTGGCTGCTTAAATAAGCAAACTCCTTGTCAATTTCGAGGCATGGTCCTCCCAGCAGAACCACAGACTGACCAATGCCTTCGATGAACCACAAGTCACTCAGTCCTACTGGATGGATTTTTGAGCCACTGTTTGAATAGTAAATCGACCAATCCCTTGCAAGGTTGTGGCGCAGCCAGTCATTTTGGGAAAGTCACAAGCCCATGAGTTGTCAATCAACTCAGGTCTTGTACAAAAGTAACATTTTCAGCTGGCAGAAACCAGCATCTTCCTTGGGCAAAAGTAACAACAACCCTCCACAGAAAGCAACCTGGGAAGTTGCCCAGGTAGTTTTTCCAAAGAACTAGGGCAAAGGTAACAACTCTTCTGCGCTTTGGGGGAAAATCCCCCAATCTGCCAAAGAACCAACGCAAAAGGCCCCGTAAAGGAGCTCATTTCACTACAACATACAACAAAGAAAAGGGAAACCAGGAATGTAGAAGATAAAACAGATGCTTTAAAGTATTCCCCTCTTTTCACCTCTAACTTTGTGAAATTTCAGTTCTAGCGTACATGTGAACAAACATGAACAGTCTGTATTATGACCATTATTTAACATTAATTTACAAAGACCCTGGGATGATTGTAATGACTCCTCTGTTGTGGTGCATAAAACCACCAGCTTTTCTGCAGCTACAGGGAAATCAGTTACAAGCATTTCCATCTACTCACACATTTGACCTTCACAACCACCCTGTGAAGTAATCTCTGTTGTTCTCATTTTGCAGGTGACAAACTTGAGGAACAGAGAGGTTAATTAGCCAGGGTTAGTCAGTAGCGGTGCCTTTTAGGCCCCAGAGTCCACTCTTAGAGCTGGCATAATTCATTTCCCAGGAGGAGAATGATGACCCAAGGGCTCTTATGTTACCCTTTGTCTTGGTTATCTAGGGTTGCTGTAACAGAAGTACCCAAAATGGGTGGCTTTAACAAGCAAATTTATTTGCTCACAGTTTAGGAGGCTAGAAGTCCAAATTCAGGGTGCTGTCTCTAGGGGAAGGTGTTCTCTCTTTGTTGACTCTGGGGGAAGGCCCTTATCTGTTCAGCTTCTGTTCCTATACTGATAGTGTCTCATTAACATAACCAAAAAAAAAAAAAAAAAAAAAACCCATTCCCAAATGGGGTTACAACATTTATAGGGGTTAGGATTTACAACCCATTTTGATAGGACACAAATCAATCCATAACAGCCTTGCTGTTTAGAGTTGGGCAGATTATTCACTGCACAGAGGCCCCTGGGGCCAGTGATGTGTGCTTAAGGAGAGGTCACCTTTTCCTAATTCACCCAGTGCAGCCATGTGGGCTAGGGCCATGTCTCATGGCTTCTTTCTTCTTTCCCAGTTCTGCTTTCCCAAGACTCTACCCATCCCTGGAAGGAGCAGAAAATGACCAAGTTTCAGGTGAGTTGAGTTTTGATTTTTATCTCTTAAAATGATATCTCTTTTCTTAAAGATTAAGCCAGAAAACCAGTTGCAATTAAGTCAGTTCCAACTCCTGACGGCCCTGTGTGTGTCAAGAGTAGGATTGTGCTCCATAGGGTTTTCAGTAGCTGATTTTTCAGAAGTAGGTCGCAGGGCTTTCTTCCAAGGCACCTCTGGGTAGGCTCGAACTGCCAACCTTTTGGTTAGCAGCCAAGTGTATTAACTGTTGCACTACCCAGGGACTCCCTCTCAAAGATTAGACACATCTTATTTCTCTTCCTTGAAAAGGAAAAAGGACAGTATGTGCCAGTTACTTGCTTTTTTGTGGTTCTAGTTTTTGTTTTTAGCTCTTGTTTTGAGTTTTGGTTTGTCTTATTTTGTTATCATCTATAGGGTCACAAAGTCAAAATCAACTTGATGGCAACAGGTTTGGTTCAGCGTGTTTTTATGTCACAAATAATAGTGTAGAAATTCATAGATATCAAAAAATGAAAAAACCCACAGTACTATGTTTTTTCAAATCAGTTATTTTCCCCATACTATTTTGTATGTCCTTATATATTTTTTATATTGTATACATATATATTTATATGTATATCTTATCTATGTTACATAATTACAGTCACAGTGTATGTATAATATTCAGCTTCCCATTTTCACTTAATGTTATCACTTGAGTGTTTTTATGACTCAACATTCGTTTATGTACTTGTCTCAGAGGATTCTCATTTTTTTGTCTAGACTTTCAGAGACTATAAACAATCATAGACACTGCTGGGCCTCCCAGTAAATTTTGTTGTTGATTCATAACATTTTTTCAGGGGACTTTTTAGAAATGAGGAATCCTGGGGTAGCATAAACAGTTAAGCTCTTGTCTGCTGACTGAAAGGTTGGCAGTTCAAGTCCACACAGAGGTGCCTCAGAAGAAAGCCCTGGCGATCTACTTCTGAAAAATCAGCCATTGAAAGTCCTATTGAGCATAGTTTTACTGTGACACACATGGAGTTGCCATGAGTTGGAATTGATGGCAACTGGTTTTTTTTTTTTTTTTTTAAATGAAATATAGTTTACTTAGAAAAAATGCACAGATCTTAAGTGCCCAGTTCAATGATGGATATATGCCCCATTTTAACAGTTATGTAATTGCATTAGACACCCCCCCAATACAAGATATAGAACATTTATCTTTCCCCAGAAAGTTCCCTCATGTCTCTTTGGAGTCAGTTCCTCACGCCCCTAGAGGCAACCACTGTTCTGATTTCTGCCATTCTATATTAGATTTACTTGTTTTCAAATTTAATATAATCAGTTAAATTATACCATGTGTATTCTTTTGTGTCTAACTTTTTGAGATTCATCCATGTTGCACGTATTCTTTTTATTGGTGACTTGTACTTCATTCTATGAATATATCAGAGTTTATTAATCCTTTTGAAGGATAAACAGAATTCTCCTTTTGAAGGACAGTTGGGTTGCTTGTAGCTTTTGGTTGTTATGGATAAAGCTCCTGTGCTGGGTTGTTGTTGTTACCATCGAGTCAGCACTAACTCGTGGTGAACCCGTGTACAACAGAATGAAACATTGCCTGGTCCTGAGCCAATTTCACCATTGTCCGTATGTTTGAGTCCGCTGTTGCAGCCATTGTGTGTTTTGTGTACCTCCCAACCTAGGGAGTTCATTTTCCATCTCTGTATCAGACTGATGAAAGACTACAGCCTTCAGTGTGGATTACACCTCAACATAAAACAAAAATCCTCACAACTGGATCAATAAACAACATCACGATAAATGGAGAAAATATTGAAGCTGTCAAGGATTTCATTTTACTTGGATCCACAAGTAACGTCCACGGAAGCAGCAGTCAAGAAATCAAAAGACGCGTTGCATTGGGCAAAGCTGCTGCAAAAGACCTCTTTTCAGGTGTTAAAAAGCAAAGGTGTCACCTTGAGGACTAAGGTGCACCTAACTCAAGCCATGGTATTTTCAAGCACCTCATATGCATGTGAAAGCTGGAGAATGAATAAAGAAGACCAGAGAAAGTTGATTCCTTGGAATTACGGTGTTGGTGAAGAATATTGAATATACCATGGATTGCCAAAAGAACAAACAAATCTGCCTTGGAAGAAGTACAGCCAGCATGCTCCTTAGAAGCAAAGATGCCAAGACTTCATCTCATGAACTTTAGACATGTTATCAGGAGGGACCAGTCTCTGGAGAAGGACATCATGCTTGGTAAAGTAGAGGGTCAGCAAAACAGAGGAAGACCCTCAGTGAGATGGATTGACAGAATGACTGCAACAGTGGGCGCAAACATGGCAACGATTGTGAGGATGGCACAGGACTGGGCAGTGTTTCGTTCTATTGTTCATGGGGTTGCCATGAGTCCAAACCAACTCGACTACACCTAATAACAACAACATCAGACAGTATTCTGTTGTGATCCATAGGGTTTTCATTGGGTGATTTTCAGAAGCAGATTGCCAGGCCTGTCTTCCTAGTCTGTCTTAGTCTGGAAGCTCTGTTGATACCTGTCCACCATGGGTGACCCTGCTATAGGAATACTCAAGTAGCACCAAGTTAAATATACAGGGATTGTTTCTTCATTAGACATATTTTTGATGTGACTGTGGATAATTCGTTTCTGGAATTGACAGTGTAGAATGGAGAAGAGGAGGAACCTACTTAAAATTGACTCAAGCCCCTCAGAATCCAGAATAGCTCCCCCCTTGTCCTCCCCACCTTCTCAGTGCTGCCCCTCACCCAGTGGGCATTGGTTATAAGATCGAGGCTGTGTGTTTGGTGTTGTAGGAGGCAGTGACACTCAGGGATGTGGCTGTGGTCTTCACCAAGGGAGAGCTGGGGCTGCTGAACTCTGCTCAAAGGAAGCTATACCGAGATGTGATGGTGGAGAACTTCAGGAACCTGGTGTCTGTGGGTGAGGACAGGCCCCCTGACACTGGATTTCAGTCCCCTGGAGTGTTCTTCTGTCCCTGGGTATTCAAAGCTTTGGGGCTCTTGAAATGGTTCCCTGACCTTGTGAAGTTGAGTTTCCTAATTCCTTTGGGACACCTTGTCTATATCTTGTGTATTATTTCCAAACTGCAGTTGCAGCATATTGGTGGGTTTTAAAATTAGTTGGTAATTTGCTTCATTACCGTGTTCAGTGAAATAGGATGGAAATATCAAAGCTCTTTGTCAGGAACTGCAGACAGTGTGACAAAAATTGTGAGTAAAAACAGGGAAAGAGATGTGATAAAAGTAAATACTAGTTAGAATCAGGTCATTTGATCAGTTCATTGATTTACATTTATGTGTTTGTATACTGGATCACAGTCGGCCGTGATCACAATTTTGAAAAATACTACTTAGAACACATGAAGATTGTAATATTGGAATGAAATTTTTTGCCTTTAATGTATTCACCTTAAACCTTTGCCATTTCCTCTTCACAGGGTCTCAGCCCTTTAAACCAGGTGCGATATTACAGTTGGGGCGAGAAGAGAAGCTTTGGATGATGGAGACAGAAACCCAAGGAGATGGATGTTCTGGTGAGAACCTTGAGTCCTTGCATTTGACAGCCCAGGTCCTCTGCTTCTGACCGCACGCCCTTGGTCGAACCCTGGCCTAAAGCCCCATCATTAGTTGTTGGTAGCTGCTGAGCTGACTCCAGCTCATGGCGACCTTATGTGTAACAGAAGGAGATGTTGCCAGGTCCTGTGTTATTCTGACAGTCACCAGTATTTTCACGTCCATTGTTGCAGCTGTTATGCCAATCCATCTCACCAAGGATCTCTCACACCCTCGCTGGCCCTCTGCTTCACCAAACATGGTGTCCTCCTCCAGCGGTTGATCCCTCCTGATGACATGTCCAAAACAAGCGAGTCAGGCAGTGTTCTGGCGTGAACCACAGGGTTTTCGTGGGCTAATTTTAGGAAGTAGCTCTCCAGCTCTTTTTTTCTGGTTTGCCTTAGTCTGGAAGCTGTCCACCGTAGGTGACCCTGCTGGTATCTGAAATACCAGTGGCATAGCTTCCAGCATCACAGCAACACGCAAGCCACCACAATATGACAAACTGACAGATGGGTGGTGGCTGATTAATTACTCTGCTTTTATTGCAACAGCTCTCTCGCTGCCTCCCTGCTTTCACGTTTGCTTTCCTATAATCCATTCTCCACCCAGCAGCCAGAAGAATCCTTTAAAGTATAAGTCAGATCCTGTCACTCCATTGTTCAAAAACTGCTTCCCATTTCAGTAAAATCCAGTCCTTATTGTGGCCTCCAAGGCCCTACATGACCTGGCCACCCCACTAACTCCCTGAATTGCGTTCCGATCCTTGCCCATTGCTCAGTTCTTTCCAGCTACACAGGACTGCTTTCTTACTTTCTCACACGTGCTGAGTGTGCTTTTTGCCTCAAACCCTTTCTATTGCTCTTCCCTCTGCCTGGGATGTTCTCACCTCACATATCCTCCTCGTCCCCTGCCTGATGCCATTGTATCTGCTCAGATGTCATGTCATCACAGAGCCCCGCCCTGACCACCCTACTTAAAATACCCACCCCCTTACTCTGCCTTCTTTTGTGACTAAGCACTAATCACCAGCTGACATAGGAACATATTATATTTTGTTTACTTTTTTATGGTCTTTCTATTAGAGCGTAGCTTCACAAAAGCAGGGGATTTATCTGTTTTGTTTATTGCTGTATCCTCAGTGCCTATAATACACTCCACACATGCTGTTGTGTGTTGTCGAGTCGATTCCAACTCATGGCAACCCTATGGGACAGAGTGGAACTGCCTCATGGGGTTTCCAAGGCTGTAATCTTTATGGGAGCAGATCACCAGGTCTTTTCTCCCGAGGCGCTGCTAGTGGGTTTGAACCGTTGACCTTTTAGTTAGCAGCTGAGCTCTTAACCTTTGCGTTGGCACCTACTACCTGTTTGTTAAATATTTGTTGACTGGATGAATGAATGAGTGGATGGGTAGGTAGTCTCGTTTGAACAGTTGTGAAAACGCTCCACTCACAGCTTTTCCTAAGCTGTGTATCTGCTTTGCCGTTAGTGAGAACTGCCTTATCCGTATACTCAGGGACATCCCTTAAGCTCTACCTTCACCTTTCTCCTGCATCCCTTCCCTTCCTTCCTTAATGTCCCTCTTTTCTTCACTTTCTCCTTCCTTCATTTATCTTTAATTGTGCATTCCTCAGATTTGTTGTTGTTGTTGTTGTTGTTAGGTGCTGTTGAATCAATATACAACTCATAGCGACCCTGTGTGACAGAGTAGAACCACCTCACGGGGTTTTCTTGGCTGTAATCTTTACAGGAGCAGATTGCCAGTTCTTTCTCCTGCAGAGCCGCTGGATGGGTTTGAACCGCCAACCTTTTGGTTAGCAACTGAACGCTTAACCATTGTGCCTCTAGAGCTGCTTAGATGTACCCAGCCTGAAATATGCTAATTACAGTCACTCCTATGGGATATGCCCACCAACAAAACCAAACCAAATCGAACAATGACAAAACCCAGAAAAATCTATCTGCTGATCTCATAGATTAAGCCCTGCATTTTGTGAGTAGTGGGGGGATAAACTTTTTTCAGTCATTTGCTCATTTCTCTTTCCTGCACGAAGGTTTAATGCGGTTAGGGATGCTGGGCGTCGAGTTCACTTGACTGACTTTTTTTTGTTTACAAACCTACCTTGGGAATTACGATCCCAGGTATTGCCGTTGCTCATTTTTTTCTTAATAGGTAGCTGTCCGACTGCTTCGCCTCCTAGAACAAATCTTTATTTTTATTTTCAAATTTGGGGTAAGCTCCTTACTGAAATTTAACTTCAATACAGAAAACTACACAAATTCTAAACTTAACACAGCTTCATGAATTTTCAGGGTGTAAAATGGCTCTTTATTTGTTTTAGAGTTCTTTTTCATTGCGGTAAAAGTTACAGATCTTAAGTGTGCAGTTTGATGAGTTTTGACAAATGGATACACCTGTATAACTCACATTCCTTAGAAAGCTGAACAAATCTTGCAGCATTTTTGACCCCCACCTCCTTTATTAAAAGTTCTTTTGCCAGACATCAGAATGTCCCAGGATTTTGCATTCTCTTTATCCACCTAGCTCTACAAAGTATGTCCTTGAGGTCTATTTTCAGTGCCCAGAAGCACAAATTAAAGGGTTCTTCTCCTTCAAGGATCCTTAAGAACAAAAACAGAGAATTGTGCTAAGTGGACCTCATTTTCTTCACTTCTCCTGGATACAGCTCACAAGTATAGAATAAACCAGTGTGATTAAAGGGTTATTTCAGAACGTTATTAGTCTTCTGATAAATGCCTAAGTGAATTATAATTTTTATGGCATCTGTATTAGTTATCTATTGCATAGCGAGTTACTCTTTACCTTAGCAGCTTAAAACAGCAAACATATATCTCACAGATTCTGAGGGTCACGAATTTGGTGACTGAATGGGGTGGTTCTGGCTGAGGACCTCATGAGGTTGCAGCCGAGGATTCCACCGATCTGCAGTCATCTGAAGACTTGACTGGGGCTGGAGGATTCACCTCCAAGATGGGGTCATTTATGTTATTGGTGGCAGGAGGCCTCAGTTCCTTGCTGGCTGATGGCAGGAGGCCTCAGTTTTGCCAAATGGGTCTCCCTAGGACTTTCTGAGTGTCTTCAAGACACGGCAACCAGTTCCTCCAGAGCAATTGATCCAAGAGAACAGAAGTCAGAAGCCACAGTATCTTTTATGACCTGGCCTTGGAAGTGACATGCCATCTTCTGCCATATTGGTTTCACAGACCAATGCTAATACAGTAAAACCTGTGAAAGCTAGAACCTGTGCGAGGCAGAAAACTATCAGAGAAGGAAAACACAAATATTTTTCACTAATAGAGAGCAATAGAAAAGTGGTAAGACTGCACCCTATCAAAGGCAGAAAACTTACAAGACCCAGAAAAACAAGGCAGACCTGTCGAGTTCCGGCTGTCACAGATTTCAGTGTAGGATGTGGGAGGAGACTTTAAACAGGTATGAATACCAGGAGGCAGGGGTCATTGGGAGTCATCTTGTATCCTAGCTGTCGGAGCACCTTTTGGTATGTGTGGATACATATCTGTGGAACCTAGAAAATAATTGTAGTCATTCAGGTTTACTAGAAAATTCAGCTAAATTGTGCAGCAAAAATCATCAATGCTTCACTCCTGTAGGATATGTCGGCTATGGGAATGAGTTTCCTAATTTCTTTCAGGTTATAATGTTCACCAATTGAACGTTGTGTACTCGAACTGAATTGAAATGAAGAGGAAATTCTCTCAAGTATGGATTGTTTAATGTGTTTGTTTAATAGCTAAATTAAGGAAATAAAGGCAGTATCTCAGGACAGAGGAGATTTTTCCCTTTACAGATATATTATTTTCCGTTTTTCTCAAGATGTCGCCTTTTTTCCTCCTTAGTAACTCTTGGCATCACAGGGTAATCCATCTGTAAACACTGAAGGATTGACTCAGATTGGCTTGCCTTTTACAGATGTACAACGCAGCCTTGATTTGGAGACTTAAAAATAGCTGGGATTATGCAGATCCTATATACCAGCTTCGCAAAAGAAGAGGTGGTTTTCAAGTGATTATACTTACAGACGAGGTAAAATTTCTCTCCTGTAAAACTTTTCTAGGACAGCATTTTATTGCATTGCAGCCTTCCGTATTTCTAACTCTTTGTACATAAGACTTGGTCTAGTTCTGAATGAGTCTGATTAACACTCAGTGGATAGAGCCTAATGACTCCTTCTTTGTTTTTGTAGGCATGAAAAAACAATGATAAAGTCAAGCTGAACTTTCCAGTGGCCGAATAAGGCCTCCCAGTATGGTCTACATGTGCAGTCTTCTTGTCCATGAACATGCATTTACTTTGTCCTCATTTTCATCTCTCAACTTTCTTTATCCTTCCAGGACACAGGAATCAAAATGAGATGGAGGCTGTTCAAGAAGCAGGGTTAAGATACCTTTTACATGAAGTCCTCACCTGCTGGCAAATGCGGGAACAATTTACAAGTAAATTAAGTGGAAATCAAGATTGTATAGTAAATCTTCAAGGCAAGAGGTCCAAGTTGCTAAACCAAAGCAATTCCCCTTGTCAGATGTGGACAGGAGAATCTATTCAGGTTTCTGAAGACGAGAACAATGTGACAAAGCTTCAAGAGGAGATTTCCAACAGTATCAAAACTCAAGAGTTTCCAGTTAGGACTACCTGGGATTTCTGGAGGAAACTGTATCTGAGAGAGTCACAGAATTATCAGAATAGATGTCAGCAAATTGGCATAAAAAATAAATTGTGTAAATGTGATCAGTGTGTTATGAGAAAGAGCATCCATCACCATGATGGCCATGGAGTATACAAAAGAGAGAAAGCTTTTAGCCACAATAACTGTGGAAAAGACTTCACGAAGAAACCCTCCCAGCATAGTATAATCCACTCAGGAGAGCAAACCTCTGATGAGAATGGAAAAGGCTTCAGTGTTGGCTCTAATCTTGAACTGCATCAGCAATTACAGTTAAGAGAAAAGCCGCATACGTGTAGTGAATATGGAAAGGGTATCAGTTATAGCTCATTGCTTTCCATTTGTCAAATTGACTCAACAGCAGCGGGCTTCACACAGGAGAGAAATGCTATAGGAATGACGAGTGTGGTGAGGGCTTCAGTCAGAACTCACATCTGCAAACTCATCAGAGAGTCAACACAGGAGAGAAACCCTACAAATGTCAGGAATGTGCTAAGAGCTTTAATCAGAACTCCTTTCTTCCTACTCATGAGCTTTTTCACACAGGAGAGAAGCCATATAAGTGTGACAGGTGTAAGAAGGGCTTCAGAGCTACCTTTGATCTTAACATTCACTGTGTAGATAACACTGGAGATAAATCCTATAAATGTGATGTTTATGATAAAGGCTTCAGTCAGACAGCACAACTTCAAGCCCATCAGAGAGCCTACACTAGAGACAAAACATACAAATGGGAAGTGTGTGATAGGGTATTTAATCAGAATTCTGGTCTTCAACAGAGAGTCCACACAGGAGAGAAGCCATATAAATGTAAGGTGTGTCATAAGAGCTTCAGTAAGGCCTCAAATCTTCAAGCCCATCAGAGAATCCACACTGGAGAGAAACCATACAAATGTGATATGTGTGATAAGAACTTCAACTGTAATTCCCATCTTCAGGCCCATCAGAGAGTCCACACAGGAGAGAAACCATACAAATGTGAAACCTGTGGCAAGGACTTCAGTCAGATTTCACATCTTCAGGCCCATCAGAGAGTTCACACAAGAGAGAAGCCATACAAATGTGAGACATGTGGTAAGGGCTTTAGTCAGAGTTCACATCTTCAGGACCATCAGAGAGTCCACAGTGGGGAGAAACCCTACAAATGCAGTGTATGTGGTAAGGGTTTCAGTTGGAGTCCACATCTTCAAGCCCATCAGAGAGTCCATACAGGAGAGAAACCCTATAAATGTGAGGAATTTGGGAAAGGCTTCATTTGGAACTCGTATCTTCGTGTTCATCAGAGGATTCACACAGGAGAAAAACCTTACAAATGTAGCATGTGTGGTAAGAGCTTCAGTCAGGCCTCACATCTTCAAGCCCATCGAAGAGTCCACACTGGAGAGAAGCCATACAAATGTTTTGTATGTGGTAAGGGTTTTAGTCAGAGTTCGTGTCTTCAAGTTCATCAAAGAGTTCATAATGGTGATAAGTCCAATACTCGTGATGAGTGTGATAAAGGTGTTCTTCAGAGCACAGGCTTCTCATTTTCATCAGAAGATCAACACAGCAGAGGATATATATAAAATATTGTGTTTTAGAAATTCAAGACTAAGCTGAGTTTTTCATAGTCATTCCAGTTCCATTGGAGAAAACCTGTTTGTTGTGTGAATATTGCCAGCGTTTCAGGCAGAGCTCAAAATGTCACAGTTCTAAAGAGAACATACAGCAGAGAAACCCTATGAGTGGTACAGTAAGGGTTTCAGTCAGAACCTTCACATTCAACAGAGCTTACACAAGAGCGAGGCCTTAAAAATGGCAAATAAAATCAGAACTGTAGCAGTGTTGTACATGACAAAATCTATGTCCGCTAGAATGTCAGCCTCATGAAGGCAGGAACTTTGTTCACTGCTGTATCACCAGGACCTCAACTCAGTGCCTGACAAATTGTAGGTGCCATGTCACTGTTGACCTCAACGGAGAGGAAAAACCTATTATAAACAGGACAGATACCTGAGAAATTTTTAGTGAGTTCAACCCCAAATATTCAAAATCAATTGTACTGGAAAAAAGATTCTTGAACAAGGCCTTAAAAATGAATTCAAGGAAAGTATCATTTAATAAAAATACACAAAACTGTGCAGTCTACAATTTGAGTATGACATTTTTTGCAGTTGATGCCTGTCCTCTGCTCAGCTTCTCTTCTGAAATAGTAATAGGCTAAAGTTTTTATCTTACCATGTAAGGCTTCTCTGAACAGTATACCATCAGTTGGGTATGATATAAGTCTCACTCTCTTTTCTTGGATCTTTTGTGATAAGAACAGACTGAATTAAAAACAAACAAAAACTGGCTTTTAATTCTATAAAGCTTCCCAAGAAAAGAGTGTGCAAAAGATAAGGGAACATTTTATAACATACCACCAACTGAGGCGCTTTGGATGTTCAACTAAGCTGTTAAGGGCACAGAGAATTTTGGAAACCACCCCATGCTTCTCAGACACTTCAGTGGTTTTTGAGTATGCTTAGTTGAAGGGCTTACTCAGCCAGGAGTATATTTAATGAGGGTGGGGGACAGTTTTCCACAGTTTTTTTCTTCTGGACCTAATGGGGAAAGCAGGAGCCCAGGTGGTGCAGCGGTTAAGTGCTCAGCTGCTAACCAAAAGTTTGGCAGTTTGAACCCACCAGTGGCTCTGTGGGAGAAAAGACCTGGCAGTCTGCTCCCATAAAGATTACAGCCTAGGAAAACCCTATGGGGGCAGTTCAGCTCTGTCCTACGGGGTGACTATGAGTTGGAATTGACAGCACACAATGACAACACCGTTCAGGACACTAGGTACTTAAATTCCATGATATCTCGAGTTTCACTTTACCATCAGAAATCCAGGGCCTGTAATATTCTTCTGTGTCATCACCAGATACTAGAGTGGGCTATTAGTGTTCATGGGTGTTTATATTAGCTAGGATGTTTTCAGTTGTAATTAATAGAAAGTTCAAACTAGCAGAAACAAAAAGGAGGATTTCTTGGTACACACAGATAGGGCAGGCCTGGTTGAAACAGGGCTCTAGATTGATTGTTTTGTGCCTGCCTTACTTATCTCTGCTCTTCTGGTTGAGTGACACTTTTTGCTTTCTAACATGACTTTTCTAACGACCCCCCCCGTCCCCAACTCAAGGATTAGGTTCGTAATTTTGAATCTAGTTTCCTGCCCTCTTGTGGATTGTTCAAGTTCATCATCACTCCAGATTAGGTTCTCTTCATTTCTGGGCCCTGGTGATTGCCCTTTCTTAATTTTGAGTTTGGTTATGTAATCATATTTGTTCTTTGCATGTTAGATTTTGTCCAGTTTTTCTATGAATTTTATTTAGGAGGGATAATTCCCACATTAGTTCATTCCAACCCATTGATAGGAAATGTAGATAAAGAACTGATGCTCTGTTCACTGTCTTATAGTGCTCTCTACTTTGTATGTACTTCTCAAGCAGTTGGTTTATGAACCTGTTGTCCCTCTAACTCATGTAGAGACTTGACATTTTACTAAATATACCATATCTAAACACACACACCCACATGCATATATTACTTGTGGATTACGATTTGCCATTCTAATCGTGCATCAACCTACTGGAGAATCTTTAACACATACTTCCTTCAAAGTAAAGCCAGACTTTTTTTCCCCTAAAAATGAGCATAACATAGAAAAAAACACTCATAAGAGTGAAAGTCAGTGGAAATTCACCACTGACACATACACTGTGACTATTTTATTGAACGTTTTTAGGGTATCTGTGCATATGGATATAGATTTACTCAATTTTACAAAACTAGGATAGTCATATGCATACTATTCTGTCACTTGGTTTTCTTCACTTGGTATGTTAGAAACATTTTCTATCAATATTGATCTACAGTATTTTAATTACACAGTATTCCAGTATACAGATTATATATTAATCAATTTGCTACTGATGAATATTCAGGCTGTGTCTTCTAAACAACTGTTTGATGAAAAATTTAGAACGGTAACATCCATCTTCATGCACTTGTACTGTTATTTCCTTGGGTGAATTTTTTAGAAGTCCTGAATCGAAGGATAATCACTTTTAACTTTGGTGTATACTGTGCACCTTACCTTCCAGAAGGTACGTGAGATTGCTCATTTCCCCAACAGTCATGAATAATGGATATCCAACCTTGACTGGATAAAAATGACCTGCTGCTAATTTACTTGCCAGCCACAAGAGAATAAATCCTCTTTGGATGAGATAACATTCAGAGCCTCCACAATTTTTTACAAGCGATGTCTGACATCAAAGCCCAAATTAATCACTCTTTCCAGGAAAAAGGATCAAATGACCAAAAACTAAAAGGCAGTAGAAACTGACCCCCACATGATTTAGATACTAGAATTACCCGACATTGACTTAAAAATTATATATTAATATGTTCATGAAAATCTGGAAAATTTTTGGATCTATTAAGAATTATATAGTCCTGGATTAAAAATAATAATACAATAGCTGAAATTAAGACTTTAATAGGTGAATTTAAAAGCAGATTAGATGTAGCCAGAGCTGTATATTCTCCAATCTGCAGAGTTTAATAGCCTGTGAGTTCCTCTGGGGTGGACACCATGTCTTATGTGTAACGTCTGTGCAGTAAGTACAGAAACAAAGCTCCAGAGGGTAGGATCATTGTTGGAGAGAGTGAGTTTTGGGAGTCAAGAGTTAAGGTCTCAGCTAACTTATACTTCGCCTTTGAGTGACCGGTGCCAGACAGACATGAACAAGTCTTGCTTTTGAAAGTGGAACGAAAATAAAGTACCCCTGTTGTCAAGAATCCTCCCTGAGATTTCCAAATAGCAATTCTGGCACCTCCTGTCTTTGATTATTAGGGCCTACGTGGCGTTCCTGCACTTTTGAGACTTGGAAAAGAACCTGTAAGTTTTGACTCAAAAGCATGAGGAGAGAGGTGAAAGTTGCATATGGTCTTGGGTGGGGGACAATCTGTTGAGGGTGAGAAGAGAGGAAAAGATGTTCAGGGAAAAAGGCATGTGAGTAAATGGTTTAGGTGAGAAAAAAGTAACCAATCATTATAGCCGGTTAAATGTTAGACTTCCTACCAGGTTACACCCAGACTAGTCTAGGTAGGTCTGGTATTATGGATTCTTTCCTTCTCTCATATCTGCCTTCTTAGTACCCTGCCCTGCTCCAAGAGGAGGACATTTTAACCAAGTTTTAGGGAAGTGGAACTTTCTAAAAAACTTATCCATTCTCAGAGAATGCACACCTCTCTTACAAAAAAAAAAGCACAACATCCGTTGAAGTACAGCCAGGCCACCATTCTTATTGTACTTAAGCCTCAGTGAGGTAAATGGCACCCCTGTTGCAACATGAACAAACAGGCTTGGGGAGGTTAAGACTATTGCCCTAGTTCACACAGCGGCAGGATTTGAACAAATGGACCAATGATTTTAAACAATTTTTAATTATGAGAAATTTCAAAAATACTCAAAAGCAGAAAATAACAGTGGACCCCGTGTACTCACCACACAGATTCAACATCATCAAGCTTTTCCCACATTTGCTTAATCCCTTTTTTCTTTTATCTTTCCTGAAATAACCTTAAGCAAATCCCTGATAACTGTATTTCTTTTCACACCTACCTGCTTTACTACGTATCTCTTAAATACGGATTATTTGTTTACAAAACCAAAAGCCATTGTCACACCTAACAAAAATATTCAAATTTCTGTGAAATATTTCAAAATTTCACTTTACAGTTTATTTTCTCTATAGTTTTCTTTGTATTATCTATGTTTAGTTTTAATATCAGGGTGATACTGGCTGCTTCTGTTTTTGGAAAGAGATTGTGTAGAATGGTGCTTAATTTTTCTTTGAATGTTTGAGAGAATTATCCAGTGAAACCTAGATGTTTATTTTTTAAAAAGTTTTAAATTATGGATTAAATTCCTTTAATAGTTATGACTGTTAAGATTGTCTATTTCATATTGAATGAGTTTTGTTTGGGTTTTTTGAGGAATTAGTCCATTTCATCTAAGTTGTTGAGTTCACATGTGTAGAGTTGTTGGTAGCATTCCTTTATTATGCTTTTACTGGATGCAAGTTCTGTATTTATATCCTCTGTTCCATTCCTCATACTGGAAATGTGTAGTCTTCTTCGTCAGTCTTGCTAGAGGCTTATCGATTTTGTTGCTCTTTTAAAAGAGCCACCTTTCTGTTTTATTGATTTTCCCCATCGTTTTTCTGTTTTCAGTTGCATGGTTTGTTTGTTTTTTTTTATTTCTTTTCTTGTATCATTTCTGTTCTTCTCCTTCCTTTGGGTTTATGTTGCTCTCCTTTTGCTGGTTTCTGGAGTGCAGTGTCACTTTATTCACAAGTTTAGTGAAGACCGTTTGGAGCAAAGCACAGAGCAGACACTGTTCCTATGGCAAGGTCAACAGGTGTATATCACTCACAGAATAAACAGGACAGAGATGAGTTGAACAGCATATGTCATCATTAGCCTAGGCTCCCACCCCAGGGTGTTACGTTAGATCGCACCCAAGCAGCCCCAGTTCGCATCTTGGGAGGAGAACATCTAAATACCCCTCTCCCGGGATTAAATACTAATTGGACAGCCATGTCTATGTGCCAAATAGCATGTACAGAGAACAGATAGGGGAATGGTTAATAAAAGAGGAGCAATAAAAGGTAAAAGAGGGTAATAAAAGTGGAAGGCCCCCTGCAGGCAATGGACATCATTTATTGATTTACTGGTGACAGGAGCATTCCTTCCCCTAAGATAACAGAGTTCTGTGTTTCTTCAGAGGGCAAGCATCTCCCACTAAGGCACGTACTTTACTTCGTTAGTAGCTGTTATGGCCATTAGCAGCTAGGGAGACAGTGAAGACACAATTATAATATAGCACACTTGTGCATCCAGCATTGAGGTGGGAGCTTAGATTATAGATCTGCCACCTTTTTTTTTCTTTTTCCTAATATAGGCATTTGGTGCTATAAATTTTTCTCTCAGTACTGCTTTAGTGGTATCCCACAAATTTTGATATGTTGTATTTTCATTTTCATTCCGTTCTAAGTATTTTCAAAATTTTCTAGGAGACATTCTCTTTGACCTATGATTTAGAAGTAAGTTGTTTAATTTCCAAGAGGTTGTAGAGTTTCCTGTCCTGCACCATCCTCACAATCCTTACTATTCTTGAGCCTATTGTTGCAACCACTGTGTCAGTCCATCTTGTTGAGGGTCTTTGTCTTTTTCGCTGCCCCTCTACTTTACCAGGCATGGTGTCCTTCTCCAGGACTGGTCCTTCCTGATAACATGTCCAAAGTAAGTGAGACAAAGTCTTGCCATCCTGGCTTCTGAGGAGCATTCTGGCTGTACTTCTTCCAAGACAGATGTGTTCATTCTTCTGGTAGTTCATGGTGTATTCAGTATTCTTTGCTAACACCGTAATTCAAAGGCATCAATTCATCTCTGGTCTTCCTTATTCATTGTCCAGCTTTTGCACGTTACTGTTGTGAGGTGATGTTGAGTCGGTTCCGACTCACAGTGACCTCATGTACAACAGAATGAAACACTGCCCGGTCCTGCGCCATCCTTACAATCGTTGCTATGCTTGAGCACATTGTTGTAGTCACTGTGTCAGTCCATCTCATTGAGGATCTTCCTCTCCTTCACTGACCCTCTGCTTTACCAAGCATGATGTCCTTCTCCAAGGACTAATCCCCCCGATAACATGTCCAAAGTATGTGAGACTTAATCTAGTCATCCTTGTTTCTAAGGAGCATTCTGGTTGTACTTCTTCCAAGACAGATTTGTTCATTCTTCTAGCAGTCCATGGTATATTCAATATTCTTCGCCAGCACCACAATTCAAAGGCATCAATTCTTCTTCGGTCTTCCTTATACATTGTCTAGCTTTCACACGTGTATGAAACCATTGAAAACACCATGGCTTGGGTCAGGCGCACCTTAGTCTTCAAGGTGACGTCTTTGCTTTTTAACACTTTAAAGGGATGTTTTGCAGCATATTTGACCAATGCAGTATGTTGTCTGATTTCTTGACTGATGCTTCCATGAGTGTTGATTGTGCATCCAAGTGAAATGAAATTATCGACAACCTCAATCTTTTCTCTGTTTATCATGATGTTGCTTATTGGTCCAGTCGTGAGGATTTTTGTTTTCTTTATGTTGGGGTGTAATCCATACTGAAAGCTGTAGTCTTTGATCTTCATCAGTAAGTGCTTCAAGTCCTCTTCACTTTCAGCAAGCAAGGTTGTGTCATCTGCATATCGCAGGCTGTTAGTGAGTCTTCCTCCAATCCTGATGCTGTGTTCTTCATATAGTCTAGCTTCTTGGATTATTTCCTCAGTATACAGATTGAATAAGTGTGGTGAAAGGATATAACCCTGACGCACACCTTTCCTGACTTTAAACCACGCAGTATCCCCTTGTCTATAGTCTACTGGTATCAATAGTTCACCACCTGGAGTGAAGTATATAAAACTTACTTCAGTTTAGGTCCCTTTATCGTCCCCAGTGTTTTAATATCATTATCTTAAGTATTTCTTCTACATACATTGGACACCACATCAGATGATGCTCTAATTTTGCTTCAATCATCAAACAAAGCTTAAAATCTCATATGGAGGTTTATTTATCCCATTTTTTATTCACTTCATTGTTCTTTCTTACTTCCTGAAGGCACAAGCCTCTTTCTGTTGTCATTTCCTTTCTGTTTAGAGAATTTCTTTTAGCCATTCTTTAAAGTAGATATGCTGGCAACGAATTCTCATGGTTTTCCTTCATCTGAGAATGTGTTAATTTCCCCTTCACTCCTGAAGGATATTTTCACTGGGTATAGAATTCTGGATTAGCAGTTATTTTCTTTCAGTACGTGAAAATGTCATACTAATTTCTTCTGGTCTCCATGGCTTCTGATGAGAAATCTGCTGTCATTCTAATCATTGTTCCTCTATCAGTAATGCGTTGGTTCTCATTAGCTCATTTCATGACTTTTCTTTTTTTCTTTGTTGTCTTTAGTTTTCAGAAGTTTGGTTATGATGTGTTTGGTATGGATTTCTTTGGGTTTATCCTGTTTGGGATTTTCTCAACTTCTTGAATGTGTAGGTTTATGCCTTTTACCAAATTTGGGAAATTTTTGTCATCATTTTTTCAATTTTTTTCAGCCCACACTAACTCTCTTTCAGAGGCTCTGATGACAAGAATGTTAAATCTATTTTATTGTCTAACAAGCCCCTGAAGCTCTGGTCTTTTCTCTCTCTCTCTCCGGTCTGTCTGTGTTGTTCTTATTGAACAATTTCTATTCTGTCCTCAAGTTCACTGATTGTTATCTTATCTCCAGTCTATTATTGAGTCCACCCAGTGAGTTTTTAAATTCCAGGTATTGTAAGTTTTGTTTATATTTGTTGTTAAACATATCTTCTATCTCTTTGCTGAGATTTTTTTACTTTTTAATTTGTTTCAAGAGTGTTTATAAATGCTCATTATAGCATTTTTATGATTGCTGATTTAAAATCCTTGTCAGCTAATTCCAGTAAACATAACTACAATACCTTTATCACACCTAAGCAAATTTAACATTGATTCTTTAACATTATCAAATATCCCATCAGTTTTCATATTTTCCTGATCGCCTCTAACTGGGTATTTTCATTTTGCTAGAATCAAAAGCAAAATAGGGGCTCTTAATAATCTCTTTTGCACAGAAGTTTTTAATACGAATGTTTTAATTTATTAATCATGTTCCTTTATGGTGAGTGGTTTTGGTTCCCAGTCTCAGAGGGAAAAAGCATTCATCATTTCACTGTTAAATATATTTCCTGAAGGTTTTTGTAAATCTCTTCTGAGTTTTCTTAGTGTTTTTGTTTTTACCATGACTAGATGTCACTCTTTCTACATCTATTTAAATGATCATTTTTCTCTTCTTTTTTCTTCAAGGAGGATTGAGTTATTTTATTCTGTTAAAGGGGCATTGATTTATTTTCTAATGTTAACACAACTTTGCATAACAGGAATAAACCCAACTTGGTCATGGTATATTATCCTTTTTATATATTGTGGGACTTGGTAAGTTAACTGTTTCTCTTGAGGTTTCTTGCATCTATGTTCGTGAGTCAAAGTGGCCTGTCATTTTCTTTCTTCACTAGTTTTTGCCAGATTTTAGTATGAGGTATGCTTGCTTATTAAGACAAGTTGGAATGTACTCAGTATTTTTCTTATTTCTGGAAAAATTTGTAAGATTGGCATTATTTCTTCCTTTGAAAGTTTTGCAGAATTCTCTGGTGAAGCTAAGCTTTGAGATTTCTTTGAGGTGGTGTTTTAAATTCAATTTAAAAATAGTTCTAGAAATACTTAAAATTTCCATTTATTCTTCTGTCAGTGTTGGTTTCATTTTTCGAATAATTTATCCATTTTATCTAATACTTCAAATTCATTCACAGGAAAATTTCTCATGATATCCTCTGATAATCAAGTCTGCTGCGGGGGGAGTGGGTGCATAGTCACAGAGAGGTTTCTGGGAAGTGTAGTCCAGTAGTTGTGTAGTCACAAACACTTCCGGTCCAGTTGGGCGGAGCTGTTTCATTATTTCCGGGGGTGGGGGGATCTGGGAATTGTAGTCCAAGTGTTCAGCGCAGTCTTTGGCATTTCGGATTGAAGGGCGAGGCCGAAGCCATCAATCCTACCTGCAGGTGAGGCAGCTGCGCGCCCCCACGTCCCTTCCAAGCCTTTTCGCCCTGGGCTTGGGGCCAGCGGAGGAGGGTGGTGTTCAGGGACCGGGGCGGCGGCCTGGGTTGCTTTGGCTAAGCCTCCTTGCGTTTGGGGCGGTTCCCAGATCTCTGGGTGGGAGGTGGGCCCGGGTTTGAGGGTCTCCCGGGCTCTCTGCTTCCCCATGTCCCTTCCCCCGCCTACCAGGCAGCCCTGCCACTTCCTCATAGTATGACTTGGGCGAGTTACTTTACCGTTTCTCGGTTCCGTGAAGTTCCTACCTAATAGAGGAGATGTGAGAATTAAAAGACATAATAGAGGCAAAAGGCCTAGAACAGAGCCTGCCACATGGTAAAAGGTTGCCTATTGTTATTAATGGTTTTCTAATTCCCAAAGAAGCGTTCAGTTCCTGAAAGCTGCTGTGAGCCCGGAATGGGGTCGACGCTTGGCTGCAGCGCCCATGGCCTTTCTCTGGTCCCTGCAGGAAGCGGGCTGTGCCTGGATTCCTAATGGCCTCTTTTTTTTTTTTAAATAGCAAGAAGTGTGTCTCCCCCAGCTGCTGCTTTCTGGGGATTTTACTGTGGGTGATTTGGGATCCGACTCAGCGTGATATTTCCCAGCCTCCTTTCCTCCCTAACCTTGACTTCTCAAAGGAAGAGGAAGCAGTGACCCCTTCGCTCATGCAATCCCACGTGAGAAGATTTAGTATTCCCCTTCCTGCAATGTGTCCCTGCTTCATTCGTTAGCAAATTCTTCTGCTAGGAAGATATTCAAATATTTGTTGAATAAATAGGAGAATAAATGTGTTGGGGGATGTTATTACCTTGAGTGTCAGGCACCATTCTAAAAGCTTTTTGTGTCAGTTTGATTAATCTTTGCAGCACACAGCCCTATTTTGCAAACAAGGAAACTGAGGCCCAGTGAGGTGTTAGTTGTTTAAGATGAACAACTGGTAAGAGGACAGATTGTGATACGAACCCGTGTAGTTTGGCTTCATTGCCTCCATTCGTAATTGCTGAGGCATTCTCGTCTAGTGGAGCCCTGGTGGTGCAGTCGCAGTTGGAATCCACCAGCCACTCCTTGGAAACCCTGTGGAGCAGTTCTCCTCTGTCCTATAGGATCGATAGGATTAAGAGCTTGGCTACTAGCCAAAAGGTTCAGCCGTTCCCAGTCCACCAGCCACTCCTTGGAAACCCTGTGGAGCAGTTCTACTCTGTCCTATAGAATCGATATGATTAAGAGCTTGGCTACTAGCCAAAAGGTCAGCCGTTCCAATCCACCAACCACTCCTTGGAAACCCTATGGAGCAGTTCTACTCTGTCCTATAGAATCGCTGTGAGTTGGAATTGACTCGAAGGCATTGGCTACTTGTCTGTATGTATTATATTGAGGAAGGGATCCATATGGGATCATTTGGGAAGGTAGGTTAGGACCTTGAAAGCAAGAACGTTGGGATTTGTACTTAATTTTGTAAGATTTGTTTTTTTAAAAAGATATACAGTAAAACCTGCGAAAGGTGGAACCTGTGTAAGACGGAAACCTGTCACAGAAGGAAAACTCAACTATTTTCTACTAAATAGAGAGTGATATAGAAAAGTAGTGACTGTACCCTGTCAAGGGTGGAAAACTTGCTGACCTGGGGGAACAAGGCAGTCCCGACCAGTTCTGCTCTCACAGGTTTCACTGTATATGTTAACATGTCTATCTTTTAACAACAGAAGATAAATATATACGTGAGGTATATACACATAGGTAGTCCCCGACTTACAATGTATTGGAGTTACGTTGAACCGTACTGAAAATGGTCTTTGTTTTTGGTACTTCTTATCGTTAGTAATTTGTACCACATACAGTGTTGCAGTGCGTAATTTGCTGATGTTATCATTCTCTGTAAGTTTATATGTAATGTTTCCAACTACCAAAGATCAGATTGATAAAGATACTGATAATAAAAGGCAATAATAATGAAAACTAAAAAAAAAATAGAAGAAAGTAATAGTATTCAATTTACGTCAGACTGACTTATAATGGAGTCGTCGGAACGGAATCCCCTGTCTGTATATATTAAAAAACAAATCTTACAGAATTAAGTACAAATCTCAGCGTTCTTGCTTTCAAGGTCCTAGTCTACCTTCCCAAATGACGCCATATGGCTCCCTTCCTCCACATGACTGCTAGACAAGTGTGCCTCAGCAATTACGAATGGAGGCTGTGAAGCCAAACTACATGGGTTCATATCCCAGTATGGCCTCTTAACAGTTGTTTTATCTTAAACAGCTAACACCTCGCTGGGCCTCATTTTCCTTGTTTGTAAACTAAGGCTGTGTGCTGCAAAGGTGAATCAAACTGACACACATAAAAAGCCCTTAGAATGGTGCCTGGCACTCAAGGTAATAGCAGTTACTATTACTCATCCCCCAAGTGTTTATTCTCCTGTTTATTCAACAAATAAGAGGACCTGGTGGTACAATGGTTAAGTGCTCGGCCACTTTGAACCCACCAACACTCTGAGGTTGGAAGCCACCGGAGAAGAGACCTGGCGATCTACTCCTGTAAGATTAAAACCAAAAACCAAACCTGTTGCCACTGAGTTGATTCTGACTCATAGCGACCCTACAGGACAGAGTAGAACTGCCCCATAGGGTTGCCAAGGAGAGGCTGGAAGATTCGAACTGCTGACCTTTTGGTTAGCAGCCCAGCTCTTAACCACTGTGCCACTAGGGCTCGCCTATAAAGATTACAGCCTAAGAAACCCTATGAGGCCGTTCTACTCTGTCAAATAGGGTCACTATATATTGTCTATATGTACATGAATTAGTTCTGTAGTCAGAATACCAGATAGATACACATCTATAAACAGTTGATTCTTGTTATTTGTGGTAGCTGTGTACTAAAAGGAGTCCCTGGGTGGTGCAAACAGTTAATGCACTCGGCTGCTACATTGGAGGTTTGAGTCCACCCAGAGGCGCCTCAGAAGAAAAGCCTGGCGATCTACTTCTGAAAAATCAGCCATTGAAAACCCAGTGGAGTACAGTTCTGCCCTGACACACACAGGGTTGTCGTGAGTCAGGATTGACTTGATGGCAACTGGTACCAGTATGTTCTATAAAGTTGCTGCAAACACTGAATTAGCAAATACTGGACCCTTGTTTCTAGGGGCAAATACAGGGTTAGGTTCCTGCAAACTTCTGCTCGCACGGCGTTTTTGTGAGCCAGTCAGTACTCAGCCTTGTTTTATGTGTGTTTCTGTTTAAAGACACCTCATTTAATATATTGTTTACTAAATGTTGAGCGCGTGGTCAGCAGCACTGTGATTTATGCATGCATGATGCTTATCTCCAGAAGGCACATCACAGCCCTCCTGCACTTAGGAACTTCAGACCGCACTTCAGCATTGTGCTTGGGGCCATTTTAAACAGCGAAGTCACCAAGGAAAAGCACAACAATACAAACAAGGTGACACTAAATAGACTGCTGACCCTGTCCCTCTGGGCCAGCAGTGGGGGCAGCGCCAAAGGTGGAGGCCAGCATCATGGCTGGAAAGCAGCCCCGAGACACCCTTTGGACGGTTTGGTTTGGATTCCGAAAAAAGAGGCAGTAAAAGCCTAAAGGACTAAAAGGGTTTTTTAATAAGGAGAAACTTACGTACAGAGGACAGCGCTGGATCCCACAGTGAAGCCACCGGGAAGTGTTGAGAGTTACCTAGGTTATAGTATGGGGCTCCCGGGGGGCCTTTGTTCACACTTCTATATACACCAAGAGTGGGTGAATTACAAAGGGGGAAAGGAATGTGATCGTGGTGCTGCCGGAGGAAGGGAGGGAGAAGTGAAGTCTGGAGACCTCTGGGGAAACGGCCCTAGCGCGTCATCCTGTTGCCGTCCAGAGGCTTCTGACTCACAGCAACCCCGTAGGACAGAGCAGATCTGCCCCATAGGGTTTCCAGGCTGTAATCTTTATGGCAGCAGACTGCCACAGAGGAGGGGCTTGTGAGTTTAAACTGCCAACGAGTTCTGGCGCTCACAGGTTTCCCTGTAGATGAAAAAAAAAACCAAACCTGTTACTGTCGAGTTGATTCCAATAGGACAGAGTAGAGCTGCCCCGTAGGGTTTCCTAGAAATGGCTGGTAGATTTTACCTGCCAACCTTTTGGTTAGCAGCTGAGCTCTTAACTGCTGTGTCACCGGGTAGTCGCCCTTTATTTCTCTTACTTTCAGGGGGATGCAGAATCCACCACAATATTTTCAGAACAATCAAAAATAGATAAAGAATTACTGATAACATTTTAGTTATCGAAAGAAAATTTACTTAGAAACAAACTAGCCTTACCTATGTTTATCATGTGAGGTTAATAATGGCTGACATTTATTGAACAGACGTTATGAGCTGAGAACAGTTTCCATTCCTTGACATGTATTAAGTAATGTATTCTTCATACCACTTCTAATTTTAGCCTCATTTTACAGACGATGAAACAGGCACAGAGAGGTTCATTTATCTATATAAGGTCACACAGCTGTTAAGTGGCAGCCTCGGGATTTAAACCTTGGCAGCCTATTGCACACCAGTGCCCTTGGGCACAAGACTCAGCTTTCATTAGTCTAGTGTGGCGAAAACCCATGAGAAAGCATCTTGGAACAGGGAATATTCTAGCTGAAAGTGAAGAGTAAGTGGGGAATTGTGAAGGACATGACCAAGGAGAAACAGCAGACACCAAGAGTGATTCACTGTGGCTGGACATTTAGTGTGGAGAGAAAAACAGGTGTAGGACATGGAAGGTTCTTGTGCGTTGCTTGCTCAAGAATTAAGGCTTTATCCCAAAGCCACTGGAGAGTTGTGGTTGTGTGTTAAGCAGGAGGGAACATGTATCTGTTTCCTTCCTAAATATATGTCTGTGCAGCAGAAAGGAGAAGTAATTTACTGGAGATAAATCTTCTGTTTACACTATCTTATCAGGACAAGGTAGCATAGTGTTTAGAGCCAGGCTGTGGCTCCAGACAGCCCAGGTTTGACACCTGCCTCTGACATGGACAGAGGAGCCCTGGTGGCACAGTGGTTAAAGCACCCATCTGCTAACCAAAAGGTCTGTGGTTTGAACCCACCAGCCACTCTGAGGGAGAAGGTTGTGGCATTCTGCCTCCATAAAGATTACAGCCTTGGAAACCCTATGGGGCAGTTGTACTCTGTCCTATAGGGTCGCTATGAGTCGGAATCGACTCAATGGCAGGGGGTTTGGTTTTTTTGGTTCTGATATTGACTGGCTTCATAATCTTGGGTGAGTGTAGTAGGCAGAATAATGGCCCCTAAATATATTACATGGCAAAAGGGAATTATGCTTACGTATGGAATTAAGATTGCTGATCAGCTGACTTTAAGATAGATTATCCTGGATTATCCAGGTGAGTCAGTATAATCACAAGGGTCCTAGTAAGTGAATGGCATCCCTGGGTGGTGCAAACTGTCAAGACACTTGACTGCTAACCGAAAGGTTGGAGGTTTGAGTTCACCTAGATGTGCCTTGGAAGAAAGGCCTGGTGATCTACATCCAAAAAATCAGTCCTTGTAAACCTTATGGAGCGAAGTTCTACCCTGACACACGTGGGGTCGCCACGAGTCAGAATCCGCTCAACTTGTTAGTTGTCTTCAAGTTGATTCTGACTCATGGAGACCCCATGTGTGCAGAGCAGAACTGCTCCATAGGGTTTTCAAGGCTTTCAGAAGCAGATCACCAGGCTTGTCTTCCAAGGTGCCTCTGGATGGGTTTTAACTGCTAACCTTTTGGCTGGTAGTTGAGCACTCAATCTTTTGTGCTGCCCAGGGACTCCTATTAACTTGACAGCAACTGGTTTATAAGGGAAAGAGGAAGGCAGGACTGAGTAAGTGTCAGAGTAATGCATTGTAAGAAGGACTCAATTGGTCATTTCTGGCTTTGAAATGCAAGAGGGCCAAGTAATGAGAGTAGCCTCTAGAGGCTGAAAAAGGCAAGGAAACCTCCCCTAGAGCCTCCAGGACCAGCGCAGCCCTGCTTACACCTTGATTTATCCCAGGGAGACCTGTTTCAGACAGCTGGCGGCCAGACCTGTTACAGAGAATACGTTTGTTGTTTTAAGCTTCCAAGTTTGTGGTAACTTGTTACAGCAGCAAGGGCAAACTAATACAGCAGGTTACTTAACTTCTCTGTGCCTCTTTTTTCTAGCTTGTAAAATGGGGATGATATTGGTTCCTACTGCGTAAGGTTATTATGAGCATTAAAAGTATTTATTAGAAGTGCTTGAGAGAGTGCTAAACATTCAGTATGTGTGAGCTGTGTGTAGGTTCCTCACAGAAGAGTGGGTGTGCAGCACAGGAGAAACATACCCTGTATTGTAGGGAATATGTGTGGATCTCATAAGGTATTTCCCTCTTTTCCCCTTTCCTTGAAACTTCGATTCTGTCATGCATTTGAACAAAAATAAATATTCTGTCTGATGACTGTTGTTTACACATTGGATTAACACTAGTTTATTCATCTTTTGAATTCAGCAATCCCAGAGGGTGATTCGCATAGCCCCAGTTGCTTTGGAAAGTTGATCAAAACAAAAGAAAAAACAAACCCGTTGCTGTGGAGTCTGTTCCGACTCATGGCGACCCCGTATGTTACAAAGTAGAACTGCTCCATAGGGTTTTCTTGGCTGTAATCTTTATGGATGCAGATTGCTAGGCCTTTCTTCCATGGCACTGCTGGGTGGGTACGAACTGCCAACCCTTCCATTAGTAGCCGAGCGCAAACCATTTGTGCCATCCAGGGACCTTTGAAGAGTTGCTCCGGCAGGTCGAAACTGAAACCTGCCTTGATTCTCTGAGCATGTGTCTCCAGAGGCATTTCACATCATTCTGCTGCTCAGTCCTCTTAGGGACAGGGGCATCTTATAATGGAGAGAAGCAGGGAGCTGGGACTCAGGAGGCCCAGCCCAGCCCCTGGCTTGCTGAGTGTCTGGGGGGATTTCTCCTTGAGAGGCTGAATGGCAGAGTGGTTCGTTGCAGACGCTCAGGTTGCAAGCGGCTTCGTTTTATCACCTAGTCCAGTGGTTCTCTGGGGCAGTGGTGGTTCGGTGGTAGAATTCTCACCTTCCATGTAGGGGATCGGCTTTGATTCCCAGCCAGTGTACCTCATGCATAGCCGCTACCACCTGTCTGTGTCAGCAGAAGCTTGTGTGTTGCAGTGATGCTGAACAGGTTGCAACAGAGCTTCCAGACTAAGATGGATTAGGAAAAAAGGCCTGGCAATGTACTTCCAAAGCTCCACCAGTGAAAACTCTCTGGATCACAGTGGTCTGATCCCCACCCGATCATGGGGATGGTGCAGCACTGGGCAGCATGTTGTCGTGTTGGGCTCAGGCTTGCCATGAGTCATGGCTGCAAACAGCAACAGTGGTTCTCAGCCTCAGCTGCGCGCTACAGTCACTTTTTAAGAGAGGCTTTTGAAAAATAGCAACGTCTGCTCACAGTCGCCACAGATTGATTTAGTTAGCCTGGGCTGGGCATGGGCGTTGGTAAGTCTGAAAAACTCCCCAGTGATAGGGATGTGCTGGGAGGTTGTGAGCTGCTGGCCTGGCAGTGAAGAGCACAGGCCCAGGATAAAATCCTGGCTGTTCTGCTAAGTGGGTCATCGTCAGCAGGTAACTTACTTTCAAAACCAAAAAACCAAACCCGTTGTAGTCATTCTGACTCATAGCGAAGAGGGCTCCCAAGAAGCGGCTGGTGGATTCAAACTGCTTACCTTTTCGGTTAGCAGCTGAACACTTACCCACTGTGCCAGCAGGGCTCCACCTTACTCTCAGTGCCTCCATATTCTCACCTGGAAAATGGGGATAAGAATTGCCCAGCCTCTCTTGTTGTTGTAAAGATTAAATGAGCTGATACATATAAAGTGCTTATTAAGACTTCTTCTTTTTTAAGAACTGGGTTTTCTTGTGAGTAAAAGGAGGTGCTTTGGCTTGATCTTTGTGCTGCTGCTTTGATTCGGATCCCATTTTTGAGGGTTGGAGAGTGTATTAGTGTTCTGTTGCTGCTATAACAAATTACCACTGATTTAGCAGCTTAAAACAACACACATTTTTAAAATTTTTTTCCATACAAAAATTTATACATACATTGTTATGTGACCTGAATTGCTCTCCCCACACTGTGACAGCACACTCCTCCTTTCCACCCCTGATTCCCCGTGTCCATTCAACCAGCTCCTAACCCTCTCTGCCTTCCCATCTCACCTCCAGACAGAAGCTGCCCGTTTAGTCTCTTGTATCTACTTGAGCTAAGGGGTACACTCCTCACCAGTATCACTTTATGTCCCACAGTCCAGTCCAATCCCTGTCTGAAGAGTTGGCCTTGGAAATTGTTTTAGTTCTGGGCTGATAGAAAATCCAGGGGCCATGGTTTCCGGGATTCCTCCAGTCTCAGACCATTAAGTCTGGTCTTCTTACTAGAATTTGAGTTCTGCACCCTATCTTTCTCCTGCTCCATCTGGGACTGTTGTGTTCCTTGTCAGGGCGGTCATTGGTAGTAGCCGGGCACCATCTAGTTCTGGTCTCAGGCTGGTGAAGTCCCTGGTAAAACAACATACATTTATCATCTCACAATTTTGTAGGTCAGAAGTCCGACATGGTTTGGGTGGATTCTTTGCTGAGAATCTCAAATCAATTGGGCTAAAAAGAAGGTGTCAGCCAGGGCTGCGGTTCTCATCTGGAGTTTGGGGTCCTCCTCCAAGCTCATTTACTATTGGCAGAAATCTGTTTCTTTCTCACACTTTCCATGTGGCCCCTTCATCTTCAAGCCAGCCATGGCAGGTAAAGTTCTTTTCAGGCTTCCAGTCTCTACGGACTCCCTCCCGCCCTCCCTCTGCCTCATCTCTCTGACTTCTTTTTCGCCTTCCTCTTGAGGTTTTAAGGGCTCATGTGATTACATTGGGCCTACCTGGATAATCCAGAATAATTCCCTATTTTAAGGTCATCTACAAAGTCTCTTTTGCTGTATAACAAATATTCATGAGTGTAACTCCAGGGGCAAAGGTCATGAGCACCAAAGTTCTACCTGCCACAGTGATCATGTTGTATTTACCTTCTTTTCTTTGCCCCTACACCCAAGTTGAGCCTTGAAGAAGACAAGAATTGACAGCACTCTGAGGGGGTAGTAGAAAAGAGATAAGAAAACCTCACAGTCCATTGCCTGACAGTGTTTCCCTTTGTCCGGCAGGGTTTTTAGACTGATGTATAGAGAACAACCTCTTGTGTTTTTCACAGAACGTACTTACTGTTCTCTCTACCTAGATTGCTCGTTCCTCATTTCCTCCTGGTCTGCTCATATGTCACCTTCCCTGACCATCCTCTCTGAGATGAAATACTTCACTCCCACCACTCTGTTCCCTTGTTGTTGTTGTTAGCTGCCCCCGACCCATGGCGACCCATGCATGATGGAACAAAACGCTTCCCGGTCCCACACCATCCCCATGATCAGTTGCGGGTCAGACTGTTGTGATCCATAGGGTGATCACTGGCTGATTTTTGGAAGTACATCGTCAGGCCTTTCCTTCTAGTCTGTCTTAGTCTGGACACTCTGCTGAAACAACCTGCTTTAATATTCTCAGTGATGTTATTCTTTTTTTTTTTTTTTTATGGAGCTTTAAGTTAAAGTTTACAGTTCAAGTTAGTTTCTCATACAAAAATGTATACACACATTGTTATATGACCCTAGTTGCTCTCCCTATAAGTGTGCTGTCACCTCGGATTTCCTGTGTCAGTTCAACCAGCTCCTGTCTCTTTTTGCCTTGTCATCTTGCCTCTGGACAGAAGCTGCCCATTTAGTTTCATGTATCTACTTGAGCTAAGAAGCACTCTCTTCACGAGTATCATTTTATGTCTTATATTCCAGTCTAATCTATGTCTGAAGAGTTGGCTTCAGTCCTGGACTAACACAGAGTCCAGGGGTTGTGTCTTCCAAGGTCCCTCCAGTCTCAGTCAGCCAGTAAGTCTGGTCTTTTTACTAGAATTTGAGTTCTGCACCCTACTTTCCTCCTGCTCCGTCAGGGACTGTCTGTTGTGTTCTCTGTCGGGGCAGTCATTGATGCTAGCCGGGCACCATCTAGTTCTTCTGGTCTCAGGCCAATGGAGTCTCTGGTTTATGTGGCCTTTTTGTCTCTTTGGATGATATTTTCCTTGTGTCTTTGGTAGTCTTCATTCTCCTTTGTTCTAGGTGGGTCGGGACCAATTGATGCATCTTAGATGGCCTGTCGCAAGCTTTTAAGAGCCCAGACACCACTCACCAAAATGGGATGCCGAACATTTTCTTAATAAACTTTGTTATGCCAACTGACCTAGATGTCCCCTGAAACCATGGCCCCCTGACCCTTGCCCCTGCTACTCTGTCCTTGAAGTGTTTGGTTGTATTCAGGAAACTTCTTAGCTTTTGGTTTAGTCCAGTCGTGCTGACTTCCCCTGTATTGTGTGTTGAGTGACGTCATTCTTTAGTTAACATTTTTCTTTTCATTGGTTTATTGCCTAATTCTTCTTTATAATATTAGCTCCATGAGAACAGGGGCTTTGTTTTGTTCACTGCTGTATCTTTAAGACCTAGAATAGTGTCTGGCACTTGGTAAACTTTCAATAAATCTTTGCTGGATGAATGAAAAAAATAAATGAATGATTCAGGTGAGAAATAATGAGATAAGATCTCTAAGCACTGGGAACGCATCATTGCACAAAACAAAACAGACAAAACAACTTGCCCTTACGGAGCTTCCATTTTAATGGGAGGGAGAGCTATAAACAAGACAAATAAATAAAATGCATAGTAATATGTTAGCAATAAAGAGCCCTGGTGGCACAGTGGTTAAGCACTCGGCTGCTAGAGTCAGTGGCTTGAACCCACCCAGCTGCTCCCTGGGAGAAAAGACCTGGCAAGCTCCCGTAAATATTACAGCCCAGGAAACCCTAGGGGGCAGTTCTCTTCTGTCACATAGGGTCACTATGAGTCAAAATCAACTAAAGGCACACAACATGTTAGTGAGTAAGTGCTAAGGAGAATAAATCAGCAGGAATGGGATAGAAAGAGTTAGGGTGGGTGCGAGAGGCAGCATGGAGGGGACATGTTAAGTGAAGACTCGAAGTGATTATTGCTCTGGTCCTCCTAACCCATGGTCCTCCTAACCCAGGGTCCTCCTAACCCAGGGTCCTCCTAACCTGGGGTCCTCCTAACCCGTCGTCCTCCTAACCTGTAGCCTTCCTAACACATGGTCCTCCTAACCCGGAGTCCCCTAACCCAAGGTCCTCCTAACTTGGGGTCCTCCTAACCTGGGATCCCCCTAACCCATGATCCTCCTAACTTGTAGTCTTCCTAACACATGGTCCTCCTAACCTGGGGTCCCCTAACCCAGGGTCCTTCTAACTTGGGGACCTCCTAACCTGGGATCCCCCTAACCCAGGGTCCTCCTAACCTGTGGTCCTCCTAACCCAGGGTCCTCCTAACCCATCTCCCTGGCCCAGATTTCTTTCCCCCTTAAATCTCCTACTTGCTGCTAGCAGAGAAATCTTTTTCCAACACAGAAAGGACCATGGAACACGTCCATCAAAAGTCCTCTCTGCTTCTCTGTTGACTTCAGGAATAAAATGTGACTTCACACACCTTTATGATTTGGCCCTTGCCTTCCCGCCCACTTCTTCTGCCTTTTGTTTTCCCCCTGCTTACTTTGAAACACTCGTTCTGTTTTGGCCCTTCAGCAATTCCCTCTTCTGTGACTCACACCGTTCAGTCATCCTCCAGGACCCACAACCAACCAAAAACCAGTTGCCTTTGAGTGAACCCTGACTCATGGCGACCCCACGTGTGTCAGAGTAGAATTGCGCTCCATACGGTTTTCAGTGGCTGATATTTCAGAAGTTGATCTCCAGGTCTGTCTCCTGAGGTGACCTGTTGGTTAGCAGCTGAGCTTGTTAACTCTTTGTACCACCCAGGGAAGGAGCTCTGGTGGTGCTATGGTTAAGCATCAGCTGCTAACCAAAAGGTCAGTGATTTGAATCCATTAGCTGCTCTTCGGGAGGAAGACCTGGGAATCTGTTCCCATAAAGATTATAGTCTAGGAACCCCTATGAGGCAGTTCTGCTCTGTCCTGTAGGGTCCCTGTGAGTCAGAATCGACTTGACAGCACACAGTAACACCACCACCACCACCCAGGGGACTCCTAGGGCCCACCACAGGCCCCCTTTTCTCTGGTGAGCCCCTCCTCTAGGCTCCTCCCCCATCCCTCACCCAGTCTGGATTTGTTGTTGTTGTTATGTGCCATCCAGTCAATTCTAATTCATAGCAACCCCATGTGACAGAGTAGAACTGCCCCATAGGGTTTCCTGTGCTGTAATCTTTACGGGAGCAGATCACCAGGTCTTTTCACCCATAGAGTGGCTGGTGGGTTCGAACAACTAACCTTTTGATTAGCAGCTGAGTGCTTAACCACTGTACCACCAGGGCTCCTTAGTCTGGGTTTAGGACCCAGTTTTGTGCTCAGCGAGGACCCCTTTGCCCAGCTCAACTTTGTCTCTTACTGATGTGTAATTGCTGATTTCCTAATATACTAAGCTGTAAGCAACTTGTATTTTTTCCATAAACAATATTTCATTTCAGAGCTCACAGTGCAGCCAGTTTAATTCTTCCTGCCCTTGGTAGCTGTAGGCACTTGTGCTTGGATCATCCAGCAGGAATCCATGTGCCAGTGACTCAGGGAGGCTCCTGCAACAGCAAAGACGGCATTAAAAACAAAACAAACCCTGAGGCTCAGCCTAATCCTCAGCCCATCGTTAGCTCTTTTGTGAGTTCCATTCCTTTCCAAGGATAACTTTGTTGTTGGTGTTGTGTGCTGTCGGGTAAATTCCGACTTATAAAACTGATTGCCGTCGAGTTGATTCCGACCCAGCGACCCTATAGAGAGTGTTTAGTAAGTGTTCAGTATTATTATTATTACTGTTGTTGTTGTTAGGTGCCATCAAGTCAGTTTCAACTCATAGTAACCCTGTGTACGACAGAACAAAACCCTGCCTGGTCCTGCGTCATCCCCACAGTTGTTGCTATGTTTCAGCCAGTTATTGCAGCCACTGTGTCAGTCCATCTCGTTGAGGGTCTTCCTGTTTTTTGCTGACCCTCTCCTTTACCAAGGATGATGCCTTTCTCCAGGGACTGGTCCCCCCGATAACATATATAAAGTATATATACAAGCATTCTGGCTGTAGTTCTTCCAAGACGGATTTGTTCATTTTTCTGGCAATTATTTAGTAGTAATTACTATTAATACTAAACTACATTAAAGTAAATGAGAAGCAGAATGTCAGTTTGTTGCAATCATAGATTCATATTCAATTTTCTTTACCTCCATGCATGTGCGAGAAAGGGTTGTGCTATTGAATTTCTTCTTCTTCCCAAAGAAAATGCACGTTTTTATACCTTTTAGAAAAGAGATGTCTATGTCGAAATTTTTAAGGAGCCCTGGTGACCCAAATGGTTACATGCTTAGTGCTAACCAAAAGATTGATGGTTTGAACCCACCCAGTAGTTCTGTGGGAGAAAGATCTGGTGATATGCTTCTGTAAAGGTTACAGCCAAGAACTGCTGTTCTGCTCTGTCTCCTGGGGTCGCTATGAGTTGAAAACAATTCAAGGGCACCTGACAACAGCAACATGTCAAAATGTTTAGAAACCTTTTATTTTAAAGTAGTTTCCAACCTACTGAAAAGTTGCACGAACAGTTCAAAGAACTCTTTCATCCCTCAATTCCCCAGTTGATTATATTTTTTCTTGTCTCTGTCTTTCTCTCTGTATGTATATTTGTATCCTTTCCTGACATAATCCTTCATAACCCCTATTTACTCTAGTGAGCATCTCTCCCAAATAAGTACACTGCCTTAGATAACCACTATCTCTCTCTCTCTTTCACACACACACCCCTAATCAGGAAATCAACATCGTTACAACACTACCGTCCAATCCACAGACCCCATTCACGTTTCACCTGCTACTCCAAGAGGTCTCCTTTCTTGTCCAGAATCCTGTTCAGAAACATGCGTTGCTGAACAGTTGTCAGGTCTCATTAATCTGGGGCAAGCCTCTCCTCATCTCTTATGTCCTTAACAGTGTTAAAGAGTACAGGCCATCCATTCTGAAAGTTGATCCCACATGGGTCCATCCAGTATTTCCTCATGACCAGACCCTGGCCAGGCCATCTTGGCAGGAGTATCCTAGAAAGGACGCTGTGCTTTCCTCAGTGTCTCACACCAGGAGGCACACTGTGGCCACCCACTTGCTCCTGTGATGTTAACCCTGATGACCTAGTCAAGCAGGTTTCTGCCATGTTTCCCCACTGGAAAGTCACCATTTTGTAAACAACCATTTTCTAAAATCCAGACTGCACTAATGACTTTGCATTTGACTGGAATTTTGTTGGAGATTCTCCAGTATTATGCTAACTGCCTGTTCCTCATCAAACCTCCAGCTAGCAGCACAAGCGCCTGCTGACAACTCTTGCCTCTATCAACTACCATTATGATGGTTACAAAAAAAAAAACAAAAAGAAAACCTGTTACTGTGGAGTTGACTTCAACTCATGGCAACCCCATGTGTTATAGAATAGAACTGAGCTGCATAGGGTTTTCTTGGCTATGATTTTTAGGAAGCGATTGCCAGCCCTTTCTTTTGTGGTTCTACTGGGTAGATTCAAATGCCAACCTTTTAGTTAGTAGCCAGGAGCAAACCATTTGTGCCACCCAGGGACCTTTGGATACCAAATGGTGATAAATTACTCCCGTCATTCTTTCTATATTTACTAGTTGGCCTGCTACTGTAAGGAAGAGATTTTTTTTTTTTATTTATTATCTATTTATTTATGTCTGTGTGGATACATGAATTCCTCTTTTATTCAATGAGGTATTGGTTTCCTGTGGCAGCTGTAACAAAGTACCATAACCTGGGTGCCTTAAAAGACCAGAAATTTATTCTCTCACAGTTCTGGAGGCCAGAAGTCTGAAATCAAGGAGTCAGCAGAGCTATGCTTTCTCTGAAGGCTCTAAGGAAGAATCCCTCTCTTTTTCCTAGCTTCTGATGGTTGCCAGCAATCCTTGGCGTACTTTGGCTTGCAACTGCATCACTCCCAAGTTCTGCCTCTGTCTTTACATGGCTGTCTTCCTTCTGTGTGTGTCTGTCCCCAAATCTCTATCTCCTATAAGACACCAGTCATTGGATTTAGGAACTACCCTAATCCAGTATGCCCTCATCTTAACTTTATTACAGCTACAGAGTCCCTGTTTCCAAATAAGGCCATGTTCACAGTTACCTGGCTGAGGACTTGAATATGTTTTTGGGTACACAATTCAAGCCACAGCAAATGGGATATAATCCAATATTTTCATAATTTATTATGAGGCTCAAACCGTCTTAAACTTGGCCAGTGAGAGTGCCTTTAAGCTGTGTCCTTTTGGCATGTATCTATTCTTCTTCTTCTTCTTCTTTTTTTTTGGTTAATATTTTATTTTTGGTGAAAATATACACAGCAAAACCTACTCCCATTCAACTGTTTCTAGACAAAATGATCAGTGACATTGATTTGATTCTTCACATTGTGTCAGCATTCTTCTTATTTCTCTTCCGGTTGTTTCACTCTTAACACTCCCTGCTCCCCACCTTCTCGTCTATGTTTTGAAATAGCTGTTGTCCATTTGTTCTTATGTAGATGATTTTCTAAAAGAATGCAATACTCAACGGTGACAGTCTTTACTTTTTGAGCTACACTGTTACTTAGTTTAAAGGTGACTTCAGGGGATAGTTTTGATTCAAAGAAGAGCAACTCAGGACAGTAGTCTCAGGGACTCCTTCAGCCTCAGTATGCCCAGAAAGTCTGGATTTTTAAGAATCTGAAGTTCTTTTCCACATTTTTCTCCCTTTCTGTCAGGATCCATCTCTTGTGACCTAGTGGTTTGATAGTGGTAGCCGGGCACCATCTAGTTCTTCTGGTTTGTTTTTGTCATTCTTTAAGCACTTCCTTACTTTCTGGTATAACCAGATATTTTAGGCTCATCTTGTACCAGCCATTTCTTTAGTTAATCTAATTCCTTTTAGTGGAAGAAGATATTTGAAAGCCTTCCCCCTTTCCATGTTTGCAAATCCCCCTTCAGACAGAAACCTGGCTTCCACTATCCTCAGTATATTATTTACTTGCTCGGTACATTAATTTACTAGTTTAATGTTACCAATCTTCCAGCCTTTTAGCAAACCACTTCTGCCACCTGCCCTCCTCACCATCCTGCTTCCTTGGACACAAGGTCCATGCCAACATCTGTGTACGGCATCCCCTCACTGCCCTGTGTCCTCAGCTGTTGACATCTCAACGCTGGGAGCAGAAAGGAAGGAAGATGGGAAGGGAAGGGCTGCCCATGTCAAGTTACTGTTGCTAAGGTGAGGAATTTCTTCTTTTTACATATCAATTTTATTAATTAATTTATTTATTGTACTTTAGGTGAAGGTTTACAGAACAAATAGTTTCTCATTAAACAGTCAGTACACATATTGTTTTATGACATTGGTTAACAACCCCACGACATGTCAACCCTCTCCCTTCTCGACCTTTTTTTTTTTTTTTTTTTTTTTGGTGAAAATATACATAGCCAAAGGTACACCATTTCAAAAATTTCTACATGCACAATTCAGTGATGTCGATTGCATTCTTTCAGTTGTGCTGCTATTCTTACTTTAGATGAAGGTTTACAGAACAAAACAGTTTCTCATTAAACAGTACACATGTTGCCCTGTGACAATGGTTAACAACCCCACTACATGTCAACACTGTTCTTACTCAACCTTGGGTTCCCTATCACCAGCTTTCCTGTTCCCTTCTGCCTTCTAGTCCTTGTCCCTGGACTGCTGTGCCTCATTAGTTCCGTTTTGTTTTATGGGGCTGTCCAGTCCCCAGCTGAACAGTGAACCTCGGAAGTGACTTCACCACTGAGCTAAAAGTGTGTCTGGGGGCCATACTCTCGGGGTTTCTCCAGTCTCTTTCAGGCCAGTAAATCTGGTCTTTTTTTGTGTATGTTAGAATTTTGTTCTACATCCTTCTCCAGCTCTGTCCAGAACTCTCTGTTGTGATCCCAGTCAGAGCAGTCAGTGGTGGTAGGCAGGCACCATCTAGCCATACTGGACTCAGTCTGGTGGAGGCCTTGGTAGCTGTGGTCCATTAGTCCTTTGGACTGAGCTTTTCCTTGTATCCTGTTCTCTTCATTTTCCCTTGCTCCCGAAGGGGTGAGACCAGTGGAGTATCTTAGATGGCTGCTCACAGGCTTTAAGACCCCAGACACTACTCAAAGGTGAGGAATTTTTGAGTAAGACAAATAGAATGAACCACTTCACAGCTTAAAGGTGACTCACAGGACAGAACATCAACTTGAAATTCAGGTGCCTTATGAGATACATTTGTTAGAAATCACACGTTCAAGGACAGTCTTATAATGCAGAATGTTGTTGCTAGATGCCGCCAAGTCGGTTCCAACTCATAGCAACCCCATGTACAACAGAACGAAACATTACCCGGTCCTGCGCCATCCTCACAATTGTTGCTGTTTGAGCCTATTGTTGCAGCCACTGTGTCAGTCCGTCTCATTGAGTGTCTTCCTCTCTTTCACTGACCCTCTACTTTACCAAACATAATGTCCTTCTCCAGGGCCTGGTCCCTTCTGATAACATGTCCGAAGTACGTGAGACAAAGGATGGTATCTGCTTTTCTTCAGCTGTAAGGAAATGGGGAATCGTGGCATGGTTCTAAGATTTCCATCTACTCATTTACTTCTCTCAACAATTCTATGAAGTAAGTGCTATTTTTATCCCCATATTACCAAAAACAGAATTGCTGCACAGAGAGTTTAATAATTTGCCCAAGAACTATTCAGCTAGAAAGTAGAAGTGCCAGGCTTTGAACCCAGGCAGTTTTGCCTTGGAGCCCACTCTTTTAATAAGTACTTTGTGCTACCTCTCATTCCCTACCATCTCCTGGAAATAAATACCTACCTTGTGAGCTACAAGGAGCACTTGTGTTAGGGTTGCTGCGTACAGCTGTGAGGGTTATTCACTACACAAAGGCACTTGACCGAGGTAGCTGGAATCCAGACCATACTCTATAACAGGTTTTTGTAACTGCATCTACCTGGAGGAAGGAATACCTTTGTGATCACTTGAAGATGCCATATGGCATGGGTAGTCAGGCCTCTATCTCATGACTTCTTTCTCTTTCCCCAGTTCTACCTTCCTGGGACTCTGTGTCAAGAAGAGGAGAGAATGACTAAGTTCCAGGTGAGTTGTGCTTTCTTGTCTCTTAATAATGACACCTCGCTGCTCAAAGATGAATGCCTCTTCCTTCTGTACAGGAGAACAATAGGCATTTGACTGTCTGTTGTATGCCAGGGACTTGCTATTTTGTTTTTGTTTGAGTTTTTCTTGGTTTTATATTCTCACCATTTATTTATCACATAGTTGTTGTTAGGTGCCATCGAGTCAGTACCGACTCATAGCGACCCTATGCACAATAGAACAAAACACCGCCCCGTCCTTCGCCATCCTCACAATCGTTGTTAATGCTGAGCCCGTTGTTGCAGCCACTGTGTCAGTCCATCTCATTGAGGGGCTTCCTCTTCGTCGCTGACCCTCTGCTTTACCAGGCGTTATGTCCTTCTCCAGGGACTGGTCCCTCCTGATAACATGTCCAAAGTACGTGAGACGAAGTCTCGCCATCCTCGCTTCCAAGGAGCATTCTGGCTGTATAAAAATCAAGCTCCCCTGAGTGGGGCAAATGCTTAAGCACTGAACTATAAGATTTAAAAACTGATAATGTCTAGTTCTGGCCAAGGTAAGGCAATTCAGTGATTCTTTTATTTTCTTGGAAGAAGGTATTCTGGGAGGATGATCTGACATATTGACAGACTTTGGAAAGTGCATATTCTTGGACATTGCAATTTCAGTTTATTGGAATTTCTCTTAAGAAAGCAATCAGACTATTGGGCCAAAGACAAAGTCTAAAAGTAAATGTCCATTAATTGGATTGGTTAAATGTATTACATCCCAAAAACCATTGCCATCGAATAGATTCCGACTTATAGTGACCTCATGTGACAGAGTAGAACTGCCCTATAGGGTTTCCAAGGCTGTAATCTTGAGCAGATTGCCAGGTCTTTCTCCCAAGGAACAGCTAGTGGGTTCAAACCTCCAACTTTTCGATTAGCAGCTGAGCACTTAACCACTGCACCACCAGGGTTCCTTGGTTTAATATATTATTAATCATAAATTCCGTGAGCTACTTTGTAGCCTTTAAATGATGAAGTAGATGATGATGATAGCTAACATTTATTGAGTACTTAACTATATGCCATTCGTTCTAAAAGCTTTACAAGTATTCATCAACGTAAAACTTAGAACAACCTCATGATGTAGTTGCCATTATCACCCTTATTTTACAAATGACGAAACACCAGAGATTAAGAGATTTGAGTAATTTATCCAAGGTCACACAGCTAGCAAGAGGCAGGGCCTTGGGATATGCACCAAGACAGTCTGGTGCCAGAACTGTGCACTTCACTTTAGTACTATGAGTGCTGCAGTAAATAGATGTGACATGTGTCTCCAAAGCACAGAGGACTTATTAACTACCTGCCCAGGAAGGCTAACTGAAGGCTGGTGAGTGTGGCAAATGTTACAAAAAATGGGAATGGGCAGAGAGTTCAAAGTTATCAATCACATTGTAAAATGTGTATACCCTGTGACTCGGGAATTAAATTCTTGGGACTTACCTATAAGAATAGTCACAAGGAGCATCAAGTTAAAGGTATGGGATTTTTTTGGTTTTTTTTAGTTGCAGCGCTTTAGGGTGACTACAGTAAACCAATATATAGCATTGGGAATGTGGAAGGCAAAGAGGAAGGGCAAAAAAACCCAAAACAAATTCATTGCCATCAAGTTGATTCCAACTCATCGTGACATCATGTGTGTCAGAGTAGAATTGTGCTCCATAGGGTTTGCTTGGCTGTGATCTTTACGGAAGCAGATCACCAGACCTTTCCTCCATGGTGCTGCTGGGTGGGTTTAAACTGCCAACCATTAGGTTAGTAGTCAACTGCAAACCATTTGTACCACCCATGGACTCTATTAAAAACTGACTTGAGTCCCTCAGAATCTGCAACAACTTCCCATCCATCTTCTTTGCTGTCTCAGTGCTGCCCCTCTTCCAGTGGACATTGGTTGTAAGATTGAGGTTGTGTGTGTTTGATGTTGTAGGAAGCAGTGACATTTAAGGATGTGGCTGTGGTCTTCACTGAGGAGGAGCTGGGGCTGCTAGACTCTGCCCAGAGGACACTGTACCGAGATGTGATGCTGGAGAACTTCAGGAACCTGCTCTCAGTGGGTGAGGACAGGTGCACTCTGTAACTTGGCATCAGTGTTCTAGGGTGTTTTGATAACCCCAACCACTGAGGGCTTTGGGGCCCCTGAAACAGTTCCCTGAGCTTGAGGATCTGAGTATCCTAGTCCCTGAGGGCCATAGAGAGAAGATACTTTTGGTCTTTCTGCCAAGGCAAAAGTTTGTCCTTCTCAATGAACTGTAATAGGCAGTGTCACTTTTGTGTCTTGTCTGTCCTTTTTCCATCTGTGTTGTGACTTATCATTGGATTGTGAATCAATTTAGTGAATCATACCAGAATTTATTTTTAAAAGAATCAGAATAAAATAGAATGGAACAGAAAATATCAGAGCACCTTAGCAAAGAGTACACACATTAAAGCAAGAACAAGCCAAAATATACTGAGTTGTATGAGGGAGAGTGGAAGGTATAGGAGAAATACACCTTGATGGTTATTGTTGTTAGTTGCCATTGAGTTGATTCCGACTCATGGTGAATGCTTATGAGTTTACATATATGTACATGTATACTGGTTCATGACATAAAATGCATTTGTTATGACACGTTGAGATTAAAAAATAGTTTGAAAGTTTGAAAAACACTCCTTTAAAAGGATTGAAGATTATGTGATTGGAACCAACATTTTCATAAGGTTTTCCTGTATTTACTTAAACACTTTAACTTTGTAGTTCTAACCAAACTGAACATCATTCTCACCCGCTGACTTTTCTGTAGGCTTGAATAGCTGAGTTACACACTTAGAAAAATTTAATTTTAGAATTAATAGATAGATAGTTGCCATTGAGTTAACTCCAACTCATGGTGACCCTGTGTGCAACAGAATGAAATGTTGCCCAGTCCTGTGCCATCATCACAATCATGGGCATGTTTGAGCCCATTGTTGTGTCCACTGCCAGTCTGTCTCACTGAGGGTCTCCCTCACCCTCACTGGTCCTCTTCTTTACAAACATGATCTGCTCATCCAGTGTTTGATTCCTCCTGGTGATGTGTTCAAAGCAGGCGAATCAGACAATGTTCTGTTGTAATCCATAAGGTTTTCATTGGCTAATTTTCAGAAGTAGATTTCTAGGCCTTTCTTCCTAGTCTGTTTTAGTCTGGAAGCTCTGCTGGAACCTGTCCACGCTGGGTGACCCTGATGATACTTGAACTACCAGTAGCATAATATCATAGCAGCACGCCAGCTACCATAGTACAACAAACTGATAGGTAGTGGTCCAAAAATATACTTCCCTCCAATTGTCTGCTTAAGGGCTCTTGGTACCCCATGACAATCTATCTGTAAACTTTTCCTGGACATTTTGAGCAAGGATGACATATCCAATGTATAGATTGTGCCTTGCAGTCCTGATTTTGAGGTATAGAGACAGGCGCAATAAGATTGTTTTCACTTATCTCTATACCTGCTGCTCAAAAGAGAAGGCGGCTTTTGATTGATTATACTTAGAGGTAGGAAGGTGAATTTTCTCTTCTGTAAAATATTTCTAGGATGTCTTTATTCCTGTGCATCTGCCTGATTTCTTACTTGCATCTCACATGTTAGACTTGGTGTGAGTCTGAGTGGGTCTTCCAAAAAAAAACAAAAAAACAAACCCATTGCCATCGAGTTGATTCTAACTCATAGTGACCCTATAAGACAGAGTAGAACTGCCCCCATAGGGTTTCCAAAGAGTGGCTGGTGGATTCGAACTGCCCACCTTTTGGTTAGCAGCCAAGCTCTTAACCACTGGACCACCAGGGTTCTAAGTGGGTCTTAACACTTAGTAAATAGGAGCCTGATGACCATCTCTTTGTTTCTGTAGGCAAGTAAAATGAAGAACAGGGTGTAAGATGGTAAAGTCAGGGTGCGCCTTCCCCCTGATTCATTGAGGCGTCTGCTGTGGCCATAGTGCGAAATCTTAGAATTTCACACAAAACATTCATTTATTCTCACCTTTGAATTCTCTTTATCCTTACAGAGGACAAGCATCAAAATAAGAACGAGATCGAGACTCTTCAAAGGTTAAGGTACCATTTATATGAAGAGCTTTCCTGCAGTCATATCTGGGAACAGGTTGTAGAAGAATTAACTAGAAGTCAAGATTCCACGATAAATCTTCAAGAGAAGAGTCCTTGGTTACTAAAACAAAATGATTTCCCCTGTCAGATCTGGGCAGGGGTATCTATTGAGTTTTCTGAAGAGAACAACTGTCTAATGAATCTTCAAGGGAATAGTTGCAATATTAAAAATCAGAAGTTTCCAACTTGGAGAGTCGAAGATTTGGGGAGGACATCGTATCTGAGTGAGTCACAGAATCATCAGAGTAGATGTGAGCAACTTCCTGTGGAAGAAACCCCGTGTAAATGTGATCAGTGTGTTGACAGCTCCAATTGGATCTCAGTCCACCATGAGGATCATGGAGTACACCAGAGAGACAAAGCTTCTAGCCACAGCAGAAAAGACTTCATGAAGAAATCATCACTTCATCAGTGTAATACAGTTGACAAAGGAGAGACAACCTGCATGTGCAATAAGTGTGACAAAGGCTTCAGTGATGCCTCCAGTCTTACACTGCATCAGAAATCACACACAGGGGAGATGCCCCATACATGTAGTGAGTGTGGAAAGGGTTTCAGTTATAGCTCAGTTCTTCACATTCATGAGAGTGTTCACACTGGAGAGAAACACTATAAGTGTGATGAGTGTGCAAAGGGCCTCAGTCAAAGTTTGTATCTTCCCACATATCAGAGAGGCCATACATGGGACAAACCCTACATGTATTATGAATGTGGCAAGGGCTTTGATCAGAGCTCTCTTCACACTCATCAGCTAATTCATACAGAAGAGAAGCCTTTTAGGTGTGATAGTTGTGGGAAGAGTTTCAGTTGTAGCTCTGATCTTAACATCCACTGTCGAACCCACAGTGGAGAGAAACCCTATAAATGCAAGGAGTGTGGGAAAAGCTTCAGGCAGAGCTCACATTATCAAGCTCATCTAAGAGTCCACACAGGAGAGAAATCATTTAAATGTGAGGATTATGAAAAAGACTTCAGTGGGAGATCAGCATTTTGCAGTCATCAACAAGTCCACTCCGGAAAGGCCCCTCATCAATGTGATAAGTGTCTTAAGGATTTCAGTAGTAAGTCAGGTCTCTATATCCATCAGAATGTTGATACAGTTGAGAGACCTTATAAGTGTGAGGAATGTGGGAAGACCTTTAATTGGAGCTCACATCTTCATGTTCATAAGAGGATCCACACAGGAGAAAAACCCTATAAATGTGAGGAATGTGGTAAGGGCTTCAGTCAGAATTCACATCTTCAAGCCCATCAGAGAATGCATACTGGAGAGAAACCATACAAATGTAATATTTGTGCTAAGGGCTTCAGTCGCAGTTCATATCTTCGGGTGCATCAGCGAATCCATACTGGAGAGAAACCATTTAAATGTGTGGCATGTGGTAAGGGCTTCCGGCAGCGCTCCTATCTTCACACACATCAGAGAGTTCACATGGTAGAGAAACCCTACAAATGTCATGACTGTGGTAAGGGCTTTTGTCAGAGTTCTTCTCTTCATGCTCATCAGCTAATTCACACAGAAAACATGTCATGTAGTTGTGAGAAGTATGGGAAGAGCTTTAGTAATGGCTCAGATCATAGTGTTTATTGTAGAGTTCACACTGGCAAGAAATCCTTTGAATGTGAAAAGTGTGGGAAACGCTTCAGTTGGATCTCGCATCTTCAAGCTCATCTAAGAGTCCACACAGAAGAGAAACCATTTAAATGTGAGGATTGTGGAAAAGCGTTCAGTGGGAGATCAGCGCTTCGCAGTCATCAACAAATCCACTCAAGAGAAACCCCCTATCAGTGTGATAATTGTCTTAAGGGATTCAGTAGTAAGTCAAGACTCCGTATCCATCAGAGAGTTCACACAGTTGAGAAACCTTATAAGTGTGAGGAATGTGGGAAAACCTTTAATTGGAGCTCACATCTTTATGTTCATAGGAGGGTCCACACAGGAGAAAAACCCTATAAATGTAAGGAATGTGGCAAGGGTTTCAGTCAGACTTCACATCTTCAAGCCCATCAGAGAATCCATACTGGAGAGAAACCATTTAAATGTAATATTTGTGCTAAGGGTTTCAGTCGGAGTTCTTATCTTCGAATTCATCAGCAAATCCATACTGGAGAGAAACTATTTAAATGTATGGCATGTGGTAAGGGCTTCAGTCAGCGCCCCTATCTTCATACACATCAGAGAATTCACATGGTAGAGAAACCCTACAAATACCGCATCTTCAAGCTCATCTGAGAGTCCATACTGATGAGAAACCATACAATTGCGATGCATGTGGTAAGGTCTTCATAGTTCATCTCTTCACATTTACCAGGGAGTCCACACAGGAGAGAAACCATACAAATGTATTATGTGTGATAGGGGCTTCAGCTGGAGCTCATATCTTCAAGTTCATCAGATAGTCCATGCTAAAGAGAAGCCATACAAATGTGATGCATGTGATAAGAGTTTCAGTTGGAGTTCAAGTCTTTTTTGCTGACCCTCTACTTTACCAAGCATGATGTCCTTCCCCAGAGACTGGAACCTCCTGATAACATGTCCAAAGCACATGAGACGAAGTCTCACCATCCTTGTTTCTAAGGAGCATTTTGGCTGTACTTCTTCCAAGACACATTTGTTTGTTCTTCTGGCAGTCGATGGTATATTCATTGTAAATGTATATAAACATAAGTGTGAGGAGTGTGGAAAAGACTTCAGCAGAAGATCCACACTTCACAATTATCAACAAGTCCATAAGGGAAAAAGCCTCTATCAATCTGATAAATGTGGTAAGGGCTTTAATAATAAATCAAGTCTCTAGCCATCAGAGAAATCACACAGGAAAGAAACCCTACAAATGTGAGAAGTGTAGAAGGGCTTTAGTTGGAGCTCACATTTTCAAGCCCACCTGAGAATCCATACTGGTGAGAAACCATACAAGTGCAATGATGCATGTGGTAAGATTTTCAGTTATAGTTTATCTCTTTACGTTCATCAGAGTCCACACAGGAGAAACCATAGAAATGTGATTGATTTGATAAGAGTTGTAGTTAGAGTTCAAGTCTTCAATTTCATCAGAAACTCCATCATCATTATGAAACTTATAACAAGGACTTCAGTCAGAGCTCATAATCGCCACGCACATGAAGGGAAACCCTGTAAGTATGTATGAGAAGGGCTTTAGTCAGAGTTTACATCTTGAAGTTCATCAGAAAGTCCACAATGGAGAAAAACCCTAAAAATGTAAGAATGTGGAAGAAGTTTTAGTGGAAGACCCACATTTTGCAATCATTAAAATTTCATATGGAGAACCCCTTCTACCCCCACATCAATATGATAAGAGTTGTAAGAGTTTTAATAATAAATCAAGTCTCCATACCCATCAGAGATTTCACACAGGAGAGAAACCTTACAAATGTGAGAACTGTGGGGAGAGCTTTAGTTAGAGCTCATATTTTCTCATGTCAGTGTTCATTTAGGAGAGAAACCCTATACATTTGCCCATCTTCAAGCTTATCAAAGAATCCACAATGAAGAGAACCTATACAAATACAAGGAGTGTGTGTGGTAAGGGCTTTTTTTCAATAACTCAATCTTTATTAGCATCAGGTTATCCACTAAGAAGAGACATTCTTTAAAATGATGTGTTTTAAGGACCCAAAAGGGAGTTGTATTCTTCAACAATCATCAGAGTCCAAATAGGAGAGAAAACTTGTTTTGTTAATGCAGTCAGTATCTCAGCCAAAGCATGAAATATCACAGTTCATGGTAGAGAACTCCCTAAGAGTGGTATGGTGAGGACTTTAATAAAAACCTTTGTGTTCATCAGTATATACGGCAGAGAGGACTTAAAAATGATAACAAAACAGTCAGGACTTTAACAGGAGTTAGAAGATGGACATGAAATAAATCAGCGTCAGTGAGAATGTAAGCTTCGTGAGGACTGGACTTCCTTCAGTGTCTACTGTTGTTAGTTGCTGTTGAGTTAATTATGACTCATGGCACTTCCATATGCGCAGAGTACAACTGCTACATAGGGTTTTCAAGGCTGTGACCTTTTGGAAGCCTGTCTTCCAAGACACCTGTGGGTGGGTTTGAACCACCAGTCTTTCAGTTAGTAGTCAAGCACTTAACCTTTTGTGCCATGCATAAATGGGACATTGTGGTGAAATGAATTCCTTTGTGTGGCCTTTTGCCTTGGTTCTTGTGGAAAAACAGCTTAAGAGATTTTTCCCCTAAGCCCTGAGAGTTACCTTTGCCCTAGTTTTCTACCCCAGAGGGTTTGTTACTTTAGTCCAGGTTGATTGATATTTCCTGGATAAGCTGTAAACAACTTGTAGTTTGATACTTTTTGTCTGGCCCTGGGCTGCCGCCTGCCTTGTGATTGGTATGCACCTTGCAGAGGCTGGTCAATAGACTATGCAAATGAAGTTACTATAGCCTACTATGCAAATGAAGTGTCTGTGGCCTACAGAGAGGAGATTGGTTAGTTCGTGGCCCTGGTGGGGAGGGCCATGCCTTGAAATTGACAAGGAGTTTGTGTATATATGCTGCCAACCCCACAGAGGTTTTTGAGGCAGGAGGCAGACGGAAGATAGAAGAAGCAGAGAGAAAGCAAAGAACCTCCTAAAAGAGCTGTGACGTGGGTCAAGGGCTGTAACACTGAAGACAGCCAGAGGCCCAGAAGGGGCCCTGCAGTAGAGCTGGCGATGACATGCCCAGAAGGAGCCCAGGAGCGGAGGCAGTGGTGACAGGCTCGGGAGGGGCCCTGCAGCAGAGTTGGTGGTGGTGGCAGGGAGGCTGAAGGCAGAGATGCCTGTTCTTATGGGTGTGAGAGGAACCTGTCCTCAAGGGGCCAATAGGAGCCTGTCCTGAGGGGACCAAGAGGAGGCTTTTCCTGAGGGAACCAAGAGGAGGCCTGTCCTGAGGCGGCTGAGAGAAAGCCTGTTCTGAGATGGCTGAGAGAGGGTTTGCATGGCAGAGAGAGGCCATGCATGGAAGAGAGGGCATGCACATCAGAGAGAAGGGCCTGCTTGCTTCCATGGCTGAGAGGAGCTGAGAGACCTGTCCTTCACTGAAGAAGGGAGGGATGTATTCTTCACTTCAGGGGAGCCTTCCAGATTTTGCCTACATACTCCTTGATCCTAATCCCAAATTGTAGCCTGTTGATCCTGATCCCGAGTTGTACCCTCTTACTTCCTTAATAAACTACTTAACTGTATGTATGGTCTGTGAGTTCTGTGTGGCCATTGCAATAGATTATTGAATCCAGAAGAGAAGTAGAGAGTGACGTGGGAGGAATGGCTGGTGTCAGAATTGGTAAAAAGTTTGGAAAGTGGAGGTATGTCTGACCTCCACCTCATAGGAATCAGCTTTGGGCTGATCCTGGTCATTATTTTCCCTGAATTTAGACAGGTTCTGATGCTACTATTACTACTACCACCATTTCACAATTGGCGTCAGAAGTGGGATTTGTTGCAATGGCTCCTGACTTATGGAAATGTGGAGGTTTGGAGGAGAAAGGATGAATGGGCATGGGATGAGAAACTTTTGATTATTGGGTGTTTTTTTTTGTTGCTGCTATCTGTGATGACTAAAAATAAGAGATGTTATGCTGTAGCAGTGGATAGGAAAGTTGCATCAGGAGTGGGTTAGAGTGAAAGCCCAGCAGGTCAGGCAAGATGATAGGGGGCCAGGGTCTTCTGGTTCAATCCATCCAGAAACCTAAGCCCAAATGCTTACAAATGGGTAAAATAGTCAAGAGGGTGGAAAAAAGTTGAAACTGGAATGTTTAAAAAAGTGGTGTGTTTATCTGAATGTACTATATTTGTCTGACTGAAGGAGTGTGTTCTCTACCTGGTGTTGTCAATAAAACAGACCTGAGTGTATGATGGAAATGAATATTGGGTATTGTAAAAAAACAAAAAAGAGTGTGTAACTCCGCCCTTCAGGCAGTACTTGACTGGATATGCTAAAAGGGGAAATAGTAAATGGGGCTTATGCCAAAAGCCTCTGAGATCAGGAAATTTGAATTTGAGAGACAATTATATTGGGCTTTGAGAGTACTATGATGATTGATGGCTTGACTGACCAAAGAGCTGCTTGGTGAATGAATAGTAAAAGAATGTTTGTGTGGGGCACAGCCCTATGCAATCTGAAGGGTGTGTTGAATAGGACATGTCAGTGCCCATCAGAAGGATCCCCTTTCAAGGACTGGAAGTAAATGGAAGCCTGCAAGTAGATAGCTAGGTATACTCACTTGAGGTGACTACCTGGGTCCGTAAGATGAGTGCAAGTGGGGGAGGTGCAACATTGAAGACATGGGCTGAGTTAGAACATGTTCCTTTGCACCTGTTGACCTAATCCAGGTGCCTAGGGATGAGAGAGAAAAGGGACTGGCTGGTCTGAAGTATAGGAAAGTTGTGTGGACTCCTGAGCCTACGGCTGGTACCTGTTGACCTAGCTTGGATGGCTAGGGATGAGCTGACCCCTACTGAATAGGGTTGAGATGACCTGGCCCCAGGTAATGGGGGAAGAGAGAGATGTTTGACACCATGAGTTGGTGTAGTTTGCTGCAATTTAATGGCTTGCTCTGGACTGGACTTTGCTTATGGATGTTGATGGTCAGAGTTCCAACCAGAACAGAAGGTTCTTCAGACCAAGAACATGCTTGTCTCCTCAGGGTACTGGTTTGATTGGGATGGGCAACTTAAACATTGGCTACCTAAAACAGGGTGATAAAGGCATGAAGTGGCTGGCTTACCCGCTTTCATGAGTGTGCTTACACACTCAGAATGAGGGGGACAAGGGAGGATCCCCCACTGAATATATTCCTCTTTTCCTGATGGGTCTGGAGAAGAGAGGGTGGGGTAAGACACTTAATCTGATTATATGATTCGGTTATGAGTGTTGTTTATTAAAAGGGTTAATTGTGATTGTAAAACCTATAGTTGTAGAGTTGTAACTGAAAGAGTGGACTAGGGGAGGCACTGCTGGACTGGACTGCAGTGGCAAAACCTAATGTCCTATAAAGGTTATACTATGCTGATAACTCAAGAGGCTCAGAGCAAGGGAATAATATTGTCAGTTATATTTTATCAGCTGCCAGAAACGGAGCAGCCAAGATGACTTTTGAAGAACCTGACCAAATCAGGTGGACACCTGTAGCAGACCTGAGTAGTTCGTACTAAGTGATCTCACTCTGAGAGTTTTTGCTCTGTGGATGTACTAATTGTTAATAACTGATTTAGACTGGTAAAAAGTAAATAAAGAACCCATGGGAAAAAAGCTAGAGGGTGGACTGTGGAGAAATGAGTTCCTTAAAGTAGCCTTTTGCCTTGGTTCTTTGGAAAAAACAGCTTGAGATATTTTTTCCCTAAGCCCTGAGGAGTTACCTTTGCCCTGATTTTCTACCCTAGAGGGTTTGTTACTTTTGTCCAGGTTGATTGATATTTCCTGGATAAGCTATAAGCAACTTGTAGTTTGATACTTCTATCTGGCCCTGGGCTGCAGCCTGCCCTGTGATTGGTACGCACCTTGCAGGGGTTGGTCAATAGACTATGCAAATAAAATTATTATAGCCTACTATGCAAATGAAGTGTTTGTGGCCTACAGAGAGGAGATTGGTCAGTTTGTGGCCCTGATGGGGAGGGCCATGCCTTGAAATTGACAAGGAGTTTGTATATATATGTAGCCAACCCCACAGAGGTTTTTGAGGCAGCAGGCAGATAGAAGCAGAAGGAAGGGAGAAGCAGAGAGGAGGCAAGGAACCTCCTAAAAGAGCTATAAGACAGATTAAGGGCTGTAACACTGAAGATGGTGAGATGCCTGGAAGGGGCTCTGTGGTGGAGTCAGTGGTGATGGCAGAGAGGCCTGTCCTCGGGGCTGAGGGAAAGGCTGTTCTAAAGGCCAAGAGGAGGCCTGTCCTGAGGGGGCTGAGAGGAAGGCTGTTCTAAGAGGCCAAGACGAGGCGTGTCCTGAGGGGGCTGAGAGGAAGGCTGTTCTAAGAGGCCAAGGCCTTTCGTGAGGGGGTTGAGAAGAGTCCTGTCCTGAGGGGGCTGAGAGGAGGCCTGTCCTGAGACAGCGGAGAGGGGGTGTACACGGCAGAGAGAAGGACCTGCTTCATTGCATGGCCGAGAGGAGCTGAGAGAGCTTTCCTGCGCTGAAGAAGAAAGGGATGTGCTCTCTCCTTCGGGGGAGCCTTCCAGACTTTGCCTACATGCTTCCTGATCCTAATCCTGAGTTGTACCTTGTTACTTCCTTAATAAATCACTTAACTGTATGTATGATCTGTGAGTTCTGTATGGCCATTGTAATGGATTATTGAACCCAGGAGAGAATTAGAGAGTGCCGTGGGAGGAATGGCTGGTGTCAGAATTGGTAAAAAGGTTGGAGAGTGGTGGTATGTCTGACTCCACCTCACAGGAATCAGCTTTGGGCTGATCTTGATTCTCATCTCTCCCCCTGAAGTTAGGCAAGGTCTGACTACAATTTCACAGAAATATTTTTTGAAAATTTTAGACAGTTCTCCCTACTAAAACTCATTGAAGTATTCTCATAAAGGAAATCAACAAGTAGCCTTAGTAAAATTTATTCAAATTAACAACATAACACATTAAGTAGAGTAAATCTCTATGATACTATATCTTTGGGTAACATGAATTAGACGACAACATTACTGGGTTTGAATCCTATCCTCTACCCATCCCATTATCAAATGAGTAGGCTGAAGTTTTCATATCATTTCGGACTGTCTTTACAGTGTACTATCATTTTATGTATAGCAAAAACAAACCAACCAGTTGCCATCAAGTTGATTCCAACTCATAGCAATTCCATGTGTGTCAGAATAGAGCTGTGCTCCACAGAGTTTACAATGGCTGATTTTTTGGAAGTAGATCACCGGCCCTTTCTTCTGATGCACCTGTGGGTGGACTTGAACCAACAACCTTTCGATTAGCAGCCAAACGTGTTAACTGCGCCACACGGGGACTCCTTATAGCAAAAATATAGCTGTCTTCTATTGAGAAGCACTAGGGTAAGGGCAAATGCTAAGGTAATCAGGATACTATAGGAGGATGTAACTAGATAAAATATGGTACAGATGCTACCTAGATGGGTGAGGCAGGTGGGCATGAGGGCAGGCTGGTAGACTGTTGGGCGTTCGTTCCACAGAGAGGAATACATTCAAAAGCACAGAGGCATGAAGCAGCATGACGTCTTCAAGACACTAAGTAAGTCAATATTTCAGTATTGGTATTAGGATTTTTTTTTTCCAATAAAGTGATTTTGAAAAAAATTTAGTTGCATTTTAATTTTGTGCTTTTTATGACAATACAGATTGACTGAAAAATAATTGGTTTTTATAAGCCTTATAATGTCATCACATTCTATAAGATTGAATTTTTCGATCCCTCGTACATCATGAAGGCATAGTCTTACTGTAATTCTTTGAAAATGTCAGAAGTAGTTACAGATCACAAGAAGCATTTTGTAAACCTTTAATTGATAATAATTGATTTATTGATATTTTCATCCAGGCTTTTTTTTTTTCAGATTGTTTATCAATTGCCTACTAAATACTATAGCATTTTCTGCATCTAAACTTTCTAGGGAGGCCGTTGCAAGTATGAAGGACATTAATTTTGTCAAATTTTCCACCCCGAGAAAAGAAAAACAAACAAAAAACCCTCATTGGGACTTTTATTAACATTTCATCGAATTTATTAATGAATTTGGACAAGATTGCCATTTTTACACTTTTTTATTCAGTACCAATTAACTTTAGTGTAAGTTGTTATCCTTAGGAGATTATTACAAAAGATTGTTTTTCCATTTCCTACCTCCCTCCCCTGCAAAAAAGGTAAATAACAGATGTCCATCAGTAGAAGGTTTTTTGAATAAATTGTGATATGTACATACAGTGTTAACATGAAGCCCTTTAAATATTAATATAGATCTGTAACGTTAGAAGAATGCACATAGTATTTAGGGTACAAGTAGGTTCAGAATTGTGTGATCAAATAGAAGTCTATGCATAGATATGTAAATGTAAGCATGTGGTATGTGAGGGGATATTCACTAATAGGCTAACAGTTTTCTCTGGCAGGAAGTATTTTGGGAGATTTTTTTCTTAATTTTTTTTTTTTTGCCATGAACGTTGACAATTTTATGAAAGTAGTTGTTTCTGTTGAGTCAGCTTTGACTCATATCAACCTTATGTGTAACAGAACGAAACATTGCCCAGTCCTGTGCCATCCTCACTGTTACTGCTATTAATGAGCCCACTGTTGCAGCCACTGTGTCAATCCATCTTATCGAGAGTCTCCTTTTCGGCTGACCCTCTACTAAGCATGATGTCCTTCTCCAGCAATTGCTGCCTCCCAATGATGTGTCCAAAGTAAGCGAGACAAAACCTCACCATAAACTGAAAAATATTACTTAGTAAATGAAAATCATATAGTTAAGGACCCTGAAAACAATTGCTTTATCTTGTATCTCTTACAATGCCAAAATTAAGAAATAGAACCCCAGATGTCATTACTCTCTGTTGTTTGTTCTCCCATGCCAAGCTTCGAGCAACTTAAGGTTAGGGAATTTTGTCTCTCATAGTATTTTTTTTCCATGTATGTTCTTAGAAATAATGAATGACAACCCCCTCCACCACTGGAAATTTCATAACATACCCTGTATTTATACAGTTAATAGCTTTGTGCATACGTTCTGTGGATTCTACAGAGGGACCCAGGTGGGCAGGGACTCTTGAGGCAGCTGTTGTTGGACCACAAGACAACTCTCCTCAGTTGGTGTTAAAAGGCTCTGCTTTATCCACCGCCCATGACTAGCCTTGTTCTGAGTTCTTTTCCTTCCTCAGGTGTCCCTGAAATTGCCTAAGACTAGATTAAAAAAAACCCAGACAACCGCTTTCTAAACCTTTCCACCTAAGAAGCTGTGGGGAAATGAGTTCCTTTATGTGGCTTTTTGCCTTGGTTCTTTGGAAAAACAGCTTGGGATATTTTTTCCCCCTAAGCCCTGAGGAGTTACGTTTGCCCTAGTTCTTTGGAGAAGCAACTAGGGGTGCATGCGGGCGGTGGGCAGTTACCAGGTTGTTTTCTACCCCAGAGGGCTTTTGTTACCTTTATTCTCTGGGTTGATTGACATTTCCTGGGTAAGCTGTAAACAACTTGATGGTTTAATATTTTTGTCTGGCACTGGGCTGCAATCTGCCTTGTGATTGCTCTATTTTACCTTAACTGGACTGGTTGGTTTACTAGTTGGAAAGGTAGTGTAAACCCACCCAATAGGATTGAGCGACTTGCGGTCCACTGAGGAGATTGGTCCATTCATGGTACTGCTGGGAGGGCCATGCCTTGAAATTGACAAGAAGTTTGTTTATATAAGCAGCCAACCCCACAGAGGTTTTTACAGGGAAGGAGGAACCTCAAGGACAAGAAGAGACTGGAATGGAGTGGTTTGGACCCAGGATCCCTGTGTGGGGAACCTCCTGAAAGAGTTGTAATATGGGCCAAGGACTATAACAATGAAGACAGCAAGAGGCCTGGGAGGGGCCCAGCAACAGAACCAGCGACTGAGGTGGACCTGCCACACTCGCTATGAGTTGCGCCAGTTAGCAGCACAGAGGCCTGATGGCAGAGAGCAGCTAAAAGAGCTGTCCTGGTTGGAAGCTGTCCTGCACTGAAGAAGGGAGTGATGTGTTCTCCACTTAGAGGAAGCCTTCCAGACCTTGCTTATGTGCTTTCTGATCCTTATCCTGAGTTGTACCCTATTACTTCCAAGTTGCGTCCTATTCTGAGTTGTCTCCTGAGTTGTATCCCAATAAACTTATTGACTTCTTAAGTACAGTTTGTGAATTCTGTGAGACATGGCAGCAAATTTTACTGAACCCAACGAGGGAAAGAAGAGTGCTGAGGGGAGGGGGGATGGCTGGTGTCAGAGAAAATGGACTAGCAAAGTATAGTGGAGAACTTGGTAATCTGCGATATATTTAACCTCCACCTCATAGGAAATAGCTTTGTGCTTGTTCTTATTCTTTACATTGTTTAGAACCTCACCTATCAACTAGTCCAATCCGTCTTTGTTCAACTGTGGGTTCATTAATTCCTCCATTCATTGTATATGAAGCCCTTTGTATGTCTGAGGGACTGGGATGTGAACCTGAGTAAGAGTTGATCCCCTCTCAGGCTTCTCAGAAGCAACACCATAGTTCAGCTTTGATAGAACAAGTGAATGTTCTCCAGTAAGAAAGGAGAAGATCATCCTCCAGGTATTAGAATAGCCTGAGCAAAGGTAAGAGAGAACTTGAGGAGCTCAGGGAAGGCCAAGTCTAAAAACTCAGGTCTAGAAAAACTGGATGTCATGGGCAAGACTGATCCAGGCACACCAAATCTTTATTTGGTCTCCTGAAATACCCCCAGCCCCCTAAATACCTGGAATTGTCAAGTCTCTTTTCTTTTTTTTTTTTAATATATATTTTATTGTACTTCAGGTGAAAGCTTACAGAGCAAATAGTTTCTCATGAAATAGTAGTACACATGTTGTTTTTTGACATTGGTTAACAACCCCACAACGTATTAAGCCTCTAAATTCTCAACCTTTTTTTTTGATGAAAATTACAGATGGCCAAAGATACACCGTTTCAAAAATTTCTACATTCACAGTTCAGTGACATTGACTACGCTCTTCCAACTGTGCTGTTATTCTCACTTAAGATGAAGGCTTACAGAAAAAATAGTTTTTCATTTAACAGTTACTACACATGTTGCCCTATGACAATGGTTAACAATCTCACAGCACATCAAGAATATCCTTACTCCACCTTGTGTTCCCTATCACCAGGGGGCTTCCTTGTCCCCTTCTGTCTTCTGGACCTTGTCAGTGGACTATTGTACCTCTTTAGTCTCATTTGTTTATTTATTTATTTTTATTTTATTTAAACACCATTTCAAAACTTTTTACTTACACATTTAAGTGATATTGACTATGCTCTTCCAATTGTGCTGCCATTCTCGCCCAAGATGAAGGCTTACAGGACAAAACAGCCTCCCATTTAATAGTTACTACAAATGTTGCCCTATAGCAGTGGTCAACAATCTCACAATACATCGACAGTGTCCTTATTCAATTTGTGTTCCTTATCATCAGTTTCCTACTCTCCCTCTGCCTTCTGGCCCTTGTCACCGGACTCCTGTACATCGTTAGTCCCATTTAGTTTTACTGGGCTGTCCATTCCCAGGCTTAACATCGAACCTTGAAGGTAACTTCCCCTCTGAGCTGAAAGCGTGTCTGGGGGCCACACTCTCGAGGTTTCTCTAGTATTCTTTAGGCCAGTATATCTGGTCTTTTTTTTTTTTTTTTTTTTGGGAGTTAAAATTATACTCTACATCCTACTCCAGCTCTGCCCAGAACCCTCTGTTGTGATCCTGGTCAGAGGAGTCATTGGTGGTAGCCAGGCACCATCCAGCTGTACTGGGCTCAGTCCCGTGGAGGCCTTGATAGCTGTGGACCATTAGTCCTTCGGACTAATCTTTTCCTTGTATCCTGTTCTCTTCGTTCTCCCTTGTTCCCGAAGGGATGAGATCAGTGGAGTATCTTAGATGGCCGCTCATAGGCTTTTAAGACCCCAGACACTACTCACCAAGGTAGAATGTAGAGCATTATCTTTATAAGTAGTGTCATGCCAATTGAGCTAGATGTTCCCCGAGATCATGGTCCCCAGAGCCCTCCGTCCAACAACTCAGTCCCTCGGGGGGTTTGGATGTGTCTATAGGGCCTCCATGACCTTTCCTTGTGCAGGTTGTGTTAGTTTCCCCTGTACTATGTACTATCTCATCTCTCACCCAAGTTACCACTTACCTATTACCTATTTAGTATTCCCCCCCCCCCCATCCCTGGTAACCAACAAGGATTGTTACATTTTGCATGTGAATTTTTTCATGGGTTTTTACAATAGAGGTCTCATACAATATTTGTCCTTTTGTGATTGACTTATTTCACTCAGCATGATGTCCTCCAGTTTCATCCATGTTATGAGATGGTTCACCGATTCATTGTTCTTTCTCGTTGCATAGTACTCCATTGTGTGTATGTACCATAGTTTGTGTATCCATTCGTCTGTTGATGGACATCGAGGTTGTTTCCATCGTTTTGCTATTGTGAATAATGCTGCCATGAACATAGGTGTGCATATGTCTATTCGAGTGATGACTCTTATTTCTCTAGGATATATTCCTAGGAGTGGGATTGCTGGATCGAATGGTACGTCTATTTCTAGCTTTCTGAGGAAACGCCATATCATTTTCCAAAATGGCTGTATCATTTTGCATTCCCACCAGCAGTGTATAAGAGTTCCCGTCTCCCCGCAGCCCCTCCAACATTTGTTATTTCCAGTGTTTTTGATTCGTGCCAGTAATGCCGGGGTGAGATGGTATCTCATTGTGGTTTTAATTTGCATTTCTCTAATGGCTAGTGATCGCGAGCATTTCCTCATGTGTCTGTTGGCCATTTGAATGTCTTCCTTGGTGAAGTGTCTGTTCATTTCCTTTGCCCATTTTTTGATAGGATTGGTTGTCTTTTTGTTGTAGAGGTGTTGGATTTTCTTGTAGATTATGGAGATTAGACCTTTGTCTGACTTGTACTGTCCAAAAATTTTTTCCCAGTCTGTAGGTTCTCTTTTAACTCTTTTGGTGAAATCTTTTGAAGAGCATAGATGTTTGATTTTTAGAAGATCCCAATTATCTAGTTTATCTGTTGGGTTTTTTGTGTTGATGTTTATGGTTTGTATCCTGTTAATGCCATGTATTAAGGTCTGAAGTGTTGGTCCTATTTTTTCTTCTATGAATTTTATAGTTTGAGGCTTTATATTCAGGTCTTTGATCCATTTTGAAGTAGTTTTTGTATATGGTGTGAGGTATGGGTCCTGTTTCATTTTTCTACAAATGGATATCCAGTTTTGCCAGCACCATTTGTTAAAAAGACTGTCTTTTCCCCATTTGATGTATTTTGGGCCCTTGTCAAAAATCAGGTGACCGTAGGTGGATGGATTTACATCTGAGTTCTCAATTCTGTTCCATTGGTCAATGTCTCTGTTGTTGTACCAGTACCAGGCTGTTTTGAGTACTGTAGCTGTATAGTAGGTTCTCAAGTCAGGTAGTGTGAGTCCTCCAACTTTATTCTTCTTCTTCAGTAGTGCTTTACTTATTCGGGGTTTCTTCCCTTTCCATATAAAGTTAATAATTAGTTTTTCCATCTCTTTGAAGAATGTTGTTGGTATTTGTATCGGAATTGCATTGTATTTGTAAATTGCTTTAGGTAGAATTGCCATTTTCACAATGTTGAGTCTGCCTATCCATGAGCATGGTATGTTTTTCCATTTATGTAGATCCCTTTGGGTTTCATGCAGCAGTGTTTTGTAGTTTTCTTTGTATAGGTCTTTTATATTCCTGGTCAGATTTATTCCCAAGTATTTTATCTTTTTAGGGGCTATTGAAAATGGTATTGATTTCCTGATCTCCTTTTCATCGTTCTCTTTACTGGCGTATAGGAATCCAACTGATTTTTGAATGTTTATCTTGTATCCTGCTACTCTGCTGAATCTTTCTATTAGTTCCAGTAAATTTCTCGTGGAGTCTTTAGGGTTTTCTATGTATAGTATCATATCATCTGCAAACAGGGAGAGTTTAACTTCTTCATTACCAATTTGGATGCCCTTTATTTCTTTCTCTTGCCTTACTGCTCTAGCGAGAACTTCCAGCACAATGTTAAATAGGAGTGGTGATAAAGGGCATCCTTGTCTTGTTCCTGTTTTCAGGGGGAATGTTTTCAGCCTTTCTCCATTAAGAATGATGTTGGCTGTTGGTTTTGCATAGATGCCCTTTATGATGTTGAGAAATTTCCCTTCTATACCTATTTTATTGAGAGCTTTTATCAGGAATGGGTGTTGGACTTTGTCAAATGCCTTTTCTGCATCAATTGAGATAATCATGTGATTTTTTTCTTTCCTTTTATTTATGTGGTGGATTACGTTGATGGATTTTCTAATGTTAAACCATCCTTGCATACCTGGTATGAATCCTACTTGGTCGTGGTGTATTATTTTTTTGATATGATACTGAATTCTATTGGCTAAAATTTTGTTCAGAATTTTTGCATCTATATTCATGAGAGATATTGGTCTGTAATTTTCTTTTTTTGTGATGTCTTTGCCTGGTTTTGGTATCAGCGTTATGCTGGCTTCATAGAATGAATTTGGAAGTGTTGCTTCCTCTTCTATGCTCTGAAATAACTTGAGTAGAACTGGTACGAGCTCTTCTGTAAATGTTTTGTAGAATTCTCCAGTGAAGCCATCTGGGCCAGGGCTTTTTTTGGTTGGGAGTTTTTTTATTACCTTTTCAATCTCTTCTCTTGTTATGGGTCTGTTCAGATTTTCAATATCACTTTGTTGTAGTTTGGGTAGGCCGTATGTTTCTAGAAATTTATCCATTTCCTCTAGGTTTTCAAATTTGTTGGAATATAGTTTTTCATAATATTCTGTTATAATCCTTTTTATTTCAGTTGGGTCTGTTGTAATGTCCCCCATTTCATTTCTTATTTGGGTTATTTGTGCCCTCTGCTGTTTTTCTTTTGTCAGTCTGGCCAGTGGTTTGTCGATTTTGTTGATTCTTTCAAAGAACCAACTTTTGGTTTTGTTGATTCTTTCTATTGTTTTTCTGTTCTCTATTTCATTGATTTCTGCTCTGATCTTTACTATTTCCTTTCTTCCGGTGGTTGTAGGCTTTTTTTGTTGTTCTCTTTCTATTTGTTTGAGTTCTGTAGTTAATGTTTTGATTTTGTCCCTTTCTTCTTTTTTGATATGTGCATCTATTGCTATAAATTGTCCTCTGAGGACTGCCTTTGCTGTGTCCCAAAGGTTTTGGTATGATGTGTTTTCATTTTCATTTGATTCTAGGAATTTTTTAATTCCATCTCTGATTTCTTCTATTACCCATTGATGTGTAAGCAGATTATTATTCAGTTTCCATGTGTTTGATTTTTTTTCCTTGCTCTTTCTAGTGTTAATTTCTACCTTGATGGCATTGTGGTCAGAGAAGATACTGTGAATTATCTCAGCATTTTGGATCTTGTTGAGGATTGCTCTGTGGCCTAAGATGTGGTCTATTCTGGAGAACGTTCCATGTGCATTGGAAAAGAATGTGTACTTTGCAGCGGTTGGATGGAGTGTTCTATATATGTCTATGAGGTCCAGTTGGCTGATTGTGTCCTTTAGGTCTTCTGTATCTTTGCTAAGTTTCTTTTTAGTTGTTCTGTCCTTTACTGAGAGTGGTGTGTTGAAGTCTCCTACTATTATTGTGGAACTGTCAATTTCTCTTTTCAGTGCTGTTAGAGTTTTTTTTATGTATTTTGGAGCCCTGTCATTGGGTGCATAGATATTTATTATGTTTATGTCTTCATGATGGATCATCCGCTTAATCATTATATAGTGTCCTTCTTTGTCTTTTATGGTAGATTTTGTTTTAAAGTCTATTTTATCTGAGATTAGAATTGCCACTCCTGCTCTTTTTTGATAGTTGTTAGCTTGATATATTTTTTTCCAACCTTTGATTTTTAATAAATTCACATCTTTGTTTCTAAGATGTGTCTCTTGTAGACAGCAAATAGATGGATCCTGTTTTCTTATCCATTCTGCCACTCTCCGTCGCTTTATGGGTGCATTGAGTCCATTTACGTTCAGTGTAATTATTGATAGATGTGAGTTTGTTGCTGTCATTTTGTAGTGCTTTTTTTTGTGATGCTGAAGTTTTCTTTGTTCTTCTTACTCTCTTGTGCTGAGTTCCTTTTGTTTGTGGATTTTGTGTTCATTTCTTTTGTTTTTGTAGGTTTTGTTTTTGTTGAGACTTTATTTTTCGTCTTTATTTTTATGAGTTGGTTTGTTAACTTTTTTTGTGGTTACCATGAATTTTACCCTTATCTTTATAATTTTGAAGCAGTCTACCGTTACTTGGTATCGCCTTGCCTTCTTCTCCTTTAGAAGGTTCTATACCTATGCCGTTTGTTCCCTCTTTCATTGTTTTGATGTTGTTGTCATCCTTTGATTGATTTCTCTGATTCCCTGTTGTATATCTTTTGTTTTTGGAAAGTCGTCTGTAGTTCAGTTCCTAGAATGGTATCTGGTTCATGTTAACCTGCATCCTAGGTCCTAGGTCCTGCCTGAGGGCTTAAGCTGTTTGTCCTCAGATCGAAGAACTCCCTTTAATAATTCTTGTAAGTTTGGTTTGACTTTTGCATATTCCTTTAGTTTCTGTTTATCTGGAAATGACCTAATTTCACCATCAAATCTGAATGAGAGTTTTGCAGGATATATTATTCTTGGCTGACAATTTTTTTCTTTCAAGATTTTATATATGTCATCCCATTGCCTTCTTGCCTGCACGGTTTCTGCTGAATAATCTGAGCTTAGTCTTATTGTTTCTCCTCTGTATGTGACTTCTTGTTTTTCCCGAGCTGCTCTCAGGATTCTTTGTTTGTCTTTAGTTTTAGCGAGTGTGAATATGATATGTCTTGGTGATTTTCTTTTGGGGTCTATTTTATATGGGGTTCGTTGAGCTTCTTGGATGACCAGCTTTTCATCTTTCATGATATTGGGAAAGTTTTCTGTCAGCAGTTCCTCAATGATCCTCTCTGTGTTTTCTGTTTTCTTCCCCTGTTCTGGTATGCCAATCACTCGTAAGTTTTTGCTTTTAATTGTGTCTCACATAACTCTCAGGGTCTCTTCATTTTTCTTTGTTCTTTTTTCTGAGTTTTCCTGAAACAGAGTTGTATCCAAGTGTTTGTCTTCAGTTCCACTGATCCTGTCTTCCATGGTTTCAAATCTACTTCTCAGCCCTTCTATGACACCGTCCATTTCTGAAATCTTGTTGTTTATCTTTTGGATTTCTAATTGTTGTTTTTGTATAATTTCGAGTTGTGAATTTATTTTGGCATTTTGTTCTTGCATCATCTTCCTGAATTCTTCCAATTTTTTGTCTGTATTTTCCATAAATTTGTCTATTTTTTCCTCATGTTTGTCAGCTTTTTGCCTCAGTTCTTGGAAAATTCCGAGTATTAGTGATTTGAGTTCCGTATCAGGTACTTCTAGTGCATTTTCTTCCACAGGAGAGTTATCTGGTGTTTTAATTTGGACGCCTATTGGAGCCATCTTGTCTTGTTTTTGTAAATGTTTTGATATTGTTTGCTGTTTTCGGGGCATTCAGTAGATATTTCTCTCGTTTATTGATTGTAGATTTTTTTTTTTTTTTCGTTCTTGTGGTACAGCTGGGCAGATCTAGTTGAGGAGGAGCCACTGGGATGGGTTGCTTGTGGCACTCACCGCAGCCACCAGGACGGTCGGTAGTCAGTGCTGGGCAGGTTCCAATAGGGCGTGCCTGCACCACTTGGTGATGTGATGTCTAGTGCACGGTGCAGGTAGGTAGGGTGCAGCGGGAAGATGGTTATGTGTGAAGCTAAGCTGGATATGGGAGAGAGGAGAGAGGAGGAGGAGCAAAAAGCGTACAAACATAAAAGAATGCTAGGGGAGTTTGTCGTTGGAATGTACAGATGAGAGACTATGGGATGGAGGAAACCAGAAGGGGGAAGAGAAAGAAAAGGAAAGAATGACCAAATGAAAATCAGAAAAGTTAAAAAACTGCAAAGTTCCCAGGGATCGCACCGATGCAGCTATGAGGTCTGGGGGAGTCGGTCTCAATTTTCACAGCTCAGCCTGGCCAGAAGGTACAGAGGCATACATCGCCTGGTATTCAGGGATCAGAAAGAGAAGGAAGAGATAGAGGGACAAGAAATTAAGCAATGAAGAAAGACAAAAGAGAAAAAGAGGTAAAATATGACAAAACTAATCAAAAAAGGAAGAAAAATAAAATTGAGAAAAAAAAAAAAAGGGCAACACCAGCAGTCAGTGCCTACAAATGGGACCCAGAGAGCCCCCACTCAGGGGCGCGAATTCCAAGAAGCCGATAGTCTCGGGGTTAAGTGACCGTGGCCACGGGAAGCAGAGGGGCCAACGAACAAAGGCCCCAGGATCCCACCCGCGCGGGAGCCCAGACCTGGAAACAGCCACACGCCCGAACGCAGCCCTACAGCCCCGCAGGAGAGAGCAGAGACGGCACTCGGAACCAGGCACCCAGGCAAAAGGAGGGGGAGGCGGCAGAAAAAGGTCCGCTAGGTGCCAGCAAACGGCTCCCAGAAAGCCCCCAGCCCGGGCGCGCGGAACCCAAGCACCGGCGCCCCCCCGCCCAGGGACCCCGGCCACGGAAAGCAGAGGGGTGAACGAACAAAGGCCCCGGGATCCCACCCACGCGGGAGCCCAGACCCAGAAACAGCTACACGCCCGCACGCAGCTCCACAGCCCCGCAGGAGAGAGCAGAGACAGCACCCGGACCCAGGCACCCAGGCAAAAGGAGGGGGAGGCGGCAGAAAAAGGTCCGCTAGGTGCCAGCAAACGGCTCCCAGAAAGCCCCCAGCCCGGGCGCGCGGAACCCAAGCACCGGCGCCCCCCCGCCCAGGGACCTCGGCCACGGAAAGCAGAGGGCCGAACGAACAAAGGCCCCGGGATCCCACCCACGCGGGAGCCCAGACCCAGAAACAGCCACACGCCCGCACGCAGCCCTACAGCCCCGCAGGAGAGAGCAGAGACGGCACTCGGAACCAGGCACCCAGGCAAAAGGAGGGGGAGGCGGCAGAGAAAGGTTCGCTAGCTGCCAGCAAACGGCTCCCAGAAAGCCGCCAGCCCAGGCGCGCGGAATCCAAGCACCAGCACCCCCCAGCCCAGAGACCCTGGCCACGGAAAGCAGGGGATCCCCAGCTGAGGCGGAGAGGGGTGGGTGGTGGGAGAGCGCGCACCGCAGTTTACCGGTCCTTCTGTCTCCGACCAGATGCTCTGCAAGGCTGCTCTCCCGTTTGCTGGTCTCCGATAGGAATCCAAGATGGTGGATCCGCGCTGCGTTAGCTGGTAAGGAATCTCTGCCTGAGTCTCTCCTCGCTCTCCGTTCTCTTTTAGTATTCTCACTCCGTTTGGTGTTTGGCTGAGTTCTTTATCTCTTCATTTGGTGTTCTAGGGTTTCAGGATTGTTGATTCTCTGTTAGGCTTAGTTTTTCGGATCTTTGCTGTGGAGGGACGGCGTGGTGTTTCTGCCTAGAGCGCCATCTTGCCCCCCAAATCCCCGCAATCTCAAGTCTCTTTTCAAACCCTAGTTGCCGAACAGAAGGCAGCTGTTGACTCTGAAGCCAGAAGAGAGAGAATTAGAAGTTGTGAGAGGATACTTCTCCAAGTAGAAAGATCAACTAATAATAATACATTGTTGGTGGTGGTGGTTGCTGTTGAGTTGATTACAACTCATGGCAAAACCTCTGTGTGCCGAGTAGGACTGCTCCATAGAGTTTTCAAGGCTGTGACCTTTTGGAAGCAGATCACCAGGCCTGTCTTCTGAGGTGCCTCTGGGTGGGTTCCAACCACCAAACTTTCGGCCAGCAGACAAGTGCTTAACTATTTGCACCACAAGGGAACATGTATTAAATGCTTACCATGTGCCTGGCATTGTCTATGTACTTTATGTATTAAACCTCGCAACAACCCTGTGAGAAAGGTACTATTATCCCTATTATATACATGAGGCAACAGAGGCATAGATCACGCACTTGGATGGATGTAGAGGAGAGACAAGGAGTCCTTTCTCCTAGAGTCAGCAACACTTCTCCCTCCCTTCCCCCATCCTACCCTACTTCCTCCCTGCAGGAACATTCATGAGAGACAGTGTGGTGTAGTGGTTAAGGGCTTGACTCCCAGAGCCACGCTGCCTGCCATTTATTGAGTAACCTCGACAAGTTCTTAACCACGCCATGCCTCGGTTTCCCCATTCCTAAACCTAAATAATAACAGGATCTTAGGAGAGCCCCCATGAGATGGATTGAAACAACTGCCTCATCAATGAGCTCAAAGATATCAAAGATCATGGAGATGGTGCAGGACTGGGCAACATTTCGTTCTGTTATACATAAGGTCACCATGAATCAGAGCCTTCTCGATGGCACTAACAACAACACCGAGCTGTGAGAATAAAATGAAAAGTATCCAGAATTTTGTGTGGCATGGAGTCTGTGTTTAATGAAGATTGTTGTTGTTAGGTGCCGTCAAGTCAGTTCTGACTCATAGCGATCCTATAGGACAGAGTAGAACTGTCCCATAGAGTTTCCAAGGAGCAGCTGGTGGATTTGAACTGCCAACCTTGTGGTTAGCACAGAGCTCTTAACCACTACACCACCAGGACTCCTTAATGAGGATTAGCTATATCATTACTAAAGACATGTTTCTTCCAAATGTCCCTCCAACTTTAGGATAAGACACCCTCAGAGAGTTAGAACAGAACGGCAGTCTGGCCCACTGTCTCCTACTCTCTTTGGCTTATAAACATTTTCCAAGCAACATAGTGTGTGCTTGTTGTTGTTATCTGTCATCAAGTTGGCCCCTGACTCATAGTGACTCCATGTGTTACAGAGTAGAAGGGAGTTCTATAGAGTTTTCTTGGCTATAATCTTTATGAAAGCAGATTGTTACAACTTTCTTATGTGGCACTTCTGTATGGGTTTGAACTGCCAACCTTTAGGTTAGTGTTGTTGTTAAGTGCTGTCGAGTTGGCTCTTGACTCATAGCGACCCCATGTGACAGAGTAGAACTGCCCTATAGGGTTTTCTTGGCTGGAATCTTTACAGGAGCAGATTGCCAGGTCCTTCTCCCGTGTAGCTGCTGGGTGGGTCAGAACTGCCAACCTTTCAGTTAGCAGCTAAGTGAACTTAGCCGTTGTGCCACCAGGGCTCCTTAGGTTAGTAGAAGAGTGCAAAGCGTTTGTGTCACCCAGGGACTTGGTGTATGCTTAGTACATGGAAATTGTTATTTACACACAAAGCTGACTCCCAACTTGGCAACGCCCACATCTCAGCAACATGAAGGCTCCAAGAACCAACTCCAACTTGGGAACAATGGACAATTAGAAGGACTATGGAACTGCTAACCTAGGCAGGAGCCACTTCACAGAAATTTTCAGACATTTTTCCAGGTTAGGGTCATTAGACCAGTGTTCTCAAAAGAGCAGACGCTGGGGAGTGGCAGATAGAAATCTAATCGCTATTTCTTTGTTTTATACACAACCATTCTGGTACAAATAATAGTCCATTTTTATCTAGCCCTTTCTCTATGCTTAATGTACTTTTTAATCCAGTGGCAGTGTTGGCCAGCTGACCACTGAAATTTCAATTTCCCTTTTATAGTGTAGAGATGATCCTGGAAAGGGTCTGCCGTGTAGGGAACACAGTTCCCAGCCCCATTTGCATCTAGTTGGGGCCATGTGGCTTTCTTTTGCCAATGGGATTTGAGTTGAAAGCTTGTGTCTCTTCAGGGCAGAATTGTTGAAGGAAGGTGTGCTTGTTTTTTATGGTCTCTCCCACCATCTGCCAATAGGAGAGAAAGAAGTGTAAGGATGTGATAGGGGGTAGAACTACAAAATGTCAGGAAGGTTAGGATTGTGAACAAAGTTATTGTCATTGAGTTGATTCTGACTCATGGCAACCCCATGTGTATCAGAGTAGAACTGCGATCCACAGGGTTTTCAATGGCTGTGACTTTTCAAAAGTAGATCACTAGGCCTTTCTTCTGAGGTGCCTCTGGTGTTTTGAACCACCAACTTTTCAGTTAGTAGCTGAGTGCTTAACCTTCTGCTCCACCCAGGACCTCCAAGATTGTGAATAGTATTAAAATGCATGTGACTAACAGAATCCACCCTAGACTTTCTGTGAACAAGGAAAACTTAGTGCTTAATGTTAAGACTTCATGGAGATTGTTATATAAACTAGCATTTGCTTCACTAGTAACATCCTTATAACCATCTTACGTGGTAAAACTTGTGCTGTCAAGTCGATTCTGACTCATAGTGAAACGATAGGTCATAGAAACCCATGGGGTTTCCAAGGCTGTAATCTTTATGGGAACAGACTGCTACATCTTTCTCTTGCAGAGTGGCTGGTGGGTTCGAACTGCTGACCTTTCAGTTAGCAGCTGAGCACTTAACCATTGTGCCACCAAGGCTCCTTACCTTATATGGTAGGTACTTTTATTATCTCCTGCTAGGGAGATCAAACCCCACTTCTCTACAGAACACCAAATGTGTTGTTCAGTCCAAATCAATTTATTATCAATTATTTTCCCCTATGTTCCACCTCTGTTCTGACACCAGGTGCACGTGCACCACTACTTCCTCAGACCCCAGCCACCCTGAACTATGTCAGACCTCATAAGTTAAAGAGCACAGTCCTCCACATTACCAATCTGCCCAGACCTCAGATGCCAGCTATGAGCTTGGAGGTCCCCATGACACCCTCACTTCTGACCTGCTGGCTATAAATTTGGGTATATGGACGTTTTAGCAAAGCTCACTTGCTTGCTCTAGATCCTGTTTCCAGCTCATCATATTCTGCCCTCCAGTTCTTGGAACTTGAGCCAACAGCCTGTTGCCAGATCTGCCAACTTTGGGATTTGTGCCAAGGTAAGATGAGATGGAATTTGGCTGTGCTTAACTTCTATCCTAAGTAACCCTGGCGGCACAGTGGTTAAAGTGCTTGGCTGCTAACTGAAAGGTCAGTGGTTCAAACCCACAGGCCACTCCTTGGGGGCAGTAGTCTGCTTCCATAAAGATTACAGCCTTGGAAACCCTATCGGGCAATTCTATGCTGTCCTACAGGGTATCTATGAATCAGAATTCACTAGATGGAAAGACTATTTTAATTTCCATCCTATGAGAGAGATTTCCTGCTTTGATTTTACTGCCAACCAATAACTAGAAAGCAGAAATCTCTTGTTGTCATCTTATAATGTAAATGTGTCAAATATCATGAAGCTTATTTCAAAAACATGGGAAGGTCATTATAGTTCATAAATTCTACATATATAAAATATCTCTATTACAGAACTCTCAATGAAATTTGAGCTTTCTTTTTTTATTAAATATTTCCCAGTAAGTTTTCATTTTATCCTTCACATATAAAAAACTCGTGTTTTAGCTTTTGAGTGACTGTTATACACATATTTAACAACATTTGATTTGTGAAGCGTTAACAGAGCTGCTTTCAGTCATCTCAGCTCTCCCCTAGGTGGCGCTAATGTTGACGTTTACAAACATTTTACTTTCTGCTTTTTGAAACACCCACCAGGGGTCTAGGGAATTGGTGGTGTAGTGGTTAAGAGCTATGGTTGCTAACCAAAAGGTAAGCAGTTCAAATCCACTAGGTACTCCTTGGAAACCATATGGGGCAGTTCTACTCTGTCCTAAAGGGTCACTATGAGTCAGAACCACTATGAGTCAGAATTGACTTCACAGCAATGGGGTTTTTACCAGAGGTCTAAGGACTGATCTGATCCTGTTATAGCTCACTTCAATAGATGTTTCTGTCTTGACACTTAAGTCTATCCTAAATATCAGTACCTCACAAGATTATTAAAAATACAGAAGTTCAAAATTAAAGGTAAATGTTCAGCACTCCTTTTGCCTGGAAACCTTTAGTCCTGAGTGACCTCTAAACTTAAGGGACCGGTCAATTTTTCCTTCCTGGAGGAATCTTTTTGTCTCAAGACAAATCATTTCTCTATGTGGTTTCCCTAGGACAATTTGTAAACACTTTGAAAAGCAGTGGCCACTATTTTTATTTAGATTTGTGTGGTCTTAAATTTCTTTAATGAGACAATCAGTTGAGAGCTGGGACTGTGGCCATGATTTTGCATATGACATACGAAGTGCATCAGGCAAAATATAGACAGCGGAATAATTACATAAATTGTTACACAATTTGAATGAATGCTTTGCATACAATCTGGTTTCCTTCTTGTTTTCTCTTGATTTTCATCCTCCCTGTATTTCCTTGTCAAAAATAATCCAAACACAAAGAAATTAAAGCGTATAGGATTTTTTTTTCAAGTGTTGCGCTCATCTAATTTTCTACGACACAGCTTGGTATTCTTGAGAGGTAGTATTCTGTGTCAATTAATGACACAAAATGACTATTACAAGTTATTTCCTTGTGCCACAGATGTGGTAAACTCCATGTAAGCTTTTCTTTAGAGCTCTCATTGGAGTTCAAAACCCCACTGCCAAAACTCTAAGAATAAGGTATTATTTGAGAAGCATCACTGTGGTGGAGATGGAGCTCTGGGAGTTAGGGGGCCTTCACTGTGCACCAGGTCCACCATGTTCCCTCTGAAAAAGATCAAACTCTGTGTCAGTTTGGGAAGATGGTTTCCTAGTTCCAGTGGATAAGAGTCCAGCTGAACACTGATCTTTGGATGAAGGCTTGTGCTAATGTCCAAGGTAGGAAATACAAAATATACCCTCTTCCCACACTGAGATAGATACCAGGAATAGCCAATATTGGGATTGCTCCTCCATACAATAATTAAATTGCCTAAATTCTTGCACTTAAAATGTCTTATCATGCAGGACTTGTTTCCACATGGCAGCCATTGGCTCTTGTAGTTAGTGAAGGGGCAATCTTATCTGATCGTGTCCTTATCACTCCTTTCTGATTTAAATCTGTGCATCCTCACTAATTCACCTCAACTGTCTGCCCTCTGGCACATGCTGTCTATGTGACTTCTGTCCTCAGAATGAAAGTCCCAAACCCTAAGACTGAATTTCAGTATCTTTGTACACTGAGTCTTCCCATTCTTTTCAGCCTAAGCTCTTTTCACATACTAATCTCCATTGGAAGGAATCAGTATTCCTTGGTGAAATGGCTGATACCAAGGCCGCATGTAGGTTGGTACTAGATGAGCCTGGAACTTCTTCTTCTGTAAGAATGTGGGAGCTTTACAGGTTTGCCACAGATCAAATCTGGGCAACATGAGCATGAAAATTAACACTGATTGTATCAGAATGCAACCATTTTATAATATAGGTATTTAATAATAAAGTAGTTGCCAACTAATAAATATTGAGGGCTGCCTTTAGGCAACCATTCTCATTTTGGTTGATTCAGATTAAAGTTGTCAATAGTAGTTAAGGCTGGTTAGTGGAAGTGTAATGAGGAACAGCACAATAGTATCATCTCAGAATATATCACCACAAAATACTAATAAACCAGAAAGTAGAAATGTGAAATTTAATGTGAAGACATTTGCAGACACCAACACAACCAGGTTATCAAGTTTAACCTGACCAGTGGTGGGACAGGTTGACACAGTGTGGCCCCTTGGTGTCCCACACTGAAAAGAGCATGACGTTGTCTCTGGGGGTCTTCATGCCAAAGAAGCATGAACTGAGTCTACTCATGAGGAAACAGACAAACACCAGTGAGAAGATCTTCTATACAATATAGAATATGAAAGTCAAAGAACAATGGAGGGAAAGTTTGAGAGTGGAGAATGAAGAGGCATGGCAATTAAAAGCAGCATATGTTCCTGAACAAGGATCTTGGACTCAAAAGGAAAATGATACATTGTTGGGTCAGTTGGAAAATTTGAATGGGGTCTGTGAATTGGGCCTTCCTGTTGTACTGAGGTTGAGTTTCTGACTTGAAGGGCAGTAGGGTTGTTTTGTAAGAGAGTGTCTTTGTTGTAGGGAAAGTCACACTGGAGAATTTAGGAATGATGTGCACCATGTCAAACATGCTGTAAAGTAGTTGCAGTCTGAAGATAAGGGGATAATAGAGGGAGAACAAAAGTGACGGAGTAAATGAGGTTAACATGTTAAGAGTTTAGACATCTGAATAAAGGGATATGGAACTCTTTGTACTATTTTTTGCAATATTTCTATGTTTTTGAAATTATTTCAATTCCCTTATTTTAAAAATTAATAATGATATGTTGGCATTGCATTTCTTTGATTTTTAAAATGAGGTAGAAATATCTAAATACATTTTTACTATTTGCTTTTCCTAAATAAATTCGAACCATCTGCTCATGAGCTTCCTCTAATTTTTATTTGGGTTCTGGCTATTTCAATCACATTGCATTGCCATTTAAAAAATAAAGCTCTCTTGTCTAATTTGCCACCAAAAAAAAAAAAAAACCCAAGTGAAGTTAAGCTATTTTAACGTAAATAAAAGCTGAGGTAATCCAACAACAGAGATCCTGCACTGCAAGAAAAGCAAAAGGAAGCCCTTCATACTGAAGAAAAATGATATCCAAGACCAACAGTTATACAATAAACATTAACAAGCACTAGAAATGGAAAACATATGAATAAATGTACAGTCTACATGCTCTTTTCATTTCTTGATCTCTGTGAAAAACACTTGACTCACGAAAGCAGAAATTAATAGCACATATAGATTTAAAATACATAAAACCAATAGCATAATTCATTGGAGAAATCATACTATTTAAGATTCTGATGTATTCTGTGACATGGAAGACAGTAACTCTAAACAGAATGTGGTATGTTGGTGATGCATATTATGATGGCTAATCAACCACTAATAAAAAAAAATGTTATAGCTTAAAGCAATTAAATAAAAGTATAAAGAATGAAAAAAATACAACCACTAATAAAAAAAAATTGCTATAGCTTAAAGAAATCAAATAACAGTATAAAGAATGAAAAAATAACAGACTAAAGGAAGGCAAAAGGAGAGAAAGGGGGGAAAAGCAGATAGAAAAAATAGAAATCAAAGTCCCTGATTTCTGTTCTTTAGTGATGAAAAGTAAAATTCCGAATGACAAATCCATGGATGGTAGCTTCTCCAAACTCCCTAGTATTCTTTTATCCATCAAATTGACTGAAGATCAACTAGTTAAAGAAAACCTGCAAGGTTCCTGGCAGAGGATCCATTGGACACCATTGCTTTCTTGTGTGAAACCCCAGCAGTCTGGAAGAAATATGAGTGAAATAAAGACATATAATGTTGAAGAAAACACACTCTCCATCTTGCAGAATTCTCATCTTCATCTATGAAATAATAATCTCCACCTGCTCTGGAATAAAAATTAGTGGGACCAGTATTGAATTCTGCACCAATACCTGTCAGCATTAGCCATATCCACGTTGAGAAAACATTTATGGAGACTGTTTATGAGGATACTCTTGAAAGAAAGGAGATTTCTTCTATACAGTGGCACTGGTAGAGAGGGAAATTTATTTCCCCAATAATGTTGTGGCTCTTTTATGAGGTCATAATTTCATCAATAGACTGTCAGATCCCCCAGTGCAAGTCCAGTACCAAATTAACCTCCTAAGATCACTGTGGAATTTCATGTTAAAAATTGGTTCTCAGTAAATTATCACTGAATAGAATAATTATGGATATTTTAGTAGCAGTCCTCTACATATTTAGCTTCTCCACAATGATTGCCAACAAATTATGAGTAGAACCGAAGAACTCTTGGATCCCTGAGGATCAGCGGTAAGGGGCTGACAGTGGGAAAACTTGAACCCAAAATTTGACAAGCAGGCATCAGCCATAGACGTGTGTCTACAAAAGTATTCACATAAAAAGAAAAAACCGAATTCAATGTATAAAAGTTGACAGAGGTGACCACCAGCATCAGGATGGTGTGGGTGACTCTGGTCTCAGGGGTACATTTGTGGGAGGGATGGGAGGTGTGGCTATGCTGCACTCTCTGGTGGTGCCTTTGCAGGAGAAGCACCATGGAGCTACTGGCCCAGACAATGAGGACAGTAAACATGGCATGAGGGATGAACCACACGACAGTGCCAACACTGGAACCCAAAGGTGAGCAGAACCACTTGCCTTGGTTGTGAGTATTATTGTATCTGTCCAGTGGACCAGTGATTTTTCATAGAAACATAGATATTTATCAAGACACTGAACACCCAGCAGATACAACAAGAAGGACCAAAAAACTTGGGGACTGTTCCTCTGAGCACCCTCCACCCTTCTTTCATGGAGTTGAGAGTGATAGCTTGATAGGTACTCGGGACACCGGTAAAGCACAGGGTGGCATTTCGAGCCACTCGATTGACAAAATAGACAAGTTTACACCCAAGAGAAGACAAGGGGTTCCTCAGTTCAAAAACTACCATAAAGTGGGGAATCCCAGTGGAGAGAAGAACCAAGGAATTGGCCATAGCCATGTGGGCAAGAATTACATGTGTGGGCCTCGTCCTGTGTCCAGGCAAGAGTTCAGAAACATTATGGAAGAAGAGAATGACATTGGCCAGAGTTCCAAACCCAGCCTGAAGAAGAAAGATGATTTTTCAGTGCCACTTGCCCAATCATTCTTAAAGTGTGGTTCTAAAATGACATGGAGTGAAAGGCAGGGCTATGGGTGAAGACATCATCCTTCTTCCTACTTGTCCAACCTCGGGAAAAGTTTCTCAGCCTTTTCTTTTCCTGAAAAGGAAGACAGTCATATTCCACAGGAGGGGCTCAACCTGGAGAACGTATCACTTAGACCAGTTTCACAATTGTTATTTTGCATTTATTTTTATTTATTTTATATTTGACTCTTGACCAGAATGTAAGGTCCCTGAACTCAGGATAAATGTTAGTTTTGTTCAGTGTGGTTGACACATAATAGGTACTAAATTAACAAGTACCAAGTCAATGACTAAGTGAAAATTCAAAGATAAAGATGCACTGTTCACTGCTAGAGTTCATGATCACGATGCCTATCAAAATAGATTAACCTAAGAATATGAGATGGAAAAGGCAAGCCAATGTTCAAATATGAAGATTATGTGACTAATTTTAGTACAATTGTAATGTAATTAAGCGTTATCTTTTGAGAGCTCATGACAGTATTCAGCAGAGTGACTCAGTATAAAATATCTCTTAAAAAATCAGCAGCCCTCTGAATATGCTAGATGAGCAGATCTCTGTTCAGTGTAGGAAAGACCCCCAGTGGTCAAAGCTGCCTACATCTCAGTAATTACCCAGATCCTAACTTGTAATGCTGAGAAATTGGATCTGGGAGGCTTTTGCTGAGTGGTTTCTGGGCATCCTCCATCTACACCAAAAATAAGGCCCCAATTCTCAACCCAGTACATAGACAGATTGTTTTAATTTTTCATTAGATTTGGAGTGTCTGCATATTGTCTGATTATTTGCTTTGTAGACTTTACAAATGAGAATCATGGTAGGCACTTGGGCTCAGTCACCTATAGCATAGATGGTGTCATATTAAAATAAAGATTAATCAAGCCTTATATGAGTGAGTAACAAGGTTTTGTGGGTACAGCACAAAGATGGACTTACTGGGGGTTGAAAGAGAGACATCTCCCAGAGAAAATATTCCTTAATTATTCTTGTAGGATCCTCAAGCCATTGTCAGATGCAGAAAGGAAAAAGTGGAGAGTTACCAAAACATCCTGCCTTTCAGAAAAAATTGAGTCATCTTTTGAATCTACCATGTAAAGAACACAGGAAGTAGCACAGTGATACGTTTAATAGCGTCTGCTTTGGATTCATCAGCTCTGGGTCCCAGTCCTGACTATCACTCATGGATGCTGAGATTTCAGGACACACCCGTAACCTCTCAGAACCTCGGTTTCATCATTTGCAATATGGAGATAATAATATGGCCTCAGGTTAAATGATGGAGACTTGTTAAGGGTCCAGAATCTGCAGCCAGGAATCTCTTTATTTTGTGTCAATATAACTACTTTTTAATTTAGTGAAACTGTACCAGTGTTTCCTCATTAAAAAAGCAAAATATGAATTAGACAAAGGTCATAAGGCCATGTGACTATTCAATGTAGATTTCGTATGAATTGTGGCTTACCATGGCTGGAACAAAGTAAGTTCTCATTTGTTATGATTAGAAACTATTGTTCGTGTAGATGGTATTGGTTTCCTTGTTTTGATTATCTGCTACTCCCAGAGATGTAGGTGAAAAATAATAAAATCTAAAAAATGGAAGAATAGATAATATTCCAGTGGTCACATTATTTTGTCACACTTGGAAATTAACTAGAGTTCATCTCAATAAAAATTTTTCTCTTTCCTTGGTACATCAGGCTAAAAAAGGAGAGAGGGGTTCCTTCCCATTCACTTAGAGAGATAAAAATATGAGTGTTCATCTCACACAAGACAGAACACACACAGAAAAGTGACCTAGAAAATCTTTGGAGAAATATTGACAACAGCATCATACTTCAGTTGAATTTGAGGAAGGAACTAGAAGTTACATCATTATACTGTAGATTACTTCTCTCTGTGTATTTCTGTTTGTATGTATGTGTCTGTGTGGCTCTCAATCATATTTTCTGCTTCAGGATTTTTAACTCCTGACCCAAACTCTGCCCATCTGTTTGTCCACTTATATTCATTCCCAGTCCTACACCAGTTAGGTCTGAGAAGATGAGCAGACCCATTTTTACATCAGTGAGGAGCCCAGAGGCTCTGCCTGTCCAAGTCTTGGCACAGATTCCAAAGAGACCCCATCTCTCCTTCTCTCCATTCAGTGTGCCTTGGAGTCAGTGATTTGCAGTGAACCTCACCCTTCTGATTTCCTTCTCAGACATTCCCTAGCACACGTTCTCATCACACCCAGCCCAGCAAGAGCATGAATGGGGCTACTAAGAATAAGGCAGGATTTGCCCCTGAACTGTCCAGTGTTTCTACACAACCACATCTCCATCTGCCTTTCTTCTGGGAGGTCCCTTCTGCCCTATTTGTTTGCCCAGGGATTGACCATAAGGAAGCACTCACACACGTATGTATATAACTCACGTATCCTGTTTGAATGTGTGAGTAAGCAGAGGAGGGGCACCAGAGATTACCAGCGTTTAGGACCTTCACGTGCCTTAATCTGGCCCTGACTAGAAAGAAGAAATCTCTTATTTTCATCTTGCTTCACTGCACATCTAAATGTAAAAATGCACGTGTGTTGAATATCATGAACTTAATTTCAAATATTTTTGAGATTCTAAAAATTAGAATGTCATTATAGCAGTTCATAAATTCTACATATAAAAATTATCTCTGTTATAGAACCCTCAATGAAATTTGAGATTTTTTTTTTGTTAAAAGTTTTTCCACTTATTTTGGCCTTTATTCTTCACATTTAAAAAGCCCATGTGTTAGTTTTTGAGTAACTATTGTAGACATGTCTGATTATTTGCTTTGTAGACTTTACAAATGAGAATCATGGTAGGCACTTGAGCTCAGTCACCTATACAAAGATGGTGTCACATTAAAATAAAGATTAATCAAGCCTTATATGAGTGACTAACAAGGTAGCGCAGAGGTTAAGTGCGCAGCTGCTAACCTAAAGGTCGGCTGTTCGAGGCCACCAACAGCTCTGTGGGAGAAAGATGTGGCAGTCTGTTTCCGTAAAGATTTACAGCCTTGGAAACCCCATGGGGCAGTTCTACTCTGTTCTACAGGGTTGGTATGAGTCGGAATCGCCTCAATGGCAACGGGTTTGGTTTTGGTTTATTGCAGACATAATTAACATCATTTGATTCTTGAAGCAGTAACAAAACAGCTTCGGGTCATCTCATAGCTAACCCGTAGGTGGCGCTATGTTGACAGTTTCAAGGATCGGATTGGGGCCTCTTTTCCTTTCTGAAATGCCCACCAGAGGTCTAGGACTGACCCGATCCTGTCACTGCTGTTTGGCAAACGTTTCTGCCTCTTGATACCTAAGGACATCCTGACTACTAGCTCCTCACAAGATTATTAAAAATTATAACAGTTTAAACTCATAGGTAAATATTCAGCCCTTCCTTCTGCCTAGAAACTGGTAAGTCTGATTGACCTGGAGAAACTCCCCTCAACTCAAAGTCCTGATCAGTTGTTCTTCTGAGAGGAACTTTTCCTTTTGTCTCAAGTCAAATCATTTCTCTATATTGTTGTCCTAGGACAATTTGTGAACACTTCTAAAAGAACTGGTTACTACTTTTATTCAGATTTGTATGGTCTTACATGTTCTTTAATGAGGCAGCCTTAGATGAGAGCTGGCACTGAGGAGAATCAGGCAAAAAGTAGAGGAATAACTACTATTGAAATGTTACACAATTTAAAAGAATACTTTGCAATTGATCTGGTGCACTTCTTATTTTCTCTTGATTTTCATCCTCCCTATACTTCACTGTCAAAAATAATCAAAGCACAAAGAAATTAAAAGATATAGGGTTTATCTGAGTGCTATGCTCCTCTCATTTTCTTCCACACAGCTTGTTACTCTTGAGAGATATTATTTTGTGTCAATTAATGACACAAAATGACTTTCCCAAGTCATTTCCTTGTGCCACAGAGGTGGTGAACTCAACGTAAGCTTCCTTTAAGCGCTCCTCAGAGTTTAAAACCAGTAGGAGCTTTCTACTGCCAAAACTCTAAGATCAAGACATTGTTTGAGAAGCATCACTGTGGTGGAGAGGAGGCCCTGGAGTTAGGGGGCTTCGTTATGCTCATGTACTCCATGTTCCCTGTGAAGAACAAGATCAAGCCCAAGTTTCAGCTGGGGAAGATGGTTTTCTAGATCCAATGAATAGAGCTGAGCTGAACAGTGATCTTTGAATGAATCCAAGTTTGCTGATGTTCGAAGGAAGGAAATACAATATACACCCTCTTGCCACACTGAGATACCAGGGATAGCCAACATTGGGATTGCCTCTCCATGAAATATGTGAATTACCTAAATTGTGGCACTTAAGACATCTCACCACCCAGGACCCATTTCCACATGGCAGCCATGGGCTCCTGTAGTTAGTGACTTTACAATCTCATTTGACAGGTTTTCACCTCTCTCTTCTGACTTACTTCTATCCATCCTCACCCCTTCAGCTCAACTTCCTGCCCCCTGACACATTTGTCTATATGACTTCCGTCCTCGGAATGAATGTCCAAAGCCATAATACTGAATTTTAGGATCTTTGTAAACAGAACCCTTTCTTCCTCTTCGGCCCCAGCTCCTTTTATAGATCAGTCTTCACCGGAAGGAAACAGTATTTCCTGGTGAAATGACTGATGCCAGGGCTGCATGTAGGATGGTACAAGAGGAGCCTGGAATGTCTTCTTGTGTAAGAATGTGGGAGCTTTACAGATTTGCCACTGATCAAACCTGGGACCACATGAGCATGAAAATAAATAAAGATGGTTTCAGAATGCAATTCATTTTATAACATAGGTGTTTATTTTTAAATAAACCAAAAACCAAATCAAACTTGCTGCCGTTGAGTCAATTCTGACTCATAGCGACCGTAAGGACAGAGGAGAACTGCCTCATAGGGTTTCCAAGGAGCAGCTGGTGGATTCAAACTGCCAGCATTTTGGTTAGTAGCCATAGCTCTTAACCACTGCGCCACCAGGGCTCTTATTTTTGAATAAGAATGAATAAATAAATAATCAATGTTGATTTTCTGATTGGAAGGGCAGTAGGGTTGTTTTGTAAGAGAGTGTCTTTGTTGTAGGGAAAATCACAATGGAGAACTTAGCAACGGTGTTCACCATGTCAAACATGCTGTAAAGTAGTTCAGAAAAAGAGTAATGATAAAGGGATAGTGGAGAGAGAATAAAGGTGGTGGAGCAAATGAAGTAACTTACTAAAAGAGTTGGGGCATTTAAGTCAGAAATATATCAGACTCTTTGTACTATTCTTGCAGTATTTCTATATATTTGAAATGATTTAGATTCACTTATTTTAAATGTTAATAATAATTTGTTGGTATTGCATTTCTTTGATTTTTAAAATGAAGTGGAAATACCTAAATAAATTTTTATAATTTCATTTTCCTAAATAAATTTGGACCATCTGTTTATGATCTTCACCCAGCTTTCTATTGAGTGTTCTATCTTAATCACATTGTGGTACCTTTTAAAAAATAAAGATCTTTTGCCCAATTTGTGAGAAAAAATGCAAGAGAAGTTAAGCTATTTTAAGATAAATGAAAGTTCAGATAATTCAACAAACAGAGGGCTTGCACTGCAAGAAAAGCAAAAGGAAGTCCTTCATGTTGAAGGCAAATTATACCCAAGGTCAACATTTTTACAATAATCAATAATGAGCACTAGAAATGACAAACGTGAATAAATGTGTAATCTACAATTGCTTTTCATTTCTTAATTTCTGTAAAGAACACGGACCCATGAAAGCAAAATTAATAGCATTTATAGCACACATACATTTAAAATTTATAAAAACAGTAGCATAATTCACTGGAGGAAGCATATGGAATTATATTATTTAAGGTTCTGATATATTCTGTGAAGTGGAAGATAGTAATTCTAAACAGACTGTGATATGTTAGGGATGCATCTTATGATAGCTACAACAACCACTAATAAGAATTTCTTATATCTTAAAACAATTAAATAAAAGTATAAAGAATTAAAAAAAAAAAAAAACAATTCAGACTAACCTAAAGGAAGGCAAAAAAGAGGCAAAGGGGAAAAAGAAAGTAGGACGACTAGAAACCAAAGTTCCTGGTTTCTGTTCCTTAATGATGAAAACTAAAAATCCAGATGAAAATTCCGTGGATGGCAGCTTTTCCAAACTCCCTAATATTTCTTCATTCATCTAATCTATCAAATTGACTGAGGAACAATATTAATGAAAATCTGCAAGGTTCTTAGAAGTGGATCCATTGGACGCCATTGCTTTCTTATATGGCATCCCCACATTTTGTAAGAAATAAGAGTGAAATAAAGACACATAATATTGTAGAAAACAAACACTCCATCCTGCAGAATTCTTATCTTTATCTATGAAATTAAAATCTCCACCTGCTCTAGAGTAAAATTTACCTGGACCAATACTGAATTCTCCACCAATACTTGTCAGGTATTAGCCATATCCACATTGAGATAACATTTATGGAAACTCTTTATGAAGATACTCTGGAAAGAAAGGAGATTTCTTCTATACAATGGCACTAGAAGAGAGGGAAACTTATTTCCCCAATAAAGTTGTGGCTGTTTTGTGAGCTCATAATTTTAGCAAGAGACTCTTAGATTCCCCCGTGCAGCCCCAGTATCAAATTGGCTTCCTAGGATCATTGTGGAATTTCTTGTTCAAAATTGGCACTCAGTAAATGATCATTGGATAGAGTAATTACGGTTAATACAGAAGCTGTTCTCTATACATTTCCCCTCAAGAACAGAACTTAAGGGCTCTAGGATCCCTGAGGATCAGCAGTAAGGGTCTGACAGTGGGAAAATATGACGACAAAATATGAGAGGCATACATCAACCATAGTTGAGTGTCCAAAAAAGTAGCGATATAAAAATTAAGAATAGAACTCAGAGCACAAAAGTTGAAAAAGGTGACCACCAGCATCAGGATGGCATGAGTAGCTCTGGTCTCAGAGGGACATTTGTGGAAGTGGTGGTGTCTCTGGTGGTGTCTCTGCAGGAGAAGCACCATGGAGCCACTGGCTCAGACCACGAGACCAAAAAAGACACAATATTATGTGTGTTTATTTCAACATGACAATACCCGCACTGGGGCCCATGTATGAGCAGTACTACTGGCCTCGGGTGTGAGTATCATTGGGTATGTCAAGACACCTAACATCCAGCAGATGAAACAGAAAGGACCAATGACCTTGGTGGCTCTCCCTTGGATCATTGTCCACACCAGTTTTTTGGGGATGAGAGTGACAAGCTGATAAATGCTCAGGAAACAGGTGGAGCACAAGGCAGTGCTGCAAGCCACTCAGCGAATGTAATAGATAAGTTTACACCCAAGGGTGGAGAGGGGTTTTCGAAGAACAAAAGCTAACATTGTGTAGGGAATCCCAGTAGAAAGAAGAACCAAGAAGTTGGCCATGGCCATGCAGGCAAGAATCACATGTGTGGGTCTCATCCTGTGGCCAAGAAAGACTGGAAAGATATTATAGATGAAGAGAATGACATTGGCTTGAGTCCCAACCCTGATCGCTCTGGAAAAGAAAAAGGATTTTCCGAGCCACTTGCCTAGTGATTCTTAAGGCATTGTTCTGAAAAGATATAGGGGGGCACAAAGTGTCCTGGAGTGTAAGCAAGGGCTATGTGGGTGAAGTCATTAGCATTCTTATTTATCCAACTTCAGGAAAGTATTCTTGACATTTTCTTCTCATGAAAAGAAAAAGTCATATTCTGTAGGAGGGTCTCAAAGTAGAGAACACAACCCTGATATTAATTTCACAATGTATTATTTTGTATTTACTTTTTTATTTCTATGGAAACCCTGGTGGTGTACTGGTTAGGAGCTACAGCTGCTAACCAAAAGGATGACAGTCTGAATCTACCAGGTGCTCCTTGGAAACACTATCGTGCAGTTCTACCCTGTCCTATAGAGTCACTATGAGTTGGAATCAACTCAACAGCAGCGAGTATGTTTTTTTTTTTTTAATTTACTTTTATATTCCAACTCCCCACAGAATGTAAGCTCCATGAACTGAGAAGTCATATAGGTCTTGTTCACCAATATGGTTGACACATTAAAAACCAAAAACCAAACCCGCTGCCATTGAATCAATTCTAACTCATAGTGACCCTATAGGACAGAGTAGAACTGCCACATAGGGTTTCCAAGGAGAGCCTGGTGGATGAGAACTGCCAACCTTTTGGTTAGCAGCCGTAGCTCTTAACCACTACACCACCAGGGTTTTTGGTTGACACTTAATAGGTTCTAAATGAACATGTACTGAGTCAATGAATAAATGAACAACTCAAAGACAAGGATGTACTGTGCCACTGTTAGAGTTTGTGATCATCCTGCCTGTCACAATAACGCATTAGCTTAAGAAAATAAAATGGAAAAGTCCAATATAATGTGCAAATCAGAAGCTTTTCTAACTAATTTTAATATAATTATTACACAATCGTCAACTTTTGAGAACTCATAATGTTATAGGGAAGAGCGATTGGACACTAAATTTTTTTTTTAATTAGTAGCCCTCAGAATACATAAGATGACTACAAAATGTCCTCAGATATTCTACTCAGTGTAGAAAAAATCACCAATGATCAAAATACTGTAATTCTCAGTAATTCTCCAGATCTTAGCTCATGATGCTGAGAAGTCAGATCCTGGACAGCATTTCCTGAGCTGCCTCCAGCCCACCTCAGTCCACACCAAAAATTTAAATATCCCGATCACTAGACCCAGTACACAGACAGATTGTAGTAATTCTTCATTAGATTTTGAGTGCGTGTGTTTTGTCTGGCTCTGCTTTGTTCTGGATTTTACAGACAAGCATCAGGTTAGATCTCTGAGTTCAAAATCGCCCATAGCACACATGGGGGTCACAATAAAGTGAAGTTTGATCAGGGTCCTTATGAGAGAAAACAAGGTTGTATGGGTACAACACGAAGATTGACTTACTCTGGTTGAATGTCTGAGGTCTCCCAGGGGCCATGATCCTTAATTATTCTTGAGAACCCAGAAACAACTGTCAAGTGCAGAAAAGATAAATGAACTCAAAACCAAAGTTCAGAGTTACCAGAATACTCTTTTAGGAAAACTGAGTCATCTTGAATCTACCATGTAGACAACACAGGAAGTAGTACAGTGAGTAACTTAGCATCATCATCTTTGGACTAATCAGATCTGGGTGCTGGTTTTGATATTTTTTAAAAAATGTATTTAGTATCAAGTCACTCTGATGAAAAATGTTATGAGTTCTCAAAAGATGACAATTGATTATGTTGCAATTGTATTAAAATTAGTTAGATAATCTAACTCCCATGCGCTGGTGCTGAGACACTGGAACCCAACCCTGACCTCTCAGAAACTTGGTCACTTCATATATAATATGGAAATAATACCAGGACTTTGAGTTAGAGGCAGGGGAGCAGGTTGTCAAGAGTCCAGCCTCTGGTGTCAGAAAGCTCTTATTTCATGTCAAGATCATCCATTTATTAGCTTTGTGTAACCTGGGAAATTTTATTAATCACTCTGTGCCACTGTTTCCTCATTTAAAAAGTCATGTATGAATTAAAGTAGAACATAAGTTGGAAGAAAAGCATGGCGATCTACTTCTGAAAAATTAGCCATTGAAAACCCTATGGAGCACCATTCTACTCTGACACACATAAGGTCACCATGAGTTGGAGTTGACTAGATGGCAGCTGATAAAAAAGGCTCTGAAAATAGAACATACGTCATAGCATGGTTTGAATATACAATGCAGATTTCATGTTAATTTTGATCACAATGGCTGGAACAAAGTGAGTTTTCATTTAGCATAAGTAGAAAGTAGCGTTTCCTTGTTTTGATTACTTATCACAGTCAGGTATGTGAGGGAAGGATAATCAAATGTAAAAACGAAAGAAAAGTTCAGTTAAATTCCAACGGTGACACTATTTTGACCAATAAGGAGATCAACGAGAGTTCGTCTTGCTAAATTTTCTCTCTCCTTTGCTGACCCAGGTTAAAGGAGAGAAGGTCCCTTCCCTATTCACATAGAGAAATACAAATATCAGCAACTGTCACACACAGAATCCAGAAAACACCCGGCAAGGATGCAGAAAAGCTTTGCAGAAATACTGAGAAGATTGCATCTTCCTGCAGTGAGGTTTCAGAAGGAAAACTAGGTATGTCATCATACTGCAGACTGGTGTGTTTCTGTTTGTACTTGTGACTGTGTGTATGTGTGTGTGTATGGATCTTGTTTTATGTTTGGATATTTGAGTCCTACCGCAAACACTGCACATCAATTTGTCCACAGATATCCACACCCAAGCCTCAATCTGTTAGGTCTGAGACAGTTAGCAGATTATTATACAAGTGAAGAGCTCAGTGGTTTTGGCATCCAAGGCTGGTCCCAGATTCCAGAGCCTGACTCCATCTCTCTCTCAGAGTCAGGTCTAGGGAGAGGAATTTGCAAGGATCCCCACATTTTGATCCCACCCTGAGAGACTCCCCTGCACACACCTTCCCCCCGTCACCCTCAGCCCAGCTAGAGCATGGACGGAGCTGCAGCTGCTGAGGCAGGTCAGCACCTGTCCTGCCCTGTATTCCTATACAATCTCCACTCTGCATCCATTTCCTGTTAGATACCCCTTTGTCCTGTCCTTTCCCTTGGCTTAAACCTAACGGTGCACTCACCTGGCTGCTCTTTACTCCAGAGCTCCATGTAGAGAAGTGTCATTCAAGATGAGCCCGGAACATTTGAGGCCATAGTTGTAGCTACAGGGTTCCTGGATCTGGTCTCCCCATAGAGATACCATTATCATGTCAACTGTAGGACAGGTGACAGTGTCTCCATGGGGAGACTGCGCCATCTCCAACAAGGAGCAATTTTTATCTCCAGTTAAGTCAGCGTGAGCCACCACTGGTAATTAGAGACAACTCTTGGCCATTTAATTAGAATATCCTAATGAGCAGCCCAACAGCTGCAACAGAAAGTTTTCTATGTTCCCTATGGAAGAATCCAAGTTCAGAATCAAAGTTCCATCGAGGGTGGAAGGGTAACTTGAAGGTAGGTCGAGGGTTCCCTTTACTTTAGTTCCAATCGCTCTTTCAAGTTTCCAAAATCATGCTGACCCAATGATTGGTCCATAGTGAGCATCACCATTTAATCTGGCGTCTGGTCTCTCCCAGGACTTTAAATTCACAAGTCTTACTGCTTGTGGCCACAGGTCTTTTTATTCCCAGAATGAAGTCTAGAGTTGAAGCTCCTCTATGCCACTCAGATTTTTTTTGAAATTCAGAAAATGGGAAGGTAATTATAGCTGTTCATAAATTCTACAAAACATCTCAATTACAGTACCCTTGACAAAATTTGTGACTTTTTTGACCTTTATTCTTCACATATAAAATCCTGAACTGGTTTTAATTTTTAAGTGGCTGTTTTAGACATATTTAACAACATTTGATTCATGAAATAATTATAAAACTCCTTCCAGTCATATCACAGTCATCCCCCAGGGGATGATATGTCAACGTTTACAAACATCTTGTCTTGACTTCTGACCTCCATTTTACTTTCTGACTCTCTCCGCCGAGGTCTAGGACTGACCTGATTCTGTCCCTGTTTGGTTTAGTAAAAGTTTCTGTCTCCTGATCCCTAAGGGCATCTGACTACCAGCTCCCCTCATATTACTGCTTCTGAGGAGAATTCTGGCTGTACTTCTTCAAAGACAGATTTATTTATTCTTCTGGCAGTCCATGGTATAGTCAATGTTCTTCACCGACACCATAATTCAAAGACTTCGATTCTTCTTTGGTCTTCCTTATTCATTGTCCAGCTTTCATATGCGTATGAGGTGACTGAAAATACTGTGGCTTGGGTCAGGCACACCTTAGTCCTCAAAGTGATATTTTTGCTTTAAAGTGAAAAACACTTTAAAGAGGTCTTTTGCAGCAGATTTGCCCAACACAATATATTGTCTGATTTCTTGACTGCTGCTTCTATGGGTATAGATTGTGGATCCAAGTAAAGTGAAATCCTTGACAACTTCAACATTTTCTCCATTTATCATGATGTTGCTTATTGGTCCAGTTGTGAGGATTTTTCTTTTGTTTATGTTGAGGTGTAATCCGTACTGAAGGCTGTAGTCTTTAATCTTCGTCAGGAAGTGCTTCAAGCCCTCTTCACTTTCAGCAAGCAAGGTTGTGTCATCTGCATAACACAGGTTGTTAATGCATATTTCTCCAATCCTGATGCCCCATTCTTTTCATGTATTTCAGCTTCTGGGATTATTTGCTTGGTTTACAGATTGACTAAGTATGGTGAAAGGATACAACCCTGACGCACACCTTTCCTGAATTTAAACCACACAGTAGCCCCTTGTTCTGTTTGAACAGCTGCCTCTTTGTCTATGTTCAGATTCCTCATGAGCACGATTAAGTGTTCTGGAATTCCCATTTTTCGCAATGTTCTGCATAGTTTGTTATGATCCACACAGTCAAATGCCTTTACATGGTCAATGAAATACAGGTAAACATCTTTCTGTTATTCTCTGCTTTTAGACAGGATCCAGCTGACATCAGCAATGATATCCCTCGTTCCCTGTCGATGTACTGCTGCAACCACGTTTGAATGATCTTCAGCAAAATATTACTTGTGTGATATTAATGATACCGCGTGATAATTTCCACATTCTGTTGGATCACTTTTCTTTGGAATGGGCACAAATATGTATCTCTTCCAGTCTGTTAGACACAGGAAAATACAAATAAAAGCCACAATGTGATACCCCTTCACATCTATAGGAATAGCTACTTTAGGGAAAATGGAAAAAAAATGTCTTTTCGATAATGTGGATAAATCGGAACACTCATCCGTTGCTGGAGGGAATGTAAAATGGCGCAGCTGCTGTGGAAAACAATTTGACAGTTCCTCAAAAAGTTAAACATAGAATTACCATATGAGCTAGCAATTTCACTCCTAGGTCTTTAGCCAAAAGAATTGAAAGCAGTGACTCATTCAGATGCTTGTTCACAACGTTCATCACAGCATTATTCAATAGGCACAAGGTGGAAACAAACCAAGTGTCCATCAACTGACGAATGTGGGTTGAACGGCTGTATATATTTACCAAAAATTGTCGAATATAAACACTTAAAATAGGCGAATTTTATAGCATGTAATATATGTCTTATAAAGCTGTTTTAAAAAGGCCACACAAAAGCGATCCATTGCACCACAGGCTATGAAGTGAGTTCGTTGATTGTGGTATTTAGATCTTCTGTGTCTTTGTTGAGTTTCTTTCTTGTTGTTCTGTGTTTCATCAAGAGTTGGATGTTAAAGAATCCTAGTGTTATTGTGGAAATGTCTATTTCTCTTTTCAATGCTGTTAGATTTTATTTTATATTTGAGTTTGAATCAACTCCATGGCAATGGATTTGGTTTTAGTTTATGTTTATTATAGTTATGTCCTCTTGGTGAATTGACCCTTTAATCTTTATATAATGTCCTTCCCTGTCTTTTATGATGGATTTTGCCTTAATCCTTTCATGGACCATGGGATATATATGCCTGTGTTACATTTTCCAACCCTGGAGGTTTATTGGCAGGCATTTGAACCACTCTAGTACATTGTGGCATTGTGGTCGGTACTGGGGCAACTGCCTAAAAAGCAAGAAGTTGGTCTGCTCCACATATGAGTGTTGAGAGTCATTCGCATGAGGGTATACTTCCCAGAGGAGTCATTGTGTGAAACTTTTGTATCTTTTGACTTCTGTACAGCAAGATAAGTCTTGCAAATATGTTTACTATTTCCTTTGTGTTACTGGGAAGGTATGGTTACTGGCATTCAGAAATATTCAAGTAACTGAGTTATTTTGTGGGTAAAAACAGTTTGTGATGCACTTTCTGGGCCATGAGACTGATTACGTCCCACATGTATGGTATGCTTCACAGAACATGGTACTGATATGGTCCACTCTAAATCAAACTGATAACAATCATGTGCAGCAAGTGCAAAGTTTATTTACTATTTTGTTTGTATTTTTGGAAAGTTGAGTAAGATATTTTATGGCTCAAGTGTAACCAGGAGGTGTAATGCACCATAGGACTGATATGTCCCATGTGTATGATGTACTTCATGGAACATGGGACTGATATGTTCTACTTGCAAATTAACACCCCATTTTTTTCAGATAATAAAAACTACCAACAATGATTCAGCATCCATTCCATTAGTGAAAAAAACATGACATCACAAAAAAAATTCCAAAAAAATAAATCATCCATGAAAGGGTTAAAGTCTATTTTATCAGAGATTAATATTGCCACTCCTACTTTTTTTGGTTATTGTTTACTTGATATATCTTTTCCCATCCTTTAAGTTTTAGTTTATTTATATTTTGCGTCTTAGTTGTGACTCTTGCAGACAGCATATCTATGGGTGGTGATTTTTTATTCCATTCTGCCGCTCTCTGTCTCTTTATTGGTGCATTTAGGCCATTTACATTCAGTGTGATTATATATAGGTATGAGTTTATTGCTGTCATTTGGTTATGCTTTTTTTTTTTGTGGTATCTAAAGTTCTTCATTCTGCTTAATTTTCTGTGCTGAGGTTTTTTTTTTCTTTTCTTTTTTGATGGCAGCTTTTCTTTCCATTTCCTTCATTGGAGTTGGTTTTGTGTATACTGATTCTTTATGATTTTCTTCTTTTCTATTTTGATAAGTAGGTTTGTTAACTTTCTTTGTGGTTACCCTGAAATTTATCTTTATCTTTCCTAAGTTTAAAGAAGTCATTTCTTTTTTTTGATATCACCTTGAACGTCTCTCCATATGGAAGTTCTAAACCTATACGCTTTATTCCCCCTTTATGTTTAGAGGTGGTCGTCAGTTACAGATTGATGTCTCTGGTTTACTGTTCTCCATCTTTTGGCTTTATTTTATTTTTGAGATTTCTTTATCTAGGTTGATATCTGGCTGATGTTGTCATGTGTTTTAATCTCAGGTTGGTGTCTAGTGTTAGTAATTTTCTGTCTGAAGAATTCCCTGTAACATTTTTTGTAAAGTTGGTCTGGTTTTTACAAATTTCTTTAATTTCTGTTTGTCTGGAAATGTCTTAATTTCACCATCGTATTTGAGGAATAATTTTGCTGGATATATAATTCTTGGTTGGTAGTTTTTTCTTTCAAGGTTTTATATATGTCATCACATTGTCTTCTTGCCTGCATGGTTTCTGCCAAGTCATCAGAATTTAGTCTTATTGGTTCTCCTTTGTAGGTGATCTTTTGTTTTTTCCCAAGTAGTTTTCAGGATTCTTCCTTTGTCTTTGGTTTTGCAAAGTTTGATTATGATATGTCTCAATGTTCTTCTTTTAGAACACCATTGGGTCTTTGTTTACTGGTCTTTTGGGGCAACTGAGGGTGAGTTAGTTGAGCTTTGGCCTCCATCTGTCTTTGGTTCAGTATTGCAGGAGTGGAGACTGGTGTTCTCCATGCAGGTAGAGTGGCCAGTGTGGTGGGTGTGGAGAGTGAGTGGGGGTGTGGTCATCACCTGTAGCTGGTTGGAGGGAAGTGTGGGTGGTAGAGAGGGTTGCTGGGTGGATGCTCATGCAGTCATGCTACCTCCATCTCTTCCTGGGCGGTGGGGAGGGATGAAGGAATGGTAAGAGAATGCATGGTTAGTTGCACTGCATCTGCCTGATGGTGGGCAGAGAGGGGGTCAAGATGCAGCAGTTGTATGCATGCACACTCGTGCATCTTCTGCTTCACACTGGGTTGGGGAGGGAGGAAAGTACCTCGGGGGGATGCATACACAGTTGCAGCATCTCTGTGCCTCACTGGGCAGGTTGAGGGAGGGAGTTGTGCCTGCAGTGCACTCACAGTGGTGCCACCTCAATCTTGTGGCAGACAGGGGGAGAGAGGAAGGGGTGGCAGAGAAGTGTGTGCACAGTCACATCATCTCTGTCCCTTGCCAGGTGGGGGAATGAGAAGGGAGCAATGGGCAGGCTGTCTTGCTGTTTCACCACCACTTCTCACCACCAGGCCCTTGGGGAGGTGTAGGTGGTAGGCAGGCATGTGCATGGGGGCATACTGAGTCCTGCTCATCGAGTGGGCAAGTGAGATACTGGATGGGATTGGGTAGGGTAGAGGGGAAGAAGAGGCTTGTATTGTGTTCCCCTGGTCAAGTGAGGTGGTCAGGTTATAGGAATCTCTGCTGCCTCTGATCAGAAGGATGAGGTGAGGGGGAGTGGGTCCCTCTGGCAAGGATACATGGGTACTGGTACACCTCACATCCACTGCAGCCAGCAAGTGGGAGGGTCTCCTGGGGACTGGTTGGGTGGAAGACCTCCCACTAACACTCCACATGTCCACTGCCCCTTTTGTGCCACTCCACCTGAGATCGGGGCCACCACTCCCAGGTATCTCCAGTTCTGGATCCTGGCAACTTTCCTGACTCTGCTTCTCTCCACATGTGTCTGTAGAGTTTCTCTGCTCCTTTCGGGAAAGTCATGAAGTTGTCTTGCTGTTTTCTTCACCCACGGTCACTGCTGGTCTTGTCCTAAGATGGTTGTGTTGGGCCAGGAAGGATGGCTGAGCTTATCTGTTCTGTTACTGATTGCTCATTGCATTCACTCACTTTTTCCTTCCAGTTGGTGTTTGGATAAGTTCCTAGACCCTCATTTTTGATGTTCGGGGTTCCTGGATTGTTATCTGCTTCTGTTTCACTTGTTTTTTTTTTTTTTTTTTTTGGTCTTTGGTGCAGGGGACCATTGTGGTGCATATGACTAAGCCACTATCTTGGTTCCACCCTCTAACTTGCCTATTTTTCTTGGTCAGTCTGGCTAGAACTTCATCACTTTTATTGATTCTTTCAAAGGAGTGTAATGGTAGTAGGTATCCAAGACTTGTTTCTGTATTGATATGTTAGTCAAGAAGGAAAGAATGAGTGAGCATGTCAGATGTTACCATGAATATTACCTAAAATGGAGACTAAAGAGTTCCATTTTTGTAGCACCCAAATTAAAGACCTAAACAAGTACAGGTCCAAGAAACTGTTAGGCAAACTTTGCTACGATAGGAATAATTTGTCTTCTCATTCTGGACATTATATAGGCATTGATCCATTTCTCCACTGGATACACACACACATATATATTTCCATCTATTTGTTTTCCTTATTATTTAGAAAATCACATAATCCTTTGGGTAAACCCAAATGTGTATTTAATTTATGACCTCTATATCACATTAAGTTGTTCTTACAGAAAATAAAAAAGAAAACATTTAGAAACGCAATCAAAGTGGAAGACATATTCATTGGAACAGAAATATAAGCATAAGGCCCAAAGAAGACAACCAGAACACCTAACAACTGACGTTTTTCCTAATTAATCTACTTCATCTTTATGAGTCTTCAGATGTTCTATATTTTTCTGCTATAACTTTGTACCAAGCATGTACCAAGAGGAAGTTTAAACACAAGCACAAAGGGATTTTTCTAGAAATGTTTCTGTGGTTATGATTTATTTGCCCTGCTCAGCTACACCGGAATACTGACAGGAAACTTGTTGACAGTGCTGAATTCATCACAGGTGAGACTCTCAGGATGCCTTGATCATCGTTAATTGGATTTGAAAGATCAAAAATTGTGTGCAGTGGCTCTGCAGCAGACATTTTTGTAAATGTGAAGATATGGAATCCATGGCTAATGTCGCAACAACAACAACAAAAAACTTTTCCAATATCCATATCCAGGAAAATCTCCACTTGGCATAAGCAGGGTTAAATGGCATCTCACTGGCTGAGTAAACCTGTTAATTTCTCACACCCACAGTCCAGAAGCCAAGTTCTGAAGACAGTAGAATAGTCCCTTGTCAACTAACAGATTCTTTGCAAACACCCAGATCCCATTCTTGACTTGTTCCCATGCCACCTCCCAGTAATGGTGGCCAGAGGTGAACCAAGGGAGCCCAGGACACACATGGAGTATTTGAATCTCTCAGTAAACTTTTTCTGATTCTGTTTGAAATACCCACATCAGATGTACCTCAGGTCTTCAGAAATGATGAAGTGGTTGTTCGCTGTGCCAATGTCTAAGGTCACATCCACTGTGGAGAGAAAAATAAGTATCTCAGAAAAGACACAGAATACGGGCCTTCTCTTTATTTCTACTGCAAAGGTCCAAATACCTTGTTCATTTTCATGTCTTTAGTTCTACTCAGAATATTGCTAGGGAGACTTCTGTGTCTTCCTGACTAGGAAAATTTTTATACATTGAATGAATGAATATAATTGCAACTATATGTGTTTCTTATTCATAGTAGGACTTCTTTTTATATCATTTGATCAAGGAGTTTTCTTCTGTTTAGTGCTTAAGATTCATGAGGGCAAAAATCATGACTGCTGTTGGCTTTCAGAATTATTCTTTCAATTAACACAAAACCCGTGTCAAAATGTAGAAATATCTTAGATAATTTTAATGACAGAAATAATTTTACTTATTGTAGAATAATACTGAAATAATAGCGTTGGAATTTGCTTTGCAATTTGCTTTCCCAGTTAGTGGTGTAGACTAGCACTTGCTTTCCATGCTAGGAGACCTGAGACGAGATGCCTAATCCCTGGGGAGTCAAGGTAGAAGAATGTGTTCCTGTGGGTTTGAGTGGGGATGTGTTTGGATCTTGGCAGCAGCTGAGTCCCAGAATTCACATGAAGTAGTGCTGAGAGAGGCAGGAAACTTGTTGTGTGCCGTCATATTGATTTCAACTCACATCTCTAGTTGGCCCTACTTGCCAGGGTGGAATTACAGAACAGTGGTTCTAATCTATACTCGGGGTTGAGAATAACTGTTGCTTGGGGATCATAAACATTTTAGGTGTCATAACTCAGGTAATCCCCATCATTAATGGAGAACCTTTCTTTTTTTTTTTTTAATTGTACTTCAGGTGAAGGCTTACAGAACAAATAGCTTCTCATGAAACAGTAGTACACATGTTGTTTTATGACATTGGTTAACAACCCCACAACATGTCAACCCTCTAACTTCTCAACCTTTTTTTTTTTGGTGAAAATACACATAGCCAAAGATAAACCATTTCAAAAATTTCTACATGCACAGTTCAGTGACATTGACTACGCTCTTCCAATTGTGCTGCTATTCTCACTTAAAATGAAGGCTTACAGAACAAAATAGTTTCTCATTGAACAGTTACTACACATGTTGCCCTATGACAATGGTTAACAATCTCACAACACATCAACAATATCCTTACTCAACCTTGGGTTCCCTATCACCAGCTTCCTTGTCCCCTTCTGTCTTCTGGCCCTTGTCACTGGACTACTGTATCTCATTAGTCCCATTTGGTTTTACGGGGATGCCCACTCCGAGGCTGAATGGTGAACCTCGGAGATAACCTCACCACTGAGCTAAAAGGGTGTCTGGGGGCCATACTTTCGGGGTATTTCCAGTCTCCTTTAGGCCAGTAAATCTGGTCATTTTTTGTGAGTTAGAATTATGTTCTACATCCTTCTCCAGCTCTGCCCAGAACCCTCTGTTGTGATCCTGGTCAGAGCAGTCAGTGGTGGTAGCCGGGCACCATCTAGCTGTACTGGACTCAGTCTCGGGGAGGCCTTGGTAGCTGTGGTCCATTAGTCCTTCGGACTAATCTTTTCCTTGTATCCTGTTTTCTTCATTCTCCCTTGTTCCCAAAGGGATGAGACCAGTGGAGTATCTTAGATGGCTGCTCACAGGTTTTTAAGACCCCACAGACACTACTCACCAAGGTAGAATGTAGAACATTGTCTTTATAAACTGTATTATGCCAATTGAGCTAGATGTTCCTCGAGACCATGGTCCCCACAGCCTTAATGGAGAACCTTTTGACCACTTGCTTTTTCCAGGGCCCTTTTTACATTGGGTTCATGTTGTACGGACTCCTTACTTTGGAACTTCAGCATGCTTGGGTTCAGGTGTAGATTAGTTCTCAGGTGGGGATCCAGTTCCTTGATCTTGGAAATCAATTTCCCCAGTTGACAATTCGACCTGATGTCATTCGTCGGAGAGACCACAGGGCAGAAGGGATATAAATCCATAGCAGGAGCTGAGAGGTTGAAGAATTAAATGGGGGAAATTAAGTTCAACATCTGGTAGAGCTGGAAAACTATAATTTGGTGAAGGAAACTGAAGACTATGTCATTCTTCTTCCTGGAAGAATTGGAAATATAAGTTATGTTGCGTGCCCCTAGAGCAGAGGGCCCAGGGTCCTGAAGTGCATACACTGGGCCTGGCATGGAGTTGGTCTCAGAACAACACTTGCCGAATTAACAAATTATTCCCCAGATCCTGCTCTCCCCTATCTGCCCTTTGTAGAAATCTGAGAAGTAAAAAGGAAACTACAGAAGAAAGCACTCACCTCTCCTCTGCTAGCTTCTCCCCTGGCTCCAGCTGCTTCCACTGGCCGCTCAGGTCTGAACTGAAATCCCCAGATGTGAGGCTTTTATATACAGGGTACCTCCTCCCACCTAGTCACTTCCTGCCTCTCTTCTTTAATTCAATCTGATTTTGATTTCATTCTGGCATAAATGGGATTTTTACTGATGACATAGAGAGGTTACCATGAGCAACGTAGATCATTTTATCTTGAGAGTGATTTATTATTAATATGGACAAATCTTGCCATGATATCATCTGGATTAGATCATAAGTATTATGTCAGTTTAGATTTTAAGAGCAAAATATTTGACACCAATATTAATCCTCATGAGTGGGGCTAGTTTGAAATACCTTTTGCTCACAAAAGCAAAACTTTCTCGTATTTAGATTAAGAAAATAAATTCAACCTACTCAGAAGTCTTTGAAAAATCACACTCACTAGATCACAGTCATTTCTCAAAAGGGCTTTTCCTCCTTGACTGTGAAGATCTGTATTTAGCAGTTTGTTGAATAAACCCGAAAACTGTCCCCTAAACTCACCCAGTGAAGGTCCTGTTGTTTGCTAGTTATAGTATCAAAACTAAAGATATTTTTTACAATCTTATTATTTCCCTTACATCACAACTTTTGAAAAATGAGATACAATTCTTTTAAAGAAAAATCTTCAACAAGTTTCCTCTTAATTTTAGGTGATCAGGAAGTCCCAGTGTGCCGCTCCACTACTAGCCAAAAGGTTGGCAGTTCAAACCCACCCAGAGGCCCCTAGAAGACAGCCTTGAAAACCCTATGGAGCAGTTCTAGTCTGCACACATGGGGTCACCATGAGTCAGAGTCAACTCGACAGCAAGAAACAACAACAGTGACATAGGCGATCAGAGTTTGAAGAGTGAGAATGAAAAGCTGGGAGATGGCGAGGGGGGGCTATAAGGAGGATGAGACTACATTTAGGTGATTAAATTAAATTGTGTTTCATTTAAATGTCTTGCATTTCCATGGTAATCTTTGCTGGTTTTTTTCTGGATACTCAGAAAAATTCAGATCCAAAGCAAGACATTCCCGGCTCTCAAGGACCATTGTCTCTTTAAGTTAAACTGAAAAGCACATTTTCTAAAAGTGCTGTGTAATATTTTATCGGAAATCCTTTCATGTTTCATTTTGTTGTTGTTGATTCAAAAACCAAAAACCAGTTGCTGTCGACTCCATTCCCGCTCACAGCGACCCTATAGGACAGAGTAGAACTGTTCCATAAAGTTTCCAAGGAGTGGCCGGTGGATTCAAATTGCCAACATTTTGGTTAGCAGCCGAATTCTTAACCACTGTGCCACCGGGCTCCTTTTATTGATTAGGAGCTATAATAATGTTATTTATATATGTAGAGTCCCTGGGTGGTGCAAATAGTTAAAGTGCAAATGGTTGAAGGGTTTGGCTGCTAACTCAAGACAACCCTACAGGACAGGGTAGAACTGCCCCATAGAGTTTCCAAAGCTGTAAATCTTTACAAAAGCAGACTGCCACATCTTTCTCCCATGGAGCTGCTGGTGGGTTTGAACCAAAGAACTTTCAGTTAGTAGCTGAGTGCTTAGCCACTGTGCCACCAGAATTTGCTCGCTATCTACTTATCTGTCCATCTATCTATCTATCCATCTATCACTCTCTGTCTACCTACCTATTCATTCATCCATCCATCTATGTAGGTATTTCCCTATGTATGTATCTATGTATTTATCTATGTATCTATCGATCTATCCATCCATCCTTCCATCCACCCACCCATCCATCTGTACTTCCGTCCTTCGGTCCATCTGTCTATCCGTCCACTCGTCCACCCACCCACCCACCTGCCTACCTACCTATGTACCTACCTACCTGTCTATCCATCTACCTGTCTACCTACCTACCTATCTATGTTATCTACCTATCGATGTAAATACCTATTTATCTATCTATCCATGTATCTGTGTTTCTGTCTATGTATCTATCTATCTGTGTATCTATTGATCCATCCATCCACCCATCAACCTGTCCACTCACCTGTCTGCCAGTCCATCCATCCATCCATCCATCCATCGATCCATCCATCCTTCCATCCATCCATCCATCCATCCTTCCATCCATCCATCCATCCATCCATCCATCCATCCATCCATCGATCCATCCATCCTTCCATCCATCGATCCATCCATCCTTCCATCCATCCATCCATCCATCCACCCATCCATCCATCCATCCATCCATCCATCCTTCCATCCATCCATCCATCCATCCATCCATCCATCCTTCTATCCATCCATCCATCCATCCACCCATCCATCCATCCATCCTTCCATCCATCCATCCATCCATCCACCCATCCATCCATCCATCCATCCATCCATCCATCCATCTACCCATCCATCCATCCATCCATCCATCCATCCATCCATCCATCCATCCATCCTTCTATCCATCCATCCTTCCATCCATCCATCCATCCATCCATCCATCCATCCATCCATCCATCCATCCATCCATCTATGTAGAGTCTCTGGGTGGTACAAATGGTTAAATTTCTTGACTGCTAACTGAAAGGTTGGAGGTTGGATTTCCCCACGAGCACCTCAGAAAAAGTCTGGTGATCTACTTCTGAAAATCAGCCATTAAAAACCCCATGGAGCACCGTTCTACTCTGACATGCAGGGGTTACCATAATTTGGAATTGGCTCGAAGGCAACTGCTTTTTTTTTTTTGGTGGAATCTTAATTTCTTATTATATTAATGAGTTAGATTTACTTTATAACTACTTTTACAATGCTTCCACATTTCTGTGAGTTTTCTTGTGTTTGTAGTTTCATTGATTCTTTCTTACGGAGGATTGATCCCAATGTGTTTTCCATTTATTTTAAGCAGATCATGAGCAGAGGTTATATTCCCTTTAGTACCACCAGGTGATCTCAGTTACAGAAAAGACCAACCCCAGAGGTTTGATTTTACCTCTAGTAGGCTCCCCATAGCTACCTAGTTTGCTATGAGTGGAAATCAACTTGGCAGCACCTAACAATAACAAGACTTCCCTAGAAGGTCCATAGGTGGTGCAAATGGTTAAGAACTTAGCAGCTAAATGAAAGTCTGGAGGTTCGAGTCCACCCAGAGTTTCCTCAGAGAAAGGCCTGGCAATCTCTACTTCTGAAAAATCAGCCATTGAAAACCATATGGGGCACAGTTCTACTCTGACACACATGGGGGCACCATGAGTTCACCATGAGTTCTTTAAGTCCACTTGATGGCAGCTGGTGGTATGGATCTTATGTAGGAAAGAGAGTCTTTGTTGTATGAAAAATCATAATGGAGAAATTTAGCATAGTGTGTGCTATATCTAACAGTTTGTTCTAAGTTAGTTCAGAAAAAGACAAATGATAATTGCATAGTAGATAGAGAACAAAGGGGATGGAGCAAATGAGGTAACATGTTAAGAGTTGAGGCATTTGGATAAGAAGGATATGAAACTTTTTGTAATACTCTTGCAATATTTTTATATATTTGAAATTATTTCAAATCACTTTTTAAACATTAATAAACTTCAAACCCCACTACCATCAAGTCAATTTCAATTCATTGTGATCCATTGTGATTCAGTGTAGAACTGCCACATAGGGTTTCTTTACAGAAGCAGACTGCCATATTTTTCTCCCATGGAGAGGCTGTTGTGTTCGAATCATTGATGTTTCAGTTAGCAGCTGAGTACATTAACCACTGCTCCGCCAGGGCTCCTTATTAATCCTACTCCTCACTTATTGACTATCTCATTATCTGACATTTCGCATTTATGACAATAGTAAAAAATCTACTATCTGACTATTCTGTGTATAATGACGTCCATCTGGCAGTAACGAACACTGGTTGTGATGGGTAAGGTTATGCGTCAACTTGGCTGAGCCATGATTCTCAGTAGTTTGGCAGTTACATAAAGATGTAATTTGGCTGGTATGTAATGATGTAATGTGGCAGTTGTGTAATGATGTATTCATCCTCCATTTTGTGATCTCATGTGGTCATCCTCTGTTTTCACATAATGTCGATTTTCAAATAACTACCTGTCCTTTGAAACTTAGCAATGTCAACAAGTAAGGAATGGGTGTATGTAATGATTTTTTGGCATTGAATTTCTTTAATTTTTAAAATGAAGTGACAATACCTAAATAAATTTTTACAACTTGATTTTTCTAACTAAATTGGAACCATCTGCTTATGATCTTCACCCAATTTTCAATTGCATTCTGGCTATTTTAATTACATTGTATGACCATTAAAAAATAAAGATGTTTTGCCCAATTTGGCAGAAAAAAATGCAAGTGAAGTAAGCTCATTTTAGATAAATAAGAGCTGAGATAATTCAACAACAGAGGAACTGCCCTGCAAGAAAAGCAAAGTTAAATCCTTCATACTGAAGACAAGTGATACCCAAGGTCAAAGTTTTTATGGTAAACATTAATAGCGCTAGACATGACAAACGTGAATAAATGTGTAATCTACACGTTCATTTCATTAATGTCGATAAAGAACACAACTCATTAAAGCAAAATGAATAGCATTTATTAAAGGTTATAGGCACATATACATTTAAAATATATAAAACCAGTAGCATGGTTCACTGGAGAAAGCATTTGGAATTATACTACTTAAAATTCTGATATATTCTGTGAAGTGGAAGATAGAGTGTCAACTGTTAAAGAAAATCTGCAAGTTTCCTAGAGGAGATCCATTGGGCACCATTACCTTCCAGTAGGACAACCTAGCATTCTGAAATTAATATGAGTGAAATAAAGACACATACTATGGTAGAAAAACACATTCTCCATCATCCAGTTTTCTTATCTTCATCTATGAAATAAAATATCCACCTGCTGTGGAGTAGAAAATTATCAATAGTGAATTCTACAGCAATATAGACGAGGCATTAGCCATATCCACATTGATATAAAGTTTTTGGAAACTCTTTATGAGGAAACTCTTGAAAGAAAGGATATTTCTTTTATAAACTGACATTGCTAGAGGAATCATGAGCTCATGATTTCATTAATAGGATTTCATTTCCTCCAGTACAGCCCCAGTGTCAAATTGACCTAAGATCATTGTGGAATTTTAAGTTAACAATTGGTTCTCAGTAAGTGATCATTGAATAGAGTGATTATGGAAAACGCCTTCTGTATATTTACCTTCTGAAGAAAATTTTCAACAATTCAAGAGAAGAACTTAGAAGCTCTAGGATCCCTGAGGATCAGCAGTAAGGGGCTGACAGTGGGAAAACAAAAAGTCAAAATATGAGTGGAAAGCTTCAACCACAGACGAGAGTTTAAAAAAAATTCACATAAAAAATAAAAATAGAATTCAGGGTATAAAAGATGACAAAGCTGACCATCAGCATCAGAATGGCGTAAGTGGTTCTGGTCTCAGGAGAACATTTGTGGGAGCTGTTGGGGGTGTGAATATGCTGCACTCTCTGGTGGTGTTTCTGCAGAAGAAGCACCGTGGAGCCACTGGCCCAGACCATGAGGCCAATAAATACGGCATCAGGGACTGACCACAAGATGGCAATGCCCATGCTGGTGTCCGAGTGTGAACAGGCCCACTGGCCTTGGGTGTGAGTATCATTGTGCCTGTCGTATAGACTAGTGGTTTTCATGGGAATATTAATATTCATCAAGACACTGAATATCCAGCAGGTACAACAAAAAGGACCAATGGCCTTGGGGGCCCTCCCTTGAATCATGATCCACACTGTTTTCATGGGGATGAGAGTGATAGCCTGATAGGTGTTCAGGGCACAGGTAGAGCACAGGGTGGTGCTGCGAGCCACTCGGCCAATGTAATAGACAAGTTTACACCCAAGTCGGATAGAGGGTTTCTAAGATGGAAATCTGCCATCACGTAAGGAATCCCAGAGGAGAGAAGCAAGGAGTTGGCCACAGCCATGTGGGCAAGAATTGTGTGTGTGTGCCTTAGCCTGAGGCCAAGCAAGATTGCAGAGACATTACGGAAGAAGAGGATGACATTGGCCAGAGTTCCAAATAAAATCTGGAAATGAAAGAAGGTTTTCAGAGCCACTTGCTCAATGGTACTCAGGACATATTTCTGAAAAGACACGAGCAGGGTGCCAGAGTGGCCTGAAGGGAAAAGCAGGGCTATCACAATGCAGATATCAGCAGTCCTCCTGGTTATCCAACCTTGTGAAATTATTCTTGGTGTTTTCTTCTCCTGAAGAGGGAGACGTAGTCATATTCCACAGGAGGGACTCACTTGGAGAACACAGGCCTGACATCAATTTCACATTTCACAATTATTATTTTGAATTTTTAAATGTACTTTAAATTCTGACTTCCCACCAGAATGTAAGGTCCATGAACTCGGTAACCATGTCTGTTCTGTTCCCACATAAGGTGCTAAATAAACATGTACTGAGTCAATGAATAAGTGAAAGTCAAAGACAAGAATGCATTTTGCCACAATTAGAGCTTATGATCTTCTGCTTGTCATGATAGTGCATAAAGCTGAGGAAATGTAATGGAAAATGCAAAGTATTATCCAAATTAGATGATTATTGACTTTTAATAAAATTGCAAAATAATCAGTTGTCAATCTTGGCAAATTCATGGCCTTATAGAGCAGAGTGCCTAAACACAAAATACCTTTCAAAAACTCCATAGCCTTTGAATACATGTGAAATGAGTTCCTTTATCTGGTCTTTTGCCTTGGTTCTTTGGAAAAATAGCTTGAGACATTTTCTCCCTAAGCCCTGAGGAGTTTTCTTTGCCCTAGTTTTCTACCCCAGAGGGTTTGTTACTTTTGTGCAGGTTGATTGACATTTCCTGGGCAAGCTGTAAACAATTTGATGGTTTGATACTTTTTGTCTGGCTCTGGACTGCAGCCTGCCCTGTGATTGGTTTATTTTGCACATCTTGCGGGGATTGCAAATGAAGTGATTATACACTATGCAAATGAAGCGACTATGGTCTGCAGAGGGCATTGGTCAGTTCCTGGCCCTGCTGGGGGAGGCATGCCTTGAAACTGACAAGGAGTTAGCTTATACAAGCAGCCAACACCACAGAGGTTTTAAAAAGAAGAAAGAAGAAAGGAGAAGAGGCAGGGAGGCGAGAAGAGAGAAGCAGCAGAGAGAGAAGTGAGGAGCCTCCTAAAAGAGCTATAACACAGATCAAGGACTATAACACTGAAGATACTGAGAGGCGTGGAAGGGGCCCTGGGGCAGAGGTGGTGGTGGTGGCAGAAATCAGCTGCTTGGAATGCAAATGAGAGAGCTGAATGAAGCTGCTGCACTGGCATGAGCTTGGTCAGTTAGCAGTGGAGAGGCCGACTGTAAGGAAGTTGAAAGACAGAGGTCTGTACCCTTGAGAGGTGGCTTCCACAGTCAAGAGGAGGCTTGTCCTGAAGGAGCCATGAGAAAGTTTGCACAGCTGAGAGCGGCTGTGCAGGACAAAGAGGCCTGTCTTGAGGGTGTGGAGAGGAGGTCTGCATGACTGGGGTGGGGGCGGGGGTGGGTGTACAGCAGAGGGTAGGGCCTGCCTGCTTGCAAGGCCAACAGAAGAGCATGCCTGTTTGCATGGCTCAGAGGAGCTGAGAGTGTTGTCCTGCACTAAAGAAAGGAGAGATGTGCTCTCCACATCGGGGAAGCCTTCCAGACTTTACCTACATGCTTCCTTCTCCTCGTCAAGAGTTGTAGCCTATTGATCCTGATACTGAGTTCTACCCTGTCACTTCCTTAATAAACCACTTAACTGTAAGTATGGTATGTAAGTTGTGTGGCCATTGCAACAAATTTTGGAACCAAGCAGATAAGTAGAGAGTGCCGTGGGGAGGACCACTGGTGTCAGAATTGGTAAAAATGTTGGAGTGTGGAGGTATGTCTGACCTTCACCTCATAGGAATCAGCTTTGGGCTCATGATAATTCTCTCTCCTCCTCCTGAAGCTAGAGGACTGCAGTCGTTACTGGTAGTAGAACAACACAATACGGAATGTAACCCTAAAATGTCCTAGATATTCTCTTCAGTAGAGAAAACATCAAATTCTCAGTAATTTCCCAAATCTTAACTCATAATTCTAAGAAGTCAGATCCTGGACAGCAGTTATTGAGTGGTCTCTAGCCCTCCTCAGTCCACACCAAAATTAAACAGCCCAATTACTAGACCCAGTACACAGATTTTTTTCATTCTTCATTAGCTTCTGAGTGCCTACATTTTGTCTGACTCTTTCCTTGGTTCTGGATTTGCAAATAAGCCTCAGGTTAGGTACTTGAACTCAAAGTCACCTATAGCACATATGGGGGTCACAATAAAATAAAGCTTGATCAGGGTCCTTATGAGAGAGTAACAAGGTTCTGAGGGTACAACACAAAGATTGACTCACTGTTTTGAAGGTGAGACGTCTCTCAGAGGCAATAATCTTCAATTATTCCTGAGGATCCAGAAGCCATGGTCAGGTGCAGAATAAGAGAATCTGAAAACAAGGCCTAGAATTACCAAAATATCCTGCATTTCAGGAAAAAAGAGTCACTTTTTGAAACTACCATGTAGAGAACACAGGAAGCAGCACTGTGATGGGTTTAATAGCATCAGCTTTGGGTTCACCAGATCTGGGTCTTGGTCCTGACTCCCACTCCCCAGTGCTGAGACGTTAGAACACACCCTTGATCTCTCAGGACCTTGGTTAACTTATTTGTAATATGGAGATAATATTAGGGCTTTGGGTTAGGGGCAAGAGAGTAGGTTGTCAAGACTCGAGCTTCTGGAGGCAGAAAGCTCTTACTTGGTGTCAGCTCACCCCTTTTCAGCTTAGTGTGACCTGGGGAATTTTGTTAATCACTTAGTGCCACTGTTTTCTCATTGAAAAAATAAAGTGGTAATTAAAATATAACACAAGTCATAACATGGTTTGAATATGATATGTGGATTTCATGTTAATTTTTTATTACAGTGGCTACAATATAGTCCTCATTAATATAAGTAGAAAGCATTGTCATTGTAGAGATCTTTTGTTTCCTTGTTTTGATTATTGATCACAGTCAGGTTTGTGTGGGAAAAATAATAATACATAAAAATGGAGAAACAGATCAGTTATATTCCAACAGTGACACACTTGTCTCAGATTGGAAGTTAATTAGAGTTCATCTCACTAAATATTTTCCCTCCCCTTTCTGCCTCAGATTAAAGAATAGAGGGGCCTGTTCCCATTCACAGAGAGAGATACAAAATGAGCAACACTCACACAGAGACCAGAACACACACAGCAAGGACCCAGAAAATTTTTGCAGAAATACTGATTGCATCATCCTTGGTGGGTTTTCAGAAAAGAAAACCAGGTGTGTCGTTATTCCACAGACTATTTCTCCGTGTGTTTCTGTTTGCACATGGGGTGTGTGTGTGTGCCTGTGTGTGTGTGTGCGTGTGTGCCTGTGTGTGAATGGATCTTCTTTTATGCTTGGGATACTTGAGTTCTAAATCAAACACTGATCATCTATTTGTCCCCTTATATCCACACCCAAAACTCAATCTGTTAGGTCCAAGACAATGAACAGACGCTTTGTTACAAGAGTGAAGAGCTCAGTGGCTTTGGCATCTAAGGCTGTGCAAAGATTCCAAAGAGACTTCTTCCCCTTTTCTCTCAGAGTCAGGGACTTTGTACAGGGATTTGTAGGGATCCCCACATTTGGTCCCACTCTGAGAGACTCCCCAGAACACACTCTCCTCCCCCACCCCTGGCCCAGCAAGAGCAGGGATGGAGCTACTGATGATTAGGCAGGTCGGCACTTGTCCAGCCCAGCATTCCTACACCACCTCTGCTCTGCATCCCTCTCTTGCTGAACACAGCTCTGTCCAGGTCTTGCCCTGAGCTTAAACCTAAGGAAGCACTCACCTGGCTGCTCTTTGCTCCACAGATTCATGCAGGGAAGTGTCATTCACTATGAGGCTAGGACACCTGAGGCCATAGTTATAGGGACAGGGATCCTGGACCTGGTCTCCCCACAGAGAAACAATTATCGTGTCACCTGTAGGACAAGTGACAGTGTCTGCACTGGGAGTCTGGGGCATCTCCAACGAGGAACAATTTTTTTTTTTTTTAATTGTACATCAGGTGAAGGCTTACAGAACAAATAGCTTCTCATGAAACAGTAGTACACATACTGTTTTATGACATTGGTTAACAACCCCACAAGATGTCAACCCTCTAACTTCTCAACCTCTTATTTTGGTGAAAATACACATAGCCAAAGTACACCATTTCAAAAATTTCTACATGCACTGTTGAGTGACATTGACTACGCTTTTCCAATTGTGCTGCTATTCTCACTTAAGATGAAGGCTTACGGAACAAAATAGTTTCTCATCGAACAGTTACTACACATGTTGCACTATGACAATCGTTAACAATCTCACAACACATCAACAATATCCTTACTCAACCTTGGGTTCCCTATCACCAGCTTCCTTGTCCCCTTCTGCCTTCTGGCCCTTGTCACTGGACTACTGTATCTCATTAGTCCCATTTGGTTTTACAGGGCTGTCCACTCCCAGGCTGAATGGTGAACCTCAGAGATAACGTCACCACTGAGCTAAAAGGGTGCCTGGGGGCCATACTCTCGGGGTTTCTCCAGTCTTCTTTAGGCCAGTAAATCTGGTCTTTTTGTGTGTGTGTGAGTTAGAATTATGTTCTACATCCTTCTCCAGCTCTGTCCAGAACTCTCTGTTGTGATCCTGGTCAGAGCAGTCAGTGGTGGTAGCTGGGCAACATCTAGCTGTACTGGACTCAGTCTGGTGGAGGCCTTGGTAGCTGTGGTCCATTAGTCCTTCGGACTAATCTTTTCCTTGTATCCTATTCTCTTCATTCTCCCTTGCTCCCGAAGGGATGAGACCAGTGGAGTATCTTAGATGGCTGCTCACAGATTTTTAAGACCCCAGACACTACTCACCAAGGTAGAATTTAGAACATTGTCTTTATAAACTGTGTTATGCCAATTGAGCTAGATGTTCCCCAAGACCATGATCCCCACAGCTGAGGAGCAATTTTTATCTCCAGTCTAATCAACATGAGTCACCACTGGTGATTAATGACTACTCCTGGCCATTAATGAGAAGATCCCAATCAGCAGCCCAACAGCTGTTAGAAAGTTTTCTGAGTTTCCTATGGAAGAATAGAAGTTCAGAAACAAAGTTCCATCAAGGATGGTAGGATAACTTGATGGTGGGTAAATAGGTGCATTTACTTTATTTCCAGTTGGGTCTTCTCAACGTCCATTCACATCTCCAAAATCATGCTGACCCCAATGATTGGTTCATACTGAGCATCATCATTTGATCTGGAGTTGGATCTCTGCCAGGACTTTGAATCCACAATTCTTGTTGCTTGTGGCCATGTGCCATTTAATTTCTTTAATAAAGTCTGGGGTTGAAATTCCTGTATGCCATTTCAGAATCCTTTTGAGATTCAAAAATGGGAAGGTCATTACAGCAGTTCATAAATTCTACATATATAAAATACCTCTATTACAGTACTCTCAACAAAATTTGGGATTTTTTTTGGTTAAATATATTACCACTAATTTTGGCCATTGTTCTTCATATAGAAAAATTCTGGACTGGTTTTAGTTTTTGAGTACTATTGTAGCTGTATTTAACAACGTTGGAGTAATGAGTAACAACAAAACCATTTTGGGTCATCTCATATCTCTCCCCTAAGTTGTGCTATATCTATGTTTACAAACATGTGATAGGGGCTTCTGGCCTCCTTTTGACCTCCCGAAATGCCCATCAGAGATCTAGAACTGAACTGATCCCGTCACTGCTCAGTTTATTAAACATTTCTATCTCTTGATACCTATGGACATCCTGACTACCACCTCCTCACAAGATTATTAAAACTATAGCTGTTTCAATTCATAGGTAAATATTCAGCCTTCCTTCTGCCTGGAAGTCTTTAAGCTGATTGGCCTGGAGAAATTCCATTAAATTCAAAAACCAAAAAACCAAAGTCATTGCCATCAAGTCGACTCCAACTCATAGCGACCCTGTAAGACAGAGTAGAACTGCCCCATATGGTTTCCAAGGACTTCCTGGTGGATTCAAACTGTTGACCCTTTGGTTAGCAGATGCAGCTCTTAGCCACTAAGCCACCACTCAAGACCCTGGTAAATTGATTCTGCTTGGAGGAACTTGTGTTTTATCTCAAGAAAAATAATTTCTCTGTATTGTTTCCCAGGACTATTTGTAAACATTTCTAAGAGAACCGGCTACCATTTTTATTTAGATTTGTGTGGGCTTACATTTTCTTGAATGAGCCAACTTTAGTTGAGAGTTGGGAATTTTGGAAATGAAATAGGAAGAGTATCTGATCAAAAGTAGACAGCAAATAGTTACTATTGAATTGTCACACAGTTTAAAGGTGTGCTTGGAATCAGTCTGGTTTCCTTCTTGCTTTTTGTTTTGTTTTGATTTTCATCCTCCCTGTACTTTCCTGGGTGGGGCAATTGTTTGCAGTTGACTACTAACTGAAAGTTTGATGTTTCAAACTCACCCAGCGGTGCTGTGGAAGAATGGCCTGGAAATCTGCTTCTGTAAATCTTAACAGCCAAAAAAGCCCTATGTAGCAGCTCTACTCTGTAATACATGGGGTCACCATGAGTCACAATTGACTTGATGACAATTGGTTTGGTTTTAATTTTACAATTCCCTGAGGGGCCCCTGGGTGATGCATATGATTAACTAAAAGGTTGGTAGTTTGATCAAACCAATAGGCGTCTTGGGAGAAAATTCTGGCGATCTACCCTTGCAAGGTCACAGACTTGAAAGTCATATATAGGAGTTCTATTGTGCACACATGGGGTCAGGATCACTATGAGTCAGAACTGATTTGATGGCAACTGATTTGGTTTTGGGCTTTATACTTCCCTAATCATCTGGAGTCATTCAAAATAATCAGATATTGTCACTGAAGAGAGCAAAGTTGATCTTACATCAAACAAAGAATAAAACAAAGGAAACTTATTTGAGTTGTAGTTTATTAAAATTATATATTTAAAATATTAAGGGGGACATATTAAGACTACATACAAATTATTCTTACTTTCCTATCTAGAAGTAAATATTACAATGTTCATTACATGAATTATACCTGTGCATTTTCAAATATTTCCAAACTTGAGATGAGCAAATGGAAGAAAATATGAAACATGGAAAATGCTAGCAATGACTAACAGTGGTTACATCTGACTTAGAGGTATATCTTTCCAATCTGGTGTAAATGCACAAGGTTTACACTTTTTTCAAACCACCAATGGAATTGATACACAGACTTTTCACTAGGATTAACAAGGCATGAAATAATGTATGAAATTAGAAAAGAGGTTGTAATTTGTATGTGGATATGAGTTTAAGGTTTAGATAAATTCACAGAATCTGATTGATTAAAACTTTAAATGTCTTTAATTGCGTCACATTCTAGCAAAAAAATTTAGAAAAGAAAGGTGATTGTTCAGTTTCAGGTGGTCTCAGGACCAGTTCTAGTTTGTTTACAAAACTCTGAAAAAATACATCCTTATGTTGGGGAAACAGAATTAAAAACAAAATCTACCCCCAATCCAGAAAACCTCCCCACAAAAATAGAAGAGAAAGAAAAGTTTGACGATTGAATAAGCAGTCAACCAGAATGTGAAGCATCACAGACAATCCGCTATAGAGATTTCACAGACAGCAAGGAATCTGACCCTTTATCTAATCTAATTGTGTGGATACAACCTATTTTATATCCATGCATGGAGATAAAATTGCAAAATTTCTAGCATATTATGGCAGGACACCTGAGGTTTCTAATGAACTCAGGAGCTCCATTGGTGCATCAAGCAGAATCAGAAGAAGCATGTTGAGAGATTCAACTATGCCTTATGTCTTGGGCTCCCCTTGGTTCATCTGTCGCCACAGTTAGTGGGAGGTTTTTGTGGTAATGATCAAAGAATGGGTCTGGGTGTTTGCAGAGAATATGCTCACGAATGGGGGAGGATCCTACCATCTTCAGAACTTGAGTTCTGGACTGTGAGTTTGAGAAATGGAAAGTACTCCTTTGCCAGCACTACCCCTGGGGCTGCATGTAGTGGGGATTCTCCTGGATATGGACAGTGGAAATCTTTCCTTGTTCAACATTAGCGATGGATCACATATCTTTATATACACCAAAATTGCTGCTTCTGATTCACTGTATAAATGCTTTGCTCTTACAAGCTCAATTTATGGTGGCCTGGACTCCCAGAAGCATCTCAGAAGACAGTGTTGAAATCAGAATATTATCTAACTAGAAGCAAGGATGGTGAGACTTCATCTCACGTACTTTGGACATATTATCAGGAGGGATCAGTCCCCGGAGAAGGACATCAAGCTTGTTAAAGTAGAGGGTCAGTGAAAAAGTGGAAGACACTCAAAGAGATGGATTGGCACAGTGGCTGCAACAATGGGCTCAAGCATAACAACAATTGTGAGGATGGTGCAGGACCAGGCAGTGTTGTGTTCTGTTGTACATAGGGTCACTACAAGTCAGAACTGACTCAACAGCACCTAACAACAACAACAATGTTTATACAATGGCTACATAACCAATTGTCAACCTTTGAGAGCTCATAACATTATTCACCAAAGTGAAAGCATACTAAAATTTTTTTTTTTAATCAGTAGCCCTCTGAATACACAAGACTACCAGAAAATGTTCTCAGATCTCTATTCAGTTTAATAAAGATCCCCGCTGGTGTTAGTAGTCTAATTCTCAGTAATTTCCCAGATCTTAACTTGTAATGCTGAGAAGTCAGATCCTGGTTTCCAACCCTCCTAAGGCCACAGCAAAAATTAAATATCCCAATCACTAGAACCAGTACATACTCAGTTTAAATTATTCATTAGGTTTTGAGTACCTACATTTTGTCTCATTGCTTGGTTCTGGATCAGCTAGGTCCTTGAGCTCAAAGTCACCCATAGTACACATGGATGTGACATTAAAATAAAGTTTGATCAGGGTCCTTATAAGTGAGTAACAAGGTTCTGTGTGATACAACACAAAATTGACTTACTATGCTTGAAGATGTGACGTCTCCCAGGGGCAAAGATACTTAATTTTCCCGGAGAATCCAGATGCCATTGGCAGATGCAGAAGACAGAAATTAATCTGAAACCAAAGTTCAAAGTTACAAAAATACTTTGTTCTTCAGGAAAATGGGGTCCGTCTTATGAAACAACTATGTAGACAACACAGGAAGCAGCACAGTGATGGGTTTAATAGCATCAGCTTTGAATTCACCAGATCTGGGTCCTGGTCCTGACTTCTACTCACCAGTGCTGAGACATTAGAACACTGTCTTGATCTCTCAGAGCCTTGGTCACATTACTTGCGATATGGAGATAATACCAGGATTTTGGGTTAGAGGTACGAGAGCAGGTTGTCAAGACTCCAACCTCTGGAGCCAGAAGATCTTATTTTGTGTTAAGATCATCCTTTTTTAACTTAGTGTGACCTGGGGAATTTTATTAATCACTCTGTGCCACTGTTTTCTCATTGAAAAAGTAAAGTGTGAATGGAAGTAAAACATAAGTCATAAAATGGAGTGAACATACTATGTGGATTTCATGTTAATTTTTTATCACAATGGCTGGAACAAAGTTAGCCCTCATTTAATATATGTAGAAAGTGTTGTTATTGTAGAGATAATTTGTTTCTGTGTTTTCATGATTTATTACAGCCAGGAATGTGTGGGAAGAGTAATAACATGTATAAGTGAAAGAAGAGATCAATTAGTGTCCAATAGTGACACTATTTTGTCAGATATGGAGAGTAACTAGAGTTCATCTCACTAAAATTTTTCTATCCCCTTTACTGCCTCAGATTAAAGAAGAGAGGGACCCTTTCCCATTCGCACAGGAAACACAAATACAAGCAACACTCACACACAGAATCCTGAAAACACACAGCAAGTGACCCAGAAAAATCTTTGGAGAAATACTGAGAAGTTTACATCATCCTGCAATGGGGTTTGAGAAGGGAAAGCTAGTAATGTTATCATACCGCAGGCTATAGCTCCATATGTTTCTGTTTGTACCTGTATGTGAGTGCGTTGATGAATGTTGTTTTATGTTTGAATATTTGAACCCGAACACTGGACATCAATTTGTCTTCATATATTTGCACCCAAGCCGTAATCTGTTGGATCTGAGAGAATTAACAGACTATTTATTACACGAGTGAAGTGCTCAGCGGCTTTGCCTTTGAAACTTTGATACAGATTCCAAAGAGATCACCTCCCTTCTCTCTCAGAGCCAGTGTCTAGGACAGAGGGACTTGCAGAGATTTCCACATTTTGGTGGCACCCTGACAGACTCTGCTGCACACACCATCCAATATCCCAGCCCATTCAGAGTATGGATGGAGTTGCTCATGATGCTCGCAGTCCTGCCCAAGCTTCTTACACTACCTCCACTCTGTGTTCCTCATCAGTTGGACATTCTTCTGTCTGTTCTTGTCCTGAGATTAAACCTGAGGAAGCACTCACACCCCTGATCTTTACTCCAGGGCTCCATGCAGTGAAGTGTCATTCACGATGAGACTGAAACACCTGAGGCCATAGTTATAGGTACAACTTTCCTGGAAGTGGTCTCCCCACAAAGATTCCATTATCATGTCATCTGCAGGACAAAGTGGCAGTGTCTACATGGGTAGTCAGGGGCATCTTCAATGAGGAGAAATTTTTATCTCCAGTCAAGTCAGCAGGAGTCGCTACTGGTGATTCAGGACAGTTCTTGGCCATTAATGAGAAGATGTCAATGAGCAGCCCAAAAGCTGGCAGAAAAAGTTTTCTGTGTTACCAATGGAAGAATCAAAGATCAGAATCAAAATTCTATCATGAATGGAAGGGTAACTTAAAGGTGGGTCAAGGGCTTTCCTTCCAACTGGGTGTTCTCCTCAATGCTCTTTCACGTTTTCAAGATCATGCTGACCCCTATGATGGGTTCATACTGAGTATCATCACTTGATCTGGAGTCTGGTCATCCCAGGATTTTAAATCTACAACTCTTGCTGCTTGTCAAAGCAGGTTTTTAATTCTATATTTATTTTCACTGTTTTTTTCCTTATTATTAAGAAAAGCATATAATCTTTTGGGTAAATCCAAAGATTTATTTAGTTTATAACTTCCATAATACAGAAAGTTGGTGTGACAGAAAATAAAAAGGGAAATATTTGGAAATTGAACTGAAAGTTGAGGGGATATTTTTTGGAACAGAAATGTAAAGGTAAGGCCCAAGGATGAAAACCAGAATACATAATAACTGTTATTTGTTCTAATTAACCTACTTCATTTATGTTTATGACTCATGAAATGTTCCACATTTTCGGCTATAGCTTTGTACTATGCTGAACCCAGCAGAATAGTTTTAAGCTATGAGCACTTAGGAATTTTCTAGAAAAGTTTTTGTGGTCCAAGGTTTAATTACTTCACTCAGGATACACTGAAGGACCGGCAGTGCCCAGATTCATCACAGCTGAGATGCTCAGGAAGCCTTGATCATTGTTAATTTGGATTTTTAGGAGCAAACAATGGGGGCTGGGCTCTGCAGCAGAAATTTGGATCTATCACTAATATTACAAAAGGAAATGTTTCCAATATCCACATCCAGGAGAACCCTCACTCGGTGTAATGGAGACTTGCCCATAGGGTAGTCAAAGGCATCGTGCTGGCTGAGTAGACCTCACCATTCTTCACACCTATAGTCCAGAAGCCAAGTTCTGAAGACAGAATAGTCTCTTGTGGATTAACAGATTCCCTGAAAACACCCAGATCCCATTCTTTCCTTGTTCCCAAGTCCACCTCCCTGTAATGGCGGCCAGAGGTGAATTGACGGTAGCCCAGGACACAGATTTGAGTAGTTGAACATCTCAGTAAGGTGTTTCAGATTCTGTTTGAAATACTTACATTCAAAAAATGGGAAGGTCATAGCATCCTTTCATAAATTCTACATATATAAAATATCTCCATTACAGAACCTTCCACGGAATCTGAGATTTTTTTCTGGTTATTTTCTCACTTATTTTGGACTTTATTCTTAAACTATAAAAAGCCCACGTTTGGGTTTTTGACTATTGCAGACGTATTTAACAACATTTGATTCATGAAGTAATAGCAAAAGTGTTTGGGTCATCTCACAGCTCTCTCCTAGGTGGTGCTATATCGGCTTTTACAAATGTCTGATATGGACTTGAGGTCTGCATTTTGCTTTCTGAATCACCCACCAGAGGTCTAGGGCTGATCTGACTCCCATCTCTGCTCAATTTAGTAAATATTTCTGTCTTTTGATACTGAAGGACATCCTGACTACCAGCTCCTCACAAGATTAAAAATTGTAACAGTTTAAACTCATAGATCAGCCCTTCCTTCTGCCTGGAAAATGTTAAGCCTGATTGACCTGGAGAAACTCCACTAAACCTAGGCCTCAATCTTACTTCCTGGAAGAACCTTTCCTTTTAGTTCAAAACAAATCATTTCTCTATATTGTTCTTCTCAGAGGATTTGTAAACATTTATAAAAGCGCTGGTCACGATTTTCTTTTAGATTTGTGTTGTCTTACATTTTCTTTAATGAGAAGACCTTAGTTGACAGATGGGACTGTGACCTTGATTTTGGATATGAAATACAAAGAGCATCAGACAAAAAGTAGATAGTGGATAATTATTATTGAACTCTTACATAATTTAACTTAATGCTTTGGAATCCATCTGATTTCCTTCTTGTTTTCTCTTCATCCTCCCTATACCTCCCCATCAAAAATAATCAGAGCACAAAGAAATTAAAGCATATAGGATTTACTAGAGCAAGCTGTATGCATAGAGGGAGACCTTGCTGTTTAGAAAGAAAAACAGAAGTTCCCCTTTTAGGCCAGTTACAATGAGGTTTCAAGGAGGGAAGGAGGAAATAAAGTAAAGAATTAACCATTAACAAGATTGAGTGAATCTTCCTCCCACTTCTGAGATCAGGTGACATCCAGGTACTAGGTGTTCTCCATGGCACAAAACCTCAGGTGTTGTCCAGAGGTTTTAAAATGGTAAAGGTGAGGCAAGCAGCCTCAGAGCCCAACCCTTCTAGGAGACACCTGCTCTGGCTTATCCTCCTACACCAAGCAGAATAGGCCACACATTCTTCTTAAATAGTCCTTGACAAGATAACCACAGAACAGATCATAGCCATAGGTGGCCCCCAAGCAGTTTTAGTAAGTTTTCAACACTACCTTGGCACTTTACATGACCTATTAGCTCATTAAGTGCAAAATACATATTAGCACCCCACCTCTGAGTGGAGATTTAACATACTAATGAAGGAAAATTAACCTCTTCCTCCATCCCAGAGTATCGAACACTTGTCTAGAGACAATGCATCATCATCCCCAAGCTCTGAGTGCCTGCAAGCAGTCTTGGAGGCAGCAGCCCCCACTGTCTCCTTTCCTTGTGCAACAAAATGCAGGCACTTTGTTCTCTCCCTCTTCAGCCTCTTGTTTATTGGCTGTACCGAGTCACACTGAGGAGAACCTGGGGTTTACACCCAACAACGAAGGCCCTTCAGCTACTCAGGAATTTCTAAAGTTTTGGAGTTTTCTCTCAGGAAGCAAAGGAAATCACTTAAAGTTAAATTCTTTTCACAAGACAAATTCTGAGTTCATGATTAATTAACAAATGTCTTGTCACAAAAGGGGTTTGTGGGATTTTATGATCACCATGTCCCCGCCCTGTCTCCTTTATTTCCTATTTCTCTCTTCTCAAGTTCCTTCCACTTTTGGCAGTGACCTCTGTGAAATTTCCTATGCACTCAGAGGAATCTGACAATCTGGGTCTCAGTTTCTTTATTATTAACATCCCTGATCCTCTGGGCATTATCTAAAAAAGCACATATGGTAATTAAAGAAACCCAAAATGATCTTATATCATACCAATAAAACAAAGAAAAGTTATCTGAGTTGTGGTCTGGCATTGCAAAGGGGAAATGTTAAGGTTATATACAAATTATTCTTGATTTTCTACCTCAGTTGTAAAGATCACAATTCTCCTTATGTAAATTATACCTGTGCATTGTCAAATGTTTCCAAACTTGAAGCAAGCAAATGGAAGTAAGTAAGTGTGAAATGCATAAAATGTTAATAACAATTGACAGTGGTTGCATCTGACTTTGAGGTGCATCCTCCCAATCTGCTGTAAATGTGTGGGGTTTACACTTTTGTCAAGCCATCAACAGAATCAACTTGCATACACTCTACTAGAAATAACAGGGGATGAAAAATGTGTGAAATTAGCTATTAGGTAGTAATTTTATGTGAATATGAGTTTAGGGCTTGGACAAAACACACAAGATATGATTGGTGGTACCTTTCAATGTCTTTAATTTTGGTACACATTCTAGAAAAATTGGTGGGGGTGGGGGAACGGGTGATTTTTCAGCTTTAGATGGTCTCAGGAGAGGTTCTAGTTTGCTTTAAAAATTTTCTGAAAATACATCTTTGTGTTGGGGGAATAGAATTAAAAATAATATCTATCCCAACCAGAAAAACAGAAGAGAAAGAAAAGTTTGATGATTGAATAAGATTCCAACCAGCATATGATAGATCACAGGCAATCTGCTAAAGGAATTGCAGAGACGGAAAGAAATCTGACCTTTTATAGAACTGAGTGGAGACAACCCATTACTTTCATGCCATCAAGATAAAATTGCTTATTTTCTAGTATCCTTGTGGCAGGATGCCTGAAGTTATGCTAATCTCTTTCCAGGAAACTGGGAGGTAGGGCTGTGATATTCCTTGATGATTACATTTTGAAGGAGATGGCTCCAAGTGCTTGAGGAAACGTCTCCGATTTGCATATTTTTCAAATAAACAGAAAGATTTTACAAGGACAAGCTACCTAAAGTGAATTTTGAGAAAAGGCGGTGGGGGGAGGGAGGAGAGCCTCTTTTCTTATTTTTCTACAAGGAGAATTAAAACCTCCTCATGTCTTTCTTCTTAGTCTGTCTTAGTCTGAAGCCCTGCTAAAACTTGCCCACCATGGGTGACTCTGCTGCCATTTGAAATACCGGTGGCATAGCTTCAGTATCACAGAAACATGAAAGCTACTACAGTACAACTGACAGACTGGTGATGGGTAGGTTCTAAGAACATTATACTTTGCCTATGATAATATTTGATGGAGTCAGCCACTCTTCCTACTTTAATTCTCCCCCTCTTGCCTTCCACAATACTGCACATCTCATTTTCTACTAAACAGCTTGTTTTATATATATATATATATATATATTTTATTGTACTTCAGGTTAAGGCTTACAGAACAAATAGTTTCTCACGAAACAGTAGTACACATGTTGTTTTATGACAATGGTTAACAACCCCACAACATATTAACCCTCTATCTTCTCAACCTTTTTTTTTTTTTTTTTTTTTGGTGAAAATACACATAGCCAAAGATACACCATTTCAAAAATTTCTACACGCACAGTTCAGTGACATCGACTATGCTCTTCAATTGTGCTGCTATTCTCGCTTTAGATGAAGGCTTACAGAACAAAATAGTTTCTCATTTAACAGTTACTACAAATGTTGCCCTATGACAATGGTTAACAATCTCACAACACATCAACAATATCCTTACTCAACCTTGGGTTCCCTATCACCAGCTCCCTTGTCCCCTTCTGCCTTCTAGTCCTTGTCACTGGACTCCTGTACCTCGTTAGTCTCATTTGGTTTTATGGGGCTGTCCACTCCCAGGCTGAACAGTGAACCTCGGAGATAACTTCACCACTGAGCTCAAAGGGTGTCTGGGGGCCATACTCTCGAGGTTTCTCCAGTCTCCTTTAGGCCAGTAAACCTGGTCTTTTTTTTGTGAGTTAGAATTCTGCTCTACATCCTTCTCCAACTCCGTCCAGAACCCTCTGTTGTGATCCTGGTCAGAGCAGTCAGTGGTGGTAGCCGGGCACCATCTAGCTGTACTGGACTCAGTCCGGTGGAGGCCTTGGTAGCTGTGGTCCATTAGTCCTTTGGACTAATCTTTTCCTTGTATCCTGTTCTCTTCATTCTCGCTTGCTCCCGAAGGGATGAGACCAGTGGAGTATCTTAGATGGCCACTCACAGGCTTTTAAGACCCTAGACACTACTCACCAAGGTAGAATGTAGAGCATTGTCTTTATAAGCTGTGTCATGCCAAATGAGCTAGATGTTCCCCAAGACCATGGTCCCCACAGCCCTCTGCCCAGCAATTCAGTCCCTCAGGGAGTTTGGATGTGTCTATGGGGCTTCCATGACCTTTCCTTTAAACAGCTTGTTATTTTTGAGATTGTATTTTGTGTCAATTTCTAACACAAAATTACTTTCCCAAGGCATTTCCTTGTGCTACAGATATGGTGAAGTGCATGTAAGTTCTCTTTTAGACTTTTGTCCTAGGGTAAAGTCACCATAAAGTTATAGTAAAGCAAAAAGAAAGATTTTATTCAGCATATGTTCCAAGAGGAAAAAGTGCAAAGTGGACAAGCATGGTGCAAGAGCCAAGTCTGCCCGAATCCAAAGAATGTTACAAAATCATCAGTATATATAGACATTAAATATGAGTAAAATCATTAAAAGTTTCACCTTTTCTCAGATTGGCTAAAAACTGCTAGTTCACCATGATTCTACATTTTGAATGGTCTTTCATAATAACCATTGGTACAAGTTTCAGTGATGACAGTCAGGAGGGTCTTCATCAGTCCATCCAATCTTACTATTGAGTAATGCTACTAAAAAAAGATATGAGTTGAAAATATGTGGGCCTTTTTGTGCTCTGCCTGAGATTTGTTTATGTGAAAGTTTCCCTAAAAGATGTTTTCCAAAATTGTCCTAGCTATTGTTTTTATACCTCAGGGCCCAGTTGATGTGTCCTTGTGAGTCCTTGTGAGTCCAGCTCCAGCTGGGTCACATTCTTTATACTCAAGGACAAATAATAATGACTCCAATTTTAACTACTAAGTCACTCCCTCCTTTTAATCAGAAATTGGAGATAACAAATTAAAACATATTCTTAGTCAGGGCCCTAGATGGTGGCCATGACAGGCTCCTTAAACCCATAGTGCTAGTTTTCCACCAGATACCATCTGGTTCTTCACCAGGAACTTAAGAGTGATGTTCTCATCAGTCGCATTGCTGAAATGAGCACAGTCAATTTACATCAACATTTTAATCTGAGCCATTCTTTTGCCTTTTAAGTGCGTAAGACAATAGAAGCTAAGTATTATGCGTAATACTATCAGGATGCAGACTAAGAATATTACTATTCCTTGCAATAGTGATCTAGCCCGTGTACTTATTCCTGATGGTAACCAACAAAATAAATCTAGTGTGTGTAGGAGTGTTATAGTGTCTAACCTAGTAGATTGCTGTCTAATTCTATGTATATCTTGTTCTACTTCTCTTGTGTTTTTTATCCTAATGCAACAAGAAGTATTTGCTACAGCACAGACTCCACCTTCTTGGGCTAACAAAAATCTAAGAGTATTCTGTTGTCTAATACCACTTTGGCTAATGAGGTCAGAGACTGCTGTTATTTCTCCATCCCATTACCAACTTTGTCTGCTATTTGTCCCATTAAAAAAAAAAAAAAACTGTTGCCATTGAGTCTATTCCAGCTCATAGCAACCCTATAGGGCAGAGTAGAACTGCCCCATAGGGTTTCCAAGGAATGGCTGGTGGATTCAAACAGCCGACCTCTTGGTTAGTAGTCAAACGCTTAATCACTTGTGCCATGAGGGTGATTGATAAACTTCTTAAATATTTTTATAATTCAACTATATCATAAGTAGCAATTAAAGCTCTTAGAAATGACTAACCCCACCCCATGTGTTGGACCAGTGGGTTTTCTTATGACTCTCTTTTTACAATGTGTAACAATTTAACATTACCTTTCCAATATTTACTAACATCATTACTATGCATATCTAAAGGTAATCCTAAAGTTCCCAAAGTGCATTGCCCATGCATTCACCAGAAATTTAAACAAGAGATTGCCCTTGTAAACTCATTGTCACTTGGAAAGAGATCATCTAAGCTAGAATAGTTGGATCCACCGCACAAAAACATATATCTATAAGGAGCACACAAAACTTTTCTAGAGGAAACATAAGGAATATAAAAATTTACACACGACAACAAAGTTTCCATTAGAGAATACATGAATAGCAAGATAATACAGAATGGGCCCTTCCTGTTGGAAGTCTTCGGTTAATCTATTTAAAACACACTAAGTGTTCTTCTTGAGGGCAAGCTGCCCCTTCCTGGTTTATCTACCAACATTGATGGGTCATGTTCTCAAAAGCAGAAGTGGAGCCTAAGATAAAATGGAGTCTGAGCTGTGAAGTTGATCTCATCTGAGAACAATGGTTTCTTTAAGATGCATAATTGTCTGCATAACAAAGTGGCGACAGTTTGATTACAGACATTAGAAAGGTATTTTATACAACACAGTCTTGAAGACTAATTAAGTTAATTAATGATTTCAACCTAAACAGAGCTCCCAGTGTAATTTTTTGGAGTCAATTTCCCAAAACAGACTGAATTCTTCAAAAAAGCACAACACTCAGAGCAAAATGATCTTACTGGTTTATCTGGACCATTATTTGACTCAAAAGTGACTTCAGGAACCACTTTTCTTCTCAAAGTTTGAGACTTAAAAGGACACCCATGGGCAATGACCTATGTGGGTTACCTCAACCTCCATAAAAGCCAGAAATCTGAATTCCAGGAGAGTTACAACTCTTCCATCATTCCCTCCTGTGTGATCATGATCATGTTTTAGAGGTTTTGATCAAGAACGTTCAGTAATGGTAGTTGGGCACCATCTGGTTTTGAGGAGGTAGAAGAGAAATACTAATAATATTAGGCCAATTGTCTGAAATAACCAATGAAACCATGACCCTAAGGTCTTTGAACCAAAGAAACAAATCCCATGAGGTATTTGTTTATACAAGAGCAGCATCAGTAATTGCTTTTCATGTTCCTCAGCAGCAACTACTTTCTGAAAAACCTCAGATTACATATTAGTATAAACGCACCAACATTTATGTATTAAGGTACACACTATTCTTTGGAGACTAACAGGAAATCTAATGTCATTCTATTTTGTAAAACCATAGCTCAAACTTAAGACACTTCTCTGATTATGATATTTACAACTCTGCTAAGTTTACCAACAATATCTAACTCTACTTAGATAATTTAGAAGAAAGGAGGAAAATGATTTATTTCCAGAAAGTAGGACCTTAAAACATCAGCAATATTCCCATATAAAACTCGTAGTGATACTTTTAGTTTGCTCAGTCTTCTGTAGCTAATTTCTGTTCTGCATGATTTTGGATCAAATGCAGTCTGTGAACTCATTAGCTTCTACATAAGCATTCTGGAAATTCAGTCTAGTCACAGTCCTTTTCACAAGTCCAATATAGACCATCTTTTTGTTGAGATATTTTGATCAAATGTTTTCAGCAAATCAACAAACTAAAATCTTATCTGCAGATGACAAAACTTAATATAGCCATGATTAATTTATAAAAATAATACTCTTAAAATTGAAAGGCCTGATAGAAATTAATTACAAAGATAACGTAAAGCCAAATAAATTGCTAAAAAAAAACTTTAGGCAAAAATATCTCTAAATATAATGATTAACCTTATTTTCAAGCAGCTTCACATATAATACATAATGACCTTCAGACATAATACCATACAGTCAGGATATACCAAGAATATACCAAAATTATCAAGCCTCTAAATACCTGAATAGTAATAAAAAAACTTCATGAATTTCCCAGTCAAACCATTGGCTTTGATGATGGTAGATTAAAAAAAAGTGACCAAGTCAGCAATTGAAAAAATAATAAATTTATGATATAATAGTATGCATTTTTTGTCTAATATTGAGCAAAACCATAAGTGGAAATACTAGCATATAAATTTTAACCCAAAGAGAATCAGGCACTTTTATTGATTTTGACAACACATTCCATGTAAAGTACAAGATATTAAATAAACCTTTTTTAGCACTTCTCCTTTATAAAACAATTTTTTGTGGCTTCCCACGAAGTTTCAAACTTGTCAAAAGTTTATTATAGTCACCAAGAAACTAAAGTTATTTAACTAAAGCTCTTAAAGGAAAAAAACTTAGCTTTTGTTTTAAAACCATACAGCTTGCTTTTGATTCAGAAAACTTATTCTAATGAGATGCCAAACCTCTCTGCCTTTGAGGCAAACTACAGAAAGAATAAATTAACACTTCAACCTAGTAATCAAAGAAAATTTCATTAATAGCGAGAAACCCAATTCTTTGTTTATATGCTATTTAACATTAAAGTTCCTAGAAATCTCATAAAAGTGAACCATTAAACTTTAGCAAGACAGATAAAACTTTTTTTTTTTTTTTATATATATTTTATTGTACTTCAGGTGAAAGCTTACAGAGCAAATAGTTTCTCATGAAATAGTAGTACACATGTTGTTTTTTTTGACATTGGTTAACAACCCCACAACGTATTAAGCCTCTAAATTCTCAACCTTTTTTTTTGATGAAAATTACAGATGGCCAAAGATACACCGTTTCAAAATTTTCTACATTCACAGTTCAGTGACATTGACTACGCTCTTCCAACTGTGCTGTTATTCTCACTTAAGATGAAGGCTTACAGAACAAAATAGTTTTTCATTTAACGGTTACTACACATGTTGCCCTATGACAATGGTTAACAATCTCACAGCACATCAAGAATCTCCTTACTCCACCTTGTGTTCCCTATCACCAGGGGGCTTCCTTGTCCCCTTCTGTCTTCTGGACCTTGTCAGTGGACTATTGTACCTCTTTAGTCTCCTTTGTTTATTTATTTATTTATTTTTATTTTATTTAAACACCATTTCAAAACTTTTTACTTACACATTTAAGTGATATTGACTATGCTCTTCCAATTGTGCTGCCATTCTCGCCCAAGATGAAGGCTTACAGGACAAAACAGCCTCCCATTTAATAGTTACTACAAATGTTGCCCCATAGCAGTGGTCATCAATCTCACAATACATCGACAGTGTCCTTATTCAATTTGTGTTCCTTATCATCAGTTTCCTACTCTCCCTCTGCCTTCTGGCCCTTGTCACCGGACTCCTGTACATCGTTAGTCCCATTTAGTTTTACTGGGGTGTCCATTCCCAGGCTTAACATCGAACCTTGAAGGTAACTTCCCCTCTGAGCTGAAAGGGTGTCTGGGGGCCACACTCTCGAGGTTTCTCTAGTATTCTTTAGGCCAGTATATCTGGTCTTCTTTTTTTTTTTTTTTTGGGAGTTAAAATTATGCTCTACATCCTACTCCAGCTCTGCCCAGAACCCTCTGTTGTGATCCTGGTCAAAGGAGTCATTGGTGGTAGCCGGGCACCATCCAGCTGTACTGGGCTCAGTCCCGTGGAGGCCTTGGTAGCTGTGGACCATTAGTCCTTCGGACTAATCTTTTCCTTGTATCCTGTTCTCTTCATTCTCCCTTGCTCCGGAAGGGATGAGATCAGTGGAGTATCTTAGATGGCCGCTCATAGGCTTTTAAGACCCCAGACACTACTCACCAAGGTAGAATGTAGAGCATTATCTTTATAAGTAGTGTCATGCCAATTGAGCTAGATGTTCCCCGAGATCATGGTCCCCAGAGCCCTCCGTCCAACAACTCAGTCCCTCGGGGGGTTTGGATGTGTCTATAGGGCCTTCATGACCTTTCCTTGTGCAGGTTGTGTTAGTTTCCGCTGTACTATGTACTATCTCATCTCTCACCCAAGTTACCACTTACCTATTACCTATTTAGTATCCCCCCCCCCATCCCTGGTAACCAACAAGGATTGTTACATTTTGCATGTGAATTTTTTCATGGGTTTTTACAATAGAGGTCTCATACAATATTTGTCCTTTTGTGATTGACTTATTTCACTCAGCATGATGTCCTCCAGTTTCATCCATGTTATGAGATGGTTCACCGATTCATTGTTCTTTCTCGTTGCATAGTACTCCATTGTGTGTATGTACCATAGTTTGTGTATCCATTCGTCTGTTGATGGACATCGAGGTTGTTTCCATCGTTTTGCTATTGTGAATAATGCTGCCATGAACATAGGTGTGCATATGTCTATTCGAGTGATGACTCTTATTTCTCTAGGATATATTCCTAGGAGTGGGATTGCTGGATTGAATGGTACGTCTATTTCTAGCTTTCTGAGGAAACGCCATATCATTTTCCAAAATGGCTGTATCATTTTGCATTCCCACCAGCAGTGTATAAGAGTTCCCGTCTCCCCGCAGCCCCTCCAACATTTGTTATTTCCAGTGTTTTTGATTCGTGCCAGTAATGCCGGGGTGAGATGGTATCTCATTGTGGTTTTAATTTGCATTTCTCTAATGGCTAGTGATCGCGAGCATTTCCTCATGTGTCTGTTGGCCATTTGAATGTCTTCCTTGGTGAAGTGTCTGTTCATTTCCTTTGCCCATTTTTTGATAGGATTGGTTGTCTTTTTGTTGTAGAGGTGTTGGATTTTCTTGTAGATTATGGAGATTAGACCTTTGTCTGACTTGTACTGTCCAAAAATTTTTTCCCAGTCTGTAGGTTCTCTTTTAACTCTTTTGGTGAAATCTTTTGAAGAGCATAGATGTTTGATTTTTAGAAGATCCCAATTATCTAGTTTATCTGTTGGGTTTTTTGTGTTGATGTTTATGGTTTGTATCCTGTTAATGCCATGTATTAAGGCCTGAAGTGTTGGTCCTATTTTTTCTTCTATGAATTTTATAGTTTGAGGCTTTATATTCAGGTCTTTGATCCATTTTGAAGTAGTTTTTGTATATGGTGTGAGGTATGGGTCCTGTTTCATTTTTCTACAAATGGATATCCAGTTTTGCCAGCACCATTTGTTAAAAAGACTGTCTTTTCCCCATTTGATGTATTTTGGGCCCTTGTCAAAAATCAGGTGACCGTAGGTGGATGGATTTACATCTGAGTTCTCAATTCTGTTCCATTGGTCAATGTCTCTGTTGTTGTACCAGTACCAGGCTGTTTTGAGTACTGTAGCTGTATAGTAGGTTCTCAAGTCAGGTAGTGTGAGTCCTCCAACTTTATTCTTCTTCTTCAGTAGTGCTTTACTTATTCGAGGTTTCTTCCCTTTCCATATAAAGTTAATAATTAGTTTTTCCATCTCTTTGAAGAATGTTGTTGGTATTTGTATCGGAATTGCATTGTATTTGTAGATTGCTTTAGGTAGAATTGCCATTTTCACAATGTTGAGTCTGCCTATCCATGAGCATGGTATGTTTTTCCATTTATGTAGATCCCTTTGGGTTTCATGCAGCAGTGTTTTGTAGTTTTCTTTGTATAGGTCTTTTATATTCCTGGTCAGATTTATTCCTAAGTATTTTATCGTTTTAGGGGCTATTGAAAATGGTATTGATTTCCTGATCTCCTTTTCATCGTTCTCTTTACCGGTGTATAGGAATCCAACTGATTTTTGAATGTTTATCTTGTATCCTGCTACTCTGCTGAATCTTTCTATTACTTCCAGTAAATTTCTCGTGGAGTCTTTAGGGTTTTCTATGTATAGTATCATATCATCTGCAAACAGGGAGAGTTTAACTTCTTCATTACCAATTTGGATGCCTTTTATTTCTTTCTCTTGCCTTACTGCTCTAGCTAGAACTTCCAGCACAATGTTAAATAGGAGTGGTGATAAAGGGCATCCTTGTCTTGTTCCTGTTTTCAGGGGGAATGTTTTCAGCCTTTCTCCATTAAGAATGTTGGCTGTTGGTTTTGCATAGATGCCCTTTATTATGTTGAGAAATTTCCCTTCTATACCTATTTTATTGAGAGCTTTTATCAGGAATGGGTGTTGGACTTTGTCAAATGCCTTTTCTGCATCAATTGAGATAATCATGTGATTTTTTTCTTTCCTTTTATTTATGTGGTGGATTACGTTGATGGATTTTCTAATGTTAAACCATCCTTGCATACCTGGTATGAATCCTACTTGGTCGTGGTGTATTATTTTTTTGATATGATACTGAATTCTATTGGCTAGAATTTTGTTCAGAATTTTTGCATCTATATTCATGAGAGATATTGGTCTGTAATTTTCTTTTTTTGTGATGTCTTTGCCTGGTTTTGGTATCAGCGTTATGCTGGCTTCATAGAATGAATTTGGAAGTGTTGCTTCCTCTTCTATGCTCTGAAATAACTTGAGTAGAACTGGTACGAGCTCTTCTGTAAATGTTTTGTAGAATTCTCCAGTGAAGCCATCTGGGCCAGGGCTTTTTTTGGTTGGGAGTTTTTTTATTACCTTTTCAATCTCTTCTCTTGTTATGGGTCTGTTCAGATTTTCAATATCACTTTGTTGTAGTTTGGGTAGGCCGTATGTTTCTAGAAATTTATCCATTTCCTCTAGGTTTTCAACTTTGTTGGAATATAGTTTTTCATAATATTCTGTTATAATCCTTTTTATTTCAGTTGGGTCTGTTGTAATGTCCCCCATTTCATTTCTTATTTGGGTTATTTGTGCCCTCTGCTGTTTTTCTTTTGTCAGTCTGGCCAGTGGTTTGTCGATTTTGTTGATTCTTTCAAAGAACCAACTTTTGGTTTTGTTGATTCTTTCTATTGTTTTTCTGTTCTCTATTTCATTGATTTCTGCTCTGATCTTTACTATTTCCTTTCTTCCGGTGGTTGTAGGCTTTTTTTGTTGTTCTCTTTCTATTTGTTTGAGTTCTGTAGTTAATGTTTTGATTTTGTCCCTTTCTTCTTTTTTGATATGTGCATCTATTGCTATAAATTGTCCTCTGAGGACTGCCTTTGCTGTGTCCCAAAGGTTTTGGTATGATGTGTTTTCATTTTCATTTGATTCTAGGAATTTTTTAATTCCATCTCTGATTTCTTCTATTACCCATTGATGTGTAAGCAGATTATTATTCAGTTTCCATGTGTTTGATTTTTTTTCCTTGCTCTTTCTAGTGTTAATTTCTACCTTGATGGCATTGTGGTCAGAGAAGATACTGTGAATTATCTCAGCATTTTGGATCTTGTTGAGGATTGCTCTGTGGCCTAAGATGTGGTCTATTCTGGAGAACGTTCCATGTGCATTGGAAAAGAATGTGTACTTTGCAGCGGTTGGATGGATTGTTCTATATATGTCTATGAGGTCCAGTTGGCTGATTGTGTCCTTTAGGTCTTCTGTATCTTTGCTGAGTTTCTTTTTAGTTGTTCTGTCCTTTACTGAGAGTGGTGTGTTGAAGTCTCCTACTATTATTGTGGAACTGTCAATTTCTCTTTTCAGTGCTGTTAGAGTTTTTTTTATGTATTTTGGAGCCCTGTCATTGGGTGCATAGATATTTATTATGGTTATGTCTTCATGATGGATCATCCCCTTAATCATTATATAGTGTCCTTCTTTGTCTTTTATGGTAGATTTTGTTTTAAAGTCTATTTTATCTGAGATTAGAATTGCCACTCCTGCTCTTTTTTGGTAGTTGTTAGCTTGATATATTTTTTTCCAACCTTTGATTTTTAATAAATTCACATCTTTGTTTCTAAGATGTGTCTCTTGTAGACAGCAAATAGATGGATCCTGTTTTCTTATCCATTCTGCCACTCTCCATCGCTTTATGGGTGCATTGAGTCCATTTACGTTCAGTGTAATTATTGATAGATGTGAATTTGTTGCTGTCATTTTGTAGTGCTTTTTTTTGTGATGCTGAAGTTTTCTTTGTTCTTCTTACTCTCTTGTGCTGAGTTCCTTTTGTTTGTGGATTTTGTGTTCATTTCTTTTGTTTTTGTAGGTTTTGGTTTTGTTGAGACTTTATGTTTTTCGTCTTTATTTTTATGAGTTGGTTTGTTAACTTTTTTTGTGGTTACCATGAATTTTACCCTTATCTTTATAATTTTGAAGCAGTCTACCGTTACTTGGTATCGCCTTGCCTTCTTCTCCTTTAGAAGGTTCTATACCTATGCCGTTTGTTCCCTCTTTCATTGTTTTGATGTTGTTGTCATCCTTTGATTGATTTCTCTGATTCCCTGTTGTATATCTTTTGTTTTTGGAAAGTCGTCTGTAGTTCAGTTCCTAGAATGGTATCTGGTTCATGTTAACCTGCGTCCTAGGTCCTAGGTCCTGCCTGAGGGCTTAAGCTGTTTGTCCTCAGATCGAAGAACTCCCTTTAATAATTCTTGTAAGTTTGGTTTGACTTTTGCATATTCCTTTAGTTTCTGTTTATCTGGAAATGACCTAATTTCACCATCAAATCTGAATGAGAGTTTTGCAGGATATATTATTCTTGGCTGACAATTTTTTTCTTTCAAGATTTTATATATGTCATCCCATTGCCTTCTTGCCTGCATGGTTTCTGCTGAATAATCTGAGCTTAGTCTTATTGTTTCTACTCTGTATGTGACTTCTTGTTTTTCACGAGCTGCTCTCAGGATTCTTTGTTTGTCTTTAGTTTTAGCGAGTGTGAATATGATATGTCTTGGTGATTTTCTTTTGGGGTCTCTTCTATATGGGGTTCGTTGAGCTTCTTGGATGACCAGCTTTTCATCTTTCATGATATTGGGAAAGTTTTCTGTCAGCAGTTCCTCAATGATCCTCTCTGTGTTTTCTGTTTTCTCCCCCTGTTCTGGTATGCCAATCACTCGTAAGTTTTTGCTTTTAATTGTGTCCCACATAACTCTCAGGGTCTCTTCATTTTTCTTTGTTCTTTTTTCTGAGTTTTCCTGAAACAGAGTTGTATCCAAGTGTTTGTCTTCAGTTCCACTGATCCTGTCTTCCATGGTTTCAAATCTACTTCTCAGCCCTTCTATGACACCGTCCATTTCTGAAATCTTGTTGTTTATCTTTTGGATTTCTAATTGTTGTTTTTGTATAATTTCGAGTTGTGAATTTATTTTGGCATTTTGTTCTTGCATCATCTTCCTGAATTCTTCCAATTTTTTGTCTGTATTTTCCATAAATTTGTCTATTTTTTCCTCATGTTTGTCAGCTTTTTGCCTCAGTTCTTGGAAAATTCCGAGTATTAGTGATTTGAGTTCCGTATCAGGTACTTCTAGTGCATTTTCTTCCACAGGAGAGTTATCTGGTGTTTTAATTTGGACGCCTATTGGAGCCATCTTGTCTTGTTTTTGTAAATGTTTTGATATTGTTTGCTGTTTTCGGGACATTCAGTAGATATTTCTCTCGTTTATTGATTGTAGATTTTTTTTTTTTTTTCGTTCTTGTGGTACAGCTGGGCAGATCTAGTTGAGGAGGAGCCACTGGGATGGGTTGCTTGTGGCACTCACCGCAGCCACCAGGACGGTCGGTAGTCAGTGCTGGGCAGGTTCCAATAGGGCGTGCCTGCACCGCTTGGTGATGTGATGTCTAGTGCACGGTGCAGGTAGGTAGGGTGCAGCGGGAAGATGGTTATGTGTGAAGCTAAGCTGGATATGGGAGAGAGGAGAGAGGAGGAGGAGCAAAAAGTGTACAAACATAAAAGAATGCTAGGGGAGCTTGTCGTTGGAATGTACAGAAGAGAGACTATGGGATGGAGGAAACCAGAAGGGGGAAGAGAAAGAAAAGGAAAGAATGACCAAATAAAAATCAGAAAAGTTAAAGAACTGCAAAGTTCCCAGAGATCCCACCGATGCAGCTATGAGGTCTGGGGGAGTCGGTCTCAATTTTCACAGCTCAGCCTGGCCAGAAGGTACAGAGGCATACATCGCCTGGAATTCAGGGATCAGAAAGAGAAGGAAGAGATAGAGAGACAAGAAATTAAGCAATGAAGAAAGACAAAAGAGAAAAAGAGGTAAAATATGACAAAACTAATCAAAAAAGGAAGAAAAATAAAATTGAGAGAAAAAAAAAAAAAAAGGGCAACACCAGCAGTCAGTGCCTACAAATGGGACCCAGAGAGCCCCCACTCAGGGGCGCGAATTCCAAGAAGCCGGTAGTCTCGGGGTTAAGTGACCGTGGCCACGGGAAGCAGAGGGGCCAACGAACAAAGGCCCCAGGATCCCACCCGCGCGGGAGCCCAGACCTGGAAACAGCCACACGCCCGAACGCAGCCCTACAGCCCCGCAGGAGAGAGCAGAGACGGCACTCGGAACCAGGCACCCAGGCAAAAGGAGGGGGAGGCGGCAGAAAAAGGCTCGCTAGCGGCCGGCAAACGGCTCCCAGAAAGCCCCCCGCCCGGGCGCGTGGAATCCAAGCACCGGCGCCCCCCAGCTCAGGGACTCCGGCCACGGAAAGCAGAGGGGCGAACAAACAAAGGCCCCGGGATCCCACCCACGCGGGAGCCCAGACCTAGAAACAGCCACACGCCCGCACGCAGCCCTACAGCCCCGCAGGAGAGAGCAGAGACGGCCCTCGGAACCAGGCACCCAGGCAAAAGGAGGGGGAGGCGGCAGAAAAAGTTTCGCTAGGTGCCAGCAAATGGCTCCCAGAAAGCCTCCAGCCCGGGCGCGCGGAACCCAAGCACCGGCGCCCCCCCGCCCAGGGACCTCGGCCACGGAAAGCAGAGGGCCGAACGAACAAAGGCCCCGGGATCCCACCCACGCGGGAGCCCAGACCCAGAAACAGCCACACGCCCGCACGCAGCCCTACAGCCCCGCAGGAGAGAGCAGAGACGGCACTCGGAACCAGGCACCCAGGCAAAAGGAGGGGGAGGCGGCAGAGAAAGGTTCGCTAGCTGCCAGCAAACGGCTCCCAGAAAGCCGCCAGCCCAGGCGCGCGGAATCCAAGCACCAGCACCCCCCAGCCCAGAGACCCTGGCCACGGAAAGCAGGGGATCCCCAGCTGAGGCGGAGAGGGGTGGGTGGTGGGAGAGCGCGCACCGCAGTTTACCGGTCGTTCTGTCTCCGACCAGATGCTCTGCAAGGCTGCTTTCCCGTTTGCTGGTCTCCGATAGGAATCCAAGATGGTGGATCCGCGCTGCGTTAGCTGGTAAGGAATCTCTGCCTGAGTCTCTCCTCGCTCTCCGTTCTCTTTTAGTATTCTCACTCCGTTTGGTGTTTGGCTGAGTTCTTTATCTCTTCATTTGGTGTTCTAGGGTTTCGGGATTGTTGATTCTCTGTTAGGCTTAGTTTTTCGGATCTTTGCTGTGGAGGGACGGCGTGGTGTTTCTGCCTAGAGCGCCATCTTGCCCCCCTCTCTCAGATAAAACTTTTGACCATATCAAATTTCTTTTTAATAAACTTTTAAAACATTGCCTTTCTTGCATGTCTCTTGTAGTACATCCCTTTCCTTTAAATGGAAAAAATGAACACACTCATTAGAAGAGTCATGTATATATATATCCTATCTCTGTGGCATAAAAAGCAGAAGTATATAAGCTTAAATTATGACAAATATCTGTTAACTAAATTTAATATCAGTAAGTTACCAAAAAGATCTTGGAAATTATTTTAAGCCTGTACACCATAGAATATAATTACTGTTGAAATAAAGTTTGTTTAAATATTTTAAGTTTGCATTCAACTTTTACTATTTCTCATATTTTCCCCATTCTAGTTTTAGCTCTTAAATATTTTATCAACTGGCTTTGGAAATCACAAAGTCTTTGCTCAACCAACCAATTCATTAATATGGACATAACCTTAATTCTCTGGCTAGGGGTGGAAACATTTTCCCAGGCCATTTCAGGTGCATCTCATTGTGCTACAATAGACAGAACTTGTTTACAGTTCTTTTATGATTGGGATCCAACAAATTTCTGATAATTATAGTAAGACAGAAATTTTTTTCTTATTTTCTTTTGTCTTAAAAATGTCTCCACCTTGTTGGAAGGGGTCTTTCAAAAGCTTCCCTGGAGCTATATGACATGATCTCAGAGGCAGGAGGCAGAGAAGGTCTCATCCTACCCCACCCTCCCTAGTTTTGACTCATGGTAGAAGACAGGATTAGGTCTTTTCATTTACATATGTTGAACTTGGCCTAGACATTTTGAAAGACAAAAGATAATTTCTTTTCCTTTTACTATTCTCTTGATAAACAGTTTTGCTTTATCTTAATCACAACTTTTTATCTACCCAGTAAATACCAAAGCTGTTTAGCAATTTTTAAAATAAATCCAGCAATTCTTGGTTAGCCTTCTTCCCACCACCCCAGACTTTTCCTATGTTTCCCTTTTCCCATTCTGGAACTGCTAGTTTTACTTTAAGACAAAATTATCTACTTTCCTTAAATAAAACACATTTCATATAAGATCTAGTTAAAGTTACTTAGATTTTCCTCTCAAGATTTTTTTCTAAGTAGCTACTAAAATTCTGAAACCTAAGCTAGAGACAAGACAGCTTTTCTGGGATGAGGAAAGAACTGAGGTTTTAAGGAAATCTTACAAAAAACAGCAAGTATCAGTCATAGCCTCCAACCTGATACAAGACAGAAACTCAGACACAACACTCTAGACAAATGACAAGAGATAAGAACAAAACAAGACAGAGAGATCACATGACCTGTAAGGCCAGCTCAAAGAACAGGCTTATACAATACCACACGAAACAAGAATATGAGTAATCTGGTTTCTTAAAGTGTTTATAGCAATTTTTTGTAAGAGCAACTCAATTCAACAGAATAAAGAGATTCTAGATAAAACTTACTAACTTGACAGAACCTCAAAATGAGGAATATTAGAACTTTTGACAAAATCTGAACATCAAACAAAAGTTCCCCAAAAATGAAAGAAAAGGGAATTCATTTTCCCAAAGTGGAAAGAAAAAAAAAAAAAAAAAACAGATCAGATTGGAACTCATTTTCCCAAAGTGATCACTGAAATTCCAAATTACTTTTAGTATTTTCAGCTTATAGTGTCTTTAAATGCAACACTATACCAGCATCCCATTGACCGGGGAAGAAATCCAGGCTCATTTGTCAAAGGTGTTAAGCAGTAAGGGTCAAACTTTTGGTTTCCTTCTTTCTGAACATGATTCATTCTGCTGGCTAGAGACTTAGTCTCTTATTTGAGACCTTAAATATACCAGTTCCTCTAATTGGAAAGTATTTTAAAGTACCTACTGATGATTTCAATTTTAACATTGTGATACTTTATTGAGAAACTGTATCATAAAACAAGTCAGGAGCTGCCATCTCCTCCCGTGAATTTCATAAAACAGGTCAATATAAAAAGACAAACAGAAACGAGAGTAAAAATACAGCAACAACAAAAACCCAAAGAGCTAAAAGTCATTTCTGCAGGAGTGTAAGAAGACTTCCCACCGATTTCAATTTATTTTAGATCCCTTGGCTTCTAATTCACATCTTAAAAAGACTAACAGGGCCAATTGAAGAGTCCCACATTTAGGTCATTGTAATGAATGCTTTTCTTTCATTAAATCATGCCAGTTTTCTAAATACCAAGCTGAACTAGGCCCAAAATTCTTTACCATATAGGCAGTGGGTGTGCCAGATGGTGGGCTGTCAATTTTACTTTTCTCTTGGTTATTTCCCATTTTAAATTTGGAAAGAGGAAAAGAAAGAGGTTTCAAAACAGAGCACTATTTTCCAGATTTTCCCCAAGTCACAAAAAGAAATTTAAGGAAGACTGCTGAGAGGTTTGGAAAGTGTTTTGCTTGGACCAACGTGTACTTTGTTGCATAAGAATTTGCTTTCGGGTTGCAGGCAGCCTATTGCTCTAGCCTGTCTCATGACCACCTTATCCTGACAAGGGAGTCTTTAATGCTCATGATGAGTGGCAGTGACCACCCTAATGGCTTTTACTGGTTGACCTGTGCCTGAATTTTGTGGCTTATAGTGACCCAGAGCTCTTTGAAAATCGAATTACCTCTTTAATGTTTCAAATGCCTGAATTCGGACACCAAGTTGAAGTTTACCAAAAGAGCCACTAAATGTCACTCTTAACCAAACTATCTTGCAGAAATCTAGGAAAGATTCTCCTTAATCAAACAACCGGTTTTCAAACAATATTCTGAACAAAACTTGAGAAAGAGAACAAAAAAGAATAAGCAAAAACTGACCTTACAAAAACACTTTGGTGAGTATCAAAGGGACATGAAGTGAGAACCTGTGGGGTCCCGAAGGCAAGACCTCTGTTTGCTGGCTTCTGCTCTGCAGTCCAGGTCTCCTGGAAGTCGACTGAATTTGTGGCTTCAGAAAAATACTGCCACAACTATGCCATTAATTGTCCTAGGGTAAAATCACCACAAAATTATAGTAAAGCAAAAAGGAAGATCTTATTTGACATATGTTCCAAGAGGCAAAAGTGGGAAATGGACAAGCACGCTGCCAGAGCCATGTCTGCCTAAGTCCAAGGAATGTTACTGAATCATCTATATATGCTGACATTACAAATGGGTAACATCATTAAAAGTTTCACCTTTTCACAGATTGGCTAAAAACTGCTAAATCATTATGATTTCATATTTTGAATTGTCTTTCTTAATAAACATTGGTACAAGTTTCAGCGACAACAGTCAGAAAGGTCTTCATTTGTCCAACCAATCTCACTATTTACTAATGCTACTAAAAAAAGATAAGAGTGGAAAATCTGTGGGTCTTTTTTTGCTCTAAGATTTGTTTATGTGAAAGTTTCCCTAAAAGATGTTTTCCAAGATAGTCTTACCTGTTGTTTTTATACCTCAGGGCCCAGTTGATGTGTCCTTGTGAGTCCAAGTGAGTCCTTTTGAGTCCAGCTCCAGCTGGGTCACATTCTTTATACTCAAGGACAGGAAACAATGGCTCCAGTTTTAACTCCTAAGCCAATTCTCATTGGAGTTTAACTGTAGGAGTCTTCCACTGCCAAAACTCTAAGAATAAGACATTATTTGAGAAGAATTCTTGTGGTAGAGAAGGAGATCCAGAAGTTCGGGGCGGGGGGTGGGGGGTGGCTTCATTGTGCCACAAGTGCTCTATGTTCCTTCTGAAGAACAATATCAACTTAATGTATCAGCTGAGGAAGATGGTTTCTTAGATTCAATGGATAGATCCAAGCTGAACACTGATCTTTTGATGAACCCAAGTATGCTGACATTCCAAGGTAGGAAATTCAAAATATGCCCTCCTCCTACACTGTGATGGCAAGAATGGCCAACATTGCAACTGCCTGTCTATGCAATGTGCGAATTACCTAAATTCTGGCACTTAAAATGTCTCACTGCCAAGGACCCATTTCCACATAACAGGCATGGGCTCCTGTAGTTAGTGACTATCCCATTTGACCCAGTCCTCACCACTCCTTTCTCATTTACGTCTGTCAATCTTCACTCATTCACTTCAGCTGCCTGCCCCCTGGCACATCTGTCTCTGCTACTTCTGCCCTCAGAATGAAAGTCCAAAACCCTAAAACTGAATTTCTGGGTCTTCGTTAACTGCTCCCACTCCCCTTTCTCTTCAGCTCTAGCTCCTTCTACGTAATGTTATAGATTTAATTGTGTCCCCCCAAAATGTGTATCAATTTGGTTAGGCCATAATTCCCAGTATTGTGTGATTGTCCACCATTTTGTCATCTGATGTGATTTTCCGAGGTGTTGTCAATCCTGCTTCTATGATGTTAATGAGACAGGGTTAGAGGCAGTTATGTTAATGAGGCAGAACTCAAGATACAAGATTAGGTTGTATCTTAAGTCAATCTCTTTTGAGACATAAAACAGAGAAATAAGCAGAGAGATGGGGGGACCTCCTACCACCAAGAATGCAGAACCAGGAGGGGAGTGCATCATTTGGACCCGAGCTCACTGCACTTAGCAGCTCCTAGGTCTTTCCCCCAGAACTGACAGAGACAGAAAGGCTTCCCCTAGAGCTTGCACCCTGAATGGGGGTTTCTAGCCACCTTAAACTGTGAGAGAGTAAATTTCTCTTTGTTAAAGCCATACACTTGTGGTATTTCTGTTATAGCAGCACTAGATAAGTAAGGCACATACAAATCTGCATTGGAAAGAATTAGTCTTCCTTGATGAAATGGCTGATACTAGGGCTCCATATAGGTTGGTAGAAAAGGCTCCTGGGGCATCTTCTTGTATAAGAATATAGGAGTGTTATCAGTTTGCCACTGGCCAAATATGGGACATGAGCATGAAAATGAACAATGAATGTATTAAAATGCAATCCATTTTATAATAAAGGTGTTTATTTATGAATAAGAATGAATAAATAAGTGGAGACAAGAAAAAGCTCTTCCTTAAAGTAGATGTTAACTAATAATAATTGAGGGGTGCCGTTAGGCAACCATCATGGTGTTGGTTGATTCAGATGGGAGTTGTCAATAAAAATTAAGGATGGTTAGTGGGACTGTTATGAGGAACAGCATAGTAACATAATCTCAGTATATCTCACCATGAGAGACATGGCAGATGCCAATCTGACCATGTTATCAAGGTTCACCTGATCAGGAGGGACAGGCAGACACAATGTGGCCTCTAGTGTCCTGCACAGAAAAGAGTATAGTGTTGTTTCTGGGGTCTTCATGCTAAAGAAGCATGAACTGTGTCTAGTCATGAGGAAACATGAGACAAAATGAGTGGGAAGATCTTCTATAGACGTAGAATGTTGAGAATGTTAAAGTCAAGGAGTGATAGAGGAAAAGTTTGAGAGTGGAGAATGACGAGACATGACAATTAAAAGCAGCACATGTTCCTGAACAGGGATACTGGACACAGAAGGATACATTGTTGAGTCAGCTGGAAAATTTGAATGAGGTTGTTTTGGATCAGCATTGGTTTTCTGACTTGAAGTGTAGTAGGGTTGTTTTGTAAGAGAGTGTCTGTGTTGTAGGGAAAATCACACTGGAGAATTTAGGGATGGTATGCACTATGTCAAATATGCTCTAAAATAGTTCAAAAAAGGAATATGACAAGGGGATAGTAGTTACAGAACAAATATGATGGAGCAAATGAGGTAACATGTTGAGAGTTGGGGCATCTGGGATAGGGGATTTGGAACTCTTTGTACTATCCTTGCAATATTTATCTATGTATCAAATTATTTCAATTCACTTATTTGGAAAATTAATAATGATTTGTTGGCATTGTATTTCTTTGATGTTTAAAATGAAGTGGAAATATCTGAATAAATTTTTATAATTTGCTTTTCCTAAATAAATTTGAACCATCTGCATATGATTGTCCCCTAATTTTTAATTGTGTTCTGGCTATTTTAATCACATTATATTATCATTTAAAAAATAAATATATTTTGTCCAATTTACTGGAAAAATTCAAGAGAAGTTAAGCTATTTTAAGATGTAAAATGGCATGATTGCAGCATCATTTAACCTCCTTTAACTTCACAAGAGGAAAGGAGAAAATCAAGATCAATAGGCCAAGACTGATTGCTATGAAGCAGAGGTCCAGCTTTCTCCACCATCTGTACCAATTCTGACACCAACCATCCCTCCCACTGCACTCTCTACTTCTCTACTGAGTTTGATAACTCATTGAAATGGCCACACAGAACTCACAGATAATACTCATGATTATGGGGTTTATTAAGGAAGTAACAGGTTACAATCAGGTTGAGGAATGCTCAGGACACAATTCTTTGATCAGGACAATGAGGTGTGATGGATCGCTTTTGTGTGGCCTTTCTTGCCATGGTCTTATAACTTCCACCCAACTGATTGGGTGAGGCTGTGCAGATAGGGTAATTGTAGCCCACTAAGGGGACTGGTCAGTTTTGCCCTCCCACTGAGCTTGAAATGAGCCATCCCAGAGGTGGGAAAGAGGATCTCACCACCACCAAGGAAGAACAGCCAGAAGCAGAGCATGTCCTTTGGAACTGGGATCTTTGCATTGAGAAGCTCTGGGAACTAGAAGACGAAAGAGAGAGAGCTGTAACACTGAAGATGGCAAGAAGTGGTGGCAGGAGAGATTGGTAGCAAAGACTGGCAGAAGACAGCGTGGTGGGCTCCCTGGCCCATGGAGCCAGAAAGCTGAGTATCTTGGGGCAGAAGGATTGCTGGTTGAGGAGAGTGCCTCCAGGCACTTGGTGGAGATAGGTTTGCTGACCCACTGAAGTAGAGCTGAGTGCCTTGGGCCAGGGTTACAGGTGGAGAGGGGTATCTCTGGGCACTTATCAGTAGAGCTAAAAGAGCTTTGTAACACTTGTCCGAGCAGGGCATAGGCCAAAGGCCAGAGAGGCGTGCCAGTGAACATGTCTGGGGAGAGGCTGTCCTGATCAAAGAACTGTATCCTGGGTGTTCCTGAACCTGAATTGTAACCTGTTGCTTCCCTGATAAACCTCATAATCATGAGTATTGTCTGTGAGTTCTGTGTTGCCATTGCAATGAAATATCAAACCAAGCAGAGAAGTAGAGAGTGCCATGGGAAGGATGGTTGGTGTCGGAATTGGTAAAGATGGTAGGGAGAAGAGGTATGTCTGACCTCCATCTCATAGGAATCAGCCTTGGGCTGTTGATCTTGATTTTCTTTCCCCCTTGTGAAGTTTTAGCGATACAGTCAAGACACCGCCCCCACACCATTTTTACAGTTGACGTCAGAAGCAGGATTCTTTGTGATAGCTCCAGACTCATGAAAGCACGGGACTTTGTAAGAGAAAAAAGAAGGGGCTTGGGAAGTCAATTTTTTTATTCTTAGATGGTTACTTTAGTTGTTGTTACCCGTAAAGGCTGAAAGGAAAGTTATGCTGCATCTGTAGTGGCCTGGGGTAAAAGCCAGGCCAGACAAGCAGGATGATTGATAGGGGGCCAGGGTCTACTGGTTTCACCCAACCAGAGGCCCAAGTTCATATGCATATGAATGAGAAGATAGTTAAGATTTGGAGAAGAGAAAATGCAACTGGAATGTTTTTAAAAGGGTATGTGTTTAGGATTATGTGTTGTATTGAATGTACTATGGATATTGAATGTTTCTCCTACCTACTGTTGTAAAACAGACCTAAATGTATGATAGAAATGAATTTTGGATATTATAGATTACTGAGTGAGTGTTACTCCACCTTCAGCCAATACTTGATTGGATATGCTAAAAGGGGAACCAGAATTTGCCCAAAAGAAACATAGGCTGTTGGTTTGAATGCAATAGCCCTGTGCATACCTGAGCCCTACCTGAGCCCTTCGGGAGTCAGGAAATTTGCATTTGAAAAGAGATGCAGAACCACCTAGAACTGCTGAGAGAACAGAAGATTTGCATTTGAATGAAGGACTTGCAGAAAAAAAAGTGACTGTTTTGCTTCTTGAATTTTGAGCAAGTGCTTTGCAATTGAATGTACCAAGGCAGGAAAAGTCAGTGCCCATCACAACACCCTTCCAAGACCGGAAGTTAAAGGGAGCCAGCAAGTAGACAGCTTGGTCTGCTCACTTGTGGTGACCACCTGGGTCCATTCATGAGTAGATGTAAGGATGTGCAGCAATGAAGAGATGGGCTGAGTTTCTACATGTTCCATTGGCACCCACTGACCTAGCCTATGGGAGCTAGGGATGAGAGAGAGAGAAGAAGGGCTGGCTGGTCAAAAGTGAAGGGAGTTGTGTAGACTTCTAATTTTATGGCTGGAACCTGTTCGCCTAGCCCAAGGAGGATAGGGATGAAAGAGTGTGAAGGGGCTGTCTGAAGTGCCAGGAGGTATATGTGAACTCTCAAGCCTAAGGCTGCTACCCATTGTGACCTAGCTTGGATGGCTAGGGATGAGCTGATCAGAACCTGACGGAAGGGAGAAAAAGATGTTTGACACCTTGAGTTGGTGTAGATTGCTGAAATTTGATGGCCTGCTCTGGACTGGACATTGCTTATGGATGCAGATGCTCAAAGTTCCAACTGGAACAGAAGATTCTTCAAGACCAAGGAACATGCTTGTCTCCTCAGAGCACTGGTTTGATAAGGGTGGGCAATTTAAACGTTGGCTGTCTAAAATGGAGGGGGGGGGGGAGATAAAAGCATGAAGTGGCTTGCTTACATGCTTTCATGGATGTGCTTACATGAAATGAGGGGGACAAGGGAGGATACTGACTGAATAGATTCTTCTTTTCCTGATGGGTCTGGGAAGAGAGGGTTGGGGGAGATGCTGTTAGGATTATATGATCCAGCTGTGAGTATTGATTGTTAACAGGGTTAATTGTGATTGTAAAAACTGTAATTGTAGAAGATGTAAGTGTGAAAGAGTGGACTAAGGGGGAGGTACTGCTGGACTCAAGTACAGTGACTGAACCTAAAGTCCCTTAAAGGTTTTGCTCTGCTGATACTCCTGAGGCTCAGAGCAAGGGGTTAATCTTCTCTCAGTTAAATTTTATCAGACACCAGAAGGGGTGAAACTGAGATAACTTTTGGAGAACATGACCAGATCAGATGGACACCTGCAGCATGCCTGAATGGTTGGTACCTGAGTAACTTTGCGCTCAGAACTCTTTTGCCCTAGTGAAAGACTAATTCTTAATGACTGTTTTGGACTGATAAAATGATTTGGAGGGGGAACTTATCCTCAAAGTATGAAAGAACCATGGCTAGAAAAGCCAGGGGGTGGCATGTAGTGTGATGGATCATTTTTGTGTGGCCTTTCTTGCCATGGTCTTGTAATGCCCACCCAAGTGATTGGGTGGGACTGTGCAAATACAGTAATTGTAGCCACCAAAGGGATTGGTCAGTTTTGCTATCACACTGGGCTTGAAATGAGTCATCCCAGAGGTGGGAAAGAGAAGATCTCACCACCACCAAGGAAGAACAGCCAGGAGTAGAGTGTGCCCTTCGGATCCTGGATCCATGTGCCAAAAATCTCCTGGAACCAAGAGACAGAGAGACAGCTGTAACACTGAAGACAGCAAAAAACGGTGGCAGGAGAGATTGTCAGGAGAGACCAGCAGGAAAAGGTGCAGTGGGACTCCTTCACAGAGCAAGAAAACTGACTGCCTTTGGGCCGGAGGCTTGCTGATGGAGCAGGGTGCCTCTACGCAATTGGTGGAACTAGCTTTGCCGACCTACTGGAGCTAGAGCTGAGATCCTTGGGCTAAGGTTTACAGGTGGAGTAGGACGCCTCCTAGTACTTATCAGCAGAGCTAAAAGAGCTTTGTAACACTTGTGTAAGCAGGGCTGAAGCTGAGGGGCCAGAGAGAGGTGTGCCTGCAGGTACAGCTGAGAAGAGACTGTCCTGATCAAAGAACTGTATCCTGAGCATTCCTAACCTGAATTGTAATCTGTTACTTCCGTAATAAACTCCATAATCAGGAATATTGTTTGTGAGTTCTGTGTGGTCATTGCAATGAATTATCAATCCAAGCAGAGAAGTAGAGAGTGCCAAGGGAGGGATTGTTGGTGTCAGAACGGTAAAGATGGTGGAGAGATCCAGCATGTCTGGCTTCCGCCTCATAAGAATCAGCCTTGGACCGTTAATCTTGATTTTCCTTCCGCCTTGTGAAGTTAGACAAGGAGGAGTAAGATGCCACCCTCCACGCCATTTTTACAACAGTCTCTTCTCAGCCGTGACCGCAGGCACACCTCTCTTGGGCTCCTCAGCCTCTGCCCTGCTCAGCAAGTGTTACAAAGCTCTTTTAGCTCTGCTGATAAGTGCCTCAAAGCATCCCACTCTGCCAGTAAGCCTCAGCCCCAAAGCACTCAGCTCTAGCTCCATGGGTAGACAACCATAGCTTCACAAAATGCCTGGAGGCACCCTACTCCTCCAGCAAGCCTCCTTTCCAAAGGCACTCAGTTTTCTTGTTCAGTGGGCTAGGCAGTCTCTTGCTGGTCTCTCCTGCTGCCATTTCTCTGTCTCTGCTTCTCACTGTCTTCAGTGTTACAGCTCTCTCTTGCGTGCGGTCTCCAGGTTCCAGGGATCCTGGGTCCAAAGGATATACTCCACTCCTGGCTCTTTCTTAGTGGCGGTGGGATTCTCTCTTTCCGCCTCTGGGATGGCTCATTTTAAGTCTAGAGGAATGACAAAACTGACCAATCATCCTTGGTGGGCCACAGTTACCTTATTCGCATAGTCCTGCCCAATCACTTGGGTGGAAGTTACAAGACTGTGGCAAGAAAGACCTTATAAAAAAAGATCCGTTGCACTGTATAAGATAAATAAAAGCTGAAGTAATTCAACAACAGACAGCCTGCACTGCAAGAAAAGCAAAAGGAAGTCCTTCATACTGAAGGCAAATGATATCCCAGGCCAACATTTATACAATAAACATTAACAAGCACTAAAAAGGCAAACGTGAATAAACGTGCAGTCTACATTTTCGTTTCATTTCTTAATTTCTATAAAAAACACTGAACTGATTAAAGCAAAATTAATAGCATTTATTGTAGGTTATAAGCACATATGGAGACCTGTTGGCACAGAGGTTAAAGCTTTCGACTGCTAACTGAAAGGTCATTGGTTCAAACCCACCAGCCACTCCATGGGAGAAAGACACGGTGATCTGCTTCTGTAAAGATTTACAGCCTTGGAAACCCTATGGGGCAGTTCTTCTCTGCCTTGTAGGATTGCTATGAGTTGTAATGCATTCGACAGCAATGGGTTTGTTTTGAGTATAAGCACATATAGATTTAAAATATATAAAAACAGTAGCATGATTCACTGAAGAAAGCATATGGAATTATATTATTGAAGGTTCTGATATATTCTGTGATGTGGAAGTTAGTAAGTCCAAACAGAATGTGACATGTTAAGTATGCATATTATGATGGCTATTACAATCACTAATAAAAAAAGTTATAGCTTAATGTAATTAAAGTATAAAGAATAAAAACATAGCAGACTAACTTTAAGGAAGGCAAAAGGAGATAAATGGGAAAGTGCAGATTAAAAAACAGAAAACAAATTCCCTGGTTTCTGTTTTTTAATGATGAAAAGTAAAAATCCAAATGACACTTTCGTAGATTGCAGATTATCCAAATTCCCTAATATTCTTTCATCCATCTAATCTATTAAATGGACTGAGGATCAACCAGTTAAAGAAAATCTACAAAGTTCTTGGAGGAGGATCTATTGGATACTATTGCTTTCCTGTGTGATATCCCAGCATTTTTGAAGAAATATCAATGAAATAAAGACACAGTACTGTAGAAAACACATTCTCCATTTTCCGGGTTTCATATCTTTATCTATGAAATAAAATTTGCACCTGGTCTTGAATAAAATTTTTCTGGACCCATAGTGAATTCTGAACCAATATATGTCAGACATCAGCCATATCCACATTAAGATAAAGTTTATGGGAACTCTACAAATACTCATGAAAGAAAAATATCTTTTATATGATGGCACTGGTAGTGGGGAAACTAGCCTCCTCCATAACGTTGTGGATCATTTATGAACTCATAATTTCATTAGCAGACTGTCAGATCCCCCAGTGCAGTCCCAGTATCAAGTTGACCTCCTAAGATCATTGTGGAATTTCATGTTAAAAATTGGTTCTCAGAAAGTGATCATTGAATAGATCAATTATGGAGAATATAGAAGCTACCTCGTATATATTTACCCTCTGAACAGATTGTCAACAATTCAAGAGCAGAACTTAGGGGCTCTAGGATCCCTGAGGATCAGCAGTAAGGGGGTGACAGTGAGAAAACATGAAGCCAAAATATGAGTGTCTTGCTTCAACCATAGATGAGAGTCTAGAAGACTAATCATATAAAAAGTAAAAATAGAATTCAGGGTATAAAAGATGACAAAGGTGACCACTAGCATCAGGATGGTGTGGGTTGCTGTAGTCTCAGAGGGACATTTGTGTGAGTGGTTGAGGGTACGGATATGCTGCAGTTTCTGGTGGTGTCTTTGGAGGAGAAGCATCACGGAGCCACTGACGAAGACCATGAGGCCAATAAACATGGTATCGGGACACATGATGACAAGGCTTGCATTTCTATCTAGTAAAGAGCAGAACCACTTGCTTTGGGTGTGAGTATCATTGTGTGTGTCCTGTGGCCCCATGACTTTCACAAGAACATGGACATTCATCAATACACTGAACATCCAGCAGGTGAAACAAGAAGGACCAATGATCTTGGGGGCTTTTTCTCTGAGCATCCTCCACCCTTTTCTGACGTGATTGAGCGTGATAGCCTGATAGGTGCTCAGAACACAGGTGGAGCACAAGGTGGTTTTTGAACCACTCGTTGGAAGAAATAGACAAGTTTACACCCAAGAGTAGACAAGGAATCCCTCAGGCCAAAATTCACCATCACGTGGAGAATCCCAGTGAAGAGAAGAACCAAAGAGATGGCCACAGCAATGTGGGTTGAGAATCACGTGTGTGAACCTAGGTCTGTGGCCAAGCAAGGTTGGAGAGACATTATGAAAGAAGAGGATGACAATGGCCAGGGTACCAACCACTATGTGTGAAAATGAAAGACAGTTTTCACTGCCACTTGCCCAATGCTTCTTAAGGTGCTGTTTTTCAAAGACATGGAGAGGACACCAGAGCAGCCTGAATGCAAAGGTAAGGTTATGTGGGTAAAGACGTCAGCACTCTTCCTAGTTATCCAAACTTGGGGAAAAAGTCCCTGCCTTCTATTCTGTTTTATTTCCAGTCTGATCTTTGTTATTTCCTTCCTCTGGTAGCACTGGGCTTAGTTTGCTCTTCTTTTTCTAATTCCTCAATTGGTAAAGTTAGGTTATTGACTTAAGATATTTTTAAATGCAGATGTTTACCACAATAAATTTCATTCTTCACATTGCCTGTGCTGCGTCCCATAAACTTTGGTATATTGTGCTTTCATTTTCATTTGACTCTATGTATTTTCTGGTTTCTCTCTTGACCCATTGGTTGTTTAATATTGTGTTGTTTACTTTCCACATATTTATGTGTTTTTGTTTTCCTTGTCATTAATTTCTAGTTTAATTTCACTGTGGCCAGAGAAGCTACTTTGTATGATTCCAATCTTCTTAAGTGTATTAAAACTTGTTTTGTGACATAGCTATGGTCTCTTCTGGAGAATGATCCATGTGAACTGCAGAAGAATGTGTATTGTGGTGCTGTTGGGTGGAGTGTGCTGTACATTTCTGTTAGGTCTAGTTGGTTTACAGCGTTTTTTAAAGTCTTCTAAACTGTCTATTATCCAGCCTTCCATAAAGACAATTTGTCTTGTTCTTTAAATGGGCCATTGTTTCCAGTCTCCTTGTATTTTTTGTTGTTGAAGCCAGAACACTAGAATATTACAGAGTATTAGCTTTCTCACTTCCCCTGTATACACTGCTTTCAAAAGCACTGATTTCTCCAAGGAATTCTCAGGCAGGCACAGCCTTGTTTTTGCTCACTGCTCCCTCCCCTGCCCTGCGAGAGCCCTGATTCAGGCCAGACTGAGGCTTCAATCCTTCAGGCAGCTCCCAGACAGATCGGACACACTGAACAGACCACCAGTAAAATCTGCCCTATTCACTCAGAGCCCGACACCCAGACGCCTTCATTATGAAAGCAAGAGCTATGATTCACCTCCACTGCAGCCACCCAGCTGCTGCACCGGGAGGTGCACCATAGAGAGGTTTACCCAGTGTTTAAAAGTCACTTTTTTCTTGTTTCAGTGTGAGGTTAGTTTCTCTGATCCTGTGCCTGTACTTTTCAGAATTTCTTAGAGTTGGGATTACAGATTTCTACTTTCTTTTCTTGTGTGTGGGGGTGGGGGGGTGGTTGGGATCTTAGACCTGCACACACCATCTTCCCAGAATTCTATAATATCCCTTCTGAAGATAACCAGATCCTTTTTTGCCCAGAAATAAATATTACATATATATGTAATTATAATATATATGAAATCCCATGTCTCCGTTCACTTTTCTAAATATATATTCAGGGTATCTACCAATGTCAACAACAACTATAAATTTAGCTTCTCATTTGATTCTGCATAGTATTCCACTGAAGATAAACCATACTGTGTCAGTCTGATAAACCATATTTTGTCATAGACTGACAAAAAATCATAGACAAAATATGCTTTATCTTCAGTGGAATACTATGAATGCAGAGGTTGCTATTACAACGTAATGAGAAACATCCTTTTTTTGTACATCCATAATACAGATTTACATGACATATAAAAATAAAGCAGTCAAGGATGGCTTACTACAATGGATTTTCATTTATTCAGTAATTTTGTTTGTCTTACTGCTTTGGTAAAATTGATAATGTTCATTGTAAATAATTCTTTGAGAAGTTAAAAGGAAAAGTCATCCAAAATCCTCCCTGCCAGAGGAAACTACTGTTAGCATTATTAATGACCATGCTACACATTATCTCTACGCATACAATCACATCTTTAGGTATCCTTTTTAGATTGTACTAGTAAGGCTCTAACCTTGTTTTCTCATGAATATGTGAGTTCCTTTCCAGTCACTAAAAGTGTATTTTCATCATTTTAATGGCTGCACATTACTGGAATATACAAAAATTTACCCAATCTTTTACTGACTGATGAATATTTACCTCTTTTTTAAATTTTAGGATATCTTTGCATACAATCTTTTTCACTTTTGCTATTATCTCCTAAGCAAAACGTCTAGTGCTAGGATTACCAGGTCAGAGAATTTTGATACATATTGACCAACTAATCTCAAAAAGCTCCTGTTCTTCACTCCTACCAAGAGAAGATGTTCATCACGGAGTGCTATCTAAATGGATTTACACACTTAATAGTTTTAATCGAAATTTGACGTTCCTTCTTCTTCAATTGGAGGGGTGGCAATGGGGATGAAGCATGTGACAAAATTAGCGCCCTTGAAATTTGCCAAAGTCTTTGGCTTAGGAAGTCTGGAGGGAGAAAGAACTACCGCAGAGAGGGCAACTTGACCTAAGCCTGAGCATAAGTAATGAGAAGAAACCAATTATTATCAATTCAAGTTTACTAAGAAACTTTTTGTCATTAACTACTTTTAACACTTTCAAAGAGTTACAGTAAAACCTACCTTAATGAATTAAGAGTCCAAAAACTCAATTGTGTAAATTCCAGTATATTATTGTAATCAGTAAAAGTCTATAAAATACAAACTAATGATATTAAAAATTATACTATACACAGTTGATAATACAGTACACAGAAGTGAAACTGGATGAAGGAAGCCATTCACAAGTCTTTTGCCCAAATCTGTATTATTGTAAATAGCAGTATTACATGACTTTTGTATTTCAGTTATTTCTTCAATTATTGTTAAGGATACTTGCAGGATTCCTTTTAATTTAATATGAATTTAGGGCAGGGAACTGACTAAAAATTTCAAATATTTGCCTTAATTGTAACCTGTTTCTCCACTTTATTAATTGCTGGGTACCCTTTACCAAGTCAGGCACTGTTCTACATGGTGGAGATAGAATGGTGAAAAATTTCCTCCCTAAATGGGGGTTACATTCTAGTAGCATTTTGTCCATCATTCTACTTTTGTAAAAGTCCCTCCCATACTGTTTATTTATATGTCCTCTCTCCTGAGTAGACTCTATATTGAGAATTGGGGCATCTCAAATTCTAGCATAAACACTGGCCATATTTATAACAGGTTTTTTTCTTCTCTGTGGAATCTGATGTTTATAAAGGATTCATCTTCCAACCGAGTTCTTAAAACACAATATAGAGTTTCTCTCCTATGAAGATTCTTTGATGAAGCTTCTCAGTTCTCAAGGAATCACTTTCCACAATCATCAGCATGGACTCTCCAGTGGAGATGAAGATGTGAACTCTAACTGAAGGCTATATCACACCTCACATTTCTATAGATTACCTCCACCGTGGACTCTCTGATGGTATACAAGATGTGATCTCTGGCTGAAACCCTTACAACAGACATCACATATGTATGGCTTCTCTCCAGTGTGGACCCTCTGATGTGTGTGAAAATGTGAGGCCTGACTGAAGCCCTTACCACACTGCTGACATGTATACGGTTTCTCTCCCGTGTGTACCCTCTGATGAGCACTGAGACCAGCACTCCAACTGAATTCCTTCCCACACTCCTCACACTTAAATGGTTTCTCTCCAGTGTGAATTATCTGATGGACTTGAAGATTTGATCTCTGGCTGAAGGCCTTACCACATATATCACATTTATATGGTTTCTCTCCAGTGTGGACTCTCTGATGGGCTTGAAGATGTGAGGCTTGGCTGAATCGTTTCTGACATGCATCACACTTGAATGGTTTTTCCCCAGTGTGGACACTCTGATGAGCTTGAAGATTTGAGGCCTGACTGAAACCCTTACCACATTCCTCACATTTGTAGGGCTTCTCTCCTGTGTGGACTCTTTGATGATTGTGGAGGTTCAAACTCCAATTGAAGCGCTTCCCGCATACCTCACACTTGTATGGCTTTTCTCCAGTGTGGACTCTCTGATGGGCTTGAAAATACGAACTCTGACTGAAGCCCTTACCACATACATTGCATCGAAATGGTTTCTCTCCTGTGTGAACCCTCTGATGGCTCTGAAAACTTGAGGCTGAACTAAAACCCTTACCACATTCTTCACACTTATAGGGTTTCTCTCCTGTGTGGACCCGTTGATGACTGTGAAGATTAAAGCTCAAACTAAAGCACTTACCACATTCATCACATTTGTATGGTTTTTCTTCAGTGTGGACTCTCTGATGGGTATGAAGATTTGAGCTACAGCTGAAGCGTTTACCACAATCCCCACATTTATATGGTTTCTCTCCAGTGTGAATTCTTTGATGGGCTTGAAGATGTGATCTCTGAGTGAAGCCCTTCCCACATACCTCACATTTATAAGGTTTCTCTCCAGTATGGACTCTGCAGTGAATATTAAGATCTGTGCTACGACTGAAGCCCTTCCCACAACTGTCACATCTGTAGGGCTTCTCTCCTGTGTGAATAGGCAGATGAGCATAAAGATGTGAGCTCTGGTTAAAGCTCTTACCACATTCATGGCATGTATAGGGTTTCTCTCCTGTGTGGACTCTCTGATGAGTTTGCAGATTTGAGCTCTGACTAAAACCCTTACCACACTCATGACACCAATAGCGTTTTTTCCCTGTGTGAACACTTTGTTGATATGGAATACCTGAGCCATAACTGATGTCCTTTCCATGTGTACTACACGTAGGGGACTTCTTTCCCAAGTGTGCCTGCTGATGAAGTTCAAGGCTTGAGCGATCACTGAAAGCATTTTCACATTTGTTACACTGGTAAGTTTTCTGTCCTGTGAGAATTATACTATGCTGGTTAAGAGGTGGTATCTTTAAGAGGTCCTCACCATAATCATTGCTGCTGTAAGTCTTATCTCGTTTGCACACTATATTGTCATGATGGTGTGAAATGCAATTGAAAATGTTAACACATGGAGTAAATATACATAATCTGTCTTTCATTTGAGTTTGCTTACAACTTCCCTGAAAATTCTGAGTCTTATTCAGATATATTTTAGTCCAACAATTCTGAGTTCTCCCAGTTGGAAATTCTTGATTTTCAATAACATTGGAATCATCCTCTATAAAATTCATTATATAGTTGTCATCTCCAGAAACTTCTGCCCCAGCTTGGCAGGGGGAATCACGTTGCTTGGGGAACTGAGCAATCCTTCCTTGAATATTCATCATGGAGTCTTGGCTTCTAGTTAATTTGCTCACATGCCCCCTGATATGCCAGCATGAAAGTTCTCCCAATGAAAGGCACCTTAATCCTGCTTCTTGAAGAGTCTGCATTTCATTTTGACTCCTGCCTCCTGAAAGGATAAAGAGAATAAAAAATTGAGGACAAGTGCATACTTTGTTCAGATATTTAAAAATTTCACGCATAGGCCTCCGTATTAGTCTTTAATTCATGAAGGGACTCTTCAGCTTATCTTTACCATTATGTCAGATGTTCTTGGGTATTATCTGCCTGTAGAAACAAAAAGGTGGTCTCTGGGCTCCTAGTCACTAAGCAGGTGTTCTTTTGACAGCTTAGGGAAAGTCAGGGAACGCTTTGGGAACAGTGACACATTAATGGTTTTCATCATGTTACCTGGTTATCAGCATGTAAGTAAAAATTGAAGCCATAGACTTAGATTGTTTTGCCTTGTCATTGAGTAGATGAAAGGGTGTCCTGATCCTTGAGTAGCTCCATCATTTAATGGCTGGGTTAAGGAAGATGAGCCCAGAGGAGACTGAGGATCACTGCTGACTTCTGGCTGGAAACTCTAAGCTAACTCCTGCTTCAGGCCTCAGCTTAGAAATTGGTTTCTTTGAAAAACCTTTCCTGACACTTTACTGCAGGTTACCTTCTTCTCCAGCAGGCAGTCGTTACACCCACTCCTCACTTATCGACATGGTTAGGTTCCAAAGACCAGGTTGTTAGGTGAACATTGGCATTATGCAAAAATGGAAGATGACCACAATCAAATCACAAAATGGAGGATGACGATATCATTGCAAAACTGCCAAATTACATCATTACACAACTGCCAAACAACTGAGAACCATAGCTCAGCCAAGCTGACACATAACCATCACAGCCAGCGTTACTCTCACCTCACGCTTCAGCGTTCATTACTGCCAGACGTATGGCGTTAATGCGCAAAATAGATTTTTCTTACTATTGTCGTAAATGTGAAATGTCAGATAATGAGATAGTCAATAAGCGAGGAGTAGGTGTATTGTCTTTATTATTGCTGTAATTATCTATTATACTGCATGTGGTCCCCAATAGTGCTAAGCTCTGGGAGGGTGAGGGACAAGTTCACCATTGCATCCCCAGTATTTTACCTTTTATGTGGTGGGACCCAATAAGCACTTGTTTAATTGGCAGATAATGTCAGTAGCTCATTAGATTTCATATGCATATATCAGCCACATTTACCTCTTAGCTTACTTACTGCTTTGAACAGGTTAAACTATATAGACTTGTTCTTAGCAAACAACATAAAATAGCTATATACCTGGTTCTTGTATTAGATTATGACTTTGAACTCTCTGCTACCAATACCTATAAAAAGTTTGGGGGAAATAAAATTTATAAAGTACTGCAGTGTACTTGGACCATATCATCTGGTACTTCTAGAACTGGTTTTACTAAATCATGCTTTGATTATACTGAAGAATATTAAAAGTGACACAACTTTGAAACTCATTATTATGGTTACTTTAGGGATGGTGGAGTAGGTAGTTTACTGTGGCTTTTTTATAAGGACGGAAAGGGAATTTTTTTTCAAGGTACAGTACTAGCAGAGCTTATTCTGAACTAGGATTTGTATGTATAAGCCTGTGGGTGTGTTTAATTTTTTATGGATATGGTAAATGATGCAACTGCTCAGGTATCTCTTTGAAATGGCTTCTAGGACACTTTAAATTTTTGGACTGACTTTATCATAGGACATAAGTAGTTTATATCCTATGTTTTCTGTAATGATCTTATCACTTTCATTATGTATATTTTATTTCTCCTATCTTTATTGTCACTTTTTTTATTGCCACCTTCATTCCCTTGCCCTCTCCATTTCTTTATTTTCTGTACTAATTTATTTTTGTATTATACTGTTGCTGTCAAGTTGATTCTGACTCATAGCAACCTTATAGGACAGAGTAGAACTGTCCTATAGGGTTTTCGATGCTGTAATATTTACAGAAGCAGACTGCATATCTTTTTCCTGCAGAGCAGCTGGTGGGTTCAAACTGCTGACTTTTGTTAGCAGCTGAGTGCTTAACCACTGCACCACCACAGGTTCCTTCTTTGTATCACGGGGCATTAAAAAGTCACATGTAGATGTCTACAGCACAACGGATAACAGACCATTAAGTCTGGTCTGAGACTGGAGATACCCCAGAAGACATGGCTCCCAGACTCTCTGTTAATCCGGAACTAAAACCATTCCCGAAGACATGATTCTATAAAAGAATGCTAATCAAGAGGGGGAAGATGCAGATCAGAATTTCATATTCTCATGGAATCCACAATTTCTGGAGCCATGGAGGCTAGATGAACTCCTGAAACTACTGCCCTGAGATGTATCATCATTAAACCTTAAACCAAAAACATACCCTGAAGTCTTCTTAAAATCAAACAATAGTTTAGCTTAACTAGTACTAGTGAAGAATGTCTGCCTTGAGCTTTGTGCTCTTTTAAGATCTATCTACATGGGATCAAATTGACAACAGCAACTCAAAAGATTAGATAGGAAACTTAGGGGGCAGTGAGTTTATGTTAATGGGGTTGGAACAACTTGGAAAAGGAGGGTGAGAATGGTTGCACAATTCAAAGAATGTAATCAACTGTCACTGAATTCTACATATAGAAATTGTTGGATTGGTGTGTGTTCTACTGTGTATATTCTCAACAACAAAAATAAATCATTAAAAAAACAAAATGAAGACATTACAAGAAATGGCAAGTACAAACCAATATTCCTCATGAGCATAGATCCAAAAATTCTTAACAAAATTCTACCAAATCAAATCAAAGAATATATAAAAAGGACAATAAATTATGACCAAGAGGTATGTATTTCAGGAATGCAAGGTTGATTTAACATTCTAAAATCAGACTAAATTCTTTTCCCTGAAGATCAGGAACAAGGCAAGTATGTCTACTCTTACCATTTCTATTCAACATTATACTGAAAGTTCTAGCTAGGGCAATAAAGCATAAAAAAATAAATAAATAAATGGGATATAGATTGGAAAAAAAGAAATTTGTCTTTATTCATAGATATGACATCTATGCAGAGAATCCTAAAAAATCGACAAAAAACCTATTAGGACCAATAAGTATGGTTACAGGATACAAGCTCAAAATATGAAAATTAATTTTATTTCTAGATGTAAGTAATGAACAGTCAGATGTTGAAATGGAAGAAACAGTATCATTTATAACATAAAAAAATATTAAATACTTAGGGATAACTTTGACAAAAGACAAACAGGACCTGTACACTGAAAACTATAAAATACTGCTGAAAAAAATTAAAGTAAGGTCTAAATAAATGAAGAGGTATACTATGTTTATGGATCAATACTATAAAGATGTCAATTCTCCTTCCATTGACTCATACATTCAATGCAATCCCAACAAATATCCCAGCAGGCTCTTCTGCAGAAACTGTTAAGCTGATTCTAAAATTTATGTAGAAATGCAAAGGACCTAGAATAACCAAAAGAAATTTGAAAAAGAAGAACAAAGGTAAGAACTAACACCCTGATTTCATGACTTCTAATAAAGCTACAGTAATCAAAACAGCAAAACAGCATGGCATCCAGATAAGTAGATCAAAGGAACAGAACAGAGTCCAGAAACAGACCCACACAAATATGCACAACTGACTTTCAACAAACATGCAAGGCAATGCAGTGGAGAACAGATAGTCTTGTCAACAAGTGGTGATGGAACAACTGGAAATCTAAACGCAAAGCATGGCCTTTGACTCATACCTAAAACTATACAAAAATTAACTGAAAGTGGATCAAAGTCCTAACTGTAAAACCTAAAACTATAAAACCTCTAAAAGAAAACTGTTGGGTAGGCAAAGATTTCTCACAACAAGAAAATCCATAAAAGAAAAAAATTGATAAATTTTGACTTAAGCAAAATTAAAAACTTCTGCTCTTCCAAAGACGATTTAAGAGAACAAAAAGACAAGCCACAGACTAGGAGAAAATATTTCTAATCATATATTTGATAATGGACCGATGTCCCGAATATATAAAGAACTATCAAAACTTAATTAGAAAACAAACAGCCCAATTTAAAAAATTTAGAAAGATTTGAATAGGCACTTTACCAAGGAAGAAAACTGGTTGGTAAATAAGCACATAGAAGGATGCTCAATTTCATTAATCATTAGGGAAATGCACATTAAAACCTCAAGATAGACTACACCCCTGTGAGAACACGTACATCTCAAAAGATTGACCATACAAAGTGTTGAAGATGTAAAGTAGCTGGAACTCGGATAAATTGCCAGTGAGAATGATACATCCACTTTGGAAAACTGGTAGGGTCTTCAAAAGTTAAATGTGCAGCAACTACATGACCCAACCATTCCACTCCTGATACTTACCCAAACAAAAGCCTATGGCCATACAAACACTTATATATGAATATTCACAGCAGCTTCACCCGTAATAACCAAAAACTGAAAATAAATGCCCATCAAAGATGAATGAATAAACAAATTATGGTATATCCACACAATGGAATACTACTCAGCAATGAAAAAGAATGAACCACTGATACAATAACTCGGATGAATCTCAAATTATGCTGAGTGAAATAAGAGAAAAAAGAATACATACTGTATGATTTTATTTACATAAAATTCTAAAAAATGAAAACCTGTAGTTACAGGAAGCAGACTAGTGGTTGCCTGTGGAAGGAGCTGAGGACAAGGACAGATAGGAGGGGCAGGTGGAAGAGAGGAATTAAAAAGGGGGATGAGGATTTTGTAGGATTTGTAGCATTTTATTTTGTCTGAGGGTGCTCCCAAAATTGCCAGCCCTCCAGATCTGAAAGCAAACAGCCGCAGCTTTATAACCTCAAGGTGGCAGAAGGAAGGGCTCAGGGAGATGGAGCAGTTGGAAATGTAGGGCAGAAATCCTGGAACCAAGGGAGCCATAGAAAAAGTAAGAATAATCTGAGTATAAATTCTGCCCAAATCCCTGGCTGAAAATTAACTTCACAGGGTGAGATTTGTGAGTCTGATGTTCTTTGGACTACTAAGTGCATTACTTAACCTACACACTATTTGAAGTGTCCGAGGTCAGAACTTAGGGCTGAAAGACCACTAGAAATTAAGAGGAGAAACCCTGAGGCAAGGGAACTGCAGAGGGTTAGGCCCTAATGCTGAGTATAAAGTCTGCCTAAATCCTTGCCAAATTTCTCAAGCGGAGACCGTGTGAGGGCTTAAGCTAAAACACCCCCTCAAAAAAACAGTAGCTAGAAGCCAACAGAGAAATTAAAATGAAATACTAAAAAATATTTGATTTACCCAAGAGAATGCAAGAAAAGACAAACATGGAAAACAGAGGAGTGGGGGAGAGAGAGAACAACAACAGCAAAAAAAGATAATAAACATAACTATTTTAATAACTACATTACATGTAAATGGACTACCTTAAAATCAAAAGGCAGGGATTGCCACACTACATAAAAAGCAAGATCCAATTACATGCTGTCAACAAAAGATGCATTTTAATCACAAAGACACAAGCAGTTAAAAAGAAATATCATGCAAAGTTTAAGAAAACTTGAGTGGCTAAATTAATGTCAGACAAAAACAGACTTTAAGAAAAACAGAGCATTTTATAATTACAAAAGGGTAAATATATCAGGAAGATATAACAGTTATAAATGTATATATACCTAATAAATAACTACGTGAAGCAAAAACAGACAGCACTAAAGGGAAAATGGGCAACTCTACAATCAGAGTTGGAGATTTTTATACACTTCTCTCAGTTGTTGACAGAACAGTTAGATAGTAAAAAAAACCAGTAAAGCCATATAAGATCTGAACCACAATATCAAACACTTTAAGCAAAATGAAATTCATACACCATTGCCCCCAACAATAGCAGACACACATTCTTTGCAAATGCACCTCCAACATCCATCAAGATAAACTAGATCCTAGCCTATAAAACAAGTCTCAAAAGAATGAAATATTAAAGAATATGTTCTCTGGCCAGAGTGGAATTAAATTAAAAAAACTGTATGATATCTACAAAAGTCCCAATTACATGGAAATTAAACACACTCTAAACTCATGTGTCAAACAAATCACATGGGAAATTAGAAACTATTTTGAACTAAATAATAATGAAAGCACATCGCATCAAATTTTTTGGCATGCAGTTAAGTGGTACATAGAGAAATGTATAGCTTTAACTTATATAAAGAAACAAGAAAAGTCTAAAATTGACGACCTAAGATTCCATCTCAAGGAGCTATAAAAAGAGGAAATTAAGAAGAAGGAAGGAAATGGTGTAGAAATCAAATAGAAACTAGAACAGAGAAAAATAAAGGAAACTAAAAGATGAGTCTTTAGGGAAAAAAAAAAAAAACCAGGAAAAGTGATAAATCTCTACCCTAACAAACAAAAAAGAGAAAAGACAAATATTACCAACATCAGGCATGAAAAATGGGATATTACTACAGATCCTACAGGCATTAAAATAACAAGAGGCTATTACATGAACTTTATGCCAATAAATTCGACAACTTAGATGAAATGTATTAATTTCCTGAAAGATACAAATTATCAAATTTGTCATAAGAAAAACTAGAAAAAATAGTTCATAAACTGAATAATAGAATTTATAAATAAAATGTTCCCACAAAGGAAGCTAGAGAACTAGACAACTTCACTGATGAATTCCACTAAGCACTTAGGGGAAGAATAATATCAGTCCTACACAAACTCCTTCAGAAAAGAGATGAGGAGGGATGCTTCCCGTAATTATATGAGCCTAGTATTACCTTGATATTAAAACTAAATAAAGACATCAAATGCAAAGACAACCACAAATCAAAATCCTTCTTCAACATGGGTGCAAAGATCCTTAACAAAGAGCCAATCTTATTTATTTCTAGAAACATAATAAGAAGGGTAACACTTCATAAGTGGGATTAATCCCAGGAATGCAAGGTTGATTGTTGTTGTTGTTAGGTGCCATTCCAACTCACAGCAACCCTACAGACAACAGACCAAAACACTGCTTGGCCTGCACCATCCTCACAATTCTTGCTATGTTTGAGCCCATTGCTGCAGCTACTGTATCAATCTATCTCCTTGAGGGTCTTCTTCTTTTTCACTGATCCTCCACTTTACCAAGCATGATGTCCTTCTTCAGGGACTGGTCCCTCCTGATAACATTTCCAAAGTACATGAGATGAAGTCTCGCCATCCTTGCTTCTTAGGAGCATTCTGGCCATACTTCACCCAAGACAGATTTGGAAGGTTGATTAAACACATGAAAATCAATCAATGTATTTCATCATATTAACAGCATAAAAGAGAAAAAATCATATCATATCAATAAAAGCAGAATAGCACTTGACAAAATACCACACCCACTCATGATAAAAACTCTCATTAAACTAGGAACAGAAGGTAACTCGATCCAATTTAAAAAAAAACCGTTGCCATCAAGTCAATCCCGACTCTTAGCGACCTTATAAAACCAAACCAAAAACCCCACTGCAATCGAGTTGATTTTGACTCATAGCGACCGTGTGGGACAGAGTAGAACTGCTCCATACGGTTTTCAAGGAGCGCCTGCTGGATTTTAAGTGCCGACCTTTTGGTTAGCTGCTGTAGCTCTCAACCACTAGGCCATCAGGGTTTCCGACCTTATAAAACACTACTGCAAGAATCCTAAAGAGACCTACATAAATGGAAAAGCATTACATGTTCATGGATTGGAAGACTTAACACTGGCGAAAATGTCAATAAAACCCAAAGCGATCTATAGATATAACACAATCCTGATCCAAATCCTAGTAACATTCTTTAATTAAATGAAAAACAAATCTCCAAATTTATATGGAAAGGAAAGAGGCCCCGAATAAGATTGAGTTTCCCAGCAGCAGACCCTCATCAGCCTACACTCCAGTTTCTAGTGCAGCCCCTTCTCGCGATATTCCTTCCCTGCTCTGCAAACCGCTTTCTCCAATACAGGAAGGAATCACTTTTTCCACCTCGGAAACAGCCCTAGCCAGGGCAGCTGGCCCTAGTCCAGGAGGTGCACAGGTCTGTGTACCCCGGCAGGAGAGGCCACTCAGGTGGGGGAGGCTGGCGTGCCGCAGCCGCGCACATTCTGCCCTGCCATATGGCTGGCCAGCCGCTATGCTCCAGCCATTTGAATCTCCTGCCTGCACGGACACTGCAGGGCAGGTATGAGAGCAGCAGGGCCCAAAGGGGTCGCACATCCTTCACTTCGATAAGACCGGTCTCACTGGCCACCCGGGGACCCCATGGGGCTGGGGCAGTGCGTGCTGGCACCCATACTGTCCTGCTCCTTATATTAACGTGGGGCCAGCACTACAAGATCTGGGCATGTTCGAGCAACGGCCCCCACTCGTGCTCGGGCTGGGACAACCCCATGTGCAGCCCTCTGCCCCACACTCTGCCTCTGGCATGACATACCTGGGTGCAGAGTGGCTACAATAAACTCCACCATTCTCAGGCCTGGCCCCGAATTGCCTCAGAGCAAACGCACAGTTTCAGTTGTTTATTTTCTGATTATTAGGGTACTACCAAACTCGATCCACGACTTCTTGACCATGGCTAATACTTTTATTATACAAATACGATCAAAAGGAGCATTTTCAGACTATTGAATGGGGGTGAATGAGGCCAAAATTCACTTCTGGAAATGTCACATCGCGGTATATGCGTGCGCGCTATGTCAGAACTTTTTTTTTACATAATTTTGTCATTTCCACACGTTGTATGTGTTATCAGGAGATATCAGTCCCTGGAAAAGGACATCATGCTTGGTAAAGTGGAGGGTGAGCAAAACAGAGGAAGACACTCAATGAGATAGATTGACACAGTGGTTCAACAATGGGCTCAAGCATAACAAGGAACGTGAGGATGGTGCAGGACTAGGCAGTGTTTCCTTCTGTTGTACATAGGGTCCTGTGAGACAGAACCAACTCGATTGCACCTAACGACCTATATGTGTGCACGTTATTTATGTGGGCGCGCTATTTGTGAAAAGTATGGTATCACCGAAAGTATAAAATATACGAGTCCATGCTAATCACAGAATGGGTATTAAATGACAATAAGGAGGTAATATTATAGACAGATACTGATATATCTGTGGGTAATACGACATACTCCAGCAAAAATAAGCGGAAGAACAGATAAAACAGGAATGGCAGAAAGCTGATTGTTGACATGGTAATGGATATTTATAGTCTGTAGTACTATTTTCTCTACTTTTCTGTGTATTTAACCACTTCTATTATAAAAAGTTTAAAGTCACAGAAAGGAGAGAAAAACGAATCATCCAGATTGGGGTAGAGTACAATAGCAAAAAATCAGTGTTCACGTTCGCAGGTCAATGTACAGTAAAAGAAAAAAAAAGATGTGGGAATGAAGTTTAAAACTGAACTGTGGGATTATAAATGGTATCCCATTAAACCATTTTAATCACATATGCCCTTTAGTTCACTGATTCACTGTATGATTAACTTAACTGAAAACCAAAACCAAACCAATCCCATTGTCGAGTCGATTCTGACTCACAGCAACCCTGTATGACAGAGCAGAACTGTCCCATAAGGTTTCCAAGGCTGTGATCTTTACGGATGCAGGCTGCCACATCTTTCTCCTGTAGAGTGGCTGGTGGGTTCGAACCACCAACCTTTCGGTTAGCAGCCGAGTGCTTTAACCACTGCGCCACCAGGGCACCTAACTTAACTGAGGACATACACAATTTTAGAATTAACCCATATTCTGTTTTGTAAATTTCTGAAATTTGTCCACTTGTGTAATAAGTATCGCACTTTTTAGAGAATGCCAGATTGGTGGTTCAGGCGCTCATAAAAATGTTAGGCATTTAAGCAAAGGCTCTAGTAAGAGCAAACAGGTTTCAAAAAAAAAAAAAAAACACATATAACTAAACTGAAAATTAAACTGCTATTTAGAAACAACAACAAACAATAACAAAATCCAAGGGCAAACAAGCTTCAAATCCTGATTTACCCACTTACAAGCTGTGTGACTTTTTTCAAGGCATGAGTTTCATTTCATAAAAAAACAAAGAATTACATCACCTATGTGTCTCTATGGAGCCCTGGTGGCACAGTGGTTAAGAGCTCGGCTGCTAACCAAAAGGTCAGCAGTTCGAATCCACCAGCTGCTCCTTGGAAACCCTATGGGGCAGTTCTCCTCTGTCCTATGGGGTCGCTATGAGTCAGAACTGACTCGATGGCAACAGGTTTTTTATGTGTTGCTGTGAGTCAGAAGTAAGGCCTGACAATCTGTTTCTGAAAGGTCAGAGGCTTGAAAACCCCTTGGAGCAGTTCTACTTTGCAACAGTTCTATTAGGCAATGTCATGAGTCGGAATTGACTCAAGGGCAACTAATAACAACAAGGGCATGGACAATGAAGGGAAGATGACATTTTAAACAGGGCAGTGAGAAAAGGCCTCTGATGAATTAAGTCCAGCACAACTACATGGTGCCCAGCTACCACCACCGACTGCTCTGATAGGGATCACAATAGAGGATCCTGGACAGAGCTAGAGAAAAATGTAGAACAAAATTCTAACTCACAAAAAAAGTCCAGAATTACTGGTCTGACAGAGACTGGAGAAACTCGGAGAGTATGGCCCCCATACTCCCTTTTAATGCTGTACTGAAGTCACTCTCCTGAGGTTCACCCTTCAGTCAAAAATTAGACAGGCCCATAAAACAAAATGAGACTAAATGGGCACACCAGCCCAGGGGCAAGGACGAGAAGGCAGAAGGGGACAGGAAATGAGTAATGGGGAACCCAAGGTCAAGAAGGGAAGAGTATTGACATGTCGTGGGGTTGGCAACCAATGTCACAAAACAATACGTGTATTGTTTAATGAGAAACTAATTTGCTCTGTAAACTTCATCTAAAGCATAATAAAAAAGAAAGAAGGAAAGAAATGGCTTCTGATGAAATGACTTCTGAGCAGAGACGTGAATGAAACAAGAAAGTGAGCTAGGAAGTTTAAGAGATAAACCAGTCTAGCCAGAGAAAAGACAGTGAAAGGCTCTGATGTAGAAACGTAATTGGCATATCTGAGGAACAGGTGAGCCTAGGACAAACTAAGGAAGGAGGAAGTGAGAGGAGAAAAATATAGAATGAAGCCAGCAGAGAAACACAAATCAAAACCGCAATGAGATACCATTTCATTCACACTAGAATAGCTAAGAAAAAAATAAAAAAACAGAAAATAACAAGCGTTGGAGGAGATGTGGGTTAACTGGAACCCTCATCATTGCTGGTGGAAATGAAAAATGGCGCCATCGTGGAAAACAGTCTGGTGGTTCCTCAAGAAACTAGAGGTAGAGTTGCCATATGACCCAGCAATTCCACTCCTAGGTACGTACCCTAGGGATCTAATAGAAGTGATACAAACAGACATGTGCGCACCTATGTTCATCACAGCGCTATTCACAATAGCAAAAAGATGGAAACAACCTAAGTGACCATCAACAGTTGAATGGATAAGTAAAATGTGATACATACATACAATGGAATATTACTCAGCCATAAAGGAAAATGAGTTCCCACAATATCTTGGAACATGGATGAACCTGGAGGACATTATGTTGAGCAAAACAAACAAGTCAATCACAGAAAGACAAATATCATATGTTCTTGCTTTTATGAAATGACATGAATAGGTAAATATACAGAAACTAATGTTTATTATTGGTTACCAGGGGTGAAAGCCGGGATGGGAAGAGGGAGAAGTACTCCCTAGGCAGTAGTCACTTTTTGTTTATAGAAATGGGAAAGGTGGCACCAAATGTGGTGAAGTTTGCACAGCATGACTGATGTAACTGATGTCAATAAGCTGTACATAGCAAAAGGGACAAATAGGCAAATGCTAAGTTGTGTACAGTTTCACAACAATAACAACAACCAAAAAAAAAAAAAAGGGTGGGGGGTGGGGCTACAGATGCTGATGCTCATTAGATATAACCAATCACCTCATGGGATTATTTCTCTTGGTTTGGGGATTTAGGGCCATGGTCTTGTGGAACAATCCAGTCAACTGGCATAATACAGTTCTTAAAGTTTATGTTCTACCTCCCAGTATGGTGAGTAGTGTCTGGGGTCTTAAAAGTTTGTGAGTGGCCATCTAAGATACCACTATTGGTCTTTATTCATTTGGAACAAAAGAGAAAGAAGGAAACCCAAGAACCAGAGAAGAAACTTGACTACAGGACTAATTGTCTCCATGAACTGCCTCCTCCACTCTGAGACCAGAAGAATTTAGATGGTGCCCAGCTACCACTGAATTCTCTGATCAGGACACAATAGATGAATTCTGATAAAAAAGGTAGAAAAATGTGGGACAGAACTTCAAATTATTAAAGAATCCAGACTTACTGGACCTATTGAGGCTAGAGCATTCCCCAAGTCTATGGTCCTGAGTTGCTCTTCAAACCTTGAATTGAAACTATCCCTGAAGCTGCCTTTAAACTAAGTAACAGTTTAGCCCAAAGAGTAAAGATTGTCAGCCGATATATATACATACACACACATACACACACATACACACATACATACAAGGCCAAAGGCTCAACAGCTATTTTAAAACATAGATGATAAGGTTGCGAGGCAGGGAGATTAAGTAAATGGAAGTGAAACAACTAGGACAGAAATAAAGAGAATGTTGACACAATGTGAAGAATGTAACCGATGTCACTGATCATTATGTGATGTCACTGATCATAATGTCTAGAAACTGTGAAATGGAAGTGGGTTTTGCTGTGTATATTTTCACCAAAAAGAAAATTTAATATTAAAAAAAAAAAGGTAGCATAATCAAGGAAGGTGAGGTCCCTGGGCGGTGCAAACGGTTTGCACTCAACTGCTAACCTAAAGGCTGGCAGTTTGAACCCACCCAGCAGAACTGAGGAAGAAAAGGCCTGATGATCTGCTTCCATTGAGATCACAGCCAAGAAAATCCTTTGGAACAGCTCTGCTCTGTAACACATGGGGTCACCATAAGTGGAAATCGACTCAACAGCAAACATCATAGGGCCTGCCAGGATTTTACTCTGGTGAAATGGGAAGCCAGAGGAGGGTTTGAAGCAGAGGAGTGACATGATGTTTTCACAGGGTCTCTCACTGCTGTGTGGAGGAGAGACTCTCCAGAATAAAGGCAGAATACTGGGCTGTTCCCTCCGAGGATGCTGAGCCACATCGTTCTCACCTGAACGCCTGCCTCTCTGGGTCTGAAGCTTCTTCAGCCAAAGCTTCTCCTCTCTCTCCAACTGTGATATCATATCAGGCTTGAAGGACTGGTGTCCTGTGAACAGACAAGGAGATTTGTCTAAATGAAAACATTAATGGCAAAGATTACTGAAAAATTTGGCTCCAATCCCGTAAATCAAAAGCTCCCCTCCACCAAAACAGTTTTTCAAACATCTTTTATTGTGACCCATTGTAAGAAATACATTTAATGTCATGAGCCAGGACACACACACACAAATATATGTAAGTGACTGAAATAAAAGATTTAAATGACCTGTTTCTAACCAATTTTTTTTTTCGTTCATCACATCCCTTCCAGAGTGTCCCATTACTTTGCAAGCAGCTGCAGTTATTACCACAGTGCGTACCATTCTGGCTAAGGAGCTTGGATACTGCTGCTCTATTCTATTTTATTACAGGCATGCTAATGCAACTTACTGAAGAAACTTCATGACCTGTCAGTGGATCATGACCCACCATTTGTGGAAGGATATATGGAATAAGAAGCCAGGAGCAGTCAAGCTCAATTTCTCACTTATAGTTCATTTAGAAAGATAAACTTTTGCCTTGGGGCAAACATCAGAAATGTCTCTTTATGCTCCAACGGGATTGAAAAGCTTGGGTCCCTAAATTTCCCAAAGCCTTGAAATAGTGGGTGGAGGCCAGGCATGCTGCTAATATCCTACAATGCATAGGACAGCCCCTGTAACAAAGAGTGGCTAAGAAACACTATTCCAGGGGCTGATGCTCAGTTACAGAGGGTGCCTGTCCTCACCCAGAGAGACCAGGTTCCTGAAGTTCTCCAGCATCACATCTCGGTACAGTGTTCTCTGGGTGGAGTCCAGCAGCCCCAGCTCCTCCTCAGTGAAGACCACAGCCACATCCTTGAATGTTACTGCTTCCTACAACATCAAAGATACAACCTTACTCTTATAACTGATATCTCCTGGAAGAAGGACAGCACTGAGGAGGTGGAGAGGGTTTATAGGAAGCAGGAGCTAACTTTTAGTAGAGTTCTTCCCCTTCCCCTTTAACCAGTAAAACCAGCTGCCGTGGAGTTGATTCCAACTTATGGTGACCCCATGTGTGTCACAGTAGAACTGTGCTCCACAGGGTTTCAATGGCTGATTTTTCAGAAGTAGATTGTCAGGCCTTTCTTCTGAGGCACCCCTGGATGGACTAGAACCTCCAACCTTTTAGTTAGCAGGTGAGCGCTTAACCATTTGCTCCACCCAGGGGCTCCCATTCCACAAGCACAACAAAAGCACTGCCAAATAAATCAATTAATGAAAGGGAAAGAAAAGAATAGTGTGATAAACATGGCGTCCTTTGTACAGCTAAATCCCTGAAGCCGTATCAAATTATGGTATACGCACATTTTACAATGTGACTGATAGTGCCAAACTTCATCCCAACACCGTCTGATGGTGTCTGTCTCCTTCTGTCACTAGGTATTACCACTCTTTTGCCAGTCTAACAGGCCTTCCGTAACCTTCTGGGGCTGGTATGAAGTTCATTCTCTGTGTTCTCAAGTAACAAGCCATATCTTAAATGCAGCAGCACTCACAATGTCAAGGTTAGAGCACAGGCTGTGAGGATCGACTGCCTCAGTTCACACCCCAAGGTTCTGTCCACTACTAGCTTTATGATCTTGGACAAGTTTCTCATCTTTATGCTGTTAGGTGCTGTGGAATTGCTTCTGACTCATAGCGACCCCGTGTACAACAGAACGAAACAGTGTCCGGTCCTGTGCCGTCCTTACAATCATTGCTATGTTTGAGCCCATTGTTGCAGCCGCTGTGTCAGTCCATCTCCTTCAGGGTCTTCCTCTTTTTTGCTGACACTCTACCTTAACAAGCATGATGTCCTTCTCCAGGGATTGGTCCCTCCTGATAACACATCCAGAGTGTGTGAAATGAAGTCTCACCATCCTCTATTCTAAAGAGCGTTCTGGCTATACTCTTTTCAAGACAGACTCGTTCATTCTTCTGGCAGTCCATGGTATATTCAATATTCTTCGCCAACACCATAGTTCGAAGGCCTCAATTCTTCTTCAGTCTTCCTTATTCATTGTTCAGCTGTCCCATGCATATGAGGCAACTGAAAATACCATGGCTTGGGTCAGGTGCACCTTAGTCCTCAAGGTGACATCTTTGCTTTTTAACACTTCATAGTAGTACCTAAATCACAGTCTCCTTGAAAGAATTAAATGAGTGAATATATGTCCAGGACTTAGAACAGTGCCTAGCATATAGTAACTGCTCAATAAATGTCAGTCATTACTGTTACTATCATCATCTATTTCATCCCATTCATGGCTACGTGTATTACAGAAAACTGATGAGCTATAATCTAATAAACCATTCCAAATGTGTACAATTAAAATATTTGAAAATTATAAACAATACTGCAAAAACCTATTTTTACATAGATCGTAGTCAACCTGTCTGGCCATTTTCTTGGGATAAATTCCCACAAGTGGTAACTGCATTGTCAAAAAATAGACACTTATTAATTTTGCTAGTACAATGGCAATCTTCCCAATTAATTCTTCCTGCAAGTGATTAGAAGTGTCCTTCATTCTCCATATTCTGGCCAAAATTGGACATTATCCAATTTTTCAAATTTTAGGTAATTTGATAAGTGGTAAAGAGAGCTGTGTGTAAGATATTTCCAGTTAATGTATTTTTTAAAAAGCCTCTTTTGCTATATATGTTTCTTCATATATCGTCTGTTCATTCCCTTTGCTCATAATCCTACTGGGGGATCTTATGCATCAGTAAGGGGTTCCTAGGTGGCAAAAACAGTTTAGGCTCCACCGCTAACCAAAAGGCTAGTGGTTTGAACCCCCCCAGTGGTACTGCTGAAGATAGGCCTGGCGATCTGCTTCTGTTAAGATTACAGCCAAGAAAACCCTACGGAGCAGTTCTACTCTGCACACCCGGGGTTGCCATGAGTCAGAATCGACTCGACAGCACCTAACAACGATAACAACATGCGTCAGTAAGATTCCTATTGAGAATGTTAAGCCTTTTTCTACTCTATGTAATCGATAAACCCCACCCCACCCCCATTTCCTGTGCGGCTCATAGCTTTGTGTCCAGTGCTTTTTTGTATGGAAATTTAAAATTTTTATCTGAAGACTCTGCTCATATCTGCATTTGTTTTAGCTGGAGCACTGTCTCCGTGCTGAACGACTACAGCTAGTCTGGCAAAGAAGAGACGGGCACTCAGAAGGAGAACCGGGGAAGGGCAACGTTCTTGGAATTCTCCATCCGCTAGGACCCAGCAGGCCCCCGCACATGGCCACGGGTCCTGAATGGAGAACTCTCTTTTCTTTGTGGGTTTCTTCTTTCACCCGAATGGAACACCTCAAGCCTCTGGCTTTGGCAATAAAAACTTTAGTGTCCGCTGAACACCTGAGAGGACTTCAGGAAGTATCTGCAGGTTCACAAACCTTTTTCTTTATGTTTAAAAGCAGGTTAAGACCACCTACATCCTCATAGAGCTGCTCCACGGAGGATATGCCTGGCAAGTCCCCTAGTGCTCCTAGGCTTTTAAAACTAAGTATGTACTTAGTTAAAATATAGTTAACACATTAATGATTAAAACAGATACTTATAACACATACATGGTTTAGCTTAGAATTAAAGGAAGAATCTAGCTCTTCTTCTTTGAAAACAACTAGAAGGATTTTCTCTGAGTTCAGTATTGGTTGGACCCAAATGCACCAAACAATACCTTGGGACGTTCTTTCCACAAAATATGTGGCACCATTTATGTGAGAAAATAACTGAGTCCCGGGGAACTTTAAGGAAAAAAAAAAAAAAGGCAGAATTCTCAGAATTGGAATTTCTGACAGGAAAACTGTCATTATAAAGTTTTTTAAAATCATGAAATTTAAAAAACACAGAAATATCTATGACTGGGTAAAAATAAAACTGGGTGAATTATAGAAAATGATACGGGTATTTAAAATGTAGGAGATACAAAAATAAATTTAAAAAATTCAAAATCCTCATTAAAAACATGTTCTTGTAAATGTAAATATACACTTGTTAAATAGAAATGAATGTGGGAAAATGAAAACAGCTGATTTGTAAACATGTTGATAATATACGTGGGAGACATATTTCCTTTTTTTTTTTTAAATGCTATTAATTTTTACACCATTATTTGCAAAAGGAGTTCCTAGGTGCAAACGGTTAACACGCTCGGCTGCTAATCAAAAGGTTAGAGGCTCCAGTCCATCCAGAGGTGCCCTGGATGAAAGGTCTGGTGATCTACTTCTGAAAAATTAGCCACTGAAAACCCTATGCAGCACAGTTCTGCTCTGACACACATGGGGTCACCATGAGTTGGAATCAACTCCATAGCAACTGTTTTTATTTACAAATAAACAATAACAAGAGCCTGGCATGTAACAACCCATCGAATGCCTTTTGGAACCTTTTACCCTTCCCAAGCAGGAGAAAACTGTGTCTAATCTTTGTGAAATGAGAGGTCGCTTTAAGAAACAGAAAGGCAAACCCAACTCACCTGGAGCCTAGTCATTTTTCTCTTATTCCTTCTGGGGAAAGCCAGAGTTCTGGGAGGGTGGAACTGTGAAAGGGAAAGACGGCATGAGAGCTATGCTAGAAACCTTGCTAGTCCATGTGGTGCTTGACGTGAACAGAAAGAAGTCCGCTTTCTCTAGGCACACAGTTACCCACAGCTTAGTGAGAACAGGGGCTGGATTCTAGCTACCACTGAGCCCCATCAGTCAGATGTCTTTGTTCACAAAAGCCCTAACCCAAGTGCTTCTTGTAGCTCCCAGAGTACTCTTCCTTCACTCGTATTTCAGAGGAAACAAGAAGCAGACAGGCAGTATAATGTACTGGGGCCAAAATGCCTGGATTTAATTTCTAACACTTCTACTTACTGGAGACCTGGTGGCACAGTGGTTTAGAGCTATGGCTGCTAACCAAAGGTCGGCAGTTCGAATCCACCAGCCGCTCCTTGGAAACCCTATGGGGCAGTTCTACTCTATCCTATAGAGTCGCTATGAGTAGGAATTGACTCAACGGCAATGGGTTTGGCTTTTTTTTTGTTGTTCTACTTATTACTTTCCACTTACTAACAGTGTAAACCTTGAGCAAGTTATTAAGCTCTCTGTGCCTCAATTCAGTCACTTGTAAATAGAGATAACAATGTCTGTATTCCCTATTTCCTACAGTTTCAGATAAAGTAGGTGTTATTATACTTCATTTAGTTTGTTGTACTGTGGTGGCTTGCGGGTTGCTATGATGCTGGAAGCTATGCCACCAGTATTTCACCCATGGTGGACAGGTTTCACTGGAGCTTCCAGACTAAAACTAGGAAGAAAGGCCTGGCAATCTACTTCTGAAAATCAGCCAATGAAAACCCCATGGTTCACAACAGAATATTGTCTGATACAGTGCTGGAAGCCCCCTAGGATGGAAGGTACTCAACATGCACAATGGCTGCAACAATGGACTTGAGCATACCAACGATCCTAAAGATGGCATAGGACTCGACACTGTTTTGTTTTGTTCTATTGTACATGGGCTCGCCATGAGTTGGAGCCAACTTGATGGCAACTAACATCGATATTAAGCTTCATAAAATTGTCCTTGCAAATGTGCTTTCCAGAAAATGAATCTTTTAAGAAACTCAAAATCCAGAAATGATTGCTCTGTACTTAAGTCACTGACCCTCAGAAAAGTCTCATTCTGACTGTCTCATATACAGAAAAACCTGTGAAAGCTGGAACCTGTGTAAGGTGGAACCCTGTCAGAGAAGGAAAACTCAAATATTTTTCACTAAAAAGAGGGATAGAAAAGTGGTAAGGCTGCACTCTGTCAAAGGCGAACAACTTGTGAGACCCGAAAACCAAGGCAGCCCATAGAATTCTGGCGCTCGCAGGTTTCATTGTAATTGTTCCTGTTGTCACGATAGTTAAATTGCCATGGATTTGTTTCCCTCTTGCAAATTTTATTAAGCTGGAAGAGCCTCAACAAAGCCTCGCCTCCCATATGCATGAAGGTAAATAAAGACAAATAAAAAACTAAGACTCTAGGAAATTGTGTCACCTTTAAATTAATGACACGAGGCCATTAGTAATAACACAACAAGACTAAGCACTTAACTAAGACCTCACCACATGTCAGGCACTCAGCAAAGCTGAGATCACAACTGTGTCTCTGTTCAGGACAAACCAGAGCACATGCCCCAGATTCAGCAAGAGAGAATCCTCTCCTCCTTCCTAAACAAGGGGGCAGAAGGAGTCTGGGAACCCAGGCACACTCCTGGGTCGGGCAGGGATCGGAAAGGAGAGCCAGTGGCGCTGCAGCTGGAGCTCTGAACCCATCCCGGGCTCACACGAGCTTCCAAGCCATGGGGCGCGTCTCTGATTATTATGAAAGAATTAAAAGTATAACAGCTAGCATTTTACCACGCACTAGACACTGCTTTAAGCTCTTTACATATATTATCTCTTTTAAGTTTCACAGGAACACTATTAGGAAGGCACAAGTCCTTCTTGGCGACGAGAAAACTGAGGCAAGGACAGATTAGGTAAATCGCCCAATATTTTACCACGAGGAAGAGGCAGAGGTGGTAGTTGGGGAGGAGGGCTGGGGCGCAGAGAGCGCGGGAGATCCTCAAACCCAAGGCATGAAGCGAGCCCGCCTCCAAACGGGAGGCTCCAACAAGGGGACGCAAACTGTCTCCTGTGCCTCCCAACCCAGTCCTTTGCTGGTGGCTGCAGCTTCTCTTCCCCGAGGCCGAGGACCAGGTCACCGCTGGCAAGAAGGCTCAGAAGGATCGCGGGGCTCCAGGCTGACTCACCTCCCCGAGAGCAATCACGGTCCGACCTCACCTTCCTGGAGCGGAAGTGCCTCCAATTACCCACGACTCCAGGACTACACTTCCCAGAATCCCTAAGTGGAAACGCCTCAAAAAAAAAAAAAAAAAAAAAATCTCACCGACCTCCTGGACTACACGTCCCTGAATCCTCTGCAGGCCAGCGTTTCCTGCTAGCCGGCCTCTGTTTTCGCTACAGCTGATTCGGTTTGAGTCACTTCTTTGCTTCCGTTTTGCTTTATTCATTTATTAAAGCTCGTGAGAAAATAATTACAAATTTTTAAAAGGAAAAGCGAAGCTTTCATTATGAAGATAAATTAAAATCCAAGTTTTTTAAGAGAAGTAAAACGTAAGATAGGAAACCTGAAAGTGACTTTAGAAGCAAGGATGGACATGTTATCAGGGAGGACTAATCCCTGAAGGACATCATGCTTGGTAAAGTAGAGGGTCTGCGAAAAAGAGGAAGACCCTGAAGGAGATGGATTGACACAGTGGCTGCAACATATGGGCTCAAACATAACAGGACCCGGCAGTGTTTCCTCCTGTTGTACACAGGGTGGCTATGGGTCGGAACCGACTCCATGGCACCTAACAACAACAACAACAAAAGTGACTTAGGCTGAACTGCAATGGACACCGAACTTAACTCTTCAGTTACTACTGGTTTAACAATATACCAGCCACTTTTTATGCCTCTGGACCTTGTAGGTAGTACGTTATTCCAGTTCTAAAGCATTTAGTGTGAAAGTGGATCCCTTTTGAAATGTGTGAAGCTCAGCAGACCGGAGTTGGAGCCTCGTCATTATGTAGGTTGAGCATTCTAGAAGGTGATACTTTCTGGTTGTGTTAGTTTTGTAAATTTTTGTAAACTTTTGCTTTTTTTCCCTTTATTTCTGTGAAATAAGGCTTGCAAACATAATTACGGCTTTCCTGTGTGATAGTTAGGGAGCCCTGATGAGTTTTTCTTTTTCTGTGTCATATTTGGAAAACCAGAGGTTCCCCATGTAACCTAATGAACAATCAAAAAAAAAAAAAAAAACCAAACGCATATCTGTCGAGTTGATTCCGACTCATAACAACCCTATAGGACAGGGTAGAGCTGCCCCCACAGGGTTTCCAAAGAGCAGCTGGTGGATTTGAACTGCTGACCTTTTGGTTAGCAACCAAGCTCTTAACCACTGCGCCACCAGGGCTCCAACCTAATGGAAAGGTGCCTGCAATAAATTTTCTATTTACTTCTTATTGGTATATTATCATACCACACATTGGTGGCACCAGAGTACCACTCACCTTATTGGTGGCTTGTATTACCAGATCAAAGGACACCCTGGTGGTGTAGTGGTTAAGAGCTATGGCTGCTAACCAAAAAGTCGGGAGTTTGAATCCACCAGGTGCTCCATGGAAACCCTATGGGGCAGTTCTACTCTGTCCTATAGGGTCGCTATGAGTTGGAATTGACTCAATGGCAATGGGTTTGGGTTTCTTTTTTTTTTTTTTTTTTTGGTTTATTACCAGATCATATTTCTCAAAATTCTTATTACCAACCAAAAGTTAAAACACAGTTAGTAAGCATGCATTCCAATACTGAAAACACATGCCATCAAAAAAATTTAAAAGAATAAATAAAAATTTCATAATGAAAGTTAAGGAACACTGGATCTCAAACTTGTATCCAATGCCTGCTCCCAAAACATCACTAAAACACAGAGGCTTATCTATGGAAAACAGTTCCTATGGCAAGCACTGAAATTGTGCCCCTGTCCAAACATCTGACACCCATCTTTTGGATAACTTTACCATAACATCAGCTCAAATATACAAGTTTGTTAATTTTTTACTTAGCACATTAGGGCACTACATGAACATTACAACTGTACCTTCCTTGCTTTCACGGATGAAAATTGGTCTACGATGTGCTCAAAGTCATTTTTTTCAGTTTCTTCTCTTTCTACTCTCAGCAAAGCAAGATCACACAATCTGCCTTGACTCATGGAGGCTCTCAAATACTAAAGTATTAGTTTTAACTTGCTGAATGATCTCTCAAAGCTGGCAATGGAAACTGCATTGGTTAGCATTATCTGAATAGCAATGTGAAGACTGGGGAAGACGTTCTCATCTCCATAGTGAACAATAAATTCTAGAAGCTCTTCAGGTCTTGATATTTTCATGTGGGCCTGACTTTATAGCAACATTCTGCAGTCCAAAATTTCCTCATACAGCTGCTGTCCATCAATATCACGGCTGTAGAATTTGCCCAAATTTTTGCACTTCTTTAGGTCATTACTGTCAGCATCATAACACAGTCCCTTAATCAAGAAAGAACACAAACTTGGCGTCAATGTTATGCAAACAAGTGAACCTTTCGTCCATTTCTCTGTGAAGGCGGTCAGGAGTTCCCTTCATGACTCTTTCCACTTCCTCCTTCGTTGTTAACCCAGCGTCCCTCGAGTTCTCACCAGCCATTTGTTTCTTCTGTCTGTGACGTCTTTTGACTTCAACATTCCACTCTTGACAGAGACCGCATCCTTCTTGGAGTGACTCACTGACCAACACTTCTCTTTCATCATCAAAGCGATCTCAGAGGGCTTTCAAACCCAGGGCAACATTGTGGAAGTTCATGCTAGGATCCTGCAGCCTCTTTTGAACATGTCAATGCGAGTGAGTGCTTTGTTCCAAAATCCTAGCAAAGTCAGAAAATCATAACATGCCGTTGTACAGCTGCCTTGCATCACTTCTTGTTTCACTGGTCTCATTTTTATCATCTATCATGTCCTGGAGAACTTGAAGTATCTCCTCAAGATACTTGATGGGCTTCACTGCTTCTGTCCTTGCACTTCACCTGGTTTTGGACTCTGACTTAACAACCACAGGCACAGCGTTTCTGAGTTTTTGTGTTGAATGGGAGAAGAACACATAGAGAGCTTCGATGGCTTCAAAAAACATGACCACCATTGTATCCTGCTTGGCTGCATGTAGACCCACCAAATTGAGTAAGTGATTGTCGCAATTCACAAACACTGCCAAGTTATTTTTCTCACTTATTCTTTGATGAACACCACTTATGTGTCCAGCCATCACAGCAGCATTTTCATAGCACTGTAACTGACAATCTTGTAGCTCCATTTCATCCTTCTCTAGCTGCTTCAAGATATTTTCGATCAAGCTCTCAGCATTCTTGTGGCTTATCTGGATAAAACCAAGGAAAGACTCTCTAACACAGACTGTTTTCCTCAAAATCAACTTCCATGTATCTCACTATTTCTGACATCTGTTCACAGTGTACTTCATTAGGAATGGAGTCAAACATGAGACCATAGTACTTGGATTTACAAATGCTTCTCTGTAAACTCCATTGAACAGTGGATGCCATCAGGTGGATGAATTTGTTCTGGACAACTGGTGAAAGATAAGACATATATTCAGGATAACTTTCCACATGATTGAAGTATTCTTTCATGATAGGGTCAAAGATGGCCAGTAGTTTCAATAAGCCAAGGAAATTGCCCACATTGGATCCCTGTCTAGCTGACGTGACTCCGTGTGTCCTTGCAATGCCAGGTTCTGAGTCACAAAGAATTTTATGCAGTGAAGGATTCTTGTCAAGATATCACATCACTTCTGCTTTTCCCTCTCAATCTGTGACCGAAGTTCCCTGTCAATAAGTTCCCCTGTTTTCAGCTAAATTTCTTTCCACTGTGTGAAGCACTCACGATGATTCTTGGCATTTTCATGAACACTAATCCTTTCAGGTGCTTTCCACTGGTTGAATCCACTTTCCTGCTCCAATGTGGATTGATGGTCTGACAGGGAAAAGAGAAGACAACAGATATAAAATGCAGACTTTTTAGAAGGGAAATAGACCAGCCATGAGCGGATCACTTCCTCACCACGACCATTTCCCAATTTCTTCTTGAACCAGGTTTTGTTCATTGAGTGGTTATTTGTTGGTGGGAAAGGCCCCTCAATGTTCTGTAAATACTTTGAACCCAGCTTTATTATTTCTGTTCTCAACGCATCAGGCAGAATTGCTCTTCCAGTATCCCTGTTGAACTTCAGAAGTCCAATGTCATGCCGTTGAATCACTTGGTATGACAGTTTGAGGCTCTTCGACACCATCCAGTTCTCTAGTTTCAGTGTTGTCAGGTAAAATCTCATCACTAAACTCAACATCACCACCACCATCATCGTCTTCCTCTCCTGGGATGTCCATGTTTTCTCTGGCAGCCTCGCTTTTAATCTTGTCATATTTCGATATATCCAACCGACTTCCTCCTCAGCTTGTGCTGCATTTGCACTTGATCCACCTTTAGATTCTAACAAACTTGCAGCAGGTGCAGGTGACTCCATGGAACATGTCAAACTACTTGCTCTGGGATTTTCAAAGAAGTTCAAGAAGAACTTGCTGGACTTCTTGCCTTCCTCCACCTCCAACTTTCATCTCTTTCATCCTTCAGTCCCATATTCTTATTCATGAAGAAACATTTCATGGTCTTCTTACACAATGTTCTGGAATAAAGAAATGACATTTCTAATAAGAACATTCTCTCGCAAAACTTCAGGTGCCAAATTTGGTTGTCAGACGGCTGTTTTAGCTTTTAGATGCATTGATGTCTAGTGTGTTTGAGGAAAGACATGGGGCCATACCGGGTTAATAGAAACTACACAGTGGCATGCATACACACGCACACACACACACACAGACACACACCATTTAAGTGGTGCCAGGACACGTCCCATACCTGCCATACCTTAGATACGCCTCTGATAATACAACCTGTTGATAAGACAAAAACGGAGTTCATAGTTTATCGTGGTAAGGGAGAACACCACCTCGACAGAGCTTTGGCAATGTTTTGGAGCAGAAAAGGCAAGGTTAGGATTTATTGAAAATTGGAAATTTGGTTTAAGGCAGGTCTTTCACTGAGGGGAGGGGCTTGATTAGGATTGGGTAAGGGTCATCATACTGCAGTCTATAATTGGTGGAAATAGGATTTAAAAAAAAATATTTTATTGTACTTCAGGTGAAGGCTTACAGAACAAATAGTTTCTCATGAAACAGTAGTACACATGTTGTTTTATGACATTGGTTAACAACCCCACAACATATTAACCGTCTAACTTCTCAACTTTTTTTTTTTTGGTGAAAATACACATAGCCAAAGATACACCGTTTCAAAAATTTCTGCATACACAGTTCAGTGACATTGACTACGCTCTTCCAATTGTGCTGCTATTCTCACTTAAAATGAAGGCTTACAGAACAAAATAGTTTCTCATTGAACAGTTACTACACATGTTGCCCTATGACAATGGTTAACAATCTTACAACACATCAACAATATCCTTACTCAACCTTGGGTTCCTTATCACCAGCTTCCTTGTCCCCTTCTGTCTTCTGGCCCTTGTCACTGGACTACTGTATCTCATTAGTCCCATTTGGTTTTATGGGGCTGTCCACTCCCAGGCTGAACAGTGAACCTCGGAGATAACTTCACCACTGAGCTCAAAGGGTGTCTGGGGACCATACTCTCGAGGTTTCTCCAGTCTCCTTTAGGCCAGTAAATCTGGTCTTTTTTTTGTGAGTTAGAATTCTGCTCTACATCCTTCTCCAGCTCCGTCCAGAACCCTCTGTTGTGATCCTGGTCAGAGCAGTCAGTGGTGGTAGCCGGGCACCATCTAGCTGTACTGGACTCAGTCCGGTGGAGGCCTTGGTAGCTGTGGACAATTAGTCCTTCAGACTAATCTTTTCCTTGTATCCTGTTCTCTTCATTCTCCCTTGTTCCCGAAGGGATGAGACGAGTGGAATATCTTAGACGGCTGCTCACAGGCTTTTAAGACCCCAGACACTGCTCACCAAGGTAGAATCTAGAGCATTGTCTTTATAAGCTGTGTCATGCCAATTGAGCTACATGTTCCCCGAGACCATGGTCCCCACAGCCCTCCGCCCAGCAATTCAGTCCCTCAGGGAGTTTGGATGTGTCTATGGGGCTTCCATGACCTTTCCTTGTACAGGTTGTGCTAGTTTCCCCTGTACTGTGTACTGTCTCACCCTTCACCCAAGATACCACTTATCTATTGCCTGTTTAGTATTCCCCCCCCCCCCCATCCCTGGTAACCAACAGAGATCGTTACATTTTGTGTGTGAACTTTTTCATGGGTTTTTACAATAGAGGTCTCATACAATATTTGTCTTTTTGTGATTGACTTATTTCACTCAGCATAATGTCCTCCAGTTTCATCCATGTTATGAGATGGTTCACAGATTCATTGTTGTTCTTTCGAAATAGTGAGGATTTTTGAGGCAAACTGTCTATTGATGCTTTAGGTGATCCTTAAACTTGGGATGTGGACATACTGGCAGATAATCAGGAAGCTGGAGACACTGAGCCCCTAAATTCCCTTGAATCATTCCTGCCAACAGAATCGGCCCTCTCACTCCTACTGGAAGAGATTATTCCATTTTTGTCTGCTAAAATACCTTGCCCAGTAAAACCATTAGCCCTTCTATTTCCATCTAATGAGATTAACCCAGCTGCATCTAAAGCATCTTTGTCTGAGCCTTTGCCTGGGGCACTACCTGAGGCAGATGCTTTACAAGACAATGCTGAATGTTCTCAAAACATTTCCTCACCAATTTTGGCTTCTAGACTAGATTTAAGTCCCAGTAAGCCCAAAAAGGTGAAGTACAAAGTGTAACCCAGGAGGAGGTACACTACACTCCAAAAGAACTGCTTGACTTTTCTAATATGTACAAACAGAAACCTGGGGAATATGTGTGGGAGAGGCTATTAAGGGTGTGAGATAATGGTGAAAAGAACATAAAGATGGATCAGTCTGAGTTTATTGAAATGGGCCCACTAAGCAGATTCTTCATTTGATGTTTCAGCTCAAGAAGTTGGGAAAGGATCTAATAGTTTATTTGGTTGGGTTGCTGAAGCATGGATTATGCGGTGGCCTACACTAAATCAAGCTGAAGTACCAGACCTGCCTTGGTATACTGCAGAAGAAGGTAGCCAAAGGCTTAGGGAAATTGGCATGTAGGGTGGATTTATCAAGTTAGACCCACAGACCTACACACAGAGTGCCCAGAGGACACACCTTTTACCACAATGGTGAGGAACAAATTTGCAAAGGGAGCCCCAGCATCCTTGAAGACTGCTGTGATTGCTATTTTATGTAAGTCAGATCTGACAGTGGGCACTGCCCAAACTGAATTAAGACACCTAACTACAGTGGGGCTGACTGGACCCTGTGGTGCTAGGGGCCAAGTGGTGGCACTCAATCAACAAAGACAAGGTGGGCGTGGTTACTGTAATGGACAGCACAGTCAAAGCAGTAATCAGAATAGTCTGACTCATATGGACTTATGGCGTTGGCTACTTAGTCAAGGTGTCCTTAGGAGTGAAATAGATAGGAAATCTACTAAATATTTACTTGATCTATACAAGTGGATGAATTCTAGGTCAAGTGAAAAGCAGTCAAACTCGAATCACCAGAATACAGAGTCATGGCCCCTCAATTCCCAGACTTGAGGGAGTTTAAAAACCCACAACCCATTGATTGAAGGGGAGGCTGGGCCCCCATGAGGAAGGACTACAATACACTGCCCAAAACTTACACTGTTAATCTTTCTCCCAGCCTTCCCCAAAGGGATCTATGGCCTTTTACAAGAGTGTTCATTGGGGAAAAGAAAATAATCAGAATTTTTGGGGATTATTGGATACTGGATCTAAACTGACATTAATTCCAGGAGACCCAAAACATTACTGTAGCCCACCAGTCAGAGTGAGGGCATATGGAGGTCAGGTTATTAATGTAGTTTTAGCTCATGTCCATCTCACAGTAGGAACAGTCGGTCCCTGAACCCATCCTGTGGTGATTTCCCCAGTTCCAGAATGCATAACTGGAAGAAATACACTCAGCAACTGGCAGAACCCCCATGATGGATCCCTGAGAGATGGAGTAAAGGCTATTATGGTAGGAAAAGCCAAGTGGAAGCCATTAGAACTACTCCTACGTATGAAAACAGTAAACCAAAAGCAATCCCGCATTCCCAGAGGGATTGCAGAGATTACTGCCACCATCAAGGACTTGAAGGATGCAGGGATGGTAATTCCCACCACATCCTCATTCAACTCACCTATCTGGCCTGTGCAAAAAACAGATAGATCTTGGAGAATGACAGTGGCTTACAAAAAACAACCAGGTGGCAACTCCAACTGCAGCTGCTGTTCCAGATGTAGTTTCATTGTTTGAGCAAATTAATACATCTCCTGGTACCTGCTATGTGGCTATTGAGCTGGCTAATGCCTTTTTCTCCATAACTGTTTTGAAGGACCATCAGAAGCAGTTTGACTTTAGCTAGCAAGGTCAGAAATACATCTTCCTTGCCTATCTAAGGGCTACATCAACTCTCCATCTCTATGTCATAATTTAGTCTGCAATGAACTTGGTCGCCTTTCCCTTCCACAAGATGTCACACTGGTCCACTACATTGATGACTTTATGCTGATTGGACCTAGAAAGGAAGACGTGTCAATGACTCTGGACTAATTGATAAAACATTTGCATGCTACAGGGTGGGAAATCAATCCCACAAAAATACAGGCACCTTCCACCTCAGTGAAATTTCTAGGGGTCCAGTGGTGTGGGGCATGTCAAGATATTCCTTCTAAAGAAAGTTAAGGATAAGTTATTGCACCTGGCTCCTCCCACAACTAAAAAGAGGGCACAATGCCTAGTTGGCCTCTTTGAATTTTGGAGGCAGCATATTCCTCATCTGAGTGTGCTACTCCAGCCTATTTATCAAGTGACTTGAAAAGCTGCTAGTTTTGAGTGGGGCCCAGAACAAAAGAAGGCTCTGCAACAGGTTCAGGCTGTCATGTAAGCCGCTCTGCCACTCGGGCGATATGATCCAGCTGATCCAATGATGCTTGAAGTGCCAATGAAGATAGAGAAGCTGTTTGGAGTCTTTGGCAGGCCCCTATTGGTGAATCACAGCACAGACACTTAGACTTTTGGAGCAAAGCCCTGCCATCCTCTGCAGATAACTACTCTCCTTTTGAGAAACTGTTTTTTGCTTGTTACTGGACCTTAGTAGAGACTGAATGCTTAACCATGGGCCACAAAGTCACCATGAGGCCTGAGCTGCCCATCATGAACTGGGTGTTGTCTGACCCACAGAGTCATAAAGTTGGACATGCACAGCAGCACTCCATCATTAAATGGAAGTGGTATATATGAGCTCAGACTCGAGTCGGACCTGAAGGCACAAGCAAGTTGCATGAGGAAGTGGCCCAGATGCCCAGAGTCTCCACTCCTGTCACATTACCTTCCATCTCCCAGTCTGCACCTATAGCCTCATGGGGAGTTCCTTATGATCAGCTGACTGAAGAAGAGAAAACTCGTGTCTGGTTTAGAGATGGTTCTGCATGAAATACAGGCACCACGCGAAAGTGGACAGTGGCAACACTACAGCCCCTTTCTGGGACTTCCTGGGAGGACAGTGGTGAAAGGAAACCCTCCAATGGGCCGAACATTGAGCAGTTCACCTGGTTGTTCACTTTGCTTGGAAGGAGAAGTGGCCAGATGTGCAACTGTATATTGATTCATGGGTTGTGGCCTTTGGTTTGGCTGGATAGTCAGGGACTTGGAAGGAACGTGATTGGAAAATTGGAGACAAGGTTTTATGGGGAAGAGGTATGTGGATAAACCTCTCAGAGTGGGCCAAAGAAGTGAAGATATTTGTGTTTCATGTGAATGTTCACCAAAGGGTGACCTCAGCAGAGGAGGATTTTTTTTTTTTTTTTTTTGTACTTCAGGTGAAGGCTTACAGAACAAATTGTTTCTCATGAAAAAGTACACATATTGTTTTATGACATTGGTTAACAACCCCACAACATGTCAACCCTCTCCCTTTTTGACCTCTTTTTTTGGTGAAAACATACATAGCCAAAGATACACCATTTCAAAAATTTCTACATGCACAGTTCGGTGACATCGACTATGCTCTTCAAGTGTGCTGCTATTCTCACTTTAGATGAAGGCTTATAGAACAAAATAGTTTCTCATTTAACAGTTAGTACACATGTTGCCCTAGGACAATGGTTAACAACCTCACAACACATCAGCACTATCCTTACTCAACCTTGGGTTCCCTATCACCAGCTGTCCTGTCCCCTTCTGCTTTCTGGCCCTTGTCCCTGGACTGCTGTGCCTCATTTGGTTTTATGGGGCTGTCCACTCCCCGGCTGAACCTCAGAAATGACTTCACCACTGAGCTAAAAGGGTGTCTGGGGGCCATACTCTCAGGGTTTCTCCAGTCTCCTTTAGGCCAGTAAATCTGGTCTTTTTTTTTTTTGTGGGTTAGAATTTTGTTCTACATCCTTCTTCAGCTCTGTCCAGAACCTTCTGTTGTGATCCTGGTCAGAAGAGTCAGTGGTGGTAGCCAGGCACCATCTAGCTGCACTGGACTCAGTCTGGTGAAGGCTGTGGTAGCTGTGGTCCATAAGTCCTTTGGACTAATCTTTTCCTTGTATCCTGTTCTCTTCATTCTCCCTTGCTCCCGAAGGGATGAGACCAGTGGAGTATCTTAGATGGCTGCTCACAGGCTTTTAAGACCCCAGACGCTACTCACCAAGGTAGAATGTAGAACATTGTCTTTATAAACTGTGTTATGCCAATTGAGCTAGATGTTCCCTGAGACCATGGTCCCCACAGCCCTCCACCCAGCAATTCAGTCCCTCAGGGAGTTTGGATGTGTCTATGGAGCTTCCATAACCTTTCCTTGTACAAGTTGTGCTGGTTTCCCCTGTATTGTGTACTGTCTCACCCTTCACCCAAGATACCACTTATCTATTGCCTGTTTAGTATTCCCCCCCCCCCATCCCTGGTAACCAACAGAGATCGTTACATTTTGTGTGTGAACTTTTTCATGGGTTTTTACAATAGAGGTCTCATACAATATTTGTCCTTTTGTGATTGACTTATTTCACTCAGCATAATGTCCTCCAGTTGCATCCATGTTATGAGATGCTTCACAGATTCATCATTGTTCTTTCTCGTTGCATGGTAGTCCATTGTGTGTATGTACCATAGTTTGTTTATCCATTCATCTGTTGATGGGCATCTAGGTTGTTTCCATCGTTTTGCTACTGTGAACAATGCTGCCATGAACATAGGTGTGCATATGTCTATTCGAGTGACGACTCTTATTTCTCTAGGATATATTCCTAGGAGTGGGATTGCTGGATCGAATGGTATGTCTATTTCTAGCTTTCTGAGGAAGCGCCATATCATTTTCCAAAATGGTTGTATCATTTTGCATCCCCACCAGCGGTGCATAAGAGTTCTGATCTCCCCACAACCCCTCCAGCATTTGCTATTTCCAGTGTTTTTGATTCGTGCCAGTAATGCCGGGGTGAGATGGTATCTCATTGTCGTTTTAATTTGTATTTCTCTAATGGCTAGTGATCGCGAGGATTTCCTCATGTGTCTGTTGGCCATTTGAATGTCTTCTTTGGTGAAGTGTTTGTTCATTTCCTTTGCCGATTTTTTAATAGGATTATTTGTCTTGTTGTTGTAGAGGGGTTGGATTTTCTTGTAGATTATGGAGATTAGACCTTTGTCTGACTTGTACTGTCCAAAATTTTTTCCCAGTCTGTAGGTTCTCTTTTTACTCTTTTGGTGAAGTCTTTTGAAGAGCATAGGTGTTTGGTTTTTAGAGGATCCCAGTTATCTAGCTTATCTTTTGGGGTTTGTGCATTGATGGTTATGGTTTGTATCCTGTTAATGCCGTGTATTAAGGCCTGTAGTGTTGGTCCTATTTTTTCTTCTATGAACTTTATAGTTTTAGGCCTTATATTCAGGTCTTTGATCCATTTTGAAGTAGTTTTTGTATATGGCATGAGATATGGGTCCTGTTTCATTTTTTTGCAGATGGATATCCAGTTTTGCCAGCACCATTTATTAAAAAGACTGTCTTTTCCCCATTTGATAGCAGAGGAGGATTTTAACAATCAAGTGGATAGGATGACGTCTTCTGTTGAAATCAGTCATCCCCTTTCCCCAGCTCCTCCTATCATTGCTCAATGGGTTCATGAATGAAGTGAGCATGATGGCAGGAATGGAGGTTATACATGGGCTCAGCAACATGGACTTCCAGTCAACAAGGCCGACTTGGATACAGCCACTGCTGAGTGCCCAATCTGCCAGTAGCAGAGACCAGCACTGAGTCCCTGATATGGCAACATCCCTTGAGGTGATCAGCCAGCAACCTGGTGGCAAGTTGATTACATTGGACCACTTCCACCATGGAAAGGGCAAAGTTTTGTTCTTACTGGAATAGACACTGACTCTGGATATGCTTTTGCCTTCCCTGAACAAAATACGTCTGCCAAAACTACCATCTGTGGACTTACAGAATGTTTTATCCACTGTCATGGTATCCCACACAGAATCACCTCCTATAAAGGACTCACTTCACAGAAAATGAAGTACAGCAATGGGCTCACGCTCATGGAATTCACTGGCCTTACCGTGTTCCCCATCATCTTGAAACAGCAGCCTCATAGAATGATGGAATGGCCTTCTAAAGACACAATTATGGTGCCATCTAGGTGGCAATACCTTGCAGGGTTAGGGAAATGTTCTCCAGGAGGCTGTATATGCTCTAAACCAGCGTCCAATATATGGTGCCAGGATTCATGGGTACAGAAATCAAGGGGTGGAAAAGGAAGTGGCACCACTCACTATTACCTCTAGTGACCCACTCACAAAATTTATGCTTCCTGTCCCCACAACATTATGCTCTGCGGGTCTAGAGGTCTTAGTTCCAAAGAGAGGAAATGCTTCCACCTGAGACACATCACTTATTCCATTGAACTGGAAGCTAAGAATGCCACCTGGCCACTATGGGCTCCTTATGCCTCTGGATCAACAGGCAAAGAAGGAAGTTACCATTTTGGCTGGTGTGATTGATCCTGATTACCAAGAGGAAATCAGATTGATATTACACAATGGAGGTAAGAAGAGTATGTCTGGAATGCAGGGGATCCCTTAGGGCATCTCTTAGTACTACCATGCCCTGTGATTAAAGTCAATAGAAAACTACTGCAACCCAATTCCAGCATGACTACTAAATGGCCCAGACCCTTCAGGAATGAAGGTTTTGGTCACCACACCAGGTAAAGAACCAAAGCCAGGTGAGGTGCTTGCTAGAAGTCCTAGCTAGAGCAATAAGGCAACAAAAAGAAATAAAGGGCATCGAAATTGGTAATGAAGAAGTTAAACTGTCCTTGTTTGTGGATGATATGATACTTAGAAAACCCTAAAGACTCCATGAGAAAACTACTGGAACTAATAGAAAGTTTCAGCAGAGTAGCAGGATACAAGATAAAGATACAAAAATCAGTTGGATTCCTATACACTAATAAAGAGAACAATGAAAAGGAAATCAAGAAAAAAAAATACAATTTATAATAGCCCCTAAAAAAATAAAATACTTAGGAATAAATCTAACCAGGGATATAAAAGACCTATACAAAGAAAACTACAAAACACTATACTGCAAGAAACCAAACGAGACCTACATAAATGGAGAAGCATACTGTGTTCATAGATAGGTAGACTCAACATTGTGAAAATGTCAATTCTACCTAAAGCAATTTACAAATACAATGTAATCTCGATCCAAATACCAACAGCATTCTTCAACGAGATGGAAAAACTGATCATTAACTTTATATGGAAAGGAAAGAGGCCCCCGATAATTAAAGCACTGTTGAGGAAAAAGAATAAAGTAGGAGGACTCACACTACCTGACCTCAGAACCTACTATACAGCTACGGTAGTCAAAACAGCCTGGTACTGGTACAACAACAGATACATTGACCAGTGGAACAGGATTGAGAACCCAGATGTAAATCCATCCACTTACAATCACCTGATCTTCGACAAGGGCCCAGTGTCCATCAAATGGGGAAAAGACAGTCTTTTTAACAAATGGTGCTTGCAAAACTGGATGTCCATCTGCAAAAAAATTAAACAGGACCCATACCTCACACCATATACAGAAAATAATTCAAAATGGATTGAAGACCTAAATATAAAGCCCAAAACTATATATTTTCATAGAAGAAAAGATAAGATCAATGCTAGAGGCCCTAATACATGGCAGTAACAAGATACAAACCATAACCAACAACACACAAACTCCAGAAGATAAGCTAGATAACTGGGATCTTCTAAAAATTAAACATGCTCATCAAAAGACTTCACCAAAAGAGTAAAAAGAGAACCTACAGACTGGGAAAAAATTTTTGGACATTACAAGTCAGACAAAGGTCTAATCTCTAAAAAATACAAGAAAATCCAACACCTCTACAACAAAAAGATAAATAATCCAATTAAAAAATGGGCAAAGGAAATGAAAAGATACTTCACCAAAGAAGACATTCAAGCAGCCAACAGACACATGAGGAAATCCTCGCAATCACTATCCATTAGAGAAATGCAAATTGAAACCACAGCGAGATACCATCTCACCTGGCATTACCGGTGCAAATCAAAAAAACTGGAAATAACAAATGTTGGAGAGGCTGCAGGGAGATCAGAACCCTTAGGCACTGCTGGTGGGAATGAAAAGTGATACAGCCATTTTGGAAAATGATATGGCGCTTCCCTAGAAAGCTAGAAATAGAAAAACCATACCATCCAGCAATCCCACTCCTAGGAATATATCCTAGAGAAATAAGAGCCATCACAGGAATAGACATATGCACACCCCTGTTCATTGCTGCATTGTTCACAGTAGCAAAACGATGGAAACAACCTAGATGCCCATCAACAGATGAATGGATAAACTATGGTATATACACACAATGGAGTATTATGGAGAAATAAAGAACAACGATGAATCTGTGAAGCATTTCATAACATGGATGCAACTGGAGGACATTATGCTGAGTGAAATAAGTCAATCATAAAAGGACAAATATTGTATGAGACCTCTATTGTAAAAACTCATGAAAAAATTTACACACAAAAAGAAACAATCTTTGTTGGTTACGAGAGATGGGAGGGGTGTGATGGGGAAATACTAAATAGACAATAGATAGATGGTAACTTTGGTGAAGGGCAAGACAGTACATAATACTCTGGAAGCCAGTACAACTTGTACAAGGAAAGGTCGTAGAAGCTCCATAGACACATCCAAACTCCCTGAGGGACTGAATTGCCAGGCGGAGGGCTGTGGGGGACCATGGTCTCGGGGAACATCTACCTCAATTGGCATAACACAGTTTATAAAGACAGTGTTCTACATTCTACCTTGGTGAGTAGCGTCTGGGGTCTTAAAAGCCTGTGAGCAGCCATCTAAGATACTCCACTGGTCTCACTTCTTTGGGAGCAAGGGAGAATGAAGAAGACAAGACACAAGGGAAAGATTAGTCCAAAGGACTAACAGACCACAACTACCACAGCCTCCATCAGCCTGAGTCCAGTACAGCTAGATGGTGCCCAGCTACCACCACTGACTGCTCTGACCACGATCACAACAGAAGGTTCTGGACAGAGCTGGAGAAGGATGTAGAACAAAATTCTAACTCACAAAAAAAGATCAGACTTACTGGCCTGACAGAAACTGGAGAAACCCCAAGAATATGGCCCCCAGACACCCTTTTAACTCAGTAATGAAGTCACTCCCGAGGTTCAGCCGTCAGCCAAGGATTAGACAGCCCCATAAAACAAAACAAGACTAACGGGGCACAGTAGTTCAGGGACAAAGACTAGAAGGCAAGAGGGGACAGTAAAGCTGGTAATAGGGAACCCAAGGTTGAGAAGGGACAGTGTTGACATGTCATGGGGTTGTTAATCATTGTCATAAGACAATACGTGTACTGTTTAATGAGAAACTATTTGTTCTGTAAACCTTCAACTAAAGTACAATTAAAATTTAAAAAAAGCTGCCGAGCGGCCATCTAAGATGCATCAATTGATCCCAACCCACTTGGAGCAAAGGAGAATGAAGAACACCAAAGACTCAAGGAAAATATTAACTCAAGATACAAAAGGACCACATACACCAGTGACTTCATCATCCTGAATCCAGAAGAACTAGATGGTGCCCACCTACCACCAATGAGTGCCCTGACAGGGAACACAACAGAGTACTGGACAGAGCAGGAGAAAAGTGTGGAGCAGAACTCAAATTCATGTAAAAAGACCAGACTTAATGGTCTGACACTAGAGGAAGCCCCAAAGCCATGGCCCCCGGACGCTTTCTTTTTTTTTTTAATATTTTATTGTACTTCAGGTGAAGGCTTACAGAACAAACAGTTTCTCATGTAACAGTAGTACACATGTTGTTTTATGACTTTGGTTAACAACCCCACAACATTTTAACCCTCTAAATTCTCAGTGGACGCTTTCTTAACCCATAACTAAAACCATTCCTGAAGCCCACTCTTCAGACAAAGATTAGACCGGACTATAAAACATAAAATAATACTTGTGAAGAGTATGCTTCTTAGTTCAAGCAGATACACGAGGCCAAATCGGCAGCTCCTGTCTGGAGGCAGGATGAGAAGGCAGAAAGGGACAGGAGCTGGTTGGAGGGACATGGGAAACCTAGGGTGGAAAGGAGGATTGTGTTGTCACATTATAGGGATTGCAACTAGTGTCACATAACAATATGTGTATAAATTTTTGTATGAGAAAAAAATGAAACTGAAATGAAAAAAGAAAGAAAATCAGTTGACCATAGATGTAAGGGATGTATGTTTTTTCTGAACTCTCAATTCTATTACATTAGTCAGTATATCTATCCTTATACCACTACTACACTGTTTTGATTACTGTAGCTTCATAGTAAGTTTTGAAATCAGGAAGTGTGAATCCTCCTACTTGTTCTTTTTTAAGATTGTTTTGGCTATTTGGTGCCCCTTGCAATTCTATATGAATCTGAAGATTGGCTTTTCTATTTCTGCAAAGGATTTTGGAATTTTGATAAGGATTGTGTTGAATCTAGAGACCACTTTAGATAGTACTGACACTATAATAATATTAAGTCTTCCAATCTGTGATCATTGGATGTCTTTCTATTTATTTAGATCGTCTTAAATTTGTTTCAGCAATGTTTTATAGTTTTCAGTACACAAGTGTTTCACTTCCCTGGTTAAATTCATTCCTAAGTGTTTCACCTCCCCAGTTAAATTTATTTCTACTTATTTTATTCTTTTAGATATGATTATAAATGGAATTTTTTTTCTTCATTTCCTTTCCAGATTGTTCATTGCTGGCCTATAGGAACATAGCTGATATTTGTGTGTTGCTCTTGTACCCTGCAACTTTGCTGAATTCACTTATTCGTTCTAGTAGTTTTCTTGTGGATCCTTTGAGATTTTTCATGTATGTAAGATCATGTCATCTGCAAATAGAGATACTTTTACTTCTTCCTTTCCAATTTGGACACTTTTACTTATTTTTCTTACCTAATTGTTCTGGCTAGAACTTCCAGAATAATATTGAATAGCAGTGGTGAAAATAGGCATCCTTGTCTTGTTATCTCAAAGGGTTTCTTTTATTCTTGATATTGATGATTTGTGGCTTTTTTTTCTTCAACAGTCTGCCTAGAAGTTTCTCCATTTTATTAAAATTTTCAAAGAATCAGCCTTTGTCTTCATTGAGCTTTTTTTCCTTTTTTTATTGTACTTTAGATGAAGGTTTACAGAGTGAATTAGTTTCCCATTAAACAATTAAAACACATTGTTTTGTGACATTGGTTGCCAACCCCACGACATAACAACACTTCCCTTCTCGACCTTGGATTCCCCATTACTAGCTTTCCTGTCCCTTCCCCTACCTTCTTGTCTTTGCCCCTGAGCTAGTGTGCCCATTTAGTCTTGTTTTATTTTATGGGACTGTCTAATCTTTGGCTGAAGGGTGAAGCTCAAGAGTGACTTCAGTATTGAGTTAAAAGCATGTCCAGGGCCAATATTCCCAAGTTTCCCCAGTCTCCGTCAGACCAGTAAATCTGGTTTTTTTTAATGTGAGTTAGAATTTTGTTTACATTTTTCTCCAGCTCTCTCTGGGACCCTCTATTGTGGTCTCTGTCAGAGCCATCAGTGGTGGTAGCTGGGCACCATCTAGTTGTGCTGGACTCAGTCTGGTGGAGGCTTATGGTAGTTGTGGTCCATTAGTCCTTTGGACTAATCTTTCCCTTGTGTGTTCGGTTTTCTTCCTTCTCCCCTGCTCCAGATGGCGTGGGACCACTGGTGTAACTTAGATGGCCACTCACAAGCTTTTAAGACCCCAGATGCTACTCACCAATGTAGGATGTAGAACATTTTCTTAATAAACTATGTTACGTCAATTGAGCTAGATGTCCCCTGAGACCATGGTCCCCACCCCTCAGCCCAGTAATTCCATCCATCAGGGAGTTTAAATGTGTCTATGAAGACCCCACTACCTTGCCTTGGTCAAGTTGTGCTGACTTCCTCAGTATTGTGTGCTGTCCTACCCTTCACCAGAGTTACCACTTATCTATTGTCTAGTTATTTCTCTCTCCACCCCTGCCCTCCCTTGTAGCCATCAAAGATGGTTTCTTTCTGTGTGTAAACATTTTCACGAGTTTTGTAGTGGTTTTGGTAAGATGTGTTTTCATTCTCGTTTGATTCTAGGAATTTTTTTATTCCATCTTTGATTTTAATTGTTTTTAATTAAGCAGGATGCCATTCGGTTTCCATATATTTGATTTTTTCCCTTGCTCTTCCTGTTATTAATTTCTCCTTTTTTTTGGCATTGTGATCAGAGAAGATGCTTTATGTTATCTCAGTGTTTTGGATTTTATTGAAGGTTGCTTTGTGCCCTAAGATGTGATCTATTCTGGAGAACGTTCATGTGCGTTGGAAAAGAATGTGTACTTTGCTGCATCGAGGTGGGGTGTTCTATGTATATCTATGAGGTCAAATTGGCTCATTGTGGCCTTTAGATCTTCTGTATTTTTGTTGAGTTTCTTTCTAGATGTTCTGTCCTTTACCAAGAGTGGTGTGTTGAAGTCTCCTACTATTATAGTGGAACTTTCAATTTCTCTTTTCAGTGCTGTTAGAGTTTATGTATTTTGGAGCCCTGTCATTGGGTGCATAGATATTTATTATGGTTATGTCTCATGGTGGGTTGTCCTTTTAAACATTATATAATGTCCTTCTTTGTCTTTTATGGCAGATTTTGTCTTAAAGTCTATTTTATCTGAGATCAGTATTGCCACTTCTGCTCTTTTTTGGTGGCTATTTGCTTATTTTTTCTCCATCCTTTGATTTTTAATATATGTATGTATTTGTTTCTAAGGTGTGTCTCTTGTAGACAGTATATTATTGGGTGCTATTTTTTATTCATTCTGTCACTCTCTGTCTCTTTATGGGTGCATTTAAGCCATTTACATTCAGTGTGATTATTGATAGGTGTGAATTTATTGCTGTCATTTTGTAGCGTTTTTTTGTAGTGTTGATCTTTTCTTTGTTCCTCTTACTCCTCTGTGCTGAATTCCTTTTGTTTGTGGGTTTTTTTTTTTTTCATTTTTTTTTGTAGATTTTGTGTTTACTAAGACTTTATGTTTTTCTTCTTTATTTCGATGAGTAGGTGTGTTAACTTTCTTTGTGGTCACCTTGAAATTTACCTCTGTCTTCCTAAGTTTAAACCAGTCTTTTATTACTTGATATCACTTTGCCTTCCTCACCATTTGAAAGTTCTATACCTACACCATTTATTCCCTCTTTTATTGTTCTGATGTTGTTGTCATTTGCAGATTGACCTCTCTGGTTCCTTGTTGTAAATTTGTTAGTTTTCTTTTATCCTTGAGAGTTCTTTATCTAGGTTGGTATCTGGCTGATGCTGTTTTATGTCTTAGATTCAGGTTGTTGTCTGATGTTGTTCATTCTCTAACTGAAGGACTCCCTTTAATAATTCTTTTAAGTTTGTGTGGTTTTGACATATTCCCTTGATTTCTGTTTATCTGGAAATATCCTAATTTTGTCATCATATTTGAGTGAGGGTTTTACAGGATATATTATTCTTGGTTGGCAGATTTTTCTTTCAAGATTTTATTTATGTCATCCCATTGCCTCTTGCCTGCATGATTTCTGCCAAGTAATCAGAGCTTAGTCTTATTGTTTCCCCTTTGTATGTGACTTTTCATTTTTCTCAAGCTGCTCTCAGGATTCTTTGTCTTTGGTTTTAGCGAGTGTGATTATGATATGTCTTGGTGATTTTCTTTTGGGGCCTATCCTATATGGGGTTCGTTGAGCATCTTGAATGGTTGGCTTTTTGTCTTTCATGATATTAGGGAAGTTTTCTGTCAGCAAATCTTTAGTGATCCTCTCTATGTTTTCCATTTTCTCCCCCTGTTCTGGAACTCCAATCATATGGAAATTTTTGCTTTAGATTGTATCCCACATAGTTCTCATGGTTTCTTCACTTTTCTTTGATTTTTCCTCACAGTGGTATCCAAGGATTTGTTTTCAATTTCACTGATCCTGTCCTCCATTGTTTTAAATTTGCTCCTATAACTTTCTATTGCAGTGTCCATTTCTGAAATCTTGTTTATCTTTTGGATTTCTAATTGCTGTTTTTGTATGATTTCTAGTTGTTTATTTATTCTAACATTTTGTTCCTGTATTGAATTCCTGAATTCTTACATTGCTTTGTCTGTTTTTTCCCTGATTTTGTATTTCCATAATTTTGTCTATTTTTTCCTTATTTTTGTCTGCATTTTCCTTCAACTGTTGGAGAACCCTGAATATTAGCATTTTGAATTCCCTGTTAGGTAGTTCCAGTGCTTTTTCTTATACTGGAAGGTCATCTGGTGTTTTACTTTGTTTGCCTTCTGGAGCTATCCTCTCCTGTGTTTTTTATATGTTTTGATATTGTCTGCTATCTTTGGGACATTCAGCAATTATTTTCATTTGCTGATTGTAGATTTGTTTCATCCTGCTTTTTTGTTTTCTTTGGTTATGTCTGGGCAGGCGGGCTGCATGTGTTTTGTTGCTTGCTTGTCTGTGGGCACCATACTTCTCACCACCTTGTCCAGGTGGGCATGGCCGTCACTCAGCTGTGGTGTAATAGGGCAGGTCCAGCGGGGGTGACAGGGAGGAAACGGGTAGTTTGTGGCCTGAACCAGGGCTGATGAGGCGGGGCCAGGGGGCAGTGCAGGGCAGGGTCCGGGGGATTGCATGCATGCTACTCAAGGGTGCAGCACTCAGCACATGGTGCAGATAGGCAGGAAGAAAAGGAGAGGATGTGATGTGTGGAGCTAAACTGGTGAATGAAAGGAGAGAAACAAAAGCAAAAAAAAAAAAAAATAAAGAAAAAAGGTAAATAAAAGGGCAGCACGGTAGGATTCAGCAAGTGGGGGTGGGGCAGACTCAACGAGGCCATGTGCTGGTGGCTCTCTAACAGACCAGTACAGCACAGCCTAGCAAGAAGGGGTTGGGGATGGAGCACAGGGCTAGGTGGGTGGAGAAAGGAAAGGGAGAGAGAAGAAACAAAAACAAATAAAATGGCCCCGAGTGAACCAATGGTGACAGCGGCATAGACCCGGGGAGGGCATGTGCAGTGGCTCCCCAGCCAAGTGGTGCAGCATGGCCCCTAGAAAAGGGGCGGGGAGGGTGCACAGGGTTGAGCGGGTGGGAGAAATGAAAGAAGAGAGAAGAAACAGAAAAAAAAAGAACAAGGCAAACAAACCAAAAAATCACAACCCATCGAGAAGGGGAGGGGATGGCACATGGTGCTAGCTGGGTGGGAGAAGGGAAAGGAACAAAGGGAGAGAGAGAGAAGCAACAAACAAGGCCAAATAAATAAAACATAAACAAACAAAAAAAATGATGCTAAAGGGCTTGGCCAGTGGGGGTGGGGTGAACCTGGGCGGCAATGAGCTGTTGTCTCTCTGGCTGAGTGACCATGGCCCACTGGAAAGCAGTGGGGGCCTTGTAGAGAGAAGGTGGGGGTGGGAAAGCGTGTATCCCTCATTACCAGGTGCTCAGTCTCCTGTTGGGAGCTCCTTGAAGTTGCCTTCCCATACTCCCTACCTGTGGTCCTTGGTGGCTGAGGTCCAAGATGGCAAATTTGTGCCATGTTAGCTGGTAGGGGACCTCCACGCCATAGCTCTCCTCATTCTCTGTTCTCTGTCAGTTTCTTATTCCATTTGGTGCTTGATCAAGTTCTTTATTCCTGCATTTGATGGTTAAGATTTCAGGGTTGACATTTGTTATCTGTTTTACTTAGTTATTTGAGTCTTTGCTGCAGAGGGACAGCATGGTGCTTCTGTCTATAGCATCACATTGGCTCCACCTCCTGATCTTCTTTATTAAAATTCTGCTTTCAATTTTATGAATTTCTGCTCTTTTCTCCATTATCTTGCCATCTTTCTTTGGGTTTAATTTGCTCTTCTTCTGGTTCCTTTTGTTGGCAGCTTAGATGATTGCTTTCAAAACTTCCGTGCTTTCTAATATAACCATTTAATTCTATCAATATCCTTTGGTAGCTCCATCCCATGAATTTTGATATGCTGTGTTCTCATTTTCATTTAATTCAAATTATTTTCTAATTTTTCTTATTTCCTCTTTGACCTATGGGTTCTTTACAAGTGGGTTGTTCAACTTTAAAATGTGGAGGGATTTTCCAGACACCTAGTTTAATTCCATTGTGCTCAGAAAACATACTCTGCATAATTTTACTTCTTTTAAACTTGGTATGGTTGGTTTTATGGCCCAGAATATAATCTATATTGATGAACGTTCCAAATGCACTCAAAAGGAATGTGTATTTGGCCATTGTTGAATTAAATGTTTTACAAATGCCAAATAAGTCAATTTGAGTGGGAGTGTTCCTCAGGTCTTCTACAGCTTTACTAATTTTCTGTCACGTTGTTTTAGAGAAGAGTATTATATTCTCCATCTCTAATGTGAACTTTTATTAGTTTCTGCTTCATTAATCTTGAAGCTCTATTGTCAGGTACTTAATATTTAGGACTGCATATCTTCCTGGTGAATTGATCCTTTGATCCCTGATAGTATTCCTTGTCCCAAATTCTTTGTTGATATTAATATAGCTAGTCTAGATTTCTTTCAGTTGGTTTTAGTATGACATAGCTTTTTTTCATTCTTCATCTTTTACTCTATCTACATTGCTATATTTAAAAAGTTTCTTGTAGGTGGCATACAGCATATAGTTGGGTCTTACTTTTTTTTAAAATCCCATCTGACAATCTCTATGTTTTAAGTGTGTTTAGAGTACTAAAATTTAATGTAATTATTGAAATAATTTTATTTGAACCTACCATCATGCTGATTGTTTCCTATTTGTGCCGTGTGTTAATTTCTCTGTCTGCTTTGCATTGTTTTTAGGATTCCATTTTATCTCCACCACTGACTTATTAGTTATACCACTTCTAAAAAAATTTAAGTGATTGCTCTAAGGTTTACCATATACATCTTTTAACTTTTCACAATCTACCTACAAATAATATTATGCCAATTTATGTAGTGTATTAGAGTATACTTCTAATTTCTCTCTGTCCTGTTTTGTAGTATTGTTGCAATCCACTTTACCTTCATATATGCTACAAACTCACAAAACCTTGCTCCTATTTTTGCTTTATCTTTCAGATTGTTTAGAAATAAGAAAAAATATTTTATATTTACCTTCCTTTTAATCATTTTCAAACTTTTTTCTTTTGGTAGATCCTAAGTCTATTTCTGTATGATATTCTTTCTGCTAGTAGAAATTCCTTTAATATTTCTTGTAGTCCACGTCTGCTAGTAATGAATTCTATCAGCTTCTGCTCATCTGAAAAATGTCTTTACTTTGTATACTTTTTAGAAAGATTTTTTTCATTGGGCTTAAAAGTTTTGATTGACAAGGTTTTTTGTTTGAGAACTTTAAAGTTGTCTCCTGGCTTGCAGTTTCTGATCAAAAGCCTACTGTATCTCTCATCTTTGTTCCTTGTATGCAATGTGCCCTTTTTCTCAGTCTGCCATCAATATTTTCTCTATATTGTTCATTTTCAGCCTTTTGGCAATAATGTATCTAGTTTGTTTTTAAAACCCTGCTTGGGGCACTCTGAGGTTCCTGGATATGGTTGAGATCTTTTAATATTTTTGGAAAATTGTGCTCTTCAAGTACTATTTCTTCCCCATTCTCTCTGCGTGACACCTGGGTTTCTAATTATACATGTATTAGACCACAGGATGTCTCATATTTCTTGTATGCTCCATTCTGCTTTCTTCACTCTTTTTCATGTTTTAGTTCAGGTCATTTCTATTGACTTATATTCAAGTTCTTTGACCCTTTCCTCAGATGTGTTGAGTCTACTCATGAGCCTTTCAAAAGCATTCTTTATGATAAACGTTCTAGTATTCCTCATTTGACTCTTAATTTCCATTGCACATCTGTGCATGCATGTTTTTTGCCGTTCACTATAGCCTTTAATGTCAATTATATAAAACTGCCTGATAATTCCAAAATCTGGATAGTATCTAAGTCTGGTTTTATTGATTCCTCTGTCTCTTGGCAGTGTTGTTTTTTCTTTTTAATCTTGTACTTTTTTATTGAATGCCAGATAACTAGAAAAGACTAAATAGTATTTTTGCCTGGAAATGGGCATCTGTTCTGCTAGGATGTTAGGGTGGAGTGTTGAATCAATCTGTTTAGGAATTGAGCTGGATTTGGGCTTTGGTGTTGCAATGGTTATCTTTAGTGCACCACTGGCTTCAGATCTCTCTAGCATTATCTTGTACGTAGGGTAGGGGCTGGAGCGCTGGAGGATTTTTCTCACTGTTCCGGCTCTACCCTCAGCTTTTGGCCATCCCTGTGTACCTGTGCCACATGATTCTCTGTCCACATTCTTGCTCTTTTCCCAGTGTATCCTGCTATTGTCAAAAGGTACAAACTAGTTTGTTGATTGGGGTCAGAGGTGTTCTCTGTTGTCTTGGTTTAAGCTCAGTCTTGAGTGGGGATTGCAAAAATCAGAGACCAAATGCACTAAACACTAAAATGAGACAGCAGCTTTCCCTTGGCTGTGAACAAAAAACTAGGTGATGCTGCCATCTTGTGACCAATTTGAAGACGAGTTCACACAAGACAGAGGTGAATTAAAGGAAATCGATACAGAGCCCTGAATGACCCAGACCCAACTCTTGCCCTATCTGCAGGTTTTTCATTTATGTAAACTAAGAAATCCTTTTTTTTGTTTTAGCAACTTTGAGTTAGGTTTCCTGTAACTTACAACTAAAAGCATCCTAACTGACAAAACCAGCCTGAGTTCTCATTACCTTGCCCTGGAAGTGATAACAGCAAAGATATGCATGAAATGCCCTGGATTTCAGATGATAGTGTGTATCTTCAAGTACAACCTTGGAAGCTAGGTTAAAACTGCCTTGGTCATCCCACTCATCCAGTCAGAGGAATCACCTTATGAGTCCCTAAGCATAAATTTAGGATTAGTATCTCAGTAGTTGTTTATATTCTATTTTACAGACATTGCTCTAATACAATTGATATATGTTCATTGTAAATATATTTTTAACAAAGTTCAAAAAAATTTTTTTGCTTGCAAGAGAAAACCACTGGATACAAATGATAAGCAATCTTTTACAATTATTGTGAATTATTTCCAATGCTCTGCTGAAATTCCTCATCTGTTCATACAAATGGGCTTTAATGGAACCATGGAGAAAAACCAAGTATTATAACTTTGACATTTATTAAGAAAGTATTTGTCATTTGTAACCATTTCTGACACTTTCCAAATATTACAGTAAAACTCTGCTTTAACACAGAACAAAAGTAAAAATTCAGTCATGTAAAATGTTGTGTTCTGCTTTTGAAAAGTTAACCAGAAACACTGTTTATCAGTTTTTACTGCCATTTAAAGCACACACACGTACACACACACACACACACACACACACACACACACACACACACACAGAGCTAAATTTAAATTGATGGTACACTGTTGACCAAATGTTAATTTAGCCCGTCCCTGAAGATGGGACAAAAGACAAGAACCAATCTCAATAGAGTCACAAGCGAATTCATGTTATTTCAGGTTGCAATATTGCTTGATATTCTACATTTCAAACATATATTTATCTGAAGGTTACTTACAGTATTCCTCCTCCAAATACATTTTTAAATTTTTGGGGGGAGAGAAATGAACTTAGAAAAATTTCAAACATTGTTTTATAAACTTTTACTCATTTAACAAAAAGTACTGAGAATCTACAATGAGTTATGCAATACCATGGTTTTGTAGACTTAGCAATGAACAAAATTCCTTCCCTCATGGAGTTACATTCTAGTGGACATGGATTTAGGCATGTTCATCACTGTACTTTTGTTAAAAATCCTAGCTCCTGTGCAATAATTGATATTAAGGTTCTGACCAAATCCCTATGGAACACCTATAATTTAGGCATCTTGGCTGCGTAGTCTCCTAACCATTGTGATTAATGAGGTTGGGCAGAAATGTTAATTTTTCATTAAAATGAAAATTAATGAAATAGAAAAATTAAAGTAGAATTTTTTTTTTTTTTTTTTTTTTTTTTTTACTATAAACGGGAAATTTCAGATCCCATTTGAAGGCTTCAAACAAAACATCATTTTACAGAACTTCATTCCTGTATTGTGGATTGTCGGATGAAGGATAATCCTTACTGCACTTTTCACTTTTATAGAATTTATCACTACTATGAATTCTCTGATGAATTAGAAGACCTGAGCTCCAACGGAAACCCTTACCACATGCTTCACATTCAAATGGTTTCTCTCCTGTGTGGACTCTCTGATGAGCTTGAAGGTTGGATCTCTGACTGAAGCCCTTTCCACATAACTCACATTTGTATGGTTTCTCCCCAGTGTGGACTCTGTGATGGGCTTGAAGACTTGAATACCCACTGAAACCTTTACCACACTGTTCACATTTATAAGGCCTTCCTTCTGTGTGGATCCTCTGATGTGCCTGAAGGCGTGAACTCTCACTGAAGCCCTTCGCACATACCTCACACTTGTATGGTTTCCCTCCTGTGTGGACCCTCCGATGTGCTTCAAGGCGTGAACTCTGACTAAAGCCCTTCCCACACATCTCACATTTATATGGCTTCACTCTTGTGTGGACTCTCTGATGGCCTTGAAGATATGCTCTCTGACTGAAGCCCTTCCCACACACAGCACATATATATGGTCTCTCTCCAGTATGAACACTCTGATGACTTTGAAGGTATGATCTCTGACTGAAGCTCTTACCACACTCATCACACTGGTATGGCTTCTCTCCTGTGTGGACTCTCTCATGGGCCAGAAGAGTTGAGGCCTTACTGAAGCCCTTACCACATTCTCCACATTTATAAGGTTTCTCTCCTGTGTGAACCCTCTGATGAATTTGAAGGTTAAAGTTCCAACTGAATCCCTTCCCACATTCCTCACATTTGTACGGTTTTTCTCCAGTGTGGACTCTCTGATGGCCTTGAAGGTGTGAACTCCGACTGAAGCCTTTACCACACTCTTCGCACTTGTATGGTTTTTCTCCAGTGTGGACTCTCTGATGGCCTTGAAGGTACGAATTCCGACTGAATCCTTTCCCACACTCCTCACATTTGTATGGCTTTTCTCCAGTGTGGACTCTCTGATGAGCTTGAAGGTATGAACTCCGACTGAATCCTTTCCCACACTCCTCACATTTATAAGGTTTCTCTCCTGTGTGGACTCTCTGATGAACTTTAAGAACTGATTTATGACTGAAACCTTTACCACACGCATCGCATTTGTATGGTTTCTCTCCAGTGTCGACTCTCTGATGATCTTTAAGTTTTGATCTCCAGTTCAAGCCATTTTCATACTTCTTATAAGGTTTCTCTCCAATGTGGATTTTCGGAGGGCCCTGAAGATATGAAATTCGACTGAAAGTGTTACCACATGCATAATGTTTGTACGGCTGTTCCCTAGTGTGGACTATCTGAAGGTCCTGAAAATGTGAGGCCACATTGAAGTCATTATCAACCTCCTCAGAATTACAGAGATTCTCTTCTATGTGAACTCTGTGCTGAATGTTAAGATTTGAACTACAAATGAAGCTCTTCCCACACTCCACACCTGTGTATAGCTTCCCTTCAGTGTGGATTTTCTGAAGACATGAGCTCTGATCAAAGACATATCCATTCTCTTCATATTCATGAGGTTCCTCCCCAGTATGGACCCTAAAAATACTACTAAGGTCTAAGCTATGGCTGAAAGCTTTATCACAAATGTTGCATCTACTGGACATCTCTCCTGCGTGAGTAAGCTCGTAAGTGTTAAGAGAGGAATACTGATTGAAGTTCTTACCATTTTCACATTTACACAGTTTCTCCTCTGTTTGCACTCTCTGATGAGACTGTAGATGTGAACTCTCAATAACACAGTCATCTCCTCTATGAACACTTTGATGAATACGAAGAACTGAGCTATAACTGAAGCCCTTTCCACACTGACTGTACGTATGGGGCTTCCCTTCTAAGTGTAATCTCTGATGAACTTTAGAGCTGGTGACATCACTGAAGGCTTTTCTATACTCATTACCCCAGTAGGGCTTATATCTTGTCGGAATTAAGTCCTGATTAAGTAAGGATACCTTCATGATGTCTTTTCCACAATCATGGCAGCTGTAATTTTTTTCTGTCTCATGTATTCCCGGATTGTCATTGTGATATGGGACCCAACTGACGCCGTCACAGTTACAGAAATTATTTTTCATGAGAATTTGCTGACATCGACACTGATAATTGGGTGACTCAGTCAGATACATTTTCCTCCAAGAATGCAGGGCTCTCCAAGGTGGAAAGTCTTGATTTTTTACATAATTGGAACCATTCTCTTTATGAGTCAATATATAGTTCTCGTCTTCAGAAATCTGAATTGGTATTCCTGCCCAAACCTGGCAAGGGGAATCACGTTGTTTTTGTAACTGAAAACTACCCTCTTGAGTATTTCTCATGGAATGCTGACACCTGGTTAATCTGCTTTTATCCTGTTGCCAGGTCTGCCAGGGGGAAAGCTCTTTGGCGGAAAGGTAGTTTAATCCCACTTCTTGAATACTCTCCATCTTCTGTTGACTCTTGCTTTCTGTAGGAATAAAGAGAATTCAGAAATGTGGACAAGTGAGTGCTGTATTCAGTGATTTCAAGATTTTACACTCAGGTCATAATATAAAACTTAAATAAACCAGAGGGAGATTCATGTCACAATCTCTAAGCCTACTTAGAAAAATCCTCTTCTTTGGCTACACCAGGTACATAAGTAGGATTTACATAATTCAGGCTATCTGTATGCTTCAAAATGAGGGCTCTGCTATACAACCTGGACATCAGGACATAGTGGTCCTGTTCGAAAGGACTAATAAAGGTGTACACAGATTATCATGAGTTTATCATGGATTACTTGGAGATCCCAAGAAGAAAATCCTCTCGAACTGGAAAGAATATAATTGTAAATGGAAAAATGCTTTTTGTCCTGATAATAACTTTTTCTTTTTTCTCTGCTACGTGGGCATGGTAATTTTTTGTTTGTTTGGAGGAGACTGCACATCAAATGCTGTGCTGAAGAAAGTAAACAAAGATCTTTAATATATGTTTGAGGCATCATGTGGCGTCTCTTTAACGAGTAATTTATCTTCATGAGGATAACAAACTCACCTAAGTCACTGTAAGTCATTCTCAGATTTTATCTCCTTTCAAAAGCGGTTTCTCAGTTACCAAGGGCCACAGCATAGGTCAGAATGTGAAACTCTGTGACAGTTTCCAACTCAAAAGACACTAAAAAAATTTTTTTAAAGGCTGAGGGGGTAAGCACAGCCTTGTTTCAAGGCACCTGTAGGTGGCCTTTGAGTCAACTCATCAGCCATGAGCAAAACTCAATGGACACTGACTTTAGCTTGGGTCATTTTACTAGACAATTACTTTAATGCTTAGGGAATTTGAGGCACCAGAATAATTGAAGATAAGCATGCTTGGGTGGAAATAGCTTACTGCCTGGTTATTAAAGCTCAGATTAAAAGCAGACAGATGTTCGTATACTGGTGAGAAGTATCCTCCACGAAGACAAATGTTTATACAGAGTTGAAGTAATGACATACATAGTTCTAACACCTGGTAGTACATCAACTCTCTATAGTATCCAGAAAACAAAGCATTAAAAGGGTTTTTATTTTCATAACATGAATATTAACCTCTAACATAGTAAGTCTTCCTTATTTGTTTATGTTGGTATGTCTCTCCACACTGGACTGTAATCCATAAGGACAAGCACTTTGTTTTATGCTCTGCATTATCCTCACTGCCTGTAATACTGCCTAGTAAGTAGCAGTTGTTAAATAAACATAATGAATAAATCACAGGTTGAATCATTTGTGAGAGGTTAAGCATACTCACAGAAGAATAACGGCATTTACAAGTAAGCTGTTTTAATGGGAAAGGAACTGGCAATGGCGATTTTTTGGCGATTTTGCTGGAACGTTGAAAGGCTGAGCAAGAAGTAGGGCCACACTAAAAGTGATGTTGCGGATGAGAAAACCAGTGTTGACAAGAATCTCTTGTAGATGAAATGAAAGGTGTAGGATCTAAGGTCACACATAGGCCTATGGATTGAGTAATTTTAAAAATAAAAATGGTTTATTTTTTCTTTAATCTTACCTATAGCCTCATGCAATCCCCAACTTAATCAAAAAGAAAAAAAAAAAAGGCCACACTGATGACTACCTACCCTGATGACTACCTCACTAGGCTTTGGGGTGGTCCACTGATTGTGGGATGACACTGAAGGCACGTCCATCAGTACTCATCCAGGTACTCTAAAAAACATTTAGTATAATAAAGCGCATGGGGGTACAGTTACAGATACTTCTTAGACATAGCCAAACACCTTATGGGATTGGATTTCTGGGTTTGAAGGATTAGGACCACAGTCTCGTGGAGCATCTCGGTCAATTGGCATATATAGCTCATAAAGTTATGTTCTACATCCTAGTTTGGTGAGTAGTGTTTGCGGTCTTAAAAGCTTGCAAGCAGACATCTAAATACAACTACTGGTCTCTCCTCATCCAGAGCAAAAGCGAAAGAAGGAAACCAAAGACTCAAAGACGAAACTAGTCTACAGAACAAATAGTCGACATGAACCATGGCCTCATCTGCCCTGAGACCAGAAGAACTAGATGGTGCCCGGCTATCACTACTGACCATTCTAATCAGGGTCACAATAGACGGATTCTGACAGATTGGGAGAAAAATGTGAAACAGAACCTCAAATCTCACCCCCCTTGCAAAAAAAAAAAAAAAAAAGAACTAGACCTACTGGACTGGTAGAGACTGGAGGACTTCCTGAGACTATTGCCCTGACATACTACTCTTCAGACCCTGAACTGAAACTAACCACTGAGGTCACCTTGTAGCTAAATAACAAATTGGCTCAAAAAATAATGAGTATCACCCATAAATACTGTGCTCCTTCTGAAAACTACCTATATGAGACCAAACGGTCAACAATTATTTTAAAACAAAGATGAGCATATAAGGGGGCAGGGAAACTAGATTAATGAAAATGGAACAACCAGAACAGAAATAATGAGAATGCTCATGCATTGTGAAGAAAGTAACCAATGTCACTGAACGCCTGGTGCAGAAACTGTTGAATGGGAACCCAAACTGCTGTGGGAACCTTCACCGAAAACACAGTAAAATATACAATTTTTAAAAAAAGATGTTTAGTGATGTCTCTGGCTTCTCACAAGCAAAGCTTTCAGTTATCACATTAATATTTTATCACCTAGAATGAAATGAAGGGACATACTATAGAAGGCATGTTAGATAAAGCAAATAGTTCATACATAAGAAGGCTGGGCTTCTGGCTAGACTTAATCATAATGTTTACAGTTTTGTTTTGGTATCATCAGGCACGCTCAATATACACCCATAAAGACTATTCTAATGTTACCAGGATAAGTCTGTCGGGACTGACGTACTGGTTTGAGGACATGAAAGCAGTGTCGTAGTCAATGTCCAATTTCTTACAAAGCAACTGTTTTAATATAAATTAGTACATAATTTATCACCCAGTAATCTCAAATACGTAGGAAAGATAGAAGTTTCCCACTGACTAGTGGTTTTCACAATGTGAAAAGAAGGCCAGAGGAAGTTTCAAGTTCTTATGGAAAAAAAATATCACACATTTAACATTAATTTCTGTTAGTAAATGGTACAAAAAGAAGCATCTTATTCTACACCTGTCATTTGCTTTCCATAGCTCAACATTTAAGTTGTACTTTACTATCAAAGGTAGCTGTGCTGATGAGAAACTGTGCTAAATCAAGTTTATAAATATACTTTACTTGATGGAGAAAACAGGTACTGCAAAAGACCACTAAAGACCTCATTTGAGGTGAGAAGGTTGAGGATTCATTATATCTCCTCAGTAATCCTGCTTTAGTACCTAGTCCTTCTAAGAGTCAGGACAGCAGAAAGGAATATACTGGGAAGGAGAACTGAGATATGTTTAGAGCTCCTTGAGGAAGAAAAAATGTGGGCTTGTGGTGACATGACCTTACGTGGCCTTTTGCCTTGGTTCTTTGGAAAAACAGCTTGAAAGATTTTTCCTCTAAGCCATGAGGAGTTACCTTTGCCCTAATTTTCTACCTCAGAGGGTTTGTTACTTTTGTCCAGGTTGATTGACATTTCCGGGGTAAAACTGTAAACCTGGTTTTGGTACATTTTGTCTGGCCCTGGGCTGCAGCCTGCCCTTTGATTGGTATGCATCTTGCAGGGATTGGTCAATATACTTATGCAAATGAAGTGACTATAACCTGCTTTGCAAATGAAGTGTCTGTGGCCTACCAAGAGGGGACTGGTCAGTTCAGAGCCATGCCTTGAAACTGATGAGGAGTTGGCTTACATATGCAGCCAATCCCACAGAGGCGGGCAGAAAGAAGAAGGACGACAAGAGAAGAGAGAAGCAGCAGAGAGAGAAGAGGTAAGGAACCTCCCAAAAGAGCTGTAACATGGGTTGAGGGCTGTAACACTGAAGACATTAAGAGGCCTAGAAGTGGTCCTGCAGCAGAGCTGGCAGCAAAAGGCCTAGGAGGGGCCCTGTGGCAGAGTTGGTGGTAACAGCAGAAACCAGCTGTTAGGAATGCAGTTAACACAGCTGAACAAAACTGCTACACTGGTTACGAGCTGGGTCAGTTGGCAGTGGAGAGGCCAACAGCAGGGAAGCTGAAGGCAGAGAGGCCTGCATGGCTGAAAGGGGGCATGCACAGCCAAAAGGAGGCCTGTCCTGAGAGGGTTGAGAGGAGCCTATCCTGAGGGGGCAGAAAGAAGGGCTTGCTTGTTTGCACGTCGTCAAAGAGGAGCTGAGAGAACTGTCCTGCACTGAAAGAGGGAGGGATGTACTCTCCACTTCAGGACTTTGCCTACATGCTTCCTGATCCTGAGTTGTAGCTTGCTGATCCCGATCCCGAGTTGTACTTGCTGCTTCCTTAACGAACCACTTACCTCTAAGTATGGTCTGTGAGTTCTGCGTGGCCATTGCAATGAATTATTGAACCCAGTAGAGAAGTAGAGAGTACTGTGGAAGGGACGGCTGGTGTCAGAATTGGTAAAAAGGTTGGAGAGTGGAGGTATAGCTGACCACATCATAGGGATCAGCCTTGGGCTGATCTTGATTTTGCATTCCCCGCCCCCCCCCGAAGTTAGCCAGGTTCTGATGCTACTACTAGACCCTTTTCACAGGGCCACAAAGATTTGCTAATCAGAACCTGAACATGCATCCCTGGTGAGAGGGAGCAGTAGCTCTCTGTGGGACACTTCCAAAGTTTGTACTGCATGCTCACTGAGGCAGAGAGCTGCTACTTTCTATTCTTTTCCTGTGGAGAAAATTGAAATTGTCCAATACTTTACTGAAAAGTTTGAGTGGATTCAGATATCTAGCTGGAACCAATAAATTACCAAAAGGAAATAGAAGAAAAAGCAAGATAACTTGTGGGGGGCACCTTATTACTTGAAATATGGAGATTACTGAAAGGATCTCCGGATTAATGAACTTGATAATCTTGATATAATGAGAAGATGACAGCAGAAAAGAAAAACAAACAATTTGCTATGGGAAAAAAGAAAAGCCTAGAAGCCCTTTGTTTGTGGAGCAATGATGTTTTCTCTAGCATCAAGGTGCCTGCCTGGTCCAATGGACCAGAAACTTCTCTTTCCATTCCTGTTGGGAATTTTAGATTGCATCAGTAACAACTAACAGTCTCAGAGGGATGCAGTGTTAAGGCAAAGTGCAGGTAAAGGATTATGTTTGAGAGCCTCCTCTCATCAACAGCTAAGGAAGGCTCTAACATTGCTGAGTGTGTGCTTCTGACAGAGTCAAGCAACCAGTCAATTCCATGAAAACATATCTTTGTTTGCTTATGTGGGCTGACTAGTTGATTTTACGTAGACATGGATTCCAAATCATCTGTTTTACTATAAGTGAAGTGATTTTTCCTATCATTTTCTAAACAGAAGACAAATTCAATGACTGGCAGAGAAGGCTGTACTTTTGAAAACAGATTACAGGATATTGTTAGGTATAGAAAATTTGGAACTTATAACCTATAATGGAGCCTTGGTGGCACAGTGGTTAAGTGATACGGCTGCTAACCAAAAGGTTGGCAGTTCAAATCCACCAGCCACTCCTTGGAAACCCTATGAGGCAGTTCTACTCTGTCCTCCAAGGGTCGCTATGGGTTGGAATCTACCTGCGGCAATGGGTTTATAACCTATAACAGCAAGAGAACACTAATTGTGGGGAACCATTAGTCAGGCTTGAAATCAATTTAGTAGATTGTGACATGCAGTTGTGGGGGCTGGCAAGTCCCAAATCTGTGGGTCAAGCAACAGGCTACAGACCTCTGCTGGCTCATGAGGTTGCGGGGGACAACAAATCCCAAATCTGCAGGTTTGGATGCAGGGCAGAGACTTCTGTAGGCTTACTGTATTTTTACTCAAATAACGTGCACCTTCTATGTTTGTTTGCCAACCACTCCCCCCACCCCGACCACACCACAAGCTACTTCCATAAACATGCTATGCTAATTATTTTAGAGCAATATGTAAAAAAAAAATTGGCATGGCAGTGCTAATGAAAATACCTTGTGGGAGAAGGGAGTGGTTGGCAAACAAATGTAGAGGCGCACGTTATTTGCATAAAAAAATACAGTATGTCCCAGGAACCAGAGGTTAGACAACAAGAAGAGCATGGGTGGAGAGAGAGAGAGAGTCAGCTTTGCCAGAACACCCATTTACCCATATACTGGAGGCAGGCCACCCTCCCCCAAGGAAATGCCCTTTCAACTGACTGGCTGCCACATCAGATCACGACATGGAAAATGTTTATATTATATCACATTTTGGAGGAGCACCCAGTCCAGTGTTTGATAAAACAATGAGAATCATAGCCTAGCCACGTTGACACATAACATTAACCATCACACTGATATATTATTGAATAAATAAATGAATGGCAGATAATATATAAATCTCCCATGTGGAACTCCAAGTAATTTATGAAGCTACACCACCCTCAATAAGGTGAAGCAGAACTCCTCACACTTCAAGTGACTTCCTCCCCAAAAGTAGAATGGAAAGGAGCAAAAAAGGGCAACATTGCAGTGGAGAAACCTGACAAACACGACCTCAAGCAGGTGATCGAGGTGAGCATCGACAGTGACCAAGCATGTTGGTATCATGCACCCTTGATACATGAAGTGATGAGAACGGCACTTGACCTCTGATCTTCCCCCAAGACACCCTAAACCCCGTCTAATTGTGAGACAAATCCCAATCCGGGGATATCCTACAAAATGCCTGACCAGTGCTCCTCGAAACTCTCAAGGTCATCAAAAACAAGGGAAGTCTGAAAAATTATCATAGCCAAGAGAAGCCTAAGGAGACATGACAACTAAATGTTATGCAGAATCTTGGATAGGATCCTGGGACAAAATTTTTAAAAAAGGACATTAGGTAAAAACTAAGAAAATCTCAATGAAGAATGGACTTCAGTATCAATATTGGTTCACTAGTTTTGACATATGCACCATAGCAATGTAAGATATTAATCATATGGAAACTGTGTGGAGGATATATGGGAACTCTCTGCACTATGTTTGAAATTTATGTATAAACGTAGAAGTCTTCTAAATAAAAAGTTTACTGGAAACAAACAAACAAAAAAAAGGACAGAAAATACCAGTGCATTGCATATAAATAAGGACATCAGATGTGCACAGATATGTATACATACATAGGTCTGCACTGGGCTACATACACTACATACTGACAGTCATGGCCAAACCCACCATCAGTTGGAACCCACCAGCCACTCTGTAGGAGAAAGATGTGGCAGTCTGCTTCTGTAAAGATTTTCAGCCTTGGAAACCCTGTGGGGCAGTTCTACTCTGTCCTATGAGGTTGCTGTAAGTGGGAATCGACTCAACGGCAACAAGTTAAGCAGTTCAGAAAGATGTAAAATCTTTAACAAAACAATTATAAGGTTCAAATGGAAAGTTCAAATGGGAAATCTGGAAAAACATCAATAGGTAGGTGTGTATCTCTTAGTTTCATGCCTACACGGATTGTAGGCTGAAAACGGAAGTGTGCCAACCCCTGCTCTAAAGAATGTACTGCACCATGTATGAATCTGAAACTTAACTAAGGTATAAACCAAAATTACAGAAGTGAACTAATTTACTTTGACATTTTCTGTTTCCTCTTTTTTCCCACCCAGGGCCATCCTTATCTACACAGTGTGACAGTGGCCTTTGATGTCAGTCTTGGGGACTCAAGAAATATTACCAAAATATCTGGACTCACAGAAATGTCCAACTTGAAAATTCTACTTCACAACTATACCTAGGTCAAGAAACTGATTAGGTACTAAAGGATGAGAGGGAGAGAGGAGAGAATGGGAAGATAAAGAGCTGGGATTATGAATGAGGAAATCATCACCAACGCAAGAGTGTCTCACTTGAGACCGATACATAAGAAGCGTCAATTATAACGCTGGCATTGGTCATTTTCGATACTTAATTTAGATGACTGGCTGTTCTTATCTATTAGGAGCCCTGGTGGCACAGTGGTTACGAGCTAGGTTGCTCACCAAAAGGTCAGCAGTTCGAATCCACCAGCTGCTCCTTGAAAACCATGTGGGGCTGTTCTACTCTGTACTACAGGATCGGTATGAGTCAGAATTGACTTGACAGCAACGGGTTTGTTTTTTTTTTTAGTTTTTATCTATGAATACCCAAGGATTAGGACAGGCATTCATCACATGATGAACAACATTCTTGAGTATCCTTCTAGTACATCGGTTTATTCTGTACGTATTAACTATCTCGTGAAGGACTGGAGACAGGGAAGTCCATGCACCTATTAACCAATTCATTTATTTGAGGCAAAGGGAAGGGCAAGTCAAGGAACCTGAAGCGGAAGCGTAAGTGACAGATCTGATGGGCAGCAATGGGGCAATGCAGCTGGAAAAGACCAACCGAGCAAAAACAAACAACAGTGGAGTTGAGGGGACAGACACCTTAGGGTCTAAAAGGCCACTTTAAGTATTTTAAAATTTACTATGTATGAAATGGAAATCTACCAGAGAGTTTTAAACAGAGAAGTGACATGTCTGACGGTGTGTTAGAAGGGGCTCTCTGGCTACTGTGTTACTGCCGCACAGTACTCACCGGAACCCTCATCTCCTTGGGTTTCTGTTTCCATCATCAAAAGCTTTTCCTCTCTCTCCAACTGGGATATCAAGTCTGGTTTGAATGGTTGATGTCCTATAAAAAGGCAGGAGACCAAATGATTTTAATTTTGATGAAGTCCAGTTTTCAGTTTGTTCTTGTCTGAATCACGCTTTTGGTGCCATATCTAAGAACTCTGCCTAACCCAAAGTTATGAAGACTTTCTCCTATATTTTCTTCTAGAAGTTTCATAGTTTTACATTTTACACTAGGTCTATTATCCATTTTGAGTTAATTTTTTGTAAGGTGTGAGGCATGGTTCCAGGTTCATCTTTCTGCATATACATGACCAAATGTTCCAGGACCATCTGTTAAAAAGATTATACCTTCTCCATTGAATTGCCTTGACACCTGCAGTACACCTGAAATAGTTTCAGAATTGCTTCTTCCATACCACTCCAATAAACAAACCTATTAAAAAGTGTCCAGGATAACAACTCATTTTCCCATCCCCCTGCCACCGTACCTCAAACGGAGGGTATACAGTTATGTACTATATTCCTTAGCTACTTCCTTGAGTTCTTTCTTTCCTTTTTCTCTCAATGTGGTTATGGTATTAATTTCAAATACAATTGACTTCATTTATGTCATTTTACTTTGAGTTTTAGTTTATCATCCCTGTGCATTCTTATGTAATTTTTGTAATGTGTTAAACTAACATATTTCTAAAAGTCCAAACCAGACAAAAAGGTATACTTGGAAAAGTGTGACTCTCTCCCACATTCCTTCCATCCTATTAATTCCCTCCTACTATTTGTGCCCATTCCAAAGAAAGGTGATGCAACAGAACACAGAAATTATTGAATATCATTAATATCACACACAAGTAAAATTTTGCTGAAGATCATTCAAAAGCGGTTGCAGCAATACATCAACAGGGAACTGGCAGACATTCAAGCCGGATTCAGAAGAGGACATGGAATGAGGGATATCATTGCTGATGTCAGATGGATCTTGGCTGAAAGCAGAGAATACCAGAAAGATGTTTACCTGTGTTTTATTGACTATGCAAAGGCATTCGACTGTGTGGCTCATAACAAATTATGGATAACATTTCGAAGAATGGGAATTCCAGAACACTTAACTGTGCTCATAAGGAACCTGTACATAGACCAAGAGGCAGTCATATGAGCAGAACAAGGGGATACTGCATGGTTTAGAGTCAGGAAAGGTGTGCGTCAGGGTTGTATCCTTTCACCATATCTATTCAGTCTATATGCTGAGCAAATAACCCGAAAAGGTGAACTATATGAAAAACAATGAAGCATCAGGATTGGAGGCAGACTCATTAACAACCTGCGATATGCACATGACATAACTTCGCTTGCTGAAAGTGAAAAGGACTTGAAGCACTTACTGATGAAGATCAAAGACTACAGCCTTCATTCAGTATGGATTACACCTCAACATGAAGAAAACAAAAATCCTCACCACTGGACTAATAAGCAACATCATGGTAAATGGAGAAAATACTGAAGTTGTCAAGGATTTCACTTTACTTGGATCCACAATCAATGCCCATGGAAACAGCAGTCAAGAAACTAAACAATGTATTACATTGAGCAAATCTGTTGCAAAAGATTTCTTTAAAGTGTTAAAAAGCAAAGATGCCATTTTAAGGACTGAAGCACGCCTGATCCAAGGTACGGTGTTTTTAATCGCCTCATATGCATGTGAAAACTGGACAATGAATAAGGAAGACCAAAGAATTGATGCCTTTGAATTATAGTGTTGGTGAAGAACACTGAATGTACCATGGACTGCCAGAAGAAGGAATAAATCTGTCTTGGAAGAAGTACAGCCAGAATGTTCCCCAGAAGCAAGGATGGTGAGACTTCATCTCACATACTTTGGACATGTTATCAGGAAGGACCAGTCCCTGGAGAAGGATATCATGCTTGGTAGAGGATCAGCGAAAAAGAGGAAGACCTTCAATAAGATGGATTGACACAGTGGCTGCAACAATGGGCTCAAGCGTAACAATTGTGAGGATGGCACAGGACCTGGCAATGTTTCGTTCCATTGTACACAGGGTTACTATGAGTCAGAACCGACTCGATGGCACCTAACAACACTATAAGAAACATAACTTCATAGCTTTCTAATTAATCCTTCCTGTGCTTCTTCTTATAAAGATAAGCAGATATACACATATTCACTTTTTTCGCCATAAGAAACATAACTTCGCAATTTTCTAATTAATCCTTCCTGTGCTGCTTCTTATGAAGACAAGCAGATATATACGTATTCACTTTTTTCGCCATAAGAAACATAACTTCGCAATTTTCTAATTAATCCTTCCTGTGCTGCTTCTTATAAAGATAAGCAGATATACACATATTCACTTTTTTCGCCATAAGAAACATAACTTCGCAATTTTCTAATTAATCCTTCCTGTGCTGCTTCTTATGAAGACAAGCAGATATATACGTATTCACTTTTTTCGCCATAAGAAACATAACTTCGCAATTTTCTAATTAATCCTTCCTGTGCTTCTTCTTATAAAGATAAGCAGATATACACATATTCACTTTTTTCGCCATAAGAAACATAACTTCGTAATTTTCTAATTAATCCTTCCTGTGCTGCTTCTTATGAAGACAAGCAGATATATACGTATTCACTTTTTTCCCCTTCTTTCTTATACAAACTGTAGTATACTATTAATGCTCGTTAGTATTTTGCTATCTTTAGGGAAAATTCCTAGAAGTGGATTTCTGGGGGAAGGTAACTACATGTATCATTTTGCATTCCTTCTTTCAACGTATGAAAGTGCTTTTCCCCACCACAGCTTTGCCAAAATACCATACTATCAATCTATGGGTGAGAAATCATATCTCAGTATAGTTTTAATTTACATTTCTCTCAATTTGAATTAAAAAAGAACATCTATTTATATAGATACATATTTATATTTATGTCTGTACAGGAATGTATATATACCAATTATGTATATAATTGTATGTATATGTACCTTACTGTAGGGTACAAAGTTAAATAATAATAGTGTGTATGTTATGTGTGTGTATATATGTACGTGTGGAGATACATACCTACCTAAATACATTCATACATACATACATACAGAGAAAGAGAAACAAAGAGACAGAGATGTCCTAGTTCTGTACCCTGAAACAGACACCACAGTGGCAATGACAATACTTAGCATCCCGACCTTGGTGCTGAATACCATTCTTCAATAAAAGGAATCAGGGCTCCTTAGAAAAATGGACGATTCTAGACCTGGGGCAAAGTAAGTAAAAGATAACTAAAACATCATGTTGTGCCATAAAAAAAGGAAGTGATCTAAAAAAAAGTTGGGGTCAAGTCACAAAGACACAGGAGCTAGCTTAAAGGTTATACTGGCCAAATCTGGGACAACTTTACCACCAAAATAATTAACTACAGTCATAAACTATAAAGAATTCAGAAATCCCTACAAATAACAAACAAGTAAATAAATGGCTCAGAAGAGAGGGCTCTTGCTCACCACAGAATGCTAAACACTAAGGGCTAAGTGTGACAAACTAAAACCAAACCAAACTTGTTGCCGTCAAGTCAATTCCGACTCATAGTGACCCTACAGGACAGACGAGAACTGCCCTATAGGGTTTCCAAGGAGTGGCTGGTGGATTCCAACTGCCGACCTTTTGGTTAGCAGCCTAAGCTCTTAACCACTGCACCACCAGGGCTCTGCTAAATGTGAAGGAAGTACTAACTTAGAAAATCATCATTTTGTAATTTTCATGGTAAAGACTGGATAAGGCAAGAATCATTACAGGATGCTAAATCTATAGGGAGATGTTTAAGAGGATACTTGCTGGTGCTGAAGTGTTGCACCATGATTTCAAGGGGGAAAAAAGCAGTAATTATATAGTGAAGAAACTCTAAACTGAGTGATCAGAATTAACAGCACCAATGAGGGGCAACTGGGCACTGTGGGCCTCTAGATGTGATGCCAAGGAGCCCTGGTGGAGCAGTGGTTGAGGGCTCAGCTGCTAACCAAAAGGTCCGCAGTTGAAAAGACCTGATGATCTGCTCCCATAAAGATTACCACCTAGCAAACCCAATGGGTGAGTTCTACTCTGTCCTATAAGGTCGCTATGAGTTGGAACCAACCCAATGGCAACGGGTTAGATGTGATGCCCTCAGAAAGACATACCACCACCTATGTAGTGTTCCAGTCAGAATGGGTAATCTGAATCTAACTATGAGGAAACATTAGAAATATTCTATTAAAAAATGGTGGGGGTGGGGTGGGGCTAACTATGTTCTTAAAAAATGTCATTGTCATAAAATACACAGAAAGACCGTGGAAATGTTCCAGATTAAAGGAGGCTAAAGAGACACAAAAGCGAGACTAGATCCTGTTCTAGAGGGAGAAAATACGCTATAAGGAATATAAGTGGCTCTATTGACAAAACTGGAATACAAACAATAGATTAAATATAAGTATTATATCCGTACTACAAGTACGTAAGGGAATATTCCTATTCCTATGAAATATACACTGAAGTATTTAGGGGTAAAGAGCCATGTTATATGTAAATTACCCTTCAATAGTTCAGAAGAAATACATTATGAGTATATATACACACACACATTTTTTTCATATATGCACATAAATATATGTGGAAAGAGAAAAGAGCATGAGCATATATAATAAAGCAAATGGGGTAATATGTTATTATAGGTGAAACTGGATAAAAGGAACCTATGGGTGTTCTTTGTATTATACTTTTACTTTGGTTATTTTTCCATGAAGTTGAAATTACAAACACATTCTTAAGAAACAAACAAACAAAAAATCAAGTTAGTCAACAGTTATTTTCATTCTGGAAAACAAAAAAGGCTGGAGCAACTCACTAACCTGATTTCATGACAAACCAATAGGCAGGACCCCAATTTACCCATTTACAGCTAAAAAGACAGACTTTTGTCTGGTGAAAAACACCTGAAACATCTTGTCTGTGTTGCACAGAGATTACCAGGATGCTCAGACACCCAAGCTCAGAACACCATTTCATGAGTCCTAGAGCTCTAAAAGGAAACCCTGGTGGCGTAGTGGCTAAGAGCTTGACTGCTAACTGAAAGGTCGGCAGTTCAAATCCACCAGGGGATCCTTGGAAACCGTATGGGGCAGTTCTACTCTGTCCTATAGGGTTGCTTTGAGTCGGAATCAACTTGACGGCAATGGGTTTGGTTTTGGTTTCTTGGTTTAGAGCTTTAAAAAAAGAGTTCTGGCTGCTAACTGAAAGAACAGTGGTTTGAACCCACAAGCTGCTCTGTAAGAGAAAGATGTGGTAGTCTTCTTCCGTAAAGATTACATCCTTGGAAACAATATGGGGCAGTTCTACTCTGTCCTATAGGGTCGCTATGAGTTGCAATCGATTTGATGGCAATGGGTTAGCATTTCAAACAACTGAGCACACAGAGAGACCCCAGGAGACTTATACTGAGTTACAGAGGGTGCCTGTCCTCACCCACTGAGAGTAGGTTCCTGAAGTTCTCCAGCATCACGTCTCGGTACAGAGTCCTCTGGGTGGAGTCCAGCAACCCCAGCTCCTCCTCAGTGAAGACCACAGCCACGTCCTTGAATGTCACTGCTTCCTACAACATCAAACACACACAACCTCAGTCTTACAACCAGCGTCCACTGGAATAAGAGCAGCACTGGGAAAGTGGAAAGGATGGGAAGCTGCTCTGGGTTCTGAGGATTTAAGTAGCTACTTTCTGTTTGCCTTCCACACAGCCAATTCCATTCTCCAAAAGGGCTGCAAGAAAAGAAATCCTTGCATTTTAAATTGCAGCCTTTTGCTAGCACTCCTACAGGTAAGGGTATGGAATGCTGTTGCATCCTGGGTTACTAATATTTTAAATTTTATTAATAACGCCATTTGTCCCAGAGAAGCTTTCTCAGTTTCCTCTCAACAATGTCTGATGGTATGTTTTCCCTCTCTCATACACACGTTACTCATTACTTACCAAATTCATAGGCTCTCAGACACCCTAACTGCTCATGTATGTAGTTCAGCCTCTGGGCTACATCTATGGATTACAGTGTTCGTGGGTTATGGTACAGGCACAGCTCCGGAGCCTGCCTACCTGTGTTCACATCTGGATGTTCTGCCCCATACTAGCTGTGTGATCTTGGACAAGCTCCTTATCCTCTCCTCATCCGCATGTCGAGATCTATATCTTCGAGTCCCTGGGTGATGCAAACAGTTAAGCTCAGCTGCTAACCAAAAGGTTGGACGTTTGAGTCCATCCAGAGCTGCCTTGGAAAAAAGGCCTGGCAATTACTTCCAAAAAAATCAGCCGTTGAAAACCTTATGGAACACAGTTCTACTCTGGCGCACACGAGGTCACCATGAGTTGGAGTCAACTTGGCAACAACTAGCTATCTATATCATAGGGTACCAGCAATAAAATGAATGACTGTATGTAAAACACTCAGGAAAAGTGCCCGTCACATAGTAAGTAGCCTGTACATGTCAGGCGTTATTATAATCATCATCACCGTCACTTTCATCTCATTTCAGTAATCCAAGGAAGTGATATTCTAGAACATAATGAACCAATCCAAATAATGCACACTTATTTAATTTTAGATTCTCTATTATAAACAATGCTGCAAAATACATTCTTTCACATAGATCTTAGTTCAACTGTCCCATGAGCTCCTTAAAATAAATTCCAAAAAGTAGGAATGTCAATGTCAAAGAATATTGATCTTTAAAGTTTTGTAATCATAATGGCAGGTTCTTCCCCCTAAAAAGGATTTTTCTAATTTATTGTTCTTCCAGGAAAGTATAAATCCCTAAACCTCTACACCCTGGCCAACACTGGACATGATCACTTTTTAAAAATCTTCAGTAATCTCAGAAGAAAATTTGAGAAGTTAAAACAAGTTATTTTTCAAATAGTTCACAAAGCTGATTAGTAACATTCTCTTTCTATGCTGCACATGTCTATTTCTTGTTTTGTAAAAACATTTATTTGGGGGCTATTCAGGCTTTTTCTTCTATATATATCGTGAACTTTTTTCATTGCACTTTTGACAGCTGTCTTGTAAGTTTTTACTGCAGGGAAATTTAAAATTTGTAAATGAAGACCTGTTCAACACTATATTTGTTCTGGCTGGAGCTCTGAGCATGACATCCTCAGGTCTCTGAATGGAGAACTATAGGTGCTTTTTGTTTGTTTTTTGTCTCTCTTTCTGCCCAAATGATCTGTCTGATATTCTTGACCTAGAAAGCAAAGGCTGTGGAGTTGGCTGGACGCTTGTCTTTCTGTAGGAACTTGAGCAAGGCTGCAACCTACGTGAACCTCTTATCTTCATGTTAACAAGGCAGAGCATTCGAGTCTGCCCTCAGACACCCATTCGGAGCAGTGAATACAGAGACAGACGGAAAGTGCCTGCGTATCCTACAACATGACCAAAAATTTTAAATTTTTAAGTACACGTATTACTCTAATAAAAAATCAATGTACAAATAATGAAAGACACACAAACATACACAGACACACACACTGAAAGCTTCAAGAAGAAAGACTTTAGCTCTTCTTGTATAAAAACATCTAACACTATTTTTTTCTGAGTTCAGCTTCAGTACGATCCTGTTAGACAAACCATATTTTAGGTATTCTTTTTACAAAGTACTTAAGGCATCACTTATGAAAATATATATGTATTTCAGTTTTTAGTTTATAGAACATTAAGGACAAATATCAGAATTCCTTCATAATTGCTCTTCGGGTAAAGAGTATATGTAGGAAAACAGCTATACAGTGGAAAACTGCAAGAACCCTCAAGAATTTCAAAGCCTGCAAACGTGGAATAGTAAAACAGACAAACAAAAAGGTACAATAATTCACTGAAATAATATTAATCCATTGCTGTCGAGTCAATTCCAACTTATAGCCACCCTATAGGACAGAGCAGAACTGCCCCATAGGGTTTCCAAGGCTGTGAATCTTTACAGAAGCAGATTGCCGTATCTTTCTCTCACAGAGCAGCAGGTGGGTTTGAACCGCTGACCTTTCGGTTAGCAGCCAAGCACTTTTAACCACTGCGCCACCAGGGCTCCTTAAAACAAACAAAAAGGTACAATAATTCACTAACATAATATTAACTGATAACAATTAAGTACTATAATATTACGTGAAAAAAACACAATTCAAAATTATATTCTTTATAGGTTTTTTATTTTTGTTGTTGTTAAGAATATACACCACAGAACATCAATTCAACAATTTCTTCATGTACAATTCATTGAATTTGATTACATTCTTTGAGTTGTGCAACCATTCTCACCCTCCTTTTCCAAACTGTTCCTCCCTATCAACATAAACTCACCACCCCCTAAATTTGCTATCTAATCTTTTGAGTTGTTGTTGTCAATCTGATCCCCTGTAGACAATTCTTTAAAAAGCCCGAAAATAGTATCTGTTATTATACATACAGTTATGGGTGTGTAGAAAAAAATGATCATGGACAAAACAAGCGATTTCTAAGTGGGATAATAATGTATGGGTCTTTCTCATTTTTTATTTCTAGTCTCTTTTACATAAACCCAACACAACCTGTTGCCATCCAGTCGATTCTGACTCATAGTGACACTTGAGACAGAGTAGAACTGCCCCATTAGCTTTCACCAGGTTATAAATCTTTACAGAAGCACATTGCCACATCTTTCTCCTGTAGGGCAGGTGGTGGGTTCCAACCTCGGACCTTTCAGTTAGCAGCTGGAGCAGTTAACCACTGCACCACCAGGGCTCCTTCTTTTACATTATTACTTGAGGAATAAAAATGATGATAAAACAAATAAAATCTAAAACCCATTGCTGTCAAGTCGATTCTGACTCACAAAGACCCTACAGGACAGAGTAGAACTGTCCCATACAGTTTCCAAAGAGCGGCTGGTGGATTCAAACTGCCAACCTTTTGGTTAGCAGCCGAGCTCTTAACCACTGTGCCACCAGGGCTCCAAAAACTAAAAAGCTTATTTTAAAAAAAAAAAAAAAGCAGGAGATAGGCACATAAATGGTACTACATTCTTTACCGCTGGCAAGGAGGAGAGAGGAAAAAAAAAAAAAAGATGTGTCCACTCACTGAGAAATGAGATGGCACGTTAAGTTACAGAAAGAAAAACCCAACTCACCTGGAACTTGGTCATTTTCTCCTCCTTTTTCGACAGAATAGCAGAGACCTGAGAAGGCAGAATAGGGTTAATAAGAAAGAAGCCATGAGAGAAAGGCAAACGTATCTTTGTGCAAATTAGAAAAAGGTGCCGCTTCTCCCAGGTAGACGCAGCCACACATGGTTTATGGAGCAGAGCACGGCTGGATTACCGCTACCACTAGGCTACCCTGGCAGGATGCCCAGTGTCTGGGAACAATCTGCCCAGCTGTGCCCAGCAGCCCCCATGTCCCTTGAGCCTCCCAAGGTACTCATTCTGGTCCTGGGAGACACAGGAAAGGAAAGGTAATGGAATGTACTGGTTAAGAGGGCACGCAAGACAAAATGCCTGTGTTCAAAACCTGGCACTGCTCAACTTGCTAAGTAAACTTGTTAATTAACCTCTAGATTTCACTTCGGTCATCAGCAAAATTAGGATCATAACAGTGCCAACATTATAAGGTTGTCAGGATTGTATCTGCGATGACTGGAAAGCTATTATAACTATCCCAGGCCTCTCTGTTTCCTTGCAGCTGCAGAGATGCACATACTAGTTTGCATCATAACACTGTCCTTGCAAATATGTGTTGTTAAAAGTCTGGACTGCAGAGAGTATTGCTCTGCCCCTGGGAAGTCAATGAACTGAAATGTCTGCCACTCTGGCTTCTTACTTAATAAGCTGTTGCCTCGGTAATAAATTTTGTTTAGATATTGAGACCATTCTTCTAAAAAGTCTAATGGCTGGTGAATATTCTTCCTGAAGCCAGACAGGCTCAATACCTATCCCACTTCCCCCATGGACATGGACATAAGAAAAGACGAATAAAAACTCTGAGCTACTACATATCTCAGGTTAAACCAAAAGGGTGACTCTCTGTGTGAATTTAATGAAGTCACCTGGTGATAACTCACTGGCTGGCTGGGAGATTGTATACTTATCCATGTAGAAGTGTTGCTTAGTGCCTGACCCTTAAGAGGATTTGGAGACGAAGAGTTTACTTTCTTGGATTCCTCCTCAAGGTTTGTTACCTTATTTACAGTTCTCAAGCAACCTTAAAGTCATCTGTGGAGAAGAAAGAACTCAAATAAGGGCTAAGCTTGGGCTCAGATAAGACAGAGGCTTTTAGCACCATCTTAGAGAGAGGCCTTATGCTACTCTGGTAGGGCCCTTGCCTCCTCCCAAGTCCCTGTCCACATGGGCTGCTGTAATAGACCCCACAGAACATATGCACAACTATCGCAACAAGTATTGACTTGGCTGCATAATTAGCAGTGAAAGGGCCAACTTTTCTTTCATTTACTCAATATTTATGGTTCGCCTTCTACAAGGGACACAGTTCCCAGATCTCTAGTTGTTCACAGCCTAGTGTGGGAGATCAGGGAGAAAATCAGCAGTTAGGCTATACATCAATAAATGCTAGAGTTTGCATGGGGTCCCTTAGGGGTACATGGAAGGGGCCCCAAAATGCAGACTGGGTGAGGGAGTGAGTCAGATGGGCCCAATGGAGAAAATGAGGCCCGATCTCAGTCCTTAAAAAGAGGGGAATCATCACAACACCAAACAGCATGAGGGTCAGAGGGTACCCAGGGCAAAAGCAGCAGAAAGTGCTGAGAAAGCAAGAGCCAAATCGCATGCTTTGGAGGTATGACCTCACTCAACCTTCCCAACAACCAGAGGAGTTGGGACAATTTTTAACTCCTTTTGACAGTTGGGAGCCCTGGTGGCGCAATGGTTAAGAGCTCAGGCTGCTACCCAAAAGGCAGGCAGTTCAAATCCACCAGCTGCTCCTTGGAAACCCCATGGGGCAGTTCTACCCTGTCCTCTAGGGTCACTGTGAGTCAGAATCCATTCGACAGCAAGGGGTTTGGGTTTTTTTGGGTTTTGACAGTTGAGAATGTTGAGTCACTGGGATTTTATGTTCCCTGCTATGATTATCCATTCAGCCAGTAAAACAGGCAGAACTGTTAGCCCAGAGTCCATATTCTTAACTACTAGGATAGCAGCTCTCAACCTGCCAGCTCACTGGAATCACTGGGGAGTTTGAGAAAATAATACTAAGGCCCAGGCCCCTGTGCAGAGCTATACATCAGGCTCTGTGGAGGAAAGGGTTTTATAACCACCTTCCAGGTGGTTACAGTTTTCAGAAAGGGATGAAAACCACAGACTATTAGATGAACAGAGGTAGTTTGCAATCCCTGCAATTAACCACTTGGCCATTCTGTCTCTCAAGGAGTAAACAGAATCCCCAGGACACACAACCAGGAGCAACGCTGGGCCTGGACCCAGGCCTCCTGATTCCCAGCTCCCCACTCCTCTCCATTGTGATGCTCTAGGAGCTGTCTCTAAGAGGGAAGAGCAGGGAAAAAAAAAATTGTGGATGCCTCTGCAGGCACGTACTCAGTGTGAAGGCAGGCTTTGAGTTTAGACCGGCCTGATCAGCAACAGGGGTCACTCTGATCATCCAAGGGACTCTGAGAATATAGAAGACAAGGCAATTCATGTTAAATATGCATTTAAACAGGGGTCATCCTCTAGAATATTCATGTTTCTTCATGTGTTTGATAGGTTTCAAAAAAATTGAACCTGGAAGTGGACCACCTTAAAACATCTGTAAACGCCCAATATGAACAAATTTTATCTTCTTGTGCAATGTATACACTCTCCTCTGTCACATAAAGTTAACACTTACCGAGAAGTTAGTATGTGCCAGGCACTACTCCAAAGACTTTACATATATTTGCTCTTTTAATCCTCAATACAATTTTATGAAGTATGAACTAATATTATCAGAATTTTTCAGATCAGGAAACTGAGGCACAGAGAGGTCATGTAACCTGCCCAAAGTTCCCCAGCTAGGAAATGCTAGAGCAAGGTATCAAACAAGGCAGTCCAGAACCAGAGCATGAGTCACTAACAGACTCTAGTATCATCCATGTGAACAGATTAGTTATTACCAAACAATTGCCCAAATATGTCCAAGATGAAAATCTGATATGTTCCTTTCATGGTTAAAACAAGTGCAGGTGGTGCATTGCCTTTAGGAGAAAGTCTAAATTCTGAGCAAGCCACACACAGAGGAACCATCCATGTCTGGTTGCTCATTTCCTCTCCAGACCCTCTCTCCCCTATACTCTCCAGCCATGCAAATCACCTGAATCTCACACAAAAGCCTCCAGGCCTTTGCATGTGCTGTTCCTTCTGTCTTTCCCGCTAAGACATCTAGGTTAGGGATTGGCAAACTTTTACTCTAAGGGCCAGATAGTAAATAGTTTAGGCTTTGCGGACCACATATGGTCTCTGTCAGATATTGTTGTCTCTTTTTACAACCCTTTAAATGTAAAACTGATTCCTAACTGTGGAGGAAGGAGGGGCATATAAAGCAGGCCACAGAGCAGTAGTCTGCCCACCTCTGGCCTAGATCCTCATAGCTTTCAACATTCAGCTTATTTGTCCTCTGCTCCAAGGTGCATTTTAATGGGTTTTTCCTCTGTCTTATGAACTCCTAAAATCCACTTTGCCAACCTGATGAAGACAGAAGGTTGTGGTCAAGAGCTGAGACTATGGAATTAGGCTGCCAAGCTTTAATCCTGATTCTGCCACTTACTGGGCTCTTATCTTACTGGCAGGGTAAACATCTGTGAGTCCATTAACCTCTTGATGCCTCTATTTTTTCATCTGTAAATTGGAGATAAAAGTAGGGTCATTATGAGGAATAAATACCTAATGCATAAAATCCCACTGCCGTTGACTCTGACTCATAGTGACCCTACAGGACAGAGGAGAACTGCCCCAGGGGGTTTCCAAGGAGCAGCTGGTGAATTCCAACTGCCGACCTTTTGATTAGCAACCAAGCTCTTAACCAATGGAGCTCCGGAGGCACAGTGGTTAAGAGCTCGGCTGCTAACCAAAAGGTTGGCAGCTCAAATCCACCAGCCACTTCTTGGAAAACCCTATGGGGCAGTTCTATTCTGTCCTATAGGGTCGCTTTGAGTCGAAATCAACTCAACAGCAATGGGTTTGTTTTTTTTTTTTGATTTGATGTATAAAAAGCATAGAAAGTCTGCATGGCTCATAAATACACCCAAGAAATGTTAGCTATTGTTAGTATCGTCCTCATTATTGTCACCGTGAAATAAATACAGAAGCCACGTTATTAGCTGTGGTTTGTTTCAAAGTAAATTTATTTTAGATCAACAATTACCCCCTAGATGTACATCCTCCTTTGAACATCTGGAAAAGCTGGTAGCTTTAGCATCTCACTAAAACAGACTGAGATATTGACATTGAGATAAAAAACAGGGAGAACTTTGTCTATTTCTCCTTCGTCCATTTTCATAAAATGTGATTATAATCTCACTAAGCTCACTCCTGTTGACTGCTGGAAACCTACACAAACCGTAAAGAGGTACTCAATAATTTCTGCCAATTGCTATGCTTGGCAATGAGCACATTGAGAACCTGACATAGACCCTGTGACACAGAAACCTGCAGCTGAGTGGAAGAGACAAATCAGAAACAAAGAACAAGCAGCGGAAGCATCAGTGACCTCAAAGACAGGTCAACAAAATTTATCAAAACTGAAGCACATGAAAACAATGTGTATTCTTTTATTTTTCAGTTGAATGTTCTAGAAATGTCAATGAGGTCAAGTTGGTTAATAGTATCGTTCAGGTCTTTTGCATCCTTATTGATTTTCAGTCTACTTGTTCTATTGATCACTGAGAAAAGGGTTGAAATCCCCACATATAATTGTGGACTTCTCTATTTCTTTTTTCAGTTTTATCAGTTTTTCTTCATGTATTTTGAAGCTCTGCTGTTTTATGAACACATTTAGGATTTTTATGTCTCTTTGGTGAACTGACCCTTGGTGTACTATCCCTCTTTAACGCTGGTAATAGTCCTTGGTATAAAGCCTACTTTGTCTGATATTAATATAGACTGCTGTTTGCTTGGTATATTTTTTTCTGTTCTTTTACTTTTAACCTTTCTCTGGAGTCCCTGGCTGGTGAAAACAGTTGATGTGCTCAGATTCTAACCAAAAGGTTGATGGGTCAAGTCTACTCAGAGGCACCTTGAAAGGTCGGTCTGGCGACCTACTTCCAAAAAATCAGCCATTGAAAACCCTCTGAAGCACAGTTCTCCTCTGACACACATGGAGTCACCATGAGTTAGAGCCGACTCAATGGCAACTGGTATGCCTTGTATCTAAAGTGGGTGTCTTTAGACAACATATACTTAGTTCTTGTTTTTTTTTTTTTTTATTTGAACTTAAAATCTCTTTTAATTGATGTATTCAGACCATTCACATTTAATGTAATTATTGTATGGTTGGATGTAAGTCTACTGTTTCATTACTATTATTTTCTGTGTATCCCTTCTGTTTTTGTTCCTCTGATTATCCCTTTTCTCCTTTCTGATTTGAATAATTTTAGCTTTTTGGCTATATCTCTGTTTTTTTAAAGTGATTGCTCTAGGGATTGTGATATAAGTATCTAATCTTTCACAGCCTACTTAGAGTTATCTTACCACTTCCAGTAAAATGCAGAAGCTTTACATCAAATAGTTCCCTTTACTTTATGTTATAGCTGTCATATGTATTTCTCTATATACAATGAAAACGCCAGTCAAGAAAGTTATAACCTTTGCTTTTAACAGGCAAGTATATAGTATTATTAAGAGGAGAAATGTATTTCACATTTACTGAAACACTATTTCTGCTGCTCTTTCTTCATCCTGAAGCTCCTAGTTTCCATCTGGTACCATTTCCCTTCAGCCTAAAGAACTTCGTTTAGCACTTCTTCAAGCACAGATCCGCCACCCCCGCCACCCCCCAAAAAAAAAAATTGGCCTTCATTCCTGAAGGAAATTTTCACTGGATAAAGAATTCTGGGTTGACAATTCCTTTCTTCAAGCATCTTAAAGTTGTTCCAATGTTTTCTGGCTTCCATGGTTTCCCATAAGAAATTTGCAGACATCTAACTTATTGTTCTGCCAGATATGTCATTATTCCCTAGCTGAATTCTAGAATTTTTATTTATCTTTGATTTTCAGAAGTTTCATTATGATTATCCAGGAGTGACTTTCTTCAAGTTTACTGTATTTGGTGTTCACTGAGCTTTCTGAATCTGTAAATGTATGTCTCTCACCAAATGTGGGAGTTTTCAGCCATTATTTCCACACAAATCTTTCTCTCTTCTCCTCCTGAGACTCCAATGACATGGATATTAGACTTTTTGACATTGTCCCAGAGGTCCCTGAGGCTCTGCTCATTTTTTCAATGTTTCTTCCTCTCCGTTGCTCAGATTACATAATTTATATTCATCTATTTTCAAGTTCATTGATTCTCTCTTCTTCCATCTCCAATCTGCTATTGGAGCCATCAAATAAATTCTTTATTTCAGATATTGCATTTTTCATAAAACAAACCTTAACAATTTTAAAAGAAATGAAGTCATACAAAGCATTTTCTCTGGTAAATGAAATCAGTAACAAAAAGATATCTGGACAGTCTCCAAACATATGGAGATTAAACTACGTATTTTAAAGCAATTTGATGGGTAAGTAGAAAGTCACAAAAGAAATTACAGAACATTTTGAATTGAATCAAAATGAAGCTGCAACATCAAAATGTGTGCAGTGCAGTTAGAACAGATTTTATAGAGAAATTTATAGCAAAGATGTATATATCAGAAGAGAGGTCTTAAATCAATTATTTAAAGTTCCAATTTAAGAACTAGAAAAAGAAGGTCAAATTAAACCTAAAGCAAACAAAGAGAGTACATAATAAACACAAGAAAGAAATCAGCGAAACTGAAAAGAAACATAAGCCAGAACTCAATGAACCTGAAAATACAAAAACATTAGACAGAATCAGGGATTAGCAAACTATGACCTACAGACCAAATCCAGCCCACGGCTTGTTTCTGTAGTCTGTTAGCTAAGAATGATTTTTACATTTTTAAGTGGTTGAAAAAGATCAAAAGAATATTTTATGACACAAAAAATTATATGCAATTCAACTTTCAATGTCCATAAAGTTTTACTGGAACACAGCCACACTTATTTATGTATTGCCTATGGCTGTTTTTGCACTACAACAGCAGAGTTGAGTAGCTGCAAAAGAGACTGTATGTGGCACTTTCATTTGTTTGCACTGTTGCTAAGCACCATACAAATCACAGGGAATAGTCTGTATGGGATAATACAGGCAGAAATACTTCCCAAGAAGTTGAAAAAACACTAATTCAGTACAATCTGAAGTGGAATCTGCTAAGATGCGTTATAACTGATTGTGGGAAAAACACGTGTACAGCAGAAAAAGGCAACTTAGTTGGACAAATGTATAAAGATTGTGAAAATATAAGGTGTTTAAAGCCTATGATTATTTACTGTATTATTCATCAGCAGGTACTTTGCAGAAAATAGTTTAATCTGTCATATGTTACTGAACCATTCATTCACTCTCATGGACTTAACTATCATCAATTCTGTGCATTTTTATCAGAAATAGAAGCTGAATATTCTGATTTGCCCTACTACAAAGTAGTTCAAAGTCTTAGCAGCAGTGAAGTCTAATTGCGATTTTTTTTTTAGTGCCGGGCTGAGAATGAACCATTTGTGAGTGAGAAGAACTGCCTTCAACCACTATTACTGAATACTGAATAGCTTTGGAAATTGGCTTTTGCTGCAGACTTGATAATGTTTCTTAGTGAATTCAACTTAAAATTACAAGGTGAAAGAGTACTTACTTGTAAAACTTACACTGTGGTAAAATCATTTAAACAACAACTAGCATTGTTCGAATCCCAAGTAATGACAAGCTACTTTCTATGTTTCCAACATTGTCAAAAGCTAAAACAAATGAGATTGCCATTCGCACACAAATTTGTACTATATATGTTTTCTGAACTTAAACAGCACAGTTCCAATAATATTTCTGGACCTTGATGCAAGTGCAAAGCAAATTTCCATATTTCAAAATCCATCTAACTGAGCAATTGAAGAGCTTGCTCCTAATCTTCAATTGGAAATGATTAATCTGCAAGGTAATGACATTCTAAAAGGCATATGTCAAGAGAAAAATTTAAGAGAATCCTGTATTAGTTTTCTATTGCTATTGTAACAAATTAACACAAACTTAGTGGCTTAAAACAAGACAATTTATTATCTGACAGTTATGGAGTTCAGAGATCTGAAATCACTTTCACTGGGCTGAAGTCAAGTGTCAGCAGGGCTGGTTTTGTATAGGGAGAATCCATTTCCTTGCTTCTTTCAAATTTTAGAGGCTTCTGGAATTTCTTAGCTTGTGGCTGTATCACTCCAATCTCTGCTTCTGTCATCACACTATTTCTCCTAACTTTGATCCTCCCATTTTCCACTTATAAGGACCCTTGTAATTACATCTGGCCCACTCAAATAATCCAGGATAATCTCCCCACCTCAAGATCCATAAACTTAATCATATCTGCAAAGTCCTTTGTACCATGTAAGGCAACATATTCACAGCTTCTGGGGATTAAGACAGGGACATCTTTGTGGAGCCATTATTCAGCCTTCCATACCTTCTGAGTGATTAACATGCTCAATTAAAATCATATCCTTGTAGTAACTATTTGTGTAAAATAATATTTTCAAAGATAAAATACATAAAATCTCATTACAGATCAAATGAACATTTGCAAGCAATTTTGATGATAGGGAATACTAACCTTGATCTTCAGTTAAGCAAAATGTTATTCACACAAAAAGAATTCCATTCCTTTTATTAGTACACTTGTATTAAAAAAAAATTGTACTTAATCATTATATTTTAAATTTTGTCAATAAAAATTTGTGGACATTTGTTTTCTCTTGTTACATAAGTGCCTAAATAATACTTTTTATTTAGCCACTTGTCTGGCAAAGCTGAAAATATTTACAATCTGGTCCTTTACAGAAAAAGTTTGCTGACCCCTGGACAAAATCAATTAAACAAAAGGGAAATTTTTAAAAAATATCAATAAAACTGGCAAACTTCTAGCCAGACTGATAAACATAAGAGAAGACAAAAAATACCAAAAGCAAGAATGAAAGACGCAACATCACTACAGACTCAACAGATATTAAAAGAATAATAAGGGAATGTTACAAGAAACTTTACACTCACGAGTTCAATATGGTAGATAAAATAATTTAATTCCTTGAATGACACAAACTATAAAATACTGATGAAATAAATCATAGAGGACCCACATAAGTGGTAAGATGTAATGTCTTCTTCAGTTTAGAGACTCAATATTGTTAAAATATCAATTCTCCCCAAAATAAATCTATAGATTCAACACAATCCCAATTAAAATCTCAGCAGGATTTTTTTTTTTTTTTAACATATCATTAAGCTGGTTCTAAAATTTATATGGATAGGCAAAGAAACTAGAACAGTGAAAATGATTTGAAAAATAAAAGCAAATTTGATGAATTAACAATGATTTCAAGACTTAATATAAAGCAACAGTAACCAAGACCATGCAGCATCTGCAAACAGGCACATAGATCCATGGAACAGAACAGAGCCCAGAAATAAACTTGGGTCAACTGATCTTTTTCTACAAAGGTGCAAAGGCAATTCAACGGATAAAAGATAGTCCTTTCAATAAAAGGAGCTGAAACAACTGAATATCCATATTAAAAAAAGAAAGGAAAAAGAAAACGTGAACCTCAACCTATACTTCATTCTTTATATAAAAATTACCTCAAAATGGATCATACCATAGACCTAAATGTAAAACTATAAAACTTATAAAAGAAAATCTTACATACAACACCAGAAGCACAGTGCAAAAAAAAGAGAAAAACTGATAAATCATCAAATTTTAAGACCACACTCAAAATGCTACATACTGCATCAATTTCATTCATATGACATTATGAAAAAGGCAAGGTGAATAGGTCAGGGGTTTCCTGGGGTTAAGAGTTGGGAAAGAGTTTGACTACAAAAGGATAATGTGAGGAAATTTTTTGGGGGGTGATGGAACTGCTTTGCATCTTGATTGTGGTGGTTACATGACAACACATTTGTCAAAACTCAGAACTGTATACCAAAAAGAATAAATTCTACTGCATGTAAGTGTCATGGATTGAACTGTGTGTCCCCTGCAAAATATGTGTCAACTTGGCTAGGTCATGACTCCCAGTATTGTGTGATTGATTGTCCACCATTTTGTCATCTGATGTGGTTTTCCCATGTGTTGTAAATCCTATCTCTACAATGTTAATGAGGCAAGATTAGAGGCAGTTATGCTAACGAGGCAGGACTCAATCTATAAGATTGAGGTTGTGTCTTAAGTCAATCTCTTTTGAGATATAAAAGAGAGAAGCAAGCAGAGAGACAGGTGGACCTCAGATCACCAAGAAATAAGAGCTGGGAGTGAGTGCGTCCTTTGGACCTGGGGTTCCTGCGCTGAGAAGCTCTTAGATCAGGGGAAGATTGATGACAAGGAACTTCCCTCAGAGCTGACTGAGACAGAAAGATTTCCCCCGGAGATGGCACCCTGAAATTCCGACTTCTAGCCTCCTAGACTGTGAGAGAATAAATCTATTTGTTAAAGCCATCCACTTGTGGTATTTCTGTTATAGCAGCACTACATAAATAAGACAGAAAGTTAAACAATAAATGTTAAAAAATTAAATGAGGCTGTTCTACAAGTGCATAATAATCTACTGGGGCTCTTGTTAATATGAAGGTTTTTGATCCCACTTCCAAAACTCAAACAAGTATGTTTGGGACTGAACCCGGGGATCTGCCTTTATATTGATCTCCAGGTGATGATGCTGCTTGAAGATAACCAGAGAAAAACACTGCATTACCTACAGAGGTACAACAGTTGGAAAGACTGCAGATTTCTCATCAGAAACCATGGAGGCCAACAAGAAGCAGAAAGAACTATAAATCTAGAATTCTATATTCAGCAAAAATGACATTTAAGAATGGAAATGAAATAAAGTGGCTATGTACTAAGAGAATTCATAGCCGGAAGAAATGCTCTAAAAGAACTGCTAAAGGAAAATCTTCACATAGAAGGAATATGATAGCAGAAAGAAACTTGGAACAACAGGAAGGAAAAAGGAGCAACGAAATTATAAATATCTGGGATAATAGGCTATTCTTCTCTTGTGGAGCCCTTGTGGCACAATGGTTAAGAGCTCAGGCTGCTAAGCAAAAGGCTGGCAGTTCAATTGCACCAGCTGCTCCTTGGAAACCCTATAAGGCAGTTCTAGTCTGTCCTATAGGGTCACTACGAGTTCAGAATCAACTCAACAGCAACAGGTTTGGTTTAGTTTTTTTATTCTTCTCTTGAGTTATTTAAAATATTTGTTGGAAGCAAAAACTATAATGCTATTTGATATATGACAACTACGGGATAAAAGTAATACAATAAAAGCTGTGAAAGCCGGAACCTGTATAAGGTGGGATCCTGTCAGAGACAGAAAACTCAGAACTAAAACAAGGTAGGATTCTTAACAGAGAATGATAGCAAGCATCCTGTCAAAGGCGGAAAACTTGTGAGATCTGGAAAAACAAGGCAGTCCTGTTGAGTTCTGGCTCTCACAGGTTTCACTGTACCTTGTTTTTCTCTGGCTGCTTTGAAGTTTCTTTCTTCATCTTTACTTTTCAGCAGCTTGATTATGATGTGTCTGGGTATATACTGCTTTGAGTTTACCCTGTTTGGGACTTCATCAACTTTTTAAAAGAAGCCTCTAAGTCCACCTGAAGAAACTAGAAAAGAAGAGTAAAATAAACCAAAACCAAGCAAAAGGAAAAAAAAAAAAAGGTAGAGATAAGAGCAGGAATCAATGAAACTGAAACAGAAATATGATAGGGAAAATCAGTGAAAACCGAAGTTTTTTGAAAAGATCAAAAACATTAATAAGCCTATAGTAAGGCTGGTAAAGAAAAAGAGAGATGGCAGAAATTACCAATATTAGAAATGAAAAAGTGTTTATCACTACAGAACATGCAGACATTAAAGGAATAATAAGGGGAGCCCTGGTGGCACAACGGTTAAGTGCTTGGCTGCTAACCAAAAGGTCATCAGTTCAAACCCACCCAGTGACTCCAAGGAAAAAAAGACCTCGTGATCTGCTCCTGTAACAGCCTAGAAAACCCTGTGAGGCAGTTCTACTCTGACATGTGGGATCGCTATGAGTTGAAATCAACTCAACAGCACCTAACAACAACATGAACAACTCTACACAAATTCAAAAACTTAGCAATGAAATAAGCCAATTCCTAGAAATTTAAAGCTAACAAAATGTACCGAAGATAAAATAAATAAAATAGTCCTATAACTATTTTAAAAATTTCATATTTAAAAATCTTCCAGATATATAATCTCCAAGCCCAGATGGTGTAACTGGCAAATTCTACCAAACATTTAAAGAACAAATAACACTAATTCTTCACAATCTCTCCCTAAAAACAGAAGAGGAAGGAACACTTCCCAAATCATTTTATGAGATCAGAATTACCCTGATACCAAAACCAGAAAAGACAGTACAAAAAAAGAACACTACAGACCAATATCCCTCATGAACATAGTTAACAAAACTTCTCAACAAAATATTAGCAAATGGAATCCAACATACACATTACTAAGTGCTGATGAGGATGTGGAGCAACTGCAACTCTCGTACATCATTGGTGGAAATGCAAAATGGTACAGCCACTCCGGAGAAGAGTTTGGCAGTTTCTTATATGGTTAAACGTATATTTACCATATGACCCAGTTATCCCACTTATTGGCATAAACACAAAATCTGAACATGAATGTTTACAGCAACTCTATTTGTGACTGCCAAAACCCAAATATCCTTCAACAGGTGAATGGATAAACTGTGCTAAATCCATAAAACAGAATATAAACTAGCAATAAAAAAATGAAGTACTGATACGTGTAACAACTTAAGTGAACCTCAAAGGCATTATGCTGAAAGAATCCAGTCTCAAAAGGTTACCTAGTGTATAACTATTATATGACATTCTCAAAAAGACAAGACAATATAGGAAACCCTAGTGGTGTAGTGGTAAAGAGCTACAGCTGCTAACCAAAAGGTCAGCAGTTTAAGTCCACCAGGTGCTCACTAGAAACCGTATGGGGCAGTTCTACTCTGTCCTATAGGGTCGCTATGAGTCGGAATCAACTCGAAGGCAACGGGTTTGGGTTTTTTTTTTGGATAGGGTTATAGTGGTTATTGATGGTTATAGGTATGGAGAGGAGTGACCACAAAGAAACAGCAGGAGGAGAGTTTTCTGGAGTGATGGAACTGTTCTGTATCTTGATTATCTGCTACTTCTATCAATCCATACCTCTTTAAAAGTAATAAAACTGTACATTAAAGGGGAAAAACAGTCAATTTTACTGTATGATAATTTTTAATTGTTCCCTTGTCTGTAAAATGAGGGTATGTAAATTCTTATAAGACTGTTGGAATGGTATTTAGCACTAAATGTTTAAATATTATCATTATTATTCATACCCAAGGACTCCTCACACCCATTCTTGCATTTATTTGAAAAGTATTTGCATATTATTGTGGCAGAAGGGTTTGCTAATGAGTGAAAGAAAAATATTCTCCAGTGAAATTAGAGATGACAAGGCAGACGAGGGATGCTAAATCCTACTCAGATCTCTGCAGCCAGGAGTCAAGGGGTCACAGGCTTTTCTGAGAAGTCAAGGCTGGGGAAGGAAAGAAGGTTTGGAGAAATAAGAACTGCTTCCTTCCTGCAAAAATTACAGTGGACATCCCCAGTCAAGAGCAGAGAGTGACCCACTCCTAAAAAAAAAAAAAAAATTAATTAATTAAAAAAAGTAATTAGGAATCCAGGTCAGCCATGTTTTCTTCAGGGATCAGAGAAGGACCAGGGGTATGTTGCTAGAGCTCTGACTCCATCCCGGGTTGACAGCAGCTATCAGGGCACTGAGCGCTTCTCGGGAAATTAAGTAATCTAGTAACAAGAAAGGAGCCCTGGTGGTGCAGCGGTTAGCGCTGGTCTGCTAACCAAAAGGATGGCGATTCAAATCCAGATAGTTTCACTGGCAAATTCTGCTCCACCAGAGAAAGATGCAGCAGTCGTCTTCCAAAACGATTACAGCCTTGGAAACCCTATGGAGCAGTTCTACTCTTTTCGGTTAGTAACGAGAGGATCTACTTTTTACCACATGCCAGGTCCTGTTCTAAGGACATTACTTGTGCGATCTCATTTAATTCTCAAAACAACTTTATTAGATGGGTACTAACACTATTTTAAAGAAGAGGAAACGCAGACAGAAGGATTAAGATACTCGCCGAGTATTATACTGCCAGGAAGCGGCAGAGCTGGCTGGTGATCGAGGGAAAAGGGTTGGGGGGAGCGCAGAACCCGAGACCCTCAATTCCAGCGATGTCGAAGCCGGCGCGACCCTAAGCCGGGGATGCGCCAACCGCCCCACACTCGAGAAGTATCATTCAGAGGGAACACAAGCTCCCCTTGCCGCCGGCCGTGGATTCTCTTCCCCAAAGCCTGGCTGCTACTGGCCCACCGCAAAGCGAAGAAAAGTTCTGTGTGTACGCGAGAAGATGGACCTGGAGAGGGAAGGGCTCACCTTGCTGAGAGAAGGGGAGGGCAAAGAAAAAGGTCTGTGTGTGAGCGGGAAGACAGACCGGGGAGGGGAAGGCTCACCTTGCTCAAGAAGGGGAGGGCTCACCTGAGAAGAACGAAGGCCTCGACTTCACGTACCTGAAGCGGAAGTGACTCTGTCTACCCAAAGCTCCTGGACTATGCTTCCCAGAATTCCCGATAGGAGCAGGCCGCGACATCTCCCTCCGGGAGCGGAAGTTCTCCCACTACACTGTGCTTGCTCCCGGACTACACTTCCCAGAATTCCCAGGAAGATCGGGGGCGATTTCACCGCCTTCCAGCGGCGGAAATGCTGGCTATTATACTGATTACATTTCACACCTTTCCGGGTCACAAATTCCATAGCTTTCTCCTCTTTAAGGCGAAAGATTTCTTAAAAAAAAAAAAAAAAAAAAGACACTAATTTATACTTCACTTTCCCCAAGCAGGCCGAACATTAAATCCACCTTTCCTGGATTAGAGGTGTCTCTGACCCTGCAGATCCCTTGAACCACGGTACCCTGGACTCTTTGCAGGCAGGCGCTTCCACCAGCCTTCTCTTTATTCTTTTGAATAACTAGTTTCACTCTGAATCACTCTCGCTAGTCGACCTCGGCCGTTCTTTTCTTTTTTCTCAACGATTTCCTTTCACATATGGCAAAATAAATGCGAACGTCAAATACTCCTTTAGTAGAGAAGAACAAAGCTTGAAAAATGAAATTAAAATTAAAAACAGATTATAAAGGGGAAGATATGCGTGAGCTAAAAATACAGATCTTGAAAAAGGATCACAATATTTCACTGGATTTCCTCTTTTATTCAGTATGTGCCTGTACGCACCTAGAGCTCTACTAGTGTTACTTGGTATGAGTCATTCATTCCAAGATGCCCAGAAGCCACAAAAAAAGTGATGCAAACTTTATATTAGGTTATAAAGCGAAGCAGCAAAAGCTTTTGGCTTTTCCTTGGCTTTAATTGCTCATTATGAAATGCGGCGCGTTAGGCGAGTGGAAGGGCCTGCATTGACACGGAAAAAATATTTCAATATAGAAAGACAACTAAATTGTCAAAATGCTTTCTGTTCAGATTCAGGCATGATAAACCTACGTCCACCCTGTTCTAGATACAATCAAGACTCTTAGTTAGGTACCATCAGGTTCCGATTCATAATGACCCTGTGGACAACAGAACAACACACAGCCCCATCCTTCGCCATCTTCACAATCACTGCTATGCTTGAGGCCATCATTGCAGCCACTGTGTCAGTCCGTCTTGTTGAGGGTCTTCCTCTTTTTCGCTGACACTCTACCTTACCAAACATGATGTCCCTTTCCAGGGACTGGTCCTTCCTGATAACATGTCCGAAGTACTTGAGAACAAGTCTTGCCATCCTCGCTTTTAAGGAGTACTCTGGCTGTACTTCTTCACAGACGGACTCGTTCATTCTTCTGGTAATCCATGGTATATTCAATATTCTTCACCAACACCGCAATGCAAAGTCATAAATTCTTCTTCGGTCTTCCTCATTTATTGTCCAGCTTTCGCATGCATATAAGATGGTTGAAAATATCATGGCTTGAGTATGGCACACCGTAGTCCTCAAAGTGACATCTTTGCTTTTCAACACTTTAAACAGGTCTTTTGCAGCAGATTTGCCCAATGCAATATGTCATTTGATTTCCTGACAGCTGCTTCCACGGGCATTGATCATGGATCCAAGTAAAATTAAATCCTTGACAACTGCAATATTTTCTCCATTTATCATGATGTTGATTATTGGTCCAGTTGTGAGGATTTTTGTTTTCTTTATGTTGAGGTGTAATCCGTACTGAAGGCTGTGGTAGTTGATCTACAGCAGTAAGTGCTTCAAGTCCTCTTCGCTTTTGGCAAACAAGGTTGTGTCATCTGCATATGGCAGGTTGTTAATGAGTCTTCTTCCAATCCTGATGCCATGTTCTTCTTGACATAGTCCAGCTTCTGAGATTATTTGCTCATCATACAGATTGAATAAGTATGGTGAAAGACACAACCAGGACGCACACCTTTCCTGATTTTTAACCACACAGTATCCCCTTGTTCTGTTCGAACAACTGCCTCTTAGTATATGTTCAGGCTCGGCAGGAGCACAATTCAGTGTTCTGGAATTCCCATTCTTCACAATGTTAGCCATAATTTATTATGATTCATGTACTTGAATGTCTTTGCATACTCAATAAAACATAGGTAAACATCTTTCTGGTATTCTCTGCTTTCAACCAAGATCCACCAAATTCAGCTTGAATTTCTGGCACTTCCCTGTCAATTTACTGCTGCAACCACTTTTGAATTATCTTCAGCAAAATTTTACTTGTGTGTGATATTAATAATATTGTTAAATAATTTCTGCACTCTGTTGGATCACCTTTCTTTGGAATGGGCACAAATGTGGATCTCTTCCGGTTGCTTGGCCAGGTAGCTGTCTTCCAAACTTCTTGGCATAGACGAGTGAGTACTTCTAGCACTGCATCTGTTTGTCAAAATATCTCAATTGGTATTCAGTCAATTCCTTTGGCATCGTTTTTTGCCAATGCCTTCAGTGCAGCTTGGACTTCTTCCTTCAGTACCATCAGTTCTTGATCAAATGCTGTCTATCGAAATGGTTGAACGTCAACCAAATCTTTTTGGTACAGCGAATCTGTATTCCTTCTGTCATCTTTTGATGCTTATTGTGTCATTTAATGTCCTGCACATAGATTCCCTCAGTATTGCAATTTGAGGCTTGAACTTTTTCTTCAGTTTTTCAGCATGAGAAATGCTGTGCACGTTCTTCACTTTTGGTTATCTAACTCCAGTTCTTTGCACATTTCATTATAATACTTTACTTTGTCCTCTTGAGCAACCCTTCTAAATCTTGTGTTCACCTCTTTTACTTCATCATGTCTTCCTTTGCTTTAGGTACTCAACATTCAAGAGCAAGTTTCAGAGTCTCTTCTGACATCCATTTTGGTCATTTCTTTCTTTTCTGTCTTTTTAATGACCTTTTGCTTTCTTCATGTATGACATCCTTGATGTAATTCCATAACTCATCTGGTCTTGGATCATTAGTGTTCAATGTGTCAAATCTATTCTTGAAATGGTCTCTAAATTCATGTGGGATATACTCAAGGGCGTATTTTGGCTCTCATGGACTTGCTGTAATTTTCTTCAGCTTCAATTTGAACTTGCATATGAGCAATCAATGGTCTGTTCTGCAATCAGCCCTTGGCCTTGTTCTGACTAATTATATATATACACACACACACACACACACACACATATATATATATATATATATATAGTGCTTTACGTGAAAGTTTACAGCTCAAGTTAATTTCTCATCCAAAAATTTTTATAGATATTGTTATGTGACCCTGCTTGCAATCCTTATAATGTGAGAACACATTCCCCCTTTCCACACCCCATTTCCCCTGTCCATTCAACCAGCTCCTATCCCTTTCTGCCTTCTCATCCCGCCTCCGGACAGGAGCTGTCCATTTAGTCTCATGTATCTACTTGACTAAGAAGCACATTCTTCACCAGTATTATTTTATGTTTTATAGTCCAGTCTGATATTTGTCTGAAGAATTGGCTTCAGGAATGGTTTTAGTTCTGGGTTAACAGAGAGTCCGGGGCCATGTCTTCTGAGGTTCCTCTAGTCTCAGTCAGACCATTAAGTCTGGTTTTTTTTTTTACATGAATTTGAGTTCTGCACCACACTTTTCTCCCACTCCATCAGGGACTCTCTGTTGTGTTCCCTGTCAGGGTGGTCATTGGTGGTAGCTGGGCACCATCTAATTCTTCTAGTATCAGGCTGATGCAGTCTTTGGTTTATGTGCCCTTTTTGTCTTTTGGGCTAGTATTTTCCTTGTGTCTTTGGTGTTCTTCATTCTCCTTTGCTCCATGTGGGTTGGGACAAACTGATGCATCTTACATGGCCGCTCACAAGCTTTTAAGACCTCAGATGCCACTCACCAAAGTGGGATGCAGAACATTTTCTTAATAAACTGCTATGCCAGTTGACCTAGCTGTCCCCCAAAACCATGGTCCCCTGACTTCCACCCCTGCTACTCTGTCCCTCAAAGTGTTTGGTTGTGTTCAGGAACTTTTAGCTTTTGGTTTAGTCCAGTTGTGCTGACTTCCCCTGTAGCGTGTGCTGTCCTTCACTTCACCTAAGATAATGCTTGTGTACTATCTAGTTAGTGAATTTCTCTCTCCCTCCCTCCCAGCCCTTGTAACCATCAAAGAATGTTTTATTCTGTGTTTAAACTTTTTCTTGAGTTCTTACAATAGTGGTCTCATACAATATTTGTCCTTTTGCGACTAATTTCACTCAGCATAATACATTCCAGATTCATCCATGTTGTGAGATGTTTCGTGGATTCATCATTGTTCTTTATCATTGCATAGTATTCCATTGTGAGAATGTACTATAATTTGTTTATCCATCTGTCTGTTGGTGGGCATATAGGTTGTTTCCATTTTTTGCTATTGTGAACAGTGCTGCAATGAACATGGGTGTGCATATATCTACTGGTGTCATGGCTCTTATTTCTCTAGGATATATTCCTCCTTGGATTGCTGGATCCTATTGGACTTCAATTTCTAGCTTTTTAAGGAAGCGCCAAATCAATTTCCACAGTGGTTGTACCGTTTTACATTCCCACCAGCAGTGTGTAAGTGTTCCAGTCTCTTCACAACCTCTCCATTTATTATTTTGTGTTTTTTTGATAAATGCTAGCCTTGTTGGAGTGAAATGGTATCTCATTGTGGTTTTGATTTGCATTTCTCTAATCTAATGATCATAAGCATTTCCTCATGAATTTGTTAGCTGCCTCAATGTCTTCTTTGGTGAAGTCTCTGTTCATATCTTTTGCCCATTTTTTAATTGGGTTATTTGCCTTGTTGTTGTTGAGGTTTTGCGGTATCTTGTAGATTTTAGAGATTAGACCCTGATTGGATATGTGGTAGCCAAAAATATTTTCCCAGTCTGTAGGTTGTCTTTTGACTCTTTTGGTGAAGACTTTTGATGAGCATAAGTGTTTGATTTTTAGGAGCTCTCAATTATCTAGTTTATCTTCTAGTGTTTGTGTATTGTTAGTTACTTTTTGTATTCTGTTTATGCCATGTATTAGGGCTCCTAGCGTTGTCTGTATTTTTTTCCCCACTATCTTTATCGTTTTAGATTTTATGTTTAGGTCTTTGATCAATTTTCATTTAGCTTTTGTGCATGCTGTGAGGTATGGGTCTTGTTTCAGTGTTTTGCAGCTAGATATCAAGTTATGCCAGCACCATTTGTTAAAGAGACTGTCTTTTCCCCAATTAACAGACTTTGGGCCTTTGTCAAATATCAGCTGCTGATAGGTGGATGAATTTATGTCTGGATTCTCAATTCTGTTCCATTGGTCTATGTATCCGTTGTTGTACCAGTACCAGGCTGTTTTGACTACTGTGGTGGTATAACAGGTTCTAAAATCAGGTAGTGTGAAGCCTCCCACTGTGTTCTTCTTCCTCAGTAATGTTTCACTTATCAGGGGCCTTTTCCCTTTCCATATGAAGTTGGTGCTTTGTTTCTCCATCTCATTTAAAAATGTTGTTGGAATTTGGATTGGGATTGTATTGTATCTGTAGATCGCTTTGGGTAGAATTTACATTTTCACAATGTTGAGTCTTCCTATCCATGAGCCAGGTGTGTTTTTCCACTTATGCAGATCTCTTTTGGTTTCTTGCAGTGGTGTCTTGTAGTTTTCATTGTATAGGTCTTTACGTCTGCGGTCAGATTTATTCCTATTTTATCTTCTTGGGGGCTATTGTAAATGGTATTGGTTTGGTGATTTCCTCTTGGAAGTTCTCTTTGTTGGTGTAGAGGAATCCAACGGATTTTTGTTTATCTTGTACCTTGATACTTTGCTGAAATCTTCTATTAGTTCCAGTAGTTTTATTGGGAATTCTTTGAGGTTTTCTGTGTATAAGATCATATCATTTGCAAATAGGGATACTTTTACTTTTTCCTTACCAATCTGGACATCCTTTAGTTCTTTTTCTTACCTTATTGCTCTAGCTAGGACCTCCAGCACAATGTTGAATAAGAGTGGTGATAAAGGGCATCCTTGTCTGGTTCATGTTCTCAAGGGGAATACTTTCAGACTGTCTCCATTTAGAATGATGTTGGCTGTTGGCTTTGTATAAATGCCCTTTATTATGTTGAGGAACTTCCCTTCTATTCCTGAGAGTTTTTATCGTAAATGAGTGTTGGACTTTGTCAAATACCTTTTCTTCATCAATTGATAAGATCATGGGGTATTTTTCTTTTATTTATGTGATGAACTACATTGATTGTTTTTCTAATGTTGAACCATCCCTGCATACCTGGTATAAATCCCACTTGGTCATGGTGAATTATTTTTTTTTATATGTTGCTGAATTCTATTGGCTAGAATTTTGTTGAGGATTTTTTTGCATCTACATTCATGAGGGATATTGGTCTGTGATTTTTTTTGTGTGTGTGTGGTGTCTTTACCTGGTTTTGGTATCAGGGTTATACCGGCTTCATAGAAATAGTCCATCCCTTTCTATGCTCTGAAATACCTTTAGTAGTACTGGTGTGAACTCTTCTCTGAAATTTTGGTAGAATTCTCCAGTGAAGCCATCAGGGCCGGGGCTTTGTTTTGTTGTTGGGAGTTTTTTAATTACCTCTTCAATCTCGTTTTGTTATAGGTTTATTTAGTTGTTCTACCTCTGTGTTAGTTTATGTAGGTAGTGTGTTGCTAGAAATGTGTCCATTTCCTCTATGTTTTCAAATTTGTTGGAGTACAATTTTTCATAGTATTCTCTTATGATTCTTTTAATTTCAGTTGGGTCTGTTGTGATATCTCCCACCTCATTTCTTAGTTGGGTTATTTGCTTCCTCTCTTCTTTTCCTTCTGTCAGTTTGGCCAGTGGTTTATTGATTTTGTTGATCTTTTCAAAGAACCAGTTTTTGGTCTCGTTAACTCTTTCGATTGTTTTTCTATTCTCTATTTTATTTATTTCCGCTCTAATTTTTATTATTGCTTTTCTTCTGGTGCCTGTATGCTTCTTTTGCTGCTCTCTTTCTATTTGTTTGAGTTGTAGGGTTAATGTTTTGATTTTGTCCCTTTCTTCTTTTTGGATGTGTGCATTTATTGCTATAGATTGACCTCTGAGCATTGCTTTTGTTGTGTCCCAAAGGTTCTGGTAGGTTGTGTTTTCATTCTCATTAGATTCTGTGAATTTCTTTATTCTGTCCTTCATTTCTTCTACAACCCAGTAGTTTTTGAGCAAGGTGTTGTTCAGTTTCCATGTATTCGATTTTTTTCCCTTGCTTTTCGTTATTGATTTCCACTTTTATGGCATTGTCTTAGTCATCTAGTGCTGCTATAACAGAAATACCACAAGTGGATGGCTTTAACAAAGAGAAATTTATTTCCTCAGAGTAAAGTAGGCTAAAAGTCCAAATTCAGGATGTCAGCTCCAGGGGAAGGCTTTCACTCTCTGTCAGCCTTCTCATCAATCTCCCTCCGGACTAGGAGCTTCTCTGTGCAGGGACCCCGGGTCCAAAGGACATGCTCTGCTCCCAGCGCTGCTTTCTTGCTGGTATGAGGTCCCCCCTCTCTGCTTGCTTTTCTTTCCTTCTATGTCTTGTAAGATAAAAGGTGGTGCAGGCCACGCCCCAGGGAAACTCCCTATACATTGGATCATGAATGTGAGCTTAGTAAGTGTTACAATCCCAACCTAATCTCTTTAACATAAAATTACAATCACAAAATGGAGGACAACCACACAATACTGGGAATCATGGCCCAGGCAAATTGATACACATATTTCTGGGGGGACATAATTCAATTTATGACATTACACCCTTTGGCCCCCCAAAAGTCATGTCCTTGTCACATATAAAACAAATTCACCCCATCATATCATAGCAAAAGTCTTAACTCCAAGTCCAAAATCCAAAAATTCCTCTTCATCTGTGAAATCTAGAATACAAGTTACCTGCTTCCAAAGTACAATGGCAGAACAGGCACAAGCTAGACATTTCCATTACAAATGTGGAAGAAACTGGAGGAAAAGAAGGGTAACACCAAGCAAGTCAGCAGAACACATTACATTAGCCCTCAAGACTTTGAAAATAATTCTCTGTTCTCTGAGACAATTTACACAATGGCCCTGCCCTCCAGACTCTAGGTATTGGCCACACTCTCCAGATTCTGAGCGGAGGCCCCTTGGCCCTGGGCTTCAGCTCTGCCTTCCAGGCCCACTGGGACAGCAACTCTGCTCTCTCGGCTTTAGGTGCACCATTCTCCCAGGGTAACTGAGCGGCGACTCCACCCTTAGAAACACCAGAGGCCATGGCTCCATCCTTTGAAACCCCAGAGATCATGGCCATACCTTGTGAGACAGAGGCAACTTGGCTTCTTGTGTTCCTTGTCTCTTCAGCTTCTGCCTCCTGTGGCCTCTCGGCCTTCAGGCCTCACACCCGCATCTGCCCTGCTGGGGCAAGTATTCCAAAGCCCTATAACTCCACCCATAAGTGCCTGGAGACACCCCACTCCGCCTGGAAGCCTCCTGCGCACAAGCACTCAGCTCTCTTGCTCCATGGGTTGGCTCCAGCACTGTCTGGCACTGGGCTTCTGGTTCTGCTGCTGCAGGTTCTCTGCTGCTGCTGGTCCACTGATGCTCCTCTATCCATTCACAGTTTCAAAACCACTTCCACATTTTAGGTATCTATTAGAGCAGCACCACACTCCTGGTACCAAATTCTGTCTTAGTCATTTAGAGCCGCTATAACAGAAATACCACAGTGGATGGCTTTAACAAACAGAAATTTATTCTCTCACAGTCTAGTAGGCTACAAGTCCAAATTCAAGGCATCAGCTCCAGGGGAAGGCTTTTTCTGTTGGCCTTCTCATCAACCTTTCCCCAGACTAGGAGCTTCTCCACCCAGGGACCCTGGGTCAAAAGGATGCACTCTGCTCCCAGCACTGCTTTCTTGGTGGTATAAGGTCCTCCCTCTCTGCTTGCTTCACTTTTATCTCTTGTAAGATAAAAGGTGGTGCAGGCCACACCCCAGGGAAACTCTCTTCACATTGGATCAGGGATGTGACTTAGCAAGGGTGTTAAAATCTCACCCTAATCTTCAACATAAATTTACTATCACAAAATGGAGGACAACCACACAATACTGGGAATCATGGCCCAGCCAAATTGATACACACATTTCGGGGGGGGACATAATTCAATCCATGATAGGCGTTATGCTCAAAAAAGATGCTCTGTAATATTTTGATGTTTCGGATTCTGTTAAGACTTGCTTTGTGGCCTAGTATGTGGTCTATCCTGGAGAATGTTCTATGTGCATTGGAAAAGAAAGTTTACTTGGCTGCTGTTGGGTGGAGTATTCTGTATATGTCTATGACATCGAGTTGGGTGATTTGTGGCATTTACATTTTCCATGTCTTTATTGAGCTTCTTTCTGGATGTTCTGTCCTTCACTGGAAGCGGTGTGTTGAATTCTCCTGCTATTATTGTGGAGCTATTTCCCTTTTCACTGTTGTTAGAGTTTATGTATTTTGGAGCCCTGTCGTTGGGTGTGTAAATATCATGGTTATGTCCTCCTGGTGTACTGACCCTTTAATCATTATATAGTGTCTTTCCTTTTCCTTTGTGGTGGATTGTGCTTTAAAGTCTATTTTGTCAGAGGTCAATACTGCCACTCCTGCTCTTTTCCGATTGTTGTTTGCTTGATATATCTTTTCCATCTTGAGTTTTAGTTTGTTTGTGTCTTTGAGTCTAAGGTGTGTCTCTCGTAGGCAGCATATAGACGGATCTTTTTTTAAAATCCATTCTGCCATTCTCTCTCTTTATTGATGCATTTAGTCCATTTACATTCAGCGTAGTTATTGATAGGTATGAGTTTAGTGCTGTCATTTTGATGTATTTTTTTTTGTGTGTGTGTTGTTGACAATTTCTTTGTTCCACTTAATTTTCTGTGCTGAATAATTTTTATGTATGTATTTACTTTTAATTGTTGTTGATTTTGTATTTGCTGAGTCTATGTTTTTCTTTTTCTTTTTTGATGTGTAAGATGGTTAGTTTCCTTTGTGGTTACTTTACTATTTATCTCAATTTTTCTAAGTTTAAACCAATCTTATATTTCTTACTATCGCCATGACTTCCTTTCCATATGAAAGATCTATGACTACATCGTTTAGTCCCTCTTTTTTGTTTTAAAGTTGTCATCTTTTACAAATTGATGTCTCTGTTTTCCTATTTTCAGTGTTTTAGCTTTAATTTTGTGACTTCCCTACATGGGTTGATATCTGGTTGCTCTGTCTTGTGTTCTAGTCTTGGGTTGTTATCTGACATTATTGATTTTCTAACTGAAGGACTCCCTTTAGTATGTCTTGTACTTTCAGTTTGATTTTTTCAAAGTCCTTTAACTTCTGTTTATCTGGAAATGCCCTAATTTTGCCATCATATTTGAGAGACAGTTTTGCTGGATATATAATTCTTGGCTGGCAATTTTTTTTCCTTCAAGGCTTTATATATGTCATCCCATTGCCTTCTTGCCAGCATAGTTTCTGCTGAGTAATCAAAGTTTAGTCTTACTGACTCTCCTTTGTAGATGACTTTTCATTTATTCCTAGCCACTCCTAAAATTCTCTCTTTATCTTTGGTTTTGGCAAGTTTGATAATAATATGTCGTGATGACTTTCTTCTGGCATCTATCTTGTGTAGGGTTCGATAAGCTTCTTGCATAGATATTGTCTGGTCTTTCACAATATCAGGGAAGTTTTCTGCCAACAAATCTTCAACATTTCTCTCTGTATTTTCTGTTATCCGCCCCCTTACCCCTCCCACCCCCCCTTTTGGTACTCCAATCACTCGTAGGTTATTCCTCTTGATACAGTCCCACATAGTTCTGAGGGTTTCTTCATTTTTTAAAATTCTTTTATCTGTCAGTTTGTGTCAAGTGCTTCATCTTCAATATCACTAATTCTGACTTCCATTACCTCAATTCTGCTCCTATGACTTTCTATTGAATTGTCGAATTCTGAAATTTTACTGTTAATCTTTTGGATTTCTGTTTGCTGTCTATGGATTCTTGCAGCCTGTTAAATTTGTCATTGTGCTCTTGTATAACCTTTTAATGTTCCTCTGTTGCTTTGTCTGTGTGTTCCTTGGACTGGTCTGCTTTTTGCCTGATCTCCTTCCTGATCTCTTGAAGAGCTCTATATATTAACCTTTTGAATTCTACCTCTGGTAATTCCAAGACCTTCTCTTCCTCTGGAAGGTTTGTTGGTTCGTTTTGGTAATTTACTGAAGCCATCATGGTCTGCCTCTTTATGCAATTTGATATTGACTGTTGTCTATGAGTCATCAGTAAGTTATTATATTTATTTTATGTTTACTTACTGTGTCTTAGCTTCTTGTTTTGTTTTGGTATGCCCAAATAGGCTAGTCTTGTGAGCTACTTTGATTACTGGCATCTTTGAAGCTGTCACATCCTGTCACCAGGCAGTTAGAGCTGTTACTACGTATGTGAGCCCAGGAATCCTTTTACTTTTCTCGTGTGGATTCAGCTCAAGGGTCCAGGTCATCGGTCACTGAGTGTGTGGTGCAGGCTCTCACCTACAGTCCTAGACAGGCAGGGCTAAGTAGGGGTGATTCTAGTAGGCACAGGTATCTGGCTGCAGTAGGGGGTTATGTGCTGAGCAAGGTAGGGGGCTGAAGGCTGCCCCTGAGTGCCTGAGTGGATGGTGTGTCCCCATTCCCTAGAGCATGTAGGTGGGTGGGTTTTGCGGCCAGACTTTGGGCACCCAATTCTCAGGCCCCTGTCACAGGTGGCTAGGTGGAGTGGGTGGAGCCATCAGTCCTCAGGCCCCAGATGTGAGTGAGGACCCTGCTTAATGGGCAGGATGGTGTGAAATGTCACAAATCTGCCACACCCTCTTAGCTGTTGCAGTTGAAAACAGGCTTCATATGTATAACTGTTGTACTATGCTAATTAGCTGTTGCAACTGAAAACAGCCTTCATATGTATAACTGTTGTACTGTGCTAATGAGGGCCTATGCTTTTGAAATGGGCCCACACAGGTCTAGGCAGGGGTGAAAGGCATTCAAAGTCCATGGACCCCTTATGCCTGTACCTAGGAAAAGGGTTGTGCCTGCCCTGAGTTCCTGCTTAGGGGAGCGGGCAGATTATTTTTTCCTGTTTGTTAATTTGTTCCCTCTCCAAAGCCAGGAGAATGGCTTGGGGTGCATGATGGGTCCCACTTTTGACCCATGGGGTGCATCAATCACTGAAGCTGGACTGGGACTGAAGCAGAACATCGAGGGGGCAGGTAAATCAGAGAGAGGTACTTCCCAGAGGGGGGAAGGGTTTCTTTGATCCGCATGGTAGATTATATGCTCGCACTTAACTTTTGCTGATTGAGTGCCACTTTCCCCTGGTTCCACAGGTTTGCACAGACTCTCTGCTGCTCAGTTTCTCCCAGCATGGAAAACACGTTCCGAACACTACTGCTTGCCTCAACCCGTGCGTGCTGGCCACCCCAGCCTGCAGAATGCCAGCCAGGTCAGGTCTGGCAAATCCTCGCTGCTTCTGAACTGTCTCTCCCTCCCCGTCACTCAGTCCGACTCCTCAACTTTGTCTTTGATGTTCAGGGCTCCTAGATTGTCATATATAATCGACTCACTTGTTTTTTTCAGGTCTTTGTTGTAAGAGGGACCACAGGAAGCATCTGACTACTCTGCCATCTTGGCCCCGCCCCTCCTGACTGATGATATTGAGCTTCTCCATCCTTCCCTTCTATGGATGTAGTCAATTTGATTCCTGGGTATTCCATCCAGTGAAGTCCACGTGTATAGTCGCTGTTTATGTTGTTGAAAAAAGGTATTTGCAGTGAATAAGTCATTGGTCTTACAAAATTCGTCCACGCGATCTGTGGCGTCATTGCTATCACCAAGGCCTTATTTTCCAACTACTCATCCTTCTTCTTTGTTTCCACCTTTTACTTTCCAATCACCGTAATTATCAATGCATCTTGATTGTATTGTTTGGTCAATTTCATATTGCAGAAGTTGGTAAAAATCTTCAGTTTCTTCATCTTTGGTCTTAGTGGTTGTGCATTAACCTGAATAATGGTAGTATTAACTGGTCTTCCTTGTAGGCGTATGGATATTATTCTATCACTGACAGCGTTGTACTTCAGGATAGATCCTGAAATGTTCTTTTTGACAATGAATGTGACACCATTCCTCTTCATACGATTGACCACATGCTTGTCTGATTCAAAATGTCCAATATCCATTTCAGCTCACTAATGCCTAGGATATCGATCTTTATGCATTCTATTTCTTTTTTTTTTTTTTTTTAATATATATTTTATTGTACTTCAGGTGAAAGCTTACAGAGCAAATAGTTTCTCATGAAATAGTAGTACACATGTTGTTTTTTTTGACATTGGTTAACAACCCCACAACGTATTAAGCCTCTAAATTCTCAACCTTTTTTTTTGATGAAAATTACAGATGGCCAAAGATACACCGTTTCAAAATTTTCTACATTCACAGTTCAGTGACATTGACTACGCTCTTCCAACTGTGCTGTTATTCTCCCTTAAGATGAAGGCTTACAGAACAAAATAGTTTTTCATTTAACAGTTACTACACATGTTGCCCTATGACAATGGTTAACAATCTCACAGCACATCAAGAATATCCTTACTCCACCTTGTGTTCCCTATCACCAGGCGGCTTCCTTGTCCCCTTCTGTCTTCTGGACCTTGTCAGTGGACTATTGTACCTCTTTAGTCTCCTTTGTTTGTTTATTTATTTATTTATTTTTATTTTATTTAAACACCATTTCAAAACTTTTTACTTACACATTTAAGTGATATTGACTATGCTCTTCCAATTGTGCTGCCATTCTCGCCCAAGATGAAGGCTTACAGGACAAAACAGCCTCCCATTTAATAGTTACTACAAATGTTGCCCCATAGCAGTGGTCAACAATCTCACAATACATCGACAGTGTCCTTATTCAATTTGTGTTCCTTATCATCAGTTTCCTACTCTCCCTCTGCCTTCTGGCCCTTGTCACCGGACTCCTGTACATCATTAGTCCCATTTAGTTTTACTGGGGTGTCCATTCCCAGGCTTAACATCGAACCTTGAAGGTAACTTCACCTCTGAGCTGAAAGGGTGTCTGGGGGCCACACTCTCGAGGTTTCTCTAGTATTCTTTAGGCCAGTATATCTGGTCTTCTTTTTTTTTTTGGGAGTTAAAATTATGCTCTACATCCTACTCCAGCTCTGCCCAGAACCCTCTGTTGTGATCCTGGTCAAAGGAGTCATTGGTGGTAGCCGGGCACCATCCAGCTGTACTGGGCTCAGTCCCGTGGAGGCCTTGGTAGCTGTGGACCATTAGTCCTTCGGACTAATCTTTTCCTTGTATCCTGTTCTCTTCATTCTCTCTTGTTCCCGAAGGGATGAGATCAGTGGAGTATCTTAGATGGCCGCTCATAGGCTTTTAAGACCCCAGACACTACTCACCAAGGTAGAATGTAGAGCATTATCTTTATAAGTAGTGTCATGCCAATTGAGCTAGATGTTCCCCGAGATCATGGTCCCCAGAGCCCTCCGTCCAACAACTCAGTCCCTCGGGGGGTTTGGATGTGTCTATAGGGCCTTCATGACCTTTCCTTGTGCAGGTTGTGTTAGTTTCCGCTGTACTATGTACTATGATGACTCCAATTTTCCTAGACTCATACTTTGTACCTTCCATGTTCTGATTATTAATGTATGTTTGCAGCTGTTTTGTCTCATTTTGAATGGTGCCACATCAACAAATGAAGGTCCTGAAAACTTAATTCCATCTATGTCATTATGGTCAACTGTGCTTTGGCCTCAGTGTAGGCAGTTCTTCCCCAGTCATATTTCGAATGTTTTCCAACCTGAGGGGCTCATCTTGCAGCACGATGTCAGACAATGTTCTGCTGCTATTGATAAGGTTTTCACTGGCCAATATTTTCAGAAGTAGACCTCCAGGTGCTTCTTCCTAATCTGTCTTACTCTGGAACCTGTTTACTGAAACCTGTTCATCATTGGTGACCCTGCTGGTATTTGAAATACGTGTGGCATAGATTCCAGCATCATAGCAACACACAAGCCCCCAGAGTGTGACAAACTGACAGATGACCAGTCTTAGGAATTTGGTAACCAGCTGAAACCAGTGAAACCATGATTTTCATTAGGTGAGGTGGTGAGGGTTGGACTCTGTAAAAATGGCTGGGGGCAGTGTCTGACCTCCTCCTCCAAACCTACAAGGGGGAAGGAGAACCAACATCAACAGCACAAGGCTGACTGCCATGAGGTGGAGGCCAGACAAGCCTCCTCTCTCTGCCATCTTTAAATTCTGACACCAACCGTCCCTCACACAGCACTCTCTACTTCTCTCCTGAGTTTGATAATTCATTGGAATGGCCATACAGAACTCACAGACCATATTAGGTAAGCAATAGGTTACCATTCAGGCTCAAGAACACTCAAGGACACAGGTTTTCCATCAGAACAACCTCTTCCCAATCGTGCTCACAGCCACACCTCTCCTTGGTTCTAGGCCTTTGCCCAAAGGCACTCATTTTCTCTCTCCATGAGCCAGAAAGCCCACTGCACTGTCTCCTGCTGCTGGGTCTCTTCTGCTAGGTCTCTCCTGCTGGTTTCTCCTTCCTTGGTGGTGATGGGCTCCTCCTCTCTGCTCTGGAATTGGCTCTCTTTTAAAGCAAAACTGATCAATCCCCCTTGGTAATCCATAATTACCCTATCACAATCACCTGAGTGGGAGATACAAGGCCACGGCTAGAAAGGTCACACACAAAAGTAATTAATCACACCACAGCCCTCTAGAAACAACAATGGGAAAGTTCCACTTGGATCTAGGGCTAATAATGTAAAACTTGTTCGGGGCGGGGGGGCTTGGGCTAGATGACAGCTGCCTCAACCTCAGAAAATAATAAACATTATGGCAGGACTGGTTTCCAGGAGGGCACCAGGAAATCACACAGCAATTCATCTTGTAGGCTCAACGCCCTTACAATAGTCTGCTGTGGCCTGTTCGTAAGTGGAGCAGAATATGGATAATGACAATGGATTGCTGTTGTTGTGTCAGGTACCATCGATTCAGTTCTGACTCACAGCGACCCCGTGTACAACAGAACGAAACACTGCCCAGTCCTGTGCCATCCTCACAATCGTTGATATGCTTAAGCCCATCATTGCAGCCACTATGTCAATCCATCTCGTTGAGGCTCTCCCTCTCTTTCACTGACCCTCTACTTTACCAAGGATGATGTCATTCTCTGGGGACTGGTCCCTCCTGATAACATGTCCAACGTACATGAGATGAAGTCTCACCATCCTCGCTTCTAAGGGGCATTCTAGCTGTACTTCTTCCAAGACAGATTTATTCATTCTTCTGGCAGTCCATGATATATTCAGTATTCTTTGCCAACACCATAATTCAACGGCATCAATTCTTTGGTCTTTCTTATTCATTGTCCAGCTTTCTAGCGCATATGAGGCGACTGAAAATACCATGGCTTCGGTCAGGTGCACCTTACTCCTCCAAGTGACATCTTTGCTTTTTAACACTTTAAAGAGGTCTTTTGCAGCAGATTTACTCAATGCAATATGTCATTTGATTTCTTGGCTGCTGCTCCCATGTGCATTGATGGTGGATCCAAGCAAAACGAAATCACTGACAACTTCAACATTTTCTCTGTTTATCATGATGTTGCTTACTGGTCCTGTTGTGAGTATTTTTGTTTTATGTTGAGGTGTAATCCAAACTGAAGGCTGTGGTCTTTGATCTTCATCAGTAAGCACTTCAAGTCCTCTTTGCTTTCAGCAGGAAGGTTGTGTCATCTGCATAATGCAGGTTGTTATTGAGTCTTCCTCCAATCCTGATGCCACATTCTTCTTCATGTAGTCCAGCTTCTCAGATTATTTGCTCAGCATATGTATTGAATAAGTATGGTGACAGGATGCAACCCTGACACACATCTTTCCTGATTTTAAACCATGCATTATCCCTTTGTTCTCTTTGAATGACTGCCTCTTTGTCTATGTACAGGTTCCACATGAGCACAATTAAGTGTTCTGGAATTCCCATTCTTCACAATGTTATCCATAATTTATTATGATCCACACAACTGAATGTCTTTGCATAGTCAATAAAGCACAGGTACATATCTTTCTGGTATTCTCTCCTTTCAGCCATAATCCATCTGACATCAGCAATGATATCCCTCGTTCCACGTCTCTTCTGAATCTAGCTTGAATTTCTGGCTGTTCCCTGTCAATGTACTGCTGCAACCATTTGCAAAAAATTCATATACAGGAGTACATAATTTAAAAATAAAAATTAAAAAATTCTACTCTTCAATAGAAATACTTAATAAAAACACATATCTGATGAAGACTTGTACTTAGAATATATAAAGAACTCTTACAACTCAATAGTAAGAAAACAATCGAAACAATAGGCAAAAATTCAAAATGGAAGATATATGAATTGCCAAAGAGCAAATAAAAAATGTTCATTATTAATTATCAGAGAAATGCAAATTAAAACAAATTTAAAATCCTCACTTCCAATGCACATAATGACTTTCTGTAAAAATAGCAAGGTAGCATCAGAGGTCCTTTAACTTCAGGAGTGGGGGAGAATCATCAGCATCAGCCCAAGGCTGATTCCTATAAGGAAGAGGTCAAACATTCTTCTAACCTTTTTACCAATCCTGATACCAGCCGTCCCTCCCATGGCACTTTCTACTTCTCTTACAATTCAGGATCAGGAATGACTCAGGATACATTTCTTCAATCAGGACAGCTTCTTCTCAAGCATGCCCACAGGCAGGCCTCTCTGGCCCTCTGCCTTCAACCTGGCTTCTGCCCTGCTTGGCCAAGTGTTACAGTCACTAGTGCTGTCAGTAAGTGCCCAGAAGCACCTCACTCTGCCAGTAAGCCTCCTGCCCGGCAACGCTCAGCCCTCTATCTCCATGGGTTGGCGAGCTTAGCTCTGCCAGCCTAGTTCTGCCAACAAGTGCCTGGAGGCACCCCACTCCTCCAGGAAGCCTCCTGCCCTGTCACTCCTTGGGTTGGCACATCCACTGTAGCCGCCTTGTTCTGTGGGCTGGGAAGCCCACCACATCATTTTGTGCTGGTGTCCTGGTTCTGCTGCCATCATTTCTCTGCTGCTGCTTCTCTCCATCTTGCACATATGTTGTCATTCTCTCCAGCCCAGTTTGTTGTTTTCTTCTATACCTTTATGCATGGTGTCTTTTTATTTGTTCATTGCTGTATCTGCTTTGGGGCCCTGGTGGCACAGTGGTTAAGAGCTCAGCTGCTAACCAAAAGGTAGGCTGTTCAAATTCACCAGCTGCTCCTTGGAAACCCTATACGGCAGTTCTACTCTATCCTATACCGTCGCTATGAGTCGGAATCCCCTGGATGGCAACGTTTTTTTTTTTTCCCCTGCTTTGGCTGGAGTCCTGCACACTCATAACAAGCAACTTTTTCCGTGTGCCATCACTTTTCTGAGCTTTTTAAAAGTATTAAATTCATTTAACTCTTACAATGGGTAAGTGTTATTATTATATCCTGGACACTGATTTACAGAGATTAAATAACACACTCAACGTTATACTGCTAAGACATCGCAAAGCCCAGCCTACCAAACGGAGGCTCTGCCAAGCGTGAGAAACACAAATCGACTCCACCCCTAGTTCTCTGCTGGCCTCCAGTTTTCCTTCTCAAGGCCTAGGGCCTGGCCATCACTGGTCCTTCGCCCAGGCTGAGAAGCCTCGGAGGCGTCGCCAGGGCTGAAGTTTCACCTTCACGTGGGAAATGATGGTCGCATCCTCCCCTGAAGCGGAAGTCCCTGCGATTCACTTCCCAGAACCCCAAGCGTACAAGGGCCATACTCTGCACTGCTGAAAAAGAAGTACTGTCGATGCGGAACTTTTAGATGACACGTTTCAAAAACCTAAAGCTGTACTAGGGTGCAGCTCCGCCTGCTTGGGGTGGAAGTGCTTCCGACTACACGAACCTTCGGGACTACACTCCCCAGAATCCTTTGCGTGGTCGTGCTTCCGCCTTCCCAGCGCTGTTGTTTTTTTTGGCTAGATGAATTCAGTCATTTCTGTAGCACTATAGGGGCTTGGCCTTTTTCTTGTTTTGTGATTTTTTTTTTTTTTCTCGAGGAGAAAACCAATACCTGTGAATATAAAGAAAATGTGGCTATTTAGAGGGGAAGGCGAAACTTTTAATATGAAAAAACATTTTACCGGAAAGGCGATGTGCAAGAGAAAAAACAAGATTCTAAAGGTGACTTGGGCTGTGCTGCACTGGACATCGACCTTAAGGAATACGGGATATCAGATCTGATTTGGCTCAGTTATCTCTTTATGTGTACCTGTGTTCATCTACATCTGTGATAGTGCTACCTTGAGAAAACTATTGATTCCAAGATGCCAAGAATTCACAAGAAGGAGTTCCAAACATTGATCGGGCCATAAAACAGAAACAGCAATGAAATGTTGTTTATGGCAAATAAAAGGAGCTGCACTGACAAGGGATTGGAGAAAATACTGTGATAGTAGAAAGTGTTCCTTCCTTGAAATTTTTTTATTTCAAATTCAGGCTTCTTATCACCTACTCCTGTCTTGTTGCTTGACATCATATGTTTAATATGAATGTTTCTTTTCTCCCAATCAGTTTAAACCAGGTGAGGTGATGATTATTTGGAGGGAGGGATAGGTTGAGGTAGGAACTGGAGTCCAGATAACTATTAACAAGTGAAACTACAGGAAGTATGTACCTACCACTTTGCTTCTGGTCAGGAAAAAAAAATTTTAATGAAACTTTGAAAAAGAATACAAAAGTATTGAGAATATTATGAATCACCAAATACACTTGCCCTAAATTCAACACTTAATCAGCATTTTCCACACTGGCTTTACCTATTACTTTTTAATTTTGTTACTAAAGTATTTTAAAGCAAATCCCTGGCATTATGTATTTCCTTCCAAATACTATGATATATGTCACTTAAAAATAATGACATTTACTCATATAACAAAAAACCATTACCTTATGGAACAAAATTAACCTATCTTAATACTACCCTATATGCATCTCTATTCAAATTTCTGTGCTTATTGTAAAAATGATTTTTACAGCTGGTTTATTCCAATCAATATCAAAAATGATCAATTCATTATATATGGCTGTCATCTCACCTGAAGCTCAATAATTACAAAACTATATTCCCCCAAACACAAAGGTCCCTGGGTGGGACAGTTTGAGGTTGGCTGGTAAAAGCTTGGCATTTGGAACCCACCCAGCAGCACCGATGAAAAGGCTTGGCGATCTGCTTTCCTAAAAATTATAGCGAAGAAAATCCTATGGAGTAGTTCTACTCTGTAACACGTGGGGTCCCCATGAGTTGGAATTGACTTGATGCCACAAGACAACAAGAACAACAACATACCCCCCCCCCCAACCCACCACTACCATTTCTCATGTACTTTATATGTTGTAGAAATCAAATTAGATGCTAAATTTGGTATACTATATTCTGGATTTGTCTAATAACTTCCTCATAATTTTTTTTTAACTAGGCATCCCCCAAATCTCTATATTTCCTGTAAAGTAGAATTTTGGTTTAAAGACTATATTAGACTCAGTTTCATCCTTTTTTGCAAGAATACTTCTTAGGAGGGACTGGAAATAATTTGGACAAGGAACTATATTCTGTTCAACTAAACCATTTCAAATTCTGGACAAGTTTACCTCTGAAGAGAAAAAAAATAAATAACAGCAAATATGTAAAAAGCGACAGGGTTTAAAAGAAGGAAACCGCTATAATGAATCAGATTATGTGATGCCATATATAACAAATTCCATCCTGTAAAAAGAAAATGACATTTGGTTATCTCCATTTTGGAGTTTCACACATATTAAACAGGAAAGATGTTTTCACAGAATCCAGTAGGGTGAGCTAGACATTTGAGACTACTTTTCTCCTGGGGGAATTCATCAATTTATTAAGGTAAAAGCCTGAGAAGCTAATAGTTGGACCCAGAGCCTGACACAGGTAGGGTGGGATGATCTTGGTAAAAAGTAATAAAATAAAAAACAAAGGGGAAAAAAATCTGAGTTTTGTGTATAGAGCTCCAAAGGGCTGTACCCTAGGAGATAGGGTGAATGGGAAGTAGACCTAACCTGGACTCAAACCCAGGTACAAGCCAACTCAATCCCTGTCCTGTATTTTTAAAAAATCTGGTAAAGATAAATAAAATATGTTCTGAGTGTCTTAGTCATCTAGTGCTGCTATAACAGAAATACCACAAGTGGATATCTTCAACAAAGAGAAATTTATTCTCTTATAGTCTAGTAGGCTAGAAGTCCAAATTCAGGGTGTCAGCGCCAGGGGAAGGCTTTCTCTGTCAGCTCTGAAGGAAGGTCCTTGTCATCAATCTTCCCCTGGACTAGGAGTTTCTCTGCACAGGAATGCCGGGTCCAAACTGCTCCTGGTGTGGTATGAAGTCCCCCAACTCTCTGCTTGCTTCCCTTTCCTTTTATCTCTTGTAAGATAAAAGGTGATGCAGGCCACACCCCAGGGAAACTCCCTTTACATTGGATCAGGGAAATGACCTGAGCAAAGATGTTACATCCCACCCTAATCCTCTTTAACCACAGGCAGAGATGATGATTTATAACACATACGAAAATCACAAAATGGAGAACAACCATACAATACTGGGAATCATGGCCTAACCAAGTTGACACATATTTTGGGGGGACACAATTCAATCCATGACACTGGTTATCATAAGCATCAAATTATTTTTATAATTTTTAAAAACTTTGTATTTTGAAATTTTATTTGACATAGATTCATGAGAAGTTGCAAACATAGTAGAAAGAGGTCCCAGGTACCTTTCACCTGGTTTCCCCTAATGGTTACATTTTACCTAATTATAATACAATACAAAATCAGGAAATTGATATTTGTATAATGTGTGGGTATGTTGTTGTTATTGTTGTCATAGAGAAAATTCCAACTCATGGAGTTGTGTGGTTGTATGTTATTTTATCACACGGAGATTTGTGTAACCACCAGCACAATTAAGATACAGAAATATTCTATTACCACTGTTTTGGACTGAATGTGTCCCCAGAAAATATGTGTTGTAAATTCTAACCTCTATACCTGTGGTTATAATCTCATTTGGGAATGGGTTGTTTTGTTATGTTAATGAGGCAGGATTAGTGTAAAGTGCCTCTTCAGTCAATCTCTTCTGAGATATAAAAGAGGTTAAAACAAGCCAGCAAGAGAAGCAGAGATAGGGGAAGACACATGCCAAGCCACATTAAGATCACCCAGGAGCAGAAGCTCAAAGAGACAAGGACCTTCCTCAACAGCCAACAGAGAGAGAAAGCCTTCCCCTAGAGCCAGCACCCTGAATTCGGACTTCTAGCCTCCATGAGAAAATACATTTCTCTTAGTTAAATCCATCCACTTGTGGTGTTTATGTTATAGCAGCACTAGATAACTATGACAGAATGTAGTACTGGCAGAGTGGAGTGCTGCTTTAACAGATACCTAAAATGGGGAAGCCTTACAGAGTTGCCCTTGCATTTTCTTCTAAGAATTTTATGGTTTAATTTTCACATCTAGGTCTTTAATCCATTTTGAATTTGTTTTTGTGTATAATGTGAGGCATATATCCTGTTTCATTTTTCTTTATGTGACAATCCAAATTTCCCAACTTCATTTATTTAAGAGACTCTTCTTTTGCCACCAAATGAACTTAGCACTCTTGTCAAAAATCAGTTGACCATCGATGTGTGGGTTTATTTCTGGGCCCTCAATTCTATTCTTTTGGTCTATGTGTCTATTGTTATACCACTACCAGGCTGTTTTGATTACTGTAGCTGTATAATATTTTTAAAATCAGGAAGTGTGAGTTCTCCTACTTGGTTCTTCTCTTTTAACATTGCTTTAGCTACTCGGGACCTCTAACCATTCTCTGTAAAGTTGAGTATTCGTTTTTCCATTTCTGTAAAGAAAGCTGTTGGAAGTTTGATTGGGATTGCATTGAATCTATAGATCGTTTTGGATAGTATTGACATCTTAACAATATTAAGTCTTCCAATCCATGAACAAAGAACATCTTTCGATTTATTTAAGTCTTCTTTAATATCTTTCAGCAACGTTTTACAATTTGCATTGTATAAGTCTTTCACATTCCTGATCAAATTTATTCCCAAGTATTTTATTCTTTTAGATGCTGTTGTAAATGGGATCATTTCCCTAATTTCCCTTTCAGATTTCTCATTGATGGTGTATAGCAACCCAACTGACTTTTGTTTGTTGACCTTGTACCCTACAACTCTGCTAAATTCCTGTATTAACTCTAGAAGTTTTCTTGTGGACTCTTTGGGATTTTCTATATATAGGATCATGTCATCCATGAATAGAGATAATTTTACTTCTTTTTTTTCCAGTTTAGATACCTTTTATTCTTTCTTGTGTTATAGCTCTCGCTAGAACTTCTAGCTCCCACAAAAACGTGGAATGTACGAACTATGAATCTAGGAAAATTGGAAATCATCAAAAACGAAATGGAACACATAAAAATCGATATTCAAAGCATTAGTGCCCCCAGACATCTGTCAGTTTGTTGTACTGTGGGAGCTTGCATGTTGCTGTGATGGTGGCATCTATGCCACCAGTATTCAAATGCCAGCAGGGTCACCCATGGTGGACAGGTTTCAGCTGAGCTTCCAGACTAAGACACACTAAGAAGAAGGACCTGGCGGTCTATTTCTGAAAAGAGTTAGCCAGTGAAAACCTTATGAATAGTAGCAGAACATTGTCTGATATAGTGCAGAAAGATGAGCCTCTCGGGTTGGAAGGCACTCAAAAGATGACTGGGAAAGAGCTGCCTCCGCAAAGTAGAGTCAACCTTAATGAAATGGATGGAGTCAAGCTTTCCAGACCTTCATTTGCTGATGTGGCACCACTCAAAATGAGAAGAAACAGCTGCAAATATCTGTTAATTATTAGAACATGGAATATACGAAGTACAAATCTAGGAAAATGGGAAATCATCAAAAGTGAAATGGAACACGTAAACATTGATATCCTAGACATTAGTGAGCTAAAATGGACTGATATTGGCCATTTTGATTCAGAGAATCATATAGTCTACTATGCAGGGAATGACAACTCGAAGAGGAATGGTGCTGCAATCGTCATCAAAAAGAACATTTCAAGATCTATCCTGAAGTACAACACTGTCAGTGATAGGATAATATCTACACGCCTACCAAGGAGACCAGTTAATACGACTATTATTCAAATTTACACACCAGCCACTAAGGCCAAAGATGAAGAAATTGAAGACTTTTTCCAGCTTCTTCAGTCTGAAATTGATTGAAAATGCAATAAGGATGCATTGATAATTACTGGTGATTTGACTGCGAAAGTTGGAACAAAGAAGAAGGATCAGCAGTTGGAAAATATGGCCTTGGTGATAGAAACGATGCTGGAGATCGCATGATAGAATTTTGCAAGACCAACGACTTCTTCATTGCAAATATCTTTTTTCACCAACACAAACAGCGACTATACACGTGGACCTCGCCAGATGGAATACACAGAAATCAAATTGACTAATCTGTGGAAAGAGGCGATGGAAAACTCAATACCATCAGTCAGAACAAAGCCAGGACCAACTGTGGAACAGATCACCAATTGCTCATATGCAAGTTCAAGCTGAAGTTGAAGAAAATTAGAACAAGTCCACAAAAGCCAAAGTACAACCTTCAGTATATCCCACCTAAATTTAGAGACCATCTCAAGAATAGATATGACACGTTAAACACTAATGACCGAAGACCAGATGAGTTGTGGAATGACATCAAGGATATTGTACTTGAAGAAAACAAGAGGTCGTTAAAAAGAAAGAAAAGACCAAAATGGATGCCAAAAGAGACTCTGAAACTTGCTAGTCAATGTCGACTAGCTAAAGCAAATGGAAGAAATGATGAACTAAAAGAGCTGAACAGAAGATTTCAAAGGGCAGCTCCAAAAGACAAAGTAAAGTATTATAATGAAATTGCAAATACCTGGACTTAGAAAACCAAAAAGGAAGGACAGGCTCAGCATTTCTCAAAGTGAAAGAACTGAAGAAAAAATTCAAGCCCTGAGTTGCAATATTGTAGGATTCCATGGGGAAAATATTAAACGATGCAGGAATCCTCAAAAGAAGATGAAAGGAATACACAGAGTCACTATATCAAAAAGAACTGGTAGACATTCAACCATTTCAGGAGGTAGCATGTGATCAGGAACCGATGATACTGAAGGAAGAGGCTCAAGCTGCACTGAAGGGGTTGGTGAAAAACAAGACTCCACGAATTGACGGAATACCAACTGTTTCAACAAATGGATGCAGCCCTGGAAGGGCTGACTTGTCTATGCCAAGAAATTTGGAAGACACTTATCTGGCCGACCAAGTGGAAGAGATCCATACTTGTACCCATTCCAAGGAAAGGTGATCCAACAGAATGCAAAAATTATCAAACAACATCATTAATATCACACAAAAGTAAAATTTTGCTGAAGATCCTTCAAAAGTGGTTGCAGCAGTACATTGACAGGGAACTTCCAGAAATTCAAGCTGGATTCAGAAGAGGACACAGAATGAGGGACATCATTGCTCATGTCAGATGGATCTTGGCTGAAAGCAGAGAATACTAGAACAATGTTTACCTGTGTTTTATTGACTATGTACAGCCATTTGTCTGTGTGGATCATAACAAATTATGGATAACACTTCGAAGAATGGGAATTCCTAAACACTTAATTGTGCTCATGAGGAAACTGTACTTTGACCAAAAGGCAGTTGTTCGAACAGAACAAGACGATACTATGTGGTTTAAAGTCTAGAAAGGTGTGCGTCATGGTTGTATCCTTTCACCCTATTCAATCTGTATGCTGAGCAAATGATCTAAGTAGCTGGACTATATGAAAAAGAATGGGGCATCAAGATTGGAGGAAGACTCATTAACAACATGCATTATGCAGATGACACAACCTGCCTGCTGAAAGTGAAGATTTGAAGCACTTACTGATCAAAGACCACAGCCTTCGGTATGGATTACACCTCAACATAAAGAAAACAAAAATCTCACAACAGGACCAATAAACAACATCATGATAAATGGAGAAAAGACTGAAGTTGTCAAGGATTTGATTTTACCTGGATACACTATCAACGCCCATGGAAGCAGCAGTCAAGAAATCAAAAGACACATTGCTTTGGGCAAATCTGCTGCAAAAGATCTCTTTAATGTGTTAAAAAGCACAGATGTCACCTTAAGGACTAAGGTGCACCTGACCCAAGCCATGGTGTTTTCAATCACCTCATATGTATGTGAAAACTGGACAATGAATAAGGAAGACCAAAGAAGAACTGATGCCTTTGAATTATGGTGATGGCAAAGAATATTGAATATACCATGGACTGCCAGAAGAACAAACAAATCTGTCTTGCAAGCAGTACAGCCAGAATGCTCCTTAGAAGCAAGAATGGTGAGACTTCATCTCACATACCTGGGACTTGTTATCAGGTGGAACCAGTCCCTGGAGAAGGGCATCATGCTTGGTAGAATAGAGGGTCAGCAAAAAAAGAGGAAGACCCTCAACGAGACGGACTGACACAGTGGCTGCAACAATGGGCTCAAGCATAACAAAGATTGTGAGGATGGCACAGGACCGGTAGTGTTTCAGTCTGTTGTACATAGGGTCACTATGTGTCAGAACCAACTGGATAGCACCTAACAGCAGGACCTCTAATATAATTTTGAATAGAAGTGGTTAGAGTGGGCAACTTTGTCTTGTTTCTGATTTCAAGGGGGAAAGTTCTCAATCTTTCTCCATTTAAGTATAATGCTGGCTGTTTGCTTTTCACATATGCCCTTATTCATACTGAGGATCTTCCCTTCCATTCCAATCTTTTTGAGGGTTTTCATCACATTTTTATCAAATTATTTTTCTGCATCCATAGACATTATTATGTGGTTCTTTTCCTTTGTTATATGGATGTGGTGTATTATGTTGATTGATTTTCTAATGTTGAATTATCCCTGCATTCCTGTAATAAATCCCAATTGGTCATGATTTATGACTCTTTTAATATGCTAGTATTTTGTTGAGGATTTTTCCATCTATATTCATAAGGGATACTGGCCTGTAGTTTTCTTTCCTCATGGTGTCTTTGTCTTGTTTTCATGTTATGGTTATATTTGCTTCATAGAATGAATTAGGGAGTATTCCTTCCTTTTCTGTCTTTTGGAGGAATTTAAACAGGATTTGTGTCAATTCTTCTCTAAACGTTTGGTAGAATTCCCCAGTGAAACCATCTTGTCCAGGACTTTTTTTGGAGGGAAGTTTTTGATCATTGATTCAATTTTTTCACTTGTTATATGTTTTAGAGATATTCTGTTTCATCTTGAGTCAGTTTGGGTAAGTTGTGTGCATCTAAGAATTTGTCCATTTCATCCTGGTTCTTCAGTCTGTTGAAGTACAGTTGTTCATAATATTCTGCCATAATTCTCTTCATTTCTGTTGGGTCATTTGTAATGTCTCTCTTTTGTTTATATTTTTGGTATTTGCGTGTTTTCTCATTTTTTCTTTGTCAGTCTAGCTAAAGGTTTGTCAATTTTATCAGTCTTTTCAAAAAACCATCTTCTGGTTTTGTTGATTTCTGTTTTTGATTTCATTTATTTCTTCTCTGATCTTTGTTATTGTCTTTCTTCTGGTAGATTTAGGCTTAGCTTGCTCTTCTCTTTTTAGTTCCTCAAGTTGTAGAGTTAGTCCATTGATTTGAAATCTTTTTTGTTTTTTCCAGGTAGGCATTTATTGCTGTAATTTTCCCTCTGAGTACTGCCTGTGGTTCATCCCATAAGTTTTGGTGTGTTGTGCTTTCATTTTCATTTTACTCTAAGAAATTTGTGGTTTCTATTTTGATTTTTTCCTGGACCCATTGGTAGTTTAATAATGTGTTGTTTCATTTCTATATGTTTGTGTATTTTCCAGAGGTTTGTTTGTTTGTTTTAGTTATATAGTGCTGCTATAACAGAAGTACCACAAGTGGATGGCTTTAACAAAGATAAGCTTATTTCCTCACAGTAAAGTAGGCTAAAAGTCCAAATTCTGGGGGTCAGCTCCAGGGGAAGGCTTTCTCTCTCTGTTGGCCTTCTCATCAGTATTCCCCTGGACTAGGAGCTTCTCCGTGCAGGGACCCTGGGTCCAAAGGATGCACTCTGCTCCCAGCACTGCTTTCTTGGTGGTACGAGGTCCCCCTGTCTCTCTGTTCACTTCTCTCTTTGATATCTTAAGAGATTGCCTCAAGACACAATCCAGTCTTGTAGACTGAGTCCTGCCTAACACAACTGCCATCCATCCTCCCTCATTAACATCATAGAGGCAGGATTTACAACATATGGAAAAATCACACCATACTGGGAATCATGTCCCAGCCAACTGATATACACATTTTTAAGGGTTTGTAATTCAATCCATGACAGTTTGTTTCTGTTATTGATTTCCAGCGTCACTCCACTGGGGTCAGAGAAAATACTTTGTATGATTTCAACTTTTTAAATTTATCAAGACTTGCTTTGTGACCTAACTTGTTGTCTATCCTGGAGAATGATCCATGTGCAGTGGAGTACAATGAATATCGTGCTGTTTTGGGGTGAAGTGTTCCATATACGTCTGTTAAGCCTAGTTGGTTTATAGTGTCATCCAGGTCCTCTGTTTCCTTGTTGATCTTCTTTCTTGATGTTCTGTCCAATACTGAATGTAGTGTATTGAAGTCTCCAGGTACTATAGTAGTGCTATCTATTTCTCCCTTCAATTCTGTCAGTGCTTGCTTTATAGATTTATGTGCTCAGATATTGGGTGCATATACATTTATGATTGTTAAATTTTCTTGATTAATTGATCTTGTATCACTATATAATGTGCATTTTTATCTTTTCTAACTGATTTTATCTTAGCATCTACTTTGTCTGATATTAAGATTGCCACCCCAGCTCTCTTTTGGTTTGTTATTTGCATGGAATATTTTTTCCATCTTCTCACTTTCAATCTATTTGTGCCCTTGGGTCTAAGATGTGTCTCTTATAAACAGCATATAGTTGGATCATGGTTTTTTTGTTTTGTTTTTCCATTCTGCCTCTCTCTACCTTTTGATTGGAGCATTTAGTCCATTTACATTCACTGTAATTACCAATAAGAATTGAGTTACTTCTGCCATTTTGTTATTTGGTTTTTGTGTGCCTTAAACCTTCTTTGTTTTTGTCCTTTACTACTGCTTGCTTTTGTGTTTGTTGGTTTCTTGTAGTGAGTCATTTTGATTCCCTTCTCATTTCCTTTTGTATATGTTCTTTATGTATTTTCTTAGTGGTTACCATGAATATTACATTTAACAGTTTGTATCTATAACATCCTAGGGTAAGTTGGTACCAACTTAGCTTCAGTAACATCATACAGGAAAATCTATACCTATACCGTTCCTCCCCCTCTCCCCATTTTGTTGCTGTTATCATTAATTATGTCCTTATATTTTATGTCCCCTGTAACATAATTTTATACTTGCTTTTTATACATTTGCCATTAAAAATCATGAAGGACAAAACAATTAGAATTATCAAGCATGAATACCTTACCACTATCCCTCATACTTGTCCATGCAATTCCTTTATTCATGATATTTCTTTTTATGTATGGCTTTGAATTATTTTCTAGTGTCTTTTCCTTTCGTTTGCAGGACAAACTCCCAGTAGCATTTTCTGTAGGGCTGGTCTGGTGAATCAGTCAGCTTCCGATTGTCTGGGAATGTTTTAATTTCCCCTTATTCTTGAAGGACAGTTTCACTGGGTATAGTATTTTTGGTTGACAGTTGTTTTTTGTTTTTTTCCTTTCAGTACTTTAAATATATCATTCCCTTACCTTCTGGCCTCCAATATTTCTGAGAAGAAATCAGCACTTAATCTTATTGGAGACCCTTTGTATGTGGTTGTTTTCTTGTCTCTCACTGCTTTCAGGATTCTCTGTTTTTCCTTACTTTTTGAGAGCCTTTTTATGATGTGTCAGTGTAGATCTCTTTGTGTTTATCTTTCCTGCAGTTCTTTGAGCTTCTTGGATTTGTAGATTCATGTCCTTCATCAGATTGGGGAATTTCCTGTCATTATTTCTTCAAATATTCTTTCTGTCCCTTTTTCTCTCATCTCCTTCTGGAAGTCTCAGGATGCGTATGTTAGGTCTCTTGACATTGTCCTCTAATTCCATTAAACTGTGCTCAGCCTCCTTGAGCCTCCATTCTCTGTAATTTTTACTATCTTATCCTCTAATTCACTGATTATTTCTTCTGCCTGATTAAATCTGTTGTTGACTCTTTCCATTGTGTTTCTAATTTCAGTTATTGACACTTTTAGTTGCAATAATTCTGTATGGTTTCTTTTTTATCTTATTTTATTCATGTATTGTTTTCCTTATTTCTTTTAGATCTTTACCTATGCTTTCCTTCAACTAATGATTGTTGTATTATATTCTTATATTCTTCCATTCTTTTCATTTTTTGGTCTTTCACAGATGCACTTTTACTCTCTTCATCGTGTTCATTTGGATGGGTCAGTGTTTCTCTTTTCTTTGTGTGTCTTGTTATTTTTTGCTGGGGCATTGGAATTTTAGAGGGTGTTGATTTTCTCAGTTCTCCCCCAGTATTTGGTGCTTTTGCTTGCACTACTTTCTTCAAAAAACTGTTAGGTGGGCAGAGCCTTCAGTCTTTGATTACCATTTCCTCTCCCTGTCTATGATAGATCCTTCTCCCTCCCTGGTTTAATTAGGATTTGAAAGTTCCAGATCTTGGTTTTCAATTTTCAATGTCTCCCAAACACACCAGAGAACACACTATGGTCAATCTTTCCACCAGTCGGCATTGCCGCTTAGGCAAGATATTGCCAATTAATCAATCTGTCCACTAGAGAGCACAGTCCTCTCTTTCCAGTTATTACTCCCTTCCCGTCTCTGTTTCTCCAACCATGTTTTCAGTCAGAAAACCCACACATAACTAGTCCCCTTCAGGGCTGGGTGTTGTCCTTTTGTTTTGTCTGAGGCTTTCTTCCCTGCTCTGTGGGGGATGCTTTCATCTGAGCTGGCATTCAGATGAAGCACAGGCTGACTTTTCTCCATTTCAGAAGGAGGAGGGCCTGGAACTCCCCAGAAGGAGCACCAAAAGATCTGTCTTGTAGGTTTCAGAGCTCAGTGACCCTGTGTTTGTTTGTGGAGCAGTCTCTACTTAGGTGATCCACCTCTTGGTTCCACCGTAGGGAACCTTCTGTAGGAGGTCTTATCGGTCCAGCAGCCAAAAGTTACAGGGTGGTGGAAGGGCTGTCATGCTCTGAATAGACCTCCAGGGAGGTCTGCCTTGTTGCTACCAGAGCCCCTCCCTCACAGGATGTCAGTTCTAGGTGTAGCCACTACTGAAGATGTCTGTTTCCTAACACAAAGCAGTCTCTGTCAGCAGTCCTCAGTGCTGACAGCAAGGGGGACCAGACAGAACTGAACCAACCCCCAGGGAGATCTGTCTTGTTGGTTTTAGAGGCCTCAGCTATGGGGTGCGCAAGGAGGCAGGTACTGTGCTGACTATGAAAGCAGACTCCACTACAGAGCACCTGTAGCAATTCACAGCAGCCTGGCAGCTGCCTGTGACTGAATGGAGGAGGGGCTGTCACACTGCAATTGGACCCCTAGGAAGGCCTCCCTTGTTGCTATCAGAGCCTCCCAGTCGATTGTTGGCTGTGAGTGCAGCCTCCACTAAAAATAGCTGCTTCCTAGAACACAGCAGCCTCAGTGAGCAGTCCTCAACGCCAACAAGAAGGGGGGACAGACAGACTTGAACTGACCCCCAGGGAGGTCTGTCCTACTGGTTTTGGGGGCCTGAGCTATGGGGTGCACAGGGAGACAGGCAGAACGTTGACTATGGGAGCAGACTGCACTGCAGAGGCCTTCTGGAGCGATTCACAGCAGGCTTGCAGTTGATAGTTTCCAGGTAACAGGGGTGCTGGCACGGCCCAAACGGATCCCCAGGGGGGTCTGCCTTGTTGATTTTAGAGGAGAAGCTTGGGTCCTGTCTCTTTGTACAGACAGGTTGTGTGGTGGTTAGGGAAGCAGGCTCTTTTGCTGGGGTTGCTTCCTCAGTTCACAGTAGCCATTGGCATGCATGACTGGGGGTAGGGGTAGGGATGGTGGGAGAAGTGATTTTCCTACCATATGCAATTCGTTGTTGATTCATTGATTCTTGCCTGTCTGCAGTCCCCTGCTGCTGTACTCTGCTTCCCAGTTCAGAGTCCCTCAAGACTGAGCACCATTTCCTTGCTGCATTTCTTGTTATATTTATGGGAGAAGGTCAGAACGGTGGTCTATTTACATTATCATCTTCCCAGAATCCTCTGTTTATTTTCTTAAAAAACTGCCAAACTAGTTTCTAGAGTGGCTGTATCACTTTACCTTCCCAACCAAAATGTATGAGAAATCCAGTATCTCCATATGCTTGGCAGCATTTGACATTGTCACTATTTTTTATTTCAGCTGTTTTAATACATGTGTAGTAATATCTCATTGTGGCCTTAACTTGCATTTCCCAAATGACTAGTGATGTTGAACATCTGTACATGTGCTTATTTCCATCTATATATCCTCTTCAGTGAAATGTCTCTTTCATATCTTTTGCCCATTTTTTAATTGGATTTTTTTAACTGTTGAGTTTTGAGAATTCTTTTCATATTCTAGATATGAGTTTTTGTTAGATATGAGGTTGGCAAATATTTTCTCCTGTTATGTAGCTAGTCTTTTAATTTTCTTAATAGAGTCTTTTGCAGAGCAAAAGATTTTAATTTCTATGACGTCCAATGTATTATTTTTTTCTTTCATGGTTATGATCTTGGCTGCTAACTAAAAGGTCAGCAGTTTGAATCCACCAGCCTCTCCTTGGAAACCTTGGAAAAGCAGTTCTACTATGTCCTATAGGGTTGCTATGAGTCGAAAACAATTCGATGGTAATGGGTTGTTTTGTTTTCCAGATCATGCTTTTGGTGTTATGTCTAAGAACTCTTCACCAGCTCTAGATCCTGAAGATTTTCTCCTATGTTATCTTCAAAAAAGTTTTGTAGTTTTAATTTTACATTTAAATCTATGATCCATTTCGAGTTAATTTTTGTACAAAGTGTGAGGATTAGATTGAACTTCATTTTTTGGCCTATGTATGTCCAATTGCCCTGGTACCATTTTTTGAAAAGACTGTTTCTCCTCCACTGAATTGCTTTTGTACCTTTGACAAAAATCAGTAGGGCATATCTGTGTATCTATTTCTAGGCTCTCTATTCTTTTACACTGATTTCTGTCTATCTCTCTACCAATACCATAGAGTCTTGATTATTGTCACTATATAATCGGAGCCCTTGCTGGCACAGTGGTAAGGATCTCGGCTGCTAACCAAAAGGTAGGCAGTTCGAATCCGTCAGCCACTCCTTAGAAACTCTATGGGGCAATTCTACTCTGTCCTATAGAGTCACTTTGAGTTGGAATCGACTCAATGGCAACGGGTTATGGGTTTTTATAATAATCTTGAAATCAGGTTATGATTCCTCCTAATTTATTCTTTTTTTCCCAAAATTGTTTTAGCTATTATAGCTCCTCTGCCTTTCTATATATATAAATATGTATATATATACTTCTTCATATAGTTCAGCTTACATATACACATACATACACACACACACATATATAATTTGGACTATATGAAGAATGTGGCATCAGGTTTGAAGGAAGACTCACTAACAACCTGTGATATTGATGACAGATGACACAACCTTGCTTGCGGAAAGCAAAGAGGACTTGAAGTACTTACTGATGAAAATCGAAGTTACAGCCTTCAGCGTAGATTATATCTCAAAATAAAGAAAACAAAAATCTTCACAAATGGACCAATAAGCAACATCATGATAAATGGAGAAAATATTGAAATTGTCAAGGATTTAATTTTACTTGGATCCACAGTCAACACCCGTAGAAGCAGCAGTCAAGAATCAAACAATGTATTGCATTGGGCAAATATGCAGCAAAAGACCTTTTTAAAGTGTTAAAAAGCAAAGATGTCATCTTGAGATCTAAGGTGGGCCTGACCCAAGCCGTGGTATTTTCAATCAACTCATATGCACGTGAAAGCTGGACAATGAATAAGGAAGACAGAAGAAGAATTAATGCATTTGAATTATGATGTTGGCAAAGAATATTGAACATACCATGGACTTCCAGAAGAACGAACAAATCTGTCTTGGAAGAAGAACAGCTAGACTCCTCCTTAGAAGGGAGTGTGTCTCACATACTTTGGATGCATTATCAGGAGGGACCAGTCCCTGGAGAAGGATGTCATACTTGGTAAAATAGAAGGTCAGCAAAAGAGAGGAAAACCCTCAACGAGATGGATTTACACAGTGGCTCCAATGATGGGCTCGAGCATAGCAACAATTGCAAGGATGGCACAGGACCGGGCAGTGTTTCGTTCTGTTGTACATGGGGTCACTATGAGTTGGAACCAACTTGACGGCACCTAATAACAACATATATATACACACATATATGAATAATCAATCTTGCTGGGGTTTTGATAAGAATTTTATTAAGCTTAGATATCATTTGGAGAGAAATGACACCTTTACTACATTGAGTTATCCAATCTATGAACAAGGTATATATCTCCAGTTTATTCTATTTTAGTATCTTTTTCCTAAACTTATACAGATTTACAGATCCAATAAGATAGCATTGCTTCTACCTAATGTTTAAGATTATGTAAAATATAAACTTGTTTCTAAACAATTATTCGATGACTTTATTTCATTTTAGTATGTCAGCTCGAAGATAAATTTCCAAGATCTTTGGGTAACTTAAAATCTTAGACTGATACTAAATTGAGTTAATTAATGGATAATCATTGGATATCTAGCTCATTAAGATATAATACTGAAATACTAATTGCTAAGCAGACATTTAAGTTTTATGATTTTACTTCTTATTTTTATATGCTATAAACAAAATCAATCTTGGGATCTGTCAATAAGCATGCTTATTTTTTGCCACTTTGAGAAGGTGTGGCTGTGGAAAGTTGCATTATGTGTCCTCATGAGCTCTGCTATTTTAATAAAATGCTAGTGTGTGGCATGCAGTTCACAATTATCCACCTAAATGAATAATTTCTTTTATAAGGATCAGCACAAAGCTGGTTCCTATGAGGCAGAGGTTAAAGATGTCCCAAATGTCCAACTTTTCCAAATTTCTGTGCCACTCCATCATCTCTAACATCAACTACTCTCCCTCCCCTCAGTACTCTCCCTACCATCTTTGGGATCTGTAATTCATTGCAACGTCTCACAGAACTCACGAACCATATCAAGAAAATGGCTCACGTGGTTTTGGAGGCTGGCAAGCCCCAAATCCATGAGTCAGGCATAGGCTTCTCCCGACACACGTGGCTGCAGGGGCTGACGAAGCCAAACTGGCAGGTCAGACAACAGGCTGCTGGCTCACAAGGCTGCAGAAGCTGGCAAATAAGGTCCAACAATAGGCTGCCGGCCCACGGGGCTGTGGAGACCAGTGAATCCCAAAATTAGCAGGTCAGATGGCAGGCCTCTGGCTCAAGTCTTAAAAACCAAAGGTTACCTGATCACAAACCAGAGGCGTGATCCAGATGCAGACAGAGAGAGAGCCCCACCAGGGCACCCACATATATACCTTGGATGCAGGCCGCACCCCAAGAAAGGGGGTAACTTGAGTAAGGGTTGGACTTAAGTCACGCCCTCCTGCAAGGCTGTTACTCAAGATACACCCCACACCAATCCTGTCTCATTAACATGTAGGGCTTACGGTTTACAACACATAAAATGGAGGACAACTGTACAATACTGGGAATCATGGCCTAGCCAAGTTGACACATAACCTCAACCATCACAGGTTCCATATAACGTATTTGCATAGTCCCACTCAATTACTGTGTGTGAGTCACAAAGACCATGGCTAAACCAAACCCGTTGCCATCGAGTCGATTCCTACTCATAGGGACCCTATAGGACAGAATAGAGCTGCCCGATATGGTTTCCAAGGTAGATTTGAACTGTGACCTTTGGGTTAGCAGCCGTAGCTCTTAACCACTGCGCCACCAGGGCTCCAAAGGACTATATTAAGTAATTCATTGCACTATAGCACCCAAACCTCCAGTTGTTTTTCTAATGAGAAACAGAAGTTATTTTGGTTAAAAGTTATAAATAATGTAAGTGGTTGAGACTATACTTAGAAGCAGCAGATTCAGAGAAATACAACTACTTACGTGCACCTGTTTTTCAAGAGCATTATTTAGGTACTTACATAACAAGAGATAAAACACATTTCCACAAATTGTTTATTGATAAAATTCAAAATATAAATACTAATTGCACATAATTTTTCGTAATACAGTTTTACTAGTGAGAAGAATGGAGATATATCTTTTAAATAACGTTTTGCTTATTAGGATTCAGAGTGTTCCCAATCACAAAAATGATTCTAAATGTTCTTCTGTTAATGCTGATCTGTGATATGGTTTTATGTGCTTCATTTTTGAAAATGTATTTTCACTGCCAAATACTGATAAATTCAATGAGCACATAATTTGAATTTTTCTCTTGATATTTTCTTTTGAACATGTCATTACATTGCAGATTGTATTAGTTTATTACTGCTATTGTAACAAATTACTACAAACTTAGTAGCTGAAAATACAAGTTTATTAACTTATAGTTCTGAAGGTTAGAAGTTTGAAATGGGTCTCAAAACAAAACAACACTGTCATCGAGTCAATCCCGACTAACAGCGATCCCATAGTATACAGCAAAACTGTCCTATAGGGTTTCCAAGTCTGTAATCTTTATGGAAGCAGACTGCCACATCTTTCTCCTATGGAGCCACTGGTGGGTTGGAACTGCCGACCTTTTGGTTAGCAGCTGAGCACTTAACCACTGTGCCATCAGGGCTCCTTAAGAGAAAGCACAGGACCCCAATTTCTCCATAATTCTTAGAGAAGTGCCAGGGTCTAGGTGAAGCTTGTTTCAGGAAGAGACCACACTCACACCTTTGTTCTTCTCCCTTCTTAAAGGGTAAGTGTGAGGGCACCTATGTTGGTAAGGGGATAAATTGACTATATGTGCAGCAAATAGTCTGGCTTTAGCTGTCAACTCTTCACTGAAGTGGCATGAGAAAGCCAACTCCTAGCACATCCCACCATGGGGAGGAAGTCACTGGGAGTTCAGCTCACGCGCAACCTTTCTCACTGAAGAATGTGGCAGTCCAAGTCCCCACTAACTCCTGGCCTAGGCAACCCAGGGAGCTCCTAGAATCATTTCTGGTCATTGCACACAGTTGTTACTATGACTGAAAAGATTTTGTTACATTTTATAACTGGCTTTTGCTGTTACATAGTTATACCATTAATTTTTCTACATTGATTTGTTTTGTCCAGCCAATTTGTAGACCCTGTTATTTTTTCTAACTGTTTTTCAGTTGATCAGATTTTATAGGTAGACTGAATTTTGTAAGTAGACAATATTGTTGCATAACATATTACTAGTATTTTCACTTTCTTTCCAATATTGGTCTTGAATTTTTTATCTTGTCTTAATCCCACCCCTTGCATCTGGTCCACTCTTTTGACTTGCTTTAACCAATAGGATGTGGTGGAGGTGACACTGGGGCTGTTCCATGCCTGGGCCTTAAGAGGTCTCTCAGCTTCTGCTCTAGAAACCCTGATACCATTTGAACAAGCCTAGGTTGGCCTGCTCAAGGATGAGAGGCCATGAAGAGAGAGAACTCAGTTGTCCCATCTATGACCATCATAAAACCACCAGGTCCAGCTAGCTGAAGATGCATGGCAAAGCCAAGGAGAGACCAGTTAGCACATCCACATCAGAACTGCCCAGCTAAGCCCAACCAAAACTGTAGAACATGAGCTAAATAAATTTGTATTTAGAGCCACTAAGTTTTTGGGTGTTTGTTATGAAGTAAGAGCTAATACACATACTTAGGATGTATTATACATGGGCAGCATCTATTACTCTTGTATTAAACCATTGGATTTGACATTTTAATATTTATTTAAGATCTCTGCATTTATGTTTGTAAATGAGATTGGCTTATCAATAGTTTCCTCTGACCTGGAGAGCTACACTAATTTCTGCTTTTTCCATTTCACTTTCCTACATAAGAAAGTAGCAGTTTTTAAGAGGTGAGGAGAGGTTTCTGTTAGCATTGCACATTTATAAAGCTAACTGTGACGTGCAAAGGCTTCTGCTGGCCAAACAAGAATAACATTGTATTGCTTGTGACACCTCCACCAAAGCTGAGGGCTGATCATTGTCATGAAAGAATGTTGCACCCATTCCAGACCCAAAAGACTCCTTCCTAGGATAGTGTTTACCCTGGATTTCACTTCTGACACATTCATGTTATCTTATTGATAACGGATAATCTCATCAAGATGGCACTTTATCCCCTAGAAAAGCTCTCTGACCACATTAGCTGTAAGAAACCTGTTCTTCAACCTCTCCCACACCGGATTTCTGTCTCCTACTTTTCCTATAGGTGTTGAGACCACTCTGCCAAGCCCTCTATGTCTGCAACTATCACATAAAGACAATGAATGTATTTCCTGTATTTTCTACCTAACTATTGTTGAATTTACATGAAATTCCCTGTACTCTTTGACCCTCAAAGTCCCATTTAAACAGCAGTTTCAGTTGTCACCTGTCACGGATTGAATTGTGTTCCCCAAAAATATCTGTCAACTTGGGGTGTCATGATTCCCAGTATTGTATGAGTGTGTACCATTTTGTAATCTGGTGTGATTTCCTAATGTGTTGTAAATCCAATCACTATGATGTAATAAGATGGATTAGCAGCAGTTATACTGATGAGGTCTACAAGATTGGATAGTGTTTTAAGCCAATCTCTTTTCAGATATAAGAGAGAAGTGAGCAGAGAGACATGGGAACCTCACACCACCAAGAAAGTAGTGCCAAGAGCAGAGGGCATTCTTTGGACCTGAGGTTCCTGTGCTGAGATGCTCCCAGACCAAGAGAAGACTGATGCATTACAAGGACCTTCCTCCAGAGCCAAAGGAGAAAGCCTTCCCCTGGAGCTGACAACCTGAATTTGGACTTGTAGCCTACTGGACTGTAAAAGAATAAACTTCTCTTTGTTAAAGCCATCCACTGGTGGTATTTCTATTATAGCAGCACTAGATGACTAAGACATCACAGGATCAGTCTGGGTCCAATAGAGACCACAGTGGGTTAATGTGGTGTGATAGATTGCTTTTGTGCAGTCTTTCTGGTCATGGTCTTGTAATTCCCAAATGATTGGGTGGGACCATGCTAATAAGGTATATGGAACCCTAAGAAGGAGATTCCCCCATGCTTCTGTCAGTTTGTCATACCATGGGGGCTTCTGTGTTGCTGTGATGCTGGAAGCTATGCCACTGGTATTCAATACAAGCAGAATCACCCACGGTGGACAGGTTTCAGCTGAGCTTCCAGACTAAGACAGACTAGGAAGAAGGACCTGGTGGTTTCTACTTCTGAAAAGAATTATCCAGTGAAAACGTCATGAATAACAGCAGAACATTGTCTGATATAGTGCCAGAAAATGAACCCCTCAGGTTGGAAGGCACTCAAAGTACAACTGGGAAAGAGCTGCCTCCTCAAAGTAGAGTCGGCCTTAATGAGGTGGATTCAGTCAAGCTTTCGGGACCTTCATTTGCTGATGCGGCACCACTCAAAATGAGAAGAAACAGCTGCAAACATCCATTAAAATTGGAATGTGGAATGTATAAAGTATGAATCTAGGAAAATTGGAAATCATAAAAAATGAAGTGGAACGCATGAATATAGATATCCTAGGCATTAGTGAGCTGAAATGGACTGGTATTGGTCATTTTGAATTGGACAACCATATGGTCTACTATGCTGGGAATGACAACTTAAACAGGAATGCTGTTGCATTCATTGTCAAAAAGAACATTTCAAGATCTACCCTGAAGTACAACGCTGTCAGTGATAGGATAATATCCATATGCCTACAAGGAAGACCAGTTAATACGAGTATTATTCAAATTTACCCATCAACCACTAAGGCCAAAGATGAAGAAACCGAAGATTTTTACCAACTTCTGCAGTCTGAAATTGACAGAACACGCAATCAGGATGCATTGATAATTACTGGTGATTGGAATGTGAAAGTTGGAAACAACAAAGAAGGATTGGTAGTTGGAAAATATGTCCTTGGTGATAGAAATGACGCTGTAGATTGCATGATAGAATTTTACAAGACCAACGACTTCTTCATTGCAAATATCTTTTTTCACCAATACAAACGGTGACTATACACGTGGACCTCGCCAGATGGAATACACAGGAATCAAATCAACTACATCTGTGGAAAGAGATGATGGAAAAGCTCAATATCATCAGTCAGAACAAGGCCAGGGGCTGACTGGGGATCAGACTCACATGCAAGTTCAAGTTGAAACTGAAGAAAATTAGAACAAGTCCACCAGAGCCAAAACACGACCTTGAGTATATCCCAGCTGAATTTAGAGACCATCTCAAGAATAGATTTGACACACTGAACACTAATGACCGAAGACCAGATGAGTTGTGGAATGACATCAAGGACATCATACATGAAGAAAGCAAAAGATCATTAAAAAGACGGGAATGAAAGAAAAGACCTAAATGGATGTCAGAAGAGACTCTGAAACTTGCTCTTGAATGTCAAGTAGCTAAAGCAAAAGGAAAGAATGATGGAGTAAAAGAGCTGAACGGAAGATTTCAAAGGGCAGCTTGAGAAGACAAACTAAAGTATTATGATGACATGTGCAAAGACCTGGACATAGAAAACCAAAAGGGAAGAGCACATTCAGCATTTCTCAAGCTGAAGGAACTGAGGAAAAAATTCAAGCCTTGAGTTACAGTGCTGAAGGATTCTATGGAGAAAATATTAAATGACACAGGTAGAATCAAAAGAAGATGGAAAGAACACATAGAGTTACTATACCAAAAGTAATTAGTCGATGTTCAACCATTTCAGGAGATAGCACACAGTCAGGAACTGATGATACTGAAGAAAGAAGTCCAAGTTGCACTGAATGGATTGGCAAAAAACAAGGCTCCAGGAATTGACAGAATACCAACTGAGATGTTTCAACAAACAGATGCAGCGCTGGAAGTGCTCACTCGTCTATGCCAAGATATTTGGAAGACAGCTATCTGGCCAACCGACTGGAAGAGATCCATGTTTATGCCTATTCCCAAGAAAGGTGATCCAATCAAATGCAGAAATTATCGAACAATAGCATAAATATCGCATGCAAACAAAATTTTGCTGAAGATCATTCAAAAGCGGCTGCAGCAGTATATCGACAGGGAACTGCCAGAAATTTAAGCCAGGATATCACTGCTGGTGTCAGATGGATCCTGGCTGAAAGCAGAGAATACCAGAAAGATGTTTCCTGTGTTTTATTGACTCTGCAAAGGCATTTGATCATGTGGATCATAACAAAATTATGGATAACATTGTGAAGAATGGGAATTCCGGAACACTTAATTTTGCTCATGAGGAACCTGTACACAGATCAAGAGGCAGTTATTCAGACAGAACAAGCGGATACTGCGTGGTTTAAAGTCAGGAAAGCTGTGTGTCAGGGTGGTATCCTTTCACCATACGTATTCAATCTGTATGCTGAGCAAATAATCCAAGAAGCTGGATTCTGTGAAGAAGAACATAGCATGAGGATTGCAGGAAGACTCCTTAAAAACCTGCGTTATGCAGATGACACAATCTTGCCTGCTGAAAGTGAAGAGGACTTGAAGCACTTACTGATGAAGATCAAAGACCACAGCTTTCAGTATGGATTACACCTCAACATAAAGAAAACAAAAATACTCACAACTGGACCAATAAGCAACATCATGATAAATGGAGAAAAAATTGAAGTTGTTAAGGATTTCATTTTACTTGGATCCACAATCAACACCCCGGAAGCAGCAGTCAAGAAATCAAAAGATGCATTGCATTGGGCAAATCTGCTGCAAAAGATCTCTTTGAAGTGTTGAAAAACAAAGATGTCACCTTGAAGACTAAGGTACGCCTGACCCAAGCCATGGTGTTTTCAATCACCTCATAAGAATGCAAAAGCTGGGCGATGAATAAGAAAGACTGAAGAAGAATTAATGCCTTTGAATTTTGGTGTTGGTGAAGAATACTGAATATACCATGGACTGCCAAAAGAACGAACAAATCTGTCTTAGAAGAAGTACAGCCAGAATTCTCCTCAGAAGCAAGGATGGTGAGACTCCGTCTCACACACTTTGGACATGTTGTTAGGAGGGATCAGTCCCTGGAGAAGGACATCATGCTTTGTAAAGTAGAGGGTCAGCAAAAAAGAGGAAGACCCTCAATGAGATGGATTGACACAGTTGCTGCAGCAGTGGGCTCGAGCGTAACAATGATTGTGAGGATGGCACAGGACCGGGCAGTGTTTCGTTCTGTTGTCCATAAGGTCGCCATGAGTTGGAACTGACTGGATGGCACCTAACAACAACAACAAGGGGATTGGTCAGTTTTGCCATTCCACTAGGCTTAAAATGAGGCATTCCAGAGGTGGGAGGGAGAGGATCTCACCACCACCAAGGAAGAAGAGCCAAGAACGGAACGCGTCCTTTGGACCTGGGATCCCTGCCCTGAGAAGCTCCTGGAACCAGGAGACTGAGAGAGAGAGAGAGAGAGAGGAGACAGAGGGAGAGAGAAAGACAGAGAGAGGGAGACAGAGAGAGACAGAGCACTGTAATACTAAGATGGTGAGAAGCAGTGGCAGAGAAACAGTGGCAGGAGACGGCATGGTGGGCTTCTTCGCCCACGGAGAGAGAAAGCTGAGTGCCTTCAGGCCAAGACTTACCGGTGGAGTGGGGTGCCTTTGGAAACTTTTCAGCAGAGCTAAAAGAGCTTTGTAACACTTGCCCCAGCAAGACTGAGGCTGAGGGCCCAGGGAGAGAGACGTGCCTACAGGCACAGCTGAGAAGAGGCTGTCCGGATGGAAGAACTCTATCCTGAGCATTCCTGAACCTCAATCGTAACCTGTTACTTCCCTAATAAGCCCCATAATCGTAAGTATTATCTGTGAGTTTTGTGTGGCTACTGCAGTGAATTATCAAACCCAGCAGAGAAGTAGCTAGTGCGGTAGGAGGGACAGTTGGTGTCAGAATTGGTAAAGATGGCGGAGAGAGGAGGCGTGTCTGACCTCTGTCTCATAGGAATCAGCCTTGGGCTGTTGATCTTGATTCTCCTTCCGCCTTGTGACCTTAAAGGAGGTCAGACTGCACCCCCGCACCATTTTTACAGTTAAATAGGGGATGCTTAATATAAAAAACTATCAAACTGATGAAAGAGTAATTATGAGGTTCAAAAAAAAGAAAAAACCTCTATATAGTACGTTAGGACACAGGGAGAGTACCCAAGGAAGAACAAACTTTCAAGGGGAGCCCTTTCCCCAAGGCTGGGGTTCAGATTTCACTGGAGGTGTAACTACAGCCCACTGGACGGCAGAGAAGTTTGCTGTTTTGCCTTAGTCAGAGCTGGTCCTTAGTTGCTTGGCAAGCAGGAAGCTACATTTCAGGATGTAGGCACACTATAGGCAAGCTGCTACTGGTGGCTGAGTGGATGGGCATGCAGATGGAGTAGGGGTGCTGGTGGCAACTCTTTAACGCACAAATAAGTCATTGCCAGTGGCCAGATACATGGGTATGCAGAGGGAATGTGTGTGCCTGTGCGGGTAGGAGGCCCAGAGTGTGTGGTTGTCCATGTTGAGAGGGCCACAGGAAGGTAATTGCCAGCGTGAGTCTGCAAGGTCCCTGAGAAACTGTGCATTCTAGGCATGTGGTTAGTGCAAAGCACCACTAGATGTCCTCACACCCTCACTGCTGACTGACTGCAGCTGCCAGAAACAGCAGCAGAGCCCGTCTCCACAATGTCCCTCCAGTGCCCTCTACTGAGAAAGTCTGACATTGTGCTCACTGTGAAGAAGAAATGCTCAAAGGAATTCCGATCATTATAAAAGAGCATGTACGGAAGGGTGAATTTGGAGCTAAAAAGCAATAAACTTATAGTTACTCTTTCATCAGTTTAATAATTCTTTATATTAAACTTCCCCTGTTTAACCCTCTGTGTGGTTTCTCTTTATTGGACCCAGACGGATCAGGTGACAACTGAAACCGCTGATGTGACTGGCACATCACCCCTAGACTTAACTACAATCATGGCCATCCGAGCTGCAGGTCAGTACCGCTGCAAATTTTAGGTTACCTAGGAAGACATATAGCATAAGGTTCAGAAGGCCAAGGACTGGCCCAAGAAGTATCACGATCAGTGCAGAGACTCAAGGAAGGCCACTCAATTAGAGGACAACTGGCTCTCCCACCGGTGCATTTGCTCTAGTTACTCATGCAAGGAGCTAGAATGCAGCAACCACCTGGCAAGAGGTCAAGCCTTCTATCTCTAGCAGTCTCTTTCCAAGGCAAAACTTCACAATCTTTCATCATTACCTGCTCTCTCCAAACAAACTGCCTGCTCTATCACGAGTTCTATTGGCAACCCATAATGAGGAAATATTGTGTAAGAGTTGCTGAATGTCTAATGATGAAATTGTTACAGAGCAGGGTAAAGCCCAGAGAAAATAATTTTGGGAAATACATTCCTACTTTAAGCATAACCTTGCCTGGGTTAAATTCTCCAAGCAAACAAACCTTGGAACAACATCGAAAACCGTAGAGTGGTGGGGGAGGGCGGGGGGGGGGGGGGGAGGATGGTCTCCAGTGCTGCTCTGAACTCTAAAAATCTTGTGTATCAGTCAAGGATCATACTACGGTGATGTTTTACAACTTGGTTTTCTTTTTTCTTTTTTTCCTAAACAATATGTGGACATTTGTATAGGTCTAGATCAGTTCTAAGGGTGCCATGTTATTCCATGATATGTTGTTGATGTTAGCTGCCTAGTCAGCCCCGACTCAAGACAATCCCATGAGCAATGGAACAAAACACTGTCTGGTCCTGTGCCATGCCCATGATAGGTTACACATCAGATCGTTGTGATCCATAGGTTTTTTCACTGGCTGATTTTCAGAAGTAGATCACCAGCTCTTTCTTCCTAATCCATCTTAGTCTGAAAGCTCTACCGAAACCTGTTCAGCATTATAGCAACATACAGGTGGTGGCTGCACATGAGGTGCATCGGCCAAGAATCAAACCCCGGGTTGCCCACATGGAAGGCAAGAATTCTACCACTGTCTTATTCCATTATATTAGGTTTTCATAATTCATTCCATCTCTTATTCATTGGCTGTTAGGTTGTTTACAATTATTATTATGGCAAACATTCTTGAAACATGCTCCCTTCTGAAACCATCTTTTCCTACTTGTGCATTACCTCCTAAAGATAAATTCTAAGAAAAAGGATCACAGGCTCAAAGACAATGCACATTGTACATTTTGATACACAAAATCCTCTCCAGGAATGTTGTGCCTGTTTTCTTTTAACCAACTTATATATGAATGCTCATTTTCCACTCCCTTACTCACCATGAATTTTGTGTATCTTTTATTACTGCTCACCTGATCACTAAGAAAGTAACACTTCAGGGATGATTTCATTTGCCTTCGAAAGGCTCTTCCAAATACAAATCATAACTGGTAGAAAAATGCAATGCAAGAAAAACTAGGAATAAAACATGACCCAGATGAAGAAACCTATAAATAAACTGATACAAAAAAGGCATTAATGATTATTGACGAAGAAAGACAGTGTGAAGACATCTTCTCTTCCCAAATATGAATATAATGTAATTCCAAATTACATTATCAAATTCTATATAATATGAAGATAATGTAATTCCAAATGAAATCACAATCTTGGAGGAACTTGACAAAATGAGTGCCCTTTAAAAACCATTATTATCAAAGTTTCTGAGCAGCAGTGTATTTGCTTCTGACAGTGAACACTGTTGATCTTTTCTAAAAATTGATTGATCTTTTCTACAAATTGGTTGATCTTTTTATTAAATTGTTATATGCTCCAGTAAATGTTAGTTTTATCTAATTAATTTTATTAAGACTATTTGCAGGACACCTATTCTAGTTAATATTTATTTTTACTGCATTTAAGGTGTGAGCTGACAAACATCTTCCTCCATCACACATTACAGAGTTTTGATACATATTATAGAGTGTCTCGGCTGCGTAGGATTTCTTAGGTCTATAAATTGCACTTTTGGTAAAGTTTTACCACACGTGTATCAACTGGGAGGTTTCTCTTTTATGTACACACTAATGAATGGAAAGGTTCTCACTGAAGAAGTCCTCGCCACACCATTTTAGATGATTTCATTGCCACATAGAGCCTTGTAGATTAAAAAGTTTGAACTTAGAATTATACTGTTGGTTTCCTATGTGGACTCCAGTGACTGTGAAATATGTTGCTATTAAACATCTCTGTATTAGTCAGGATAGGATAGGCAGTACTGTAGTAACAAATAAAACACCAAAATCTCAGTCATGTCACGCAGTAGATGTTTATTTCTTACTCACAGAAAGTCCAACACAGGTCAAATAGCCACCTTCCAATATCCCCGTCTGGAACAAGCAGCCTCCAAGGTCACCTTGGCAGGGAAAGAGAAGCCTGGAGTACATCATGAGATGTTTGTAAGGGCCAGGCCTGAAAGTGGCTCATATCATTTTGCTCGCATTCCACTGGCTGGAACACAATAGCATGGACCCACTCTTAACTGCAAGTGTTGCTGGGAAATGAAGTCTTCCTAGGTGCCTGGGAAATGGAACCAGTGTGACAGATACAACACTGTCTCTGTCACACTCTTAAAATTTTTATCACTCCTATAGAGCTTCTCTCCTGTATAGAAATCTAATGGATTTGAAAACCTGACTATGGACTAATGTTCTCACAACACTAATAACATGGGTGTTTCATTTCTGAGCATGCTTTTGAATGTCCTTTGCACAAAGGGTATATTTTTAGTATGGACTCTCTCAGAAACCTAAAGACTTTAGCTAAACTGAAGTCCTTACCATATTCATCCCAATTAAAACCTCCTTCATGGGTAGAGGCACTCCCTGGGTTACAAATGAGATCCATTCCTAAATCTGTCTTTAAGTCAAATTTGTAGGAAAGTCAGAACAGGTACATACGGTTCTCATCTAGTGTCAGTCAGATGTTTGCCTTAGTATATAGTACACATTTTACCTTTCTATGCATATAAAACACTTCCAAACCACACAATGTTTTCGTAAGTGTCAGAAAGTAGTGTGTGTGTTATTACAAACTATTGTATTTAACTCAAATTTTTAATATAATAGGCTTTATGGCAGTCCGTTCTTAAGTATGAGTTGTCCGTAAGTCGGATGTTCATAACACAGGGACTGCCGGCATATCCTTTAATGGTGATTTGACCTCTAACTCTTGCTACTGCCACAAACCGCCCACTGTAGAGGATCACTTACTTTGCCAAGAAGACAGCTGATGGGAGCTACAGAGGTTCTTGAGATTTGTAGGAGTTCCCTGGAATGCTCTTAAGAATCACCTACTTCAGTGCTACACGTTGACATCATAGATGGCAATGTCTCTAACCTTTGCTCCTCTAGCCCTTCCAATGGCTAAGTAAGCCTCTCATCACCTGGGATACAGAGAATGGCTTCTGTTTTCCTGGTTGAACCCTCCCTCACTACATCTATAATGCTTCTGTCCTTGTATGCAGTCTTTGATGAGTAAGCAGGTCTGAGATATAACTAAAACCCTCCCCACACTCATGACATGTATATTGTGTCTCGTCTAAATGCGCTCTCTGATGAGCAAGAAGATACGAGTTGCGACTGAAGCCCTTACCACATTCTTTACACTTATAGGGCCTCTCCCCCGTGTGGACTCTGAGATGAACGTGAAGATCTGAATTCCAGCTGAAGCCCTTACCACACTCATCACATTTATAGGGTTTCTCTCTTGAGTGATCTCTTTGATGCAAATGAAAATATGAGCTATAACTGAAGCCCTTACCACACACGCCGCATGTGTAAGGTTTTTCTCCTGTGTGAACTCTCTGGTGAGTGTGAAGAACTGAACTGTACGCTAAGTCCTTGCCGCACACACTGCACTTGTAGGGTTTCTCTCCTGTGTGGACCCTCTGGTGAATGTGAAGGTGTGTGCTTTGGCTGAAGGTCTTTCCACACTCATTACACCTATACGGTTTCTCTCCCGTGTGCAGCGGCCGGTGGACCTGAAGAACGGAGCTGGAACTAAAGCACTTGCCACATTCACTGCATTTGTAGGGTTTCTCGCCAGTGTGCACCCTCTGATGGACAAGAAGATTAGAGCTCTGATCAAAGGCCTTCCCACACTCTTCACACTTACAGGGTTTTTTCCCTGTGTGCGCTCCCTGATGAATCCAAAGCAGTGAACTGAATCCGAATGCTTTACCACACATATCACATTTGTAGGGCATCTCTCCTGTATGGATTCGGTGATGGTTGTGCAGAGAGGAGGTCCGCCTAAAGCCCTTACCACATTTATCACATTTATAGGGTTTGTCTCCTAAGGGGACTTTTGGATGTCTGGGAAGGTATGAGCTCTGTTTGCAGCCCTTGGCCCACTCATGACAGTCGTAAGATTTCCTTCCTGAATGGGTTTTATCATGAACAAGATCTGAGCTCTGCTAAAGTCCTTTCCACACTGGTCACATGTATAAGCTTTTTCTCCTACGTGAGCGCTGTGATGTGTGTAAGGATTTAAATCATCCATGAAGCCCATTCCACAGTGATTACATTTGAACGGTTTTGGTACTGTATGGACTACCTTATACTGTCCAACCGTTTTCATAACTAACTTCTCCCCAAAGTCACTGCATCTACAACGTTCCTCTCCTTTACATTCTTGGGAATCGTCATGACCATGTGAGGCCCAATCGAAGCTCTTGGCACACCGATCGCATCCATATACTTTCTTTTCTACGTGAATTCCCTTACACCTTCCCTGAGAATTCTGGGGCTCAGTCATTAGGCTGGTTTTTCTCCAAGATTCTGGGGTCAGGACCTGTGTCAGGCTTTTCCAAGCTGTTGGATTTTCTAGATTAATGGCATTTACCACATAGTTCTCATTTTCCAAAATCTGAAGAGACACTCCTGCCCACTTTTCATAGGAGACATCTTCTTCTAAAAATTGGGGACAATCTCCTTGACGATTTACGACATAATCCTGACTCTCAGTTAAGTCACTGATTCTTTGTTTCCAAATCTGCCAGTGGTAGAGCACTTCTTGTGAGAGATAACTCAATCCTTTCTCCTGAAGATTTGAAATGGTGCTTTTAATCCCATCTCCTGTGAGGACAAAGAGAACTTGGCTAAGAGCTCAAGTAAACCATCTATCCAGAGGTTTGCTGAAAATGAAACAGGATGAGGTGGGAAGTTGTCACTGGCTTCTACTCACATATGATGTAATTTGAACCACAGTAATTCTAATCTGCAAGCTTCCAATTAGAAATCAGGTGTTGCAGGGAAGTCAAAAGAAATCTTGGGGAGAGCTTATAAAGGAAGAAATTTATCTCCCTGCTATTAGAGGAGTCAATTAAAAGCCTTTAATTATTTTGCTACGGACAGTATGAAGAAGGCTTCCATATAATTCATACACACACACAGACACACATACACGATACAAAATAATAGGGTATTATTTGCTGGACAAGGAGCCCTGGTGGCACAGTAGTTAAAGTACTTGGCTGCTAACTGAAAGGTTGGCAGTTCAAACCCACCAGCTGCTCTGTGGGAGAAAGATATTGCTATCTGTTTTCCATAAAGATTACAGCCTTGGAAACCCTATGGGGCAGTTCTACTCCACCCTATAGGGTTGCTATGAGTCAGAATGGACTCGACAGCAATGGGTTTGGTTTTCTGGTTTTCTATGTTGGACATGGTAAGAAACATAAAGGATCACTAGGATCTCCCAAGACACAGTACAAAGGTTGTAGAAACAAGTGACATGTCCTGTCTCCTGATAATGTCCCCCTTTTCACATCACTGTCGTATGGTGTAGGGCTATCATGTATGCTTATGTACAACCTGCACAACTGTACATGGTGGGCTTAAAGCAGTAGTGAGGACTGAAATGGGGATAATACTGTGAAATATGGTCCTAGGACTCGGGGGAGGCACGTACACACATCTGAGACAGGCTTAAATAGATATCTTTTTTATTTTCCCTGAGGTTCTCTGGCTTCATGACAAGATAAAATCCACTAGGATCCTGTAATCCATTTCCTTAATTTCAGTGCTTTTAGGCTATTGCAAAATCTCAAACCACGACTCTGAGAACGGGAAGTGTGGCCCTGTCAATGGTCTGGCACAAAAGGAAGCAAGACTGTACTAAGGAGCCATAAGGGATAGGGGCTAAAGCAGAATAAGGTGGTTACATCCCTGGCACCCTAAAATGGGCTTCAAAATGGCATGAATACCACGGTCAAGATCATCTGGACACTGCTTTTGGTTCAAGGCAGTTCCTGGGTCACTTTATTGAAAGTGGCTTTAGTTCGTAAAATGGTGTAAGGGAAAGGAGGCCTTTGAGTTACCTAGAACAGGCTCAAAGCAAGGGTTTTTCAATTGTTTTAACTGTAACCCATAGTAAGAAAAGCATTTTACACTGCAATCTAGTACACACACACACACACACACACACACACACACACACACACACACAGACCGTTAACTGAAACAAAGTTCCGTCAGCCAATACTTACCTTACTATGTGTACTGCATGAGGATAAATTCTTTTGTGTTCTATTCTATAAAAATCTACTTCACTTTTAAAAACTGCTGGACATATGAAAGGGCAAATACCATATGAGTCTACTTATATGAAATATGTAGAATAGGTAAATTCAGAAAGACAGCAAGTAGATTAGAGGTTACTAGGGGCTGGGAGGGCGGTGGGAGTAGGGAGTTACTGTGTAATGGGTACAGAGTTTCTGTTTGGGGGGATGAAAACATTTGGAAAATGGGATTTGGAAAAAGTCTGGATGGATAATGATAAAAGTTTCACAACATTGTGAATGTAACAACGTTGAATTGTATACTTAAAAATGGTAAAACAGCAAATTTTATGTTATATATATTTTACCACGATAAAATTAAACAACAACAACAACAACAAAAAAAAAAACTACTGATCTGAACTCCACTCTTGGGAAGAGGGCTCCCCTCCTATACTAACTTGATTTCAGGACCCACCAATGGGGTTGTATCCTGCCATTTGAGAAACAACTGAGGGATATGCATATTTAGGCAAAAGAGTGCTATGCCTATAATCTACAGATATAGTGGTACTTCAATTTCACATGGCTGTTAAACACACAGGGTCTAGAGTCAGATTAACCAAAAAAATCAAACCCATTGTCACTGGGTCGATTCCGACTCATAGTGACCCTATAGGTCAGAGTAGAACTGGCCATAGTGTTTCTAAGGAGCAGCTGGTGGATTTGAACTGCCAACCTTTTGGTTAGCAGCCAAGCTCTTAACCACTGCACCACCAGGGCTCCAGAGTCAAATTAAACCAAAAAAACCAAACCCATTGTTGTTGAGTCCACTCCAACTCATAGTGACCCTACAGGACAGAGCACAACTGCCCCATAGGGTTTCCAAGGAGCGGCTGGTGGATTCAAACTGCTGACCTTTTGGTTAGCAGCCAAGCTCTTAACCATTGCACCACCAGTGCTCCAGAGTCAGATTGGGAGGGTTCAAATACAACGTCCTCTCCTTCCAAGCTGTGTGACCACAGGTAAGTTCCTGCATCTCAGTTATTTCATCTGGAAAAGGGGATTAATAATAGCAATTATCTCATAAACTAAACTGAGGTAACACATGTCTGTATAAGGGCTTTTGAGAAACGGAAATTAGGTTAGACATTTATCAAACAATAAATAAACAAGCTGTGATGGATTGAATTGTGTCCTCCAAAAACACAAGTTGTAAGTCCTAACCTCTATGCCTGTGGTTATAATCCCATTTGGGAATGAGTTTTCTGCTACGTTAATGAGGCAGGATTAGCGTAGGGTGTGTCTTGAGTCAATCTCTTTTGAGATATAAACAGAGCAGATTAAGGAAGCACAGATGGGGGGAAAGACAGATGCCACACCACATGAAGATCACCAAGGAGCCAAGGAAGAGAAGCTGAAGAGACAAGGACCTTCCCCCAGAGCTGACAGACAGAGAGGGCCTTTCCCTAGAGCTGGCAGCCTGAATTCGGACTTCTAGCCTCCTAAACTGTGAGAATATAAATTTCTGTTGGTTAAAGCCACCCACTTGTGGCATTTCTGTTATAACAGCACTAGATAACTAAGCCAGAAGCTAACACTTAATATTGCACTTACTATGTACCAGGTACTCTTGTAAGTGTCAACCAAATCAAAGTTTCGGTCTGGTTCCTTTAACGTTCGTTTGTCCCGTTGGATTTTCTCCAGAAGCAACCAAGGGACTAAGGTGCTTGGTGGTGTGTGAATTTTATCAATCTCAACGCTAAGAAATATGAGGAAAGAATGAGAGCCTCAACATATGAGGAAGTTAGAAAGGGCTCACTAACCACGTCAGCCAAGCCACAGGTTGGAGGCTGCAGGGTCTGAGGGGGGCTCCCTCACCACACTTCACAAGGTGCCACCGCTCACATTTATCTGCAAAAATCTAAACTGCAGAGTTCTCACCTACACACGCATCTCTTTGGAGTTTGCTCTCCCTCTGCCAAAGTTTCTCTTTATGCTCCAACTGGAATATTATATCTGGCTTGAAAGTGATCATGTGAGAAAATAAACCCAGTGGCTTGAGGCTTAGTTCCAGAAGATGATTGTTCTCACCCACTGAGACGAGGTTCCTGAAGTTCTCCAGCATCACATCTTGGTATAGGCTTATCTGGGTCTTGTCCAGTAGTGCCAGCTCCTCTTCAGTAAAGACCACAGCCACACCGTTGAATGTCACTGCTTCCTAAAACACCAAGCACACTCCACATCCATCATCCACACAAACGACCACTGGAAGAAGAGCAAAGCTAGAAGCTGTGCCAGTCATTAAGTGAACTGTCTGTCTGCCCTGAAGCCTCACTTTTAAGCCATATTTTGCAATGCTGATGCTAGGAATCTGAAATCACACCTCTGCTTTGCCAGCTGGCTCTATGTTATGCTCTGATGATGGCGGGAGGGGGCATTAGAGGGATTCTGCAAAGCTAGCAGAGGAAGAAGGGACTTGTTCCTTCTTGTCTGCTTCCTGCTCTTGTATCAACCCAGTAATGCTACCGTACCCTGACAGCAGCAGCTCCTTTCCACAGCAATAGCTGAATCCATGTTGCAGTTTTTCTAACACTTGGAGAACCAGTTTCATTGTGCTCCATCTCACAAACACCAGCTCCAGCCAGCTGGGGTCTCTCCATCAGAAGTCTGGGTCCCAGGCCTATAGGGCTTCTTCTCTGAGCTCAGAGACACCAGCCAGCCAGTACATCTCCTCATAGGTCAGAGGCCCTGCCCCACAGGACCCCTCCTCTAAGTTTCCAAGTCTCTTTCCTTCGTTCCTTCAATGTTGTGGACTGCACTGTGTCCTCCTAAAACATGTGTTGGAGTTCTGACCGCTATACCTTTGCATGGAATCCCATTTGGAAATAGGGTTTTCTTTGTTACATTAATAAGTCCCTATGTGTGTAGGGTGGGTCCTAAACCTAATCACTTCTGAGTTAGAAGGAACAGCATAGACGAAGATTTGAGCACAAATGGGAGGAAGACAGATGCCACGTGGGGCTTGCCAAGGAACTGAAGAAAGCCAGGGCCAGACGCTGAAAGAAACAAGGACCTTCCCCCAGAGCCAACAGAGGGAGAAAGCCTTCGCCTAGAGCTGGCGCCTTGACTTCAGACTTCTAGCCTCCTAAGCTGTGAAAAAATAATTTTTTATCTTTTAAAAGCACCCACTTGTGGTGTTTCTGTTATAGCAGTGCTAGAAAACTAAGATACTCAGAGAGGTTGGTAGCTACTTTCTGCAACTGCTACTTCATGATACCTTAGGGTTCTCTCTTTACCCTTCAGTCGCCTGGTTAACAACCTTATGCCTAGTTAACAATTTTTTATATTCTATTCTCTCTGTTCAAATAGTTGATACACTTTTTGTCTCCTGACTGGACACTTACTAACACAAAAGCACTGAGAAGCATGGAGGAAATTCAAAGTTTTGAGTGGACAAAGTTTCTCTTCTCCCCTCCACAGTGCCTGTATTACACTGTTAACTATCCATGCTCAGGCAAAGAATGTTACAATAAATCTCCATGAACATGTGTCTTTCAGTGCTTGTAAGAGTGTTTCAGGAGCCCTGGTGGCGCAGTGGTTAAGAGCTCAGCTGCTAACCAAAAAGTCAACAGTTTGAATCCACCAGTCACTCCTTGGAAGCCCTATGGGGCAGTTCTACTTTGTCGTATAGGGTCAGAATCAACGTGACAGCAACTGGTTAAGAGGTTTTAAGAGGGTTTCTACAGAATAAATTCCTAGACCAGAGACTACTGAATTACTTGGGTATGCGTGTTTTATTATTTGATTGATACTGTCAAAATTGTCCTCTAGAAAGTTTGCACTGATTCACAGGCCTCGTAGTGTTTGGATGTTCCATTTACCATCACTCACCAAGTCTTGGCATTTTCAATATTCTTTCATGACGGATTCATCTATTTCTGTCAAATTACAGGACACTAAGATGACAGGCCACTACTCATCTGTTGGTTTGTTGTCCTTTGATGGCCTGTGTGTTGCTATGATGCTAGAAACTATGCCACTGGTATTTCAAATACCAACAGGGTCACCCACAACGGACAGGCTTCAGTGGAGCTTCCAGACTAAGACAGACTAGGAAGAAAGGCCCAGTAATCTACTTCTAAAAATTAGCCATTGAAAACCCCATAAATCACAACAGAACACTGTCCAATACAGTGCTGGAAGATGAATCCTCTAGTTACATCCATAGTGACTGTAACAATGCACTTGAGTTTACCAATGATCACAAAAGTGGCACAGGACCAGTTTCATTCTGTTGTACACGGGGTCACCATGAGTTGGAGCCAACTTAGGGCAACTAACAACAAGAACAACAAAAACAATAAGATAAGGCAAGTAAAAGCTTTGGCTCCTAGATTAAAAAATAATAATAAAATGGTAAAGGAAAAGTACTGCGATAATTGGGAACATTTGGATATGAACTAAATATTAAAAAATAGCACAGCATCAATATGTATAATCTAGTAGCATCAGACATCGTCTAACTTTGCGAGAAGGGATGAGAATCACCTTCATCAGCCCCAAACTGGTTCCTATGAGGTGGAGGTCAGACATACCTCCACTCTCCAACCTTTTACCAAATTCTGACACCAGCTGTCCCTCTCAAGGCACATTCTACTTCTCTGCTGGGTGTGATAAGTCATTGCAGTGGCCACATAGAACACTCAAACCATACTCACAATTATGGTGTTTATTAGCAAAGTAATGGGTTACAATTCAGGATCAGGATCAACTTGAAGGAAACAGGATACAACTCAGGATACAGGATACAGTTCGTCAATCAGGATGGCTTCCAACCAAGGCAGCTCTCAGCTCCTTCTCAGCCAGGTCTGTAGCCAGGCCCTTCACTCAGGCCTACTGCCGCAGGGCCATACTGGGCCTGGCCTCTGTCCTGCTTGGGCAACTGTTACAGCTCTTTTGGCTCTGTCGACAAATGCCAGGAGGCACCCCACTCCGCCAACAAGCTCTTGCCCAAAGGAACTCAGCTCTCTCGCTCCATGGGTCAGCAAGCATACTGCAGCTGTCTGCCAGTCCCATGCCACTGCTGGTCCCATGCGCAGTTGTCTTGTGCTACCGCCATCTTGAGTGTTACAATTCACTCTGTCTCCTGGGTCTAGGAGGTTCTCAGCCCATGGATCCTGAGTCCAAAGGACACACTCTCCTCCAGGTTCTTCTTCTTGATGGTAGTGAGGTCCCTCTCAACATCTGTGGGATTAGACCTTTTATAAGCCCACCTCCCACCAAGACCACAAACTGACCAATCCCCTTGGTAGGCTACGGTCACCTAATTTGCTTAGTAATCAACCAATCCCTACAAGGGTTTTATGTACTTTATTTCCACAGTAAACTGTCCAATCCCTGAAAGGGTTTTACTCCCCTTATTTGCATAGTAAACTGTCCAATCCCTTTGCAAGATTGTGGCCTAGAAAATTATCTTGACAGAACTAAAAACCCAGGGCAAGAAAGGTCATATATAAAGAGAAATCTGTTGCACGCAATGTAAAGTTTGAGTGGGATAATAGTACCGTGGAAATGTAGGAGAATGCCCTTATTCTTAGGAGATACATGCTAAAGTATTTAGGGATGAATTATGATGTCTGAAATTTATTCTCAGCTAGATCAGCAAAATAAAATATTGATAGGTATGCATGCATATATACATATACCATATCTTTACAGAAATAGTGTGCAACTTCTATGTTTGTTTGTCAATGGTGCCCTCCTCCCGTGAGGTATTTTCATAAGAGCGCTATGCTAATTTTTTTACAGCAACATGTAAAAAAAAATTGGCATAGCAGCACTTAGGAAAATACCTCCCGGGGGAGAATAGGCAGTTGGCAAACAAATGTAGAAGGCGTGCATTATCTGTGTAAAAATACAGTATATTATGTATATGTTTGTATGTGCTTGTTAACTGGTGAATCCAGGTGAAGATAATACATTACATTATTCTTTCCATTTTTCCGTAAGTGGAATTTCTTCTAAATAAAAAGTTGAGGGGAAATAACTATCTAGCATTAATAGCTATCCCCTGGCCAAGAAAAAAAAAATTCATAAAATACTGCTGGTTCAGTAGTAAAACTCTCACCCTCCATGAGGGAGACCCAGTTCGATTCCTGGCCAATATACTTCATGTATAGCCACCACCTGTCAGTGGAGGCTTACGTGTTGCTATGATGCTTAATAGGTTTTAGCAAAGCATCTAGACTAAGATGGACTAGGAAGAAAGGCCTGACGACCTGCTCTCAAAAATCAACCAATGAAAACCCTGTGGACTCCAATGTCCCATCTGTAGCATTTCAACTGCACTTCTCACACTCCTGAGACCCGTGTGTTTATATAGATATGTCCTCGCACTAGACCCTGCAGCTCTAACGCAGTACTTCCGAACCAAAGCTGCAATCAGTTACAAAATGTTTCACAAAGAGTTTCTTACTAACAATTTTTCAATTTCCAAAGCCTGACAACTATGAAAAACAAAAACGGGGGGAGTCCGCACTGTCCTCATAATAGCGCCACTGTCGGTAGCACTACTGTATGCTTTCCAAGGTGAGAGGCAATAAATGGAGTTGGAGCCAGTGAGCCAGGAAACGCAGATACCCTGCAGACTGTTTGTGGAAGACGCTGGAGAGAGGGGTTGGGCAAGCCTCCGTTCCTAATCCCCTTTTCCCTTCTCTGCTTCTACTATAAAAAACCAGTTGCCATTGAGTCGATTCCAACTCATGGTGATCCCATGTGTGCAGGGTAGAACTGTGCTCCATAGGGTTTTCAGTAGCTGATTTTTTGGGAGTGGATCACCAGGCCTTTCTTCTGAGGTGCCTCTAGGTGGACCCATACCTCTATCCTTTTAGTTAGCAGCTGAGTGTGTTAACTGTTTGCACCACCACCCAGGGACTGGGAAAACAAAATACCTATTTTCCAAGTCATCCCTGCCGCTAGACATTGCCATAGGACACAGGTACAATGACGGTCTAAAAACAATTATATAAACCAGTATCCCTGAGAAACGAACAAACAAAAATCTTAAAATCTTTTCCTCATCACACAGCACCATCTACAAAGTATACTGGAAAACCTTGAACCTGAATGTAATCCAGCATCTAGAGCTTCCACTTACAGGAAATACTGTGGATAGAGGAGTGCATTAAATAACACCAAAAAGACACATCTCTGTTATATAAATGAGCCAAAGATGGTCTCTGAGTATTGGCCCCAAGTTGTTTATTTCTTCGTAACAGGATGGGCCGGTTAGCCCAAAAAGCTGCCAGCGCTGAACTCAAAAATTTTACACATCCAACTGTTTAATTTAAAAAATAGCCCAGATAAGCAGACATTCAGTCACTTAGTTTGCCTGCTTTACACACCTTGCGAAACAGCACCCAACATCTGCTAGCCTTGGTGTTGCCGTTGTCAACTGCTGTCGAGTCAGCCCTCAACCCATGGCAATCCGTGCACGATGGGATCGGACCATTGTGATCCACAGCGTTTTCACTGGCTGATTTTTGGAAGGAGACTGCCAAGCCTTTCTTCCTAGTCTTAATCTGGAAGCTCTGCTGAAACCTGTTCAGTATCCTAGCAACACGCAAGCCTCCACTGACAGACGGGCAGTGGCTGCACATGAGGTGCACAGGGGATGAGAATGTCACCACTGAACCATCACTGCCCCTTCTGCTAGATAAGATAAACCCTGCAGGTATAAGGACCCCAAGCTGCTGCTGCCCTTTGGAGTTCTCTCACCCTAAGACTCCCCACTTTGTTGCAAAGGAAGTTCACATAGGCACACATAAGCCTTTTTCCTTCCTGTCCCCTGGGGGTTCCCTTGCTCACTTCCCCTCCTGGTGGCTACCTTAGGTGTTTGCTTTCTGAGGGCCTCCTGCTGCAGGCCCGTGATAGTCCCGTGCACGTGGACTATCAACGTGTTGTTGTTGTCAGGTGCTGTCAAACCAATTCCGACTCACAGCGACCCCGTGCACCACAGAACGAAACACTGCCCGGTCCTGCGCCATCCTCACAATCGTTGCTATGCTTGAGCCCATTGTTGCAGCCACTGCGTCAGTCCATCTCATTGAGGGGCTTCCTCGTTTTTGCTCACTCTCTACTTTACCAAGCATGATGTCCTTCTCCAGGGACTGGTCCCTCCTGATAACATGTCCAAAGTGTGTGAGATGAAGTCTCGCCATCCTTGTCTCTAAGGCGCATTCTGGCTGTACTTCTTCCAAGACAGATTTGTTCGTTCTTTTGGCAGTCCGTGGTATATTCAATATTCTTCACCAACATGACAATTCAAAGGTGTCGATTCTTTTTCTGTCTTCCTTATTCAACATCCAGCTTTCGTATGCATATGAGGCAATTGAAAACACCATGGCCTGAGTCAGGTGCATCTTAGTCTTCAAAGTGACATCTTTACTTTTCAACACTTTAAAGAGGTCTCTTGGAGTAGATTTGCCCAGTGCAATGTGTCTTGATTTCTTGACTGCTGCTTCCATGAGTGTTGATTGCGGATCCAAGTAAAATGAAATCCTTGACAACTTCAATCTTTCCTCTGTTTCAATCTTTCCCTGTCCTGTGGTGGGGATTTTTGTTTTCTTTATGTTGAGGTGTAATCCATACTGAAGGCTGTGGTCTTTGGTCTTCATCAGTAAGTGTTTCAAGTCCTCTTCGCTTTCAGCAAGCAAGGTTGTGTCATCTGCATAACGCAGGTTGTTAATGAGTCTTCCTCCCATATTGATGCCCCATTCTTCTTCATATCGTCCAGTTTCTCATATTATTTGCTCAGCACACAGATTGAAAAGGTATGGTGAAAGGATACAACCCCAACTACACCTTTTCTGACTTTAAACCACGCAGTATCCCCTTATTCTGTTCGAACAACCGCCTTGTGATCTATGCACAGGTTCCTCATGAGCACAATTAAGTGTTCTGGATTTCCCATTCTTTGCAATGTTATCCATAATTTGTTATGATCCACATAGTCAAACGCCTTTGCATAGTCAATGAAACACAGGTAAACATCTTTCTGGTATTCTCTGCTTTCAGCCAGGATCCATTTGACATCAATGATATCCCTGGTTCCACATCAACGTGTAGGCACTAATAAGTAGTGCAACACTTCCATGTCATGGTTATATCTTTTTCCTTGATCAGCCCCAAACTCCCTAGAATTTACTACCCACTGCCGTTGGATCAATCTGACTCGTAGCGACCCTATAGGACAAAGTAGAACTGCTCCATAGGGTTTCCAAGGCTGTTAATCTTTAGGGAAGCAGACTGCCACATCTTTCTCCTATGGAGCAGCTGGTAGGTTCGAACTGCCGACCTCTCGGTTAACAGCTAGTGCTTAACCACTGCGCCACCAGACTCCTAATCCCGAATATGGGTAAGTACACAGGACCATAAACTTAGTATCTGCATCAAGTCATTAGGAGGATAAAGTAGAGAGAGGGATGCTCTAGATTAAAAGAGATTATGAGACATAACGACTAAATGTCACAGACAGACCCTCGGATCCTAATTCAAACAAACCAACTATAAGAAACCATTTTTGAGACAATCAGGGAAACCTGATCATTGTCTGGGTGTTGATGATAATTAATTCAAAGACTTCAAAGAATTATTGATAATCTCATTAGTCCATGTTTTAAAGAAATATATACTGAAATACATGGGAGTGTGTGCTAAATTAGATTGCTGTTTAGAAATATTCTTTCCCATGCTCCCTAGTCCCACTAACGGACCACAGTGTACTTCTCTGCCCCTTGACTTTGAATTTGAACTTGCTCAGGCTGCCAGGTGACGGTGTGCCAGTTCTCCATTGAGTCCTTATGAGGTCTTGCATGCTTCTACTTGCGATCTTGCATCTCTGCCATCACCATGAGAATGTACCTGAACTAACCATTACACAAACTGTTGCCTCAAGTCGAGGTGTACCAAGTAAGTACAGGCAGTTCCCAGCTTACAATGGGGTTCCATTCTGACAACTCCGTCATAAGACGGTTCTGAGGTTAAGTCAAATACCTCTCTCTTTTTTTTTCAGTTTTCATTATTATTTCCTTTTATTACCAGTACCTTTATAAATCCGATCTTTGGACATCTGTGAGTGAACATCTGAGGATGATAACATCAGCAAATTATGCACTGCAACTCTGTATGTAGTACACACTACCAAACAATAAGATGTACAAATAAATAAATAAAAACAGATGGTCATAAGGGCGGATTGTCATAACTTGAATACATCGTAAGTCGGGGTCTACCTGGCTGGAAAAATGGTGACCTGAGTGATGTAGTGGTGAAACATCTGGTAAAACTGTTGCTGGTGATAATACAGAAGACAGAAAATGTACCTGAGAATACCTATTTTACCTAATAAAATTGTTTACCTAAAAAAAAGGTCCCTACAAGGAAAGGCCATGGAAGCCCCATAGACACAACCAAACCCCCTAAGGGACTGAATTGCTGGGCGGAGGGATGTGGGGACCATGGTCTCAGGGAACATCTAGCTCAACTGGCATAACACAGTTTATAAAGACAATGTTCTACATTCTACCTTGGTGAGTAGTGTCTTGGGTCTTAAAAGCCAGTGAGCGGCCATCTAAGATACTCCACTGGTCTCACCCCTTCAGGAGCAAGGGAGAATGAAGAGAACAGGATACAAGGTGTATCTTTGGCTATGTGTATTTTCATCGAAAAAAAAGGTTGAGACGTTAGAGGGTTGACATGTTGTGGGGTTGTTAACCAATGTCATAAAACAATATGTGTACTTTTTCACGAGAAACTATTTGTTCTATAAGCCTTCACCTGAAGTACAATAAAAAAAAAAAAATGTACCTAATAAATTTGTGGACTTGGGCAAGATGGTTTCCAGGCAGAACACTGAAAGTGTGAGCTGGTTTATTTTAGTTGCATATAATAAGGTACTATAAGAAAGTATGAGCTCAGGGGGAAAAGAAAAAACAGTACGAAATAACCTGCTGTCTGGGATTTTCTTTAAAATACTTTGGTAAAGAAAAATGAGATAAATTAAGCAAATAAGGCAAAATGTGTGTTTTTTTTATAACTTATTTTTGTTGTTGTTGAGAATAGACATAAACTCATTGCCCCCTAAGTTTTCCACCTTTTTGAGTTGCTGTTGTCAAGCTGATCCCACATAGTTCTGTGTGCGTGTGTGCAGTAGGCAAAAGTTAACAGAGTAAATTAGTTTCCCATTCGAAAGACTGTACATAAAGCGTTTCTTGACCTTGGTTTCATTCCCCACAATGTGTTAGCACTGTGCCTCCTTCTGCTCTGGGATCCCCATTTCCTTTCATCCTGATTTTCTGCCTTTTCCTGCCTTCACATCTTTGCTTTTGGGCAGATATTGCCCTTTTGATCTTGTATAATTGATTGTTCTAAAGAGTATGTTCCTCTCAGGTGTTACTGTTTATCTTATGGACTTGTCTATTGTTTGGCTGGGAGATGGTCTCCAGGAATAGCCTCAGTTCCAGGTCTGAAGAGTGTTTTAGGGCCATAGTCAGGGGTTCCTCCAGTCTCTGTCAGACAAGTAAGTCTGGTCTTTTCTGTGACTGTGATTTTTTGTTCTACATTTTTCTCCCACTCTGTCCAGGACCCTCTGCTGAAATCCTGATCAGAGCAGTTGGTAGTAGTAGCTGGGCTCCAACTAGCTCTTCTGGTCTCGAGGTCATGTAGGCGGTGGTGCATGTGGTCCGTGTGGTCCTTCAGTCCTTTGGATTAACTGCTCCCTTGAGTCTTTGGTTTTCTTCACTCTCCTTGGCTCCAGATGGGAAGAGACCAATATTTGCATCTTAGACAACCGCATGCCAGTTTTTAAGACCTCAGATACTACTCACCAAAGTAGGATGCGGAACACTGTCTTTATGAACTATGTTGTGCCAATTAGCGTAGATGTCCCCCAAGTCTATGGTCCTTTGTCTTGTAGCCTAGGAACGTCATCCTGCGAGGTGTTTAGTTATGTCTAAGAGGTTTGCCTAACTATAACCCTTGTGTGCTCTATATGAAATATCTATATAGAAATATCCACCACCAAACCTGTATCTGCCAGTAGGTACGTATGTTCCTTTACACCCTTTCACACCTCTTGGTGCATGTATCTACCTGTTTGTCCTTTTGTAAATTATTGTTTGTTAATACTATTGCTGCAGGATTGTCTAAGCTATAGTAGTTACCATAGCTACCCTTTATTCTGGAGTTCCTCTCAGTGTCCTCTCTTGCCTTGGTCATGTTGTGCTGACTTCCCTCATATTATGTATTGCCTTTTTCTACACCAATATTAACACATATTTTCTATCTACTTGGTAATTTCCCCTCCTTTCCCCTCCCATCCTTTGTAACCATCAAAGAATGTTTTCTCCTGTTTGTAAACCTTTTGTTCTTACTTTTTAATAGTGGTCTCATACAATATTTGTCCTTTTGTGATTGACTTGCGTCACTCAGCATAATATCCTCCAAATTCATCCATGCTGTGAGATGTTTTATGGATACCATTCATCTGTTGGAGCCCTGGTGGCACAGTGGTTAAGAGCTTGGCTGCTAACCAGAAGGTTGGCAGTTTGAATCCACCAGTCGCTCCTCGGAAACCCTACGGGGCAGTTCTACTCTGCACTATAGGGTCGCTATGAGTCAGAATTGACTCAATGGCAATGGGTATTCATCTGTCAATGGGCACTTAGGCTGTTTCCACCTTTTTGCTATTGTGAATAATGCTGCAATGAACATGGGTGTACATATGTCTATTTGTATCATGGCTCTTATTTCTTTAGGGTAAATACCTAGGAGTAGGATTGCTGGATCATATGGTATTTCTATTTCTAGCTTTTTAAGGAAGTGCCATACCATTTTCCATAGTGATTACACCATTTTACATTCCCACCAACATTGACAAGAGTTCCAATCTCCCCACGACTTCTCTAACATTTGTTATTTTCTGTTTATTATTATTATTATTACTGCCAGTAATGTTGGGGTGAGATGGTATCTGATCGTAGTTTTCAGTTGCATATCTCTAACTGCTAATGATCGCAATCATTTCTTCATATGTTTGTTAGCGGCCTGAATGTCTTCTTTGGTGAAGTGTCTGTTCATTTCCTTTACCCATTTTTAAATAGGATTATTTGTCTTTTTATTGTTGAGATGTTGAAGTTTTCTATAAATTTTAGAGATTATATCCGTGTGAGATGTCATAGCCAAATTTTTTTTCTTTTTTTTTTTTTTTATATTTTATTGTACTTCAGGTGAAGGCTTACAGAACAAATAGCTTCTCATGAAACAGTAGTACACATGTTGTTTTATGACATTGGTTAACAACCCCACAACATATTAACCCTCTAACTTCTCAACCTTTTTTTTTTTTGGTGAAAATACACATAGCCAAAGATACACCGTTTCAAAAATTTCTACATGCACAGTTCAGTGACATTGACCATGCCCTTCCAATTGTGCTGTTATTCTCATGTAAGATGAAGGCTTACAGAACAAAATAGTTTCTCATTTAACAGTTACTACAAATGTTGCCCTATGACGATGGTTAACAATCTCACAACACATCAACAATATCCTTACTCAACCTTGGGTTCCCTATCACCAGCTTCCCTGTCCCCTTCTGCCTTCTGGCCCTTGTCACTGGACTCCTATATCTCGTTAGTCTCATTTGGTTTTATGGGGCTGTCCACTCCCAAGCTGAACAATGAACCTCAGAGGTAGCTTCACCACTGAGCTAAAAGGGTGTCTGGGGGCCATACTCTCTAGGTTTCTCCAGTCTCCTTTAGGCCAGTAAATCTGGTCTTATAGCCAAATTTTTTTTTTCCCAGTCAGTAGGTTCTCTTTTGACTCTTTCAGAGAAGTCTTTTGTTGAACATAAGTGTTTAATTTTTAGGAGGTCCCATTTATCTAGTTCATCATCTGCTGTGTGTGCATTTTTAGTTATGTTCGGTATTCTATTTATGCCATATATTAGGGCCCCTAGCATTGTCCCTATTTTTTCCTCCATGATCTTTATAGTTTTAGGTTTTATATTTAGGTATGTGATCCATTTTGAATTAGTTTTTGTGTATGGTGTGAGGTACGGGTCTTGTTTCATTTTTCTACAGATAGACATCCAATTTTGCCAGCACCGTTTGCTGACGAGATTACCTCTTCCCCATTTAATGGTCTTTGGCCCTTTGTCAAAGATCAGCTATCCACAGAAGGATTAGATAGTTCTTAAAAGAGCACAATGCTCAAGGGAGACATTCTTTAATAGTTAAGCTAAACCACTGTTTTGTTTTAAGAAGACTTCAGGAGATATTTTTGGTTTAAGGTTTAAAGATTATCTCAGGGCAACAGTTTCAGGGGTTCATCCAGCCTCCATGGCTCCGGAAAGTGGATTCCATGAAAATTCGAAATTCTGTTCTGCATTTCCCCCCTTTTGATCAGGATTATTCTATAGAATCTTTGATCAAAATGTTCAGTACAGTAATAGTAGCCAGGTACCATCTAGTTCTTCTGGTCTCATGGCAAAGGAGGCAGTTGTTCATGGAGGCAATTAGTCACATATTCCATCTCTTCCTCCTATTTCTGACTCTCTGTTGCAAATAGAGACCAATTGCTATGCCCTGGACAGTAGCTTGCAAGTTTTTGAGACCCCAGGCACTACAGAATGAACTAGGAGGTTGAAGAGAAGCACTGAATATATTATTAGGCCAATTAGCTGGGATGTCCCATTAAACCACGGCAAAATGTTACTTGCTGAAACCTGCATGATGAATACTATACATGGAGGTTCATAATACTATTTTCTCTGTGTATTTTCATAATTAAAATTTTTTTTTCTGATTAAAGAAAATCCTTGCTCCACCCTATGATGGACTTTTTCATACGTCAGATTGGCTAGGCTAACAGTTCCCGGTTAGTCAAATAAACACTAATCTTGGTGTTCTGTGAAGGTATTTTGTAGATATGATTAAGGACAATAATCAATTGACTTTAAGTATGGGTGATATCCTAGATAATCTGGGTGGGTCTGATTCAATTGGTTGAAAAGACTTTTTTAAAAGCAGGGCTACGACCTCCCTGGAGCCCTGGTGGCAAAGTGGTTAAGAGCTCAGGCTGCTAACCAAAAGGCCGGCAGTTCAAATCCACCAGCTGCTCCTTGGAAACCCTACGGGGCAGTTCTACTGTCCTATAGGGTCGCTATGAATTGGAATCGGCTCACTGACATACAACACCTACAACAACAAGGCTTCTCTGAGGGAAGAATCAATTCCACCTGTGGCCAGCAGCTGTAGCCCATGACCAAGATTTCCAGCATGCCCTTCCTGATGGCCTGTCCTATGGATTTCAGACTGTCTTAGCCAGCTCCCACAATCAAGTAAGCCAATTTATTGTAATAAATCTCTTAATATATATCTCCTACTGCTTCCGCTTCTCTGGATGAACCCTGACTGATACAGACCCATTCAAATCTTGCTACTTATGTGAGCCAGACCAGTGATACTCAGAGCGTGGTCATGTATACTGACCATGCGCTCAGGTGTTGTGGCAATACCAACTTGCTACAAAAGTTTCCGAACTCTTACTCTTGATTTCCGTATTTTCCTCTCATGGACCCATAACAGGCAGTTCATTCTGTAAAAATGGGATGGAGGTGGCATCTGACTTCGTCTAACTTCACAGAGGGGAAGGAGAATCAAGATCAACAGCCCAAGGCTGATTCTTATGAGGCGGAGGTCAGACATGCCTCCTCTCTCTGCCATCTTTATCAATTCTGACATCAACTGCCCCTCCCACAGCACTCTCTATTTCTCTGCTGGGTTCAATAGTTCATTGCAATGGCCACACAGAACTCACAGACAATACTCAAGATTATGGGGTTTATTTGGGAAGTAACAGGTTACAATTAGGTTCAGAAACACTCAGGATACAGTTCTTCCATCAGGACAGCCTCTTCACAGCCATGCCCGCAGGCACACCTCTCTCTGGTCATCAGCCTCTGCCCTGCTTGGGCAAGTGTTGCAAAGCTCTTTTAGCTCTGCTGATAAGTGCCTCCAGGTACCCCACTCTGGTAGTAAGCCTCGCCCGAAGGCGCTCTGCTCTAGCTCATTGGGTCAGCAAACCTAGCTCCGCCAAGTGCCCGGAGGCGACCTACTCCACCAACAAGCCTTCTGCCCAAAGGCACTCAGCTTTCTCACCACATCATCTCCTGTCACTCTCCTGGTTCTGCTGCCTCTGCTGCTGCCATTTTCCTGCCATTGCTTCTTGCCGTCTCGCCACCTTAGTGTCACAGCTCTCTGTCTCCTGGTCTAGGAGGGTCTCAACACAGGGATCCTAGGTCCAAAGGACGTACTGTGTTCCTGGTTCTTCTTCCTTGGTGGTTGTGAGATCCTCTCTCTGCTCTGATATTGGCTCTATTTTAAGCCTAGCAGGATGGCAAAACTGACCAATCCCCTTGGTGGGCCTCAGTTACCTTATTTGCGCAGTCCCACCCAATTACTTGGGTGGGAATTACAAGACCATAGCGAGAAAGGCCACACAAAAGCGATTCATCACACCACAATGAATGGCACTGGTCTATGGACCACACTTGGAGTAACACTGAATTTCACATCTCTGAGCCTGTAAGTACATTTCTACAAAGGGAGTAATACCTCTTACCTCAGCTATAAGCAAGGTAAAGTGTCTAACACATAGTCGTCACTCAAAAAATGCTGACCTCCTTCCAGAAAATAGAGGAGTCCAGTTCGTCAGAATGGGTATGATATTTAAAGAGAAATAAGGAAAGCATAGCTTACCTGGAACTTAATCATACTATCTCCCTCTTGGAAAGGGCAGGATCTTGAAAAAGGAGAACCGTGAAGAAGAAAGAATTCATGAAGTAAGTTGTGAATGGATATTGGTTCCTTCTTATTGGCACACATTCTCCTCCCCCAAGATATCCTTTCCTCACTTTTCACTCTCAACAGACTGATCCTGACCTCCTCAATTTGTCCTTCCCCCTTGCTCCACCTCACCACCAACCTCAGACCCTTGTTTAACTCCTATCTTTCTCCTCAAGCTTTTGGGTCAAAACCTCCACGTTCTTTTCTTTTCTCAGACTTGTGAATGCACTGACATCCCCTACATCCTAGTTACTCTGGGAAAAAATGATTGCAAAATTGCTGATTTGGAGAGAGATTTTAGGATGGATTCTTGTTGACAGGTGTCTTCTTTTGCTTCTACATTCAAGGAGCCAGACATCTTCCTGTATGGCTGGGGCCTGCAGTCTAAAGAACTTTCAGTTAGCTAAGACCTTGACTTTTGGCTTCCAAAACTCTCTCTCCAGCACTCATTTTACTGCCTAAAGACTCACTGCTTTTGCAAATATTGACTGCATCTTGTTGTTGTTAGTTGCCGTTGAGTTGATTCCAACTCATGGCGATCCCATATGTGCAGAGCAGAATGGCTCCACAGGGTTTTCAAGGCTATGACCTTTCAGAAGCAGACTGCCAGATCTGTCTTCTGAGGTGCATCTGGGTGGGTTCGAACCACCAATCTTTTGACTAGTAGACAAGCGCTTAACATTTTCACCACTCTGGACCTCCATTGATGGCATGCCTACTACATATAAAGACACATTCTCTGTGCTGGAGTCACTCACAGTATACTAAGCTATGTACTCTCTAGGACTAGAGATTTCTGTTGTTTTAGATGCTGTCAAGTCAATTCCTACTCATAGCGACCCTGTGCACAAAAGAACAAAACTACTGCTTAGTCCTGTGCCATCCTCATAATCATCGCTATTTTTGAGCTATGTTTGAGCCCACTGTTGCAGCCACTGTGTCAACCTATCTCATTGAGGGTCTTCCTCTTTTTCATTCACCCTCTACTTTACAAAGTATGATGTCCTTCTCCAGGGACTGGTCCTTCCTGATAACATGTCCAAAGAACATGCGACAAAGTCTCGCCGTCCTCGCTGTGACAAAGTCTCGCTGTCCTCGCTGTGGAGAACACTGGCTGTACTTCTTCCAAGACAGATTTGTTTATCCTTCTGTCAGTCTATGGTATATTCAATATTCCTTGCCAACACCATCATTTAAAGGCATCAATTCTTCTTCAGTCTTCTTTATTCATTGTCCAGCTTCCACATGCATATGAGGCGATTGAAAATACCATGGTCAGGCACACCTTAGTGCTCGAAGTGACATCTTTGCTTTTTAATGCTTTAAAGAGGTCTTTTGCAGCAGATTTGCCCAATGCAATGTATCCTTTGATTTCTTGGCTGCTGCTTCCATGGATGTTGATCGTGGATCCAAGCAAAAGGAAATCCTTGACAACTTCAATATTTTCTCTGTTTATCATGATGTTGCTTCTTGGTCCAGTTGTGAGGATTTTTGTTTTCTTTATGTTGAGGTGTAATCCATATTGAAGGCATTAGCAGAAAGAACCCAGCAGTTGAGGTCCCTGGTTCTCAAAAAAACCCTCCACATATACATATATTCAACACCCTTCTCTGTCCTGCTTGGAGCAATGGATGCCCTAGCCCTCTAGCTTCCACTTGGGTTCAGCCAATGGGGAAAGTCAGAAGGAGACCTAGGGAAGGGACAAGAGTGAGGTCACAGTATTTATTCTTCCAGGTCTTTCCCTGCAGGGTTGCTTTGGGCTGGCTGTGTTCCATATCCCTTGACCAAGGGCACAGCTCCTGTCAGGCAGCCCTCATGTCACAGCTCTTTTTCCAGGTTCTGATAACTGCTCCCTCCCTTAGCCCTTCAAGCCTAGGGGTAGCTAAGGACCCCTGGCTTTGTGATATTGCAGTACCATTTGTTGTTTGCCACACTCTGCCTACACCTTTTTTAATTGCTATAAAAATATATATAACACATTTGCCAATTCAACATTTTTCACGTGTACAATTTTGTGATATCAATTACATAAATCCTGTTGTGCAACCCTCACCAATAATCATTGCCAAATTTTCCATCACCATAAACAGAAACCCACTGCTTCCTAAACAATGACTCCTCCTTTTCCCCCTCCCTCCCACCCCTGCTAACCACTAATAAAACTTTGGTCTCTATACCTTTCCCTATTCTAGATATTTCATATAAGTGAGATCACACAATATCTGCCCTTTTGTGATTGATTTATTCTTCAATCAGAATAATGTGTTCAAAGTTCATCCATGCTGTAGCATGTTATCAGGACTTCATTTCTCTTTATGGCTGTGTAATATTCCATTGCATGTAGGTACCACATTTTATTTACCCATTCATCTGTTGACAGACATTTGGGTTGTTTCCACCTTTTAGCTATTGCGGATAGTGAGGCAATAAACATCGGTGTACAGGTGTCTGTTTGCATTGCTGCTTTCAAGTCTCTTGGGTATATGCCTAGAAGTGGAATTCCTGGGTTACATGGTAACCTATACCTTTTTAAACTGTCCCTTTATTAAGCTCTACTTGTTACTCAATTTGAGTGTGCTGTTTACTTCCTGGAAGACCCTGGGTGGTGCAACCAGTTAACGAGCTCGGCTGCTAACCGAAAGGTTGGAGGTTCGAGTCCACCCAGAGGCAACTTGGAAGAAAGGCCTGGAGATCTGCTTCTGAAAAATCAGCCATTGCAACCCGTATGGAACACAGTTCTACTCTGACACACATGGGAGTTGCCCTGAGATGGAGCTGACTTGATGGCAACTGGTGGGGGGAAACAGAAAAATCATTGCCGTCGAGTCAATTCTGACTGAGAGCAAGCCTGTAGGACAGAGCAGAACTGCCTCATAGGGTTTCCAAGTAGCAGCTGGTGGGTTCGAACTCCCTACCGTGTGGTTAGCAGCCGAGCTCTTGACCACTGCACCACCTGAGCCCTTCCTGCTGGGACTCTGTCTGATAAACCCCGTAAACACGTTGGTCTCTGGGCTTTGAGGAGAAACTTACTATATAAATATTGCTGCTGTAGGCACTGTGAGGATCCCAAAATTTAAAAAACAAAACCCCAAAACCATGGCTCAGTCTTCTAGGACAGTGCTTCTTAAACTATCTGTTCTGAAGGATTAGTTTATTATTATTATCATTACTATTATTTTCCATCTGTCATAGACTGATATTTTGATAAAACACAATAAAAAGAAATTACTAGAAAAAAGAAATAGACATACAAATTACAAGCTCAATGTTTTTATTATTAGATTACTCAATCATGATATTATTCAAATTGCTACACAATTTTAAAAAATTTTTTCTCTCAATTTCTGAAATTATCTTGTCCAAGACCGATAACATATTCTCAGACTGGCATCAGCTCACAAGGTTATAGAATCAGGTTAATGAAGTATGAAGTGTCTTTTTGGAAACTACTTAGACGCTTTCCCTTTCCTTCCTGCCTATAACAGACAGCACTGATCACCCCTTTTCCTGGGCTCCAACAGAGAGTTGTTCAACTCATTGTTAGCTGCTGTTGAGTTGGCCTCTGACTCACGGTGACCCCATGCACAACGGAGCAAACAAAACACTGCCAGGTCCTGGGCCATCCCTGTGATCAGTTGCAGTTTGGGCCGTTGTGTTCCACAGAGTTTTCACCAGCTGATTTTCAGAAGTAGATCACCAGGCCTTTCTTCCTAATCCATCTTAGTCTGGAAGCTCCACTCAAACCTGTTCAGCATCATAGCAACACGGAAGCCTCCACTGACAGACAGGTGGTAGCTGCACATAAGGTGTATTGGCCAGGAATCGAACCCAGGTCTCCAGCATGGAAGGCGAGAATTCTACCACTGAATCACCACTGTTCCCCTTCAGTTCATTAGTATAGCAATTATCATATAGTTTTACAATGGCTAAAACCTACCAGAAATACCTCTTCCTTCCTCTATCAAAAAACTATAAATCCTAAAGAAATAACTAAGGCTTAGTTTTTTATCCACAGTACCTTTCTGCAGGTAAAGATCCTGCCATTTATCAAACACTCAATGTTTCTTGACATTAATAAACTCATAAATAGAACACCTTTGATGCAAAGATACAAATATAGCAGGCTCTCCTCTTCCAGTACCTGTTCCTGCTTAAAAGCCAACAATGATGCAGGCTTATTTACATGAACACATAAACACATGGACATCCACACAATATGTGTGGGGGCTGGTTCCCTGGATGTTCTGCTTTTGGCCTCTCCCTGCCTGTTTCAAAGTTAGGGTCCTGGCAGGAAACAGATGGCACATTCAAATCTGAGGGGACTACTTATGATGGGAGCCCTGGTGGCACAGTGGTTAAGCACTGATCTGCTAACCAAAAGGTTGGCGGTTCAAACCTACCAGCCACCCCAGGGGAAGAAGATGTGGCAGTTTGCTTCCATAAAGATTTAGAGCTTTGGAAACGCTTTGGGGCAGTTCTACTCTGTCCCATAGGGTCACTATAAGTCGGTACCGACTTGAGGACAACGGGCAATGAGGTACTAACCTAAAGGTTGGTGGTTCGAACTCACCAGCCGCTCTGCAGGAGAAAGATGCGGCAATCTGCTTCCGTAAAGATTACAGCCTTGGGAGCTCTATGGGGCAGCTCTACTCTGTCCTATAGGGTCACTACTTGATGGCATACAACATAATCACACCTAGAATAATTAGCATCAATTCTCTATTTTTTTAATCAAATACAGAGTTAGTGTTCAAATTTTCAATTTGTTGACTGCAATTTAACAATTAACAATTTGTTTTGTATTTTATAATCCTCAAAGTTTGCACTACCTGGCTCACCGCATGCAGGTGAGGATGGGGTTAATTATCTTCAGAGGTTCTTTTCAAAACGGACCCAAGGGACACAAAACTCCAGATGTATTGCTAGAGAGGGGACATACAGTATGAGCTGTCGCCCTGTTCCCAGGGGCCAGAACCTCTGCCCGACAACCAAGAACGCCCAGCTGGAGTCACAGCCGCCCAATCCCAAACACTGAGCTCACAGACCAAGAAGGTCCCCTCTGCTAGAGAAAACCGTGGCGTGCCGGAACCGGAACGCTCCCCCGCCAAACCGAGTGTTGATCAGCCCAAGCCGTTTCCCAGAGCCGGGATGAACTGTTTGGGCCAACCCCGCCCGCCAGTTAGGGACGCACAGCCCAAGCCATGTCCTCCCGAAGCAGCGATGCACAACCCGGGTCAAGGGCCCCGACACCCCCGCCCCGGTCCAGAGATGCACGCCCCCAGACTGCCCCAACCCCGACCCGGGGACGCACAGCCCAAGCCGCTAACCCGAAACCGGAAGCTGCCCTACCCGAGTCAATCTCCCAACCTCGAGGCTGCCCCTCAAACTGACCAAAGTCTCCCACCACATCTCAGGGAAGTCGGGTCGGAGCCCTTCACCACCCACTCCGCCGAGGTGGCGCTTTCATCGGTCCCCTAGTCCCCACTTCCAACTCCTCCTACTCCAATAGACGGGGCTTGGTCGCAGCTGCCCGCCCTCCACTCTCACTCCCGGCGAAGCCGCCGAGGGGGGCGCGGTCCAGGCGGGACTCACCTCAGCGTCCTAAACATCGTCACCCGCTTCGCGCGCCCGGAACCACGGCGCATGCGCAGGGAAGCCTGCGGACTACAATGTCCAAAAGCCCCTGCGCGGCAGAGGGGAAGTCTGGGCGCTAGGGTTCGTTGGGGAGTGTGCCGGGGACACCTGAACGCTGTCCATTTATCTATAATAATAACGATAAAAATATAATGAAGTATTAATACTAATTAAAAATATATATCTCCCCCCTCGTAATAAAACCAAAAACCAAACCCGCTGCCGGGGAGTCGATTCCACCTTATAGCGATCCTATAGGACAGAGTAGAACTGCCCCCTAGTGTTTCCGAGGAGCGTCTGGTGAATTCGAACCGCCAACCTCTTCGGTAGCAGCCGTATCTCTTAACCACTACGCCCCCAGGGTTTCACCCGGTAATATATGGGAATGGAAAGACTCCTCACCTGGAGTTAACTACTGTGAAAATACTTATAAATTGTTACTTTGTAGACGTTTCCTTTAATTTCATAAACATGCGACTTTTCAATTAAAAATCACTTTAAAACACTTTTTTCCCCCTTCTAGGATCTCGGTTCCTTTCTGTTGAAGGGCTCTCTGGAATCTAGGCTTGAGACCTCACTGCCCGGTAACTTGTCTCCCCAGAACCGACTGGACGGTGGTGGGATATTTTTTCTCATAAGAAAATGAGAGAATTCACAAACATTTTCTGCTGTCTTTAATCAGGGAATAGCAGGGGTTTGGGGAATCGCTAGTAGTCCCATGGTGGAGCAACAGTGAAATGATTCAGCTCACCCACAGGCGACTTGGAAGAAAGGGCTGGAGATCTGCTTCTGAAAGGTGACAGCCTTGAAAACCCTATGGAGCAGTTCCGCTCTGCACACATGGAGTCACAATAAACCATGAGTCAGAATCAACTCCACGGCATTTGTTTGGTTTTTGGTTTGAGGAACCTCTTAAGACAGTAATATTTCAGCAAATTGAGAAAACACAGAAAGTTTTCAGATTCTTTTTGAGAAGACCCTCTTATTGGGATGTGTGCTCATGTACATTTTAAGGCTTCTATTAAATAAAATATCTTTTTATTTGGTGCCACGATGGGGTAAGAAAATTGAATAAGGATTTCACCAGAAGGCCACAATTCAGGACTGGAGGAAAGCAACAAAAAGGGTACAATCTCTCTCTTCCCACACAGTTGCTTGCTCCTGCTTGCAAACCTAATTGCTTAAGGTAGAAGCTTAGATTTTAGATCTTTTTTATTTTCTAATATATGTATTCAATGGTATAAATTTCCCTCTAGGCATTGCATTTGCTGCATCCCTCAAATTCTGATAAACTGTATTTCCATTTTCACTTAGTTTAAGATATTTCTCTTCAGGCTTTTCATTTTTTTGACCAAGGTGTTATTTAGCAGTGTGCTGTTTAATCTCAAATATTTTGGGTTTCCCAGCTTTCTGTTTTGATTTCTACTTTAATTCCATTGTGGTCTGAGAGCGTACTTGCTAGGATTTCTATTCTTTTGAATTTGTTAAGTGTGCTTTATGGCCTGGCTTGGTGAATGTTCCATGTGAGTTTGAAAAGAATGTGTATTCTGCTGTTGGTGAATGAAGTATTGTATAAAGGTCCGTTAGAGCCAGTCGATTGGTTGTGCTGTTCATTTCAACTATGCCCTTACTGATTTTCTGCCTGCTGAATCTGTCAATCACTGACAGAGGGGTGTTGAAGTCTCCAACTATAATAGTGGATGTTTTTCTCCTTGCACTTCTATCTGTTTTTGCCTCACATATTTTGACACTGTGTAGTCAGGTACACACATACTCATGATTGTTATGTCTTCTTGGAGAAGTGGCCCCTTTACTATTATATAATGCCTCTCTTTATCCCTGATAGTTTTCTTCCTCTAAAATCTGCTTTATCTGAAATTAATACAGCTACTCCAGCTTTCTGTTGATTAGTGTTAGCATGATATAAAGGAGCCCTGGTAGCCCAACGGTTAAGCACTCAGCTGCTAACTGAAAGACTGGCGGTTCGAACCCACCCAGTGGCTCCGGAGGAGAAAAGACTTGGCAATCTGCTCCTGTAAAGATTTCAGCCTAGGATACCCTACTGGGCAGTTCTACTCTGTCACATGGGGTCACTATAAGTTAGAATCGACTCCATGGGACTCAGCAACAACAACAGCCTAATGTATCTGTTTCCATCCATTTACTTTTATATCTTTATATTTAAAGTATGTTTCTTGTAGACAACATACAGCTGGGTCTTGTTTTTTTTTTTTTTTTTTTTTGTTCACTCTGATAACCTTTGTTTTTTAATTGGTGTATTTAGACCACTCACATTTAAAGTGATTATTGACCCCGAAACTACTGCCCTGAGATCATCTTTAAACCTTAAACCAAAAATATCCCTTGAAGTCTTCTTAAAACCAAACAATGTTGTTGTTGTTGTTAGGTGCCTTCGAGTTGATGCCAACTCATAGCAACCCCACCGTACAACAGAACGAAACACTGCCCGGTTGTGCGCCATCCTCACAATCGTTATGCTTGAGCCCATTGTTGGAGCCACTGTGTCAATCATCTCGTTGAGGGTCTTTCTCTTTTTCGCTGCCCCCTACTTTACCAAGCATGATGTCCTTCTCCAGGGACTGGTCCCTCCTGATGACATGTAAAAAAAACAAGTAATAGTTTAGTTTAATTAGTAAAGAATGTCTGCCTTGAGCACTGTGCCCTTTTAAGAACTATCTGTGTGGGATCAAACTAACAGCAACTTGAAATATTAGATAGGAAACTTAGGGGACAGTGAGTTTATGTTAATGGGAGGAGAACAGTTTCCAAAAGGAGGTTGAGGATGGTTGCACAATGTGAAGATATAATCAAGGTGACTGAACAGTACATGTAGAAATTGTTGAATTGCTGTATGTTCTGCTGTGTATAGTCTCACCACCAACAAAAATTAAAACAAATTATAAAATTAAAGAAAAGAATAATAGAAGAATGTAAAAAAAATAAAGTGATTATTGATATGGCTGGATTAATGTCTACTACATTTGTAACTTCTTACTCCTCTCATCTTCCATATTGAAATCATCTGGGACCTTAATTCTATATATTGGTTTTTTCCTCATACGTTGACAAATATTTAGACTTAACATAAGATTTACTGTACACGCATACTTATTGTAGACCTGTCCATTTTCCTCTGTCTTACTGGACTATATTCTTAAGAAATTTTTTTCTGGAAGTCTGTAGGTGTTAAATGAGCCATGGTGGCGCAGTGGTCAAGAGCTCAGGCTGCTAACCAAAAGGTCAGCGGTTTGAATTCACCAGCTGCTCCTTGGAAACCCTATAGGGCAGTTCCACTCTGTCCTGTAGGGTCGCTAGGAGTTGGAATGGAATCGATGGCAATGGATTTCCACGTGTTATGTCTTTACTTTGCTCTCACAGTAAATGCTTCTTTGCTTAGACAGAGAAGGGTAAGATACAAGTCACATTACTTCAGCACTTTGAAATATTATGTCACTTTCTTAGTCTTTTGTTGTTGATGAATAGTATGATACCAAATTATTCTCATTCCTTTATGGGTAATATTTGGGTTTTACTTCCTTTCTTGAAGATTTAAGATTTTCTTTCATTATCCTTTTCTTAGTTATTTAGTGCTGCTGTAACAGAAATACCACGAGTGGATGGCTTTAACAAAGAAAAATTTATTCTCTCACAGTCTAGGAGGTTAGAAGTTGGAATTCAGGGTGCCACCTTCAGGGCAAGGCTTTCTCTCTGTCAGCTCTGGAGGAAGGTCCTTGTCATCAATCTTCCCCTGGTCTAGGAGCTTCTCAGCACAGGGACCCCAGGTCCAAAGGGCGCACTCTTCTCCTGGTTCTTCATTCCTGCTGGTAGGAGGACCCTCTGTCTCTCTGCTGGCTTCTCTCTTTTATATCTCAAAAGAGATTGACTCAAGATATAATCTAATCTTGTAGAGTCAGTCCTGCCTCATTAACATAACTGCCTCTAATCCTGCCTCATTAACATCATAGAAGTAGGATTTACAACACATAGGAAAATCACATCAGATGACAAAATGATGGACAATCATACAATACTGGGAATCATGGCCTAGCCAAGTTGATGTACATTTTGGGGGGACACAATTCAATCCATAACAATCCTCAACTGAAATTATACCATGATTTATTTAAATGAAAGTCTTTTTGTCCCTTCTGTTAAGCACTCATCAGGATCTTTCAGTAAGAATCTCCAGTTCTATTTTTTTTTTTTTTTTTGGTATTTCTTTTTTTCTTCTGAGGTTTTACTGCCTACTATTGGCGCAGTAGAGCCCTGGTGGCATAGTGGTTAAGAGTTCAGCTGCTAACCAAAAGGTCAGCAGTTCAAATCCATGAGCCACTCCTTGGAAACCCTATGGCGCAGTTGTGCTCTGTCCTATAGGGTCGCTATGAGTTGGAACCAACTCGACAGCACCCAATAACAACAACATTGGCACAGTGGTTAAGTGCTTGGCTGCTAACCAAGAGGTTGGCAGTTCAAACCCACTAGCTGCTCCTCGGGAGAAGTATGTGGCAGTCTGCTTCTGTAAAGATTACAGCCTTGGAAACCCTGTGCAGGTTTCCCTACTCTGTCCTATAGGGTCACTATGTGTCAGAATTGACTCGACGGCAATGGGTTTTATTTTTGGTTGTTGTATCTGCACTCTCTTTTTGACACTCTTACTTGTCATACCTTGGATCCTTTCCCATGTCTTATAATAATCCATTATACACAATATAGTGTTGTTTTCTTGCTTTTGCACTCTGGAATAATTCCTTGCCTTAATCTTTCACCTCACAAATTTGCTCTTCAGCAGCTATGTCCGTTCTGTTGCTCTGCCCATCAATCCATGGTTTTACTTAAATCATCTTACTTGTTAGGTGCCGTCAAGTTGGTTCCGACTCATAGTGACCCTATGTACAACAGAACAAAACACTGCCTCATCCTGTGCCATCCTCACAATCGTTGTTATGCTTGAGCCCATTGTAGCAGACACTGTGTCAATCCATCTCATTGAGGGTCTTCCTCTTTTTCGCTGACCCTCTACTTTACCAAGCATGATGTCCTTCTCCAGGGACTGATCTCACCAGTCCGAAGTCCAAACTATGTCCAAAGTATGTGAGACGAAGTCTTGCTATCCTTGCTTCTAAGAAGCATTCTGGCTGTACTTTTTCCAAGACAGATTTGTTCCTTCTTTTGGCAGTCCATGGCATATTCAGTATTCTTTGTCCACATCATAACTCAAAGGCATCAATCCTTCTTCGGTCTTCCTTATTCATTGTCCAGCTTTCGCATGCATATAAGGCAACTGAAAACACCATGGCTTGGGCCAGATGCACCTTAGTCTTCAAGGTGACATCTTTGCTTTTCAACACTTTGAAGAGGTCTTTTGCAGCTGGTTTGCCCAATGCAATGTGTCGTTTGATTTCTTGACTGCTGCTTGCATGGGTGTTGATTGTAGATCCAAGTAAAATGAAATCTTTTACAACTTTAGTCTCTTCTCCATTTATGATGTTGCTTATTGGTCCAGTTGTGAGGACTTTTGTTTTCTTTACGTTGATGTATAATCCATATTGAAGGCTGTAGTCTTTGGTCTTCATCAGTAAGCGCTTCAAGTTCTCTTTGCTTTCGGCAAGCAAGGTTCTGTCATCTGCATAACGCAGGTTGTTAATGAGTCTTCCTCCAATCCTGATGCCCCTTTCTTCTTCATATAGTCCAGCTTCTCAGATTATTTGCTCAGCATACAGACTGAATAAGTATGGTGAAAGGATACAACCCTGACGCACACCTTTCCTGACTAAACCATGCAGTATCCCCTTGTTCTATTCGAACAACTGCTTCTGATCTACGTACAGGTTCCTCATGAGCACAATTAAGTGTTCTGGAATTCCCATTCTTTGCAATGTTATCCATAATTTGTTATGACCCACCCAGTCAAATCCCTTTGCATGGTCCATAAAGCACAGGTAAATAACTTTCTGGTATTCTTTGCTTTTAGCCAGGATCCATCTGACATCAGCAATGATATCCCTGGTTCCATGTCCTCTTCTGAATCCAGCTTGAATTTCTGGGAGTTCCCTGTCGATGTACTGCTGCGACCACTTTTGAATGATCTTCAGCAAAATTTTACTTGCGTGTGATATTAATATTGTTAGATAATTTCCGCATTCAGTTGGATTACCTTTCTTCAGAATAGGCATAAATATGGATCCCTTCCAGTCGGTTGGCCAGGTAGCTGTCTTCCAAATTTCTTGGCATAGACGAGTGAGCACTTTGACCACTGCACATCCGTTTGTTGAAACATCTCAGTTGGTATCCTTTCAATTTCTGGAGACTTGTTTTTCACCAATTCCTTCAAGGCAGGATGGGCCTCTTCCTCACATCTGATTTATAAACTAACTTCATGTTTTCAAAGATGTAACATATTATTGAATATTTCTGAGGATTAATTAAATGTATTATATTAATTAGGTTGATTTTGACACAGAAGCACCAAACTCGACAAACAGAAAAGCCAACAGCTGAGGAAACTGAAGGAGACTTTGTAATAAAGGAGGAGAAAGAGATTAAAAAAGAACAGGTTTATTTTGATGATCTGAGAGAATGTGTTTATATTCATCTCTTCCTGAAAACCTACTAAAATGTCAGTAACTCCTTCAATGGTGGTGAAAATACATGTAGCAAAACATATGCCAACTCAACAATTTCTACATGGACAATTCAGTGACATTGATTCCATTCTTCAAGTTGTGCAACCATTCTCCCTATCCTTTTCCAAATAAATTGAGAGTAAATTAAAAAGAATAGTATAAACCTGCAAAAATGAAGACAACAGAAGGAGTTATCAGATGAGAAAATTCTACAAATAACTACAAGACAGTAAGTTAATGGCTGAAGCACAGCAGAGGAGCCATAGCTTAGATAACATGTAGGAGGAACTGCAATATATAGATAGATGTAGGTATCTCTATATACATAGATACAAATATATACATATACTGCTCTACTGATATGTTGTTGTTGCGACCTATGAATATATATACATATATATGTTATCATCAGTAATAAAAAGATATACGGTGTACTAAAAAATAAACTTTACAAGAAACATGTAAGATCTATATGCATACATTTTAAAAACACTATTGGCAGAATAAACTACATCTTCAACAAAAAGACTCTCAGTTTCCTCGTGCTGCTGTAACAGAAATACCACAAGCAGGTGGCTTCAAAGAACAGAAATTTATTTTCTCATAGTTCTGGAGGCTACAAGTCCAAATCTGGGTCTTGACCGTGTTGACTCCTTCCCTGTAGATAGTCCCAGATGCTTCTTGGTTCACTGGCTCCTTGGCTTGCAGGCAATCCTCACATGGTGTCTGTCTTCCCCCACTACCCATCCCATGTCTGTGCACGTCTCTGTGTTTAATCTGCTCTTTTTATAACTCAGAAGTGATTAGCTTTAGAAGCCACCCTACTCGGGTATGATCTAATTAACATAGCAAAGTGTAATAAGCATAATTCTCTTGCACGCCAACTGAAAAGACAACCCTGACCATAAGAATCAGCACCAAGCTGGTTCCTATGAGGCGGAGATCAGATATACCCCCTTTCTGCAACTTCTCCATTATTTCTGATGCCAGCTGTTCCCATGGCACTCTTTCCCTATTGAGTTTGATAATTCATTGGAACGGTCAAGAGAACTCATAGAAACAACACGACTGCAATAAAAATTTTAATAACAGAGAAGGATACAAACAAAGGATGTAAACAGAAATGAAGATATCATCCACAGGTAAAGGGATTAGGGTTCCAACACATATTTTGGGAGGACACACTTTAATTCATAACAGACTCTATTCTTGGTTAGGAAGGCTTTGTTAAAATATCAGTTCTCAACCCAGGTAGCATAAAGTAAAAGACTATGAATTTGATCACACATTACAATTAAGATATCTATATAGCAAATGACTAGAGAAAGTTATCCTCAACACATATGACAGACAGTAGCTAATTTCCTTAAGAACAAGTGGTCACAGAACATTGAGAGAAAAAAACTAAAAAGAAAAAGGGGTTAAAGACTTGAAAAGGCAGTTAACAGAAAAAATGACAAAAATATATAAAACTATGACCAAACTCATTATTAGTAGTGCAAATTAAAACAAGATATCATTTTCATATATTAACAAAGATTAAAAGTTTTTATTATAAATATAATGATCATCAATAATGTGAACAGATCCTTTTACATTATAGAAGTACATAACACTGGTATAAAATCTTGGGAGGAAAAGTTGGCAACATCTACTAAATTTTAAGATGTACATAACCCTTGAAATAATTGCATTTCTAAGAACGGACGCTACAAATAATCTCCTAAATATGAAAAAAGATGTACAGTAAAACCTGTGAAAGCTAGAACCTATTTAAGGTGAAAACTGTCAGAGAAGGAAAACTCAAATATTTTCCACTAAATAGAGAGAGCAGTAGAAAAGTGGTGACTGCAACCTGTCAGAGGCGGAAAACCTGCAAGACCTGGAAAAACTAGGCAGTCCCGTACAATTCCGGCTGTCATAGGTTTCACTGTATATGGAGCCCCTGGGTGGTGTAACCAGTAATCTGATTTCTAATTTGAAGGAAAAAAAAACACTGGCTGATGTCTGCAGAATGGATTTTGAGAGGGACAAAACTAGAAACATGGAGAACAATTAAGAGGGTATTGCAATAATCTGGGAAAGAGACAGAGGTGACTTGGACTATGGTGTAATGGTTGAAATGGAGAAGATGGGACAAGTTTGAGATATATTATAATCTGGAAATTAAAAACCAAAAACCCATTGCCATCAAGTTGATTTCGACTTACAGCGACCCTATAGGACAGAGTAGAACTGCCCCATAGGGTTTCCAAGGCTGCAATCTTTATGGAAGCAGATTGCCACATCTTTCTCCCATGGAGCAGCTGATGGGTTCAAACCGCTGACCTTTCAGTTAGCAGCCAACGGCTTAACCACTGCACTACCAGGGCTCCTTAATCTGGGCATTAGGCATCCTATAACACATAGCATCTGCTGGCTAGCCCTATAAAAGTCCATCTTCATCTAGGAACCTAGGACCCGAATCCTAGTTAGCAGGATTTCCACTCCTTTGCTTAAAAACTCCTTACAGGACCTACAAACCCCTCTATAATCTTGTATCCTACCTTTCTACTTATATATTGCTGAATAACAAACCACTCCAAAACTTAACAGCTAACAACTATCATTTTACTACAGCTCATGATTTTATGAATTCAGACAGGGCTCAGCAGGATTATTCTTCTCTACTTGGAGATATTCAGCTCGTCTGGTCTGGGGGGAACAAGATGGCTTCACTCACATGCCTGATGCCTTGGCAGGGATGGATGGCTGGGCTTCGTCAGCCTTACAGGGAGGTTCAGGGCTTCAAGATTGAGTGTTCCAAGACAGGAAGAAAAAACTATTAGTCTGTTAAGGCTTAAGCCTGGAAACTGGCACACTGTCACTTCTGCTATCTTCAGTTGGTCCATCAAATTACTAAAATCAGCTCAGATGCAAGGGGACTGGACTCCACCTCTCAACAGACGTAGGAAAGAATTTGCAGTCTTCATTAATCTATGACATCCACCTACCTCTCTCCAATCTCATCTCCTGCATTCTCCCCCTCATTCATTACATTTCAGTCACACTGGCTTCTTTTCTGTTACCATGAAACATGGTTCCATTCCACCTTAGGCCCTTTGCACTGTTCCTTCTGCCTCCAGCTCTTATGAATGCTTGATTCTTTCTCATCTATCAGGTCTTGATTCAAATGTCATGTCTGGGGACAGACATCATCCTTCTTACCTTCAAAGCACTCAGCACATTGTGAAATTAATGTACTTGTCTTTCTCTGTATTTTCCCTAAATGTAGAAATTCAGATCCATGAAGGCTTCACGGTTGTACCTCCAGTGATAAGAACGGTACCTGGGCACACAGTAACCTTTTGATTGGCCAAATGTCAATCAGCAGCGGTAATTCAAGAGGTTGAATATGATATGCAGGTATTCCTGATGGCAAAATTGCACAGAACACTGTGCACACAACATTGTGACCCTGGGGTTCATGGTAACAACAGGCTTAGGTGTCTTCAGTGCCTGTAGCACATCCAGATGCAAGAGAGATCCTGAGTAGAAATAACCAGACTTTCCTACCTGCCTTCATACCACCTCATCCTAATGGTTACTGGTAGATTACCCCACCAAACTGGCATTCATTTTCCTTCTGTATCATATTTACGAGACTTGTATTCAGGCTGAGGACTGTCCTGTGGAACAGTTGCAACTTATCTGGATCCATAGAAAACCTCGCATATAAGGGTCCCCCTGCCCCTGCAGCATCTATAACTTTGATTCTCTGTCTGGTGGCACCAGCGCAGCCCCAGGTAGCAAAGAGGGGCTCAGCCCGGGGCAGTACCCAGGTTTCCTGAGTCACCAGATGGAGAGGCTAGAGAAAGCACATCATGGTGCACTGATCTCTATGAAGCCAGGCGTGTGGGCTCACTGGTCTGAAAGGGCCAAAATGCAGAAAGTTCCCACAATTAACCAGACCGCCTCATCTCCTATGAACCATCGAAAACGATACAGCCTCTGACAGGCATCTAAATCACAATTTTCATAGTGTACTTGTGTACCTTAAATTTGATACTGGGTGCAAGTAAGCAGTAGAAAAAAAAATTGTAGAGGTTATAACACGGATCCTTGGCCATAAGGGATTGTACTACCAGGCTAATTTTTTTAAAGTAGCTTTATTATAAGACTGATATATACTCTTTAATAAGTAAAAGTACAACGAATATATTACATACCCCAAATCCCGTGCCAGAGAGAAGCAGTAATGATAACGAGCTCTTTTATACATCTTTTTTTCATCCTTTGTATATATGTGTGCATGCATGCACACACATACACACATGCTCACACACACAATTAAAAAAAGGAGGCCATACCATACACTTTCTTGGTTTACTAGTTTGTGGGCAATCTTCGATATTACTGTAGTTGTACCCGAACATTTTTAGTGGTTTTCCCTTGTATACAAGTACCTTAAGTTATTAACTTATTAAGTATCCAATGGACACTTGGAGTATTGTTTTTTGCTATCGTAAAAAAAAAAAAGTCACAGGACTCGGCCATATGTATCCATCTTTTCCCACATGTGCAACTATCTCCCAAGTATAAATTACTATACATTTATTGCCACTTCAAAGGTTATACAAACTGAATTTGATAATTGACAAATTCTTTCCAAAATAACTATCTCTTTTCACTCTAACCAGTAGTGCCTAAGAGTTTATGTTTCTGTACAACCCCACTGATGGTGGATTTGGTTAATCTATTTTACCACTGATAATCTGACAAGTTAAAAATGGCATTTAATTTTTTATCCTAGTATTTTTAATGTTAAAAAAAGGTATGAAATGAAATGGGGTAAAAAATAGTATATTCATGATATCAATATACTTCCTTGGAATACACTTAAGAATATACAGAACTCACTTTAGAAAATCTCTAAAAAACACTCCTGAGGGATCATAAAAATATGACTCCATTCTTCGTGGAAACAGTAGTTTCAAAATGGAAAAATACCAACATTTCAAAGATAAAAAAACTTCTTCCCAAATTAACCTATGAATTCAATGCAATCCCAATTGGAAGTCCACTAGGATTTTTGCTTTTTAAATGATTAAATAAAATATTCTTGAAGTTATTACAATCTCTGAGAGGTTTACCTCTGAGGTAAAACGCAATCACAAAAACCTGATGAAATGTGATAGAAATGCACTACACGGAGCTGCCAAGAGAAGGACCTTCCCTATTCCTGCTCTTAGCCCTCTAAGTGACCGGCTTCAGTAAATGTTAATATCATCTTTTATGTTTTATAAAAGCTATCTTTAAAAAGAAGAACATGCCATCAGTATTGGAGGAAGACTCATTAACAACCTGTGATATGCAGATGACACAACCTTGCTTGCTGAAAACAAAGACTTGAAGCACTTAATGAAGATCAAAGACCACAGCCTTCAGTATGGATTACATCTCAACATAAAGAAAACAAAAATCCTCACAACTGGACAAATAAGCAACATCATGATAAACGGAGAAAAGATTGAAGTTTGTCAAGGATTTCATTTTACTTAGATCCACAATCAACGCCTATGGAAGCAGCAGTCAAGAAATAAAATGATGTATTGCACTGGGCAAATCTGCTGCAAAAGATCTCTTTTTAAAGTGTTAAAAAGCAAAGATGTCACCTTGAGGACTAAGGTGCACCTGACCCAAGCCAGGGTGAAGAAGTACAGCCAGGATGCTTTTTAGAAGTGAGGAAGGCGAGACTTTGTCTCATATAGTTTGGACATGTTATCAGAAGGGACCAGTCCCTAGAGGACATCATGCTTTGGTAGAGGGTCAGGAAAAAAGAGGAAGACCCTCAACAAGATGGACTGATATAGTGGCTGCAACAATGGGGTCAAGCATAACAATGAGTGAGGATGGCACAGGACCTGTGCGTGTTTTGTTCTGTTGTATGTAGGGTCGCTATGAGTCAGAACCGACTTGACACCACCTAACAAAATCTTTACAAAGGTATACATGAACTTTTTAGCTAAATAACAGCTTGCCTCATAAAGAATATTACCAATGAGCACTGCACACATTTAAAAAATTATCTATATGAGACCAAATGGTTGACAGTTACCCTAAAGCACAGAGGCTGCCCAGTGCTGGTGCTTCCTCACATGCGGGTGAACCTGTGGGCATCATGCTGTGAGGAGATGGGGGTCCCCATGAGTCTCACAATCAGGAACTTCAATACAGTGAACCAGGCAGAATGGGATATCAGCAAGATGAAGCCCTCTTTTGCTCCCAAGCACCCCTCTACCAAGAGCCTACTTTGAGAGGAGAAGAGCTGCCATCCAGAGATTATGGGAGAAACTGCTAGAAAAGGTGACAAGCTGCTGTCATTACTAAAAAGTGTTTATGCTGATTCCAAAGATCCTGTGCCTTCTATGCAGGCAAAAGATGGTGGGACACATCAAGAGCCAAAGGAGTTGAGATTGCCAAAAGGCCATCACTTTGAAATGATGGATATTACAAACATTCCCAAAGGCAACATTTCGATGGCAGAGGCATTGACACTTCTCAATAATCATAAACTTCACCCAGATACACGGACAGTTGAGAAAAGTGCACAAGAACACCATCTAGAACGAAAAGATGTAAAGTCCCTTTTCAGATCCTGCTCCTTTTGAAGTCAAAAGCTTTCCTCCTGAAGAAAGCAATACAACCAAATGAGGAAAATCACAAAATCACTTTTCCTCTGGGTACTCTTGACCCCTTGTCCTGTTTGTTTCCACATTTTTAGCAAATTAAATTATACAAATTGCTGAATGTTTAAAGCTCTCTCTCCTTATGAAAGCACACTAGTGAGCTCCGCCGACTTCTTAGGATTGCTGAATGTTTTTTTTTTAAACTTTAATCTGGTTTAGGCATATGATTGTATATGTCAGCGTGACTAATCAGCGTAACATCTAGACATTTATTATAACAAAAGAATTAATGTGTTATTTTAGGCACTTTGTATCAGCTTTTACATTGGTTATGTGGCCTCTTGGGCAATGTCCTGAATCTCTCTCATTTAACACGCAAAGCTTTGTTTTTCAGTTTAGGAGGTAAGTGAAGGTAAGAGCTTTCCTGGTTGTTAAGACCTTACCTTGCTTGACAGTAAGGTAGAATAATAGTACTTCCCAAATAAAGGCAGACAGCAGACTAGATAAAAATCAATACACATAACCACTTCAGGAATGGATAAAAATATTAAGGGGTTCCTTTGTTTTAGGTATGGAATAACTATCTTTAAAATTATAAAAAAACAAAACAAAAAGCAAAGATGAAAGGGTAAGGGGACAGGGAAACCAGATTACTGGAAGTGAAACATCCAGAAGGCAATTAATGTTAAAATATTGTGAAAAATGTAAGTCTCTGAACAGTTTGTATAGTAACTGCTAAATGGGAACCTAAACTTTCACCAAAAAAACAATAAAATATTAAAAGAAGAAAAAGGGCATATATGATATCGGTCTCAATAAGGTGACAGATTGTTCCCACATTTGTCCCATTTATAGTATTTTCCCCCACAAGGAATCTGTGTTCATAATTTGCACCTCTGATACATTCTCGCTACTCTCTTACAAAGCTTTCCCCTAGGCAGACTGAGGAAAGTGACCATTTTTACCAGAGCAATTACTATGCCATTTAAGGATTACTCTGCTGTGTAACAGACTCTTAAAGACTGAAGTTTGTGACTAAAGTGCTTTATTTATCAAACTTTCATCTTCTCTTCCTATGCAGACGAGCTAATGACTATGAAAAATTCAGCCTCTACAGCAGCCCTTCATACATGTTACCTTCATAAAGTCTTTCTCCTGGGTTGGCTTGCAAATAAATATAAAGTCCTGAGTTCTAACTAGAGTCCTCAAATTACATCTACTACTACTGTTTCTCACTGAAAATGCACTCTCTGATGATTTCGCAGACCTGCGCTTCGACTGTAGCTTTTTCCACACTCCTCACACTTATAGGGTCTCTCTCCCGTGTGGACTCTCTGATGAACTTGAAGAGAGGAGCTTTGACTAAAGCCCTTCCCACACTCTTCACACCTGTAGGGCTTCTCTCCGGTGTGGACCCTCTGATGGCCATAAAGATGTGAGATCTGACTGTAGCTCTTCCCACATATATCACATCTATATGGCTTCTCTCCGGTGTGTACTCTCTCGTGGCTGAGCAGACCCGAGCTGAACCTGAAGCCCTTTCCACACTCCAGACACTTATAGGGTTTCTCTCCTGTGTGTAATCTCTGATGGGTGCGAAGATTAGAGCTGTAACTGAAACCCTTGCCACACTCACCACACGTATAGGGTTTCTTTCCCGTGTGGACTCGCTGATGTGTGTAAAGATTTGAGGTGCACCTAAAGCCCTTGCCACACTCTTCACACTTATAAGGCTTCTCGCCGGTGTGGACTCTCTGGTGAGTGAGAAGTACTGAGCTATAACTGAAGCCTTTGCCACATTCAGCACATTTATAGGGTTTCTCTCCCGTGTGGACTCTCTGATGAATGAGGAGGTCAGAACTGAAAATAAAGCCTTTACCACACACATCACATACATAGGGCCTCTCTCCAGTGTGGACTTTCTTGTGACTATGAAGGTCTGAAATCCGCCAGAAGCCCTTCCCACACTCGAGGCATGTAAAGGGTTTCTCTCCTGTGTGGACCCTCTGATGGACTTGGAGGTCCCAGCTTCGGCCGAAGCCCTTCCCACACTCACACTTGAAGGGCTTCTCTCCTGTGTGCAGAGAGTCAACACTTTGCCTGGAGCCCTGACCACACTCAATACTTACAGCTGACAGCCCTCCTAAGGGGATGCTCTGATGTCTGTCAGGATAGGCACCCTGCCTCACATATTCCTGATATTCACAGGGTTTCTCTTCCAAGTGCACTTGTGGATGAGTGGGAGGGTTTGAATCATCCCTGAAGCCATTTCCACCTTCCTCACTTTTAAAGCCATTCTCACTAGAGTTATGGTGATAAAGTACTGCCTCGTCAACACAGTGATTTTGATACTCATCGCATTCATAAGGTTTCTCTCGTTCCGATGGGCTGTGATCATTGCGGCAATGGGACATCCAGCTGAAGCCATAATCGTTCCAATCACACTTATATAGTGCATCTTCCGTGCTGATTTTTTTACAGCCTCCTTGATCATTCCATGGCTCATTCACAAGGGCCCAAGATTCCTGAATGGGGACCGGGCTCACAGCTTTCCAGGCTGGAAACCCTTGATTTTCTACACTGATGGGGCCATTCCCTCGAAGACTGTCCACCACATTCTCAATCTGAAAACCCTGAGTCGATTTGCCTTCCCACTCTTGACAGCGAGAAGCATCTTCTGAAAACTGGAAATCTTTCCCTTGAAGATTCCCTCGGTGGTCCTGACTCCCAGTTAATTCACCAGTCACCTGTTCCCACAGTTTCCAGTAGGAGAGCTCTTTGTGCAAAAGGACTTTTAATTCTTTTTCTTGAATATACTCCATATCCTTTTCATTCTTGTCTCCTATGGGGTTAAAGACAATTCAGAGATGAGAATAAGTTAAAGACTGGCTCAGGGATTTCAGCCTTTCACACTCGGACCAAGTACTGCTCAAGACTGTAAGGGCCTAGAGAAAAATTCAGCTTTAGGCGTCATAATGATCATGTCACTTATTTTTATGTCTGAGAAAAGGAAGAGGCTCCTAGTAACAGGCTTCGATACTAAATGCTAGTATGAACAGATTATGTCTCATCATAGAGTTGCACAGTACAAGGAATTCTGAACAGATTTTTACAGAGAAAATCACTTCTCTAATCACGCTGCTGTGGTTAATAATACGTCATACTATGCTGTCACTATATACATCACTGTACATATATATTAAGATATTTTATATACAGTGAAACCTGTGAGAGCTGGAACTTGACGAGACTGCCTTGTTTTTCTGGATCTCACAAGTTTTCTGCCTTTCACAGGGCGCAGTCACTACTTTTCTATTGTTCTCTTTCTAGTGGAAAATATTTGAGATTTCCTTATCTGATAGGTTTCGGCCTTACACAGCTTACAGCTTTTGTAGGTTTTACTGTATATTGTATATCTACGTCACTGTAGATCTAACATAGGTCCCTGGGTGGTGCAAATGGTTTGCACTTGGCTACTAATCAAAAGCTTGGTGGTTCAAACCCACCCAGTGTAGCACGGAAGAAAGCCCTGGCAATCTGATTCTGTAAAGATTACAGGCAAGAAAACCCTATGGAGCTCAGTTATACTCTGTAACCCAAAGGAGCACTATGAGTCAGAATCGACAGGACAGCAGTGGTTTTTGTTTTCTATTTTAAATAGATCTAATACTATAATATCTAACAATTTTTATAACACTTCCTACGTACATGTACTATGGACTCCCTCCAACGATGTACACATATTAACTTATTTAATCCTCAGAATAACCCTGAGGTGGGAACCATTACTATCTTCATTTTACAGATGAGGAAACCAAGGCACAGAGAGGGTAAGTAACTTAGCCAAGTTTTAGGAAGTAATGGAGCTGGGATTTGAACACAGGAAGTCTGGTTTTAGGGCCCACACTAGTGCTCTCACTACACTGCCTCCTGAGAGTAACTCTAAGCTGAACTTCGGGGCAGAAACAAGAAACCAAGTCCTCCAAAGAGCACGCGTCATGTCTGTGTCTTCTGTGAGCAGATTAAGTAGGAAACTAGATGACACAGTTATGGCACAGAGATGAAAAATCACTCAACTTATGCACAGAACTCATTGGGAGCTACTCAACTGCCATATTTACCATGCAGTTCCCAGATGATTTAGAAAATTTGTCCATGTTGTCTGACATTCTTTATTGGCTATTTTTATGTTGTAGGGCTGAGTTAATGGGAATCTATTTAAAACCAGGGACTTCGAGGACACTTGAGTTAAGTTTGGAGTTAAGTGAGAAATTCATCAGAGAATTTTCAATATTCTGGAATGGTCTCCCTAACATTGGTCTGCCCTACGCTGCCTGGCTGTCTCTATCAGAGGGAGGAAAGTCCAGAGATCCCTCACTCACTCTGTGTACCTCATTCTCTGAAAAGCATGAAGGGACCATGAGAAGGTAGGGACTTGGAAGTACAATCGAGCAGAAAAGTCAAAGGCACAGACAGCACCCACAGGCAAGATCAAGGGTGGGCAATGGGGCATGCCTATGGCAAGCTCGCCTACTCACTGCCTAGCCGGGCTCTTATCTCCATGGCTCTCACCTGAATAAGTATCCGCTGGAGCATCTCTCTCCGTCACCCAGGTTTCTTTATCTTGTTCCAAATGGGATATCTTATCAGATTTGAAAGGCTGTTGCCCTGAAAATGCAAGAAGATGTAAGGTTTAGCTTCATTTTCTAGACACAAAAATAATATGAAAATGTAGTCCCAATCCCATGATCTTCAGGCCTTTGAAGGACAGACAAAGAAAAGATCCAGGACTGGTCAAATAAAGCGACTTTAGGACAGTTCTACAAATAAAGGTTTTAACCTGGGTATAACGACCAGAACATCCTCTCTAGCGAATAAGAACACTCCAATAAGTTAAGTTTCAATACCCGGAGGGGTTGCCCTTACCCGCAGAGACCAGGTTCCTGAAGCTCTCCAGCATCACATCTCTGTACAGCTTCCTCTGGTCAGAGTCCAACAGTTCCAGCTCCTCCTCGGTGAAGACCACAGCCACATCCTTGAATGTCAACGACTCCTAAAATGTGAAGTGCCATTAACACAAACATCCACTAGATGAAAGGTAAATTTGGCATTATTAAGAAAAGCAGATAAGAAAGCAGGAAGTTTATCAGTGTGGAGAGTACCACCAAGTGTTATGACAGGTGCCCGTAATTTCGAATGCACCAACTGGTCTCCCGTGGTTGGCCAGAGTAAAGCAAGGAACATTCTTTGCTCGGTATGAGCACTTCTGAGAGTAATTCCTAGCACTGGACTCTAACTTAGAGACTACCAACTTTTCCTCCAAAAAGACTGATAACTTACAGTTCCAACAGTGCCTAATCCAGAGTGCCCATGCCTACACACATACTCCACCTGAGTATTATCGCTGCTCTCCACCAGATGAGAGTTCCTCACCAATCACCCATCCCCTCACCCCACCATAAGGAGTTGCACAAATCCTGCTCTTTGCCGCCACCAATCAACAGTTGCCTTTGGTCAATCCCAACTCATGGCGACCCCACGTATGTCAGAGTAGAACTGTGCTCCATAGGGTTTCCAATGGCTGAAATTTTTGGAAGCAGGTAGCTCTTCTTCCCAAGGTATCTCTGGTGGACTCAAACCTCCAAGCCTTCTGGTTAGCAGCTGAGTGTATTAACCATTTGTACCACCCAGGGGCTCCTTTCTTGCCACAGCTCCCCTTTCCACAGGCTTCCATGTTAGCACTTGGCCAAAAGCAACTAATGTGTGTTGGTGCAACCATCTTCCCAGCCAGGTAAGACCTCTAAAAGCAGCGGTTCAAACCGTGGAGTTTCAAACCATGCTGTATCATCCTCAGTTATGAAGTAGAGAACAAGTTTTTTAAGCTAATTGCTCCAGTGAGAAAACATGGCAGTTATGTATTTTGAAATACAGCTCTCAACTATATCATGATGACATTATCACTTTCACTCACTTGGACTGCAACATGCTTTCTAGAAAGGAGGACAAGTGTACACGTGGGCTTTCATGATTACTCCACCTGCAGCCTGTTCCTGGAATACCTGCGGCAAGGTTTTCAAGGTAAGAGTTGTGATTCCACAGGTACTTCACTTTTTTTTTCGACCATGGATACATTTTTAATAAGAAGGAAGGCAAGGTAGCTATAGAAAGGTTTACCGCATGAACACCAACCTATTACTCATGTAAGAAATGGTCGGTGTTACTCCCCAGGGATTAGAGACAAGCAAGAAAGACACAGCCCTGCCTCCGTGGGTCTTGTGTTGGGGGTCCTCAAGATCACCCCCAGGTTCCAGGATTCACCAGGAGGACTCAGAGGACTCGGCATACAGTCGTACTCACGGCTGTGATTCATTACAGCAAAAGGATATATAGCAAAATCAGCAAAGGGAAAAAGCACACGGGGTGAAATCCAGAGGAAAACAGGCACAAGCTTCCAAGAGTTCTCTCCTCTTGCAGCCACACATGACACGCTTCATTTTTTCTAACAGATTGTGACAACCCGTGTGAAATGTGGTCTACCAGGAAAGCTCGTTAGAGACTCAATACCCCGGGTTTTTACTGAGGGCTGGGCACACAGGCACCATCTGCCTAGCATGCACCAAAATTCCAGACTCCCAGAAGAGACCAGGTGTCCAGCATAAACCATACTGTCAGCACAGGCAGATTAGGCACAGTGAGCCATTTTTATCAGGGAATGGTGGGAAGCTTCCTGAAATCCAGTTCCCAGACACTAGAATCTACATTCACTAGAGTTTTTGGAGGAAAAGGGAAGCTTGCTATTAAAAAAAAAAAAAAAATCAGAATCCTTAGAAACATAAAAAATGACTTCCATTTACAAAATACACACACACACACACACACACACACACACACACGAAAACCCACCAAAACATATAATCACTGATCATTCTTTGAATACCTGTTCTGATTTAGAATAAATTCTTGGAGTGGGAAATTATGGATCAGAGGTACACACAACCTCCCAAGAGCAGAAATGATTTTACTCTCCCTCTGCCTGCAAGTGTGTGGATGCACCCAGTTCTCCACGCTCAGCCTAACGGCAGACACGGATTTTTCAAATCTTGGGCCATATGCTAGAAGAAAAACCATATCTCATTTCAATCTGCAATGCACTGATTAATAGGGTGATCATCTTTTTATATGATTATTGGTCATTTGTTTTTCTCCTCTTCTCCATCCTGAACAAGAATGATCAGGTCTTTATTCATACCCTTCTTTCTAAACTACTCAAAACCAAAAAATCCAAACCCGTTGCTGTTGAGTCGATTCTGACTCATAGCGACCCTATAGGACAGAGTAGAATTGCCCCATAGGGCTTCTGAGGCTGTAATCTTTATGGAAGTAGACTGCCAAATCTTTCTACTGGGGAGCAGCTGGTGGGTTCAGAGTGCCAACCATTTGGTTAGCAGCCGAGCACTTAACTACTGTGCCACCAGGGCTTCTTTTTCAAAGTAAGAATATTAAAATGCTGTCACAGTTGAAAGCCACACCCACCCTATTACGCTTTTTTAAATTTTGTTCATGGTGTACTTTTTGGTATGGATGGAGAATATTCTATCTAGGAATGAATTTTAAAAATGCCCCACAGAGGAGAAAGCCTCTGACGAAGAAGAATTCATTATTTGTAGTCACCTCACTACATAATTTGGGCCCAAGGCTCTAGATGAGACTAGTATTGACAGGTGGTACATAGAGCAGACAGGCAATTATGGAGTCGGTGGAGTAAAGGGTTAACCTAGCAGCCCTGGATTGTCCAAACCCTGCACATTCCAAAGAAAGGTTGGCCCTTGAGCTAGTGCTGGGAGATAATCTACTATACCTTGGAATATCCTGTCCGATAAGAGTGACTTTGTTTACCTGGGGCCTTAGGCCACACCAAACAGCTTATGCTAACAATGTGACTTATGTATGGTGGGAGTCTTGGGCCACACCAGATGGTCTGTGCTAACAATGTGATTTACGGTGGGGGACTTGGGCCACTGTATCAGTTGGGCCTCTGGAAGGGCTGGAGACTGAGTAAAGTCAGTTATGCAGCCAATTAGCCACAACTACATGATTGACCCCCACTAAAATCCCAGACCCCAAGGCTCAGGTGAGCTTCCCTGGTTGGCAATACTTCATGCATGTTGTCATGTATCATTCCGGGAGACTTCATTCAGCATTGTCTATAAGACTCCCCTGGGAGAGGATAACTGGAAGCTTGCGCCTGCTTTCTCTTGGCCTCTGCCCTACGTGACTTTTCCTGTTGCTGGATTTTAATCTGTATCCTTCATTGTAATAAACCATATACTCATGTACAACAGCTCTGCTGGTATCTGTGAGTCCTTCTAGCGAATCACTGAAACTGAGGGTGGTCTTGGGGGCCCCTGGCAACAGCTGTACTGACCTGGGTTCACATCCAGGATTCATCACTTGTTTCTTCATTTCTCAAACAGAACCACACTCCATCTGCCGCAGCTGTTCTGTGGGTAAGTGCAGTGAATCATGCAATGTACCCACAGACCACATTTTCATCTCTTTTTCCTTTTATGAAGTGAGGAAGAGATGTTTACTCTCTGGTGCACAAAGTGGTATTCCTGGAGAGAAAAGATGACTCAACCCACCTGAAACTTAATCTCATCCTCTTCTTCTGGGAAAGGGGCTGAGGCTTGAGAACAAATCACTGCAGGAAGAGAAAGAAGCCATGAGGAAGAGATGGTGCCCCTACTTTGGGCTCCTAGATGATGGACCTGAACCTTAGGAAAGTGTGTAGCTTTACGTATTGGTTTCCTTGCACCTAAAGAATTCCTTTTTCACCCAACTGTTTCCCCACTCACACCCAGCTTGGATCTTCTCTGACCGCACAGCCCTCACTAACTCTCACCTCTCTCCTCACGTCTTGAGGTCAAAGTCTCCATGGTCTCCTCTCCTGGGTTTTCTGAACACAGCGGCGCTTTTATTTGTTCTCTGATCTTCCTAAGCTGGAGAAGCAAAAAGACAAAGGGTTTCTTCATTCGTGAGATTCTCCAAGCTCTGACAAGGAGTGTCAGATGGATATCTGCTGTCGGAAGTGCCTGCCATTCCTGCCTCCCGCTTCGCTCTCCAGAGCCCGACTGGTTGACATATGCCGGGACCTGGTCTGAGCCATAAAGGAGTAAGAAAGACAGGGCTCACAGGACTCAAAAGATTAAGAATCCTCCACAGCAGCCCTCTGAATGTCTGAACACAGTCCGGGGAAGAGGAGCACAGGGGCTGCTAAGGTTTTCTTGCAACCTGACAAGGACAGTGACGAAGATAATTCCACCTATGAGCGTGATGAGTTGGAAAGAGAGGACGATCCCCCTCGCCTGTACCTTGTTCTTGCTTCCTTCAAAAAAAAAGAAAAAATTAGGGGTGGGGCCAAGGTTTCCAGATTCCCGCTGGGGACTGGTGGCCCTATGTCCCCATTAGCATACCAAAGGGAAAAGGGGGATCTAAGACTTCATGGGGCTCTCAGATACAGGTGCCCAAATGATGATAATCCCAGGCTCCCACAGGGGAAAAGGCAAGCTGGTGGCACTGGGGGATACAGGGTGGGCATGGTGACCCATGGCAGGCAAGTGCGCATGCGCTTGTGAGTGGGGCCTCTGGGGCCGTTTTGGGGGCTGGGGATCCTGGCTCCCACTGCTGAATGCACTACAAGCATTGACATTCTGGCGGCTTGTGGCATGGAATACCACCGTCCCCCGAAAGGATGCACCCCTACAACAAAGAGCTAGAGCCATAACTGTGGAAAGAGTCCACTTCCACCAGCCACCCGAACTGTCTGCTTAACAAAAGCAGAACGGCACTCCAGGTAGAAGAGAACTTGACCTATTGGTTCAGGACTTGCTACAGCAGGAGTGTTAAGGACCACCCTGTCGCAGTTTAACAGCCCAGTGTGAATGCCTGTAAAAAAAGGCCTCAGGAGCCTGGAGGCTGAAAACAGACAACCACAGACTGAATGCAAGGTGCCATTCTTGGCACCTGCAGTACCTGGTATTCCTGCCATCACTGAGGTGGCGGCAGCCCACACGGTAGATTAACACCCTGTTACTGATCTAATGCCTCCTTTTACATCCCTTTGCAGGGCAAAGATCAGGACTAATTTGTATTCACGTGGAACGGCCCTATCAGTTAAAAAACCTGTCACCAAGTTGACTCCAACTCACAGCGACCCTATGTGTGTCAGAGTAGAACCATGCTCCACAGGGTTTTCAATAGCTGATTTTTCAGAAGTAGACTGCTAAGCCTTTCTTCTGAGGCATCTCTGGGTGGGCTCAAACTTCCAACCTCCCAGTTAGCAGCCAAGTGCGTTCACTGTCTAAACTACTCAGGCTCCTTCAATGCACTTCTGCAGGAACACTCAACTTCCAGGTAACATGCCACCAATGGGTGGGGCTACACTTGCAATAACTTGCCAACTACTCCCAGAAAGACTTGTCATTTACTACATGGATGGCATACTCACTGCAGGCCTTGCATAAAGTCATAAACATTACAACATACACAGGTTAGGGCATCAACCCTGATAAGGTCCAAGGACGTGCCCAAAGTACACCAGGAATCAGACAAGTATCCCTGATTAGATTTTAAAAAAATGCTATCCTTGGTAGTTCCCACCAACAAGAAAGAGGCTCAAAAGCTGGTAGGCCTATTTAGCTACTGGAGACAACATAAAATATATCTGGGCATTCTTCTGGCTCCTCCAATTAAGCTCACCTGCAAGATGGCCACCTTTGAATGGAGCCCCCAACAACAGCAGGTTCTAGAAGCCATACAACACTCAACCGCATAGGTTCTGCCACTGGGGCCAATGAAGCCTGCCAGCCCTACAGAGCTATGGTCTTGGTGACACCTGTCAATGCGAACTGGACAGCAAAAAACCACCACTGGGGTGCTTTGGCTCCCCAGGTTTTGGACACACAGGCTAACTGAGGCAGCCACTAGGTATATCCCTTTCATGCGGTAGCTTTTAGCCTGTTATTGGACCTTAGTGGAGACTGAGCATTTAACCACTAAAGCACCCTATATGACTTTAAGACCAGAACTGCCCGTCCTCACGTGGGTACACACTAATCCTACTAAAACAGGAAAGGTTCAGCAGCGCTCCATTGTTAAATGAAAATAGTATATCCAAGATCAAGTCAATGCAGAAAAGGCATCTGATAAAATCCAACCCTTTTCCTGATAAAAACTCTCAGCAAAATAGGAATAGAACAGAAATTCCTCAATATCGCTAAGGGCATATACGCAAAACTAACAGCCAACATTATTCTTAGTGGTGAAAGAGTGAGAGCCTTCTCTTTGAAAACAGGAATGAGAAAAAGATGCCCATTATCACCACTCTTATTCAGTATTGTACTGGAAGTCCTAGCCAGAGCAGTAAGGCAAGAAAGAGAAACACAGGGTATCCAGATTGGAAAGAAAGAAGTAAAACTATCCCTATTCACAAATGACATGATCCCATACTTAGAAAATCCCAAACATTCCATAAGAAAACTTCTGGATCTAACAGAAGAATTCAGCAACGTTGCAGGGTGAAAGACAGACACACAAAAATCAGTTGGGTTCCTTTACACTCACAGGGAGAAACATGAAAAAGAAATCGAGAAAACTATACCACTTACAAGAGCCCTCAAAAGGATAAAATACCTAGAATAAACCTAACTAGGGATGTAAAGGACTTATACAATGAAAACTATAAAACTATCATTTTTATAGAACTATAAAACTATAGTTTTTATAGAACTATAAAACCAGTGTTTTATAAAACACTATTATTGCTGTATGCCATTAAATCTACTCTGACTTACAGCAACCCTATATGACAGAGTAGTACTACCCATAGAGTTTTCTAGGTTGTAATCTTTACGGGAGCAGATAGCCAGGTCTTTTCTTCTACAGAGCTGCTGGTGGGCACGAACCGCCAACCTACCGGTTAGGAACTGAGTACTTAACCGTTGCACCACTAGGACTCCTTAACATTATGACAAGAGATTAAAAGAGACCTACATAAATGGAAGAACACTACATGCTCGTGGATTGGTAGACTTAATAATATGAAAATGTCAATTCTACCCAAAGCAATCTATAGATACAATACAATCCTGATCAGATGCTAACCAAATTATAACAACATTCCTTACTGAAATGGAAAAACTAAATCATCAACTTTATATTGAAAAGAAAGAGGCCTCGAATAGCCAAAGCAATACTGAAAAAGAACAAACGAGGAGGCCTCACATTCCCGAATCTCAAAACAATACACAGCTATGGTACTGGTTCAACAACAGACACATACACCAGTGGAACAGAATTGAGAACCCAGAAATAAATCCATCTCTCTGTGGGCAGCTGATTTTCAACAAAGTGTCAGAGTCCATTCAATGAGGAAGAAACAGTCTCTTTAACAAACGGTGCTGGCAAAATTGGATGTCCACTTGCAGAAAAATGAAACAGGACCCATACCTCACACAACACACAGAAACTCAAAATGGATCAAAGGTCTAAATGTTAAAGCTAAAACTATCAAGTTCTTAGAAGATAACACAGGGACAAAACGATGGGACCTAATTAAAAAAAAAAAAAAAGATTATCAAACACAACGCAAATACACAAACAGCAGAAGACAAATTAGATAACTGGGACCTCTTAAAATTAAATACTCATGCTCATCAAAAGACTTCAACAAAAAGAGTAAAAAGACAACCTACAGACTGGAAAGAAATCTTCAGGAACGACATATCCAACAGGGGTCTAATCTCGAAAATATACAGAAAAATCCAACAACTCAACAACAACAAAACAAACTAACCAATTTAAAAACAGCCAAAGTCCAGGCACAGACACTTCACCAAAGAAGACATTCAAGCGGCCCACAAACACAGGAAACGATGTTCTGGAGCATTAGCCATTAGAGAGATGCAAATCAAAACTGCAGTGAGATAGCACCACACCTGTTAGAATGGCACTGATAAAAACACAAAAAACAGAAAACAACAAATGCTGGGGAGGATGCAGGGAGACTGGAACCCTTATCCGTTGTTGGCAGAATTGTAAAATGGTACAACCACTAAAGAAAACAGGATTGGTGCTTCCTCAAAAAACTAGAAATAGAGCTACCTTACGATCCAGCATCCCACTCCTACGTATCATACCACCCCGGGGGATCTGATAGCAGTGACACGAACAGACGTACGCACATCTGTGTTCACTGCAGTGCTCTTCACAATAGCAAAAAGATGGAAGCAACCTATGTGCCGATCAACGGATGAATGGCTAAACAAAAAACAAAATGTGGTACGTACATACAACGGAATACTATGCAGCCATAAAGAATGATGAGTACTTGAAACATAATGTGGATGAATCTGGAGGGCATTATGCTGAAACAAGTAAATCACAAAAAGACAAATATTTTATGATCTTGCTTTTCTAAAAAGATAATAGGTATACATAAAGAGACAAACATTCCCTGGTGGTTACCACAGTTTGGGGAGGATCACTCTCCAGATAGTAGACACTTGTTATTTTTGGTGATGGGAAATACCAAATATGGGTGAAGTGTGCACAGCCTGACAAAGGCAAAAGATGTCACTAAGATGTACACAGTAAAAAAGGACACTTTAGTAATTGCTATGGCATATATAATTTTTTTTTCCTTTTTTTTTTTTTTATTGTACTTCAGGTGAAGGCTTACAGAACAAATAGCTTCTCATGAAACAGTAGTACACATACTGTTTTATGACATTGGTTAACAACCCCACAACATGTCAACCCTCTAACTTCTCAACCTTTTTTTTGGTGAAAATACACATAGCCAAAGATACACCATTTCAAAAATTTCTGCATGCACAGTTCAGTGACATTGACTATGCTCTTCCAATTGTGCTGTTATTCTCACTTAAGATGAAGGCTTACAGAACAAAATAGTTTCTCATTTAACAGTTACTACAAACGTGCTATGGCTTATATAATTTTACAACAACGGTTACAACTGAAAAATGTATATACAAGTATATATTATGTACATATGCATAAACACGTATAGGTATGTACATGAAAGTACATATGTGGGTAAATATAAGTGTATGAAGACGTATATGCGTATTCATATGTGTGTACATGCATATATATTCATATAAATAATAAAGCACATAGGGGGCACAGTTACAGATACCACTTAGACAAAACCAAACACCTCGCAGGATTGCTTTTCTGAGTTTGAAGGCTTAGGACCATAGTCTCATGGTACAACTTGGACAATTGGCATAACATAGTTCATAAAGTTTATATTCTACATCCTAGCCTGTAGAGTAGTGTCTAAGGTCTTAAAAGCTTGTGAGTGGCCATCTAAGATACAACTATTGGCCTCTACTCATCTGGAACGAACGAAATAGAAGGAAACCCAAGACACAGAGAAGAAACTAGTACAGGACTATCTACACGAACCATGGCCTCATCTACCCTGAGACCAGGAAAACTAGATGGTGCCTAGCTACCACTACTGATTCCTGTGATCAGGGCCACAACAGATGGATCCTGGTAGAACAGGAGAAAAATGTAGAACAGAACCTCAAATTCTTAAAAAATCCAGAATTACTAGACCAGTTGAGACTAGAGGACTCCCTGAGACTATAGTCCTGACATATTCTTTAAACCTTGAACCGAAACTATCCCGAAGTCACCCTTTAACTATTAACAGATTGGCTCACAAAATAAAGAGTATTACCTGTGAGTGCTGTGCTCCTTTAAAAAAAAACCATCTATATGAAACCAAAAGGTCAACAATTACTTAAAAAAAAAAAAAAAAAGATGAGAAGGGGGTAGGGAAACTAGATTACTAGAAACAGAACATCTAGAATGGAAATAAATGAGAATGTTCATGCATTATGAAAAACTTAACCGATGTCACTAAATAATTTGTGTAGAAATTGTTGAATGAGAACCTAATCTGCTAAGTAAACTTTCACCAAAAACACAATAAAATATTATCTAAAAAAAAAAACCAGATCAAGTCAACTGGCTCCATAAACCAGTTGGAGCAGGCTGACTGGCCTGCAGGGAGGGCTCCTGCCCCTCCCTTGACTAAGTGGGGTCCATGGTTTAAAAATGCTCCAGCTGATAATATGGCTTGGTTCATCAGTGAATCTACAGAGCTCAAAAGTGATGGAGGCGATTGAGCTGCTGCGGCCATTTGCCCTCAAGATGGCCACCTTCCGACTGAGACCAGATAAGGCCTTTCTGCCCAATGGGCCAAACTGCATGCAGTGGTGATGGCTGTGCAGCCCACTCCAACAGCAACTTCCTGCTACATATTTACAGGCTCATGAGCTGATGCAAACAGGCTAGCCATACGGTCTGGTAACAGGCAGATCAATGGCTGGACTATTAAAGGCTCCCCTGTGTGGGAACAGAGACTATGGCAGTAGCTTGAGAGCTGTTAAAGAGATCTATACATCACTCATGTTGATGTAGTGGCAAAGAGCCGTTTGAAACAGACCATGAATAAATTTCCCATGATGGCCAAGCATATGTCCAACAAGTTGCCATGACTGCCCGGTGGGTCCATCACAAAACAGGACATGAAATCCCACCTAAGACACGAGAATGGGCCAAATCATCAGGTCTCACTCTCTCAAAAAAGGAGAAACCAAAGACGCATCAGTCATGTGAATCCTGCCAGCAACAAGCCTAGGCCATGCAACATACTGAGCTGGGCCCCATCAGCCGGGGATTAGGCCACAATGGATCGCCAGCCCCTAGTCACAAGTTCCAGTGGTGTCTCATCACTGTAGGCATGCACTCCAGCTATGGAGCAATTCCTGCGCATCATGCAGACACTGCGATCACCACTGCAGCTTTTAAAACACACCTCTTTCATGTGTTTAGATGTCCAACTGGGCTCCAATCAGAGCAAGGTACCTCATTTACAACATAAGCAACTCAACAGCAGGCATACTCCATGGCATAAGGTGGACCTTCCATGGCCCCTATCACCCTGAAGCACCGGAACAGCAACTCAAGCAACAACTACGCAAAGGCCATCAAGGACAACTCAGCAGGTGGTCCCCTCATCTTAACAAAAACCGTTTGGACATTAAACACTGCTCTCCAGCAGAAGGGAAACACACCACTACAACCCAGTGCTGGGCACTACTGAGCTCGGAGTTGGTGAAGGACCAGGAAGTCACCTGATTAGGCCATGCCTGCAGAATCCCAATCTCAGTACACCCAACTACTCTCTCTTTTTTCCTGCAGGAACGTACTCCCTAGGGGTGGTCTGGTCTGTGGGCCACAGGAATTTCACCACAAGCGCCCCCAAGTACAGCCTGGAGGCGATGGTATCTGTGGACGCCTCCCTCCTGCGGTACCACATAGAAATAGGGGAGGGGGCAACAGACCAGAGAGGCACTAGGGTTCCTCTGCTCACATCTTGGACTTCCAACTCCTCGGTTTAAGTGGGGGACATTGTCGGCTACGTCAAATTTGTTCAGGATGCGACCTTCCTTCCCAGACTGGACGATGGGGGCCAAAAGGCCGGGACAAACAATAGGAGCAGTGGGTCCCCGCAGAAGTTGTGACCTTCGAACTTGGACAAACAGCCTGGGTGGCCATACCTGGGCAACTCTCACCTCACAGTCATTGGGCAAGAGTATGTTCACCCCTGGAGGTAAGGACAGGGAAAAGATAATAACGTTGTCTCTTTCTCTCCCGTAGAATACCTCACAGGGATGAACAAGCCCAACCAAACCAACTGCTGGCTTTGTCAGTATCTGAATCAAGATGACAGGCCCTCACTCCACGTGATTTCAGCTAACCTGTCAGCATGGGAGACAACACCAATCTACTGGACGTTATGATCTAGTGCCTCGAGGATATCACTCTGCAGACATACATGGTGGACTCCACTGGACGTGGGAAAGGTCTTTTGAAGCACAGGGGCTAGCTGTGGGAAGTGCCCCAACTTTAGAGGAGAACTTCCCCCTTTGCGCTAAAACATGAATGCATGGGTCATACTTAAGGGAAGTTCCCAGTGACTACTATAACCAAACACTGTGGTTTGACTCTGAGGATGGTACTTTTAAGCCTGAGTTTAACATCACCATGGGCAAAGACACCATCAAAGTACATGATAAAACTGTCCAATGTACAATAGTGGGTACCTATTGCTGGCGTGGAGTCCTTGGGTGGTGCAAACAGTTAAGCACTCGGCTGCTAACCGAACAGTTGGTGATTTGAATCCACCGAGAGGCACCTTGGAAGAAAGGTCAAAGTCATAAAAACTCTACAGAGCACAGTTCTACTCTGAGACACAGAGGGCCCCCGAGTCAGAGCTGACCCAACAGCAACTGTAGGTACTAGGTATAGCTGGCGCACTGGGGAAACTTGCATGCACAATACAAACCCTCCTCCCCCAAAAACAAACCTGTTGTGGTCAAATCAATTCTACTCATAGTGACCCTATGTGTTACAGAGTAGAGCTGCTCCACAGCAATTTCTTGGCTGTAATCTTAATGGAAGGAGCCCTGGTAGTGCAGTGGTTAAGTGCTCAGCTGCAAACCAAAAGGTAAGCAATTTGAACCCACCGGCCACTTGCAGGAGACAGATATGGCAGTCTGCTTCTGTAAAGATTACAGGCTTGGAAACTCTATGAGGCAGTTCTACTTTGTCCTATAGGGTCACTATGAGTCAGAATCAACTTGATGGCAACAGATTTTTTTTTTTTTTTGGTGGTGGTGGTGGGGATGGTCTTCTTAACGGAAGCAGATCGCCAAGACTTTCTTCCACAGTATCTCTGAGTGGGTTCAAACTGTCAACCTTTAGGTTAGTGGTTGAGCGCAAATAACTGGGGTATAAAAATCCAGGAGTTTCTCTCTAGGACTAGGATCCAAAACAATCACATTGGTGGACCTTAGGTCTGGATTCACTTGGCCTGGTAATGGCATCATCATGTTCAGGTGTAAACTTCCAAAAGGGAGGGTCTCTTGTACCACCTGCTCCAGAAAGCGTACTGTTCATACATAACTGGATGAGACTTTACTGGACACATGGGGATTGCTGGTGTGCTGATACCCAACTGACTAAAAAGAGAAACAGAAATACTCATTCATCACCTAATTAGTGGGTTAAGGTGACTACACTAACCCTAGCATTAAGGAAAGCTGGACTCTTTATTGTATGTGGAAATCATTTATATAAAGGTGTTTCCCTAAAATGGTGGGGACAATGCAGCTTGGGGTATGTTGTTCCTAATATCACCTGGGGAAAAAACACAACATCCTCCGAAATCCCCCATCTGGGCTCTTCTGCATATTGTAACTGTCACAGAACAGAAAACCTCCTTCTACAACGTACTAGTGCCGTCCATCCTGATCCCTGAAATCGGGGTAAATAAACTAGGAAGGGCTATACATATGGCATATCCAGTACTATTGAAAAGGGATTTAATTGTATACTTCATTCCTTGGGACTGCTCCAATGCAAGGTGGACAGTATAGCATCTGTTATGGATTGAATCGTGCCCTCCAAAAAATGTGTGTCAACTTGGCTAGGCTATGATTCCCAGTATTGAGTTATTATCCACCATTTTGTCATCTGATATGATTTTCCTGTGTTGTAAATCCTATCTCCACGATGTTAATGAGGTGGGATGAGTGGCAGTTATCTTAACAAGATTAGGCTGTGTCTTAAGTCAATCTCTTTTGAGATATAAAAGAGAGAAGCAAGCAGAGATAAGGGGACCTCATACCACCAAGAAAGCAATGCTGGGAGCAGAGCATGTCCTTTGGACCCAAGGTTCCTGCGCTGAGAAGCTCCTAGACCAGGGGAAGGTTGATGACAAGGATCTTCCTCCAGAGCCGACAGAGAGAGAAAGACTTCCCCTGGAGCTGGTGCCCTGAATTTGGACTTCTAGCCTCCTAGACTATGAGAGAATAAACTTCTGTTTGTTAAAGCCATCCACTTGTGGTATTTCTGTTACAGCAGCACTAGATAACTAAGACAGCAGCCACTGCCCTCCAAAACTGCAGAGTGTTGGACATTGCGATGGTGCAAACCGGGGGTGTGTGTGCTATGCTAAGAGAAAAATGTTTTTACATAAATGAATCAGAACTTAAGTAACACAGATGACAGAAAATACAGTTCAAGTCCTCCACAAGATCTGACAAGTACAGCCCTCTGACCTGTTCAACTGGTTTGGGTTAGGCAGTGGGTGGGGCAGCTGGTTTCAACCTGTTCTCCAAGTAGGTCTGATCATTCTGCTGGGATAATTTTATTAGTTGCCATCCACAAATGTTGCCTGAAGATTTTAGAAAAATGGCGTACGTGAGTGACACCCATCAGCTGTGCACTGAACTACAGACATGCAGCCCAGTGTCCGAAATGGACAATGGATATCCCAAGAATGTTAGTTTCTTTGCTTCTCTGTCTGTTGAGGTCCCAGAAAAAGTTGAGGGGGTGGGGAAGGGGAGGAGACCATGCAAGAGGGTATTATGAGCACAGCCTGCTGCCTTTCCCTGGGACCCATGAACAAACCTTGTGCTGAAGGCCAGATGTGTTGGTCTGGCTCCTTGGACAGGATGAGAGTGTGGGCTGACTCCCTTTTCTGGGACGTCTAGACCCAAAACACACCCTATAGCTGTTGGTGGGCTATCAGCACATCCCTCCCCTCTTGACTTGAGTACATGTCAACATTCCCAGGAACTGCTTTGCTAAGTATGTGGCATCTGGACAATGCAGCTTCTACGGCTGGTGGGGAGAGAATGGGGGTCCTTCTCCTGCAGCACAAGAGGAATGTGTGCAGAACATCTCCCTGAGTTGGTGATGGAGTGAGACTCACTGGTCATGGGGCACCAAGGCCCACTACTGAAGCTGACCTTGCTCTCTTTTGCCTACGTAGTGAAGTGATGTTCCACCCAGTGCCTGTGTGTAAGTTGTGTTTTTATTGGCGACGCTGACTCCTGCAAGGCATGAAGTACGTTGACATCTAGTGTTGCTGCTCCTGGTGGCAGGCGTTGTTATGCTCTTTGCTATTCTCCATGTGGTGGGATGCCTCCCCTGGAGGTGGTAACAAGTGTCACTTGCTTGATAAATACACTCAATAAAAACACTGGGGAATTCCTCAGCCTTCACAAAAAAAAAAAAAAAAAAAAACCCATTGCCATCAATAGAGTCCAATTCATAGCAACCCTACAGGACACAGCAGAACTGCCCCATAGGGTTTCGAAGGGCAACTGGTGAATCTGAACTGCTGACCTTTTGGTTAGCAGCCGAGCTCTTGACCACCAGGGCCCCTCCTCATCCTTACAAGAAATCTATTTCTGGGGGAAGGCAGCTGTAGCAATGTGGCCTGGATGGGCATTTGAGAAAAAAACAGGGGAAAAAGAATGATGTCAGGAAAGCTGACCTCCGTGTGGGAAAACAGCTGGCACTGTGTAAAAAAGCAAAATAACAAAACAAACAAAAAAAGAAAGTGCTACTTACCTGTAACTCTAGTGGAAACAGTTCAGAAGTTATTCTTTCCTCTTCTATGCAGTTCTCCCTGGGAAAGGCACTGTCCTAAGGTGACAAATGAGCCACATGAAAGAAAAATGAACCATGAGATAACATGATTTTATCACAATTCTCAACACACCACTGGAGGAAAACTTTGAGCACTAAACAACAAAAAAAATAACCAAACCCATTGCCGTCAGTCCACTCGGAGTCATAGCAACCCTACAGGACAGAGTAGAACTGCCCCATAGGGTTTCCAAGGAGCACCTGGTGGATTCCAACTGCCGACCTTTTGGGTAGCAGCTGAGTTCTTAACCACTACACCACTAGGGCTCCTTTCAGGACCAGTGGGATGTAATCTACCCTTTCCAAAAAAAAAGGAATCAAGAGTCCAGGCTGAAGCCTCCCTCCCGACATGACTCAGAGATGGGCCCATGCCTTGCAGCTTGGGGCCCTGGCCACAGCCTACACTCACTGTAGCCTCCAGGACACAATGAGACTCAGGATACAATCTCGAGATTTGGATTCAGAGCTCTTACATGCTGTGTGATACCGAGAGTGGAATTCAACCTGTGTGTGCCTCAGACACTACAAAAAAACCAGAGCCAGCAACAATACATCGAAATAACTCTTACAACTTGTACAAAGCTTAATCATTCTCAAAGGACTACACACAGAACGTGAGTGAGGAATCAACTTCTGCATCTCTTTATAGAAATCAGACAAAACTTTGAAATTAGTACAGGAGTGGGCGGGCGTGTGCCCCGAGGGGATTAAAAGTATCATCAATCCGCGACTGCCCGGAATCGAGTCTCCCAAACTGGGAGTTGTGCATCTCAAAGACGGTGCTGCCAGCCCCGAACGGTTCTTTCCAAGCCTGGGGGTGCCGCAGGCAGCCGGTCCCAAACCCAAGACAGCTTGGCGCGAGCCCAGCTCCGCCGTCCACCCCAGGATGGTCGGTGCCCTCCTCAAACTCTTCCTTCGCCAGGCCGATCTCCTCAAAATCCCCTGGCTCAGAGCATCTGCCCATAGGCGTCCCGCCGTCCCTTCCCCCTCGAAGTCCTAGAGAGCCCGCCCCCGCTCCTGCGGCCCGAACGAAGACCCTAAGGAAGACCCACGTCCCTCAAATGACTCACCACGGAGAAGAAACGACGATAGGCGTATACTGGTCGGAAGCGGAAGTGGGCGACTACGGAGGGATCGGACTGCACTTCCCAGAACTCTCTGCGGTGCGCGGTCTTATTTAGCGTCCAGATAGTGACGTAAATGAGCGTCTGCTGCCAGCCTGTCCCAGAACCAGGCAAGGGAGTTGAGTACTAGGAATAAGCAGACTCAAGAGATTTCCGCTCCTGATATAGCGGCACTGCAGCGCCTTTCTTTTCTCCTCAATAAAAAAAAGAATTGCTTATCACTAACGTGTGCACGTTGTAGAAAATCTGACAATATACTCAAACCCATAATTCCACCACCAAGAGATATTAAGCATTCTTGATGTTTTGGTATAAACTATATTTAATTTTTATTTCAAAAGTAGTACATGTTCAAAGTAAAGTAAGAAAAAATCATATTCAAAGAACAAAATTAAAATCGCTTGTAATCGTAGTGCGCAGAGACAAACATCATTAATATCTCGTTTTATGTATTTCCTGATCTCCTATGTGAATGAATATGTATGTTAAACTCCCCTCCAAGAAAAAATACTATCATAATATTTTATAACCGTTTTTCTCTCACTTCATATGTGTTAGGGTGGTTCTCTAGAGAAGCAAAATCAATGTAGCGTGTGTACATATATGTGTCTGTGTATACATATCTGTATCAATCCTGACTCATAGTGACCCTAGAGGACAAAGAAGAACTGCCCCATAGGGTTACCAAGGCTGTAATCTTTATGAAAGCAGACTGCCACATCTTCCTCTGTAGGAATGGCTGGTGGATTCGAACCACTGACCTTTCAGTTAGCAGTCGAGTACTTAACCATTGTGCAACCAGGGCTCGCTCTTTCTTGAACTATAACAATTTATTTCAAGGAAATGGCTCACGCGATTGTAGAGGCTGGCAAGTCCCAGATCCGTGGGTCAGGTGTTGGGCTGGAGGCTTCTCCTGACTCAGGTGGTTGCAGGGGCTGACAATTCCAAACCAGCAGGTCAGATGACAGGCTGCTGGCCAACAGGGCTGTGGAAGCTGGCAAATCCGAGAAACGGCAGGTTTCTAGCTGGTGAATCTCAGTAAGGGCAGGTCACATGTTAGGCTGCTAGCTCAAGTCCCAAGAAGCGTAGGTCAGATGATGACAAGCTTGATGCATGATCCAGAGCAAGAGAGAGCTTTGTCAGAGCATCCACATGTGTTAGATATACACCACACTCTCAGGGAAATTCCCTGACATCAGATAAGGCAGTGAGGGTGTGACTTGGGTAAAGGTGGTGACTTAAGTCATGCCTTTTAGTAAGGCTGTGACTCAAGATGCACTGTACCTAATCCTGCCTCATTAACAGGTTTAGAATTTACAACACATAAAACAGAGGATAATTACATGATACAGTAAAATGGAGGGCAATTACACAATACTGGGAATCATGGTTTAACATTAACCAGCACATTATATATCATAGTTTTCTATCTCACTAAAGAATGAAATAATTATAAGTGGTTGCTAAGGATTCTTTTTGTTATAGATGTTACCACCTTGTCCTCCAATGAAGTTATATGTCCAATCTCAGTGTATCCAAACTAGGAATAATCATTGTCTTTAATTTTTCCCAATTTGATAGACTGAATATGCTGTCTCATTATTAATTGCATCTCTTTGCTCATGGATACGTTAAACAGGCGTTGCCATATCTATCAATGTTTCATATCTGAAAAGAGATTGACTCAAGACTCACCCTACACTAATCCTTCCTCATTCACGTAACAAAGACAACCCATTCTCAAATGGCATTATAACCACAGGCATAGAGGCAAGGGTTCACTACACATCTTCTGGGGGGACATATTTCAATCTATAACAACATCCCACCTGAATTTACAGACCATTTCAGGAATAGATTTGATGCACTGAATACTAATGATCAAAGACCAGAAGAGGTGTGGGATGGTATCAAGAACATCACACATGAAGAAAGTAAAAGTTCATTAAAATGACAGGAACAAAGGAAAATGGGTATCAGAAGAAACTCTGAAACTTGCTCCTAAGTGGAGAGTAGCTAAAGTGAATGGAAGAAATGAAGTAAAAGAACTGGACTGAAGATGTCAAATGGAGTCTTGAGGAGATAAGGTAAACTATAATAATGAAATGGGCAAAGACCTGGAGTTAGAAAACCAAAAGGAAAGAACACACTTGGCATTTCTCAAGATGAAAGAACTGAAGAAAAAATTCAAGAATCAAGTTGCAATACTGAAGGATCCTGTGGACAAAAAAATTGAATGATGCAGGAAGCATCAAAAGAAGACGGAAGGAATACACTATACAAAAAAGAATTGATTGACATTCAACCATTTCAGGAGGTAGCATATGATCAACAACCACCGGTACTGAAGGAAGAAGTTCAAGCTGCAGTGAAGGCATTGGTGGTAAACAAGGCTTGAGGAATTGATGGAATACCAACTGAGATACTTCAACAAACATGTGCAACACTGGAAGCATTTACTTGTCTATGTCAGAAATTTGGAAGACAGAAACCTGGCTGACTGTCTTAGACTAGGTTCTCTAGAGAAAAAAACCAGTGAGATATATGTATATATATACATATACACACACATATAAATACATATATATACAGAGAGAGAGAGATGTATTGCATTGAGCAAATCTTCTGCAAATACCTCTTTAACATCTTAAAAAGCAAAAAAAAAATCACTTTAATGACTACGGTGCACCTGACACAAACCATGGAATTTTCAATCACCTCATATGCATGCAAAAGCTGTACAATAAAAAAGGAAGAGGGAAGAATTGACACATTCAAATTGGGGTATTGGTGAAAAATACTGAATATAACATGGACTGTCAGAAGAAGGAACAAATCTGTCCTGGAGGAAGTACAGCTAGAATGCTCCTTAGAAGCAAGAATGGCAAGACTTAGTCTCGTTTACTTTGGACACGTCATCAAGAAGGATCAACTGCTGGAGGAGGACATTGTACTTGGTAAAGTATCTGGTCAGTTAAAAAGAGGGAGACCCTCAGTGAAATGTATTGACACAGTGGCTACAACACTGGGCTCAAACATATCAACAATTGTGAGGATGGCGCAGGACCAGGCAAGGTTTCATTCTGTTATACATAAGGTTGCTATGAGTCAAAGCCAACTCAACGGCAACTAACAACAACAAGGGATTTAGGCACTATCCAGAAGAATATGTTGCATTATTGTGAGAATTTAAGCAGAACAAAAACATGACCAATAGCAAAGATCATATTGTAGGAGGGTAAATGGAAACCACGGCTTGGTCATTGGCCCTTGTTTGGGTAGAATTAGAGATTAGACATACAAATTTGAACTAAGCACTGGCAGTGAAAGTGGAGTAAAATAGAGGAATGATGATTTTTTTATCTTTCCTTTTGAGCTTCGTACTAAGTGTTGAATTGAAGGTATTCATTAAACTTAATTGTTGAATTGATAGAACAAGGACATGGCTGTGGAAAAAGATATTGAAATTTATAGGAAGGTGGAATATTTTCATTATGAGAGAAAACAAAGCTCCCTTCCACATGTTAGAATATAAATGAAGGGAAAATGTCATCCTATCCCTCTAACACAAAACACACACACTTACCCATATATATTTAAAATACTGAATCTAGGACACAAGACTGCATCAGCCAGATACCAACGTAGGTAACGAACTCTCAAGGATTAATCAAAACTAAAAGATTTACAACAGGGAGCCAGAGAGGTTAATCTGTAAATGACAACAACATCAGAACAATAAAAGAAGGAATAAACAGTGTAAGTATAGAACTTTCACTGGAGAGGAAGGCAAGGCAATCCCAAGTAATAAAAGATTTGTTCAAACTTAGAAAGTTAAGGGTAAAATTCAAGGTAACCACAAAGAAAGTTAACAAACCTACTCATCAAAATAAAGAAAAACATAAAGTTTCAGTAAACACAACATCTGCAAAAACAAAAGAAATGAAAAAAAGATCCACAAACAAAAGGAATTCAGCACAGGAGAGTAAGAGGAACAAAGAAAAAGTCAGCACCACAAAAAAAGTACTACAAAATGACAGCAATAAACTCACACCTATAATAATTACACTGAATGTAAATGGCCTAAATGCACCCATAAAGAGACAGAGAGTGACAGGATGGATTAAAAAAAAAAAAAAAAAGAACAGGATCCATCAATATGCTTCTATGAGAGACACACCTTGAAACAAAGACATAAATTTATCAAAAACCAAAGAATGGGAAAACTTATATCAACCAAACAGCTACCAAAAAAGAGCAGGAGTGGCAATATTAATCTCAGATAAAATAGACTTTAAAAAAAAAATCCACCATAAAAGACAAAGAAGGGCATTGTATAATGATTGAAGGGACAATTCACCATGAAGACTTAACAATAATAAATATCTACGCACTCAATGACAGGGCTCCAAAACACATAAAACAAACTCTAACAGCCCTGAAAAGAGAAACTGACAGTTCCACAATAATAGGAGAAGACTTCAACACACCACTTTCGGTAAAGGACAGAACATCTAGAAAGAAACTCAGTAAAAATACAGAAGATCTAAAGGCCACAATCAGCCAACTTGACCTCATAGACATATATAGAACACTCCACCCAACAGCGGGAATGTATACATTCTTTTCCAACGCATATGGAACGTTCTTCAGAATAGACCACATCTTAGGCCACAAAGAAACCCTCAAAAAAATAACACTGAGATAATACAAAGCATCTTCTTTTACCACAATGACAACATAGTAGAAATTAACAACAGGAAGAGCAAGAAAAAAAAAATCGAATACATGGAAGCTGAATAACACCCTACTTAAAAACCACTGAGTGATAGAAGAAATCAAAGATGGAATCAAAAAATTCCTACAATCAAATGAGATTGAAAACACATATACCAAAACCTTGGGACACAGCAAAGGCAGTGCTCAGAGGTCAATTTACAGCAATAGATGCACACATCAAAAAAGAAGAAAGGGACAAAATCAAAACATTAGCTATATAACTCAAACAAATAGAAAGAGAACAGCAAAAAAAGCCCACAGAGACCAGAAGAAAGGAAATAATTAAGATCAGAGCAGAAATAAATGAAATAGAGAATAGAAAAACAATAGAAAGAATCAATGAAACCAAAAGTTGGATCCTTGAAAGGATCAACAAAATCGACAAACCACTGGCCAAATTGACAAAAGAAAAACAGGAGAGAGGCAGGGTCAAGATGGTGGACTAGTCAGATGTTTCCTGAAGTCCCTCTTACAACAAAGACCTGAAAAAAGAAATGAATCAATTATATCTGAAAATCTAGGAGCCCTGAACATCAAATACAAAGTTGAGGAATCAGACTAAGGGGCAGGGGGAGGGCGAGATGGTTCAGAAGCAGCGAGGAGTTGCCAGACCTGACCTGGTCGGCCTCAGTACCCTGCAGGCTGGATCCCCAGCACACGAGGTGTGAGGCAAGCAGTGGCACTCAGGACACATTTTCCACAGCAGGAGAGACCGAGCAGCAAATAGTCTGCTCAAACCTCCAGAACCAGTGAGAAATGGTGCTCAGTGGGCAAAAGATAAGTACAAACATCTAACCTACATCGTGGATCAAAAAACAAACCCCTCCTTTCGGGAAGTACCTCTTTTCCATTTACCTGCCCCCTCCCTGCTGTGCTCTGGGTCCTGGTCTGGCTTCACTGACTGCTGCAGCCCCTGGGCAGGAAGTAGGACCCATCGTGTGCCCTGAGCCATTCTTCCAGCTTTGGAGAAAGAAAAATTAACAAACAGGAAAAAATAATCTGCCAGCTCCCCTAAACCGGGAACTCAGGGCAGGCACAGCCCTTTGCCTATGCACAGGCATAAGGGGTCCATGGACTTTGAATGCCTTTCACCCCTGCATAGACCCATGTGGTCCCATTTCAACAGTGTAGTCCCTCACTTTGCACAGTGCAACAGAGTTTATACCTGAAGCTTGTTTTCATCTGTATTAGCTATAAGGGGGAGTGGCAGATTAATGATACTTGACACCACACTGCCCATTAAGCAGTGTCCTCACCTACCAACATCAGGTGCCTGGGGACTGGTGGCTCCACTCACACCACCAAGCCACCTCTGACAGGGATCCAAGTGGTGACTTCCAGTCCTTACAGCCAACAGCACTGGGTGCCCATAGTCTGGCTGCAAAACCCACCTACCTACTCGGTCTAGGGAACAAGGACACACCTTCCACCCAGACTCTCACAGGCAGCAGTCAACCCCCTGCCTTGATCAGTGCATGACCCCCTACCGCACCAGATACCTGTGTCTACTCCAATCACCCCTGCCCGTCTTGGACTGTAGGTGAGAGCCTACACCACACATTTGGTGATCGACAACCTGGACACCTGAAATGAATCCACACAAGAAAAGTGAGTGGACTCCTAGGCTCACATACTTACTAACAGCTCCAGCCACCTGGAGACAGCTGGTGAGAGCTTCAAAAACGCCAGTAATCAAACTAGCTCACATGACCAGCCTATTTGGGCATATCAAAACAAAACAAGAAGCTAGGACACAGTAAGCAAACATAAAATAAATAAACATAGTAACTTACTGATGGCTCAGAAACAACAGTCAATATCAAATCACATAAAAAGGCAGAGCATGATGGCTTCAGCAAGCCACCAAAACAAAGAACCTACAAACCTCTCAGAGGAAGAGAAGGTCTTGGAATTACTGGAGGTAGAATTCAAAAGATTAAAATACAGAGCTCTTCAAGAGATCAGGAAGGAAATCAGTCAAAAAGCAGACCAAGCCAAGGAACATACAGACAAAGCAACAGAGGAACTTAAGAAGGTTATACAAGAGCATAATGACAATTTTAACAGGCTGCAAGAATCCATAGACAGCAAACAGAAATCCAAAAGATTAACAATAAAATTTCAGAATTACACAACTCAACAGAAAGTCATAGGAGCAATTGAGGCAATGGAAGTCAGAATTAGTGAGACTGAAGATAAAGCACTTGACACCACCGTATTTGAGGAAAAACCAGACAAAAGAATTTTAAGAAATGAAGAAATCCTAAGAATCATCTGAGACTCTATCAAGAGGAATAACCTACAAGTGATTGGAGTACCAGAATGGGGCGAAGGGGATAACAAAAAATAGAGAAAATTGTTGAAGATTTGTTGGCAGAAAACTTCCCTGATATTGTGAAAGATGAGAAGATATCTATCCAAGAAGCTCATTGAACCCTATACAAGGTAGATCCCAAAAGAATGCTACCAAGACATCTTATAATCAAACATGCCAAAAGCAAAAATAAAGAGAGAGTTTTAAGAGCAGCTATGGGAAAGGAAAAGTCGTCTACAAAGGAGAGTCAATAAAACTAAGCTCAGGCTACTCAACAGAAACCATGCAGGCAAGAAGGCAATGGGATGACATATATAAAGCCTTGAAAGAAAAAAATTGCCAGCCAAGAATTATATATCCAGCAAAACTGTCTCTCAAATATGATAGAGAAATTAGAACATTTCCAGATAAACAGAAGTTTAGGAAATTTGTAAAAACCAGACAAAAACTGCAAGAAATACTAAAGAGAGTCCTCTGGTTAGAAACTCTATAACATCAGATAACAACTTGAAACTAGAACACAGGACAGAACAACCAGATATAACCCAGATAGGGAAATCACTAATAAATCACAGCTAAAACACTGAAAATAGGGAAACAGGGATGTCAATATGTAAAAGATGACAACATTAAAACAAAAAAGAGGGACTAAATAATGTAGTCATAAATCTCTCATATGGAGAGGAAGTCAAGGCAATATAAGGAAATAAAAGTCTGGTTTAAACTTAGAAAAACAGAGGTAGGTGTTAAGGGAACCACAAAGGAAACTAACAATCCTACACATCAAAATAAAAAACAATAAAAACATAAAGACCCAGCAAATACAAAATCAACAACAGTGAAAAGGATGAAAGGAAAATACATAAAGAAAAACGACTCAGCACAGAAGGTTAAGTGGAACAAAGAAACTGTCAACTACACACACATACAAAAGACATCAAAATGACAGACTAAACTCATACCTATCAATAATTATGCTGAGTGCAAATGCACCAATAAAGAGACAGAGAGTGGCAGAATGGGAAAAAAAAACAAAAAACAAAACCACGAACCGTCTGTATGCTGCCTAGAAGAGACACATCTTAGATTTAAAGACACAAACTAAACTCAAAGAATGGAAAAAAATGTATCAAGCAAACAACAATCAAAAAGAGGAGTGGCAATATTAATCTCTGACAAAATACACTTTAAAGCAAAACCACCACAAAGGATAAGAAAGGACACTATATAATGATTAAAGGATCAATACACCAGAAGGACATGAGCATAATAAATATTTACTCATCCACCGAAGGGCTCCAAAATACCTATAACAAACTTTAACAGCATTGAAAAGAGAAATAGCTCCACAATAATAGTAGGAGACTTCAACACACCACTTTCAATGAAGAACAGATCATCCAGAAAGAAGCTCAATAAAGACACGTAAGATCTAAATGCCACAATCAACCAACCTGATGTCATAGACATATACAGAACACTCCAACCAACAGCAGCCAAGTATATTTTCTTTTCCAACGCACACGGAACATTCTCCAGAAGAGACCACACATCAGGCCATAAAGCAAGCCTTAACAGAATCCAAAACATTGAAATATTACAAAGCATCTTTTCTGACCATAAAGCCATAGAAGTAGAAATCATTAACAGAAAAAAGAAGGAAAAAAATTAAATACATGGAAACTGAACAACACTTTGCTCAAAAACTACTGGGTTATAGAAGAAATTAAGGATGGAATAAAGAAATTATGAGAATGAAAACACATCCTACCAGAACCTTTGGGACACAGCAAAAGCAGTGCTCAGAGGTCAGTTTATAGCAATAAATGCACACATCCAAAAAGAAAGGGCCAAAATCAAAACATTAACCTTACAACTCGTACATGCAGAAAGAGAGCAGCAAAAGAAGCCCTCAGGCTCCAGAAGAAAGGAAATAATAAGAATTTGAGCAAAATTAAATGAAATACAGAACAGAAAAACAATTCAAAGAGTTAACAAGACAAAAAGTTGGTTCTTTGAAAAGATCAACAAAATCGATAAACCATTGGCCAAACTGAAAAAAAGAAAAATAGGAGAGCAAACAAATAACCTGAGTAAGAAACGAGATGGGTGATAACACAACAGACTCAATGGAAATTAAAAGAATCATAACAGAATACTATGAAAAATTGTACTCCAACAAACTTGAAAACCTAGAGGAAATGGACACATTTCTAAAAACTCACTACCTACCTAAACACAAACAGAGGTAGAACAACTAAATAAACCTATAACAAAAGAAGAGATTGAAAAGGTAATTAAAAAACTCCCAACAAAAAAAGCCCTGGCCCTGACAGTTTCACTAGAGAATTCTACCAAACTTTCAGAGAAGAGTTAACTCCATTACTACTAGAGGTATTTCAGAGAATAGAAAAGGATGGAATACTCCCAAACTCATTCTGTGAAGCCAGCATAACCCTGATACCAAAACCAGGTAAAGACACCACAAACAAAGAAAACTACAGACCACTATCCCTCATGAACATTGACCCAAAAATCCTCAACAAAATTCTAGCCAATACAATTCAACAACATATCAAAAAAATAATTCACTGTGATCAAATTGGATTTACACCAGGTATGTAGTGATGGTTCAACATTAGAAAAATCATCAATGTAATACATCACATAAACAAAACAAAAGACAAGAACCACATGATCTTATCAATTGATGCAGAAAAGGCATTTGACAAAGTCCAACACCTGTTCATGATAAACTCTCAGCAAAATAGGAATAGAAGGGAAATTCCTCAACATAATAAAGATTATTTATACAAAGCCAACAGCCAACATCATTCTAAATGGAGAGAGTCTGAAAGCATTCCCTTTGAGAACAGGAACGAGACAAGGATGCTCCTTATCACCATGCTTATTCAACATTGTGCTGGAGGTCCTAGGCGGAGCAATTAGGCTAGAAAAAGAAACAAAGGGCATCCAAATTAGTAAGGAAGAAGTAAAAGAATCCCTATTTGCATATGATATGATCTTATACACAAAAAAACCTCAAAGAATCCACAAGAAAACTACTGGAACTAATAGAAGATTTCAGCAAAGTATCAGGATACAAAATAAACATACAAAAATCAGTTGGATTCCTCTACACCAACAAAGAGAACTTCAAAGAGGAAATCATCAAATCAATACCATTTACAATAGCCTCCAAGAAGATAAAATACTTGGGAATAAATCTAACCAGAGACGTAAAAGACCTATACAATGAAAACTACAAGACACTACTGCAAGAAACCAAAAGAGACCTACATAAGTGGAAAAACATACCTTGCTCAAGGAGAGGAAGACTTAACATTGTGAAAATGTCAGTTTTACCCAAAGCAATCTACACATACAATGCAATCCCGACCCAAATTCGAACGACATTTTTTACTGAGAAGGAGAAACAATTCACCAACTTCATATGGATAGGGAAGAGTCCCCAGATAAGTAAAGCATTACTGAAGAAGAAGAACAAAGAGAGAGTCCTCACACTACCTGACTTTAGAAGCTATTATACCGCCACGGTAGACAAAACAGCCTGGTACTTGTACAACAACAGATACATAGACCAATGGAACAGAATTCAGAACCCAGATGTAAATCCATCCCCTACAGTCACCTGATCTTCGACAAGGGCCAAAGTCCACCAAATGGGGAAAAATACAGTCTTTTTAACAAATGGTGGGGCCAAAATTGGATATCCATCTTAAAAAAAAAATGAAACAGCACCCATACCTCACACCATACACAAAAACTAATTCAAAATTGGTCAAAGACCAAAATATAAAACAAAAACTATAAAGCTTATAGAATAAAAAATTAGATCAATGTTAGAGGCCCTAATACACAGCACTAACAGGATACAAACCATAACTAACAACACACAAACTACAAAGATAAGCTAGATACCTGGGATCTTTTAAAAATTAAATCCTTATACTCAACAAAAGACTTCACCAAAAGACTAAAAAGAGAACCTACAGACTGGGGAAAATTTTTGGCTATAACAAATCCAACAAAGGTCTAATCTCTAAAATCTCCAAGAAAATCCAACACCTCTACAACAAAAAGACAAATAATCCAGTTAAAAAATGGGCAAAGGTAATGGACAGACTCTTTGCCAAAGAAGACATTCAAGCAGTAACAGACACATGAGGAAATGCTCGCGATCACTAGTCATTAGAGAAATGCAAGTGAAAACCACAATGAGATATGCCGTCTTACCCCGGCATTACTGGCACGAATCAAAAAAACAGAAAATAACAAATGTTGGAGAGGCTGCAGGGAGATTGGAACTCTTATGCACTGCTGGTGGGAATGCAAAATGGTTGTACCATTTTGAAAAACGATATGTTGCCTCCTTTGAAATCTAGAAACAGAAATACCATATGATCCAGCAATTCCACTCCTAGGAATATATCCTAGAGAAATAAGAGCTGTCACACGAATAGACATAGGCACACCCATGTTCATTGCAGTATGGTTCACAATAGCCAAAAGATGGAAACAACCCAGATGCCGATCAACAGATGAATGGATAAACAAACTGCGGAACATACACACAATGGAATACTACACAATGAGAAAGAACAATGATGAATATGCAAAGCAACTTATAACATGGACGAATCTGGAGGGCCTTATGCTGAGTGAAATAAGTCAATCACCAAAGGACAAATATTGTATGAGACCACTACTATAAAAACTCATGGAAACATTTACACTCAAAAAGAAACAATCTTTGATGCTTACAAGGGAGGGGAGTGGGGATGGAAAATCACTAAATAGACAATAGCTAAGTGGTAACCCTGGTGAAGGGTAAGACAGTACACAATTCTGGGAAAGCCAGTACAACTTGTCCAAGGCAAGGTCATGGTAGCTCCATGGATGCATCCAAATTCCCTGAGGGACCGAATAACTGGGCTGAGGGCTGTGGGGACCATGGTCTTGGGGAACATTTAGCTCAACTGGCATAACATAGTTTATAAAGAAAATGTTCTACATTCTACTTTGGTGAGTAGCATCTGAGGTTTTAAAAGCTTGTGAGCAGCCATCTAAGATACTCCACTTGTCTCACCCCGTCAGGAGCAGAGGAGAATGAAGAAAACCAAAGACACAAGGGAAAGATTTGTCCAAAGGACTAAAAGTTAATACATTTAGTTGTAAAATCTGCTGGAAAATCCAACACCTCTACAACAAAAAGACAAATAATCCAATTAAAAAATGGGCAGAGGAAATGAACAGACACTTTACCAAAGAAGATATTAAAGCATCTAACAGACACATGAGGAAATGCTCACAATCACTAGCCATTACAGAAATGCAAATTAAAACCACAAGGAGATACCATATCATACTGGCATTACTGGCATACATCAAAAAATAGAAAATAATTTTCATATATGGTGTGAATATGAGTCCAGCACCATTCATTTGTACGTGAAAACCCGATTACCCGAGCATCATTTATTGAAGAGACTATTCTTTCCAATTGAATAGACTTAGTAGGCTTGTAGAAAATCAATTGACCATGGATGTATGGATTTATTTCTGAACTCTCAATTCTATTCCATTTGTCTATGTTTTTATCATTACCAGTACAGCAAGATACTACAAATCTGACCTTTATATTTGCTCATAAAATTACCCTTACCAGACATCTTTTTTCCAGGTACAGCTTTGAGTTTCTGTCTATTGCCCTTTCATTTCAATCTGAAGGACTCTGGCATTTGCCATGGTTTGAATTACGTCCCCCCAAAAATGTGTGTATCAATTTGGCTAGGCCATGATTCCTGGTACTGTGTGATTTTCCTGTATGTTGTAAACCTGCCTCTATGATGTTAATGAGGGAGGATGGGTGGCAGTTGTGTTAGGAAGGCAGGACCTGATCTACAAGACTGGATTGTGTCCTGAGGCAATCCCTTGAGATATAAAAGACAGAAGTGAGCAGTGAGACAGGGGGACCTCATACTATCAAGAAAGCAGTGCTGGGAGCAAAGCATGGTCCTTTGGATGTGGGTCCCTGTGCAGAGAAGCTCCTAGTCCGGGGGATCACTGAAGAGAAGAAGGCCGACAGAGAGAAAAAGGCTTCCCCAGGAGCTGAAGCCCTGAATTTGGATTTTTAGCCTACTTTAACTGTGAGGAAATAAACTTCTCTTCGTTAAAACCATCCACTTGTGGTGTTTCTGTTATAGCAGCACTAGATAACTAAGACAGCATTTTTGGTAGAGTAGGTCTAGGCATAATGCACTGTCTCAGCTTTTTTCGTCTGTGAATGTCTTAATTTTCACCTTCATTTTTGAACTACAGCTTTGCTATAACTCTTGTTTGAGAGTTCTTTTCTTTCAGAGTTTTAAATATGTCATCCCACTGCCTTCTGGCCTCCAAGGGTTCTGCAGAGAAACTGGTGCTTAATGTTATTGAGGATCCTTTGTCTGTGACAATCTGCTTCTCTCTTGCTGCTTTCAAGATTCTTTCTTTATCTTTGGTTTTCAAGAGTTTGATTATAATGTGTCTTAATGTGGATCTCTTCGGGTTTATCCTACTTGAAGTTTGTTGAGCTTCTTGTATGTATAGACTCGTGTCCTTCATCAAATATTGCAAGCTTTCTGCCATTATGCCTTCAAATATTCTTTCTGTTATTTTATCTCTCTCCTCCTTTTGGGACTCCTATGACACATATATTGTTTTCTTTAGAAGGCGTCCCACAAGTTCCTCAGGCTGTTTACTGTTTTTCATTCTTTTATTTTTCTCTTCATACTAAAAAAAATTCAATTGTCTTATTTTCTATTCCACTGATTCTTTTCTCTGCCATCTCAAATCTGCTTTGAGTCCCTTCATTTTTCATTTCCATGTTGTACTTTTCTGCTCTAGTAATTCTGTTTGTTGCCTTTTTACAGTTTCTCTTTATTGATATTCTCATTTTGTTTCTGTATTGTCTTCCTGATTCCCTTTAGTTGTTTGTCTGTATTTTCCTTTGGGTATTGGAATACATTTAATACTGTTGTTTCAAAAACTTCTACCTGGGTTCCCATAAGAATGTTTTCTGTCTCTTCATTTCGTTCTTTGGAATGGGTCATCTTTTTCTGTTTCTTTGTATGCCTTGTGATTTTATGTCAAAACCAGGGTATTTGAATATTATAGTGTGTTAACCCTGAGACTCGGTCTTTTCACCTCCCCCAGTGTTTAGACTTTTTTTTAATTGTTGAAGGCTGTAGTAGTCTGTCTCCTCAGCAACCTCCCTTAACTATTTTTATAACAACTGTCTTCCTGTATGTGTAGGGAACCGAGGAATCTGTTCCCCATCCCATGCAGGGCTAGTGATTCAAAAGAGATTTCCTTGTATTCCCAGAATAAAGAAGAAAGGAAAGGAAATACAGAAAAAGCAAAACCTCTTCCATTGTTTTCAACTTGAGTCTGTGCTTAAGGATGAGCCTAAGGTGAAAACATAGGTTCTTCTTAGGTATATAATGTGCATGTGTTTTGTGCTAAGCCTGCATGTGGCTTTCTCAATTCCTGTCTTAGTTGTCTAGTGCTACTATAATAGAAATACCACAAGCGGATGGCTTTAATAAACAGAAATTTATTCTCTCATAGTCTAGGAGGCTAGAAGTGCGAATTCAGGGCATCAGCTCCAGAGGAAAGCTTTCTCTCTCCATCAACTCTGGAGGAAGGTCTTTGTCATCAATCTTCCCTTGGGTCTAGAAGTTTCTCAGTGAAGGGACCTTGGGTCCAAAGGACGCACGCTACTCCTGGCTCTTCTTTCTTGGTGATATGAGTTTCCTTTCCTCTCTACTTGCTTCTCTCTTTTTATCTCAAAAGAGATTGACTCAAGATACAATCAAATCCTGTAGATTGTGTCCTTCCTCATTATCATAACTGCTCTAATTCAGCCTCATTACAGTCATAGAGGTTAGGATGTACAACACATAGGATAATCGCATCAGGTCACAAAATGGAGGACAATCACACAATACTGGGAATCATGGCCTAGCCAATTGACACATGTTTTGGGGTGACAAAATTCAATCTATAACAATTCCAAACACTGTTTTTGAAAGTACTAAATTCTCAAGAAACTCTCACACTGGCTTCTCCTTCAGCTCTTAGGAATTAATTGTATGCTCCAAATACCCGGATTAATTGTATACTCAGTCCCTGGTGGTTAAGTGCGGTGCACTAAATAACTGACAAAGTCAGTAATTTCCATTTTTTGTGTCAACTGCGTGGTAAGGATCAGCATGAATACAATGCCTAAATTGTGGGGCTAGATCCAGTCCTTGCCCTCATCTCCAGCTGCCCAAGTGGCACTCTCTCTCCAAACCTAGCCACCCACAGCTGGGTCAGAGCTCACAAGTTAGAAGGACACCATCCTTCAGATTAGCTGTCCATGCAGCCTTTCTCTGACCCTAGACACCCAGAGCTAGGTCAGAGCACACAAGTTAAAAGGACACAGTTCTTTAGACTGTCATATAGGCAGACACCAGGCCCTACTAGCTGTCACTGACCCTTTGTGTTTGATAATTCATTGAAATGACTCATATGGTATACTCACAAAGAGGATACCATATCTAAAACTACAGATTTATCACAGCCAAAAATGATACAAACGAAGAGACCCATACAGTGAAGTCTGGGAGGGTCCTCAACACAAAACTTCCATGTCCCCAGGTATGTGTAGCTCTCCCAAGAGCAGGTGTTCTCTCCAATCAGGAAGCTCTTCAAACTTCTGTGTTCAGGGCTTTTATCTGGCCACACTGCATAGTCATGATTGGGGGCTCATTGACTATGCATGATTTAATAAATCATGCCCCTTCTTTCCTGAGGTTAGTTGACCAAGAGGTCACTGTGGCCTGGGAAGCCCACACTCGTTTGCACAAATCCTCAAAGGTTGTCTAGAGGTTTTGGATAATAAAGGCACCTAATTATTCAGGAAATTTCAAGGGTTATCTCTCACATATCCAACACAAAAGCCAAATTGCCTCTGTAAGGTGATTCATTATCTGACAGACAGTCATAGCCTTCGGGTGTTGTTCACTGCTCCTTTTTCCTTGCCCTGTGTAAGCTCGAAGTCAGTCTAAACTGGGAGGACCTCCCTGCTTTAGTCCGTCAGGCCGCCCCCAGAAAGATCAGAACAGACACACACGATAGTCTGCTAGCAAAGTCAGCTCTGCTCACTGCAGAGCCAGAGATCAGACCCCTTCTCTGAGAATGTTGTCCCTGGCTTTCCACTGCTGCTGCTGGCAGATCTTTGGACCAGGGAGGGACGCCAGCAGCAAAAAAGGAAAAAAAAATTTCTTACTAAAAGTCACCTTTTTCTTGATTTAGTGTTCACTTAGTTGCTGCAACCTTCCCATTGCTTTTTAGAGTTCTTACAGAATTGAGACTACCTACTTCCAGTTGTTTTCCTTACTGATAATGTGGTGGGAAAGGTCCATGGAACTGCTCATGCTGCCATCTTACAGGAAGTCTCAATCCTCCTCTCCAATTAAATTTATGTCTAGGTATTTTATTCTTAAAGATACTATTGTAAACAGGATTGTTTTCTTGATTTCCTTTTCAGATTGTTAATTGCTGTATACAGAAACACAACTGATTGTAAAACTTGTACCCTGCCATTTGGCTGAATTCACTTATTAGCTCTAGTGCCATTCTTGTGGATTCTTTGGGATTTTCTATATATAGAAATCTGTTGTTTGCAAATAAAGATCATTTTACTTCTTCCTCTCCCATATGGATGCCTTTTATTTCTTTTTATTTCCTAATTGCTCAGGCTACAAATTTTGTACAATTGCCCAACTGATTTTTTACAAAGGGACGTAAGCAATTCAAAGGGGGGAGGGGGGAGAGCGATAGCTTTTTCAACAAATGGTGCAGGAGCAACGGAAATCCATGAGCCAACAAATACGCATTGACGTAAATCTCACACCTTATACAAAAATTGTCTCAAAATGGAACATGGACTTAAATGTAATATGAAGAAGTACAAAACTTTCAGTAAAAATAAGCATAAAAGGAACTCTTTGGGACCTAGGGCTAGGCAAAGTGTTCTTAGACTTGATATCAAAAGGAAAACCCATAAAAGGAAAAGTTGATACACTGGACTTTATCAGAATTAAAACCTTATGCTCTGAGAAAGACGCTCATAAGAGAATGAAAAGGCAAGCTACAGACTGACAGAAAATATTTGCAATCCACATATCCAACATATCCAATCCACGTAACACTCTATTACTTCTTACAGAATTTTATCCAACTAGTATTTGGAACATATAAATAATTTTATAAAAAGAACTTCAACAGTACAAAATTAAAAATCTAATTGGAAATTGGGCAAAAGACATGAACAGACATTTCCCCTAAGAGGATCTACTGATGAGTAACCAGCACATGGAAAGATCTTCAATTTTACTAGCCATTAGGGAAATGAAAATTGTTGTTAGTTGTTGTTAGGTGCTGTTGAGTCAATTCCGACTCATAGCGACCCTATGTACAAAAGAACGAAATAAGATATGACTACACACCTATCAGAATCACTAAAATAAAAAAGTGATAACAAATTGTTGGCAAGGATGCAGAGAAACAGGATCTCTGGTGGGATGACTAGTGGGAAAAGAAAATGGTACAACCACTCTGGAAAACAGTTTGGAAGTTTTTTTGTAAACTACCATACACAATTGGATACTTGGGCATTTATCCCACAGCAGTGGAAATTCATGTTCACACAAAAATCTGTACACAAATGTTCATAGCAGCTTTATTTACAATAGTCAAAAACTGGAAACAATCCAGGTGACTTTCAATGTGTGAATGGTTAAACAGTGCTACATCCATACAATAGACTACTACTCAGCAATTGTAAGGAATGAACTACTGATAACATGTAACAAGTTAGATGAATCTTCACAGAATTATGCTTACTGAAAAAAGCCAATGCCAAAAGGCTACATACAGCATTACTCCCTTTACATAACTTTCTTGAGATGACAAAATTATAGAAATGGAGCACACATTATCACCTGCCAGGGACCTATATCAACTTTCTGGCTAGCAGATGAGCTCTTAACCACTGCACCACCAGGGCTCCTTCATGAACCTACACATGTGATAAAATTGCATAGAAATGAATACACACACCTACTCAAACACAAATGAGTACAAGCAAAACTGGGGAAAGTGGACATTATCAGTGGATTGTATCAGTGTCTATATTCCAGTTGTGATACTATACTATAATTTTCCAAGAAGTTATTATTTAGAAAAACTGGGTAAAGGGTACATTAAAAAAAACTAGTTATCCTGGAGTGGACTCTGACTCATGGTGACCCTATGTGTGTTAGAATAGAACTATGCTCCACAGGGTTTCAGTGGCTGCTTTTTTGTAAATAGATCACCACCCTTTCTTCTGAGGTGCCTCTGGGTGTGTAAAACCTCATACCTTTTGGTTGCTGAGTGCTTAACTGTTTGTGCCACCCAGGGACTCCTAAACGGTACATAGGATCTGTTACTTCTTACAACTGTATGTGAACCTACAATCATCACAAGATAAAAAGTTTTTTTTAAAAAAAGTATTAACCGAGTTTAAAAAGAAACACTTTGGACCAAACACTTATAGACATCAATGGGGTGAAAAATTTATGCACTAAGATTAATAACACAATGGATACACAGTAGCTATTCAACTACAATGGTCATGGAAAGCATGGTCTACTTTATTCAAAGGATAGAAAGGAAGAATATTTGATGTTGGAAACTACTTAAAACTTTTCACTATTTACCTTAGAAAATTCACTATAGAACCAAAAAGAAATATAAATAAGAAAGTAGAAGCATAAGACAAAGAAAACCTGCCATGAAACTTTTCGTGTATATATATCTAAATCTCACACCTTATGCAAAAAATATATTTCTTTCCAACTATTTCCTATGCACACACATCACTATAATTTTTTAAAAATGCAATCATACACTAAATGCTAATTACAACACACTTCATTCACTAACGTGGAAATACTTGCCCCTCTGCATCAGCATGTTGCCAGGAGAAAACCTCAGGTTTTGCTCAGTGCGACTCATCACAGCCAATAAAGAAGAGGCCAAGGTGGGAGATCAGAAAGGTGCCTTTATTTCATCGCACAAGGAAAGGAACAGTCAGGGCTGCTGCCTCCACGACGGCTCACGGGTAGCTTGGGGAGGAAGGCTTTTACAGACAGCAGACAAGGAAATGTAAATCGATCATGAATATTCAGGATCAACATTTGTGCAGGTGTCCAGAGCTTGGGGATGACTATGCATTTTTCTTTAGACAAGGGTTTGATTCTCTGAGATGGAGGAAGAGGTCAATTTTCCTTCATTAGCATGTTAAGTCTCCATGCAGAGGCAGGGTGCTTATATGTATTTTGCACTTACTGAGCTAGAAGGTTACTTAAAGTGCCAAGATGGCATTGAAAACTTGTTAAAACCAGTTGAGGCCAGCTACGGCCCGTTCTGTTGTTATCTTGTCAAGGGCAGTTTCAGAAAAATATGTGGCTTGTTCTGCTCTGTGTAGGAGGATAAGCCAGAGCAGGTTATTCCCAGAAGGGCTGAGGTCTGAGGCTGCCTGCCTCATTCCCTCCTCTTATTTGAACCTTGACAATTATTGGTCAGGGTTTGTTCTAAACCACTGTATGGCAGCCCATTTTGCCTGGTAGGGAAACTCTGGTGAGGTTGTGAGCTGGGTGTAAGGTTCTGGGATTTTGTGGAGGTCAACTCTTTGTTGCACTATCATTATGGAAATGGTTTCGAGTCAGAGGGCATTGAGACATGTAGGGACAATTTGGATGCAACAGCATAGGATAATGCATAAGTAGATAAAGAGCACTATGTAAATGAACAGTTCTCATACCCATGAGGTACCTGGTAACCAGGACACGAGCCAGCTGAAAAGTGTTGTGGTCGACGGCAAGGCTTTAACACTTTGGAGCCATGTAGTTTGCTTCCAGATACGTCTGACATTTTGTTCTATAATTCCTGAGTTATTTATCCACGTGCAGCAAGAGGTGTTGGCTATAGCACAGACCCCTCCTTAATTAGCTAGGAGGAAGTCGAGTGCAATGTGATGATCTAAAATTACTTTAACTAAAGAATCTAAGGATGCTTGTTGGGCCCTGATGGCTTGGGTTGTTGAATTAGCAATGACTTGTAAGGACTGGGACAGGTTGTGGAGTAGTTCATGGGAGGCTATGTCTATCCAAGGGATAAAAAAAACTAGCTCCAAATAACCCCCATTGGTCAATGTCTTGTAGGCTCAGTATAGTCTGGTAAGCTGTAGAAACAGAATGGTTAGTTAATTAAACACTTGAAATGGGGTAGTGAGGAATCCCAAAGGGCATTGTCCAGTCGTTTTGTGGATACATTGGATAGCCCATCCGCATGGGGGTCAGCTGGGCAGGCAAAAATATATCCTGGGGTGGGGGAGGCACATGCTCCTAAGGGAGATGTATTGTTTAAAAAACTGGTGATATTTAAATGTCAGCGGTCCTGGTGACAAGAGGACTAGTTATCAAAAGTTATCAAAAGAGAAAATGGGTGGGTGGGGGGGGGGTTAGTACTCTTGGCAAAAGCAGAGGGGTAGTGAAAAACATGAAAGGTGACATTGGTATCACACGTAGGTCTTTCAGGGAGACATAATAACACATGACCCTCTTTCCAAATAAAAATAAATCGGTTACAAGATGGGGAAAGCACTTCACTGATTGTCTGGGTTTTAAGACGACCATCGGTGCTCCCATTAGGCACTGGGAGTAAAAGGTGTAATTGACACGGAGAGTTTGGCTGGGGATTAGACTGAGAATGTGCCCAGAGTGTGAGACAGGGTGAGTACATTTATGGCCACATACATGGTGTGCACTGGGGCCCAAGGGGGAACACGTGTTAGGTTTTGGACAGACTGGGTCAGTAATAAACTGTCGGGGTCTTCTGAACTCCTAGTTGGGAGAGGGTGGCAGAGCCAGAAGTTTTTAAAATTTCCTCTTGTGGCAACTGCTTGACTGAGCTTGATAATAGCATTGCCTTTCCAGTCTTCTTGTGAGCTGGAAGTCAGTTTAAAAAAATAAAAGGAAGAAGTTGGTTAAGAGGGGCCCTCCAATTAAGGTAAACATTCGTTAAGGATGGGTATGGGGAGGCAGAAGAAATTAGCCGCTTTGTGTCATCTGGTGAGGGCCTCTGGTCCCCGGTGGAATAAGTATTTTAGGTCCTGGATAGGTTCATAAGACCAAGTCTCACGGTTCAGGTGGGTCTGTGTGTCTGGGTCTGGAGATGTCGCTTTGTTGATCCAGGTGTGATGGATCCGTGCCTTGAAACCATTGAGCTTGATGGCTGTTGGAGTTTCTAGTAACACCTCAAAAGGACCGGTCCACTTCTGCCAAAGACGCTCCGACTTCCAGGCTCTTAGGAAGACCCAATCACCAGGCTGAAATGAGTGTAGGAGTACTACTGGCTCAGGTGGGCACCTCAGGTGTGCTTACCTGTGGAGAGAAGACAGATTCTCCCAAAGAGACATCAAATATTTAGTAACTTGAACATCTCCAAACTTGTGGAGGGAGGGAGGGAGGTTGGTCATTATTAAGGCAAGCTACAATGGTCATATTGGGGTTCTCTAATAAACTGTGCCTGTATAATAGCTCAAATGGGCTAAGTTTTAGTTTGCCTCTAGGTGTACATCGAACTCTCAAGAGGGCCATAGACAGTGCATTTGTCCATACCAACTTGGTCTCTTGAAACAGGTTTGCTAGGTGTCTCTTCAGAGTCTGGTTAACTTGCTCTACTTTACTGCTGGATTGAGGTCTCCAGGTTGTGTGTGTTGTTGTTGTTGTTAGGTGCCATCGAGTTGGTTCTGACTCATAGTGACCCTAAGTACAACAGAACGAAACACTGTCCAATCCTGCACCATGCCCACAATCATTGTTACGCTTGAGCCCATTGTTGCAGCCACTGTGTCAATCCATCTCATTGGGGGTCTTCCTCTTTTTCACTGACCCTCTACTTTACCAAGTATTATGTCCTTCTCCAAGGACTTAACCCTCCTGACTACATATCCAAAGAATGTAGGACGCAGTGTGATGATTAAGATTGTATGTCAACTTGGCTAGGACATGATTCTCAGTGTTTTAGCAGTTGTATAATGTTGTGATCACTTCCCTGTTGAAATTTGATATGTAATCACCCTCATGATGGAATCTGCTGAGTGGTACTGGTGGGGGCGGAGCCTGTGGGAGCTCACCACCTCCTCAGCTTTATCTATCTGCCTTCCACTGGTTACTTTCTGCCTGCTTGCTTTGCCAAGGTTTTTTGGCTTGTTCCAGACTCAGCAGCTGCCTCTTGTTGTCTCACCTGCTGTTCTTGGGAGCTAGCAGCTTACCTGTTGATCTTGGAATTCGTCGATCTTCACAGCCTGTGAGCAAGAGTCTGATTCCCCGACCTGCTTATCTTGGATTCGCCAGCCCCTGCAGCTATGTGAATCAGTTGAAACCTTGTGGTCTTGTCTGCTGATCTTGGAATTCGTCAACATTCACAGCCTGTGAGTGGGAGACCCTCTCCAACCTGCCGACCTTGAGTTCACCAGCTTCTGTGGCTCCGTGAATTGGGAGAGGCTTCTACCCTGATCCACGGACTTGGGACGTTTTAGCCTCTACAATTGTGTGAGCTGTTTCCTTGATATAAATCTCTCTGTATATATACTTATATGCTTTACTGGTTTTGCTTCTCTAGAGAATCCAGCCTAAGACACCTAATCTCGCCATTCTTGCTTTCAAGGAGCATTCTGGTTGTACTTCTTCCAAGACAGAACTGTTCATTCTTTTGGCAGTCCATGGTATGTTCAATATTCTTCGCCAACACCACAATTCAAAGGCGTCAATTCTTCTTCAGTCTTCCTTATTCATTGTCCAGCTTTCGCATGCATATGATGCAACTGAAAATACCATGGCTCGGGTCAGGCGCCACCTTAGTCTTCAAGCTGAAATCTTTGCTTTTCAACACTTTAAAGAGGTCTTTTGCAGCAGATTTGCCAAGTGCAATGAGTCTTTTGATTTCTTGACTGCTGCTTCCATGTGTGTTGATTGTGGATCCAAGTAAAATGAAATCCTTGACAACTTCAATCTTGTCTCCATTTCTCATGATGTTGCTTCTTGGTCCAGTTGTGAGGATTTTTGTTTTCTTTATTTGAGGTGTAATCCATAGTGAAGGCTGTGGTCTTTGATCTTCATCAGTAAGTGCTTCAAGTCCTCTTCACTCTCAGCAAGAAAGCTTGTATCATCTGCATAATGCAGGTTGTTAATGAGTCTTCCTCCAATCCTGAAATGCCCCGTTCTTCTTCATATAGTCCACTTTATCGGATTATTTGCTCAGCATACAGACTGAATAAATATGGTGAATGGATACCACCCTGACACACGGCTTTTCTGACTTTAAACCACGCAGTATCTGCTTGTTCTGTCTGAATAACTGCCTCTTGATCTATGTACAGGTTCCTCATGAGCACAATTAAGCTTTCTGGAATTCCCATTCTTTGCAATGTTATCCATAATTTTCTATGATCCACACAGTCAAATGTCTTTGCGTTGTCAATAAAACACAGGTAAACATCTTTCTGGTATTTCTGCTTTCAGCCAAGATGAATCTGACATCATCAATGATATCCCCGGTTCCACGACATCTTCTGAATCCGGCCTGAATTTCTGGAAGTTCCCTGTCGATTTACTGCTGCAGCCACTTTTGAATCATCTTCAGCAAAATTTTACATGCGTGTGATATTAATGATATTGTTTGATAATTTCCATATTCGGTTGGATCACCTTTCTTGGGAATAGGCATAAATATGGATCTCTTCCAGTCGGTTGGCCAGGTAGCTGTCTTCCAAATTTCTTGGCACAAATGAGTGAGCACTTTCAGCACTGCATCCGTTTGTTGAAACATCTCAATTGATATTCCATCAATTCCTGGAGCCTCGTTTTTGTGAATGCCTTCAGTGCAGTTTGGACTTCTTCCTTCAGTACTATCGGTTCCTGGTCATATGCTACATCTTGAAATGGTTGAACGTTGATCAATTCTTTTTGGTATAATGATTCTGTGTATTCTTTCCATCTTCTTTTGATGCTTCCTGTATCGTTTAATATTTTCCCCATAGAATTCTTCATATTGCACCTCGAGGCTTGAATTTTTTCTTCAGTTCTTTCAGTGTGAGAAATGCCGAGCATATTCTTTCCTTTGGGTTTTCTATCTCCAGCTCTTTGCACATGTCATTATAATACTTTAATTTATCTTCTCGAGCTGCTCCTTGAAATCTTCTGTTCAGTTCTCTTACTTCATCATTTCTTCCTTTTGCTTTAGCTACTTGACGTTCAAGAGCAAGTCTCAGAGTCTCTTCTGACATCAATTTTGGTCTTTTCTTTCTTTCCTGTCTTTTTAATGACCTCTTGCTTTCTTCATGTATGATGTCCTTGATGTCATTCCACAACTCGTCTGGTCTAGGTCATTAGTGTTCAACGCGTCAAATCTATTCTTGAGATGGTCTCTAAATTCAGGTGGGATATACTAAAGGTCGTACTTTGGCTCTCATGGAGGTGTTCTAATTTTCTTCAGTTTCAACTTGAACTTGCATATGAGCAATTGATGGTCTGTTCTGCAGTCGGCCCCTGGCCTTGTTCTGACTGATGATATTGAGCTTTTCCATTGTCTCTTTCCACAGATGTAGTCGATTTGATTCCTGTGTATTCTATCCAGTGAGGTCCATGTGTATAGTCGCCGTTTATGTTGGTGAAAAAAGGTATGTGAAATGAAAAAGTCGTTGGTCTTGCAAAATTCTATCATGAAATCTCTGACATCACTTCTATCACCAAGGCCATTGTTTTCAGTAGACTGCTAAGTCCTTCTTCCTAGTCTGTCTTAGCCTGAAAAGTCAGCTGAAACCTGTCCATCATGGGTGACCCTGCTGGTATCTGAATACCAGTGGCATAGCTTCCAGCATCACTGCAACATGCAATCCCCCACATTACAACAAACTGATAGACTCGTGGGGAAGGCTGTGTGTAAGTTCCAATTAACGTCCAGGGTGGTTGCCACCAATTGCACCACCAAGGCCACAAAATGGGGCGCATTGTTGCTATGGGAAACCCAAATTGAGGGAGGATTTCATTCAGGAAGTGCTTCACAACCTCGGTGGCCTTTTCAGTCCTGCAAGCAAAAGCTTCAACACAGTTAGTGAAGGTGTCGATAAAGACTAGCAGATATTTGTAATTCCCAGGATCTCGAGGCATGTCAGTGAAATCCACCTGCCAGTGGTCTCCAGGCATTGCCTCAGTTCACTGGACCCCCAGGGGGATCTTCAGCAGTGCTCTTGGGATTATTTCTTTGCTTAGGTGGGGAAGCTCTTTACCACTGCCAAAATAGTGGCGTGGACCCTTGGTTCAATTAAATGTCTCCTAACCCAATTATAGTCAGCGCATCCATAATGGGTGGACTGGTGGACTCTCTGTAGGATAGGATGCCTGAGTTTTGATGCAATGAAAATCTTTCCATAGGGGGTGTACAGCCACCCATCGTTGTTTAGAGTGGCCCTCCAGGTCTTGGCAATGTTTTTATCTTCTTGGGAATAGTCTGGGTAGAGGTCAGGTGGCTGTAACTCCAAATGGAGAATTAGTGGAGCTACTACAATAGGTTTCTGTTGGATTGCAGCTTTCTCTGCTGCTGCATCTGCTTTAAAATTACCCTTGGCCACCGTGGTGTCCCTTTTCTGATGCCCTCTGCAGTGTATTACTGCTACTTGGATGGGTAGGAGAATGGCTTGTAAAAGTTGTAAGATCTCTTAAGAATATTTAATGTCCTTACCTCTTGCTGTTAGGAGCCCCCTTTCCTTCCAGATTGCCCCATGTGCATGCAATACCCCAAATATGTACTTTCAATCAGTGGAAATAGTTGCTCGTTTACCTTTGGCGATTCTAAGGGCCTGAAACATGGCAATGAGCTTGGCTTTCTGGCCAGAAGTACCTAGGGGAGGCACTTTAGCCTCTAGAACCTCCTCCAAAGTGACCACTGCATATCCAGCTTTCCTTTCTCCTTGTTCCATGTAACTGCTTCCATCGATGAACAGTTCAAGGTCTGGGTTTTGGAGCAGCTGGTCAGTGAGGTCAGGCCAATTGGTATAAACCAGGTCAATGGGCTTTAGGCAATTATGTTCCTTTTCTTGTTTCGGCAAGGTGGGCAGTAGGGTGGCCAAGTTTAAACTGGCTGTTTCTTGTAGGGTGATGGCTCGGTCATCTAACAGCACAGCTTGGTGCTGGCTATTCGTCCTGGGGAGATCCAGTGCAACGCTCTGCTCTAAGATGGTCAGAACTGAGGGGCACAGTGACCTAGAGAGGTTAGCCAAGGGCGAGTTTTTCGGCTTCCTTGATGATTAATACTGTGGCTCCTACTGTGTAAAGACACGCTGGCCATCCTCCAGTGACTGGGTCTAGCTGCTTTGAGAAATACGCCACCAGCCGCTTCCAAGTCCCGGGAGTCTGGGGAAGTACCCCGGCCGCCACTCCGGCAGACTCATGTACAAACAGGTCAAAAGGTTTACTCATATTGAGGAGTCCTAAGACTGGGGCATCTATCAACTTTGTTTTAATGGCATCAAAATCCTGTTGCTCCATCCTGGTCCATTCTAAGGGGTCCGTATCTTTTCCCTCTAATACTCGGTGTAAAGGTTTGGCAATAAGTCTGAAATTTGAGATCCAAATATGACAAAAAACAGACATTCCCCAAAAACCTCATAGCTGTCTCTGGTTGGTAGGGACCCCCAATCTGCAGATACTGTCTTTTTGGGTGGGGAGGAGTTCTTGCTCTTCATCTGATTTTTAAAATCAGATAAACCACCTCCTTTTGGTTGACCTGAGCTTTTTCTTCCAAAACTCAATACCCTGCGTTTCCCAGGAAGTTCCAAATTTCTATGGTGTTTTGGAATGAGTCGTACTCACTGCAACTGGTGATGAGCAGATTGTCCATGTACTGGAGGAGGACACCATTGGTCAGGGTCTGCTGTCTCAGTTCTTGGGCCAAAGATGATCCAAAAAGAGTAAGACTGTTTTTAAAGCCCTGTGGGAGGACTTGCCAGCACAACTGAGGTTTCTGTCCTGTTCCTGGGTCTTCCCACTTGAAGGTGAAGATTTTCTGATTTTTCTCCCCCACTCAGATGAAAAAGAAGGTATCCTTCAGGTTCAGCACAGTGAACCTGGAAAAGGTGGGCGACATGACTGACAGCAGGATATGCAAGTTGGGAACTACAGGGTGGACCATGACTGTTACCTGGTTGACAGCTCAAAGATCTTGAACGAATGGGTATTCTCCGTTTTTCTTCTTCACTGGCAGGATGGGGGTGTTGAACTGTGACTGACACAGTCTAAACAGTGATGTTTCAGGTATCTGGTGATGATTTTGCCCAGCGCCTGTCGGGCTTCAGCTCGGATGGAATACTGCTTAAGCCTTGGGGGAACTATATCAGGTAACAATTCCATGACAACAGGAGGGACATTTTTTGCTCTCCCCGGTATTTTGTTGGCCCACACCTATGGCACTACTGCATCTTTGATATCTGGATCACTCATCCTTGGTAATGCTCTTCTTTCCCGTAGTTAGTTGGTGGCCCAGTAGTAAGGGACATTTGTAACTGCCACCGGTTTTCCAGAGGAACTCGCATCTGCATGTTTCCATTCTCAAAAGAGATCTGTGCTTGTAGTTTGCACAGTAAGTTGCATAATAGCAGGGAGATGGGGCTATCAGGCATGTAACGAAAGGAGTGTGTTAAAGATTTTCCTTGTATAGAACAAGTTAGATGTTGTAGGAAGGGAGGGTGCTCTTCCTTTCCTGATACTCCCACAATAGACACTGTCACCCTCTTCAGGGTAGCTCTTTTGTGTCAGAACTGAGTGGGTCGCTCCAGTATCTACCGGAAACTTTACAGGTTCTCCCTCCACCTTCATTATAACCAGAGGCTTGGGTGGGAGGACTTGTCTCCGGTCCCCCTCAGTCTGAGTCTTCCCCTACCAGCATCACAGGACATTGGGTCACTCCAGGCACTTTTTGTTTCTGCCTTGAATCTTACGGCATTCCCTTTTCCAGTGTCCCTTCTCCTTGCCTCACACACACTGAATATGGTCTAATGGGGGCTGGGCCTTGGAGGTTCCCCTCTGCCCAAACTTCCCTACTTTTCTTGAGTTATTAGAATTTGAGTCTCCTCCACGTGAGATGGCTGCCAGGAATGCTGCCTGCCTTTTTTGTTCTGAGATTTTCCACTTTTTTTGTTCCTTATCTTGGTTGGAATACATTTGGTAAGCTATTTCAACCAGTCAAGAGAGCCCTGGTTCTACACCCCCTTCAACTTTTTGAAGTTTCTTTCTAATATTAGGGGCGCTTTGCCCAATGAGTATCATATTAATCATGTGGGCATTCTCGGGGCTTTTGGGGTTGGTGTCTGTGAACTGTTTGAAAGCTTCACAAATTCTCTGCAGAAACTTTGATGGATCTTCATTAGACTCTTGCTTAACCCCATACACTTTACTAAGATTCTTCTGCTTTGGCACCCCTTTCTTCACTCTTCTAAGGGACACGTCCAATGATAGGTAAGTCGCATGCATCCCTCGGCTGTGTTCTCGTCCCAGCCAAGGTCCCCTGTTGGGAACGCCTCTGCCCCTGACAAGTCTGCTACCTGCAGCTCATGGCATCTGTCTGCCTCTGCCTTAGCCCTTAGCCTCTGCCATGCAGCGCTCCTCTGGAGGTAGGAGCATATCTAATAGTGCCTGACAGTGGGCCCAGTTGGGGTTGTGGGTACGGAAAATGGAAGCAAAAAGATCTTGCACTCTCTTGGGTTCCTCCTGGTAACCAGAACAATGATTTTTCAAACTGTACAGATCACTGGGTGAGAAGGGCTGGTAAACCGAGACCATACCTGCATCTCCCACTGAGACCTGATGGAGAGGGTTCATGCTGCTCAGTGGTTGGCATGAACATGGTCCTAAGATACTATGGCTCTCTCGAGAACCAGTCTTGCTTGCGGCATTTCCGCTTTCCCTAATGGCTAAATCAGGGCTCCTAAAAGTTATTCCGCTCTGCGTGTGGGACAGTGAGCCCACTGGTGGGACAGAAGGACCAGGAGGGGTGGATACAAGGTTGAGGGGGCCTAACAGTGGGGGCTATCACTGGTGAGGTGTCTCTATTGGGTAGAGGTAGGGTGTAGGGAGGGGGCAGCAGGGGAACCGAGGCAGCAGGAGCCGGAAGATCTCCTCGGGGTTAGGAGGGAGGACTGGCAGTCATGATCTGTCAGTCCCTTTCTGAACTAAGATTTTCATCTCTTCTGTAACTCTGTTCTGGTACAGAGTCATGAAAGCTTCCATACAATACTTTTCATCCCATTTACCCTCGAGAGTACAGAAAAGAGCAAGTTGGAGGGTAGTATTATAATTTAGAAATCCATTTTGCTAGCCACTTCTTCCCATCTGCCAATTCGTATTGAGGCCATGCGGTGTTACAAAACAAAATCACCTTTTTCTTTTTCACAGGCCCTGACCCAAAATATTCCCAGTTCTTAAGGATGCATCCTAACGGGCTGCATTCCAGGATTCCTTGAACTTTTCCCGTTCTCTGGACACACACACACCTTACACACTCACACAACCTAATTCACTACACCAACTTAATAACAGATACCTAGAGACTTTAACATCCTCAACGGTCAATTCCTCACTTCTTGGGACTCTTCTAAGGCCTTACCTAGGAATTACTCTATTACTTATCAAATAACCCAGGTGTGTTCCATGTCTCTGATGGAATCACTGTTGGGTCCAAGGCGGGTTGGCCTCTAGGACTGCCCCAAGGTCTCCTGGAGAATTCTTCAGGTGGCGCCAGACATCAAGAGGAGTTCCTGGCAAGGCCCACCTCAGGAAATGAATGATGACTTCTGGCTGGCTAACCAGAAATGTTGCTGGGTGGAAACCCCAGGTTTTGCTCAGCATGACTCATCACAGCCAATAAACAAGAGGCCAAGGTGGGAGATCAGAAAGGCACGTTTATTTCATTGCACAAGGAAATGAACAGTTGGGGCTGCTGCCTCCAAGACTGCTTGCAGGCAGCTTGGGGAGGCGAGCTTTTACAGAAAGCAGACAAGGAAGTGTAAATTGATCATTAATATTAAGGATCTACCTCCGCACAGGCGTCTAGAGTTTGAGGATGACTATATATTTTCTTTAGACAAGGGTCTGAGTCTCCAGGATGTAGGAAAAGGTCGATTTTCCTTCATTAGCATGTTAAGTGTTCACCCAGAGGCGGGGTGTGTATATGTATTTTGCACTTAATGAGCTAATAGGTCACTTAAAGTGCCAAGATGTCATGGAAAACCTGCTAAAACCAATTGAGGCCAGCTATGGCCCATTCTATGGTTATCTTGTCAAGGACAATTTCAGAAAAATGTGCGGCCTGTTCTGCTCTGTGTAGGAGCATAAGCCAGAGCAGGTTATTCTTAGAAGGGCTGAGCTCTAAGGCTGCCTGTCTCAAGCAAATGGGCGCTCTCGGCATCACCTTTGCAGCGTGTCCCTGCCTAGGTCCCCCTACAGCCGGTGTCACCTACCTCCATTGCACATCGTTGAGAATGTTTTCACCCAAAGAAGCGATAGAAACACATTCCCGCACTCCTGGACTAATCCCACGACAATATACACATGGGGAACTGCAGGCATGGGAGAGTCAGGCTCTTTGACATCCAAGGCTGAACTTCTAAAAAGTTCTCAGAGAACACTCTGAGGTTTGATGAAACACGTTGCATGGCTCACATGTGCCATGTGGCTCACAGGCCCCAGAGGGCAAGATACAGGGCCTGCTAAGCCTGAATAGCTGGCCATGGGTGCCACAGGTGGCCCCAAGTGGGAAGTCTCCTGATAATAAGGCTCTTTCCCCTGCCCTCGGCTCCACTTCGGGCACATCTAGGTTTCTCTGCACACTTCCCCTCCCTTCCCAGCCCATACCTGCTCGTGCGCGATGGCACGAGCCAGCAAAATTGAACTGCTGCTGGGACACGCTCCTCAGGAAAACTGCACTTTTAGAGAGTCTGCCCAAGACATGTACATGCACCCAGATGGGTCTTGCCACAGCCCCACTCACCCAGGTTTTGATCTGCAATTTCAATGTGGTCCCTCTACCATCTTAGGCCTCTGAATTTGTTGTTAGTTATTGTGGAGTGGGCTCTGACTCATGGTGACCTTATATATAACAGAATCAAACATTGCCTGGTTCTGCTCCTGTGGACTACCAGTCCCTAATCCTGCCTGCTGCAGAAACACCCGGCCTGAACTCAGCACTTCCCCTTTGGTACAGGAATCCATATCAGTAAATCACTACCCCACTGGTGCAGTAGTTAAAGTGTTCGGCTGCTAACCCAGAGGTCGGAGGTCTGAACACACTAGCCGCTCTTCAGGAGTGTGATGGTTAAGATTGTGTTTCAACTTGGCTGGGCCATGATTCTCAGTGTTTTAATGTGATCACTCCCATGACTGAATATACTGTGAGTAGCCAATCAGATGAAAGGAAGTTTCCTTGAGGGTGTAGTCTGCATCTGAATATAAGCAGACATTCTGGCTTTTTGCTCCCTCTGTATCCTTCGGCTGGCTCCTATCATCTCATCTCCAGCTCTTGGGACTTGAGCTGTCAGCTTATCTGCCGAACTTGGGATTCATCGATCTTCACAGCCTATGAGCAGAGCCCTGCTCTCTGACCTGCTGATCTTGGGTTCGCCAGTCCCTGCAGCTACGTGAATCAGGAGAAACCTGTGGTCTTGCCTGCTGATCTTGGAATTCATCAACCTTCACAGCCTGTGAGTGGGAGCCCTGCTCTCCGACCTGCCAATCTTGGGCTCACCAGCTTCTGTGGCTGCATGACTTGGGAGAGGCCTCTACCCTGATCTATGGACTTGGGATGTTCTAGCCTTTACAATCATGTGAGCTGTTTCCTTGATATAAATCTCTCTATATATATATATTTATATGCTTTACTGGTTTTGCATCTCTAGAGAACCCAGCCTAAGACAGGGAGAAAGATGTGGCAATCAGCTTTCGTGATGATATACAGCCTTGGAAACCCTGTGGTGCGGTTCTATACTGTCCTGTAGGGTTACTATGAGTTGGAATCAATTCCACACTGTGGGTCTGGGTGGGTGATAACAGAAAAATTCATACTTTTTTTTTCCCAGAGAGCTGGTTATGAATGTGTTGGCAAAGGAGGCATCTCTGTTCAGGGATGTAGGGGAAGCCTCTATGTTCTCAGATGTTCCTAGGTACAAGATACAGTTCAATAACACATGGGCATCCTTAGAATTGGCTATCTTCTCTTATAACTATGGAGAGAATGTTCTCTTTAAATATATCCTACCTCCAAACCATTCAAATTCCAAACACTTTCCCATCAACATTTCTCTCAATAATTCCAACTCTGGACTACAGAGTTTCCCCTACTTCTTGTGGAGGCAATATATCAGAATTCCAGGTTGCATATCTAGAAGATTCCTCCAGGAAACCTGATGGATCTCCCTAAGCAAACTCTTCTGATTGAAAATCACTGGACAGCAGACAAGAGGGGGAAACAGGGTCAGAGATAAAATCTGGGAATTTTAAACTAGAATGTGGTTGGCCAGGAAGGAAATATGGAAATATCAGCCCCACACATAGGGAATTTTTTCTGTTTTTCTGCCAAGCTGAGTAGCATAGTTTCTATCTGTAGGCATGTGGGAACCAGTATCAGTTGTCAATAAGAAAATATCATTAATAACTCTTTGTAAAACATTTTAAATGCATTAATTCCCATCAAGAATGAGCCAAATTTTGTCTAACCATTCAGCCAACGTTAACATTTTCCTTTTGTTTTAACCAATTTGCATTACTGTAATGTAGTGACATGACTATATTGTATTACAGGCAGTCTCCGTATTAAGAACGTCAGACTACCTACCAAAAATTCGTAGTTAGGAACCAGCCCACATAAAACCTATAAGGAAAAAAATGACTGAGAAAGCTGGAAAGGGAGAAGGGGCAGCTGTGTTAGATACTCTAGGCTTCCTCCTCTCTTTGGCCACCGCCCATTGACAAGTCCAGGGCGGCAAGGCTCCAGACTATTGGATGCGCAGCCTCGAGCGTAGGTGGGCAGCGGTTTGAAGCTTGCTGATTGGCCAGGCCCGCCACGCGAAGCGGCGCCGAAGTGCTTAAGGATCTTGGAAGGTGGGGCCTGTTCTTTCCGAGCTCAAAGGAAGGCGGGTGCTTGTGGGTCTCCGCTGGGCTCTCCGTGTCATAGGGGTAGGCCTGCTGCCAGCGGCCGCCCAAGGAAGAACCTGCTGTGGCACATACACACGCGGGAGAAGCGCAGCCTGTTGTGGGAACTGGGGCCCCAACACAGTGTACCTGCAGGTAGTGGTGGCCAGGACTCCCGCTCTCTGCGTGTTCTTCTAGTACAACTGCTCATTGAGTAGGGCACAGTGGGGCTCCGTGGCGCCCCCTTACCCAGCTCTGCCCACCCCATCTCACTGGGCAGCCCAGGGCCACCACAGCACCGCTCTGGGCTAGTTTCCCCTACCTTACACATGTGGGATTTCACTATTTCAGCAGTTCTTAGCCTTCCGCTGGTTGCAAGGTGGGGAGTGACAGTCTTTGATTGTTGACCTCTGTATGTCCATATGGTTTCCCGAGTCCTGGAGATCTTTGGACTTGAGTTTCCCTAAAGATCCTCTTCCTAACCCTTGGGTCCCAGGCTCGCTCTTAGCACAGCCTGAGCAGCACTTCTCCCTTACACCCCCGGCACCAGTCTCATAGTTGGTGCGTGGGGTTGACAGGTCTGGTGAGGAGGTGATGGGGAATGATCCCTCTGGTTCTAGCACTATCCTACCCGTGCACCCAACTCTCCCTGCCTCTGCTAAGAACCGTTCAAAACCCAACAGAAATGGGCCCAGTGGTACAACGCAGATTTTTTAGTTCAGAGTCTACAATAAAGTATCTAATTGGTCTAAAAGATTTTACAAACAGAATCTTCTGAGTATTTTTGGTAACGTTTGCCCTGTAGATATCTCTTCAACTATGGAGAAGGTACATACAATGGTTGGTAATAACAAATGGATGCTATCAAATCAAAACATTAGTATTATTATTATTGTATTATTATGTTAAAGATGTTTTAGTGTATCTGGAAGTGTTTATTGTTTTTATGCATAGAAAGGTACCAAACCAAATGCACTGTAGTTGAACCGATTCTGACTTGTGGCGACCCTCTAGGACAGAGTAGAACTGCCCAATAGGATTTCCACGGCTGTAAATCCTTACGGAAGAGACTGACACATCTTTCTCCCAAGGAGTGGATGGTAGATTCAAACTACCGATCTTTTGCTTGGCAGATGAGCGCCTTAACCACTGCACCACCAGGGCTCCTCTATAGAAAGGTACACTATATACTAAGACAGACATTTGACTAACTGACGTTAGATATGAACTGAATCTAACTGTCCCAATTTACATACAAACTCAATTTAAAGACAGACATAGGAATGGAACTTGTTCCTAATCCAGGGACTGCCTGTACTATAATGCAGTGATGACATTCTTAAGATAATTATTCAAAGTGTAATTATTGGAGCAAAGGGTTTAAGTATTTGGGTGGGTCTTGATACAGTATTACATTCTAGAAAGGCTATCTCAATTTATGCTGTCCTAAATTGTGCTCATGAGGAACCTGTACTTAGACCAAGAGGCAATTGTTCGAACAGAACAAGGGGATACTGCGTGGTTCAAAGTCAAGAAAAGAGTGCATCAGGGTTTTATCCTTTCACCATACTAACTCAATCTGTATGCTGAGCAAATAATCCGAGGAGCTGGACTATATGGAGCACTCAGCATCAGGATTGGACGAAGACTTATTAACAACCTGTGATATGCAGATGACACAAGCTTGCTTGTTGAAAGTGAAGAAGACTCGAAGCACTTACTGATGACGATCAAAGACCACAGCCTTCAGTATGGATTACACCTCATCATAAAACAAAAATCCTCACAACTGGACCAATAAGCAAGATCATGATAAACAGAGAAAGACTGAAGTTGTCAAGAATTTCATTTTACTGGGATCCACAATCAATGCCCATGGAAGCAGCAGTTGGGAAATCAAACAACGCATTGCATTGGGCAAATATGCTGCAAAAAATCTCTTCAAAGTGTTAAAAAGCAAAGATGTCACTTTAAGGACTAAGGTGCTCCTGACTCAAGCCATAGTGTTTTCGATCGCCTTATATGCCTGTGAAAGCTGGACAATGAATAAGGAAGACTGAAGAATTTAGGCCTTTGGATTATGGTGTTGGCAAAAAATACTGAATATATCATGGGCTGCCAGAAGAATGAACAAATTTGTCTTGGAAGAAGTACAGCCAGAATGCTCCTTAGAAGCGAGGATGGGGAGACTTCGTCTCACATACTTCGGATGTTATCAGGAGGGATCAGTCCCTGGAGAAGGACATTATGCTTGGTAGAGGGTCAAAGAAAAAGAGGAAGACTCTCAACGAGATGGACTGACACAGTGGCTGCAACAGTGGGCTGAAGTACAACAATGATTGTGAGGATGGCACAGGACCAGGCAGTGTTCCGTTCTGTTGTACGTAGGGTTGCTATGAGTTGGAACTGATTTGATGGCACCTAACAACAGTAGTGAATAGAAGTGTGGGTTTTACTACCCTTCCACACTTTCTGCACCTCTGTATCTCAAATTGGATTGTATAATTTAAACAACTTTTTCCAATTTGATATCATAACTGAGGTTAAATTTTATTTTCATACACATCACTGAATCATTTTTGCATATATTGTGTGTATGTGTATGTCAGGAAGGGAGATAGGTAGTTTTCATTGCAAAAGAAAAGGTGTTGAATAAACCCTTTTGGAGCCATCTCTGAAGTAGAACTTGGCTGGAGAAAGTATCTTTGGTGGTCATACAAAATAGGTTCTGGTGCCACTCATTAAAGGTCCTTGATGAAGCTGATATTACTCTCCAGTGTCCTGGGATTTGGCTGGCAGACCCTCTCACTTATTCTGCCCGGTAGTTTTTGAGCAAACAGACCAGAGAAGACAAAGCTTGTTTTGTGGATCCCAACGGAGCTACTGCCTTGAACATGTATCCCCTGGCTTCAGAGAAGTACCAGAGACCCAGTAGAGGTCTTACACAGTGAAAGAGACTGTGGCTTAATGCTGAATGTGTGAGAGGCACTATGGCACGTGATCCTGCCAAGTCCATGGGAAATACCTGTTTACCCTCAGCGTAATGGTCCTAAACATGATTCCTTGTTTTTATTAGTTCCAACGCTAATGCAATATACTTAAGTACCAACACCAAGATCCCTTAGTTACTAAGTTACTTTCATCAATAAAAGTTTCAGGACCATGACAATGGCCCTTACAGAGGCTTTGAAAGTTTATACTATTCATCTACTTAGATTAACACATATGATTCTTTATAAAAATGTCCAGTCTTTTCCCTCCCCAGAAACGATAACCAGGACTTTTTAAGGTAAAGTCAGATGTCTTTATAAATGCGATGATGACCTGGATTCAAAGGGGTCCAAATTTAACCAGTAAAATTATACCCAGTGAAGGCCAGCCGTATAGGAGATACTAACAAAGAGGATGGTCCCATGGGTGATCCCCATATATGCCCCACCCCAGCATGGATTAGCAGGGAACGAATTATAATTGTTTCAGATGTGTGGTATATGGGGGTATTATTCTCCACAATAAGAAGCCATGTTTCAATCAGGTTCTGGAACATCGAGATGAATGATCTGAGTCCTCCAACCTTGAACAATCTTTAGAAGCAGTAGCATTAAGGAAGCTATATTATGAAATTCAATTGGAATCCTATTTAGATAATTATTTGGGTCCTAAGCCTTCCTCAGCCATATATTTAATGTTGCTTTAGAGCTGGTATTTGTGTATCTCCCATTTTGTCTCCTGGATAACTAACCCACCCTTTGTGATGAGATGGTTCATATAAATTTTTCTTCCTTGTTTTCTTTCTTTGTTTTAATAAAGAGCAAATCAGGGCCTACTACTGATGTTTTATCTGTTCCCTTAAATGATATATATATATATATACACACACATACATATATATATATATATATGTATATATAAAGTTTCCGTCACTTCAACTTCTACTCATGGCAACCCCACGTACAACAAAACAAAATGTTGCCTGGTCCTGCACCATCTTCACAATTGTTGTTATGCTTGAGTCCATTGTTGCAGCCACTGTGTATTTTGAGTGCCTTCCAAGCTAAGGAGCTTACCTTCTCCCTGGGTTGGGTCCGTTTATTAATAGAATCTTTATGCATCTGCAATTACACAGCTTGTGACACTATCCACCAGAGTAGCAGGTAATGAAAAGGCACTTGTGTGAGGCACCTGAGCTGAAATTTTAGATGCCCATTTCAATATGTAATAAGACAAAACCTGTGGTCTGCAGATGATTAGACTAATGAGAGTTTCATTTACTGCTGTTGTTATTAGGTGCCGTTGAGTTGGTTCAGACTCATAGTGACCCTATGTACTACAGAACGACACAGTGCCTGGTCTGTGCCATCCTCACAATCTTTGTTATGCTTGAGCCCACTGTTGTAGCCAGCGTCAATCCATCTAGCTGTGTCTTCCTCTTTTTCGCTGACCCTGTACTTTACCAAGCATAATGTCCTTCTCCAGGGACTGATCCCTCCTGATAACATGTCCAAAGTACGTGAGACATAATCTTGCCATCCTTACTTCTAAGGAGCATTCTGGTTGTACTTCTTCCGAGACAGATTTGTTCATTCTTTTGGCAGTCCACGGTAGATTCAATATTCTCTGCCAACACAATTCAAAGGCATCAATTCTTCTTTGGTCTTCCTTATTCATTGTCAAGCTTTTGCATGCATATGAGGTGACCGAAAATACCATGGCTTGGGCCAGACACACCTTAGTCTTCAAGTGACATCTTTGCTTTACAACACTTTAAAGAGGTCTTTTGCAGCTGGTTTGCCCAATGCATCTTTTGAGTTCTTGACTGCTGCTTCCATGGGTGTTGATTGTGGATCCAAGTAAAATGAAATCCTTGACAACTTCAATCTTTTCTCCATTTATCATGATCTTATTGGTCCAGTTGTGAAGATTTTTGTTTTCTTTGAGGTGTAATCCATAATGAAGACTATGGTCTTTGAGCTTCATCAGTGCTTCAAGTCCTCTTCACTTACAGCAAGCAAGCTTGTGTCATCTGCATAATGCAGGCTGTTAATGAGTCTTCCTCCAATCCTGATGCCCCATTCTTCTTCATAGAGTCCAGCTTCTTGGATTATTTGCTCAACATACAGATTGAATAGGTACAGTGAAAGGATACAACCCCGATGCACACCCTTCCTGACTTTAAATCACACGGTTTACTGTAGGGTCCTGTATATTATCCTATTTTACCATTTGTCATAAACTTAGATGCTGACCAAAATTTGCCTGCAGGACAAATTGGATCGATCAATATAGGGCATCTTTTATGAAAATTATTAGAAGCTAGTTTGTGCCTTTCTTCAGTGCTCTGGATACTATATCTCACAATGGACTGATGGATATGTAAAGACCAACTCTGTTGCAACTGCCCATGACTAACCGTTTCTTGATGCTCAAAGTGTCTCTGCCTGACTGTGGAAACTCACTAGGGCTGGCCCCTTTCGCCTATGTGACACTATCCAAATGTCTCTGAAAGTATTTTTTCATCTATAGCTACAAGGTGTTAAAGTCCATTTTTATTTTTCTGTGTTAAGCTGCTCACCGTAAAGTCCTGGTCCCACAGCTGTAATGTAATGCACAGCCTTATAAGGGTATGAACTAATGCTATTGTTTCCAATTTAACTCTAGTCTTAACCTAGTCTAATACTTTACTATTAAAGCTTTTTTCCCTAATTCAATGTTTTCTGACCAATTTCAATGTTTCATAATCACAAAAAAACCCCACAATTTTAGTTTCACTTAAAGCTAGAAACTTTAGTTTTCCTTTTATAAAAAAATACAATTGGACTTTATCCAGCAATAACAAAGAAAACAGTAGTCATCTCATCTTTCCATTTGAGTATGGGAAACAGACACTCATACACAGATAATGGCTGCAGCACAGAGGATGCTGTGTCCAATTTCTTGGGGACACATTTGGAGTTTGCTACACTGATACAGGTCTAGATGATTAGCACTATGAGCAACAATTAAAACAACATATGAAAAGAGAATCCAGATCTTTCTACCCCACTGAAAAATACAGAAATACTAAAGCACAGAGTACACCCAGTATCAATGGAATCTCCATACAGTTAGCACACAATAGTAGTATCAGCGAGTACAGATAGCTTTGAGATTTCATCAGAAAAATCTCCTGTCTTTCCCATACGTTTGGTTCTTTTTTAAATTATTTTTCACCTAATCCTCACTATTCAAATTTTAGCACATTCCACTTACGATCACATCGGTGTGTGTGTATATATTAAACTAACAATCCAGGTTAATGGCATGTCCTTGAAGTTTTTAAAAAATACAGAAACTTCAGACTGTTACACCCACAGAATGTTACAGCCTATCAAAGAATGCTCTGCAGGAGTAGGGTGGTCCTTATCCTCTCATAAGGTGGGTAATGGTGGGGGGAAATGTAGACAATCCAAATATAGAAAGAAAGAGCCTATGGTCAAAAAAATCACCAACCTATCAGATCTGCAGTGACCCAGGAGGTATAAATATCAGTAACCTAGACTTAAGCACAACACTATCGAAGAATGAACTAGTGGAACTTGAATAAGAGAAACAATAGGAATGTCCAAGTTTCAAGAACAGCTCAATTCCAGGAATCATCCCTGAAGAGATGATCTTGAAGCTTGTTGCAGTGCGAACAATGGCTTTTCTCACCATGGTCATGTAACTCCCACCCAGGTGATTGGGCAGGACTGTGCAGATAGGGATTGCATGGGAACTTGTCAGTTTTGCCATCCCACTGGGCTTGCAATGAGCCATTTCAGAGGTGAGGAAGAGAAAATACCACCACCAAGGAAGAACAACCAGCAGCCAACATACCCTTTGGACCCAGGATCCCCATGCTGAGGGTCTTGGAAGCATTAGACAGAGGGAGAGTGAGCTGTAACCCTAAAGATGGTGAGAAGCAGTGGCAGGAGAGACCTGGCAGCTGGAGACAGCATGGTGGGCTTCCTGTCCCACAGAGAAAGCTGAGTGCCTTTGGGCAAAGGCCCAGGGCCAGGGAGAGGCATGCCTGAGAGAACAGTTAGGAAGAGGCTGTCCTGATGGAAGAACTGTATCCTTAACATTCCTGAATCTGAATTGTAACCTGTTACTTCCCTAATAAACCTCATAATTGTGAGTACTGTCTATCAGTTCTGTGTGCCCACTGCAATGAATTATCAAACCCACTGGAGATTGCTGTGGGAAGGATGGTTGCTCTCAGAATTGGTAAAGATGGCAGACAGGAGGCATGTCTGACCTCTGCCTCATAGGAATCAGCCTTGAGCTGTTGATCTTGATTCTCCTTTCCCCTTGGGAAGTTAGAGGAGGTTAGACATGGCCCCCACGCCATTTTTACACTTGTCATGGCCTCAGAATGGAAACTTTATATAGATGCTGAAGAGTCCAGAACAGGTGATATAAGTACTATGGAAAGGTTTATCAATGGCTAATACATTTTGACTGAAATCTCACTCCCAGTAGATTACAAACCAATACTATATTGGTTATAACACAAAAAAACCCAATTTTATGGTTCCAACAGATCCACTTGGCCAAAGATTCACTTGGCAAATGCCAAAAGTGGTATTTTTAATGGAACAATTTTTACTGAAAAGTCTATAAAAGAGCCCAAATGAATCCAAATAAGGATTAAATCATCTTAGCCAGTAAACAACTGTCTACATCTCCAACTCATTTACAGTTTTATAAAACATTTTTAGAAAGCTTTTGAATATCTATTGGCAATAATCAAAAAGATACCGAATATTAGGTTGGTAATTCAACTTGGTTTTACAATCTTTTTCTGAGGGGATACCCAGCATCTGAACCCCGTTACTACGTTTGAAGAACTTTCATTATAAGAGGAATGGACATCACCAGAGATCCAGATTTAGGATTGGATGTAATGTGAAACTTTGGGTTATCCCTATTTGGGAAGAGATCAAGCAGGATTTTAAAACAGATAGCTGTATTATGTTAGGTTATATATACATTTTAAAATACGTATAAAAAGTGAAGAAAATATTGATATATGGGCTGGGCAAGAGCTGGACTATACTGGAAACCTTATTTCTTTGCTGTTGCTTAGAAAATGAACAATTCTATAAATGACTAACTGCCCACTTAATTAGTATGAGTGAAAGGCAGGGCCCACCTACAACTATAGACTCTCCTGAAAACACAAGCTACTGGTGACCCTAGGACCCACCAGACCTAGGCACTTGCCCCAAACTTGGAATCAGAAGAAATCAATGCAGAGGCGTGACCTCGAGGAACTCTCATGGGTTCCGCAGCATGAGTCAAGAAGTTATTTCTGTCTTCATGGCCCTGAGCCTGGTCTTAGTTTCTTGACAGTTATGTGAGCCACCTACTACCTTCTTTAAAAACTCCTTTTTCTGAATCAAGTGGCTAGAATTGGTTCCTATGCTTTCCAATTAAGAACTCCAGGTTGCTACAATTTGAAAAGAGCAATATGCTTACTTACTGATGTGAGCCATTAAGTCTTCTAAAGTAAAACTGACTGAATCCATGTGCAACATCTATAGACAAACTAGAAAACACTGATTTTGCAAGATAAAGTTCTAAAGGCCGAGGTGAAATTAACTTGTCTTATTAAGTATAATAAGACATATAGAGTAGATGAATTGAGTCAAAAAACCACACTTTTTAAAAATACAAATGGCTTACCTGAAAACAGCATAAAATAGTTTGGATTTCCTTCTTAGCTAAAATCTCTCAAAAACATCAAGAAAAGCACACTTTATATTTGTCAAGCCTAAGAGAGAACTGAAGCACCATACCACAAAATCAGGTAGAAAGAATCCAAAAGCAGTAAAGACTGAGCTGGAGTGTGGGAGGAAATGAATATATGGTCCCCTCGACAGGCACATTTCTATGAAGTGAGGGAGACATCCCTTTAACTGTAGACCAAGATCCTTCACAATGGGGAGAACCAAGTGCTTTCTTTCCTGGAGTCATTCTGGATCTGAGAACCAGAAAAGTCTAGGCTAGACAAGGAATGACGGGGAGAAAAACATATTTGCATGAAGCAGTCAAGCCTTATGACAGTCAAAAATGAGACTGCACAGTGAACAGCCCTGCAGATAAGTCCAGTGCTGGGTAGGAAGGAGTCAAGGCCAAAATCCACACAAACTCTGGGAGCCTGGAATATGGTTGTTACAGGAGAAACTCACCTTATGCAAAAGGAATAGTTGAAAATGAATGGGTACAAGCCCTGTGCAAAGACTTCGTAAGAATAGATGGATGTGAAAATAACACCAATTTATTACCTCTGGATCAGAGACTTCAGGCCTATGGTAGTACACAGGATTAGAATCCATGATTTAGGGGCAAGGGCCAGAAAGACATGCAAACCAAATCTAAAGATCAGTGAGTACAAATCTTGCCTCCGTAAAAACATCCTCGCAAGTTTAATTTAGGTGATAAACACTTAGTTGGGGCAGCAACTTGCCACTCAGAGGCCTCTCACATTAGAGGATATATCCCAGAGAAAAGACAAGTTGTGACATGAAGGGAGAACAAAACACTTTAAAAACAGAGCTCTTTTACACTGCTCTTGATATACAAAAATAAGCCCAGTTGCACATTATACTGACCATGCATTCTCAATTACCTCCTATAGAACCCTCTCTGGACTAAATTTCCAGGTCCTCATTCTCAGGGAACTATTTTATTTGCAATGAATAATATCCCTGGGAATCTAAGCCCTAAAGAGTAACCCTGATTCTAATGTAAATAGAAATCTCAGAATCCTGAGGAATCTTTGCTATCTGGTTTTCTAGTCTTCCCTAAATGGTCAGACAAAACAGATGGAAATCTTTGTATTTCCTTTTTTTTGCTGACTCATTTTTACTTGTCATATCATTACAGCAAAACAGCAATCTAAAAAGGAAGAAAACCACACATAAATCTAAAAATCAGATAGATATACTCATATCCCCTTTCAACTCTGATCCATACACAATTATTTTTTTTATGTTTCCAAAAATGAATGTTCTATATTCTTGCCCTTCATTCTTTATTTCATATCATAGCCGTTTTTCTATTTTCTACTAAATCTTCATATATAATAGGAAGTGCTGTATGAAACAGATTAGAAAACTAACAAACTGGGAAGTCATGTAATAAAATGATACACTGCAAAACTGTTTCCTATCTTAAATTCTAAAAACTACAGCAATTTTTCCATCTACTCAACAATAAGCCTGCCAGTGTTAGCATTCTATTTACTCTTTATTACAAAAGAGATTTGTCTCACTGGCAAACCACAGTCTATTGACCATTTGATGGTTTTCTTTTAGGCCTGAGTGCTTTTTGCAAAGAAAAGTGCCAATATTTATTACTTTTATAGCAATGTGTCATGAGAGACGTTTGACTTTGTATGTGGAACGGCTAAGTAAAACAAGTGGTTTATAGTTTTTCCCTCCTTCTCCAGAATGCATTTCCGGATACACAATAACTGAAAGTTTCCCACATACATTGTTTTTATACTAGTTCTTCCCACTGTATGTACGCCTTCTGAAAAAAGAAATATACTCTGGCTAAAGGCTTTTTGCACTAGTTACATTCGTAGGGTTTCTCTTCTGTGTGAGTCGCCTGATGCCTAATAAGTTTAGAGCTATTAATGAAAGCTTTCCCACACTGATTACATGTAAAGGGTTTCTCTCCAGTATGAGTTCTTTGATGTACAATAAGTCGAGCACTCAAGCTGAAGGTTTTTCCACATTGATTACATTCATAGGGTTTCTCTCCTGTATGAGTTCTCTGGTGTTGAGTAAGGCATGAGCTCTGCCTGAAGGATTTCCCACACTGACTGCACTCATAGGGCTTTTCTCCAGTGTGTGTTCTCTGATGTACAACAAGAACATAACTCTGGCTGAAGGATTTCCCACACTGATTACATTTGTAGGGTTTTTCTCCAGTATGAGTTCGCTGATGCATAACAAGGTGAGAACTGCGGTTGAAAGATTTTCCACATTCATTACATTCATAGGGTTTCTCCCCAGTATGCGTTCTTTGATGTGCAACAAGCTGAGAGCTCCAGCTGAAGGATTTTCCACATTGATTACATTCAAAGGGTTTTTCTCCTGTGTGAGTTCTCTGATGGGCAACAAGTTTATAACTTTGACTAAAGGACTTTTCACATTGATTGCATTCATAGGGTTTTTCTCCAGTATGGATTCTTTGATGCGCAATAAGTTTATAGCTCTGGATAAATGACTTCCCACATTGATTGCATTCGTAGGGTTTCTCTCCAGTATGAGTTCTTTGATGCGCAATAAGTTTATAACTCTGCCTGAATGACTTTCCACATTGATTGCATTCATAAGGTTTCTCTCCTGTATGAGTTCTTTGATGAACAACAAGAACATAGCTCTGGCTAAAAGATTTCCCACATTGATTACATCTATAAGGTTTCTCTCCAGTATGAGTTCTCTGATGGGAAACAAGGTGAGAGCTCCGGCTGAAAGATTTCCCACATTCATTACATTCATAAGGTTTCTCTCCTGTATGAGTTCTCTGATGTGCCACAAGGTGAGAGCTCCAGCTGAAGGATTTCCCACACTGATTACATTCAAAGGGTTTCTCTTCAGAATGATTTCTCATGTTTTGAGCAGGGGACAAGCTCTGAGAGGTTTGACTACGTTTATATTGACTCTCTTCAAAAGAAATTCTCTGTTGTTCATTATGGGATATACTGTGGTTCAAAACTTCACCACATTCCTTAAAATCAAAGGTTTTTCCTTCTACATGAATTTTCTCATGTATATTTAGGGGTATACTCTGAATATTATCACCAAATTCATAGAATTTATCTTCTGTTTGAGTTCTTGTAAGCTGAATAAGGTGAGTGCTCTGGGGAAGATTTCTACATTCATTGTTTTCACATAATTTCTCACTGTCATCAACCTTATGATGATTGTTTACCACAGAATTATGATTTAATTTTTTAACATGTGAGGCATGTTTATGAAAATGGTTTTTTGTGGGTATCGCTTGGGATGAAAGAAGACTGGAATTCAGACCACTCTTATCCTCAAGTTCATCACTTTTGCAGACCTTCTCATAAATAACAGCTTTCCTTTGGGTGAATGCCAGTTCCTTCAAAAGTCTCTCTTGTTTTTCTTGTTGCTTTTCCAACTGGTCCTTACAATCCCGGATTTCTCCATATGAAGACAACCAAGGATCACCCTTTGCCAACCTTTCTATCTTCACTCCATGGGATGGTTCTTCGTCAAAAGTGCTGAGCTTTGAAACTGATTCTCTTCTATCACGTGCAGTTGCCAAGTCTGAAAGAAAGCAAAATAAGACAATCTAGACAAAACATGTTAGGGCTGGAATAGCGGGATAAACTTGGCAAGGAAGTATGCAAAATACATGTGGATTTGCTTTCAGATATAGACTTATAACCCAGACTGACAAAGCAAAAAGAATGGAATGAAGAACTACTATAGCCTAATAGTATAATAGAGCATTAAAATGGAACTATTATAACCCTAGTTTTGTCTGAATAGCCAAGATTTTAGATGCCAAATACTTGCATATTCCATGAGATTACCTATGCAGAACCCATAGGATCCCTGGTGGCACAAGGTTAAGCACTTGGCTGCTAACTGAAAGGTTAGTGATTGAAATCTACTAGGGGCTCCGCAGGAGAAAAAGATGTGGCAATCTGCTTCTAAAAGGTTACAGCCTAGGAAACGCTATAGGACAGTTCTACTCTGCCTATAGGGTCACGATAAGTCAGAATCAACTCAACAGCACACAACTACATGCAGAACCTACAGAATCTTAAAAACAATTTTGTAATCCTTGAAAAAGAAACAGAGGGCCCTGTCTACCTTTCTTAGTGCTAGATATATGTTCACTGAAATAAAGACTAGTGTCTTCATTTCTAGGAATTTATGATGGCATGACATTTGCTAACAGCCTACGTCAGCAACACATGAGCAAACTACATTTGTGAACCCATGAAAAAGAATGGGGATGGCGTTATCCCAGTTCCCAAAGTGTTTTACGGGTTAATAAGGCCTCACGGATTCCTGTAATTTCAAGTGAGAGAAAGAACAGAGGTTAGCTCAAAGGCAGAAGCCTAGGTGGCCACTAGATCACACAACAGAGAATACACCTGGAAAAAGTGGTGATGCATGCACTCCACCAGGAGGTGGAGATGAAGAAAAATGTTGCACTCCCTATGGGGTTTTTCAAACAAACGCTCTATACCTGTGTGTCTTATCCTCACCTGGGAATATGTGTTGAAAAATTATTTTTACACTCTTGCCCTTGTTCCAACTACAAGATTGTTCCAGTTTGAAATACTGATAGGGAAAGACATAGGACTTTGAGTGTTCAGGCTGGGATAAAAGAAAACCACTGCAGAATTCAGTCCCTGCTTGGGCATTTACAAACCATGAGGATTGAATAAGGTCAAGCCGAAGAAGCTGTATCTTTTCTATCCTACAAACTAGACTTAATTTTCACTAGGGAATAAAGAGCACAAACACAATTTATGTGTGGCCAAAATCACTCTGGCTGCTGAACCCTACAGCTCTACTAAAAATGTGAAACCATTCCAAAAGGTAGAACTTCATTGAAGGGGACTGTATTCTTACCCCAAGAGACCAGGTCCCTGTGGTTCTCCAGCATCACATCTCTATCCAGGATCTTCTGAGCAGAGTTCAGGGTGCTCTGTTCCTCCTGAGTGTAGACCACGGTCACAATTTTGAAGTTCACTCTCTCCTAAAAGAAGACACACATGCCTGCTCAGCTGGGTATCGTTTCCTTCCAATGTTCATAAGGAAGAAAGAGACTGGCAAATGGAGGAAGAAAAACCTGATAGTCTGGGAGTTGCCCTGAGATTGTCAGTGTCCAAAGAGTTCTCCTCAAGGTATACGGGTACCTTCTAAGTAAGTCCCCTTGGGTTTTGGACACTGGACCTGTTTTTACAACCCCAAAGAGGAATACCAGACAAGAACTAACAGAAATAGTTTTCTAAGACTCTTGTCCACCTTAAAGAAAATGCTTACTCTGGTTTTTGCAATGGTGAATACAGAATCCCCACTCTGGAATTCCTTCCAAATTACCAAGAAGTTAACAGAATAGAAGTTGGTGAACAACTTCTGCCAAAAGTCAGACAGTAACTATTTTAGCCTTTGCAGGCCACACGGTCTTTATGACAACTACACAACTCTGCTGCTGTAGTAAGAAAGCAGCCACAGATATTTGTAAACAAATGGTGTGGCTGTATTACAATAAAATTTTATTTACAAAACAGACAGTGAGCCAGATTTGGCCCACAGGCTGTACTCTGTTAATGCCTGAGATAGAAAATGAAATGTAGGTCCCAATGAAAGATAGTGTGCATAGGTTAAAAGCAATTAATTTGGAAGAGAAGGGTTTTCTCACCTATAAAGAGTATATGTCTGCTGGGTCCCTGGGTGGCACAAAGTTTGTGCTGGACCACTAACCTAAAGGTTGGTGGTTTGAACCTACCCAGCGGCACCACGGAAAAAGGTCTGGCAATATACTTCCGTCAAGATTACAGCCAAAAAAACCCTATGGAGTAGTTCTACTTTGTTGCACATGGGGCTGCCTTGAGTTAGAATCGACTTGATGGCAATGGGTAACTCTGGCAACTATCTTTTAATGGTGAGTTTATTCCATTTCTATTTATTAAGCTTAATTATACCCAACTCATTGGGTTGTTAAGTGAATTAATTGTGATAATATATGAAAAGCTGTTAGCAGAGTTTACTAAAATAACGGTTGGCAATTATTATGATTATTAGTTTTGAGAACCCTAAAAAATTACCTGTCAGTGTGACTAAATAAACCTTTATCCTGAACCCTTAGCCTTTGTCTGACAGTTCTTACATTCCCACACTAGGACCTGCACTGCAGGGTTCCTTAGGAGACATTCACTGTCTTTACTGCCAAATAAAGGGGGTCTTCTGGGCTGCCTCCTCTAAGAGGGGAAGGGTTTGTTCCCAAGACAATTGAGCAGGAATTCTGATCCAGGAAAGTAGTGGTCAGGGTGAGCTGTCCTTACCCAAAGGCAGCAAAAGCCAAGGAAGTTGAATACCACTTAGCACTAACGGCTCTTCAAATAGTTCTTAAACTGTTGTTCATGAATAGGATACAGGGTACTCTGAATCCCATGAAACTACATGCAACATGTTGCTGTACATGCATCCTAACTCAGAGGCCCACAGATTTCACCAAAATCTCAAAGGTTTTCTGATTAGTCCAAAAACGGGACTCAGAAATATAATTTACAAACCAAGCTATGTTGAATATTGATCTTTAGGGTACTGTTTTTCAACCCCTAATTCATGCTTCCTTTTAACAAACACTTCCCTTTGCTGTTTAATGTAGGCACCTTTAATATCAAGCTTGTTCAAATGTCAAATAATACTAGATAATTTTATATTAGCATCTCTCACCCACCCCAGCTATATGTTCTCAAAGCTCCCTGGACTTCTATCATAACACACTCACCACATTTTATTATTTGCTGAATGGTCAACTTTGTCACTAGGCTATGACCCATGACAGCAGAGACAGATGAGGTATTTATATTTTATAACTGTAACTCCAGTGTTTAACAAAGTGGTGATGTATAATAGACACTAAATATATGTTCGGTAAATTATTTCAACAAATAAATCAATAGTTATCAACAGACTTTCTAATACGTCCAAATAATCCTGGCCCAAATTCTGATTTAAACCCTCTCCACTCATCTAAATTTCACCAGGCACATCACAAACCCCATATTAAGAAGTCCTTCAAAATGTTAAAAAAAAAAAAAAAAAAAAAAAGTTGCCATCAAGTTGATTCCTACTCATGGTGACCTCGTGTGTGTCAAAGTAACACTGTGTTCCAAAGGTTTTTCTTTTTCTTAAATAATATTTTATTGAGCTTTTGGCCAAAGTTTACAGCAAATTAGATTTCCATTTGACAATTTCTGCACAAATTGTTCAGTAACACTGTTACATTTATCACAATGTGTCAACATTCTCTTTAACTGTGTTCTGTTTGTTCCATTTCCAGTAATCTGGTTTCCCTGCCCCTTTATCTCTTCATCTTTGCTTTCGAGTAATTGTTGATCTTTTACTCTCATAATGATGGTGTCATGGATTGAATTGTGTCCCCAAAAAAATGTGTATCAATTTGGCTGGGCCATGATTCCCAGTATTGTGTGGTTGTCCTCCATTTTGTGACTGATATAATTTTCCTATGTGTTGTAAATTTTAATCCCTGCCTGTGGTTAATGAGGCAAGATTAGATTATGTTAAAGAGGATTAGTGTGGGAAGTAACACCCTTTTCCAGATCACATCCCTGATCCAATGTAAAGGGAGTTTCCCTGGGGTGTGGCCTGCACCACCTTTTATAAGAGATGAAAGGAAAGGGAAGTACCTTCCCCCAGAGCTGACAGAGACAGAAAGCCTTCCTTGGAGCTGACACCCTGAGTTTAGACTTGTAGTACCAAGAAAGCAGTGCTGGGAGCAGAGTGTGTCCTTTGGACCTGGGGTTCCTGGACAGAGAAGCTCCTAGTCCAGGGGAAGACTGATGAGAAGGACCTTCCTCCAGAGCTGAGAGAGAAATTCTTCCCATGGAGCTGACACCCTGAATTTGGACTTCTAGCCTACTAGACTATGAGAGAGTAAATGTCTCTTTGTTAAAGTCATCCACTTGTGGTATTTCTGTTACAGCAGCACTAGATAACTAAGACAGATGGTTTTTAAGCAGAGCACCAACCTTATGGGTAATATCCTTTATTTTGTGTGCCACTCTGCTATTTCATTAAAAGGTGATCTCAGGAAATACTTGGTTCTAGGTTTAAAAAGTGTCTCAGGGTGATAGCCTCAGGGAGTACTCTGTTCTCTATTGCTCCAGTTTGTCTAGCCTTTTTTTTTAAATAAGAATTTTGAGTTCTGCTCCACGTTTTTCACCTATTTTATCCAGGACCACCTATTGGGATGAAAGACTTTTATTTTTAATAATATTTTGATGTGTTTTTGGTGAAGGTTTACACAGCAGTTTAGGTTCCCATTCAACAATTTCTACACAAATTGTTCAGTGACATTCTTCACAACGCATGAATGTTCTCAGTATTTCCGTTCTGGTTGTTCCATTTCCATGAACCTAGTTCCTCTTCCTCCTTACATTCTTATCTTTGTTTTAAAGTAATTGTTGACCACTTGGTCTCATATAGATGATTTATTAAAGAAGCAGAGTATTCACAGGTGATATTCTTAATTTTATGAACTAATCTGTTATTTAGCTGAAAAATGACTTCAGGGGATAGTTTTGGTCCAAGGTTTAAAAGGTATCTCAGGGCAATAGTCTCAGGGAGTCCTCCAGTCTCAACTGGTCCAGAAAGTCTGGTTTGTCTATTTGTTTTTTAGGATTTGAGGCTCTGTTCCACATTTTTCTCTCAATCTCTCAGTGTCCATCTATGATAGCCCTAGTCAGCATGGTTGGTGGCCGTAGCCGAGTACCATACAGCTCTTCTGGTCTCAGGGTAGATGAGGCCATGGTTTATGTAATTATAAATCTTGTAGACTAGCTTCTTCTTTTGAGTCTTTGGTTTTCTTCCTTCTCCTTTGCTCCAGATGAGTAGAGACCAATAGATGCATCAGAGATAGCTGCTCACAAGCTTTTTAAAACTCCAGACACAACTCACCAAATGATAGGGAACATAAACTTTATGAACTATCTTGTGCCAATTGACGAAAATGTCCCATTAGACTATCGTCCTAATCCTTCAAATCCAGGAAACCAATCCCACAAGGTGTTTCATTATGTCTAAGCATCCGTAATTGTGCCCCCATGTGCTTTATTATACATATGAATATATGTGCATATAGTTACATACATACATACATCTATTTATCCATCTATCCATGCTCACATATACACACCTATACACATATTTATCTATATACATACATATATACCCACACATATATTTTTTGGTTGTTGTTCAAAATTATATACGCCATAAACCAAAAAACCAAACCCGTTGCCATTGAGTCAATTCCGACTCATAGCAACCTTATAGGACAGAGAAGAACTGCCCCATAGGGCTTCCAAGGAGTAGCTGGTGAATTCAAACTGCCGATCTTTTTGATTAGCAGCCACAGCTCTTAACTACTGTGCCACCAGGGCTCCATATATGCCATAGCAATTACCAAAAGGTCCTTTTAGCTTGTGTGCATTTTAATGACATCATTTACCTTCATCAAGGTGTGCACATTTCACCCTCATTCAGTGTTACCTTTCTCATCACCAAAAATATCAAGTGCTGACTATCTAGACACTGAATCCCTCTTCCCTCCCCTACTCCCATCCCTAGTAACTGTTAATGAACGTAAGTTTTTGTATACTTCCTTGCTCATGTGATTTCATGAAAGTGAGGGCATACAATGTTTTTTTGTGATTGACTTACTTTGCTCAACATAACGTCCTCCAAGTTCATCCATGTTCAAAGATGTTTCAGGAACTCATTTTTCTTTATCACTGAGTAGTATTCCACTGCATGTAGATACCACATTTTATTTATCCATTCATCCGTTGATGAGCACTTAGGTTGTTTCCATTTTTTTGCTATCATGAATAGTGCTGTGATGAACATAGGTATGCATATGTCTGTCTGTGTTACTTCTATTAAATACCCAGGATATACACCAAGGAGTGGAATTGCTAGGTCATATGGCAACTCTACCTCTAGTTTTCTGAGGAGCCAGCAGACTGTTCTCCACAATGGCTGTAGCCATTTTGTGTTCCCACCAGCAATGGATGAGAGTTCCAATTCCTCCACATCCCCTTTGTCATGGATTGAATTATGTCCCCCCCAAAAAATGTGGGTATCAATTTGACTGGGCCATGATTTCCAGTATTGTGTAGTTGTCCTCCATTTTGCGGTTGTAATTTTATGTTAAAAAGGATTAGGGCGGGACTGTAACATCCTTACTAAGGTCATATCCCTGATCCAACGTAAACGGAGTTTCCCTGGGGTTTGGCCTGTACCACCTTGTATCGTACAAGAAATAAAAGGAAAGGGAAGCAAGCAGAGAGTTGGGGACCTTGTAGCACCAGGAGCAGAGCACGTCCTTTGGACCTGACGTTCCTGCACTGACATGCTCCCAGACCAAGGGAAGACTGATGACAAGTACCTTCCCCAAGAGCCAACAGAGAGAGAAAGCCTTCCTTGGAGCTGACACCCTGCGTTTGGACTTGTAACCTACTGGACTGTGAGAGAATAAATTTCTCTTTGTTAAAACCATCCACTTGTGCTATTTCTGTTATAGCAACACTAGATGACTAAGACACCCTCTAACACTCGTCATTTTCTGTTTTTTTAATCTTAGTCATCCTAGTGGGAGTGAAATGGTATCTCACTGTGGTTTGAATTTGCATTTCTCTGATGGCTAATGATGTTAAGCATCTTCTCCTGTGTCTGTTGGCCACCTGAATATCCTCTTTGGTGAAGTGTCTGTTCATGTTTTTGATTGGGCCAAAGAGTTTTCAATGGCTAATTTTTCGTGAGTAGATTGCCAGGACTTTCTTCCAAGGCCCTTCTAGGTAGGCTTGAACCTCCCAACTTTTTGGTTAGCAGCCAAGTGTGTTACCATTAGTACATTCCAGGGATGCTTCTTCAACATGTGGATACTGACTTTTCTGGTCTCCCATCTTACCTTATTCTATTCTTCCTCTTACCTGTTCCCAAACTCCTCACTCCTCAAAACTCCCAAAATTTTCAACTGTGCCCTCAGGAACTCATCTTCTAGAATTAATTCTACAGAGTCAACATTCTTCACCAAATACTCCCTATACATCCCTGTGCTAATTTAAACTGATACTTCCCTGTGAAGACTTCCCTCCTCTGCTCTGCAGTCCTCACAGGCTAAGGATAGCCATGTCCCCCCATTCCAGGGATGTCAAAATCAAGAAGGGGAGGGTGTATGTCCTCCCAGTTACTCTGAAACTCACGTCATTTACCTCAGGATCTGTCACTCCTTGTAGCTTTGTCCTACAACCTCCTGAACACCACCAATCCCATCTACTGAAGACCCACACCTACGATTTATTCTCTAATACAAGAACTTGTATCGTCTCGTCTTCTGTTGTCTATAGCATTCTCTTATATTAAAAAACTCACTGCAGTCGAGATGATTCTGACTCATAGTGACCCTACAGGACAGGGAACTGCCCCATAGGGTTTCCAAGGAGCAGCTGGTGGATTTGAACTGCCAACCTTTTTGGTTAGCAGCTGAGTGCTTAACCACTGCACCAGCTTTATTACTATCTACCAGTCTATATTCTTTTAATTTCTATGTAGCGTACTCTTCATCTTTTCCCCCTTAATGATTCAGATTAGAATAATTATTCACATTAACCTTTGTATTTGATATATGCAAAAATTCTCTTTCAAATATTTCCTTGACCTATGGAGCTTCCACTGCATGTACCTGGCAAATTACAAAAGTAGGTGAATTTGAATGTCAACTGGCTATCTATGGAAAATGGATGGCAGAGTGTCACTGGGAAAAAAATCCATAAAACCAGGCAGCTGGATAGACTATTATAAATTACTGGTCACCATCCTTTAAGGCCAACCAGCAACCCTATCTGACCTATTTAGTTAGGGCAGTTCTCTCATAATTCAAAATTACTATTTTAAACCTTCTCCATCCTTATCAAACATTTCTCCATTCCAATTCCCACTCTCACTCCCAACAGATAACTTCACCTGATTTATCACAGAAAAATTCAAGCCTTCAGGTAACTCCCTCAACTTCATTCTTCCTATATGAGTCCTTCTTCTTATAAAACATCAATTTATTCACATATGCTCTGAATTAAATTCTCTGGCCCTGAATCAAGGACCCTGCTTTATGGTTTATCTCCTCTTCCCTATGATCTTTAACCTCTTTTTCTCCACTAAGTCCTTCCCCAACCATTTAAACATAGTCAAATCTTTTCAATCCTTAAAGGGGAAAAAAGTCTTTCAATCTTAAATCTCCTTGCAATTATCACACTCTTCAATCTTTCGCCTGATAATCAAATTTTTTATAAAAGTTTTCTACTCTTACCTCCATTTTCTCACTTTCCACCACACTTTAATTTGGCTTCTGCTGCCAACCAGCTGTGCAAATTTCTCAGTGTGGAGAGGGAGGTCATGCCCAACTTACCTGGGATGAGATGGCCAGTGATCCAGTGTCTTCTCCCTCAACCTTGATGATAATCTCCTGAGGATGGAAAGAGTCCTGAGAAGGCAAAACAGATGAGAAAAAGTAAAAAAATCAGGGAGCTAAGTCATGGCTCAAAATTTCCACTGTGGGTGGGCTAGGATTTGACACATCAACTATTTTAACATGGTCCACCTACCAAACTTCCACTCCCTCCACCGATAAGCCCAAGCTAACCATGTGGAGAGAAAGAGGGGACATCTGGAGGCACACTGAGACACCAGACGTGGGCATGAGGTCATTGCGGACCTTCCTGGCTAGCCCAGCTACCAGCTAAATGCAGCTGAGTGACCCCAATCACTATATGGCGCAAAAGAACCATCCAGCTGGGCCCTGCCTGAATTCCTGGATCACAGAATTGTGAGCAAACAGAATGAAATACGGCACAACTAAAGCCAGAATCATAAAGATTAACAGATTAACTACATAAAATGTTTGGTAACAAGTGCCATCAATAAAGGCACCATCAATAACAATCTGCACTATTAAGACTTCTTCCACATCGGTAAGAAAAGGTAGCTTCAGTGGGAAAATGGAGCAAGGACAGTGCACATGTAACTCAACTCAGAAGAAATAAAAAATGGCTGGTGAATAAAAAGATGCTTGCCTCTTTAAATCATATAAATTGACTATTTCTATAACTAGTATTTACCTCTATATGAGACCATAAATTCACACCAATACCTACAAGTCAACAATACATTTTATTCTAGACTTTCTGCTTTCTACGTTTGTATCTTCCATCTCTGGCCCCGATTATCCTCATTATATTTACTGATTTGCTCAAACCCTTTGTATGTAAACAATTCCTCAACCACAGAGAGAGTTTCTGACATCTGTGGGCACCAACTGACCCAAGCCTGCAATGGCAGAATCCCTGCCCTCCCACCTTGGCAGTCCATATAACCTTCCTGAATTGGATACACACACACATACAGATTTTTAAAATGTTTTATTTTAAATAGTTTTTAAGACTCACAAGAAGTTGCAAAAATAGTACAGAAAGTTCCCATGTTCCCTTCACCCAACTTCCTTCCCCCCATAACCATAGTTAAGTGCATAACCAGGGTATTTGTCAAAAGCATGTAACAGACATTGCTACAATATTGTTAACTCAGGTAGAGAGAGACTTTATCTGGATTTCACCAGGTTTTATGTGCACTCTGTTTATATTTTTGTTCTTTTCATGAAAACACTTCTATTTAAAAATGTAATGCACATATCAATAAGTCTACTTGTATTTACCTTTAGCAAACAGAAAGCACTCCTAGATGAATGTATAAGAAATCTCACTAAAGGGTTATATTATAATAACAAAAATTTGGGAAGGGGGTTTAAATGTCTATTAATAAATGTCTTGTAAAATAAATTATGCTTTATCTAGGCAACTGAATAATATTAAGCAACTAAGAGAAGAGACAGATTGGCATGTAAGGATGCATACAAATGATAGAAAGATGTCTACAATACATTGTTGAATAAAAATAACAATATATGAAATATGAATAGATTTTTATAGAATATAAACATGCACAGAAAAGTCTGGAAGGATATTCTCAAAAGCATTAAAAGAAGTTTTTTGGGTTTTTGTTTTGTTTTTTTTGTTTTTTTTTTTTGGTGGGGTAGGACCAAGGAGCACGTTCACTGCCAATGTTTTAATACTGTACATGATTTTTCAATGGCATTTATTTTCTTCAGTTAAATATTCAGAAATCAGCAAAAGTGTTTCCTTTTTGAAAAATCACTTAGAAACCAGGTCATTCCTTTGCAGCTTCCAGAATTTTTTTCCTCAACTTGTTAAATGACAGTCCATTCAAGGATACGTACTTTGCTCCTTCTCAAATCTTCACACTGAAAAGCAAGTCCTGTTGATTCTTGAGTTACCACTCAATTATTCAGAAGCCTCTGACTCATAAACTAAAAGGAAACAAATTATTACACTTTTCAAAGTGTACCAATGTTGTTTTGTTGTTGTTGCTGTCATTTCATTTTGTTTTTTTCCCCTTACCAACCTAGAGAAAATTTCATTATTGCAGAGGGAAGGGTTACCAAAAAATGGTTAACCTTAATGTGTTCAGAGGCAGAAAACAATTTTTTCAAACTTAAAAAAAAAAAAATATGTATTTACTGGGCAGCTACTGAGGTGAACCATGATTATTCAAACAGCTGGAGCTGCCACAGTATAGAGAAAGCCCAAAGTGAAAGCACAGACATTAAGTTGCCTGTATTATTACCAAGTACAAACACCAGCACGGTAAAACAAAACAGTTACCATGGAGTTGATTCCAACTCATGGCAACCCCATGTGTGTCAGAGTAGAACTGTGCTCCATAGGATTTTCAATGGCTGATTTTTCAGAAGTAGATCGCCAGGCCTTTCTTCCAAGGTGCCTCTGTGTGGACTTGAACTGCCAACCTTTTGGTTAGCAGCGAAGTGTGTTAACCATTTTGCACCACCCAGGAGGCCAGAAAATTCAGTTAAATCCACAGAGTCCACCAGCCATGATCCAAACACGGATTCCCTGATACGACCTCCTCCCCGTTCCTCTGCTCCACCTGTCAAATCTGATTGATCATTCAAGCCCCTGATCAAATGCCACCTCTTCCATGAAGTGTTCCCAGACAGCACAAAGCCCCATCTCTTCTTCCCTTGGAATTTCTTAGCTGTTTTTATCAAACCTTTCCTGTGCCAGCAAAATTATTCTTCTCATATTACTTAAAACCCGTTGCCATCGAGTCAATTCCAATAATAGCGACGCTAAAGGACAGAGTGTTCAAGGCTGTAATCTTTACGGAAGCAGACTGCCACATCTTTCGGCCGTGGAGTGGCTGGTGGGTTCGAACCGCCAACCTTTCTGTTAGCAACAGAGTGCTTAACCACCGCATCACCAGGGCTCCTCATCATATTACTTATATGTCTCTCCCTTGGTTGATAAATTCTATACTATAAAAAATACACATTTTTCACTTTTGTATTCCCCTCAGTATCTTGAGGTAGCACAATAAAAATTTTCTGGATTTGACAAGTCTAAGAAATGGAGATGTGTGCAGGCTTTGGGATATACAAATGGAATTAAAAGACTTTACCCCCGCTTTCTGTTATCTTCTGGAGCATTTGTTAATTCCCCTTTCTGTCTGAGAGGCACCTCCCCATGTAATAAAGGAGCATTTTCTTTTTTCCTGCATTACAAAATGGGAACGGGTATTAGACTGTTGACTTCTACAGAGAGAAGAGTAATGGTCAGAATTAACAACCGCTCTCTGTGACATGAGTGGGACCACGCGGGACCCAGAGTGGAGGAATAGAACCAGGCAGAGCCTCTGCTGAGTGACCTATCCACTTCACAGCGAGCTAGTGGTCGAGTCAGGCCTAGAACTGCTATCTGCTCGCCCACACAGAGATGACGAAATCTAACCCTCCTAATCTGGGGGGTTCCTGGGATAATAAAACAAAGCTTCCAGACGAATCACAGAATTATTGCTAAACTCCATTCTCAGAACTTTGCATTTGCAGTGAGATGGCAGATACACTTGGAGAGAAACCCTCTACATCCATGAGGAGGTTTTTGTTGTTGTTAGGTGCCGCTGAGTTGATTCTGACTCATAGTGACCCCGACATGACAAAGTAGAACTGCCCCATAGGGTTTTCTTGGCTGGCTGTAATCTTTACAGAAACAGATCATCAGGTCTTTTTCCCACGGAGCTGCTGGGTGGGTTTGAACTGCCAACCTTTTCGTTAGCAGCTAAGCACTTAACCGTTTGGGCCATCAGGGCTCTAACAGTCTCAAAAAAAAAAAAAAAAAAAAAAAAAAAACCCATTGCCCTTGAGTCAACTCTGATTCCAACTCATAGCAACCAGATTTTCCTTCTTGGTGTGTTCATGTCTCATATTGCCCATGGGAGAAGAAGGCCAGAGCTCATAGTTCAGCTCAAGGGGTGTGATATATGCGCCTCATGTGGAGACCCTGAGTTTTCTTCATCACTGATTCCAGAGGACACAAAATCAACTCCCCTAGAGAGCTGGAAAGTTCCTTTGTCTGATTCTTTCAGGGATCCTCCTGACAAGCTGGGTCTCCCTTCTTCCCATGCACAAGAAAATTCTCTCTCCTGCCTATACCATCATCCATGAGTAATTCTCACTTTCCTCAAATATACAGAATAGACCCAGCCCAGGACCACCAACCTGCATATCTCTGGATGTTGACACTGACGATGGACACGCGTGGCTCCAACCACTTTCTTGGCAGGATTTTTGGTCTCAGCCCCTGAAGGTAAGAAGGGCTCAGAGTGGGCTCAAGGACTTCCCTGACCCAATTACTTCCAGGTGTGTGGGCCACTGAACTCTCTCATGGGATGTCCCAATACTCAGATGATCTATTCTAGGTTGGCTCATTGGACTCATCTCTTTCACTGGAAGCCAAGACTTGGGTTCCATTAATTTATCTCCATCAAGACTTAATATCTTTCAGATACAAAGCAAGTACCTGTACATCTTCTGATAATAAATAAAATGAACTGAGGACATTCAGAGTTGAGAAGTGTGGTAACCAGTCTCCAAGATGGCCCCCAATGACCTTTCTCCTGGCATTCACAGCCCTGTGTAGAACTTGCCCACACTGTACCAGCGAGGGTCTGTGTGACATTAGATTATGGAGGAAGTGATGGCGTGTCACTTCTGAGATTAGATCATAAAAGACACTGCAGGTTCCGTCTTCGATGCATGAGCGTGAACTCTCTCTCTCTTGGATCATGCATTCTGGGGAAACCAGCTGCAATGTCATGAGCAGCCCTGTGGAGAGGTCTGCATGGTATGGAACTGAGGCCTCTTGCCAGTAGCTATGTGAGTGGACTTGAAAGTGGGTCCTCTCACCCAGACAAGCCCTCAGACTAGAGCAGCCCCTGCAACCTCATCAGAGACCCCATAGGCCAGGATCACCCAACTAAGCCGCTCCCAGACTCCTGACCCTCAGGGAATTGTGTGAGATCATAAATGTTTGTTGCTCTAAGCTGCTAAATTGCGAGGTAATTCGTTACACCGTAATAGACAACTAATTAAAGAGGAAGGTGTTTCTGCTTTTTCTATATAGTTTTGGGAAACATAAGAAGTGTATTTTTGTCTGTAAGAACTAAATCCTGCAGGGCAGGGCAGGGCTCCGCCTGAGGCATCTTTCTCCCCAGCACCTCACAATCGATGAACAGACTAAATAACATCAAAATGGCCAAAGAACCATTGAGATCTCCAGAAAATACCCAGTCATTAGTTTAAAGTAGAATGCCAACGGTCACAGATTAAAACATATTTTACCTAGAGTTTTGATAAAGATGTAAAAATGTAAATGTAAATTTACATATGCATTAAAAAAAAAACCAAACCTGTTGACATGGAGTGGATTCTGACACACAGCAACCCTATAGTCCAGAGCAGAACTGCCCTATTGGGTTTCCAAGGCTCCTTTGTAACAGGTACTATTACCCCCATTTTCAGATAAGAAGCCTTGGTGGCACAGTAGTTAAGCACTTAGCTGCTAACCAAAAGGTTGGTGGTTCGAATCCACCAACTGCTCTGTGGGAGAAAGATGTGGCAGTCTGCTTCTATAAAGATTCAAAGACAAACCAAACCCATTGCTGTCGAGTTGCATTCCGACTCAGAGTGACCCTGCAGGATACAGTAGAACTACCCCTTAGGGTGTCCAAGGCTGTAATCTTTACTGGAGCAGACTGCCACATCTTTCTCCCGTGGAGTGGCTGTTGGGTTCGAACCGCCGACCCCTGAGTTAGCAGCCCAGCGCTTAACCACTACACCACCAGGGCTCCTTACATCTGCATTAAAAAAAAAAAAAAAAAACCCGTTGCTGTCAAGTTGATTCTGGCTCATAGCGAACCTGCAGGACAGAGGAGAACTGCCCCATAGGGTTTCCAAGGAACACCTGTTGGATTTGAACTGCTGACCTTTTGGTTAGCAGCTGAGCTCTTAACCACTATGCCACCAGGCCTCCTACATCTGCACAGCTCTCTCTAAAAACTCACTTAGATGAAAACAACACATAGAGGAGATCCCATCCATAAAGAAATATCCCAACTCTGACTGAAAAATACTTAGTTGGCAAAATGAGATCAGAACCAAATCAAACGCTGCCTCCATGACCAGACACACAATTTCACTAATGTAAGTGATGGACACACTGACATATGTGAAAGGCTCCTCAAAGCCTCCACCTTTTACCTGAGAAGAGGATCGGGTGATGGGTGAGGGAAGCTCAAGTGAAAGGGGACAGCCTACTCAGGGCCAATGTCCCACCACAGACATGCCTAAAGAAGCAGATTAAAGGGGGAACCACTCCGCCTGCAAGTGCTTTTCTTTTCAACATTGTAAGGGAGGTGTCAGCCGGCAAATTAAGTCAAGGGAGAAAAAAATGAAAGGCTTAAGAATTGGAAAAAAATGAATTGTTGATATTTGCAGAAGATATGATTGTGTACATAGAAAATACAAAAGGAACTTCAAATAAGATTAACAAGTAGGTTCACTTGTTTGTGGAAACAAAAATCAATATAAAAATTAAATTGTATTTCTATGCATCAGCCAACAGAGAAGGGAAGTTTTTAAAAATTACCATTTAAGGTAGGACCAAAATACACCAAACATCCAGAAGTATATTTAAGGAAATTTGGGCAACACTTACACAACGGAGAAAAGATGTGGACAGAATGCATAAAGAGCTACAAATCAATAAGAAAAAGCCAACCAATGGAAAGAACTACAAATCAGTCAAAAACAACCAAATAGAAATTTCATGAGAGCCCTACACAAAAGACAATATACGAAAAGCCAATAAGGATTTGAAAAGCTGTTCAACCTCATTATTAATCAAGGAAAATGCAAACTAAAGTCACAATGAGATGCCACAGTATCACTTCTAGTGGGATTGTAAATGACACTGAATTTACCTGAGGACTCAGCTATCTTCCCTACTAGGTAGTTACCCTAGAGAATGTGTTGCACATATGTACAAGGAATCATATACCAGAAAATTTATAGCGGTGCTATTTGTAACAGCAAAAAACTGAACACTAAATAGCCATTAGCTGTAAACCTGGGAAACCTGTGGTTATATTTAGAAGTCAAAATCTGGGCACTAGGTGTAGGCATTGCTATCAGATGTCACTGTCCCCAAGCTCTCTCAGTGGACAGTAAGTATGTACACAGAAGTTCCTGGGTGGTGCAAATGGTTAATGCACCTGGCTACTAACCAAAAGGTTGGCAATTCAAGTCCACCTAGAGGCACCTTGGAAGAAAGGCCTGGCAATCTACTTTGAAAAAATTGGCACTGAAAACCATATGGAGCGCAGTTCTACTTTGACACACATGGGGTCGCCATGAGTCGGAGTTGATTTAACAGCAACTGATATACAGGCAGTCCCTGGATCACAGACAAGTTCTTGCACATAAGTGAACAGTTAGGTATAGTTTGAATCTAACATCAGTTAGTCAAATGTTTGTCTCAGCATACAGTATATATATCGTACCTTTACATGTGTAAAAAACATTAAACACTTATAGATACACTAAAACAGCTTTAACCTAATACTAATATTTTGATATTCATTGCAAAGTAGCACCCGTTTGTTATTACGAACCATTGTACATACTTCCAATTTTTCTTTTTTTCACACTTTAGGTGAAAATTTACAGCTCAAGTTAATTTCTCATACAAAAATTTATACACATTGTTATACGACCCTAGCTGCAATCCCTATAATGTGACGGCATGCTCCCCCTTTCCACCCCGCATTTCCCATGTTCATCCAACCAGCTCCTGACCCTCTCTGCCTTCTCATCTCGCCTCTGGACAGGAGATGCCCATTTAGTCTCATGTATCTACTTGAACTAAGAAGCACACTCTTGACGAGTATTATTTTATGTTTTATAGTCCAGTCTGATATTTGTCTGAAGAGTTGGCTTCAGGAATGGTTTTAGTTCTGGGTTAACAGAGAGTCCAGGGGCCACTTCTTCTGGGGTTCCTCCAGTCTGAGTCGGACCATTAAGTCTGGTCTTTTAACGTGAATTTGAGTTCTGCACCAAACTTTTCTCCTGCTCCATCAGGGACTCACTGTTGTGTTCCCTGTCAGGGCAGTCATTGGTGGTAGCCAGGCACGATCTAGTTCTTCTGATCTCAAGGTGATGGAGTCTCTGGTTTATGTGGTCCCTTTGTCTCTTAGGCTAAAATTTTCCTTGTGTCTTTGGTGTTCTTCATTCTCCTTTGCTCCAGGTGGGTTGGGACCAATTGATGCATTTCAGATGGCCACTCGCAAGCTTTTAAGACCCCAGATGCCACTCACCAAAGTGCGATGCAGAACATTTTCTTCATAAACTTTGTTATGCCAATTGACCTAGATGTCCTCGAAACCATGGTCCCCAGACCCCCGCCCCTGATCCTGTGTCCCTCGAAGTGTTTGGTCATGTTCAGGAAACTTCTTAGCTTTTGGTTTAGTCCAGTTGTGCTGACTTCCCCTGTATTGCGTGTTGTCCTTCCCTTCAACTAATTCTTGTCTACTATCTAGTTAGTGAATAACCCTCTCCCTCTCTCCCCCTCTCCCCACCCTCAGAACCAACAAAGAATGTTTTCTTCTGTGTTTAAACCATTTCTTGAGTTCTTACAAGAGTGGTCTTATACAATATTTGTCCTTTTGTGACTGATTAAATTCACTCAGCATGATGCCTTCCAGATTCCTCCACGTTGTTTCACGGATTCATCGTCGTTCTTTATCGTTGCGTAGTATCCCATTGTGTAAATACACTATAATTTGTTTATCCATTTGTCCATTGATGGGCACCTAAGTTGTTCCTATTTTTTGCTATCATGAACAGTGCTGCAATGAACATTGGTGTCCATATATCTACTCGTGTGACAGCTCTTATTTCTCTAGAATATATTCCAAGGAGTGGGATTGCTAGATCATATATGGTATTTATATTTCGAGCTTTATAAGGAAGCGTCAAATCAATTTCCAAAGTGGCTGTACCACTTTACATTCCCACCAACAGTGTATAAGTGTTCCAGTCTCTCCACAACATCTCCAACATTTATTATTTTGTGTTTTTTGGATTAATGCTAGCCTTGTTGGGGTGAGATGGTATCTCACTGTAGTTTTGATTTGCATTTCTCTAATGGCTAACGATAGTGGGCATTTCCTCACGTCTGTTAGCCACCTGAATGTCTTCTTTTGTGAACTGCCTGTTCATATTCTTTGCCCTTTCTTTAACTGGGTTATTTGTCTTTTTGTTATTGAGGTTTTGCAGTATTTTCTAGATTCTAGAGATTAGATGCTGATGGGATTTGTTGCCGCCAAAAATATTTTCCCAGTCTGTAGGCTGTCTTTTGACTCTTTTGGTGAAGTCTTTTGATGAGCGTAAGTGTTTGATTTTTAGGAGCTCCCAGTTATCTAGTTTCTCTTCTAGTGTTTCTGCATTGTTACTAATACTTTGTATTTTGTTTATGCCATGTATTAGGTGTCTTAGCATTGTCCCTATTTCTTCTTCCATGATATTTAGTGTTTTTGATTTTATATTTAGGTCTTTGATCCATTTTGAGTTAGTTTTGGGGCATGGTGTAAGATATGGGTATTGTTTCATTTTTTTTGCAGACGGATATCCAGTTATGCCAGCACCATTTGTTAAAGAGACTGTCTTTTCCCCATTTTATGGACTTTGAGCCTTTGTCAAATATCAGCTGCTCACAGGTGAACGAATTTACATTTGGATTCTCAATTCTGTTCAGTTGGTCTATGTATTCTTTGTTGTACCAGTACTAGGTTGTTTTGACTACCATGGTGGTATAATAGGTTCTAAAATCAGGTAGTGTGAGGCTTCCCACCTTGTTCTTCTTCTTGAGTAATGCTTTACTTAATCTGGGGCTTCTTCTCTTTCCATATGAAGCTGGTGATTTGTTTCTCCATCTCATTAAAAAATGCCACTGGGATTTGGATCGGGATTGCATTGTATCTATAGATTGCTTTGGGTAGAACTGACATTTTCACAATGTTGAGTCTTCCTATCCATGAACAAGGTATGTTTTTCCACTTATGCAGGTGTCTTTTGGTTTCTTGCAGTAGTGTCATGTAGTTTTCATTGTATAGGTCTTTTACGTCTCTGGTTAGATTTACTGCTAAACATTTTATCTTCTTGGGGGCTACTGTAAATGGTATTGATTTGGTGATTTCCTCTTCGAAGTTCTCTTTGTTGTTGTAGAGGAATCCAATTGATTTTTGTATGTTTATCTTGTATCCTGACACTTTGCTGAAATCTTCTGTTAGTTCCAGTAGTTTTCTTGTGGATTCTTTGGGGTTTTCTGTGTATAAGATCATATCATCTGCAAATAGATACTTTTACTTCTTCCTTACCAATTTCAATGTCCTTTCTTTCTTTTTCTAGCCTAAATGCTCTGGCTAGGACCTCCAGCACAATGTTGAATAAGAGTGGTGATAAAGCGCATCCTTGTCTGATTCCTGTTCTCAAGGGGAATGCTTTCAGAGTCTCTCCATTTAGGATGATGTTGGCTGTTGCCTTTGTATAAATGCCCTTAATTATGTTGAGGAATTTCCTTTCTCTTCCTATTTCGCTGAGAGTTTTTATCATGAACGGATGTTGGACTTTGTCAAATGCCTTTTCTGCATTAATTGATAAGATCATGTGGTTTTTGTCTTGTTTTAATTATGTGATGGATTACATTGATTGTTTTTCTAATGTTGAACCATCCCTGCATACCTGGTATAAATCCCACTTTATCATGGTGAATTTTTTTTTTTTTTTTTGATATGCTGTTGAATTCTATTGGCTAGAATTTTGTTGAGGATTTTTGCATCTATGTTCATGAGGGATATTGGTCTGTAACTTTCTTTTTTTTGTGGTGTCTTTACCCCCTTTTGGTATCAGGGTTATGCTGGCTTCAAAGAATCAGTTTGGGAGAATTCCATCATTTTCTATACTCTGAAACACATTTAGCAGTAGTGGTTAATACTTCTCTGAAAGTTTGGTAGAATTCTCCAGTGAAACTGTCAGGGCAAGGGTTTTTCTTTGTTGGGAGTTTTTAAATTAACTTTTCAATCTCTTCTTTTGTTATAGGTTTATTTAGTTGTTCTACCTCTGTTTGTGTTAGTTTAGGTAGGTCATGAGTTTCTAGAAATTTGCCCATTTCCTCTAGGTTTTCAAATTTGTTAAAGTACATTTTTCATAGTATTGTTATGATTCTTTTAATTTCAGTTGGGTCTGTTGTGATATCACCCATCTCATTTCTTATTCAGGTTATTTGCTTCCTCTCTTTTCTGTTGTCAGTTTGGCTAACGTTTATTGATTTTGTTGATCTTTCAAAAAACCAGCTTTTGGTCCTGTTAACTCTTTCAATTGTTTTTCTATTCTCTATTTCATTTAATTCTGCTCTAATTCTTATTATTTCCTTTCTTCTGCTGTCCTCTACTTGTTCCAGTTGTAGGGTTAATGTTTTGATTTTGGCCCTTTCTTCTTTTTGGACATATGCATTTATTGCTATGAACTGACCTCTGAGCACTGCTTCTGCTGTGTCCCAAAGCTTCTGATAGGATGTGTTTCCATTCTCATTTGATTCTGTGAATTTCTTTATTCCACCCTTCATTTCTTCTATAACCCAGCAGTTTTTGAGCAAGGTGATATTCAGTTTCCACGTATGTTTTTCCCTAGCTTTTTCTGATATTAGATTTCTACTTTTATGGCTTTATGGTCAGAAAAGATGCTTTGTAATATTTTGATGCTTTGGATTTTGTTAAGGCTTGCTTTATGGCCTGATATGTGGTCTATTCTGGAGAATGTTCCATGTGCATTGGAAAAGAAAGTATACTTGGCTGCTGTTGGGTGCAGTGTTCTGTATAGGTCTATGAGATCAAGTCGGTTGATTGTGGCATTTGTATCTTCCGTGTCTTTATTGAGCTTTTTTCTGGATGTTCTGTCCTTTACCGAAAGTGGGGTGTTGAAGTCTCCTACTACCATTGTGGAGCTGTCTCTGTTTTCAATGCTGTTAGAGTTTGTTTTATATATTTTGGAGCCCTCTCGTTGGGTGCATATTTATTATAGTTATGTCCTCCTGGTGTACTGACCCTTTAATCATTATATAATGTCCTTCCTTATCCTCTGTGGAGGATTTTGCTTTAAAGTCTATTTTGTCAGAGATTAACATTGCCACGCCTGCTCTTTTTTGATTGTTGTTTGCCTGATATATTTTTTCCATCCTTTGAGTTTTAGTTTGTTTGTGGCTTTAAGTCTAAGGTGTGTCTCTTATAGGCAGCATATAGATAGATCGTGTTTTTTGATCCATTCTGCCACTCTGTCTCTTTATTGGTGCATTTAGTCCATTGACATTCAGAGTAATTATTGACAGGTATGAGTTTAGTGCTTTCATTTTGATGTCTTCTGTGTTGTTGACAGTTTCTTTGTTCCATTTAATTTTCTACGCTGAGTCGTTTTTATTTATGTATTTTCATTGTTGTTGATTTTGTATTTGCTGAGTCTTTATGCTTTTCTTTTTTATTTTGATGTGCAGGACTGTCAGTTTCCTTTGTGGTTACCTTAGTATTTACCCCTATTTTTCTAAGTTTAAACCAGTCTTTTATTTCTTTATATCACCTTGACTTCCTCTCCATATGAAAGATGTATGACTACATTTATTTCTTTATATCACCTTGACTTCCTCTCCATATGAAAGATGCATGACTACATTTATTAATCCCTCTTTTTGTTTTAATATTTCATCTTTTACATACTGACGTCTCTGTTCCCCTATTTTCAGTGTTCTAGCTTTGATTTATTTTTGTGACTTCCCTATCTGGGTTGATAACTGGTCGCTTTGTCCTGTGTTCTAGTCTTGGGTTGTTATCTGATGTTACTGATTTTCTAACCAGGTGACTCCCTTTAGTATTTCTTATAATTTTGGTTTGGTTTGTGTAAATTCTCTTACGTTTTGTTTATCTGGAAATGCACTAATTTTGCCATCATATTTGAAAGTCAGTTTTGCTGGATATATAACTCTTGGCTGGCAATCTTTTTCCTTCAAGGCTTTATATATGTCATCCCATTGCCTTCTTGCCTGCATGATTTGTGCTGAGTAGTCTGAGCTTAAAAATATGGAACACTTCATGAATTTGCATGTCATCCTTACACAGGGGCCATGCTAATCTTCTCTGTATCGTTCCAATTTTAGTATATGTGCAGCTGAAGCGAGCAGTATCTTCCCTCTTTCGTCGCATTCTTAGGATATTTCCAATTGCTCATTCTCATACAAAGCTGTGAATTGCTGGGCAAAGGGGAGTCAGTATTCTAAGGGCTTGTGATGCACGATGCCAAGTCACTCCCACCTACCCAAACTGTTATCTATGTTAAAGGGTCAGGAAATGCAGAGAGACTCATAAAATGTGTCATATAAGTGTTAGAAGCTTAGCGGTCCTACTGGGCAGAGGCCACTAAGATGCTCTGAGGAGAGTGGGCACAGGCAGTGGGGCCTGGTGGGAGCCACCTCTGAATCTCTGGGGGTGAGAGGGGGCTAGGGAGGCTCCACTCACCTGCGCACAGGCCTTCAGGGGCCCTAAGGGCTTGTCATCCTGCTCTTCCATGCCCTCCTCCAGGCAGGGCAAGGTCCTGAGGACTTGGAGCTGCAGTGGGAGGAGACAGCCCTGAGACAGCATCATGGCCCACACCTGTGCATGTGGGCAGGGCACTGCCGGGACCCCTCCACTTCCCAGACCAGTCTCTGCCCCTGGAATGCACTCTCCACGGCAAGTGAGCTTCTAGAAGTTACCGCCCAGACTCCAGCCCAAATAACTGTGCGTATATCCAGCATCTCTCAGGCATAACCCTGCCTCTCCAGTTGCAACCTGGTTCCTCCACTGTTTTGGGGCTCTGAGCCACCTACACATAAGCCTATCTCCTGCAGAAAAACAGCCTCCTTCCCTCTACCACCAATATCTGCAGCACAAATCAGTTCCCCTCTTATTCCCACTGGGTCCTGGGATCCCCACAAATACCTAGTACCCCTCCCTAGGGCCAGGAGTAGGGCTCCGGATAAACAGCTCAGAATTACACTTGACTAAATGTATGAAACCCAAGACGTTGTCCCGCCCCTGCCAGGAGCTGATTTGATTCAGCCATTGAGATTGATCCTATCCCTCCACCTACCAGGTCTTAGGAGCCCTGGTGGTGCACTGGTTAAGCACTCAACTGCTAACTGAAAGGTTGGTGGTTCAAACCCACCCAGTTGTTCCAGGGAGAAAGACCTGGTGACCTGCTCCTGTGAAGATTACAGTCAAGAAAACCCTATGGGGCAGTTCTACTCTGTTACATGGGGTTGATGGCACCCAACAACCACATGTACAGCCAAGCCCTACTCTCGAGCATCCTCTTGAAGATCACCTCTTATTTCCCCTCAAACAGCCAAGCTGCACCCAGGACCTGGTCCCTCCACCATTCCAACCCACTGACCCTACCAGGGTGGAGCCAGCCCAGATTCCTATGCCTTCCTGTGCCCTGAGTTTGTAGCTTTGATCTGGTCCCTCCACTCAGCTGAGTGTCCTCAGGCCTGACACTGCAGCCTGAAACTGCAACAGAGCCTGCACAGGACTAGAGACTCCCACCCAAACACGAGCAGCACATGCCAGCCGAGGACGGCCCCTCCCAAGCCCAGAAGGTGTAGCTCTGACTCTTTCTACCAACTAGGTGTTTTCAGGCCTGACGAGTGCAAATAAAAACAAAAAACAAACCACTTGCCATAGAATCAATTCTGACTCAGGGCATCCCCATGTGCTCCACTGGGTTTTCACTGGCTGATAGGGTTTTTTTTCATGGGGTTTTCAATGGCATTTCTTCCAAGGTACCTCTGGGTGAACTCGAACCTCCAACCTTTTGGTTAGCAGCGGCCACCCAGAGACCAGAGCAGCCCCTGGTGAATCCTACCCTGCCCTGTCCCTTCTCCACCCCACCCCTAGCTTCTCATTCAGTTTAGCATGGGTTCAGAGTGCAGCTCTACCTGAACCTGCACCAAAACCCAGTTCCATCCACCAACCCCCACAGGCCCTACATGAGCAGCGGCAGCCCAGATTCCTGTCCAAACACCTTCCTGGGCTCCTGCGGCTCAGCAAGAGCCTGTCCTTCCACCTACGTGGGCATCATCAGGCTGTGTTGAGGGTACCATCTGCACAAAGGTCCCAGCACCCTCTGCCCAAAACCCACCTGCAGCCTCCTGTTTCCCACTCAGACACTTGGGTGTGCACACAAAGGGTGCTTGGTACAGCCCCATGCCTCTGCAGCCCAGAATTTGCAGCTCAGACCTGGTCCCTCCACCCAGGTGGGCATCCACAGGCAGGTTTAGGCCTGCCCATGCCTCCCTGTTTCACCCAAATGCCAGCGCATGTGCAGAGTGCAGCTGCAGCAGCCCCACCCCTCCCGGGACCAGGACCTGCAGCTCCCAACAGGGGCCTCCAGCAGCCACTGCACAGGGGTCACCCTCTTCCTGCTGGGACACCCATGCACACACAGAGCAGGTTCTTGCCCAGATATGCATCCAGGACCTGGGCCCTCCACCAGCCTGGGGGTCTTGTACAGTCGCTCTCCTGAAGACAGAGTCTGTGTTCCCACTCAGCCTCAATCTACCTGGGATAGGTGTCCACAAGCCTCCATGTAGGTTCCAGGGTCACCTGCCCCATTGCCTGCCTGCCTGCCTGCCACCAGAATACCCGAACAGGAGCCTGAGTACTGATCTCCAGCCCCAGGACTTGGGCGTTCACCAGCCTGGTGGTTCTGGGTCCTTCCCCCTCCTCCTACCCAAACATGAGTGCCGGGGTGCTATGCAGAGTACAGCCCCTTCCAAGCCCAAATTTGCAGCCCAGATTCTGTCCCTCTACCAACCTAGGCAACCTCACATCTGCAAGCAGAGCAGCCCCTGAGCAAAGGTCCCAGGTACACATTCCTCAATCACAGCGGGCAGCATCCTGCTTCCTGTCCAAACAGCTGATGATTTGATGCTAGCTGTTATAGCTCTAGGAGCCCTGGTGGTGCAGTGGTTAAGCGCTTGACTGCTAACTGAAAGATCAGTGGTTCGAACCTATCAGCCACTCCATGGGAGAAAGATGTTGGCAGTCTGCCTCTGTAAAGATTACAGCCTTGGAAACCCTATAGGGCAGCTCTACTCTGTCCTATAGGTTTGCTCTAAGTTGGAATGGACTCAACAGCAATGGGTTACAGCCCTGCCCTTCCTGGGCTCAGATTCTGCACCTCCAACTCTGCACCTCCACAAATGTGAATGCTCTGGGGCTCCATAGTATCCTTCATGGGTCCCAGGATAAGCAGTCCAAGCTCCTGCTTGGCACTCAGACACCCCCAGCACGTGCAGGGAGCATGCTGCCTAGAATCTGCCTGTAGGTTCGGGCCCTTCCTTCAACCTGGGAGTCCGCAATCCATCGGAGATTCCCACGTAAGGCTCCCTGAAGCTGTCCTGCCTCTCCTGGGACAGGAATCTGCAGCTCCAAGCTCATCTCTTCACCAACCATTTGAGTCCCCAGGCCTGTGAGAAAGAGCAGTGTCTGCTCCAGGGTTCCAGGACCACCTGCCCAGAATCTCATCTCCCACCTCATGCTTCTCACCCAAACACCTGTTCAAGGTGGCATAACTCCTCCCTTCCAGGAGGCAGAATCTACAACTGAGTATTCATCAACCCAGATGTTCTCAGTCCCTCCACTAAACAGGCCCTACATTTGAGTTGGTGTAGGATGGCGCGGGACCAGGCAGTGTTTCGTTCGGCTGTACATAGGGTCGCTATGAGTTGGAACCGACACGACCTAACAATGACAACAACGGAAGTAAGGAATCTCTGGGTGGCTCAAATGGCAAAATGCTCGGCCGCTAACCAAAAGGTCACCGGTTCTAACCCACCAGCCACTCCGTGGGAGAAAAGACCTAGCAATTTGCTCCCGTGAAGGTTTCAAAAAACCCATAGCCATCAAGTCGATTTGACTCACAGCGCTCCTAGACAACAAAGTAGAACTGTCCCATACGGTTCCCAAGGAGCGGCTGGTAGATTTGAACTGCCGACCTTTTGGTTAGCAGCTGAGCTCTTAACTATTGTGCCACCAGGGCAATAGTTTACAAAAGATTACAGCCTAGGAAACCCTATGGGGCAGTTCTACTGTGTCATATGGGGTCGCCATAAGTCGAAATCAACTTGAGAGCACCTCAACAACACGGGGAGTATGGAGTCGTGGGTGGCTCAAATGGTTAAGCGCTGGACTACTAATCAAAAGGTTGGTGGTTCAAACCCACCCAGAGGCGCCTCAGAAGGCCTAGCGGTCTGCACACTGGTGGTCGCCATGAGTCGCAATCGGCTCAATGGCAATCTTCCATCATAACCAACCACCACCACCACCACCACCATTAACAACAACAAGGGGGAGTACAGGCTCTCCCCAACACTCGTGCAGGTTGTTGCCCTGCCTTCCACCGACCAAACATCAGCGCATACTCACAGAGCACAGCCCGGGAATCTGCAGCTCCATCAACTTGCGCGACTGCAGACTGTAGGCTAAAGCGCCGCCCGGGCAGGTCTCAGATCGCCCACCCGCACCCACGCTCCCAGCTTCCCGCCTACACCCTGCGCATGCGCGCACTGGACACCCGGCGCTGCCCCGCCCCTCACCAACCTGGGCGTCCTCCAGCCGCGGCTCACGTCTGGCCTGTCCCCGTCTCGGTACCCGGCACGGCTCTACCGCAGGACGAACTCGGGTTAAGCAGCCCCTCTCCTTGATTCCGCAGCACGACCAACTCGGGTTAACTTAGGTAGGCCCCCTCCCCTAGTGGGCAGCCACAAGGCCTCTCGGAGTTAAAATCCGAAAGGTCGAGGTGCTGGGCAAGAACGAACGTCCGCAAACGGGACAATGGCCGCGCTTCTGTGCGAACCCGGAAATGCTTTTGGGGTCTGCGAAGCAGAACTACGATTCCCAGAAGGCTCTGCGGCGAGCCAGGCCTTTGGGCGGGTTTCCAGGGCCCACAGGGAGGTGGACGCGGGAGCTCCGCCAGACGGGAGGGAAGGAAAAGTCAGGCATGTGGACCCGGCTGGGGGCTGCGAGTGTCCGAGTCTGCGCGGCGCCGAGACGAAGAGCCGAACCGGAAGGCCGAAACCAGGGCGCCGATGCAGGGGGAGTGACTGACTGGAAAAGACCTACCCTGGAACCGACTTGACGCCCAGGAGTCGCCCGGAAAACGCAATCCCGGTGGATGGAAAGGGTGGATCGCCTGTTAGACGCACCATCTCCCTAGGCCGTCATGACAAACTTGGGGGAGGTCTTTGCGGCATCTCCCTTTTACAGTCGATGGAGCTCCTAGCAAAGCCCTTCCAGAATGTAGTGTGTTTGTACAATAATAGTAGTAATATACTAAGAATCCTTTTATTGATTTTTTTTTATTTTATTGAGTTCTTTATATAAGGCCTTAAGGATCGGCCCTCCCCCCACCCATCCACACAAACCAAAACCAAATCAGTTCCAGTCAAAGCCAATTTCAACTCCTGGCAGATTTTTCGGGAGTAGATCGCCAAGTCATTCTTCCGAGGCACCTCTGGGTGAAGCCACCACCCTTTTGCTTAGTAGCTGAGTGCTTAAATCATTTGGACCACTAGGGACCCTGCCACCGCCCCCACCTTGCCCTCATCTCCTGCCCCTTTTGCTGGCTCAGCTTCCGCCACACTGGCCTCTTCCCCCTTCTTGAACACACCAAGCAGTCTCCCGCCTCAGGGCCTTTGCATGTGCTGTTCCCTCTTCGTGGCAGGCTTTTCCTCTTGGTCTTTAAGCGGATGCCACCATCTCATGTGCCTTCCCAGACCACCCATTGTCAACTTGCAAACAAGCCCCTCCCTCTCCACACACTCCACTCCCCCGACTCATCTTTAGTTTTCTCTATAGAACTTTCCATTATCTTGTTGGGTACCGTCCAGTGGATTCCAACTCATAGAAAACCTATGTGACAAAGTAGAACTGCCCCCATGGGGATTTTTTTTTGGCTGTAATCTTTAGGGAAGCAGATCTTTCTCCCACAGAGCCACTGGGTGGGGTCAAACCACCAACCTTATGGTTAGTAGCTGAGCGGCTTAACTGCTGCACCATCAGGGCTCCTTTTTCATCACCTAACACACTATTATTTTAGGTATTGATTTCCTCTATCGTCCACTTGCCTTCACTAGAATGTCAGCTCCATGAGGGAAAGGTTTGTGTCTATTTCAATCACTGCAGTATCCTTAGCGCATAAAAAAGGTACCTGGCACATAATAAACCAAACCTGTTGCTGTACAGTAGATTCTGACTCATGGCAACCCCCGGTGTTTCTTCCCGGCACCGCCGGCTGGGTTCGAACTGCCAACCTTTAGCATCGATGATGTGCAGGGACCTTGACATATAATAGATGCTCAAATATTTGTTGAATAAATGAAGTTTCCTACGTTAAACACTTAACATCTAACATTTCATTAACCAGCCCGATCACCCTGGGAGGAAACTGTTATCTCCACCCACCAGGGAAGAAACTGACAATGGGAGTCCTACTATATGGAAACATATATTTTTGGTTTTGCTTCGTTTTTCTTTTTAGACAGGTCTTTTCTTTTTCAATGCTTGTTAAAGCACCCCTGCAGTTTTCTCACTTATATTCTATTAACAACAGATTGTTATGACTTAAAATGTAATTTCTACCCCCAACAGAAGGACTGTTGGTTGTGCAAGGGTTAAGCATTTGGCTGCTGACGAAACAAAACAAAAAACTCGTGGTAAAGACAGTTCAGGGAAAAGTTTAAATAATTAGATAAGCCATAAGTGTACTGTATATAAACGGATCCAAATTGTAATGTGACAAGCCCATCTCTTCAGAGGGATGCTCCCCGCTCCAGAACAGTTTTTTTCTGCTCAATAAAGTCTTTTAACTCTAACTGACTTATTGATCAGATTTTTTCTTTTGACAGTTTGCTTGAGTCCATTGTTGTGGCTATAACGTCCACCCATCTCACTGAGGGATTCCCTCATTTTTACTGACCCTCCACCAACCACAGTGTCCTTTTCTAGCAATTGGTCTTTCCTGGTGACATGTCCAAAGTAATCAAGTCGAAATCTTGCCATCCTTGCTTCTAAGGAACATGCTGGTTGTATTTGCGTGTACACGTTTTCAATTTACATAAATGATTTTACACAAAAGACCTCATTCTAGTATTTTTCACTCGGTTTTAAGTTTTCCAGGTATATTAATGTTGTTCAGGAGATCTGGTGGCACAATGGTTAAGTGCTCAACAGCTAATCTAAAGGTTGGCAGTTCGAACCCCCCCAGTGGCTCTGTGGGAGAAAGACCCGGTGATCTGATTCTGTAAAGATTACAGCCAAGAAAATCCTATGGGGCAGTTCTACACTGTTATACGAGGTTTTTATGAGTCAGAATCGACTTGCCAGCAACAGCATTAATGTTGCCACGTGTACATTAATTCAGCGTTTCTGATTGCAGCATAGTGTCACATAGTGTGACACCACCACAAGTTACCCCAGAGAGGGATCCCTACTGTGCCTCCAACTCCCCACAGACAGCAGTGACCATCTTCATCATGTCCCCTTATGCCCCCGGGTGAAAGTTTCTGAGTAATGTAATCAGGAGTGGGATTGCTGAGTCGGAGGATAATTACATGCAAAATATGACTAAGAACAGCTAGACTGCTCTCCCTAACAGCAGTACCTATTAACTTTCTGGCTAGCATTCTTTCTAGCTGTAAAAATTCCTCTTTCCCCAAGTCCCAGTTTACCTCTAGAGCAATAAACAACTTGTTAATTTTCATCCTGCTAGGATAAATTCATATCTTGTAATTTGCATCTGTTGGACCACTAATGGATTTTAACATCTCTTCATATACTCATTAAGGTCCCCACGTGGCGCAAATAGTTTATGATCAACTGCTAACCTAAGGGTTGGCCGTTCAAACCCACCCAGTGGTACCCCGAAAGAAAGGCCTAGTGATCTGCTTCCATAAAGATTACAGCCAAGAAAACCCTATGGAACCATTCTCCTCTGTAACACAGAGTCGCCATGAGTCAGAATGTATATGACAGTATTTTTTCTAATGTTAAATATTATATTTTTCCATGTGTAAATGACCAATTCTTATTGATTGCTACCCGGAGACCTTAACTGATTGCGTATTTTTGTAACGGAATCTTTTCTTGTTGATTTGTAGGAGTTCCTTGTATAAAACCAAAAAACACAGCCGTTGCTTTTGAGTTAGACTCGTAGTGACCCTATAGGATACAGTAGAACTGCCCCACAGGGTTTCCAAGGCTGAAATCTTTGTGGAAGCAGATTGCTAAATCTTTCTCCTATGGAGCAGCTGGTGGGTTCAAACCGCTGACCTTTCGTTTAGCAGCTGAGTGCTTAACCACTGTTCCACCAGGGCTCCTGTTCCTTGTATAGTCAAGTGTTAAGTGTCATCTATCTGTTCATCTTATCCATGGCGTCCTTAATTGAACAGATCTTTAATTCTGAAGTATCATTTCCTCATCTTTTCATTCATGGTTTATGCCTTTGAAGTTTTGTTTATGAAGTCCTGTGGGGATGGGAGTGTCTAGCCTGTGAAGTTGGAAGCTCCAAGTCCTGACAGATCCTAATGTTTTCTTTCTATTCTTCCTCTTTTCTTCTCGGACTTCTGTCTTTAAGAGACCGTCGCTGATAAGGATGGGATGGAAGCCAGCCCACTGACAGTTTCATCCCAGGTGAGTTGAGGTGTCTTCTCTGTTTCTCGGCTCTCTCAGCGAAGGTTCCCCCATAACTCAAGTCATGGGATTCATTTGTCCAGTGGCAAGTAATTGTGAAGCATTGTCTCTAATCTTCTTTCCCAAAATTGGGATAAGGTTTTTTTTTTCATTTTCTAATGGTGAAAATATGCATAACTAAACATATGCCATCTCAACAATTTCTACTTGTATGATTCGTAACATTGATTATATTCTTCAAATAGTGCAGTAATTCTTGTTATCCTTTTACAAATAGAATTGGGATAATTTTTGACAATCATAAACATCATAAAAAATACTGCCTTCTGCAAAACTGGAGTTCAGTTTACAGGATCCAGAAGGAAAGAGATGGAGAAGAGTTACTAACAAATAGAACAGGAGCATGTGATATTTTGCCTCTACAGGGTCCCCTTGATGCATTCAGAGATGGCCCAGGAACGGCCCTCTCTTTATCCTGTTGCCTGGACCCCTCAGGATGCTAAGCATCTCATGCCCACCCCCTCACCAGAGGCCTCAGTCTCTGCTCCGTTCCATACTTTCTCCTCCCATTTCTTCAGAGCACCTCATTCCTTATTCTCTTCCATGGTTTGGAAAACCACTACTTGTCTGACCCCTGGATACTTCCCCTGCTCATCCCTGACTGACTCAGACTCATACTTCACCACAGTGCCCGCCACCAGTGTCTGGCCATCCTCTAGAGAAGCTGTGGCATCTCCGGTTGCTGAGTCTCAAAACTTGGCCCTTTAATCCTAGGTCTAAGGGCTGCCATTTTCACCCCGTTTCTGTTGCTTTTAAAGAAACATCCAAGAACATAAGATTTGGTAGGAGCCAGGGCCCAGAGCCTAGACAAAACACATTGAAAGAGAGCATCACAAGATCTACAAAGGTGACAAAGAATGGCTCGAATGTAATATGCACTCAATACATGTCCTCAAATATATGATTGAACATGGTTTCTCTAGGACTTTTAGAGAAGTGATCTCTTCTTCCATTAGACTAAAGGGTTGATCTGGCAGTCGATGTTGATCTCTGGATTGACAAGTGCCCGTTAAGAGAAGAGGTGAGCTCTATCTGCTGGGTGGGTCCCCCTGATCTACTTGCTGTAATCTGGGGTCAAACACCCTGGCACTTTCCTTCCCCATCTTTGGAAATTTCAAAGATCTTACTTCTTTCTCACTGTACAGCAGTCACACTGGCACCTCTCTGTTCCTGGCACGGTCCCAGTGGCATCGCTAGGGTTGGTGTCACCCCATGTGGTAACTCATAGTGTCACCCCCCACCATGGACCTCCTCCTGTACCAGACCATCCAGAATTCTTAGTAATGTTTTTTGTACTAATGTTACTCATAAATCGTAATTCCCATATATCACTCCTTCTTTTTATTTAATTACTACTTCATTCTCAAAAAAGTTATTGACGTAGGTTCACAAATACTAATTACCACAATATTGGAGCTAAAACACCAGAAAATTTGACAAAATCTATAAAAACACCAGTGGCAATGAAAAAATAGCACATGCTTGTAGTGCATGCAGACGAAATGACGTGATTGTAATCGGATAATGACAGCTCTGACCAGAACGCATTAGGAGTTCAAAAAGTAAGTTAGCATAGAGTTTTAGCTTGTAGGTATACTGATACATGTACGCTGGGCTTATGAAACATGGTTTTGTTGTTATAACTAACTACAGGCATATTTTTATAAAAAAGAATAAAATTCTGCTAAAACTCTGCACAAACATTTTATAGACAGCCATTTTAGTGTCATCTCCTCTGACAGTGTCACCTCCTCTGACAGTGTCACCCAGGGCTGTCTGTACCCCCAGCACTCCCCTAATGATGCCACTGTGTGGTCCCACTGTGATGGACAAACTCTAAGGTGGCCCCCATAATCCCCACCTCCTAATACCCATACCCTTATGTAATCCCCTCCCCTTGAGTGTGGGAAGGACCTATGACTGTTATCTAATGAATAGAATATGGCAAAGGTGACAGGATGTTCATGATTACATGTGGGTGATTCTGTTACATAAGATGGTGACTTCTGTCTCGGCTTTGAAGAAGCAACATGCAATGTGTTGAGCTGCTGATAAAGAAAGTCATATGGCAAGGGACTGAGGGCAGCCACCAGCTGAGAGCCAGTCAGAAGCTGAATCTATCAGTCCAATAGCCTGCAAGACCTGAATGCTGACAATAACCACGTAAGCCCGGAAGTAGATCCTTCCTTAACTGAGTCTCAGATGAGATCTGAGCCTTAGCCGACACTTTGGGTACAGCCTTGCAGAAGACCTATCTAAGTAGTGCCTGGACTCTGACCCACAGAAACTGTAAAGTAATGAATAAGTGTTGTTTTAAATAGCTAAGTTTATGGTAATTTATTATACAACAAAAGATAACTAATACAGCCGCCTCAGGGCATGTAATGTGATGTCCCTCAACCTGTAATGGTCTACTGAAGACCCTTCGCATGGCTGGCTCCTTCTTATCCACAGGTGGGTGTCTTTAAAGACTAGAAATTTATTTTCTCACAGTTCAGGAGGCTAGAAGGTGGAATTCAGGGTGTAGTTCTAAGGGGAAGTTCTTCCTGGTCTATTTCAGCTCCCAGCAGCTGCGAGCAATCCTTGGAGCTATCCTGGGCTTGTAGACAGAATTTCACTTGGCATCTGTTTTCCCCTGTGTATTCTCCTATGTCTGTTCTGTTCTTTTTATAAGTCAAAAGTGATTAGGTTTAGGATCCACCCTACACTAGCATAATCTCAACTGATTGATTGATTATATTACATTAGATTGCATTATGGAATGTGATTACATCACACTACATTTGTTGTTTGTTGCCATCAAGTTGGCTGTGACTCATGGTGACCTTATGTATAACAGAATAAAACATTGCCAGTCCTGTACCATCCTCTCAGTCTCTGATATGTTTGAACCCATTGTTGCAGCCACCATGTCAATCCATCTCATGGAGGGTTTCTCTTGTTCTCTCTGACCCTCTACTTTACCAAACATGATGTCCTTTTCTAGCGATTGGTCTGATGACATGTCCTAAGTAAGCAAGAAACATCTCACCATCTTTTGCTTCTAAGGAGCATTCTGGCTGTATTTCCTCCAAGACGAATTTGTTCATTCTTATGGCAGTCCATGGTATATTCAATATTCTTCACCAACACCACAATTCATATGCATCAATTCTCATTCGATTTTCCTTTTTCATTGTCCAGATTTTGCATACATATGAGGCAGTTAACAAGATCATGGCTTGGGTCAGGCGTACCTTGGTCATCATAGTGACATCTTTGCTTTTTAACACTTTAAAGAGGTCTTTTGCAGTAGATTTTCCCAACGCAGTACATTGATTTGTTGACGGCTGCTTCCATGGTCATTGATTATTGATCCAAGTAGAATGAAATCCTTGCCAACTTTAACTTCTTCACCATTTTTCATGATGCAGTTTATGGGTCCCGTTGTGAGGATTATTGTTTCCTTTATGTTCAGGTGTAATCCATACATTAGATGTAAGGTAATTACCATATTTTTACACAAATAACACCCGAGTTATACTTTTTTTGCCAACCATACCACCCCCTTGCACATTATTTTCCTAGGCACACTGCATACATTATATCTGTGGGCTTGTTATTTATGTGGGCATGTTTTTGAAAAAATACGGTAGATCTAATTGCATCTACACTACAATAGATGTAAGGTACTTACATTATGTTAGATTACATTATCGAAGGTAATCTGCTCTACCCAAAGCTAACTGATTTTATCGGTTGATTAAATCATAATAGCATATGGGAAAGATTTCAATATATATTTTGGGGTGGGTACAATTCCATCCATAACACAAGGTTTTCTGAGAGTGAGGAAGGAAAGAATAGCAGCAGGTTTTCTTGCTTTTGCCATTCCTGTCTGCTATGGATTGAATTGTGTCCTCTAAAAATATCTGTCAACTTGGCTGGGCCATGATTCCCAGTATTGTGTGATTGTCCACCATTTTGTCATCTGATGTGTGTTGTAAATCCTATCTCCATGATGTTAATGAGGTGGAATTAGCGGTAATTATGTTAATGAAGCAGGACTCGATCTACAAGATTAGGTTGTGTCTTAAGCCAATCTCTTTTGAGATATAAAAGAGAGAAGTGAGCAGAGAGATGTAGGGACCTCATACCACCAAGAAAGCAAGGCTGGGAGCAGAACGCATCCTTTGGACCTGAAGTTCCTGCACGGAGAAACTCCCAGATCAAGGGAAGATTGATGACAAGGACCTTCCTACAGAACCGAGAGAGAAAGCCTTCCCTTAGAACTGGCACTCTGAATTTGGACTTCTAGCCTCCTGGACTGTGACAGAATAAATTTCTCTTTGTTAAAGTCATCCACTTGTAGTATTTCTGTTATAGTAGCACTAGGTGACTAAGACACTGTCCCACGCTATTGAAACAGGCAGAACTACTCAGAGCTTCTTGCCTCCAATCTCATCCATTTTCTAGGTGGGGACACTGAAGCCCAGAGGGGGCAGGGCTCATCCATGGTCACATAGTGATCTGGTGGCAAAGCTGGGGCTGGACGCCTGGGCTCCCAGCCTCCTCCTCAGCCCTCACCCCTGCCCTGGGTACCAGCTATGGGGTCACTTACTGGAAATGGGCTCTGTGGGGTGCTCCTCCTCAGAGGTGGGTTTTGCAGCCTCTTGCATGAGGTCCTCTGCTGTTTTCCTTGAGGACCTGAAACCCCAAAGCCCTCATTCTTCTGTGTCTCTGGTCCTTGCCCATCTTCACAGGCTTGCCGATTTCCCATGTCCATTCTTGAGCACAGGTGAGGGGGAGGGCAGGAAGGACGGAGACCATGACAGCCACGCCTCCCTCCCTCAGCCCTAGTATTACCATCTGGAATTTCTGGCGAAGAGAAAACAGTCCATCTCTGCAGCCAGGACAATCACAGTTAGGCAGTGCCAACGACGACCCCTGCAGATGGGGAGGACTGGGGACCTGGACAGGAGAGAGAATCAAGACCCAGGCCTAACACATCCTCATCCCTGCCTCCACCTCTAGCCCCAGGTTTATGGCTTTATTTCCACTGTCATTTAATAAGCACTTGTTTTCCAGACATTAGGAGATAGCAGCTTGTGATATTTTAAATTTTATTTTATTGTTGTGCTTTAAGTGAAAGTTCACAAATCAAGTTAGTCTGTCATACAAAAATTTATACACGCATTGTTTTCTGACCCTATTTACTCTCCCTATACTGTGACAGCACACTCTTTCTTTCCACCCCGGAATTCCCATGTCCATTCAAGCAGCTTCTGACCCTCTCTGCCTTCTCACCTCACCTCCAGATGAGAGCTGCTCATTTAATCTCATGTATCTACTTGAGCTAAGAAGCACACTCTTCACAAGTATCATTTTATGTCCCATAGTCCAGTCTAATCTTTGCCTGAAGAGTTGGCCTCGGGAGTAGTTTTAGTTTTGGGCTAATGGAGAGCCCAGGGGCCACATCTTCCAGGGTCCCTCCAGTCTCAATCAAACCATTGAGTCTGGTCTTTTTACTAGAATTTAAGTTCTGCACCCTACTTTTCTCCTGCTCTGTCAGGGACTCTCTGTTGTGTTCCCTGTCAGGGCGGTCATTGTGGTAGTCGAGCACCCTCTAGTTCTTCTGGTCTCAGGCTGATGAAATCTCTGGTTTATGTAGCCCTTTCTGTCTCTTGGGCTAATACTTTCCTTGTGTCTTTGGTGTTCTTCATTCTCCTTTGCTCCAGGTGGGCTGGGACCAATTGATGCATCTTAGATGGCTGCTCACTAGCTTTTAAGACCCCAGACGCCACTCACGAAAGTGGGATGCAGAACACTTTCTTAAAAAACTTTGTTACGCCAGTTGACCTAGATGTCCCCTGAAAGCATGGTCCCCAGGCCCCTGCCCCTACTACTCTGTCCCTCAAAGTGTTTGGTTGTATTCAGGAAACTTCTTAGCTTTGGTTTAGTCCAGTTGTGCTGACTTCTCCTGTAGTATGTGCTGTCCTTCCCTTCACCTAAGATAATTCTTGTCTACTTTCTAGTTACTGAATACCACTCTCCCTCCCTCCTCACCCTTGTAATCATCAAAGAATATTGTCTTCTGTGTTTAAACCTTTTCTTGGGTTCTTATAGTAGTGGTCTTATACAATATTTGTCCTTTTGTGACTGACTAAGTTCACTCAGCATACTACCTTCCAGATTCCTCCATGTTATTTATGTTTCACAGATTCATCGTTGTTCTTTATCATTGCGTAGTATTTCATTGTGTGAATATACCATAATTTGTTTATCTATTCTTCCATTGATGGGCACCTAGGTTGTTTCCATCTTTTTGCTATCGTGAACAATGCTGCAATGAGCATGTGTGTGCATATATATATATTCGTGTGACGGCTCTTAATTCTCTAGGATATATTCCAAGGAGTGGGATTGCTGGATTATATATGGTACTTCTATTTCTAGCTTTTTAAGGAAGTGCCAGATAGATTTCCAAAGTGGTTTTACCATTTTACATTCCCACCAACAATGTAGAAGTGTTCCAGTCTCTCTACAACCTCTCCAACATTTATTATTTTGTGTTTTTTGGATTAATGCTAGCCTTGTTGAGGTGAGATGGTATCTCACTGTAGTTTTGATTTGCATTTCTCTAATGGATAATGATTGTGAGCATTTCCTCATGTGTCTGTTAGCCACCTGAATGTCTTTTTTGGTGAAGTACGGGTTCATATCCTTTGCCCATTTTTTAATTGGGTTGTTTGTCTTTTTGTTGTTGAGGTTTTGGTGTATCTTGTCGATTTTAGAGATTAGATGCGGATCAGATTTGTCGTAGCCAAAAATTTTTTCCCAATCTGTAGGTTATCTTTTTACTCCTTTGGTGAAGTCTTTTGATGAGCAGCTTGTGATTTTAATAGCACCATGGTCTGGAGTCAAATGGACTGGATTCATACCTCAGCTGTGTGATCTTGGGCATGCTATGTGTCTTAGGCTGAGTTCTCTAGAGAAGCAAAACCACTAAAGCATATAAATACATACAGAGAGAGATTTATATCAAGGAAACGGCTCACACGATTGTAGAGGCTGGAACGTCCCAAGTCTGTGGATCAGGATAGAGGCCTCTCCTGATTTATGTAGCTGCAGGTGCTAGCAAACCCAAGATCAGCAGGTGGGAGAGCAGGGCACTTGCTCACAGGCTGTGAAGATCAACAGATCCCAAGATCAGCAGGTAAACTGCTAGCTCAAGTCCCAAGAACCGTAGGTCAGATGAGCAGGTGGCAGCTACAGGATCCAGAGCAGGCAAAAGCCGGAACGTCCACTTATATTTGGATGCAGGCCACACGCCCAGGGAAACTCCCTTTCAACTGACTGGCTACTCACAGCAGATCCTATCATGGTGTGATCAGATATAAACACTAAAAATCATGGCCCACCCAAGGTGACACACAATCTTAACCACCACGTAGGAGGAACCTGTACATAGATCAAGAGGCAGTTGTTCAAACACAACAAGGGGATACTGCGTGGTTTAAAGTCAGGAAAGGTGTGCGTCAGGGTTATATCCTTTCACCATACCTATTCAATCTGTATGCTGAGCAAATAATATGAGAAGCTGGACTACGTGAAGAAGAATGGGGGATCAGGATTGGAGGAAGACTCATTAACAACCTGCATTATGCAGATGACACAACCTTGCTTGCTGAAAGTGAAGAGGACTTGAAGCGCTTACTGATAAAGATCAAAGACCACAGCCTTCAGTACGGATTATACCTCAACATAAAGAAAACAAAAATCCTCACAACTGGACCAGTAAGCAACATCATGAGAAATGGAGATAAGATTGAAGTTGTCAAAAACTTCATTTTACTTGGATCCACAATCAACACCCATGGAAGCAGCAGTCAAGAAATCAAAAGACACACTGCATTGGACAAATCTTCTGCAAAAGACCTCTTTAGAATGTTGAAAAGCAAAGATGTCACCTTGAAGACTAAGGTGCTCCTAACCCAAGCCATGGTATTTTCAATTGTACCATATGCATGTGAAAGCTGGACAATGAATAAGGATGACCAAAGAAGAATTGATGCCTTTGAACTATGGTGTTGGTGAAGAATATTGAACATACCATGGACTGCCAAAAGAATGAACAAATCTGTCTTGGAATAAGTACAACCAGAGTGTTCCTTAGAAGCAAGGATGGCCAGACTACGTCTTATGTACTTTGGACATGTTATCAGGAGTGATTAGTCCCTGGAGAAGGACATCATGCTTGGTAAAGTAGAGGGTCAGCGAAGAAGAGGAAGACCCTCAATGAGATGGACTGACACAGTGGCTGCAGCAATGGGCTTAAGCATAACAACGATTATGAGCATGGCGCAGGACCAGGCAGTGTTTTGTTCTGTGATACATAGGGTCGCTATGAGTCGGAACCAACTCGACAGCACCTAACAACAACAACAATATTATGTTTGTTGGGTCTCTGTGTGGCACAAATAGTTTGCACTCAACTGCTAACCTAAAGTTGGGCGTTGGAATGCACCCAACGGCTGCAGAAGAAAGGCCTGGAGATCTACTTCTGTAAAGGTTCAAAAACCCAAAACAAACCCATTGCCATCGAATCAATTCCAACTCATGGCGACCCTGTAGGATAGAGTAGAACTGCCCCTACAGGGTTTCCAAGGCTGTAATATTTATGGAAGCAGACTGCCACATCTTTCTCCCGAGGAGCGGCTGGTGAGTTCAAACCACCAACCTGAGAACTTAACCACTGTGCCACTATGTAATCCTTCGGTAAAGATTACAGCCAAGAAAATCCCATGAAGCAGTTCTACTCTGTAACACATGGGGTCTCCATGAGTCAGAATGGACTTGACAGTAACGGGTTTGGTTTGGTTTGGCTTATGTTTGTTAAAGAGATAAGGAATCAGAAGCACAGAGAGGTTAAGTAACTGGCTCAAGGTCACACAGCTAATAAGAATTGGAGCCAAGATGTGAATCTATGTGACTATATTGTCCTTTCAAGAATTCAGGGCTGAGAAATATAGGTGCTCCCTGCCAGTCACACTCAAGTGTTAACATGATTCCTGACTCCCCCCTATCAGCTCACACCTTCTTTCACTGGCTATCTCCCTGACTCATTGTCCTTCCAAACATTATTTGTTTTCTTATACAGCTCTGACAGGTAGGCATCATAAACCCCACTTACAGGTAAGAAAACTGAGGCCCAGTGTACCCTAGAGAGTTTGCCAAGGCACACAGCTAGGAAGGGGAAGTTCAAGGGCCTATGGGCTAGGGACTGAGGTTTAATAGCTCTAGACTGGGAACTTATTGCTAGACTCCATTCCACGGTAGGGGAAGACCAGATGGCTGGGGCCAGCATCAGCAAAGGCCACTTGGACCACAAGGGAAATCGTATCTGAGGGACTCACCTATCACCCTGACCAGGACCAAGGTGGAGCGGGCCAGGTGAGGCATTTGGTTGAAGGCCGCGCAGTTGTAGAGCCTCTGGTGCTCCCAGGTCAGAGCCGCAGTGATCAGCTGCTCCCCAACAGACTCCCAGGAGGAGCGTTCAGGGGTCCAGCAATACTCTGCATACGGCTCGGACTCAGCCTGACACTGCAGGGTCAGGTTGGAGTTGAACACCGCCTCCACGGCCTCCTGGCGACATCTACACCTGGTGACGTCCGCTCGGTCAGGGCTGTCTGTGTGCAGAGGCCAAACATCATTTGCTCCATCCACTATTGGCAAAGTATCCTCTTCTGTCCTGTTCACGTCCACATTCTAAATTTTGCCTTTGTTTTTTCTTCTCGGTTCTAACTAATGAATTCCAGGTTGTAGCTTGGAAAACAAAGGCTTTTCTATCTGCTGTTGAAAGGAAGGTCTCTGGATGGCACAGATGGTTTACACTTAACTGCTAACCTGAAGGTTGGCAATTTGAACCCACCCAGCAGCAGTGTGAAGAAAAGCCTGGTGATCTGATTCAGTAAAGATTACAGCCAAGAAACCCCCATGGGGCAGTTCTACTCTGTCATACATGGGGTCACCATGAGTTGGAATCAACTTGACAGCAACAGGTTTGAGATTTTGATTCTGGGTGAAAGGAAATCTCAGCAAAAAAGGAGAAAATGCTCCCTTTTCCTCCTTAGCTGCATATGAAAGTGATCATAGTCCTCGTTATGGAGAGACAACAAGCAACTGCAGAAATCCCTGCCCTTGCGAAAGTGAATTCTAACAAAGGAGCCTCGTAAGACATCCAGGCTTCAGAAATTGTTGCTGTACCCTGTGAATGTAGCCCTTAACCTCTAAAAAGTTTACGATTCTGCTGGAACATCTTACTTAAGAAAACGTGTGGCTTTGGTAACAATACTTCAATTTACATCTCTGCATTCTTAACAATGGGGGGACAGATTACCCAGTAAACAAGGTACATGGGGGCTTATTTGTGTTTGCTTCTTAATCTGTAGTGAACAATTTCACATGTTTTTCACCGCATCTAACATGGGAAGTTGTTCACTACAGATTAGGAAGTAAACACAAGTAAACCCGTGCATACCTTGCTTAATGCAAACCGGCGCATACCGTGCTAACTGGTTAATCTGACCCTGGATGGTGTCCCTGGGTGTTGCAAATGGTTAATGCATTCGGATGCTAGTCAAAAGGCTGGAAGTTCGAGTTCACCCAGAGGCACTTCGGAAGAAAGACCTGGCAGTCTGCTTCTGAAAAATCAGCCGTTGAAAACCCTATGGAACACAGTTCCACTCTGGCATACGTGGAGTTGCCCTGAGTTGAAATCGACTCCACGGCAGCTGGTTACCGGTATTCTCAACGTTAGTTACTTGTGTTGTGGATTTTGTGAATATGGCATATGTGAGAGTATGTGCATTTTGCGAGTGTATATTATGTGTCTGTGATGTGTTATGTACTATTTGTTGCATGTGTGAATATCTACTGCGTGCATGTTATGTGCCTATGTGTTTTGTATGAGTGTGTGTTGTGTGCCTGTGGTATTGTAAGTCATGTGTATGTTTTGTGCCTGCTGTGTGTGTGTTGTGCACGTGTGTGTGTGCTGTGCATGTGTGAATACAGTTTGTGTGTGGCTGTGTGTGTGTGTATGGTATATGCGTTGTGTTTGTGTGTGTGTGTGTGTGTGTGTGTGTGTGTGTGTGCATAGGGAAAATCAACCCTCTTTTCCCAGAGAGACAAATCATGTACACCCCATAGAGAGCCACCTACGTCTTATGGAGGATGCTCCAAGCCAGGAGCCAGCCCTTTCCCTGTGATAGGAGCCCTGCTCTGCCATCAGCACCTGGGAACTCCCCACCCCTTCTTTTGGTCCGTCTCTGGGTATAGCTCAGCGGCTCTTAACTTTTTTCAGAGTTCTAGACCCTATTGAGAATCCAATGACAAACTGCAGACCCTTCTTTTAGAAAACGGCACATTTTGTATGCATCTTGAAACCACTCAAGGATCATCCCCACTCCCAGGCATCCACAGCCCCAGATTAAGAACCCCTCATCTCTTCTGACCCTGAAAGCCCCCAATTCTCAGAGGAATTAAGGAGAAAGACAAGGAAAGGAGACTCATCAAAGACCTGAACTTTAACAGAACCCAGACGGGACAGCTGGGTGGTACCGTTGGACACCAAGCACCCTCACATCCAGCTTGCCCTCATGTTCCCTGGACACAACATGGATGGTGAACGTTCTCGTGGTAGGAGACGGGATGAAGTCATGGGGAAGAAACCAGGAATAGTCGGTTGTGGGGGGTGGGGAGTGGGTGGGACTGGATCTCCACCCAGAAGATCATGGTGGAGCCCTCTACCTCTACCCCTTCAGCCACCTCCCTGCTGAGTACACCGGGATCCAGTGTGATTTCAGCGGGGTCAGGACCATCTGGGAAGACAGGAACAACAACAGTAACACCTGCAACAGCTCTTTGGGAGGAGGAGACTTAGGGGGTCAGTAAATGCTAATATTCCCCTCCTCTCTACCCAAGCTCGAATCAGTTGAGAGAGAGGTGCAGGAGTCTGATGGAGGTAAAAATGGCAGCCTTATCCCTGGGTAAAGGGGGGTTAGAAGAAACATCCAAAGCACGCCAGCAAACACTCTTTTCCCACCCTTCCTCAGGCAAGGTTTTGGATTAACTATCCAAAGGTTTGGGGATTCAGAAGCTCAGTTCTAGATAAGTTAGAAGTGTCCAGTAGAATTCGAGTTGTTGTTAGTTGCTGTCAGATCAGTTCCCACTCATGGCGACCCCATGTATGCAGAATAGAACTGTTCCACAGGAGTTTCAAGGCTGTGACTTTGCGGAAGCAGATTACCAGGCCTATCTTCCTAGGCACCTCTGGGTGGGTTCAAACAGCCAACCTTTTGGCTAGTAGTTGAGTGCTTAATGGTTTGAGCCACTCAGGGACTCTAGAGATGTCAAATAGACGTTTACATGTCTGGGGTCCAGGGGTAGACATAGCCACATTTTTTTGTTGTTGTGGCTCTTTTATAGCAGATTACTAATTCTAACAGATTTTTTCTCTCCTCAACTGATTTTTGAAGATAATATTTTATTGTGTTTTCAGTGAAGGTTGTATTTAGAGCTGTGAGACAGAATGAGATCACCATGGAAGTAAGTATCATTGAGGGACTGGGGAGAATGGAAAGGGACTCACAGTTCATGACCAACAGGGTGGGGATTGCTGCTCTGAACCTGAAGGCAACCCCAGACTCCACGCTGGTAAGTCCCAGAGTCCTTCTGGGGGACAGTGAGGATGGCGAGCATCTTGTCATCCATGGACAGCTGCATCTGCACATGGAGCACGAGGAAGACATTGTTGAAGATCCAGTGGATGGTAATGTTGATGTGCTTGGTGCCACAGTAGAAGTCCACCTTCGCCCTCTGCTCTATGGCAATGCCTTGGCTGATTGAAATGATGGGCTTGGCCAGCGAGTCTGAAGAAAGAGAGAGAGAGAGAGAGGAACACATAGAAAGAGTCACAGAGAGACAAGAGTAGATTAGAACTGCCAGAAGACACAAAGGAGTCAAACTTCACGGGCTCAAATCCTGGATCACCTGCTCCTTCTAGGTGTGATCTTGGGTAACTTACTTCCCCTTCTCTGAGCCCCATTGAATGAGATTGTGCAGGTAAAGCAGAGGGTCTGGGTCATAACAAGGGGTCAATTAATACCAGCAGGAAAGAGAATCAAGCTTGTAACAGGGATATCAATCATGACCAACTACCCACTTCTTAGCCAACCTTCCCCACCCACAGTAGTGACAGCCACAGTTCACCCCTTTACCCCCACCCCCAGCGCAACCAATTGGACCAGTTGTTGCCAGACCCGGGCTGAGCGGATCAGATTCATCCTGTTGAGACTTGGGATGTGGAACCCTGGTGGGTGCTTGAGGTGTGGAGGCAGAGGTGAGAATGACAGCCTTGTTTTCGGTGCCCACACCTCTTTATCTACCACAAGTCTCAGGTGTCCCAGGGGTCCCCAGCAGAGATGGAACAATATCCTTCTTACTCTGGGAAGTGTTACATAGGTTGATGTCAAGGGTGAGCTGGGTCACAGCCCACAGACTTGGCACAGCCAAGAGTGAGGCTGGAAGGGGAGAGAGGAGGCATTCAGGAAGGGAGAGGCAAGTTGGGAAGTGTCCAGTTATGGTCTTCCAAAGTGGAGGGAGGTCTGAGGTCATGGACGTGGCACTCCATCTCCAGAGGCTTGATCCTACACACTAGTTACTGGCCATGTGACTTGGGACATGTTTTTTATCCTCCCTGGGCCTCAATTTCCTCATCTGTAAAATGGGCATAATATTACCTGCACCCCGCCATTGTTGGAGGGGCGGTAATAAATATCAGTGAGGTTTAACTGCGCCCCCTGATGGTCGCTATGTTCTCTTGAATGATGCCCTGCAGGAGAGGCATGGTCATCCTCCCCATTTCACTGAGGTGGAAACAGAGGCTGAGAGAGGTGAAGTAACCTGCCAAGACCACACAGTAAATTATTGTTGTAGCTGCCGACGAGTCATAGCAGAGTTTAAACCTAAACCTGCCCTGCCAACTCTTAGAGACGTGCTTTCAACACTGTGTGATTTTCCCTGTCAGCTCAGTGATGGGCACAGAGCCAAGCCCCATGAGCAGGAACTTCAACTGTTATCTCCAGTGGGAGAAATTAACCTTTGGTACTTCATCAGGCAGAGAATTCAGTTAGATGGGAGAGGAAAAGGGAACAAGAATTTTCATTTGGAAGGAAGCTGGAAGAAGACTGTGGGCATGGGTGGGGGACCCCATGTGTGTCAGAGTAGAACTGTGCTCAATAGGGTTTTCAATGGCTGGTTTTTCAGAAGTTAAGTTGCCAGGCCTTTCTTCTGAGGCATCTCTGGGTGGACTCGAAACTTTGGTTAGCAGCTGAGCGCTTAACCATTTGCACCACCCAGGGACTCCTCTAACCCATCAAAAAACAAAATAAAATGGAACAAAACAAAACCCGGCAGCGACCCTATAGGACAGGGTGGTGGTGGTGGTTGTTAGGTGCCATCGAGTCAGTTCTGACTCATAGCGACCCTGTGTACTGCAGAACAAAACACTGTCAGATCCTGCGCCATCCTCACAATCGTTGCTATGCCTGAGCCCATTGTTGCAGCCACTGTGTCAGTCCATCTCGTGGAGGGTTTTCCTCTTTTTCACTCACCCTCTACTTTAGGAAGCACGAAGTCCTTCTCCAGGGACTGATCTCTCCTAATAACTTGTCCAAAGTATGTAAGACACAGTCTCGCCATCCTCCCTTCTAAGGAGCATTCTGGCTCTACTTCTTCCAAGATAGATTTGTTCATTCTTTTAGCAGTCCATGGTATATTCAATATTCTTTGCCAACACTACAATTCAAAGGCATCAATTCTTCTAAGGTCTTTGTTATTCATTGTCCAGCTTTCGCATGCATATGATGCAATTGAAAATACCATGGCTTGGGGTCAGGCGTACCTTAGTCTTGAAGGTGACGTCTTTGCTTTTCAACACTTCAAAGAGGTCTTTTGCAGCAGATTTTCCCAATGCAATACGTTGTTTGATTTCTTGACTGCTGCTTCCATGGGTGTTGATTGTGGATCCAAGTAAAATGAGGTTTTTGACAACTTCAATCTTGTCTCCATTTCTCATGATGTTGCTTATTGGTCCAGTTGTGAGGATTTTTGTTTTCTTTATGTTGAGGTGTAATCCATGCTGAAGGCTGTGGTCTTTGATCTTCGTTAGTAAGTGCTTCAAGTCCTCTTCACTTTCAGCAAGCAAGGTTGTGTCATCTGCATAATGCAGGTTGTTAATGAGTCTTCCTTCAATCCTGATGCCCTGTTCTTCTTCATAGAGTCCAGCTTCTCGGATTGTTTGCTCAGCATACAGACTGAATAGGTATGGTGAAAGGATATTCAACAGGACAGGGGAGAACTGCTCAGTAGGGTTTCCAAGGCTGTAATCTTTAAGGAAGCCGACCGCCACATCTTTCTCCCGGGGAGCAGCTGGTGGGTTCGAACCGAAGACCTTTAGTTTAACAGCCGAGTACTTTAACCACCGCAGGTTACACATTTCAAAATCATTTCTTCTCCTCCAAAATGCTTTCATAACAATGTATTTCAGTTCCTCCCTTTTGCTCTGATTGCTCATTAGGCAAAAATGCCACCTCAATCCCCCTTCCTGATGTGTGGACTTGGCCACGTGGGGCTGACACATTCTGCCTCTGCCAGTCTCCCTCCCATCTGCCTGTCTCTCTTGATCATGCTCCATCTCTTTCTCCCCACCTATCCGTCGCTCCCTCTCTTTCTCGCACTCTGTTAGTGTTTTTTGCCACCTCCCTCTCTCCACAACTCCCTTTTTCTCTGTCTTCCTTTATTCTCTCTTTCTTTTTCCCTTCCTTCGCTCTCTTCCCTCCTCCTCTTATCTCCTCTCTTTCTGTTTTCCTCCCTATATTTCACTCTTTGTCTCTGTCTCTCTGTCTCTCTCTCTCTCTCACACGCGCTCTATTTCTCTATCATTGGGCTTCTCTGGTCTCGTGGCTCCGAATGGAAACCGTGGTGGCCTAGTGATTAAGTGCTACAGCTACTAACCAGAAGGTTGACAGTTCAGGTCCACCAGGCGCACCTTGGAAACTCTATGGGGCAGCTCTACTCTGTCCTGTAGGGTTGCTATGAGTTGGAATCCACTCGACGGCAATGGTTTTGGTCTGGTTTTTGTTCTGTGGCTCTGAATCCATCTTTGTCTTTGGTCTGTTTGTCTCTCTTTGTCGATCTCTTTGTGTCTGTCTTTATTTCTGACGCTGTCTCTGTTTCTTTTTCTCTTTCACACACATACACACACACACACACACACCACTGACAAAGGGACACACGTAACTCTCCCCCAGCCTCGCCCTGTCTAGGGGGAACAGGCACTCACCCAAGAACAGGACTCTGGTCCAGTAGGGACCCTTGTAAGTCAGGGCACCCCATGGGTCCTGGCACCCAACTCTGGCGTGCCCAGCCACCTGCCTCTCTGGTTCACACTTGCAGACACAGTACCCCACTCCAGCTGTGCCCCACCCCCCAGCCTGTCTCTTCCCCTTTTCCCTGCTGCAAACCTAAATGCCCTGCAGTAACAGCAGCTCCCAATACAGACGGGGTAGGGAGGGTGGGACTCGGCCCCACCTCTGCCCTCTACCCCCAGGGCTCACTCTCCCTTCCTCTGCCTGGCACAGAGAGCAGGAGCCCCAGGGACCCAGGAGTTTCCTCAGAAGGTGGAAAGGCGAAAGAACAGCCTGCCCTTGGCTCTTGGACCCCTTGACAGTTACACCCCGTCCCCGCCTTTCTGGCAGAATGTGTGAGCAGCCTGGGGAGAAGCAGTTCCATGCAGGGCTAACTCCAGAATGTTAGACAGAACCAGGAACGGTGATGAGGGTGCTCGACAGCAATAACAATAAAGCAACAGCAGTGGCCAAGCTCACAATGAGCCACTCGTAAATACTGAATGAGCCGAACTGATGCTGGTGACATGGAATCCTGGTCATAAACGGAGGCTCTGGAGTCAGGCTGGCGGGAAGCACAGCATGGGCAGGGCAGAGGGGCAGGGAGGGCTCCCTGGCGGAGGAACCATCTGAGCTGAGACCTGGACGACATAGTAAACTAAAAATCAAAACCCATCGCTGTTGAGTCAATTCAGACTCATGGCAACCCCATGTGTTACAGAATAGAACTGCTCCGTAGGGTTTTCTTGGCTACAATCTTTACAGAAGCAGATTGCCAGGCCTTTCTTCCTTGGTGCTGATGGGTAGGTTCGACCACCAACCCTTAAGTTAGCAGTTGAGTGCAAACTGTTTGCGCCACCCAGGGACCTTGGTGGACATAGGAAAGGGTCAATATATGAGAGCTTTTTTTTTTTTTAATTCTGTATGGGCAAGACAAGCTGTTGGTCTTTGGGAACATAAATACCAAGAAGATTTAGCATAATCAGGCACATCAGGGAACTACCATTAATTCATGCACCCATTCATCCATTCATTTAACAAATACTCCCTGAGCTCCTCTATGCCAAGTCCTGTGCCCAGCAGTGCTGGGGACACAGCAGTGACCAAGGCAGCCCCAGCCCTGTCCTCACAGGTCTCACAGTCTTGTGGGGGAGACTGACCCGTTCCCAGACAGTGACAGCTCACAGTGGGCAGGGCTGGATGTGGGAGTCCAGAGAGTTAGGGAGGGGGCTCTGACCCAGCCTAGAGTCAGAGAGGGCTTGCTGGAGGAGGAGATAGTTGGTCCTACAAACTCATGGGTATTGGGAAAAGAGATGTTAAATAATTATGAGATTGAGATCAGGGCAGGCTTCCTGAAGGAGGGGACCTGTGAGAGGAAAACAAGGGGGTAAGTAGGCAGCCAGCAGACGAGGCCATCCATCCTTTCTTCCTTTCATTTATTCATTGAATACACATCCCTTGAGTACTTAGTCAATGTCCAGCCTGGTGCTGGGCTCTGCTGGGGACACAGTGGTGACCACAACAACTCCGACCTTGCCGTCTAGGAGCTCCTAGTCCATTGAGGGAGACAGATCCGTCCCCAGACAGTAACAACCCAGAGTGGGCAGGCCTGGGAGGGAGGAGTTCAGAGAGGGTGTCTGATGGAGCCTGCGGGTCAGCCAGGGGAAGACTGTGGTAGGCAGAGGGAGCAGCATGTGAGAAATTGCTGAGTTTAAGGCACAGGCAGAACCATCAGGGTTTGGGAGCATGGAGGGATGACATGCCACAGATGTTCTTTGATCTGGGTTCCATTCCCACCAATGCACAGAGGAGATGGGGCTGGAGGTAGCCAGTGGCCATGTTGGGAAGATTTCAACGCCGCCTTGGGGCCTTGGGAAGCACTGCACATGGCGGTTAAGAGCCAGGCAGACTGAAATCCCTTGCTAGAAGTGCCCTGTGACTTTAAGCAAGTCAGTTTACCTCTGTGAGTTTTGGTGTCCTGAATGATGAGATGGGGATACAAATACTCTTTCCTCTATTCCACTTCTGATTTTTCCATGCCATGTGTCACCTGGCCCAGGCTAGCCCAGCGTTACGGATTGAATTGTGTACGCACAAAACATGTCGTGAATCCTAGCCTTTATATTGGTGATGTAACCTCATTTGGGAACAGGGTTTTCTTTGTTATGTTAATGAGCCCATATCAGTGTAGGTGTGTTTTAAACCAATCACTTTTGAGATATAAAAGGAGCAGATGAGGCACAGAAGCAAGCAAGCAGGAATGGAGGAAAGATAGATGCCACTTGGCAATCTCCACGGAAAGCTGAGAAGAACGCTAGGAAGCTGAGACAAGGATTTTCCTCCAAAGCAGACAGAGAGATCCTTCCCCTACAGCCAGCGCCCTGAATTCAGGCTTCTAGCCTCCTAAACTGTAAGAAAATAAATTTCTGTTTGTTAAAGCCACCCACTTGTGGTATTTCTGTTATAGCAGCACTAGGAAGCTAAGACACCTGGTATTCAAGACCTCCCTCATCCACCTAGCTCTTCCCTGAAGTTCTGAGTCTTCTCAACACCCAGCCCTCTCCTCAGCCAGGCTTCTCTCTCATTGCCTCTGCTCAGGCCCCAACCTGCGCCCCGCCCCCCCAGGCCCTTTCCCATTCCTTCTGTTCTCCCCATCCAAGAGGACAGAGCCACAGACTTCCCAAACCTACAGGAGCTGGGCTTTTTCTCTGAAGTCCCTCCTCACTGATTCTCAGGGTAGGCTGCTCCTTTTCGTGTCCCAATAAGGGAGGGGGACTTTCTGGCCCACTCCCTGTAGCACAACTTCCACTTTAATTCCAACAGGTGAAAACACACCCAGGTCCTTCCTGCCTCCCCCAGCCTACCCGTCCCCACCTCACCTACCCAGCCTCAGCCTTGCACACTGGCTCAAAACTATGCCTTCTCATGTCAGATCACCAACCAACTTCCCAACACATATTACCTCCCCCGGGCTACCCCCTCAATTCGTTCAGCAAATGTTTATTTTGTTCCTGCTACGTGGAGCCCTGGTGGTGCCGTGGTTAACAGCTTGGCTGCTAACCAGAAATTCGGCAATTCGAACCCAGCAGCTGCTCTGCAGGAGAAAGATGTGCAGTCTGCTCCCATAAAGATTAAAAAACTAAACCCCTTGCCGTCGAGTCGATTCTGACTCATAGCGATCCTATAGGACAAAGTAACCCATAGGGTTTCCAAGAGCGGCTGGTGGATTTGAACTGCTGACCTTTTGGTTAGCAGCCAGACACTTAACCACTGCACCATCAGGGCTCCTCCATAAAGATTACAGCCTTGGAAACCCTATGGGACAGTTGTACTCTGTCCTACAGGGTCACTATGAGTCGGAATCAACTCGACGGCAATGGATTTGGTTTTGCGTTTGGTAGGTTTATGTATCCGTCACCACAGTCAAGATACAGAACAGTTCCATCACAAGAATCTCTCATATTGCCCTTTGATAACCACCCGCTTCCTATACACACACATAGACCCCTGGCAACCAATAATGAGTGCTCCATTTCTATAATTTTGTCATCTCAAGAATGTTATGTAAAGGGAATAATGCTGTATGTAACCTTTTGGGATTGGCTTTTTTCTCTCAGTGTAGTTCTCTGGAGATTCATCCAACTTGTTGCATGTTATCAGTAGTTTATTCCTTATGACTGCTGAGTAGTGTTCTGTGGTATGGATGTTGTTGGGTGCTGTCGAGTTGGTTCCCACTCAACATGGTATGGATGTAGCACTGCTTAACCATTCATACACTGAACAGCATTTGGGTTGTTTCCAGTTATTTGACTATTTTAAAAAAAGCTACTATGAACATTTGTGTACAGATTTTTGTGTGAACATGAATTTTCATTGCTGCGGGACGGATAACCAAGAGTCCAATTGTATATGGTAATTTTACGGTTACTTTTACAAAAAAAACTTCCAACTATTCTCCAGAGTGGCTGTACCGTTTTCATTCCTGCCAGTCATCTCACCAGAGAGCTTATTTTTCTGCATCCTTGCCAACATTTGTTTTTATTTCAGTTATTCTGATAGGTGTGTAGTCACATCTTATTATGGTTCAATTTTCATTTCCCTAATGGCTAATGAAATCGAAGATCTTTACATGTGCTTGTTTGTCATAAGGAAATCCACTTGGGGGAAATGTCTGTTCATGTCTGTTGCCCATTTTCTAATTGGATTGTTTAGTTTTGTACTGTTGAAATTCTTTATATATTCCAAATACTAGCTGAATACAATTTTGTAAGAAGTAATAGAGAGTTATGTGGGTTGGATATGTTGGATATGTGGATTGCAAATATTTTCTCCCAATCTTTAGCTTGTCTTTTCATCCTCTTAAGAGGATCTTTAATTTTGATAAAGTCCAATGTATCAGCTTTTCATTTTATGGGTTTTCCTTTTGGTATCAAGTCTAAGAACACTTTGCCTAGCCCTAGGTCTAAAAGATTTCCTTTTGTGCTTATTTTTTACTAAAAGTTTTATAGTTCTTCATATTACAGTCAAGTCCATGATCCACCTTGAGATAATTTTTGTATGAGATGTGAGGTTTAGGTCAATGTACATTAGTTTGCTCATGGATTTCTAATTGCTCCAGAACCATTTGTTGAAAACACTCTTTTTTCCCTCATTGAATTGCCTATGTACCTTTGTAAAAAAATAGTACTGGACAACTGTACTGGAAGTTGTAGCCAAAGCAATTGGGAAAGAAAAAGAAATAAAAGATATCTGTCTTAGACTGTGTTCTCTAGAGAAACAAAACCAGTAAAGCATATAAATATATACATAGAAAGATCTATGTTAAGGAATGGCTCATGTGGTTGTAGAGGCTGGAATGTCCCAAGTCCATGGGTTAGGCTGGAAGCTTCTCTTGATTCACATAGCTGCAGGTGCAGGTGAACCCAAGATCAGCAAGTCAGACAGCAGGGCTCTGGCTCACAGGCTGTGAAGACCAATGATCCCAAGACTTGCAGGCAAGATGGAGGGTAAGCTACTAGCTCAAGTCCCAAGAACCGGAGGTCAGACAAACGGGAGCCGGCTACAGGATGTAGAGTGAACAAAAGTCCCCAAGCCTTGCCAGAAAGTCCACCTATGTTGGATGCAGGCCACACCCCCAGGAAAACTCCCTGTCAACTGATTGGCTACACACAGCAGATTCCATCATGGAGATGATCACGTTATATCAGCTCTCATCATGGAGGTGATCACATCATTACACAACTGCCAAATCACTGAGAATCATGGCCCAGCCAAGTTGACACACAACCTTAATGAGCACCGCATCCATATTGGAGAGGAAGAAGTAAAATTATCTCTATTTGGAGACAACAGATTCCTATATATAGAAAATCCCAAAGAATCCACAAGAAAGCTACTAGAGCAAATAAATGAATTCAAAAAAATGTCAGGGTACAGGTTAACACACAAAAATCAATTGTGTTTCTGTACAACAGCAATTAACAATCTGAAAAGGAAATCAAGAAAACAATCCTGATTACAATAGTATCTGAAAGAATAAAATATCTAGAAATAAATTTAACCAGGAAGGAGTGTTGAGAGTTACTGGAAGATGGCAGCATGAGCACTTCCATGGTCCTGTCCCCCAACATTTACTCCTAGGAATTTTGTTGTCTTAGAGGTAATAGAAACGGAATTATTTCCATTTCATACTTCTCATTGCTGGTGTATTGACACTTAACTGATTTTTATTTGCCGACCTTATACTGTGTAACTTTGCTAAATTTTGCTATTAGCACGAGAAGCTTTCTTGTGAACTCTTTGGGATTTTCTATGTATAGAATCATGTCACCATGAATAGAGATAATTTTACTTCTTCTTTTCCTATCTGGATACCTTTTATTTCTTTTTCTTGTGTTGTTGCTCTGGCTAGGACTTCTAATACAATGTTGAATAGAAGTGATGAGGGCAGACACCCTTGTCTTGTCCTCAATTTCAAAGGGAAAGCTCTCAATCTTTCTCCATTGAATATAAAGTTGGTTGTTGGCTTTTCATATATGTCCTGAATCATACTGAGGGACTTCCCTTCTATTCCAATCTTGCTTGGGGTTCCATCAGGAAAGGGTGTTGGATTTTATCAAATGATTTTTCTGCATCCATAGAAATGATCATGTGTTTCTTTACCTTTGTCCTCTTGATGTGGTGTATTACTTGGATTGATTTTCTAATGTCAAACCATCCCTGCATTCCTGAAATAAATACTGCTTGGTCATGGTGTATGACTCTTTTAATATGCTCTTGGATTCTGTTCACTAATATTTTGTTGAGGGTTTTTGCGTCTACATTTAGAAGGAATATTGGCCTGTGTTTTTCTTTTCTTGTAGTTGCTTTGTCTTGTTTTGGTGTCAGGGTTATGTTTCCTTCATAGAACGAATTAAGGAGTATCCCTTCCTTCTCTCTCTTTTGGAAGAGTTTAAACAGGATTGGTGTCAATTCTTCTCTAAATGTTTAGTGGAATTCCCCAGTGAATCCATCCGGTCCAGGACTTTTTTTTTTTTATTGGGAGATTTTTGATCACTGATTCAATCTCTTCACTTGTTATGGGTCTGTTGAGATTTTCTATTTCCTCTTGAGTCAGTTTGAGTAGGTTGTGTGCTAAGAATTTGTCTATTTCATCTAGGTTATCCAATTTTTTGACACAGTTGTTTATAATAGTCTGTCAAAATTTTCTTCATTTCTATTGGATCAATTGTAATGTCTCCTTCCAAAAGGTCGGCAGTTCGACCCACCAGCTGCTCCTTGGATACCCTATGGGGCAGTTTTACTCTGTCCTATAGGGTCGCTATGAGTTGGAATTAACTTGATGGCAAAGGATTTGGTTTGGGGTTTTTTCTAAGAAAAGTTTAGTAAGCTTATCTATTTTTCAAATTTTAATATGTAGTATGTTAAAAACATTTACATCCTGTATTTGTAGATCATGAGAGATAATAATGCAATAAACATCCACAAATCTTCTGCCCTACGTAAGAGCTATAATATGGCTAATACCATTTCTTCTGCCTCTGGCTCCTTCTCTTATCCCACTCGTTTACCATCACACTCCAGAGGTAACCATGATACTGAATTTTTGTGAATCACCTATTCTCTTATATTAATACAGTTTTATTATGCCTATGAAGAAGCCTGGGTGGCACATGAAGTTTGTGATCACCTACTAACCTAAAGGTCGATGGTTTGAACCCACATATCGACTCTGTGGATGGAAGGCCTGGTGAACTACTTCCATAAAGATTCCAGCCAAGAAAACCCTATGGAGCAGTTCTACACTGTAACACATGGGGTCCCCATAAGTCAGATTCAACTTAACAGCAACAGGTTTAATTTGGTTTTATTATGCCTACATATGTGTGTGGGGTGGTATGTATGTATGCCTTTTTTTTTTTTTTAGTTATAGAAAGATTATATCACTCACATTTTTTGCCTCTAAAATCATTCATTTGTTGCATGTCACCAGTCTCGATCATTCATTCTTTTTCACTGCTACATAATATTCCATCATTTTTTATTAAAATTTTTTTTTCATTTTTGTTATTTTTAACTGAATGGTAAAATATACCATATATTTAAACCTGCAAGAAGTGCAATAATGACACATTGGGTAATTTAGATCAATTCATTGTTAAGGACTCAAGGAAAGCTTTAGAAATACTAAAGAAAGTGCCTGTTTATAGGCATAAAGTGCTAGTAAATGTATGATTCTTTATTTTTTTCCAAGAGCTGAAAGAAAACAAACACACAAAGAGGTGATCCAGAATTGGAGCCATTACTGCCCTGATGGCAATTTGTGTGTGTGGAGAGATTCCCATCACTGCTCAGACTTTTTCATCCAAGGGTCAAAATGTGGAATCTAGAGATTGACAAGGGTGGGAACAGTAGCCAACCCACACTGTGCGTAGGGACCCCAAAAGATTGCACACTAAAAATAAGGGTGTAATAAGCCATGATGAGAAAAGCACTTGTAGAGGGCTGTAGCTCTCAGTAATTAATTGGAACTAGCCAGTGGTGTTTTACAAACTTTTCTTTACTTACATAGTGGTTAGGATGAAGATCAATGGGATAAGGTTTATCGTAGGGTCAGCCTCCCTCAGATCCCTGTCCCCAGGTAAGTTGACACAGGAAACCTCTTCTGCACACATAAGGCTCCAAGTTTACTCTGCAGGTGAAAGACCGTGAGGCAAAGGGGTCTGGGGGTTTTATACCTCAGTGCATGGGAACAGGGAAAGGGATAGGAGGAAGGAGCCTTTGTTCAGCTGCCCCTGGCCTGACCATCCTGTTGCCAAGCCTCGTTCAGACTGAAGCAGCATAGCAGTCCTGTGATCATGGACATTTCTTCCCCTCTTCTACCTACAAGATCAACTGTGTAAGCCGACATTTTCTGATTAATGATATAGGGGGTTAAAAGTCAGCAGGAGAAGCTACTTCCCCTAGAGTGCATACTTAGTATAATTAAGTGGTCATGGATAGTCATGGAGACTGTAGGAAACTAATCTCATGCTGGAAAGCAGCTGCCTTCCTTCAAATGGCAAACCAAGAGTTAACCTGTGATAACATGAACTGCATCTCAGCTTCAAGTCATCTGGGAGATCCAGAAAATTTCATTTCCTGAAATTCAATTAGGGCAGTCATGAACTGTTAGGGTTTTCCGAAGCCTGGCAGAAGCAAAGCAAATCTACTTTGGAGGAAGGAAACATTATCCCGACCTCAAATTATTTCCTCAAACAAATTTTCAAATGCAAACTCCGAAGCACAATGTAAGACAATCAGACATCCAAGTAGACAAGACAATATGCGAGAGAGCCAAAAGAAGTACAAAAAAACTCCACTAGGGTGCTGGATATTAGAATTCTCAGGCATAGATTTTAAAATAACTATCATTACTCCAGAAGATAAACTAGATAACTGGGCTCTTCTAAAAATTAAACACTTATGCTCATCAAAAGACTTCACCAAAAGAGTAAAAAGAGAACCTACAGACTGGGAAAAATTTTTTGGCTATTACAAATCAGACAAAGGTCTAATCTCTAAAATCTACTAGAAAATCCAACACCTCTACCAAGAAAAGACAAATAATCCAATTAAAAAATGGGCAAAGGAAATGAACAGATACTACACGAAAGAAAAGACATTCAAGCGGCCAACAGACACGTGAAGAAATGCTCGAAATCACTAGCCATTAGAGAAATGCAAATCAAAACCACAGTGAGATACCATCTCACCCCGGCATTACTGGCACGAATCAAAAAATTAGGAAATAACAAATGTTGGAGAGGCTGCGGGGAGATCGGAACTCTTATGCACTGCTGGTGGGGATGCATAATGGTACAACCATTTTGGAAAAGATACGGAGCTTCCTTAGAAAGCTAGAAATAGAAATATGATATGATCCAGCAATCCCACTCCTAGGAATATATCCTAGAGAAATAAGAGCCGTCAAGTGAATAGACATATGCACACCTGTGTTCATTGTAGCATGGTTCACAATAGCAAAAAGATGGAAACTCATCAACAGATGAATGGATAAACAAACTACGGTACATACACACAGTGGAGTATTATGCAGCAATAAAGAACAATGATGAATCTGCGAAGCATCTCATAATGTGGATGAATCTGGAGGGCATTGTGCTGAGTGAAATAAGTCAATCACAAAAGGACAAATATTGTATGAGACCACTACTATAAAAGCTCATGAAAAGATTTATACACAGAAAGAAACAATCTTTGATGGTTATGAGGGAGGGGATGGGTGGGGATGGAAAAACACTAAATAGACAATAGATAAGTGGCAACTTTGGTGAAGGGTAAGACAGTACACAGTACTGGGGAAGCCAACACAACTTGTACAAGGCAAGGTCATGGAAGCTCCATAGACACATCCAAACTCCCTGAGGGACAGAATTGCTGGGCTGAGGGCTGTGGGGACCATGGTCTTGGGGAACATCTAGCTCAATTGGCATAACATAGTTTATGAAGAACATGTTCTACGTTCTACTTTGGTGAGTAGCATCTGGGGTCTTAAAAGTTTATAAGTGGCCATCTAAGATACTCCACTGGTTTCACCTCTTCAGGAGAAAGGGACAATGAAGAAAACTAGAGATACAAGGGAAAGATTAGTCCAAAGGACTAATGGACTACGTCTACCACAGCTTCCACCAGACTGAGTCCAGTACAACTAGATGGTGCCCAGCTACCACCACTGACTGCTCTGACAGGGATCACAACAAAGGGTCCCAGACAGAGCTGGAGAAAAATGTAGAACAAAATTCAAACTCACACAAAAAGACCAGACTTACTGGCCTGACAGCGACTGGAGAAACCCGGGAGTATGGCCTCCGGACACCCTTTTATAGCTCACTAATGAAGTCACTCCGAGGTTCACCCTTCAGCCAAAAATTAGAAAGCCCCATAAAAAAAAAAAACAAGACTAATGGGGCACAACAGCCCAGGAACAGGGACTAGAAGGCAGGAGGGGACAGGAAAGCTGGTAATAGGGAACCCAAGGTTGAGAAGGGAGAGTGTTGGCATGTCGTGGGGTTGGCAACCAATGTCATAAAACAATATGTGTACTAACAGTTTAATGAGAAAATATTTGTTCTGTAAACCTTCATCTAAAGTGCAATAAAAAAAAGAAAAATCTATGCTTACAGATATTAAAGTGAAATTGCAGAAAACCAAAACTGAGGAGAAGCATTTAAGAGCGGCAGACTTGATGCTGACATCTGCACTAAAACAAGCCAAATGGCCGTGGAATGATATCTTCATGTCCTGAGAGGAAATAACTGCCAACCTAAAATTTTATGTCTTTTAAGATGAAAGGTTAAAGCCATGAGATCAGAAGAAATGGAGGGTGCCCGGCTACCATTACTGAACATTTTGATCAAAGATTCTGTAGAAGAATCTTGATCCAAAGGAGGAAATGCAGAACAGAATTTAAAATTCTCATGAACTCCAGACCTTCTGGAGCTACGGAGGCAGGATGAACCCCTGAAACTATTGCCCTGAGATAATCTTTAAACCTTAAACCAAAAATAATAATAGTAATTCCCTGAAGTCTTCTTAAAATCAAACAATAGTTTAGCTTAACTAGTAAAGAAAGTCTGCCTTGAGCATTATGCTCTTTTAAGAACTATCTATATGAGATCAAACTGACAACAGCTGGAAAGATTAGATAGGAAACTTAGGGGGCAGTGAGTTTATGTTAATGGAGTAGGAACAACAAAAGGAGGATGAGAATCGTTGTGCAACTCAAGAATGTAATCAGTGTCACTGAATTGTACATGCTGAAACAGTTAAATTGGTGTATGTTTTGCTGTGTATATTCTCAACAACAACAAAATAAATAAAATTTTTATAAAAGAATAAAGGTTAAGAAAGAGAGAATTGACAGTGAGTAAACCTACGTTATAGGAAATATTTAAGGGTGCTCCTCTGGCAGAAGAAAAATGCGTCTCGATAGAAAAATGGAGATACAGAAGGGAATAATCCTTCAATATTGCAACTCAAGGCTTGAATTCTTTCTTCAGTTCTTTCAGCTCGAGAAATGCCGAGCGTGTTCTTTCCTTTTGATTTCCTAACTCCAGGTCTTTGCACATTTCATTATAATACTTTACTTTGTCTTCTCGAGCCGTCCTTTGAAATCTTTTGTTCAGCTCTTTTACTGCTTCATTTCTTCCATTCGCTTTAGCTGCTCTACATTCAAGAGCAAGTTCCAGAGACTCTTCTGACATCCATGTTGGTCTTTTCTTTCTTTCCTGTCTTTTTAATGACCTTTTGCTTTCTTCATGTATGATGTTTTTGATGTTAGCCCACAACTCGTCTGGTCTTCGGTCGTTAGTGTTCAGTGTGTCAAATCTATTTCTTGAGATGGTCTCTAAATTCAGGTGGGATATACTCAAGTTCATACTTTGGCTTTTGTGGACTTGTTTTAATTTTCTTCAGCTTCAACTCAAACTTGCATACGAGCAATTGATGGTCTGTTCTGCGGTTGAGCCCTGGCCTCGTTCTGATGGTTGATACTGAGTTTCATCATCATGTCTTTCCACAGATGTAGTCAGTTTGATTCCTGTGTATCCCATACAGCAAGGTCCCTGTATGTGCTGGCCATTCATGTTGTTGAAAAAAGGTATTTCCAATGAATAGGTTGTTGGTCTTGCAAAAGTCTATCATTCAATCTCTAGCATCGTTTCTATCACTAAGGCCATATTTTCCAATTACTGATCCTTCTTCTTTGTTTCCAAAGTGAAACTTAGGATAGTGTACTTCTATTTCTCCCATCCCAGCTTATGTGCTATTGCTTTCATTCATTTTACTTATACATACCTTATAAACCCCATAATTGTTATTATTTTGTCTTTAAACAGTCACTTGCGTTTTAGAGATATAATTTATTTTTTAAAGATCCCTGTATTTGTTCATGCAGTTACCATTCAAGTGTTCTTCATTACTCTAAGTATCCAGATTTTCCTGTAGTATTATTTTCCTTCTGCTTGTAGCACATGCTTTAACATTTCTAATAATGCATGTCTGTTGGTGATAAATTCTTTCAGTTTTTGTATTAAAAAGTTTTTATTTTGTTTTTGTTATTCAAACTTATTTTTGCTGGGTAAAGAATCCTACATTGACAGTTTTTTTTGTTTGTTTTTTCTTTTAGTACTTTAAAGATATTATTTCACTGCCTTCTGGCTTGCGCTTTTTCCAATCAATAATATGCTGTCATTTTCAACTTTGTTCCTTTGTGTCTATTCTATTTAAAGTTTTTCTCTTTATGACAAGCTTTAAGCAATTGGATTACAGCGTGCTTCCTTATATTTTTCATGTTTCTCGTACTTGTGTCTATTCTATTTAAAGTTTTTCTCTTTATGACAAGCTTTAAGCAATTGGATTACAGCGTGCTTCCTTATATTTTTCATGTTTCTCGTACTTTGAGCTCATTTAGTTTCTTGGATCTGTAGGTTTATAGTTCTTGTCAAATTTAGATACCTTTTTACCATTATTTCTCCGTATGTTTCTCTGTTCTCCCTCTCCTTTTGTTATGGATTGAATTGTGTCCCCCCAAATTATATGTTGTAAATCCTAACCCTTCTTGCTATGGTTATAATCCCATTTGGGAATGGGTTTTCTTCATTATGTTAAGGAGGCAGTATGAGTGTAGGGTGTGTCTTAAGTCAGTCTCTTTTGAGATGTGAAAGAGAAGATTAAGCAAGCAGCACAAACAGAGAGGAAGATATATGCCACACGATCACCAAGGAACCTGGGAATAGAAGCTCAAAAAAGACAAGACCTTCCCTCAGGGCACACAGACAGAGCCTTTCCCTAGAGCCGGCACCCTGAATTCAGACTTCTAGCCTCCTGAATTGTGAGAAAATAAATTTTTGTTCATTTTAAAGCCATCCACTTGTGGTATTTTTGTGATAGCAGCACTAAGAAACTAAGACACTCCTTTAGGACTCCAATTGTTGCTGTTGTTAGTTGCTGTTGAGTCAATTCAGACTCATGGCAACCCCACGTGTGCAGAGCATAACTGTGTTCCGTAGGATTTTCAAGGCTGTGACCTTTTGGAAGCAGATCGTGGAGTCTGTCTTCCAAAGCATCACGGGGTGGGTTGCAACTGCCAATCTTTGGCTAGTAGTCAAGTGCTTAACCGTTTGCACTACTCAGGGACTCCATGGACTCCAGTTATATGTGTATTGGTTCACTTGAGATTTTCTCATAACCCATTGAAGCTCTGCTGTTCATTTTTCCCATCTTTTCTCTATCTCTGTGTTTCATTTTTGGTAATTTCTATTACTATATCTCCAAGACACTAACATTTTTCCCTACAATGTCTAATATGTCCTTAATCTCATCCATTTTTAAAATCTCAGACATTGTAATTTTCGTCTTTAGATATTTGAGTCTTTATTTCTTCCATGTCTCTGCTTAACATTTATAATCTTTCCTCTAACTTCTGGCACATATGATATATAGTGATAATAATTATTTTAATGCCCTTGATTACTGATTCTCTCATCTGTGCCATTCATAGGTCAGATTAAGTTGATTGATTTTTCTCCTCATTATGGATCAGGCAGCAATTTAGGGAAATTCTCAAGACTCACCTCATTTATTTCTTGTCTTTTAGAGATCAGTGTCCTTTGTTACCAAGTAACTTGGATACCACAGTTTATATATTTTGTCTTTTTAAAAAAATTATTTCAGGCAGGAGGATAAATCTGATCACTGTTACTCTATTTGACTGGTTCATCTATTTTTTCTACATTTTGGAACTACTGTTATTCACATGTTAAGTCTCCAGGAATTCTCTTACAAGAGTATTTTCATTCATGGTGAAAATATCTTTGTATTTTTATTCTATTTTGAGATATTTCTTTTATTTAACCTTCCAATCCCCACTATAGTTGACAGCTATCAAAATTTCATTTTTCAACTTCTATTTTCAAATGTTTAAATTAGAGAAACCAGTTTAGTTTTTGTTTTTAGTATTATCAAGGGTTATCTTCCTTCCTTCTTTCCTTATTCTTCTCCTTTCTGCCTTCCTTCCTGTCTTTCTATACGTGCATGTTCCCATTGTGAATCCTTGACAGTTGTCAGTAACACTGTGTGTTGTTGATATTTTCGCTAGTCTCTCTCTTCCACCAGTTCTGTATCGTTTATAACTATATTTTTTTGTCTGGACTTACTTAGTGTTCTTTAATTAGTTGCTTTTTTGGCTGTAGACATGGATATGCGCCCATGTGTCTGTTAGTTTGTCATACTATGGGGGCTTGTGTGTTGCTGTGATGCTGGAAGCTATGCCACCGGTATTCAAAAAGGCATTTGACTGTGTGGATCATAACAAATTATGGATAACGTTGTGAAGAATGGGAATTCCAGGACACTTAATTGTGCTCATGAGGAACCTGTACGTAGATCAAGATGCAGTCGTTCAAACAGAACAAATGGAACTGTGTGGTTTAAAGTCAGGAAAGGTGTGCTTCAGGGTTGTATAGTTTCACCGTACCTGTTCGATCTGTATGCTGAGCGAATAATCTGAGAAGCTGGACTACATGAAGAACAATGGGGCATTAGGATTGGAGGAAGACTCATTAACAACCTGCATTATGCAGATGACACAATCTTGTTTGCTGAAAGTGAAGAGGACTTGAAGCACTTACTGATGAAGATCAAAGACCACAGCCTTCCATATGGATTACACCTCAACATAAAGAAAACAAAAATCCTCACAACTGGACCACTAAGCAATATCATGAGAAATGGAGAAAAGATTGAAGTTGTCAAGGATTTCATTTTACTTGCATTCACAATCAACACCCATGGAAGCAGCAGTCAAGAAATCAAAAGACTCATTGCATTGGGCAAATCTGCTGCAAAAGACCTCTTTAAAGTGTTGAAGAGCAAAGATGTCACCTTGAAGACTAAGGTGCACCTGACCCAAGCCATGGTGTTTTCAACGCCTCATATGCGTGTGAAAGCTGGACGATGAATAAGGAAGACCAAAGAAGAACTGACACCTTTGAATTGTGGTGTTGGGGAAGAATGTTGAATATACCATGGACTGCCAAAAGAATGAAAAAATTTGTCTTGGAAGAAGTACAGGCAGAATGCTCCTTAGAAGCAAAGATGGCAAGACTACGTCTCACATACTTTGGACATGTTATCAGGAGGGTTAAGTCCCTGGAGAAGCACATCATGGTTGGTAGAGAGTCAGCGAAAAAGCAGAAGACCCTCAACAAAATGGATTGACACAGTGGCTGCAGCGATGGGCTCAAGCATAACAGGGATTGTGAGGATGGCGCAGGACTGGGCAGTGTTTCATTGTGTTGTACATAGGGGCGTTACGAGTCGGAACCAACTTGATGGCACCTAACAACAACACATAGATATGGGTTCCCTTGTACCTTATAATATTTGTGTCCCTGTAGCAATGGCAAACTGACAAGGAGTGAAAAATTGTAGCATTTTCAAACTGAGTTGGCACTGACTTTCCACATAGTGTTTTGCAATTTATATGAGGGGTCATGGAGTTTGAGATTTCATTTAGGACCATGGAAAAGATTTGTCTGCCCACATCTTACAGGGGTTGGCCCTGAGTTCTGCAGGTGAAGAAACTACAATTTATTTATTTCCCAAGGAAATAAGAACGTGCTGAGAGGGTGATCACATTAACCCAAGAGTGAAATCATGTGATCCTCACTCCCCAAGCAGAGGCGGATTTGTTCATTTAATGATGATGTGGAGCTCAAAAGGATGTTGTGGAAGAAGTGATATTTGAGTTGGGTCTTAAAGGTTGGGTAATACCTCAAAAATGAAGGAGTGGATGTGCATCTCAGAGGAAAGAACAAGGGCAGCAGAGACAGAGGGATGCAAAAATAGCAGAAAATGGGCTGGCAAATAAGACTGTTCATACGTAAGCAAAGAAAAGTGGGTTCATGAGCAAATTCCTGGAGTCTTCTAATTCTGTGATTGGGATTATATTCTAATCAGTAGAGAACCCTTGACAACTTCTGAGAAATCTGTCAAAATTATTTAATAGCTTGTCTGGAAGAGAAGTGCTAGAATTTCTAGGATGAAAAAAAATTTTTTTAAGGAATAAGCAGGGAGGGGTAAGGAAATGTGTTATAATATCACTTTAATTAAAACCTGTCGTTCTGGTGCAGAAAAAGAAATTTCTATCATTGGAATGGAACTATGTCCCAGAAAATATCTAAGTATATAGAATAATGTAGTAAATAATTAAGATGACATTTTAAATTAGTAGGGAAATTATGAAGTTTTCAGTAAATATTGTTGGGAAAGCTTGACAACTATTTGGTGAAAAAGAAAACTAGAACTCTTTCCCATACCATACAGTGAAGTATATCACACAGGGATTAAATAGAACAATAAAGGCACTAGAAGTGAATACGTTGTTGTTATTGTTGTTGTTAGGTGTTAGAGTTGGTTCCGACTCATGGCGACCCTATGTACAACAGAACAAAACACTGTCTGGTCCTGTGCCATCCTCATAATCTTTGTTATGCTTGAGCCCATTGCTGCAGCCACTGTGTCAATCCATCTCGTTAAGGGTCTTTCCTCTTTTTCACTGACCCTCTACTTTGCCAAGCATGATGTCCTTCTCCAGGGACTTATCCCTCTTGATAACATGTCCAAAGTATGTGAGATGACGTCTTGCTATTCTTTGCTTCTAAAGAGCACTCTGGTTGTACCTCTTCCAAGACAGATTTGTTCGTTCTTTTGGCAGTCCATGGTATATTCAATATTCTTTGCCAGCACCACAATTCCAAGGCGTCAGTTCTTCTTTGGTCTTCCTTATTCATCATCCACCGTGAAAATAGATGAGTATTTATTAGGAATCAAGGAAATATTTATAATCATATAGAAAAATACAGAATCCAAACTGAAAAGACTGATAAATTTCACCAGATAAAGATATTTTAAACTTCTTTACTTCATAAAAAACAAAACTAATGGGGGGGGAGGGGAATCATCGTATAAGAAAGAGTCTATACCATTTGTATAAAAAGAGAAGTTACAAAAAAATAAATAAAAGATTAACATTGGCAAAGGATATTTTATGGATAGAATTTTGTGCCCCAAAATATGTATTGAAGTCCTGGCCATATGCTGCTGTGATTTAATCATGCAATTAAATCAGTTGCCCTAGGGTAGAGCACATTCCCTTCCATAATGCAATCTCATGTAAAGTAATGTAATTACTTTACATCTAACGTAATGTAATCTCTTTCCATAATGTAATGTAATGTAATGTAATCAATCAATCACTTGAGATCATACCATTGTAAGGTGGACTTTAAGCTTAATCACTTCTGAGTTATAAAAAGACCAGAAGAGACACAGATGCACAGGCATAGTACCGGTAAGACAGACCCCATGTGAAGATTGTCTACAAGCAAGGAACTCCGGAAGCTACAGACAAGGAAGGAGTGGACACAGCTGAACCCCTGATTTGGACTTTTAGACTCCAGAACTGTGAGAAAATTAATTTATGTTGTTCGAAGACCCTCCCTTGTAGTATTTTTGTTACCGCAGCACTAGCTAAGATGGGATGTAAACAGATAATTCCCCTGACATTGATAGATATGGCAACACCGATTTAACATATCCATGAGCAAAGAAATGCAATTAACAATGAGACAGCATGTTTGGTCTATCAGATAGGGAAAAATTAAAGAAAATCATTATTCCTACTGTGGATACACTGAGACTGGGCACTTCATTGGAGGACAGGGTGGTACAATACCTAAAACAAAAAGAATCCTTAGCAACCACTTTAAATGATTTCATTACTTAGTGACATAGAAAGCTGTCTCTGATATAGGAAGTGGGAGAAAAAAAAAACGGTTACAAAATATGCTATTTTTTCTTGAGGGGGGAGGTTTTGAAACATACATTCATGTAGGAGATCAGGAAATACGTAAAACAAGACATTAATGATGATTGTCTCTGGGCGGTCGGATTACAAGGGACTTTAATTTTGTTCTTTGATTTTTTCTTACTTGGAACATGTACTACTTTTGAAATAAAAGATTAAATACACTTTATACCAAAACATCAAGAATGCTTAATATCTCTTGGTGGTGGAATAATGGATATGTTTGAGTATATTGTAAAATCTTCTACAACGTGCCCATATTCATGACAAGTAATTATTTTCTTTTTTTTAAATGATAAAAGAAACGAAGACGCTGCGGCACCGCAACAGTGAGCGCAGAAATCTGGTCAGCCCCTTTAATCGCAGTACGCCACGCCCGCTGCCTGCTTCTGGGACGGACTGGCGGCGAACGCTCACTTACATCACTATCTGGAGCCTAACTGATAACCGCAGAGCGTTCTGGGAAGTGTAGTCCGTTCCCTCCGTAGTCGCCCACTTCCACTTCCGGCCAGTGTATAGCGGGGGTTGTTTCTTCTCTATGATGAGTCATTTCAGGTATGTGGGTCTTCCTTAGGGTCTTCGTTCTGGCTCAGGAGCAAGGGCGGGTTCTCTAAGCCTTCGAGGGAGAAGGGACGGTATGGGGCGTATGTCTGAGCCAGGGGATTTTGTGGAGATCAGCCTGGCGTAGGAAGAGTTTGAGGAAGGCACCGATCATCCCGGCGTGGACGGCGGAGCTGGGCTCGCCCCGGGCTGTCTTGGGTTTGGGGCCGGTTGCCCCCGGCACCCCCAGTCTTGGAAGGAACGGTCCGGGGCCGGCAGCACCGCCTTTGAGACGCACATCTCCCAGTTTGGGAGACTCGATTCTGGGCAGTCGCGGATTGATGATGCTTTTAATCCTTTCAAAGCAGACGCCCACCAACTTCTGTACTAATTTCAAAGTTCTATCTGAAGTCATTTCTGTAAAGAGCTGCAGGAGTTGATTCCTCGCGTTCCGTATGTAGTGCTTTGAGAATGATTAAGCTGTGTACGAGTTGTAAGAGTTACTTAGATGTATTGTTGCTGGCTCCCGGTGGCATAGTGGTTAAGAGCTTGACTGCTAACCAAAGAGTAGGTAGTTCGAATCCACCAGGCGCTCCTTGGAAACCCTATGGGGCAGTTCTGCTCTGTCCTATAGGGTCGCTATGAGTCAGAATCGACTCGAAGGTCCACGGGTTTTTTTTTTTTTTTTTTTTTTTTTTTTGAGTCACACACAAGTTGAATCCACCCTTGGTATCACACAGCATGTAAGAGCTCTAAATTCAAATCTCGAGATTGCATACTGAGTCTCATGGTGTCCTGGAAGCTACAGTGAGTGTAGGCTGTGGACAGGGCCCCAGGCAGCAAGGCGTGGGCCCATCTCTGAGGCAGGTCGGGAGGGAGGCTCCAATCTGGACTCTTGAGTCCTTTTTTGGGGGGGCGGGGGGGGAGACTAGATTACATCCCACTGGTGGGCAAAGTATTCCTTCAGTGGTATGTTGAGAATTGTGATAAAATCGTGTTGTCTCATTGCTCATTTTTCTTTCATGTGGTTGGTTTGCATTCTTGGGATGGTGCCGTTCCCAGAGACAACTGCACAGAAAAGGAAGGAATAACCTCTGGACTATTTCTATTAGAGTTTAGGTAAGTAGCACGTTGTTTTCTGTTTTGTTTTGTTATTTTGCTTTCTTTTATGAAATGCCACCTCTTTCCCCACAGGGATGTCAGCTTTCCTGACCTCATTCTTTTTTCCCTGTTTTTGTCAAATGCCCATCCAAGCCCCTTAGCCACAGCTGCCTTCCCCCAGAAGTATGTTTCTTCTAAGGCTGAAGAGTTCCCCAGTGTTTTTATTGAGTGTATTTATAGAGCAAGTGACACCTGTTACCACCTCCAGGGGAGGAGTTCCACCACATGGAGAATAGCAAAGAGCATAACAGTGCCTGCCACCAGGAGCAGCAACACTAGATGTCAACCCTCTTCATGCCTGGCAAGAGTAAGCGTCGCCAAGAAAAACACAACTCACACACAGACACTGGGTGGAACATCACTTTACTGACATAGACAAAAGACAGAGAGCAAGGTAAGCTTCAATAGTGGGCGTTGGTCCGCCACGGCATGTGAGTCTCACTTCACAGCCAACTCGGAGATGATCTGCACACATCCCTCTTGTGCTGCAGGAGAATGACCCCCATTCCCTCCCCACCAGTTGTAGAAGCTGGGTTGGTCAGATGTCACACGCTTAGCAAAGCAGTTCCTAGGAATGTTGACATGTGCTCAGGGCAAGAGGGGAGGGATGTGCTGATAGCCCACCAGCAGCTATAAGGTGTGTTTTGGGTCAAGATGCCCCAGAAAAGGGAGTCAGCCTACACTCTCATCCTGTCCAAGAAGCCACACCAACACATGGGTCCTAAGCACAAGGTTCATTTGTGGGTCACAGGGAAAGGTGGCAGGCTGTGCTCAGACTGCCCCCTTCCACAGAACCAGTGACTAGGGAATGGCGATCCATTGTGGTCAGTTGGCTGCATTTGTGCTGGGCCTAATCCCCAGCTAATGTGACCCAGCTTGCTATGTTGCACGGCCTGGGCTCGGTGCTGGCAGGATTCACGTGACTGCTGCATCTTTGGCTTCTACATTTTTTTGAGAGCGAGACCTGATGATTTGGCCCATTCTTGCATCTGAGGTGGGATTTCATGTCCTGTTTTGTGGTGGACCCACCGGGCAGTCATGGCCATCATGGGAAGTTTATTCATGGTCTGTTTCCAACGACCCTTTGCCACTGTGTCAACATGAGTGACGTATAGATCTCTTTTCCAGCTCTCAAGCTACTGCCATAGTCTCTGTTCCCACACAGGGGAGCCTTTAATAGTCCAGCCATTGATCTGCCTGTTACCAGACCATATGGCTAGCCTGTTTGCAACAGCTCATGAGCCTGTAAATATGTAGCAGGAAGTTGCTGTTGGAGTGGGCTGCACAGCCATCACCACTGCTTGGAATTTGGCCCATTGGGCAGAAAGGCCTCATCCGGTCTCAGTCAGAAGGTGGCCATCTTCAGGGTGGATGGCTGCAGCGGCCCAACGGCCTCCATCACCTTTGGGCCTGATGACCAAGCCATACCATCAACTGGAACATTTTTAAACCCTGGGCCCAACTTAGTCAAAGAAGGGGTAGGAGCTCCCCCTGCAGGCTGTTCAGCCCCTTGCAGCTGGTTTATGGAGCCAGTTGACTTGATCTTTTTGTTTTTGTGTAATATTTTATTGGGTTTTCCATGAAAGTTTATACAGCAGATTAGGTTCCCATTGAACAGTTTCTGCACAAATTGTTCAGTGACACTGGTTATGTTCTTCACAATGCATGAAAAGTCTCGTTTCCGTTCTAGATGTTCTGTTTCCAGTAATCTAGAGTCCCTGCCCCCTCACCTTCTGATCATCTTTTTTTTTTTTTTAAAGTAATTGCGGAGCTTTTGGTTTCATATAGATGATTTTTTTCAAAGGACTGCAGTACTCACGGGTGTTATTTATTTTGTGTGCCAGTCTGATGTATAGCTAAAAGGTGACCTCAGGATAGATTCCGTTCAAGGTTTAAAGACTATGTCAGGGCACTAGTCTCGGGGAGTCCTCTCGTCTCAGCTGGTCCAGTAATTCTGGATTTTTTTTTTAAGAATTTGAGGTTCTTTTCCACTTTTTTTCCCATTCTGTCAGGATTCATTGATTGTAGCCCTGATCAGAAGATCAGTGGTGGCAGCCAGGCATCATCTAGTTCTTCTGTCTTAAGGTAGATGAGGCCATGGTTCGTGTAGACTATTTGTCCTGTAGACTATAGTTTCTTCTCTGTCTTTTGAATTTTCTTCTATGTCTTTCGTTCTGGATAAGTAGAGACCAATGGTTGTTTCTTAGATGGCCGTTTGGAAGCTTTCAAGACCTTAGACACTACTCGCTAGACTAGGATACAGGATATAAATTTTATGAACTATATTATGCCAGTTGTCTGAGTTGTCCCATGAGACTATGGTCCTAAGCCTTCAAATCCAGAAAAGCAGTTCCGCGAGGTGTTTGGTTATGTCTAAGTAGTACCTGTAACTGTGCCATCTATGTGTTTTATTATATATATTAATATATATGCATGTACACACATGTATACATATGGGTATATATATTCATACACCTATATATACCCACATATATATATCCCCATGTACATACTTATGCACGTATATGCATACATACATACATATATACTTGTACATATATTTTTTGGTTGTTGTTGTAAAGTTATATATGTTATAGCAATTACCAAAGGATCCTTTTTTATTGGGTACGTCTTAGTGACGTCTTTTGTCTTGGTCAGGCTGTGCACACTTCACCCGTATTTAGTATTGTGTTTTCCATCACCAAAAATAACAAGTGTCTACTCTCTAGAGAGTGATTCCCTCCCCCCAAATACCTGATAATCACCAATGAATGTTGTTAGTCTCTGTATATATACCTATTCTCATCTTGTTATAAAAGTGGGATCATAAAATATTTGTCCTTTTGTGATTTACTTATTTCATTCAGCGTAATGCCCTCCAGCTTCATCCATGTTGTGTTTCGAGAACTCAGCGTTATTCTTTATGGCTGCATAGTATTCCATGGTATGTAGGTACCACATTTCGTTTAGCCACTCGTCTGTTGATGGGCACTTAGGTTGTTGCTGTCTTTTTGCTATTGTGAAGCGTGCTGCAGTGAACATAGATGTGCATATGTGTGTTCTTGTCACGGCTATTAGATCTCCGGGGTGCTGATATATCTACAAGTGGGATGCTGGATCATAAGGTAGCTCTATTTCTAGTTTTTTGAGGAAACACCTTACTGTTTTCCATACTGGTTGTACCATTTTACAGTTCCACCAGCAATGGATAAGGGTTCCAATCTCCCCACATCCTCTCTAGCATTTGTCGTTTTTTGGTTTTGTTTGTTTTTTGTGTTTTTATCAGTGTCGTTCTAACAAGGGTGAGGTGCTATCTCACTGTAGTTTTCATTTGCGTCTCTCTGACAGCTAATGCTCTGGAACATCTTTTTGTGTATCTGTTGGCCACTTGAGTGTCCTCTTTGGTGAAGTGTTTGCGCATGTCCTTTGCCCATTTTTAAATTGTTTTTTTTTTGTTGTTGTTGTTGTTGTTGAGTTGTTGGAGTTTTCTGTATATTTTAGAGATTAGATCCCTATTGGATATGTTGCTCCTGAAGATTTCTTCCCAGGCTGTAGGTTGTCTTTTTATTCTTTTGATAGTCTTTTGATGAGCATAAGTATTTAATTTTAAGAGGTCCCAGTGATCTAATTTGTCTTCTGCTGTTTGTGTATTTGTAGTTGTGGGTTTTTTTTTTATTATTATTAGGTCCCATCGTTTTGTCCCTGTTATCTTCTAAGAACTTGATAGTTTTAGCTTTAACATTTAGGTCTTTGATCCACTTGGAGTTAGTTTCTGTGTATGGTGTGAGGTATGGGTCGTGTTTCATTTTTCTGCAAGTGGATATCCAGTTTTGCCAGCACCATTTGTTAAAGAGACTGTTTCTTCCCCATGGAATGGTCTCTGACACCTTGTCGAAAATCAGCTGCCCATAGAGGGATGCATTTTTTTCTGAGTTCTCAATTCTCTTCCACTAGTCTACGTGTCTGTCCACTGGTTCACTCTCATTGAACCAGTACCAGGCCATTTTAATAATTCCAGCTGTATAATATGTTTTAAGATTCAGGAGTGTAAGGCCTCCTTTTTTGTTCTTCTTCAATATTGCTTTGGCTATTCAAGGCCTCTTTCCTTTCTGTATAATGTTGGTGATTAGTTTTTCCTTCTCAGTAAAAAATGCTGTTGGAATTTGAATTGCAGCTGATCGGGATTGCGTTGTATCTATAGATTGCTTTGGGTAGTATTGACATTTTCACAATATTAAGTCTTCCAATCCATGAGCACGCACTGTGCTTCCATTTATGTAAGTCTCTTTTAGTCTCGTATGGTAGTGTTAAGGAGCCCTGGTGGTGCAATGGTTAAGCAAATAGGGATAGTTTTACTTCTTCCTTTCCTATTTGGATACCATTTATCTCTTTTTCTTGCCTTATTGCTCTGGCTAGGACTTCCAGTACAATATTGCATATGAGTGGTGATAATGGGCATCCTTGTCTCATTCCTATTTTCAAGGGGAACTCTCAGTCTTTCTCCACAGAGAATAATGTCGGCTGTTGGTTTTGAATATATGCCCTTAATTATATTGAGAAATTTCTCTTCTATTCCTATTTTGCTGAGAGTTTTTATCAGGAAAAGGTGTTGAATTTTATCAGATGCCTTTTCTGCATTGACTTGATCTTGAATGTATCATTTTCATTTAATAATGGAGCCCTACTGAGTCTGTCCTATTTTATTAGTAGGATTAGTGAGTGCTCTCGTGTGAGGATGGGCAGTTCTGGTCTTAAAGTCATATAGGGTGCTTTAGCGGTTGGATGCTTACTCTCCACTAAGGCCCAACAACAGGCTAAAAGCTGCTGCATGAAAGGGGTGTACCTAGTGGCTGCCTCAGTTAGTCTGTGTGTCCAAAACCTGAGGGGCCAGACTACCCCATTGGTGGTTTTCTGTTGTCATAGATTCCAGTTCGCACTGGTAGGTGTCACCAAGACCACAGCTCCATAGGGCTGGCAGGCTTCATTGGCCCCAGTGGTGGAGCCCACGCAATTGCGTGTTGAACAGCCTTTAGAGCCTGCTATTGTTGGAGGCTCCGTTTAAAGGTAGCCATCTTGCGAATAAGCTTAACCAGAGGAGCCAGAAGAACGCCCCAATGTATTTATTATATGTTGTCCCCAGTAGTAAACAGGCCTACCAGCCTTTGAGCCTCTTTCTTATTGGTAGGAACTCCCAAGGACAGAGCCCTGGTGGCACAGTGGTTAAGAGCTCAGCTGCTAACCAAAAGGTCAGCAGTTCGAATCCACCAGCCACTCCTTGGAAACCCTACAGGGGCAGTTCTCCTCTGTCGTTATAGGGTCGCTGTGAGTTGGAATCAACTTGATGGCATCGGGTTTTGTTACCAAGGGTGGTGATTTTTAAAAATCTCATTGGGGCTAGTTGTCTGATTCCTGGTGTACCTTGGGCAGGTCCTTGGACCTTATTGGGTTTGATGCCCTAACCTGTGTATGTTGTAATGTTTATGACTTTATGCAGGGCCTGCAGTGAGGACACCATCTGTGTAGTGAATGACAAGTCTTTCTGGAAATAGTTGGGCTTGTTGCAAGTGTAGCCCCTCCTCCCCATTAGTGGCATATTGCTGGGGAATTGAGTATTCCTGCAGCAGAAGTACATTGAAGGTGCACCGTAGGAGCCTGGGTAGTGCAAACAGTGGAGACACTCGGCTGCTAACCGAAAAGTTGGAAGTTTGAGCCCACCCAAAGGTGCCTCCGAAGAATGGCTTGGCAGTCTACTTCCGAAAAATCAGCCATTGAAAACCCTACAGAGCACAGTTCTAGTCAGACACACGGGTCACCATGAGTTGGAGTCAACTTGATGGCAACTGCTTTAACTGGTAGGGCTATTCCACATAAACGCAAATTGGTCCTGATCTTTGTCCTGCAAAGGGATGTAAAAGGAGGCATCAGACAGATCGGTAACAGTGTATTAGTCCCCCATGTGGGCTGCTGCCCCCTTAGTGACAGCAGTAATACCACGTACTGCAGGGGCCAAGAGTGGCACCTCGCATTCAGTCTGTGGTAGTCTATTGTCAGCCTCCAGGCTCCTGAGGCCTTTTTCACAGGTATTCACACTGGGCTGTTAAACTGCAACAGGCTGGTCCTTAACACTCCTCTTGCAGCAAGTTCTGAACCAGCAGGGTCAAGTTCTTCCACCTGGAGTGCCCTTCTGCTTTTGTTGAGTAACCCGGCAGGCTTTGGACAATTCGGGTGGCTGGTGGGAGTGGACACCTTCCACAGTTATGGCTCCAGTTCTTTGTTGTAAGGGTATACCTTCTCAGGGGACAGTGGTATTCCATGCCACCAGTGGCCAGAATGTCAATACCTGTAATGTATTCAGCAGTGGGAACTATGATCACTGGCACCCACCGCGGTCCCAAAGGCCCCACCCACAAGAACATGTACACTTGCCTGACAGCGGTCACCATATCCATCCTCAAAGTGCCACCATCTTGTCTTTACCCCTGCGGAGGCCCAGGATTATCATCTTTTGGGCACCTATATCTAAGAGCCACATGAAGATTTGGATCCCATCTTCTTCCTCTTCCACCCTCGTAGGGGCATAGGGCCACCGGTGCCCAGTGGGGACCCGGAGACCTTGCCCCCACCCCTAATTATTATTGTTTTGAAGGAAGCAAGAACCAGCTACAGGCAAGGGAGATCATCCTCTTTATCCGACTCATCACGCTCGTAATTGGAATTAGCTTTGTCACGGTCCTGGTTGGGGCACAAGGAAGCCTTAGCAACTCATGTGCTCCTCTTCTCCAGACTGTGTTCAGGAATTCAGAGGGCTGCTGTGGAGGATTCTAAATCTTTCCAGTCCTGTGAACCCTATCTTTATTGCTCCTTTGTGGCTCAAACCAGTGCCCTATTTCCAAGTTAGAGAGCCCCCCGCTCCACCCAGTAACATTGGTGACGGTCTTCTGTAGGGGTCCCATCAGTTTCTGCTTTGTCCGTCCCTTGTTTTAGCAAACACAGCCACATTGCTCTTTGAGTGGGCCCCACCCTCTCCTTCCTCTTTCCTGGGTCATTCTTCCAGTTCCCTCTTTGACCCCTGCCTCAGTGGGAATGGCTGACACCATGCTGCCATTTCCACCCCAAAGCAGGATGTTGCAATGGAGCTTTTCTACCACCTCTCCCACTATCATCCTGGGGGACAACAAAAGGGACCAAGGGTCTTCCACTGAATAGGCCCTTGTCTCATGGAAGCCTCCAATGCCATCTGAGACAGGACCCTTCATCCATATCCTCTCCTGGAATGGGATCCTGTAGCAGTGATGACTCATAAACAGTTACCAGTGGCTTTTAGTCTTTGGGAAGTCCTTTGTGAGTGGGAATATTGTTCTCATGTTCCTAGCAACCCAGACTAAGACTGGCATAGGCTTGTCTCTGTCCTGGTCCTGTGGGTTCTCCTGCTCCATGCGGGCAAAAATGCATTGCAGTAGGAGGTCAGTGGTTAGCTTCCCCAGACTGCCCCATTGGCTCAAGACATGTGTAATGCCCCTTTCTTGAACAGATGCACCAACCAAGCTGCATGAAACTCCCCTGGCATTTGCCCATATCTGTCATCTCTATGCGTCACACCCTGTTGATGGAATTGCTTAAGTGCGTCCGATGTGCCAGACCTGTGCAAGATGGCGAAGGTAAATACAGGAAGAAGACTCAATTCCCTTGATGATTTAGAGGCTAGCAATTCCAACAAAGCATTACTGGATCCCAGAATGATTTTTTCTGGTGGTGGCAGGAGAACGCTTAATTTAGAAAAGGAGTTCTTGAGCTGGAGTCCATGGGCATAATTCAGCAGGTCAATGAACTTGAGTAAGGAGCCTTAGTTGCACAGTGGTTAAGCGCTCGGCCGCTAACCAAAAGGTCGGTTTGAACCCACCAGCCAGTCTGCAGGAGAAAGATGTGGCAGTCTGCTTCCATAAACATTACAGCCTTGGAAACCCTATGGGCAGCTTTTCTCTGTCCTATAGGGTTCCTATGAGTCCGAGTCAACCTAAAGGCACACGAGAACAACCACATGAACTTGAGTAGGAAAAACATTTACTCTAGTTTAGTCTAACTGAAAATTAGTGTTCCCTTCCATTGTGAATGTAGGCAGCAAGCCATAATAGTGTGACCAGTACCTGTGACTTTGGTATCCATACGAATCATAAAATTTTTTATGTCGTATTATAGATGGTGCTGATGTTTTTAAATATTGTTCACGCTGATTACTATTGTGAAATTACAGTAGTTAATTCATTCTTGATACTTAATGCATTAATAAGGAAATATATACTACATATTATATATATATGTACATTTTTATAAACACATAATCATGTTAGATTTCTAAGTTATAAAGGAATTTCTGTTTCCTAGTGAATGTATGGTTTCAGTTTTTTTCATACTTAATTTTGTTGAAGGTTGTATTTCAATATAATTGGCTTTTTAAATAGGCCTGTGTATTTCATGAAGCCCTGGTGGCACAGTGGTTAAGAGCTCAGCTGCTAACCAAAAGGTTGGCAGTTTGAATCCACCAGCCACCCCTTGGAAACCCTGTGGGCCAATTCTTTTCTGTCCTATAGAGTCTCTATGAGTCGGAATTGACTGGATGGCAGTGGGTTTATTTATTTATTTATTTTTTGGTTGTGTATTTTATTTTATGCATTTAAACCGTTCTGAGTAGGACTCCATAAGTATCACCAAACTGTCACAGGAGGCCATGCCACCAAAAGGGTTACAAACCTCTGATTTGAAAGCTATGTGGTAACCTATATCCTGAGTTTTAGAATCCTTGAAGACAGACATGTATTTTTTTTTTTTAATTTGTCTAAAAAGATTGGTATTAGTAAAGGGCACAGTTTCCATAAGTGTGTAAGGTCTCCCCAACTGTTCTGAAAGGCCGTGTGTCTCCCTGTGAGACTTCAGCTGCTGGGCCCTCCTGCAGACACTTTTGTGACCATCCTCAGCCACCTGCAGTGTCAATGGCTCTGCACTGTGAGCTTCTCCAGAGCAGGTCTATAAATACAGCTACTTCCTAAATGTCCACTGAATGAGTAGTATCCAGAGGCTGGGATCCCTGCTGGAGACCCAGAGCTTTGAGGCCAGGAGAAGAACCTGAACTTCCCTGTTGAGTCCACAGGTCCTGGCATATGGGAACCACTCAGGCTCTGGAGAGAGAGGGGGGAGGCAGGCACTTCTGACCTTAGGTATCCATCTGACACTCCTTGCCAGAGCTTGGAGAATCTCTAGAATGAAGAAGCCCTTTGGCTTTTTTTGCTTCTCCAGCTCAGGAAGAGAATAAATAAAAGCGCTGCTGTCTTCAAAAAGCCCAGGAGAAGAGACCATGGAGACTTTGACCTCAAGACATGAGGAGAGAGGTGAGAGTTAATGAAGGCTATGGGAGAATCCAAGCTGAGTGTGGGTGGGGAAACAGTTGGGTGAATAAGCAATTCTTGTGCTACAAGGAAGCCAATATATAAATCTACACACTTTCCTAAGATTCAGGTAGACTGTCTAAGAGCTCAAAGAAGGCACCTCCTCTTCCTCATGGCTTCTTTCTCTTCCTGCAGCAATTCATTCTCAAGCCTCAGCCCCTTCCGAAGAAGGAGAGGATAAGACCAAGTTTCAGGTGGGTTGAATCATCTTTTCTCTCCAGAAATACCACTTTGGGCACCAGAAAGTAAACATCTCTCCCTTACTTCATAAAAGGAAAAGCAGATGAAAATGTGGTCTGCAGGTACATTGCATTACTCACTGCACTTACCCACAAAGCAGCTGTGGCAGATGGGGTGTGGTTCTATTTGAGCAGTGAAGAAAGTGGTAAACCCTGGATATGAATCCAGGTCAGTGTGATTGTTGTCAGGGGCCCCCAAGACCACCCTCAGGTTCAGTGATTAACTAGAAGGTCTCACAGAAGTCAGCAGAGCTGTTGTACATGAGAATGTTGTTTATTACAGCGAAAGGATGCAGATTAAAATCAGCAACAGGAAAAGTCACGTAGGGCAGAGGCCAGGAGAAAACAGGTGCAAGCTTCCAGTTGTCCTCTCCCAGGGGAGTTTTATAGAAGGTGCTAAATTAAATCTCCCAGCAATGATACATGACAACATGCTTGAAGTATTGCCAACCAGGGAAGCTCACCTGAGCCTTGGAGTCCAGGGTTTATATTGGGGGTCAGTCATGTAGTCATGGCTAATAGGTTGCATAGCTGACCTTTCTCAGTCTCCAGCCCTTCCAGAGGCCAAACTGATAAAGTGGCCCAAGTCCCCCACCGTAAATCACATTGTTAGCACAGACCATCTGGTGTGGCCCAAGACTCCCACCATACATAAGTCACATCGTTAGCATAAGCTGTCTGGTGTAGCCTAAGGCCCCAGGTAAACAAAGTCACTCTTATCGGACAGGATATTCCAAGGTTTTATAGATTATCTCCCAGTAGGTCAAGGGCCAACCTTTCTTTGGAATGTGCAGGGTTTGGACAATCCAGGGCTGCTAGGTTAACCCTTTACTCCACCGACTCCATAATTGCCTGTCTGCTCTATGTACCACCTGTCAATACTAGTCTCATCTAGAGCCTTGGGCCCAAATTATGTAGTGAGGTGACTACAAATAATGAATTCTTCTTTGTCAGAGGCTTTCTCCTCTGTGGGGCTTTTTTAAAATTCATTCCTAGATATAATATTCTCCATCTGTCATGGATTAAATTATGTCCCCAAAAAAATGTGTGTGTCGATTTGGCTGGGCCATGATTCCTGGTACTGTGTGATTTTCCTGTATGTTGTAAATCCTGCCTCTATGATGCTAATGAGGGAGGATGGGTGGCAGTTGTGTTAGGAAGGCAGGACTCAATCTACAAGACTGGATTGTGTCCTGAGGCAATCTCTTGAGATATAAAAGAGAGAAGTGAGCAGTGAGACAGGGGGACCTCATACCATCAAGAGAGCAGTGCCGGGAGCAGCGCACGTCCTTTGGACCGGGGTCCCTGCACAGAGAAGCTCCTAGTCCAGGGGAACACTGAAGAGAGGAAGGCCGACAGAAAAAAAGCCTTCCCCTGGAGCTGACGCCCTGAATTTGGACTTTTAGCCTACTTTGACTGTGAGGAAATAAATTTCTCTTCGTTAAAACCATCTACTTGTGGTATTTCTGTTATGGCAGCACTAGATGACTAAGACACCATCCATACCAAAAAGTACACCATGAACAAAATTAAGAAGCATAATAGGGTGGGGGTGGCTTTCATCTATGCCAACATTTTAATATTTTTACTTTAAAAAAGGAGCCCTGGTGGCGCAGTTGTTAAGCACGCGGCTGCTAACCGAATGGTCGGCAGTTTCAACCCACCAGCCACTCCATGGGAGAAAGATATGGCAGTCCGCTTCCAGAAAGATTGTTGCTGTTAGGTGCCGTCAAGTCTGTTCCAACTCATAGCAACCCTATGCACCACAGAACGAAACACTGCCCAGTCCTACACCATGCTCACAATCGTCGTTATGCTTGAGCCCATTGTTGCAGCCACTGTGTCAGTCCAGCTCGTTGAGGGTCTTCCTCTTTTTCACTGGCCCTCTGCTTTACCAAGCATGATGTCCTTCTCCAGGGACTGGTCCCTCCTGACAACATGTCCAGAGTCAGCCTTGGAAACCCTCTACTCTGTCCTATAGAGTTGCTATGAGATGGAACCGACTTGATGGCAATGAGTTTGGATTTTTTTTGGTTTTGAGGAGTTTAAAAAGAGAGGAATAAATAAAGACCTGAGCATTCTTGTTCTGGAAGGAGAAGGGAAGAAACACAAATGACCAGTAATAATATAAAAAGGTGATCACCCTCACTATTGATCAGTGCATTGCAGATTGAAATGAGACATGATTTTTTTTCTAGCAGATGGCCCAAGATTTGAAAGATCAGTGTGTACTCTCAGGCTGGAGAAATGGATGCACCCACACAGTTGCAGGCAGAAGGGGGAGTAAAGTCATTTCAGCATTTGAGAATTTGTGTGTACTTCTGATCCAGAATTTCCCACTCCAGGATTTTATTCGAAATCAGAACAAGTATTTGAAGAATGATCATTGCTTGTCTTTTGAGGTTTTATGTGTGTGTTTGTGTGCAATTTTTTTAATTGCAGTAATTTTGTACATTTGTAAGAATTCTTACTAATTTTTTTTTTTTTTTTAATGGCAAACTTCCCCTCTTCTCCAAAAAATGTAGTGAATGCAGCTCCTAGTTTCTGTGAATTCGATTTGAGGAAGCTTACCACCATTCCGTGATAAAAATGGCTCACTGTGCCTAACCTGCCTGTGCTGACAGTATGGTTTATGCTGAACACCTGGTCTCTTCTAGGAGTCTGGAATTTTGGTGCATGCTAGGCAGATGGTGCCTGTGTGCCCAGCCCTCAGTAAAAACCCGGGGTATTGAGTCTCTAACGAGCTTTCCTGGTAGACCACATTTCACACGGGTTGTCACAATCTGTTAGAAAAAATGAAGCGTGTCATGTGTGGCTGCAAGAGGAGAGAACTCTTGGAAGCTTGTGCCTGTTTTCCTCTGGATTTCACCCCGTGTGCTTTTTCCCTTTGCTGATTTTGCTATATATCCTTTTGCTGTAATGAATCACAGCCGTGAGTACGACTGTATGCCGAGTCCTCTGAGTCCTCCTGGTGAATCCTGGAACCTGGGGGTGATTTTGAGGACCCCCAACACAAGACCCACGGAGGCAGCACTGTGCCTTTCTTGCTTGTCTCTAATCCCTGGGGAGTAACATCGACCATTTCTTATATGAGTAATAGGTTGGTGTTCATGCGGTAAACCTTTCTATAGCTACCTTGCCTTCCTTCTTATTAAAAATGTATCCATGGTCGAAAAAAAAAGTGAAGTACCTGTGGAATCACAACTCACTCTCACCTTGTAAGCCTTGCCACAGGTATTCCAGGGACAGGCTGCAGGTGGAGTAATCGTGAAAGCCCACGTGTACACTTGTCCTTCTCTCTAGAAAGCATGTCACAATCCAAGTGAGTGAAAGTGATGATGTCATTGTGATATAGTTGAGAGCTGTATTTCAAAATACATAACTGCCATGTTTTCTTAGCAGAGCTATTAGCTTAAAAAACTTGTGCTCTACTTCATAACCAGGGATGACACAGCATAGTTTGAAACTCCCACGGTTTGAACTGCTGCTTTAGAGGTCTTACCTGGCTGGGAAGTGTGTTGCACCAACATATGCTAGTTGCTTTTGGCCAAGTGCTAACATGGAAAACTGTGGGAAGGGGCGCTGTGGCAAGAAAGGAGCCCCTGGGTGGTGCAAATGGTTAACACACTCAGCTGCTAACCAAAAGGTTTGGAGGTTCGAGTCCACCAGAGATACCTTGGGGAAAAGGGCAGTCTGCTTCCAAAAATTAAGCCATTGGAAACCCTATGGAGCACAGTTCTACTCTGACATACGTGGGGTCGCCATGGGTCAGGATTGACTCAAAGGCAACTTATTGATTGGTGGCGGCAAAGAGTAGGATTTGTCCAACTCCTTATGGTGGGGTGAGGGGATGGGTGATTGGTGAGGAACTCTCATCTGGCAGAGAGCAGCGATAATACTCAGGTGGAGTATGTGTGTAGGCATGGGCACTCTGGATTAGGCACTGTTGGAACTGTAAGTTGTCGGTCTTTCTGGAGGAAAAGTTGGTAGTCTCTAAGTTTGAGTCCAGTTGTGAAATGTGCAGACTCTGTGATTCAACAATTTCAGTGCTAGGAATTACTCTCTGAAGTGCTGACACTGAGCAAAGAATGTTCCTTGCTTTACTCTGGCCAACCACGGGAGACCAGTTGGTGCACTCGAAATTACAGGCACCTGTCATAACACTTGGTGGGACTCTCCACACTTCCTGCTTTCTTATCTACATTTCTTAATAGTGCCAAATTTACCTTTCATCTAGTGGATGTTTGTGTTAATGGTGCTTCACATTTTAGGAGTCGTTGACGTTCAAGGATGTGGCTGTGGTCTTCACCGAGGAGGAGCTGGAACTGTTGGACTCTGACCAGAGGAAGCTGTACAGAGATGTGATGTTGGAGAGTTTCAGGAACCTGGTCTCTGCGGGTAAGGGCAACCTCTCCGGGTATTGAAACTTATTGGATTGTTCTTATTCCCTAGAGAGGATGTTCTGGTCTTTATACCCAGGTTAAAACCTTTATTTGTAGAACTGTTCTAAAGTCTCTTTGGCCGGTCCTGTCTCTCCTTCAAAGGCCTGAAGATCATGGGATTGGGACTACATTTTCATGTTATTTTTGTGTCTAGAAAGCGAGCCTAAACCTTGCATCTTCTTGCATTTTCAGGGCAACAGCCTTTTAAATCTGGGAAGATAGCCCATTTGGAACAAGATAAAGAAATCTGGGTGCTGGAGAGAGAAGCTCCAGCAGATGCTTATCCAGGTGAGAGCCATGGAGATAAGAGCCTGGCTAGGCAGTGAGTTAGGCGCGCTTGCCACAGGCATGCCCCATTGCCCACCCTTGATCCTGCCTGTATGTACGGTGATATACATATAGTGACGTCATAGTGTTACATATTATTAGCAACTGCAACATGATTAGCGAAATGATTTTCTTTGTAAAAATCTGTTCAGAATTCCTTTTGCTGTGCAACTCTTTAATGAGGCATAATCTGTTCATATTAGCGTTGAGTTTCAAGGCTTGTTAATAGAAGCCTCTTCCTTTTCTCAGACATAAAAATAAGTGACCTGATGGTTACGATGCCTAAAGCTGAATTTTTCTGTAGGCCATTATGGTCCAAGTGTGAAAGGCTGAAATCCCTGAGCCAGTCTTTAACTTATTCTCATCTCTGAATTGTCTTTAACCCCATAGGAGACAAGAATGAAAAGGATATGGAGTATATTCAAGAAAAAGAATTAAAAGTCCTTTTGCACAAAGAGCTCTCCTACTGGAAACTGTGGGAACAGGTGACTGGTGAATTAACTGGGAGTCAGGACCACCGAGGGAATCTTCAAGGGAAAGATTTCCAGTTTTCAGAAGATGCTTCTCGCTGTCAAGAGTGGGAAGGCAAATCGACTCAGGGCTTTCAGATTGAGAATGTGATGGACAGTCTTCGAGGGAATGGCCCCATCAGTGTAGAAAATCAAGGGTTTCCAGCCTGGAAAGCTGTGAGCCCAGTCCCCATTCAGGAACCTTGGGCCCTTGTGAACGAACCTTGGAATGTTCAAGGAAGCTGTAAGAAAGTCACCACGGAAGATACACTATATAAATGTGATTGGGATGATTATGGCTTCAGCTGGATATCCCATTGCCGCGATGATCACTACCCACCTGAAGGAGAGAAACCTTATGAATGCGATGAGTATCAAAATCACTGTGTTGACAAGGCAGTGCTTAATCACCAAAACTCTAGCGAGAATGGCTTTAAAAGTGAGGAAGGTGGAAATGGCTTCAGGGATGATTCAGACCCTCCCACTCATCCACAAATACACTTGGAAGAGAAACCCTATGAATATCCGGAGGAAGTGAGGCAGAGTGCCTATCCTGACAGACATCAAAGCATCCCCTTAGGAGGGGTATCATCTACAAGTGTTGAGTGTAGTCAGGGCTCCAGGCAAAGTGTTGACCCTCTTAAGGTCTACACAGGTGAGACGCCCTACAAATGTGATATTTGTGGGAAGGAATTCAGGTATAAGTCTTTTCTTCTTATTCATCATGGACTGCACACAGGAAAGAAACCCTATGAATGTGAGGAGTGTGGTAAGACCTTTGGTCAAAGCTCCGACCTGCTTGTCCATCAGAGAGTCCACACTGGAGAGAAACCGTATAAATACAGCAGGTGTGGAAAGGACTTCAATTACAGCTCCGTACTTCAAGTCCATCGGAGTCTGCACACAGGAGAGAAGCCCTACACGTGCAATGAGTGTGGCAAAGGGTTCTGTGCCAATTCTGCACTCCATAAGCACCAGCATGTCCACCTAGGAGAAAAACTTGATAGCTGTGGTGAGTATGGAAAAGAATTGGCTTGTAGCTCACATCTTAGCAGTCACCAAAAAACACACACGAGAGAGAAAGCCTACCGGTGTGATGAGTGTGGTAAAAGGTTCAGTTACAACTCGTACCTTCAAGCTCATCAGCGAATTCACACAGGGCAGCGCATCTATGAGTGTGATGTGTGCGGTGAGAGTTTCAGTTACAGCGCAGGGTTTCTCATGCATCAGAAACTGCACACAGGAGAGAAGCCCTTCAAGTGTGAGTGCGGGAAGGGCTTCGGCCGAAGCTGGGACCTCCAAGTCCATCAGAGGGTCCACACGGGAGAGAAACCCTTTACATGCCTTGAGTGTGGGAAGGGCTTCTGGCGGATTTCAGACCTTCATAGTCACAAGAAAGTCCACACTGGAGAGAGGCCCTACGTATGTGATGTGTGTGGTAAAGGCTTTATTTTCAGTTCTGACCTCCTCATTCATCAGAGAGTCCACACGGGAGAGAAACCCTATAAATGTGCTGAATGTGGCAAAGGCTTCAGTTATAGCTCAGTACTTCTCATTCACCAGAGAGTCCACACCGGCGAGAAGCCTTATAAGTGTGAAGAGTGTGGCAAGGGCTTTAGGTGCACCTCAAATCTTCACAAACATCAGCGAGTCCACACGGGAAAGAAACCCTATACGTGTGGTGAGTGTGGCAAGGGTTTCAGTTACAGCTCTAATCTTCGCACCCATCAGAGATTACACACAGGAGAGAAACCCTATAAGTGTCTGGAGTGTGGAAAGGGCTTCAGGTTCAGCTCGGGTCTGCTCAGCCATGAGAGAGTACACACCGGAGAGAAACCATATAGATGTGATACATGTGGAAAGAGCTACAGTCAGGTCTCACATCTTTATGGCCATCAGAGGGTCCACACCGGAGAGAAGCCCTACAGGTGTGAAGAGTGTGGGAAGGGCTTCAGTCAAAGCTCCTCTCTTCAAGTTCATCAGAGAGTCCACACAGGAGAGAGACCCTATAAGTGTGAGGAGTGTGGAAAAAGCTACACTCAAAGCTCACGTCTGCGAAATCATCAGAGAGTGCATTTTAAGTGAGAAATGTTATTAGTAGATGTGATTTGAGGACTCTACAACTCAGGACTTTATATTTATTTGCAAGCCAAATCAGGAAAAAGACTTTATGAAAAGTAATGTGTATGAAGGGCTGCTGTAGAGGCTGAACTTTTCATAGTCATCAGCTCATCTGCACAGGAAGGGAAGATCTGAAGTTTTGATAGAGTAAGCACTTTAGTCACAAACTTCAGTCTTCAAGAGTCTGTTACACAGCAGAATAATCCTTAAATAGCGCGTGTCTTAGACGGGGTTCTCCACGGAAGCAAAACCAGTGAAGCATATATATTATATAATATATATATAGCAAGCAGGAGAGAGATCCATCTCAATGAAATGGCTTGTGTTTGTAGAGGCTGGCAAGTCCCAAGTCTGTGGGTCACACAGCAGGTGGGAGGCTTCTCCTGACTCACGTAGCTGCAGGGGCTGACTAACCCAAGATCGACAGGTCAGACAGCAGGCTGCTGGCTCACAGGCTGCGGAGACGGACGAATCCCAAGTTTGGCGGACAGTACAGCGGACCGTTGGCTCAGATCCCAAGAACCAGAGGTCAGATGATGACAAACAGGATGCAGGATCCAGAGAGCAAAAGCCAGCAAGCTTTGCTGGAATATCCACGTGTATTGGATGCAGACTGAGGAAAATATCATATCATGGAGGTCATTACATTATATCACAAAATGGAAGATAACTACATCATTACATAACTGCCAGACTACATCATTACGTAACAGCCAAACCACTGAGAATCATAGCCCAGCTAAGCTGGCACACAACTTTAACCATTGCCGGCCGCCCCTTGTCTACTTGGTACTTGGACACATCTTAGACCCTACACAATCTGTAAATAAAGGTAATTATATCATGTGTGTGCCTAAAGATGACACAACTAACACGCATACAATCAAAAATGTACTAGCGCTGTCTACATCTTACCTTTTGTAAGTGAAGAAAATAAAAATATTTGATACACAAGGAAGGAATACTCAAAACAGTTACAGTCCTTGTTTCTGCAACTGGTCACATGGTTGTAACTGGTATTGGAACTACCTTCTTCCACCACTGATTCCATATTCCCTTTGCCCTCAGCAAGCACTTCAGCTGGTCGTGGTTCTTTGCATGGTAGGGTGACCCAAACCTTCATTCCTGAAGGGTCTGGGCCATTAGTAGTCATGTCAGAATTGAATTGCTGTAGTTTTCCATTGACTTTAATCACAAGGCAGGGTAGTACTAAGAGACTTCCTAAGGGATCTCCTGTATTCCAGACATACTCTTTTTCATTTCCATTATATAATATCAATTCAGTTTCCTCTTGGTAATCAGGATTTGTCACACCAGACAGTAACTCACTTTTTTGCCTGCTGGTCCAGTGGCATGATGAGCACAAAGTGGCTGGGTGGCATTCTTAACTTCCAGTTCAGTGAACTCAGTGTTGTGTCTCCTAGTAGAAGCGTTCTTTCCTTTGGAACTAAGACCTCTAGACCCACAGAGTATAGGGTCATGGGAATAGGAAGCAAACATCTTGTGAGTTGGTTACTGGGGTAGTAGTGGTGCCATTCCCATTTCCACTCCCTAATTCCTAGATTTATGAATCCTGGCTATGGGAGAAACAGCACCATATATTGGATGCTGGTTTAGAGCATATACAGCTTCCTGGAGAACATTGCTCCAATCCCACGAACTATTGCCAGCTGGCTGGCTCCTTAATTGTGTCTTTAGAAGGCCATTCCATTGTTCTATCAAGCCACTTGCTTCAGGATGATGGGGAACACGGTAAGACCAGTGAATTCCATGAGCATGGGTCCATTCCTGCATTTTATTTGCTGTGAAGTGAGTCCTTTGATTTGAGGCAATGCTGTGTACAATACCATGATGGTGGATAAGGCATTCTGTAAGTCCATGGATGGTAGTTTTGGCAGAAGCATTGTGTACAGGAAAGGCAAATCTTAATCCAAAGTAAGTATTCTGGTAAGAACAAAATGCTGCCCTTTCCATGATGGAAGTGGTCCAGTGTAATCAACCTGTCACCAGGTTGCTGACTGGTTACCTCAAGGAATGGTGCCGTATTGGGGACTCAGTGTTGGTCTCCACTCCTGGCAGATTGGGCACTCAGCAGTGGCTGTAGCCAAGTTGGCCTTGTTGAGTGGGAATCCATGTTGCTGTGCCCATGCATAACCTCCATCCCTGCAACCATGGCCACTTTATTCATGAGCCTACTGGGCAATGATGAGAGTGTCTGGGGAAAGAGGATGGCTGGTTTCCACAGAACGCATCATCCTATCCATTTGATTTTTAAAATCCTCCTCTGTCAAGGTCACCCTTTGGTGAACATTTATGTGAGACACAAATATCTTCATTCTTTCGCCCATTCAGAGACGTCTGTCAACATCTTCCCTATACTTCCTTGTCTCCAATTTTCCAATCATGTTCCTTCCAAGTCCCTGATCATCTGGCCAAACTATTGGACACAGCCCATGAATCAGTATACAATCACACATCTGGCCATCTCTCCTTTCCAGGAAAGTGAACAACCATGTGCACTGCTTGAAGTTCTGCCCATTGGGAGGATTTTCCTTCACCACTGTTCTTCAGTGAGATTCCAGAAAGGGGCTGCAGTGCTGCCTAGAAATTTCCCTGAGGTGGAAGGTGCCTGAATTTGTATCTGATTAATTTCCCACCCTCTAGCATGCAAATGTTTTATCAGTATGTCCAGAGTCATTGAAACTTCTTATTTAGTAAGTCCAATTAGTATAATGTCATCAGTGTAATGGACCAGTGTGATGTCTTGTTGAAGGAAAAGACAATCAAGGTCCCTGCAGTCTAAATTGTGGCATAGGGCTGGAGAGTTGATATACCCTTAACATAGGACAGTAAAGATGTATTACTGGACTTGCCAGCTGAAGACAAACTACTTCTGGTGTTCCTTCAAAACTGGAATGAAGAAAAGTCACTGGTCAGATCAATAGCTGCATACCAGGTACTAGGAGATACATTAATTTGCTCAAGGAATGAAACCACATCTGGAACAGCAGCAGCAATTGGAGTCACCATCTGGTTAAGTTTATGATAATCCACTGTCATTCTCCAAGATCCATCTGTTTTTTGCACGGGCCAAATAGGTGAGTTGAATGGAGATGTAGTGGGAATTACCACCCCTGCATCTTTCAAGTCCTTGACGGTGGCAGTAATCTCTGCAATCCTTCCAGGAATGCGGTATTGCTTTTAGTTTATTATTTTCTTAGGTAGGGCAGTTCTAAAGGCTTCCACTTGGATTTTCCTATCATAATAGCCTTTCTCCACTAGTCAGGGATCCAATGTAGGGGTTCTGCCTGCTGCTGAGTATATGTATTGCAATTATGCACTCTGGAAATTGGGAAATCACTACAGGATGGGTTTGGGGACCCACTGTTAGATGAACCTGAGCCAAGACTCCATTAATAAATGGACCTCCATATGACCCAGCTCTGGTGGGCCACAGTGATGTTTGGGTCTGCTGGAATTAGTGTCAGTTGAGAGCCAGTATGCAGCCAACCCTGAATAGTCTGATTGTTTCCTTTTCCCCAGTGAACAATCACTCTTGTAAAAGGCCATAAATCCCTTTGAGGAAGACTAGGAGAAAGATTTACAATATAATTTTTTGGGAATGTAGTAGAGTCCTTCCTCAAGGAAACCTGGCCTCCCGTTATTCAAGGGGTTGTGGGTATGTAAGTTGCTCGGGTCTGGGAATTGATCCATGGACCATGACTCTCCATTTTGGTGATTCGAGTTAGACTGCCATTCACCTGACCTAGTATTCCTCTGTTTGTACAGATCAAGTAAACAGTAGATTTCCAGTCTGTTTCACTCCTAGTGATACCATGACTAAGTAGCCAATGCCATAAACCCATATGAGTCAGACTATTCTGATGACTGCTTTGACTCTGCTGTCCATGATGGTAACCACACACACCTTGTCTTTGTTGATTGAGTGCCGCCACTTGACCTCTACCACCACAGGGTCCAATCAGCCCTGTTGTAGTTAGAAGTCTTAACTCAGGGCAGTTTCCACTGTCAAATCTGACTTACATAAGATAGCAATCGAATGCTGGGGCTCCATTCACAAATTTGTTTCTCACCATTGTGGTGAAAAGTGTGTCCTCTGGGGACTCCATGTGTGAGTCTAACCTGATAAATCCACTCTTAACATGCCAATTTCCCTAAGTCTTTGGATACCTTATATACTACATCAAGGTAGATCTGATATTTCAACTAGATTTAGTGTATATAGTGATGCAGGGTCCAGAATGAGCAAAAGCCAGCAAGGTTTGCCAGAATGTCCATATATATTGGATACAGGCCACACCTCTGAGGAAACTCCCCTTACAAATGACTGGCTGATCACATCAGATCACAGCATGTAGGTAATTACATTATATCACAATATGGAGGATAACTACATCATTACATAACTGCCACACCACTGAGAATCATGGCCCAACTAAGTGGACTCTCAACTTTAACCATCCTAGCATGGTAATAGATTTGGTAAAAATTGTCGTTTTCCTCAGAGTCTGTCTAGGAGATTTGTTGTGTTGTTGTTAGCTGTTGTCAAGTTGGTTTTGACTCATAGCGACTCTATGTACAAAAGAACAAAACATTGCCCAGTCCTGCATCATTCATACAATTGTTGTTATACTTGAACTCATTGTTGCAGCCACTGTGTCAGTCCATCTCATTGAGAGTCTTCCTCTTTTTTGCTGACCATCTACTTTACCAAGCATGATGTGCATCTCCATGGACTAGTCCCTCCTGATAACATGTCCAAAGTATATGAGACAAAGTCTCTCCGTCTTTGCTTATAAGAAGAATTCTGGCTATACTTCCTCCAAGATAGATTTATTTGTTCTTCTGGCCGTCCGTGGTATGTTCAATATTCTTCGCCAACACCGTAATTCAAAGGCATCAATTTTTCTTTGGTCTGCTTTATTCATCGTCCAGCTTTCGCATGCATATGAGGCAATGGAAAACACCATGGCTTGGGTCAGGCGCACCTTAGTCCTTAAAGTGACATCTTTTCAACACTTTAAAGAGGTCTTTTGCAGCAGATTTGCCCAGTGCAATGCATCATTTTATTTCTAGACTGCTGCTTCCATGGGCATTAATTGTGGATCCCAGTAAAATCAAATTGTTGATAACTTCAATCTTTTCTCCATTTATCATGATGTTGCTTATTGTTCCAGGAGAGAGCTTTTACAAAGGAGTAGTGAGAATGTATACTAAGGTGCAAGTTATGGACATGGATTCCTTGTGGGGGAAAATACCTATCAATGGGACGAATGTAGTTACAATTTGTCACCTTACTAAGACCAATATCATGCACACCTTTTTTAAAATAATATTTTATTGTCTTTTCAGTGAAAGTTTAGGTTCTCATTTAACAATTAGTACACAAATTGTTCAGAGACATTGGCTAAATTTTTCACAATGTTTCACCATTCTCATTAATTCCCTTCTGGATGTTTTGCTTCCAGTAATCTGGTTACCCTGTCCCCTTGCCCCTTCATCTTTGCTTTTGAGTAATTGCTGACAATTTGGTCTTGTATAGCTGATTTTTTAAAGGTGTGCGGTACTCATTGGTAACAGTCTTTATTGTATGAGCCAATCTGTTATTTAGCTAAAGATTCATGTATGCCTTTTTAAAGATGTTGTTAGGTGCCGTCAAGTGGGTTCCAACTCATAGCGACCCTATGTACAATACAATGAAGCACTGCCTGGTCCTGCACAATCCTCACAATTGTTATGCTTGATCCCATTGATGCAGCCACTGTGTCAATTCATCTCGTTGAGGGTCTTCCTCTTTTTCGCTGACCCGCTACTTTACCAAGCATGATGTCCTTCTCCAGGGTCTGATCCCTCCTGATAACATGTCCAAAGTACATGAGATGACGTCTTGCTATTCGTGCTTCTAAGGAACATTCTGGCTGTACTTCTTCCAAGACAAATTTGTTCATTCTTCTGGCAGTCAATGGTACACTCACTATTCTTCACCAACACCGTAATGCAGATGCTTCAGTTCTTCGGGCTTCCTTATTCATTGTCCAGCTTTTGCATGCATATGAGGCAACTGAAAACACCATGGCTTGACTCAGGCGCAGCTTTGTCCTTGAAGTGACATCTTTGCTTTTTAACACTTTAAAGAGGTCTTTTGCAGCAGATTTTCCCAATGCAATACGTTGTTTGATTTCTTGACTGCCGCTTCCATGGGTATTGATTGTGGATCCAAGTAAAATGAAATCCTTGAGAATTTCAATCTTTTCTCTGTTTATCATAATGTTGCTTATTGGTCCAGTTGTGAGGATCTTTGTTTTCTTTATGTTGAAGTGTAATCCATATTGAAGGCTGTGGTCTTTGCTCTTCATCAATACGTGCTTCATGTCCTCTTCAATTTCAGCAAGCAAGGTTGTGTCATATGCATATTGCAGGTTGTTAATGAGTCTTCCTCCAATCCTGATGCCCCGTTCTTCTTTGTATAGCCCGGTTTCTTGGATTACTTGCCCAGTATACAGATTGAATAAGTACGGTAAAAGGATAAAACCCTGAAGCACACCTTTCTTAACTTTAAACCACACAGTATACCTTTGTTCTCTTCGACCAACTGCCTCTTGGTCTATATACAGGTTCTGAATGAGCACAGTTAAGTGTTCCGGAATTCTTATTCTTTGCAATGTTATCCATAGTTTGTTATGATCCACACAGTCGAATGCCTCTACATAGTAAAAAAAACACAGGTAAACATCTTTCTGTTCTTCTCTGCTTTCAGTCAGGATCCATCTGACATCAGCAATGCTATCCCTCATTCCATGTCCTCTTCTGAAAATTGGGTTGAATTTCTGGCAGCTCCCTGTCAATGTCCTGCTGCAACCGCTTTTGAAAGACCTTCAGCAAAACTTTACTTGTGTGTGATATTAATGATATTGTTAGATAAATTCCACATTCTGTTACATCACCTTTCTTTGGGATGAGTACAAATATGGATAACTGTGACCTCATAAAAATTAAATACTTATGCTCATCAAAAGACTCTATCAAAAGAGTAAAAAGACATCCTATGGACTGGAAAAAAATCTTCAGGAATGACATACCTGATCAGTGTCTAATCTTTATAGAAAACTTCAACAGCTCAATAACAAAAAGACAATCAATCCAATCAAAAAAAAGAGCAAAGGACATGAACAGATACTTCACCAAAAAGCACATTCAAGTGGGCAAAAATCACATGAGAAGATGCTCGTAATTATTGGCCATAGTTGTTTGGTGCCATAGAGTTGGCTCTGACTCACAGCGACCCTATGTACAACAGAACGAAATGCTGCCCGGTCATGCGCCATCCTCACAATTGTTATACTTGAGACCACTGTTGCAGCCACTGTGTCAGTCTATCTCATTGAGGGTCTTTCTCTTTTTCACTGACCCTCTACTTTACCAAGCATAATGTCCTTCTCCAGAGACTGATCCCTCCTGATAACATGTCCCAAGTATTTCAGACATAGTCTTGCCATCCTTGCTTCTAAGCAGCATTCTGGTTGTGCTTCTTCCAAGACGGATTTGTTCATTCTTCTGGTATATTCAATATTCTTCGCCAACACCATAATTCAAAGTCATCAATTCTTCTTTGGTCTTCCTTATTCATCATCCAGCTTTCAAATGCATATGAGGCAATTGAAAACACTACGGCTTGGGTCAGGTGCACCTTAGTCTTCAAGGTGACATCACTGCCTTTTAACACTATAAAAAGGCCTTTTGCAGATATTCCCAATGTAATCCATCGTTTGATTTCTTCACTGCTGCTTCCATGGGCGTTGATTGTGGATCCAAGTAAAATGAAATCCTTAACAACTTCAATCTTTTCTCCGTTTATCATGATGTTGCTTATTTGTCCAGTTGTGAGGATTTTTGTTTTCTTTCTGTTGAGGTGTAATCCATACTGAAGGTTGTGGTCTTTGATCTTCATCAGTAAGTGCTTCAAGTCCTCTTCACTTTCAGCAAGCAACGTTGTGTCATCTGCATAATGCAGGTTGTTAATGAGTCTTCCTCCAATCCTGATGCCCCGTTCTTCTTCATATAGTCCAGCTTCTCGGATTATTTGCTCAGCATACAGATTAAACAAGTATGGTGAAAGGACACAACCCTGACATGCACCTTTCCTGACTTTAAACCATGCAGTATCCCCTTGTTCTGTTCGAATGATTGCCTCTTGATCTATGTACAGGTTCCTCATGCGCACAATTAAGTGTTCTGGAATTCCCATTCTTCGCAATGTTATCCATAATTTGTTAGGATCCACACAGTCGGATGCCTTTGCATAGTCACTAAAACACAGGTAAACATCTTTCTGATATTCTGTGCTTTCATCCATGATCCAGCTGACATCAGCAATGATATCCCTGGTTCCACATCCTCTTCTGAATCTGGCTGGAGTTTCTGTCAGTTTCCTGTGGATATAATGCTGTAGTTGCTTTTCAATGATCTTCAGCAAAATTTTACTTGCGTGTGATATTAATAATATTGTTCAATATTAGCCATTAGAGAGATGCAAATCAAAACCACAATGAGATGCCATCTCATCCTTGCAAAAAATGGCACTGATCAAAAAAAAAAAAAAACAGAAAACAAATGTGGGCAAGGTTGTAGGGAGATTGGAACCGTGCTCAACTGTTGGTGGGATTGTAAATTGATTTAACCACTATGGAAAATAGTATGGCACTTCCTCAAAAAGCTGGAAATAGAATTACCCTATGATCCAGCAATCCCACTCCTAGGCTTATACCTTAGATATCTAATAGCAGTGACATAAATAGACATATGCATGCCCATGTTCACTGCAGCATCATTCACAGTAGCAAAAAGATGGAAATAACCTAAGTGCCCATAAACAGATGAATGGATCAACAAATTGTGGTGGTACATACATGCAATGGAATGCTATGCAGCCATAAGGGATAATGATGATTTCTCAAAATATATTATAACATGGATGAATCTGGAGGACATTGTGCTGAGTGAAATATGTCAATCCCCAAAGGGCAAATATGGTGAAGTCTCACTAGTACAAAAAGACAAGAATAGGCATACATATAGAAACCAGCGTTCTTTGGTGGTTACCAGACACGGCAGGGAGAGCGTGGGGCGATCGCTTTCTAAACAGTAGACACTTGCTAGTTTGGGTGATGGGAAAGGCAGTACCAAATAAGGGTGAAATCAGCACAACTCAACCAAGGTAAAAGATGACACAAAGAAGTATGCAGAATAAAGGATGATTTTGTAAATCCCTGGTGGCACAGTGGTTAACAGCTTGGCTGCTAACCAAAAGGTTGGCAGTTCAAATCCACCAGCTGATCTTTAGAAACCCTATGGGGCGGTTCTACTCTGTCCTGTAGGGTCCCTATGAGTTGGATAACAGCAACAGGGTTTTTTTTTTAATGTGTATAATATACGCATTTTTGAAACAACAGTAATAACTAAAAAATATGTGTGTGCTTACATAGATAGATATGTATGCATATATACGTATGTTGTTATCATTAGGTGCCATCAAGTTGGTTTCAACTCATCACTACCTATGTACAACAGAACAAAACACTGCCTTGTCCTGAGCCATCTTCACAATCATTATGTGTGAGCCCATTGTTGCAGCCACTGTGTCAATCCATCTCATTGGGTGTCTTCCTGTTTTTCACTGACCCTCTACTTTACCAAGCATGATGTCCTTCTCCAGGGACTGGTCTCTCCTGATAACATGTCCAAAGGATGATTGTCATCCTCGCTTTGAAGGAGAATTCTGGCCGTATTTCTTCGAAGACAGATTTGTTAGCTCTTTTGGCAGTCCATGGTATATTCAATATTCTTCACCAACACCATAAATCAAAGATACCAATTCTATTTTAGTCTTCCTTATCCATTGTCCAGCTTTCACATCCATATGAGATGACTGAAAATATCCTGGCTTGACTCAGGCACGGCTTCGTCCTTAAAGTGACACCTTTGCTTTCTAACCCTCTAAGGAGGTATTTTGCAGCAGATTTGTCCGATGCAGTTGGTCATTTGATTTCGTGACTGCTACTTCCATGCGTGGTGATTGTGAGTCCAAGTAAAAGGAAATCTTTGGCAACATCAAATTTTTCTCCGTTTATCATGATATTGCTTATTTGTCCAGTTGTGAGGATTTTTGTTTTCTTTCTGTTGAGGTGTAATCCTTACTGACGGCTGTAGACTTTGAACTTCATCAGTAAGTGCTTCAAGTCCTTTACACTTTCAGCAAGCAATGTTGTGTCATTATATTTCACAGGTTGTTAATGAGTCTAACGACAATCCCGACACTACATTCTTCATATAATCCAGCTTCTCAGATTATTTTCTCAGTATACAGATTGAATCAGTATGGTGAAAGGATACAACCCTGACACACACCTTTCTTGGTCTGAAACCATGCAGTATCCCTTTGTTCTGTTCAAAAGACTGCCTCTTGATCTATGTACAGGTTCCACACGAGCATAATTAAGTGTTCTGGAATTCCCATTCTTTGAATGTCATCCATAATTTGTTATGATCCACACAGTTGAATGCCTTTGCATATGCAATAAAACACAGGTAAAACTCTTTCTGGTATTCTCTACTTTCAGTCAAGATCCATCTGACATCAGCAATGACATCCCTCGTTCCATGTCCTCTTCTGAATCCAGCTTGAATTTCTGGCAGATCACTGCCAATGTCATGCTGCAACAGCTTTTGAACGATCTTCAGCAAAATTTTACTTGTGTGTAATATCAATGGTATTGTTCAATAATTTCCACATTCTGCTGGATCACCATTCTTTGGAATGGGCACAAATATGGATCTTTTCCAGTTGGTAGGCCAAGTATCTCTCTTCCAAGTTTCTTGGCATAGACAAGTGATCACCTCTAGAGCTGCATCCATTTGTTGAAAAGTCTCAATTGATATTCTGTCAATTTCCAGAACTTTCTTTTTCACCAATGCCTCTGGTGCAGCTTGGACTTCTTTCTTCAATACCATTGGTTCTTCATCATGTGGTACCTCCTAAATGATTGAACATCGACCAGTTGTTTTTGGTAGAGTAACTGTGTGTATTTCTTCCATCTGCTTTTGATTCTTCCTTTGTCATTCAAAATTTTGCCCATAGAATCCGTCAAAATTGTAACTTGAGGCTTGAATTTTTTGCTATCTGCAGGGATCCTGGAACCAATCCCCCAAAGATACAGATGGATGACTCGCTACATATATTAGCAGGGTCAGACATGGTGGATGGATCTCAGCAGAGCTTCTAGACTAAGACAGACTAAAAAGAATGGCTTGGCAGTCTACTTCTGCAATGAAAACCCTATAGCTCACAACATAATATTGCCCAATATATTGCTGAAGATGAGCCCCCTAGGTTGGAAGTCACTCAAAGTACACAGTGGCTGCAGCAATGGACATCTGCATACCAACGATCATGACGATGGCACAGAACTGTGTAACATTTCATTCTATTGTACATGGGGCTGCCATAAATTGAAGTCAACTTGGTGGCAGTTAATAACAACAACAATATCCCAGAGAATTGAGTTCAAAAGCAAAACCCACTCCCCTTGATAAATTAAAATCTTGCAGTGCAGTGAATTATTTAATATGACACATCTGGCCAGTCTTTGTAAATCTCACCAAATTACTAGGGAGGATTATGCAAATGAGGTGCTTTTGGCCCACCAAAGGGATTGGATAATTTGTTAATAATATAAATAAGGTGCATGGCACAGTTGTGGGGTGGTGGAACCATGCAAGTGAGGTGTATGGAACCCTAATAAGGGTATTGGTCAGTTTTTCCATCATACTAGGCTTAAAGGGGGATATGAAGAAAGAGCGAGGGGCTGTAACATGGAAGACAGAGAGAGGTAGCACAGGCAATGGAACCAGAACATGGAGAATCATAACAACAGAGATAATGAGAAGCAGTGGCAGAGAAATGGTGGTGGCAGAGACAGGAGACTAGCAAGAGAAGGCGCGGCGAGCTCCCTGGCCCAAAGAGTGAGAAAGCTGAGCACCTTCAGGCAGGAGGCTTGCTGGTAGAGTAGGGTGCCTCTGGGAACTTGGTGGAGCTAGGTTTGCTGAGCCACAGTGGTAGACAGCTTACAAGGCTTACTGGCAGAGTGGGATTCCTCGGGGCACTTATCAGCAGAGCTAAAAGAGCTTTGTAACACTTGCTCAAGCAAGGCAGATACCAGGGCCAGAGGGCCAGAGAGAGACCTGCCTGCAAGCACGGCTGAGAAGAGGCAGAAGAGGCTGTCCTGACTGAAGAACTGTATCCTAGCGTTCCTGAGACTGAATTAAAACCTACTACTTCCCTAATAAACCCCTTAACAGTCAGTATGGTCTGTGAGTTCTGTGTGGCCGTTGCAACGAATTATAGAACCCAGCAGAGAAGTAGAGAGTGCTGTGGGAGGGATAGTTGGTGTCAGAATTGGTTAAAAAGGTGGGAAGGTGGAGGCATGTCTGACCTCTGCCTCATAGCAATCAGCCTTGGGCTGTTGATGTTGATTCTCCTTCTTATGTGTGAAGTTAGAGAAGGTCAGATTCCCCTGCCATGCCATTTACACAGTTGGCATCAGAAGCAGGATTACAGCCTAGAAAACACCCTATGGGGCAATTCTACTCTATAACATAGGGTCACTATGAGTTGAAAATTGACTCAACGACATATAACAACAACTGTTTGATCTAGAAATTCTGCTTTTGAGAGTCTATCCTACAGAAATAATCACACATGTGAACAAAGATATAGGCACTAGAATGTCTACTGAAGCATCATTTTTCATATTTTCAAAGGATTCGAAACAAGTTAAATATTGATCAATAGCAGAGTAATTAAATAAAATATGGTAAATTTCTAGTATGAAATACGAGAAAGTCATTACGAAGAAAGAGATTTTTATGTGTACTGATAGGAAAAGATTCCCAAAATATACTATGAATTGGAGGGAAACTTGCAAATCAAACAAATAATAACCATGGGATTATGTCAATGTATTTTAAAGAGCTCTGGAAGGATACCAACTGATAAATGATATAGTAGACGTTTGGTGGGATTTTTAGCTGAAACCCCTTCCTGTGTCTGGAGAAATGCTCATCATGTAGATCTTAGCAGTGGACTAAGGTAACCCTTCCCAATTTAAAAAAAAAAAAAAATACTGGTTCAATAACAGACACATAGACTAATGGAACAGAATTGAGAACCCAGAAATAAATCCTTCCATCTACAGGCAGTTGATTTTCAATAAGGGGTCAAAGTCCATTCAATGGAGAAGAAAGAGCCTCTTCAACAAATTGTGCTGGAAAAACTGGCTATCCACTTGCAGAAAAATGAAACAGGTACCTCACACCAAGCACAAAAACTAAATCATAAAGGATCATAGACCTAAATATTAAAGCTAAAAGTATAAAGCTAATGGAAGATAATATAGGGAAAAACTTAGAGATCGTACTTTCTTTAGAAATGGGTTATCAAACACAACTACAAATACACAAAGAGCAAAAAACAAATTAGATAGCTGTTGTTGGTAGGTGCCATTGAGTCGGTTCGGACTCACAACGACCCTATGTACAAGAGAACAAGACAGTGCCCTGTCCTGCGCCATCCTCACAATTGTTGTTATGCTTGACCCCATTGTTGCAGCCACTGTGTCAATTCATCTTGTTGAGGGTCTTCTTCTTTTTCACTGACCCTCTACTTTACCAAGCATGATGTCTTCTCCAGGGACTGATCCCTCCTGATAACATGTCCAAAACATGTGAGACATAGTCTCTTCATCCTTGCTTCTAAGGAGCATTCTGGCTGTACTTTTCCAAGACAGATTTGTTCACTTTTCTGGCAGTCCAGGGTATATTCAATATTGTCGCCAACACCATAATTCAAAGGCTTCAGTTCTTCTTCGGTCTTCCATAATCATGGCCCAGTTTTCTCATGCATACGAGGGGATTGAAAACACCATGGCTTGACTCAGGTGCACCTTAGTCCTCAAAGTGACTTTTTTTTTAAATACTTTTAAAAGGTCTTTTGCAGCAGATTTGCCCAATGCAATGCATTGTTTGATTTCCTGAGCACTGACTGTGGATCCAAGTGAAATGAAATCCTTGACAAGTTCAATCTCTTCTCCATTTATCATGATATTGCTTATTGGTCCAGTTGTGAGGATCTTTGTTTTCTTCATGTTGAGGTGTAATCCATATTAAAGGCTGTAGTCTTTGATCTTCATCAATAAGTGCTTCATATCCTCTTCATTTTCAACAAACAAGGTTGTGTCATCTGCATATTGCAGGTTGTTAATGAGTCTTCCCCCAATCCTGATGGCCCGTTCTTCATATAGTCTGGTTTCTCAAATTATTTGCTCAGTATACAGATTGAATAAGAAAAGTGAAAGGATAAAACCCTGACGCACACCTTTCTTTTTTTTTTTTTTTTCACAGAACTTTCTTGACTTATAACCACGCAGTATCCCTTTGTTCTGTTCGAACGACTGCCTCTTGTTCTATGCACGGGTTCTGAATGAGCACATTAAGTGTTCTGGAATTCCCATTCTTTGCAATGTTATCCATAATTTGTTATGATTCGCACACTTGAATGCCTTTGCATAATCAATAAAACACAGGTAAACATCTTTCTGGTATTCCGTTTCAGCCAGAATCCATCTGACATCAGCAATGATATCCTTGGTTCCACATCCTTTTCTGAATCCGACTTGAATTTCTGGCAGATCACTGTCGATGTACTGCTGCAATCGCTTTTGAATGATCTTCAGCAAAATTTACTTGTATGTGATATTAATGGTATTTTTCTATAATTTCCACTTTCTACTGGATTACCTTTCTTTGGAATGGTCACAAATATGGAACTCTTCCAGTTGGTAGTCCATGTATCTGTCTTCCAAATTTCTTGGCATAGACAAGTGATCACCTCCAGCACTGCACCCCTTTGTTGAAATGTCTCAATTGGTATTCCGTCAATTTGCAGAACCTTGTCTTTTGCCAATGCCTCCAGGGCAGCTTGGACTTCTTTCTTCAGTATCGTTGGTTCTTCATCATATGATACTTCCTGAAATGGCTGAATATCAACCAACTGTTTTTGGTACAGTAAGTATGCGTATTCCTTCCATCTGCTTTTGATTCTTCCTTCATCATTCAAAATATTGCCCATAGAATCCTTCAAAATTGTAACTTGAGGCTTGAATTTTTTTTCTTGGCTTAAAGGGAGACATGGAGAAAGAGAGAGAGGGGCTGTAACACGGAAGACTGACAGAGGCAGCAGAGCAAGGACACAGAGGGAGAGCTGTTACACCAGAGACAGCGAGAAGCAGCAGCAGAGAAATGGAGTCAGCAGGGGCAGGAGACTGGCAGGAGATGATCCAGTGGGCTTCCCTGCCCACAGAGTGAGAAAGCTGAGCCCCTTCAGGCAGGAGGGTTGCTGGAGGAGTCGGGTGCCTCTGAGTCCTTAGTACCTAGTGAGCTAGAGAGCTGAGCTCCTTCTGGCTAAGGCTTACTAGCTGAGTGGTGTGTCTCAGGGCACACTCATCAGCAGAGCTAACAGAGCCTTGTAGCACTTGCTGACACAACAGAAATACCACAGGTGGAGAGCTTTAACAAAAAGAAATTTATTGTTTCACAGGTTACAGGGCTTAAAGTCTGAATTCAGGGTGCCAGCTGCAAGGGAAGGTTTTCTGTCTCCATTGGCTCAGAGGAAAGTCCTTGTTTCCTTTCAACATCTGTGGGCCCTGCACTCCTTGAAGATCTCCATGTGTCTCGGCATGGATCTTCCCCTGGGTCTGTCTGGGAGGTTCTCAGCCTAAGGAGCCTGGGTCCAAAGGGATGTGCTCCACTCCAGGCTCTTCTTTCTTGATGGTAGTCAGGTCCCTCGTCTCTCTGCTCTTTTCTCTCTCTTTTAAATCTTGTAAGATAAAAGGGGTGACTCAAGCAAGGGTGTGACTTGAGTAAGGGTGGTGACTTAAAATGCATCCCACCCTAGTCCTGCCTCATTAACGTAATAAACATTACCCATTCACAAACGGATTATAACCACAGGCAGAGATTCGGATTTACAACACATCACAAAATACAGGATGATTACATCAGATCATAAAAATGGAGGATAATCACATCTTAGCTACAGATGCCGTCACTGAACAAGAAGACTGAGTTGGGCCACCCTAACTCCTGCTGTATCAGCCTCAGTTGGGCCAGATACCCTCAAAGATTCCCCAGGTGGAGAGTACCTTGGATGCCCATGTAACACTCCAGAGGGACAGGAAAAAACCCTATTCTGAACTTGCTCAGCTGGAGGATGGGCTGAAGCAGGCTCTCCAGGACAGCCATGGAGACTGGGTTTCCACAGAAGGTGAAGTTGGTGAGCTGAGAGCAGCGTCCCAGGGCAGGCAGAATGGCGGTGAGCTGGGAGTCCGTGATCCCACACCCATGTAAGTCCAGGTGGTGGAGGGTGGGTGGGACTCTCACCAGCAGAACCTGGAGGAACTCATGACTTAAGCTGGTCAGGTTGACATCATTCAAACGCAGGTCCCTTAGGTGGCTGGTGCTTGGGCACAAAGACAAGTCTGTCAAGTCAGACTCCAAAAGCAAGCAATTACTTATCCAGAGGGTCTCCAAGGGGGTCTTCAGGCGCCTGAGCACCTGGTCCAGGTGGCCTTTGAGGAAGAAGACAGAGTCCAGGTAGAGATCCTGGAGCTGGTGCAGACTGAGCAACTGAGAGGTGAATTGCTCAATGAGATTCTCCATCTCCTCTGCCGTCCAGGAAATGAGGGAAGTCATGTCTATGTGAGAGAGAAGGAGTCCAGTCAGATTAACCATCTGGCCCAGGTGAGGCGCAAACCTGGCCAGGGTGGACAGTTCCCAGGTGCAGTTCACTTCCACCTCCTGGACACAATCCAGCTGCACCATTTTCAGGATTTTCTCAATATTTCAGAATGGCATTGCAACAATCTCCATCTTCCTACAGCACAGGAGTAGTAGACCTTTTCTCTGCTTGACCCTTTTCATGAGGAAGGTGAGAAATTTATCTGGGTTGGTTTCCTTGAGGCACAGGTCTATAAACCTGCGTTTGAATGATGTCAACCTGACCAGCTTAAGTCATGAGTTCCTCCAGGTTCTGCTGGTGAGAGTCCCACCCACCCTCCACCACCTGGACTTACATGGGTGTGGGATCACGGACTCCCAGCTCACCGCCATTCTGCCTGCCCTGGGACGCTGCTCTCAGCTCACCAACTTCACCTTCTGTGGAAACCCAGTCTCCATGGCTGTCCTGGAGAGCCTGCTTCAGCCCATCCTCCAGCTGAGCAAGTTCAGAATAGGGCTTTTTCCTGTCCTTCTGGAGTGTTACATGGGCATCCAAGGTACTCTCCACCTGGGGGCCAAAGACAACTTTTTCTCCATCCTGGAATTGTTCACTTTTTCCCTCTTGGTCCTTAGCTCCTCTAATGAGCCTCTGGAGGCTGTGGCGCGGGTTCCAGACCATATGTTCCAGAAGTCGGTATTAGCATTCGCCCATAAATCCAGCACCTTCAATTTCCATCTGCTGAGGGCGAACCTTCTGGGCAAACAGGAGGTTGAGCCCATCCAATGCAGCCTTTAAGATGTCCTGGTGAGGCTGCTGAGCCTTCATCAGAGCCCCCAGGGGAGGCGGGTGAAGGGCCAGGCCTGCACCATAGCCTTCAGTGTCTCACCGTGTCTGCCAGAGACAGCTGCCATGAACAGGGGCAGAAGAGTTCTGTGGGCAGTGACTCCAGAGTGGCGATGGCTGTGTCCTCGTCCTGCAGCAGGCTCTGGCTTGCAGGGTTCAAGAGCCTGGGTGGGCACCACCTGTTCATGCTGATGAGTCTAATCCAAAAGGAATCCTGATCTGTGGTTGGCAGGGTGAGTCTGCTCAGATCTCAGGGAGAGCCAAGGTGGTGACTCCAGCGCTCCAGGCTCTGTGTCCCTTCCTAGGTCCTCAAAAAACTTTAGAGACCTTTCTGGTCACACTCCTCCTCTTTCAACTCTTGTTTGCAGTGGCTGGGAAGTTCCATGTCTTTGGGTCAAGCTTCAGGCCGGAGGCTTCTCCTGACTCACATTGCTGCAAGGGCTGACAAACTCAAGATCAGCAAGTCAGTTGGCAGGCCACTGGCTTAGGAGCTTCAGAGGCTGATGAATCCAAGATCAATGGGTAAAGCAGGAGGCTACTGGCTCAAGGGCTGCAGAGGCTGATGAACCCAGGATCAGCAGGTCATTAGGCAGACAGACCACTGACTCACAGGGTGGAGAGAATGACAAATTCCATGACTGGCAGGCAATACTGCAGGTCTTTGGCTCAAGTTCAAGAACCAGAGGTCAGGCAATGTAGAGCTGCACGCAAGATCCAGAGGGAAGAGAGTCTTGCTGAACATCCATATATATACTGGAGGCAGGCCACACCTGCAAGGAATCACCCCTTTCAGTTGATTGCCTGCTCATAACAGATCTCATCACAGAGGTGATTACATTCTACCAGATCTCATCATGGAAGTGATTACATTATATCAGATCCTATCAGTGAGCTGATTATATTACATTAGATCTCATTAGGGAGGTGATTACATTAAATCAGATTTCACCTTGGAGGTGATAACATTATATCTGATCTCATCATGGAGAGGATTAAATTATTACATAACTAAGGTTCCATGCAGAGGTATTGGCTCAGCCCTGAATCTCTAAAAATAGTCATTATCAGGTGACTGGATTATTTCTTTAATAGCATTAGTCAAATTGCCTCTTTTATGCTTTCTCTGAGGCCTCTGCCCCACAGTGCTGGGGCAATTGATTACCCAAGTCACAAGACCACCAATGGGTGATAAGCAAAGACTTGCAGCGTGATTAATAACCCGGGTTCCGTCGTTTCTCCATGCCCAATATTCATGACTTGTAGAATGATATCAACAACATCATACATTAAGAAAGCAAAAGGTCATTAAAAAGACACTAAAGAAAGAAAAGACCAAAATGGATGTCAGAAAAGACTCTGAAACTTGCTCTTGAATGTAGAGTAGCTAAAGCAAAAGAAGGAAATGATGAAGTCAAAGAGCTGAACAGAAGATTTCAAAGGGTGGCTTCAGGTGAAGTAAAGTATTATAATGAAATGTGCAAAGACCTGGAGTTAGAAAACCAAAAGGGAAGAACATGTTTGGCATTCCTCAAGCTGAAAGAACTAAAGAGAAAATTCAAGCCTCGAGTTGCAGTACTGAAGGATTCTACAGTGAAAATATTCAACGATACAGGAAGCATCAAAAGAAGATGGAAGGAATACACAGAATCACTGTACCAAAAAGAACTGGTTGACGTTCAACCATTTCAGGAGGTAGCATATGATCAAGAATTGATGTACTGAAGAAGTCTAGGCCACACTAAAGGCACTGGTGAAAAAGAAGACTCCAGGAATTGATGGAACACCAGTTGAGATATTTCAACAAACAGATGCAGTGCTGGAAGCACTCACTTGTTTATGCCAAATGTTGGAAGACAGCTACCAGGCCAACCGAGTGGAAGAGATCCATGTTTGTGCCCGTTTCAAAGAAAGGTGATCCAGCAGAATTAGGAAATTACCGAACAATATTATTAATATCACACCCAAGTAAGATTTTGCTGAAGATCTTTCAAAAGCGGTTGCAGCAGTACATCAACAGGGAACTGCCAGAAATTCAAGCTGGATTCAGAAGAGGACAAGGAAGGAGGGATATCATTGTTAGAGTCACATGGATCTTGGTTGAAAGCAGAGAATACCAGAAAGATGTTTACCTGTGTTTTATTGACCCTGATGCCTTTGAATTATGGTGTTGGTGAAGAATATTGAATATATCCTGGACTGCCAGAAGAATGAACAGATCTGTCTTGGAAGAAGTACAGCCAGAATGTTCCTTAGAAGCAAGGATGGCATGACTTCGTCTCATATACTTTGGATGTGTTATCAGGAGGGCCCAGTCCCTGGAGAAGGACATCATGCTTGGTAGAGTGGAGGATCAGCAAAAAAGAGGAAGATACTCACTGAGATGAACTGACACAGTGACTGCAACAATGAGCTCAAGCATAAAAACAATTGTGTGGATGGCACAAAACCAGGCAGCGTTTCATTCTGTTGTACATAGCACTGCTACAAGTCAGAAAAGAGGTGGGTGAGAGAGGATGCCATCACCATCAAGGAAGGAGAGGCAAGAGTGGAGTGTGTCCTTTGGCCCCACGATCCCTGCTCTGAGAAGCTCCTGGAACTAAGAGAGAGAGAGACAGACACAGACCTGTCATTGGAAGATGGCGAGATGCAGTGGCAGGAAAGACCAGCAGGAGACGGCACGGTGACCTTCCCAGCCCACGGAGTGAGCAAGCTGAGTGCCTTTGGGCTGAGGCTTACTGGCAGAGTGGGTTCTTCTGGGCGCTTACTTGCAGAGCTAAAAGAGCTTTGTAACACTTGCCTGAGCAGGGCAGAAGCTGAGGGCCAGAGAGAAGTTTGCCTGGGAGCACAGCTGAGAAGGGGCTGTCCTGATGGAAGAACTATATCCTGAGCATTCCTCAACCTGAATTGTAACCGGTTACTTCCCTAATAAACCCCATAATGGTGAATATTGTCTGTGAGTTCTGTGTGGTCACTACAATGAATTATCAAACCCAGCAGGAAGTAGACAGTGCCGTGAGAGGTACGGCTGGTGTCAGAATTGGTAAAGATGGCAGAGAGAGGAGGCACGTCTGACCGCCATCTCATAGGAATCACATCTTGATTCCCCTTCACCCTTGTGAAGTTAAAGGAGGTCAGACACCGCCCCCCATGCCTTTTTTACAGTATTATTGTTTCCATTTTTTCACATGTGGAAACAGAGGCACATGGATGTTAAATAAATTGTTCTAGATCACGTGTTAGTAAGTACTGGGATTTGGACCCAGGGTGTTGGGTTCCAGAGTCCAGCTCTGTGTTGGGTGAAGATGGGTGGGTATCAGAGTGTGGGACTCTGGGGAAGAGCATTCCAGGATGAAGGAATAGACAGATAAATTTGTTCTGCCCTTCTGGTGCCTCCTCAAACCAACGTTTCTAGCCTCAAGTGGGCTCCCAGCAGCCCCCGGCAATTTGTTTACTTCCCTTCTGTTTGCTCATGGACTCATTCCTCTCAGCAGTCATCCAAAACCTTCACAGCTGCACTCGAGCTCAGAAAGCTCTTCACGATTGCTCCTCGGGCCAACCATATCAACTTTCACAGATTAAATTCTGGCCATTCAGCCTGAACACACTTTATTTTCGGTTCCCACCCTGCCCCACCCGCAAACACGTCTCCATCCCAAGCCCATCTCACTTCCTTCCTCTGTCCTCAGGAAATGAGGTTACTGAGGCCCAAAGTCAGGCCCGTTCTTCTGGCTCCCGAAGCATCAGTCATCCCTCTCCTGCCGTTTGTGTGTGAAATAGCCAGGGTAGGCTATGTCTGGACAAAGTTGAACTGGACGAAGCAACTTGAAGGCCAAAAGGGCTGAGCAACACTTTCTCCTCCCTACTGGGCTGGAGTTAAGTTTGTGTTGTTGTTGTTGGTTGCCATCGAGCCAATTCCAACTCATGGTGACCCCCTGTGATTCAGAGTTGAACTGCTCCATAGGGTTTTCAAGACTGTGATCTTTCAGAAGTAGACACCAGGCCTGTCTTCGGAGGTACTTCTGGGTAGGTTCAAACTGCCAACCCTTCAGCTAGTAGTCAAGCTCTTAACAGTTTGCACCACTGAGGGATTCCTAAACACACATTACCTTTGAATCGATTTGGACTCGGGCTTTGAACTGGTTCTCCCTGGTTCAGTCTTGGCCGAGGAAGCGTCACCAGAACAGACTTGAATTCTTCAAGTAACGATAAACTGGAACTGTGAAAATTACAGGTCGATGCCCTGCTAGAAACTTACTTTCCCTCTTAGAGAACGAGGGCCGAATACACATTGCATAGCAACCCAATCTCTTGCCCTTGGATTTTGAGCACAGGCCAATGCAGCGCTACCCTGCTCAAAGATGGCGGCACATCCCTCAAAATGGAGGTGCCCACTCAAAGATGGTGGCCCTTAATGCCCATTTGAATGTGTGTCCCTCTCCACAGTCCTGCCAATAATCCTTACACATCAGGTTCCTGAAAGGGTTCACTATGCCTACTCCGAGACTCCCATTCCACATTTTTACTCATAATTTTTTCCCGTTCTATGTACCATGCTGAACCTACCAAATAGTGAAACTTAGGATCTGTACCTGTTTTGCTTTGTGAGCCATGACTGACCTGATTCTGACTCATGGTGACTCCATGTGTTACAGAGTAGAACAGCTCCATAGGATTTTTTGGCTGTCATCTTTATGTGAGCAGTTCACCAGGACTTTCTTCCAGAGAGCTTCTGGATGGGTTTGAACTGCCAACCTTTGGGTAGCAGCCAATCACAAACCACTTGCACCACCTAGGCTCTAAGTTTGGGTGTGGAAAGCCGTATGCCACACCTCCCTTGTTTCCGTTGGAAGGACTTCCCGGTCATTCTCAAGCACACAATGGAAGATTTTAAGTCTTCCAAAGAAGTTATAATTTGGTTCTTCTGACAACTGGTCTCCCTCACAAATGAGGGAGACCACATTTATTTTCTCACAAGTCAAATCTGAAGGAGTTTAAGAGACCCATTTTAAAGCTGATTTTCCCTAGGTTTTCAATACTTCTAACTAACTCTTTCAGTTGACTGTATAAAACAAGGTTAAATTTCTGTAAGTCAAAATTTGGTCTTTTACTTCTTTAAATACTTCAGCATTCGGTTAGTGGACTGATTTTATACACTCAGTGACTGGCTTATAAAATGTTACTTATTTTGAAGAATTAACAAAGTACTTATGAAAAGGATAAGGTCTTCAGTTATGCTACCACTGAAGACTTTCAAAAAATGTGCCATAAATTCTGAAGAAAAGTCCAAAAGTGCTGTGAGCCACAGTAGTATCCTGTATCTGCCGCAGTAACTTTGCTGAAGGAGCAGTATTCACAAGGCCACGTGGCAGCCGGGATGAAAGATTTCCCTCATTCTATCTCCATCTCAATTTTTTAACAACTCCGGTGTCATACCTAGCAAATCAGAGGGGGTTACACCATGAGAACCACAGGACCATGTAGCTCAAACACAATGTTATAAACCAAAAAAATCCAAACCAGTTGCCTTTGAGTGGATTCTGATTCATGGTGACCCCATGTGTTTCAGAGCAGAACTGTACGCCATAGGATTTTCAACAGCTGTGATGTTTTAGAAGTAGTTTGCTAGGCCTTTCTTCTGAGGCATCACTGGGTGGATTTGATCCGCCAACCTTTCAGTTAGTATCTGAGTGCTTAACCATTTATGCTACCCAGGGACTCCTAAACACAATGCTAGCAATTTAAAAATTCCCCATTACTTACATCCCTAGCTACAACCAGTCTGTCAGTTTGTCATATATGGTGGCTTAGATGTTGCTGTGATGTTGGAAGCTATGTCAAAGGTATTTCAAATACCAGCAGGGTCACCTATAGTGGACATGTTTAGCAGAGTTTCTAGAATAAGCCAGACTACAGACAACAGAACATTGTCTGGTATAGTGCTGGAAGATGAACCCCTAAGGTTGGAAGGCACTCAAAATATACAGTGGCTGCAACAATGGACATGTGCATACCAACGATTGTGAAGATGGCACAGGACTGGGAAACATTTCCTTCTTTTGTACATGGGGGTCACCATGCGTCAAAGTCAACTTGATGGGAATTAATAACAACAACAATATCCCAGAGAATTTACAGTTCAAAAGCAAAACCCTCCCCCCTGATAAATTAAAATCCTGCAGTGCAGTGAATTATTTAATATGTCCCATCTAGCCAGTCTTCGTAACTCCCACCAAATTACTAGGTAGGACTATGCAAATGAGATGGTTTTGGTCCACCAAGGTATTGGATGACTTGTTAATAATGTACATAAGGTGCATGGCACCCTGCAAATGAGGTGTATGGAACCCTAATAAGGGTATTGGTCAGTTTTGCCATTGAGCTAGGCTTAAAGGGAGACATGAAGAAAGAGCAAGGGTCTGTAACATGGAAGACAGAGAGAGGCAGCACAGGCAACGGAACCAGGACAGGGAGACCTGTAACACCAGAGATGGTGAGAAGCAGTGGCAGAGAAACGGTGGCGGCAGAGGCTGGAGAAGGCACGATGAGCTCCCTGGCTCACAGAGCGAGAAAACTGAGTGTCTTCAGGCAGGAGGCTTGCTGGTAGAGTAGGGTGCATCTGGGCACTTGGTGGAGCTAGGTTTGCTGAGCCACAGAGCTAGACAGCTGAGTGCTTTTGGGGACAAGGCTTACTGGCAGAGTGGGATTCCTCGGGGCACTTATCAGCAGAGCTAAAAGAGCTTTGTAACACTTGCTCAAGCAAGGCAGATACCAGGGCCAGAGGGCCAGAGAGAGACCTGCCTGCAAGCACGGCTGAGAAGAGGCAGAAGAGGCTGTCCTGACTGAAGAACTGTACCCTAATGTTCCTGAACCTGAATTAAAACCTGTTACTTCCCTAATAAACCTCTTAACTGTGAGTATGGTCTGTGAGTTCTGTGTGGTCATTGCAATGAATTATGGAACCCAGCAGAGAAGTAGAGAGTGCCGTGGGAGGGATAGTTGGTGTCAGAATTGATGAAAAGGTGGGAAGATGGAGGCAAGTCTGATCTCAGCCTCATAGCAGTCAGCCTTGGGCTGTTGATTTTGATTCTCCTTCCCATGTGTGAAGTCGGAGAAGGTCAGACTCCCCTGCCATTCATCATCGTGATTGAATTTACAACACAGAAGGAAATCACATCAGATTACAAAATGGTACACAATCATACAATACTGGGAATCATGACCCAACCAAGTTGACAGATATTTTTGGGGGACACAATTCCATCCATAACAATGTTCAATCATTTCAGGAGGTATTCTATGATTAAGAATCAATGATATTGAAGGAAGAAGTCCAAACTGCACTGAAGGGAATGACAAAAAATAAGGCCCTAGGAATTGACTGAATACCAATTGAGATGTTTCCACTAACAGATGTAGCACTTGTCTACATCAAGAAATTTGGAAGACAGCTACCTGACCAACTGACTGGAAGAGATCCATATTTGCCCATTCTAAAGAAAGCTGACCTAACAGAATGTGGAAATTATTGAACAACATCATTAATATCACACGCAAGTGAAATTTTGCTGAAGAGCCTTCAAAAACGTTACAGCAGTACATCGACCGGGAACTGCCTGAAATTCAAGCCAGATTCCAAAGAGGATGTGGAACCATGGATATCATTGCTGACATCAGACGGATCTTGTGGAAAGCAGAGCATACCAGAAAGATGTTTACCTGTGTTTTATTGACTATGCAAAGGCATTCAACTATGTGGATTGTAACAGATTATGGATTACATTGTGAAGAATGGGAATTCCAGAACACTTAGCTGTGCCCATACAGAACCTGTACATAGACTGAGAGGCAGTTGTTCAAACAGAACAAGAGTATACTGCGTGGTTTAAAATCAGGAAAGGTTTGAGTCAGGGTTGTATCCTTTAACCATACTTATTCAATCTGTATGGTGAGCAAATAATCTGAGAAACTGGACTACGTGAAGAAGAACGTGGCATAGGGATTGGTGGGAGACTGATTTACAACCTGCAATATGCGGATGACACAACTTTGCTAAAGCAAAGAAAACTTGAAGCACTTACTGATGAAGATCAAAGACTACAGTCTCCAGTATGAATTACACCTCAACATAAAGAAAACAAAAATCCTCACAACTGGACCAATAAACAGCATCGTGTTAAATGGAGAAACAATTGAAGTTGTGAAGGATTTCATTTTACTTGGATCCACAGTCAACACCCTGGGAAGGAGCAGTCAAGAAATCAAACGACAGATTACCTTGAGCAAATCTGCTGCAAAAGACCTCTTCAAAGTGTTCAAAGGCAAAGATGTCACTTGGATAACTATGGTGCGCCTGACCCAAGCCATGATATTGTCAGTTACTTCATATGCATGTGAAAGTTGGACAATGAATAAGGAAGACTGAAGAAGAATCGATGCCTTTGAATTATGGTTTTGACAAAGCATATGGAAGATACCATGGACTGCCAGAAGGACGAGCAAATCTGTCTTGGAGGACGTACACCCAGAGTGCTCCTTGGAAGCAAGGATAATAATAGTTCATCTCACATACTTTGAGCATGTTAACAGGAGGGACTAGTTCCTGGAGAAGGACATCATGCTTGCTAAAGAAAAGGGTCACTGAAAAAGAAGAAGACCCACAACGATGTGGATTGACACTGTGGCTGCAACGACGGGCTCAAACATAGTCGCAATCTTGAGGATGGCACAGGGCATCATTGGGCAGTGTTTCGTTCCCTTGTGCATAGGACCGGAATGAGTTGGAACCAACTCCACAGCACCTAACGACAACAACAACAATAAAGAAATAATCCAATTACCTCATAATAACTATTTTTAGAGATTCATGTCTGAGCCTTTGCCTCAGGGTGGAATCTTGAGTTATGTGACAATGCAATCACCGCTATGATGAGATCTGATAGAATGCGATCACCTCCATGATGAGATCTACTACGAGAAGCGAATCAGATGAAAAGGGCGATTCCCTGGGGGTGTGGCCTGCCTCCAATATATACAGCGATGTTTCAGCAAGGCTACCTTCCCTCTGGATCTTGCATCCAACTCTTCTTCATCTGGATACTGGTTCTTGCGATGTGAGCCAGCAGCCTGCCGTATTTCCTGATGATCCTGGGATTCATCAGTCTCTGCAGCCTGTGAACCAGCAGCCTGCCCACCCACTTGCTGATCTTGGATTCATCAACCCCTGCAGCTACATGAGTCTGTAGAAGCCTCCAGTCTGATGCCTGACCCACTGACTCAGAACATCCCAGCCACTACAACCAAGAGTTAAAAAGGGGACAAGTGTGACCAGAAAGTCTCTAAAGGTTTCTGAGGACCTAGGGAGGGACCCAAAACCTGGAGGGCTAGAGTCACCACCTTGGCTCTCCCTGAGGTCTGAGCACCCCTGCCAACCACAGATCAGGATTCTTTTTGGAGCAGACTCATCAGCATGAACAGGTGGAGCCCATCCAGGCTCTTGGACCTTGCAAACCAGAGCCTGCTGCAGGACGAGGACACAGCCATCGCTGCTCTGGAGTCGCTGCCCACAGAACTGTTTCCACCCCTGTTCATGGCAGCTGTCTCTGGCAGACACGGCGAGACACTGAAGGCAATGGTACAGGCCAGGCCCTTCACCCGCCTCCCCCTGGGGGCTCTGAGGAAGGCTCAGCAGCCTCACCAGGACATCTTAAAGGCTGCACTGAATGGGCACGACCTCCTGCTTGCCCAGAAGGTTCGCCCCAGCAGATGGAAACTGAAGGTGCTGGATTTACAGGCAAAAGCTAATACCAACTTCTGGAACATATGGTCTGAAACACAGGCCGCGGCCCCTATGGGATCATTAGAGGAGCTAAGGACTAGGAGGAAACCAGTGGACAATTCGAGGATGGGGGAGAAGCAGTCTCTGGCCCCCTTGGAGGTGCTCACAGACCTGTGCCTCAAGGAAACCAACCCGGATGAATTTCTCACCTTCCTCCTGAAAAAGATCAAGGGAAGAAAACGTCTGCTACTCCTGTGGTGTAGGAAGATGGAGACTGTTGCAATGCCACTCCAAAATATTGAGGAGATCCTGAAAATGGTGCAACTGGACTGTGTCCAGGAGGTGCAAGTGAACTGCACCTGGGAACTGTCCACCCTGGCCAGGTTTGTGCCTCACCTGGATCAGATGGTTAATCTGACTGGACTCCATCTCTCTCACATAGACATGACTTCCCTCATTTCCTGGACGGCAGAGGAGGTGGAGAAGCTCAATGAGCAATTCACCTCTCAGTTGCTTAGTCTGCACCAGCTCCAGGATCTCTACCTGAACTCTGTCTTCTTCCTCAAAGGCCACCTGGACCAGGTGCTCAGGTGCCTGAAGACCCCCTTGGAGACCCTCTGGATAAGTAATTGCTTGCTTTTGGAGTCTGACTTGACAGACTTGTCTTTGTGCCCAAGCACAAGCCACCTAAGGGACCTGCGTTTGAATGATGTCAACCTGACCAGCTTAAGTCATGAGTTCCTCCAGGTTCTGCTGGTGAGAGTCCCACCCACCCTCCACCACCTGGACTTACATGGGTGTGGGATCACGGACTCCCAGCTCACCGCCATTCTGCCTGCCCTGGGACGCTGCTCTCAGCTCACCAACTTCACCTTCTGTGGAAACCCAGTCTCCATGGCTGTCCTGGAGAGCCTGCTTCAGCCCATCCTCCAGCTGAGCAAGTTCAGAATAGGGCTTTTTCCTGTCCCTCTGGAGTGTTACATGGGCATCCAAGGTACTCTCCACCTGGGGAATCTTCGAGGGTATCTGGCCCAACTGAGGCTGATACAGCAGGAGTTAGGGTGGCCCAACTCAGTCTTCTTGTTCAGTGATGGCATCTGTAGCTAAGATGTGATTATCCTCCATTTTTATGATATGATGTAATCATCCTGTATTTTGTGATGTGTTGTAAATCTGAATCTCTGCCTGTGGTTATAATCCGTTTGTGAATGGGTAATGTTTGTTACATTAATGAGGCAGGTTTAGGTTATGTTCATGACGAGTAGGCTATGTTTGTTATGTTAATGAGGCAGGACTAGGGTGGGATGCGTCTTAAGTCACCACCCCTACTCAAGTCACACCCTTGCTTGAGTTACCCCTTTTATCTTACAAGATTTAAAAAGAGAGAAGGGAGCAGAGAGAGGAGGGACCTGACTACCATCAAGAAAGAAGAACCTGAAGTGCAGTGCATCCCTTTGGACTCAGGCTCCTTAGGCTGAGAACCTCCCAGATCCAGGGGAAGATCGATGCGGAGACACATGGAGACCTCCAAAGAATGCAGGGCCCACAGATGTTGAAAGGAAACAAGGACTTTCTCCTGAGCCAACAGAGACAGAAAACCTTCCCCTGCAGCCGGCACCCTGAATTCAGACTTTAAGCCCTGTAACCTGTGAAACAATAGATTTTTTTTTGTTAAAGCTACCCACCTGTGGTATTTCTGTTGTGGCAGAAAGTGCTACAAAGCTCTGTTAGCTCTGCTGATGAGTGTGCCCTTAGCACCTCACTCAGCCAGAAGGAGCTCAGCTGTCTAGCTCAGTGGGTACTAAGGACCCACAATCACCCTACTCCTCTAGCAAGCCTCCTGCCTGAAGGGGCTCAGCTTTTTCACTCTGTGGACAGGGAATCCCACTGTGCCATCTCCTGCCAGTCTCCTGCCCCTGCTGACTCCATTTCTCTGCCGCTGCTTCTCACTGTCTCTGATGTAACAGCTCTCCCTCTGTGTCCTGGCTCTGCTGCCTCTGCTTCCTCTCTGAGTCTTCCGTGTTACTGCTCCTCTCTCTCTTTCACTGTGTCTCCCTTTAAGCCAAGCAGCATGACATAACTGGCCAATCCCCTCGTTAGGGGTCCATACACCTTATTTCCATGGTCCCAACCCGACAAGAGTGCCATGCATTTAATTTACATTATCAGAAAGCTATCCAATCCTTTTGGTGGGCGAAAAGTACCACATCTGCATAGTCCCACCCAGACATTTAGTGGGAGTTACAAAGTCTATGACTAGAAGGGCCACAGTAAGTAATTCACTGCAACACAGGATTTTAATTTATCGGGGGCTTAGGGCTTTGCTCTTAAACTCTAAATTCTCTGGGACATTGTTGCTGTTACTAGTTGCCATCAAGTTGACTTCAACTCATGGCGGCCCCACGTACAAAAGAATGAAATATTATACAGTCCTTTACCATCTTCATGATCCTTGGTATGCACATATTCATTATTGCAGCTACTGTGTACTTTGAGTGCCTTCCAACCTAGGAGAGTTCATCTTCAGCACTACATCGCACAATATTCTGTTGTGATCCATAGGGTTTTCATCGGCTGACTTGCAAAAGTAGATTGCCAAGGCAAACTTCCTAGTCTATTTTAGTCTAGAAGCTCTGCTGAAATTCGTCCAGCATGTATGACCCTGCTGGTATATGTATAGAGTTGTCCCTCGGTATTTGTGGGGGATTGATTCCAGGATCCCTGAAGATACCAAAAAATTCAAACCTCGAGTTACAATTTTGAAGGAGTCTACGGGCAAAATTTTGAATGACGAAGGGAGACTCAAAAGCAGATGTAAGGAATACATAGTTACTGTACCAAAAACAATTGGTCGATATTCAACCTTTTCAGGAAGTATCATATGATGACGAACCAACGATATTGAAGAAGAAGTCCAAGCTGCACTGGAGGCACTGGCGAAAGACAAGGTTCCGTTTATTGATGGAATACCAATTGAGACATTTCAACAAAGGGACGCAGTGCTGGAGGTGATCACTTGTCTATGCCAAGAAATTTGGAAGACAGATACATGGACTACCAACTGGAAGAGTTCCATATTTGTGCCCATTCCAAAGAAAGGTAATCCAGTAGAAAGTGGAAATTATAGAAAAATATCATTAATATCACACACAAATAAATTTTGCTAAAGATCATTTAAAAGCGATTGCAGCAGTACATTGACAGTGATCTGCCAGAAATTCAAGCCAGATTCAGAAGAGGATGTGGAACCAAGGATATCATCGCTGATATCAGATGGATTCTGGCTGAAACGGAATACCAGAAAGATGTTTACCTGTGTTTTATTGATTATGCAAAGGCATTCAAGTGTGCGAATCATAACAAATTATGGATAACATTGCAAAGAATGGGAATTCCGGAACACTTAATGTGCTCATTCAGAACCCGTACATAGACCAAGAGGCAGTCGTTCGAACAGAACAAAGGGATACTGTGTGATTATAAGTCAAGAAAGGTGTGCATCAGGGTTGTATCCTTTCACCATACTTATTCAGTCTGTATGCTGAGCAAATAATTTGAGAAACCAGACTATATGAAGAAGAACGGGCCATCAGGATTGGGGGAAGACTCATTAACAACCTGCAATATGCAGATGACACAACCTTGCTTGCTGAAAGTGAAGAGGATGTGAAGCACTTATTGATGAAGATCAAAGACTACAGCCTTTAATATGGATTACACCTCAACATAAAGAAAACGAAGATCCTCACAACTGGGCCAATAAGCAACATCATGATAAATGGAGAAAAGATTGAACTTGTCAAGGATTTCACTCTACTTGGATCCCCAATCAATACTCATGGAAGCAACAGTCAGGAAATTAAACAATGCATTGCATCAGGCAAATCTGCTGCAAAAGATCTCTAAAAGTTTTTTTTTTTTTTTTAAATGTCACTTTGAGGCCTAAGATGCACCTGAGTCAAGGCTTAGCGTTTTCAATCGCCTCATATGCATGGGAGAACTGGACCATGATTATGGAAGACCAAAGAAGAATTGAAGCCTTTGATTTACGGTGTTGGCGACAATATTGAATATACATACCCTGGACTGCCAGAAGAGCGAAGAACTCTGTCTTGGAAAAGTACAGCCAAAATGAATTGACACAGTGGCTGCAACGTGGGCTCAAGCATAGCAATAATTGTGAGGATGGCGCAGGACCGGGAAGTGTTTCATTCTGTTGTACATAGGGTCACTGTGAGTTCAAATCGACTCGACGGCACCTAACAACAACAACAGTTATCTAATTTGTTTTTTACGCTTTGTGTATTTGTAGTTGTAAAGAAAATAAGGTCCTAAAGATTTTCCCTATATTATCTTCCATTAGCCTTATACTTTTAGCTTTAATATTTAGGTCTATGATCCCTTTTGATTCAGTTTTTGTGCTTGGTGTGAGGTACCTGTTTCATTTTTCTGCAAGTGGATATCCAGTTTTCCAGCATGATTTGTTGAAGATACTTTTTCTTCTCCATTGAATGGACTTTGACCCCTTATTGAAAATCAGCTGTCCATAGATGGATGGATTTATTTCTGAGTTCTCAATTCTATTCCATTGGTCTCTGTATCTGTCATTGAACCAGTTTTTTTTTTTTTTTTTTTTTAATTGGAAAGGGTTACCTCAGTCCACTGCCAAGACCTACATGGTGAGCATTTCTCCAGACACAGGAAGAGGTTTCAGATATTGGACAGCTAAAAATCCCACCAAATGTCTGCTGTGTCACTTATCAGTTGGTATCCTTCCAGAGCTCTTTAAAATACATTGACATAATCCCGTGGTTATTATTTGTTTGACTTGCAAGTTTCCCTCCAATTCATAGTATATTTTGGGAATCTTTTCCCATCAGTACACATAAAAATCTCTCTTTCTTTGTAATGACTTTCTCCTATTTCATACTAGAAATTTACCATATTTTATTTACTCTGCTATTGATCAACATTTCACTTGCTTCAAATCATTTGCAAGTATGAAAAAATGATGCATGGCACCCTTGTTGGGTTGGGACCGTGGAAATAAGGTGTATAGATCCCTAACGAGGGGATTGGCCAGATTTGTCATGCTGTTTGGCTTAAAGGGAGACATGGAGAAAGAGAGAAAGGAGTTGTAACACGGAAGACGGAGAGAGGAAGCAGAGGCAGCAGAGCCAGGACACAGAGGGAGAGCTGTTACACCAGAGACAGCGAGAAGCAGCAGCAGAGAAATGGAGTCAGCAGGGGCAGGAGACTGGCAGGAGATGGCGCAGTGGGCTTCCCTGCCAACAGAGCAAGAAAGTTGAGTCCCTTCAGGGAGGAGGTTTGCTAGAGGAGTAGGGTGATTGTGGGTCCTTGGTACCCACTGAGCTAGAGAGCTGAGCTCCTTCTGGCTAAGGCTTACTGGCTGAGTGAGGTGCCTCGGGGCACACTAATCAGCAGAGCTAACAGAGCTTTGTAGCACTTTCTGCCACAACAGAAATACCACAGGTGGGTAGCTTTAACAAAAAAAATTTATTGTTTCGCAGGTTACAGGGCTTAAAGTCTGAATTCAGGGTGCCAGCTGCAGGGGAAGGTTTTCTGTCTCTGTTGGCTCAGGAGAAAGTCCTTGTTTCCTTTCAACATCTGTGTTCCTTGGAGATCTCCACGTGTCTCCGCATCAATCTTCCCCTGGATCTGGGAGGTTCTCAGCCTAAGGAGCTTGGGTCCAAAGGGCTGTGCTCCACTCCAGGCTTCTTTCTTGATGGTAGTCAGGTCCCTCCTCTCTCTGCTCACCACTTTCAGCTTGTGTGGAAACCCAGTCTCCATGGCTGTCCTGGAGAGCCTGCTTCGGCACACCCTCCATCTGAGCAAGTTCAGAATCAGGCTTTTTCCCGTCCCTCTGGAGTGTTCCATGGGCATCCGAGGTACTCTCCACCTGGGGAATCTTCAAGCGTATATGGCTAAGCTGAGACTGACACTGCAAGAGTTGAGGCACCCCAAAGCCTTCCTCTGGTACTGGTGCCCAAAATTCAGACTTCTAACCTCCTAAACCATGAGAATAAATTTCAGTTTATTAAAGCCATCCACTTGTGGTATTTCTGTTATAGCAGCACTAGCTGTTATTGTTGTTAGGTGCCACGAGTCCGTTCCTTCTCATAGTGACCCCGTGTACAACAGAAGGAAAAGCTGCATGGTCCTGCAGCATCCTCAGATCATTGCTATATTTGAGCCCAGTGTTGCAGCCGCTGTGTCAATCCATCTCGTCAAGGGTGCTAAGTAAAACATCATTCCTCGAGGCCATCAGCCAGCCACGTGGTAGCAGTTTGATTATACTGGACCACTTCTATTGTAGAGCACAAAGACCCCAGACTGATTTTTAATCAAAAGAGATTTTAATTAAGGCAAGACAAAGACAGAGAAAAATCATTCGCGAATGAGAGATTTCTACCAAAGTGCACTGGGCACAAGAAATTAGCAGAATCCGAGAAAGTACAGTCAATAGTTGACTAATATACTTTCATGGGAGGCAGCAAACACTATAGAAAAATGTGGATTGGTTACATTGTCATTTGTAAACAGTAGAAGGCAGGTTACCAAAATCGAGATTCTTATAATGATTGGTGAACACAGTATATATGAGTTGAGCTCATCTGCTAACCAAAAAGGTCGGCAGTGTGAATCCACTAACCGCTACTTGGAAACCCTAGAGAGCAGTTCTGCTCTGTCTTATAGGGTTGCTATGAGTCAGAATCAACTTGACAGCAATGGGTTTGGTTTTGGTTTAGTTACCTACTTAGTGATATGTACGACTAGTTACCCACTTATTGATATACACTTTGTTGGCTAGATACGGGGGGGGGGGTTCCTTAGGAACAACCTGGCAATGCAGTTTCACAGAGTGGTCACTCTTCTTGGTCACTGCTCTGAACTGCCCTAACCAGTTCAGATTTCTGGTTCTACAAGTTTCTCTATACAAAATGAATTTCTAAGCCTGGACTCCACCCCAGCTTCAAATTACTCTGGTGGTACCTCAAATAATTTTTTTTAGGATCTCTATATCAATTCCATCATGGGAAGGGCTGTGCATTTCATTCTTACTGAGATATACACTTATTCTGGATATGGATTTGCCTTACCTGCATGCAGTGCTTCTGCCAAAACTACCATCCATGGACTCACAGAATGCTTTACCCACTGTCATAGTATCCCACACATTATCACTTCCGACCAAGTGACTCACTTCACAGCAAACAAAGTGCAGCAATGGGCATATATTCATAGAAGTCACTGGTTGTGGTACCATGTTCCCCATCATCCTGAAGCAGCTGCCTTGATGGAACAGTGGAATGACCTTCTAAAGGCACAGTTCAGCAGCTAAGTGGCAATACTTTGCGGGGCTGGAGCAATGTTCGCCAGGAGGCTATGTATGCTCTAAGCCAGCATCCAATATATGGTGCTGTTTCTCCTATAGCCAGGGTTCATGAGTCCAGGAACCAAGAAGTGGAAATGGGAGTGGCACTGTTTATTAGTACCCCGACGACCCACTCATAAAACTTTTGCTTCCTGATCCCACAACCCTAAGTTCTGCAGGTCTAGATGTCTTAGTTCTGAAGGGAGGAATGCTCCCACTTGGAGACACAACACTGATTCCATTGAACTGGAAGTTAAGAATGCCACTGGGCCACTTTGGCCTCCTCATGACCCTGGACCAACAGGCAAAGAAGGGAGTTACCATATTGACTAATTTGATTGATCCTGATTACCAAGGGGAAATAGGATTGATATCACATAATGGAGGTAAATATGAGTATGTCTGGAGTATAGGAGAGATCACTTAAGGTGTCTCTTAGTGCAACAATGTCCTATGATTAGTTAATGGAAAACTACAGCAACTCAATTCCAACATGACTACTAATGGCCCAGACACTTCAGGAATGAAGGTTTGGATCACCCTACCAGGCCAATGACATAGTGCAGGAAGATGAACCCTTCAGGCTGGAAGGCACTCAAACTATGACTGGGGAAGAGGTTCCTCCTCAAAGTAGAGTCAACCTTAATGATGTGGATGGAGTAAAGCTTTTGAAACCTTCATTTGCTGATATGGCATGACTCAAAAAGAGAAGAAACAGGTACAAACATCCATTAATAATCAGAATGTGTGCAATTTATGAAGTATGAATCTAGGATAATTGGAAGTCATCTAAAATGAAAGGGAACACATAAAGATAGATTTCCTAGGCATTAGTGAGCTGAAATGGACTTGTATTGGCCATTTTTAATAAGATAATCGTATGGTTTACTACTCTGGGAAAGACAAATTGAAGAGGAACGGTGTAACATTCATGGTCAAAAAGAACATTTGCAATCTATCCTGGTGTACAACACCATCAGTGATAGGATAATTTCCAAAAGCCTACAAGGAAGGCCAGTTAATATGATTATTATTCAAATTTACACACCAACCACTAATGCCAAAAATGAAGAAATTAAAGATTTTTACCAACATCTGCAGTCTGAAATTGAACAAACATGCAATCAAAATGTATTGATAATTACTAGTGATTGGAATGTGAATGCTGGAAACAAAGAAGCAGGATCGGTAGTTGGAAAATATGGCCGTGGTGACAAAAACAAACTGGAGATTGCATGATTGAGTTTTGCAAGACCAACAACTTATTCATTGCAAATACCCTTTGTCAACAGCATAAACGAGACTATACAAGTGGGCCTCACCAGATGGAAAACACAGGAATCAAATCTACTACATCTGTGGAAACAATGGAGAAGCTCCATATCATCAATCATAACTAGGCCAGGAGCTGACTGTGAAACAGACTATCAATTGCTCATACGCAAGTTCAAGTTGAAGCTGAAGAAAATTAAAACAAGTCCATGAGAGCCAAAGTGCAACCTTGAGTATATCCCACCTGAACTAAAAGACGATCTCAAAAATAGATTTGATGCACTGAACACAAATGACTGAAGTTGTGGGATGACATCAAGAACATCATATGTGGAGAAAGCAAAAGGCCACTAAAAAGACAGGAAAGAAAGAAAAGACCAAAATGGATGTCAGAAGAGACTCTGAAACTTACTCTTGAATGTAGAGTAGCATAAGCAAAAGGAAGAAATAAAGTAAAAGAGCTGACCAGATTTCAAAGGATGGCTCAAGAAGACAAAGAAAAGTATAATAAGGAAATATGCAAATACCTGGAGTTAGAAAACTAAAATGGAAGAGCACACTTGGCATTTGTCAAGCTGAAAGAACTGAAGAAAAAATTCAAGGCTCGAGTTGCAATATCGAAGGATTCTATGGGCAAAATATTGAACAACAAAGAAAGCATCAAAGAAGATGGAAGGAATCCACAGAATCACTGTACCAGAAACAACTGATTGACATTCAACAATTTCAGGAAGCAGCATATGATCAAGAACCGATGGTATTCAAAGAAGAGGTCCAACCTGCACTAAGGCATTGGCGAAAAAGCAAGGTTCCCATAATTGACAGAATACCAGTTGAGATGTTCCAACAAAGGGATGCAACACTGGAAGACCTCACTCGTCTATGCCCAGAAATTTGGAAGACAGGTACCTCACCAACCAACGGAACTAGATCCATATTTGTACCCACTCCGAAGAAAGGTGATCCAACAGAACGCAGAAATTATTGAACAATACCATTAATATCACATGCAAGTAAAATTTTGCTGAAGATCATTCAAAAATGGCACTACGTCAACAGGGAATTGCAAGAAATCCAAGTTACATTCAGAAGAGGATGAGTAACAAGCAATGTCATTGCTGGTGTCAGATGGATTATGGCTGAAAGCACAGAATATCAGAAAGATGTTTACCTGTGTTTTATTGACTATGCAAAGGCATTCGACTGTGTGGATTACAATAAATTATGGATAAAAGTGTGAAGAATAGAATTCCAGAACACTTTATTGTGCTTATGAGGAACCTGTACCTACACCAAGAGGCAATCATTCAAACAGAACAAGGGATACTGCATGGTTTAAAATCAGGAAAGGTGTGCATCAAGGTTGTATTCTTTCACCATAATTATTTAATCTGTTCGCTGAGTAAATAATCCGAGAAGCTGGACTATATGAAGAAGAAAGGGGCATCAATATTGGAGGAAGGCTCATTAACAACTTGTGATATGCAGATGACACAACCTTGCTTGCTAAAAGCAAAGAGGACTTGAAACACTTACTGATGAAGATCAAAGACTACAGCCTTAAGTATGGATTACACCTCAACATAAGAAAACAAAAATCCTCACAACTGGACCAATAAGTAACATCATGATAAACAGAGAAAATATTGAAGTTGTCAAGGATTTCATTGTGCTTGAATCTACAATCAATGCCCAAGGAAGCAGCTGTCAAGAAATCAAATGATGTATTGCATTGGGCAAATCTGCTGCAAAAGACCTCTTTAAAGTGTTAAAAAGCAAGGATATCACTTCGAGGACTAAGTATGCCTGACCCAAGCCATGGTATTTTCAATTGAAATCTGGACAATGAATAAGGAAGACCAAAGAAGAATGGATGCCTTTGAATTATGGTGTTCATGAATATTGAATATACCGTAGACTGCCAGAAGAACAAACAAATCTGTCTTGGAAAAGTACAGCCAGAATGCTCCTTAACCCCGAGAGTATGGCCCCCTCGGCACCCCTATAGCTCAGTAATGAAGTCACTCCTGAGGTTCACCCTTCAGCCAAAGATTAAACCGGCCTGTAAAACAAAAAGAGACTGAAGGGCACACCAGCCCAGGGGCAAGGACAAAAAGGCAGGAGGGAAAAGAAAAGCTGATAATGGGGAACCCAAGGTCAAGAAGGGAAGAGTGTTGACATGTCGTGGGGTTGGCAACCAATGTCACAAAACAATATTTGTATTAATTGTTTAATGAGAAGCTACTTTGCTCTGTAACTTCATCTAAAATACAATTTAAAAAAAACGCTCCTTAGAAGCGAGGATGGCGAGACTTTGTCTCATGTATTTTGGATGTGTTACCAGAAGGGACCAGTCCCTGGAGAAGGTTATCAAGCTTGGTAAAGTGGAGGGTCGGCAAAGAAGAGGAAGACCCTCAATGAGATGGACTGACACAGTGGCTGCAATGATGGGCTCAGGTACAGCAACAATTGTGGGGATGGCATGGGACTGGAAAATGTTTCATTCTGTACGTAGGGTTGCTATAAGTCGAAATCGACTTGACCCAACTTAACAATATAACCTATATCTTTGTTCACATGTGTGATTACTTCTGTAGGATAGACTCTCAAAAGTTGGTCAAAGGGTTGTCGTACAGCGTTTAGTTTAGTTTCGACTCATAGCGATCTCATATGACAGAAAACAGCTGCATAATGTTTTCTAGACTGTAATCTCGCTTCTGATTCCAACTGTAAAAATGGCATGCTGGAGGAGTCTGACCTCCTCTAACCTCACAAGGGGGAAGCTGAATCAAGATCAGCAGTCCAAGGCTGATTCCTATGAGACGGAGGTCAGATGTGCCTCCACTGTCCAACCTTTTTACCAGTTCTGACACCAACCATACCTCCCACAGCACTCTCTACTTCTCTGCTGCGTTCCATAGCCATTGCAAATACCACACAGAACTCACAGACCATACTCATGGTTATGGGATTTACTAGAGAAGTAACAGGTTACAATTCAGGTTCAGGAAGCTCAAGATACAGTTCTTCCATCAGGACAGCCTCTTCTCAGCCATGCCCCAGGCAGGTCTCTCTGCCCTCGGTTCCTCAGCCGGGCCTGTGCCCTACTTGGGCAAATGTTACAAAGCCCTTTTAGCTCTGTCAATATGTGCCCCAAGGCACCCTACTCCACCAGTAAGCCTCAGCCCAAAGGCACTCAGCTTTCTAGCTCAGTAGGTAGGCAAACCTAGCTCCACAAAGTGCCCGGAGGCACCCAACTCCACCTACAAGCTTCCTGCCTGAAGGTGCTCAGCTTTCCCACTCTGTGGTCCAGGGAGTCCACCAGGACCCTTTCTGCCGGTTTCCTGCCAGTCTCCTGCCTCTGCTGACACTAGTTCTCTCCTGCTGCTTCTCATCATCTCCAATGATACAGCTCTCCCTGTCTGTCCTGGTTCTGCTGCCTCTGCTGCCTCTCTCTGTCTTCCATGTTACAGCTCTTCTCTCTCTTTCTCTGTGTCTTCCTTTAAGCCTAGCGGGGATGCGACACTGACCAATCCCCTCATACACCTTATTTGCAAGTTCCCATCTCCACAAGTGTGCACTGAACTAGTTCCAACCAATTAGGTCATGGCCGACAAAACAAAACAGAAACAGACCCAAAGTGTTACAATTTGACATATTCTGCACAGTACTCTGATTCAGAAAAATTATGGGTGGAAGCCCTGGAATGGGAGACGTGAAATAGGCATAGTGAGCCCTTTCAGGAGCCTGATGCGTGAGACTGGATTATTGGCAGGACTGTAGGAGAGCGACACACATTCAAAGTGGCTTGGTGGCCAGCATCGTTGAGCTAAGCGCCACCATCTTCGAGTGTTGCGCCACCATTTTTGAGCAGGGCGCTGCCACCTTTGAGGCAGGCACCGCTGTTTTGAACTGTGCTCAAAATCCGAGAGGAAGAGATTGGTTGCTATGCAATGCTTACGCTGCCCTTGTTCTGCAAGAGGGAGATTAAGTTTCTAGTAGGGATTTGACCCTTAATTTTTCCCGTTTTGGCTATCTTTACTATTCATCAGAACTTTAAAAATTCAAGTCTGTTCCGGTGATACATCCCAGGCTGTGACTGAACCAGGCAGAACCGGTTAAAGTCTTGGTTGGAATCAACTCAACGGCAACAGGTATTTAGGATTCCTTGAGTGATGCAAACTGTTAAGCGCTCAACTACTAGTCAAAAGGTTGGCATTTCGAACCCACTCAGAGGTGCCTCAGAAGACAGGCCTGGCATGGCAATCGACTTCCGAAAGGTCACAGCCTTGAAAACCCTATGGAGCCATTCTACTCTGAAACACATAGGGTCACCATGAGTCACAACCAACTCCACACACACACACACACACACACACACACATACACGGCAAGAGAAAGATGACTAATGCTCCAGGAGCCAGAGAACAGGCCTGACTTCCTGCCTCAGGAGACTCATTGTCTGAGGACAGAGGAAGGAAGTGAGGTGGGCTTGGAATGGAAATATGTTTGTGGGTGGCGTGGAGTAGGGACAGGAAAAAAAAGTGTGTTAAAATGGCCAGAATTTAATCTGGCAAAGCTGAGCTGGTTGGCCTGAGGAGCAATCGTGAGGAGCTTTCTGGGCTTAGGTGCAGCAGTGAAGGTTTGGGGTGTCTTCTGAAAGCAATGAAACCATGAAGTGACTGAGGGGAAATAAACAAATTGCCAGGGGCTGTTGGGAGCCTACTTGAGGCTGTGAACTTTGATTTGAGGAGGTACCAGAGGGGAAGAACCAATTTACTGTTTGTTCCTTCATCTTGGAATGCTCTTCCCCAGAGCCCCACACACATCTTCACCCAACACAGAGCTGGACTCTGGAACCCAACACCCTGGGTTCAAATCCTGGTACTACCACTTACTAGCATGTGATTTTGGACAATTTATTTAACTTCCACTTGCCTCTGTTTCCTTATGTGGAAAAATGAAAACAGTAATACCTACCACCTAGGGATGTTAGCCCCCAAGCATCTGTCAGTTTGTACTGTGGGGGCTTGCGTGTTGCTGTGATGCTGGAAGCTATGCTACCAGTATCAAGTACCAGCAGGATCACGCATGGTGGACAGGTTTCAACTGAGCTTCCAGACTAAGACTAGGAAGATGGGCCCGGCAGTCTACTTCTGAAAAGAATTAGCCAGTGAAAACCTTATGAATAGCAGCAGAACATTGTATGATATAGTGCTGGAAGATGAGTCCCCCAGGTTGGAAGGCACTCAAAAGACGACTGGGGAAGAGTTGCTTCCTCAAAGTAGAGTCGACCTTAATGACATGGCTGGAGTCAAGCTCTCTGGACGTTCATTTGCTGATGTGGCATGACTCAAAATGAGAAGAAAGAGCTGCAAATATCCATTAATCATTGGAAGGTGGAATATATGAAGTATGAATCTACGAAAATTGGAAATTGTCAAAAATGAAATGGAACACATAAACATCGATATTCTAGGCATTAGTGAGCAGAAATGGACTGGTATTGGCCATTTTGAATCCGACAATCATATGGTCTCCTATGCCGGGAATGAGAACTTGAAGAAGAATGGCGTTGCATTCATCGTCAAAAAGAACATTTCAAGATCTATCCTGAAGTACAATGTTGTCAGTGATAGGATAATATCCATACGCCTACAAGGAAGACCAGTTAAGAAGACTATTATTCAAATTTTCATACGACCCACTAAGGCCAAAGATATAAAAAATTGAAGACTTTTACCAACTTCTGCAGTCTGAAATTGATCGAACATGCAATTAGGATGCATTGATAATTACTGGTGATTGCATACAAAGAAGAAGGAGCGGTAGTTGGAAAATATGGCTTTGGTGATAGAAACCATGTTGGAGATCGCATGATAGAATTTTGCAAGACCAGCGACTTCTTTGTTGCAAATACTTTTTTTCACCAACATAAAGAGCAACAAGTGGACCTCACCAGATGGAATATGCAGGAATCAAATTGACTACATCTGTGGAAAGAGACAATGGAAAAGCTCAATATCATCAGTCAGAGCAAGGCCAGGGGCCAACTGTGGAACAGACCATCAATTGCTTATACGCAACTTCAAGTTGAAACTGAAGAAAATTAGAACGAGTCCATGACAGCCAAAGAACAACCTTGAGTATATTCTACCTGAATTTAGAGACCATCTCAAGAATAGATTTGATGCGTTGAACACTGCAGCAGTATATCAACAGGGAACAGCCAGAAATTCAAGCCGGATTCAGAAGAGGACGCAGAACCAGGGATATCATAGCTGATGTCAGATGGATCATGGCTGAAAGCACAGAATACCAGAAAGATGTTTACCGCATTCGACTATGTGGATCATAACAAATTATGGATAACATTGCAAAGAATGGGAATCCCAGAACACTTATTTGTGCTCATCAGGAACCTGTACATAGATCAAGAGGCAGTCGTTCAACCAGAACAAGGGGATACTTCATGGTTTAAAGTCAGGAAAAGTGTGCAACAGGATTGTATCCTTTCACCATACTTATTCAGTCTGTATGCTGAGCAAATAATCCAAGAAGCTGGACTATATGAAGAACATGGCATCAAGATTGGAAGAAGACTTAACAACCTGTATTATGCAGATGACACAACCTTGCTTGCTGAAAGCAAAGAGGACTTGAAGCACTTACTGATGAAGATCAAAGACCACAGCCTTCAGTATGGATTACACCTCAACATAAAGAAAACAAAAATCCTCACAACTGGACCAATAAGCAACATCATGATAAATGGAGAAAAGATTGAAGTTGTCAAGGATTTCGTTTTACTTGGATCCATAATCAACACCAGTGGAAGCAGCAGTCAAGAAATCAAAAGACGCATTGCATTGGGCAAACCAGCTGCAAAAATCCTCTTTAAAATATTGAAAAGCAAAGATGTCACCTTGAAGACTAAGGGGTGCCTGACCCAAGCCATGGTGTTTTCAATGGCCTCATATGCATGCAAAAGCTGGACGATGAATAGTGAAGACTGAAGAATTGATAACTTTGAACTGGCGTTGGCGAAGAGTATTGAATATGCCATGGACTGCCAAAAGAATGAACAAAGCTGTCTTGGAAGAAGTACATCCAGAATGCTCCTTAGAAGAAAGATGGGGAGACTATGTCTCACATACTTTGGAATGTTATCAGGAAGGCTCAGTCCCTGGAGAGGACATCATGCTTGGTAAAGTAGAGGGTCAGTGAAAAAGAAGAAGACCCTCAATGAGATGAATTGACACGGTGGCTGCAACAATGGGATCAAGCATAACCACAGTTGTGAGGATGGTGCAGGAAGGGGAAGTGTTTCATTCTGCTGTACATAGGGTCACTATGAGTCAGAACCGACTCAACAGCACCTAACAACAACGACAAGGGATGTTCGGAAAAGGGCAGTGGTGATTCAGTGGTCGAATTCTTGCCTTCCCTGTGGAGACCCAGTTAGACTCCTGGCCAACGCACCTCATGTGCAGCCACCACACATCTGTCAGTAGAAACTTCGGTGTTGCTACGATGCTGAACAGCTGTCTGTGGAGCTTCCAGACTAAGATGGACTAGGAAGAAAGGCCTGGAGATCTCCTTCCTGAAATCAGCCATGAAAACCCTATGGATCACAATGGTCTAATCGCCAACCAATCATTGGGATGGCACAGGACCGGGCACAGGACAAGGTATCATTTTCTTTTGTTGTGCATGGGCTTGCCATGAATCAGCAACTAACAACAACAACATATAATTTACTAGATGTTGTTGCTGAAAAACCAGACTGAGTTTTTTTTTACGGTGAGTTACGTTAAAGAGAAATATTGAATAAATAAAAGTGTAGATGGTATGTGAGCATATGGAAGGAATTATGAAAGCAGTATGAGAAAGACAGGAGTCCCCGGGTGGTACAAACAGTTAATGTTCAGCTACTAGCTGAAAGGTTAGAGGTTACCCACCCAGGGGCTCCTCAGAAGACAGGCCTGGTGATCTGCTCCCAAAAGGTCACAGCCTTGAAAACCCTATGGAGCAGTTCTACCATGTACACATGGGGTTGCCTTGAGTCAGAATCCACTCAAAAGTAACTAATAAACAACATGACAGGTTTGGGAAACACTGATCTGCTAAATCCTCCACCTCCATATCTGCCTCTGGGTTGCTTCCTTTACTCACCCTCAGACTCAACTAGATCCCAAAACACTGTTTGTCAGCTTTCCTGTCCATCAGAGCTCTTTTGGATACAAGTAACTGAATCCCAAATTAAACTGGTTCAGGAGAAACAGTGGGAGTATATAGGCTCACATACCACAAAATCTGAGGGAGTAGAACCAACTTCAGGCACAGGTGAACCTGGGTGTTTAAATGATGTCATCAGAAATCTCTCTCTTTTCTTACACTAGGTATGCTTTCCTGTATGTCCACCTCGTTCTTAGGCAAATTCTCTCCTCATGGTAGAAAGATGGCCTCCATCAGCTCCACACTTACATGTCTTCAGCTTAGCAATTCCACGAAAAGAGAATACTTTGTTCCCTCGGTTCCAACAAAAGCCCTAGGATTGCTCCTCCTTGGCCTGCTTTGGATCACATGCCCAGCCCTTAACCAATCACTGTGGTGGGGGGATGAAACGCTCTGACTGGCCAGATTTGGGTCACGTTTCCAGCTATCAACCAATGGCTGTGGCCTGGAGATGAAGTGCTCCAACTGACCAGACTGGGTCACTCACCTCCCTGGAACCACAAAGAGGCTGGTTTCTCAAAGAACTTCAGATGCTGTTACCTGGATAAAAGAGTGTACACTTGGCATGGAGGAACCACAGAGCCCAGGCTGTTAATCACACTTCAAGTCTTGCTTATCACTCATGGTGGTCTTCTGACCTGGGTAATCAATTGCCCCAGCCTTGTGGGGCAGAGGCCTCAGAGAAATCATAGAAGAGGCAATTTGACTAATGCTAAGAAAGAAATAATCCAGTCACCCGATAATGACTATTTTTAGAGATTCATGGCGGAGCCTTTGTCTCTGGGTGAGAACTTGACCTCTCTGGGAGGGAAAAGCATGAGCTTCTGAGTCAGACAGACATGAGTTCAAATCCCGACACCCCCATTTCACTCATTCATTCATTTGCTTAAAAAATGCTTATCGAGCACCTATGATACGCCAGGCACCGTTCTAGGCACTGTGGACACAGGTATGAACCAGACAAAATCTATGCCCTCCTGGAACTGACATTCTAATTGGGGAAGGTGTGTTGAGGGAGGAGGATAAACAAGTGAATGAAAGAAAAAAAAATTATTTAGGATAGTAGTATAGTAGCAAATATTGACCCTCCCCTGCAGTATAGTAGCAAAATACTGCCTTGGAGTATGCCCCAAATCATGGCCACCCCACGCACAACGGAACTAATTGCTGCCCAGTGCTGCGCCATCCAATCCCCGTGATCGGTTTCAGATCACACCATTGTGATCCATAGCGTTTTCACTGGCTGATTTTTAGAAGTAAATCGCCAAGCCTTTCTTCCTAGTCCGTGTTAGTCTGGAAGCTCCTCTGGAGCCTGTTCATCATCACAGCAACACACAAGCCTCCACTGACAAATGGGTGGTGGTTGTGCTTGAGATACACTCGCTGGGAATCGAACATGGGTCTCCCGTATGGAAGGCGAGAATTCTACCACCGAACCACCACCGCCTGATAAGAATCATAATTAGCATTATTTTAATAGTTACCACCATCCATTGAGCACCTATTATGTGCCAGGCACTGTGCTAGGCACCTCATGTTCATGGTCCTGTCTGACCCTGGGGCAGGCACTATTATTAAATTCCCCATTTTACAACGGAGAAGGGCTCTGGCGGTTCGCTTGTCCCTCTCCAGGCAGGGAGAATGATGGCGATGGAGAGTGGGGCAGAATTGCCCCGTTTTTGTCATCCCATATCAGAGGCAGGAATGGCTGAAGGTCACCAGGTGGAGTAGGATGCTGCCTGGCCCCATGCTGGCTCCTGGTTCTGCCCCAGAAGCTGTGACTATCCGCTCTGAGCAGCCTCATACAAAGAACCAGCAAAAGGAAGGAGACCCTCAATGAGATGGATCAACACAATCTGAGGGGGCCCAGAGGAGGCAACAGTGGGCTCAAACATATCAGGGATCATGAGGATGGCACACGACCAGGCAATGTTTTGTTCTGTTATATGTAGGGTCACTATGAGTTGGAGCTGACTCAATGGCAATTAACAACATTTTAAGGCATTTTAAGGGCAGTGACACTGTTCTGTGTGATACCGTAATGGTGGACACATGACATTATGCTTTTGTCAAATCCCATAGGACTGTACACCACAAAGAGCGAACCCCAATGCAAACTATGGACTTTAGTTAACAGTAAAAAAAACCCAACTGCCGTCGAGTCAATTCCGACTCATAGCGACACAATAGGACAGAGTAGAACTGCCCCACAGGGTTTCCAAGGCTGTAAATCTTTACCGAAGCAGACTGCCACATCTTTCTCCCTCGGGGCAGCTGGGTGGGTTCGAACCACTGATCGTTTGGTTAGCAGCCCAGTGCTTACCCACTGCACCACTAGGGTGCTCTCTTTGGTTAATGATGAAGTCTCAACATTGCTTCATCAGTTGTAAAATATGCAGCATACTAATGCAAGATGTTAATAATAGAAGAAACTGTGCAGGAGGGAGAGGGGCATATGGGGACTCTACTTTCTGGGCCATTTTTCTGTAAACCTAAAGCTGCTCTAAGTAGTAAAGTATATTATTAAAAAAAATCAAAGTAGAATCTCAGAAGGACATGCCATCAGTGATACAAACTGCATCCCTGTGCTCTTTGTGAGTCCATGAAAGTGTGAGAACGCAAATCTTGTTCCATCAGGATGGAAAAGGAAACCCCTAAGCAGGTCCTTGGGCATAACCTGTCATTTTGTGGCTTCTATCACCCCATCATCCCATTGGACCCCTAATGGCGTGGTGGTTAAAAGCTCCGCTGCTAACTGAAAGGTCAGCAGTTCGAATCCACCAGCCACTCCTTGGAAACCCTATGGGGCAGCTCTACTCTGTCCTATGGGGTCGCTATGAGTCAGAATCGACTCAACGGCAAGGGGTTTGGTTTGGTTTATCATCCCATCCAGAACCCCTGGTGGCACAATGATTAAGTGCTCGGCTGCTAACAGAAAGGTCAACAATTCCAACCCACCTAGTGGCTCCTCGGGAGAAAGACCTGGCAATCTGCTCTCTTAAAGATTACAGCCTAGAAAACCATACGGGGTAGTTCTCCTCTGTCACATTTGGATTGCTGTGTGTTGCAAATTGACGGGACAGCAACTAACAACAACAACAGTGTCACCCTGTCAAGTCAATTGAGGTCCCTGCCCAAACATTGTAGTATCTATTACCAAGCACACCTGGAAGATAGGAAAGGCTTTGGAAGAAGAGATTCTTTCGAAGAAACCTGAATCACAGGTAGGGAAAGAATGCAAGGAACAGCTTTCTAAGGAGGGAGAAGAGCACAGGCAAAGGCCTGGAGGCTGCAGCAACCATAACAAGTTCAGTCTGACAGATACAGAGCGTGGGGGGATACAGAGCGGTGAGAGGAGCAGGAGATGCAGCAGGAGTGCCAAGCTAAGGAGTCTGCACTGTGTCCTGACAGCACTGGGGAGCCATGGAAGGTTTATGGGCAGGAGAGTCACACGACCACTTTAGACAAGTCACACCAGCTGCAGATTCAGAGATAAAATCAATGCAGGTGGGAGGCAGGCAGTGAGCTCCCTACTGGGCACTGTGGTTGGGCACCTCTTATCTCTCTACTTATGGCCATGGGTCTGAGACCCAAGCTTGCTGTGCCTCAGTTTTCCTACCTGTAAAATGGAAGTACAGTCACGCCCTGCTTAACTTTCACAGCAAAACCCAAAAAAGTCCGTTGCCCTCGAGTGGATTCCGTCTCATAGCAACCCCATAGGACGGAGTAGAACTGCCTGGTAGGGTTTCCAAGCAGCAGCTGGTGGATTCAAACTGTCAACCTTTTGGTTAGCTGCCATAGCTCTTAACCACTGTGCCACCAGGGCTCTAAGTTCTGTAAGGTAGGACGTTGTGTGATTTGGACATTGTGTGAACACCATTAGTTTATCTAAGATTTCAGCAAATTCTTCTGCTGCCTTCCCATCAGCACTCACAGACTCACACGATGCATGAAAAAATGTTGTTTGAAGCCCTTGAACCACCCGGAGCTAGCCCTGAGCTCAATATTGTAGTCCGGTCCTGCTTTTTCTTTAAGCATCTCGAACAAGCTTTGTGCCTTAGCAGCGACATCAATGTGCTAACAAGGATTCGCTTTTGTGTTTGGTACTCAACCCACGTCATTAGCAATTTCTCCTTATCTGATATAGGTCCCTCTTGCATTTTTGTTAGCCTTGTAGCTTTCAGCGGAGCTGAGCCTTTAACAGCTTGCAGAGTTTTTTTCTTTGTTTTTGACGATCGTTGTGATTGTCGAGCGCGACATGCTTAAATCCCTCACGTCCCGTTCTCCAGTCGGGATTTCTGAACTCTGTTATAACCTTATGGGACCACAGATGTATACGCGGTCAGACGTTGCCCGATCAGACCTTGTGTAGCTCATGACTGTCTCACCAACCACAGAGTTGCTGAGGGAGAGCAGTGAGGAAACGGTCGGTAATAGTTGGATGGACTTGACAAATCCTGACACCAAGCAGCTGCTCACCTAGAACTGCCTTCTGAGGCCCCTGGTACCGGCTTCCAGAGCCCAGCACATTTGTATCTGCCCCCGGGACTTGTAATCCTGAGCCACTGTTTACTAGGAAGACAGCTGACGTTTTCAATTTATTCTGTACTTGGTTATTTGTTCTGTAAGTGGGGATTTCTGATCTTCAAACCGTAACCACTTATTATATTGCTTTCCCAAGAGGTCTGTAAAAGGCATGTTTACAGTACGTCTAGTATTGGCAGTTATGAAGCAGGAATGCTCATAACAATGATTATAATGTCAGTCATTTACCCAGCAGGCACCTGTGCCCTGCACACTTCTGAACATTTTACAAGCATTACAAGTCAATTCCAACTCATAGTGACCCTATAGGACAGAGTAGGACTGACCCATAGGGTATGTAAGCCTGGACTCTTTACGGAAACAGACTGCTCCATCTTTCTCCCAGGGAGCCGCTGGTGGTTTCAAACCACCGACCTTCTGGTTAGCGCTCTCAGCCGCTGTGCCCTTTAATCCTGTGTCACCAGGGCCCCTTACATAAGCATTAACCAAAAACCAAACCAAACATCTTGCCGTCGAGTCGATTTCGAATAATGGCAACTCCATGTGTTTCAGAGTAGAACTGCGCTCCATAGGGTTTTCGATGACTGGTTCCCCGCCCCCCCCGGAAGTAGATCACCAGGCCTTTCTTCCCAGGCACCTCTGTGTGGACTCAAACCTCCAACCTTCTGGTTAGCAGCTGAGTACGTTCGTTAACTATTTGCACCACCCAGGACTCCCCCCTGGCTCGTAGCTGAGCGTAAATCTAATCTCTGCCTCCGTGGTCACATGGCATTCTTCTCTCTGTGTCGGTCTGTCTGTCCCTGGGTCTCTTTGCCTCATTTTATAAGGACTCCAGTCTGACCTTATGTAAGCAGACTAATAACATCTTTAAAGACACTATTTCCGAACAAGGTCACATTCCCTGGTCCCAAGGAATTAGGACTTCAACATGCCTTTTGCGGGGACAAATTCAATCCATAGCATACTCTCTTATTTCTTTAATTCAAATGTTACTTAATTTTGGGATAGGTTATACATTCTCATGGGTCGAATCTCAAAGATATATAAAAAGGTCTCCACTGAAGCCTCGCTCCAACTCCACCCAACCATTTCCTCACATCCCTACCCACCCCCCCTCCACACACACACACACACACACACACACACGCACACTGGTAATCACTGTTTTATATATCCTTCCAGAGTTTCTTTATAGGTTTACAAACAAATGCAAATACATATTTATTTTTCTCTCTTTTTTATACCAATGTTAGCATATCATATAGGCTGTTCAGCAGCTTGCATTTATATCTTAACTACTTCCTTGGTGATCTTTTCCTCCCAGTTCATAGAAATCATTATGGATTGAATTGTGTCCCCCTAAAATATGTGTTGTAAATCCTAACCACTATACCTGTGGTGGGAGCCTTGGTGGCACAGCGGTAAGGAGCTCAGCTGCTAACCAAAAGGCAGTTCGAGTCCACCAGCCGCTCTGTGGGAGAAAGTTGTGATAGTCTGCTCCAGTAAAGATTCCAGCCTTGGAAACCCTATGGGGCAGTTCTACTCTATCCTATAGGGTCGCAATGAGTCCGAATGGACTCGATAGCAATGGGTTTGGTTTGGGGGGTTTTATACCTGTAGTTATAATTCCATTTGAGAATTTGTTATTGTTGTTGTTACGCTAAGAGGCCACATCAGTGTGGGTGTGTTTTAAGTCAATCATCTTTGAGATATAAAAAGAGCAGATTAGGACACGCAAGCAAGCAGAGATAGGGAAGATAGACGCCACACCGCATGAATATTGCCCAGGAGACAAGGAACAGAAGCTGAAGAGATAAAGACCTTCCCTCAGAGCCCACAGAGAGAGAGAGCATTTCCCTGGAGCCAGTGCCCTGAATTCGGACTTCCAGCCCCCTAACTGTAAGAAAATACATTTCTGTTTGTTAAAGCCACCGTTGGCGGTATTTCTGTTATAGCAGTGCGATATAACTAAGACAGAGATTTTCCTCATTCTTTGTACAGCTGTGTATTATCCCATGGTGTGGATGGACCATAACTTATTTAATCAGTTCCCTATTGATAGAAAGTTGAATTATTTCCAATCTTTTGCTATCATAAATAAGGTGCAATAAATAACCCTGTACATCAGTCAATTCACACTGTGCAAATGTATCTGTAGAACAAACTAGTAAAAAACAGTTACTGTGGAGTCAATTCTGACTCATAGGGACCCCATGCATGTCAGAGTAGAACTGTGCTCCATACACTTTTCAATGGCTGATTCTTCAGAAGTAGTTCGCCCCAGGGCTTTCTTCTAAAATGCCTCTGGGCAGACTCAAACCGCCCATCTTGGGGTTAGCAGGCAAGCTTGCTAACTGTTTTCACCACCTAGGGACTCCTTATCTGTGGAATACATTCCTTAAAGTTCAATTACAGGGTCAAAGAAAATGGGAATTTTTAATTTGGAAAGACTACCAGATTACTCTCTAGAGGGATAGTACCAGTAATGTGTGAGAGTTCCTGTCGTCTTCAACCTCACCAGCATGATAAGTCATCATACTTGTGGGTCTTTGCCAATCTGATAGGTAGAAAATGTTATCTTGGTTTGTTTTAATTTGCATTTCTCTTACTATGAGTGAAGCTGAGCATTTTTGTCTCTGTCAAGAGGCATTTGAATTTTATTTTCTATGACCTGCCTACTCACATATTTTGTGTATTTTCCTATTAGGTTGTTGATATTTTTCTTATTGATTTCTAGGAGCTCTTTATATATTATTGAAATTAGCTCTTGGTAATATTAATTGCAAACAATTTTTCCTGATATGTCATTGTTCCTTTAAGTTTATGGATGGTTTGTGTGTGTGCATTTTGTTGGTTGGTTTATTTTTTTACCTTGCTGAAATTTCTATTTTTATATGCTCAAATTTTTCAGCCTTTTATGGCTGGAGCTTCTGTTCCAACCACAACAGTCACCATTCCAGTGAGAAGCAGAAGAGTTGGTTGGGTGAGTGCTTGAGGTCTGGAATCAAACTCTAAGGGTCCAACTCCACACTCCAGACTATATGGAAACTTAATTAGAAGAAGTGAGTGAAACCAAAGCCAGGGATAGGGTGGTGGGGGCACACTCGACTAAGTGACTGAGAATTTTGACTGCCTGAGTGTAGATCCCAGCTCTGCTCTTTACCACCGATGACATCCTGGACCAGTGACTTAAATTCTCAGAGCCTCTGTTTTCTCCTTTGTAAAAGGGTTTAATAGTTGAACCAATCAGAGATGAGGCAAGAAACAGACACTCTACTCAAAGGGAGTAACTGAGGAGAACCCTTTAAAGGATGATTTTTTTTTTTTTTTGGAATGTTTTGGTGATCCCTTTTCACTAATGGAATACATGCTGAATGATTATGTGTTGGTAGTTTTTTAATATTTGAAAAACTGGGGTGCCAATTACAAGTGGGTTGTATCAGTACCATGATCCATGAAATATATCACAAACATGTATATACCGGTACCATGGCCCAGGAAGTGTATAAAAGATGTTATCACGGAGGCAAGCACTTTATAAAAGATGTCATCAGGGAAGTAATTAGCGCAAGTGGGCCATATCAGCCCCATGTTCCATGTTCGAACACAGGTTTGAACCACTGATCTTTCAGTTAGCAGTCAAGTGCTTAACCACTATACCATAAGGGCTCTTAAATTTCACCAAAAAAAAAAAAAAACAAACCTGTTGCCGTCAAGTCAGTTCCAACTCATAGTGACCCTATAGCACAGCGTAGAACTGCCCCCATAGGGTTTCCAAGGAGCAGCTGGTGGATTCAAACAGCCGACCTTCTGGTTAGCAGCCATAGCTCTCAACCACAGTGCCCCCAGGGCTCCAAATTGAACCTAGGTCTCCATAATTCTACCATTAAACCACTAATGCTTCTAATTGTCATTAGAATACTATTAATATCTTACCACTTATTGAACGCCTGCTATGTGCTTTCTAAACAGAGGCTTGGCTGGGTCCCTCGGAGCTGCCTCCTCTTCCTAGCCAGGGTCCAGTGGGGGCTTCAGGATTTGGTGTTGGAGGGATTCACTGGGAGAGAAAATTAAAATCTTGTAGCCCCTGGTGATCCCAATGTGTTCAGTGAGAATGGCAGTACTTTTCAAGACCCCCTTTACTCATTCATCAACTAGTCAGGAAGTGTTTATCGAGCATCGAGCATCTATTATGTGCTCAGGTCCCTGGTGGCAAAAAGAGTTTGCGCTTGGCTACTAACCAAAAGATTGGTGGTTTGAATCCACTCAGCAGCACTGCAGAAGAAAGACCTGGCAATCTACTCCTGTAAAGTCACAGCCATTGAAAACTGTACGGAACATTTCTACTCTGAAACACTATCGCCATACGTAGGAATTGACTCGATAGCAACGAGTTTGATTGTTGGTTATTGTGTGCCCGGCTCATTCTGGGTGGTGTTAGGGACACTGTGGTGACCGAGACAGTCCCGAGCCTGCCCTTTCAGGGCTCATAGCCCAGTGGGGGACAGACCCGTCTCCAGATGGTGACAACCTATGATTGGGATAGAGGACCAGAGGGGTCTGCAGGAGTCAAGAGGGGGTGCCTGACCCAGTCTGGGATCAGAGAGGGCTTCCTGGAGGAGGGGGTGTCTGAGTTGGCACTAGGAGACATAGGAATTTTATCCAGGCCAAGGAGGAGAGAACTGCCATAGATACCATTCCAGGGAGAGTATTATGGATTGAATTATGTCTCCTAAAAATTTGTGTCAACTTGACTAGGCCCTGATTCCCAGTATTGTGTGATTGTCCACCATTATCCATTATGTCATCTGATGTGATTTTCCTACCTGTTGTAAATCCTACCTCTATAACGTTAAAGAGGCAGGATTAGAAGCAGTTATATTAATGAGGCAGGACTCAATCTACAAAATTAGATTGTATTTTGAGTCAATCCTTTTTGAGATATAGAAGAGAGAAGCGAGCAGAGAGACAGAGGGACCTCCCATCACCAAGAATGAAGAACCATGAGTGAGCACATCCTTTGGACCTGGGGTCGCTGTGCTAAGAAGCTCCTAGACCAGGGGAAGACTGATGACAAGGATCTTCCTCCAGAGCCAACAGAGAGAGAAAGCCTTCCGCTGGAGCTGGCACTCTGAATTCTGACTTCTAGCCTCCTAGACTGTGAGAGAATAAATTTCCCTTTGTTAAAGACATCCACTCATGGTATCTCTGTTATAGCAGCACGAGGTGACTAAGACAAAGAGGGAGCAGCACAGACCGAGGCCTGGAGGTAAGAGAGAGAGAGGTGAGCTTGGAAAATAGAGTAGGGTCTAGTGTGGCTGAATTATAAAAGGGGCAGAGTGGAGAGAGATGAGGCTGGGCAGGTGGACAGGGTACTGGGGAGCCACAGCAGGTTCTGAGCAGAGGAAGGTCAGGGCCAGTTTTGCACTTTAGAAAGACCCCTCTGGCTCCCATGGGGAGAGGGGTGGAGTTGAGACTGGGGCAGGAAACCAGGGAGGAGGCAGAGCAAGGACCAGGGGATAGAATGAAGAGATATTCAGGTGTGATGGTGGCGAGTGGGGTGTGGGGAGAGAGGGTGGCTCCTTCAGTCTTATCCCTCCTTAGTCCCCAGAAGCTGATGAAGACCCCAGTGAGCCGGATTCAGTACTCTCACTATTAGGAGGCTCTGCTATGAGCCTTCTTGAGTCCACATTTCACCATCATCCACAGTCAAAGGTACCTCCTGTCCCTCACGCCGTCCACTCAGCCCGTGCCCCACAAGGCAGAGAGCTTCCTCCTCAGTGAGTCGGAAGCCAACCCAAGAGCCCCCACCCCGAGGGGCTTTAGGCCCATTTGGAGCGTATAACATGGTCCCTGATGTGCATGGGAGCCGTGGAAGGTTCAGAGCAGAGGAGGGAGAGGATCCAACTTACATTTTAATCCTACATGTTACTTGTTACTGTTGTTAGCTGCCATTGGCCCCGACTCATTGTGACCCCATGCACACTGGAACAAAACGCCACCTGGCCCTGCGTCATCCTCACGGTCAGGTGCAGATTGCATAGCTGTGATCCATGGGGTTTTCACTGGCTGATTTCGGGAAATAGATCGCCAGACCTTTCTTCCTAGTCCATCTTAGTCTGGAAGCGCCACTGAAACCTGTTCTGCATCATAACAACATGCAAGCCTCCACTGACAGATGGGTGGTGGCTACGCATGATGTGCCTTGGCCGGGAATTGAACCTGGGTCTCTTGCGTGGAGGGGGAGAATTCCGCTATTGAACCACCAATGCCTCTAGCTGTTATTAGAATGCTATTAATGTCTTACCACTTACTGAGCACCTCCTATGTGCTTTCTAAATATTATTCCATTAAAATCCCCACAAGAGTTCTGGGGAGTAGGGGTGAAGATCTCATTTTTGTCCAGGAGGAGGCTAAGGTTCAGAAAGAAGAAATTTGCCCTAGGCCCCACAGCTAAAGGGAAGGGATTTGAACCCAGAGCCCTGCCTGATTCCTAGTTCTAGCTCCTACCTGACACTGCCTCTTTTCCCACCATTAACAATACAAGCCTTCATACACTTTGTACTGAAAAAGAGAAATTTTCAGGAGGGTTGAATGGTTTGGGGAGACTTTCTGGACCAGCTAGGAAGGACAGGAGCCAGGCCTACCAGTCCATGAGCTCTTGTGGGACCTTCTGGGTTGGGGAGGGGCAGGCTGCTGCCTGAATCATTCCCATTGTCTTCATCACTGTGAAAGCTCCAATTTCCTGGATCCTTGGTAAGTACCAGATGCCTTAAAGTCACATCAACTCTCAGAGGCGGGTACTGTTATCATCCTCATTTTCCAAATGAGTAAAACAAAAGCTCAGGGAAATTCATCAGCTCCCCCAAGGACACACAGCTAACACACAGCTGAATGTGAACTGAGCCCAGATCTAATTCCAGAGCCATGTACTTAGAGGGGAATGTCAAGAAATCAGGCTGGCATGAAAATCGTCACTCCGCCCATCTTGAGTCCCCGTCCTTCCCGACCCTGCACCCCTGAGCAGGTGGGAGGGGCTATTTCCTGTCCTCCCCACCATCTTGGCCAAGATTTATATAATTGCAGACAACAGACTCCCATGACAGACCAATGCTAACATCAGAAGGAACCAGCATTGTCCAATCAGCTGTGACCTTGGAGATGAGGTCATGTGGCACCAACATGGCGGCCTTGACCTTACTGGTGGGGAGGGGCAGTTTTTCAGAAAAGAAGGGTATGGGCTGAGCGAGACACCTTGCACGCATCTGCCATACCCACCAAGGCCAAGAGAGATCCCTGTTCTTTGCAGTTGCCTTAGTTTCTTGGTGTTGCTGTTGTTAGGTGTCGTCGAGTCAGTTCTGACTCGTAGCAACCCTATATGCAACAGAACGAAACACTGCCTGGTCCTTTGCCAAGCCTGCAATCATTGTTATGCTTGAGCCCATTGTTGCAGCCACTGTGTCAATTCATCTCATTGAGGGTCTTCCTCTTTTTCGCTGACCCCCTACTTTACCAAGCGTGATGTCCTTCTCCAGGGACTGATCCCTCCTGATAACGTGTCCAAAGTATGTGAGATGTAGTCTCACCATCCTTGCCTCTAAGGAGCATTCTGGCTGTACTTTTTCCAAGACAGATTTGTTCGTTTTTTTGGCAGTCCATGGTGTATTCAATATTCCTTGCCAACACGACAATTCAAAGGTGTCAATTCTTCTTCTGTCTTCCTTATTCAACATCCAGCTTTTGCATGCATATGAGGTGACTGAAGACACCATGGCTTGGGTCAGGCGCACCTTAGTCTTCAAAATGACATCTTCACTTTTCAACACTTTAAACAGGTCTTTTGCAGCAGATTTGCCCAGTGCAATGCATCTTTTGATTTCTTGACTGCTGCTTCCATGAGTGTTGATTGTGGATCCAAGGAGAATGAAACCCTTGACAACTTCAATCTTTTCTCCACTTATCATAATGTTGCTTATTGGTCCAATTGTGAGGATTTTTGTTTTCTTTATGTTGAGGTGTAATCCATACTGAAGGTTGTGGTCTTTGATCTTCATCAGTAAGTGCTTTAAGTCTTCTTCACTTTCAGAAACAAGGTTGTGTCATCTGCATAATGCAGGTTGTTAATGAGTCTTCCTCCAATCCTGATTCTTCTTATATAGTCCAGCTTCTTGAATTATCTGCTCAGCATACAGATTGAACAGGTATGGTGAAAGGATACAATTCTGACGCACACCTTTCCTGACTTTAAACCATGAAGTATCCCCTCGTTCTGTCAGAACAACTGCCTCTTGATCTATGTACACGTTTCTCATGAGTACAATTAAGTGTTCTGGAATTCCCATTCTTCATAGTGTTATCCATAATTTGTTATGATCCACACAGTCGGATGCCTTTGCATAGTCAGTAAAACACAGGTAGACATCTTTCTGGTGTTCTCTGCTTTCAGCCATGATCCATCTGACATCAGCAATGATATCCCTGGTTCCATGTCCTCTTCTGAATCTGGCCTGAATTTCTGGCAGTTTCCTGTCCATATACTGTTGCAGACGCTTTTGAATGATCTTTAGCAAAATTTTACTTGAGTGTGATATGATATTAATGATATTGTTCGATAATTTCCATATTCATTTGGATCACCTTTCTTGGGAATAGGCATAAATATGTATCTCTTCCAGTAGGCTGGCCAGGTAGCTGTCTTCCAAATTTCTTGGCATAGAGGAGTGAGCACTTACAGAGCTGCATCTGTTTGTTGAAACATCTCAACTGACATTCCATCAACTCCTGGAGCTTTGTTTTTGCCAATGCCTTCAGTGCAGCTTGGACTTCTTTCTTTCAGTACCATCTGTTCTTGATCTTATGCTACCTCTTGAAATGGTTGAACGTTGACCAGTTCTTTTTGGTATAATGACTCTGTGTAGTCCCTCCTTCTTCTTTTGACGCTTCCTGCGTCATTTAATATTTTCCCCATAGAATCCTTCACTATTGTAACTCGAGGCTTGAATGTTTTCTTCCATTCTTTCAGCTTGAGAAATGCCAAGTGTGTTCTTCCCTTTTGGTTTTCTATCTCCAGCTCTTTGCATGTGTCATTATAATAACTTTACTTTGTCTTCTCGAGTCACCCTTTGAAATCTTCTGTTCAGTTCCTTTACTTCATCATTTCTTCCTTTTGCTTTAGCTAGTTGACGTTCAAGAGCAAGCTTCAGAATCTCTTCTGCCATCCATTTTGGTCTTTTCTGTCTTTCCTGTCTTTTTAATGACCTCTTGCTTTCTTCCTGTATGATGTCCTTGATGTCATTCCACAACTTGTCTGGTCTTCTGTCTTTAGTGTTCAACACGTCAAATCTATTCTTGAGACAGTCTCTAAATTTCGCTGGGATATACTCAAGGTCATACTTTGGCTCTCGTAGACTTGTTCTAATTTTCTTCAGTTTCAACTTGAACTTGCATATGAGCAATTGATGGCCTGTTCCACAGTCGCCCCTGGCCTTGTTCTGACTGAGGATATTGAGCTTTTCCATTGTCTCTTTCCACAGATGTAGTTGATTTGATTCCTGCATATCCCATCTGGCGAGGCCCATGTGTCGCTGTTTATGTTGGTGAAAAAAGGTATTTGCAATGAAGAAGTCATTGGTCTTGCAAATTCGATCATGCCATCTCCAACATTGTTTCTATCACCAAGGCCATATTTTCCAACTACTGATCCTTCTTTGTTTCCAACTTTCGAGTTCCAATCACCAGTAATTATAAATGCATCCTGATTGCATGTTTGATCAATTTCAGACTGCAGAAGTTGGTAAAAGTCTTCAATTTTTTTTATCTTTGGCCTTAGTGGGTCGTATGAAAATTTGAATAATAGTCTTCTTAACTGGTCTTCCTTGTAGGCGTATGGATATTATCCTATCACTGACAACATTGTACTTCAGGATAGATCTTGAAATGTTCTTTTTGACGATGAATGCAACGCCATTCTTCTTCAAGTTCTCATTCCCGGCATAGGAGACTATATGATTGTCGGATTCAAAATGGCCAATACCAGTCCATTTGAGCTCACTAATCCCTAGAATATTGATGTTTATGCATTCCATTTTATTTTTGACGATTTTCAATTTTCCTAGATTCATACTTCCATGTTCTGATTATTAATAGATGTTTGCAGTTGTTTCTTCTCATTTTGAGTCATGCCACATCAGCAAATGAAGGTCCCAAAAGCTTGACTCCATCCACGTCATTAAGGTCGACTCTGCTTTGAAGAGGCAGCTCTTCCCCAGTCATCTTTTGAGTTCCTTCCAACCTGGGGGGCTCATCTTCCAGCTGTATCAGACAATGTTCTGCAGCTATTTATAAGCTTTTTACTGGCTAATTCTTTTCATAAGTAGACTGCTGGGTCCTTCTTCCTAGTCTGTCTTAGTCTGGAAGCTCAGCTGAAACCTGTCCACCATGGGTGACCCTGCTGGTATCTGAGCACTGATGGCATAGCTTCCAGCATCACAGCAACATGCAACCCCCCACAGTATAACAAACTGACAGACAGGTGGAGGCACACAGTTATAGAGGCTGGAAAGTTCGAGGTCCACGGATCAGGCATCAGGTTGGAGGTTTCTCCTGACTCACACAGCTGCAGGGGCTGACGAACCAAAGATAGGCAAGCAATACAGCAGGCTGCTGTCTCAAGTCCCAAGGACCAGAGGTCAGATTATGACCAGCTGAATGGAGGATCCAGAGCTAGCAAAAGTCACTGAGCTTTGCCAGGACATCAATATATATTGGATGCAGGCCATACCCCTGAGGAAACTCCCCTTACAAATGATTGGCTAATCACATCAGATTACATCATGGAGGTGATTACATTATATCACAAAATGGAGGATAACTACATCATTACATAACTGCCAAACACATCATTACATAACTGCCAAACCACTGAGAATCATGGCCCAGCCAAGCTGCACACAACTTTAACCATCACAACAATCTATATGGGATCAAATTGACAACAGCCACTTGAAAAGTTAGATAGGAAGCTTAGATGGCAGTGAGTTTATGTTAATGGGGGAAGAGCAACTCAGAAAAGGAGGGTGAGAATTGTTGCACAACTTAAAGAATGTAATCTGTGCCACTGGATTGTACATGTAGAAACTGTTGAATTGGTTATATTCAGCAGTGTATATTTTCAACAACAAGAAGAAAAATAAAGTATAAAAAATCAGGTAAAACAGCAATTTTAAAAATGTTAGTCATTTCCTAATAAGAATTAGAGCAGAATTAAATGAAACAGAGAATAGAAAAACAACTGAAAGAGTTAACAAGTCCAAAAGCTGGTTCTTTGAAAAGATCAACAAAATTGATAAACCATTGGCCAAACTGACAAAAGAAAAACAGGAGAGGAAGCAGATAACCCGTATAAGAAATAAGATGGGTGCTATCACAACAGACCCAACTGAAATTAAAAGAATCGTAACAGATTACTATGAAAAATTGTACTCTGACAAATCTGAAAACCTAGAGGAAATGGACAAATTTCTAGAAACTCACTACCTACCTAAATTAACACAAACAGAGGTATAACAACTAAATAAACCCATAACAAAATAATAGATTGAAAAGGTAATTTTAAAAATCCCAACAAAAAAAAGCCCTGGCCCGGATGGCTTCACTGGAGAATTCTGCCAAACTTTCAGAGAAGAGATAACACCACCTCTACTAAAGATATTTCAGAGCATAGAAAAAGATGGAATACTCCCAAACTCATTCTATGAAGCCAGCATAATCCTGATACCAAAACTGGGTAAAGACACCACAAAAAAAGAAAATTACAGACCGACATCCCTCATGAACATTGACGCAAAAATCCTCAACAAAATTTTAGCCAATAAAATTCAGCAACATATCAAAAAGTAATTCACCATGACCAAGTGGGATTTATACCAGGTATGCAGGGATGGTTCAACATTAGAAAAACAATCAATGTGATCCATCACATAAATAAAACAAAAGACAAGAACCACATGATCTTATCAACAGATGCAGAAAAGGCATTCGACAAAGTCCAACATCCATTCATGATAAAAACTCTCAATAAAATAGGAATAGAAGGGAAATTCCTCAGTATAATTAAGGGCATTTATACAAAACCAACAGCCAACATCATCCTAAATGGAGAGTCTTTGAAAGCATTCCCCGTGAGAACAGGAACCAGACAAGGATGCCCTCTATCACCACTATTATTCAACATTGTGCTAGAGGTCCTAGATGGAGCAATTAGGCTAGAAAAAGAAAGAAAGCGCAACCAAATAGGTAGGGAAGAAGTCAAAGTATCTCTATTTGCAGATGATATGATCTCATACACAGAAAACCCCAAAGAATCCACAAGAAAACTACCGGAACTAATAGAAGATTTCAGCAAAGTTTCAGGATACAAGATAAACATACAAAGATCAATTGGATTCCTTTACACCAACAAAGAGAACATTGAAGAGGAAATCACCAAATCAATACCATTTACAATAGCCCTCAAGAAGATAAAATACTTAGGAATAAACTAACCAGAGACATAAAAGATCTATACAGAGAAAACTACAAGACATTACTGCAAGAAACTAAAAGAGACCTGCATAAGTGGAAAAATATACCTTGCTCATGGATAGGTAGACTCAACATAGTGAAAATGCCGATTCTACCCAAAGCAATCTACAGATACAATGCAATCCCGATCCAAATTCCACCAACATTTTTTAAAGAGATGGAGAAACTAATCATCAGCTTCATATGGAAAGGTAAGGGGCCTCAAATAAATAAAGCATTACTCAAGAACAAGAACAAAGTGGGAGGCCTTACACTACCTGATTTTAGGACCTATTATACTGCCACGGTAGTCAAAACAGCCTGGTACTGGTACAACAACAGATACGTAGACCAATGGAACAGAGTTGAGAATCCAGATATAAGTTCATCCACCTATGAGCAGCTAATACTTAACAAAGGACCAAAGTCCATTAATTGGGGAAAAGACAGTCTCTTTAACAAATGGTGCTGGCATAACTGGATATCTATATGCAAAAAACTGAAACAAGACCCATACCTCACACCATGCACAAAAACTAACTCAAAATGGATCAAAGACTTAAATATAAAATCAAAAACAATAAAGATCATGGAAGAAAGAATAGGGACAACGCTAGGAGCCCTAATACATGGCATAAACACAATACGAACCATAAGTAACAATGCACAAGCACCAGAAGAGAGACTAGATAACTGGGAGCTCCTAAAAATCAAACTTATGCTCATCAAAAGACTTCACCAAAAGAGTCAAAAGACAACCTACAGACTGGGAAAAAATTTTTGGCTACGACAAATCCGATCAGTGTCTAATCTCTAAAATCTGCAAGATACTGCAAAACCTCAACAACAAAAAGACAAATAACCCAATTAAAAAATGGGCAAAGGATATGAAAAGGCACTTTGCCAAAGAAGATATTCAGGCAGCTAACAGACACTTGAAGAAATGCTCACAATCATTAGCCATTAGAGAAATGCAGAGACTGGAACACTTCTACACTGTTGGTGGGAATGTAAAATGGTACAACCACTTTGGAAATCTATTTGGCCCTTCCTTAAAAACCTAGAAATAGAAGTGCCATACGATCCAGCTATCCTGCTCCTTGGAATATATCCTAGAGAAACAAGAGCTGTCACACGAATAGATATATATATGCACACCCATGTTCATCGCAGCACTGTTCACAATAGCAAAAAGATGGAAGCTATCTAGGTGCCCATCAAGGGAAGAATGGATAAACAAATTATGGTATATCCACACAATGGAATATTACGCAACAATAAAGAACAACGATGAAGCTGTGAAACATCGTAAAACATGGTGAAAGCTGGAACTTATTATGCTGAATGAATTTAGTCAGTCACGGAAGGACAAATACTGTATAAGACCACTATTCAAGAAAAGGTTTAAACACAGAGGAAAACATTCTTTGATGGTTACGGGGGTGGGGAGGAAGGGTGAGGGTTATTCACCAAGTAGATAGTAGACAAGAATCATCTTAGGTTAAGGGGCAAGATGGCGCTCTAGGCAGAAACACCACGCCGTCCCTCCACAGCAAAGATCCGAAAAACTAAGCCTAACAGAGAATCAACAATCCTGAAACCCTAGAACACCAAATGAAGAGATAAAGAACTCAGCCAAACACCAAACGGAGTGAGAATACTAAAAGAGAACGGAGAGCGAGGAGAAACTCAGGCAGAGATTCCTTACCAGCTAACGCAGCACGGATCCACCATCTTGGATTCCTATCGGAGACCAGCAAACGGGAGAGCAGCCTTGCAGAGCATCTGGTCGGAGACAGAACGACCGGTAAACTGCGGTGCGCGCTCTCCCACCACCCACCCCTCTCCGCCTCAGCTGGGGATCCCCTGCTTTCCGTGGCCAGGGTCCCTGGGCTGGGGGGTGCTGGTGCTTGGATTCCGCGCGCCTGGGCTGGCGGCTTTCTGGGAGCCGTTTGCTGGCAGCTAGCGAACCTTTCTCTGCCGCCTCCCCCTCCTTTTGCCTGGGTGCCTGGTTCCGAGTGCCGTCTCTGCTCTCTCCTGCGGGGCTGTAGGGCTGCGTGCGGGCGTGTGGCTGTTTCTAGGTCTGGGCCCCCGGGTGGGTGGCATCCCGGGGCCTTTGTTCGTTCGCCCCTCTGCTTTCCGTGGCCGGAGTCCCTGAGCAGGGGGGCGCCGGTGCTTGGATTCCGCGCGCCCGGGCTGGAGGCTTTCTGGGAGCCGTTTGCTGGCACCTAGCGAACCTTTTTCTCCCGCCTCCCCCTCCTTTTGCCTGGGTGCCTGGTTCCGAGTGCTGTCTCTGCTCTCTCCTGTGGGGCTGTAGGGCTGCGTGCGGGCGTGTGGCTGTTTCTAGGTCTGGGCCCCCGCGTGGGTGGGATCCCGGGGCCTTTGTTCGTTCGCCCCTCTGCTTTCCGTGGCCGGAGTCCCTGAGCAGGGGGGCGCCGGTGCTTGGATTCCACGCGCCCGGGCGGGGGGCTTTCTGGGAGCCGTTTGCCGGCCGCTAGCGAGCCTTTTTCTGCCGCCTCCCCCTCCTTTTGCCTGGGTGCCTGGTTCCGAGTGCCGTCTCTGCTCTCTCCTGCGGGGCTGTAGGGCTGCGTTCGGGCGTGTGGCTGTTTCCAGGTCTGGGCTCCCGCGCGGGTGGGATCCTGGGGCCTTTGTTCGTTGGCCCCTCTGCTTCCCGTGGCCACGGTCACTTAACCCCGAGACTACCAGCTTCTTGGAATTCGCGCCCCTGAGTGGGGGCTCTCTGGATCCCATTTGTAGGCACTGACTGCTGGTGTTGCCCTTTTTTTTTTTTTCTCTCAATTTTATTTTTCTTCCTTTTTTGATTAGTTTTGTCATCTTTTACCTCTTTTTCTCTTTTGTCTTTCTTCATTGCTTAATTTCTTGTCTCTGTATCTCTTCCTTCTCTTTCTGATCCCTGAATTCCAGGCGATGTATGCCTCTGTACCTTCTGGCCAGGCTGAGCTGTGAAAATTGAGACCGACTCCCCCAGACCTCATAGCTGCATCGGTGGGATCCCTGGGAACTTTGCAGTTCTTTAACTTTTCTGATTTTTATTTGGTCATTCTTTCCTTTTCTTTCTCTTCCCCCTTCTGGTTTCCTCCATCCCATAGTCTCTCATCTGTACATTCCAACGACAAGTTCCCCTAGCATTCTTTTATGTTTGTACGCTTTTTGCTCCTCCTCCTCTCTCCTCTCTCCCATATCCAGCTTAGCTTCACACATAACCATCTTCCCGCTGCACCCTACCTACCTGCACCGTGCACTAGACATCACATCACCAAGCGGTGCAGGCACGCCCTATTGGAACCTGCCCAGCACTGACTACCGACCGTCCTGGTGGCTGCGGTGAGTGCCACAAGCAACCCATCCCAGTGGCTCCTCCTCAACTAGATCTGCCCAGCTGTACCACAAGAACGAAAAAAAAAAAAAATCTACAATCAATAAACGAGAGAAATATCTACTGAATGCCCCGAAAACAGCAAACAATATCAAAACATTTACAAAAACAAGACAAGATGGCTCCAATAGGCGTCCAAATTAAAACACCAGATAACTCTCCTGTGGAAGAAAATGCACTAGAAGTACCTGATATGGAACTCAAATCACTAATACTCGGAATTTTCCAAGAACTGAGGCAAAAAGCTGACAAACATGAGGAAAAAATAGACAAATTTATGGAAAATACAGACAAAAAATTGGAAGAATTCAGGAAGATGATGCAAGAACAAAATGCCAAAATAAATTCACAACTCGAAATTATACAAAAACAACAATTAGAAATCCAAAAGATAAACAACAAGATTTCAGAAATGGACGGTGTCATAGAAGGGCTGAGAAGTAGATTTGAAACCATGGAAGACAGGATCAGTGGAACTGAAGACAAACACTTGGATACAACTCTGTTTCAGGAAAACTCAGAAAAAAGAACAAAGAAAAATGAAGAGACCCTGAGAGTTATGTGGGACACAATTAAAAGCAAAAACTTACGAGTGATTGGCATACCAGAACAGGGGGAGAAAACAGAAAACACAGAGAGGATCATTGAGGAACTGCTGACAGAAAACTTTCCCAATATCATGAAAGATGAAAAGCTGGTCATCCAAGAAGCTCAACGAACCCCATATAGAAGAGACCCCAAAAGAAAATCACCAAGACATATCATATTCACACTCGCTAAAACTAAAGACAAACAAAGAATCCTGAGAGCAGCTCGTGAAAAACAAGAAGTCACATACAGAGGAGAAACAATAAGACTAAGCTCAGATTATTCAGCAGAAACCATGCAGGCAAGAAGGCAATGGGATGACATATATAAAATCTTGAAAGAAAAAAATTGTCAGCCAAGAATAATATATCCTGCAAAACTCTCATTCAGATTTGATGGTGAAATTAGGTCATTTCCAGATAAACAGAAACTAAAGGAATATGCAAAAGTCAAACCAAACTTACAAGAATTATTAAAGGGAGTTCTTCGATCTGAGGACAAACAGCTTAAGCCCTCAGGCAGGACCTAGGACATAGGACGCAGGTTAACATGAACCAGATACCATTCTAGGAACTGAACTACAGACGACTTTCCAAAAACAAAAGATATACAACAGGGAATCAGAGAAATCAATCAAAGGATGACAACAACATCAAAACAATGAAAGAGGGAACAAACGGCATAGGTATAGAACCTTCTAAAGGAGAAGAAGGCAAGGCGATACCAAGTAACGGTAGACTGCTTCAAAATTATACAGATAAGGGTAAAATTCATGGTAACCACAAAAAAAGTTAACAAACCAACTCATAAAAATAAATACGAAAAACATAAAGTCTCAACAAAAACAAACCCTACAAAAACAAAAGAAATGAACACAAAATCCACAAACAAAAGGAACTCAGCACAAGAGAGTAAGAAGAACAAAGAAAACTTCAGCATCACAAAAAAAAGCACTACAAAATGACAGCAACAAATTCACATCTATCAATAATTACACTGAACGTAAATGGACTCAATGCACCCATAAAGCGACGGAGAGTGGCAGAATGGATAAGAAAACAGGATCCATCTATTTGCTGTCTACAAGAGACACATCTTAGAAACAAAGATGTGAATTTATTAAAAATCAAAGGTTGGAAAAAAATATATCAAGCTAACAACTATCAAAAAAGAGCAGGAGTGGCAATTCTAATCTCAGATAAAATAGACTTTAAAACAAAATCTACCATAAAAGACAAAGAAGGACACTATATAATGATTAAGGGGATGATCCATCATGAACACATAACCATAATAAATATCTATGCACCCAATGACAGGGCTCCAAAATACATAAAAAAAACTCTAACAGCACTGAAAAGAGAAATTGACAGTTCCACAATAATAGTAGGAGACTTCAACACACCACTCTCAGTAAAGGACAGAACAACTAAAAAGAAACTCAGCAAAGATACAGAAGACCTAAAGGACACAATCAGCCAACTGGACCTCATAGACATATATAGAACAATCCATCCAACCGCTGCAAAGTACACATTCTTTTCCAATGCACATGGAACGTTCTCCAGAATAGACCACATCTTAGGCCACAGAGCAATCCTCAACAAGATCCAAAATGCTGAGATAATTCACAGTATCTTCTCTGACCACAATGCCATCAAGGTAGAAATTAACACTAGAAAGAGCAAGGAAAAAAAATCAAACACATGGAAACTGAATAATAATCTGCTTACACATCAATGGGTAATAGAAGAAATCAGAGATGGAATTAAAAAATTCCTAGAATCAAATGAAAATGAAAACACATCATACCAAAACCTTTGGGACACAGCAAAGGCAGTCCTCAGAGGACAATTTATAGCAATAGATGCACATATCAAAAAAGAAGAAAGGGACAAAATCAAAACATTAACTACAGAACTCAAACAAATAGAAAGAGAACAACAAAAAAAGCCTACAACCACAGGAAGAAAGGAAATAGTAAAGATCAGAGCAGAAATCAATGAAATAGAGAACAGAAAAACAATAAAAAGAATCAACAAAACCAAAAGTTGGTTCTTTGAAAGAATCAACAAAATCGCCAAACCACTGGCCAGACTGACAAAAGAAAAACAGCAGAGGGCACAAATAACCCAAATAAGAAATGAAATGGGGGACATTACAACAGACCCAACTGAAATAAAAAGGATTATAACAGAATATTATGAAAAACTATATTCCAACAAATTTGAAAACCTAGAGGAAATGGATAAATTTCTAGAAACATACGGCCTACCCAAACTACAACAAAGTGATATTGAAAATCTGAACAGACCCATAACAAGAGAAGAGATTGAAAAGGTAATAAAAAAACTCCCAACCAAAAAAAGCCCTGGCCCAGATGGCTTCACTGGAGAATACTACAAAACATTTACAGAAGAGCTCGTACCAGTTCTACTCAAGTTATTTCAGAGCATAGAAGAGGAAGCAACACTTCCAAATTCATTCTATGAAGCCAGCATAACGCTGATACCAAAACCAGGCAAAGACATCACAAAAAAAGAAAATTACAGACCAATATCTCTCATGAATATAGATGCAAAAATTCTGAACAAAATTCTAGCCAATAGAATTCAGTATCATATCAAAAAAATAATACACCACGACCAAGTAGGATTCATACCAGGTATGCAAGGATGGTTTAACATTAGAAAATCCATCAACGTAATCCACCACATAAATAAAAGGAAAGAAAAAAATCACATGATTATCTCAATTGATGCAGAAAAAGCATTTGACAAAGTCCAACACCCATTCCTGATAAAAGCTCTCAATAAAATAGGTATAGAAGGGAAATTTCTCAACATAATAAAGGGCATCTATGCAAAACCAACAGCCAACATCATTCTTAATGGAGAAAGGCTGAAAACATTCCCCCTGAAAACAGGAACAAGACAAGGATGCCCTTTATCACCACTCCTATTTAACATTGTGCTGGAAGTTCTAGCTAGAGCAGTAAGGCAAGAAAAAGAAATAAAGGGCATCCAAATTGGTAATGAAGAAGTTAAACTCTCCCTGTTTGCAGATGATATGATACTATACATAGAAAACCCTAAAGACTCCACGAGAAATTTACTGGAAGTAATAGAAAGATTCAGCAGAGTAGCAGGATACAAGATAAACATTCAAAAATCAGTTGGATTCCTATACACCGGTAAAGAGAACGATGAAAAGGAGATCAGGAAATCAATACCATTTTCAATAGCCCCTAAAAAGATAAAATACTTAGGAATAAATCTGACCAGGAATATAAAAGACCTATACAAAGAAAACTACAAAACACTGCTGCATGAAACCCAAAGGGATCTACATAAATGGAAAAACATACCATGCTCATGGATAGGCAGACTCAACATTGTGAAAATGGCAATTCTACCTAAAGCAATCTACAAATACAATGCAATTCCGATACAAATACCAACAACATTCTTCAAAGAGATGGAAAAACTAATTATTAACTTTATATGGAAAGGGAAGAAACCTCGAATAAGTAAAGCACTACTGAAGAAAAAGAATAAAGTTGGAGGACTCACACTACCTGACTTGAGAACCTACTATACAGCTACAGTACTCAAAACAGCCTGGTACTGGTACAACAACAGAGACATTGACCAATGGAACAGAATTGAGAACTCAGATGTAAATCCATCCACCTACGGTCACCTGATTTTTGACAAGGGCCCAAAATACATCAAATGGGGAAAAGACAGTCTTTTTAACAAATGGTGCTGGCAAAACTGGATATCCATTTGTAGAAAAATGAAACAGGACCCATACCTCACACCATATACAAAAACTACTTCAAAATGGATCAAAGACCTGAATATAAAGCCTCAAACTATAAAATTCATAGAAGAAAAAATAGGACCAACACTTCAGACCTTAATACATGGCATTAACAGGATACAAACCATAAACATCAACACAAAAAACCCAACAGATAAACTAGATAATTGGGATCTTCTAAAAATCAAACATCTATGCTCTTCAAAAGATTTCACCAAAAGAGTTAAAAGAGAACCTACAGACTGGGAAAAAATTTTTGGACAGTACAAGTCAGACAAAGGTCTAATCTCCATAATCTACAAGAAAATCCAACACCTCTACAACAAAAAGACAACCAATCCTATCAAAAAATGGGCAAAGGAAATGAACAGACACTTCACCAAGGAAGACATTCAAATGGCCAACAGACACATGAGGAAATGCTCGCGATCACTAGCCATTAGAGAAATGCAAATTAAAACCACAATGAGATACCATCTCACCCCGGCATTACTGGCACGAATCAAAAACACTGGAAATAACAAATGTTGGAGGGGCTGCGGGGAGACGGGAACTCTTATACACTGCTGGTGGGAATGCAAAATGATACAGCCATTTTGGAAAATGATATGGCGTTTCCTCAGAAAGCTAGAAATAGACGTACCATTCGATCCAGCAATCCCACTCCTAGGAATATATCCTAGAGAAATAAGAGTCATCACTCGAATAGACATATGCACACCTATGTTCATGGCAGCATTATTCACAATAGCAAAACGATGGAAACAACCTCGATGTCCATCAACAGACGAATGGATACACAAACTATGGTACATACACACAATGGAGTACTATGCAATGAGAAAGAACAATGAATCGGTGAACCATCTCATAACATGGATGAAACTGGAGGACATCATGCTGAGTGAAATAAGTCAATCACAAAAGGACAAATATTGTATGAGACCTCTATTGTAAAAACCCATGAAAATATTCACATGCAAAATGTAACAATCCTTGTTGGTTACCAGGGATGGGGGGGGGGGGATACTAAATAGGTAATAGGTAAGTGGTAACTTGGGTGAGAGCTGAGATAGTACATAGTACAGGGGAAACTAACACAACCTGCACAAGGAAAGGTCATGGAGGCCCTATAGACACATCCAAACCCCCCAAGGGACTGAGTTGTTGGACGGAGGGCTCTGGGGACCATGATCTCGGGGAACATCTAGCTCAATTGGCATGACACTACTTATAAAGATAATGCTCTACATTCTACCTTGGTGAGTAGTGTCTGGGGTCTTAAAAGCCTATGAGCGGCCATCTAAGATACTCCACTGATCTCATCCCTTTGGGAACAAGGGAGAACGAAGAGAACAGGATACAAGGAAAAGATTAGTCCGAAGGACTAATGGTCCACAGCTACCAAGGCCTCCACGGGACTGAGCCCAGTACAGCTGGATGGTGCCCGGCTACCACCAATGACTCCTCTGACCAGGATCACAACAGAGGGTTCTGGGCAGAGCTGGAGTAGGATGTAGAGCATAATTTTAACTCCCAAAAAAAAAAAAAAAAAAGAAGACCAGATATACTGGCCTAAAGAATACTAGAGAAACCTCGAGAGTGTGGCCCCCAGACACCCTTTCAGTTCAGAGGGGAAGTTACCTTCAAGGTTCGATGTTAAGCCTGGGAATGGACACCCCAGTAAAACTAAATGGGACTAACGATGTACAGGAGTCCGGTGACAAGGGCCAGAAGGCAGAGGGAGAGTAGGAAACTGATGATAAGGAACACAAATTGAATAAGGACACTGTCGATGTATTGTGAGATTGTTGACCACTGCTATAGGGCAACATTTGTAGTAACTATTAAATGGGAGGCTGTTTTGTCCTGTAAGCCTTCATCTTGGGCAAGAATGGCAGCACAATTGGAAGAGCATAGTCAATATCACTTAAATGTGTAAGTAAAAAGTTTTGAAATGGTGTTTAAATAAAATAAAAATAAATAAATAAATAAATAAACAAATGAGACTAAAGAGGTACAATAGTCCACTGACAAGGTCCAGAAGACAGAAGGGGACAAGGAAGCCCCCTGGTGATAGGGAACACAAGGTGGAGTAAGGATATTCTTGATGTGCTGTGAGATTGTTAACCATTGTCATAGGGCAACATGTGTAGTAACTGTTAAATGAAAAACTATTTTGTTCTGTAAGCCTTCATCTTAAGTGAGAATAACAGCACAGTTGGAAGAGCGTAGTCACTGTCACTGAACTGTGAATGTAGAAAATTTTGAAACGGTGTATCTTTGGCCATCTGTAATTTTCATCAAAAAAAAAGGTTGAGAATTTAGAGGCTTAATACGTTGTGGGGTTGTTAACCAATGTCAAAAAAAACAACATGTGTACTACTATTTCATGAGAAACTATTTGCTCTGTAAGCTTTCACCTGAAGTACAATAAAATATATATTAAAAAAAAAAAAAAAAAGAATCATCTTAGATGAAGGGAAGGACAGCACACACTAAAGGGGAAGTCAGCACAACTGGACTAAACCAAAGCTAAGAAGTTTCCTGAATACTATCAAACACATTGAGAGACAGAGTAGCAGGGATGCCGGGTCTGGGGACTATGCTTTCAGGAGACATCTAGGTCAACTGGCATAACAAAGCTTATCAAGAAAATGTCCTGCACCCTACTTTGGTGAGTGGCATCTGGGGTCTTAAAAGCTCATAAGCGGCCATCTAAGGTGCATCAATTGGTCCCAACCACTTGGAGTAAAGGAGAATGAAGAACACCAAAGACACAAGGAAAGTAGTAGCCCAAGAGACAGAAAGGGCCACATAAACCAGAGACTTCATCAGCCTGAGACCAGAAGAACTAGATGGTGCCTGGCTATCACCAGTGAACGTCCTGACAGGGAACACAACAGAGGGTCCCTGATGGAGCAGTAGAACGATGGGGTGTAGAACTCAAATTCTAGTGAAAAGACCAGGCTTAATGGTTTGACTGAGACTGGAGGCGCCCCGGAAGGCATGGCCCCTGGACTTTCTATCAGCCCAGAACTAAAACAATTTCTGAGGCCAACTCTTCAGACAGGGATCAGACTGGACTGTAGGACATAAAGTGATAGTCATGAAGAGTGCGCCTCTTAGTCAAGTAGATACAAGAGACCAAAGGGGCAGCTTCTGTCCAGAGGTGAGATGGGAAGGCAGAGAGGGTTAGGAGCTGGTTGAATGGTCACAGGGAATCAGGGGCAGAAAGGAGGAGTGTGCTGTTGTAGAATGGGGTGAGCAATTAGGGTCTCATAACAATGTATGTAAAAAAAATTTTTTTTTGTTGTTTGGGAGACCAACTTGAAATGTGAACTTCATTTAATTACAGCAATAAAAAAGAAAGAAAAGAAAAAAACAGTCATTTCCTGCCTGGGTGGTGACAGAGGTCACCGGTTTCTGCAGCTCCCAGTCTGGCTGAGTCACAGCAGTGACACTGGAGCTGCCTCTTCCACCATCAGCCGTGCTGCCGTCCTCTGGCCAAGTCTACAGCAATAGCCTTTGCCCCTGGGAACAGCTGAGAATCATTGTGATAATTTTTCCCCAAAAACTAAAACTGTACAAATGTCCTCAGAGACACCTCCCTGGTCGCCCATATTATAAATTCAGTCCTGTTAAACACTCTCATCACCCTGCTCTCCTTGGTAGCATTTAGCACATTATATCATTCAATGTTTATTTGTGTGACTATTTAACGTTCTTTTCCTCCGTTAGACTGTCAGCTCTATGATAGCAACACCCCTGTCTGTCATACAGTAAAACCAAAACCCACTGCTGTCGAGTGAATTCTGACTCATAGCGACCCTGTAGGACAGTAGAACTGCCCCAGACGGTTTCCGAGACTGTGATCTTTACAGAAGCAGACTGACACTCTGGTGTGTTTAGCAGAGACTGAAAGTTGAAACATGAGATCTGGAATTTTCAAATCCCAACTAAACCAGGGAAGGAGAAGGGGCTCTCACAGAGAGGGAGAGGAAACAGTAAGCAAAAGCCAAAGGTTCTGCCCCCTAAGAATTTCTTGCAGAAAGTAGTGGGGCAAAAACATCAAATACTGGGGAAAACTGAGAAAGTTAACAGCCTCGAAAATTCCAGTGCCCTACAAAAAAAGTCGTAAGACAAAGTCAGAGAAACAATGGTCTGGCCAAGAGAACATGACAAAGGAGGTGAAGGCATATCTAAAACCAAACCAAACTCACTGCCACTGAGTGGATTCCGACTCATAGCAACCCTATAGGACAGACTAGAATGCCCGCATAGGATTTCCAAGGCTGTAATCTTTAAGAAAGCCGACTGCCACATCTTTCTCCCATGGAGTGGCTGGTGGGTTTGAACCGCTGACCTTTCGGTTAGCAGTTGAGTGCTTAACCATTGCACCACCGGGGTTCCTATCATACAGTAGGTCCTCAATAATGTTTGTTGAAAGAATGAACAAATCACTAATGGACCACAACTACCACGGCCTCCTGCAGCCTGAGTCCAATACAACGAGATGGTGCCCGGCTACCACCAGTGACTGCTCTGACAGAGATCGCAACAGAGGGAGAAAAATGTAGAACAAAATTCTAACTCACAAAAAAAGACCAGACTTACTGGCCTGACAGAGACTGGAGAAACCCTGAGAGTATGGCCCCCAGACACCCTTTTAGCTCAGTAATGAAGTTACTCCTGAAGTTCACCCTTCAGCCGAAGATTAGACAGCCCCATAAAACCAAAGGAGACTAATGGGGCACAACAGTCCAGGGACAAGGACTAGAAGGCAGAAGGGGACAGGAAAGCTGGTAATAGGGAAGCCAAAGTCAAGAAGGGAGAGGGTTGACATATCGTGGAGTTGTTAACCGATGTCATAAAACAGTATGTGTACTGTTTAATGAGAAACTGCTTGTTCTGTAAACCTTCATCTAAAGTACAATAAAAAAAAAAAAAAGAAAGAATGAATAAAAGAATAGACCACACCACTCAAAGGCTCAGAAATGGAAGATTGACTGAGTCGCAAACCTTTCCCAGAGCTGGAGTTTAGCAGGAATAGCCTGACCCAACTCCTCCCTTTCTCCTTTAGAAAAACAGGGTCAAGCATCCTGAGGCTCCTGCCCTAACCCTAAACCAAACCCAAATCCACTGCCATCAAGCTGATTCCGACTCACGGCAACCCCACGTGTTACAGACTAGAACTGCTCCATAGGGTTTTCTTGGCTGTAATCTTCATGGAAGCAGATGGCCAGGCCTTTCTTCTGTGGCACATCTTGGTGAGCTTGAACTACCAACCTTTAGGATAGTAGTGGAGTGCAAACCGTCTGTGCCATGATGGTCATCTCACCACAGCAGAACAGCTCAACCTGGTCAGCAGCAATGGTAGAGATTGCCTTCAGAGCCCCAGTATTCATTCCTTCCTCCCTTTATAGTAAAAGAATTCTCCATTTTTAGCTGGGCATGGTGTCCAAGGAAAAAAGCTGCATTTCCCAGTTTCCCCTGAATTAGGTGTGGCCGTGTGACTACATTTTGGTCAATAAGGTGTGAAAAGTATTGTGTGTGACTTATGGAACATATCCTTAAAAGGAAGGAGGGGCATTCGTTCTTCCATCTTACAGGTGGGAAGAAGAATGTGATGGCTGGAACTGAGCAGCCGTACTGGATCATGAGATGAACACCACATGTGGAGGATGACCAAGCATCAAGTCAGAGGAGTGCTGAATGCAGCTCATGAGAGTTAATTATGTGCATCTCTTCCCAACTCCGCATTCAGTGATGTCACTGCAGTAGCTTGATTTTGACTGTGGTCAAGGATTTTGCTTTTTTTTTTTTTTCCCCCCCCCAGAAAGCTAATTTACCAGCACACCAGTGAAGAAGAATCAAGAGTCTGGAGACTTTGTGAAGTCACCCAACTAGCCCTGCCCTAAATCCCTGTGGATTCCTTTTACAGGAAAGAAGTAAGGTATCTTATTTAAGCCACTGTTATTTTAGCGTTTAGAGAAGAACGACATAATTGTATACACCTTGGTGTCTGCCTTCAGATACTTTTTGCTAGAGCAGGAAAGAGGACTAGTGGATATACAACAATCAGAGATCAAATCATTGCTAAGATTATTAATTCACCACCCATTTATTCAACACATCTTCCCTCAGCACCTGGTCTATGTGGGGCTCTGTCCTGGGCAGTGTGGGGACACAGCTGTGACCACAACCCTGCCCTTCAGGAGCTCACAGTCCAGTTGGGAAGACAGACCCATCCCGAGACAGTGGCAACCCAGGGTGGTCAGGGCTAGAATGTGAGAGCCCACGGGGGCTCCTGATTTAGCCTGGGAATCCTGGGGGGCTTCCTGAGGGAGGCATCAGCTGTGCTGCAGAACACATTAAGATCATTAACAAGAGCAATCACATCTCCAGACAGTGATATTTGCCAGACATTGCACTAAAGGGCTTGAACACATCATTTCCGTTTATTACCCCAAACCCTAGAAAGCAGATGCTACTCTTAGCTCCATTTTACTGATGATGAAATTGAGTTGTCACTTCCTGTCATTATGAAACTTACAGCCAAGTAGGTGACACAGACTCGTCCCTATATAGTGACAGCTCAAAGCAGGCTGGGCTGGGATGGGGAAGTCCAGAGAGAAGCCCAGAGGAAGCTGGTTCCTGCAGCTCCAAGCCTGGCTGTGTCTCAGTGGTGACCAGAGCGGGGCATGGCCCAGCCTGAGCAGTCTAGGAGGACTTCCTGGAGAAGAGGGTGGCTCAGCTGTGACCTGAAGTATAAGTTGTTTTTGGGTGCTGTCAAGTTGATTCTGAGTCATAGCAACCCAATGTGACAGAGTAAAACTGCCCCATAGGGTTTTCTTGGCTGTAATCATTACTGAAGCAGATTGCCAGGTCTTTCTCCCTCTGAGTGGGTTCAAACTGACAACTTTTTGGTTAGCAACCAAGCGCTTAACCATTGCACCACCAAGGCTCCTTGAAGTATAAGTAGCCACGTGAAAAACAGAGGGAAAATGTTCCAAGCAGAAAACCAAAAAACCAAACCTTTTTCTGGAGAGTTGATTCCAACTCACAGCGACCTGCTATGTTACAGAGTAGAACTGCCCCATAGGGTTTTCTTGGCTGTAATCTTTACAGGAGCCAATGGCCATTGTTCCAGGCAGACCCATTGCCATCAAGTGGATTCTGACTCATAGCAACCCTATAGGACAGAGTAGAACTGCCCCATAGGGCTTCCAAGGCTGTGATCTTTATGGGACCTGACTGCCACATCTTTCTCCCATAGAGCAGCTGGCGGGTTGGAACCGCTGACCTTTTGGATAACAGCCAAGCTCTTAACCACCATGCCACCAGGGCTCCCCTCATTCCAGGCAGAGAAAAAAAAAACCATTGCCGTGGAGTTGATTCCAACTCATAGAGATCCTACAGGACACAGTAGAACTGCCCCCATAGGGTTCCCAAGGAGTGGCTGGTGGATTTGAACTGCAGACCTTTTGATTAGCAGCTGAGTTCTCAACCACTGTGCCACCAGGGCTCCAATCCAGGCAGAGGGCACTGCAAATACAAAAGCTGGAGGTGAGAGACCACGTGAACCTGGTTCTTTTAGAGGGATTGCTAGTGTTTCTGTCTGGCTGGTGTGTAAAAGGGTGAGGGGAAGAGATGATGTCAGAGCTGTCATCAGGGGTCAGATAATGCGGGGTTGAGTCGGCCAGGCTCAGGGACATTATCCTGCAGGCTACAAGAGCGGTGTAGGGAGAGGCTCTGGCTAGTCATCACTAGGCAGAAGGGAAGTGTTGAGGGCAGCTTTCATTTCCTCCCCTGGCCTTGGGAGGCTCTTGGGATCTGGAGCGGGAAGAGGAGGGGGACAGCCATTGTGAGGCATCTCCACCCCCTGAGGTGTCCCTGGGGTGGTGCAAACAGTTAACACGGTCGGCTGTGTGTGATGAGGCACCTAGAGGTGTCTTGGAAGAAAGGCCTGGCCATCTACTTCCAAAAACTCAGCCATTGTGATTTCTTGTCCTCTGTCACATACATTCCTAGGAACAAATTTTCTGGGCCACAGGGCATGTGCATTGGTGGTTTTTAGAAGTGTTATGGATTGGTGCACAGTGCTATCCAAAAGGTCAGCAGTTGGAATCCACCAGCTGCTCCTTGGAGACCCTACAGGGGCAGTTCTACTCTGTCCTATAGTGTCGCTGTGAGTAGGAATTGACTTGATGGCAATGGGTTTGGATTTTTTTTTTTTAAGGGGGATGGATTGAATTATCTCCTCCCAAAATACGTGTTGAAATCATAACCCCTGTACCTTTAAAAGATCTCTGAGGACTTCCGGCAAAATGGCGCTTTAAGAAGAAGCACCATGCCGTCCCTCCACAGCAAAGATCTGAAAAACTAAGCCAAACAGAGAAAACAACAATCCTGAAACCCTAAAACATCAAATGAAGAGATAAAGAACTCAGCCAAGCACCAAATGGAGTGAGAAAACTGACAGGGAACAGAGAGCGAGGAGAGATTCATGCAGAGGTCCCCTACCAGCTAACACAGCTTCGATCCGCCATCTTGGACTCCTATCGGAGACCAGCAAACAGGGGGTACGAGAAAGCAGCTTCACGGAGCTTCCAGTGGGAGACAAAACAACTGGTAATTTGCAATATACGCTTTCCCACACCCTGCCCTTCTTCACCCCGACTCGGCCTCCTCTGCTTCCCACGGCCACAATCTCTGTCCAGGAAACACCAGCTGCTTGGATTCCACACATCCGAATGGGCCGGCTCTCTGAGTGCCATTTGTTGGCTGCTGGTGTTGCTTTTTTTCCTGCTTCTTTTGATTTCTTCCTTACCTCTCACCACCTCCCCCTCCTTTCGCTCAAATACCTGGCTCCGTGTGCCATCTTTGCTTCTTCCTGAGGGGCTGTGGAGATCCGTTCGAGTGTGGAGCTGCTTCCCAGTCTGGGCTGCCATGCTGGTGGGATCCTGGGGCTTTTGTTTGTTTGTTTGTTTTGAATTGTTTGTTTGTTTTCTTTTCCTTTTCTTGAGTTGGGAGCCCTTTCTGGCCAGGTGGTGCTGCGTGGCAAGGAGACTACCCCCTCGGCTTGCACAGACGTGCAGAGGGATCCCTGAGCACATTTCTTTCTTCGTTGTTTCTTTTTTTTCTGTTTTTTTGGGGGCTTTTCTTGTTCTTTTTTTTTTTTTTAATTTGTTTTGTTTTCTTTTCCCTCTTTTTCCCTTTTTGTCTTTCTTCATTACTCAGTTTCTCGTCTCTCTATATCTTCCTTCTCTTTCTGTTCCCTGAATACCTGGCATTGTATACCTCTACACCTTCTAGCCAGGCTGTACTGCAACACCTGAGAGCGACTTCCCCTGACCTCATACCTGCACCGGTGGGTTCCCTGGGAACTTTTCAGTTCTTTAACCTTTCTGATTTTTATTTATTAATTCTTTTCTTTTCTTTTCTTCCTCTTCCCCTTTCTGTTTTTCTCCATTTCATAGTCTCTCATCTCTCCACTCCAATGGCAAGCTCCCCTAGCATTCTTTTTTGTTTGTTTGTATGTTTTTGGCTCCTGTTCCTCTCTCCTCTCTCTCATATCCATCTTAGCTCTGCACATAACAATCTCCCTGCTACATCCTGCCTACCTGCACCATGGGCTTAACGTCACACCACCAAGCAGCACAGGCACGGCCTACTGGAACCTGCCCTGCACTGATTACCGACCTGCCCTGGTGGCTGTAGTAAGTGCCACAAACAACCCGTCTCAGTAACTCCTCTTCAGCTAGACCTGCCCTGCCATACCATATCTGAGTGACTGACCCTGCCAATTGGAGAAGGAGGCAAAAAGTATTGTGCCCACAGATGAGCAAATAACAAAGAACACAAAGTCCACTTGCTCAGACATAGTCAAATTTTTTTTAACAAAAAGGATGAAGCAAACAAATCCACAATCAATAAATGAGAAAAATAACTACTGAATGCCCTGAAGACAGCAGACAATATCAAAACATTTACAAAAACAGGACAGGATGGTTCCAGTAGGCATCCAAAACAAAACACCAGATGACTTTCCAGTGGAAGAAAATGCACTAGAACTACCTGATAGGGAATTCAAATCTCTAATACTCAGAATTCTCAAAGAGCTGAGGCAAAAAGCTGACAAACATGAGGGAAAAATAGAAAAATTCATGGAAAATACAGACAAAAAATTGGAAGAATTCAGGAAAATAATGCAGGAACAAAATGCCAAAAATAAATCCACAACTAGAATTTATACAAAGACAACAATTAGAAATCCAAAAGATAAACAACAAGATTTCAGAAATGGATGGTGTCATAGAAGGGCTGAGAAGCAGATTTGAAAGAAGACAGGATCAGTGGAATTGAAGACAAACACTTGGATACAACTCTGTCCCAGGAAAACTCAGAAAAAAGAACAAAGAAAAATGAAGAGACCCTGAGAGTTATGTGGGATACAATCAAAAGCTAAAATTTTCGAGTGACTGGAATTCCAGAACAGGGGGAGAAAACAGAAAACACAGAGGATCATTGGAGAACTGCTGACAGAAAACTTCCCCAATATCATGAAAGATGAAAAGCTGGCCATCCAAGAAGCTTAACGAACCCCATCTAGGAGAGACCCCAAAAGAAAATCACCAAGGCATATCATAATCACACTCGCCAAAACCAAAGACAAACAAAGAATCCTGAGAGCAGCTCATGAAAAACAAGAAGTCACATACAAATGAGAAACAATAAGACTAAGCTCAGATTATTCGGCAGAAACCATGCAGGCAGGAAGGCAATGGGATGACATACATAAAATCTTGAAAGAAAAAAAATTGCCAGCCAAGAATAATATATCCTGCAAAACTCTCGTTCAAATTTGATGGTGAAATTAGGTCATTTCCAGATAAACAGAAATTAAGGGAATATGTAAAAGTCAGACCAAACTTACAAGAATTATTAAAGGGAGTTCTTCGATCTGAGGACAAACGACTTCAGCTCACAGGCAGAATCTAGGATGCAGGATCATACCAGCCAGATACCAATCTAGGAAATGAACTCTCAAGGACTATCCAAAACCAAAAGAAATACAACACAGAATCAGAGCAGTTAATCAGTAAATGACAAAAACATCAAAACAATAAAAGAGGGAATAAACAGCATAGGTATAGAACCTTCTAATGGAGAGGAAGGCAAGGCAATACCAAGTAATGGTAGACTGCTTCAAACTTAGAAAGATAAGGCTAAAATTCATGGTAACCACAAAGAAAGTTAACAAACATACTCATAAAAAAAGAGGAAAATCATAAAGTCTCGGCACAAACAAAACCTACAAAAACAAAAGAAATGAAAAAAAAATCCACAAACAAAAGTAACTCAGCGCGAGAGTAAGAAGAACAAAGAAAACGTCAGCACCACAAAAAAAGCACTACAAAATGACAGCAACCAACTCACATCTTTCAATAATTACACTGAATGTAAATGGACTCAATGCACCCATAAAGAGATGGAGAGTGACAGAATGGATAAGAAAACAGGATCCATCAATATGCTCTCTACAAGAGACACACCTTAGAAACAAAGATGTGAATTTATTAAAAGTCAAAGGTTGGAAAAAAATATATCAAGCTAACAACTACCAAAAAAGAGCAGGAGTGGCAATTCTAATCTCAGATAAAATAGACTTTAAAACAAAATCTACCATAAAAGACAAAGAAGGACACTGTATATTGATTAAGGGGATGATCCATCATGAAGACATAACCATAATAAACATCTACGCACCCAATGACAGGGCTCCAAAATACATAAAACAAACTCTAACAACACTGAAAAGAGAAATTGACAATTCCACAATAATAGTAGGAGACTTCAACACACCATTCTCAGTAAAGGACAGAACAACTAGAAAGAAACTCAGCAAAGATACAGAAGACCTAAAGGGCATGATCAGCCAACTTGACCTCATAGACATGTATAGAACACTCCATCCAACCGCTGCGAAGTACACATTCTTTTCCAATGCACATGGAACATTCTCCAGAACAGACCACATCTTAGGCCACAGAGCAATCCTCAACAAGATCCAAAACGCTGAGACAATTCAAAGTATCTTCTCTGACCACAATGCCATCAAGGTAGAAATTAACAATAGAAAGAGCAAGGAAAAAAAATCAATTACATGGGAACTGAATAATACTCTGCTTACACATCACTGGGTAATAGAAGAAATCAGAGATGGAATCAAAAAATTCCTAGAATCAAATGAGAATGAAAACACATCGTACCAAAACCTTTGGGACACAGCAAAGGCAGTCCTCAGAGGACAATTTATAGCAATAGATGCACATATCAAAAAAGAAGAAAGGGACAAAATCAAAACATTAACTTCAGAACTCAAACAAATAGAAAGAGAACAGCAAAAAAAGCCCACAACCACCGGAAGACAGGAAACAGTAAAGATCAGAGCAGAAATAAATGAAATAGAGAACAGAAAAACAATAGAAAGAATCAACAAAACCAAAAGTTGGTTCTTTGAAAGAATCGACAAAATCGACAAACCACCGGCCAGACTGACAAAAGAAAAACAGGAGAGGACACAAATAACCCAAATAAGAAATGAAATGGGGGACATTACAGCAGACCCAACTGAAATAAAAAGGATTATAACAGAATATTATGAAAAACTATACACCAACAAATTTGAAAGCTTAGAGGAAATGGATAAATTTCTAGAAACACACGGCCTACCCAAACTACAACAAAGTGATGTTGAAAATCTGAACAGACCCATAACAAGAGAAGAGATTGAAAAGGTAATAAAAAAAACTCCCAACAAAGAAAGCCCTGGCCCAGATGACTTCACTGGAGAACTGTACACAACATTTACGGAAGAGTTTGTACCAGTGCTACTCAAGATATTTCAGAGCATGGAAGAGGAAGCAACACTTCCAAATTCATTCTATGAAGCCAGCATAATGCTGATACCAAAACCAGGCAAAGACGTCACAAAAAAAGAAAATTACAGACCAATATCTCTCATGAATATAGATGCAAAAATTCTGAACAAAATTCTAGCCGATAGAATTCAGCATCATATCAAAAAAATAATACACCATGACCAAGTAGGATTCATACCAGGTATGCAAGGATGGTTCAACATTAGAAAATCAATCAACATAATCCACCACATAAATAAAAGGAAAGAAAAGAATCACATGACCATCTCAAATGATGCAGAAAAGGCATTTGACAAAGTCCAACACCCATTCCTGATAAAAACTCTCAATAAAATAGGTATAGAAGGGAAATTTCTCAACATAATAAAGGGCATCTATGCAAAACCAATGGCCAACATCATTCTTAATGGAGAGAGGCATTCCCCTTGAAAACAGGAACAAGACAAGGATGCCCTTTATCACCACTCCTATTTAACATTGTGCTGGAAGTTCTAGCTAGAGCAATAAGGCAAGAAAAAGAAATAAAGGGCATCCAAATTGGTAATGAAGAGGTTAAACTGTCCCTGTTTGCAGATGATATGATACTATACATAGAAAACCCTAAAGACTCCATGAGAAATCTACTGGAACTAATAGAAAGTTTCAGCAGAGTAGCAGGATACAAGCTAAACATTCAAAAATCAGTTGGATTCCTATACACCAATAAGGAGAACAATGAAAAGGAAATCAGGAAAACAATACCATTTTCAATAACCCCTAAAAAGATAAAATACTTAGGAATAATTCTGACCAGGGATGTAAAAGACCTATACAAAGAAAACTACAAAACACTACTGCAAGAAACCCAAAGGGATCTACATAAGTGGAAAAGCATACCATGCTCATGGATAGGCAGACTCAACATTGTGAAAATGACAATTCTACCCAAAGCAATTTACAAATACAACGCAATCCCCATCCAAATACCAACAACATTCTTCAAAGAGATGGAAAAACTAATCATTCACTTTATATGGAAAGGGAAGAAGCCCGAATAAGTAAAGCACTACTGAAGAAGAAGAATAAAGTTGGAGGACTCACACTACCTGACTTCAGAACCTACTATACAGCTACTGTAGTCGAAACAGCCTGGTACTGCTACAATGACAGATACATTGACCAATGGAACAGAATTGAGAACCCAGATGTAAATCCATCCACCTACAGTCATCTGATCTTCAACAAGGGCCCCAAGTCCATCAAATGGGGAAAAGACAGTCTTTTTAACAAATGGTTCTGGCAAAACTGGATATCCATCTGCGAAAAAATGGAACAGGACCCATACCTCACACTGTATACAAAAACTACTTCAAAATGGATCAAAGACCTGAATATAAAGCCTAAAACCATAAAGTTCATAGAAGAAAAAAATAGGACCAACACTACAGGCCTTAACACACGGCATTAACAGGATACAAACCATAACCATCAATGCACAAACCTCAATAGATAAGCTAGATAACTGGGATCTTCTAAAAATCAAACACCTATGCTCTTCAAAAGACTTCACCGAAAGAGTCAAAAGAGAACCTACAGACTGGGAAAAAATTTTTGGACAGTACAAGTCAGACAATGGTCTAATCTCCATAATCTACAAGAAAATCCAACACCTCTACAACAAAAAGACAAATAATCCTATTAAAAAATGGGCAAAGGAAATGAACAGACACTTCACCAAAGAAGACATTCAAATGGCCAACAGACACATGAGGAAATGCTCATGATCACTAGCCATTAGAGAAATGCAAATTAAAACCACAATGAGATACCATCTCACCCCCGGCACTTCTGGCACGAATCAAAAACACTGGAAATAACAAACGATGGAGGGACTGCGGGGAGATCGGAACTCTTATGCGCTGCTGGTGGAAATGCAAAGTGATACAACCATTTTGGAAAATATATGGCGCTTCCTCAGAAAGCTAGAAATGGACATACCATACGATCCAGCAATCCCACTCCTAGGAATATATCCTAGAGAAATAAGAGTCGTCACTCGAATAGATACATGCACACCTATGTTCATGGCAGCATTGTTCACAATAGCAAAACGATGGAAACAACCTAGATGCCCATCAACAGATGAATGGATAAACAAACTATGGTACATACACACAAGGGAGTACTATGCAACGAGAAAGAACAACAATGAATCTGTGAAGCATCTCATAACATGGATGAAACTGGAGGACATTATGCTGAGTGAAATAAGTCAATCACAAAAGGACAAATATTGTTTGAGACCTCTATTGTAAAAACCCATGAAAAAGTTCACATACAAAATGTAACAATCTTTGTTGGTCACCAGGGATGGGAGGGGTAGGGGGGGAATACTAAATAGGCAATAGATAAGTGGTATCTTGGGTGAAGGGTGAGACAGTACACAATACAGGAGAAACTAGCACAACTTGTACTCGGAAAGGTCTTGGAAGCCCCACAGACACATCCGAACTCCCTGAGGGACTGAATTGCTGGGTGGAGGGCTGTGGGGACCATGGTCTCGGGGAACATCTAGCTCAATTGGCATAACACAGTTTATAAAGACAATGTTCTACATTCTACCTTGGTGAGTAGTGTCTGGGGTCTTAAAAAGCCTGTGAGCGGCCATCTAAGATACTCCACTGGTCTCATCCCTTCGGGAACAAGGGAGACTGAAGAGAACAGGATACAAGGAAAAGATTAGTCCAAAGGACTAATGGACCACAGCTACCAAGGCCTCCACCGGACTGAGTCCAGTACAGCTAGATGGTGCCCGGCTACCACCACTGACTGCTCTGACCAGGATCACAACAGAGGGTTCTGGACAGAGCTGGAGAAGGATGTAGAGCATAATTCTAACTCACAAAAAGAAGACCACATTTACTGGCCTAAAGGAGACTGGAGAAACCCCGAGAGTATGGCCCCCAGACACCCTTTTAGCTCAGTGGTGAAGTTATTATCTCTGAGGTTCACCGTTCAGCTTGGGAGTGAACAGCCCTGTAAAACCAAATGGGGCTAATGAGGTACAGTAGTCCGGTGACAAAGGCCAGAAGGCAGATGGGGACAAGGAAGCACTAGTGTTGCCCCGTGTAACTGCGTACTCATCGTTTTCCGTGTGTGTGACAGTATCTGTCACACATATTTGTAGAAACAAATTTCCTGGGCCAAACAGCACGTGCATTGGAAGTTTTGAGAAGCCCCTCAAAGTATTTGTTGAAATCCTAACCCCCGTACCCATAAGGTCCCCGGAGCCCAAGGTTGAGTAAGGATATTGTTGATGTGTTGTGAGATTGTTAACCATTGTCATAGGGCAACATGTGTAGTAACTGTTAAATGAGAAACTATTTTGTTCTGTAAGCCTTCACCTGAAGTACAATTAAAAAAAAAAAAAAAGATCCCTGAGTGGCACAAACAGTCTTCACTTGGCTACTAACCGAAAGGTTGTCAGTTTGAACCCATCCAGCTGCACCACAGAAGAGAGGCCTGGGAGATCTGATTCCACAAAGATCACAGCCAAGAAAACTCTACCGAGCTCTGTTCTACTCTGACGCACTCGGGGTTGCCATGAGTCAGAGCTGACTCAACAGTAACTGGGTTTTTTTGGGTATTGTTTTTGTTTTTTTTTTAACTACACACTGAATGGATGTGGGAAGTAGGGTCTGGTAGGAGAAGAGAGGGAAATACCAGGTCTGGTAGCCAGGAGGCTGTCAGGGAAGGACAGGCATAGTGGTTGATATTTTCAGAGTTTTATTTTTCAGCTCTTTCCTACTTGGTCTCAGAGTATAGACGACAAAAGCTTTGCCCTCACCAACATCACTACCTCTTTCTCTGTCCATCCCCAGAATAGCACCCCAAAGAGGGCAGGATGGGGGTTTTCACAGCCATTTTCCACATAAGGAGCATGAGATTTAGTTGCATAAAGTCCCAACTCGGCATAAACTCTGTAGTTCCTAATCAGGGAGGCCCAGCAGGGTAGCACAGGGTGACCTCACAGCCCCCAAAATGCCAATAATAATTGCTGCCAAATAACTTACTTAACCATCACATGTCTTTATGATGATCCCTGATTTTACGGATGAGAAAAAGGAAGCAGAAGAAGCCATGCAGGTTTCTTAGGATCACACAGCTGTGAACTGGTGAAACCGGGATTTGAACCAAGAGAGTCAGACTCTGGCACCCCTGTTCCCAACCGCCACGTGACACTGCTCACTTGCTATCTCTCTCTGTCGCTCTCTTGTTATCTCTCTCTGCTCTTCCCAAACTTTCTACACAGATGATTTTGGACAAAGCTTGGCATCTGAAATTTTAAAAGCGTCCCAGTGATTACCATGGACAACCCGGGGTGTGAACCACTGCCTCTCCCCTGCTTTGCTGGCAGGAGTTAAACTATTGCTAACCAAGAGGGTGGTGGGTTCCAACACACCTGGAAGTGCCTCGGAAGAAAGGCCTGGTGATCTACTTCCAAAAGGTCACAGCCTTGAAGACACTATGGAGCACAGTTCTACTCTGCAACACACAGGGTCACCATGAGTCAGAATCAACTTGATGGAAATTGGGTTTTTGTTTTCGTTTTTGTGAGAGCGGGGATGGTAATTTGGCAGTATCCTCTTGTCTTAGTTACCCTACTGCAAAAGTAATAAAAATTACTATATATGAATGGCTTGAAAGAACAATTTATTGTCTCACAGTTTGGGAGGTTAGAAGTCCGAATCATGGCCTCAGCTATAACAGAGGGTCCTTCCTTGTCGGTAGCCCCTGAATTTCCTTGGTGTTCCTTGGTGTCTGTCTTCCCTGTGTGTGTCTCTGTGTCTACTCTGCCTTTTTTTTAACAACTCAGAAGCGATTATGTTTAAGACCCCACCCTGCTCTGATAATGACATCGTTAACATAACAAAAAGACCCCTATTTCCAAATACAGTCATATTGACAGGTACCAAACAAAAACATTTGCCCTCAAGTCGTTCCGGACTCATGGAGATCCCATGCATTACAGAGTAGCACTGAGCTCTGTCGGATTTTCTTGGCTGTGATCTTTCTGGAAGCAGATCACCAGGGCTTTCTTTCACAATACTGCCGGCTGGGTTCAAACCGACAACCTTTTGGTTAGTAGCCAAGCACAAACCGTTTGCTCCACCGGGGACCTTTTATGGGTACAGGGGTTAGGATTTCAACAAATACTTTGAGGGGCTTCTCAAAACTTCCAATGCACATGCTGTTTGGCCCAGGAAATTTGTTTCTAGAAATATATGCGAAGGATACCGTCACACACACTGAAAATGATGAGTACGCAGTTACACGGGGCAACACTAGTGCAAAGGGTCAGGAACACCCAAAAGCCTCAGCCACTGAGAACAGGTTCAAATATCAGAGTGCATCTATGCAATGGAATAAGCACAGCAGTGAATGAATGAATGAATGAGGCAGCTCGTTAGCCCTAGTATGGAAAGTTCACCAAGATATGTTGCCAAGTGAAACACAGGAAAAGGCAGAACAATGCTACCATTTAATTTTTTTTTAATAGGGGAGGGGAGGACAAGGAAATATATTCATACTTGCTTGATTATACAAGCTTCTAGATGATTCTTTTGGATCCAGAACTTGGAAAACCACAGCAACAATGGGATGGAGTCCCAGAAACTATGATAGGTTCACTGGAAATATTCATTCACTTACTTACTCTTTCAACAGATACTGGAGCACTTGAACGAAGAAAAATATCGAGAACTGGTCCCCAGCCTCAAGGAACTTAGAATCTTAACAGAGAGACATACATTAAGCAGGCAGATGTATCCAAAACCAAACTTGCTTCCCATTCTCAACCTCTTCCCCCTGCCATCTTCCTCATCTGAGTAAAAGGCATCTCCTTCCTTCCTCAGGCCAGAACCCGAGAGTCTGCGACTCATCTCTTTCTCTCACCTCCCACGTTCAGCTGATAGGCAAGTCCCTCTGTCTCCACCTTCAAGATACATCTAGAGCTTTTCACAAAGATGTAAGGAAGCCCCTGCCCCTCCCCAACCAAATTCAGAGCAAAGGCTTTGAAGGCCAGAAGGTGCTGAAAGACGTCCGCAGCCGCAGCCACACACACACACACACACACACACACACACACAAAGATCTGCATGTCACCCACCTTCCAGCAGGCCAACTATCTTTGGAAGAGCACCCCAGGAGAAACAAGCTTGACCACCATGCCGTGCCCCTCGCCCATTGAGTCTGCCGCGAAGAAACACAGTTGTGTTCACTGTGGATGCCAAGGCCGAGGTGATGCAGTGAATTGCTTTTCTATGGCCTTTCTAGCTATGATCCTTTAACTCCCACAAAATGATTAGCTGGGATTATGCAAATAAGGTATGTAAAACTTTTGCAGGGATTAGACAGCAACCACGCAAATAAGGTGCCCGTGGCCCACCTAGGGGATTGGTTAGTTAGTGGTCTTGCAAGGGCAGGAGGGGGGCATGCCGTGAAATTGATATATTGCTATATAAGCAGCGTACCTGACAGAGGTTTTGGAGAGAGACACGGAGAGAAGATACAGCTATAACACTGAAGATAGCAACAGACCAAGTGGCAGCAGGAAGAGCGACAGCAGCACAACGAGGTGGGAACCACGACACGTGCGAAATGCTGCAGTGGGTCTTGCCGACTCACAGTGCCAAAGAGCTGTAACATTTGCCCAAGCAGGGCAGAGGCCAGACCCGAGGAGGGCCCGGCAGCAGAGGCCAAGAGCGAGGCCTGCCTGCGGGCACAGCCTAGAAGAAGCTGTCCTGATCGAAGAACTATCTCCTGAGTTGATCCTGTTACTTCCAAGTTGATCCTGATCCTGAATTGTAACCTGTTACTTCCCCGATAAACTGTAAGTACAGTTTGTGAGTTCTGTGAGACATCACAGCAAATTACTGAACCCAAAGTTGAGGGGGAGAATGCTGAGGGGAAGGGAAGTAGTTTGTGCTAGAGGTGATGGAGTGGTACAGCAGTTTGCAGAAGTTGGATATTTGGGGACATCTTTAACCTCTGCCTCATAGGAACCAGATTTATGCTGATTCTTATTAAAGGAATCTTTTGCTTAGCCAACATGCACCAGATCAAACAGGCTGTGAAGAAGCTCTATAACACTGATGTGGTCAAGGTCAACACCCTGCTCAGGCCTGAGGAACAGAAGGCATATGTTCAACTGGCTCCTGACATTGAGGCTTTGGATGTTGCCAACAAAATTGGGATCATCTTAACGGAGTCCAGCTGGCTAATTCTAAATATAAATTTTTCACCATAGGAAACCAAAGAGTCAAAGAAGAAATTAATCTACAGAACAAACCGTCTACACAAACCATGGCCTCACTTACCCTGAGATCAGAAGACCTAGATGATGCCCAGCTACCACTACCTACCATTCTAATTAGGGACACAATAGACGGACCACGATAGAATGGAAGAAAAATGTGGAACAGAATTCAAAAAAAAAAAAGAAAGTCCAGACTTACTGGACTGGTTGAAACTAGAGGATTCACTGAGACTATTGCCCTGAGATACTTTTCAAACCTTGTGCCGAAATTAACCCCTGAGGTCACCTCATAGCTAAATAACAGATGGACTCACAAAATAATGAATATCACCCGTAAGTACTGTGCTCCTTTAGAAAATCACCTATATGAGACCAAATTGTCAACAATTACTTTAAAACAAAGATGAAGATGTAAGGGAGGCAGGGAAACTAGACGAATGGAAATGGAACAACCAGAATGAAAATAACGAGAATGTTCACGCCTTGTGAAGAAGGTAATCAATGTCACTGAACAGCTTGTGTAGAAATTGTTGAATGCGAACCTAAACTGCCATGTAAACCTTCACAACAAACACAATAAAATAATATTTAAAAAAAAAAAAATTTCACCACTGTCAAGGATTAAATTGTGTTCCCTCAAAATATCTGTCAACTTAGCTAGGCCATGATTCCCAGCATTGTGTGATTGTTCACCATTTTGTCATCTGCTGTGATTTTCCTATGTGTTGTAAATCCTACCTCTGTGATGTTAATGAGGCAGGATTAGAGGCAGTTATGTTAATGAGGCAGGACTCAATCTACAAGATTAGGGTTGTGTCTTAAATCAGTCTCTTGAGATATAAGAGAGTGAGCAGAGAGGCATGGGGACCTTATATCACCAAGAAAGCAGTGCCAGGAACAGAATGCGTCCTTTGGACTCAGCGTTCCTGCATGGAGAAGCTCCTTGACCAGGGGAAGATTGATGACAAGGACTTTCCTCCAAAGCCTACAGAGAGAGAAAGACTTCCCCTGGAGCTGGTGCCCTGAATTCGGACTTCTAGCCTCCTAGACTGAGAGAAACTAAACTTCTCTTTTTTAAAGCCATCCATTTGTGGCATTTCTGTTATAGTGACACCAGATGACTAAGACAACCACATACACGCACAAAAAATCTAGAACCTAACCACTTCTCTTCACTCCCCTGCCACTAGTCTGGAATGAGCCTCCCATGCTTCCCACCTGGACCATTGCAATTGCTTCCCCACTGGGCTCCCAATTTCTACCTTCACCCCACTACAGCCTGTTTCTCAATGGCAGTCAGAGGGGTCCCACTAAAACACAAATCCCATCACATCCTCAACTCAAAACCCTCCAAAGTCTTCCCATGTCCATAAAAGATAAATCCCTTACCATAGTCTACTAGGACCTGGCCCCTTCTTACCTCCTTGACATATTTCTTACTCTCCCCATCACTCATTCCACGCTAGCCACACTGGCAGCTTTGCTGTTCCTCAAACTCATCAAGCAGTCTCCTGCCTCAGGGCCTTTGCACTTGCTATTCCTATGCCTGAAATACTCATCTCCAAGGCATTGCCAGTTTACTTCATTTAGGTCTCTGCTCAAACTCACCACCTCAGAAATGATTTTTCTGTCAGTCAGCTTTTGCTAGATTTTGCTACAGTGACCCAAAAAATCCAGTTCCTGTCAAGTCAACTCTGACTCATGGCGACCCCCGTATGTGTCAGAGTAGAACTGTGCTCCATACAGTCTTCAATGGCTGATTCTTCAGAAATAAATCATCAAATCTTTCTTCCAATGCATCTTTGGAGTAGACTGGAAACTCCAACCTTTCAATTAACAGCCAAGCATGTTTGCACCACCCAAGTACTCTATTGCAGTAATAAACACATGCAAAATCTTGGTGGCTTATATCAACAATTCCTCATCCATATTACACATTGTGACAGCAAGTCAGCTGTGGTACTCCTCCACGTGTCTTCATCATCCTGGGACCATGGCTGAAGAAGCAGCACCATCTGGTAGAGCCAGCTATTGTGACCAGAGAAGAAGAGCAATAACTGAACAGAGCTAGGGTTTTATCTGGAGCCCTGGTGGCACAGTGGTTAAGAGCTCGGCTGCTAACCAAAAGGTCAGCAGTTTGAATCCACCAGCCACTCCTTGGAAACCCGATGGAGCAATTCTACTCTGTCCTATAGGGTCACTATGAGTTGGAATTGACTCAACTACAATGGGTTTGGTTTTTTGGTTTAGGGCTTTATCTGCTTGGATGCATCCCGCCTCACTTCCACTTACATCTCATTGGCCAAAGCAAGTCACATGACCAAGCCTGCTGTCAAGGGGCAGCGAAGTAAATAACTGGAAACGATACTACAATCAACCAAACCTTTCCTGACCACACTTTATACTGATGATCACCTTCACTTTATATGATGACCACATTCATCTATCAACAGATGAATGGGTAAACAAAATGGCGTATAACAACCATCTTGACAGGGATCACAATGGAGGGTTCCAGACAGAGCGGGAGGAAAATGTAGAATAAAATTCAAATTTATTTTGAAAAAGTTCAAACTTACCCGTCTGACAGAGACTGGAGGAACCCCTGAGACTGGCCCTCGGACACCCTGCTAACTCCGAACTGAAGCTCCTCCTGAAGCCCACCTTTCGGCCAAAGAATAGACAGGCCTATAAAACAAACAGTAACACACGTGAGAAACGTGCTTCTTCGATGAAGTATACCAGACCAAATGGACAACATCTGCCCAAAAGCAGAGACAAGAAGGCGGGAAGGGACAGAAAACCTGGACCAACAGACACCGGCAATCCGGGCTATAAAAGGAAAGAGGCAGGGTGCAGACACATTGCAGGGATAGCAACCAATGTCACAAAACAATTGGTGTATAAATTTTTGAGTGAGAAACTAATTTGCACTGTAAACTTTCACCTAAAACACAATAAAATTAAAAATAAATAAATAAAATATAGGGAGAACTCTGAAGAAACAAAATGTGGTATAAATATACAATGGAGTATTATTTACCCATAAAGAGAAATGAAGTCATGATACATACTATGACGTGGATGAACCTTGAAAACATTATGCTAAATGAAATAATTCAGACAAAAGGGACAAATACTGTATGACCTCACTTACATGAAATATCTAGAATTCTCCGTCATTCACTGTCAGCCAGGGCTCTTATTTGCAAACAACAGATACCACCTTGGCTAGTCAAGGCAGAAAGGTATAACAAGTTGCTTGTAGGATGTCCTAGGGTCTTGGCTGTATTGATTGCTTTCTTGTCAGTAGCCTGGGAATTCCTTGATTCCTTGGCTTGTGGACAATCCTCACATGGCATCTGTCTTCCTGTGTGTGTGTGTGTGTGTGTGTGTGTGTGTGCGTGTGTGTGTGTGTGTGTGTGTGTGTGTCTATGCTGCTCTTTATATAACTCAGAAGTGATTAGGTTTAGGACTCACACCTCCCACGCTGATATGACTTCAACTGATTAATTATTACATTGGGTTGCATTATGGAAAGTAATTACATTACATGGCGTTGTTGTTACTGTTATTACTTGTCATCAAATCAGCTCTGATTCATGGTGATTTTATATGTAACAGAACAAAACGTTGCCCAGTCCTCCGCCATCTTCATGATTGTTGGTATGTCTGAGTCCATTGTTGTGACTATTGTGTCAATCCGTCTCACTGGGGTTTCCCTCTTTTTCATTGGCCCTGTACTTTACCTAACATGATGTCTTTTTTTAGCGATTGGTCTTTCCCGAAGATGCATACAAAGTAAGCTAGCCTAAGTCTCCCCATTCTTGCTTCTAAGGAGCGTTCTGGCTGTATTTCTTCTAGAACTGATTCCTTTATTCTTCTGGCAGTCCACAGTATATTCGATATTCTTCGCAAACGTCACAGTTTGAATCCATCTATTCTTCTTCCACCTTACTTTTTCCTCGTCCAACTTTCACACGCATTTGAGATGACAAAAGACCATGGCTTGGGTCAGGCGCACCTTAGTCATCAAAAGGATATCTTTGCTTTTTAGCACTTTAAAGAGGTCTCCTGCAACAGAATTTTACATTAGATGTAAGGTACTTACATTACATGACTGTCACAGCGGCGACGGTAATCGGGACGGCGGAGACGGTACCCAACTGCACAACTCTTACAGAGAAGTGGGGCCAGGACTGTCACTCTGAGGAGTCGGCCCCCTCCCCCTTCAGTCCCAGGCGTTTATTTTATAGTCAATACAGCAAGCAGTAAAGCAATTAACAGAACAATGGGTTTAGGGTGAGTAATGATAAGTTTCGGGGCAAGGGAGAAGGAATTCAGGTAAACAAGCCAATCAGTAACAGGGCAAGAGCTTTGGGAAAACAAGTCATGCCTAATCTCATTCTTACCGCTGACAAGTCTCCAACATGTCGTATACAGCATAGAGGCCTGTGGGGGCTGCAGTTGTCAATAGTGCAGCCATGTTTAAATGGCATACATCCCACACATTACATTATATTACATTACATTACATTACATCCATGGGTGTAAGGGTTAGGATTCCAGCACATTATTGGGGGGGACACAATTCAATCCATAACACAGGACATCTTGGAGAGACAGAGACAGAGACCGTAAGGCTACCCAGGAGAAAGAATGCCGGCTCCACATTAGGGTACCCCCGGACTGAACTCCACAAACCCCACCTGACCTGCACCCCCAAAGAACCAGATGCAAGGCCACTGTGGGAAGAGAATACAAAGTACTGAGCAGCCACAAAGGAGGTGTTTTGAGGAAATTCTTCGTTTCCTGTTATGGATTGAATTGCGTCTCCCAAAAAGATGTGTTGAAGTCCTAAGTGCAGTACCTGTGAATGTGACCTTCTTTGAAAATAGGGTCTTTGAAGATGCTATTAGTTAAGTTAACATGAGGTCATACTGGAGTAGGGTGGGTCGTAATCCAATCTGGAAAAAAAAAAAATACAGTTTCCATTGAGTCGACTCCAGCTCATGGAGACCCCATGTGTGTCAGAGTACCGTGTGTTCCATAGGACTTTAAATGGCTGATTTTTCATAAGTAGATCACCAGGACTTTCTTTTGAGGCATCTTTGGGTGGACTCATGCCTCCAACCTTTTCGTTAGCAGCCAAGCACGTTACTGTTTGCACCACCCAGGGACTCTGTCAGGATTGAATTGTGTCTCCCTAAAATATGAGTTGTAAATCCTAACCCTTATATTGGCACGGTGGTTAAGAGATACAGCTGTTAAGCAAAAGGCTGGCAGTTCGAATCCACCAGCCGCTCCTTGGGAATCCTGCGGGGCTGCTCTATTCTGCCCTATGGGGCCGCTAGGAGTCGGAATCAACTTGAGGGCAACAGGTTTTGGGTTTTTTGTTTTTTTGTTTTTTTTTGATACCTGTGGTTATAATCCCATTGGGAATGGGTTTTCTTTCTTATGTTAATGAGGCAGTATTAGAGTAGGGTGTGTCTTTAGTTAATCTCTTTTGAGATGTAAAAGAGATCAAACAAGCAAGAAGCAGAGTGGAGACCGTGGAAGTTAGATACCACACCACGTGAAGATCACCAAGAAACCAAGGAAAAGAAGCTGAAGAGACAATGACCTTCGCCCAGAGCCAACAGAGAGAGAGGGCCTTTCCCTAGAGCCTGCAGACTGAATTTGGACTTCAAGCCTCCTAAACTGTGAGAAAATAAATTTCTGTTTGTCAAAGCCACCCACTTGTGGTATATCTGTTATAGAAGCACTAGATCACCAAGACAGAACTTAAACCTGAAAGAGGACATTTTAATTCACCTATTTTGACAGCATGGACCATTTGACATTCAAATGATTTATTAGCCCAACTCCCCTGCCCAGCTTCCCATCCCCCCAGGAAAACAGGCCACCAAGGCTCTTCCTTCTCCTGCTGACCCTCACCACATTGTAGCCCCATCCTTGGCCCTCCCTCTTTTTGTTTTCAATTTTTATTGTGATGAAATGTAGATAACAAGACATCTGCCATTTCAACCATTTTTACGTGTACAATATTAGTTATGTTCACTGTGTCGAGCAACCATCACTCTATTGATTTTCCCTCCCCCTTTCTTGGCCCCATCTCTGACTTCACCCCGTCCGTGACCCTTGGCCCAGCCTTGACTGAACTTTTGACCTTCAGTGACAGAGGGCATGTATCGTTTGTTGAAGGACCAAGGCCTTTATGGCTCGTTTCCAGGCCAAGGCGCCATTCCTCACAGTGAAGAAGAGGCAGAGTTTGGGGGTAAGCTAGGTCCAAATTTGAGACTCAAACATCAGTGTGGAGTAGGGCAGCCTCTGACTATCCACAATGTCATGCAGGATTTCCTTTTTTTTAAAATAATATTTTACTATGTTTTCGGAGAAGGTTTACACAGAGTTTAGGTTCCCATTCAACAATTTCTACACAAGTTGTTCAGTGACATTGTTTACATTCTTCACAAAGCATGAATATTCTCGTTATTTCCGTTTGTTAATCTAGTTTCCCTGTTCCCTTACATTCTCATCTTTGTATTAATTGTTGACCGTTTGATCTCCTATAGGTGATTTTTTAAAAGAGCACAGTACTTACAGGTGATACTCATTATTTTGTGAGCCAATCTGTTATTTAGCTACAAGGTGACCTCAGGGGTTAATTTCCATTTAAGGTTTGAAGAATATCCCAGGGGAATAGTCTTGGGGAGTCCTCCAGTCTCAACCAGTCCAATAGGTCTGATTTTTTTGTGTGTGGTTTTTTGTTTTTGTTTGCCATGTAGGATTTTAATCTTAAAAAATTAATAGAGAGATACTCAAGTTTGTTACGCATAAACTCGTTTAGTTTATTGCAAGGAAGCCATGGCAAGGCACACAGGTAAGACTTCAAGACATTCATTTTAGAATCAGAGAATCAGAAATAACAATTATAATTACAATCGTAATTATACAATTGCAGTGGTAGTTCACTGGTTAAAGTCCCAATCTTTAGACTTCAGGCTTTTACTTTTAATGAGAAGCCTCAGGAGGAAAGCTTGACCACAGCTAGAATTAGGCGGAGGTCCCTCATAGCTCAGGTCCAAGGTTGGCATGGTGGGCAGACTCAGCCTACGACTCTGGCAGAGTCTCCTCTTTGGAGAATGTCATAGTTGAGAGCCCTGGTGGCACAGCGATTAAGTACTACAGCTGCTAACCAAAAGGTCTGCAGTTCAAATCCACCAGCCACTCCCTGGAAACCCTATAAGACAGTTCTACTCTGTCCTACAGGGTCGCTGTGAGCCGGAATTGACTCAACAGCAACTGACTGTTGTTGTTGTATAGTCAAGAGAGTAATACTCTGTCTCTGCCTTCTCTCCGTGAGTGAGCAGAAATTCAGGGTTTATATGTGAATTCCTCAGCTTGGCCTCACATGACAAGGGCCAGTGTGACGTCAAAGACTAGTATGTTAGGTCTTCTCTCCAGGGTTAAAAATTAGCCAAATGTTGCACCTTCTCTTCTAGGTTAGAGACTAGGGAGTTTGTTTAGATTTATGTTTCAAGGCTAGTTTATAAAGATTAACTATGTTATGCTTTCTTTTGTCACTTCAAGGTTGTTTACATCCTTCACATACTTCACATGCTTCTGTGTCTAATTTCAGAAATTTTCTAAATAACTTTCTAATGACTTAACAGGTTTCTAATGATTGATAGTTAATGTTAGAGAGCCTCACAAAGGTAGACATATTTCTGAGTTTATACTGTTGTCGTGTGCCATGGAGTCGATTCTGACTCATACAGAAGCTATATGACAGAGTGGAACTGCCCCATACGGTTTCCTAGGCTCTAATCTTTACCAGAACAGATTACCAGGTCTTTTCTCCCACAGAGCCACCAAACTTTTGGTTTGCAGCCAAGCGCTTCACTGTTGTACCACTAGGGCTCCAACAAGTTCATATTATGAGTATCTGTATGTGTTTTGAAAGAATAACAGTAACTTATACCTAATGTGACTTGGGAGCATTATAGAAACATACAGAACACACAGCCCCAAGACAAGAGTGCTAGAGCTAGAGTAGCCAAGGAGTTCCAGGAGGACGGGGAAGCCCAGAAGCTGACAGCCTGGTCCCAAGGAGGAACAAGCAAGAGCCTCAGGTTCCCTATTTGGAAATAACTGAGAAGTCCACAATGAGGACACCAGAAACTGATTTTCTGGAGATTTCCAATAGACTAGGTTTTACATTTCCATTCAGAGTGACCTAAACACATCCGGGGCAAGGGACGCTGACGTCAGGACCACCCACTGATGGCCCCGCGCCCTGAATGGGTATCAGGTCCAGGTCGGAGGGGGCAGCCAGGGACAGAACCCTCCCAACTGGCTCTATTAGCTTCCTAGAACTGCTGTAAAAAAAAAAAAAATTCCACAGGCTGGGTGGCTCATAAGAACAAATTATTTATTGTCTCACAGTTCTGGAGGCTACAAGTCCAAATCAGCACGTCAGCCATGTTGATTCCTTCTGAGGGCTCTGAGGGAGAATCTGTTCTACGACTCTCGCTTAGCTTCTGGGGGCTCCAGGTGTTCCTTGACTTGCAGGTACAGTGTCACATGGCATCCTTCCTCTGTCTTCCTGTCTCTCTGTCTCTTTTCCTCTTTCATAAAGTGGAGAAGGACCCACCCTATTCCAGTGTGACCTCATGTGAACATAATGGATAACATATTCTAAGACCCTGTTTCCCAACAAGGTCACGTTCACAGATGTCTAGGTTTAGGACTTTAACATATCTTTCTGGGAGACACAATTCAATCCATAACCCTAGCCAAAATCTCAAAGGGGAATTTTCTACAAAGATATTGGGGTAGGTCACGTAACAGGGCCCAGAGCTGCTAGTGGGCCTCATGAGGACTGAGGGCAAAGTGGAGACCACTGGGGACCAGGAAGTCTCCCAGACTATGTAGCTCTCTCAGTCTCTCTCACCTCTCATCTCTCTCTCTTTGTGTCTCTGTCTTTCATCTCTCTTTGTCTCTCTTTCATCTCTCTCATCTCCCCTCCCTATCTCTCAGTCTTCTATCTCTGAGTGTGTGTCTCCATCTGTTTCTCTGTCTCTGCCTAACTTGGCCTGTCTCTGTTTCTCTCTCCCTATCTCTCCAGGTGTCTCTCCACCACTCCTTTCCTCCCTTCTGCCTTCCCTCCCTCTCCGGCCTCCTCTGAGATCCTCAAATTCTTCCTTTCTGCCTTCCCACAACCCCATCTACCCAGTCCTTCTCTTCTCTGCTGAACACCTTTCTCCATTCAGAAGGATGGACGTGGCCACTCATGGCTCCCAGCCTATACGCCTTTACAGCTAGAGCATTTACAAACACTAACTTCTCTCCAGACCAATTTGCTAGGTCCAAATCTCAGGAGAAGGCATGCAAATGGTCCAGCTTGGGTCAGATGACAAGTGCCCAGTCCAGTCACCTGTGGCTGGGAGTCAAGGCCTCCTGGAACAAACATAACCTCTGGGGCTCAAGTGCGTGGGGAGGATGCAGTTCTTACAGAAGGGGGTTGGGACTGGGTGAGCACTTCAAAGCTGCAGGCCAGCCCCACCTCCCTTTATTTTGGAAGACATTCTGGAGACTGGTTGGGAACAACAGCTCCGCTGTCTTCCGCCCAACCGCTCTCAACGTCAGATGCCAACAGAAGAAGACAAAGCATGGCGCAGGGCCTGTCTTAGTCACCTATAGCCAAAAAACCCTTTGCCGTCGAGTCCATTCCAACTTATAGCCACCCTATAGGACAGAGTAAGACGGCCCCACAGGGCTTCCAAGGAGTGCCTGGTGGATTCAAACTACCAACATTTTAGTTAGCAGCCAAACTCTTAACTGTCGACCTTTTGGTTAGCAACCACAGCTCTTAACCACTACGGCACTAGGGTTTTCAGCCAGTCACCTAGTGCTTCTACAACCTAAATACGGCAGGAGGGTGGCTTTAACCAACAGAAGCTTATTTTCTCCCAGTTTAGGAGGCTAGAAGTCCGAATTCAGGGTGCCAGCACTAGGGGAAGTCTTTCTCTCTCTCTTTCAGCTCTGGGGGAAGGTTCTTGGCTCTTTTTCAGCTTCTGCTCCTTGGCTCCTTGGTGATCTTTATGTGGCATAGCACATACCCTCCTCCATCTCTGCTTGCTTACTTGCTTCCTTAATACGCTCTTTTATGTCTCAAAAGAGATTGATTTAAGAAACACCCTACGCTAATGCTGCCTCATTAACATAACAAAGAAAACTCATTCCCAAATGGGATTTTACCACAGGTATAAAAAAAAAAACCAAACCCGTTGCTGTTAGGTCAATTCCAACTCATAGCTTCCCTATAGGACAGAGTAGAACTGCCCCATAGTCTCCAAGGGCAGCCTGGTGGATTCGAACTGCTGACCTTTTAGTTAGCAGCCATAGTATTTAACCACTATGTTACCAGGGTTTCGGGGTTAGGATTTACAACACATATTTGGGGAAACACAATTCAATCCATAATATAGCCTTTGCACTTGCTGTTCCCAAGGCCTGGAGCACTCTTCTCTCAGATCTTTGCATTTCTCAATTTATCTAAGGAGTGGAGTCTCAACTGAAATGTCACCTCCTCTGAGAAACCTCCCCTAACCCTCTCCTACCATCCCCTACCCACACCCTTCTAAAATCATCCCACCCCCTCACTCTCTCTCTCCCCTCACCCAGCTGTGTTTTCTTCATAGCACTTCCCAGCAGCTGAAATTCTATTATTTGTTTGCTTATTTGTTTATTGGCATCTCCCCGTTAGAGGGCAATCTGACTTATTCATGGCTGTATTCCCAGTGCCTGGAACAGTGCCTGGAACAGAGTAGATGTTCGAAAAAACATATTGAAAGAGAAAAGGATGACAAAAAGGAAGGGAGAGGAGGAGAAAAGAAAGGAAGGGAGGCAGTTGGAAGGAAGGCAAGAAGGAAGATAACAAGTTTGGAGGTGCCTGAAAGTTCAGCCAAATAATTCACAAAGGAGAGATTTTGGCTGGATGTGAGGCCTGTCTTTAAGTGTCTCAAGAGCTATCATGGAGGAGAATGTTAGCGGCAGCGGTGATTAAAGAAAATCATGTAGTATTAGTTACCTAGTGCTGTGTAACAAGTTAACTCCAAAACACAGCAGCTTAAACCAACAAACGTTTTATTATAGCAGAAATCTGGAAACGGCTTAGCTTGGTGGTTCTGTCTCAGGGTCTCTCGTAAGGTTGCAGGCAAGGCATCAGCCAGGCTGCATGGATTCTTTAAGTCCCTGACTGGAGCTGTTTTCCAAGATAACTCACTCACACAGCTGTTGGCAGGAGGCCTCAGTACCTCACCACGTGGGCCTCTCCACAGCGATGCTTGACTGTCCTCACAAGATGGCCGCTGGCTTCCCCCTGAGTGAGCCAGGAGGAAACTACAATGCCTTTTATGTCCTGTCTTGAAGTGACAGACAATTATTTCCACAATTTCCTATTGTTTTACACAGAACAGCCCTATTCAACATGGAAAGGGACTATGCAAGAGGTGGGGGTCACCAGGCTGGCTACCACAAACAGCTTTGCAGACCTAGGAGAAAACAGACTATGTGATTCCATTTATATGAAGTTCAAAACACCAGGCAAAACTCTTCTATGGTGACACAAATCAGAACAGCGTTTATCTTGGGGAAGTTTGGGGAATTGACTTGAGAAAATTTTCTGGGAAGCTCGAAATTGTCCATATTTTGGCTGGGGTGGTAGTTGCTTGGGTATACATGTGCATAAAAACTCATTAAAAACTGTAATTTAACATTTATGTATTTTACCGATGTAAATTTTACCCCAATATTTTAAAACTATGATTTTGTATAATTGCTTTATTGAGCGATATAATTCACAGACCATAAAATTCACCCTTTTAAAATGTACCATTCAGTGTTTTGTTTTGTTTTTTGTATATTCACAGATTTGTGCAACCATCGCCACTACCTAATCACAGAATATTTTCATCACCCTAAAAAGAAACTCCATACCCACCAGCAGTCAATTCCCCTTCTCCTTCTTCCTGGTCCCAGTCAACCACTAACCTACTTTCTGTCTCTACAGATTTGCCTGTTTTGGACTTTTCATATAAACGGAATCATTCATTACGTGCCCTTTTGTGTCTGGCTTATTTCACTCAGAGTAATGTTTCCCAGGTTCATGCATGTTGTAGCATGCATCACTATTTCATCCCTTTTTATACTTGAATAATATTCCATTATATGGACATAGCAGCTCTGGTGGCACAGTGGTTGAGCGCTCGGTTGCTAACCTAAAGGTTGGTTCCTATCTACCAACCACTTGGTGGTAGAAAGACGTGGCAATCTGCTTTCGTAAAGATTACAGCCTTGGGAGGACTATGGTGCAGTTCTACTTTGTCCTATAGGGCTGTTATGAGTAGAAATTGACTCAACGGCAATGGGTGTAGGGACATACCACATTTTATTTGTCCATTCATCCATTGATGGACATTTGGGATGTTTCCACTTTGGGGTTATTATAAATAACGCTTCTATGAACATTTGTGTACAGGTATTTCTGTGGATGTATGTTTTCGTTTCTCTTGCGTATATACCAAGGAGTGGAACTGCTAGGTGCGGTCCGATGGATCACTTTCGTGTGGCCTTTCTAGCCATGGTCTTGCAACTCCCACCCAAGTGATTGGGGGGGGGGGGCTGTGCAAATAATGCGATTGTGGCCACCAAGGGAATTGGTCAATTTTGCTGCAAAAAAGAGCCAATTGCAGAGCAGGGAGAGGATCCCACCAGCACCAGGGAAGAGCAGCTAGGAGCAAGCAGAGAGCACATCCTTTGGACTCAGGATCCCTGTGCTGAGAAGCTCCTGGGCCCAGGAGACAGAGAGAGAGACCGGCAGAAGACGGTGCAGTGGGTTCTCGGCCCATGGAGCGAGAAAGCTGAGTGCCTTTGGGCCAAGGCTTACTGGTAGAGTGGGGTGCCTTGGGGCACTTATTGGCAGAGCTAAAAGAGCTTTGTAACACTTGCCTGAGCAGGGCAGAGGCCGAGAGGCCTGTGCGCACAGCTGAGAAGAGGCCGTCCTGATGGAAGAACTGTATCCTGAGTGTTCCTGAACCTGAATTGTAACCTGTTACTTCCCTGATAAACCCCATAATCCTGAGTATGGTCTGAGTCCTGTGTGTCCATTGCAGTGAATTATGGAAACCAGTAGAGAAACAGACAGTGCCGTGCGAGAGACAGAATTGGTAAAGATGGCAGAGAGAAGGCATGTCTGACCTCTGCCTCATAGGAATCAGCCTTGGGATGTTGATCTTGATTCTCCCTCCCCCTTGTGAAGTTAGAGTATGTCAGACGCTGCCTCCACGTTATCTTTACACTAGGTTATATGGTAACTCTATGTTTAACCTTTTGAGGAGCCACCAGACTGTTTTCGAAGTGACTGTACCATTTTACATTATCACCAACAATGTGTGAGTGTTCCAATTTTTCCACATCTTAGGTACTTGTTACTGTCCAGCTTTTTATTATGGCCATTCTAGTGGGTGTGAAATGGTATCTCCTTGTGGTTTTGATTTGCAGTTCCTGAAAGACTAATGAGAGAAGCTCTGGTGGTGCAGTGGTTAAGCACTTGGCTGCTAACCAAAGGTTGGCAGTTCAAACCCACCAGCTGCTCCATGGGAGAAAGATATTGCAGTCTGCTTCCATAAAGGTTACAGCCTAGGAAACCCTATGGGGCAGTTCTGCTCTGTCCTATAGGGTCACTATGAGTCAGAATTGACTCAACGGCAGTGGGTTTTGTTCTTGATTTAATGACTAATAAAGGAGCCCTGGTGGTACAATGGTTAAACACTCGGCTGCTAACCAAAAGGTCAGTGGTTTGAACCCACCAGCAGCCTCGGAAGAAAAAACCTGGTGATCCGCTCCCGTAAAGACTGTTGTTGTTGTTAGGTGTCGTCGAGTTGGTTCTGACTCACAGCAACCCGATGTACAACAGAATGAAACACTGTCAGGTCCTGCGCCATCCTCACAATCATTGTTATGCTTGAGCCCATTGTTGCAGCCACTGTGTCAATCCATCTTATTGAGGGTTTTCCTCCATTTCTCTGACCCTGTACTTTACCAAGCATGATATCCTTCTCCAGGGACTGATCTTTCCTTATAACATGTTCAAAGTATGTGAGACAAAGTCTCGCCATCCTCGCTTCTAAGGAGCATTCTGGCTGTACTTCTTCCAAGACAGATTTGTTCATTTTTCTGGCAGTCCATGGTATATTCAATACTCTTCACCAACATAATAATTCAAAGGTATCGTTTCTTCTTCAGTCTTCCTTATTTATTGTCCAGTTTTCACATGCATATGAGGTGATTGAAAATGCCACAGCTTGGGTCAGGCACACTTTAGTCCTCAAAGTGACATCTTTGCTTTTTAACACTTAAAAGAGGTCTTTTGCTGCAGATTTGCCCAAAGCAATGTGTCATTTGCTTTATTGACTTCTGCTTCCATGGGCATTGATTGTGGATCCAAGTAAAATGAAATCCTTGACAACTTCAATATTTTCTTTGTTTGTCATGATGTTGTTTATTGGTCCAGTTGTGAGGATTTCTGTTTTCTTTATGTTGAGGTGTAATCCATACTGAAGGCTGTGTGGTCTTTGATTTTCATCAGTAAATGCTTCAAGTCCTCTTCACTTTCAGCAAACAAGGTTGTATCACCTGCATATCGCAAGTTTTTAATGCGTCTTTTGCCAATTCTGATGACATGTTCTTCAAATAGACCAGCTTCTCGGATTATTTGCTCAGCACACAGGTTGAATAAGTACGGTGAAAGGATACAACCCTGACACACACCTTTCCTGACTTAAACCACACAGCATCCCTTTGTTCTTTTCGAACAACTGACTCTTGGTCTATGTACAGATTCCACAGGAGCTCAATTAAGTGTCATGGAATTCTCATTTTTCACAATGTTCTCCATAATTTGTTATGATCCACACAGTCAAATGCTTTTGCATAGTCAACGAAACACAGGTAAACATCTTTCTGGTATTCTCTGCTTTCAGCCATGATCCATCTGACATCAGCAATGATATCCCTCAAGCCACATCCTCTTCGGAATCCAGCTTGAATGTCTGGCAGTTCCCTGTCGACGTGCTGCTGCAAACGTTTTTGAATGATCTTCAGCAAAATGTTACTTGCGTGTGATATTAATGATATTGTTTGATAATTGCCACGTTCTGTTGGATCACCTTTCTTTGGAATAGGCATGAATATGGATCTCTTCCAGTCGGTTGACCAGGCGGCTGTCTTCCAAATTTCTTGGCATAGCTGAGTCAGCATTTCTTGTGTTGCATCTGTTTGCTGAGACATCTCAGCTGGTATTCTGTCAATTCCTGGAGTCTTGTTTTTCGCCAGTGCTTGCAGTTCAGCTTGGACCTCTTTCGATATCATCCGTCCTTGATCATACGCTACCTGTTGAAACAGCTGAACGTCAACCAATTCTTTTTGGTACAGTGACTCTGTGTGTTCCTTCTATCTTCTTTTGATGCTTGCTGTGTCATTTGATATTTTGCCCATAGAATCCTTAAATATTACAACTCGAGGCGTAAAGATTACCATGAAAATTACAGCCTAGGAAATCCTGTGGGACAGTTCTACTTTATCTTACAGGGCCACTCAAAGAGTCTGAATCAGCTCGACAGAACACAGCAACAACTAATGGGGTCGCTATGAGTCGAAAATGGACTCAAAGGCACCTAACAGCAACTGCAAATGACTAGTGAGGAGTCCCTGGATGGCACAAATGGTTAATCACTTGACTCCTAGCTCAAAGGTTGGTGGTTCAAACCCACCCAGAGGCACCTTGGAAGAAAGTCGTGGTGATCTGCTTCCGAAAGGTCACAGTCTTCAAAACCCTATGGAGCAGTTCTACTTTGCATACATGGGGTTTCCATGAGTAGAAATCGACTCAGCGGCAGTTAATAATGACTAATGATGTCGAGTATCTTTTCATAGACTTAATTGGCCATTTGTATATTTTCTTTGGAGAAATGTCTATTCAAATCCTTTACCCATTGTTTAAATTAGGTTGTCTTTTTATTGTTTAGTTAGTTGTAAAACTTCTTTATATATTCTGGATACAAGTCCCTTATTGGATATATAATTTGGAAATATTTTCAACTATTACGATTGTTTTTAAGGCAGTCTCTGGAGTCAGACACAACCCTTATGTCACTCGCCGACTCGTGTGGCCTCAGGCAAGCAGCCTCAGCTCTCCAGGCCCTTATCCACCAAACAGAAGACAGGAGACAAGACCAGAGCCCACCCAGAGTGGGCTGTGAAGGCAAAGATGGTAACAGGGGTCAGGCCCAGCTGAGAGTAAGGTGTGCGTGCATGGCAGCCCGTTTTACCCTACAAACATCAGAGGCAGAAGAAGGGCCACCAGGCAGCAGCTCTAGGAGCTGGTGTCAGGCAAGAGGAACTCTGGCAAATTGGAGTTACCCAGTACTGAGTCAGACCACAGAATTAGGTAGTGACCTCCCTGTCCCTGGGAGCATTCAAGCAGAGGCAGCAAAGCTGTTAGGGGTTGAAGGGCTTTTAAGGATCCTTGCAGACTCTGTTTCCTTGCTGTAGTGTAGGAATATGAAAAGCCCCACATCTGGGGGTCTTTGTGAGGTTCAGTGAGTGCATTCTGTTCTCCTCTGCTCCCCATGTTCACAGCACACAGCAGTCATTGCCCACCTCAGGGCTTTTGCACTGGCTGTTCCCACTTCTTGGACCGCCCTTCCCCCCAAATATCCACACTCACTCCCTCACCCCCTTCAGGTCTTTGTTCCTCTGACTTGTCCTCCCTGAGGCCTTCCCCAATCTCTCTGTTTAACATTGCAAGCCCCTGTCACACCGCATCGCTCCCCAGCCCTCTTCCTGCTGGATGTTGATCCATAGCTCTCATCACTTTCCAACGTGATGGTGTTCTGTGGATTACTCTGTTTATGGTCTGCTTTCCTCCACTGGCTCCATGAGGTCAGGGATTTTTTTGTGTGTGTCTATTTGTGTATTATTTTCTGCTGTATCTCCAGCATCTGGAACACTGCCTGGCTCAATAAATAAATATCGAATGAAGAATGAACATCATTATTCACTGACAATTTGTAGAGAATCATTATTATATATTGTATTATTATCATATATTATTATTATATATGACATTAATATTATTTATTAATAATCATGTAATTAATTTTTATTAAGTATATTTTGATAAGGAGCCTTGGTGACACAGTGGTTAAGAGTTCAGCTGCTAACCAAAAGGTTGGCAGTTCGAATCCACCAGCTGCTCCTTCGAAACCCTGTGTGGCAGTTCTACTCTGTCCTATAGGTCGCTATGAGTCGGAATCAACTTGACAGCAATGAGTTTGATTTGGTCTTTGGTATATATTAATAAGGTCCCTGTGTGGTGCAAATGATTTGTGCTTGACTGCTAACCTAAAGGTTGGCGGTTCATACTCACCCAGCAGCACCACAGAAGAAAGGCCTGGTGATCTCCTTCCATAAAGATTACAGCCAAGAAAACCCTATGGAGCAGTTCTACTCTGTAACACATGGGGTCGCCATAAGTTGGAAGCGACTGGACAGCAACTGGTTTGTTTGACTATATCACTACATACTGATATATTAATTATATTTGTAACACATGGTATATAACATGTATTAGTGTATTAGCATAATACAAGTATATATTTATTACTTTATTTATTATAACTGCTGTTTATTGAGTACAAACGGTATACCAGGAATTGGGCTTACAAATCCCCCTGTGAGATGAATACAATTACCATGCCCATTTTACAGGTGAGGAAACTGAGGCCCCCAAGAGGAGAAGCAAATTGCCCAATTTGAGCCCTGACCCTGTCTTGACTCCAAAGCCCATGGGTTTAGACTGAATCGAAGGGCTGCGTGCGGTTAAGAGCTGAAGCTCTGTCCAGATGATGGATTCCCATCTCAACTCCACCACTTAGTAGCCACGAGCCTTTAGTAATTGGTGGAATGGCTCTTTGTGGCTCAGTTTCCTGGCGTCTAAAACGAGAATCGTCGCCGTCAGTACCCACCTCCTAGGTGCTTGGCGAGGAGTAAGTGATGCGTGCCGGCGCAGAGCGAGCTGTGGAGGAAGCGCGCTAAGAAAGGGCAGGCGCCGGCGCCGGCGCTGGCGCAGGCGCGGCGAGGTGACCAACCACACCCTCCCGTTATCGGCCAGGAGGCAGAGAACGGGATTTTCCCCTTCCCACTCCCAGGCCCCGGCTGCCGCTCCTGGCCCCCGGGGATTCCTGAGCGGCAGGAACGAGCAGCAGCACGGGGCTCAGGCCGAGCGGCGGACGCGTAGGCAGCGCGCGGAGACTCCTGGCTAGCTAAGTAGGAGGCATGGACCAGGCCGCTTCGTCAGCGTGGCCACTGCTACTGCTGTGGCTGTACTGGGCGTCCCCGGGAGCCGGTAAGTGACCCCGCGCAGTGGTTAAGCGCTCAGCTGCTAACCGAAAGGTCATACTCACCAGCCGCTCCACGGGAAAAGATGTGGCTTCTGCTTCCGTAAAGATTACAGCCTTGGAAACCCTATGGGGCGGTTCTGTTCTGTCCTATAGGGTCGCTTTGAGACGGGATGGACTCCACAGCAACGGGTTTCCGCATCCCCGAGGTTGGAAGGAACCTGGGACAGGGGTTGGGGGAAGGGGACAGATTCTGGAAGTGCGAGTCAGTCACCGAAAATAACTTAGTACCTCACCCCACGCCCTGCTAACCCGTCACACCTACATGTGAGCCTCAGACCCCCCACAACCTTCCGAATCTCAGCAGAAGATGCTTGATGACAGACGATGGTTGGTGGGAGGGGGGAGCTGCCCATGACCCCACCGCCCATCTGATACCAAGTGTCTGGCTCCAAGGGCGTGTGTGACCATTCATTCACTCATTTATAAATTCATGCATTCATCCTACACACCTGCTGTGTGCCAGCCAGTTTTCCAAGTGCCGGGGCTATGGCTTTGAAGGCAGACGGCCCTGGATTGAAAACTCAGCTTTTGCCACTAGATGGCTTTGTTATTTCAGGAGAGTTGTTTAAGCTCTCAGTTTCCTTAAAATGGGGTGATCCTACCTGCCTCGTAGGGCTACTGTGAAGATTAAATAAGACTGTAGCTTGAGGATTTTTTAGGACAATATGATGTGGTTGTTAGGTGCCGTGGAATGGGTTCCTATTCAGAGACCCTGTGTACAACACAATGAAACACTGCCGGTTCTCCACCATCCTCACCAGGTCGTGCGCACAGAGTAATAGCAATTACGAGAATAGCAAATAATGACTATACGCATGAACAGTAATACTGAGTATGGGCTCAGGGAAGTCAGAGTCCCTCACCTCGGCATTTCCTAAAAGGTGATTCGCGACAAAAGGGAGTGTCATGTTCTGAAGATTTCAGGGAGCCCCCACCCACACGCAGAGCCCCTAGAGGAGATTCCTAGCATGGGTTCCATTGTGACTCCTTGCTTACAGATGGGGAGTCTGAGGCACAGAGAGGGGAAGTCATTTGCCGGGTGCCCAGAAGGAAGTGACAATTGAATGAGTGAACCGCAACAGTGGACACGCCCCTTCCAGGGGGCTGGAGAGCTGGGAGGGGTGAGCGTTGGTGCACTGCCAGCCCCACCCAGATCTAAACTCGGGCTCTGTCGCTCACTTGTGGTTAGTTTAGACAAGTGATTTGATCCTCTGAGCCTCAGTTTTCCCCTCTGTATAATGGGGGTGAAAATACTAGTGTGTATCTCATGGAGCCTTGGAGAGAGAGGGAGGAGGCCAGACGGGAGGGAGCAGCACTGTGCCTGGCACAGAGTAGCTGCCGGAGAGTGGCTTTTATGTGGGGAACACCCTTCAGGAAATGTCACCTCTCCCAATTTCATCCCCATGGCAACCGTCCGAAAAGAGAAAACTGGTTGCGAGGAGACTCTTGCCCAGAGCCACACAGTCATTGGTAATAGAACCAGCATTCAAACCCAGAACCCAAACTAGCGCAGTCATCACTCCACAGTTACCCTGTGTCCAAACTGTACCCTCCCTTCCTCCTCCCCCATGCTCCAAGCACCCCGTCCTCTACCTCCCAGCTTCCTCTTTGTCACAATAACAATAATTGCAACATTCACCTTTATAGAGTGCTTTGTTGTTGTTGTTTGTGTGCCATCGATTCCGAGTGCCCTGTAAGGTTTCCTTAATTTTTATGGGAGTAGATCACCCAGGCCTTTCTTCCTAGACACCTCTGGATGAGTTTGAACTGCAAGATTAACAGCTAAGCGCTTAACCATTGCACCACCAGGGCTCCTTATACAGTGCTTAAAAACCCATGCTGTCAATCAATTCTGACTCATAGTGACCCTATAGGACAGAGTAGAACTGTCCCATAGGGCTTCCAAAGCTGTAATCTTTATGGAAGCAGACTGCCACATCTTTCTCCTGCGGAGCATCTGGTGGATTCAAACCACCGCCCTTTGGGTTAGCAGCCGAGCACTTAACCATTGCACCACCAGGGCTCCTTATAGAGTGTGTAAACCAAAAAGGCATTGCCATCGAGTCGATTCTAACTCACAGCGACCCTATAGGACAGAGTAGAACTGCCCCATAGGGTTTCCAAGGAGCACCTGGTGAATTCGAACTGCTGACCTTTTGGTTAGCCGCCAATCTCTTAATCACTGCGCCACCAGGGTTTCCTATAGAGTGCTTAGTGCATGCTAATGCTTTCACACAGATTTCATCATTTAATCCTCCCAACAACCCTGCTGAGTTGTTGTTGTTGTTGTTAACTGCCATGGAGTCAGCCTCCGACACATGGTCGCCCCATGTGTTACAGAGTAGAACTGTCCCATAGGGTTTTCTTAGCTGTAATCTTTATGAAAGCAGATTGCCAGGCCTTTTCCTCCACAGAGCCACTGGGTGGGTTTGAACCACCAAACTTTTAAGTTAGCAGCCATTCACAAACCACTTGTACCACCCAGGCTCCTATTAAGTTATTATCACCCCCATTTTGCAGATGAGGAAGCTGAGGCTCAGAGGAGTGAAATCACCTGCACAAGGGCCCACAGCTAGTGAGTGGCAGGGCTGGGGTTCAAAGAATTTTGCCCCTTCCCACCTTCTCCATTATCCTTATTATTGTTTATAAGAACACACAGCAATAAGTGCAATCATGTGCTGAAGACCTGCTGTGTGCTGGGGCCCTGGGCAGAGAGGTTTCCATACATGACCATGGGGCCTGATGGTTACAGGTCCAGGCTGTGACTGCATATGACCTAGGTTCAAATCCCGCCTCTGCCATTTACCCCCTGTGTCAGCTGGGCCAAACGACTCTGTGCCTTGGTTTCGCCCTCTGTAACTCCAGGCTAACAGTAACCCTTACTTCAGGGGGCTGTTTGAGGACTAAACGTTGTGAAGCCGTGGCACAGTCCCTGATCCGTGGTGATTGCCCTGTGAGCGTTCACGGTCATTAGTCCCATTTTGCACTCAGGGAAAGAACCATGAAGAGGTTGAGCAACCTGCCTGAGTCCTCACAGCAGAGCTCTGAAGAGATCCCAAAACCCCTGGGCTATAATCCCCAACTTTCTTGTGTGAGGAACCCCCACAAACAGTCTCCCAACCCTGTTCACCCAGAATAATGATAACAATAGCGTATTTCATGCATTCTAAGACCCACCATCTTTTCTCGTTTTCCCTGCCCTAAACTGGGAGTCGCAGTGGTTAAGAGCTCGGCTGCTAACCAAATGGCTGGCAGTTCTAATCCACCAGCCCCTCCTTGGAAACACTTCGGAGCCGTTCTACTCTGTCCTATAGAGTCGCTTGGCGTCGGAATCGATTAGTCCCTGGGTAAGGAATTCTGGTGGTGCAGCGGTTAAAGCGCTCGACTGCCAACCGAAAAGTTGCCAGTTCAGACCCACCAGCCACTCTGAGGAAGAAAGATGTGGCAGTCTGCTTTCCTAAAGATTACAGCCTTGGAAACCCTATGGGGCAGTTCTACACCATCCTAAAGGGTTGCTATGAGTTGACACTGACTCAAGGGCAACGAGTTTGGTTTTTTGGTTTAGTCCTTTGGGTGGCGCAAATGGTTAAGCATTGGACTACTAACCGAAAGGTTGGTAGTTCAAACCCACGCAGAGGAACCTTGGAAGTAAGGCCTGGAGCTCTGCTTCCAAAAGATCACAGCCCTGAAAACCCTATGGAGCAGTTCTGCTGTGCACACGTGGGGTCTTCATGAGTTAGAATTGACTCAATGGCAACTAACAACAGAAAATTGGGAGTGCTGTTGCCGTAAATGACAGCCTCATTCCTACCCAGAGGTACATAAATAGCTGTGTGTCTTAAAATAGCTAACACTGGGTTGATGAAAAGTACTGGACCTAGATAGGGTGACGGTTGCACAACACCGTGGATATACTTAATGCCACTGAACTGTGCACTTGCCAGTGGCTTAAAAGGTCAATTTTATGTGTATTTTACCACAATTAAAAAGAAATACAAGTTTATGTTAAAGAAGGAGGAACAATCTGGAAAAGGAGGGTGAAAAGGGTTGCCCAGCTTGAGGAGTGTAATCAAGGTCACTGACTTGTACATTTAAAAATCGTTGAACTGGTGTGTGTTCTGCTGTGTACATTCTCAACAACAACAACCAATAAAATATTTATTTAAAAAAAAAAAAGATGACGCTGAGATAGAGGAAATACGGTAATAATAGCCGCAGACCCCACCCCGCCTTTTCCCCAACCCAGACTTGTTTCCCCCTCGCATACAGGAGCTCCTCCAGGTGTGTGGCCTCCCGGGTGCCCCTACCCATCCAAAGCTGGGTCGCCCCGGCCTGACCCACCCCCGTTTCCCTGCAGGAGACCAGGGCGTCGACGTGGAGGCGCCCGTCCAGGTGCGCGGCTTCCTGGACACAAACGTGACACTACCGTGTCACCTGGAGCCGCTGGCGCCTGACGTGCGCGTGGTGCAAATGACTTGGCAGCGGCCGGAGAACACCTACCGCAGTGTGGCCACGTTCGACAACAAAGGAAATGTGAACTTTTCTGACCCAGCGAGGATGGAGTTTGTGGCCACCAGGCCAGGCATAGACTTACGGGATGGGTCGCTGGTGGTGCGGTCGCTCCGCGCCAGCGATGAGGCCAACTATACCTGCGAGTTCGTCACGTTCCCGAAGGGCATCGGGAATGCCCGCACGTGGCTCCGCGTGCTCGGTGAGCAGGGGAGAGGGCGGGGTGGGGAGGAAAAAAGGGTAAGAGGGAGGGGCGTGGGAGAGCAGGGAGGTAGGCAGAGGGTGGGGAGGGCCTGGGAAGGAGTGAGAAGGGCGGGGATTCTGAGGGCACAAAGGGAGGGCGCAGGGCAGAGATAGGGGTGCAGAAAGGAGAGGAAGTTTGGAAGATGAAGGGGCTGGAGGGCGTGGAGATCTGAGGAGTAAAGAACTTGGGGACTGAGGGCAGAACATCCTAAGGCAATGGGGAGGGGAGAGCTGAGAGGGTTTGGAGAGGGCCTGGGTTTGGCCTCAGGTCCCTGTGTGGCACAAACTGCCCCCCCACTGCTAACTTAAGATTGGCAGTTCAAACCCACTCAGTGGTGCCACAGAAGAAAGGCCTGGCAAACTGCTTCTGTAAAGATTACAGCCAAGAAAACCCTATGGAGCAGTTTTACTCTATAACATATGGATTGCCATGAGTTGAAATCAACATGACGGCAACAAGTTTTGTTTTTTGGGAGTTAGCCTGGGTTTGAATCCCAGTTCCACTCCTACCTGCTTGGGCAAATGGTTTTCTCTTGGATCCTCCTTTCCCCATCCATAAAATGGAGTTGCTAGCAATAGCATCAAGGGGGTAGTGGTGATTCAGTGGTAGAATTCTCCCCTTCCATGCGGGAGACCTGGGTTCAGTGCCCAGCCAATGCACCTCATGCTCAGCCACTACCCATCTGTCACTGGAGGCTTGTATGTTGCTGTGATGCTGAACAGGTTTCAGCAGAGCTTCCAGACTAAGATGGTCTAGGAAGAAAGGCCTGGTGATCTACATCTGAAAATCTGCCAGTGAAAGCCCTGTGGGTCACAGTGGTCTGATTCTCTTGTGCATGAGGTCACCAAGAGTGAGGGGCCAGCTCAGTGGCAGCTAACAACAACAACAATAGTACCACCCTCAGCAAGCTGTCCTGAGGTACCCGTGAGTGTCTTTAGAACAGAATGTGCTTCATCGGCTGGCCCACTGAGCTCCTTAGACCAAAAACGACCCCAGCCCGTTGCCAAGGAGTCAATTCCGACTCACGGTGACCCCACGTGTTTCCGAGTAGAACTGCTCCATAGGGTTTTCTGGGCTGTAATCTTTACGGAAGCAGATCACCAGGTCTTTCTTCCAAGGTGCCACTGGGTGAGTTTGAAGCGCCAATCTTCAGGTTTGTCAAACCCATTGCCGCTGAGTCATTTCCAACTCACGGCGACCCTATAGGACAGAGTAGAACTGCCCCATAGGGTTTCCAAGGAGCAGCTGGTGGATTCAAACTGCCGACCTTTTGGTTAGCAGCCGAGCTCTTAACCACTAGTAGAGCTCAAACCATTTGTGCCGGTGTGGTTGGAAAGGAAGGGAAAGGTGAAACAGGGACAGACAGGGAAAATCATGATCCTTGACAAGGCAGGACTTTCCCTAGTAGAATCCGAACAGGATAGCTATGGACTCACGGGTTAAATTTCATGAGCCCCAGGGAGAATATGACAGGCCCTCCTTCTGGAACTTGATTAAGAAGTCCCTGTGCCTCAGTTTCCTCATCTGTGAAATGGGGATTGCTAAGAGAATTAATAATAGCTGACACTCATTTCTTGCTTATGTGCCAGGAAGTGTTCGACATCTTTGCATGAGTAACTTATGAAAGATTAAGTGCTTGGAACGGTGCCTGGGACCCAGCACCCAAACCCAGGCAGATCTTGTCATTCAACATAACTGGCATTTCAAGTTTTGTAGCTTAGGGTGACAGTCAAGCAGCAGCAGTGAATCCAATTAAAGGGGAAACTTCAGTAACTAATAGCACCGGTAATGATGGGAAAGGAACTGAGTGAAGCCCCAGGTTTGTGCATCTCCAGAGCTGTGGTTAAGAGATGGACTCACCGACCGTTCTGACAGGGATCACAATAGAGGGTCCCAGACAGAGCGGGAGAAAAAAGTAGAACAAAATTCAAATTCACAGAAGAAGACCAGACTCACTGGTGTGACAGAGACTGGAGGAACCCCCGAGAGTGTGGCCCCCGGACCCCTGCTCACTCAGAACTGAAGCCACTCCCGAAGTCCACCTTTCAGCCAAAGATTAGCCAGGCCTATAAAACAAACAATAACGCACGTGAGGAACGTGCTTCTTAGATCAATCAAGTACACGAGACCAAATGGGCAACACCTGCCCAAAAGCAAAGATGAGAAGGCGGGAAGGGTCAGGAAAACTGGACAAATGGACACGGAGAACCCAGGGTGGAAAGGGAAAGGGGGAGAGTGCTGACACATTGCAGGGATTGCAACCAACGCCACAAAACAATCTGTATATAAATTTTTGAATGAAAAACTAATTTGCACTGTAACCTTTCACCTAAAACACAATAAAACTTAAAAAAAAAAAAAAAACCAGAGAGAGATGGAGTCAGACAGAACACAGCCCTGTCACTTACAGCTGTGAGACCTTGGACAAGTCACTTCCCTTCTCAGCCTCCAGAGTACAACTAAGCCCTCTCCTCCTACAGGAAGCCCTCCCTGATCTCCCAGGCACTCCTTCTAGGCTCTCCTATCCCAGCCCTGTCCACTCTGGGTCATCATCGTCAAGGGAAAGCCTTTCTCCCCCTTGGACTGTGACCTCCATGAGGGCAAGGCCCGGGCTGTCTTGGTCATTGCTGGGTCCCCAGCATGACCTACCACTGAGTCAGGTAATATAGTCAATAACTAATAATAATATTTATTGAGCACTTATTATGTGCCAAGTACCATTCTAAGAGCTTTACCTGCATATTATCATTGCCTGTGATCCTATCAAGGTCCCTGAGTGGTACAAATGGTTTGAGCTTGGCTAGCTCAAAGGTAGGCAGTTCAGACCCACCCAGTGGCAACCATGGAAAAAAACCCTGGTAATCTTCTGTAAAGATTGTTGCTGTCGGGTACTATCGAGTCGTTTCCAACTCATGGCAACCCTGTGTGACAGAGTAGAACTGCCCTATAGGGTTTTCTTGGAAACCCTGGTGGTGTGGTGGTTAAGAGCTACAGCTGCTAACCAAAAGTTCAGCAGTTCGAATCCACCAGGCTCCTTGGAAACCGTATGGGGCAGTTCTATTCTGTTCCATAGGGTCACTACGAGTCGGAATGGACTCGATAGCAATGGGGTTTTGGTTATGGCATTTTCTTGGCTGTAATCTTTACAGAACCAGATCGCCAAGTTTTTTTCTCCCCCAGAGCCACCAGGTGGGTTTGAACAGCCAACCTTTCGGTTAGCAGCCAAGAAAACCCTATGGCACTCAGTTCTACTCTGTAACACATGGGGTTGCCATGAGTCAGAATTAACTTGACAGCAATAGGTTTGGGTTTTTGATTTGGTTATGATCCAATCCTTTCATTATGATCCTATCCTTTTCTGACAGACAAGGAAACTGAGGCACGGACTTACACAAGGCCACCCAGCTATTAAGAGTCATAGCTGGGGCTTGAATCTGGGCAGCCTGTTCCCTTAACCCCCTCTCTGCTACTGAGGATTTTGTTGATTGACTGCAGGCAAGGAGTGACCCACTATTATGGACTGAATTATGTTCCCCCAAAACGTATGTTGTAAATCCTAACCTCTATGCCTGTGGTCCACCATTCATCTGTCAGTTTGTCGTACTGTGGTGGCTTGTGTGTTACTGTGATGCTGGAAGCTATGTCACTGGTATTTCAAATACCAGCAGGTCACCCATGGTGGACAGATTTCAGCAGAGCTTCCAGACTAAGACAGACTAGGAAAAAGGACCTGGCAATCTACTTCTGAAAAGAATTATCCAGGGAAAACCTTATGAATAGCCGCAGAACATTGTCTGATACAGTGCTGGAAGATGAGCCCTTTAGGTTGGAAGGCACTCAAAATACGACTGGGGAAGAGCTGCCTCCTCAAAGCAGGGTTGACCTTAAGGGCATGGATGGAGTAAAGCTTTTAGTACCTTCGTTTACTGATGTGGCATGACTCAAAATTTAAAAAAAAACAGCTGCAAACATCCATTAATAATCAGAACATGGAATGTATGAAGTATGAACCTAGGAAAACTGGAAATGGTCAAAAATGAAGTGGAATACATAAACATCGATATCCTAGGCATTAGCAAGCTGAAATGGACTGGTATTGGCCATTTTGAATCAGACAATCATATGGTCTCCTATACCGGGAAATGACAAATTGAAAAGGAACGACATCACATTCATAGTCAAAAAGAACATTTCAAGATCTATCCTGAAGTACAACACTGTCACTGATAGGATGATATCTATACGCCTACAAGGAATACCAGTTAATACAACTATTATTCAAGTTTATACACCAACCACTAATGCCAAAGATGAAGAAGTTGAAGATTTTTACCAACTTCTGCAGTCTGAAATTGATCAAACATGCAATCAAATGCATTGATAATTACTAGTGATTAGAATGTGAAAGTTGGAAACAAAGAAGGATCAGTAGTTGGAAAATATGGCCTTGGTGATAGAAACGACGCCAGAGGTCGCATGATAGAATTTTGCAAGACCAGCAACCTATTCATTGGCAATACCATTTTTCAACAACATAAACAACAACTATACACATGGACTTCACCAGGTGAAATACCCAGGAATCAAATCAACTAAATCTGTGGAAAGAAACAATGGAAAAGCTAAATATCATCAGTCAGAACAAGGCCAGGGGCTGGCTGCGGAACAGACCATCAATTGCTCATATGCAAGTTCCGGGTAAAGCTGACAAAAATTAAAACAAGTCCACAAGAGCCAAAGTACGACCTTGAGTGTGTCCCACCTGAATTTGGAGACCATCTCAGGAATAGATTTGACACATTGAACACTAATAACTGAAGACCAGACAAGTTGTGGGATGACATCAAAGACATCATACATAAAGAAAATAAAGGTCATTAAAAGGACAGAAAAGAAAGAAAAAATCAAAACGGATGTCAGAAGAGACTCTGAAACTTGCTCTTGAACATAGAATAGCTAAAGCAAACATAAGAATGAAGTAAAAGAGCTGAACAGAAGATATCAAAGGGCAGCTAGAGAAGACAAAGAAAAGTATTATAATGAAATTGTGCAAAGACCTAGAGTTAGAAAAGCAAAAGGAAGAACACGCTCAGCATTTCCCAGGCTGAAAGAACTGAAGAAAAAATTCAAGCCTTGAGTGACAGTACTGAAGGATTCTATGGGCAAAATGTTGAATGACACAGGAAGCATCAAAAGAAGATGGAAGGAATACACAGAGTCACTGTACCAAAAAGAATTGATCGATGTTCAGAAATTTCAGGAGGTAGCATATGATCAAGAACCAGTGGTACTGAAGGAAGAACCCAAGCTGCACTGAAGGCATTGACAAAAAACGAGGCTCCGGGAATTGGGGGAATACTAATTGAGATGTTTCAACAAACAGGTGCAACGCTGGAAGCACTCACTTGTCTATGCCAAGAAATTTGGAAGACAGCTACCTGGCCAAAGATTGGAAGGGATACATATACTGCCCATTCCAAATAAAGGTGATCCAACAGAGTGCAGAAATTATCAAACAGTATCATTAACATCACAAACAAGTAAAATTTTGCTGAAGGTAATTCTAAAACGGTTGCAGCAGCACATCGACAGGGAACTGCCAGAAATTCAAGCCAGATTCAGAAGAGGATGTGGAACAAGGGATATCATTGCTGATGTCAGATGAATCTTGGCTGAAAGCAGAGAATACCAGAAAGATGTTTACCTGTGTTTTATTGACTATGCAAAGGCATTCGACTGTGTGGATCATAACAAATTATGGACAACGTTGCCAAGAATGGGAATTCCAGAACACTTAGTTGTGCTCGTGGGGAACATGTGCATAAGACCAAGAGGCAGCTGTTTGAACAGAACAAGGTGATACTGCGTGGTTTACATTCTGGGAAGATGTGTGTCAGGATTGTATCCTTTCACCGTACTTACTCAATCTGTATGCTGAGCAAATAGTCCAAGAAGCTGGACTATATGAAGAAGAACAAAGCATCAGGATTGGAGGAAGACTCATTAACAACCTGTGATACCCGGATGACACAAGCTTGCTTTCTGAAAGCAAAGAGGACTTGAAGCACTTACTGATGAAGATCAAAGACCACAGCCTTCAGTATGGATTACACCCCAACATAAAGAAAACAAAAATCCTCACAACTGGACCAATAAGCAACATCATGATAAACAGAGAAAAGATTGAAGCTGTAATGGATATCATTTTACTTTAATCCACAATCAATACCCATGGAAGCAACAGTCAAGAAATCAAACGACATAGTGCGCTGGGCAAATCTGCTGCAAAAGACCTCTTTAAAGTGTTAAAAAACAAAGATGTTACTTTGAGAACTAAGGTGCGTCTGGCCGAAACTATGGTATTTTCAGTCTCCTCATATGCATGTGAAAGTTAGACAATGAATAAGGAAGACCAAAGAAGAATTGATGCCTTTGAATTATGGTGTTGATAAAGAATATTGAATATACCATGGACTGCCAGAAGAACGTACAAATCTGTCTTGGAAGAAATATAGCCAGAATGCTCCTTGGAAGGGAGGAGGATGGCAAGATTTCTTCCTGTGTACTTTGGACGTGTTATCAGGAGAACCAGTACCTGGAGACGGACATCATGCTTGGAAAAGTAGAGAGTCAGCAAAAAAGAAGACCCTCAGTGCTGTGAACCAACACAGTGGCTACAATAATGGGCTCGAACATAGCAACAATTGTGAAGATGGTGCAGGACTGGGCAGTGTTTTGTTCTGTTATACATAGGGTTGCTATGTGTCGGAACCCAACACTCAAGGGCACAAAACAGCAAGCCTATGGTTATAATCTCACTTGGGAGTGGGTGGTCTTTGTTATGTTAATGAGGCGGGAGTAATATAGGGTGTATCTTGAGTCAATCTCTTTTGAGATATAAAGAGATTAAACAAGCAAGCAGAGCAGAGATAGGGTAAGATGGATGCCAAGACACGCGGAGAGCTCCAAGGAACCAGGAAGCAGAAGCTTAAGAGACAAGGACCTTTCTCCAGAGCCGACGGAAAAAGCCTTCCCATAGAGTCGGTGCCCTGAATTCAGACTTCTGACCTCCTAAACTGTAAGAAAATAAATTTCTTTTTGTTAAAGCCAACCACTTGTATTTATGTTATAGCAGCACTGGATAACTGAGACAGAATTTGGTAGCGGAAGAGTGGGGTGATGCTCCAACACATACCTAAAGCGTGGAGGCAGTTTTCGAATTAGGTAATGGGTGGAGGTTGGAAGAGTTTTAAGGTGCCTAATAGTAAAAGCCTAGATTGCTTTGAAGAGACTTGTCTCAGTTATCTAGTACGGCTGCAATAGAAATACCACAAGTAGATGGCTTTAACAAAGAGAAATTCATTCTCTCACAGTCTAGGAAGCAAGAAGTCTGGATTCAGGGTGCTAGTTCCAGGGGAAGGTTTTCTCCCTCTGTTAGCTCTGGGGGAAGGTCCTTATCATCAGTCTTCCCCGGTCGAGGAGCTTCTCAGCGTAGGGACCCTGGATCCAAAGGATGCACTATTCTCCTGGCTCTTGTTTCTTGGTGGTATGAGGTCCCCATGTCTCTCTACTTGCTTCTCTCCTTTATATCTCAAAAGAGATTGACTTAAGACACAACCTAATCTTGTAGAGGAAAATCTGGTGGCATAGTGGTTAAGAGCTATGACTTCTAACCAAAAGGTCGGCAGTTCAAATCCACCAGGCACTCCTTGGAAACTCTGTGGGGCAGTTCTACCCTGTCCTGTAGGGTCTCTGTGAGTCAGAATTGACTCGATGGCAACGGGTTAGGGTTTTTAGGTTAATCTTGTAGATTGAGTCCTGCCTCATTAACATAACTGCCTCTAATCCTACCTCATTAACATCATAGAGGTAGGGTTTACAACACATAGGAAAATCACATCAGATGACAAAGTGGTGGACAATCACACAACACTGGGAATCATGGCCTAGCCAAGTTGACAGATATTTTGGGGAGACAAAATTCAATCCATGACAAGACTGTTGGTAGAATTATGGACGTCAGAGGTAATGCTGGTAAGGCTCAGAAGGAAGTGAGAAGAGCTCTAGAGAAAGTCTCTGTCGTCTTAGAGAATACATATGGCGCCAGCAACAGAACGTTTTTAGAAATGTGGATGTTAAATGTGCTTCTGGTGAAGCTTTAAAAGAAAATGATGAAATATATGATTGTGCAGCGGAGGAAGGGCGATGCTTTTTATGCAGTGGCAAAAAACTTGTCCGAATTATGTTCAAATGTTTGGTGGAGGGTAGAACTTGTAAGTGATGAACTTGGATACCTGGTTGATGAGGTTTCTAAGCAAGATCTTAAAGGGGCCGCATGGTTTCTCCTCGCCACTTACAGTAAAATGTGAGAGCAAAGAGATGGACTTAAAAATGAGTTGTGCAAAATGAAAACAGAACTTAAAGATTTGGGGAATTCTGTTGTACAAACTAAGGTCACCTGTCCTAGAATGTTCACACAATCTTTTGTTAAAGAGATTAAGCCTGTGACTGATGGATCTAACCAACTACCACAGCAGAAAACCCATCACCTTAGGCTGAAGGGGACAGAGAAAGAACAAAAGGAAAGAACACTGTCTGCCTCTTGGAATATTCTACAGACAGGAAAACAGGCCAAAGGAGCTACGTCTGTTGTCCTCCATGAAAAGAAAAGGACCATCCCTGGAGCAGCTTGGAGATCAGCAAAACTGTTGGACGGAGCACGGGAAGCAGGTCCTCCTCAGTTTCAAAGGGTGGAATCTTTGCCAACTCAGTGTCGGAGTGTCCAGCTGCTGTTAAAGTGTGCCGGGGGTTCAGGCCACTGCCCAAAGCTGAGGGGGCTTGAGTTTACATGCTCAAGGGGCAGAAGAATGGGGCCTGCCAGGGCCAAGGGAGCGGAGTCGCTATTCAGATGAACTAAGAGAATGGGGTCGCCTAAAGCCGAGGGAACACAGTTGCCAATTGCCATACCAGTGGGCCTGGAAGGCAGAGCTGAAGCGCAGGGCTGAGGAGCCTCCACCCAGAATCCAAAGAGCGTGGCCAACACCCGCAGTCTGGAGGGTGAGGCCATTGCCCTGATGGTCTCAGAGAACAGAGGATTGTTTTCAACCCTTGAGAGCTAATGTAATTTTTTCTGCTGGGTTTTGGACTTGCTTGGTGCTGGTTAACCCTTCTTTCCCTACAGTTTCTCCCACTTGTAATGGAAATATCTACTTTGTGCCTGTTCTACCATTGTTCTTTGGAAACAGATAACTTGCGTTCTAGATTTCACAGGTTCACAGATGAAGAAGACTTTTGCCCCAGGATGGAAGACGCCTAATGTCTCACCCATATTTGGTTTAGATGCTTCAGAAGATGAGATTTTGGGTTTGGAGTTAAGACTTTTGGAGTGATGTGAGGGGTGAATGTGTTTTGCATGTGGCAAGGACATGAATTTGTGAGGGCCAGAGGTTGGAACGTTATGGATGGAATTGTGTCCTCCCGAAAATACGTGTTGTAAATCCTGACCTCTATGCCTGTGGTTATAATCCCATTTGGAAATGGGTTGTCTTTGTTATGTTGATGAGGCAGGATTAGTGTAGATTATATCTTGAGTCAATATCTTTTGAGATATAAAAGAGATTAAACAATCGAGCAAAGCAGAGATGGGGTAAGATAATCAAGACACCACCTCTCTGTTCCTCTCCCCAGCCCAACCCCACAGTCACGCAGAAACCTTGGAGGTGGGCATCCAGCTCAGCCCCAAGCCCGTGCCTGTGGCCCGCTGCGTTTCCACCGGGGGCCGTCCGCCTGCCCACATCACCTGGTCCTCACCTCTGGATTGGAAGGCTAATACAAGCCAGGTGCCAGGGCCCCTGCCTGGCACGGTTACTGTCAGCAGCGTCTTGACCTTGGTGCCCTCAAGCGAGGTGGATGGCAAGAATGTCACCTGCAAAGTGGAGCATGAGAGTTTTGACGAGCCCGACCTGCAGGTCGTGACCCTCTCTGTGCATTGTGAGTGTGCCCAAGTATGAATGAGGGCAAGAGCCGCTGCCAGGCTACCCCCACCCCCCATTGTCTACACTGTCTTCTCAGGCCACTGTGAACATTATCCCCATTATCCGCTCAGCTCTCCTGGCTATTGTCTATATGCCCCCACCATTGTCTACACTGGCTCCTCTGGGCCACAACAACACTGTCCCCCATTGTCTATACCAGCTACTTAGGTCACAGTCCATACTGCTCCCCATGTTGTCTGCTCTGGCTCCCCTGGCCACTGTCTACACTGACACCCCACAGTCTAGACTGGCTCTCTTGAGCACAATCTACACTGCCCCCACACATTACCTATACCTGCTTCCCTGAGAAACTGTCTATACTGATGTTCCCCACGTTGCTATACTGGCTCCCCAGGCCGCTGTCAATACTGCTCCCCCGACACCTACACCAACTCCCTTGTCCATTTTCTACACTGCCGTACCGTTGTCTACACTGGCTTCCCCTGGGCCACAGGCAGCACCGCCCCCATTGTGTACACCAGCTACTTAAGCTCCCCTGGCCACTGTCTGGAAACCCTGGTGGCACAGTGGTTAAGAGCTATGGCTGCTAATGAAAAGGTCAGCGGTTCAAATCCACCAGGCGCTCCTTGGAAACTATGGGGCAGTTCTACTCTGTCCTGTAGGATCGCTATGAGTCGGAATCGACTTGATGGCAATGGGTTTGGTTTCATTTTGGCCACTGTCTACATTGACACTCTGCATTTTCAACACTGGTTCTCTTAGGCACTGACTATACTGTCCCCCAAAATTGCCTACACTGGCTGTCTTGGAGAGCTGTCTATACTGGACACCCCACATTGTCTATACCAGTTCCTCTGAGCCACAGTGGATGGTTTTCATTGATTCCACTTGGTACTGGCTATACTGACCTTTCCTACATAGTCTACACTGGTTCCCCGGGGCACTGTCTGCATTATCCCCCCAGTGTGGTCTACACTCCCCTCTGCCCCAGTTTTGTCTACATTGATTCGTCTAGGGCCTAACTACCCTCTCCGCACACTGCCACACAAGATTCTCTGAGTTCTGTCTGCTTAGCCCCCCAACACTGTCTGCTATGGTTCTCCTACAGAGCATCACCTTGACTGGCTCCCCTAGAGATCACCAACATGGATACGCCCAGTATTGTCTACATGGACACGCACAGGAACCCTCTAGACCAGCACTGTCCCATGGGAATAGTCTGCAAGCTACATATGTGATTTTAAATTTTCTAGTAGCAACCCCATTAAAAGATAAAAAAAGAAAGAGATGCAATTAATTTCAATAATATATTTTATTTAACCCAACATATCCAAAATAGTATCCTTTCAACATGAAATCATTCTTTATACTTACTATTGAGATCATTTACATTCATTTTTGCATAGTAAGCCTTCAGAATCTTCTGTGTATTTCCAACCAGCCACACTGTAAGTGCTCAGTTGTCACATGTGGCCAGTGGCCACCATATTGGACAGCCCAGATCTAGACTAAGCCCCCATACTGCTTACACTGGCTCATCCAAATACTGTCTGCGCACACTTATATACATACACACTGCCTGGGTTAATTTCACCAGTTCTCTTGGACACATTCTACACTGATGTTGCCCCCCACCCAACATTTTCAACACTGGCTCTCTTGGGGAACTGACTGTTCTTCTACCCAATATCATCAACCCAACATTCCCAACACACTGTCTACACTGAGTCCATCAATAATGTCTACACAGGCTCTTCCGGGCCCTGTCCCTACTGTCCCACCTGTCTTTGGCTATACTGGCCGTGCCCCCCCAAACAATTGCTGCATTGATTCCCTCAGGCACTATCTTCACTGGGCCCCCTTCAACATTGTCACTGAGCCTGAGGGGAGAGGACCCATCCACCCCACCAAAAACAAAAATGGTGATCTCACTGGTCTCCCCTCTGGGGACTTGGAAACGTCTTCCTTGTCCATCATGTGTGGGATGGATAAGCAGCAGGCAGAAGCAAGGTCACCCAGGCCTCTTTCCTGCAGAGCCTTGGACGTGCTCCTGGGTGTTGGGAACGCCCAAGAGGCCTTTTCTCCCAGGACACCAAGGCACACCAGGAAAACAGTAAAGAAAGGCAGGTCTTTTAAGAAGCCTCTCTGTGCCCCTGCTGACCCCCCCCCTACTCTGCAGAGGACTCCCAGGTTCTGCTCTCTGAGGGAGCCCCATTGCCCCAGATATCTAACAGGCATCCTCATCTCTGGGCAGTTCCCCAAACCCACTGAGGCCTTTCCTTGATGTGACATTAGTGCTACAGACTGTAGGCCCTCTGAGGGCTCCCCATCTCTGAGCTTGTGTGTCCACTTCCCTCAGACCCCCCTGAGGTCTCCATCTCCGGCTACGATGACAACTGGTACCTCGGCCTTAATAATGCCACCCTGAGCTGTGATGCACGGAGCAACCCAGAACCCATAGGCTATATGTGGAGCACGTGAGTCCTGGGTGGACCTGGACTCCTGGGTCTGAGGGAAGAGGGGCTGGGGGCCTGGACTCCTGGGTTTGAGGGAGGAGGGACCAGGGACTCGAACTCCTGGGTCTGAGGGAGGAGGAGGCTGGGGGCTGGACTCCTGGGTCTGAGGGAGGAGGGGGCTGGGGGCTGGACTCCTGGGTCTTAGGGAGGAGGGGCTGAGGCCTGGACTCCTGGGTCTGAGGGAAGAGGGGCTGAGGCCTGGACTCCTGGGTCTGAGGGAAGAGGGGCTGGGGCCTGGACTCCTGGGTCTGAGGGAAGAGGGGCTGGGGCCTGGACTCCTGGGTCTGAGGGAGGAGGGGCTGGGGCCTGGACTCCTGGGTCTGAGGGAGGAGGGGATGCAGGAGAGTGAAAAGAGAGAGAGGTTGATTTCAGGCCTCTAGTAAAATTTCTATCTTGCGTTCGCAGACTTTATGCGGTGGTTTCGCCCAGGATCCTCCGCATACCTGCTCTTTGCTGAATGCTTGCTCTGCCCTGAGCACTTAGTGCCCTCATCTGTGTGACTCCATACACCTTGCACAGTCTGCACTATTGCCATACCTGGGCTACAGATCAGGAAGAAAGCCAGGCCCAGATGTGTCGATCCTCACCATTCACAATATTCCATACTTGCAAACTCACCTGTTGTTTTTGTTAGGTGCCGTCAAGTCAGTTCCGACTCCTAGCAACCCCATGTGACAGAGCAAAACTGCCCCATAGGGTTTTCTAGACCATAATCTTTATGGGAGCAGATCACCAGGTCTTTCTCCTGAGGAGCAGCTGGGTGGGTTCCAACTGCCAACCTTTCAGTTAACAGCCAAGCACTTAACCATTGTGCCACCAAAAAAAAAAAAAAAAAAAAAAGCCATGGCCATTGAGTCCATTCCAACTCATAGAGACCCTATAGGACAGCACGGAACTGCCCCAGAGGGTTTCCGAGGCTGTGATCTTTACAGAAGCAGACTGCCACATCTTTCTCCTGCAGAGCCACTGTGGGTTTCCCAACCCCTGACCTTTCGGTTAGCAGCCAAGTGCTTAACCACTGTGCCACTAGGACTCTTCAAATTCACCTACTTGCCAAAAATTTTTTGTAACCCCAAAATCAATACTGGAAAACGGCACCAATTTTGCACAACAGTGAGAAATTTGAGTCACCTAATGCTCTGCCTTCATTTCCACTCTCCTATTGCATTTTTGTGCTTTTTGATAGTGATTTGGCTGTTTAAAATGTCCCCAAGCACAGTGCTGAAGTACTGTGGGGTGCTTCTAAGCGCAGGAATGCCACGATACGCCTTATGGAGAAAATGCACGTGTTAGATAAGCTTTGTTCGGCACAAGTTACAGTGCTGGCTGAGAGCTGAATGTCAATGACTCGACAATGCCTGCTAAATATGGTGCCTTTAAACAGAAACACACATAGAACAAGGTTCAAAACCCGTTGCCATGGGGTCGATTCATAGTGACCCTCTAGGACAGAGTAGAACTGCCCCATAGGGTTTCCAAGGAGCGGCTGGTAGATTCGAACTGCCGACCTTTTGGTTAGCAGCTGAGCTCTTAACCACTGTGCCACCAGGAAGCAGTCATTGAAGTGTTTGCTGAGTGATAAATGTGTCAACTCTGGGGCAAGACAGCCTGTATTTGGGCCCTCACTCTACTGCTTTATTAATTATGTCACCATGAGCAAATCACATACTCTGGCTCAGTTTCCTCACCTGTGAAATGGGAGTAACTGTATCAACCATTTTGTATTGATAAAACAAAAAAACGCATTGCCATCCGGTCAGTTCCGACAAATGGCGACCACATGCGTTACAGAATAGAACTGAGCAGAGAAGGGCCGGCCTCTGACTGCGATTCTAACAGGGTCCCCTGGCTGCTGAGTAGGGGACAGAGTTGGGGAGGGGGCTGAGGATGAAAGCAGAGAGCCTAGTGAGGAGGTGACTGCAGTGGTCCAGGAGGTAGAGGGATCAGACCAAGGTGGTGGCCGTGGGGGCACTGAGGATGGTTGGATTCTAGACAGATTTTGAAGATGGAGTCAGCAGGATTTGACAATGGCTTGGACATGGGCAGGAGTCTCTGGGCAGCACAAATGGTTAAGCACTCAAATACTGACCGAAAGGTTGGCAGTTGGAACCCACCCAGAGGCACCTCAGGAGAAAGGCCTGGCAATCTGCTTCTGAAAGTTCACAGCTATGAAAACCTGTGGAGCAGTTCTACTCTGACACACATGGATGGGGTCACTATGAATCAGAATCGACTTGACAGCAACCATGGGCATGAGAAAGAGGAATCCAGGTTTGCCCTCAACTTACATCATAGAAGCCGTAAGGGTTTCTGTGTTCCTGGCACATAGTGAGTGCTCAATCACCTGTCACTCTAGGCCTCCAGGAGAGGCTACCTCCTCACCTGTCTGTCTCTCCCAGGACCGTGGGCTCCCTGCCTCCCTCTGCTATGGCCCAGGGCCACCAGCTCCTGATCCGTACTGTGGATGAGTCAATCAACACAACTTTTGTCTGCAAAGTCTCCAGCGCCATAGGGATGGGACAGGCGGAGCTGGCTGTCCTGGTCAGAGGTGAAGAGCCCCCCAAGTAGGAAGAACAGGGGGACCAAAGTAGAAGGCGGCTACAGGATTCCCTTTGAGGGAGGGGTTTGGAGGTGGTCCCTGGCTAAGAGGATCCCCCAGCCACATGAATGCTCTCTGACCCACATCCTCCCCCTGATTCCATCATGAAAGGGCCAGCAGGGTCAACTTTACTCTCCTGTTTAACTCAAGATCTGTACCATTGGCCCCTGGACACACACATCCCCTAACCCAGGCTAGGGTAATTGTGGGATGCCTCCTCTCCAGGGATTCAGAAAGGCCTTTCCAACTTATTAGGCAGAACTCTATCAACTGCAATTGACAGACGCGTAACTCAAAGTAGTCCAAATCAAAAAGGGACTTTATTATAAAAGACACCTTCAGGTATGGTTAGATCCAGGTGCTCCAACCATGAAACCCAGGAACTTTTCTTCACGTCTCTTGTCTCTTCTTTTCTCCATGCTGGCTTTAGTCTCAGAGGGACTTTCACCCTTGGGGAGGCAAGATGGCCCTCAACAACTACAGGTGCACGTCCCACCAGCTTAGCTTCCCCAGGGAAAGAACACATTACGTTCAGTAGCACTAGCCAAAGTCCCACGGCTGACTCTCATTGGCCCAACTTAGGTCACAGCCCACCATTCCAAGGAGAATGGAATGCTCTGATTGGCCAGAACTGAGCTAAAGCCCCATCCTAGGAACTAGAGGGTGGGTCAAGTCTGCCTAAACTGTATAAACTAAGGGAGGCAGAAGGGTAGCTCCCTAAAGGAAATATGGAGTGCCCTTAACGAGAACAGGGGGTAATTTTTCCCTGGGTGGTGAAAACCCAAAAAGTCTTCTTACTTAAATACCTGCTTCCTTCTTCTCTTCCAGACAGACCTCCTGGGGAGCAGTCACACCCTGGCATAAAGTCTTTGATCATCATCCTGGTTGTGGTACCCGTAATCCTGCTGTTGGTCGGGCTTTATTTCCTGGTGTTCAGAAGGAAGCGTGAGTCCCCTCCTCCTTGGCACATCCCCTGCCTGCCTGCCATGTATTAGCATCACCACAGCTGCCATAAACCAGTTGCCGCCTAGTCAGCTCCAACTCATGGCAATCCCCAGTGTGTCAGAGTAGAAAGTATGTGCTCCACAGCATTTTCAGTGGCTGATTGTTTGGAAGCAGATCACCAGGCCTTTCTTCTGAAGTACCTCTGGGTGGACTCCAACCACCAACCTTTTGGTTAACAGCCAAGCATGTTAACTGTTTGCACCACCCAGGGACTCCACAGCTGCCCTAATTGGTGCCTTAATTTCCTAGCACTTCTATAACACAAAGATCACAAGGGGGTAGCTTTAAAGAACAGGAATTTATTGTCTTACAGTTCTGGAGGCTGGAAGTCTAAATTAGGGTGTCAGCCGTGTTGATTACTTCCTTGTCAGTAGCTCCGGGTGTTCCTTGGCTCCTTGCCTTGTAGAAAATTCTCACATGGCATCTGTCTTCTTCTCTGTGTATGTCTGTGTCTAATCTGCTCTTTTTGTAACTCATTAACATAACAAAGAAAACCTTATTTCCAAACAGGATCATATTTATAGGTATGTTATTATTGTTAGTTGCCATTCAGTTGATTCTGACTCATGGCAACCTCATGTGTGCCAGAGTAGAACTGCTCCACAGAGTTTTCTTGGCTGTAATATTTATGGAAGCCAATCCGTTGCCATCAAGTCAATTCTGACTCATACCGACCCTATAGGACAGAGTAGAACTGCCGCATAGGTTTTCCGAGGCTGTAATCCTTTTATGGAAGCAGACTGCCACATCTTTCTCCCGAGGAGTGGCTGATAGGTTTGACCTGCCAACGTTTTGATTAGCAGTCAAGAGCTTAACCTCTCTGCCGCACCGGCTCCTTTTTACAAACATAAACCACCCCCCACCCAAAAAAAAAAAAAAAACACCACCAAACCCGTGGCCATCGAGTCGATTCCAACTCATAGCACCCCTATAGGACAGGGTAGAACTGTGCCACAGGGTTTCCAAGGAGCGGCTGGTGGATTCGAACTGCTGACCTTTTGGTTAACGGCTGAGCTGTTAACCACTGAGCCATCAGGGCTCCTTTTACAGGTATAAGGCCCAGGACTTCAGCACATATTTGAGGGGGCACAATTCAGTCTGTAACACTTTGGCACTTACTGTGTGCCCGACTCTATGCTAAGCTCTCCACGGGGCAGCCTCTCACTGAACCCTCACCCCAATACCATGAGGTCTTCCCCAGTTTACAGAAGAGGACATTATGACCAGGGAGTCTTGTTCACTAGGTGCATTGGTTCCTTTTACCAGTATTTACACAGCGGAAGCAGATGATGTGGGGCCTCGGAGGCCAAGGTATAAGAACTTTGGCTTTGAATCTGAGTGACAGGGACGCCCCAACCCGATGGAGGGAGGGTGAAATAACAACCTCTCAGCTTTACTCCATCTGCCTTGCTGGGGAGTGACTCCCTAGCTGCTCTCAGGAAGAAGGAGGTGGCAGGAATTGGTACCCTAGTCCCCGGCTCTTAAAGGGCCTGGTGCTTTCTCACTGATAATATCCCTCCTAGCCAGCAGTCCAGGCCGCTGGTTCCTTGGCTGGCATCAGAAGGGTGTGGGGGGTGAGGGTAAAGGAGCCCTGAGATGCTCTTGGAAAAGTTTGGTTCGAATTCCACAAAAAAGAGACACTAAAAGCCAGGTTGATTGAGCTAAAGGCTTTTAATAAGGAGAAGAAAAAAAGAAAAGAGCCCGGATGGCTGCTAACCGAAAGCTCAGCGGTTCGAACCCACCAGCCGGTCCATGGGAGAAAGATGTGACAGTCTGCTTCCATAAAGATTACAGCCTTGGAAACCCTATGGGGCAGTTCTACACTGTCTTATAGGGTCACTGTGAGTCAGAAGCTACTCAACGGCAACGTGTTTGGGCTTTTAATAAGGAGAAACGTATGGACAGCGCGGGATCCCACGGTGAAGCCACCAGCAGCGCTGACAATTACCTGGGTTATAATATTGGCACACACCGGGGGCCTTTGCTCTAACACTTACATACTCAAAGAGTGGGTGGATTGCAAAGCGGGAAAGGATGGATGGGGGTACCTCAGGAGAAGGCATGGAGAAAGTGAAGTCAGGAAGCCCCTGGGGAAATGATCCTAGAGCATTTACTTCACTAAGTGATGGTTGGATTTGCACTTCAAGGCAGTTCATCCAAAACCAAAACCCGTTGCCGTCAAGTCGATTCCAGCTCACAGTGACCCTATAGGACAGAGTAGAACTGCCCCATAGGGTTTCCAAGGCTGTAGTCCTTACGGAAGCGGAAGCCACATCTTTCTCCCACAACCAGGGCTCCGATAGCTGTTAATTCCTGAGGAGAGAAGAGAGGGGAGTCTGGTTAACATCCCTGTCTAACTATGGGATGGGGTTACTGTCTGATCAGTCACTGTTGCTCAATCCCAGAGTCCTCTGTGGGCAGCACCTATTTTGGACATGCTTCAATCCCATGCTTACCTCAAGGGCTTTGCCCCAGCAGTCTTCTGCCTGAAGGACCCTCCTCCACGGCCCCTCCTGGCCAAGCCCCTCAGCTAATTCTCTAATCAGAAGAGCTACGTTTCACCGAGGGCTTACTACATAGCAGGCAGGTTATGTGCACAACCTCCTCGAATACTCACAGTCCCCCCTGCAAGGCGGGTCCTCCTGTGAGCCCATTTTACAGATGAAGAAACGTTAGCTCTGAGAGGTGAAGTGACCTGCCAAAGGCCCACCCTGCCAAAGGCCCACATGGCTGTAAAGTGGCTGAGTCAGGGCCGCCAGTCTGTTGACGGCAAAGCTTTTTCTCTCAACCACTAAACAAAACTGCCTCCTCATATCCCAGCTAGATGCCTCCTCCTCCAGGAAGCCCTCCTTGATCCCCCAGGATGAGAAAAGCACCCTCTCTGGACTCCCCCATCCCAGCCTTGCCCACTCTGGACATCACTGTGTGGGGACAGGTCTGTCTCCCCAGCTGGACAGTGAGTGAGCCCTGTAAGGGCAGGTCCCCTCTGTCTCCTCAAAACCACCCGGCACAGGGCCAGGCACAGAGGAGGCAGTCAGCGAAGTGCTTGCTGAGTGATAAATGTGTCAACTCCAGGGCAAGACGGCCTGTATCTGGGCCCTCACTCTACTGCTTTATTAATTATGTTACCATGAGCAAATCACATACTCTGTGGCTCAATTTCCTCACCTGTGAAATGGGAGTAACTGTACCTGATAAAGGAAAAGGCCCCTGGGTGGCGCAAACAGTTTGTGCTTGATTACTAACTTAAAGGTTGATGATTCAAATCCACCTAGCAGTGCTGTGGAAGAAAAGCCTGGCAATCTGCTTCCATAAAGATCACAGCCCACAAAACTCTATGGAGCAGTTCCACTCTGTAATACATGGGGTCACCACAAGTTGGAACTGACTCAACGGTAACGTGTTTGGATTTGTTTGGTACCTGATACCACAGGTAAAGCACTTAGCACAGAATTTGGCACACTGTAAGCCACACACTTGGTATATGTTGTTGTTGTTATTGTTGTTAGGTGCCATCGAATTGGTTCCGACTCATAGTGACCCCATGTACAACAGAATGAAACACTGCCCGGTCCTGCACCATCCTCACAATCATTGCTATGTTTGAGCCCATTGTTGCAGCCACTGTGTCAGTCCATCCATTGAGGGTCTTCCTCTTTTTTGCTGACCCTCTGCTTTACCAAGCATGATGTCCTTCTCCAGGGACTGGTCCCTCCTGATAACATGTCCAAAGTACGTGAGATGAAGTCTCGCCATCCTTGCTTCTAAGGAGCATGCTGGCTGTACTTCTTCCAAGACAGATTTATTCATTTTTCTGGCAGTTCATGGTGTATTCAATATTCTTCGCCAACACCATAATTCAAAGGCATCAATTCTTCTTCGGTCTTCCTTATTCATTGTCCTACTTTTGAATGTATATGAGGCGATTGAAAACACCATGGCTTGGGTCAGGTGCCCCTTAGCCCTCAAGGTGACTTCTTTGCTTTTTTAACACTTTAAAGAGGTGTCTTGCAGCAGATTTGCCCAATGGTGTATATAAGTTGTAATTATTACTGCGATTGTTATTTTCTCCACCATCACCGTTATTATTACTATTAATATAAGCTCCTTGAAAGCAGGGATTTTTGTCTGTTTTGTTCATAGCTATATCCCCAGCCTCAGGAACATGACTGGTCACAAGCAGACATTTCATATTTGCTGAATAAACAAATGATTGAATAAGCCACTGTTTGATGGTTGAGGAAACTGAGGCACAGAGAAGTTAAGTCCCTTATCCAAGGTCACACAGCTCCTAAATGGCACCCAACCACCATTGGGTTCTAGAGCCTCAGTAAACACTTGTTGAGTGAATAAATGAATGAGTGGATCCTTAAAGATCATACACCCAACCCGGTATTACAGATTCCAGATCAGTAAGGGCAGTGGCCCGTGTATGACAGTAGCAGAGCCAGGACTCAGAATTTTAGGGGCCCTGATACCTAAAAGGTCCCTGGGTAGCACAAACAATCCACGCTCGACTGCTAACCTAAAGGTTGGCAGCTTGAACCACCCAGTGGCACCACAGAAGAAAGGCCTGGCTTCCATAAAGATTACCCCAAAAAACCAAATCAATTGCCATCAAGTCAATTCCAACTCCTGGCAACCCCATGTGTTTCAGAGTAGCACTGCACTCCATAGGGTTTTTAAGGCCGTGACCTTTTGGAAGCAGATCAGCAGGCCTTTCTCCCAAGGCACCTCTGGTTGGGTTCGAACCACCAACCTTTTGGCTAGTCACCAGGTGCTTAACCATTTGTGCCACCTAGGGACTCCATTCTGTAAAGATTAAAAAAAAAAAAAAAATCCTATAGGACAGGGTAGAACTGCCCCCATAGTGTTTCCGAGTGCTGTGATCTTTACAGAAGCAGACTGTTACGTCTTTCTCCTGTGGAGTGGCTGGTGGGTTCGAACCACCCACCTTTTGGTTAGCTGTTGAGTGCTTTAACTCCTGTGCCATCAGGGCTCCTCCATAAAGATTACAGCTAAGAAAACCCTGTGGAGTAGTTCTGCTCTGTAGCACATGGGGTTGTCTTGAGTCGGAATCAAGTCGACAGGCACGGGTTTGGTTTGATTTGGACGCCTAAAAGCAAGTGCCCCCTGCCAGTGTTTCTAACATCGTCATTCATTCTTAACACTCCTGTTTCCCCAGGTCAGGATTCTTACAGCCCCTCTGCTAATAACGCAAGTGCCAACGGGGTAAGTGCTTGGGATGGGGCCATGGGGGGAACTGAGGACGGTGTGGGCGGTCCGCACAAACCACGGACAATTGCTGGGGGCTTTCCCGAGGAGGAGGAGTCCTGGTGGTGCAGAGGCTAAAGCGTTCAGCTGCTAACTGTAAAGTCAGCAGTTCAAATCCACCAGGCACTCTGCAGGAGAAAGATGTGGCAGTCTGCTTCTGTAAAGATTACAGCCTTGGAAACACTCTGGGGCAGTTCTACTCTGTCCTGTAGGGTCACTACAAGTCAGGTTTTTTTGGTTTCCCAAGGAAGGGACATATGTCTCTGGGCTACCTGCAGCTCTTAACCAAAACCCACCATAGCAGCAGGAACCGGGTTTGGATCTTCTTTACAAATGCCGCAGAATCCCTTGTACCCTTTGCCGTTGAGTTGATTCCAACTCATGATGACCCCATGTGTGCAGAGTAGAATTACTCCATAGGGTTTTCAAGGCTGTGACCTTTCCAAAGCAGATCACCAGGCCTTTCTTCCAAGGCATCTCTGATAGGTTTCAAACTACCAACCTTTTAGTGAGTAGTTGAGTGCTTAACCATTTGTACCACCCAGGGATTCCCAGAATCCTCTGTGTTGTTGTTGTTGTTAGGTGCCACCAAGTCAGTTCCGACTCACAGCGACCCCGTGTACAACAGAACGAAACACTGCCTGATCCTGCGCCATCCTCACAATCGTTGTTATGCTTGAGCCCGTTGTTGCAGCCACTGTGTCAATCTCCTGTAGAGTTTGCTAAAATGCAGGCTCCTGGGCTCCAACCTCTGAGAGTCTGGGCTGGTGGGGATGTGATGGGGCCCGGGGATCAGCATTTCAGTAGGTGCTTCCCTGCCCCCACTGGAATGGCCGCACCTGAGAAGCGTGGGTGCCCTGGCTTCAGGGAGAAGGGAGGGGACCAGCAAAGGGAGCTTAGTGTCCCTCTGCTTACAGCTGTTTGCACTTTGGCATCTCAGTGGTTAGATTCTGTTTGATTTTGCTTGAAAGGGCCTCACAGCTCAAGTTTGAAAATCTCCCTTCCAGGATGTCTCCTATTCATCAGTGGCCCTTCAAGACAGCGCTCCCCAGGACCCGCCGACAGAGGGGACAAAGTGACAGCCTCAAGGCTGAATGGAGAGAGAGACTGGAGCTGGCAAGGACCTGGCCTCCCTGGCCGGACCCAGGACCCTCCCCAAAGAGACTGACCACCGTCTCCATGCCAGGCCTTGAGAATGTCCCCTCTGCCTTGCAACACGTTGGCGGGATACAAGTTCGGGGGTCCCCAAGACCACCCTCGGTGCAATGATTCTCTAGGAAGACTCACAGAACTCAGCAAAGCCGTTCTGCTCAGGGGTGCAGTTTACTGCAGCAAAACGATACTGATTAAAACCAGCAGTGGTAAAAGGTGCACGGGACAGATCCCAGGAAAGTTCCAGGCTCAAGCTTCATTGGTCTCTCCCTGTGGAGCCCTGTGGACAAGGCTTAATTCTCCCAGCAACCGTGTTTGACACTAGAGAAGCTCCCCTGAGCCTTGGTGTCCAGGGTTTTTATTGGAGTCAGTCACATGGACATGACTGATCACCTGCATGGGTGCTCTTTCTCTCCAGCCCCTCCAGAGGTCCAAGACCTCCACCACAAAGCACACCAACAGCATGGACCACCCAGAGTGGCCCAAAGCCCCCAGGCAAACAAAGACACTCCCACTGGGCAGAACATTCTAGGCTTAGAGAGCCTCTCCCAGGAGCCAAAGGGCCAAACCTTTGTTTGGACGAGGTTAATCTTTTATTGCACAGTGAGCCACACAGAATGTTCTGGCTGCCAAAGAATTTTTCAAGAACTTGGACTCTGTCCTGGAGGTGTCAAATCTCTACTATTACTTGAATCTCTGGGGTTACAAGAAATAACAGCTGGTGCTTGTCGTTGAAAGCAACCAGGGGCTGGAACCTCGGCACTCAGACAGCTGCTTGGGACCCTCCAAGGAGGAGGAACTGGTGGGCATGAACTTAGAACTTGTCACTGAGCTGAGTCATCACCAGGCACCATTCTGCCGAGATTCAGGCCCCTGAAGAGTGTCTGCAGCCAGCATGGTGGGATTGACAGGACCTCATGGAGCGGGGGGTCATTAACCCACCAAGGAAGGAGCCCTGGTGATGCGGTGGTTAAAGCACTCGGCTGCTAACGGAAAGGTCAGTGGTTCACACTCAGCAGCCACGGCACAGGAGAAAGATGTGAGTCTGCTTCCATGGATTCTTTACTCCAGCCTAGGGAACCCTATGGCGCAGTTCTACTCTGTCCTATAGGGTCATGATGAGTTGGAATCAACTGGATGGCAATGTTTTTTTTTTTTTTTTAACCCACGCAGAAAAGCAAGATGCTGTTACCAAGACGGGAGGCGGGGAGGGGGTGGGGGGGAAGGGATACTGGGGGAGCAGGAACAGCACAGAGAAACACCAAAAATTAGTGTAACAGAATATATTTATTGTGAGTAGTTGGAATCAGGCTGCGTCAATACCGAAAGTATTTGGAAAGGCCCACTGCTCCCAAGAGGAGACTGTGAAAAGGGGGTTGTGTAGGTCATTGTTATGTTAATGTCTCAGGAGACAGCCTCGGAACACGTGCAGGGTTCCAGGCACTTACAGAAACAGAATCACTAAGGGCGTGCTGTGCACTTTCCAAGCAGACCCAGGCTTCCTGCCCCTCAAAACTGGCTGCACAGGGATAATTCTGCAGAAGAGCCCAATGCCTAAGGCAAAACAGTCTCCACTAAGCTGCCTACTAGGCGATTGACATGAAGGTGACTATAGAAAAACAGTTCCTTAAAGGCTTAAGGTTCAGAAGGACACCTAAAGGCCGATGGCCTGGGTGGGTCACCCCAATTCCATGAACCCAGAAATCCGGGACAGACCTTGGACGGAGATGGATGTGGTCCACGACCCAGGAACAGAGTGGCTCAGATACAACTGACACGTTTACTTAGAAAAAGAAAAAGGAAAGGTTTATGGTCTCAACAAGAGGCTGTTTGAGAAAATACCTTAAGGGAGCTAAGACCTTGGTCCAGGGTGCTAAACAGGAAAAAGGCTTCAGCTGGCCTACAGGGGGAAACAAGAAGGGCGTAGTGTTTACTCCTAACAGGGATGGGGTAGTGTGGAATGGAGAAGGGAAGGGAGAGACAGGAACCAGCAAGGTGGCAGGGGCGGAGGATGCAGCGGTGACAGGCCAGCGAGGCTCCACAGTGTCAGGGAGACACACCCAGGGACTTCTTGGGATATGGATGTCTCGTGCCCAGTGGGAGTTGTTTCGCTGCAACATCAAACCCTTGTCCGTCTGTAACCTCCAATGCCTCAGAAACCAAACCCAAACCCTCTGCTGTCGAGTCAGTTCCAACTCACTGTGACCCTATAGGACAGAGTAGAACCGCCCCTTAGGATTTCTACAGCTGTAATGTTTACAGAAGTAGACTGTCACATCTTTCTCCCGCAGAGCGGCTGGTAGGTTCCAACCACCGACCTTTTGGTTGGCAGCCAATCACTTTAGCCACTGCACCATGAGGACTCCCGTAACGCCTTTCATTAAAGCCTATTTATTACACCTCAGCTGGTTGTGTGGAAGAGTGCTTTTGTGGGAACCAAGGAGGGCTGAGTTTTGTGTGAGCTGTCACGGGGTGGAACAGAACCAATATGTGTGGAAGTGGGACCCTGACTCAAGAAGGCTGAGGATATGAGTCCCCAAAATTCTCAGACACAATCTGAAAATGGGGAGTCTTTTTTTTTTTATCTTTAATTTTTATGAGGCGAGACAGCCCTGACTCATGGCAACCCCATGCACAACAGAACGAAACACTGCCCAGTCATGACCCATCGCCATGATCAGTTGTGGATCAGACCGTTGTGATCCATAGAGTTTTCACTGGCTGATTTTCAGAAGTCGATCACCAGGCCTTTCTTCCTAGTCCCTCTTAGTCTGGAAGCTCCACTGAAACCTGTTCAGCATCCTAGCAACACGCAAGCCTCCGCTAATAGACAGGTGGTGGCTGTACATGAGGTGCACTGGCCAGGAATCACATCCAGGTCTCCCACATGAAAGGTGGAATTCTAACATATAAACATCCCCAAATCAAAAGTTATCAGAAAGTATCAGAGAAAAGTGTCTCTTTCACTCTGTAAGTTTCCTGCTGCTGAGGTAACAGATCACCTCAAACAGTGGCTTAAAACAACAAAGATTTATTCTCTTATATGGTCATGTGCCAAATAACGTTGGTTCAGGCAACTTCTAACCGCGTATATGAATAACGCAGTCCCGTAAGCTTATAACAGGGTTCAGAAATCCCCATCAGAGAACAGGATGTATCAGATTGAAGCATGTCACACTCCCAATCACAACGATCATCAAAGAAAAAAACTCTCCAAGTTGTTAAAGGCTCACCTCCGCTGAAAGCTAACAAAAATGCAAGAGGGACCTATATCAGATAAGGAGAAATTGCTAATGACGTGGGTTGAGTACCAAACACAAAAGCGAATCCTTCTTAGCACGTTGACGATCACTGCTAAGGCACAAAGCTTGTTCGAGATGCTTAAAGAAAAAGCAGCACCGGACTACAATACTGAGCTCAGGGCCAGCTCCGGGTGGTTCAAGGGCTTCAAACAAGATTTTTTCCTGCATCGTGTGAAAATGAGCGGTGAGTCTGTGAGTGTTGATGGGAAGGCAGCAGAAGAATTTGCTGAAAAATTAAATAAACTCATTGTAGAGGGAGGTTATTTATCCCAGCAAATTTTTAATATGGAGGAATCCTCCTTATTCTGGAAACAAATGCCTGAAAGGACCTTCATCCATAACATGGTGTTCACACAGCGCCCAAATCACATAACATCCTATTTTACAGAATGTATCGTGGACGTTAAGTGACACATAATTGTCGTTATGGAGGTCAAAAGTCTAAAAGGAGTCTTAAAAAAAAAAACCTGTTGCCATCCAGTCGATTCTGACTCGTAGTGATGTTACAGGGAAGAGTAGAACTGCCCCCGTGGGGTTTCCAAGGCTGTAATCTTTGCAGAAGCTGACTGCCACATCTTTATTCTGCAAATGGGACTTACAGTGCTAAAATTAAGGTGTCAACAGGGCTGGTTCCTTCTGGAGGCTCCAGGGGAGAGTCTTTCCTTGCCTCTTACAGCTTCTAGAAGCTGCCTAAATTCATTGGTTCCTGACCCCACATCCCATTGCCTTTTGTCCCCCTGCTTCTGCCTTCTTCCTCCTTTGAACTTCTTGCCTGCCTCTTTCCCTGCTAAAGACCTTTGTGATTACATTTAGGGCCCACCCAGATAATCAGGATAACCTCCCCATCTCAAGATCCTTTATTTAATCACATCTGCAAATTCCCCTTTGCCATGTAAGGTAACATGTTCACAGGTGCCAGAGATTAGGACGTGGACATCTTTACCGGTACCAGTTGCCATAGAGTCGACTGACTCATGGTGACCCCATGTGTGTCAGAGCAGAACTGTGCTTCATAGGGTTTTCAATGGCTGATTTTTCTGAAGTAGATCGCCAGGCCTTTCTTCCGAGGCCCCTCTGGGTAGACTCGAACCACCAACCTTCCAGCTAGCATTAACTGTTTAACACAGGGACTTGTAAAGCCAGTTGCCATCTAGTCAGTTCTGACTCATGGTGACTTGATGTGTGTCAGAGTAGAACTGTGCTCCATAGGGTTTTCGATGGTATAATGTAGTACAGGCAGTCACCAGATTACAAACGAGTTCTGGTCCTAAATCTGTCTTTAAGTCGAATTTGTACGTAAGTCAGAATAATTAGGTACGATTCATATCTAATGTCAGTCAAATGTTTGTCTTAGTTCATAGTATATAGTGTACCTTTCTATGCATAAAAAGCATTAAACACTTCCAGGTACACTAAAACATCTTTAACAGAATAAGACAGTAATAATAATAATCATGTTCAGATGCACCGCAAAGTGGCGTCCGTTTGTTATTAAAAACCATCATATGTACCTCAAATTTTTAATATAATAGGCTTTACGGGGGTTTGTAACTACAGGTTGTATGTAAACTGAGCGTTCGTAACCTGGGGACTACCCATAGTAACAGCGTCAGAAGTCCTCTCACTTCAGGAGGACTGAAGAGAGTCAAGATCAGCCCAAAGCTGATCCCTCTGAGGCGGAGGTCAGACATGCCTCCACTCTCCAACTGTTTCACCAGTTCTGACACCAGCCGTCCCTCCCACGGCACTCTCTACTTCTCTGCTGGGTTTAATAATCCATTGCAATGGCCACACAGAACTCACAGACCATATTCATTATTTTGTGGTTTTTTAGGGAAATAACAGGCTACAACTCAGGATCAAGATCATCTTGGAAGTAACAGGAACAACTCAGGATACAGGATACAGTTTTTCAATCAGGATAGCTTCCTACCAGTATGGCTCTCAGCTCCTTCTCGGCTGTGCCAGCAGACAGGCCATGCTTCTCAGCTATTCTGGCCTGACGTCTGCTGCCAGCCCTCACTCAGGCCTGTGTTACAGCTTTTTGGGCTCTGCTGTCAAGTGCCCAGAGGCACCCCACTCCTCCAGCAAGCCTCCTGCCCAAAGGCACTCAGCTCTTGCTCTGTGGGTCAGCGAGCCTGCTGCAGCCATCTGGTGCTATCCAGCATTACAGCTCTTTCTCTCCTGGATCTAGGAGGTTCTCAGCGCAGGGACCCCAGGTCCAGAGGATGTGCTCCAGTCTGGGTTCTTTTTCTTGATGGTAGTGAGGTGCCTCTCAACCTCTGTGGGATCAGCCCTTTTATAAGCCTCTTCCTCCCACCAAGAACACAAACTGACCAATCCCCTCAGTAGGCCACAGGCACCTTATCTGCATAGTAAAGTGTTCAATCTCTGCAAGGGTTTTACATACGTTATTTGCATGGTAAACTCCTCCGATCTCTTTGCAAGACTGTGGCCTAGCAAGTCATCTTGGCAGAACTTCAAACCCAGGGCCAGAAAGGCCATATACAAAGAGAACCTGCTGCCCGGCAAATGGCTGATTTTTCAGAAGCAGATCATTAGGTCTTCCTTCAGAGGCACCTCTGTGTACTCAAACCTCCAGCCTCTGAGTTAGCAGCCGAGTGTGTTAACTATTTGCACCATATTCTGCCTACCACTCCATCGTGGTTCCCCTGCTCCACCACAGATAACCGTGGTGAGTTACTTATGCACTGGCTACTTTCTGGTGAGTTTATTTATGCACAGACAACAAAAAATACATACATCTTTTTTTTTTCTCCTTTTTTTTACACAGTGGGTAACATGCTATAGACATGGTTCTGCACCTTGTTTTTATTACTTAAGGTTTCTGGCAATTCAGAGAGAGCTTCCTTTGTCTTTTTTATAGCTGCTTAGTGCTCCAAGGAAGGATTCCTGGTGGCACAGTGGTTAAGCACTCGGCTGCTAACTGAAAGATCAGTGGTTCGAATCCACCAGCCACTCCACAGGAGAAAGATGTGGCAGTCTGCTTCTGTAAAGATTTACAGCCTTGGAAACCCTACAGGGCACTTCAACTCTGTCCTACAGGGTCGCTATGAGTCTGAATCAACTTGAGACAGCAGTGAGTTTTTTTGTTTTGTTTTGTTTATTTTTAGTGCTCCATGGGGTGGCCACAGAGCTAGACAGGGAGCAGATCATGCAGGGCCTCATGGGCCATGGGGAGAACTTGGGCTTTTTCTCAGAGTGATGCAGGGGCCCCAGGAGGGCTTTGAGCAGAGTAGGGATGTGAACTAAGTTCTAACAGGATCCTTCCAACCTGTGAGGAAAACACTATAGGGGGTGAGGGCAGAAGGAGGGAATCCAGTGAGGAGTGAGTACTATTATCCCCAGTTTATAAGAGGAAGCTGAGACTCAGAGAGATTAAGCGACTTGCCCAAGGTCACACAGCAGATGAGTGGAGGAGCAGGATTTGAACCCAGGCCAGGGCTATGTCTATCTGGTCCCCAGTCTCTTAATCCTGACACTCTTCTGCCACCCCACATGGCAGCCCCTGTAGCCCTGCATCACCCTCTGAAGTTTTAAGGCTTATATGAAAAACTATTCCCACTCTCTGTGTCAGTGGGCTGCAGGTAACATCAAAACCCAAAGTGATAGTTGTTGTTGTTGTTGGCTACTGTCATAGGGCAGCCGTAACAAGACGCCATAAAGTGCCTGGCTTTAAAGAACAGGCATTTATTGTCGCAGTTCTGAAGACTAGAAGTCCAAACCAGGGTCTCAGCCCTGTCGATTTCTTCTGGGGGCTTTGAGAGAGGAACTGTTCCATGCCTGTCTCCTAGCTTCTGGTGGCTGCTGGGAATCTTGCTTCCTGTCTATTCATCTGCTTCCATTGTCACACGGCCGTCCTCTGCGTGTGACTGTCTGTGTCTGTCCTTCTCGTTTATTAAACAACATACTCAGAAGGGATTAGAATTAGGACCCAGCCTGCTCCTGTGTGACTTCATTATTTTAACTGATAACATCTGCAAAGAAAAACCTTATTTCCCCACACAAGTTCACACTCACTAGATCAGGGGTTAGGACGTCAATGTATCTTCTAGGGGGACAACATTTGTCTTAGGCCAGGTTCTCAAGAGAAGCAAACCACTAAAGCGTATAAATGTATAGAGAGAGATTTATGTCAAGGAAACGGCTCACGTGGTTGTAGAGGCTGAAAAGTCTCAAGTCAGTGGGTCAGACTGGAGGCTTCTCCTGATTCACGTAGCCACAGGGGCTGGCGAACCCAAGATCGGCAGGTCAAACAGACAGCAGGGCTCTGGCTCACAGGTGGCAGAGACGGATGAATCCTAAGATCTGCAGGCAAGATGGCAGGTAAGCTACCAGCTCAAGTCCCAAGAACCGGAGGTCAGACGAACAGGAGCCAGCTGCAGTATCTAGAGCAAGCAAAAGCAGGAAACCCTTGCTAGAAGGTCCACCTATATTGGATGCAGGCGACACCCCGAAAGAAACTCCCTTTCAACTGATTGGCTACTCACAGCAGATCCCATCATGGAGGTCATCACATTATATCAGATCTGATCATAGAAATGATTATATCATTATACAACTGCCAAACTACATCATAACTGCCAAACCACTGAGAATCATGGCCCAGACACGCTGACACACAACCTTAACGATCACACCACTCAATCCATAACAGGCCCCAAAGATGTTTTTCCTGGGCTAGGCCTATATTTTCAAGTGTGGTTCAAGTGAAACCCAAAAAGATTGAAAACTAAGTGAACAAAATAACGCAGAAAGAAAAATAAGTTAATGAGCAGAATAAACCTTTGTTATTTCACTTTTTAAATAACATTTTTATTGTGTTTTTGGTGAAAGTTAACACAGCAAATTGATTCTCATTTGACTATGTCTACACAAATTGTTCATTAGTTATGTTTTTCACAATGTGCCAACATTCTCTTTAATTGTATTCTGGTTGTTCCGTTGCCAGTAATCTAGTTTCCCTGCCCACTTCTCATCTTTGCTTTAGAATGAGTGTTGACCTTCTGGTCTCATACAGATGGTTTTTTAATGGTGCACCGTACTCACAGGTAATATCCTTTATTTTGTGTGCCAATCTGTTATTTCACTAAAAGGTGACCTCAGGGGATAGTTTCGATTCAAAGTTTAAATAGTATCTCAGGCGATAGTCTCAGGGAGTCCTCTAGTCTCAACTGGTCCAGTAAGTCTAGACTTTTTAAGAATTTGAGTTCTGTTCTTCTATCAGGATCCATCTATTGTGGCCCTGATCATGTTATTACATTTTATGTATTGTTGTTGGGTGCTACCAAGTTGATTCCGTCTCCTAGCATCCCCGTGTGACAGAGTAGATCTGCCCCATAGGGTTTTCTAGGATGTAATCTTTACGAGAGCAGATTGCCACATCTTCCTCCCATGGAGCCACTGGGTGTGTTCCAACCCCCAACGTTTGGGTTAGCAGCTGAGCGCTTAACTATTGCACTACCAGGGCTCCTTACATTTTATGCAGAAACCATATTCGTTTACTTTCAGAGTGTTGTTTATGATGTGTAGGCTTGTTTATATTGCTCAATATATCCTGCCAGCTGTGAAAATTGTTTGGATCTCTCAGGTTGGGATAGAGCACATCATAATTTTTCCCATTAAAATGAACAGGTGAAAACAGATGTTCAGATAAAAACTTGTACACATACGGTCATAGCTTCACTATTCACAATAGCCAGAAGGTAGAAACAACCCAAGTGTCTGTCAACAGGTGAACAGATAAAAAAAACTATGGTAGAACCATACAATGGAATATTATGCAGCCATAAAAAGGAATGAAGTACTGAAACATGTTACAACATGGATAAACCTTGAGAGCATTATACTGACAGGCACGTTTACATGAAATATCCAGATTAGGCAAATCTATAGAGACAGAAAATGGATTCCTGGTTGCCAGGGGGCTGGAGGAAGGAGAAATGGGAAGTGACTGCTAATGGATACAAGGTTCCTTTTTGGGGTGATGAAAACGTTCTGGATGGTGACGATGGTTGTGAATGTATTAAATGCCACTGAATTGTACACTTTAAAATGTATAAAATGGCAATATTTTATGTTACGTAAATTTAAAAACAACAACAACCCATTGCCATGGAATTGATTCCAACTCGTGGTGACCCCATGTGCTACACAGTAGAACCGCTCCGTAGTGTTTTCTTGGTCGTGATCTTTACAGAAACACATCTCCCGGCCTTTCTTTCCCAGTGCCACTGGGTGGCTTCGAACTGCCAACCTTTAGGTTAGTTGTTGCTGTGGTGGTGGTGGTTGTATGCCATTGAGTCGATTCTGACTCACAGCGACCCTATAGGTTAGTAGCCAAGCGTAAACCCTTTGCACCAACCAGGGACCTATGTGAATTTTACCACAATAAAAAAATTATTTTAAAAATTAATAAAAAAAAACTTTTTTTTTTTTTGGCCTTTCACTTACTGGTAGAATTCTCAGGAACCAGTTAAATCATGAAGTGAAGGATGGGTGTGTACAAAAATGTGATGGTTGAGGAAGCTTCAGTGGCCAATAGCAGGAAGTCCTTCAGGCTGGGATTAAAAACCAGGAAATGGATTCTCTGGTTCCACTCCAGGCCCTGCACATAGGACTCAGCTCTGCTTCTCAGCTGTTTGTTCTGTTTCCCTCCACATACTGGCGTTATCCTTGGGGTGGTACCAGGAAGGCTGCTGCATTCTGGGCATCCTATTTAGAGGGCCAATGTCCTGAGAAGCAGCCCAGCCCCGGATAAGCATCTACGAGCAAGAAAACCGTCCCACTAGCGCCCCCTCTGGTCACACTGGCCAGCACCACCCATGCCCACTGCTCAACCAATCCCTGGCCAGAAGAATGGAACTGCCTGGGAGGCTTGGACCCATCGGGACCTGCCCTCTAGGAATGGGGAGAAGACAGGAGGGGATAAAGGCTATAGGACTATCATGGATTGAATTGTATCCCTCAAAAATATGTGTCAGCTTAGCTAGGCCATGATTCCCAGTATTGTGTGGTTGTCCTCCATTTTGTGATCTAATTGTCTTACGTGTTGTAAATCCTGATTTCTGCCTGTGGTTAATGAGGCAAGATTAGGTTATGTTAAAGAGGATTAGGGTGGGATGCAACACCCTTATTCAAGTCATAGCCCTGAGCCAATGTAAGGGGAGTTTCCCTGGGGTGTGGCCTGCATCTCCTTTTATCTTACAAGAGATAAAAGGAGAGAGAAGCAAGCAGGGAGAGAGAAACTCCTACCATCAAGAAAGAAGAGCCAGGAGCGGAGTGCATCCTTTGGACCTGAGAACCTCCTAGACCTGCGGGAAGTTTGATGCCAAGACCTTCCCCCAGAGCCGACAGAGAGAGAAAGCCTTCCCCTGGAGCTGGCGCCCTGAATTCAGACTTCTAGCCTCTTAGATTGTGAGAGAATAAATTTCTGTTTGTTAAAGCCAACCATCTGTGGTATTTCTGTTATAGCAGCACTAGATGACTAAGACAAGCACCAAGGGTGGAAAGCAGGGACTATTGCTGGGTAGTTGGAAAATAGTTCAATTTTATTTTCTTTTTAAGTCCATACTGTCTACATTTCTATAATAAACCTCAGCTTTTCTTTCAAATTGGAGTCCCTTAGGTGGTGCAAACAGTTAACGTACTTGGCTGCTAACCAAAAGGTTTGCAGTTCAAGTCCACCCAGAGATGTCTCAGAAGAAAGGCCTGGTGATCTACTTCCGAAAAATTAACCATTGAAAACCCTATGGGGCACAGTTCTACTCTGACACACGTGGGGTTGCCATGAGTGGGCATTGACTCCACAACAACTTTTTTTTCTTTTAATTATGCAAACGAATCAAAATCATCCTACGAAAGAGAGACTAGCAACTGGAAAATCCAGAATAACTGGCAGCTTACAAAACCTTGGATCCTGGCAGGTAACAGTGGAAATTAATCAGAGTCCTTCTGACCCCTGAACTCCACTCCCAGTTGTCACTGCCAACCCCCCACCACCCTGCTGCACACCCAGTTCCTACCAGAATGAGCACAAACTTGGGTCTCTCTGACCCTCCCCAGTTAGCTACACTTGGAAATAATTGCTGGGTTTGCAACAACCTCTCTCAGACAGGCAGACAAGCAATCTCTGCAGCAAGAAGGATTGAGGGTAGATCCTGGGGGACTTCCAGGCTTAGGGAATGTTGGGGAGGTGGGGGACTGGAAACCCCTCCAGGGAACATGCACTTCCCTCAAGCAGTGTCACAGCATGGTCCGTAGAGGTGGGGCAAGTGCTAAGACAAGGTCAACAGTAATAATCACAACAGCAACAGTAACAGATACCATCTGCTGCATACTGGCAGGGCCTCTTCATGTGGCATCTCATGACTCCTCCCAACAACCCCATGACATGGGGATGTTTGTCCCCATTTTCCAGAGGAGGAAGCTGAGGCTCACAGAGGCGAAGTCATTGGCCCGAGATCCCAGAGCCAAGTGGTTGTTGTTGTTGCTGGGTGCCGTCGAGTCAGTTCCGACTCCTAGCAACCCTATGTATAACAGAACAAAACATTGCCCCGTCCTGCGCCAGCCTCACAATCATTGTTACGCTTGAGTCCACTGTTGCAGCCACTGTGTCAGTCCAGCTCATTGAGGGTCTTTTTCTCTTTCGCTGACCCTCTACTTACCAAGCATAATGCCCTTCTCCAGGGACTGGTCCCTCCTGATACATGTCCAAAGTATGTGAGATGTAGTCTCGCCATCCTGGCTTCCAAGGAGCATTCTGGGTGTACTTCTTCCAAGACAGACTTGTTCATTCTTTTGGCAGTCCACGGGATATTCAATATTGTTCACCAACACCACAATTCAAAGGCATCAATTCTTCTTCGGTCTTCCTTATGGGTCGTCCAGCTTTCGCATGAATACGAGACAATTAGTAACACCATGGTTTCGGTCAGGAGCACCTTAGTCTTCAAGGTGACATCTTTGCTTTTCAACACTTTAAAGAGGTCTTTTGCAGCAAGCAGATTTGCCCAGTGCAATGGCAGAGACAAAATGAGAACTGGCTCACCAGCATGTAACAGGGCCGTGTTATGTAAGTCTGCTCTTGTTCAGGCTACCTGGCCATGCCGCCCCTTGACAGGGTTCCAAGTTGGGGTTTTTCACTCAGCCCAATTTGGAGACTCTGGAAAATGGCTCCACCTCTGAGAATCTGATGATGTGTGTCCAGGAGACAGATTGTTATCAATTGAATTGCGTCCCCCCAAAATATGTGTTGGAATCTTAACCCCTATACCTGTGGATGTAATCCCATTTGGAAATAGATAGAGTCTTCTTTGTTATGCTAATGAGATCATATCTGTGTAGGGTGTACCATTAAACCTAATCACTTGAGAGTTATAAAAAGAGCAGATCAGGCAAGAGACCCGAAAAATTCGTTGCCATCTAGTCGATTCCGACTCACAGTGACCCTGTAGGACAGAGTAGAACCATCCCATAAGGTTCCAGGGCTGTAATCTTTATGGAAGCGGACTGCCACATCTTTCTCCTGCAGAGCAGCTGGTGGGTTCAAACCACCAACCTTTTCAGTTAGCAGCTGAGTGCTTTAACCACTGTGCCACCAGGGCTCCTGCACAGAGACAAGTGAGCACAAAAGGGGAGAGATACATGCCATGTGGAAGCTCCAGGGAACATCTGAGAAGCCGAGATAAGGATTTTCCCCCAGAGCAGCCAGAGAGAGCCTTCCCCTAGAGCCGGTGCCCTGGATTTGGACTTCTGACCTCCAAAGCGTGAGAAAATAAGTTTCTGTTCGTTAAAGCCACCCACTTGTGGTACTTCTGTTATAGCAGCGCTAAGGAACTAAGACAGGCAGAATCAAACACACACATATTGTTACTGATGCACTCGCACCTCGGCTTCGTGTTCTCTCTTCCTGCAGGTCCAAAAATCTCACCGGGGGAAAAGCCTAGCACCCCACCTCACCCCACCTCTCTGGTTCCTGACCGTCGCTGTCCAATAGAACTTTCTGTGGTGATGGGAATGTTCTACATGCCTTCCAGGATTGTAGCCCTGGCTACATTAGGAAAGGAGCATGGTGGTGCAGTGGTTAAGTGCTCAGCTGCTAACCAAAACATTGGCGGTTCAAACCCACCCAGCAGCTCCAGAGGAGAAAAGACCTGGTGATCTGCTCCTGTAAGATTACAGCCTAGGAAAACCCTATGGGGCAGTTCTACTCTGTTACGTGGGAGTCACTATTAGATGGAATTGATTCAACAGCACACAATGACGACAAGCCACATTAGGGTTACTGGCTACTGAGCCCTTGAAAGTGCCTGGTTTGCACTCAGCTACTAACCGAAAGGTTGGTGGTTCAAACCCACTCAGCAGCACTGAGGAAGAAAGGCCTGCCAATCTACTTCCGTAAACACAACAGCCAAGAAAACCCTATGGAGCTCAGTTCTACTCTGTAACACATGGGGTCGCCATGAGTCAGAATCAGCTCGACAGCAGTGGGTTTGGTTGTTTTGGTTAGTTGAGGGAACTACATTTTTAATGGGTTCCATTTTAATTCATTTAAATGTATATTTAACAATGAGTTTCTGTTCACAGCGATGGGAAATTGGGCAACAATTAGAGATGGTGGCTGCACGATATGATTACTCTAGTTGATATCCCTAAATGCTACGCCTAAAAATGTCAAACGGGTAAATGTTGTGTTATACATATTTTTTACAACAATTTTAAAAATAATTTAAAAAACCAAAAGAAAGAGCTCATTACAATAATAAATAAATAAAAACGTGTACTTAAATGGCCACATATGGTTAACAACCATGGTATCAGACAGCATAACCCTAGACCCTTCATCACCCAAGTTCTGTCGCAGCAGAGCTCAAAACCAGGCACAACTGAGCCTGCCCACCTCTCAGCTGCACCTGCCCCCTCCCACTCGCCCTCCACTCACCGGGATTTGCACCTTGGCTGCTGTCTCAGCCTCCACACCTCGCCGCATCCCACCCCATCATCTGCCTCATTCCTGCTCCTCCAGGTCTCAGCTCCCATGTTGCCTCCTCCAGGAAGCCCTCCCGACCTCAGGCTGGGTCAGGTGTCCCCTTGGGCTCCTCCATCCCAGCCCTGATCACTCTGAGTCATCATTGTCTGGGGATGGGTCTGTCTCCCCAGTGGCCTGTGAGTCCCACTGTGGGCTGAGGCCAGGGAAGGAGCTACCTCAATCACCACCATGTCCCCAGCACCGCCCGGCACAGGGCTGAGCACAGGAGCATGTGGTGGAATGAATGATTGCACAGAGAGATGCTTTTGAAAAACCACACTGAGAACTTTACAGCGAGCAGCCATGGGTCATGGCCCACCTCTCCCAACTACTGGTAGACTTGCTTTTCCTTGAACCTCAGTTTCCTCATCTGTGAAATAGGAACGGTTATGTACGGTGGACACTGAATGAGGCAGTATGTGTTGGGTCTGCCTGGTGCAGGTGGATTGCTCAACTCGAGGCCACTATGACAGCTGTTATAATTACTGCTGTTGTCACCGACAGTCACTCTGAGTGGGAAGAAAATGTTGAGGGGTGAAGGGAGGAGTTCTGGGAAGCCTCAAGAAGTTCCCTAGTCACCCCAGGAAACTGGTTCAACCAGTGTCTGCGCTCCCAGCCCAGGGAGCACAAGTGGAGTCTCCAGAGCCTGTGGAAAGGGGGTGCTGAGGCTGGGTCGGCCTCAGCCACGTCACAGAGGCACCCACAGGACCTCCACTGAGCTGGTCCATTTCAGACAGCCAGGGCTCAGCCCCTCTGGCCCCTGTGTCCAGCAGATGTCCCGTGGCATCTAGAGGACGCCAAGATGGAGATTTCCAGGAGAGCCCAGGGCTGCTTCTCCAAGGACCGGCTACTCTCAGGTAAGAAAGAAACATACACCCAGGGCTGATGGGGGAAGGTGGGACTCAGCCCCAGAGGCTGAAGTTTCCTCTTGGAAGAGGGGAAAGATTGTAAAGAAAATTGAAATTATTAGAGTGAGGGGCAGGGAGGAGGCAGTAGAATCACGACACCATCACCATTCTATCTATGGAATTTTCTAGAATGTCAGGACTCTAAGGGCAGGAATTTATTTGTGTTTGGTTCCCTGCTATATCCCCAAACCCCAAACCCTTTGCCGTCAAGTCGATTCTGACTCATACTGACCCTATAGGAGAGAGTAGAATTGCTCCATAGGGTTTCCAAGTCTGCAAATCTTTACAGAAGCAGACTGCCACATCTTTCTCCTGCACTATATCCCCAGTGCCTAGAAATCTAGGGAACTTATAAGCATATTATATATAATGTATACAACTGGTATCATATCATATATAATTTATACACCTGACCACTGTCTGTCAGTGGAGGTTTGCATGTTGCTATGATGCTGAACAGGTGTCAGCAGAGCTTCCAGACCAAGACTGACTAGGAAGAAAGGCCTGGTGATCGACTTCCAAATATCAGCCAATAAAGCCCTATGGATCACAGCGGAAATTGTCCAGTCTGCAACCAATCATGGGAATAGTGCAGGACCAGGTAGCATTTCCTTCCATTGTGCATGGGGTCGCCATGAGTCAGGGCCAACTCGACAGCAGCTGACAACAACAAGTACTGGTTGAATGAATGAATAAATGAATTCAGAAAGTCCAAGTGTTTCAAAGCAGGCCACACAGCACCTCAGGGCAGACACCTTCCGGGCCAGTGGAATGATAAATCTGTGGCATTCACGTCTATGTTTTCCCCTCCTGCGCCCAGGGCATACATCACTAATCAATCCCAGCACTGCTTCCGATGAGCAACACTCAGAGGGCCTATAGGGAGGAGAACACTGCGGTCCCTGTTTGACACCCCCAATCTCAGGCCTACCCTGTAACTCTCCACAGTCTCAATCCTGGCCCTCTGGACCCTCCAAAGCTCTCAGGCGGCCCTCCACATCCAGAAGATTCCAGAGCATCCTCTAAAGAACCAGGACCTCCTCCTGTCCGTCCAGGGCATCCCAGACACCTTCCAGGACTTCAACTGGTACCAGGGGGAGGAGACCTATGGCGGCACAATGCTGTTCTCCTACATTCCAGGGTTAAAGCGGCCCCAGAGGGATGGCAGTGCCATGAGGCAGCGCGACATTGTTGGCTTCTCCAATGGCTCCATGCTGCTGCGCCGTGCCCAGCCCAGCGACAGTGGCATCTACCATGTGGCCGTTACCATCAACCCCTCCTGGACCATGAAGGCCAAGACTGAGGTCCAGGTGGCCGGTGAGTGTTGGGGATTGAAGGAGGAAGTGGGGGACTAATGCACCCTGAGCACCTACCATGTGCCAGGTCCTGTGCAAACACCATCTCATCCATTCAACACATATTAATTGAGTGCCTACTGTGTTCCAGGCCCCGAAGATACACAATATTGTTTAATCCTCACAAGCATTAATTGACAAATAAAATTCTATTGAATGCCTACCTTATGCCAGACATAGAGCCAGACCCTGGAGAATGCACTCTATCACATACTCCTCACATGCATTAATCGAGCAAGTATTTATTGCGTACCTACTGTATGCCTGGAGTCCCTGGGTGCTACAAACAGTTAACATGCTCGGCTGCTAACTGAAAGGTTAGAGGTTCAGTCCACCCACAGGCATCTTGGAAGAAAGGCCTGGTGATATACTTCCAAAAAATCATCCATTGAAAACTTTATGGAGCACAGTTCTACTCTGATATACATGGCGTCAACGTGAGTTGGATTCAACTCAAGGTCAGCTGGTGGTTTTTTGTTTTTTTTTTTAACGTTATTTAGTGCTTATTACATGCCAGCCTTTCATATATTAACTAATATAATCCTCACAGCAGCTCTGTGAGGTGGGTAATATTATGAGACCCGTTTTACAGATGAGGAAGCCGAGACACACAGAGGTTCCCAGGGTCCCATAGCTGTAAAGAAAATTAAACAGGAGGTTATGACACGGAAAGGGAAGCCAGGAAGAGCCTCTCTGTGGAGACAGCATTTGAGCCGAGGCTGAAAGGAGGCAAAGGAGTGGGGAAACCATGTGATTTCTAGGGGGAGAGAGTTCCAGGCGGAGGGAACAGCAAGTGCAAAGGTCCTGAGGCTAGACTAGCTTGATGTGTTCAAAGCATAGACAAAAGAACGCATGGCTATAAGGTGGTGAACAAGGAGGAGGGTGTTAGGAGGTGAGGTCTGAGGCATGTGGGAACCAGGCTTGCAGGTCATGGGGAGGAACTGATGAGAAGCCACTCCAAAGACCAAACCAGTTGCCACCAAATCGATTCCAACTCATGGCACCACCACTGTGCCACCAGGGCTCCTTAGCTGCCTCCTACAGACAACAAATTGCTCATTTATTCATTCCTTCATCAAACTCTTCCCAAGTGCCTCTGCTGCGTCCAGCCTGCACTGGGCAATGCTGGGGACACAGAGGTGACCCAGACAGCCTGACCTTCCTCTCTTAGTGCTCACAGCCCCATGGGGAAGACAGACGTCAACTAAATAATCACACACCAAAAAAGAGACCATTATGAACAGTGATAAGCGCTTTGAAGGAAAATACAGGGATTATGAGATTATACAAAGAAGAGCACAGTTCTAGGCTGACACACAAGGGGTCGCCATGAGTTGGAGTGGATTTGATGGCAACCGGTTTGGAGTCTCAGGGGAAGTTGCCTGGGAAAGCTTGAAGGATGAGTGGCTGTTCTAATTACAGGAAACAAGAAGGTGTCCGGGCAGAGGGTTCAGCCTGTGCAAAGGGCCTAGGGCAAGAAACTGTAGGTCTTTGAGCACAGCTGGCAGGAGGTCAGCACGAGAGCAAGGAGAGGCACCCCTGAGGCCAGTGCCAGACAGTATGTTCGAACCAAGGCTCAGGCTGTAAAGACAGAAAGCCAAAACCCAGTTGCCATCGAGTCAGTTCTGACTCCTGGCAACCCCATATGTGTCAGAGTAGAACTGGGCTCTATAGGGTTTTCAGTGGCTGTGATATTTCGAAAGCAGATTGCCAGGTCTTTCTTCCAAGGCACCTCTGGGTGGATTCGACCTGCCAATATGTAGGTTAGTAGCGGATCACTTGACCAATTTCCTCAGAAGCTCTCTCTAGTTGGCTCAAAGTGCGGGGCACCTTGTGGAACCCCACGGGCAGCCCCTGGGTGTCAGCTCCATGGGGGCCAGCTTTCTGTCTGGTTCACCGCTGTCTCTTCAGAGTCTAGAACAGGCCAGGCACACTGTTGAATTGAATGGATGGCTGGGGAGCCCAGCAGGGCCTGGTGGGAAGTGGGAGTGTTTTGGGAAAGGCATGGTGCTCCTTCCCCTCCAGGGGGCGCCATTCCTGTTCTCGGCACTGTTCTGGGTTCCATTCTCCTCTCCCTGACATGGGTCTCCCACTGTGATACTGAACAGGGTTTCAGCCCAGGCTTCTCTGCATATTCAGAATCTCTTCTTCCAAAATGCAAAGATAGTGAAAAGGGGAGCTGAAGAGAGACACAGACAGACAGAGAGACCAAGAGAGAATGTGATTGGCCCAGACTGGGCTATGGGTTGCTTCCCCTGAGTCAGGGGTGCACACCTTGCCCAAGATGTGGGATCAAGATGGGGGGTGGGGGCCTGGGGAGCCAGGCTGGGAAGGTGACAAAGACTCAATGCCTGCCATCACTAGTAAAACTCATAATATATATTTATTATCATTCTTGTTCACCATTCATGCTCCAGTGCCTAGAATTTCACTTGGCACACAGTAAAAAAAAAAAAAAAAAAAAAAGTGCCATTGAGTTAATTCCAACTCATGGTGACCCCATGCATATGTGTCAGAGTAGAACTGTGCTCCATAGGGTTTTCAATGGCTGTGCTCTTTTGAAAGTAGATCACCAGGCCTTTCTTCTGAGGCACCTCTGCGCAGACTCAAACCTTCAACCTTTCAGTTAGCAGCTGAGCGCGTTAACCGTTTGCACCACCCAAGAATTTCTGGCACACATTTAAAAAACCAAACCAGTTGCTGTTGAGTCAATTCCAACTAATGGAGACCCCATGTGTTTCAGAGTAGAACTGTACTCCATAGGGTTTTCAATGGCTGTGACTATTTGGAAGTAGATCACTAGGCCTTTCTTCCAAGGCACCTCTGGATGGATTTGACATACATTGGTCAGTAGCCAAGCACTGAACCGTTTTTCTACCCGAGGACTGCTTGCCACACACTAGGCACTCAATAAATATTTGTGGAACAGACCCTTGAATAATTGTTAAAGTCTCCCATCTATGGAGCACTGACTACATGTCCAGCACCTCCAAGCTAAGCGTCTTGCCGACCTCACTCATTTCTGCCCCACAAGAACCCTATTGTAAAAATGGCATGGCGTCAGACGGCCTCTAACTTCAGGAGGAGGAGAGAGAATCAAGACCAACATCAGCCCAAGGCTGATTCCTTTGAGGTGGAGGTCAGACAAACCACCACCCTCCAACCTTTTCAGCAGTTCTGACACCAGCCATCCCTCCCACGTAGAGCCGTCCCCTCTACTTCTCTGCTGGGTTCAGTAATTCTTCGCAGTGGCCACACAGAACTCACAGACCATACTCACAGTTATAGGGTTTATTACAGAAGTAACAGGTTACAATTCAGGTTCAGGAACACTCAGGATAAGTTCTTAAATCAGGACAGCCTCTAATCAGCCATGCCTGCAGGCATGCCTTTCTCTGGCCCTCGGCCTGGCCATTGCCCTGCTCGGGCAAGTGTTACAAAGCTCTTTTAGCTCTGCCAATAAGCACCCAGAGGTACCCACTCTGCCAGTAAGCCTCGGCCCAAAGGTGCTCAGCTCTAGCTCTGTGGTTTGGCAAATCTAGCTCCACCGAGTGCCCAGAGGCACCTATTCCACACTAGCAAGCCTCCTGCCCAAAGATACTCAGCTTCCTCACTTTGTGGGCCAGGAAATTCACCATGCCGTCTCCTGCTGTTTCCAGGAGCTCCTCAGAGTAGTGAGCCCGCATCCAAAGGACGCACTCCACTCCTGGCTCTTCTTTCTTGGTGGTGGTAAGATCCATTCTGTGTTCTGGAATTGGCTCTCTTTTAAGCCTAGAGGAATGGCAAAACTGACCAATCCCCTCATTAGGGTTCCATACACCTTATTTGCATGGTCCCACCCTCACAGGTGTGCCATGCACTTTATTTACATTATTAGTAAGTTAATCCAATCCCCTTGGCGGGTCACAAGCACCTCATTTGCATAGTCCCACCCAGTCATTTGATGGGCGTTACAAAGACTATGGCTAGAAGGGCCATGTTAAGTAATTCACTGCACCACAACAGGTTACAGTTCAGGATCAACCTGGAAGTAACAGGAACAACTCAGGATACAGGATACAGTTCTTCGATCAGGATAGCTTCTTCTTGGCCATGACCACAGGCAGGACTTTGCTGCCAGGCCCTGCTCACGCCTGGCCTCTGCCCTCAGCCCTCACCCTGGCAAGCATTACAAAGCTCTTTAGATTCACTGATAAGTACATGGAGGCACCCCACTTCACCAGTAACCTCAGCACGAAGGTGCTCAGCTCTAGCTCCGTGGGTCGGCAAACCTAGCTCCACCAAATACCCAGAGGCACCCTACTCCACCAGCAATCCTCCTGCCCGAAGATGCTCAGCTCTCTCGCTTTGTGGGCTGGGAAGCCCACCACACTGTCTCCTGCCAGCCTTCTGCCAGTCTCCTACCTCTGCTGCCACCATTTCTCTGCCACTGCTTCTCGCCATCTTCGATGTTACAGCTCTCTCTCTCGGACTCATGGCTCCAGGAGCTTCTAAGTGCAGGGATTCTGGGTCCAATGGTGGACTCCTGGTTCTTCTTTCTTGGTGGTGGTGAGATCCTCTTCCCACCTCTGGGATGGCTCATTTTAAGCCTAATAGGATGGCAAGATTGACCAATCCCCTTGTTAGGGTTCCACATACCTTGTTTGCATGGTCCCACTCAATCACGGTGTGTGAGTCAGAGACTATGTCTAGAAGGGCCGTATTAAGTTATTCACTGCACCGCTATCTCATGTAATGGTAAAGTTTAACGTCAACATGAACATAATTTTGACGTAGTCTTAAACATTTTCACTTTGAATTCTATTGTTTTCTTACCAGCTTTTCACTTTAACCACATGAAACTATGTAAATGTAAATACGTTTAGGCTGTGGTTATAATATTGTAATTTAAAGGTGAAATTTTAATTTTGCTACACATTTATGTCACTACTATTGCTATTATATTCAGTGATATACGGAAATTATGATTTACGAGTGACGTTAGTACAAAAAACATTCGTAAGGATTCTGTATGGTCTGGTATGGGAGGAGGTCCATGAGGGGGACACCATGAGTTACCCCACTGGGTGACACCAACCTTAGTGATGCCATGTACCTTACTTGCATTAGCGAAACTGTCCAATCCCCTTGGTGGGCCACGCACCTTATTTCCATAATCCCATCCAATCATTGTGGGAGTTTCTTCTACGGAGCACAGACTACACGTCAGGTGCCTCCAAGCTAAGCGTTTTGCTGACCTCACTCATTCCACCCTCATTTTGTGAGAGTTATAAGACCAGGGCTAGAAGGGTCATATTAAAGCACTTCATTGCACCACATCTATGATACCTATGATCCCCATTTTACAGAGGGGTAAACCAAGGTCCAGAGAGGGGAAGTCCCAGCCCAACAATGAGCAGCTCAGAAGGGTGGGGGAGATAAGGCTTCAGTTGAGTCTGGATAATGCCCAGGTCTGTGTCCCTGGCCCCCCCCCCACCCGCTTCCGAAACCTGGTTCTTTCTCAGCCCTGGCTGCCTCCACGGGGGCTCCTAAGGAAGCAGAGAGGGGTCCCTGTGCCCACTTGGAGAGCAGCAAGCAAGGGGACAGGGAACTGCCTTGGCTTCTAGATGGATGAGCTCAGGGAGTGGAGAAGCAAATCTATTCAGCTCAATGGAAGCGTGACAAAGAAACAGAACTTGTCAGTGATTTCATTCTTCTTGGATCAATAATCAACATCCATGGAAGCCACAGTCAAGAAATCAAACAACGCACTACACTGGGCAAATCTGCTGCAAAAGTCCTCTTTAAAGTGCTAAAAAAGCAAAGATGTCACTTGGAGGACCAAACCTGCCCCAAACCATGGTCTTTTCAATCCTCTCGTATGCATGTGAAAGCTGGGCAGTGAAAAAGGAAGACTGAAGAAGAACTGATGCCTTTGAATTATGGTGTTGGCGAAGAGTGTCGGACATACCACAAACTGCCAGAAGAACGAACAAATCCATTGTAGAGGAAATACAACAAGAATGCTCCTTAGAAGCAAGGATGGAAAGACTTCGGCTCTCTTACTTTGAATACGTCATCAGGAAAGATCTATCACTGGAAAAGGACGTCATTGTTAGTAAAGTAGATCCCATTGCCGTCGAGTCAATTCTGACTCCTAGCGACGCTGTAGGACCAAGTAGAACTGCCCCATAGGGTTTCCAAGGCTGTAATCTTTATGGAAGCCAACTGCCACATCTTTCTCCTCCAGAGCCGCTGGTGCAAACAGCTGACCTTTCAATTAGCAAACGAGTGCTTAACCACTGCACCACCAGGGCTTCTTTCAGTAAAATTGAGTGTCAGTGAAAAAGGAAACCCGCAGTGAGATGGATTGACATAATAGCCACAACAATGGGCTCAAAAATACCAACCATCATGGTGATGGAGCAGGACTGGGCAATGTTTCTTTGTTATCCATAAGGTTGTTGTGAGTCAACCCAACTCAACTCTATGGCATCTAACAACACCAACACAAGAGGAACAGCAAAGTGGAGGCTGAACTCTTGGGAATTAGGGAAGGGCCTGGGGGTCTCCACATCAGAATGGGTCGCCTCAGCAGCCAGGGCATTTAGTGGTAGAAGGTCTGCATGGTTTGTGAACATTTGAGGGCAGTCGAGGCCCCAAATTCAACCATGGGATAGGGCGTCCCTAGGTGGTGCAAAAGGTTAAGCACTCAACTACTAGCCAAAAGGTTGGCAATTCAAATCCACACAGAGGTTCCTCAGAAGACAGGTCTGGCGATCTGCTTCCCAAAGGTCACAGCCTTGAAAACCCTATGGAGTACAGTTCTACTCTGCACTCCTTTTTTCCCAGTTATCTTGAAAACCCTATGGAGTACAGTTCTACTCTGCACAGATGGGGTCGCCACAAGTCTGGATCGACTAACAACCACCACAATAGGTGAGGTGAGACGGAAACGACTGGGAGCATTTATGGAACACCAGCTGTGTACCAGGAGAGAATGCTTTATCTGAGTCGTGAGAGGACATGGCACCTCCTTTGTGGCCAGAACAGAAGCCATGGGGTTTCAGCTGGGCAGAGGCCACCCTCAAAATAAAGACTCCATTTTCCAGCTTCCCTTGCAGCGTCCTGCATGGACAGCTCATTCCAATTGGTCTTAAAGCACTGTGCTGACCAAACAAGACACTTTGACATTGCTGCCAACATCGACATGCTAGACAATTTCACATACAGAATTCTCTTAAATGGAAGATCTGGAAGCTCAGAGATGGCGCGCCCCAGTAGCAGCTGTGGGCTGGAGACAGGGAGCAGCGCCCCCTTCGGGTGGAACAGGAGCTCTCAGGTTACTTTTATCCCTGCCAGGCTTGCTGCCTTTGTTGGGTTGTTGTGGTTGTTGTTCCTAGCTGCTGTCGAGTCACCCCCGCCTCGTGGCAACCCCGTGCACAATGGAACCAAATGCTGCCCAGTCCTGCACCATCCCCACTATCGGGACGTCACCATTGTGAACCATAGGACTTTCATCAGCTGATTTTCCTAAGTAGATCTCCAGGCCTTTCTTCCTAGTCTGTCTTAGTCTGGAAGCTCCACTGAAACGTGTTCAGCATCACAGCGACACACAAGCCTCCACTGACAGACAGGTGGTGGCTGCCCATATGGTGCATTAGCTGGGAATAGAACCTGGGTCTCCTGAATGGAAGGCAAATTTTTTTTTGAATTTTTTTTAATTGTACTTTAGGTGAAAGTTTACAGCCCAAGTTAATTTCTCATACAAAAATTTATACACATACTGTTTTGTGACATTAGTTGCAATCCCTACAATGTGACAACACACTCCGTCTTTCCACCCCGGGTTCCCTATGTCCATTCAACCAGTTCCTATCCCTTCCTGCCTTCTCATCCTGCCTTCAGACAGGAGCCACCCTTCTGGTCTCATGTATCTGCTTGAACGAAGAAGCACATTCCTTACCTGTATTATTTTTTGTTTTATAGTCCTGTCTAATCTTTGTGTGAAGAGTGGGCTTTGGATTAACAGAGGGTCCAGGGGCCATAGTTTTACATGAATTTGAGTTCTGCACCCCACTTTTCTCCCACTCCATCCAGGACTCTGTTGTGTTCCTTGTCAGGGAGGTCACTGGTGGTAGCCGGGCACCATCTAGTTCTTCTGGTCTCAGGCTAGTGGAGTCTCTGGTTTATGTGGATGTTTTGCCTCTTGGACTAATACTTTCCTTGTGTCTTTGGTGTTCTTTATTCTCCTTTTTTCCCAGTTATCTAGTTTCTCTTCTAGTGTTTGTGCATCGTTAGTTATGGTTTGTACACTATTTATGGCATGTATTAGGGCTCGTAGCCTTGTCCCTATTTTTTCTTCCATGATCTTTAACATTTTAGGTTTTATATTTAGGTCTTTGGTCCATTTGGAGTTAGTTTTTGTACATGGTGTGAGGTATGGGTCTTGTTTCATTTTTTTTGCAGATGGATATCCACTTACGCCAGCACCCTTTGTTAAAGAGACTGTCTTTACCCCCATTTAACAGACTTTGAGCCTTTGTCAAATATCAGCTGCTCATAGGTAGATGAATTTACGTCTGGATTTTCAATTCTCTTCCACTGGTCTATGTATCTGTTGTACAAGTACCAGTCTCTTTTGTCTACCGTGGTATAATAGGTTCTAAAATCAGGTAGTGTGAGGCCTCCCACTTAGTTCTTCTTCTTGAGTAATGCTTTACTTATTTGGGGCCTCTTCTCTTTCTATATGAAGTTGATGATTTGTTTCTCCATCTCATTAAAAAAACGCCTTTGGAACTTGGATCAGGATTGCATTGTATCTGTAGATTGCTTTGTGTAGAACTGACATTTTCACGATGTTGAGTCTTCCTGTCCATGAGCATGGTATGTTTTTCCACTTATGTAGGTCTCTTTTGGTTTCTTGCATTAGTGTCTTGTAGTTTTCTTTGTACAGGTCTTTTACCTCTTTGGTTAGGTTTATTCCTAAATACTTTATCTTCTTGAGGGCTATTTAAATGGTATTGATTTGGTGATTTCTTTTCCGAAGTTCTCTTTGTTGGCGTAGAGGAATCCAACTGATTTTTGTATGTTTATCTTGTATCCTGAAACTTTGCTGAAATCTTCTATTAGTTCCAGTAGTTTTCTTGTGGATTCTTTGGGGTTTTCTGTGTATAAAATCATAACGTCTGTGAATACAGTACTTTACTTCTTTCTTACCAATTTGGATGCCCTTTATTTCTTTTTCTTGCCTTATTGCTCTGGCTAGGACCTCCAGCACTATGTTGAATAAGAGTGGTGATAAAGGCCATCCTTGTCTGGTTCCTGTTATCGACAGGAATGCTTTCAGACTCTCTCCATTTAGAAGTATGTTGGCTGTTGACTTTGTATAAATGGCCTTTATTTATGTCAAGGAATTTCCCTTCTATTCCTATTTTGCTGAGAGTTTTTTTCAGGAATGGGTGTTGGACTTTGTAGAATGCCTTTTCTGCATTGATTGATAAGATCACGTGGTTCTTACGTTTTGTTTTATTTATGTGACGAATTACATTGATTGTTTTTCTAACGTTGAACCATTCCTGCATACCTGGTACGAATCCCACTTGGTCATGATGAATTATTTCTTTGATATGTTGTTGAATTCGATTGGCTAGAATTTGGTTGAGAATTTTTGCATCTATGTTCATGAGGGATAATTGGTCTGCAATTTTCATTTTTTACGGTGTCTTTACCTGGCTTTGCTATCAGGGTTATGCTGGCTTTATCAAATGAGTTTGGAAGTACTCCCTCCTTCTCTATGCTCTGAAATACTTTTAGTAGTACTGGTGTTAATTCTTCTCTGAAAGTTTGGAAAATTCTCCAGTGAAGCTGTCAGGGCTAAGGCTTTTATTTGTTGGGAGTTTTTTTAATTACCTCTTCAATCCCTTCTTTTGTTATGGGTTTATTTAGTTTTTCTACCTCGGTTTGTGTTAGTTTAGGTAGGTAGTGTGTTTCTAGAAATTTGTCCATTTCCTCTAGGTTTTCAAATTTATTTGAGTACAATTTTTCATAGTATTATGCTATGATCCTTTTTACTTCAGTTGGGTCTATTGTGATATTGCCCATCTCATTTCTTATTCAGGTTATTTACTTTCTCTCCTGTTTTACTTTTGTAAGTTTGGCCAGTGGTTTATCGATTTTGTTGATCTTTTCAAAGAACCAATTTTTGGTCTTGTTATCTCTTTCAATTGTTTTTCTATTCTCTATTTCATTTATTTCTGCTTTAATCTTTATTATTTCCTTTCTTCTGGTGCCTGAGGGCTCCTTTTGCTGCTCTCTTTCTGAGTCATAGGGTTAATGTTTTGATTTTGGACCTTTCTTCTTTTTGGATATGTGCATTTATTGCTATAAATTGACCTCTAAGCATTACTTTTGCTGTGTCCCAAAGGTTCTGGCAAGATGTGTTTTCATTCTCATTTGATTCAATGAATTTCTTTATTCCATCTTTGATTTCTTCTATAACCCAGTAGTTTTTGAGCAAGGTGTTGTTCAGTTTCCATGTATCTGAATTTTTTTTACCTTGCTGTTTCTGTTATTGATTTCTACTTTTATGGCTTTATGGTCAGAAAAGATGCTTTGTAGTATTTCAATGTTTTGGATTCTGCTAAGGCTTGCTTTGTGGCCTAAAATGTGTCTATTCTGGAGAATGTTCCATGTGCGTTGGAAAAGAATGTATACTTGGCTGCTGTTGGGTGGAGTGTTCTGTACATGTCTATGAGGTCAAGTTGATTGTGGCATTTAGCTCTTCCCTGTCTTTACTGAGTTTCTTTCTAGATGTTCTGTCTGGAAGGCAAAAATTAATCATCACAGAGGCCCTGTGAGGAGATGCTATTTTCTTTCTTTTTACAGAGGAGGAAACTGAAGTTCAGAAAATCCCACAGTTTACCAGTGCCAGAGTCAGGATTCAAACACAACCCTTCCAGACTCACTCATCTATGGGCTTTGAGTCCTAATTGACTCAATGACTTAGGCATTCTTGGAGAAAATAAAGGCAAAATAAAATAACAATGATATCAACAATAGAGATATAATAGTTAAATCCACCACCTGTCTGTCATTTTGTCATACTGTGGTGGCTTGCATATTGTTATGTTGCTAGAAGCTACGCCACCAGTATTTCAAATACCAGCAGGGTCAACCATGATGGACAGGTGTCAGCAGAATTTCCAGACTAAGACAGACTAGGAAGAAAGGCCTGGCAATCTACTTCTGAAAATTAGCCAATGCAAATCTTACAGATCACAACAGAGCACTGTTCAACTTTCTTGCTTTGCACACGTCATCAGGAGGGAATCGATTGCTAGAGGAGGACGTTATATTTGATGAAGTGGGCCAGTGAGGGCGTGTGAGAGTGTGGGAGACACTTGATAAGATGGATTGGCACAATAGCTGCAAAGTTGGACTCGAACACGTTGAGGATGGTGAGTACGATGCCGGACTGGGCAACATCTCACTCTTTTGCACGTAAGGTCGCCAGGAGTCAGAGTTGACTTAATGGCAACAAAGAATTGTTAAGTGGATTGTATGCTTACTGTGTGCAGGCACCTGCTAATATCGTCCCACAGCCCAGTGAGGTAAGAATTATAATCAGCCCATTTTACAGATCGTGAGTCCTTCATTTGTGTCATTTGTAAAACAGGACAATGACCCTAATCCCATAGTTCTGTGACCATTTTGCTCTTCTCCACCAAAGCACCTTGTCTTAGTTATTTATTGCTGCTATAACAGACATACCACAAGGGAGTGGCTTTAATGAACAGAAATTTATTTTCTCACAGTTTGTTGTTGTTGTTAGGTGCCGTCGAGTTGGGTCTGACTCATAGCGACCCTATGTACAACAGAACAAAACACTGCCCTGTCCTGTGCTATCCTCACAATCATTGTTATGCTTGAGTCCATTGTTGCACCCACTGTGTCAATCCATCTCCTTGAGGGTTTTCCTCTTTTTTGCTGACCCTCTACCAAGCATGATGTCCTTCTCCAGGGACTAGTCCCTCCTGATAACATGTCCAAAGTACATGAGAGAAAGAATGCTTCTAATGAGCATTTTGGCTGTTCTCCTTCCAAGACAGATTTGTTTGTTTTCCTGGCAGTCCATGGCGTATTCAATATTCTTCGCTCTCACAGTTTAGGAGGTATCTTAGGCATCTAGTGCTGCTATAACAGAAATACCACAAGTGGATGGCTTTAACAAAGAGAAATTTATTCTCTCACAGTCTGGGAGGCTAGAAGTCTGAACTCAGGGTGCCAGCTCCAGGGGAAGGTTTGCTCTCTCTGTCAACTCTGGGGGAAGGTCCGTCTCATCCATCTTCCCTGGTCTAGGAGCTTCTCAGTGCAGGCACCTCAGGTCCAAAGGATGTGTGCACTATGCCGCTTCTTTCTTGGTTGTATGAGGTCCCCACATCTCTCTGCTCACTTCTCTCTTTCATATCTCAAAAGAGATTGACTTAAGACACAACCTAATCTTGTAGATTGAGTCTTCCCTCATTAACATAACTGCCTCTAATCCAGCATCATTAACATCATAGAGGTAGGATTTACAACACATATGAAAATCACAACAGATGACAAAATGGTGGACAATCATACAATACCAGGAATCATGACCTAGCCAAGTTGATGCACATTTTGGGGGGACACAATTCAATCCATAACAAGAAGCTAGGACCATGCTTTCAGGGGACATCTAGGTCGATTGGCATAACAAAGCTTATTGAGAAAATGTTCTGCATCCTACTTTGGTGAGTGGTGTCTGGAGTCTTAAAAGCTTGCAAGTGGCCATCTAAGATGCATCAATCAGTCCCAACCACCTGAGTAAAGGAGAATGAAGAACACCAAAGACACAAGGAAAGTATTAGCCCAAGAGACAGAAAGAGCCACATAAACTAGAGACTTCATCGGCCTGAGACCAGAAGAACTAGATGGTGCCTGGCTGCCACCAATGACTGCCCTGACAGGGAACATAACAGAGAGTCCCTGATGGAGCAGGAGAAAGGTGAGGCGCAGAACTCAAATTCTAGTAAGAAGACCAGACTTAATGGTCTGACTGAGACTAGAAGATCTCTGGAAAGCATGGCCCCTGGATTCTCTATGGGCCCAGAACTAAAACAATTTCTGAGGCCAGCTCTTCAGACAGGGATTGGACTGGACTGTGGGACATAGAGTGATACTTATAAGGAGTGTGCCTCTTAGCTCAAGTAGATACAAGAGACTAAACAGGCAGCTTCTGTCTGGAGGTGAGATGGGAAGGCAGAGAGGGTTAGGAACTGGTTGAATGGACATGGGAAATCAGGGGTGGAAAGGAGGAGTGTGCTGTGACAGTATGGGGAGAACAATCAGGGTCACATAATAATGTATGTATAAATTTTTGTATGGGAAAAAAATAACAAAAGAAGCTAGAAGTCTGAATTCAGGGTGCCGGATCTAGGGAGAGGCTCTTTTTCTCTGTCTACACTGGGGGAACGCCCTTGTCTCTTTAAAGCTTCTATTCCTGGGTTCCTTGGCCATCACGTGGAGTGTATCTTCTCCTCTGTTTGTGCTTGCTTGCTTAATCTGTTCTTTTATATCTCAAAAGAGACTGATTTAAGAAATGCCCTACAATAATACTGCCTCATTAACATAACAAATAAAACCCATTCCCAATGGGATTACAATCACAGGTATAAGGGGAAAGATTTACAACACATATTTGGGAGGGACACAATTCAATCCATAACACTTTACACTTGGCATTTCCTAGAAGCAGGTGTCCAGCTTGAAATTCAAGGCTGAAAGGTCCCTGTGCTGAAAGTCAGATGGGGTTGGTCCCAAATATGGCATGTCGCGTTTGAGAATCCTGCAAGCCCTCTGTACCCCCTGCAAAACAGCCCACTGCCTTGTCCTTTCACTGGAGGATCATCATCAACTGAGGTGGGAAAAGAGGTCCCTGGGTGGTGCAAACAATTTGCACTTGACTACTAATCTAAAAATTGGCACTTCAAATCCATCCAGTAGCACTACGAAAGAAAGGCCTGGCGATCTGCTTCCATAGAGAGTACAGCCAAGAAAACCCCATGGAGCAGTTCTACTCTGTCACATTGCGTCCCTATGAGTTGGAATAGACTCAATAGCAATGAGTTTGCTTTTTTTGGTTTTGAGGTGGGACAAAGTGAGCCGGTGGGATGTGGAAGGCATCAGGAGGTGGGCTTTGGATGTGTTGAGGGTGGGTTGGAGGTCCTAGGGAAGCAAAGATTTGGGGGCAGGGGAGAGCCGAGCAGTCCCATCTGGGCAGGTTGAGCCTTACGTGCAGCAATATCACAGGCTGTTGTGTACCCAGGAAGTATCCAGGAGAAAGCTCAGGGCCGGAAATACAAAACCCCTCAATGGCGTTCTGTGGGTTGTCGCTGGTGCAGTATGGGTGGTCACTGGTGCAGTATGGGTCGTTGCTGGTGCAGTATGGGTGGTCGCTGGTGCAGTATGGGTGGACGCTGGTGCAGTATGGGTGGTCGCTGGTGCAGTATGGGTAGTCATTGGTACAGTGAGCAGTAACTGGGATAGTATGGGCAGTCACTGGTGCAGTATGGGTCATCACTGGTGCAGTATGGGTGGTCGCTGGTGCGGTATGAGTAGTCACTGGTATAGTGGAATTGGGGAGCCCTCATAAATCATCACATGACCCTCTCTCTTCCTCAGAAAAGGAGCAGAAACTGCCCAGTGCACGCTTACCTGTGAATATCGGGATCATGGCTGCCATCATCATTGGATCTCTCACTGCTGGAGCCCTCCTCATCAGCAGCCTTGCCTATCTCCTGGTGACGAGAGGTTGGAAGGGCCAGAACCACGGGTATGGGAGCCCAGGCTTCTCTCTCCTTCCCTTCTGTCTCCTCATCTGCTTCTCAGGCCCCGTTGACTCTTCCACAAGCTCTTCAAATCTTGGGACCCCTGAGGTGAAAAGAATCCTTCCATATGCCTTAGACAAAATTCTGCATTGCAAGGGACAGATAACCTAGCCTTAAACTGGCTTACAAAAATGGGAATTTTATGTTTGTTTGTTTGTTTGTTCGACATAACTGATTAGCTTCAGGTATGGCTGGATCCAGGGGCCCTCACAATTTCTGCATAGTTTGTCCCCTCGCCAGCTCAAGTCTTTGCTCAGATGTTACCTTCTTGGTGAGGCTTCCCACACCATCCTATCTGAAACTGCCCACAGTCCCCTCCTCTTCTGCCCCTCTCCTTTTCTTCATTTTCCTTTGCCGTAGTTTTCACTCCCTGACATTATACTGGGGGTCACTGATTCAAATTCTCTCTCTCTCTCTCTCCTCACTAGAGTGTCCCCTCCAGGAGGCCAGAGGTCTTTGTCGGTCTTGGTCCCAGCTGTGTCCCCAGTGCCTGCAACAGTGCCCAACACACAGTCAGTGCTCTTAAATATTTGTTTAGTGAATTAATGAATTTTCTGGATTTAGTGAATTAATGAATAATGGTGTTGAGAGTACTTTTTAAATAAGGGCATTCAAATAAGTTGATTTAAAGAGAAATGTTAACCCGTAACAAGTGAAGACATTAAATCAGTAATCAAGAACCTCCCAACACTAAGATACAACCATTGGTCTCTATGTGTCTGAAGTAAAAGAGAAAGAAGGAGACCAAAGACTCAGAGAAGAAACCAGTCCAAAGAAGTAATAGTCTACACGAACCACAACCTCATCTACCCTGAAACCGGAAGAACTAGATGGTGCATGGCTACCACTACTGACCATTTTGATCAGGAACACAACAGATGGATCCTGGCAGAATGGGAGCAAAATGTAGAAAAGGAACTCAAATTCTTAAAAAGTCCAGACTTACTGGACCAGTTGAGACTGGAGTACTCCCCAAGACTGTCACCCTGAGATACTCTTTAAACCTTGAACCAAAACTATTCTATGAGGTCATCTTTTAACTAAATAACAGATTGGCTCATAAACAATATCATCCATGAGTATTGTGCTCCATTTGGTCAACATTAACTTAAAAGTAAAGAGGAGAAGGCAAGGGGATGGGGAAATGAGATTAATGGAAACGGAACAACCGGAATCGAAATAATGAGAAAGTTGACGAACTGTGAAAAATGTAACCAATGTCACCGAACAAATTGTGTAGAATTTTGTTAAATGGAAACCTAATTTTTTGTGTAAACTTTCACCAAAAACACAATAAAATATTTTAATTTTTAAAAAAAAAAAAAAACCTCCCATCAAAAGAAAAGTTCTGGACCAGATTACTTCACTGGGGAATTCTATCAAACATGTAGAGAAGTGACTCCAGCCTTCCTTAAACTTTTCCAGATACTAAAAGAGGAGGGAATACTTCCTACCTCATTCTATGAGGCTGGCACTACTCTGATAACAAAACCAGAAGAAAACTGCAAACCAACATCCCTTATGAATATTGAAGCAAAAATACTCAACAAAATACTAGCAAACCAAATCCAAAAACATATTAAAAGGGTTATACACCATGATCAAGTGGGATTTATCCCAGGAATGCAAGGGTGGTTCAACGTTAGAAAACCAATCAATGTAATACACCGCATTGATAACAAAGGAAAAGAGCCACATGATCATGTCAATCAATGCAGAAAAGGCATTTGACAAAATTCAACACCCTTTCATGATAAAAAACTCTCAACAAGATAGCAAAAGAAAGGAAATACAGAGAAACATTAAGGAAACCATAAAATGGGTAGATGGAGCAGACTCGTTTAGGTGGTCTGTGTAAATGGTGACGTTTGAGAAATATAGTTCGCTGGCATAATGTGGCTGCCAGGGAAATTGAAAGGAGCCCTGGTAGCACAGTGGTTAAGCGCTCCCCCGCTAACTGAAAGGTCAGTGATTTGAACCTATTAGCTGCTCTTGGGGAGAAAGATGTGGCAGTGTGCTTCTGTAGAGGTTACAGAAACCCTATGGGGCAGCTCTACTCTGTCCAATAGGGTCGCTGTGAGTGGGAATCAACTCGATGGCAATGGGTTTGGTTTGTTGGTTTAGGGAAACTGAGGAAGGGCTATGTCGCTAAGGATTATGGGAAAAGAGGCTGGGATGGGATAAGTCTTGGCTCACGCTGAAGCAGGCCCACCTGCCAGTTTCTAACACCAGGTCCCTCCCTCTTCCTCCAGGATGACCCACACAGAGAAGCCGGAGGTGAGCCCGGATAGTAACGCTGGTAAGTGGTAGCCCCAAGTCTCACTACCCAGGCCCCGCATAGCTCCTTCCTCTTCTCTCCATAACCACAGACCCCTTGTTCTCACCCACTTAGGGGCTTCCCAGTTGCAGGCCCAGCCCAGACCTCTCTGGGCCCCTCCAGTCTCAGCCCGCAATCCGAGTGCATCAGTGCACCCCCTAAACCTGCTTTTCCTCGTCTTCCCAGAGGCTGGCATCCTGCCGTCCATTAATCCACCTGGGCCACACCGGAGGCTTCCTCTCCGGCAGCCCCTGCCCCCCAGCCATCGGGCTCCAGATCCTGCCTCCAGCAGAGACCTTGGCCCTCCCCCACTGGCCATGACCCAATCCAGGCTCCAACCCATGGATCCCTCACCTGGCTCCTCAACGTTTTCCTGGCCTCCAGGCTCACCTCCAAGCCACCCCTGGACAGGGGTCCTTCTAAAACTCTGGCCTTGGCTCTCCTCTGCGCAAACTTCTTCCATGGCTCCCCAGTGCCCTTGAGACAAAGTTCAGGCTCCTTAACATAGCCCTCAAGAATTGGTCCCCGCTGTCTTCCCCAGCTTCGTCACCCGCATGTAGCATCCCCTGCAAAAAACATTAATTAATTAACTAAAATTTTTATCCAGGCAGACCAAACAAAGCATAGTTCCTCAAACACAGCAGGCTCTCTCTCTCTCTCTCTCCACCCCTCGCCCCCGCCAGGCCTCTGCATGAGCTATTTCCTCTCCTGCCTTTGAATAGCTCTCACTTCTCTTTCCAGAATCCCCTCCTCCAGGAAGCCCTCCCTGACTTCCTCAGTCTGGGTCAGGTGCCCCCTCTGAGCTCCCCTGTCCCAGGCAAACTCACTCCGGGCGGTCACTGTCTGCGGACGGGTCTGTCTTCCCCCACTGGACTGTGAGCCCTGGGAGGGCAGGGCCAGGGCTGTCTCATCACCCTTGTGTCCCCAGCACTGGGCTGGGCAAGAAGAGGGTTTGTAAGAATGTTCATTGAACAAATGCCATGAAACAACTAGGTGGGCCTGTGGGCCATCTGTCAACTGGTACCTCCTTTATCCCCCGCTTTAGGTGACAACAACATCTACGAGGTGATGCCATCTCCGGGCCTCCTGGTGTCCCCCCTCAGTGACACGGGGCTCGTGAACTCAGCCCTGGTGAGTCCCACCTCCTCCCCTAAAGCCCCCCTCTGACAGGCTCCCCTTGGAGTTTGCCACCGTGCTTTGACCCACAGCTCAGGACTGTGCCTCACTCACAGGAGGCCCCTTATTTTAAAAATCATCAGGAGAAACGACTGGAAGGAAGCAGCAAAATATAAACAGCATTTGTCTCTGGAGTGTGGAGGATGGTGGGTGGTTTTATTTTCTCTTGTAAAAGCGTCTGCGTTTTCTACACTGAGCAGATGTTCTTCTCATAATTAGCAGGAAGAGTTGGTAAAAAGTTATTTAAATGAAATAAAACCAAAAACTTGCAAAACTAAGGCTAAAAGCGTAGAGCCAAAGGTGTTGACAGAGTCAAAGATCAAGAAGAGAGGAGGCTGAGAAATTGACGGGCCACTGGACAAAGCCAGTTGAAGCCGGTGCCCTCGTGCCCATTTGTCTGAGGGGAACACTGAGGCGCAGAGAGGTTAATTCCCTTCCCCAGGGGCCACACAGTCTGGGAGTGCATGATGGGGAATTCGAGTCAGGTCTGTCATCATGCCAAAGGTCAAAGGTTGGAGGGCATGGGGGTGCCTGGTTCACCTGTGTTCTTCTTCCACAGCCCCCGCCCCTGCCCCCGCCCCTGCAGCTGGAGCTGGAAAACCACCACTACCAGGTGTGGAGCTGGGAGGCGTGAGGGGGGCGTCAGGGGCTCCGTGGAGCGGGAAGCCTGGGTGGGAAGGGGGCCAGGGAGGTGGAGGGCGCTGTCCTCGCCTCTCCCTGCTCTCGGGTTCTCTGGCTTCCTGGTCACAGCCTCACTGAGAGCCAGTGGGCAAGTCTCCTCCCCTCTCGGGACTGCAGTTTCCTCCTTTCTAAGAAGCACCCACGGCCTTGAACTTGCAGGGAGGCGGGGGATCGAGGCCCAGAGAGAGGGAGGGGAATGCCCTGGTCACACAGCGGGTCAAGGCCAGAGTCCTGCTTCTGGGCCTGGGTCTCACCTCACCAACCCCTCCTGTCTGCCCTGTCTCTTGCTACGTCCCCGTCTCCATCTGTCTCTCTGTTCGTGCTTCTCTGCTCCTCACCTAGGGCCTGTCTCTACGGCTTCCTCCGTCCCTCTCTCTCTTTCTGTGTCTTTTTAATCTTTCTCTCCCTGGCTCTCTCCATCTCTCTTCACGCATCTTTGTTTCTCCCCGTCTTTGTAAGTCTCTTTCCATTTCTGTGTCTTTGTCTGTCCCTTCTCTGTCTCTGTCACCCTGTGTCCACTCCTTTCTCTGGCTCTTCCCGAACCTTCCGGGTCACAGTGGCTTCCTCTCTTTCAGTCTCGGTCTTCCATTCCCTCTCTGTGTTTCCCTCCGTGTCTCTCCGTCTCTGACTTGGACCTGCTCTGTCTCCCCCGCCCCAGTCTCACCCCTAAATAATCATTCCTCTCTCTCTTTCCCCTCCCCCGCTTCCCAGGACCTGCTAAACCCTGACCCTGCCCCTTACTGCCAGCTGGTGCCAGCCCCCAGAAGGTGTTCCCGGCCAGGCCAGGCAGGGAGAAGACCACGCTCAGCCCTCCCCTGGGGACCTCAGGCCTACGGAAACCAGACAGCAGACACCCAGCAGGCCGGGCCCAGCAGGGGCTGTGAGGACGGACTCAGTCAAAGACACAGCATCATGTGAGCCAGGCGGCCCAGGTGGGGAACACAAGACTGTCGGCCCAGCTCCTCGCTCACCCCGAGTGTACGACCACCCACGCTGAGTCTGTTCCTTCAGTCATCCTAGCCCAGATCATGGATGGGCCCAGGAAAAGCAGGTTCTTGCCTCCTCTCACCTCAAAGTGCCCGCATCTGGGTATTTCGGGGTGAGGGGGATGGTCTCGGGCCTGCCTGCAGCCAGACCTCACAGGCGCCCACATGGCTGGGTCCCAGCTGTCCGACCACAATGCCCCACCCCCACCCTGCCAGACACCTCCCGGCGTCCAAAAACCCCTTCTGCCTGGAGACAAGACAGCCCTGGCCACGAAAGCCCCAAGGGATAAGGCATGTGGCAGGAAGGCGTGGTGTCACAGGCCTGTGGCCCCAGATGACAACCCTGGCAAGTTGCCACAGCTGCTGGACCCTTCTCTGCTCCAGCACCTCCAAACCAGTTGCCATTGAGTCAACTCCAACTCGTGGCAACCCCATGTGTGTCAAAGTAGAACTGTGCTCCATAGGGTTTTCAATGACTGATTTTTCAGACGTAGGTTGCCAGGGCTTTTTTCCGAGGTGCCTCTGGGTGGACTTGAACTTCCAACTTTTCAGTTCGCACCTGAGCGCGTTAACCGTTTGTGCCACCGGGGGACTCCCCAGCCACTCTAGTCCCTCTGTAAAACAGCGTGGGAGTGGTATCTGACATCCCCTAACTTCACAAGGGGGAAGGAGAATCAAGATCAACAGCCCAAGGCTGATTCCTGTGAGGCCGAGGTCAGACATGCCTCCTCTGTCCGCCATTTTTATCAATTCTGACACCAACCGTCCCTCCCAGGGCACTCTCTACTTCTCTGCTGGGTTCGATCATTCATTGCAATGGCCACACAGGACTCAGGCAGTATTCACGATCATGGGGTTTATTAGGGAAGTAATAGGTTACAATTCAGGCTCAGGAACACTCAAGATACAGTTCTTCCATCAGGACAGCGTCTTCCCAGCTGTGCTTGCAGGCACGTCTCTCCCTGGCCCTAGGCCTCTGCCCAAAGGCACTCAGCTTTCTCTCTCTGTGGGCCGGGAAGCCCATCACGCCATCTCCTGCTGCCGTGTCTCTGCTGCCGGGTCTTGGCTGCCTGCAGTGTTACAGCGCTCTGTCTCCCTTCTCAGCGCGGGGATCCCGGGTTCAAAGGACACGCTAGCTCCCGGCTGTTCTTTCTTGGTGGTGGTGGTGTAACCAAATTCCTCAGGTTCCTGTCCTATTAGCCAATCAAAATAAGATGGACGCCAATTGCAAGGGAAACAGAAAGTGGTAATTTATTGTCTGCGCAGACAAGGAGCAACATGGGTCCCAGCGGCGGAAAGACCAGGTGCTCCCCGCCCCAGGAGATCAGGGACTTTTTATGTCCTAGAGTCCCCAGGGGGCAGGGACTGCCTTCTGAAACGGTACACTCCCAGCCCTCCCATGGCCAAATTTGGAGATCCGGGTGCTGAGTCATGCTGAGTCACTCTTCATAGGAAGCCCACGTTGTGGGACCTCTCGCTTTGCAGATCGGCTCCTGTGGTGCTGTGTCCTGGAGAATATCCTGAAGGACACAATTCTTCAGATCTGCGCATGCGCTAAGATCCTGGCCCGCGCATGCGCAAAGGTCTGGCGCCAAATACAAACCGCGGTTAGAGGCTGCGTTTGCAACGGTGGCTCAGAGCAAACCGAGATTGGAAGCCATGGTTTGCAACGACAGCAAAGGAAGTGGGCGAAGCCACTGCGGAGCGGGGTTTCAGTAGGATCTTCTCTTTTCCGCCTCTAGGGTGGCTCATTTCAAGCCCAGTGGGATCGCAAAACTGACCAATCTCCTTGGTGGGCTACAATTGCCCTATCTGCACAGTCCCGCCTAATCACCTGGGTAGGAGTTACAAGACCATGACAAGAGAGGCCACACAAAAGCCAGCCATCACACGGCACCCTCTCAAAACTCTGTCAGAGTCTCTCAGGAACCTGTCACCAACTTCTAGCCCTTACTCCCGCCCTGAATCTCATCAGGTCCTTACTTTATTCGTTCATTCAGCAAACTCAGCCCCTGCCGTGTGCCAGGCACGGTTATAGACCCTGGCAGTGAACAAAACAAAGACGCCTGCCCTCCTAGAGGGACACTGCCAGAGGAGAGAGTCAGGAAACAAAATAAAGACCTAAAATACTTAATGAGTTGGATGGTGACAAGGGCAGTGGGAAAAACAAATGGGAGGGGGGTTGGGAGTGTTGGGGATTGAGATTTTAAATAAGCAGGGCAGAGAACGCCTCACTGAGAAGGTGATATATAAGCAAAGACCTGAAGGAGGTGAAGGAGGGAGCCATGTGGGGATCTGGGGAGAAAGCATTCCAGGCAGAGGGAATGGCAAGTATAAAGGCCCTCTTGTGGGATGCCCTGGTGTGTTCAAGGAGCAGCAAGGAGGCCAGTGTGGCCCGAACAGAGCGGGGAGGTGGGAAAGGGCAGGGGGTGAGGTCATGGAGATGGGGGAGGGGCAGATTGTGTGGGGCAGTGTAAGGCACTGCAAAGGCTGTTTTTGCTCTGTGAAACATAGGGGAGACTGTGATGTAGGCTGAATAATGGCCCTCCAAAGATGTCCATGTCCTCATCCTCAGGACCTGTGAACATGTTACACTACAAGGCAAAGGGAATTAAGGCTGCTAATCAACTGGCCTTTAGATGGGAAGATTATTCTGGATTATCCGGGTGGGCCCAATGTGATCACAAGGGTTCCTGTAAGTAAAAGAGGGAGCCAAGACCCGCCATTGCAGGCTCTGAAGGCGAAAGAGGAAGGGTCACAAGTTAAGGAATGCGGGCAGCCTCTAGAAGCTGGAAAAGGCAAGGAAACAGGTTCTCCTGTAATGCTCCAGAACCAACGCAGCCCTGCTGACACCTTAGCCCGGTGAGACCCATTTTAGACTTCTGACTTCCAGAACCGTAAGAGAATAAATTTGTGTTGTTTTAAGTCACTAAGTTTATGGTACCTTGCTATAGCTGCCATAAAAAAAAAAACAAACAACCAAACCCATTGCCATCAAATTGATTCCGACTCACGGCAACCCCATGTGTTACAGAGTAGATCTGTGCCCCATAGGGTTTTCTTTACGGGAGCAGATTGCCAGGCCTTTCTTCCATGGAGCCCCTAATTAGGTTCCAACCACCAACGTTGAGGTTAGCAAACCTCTTATGCCACCCAGGCTCCTTATAGTGGCCAATAAAAAAAAAAAAAAAAAGTTGTTGACAAGCCGATTCCAACTCATAGAAACCCTATAGAACAGAGTAGAACTGCCCCCATAGGATTTCAACTGCCAGCCTTTTGGTTAGCTGCCATAGCTCTTAACCACTGCACCACCAGGGCCCCATAGTAGCCATAGGAAACCAATAAAGAGGATGGAGAAGAATTCACAGAAAGAGAAGTTGCCTCTCACACTGACTCCATATGCCAATACGTCCTGAGAGGAACTTCTCCATCCCCAGGCAAAGACACCCAATGCCTGAGCCTTTGACCTCATCCTTGCTGAGATGATCAATCAGCTCAGCCCTAGTACTGGCTGCTGGGATGCTGAAGGTTCTTCTTCAGACGAGAAGAACCCACATGCCTTCCTTCTCTTCCTCTAGACCAGCAACTACTGGTCAAACCCCAATATCCATCCTCTCTTTTTCCTCAGTAATAGAGCATATGACCGCCTAGCATAAAAATCATATTTCCCAGCTTCCCTTGCAGCTAAGTGTGGCCATGTGACTAATTCCAGGCCAATGGGATGTGAGCAGAAGTGATATAAGCAATTCCCAGGTCTTGCCCTTAAAAGGAAGGAGCCCTGGTGGCACAATGGTTAAGAGCTCGGCTGCTAACTGAAAGGCTGGCAATTCAAACCCACCAGCCACTCTGCGGAAGAAAGATGTGGCAGTCTGCTTCCGTAAAGATTACCCAAATCACTCACTGCTGTCGAGTCAATTCCAACTCCAAGCAACCCTATAGAACAGAGTAGAACTGCCCATAGAGTTTCCAAAGCTGTAAATATTTACAGAAGCAAACTGACATATCTTTCTCCCTCTGAGCTGCTGGTGGGCTCAAACCACCAACCTTTGGATTAGCGGCCGAGCGCTTTAAACACTGCACCACCAGGACTCCTTCCATAAAGATTACAGCTTTGGAAATCCTATGGGGCAGTTCCCTAGGGTCACAATGAGTCTGAATGACTTGACAGCAGTGACCTTTAAAAGGAAGGGGCCTCCCCTTCGCCTTTCTCCCTTCGCTTAGGCTGGAGTAAGCAAGCAGTGGTAGAAGCCATCTTGGACCATGTGGACGAGGGCCGTGGGAGAGCAGAGCCAAGACAGAGTCTGGGCTAGGACAATGCTGTTGGCAGAGTCACCATATCAGCTTAGACAGTTCCCTGAGAGAGACTTTTCTCTCTTGTTGAAACCAAAACCAGTTGTCATTGAGTCCATTCTGACTCGTGGTGACCCCATGTGTGTGAGAGTACTACTATGTTCCATAGGGTTTTCAATGACTGGTTTTTTTTTCAAAATAGATTGCCAGGCCTGTCTTCTGAGGTGCCCTAGGTGGACTCGAACCTGCAACTTTTTGGTTAGTAGCCAAGTGTGTTAACCATTTGTACCACCCAGGGAGGTACTAGAGAGCATCTGGCTGGTCCGTTGGTAGTGTTTTGCAAGAGAAATGAAAACGTATGTCCACACGCAAGCTTGTACACAAAAGTTCACAGCAGCGTTGGAAACAAGCCAAATGTCCATCAACGGACGAATGGACAAACAAACTATGGTACATCCCCGCAATGGGTTATTCAGTCATAAAGAGATGAAGTGCTGATACACGCGACTGCAGTAGTCCCCAGTTGATGACGTATTTGAGTTACGATGAACCGCATTCACAGCTCTCTGCTTTTTGGTTTGCTTTTTTTACATCTTATAGTTAGTAATACATACTACGTACCATGTTGCAGCAAGTAATTTACAGATGTTATCATCCTCAGACATTCACCCAAAGGTGTTCAATTTTATGATTTACTGTTCAAAACATTGCCGTGTAGACTTAGTTTTCTAAACTAAATCAGGGGCTTCAGTTGCTTAAAAACATGGACCCAAGCGCTGATCACTTTGCTAAAGTCAACAGGCAGATTCAAGAAGCAGTGAGATGTTAAAACAAAATATATGAAGAAAAAAAAGAAAAGAACCATACAGACAACTCTCATTCATTTTCTGATTAGAACGCCATCCCCATTCCCAGGGATAATCCAGATGATCCAGAATCTTCCACAAGTGGAATTATTACCTCAACTGACAAAATACCAACGTCATCCAACTCTTCTTCATCAATGGAGTAAATTTTTATGATCTGTGTATTTTTTTAACGTATGGCGTCTTAGTTACCTAGTGCTGCTCTAACAGAAATGCCACAAGTGGATGGCTTTAACAAACAGAAATTTATTCTCTCACAGTTTAAGAGGCTAGAAGTCCAAATTCAGGGCACCAGCTTCAGGGCAAGGCTTTCTCTCTCTGTCGGCTCTAGGGCAAGTTCCTTGTCATCAGTCTTGCCCTGGTCTAGGAGCTTCTCAGCGCAGACACCTTGGGTCCAAAGGACAGCCTCTGCTCCTGGCTCTTCTTGCTTGGAGATAGTGAGGTCCCTCTCCTCTCTGCTCTCTCTCTGGTTCTCTCTTTTATATCTCAAAAGAGACTGACTCAAAATACAGCCTAACCCTGTAGGTTGAGTCCTGCCGCATTAACATAACTGCCTCTAATCCTGCCTCATTAACATCAGAGAAGTTAGCATTTACAACACATAGAATAATCACATCAGATCACAAAATGGTGGACAAACACACACTACCGGGAATCATTGCCTGGCCAAGTTGACACACATTTCTGGGGGACACAGTTCAATCCATAACATGTGCTTTTTAGTATATTCATAGAGTTGCAGAAATCCATTGCCATCGAGTTAATTCCGACTCATAACCAGGGATAACCCTGGTGGCACAGCGGTTAAGAGTTCTGCTGCTAACCCAAAGGTCGGCAGTTCAAATCCATCAGCCACTCCTTGGAAACCCTACGGTGCAGTACTACTCTGTTCTGTAGGGTTGCTATGAGTCAGAATCAACTCGACAACAGCGGGTTTTGTTTTTTTGGTTTGGTTTCACGGAGTTGTATTTTCTCGGTTATATATTGCTGCTATTACAGAAATACCACAAGGGAATGGCTTTAACAAAGAGAATTTTATTGTCTCATGGTCTAGGAGGCTAGATGTCTGAATTCAGGCCACCAGCTCCATGGGGAAAACTTTTTCTCTCTGTTGGCTCTGGAAGAAGGTCCTTGTCGTCAATCTTTTCCTGTCAAGGAGCTTCTCAGCGCAGGGATCCTAGGTCCAGAGGCTGCGCTATTCTCCTGGCTCTTGTTTCTTGGTGGTATGAGGTCCCCCTGTCTCTCTGCTTGCGTCTCGCTTTTATATCTCAAAAGAGATTGACTTAAAACACAACCTAATCTTGTAGATTGAGTGCTGCCTCATTAACATAACTGCCACTAATCCCATCTCATTAACATCATAGAGACAGGATTTACAACACAGAAGAAAATCACATCAGATGACAAAATGGTGGACAATCACACAGTACCGGGAATCATGACCTAGCCAATTTGACACACATTTTGGGGGGACACAATTCAATCTATAACATGTATTATGTATTAAAATATATCTGTAAGTTTATACGTAATGTTTCCAACTCCCAAAGACAAAGATCGGATTTATAAAGATACTGATAATAAAAGGCAATAATAATGCAATTAAATAAATAAGGTATTTGCCTTACGTCCCAACGGATTTACAACAGAGCAGTCAGGATGGAACTCCGTCTTAAGTCGGGGGCTACTTGTACATAGATGAACCTTGAAGACTTGTTGAGAAAAAGAAGGTAGACTCAAAAGGTCACATATTGTATGATTCTTTTTCTATGAAATATCCAGAATTGGCAAATTCATACAGAGACAATGTAGATGAATGTTTGCCAGAGGCTGGGGGGAGGGGGGAGAGGAGGGAAATTGGATTGACTATTAATGAGTCCGGGGTAGTGAAAATGTCCAAAAATATATGATTATGATGAGGGTTGTACAACTCTGTGAATACACTAAAAACCATTACATGGTACATTTAAATGGGTGAATTGTACGGTAAGTAAACTGTATCTCAATAAAGCTGTGAGGAAGACCGAGAGACGAAAGGAGGGAAGGAAGAAAGAAGGGTTTGGGCGAGGAGTCTTGTGTTAGGTTTTGGCATGTTGGCAGGAAAGGGCAGCTGGTGGGACTGGGGATGGTTCGCCCCTGGAGCGGCGAACACATGGTGGGCCCAGGACATGTCACCTCTTACTACCGGTTACCGAGTCCTGGTGGCGCAGTGGTTAATGAGTTCGGCTGCTAACAGAAAGGTCGGCAGTTGGAATCCCCCAGCCCCTGCTTGGAAACCTTATGAGGCAGTTCTGCTCAGTCCTATAGGGTCTCTATGAGTCAGAATCGACTGGAGCGCAAGGTTTTTTTGGGTTGGTTGGTTGGTTTTGCAACGTCAGTTAAGTTTCGACTGATTCTTGTCTTTTCCGCCAGACTTCCTGCCAGTACAGGATCAAGACTGAGCCAGCTGGGGGCAGCAGAGGACCACACAGAGCCATGGACAAGCCCCCTGGCTACTTCGTGCGTACCCACCCACCCTCGCCTCTGCCCTTCTTTTCCCTTCCAGCCAGGGCACCCAGAGAGTCCGCTCAGCTTTTCAGGCCCAGAAATCCAGTGCCTCTCTCCCCCACCTTCACTGCAGCAGACATGGGACCTGCCCATTTGGCGTCCTGAACTGGCCTCCCCTATTCCCACAGCCCAGCCCTGGGTCAGGCACTTAGCATTTTTCTAAAGTCCAAACTCAATCTTGCCCCTCCCTGCTCAGAACCCTCCATGGCTCCTCAGGGCTCTTAAAACCCAGGCTTCTCACCACAGCCCTGCCTGGTCTGGCTCCCAAGGGCCTCTGAGTCTCACTTCTCCACACCTCCTATCCCCCACCCCTGCCCAGTGGTCTGTGGTCTACCGGAAGGAACTTTCCATTTCCCCCACATGCTAAGTGCCATCTTACCTTGAGACCTTTGCACATGCTGTTCGCTCTGCTTGGGACATGCAAGTCCACTTTACCTGCCTCATCCCTATTTGTCCTCCAGGTCTTAGCACAGACACCTCTTCCTCCGAGAAGCCCTCTCTGATTCCCTCTGGGGCTGCCCCATCTCAGCCCTGTCCACTTTGGGTCATCACTGTCTAGGGACAGGTCTGCCTTCCTCACTGGACTGTGAGCCCCAGGATGGCAGGGCTGTCTCTATCATCAGTGGGTCCCAGTACCCCCCCAGCACAGGGAAGGGGCAGGGCAGGGGCTCTGGGAATGTATATGGAATAAGTGAATGTGTGGATTCTCTTTATATAGATTCTTCCCTTCCTATACCTGGGTGGCTCAAATGGTTAAGAGCTTGACTACTAGCCAAAAGGTTGGTAGTTCAAACCCACCCAGAGGCACCTCGGAAAATGGGCCTGCTAATCTGCTTCTTAAAGGCCATAGCCTTTAAAAACCTATGGAGCAGTTCTACTCTGCACGCATGGGGTCGCCATGAGTCAGAATCAACTCAACGGCAACTAACAACTTCCTATACCTAGCAGTCTCCATTCCTTCACTGATAAATGTTTATTGAGGAACTGCTATACACCAAGCTCTGTTGAGTGAACTCCACTGGGTCCTGGAGACATGAAGAGAAACCAGAGACGCCCCTGTTCTCAGGGAGCTTGCAGTCTAGTGGGGGAGACAGCATAGCATGCGGTGTGATAATCAATACACTTGCCCTATGCCATGTGCTATGCTAAATGCTTTAAGTTTATTAACCTCTTTTACCCTCACAACTTTTCTGTGAGGGAAGCACGCAATGATTGTCCCCATTTTGCAAATGAGAAAACTGAAGCTAGGTAAGGCTACGTCACACCAGGTATAAATGGACAAGCTGGGAATGGAATGCCAAAGCATTATCCTGTGCTCATTTCCGTCTGGAAGGAAGGACCAAGATGCAACCCTTGCCTGCAAAAATGTTGGCGTCTGTGTGTCCACCCAGAGGGGTCTGCTTTTACAAGAAGGAAGCAAGGACAGGGCAATGCTTCACCCAAAAGTGGGATCACTGGTGGTGGAATTCAGGCACTGTTAGCATCTGGCCCATTAGGAAGAGAACAACGTCCTGGGCTGGAACTAGGAGCCCTCCAGGGGTCATTGTCCCCCACCCCCACTTCTGAGTCCCTGTGTGCCACCAAATTCTCAGGGCTATGGCTCCTTCCACTCCTTGTTTTACAAATGAGGAAGCAGTGGCCTGGGGAAGGAAGTGGGCTGGGCCATGACCACCAGTCGTTATGATTCATGGGGAAAACCCTTCCCTCCCCGACTCAAATTCTTTGTGTGCGAAAGGGCTGTGAGCACCGGCTGGGTGGCAGGATCAGCTAGTGTAGACTGGTGAGCAGAGACATGCCCTCACTGTCCCTCCATGATCCCCCCTCCCTCTGGGGTCTGGTTGCAGCCATTGATCAGAGAAGGGGGTATCCCTTTACCTGGGGGAGGTGGGGATGAGTTTAGATTGAGGTATTTGTATCTGTTGTACGCATTGAGGGCTATGTAAGAAAGATTTAGCTTGAGGAAAGCTTTCCATTGCTGAAGTAAGACTTTCAAAATATTTAACCATTTTTTGGATCCTGAGTCAAACTGTACAAAACAATTAAGATAGACAGCAAACGTGGCCTTGTGACTTGCTTTGGCCAGTAGCATAGAGCAGAAGTGAAGCTGTGCCAGTTCTGGGCCTAGCCCTTAAGAGGCCTGGCAGCTTCTGATTTGGGTCTCTTAGAGCCCTGAGCCACTATATAAGAAGTCCAACTACTCTGCCCAGAAACAGACCCAGTCAGCCCTCGACCATTCCAGCCATCCCAGTTGAGGGACCAGACACATGAGCAATGCCATATTGGATGTTTTAGCCCCAACCAAGCTCCAAGCTGAGTGCAGCCATATGAGTGATTGTCAAAACGGTGTGGGGGCGATCTGACCTCCCCTAACTTCACAAGGGGGAAAGAGAATCGACAGCAACAGCCCAAGGCTGATTCCTGTGAGGTGGAGGTCACACACGCCTCCTCTCTCTGCCATCTTTACCAATTCTGACACCAATCATTCCTCCCACGGCACTCTCTACTTCTCTTCTGGGTTCGAGAATTCATTGCAATGGCCACAGAGAATTCAAAGACCGTACTCACAATTATGTGACTTATTAGGGAACTAACAGATTACAATTCAGGCTCGGGAACACTGAAGGCTACGTTTCTGCCATCAGGACAGCCCCTTCCCCAGTTGTGCTCACAATCCCATGTGTTACAGAGTAGAACTGCTCCATAGGGTTTTCTTGGCTTACTCTTTATGGAAGCAGACTGCCAGGCCTTTCTTCCATGGAGCCACTGGGTGTGTTTGAACCGCCAACCTTAATGTTAGTAGTCCATCAAAAACTGTTTTCACCACCCAGGGACCTGGAGCATAATTTACATGCTATAAAATTCTCCTTGTGCAGCTGTCACCAAATCCAATTTTAGAACACTTTTATCACCCACATCAACTCTTCTACCCCAATTGTCAAGGATCCAGCGGCAAGGATCTATAATGAGTCATTTTGCATCCAAAGTCCTACATCCTATGTCCCCTGCTCCTTGTCCCACCTCTTCTCACTTCCTGGCTCAGTCACTCAGCTGCAGCCACTCTGGCCTCCTTGCTGTCCTCACACTCATCAAAGACATTCCTGCCCCCAGGACCTTTGCACTTACTGTGCCTTCTGGCAAAAACACTCTCCCCTCCGTCATGGATTGAATTGTGTCCCCCCAAAATATGTGTATCAGTTTGGCTAGGCCATGATTCCCAGTATCGTGTGATTGTCCACCATTTTGTCATCTGATGTGATTTTCCTAGGTGTTGTAAATCCTATCTCTAGGATGTTAATGAGATGGGATTAGTGGCAGTTATGTTAACGAGGCAGCACTCAATCTACAGGATTAGGTTGTGTTTTAACTCAATCTTTTTTGAGATATAAAAGAGAGAAGCAAGCAGGAGACATGGGGACCTCATACTACCAAGAAAGAAGAGCAGGTGCGTGCATCCTTTGGACCTGGAGTCCCTGAGCTGAAAAGCTCCTAGACCAGGGGAAGATTGATAACAAGGACGTTCTTCCAGAGCCAACAGAGAGAGAAAGCCTTCCCCTGGAGCTGGCGCCCTGAATTTGGACTTCTAGCTTCCCAGACTGTGAGAGAATAAATTTCTCTTTGTTAAAGCCATCCACTTGTGGCATTTCTGTTATAACAGCACTAGATGACCACAACACCCCCGCATATTCACAGCCCCCCTCCAGCCCCTCCTTTAGGTCTCAGATCAAATGTCACCTCCTTGGAGAGGCCCTCCCAGACTTCCCTAGCTAAAAGAGCAACACCTACCACTCCCTCTCCCCTTGACCTATTTGATTTCTTTACAGTACTTATCTCCCCAGATAATATATGCCATTTCTTTTCTTTTTTTTTTTTTAATATTTTATTGTGTTGGTGAAAGTTTACACAGCAAATTAGGTTCCCATTTGACAAATTGTTCAGTGACGTTAGTTCCATTTTCCACAATGTGTCAGCATTCTCTCTAATTGTACTCTGGTTGTTCCATTTCCACTGTCCCCTTATCTTCTCGTCTTTGCTTTAGAATTATTGTTGACCTTTTCGTCTCATATAGATGATTTTTTAATGGAGTTCCGTACTCACGGGTAATATCTTTATTCTGTGTGCCAATCTGTTTATTTCACTCAAAGGTGACCTCAGAGGAGAGTTTCGGTTCAAGGTTTAAAGAGTATCTCAGGGCGATAGTCTCAGGGAGTCCTCTAGTCTCAACTGGTAAGTCTGGACCTTTTAAGAATTTGAGTTCTGCTCCCCATTTCGCCCTTGGTTCTTTCAGCGTCCATCTGTTGTGGCCCCATTGCTCTGTTTCTTGATGATAGTCCATTTCCCTCCAATAAAGAGCCTTGGTTGCACAATGGTTAAAGCTATCACCTGCTAACCAAAAGGTTGGCGGTTGGAAACCACCAGCAGCTCCGTGGGAGAAAGATGTGGCAGTCTGCTTCCCTAGAGATTTACAACCTTGGAAACCCTATGGGATCGCTATGAGTCAGAATCAACTGGAAGGCTGTGGGTTTGGTTTGGTTTCCTTCTACTAGGATTTAGTCCCACAAGGAAAGGGATGTTGTCTGTATCCCCAACACCTAGAACACAACCTGGCACTAGCTGGTGCTCAGGACATGTTTGTCAAATGAATGAATGACTTCAGAAAACCCAAGTGAATGGAGAGGAGGAGGAGAAGGAAGGGTTTCCAGGAAAAGGTAAACAGCCTGTGTAAAGGCCTGGAGGCTGGCTGTCTCCAATCCACTGGTCCCCTCCTGCACAGCAGCCTGGGTGCTCTTTCCAGGGAGGGGAACTAGGGAAGTGTAGAGTCCTTTCACCCCAAGAACAGCCTCTCCGGATCCATGCCAGCATCCGGCTTAGGAAGCCACACCCTGAGGTCAGATTCAGGAACAAATATTGCAGCAGCCTCAGCCCCACCTGGCATAATAAGGGAAGGAGGGGGGGTTGGTTTCAGAAATCGGCTTCGGAGCTAAGCAATTGGCGAGGACTCGCCTCTTCTGCGCAGGGAGGACGGGACAAGGGTCCTGCCATCGTAGGCTCTGACCTGTGAAGGGGCCAAGTCCACCGTTTCCACCTACCAAAAAGCGATGAAGCCGTGGTGGGCGGGGCCGGGGAGATGAGATAAAGAGAACGGGAGGCCCAGCCCTCGGCCAGCCGGCTCCCTTGGGGGCTAATAACGTGACTGGTGAGACAAGGCAGGCTGAGGGTGGGGATGGAGCTGACAGAATAAGGTCCTAGAACCGCGTGGACAGATGGCTGTGTGGAGAACACTGGTCCGCTCTAATCTCGTGAGCCAATCGCCCCAGCCTCAGTTTCCTTGCGGGCAAAATGGGGTTCTGTTAGGGCGACTGGATGAAATGAGGAGCTAGGTAAAGCCAATGATGGCAAAAAGAATACTGATATTATTAGCAAAATGTATCGACAATTCAAGCGCTTCTCGCCACGCTGGTCCAGCCATCACCACCTCCCGCCTGGACCAGCACCGACATTTAGCCATGTAAAACGAGCAAAAAAACCCATTGCCATCGAGTGGATTCCCAGTTATAGCGACTCTATAAGACAGAGTAAAACTGCCCCGTAAGGTTTCCAAGGATCGTCTGGTGTATTCGAACTGGGGACCTTTTGGTCAGCAGCCGAGCCACCAGGGCTCCATTTAGCCGTATAGACAATTACATTTTTTCTAGTAGTCACATTAAAAAAGTAAAAAGACACAGGTGAAATGAATTTTAATGTTTTAGCATACTTAATATAAATATTAAATCCATGTATGTATACTTGTATACGTACATATATTTAATTTTAATAATATATTTTAATTTATATAAACATATAACCCAATATATACAAGATATTGGATAAATTTCAACATGGAATCAATATAAAAAATGGTTAATGGGCTATTTTACATTCTTTTTCTTCCCCTTGCACTAAACCTTCAATATCTGGTGTGTATTTTTCCCTTGGAATCCCTAGTGGCACAAACAGTTAAACACTCAAGTCCTAGCCTAAAGGCTGGTGGTTTGAACTGTACCCAGAGGCACCTCGGAAGAAAGGCCTGGAAATCTGCTTTTGAAAGGTCACAGCCTTGAAAATCCTGTAGAGCAGTTCTACTCTGCACACATGGGGTCACCACGAGTTGGAATGGACTCAATAGCAACTAACAACATTTTTCCCTTACAACTCATCTCAATTTGGAGGAGTCCTGTTTCAAGCGATCCATAGCAACATGAGGCAAGTGGCTACCAGATTGGGCCAGTGTAGCTAGGCTATTGCAATTGTCTCCTTGCTGGCTTCCCAGCACCCACCTCACCCTCCACAGTCTGTTCCCCCAAAGGCAGCCAGAAGATCTTATTAACACCGAAGTCAGCTCACGCCCCGCCTCTTCTCAGAGCCCTCCCTGTGGTTCCCCCCCACCCCGCACCCTCCCTCAAAATAAACCTCAAAGTCCTCACCTCAGCCCCAAGGGCTGCATGATCTGGGCCGTTCCCTCTCCACCCTCAACTTCTGCCCTCTCTCTCAGGCACCAAAACACTCCTGCCTCAGGGCCTTTGCACTTGCTCTTCCCTTACCTGGATGACTTCTCGCAACTCTACATAAACCAGTACCCCCAATCACCTTCCATCCCTTCAGCTTGCTTTATTTCTCTCCCTAGTTATCTCCCCCTCATTATTTGGGGTTCCATATTTGCGAATCTGTTTTAAAAAAAAAATACTCAGGGAGCCTTCGCAGGCATTTGCAGACATGTGCATGCACAGAGCTGCGGGAAACGGCCCAGCCAATGTCAAGTTAGACTGGTCGGGTATTCACTCATTCAGTATTCACGGTGACCGTTGCGCCCCACCCCATCCCCACCCCCGAACTGCCCGAATAATGAGAACGACTCTATATGTGGGAAGCGGGGGTCAGCTCCATGGGGTTCACAGTGCTGTTCATTGTGCCTAGCACTAGTGCCTGGCACATACTGGGTGCTCCATAAATCTTTGTTGAATGGCGGATGAACAACGGCACCCACTAGCCACGGCCTGCCTGTCTTGGAAGGGCCCTTCACTTAACCCTTGCACATCGTTGAGCCCTCCACGCATCTGCTCTGGCTTCCCCATCAGGGGAGTTCTGGGAGGTCAGTGTCACAACCACTCACCCCTACTTCACACAGAGGTCCCTGCCCCGAGTCGCCTGGCTCCAGGCTGACTGCACTACCCCCGCCCCGCGCAGCCCTGGCGCCTACCAGGAGCTGAAGAAACCGCGGCTCTGGATCCGACCGGGGAGGAGGCGCTGGGGAGGGGGCGGACTGAGAAGGGAGGGGACAGCAGGCGGAGGAGCGCGGGGGTGATGCTGCGGGGGAGTGGGGAGTCACTGCAGGGTCGAAACAAAAGCCTAGTTCTGCTAGAAGCTTCTGGGAGCCACCGCCCGGTCACACTCCTCAGCCCGCAGGCCAGTCACCAGAAATCTGCGACTCTCTGGGGACTCTCTCTGTGTCATCTACATCTGGCGTCGGGTTCCACAAACTCTGAGCCGCTCTGTGCCCGACCCTGTGCTGGTCGGTACTCGGAACACAGTGGTGACTGGGACAACCCCAGCCCTGCCCTCCTGGGGCTCACAGTCCCTTGAGGGGACAGGCAGTGACGACCCAGAGTGGGGGAGCCCAGGGCACTGGGAGAGTCCAGAGGGCACTGCGTGACCTAACCTGAGAATCCGAGAGGGCTTCCTAGAGGAGGTGGAGCTGTTGGGCAGGCAATGAACTAGAGCAGTGAGGCAGAGAGAAGCAAGAATAGGCTGGGTGGATGCCAGTGAGACCATGAAGCTAGTCAAGCGTGCTGTGGGCAGGCCACGCAGGGCCTGTGGGCGGCCGTGAGAAGCATGGGCTCTCTCCTGAGGGTACTGGGGAGCCATGGCATGTTCAGAGCAGAGGAGGGGCAGAGGCAGGTTTGTGCTTTAGACTGACCCTCTGGCCACCACGTGGAGAGAGGATGGGAGGGGGCAAGACTAGGGCCAGAGACCAGGAAGTGGGGGTAAGGGGTAGCCAGGACCTGGACTAGGGCAGGGGCCCCAGGAAGGAAGAGAAATGTACCTGCAGATATTTAAGAAGCAGGAGCTGTATAGGATGTGGTGTGCTGGGGAAGGAGGGGGGCCGTCAGGTAGGGGGCCCAGGTTGCTCTGTCCCGGTGACAGGGTGGCACCTTCCCCAATTCAAGGACCAGGAGGAGGGGAGGGTCAAGGGGAGGTCAGTTTGGGACAAGGTGAGAGGTGCCCAGGGACAGCCGGGAGACGCATCCTGGACAACACTGGGACACGGTCCCAGGGCTCAGGGGAGAGGGCTGGGCCAGTACGGGCAAGGGTGACGTGAGGTCGAGGGTATGGGGAGAGCCAGAGGCGCCAGGTCACTTGGCCTCACCTGCCCCCTCCCACCTCATTTTTCCTCCTCTCCCCCCTCACCTCCTCAGAGCCCTGCCATTTGAGGGCAACCCAGGACACAGAGTCGGAGTAAACCAGGACAGGTGAGCCACAGGTATGGCCCCCTGCCCGGAAGCACCAGGACCAGAAGCCATCAAGATACCAGTAATAATAACACACCTATCACGTGCACGCTACCAGCTCCATCTCCCCATGGTCTCTGCCCAAGGTTACCTTCTCAACACCCTCCTCCAATTTAAAATCCCAATCCCCACGTTCTGGATTTTTTTTTTTTTTTTTCCCCCAACAGCACTGATCTCTGACACGGAAAAAATTTTGTTTTTGTTTACCCCACTAATGTCAGCCCCACGGGCAGGAATTTTGTCTATCTTGTACACAGCTATATCCCCAGCACCATCCCCTATCTCCATGATCCTGGGCAAGTACTCAGTAAACCCCATTCATTCATCTGACAAATACTCATTGAGCACCTACTGTGTGCCATGCCAGGCACCGGGGTAAGCACTTCACATATATTTACTCCTCCAATTCTTATAATGACTCCGTCTCACATACTTTGGACATGTTATTGGGAGGGATCAGTCCCTGGAGAAGGACATCATGCCTGGTAAAGCAGAGGGTCAGCGAAAAAGAGGAAGACCCTCAACGAGATGGACTGACACAGTGGCTGCAACAATGGGCTCAAGTATAACAACAGTTGTGAGGGTGGCGCAGGACCGGGCAGTGTTCCGTTGTACATCGGGTCGCTATGAGTTGGAACCGACTCGACAGCACCTGACAGCAACACAATCCTTATAACAGCTCTATGAGGTGGCTACTGTTATCTTCCCCATTTTACAGATGAGGAAACTGAGGCCCGGCAGGTTCCATGACTTGCCCAGGATCATGGAGGTAAGGAATGGTGGAGCTATGTCCAGAGCCTACACTTTTAATAACAGTAACACCAATCGGACCTCATGTTTGGGGCCCAACATGACATATGGCATCTCCTAACTGCTCTCAATGAGTCTATAAAAACCAAAAAACCCATTACCATCAAGTCGATGCTGACTCATAGTGACCCTATAGGACAGAGTAGAACTGCCCCATAGGGTTTCCAAGGAGCAGCTGGTGGATTCGAACCGCCGACCTTTCGGTTAGCAGCCAAGTTCTTAACCACTGTGCACCAGGGCTCCCAGTGGGTCTATACCATCCCCATTTTTCAGAGTGGTAAACGGAGACTCAGCAAGGAACTGTCCCCATCCCCATTTCCATAGTGGGTAAGTGCATAGGCAAGGTCAAAACTTGGGTCTCTCTGACCTCAAAACCTCACCCATTTGGCAGATGGGGAAAACGGGGCCTCAAGAGGGGAGGAGACAGAATGTAGATTTCTCATCACTTTGCGTGGGGCCAATCAAGAAGCAAAGCCCCAAGAAAGAGTGCGGCATCCCGGCCTCCTTTCTTGCAAGGGCTGTCTGGATTCTGAAGTGGAGCAGGATTGAAATCCCCATTCCCTGCAGGATTTGGGCAAGTCACGGTCCCTGCCTACTGCTTAAGTTTCCCCATCCTCAAAAGGAGGTTCTAACAGCTCCCACCTCCACCTGGTAAGATTGTTTTGACATCCACTGAAATGACACCTGCAGGTCACCTGCAGCACTGGGGCTGGGGACATGGCAGTCACCGTTTATGAGTTTTATTCCTTGGTGATCCCCAGGCTCGCCAGTGATGCCAAGGCCTGGGCCATCCATAAGAGCCGCCCTAAAATCTTCCCCTGCCCCACCTCCTCCTGCCCCACCGACCTGGTTCTTCTCTCAGTACCAAATCTGGGCCCTGGGCACAAAGCTGGTTAGGCAGCCGCCCCAGGAGTCCTGGCCAGGTCGTGCCCTCTGGCCTGTGCCTGCCACACCCACCCTGGTGCCCAAACAGGGCCCCAGATCCTCAGTGACTCGATCCCTCCAAACTCAGGTGATCTCCCCTGCTCCAAATCGCCGAACCCTCCCAGGTCCCACACCAGATGGAGCCAAGCTCCAACCAGGAAGGGCCTCAGAGCACCTGAACGCCAACGCGATTCCAGACCCAGGTTTGGGGCAAAAGATGGTGCCGACCGGGTACAGCTGGCTCCTCCTCAGTGGTGAGCGAGAAGGCAACCCCCAGCACCTTGGCCCGCTCTGGCCTCAGGGTGGGGAGGGACCTGGGAAAGGGAAGGTGTGAGCCCCGAGTCCCAGCTTGCTGGGGAGGGAAGGCAGCTCCGCTTTACGCAGGCACAGGGTGTCCCTCTGAGAGGCACCAGCGTGAGGCAAGCCAGAGAGGGCCACCCAGAGAGATTTGCAGGGTGGGCTTTGGAGATTTCTAAGACTGGAAGGTGAGCCTGAGCCACAGGGCCACTGTTACTCCTTCATTTTTTGGTAAACCCTTATTGAACACCAGTTCTAGAAACCTTGACCAGGGTGAGTTCTAAGCAGCATCTCTGGCCCTCCCTGGTGATGAGGCTTTGGGTAGTTGCTTTCCCCTTCTTGGACTCAGTTTCCTTGTCTATGAAATGGGCCCAACTTACAGGGTCCTTTTGAGGTCACTGTAACCAGCATGTAATAGCTCTTACTGTGTGCCTGGAGCTATTCTAAGCTTTCTGTATGTTAACAACCACGCTATGAGGTAGGCCCCCTTCCATCCCCCTACTTCACAGCTGAGAAAACTGAGGTTTATTCAGAGAGGTGAAGTCACTGGTCGGGGTCACACCGCCAGGAAGTGGTAGGGTTGATCACCAGACGCCGAGCCGGCACTCCTGGTCATGCTCCATCAGCCTGGAAAGTACCAGAAACCATGACAAGCATGTAAGCACTTGCTACATGAGAACCGCCAGGGCCACCCATTCCAGACAACCACACACAGTCCAGACCAAGGAGCCCTGACCAGCTCATCAGGTTCGGGCTTATCTGTGGGGTTGAGAATTGAAAAGGGGTGGAGTACATTAGTCAGCCCTCTACTTTCTGCTCTGGTCAAGCCTGGATAGGTAGGGGAAGAGCACTGCACAGGGAGTCAGGACTCAGGCACAGGCAGTGACATTTCACGAGGGAGTGTAAAATTAGCTGGACCGAGAGCGAGCCAGCTCTGATCTCACGGGAGTTGGTTTTGTGACTCTCACAGGGTCCCAGGTAAAAGCAAAAGTCCCATCGACGGAGCGCTTGCTATGTGCCAGGCGTCAGGCTAGATCCTTGGCACAGAACATCACATTCACTCCTCCCTGGGACTGAGACCCTGTGCCTGGCTACCATTTATTGAGCCCTTACTATATGCCAGGCACCCCTCTAAGCTCGTTATATGCATCAAATCCTCACAACAACCCAATGGGGTAGGTAGTCTTATCATCTCTGCTTCACAGCTGAGGAAACAGAGGCACAGTGAGATGAAGCTGTTTGCCTAAAGCCACGCGGAAAAACTCCAAACAAGAATAAGTGGTCAATTAATGGGCACAGAGTTTCTGTTTGGGGGGATAGAAAGTTTTGGAAAAAGTGGTGATGGTTGCACGGCATTGTGAAGGCCATTAGTGCCACTGAATTGTGCACTTAAAAATGGTTAAGATGGCAATTCTTATGTCATACGTATTTTACCAGGAGCCCTGGTGGCACAATGGTTAAGTGCTTGGCTGCTAACCGAAAGGTTGTTAGTTCAAACCCAGGAGCAGCTCTGAGGGAGAAAAGACCTGGTGATCTGCTCCCATAAAGATTACAGCCAAGAAAACCCTATGGGGTAGTTCTACTCCGTCCTGTAAGCTCGCTGAGTCGGAATTGACTTGACAGCAAACAACAACAACATATTTTACCACAATCAAAAAATTAAACAATTTTTTAAAAAAAGAAGAAGTTAAGATGTTGGGAGTCCGAGGACTCCAGGTTCAGATCCTGCCTTTGCCTGGTGCTGGAACACAGTGAGGACCTTGGGCTGGGACGTCCTCCCTGGGAGCCCGAGCCTCCTCCCCACCTGACTGTCTCGCTCCTCTTCCCCAGCGGCCATCCTGAGTGCCAGGGCAGAGATTTCCATCACCCCGGAGCCTGCCCAGCCGGCCGAAGGGGACAACCTCACGCTGGCCGTCCGCGGTCTCCCCGGGGAGCTGCTCGCCTACAACTGGTACGCAGGGCCTACGCTCAGCCTGGCCTATCTGGTGGCCAGCTACATCGTGAGCACGGGCGACGAGACCCCTGGCCCGGCCCACACGGGGCGGGAGGTCGTGCGCCCCGACGGCAGCCTGGACATCCAGGGCGCCCTGATCGGGCACTCGGGCACCTACATCCTGCAGACCCTCAACAGGCAGTTTCAGACCGAGGTGGGCTACGGACACGTACAGGTCTATGGTGAGACACCCTCCACACACTCCCCTCCTCCCCAGTCAGGCCTGTCCCAATCCCTCCTTAAAAAAAAAAAAATTCTAAAAAACTTTACAATCATTTTTAAAAATACCTAAAATAACATTAAAATGCTCACCTCCTCCAGGATGGCTTCTAGGATTAGACCTGCCTCCTATCCCATTCTCTGCTGGGGTACAGGGGCATCACCAGGATCCGACCACGCCCCTTGCCTGGGGAGGGGCAGGTCTCGGAGCAGGTGGTGCCCGGCCCCCTCCCCCTCTGTCTCTCGCCCCCACAGAGATGCTCGCCCAACCGGTGGTCGTGGCCAACAGCACGGCGCTGGTGGAGCACCGAGACACCCTCCACCTGCTATGCAGCAGCCCCAGCCCCGTGGAGGTCCGCTGGTTCTTCAACGGCGGGGCCCTGCCCATCGCCGTCCGTCTAGGCGTGTCCCCCGACGGCAGGGAGATCACCCGGCGCGGCATCCGCCGAGAGGAAGCTGGGGCCTACCAGTGTGAGGTCCGGAACCCGGTCAGTGTCAGCCGCAGCGAGCCCATCAACCTGACCGTGTACTGTGAGTCCTCCGGGCCCCACCAGAGATACCCGGGGCCCAGACCTCGTAGATGGGGAAACCGAGGCTGGGAGAGGGGGAAACTGAGGCCAGGAGAGGGGGCTCAAGGGTACCCAGTAAGTCATCGTATACATTGTGAATATAATTAATGCCACTGAATTGTGCACTCCCAAATGGTTAAGATGGCAAATTTCATGTTTAAGAGGAATCCCTCTTAATATGCACTTCAGGTCCTTCTCGTGAGACTTAATGATCACTCATGACCATTATTCCACCACTTTAAAGTAGAATAACCCATCCTTCTGACGCAATGCCTGCAGGGAGAGGGCACAGGAAGCCTGGGTCTTGAACAGGGGGTGGGGGGGGAGGGAGTGGCAGAAAGAGGAGGCGAGGATAAAATGAAAAAGATAACCAAAACGTGGAGTCATTTCCAGGGGCAGCAGATACGCAGTGTGGAATCATGGGAAAATAAATCACTGAGGTACATGAGGGTCAATGACATAGAAAAACTTAGAATCCTACAACTGTGGTGTTCTGAATTTCAGAAGCACCGAATTCTACGCTCTGGTAATCCTAGAGACCCCAGAATCAGAAGATCCTTAGCATTATCTAATTCTAAAATCTCAACACCACCAAACTCTAGAATCTTAGAAACATAGCTTTCTAGAACCTTCTAGAATCCTAGAACCTAGAAGCATCAACTCTTCCAGCCCTAGAATTCTAGACTCTTTGTATGGCTTATCAGGAAAAAAAATCATTTAGCCTTTCTGTTTATTTGCTTGTTGGTTTACAGGGCCATATAGATTTCACAAATGGCTTGAAATTTTGTCTGGCCCTCACCCCCTCTTTTTACAGAAAAGAAAACTGAGGTCCCCTCTCTGCCCCCCTAGAGGGGAAGTGATTGTCAAGATCCTAGAGCAAGTTAGAGATCGATGTGGGATTCGAAAAGGCCAGGGCTCTCTCTCCCTCCACTAGGCCCAGTTATTCTGGTGGAGAGAAAGCCTGGGGTGCCCACCGCTGCTCCCCCTCCCTCTACCTCCCCCTTTGTCTCCCTCCTGCCCCCACAGATGGCCCAGAACGCGTGGCCATCCTCCAAGATTCCACCGCCCGTACGGGCTGCACCATCAAAGTGGACTTCAACACATCCCTCACCCTGTGGTGCGTGTCCCGGTCCTGCCCAGCGCCCGAGTACCTGTGGACCCTCAACGGGCGGGCCCTAAAGAATGGCCAGGACCACCTCAACATCACTAGCATGACAGCCTCCCAGGAGGGCACGTACACGTGTATTGTGAAGAACCCTAAGACCCTGCTCTCTGGATCTGCCTCAGTGGTGGTCAAGCTTTCTGGTAAGTTGCCCCAAGTCTGACCTTTGCCCCCCTCCACATGGAGCCCCACCGGGACTGTGAAGGTTTGGAGGCTGCTCTTCCCACAGTCAGGTCACCATCAGTTCACAGGTGATTGTCAAGTGGGGGTGGGGGCTCACAGCCCATCTACTGGCCAAGTGACAAGGTAGAATTTCAGGTGGACCACTTTTTGTCCAGGTGACAAAAGGAGACAGCTCATACTTTGTCACTCAGAGACCAAATGGCAAATCCAACTCTCTTCCTTGAGGGGTGACAAAGTGGCAAGTGGGTCACATTTCCACAACGTGTGGCAGAATGGGAAAATACCAGATGCCTCTTCATGTGGGGGTCCCTGTTCTAAATTCAGTCACCAGATGCTTACAATCACCCTGCCACCCAGACAGCTGAATTGTGCAGCCCAGTAGATCGCCCGGTTACCTGGTCCAGGCGAGAGCACACACACAGGCACACACACACATACACTTGGACAATCACAGCCAAGCTCCCTGTTGGTGGATGGAAAATCCCAAACAGTGAGGACTCTCTGTCCTACAGTGACCTGCGGACTGGGAGTTATGGGGACACAGCTAGTTTTTCAGAGCCATCAGGATCCTTGGGACATTTTTCTCATCCCCTGGGGATGGTGGTTTTGAACATTAGTGCCGCATTAATTCCACCTCGGTTCCTTCCCAAGTGGCCACCACCCCCCCGGGCACAGTCCTTCCCTCCCGCCCTCCTGCTCACAGGCTGGGTCTCATCCAAAGGGTGGATAATCTTTCACCCAAAGCAGACATGGCGTCCCCAGAGGTAAGTGTACCTCCCGCCCCACACCACCCAGGGCCTTGGCAGCTGGTCTTGGCAGGAGGCAGGGGGTGGACCAGATGACTGCAGGCGCTGCCCCACGCCCTGCCTGTACAGGCCAAGATGGGGGCGGGTGCCGAGGTGTGCAGGTATGTGCAGGGGTAGGTACAATGCCCCAAGGGCCTCCTGTGGTGGGTGTTGGGGAATGGACAGAGGAAAGGGAGATATCACCCTCCCCTTACCTGGAGGAGACCCTGATCTGATGGAGGAGACATGCAGACATGGTCCTGGAACAGGGACGCATGGCCCCTTATTCAAGGAGCTGCTTGTCAAAAAGAAGAGGCAATGCCTCATCCTTCATGGGCTTCCAAGCAGTGATGGAGGAGGCATGACACCTGCCCTCAGTGAGTTTCCTGTCAGATGGAGGAGACACAGTTCTCACTTGGGGAGAGTTTTCATTCTGACAGGGAGACATGGTCTTGAGAATTCCTAGCCTAATGGGGGAGAAATCACCCCTCTGGGGTTCCCATCTTTGCAGTACTCCCAATCTGATGGGGGAGTACAGGCCCCCTACTCTCTAGGAATTCCCAGTCTGATGGGATAGACATGCCCTCCCCACTTTCTGGGGTCCCCCAGTCTAATTGGAGAGATCTAGCCCAATAATCTGGACGTTCCCAATCTGATGGAGGAGACTGGGCCCCCACCTTGTGGGGCTTTCTACCCTGATGGAGGAGACATGGACCCCCACACTCTGAATCCTTCTGTCTTATTGTGGAGCTAGTACCTCCACCTTCTGGGGGTCTTTCAGCCTGACAAAAGAGACACAGCCTGAGGGAACACAACTCCAACCATCTGCTGAAGGAGACAGCCCTCACGTTCTGAGAATTTATAATCTGACGGGGGAGACGTGGCCCCCATATTCTGGAATTTCCCATCTGATAGGGGAGACATGGCCCCTATATTTTGGGAATTTCCAATCTGATGGAGGAGACATGACCCCCACCTTCTGGGGTAGTTCAGTTTAATAGGATACCCTCCCCTAAAAAAAAAAACCATTGCTGTCTGTCAAGTGGATTCTGACTCATAGCAACCCTGTAGGACAGAGTAGAACTGCCCCGTCGAGTTTGCAAGGCTATAAATCCTTACAGAAGCAGACGGCCACGTCCTTCTCCTACGGAGCGGCTGGCAGGTTCAAACCGCCAACCTTTTGGTTAGCAGCCAAGTGCTTTAACCACTGCACCATTTGGGCTCCTTTAATGGAGATGCCATCGCCTGAAGGCTAGGAATTCCCAGTCTGATGGAGGAGACACAGGTTCCTGGCAGGCACTGTTGGGACAGAGTCCACCGCTACCTCCACGGCAACACAAGCCACACTCTTCCTCTGTCTCCCATCCCAGCACCCCAACAGGGGAGAGCCAGCCAGTCCGGGGTGGGCAGAGCCAAGCTGGCCGGGGTGGGAGGGGGACGCTGTGCCTCATGCAGGCCCAGCTGACCCGAGCCCGCCCTCCCTGTCTCTCAGCGGCAGTAGTTGCCACGATGATCGTGCCTGTGCCAGTGAAGCCGATGGAGGGCCAGGACGTGACCTTGACGGTGCAGGGCTACCCCAAGGACCTGCTGGTCTATGCCTGGTACCGTGGGCCTGCCTCCGAGCCCAACCGGCTACTCAGCCAGCTCCCTTCGGGGAACTGGATCGCAGGCCCCGCGCACACGGGCCGCGAGGTGGGCTTCGCCAACTGCTCGCTGCTGGTGCAGAAGCTGAACCTCACAGACGCCGGCCGCTACACGCTCAAGACCGTCACTCTGCAGGGCAAGACCGAGACGCTGGAGGTGGAGCTGCAGGTGGCCCGTGAGTGTGCGGGAGGGGGTGAGGGGCTACTCCTTTTCGGGCAGGGGCTCCCCAGAGGGGCCTTTGTCTCCTCCATCAGAGAGGAGGACATCGACCAAGGAGGGATATGCCTCCCCCATCAGACTGAAGGAAGGGGCCTTGTCTCCTCTATCTGACTGAAGGGTCCCCAGATGGGAACCTTTTCTCTTCTGTAAACTGATGTCCTAGACTAGGGATAGACAGACCTCCTCCATCAGACTGAGGACTACAGAAGGAAGTTCTGTGCCTTCTCTCATCTAAGAAGTGCATCAGACTGAAGGTTTTAGAAGAAGGGGCAGAGTCTGAGGGTGGGGCATCCTTTCTCCTGCAGATGGTGGTCCCTAAAACATGGGAGACAGCGCCTCTCCCACCATATTGAGGAAATGGGCTGACGATGGGGGTTACATCCCCCATCAGACTAGAGGTATAGAGTGAGGTGAGAGTAGGGTCATGCCTCCCTCTTCAGACTGGGAGCTCCCAGACAATGGGGCTCATGTCTCCTCTTTTCCGTTACAGTGAGAATGAGGAGAGAGGCTCTCCCATCAGAGGGTGAAGTTTATCTCTCAAAGTGAAACAGGGACAGTCTCCTCCATCAGAATGGAGGTTCCTAGGTGGTGGGAATTGTGTCTCCTCCATCAGGCTGGGAGCTCCCAGAGTCAGGAACCATGTCTCCTCCAGCAGACTGGGAGCTCCCAGAGTCAGGGACCATGTCTCCTCCATCAGACTGGGGGCTCCCAGAGTCAGGGACCATGTCTCCTCCATCAGACTGGGAGCCCCCAGAGTCAGGGACCATGTCTCCTCCATCAGACTGGGAGCCCCCAGAGTCAGGGACCATGTCTCCTCCATCAGACTGGGAGCCCCCAGAGTCAGGGACCATGTCTCCTCCATCAGACTGGGAGCCCCCAGAGTCAGGGACCATGTCTCCTCCATCAGACTGGGAGCCCCCAGAGTCAGGGACCATGTCTCCTCCATCAGACTGGGGGCTCCCAGAGTCAGGGACCATGTCTCCTCCATCAGACTGGGGGCCCCCAGAGTCAGGGCCATGTCTCCTCCATCAGACTGGGAGCCCCCAGAGTCAGGGACCATGTCTCCTCCATCAGACTGGGAGCCCCCAGAGTCAGGGACCATGTCTCCTCCATCAGACTGGGAGCCCCCAGAGTCAGAGACCATGTCTCCTCCATCAGACTGGGAGCCCCCAGAGTCAGGGACCATGTCTCCTCCATCAGACTGGGGGCTCCCAGAGTCAGGGACCATGTCTCCTCCATCAGGCTGGGGGCTCCCAGAGTCAGGGACCATGTCTCCTCCATCAGGCTGGGGGCTCCCAGAGTCAGGGACCATGTCTCCTCCATCAGACTGGGAGCCCCCAGAGTCAGGGACCATGTCTCCTCCATCAGACTGGGAGCCCCCAGAGTCAGGGACCATGTCTCCTCCATCAGACTGGGAGCCCCCAGAGTCAGGGACCATGTCTCCTCCATCAGACTGGGGGCTCCCAGAGTCAGGGACCATGTCTCCTCCATCAGACTGGGGGCCCCCAGAGTCAGGGCCATGTCTCCTCCATCAGACTGGGAGCCCCCAGAGTCAGGGACCATGTCTCCTCCATCAGACTGGGAGCCCCCAGAGTCAGGGACCATGTCTCCTCCATCAGACTGGGAGCCCCCAGAGTCAGAGACCATGTCTCCTCCATCAGACTGGGAGCCCCCAGAGTCAGGGACCATGTCTCCTCCATCAGACTGGGGGCTCCCAGAGTCAGGGACCATGTCTCCTCCATCAGGCTGGGGGCTCCCAGAGTCAGGGACCATGTCTCCTCCATCAGACTGGGAGCCCCCAGAGTCAGAGACCATGTCTCCTCCATCAGACTGGGAGCCCCCAGAGTCAGGGACCATGTCTCCTCCATCAGACTGGGGGCTCCCAGAGTCAGGGACCATGTCTCCTCCATCAGGCTGGGGGCTCCCAGAGTCAGGGACCATGTCTCCTCCATCAGACTGGGAGCCCCCAGAGTCAGGGACCATGTCTCCTCCATCAGACTGGGAGCCCCCAGAGTCAGGGACCATGTCTCCTCCATCAGACTGGGAGCCCCCAGAGTCAGGGACCATGTCTCCTCCATCAGACTGGGGGCTCCCAGAGTTAGGGACCTTGTCTACCCCACCAGAGTGTGCATCCCCAGAAATCCAAAAGGCCATGTCCCTAAGGCAGGGCCAGGTTTCACCCGTTAGACTAGATGCTCCAAAGATTGGCACTCCCAGCAGCCTTGTCTGAGTCAGGGACATGTCTCTCTGTTCAGACTGGAAGCTGCCAGGATCAGGGACCGAATCATGGCCAGACACCCCTCCACACCCTCCTTTGTCCATTCACTTATCCAACCCTGGTTTTCTGGGTCAGTGTTGGGGAGAATGCTTGTGTGATGGCAGCAGGCCACCCCTGATGAAGCCTCGGGATTCTTTTTCACCCTGTCTCTCTTCTCACAGTTGAGCTCCCTCCCTCGCACGAGGACCAACGCCACGTTCCTGAACCCGAACCTGGCACAGGCTGAGCGTGGGGCGGGTGGGGCCGTTGGGAGGACTGGGGTTGGGCAGAGGAGCAGGAGGGGTGGGGGCACCGGGGACCAGGTCCTCCACCTCCCTGAGGCCGCCTTTGCGCCCTTTCCCCTCCTTCCCCCACAGCCCTGGAGTAAGTAGCGTTGCCGTGGAGACCTCTGGAGAGAAGAGCTCCTCATGCCATCCTCCCCGTCTCCCCATCCCCACACCCCCAGCGAGGAAGCCAGGCCAATATCCCGATGTTCTCCTGCTTCCACCCTAGAGTTAGAGCCAACAGGGCCTACTCCTCCCCTGAGCTGTTGGAGAGCCACCAAGGCCATAAACATCCTGATTAACGCATCCGTGTGTCAGCCTTTCCTTCCACCACCTCCACCCGCACCATTTCCTGGGGGCCATGCTTCTTTTCTCACAAGAAATTTATTCTCAGTGTGGGTGTATGCACCCACCTTGAGGGGACCCTAATGGAGCTGTCTTAATGGAGTTTGAATCAGTGGTCTCTGATGTGGGGTGTCCAGGCAATGGCACGTGACGGGAAGCCCAAGATCACACACCTAGGAGGGAAAGATGGATTTCAACCCATACTCTTAACCTCAACATCATGCAGCCCAAAAAAGGGAAATAGCATCCCTATCCTTCCCCTGGAATCCCTGGGTATCACAATGGTTAAGCACTCAGCTTCTAACCAAAAGATCGGCAGTTCGAGTCCACCAGAGGTGCCTTGGAAGAAAGACCTGGTGATCTACTTCCAAAAAAATCAGCCATTGAAAACTCTATAGAGCACAGTTCTACTCTGACACGCATGGGGTCCTCGTGAATCAGGACCAACTCGAGGGCAGCTGGTTTTTTTGGTTTGTATCCTTCCCCCACCCATGGTCACTTAAGAAGGTCTGTGACATATATAGGGCTAGAGTCTAGGTATATCAGTTAAAAATTCTCTCCAGTAGCTAGTAAAAGAGACTGAAACTAACACAGACAACAAAGAGACCGAGCAGACTATAAGATGAAAGAGAAACGTGTATGTAAGAGTAACTTACATCAATGGCTCTCACGCAAAAAGCGCCCAGGAGCAGACTATTCAGAGCTGGAATTTTGGCTCCACGGTGTCATCAGGAACCCAGCTCTTGCTTTCTGCTCCGTCATTCTTAGCTTGGGGCTTGCTTCCATTTTCTCCATGACCTCATGGCCCAAGATGGCTGCTGGAACTGCAGCTGCCACATCCACGTTCCAGGCAGGAAGCAGAAAGGAGGGGACAGAGGGTAAAAACAGTCCCCAGCCAGTTTATGGACTGTGCGCCTTTTAAGAAACCTTCCCCAAAGTCTCACCCAGCAACTTCCACTTACATCTGATTGGCCAGCTCTTAGCCACATGGCCATCCCTAGCTGCAAGGGAGGCTGCGAAGTGCAGTCTTTTCTCTGGGTATATTGCTACCAACCAAACCCATTACCGTCGAGTTAATTCTGACTCATAGTGACCCTACAGGACACACTAGAACTGCCCCATAGGGTTTCCAAGGAGCAGCTGGTGGATTTGAACTGCTGACCTTTTGGTTAGCACTGCTTCACCACTGCGCCACCAGGACTCTATATTGCTGCCAGGGTTCTGATGTTAAGGAAGGCAGGGGAAATGGACCAAAGTGGGCAGCTGACAGACCTCAGGACTCCTACCTTCCCAGCTGCACAAAATGGCTCTTCTCACCTAAGCCCAAGGGGTAAGAGTTGCAGTCACTGAAAAAAGGAAATCAAACCCCCTGGCCATGGAGTCAATTCTGACTCACGGCAACCCCATGTGTTACAGAGTAGAACTGAGCTCCATCGAGTTTTCTAACAGAATCTTGCATAAGAGGAGGAAGGGGGAGAAGATCACCAGGTTTTTCTCCTGTGGAGCTGCAAGGTGGTTCAAACCACTAACCGTTTAGTTAGCAGCCGAGCACAAACCATTTGCGCCACCCAGACACCGTGTCGCAGCCACCCAAAAAAAAATCAAACCCATTGCCATCGAGTTGGTTCCGACTCATAGTGACCCTACAGCCACAGTAGCAGGGATTTGGGAGAGAGAGGGGACGGCAGATTGCAGCCTGGGTTGTCTTCGGTCAGGGCTTGCTGTGTGGTGCAGCAGTGCAGAATGAGGCCAGCAGGAGGGAGGGGAGAGAGGAAGGGGAAGCAGCTCAGGTTTCTAGGTCAAACCAGATCCATATCCTTGGGGTGTGGGAGTCTCAGATGTCCCAGGACCAAGTCTCCAATCCCTCTGGGCATCTCTGGGCGCCTCTACTGAACCCTCCCAGGTAGCCCAATCCTCTCCTTTAACAGCCCAGGAAAGAACAACAATCACAAGATGATAATTGCTCCTGTACCTCAAGGACTGAAAAAAGAAAACCCAAACCCATTGCTGTCAAGTCGATTCCAACTCATGGCAACCCTATGTATTACAGAGTAGAACTACTCACTAGGGTTTTCTTGGCTGTAATTTTTACAGCAGCAGATTGCCAGGCCTTTCTTCCGTGGCACCACTGGGTGGGTTCAAACCACCAACCTTTAGATTAGTAGATGAGTGCAAACCATTTGTGCCACCCCAGGACCTTCCATAAGATTACAGCCGTTGAAAACCCTATGAAGCGCAGTTCTACTCTGAAACACATGGGGTGTTATGAGTCAGAATCGACTCAACAGCCCCTAACAACAACAACAGCAAATCATTATGGAAGCAGACTGTCAGGCGTTTCTTCCGAGGCACCACTGGGTGGGTATGAACCACCAACCTTTAGGTTAGTAGTCCAGCGCAAACCTTTTGCCCCGCCCAGGGACTTTTGGCATTTTGTATGCATGATCTCAATGAATTCCTACAACAACCCTTATAGGGTAGTTACTGCCAGTTCCCTCATTTTACAGGTGAGGAAACTGAGGCACAGAGAGATGCAAACCTTGCTCCAGATCCCCCTGCGCCCACAGCTGCTAGGTAGAGGCACTGGTTGGTGAGTCCTCTCCAGTCTTCGGGGCAGTCAAGGGCACAGGCTCTGAGCCCAAACGGAGCTGACTTCAAGTCCCAGCTTAGCCACTTTTAGCTGTGGGACCTTGGGCCAGTTGCTTAACTCTCTGTGCCTCAGTGTCCTCATCTGTAAAAGGGAGACAATAATAGTACCTACCTCCTAGGGTTGTTACCAATAAGCAGCTGGAAGAGCATCCCAAGGAAGCTTTTGGCAACAGGCAGATGGAAAAGCCAGAGATGTAGTACAGTGTTGTTGAAATGCTTTCTACCTGGGGGGTTTAATTCACCCAGCTGCACAAGCTTGCCTTGCTTTATGTAATAATACACAAGGTTCTTGAAAGTTGTTATCGTTGTAAACAGGGGTAGAATATCCAATAAGCAAAGCAAGCACGGGCTTACTTGTGCTTACTAATCTATAGTAAACAGTTTCATAACAGATTAGTAAGTAAGCACAAGTAAGCCCGTGCTTACCTTGCTTACTGAGTCATCCACCCCTGTCCAAAACCAAAACCAAACCCTTTGCCATCGAGTCAATTACAACTCATAGCAACCCTATCGAACGAATAGAAATGCCCCATAGGGTTTCCAAAGAGCAGCTGGTGGATTCGAACTGCTGACCTTTTTGGTTAGCAGCAGAGATCTTAACCACTACACCACCAAGCCTCCATCTGTCCCTGTCAGGGATTGTAAAATTGAAAAGAGGCTTTGATTTTGTAGGAAGGTGCTGTGGGGTTGGGAGAGAGACAGAAGCCAGCCATACCTAGAAGCAGAATGTTTGATGTGGTGAAAAAATGTGAAATTGTTCACTACATGCTAGTAAATAAGCACGAGAAGCCCATGCGTACCTTGCTTATTGAGTAATGCATCCCTGATTATAAATGACTTTCAAGAAAAAAATGCTGAATGCTTCTGAGCTTTAGAATCACTGCAAATCATCGCAGGGTCCAAGGGCATGTGCTGTCAGCTCAGATTCTCTGACTTCCTCCTCACAGCGTTCTTCTTGAATGGGACCACGTTTCCCAAGTCTCCTTGCTGTTAATACAGATCCCAGGCCCTGCCTTGGCCGGGAAACCTTGGTGGTGTAGTAGTTAAGTACTACAGCTGCTAACCAAAAGGTCGGCAGTTCAAATCCACCAAGCGCTGCTTGAAAACTGTATGGGGCAGTTCTATTCTGCCCTATAGGGTCACGACGATGAGTTGGAATAAACTCAACGGCAATAATAAAAAGAATAAACTCAACGGTTTTTTGGCCTTGGCCAGGGAATCCGCATCTCCAGAAAAGGGACCTGGAAGCTGAATTTTAAGCCAAGAGCCCAGGTGATTCTTGTCAGCTGGGGAGTTGGGGGACCAAGATGCAGGGACTGTTTGACAAAAAAGGAAACTGAGGCACAAAGAAAGGAGGTGACTTGCTCAAAGTTACTCAGCCAGGAAAGGGCAGGGCCAGGATTTGGCCCAGAGAGGGCAGGAACTGGCTCAGGATCACACAGCAGTGCTGGGGCTGGGGGCAGAGACTAGGACCCTCCCCACCTCCCCTACAAAGCCGGTGGTGTTTGGGGCCCTCAGAGTCCACGGGGTAGGGAGGCAGGTGGGCATCCTGGGTCCAGGGCAGCCTCTGCCCCCCTTCCTTCCCCCCCACAGATGCCATTTCTCTAGTAACTGTGGCAGGGAGGGCGAGGGGTGGGGGCAGGATGGCCTTGGGGCCAGGGCACACAATAGCCCAGTCACTCCCTGGAGCCCTGCCAGGGGGAGGCAGGAAACCTGCCCTGTTTTTCTCTCCTGGGCTGCAATGTTGATTTAGGATGGAGAGAGGGGAGGAGGGAAGGAGGAGGAGGGAGGAAGGGCAGAGGAAGGGGAGGAGGTGGAAGGAGGAAGAGGAGGGAGGAGGGCGCACCTGGCCTCAGGGTACCAAAACCAGACTTTGGGAATGAAGCAGGGAGTCTGGTGAGTTTCAAAGTCCACAGTACCAGGGCCATGCTACTAACCACAGGCAGAAGCTCCCTGACTCCTTCAGGGCAGACTGAGGCTCCCGGAGATGGGATCATATTTCCTGCCTCCACTGACCCCTCTGGAGCACAGGATACAATCCACAGTCCTGACTATAGGCTAAGTCCCTGGGTGGTACAAACGGTTAAGCATTCAGCTACCAACCAGAAGGCTGGCAGTTCAAACCCACACAGAAGCACCTCGGAAGATAGGCCTGGCAATCTGCTCCCAAAAAGTCACGGCCTTGAAAACCCTGTGGAGCAGTTCCACCCCACACATATGGGATCACCATGAGTCAGAATCCACTAGACAGCAACGGGTGGGTTTTTTTTTTTTTTTTTTTTGGTTACTACGGCCTGAAGGCCTGCCCACCCCACTACCCTTTTACTCTCCTCTCACTTCCTCCAAGAAGCCCTGGTGTTGCAGTGGTTAAGCCCTCAGCTGCTAACCAAAGGTAGGCAGTTTGAACCCACCAGCGGCTCTGTGGGAGAAAGATGTGGCAGTCTGCTTTCTTAAAGATTACAGCCTTGGAAACCCCACGGAGCAGTTCTGCTCTGTCCTATAGGGTCGCTGGGAGTCAGAATCCAATCCACAGTGATGAGTATTCCCACTCCTTCCACTTCCCCACACTGACCTCTTGGCTACTGTTTGAACACACCCAGCAAACTCCTCCTCAGGGCCTTTGCACTGGCTGTTCCCTCTGCCTGGAAAGCTCTTCCCCCAGATACTTACATCACTCTATTCAGGTCTCTGCTCCAGTGTCACCTTTTCTGAAGGGCCTCCTGAACAGCTGGTCTTACCCGGATTTCTCCTTCTTCAGAACGTTTCTCTCTCTCTCTCTCTGTCTCTCTCTCTCACACACACACACACACACACACACACGTGCGTGCGCGCACACACACACATCCAACTTCGTGCTATACATTTATCTCTTCATTTGTTCATTATCTTTCTCTACCAGATTGTCAACTACGTGAGGACAGGAATTTTCTCTCTTTCTTTCACTGTAGTGTGTCTATCACTTAGAACAGTGCTTGGCACACAGTCCAAACCAAAAACCCGTTGCCATCAAGTTGATTCCAACTCAGATCAACCCTGTAAGACAGAGTAAAACTGCCCTATAAGGTTTCCAACGCTGTAATCTTTACGGAAGCAGACTGCCACATCTTTCTTCCACAGAGAGCCTGGTGGGTTTGAACCAGCGACCTTTTGATTGGCAGACAAGTGCTTAACCACTGTGCAACCAGGACTCCTTTGGCACACAATAGGTATTCAATAAGTAGTAGTAACAGATCTGTCTTGGAAGAAGTACAGCCAGAATGCTCCTAGAAGCAAGGATGGCGAGACTTCGTCTCACATACTTTGGACGTGTTGTCAGGAGGGACCAGTCGCTGGAGAAGGACATCATGCTTGGTAAAGTAGGGGGTCAGTGAAAAAGTGGAAGACCCTCACCAAGGTGGATGGACACAGTGGCCGCAACTATGGGCTCAAACATAGCAATGATTGTGAGGACGGCGCAGGACCAGACAGTGTTTCGTTCTGTTGTATGTAAAGTCACTATGACTTGGAACTGACCAGACGGCACTTAACAATAATACCCACAGCTGCGGTAGTAGCGATGATAAGGAGACTTGCCCTCCAAAGCAGAGGTACTGTATTAGTTACTTACTGCCGTGTAACAAATTACCCCATAATTTAGCAGCCTTATTATCTCAGTTTCCGTGATTCAAGAATCCAAGAACAGTGAGCAGCCATCTAAGATACTCCACGGGTCTCACCCCTTCGGGAGCAAGGGAGAATGAAGAACACAAGATACAAGGAAAAGATTAGTCCAAAGGACTAATGGACCACAACTACCACGGCCTCCACCAGCCTGAGTCCAGTACAACTAGATGGTGCCTGGCTACCACCACTGACTGCTCTGACAGGGATCACAACAGAGCGTCCCAGACAGAGCTGGAGAAAAATGTAGAACAAAATTCTAACTCACAAAAAAAGACCAGACTTACTGGCCTGACAGAGACTGGTGAAACCCCAAGACTATGGCCTCCAGACACCCTTTTAGCTCAAAAATGAAGTCACTCCTGAGGTTCACCCTTCAGCCAAAGATTAGACAGGCCCATAAATCAAAACGAGACGAATGGGGCACAACAGCCCAGGGACAAGGACTAGAAGGCAGGAGGGGACAGGAAAGCTGGTAATAGGGAACCCAAGGTCGAGAAGGGAGAGTGTTCACATGTTGTGAGGTTGTTAACCAATGTCAGAAAACAGTACGTGTGCTAACTGTTTAATGAGAAACTACTTGTTCTGTAAACCTTCATCTAAAGTACAATTAAAAGAGAAAAAAAAAGAATCCGAGAACAGTGTAGCCGGATTGTCTTCGCCTTCTCCAGCTCCTGGCAGCTGCCAGCATTGCTTGGCTTCTGGCCTCATCAGTCTAGTCTCTGCTCCGTCCCCACATTGCCTTCTTCTCGGCTGGAGTCAAACTTCCCTCTGCCTCCCTCTTTTATTGTTTTTTTTTTCTTCCCATACAAAAATGTATACCTACATTGTTATGTGACTTTAATTGCTCTCCCCATACTGTGACAGCACACTCCTCCTTTCCACCCCTGATTCCCCATGTCCACTCAACCAGATCCTAACCCTCTCTGCCTTCCCATTTCACCTCCGGACAGAAGCTGCCCGTTGAGTCTCCTGTATCTACTTGAGCTAAGAGGCACACTCCTCACGAGTATCACTTATTGTCCCACAGTCCAGTCCAATCCCTGTCTGAAAAGTTGGCCTCAGAAATTGTTTTAGTTCTGGGCTGATAGAGAATCCAGGGGCCATGCTTTCCGGGGATCCTCCAGTGTCAGTCAAACCATTAAGTCTGGTCTTCTTACTACAATTTGAGTTCTGCACCTCACCTTTCTCCTGCTCCATCAGGGACTCTCTGTTGTTTTCCCTGTCAGGACGGTCATTGGTGGTAGCCGGGCACCATCTAGTTCTTCCCGTCTCAGGCTGATGAAGTCTGGTTTATGTGGCCCTTTCTGTCTCTTGGGCTAATACTTTCCTTGTGTCTTTGGTGGTCTTCATTCTCCTTTATTCCCGGTAGTTAGGACCAATTGGTGTATCTTAGAGGGCTGCTTACAAGCTTTCAAGACCCCAGACACGCATACCAAAGCAGGCTGCAGAACATTTTTTTAATGAGCTTTGTTATGCCAGTTGACCTAGATGTCCCCTGAAAGCATGGTCCCCAGACCCCTACCTCTGCTACTCTGTCCCTCAAAGTGTTTGACTGTATTTAGGAAACTTCTTAGCTTTGGTTTAGTCCAGTTGTGCTGACTTCCCCTGTAGTGTGTGCTGTCCTTCCCTTCACCTAAGATAATTCTTGTCTACTATCTAGTTAGTGAATAACCCTTAGTGTCCCTCCCCACCCACCCTTGTAACCATCAAAGATTGTTTTCTTCTGTGTTTAAACCTTTTCTTGAGTTCTTATAATAGTGGGCTTATACAATATTTGTCCTTCTGTGACTGACTAAATTCACTCAGCATAGTGACCTCCAGCTTCCTCCATGTTATAAGATGTTTCACAGCTTCATCATTGTTCTTTACCGTTTTGTAGTATTCCATTGTGTGAATATACCATAATTTGTTTATCCATTTGTCCATTGATGGGCACCTATTGTGAACAGTGCTGCAATGAACATGGGTGTCCACATATCTAGTTGTGTGATGGCTCTTTTTTCTCTAAGATATAGTCCAAGGAGCAGGATAGCTGGGTCATATGGTACTTCTATTTCTAGCTTTTTAAGGAAGCGCCAAATCGATTCCAAAGTGGTTGTACCATTTTACATTCCCATCAACAGTGTATAAGTGTTCCAGTCTCTCCACAACCTCTCCAGCATTTATTATTTTGTGTTTTTTGGATTAATCTCACCCTTGTTGGGGTTAGATGATATCTCATTGTAGTTTTGATCTGCATTTCTCTAATGGCTAATGATCGTGAGCATTTCTTCATGTGTCTGTTAGCCGCCTGAATATCTTCTTTGGCGAAGTGCCTGTTCATATCCTTTGCCCATTTTTTCATTGGGTTATTTGTCTTTTTGCAATATCTTGTAGATTTTAGAGATTAGATGCTGACCGGATTTGTCATAGCCAAAAATTTTTTCCCAGTTTGCAGGTTGTCTTTTGACTCTTTTGGTGAAGTCTTTTGATGAGCCTAAGTGTCTGATTTTTAGGAGCTCCCAGTTATCTAGTTTCGCTTCTGGTGCTTGTGCATTGTTACTTAGGTTCGAATTGTGTTTATGCCATGTATTATGGCTCCTAGCGTTGTCCCTATTTTTTCTTCCATGATCTTTATCATTTTTGATTTTATATTTAAATCTTTAATCCATTTTGACTTAGTTTTTGTGCATGGTGCAAGGTATGGGTCTTGTTTCAGTTTTTTGCAGATGGACGTCCAGTTATGCCAGCACCTTTTGTTAAACAGACTATCTTTTCCCCCAGTTAACAGACTTTGGGCCTTTGTCAAATATCAGCTGCTCATATGTCTGGATTTTCAACTCAGTTCCATTGGTCTATGTATCTGTTGTTGTACCAGTACCAGGCTGTTTCGACTACCGTGGCGGTATAATAGGTTCTAAAATCAGGTAGTGTGAGGCCTTCCACTTTGTTCTTCTTCTTGAGTACTGCTTTACTTATTTGGGGCTTCTTCCCTCTCTATATGAAGCTGATGATTTGTTTCTCCATCTCATCAAAAAGTGCCGTTGGAATTTGGGTCGGGATTGCATTGTATCTGTAGATCACTTTGGGTAGAACTGACATTTTCACAATGTTGAGTCTTCCTATCCGTGAGCAAAGTATGTTTTTCCACTTATGCAGGTCTCTCTCGGTTTCTTGCAGTAGTGTCTTGTAGTTTTCATTGTATAGGTCTTTTAACTGCCTCCTTCTTTTATGGACGCTTGTGATTACATTGAGCACCAAGCCCACTTAGATAATCCAGGATCACCTCCCCATCTCTAAGATCCTTAACTTCATCACATCTGCAAAGTCCCTTGTACCGTACAAGGTCACAGTCACAGGTCCCAAGGATCAGGATGTGAAAGAGAAATTTCCTTAAACCTACTGACGAAATTGAAATGTCTAACTAAACACATATTTCTTTATTTTATTGTTGTAGTTTAAGTGAAAGTTTACAATTCAAGTTAGTCTCTCATACAAAAATTTATACATACACTGTTATGTGAACCTAACTGTTCTCCCTATACTGTGACAGTACTCTCCCCCTTTCCACCCTGATTTCCCATGTCCATTCAACCAGCTCCTAACCGTCTCTGCCTTCCCATCTCACCTCTGGACAGGAGCTGCCCATTTAGTCTCACGTATCTGCTTGAGCTAAGAAGCACACTCTTCATGAGCATCATTTTATGTCCCATAGTCTAGTCCAATCTTTGACTGAAGAGTTGGCCTCAGGAATGATTTTAGTGCTGGGTTGACAGAGAGTCCTAGGGCCATGCTTTCTGGGGTTCCTCCACTCTCAGTCAGACCATTAAGTCTGGTCCTTTTACTAGAATTTGAGTTCTGCACCCTGCTTTTCTCCTGCTCCAACAGGGACTCTCTGTTGTGTTCCTTGTCAGGACGGTCTTTGGTGGTAGCCAGGCACCATCTAGTTCTTCCGGTCTTAGGCTGATGCAGCCTCTGGTTTATGTGGCCCTTTCTGTCTCTTGTAAACCCATATTTCTAATGCATTCAGCAGAGTTGAAACTGAAGCAAACAATGTCTGCTCTTCAGGCACTTTATCTTTAGCAGCAATCACGGACAGCTAAGGAGGTATTTTCTCTGCGGACAAGCAAAGATGTAAAAGGAATGCATTCCAAGGAAGGGGCTTGGATGTAAACTCCTTTATGACCTGGGCCCAGCCTTATCTGTAATTCCCAGGCAACCATTTAATCCATCAGGGTTTAAGGAGAGGGGCCCCAGAGCCTGGTACCAGCCATCCCCCAGAAATATTTTCTATAAAAAATGGCGGCTCCAAGGAGTGTTCTACTTCAAACAAGACACTTTTACAATTTACTCTTGGAATATATATAGTGAGCATTCTGCGACTACGCTTTGTAGTCTTGGTATCCTCAATTTCTGTGTAACACCTGTAACCAATCATGTAGTCCCTTTGTGTACATGTACCCAATAGAAGCCCTTTCCCCGCCTCCTAACCCATCCTCCTTGTGACCGCAACCAAAGACTGACCAATCAAAACACGGCAAGCCCTGTTCTTTGAACCCTATAAAATATTTGTAATTATTGTGCCTAATTATTGTGCCTGGACTCTGTGATTTCATTTAGTCGGGCCATGTGGTTCCTCATTCGAATCGATCTTTAAACCCTTAATAAACCTCTTTGCTAGTCAGAATCGACTCTATGGCAACGGGCTTTAGTCTAAAACAGCGTCTGGAGTTTTCTCTCTACAACAAGAACCTGGATATTTTAGGGGGCTGTATTAGCGCCCTGTTATTGTTGTTGTTGATAGACTCATAGCGGCCCCACGTGACAGAGCAGAACTGCCCCACAGGGTTTCCTAGGCTGTAATCCTTACCAGAGCAGATCGCCAGGTCGTTCTCCTGCGGAGCGGCTGGGTGGATTGAATCGCCAACCTTTCGGTTAGCAGCTGAGCCCTTAACTGCTGTGCCACCAGGGCTCCTATTAGTTTCCGAGGGCTGCTGTGACAAAATACCAAAAGCTGAGTGGCGTAAAACAACAGAAATGTATTGTCTCACAGTTCTGGAGGCAAGGAGTCTGAATTCAGGGTGTGGGTAGGGCCGTGCTCTCTCTGTAGGTTCTCTTAGCTTCTGGAAGCCCCAGGCGTTCCTGTGCGTGCAGCTGCAGCCTAACTCCATCCCCTCAGAGCCATCTGCCATCTGTCTGTCTCTTTGTGTCTCTTCTCTTTTATAAAGACACCAGTCATATTGGATTAGGACCCACTCTACTGCACTATGACCCCGTGTCAACGGATAGCATCTTCAAAGACCCTATTTCCAAACCAGATCACATTGACAGATACCAGGGGTAAGGACTTCATATATTTGGGGGGTGGGGGGACACAATTCAATCCATAACCAGTTTAAAAAAAAAACGGTCTCCTGTCAAATTGACTCCAACTCATGGCAACCCCACGTGTGTCAGAGTAGCACTGTGCTCTGTAGGGTTTCAATAGCTGTGCTTTTGGAAACAGATCACCAGGCCTCTCTTCTGAGGCAACTCTGGGTAGATTCGAACCTCCAAGCTTTAGGTTAGCAGCTGAGTGCGTTAACCATTTGCACCACCCAGGGACTCCCAGTCCATAACAGGAAACACTGTTCAGCCTACTGCAAGGTAGGACCCGACTGATCAGAGGAGCTGGGTGGAGAGTTGGCAGGGAAGAGCATTCTAAACACAGGACATGGCAAGTGCATAGGCCAAGAGGCAGGAAAGCAAGTTCAAAGCCAGTGTGGCTGGAGTGGAGGAAGCCAGGGGGAGTGTGGAGGAGGTAAGGGCAGAGAAGAAGCAGGGACCAAATCACGCAGATCACGTCAAGGACTTTGACTATTACCCCAGCTGGAGTGAGAGCCACAGAGGGCTCTAAGCAGGGGCTGGACGGTTCCAGTTAGGTTCTAACAGGATCCCTTTCGCTGCGTGGGGTCAGCAGTGACCACAACAGCCCCTCTGGGTTGTGACCCTGACCTGGGGGTCAGGCAGGGGCTCCTGGAGGAGCAGGCATCTACTCCAAGCCCTGAAGGAGTAAGAGAGATGCTGGGGAAGGCAAGGAAGGGGGTTCCAGGCACAGGGAACAGCCTGTGCAAAGGCCTGAGGGATGAGTTCTGAGTATGACATGCTCCTAAAATGCTCATCATTCAGGGTGGTTCCGGTGAGGCTGGAGAGGCTGTCGGGGGCAGGGGTAGGGGCAGGGAGCCCAGTGAGGAGGTGACTGAAGTACAGGTGAGAGGTGATGGTGGCTGCACTGAAGTGTGGTCATGGGGGTGGGCCTAGGCTTTGAAAGTGAAGCTGACGGCCTTTGCTGAAGGGGGCGCTGTGGCGTGAGGAGAGGAGAGAGGAGTCCTGGGGTCTCCAAGCTTTGGGCCTGAGCAGCTCTAAGGTGGGAAGAGCCCGCTCTGGAGACCCGGGAGTCTTCTGAGAGGCCTGTGAGGGGGAGACTCGCCTGGGCCCCAAGGGACACCGGCTCCAGGAGGGAAGTTGGCGGCCAGTGTGGAGTGTGGTTTTCACCCACCTCACGGGGCCCCCGATCCTCTCCCCCAACTTCCCCTCCCCACCCGGTGGGGCCAGCTTGTTTGTTTCCCTTGCCTCATCTGTTTTATGATGGGGAAGGCTGGTTTTCCCCTAACCCAGCAGACACCTCTTCCCTCTGCCTATCCCTGACCCTCCCGCCCCGGGAAGCCCCGGGCTGACCTTCTTGAATGTCCCAGCAGGACAGGGCCTCTGCCACTGTTCGTCTAGCCAGATGAGCCCTGAAAGGGGAAGTGGGTCTCCCGCAGTCACCGGGCATGTGGTCAGCTCGGGACTCCAGGGTCTCGTTCCCTTCATGCTCCACCACAGCCCTGGGAGGGAGGAACCATCAACTGTCTCCACTTTTCACACAAGAAAACTAGGCTCCAGAGAGGCCCTCGCTTACTCCACGAATGGGGCTTCGGGATTTGAACCCAGGTCCCACAAAGGAGGTCTCTATTGTAAGCCCTGAGGTAAAGGAAAAGGGTGAAGAAGAGAAGCTGGCCTTGCCTTCTCAGGGGTCTAGTGGGAGAGACAGATTGTCCCTAGCAGTGCTCAGAGCTGAGATGAGGGTGCCCAGGGGGATGAGGGAGGCCAGAGGGGGTGCCTGACTCTGTTTGGTGTCAGGGAGGGCTTCCTGAGGAAGGGGCAGCTCATCTGAGACCTGGAGGATGAGAAGGAGTTACAGGTAGGAATGATACAAGCAGAGGGAACAGAATGTGCTAAGGCTCACATTAAGAGGAGCCTGCGGGCTTCTAAATCTGACCTTGTTTCTCCCCTGATTAAGCTCTCCTACAGCTGCCCTGGAAATCCTGGTGGTGTAGTGATTAAGAGCTATGGCTGCTAACCAAAAGGTTGGCTGTTCAAATCCACCAGGCACTCCTTGGAAACTCTATGGAGCTTCTACTCTGTCCTATAGGGTCACTATGAGTTGGAACTGACTCATTGGCAATGTTTTTTTTTTTTTAATGGCTGCCCTAAGGAGCCCTGGTGGCACAGTAGTTAAGCGCTCAGCTGCTAACCAAAAGGTTGGCCGTTTGAACCCACCAGCCACTCCATAGGAGAAAGATGCAGCTGTCTGTTTCCGTAAAGATTACAGCCTTGGAAACCCTATGCAGCAGTTCTCTTCTGTCCTACCGGGTCACTATAGTCAGAATCAACTCAATGGCAATGGGTTTTGGTTATGGCTGCCCTGGCAAACTCTTTAACCTGGAATTCATTCATTCATTCAATAAACCTTCCCCAGAGAGCATAGTCAGAGCCAGGCCCTGTGGGGGACACAGCAGTGACCACAATAGCCCCTCTGGGCTGTGACCCTGACCTGGGGGTCAGGCAGAGGCTCCTGGAGGAGAAGGCATCTACTCCAAGCCTTGAAGGAGTAAGAGAGATGCTGGGGAAGGCAAGGAAGGGTGTTCCAGGCACAGGGAACAGCCTGTGCAAAGGCCTGAGGGTGAGTTCTGAGTATGACATACTCCTGAAGTGCTCGTTGTTCAGGGTGGTTCAGGTGAGGCTAGAGAGGCCAGCCTCTGGCCTGTGTATAGACTTCCTTCCAAGGCACTGGGGAGCCATGGAAGAGTTGAGAGCAGTGGAGACTCAGGATCAGGCTTGCATGTCAGAAAGACTCCGCTTGTTGTCACTTGGAGGATGAATGCAGAGAAGCCACAGAATCACAGTTTCAGGGGCGTGGGTTGGGACATGGACCTAGAGCCGGCCGAGGGAGGGGGAGTGTCCACCCCAGGGCTGTTCGCGGTCTCCGGGGCTTAGCTCTCCTCCAGCTCTGGACGTCTCAGTGCACATATACCACTAGGTGGTGCCAGCACACCGCAGCCATGTTCACAAAAGGGTGCTGAGGCCCAGAGCCCAGCAGAACTTACCACCAACCACAGGTGCAAATCTCACCTGCTCTTTGCCTCTCCCTTTTTGGTACTGGCCCCTCCACAGCAGGAGCTTGCTACAGGTGGGATTTCAGGTATACAGGGGCTGCCGTGACCCCAAGGCTTAGGAAGAACTGGTGGAGCCGCAGCAGACACCTCTTTGTCTCTTGTCACATTGGAAGCTGACTGGAGCATCTGTCTCCCCCTTCAGACAGGGGGATTCTTACCTCCACCATTAGGCTAAAAAACAAAGTTTCTGTCAAGTCGCTCCCGACTCATGGCGACTCCATGTGTGTCAAAGTAGAACTATGCTCCGTAGAGTTTTCAATGAATTTTTCAGAAGCAGATCGCCAGGCCATTCTTCTGAAGCACCTCTGGGTGAACTGGAACTCTGACCTTTTGGTTTGCAGCTGAGCTTATCAACCATTTGCACCACCCAGGTACCTCCTCCATCAGGCTGTGAGGTTCTTTGTCTCCCCCATTCGTTGGAGGGCTCCCCATTTCCACCATTAGTATGCAAGCTTGTCAGCTCCCCCAGAAGACTCGGGAGCCCTCACCTTCCCCATCTGACTGGGGCTACCTGCCTCCGCCTTCAGATTAGAGACTCTCCATCTCACACATCAGAATGGGCCCTCCTTCCCTCCCCCAAAAGACTGGAAACACAGACTGGATGCTTGTTCTCACCCCATAGCACTGGGGCAACTTGTCTACTCTGTTGGATTGGGGAAACCTTTGTGCTCCCGGTGAGATCAACCTGGAGGGTTCCACTTCCCTTGCAAAGCTATGCAGGTCCTGCTTCCACCCGAGAGGGAAACTGAGGCACAGAGAAGGGAAGCAGCAGATACCCAAAGCCCTGTTGAGCTGCAGATGCGCCTCTGCCTCCCCCTGTTCCCACCTCCCTTCACCCTGCCCTCTCCCCTCCCCGCGCCCTGGGTAACTCCCCTGGCACAGGGAGCCGGGGAATTTTGCCCGCTGGCCTCTCCACGTGGGCTCCGCCTGCCTTATCGGTGCCTGGGACCAAAGTCCGAGGGGAGCTGACGGCTCAGGCTGGATAAAGAAGGAGGGAGGGAGGGGTGGCGCCCCGCCCCGCCCCGCCCAGCCCCTCCCGGGGACTCCCCGGATGTCGAGGCTGGTAGGGTGGGGGATGGACAGAACCATGTCCGTTCACGCAGGTGGAGGTGTGATGTGGGTTCGATTTCCACCTTTCTAGTTCGGGCTGTGTGGCCTTGGACCAGGATCTTCGCCACCTCACCTCTCTGAGCTTCAGTTTCCCCAGCTATAAGGAGTGAGGAGGGGCCCCGGTGGCGCAGTGGTTTAGAGCTCGGCTGCTAACCAAAAGGTTGGTAGTTCGAATCCGACGCCGCTCCTTGGAATTCCTAGGGAGCAGTTCTACTCTGTTCTATAGGGTCGCCAGGAGTCAGAATCAACTTCACAGCCACGGTTTTTGTTTTTGGTAGTTCCGGCTGTGTGGCCCTTGACCGGCATCTTCACTTCACCTCTCTGAGCCTCAGTTTCCCCAGCTATAAGGAGTTAGGAGGAGCACTGGTGGCGCGGTGTTTAACCCCTCAGCTGCTAACCAAAATGTAGGTGGTTTAAACCCACCAGCTGCTTTGCTGGAGAAAGATGTGGCAATCTGTTTCTGTAAAGATTACAGCCTTGGAAACCCTATGGGGCAGTTCTACCCCGTCCTATAGCGTCACTATGAGTCGGAATAGGCTCTACCGCAATGGGTTTGGATTTTGGTTTATAAAAAACAAGGAGGGGGCAGCAGCGGGTTCAGTGATAGAATTCTCACCTTCCATGTGGGAGACTTGGGTTCGATTCCCCACCAATGCACCTCATGCACAGTCACCGCCCATCTGTCAATAGAGGCTTGTGTGTTGCTGTGATGCTGAGCAGGTGTCAGCAGATCTTCTAGTCTAAGATGAAGTAGGAAGAAAGGCCTGACAATCTGCTTCCAAAATCAGCCAATGAAAACCCTATGGATCACAACAGTCTTTTTCCAGAACCGCTCATGGCGACAGTGCAGGACCTGGCAGCGCTTTCCCTTGTGCGTGGGGTTGCCATGAGTTGGGGTTGACTTAACAGGAACTAGTCGACAGCTAACAACAGCAAAGAGCAGGGAGTACTGGAGACAGCACCCACCCCCACACCAGCTCAAATCTTGCCTTCCTCAACCTTCTGTGTGAGACCTGGGCCCAGCCAGTTCAGCTCTCTGAGCCAGGAGCAAAATGGGGATATCTCAGATCATTGTGATGTCTTGCTGAGTTAATGCACAAGAAACCCTTGGAACAGTGGCTGATGGTAGCAGGGAGAGTCAACATGGACCCCCTAAATCTCTGGACTGGATCCTCCTCACCCTACCCTGCTTTCCTGCTGCACAGCTGATCTCCCTGCCTATGGAATCTTTCCCCCACCACAGCCAGAAGAATCTCCAATACTCAACCCTGACCTTGTCCCTCTCCTGCCCAGAACCTGCTATGGCTCCCCAGTGCCCTCAGAAGAAAGCCCAGCTCCTCAGCAGGGCTACAGGCCTACTAGGCACCGTGTGGCCTGACAACTGCTTGTCTCTGTCCTCCTTTCTGTTTACTGATAGACCCAAGTTCCCTCCTCCTTCAAACATTCTTCCCTTTAAGCTGCAGCTCAAACATCACAGCCTGCCTAGGGTGTCTTCCCAGGTCTGGTCCTCTCGGTCCTCCTTCTCCTGGTCCCCTGTATCTCTGCACGGTCCCCGCCACAGGTGGAGGCAAAGATGTTTTGGGGTGTCATGTGATTGATGTCTGCCTCCCCCCGGACTGTGTGTCAGGTGAGGGCAGGGCTGGGGCTGTCCCGGTCACTGCTGCATCCCCAGTGTCCAGCAGGGCAGCAGCACAATGAAATGTTTGCTTTCATTTCCATTTGTCTGATTTATTTGAAGTCTCGACTTTCAAACTATCCTTTGAATACAGCCGCTTCTTCCTACCGCCAACAGCCTCCACCACTGCAGTTGTCAACTCACTAGCCTCCCTGCCTCCGTCCTCGCCCCCCCGCCCCACGGCAACCAGAGGGACCCTGTCACAATCTAAGTCCGATACAGTCCTCCCCTGCTCAGAACCCTTGCATAGCTCCCATCTCCCTCTGAATAAAAGCCTAAGTGTTTAGAGTGTTCATAAGGCTGGAACCATGGGCTCACCCCACCCCTCAGCTTCCCAGTCTCACCTCCACTTTCCTCCTCACTCACTCTGCTCCAGCCATACTGACCTCAAACAAGCCGGGACAGCCTACCTCAGGGCCTTTGCACGTATTCTTCCCTCTGCCGAGAACACTCTTCCCCCAGATGACCGCACAGCTTGTTCCCTCACCTCCTCCAAGTCTTTGCCCAAGCATCACTCCTTAAAGAGGCCCGCCTTGGCCACTGGATTTAAACAACAGCTTCCACTCTTCACCCCTACTACCCTCAGCCCTCTCGCCAGCTTTAACTGTCTCCATAGCAAATGCCCAACATGGTATCTATTTTACTGCTGTTTTTGTTGTTGATTGGCGACGTAGGAGACCCCATGTGCTACCGAGTAGAACTGCTCCATAGGGTTTTCTTGGCTGGAATTTTTACAGAAGCAGATTGCCAGGCCTTGGCTTCCATGGCCTCGCTGGATGGATTCAAACCACCAACTTTTTTGGTTACAAACCAAGCGGCAAACTGTTTGCTCCACCCAGGGACCTTTGTGGTATCTATTTCACTTGTCTTGTTTACTCTCAGGCTCCGGGACTAGACAGTGACACCCCACAGGCAGGCGCTTTATTTGTTCACTACCAGAACAAGGCCTGAAATACCTGTTGGCCAAATGAATGAGTCCCACATACTTATTTTGAAGAGGTAAGACTTCATGTGTTTGGAAATGCAAAAAGTAGAAAGTGGAAGTGAAAAGTCGCCTACCCGCCCTGCCAGCTGCCATCCCCACCACCCCCCGCCCCGTCCCTGTCTCTCAGACATAGCTGCTGTTACTAGTTTCTTGTGTTTTATTCCAGAGAAAGTTTGTACACTTACAAGAAAATATGTACATACATTTCTCCCTCCATCCACCCCCGCCCTTTACGCAAATGGCACACACGCTCACTATGTTCTGCTTGCTGCGCCGCCCCCCTCCCCCCCCCCCCCCCCCCCGCAACCCACCCAACTCTACATCTAGCTGCGGGAAGAGCGTCCTCCTTTTTTTTTTAACAGCTGCTTGGTGTCCACTGGTGGTTAGAGTTCTTGTTGCCTCCGTCGTTATTTATCAGGAGTGCAGTGGCTTCATGGTGAAGACCGCAGACCCATCCTACAGACCTGGACTCAAAACGTAGCTGGGTGCCTGCAACTCTCACGCCCTGCTCGTGGGAATGCATACAGGACAACCACTCTGGAAAAACTTGGCCAATTACCTGTAAGGTGAAACATTCACTTCCCTTATGACCCAGCAATTCCATTCCTGGGCGTTTCCCCAAGAGAAAGGAAAATGTATGTTCACACAAAAACCTGTGTGCAAAAGCTCATAGCAAGCAGCTCTACCAGAAGTAGCTCAGTGGTAGAATTCTCACCTCCCATGCAGGAGACCCAGGTTTGATTCCCAGCCAATGTACCTCATGTGCACCCACCACCTGCCAGTCCGTGGAGGCTTGTGTGTTGCTATGATGCTGAGCAGTTTTCAGTGCAACTTCCAAACTAAGATAGACTGGGGAGAAAGGCCTGGCAATCTGCTTCTACAACTCAGCCAATGAAAACCCTATGGATCACAGAGGTCTTACCTACAACCAATTATAGGGATGACACAGGACCAGACAGCCTTTCGTTCACTTGTGATGGGGTTGCCATGAGTTTGGGGCTGACTTGACAGCAGCTAATAAGGAACATCTACACAATGGAATAACCAAAAACCAAAGCAAATCCGTTGCCGCCTAGTCAATTCCGACTGATAGCAACCCTATAGAACAGAGTAGAACTGCTGCACAGGGTTTCCAAGGAGTGGCTGGTGGATTCGAACTGCTGACCTTTTGGTTAGCAGCCGAACTCTTAACCACTGCTCCACCAGGGTTCCAGACAATGGAATACTACTTGGCAATGCAAAGGAGCAGCCTACTGATACACTAGCAACATGGATGGATCTCAAAGGCATTACGCTGATTGAAAGATGCCGCACTTACAAGGCTCCATTCTGTGTGATTCTATTTCTAAGACCTTCTGGAAAAGGCAAAACTATAGGGACAAGAAACAGATCAGTGGTTACCAGGAGCTGGGGATGGGAGAAGACTGTGATCACAAAGAGGCGGCACTAGGAGATTTGGGGGTGATGGAACTCCTATATTTTTATTCTGCTGGTGGCTACACCGTTATATGCATTTGTCAAGCTGCTAGATCTATACACCAAAAAGAGTGAGTTTTACTGCATGTAAGACTTTTTCTTTTTCTCTTTTAAATAATATTTTATTGTTTTCGGTGACAGCTTACCTAGCAAGTTAGGTTCCTATTTAACAATTCCTACACATATTGGTTCTGGTATGGAAAATTTTTAATGAAGGTTTAAATGAGTACAAAGTTTCTGGGGTTTTTTTTAATGGTTTTTATGCCTTCTTTATTTTTGATGATTTTGAATACATTTATTTTACATTGTCAGTCAGACTATTCTCTGGCTCTTGAGATGCTGTTTCTCCTATTCTATCAGCTGATTCTCCCTCATGATACTTTGTTTTCTTGTGCAGATTATCTTTTTTTTAAAAAACTGGGCTTATCGTTGGTGTTTGGGATGTGGTGGTGGGGCTTCTTTGCATTCGTCTGTGTCCTGGATTGTAGAAATATCCCTTTAAAGCAGTTAAACATTTGATTCTCATATGCTTGCTTTTACCTTCATTTATCAGTTCAGGGTTATCATATCAGCTGCTGGCCAATCAATTCCAACTCATGGATTCTGTGCGTCGAAGTAGAACTGTGTTTCATAGGGTTTTCAGTGGCTGATTTTCCAGAAGTAGATCACCAGGCCTTTCAGAGTTTCTGTTTTAGGGGTAATGAAAAAGCTTTAAAAACAGAACGCTTGGGCGACATGGAGGTTTGGTTAAGAATGACGGGAAAATTCAGGAACGGTTCACGGTGATGGTTGAACACCGTGATGGACATAGTTAATGTCACTGGATTGCAAGTGTGAAGGTGGCTGACGCGGCCAATATTTCGTTACCCATATATTTACCACAATTTAAAAAAAAAAAACCTTTTGGAGACAGTGGTGAAGGCTGCATAGCATAGGGAGTGTGATGAATGCCACTGGATCGTACCCTTGAAAATGGTTAAAATGGCATATTTTATGTTGTGTATATTTAGCACCATAAAAAAAAAACAAAACGACTTTTTCAAAAATGCTTTCCACTGTACAATCCAATTCAGATAACATTTTGAAAATGCAGAACTAAAGGGACCACAGACAGTGGCTTCCGGGTGACTGGGGACAGAGGAGAGGGGCTGACTGCAAAGGGTAACTTTTTGGGGTGATGGAAATATTTGATATCTTGATTGTGATATGATTATATGACTGTACAGATTTATCGGAACTTATCTAACACTTAAAATGGTTGCTTTTTTTTTTTTTTGATGAAAATATACGCAGCAGAACCCACACCATCTCAACAATTTCTACGTGTACAATTCAGTGACATTGATTATACCCTTCAAGTTATGCAACCATTCTCTCTATTCTTTTCCACATTATTCCACCACATTAACATAAACTCACTGCCCCTGAAACTCCTCATCTAACTTTTCAAGTTGCTGTTGTCAATTTGATCTCATATTGATAATTTGTTAAAAGAGCACAATGCTCAAGGCTCTTCTAATTAAGCTAAATTATTGTTTGGTTTAAAGATGACTTCAGGGGATAGTTTTCATTAAGCTTTAAAGACTGAAATGGTTGCATTTTAGTGTACGTAAATTATACCTTAATGGGGTTGATTTAAGGAGCCGTGGTGGCGCAATGACGGACTCTGGTGGCACAGTGGTTAAGGGGTCAGGCTGCTAACCAGAAGGTAGGCAGTTCAAATCCACGCTGCTCCTTGGAAACCCTATGGGGCAGTTCTACTCTGTCCTATAGGGTCACTACGAGTAGGAATCGACTTGATGGCAATGGGTTTGGTTTGGTTTGATGGTGCAATGGTGAAACGTTCTACTGCTAACCAAAAGGTGGTTAGTTTGAACCCACCCAGCAGCTCCACGGGACAAAAGATCTGCTCCAGTAAAGATTACAGCCTAGGAGTACTTTCTAAATACAACCAAACACCTCATTGGATTGGTGTACTGGGTTTGAGAGCTTAGGACCATAGTTTCGTGGGGCAACTCAGTCAATTGGCATAGTATAATCCATAAAAACAATGTTCTATGTCCTAGTTTGGTGAGTAGCATCTAGGGTCTTAAAAGCTAGCGAGAGGCCATCTAAAATACAACTATTGGTCTCTACTCATCCAGACCTAAAGAGAAAGAAGGAAACCAAAGACTCAAAGAAGAAACTAGTCACTGCCTACCTTGAGACCAGAAGAACTAGATGGTGCCCAGCTACCACTACCTATTGTTACAACCAAGGACTCAATAGATGGTCCCGAATAGAATGGGAGAAAAATGTAGAACAAAACTCAAATTCCTAAAAAAAGGTCAGACTTACTGGACTGGTAGAGACTAGATGAACCCGCTAGACTATCACTTTTAAGCTTGGAACTCAAACAACTCCCAGAGGTCACCTTTCAGCCAGATAACAGATTGGCCCATAAAATAAATATCACCCGTGAGTACTGTGCTCCTCAAAATAATTGTATGGATGAAACCAAATGGTTAACATTTACCCTAGACTAAAGATGAGAAGGCTGGGGGGTGGGGGAACAGGAAAGCTAGATTAATGGAGACAGAACTACCAGAATGGAAATAACGGGAATGCTGATAATATTGTCAGGAATGTAACCAACGTCACTGTACAATATGTATAGAAATTGTTAACTGAGAACCTAATTTCCTGTGTAAACTTTCACCAAAAACACAATAAAAATTTTTTTTTTAAAGAAACAATTACAGGCTAGGAAACCCTATAGGGCAGTTCATCATATAGCGTTGCTAGGAGTCAGAATCAACTTGAAGGCACCCAACACAACAAGATTGATTTTAAATGGCAAATGTTGTGTTACATATATATTTACCACAATTTTTAAAAAGAGAAATTTAATTTAAAAAAAAACAAGTTTGATTTTTAAAAATCTTAGCTTCCTTTCCCTCTCGATGGCTGTGTGACCTTGGACAAACCCCCTAACCTCTCTGTGCCTCCAGTGAAGGAGAGAGATGGGGAGGAGGGACTGTGTTTTCAAGTGGGTGCTGCGCAGGACTCACTATAGGCACATGCAAGAAACGTTTATAAACAAAACAGAAGGTCTTAAGGAGCCTTTAGTGTGGAACCCGAGGCAGAGACCCAGCAGCTGACCAGGACCCCTGTGTCTCTAGAGGGTAGGTCCCCGGCTGAGCCTTAACCTGCGTCTCTTTGAACCATCGGGCACTTCTTGGTTGTCCTGGAAAAACGGGCACTCCTTGGTGGTCCTGGAAAAGTGAGTAGAGCCATCCCAGGGTCCCAGAGGGATGGTATGGCTACGGAGTGGCAGGGGGAGGGGGTGAGGGAGGGGGGAGACACACATTTCAGAACCTTGTAAAGAAGTCTTTTTCAACAGTCAGGATGGGCCTGATAGTCCCTTCCCTGAGGTCGCTGCTGTTTTGGGTACACACAGCTGTGACAGCCCCAGGCCTGCTCTCTCGGGCCTGTCCCCAGACAGATGTCCTAGAGCGGCTGGGGCTGGGGTGGGGGAGCCCAGGTGGGTGCCTGACCCAGCCTGGGGATAGAAACCCAGGAGGGCTTCCTGGGGAAGAGGCTGTCTGTGCTGAGGCCTGATATGTTTAGTGAGCACTTCCTGTGCACCTTGTTTGAAGGAGACCAGGTGGCACGACGGAGTTCGAACCCACTCAGCTGCTCTGCTGGAGAAAGACCTGGGGATCTCCTCCCATAAAGATTACAGATTACAACCAGGAGCATGGCGTGGACAATGAGCTCCCAGGGGCACTCTCTAAATTGAGCGTCCCCACCTCCAATTCGAGCGCCCAGGAGTAGTCTCTAAATTGGTCCCCACTCTCCCACCCCGGCCCCTATCAAGACGAATAGCCGTTGATAGCGACCACGCATCAATAGAAACGCCTTCCCCCCTTTTGTTCGGCTGCCTCAGTCAGGCACTTTTCATATTTGTGGCGCCTTGGCATGTCATTTGGCGCCACGTCTGGCGGCCTCTTGGACTTGGCGCCCGGTCGCAAGATGCCCCTGCTGCCGCTCCCCCCACCCCTCCGCTCCATACGCCTCTGGTTACAGCCTAGGAAACCCTGTGGGGCAGTTCTACTCTGTCACATGGGGTCGCTGTAAGTCGGAATCCGCTCGAGAGACCTAACAACAGGGGTGCCTTGTTTACGATGTCAGAGGAAGAAGCATATTTACAAGGGCCAAAGTGAAACAGGCGTACTTGGGCAGGGTGGCGGGAGAGGCCAATGCTAGGCGACTGGGTGTGAGTGGGGGTGGGAGAGTGGGAGATAAGGCAGGACTGAGGTGTTGGCTGCTATGGAGCCTGGAACAGGGACTTCCTCCCCCAGACGCCGGACTGGAGCAGCTTCCTCAGGATCCCTCCGCGTGGGCAGGGAGAACCGGGCCAACGAGGCTAGGAGGGCAGAGGCCGGGGACGAGGGGAGGCCGTGGGAATGAGCGGCTGCAGTGAGAGCCGCGTGGGACGGGGAGTCGGGGGGCCGGGGCCCTATCCCCTCTCTCTTCTCAGCCAGGCCTGGCACCCTGGCGACTCAGAGCGTGCTCGGAGGCCTTCACAGGTCGAGGTTCCTTCCTTCTACAATTTGAAAATCGTCCGTCTTAGATTTGCCAAGGATGTAGTTTTACCATTCTTCAGTTCTTAAGACTCTCTGATCACTCTTGCTGCTGTTGTTAATATTTTTTAACTGTGATAAACATATAGGTAACAAAACATTTGCCATTTCGACATTCTGCATATGTACAAGGAGCCCTGGCGGTGCAGCGGTTAAAGCGCTCCGCTGCTAACCAAAATGTTGGCGGTTTCAAAGTCACCAGCCACTCAGCAGGAGAAAGATGAGGCAGTCTGCTCGCATAAAGATTACAACCTTGGAAACCCTATAGGGCAGTGCTCTGTCCTGCGGGGTTACTGTGAGTAGGAATCCACTCGAAGGCAATGGGTTTTTTTGTTTTTGTTTTTTTTGGTTTCACATGTACAATTCAGCGACATGAATGATGTTCATCACGTTGTTCAATGATCACTATTATCCTGAGCATTCTTAATTCCTTAAATTCTATTAGTCTTTGCCCTTAAAGTTCTGTAATTGCAGGTTTCTTTGATCCTGAGATTCTAGGATTCATTCATTCAGTAAATATTTACTGAGCCTCTATTCTAGTCCGAAAGTCTCTGGTTGGCACAAGCAATTTGCACTCAGCTACTAACTGAAATATTGGTGGTTTGAATCCACTCAGTGGCACTGCAGAAGAAAGGCCTGGTGATCTAATTCTGTAAGATTACAGCCATTGAAAACTCTATGGAGCGGTTCTATTCTGACACACAGTGGAGTCACTATCAGTCAGAAATGACTAGATGGCAATAGGTTATTCTATTCTCGGTGCCAAGGACACACAGGAGAACAAAATAGACGACATTCTTGCCTTCAGGGAAACCATGTTTTTTGAGCACTCCCCATGTGCCAGGCTCTGGTCTAAGCATACACATATAACTTGTTGAATGCTCTCAGCTACCCTGTAAGTTAGATCACAGATTTCAATACATTTAACAAATGCAACGTGCAGATTAAGCACAGCATACACTGAGTATTTGCGAACAGTTAACGCACTCAGCTACTAACTGATAGGTTGGAAGTTTGAGTCCACCCAGAGGCACCTCAGAAGGAAGTCCTGGCGATCTACTGCTGAAAAACCAGCCACTGAAAACCCTGTGGAGCACAGTTCTACTCTGGCACACAAAAGGGATCGCCATGAGTCGGAGTCAACTCGACGGCAACTGGTCTGGTTGGTTATACTGAGTATTTAAATTAAAATGTGTATTTCATAAAAAGAAGGCATCATTTTGTGTATACCAACACATTAAGCATATGTCAGAAATCAATGTATAAATATACATTTTAGCATGTCTTCTGAACTTCAACTGCAGTTTTGTTGAATAGTAAAAAAAAATAAAAAAATTGTGGCCACATAAACCAGAAACTTCATCAGCCTGAGACCAGAAGAATTAGATGGTGCCCGGCTACCACCAATGACCACCCTGGCAGGGAACACAACAGACAGTCCCTGACAGAGCAGGAGAAAAGTGAGGTGCAGAACTTAAATTCTAGTAAAAAGACCAGACTTAATGGTTTGAGACTGGAAGGACCCCGGAAGACAGGGCCCCCAGACCCTCTGTTAGCCCAGAACTAAAACCATTCCCGAGGCCAATTCTTCAGACAAAGATTAGACTGGACTGTGGGACATAAAATGATACTCGTGAAGAGTGTGCCTCTTAGCTCAAGTAGATACATGAGACTAAATGGGCAGCTCCTGTCCAGAGGCGAGATGAGAAGGCAGAGAGGGTCAGGAGCTGGCTGAATGTACACGGGAAATCCCGGGTGGAAAGGAGGAGTGTGCTGTCACAGTACAGGGAGAGCAACTACGGTCACATAGCAATGTATGTATGTATTTTTATATGAGAGATTAACTTGAATTGTGAACTTTCACTTAAAGCATAACAATAAAAAAAAATTGCGCTCTCTCCTTTGCACAAACGAGGAAACTGAGGCACAGGATTCTGGAATCCCTTGTTTCTAAAACCCTGGGGTTCTCAAATTCTTTGTCTTCAATCTTCTCCATGATGGAAAAATTTGGGAAAGGATAAAGGTGATGGCGGAGCAATATGATGAGCATACATGAACGGCACTGAACTGCATATGTGAAGGATGTTGAATAGGCAAATGTTTTGTTCCCCACGCATAAAACCCATTGCCGTGGAGTCGATTCCAACTGTCTCAGAGGATTTCTAAGGCTATAATCTTAACAGAAGCAAACTGCCACATCTTTTCTGCTGTGGAGCAGCTGCTGGCTTCTAACCGCCAGCCTTTCAGTTAGCAGCCGAGCGCTGTAACCACTGCACCACTGGGGCTCCCCTGCCCACTCTTAAACCCGGTGCTGTGGAGTGAATTCCGACTCATAGCGACCCTTTAGGACAGAGGAGAACTACATAGCTAATTTATGGAGAAGTCTCGCCTTCATCCTGAGGGAGATCCTGATCTGATGGACAAGGAAGAACTTAATGCAAAGGCTCCAGGAACTCCTACAGGAATGGGGAACATCCCTCCACCTCAGGGACCTCCCAGTCTGATGGAGGAGGCAGGCCTCCGCCCCCACCACCACCCTTGCAGCCTTCTCTTTTGCACACCCTCCTCCTCTCTTGCTGCCTGAATGAACAGGGCAGGGGGCTTCCCCTCCCCACCTTCCACTGTGAATCCTAGAATCGAATCGGGGGACTTCTACAGAAGGACACCATGGTTTCCCAGCCCTGGGACTTCCCTTTCTCTGTCAGCCAAGACCAGGGCCTCACTGGAGGTCAGACATGCCCTGCAGACACGCTCACCTACCAACCTCAACCTCGCCCCAGCCCGGCAAGGCGGCCACAGTTCTGACACCACCTGGTTATTGAGTGCCCTGGTGTGGTAGGCTCCACGGGGGCTTTCCACACCTGACCTCACTGGTGCCCTACCCTGGGAAAGAGGGGGCCGTCCTCGCCTCCCAGACAAGGCTCAGAGGGCAAGGCACTCCGTGGGGGCCAGGCAGACAGACTGGGCAGAGGGAGCTGGGAATGAGCTAGGGCTGGGCTGCCTCAGCAGCTCTGGCTCTCTGCAGATGAGGATGAAGTGACTGAGTGAAGCCCTCACTCTGTGCCAGGCAACTGGGCCAAGTGTTTCATGGCTGACTCATCACATACTCCCAGCCGTGGTGTCATATTCTCATGACTCAGAGGGGGAAACTGAGGCCCAGCGAGAACAGATGCTCCTCCAGAGCCACCAGGGAATACGTGGCAAAGCCAATACTCTGGCTCAGCCTGTGTGACTCCAAAGCGCATAGTCACAGGTTGGGTCCTCAGAAAGCAGATGTTTAGGCGGAGTTAGGAGTGCAAAAGGCTTCTGGGAGAACACCTGAGACAGGAAAGGGGCAGAAGCAGGTGGGTAGGGGGAGGCCCCAGACTGCATACCAGCCCAGTGGGGAGCCCCTGGAGCAAAGACGCCCTTAGAGGAGTCAACATGGGGCAAAGATATGCAGACTCTCTCAGACCCCTACCTGGTTCAGTCATTGGCCCGAGGCTGACAGTGCCTTGACTGGTAACTGAGGTGCACCTTGAAGAAGCCGACTGCCTGGCAGCGAGCTGGGCCACAAGTCCTTTCTTGCAGGGGGATCTGAGCGTCGCAGCAACATGGTTGCCACTCCCTTAGCCCATATTAATAATAACAAGCATTTAAAAAGAATATCTTCCATTTACTGAGAGCTTACTCGGTGCCAGGTGCCAGGCCTGCCTGCACCAACATGTGTTAATTCATCTGACCTGCGAAACAACCCCATGAGGAAGGCATTGGTTTTGCCCCCATTTTATAGATGAGGAAACTAAAGTTCAGAGAGGGTAAGTCACTTGCCCAAGGCCACACAGCTGGTAAGTGGCAGATCTGGGATTCGAACTCAGACAATCAGACAGAGAGCACCATTTGCAGGTGAGGACACTGAGACCCAGTGTTGCGCTGCCTCACTGTCTACTGTCACCCCCCTGGGACTCCTCTGCCCTATACCCGACCTTCCCAGATACCCCCCGGACAGATGATGGTCCCCCTTCCCCTGAGTCACCCCTGCCTGATTGAAGCACTGAGTGGGCCAAGTGGGGGAGGAGGAGCGGAGGGTGCTCAGCCTTCTGAGAGCAAATGTTGCAATCCTCTGACTCAGCGTCCTGCGTGCAGACCCAGTGAGAGGGAGAAAGGGGAAGATTAAATTTTGGCCCAGGTCCCAGATGGGCTGGTCTCACTTGGTGCCTGGGGATCAGACAGCCGCCAAGGCCCCAGGGCGGGGAGGAACCAGGAGGTGCGGGCCATGCTCCAGGAAGCTGGCCAGCATTCACCCCTGGGGGTGGGGTAGGGCAGCCTCAGGGAGCAGAGAGATGGGCAGACTGAGGGTGGACTTCCAGTCTGAGCCCAGATAGCGGGCTGTGTACTTTGGGCAAGTCCCTCCCCATCTGGGCTCAGAGCCTCTGGTTTCCTCTGTCTGCAGAATTCACTTGCTCTCCCTGAGCCTCCCTGGACCCTTAAGTCGAACTCTCTTCCCTCCTGCTGCAATGCGTCCCACTTTCCACCTGCTCCACCCTGCCTGTGGCTGGAGGCAGCAGAGAAGCCCTGCAGAACGTGTGGACCATTCTAAACCCCGCAGGTGCCTTCAGTCACTTAACTTTGCCCCTCCATGCCTCGTTTCCCCACCTAAACTATTCCTCCCCACGGAGTAACAGAACAACTGCGGCTGAGTCCATTCCGACTCATGGCAACCCCATGTGTGTCAGAGTAGAACTGGGCTCCATAAGGTCTTTTCTTTTTTTAACACTTAAAAAATGTTTTATTATTTCACTTAAAATAACAATAATCAACACATTACATGTTCAAATAAATAATATTTTTTCTTGAAGAGTAATTATTTTCCAAAACTAAATAAAATAAAATAGTAATAAACGTGGCATTGTTTTACACTTCTGCAAATCTTTTTAAAGTCTGGCTTTATAGAAGACAGACGGATTCTCTAATTGGCTTCTGCATTCAGTCTGTTGCAATATGTTGGTTTGCTATTCATAACATTTTCAATGGCTGATGTTTTAGATGTAGATCACCAGGCCTGTCTTCTGACATACCTGTGGGTGGACTGACACCTCCAAACTTTCGTTTAGAATTAGAGCTGGGAGGGACGGCCTCCGGTCGCTGGGACTAATGATCACCCTCCCAGGCCAACAGGTTGGAACTAGGGTGCTGGGGTTACACAGGCCTGGCTTAAAATCTTGACTTCTCCAGTTCCTCACTGTGTGACCCTGGGCAATGATTTCACTTCTCTGTGCCTCAGTCTCCCCCTCTGCAAATGGGGATTTTAGGGAATTTTAGGTGAATTAATCCTCAAGGTGTTGAGAGGAATCAGTGAGCCAATTCCTAGCTCAGCCCACCCATGGCTAATGGGGCCATCTTGTCTCATCTCTGGGTGGGAAAGGGTGACAAGGAGGCCCCGGCCTGATGGATAGGTAAGGGTTAAGGAGGCAGTGTGGAGACAGGAAGGGACATGATTCATTCTTTCAGTCATTCCACAAAATTCTCACTTAATCTGCTCAGCAACCCTGTGAGGCATAAGCTGTTACCATCACCAACTAACAAAGGCACAACCAAGGCACAGAGAAGGAAGGCCACCTGCTCAAGTTAACACAGCCAGCACATGGCAGAACCAAAACTAAACCAAACCCATTGCCACTGAGTCAATTCCAACTCATAGTGACACTAATGCACAGAGTAGGACTTTCCCATACGGTTTCCAAGGCTATAATCTTTACAGAAGCATGGAGCCGCTGGTGGGTTCGAGCCCACAGACCTTTCGGTTAGTAGCTAAGTGCTTAACCACTGCACCATCAGGGCTCCTAGGAAGCTGAAATCCTTGTTTCTAAACCTAGCATGGTGAATCCCAATTTCCCCAATGAAATGGGTCCTGCTGCTGAAAACATGGGTTAACTGATAATAATCATAGTAATAATAGCAGCTACATTGCACTGAGCTCTTTCTATACATCAGGCAGGCCCTATAGGACGAAAGCATATTTTCTCAATTTGGTCCATTTTATAGATGAGGAAGCTGAGGCTCCATGAGATTGATAACTGCCTAGAAGTCACAAAGCAGTGAGAGCAGGAGGCAGGACTTGAATCCATTTCTCAGTTTGAAGCAAGGCAGGACAAGGCCCAGGAATTGAGCCAGATGGGAACTTAGGGTCTGATCAGCCCTACTCTCTCCTTTCAGAAGGGTCCAGAGAACAAGAAAGCCCCAGGCCTACTGCCCTCTAGGTGGGACCTAGTTACCCTCTCAGGACCTCGAACAGGTAAAATCTTAGCCCTTTCTCCCCCAGGGAGGGTTGGGGTAGGACACGGGGAGAAGAGACAGTGGGAGGGAGGAGAAGACAGAAATAAGTACAAAGGGAAGCCTGCGTAAGGGAAAGTGGTTAGACTGCAAGCAGGACTTCCGCATCTTCTCTGGGAAGTTTCCGGGACTCATCCAGGGGCTGCCCCAGCCGGCAGGGGAGGTGGGGGCTCCAGAGCATGAAGCCCAGAGAAGGATGCAGGGAGCAAGGGGGGAAAAGAGGGGGTGACCATCCTGGTTCTGCATCCTCCATTCCCGACACTGGAGGGAGGAGGCTGTGGAAGCTGGGACTTTCCTGAGCTGCAGAAGATTCTGGGAAATTAGACAGTTGCAGGGCGGGGCTGACTCCCAGTCTCCCTTCCCTTCCCTCCCCTTGGTCCCTGCCAGTTCCCCAGGCACACCTCTCTTTCCCTTGGGCCCCAAGAACTCCTCCTCCTCCCTCAGACCATGCCCTCCACCCTAGAACCGCTCCTCCTCCCTCCAAACTTGCCTCTACCCTCAGACTCTCTCCAAATCGCCCCATCCCTCAGACCCCTCTTTTCCCCCATCTCTCTCCTCCTCCTTCAGAGCTGCTTCTCCTCACTAAGTGCTTCTCAGACTGCTCCTCCTTTCTCAGACTGTGCCCTCTGCCTGAGACCCTCTCCCTGTCCCTCAGACCCTCACCTCCTCCTCCCTCAGACCCTCACCTCTTCCTTCAGATCCTCTCCCTCTCCCTGAGGGCCTGTCCCTCTCTCTCAGACCCTCATCTTTTCCCTCAGACTCTTCACTCCTTCCTCAGACCCTCTCCCTCAGCCCTGTTCCCCTCCCTCAGACCCTCACCTCTATCACACCCTCTCCCCTCCCTCAAATCTTCACCTCCTCCCTCAGACCCTTTTATCCCTCACCCCTTCCTTCAGCCTCAGACTCTGAACCATCAGCACCCTCTCTCCCCTTCTGGGCGAAGTGCTGAAGCTTCCCACCCCAGTCCTACCTGGGCCCAGACCCTTTGCACCACCTGCCACCGGGTGCCAGGGAGCAGAAGGAACCTGAGTGTCTTTCTAACCCTACGTAGGGTCACCACCTTCACAAGCTCCGCCCCCTGAACCTCAGCTTCCCTTTCTGTGCAAAGAGGCAGTGCTCCACACCACATCCCTCCCCAGTGTTTGAGGATCCCCAGAGGAGATGGCTGGGGGGCTGGGAAGGTGGGCAGGGGATAGCCAGTCCTTCCCTTGTTGTAGTCCCCACAATACCAGGAGGCAGGGATTGACATCAGCCCCCTTTTCCAGAAGAAGAAATTGAGTCTCAGGAGAGAGGCGGGCCTGTCTGAGGTCAAACCTCAGACAGAGAGATAACAAGAGACACAGAGACACACTAGCAGGCCAGAGACAGAACAACCAAGGGGTCGGGAAGGGACGTAGTCTGACTCTGTCTCACTATCTCTGTCTCTGGGTTGCTATCTCTTCCCTCTCTCCCACTGGGAGGCAATTTAAAGAGGCCCTGGAGTCACTCACTTTTCCCTCCCATTTTCTCTGAGCAAGGAATGGAGATGGGATTTGAATACAGATCTGTGAGCCCAGAAGTTTCACCACGACGGGGCGCTGGGAGGGAGGGACACAGAGACAGAGAGGACAGACTGGGCAAAGGGCGAGGCTTCTCTCTGCCCACAGCCGAACCCACAGCCCAGGTTAACCATCCACTGGGGTGAGGCCCATCCTGGCCAAAGTCCCTTCCCAGGGACGGGGCCCACACCCACTTTCAGGGTCCTAGGGAGACGCTTCCGGGGAGGCAGAGATAAGATCAGGCACAGATGGAGACCCAGAAAGACAGCGTCATGTGGTCTCCAGAGACAGACAAAAAGAGACGTGGGCCGGGCCAGAGACAATGAGAGGAGACAAGGGAGGCCAGGGATAGACGAGTTGAGAGAACCACGGAGAACCCACATATCTCGCCTGGGCAGAGCTGGGGTACAGTCCCCATCACCAGCCCCTCTAGGTCCACGAGCCCTCCCTCTGCGCCTCCCGGGCCTCTGTGACCGGGACTCAACCCTAGCGGCGGCCCCGCCCCCAGGGAAATCCGGGAAAGCCCCGCGCCGCGAGCCCCTCCCCGGGGAGGGGCGAGGGGAGGAAGGGAAGGGGAGGGGACAGGAGAGGAGACGGGCAAGGGGCCGCCTCTGTCTCCTCCCTCCCCGCCAGCTCCAGCGGGTCTGAGTCATACCCCCAACCCGCTCGGCCTGTTCCCCACGCACCAGCCCTTCCCGGGTGGGAGGGGAAAGTGGGGGCGCAGGGGGGAGTCAGACTGCCCCCCCTTCCTGGGGCCTAGTCCTTGGTCGCTTACTCTCCGGCCTAATGGTCTCTGTGTCTCCTGTTATCTCTCGGTCTCCCTCTCGCGCGTCTCTCTCTTCCTCTGTCTCTCATGATCTCCCTGTCTCTTTGTGTGCACACAGGATTCTCCGAGCGCTCACCCTGTGCTCCCTGGGCCAGGCTAGGTGCACGGACCCCGCACCCTGTGCTCCGTGGGCCGGGCTAGGTGCACGGACCCCGCACCCTGTGCTCCGTGGGCCGGGCTAGGTGCACGGACCCCGCAGGGAGGTAGACATTTAGTGTTTCTCTGTGCACCCCCACCCCACCCTAGTCACAGCCGGTATGTGGGGGCTGGGGAGGCCGAGGGAGAGTTCCTGGGTGCCTGGTGAGCGCCAGCCTCAGCCCTCGGTGCGCCTTTCACTCCCACAAAGGAGGAAACGGCTGGGAGAGGGAAGTGCCTGGTCAAGGTCAGCGGGGAGGAAGTGGGAGTCAAGACTCGAACTTGCGTCCTAGAGACACCAGGGCCTCTTGCAATTGCTTCCCAGGGGAAGAGACAGAGACAGAGATAGCAACCGAGAGACAGAGAGATGGTGAGCGACACAGAGAATAGAGACAGAGATAGCGAGATACAGAGACAGTGAGAGACTGAGACTCAGAGACACCTATTAGCAAAGAGGAGAGTCAGAGGCAGTTACAGAGACTCGGCGAGACCTAGATAGAGAGACATATAGCCAGAGAGACAGAAACGCCGAGCCAGACCCGCGGAGGCCCGCAGCCGCAGGGCTGCGGGGCACCTTCCAACCCCCGCCCCCTGCAAGGCCGAGCCGCCCGGACGCAGGGGCCGGGAGGGGGCGGGCGCGGGGCGCGGCGAGGGCGGGGCGCGCGGCTGCTGCACCGCGGGGCGGCGGGCGCACGGCGGCTCCAGGAAACCCCTGGGGCGGACGGGTGGCCCCGGGGGGGCCGGGGGCGGGGAGGCGGGCGGCCGGCACCGCCCCGGCCGACAAAAGTCCCTTCAGTTCAGCCGGCGGCAGGGGAAGTCCCGGCGCCCGGCGAAACCAACCCTCCGGTGCCGCCGAGCAGAGCCGCGCTCCGGCCGCCAGTTCGGCCGCCGTCGCCGGCGGCCCCATGCCCCGATGCCCCTCGGGGGCCATGGACGAGGGGCCCGTGGACCTGCGCACCCGGCCCAAGGCCGCTGGACCCCCGGGCGCAGCGCTGCCCCTCCGCAAGCGCCCGCTGCGCGCGCCCTCCCCGGAGCCCGCCGCCCCCCAAGCAACCGCGGGCCCTGGAGTCCCCCCAGAGTCCCTTTGCTGCGGCCCCGAGGCGCCTGTCGTCCCCGGACCCCCCCACGGCCTGCACCGGCCAGAGGCGCTTTACTACCAGGGTGAGTGGACCCCGCGGATCAAGGTCAGGTAGGGGCTGCACAGGTGTAGGGTCTTCCCCAGAACTGTGGGCCGAGCTCAGGAGAAGTATATGGAGTCCTAGGGAGCTGGGGGACAGGAGGACAGAACCCAAGGTCCCAGGGACACAGATATGGAGGTCCCAGGGAGCGAGGGGCAGGGGAGCCTGGGGTGCTACAGATATGGAGGTCCCAGGGAGCGAGGAGCAGGGGAGCCTGGGGTGGCACAGATATGGAGGTCCCAGGGAGCGAGGAGCAGGGGAGCCTGGGGTGGCACAGATATGGAGAGCCAAGAGAAGGTGCTTAATGATACATATCTAGGGGTCTCATTTGGGGCTCTTGGGGAGTCAGAAGGCAGAGTCTGGGGTCCCAGGAACACAGATATGGGGGTCCCATAACTACAAGATCTCAAGGACCCAGATAATCTAGAGTTATGAGGAATCAAGGCCTGGACCAAGAAACTGGGATTCCTGGGATCCAGAAATGTGGGGTCAAAAGGAATCAGGGGAACAGAAACTGGAGTTCTAAGGAGACAGATACTAGAGGTACTGGGATGTCAAAATCTCAGGAACCCAGGTATCAGAGGGCATGAGGAATTAGGAAAGCAGAGTTTGGGATTCTGAGTACCCCACTATCTGGGATCACAGGGATCCAAGGAAACAGACCAGAATTCCAGGAACCCAGATACTGGGAGTCTAAGCAGCCAGGGGGACAGAGAACCAGGGTTCTTTCTGAACACCAAGTTATGTGTGGTCACAAGTGATCGGGGTCCCATCTGGGGTCACAAGGGCAGGGTATGGGGACAGAGGGTTCTTGGGATGGGGGGCAGGACTGGATAATTCTGGGACTCAAGGATTTAGGGCCAGGATAAGGGATTCAGGGGTCTCCAGAAAAAGGCCCCAGGGACCTAAGGCCTGGTATTGGATATGCACGGACCTGGAAATTTGGGAGTCCAGGAGTGGAGGGTCCCCAAGGATAAGGGAATATCAGAGAAGGTCACACGCCAATCTCCCTATCCCGTCTCCATCCCAGATCTCAGGGAAGGGCATTCCCCACTGTGCCCACCTCACCATCCTCAAGTGACCCCCACAGCTGCAGAGAGTCCAGATTTGCACCCCAAATCTTCACCTAGCTTCTGCACCTTCCACTCCCTCAGAGTGCAGCAGATGAAGAGGCTCAAGCTGTGCAATCAGGAAGCCTGCCACTGCCTCCCCACCCCTTCCCATTCCCTGGGTGAGAACCTAGGCCTCATTTTTTCCCATCTGTGCAATGGGTGGATGTGGATTAGACTGCTGCCATGGGTGAGTCGGAATTGACTTGATGGCAGCAGGTTTGGTTTTTTATGGTCCCTGCCACAACCGTTGGATCTACAGGCTTCTGATGCCAGCCCCTCTTACCCACTGACCCTCCCCTCCCCTGAGACCTTCTACACATTCACCCCACAGTCTTCACCCAGCTCTCCATCCACCCCTTATCTCTCTTGGCCACAAATTCACTTAGCAACCAGGCCCTGGGGTCTCCCTGCTAGATGATGTTGGGGTCTCAGTCTACACCATGAAGGGATTCTTTGTCTAGCAGATGAGGATCAGTTAAATGACAATGAGGGTGACCAGGACTGGGGGTGTTGGGAGCCAGAGGGGAGGGATGAGGAAAGGGGGCTTTGAGGACCCAGTATGAAATGCAGAGAAACTGGGGACAAGACAGACTTGCACTGCAGTACCAAGGCCAGGAGGTAGGGAGTGGGTTAAGGGTCTCTGGGCTTGGCCTCACCTATGTCCTTTCTCTGTCCCCCACTACCCAGGACCTTTACTGCCCCTGTACTCCACCTCAACCATGGGCTCCCCTTTTCCTTTGCTAAGCCTGCCTGCCCCCCTGTACCCCATCATGTGCTCAATGGAACACCCTCTGTCAGCCGACATCGCCATGGCCACACGCGCGGATGAGGATGGAGACACGTAAGTGACGGTCCCCACTAATGGAGGGCAGGTAGGGAGGCCAGCCCTCCACCCACCTCACCCACCACAACACCGGGGCACTCAGCTTGGGCTTTTGCATTACCAGGACCCAAGTTAGAGTCTGTCTCCACTGCTAGCTGGGTGACCTTGAGCAAGGCCCTTCCCCTCTCTGAACCTCATTTTCTTCCTCTGAAAAATGGGTACCCTGACAGTAGTTCCTCCCTAGGACTGTATTTGGAACCAGAGACTTCCAATTTTTTATCACAACTCAAAAGTAAGAAATACATTTCATTGATTGATTTAGTATATGAATTATACATGTAAAGCTTCTAGGACTGGGCCTGGTATATTGTAAGTGTTCAATGTTGTGAGTTGCCGTCAAGTTGATTCCAACTCGTGTGTGCAGAGTAGAACTGCTCCATCGGGTTTTCAAGGCTGTGACCTTTTGGAAACAGATTGCCAGGCCTGTCTTCCGAGGTGCCTCTGGGTGGGTATGAACCACCAACCTTTTGGCTAATAGTCTAGGGCTTAACTGTTTGTGCTGCCTGGGTACTCCTTCCGTGCTCAATAAGCGTTTATTGTTATTACTGCTACTTTATATCAAATCCAGTGTGCCCACAACACCCACCCACATATACCTGAACTAAAAATTGCACAAAACAAAACAATATTCACCCTAACTCCATAAGATCTACTTTGATATGTTCTATTGTAGTTTGTTTCATTGTTTTTCGCTGGCCACAATCCACTAAATTAATTTGAAGACTTCCTAAATTTCACAACCCCCCTGGTTTATCACCAGCAGTTTGAAGAAAGTTCTAGTTCTCATGAGGCTGCTGTGCAATCCTGCAGGGAGGGTTTAGCCCCATACCATCAATACACTTGACCATCACAATTATTAGTATTCTGTCAACCTCGGTTTGAATCTCAGCTGGCCGCTTTCTCGCCCCTCTGTGCCTCAGTTTCCCCCTCTATAAAAAAACAAAAACAACCGGGAACCATAAATGTGTGAGGATCTCTATGAGGAAGAAATGAGATTATTTCTAGAAAGTGCCTATCTGGGAGCTGGTTTTGGGGACTGGAAACCACAGATAGGCTGAACAGGCCCATTTCTGCAGGATGGAGGGCTCCATCACTGGTCTGCTGGGTGATTTCACCTCCCTGAGCCTCAGTTTCCCTATCTGGAAATCGGGGCTCATAACAGCCCCTCTCACAATTAGAATTCAGTGCAATGATGTATACAAATGGTGCGCAGATCAGGGCCAGGCACACAGTAAGCACTCAATACATGGGAGTGGGGTTGTTTGAACAGAGCTCCCAGGAGTTGTGGGTAGTTGTAGGCCATCGCTGGGAGCCCAGGCAGGAGAAAGTGCCGGAAATACAAACAGCTCAACAAAACCTAGTTCCCTCCTAGCTTCAGTATCCCTGGAGGTCATATATGAAATGGGCTTAATTTGTATCTGCCCCCAGGGGTGACTTGTTGTGGCCTGTGAAAGCAGTCTCCAGCCCTAGCCCCCAGCCCTCATGCGCCCTCCCCACAACGCAAACACTTCTGCCTCAGCTGCCTGTTGGGGGAAATCCCTTCCCGCAGAACTTGACCGCAGCCCAGCTGCTCTGCCTCCCCCACGTCAGCGCCCCGTCACTCACTCGCAGCCTTCCCCCTTCTAGCTCTCCCTCTAACCTTAACCCCTTCCGCTGGGGCCGAGACTTTACCGGAACGGGCAGCTGTCCCAGCCCCAGACTGCGCCTTGGCCCCACTTAACGCTTTGGGGGGGGGGGGGGTGGCGGGGGAGGAGAAGGCTGAGACCTTGTCTGAGTCCCCAAAGAAGCAAAGGTTTTGGAGGCTGGACTTCTAGGGCTTCAGGGGAACAAGAGTCTCAGGGTATCTGAACCCCACCTCCACCAGAGGTCAGGGACTGGGGGGCTGGGTCTCCAAGAGAGGTTGGGGACATGTTCTGAATCCCAGAGAGCAGAGGCTGGAGTGCTGTATTCTTTGATCCTCAGAGGGGCAAGGAACATGAAGGGGGGGGGGGGGCGCGGGAGGGGGGCTCAGAGGGAGCCTAGGGGCAGGACCAGCTATTTAATTTGCAAGGCCCAGTGCAAAATAATAATGCAGGATCCCTTGTTCCAGAAAGCGACCGTAAAGCATTAAACTAAGCATGGACCCTTCTAAGCGTGGGGCCCTGTGCAAACTGCACAGGTCACATTCCCCTATAGGTGGCCCTGCTAGGGGCCTGGAAGTCTGTGCCCCTAAAGGGGCAAAGATTGGGGTGCTGAATTCCTGGGTCCCCAAGGGGACAAGGAGCAGGGTTGGGGGCAGCCGACGGACCTAGAGCTCAGAGGGGCCAGGGTCTGGAAGTCCGAATCCCCAAAGAAGAGTTGGGGTGCTGTATTCCTGGCTCTCAAAAGATTGGGGAATGCCAGGTTATGGGGGTTAGAGAGCCAGCGGGAGTCTGAGTCCTGAGAGGTGGGGTTCCAGAGGGGCCCAAGGTTGGAGGATTGGGGTTCCGTCCCCCAGGGAAGCGATATCTCCTTGGCCTGGGTTCCTCCCCCCTTCCTGGCCACATTTGGGATGGAAGTTGGGGTGCCAGGATGGAAGTTAGGGTGCCGAGGTAGATCTCCGGCAGGACAGGCTTCCCTCCCCCGGGAGCCGGAAGCGGAGCCCCGCCCAGCAGACCTGTTACTGGAAGTCCGAGGGCTGGGCCGCCCCTCCCGTCCCCACTTCCTCCAGCCCCGCCCCACCCCCGTGGCCCGTGCGCGTTTATGGGAACTAGGGCCTGGACGGTTTCTCTGAAATCGTTTGCTCCCTCTGCCCTCGCTTAACCCCCGCCTGCCCCACGAGGGACCCAGGCCAGGAGTCTTGGGACATGTAGGGAGGGGAGGGAGCCCTTCACAGGGACCCGCGACCCCTACCCACCCAGGTCCGGCCCCACGCCTAACATTTCCGTTTTAAATTTGGCTTTCACCAGTCAGGATCCAGGTTCAGCGTTTCACCTGCCAGAATCTTTCCTGGAAGGTGACGCTATTGTGGGCTATACTTTAACTTTAAAAAACAACAACAAAAACCATTGTCTTAGTCGATTCCGACTCATGGCGACCCCCTGTGTTACAGAGTAGAACTGCTCCACAGGGTTTTCTTGGCTGAAGTAGATCGCCAGGCCTTTCTTCTGCAGCACAGCTGTGTGGGTTTGAACTGTCAACCTGTAGATGAGCACTTGGGTGCAAACCATTTGCACCACCTCAGGGCTACACTTTACCTCGGAGAAAACTGAGGTTCGAAGGACCCTGTGACTTCGCCCCAGCACACACAGCTAGAAAGGGCTGCCACTCCATTTGCAACCCTGGCCCACCTGCCCCCAGAAGCCCCCTGGGCTGCAGGATGTCTGAGCCTCCATCAGAATTACCTAGGGAACTGGTTTAAAATGTAGATTCAGGATGCGCTTTCGACAGTTCTAAGAACCAAGAAAGTAGTTGATCTAGTAACTTTCCCAACATTAAAAAGAAAAGCCGTCAGGCCTGTGTAGCTACAGTCAGTGTGCTGCCCTCAACTCTGATGTCCCCCTAGCCCCATGCACACACATGCTCGCCAACACACACAATCATCTCAGATTGCCTTTGGCTCTAAATGACTGTTCGAGGTTGGCGTCCCTGGGAGGTGAGCAGGAAGTGTATTGGAGGGTGCTTTCAGGATCAACACCCATGGGGATGATGGAAACAGGACTGTGCAGAGAGAGAAGCTGAACTGCAGTGCAGCGTCAGGAAAGTCTCAGCCGTCCCACAGGGAACATTAAAGCAGGGATGACCTTCAGAGTTGGCGCCTGGAGGCCAGGACTTATATGCCCATATTGACCAGCCATTGGATGCCCACCCCCTCGATGGGGTGACCTTGGGCAAGCAGCTCTCTTCAGCCAAGTGATTCCCCAAAAGAGCTGAGAGCTGCCGACCTTTCCAGAAGCTGAAGGAATGGGTCCTTCAGTCTTAAAGGGGGATCCAGGTTGCACAGCCCAGCGTCCATAACCATGACCCATCTCAGTTTGTCCCCAACTCCCTTTTAGGCAAAGCTCTGTGTCCACATACATACTCAGTCCTTGGGTTTCTTGAGTAGGGGCTGAACTTGATATACAGTCACAACCGAAAGAGCCCTTGTTAGCATCTAGCTCATCCCCACTCACAGATGAGAAAACTGGGGTCCAGAGATGGGTAGGGACCTGGTCACCAACTCGAAGGATCGCCAGGGTGATCACTGAAATGGAATCACTTATCCAGCACATATTTAGGGGGCACCTACAAAGTGCCAGGCATGGTGCTAGACACTGGACAGTGAACCAGACAGACAACCCCTGCCCTGGTGGAGCTGACATTCTAGTGGGGGAGCTTCAGCCAGGAAACAAGTCGATGATACAATGCCAGGTGAGGATGTGAAGGAAAATCAAGCAGGGTAAGGGGGAGGGGAGGTGAACCGCTGTCTTGCCATATTAACAGAGGCCTGAGCAAGGAGAACAAAGCAAAAAAAAAAAGAACCTGTTGCCATCAAGTTGACTCCAACTCATGGAGACCCCATGTGTTATAGAATAGAGCTGCTCTGTAAGGTTTTCTTGGCTGTAATCTTTACAGAAGCAGACTGCCAGGACTTTTCTTCCAGGGTGCCACTGGGTGGGTTTGAATCACCAATCTTTAGGTTAGCTATTCAGTGCAAACTGTTTGCACCACCCCGGAACCTCTTGAGAACAAGCCCTGCAGATATGCAGGGGAAGACTCTTCTAGGCAGAGGGAACAGCCCGTGCAAAGGCCTGAGGAGGCGCACGTTCTTGGTATATTTGAGGAACACAAGGAGCCAGCGTGGCCAGAGCAGGGTGTGGAGAACAATGGAGATGGAATCAAAGGGCACTGGATAGGGGGGCGACAAGATCACATGGGGCCTTGTGAGCCACAGGAGCTCACGGTTCTGAGCAGAAGAGGGATGTAACCTGATTTAGGTTCTAAAAGGGGTCCCTCTGGCTACTGTGTAGGGAACAGACCTGTAAGGCAGGGGTAGAAGCAGGGAGGCCAGTGAGGAGAGGACTAGAATAATCCAGGAGGGAGACAATGACTGCTCAACCAGGGTGGAGGGCATCGGGAGAAGTGGTTGGATTCTGCAGATACTTCCAAAGTAGCCCACACACCTTGGAGTTAGCACCGCCAAGAGATTGGGGTGAGAAGCGACCATCCCCTCATGCCTGTGATTCTTGCCCCTCCAGGCCCCTCCACATTGCCGTGGTGCAGGGCAACCTGCCGGCTGTGCACCGGCTGGTCAATCTCTTCCAGCACGGGGGCCGGGAGCTGGACATCTATAACAACCTACGGCAGGTGAGCCTGGGGGCTGGGGGCCTGGACTCCTGGGTCTGAGGAAAGAGAGGTCTGGGGGCGGGGCCTGGACTCCTGTGTCTTGAGAGAGAGGTGTTCAGACTCCTGGGTCTGAGGGAGGAGAGGCCTGGCTTGGGGCCTGGGTTCCTGAGTCTAAGTGAGGAGGGGGCAGCGGGCTGGGGCTCCTGGGTACAGGAGGGGGCTGGAAGCCCAGACTCTTGGGTGTAAGCAGGGAAGTGCCCCAGACTCCTGGGTTTGAGGGGACTGGGGACCCAGAATCCGGATTGTGGGGTAAGAGGAGGTTGGAAGCCCAGCCTTCTGGGTCCTAGGGGAGGAAGAGCTGGGGGGCCCTGACGTGAATCTGAAGGAGGTGCCCCAGACTTCTGGTTCTTGGTTGCCAGGGGTCAGGATTTGGAAATTCTGAGGGAGGCAGGACTGGGGCTCAGGGCAGGGCATGGATCCCTCACAGCAGCTATCCTCTAGACCCCGCTGCACCTGGCAGTGATCACAACGCTGCCGTCTGTGGTTCGGCTGCTGGTGACGGCCGGCGCCAGCCCCATGGCGCTGGACCGACACGGTCAGACGGCGGCCCACCTGGCGTGCGAACACCGCAGTCCGACCTGCTTGCGGGCTCTGCTGGACAGTGCAGCCCCGGGCACCGTTGACCTGGAAGCACGCAATTACGACGGTGAGTATGGGGCGCAAAGGTGGCTGTCGGCAGGTCCTGGAGTCCACCTGGGGCTGCAAGGTCCCGGGCCCGAGTTTGACTGAGCCTCCCCCGCCCTCAGGGCTCACCGCCCTGCACGTGGCGGTGAACACCGAGTGCCACGAAGCCGTGCGGCTGCTTCTGGAGCGTGGCGCTGACATCGACGCGGTGGTGAGCATGCGCGGACCGCGGCTGGTACTAGGGAAGGGGCGGGACCATGAGTGGAGCTTGCTTGGGAGCGCGCCCGGCTGGTGCGGGCCTGAAGGAGCTAGCGGGAAAAAGGCTAGATCAGGCGGGTGGGATGCAGGTGTCCGGCTGTTTGGGCAGAACTCGGAGAGGCTCAAATACCCTTCCTTTCTGCCACAGGACATTAAGAGCGGCCGCTCCCCGCTCATCCACGCCGTGGAAAACAACAGCCTTAGCATGGTGCAGCTGCTACTGCAGGTGGGTAGGGCACCCTCCTGACCTCTCGCCCACCCTCTTCTCTGGCCCGGCCCCTGGCGCGGACACCGCTTTCCAGTTCTGGCTCGTTCTCCAGTTCGTGCTCCGCTTCCCAGCTCTGAGCCTTCTCTAGGCCTCGTCTCCTAATCCCCTGAATTCACTCCCGCGGCTGCGACCTCGTGCCGGGCTCTCTTCCATTCCTCCTCCGCCGCTACAACGCACCAGGCCCCTCCCAGCGATGGCCTTGCTGACTCCGCTTACAGGTTTTGGCCAAGTCCCCGCACTGACCTCGCGTCCTTACTCCATCTGCGATCTGGCCAAGACCCTGGACCCTCCCCTTCTCTGACCGCCCCTATTTCGGCCAGGTCCGCCCGTTCCAGCTCTGATTGGTTCAGCGCAGCCACCCTCTATGACCCCACTCCAGCCCCATCTGGCTCCGTCCGGGTTTTGTCTTCCGCCCCTCGCTCAGGCAACGCTCCTCTATGAGTCCACCCACCCCCGTGACCACGCCCCCGTCCAGGCCCAGGCCAGCTCCTCGTTCAGGCCACGCCGTTATGTAACCCCACCCACCCCGCCTGGCCACGCCCCTGACCATGGCCCCCGCCCTGGGCACTGCCTCTTGCGCAAGCCCCGCCCTTCTCTGGGGCACGCCCCATCCACCCCGTCTGGCCCGGGCCTGGTCCACTCGGGCGGGTTCTGGCCGGTTCTGACCCGCCCCTTCCGCCCAGCAGCACGGTGCCAACGTGAACGCGCAGATGTACTCGGGTAGTTCGGCCCTGCACTCGGCGTCGGGTCGCGGGCTCCTCCCGCTCGTGCGCACGCTGGTCCGCAGCGGCGCCGACAGCGGCCTCAAGAACTGCCACAATGACACGCCGCTCATGGTGGCGCGCAGCCGTCGGGTAAGTAGTGCGAGCCACGGGTCGGCCCGTCTGTGAGGATAGGGGGGCCCGTCTGTGAGGATAGGGGCGCTGTTCTTGGAAGGAGCCTGAGAGGGTGAGAGTGTACAGGGTGTGTGCGCAAGTGTGCACACGTGTGTCTGTGGGAGGACAGGTGAGTGGGCATGTGCGTGCAAGGGTGCAGGAGTGTGCGTGAAAATGTGTGTTCGGGCCAGTATGGGAGGGTAGGGAGTGGGCGTAGTGGTGCGATGGTTAAGTACTCCGCTACTAGCCTAACCGAAAGGCTGGCAGTTTGAACCCACCCAGAGGTGCCTCGGAAGACAGGCCTGGCGATCTGCTTCCAAAAGGTCACAGCCTTGAAAATCTTCTGGAGCAGTTCTTCTCCACACACATGGGGTCGCCATGAGTCGGAATTGACTCCATGGTGACTAAAAACAATGAGTGGGCATGTGAGTTGGTGGGAGTGAAGGCACTAGTGTGCCTGCAAGTGTGAGTTTTGGAAATGAGAGGCTGAGGAACAAAGGAAGAAAGTGACTTTCCCATGTTACACACTGAGAAAGATGAGGCCATCACATGGAGGCCATGGACTGACAGATCCCAAAAGTAAAAAGAGATGGAGGGGTGTGTGGGCAGGGGTGGCCTCCTGGTGACCCCCCATCTTCCCACAGGTTATCGACATCCTGAGGGGGAAGGCAACTCGGCCAGCTCCCGCACCACAGCCAGAGCCTTCCCCTGAGAGGAGTGCCACCACCTCCCCTGAGAGCAGCAGCCGCCTCAGCTCCAACGGTGAGATGATGCACCCCCAACTCACAGGCTTCTCATCTCCTCCCTCAGACCGAAGAGTCGGGCCCCCAACCATTTCCTCCCTCAAACCCAGGAGTCGGGGCCCCAGATCCCTCCTCCCTGAGACCAGGGGGTCCCGGCCCCTCCTGTGTGGATCCAGTCTCTCACTGCGCTCACTCTCCTCTTTTCTCCCTACAGGTCTTCTTTCTACATCACCATCCTCCTCGCCTTCCCAGTCTCCCCCCAAGGACTCCCCTGCATTCTCCATGGTTCCTCCCAATTTCTTCCTCCCTCCCTCATCTCCACCTGCCTTCCTGCCCTTTGCTGGGGTCCTCCGAGCCCCTAGCCGGCCTGTACCCCCCTCCCCAGCTCCAGGAGGCAGCTGAGAGAGACGGGGGGGCAGATCTTGGACTCATGAGGAGGGGCCTCCCTGCCCTGTGGGGTCAGCCCTCCTGGAAACTGTGAAGATCTCACTCTGCCCCCCCCCCACATCGATGGGACCAGGATTTGCACAGAGGCACATGCACCTACCCATAAGACCCCCTTCCGAGAACAGATATTCCCACATCTCGTCCCCCTACCCAGGACTCTGACCCCCTGTTATTCTCAGGCACCAGGCCCCTGTCTGGAATTCCACCCAAATGTTCACTTCCTTGTCCTGTCCCAGAGCTGGTGGAACCAGGAACAGCCACTCCCTTCTATCCTCTACCCAGATGGACAAGGAGAGGAGAGATGGGCCATAGGCGGGCACTGTTAACAATGTAAATTATTAGGCATTTTAGTTGGATTTCTTTTGTAATAAACTATTTTTGTACCATGTCCCTTGCTTGGCTGGGCCTCTTTGTTGAGGTCTGCAGGGAGTATGTTTCAGTGTGCACACACCTCACCTGTATGCTGTAGCTAGCTGACTCCATGAGCGGCTTTGTGAGTCTCAGCCCTCAAAGTTAGGGAACAGTCCTCAGGGTCACCGTCACTTCTGACATCACTTGCAAGTTCGGGGGTCCCCAAGACCACTTCAGTTTTGATGATTCACAACAAGGATTCACAGAACTCACTGAAAGCTTATACTCACCAAAAAAAAACAGTTGCCGTTGCGTTGATTCCAGCTCATGGTGACCCCATGTGTGTCAAAGCAGAACTGTGCTCTGTAGGATTTTCAAAGGCTAATTTTTCAGAAGTAGATTGCCAGGCTTTTCTTCTGAGGTGCCTCTGGGTAGAACTGAACTGCCAACCTTTCAGTTAGTAACTGAGCACTTAACCATTTGCACCACCCAGAGACTCCTGTTATACTCACCAAAAAAATCCATAGCTGTTGGGTTGATTCCCACTCGACCCTATAGAACAGAGTAGAACTGCCCCATAGGGTTTCCAAGGAACGGCTGGGGGATTCGAACTGCTGACCTTTTGGTTAGTAGCCAGGCTCTTAACCACTGTGCCACCAGGGCCCCATTTACAGTTACAGTTTATTCCAACAAAGGATACAGATTAAAATTAGACAAGGGAAGAGGTGTGCAGGGTGGAGTGCAGGAAAGTTCCAGGCACGGAGCTTCTGGTAGTCCTGTCCCATGGAGTCATGGACAGCACTATGTTTCCCATAAGAATGTATGACAGTACAGAGTATTGCCAACCAAGGAAGCTCACCTGAGCCCTGGTGTCTAGAGTTTTCACTGGGGCTCGATCACACAGACAGGGTTGATTGACCACATGGCTGACCTTCAGTTTCTAGCCCTTCTGGAGGTAGAATGGATACTCCATGGCCCAAAGCCCCTACTATAAATCATGGGATTAGACTATGCAGTGTGGCCCAGGGCCTCCAGTGAAAGACACACTTACCAGGCAGGGCTTAGAGATCACCTCCTAACAACCAAGGGCTAAGGCTAGCCCTCCTTGTTAGGTGCCATCAAGTTGGGCCCCCCACTCATAGAGGACCCATACACAACAGAATGAAACACTGCCCGGTCCTACACCATCCCCATGATGGGTTGCAGATGGAACCTTTGTGATCCATATGTTTTCATTGGCTGATTTTCAGAAGTAGATTGCCAGGCCTCTCTTCCTAGTCTGTCTTAGTCTGGAAGCTCTGCTGAAACCTGTTCAGCATCACAGCAACATGGAAGCCTCCACTGACAAAGGGGTGGTGGCTGCACTTGAGGTGTGTTGGCCGGGAATGGAACCTGGGTCTCCTGCATGGAAGGCAGGAATTCTGCCACTGAGCCACCACTGCCCCCTGCCCTCTCTTTCAGTGAGGATAATTCTTTACTACACAGACTAATGATCACATGGCATGTGTGACTCTAGGGCTTCAAGTGTGTTTGGCTGGGAATGTGAATGTTGTTAACATTATGTTATTGCATCATTGTGTCTGGGGGTGACTTGGTGGGACATCTTTCCAGATGACCTAGCTGGCTTCCATAGCAACTCTAGGTTTCTATATGTGTGTGTTCCTAAGGGATTCTATCATTTGTGAGTCCTTGTGTTACCGCTCAGCTCCTAACTGAAAGATTGGAGGTTTAAGTCCCCCCAGAGCACCTCAGAAGAAAGGCTTGGTGATCTACTTCCAAAAAATCAGACATTGAAAACCCTTTGAAGGACAGTTCTACTCTGACACACATGGGGTCGCCATGAGTCAATTGGGACTTGACAGCAACTTTTTCAATTGATTTTATCGTTGAGAATATACACAAAAACACGCACCAATTGAAGTTTCTACATGTACAATTCAGTAACATTGATTACATTCTTTCAGTTGTGCAACCATTCTCACCCTCCTTTTCGAGTTGTTCCCCCACACCATTAACATAAACTCACTGCCCCCTAAGATTCCTATCTAATCCTTTGAGTTGCTGTTGTAAATTTGATCCCATCTAGATAGATCTTAAAAGAGCATAATGCTCAAGGCAGAAATTCTTTACTAGTTAAGCTAAACTGTTGTTTGGTTTTAAGAAGACTTTAGGGGATATTTTTGGTTTGATGTATAAAGATTACCCTAGGGCAATAGTTTTGGGTTTCATCCAGCCTCCATGGCTCCAGAAAGTCTGAATTCTATGAGAATTTGTAATTCTGTTCTGCATTTTTCCCCTTTTGATCAGAATTCTTCTATAGAATCTTGATCAAAATGTTCAGTAATGGTAGCCAGGCACCATCCAGTTCTGGTCTCATGGCAAAGGAGGCAGTTGTTCACAGAAGCAATTAGTCACACGTTCCATATCCTCCTCCTGTTCCTGATTCTCCTTCCTCTGTTGCTCCAGGTGAATAGAGACCAATTATTGTGCCTTGGATGGCTGCTTGCAAGCTTTTGAGACCCCAGGCGGCCACTGGTTTTTAATCGGTGTTACCGAAACTGACCATGTGCTGTGTTTCAATGTCTGTATGTGTAGCATTTTTGAGTGTTTCTAACTTTGAGACTTGGCGGTCCTCGTGTGATGGTTTCTGAGTGACTGCCTGACTGTTGTCTCATTTGGTGTGACATTTGTCACACTGTGTCACATTTTGTTCAGTGGCTCTGCAGGTCTCAGAGCTACGGTTAGCGTTTCAAGTCTGTGATGTGACGCTATGAATCAGTCAGAGTTTATGTTGGTTTCCTATTACCACTATAACAAATCACCACACACTTTGTGGCTTAACACAACACACATTTATTCTCTTATGGTTCTGGAGGTCTGAAGTCTGAAATCCGTGCCACCGGGCTAAAGTCAAGGTGTCGGCAGAGATAGCTCCTTCTAGAGGCTCCAGGGGAGAATCCATTTTCTTGTCTTTTCCAGCTTCTAGAGGCTGCTCACATTACTTTGTTCGTGAGCCTCTCCTTACATCATTCCAACCTCTTTTTCTGTCCTCAAATCTCCTACTTCTGTAGTCAAACCTCCCTCTTATAAGGATACATGTGATTGCATTTAGGGCCCACCAGATAATCCAGAATTATCTCCCCATTTTAAGATGATTAACTTCATCACATCTGCAAACTCCATTTCGCCAAATAAGGTGACCTATACAGGTTCCAGGGATTAACAGTTACCATCTGTGATAGTTAATGTTATGTGTCAACTGGACCAGGTCATGATTCTCAGTATTATATAATTATCTTCTATTTTGTGATATAATGTAATCACCTCCATGATGTGATCTGGTGTGATCAGCCAATCAGTTGTATGGAGAGTTTCCCTAGGGATATAGCCTGCACTCAGTATATATATGGACGTTCTGGCAAAGTTTGCTTGCTTGCTCCGGATCCTGTTTCCAGCTCATCATCATCTTACCTCCAGATCTTGGTACTTGAGCCAGCAGCCTGTTGGCTGATCAGCCGACGTTGGGATTTGCCAGCTGTGCTGCCCCGTGAGCCAGCAGCCTGTCATTTGACCTGCCTATTCTGGGTTTGTCAGCCCCTGCCGCCACGCCTGACTCATGGACTTTGGGACTTGCCAGCCTCCACAACAGCATGAGCCATTTCCTTGAGATAAATCTCTCTCTCTCTAGATATATATATGTGTGTGTGTTTTCGAGATATATATGTGTGTGTATATATATATATATATATATATATATATATATACACACACACATATATATCGCTCTAGATATATGTATATACATATATGTACATGCTTCACTGGTTTTGCTTCTCTGGAGAACCCAGCCTAAGACATTTGGTACTGAGAGTAGTTCTAGAGAAACAAAATCTTAAGGATGAGTTTTCTTTTTTTGATTGTGATTTAGTTGAAGATTTACAGAGCAAATTAGTTTCTCATTAAATAGTTAATACACATATTGTTTTGTGACATTGGTTGCCAACCCCACAATGTGTCAACACTCTCCCTTTCTGAAACTTGGGTTCCCCATTACCAGCTTTCCTATCCCCTCCTGCCTTCTTGTCCTTGCCCCTGGGCTGGTGTGCCCCTTTAGTCTCGTTTTGTTTTATGGACCTAACTAATCTTTGACTGAAGGGTGAACCTCGGGAGTGACTTCATTACTGAGTAAAAAGGGTGTCTGGGGGCCATACTCTTGGGGTTTCTCTAGTCTCTGTCAGACCAGTAAGTCTGGTCTTTTTTTATGAGCTAGAATTTTGTTCTACATTTTTCTCCAGCTCTGTCTGGGACCCTCTACCGTGATTCCTGTCAGAGCAGTCGGTGGTGGTAGCCGGGTACCATCTAGTTGTGCCGGACTCAGTCTGGTGGAGGCGGTGGTAGTTGTGGTCCATTAGTCCTTTGGACTAGTCTTTCCTTTGTGTCTTTGGTTTTCTTCATGCTCCCTTGCTCCAAGGGATGAATTTTCTAAATTGATTCTCAAGTCAGACTAGTCTTTTTTTTTTTTTTTTTAATATTTTATTGTGCTTTAGGTGAAGGTTTACAAAGCAAAACAGTTTCCCATTCAACAATTTGTCCACAGAATGTTCCAGGACATTGGTTGCAGTCCCCTCAATGTGTCAGCACTCTCCCCATTTCTGCTCTGAGTTCCCCATTACCTTCTGCCTGGTTTTCCTACCCGTTCTTGTCTTCTCATCTTTTCTTTTGGGCAAAATCCCACCCTGTAGTGATTTCCCAGGCTCCAAAATGCATAATTGCAATAGACATACTCAGCAACTGACAGAATTCTCACATTGGATGCCTGACAAGTGGCGAAGGGCTATAATGGTAAGAAAAACCAAGTTGAAGCCGTCAGAACTGCCCCTACCTAGGAAAATAGTAAACCAAGAGCAATACCGCATTCCTGGAGGGACTGCAGAGACTACTGCCACCATCAGGGACTTGAAGGATGCAGGGTGGTGATTCCCACCACATCCCCATTCAACTAGCCTACTTAGCCTCTACAAAAAACAGATGGATCTTGGAGAATGACAGTGGATTATCAAAAACTTAACTAGGTGATGACTCCAATTGCAGCTGCTGTTCCAGATGTGGTTTCATTGCTTGAGCAAATTAATACATCTCCTGATACCTGGTATGCAACTTTTGATCTAGCCAATACCTTTTTCTTGATTCTAGTTTTAAAAGATCACCAGAAGCAGTTTGCCTTCAGCTGGCAAGGCCAGAAATACACTTTCACTGTCCTACCCCAGGAGTATATCAACTCACCAGCCCTGTATCATAATTTAGTCTGCAGGGTCTTTGATCATCTTTCCCTTCCATAAGACGTTATACTGGTCCATTACATTGATAACATTATGCTGATTGGACCTAGTAAGGAAGAAGTTTATCAATGACTCTAGACTTATTGGTAAGACATTTGCATGCTAGAGGGTGGGAAATTAATCTGACAAAAATTCAGGTGCCTTCCACCTCAGTGAAATTTCTAGGAGTCCAGTGGTTTGGGGCATGTTGAGATATTCCTTCTAAAGTGAAGGATAAGTTATTGCATCTGGATCCTCCCACAGCAAAAAAGGAGGCACAACACGTAGCAGCCTTTGGAATTTGGAGGCAACATATTCCTCATTTGAGTGTGTTACTCCTGCCTATTTATCAAGTATTAGTTTTGAGTGGGAGCCCCAGTGGCACAGTGGTTAAGAGCTTGGCTAGTAACCAAAAAGTTGGCTGTTTGAATCTACCAGCTGCTCCTTGTAAACCCTATGGGGCAGTTCTACTCTGTGAGTCAGAATCTACTCGACAGCAACGAGTTTTTAGTTTTGAGTGAGGCTCAGAACAAGAGTAGGCTCTGCATCAGGTTCAGGCTGCTGCAAGCCGTTCTGCCACTTAGGCCAAATGACCCAGCTGATCCAAGGGTGCTTGACATGTCAGTGGCAGATAGAGATGCTGCCTGAAGTCTTTGGCAGGCCCCTCTTGGTGAATCACAGTGCAGACCCTTAGGATTTTGGAGCAAAGCCCAGCCATCCTCTGCAGATAACTATTCTGCATTTGAGAAACAGCTTTTTACTTGTTACTGGACCTTAGTAAAGACTGAATGCCTAACCATGGGCCACCAAGTCACCACGTGGCCTGAGCTGCCTATTGTGAACTGGGTGTTGTCTGACCCACAGAGCCATAAAGTTGGACATGCACAACAGCACTCCATCATTAAATGGAAGTGGTATATAGGAGATCAGGCCCGAGCAGCACCTGAAGGCACAAGTAAGTTGTATCAAGAAGTGGCCCAAATGCCCATGGTCTCCACTCCCGTCACAGTACCGGCCATCTCTCAATCTGCACCTATATCCTCACGGGGAGTTCCTTATGATCAGTCTACTGAAGAAACTCATGCCCAGTTTACAGATGGTTCTGTGCGATATGCAGGCACCATTCGAAAGTGGACAGTGGCAGTACTACAGCCCCTTTCTGGGACCTCCCTGAAGGACAGTGGGGAAGGGAAATCTTCCCGTGGGCAGAACTTCAAGCACTGCACCTGGTTGTTGACTGTGCTTGGAAGGAGAAATGGCCAGATGTGTGATTGTATACTGATTCATGGGCTGTGGCCAATGGTTTGGCTGGATGGTCAGGGACTTGGAAGGAACATGATTGGGAAATTGGTGACAAGGAGGTATTGGGAAAAGGTATGTGGCTAGACCTCTGTGAATGGGCCAAAGAAGTGAAGATATTGTGTCTCATGTGAATGCTCACCAAAGGATGGCCTCAGCAGAGGAAGATTTTAACAGTCAAGTGGATAGGATGACGCCTTCTGTGGAAATCAGTCATCCCCTTTCCCCAGCTACTCCCATCATTGCTCAACGGGCTCATGAACGAAGTGGCCATGGTAGCAGGGATGGAGGTTATGCATGGGCTAAGCGATATGGACTTCCACTCACCAAGGCTGACTTGGCTACAGCCACTGCTGAGTGCCAAATATGCCAGCAGCAGAGACCAGCACTGAGTCCCCCATATGGCACCATTCCTCGAGGTGATCAGCCAGCAACCTGGTGGTAGGTTGATTACATTGGACCGCTTCCATCATGGAAAGGGCAGCGTTTTGTCCTTACTGGAATAGACACTTACTCTGGATATGGATTTGCCTTCCCTGTACGCAATGCTTCTGCCAAAGCTACCATCCGTGGACTCACAGAATGCCTTATCCACAGTCATGGTATCCCACAGAGCATTGCTTCAGATCAAGGGGCTCACTTCACAGCAAATGAAGTGCAGCAATGGGCCTATGCTCATGAAATTCACTGGTCCTACCATGTTCCCCATCATCCTGAAGCAGCTGGCTCAATGGAATGGCCTCCTGAAGACACAGTTATGGCGCCAGCTAGGTGGCAATCCTTTGCAGGATTGAGGCAATGTTCTCCACAAGGCTGTATATGCTCTAAACCAGCATCCAATATATGGTGCTGTTTCTCCCATAGACAGGATTCATGGGTCCAGGAACCAAAGGGTGTAAATGTGAATGGCACCCACTCACTATTACCCCTAATGACACACTCATAAAATTTTTGCCTCCTGTCCACGCAACCCTATGTTCTGCAGGTCTAAAGGTCTTAGTACCAAAGGGAAGAGTGCTCCCACCTGGACACACAACACTGATTCCATTGAACTGGATGTTAGGAATGCCACCTGGCCACTTTGGGTTCCTCATGCCTCTGGATCAATGGGCAAAGAAGGGAGTTACCATACTGGCTGATGTGATTGATCCTGATTACCAGGAGGAAATCGGATTGATATTGCATAATGGAGGCAAAGAAGAATACGTCTGGAATTCAGGAGATCCCTTAGGGTGTCTCTTAGTACTATCTTGCCCTGTGATTAAAGTCAATGGAAAACTACAGCAAGCCAATTCCAACGTGACTACTAATGACCCAGACCCTTCAGGAATGAACTTTTGGGTCACCTCGCCAGGCAAAGAACCATGACCAGCTGAGGTACTTGCTGAGGGTAATGGGAATATGGAATAGGTGGTGGAAGAAGGTAGTTCTAAGTCCAGTTGCTGCCATGTGACCAGTTGCAGAAAATGAGGACTATAATTGTTATGAGTATTTCTTTCTTGTTTTATGTTTTATTAGATGTGTATGTGTGCACATATGTATCAAATATTTTTGCTTTCTTTGCTCCCTTATCCCATCACTTATAAAATATAAGACGTAAACTAGGCTAGTGCATTTTCGGTTGTATGCATGTTAGTTGTATCATGTTAGGAGCAAGTATGACTTTATGATTGTCTTTTTTAGAGGTTATGTATGGCTAAAGGAGGTGTGTACAGGTGCCAGGTTAACAAGGGGTGGATGATGATAGTTAATGTTATGTGTCAGTTTGGCTAGGCCATGATTCTCGGTATTATGTAATTAGCCTCCATTTTGTGATCTGATTTAATTATCCTCTGTTTTGTGACATAATGTAATCTCCTCCATGATGTGATCTGATGTGATCGGCCAATTAGTTTCGCCAGGGATATGGCCTACAACCAATATATATATAGATATCTGGCAAAGCTCACTTGCTTGCTCTGGATCCTGTTTCTGGCTCGTTATCATCTTACCTCTGGCTCTTGAGCCAGCAACCTGCCACCTGATCTGCTGACTTTGGGATTCACCAGCTCCACAGCCCTGTGAGCCAGCAGCCTGTCATCTGATCTTCCAAGTTTGGGATTTGCTAGCTTCCACAGCCTGTGAGCCAGCAGCCTACTGTCTGACCTGCCAATTCTGGGTTCGTCAATCCCTGCAGCCACGTGAGTCAGAAGTGTCCAGCCAAAGCCTGACCCACGGACTTTGAGACTTGCCAGCCTCCACTACAACATGAGCCATTTCCTTGAAATAAATCTCTCTATATATATCTGTGTGTGCGTGTGTGTGTGTGTACTTCACTGGTTTTGCTTCTCTAGAGAACCCAGCCTAAGACACCGTCGAATCGAGCTCGACTCATGGTGACCCCATGTGTGTTAGAGTAGAACTATGTTCCACACGGTTTTCATTGGTTGAGTTTTCTAAAGTAGTTCGCCAAGTCTTTCTCTGAGGTGCCTCTGGGTGGACTTGAACCTCCAGCCTTTCGGTCAGCAGCCAACACGACAAGTGCGTCTGTCCTGCCAGGGCTCTGGCACCAAATGATTACGTGACCCTGAGTGAATGACTTCACTACCTAAACCTCAGTTTTCTTATATGTAAGAGGAGATAAACACTCACCTCTCAGGGTGGATGAGCAGTTAATGAGCACGTGTGTAAAGCACTTAGTACAGGACCTGACCCATTGTCTGCCTGGAGTGTGTGTTGGGAGTCTTCTTTGCACCTGTGGGCCCAGGCTGTGGGTGATGTGCCTCTTTGTGTGTGAGACACTGTCACCGGATTGGAGAACTGAACTCAGCAGTGACCTTGGTAGTTACTTCCCTAAAACAAAGGCTCTGGCTCTCAACACTTGGAAATCCCCTCTCAATCTCCTAGACCTTGGGACTGGGTGGGTGTCCTTCTACACACATCCCCTTTTCCTGGGAGAATGGCAGACTCTGGGGGGGGAGGGCTCGGGGGGTCCTCCTGCCCCCCAGCCCTCACAGAGTTAAGCCCCCACCCCTCAGCCACAACCACCTCAACCACAACCACCTCCACTGTCACTGTTCCCAGCAGTGACAGTCCTGTGATTCCAGGGTCAACTCAAAAGCCAGAAGTCATGCTTCAGATACATTTCTCGGGGGCCTCTGGCCCCTGTTGTGAGGTTTTACTTATTCTTACCACCGTGGGTAAACCCAGACACTCAGAGAATGTTTCTTTCAGATGCATGGGTGAAACCTACCGAATTTTAAATGTTGGGGACCTTCCAAAGAATGATTTTTAAGAGCACGAGAGCTGAACAGAACACTTGAAGAGCATGAGAGCTGAACGGAACACATCTGCTGGCTAGGTGTGGTTGCAAACCCATTTTACAGAAAAGGAAACTGAGGTCCAGAGAGGGAAGGAATGGACCAGGTGAGCCTATGGGTCTGGGATTTCATGAACTTAAGAGTCTAGGGTTCCTTACTGGTCTGACAGAGACTGGAGAAACCCCACGAGCATGGCCTCCGGACACCCTTTTAACTCAGTACTGCAGTCACTCCAGAGGTTTACCCTTCAGCCAAAGATTACATAGGCCCATAAAACAAACAGTAACACACGTAGCTCAACCATGTATTCTAAACTTAATGGGTACACCAGCCCAGGGGCAAGGACAAGAAGCCAAGAGGGAACAGGAAAGCTGGACGAATGGAAATGGGGAACCCAAGATCAAGAAGGGTAGAGTGTTGATATGTCGCAGAGTTGGCAACCAGTGTCTCAGAACAATATGTGTATTAATTGTTTAATGAGAAACTAATTTTCTCTGTAAACCTTCATCTAAAGCACACACACACACACACACACACACACACACAAAAGAGTTTAGGGTTCACCTTAACCAAGTGATCAAATTTATCACCAATAATGAGACCACCAACATCACGTGCCTCCTGATACCAGGGACTGAGAAAAGCACGTTACCTCTGTGATATCCCTGCCACCTCAATCTAGTCACGTGGACATATCAGACAAACCCAAATCGAGGGACAGTCTACAAAATAACTGGCTTATACTCTTCAAAAATTGCCAGTGTCTCCAGCACAACGAGATGGTGCTCAGCTACCATCACTGACTGTTCTGACAGGGATCACAGCAAGGGTCCCGGACAGAGCTGGAGAAAAATGTAGAACAAAATTCTAACTCACAAAAAAAAGACCAGACTTACTGGTCTGAAAGAGACTGGAGAAATCCCGAGAGTGCGGCCCCTGACACCCTTTTAATTCAGTACTGAAGTCACTCCTGAGGCTTGCCCTTCAACCAAAGATTAGACAGGCCCATAAAACGAATGAGACAAAATGGGAACACCAGCCCAGGGGCAAGGACGAGAAGGCAGGAGGGGACAGGAAAGCTGGTGATTGGGAACCCAAGAGCGAGAAGGGGAGCGTATTGACACTTCATGGGCTTGGCAACCAATGTCACAAAACAGTATGTGTATTAATTGTTTAAAGAGAAACTAATTTTCTCTGTAAACGTTCATCTAAAGCACTATTAAAAAAAAAAAATGCCAGTGTCATGAAACGCAAAGTCTGAAACACTGTACCAGACTGAAGGAGAAAAACGAGACCGGAGAACCAGATCCAACGGATGAGGCTGAATTGGATGATGGACTGGTAAAAACAAATTTTGTTATAAAGGACAGTTTCGGGACAACCAGCAAAATTTGAATATGGGCTGAACTACTAGATACTAGTATCAATGTTGTTGTTAATTGCTGTTGAGTGAGTTCCAACTCATGGCGACCCCATGTGTGCAGAGTAGAACTGTGATCCATAGTGTTTTCAAGGCCATGAGCTTTCAGAAGCAGATCGCGAGGATTTACTTCCGGGTGCCTCTGGGTAGGTTTGAACTGCCAGTCTTCCAGTTAGTAGTCCAGCATTTAACCATCTGCACTACCCGGGGGCTCCTGTATCAATGTTAAATGTCCTGATTGGGGTCCTGCACTGTGGCTATGTAAGTATCCTTACGTTTAGACACACAAACTGAAGTATGGTTCAGGGGAAAAAAAGAGATGGAGCAAATGTGATAAATTGTTAACAACTGGTGGATCTGGGAGAAGGGTAGACAAGAATTTCTTTGTCCTATTCTTCCAACTTTTCTGCAAGTTCAAAATGATTTCAAATTAAAAGTCACGGTTTAAAAGTCTGTGGTCATGAGGATCTGTGTCTCTAAGTCTGTGCATGCTTCTGTGGTCAGAGTTTGGGTGAATTTGCTGCTTCAGACTCTGTCTGGGGGTGTGATCAGGGCCTTAATTTTATTACTTCTTTTTTTATTTTTATTGTGCTTTAGATGAAAGTTTACAGAGGAAATTCATTTCTTATTAAACAATTAATACACACATTGTCTTGTGACATTGGTTGCATGACATGTCAACACTCTCCCTTCTCGACCTTGGGTTCCCCATTACCAGCTTTCCTGTCCCCTCCTGCCTTCTAGTCCTTGCCCCTGGGCTGGTGTGCCCTTCGGTCTCCTTTCGTTTAATGGGCCTGTCTAATCTCTGGCTGAAGGGTGAACCTCAGGAGTGACTTCAGTACTGAGTTAAGAGGGTATCCAGGGGCCGTACTCTCGGGGTTTCTCCAGTCTCTCTCAGACCAGTAAGCCTGGTCTTTTCTTGTTTTGACGGCGTGTGTTTTAAGTATTTGGAGTGCATGCTTACTAGTTGAGTGTGTTTAAATTTTTGGTTGGTAATAAGGATTTTAAGACATATGATCTGGTAATGCAAGCCACCAATGAGGCGAGCGGCACTGTGGTGCCACCGATCTGTGGTATGACAATATACCAATGCGAGCTAGATAAGTAATTTATTGTGGGCGCCTTTCCACTATGTTACATGGGGAAACTCTGGTTTTCCAAACATGACACAGAAAAACCAAAACAAACCCATCAGGGCTCCCTAACTATCACACAGGAAAGCCATAATTATGCTTGCAAGCCTTTGCTCACAGAAATAAAGGGAAAAAAGGCAAAAGTTTAAAAAATTAACACATCCAGGAAGCATCACCTGATAGGATGCACAACCTACATAACAATAAGGCTCCAGCTCCATCTGCTAAGCTTCCTGCATTTGAAAAGGACCTACCTTAATGCTAAATACATTAGAACCAGCATAACGCCTTACCTCTGAGGTCCAGAGGCATGTAAAGTGGCTGGCATACCGTTTATGCCAATGGTAAAGAAAGAGTTAAACCGAAAACCAAGCCCATTGCCTACGAGTCCTTTAGGATCGGGGCCTTCGGGTGTGGGTAAGGTCTAGAGGTTGGGTCAGGACCGTGGGGGTGTGGTCAGGACCTCAGAGGCGTGGCCAGTTTGTCGGAGCCTCTGCCAGAGCCCAGAGGCGTGGCCAGACATACTCCGTTCCCGAGAGAGGAGGTAATGCTGTACCCAGTGCGCCCTCTTGCGGTTATTCCAAGGTCTGGTCTCTGCTGAGGTAGGTAGGTAGCACTATCATTTACGTTTTTTTTTTTAACAGCCTTATTGATATACAGTGCACGCACCATACAATTCACCCATTTAGAGTGTATAATTCAATGGTTTTAGTATATTCCCAGCATTATGCAGCCATCACCACAATCAATTTTAGAACATGTTCATCACCCCCAAAAGAAACCCATACCTGTTAGCAGTCAGCCCCCATTCCCTCCTAGTCCTCCAGCCCTTGTTGATCTTGGCTGCTGTCGAGTGGATTCTGACTCACGGTGACCCCATGTGTTACAGAGTAGAACTGCTCCATAGGGTTTTCCTGGCTGTAATTTTTAGGGTCGCTATACCGGTTGGGTAGATTCGAACCACCAACCTTTAGGTTAGCAGTCAATCATAAACCATTTGCCCCACTCAGGGATCTTTCCCCCAGCCCTGTTGTCGTTATTAGGTGTCGTCGAGTTGACTTCGACTCATAGCAACCCTGTGTGACAGAGTGGAACTGCCCCATAGGGTTTTCTACGCTGTAATCTTTCGGCAACCACTAATCTGCTTTCTGTCCCTATAAATTTGCCTATTCTGGGTACTTCATAAAAATGGGATCATACAATATGTGGTCTTTTGTGACTGGCTTCTTTCACTTAGCATAATGTTTTCAAGGTTAAACTCATGTTATACGAGGACATCTAGGTCAATTGGCATAACAAGTTCATAAAGAAAATGTTTTACATCCTAGTTTGGTGAGTAGCATCTGGGGTCTTAAAGCTTGCAAGTGGACATCTGTGATACAACCATTGGTGTCTTCCTGCCTGGAGCAAAGGAGAGTGAAGGAAAATAGACTCAGGGAAGCAATTAGTCCACAGGACTAATGGCCTACATGAATCACAGCCTCCTCTAGCCTGAGACCAGAAGAACTAGATGGTGCACAGCTACCACTATCTACTGTTCTGACCAGGGACACAATAGACAGTCCTGGTTACAATGGGAGAAAAATGTAGAACAAAACTCAAATTCATAAAAGAGACCAGACTTTCTGGATTGATAGAGACCGGAGGAACCCTCAAGGCTATCGCCTTAAGACTTTTAATCAGGAACTGAAGCCACTCCTGGAGGTCTCCTTTCAGCCAAATAATAGATTTGCCTATAAAATAAATAATGACATCTGTGAGGAATGTGCTCCTTACAACAATCAACTCTATAAGACTGTCTTAGTCATCTAGTGCTGCTATAACAGAAATACCACAAGTGGATGGCTTTAACAAAGAGAAATTTATTCTCTCACAGTCTAGTAGGCTACAAGTCCAAATTCAAGGCATCAGCTCCAGGGGAAGGCTCTTTCTGTCGGCTCTGGAGGAAGGTCCTTGTGATCCATCAGTCTTCCCTTGGTCTGGGAGCATCTCAGCGCAGGAACCTCAGGTCCAAAGGACACGCTCTGCTCCCAGCACTGCTATCTTGGTGGTGTGAGGTCCCCATGACTCTCTGCTTGCATCTCTCTTTTATATCTCAAAAGAGATTGGCTTAAGACACTACCTAATCTTGTAAACCTCATCAGTATAACTGCCACTAATCCATCTTATTGCATCCTAGTGATAGAGTTGACAACACATAGGGAAATCACATCAGATGATAAAATGGTAGACAATCATACAATACTGGGAATCATGGCCCAGCCAAATTGATACACACATTTTTGGGGGGACATAATTCAATCCATGACAGAGACCAAACAGGCAACATTTGCCAAAAAAGCAAAGATGAGAAGGCAAGGAGGGGCAGGGAAACTGGAGGGACGGAAACAGGGAAGGCAGGTGGAAATGGGGAGAGTGCTGACACATAGTGGGGATAGCAACCAATGTCAGGGAACAATCTGTGTCTGAACTGTTGAATGGGAAACGAATTTGCTGAGTAAACCTTCACCTAGAACACAATAAAATGTTCAACAACAACAACAAAAAGAAACCCATGTTGTAGCATGTATCAGAACTTCAGTCCTTTTTATGGCCAAATAATATTCCATTGTACAGATATACGACATATTATTCATTAATTCATTAGTTGATGGACATTTTGCTTGTTTCCACTTTGGGGGCTATTAGGAATAATGCTGCCATGAACATTCATGTACAACCTTTTGTGTGGACACACGTTTTCAATTCTTTGGAGTATATACATCGGAAGGGAATTGCTGGGTCGTATGGTAACTATTTTTAACATTTTGAAGAACTACTGAACTATTTTCAAAAGCAGCTGCACCATTTTACATTCCCACCAGCGGTGTATGCGGGTCCTAATTTCTCCACATCCTCACCAACACTTGTTATTGTCTATCTTTTTTTTAATTGTAGCCATCTTTGAGGTGTGCAAGGAGCCCCGGTGGCACAGTAGTTAAAGCGCTCTGCTGCTAACCGAAAGGTCGGCGGTTCAAACCCACCAGCTGAACGGAGGGAGAAAGATGTGGCAGTCTGCTTCCATAAAGTTTACAGCCTTGGAAACCCTACAGGGCAGTTCTACTCTGTCCTATAGGGTCGCTATGAGTCGGAATCGACTGGACAGCAACAGGTTAAAAAAAAAAAAAAAAGAAAACAACCTGTTGCCATGGAATCGATTACTCAGAGCAACCCTATAGGACAGAGTAAAACTTCACCACAGGGTTTCCAAGGAGCGGCTGGTGGATGTGAACTGCCAACCTTTTGGTTAGCAAGCAGCCTGAGCTCTTAACCACTAGCCACCAGGGCTCTGGGGTGTGAAAGCACCCTGGTGGCACAAATGATTAAGCACTCTACTACTAGCTGAAAGGTTGGCAGTTCAAACCTACCCAGAGGCGCCTCAGAAGACCGGCCTGGCGATCTGCTTCCAAAAGGTCACAGCCTTGAAAACCCTATGGAGCAGTTCTGCTCTGCACACATGGGGTCACCATGAGTTGGAATCAACTCCATGGCAACCAACAACAACAAGAGGGTGTGAGGTGGTATCTCATTGTGGTTTATATTTGCATTTCCCTAATGACTAATGATTTGAGCATCTCCTTAAGTCATCTACTTCTCTTTTATCCACTACACAACTATATATCAACTCTTCACCATTTTGCCATATTTGAATCCGGATTTTTAACATTAAAGCATTAAAGTGCCAGAGTATCCGTATCAGATCCCATTCCTCTCCGCATCCTGAATGTCATACTCAGAATTACCATGTATGCATTTATACTATATCACATACGTATGCCCCCGTGTGTCTGTCAGTTGGTCGTACTGTGGGGGCTTGCGTATTACTGTGATCTGGAAGCTATGCCACCGCTGTTCACATACCAGCAGGGTCACCCATGGAGGACAGGTTTCAGCTGAGCTTCCAGACTAAGACAGACTAGGAAAAAGGACCCGGCAATCTACTTCTGAAAAGAATTATCCAGGGAAAACCTTACGAATAGCAACAGAACATTGTCTGATATCGTGCTGGAAGATGAGCCCCTCAGGTTGGAAGGCACTCAAAATATGACTGAGGAAGAGCTGCCTCCTCAAAGTAGATTTGACTTTAATGACGTGGATGGAGTCAAGCTTTCAGGACCTTCATTTGCTGTTGTGGCATGACTCAAAATGAGAAGAAACAGCTGCAAACATCCATTAATAACTGGAATATGGAATGTACGAAGTATGAATCTAGGAAAATGGGAAATTGTCAAAAATTAAATGGAACACATAAACATCAATATTCCAGGCATTAGTGAGCTGAAATGGACTGGTATTGGCCATTTTGAATCGGACAATTATATGGTCTGCTATGCCGGGAACGACAACGTGAAGAATGGCGTTGCATTCATCGTCAAAAAGAACATTTCAAGATCTATCCTGAAGTACAACGCTGTCAGTGATAGGATAATATCCGTACACCTACAAGGAAGACCAGTTAATACAACTATTATTCAAATCTATGCATCAAACACTAAGGCCAAAGATGAAGAAATTGAAGATTTTTACCAACTTCTGCAGTCTGAAATGGATCGAACATGCAATCAGGATGCATTGATAATTAGTGGAGATTGGAATGCAGAAGTTGGAAAGGAAGAACGATCGGTAGTTGGAAAATATGGCCTGGAGATCGCATGACAAAATTTTGCAAGACCAATGACTTCTTCATTGCAAGTACCTTTTTCACCAACATAAAGGACAACTGTCATGGATTGAATTATGTCCCCCCAAAAATGGGCGTATCAATTTGGCTGGGCCATGATTCCCAATATTGTGCGGTTGTCCTCCATTCTGTGTTGTAATTTTATGTTAAAGAGGATTAGGGTGGGATTGTAACACCCTTACTAAGGTCACATGTCTGATCCAATGTAAAGGGAGTTTCCCTGGGATGTGGCCTGTACCACCTTTTATCTTACAAAAAGCAGAAGGAAGGGAAGCAAGCAGAGAGTTGGGGACCTCATACTATCAAGAAAGCAGTGCTGGGAGCAGAGCACATCCTTTGGACCCAGGGTTCCTGCACAGAGAGGCTCCTGGTCCAGGGGAAGACTGATGACAGGGTCCTTCCTCCAGAGACAATGGAGAGAGAAGGCCTTGCCCTGGAGCTGACTCCCTGAATTTGGACTTCTAGCCTACTAGACTGTGAGAAAATAAATTTCTCTTCGTTAAAGCCATCCACTTGTGGTATTTCTGCTATAGCAGCACTAGATGACTAAGACAGCAACTATACACGTGGACTTCGCCAGATAGAATACACAGGAATCAAATTAACTACATCTGTGGAAAGAGATGATGGAAAAGCTCAATATCATCAGTCAGAACAAGGCCAGAGGCCGACTGCAGAACAGACCACCAACTGCTCATATGCAAGTTCAAGTTGAAACTGAAGAAAATTAGAACCAGTCCACAAGAGCCAAAGCACGACCTTGAGTATATCCCACCGAAATTTAGAGACCATCTCAAGAATAGATTTGACTCGTTGAACACAAATGACCGAAGACCAGATGAGTTGTGGAATGACATCAAGGACATCCTACATGAAGAAAGCAAGAGGTCATTAAAGAGACAGGAAAGAAAGAAAAGACCAAAATGGATGTCAGAAGAGACTCTGAAACTTGCTCTTGAACATCAAGTAGCTAAAGCAAAAGGAAGAAATGATGAAGTAAAAGAACTGAACAGAAGATTTCAAAGGATGGCTCGAGAAGACAAAGTAAAGCATTATAATGACACGTGCAAAGACCTGGAGATAGAAAACCAAAAAGGAAGAACACGCTCGGCATTTCTCAAGCTGAAAGAACTGAAGAAAAAAAATTAAGCCTCGAGTTGTAGTATTAAAGGATTCTACAGGGAAAATATTAAACGATACAGGAAGCATCAAAAGAAGATGGAAGGAATCCACAGAGTCACTGTACCAAAAAGAATTGGTTGATGTTCAGCCATTTCAGGAAGTAGCATATGATCAAGAACTGATGGTACTGAAGGAAGAAGTCCAAGCTGCACTGAAGGCACTGGCAAACAACAAGGCTCCAGGAACTGTTGGAATAACAATTGAGATGTTTCAACAAACGGATGCAGCACTGGAAGTGCTCACTCATCTATGCCAAGAAATTTGGAAGACAGCTGCCTGGCCAACCAATTGGAAGAGATCCATATTTATGCCCATTCCAAAGAAAGGTGATCCAACCGAAAGCGGAAATTATTGAACAATATCATTAATATCACATGCAAGTAAAATTTTGCTGAAGATCATTCAAATGTGGCTGCAGCAGTATATCAACAGGGAACTGCCAGAATTTCAAGCTGGATTCAGAAGAGGAGGCTGAACCAGGGATACTATTGCTGATGTCAGAAGGATCCTGGCTGAAAGCAGAGAATACTAGAAAGATATTTACCTGTGTTTTATTGACTGTGTAAAGGCATTTGACTGTGTGGATCATAACAAATTATAGATAACATTGCAAAGAATGGGAATTCCAGGACACTTAATTGTGCTCATGAGGAACCTATACATAGATCAAGAGGCAGTTGTTCGAACAGAACAAGGGGATACTGCATGATTTAAAGTCAGGAAAGGTGTGTGTCAGGGCTGTATCCTTTCACTATACCTATTCAGTCTGTATGCTGAGCAAATAATCTGAGAAGCTAGACTATATGAAGAAGAACTGGGCATCAGGATTGGAGGAAGACTCATTAACAACCCGTATTATGCAAATGACACAACCTTGCTTGCTGAAAGTGAAGAGGACTTGAAGCACTTACTGATGAAGATCAAAGACCACAGCCTTCAGTATGGATTACACCTCAACATAAAGAAGAGAAAAATCCTCACAATTGGACCGATAAGCAACATCATGACAAACTGAGAAAAGATTGAATGAAGTTGTCAAGGATTTCATTTTACTTGGATCCACAATCAACACCCATAGAAGCAGCAGTCAAGAAATCAAACGACACATTGCACTGGGCAAATCTGCTGCAAAAGACCTCTTTGAAGTGTTGAAAAGCAAGGACGTCACCTTGAAGACTAAGGTGCGCCTGACCCAAGCCATGGTGTTTTCAGTCGCTTCATGTGCATGTGAAAGCTGGACAATAAATAAGGAAGACCGAAGAAGAATTGATGCCTTTGAATTGTGGTGCTGGAGAATATTGAATATACCATGGACTGCCAAAAGAACAAATAAATCTGTCTTGGAAGAAGTACAGCCAGAATGCTCCTTAGAAGCAAGGATGGCAAGACTACATCTCACATACTTTGGACATGTTATCAGGAGGGATCAGTCCCTGGAGAAGGACATCCTGCTTGGTAAAGTACAGGGTGAGCGAAAAAGAGGAAGACCCTCAACGAGACGGACTGACGCAGTGGCTGCAACAAAGGGCTTAAGCATAACAATGATTGTGAGGATGGCGCAGGGCCAGGCAGTGTTTCGTTCTGTTGTACATCGGGTCGCTATGAGTCGGAACCGATTTGACAGCACCTAACAACAACAACAACATATGTATGCATTCCCAAACAACACAACAGATGGTAACTAACAACAACAATGATCCTACTGAAGTTGGTCACCAGGCCTTTCTTCCTCAGTCCACTGGGTGGAACCGAACCACCAACTTTTTGGTTAGTAGCCAAGCGAAAATGATTTTCACCACCCAGGGAACCTCCTCCGTCTCTTAACCCATTGAAAACTCATTGCCGTCGAGTCAATTCTGACTCATAGCGACCCTCTAGGGACAGAGTAGAACTACCCCCATAGGGTTTCGAAGGCTGTAATCTTTACGGAAGCAAACTGCCACTTCTTTCTCCCACGGAGCAGCTAACGGGCTCGAATCACTGGCCTTTCGGTTAGCAGGTGAGCCTTTAACCACGATGCCACCAAGGGCTCCTCCTCCATCTCTCAAAACCCAAGAATCCTGAACCTGTGAAATCCTTGACGTTGCATCTCAGACTAAGCCTCTGTGAGTTCAGAATGGCTGTTGCATCCCAGCTACTTGTGTTCCTGACATTTTGAAGCTTAGAATAAATGACATCGTGCTGTACTGATCATTGTGCACCTGGTTGTTTGTCTGTCTACTCATCATTACGTTTTTCAGATTCACGCGTATTGGTATGTGTGTCTAGTTCATTCATATTAGCTGCTGTGTGGGAGGCCAGAGTGGGAAGCCACAATTTATGCATCCCTTTTCCCGGTGATGGACTCTTCCCTTGTTTCCAGACTTCTCCGTTTCCAACAAGGCTGCAGTTAATATCCCTGAACACGTCTCTGGGAGTTTCTTAGGGCAGTTTGTTTCAAACTGCCGAATAAGATCCGTTAGTGGGTTATGAAATCAATTTAGTGGGTTGCCAATCACTTAACCATTTGTGCTGGACTCCCATTGTTTCCGGTTATACATCTGTATTAATATCCCAACGGGAGCAAAAACGTTTCTCAACCACAGCTCTGAAGGACATAGTTGGCAGTGGATTTATCCTGTCAAGGTTTGGTGGAGGCTGCCAAATTGCTCCCCAAAGTCGTTTGGCCATTTACACTCCTACCACCTCCTTGCCAACTCTTGGCATTGCCAGAAATTTGAATTTTTGATGGGTTTTTATGCTATTTACTGGTAGAGGAAACTGAGGCTCAGAGAGGGCAGGAACACAGGTAGTTGGGATACAACAGCCATTCTGACACAAAGACTCTTCGTCTGAGATGCAACGACAAGGATTCTACATGTTCAGGATTCTCAGGTTCTAAGAGATGGAGGAGATTCCCTGGGTGGCAAAAATCGTTTGTGCTTGGCTCCTAACCGAAAGGTTGGTGGTTCAAATCCACCCAGAGGCCCACAGAAGAAAGGCCTGGTGACCAACTTCAGCAAGACTGTTGTTAGTTGCCATGTAGTCAACTCTGACCCATGACCACCCCAGGTGTACAGAGTAGAACTGCTCCGTAAGGTTTTCAAGGCTGTGACCTTCTGGAAGCAGATCGCCAGGCCTTTCTTCCAAGGTGCCACTGGGTGGATTCCAACCGCCAACCTTTCAGCTAGTATTACTACCAGGGCTCCTCGCCTGTAAGATTGTTGTGTGTGCCATCGAGTCAATTCCAACTCATAGCGACCCTATAGGACAGAGCAGAAGTCCCCCATAGGGCTCCCAAGGCTGTTCATCTTTAGGGAAACAGACTGCCACATCTTTCTCCCACAGTGAGTTCAAACTGCCCACCTTTCGGTTAGCAGCCTAATGCTTAACAACAGCGCCACGCAGGGCTAAGATTACAGCCATTGAAAGCCCTATGGAGACATAAAATGATACTTGTGAGGAGTGTGCTTCTTAGCTCAAGTAGATACATGAGACTAAATGGGCGGCTCCTGTCCAGAGGCGAGATGAGAAGGCAGAGAGGGTCAGGAGCTGGTTGAATGGACATGGGAAATCAGGGGTGGAAAGGGGTAATGGGCTGTCACAGTGTGGGGAGAGCAATTAGGGTCACATAACAATATGTGTATACATGTTTGTATGAGAGACTAACTGGAAATGTAAACTGTCACTTAAAGCACAATAAAAAATTTAAAATAAAGGATCCAAACTGTTAAAAAAAAAAAAAAAAACCTATGGAGCACAGTTGTACTCTGACACACCTGGGGTCGCAATCAGTCGGTCTCTGAGGCAACGTTTTTTGTTTTTTTTAAGAGATGGAGGGTGGAAGCTCAGGACAGGCTAGGGGTGCGGCGGAAGGCTTACCCTTCAGCCCTCATCCTAAACCCCCTCCCCTCTCTGATCCACCTCAAAGAATTTTTGAGGATTCAGACAAAAAAATGCTGATAAAGCATGACAAACAGGGCTTGACAGAGCGAGTGTTGAATAATTTTAGCTATGACTATTATTCTGATTCTAAATTCTCTAAGACCAAAAACCAAACCAGTTGCTGTCGAGTGGACTCCGACTTATAGGAGAGAGTAGAACTATCTCTGAGTTTCCAAGAGGCGGCTAGCGGATTGGAACCGCCCACCTTTTGGTTAGCAGCCGAGCTCTTAACCACTGCGCAACCAGGATTCCAAAAAAAAAAAAAATCTCTGCGTGCATATTTCAGACCAGTACCTGGCCGGGCCTCCTGGGGCGTGGCCTTGACGCATGGGGGCGTGGCCTGGGTGCCCTGGGGCGGCAGGACGGCCCAGACCACAGCGCCCCTTGGTGGCTGCCCAGAGCGCAGCTCAGGTTGGACTGATGCTAGAGGCTCTGCAGGTTGGAGAGAAGATCACGCCCCGCAAGCCCTGCGCTCACAAGTCTAGCCCCGCCCGTGCATTCTTGAACCCTGTCTTCAGCCTCGCCCCCTCTGGACCCAGGAGTCTGCCTCCTCTGTAAATCTGGGTGTTTCTACTCCAGCCTGATTTTCCTCAGGCCCCCACCATGGGACCTAGGAATCCTATTGCCAAATTCCTGCCCCCTCAGACTCCCTCCTCCCAAGCCCTGCTCCTAAGAGACCCAGGAGTCTGGTCACGCTGTGCCTTCCTTCTCGGGGCCAAAGGGATAGCATTGCCTCCCTGACCTTTCCTCCTAGAGTCCAGCTCTCTGACCTTAATCTCAGCAGCGACCCAGGAGTTCTGCGTGCCAGCCCCACCTCCCGGAAGGATCTGGAGAGTTACGCTCCCAGCCTTACGCCCTCCCCAAAAGAAGCGCCAGATGTCCCCCAGCCCTGTCCTCCACTGCAACCTTGGCCCCAGCCCTTTGTTCCTCCCTTAAGGGGCCTAGGCATCCTACCTGCAATTCCTACTCCCTCAGGAGTGCCCTCCTATCGCCACCCACGAACGCCACCCTGTCTTGCTCTCTTTTACAAATCAGACTTCCAAGCCACCACTCTAAGGGACCCAGGTGCCAGAGTCCCAGCCTCCTCCCCTTTTGGAGAAACAGACATCAGGGTTCTCCCTCTCCGGTTCTTCAGGGTCCGCCCCGTCCCGCCCCCACCCTGAGCCGCGCCCTTCCCTGCCGCGCCCGAAGCTCACAGTGAACCCGAGGGACCCATGGCTGCGGCGACAGCGGCCCGTCAGAGGCGGCAGTCGGGGGACGTTCGCGCGCTTGGCCAGGCGGTGAAGCTGCTGGAGCGCCTGGAAGCGCAGTGCAGGGACCCCCGACTCGCCTCGAGTCCCCCCTCGCTGCGGGACCTGCTGCCCCGCACGGCGCAGCTGCTGCGCAAGGTGACCCTGGCCCCGACAGGAGGTAGCTGCCCCGAGGGTCCAGGCGGAGCTCGGGACTTCCTCGTCATCTACCTCACCAACCTGAAAGCCAAGGGCAGGCAGGTGGCAGCGCTGCTGCCTCCCAGGGGCCGAACGGAAGCCAATGACGAGCTCTTCCGGGAGGGCTCCACACTCAGGTGAGTGGACGCCCTGACCCCAGGACAAAGGTGGGATCAGGTGGGAGGCCCAGGCCACACCCTCAGCCTTCTCCTCCCTCAGACCCAGGAGTAGGGGGCCGTAGCCTCCCCTCAGACCCGGGAGTCAGGTCCTCGGAATCCCTTCCTCTCTCAGACCCAGGAGTCCAGGCCCCTCCTCCCTCAGACCCAGAAGTCCGTCCCCAGCTCCTCCTCCCTGAGAAAATGTGGCAAACTGGGCCACCCAGCATTTTCCTTCCTTGGAGACCCAGCCCCACGGCTCCACATTGCCCCTCTTTCTTGGTCACCCAGTGGCCTTTGCCCCACTCTCCCTGGGGCCTCAGATATGCAGTTCTGGGAACTAGGGACCCTATGGGGCTTCTTGCATCAGGAGGACTTGGAGGATTCACACACCTGGAGAAACTGATCTTTAAGCCCCCGTCATAGCCCCTGCCTGGAGAGTCCCCTCCTATCCCTACCCATCGAAGCCACCCTATCTTACTCTTTTTGGGGGCATCTGACTTCCAAACCTCCTCTCTAGAGGACCTAGATGCCAGAGCCCCCAGGTCCTGCCCTCTTTGGAGACATGGGTACCAATTGTCCCCTCTCTGGCTCTCCAGAGCGTTGGTCTCTAGTTCCTGAGGAACAGCCAGCTAAGGACCTAGGGCTTGTCTGTAGGCAGCCCACTATAGTGGGCAACTGAACTCTGGGGAAGTGGCTGCTGAGTGACAGGGGCAGATGAAGTTTGGGGCCTAGAGCTCAGAACAAGATCTACAGCAGTGAGTGGTTCTCAACCTCATCAGGCCCCACACCCCTTCTTTACAGCAAATAAACCATTTGGGTGGCACAAATGGTTGGCGCTCGGCTGCTAACCTAAAGGTTGGTAGTTCGAATCCACCCAGCAGTGCTGCGGAAGAAAGGCCTGGTGATCTGCTTTCATTAAAATTACAGCCAAGATTGGTCCCAACCGACCTGGAGCAAAGGAGAATGAAGAACACTAAAGACACAAGGAAAATATTAGCCCAAGAGACAGAAAGGGCCACATAAACCAGAGACTTCATCAGCCTGAGACCAGAAGAACTAGATGGTGCCCGGCTACCACCAATGACCACCCTGACAGGGAACACAACAGAGAGTCCCCGACAGAGCAGGAGAAAAGTAGGGTGCAGAACTCAAATTCTAGTAAAAAGACCAGAATTAATGATTTGACTGAAACTGGAGGGACCCTGGAAGACATGGCCCCCAGACTCTCTATTAGCCCAAAACTAAAACCATTCCCGAGGCCAACTCTTTAGACAAAGATTAGACTGGACTATGGGACATAAAATGATACTCGTGAAGAGTGTGCTTCTTAGCTCAAGTAGATACATGAGACTAAATGGGCAGCTCCTGTCCGGAGGTGAGATGAGAAGGCAGAGAGAGTCAGGAGCTGGTTGAATGGACACAGGAAATCAGGGGTGGAAAGGAAGAGTGTGCTGTCACATTATAGGGAGAGCAGCTAGGGTCACATAGCAATGTGTGTATAAATGTTTGTATGAGAAACTGACTTGAAATGTAAACTTTCACTTAAAGCACAATTGAAAAAAAAATTACAGCTAAGAAAACCATATGGAGCAGTTCTACTCTGTAACACATGGGGTCCCCATGAATTGGGGGCCAACTCCATGACAAGCAGCAACAACTTGGATCCAGGGCAGCACTTAGGCTTCCTTCACAGATGAGGGCACTGAGGCCCAGAACAGGCAGGCTTGGAATTGACTTTTACTCTGAGCTGATCGTTAGAGTCTAGGGGTATGGCCCACAGTTAGCAGGGAGTTGGTGGGAACCCCAAGGTCCAGCCCAGGTCCTTAGAGCCCTTCCCCGCAGGCGGCAGCTGGCCAAGCTGGCCCTCATCTTCAGCCACATGCACGCGGAGCTTGGTGCACTCTTCCCCGGGGGGCAGTACTGTGGACACACGTACCAGCTCACCAAGGCGCCAGCCCACACCTTCTGGAGGGAGCGTTGCGGGACCCGGTGAGTGAGCCCCCGCCCCGGACCCCCAAAGCCTTCAGCTTCCTGGAGCCCCCTCCCACCCCTGCCCAAGGATCCAGAAGTCCAGAAGTCCCAGGAAGCTCCCTGCTTCCTCGGACCCGGGAGTCCAGACCCCCAGCCCCCTCCTCCCTCAAACTCCAAACTTGCGAGTCCAGGCCTCAGCCGCCTCCTTCCCAGATCCTGCTGTCCTAGGCTCCCAGAAACCTCAGTTTCATCCTCTTCACCAGCTGTGTGCTGCCCTGGGCTGAGTTTGAGTCCCTCTTGCGTACCTGCCACCCTTTGGAGTCAGGCTCCACGGCCCTGGCCTTGCGCTCCACCATTGACCTCACCTTCAGCGGCCACGTGTCCATCTTCGAGTTTGACATCTTCACCAGCCTCTTCCAGGTCAGAGAAGGTCAGGGCTGGGGACATAGACTCCTGGGCCTGAGGGAAGAGGGGCTGGGGGCCTGGACTCCTGGGTCTGAGGGAGGAGGAGGCCGGGGGCCTGGACCCCTGGGTCTGAGGGAGGAGGGCGCCGGGGGCCTGGACTCCTGGGTCTGAGGGAGGAGGGGGCGGGGACCTGGACTCCTGGGTTCTAGGGGAGGAAGGGACTGGAGTCTTCTGTGTAGAGACATCGCTGAGTCCCTCTTCGGATGTGAGTGAGCTGACTGAAACCTTGGACCCTGGAGGCACTAGGGAGCTCTGCTGGCACAGTGGTTAAGAGTTCAGCTGTTCAAATCCACCAGCCACCCCTTGGAAACCCTGTGGGGCAGATTTACTGTGTTCTACAGGGTCACTATGAGTCAGAATGAACTTGACGGCAATGGGTTTGGTTGTTTCGGTTGGAGGCACTTAGAGGTATGGGCTGCTTCCTAGGCCCCTGCCTGACCATGCCCTGCCCCACCCCAGCCATGGTCCACACTCCTCAAGAACTGGGAGCTTCTGGCAGTCAACCACCCCGGCTACATGGCCTTCCTTACATATGACGAGGTCCGAGCGCGCCTACAGGCCTGCAGGGACAAGCCTGGCAGGTAAAGGTCCAGACCTCAGGGGTTGGGGCTGCTGGGGGAGCTCAGGTGTCAAGTTCCTGGGCTGGTGGGTGGTGGGAGCCCAGACATTCTTCAGGGAGTGAGAAGTGAAGGGCTGAGGTCTCTGAGACCTCCCCTCCCAGAGAGCTGATGATTTGGAGGCAAAATGCCTAGTGGCCCTACCTACCCCCCCCCCCCCCGCTCTTCTTCCTGGACCTCCTGAACTTTCCACAATCCAGCAACTAAAGGGAATGCCTGACCTAGCAGATGCCCCGAAGACTCTGCCCCAGGTTAAGATTTGTTAATAGTGATAGGTGTAGCCCAAGCTGCACCACGTGTTAGATATTTTTAATGTGACACCCACCTGCTGGGGTAGGAGACTGGGAAACCAGATACCTGAGTGTTTCAGACTGCCAGTTTTAAGCTGTGGGGTTCCCCAGAGGGTTAAGAATTGAGACACTGAGCTGCCTGGAACACCACGAGGATAAGGGAATAGGCAGTCAGATTCATGGGTTCCTGCTGGGCGGAGGGGTCCCCAGGAAGGTGAGTGTCTTAGCACTCTTCCAGTTACACTTCAGACTGATTTAAGGAGGGGGGAAGATAAAAGGAACGAATTAATTCCCATAATCAGAAAGACCAGGGCATGGGTTTCAGGCACAGCTGGATCCAGGTGCTCAGGTGATAGTCAGAAATCAGGCCTATTCACCATATCTGCTTTCCACCGTGTTGGCTTCATTCCCAGACGGATTCTCCTCATGGTGGCAAAATGGCTTCTAGAAGCCCCAGCTGTACACTCTACCACTTTAGCAACCTCTGTAGAAATGGGTACCTTATTCCAAATACTCCCAGTAAAAGTCTCAGGGCAGACTCCCATCACTGTAGTCAAGGGTTCTGAAATGTACTGATTGGCCAAGCCAGAATCAGCCTTGTCTAAACCCCAGCGAAGGAGAGGGAGATCCCCAGATGAACACTGGGGTATTGTTATTGGAAGAAGGTCAAAACAAGAGGTATCCCCTATAGTGGTGGAAGAGGATCTAGCACCATATTTCTAAAGGATGGGGAATTGGGTCTGTAAAGGGATAAGGGCTTAAGTACTTGGATCCCCAACAGGGTGGAGGGATGGGAGGTCCCTGAAGGGACAGTGATGACCACTCGCTGACCCTACCCCACCTACCTCTCCTTTCAGCTACATCTTTCGCCCCAGCTGCACTCGCTTGGGGAAGTGGGCCATCGGGTACGTGAGCGCGGAAGGCAGCATCCTACAGACCATCCCTCTCAACAGACCCCTGTTCCAGGTGCTCCTGGAAGGACAAAGAAAAGGCTTGTGAGTCCCCATCCTGGCAAGGGGAAGGTGTCAGCAGAACCCACTGCAAAAGGTTGTGCATTTTGCCCACTGTCCAAGATCACCACGTCTGAGGGCACACATTCACCTAGCGACATCATAAATTTGTATTGTAATACCACAATATTCCAGCAGGTGGCAGTCAAGGGCCTTGAGGAAGTGGCACATTCTAGTTCACACAAAGCTCCCCAACAGGCTAGCAGCAACTCTTTGAGAGTTGTGTGGGGCGTTGAATACAATCCCAGGGGCTTCATTCCTTGGTATTAGGCTCAGGAGCTTTTCGGTTCTAGATTTTCACATTCTGTTCTAGAATCTAGACTGTTAGGGCAAGAAGAGAACTGGAGAATCAGCTTTTGTTACCTGCCATCAAGTTGGAATGAAACACTGGCCAGTCCTGTACCATCCCCATGATTGGTTATGGATCGGACCATGTGATCCATAGATTTTTTTTTTAAATTTATTTGATTTTTGTTGTTGTTGAAAATACATATAGCAGAACATACACTAATTCAACAATTTCTACATATATAATTCAGTGACATTGATCACATTCTTCAAGTTTGTACAACTATTCTCACCCTCCTTTTCGGAGTTGTTCCTCCCCCATTAGCATAAACTCATTGCTCCCTAAGCTTCCTATCTGACCTTTCAAGTTGCTGTTGTCAATTTAATCCTATATAGATAGATTTTAAAAGAGCATAATGCTCACGGCAGACGTTCTTTACTAGTTAAACTAAACTGTTGTTTGGTTTGGAATCTCTGGTGGTGTAGTGGTTAAGTGCTATGGCTGCTAACCAAAAGGCTGGCAGTTCGAATTAACCAGGCGCTCCTTGGAAACTCTATGGGGCAGTTCTACTCTGTCTTATAGGGTCGCTACGAGTTGGAATCGACTCAACGACAATGGGTTGTTTTTTTTTAATTGTTTGGTTTAAAGACTTCCTGGGATATTTTTCGTTTAAGGTATAAAGATGTCTCAGGGCAAGAATTTGGGGGATTCATCCAGCCTCAATGGCTCCAGAAAGTCTGGAGTCCACAAAAATTTGAAATTCTGTTCTGCATTTCCCCCATTGCGATCAGGATTCTTCTATAGAATCTTTGATCAAAATGTTTAGTAATGGTAGCCAGGAACCATCCAGTTCTGGTCTCATGGCAAAGGAGGACCCGTAGCGTTTTCACTGGCTGATTTTCAGAAATAGATTGCCAGGCCTTTCTTTCTAGTCCATTTTAGTCTGGAAGTTCTGCTGAAACCTGTTCTGCATCATAGCAACACGCAAGCCTCCACTGACAGACGGACAGTGGCTGCACATGAGGTGCATTGGCCAAGAATCGAACTCGGGTCTCCTGCATGAAAGGCGAGAATTCTACCACTGAACCACCAGTACCCCCTGGGGAACCAGCTAAAACCCAAACCCAAACCCACTGCCATTGAGTCGATTCTAACTCATAGTGCTCTTTAACCTATAATCTTGGCTGCGCCAGGGCCCCTCTTTCAGAAGTTGCCATGGGTAGGAGGGGAGGGAAAAAAAGACAGGTAAGATTCTGGAGCCTCACCCTGAACCTTTAAACAGAGCCTGCTATAACTGATATGCTACCTGTATCTATACATATACACACACATTGTCGTTGTTACTTGCCGTCTAGTTGATTCCAACTCGTGGAGACCCCATGTGTGCAGAGTAGAACTGTGCTCCATAGGGTTTTCAAGGCTGTGATCTTTTGAAAGCAGTCGCCAAGCCTGTCTTCTGAAGCTCCTCTGGGTAGATTCGAACCACCAGCCTTTCAGCTAGTAATTTGCACCACCTAGAGACTCCTACACACACCTACTATTATTATATTCCCATTTGACAGCTGAGGAAACTGATGCACAGAGAAGCAGAGTCACTTGTCCCAGGTCACACAGCTACTGAAGTAACGAGCTCAGAGTCCGGGCCCTTTGCCACTACACTGTCCTGAGTTCCAAGTCAAATTTCATTGGAGGAGAGGATCCAGAGTTCAAATCAGGGTGAATCTACCATTTTACAGATGGGAAAATCAAAGTTCAGAGAGAAGGGAAAGGACACAGAACTTTCTACTGCGTAAGCAAAAAAAAACCCAAACCCACTGCCATTGAGTGGATTCCAACTCACAGCAACCCTATAGGGCAGAGTAGAACTGCCCCATAGGGTTTCCAAGACTGTAATCTTTATGGCAGCGGACCACCACATCTTTCTCGCATGGAGCAATTGGTGGGTTCAAACTGCTGACCTTTCGGTTAGCAGCAGAGCACTTAACCACTGCACCACCAGGGCTCAAGGTAGCTTTCTGGGTCTAAAGTTGATCATAGCAGTTTCCTTTTATTAAGTAGGGACTGTGCTGGACATGTTACCACAACCCAAAACCAAACCCGTTACTGTGAGGTCAATTCCAACTCATAGCGACCCCACTGAACAGAGTAGAATTGCCCCGTAGGGTTTCCAAGGCTGGAATCTTCACGGAAGCAGGCTGCCACATCTTTCTCCTGCTGAGCGGCTGGTGGATTCAGCATGTTACCCGCACTCTTATTTAGTCCCCACCACCAACCTTTGCCCTGTTATTGTTGGGTGCCATCAGGTCGATTTCAACTGATAGCAACCCCATGGGACAGAATAAAACTGCCCTTATAGGGTTTTCTTGACTGTAATCTTTACGGAAGCAGACTGCCAGGTCTTTCTCCCATGGAGCTACTGGGTGGGTTGGAACCCCCAACCATTCGGTTAGCAGCTGAGCTAAGCCACCAAACCTCCTTAACCTTTGCCCTAAGCATGACTGTGTCCATTTTACAGAAGGGGAAATTGAGGCCCAGGTCACAAGATGTGTTTGTGGGAGAGTCACTTTGAAGCCCAGGCCTCTGGGGACTCATCGCCCCCCCGTTGGTCTGAGGACACTGTTCCAATCCAGATGGGAGACACCGAGGGTCTAGAACCTTCTCAGCCACGTTGGAACCCAGCCCTCAGATCTTGCCCACAGCTGCTGCTCTGCATCTCTCCTGGCCTCACTGTGTGACCCTGGGCCAGCGCCTTTCCCACACAGAGCCCTGGGTCACCATCTGTAAAGCGAGAAGTGGTGTGGTTGGCCTCAGAGGGTCCTTCCAGTTCCAGCCCTGAAGGTCTCAGACTCTAAGATTTGGTCACTCCCAACACTCTGTGACCCAAAGAGCTTCTATGCCCAGACCTGAAAAACCTGTGAAGGGCGGCTGGGTTCTGGGAGCTGTGACCCGAGATTTTGATCAGTTTCCTGTTCTGGTTCAATGTGATCTCTGTTTCCAGAGCTTGCGTCACTTAGGTTTATTGTGTCCTTCTTTAGGGGTCTGAGGGGACACTCCCATGTCCTGAGGGAGATGTGAGGGGACACAGAGAGTCCCAATTTGAGGAGGGAAAATATTCCCAGGCCAGCGATGGGTTTGGGGCAGATCCTCATCCCAGGGAGCTGTGGGATCCCGGCAGTGGGGGGAAAGGCTTGTCCGTCTTGGGGTGAGGGGTGCTGGATGGTCCCTCAGCACCCCTCTCCTCCCTTCATCCAGCTACCTCTACCCAGATGGGAGGAACCACAACCCGGACCTGACTGAACTCTGCCACACACAACCCCACCAGCACATCTGTGTGTCCGAGGTGAGACGGGCCTGTGCCCATGGCTCTGCTCATGGCCCTACTACCCCATTTGCCCCAGGAATTCTCCCCATGGCCTCAGGCGCTGGAATCACTGAGGCCTTGCCTTGGAGTATGGCTATGGAGCAGTGTGACCTTGGGCAAATTACTTCACCTCAGCTCATCTTCTTAAAAATACAGCTCCTCCTGTCTCCTTCCCAGGGGTCACTCGTGGGGATGAGACAAGGAAACTGAGCTGTTGAGATCATCAGAAGAGCTAATGCACTTGAACATTCGCCAGTGACAGCCCCATGCCAGCAATTAACCCTCCCAGACACCCCATGGGCGAGACAGAAACAACCAGTACATTTTTAGTATAAATGAGTCCGTGGGTGGAGCCAAGAGTTAAGCGCTCAACACTGACCGAAAGGCCTTGGCAATCTGCTTCCCAAAGTTCACAGCCTTGAAAACCCTATAAAGCAGTTCTCATCTGCACACATGGGGTTGCCACGAGTCAGAATCGACTTGACGGCAGCTAACAATATGTACCATGCAATAGTTGGGATGTAAGCCAAAAACAACCAAACCTGTTGCCAGAGAGTCAGTTCCAACTCATAGCGACCCCATGTGTTCCAGAGTAGAACTGCTCCTTAGGGTTTTCTTGGCTATAATCTTTACAGAAGCAGATTGCCAGGCGTTTCTTCCAGTGCCGTTGGGTGGGTTTGAACCACCAGCCTTTAGGTTAGCAGGTGATCACAAACTGCTTGCACCACCCAGGAACCTTATTTGGGACATTAAAAAAAAAAAAACCTATTGCCATTTAGTTGATTCCTACTCATAGTGACCCTATGAGACAGAGTAGAACTGCCCCATAGGGTTTTCAAGGAGCGGCTGATGGCTTCAAACTGCCGACCTTTTAGTTAGCAGCCAAGTGCTTCCCCACTGTGCCAGCAGGGCCCATACTTAAAAGGGAAAAAAAGGAGCCCTGGAATTGACTTGACGGCAACGAATTTGGTTTGGTTTTCTCATACTAAAAAAATCGTTAATTGTTGATCTGAAATTCAAATTTAACTGAGCATTCTGTATTTTTATTTGCTAAATCTGGCAAACAGATTTCCTAGAGAAAACGTTTCATAACAAGACACGAAGACATGTAGGAGGCAGTTGGATACGAGGCCTTGAACTTGGGAGAGAGTCTGGGCTGGAGCAAAGGGCTGGGGCTTTCTTCCTTGGCCCCAGTTGCATCCCTGTGCCTGACACCCACCTTCTTCCTCCTCATCTTCTTGCCCACCAGGAACAGCTACAGCTCTACTGGGCCATGGACTCCACCTTTGAGCTCTGCAAAATATGTGCCGCGAGCAACAAGGACGTGAAGATCGAGCCATGTGGGCACCTGCTCTGTAGCCACTGCCTGGCTGCCTGGCAGGTGGGTCTTGGCCCCACAGGACTGTGTGGAGGGTAACGAGGGCCCAGGAGTCTCTAAATTGCGCCCCCACCCTCCCCTGATTTCAAGACGAATAGACGTTGATAGTGGCCATGCGTCAGCAGAAACGCCTTCCCCTTTCTTGTCCGGCTGCCTCAGTCAGGCGCCTTTCATATTTGTGGCGCCTCGGAATGTCATTCCGCGCCTCGTCTAGCGGCCCCTTGGACTTGTGCCTGGGTGCAAGTGCCCCCCGTTTTCCCCCACCCCCTCATTAGGCCTCTGTGGCCCCGGCCCCGCCCTGCCGCGGGAGGGGGAGGCCGTCTCCCCATCTCAGAGGGGGTCGGGGGGTGGAGGGGAGCCCCAGTTGTTGTCCAGTCGATCCCGACTCTTGGTGACCCCGTGTGTACAGAGCAGAACTGCCGCACTGGGCTTTCAAGGCTGTGACCTTTCAGAAGCAGATCACCAGGCCTGTCTTCCAAAGTGCCTCTGGGTGGGTTCGAACCACCAACCTTTCAGCTAGTAGTCGAGCACTTAACCATTTGCTCCTCCCAGGGAACCAGGGGACTCCCATGTGCCTACTTGATCAGTTGAGGAAACTGAGATGCAGGAGAACAGAGACTCTCCCAGAAGTGAGCCCAGGGGCCAGCTGTCTGGTTCCCTGCCTCTCTCTCCATCTTGCTCCATTTCTCCTTCTCCAGCTACGTTATTAGTGGAAAGGGCTCCGTCCCTCTGCTGGGTGATCTGGGGCAGTGGCTGCATGTCTCTGAGCCTACGCCTCCTTCTCCAGAGAGTGGGGCTGGTGGTATGACCCTCCCAGGGGTCAAACTGAGGATTACAGTCCCAGGAATCACTCAGCAAAGGCCTGGCCCAGAAAGGCCCCTGGGAGTAAAGCACTGTCGCCACTGGCTCCATGGGGCTCCATCTGTGCATGCCTCTCCTGACCTCAGCTCCGGCCAGTCTCTCTCTCAGTCTCTCTCATCCTCTGTCTCTCATCCTCTCTCAGTCTCTGTCATCCTCTGTCTCTCATCCTCTCTCAGTCTCTCTCATCCTCTGTCTCTCATCCTCTCTCAGTCTCTGTCATCCTCTGTCTCTCATCCTCTCTCAGTCTCTCTCATTCTGTCTCTCATCCTCTCAGTCTCTGTCATCCTCTGTCTCTCATCCTCTCTCAGTCTCTCTCATTCTGTCTCTCATCCTCTATCTCAGTCTCTCTCATCCTCTGTCTCTCATCCTCTCTCAGTCTCTGTCAACCTCTGTCTCTCATCCTCTCTCAGTCTCTCTCACCCTCTGTCTCTCATCCTCTCTCAGTCTCTCTCATCCTCTGTCTCTCATCCTCTCTCAGTCTCTCTCACCCTCTGTCTCTCATTCTCTCTCAGTCTCTCTCATCCTCTGTCTCTCATCCTCTCTCAGTCTCTCTCATTCTCTGTCTCTCATCCTCTCTCAGTCTCTCTCATCCTCTCTCAGTCTCTCTCATTCTCTGTCTCTCATCCTCTCTCTCAGTCTCTCTCACCCTCTGTCTCTCATCCTCTCTCAGTCTCTCTCACCCTCTGTCTCTCGTCTTCTCTCAGTCTCTGTCTCTCATTCTCTCGCTCTCTATTTCCTGCCTGCCCTGTCTGTCCTCTCCATCACTCTGTTGGGGATGGAAGGACATGGTGGAGAACAGGGAGCCCCTGACCTTCCCCTCTCACCTCCCCCAGCACTCAGACGGCCAGACCTGCCCCTTCTGCCGCTGCGAGATCAAGGGCCAAGAGCCTGTCAGTGTTCAGCAATTCCCAGGGAGGCCAGCCCGGGCCAGGTCTGCCGCCACTGAGGACTCAGGGGACAGCAGTGACCAGGAAGACAGGGAGGAGGAGATGGAGCAGGTAAGCAGGGTCAGGCAGGAGATGGGGCTGGAATTCCTGGGACCTGATGGGGGCGGGGGAGCTTATGGACTCCTGGGTCTGAGGGAACAAGGGGGATGGTGACAGGACTCTTGGGTCCTGGGGGCCTGGACTTTTGATTCCCCAGGGGTCTGGGGCTGGAGCTTTCTCGAACTGTAACCCCCCTGAGGGTTAGGACTTTGTCTTATTCTTCCATTATATCTCCCTAAATGAGAAGAGTGCCTGTATGCCAGGACCCCGGCCACGAGGATACAGGGCTGAGAAGAGAATGACAGCTCATAACCCCTCTCACCCTCCGTATCCCCAGGCGGCTGCTTCAGCGCCCCCTCTCCCCCCTCGGCTAGATCTATCCCCCACAAGACCCAGAAGTGGAGGCCATCTAAAGGTGGTGAGTCAGGCACTGGGCTGGGGGGAGTCCACTTGGTCTCGCTCAGCCTCAGGGTCCCTGGCCTAACTGGACTCCCTGGGGGGCCAGGCAAGACCCCTCCCCTTCTGCCCCTGTTTACACCCCTCTGTGACCCTCTTCTCCTATTTCTCTCTTGCCTCCCTGGCTTTCTGGCTCTTCCTCCAGCAACCCGGGCATGTCCCACCTCAGGGCCTTTGTACCAGCTGTTCCCTCTACCTGGATCTCTTTTCCTCTAGGCTCACTTTCTCACCCCCTCCTCAGAGAGGCCTTCCTGATCACCTGTTGAAAATAGCACCCTCGTCCCTCCATCCCCTGGCTCTGCCGTATTTTGACAGCTCTTTACCACCTGGCTGAGCATATAGCTTTGTGGTTAAGCGCTCAGCTGCTAACTGAAAGGTCCGCGGTTCAAACCCAGCAGCTGTTCCACAGGAGAAAGATGTGGCAGTCTGCTTCTGTAAAGATTACAGCTTTGGAAATCCTGTGGTGCAGTTCTACTCTGTCCTATGGGGTCATTATGGTTGGGATCGACTTGACTGCATGGTACCACCATCAGTACGTTGTAACCACCCCAGAGGGTTAGGCCTTTGTCTTGTTGTTAATTGCTATCAGAGTCCATTCTGACTCATAGCAAGCCCATCTATGCAGACTAGAAGGGCTCCATAGGGTTTTTTCTTTTTTTAATTTATTGTGCATTAGGTGAGACTTTACAGAGCAAATTAGTTTCCCATTCAATAGTTTGGACACAAAGCGTTCCACAACACTGGTTTGATTCCCTACAACATGTCAGTATTCTCCCCATTTCTGTCATAGGTTCCCCATTTCCTGTCGTCCTAATTTTCCACCCCTTCCTGCCTTCTCATCTTTGCTTTTAGGTAAATGTCACCCTTTTGATCTTGTATAATTGATTGTTCGAAGAAGCATGTTCCTCTCGGTGTTATTGTTTATTTTATGGGCCAGCCTATGTTTTGGCTGAAAGGTGGTCTCCGGGAATGGCTTCAGTTCCGGTTCAGAAGGATGTCTAAGGGTCATAGTCTCAGGGGTTCCTTTAGTCTCTGTCAGAACAGTAACTCTGGTCTTTTTTGTGAATTTGATTTTTTGTTCTACAATTTTGCTCCCACTCTGTCTAGGACCCTCTGTTGTGATCCCAGTCAGAGTGTCCATAGGATTTTCAAGGCTGTGACCTTTTGGAAGCAGATTGCTAGACCTGTCTTCCGAGGCACCTTATTCTCCATTATATTTCCAGAGTATAGAACAGTGCCTAACACATAGTTGTTGTTGTTAGCTGTCGCTGAGTTGGCCCTGACTCATTGCTACCCCATGCACAACAGAACCAAATGCTGTCCAGTCCTGTGCCATCCCTGTGATTGGTTGCAGATCAAACCACATGATCCATAGGGTTCTCCTAGGCTGATTGGCAGAAGTAGATTGCCAGGCCTCTATTCTTAGCCCATCTTAGTCTGGAAGCTCTGCTGAAATCTGTTCAGCATCACAGTAACACATAAGCCTCCACTGACAGTCGGGTGGTGGCTGTGCATCAGGTGCATTGGCCAGGAGTCGAACCCGGGTCTCTTGCATGGAAGGTGAGAATTTTACCACTGCACCATCAATGTTGACACACAGTAGGTGCTCAATAAGTAGGTGTTGAGTGAATACGTTGAACTGAGTCTTCCCAACAGCCCTCTGAAGTGGATAATGTTCATCTCCCCATTTTCTAGAAAAAATAAGCTTAGAAAGGTGATTTCATCTGCCCAAAGCCACATAGCCTGAAAGAGGAGAAGCCAGTGTTGGGGACGTTACGAAAAAACCAAACCCATTGCCATCAAGTCGATTCCGGCTCATAGCGACCCTATAGAACAGAGTAGAACTGCCTCCATAGGGTTTCCAGGGCTGGAATCTTTATGGAAGCCGACTACCACATCTTTCTCCCAAGGAGTAGCGGGTAGGTTCAAACTGCTGACCTTTTGGTTAGCAGCCAAGTGCTGAACCACTGCACCACCAGGGCTCCTCTGGGGGGCCTTAAAGCCCCCCAACCTTTCTGCTTTTGTTTTAAGCAAATGCATAAGCAAGTCAAAGCCCCAGCCTTGCTTTCTCTCTGCCCCGACCCCTGCACCTCCCCAGGATTTTTCAGGACCCCAGTCCTCCACTGGGGAGGAGCAGATCTCTGTGGGCAGAGTTAAATCAATACTGTGCTGTCTTCAAACAAACAGCTCAGGAAGTCCGGTAACATTATTCGGCCACAGCAAACAAGAAAGCGAGCAGGAACGGGGGGTGGCGGTGAGACTAGCCAGCAAAGCTAAAAACAGATGCAACCCTCAGCCAAATGAAAATGGAAACATTAGGAGGCACTCAGCTGGCTCCCTGAGGAAGTGAGGGGGCACAGCCAGCACTGCTGGCTGATGGGTACCTCTGGTCAGATGGTGGCACTTTTGCTTGGGCTGTGCCCTCCCCTTCCGGCCTTTCTCTCTTCTCCAGAGACCCTGGCTGATTCAAAGCCCAATCAACTCCTACTCCTCCACCCTTCAAAGCCTGCTGCAGAAGAGGCAGCCCGGGGTGCTCACTGGGCTTTGCTACTTCGCAGTAAGGCAACTGGGAAACGGGTACTCGTGGGTCAGTGGTAGAACTCTTGCCTTCCACGCGGAAGGCCCAGGTTCGATTCCCAGCCAACACACCTCATGCACAGCCACCATTGCAGGCTGTCAGTGGAGGCTTTCGTGTTGCTATGATGTTGAACAGGTTTCAGCAGAGCTTCCAGAGTAAGACAAACTAGGAAGAAAGGCCTGGCAATCTACTTCCAAAAATCAGTTGATAAAAACCCTCTGGATCACAGCAGTCCAATCCCCAACCAGTCAGACGGATGGCGTAGGACTGGGTAACATTTTGTTCACTTGTGCATGGGGTCCCCGTGAGTTGGGGACCGGACTCGACTGCAGCTAACAACCTGTGCCTGGCGCTGCTTTTTTTGTTTTGTTTTTTTTTTTGTTTGTTTGTTGTTGTGTTTTAAGTAAAAGTTTGCATTTCAAGTTAGTCTCTTATATAAAAATTTGTACCTACAGTGTTATGTGACCCTAGTTGCTCTCCCTATACTGTGACAGCACACTCCTCCTTTCTACCCCGCATTTCCTGTGTCCATTCAACCAGCTCCTGACCCTCTTTGCCTTCTCATCTCGCCTCTGGACAGGAGCTGCCCATTTAGTCTCATGTATCTACTTGAGCTAAGAAGCACACGCTTCACGAGTATCATTTTATGTCCCACAGTCCAGTCTAATCTTTGTCTGAAGAGCTGGCCTCAGGAATTGTTTTAGTTCTGGGCTGATAGAGAATGTAGGGGCCATGCTTTCTGGGGTTCCTCCAGTCTCGGTCAGACCATTAAGTCTGGTCTTCGTACTAGAATTTGAGTTCTGCAGCCCACCTTTCTCCTACTCCGTCAGGGGCTCTCTGTTGTGTTCCCTGTCAGGATGGTCATTGGTGGTAGCCGGGTACCATCTAGTTCTTCTGGTCTCAGGCTGATGAAGCCTCTGGCTTACGTGGCCCTTCTGTCTCTTGGGCTAATATTTTCCTTGTGGCACTGCTTTTTAACATACTTATTTAATTGTCATGGCAGCCCGATGAGTTAGGTACTGTTACGATCCTATTATCCAGAGGGAGACACTCAGGCTCGCAGATCTGAAAGCCGCCCAGCTCATAGCTAGTGGAGTCAGCACTGGAACCTCCTGACTCCAGACTCCAAAGCTCATATTCCATTTCCTCTGTGGGCCTCGATTACCTCATCTGTAAAACGGGAGTGATGCTAGTCTCAGCCACGTGGGGCTGTTGTGGGGACTCTATGGGATGGTGCAGAGGCCCAGGTGAGGACTCTGTTAAGGGTCAAGGTCACTGTGGTCATGATCTGCACTTGCTATTCCCTCGATGGTGCAGTGGTTAAGCGCTCGGCTGCTAACCAGAAGGTCGGTCAGTGGTTCAAACACACCAGCGGCTCCATGGGAAGAAGATGTGGCAGTCTGCTTCCATAAAGATTCCAGCCTTGGAAACCCTATGGGGCAGTTCTACTCCATCCTAATAGGGTCACTATGAGTCGGGATCAACTCGATGGCTGTGGGTTCCCTCGGCTGGGGATGCTTTCTGCACAGTGCTGTTCTCCGTCTGAGAAACCCAACTCTAGGGGCCAACATGGTCAGTCGGTGGGACCCTGGCTCAAATCTCAGTGCCCCCACTCACTGCTAGGGAACTCTCTGTGCCCCAGTGTCCCTATGTGGAGAACAGGGACAAGCATGACACATGCCCCACAGGTTTGGGGAAGTCAGTGAAATTGGGCGTGTGTAGCCTGAGTTGGATCCCCTCCCTCACCTCTCAGAAGCCCTCACTAGCTCCCCGGGGCTCTGAGAATTGAAGCCAAAGTCCTCTGCAGGACCCACAAGGCCTGCGGATCTGATCCCTTCCCACCCCTCCCACCTCCTGCAGCCAGATCCTTCTTGCATTCAGGCTTCTTTCTGTTCAATTGTCCCCTCCTCCGAGAAGCCTTTCTCCACCACTGTCCTGTCTCTGGACATTCTCCCCATGCATGTTTCAGTTCTCTGGAGAACGTGTAACACTCTCGGAGATACCTCCTTGTTCGTGCATTGATTATGCACAGTAAGTCTCTTGCTGAGTAGAACATCAGCTCCATAAGGGCAGAGATTTTTGTCTATCTTGTTCACGGCTGTCTCTTCAGAGCCAACCCAGCACTGTAGGTGCTCAGGAAATGTTTGTGGAGTGATTGAATGAACAGATGGAGGGATGAGTGGATGGACAGATGGAAGGAAAGACGGATGGATGGATAGATGGATGAATGGATGCATGCATGGATGGATGGATAGGTGGGTGGATGGATGGATAGGTAGGTGCATGGATGATAGATGGGTGGATGGGTGAATGGATAGGTGGGTGGATGGATAGAGAGACAGATGGATGAATGGATGGATGGATAGGTGGGTGGATGGATGGATAGGTAGGTGCATGGATGATAGATGGGTGGATGGGTGCATGGATAGGTGGGTGGATGGATAGAGAGACAGATGGATGAATGGATGGTTGGATAGGTGGGTAAATGGATGAATGGATGGATGGATGGATGGATGGAAAGACAGGTGGATGGATGGAAATATGGATGGATGGATGGATGGATAGGTGAATGGATGGATGGATAGGTGGGTGGTCATATGGAGAAACGGATGGATAGATGAATAGGTGGGGAGATGGGTGGATGGAAAGGCAGATGGATGGATGAATAGATGTATGGATGGATAAATGGACAAACTTAAAACAACTTCTTATTCAATGCAAAGGTGCAAGGGAGAAAGCAGCATGGACTGGGGACAAGGCCCCACGATACCAGCCCCATCACTGTCTGGGCCTGTGAGACAAAACACGGAGCCCGGGCCACGGCTCAGCTCTGATATTTCTCCCTCGTCTCCCTTCCAGGCACCTCCAGCCCTCCCCAGACTTCAGGCCCCTTTGCCCCTGCCGAAAATTAAGACTGTGGCCTCAGTCTTGTGGGAGGCCAACTCCAGCCACCAGACCAGGGAGGGGCCCACAGAGTAAGTGGAGGGGGCAGCCAGGAGCTGTGGGAAGAGGGGGTCAGGAGGTGGAGGGGAAGCACTGGACCCCAGGAAATCAATGGCCCCTCCAACTGTCTCCATTGCAGAAACTCCTAAAGGGAAATTCTTCCCTCCGAGGACTATCCCTCCCTGGCTACTGCCCAGACCCGGAGGCCAGGTGAGTTTCCCTCTCTTTTTCCAGGTTCCCTCCCCTGGCCTAGCCCCATCCTGCCCCGCCCTGCCCCAGACAGCCCTGATTTGATCTGATCTGATCTAACCTACCTCTCTTTCCACCTCACAGGGTACCAAGATGTGCCACTAAAGAGAGCCCCAGGGGCTGGAAGGGGTTTGTGAAGCAGAAATAAACTGTCAAGCCTGGTCTGTCCTCTGGAGTGTGGAGCAAGAGTGAGGCAGCCACCAGGGGGCAGTTTGGCATTGGAAATGGGTGGTCCCTGAGGCCCAATCCCCACCTGGCCAACACTGGAGGTTCCGGATCAAAGAGCTGAGAGTGAGGGAGCCAGCTCCTCTGGGCTCAGGAGTCTGGGCCCCCAGTCCCCTCTTCCCTCAGACCTTCAAACAGAATCTGCCACCCCCTAGGCTCCTCCCTCAGACCCTCACTTCTGCCCTCAGGACTCAGGAGTCCAGAGCACCACCCTTCCCCCACAAAAAAACCAAACCCATTGCCTTCAAGTCAGTGCTGACTCACAGCTACCCAATAGGACAGAGTAGAACTGCCCCATAGGGTTTCCAAGGCTGGAATCTTTACAGAAGCAGACTGCCACATCTTTCTCCCGCTAAGCGGCAGGTGGATTCGAACTACTGACCTTTTAGTTAGCAGCTGAGTTCTTTAACCACTGCACCATCAGAATCCCAGGCTTTCAGAAAATCAGGCATCTACCCTGTACTCCCCAAACCTTAAAAAAAAAAAAAAAAGTTGCCATCAAGTCGATTCCAACTCATAGCCACCATATGGAACAGAGTAGAACTGCCCCATAGGGTTTCCAAGGAGCGGCTGGTGGATTCAGACTGCCAACCTTTTGGTTAGAAGCCGTAGCTCTTAACTGCTGCACCACCAGGGCTCCAATCGGGACAAAAAAATTCCTGGACCCAGACCCAGTTATCCAAGTTCTAAGTCCCTAGTCACAGAAAAAGACCTCATGTCTCCTTGAGGTTTATGTACCCAGTCTTTCCACACCCTGCTGTTCTCATCCCTCTTTCCTCTATTCCCATCTGGGCTCCTTCTCCCAAAGTACCAATAACTTCCAGTCTAAATCCAGCCGAGGAAGTGTCTCCCCACCTCATCACTAATCCTAGAGTGAACAACACTGCCTCTCTCACTTTAGTCTGAATCAGTCCACATTCCCTGAACCCCCGCCTTGTGTCCAGCCCCAGGCTGGAAACACAGCAGTGATGACACAGCCACAGCCCTGCCAACCAGGAGCTCACAGTCCAGTGGGGAGACAGACCTGTCCGCAGATAGTGACAGCCCAGAGTGGGAAGAACTGGGATGGGGGCCCTGGGGACTGCAGGAATCCCGAGGGGGCAGCTGACCCAGCCTGGGCAGTCAGGGAGGGCTTCCAGGAGGAGGGGACATTGTCTGAGCTGAGACTCAAAAGATGAGAAAAAGACAGCATACCAGGAGCACGGAAGCATGTATGCGAGATTTAGTTCCAAGCAACAGAATCTACCTCTGGGGCAGCAAGGGAATTTATTGAAAGGATTTCGGATCGCTCCCAGAATCCCAGGAGGGATTGGAGAACCAGGAGCAGAAAATGAGCAAGAACATTGGCAGCTGGCCAGCCACGGTAGCCCAGCCACAATCACATCACAGAACCGGTCTGATGAGGACAAGCTGGTGCCCCAATGACCACTGGAAGCTGCACGCACCTCGCCGCCTCTGCTGCCCTAGAAAACCGGACGTGGCTGCTCTTCTCATTAGCTAGTGCCCATAACAAATTCCTTCAAAACAAAGTGGCTTAAGTGACAACACTTTATTACTCATGGTTGCTGTGGGCCAGGATTTCAGGAAGGGCTCAGTTGGGTGGTTGTGGTTTAGCACTGGTCTTGCAGTTGCAATCAAACGGTGTCTGCAGCTGAAGCAGCTGGGAGCTGGAGTCTCAGAGCCTATCTGTGTGGTCTCTGCTTTGGCTGCTTTGGGCTTCCGCACAGCATGGCAGCTTCCATGCAGTGCGACTGCTTATATGGTGGCTGAAACTTCATGGAGAATATTCCAGCGAACAAGGCAGCAGCTAGATGGTCTTTTCTGAGCTGATCTCAGAAGTCATGCAGCATCATCTCTGCCACATTCTGTGGTTACATGTGAGTCACAAAACTGCACAGATATTACAGGAGGGGACATACGGAGCCCTGGTGGAGCAGTGGTTAAGCACTCGGCTGCTAACCAAAAGGTCAGCTGTTCAAACCCACCAGCCGCTCCGTGGGAGAAAGATGTGGCAGTCTGCTCCTGTCAAGATTCCCGCCTAGAAAATTATGGGGCAGTTCTACTCTCCAACATGGGATCGCTGTGACTTGGAATAGGCTAGAGGGCACCCAATAACAATAACAACACCAACGGGGCAAGGATGGAATTGGCAAAATAATTCATTGCACAAATATTTGTTCAGCTCCTCCCCGTGCCAAGCACAGTTCTAAGCACCGGAGATACCAAAACCAAACCCGTTGCCGCCAAGTCGATTCTGACTCATAGTGACCCTATACGACAGAGTAGAACTGCCCTACAGGGTTTCCAAGGAACACCTGGTGGATTCAAACTCCTGAGGTTTTGGTTAGCAGCCGGAGCTTCTGGAGATACAGGAACCAACAAAGCGAAGTTCCTGTTTTCTTGTTTACTGGGCAAGACAAACAATAAAAAAAAAATAATAATGAAATGTAATCTACCTGATAGTGATAAATGCTATGGAGGAAAAATGAAGTAACAGAAAGGGAATGGGGGGTGGCCAGGAAAGCTCTCTGGAGAGGTGTGGAGAAAAGATTTGAAGCAGGTGAGGGAGGGAGCTATGTGGATTTCCGGGGGAGTGTCCCAGCAGACGAAATTGCAAGGGCAATAGTGTTTTGAACCTGAAAGCCTGGAAGCAACCAGACCCTGGTAGCTAGAGTAGAATTAGCAAGGGGAGGGAGTAGAGATAGGTCAGAGAGGTAATGAGGCCAGATCAAGGACCCTGTGAGCCGCGGAGAGAACTTTAGCTACCACTCTGGGTGAGAAGGGAGCCACGTGGGAGGATTCTGAGCAGAATGATGGTATCTGACTCACGTTTTAACGGGATCCCTCTGGCTGTTCTTTGGGAATAAACCGTAGGGGCAAGGACACATGATGTTACAGTACTGGTTTCTGCAAGTCTGCAAAGGGCCGCAGCTGTGTTTATATTCTTCCATCCTCCGTATGCTGTTGTTGTATGCCATCGAGTCAGTTCTGATTCATAGGGACCCTGTAGGAGAGAGTAGAACTGCCCCATAGGCGTGGGTGGATTACCCAATAAGCAAGGTATGTGTGGGCTTATTTATGTTTACTTATTAATCTGTAGTGCACAATTTCACCTGTTTTCACCCATGTGAAATTATGCACTACAGCTTAGTAAGTAAACACTATTAAGCCCATGCATACCTTGCTTACTGTAAACCAGTGCTTACCTTGCTTACTGGTTAATCTGCCCCAGCCCATAGGGTTTTCTAGGCTGTTATCTTTAGTGGATTGCCAAGTCTTTCTCCCGCGGAGCTGCTAGGTGCGTTCAAACTGCCAGCCTTTTGGTTAGCAGCCAGCCAAGTGCTTAACTGTTCTATGCCATCAGGGCTCCTTCTTCATACAGACTCAAAGTATTCCTTCTCCCTCACCTAGAATGTCAGCTGGTTGGGTGCCTGAGGAAGGTGGAAGGGGGATGGCTGATGAGAGGGCACCCACCCATGTCCATCCAGGCCAGGGCAGCAGGTGCACGAGCCACGGGCAGAAGAGCTGGGAGTGGGTGTCTGGGGTGGCACTGTGGGAGCTTATGCCTGCGACCACTCGGGGCTGCTGTCTGGGAGTGCGGCTGCACGGTCCGGTCCGGGAGTGAGGTTGTATCCTGTGTGCTATGATGATCTAACCTGGGTAAGGTCTGCACGTGAGCCTGTGTGCTCCTGAGTTTGAGCCTTGCAAGCCTTTTCGCAGCGCCTGCTCTGTGCCTGGGCTTGGGCTGGAGAGTGCTGGGGACACAGAGTGCTGGAGACAGACCTGACCCCAGACAGTGACAATCCAGAGTGGGCAGGGCTGCGATGGGTGAACCCAGGGAGCTGCAAGAGCCCAGAGGGTGCAGCTGACTCAGCCTGGGGAGTACGGAGGGCTTCCTTGAGGAGGAGATGGTATGACTAATACTAAAAAGTCACTTTTCTAAGTATAACAAGAAGCCTTGGTGGCACAACCAATTCAGCACTCAGCTGCTAACAGAAAGGTTGGTGGTTCAAACTTACCCAGCAGCTCTGCAGGAGAAAGATCTGGCAATGTGCCTCTGTAGATTACAGCCTAGAAAACCCTGTGGGGAAGTTCTACTCTGTCACATGGGGTCACTATGTGTCATAACCGACTCCAGGGCACCTAACAACAACAACCCTGTGTAACAATTGATCTCCTGTATGAGCAATGAGGAGCCCTGGTGGCATAGTGGTTAAGAGCTCAGCTACTAACCAAAACATCAGCAATTAAAATCCACCAGCCGCTCTTTGGAAACCCTATAGGGCAGTTCTGCTCTGTCCTGTAGGGTCATTATGAGTCAGAATCAACTTGACACAACAGGTTTGGTTTTGGTTTTCTAATGAGCAATGAATGATTAGCCTTGACCAGTGTGACAATACTCCTAGGCTGACCTGTGATCTAAGTGACCCCTCTGTGTCTCATGTGACCCTCTCCACACTTTGTCTGAGGCCTCTGAATCTCTCCCACCATGACCAGCGACTCCCCGTTCTGATCAGTGCCTCCTGGGCAAGCGTCTCCCAGGTGACCACCCCCACCTCCCTGCCCAACCAGCAGCCTGGGGTATTTTGCCCCACAGTGACCTGGGTTGTGAGGAGCCTCCGGGGCAGTCTGACCTGTGACCTCCAGTGTGACCTGTGACCCCCACTTTCTGGCCGGCCGGGCCCCTTCCCCCAGCCCCAGGTGCACTGATCCTCTCCCCTCCCCCACTCACCTGCTTCTGCCAGCCTGCTTCCCTCCCTTCCCCTCAAGGCTGGGAGGCAGCATACACAGGGGAGAGGGAGGAGGAAGGGGGGTGGCATTCCTGGGATTCCCAGGAGACGGGGGCGGAAAGGGAGGGCCCCACGGGGGAGAAAGCCGGCAACCCCCTCCCCCCCCACAATGGCAGAGGACTGGGCGGAACTGGGATCGGAAGACCATTAGGTATGAGATTGAACTGGCCAGTTCCAGACCACTGGCCAGAACAGCTCAGAGCACTGGCCACAGGGGAGGGCATGCTTGGAGCAGCTGTTCTAGGCCACTGGGCAGGCTGGAAGCCACTGGGCAGAGTGATTAGTCCTACCCCGGCCACTGGGTAGAACTGGGGTTCACGGGTTGTTCTGGGAGAGGCTAACTCAGGCCACTGGTCAAGCTAGTTGACTGGGAGAGGCCAGTGAGAGTCCCTGGTAATGCTGGGGGCCACTAGTGACACTGGGAGAGGACAGTGCAGGCCACTGGTTGTACTGGGGTCTGCTGGTTTAAACTGACCAGGTCACTGGCCATAGTGGGAAGGACCCTAAAGTCCCTGGACAGACTGAGGAGGGAGAGGTCCGCCATGGCCGGGTGAGGTCAGAGCCCAGGCCACAGGCTAGACTGGTCGGTCAGGCCACCGCCACCAGCGCTGGTCAGCCGAGCCGGAGGCCGGGGCTTGGAGGCGGAGGGAGCCTCGCGCCTGTCAGCCCGCGGTGCACTGGGAAGTCGGCTCCCGGGCAGTGGGAGGTCCTGGCCCCGCGCCCGGACTGGGGGAATTGACGGGGGGGCGGGGGGGCGGAGGGCGGGGCGGGGCGGGGCCTCCTGCTCCCCAACCCACTGCGGCCGAGCCGCAGGCAGCCCGGGCTCAGTCGCCGCCGCCGCCGCCGCCGCCGCCGCCGCCGCCGCGAACATGGAGCCCCCGGACGCCTTGGCTGGGGCGCGCAGGGCCTCGCGGCTGCTGCTGCTCACGCTCCTACTCGGGGCTCGCCCAGGTATGGCTAGGGCTGAGAACAGAGCGGCACTGGGGGGTGGCTCAGCGGGAAGAAGGAGCAAAACCTGGGAACCCCAGGGAGTAGGGATATGGGAACATTGGGGTGTGCCCCTCCCAATGAGGGACCTGGGGACAGACAGGCAGGGGAGCTGGGGGTAGCATGGCAGTGGATCAGAAAGCACCCGAGAAGTCAGCTCCCTCCCCGCTAAGGACCCAGGAATCCAGGCCCCCCTGTACCCCTCCCTCAGACTCTAGAATCTGGGTCCCCAGCCCCCTCCTCCCTCAGACCAGGAGTCCAAGCCTCCAGCAGCCTCTTCCCACAGGGCACAAAAGACCAAAACGTCAGGGATCCTGCTCAAAAGTTCTCAAGTTTGGAGGAGGTCAGGTACCCCTCAGAGAAGCTGGGGACCCTGTGGCTAGAAACCACCAAGTGGCATCCATATGGGGGCTCCCCGACATAGACTCGCAAGTCAGACCCCAAAGACCCCGCCTCCCTCCTGCAAAAGGCTGGAGCACTGGCCTGGACAGTGGCAGTGGAACAAAGTGCTTCCGAATGACAGTGCCCCTTCCTGGGGCCCCAGATAAATCCACACACCTGCGTGGTGGTGGGAGGGGAGGAGGCCCTGAGGGGCTGGGAACTGAGGAACCAGGCAATGAGAGAGATTGGGGCAGAGAGAGGAAACCTCTCTACCTTCCCTTTCTGTCTGCAGCTCATACCCCGCCCCAGACTTCACCTGGCCCCACGCCCCCTCCCCTGGGACTGGCAGGGGTCAGAAGTGGGTGCCTGGGAATCCACGCCCCTGGCACAAGTATGGCAAATAGTGGATCCCCAGGGACTGGGCTGGGCCGGGCTGGGTAGGAAAGAGAAGGGAGGTTCTAAGAATTGAGAGCTGTGGTGCCAGAATGCCAGCCCAGAGGGTGAAAGAGCATGGTTTCCTGACAAGAACAACTTGTTCTGCCTGCACCCGGGACCCAGGAGTCCAGACCCGCAGCCCCCGACTTTCCCAAGATTCAGGAGTCAGGCCCCCAGGTCCCTCCTCCTTCAGACCCAGGAGTCCGAGTCCCCAAGCCCCAGCTCCCTCAAATCTAGGAGTATAGCCCCCCAGCCCCCTCCTCCCTCAGTCCCAGGAGTCCAGGACCCTAGGCCCCCTTCCTTCAGGACCCAGGAGTCCAGGCCCTCCTCCACCAGGATCCATGACTTAGGCCTCCAGGGACCTCCTCCCTCAGGACCCAGGATCCTGGGCTTCAACCCTACCCTCTTCTGGGGTGACTCACCTTACCCCTATCAAAGAGACGGGGGGCCGAGGGGGAGCAGGGGGCTCTGGCGCCAAGCTGGACAAGTCTGATCCAGCCTGTCCCTCCCACATTCCTGAAACCTGCCCAGCCCTGTCCCCCTTTGCCACCCCCATGCGCCCAGCCCGCCTCAGCTCCAGGCCCAGCCACAGCCCACACCCAAGACCCCCACTTCTGAGGGAGGGTGAGAGACCCAGGGACTGAAAGAGACAGGCTGAGAGATAGAGACACAGAGAGACAGAGATGGAGGAACTGAGAGATGAACATACCAAAACCAAGAAATAGACTGAGACCCAGGATGAGCATCACCCAAGCAGGGATGGTGACCAGAATGGAGAGAGACAGGTGGCCACATCACTGTGCAGGCCCAGCCTAGGTGCTGGAGGCAAGGATGAGCCAGCCCTGGCCCTACTCTGAGGGCATTTGGTCTAGTGGGAGAAGTAGGGTGGACACAGCTGTATCCCAGGGTGATTGAATGGAGGTCCCCAGGGCACTGTGCCACCCAGGGTGGAGCCCTCAACTCAGCACGTGAAGGGAGAGATGGAGAGAAACTGTCAGCGACAAAGAGATGGGGGGGCCAGGGGCCTGGATTCCTGGATCTGAGGGAGGAGTGGGCTGGGGGCTGGACCCCTGGGTCTGAGGGAGGAGGGGTTGGGTCTGGACCCCTGGGTCTGAGGGAGGAGGGGGCTGGGGGCTGGACCCCTGGGTCTGAGGGAGGAGGGGTTGGGTCTGGACCCCTGGGTCTGAGGGAGAAGGGGGCTGGGGGCTGGACCCCTGGGTCTGAGGGAGGAGGGGGCTGGGGGCTGGACTCCTGGGTCTGAGGGAGGAGGGGTTGGGTCTGGACCCCTGGGTCTGAGGGAGGAGGGGTTGGGTCTGGACCCCTGGGTCTGAGGGAGGAGGGGGCTGGGGGCTGGACCCCTGGGTCTGAGGGAGGAGGGGTTGGGTCTGGACTCCTGGGTCTGAGGGAGGAGGGGGTTGGGGGCTGGACCCCTGGGTCTGAGGGAGGAGGGGGCTGGGGGCTGGACCCCTGGGTCTGAGGGAGGAGGGGTTGGGTCTGGACTCCTGGGTCTGAGGGAGGAGGGGGTTGGGGGCTGGACCCCTGGGTCTGAGGGAGGAGGGGGCTGGGGGCTGGGGGCTGGACCCCTGGGTCTGAGGGAGGAGGGGGCTGGGGGCTGGACCCCTGGGTCTGAGGGAGGAGGGGGCTGGGGGCTGGACCCCTGGGTCTGAGGGAGGAGGGGGCTGGGGGCTGGACTCCTGGGTCTGAGGGAGGGGGACTGTGTCTGGCGGACTGTCCCTGGTGGAGGTGGGTGAGCACTCTTGTTCTCCCGCAGGTGCTGAGGCTGAGGTGCACATATCCGTGACCCCCTTGGTAGAGGTGATGCGAGGAGACCCTGTCACTCTGGACTGCACCCCCTCGGGGGCACAAGATCATTATGTGATGGAATGGTTCCTGGTGAGCGCCTCAGGCCTGGAGTCAGGGCACGCGGGTCTGCAAAGGCTACCTCATCAGAGCCCAAAGGACCCTTAGCACTCCACCAAACTATGTTTCCATTTGACAGATAGGGAAACTGAGGCTCAGCAAGGACTCACAGGGTCCCCTGATATCCTCCTTCAGAGTGCTGGTTCTTGAGAGAGAGAGAGAACATTCAGAGACAAAGACACCAGGAAAGCAAGAGACCCCAGGGCAGGAGGAGAGAGAGAGAAACCCCTTGGCGACCCACGTGTGACAGAGTAGAACTGTGGTCCATAGGGTTTTCTTGGTTCTAACCTTTATGGAAGCAGATCACCGGGCCTTTCTTCCAAGAGAGAAAGAGAAGCAAAGAAAACGAGAGGGTGGGGGAGGAGAGGAGGAGACAGAGTGGAAGAAAGACAGGAACAGAACGAGGTGGAGGAAGAGGGAAAGAGAAAGTCAAAAGATAGGGAAGCAAGGAAGGAGGCGGAGAAGGGGGCAGAGAGAAAGCAAGATGCAAAAAGACAGACCTATAGAGGAGCAGAGAGAAACGGATGTGGAGAGAGAAGGGGAGGGATGGAGGAGGGTCGGACTGGGCAGCCCGAGCTGAGGCCTTGCTCGCTCGCAGACGGACCGCTCGGGGGCCCGCCTCATCCTGATCTCGGCAGAGCTGCAGGGTTCAAAGGTGCAGGGCATGGTGTACCACTCCCAGGGACGCAGCCCCCCACACCAGCTGGACTCCCAGGGGCGCCTGGTGATGGCCGAGGCCCAGGTGGGCGACGAGCGGGACTACGTGTGTGTGGTGAAGGCTGGGGCGGCAGGCACTGCCGAGGCCACCTTACGGCTCCGTGTCTTTGGTGAGTGTCCAGAGGCTCCCTGGGGGCGGGGAGGCAGGTGAGAGCCTGAGAAGAGGCTCCTGACGTTAATGTCTTCTCTATAGTAAAACCAGAGACCACCGAGGTTGAGCCCAACAAAGGGACACTGTCTGTGATGGAAGACTTGGCACAGGAGGTACCTCAGGGGTGGACCTTGAGACCAGGGTACTGGGGGAGAAAGAGGCCAGGGCCTGGACAAAGGAGGGGTCTGAACTCCTGGGTCCTCGTACGGAGGGGACTGGGGTCCAGATGCCTGGATCTGAGGGAGGAGTGGGCTGGAGGCCAGACTCCTGGTCTGAGGGAGGAGGGGGCTGGGGGTTGACTCCTGGTCTGAGGGAGGAGGGGGCTGGGGATTGGACTCCTGGTCTGAGGGAGGAGGGGGCTGGGGGTTGGACTCCTGGTCTGAGGGAGGAGGGGGCTGGGGGCCGGACTCCTGGGCCTGAGGGAGGAGGGGGCTGGGGGCCGGACTCCTGGGTCTGAGGGAAGTGTGGGTTGGGGGCCTGGACTCCTGGGTCTGAGGGAGGAGGGGGCTAGAGTCCTGGACTCCTGAAACTTGGGATAGAATAAGGAGGGGTCCTCAGGGAGGACGGTCTGGGGACCCCGACTTGAGAGCCCTGGCTCTAAGCCCAGGGCCACACCTGCATCTGCCTCAGATTGCCACCTGCTTCAGCCGGAACGGGAACCCAGTCCCCCAGATCACATGGTATCGAAATGGGCAGCACCTGGAGATGCCTGCGGAGGTGAACTCGGGTGAGCGGCACTGCAGCCATGGGGGTGGGGGTGAGGGCGGCTGGGGGCCCCTGACCACTTCCCCCCATCTCTCCCAGAGGGCTACACAGTCAGCCGCACCATCCGGGAGGCCTCGGGCCTGCACTCTCTCTTCAGTGTCCTCTACCTGCGGCTCCGCAAAGCCGACCGGGATGCCAGTTTCCACTGTGCCGCTCACTACAGCCAGCCCAGGGGCCGCCATGGCCGCCTGGACAGCCCTCCCTTCCGCCTCACCCTGCACTGTGAGTCCACGCTGGCCCTGACCTCTGACCCCACCTCACTGCAGCCTGGTCTACCTCACACAGAAGTGTGTGCAGGTGCTGGCCTCTGTCCTCTAACCTCGGACTCCTTATAGCACTCTGAGCCCCATCAAGCATTATGACTCAAACGTTGAGCTCCCCACTCGCCACACACTGAATTGAGTCCCAGTATGACATCCGGCCCCTAATCTCACACTGACCCGTCACCCACACTGACTTCTGACCCTTGACCTGTAACCTCAGTTTCTCTCAACCTCTTGCCTCTGGTTCCTGATCTCAGATGATGTGTAAACCTGAGGCTTCAACCATATGCCCTCCAACCTTTGACCAACCTTAGCAGTGATCTCTCTCCCTTCATCCAGTCCTGCCTCTCACCCCTGACCCCCAGTCTCCGTGCCCTTTCCTTAGATCCCACAGAGAATGTGCAGTTCTGGCGGGCCAGCCCGTCAACCACAGAGGGCTGGGTACGAGAGGGTGACACGGTCCAGCTGCTCTGCCGGGGAGATGGCAGCCCCAACCCAGAGTACACCTTTTTTCGTCTTCAGGTGATCACCCCCTTGTCCCTTTGGAACCCTCAGCCCCTGACCTCTGTGACAGACTCACCTGCACAAGCTTCTAACATTAGACCTGGGTGGCTGCTGAGCACCCTGACCCCTGATGTGAGAGGCCCCTGGCTTAGCCTAGGAGCCCGGGTGGCACGGTTGTTAAGCACTTGGCTGCTAACCAAAAGGTCAGCACTTTAAATCTACCAGCTGCTCCGCAGGTGAAAGATGTGGCAGTCTGCTTCCTTAAAGACTGCAGCCTTGGAAACCCTATAGGGCACCTCTCCTCTGCTGTATAGGGTCGCTGTGAGTCAGGATCGACTTCATGGGAACAGGTTTGGTTTGGGTTTGGCTTAGCATGATGCCTGCCTTAGGTGACCTCTGACCTAACAAAACCCCTGACCTCTGATTTGAGAGAGTCCTGACATAGCATAAAGTTTGAGCGGGACTATAAATCTAAAGGCTGGCAGTTCTCACTTACCCAGTGGCACTAGGAAGAAAGGCCTGGCAATCTGCTTCCATAAAGATTACAGCCAAGAAAACCCTATGTAGCAGTTCTACTCTGTAACACATAGGGTCTCCATGAGTTGGACTCGACTCAACAGCAACAGATTTGGTTTGGGTTTTTGTTTTTTTTAACTTAGCGTGATACCTGCGTTGGGTGACCCCTAACCCCTCAGTTGAATGGGATCAGAACTAATACAATACTAACCTGGTGACTTCTGACCCACTCAGACCCCAGACTCTGACCTGGGTGGCCCCCGGCCCAGCATGACTCTGCCAGCCCAGGGTGGCTCCTAAACCTGATTCCTCACCCACGGCCCCCAGGACCAGCAGGAGAAAGTACTAAACACCAATCTGGATGGGAACCTGACTCTGGAAGGGGTGCATCGGGGCCAGAGCGGTACCTACGGCTGTAGGGTGGAGGACTACGACGCCGCGGAGGACGCTGAGCTCTCCCAGACCCTGGAGCTGCATGTGGCCTGTGAGACCCAGGAAAGGGTGGAGGGAAGGGACAGGGCTCTTGGCATCCACTGTCTCCTCACCCTCTCCCCCCTTCTGGAACATACTCCCTCCAACCCTTTCTCTCCCTGCCCTGGTCCAGCCGTCTTCTCTTCCCCTGGGCCCCTGCCCCACCCTCCTCCTTTTTTTTTTTTTTTAATAATTTATTTTATTTTTGTTGTTGTAGAAAATATACACAGCAAAACATACACCAGTTCAACAATTTCTACTCGTAATGCCATGACATTGAGTGCGTTTTTCAAGTTGTGCCGTGATTCTCATCCTCCTTTTCAGAATGACTCCTCCACCATTGACGTAAACTCCCTGCCCCCTTAGCTTCTTATCTAACCTTTCGAGTTACTTTTGTCAGTTTGATCAGAGAGCTCTTTCTAAAGCACAAAGCTGACTCTCTGCTCAGAACCTGCCACGGCTCCCCAGTGCCCCTGGGAGACAGCCCAGCTCCTCACCACGGCTTTCAAGGCCCTTCAAAGTCTGGCTCTGCCCACTTGGGCAGCTTGACCTTCAGCTGATGCTTCTCCCCGGTCAAGGGCATCTCATCATCACAGCCCACGCTTCTTTCCTCATTCTTTCGTTAAATCCCCACGCTCCCTACCATCTATTTCCTACTCTTGTCTTCTAAGGAATCTCGGTCCACTGGTAGCCGAGCCCCGTGGAAGCGGTGTTCCTTCTCGGGACTCGTTATAGAGGACATAAGGAGTCCTTGAGTGGTGGAAAGCATTAAGCGTTGGATGACTAGCTGAAAGCTTCGTGATTTGAATCCACCCAGAGGCACCTTGAGCCTTACCTGGGCCAAGGTGTGGAGCTCGGCTTTCTTCTAAGGGCACTGGGGAGCCATGGTAGGTTCTGAGCAGAGGAGGGTCAGGTTTGTGCTTTAGAGAGAGCCCTCTGGTCAAGTGCCCTCTGACTCCAAAAGGTCACAGCCTTGAAAACCCCATGGAGCACAGTTCTACTCTGCAAACACATGGAGTCGCCAAGAGCCAAACAATAACAAGGACCTATGCCCCCTTACCTGGGACCAGACCCTGTGCCAGATGTTGGGGACACTCCTGTGAACAAGACAGCCCAGCCCCCCAGCTTCCCAGAGCTCATAAATGCTAAAGAAGACACTTTGAGTAGCGATAAATGCACTGATGGGGAATTACGCAAGGGATGAGATGGATTGGCAGGGAGAGCAGGGAATATTTTATTTTATTTTTTTAATTTTATTGTACTTTAAGTGAAAGTTTTTAATTCAAGTTAGTCTCTCATACAAAAATTTATACCTACATTGTTATGTGACCCTAATTGCTCTCCCTATACTGTGACAGCACACTCCTCTTTCCACCCCAGATTCCCCATGTCCATTCAACCAGCTCCTGACCCTCTCTGCCTTCTCATCTCGCCTCCGGACAGGAACTGCCCATTTAGTCTCATGTATCTACTTGAGCTAAGAAGCACACTCTTCACGAGTATCATTTTATGTCCCATAGTTCAGTCTAATCTTTGTCGGAAGAATTGGCCTCGGGAATGGTTTTAGTTTGGGCTAACAGAGAGTCCGGGGGCCATGTCTTCCGGGGTCCCTCCGGTCTCAATCATACCATTAAGTCTGGTCTTTTTACTAGAATTTGAGTTCTGCACCCCGTCTTTCTCCTGCTCCGTCAGGGACTCTCTGTTGTGAGCGAGGACTATTTTAGATGGGAGGAGTTGTGTTCCTGGAAGCAGTTTCTGATTCGGAGATCGGCAGGCAGGAAGTTTTTTGGCGAATACTTGTAAACATAGCTGAAACAATGGACTCAGACATACCAGCGATCACAAGATGGCGCAGGACCGGGCAGGGTTTCATTCTGTTCTATGTAAGGTCGCTGTGAGTTGGAGCCAACTCAATGGCAAATACCAACAGCCACCACCACCTTGGAGTCAATATCTGTTGAGAGAGGGGTGACAGAAGCAGCGTGAGGCAGAGGGAGAAGTGGGGCTGTGATGCCATTGCAACAACGCCTCGGTTGTCCCCACGGGGCACCTGGAAGCTAAGATGGCCCTTCAGAGTTGGGGCTGGAGAGCTGGGCTTTTGTACCCCCACGTCAACCAGGCACTGGGTGTAGTTTGCCCCCGGAAGGGGGCATGACCTTGGGCGAGGGGGCTCTCTGCAGCTGTGGCAGTTCCCAGAGAGGGCTGACAGCTGACAGCCTTCTCAGCAGCTGGAGGAATAAATCCTAGAGGAAGCAACTGTGCTTCCACAGCAGGTGGCAGGGAGGCCTTTCTGAGAAGGGGATGTTTGAGCAAGGACGCAAAGAACGAGAAGGAACCAGAAATAAGAAGAGCACTCCAGGCAGAGGGAACAGCAAGTGTAAAGGCCCCGAGGCAGGGCCCATTTTGGCATACAGCAAGAGAACATGGTGATTGGAGCTTACTGGACACGGGGGAGGGTGGGAGATGAGGCTGAAGAAGTGGGCAGGGACCAGACCAGGCAGGATATTATAGGCTGTGTTAAGGAGCTTGGTCCTGATGCTGAGGGTACTGGGGAGCCACTGCAGGATTTTTAAGCAAAGGACATGGCTGACCAACATGTGTTTTGAAAAGACCACTCTGGCTGCTAAGTGGAGGATGGAATGGAAAGGACAAGGGTGGCAGCAGGGAGACCTGTGAGGAGGTGACTGCAGGGTCTGAATATGTCAGAGCAGGAGGTGGAGAGCAGTGGGAGGGTCTAGCCTGGAGGCAGAGCAGATAGCCCTTGAGGACAGGATCCATGGGGGATGATGGGGAGGAGAAGCCCAGGCTTGTTTGGGTTTTAGCAATAGGATGGGTGGCAAGGCTGTGAGGAATACTTAACACCCCCGGGTTACCTGTTAACCTCGGGCTCAGGTGTCAGCCCTGGAAGAAAGGGGTCAGTGGGCCTTATTTTGGAGTCAGGCTTGTAGAGTTTAGCTCGGGGGCTTGGATGGGAGGATGGAGATTTCATAAGGAGAAGGAGGAGGAACGCTCGGCATTCTGTGCTTACACCAAAAACACCAAACCTATTGCTGATGAGTCAATTCCGACTCATGGCGACCCTATAGGACAGAGTAGAATTGCCCCATAGGGTTCCAAGGAGTGGCTGGTGGATTCGAACTACTGACTTTTTGGTTAATAGCCATAGCTCTTAACCGCTGCACCACCAGGGCTCCATCCTGTGCTTAGGAGTGTCCATTAATGTCTGTACCCCTGACAGCCCTGGAGAACCCCTAAGTGGGTGAGAGGTTGGGGAAGTGACAGTCTATGTGTCCCCCAAACTCCAGACCTGGACCCCCTGGAGCTCAGCGTGGGAGAGGAGCTTTCCTTACTGCTGGGCAGCAGCGCAGGCGTGAACTGCTCCGTGCAAGGCCTGCCCACCCCGGCCCTGCGCTGGACCAAGGTGAGGGGGAAGGGGCCCCAGCCCGTGCACCCTCCACCTGCACCCTCCTCCCTTCCTCGAGCCCTCACCTCCTCACTGCCCTGCCTCTCCCATCCCCAGGACTCAGTACCTGTTGGGGACGGCCCCACGCTGTCACTCAGCTCCATCACCTTCGACTCTGCCGGCACCTACGTCTGTGAGGCCTCCATGTCCACGGTGCCCCTCCTGAGCCGCACACAAAGCTTCAAGCTGCTGGTCCAAGGTTTGGGGTCGGGGGCAGGCCTGGATGGGGACAATGGGGTAGGGGACCAGGACAAACAGGATGTGCCCATGGCTAGACCCTCCGTCTTCCCCTGTGGGTTGTTGTTAGTGGCTGTCGAGTCATTTCTGACTCATGGGGACCCTACATGTGCAGAGTAGAACTGCCCTCATAGGTCTGTCAAGACTGTGACCGTGTGGAAGCAGATCGACAGGCCTGTCTTCCCAGGTGCCTCTGGGTGGGTTTGAACTGCCAGCCTTTGGGCTAGTAGTCGAGCGCTTAACCGTTTTCACTGCCCGGGGGCTCCTGTCTTTCCTTCCTGTCCTCTCCCTTCCATTCTGTGCCTCTCTCACTTTGATCCCCACCACTGCCCCCAACAGGGTCCCCAGAGCTGAAGGCAGAAGAGACCCAGCCCAAGGCTGAGGGCATCTGGCAGGAAGGAGACGAAGTCAAGCTGATCTGCTCTGCCCGCGGTTACCCAGTGCCCAAACTCAGCTGGAGCCAGCTGGGCGGCAGTGTAAGGGACCCTCTTCACCCCGAATCCTCCTCCGGGACCCAGGCATTCCCCCCCAACCCCCTCACTGAGCCAGGCGTTGTGTCCCCAACTCCCTGGGGGCCTGGGCATCCTCCACCGCTGCCCTCACCCCAGCCCTTGGCGCCATGCATGCGGGCCTGACCTTAGCCTCCTCAGCCAGCAGAATTGGCCCCTGGAGGGCAGGGCTGGGTGAGCAGCTCCCTGATCCTGAAGGTGACCAGTGCCCTGAGCCGTGATGGCGTCTCCTGTGAGGCCTCCAACCCCCACGGGAACGTCCGGCATGTCTTCCACTTTGGTACCGGTGAGTACCCACACTGGGGGTGGGAGCCAGGCATGGGGCAGACAAAGCCCTGCTGGCTGACGCCTTCCTCTGCCCTGTTCCTGCAGTGGCCCCTCAGACCGCCCAAGCCGGAGTGGCTGTCATGGCCGTGGCCATCAGCGTGGGCATCTTGCTCCTCGTCATTGCTGCGTTCTATTGCATGAGACGCAAGGGACTCCCTGGCTGCTGCCGGCAGGGGGAGAAGGGAGCACCGTGAGTGACCTGCAGCCTCTGACCTCTGAGTTGACCTCTGTGATCCTACGCATCCCTAGCTCCACCCCTGACTTTATCCCCAACCTCAACCTCAACTCTATCCCCAGCTGAACCCCAATCCCATCTCCAACCCCAAACCCAACCCACAGCCATCCCCAACCCCATCCACATCCCCAGCTACATCCCTTAACCCAACGCATAGCCATTCCCAAACCTATATCTATTTTTAAACCCAGTTTAACCCCATCCAAATCCCCCATCTCCTCTCCAGCCCCAAACTTATTCCCATCCCCAAACCAAACCCCATCCCCGAAGCCAAACCATAACCATCCCCAAACCTATCGCCATTCCCATTCCCAAACCCAACTTAACCCCATCCCCATCCCCAAATCCAACCTCATCACCAATCCCAACGCTGCCCCCATCCTTAATCCCAAACCCAACCTGTAACCATCCACAAACCCATCCCCATCTAACATCATCTTCAACCCACCCAACTACATCCCCATTCTCAATCCCAACCTATCACCATCCACAAACCCATCTCTATCATCAGCCCCAACTCCAGCCACACCCTCAACCTTTAACTCCAACTTTTTCTCCAACCCCAATCTATCATCATCTGCCCCAAGCCTTCCACAGCCACATCCTCAATCCCACACCAACCCGTAACCATCAACAAACCCAACTTCAACCCTATCCCCAAGCCTCCCTCCAACTCTAAACATCCCCATTCCCAGCTCCACACTCAGCCCGTAACCATCCCCAGAGCCAACCCCAGCCACATTGCCATCTCCAACCCAATAGCATCTTCAACCCTAAACCCAACCTCATCTCCAGTCCTACCTCCATCCCTAACCCCATTGCCATTCCCAACCTTCCACTCCATCCTCAAGTCCTTCCCACCCAACACAACCTCATCTCTACACCCCCACCCCCAACCCAATTGTAACCCCACCCCATCCCCAGTTCCTTCCCCAACCCTGGCCACCTCTGACATGCCGCCTCCTCCCTGCAGGCCACCTGGGGAGACAGACCTGAGCCACTCAGGGTCAGAGAGGCCAGAGCAGGCAGGCCTTCTCACGGGAGGTGCCTCTGGAGGAGCCAGGGGTGGCAGCGGGGGCTTCGGAGATGAGGTGGGTGAGGGCCTGGGCACTCTGATGAGAGGGGGCCCGCTGGGCAGTGGCATGGCCTCTGTGAGCGCAGCCTGACCCTCTCTGTCTCCTTCCCAGTGCTGAGTCCACGGACCTCCCCGAGGTGGTCACTGGACCCAGATCTGCAGTGGGCATCAGAGGACCAGAGAACCGGCCCTGCTCGTGTCTCTGCCCGCCCCCGCCTTCCCTCTCTGCTGTCTGGCCCTCCCTTCCTTCCTCTGCCTGGGCAGGACCGAGAGCAGCTGGCTGGCTGGAAGGGAGAGGAGATGGGAGGGGGCCTTCCTCCAGGGACTGTGACTCTCCCAGGCTCCAGAATAGCTCCTGGACCCAAGCCCAGACCTTGGCCTGGGACGAGGTTCTGAGGGTCAGCAGCTGGGGCTATTTTTACCTCCTGCCTCCCTTGCTGGTCCCACCACCTGATGTCCTGCTGCATAGTCTGACACTGGATCCCCACCCCCGCCCCACCCCTCATCTGTGGACACTGGAGTCTGGAATAAATGCTGTCACGCTGACACCATCCGCGGCCAGAGCCTCCTCTGGAAAGGGTGGGAAGGGGCAGGGGGTGATGCAGGTGATGTGCCCCTCCCAACTGTCCCCTTGCAAGCCCTTGGGAGAAGCCTGATGTCATGGAGAAATGCTTGACAGGGAGAAAGCAGAGGGTGACTCAGCTGCCTGCAGGTGGAAGAGAGGGGTGCAGGGGGTCTAGAAGGCTGGGGTGCTGTCCCCCAAAGTAAGAGTTCCTAATTCCCCTTTCCAGAGCCCCAGAGAGAGGTGAGACTGGGAGAGGAAAAGCTCCCTCTTAGCTGTAGAGTACCTGGAGCCCTGGTGGCACAGTGGTTAAGACCTCGGCTGCTAATCAAAAGGTGGACAGTTCAAATCCACCAGCTGCTCCTCAGAAACCCTATGGGGCAGTTCTACTCTGTCCTATAGGGTCACTGAGTCAGAATCAACTTGACAGCAACAGGTAACGGGTAGCTGTAGAGTTGATGGAGTTAGGGGTGGAGGTGCCTCATCAGGGTGATCACAGTCCCTGGGGAAAGAGAGGTGGCTCAGAGGGGCCAATGCCAGAGAGAGGAGACAGTGAGGCCAGCTTGAGAGACTACTGAGGCGGAGGAAGAGGGATTTGCAAGAGATGGAGGGAGAGCCTTAGGGAAGGGAAGAGGGGAAAGAACTGAGATACAGAGAGGTAATTATAGTCAGAAACCAAAAATCCAAACCAGTTCATTGAGTTGACCCCAACTCATGACAACCCATGTGTGTCAGAGTAGAACTGTGCTCCATAGGGTTTTCAATGGCTGATTTATCAGAAGTAGATTGCCAGGACTTTCTTCCAAGGCACCTCTGAGTGGACTTTTCGTTAGTGGCCAAATGCGTTAACCATTGGTGGTTCAAACCCACCAGCCACTCCATGAGAGAAAGATGTGGCAGCCTGCTTCCGTAAAGATGCCAGCCTCAGAAACCCTATAGGGCAGTTCTACTCTGTCCTATAGGGTCACTATGAGTTGGAATCAACTTGACAGCAGTGGGTTTTGTTTTTCTTGTTCTCTCTATAGTAGAATTGAATATTCCTTAAAAAAAAAGAAAAAAGATAGCAAACACACATATAAGATCATGGGGTGGTTGGGAGAATGTAATGAGATAGTCCACTGGAAGTGCTAATTACAAAGCCCGGCACAGCGTAAGTGTTCGGTACATGTTAATTATTATTATTATCATCAGAGGAAAATTGGAGGGACGGAAGAGCAGAAAAGGGTCCTTTCGTCCAGGAAAGGGACCAAGGTGAAGAGAGACACCATTCTAAGGGCAGATAGACAGAGGTGAGGAGGGATCTGGGGAGCTGGAGGAGGAGTTGACAGATGGCTAAGGGGAGGGGAGGGAGCGGACTCCTGGGGGAAGGGGCTTTCTGCTGCCCACCACCTGATCTCTGAGTTAGTGAGGGGAGGGTCCCAGCCCACCTCAGAGGAGGGCATACATTTGCATAAAGTCCTTCATCTGCATGGCACCATAGACAATTTGCACATAGATGACAGCCTAGGCCCTCCTCAGTCTGACCCCTCCTCCCACCTTGGGGGAAGAGAAAGGGGTGGGGGAGGGGGGAGGTGAACCACAAAATGGGACTCCAGTATCTAAAGGCAAGTTTGAAATAAACTCCCTTTGCTCATCCATCTTCCGTAGCTCCCCATTACTCCCAGGAGTGTGAGCCATCCCTGTGCCCGGGCATTGAAGGCCTTCCGAGATGCCCCTCTCACACACATCCATCCACTCCCTCTTTGCCTTTGTGACTTTGCTTCGTGGAATGCCTTTCCCCATGTCCCCCACTGTAACAAATCTTGCCTTCAAGGCCTGGATATTTTGAAGGAGTCTATAAAGCTTTCAAGGAACCCTGGTGGCGTAGTGGTTAAAGCCCTTGGCTGCTAAGCAGAGGGTTGGCGGTTCTAACCCACCAGCTGCTATGTGGGAGAAAGATGTGGCAGTCTGCTTCTGTAAAGATTACAACCTAGGAAACGCTCTGGGGCAGTTTGACTATGAGTCAGAATCAACTTGATGGACAATGGGTTTATAAAGCTTTCACCCCTTTTCCCTTCCCCTGGAGCTTTACAGCAATCTGTGCCTCTTCTGGACTCAGATTTTATTAATGAGGATATGTTTGGTTGCAAACGACAAAAACCTAACTCAAAAATTGGTGTAGGTGAATAGGGAAAATTTTTCACTCATGTAACTGGGAAGTTCAAGGGCTTTCCACCTTCAGGCATAGCTGGATCCAGGGGCTCAAGTAGTTTTCATTGAAAAGCTGTTCTTTTCCATCTTTCAGCTCTGCTGTCCTCCATGGACGGGCAGGGTCTTTTGTTTCAGGTGCCACCCACAGCACAAGTTTCTACCCTATCAGCTTAGCAACTCCAATCAAAGAGGCTGTCCCTTTCCCGTTAATTCTAGCAGAGATCTCAGGGCTAATTCTCATTGGTCAGGAATGGGTCTCATATCCATCCCTCAACCAATCTCTGTGGCCAGGGGGATGGAATGCCCTGATAGGCAGGGCCTGCGTCAGATGTATTCCAAACAATAAGGACTAAATGTGGGTACTTTCCATAGGAAAACTGGGAGGCTGCTTCTGGAGGAATGGAGAGAGGCTACTGCACAGGTAAAATGTTTGGTGTCCACTCCATAGCTCCATAAGGAGGCCCTTGGCCCTGTGCCCCTCCCTCTTCAATGAAGTGCTACCTTTGGGACTCCTTGATACTGGACCCACCCAGTCATTTGTCAACAAACACCACAATGCCCAGACGTATGCATTTGCCCGGTGGGAGCCCGGGGATATGAAACTCCAGCACATTCTCCCAGGACTTCCCTCCTGGTCTCATTTCCGTCCCCGGAAAACAGCCAGGAGAGGCTTAAACCACCTACTAACAGGCCAGGAGAAGATGGGCTGGTGGGAGGCCTTCCTGGAAGAAGTTTCCCTGAGGACTAGTTATTTCTATCAAGAAAGCAACAGGGGGCCTCCGGGCAACATGGCAGTACAGTCAGAAGCACCATGCCGTCCCTCTGCAGCAAAGATCAGAAAAACTAAGTCAAACAGAGTCACACATCAATCCTGAAACCCTAAGCATCAAATGAAGAGATAAAGAAGTCAGCCAAGCACCAAATGGAATAAGAAACTGACCGAGAACAGAGAGTGAGGAGAGACACATGCAGAGGTCCCTTATCAGCTACGGCAGCACAGATCCGCCATATTGGACTCCTATCGGAGATCAGTGAACAGGGGGTATGAGAAAGCAGCATCACAGAGCTTCCAGCAGGAGACAGAACAACTGGTAACCAGCAATATAGGCTTTCCCACCCCCCACCCTTCTTCACCCCCGACTTATCCTCCTCTGCTCCCTGCAGGTAGTCTCTTGGCCAGGAAGCAACAGCTTCACCCCGGTGTTACTTGGATTCCACCCGCCCACACTGGTCCACTCTCTGAGTGCCTTTTGTTGGCTGCTAGTGTTGCTTTTTACCACTTCTTTAGATTTCTCCCTTACCTCTCACCACCTCACCCTCCTTTCTCTCAAATAGCTGGCTCTGTGCACCATCTTTGTTTCTTCCTGAAAGGCTGGGAAACACCGCTCGACTGTGAAACTGCTTCCTGGCCCTTGCCGCCACGCTGGTGGAACCCCCAGGGCTTTTTTGTTTGTTTGCTTGTTCTGATTTGTTTGTTTATTTTCTTTTTCTTTTCTCGGCTTAGGAGCCCCTTGTAGCCAGGTAGTACCACGTGACTTGGAAGCTACTCTCTTACTCTGTGCAGACGCACAGGGACATCCCTGGGGGCATTTCTTTTTTCTTGTTTTTTTGTTTTTGGGTTTTTTTTGTTTGTTTGTTTCTTTGTTTTGTTTTCTTCTCTCTCTTATTCCCTTTTTGTCTTCCTTCATTTCCAGTCTCTCGATTTATTCATTTTTTTCTTTTACCCTTTTTTTTAGTCATCTAGTGCTGCTCTAACAGAAATACCACAAGTGGATGGTTTTAACAAAGAAAAATTTATTTTCTCACAGTCTAGTAGGCTTCAAGTCCAAATTCGGGGCATCAGCTTCAGGGCAAGCTTCCACTCTCTGTCGGCTCTGGAGGAAGGTCCTCGTCATCATCAGTCTTCCCCTGGACCAGGAGCTTCTCTGCGCAGGAACCTCAGTCCAAGGGACGCGCTCTGCTCCTGGTGCTCCTTTCTTGGTGGTATGAGGTCCCCCGATTCTCCACTTGCTTCCCTTTCCTTTTATCTCTTAGAGATAAAAGGTGGTATAGGCCACACCCCAGGGAAACTCCCTTTACATTGGATCAGGGATGTGACCTGGGTTAGGGTCGCGTTACAATCCTACCCTAATCCTCTTTAATGTAAAATTACGATCACAGAACGGAGGACAACCACACAACACTGGGAATCATGGCCTAGCCAAATTGATACACACCTTTTTTGGGGGACATAATTCAAACCATGACACCCTTTTTCTTTTTTTCATTTTTGTTTTTCCCCATTTCTCAGTCTCTCATCTCTCCACTCCAATGGCAAGCTCCCTTAGCACTCTTTTTTGTTTGTGTGTATGTTTTTGGCTCCTGTTCCTCTCTCCTCTCTCTCATCTTTTCCATACCCATCTTAGCTCCACACATCATGATCTACCCCCTCCTACCTACCTACCTGCACTGTATGCTGAACATCACACTACCAAGCAGCACAGGCATGGCCTCCTGGAACCTGCCCTGCACTGATTCCCTGTCCACACTGTCAGCTGTGGTACATGCCACAAACAACCCATCCCAGCAACTCCCCTTCAGCTAGCCTTTCCTGCTGTACCATACCTGAGTGACTGACCCTGCCAATTGGAGAAGGAGGTGAAAAGTATCGTGCCCACAGATGAGCAAACAACAAAGAACGCACAGCCTGCCTGCTCAGACATAACCAAATAAAACAAAAAAGCAGGATAAAACAAACAAATCTACAATCAATAAATGAGGAAAATAACCACTGAATGCCCTGAAGACAGCAGACAATATCAAAACATTTATGAAAACAGGACAGGATGGTTCCAGTAGGCGTCCAAAATAAAACACCAGATGACTTTCCAGTAGAAGAAAAGGCACTAGGCCTGCCTCACAGATAGGGAATTCAAATCTCTAATATTCAGAATTATCCAAGAGTTGAAGCAAAAAGCAGAAAAAAATGAGGAAAAAATAGACAAATTCATGGAAAATACAGACAAAAAAAATGGAAGAATTCAAGAAAATAATACAGGAACAAAATGCTAAAATAAATTCACAACTAGAAATCATACAAAAACAACAATTAGAAATCCAAAAGAACAACAACAAGATTTCAGAAATGGACAGTGTCATAGAAGGGCTGAGGAGCAGGTTTGAAACGATGGAAGATAGGATCAGCAAAATTGAAGACAAACACTTGGATACAACTCTGTTTGAGGAAAAATCAGAAAAAAGAATGAAGAAAAACAAAGAAACCCTGAGAATTATGTGGGATACAATCAAAAGCAAATAACTGCGAGTGATCAGAGTCCCAGAACGGGGAGAAAACAGAAAACACAGAGAGGATCATTGAAGAATTGCTGACAGAAAATTTCCCCAATATCATGAAAGATGAAAAGTTGACCATCCAAGAAGCTCAATGAACCCCATAGATAGACCCCAAAAGAAAATCACCAAGGCATATCATAATCACACTCACTAAAACCAAAGACAAACAAAGAAGCCTGAGAGCAGCTTGAGAAAAATAAAGTCACATACAGAGGAGAAACAATAGACTTAGCTCAGATTATTAGGCAGAAACCATGCAGGCAAGGCAATGGGATGACATATATAAAACCTTGAAAGAAAAAAATTTCCAGCCGAGAATAATATATCATGCAAAACTCTCGTTCAAATCTGATGGTGAAATTAGGTCATTTCCAGATAAACAGAAGTTAAGGGACTACGTAAAAACCAAACCAAACTTACAAGACTTATTAAAGGGAGTCCTTCGATCTGAGAACAAACAACATCAGACCACAGGCTGAATACAGGACACAGACTGTACTAGCCAGATACCAACCTAGGAAATGAACACTTAAGGACTATGCGAAACCAAAAGAATTACAATAGGGAACCAGAGAAGTTAATCTGTAAATGACAACAGCATCAGAACAATAAAAGAGGGAATAAACGGTGGAGGTATAGAACCTTCTAATGGAGGGGAAGGCAAGGCGATACCAAGTAATGATAGACTGGTTCACATCTAGGAAGATAAGGGTAAATTTCAAGGTAACCACAAAGAAAGTTAACAAACCTACTCATCAAAATAAAGAGGAAAAACGTAAAGTCTCAGTAAAAACAAAACCTACAGAAACAAAAGAAATGAAAAAAAAAAATTCCACAAACAAAAGGAACTCAGCACAAGAGAGTAAGAGGAACAAAGAAAACGTCAGCACCACAAAAAAAAGCACTACAAAATGCAATCCCACTCCTAGGAATATATCCTAGAGAAATAAGAGTCGTCACTTGAATAGACATATGCACACCTATGTTCGTGGCAGCATTGTTCACAATAGCAAAAAGATGGAAACAACCTAGATGCTCATCAACAGATGAATGGATACACAAACTATGGTACATACACACAGTGGAGTACTATGCAATGATAAAGAACAATGATGAATCTGTGAAGCGTCTCATAACGTGGATGAAACTGGAGGACATTATGCTGAGTGAAATAAGTCAATCACAAAAGGACAAATATTGTATGAGACCTCTACTGTAAAAACTCACGTAAAAGTTTACACACAAAAAGAAACAGTCTTTGTTGGTTATGAGGAATGGGAGGGGTGGGGGGGGGGGACTAAATAGACAATAGAGAAGTGGTAACTTTGGTGAAGGGTAAGACAGTACAAAGTACTGGGGAAGCCAGCACAACTTGTACAAGGAAAGGTCATGGAAGCCCCACAGACACATCCAAACTCCCTGAGGGACTGAATTGCTGGGCTGAGGGCTGTGGGGACCATGGTCTCGGGGAACATCTAGCTCAATTGGCATAACACAGTTTATAAAGAAAATGTTCTACATTCTACCTTGGTGACTAGCGTCTGGGCTCTTAAAAGCCTGTGAGCAGCCATCTAAGATACTCCACTGGTCTCACCCCTTCGGGAGCAAGGGAGAATGAAGAACACAAGATACAAGGAAAAGATTAGTCCAAAGGACTAATGGACCACAGGAACCGCGGCCTCCACCAGACTGAGTCCAGTACAGCTAGATGGTGCCCAGCTACCACCACTGACTGCTCTGACCGGGATCACAGCAGAGGGTTCTGGACAGAGCTGGAGAAGGATGTAAAACAAAATTCTAACTCACAAAAAAACAGACCAGATTTACTGGCCTGACAGACTTGAGAAACTCTGAGAGTATGGCTACCGGACACCCTTTTCGTTCAATGGTGAAGTCGCTCCTGAAGTTCACCGTTCAGCTGGGGATTGGACAGCCTCATAAAACAAAATGGGACTAATGAGGCACAGCAGTCCAGGGACAAGGACTAGAAGGCAGGAGAGGACAGGAAAGCTGGTAATAGGGAACCCAAGGTTGAGAAGGGACAGTGTTGACATATCATGGGGTTAACCGTTGTCATAGGGCAGTATGTGTACTGTTTAATGAGAAATTATTTGTTCTGCAAACTTTCATCTAAGGTACAAAAAAAAAAAAAAAAAGAATTATCTATGAGATCAAATTGACAACAGCAACTGAAAAGGTTTGATGGGAAGCCTAGGGGGCAGTGAGTTGAAGATGATGGTGATGGAATAATTTGGAAAAGGGTAGTGAGAATAGCAGCACAACTGGAAGAATGTAATCGATGTCACTGAATTGTACATGTAGAAACTTTTGAAATGATGTAACTTTGGCAATGTATATTTTCACCAAAAAAAAAGTTCCTCCAAGATCGAGAAGGGAGAGTGTTGACATGTTGTGGGGTTGTTAACCAATGTCATAAAACAATATGTGTACTGACTGTTTAACGAGAAACTATGTGTTCTGTAAACCTTCATCTATACAATAAAATTAGGAAAAAAAAAAAAGAAAGCAACGGGGTACCCAGGTTGGGCCAGTACTTGCAGAGGTTGCAAAGCAAGTTAGTGGCAAGGCGGGCGCTAAAATCTAGAGGTCTTGGCTCCCCAGCCTGGCCACAGATTGAGGAGAGAGGGCCAGAGAGATCTAGAGTGTATTTATGATGGACTGGCAAGGTCCCTGGATTCTGCAAACTCTTTACACTTGGCTACTAATCTAAAGGTGGGTGATTCAAACCCACCTGCAGCACCACGGAAGAAAGGTCTGGCAATCTGCTTCCATAAAGATTACAGCCAAGAAAACCCTATGGAGTTCAGTTCTACTGTGTAACACATGGAGTCGTCATGAGTCAGAATCCACCTGACAGCAAATGATTAGTTTGTCCAATCAGCCTCACCTCAGACTTGTGCCAAGCCTGAAATACACATTGTCCGGAGTTCAGCTAGCATAGAGAATAAAAGCACAGACTGTCTGCGTTCAAATCTCAACCTGCTACTGCCCTGCGGGGTAGATTGGGGACAAATAACCACTCCGTGCCTCAGTTTACTTTTCAGCGAAATAAGAATCATAATAAATAGTGTCCCCTTCACGGGATTCTTGTGAGGAATTAACTAAGACAAATAAAGTTCTTAGAATGATGTCAGTTCCGGATCAGCATTTTGTAACTGTGACTTTGGGTCAAGCCCCTTAACCTCTCTGTGCCTCAGTTTCCTTACCACATAGGGCCTGTGTAGGTTATTTGACATAATACTTACAGAGCACTTAGATCAGGGCCTGGCTCATAGTAAGTGCTTAATCCATTTACTAATACTACTATTACCAGGATTTGAACCTGGCTCAATTAGTCTCCACTCCTTGAGGCTTGCCCACCTAGGGAGGTCCTTGATGCTAGGCCAAAAAGCCTCCCCAACTGATCAGCCTCTCGCCCTTGAGAAACTCGAATGGAGGGATTTCAGGCGCTCGGTGGCACCCCTCCCTGCCCCACCCCCCCGACTCCCCGCCCTCACCCCACCACTCCCGGGCGGCCTCGCCAGCTCCCCGAGGCAGCCTGAAGAATGTGAAGAGGTAGGTGGGGGTGGGGAGGAGCGGCAGCCGCCAGGGAGAGACAAAGCGGCCGAGTCAGAGCGAGAGACACAAAGAGGCAAGCGACGGCGGGAGACTGGGGAGATAGGAGAAGTGGGACAAGGACACGGGAAGGACCGGCAGGACTGAAGGCCGGACGCTAGCCCAGCCCTACTCTGCCCAGCCGGCTCGCGGAGCGTGGGGCGGGTCAGTGCTGCCGCCTGGTGGGCGGCTGCGGTAAGGAGGCATCGCGGACCGGTGTCGGAGCGGGAGGAAGGGACACAGAACAGAGAACACAGACATCGAAAGAGACACAGCGAGAGAAACAAGAGACATTAAGAGACAGAAACACCGAAAGAGACAGGGACAGAGAGGGAGGGAGAGAGACAGAAATGGAGTCAAAGGGACGGAAAGAGACTCGGGGACCAACGCGATACAGAAACAGTGACAGAAATAGAGACCAGAAACGACGACACTGGGGCGAGGAGACAGAGACCCAGAAACAGAAATAGGGACGGAGAGGGAAATTCAGACAGTGAGAGACACAAAGACACTAAGAGGGGCTGAGAGAAATCTAGAGGGAAACGACAAAGCGACACCCAGAGTCCGAGGCACAGATTAGACAGAAACCAGAGGACGCTGAGAGTCGCCCACCGAGGGCAAGCGACGCGAACTGGGCTAGATGCACGGCGCGGGTGGGGGTCTTAACGTGGGGGCGGGCCCCCGAGGGGGCGGGTCTATGAGAACCCACGTGCCTCACGCAGGTGTGAGGGCGGCTAATACCGAGGAGGGAGGGTCAGAACTTTAAACCCGGCCGGACTGCGCTCCTGTAGAGGCCATACCGAATACCGAGGGAGCAGGGGGGCGGGGCCGCATCAGGGGCGTGGCTTCACTGGGGCGGAGGAGCCAGAAGCTCGGGAGGCGGTGTGTCAGACCTCAGCGGAAACGCGCGTAGCTGGGGGCGGGGCTTGGGGGGGCGCCTCGGGTGCAAAGGGAGGGGGCGTGTTAGAACACCTTAGGTGCTGGGATAGAATACTGAAGGGGGCGGGTTTGAACAGCAAGAGGGGACGAGGACAACATTCTGCGGGAGGAGGGAGCATAGAATCCTGGGGAGGGGCGGACGTAGAACCCCGGGAGTAGGTCAGGTCTGGATACAGGGAAGGGGCCGGTGTAGTATCCTGGGAGTGGGCGAGGTCAGGATCCGGACGGGGGACAGACGTAGAACCCCGGGAGTGGGCGGGGTCAGGAGCCCGACGAGGGAAAGACGTAAATCCAGGGTGGGGGCGGGGTCAGAATCCTGGGGGCAGGTGTAGAATCCCGGGAGGAGGCGGGGTCAGAACCCTGGGGGCGGGGCCGGAGCCGGAGCCGGAGCCCAGGGTCCACTCTGCGGGGCGGGGCGGGGATCGGAGGGGTGGGTCCTGTGACGTCAGCGAGTCCGAACGGCCAGAGCGGAGCTAGGGGCCCCCGGCGCAGGGACTGGAAGGCAGAGCGCGACGGTAACCGGCCTGGTGCCGGAGCTTTTCAGGCACCTGCTCCCCCGCCCACCCGATCAGCGCTCGCGTAGAGGCCCGCGACCCCCTACAGGGGTCCAGACCCTTCCCGGGCCCTCCATGGCCCGGGCCGCAGCCCTCCTCCCGCCGTCGAAATCGTCGCGGACGCTACCGCTGTCGCTGCTGCTTCTGCTGCTCTGGGAAACCGGTGAGAGCGCGCGGACGGCCCCGGGGACTCCTCCCCGGCGGGGGGACCGTCCCCCATCCCCCACTCTCTATTCCCCACCAACCCCCAGTTTTCCGAGCCCCCCTCTCGTGTCCACTTTCTGGCTGACCCTCCCTCTCTCCATCTCGCTCATCCCCACCCCCATTCTCAATCCCAACTTCTGTTCCTCTCCTTCGCCTCCCTCAGACCTTGCCGCCGAAAGGGTTAAACCTGAGGTCCGCCGGAGGCCTCGCGCCCCCTCCCCACTCTGCGCCGACCAGTTAGCCGGGATCTAGGTTTCCGTCTCCACTTCCCCCCTCAGGAATGTAGGGAATGTCCCCCTCCCCAGCAGGAGGGTCGCGGTGATGGGTCAAGACCACCCCCCCACCTCTTCTTCCTTCTCCCAGGGCTGAGCGTCTGAGGCCTGGAGAGAATTGAGGGCTGGGGGCCTGGTACCGACCGCGAGAGAAAGGACGGGGAGCTCGGGCTTGGGATCTCTCGGAGGGTAGAGGATTAGAGTTTCGGTGATCTGGGAGAAGGGCCGGGGGGCTCCAACCCCAGATCTCAGGAAGCTGAGGGCTCCGACTCGTGGGCCTCAGATAACAAGGGGCTGGAGGCTTACTCCTTGGCTCCAGAAAAATTCGGAGCTAGGGTCTCTGTCTCTGGGTTCCAGGTAGAATGATGACTGGGAGCTCTGTTTAATGGGGTCCAGGTAGAACTAGGAAAAGAGGCTCAATTTTGTGGGCTCCACATTTAATTTTGGGCAAGAGGCTCTGTCTACTGGAGTCCAGATAGAATTGGAGCCTGGAGGGTCTCAATCTTGTGGGTTCCAGAGTTAACTGTGGGCAGGGGCCTCTGTCTGCTAGGGTCCAGGTAGAGCTGGAGCCTGGGGGGTCTCCCATCTTGTGGGCTCCAGATTTAGTTGTGGGCTGGGGGCTCTGTCTACTGGGGTCCAGATAGAGCTGGAGCCGGGGGGGGTCTCCATCTTGTGGGTTCTACGTTTGATTGTGGGCAGAGGGCTCTGTCTTCTGGGTTTCAGGTAGAATGGGAGGGGGGCGGAGGTTCAATTTCGTGGGCAGAAGAATATCGTATGAGATCCAGATATAACTGGGCAGGGACTCTGTCTTCTGGGTTCCAGATACAGTTGAGGGCCGGAGGGTCGGTCGGCTGGGTCCCAGGTAGAACAGGAGGCCGACCCCCGGAGGCTGGAGTGGGGGGGGCCCATCCCTCTCCATGTGAGCGGTCTGCGGGGACGTCCCGGGGGAACTTTTCCCGATTTCACTCTCGCCGATCCGGGCGGGGCGGGGCGGCGCTATCCTGACTCCCGGTTCCGGACTCCTGGGTTTCGGGACCTTATCTTCCCTCTTGCAGCGCCTTTGTCCTCCGAGCCACTGCGGGAGCTGGACAGGAGGAGCCGCCCTAATCCCCGCCCCCCCTCTACTCTGCCCTTAACCCTCCCCACCCCGCCCTACCCCCTTCCTGTCCCCACCCCCGCTCAGGGGCGAGGCCCCCAGGAGAGGGAGGGGCTGGGAGGGAACAGGTGAAGGAGTCGCTGGCTCCGCCCCCTGCAGGTGACCTGGCTGTTTATTCCCAGCTGGAAACTCGGGATGCTGGGGTTTCACAAGGGTTTTCTCAGAAGGGGGTACAGGGGGATGTGGGGGTAGTCCAGCCAGCTCTTTGGTCTCATTCCCCCACCCCCCAGGGTATCTCTTGAGTCTCTACCAGCCTTGACCCAGAGCTGGGGACAGCCTCTGCCATCCACCGCCTGGTGTGTCAGAGCCTCCAAGTGAGTTCTCGGTATCCACCAGGCCTTGAGCGTTGATGTCTCATGGAAGGATCTATATGGCTTTTACGGAATGTTCTGGACTGCTTTAGGAGGCAGGTCCTGTACCTGTTCCCATTTTTCAAATGAGGTAACAGAAGCTTAAAAAGAACAAGTCACTTTCCCGGGGTCCCACAGCCAGTCCTTGGGGTGTCCCACTCCAGAGCCTACCCTCTTAGCTCTTCAGATCCACTCTGTTCAGCTGGGTGGGAGCCTCTCCGAGCCTCCATTTCCTCCTTCATTAAAGGGAGATAACAGTCCCTTCTGTCTTAGTATCTAGTGCCGCTATAACAGGAATACCCTAAGTGGGGGGCTTTAACCGACAGAATTTTATTTTCTCACAGTTTAGGAGGCTAGGAGTCCAAATTCAGAGCGCCGACTCTAGGGGAAGGCTTTCTTTCTCTGCTGGCTCTGGAGGAGGGTCCTCGTCTCTTCTGAGCATCTGCTCCTGGGCATGTGTCTTGGCATTTCTCTTCCCCATCTCTGCTACTCCCTTGCTTGTTTAATTTCTTTCTGTCTCAAAAGAGATTGACTCAAGATACACCCTACACTAATCCTGCCTCATTAACATAACAACAGTCCATTCCCAAATGAAATTGTAACCACAGGCATAGAGGTTAGGATTTACAACACATATTTTTGGGGAACACAGTTTAATCCATAACGCCGTCCCTGCGAGGCTATGGGGAGGATTCAAAGGTCCCACTGGCCCTGAGTGAAAGCTCTTAGGACCTGGGAGGGGGCCGTTCCCCTAAACTGACCCCTGGAGCCTTCTGTCTCAGCTCTCTGCTGGCCAATTCTGCCTCTTCCCTTCCCTTCCCTCTCTCTGGGTCTCTCTCCCTTTTTCCTTCCTTTGCTCTCCCTTTCTCTCTCTCCTCATTTCTCTTTCTCCTCTCTCTTTCCCTTTGCTCTCTCTGTCTCTCCTTCTATGACTCCATGGAGTGCTTTCTCTGTTCCTTTCTCCCAGTCTGTCTGTTTGTCTCTCTGTCTCTCTCCTTTCCACCCATCTTTGTTCACCTGTCGCTACCTCCTCCGCCTTCCCCTTCCTGGGCCTCCGCAGGAGATGAGGGAGCCCACCTGGACTGGCTTCCCTCCCTACTCCTCCCCAAACATTTACTGTTCCTCCATGGTCAGGGAGGGGGACAGGAGGAAAGGGGACTGCAGGTCTGGCTGTCACCTCTCCTTAGGCAAAGGGGGCTGGGCAGAGGAGAAGTGGGGGTGGGTCTGCTCACATACTGCCTGGGGTGGGGGAGGGATGCAGGAGAGGACAGAGATACAAAGATGGAGGAAGAGGTGGAGGAAGTAAATTTTTCGGATGGGGCTAGCGGCACATACAGGGATGAAGCAGAGGGAAGGAGGGGAAAGACACAGGGATGGGCCAGAGAAAGAGGGGGAAGGGAGCTGGACAAAGACACCAGGCTGAAGATAGGGACAACTGAAGGAGAGAGACAGAAAGGTTTGGTGACAGGCGGGGAGGGTGGAGATGCCGTGACCCAGGGAGGTCGGGGCACAGAAGAGCTGAGCCTCAAGGCCAGCCATGTGTGGGCCACAGGGAGTGGTGGACATAGAAGGGACAGGGAGTGGGGCATGCGGGCCAGCTCCCCCGCCCCCGCCTGGGATGCTGTTACATTTTTAATGTCCCAGCAAGGCTGAGAAATGGAGCAGGAGGGGGAGGAGAAGAGAGGACCCAGGGCAATGGCCCAGGATAACCTAGGCAGAGAGAACGTTTATCAGAGACAGGGATTGGAGATCCCAGGGTCAGAGACAGAAAAGCAGAGACCCTGAGAGACATAGACCAAAGACCCTGAGAGATTAGAGACCCCAGGTGGGAATTCAATGCAGGAAGCCAGATTCCAGAGACTGGGAGACCCAGACACCTAAAAACCGAGGCCTCAGATGTCAGAGAGAGAAAAGGGAATATGGGAACAGCTGAGGACGATGTGGAGCGGAGGTTTTCTTGGACTAATGAAAATGTTCTAAAATTGACTGTGCTGAGATATGCACAACTCTGTGAAGATCCTCAGAGCCACTGAATTGTACCTTTCAAATAGGTGAATTGTACAGTACGTGAATTATCTAAAGCTGTTAAGAGAGGGGGAGAATAAGACACAGAGAGAAAAGAGCGGGGACCCTGGGAGACGTTGATAGGAGTGACAGAGACTCTAAGACATATAGGGGCAAAGACCCTGAGAGGCAAAGAAACAAAAACAAAACGAACAGAAAATACAAACTCATTGCCTTCGAGTCAATTCTGACTCATGGTGACCCCACGCGTGTCAGAGTAGAACTGTGCTCCATAGGGTTTTCTTGGGTCACTGTGAGTTGGAATCGACTCGACAGCAAAGAGTTTGGTTTTTTTTTTGTTTGTTTAATCTTTACGGAAGCAGATAACCAGGGCTTTCTTCCACAGCACCACTGGGTGGGTTCGAACTGCCAACCTTTAGGTTAGTAGACAAGTATAAACCATTTGCACCACCCAGGGATCTGGCAAAGAGACAGAAATTCTAGGAGTCAGAGGCAGAGAAAGGCAGACACAAGGCCCTCAGAACTAGACGCAGAGATACCAGAGATTCTGGGAGACACAGGAGACACTGAGAGACTCCCCAGAGAGAATGAAGACTTTCAAGCGATGGAACCTGCACGAGGGGAGATGGGAGTCTCTAAGGGACAGAGACATTAGGTGTTTTCACCAGGGGCTCAGCCCAAAAGAGCAGTCCTACAGATTCACCCCCAGAAGGGGCAGAGCCCACAAGGGAGACAATCAGGGTGGCCCCTGGCCCCTGCAGAAAGGAAGGGAAGTCTCAGCCCTCGGTTTTCCCGGGCTGAGTGAAAACCACCATCAGCAGGACAGACCAGGGGAAGCCGGGAGGGAGGGGCAGAACTCCAGGCATAGACAGACAGACGGCCCTACATCCTGGCTTCCCCTTCTGCACACCGCCCCCCAAACCGGCTGGATTTCCGCTGTGGGGGTGGGCGCTGTGATGAAAGCAATTAATTAATTAACGAGGCAGCTGAGGCCAGGGCTGAAAGCACACACACAGGCCTTCAAGGGCCTGGTAGGGTCTGGCCACGTCAGGCGATGGGAGGGTGGGTCATGGGGTTTTATAGGTCTGGGGGTTGGGTAACCCAAGCACTGAGGAGAAGCCAGGCAGGGACCCAGGAGCCCAGCCTCCAGTCCCTCCTCCCCAGGTTCTAGGAGTCCTGGGGACCCCAGCCCCCTCCTCCCTCAGACGCAGCAGTCCAGTCCCCAGCCCCCTCCTCGCTCAGACCCAGGAGTCCAGGCCTCAGCTCCCTCCTCCCTCAGGTCCAGGAGTCTAGACTCCAGCCCCCTCCTTCTCCAGGGTTCCGTGAGTCACTGCACACTCCTGTCTGCCTTGGTCTTCCCATCCCTGGGTCTCTTTGTCCTCAGATCTCTCCCTTGGCTCACACTAGGCCCCGGGCAGCCCCGCTCTCCCACGACAGGAAGCCTGCAGGCCCAGTCCACCAGGAGAGGAAGCATGTCTGGGGACCGAGCTGACAACTCATGAAGCTGTCAGCAGGCTGGCTTGTCAGGGGAAGCTACAGGAGGCCAGTGTTCCCACACCACCCTCCCCCACTGTAGTGCTGGTCACATCCCGGCCAAGCTCAGAGCTCAGGAACCTGTCCGCAGTGTGCTGGACACCAGGGTTCTGTCCTCCTGCCTTCATTTCCCCCCCCTCTTCCTTAAGCACAAACATCGGGGCATCGCCCGTACTCTGGGTCCCGCTCACCCTCACAATCCCCACCGTGATTCAGGTACCTCCTCTGTCCTTGCCATTCTGATATCCATCTCACCACCCTTCCCTCAGGCCTCCTTAGCTTAGGTGAAGTCACTCTCCAGCTGAAGAACCCTCAGTGGCTCCCACTTGCTTCCAGGACAAATCCCAACCCTCTTTGCTCTCTGCAGCTCTTGCAGGTCTGACTTGAGCATCCTGCCCTTCTCACCCAGCTAGAAAGGGTAGTGTCTTTGGGGGCCAGGTAGGAAATGTGGCCTGGCACATAGTGGGTGCTCAGTAAACACTGTTGAAGGGTTATCAGGCCTGGTGCTGCGTGTGGGTGCCAAGTCAGGTGCTTGCTCTCCAGGGGCTGACATTTTAGTGAGGTAGACAAATACTGAAACAAATAATTATCACCTAGAATGCCATGGAGGCCGCAGGGAAGTGGGGGCTGGCCCGGCTGAGGGAAGGAGGGAGGACATCCTGGAGTAGGGGACCTGAACAAAGAGTTTGATTCCTTTATTCCTTTCCAAGCGAAGCCGAGATCCAGGCTCAGGGAGCTGGGGTGACCACTGAGGGAGTGCCCTGTGGAAGGCGGCAACCCTTCCTCAGCCCCAGTCAAATGTTGTCCCCTGGAGCTCCATCCCCTGATTTGTGTCTGGATTTTAACGTGCCAGCTCCAGACCCTTCTGTGTTGGCTGCTCATTCACAGCACTGTGTGGGCCGAAGCAAATACACACAAGTGCTGGATTTGGCCTACCGCCGGTGGCTTACTCACTCTGTCTACTCAGGTGCCAGGCCCTGCCAAGAGCATCCAAGAGAAAGTCGTTGAGTGGAATTGTCACAATGGACTCTGCAGGGCGGCTGAAACAGCCCCATGTTACCAATAGAGGAATTTGGACTCGGAAACCAGGTCACCCAGCTAGAAAGGGGCAGAGGCAGCAGGGAGCCCACTCCGGCGCCGGCTCTGGAGCCCTAAGCTCTGCACACCTGGCAGTGCGCCCCTCCGGAGGGGAGGAGCCCCGTTTCCCAAGGCGGTGTCCTTGGATTCGAGTTGCAGGGCGTGTTGGGGATTCCATGAGGTGATGATGGGTCACAGTTAGGCCTTCACTGATGGCTTCCTCCTGAAAGTCCCCGGGGCTGGCCTGTCCGTGGGGCTCTCTGATGCCAGGGAACCTCTCATTAGAGTCATCTGTTCATGTTGCTCGCGTCCCTGCGTGAGGCAGGACACGCCCACACACACCCATCCCAGACAGAAACGGGGTCCAGAATCAGATCATGTGCCCTTAGCCCTGCCTCAGGGCTGAGTGAAAAGAAAAACCCAAAAAAAGCAAACCTCTTGCAGTTGAGTCGATTCGGACTGATAGCGACCCATAGGACAGAGTAGAACTGCCCTATGGGGTTTCCAAGGCTGTAATGATTATGGAAGCAGTCTTTCTCCCAAGAAGCCGCTGGTGGATTCGAACCTCTGACCTTTCGGTTAGCAGACAAGCATTTTAACTGCTGTGCCACTGGGGCTCCTTCTGAGTGAGTGTCAAGAGCGACTTGTAATTATACCTCCCTCACTGTTTATTTAATAAGCCCTGATGTCGTGTTTCCTGTGGGCCTTTGCTAAGTGCTTTGCAAATATTTCTTATTTCCTTTTTTTTCTTTAATTAATATTTCATTGTATTTTTGGTGAAAGTATACCCAGCAGTCCCATTCCACATTTTCTAGACATAACGATCACATTCTCCTTATTTCTGTTCTAGTTGTTTCACTCCCATTGACTTAAACTCTCTGCCTCCCAGCCTTCTCTTCTCATCTATGCTTTGAAATAGCTGTTGGCCCACAGCTACTACAGCCTCCACCAGACTGAGTCCAGCACAACTCAATGGTGGCCAGCCACCACCACCAGCTGCTCTAACAGGGATCACAATACAGGGTCCCACACAGAGCTGGAGAAAAATGTAGAACAAAATTTGAACTCAAAAAAAAAAAAGACCAGACTTACTGGTCTGACAAAGACTGGAGAAACCCCAAGAGTATGGCCCCTGACACCCTTTTAGCTCAGTACTGAAGTCACTCCTGAGGTTCACCCTTCAGCCAAAGATTAGAAAGGCCCATAAAACAAAATGAGACTTAACGGGCACACCAGCCCAGGGGCAAGGACTAGAAGGCAGGAGGGGACAGGAAAGCTGGTAATAGGGAACCCAAGGTCGAGAAGGGGAGGGTGTTGACATGTCGTGGAGTTGGCAACCAATGTCATAAACAATATATATATTAATTGTTTAATGAGAAACTAGTTTGCTCTGTAAACCTTCATCTAAAGTACCAAAAAAATTTTTTTTTAAATTAAATAAATAAAATAGCTGTTGTCCATTTGGTCTCATATGGTTTTTAAGAATGCGATACTCAAGGCTGACAATCTTTACTTTTTGAGCTAAACTGTCACTTAGTTTAAAGGTGACTTCAGGGGATATTGTCAATTCAAGGTTTGAAGAGCAACTCTGTGCTACAATCTTAGGAAATCTTCTAGTCTTAATGGGTCCAGTAAGTCTGGATTTTTTGAGAATTTGAAGTTCTGTTCCATATTTTTCTCTGTTTCTATCAGGATCCATCTACTGTGACCCTGATCAGAACATTCGGTTGTGGTATCTGGGCACCATCTAGTTCTGGTCTCAGGGTGGAGGAGTCTGTGGTTCATGGAGACAGTTAGCCCTGTAGTCGGGTTCCTTCTCTGATTCTTGGGTTTCCTTCTTTCTCTTTTGTTCCAGACAAATAGAGACCAATAGTTGTATCTTAGATGGCCACAGTATTCCCTAATTTTTGTAACAATCTTAGGAATAGGGTGCTGTTATTATTCTCTTCTTACAGATAAGGAAACTGAGGTACAGAAGGTTAAGTGACTTACCCAAGGTCCCATAGTCAGTAAGCGTCCGAGTTGGGATTTGAACCTAGGCAAGCTGTGCCCTGTATGCCTCCATGCTGTACTGCCTTGCATGACAGGGCAACATTCCTGTTTTAGAAATGAGAAAATTTATTCCTGTTTTAGAAATGAGAAAACAAAAGGTAATCTGAAAAATCAAAACATGTTCACACAGAAACTTGTACATGAATGTTTCTAGCAGCATTATTCACAAGAGCCAAAAGGTAGAAAAAACCCAAAGGGGTAATAAAGTGATGAATAGCGAAATAAATGATGAGTGGGTAAATAAAATGTGGTATATCCAAACAATGGAATATTATTCAGCCATAAAAAGGAAGGAATTACTGATAGACGCTACAATGAGGCTGAACTAGACATGCTAACTGAAAGAAGCCAGTCACAAAAGACCGCATACTGTATAATTCCATTTATATGAAATGTCCAGAATAGGCAAATCTATAGAGATAGAAAAGAGAGGGGAAGGGGCCCTAGGGGCACAGTGGTTAAGCACTCGGCTGCTAACCAGAAAGTCAGTGGTTTGAATGCACCGGCAGCTCCACGGGAAAAAGCCCTGGCAAATGGCTCCCATAAGGATTTCAGCCTAGGAAACCCTATAAGGCAGTTCTGCTCTGTCCTGTAGGGTCCCTATGAGTTGCAATCGACTTCATGGCATACAACAACAACAGAGAGAGAGGGGGTATTTCTAGGGTATTGGGGAGTGATGAAAATGTTCTGAAATTGATTATGTTGATAACGTGCAACTCTGTGAATATACAGAAAGGCATTGAATTGTACACTTTCAGTGAGTGAATTGTATGGTGTGTGAATTGTACCGCGATAAAGCTGTTTAAAAATAAGATAGGCCAAAGAGAGTTATAGGTTTCACAGAAAGGTGTGAGAGAAAGTACGTTACTGTTAATATTTTATTTTATTTTTGTTGTTGAGAATATATACAGCAGAATCTTCATCAGTTCAACAATTTCTACATGTACAGTTTGGTCACGTTGATTACATTCTTAGAGATGGGCAACCATTTACGCTCTTCTGAGTTGTTCCTCCCCCATTAAACATAAACTCACTGCCCTAAGTTTCCAGTCTGATCTTTTGAGTTGTCAGTTTGATCCCACATAGACAGATCTTAAAAGAGCACAATGCTCAAGGCAGATATTCTTCACTAGTTAAGCTAAACTATTGTTTGGTTTCAAGAAGACGTCAAAGGAAGCTTTTGGTTTAAGTTTCAAGGTTATCTCAGGACAATAGTTTCAGGGGTTCATCCAACCTCATGGCTCCAAAAAATCTGGATTCCATGAGAATTTAAAATTCTGTTCTGCATATCCCCCGTCCTTTTTTTTTTTAATTTAATTTTATTTTATTGTACTTTATATGAAAGGTTACAATTCAAGTTAGTCTCATACAAAAATTTATATACACATTGTTATGTGACCCTAATTGCTCTCGCTATACTGTGACAACACACTCCTTTCCACCCCGGATTTCCCGTGTCTATCCAACCAGCTCCTGACCCTCTCTGCCTTCTCATCTCAACTCTGGACAGGAGCTGCCCATTTAGTCTCATGTACCTACTTGAGCTAAGAACACTCTTCACGAGTATCATTTTATGTCCCATAGTCCAGTCTAATCTTTGACTGAAGAGTTGGCCTCAGGAATTAGCCTCACATTTTAAATTTCTGAAAGTTTTATTTGTGATAGGCTTATTTTTATTCATTTATTTTAAGAGGATTCCTTTCTTCTCCCCTAAGTTTTTCTTATGAAAAATTTCAAACATAACAGGTGTGAGTCCCAGGAGTGGTTCGGGAGCCCCCTTCCTCTTCCACACTGGACTTGGCAGGAGCAATACGTGGCCACATCTGCTTCATCTCTTCCTCTATTGTTGGTTGCCATCCAGTTGATTCTGACTCCTGGTGACCCCATGTGTGTCAGAGTAGAACTGTAACCCATAGGCTTCTCAATGGCTGATTTTTCAGCAGTAGATTGCCAGGCCTTTCTTCCAAGGCACTTCTGGGTGGATTCGAACCTCCAATCTTTTGGTTAGCAGCCAGGCACATTAACCATTGCTCCACCCAGCGACTTCTCTTAGACAGTTGCTTTTTTTTTTTTTTTTTTTTTCTGAGCAGTTTGAGATTGAAGCCCTGGTGGCACAGTGGCTAAGAGCTCGGCTGCTAACCCCAAAGTTTGGCAGTTCAAATCCACCAGTCGCTCCTTAAAAACCCTATGGGGGCAGTTCTACTCTGTCCTATAGGGTTGCTGTGAGTCAGAATCAACTTGATGGCAGTGGGTTTGGTTTTTTTTAATCTTCTAAAGAAAAGGAATTCTACATGATCACAATTTCATTATCGTACCTTAGACTATTAACAATAATTCCATAATATTATCTAATCTGGACGTGCCTGGGTAGCGCAAATGGTTTGCACTTGGCTGGTAACCAAAAGGTCGGTGGTTCACTCAAATTCCTGAAAAAAGAAAAAGAGCCAGACCTACTCGACCAGTTGAGACTGGAGGACTCCCCAGTGCTATTGCCCTGAGATACTCTTCAAACGATGAACCGAAACTAACCCCTGAGGTCACCCTGTGGCCAAACAACAAATTGGCTCACAAAATAATGAATTACACCTGTGGGTGCTGTCCTTTAAAAAATCACCTCTATGAGACCAAGTGGTCAACAATTACTTTAAAACAAAGATGAGAATGTAAGTGGGCAGGGAAACTAGATTAATGGAAACGGAAAAACCAGAATGGAAATAATGAGAATGTTCACGCATTGTGAAGAATGTAACCAATGTCACTGAACACCTTGTGTAGGAACTGTTGAATGGGAACTTAAACTGCTGTGTAAACCTTCACCGAAAACACAATAAAATATTATTAATAAAAAAAGGTTGGCTGTTTGAACCCACCCAGTAGAAAAGTCCTGGTAACCTGCTTCTGAAAAATCATCCATTGACAACTCTGTGGAGCACAGTTTTACTCTGTTGCACATGAAGTCACCATGAGTTGGAATCAACTCAACAGCACACAATAACAACATCTCATCCAGTTCAGACTCGAATTTCCTTAGTTCCCCTCAAAATGTCTTTTGGAGCTGGCTCTTTTTGGAATCGGGACCCGGAAAGGCTCCTGCATTTCCCTGTGGGGCCCCCTCTGTGACATCCTCGCCAGGGACCTGCCTCACCTCCTGCCTCTCTCTCCCCAGGAGCCCAGGATGTGCGTGTCCGTGTGCTGCCCGAGGTCCGGGGCTACCTGGGGGGCACCGTGGAGCTGCCGTGCCACCTGCTGCCCCCCACCCCCGACGTGCGCATCTCTCAGGTGACATGGCAGCGCCTGGATGTGGCTGGGGGCACCCCGAACGTGGCTGTTTTCCACCCTTCGTACGGCCCCAGCTTCCCCAGCCTGAAGCCGGGCCAGGATCGGCTGTCCTTCGTTGCGGTCGGGCAGGGCACCGACGCGAAGCTGCAGGATGCCACGCTGGCCTTCAAGGGGCTGACAGTGGAGGACGAGGGCAACTACACCTGTGATTTTGCCACTTTCCCCAATGGCACTATCCGAGGAGTGACCTGGCTCAGAGTGATTGGTGAGCAGGGTCGGGTACGGGGGGTGGTGAGAGGAGATGGGGGTGCAGTGTAGGGGAGCCCCGTCTCTGCTTCAGCTGTGACGCTGGCTTGCTATCTGCTCTGCAGTCAATTGGGAAATCCTCATTGAGCATCTGCTATATGCCAGACACCAGGCAGTGGTGGTTCTGTGGTAGAATTCTCGCTTTCTGTGTGGGAGACCCTGGTTCGATTCCCGGTCGATGCACCTCATGCACAGTCACCACCCACCTGTCAGTGGAGGCTTGCGTGTTGCTGTGATGCTACGCAGGTTACAGCAGAGCTTCCAAACTAAGCTGGACTAGGAAGAAAGGCCTGGTGATCTACTTCCAAAAATCAGCCAGTGAAAACCCTACACAGCACAAGGGTCCCATCCACAGCTGATGATGGGGATGGTGCAGAACCGGGCCGCGTTTCGTTTCATTGTGCATGGGGTTACCAGGAGTCGAGGACTGACTCCACGCAGCTAACAACAATATATGCCAGACGCTGTTCAGAATGCTGGGGATATAGCAGTCAACGAGGCATTCATCCAACAAATATTTATTGAGCGCCTACACAGACAATTCCTTGCCCTCATGGAACTTACAGTCCAGTGAGTTGGCACCAGAGAGTAAATAACATACGTAAGAAAAATGAAGAGGATGCAGGTGGTTAGAGGTGCTGTGGGAGAAGGAACAGGAAGGTGGAGAGAGGTGGGCAGGTTGCAGTTGCAGCTTGGGAGGTCTGGGAAGGTGATATTCGAACAAAGACCTGAAGGAGATGAGGGAGCCCGGTGGGTAACACGGGGAATAGTGTTCCAGGCAGAAGAACGGCAAGTGTAAAGGCCCTGAGGCAGGACACCTGGAATATTTGCAAACATCCAGGAAGTCAGTGTGGCTGAAGATGTATGACTTGGGGAGAGTGGGAGGAGAGAGATCAAGGAGGCGACAGAGACCATGTGCAGCCTCGTGGACCACAATGCCTTTGGCTCTTGCCCTGAAACTGTAGCTAGGGGACGTTCTGAGCTTGAGGAAGCATGTGACCCGGCTTAGGTTTTCACAGGCTCCCAGTTGTGTGCAGTGGGACAGGAGGGTGAGGGTGGAAGCTGGGACACACGGAGGAGGCGACTGCAGTCATCCAGGCAGGAATTGATGGGGACTAGACCAAGGTGGAGGCAGTGGGGGTGGCGAGAAAAGCTCAGACGCTGGAAATATTTTCGAGGTAAAACCAGAGAATAATCGAACAGGAAACAAACGGGAAACTAGTGTGTTATAATACTCACTTAAGATAAGGGGGACCTGGTGACCTAATCGAGATGAAATGGTCAGGGAAGGTGTCTGACAAAAGGACATTTTCATCACATCCTGATGTGTTAAGAGGAGCCATCCGAGGGCACCGCAGAGGAGGGGGTGTCCAGGCAGAGGGAACAGCATGTACAGAAGCGGGGAGGTGGGAGCGAGTTTGACACACTCCAGGAACGGAGAGGAGGCCAGTATAGTCCTTTCCTAGGGCTGCCCTAACAAGTACCACCAAGCGGGTTGCTTGTAAGAACAAATTTATTGTCTCACAGTTCTGGAGGTGGGAGTCTGAGAGCAGGGTGTCAGCCATGTTGGTTACTTCTGAGGCCTCTGAGGGAGAATCTCTTCCATGTGTCTCTTCCAGCTTCTGGTGATGGCGGGCGATTGTGGTGTTCCATGGTGTCATGGATTGAATTGTGTCCCCGCAAAAATGTGTGTAGCACCTTGGCTAGGTCATGATTCCCAGTATTGTATGATTGTGTTATCTGAGGTGATTTCCTTATGTGTTGTAAACTCTACCGCTATGATGAGATTATATGTGATCTCCTCATGTGTTATAAATTCTATCACTGTGATGAGATTATACTGACAAGGTTAACAAGATTAGTGTCTTAATGCAATCTCTTTTGAGATATAAAAGAGAGAAGTGAGCAGAGACACATGGGAACCTCATACCACCAAGAAGGCAGTGCTGGGAGGAGAGCACGTCCTTTGGACCTGAGGTTCCTGCGCAGAGAAGCTCCCAGACCGAAGGAAGACTGATGACATGGACTTCCCTCCAGAGCCGATGGAGAAAGCGTTCCCCTGGAGCTGATGCCCTGAATTTGGACTTGTAGCCTACTGGGCTGTGAGAGAATAAATTTCTCTTTGTAAAGCCATCCACTTGTATTTCTGTTGGAGCAGCACTAGATGACTAAGACACATGGCTTGTAGATACGTCACCCCAATCTCTGCCTCAGTCTTCCCATGACTGCCTTCCCTCTGTCTCTCTCCTCTTCTGCTTTCTAAGGACGCCAGTCATATTGCATTAGGACCCACCCTACTCCAGTATGACCTTGTGGTAACTGAACTGATAACGTCTTCCAAGACCCTCCTTCCCAACAAGGCCACGTTCACAGGTGCCAGAGGTTAGGACTTAAGCATATCTTCCCAGGGGACACAACACAATTCAACCTCTAACGGCCAGTGAGATTGATGAGGCTGGCTCAGGGACTGAGTGACCCCCAGTGACTCAGGAGAACTCATCGGCCAGATTGCATGGGCCTCATAGGCCAAGGTGAGGAGGTTGAATTTCACCCTGAGGACCATTTGGAGACATCAGAGGGGTTCAGACTACAAGAGGGACCTGACCCGATTGTTGACATTATAAACAGATGAGTGGCTGCTGTTTGGAGCGCCGTTGGAGGGATGGACAAAGGAGAAGGAAATGGAGCAAAGTAGAAGGTGAGGGAGAGAATTGTCTTGGAAGAGGGAAGAAGCAATGGAGGTCAAGAGAAGTAGGTAGAAGAAAAATGCTTTTTTGGAGCTAGAAGGCGCTGGACTTGTCCATGGAGGAGAAGGACCAGGGAGAAACCCCAGCCTTCTGGCTCGAGCAGGGGGATATCCAGCACAGCCACAAAGCAAAATGGGGAACACTTACAAAGGTATTTTTTCAAGGGATGCCCGTTTGTCTTAGTCATCTAGTGCTGCCATAACAGAAATACCACAAGTGGATGGTTTTAATGAAGAGAAGTTTATTTCCTCATAGTCAAAGTAGGCTAAAAGTCCAAATTCAGGGCGTCAGCTCCAGGGGAAGGCTTTCTCTCTCTGTCAGCCTTCTCATCAGTGTTCCCCTGGACTAGGAGCTTCTCGGTGCAGGGAACCCGGTGCAAAGGACGGGCTCTGCTCCTGGCACTGCTTTCTTGATGGTATGACGTCCCCCTGTCTCACTGCTCACTTCTGTCTTTTATATCTCAAGACATTGCCTCAGGATACAATTCAATCTTCTAGAGTGAGTCCTGCCTTACTAACACAACTACCACCCATCCTCCCTCATTAACATCATAGAGGCAGGTTTACAACACACAGGAAAATCACACAGTACCAGGAATCATGGCCTAGCCAAACTGATACACACATTTTTGGGGGGACATAATTCAAACCATGACACCGTTCTTGCTAAATGTCAGGAAGGAGCACCCCCTTGGGATTCCCCTGAGATCCCACCTTCCCCCAGCAACTTCCCAGAAGCCAAGTCACTTAGGACACTTGATTTTCCCCCTCTCAGCCCCAGAGAGTCTGAGAAGTCCACGCTGAGCCATCTCTGAGTAAATGCTTCCCTTTCCAAGGAGCCCAGAAACCACTGTTGTTTTCTATTATTCAGAGCACAGCTCAAAAGTCTCTCTTCACGTACAGTTATTTGTTCTGTGCAAGAGGCGACTTAGAGAACATTTACTACGCACCAGACGTGTATGAAAGGTCCCTGGGTGGTACAAACAGTTTACACTTAAGTACTAACAAAGAGGTTGGTGGTTCAAACCCACCCACTGGTACCGTGGAAGAAAGGCCTGGCGATCTGCTTCTTTTAAGATTACATCCAATGGAGCAGTTCTACAATGTAACACATAGGGTTACCATGAGTTGGAATTGACTTGATGGCAGTGGATAGGCATGTACGGGTACTGGGGAAGAGGCGGAACACAAAACAGCCAAGTGTCCGCCCTAATGGAGGGAACAAGTGACGTTCGGGCCACTAACAGGAGATGGGACGGAGCCTGAGAGGTCAGGGAAGTTCCCTTGAGGAAGTGAGGCTTGGGCTTGGATTTGAAGACTGAAGAAGAGCAGGGTGAGGAGAAGAGGAGGCCTAGGCATCCCAGGCAGAGGACACGGAACACACAAGGACACCAGGACCCTGTGCTGCGGGTGGGGGGCACCGACCAAGCGGAGCATGGGGGGTGGTGCCTGGGGTGGTTGGCAGAAGATGAACTGTGCTGGGCTTTGTGGGCCATGGGAGGCATCTAAAAGGATGTGGTCACGGTTGGCTCTGGAGCCTCACTCTGGCTGTTGTGGGGACAGACAGGAGGAGCAGACAGGGAAGACATAGAGAGGCCTGTTGGAGGCTCTGCAGGGGTTAGGGGAGGGGGCTGTGGGAGAGGAGAGGAGAGAAGGGAAAGGCCATACCACAGTTGAGAGGCTTAGAACATCCCCAGATGGAGTGTCCTGAAGGCACGTGGAGACCTGCGTCAGAGCTCAGAGGGCAGTCTGGGTTAGGGTGACACATCCGTGAGAGCTGGTATTATTATACTATTCCTCTTGGAGGTTTTGTTGTTGGTTTTTCCCTACCATTTTCCATATTTTCCAGAACAGGGTGAAAGGGCAGAAAACGACCAGCTTTGGAAGTCTCTGTAGCCTTTATCCCACTTCCAGTACCACGCACTAATGCTAATTACAGGAAGAGAAGGGAGGGGGTCTTTCCAGCTGGACCTTTGAGCCACATTATCCTGTCCTGGGGTTTTCTTTTTTATTGTTGTAAAATTGGCTTTTCTTTTTCAATCCTAGCCTCTTCCAGACATGTGGATCCTGTCTCTGCTTTTCTGGCTGAGCAGGAGCAATCATACCATATCACGGCTAACACGTCTATAGCACAGTATGTGCCAAGCACGGTCCTAAATGCTTTACGTAGTCATCTATTGAATCCACACGACAATCCCGTGGGGTGGGCACTTTCTGATCCCCATTTGACAAAAGAGGAAACTGAGGCACCAAGTTTGAGTTACCCAAAGCTACACAACTGCTGAGCAGCAGAACTGGGACTGGAACCCAGGCAGGTGTTTGTTGAGTGGCTGCAGGTGCGAGATGACCACCCCCCTCTGTCCTCTCTCCCAGCCCAGCCCCAGAACCACGCCGAAGCCCAGGAGGTCACACTCAGCCTGGAGCCCCTGCCAGTGGCCCGCTGTGTCTCCAGAGAGGGCCGCCCGCCTGCCCGCATCTCCTGGTCTTCGTCCCTGGATGGGGAGGCCACTGAGAGCCAGGTGCCAGGATCCCTGCCTGGCACCTTCACTGTCACCAGCCGCTTCACCCTGGTGCCCTTGGGCCGGGTAGACGGCGCAAAGATCACCTGCAAAGTGGAGCACGAGAGCCTCAAGGAGCCTGCCCTGCTGCCCGTGACCCTCACTGTGCGCTGTGAGTACACCAGGTTGTCACCCACCCCCACTAACACTGTCTACACTGGTGCCTCTCAGGCATTGTCTACACTGTCCCTGAACGTGGGCTTCATTGGTTCCCCTGAGCCACATTCTGCACTGCCTCCCTCGCATCGTCTACACCAGCTCTCCGGAGCGAGTGTTTATACTGTCGCTTCATTGCCTACACTAACTTCCCTGGACAACATCTACACTACTCACAGTCTACACTGGTTTCTTTTAGTCCTCACATTGTCTACAGTGGCTTCCCTGAGCTCTCTCTATTCTGACCTCAACCAGTGGTATGCCAGAATGGGCTTTCAAGAGCCAATTTTGTATATTTCTTCCCAATTCCACTTTCAGTGAAGTTATACTGGTAGCTTGAAATCAACCATGCGGTCCCTATTTACACCTAGGAAATTGGCAAACACTACAAATGAGGGCTTTTTTTTCTTGCAGAGAGCCAGTTTACTAGCACAGCAGTGCCCCTGACATGATCTATGCTGGCTTCCACGGATCCCAGTTGGTGCTGCACCCTTACTTTCTATATCAGCTACCCTGGGCCATGGTCTACACTGCCTACCCCAACATTGTCTACATAGCCCCCTACATTGTCTAAATTGGCTTCCCTGGGTACTGTCTGCACTGACTCTCCTAGGGTCTCCACACTGACCCCTACCCCCCAATATAATTTTCATTGTCCCCCCAAGCCCTGTCAATAGTGACCGTTCCCAATATGTTCTGTACTAGCTCTTCCAGAAACTGCCTATACTGACACCCCCTAATGTTACCCACGGAGCCCTGATGCCACAGTGTCTAAGCTCTTGGCCGCTAACCGAAAGGTCAGTGGTTCAAACCCACCAGCAGCTCCTCGGGAGAAAGATGTGGCAGTCTGCTTCCATAAAGAGTACAACCTTGGAAACCCTGTAGGGCAGTTCTACTCTGTCCTGTGGAGTCGCTAGGAGTTGGAATCAACCTGACAGCAGTGGGTTTGGTTTTGAATGTTACCACTGACTCTCCTTGACCGTCTCCACATGAACCCTGCCAAATATGGACTTTACCAGCTCTCCTAATCACTGTCCAAATTTACCCTACCCCCCAGCTCAACCTTATCGACACTGGCTTCCCAGGCAATGTCTTCCGTTATACTGATGCCCCAAGCCGTGTCTACACTGGCTTCCTCAGGCAGTATCCACTATATGCACCAACGTGTGCATGAGTTTCCCTGAGTGCTGCCTACACTGAGTTCCTCTGGGTATCTATACTGGTTCCCCAGACACTGTCTTCTTTGACACCCTTCCTGCCCACATCACCTACCCTGGGCATGTGGAAAGTAACACACACGCACACACTGTCTACCGTGGCTTCTCTGCAGAGTGTCTACACTGGCCTCAGCCCACCCAGCCCGGAATGACCCACCCTCGATAGTTCCCCCTTGTCTCCTCTTGCCAGTCCATCCTGTTGCTTTAGGATGCCACTTATTCCCTTACCTATCCACCCCTTCTGGAATTCTCTTCATCTCTGAGCCAGCTCTCTCATTTCCTTAGACCCCCCTGAGGTCTCCATCTCTGGCTATGATGACAACTGGTACCTCGGGCGCAGTGAAGCCACCCTGAGCTGTGATGTCCGCAGCAACCCAGAACCCACGGGCTATGACTGGAGCACGTGAGTCGTGAGTGGACCCAGATACCTGGGTCTGAGGGTTAGGGGGCCAGAGGCCTGGACTCCTGGGTCTGAGGGAGGAGGGGGCCCAGACATCTGGGTCTGGGGGAGGAGGAGCCAGGGGCCTGGACGCTTGGTTTGGAGCAGAAGAGTGCCCCTCAGAGATGCACTGACATCCAGACACTCACCCGAAACATCGACCTACACACCAGGCGCTGGGAACTCCTGAGTCCTTAAGGAAGAAGAGAGCTGGCAATTTAGGGCTTCAGGGGACATTTGGAGCCCTGCTGGCACAGTGTTGAAGAGCTTGACTGCTAACCAGAAGGTCAGCAGTTTGAATCCACCAGCTGCTCCTTGGAAACCCTATGGGGCAGTTCTACTCTGTCCTATAGGGTCGCTATGGGTTGGAATTGACTCAATGACTACAAGGTTTCTTCTGGTTTGGGTTTAGGGTACATTTTGGGTCCTGGGAGCCTGGCTCCTGAGGGCATGTGAGCAGGGACCAGGTCTGTGTGCCCGTCAGTCCCAGTCTCCCCTCACCTGACCCCCCCCCCCCCCCCCAGGACGTCAGGTGTCTTCCCACCCTCGGCAGTCGCCCGGGGTCCCCAGCTGCTCATCCACTCAGTGGACAGACTGCTCAACACCACCTTCATCTGCACAGTCACCAACGCCGTGGGCACAGGCCACGCTGAGCAGGTCATCCTTGTCCGAGGTAAGCAGGTCTGGGGGCAGCATGGGAAGACGCCAGTCTGCTCCCTAATCGTCCCACCCTCTGGGTTGGGGGGCTGTGCCGCCGACCTGCCTTGCCGAAGGGGACGAGGGCAGTTGGCTTTTCCTTCTGGCCCTGAGGCTGGAATCTGGATTTGGGGTGACAGGGATGGCATGAGGAAAGGAGTTAGGGGGTGAGGACTGTGCTGGGACCTTCTAGTAAGGAGACGCCAGAGAGCTCAGGGGCTCCAGCTTGGGAAAGACACACCCCCATAGCACCATACACCCGGACAGTCGGACAGACAAGAGTCGGGCCTCTAGACAGAAGCACAGACGGCACCGGGACACGTAGCTGGGAGGAAGGGAGTGAAACCAAACTAGGCCCAGGGAATGGGCTACTGAAAACGGATTCTGGAGACCCCACACCTGGAGGGTCAGGGGCTGCTACACGCTGTATGCCCCAAGACACAGACACACAAGAGCAGACTGGGAACAGAGCCTCCCCACATCAGCACAGCCGGCAGGACCTGCACCTGCAGAGACCCACCCCATGCCCCTCAGGGATGCAGTGACATCCACTCACCTGAAACATGAACCTACACACTCAGCCATTGTCACGAAGACACGTCCTTGAGAGAGCAGTGGCTCCAGCCAAGATACGCTGAACAGAGAGCCAGGTGATACCCAGCCAGAGCCCATGAGATGCCACACAGACCTGGAAAGAGCCAGGCTTAGGAACACCTTCCCAGCGCGGCCTGCTCCGCAGCACACCTGTGCACACACCACACCAGGAGGCTGGAGGGGCGGCCGCTGCGGGCGAGAGCGGAGCCCCTCAGAAAGGAGGCAGACACAGAGAGGTAGGCCGTCCCTGTCACACACACACAGACAGACACACACCTACAGACAGACACCCATGGCCAGAGACAGAGGAAACAGACCATCTCAGTGAGACATAATATCACACGACATGCCACACACCACATACATATCTACACACACCACACACTGCATACACACCCATGTACACCACACACACTACATACCACACACTACATACGCACTCACGTTCACACACTATACACACCACATCCGCAACACACACTGCATATGCACTCACACACATCCACACACGCTATATACACACCACATCCATACCACACATTACATATACACTCACACACATCCACACACACTACATATGCACCCACACACATACATATACACATCCACACTGCACACACCACACACTGCATACACACCCACATACACACACACAAGATCCACACCATACACTACATACACACACACAGCCACACACACCACATGTACACCACATACACAACAAATACCACATACACACGCATACTACACACACACAGCACATACATGCTGTACACACACACACACACACACACACGTTTAGAAAGTCACCTGAACATGAGCAGACCCCTCCTCAGGGAGTCAGAGACGCTCACCCGGAAGAATGAGGTACTTAGAAACACTGTCCCAAACAAGAAACCCAGAGAGACGCTGGCCCAGCCTCAGCAAGTCTGATACGCTGACAGCACACAACACACGTCTTGGGGGGGAGGACACTATCACACCTAGAAGCAAAAAGAGCCTCAGTCAGCACCAGTCCCACGTGCAGAAACATCATCGCTCACACACAGAAACTCAGGAAGAAACTCAAAGACATTCCCAGGGTACACGCCCTCAGAAGCTCTCGAGAAACCCTTTGTGGGGATTCTCGTCTAACAAATAGTCATTGGACAAATATTTGTTGAGCTTTCCTCTTTGCCAGCTATCCTGTTTGGTGGTGGGAATACAATGGTGAATGAGACACAGTCCCTGCCCTTAAAGGTACGCCCAGGGGAGGGTCAGCTCCACCCATCAGCAAGACACCGAACTGGAAATACACCCTCTGAGTCTCTCCGCGAGAAGCATACCCGAGAGAGCTTGCCTCCCGCTCCCACTCAGTCAGTAGGCACCTCAAAGGCAGGGAGCCCACAAGACCCAGACACAGTCACACAGAAGGATTATTGGAAGAAGATACAACCCCACCAAACCATGGACACCCCCAGCACACAGCACCACTCTCAAGAGAAAACTCCAAGGCCATCCACTACCGGCAACACACCTCCGGCCTCAAAGAAAACACAGGCTTCAAAATCCAGCCCTTCAACAATATGTTGTTGTTGTTAGCTGCTGTCGAGTTGGCTCCACGCACAAATGAACACAACGCTGGCTGGTTCTGCACCATCCCCGTGACTGATTGTGGATCAGACCATGGTGATCCATAGGATTTTCACTGGCTCATTTTCAGAAGTAGATCTCCAGGTCTTTCTTCCTAATCCATCTTAGTCAGGAAGTGCTGTTGAAATCTGTTCAGCATCTAGCAACGCACAAGCAAGCCTCCGCTGACAGATGGGTGGTGACTGCGCATGAGGTGTGTTGGCTGGGAATGGAAGCTGGGTCTCCCACATGGAAGGCAAGAATTCTCCTACTGAACCACCACTGCCCCTTGAGCAATATATACCCACTGCAGCATACACATGGAGCCCTGGTGGCCTAGTGGTTAAGAGCTCGGCTGCTAACCACAAGATTGGCAGTTCGAATCCACCAGCCACTCCTTGGAAACCCTATGGGGCAGTTCTACCCCACCCTGTCCTATAGGGTTGCTATGATTCGGAATTGACTCGATAGCAGCAGGTTTGGCTTGCAGCATACACATACTCAGAAGCCCCGGCAGAGGCCTAGAGAATCACGCTCCCAAGAAGAACACTCAGCACTGTGAAAGGATCCTCCCTTCTCCCCTGTTTCTGCCAAAGATAGCCACAGACCCTAGTCAGAAACAGCATCGTACACACACCCCCAGAGATGGAGGCCGACACACACGCAGAACACTAGAAATCCAGTCCCAAGGTAGCAAGTGCGCCAACACAGGTACCCACGCCGGGAGAGGAAGCACATTCAAGTCTCTTGTAGATTCATGCGCAGAGACCTGGTCCCTATTCCCACACACATGCATACTCAGGCACGTTGTCGTGAAACCACATTCAGGCTTACCTGAGTACAAACGGAGATTCCCCTGCCACAGGCCAGAAGCTGCACCTGCCACAGGCCGGAAGTTGCACCAGGGCAGCCCCGTGAGCTTTAGATCTGCAGACACACAAACACATCCGGCTGCCATCTCCAAAGCACCATTTACAGAAACTCGGATAGCGTTCCCACACTGGCTGAAACAGGCTGGAGACCCTGGGTGGTGCAAAGAGTTAACGCACTCAGCCGCCAACCAAAAGGCCGGAGGTTCAAGTCCACTCAGAGGTGCCTCGGAAGAAAGGCCTGGTAATCTACTTCTGTAAAATCAGCCACTGAAAACCCTCTGGAACACAGGCCTACTCTGACACATGGGGTTACCACGAGTCAGAATCAACTTGATGGCAACTGGTTTGGCATCGTAAGACAACTGTTTCACAGTTTGACCCAGGGTACCATTATAGACATATATATTCCACCTCCCCCCCCCCCCCAAAAAAATATATATATATATATACACATACATAATGGTTAAATGCCTGGCTGATAACTGAAAGGCTGGCAGTTCAGACCTACCCAGCTGCTCCTCAAGAGAAAGACCTGGTGATCTGCTCCCATAAAGATTACAGCCTAGAAAACCCTATGGGGCAGTTCTCTGTCACATGAGGTCACTATGAGTCGAAATCGACTCAACGGTACCTAACAACAACAATCCCCACAACCACCACCACCCCCAAAAGATGTGTATGTGTTTATATACTCACATACATAGGGTGGCTGACTTGGAATTGACTTGACAGCAATGGGTTATATACGTATAATCGTATAATAATTTACCCTTCATACTTGAGACAAATTTTTTCTTTCTATTTTTTTTAAAATGCCGTTTGTAAGTCACTAACTTGATTTGATAGCTCACTGGGCAGGGACCCCCATATTTGAAAACATCATTCTACAAGAAACACCCAGAAGCATACCCCCCAGGAGCAGATCCCCTTGGGCCTTGGTCCCACTGCCTCAGCCCCTCCTGTGGCAGTGGGGTGGGGATCAGTGAACCCCCACAGATCCCACCCCTCAGGCCCTGCCTGTAGTGGTGTGCAAAGGAGTATGTGTGAGAAGGTTCCAGTTGCTTGATGTCTATGCCTGGTTTGGGGCCCAGAATGTCTCCTCACTCCCTGTGTCACCCTCCCCAGATTCCTGTCTCCACCCCCCTCCTGCCCCCTATAGAACCTTCAAAGCTTAGCCACTGCAGGGCGCACTGTGGGAGGCCAGACACAGGGACACGTGGCCCAGACAGGAGGCAGCCGGGTGGAGTGAGTAATTAGAGGAGGCCCATGCCCTTCTCAGGAGTCCCTGGGTGGCTCAAACAGTTAAGCACTCGACTACTAGCTGAAAGTCAGAAAGTTAGTGGTTCAGACCCACCCAGAGGCACCTCAGACGACAGGCCTGGCCATCTGCTTCCAAAAGGTCGCAGCCTTGAAAACTATGGAGCAGTTCTACTCTGCACACGTGGGGTCTCCATGAGTCAGAACCGACTCCACGGCAGCTAACAACAGCTACCCTTCTCAGCCTCAAAGAGCTTTGGAATCTGACAGCCTCAGGTTCAGATGCTGGCTGGGTCTGCCCAGAAATGCCCTGACCCTGGCCTCAAAAGATTTTGCGAGTTTTCCAGCCCCCAGCGGGTCCAGGCAGGTACCAGAAATGAGTAACCACCTAACCAGCCTTCACCCACACAGTGATGACCAGATGGAAATGGGAGTTTGGTGTGGCCAGGTCACCTGATTTTTTTTTTTTTCCCCTAATTGAGATCTGGACTTTTAGGCGAAATCAATGAATTATGAAATGTCAGCTAATTGTTTTAGTTTTTGAACAACACCGTGCAGATAAAAGGAAGCACAATCTAGGGGCCACCAGTTTGCCACCCTACGCACATACAAAGTGCCCAGCCTATGTCAAAGAGGAAACGGGTTCTCCCGCCCCCAACCCTCCACCTCTTCCTCCATTCTTCTGCCCAGTCAGGGTGCCCCCCTAATTCCAGTCACTGCCCCTCTTGCCCCAAATTATCCTCTTGACCTCGTGTCTCCCTTTCTCTCTCTCACCCTGTCTTCTCTCCTCAGACACCCCCCGGGCCTTGCCCCGAGACGTGGGTCCAGTGGTGTGGGGGGCCGTGGGGGGGACACTGCTGGTGCTGCTGCTTCTGGCTGGGGGGTCCTTGGCCTTCATCCTGCTGAGGAAGAGGAGGAGGAGGAAAAGTCCAGGAGGAGGAGGAGGAGGTGACGACGGTGGAGGGTCGTACAATCCAAAAGCACAGGCATTTGGGAACGGGGGCCCCGTTTTCTGGACCCCAATAGCCCCTGGCCCCATGATGCCAGAGGGCAAGGATGAGGACCAGGAGGAGGAGGAGGAGAAGGCAGAGGAAGACCTGATGTTGCCTCCACCCAAGGCAGTCTTGGAGGACGACATGGAGTCCCAGCTGGACGGCTCCCTCATCTCACGGCGGGCAGTCTACGTGTGACCCGGATACAGACAGACAGAGAGACAGAGCTGGGAGGGGGCCCCCCACTGCCCACCAGCCATGCCAGCAGAAGGTTGTGGACTGGTTGGACTTGTTTGTCTGGACCACACTGGAGTTGGAACGCTCCCTCCTGACTGTGCTGGAATTTGGAGGGGAGGGGGACTCGCACACCGGACTTCTGTCCCCAGGGCTGCATGGGGGCAGGGAGGCCCCTGGGAGCTGAGTATCAGGGACCCAGGAGGGAGCCCCAGAGACTGGTTTTGGCTCTGGCCTGCCCCCTGCCCTGGACACTCAGGAGTTAATAAACACCTTGGAGGAAACTGGCAGGGGTGTCTTGTAATACGTCAGACCCCTCTTGGGTCTTGGGGGGAAAGTGGGAGGGACAGGGACGACTGGGTCCTGAAGGTTGGTGAGGCCGAAGCACTGAACTCTCCTAGGTCCCCAGGAATTTTGAGGTGGGGGGATGGGGGCTGGTGGGGGTCAGACCAGGGAAGGCTGGGTGGATCTGACCACTTGGGTCCTTGAAAAGCACATTGGATGCCTGAGACCTCAGGCGAGGGGACTAGAAACCAAATCAGTGAGGTCTGGGCTTCAAGGCTGGGACACTTGGACTCCTGGGTCCCGGGACAGGGGCTGCATTCCTAGGTAGAACTGGCCAGATGGGTGGGAGCCTGAGTTCCTGGGAGATTTGGGTCCTTGTGTAGGAGCAGCAGAAAATCTGTGTTCAGGGTCCTGAGGGCAGGGGAAGGTGGAGGGGCATGGTCTGATGGAGAGGAGGGTTGCTCCACTTCCTGGGGCTCCAAAGGTATGGGGAGGGGGGCAGCACTGGGGACAGTGGGCCCCTGAGCAACCAGGGGAAGACCCACCTCCAGCGCCCACATGTGGCCTGTCCCAACCTCCTTCCTCTTCCCTGGCCCCAGGGACCAGCTGGGAGGTGTTTTCAGTGATTCAGAGGAAGGGGTTGGGGCTGTCCCAGAATGCCACACCCTATTTTCTCCAATCCCTGACAGGGGATGCTGGAGCTCCCAGGCCAGGTGTGAGGGCTGGAAGGGGCAAGGTTCAAGTCCTAGGTCTGCCTTTCACTGGACCTTGTACTGGGCAGGTTACCTCTGCTCTTGGAGTCTCAGTCGCTGCCTCTGTGAAATGGGCGTGTTGTTAGTCTCTGCCTCATCAGACTATTGTGGGATTCAATGAGGACGTTGCGGAAATGACCTTGGTACAGGGCTGAGCAACCAAGTTCATTTATTCAACCAGTGTTTACTTCCACTTACTCTGTGGGTCCTGTGCTGACTGGTGCTGGGGACATGGGGGCCGAGACACACTTAGCGCTGCCCTCCCGGGATGCACCGTCGATAACAGCGACAGGAATAACAGTAATTTTAGAATGATGGATTGGGCTTGAGTGGCAATTTCTGTTATTCTCCCCACCCTCTAAGTCCATTCAGAGGGTGCCAGGCTGTGGAACAGGAAGTAAGAAATGAGATGGCCCTGGGATCCAGACGTGGAGCCCCTGGGTGTGACAGAAGTTAAGCGCTAGGCTACTAACTTAAAGTTGAAGGTTCAAATCCATCCAGAGCCACTTTGGAAGAAAGGCCTAGTGATCTGCCTCCCAAATGTCACAGCTTTGAAAACCTTATGGGGTGCGGTTCTACTCTGACACACGTGGGGTTGCCGTGAGTCCAACTTGATGGCACCTAGTTTGGGATCCAGACATCATTCCTCTGGGAAGCTTTATCTTCTCATCTGTAGAATGGGGCTGACGTAAAGTGTGAAACCTGTGGGGCTTTTGCATGTGTCTTACTCTCCCCTGCCAGCGCCAGGGCAGGGATGGAGAATTGTTTCCCTCTGCATCCCAGTACCAGTGGGACCTGGTATACAGTAGGTCCTTGAGCACCCACATGGGGCCCCTCTTTATTTGCCTAGCAAGCACCTACTGTGTGCCAGACCCTCCTGGGCTGGGGATGCTGTAGGTGGGGCAGCTCCAGGCCTGCCTTGTGGAGCTCACAGTCTAGAGTGGAAATTGACAAGTAAACAGGAAATTGCTCCATAATCACTTCCTTAGGAGAGGCAGAACTGCTAGGAAGGAAGGGTCCAGGGGGGCCCTGAGTACCTCTCAAACCCTTTTCCCATTAGGCTGGGGGCACGATGAACCTCCACTCAGGATGACTCCATTTCTGTAATGAAGGAGGTTCTGCTCCCAATCCCAGAATCCACCCCCGTTCTCAGCCTTTTATCTCCCCCACCCCGCCCCGTCTCCTGGACCCATCTTGCTCTCCTGCCAGGTGGACTCCTTGCTGTTTCTGAGAAACAGCACTCCGCTCCCACCTCAGGGCCTTTGCGGCGGCTGTTCCTCCTTCCCAGAATGCTCTTCCCTCATCCCGTGGTGGCTTGCCCCCACCTCCCCTTCACGTCTTGGCTCAGATGTCACCCTCTTAGTGATGCCTTCCCTGACCACCCTGTTTAAAATTGCTTTGAGCCTCTACTCCATCACTTCCTTATCCCCATCCCCACGGTGTGTCATCATCCTGTGTCACTTATCCCTACCTGACATCTTAGATATTGTCTTTGTGTTTACTATTGGTCACCCTTGCCAATGAGGACGTAAGTTCCCTGAGAGTGGGGGCTTTTGTATGTCTTGTCCTCCCCTCTGTCTCCCATGCCTGACAGACAGCAAATGCTCAGTAAGGGTCCCCTGCCCTTTAGAGGAGGGAGGCAGTGAGGGTGACTGGGGGCGGCACTGGCAATCAGGGGCTGCAGCTTCCTTCTGGAGACGCCCCTCATGCAATCCCTCTTCTTGCAGAGACCCCCAACACAGCAGGCGCGGGGGCCACAGGCGGCATCATTGGGGGCATCATCGCTGCCATCATCGCGACCGCTGTGGCCGCCACAGGCATCCTCATCTGCCGGCAGCAGAGGAAGGAGCAGAGGCTGCAGGGGGCAGAGGAGGACTATGAGTGAGTGATGGACCCTGAGAACTAGGCGGAGGTGGGGGGCACAGGGAAGCCAGAACTAGGGTGCTCGGGGTGGGGGTGAGTGGGAGAGAACCATCCTAGGTGGCTGTGTGGAACTATGAGATCTGAAGTAACCGTGACTTATGTGGGGGAAATGTTTACTTCTCTCTCCTGTAAAGGCCTGAACTGGTACACTAGCTCTGCTCTGTGACGTTACTGGAGCCCAGGTTCCCGCTATCTTGTTGCTTCACCTTCCCTACAGTTGGCCCTTGTCCACATTCCAAGATGGCTCCCCACTCTAGGTGGAGCGATTCATCAAGGTCTAGGTACATGACAACCAGATGTGGCCATCCTGCCCTGAAGGCCCCTGTTGCTCTAACCAGTGGGAAGGGGAAAGGGAAATAGAGGGCGAGTTGCTGCTGAGTAAGGGAACAGCTGAGAAGTTATGCTTGCCACTTTTTCTCACTTCTCATTGGCCGGAATTTAGTCACCTGGCTGCCCCTAGCTGCAAGGGAGGCTGGGAAATGTAGTCTTTATGCTGGGTGGCCATGGGCCTGATTAAAATCTCTTACTACAAGAAAGAGGGAGACTGGATATTGGGGAAAACGAGCCATATTTGTCTGAATAGAGCACTTATTATGTGCCAGGGTCGGTGAGATGCATTTTACATGAAGTTTCATTCAATAATTCAACAAATATTCAGAAAGTACCCACTCTAGGCCAGGCCCTTGGGGCTTAGGGACTCAACAGTGACACAAACATTTAAAAAGTGTCCCCACCAGTAAATGTATCACAGAAACATAAATTCTCAGAGAGAGCTAATGATACCCATTTTGTCTAAGAGGAAGCAGGTTCAGGGACCAGAAATCACTTGGTGAAATTCACCCAGCAAGCAAGACTTTTTGTGGCCGGATGTTTCCCAAATAACACCACCCAGTGTGTGTGATGGAGTTGGGAGAAGAAACTCATATCAAAAATGCACATTCCTGGGCCTCACCCTAGACCTACTGAATCAGAATATTTATATGAAAGGCTCGGAATCTGTATTTATAACAAGCTCCCTAAATAATCCTGATGCCCAGGGAAGTGTGTGAACTCCTGTGTTAACTGCCTAGTCAATTCAAACCAACAACTTGCTAATGATCTCTCTCCTGTGCCCAGCTCGATGCAGGGACCCAGTGGTGTCTGAGACAGCCCTGGTGCTGCCCACCGGGGCTCACGGTCCATAGGAGGAGATAGACCCGTCCCCAGATAGTGAGAGCCCAGCACGGGTGGGGATGGGATAGGACAGCTGAGGGGGCTGTGAGAGCCCAGGGCAGTCAGGGAGGGCTTCCTGGAGGATAGGACATCCGAGCTGGGGATGAAAGGCATAGTAAGCACCCTTTAGGGGGCAGTGGTGGCTCAGTGGTAGAAGTCTTACCTTCCATGTGGGAGACCTGAGTTTGATTTCCAGCCAATGCACTTCATGTGCAGCCACCCCCATCTGTCAGTGGAGAGAGTTGCATGTTGCGATGATGCTGAACAGGTTTCAGTGGAGCTTCCAGACTAAGATGGACTAGGAAGAAAGGCCTGGAAATCTACTTCCAAAAATCAGCCAACGAAAACCCTTTGCATCACCATGGTCTGAACTGCAACCGATCATGGGGATGATGTAGGCCTGGGCAGTGTTTCATGCCACTATACATGGGGTCAACTCCACAGCAGCTAACAACAACAAGTACCCTTCATTATTATATACACAGGATGCTATACAGTCGCTGTGAGTCGGAATCGACTCGACAGCAATGGGTTTGGTTTGGTTTGGTTGTTTTGGTCTGTGGTGTGTAGAATGAGGGAATTTAACCTAAGTTTGGGGGACAGGAAAGCACTTTTCATTCATTGTTTTTACAAGTACTTACCGAATTCCTCGTAGTGGGTTCTGGGGACACAGTATTGACGACCCAGACATGATTCCTTCATAGAGCTGACAGTGGGGAACAACAACTGACCCATATTATAAATAATATTTCCAATACGTACTCAGTAAGTGTCCCCAGGGGGCTATACAGAGTAGATATGACCATTTAACAGGAGTTCCTGATTGGTCAGGAGAATCAGAGTGGCTTCCTGGAAGAAGAGGGATTTGTGGGATGAGTAAGAGTTCACCAGGTGGGGGAGGGGTGAGGATGGAAAGGAAGTTCCGCGCAGAGGGAACAGCACGTGCACTGACCTAGAGATAGGGGTCCTTCTTGGGTCTTCACCTCCACTTGACCCACCTTCTACCCCACAGCCTGGAGGGCCCTCCCTCATACAAGCCCCCGACCCCAAAGGCGAAACTGGAAGAGCCGGAGATGGTGAGCACTTCCCCTGGAGCCCAGGCTACCCCACCTCCATACCCCTGTCTCCCTACCAAGGCCAGGGCTGGGAGGGGGTCTGGTGGGGAGAGGCCGGCTGTGGGGTGGTGCTGATCTGCCCCTCTCACTCCACTACAGCCCTCCCAGCTGTTCACCCTGGGGGCCTCAGAGCACAGTCCACTCAAGACCCCCTACTTTGATGCTGGCGTCTCACGCACTGAACAGGTAGGACCTTGGGGGCAGGACAAGGGTGGGTTCGGGGTCTGGGTTTTAAGGGCCAGGGGTCTAGCCCTGACATAAGAGATCAAGGACTAAAAGTCACAACTGAAGGTCAGGGCTGTGTCTCTGGTCAGAGCTTGGAGCACAGAGATGTGTTTGGGGTCAGGCCTGAAAAAGTCCTAGGGCATGAGGTTAGAGTGTAATGGTCACATGGTCCATGAGGCTTGGTTGAGCATCTGTATTTGCCAGATACTGTGCTGGGCGCTGGGACAAGACAGTTACAGGCAATACCCTCAGAAGTCAGGGTCAAAAACTGAGGCTGAGACAAGCCCAGGTTCCAGGGGGTATTGAGGGCTCAAGATTAAGTAGTTGGAAGTCAAGACTGAGGTTGAAGATCTTGGGGGAAAGACTTGGGTTCAGGGACCAAGGTACAAAGGAGCAGCCTAGGGACAGGGCGAGGTCCATGCTTGGGTTTTGGGTTAGGGATGAGCTGTGTGACTGTCTCAGTGCAGTACTGACCCTGGGGGCAAGGGGGACAAGGGGTGAGGTCACTTCTGGTTGCCATGGGAAGAGGTGGTCAGGATTTGGAGGTCAAAGGGTAGATTGGGATTCTGTGTCATGCCCAGGAGGTGACCTTAGGCTCCCACTCTCTCCCCGCCCCCAGGAAATGCCTCGATACCATGAGCTTCCCACCCTGGAAGAGCGTTCTGGGCCTCTGCACACGGGGGCCACGAGCCTGGGGCCCCCCATCCTCATGCCCACGGGGTCACCTGCTGTGGAAGGGGTTTCCCTGGACCTAGAAGATGAAGAGGAGGAGGAGGAGGAGGAAGAGGACTATCTGGACAAGATCAACCCCATTTACGACGCCCTGTCCTACTCAAGCCCCTCTGAGTCCTACCAGGGCAAAGGCTTCGTCATGTCCCGCGCCATGTATGTCTGATCCCTCAGCTTCCTGCTAGGGATCTAGTGCCCGTTGACCTCTGGCCAGGCCACTGCCAGTTAACACACATGCATCTCATCTGTGACTTCTACCTTGGTGGCTCCACTATGGCCTTTAACTCCTGACCTCTGACCCAGAGTAACCCGCCGAGACAAGGGAAACCTGGTAACCTTTTCTCCTGAGGTCATGGGAGTATATTTCTGTACAACCTTTAACCCAAGGATTCCTCTCAAGATTGTGACCTTAGAACATACCTCTCATCTCCTCACTGACATCTCCAAATTCCCCCACTATCCCAAAGAAGACCCCAGACCTCCGAGTTGTCCTTAGACAGTAAATTCCCAATTGCTCTGCTGGGGTGGGCGGTGGGGGCTCCTTGCTGCTCAGACCTGAGCCCTCCAGGCAGCAGAGCCCCACTCACCTCCTGCTACCTCCGTCTAATCCCCGAAGGAGGCAGGGATGGAGGGATCCCCCAGCCCAAAGCAGAGCTTCCCATCTTTTCCCTCCTGCAGGCAGGAGTCTCAGGACCCAGACCTTTCCCTGAGCCCCCACCACCCCAATTCCTGTGTATGGGACATGGAGCCCCAGCCCAGGGCTAGATGTGGTGACCCCTGGCAGAGTGTGCCTTGATGGCCCCAGCCTTGGGAAAAGAATTTGCTGTTACCTTGGAGACTACTGAATCCTTTTACCCCTACCCAGTGGAATGGGCACCCAAACATCCCCCTCAGGGCAAAGTGGGCCACCTGGGTCGGGGGTAGGGGACCTGATACTGTTTTGTACACTAACATTTCCTACACAATATGAGTTTATACTTTGACCAGGTCTTGCGTTTTCTGTGGGATGTAAGGGGATGAGGGTGGGGCATGATGGGTGATGCACAGGAGGCCCAGGGCTTGAGGGTAAAGGAGAGGAATGGTGGACTAGAGGTCAAGATGAGTTACAGATAGAAACAGAAGGGCCAAAGATATGAAGGGGGGGGGGGAATGAAGTGAGAGAGCAATGAGCAAAAATGCATAAACCTGAGGCAGAATGATGGTAATGGAGAGAGAGGGGAAGGAAAGAGTCCAGGGTATGGCTGGTAATGAAAACTAATCAGTGCACTAGCGGTCTAACGGGTAATGGACAGAAATAAACGGAACAAAGATAGAAATAGCAGTAACTAAGGGAGATGGGCTTACGGTTGATGGATAAATGACAAGAATAGGCCAAAGGCAAAATGATGAATAATGTTGCAACAGGAGCCCAGGGCATGATGGGTAATGGATCTGAATGAATGAGCCAAAGGCAGAGTGATAAATAATGTAGAAATAGGGGTTGCGGACATGATGGGTAATGGACAGGAATTAATGGGCCTAAAACATGATGGGTAATTAAAGGAGAAGGGCTAGAAAATTGATGGAAGTGAACAGGCAGGAATGGGCCAAAGGCACTACGGGAAATCAAGCTGAAACGAATGGGGCGGAGGCATGACGGGTAATGGGACAGGAATGAATGGGCCAAAAATAGAAATTGCAGTGACAGGATGACACAAGGCATGATGGGTAGCGAAAGGGGTGGGCCAAAGGCAGCTTTTGCGTTAATAGGTAACGGAGCATTGTGGGTAACGAGGAGCTGGGAAGGGTTCACAAAACCGGCTAGAAGTCTCCCAAGGTACTGTGGGAAGGACTGGCATTTCCGGTTTTCGGTCAGCGGCTTTGGATCAGAGGGCTGCCCCTATGCCGCGGTGCCTAGTGGGACGCGAGGCCTGACCTTGCTGCCTAGCAGGTCTGCCGCGCAACCCACCTTTGTCCCTGTCCTTCGACCCTGGCACGTTAGCCAGTGAGTGCGCCAGACTGATTACGTCGTCGGGATCGGCCCGCGGGGCAGCTGGAGCCAATCAGTACGCTGCAGGAGCCAAAACCGACCAATTATCATGGTAACATTGCCGCGGGCGGAGTCGAAAGAAGAGACCCTTCAGGAGAAGGGCGCAGCGGGCGCTTCAGTGGGCGTTGCAAAGAGTGCAGCACAGGCCAATGGCGGGAGAGCACCGGAACCCGCGGCGTCGCGGGCCAATAGGCGCGGGCACCCCAAGCCAATAGGAAGAGAAGGGAGGTGCCCTGTGACCCGCCTGCGAGCACAGACCAGTAGAAAATGACGTTCGGAAGAGGTGGGTGGGACTCCCTTCCATGACTCCAATAGCAAGGCTGGACCTTGGACCTGGTAGGCGGGCTCCAGGGCGCGCTGAACCAATGGGCTGGGCGGGGCGGGGCGACGGTGGTGGCGGCGGCGGCGGTGGCATAGGGTTTGGTTGCGCGTGGCGCACGGGGTGGGAGCGGAGCCCAGGCCGGGAGCAGGCGCCGCCGGCGCCAGTGAGGACCGGGGCCCGCGGCAGGGTGGGAATTAATTGGGGACTGGACCTGGGGCGCGCCGGGCCCTGACCTCCGGCCTCTGACCTCTCCCCCGGAGACGACCATGGGGAACGTGTTGGCCGCCAGTTCGCCGCCCGCTGGGCCGCCGCCGCCGCCGCCTGCGCCCGGCCTCGTGGGACTACCGCCACCTCCGCCCGCGCCGCCGGGCTTCACACTGCCGCCGCTCGGGGGAGGCCTGGGAGCCGGGGCCGGTGCAGGCCGAGGTTCGGAACGGAACCCCGGGGCCGCCGCTGCTGCAGGCGCCGCAGGGGCCGCAGACGATGGGGCCTGCGGTTGCCTGCCAAACCCGGGCACGTTCGAGGAGTGCCACCGGAAGTGCAAGGGTGAGGGGAGAGGGGCCCCGGCGGGCCGTGATGGGCCGGATCTCGAGGGAAAGGGGAGATCATTGGGGACCTTGGAAATTGGCGTGAAGAATTGAAATCGTTTAACCCAGTGTTAGAGGTTGACGTTGAGATCGAATGGTGGAACGTTGGGTTTAGGGTTCAGAACGCCGGGATCGAATGGTGGAACTCAAAGTGGAATGCTAAGGCAATGGAAAAATGCCTTAGGTGCCCCGGGGATCAGCCGAGCCAGTCTCCTCGTGTGACCGGGGAGGGAACTGAGGCCCAAGGTTACAGTGTCAGCAAGGTGTCATGGTGGGAGTGGAACCCAAGGCTTCCGGATCCTGACTTGGAAGAATTAGTATAGTATTAGTGGTGGAGACTGATTGAACCCCAGTGTTAGCATTCATTATAGGTTAGCTCCTTAAATCCTTGCAACAACTGTATCTGGTGATTATCTCCATCTTACAGATGAGTTTAATGTACAGAGAGAAAATGACTTGGCTAAAGTCACACGCGTAGTAGATGGTAGCACTGGGATTTGGTCGCAGGCAGAGGCCCTGGCCCTGTCCGGGAGCCTGTACTGCCTCTTTACTGGTTGTGGTTGGGCTGCTTTGTCAGATATTCTGCTTGTGGGTTCCTGGAGAAGGGAGAGCTGGGGAGGTAGGGATGAGAGTTGGTGTGTGGGGTGGAGTGTAACAGCATTTCTCTTTTCCAGAACTGTTTCCCATTCAGATGGAGGGTGTTAAACTCACAGTCAACAAAGGGTTGAGTAACCACTTCCAGGTGAGCCTGCCTGTTGCCCTTATCCTCCAAAGGTCATCCCAGTCATCCCCCTGCATCTGCACAGACAGGCCCCTTATGCTTCCCTAAAGAGCTGGGCCTCCCTGGTGCTTGGAAAGACTCAGAGACACAGTGCCAGACCGACTGCTTAGTGGGGGCTGATGGTAGGGTTTGGGGACCCAGAGCCCAGAAAAAACCTTCCCTCAGAATAGCATCCAGGCAGGACTGAAGTGCCAGGTATGTAGCCCCACCCCCCCAGTGCATCCTTTCTCTTGTGTTTCTAGTCCAGCCAGGCCACACCTCCTAGTCTTCATCTCCTGCCCAGCCCAGGGACCCCCTGCTGCCTTTGCCCTCCCCCCGGGGGAGGCAGACTGGCATGTATGCCCCATCCCAGGCTGGAGGGGAGCTCTGGTGAGGGTGGCCCCCAGTCTCATGCCCACAGCCCTCCCTTTTCTCACAGGTGAACCACACAGTAGCCCTCAGCACAGTCGGGGAATCTAACTACCACTTCGGGGTTACGTACGTGGGAACAAAGCAGCTGAGTCCCACAGAGGTGAGATTTCTTTCCTGATTCATTCATTGTATCTTTCTTTGAACAAACATGTAGCCAAACGCCAAGGCTTCATCAGGAGAAGGTCAGAGGTGCTGGGGTGTGGAGAGGTTGAGACAGTGTCTCCAAGGTGCATTGGAACACACGGAATGCCTTCATTCCGCAAACATCCCCTGAATCCCTGCTCTGTGCCTGGCCCTTTGCTGGGTGATGCCGGGGGCACTGGGGTGACCATGACAACTTCTGTCACCAGAGAGTGATGACCCAGGTGGACAGGGCTGAATCTAAATTGTGCGGGGCTTTGAATGCCAAACTAGGCATTTGGACTTTCTCTAGAGATCATCGGAAAGCCATGGGAAGATTTGAAAGAGTAAGACGTCAGATTTTCCGCTTTAGAAGTATTCTTCGGGCTGTCTCATGGAGGCTAGATGAGAGGAGGGGGAGAGGCAAAACTGGGGGCCTGGAAAGAGGTTTGGGCAGGACCCAGGCAAAAGAGGAATGAAGACTGAACTAGGTCCCTGCCTAAGTGCTTGGCTGCTAACTGGGAGTTTGGTGGTTCAAGTTAACAGAGGATCCTTGAAAGAAAGGCTTGGCAGTCTACTTCTGAAAAATCAGCGACATTCTGTAGAGCATAGTTCTACTAGGACACACATGGAGTCGCCATGAGTTGGGGTTGACTCGGTAGCAACTGGTTTTGTTTTTTTTTGGGGGGGGGGGTTTTCTATTATTTCCTTTCACATTCATATATTCAGCAAACCTTCATCATACCCCTATTCTGTGCCCAGCCCTGTGTTGGACAGTGGTGACCAAAACAGCCCCGACCCTCATGGGGCTCCCAATCCAGTGTGGGGGGCGGAGGGGAGACAGACCTATCCCCAGAGAAGAAGAATCCTGAGTGGCCAGGGCTGAAAAGGGGGAACCCAAAGGCTATGGAGCCCTGGTGGCATGGTGGTTGAGTGCTCAGCTGCTAACTGAAAGGTCAGCAATTTGAAGTCATCAGCCACTCCACAGGAAAAAGATATGACAGTCTGTTCCCGTCAAGATTGCAGCCTTGGAAACCCTGTGGGGCAGTTCTGCTCTGCACTGCAGGGTCGCTGTGAGTCAGAACCGACTCAACAACAGTGGGTATGAAAGATGTGGGAGCCTAGAGGGACAGCCTAGTGCAGCCTAGGTGGTCAGGTAGGGCTTCCTGGAGGAGGGGGCCCCAGTCTGAGGCTTTCTGATCCGAGGCTTCTCAACTAGGCCCATCACTCGTGTACTTCCACGGTGTTGGCCCTCTGACCTCTAACCTTGCCCTCTGCCCTCCAGGCGTTCCCGGTGCTGGTGGGCGATATGGACAACAGCGGCAGCCTCAATGCTCAGGTCATTCACCAGCTGGGCCCCGGCCTCAGGTCCAAGATGGCCATCCAGGTGAGTAGCGGCCTCGAGCCAGCTGCCGTCCCAGCCACGCTGTGCACCAGCTGCCCTCACACTCGACCTGTCTCCCGCAGACCCAGCAGTCGAAGTTCGTGAACTGGCAGGTGGACGGGGAGTACCGGGGTTCTGACTTTACTGCAGCCGTCACGCTGGGGAACCCAGACGTCCTGGTAGGCTCAGGTAAGAGGGTGTTCCAAACCAGTTCCCTTCTCCGGTCTGTCTGAGAAATGGCCGGCGCAGGAGTGGTTTCCAAACCTCAGTGGGCGAGAGTGCGCGTTCCAGCCCAGCTCTGCCGCTGTCTTAAATGTGCGTTAGGCAGGTTCCACCACCTCCCCGGCCCCGGTTCCTCCATCTGTAAAACAGCTGCCTCCCTAGGCGGCTGAGTAGGTTCTCTCAGTTAGCACACGGCGTGTGGCGGGAACCAGGTCCATGTGGGCTGCTCTGGTCCTTGTTCCTCGTGGGGTTCTCGGCTTGCTTGGAAGCACAGAGCAGCCCACAGGTGGGCCAGGGCTGCATGCTGCATCGGTGGGAGGGGGAGTGTGAGATGGGGGCTGGCGTGGAATGTTCCTGTTGGGCTTGGGTGGGAGTGGGGACTGTCTGCTTTCTGTCTGTACTTCTGTCTGTTCTAGTGTCTCCCTTTCCCTGTTTTGTCCGTGGGTGGCTTTGACGTTTCTGCGTTCATCTGATGAGTATTTGCTGAGCGTGTATGCTGTGTCTCTGTGCGTATATACACACGCTGCTCAACACCGTATCCTCAAGAAAAATCAAACCTGTTGTTGTCGAGTTGATTCTGACTAATAACGACCCTATAGGACAGAGTAGAACTGCCCTGTAAGGTTTCCAAGGAGCGCCTGGTGGATTCAAACTGCTGACCTTTTGGTTAGCAGCTGTAGTTCTTAACCACTACACCACCATGCCTGTAAAAACAAAAAGAGAAACAAACCCATTGCTGTCAAGTCAATTCTGACTCCCAGCGACACTGTAAGACAGAGTAGAACTCCCCCCCGGGGGCTTCCAAGGCTGTAATCTTACGGATGCCAACTGCCACGTTTTTCTCTTGTGGAACAGCTAGTGGGTTCGAACCACCAACCTTTCATTTAGCAGCTGAGCGTTTTTACCACTGTCTCACTAGGGCTGCTTCAGTTACTATATAGACACAGTTGAGCACAGTGTAAGTAAGTATATATATATGCATGTACACGTATACATATACACATACGTATGTACGTGTATATGCACTGAGGGTACAATTTTGAACAAAGGAGACTTGAATCTGTGCCCTCTGGGAGCTTCCATTCCAGAAGGGCAGACAGCGAGTAAACCAACACATAAGTAAAAGATGTCAGATGGTAGGGACTGTTGAAAAGAATTAGGGACTGGGGCGGGGTGGGTGGAGTTCTTAGAGAAGGCCTCATTACCTGGGCCACATAAGAACAAAGACTGGAGTTGGCGAGGGAGGGAGCCAGGCAGTTATGTGGGGAAAGAGCTTTGCAGCCAGAGGAGCAGCAGGTGTAAAGGTCCTGAGGCAGGATCACGCCAGCTGTGTTCAAGAAACATGAAGGAAGACTAGCTGCAAGTGATAAAGGCAGTCAGAGAGGGGACAGGGCCCCATTGCAGAGGGCTTTGTAGAGCCCTTGCAGGAGCATTTTGAGCAGGAGAGGGACTCACGGAGCTAACTAACAGGATCCCTTGTGCTGGCTTCCGGAGAACAGACTACAGGGATTCCATTGCAGTGGAGGGTAAGAAGTGCTTGGATTCGGGATGTAGTGTGAAGGTGGAGCCAGTTCCCATTTGCTGATGGAGGATAAGAGAGAGAGGAGTCGGGGATGACTGCAGAGTGTTTGGTGTGAGTACTGGAAGGGTGGCGCTGCCAGTTATCGGGCTGTGTGTGTCGGCTGCCACTGGCTCGGTCAGAGAGAGCACCGGGCTCTTGGACAGTGTGTACTGAGTGAGTCGTGAAGGTTGGAAGCCGGGGCTGGCTCAGGAGGCCCAGGAGAGGGATTGCTTCTGCCTGGAGGAGTCCAGGGAGACTTCCCAGAGGAGGTGTCAACTTGGAGCTGCAGAAGACAGAGAAAGGACGCCCCTGGCCGAGGGAAGAGGACTGCGTTCATTCCCTAGTGGTGGTGTAGCAGGAACACTGCGAGTGGCGGCTGTAACAGACAGATTTCTTTTCTCACAGTTTAGGAAGCTAGAGGTCACATGCAGGGGATCAGCTGTAGGGGAAGGCTCTCTGTGTCCTCTCTGCAATAAAATCCTTGTTTCCACTTCTCTAACAGTATTCTTGGGGTTCCTTGGAGACCTTCACTTGGCGTCTGTCTTCTCCCATTCCGGCTTCTTTCTGTGCTTAATCTGCTCATTTCTCAGAGATGGTAGGTTTAAGACACACCATACTCTGATATGGCCTCGTTTACATAACAGTTTCCAAATGGAATCACATCCACAAGTATCTTGTTAGTTGCCTTCCAACTCAAGTGACCCCATGTGTGCAGAGTATAACTGCTCCATAGGGTTTTCAAGGCTGTGACCTTTTGAGAAGCAGATGACCAGGCTTTTCTTCTGAGGCGCCTCTTGGTGGGTTCAAACCACCAGCTTTTGGCTAGTAGTTGAACGTTTAACCATTTCTGCCACCTAGGGGCTCCTGTCTACAGGTACAGGGGTTAGGGTTCCAGTACATACTTTGTTGTTGTTAGGTGCCGTCCAGTTGGTTCCAACTCATAGTGACCTTATATACGGCAAAACGAAACGCTGCCTGGGCCTGTGCCATCCTCACAATTGTTGCTGTGTATGAGCCCATTGTTGCAGCCACTGTGTCAGTTCCATTGAGGGTTTTCCTCTTTTTCACTGACCCTGTGCTTTACCGAGTATGTCATTTTCCAGGGACTAGTCCCTCCTGATAACCTGTCCAAAGTATGTCTCGCCACCATCCCTTCTAAGGAGCATCCTGGCTGTACTTTTTCTAAGACGGACTTGTTCATTCTTGTGGCAGTCCGTGGTATGTTCAATACGCTTTGCCAACACCATCACTCAAAGGCATCAATTCTCCGGTCTTCATTATTCATTGTGCAGCTTTCGCAGGCATGTGAGGACGTATTTTAGGGGGACACAGCTCCATCCGTAGCAAGGGGCAACAGCCTTCCTGGCAGAGCAGCTGGAGCAGCGGCGAGGAGAGAGAGAAGAGCTGGGCCAGAATCCTGAGAGAAGAGGGAGGCTGGGAAGAGTAGCCAGGGAGGAGAGGAGAAGGCCTGTGGGAAGGAGCATCCTTGGGAGCCCGTCAGAAACATTTCTGTCCCCTGCTGAGTGCTGATGGCATCACCCACCCTTCTCCCATACAACAGATGAGGAAGGAGGAAGCTGGGGGACAGGGCCACCTCAGAGAGCTTCACTGAAGTGAGTGGGGCCACGGGAGCATTCTGAGCAGGGAGGGGTGGGATCTGCCTTAGCTTCTAACAGGATCCCTCATGCTGACTTTGGAGCTCAGAGCTGGTCACAGGGAGCCAGGTCACTTGGGCCACAGGAGCTTTTCCTGTACTTCCTGGGACTGCCGAGTTCTCGCTACCCCAGAACCTTTTCACGCGCTGTCTGTGCTTTGGGACTCTTCCCAACTGTTCTTGAGGTGGCCAAGTCTTCGCCTTGTGCTTTCAGTTCACATGTCACCCTCACAGAGACCTTCCTTGACGAAAGTGACCCACACCTTCGGGTTATTCCACGCTTCCCCCTCCCCTAGTCCTCGTAGCACTTGCCTGGAGGATTGTCTTGTTCTGTATCCCCCATCTCTCTACTAGGACACCAGCTCTTTGAGGGCATCCTGTTTTATTCACTGCTGTATGCTTCATGCCTGGAACTGTGCCAGGAACAGAGTAGACGCTCAGGAAAGGCTCAGTGAGCGAAGGAGTGAGTGACAGCGAGGGCAGGCCCCTTTGCTCTTTGGCAGGCCCAAAGCACGTGATGCATGTGATCTCCTTCATTCCATCATTCCAGGCGCTGGGGATGGAGCAGTGAGGAAAACGGCTTGTTGTATCTTCTCAACAGCCCTGTGAAGCAGGTGCTGCCATTATCCCCATCTTGCAGAGGAGGAAATAGGCCCAGAGAGAGAAAGCAACTTCCCCAAGGGCACACAGCGAGTCAGACACGAGCATCCATGTCCTTCTCTCTGGCACTAGGCACCTCACTCCAAACACCTCGCTGGCCTCTCATCCTTTTGTGCTCCCTCTCTCTTGCCCGGAGCCCAAGGTCACTGATGACACTTTATCTCTTAATTCTGACAGGTGTCTCTTCCTTCCCGCAGACACTCATAGGAACAGGGCCTCAGTCTGGGCTAAGCTAACTTACCACCAACAGCTCAGACTCTGGAGCAAGGCAACTCCACCCCTCACCAGCCCCGTGACCCCAGGTAGTGGCTCCACCCCCTCCGGGCCTCAGTTGCCTCTTCTGTCACTTGAGGGTACAACATTAGCAACCACCTTGTAGGTGAAGGAGTCCGTGTCCAGTGTGGGGTCAGACGCGTGGTTAGCACTCGTTCTCTGCCTGGAGCTTTGTGACGCCCCACAGTGGGCAGGGGTCGTCGGTGTTTTTATTGCCCCCATTTTACAGGTGAGGAGAGCGAGGCCCAGGTGTGAAGTCTGGCGCCCAGGATCACATGGTCTTCTTTCTGAGCACCTAGTGTACGCCTGGCCCTGGGCAGGACAGTGCTGGGCCACAAAGCAGGGACTGAGACGGCCCGTTCCTGCCCTCACGTGGCTCCCAGACCAGTGGGGGAGACGTTGGCCTTTAAGCGAATAATCACACAGTTAACTCATTGCTGTTGTGAGGAACCCTACAAGGGAGACAGTGCGGTTGCTGTGAGGGCTCGTAACGGAGGACCCTATCTGACGTGGGGGGACAGCGACACGGTCTCTACAGGGTGTCTAGACCCTGGAGTGGGATTTGTCAGAAAGCAGGGCAAGAGAAAGAATAGTGCTGTAGGACGAGGGCACTGCATGGATGAAGGTGGGAGCCCAAGGGCCTGGGCGGGTCGAGGACAGAAGGAAAGCTCTCTCCTGTGGGAGCAACCGTCTTTCAGGTGCTGTCTGCCCCGAGTGTCCCCGTTCCTTTCCCATGCTGCTTCCCCAAGCAGGCCTGATTTGTGCGCGGGCCAAGCAGGGGAGAGGCCAGGGGTGTGGCTGCCCTGCTGCCCAGCTGGCCGTGTCTCTGCTTCCTGGCCCAGCAGGTTTGGGAGGCCGCCTCTTCCCAGCCACCGTCGCTGCCTCATGCCGGAGGCCTTTTCTTCACCTCTCCCAGACCTCTGACTTACTTTTTTCCTTTCAAAGGGTTTTGAGCTCATCCTCAGTGGGTTCTTCCTGGCCCCTTGTGACACAGGTTTGGTGGCGGGGGATGTCTGCATTCATTCCCTTGTTCACAGGACATATTTTTTTTTTTAATTCTACTTCAGGTGAAGGCTTACAGAACAAATAGTTTTTCATGAAACAGAAGTATACATGTTGTTTTATGACATTGGTTAACAACCCCACACCATAACCCTCTGGCTTCTCAACCTTTTTTTTTTTTGGTGAAAATACACATAGCCAAAGATACACCATTTCAAAAATTTCTACATGCACAGTTCAGTGACATTGACTACACTCTTCCAGTTGTGCTGTTATTCTCACTTAAGATGAAGGCTTACAGAACAAAATAGTTTCTCATTTAACAGTTACTACAGATGTTGCTCTATGACAATGGTTAACAATCTCACAACACATCAACAATATCCTTACTCAACCTTGGGTTCCCTATCACCAGCTTCCTTGTCCCCTTCTGCCTTCTGGTCCTTGTCACTGGACTACTGTACCTCGTTAGTCTCATTTGGTTTTACGGGGCTGTCCACTCCCAGGCTGAACAGTGAACCTCGGAGGTAACTTCACCACTGAGCTAAAAGGGTGTCTGGGGGCCATACTCTCGGGGTTTCTCCAGTCTCCTTTAGGCCAGTAAATCTGGTCTTTTTTTTTTTTTTTTTTTTTGTGAGTTAGAATTATGCTCTACATCCTTCTCCAGCTCTGTCCAGAACCCTCTGTTGTGATCCTGGTCAGAGCAGTCAGTGGTGGTAGCCGGGCACCATCTAGCTGTACTGGACTCAGTCCGGTGGAGGCCTTGGTAGCTGTGGACAATTAGTCCTTCAGACTGATTTCTTTCTTGTATCCTGTTCTCTTCATTCTGCCTTGCTCCCTAAGGGATGAGACCAGTGGAGTATCTTAGATGGCCGCTCACAGGCTTTTAAGACCCCAGACACTACTCACCAAGGTAGAATGTAGAGCATTGTCTTTATAAGCTGTGTCGTGCCAATTGAGCTAGATGTTCCCCAAGACCATGGTCTGCAGAGCCCTCTGCCCAGCATTTCAGTCCCTCAGGGAGTTTGGATGTGTCTGTGGGGCTTCCATGACCTGACAGGACATATTTTTATTGATCACCTATGAGATTCCATTGTCCTTATTCATTGTCTGACTTTCACATCATATGAGGTGATTGAAAATTCCATGGCTTGGGTCAGGTGCACCTTAGTCTTCAAAGTGACATCTTTGCTTTTTAACACTCTAAAGGGGTCTTTTGCAGTAGATCTGCCCAATGCAATCCATCGTTTGGTTTCCTGACTGCTGCTTCCATGGGTGTTGTTTGTGAATCCAAATAAAACGAAATCCTTAACAACTTCAGTCTTTTCCCCGTTTATCACGATGCAGCTTACTGATCCAGTTGTGAGGATTTATGTTTTCTTTATGTTGAGGTGTAATCCGTATTGAAGGCTGTGGTCTTTGAGCTTCATCAGTAAGTGCTTCCAGTCCTTTTCACTTGCAGCAAGCAAGGTTGTGTCATCTGCATATTGCAGGTTGTTAAATGAGTCTTTCTCCAATCCAGATGCCCCATTCTTCATATAGTCCAGCTTCTCAGATTATTTGCTCAGCATATAGATTGAATAAGTATGGTGAAAGGATACGGCCCTGACACACACCTTTCCTGGTTTTAAACCACGCAGCATCCCTTTATTCTAGTCAAAGGACTACCTTTTGATCTCTGTACGGGTTCCGCGTGAGCACAATTAAGTGTTCTGGAATTCCCATTCTGAGCAATGTTGTCCGTAAATTGTTATGAATAAGGAAGACTGACGAAGAATTCTGTCTTGAAGTACAGCTAGGATGCTCCTTAGAAGCAAGGATGGCGAGATTCGTCTCACATACTTTGGAGATGTTATCAGGAGGGACCGGTCCCTGGAGAAGGACATCCTGCTTGGTAAAGTAGAGGGTCAGGGGAAAAAGGAAGAGATGGATTGACACAGTGGCCACAATAGTGGGCTCAAGCATAACAACGAATGTGAGCATGGCACAGGATGGGGCAGTGTTCCATTCTGTTGTACACAGGGTCGCTATGAGTCGGAACCAACTCGACGGCACCTGACGTGAAATGCCATGCTGTTTTAAGCACTAGAACATGCAGGAACCCAGTCCACGGTTTCTCAGCCTCAGCAATATTGACATTTGGAGCCAGGTCATTCTTCATGGCGGGGCTGTCCTCTGCAGCGTACAGTGTCAAGCAGCATCCCTGGCCTATGCATGTACACACTAGATGCCAGCGGCGTCCCCTCACAGTTGGGACAGCCACAGATGTCTTCAGACATTGCCACACATCCCCTGGGGAGTGAAATTGTCCCTGCTGAGAACCACTGAAGCTCATTGTCCACTGAGGGTACATGGGTATGGATGAGTGTCCTAGAAGAGACAAAGTGAGTTAAGGAGCTGGAAGTGGGGAGAGGGGTCAGGAGAACTTCAGAGGCAGTGTGGCCCGAGGCCGGCAGCCGGAGCGGGAGCAGGCCCAGAGGAGGGATCGTGCTGCAGAAACAGCAGAGATGCCAGGGAGGCCGGAGCCGAGAGAATGGGTGCTGAGTGAGAACTCGGGGGCTCCCACAGGCTCCCCATAGCTGCTGTCCATCTCATCAACTCCAGGGGACGGGGTAGCAGCAGGGAGACCCAGAGGGGCGACTGCACTGGTGCCGTACGATGGTGGCTCAGGCCAGGGGGTGCTGGGAGAAGTAGCCAGGTCCAGGCAGTAGTGAGGTGCAGGTGCATAGCTGGCCAGACCCAGCAGGCAAGGATCTCCGCGGATTCCTGTAACCTAGAGGATGGTGTCTGGCTGTGTTGGGAGGGGGAGCAGCTCTGATTTGAAGCTGGGGCCCAGCCCTACAGGGCCTTGTAGCTGTGATGTGAGGAGCTGGGATCATCTCCCGAGAGCACTTGGGGAGCCGTGGTAGGTTCTGGGCAGGGGAGGGACAGGGTCAGGTTCGCTCTGTGTGAGGTGGCTTGGAGGGGGAGAGACTGGGAGATGGAGGGGAGGGATGGCTGGAAAGACCTTTGAGCCTGGGGGCGGGGGGGTCCCAACAGTTGCCAGCACTGAGAGATCAGAGACCCTGAGTAGAAATCCCTGTCATCTTGTGTGACTTTAAACAGCTGCTTTTCCTTCAGTGATCCTCAGTTTCCCCCTCAACTGAAGGCATGGGGTGATGCTGACCATTGGCATGGGCATCGGGGGCTGATTTCTATCATTTACTCCTTGGAGGCACAGCTGGCTCTCGGGAGCCCGTAGGGACCAGCTCCAGCCCCGCACTGTGCATGCCACTCCAGGAGACAACGCCAGCAACCTCGCTGAGAGTCCTCCGCCTCCCTCCGTCCCACCTGGCCCATCTTGGGGGCTGCCTGCCAGTGCGGGAGGCCCCTGTTCTTGACCACAATCCCTGGCACCTCAGAGAGCCGGGAGCCCTGTGGGCAGCCCCGCTCCCTAGGGTCAGTCCCTCAGCCTGTGTTTCTGGCTTTGTCTGGGGAGCATCTCACCGCTGCGTGCTTCACGCCCTTGGTTCCCTCCTGTGCCCTGACTCCCCGTGTCCCGGGGCGGCGATCTCTAAGCCTTGTGTCTGCTCGGTCTCGGTGTTGTTCCTCCACTGGGGAGTCTTACGTGCTTCTTTTTCCAGCTCCTTTTCTGACTGTTTCCCTCTCTGTCTGTGTGTATGTCCGTATGTATGTATATATGTATAGGGTCGCTGTGAGTCAGAACAATATATGCGTCTTTCCCAGTTCTCTGCTCCTCCCTCTTCCTCTAAAACCACGTCTTTGGGGTCCACTCACTCTCTTCAGCTCCAAAGACAGAAGCAAATCCGTCTTGGGCCTGAGGCCTGGGGCTTAAGGAGCTCAGCCCCGTGGTGGCACACACCAGCCTTAGAACTGTCCCTGCTGGAGGGGCAGGGAGCCCAGGCATGGTCCTCAGAGGAGCGGGTGATCGCAGCAGCCGGGCCCAGCCTTTACACCGGGCTACATCCCTCGTTCTGTCTGCATCACCCCACAGAGGTCATCCTATGGACACCAGACACACGGGACATGGATAGTACCCCATGGTCACTCCACTGCCAAGCGGTCCGACCCCAGGATGTTCTCTTAATGACCCTGCTGTCCTGCCTCTCAGTGGCAGAGTGGTTCAGAGCCTGGGCTGGGGGAAGGTTAGAGGCCTGGCGTCTGCCCTTGATACGCAGTGTGACCCCAGGAGAGTGACCTTGCCCCCCTCAGCTGCCGTGACCTCCTCTGTACATGGTATCCAGTGAGTGCTGGCCTCACAGGGCTGTGCAGACCAATGAGGTCCCACAGGTCACGTGGGGACTCCTCGGTCGTGGGCCAGGAGTGAGGAGTAGACATGGCCTGAGCCTGCCAGCATGGGCAAGCCCGGAAGCCTTCCTGGAGCAGGAGGAGGGAGGGCACCCACCCCAGACCCCTGGCTGAGTGGAAACTGACCCCCAAACCAGGGTGAACCTCCCATCCGTCTCCTGCAGGAATCCTCGTGGCCCACTACCTCCAGAGCATCACGCCATGTTTGGCGCTGGGCGGAGAGTTGGTCTATCACCGGCGGCCAGGGGAGGAGGGCACCGTCATGTCTCTAGCTGGGAAATACACATGTGAGCCTGGGGTCTGGGGGTAGGAGTTGGGGGTGGACTCCTGGGTCTGAGGGAGGAGAGGGCTCAGGGCTTGGACACCTAGGTCTGAGGAAGTTGCGGGCCTGGACTCCTGGGTCTGAGGGAGGAGGTATCCCCCGGGTCCCCTTGGTAATCTGTCCACTCGTCTGCCCAACTCTCTCACAGTGAACAACTGGTTAGCGACAGTAACATTGGGCCAGGCTGGCATGCACGCGACATACTACCACAAAGCCAGTGACCAGGTGAGCTGCTCAGGGACCAGCTGTGCAGGTGGCGCGTCCAGCTTGGATTACCAGGGGCTGGTGTGTCTGGGGGTCCCCCTACTGGGACGTTAACTCTGTGTTCCCGGCCCCTCCAGTTGCAAGTGGGTGTGGAGTTTGAGGCCAGCACAAGGATGCAGGACACAAGTGTCTCCTTCGGGTACCAGCTGGACCTGCCCAAGGCCAACCTCCTCTTCAAAGGTGCAGACTTCAGTTTCTCTGCGTGGAAAACAGCTGTGACTCAGCTCTGAGTGGGCGTGGAGACCAAAGGAGCTGACACAGGACAGTGTTCAGGGACTTCTGTGAGCCTCCGAATTATCCAGGAAGGCTCATCAAGAGTGGCCACGCCTAGGCACCACCCTGGGGCATCAGGTGGAGGTGTCTGGGCTGGGTGTGGGCCGAGCAGCTGCTACACAGTCCCATCCCACCCTGACCAGGCCGCTGGCACACACTGCATGCGGCCCTCCCCCAACTCATCTCACATTAGAGGAAACTGAGGCTCCCAGGGTTCCATGGTCACAGCCAGATGCAGAAGAACCTCAGCCCAGGCTGACCGACTTAGTCCTGGTCTCTGGTCTCCAGTCCCCGTGCCTCTCAGATTGTGCCCATGTGAAAACCCCCTGGTCAGGCCCACTCAGGCAGCCTGGGTTGGGGCTCCAGGAGGCCGTGGTGAGGCCCAGAGATGTGTTTGCTCTGGAACCTACCTTCCCTGCCTGCTTCTCAACCCCTCCCTCTAGAACCAGCCAGGTTACAGCTCTGTTGCCTCCCTGCCCCCGTTGAGTGAGCTGTAATCCCTGCCTCCTGGGTGGCAGGGACAGTTGCACACAGTGTGTGTGCATCCGAAGGTTCTGTGTGTGTCCCCAGAAGAAATTCTAGTCATCTATTCTACAGATACTCTGAGCACCAACGCTGTGCTTGGCCCTGTGTTGGGCAGTGCCAGGGACACAGCGGTGACCAGGCCTTGTCCTTACAGGGCTCACTTTGGGGGAATAGACCCATCCCCAGAGAGTGACAGTCCACTATGGGCAGGGCTGGGACACGGGAGAGGGGTGGGGGAGTGTCACTGAGGTGGAAGAGGGGTGAGCCAGTTGCAACCAGGGGTGTAGGATACTCGGGGTGTGTTAGAGTTTCCGGGTGGCTGGCACGGCATGGTCAGTGGTCAGCCTGGCTGGTGTCTGAGGTGGCGTGAAGCTTGACTGCACGGGGACAGGTGGGGACCCTGCACACCTCTCACCCCAGCGCTCTGCCCACAGGCTCCGTGGACAGCAACTGGATTGTGGGTGCCACATTGGAGAAGAAGCTCCCGCCACTGCCCCTGACCCTGGCTCTTGGGGCCTTCCTGAACCACCGCAAAAACAAGTTCCAGTGTGGCTTTGGCCTCACCATCGGCTGAGCCCCACCTGGGCCCACCTTCCAGCCCTTCCTCCTTCAGACCCCACCTCCCCTCCCCCAGCCATGGAGGGGAGACTCGAGCCCTGCCTCTTCCTCCCTTCCCTGCCTCCTTGGGGGAAAAGGGGCAGCAGAAAGGAGGGGACCCATAACCCCAGCAGCTGAGGAGGGAATTGTCGAACCAAGGGGCGTTTCAGGACTCTTGAGCACCAGGGCCGCCCAGTGGGCCTTGGGGTCCTGGAAGGGATTCTGGAATCAAGGGGCACTCGGGATTCTGAGTACCAGGGGCAGAGGTGGCCAGACCAGACGACCTCAGGGAGGAGTGTTGGGGTGTCCCCATTACCTGGAGGGCCCAGGGCTTGCCCCCCATCGTGGGGCAGCAAGAGGAGGAGCTTCCCCATCCCCCCCCCCCCCCGTCAGCCTGCCCATCCCTTTTCCCACCCACCCTTCGGTATAAATCATCATGTTTATAAGTTATGGAAGAACTGGGACATTTTACAGAAAAAAAGAAAAAACAACAAAAAATATACATGGAAAAAAGTGAGAGGGCCCCCCCGTTTTCCTAGGTCTGTCTCTGGTCCCCACGGCCGCCTTTGTTCCTTGCCTCCCTTGATGCCTCCCCACGGCCACCTTTCCCATGACCTGCCAGTAGAGGGGGCCTTAGGAGAACCAGGGCTGCAAGGTCACCAGCCCGTTGGGGATTCATACTTGGCAGCTGCTTTTGTCAACCCACCTCCAAGGGGAAGTGCTGGCCCAAGATCACACAGGCTCCCTGTGACTCCCACCCGCACGCCTTCCCAAACAGGAGGCCGCATCTCAAGGTCACTCACCCCAGCTTGGCCAGGCCAGAGTGTCTTGAGAGGACTTTGCCGCTGCTTACCCAAGCAGTAGGGGTGAAGATGTTGCTGAGTTTGGGTGGCGGCAGGGAGTTGCAAGCCCAGAGCTCCCCCCCAGATTCCAAAAGGTGATGGGTGTGATGGGATGTGACAACTTTGTTCTGATAGGAAGGTGGAGCTTTCAGAAGCTTCACAGAAGATTCAAGTGATTGGAAAAGCTCGAGAACTACTAAGAACTGCTGCTGAGGGGAAAGGGCTTGGGAGGGGAGGGGGCTCAGGCTCCTGGGTCTTGATAGAGCAGTGGCTGGTGGGTCACCTGTGTCTCAACATCTAAAGCTGGGGAGGGAGGAGCCCAGGGTTTTGGCCAACTTGACCTTAGGTGAACTGCAGACACTGCTCTGCACCTCTCTCCAGACAGGAACTGAAACCCTTTCTTGTCTCTCAGCAGTCTGGGAGAGGGAGGCTGCTGGGCAGAAGGACCCCTAGTTACCCCGCCAAGCCACCTCACCTTCCTGCCAGTGCCCTCTGAGGCCAAAGCAAGCCGTCCCGGGCCTGGCTTAGTGTTGGGGCTCCATGCTAGGGACCAGATATTCGGCCTCTTCTGACCCCACAGAATCCAGTGTCCCCACCCCTTCACGGAACCAGGAATGAATCCCAATTCCAATTCTTCCTGTGCAGCTTTGCCATTCGCCTCGATTGCTAACCTCAGGTGTCTGTCATACAGCTAGGATTGACATAACTAGAACGCCACCGTTTGCTCACTGGGGCAGACCACAGCAGTTAGCCCTCATGTAGCACCGTCTGTGAACCAAGGACCGTTCTCAGTACCTTTTATATATGTTAGCTTCTTGCATCTCCAAACTGGTGTAGGCACTGTTATTTTCCTGGTTTTATAGATGAAGAAATGCTCAGAGAGGCTAGGTCATTTGCCCAAGGCCACACAGCTGGCAACTGGCAGAGCCAGACTCTGAGACCAGTCTGTTGGGTTCCAGAGTCTGCAGTGCTGACTGAGCAACTCTGCTTTTCAAAGCCCTGTGAAAGGCACAATCCCTGGGCAGCTCTTAGTCCACAACACCTGTGCTGGAGGGAAGTGCTGGGTCCTCATTTCCCAAATGGGGAAAGTGACAGAGAGGGGCTCACCAGTGCCCAAGGTCACGGCCAAAGTGGTGGAGCCACGACTCAGCTTAGTTTCCTGCTCCAAGCCTAGGCTTCAGCAGCTGCGTTACAATGTCCCCGCCCTTCCCATCCCATTTCTGTCTGGGCCCCTAGCCTCCTCCCTCAGACCCTGGACTCCAGAACTCCAAACCTTCAGACCAGGAGTCCAGGCCCCCAGCACCCTCCTTCCTCAGACCCGGGCGTCCAGAATTCCAGCCCCCTCCTCTCTCTAGGTCCAGCCCCCTCGCAGCGTGATGGATCGCTTTTATGTGGCCTTTCTTGCCATGGTCTTGTAACTCCCACCAAATGGCTGGGTTGGACTATGGAAATAAGGTGCTTGTGGCCCACCAAGGGGATTGGACATCTTGCTAATAATGCAAGTAAGGTGCATGGCACCTTGTGGGACCATGCAAATAAAGTGTATGGAACCCTAACAAAAGGATTGGTCAGTTTTGCCATCCTGCTAGGCTTAAAAGAGTCATCCCAGAGTCGGAAAAGGGGGGAACTCACCACCACCGAGGAAGAAGAGCCAGGAGTGGAGTGCGTCCTTTGGGCCCGAGGTCCCCGCACTGAGAACCTCTGAGACCCAGGAGACAGACAACCCTAACTCCAGATACAGTGCAAGACAGCGAGAAGCAGCATTAGAGAAACGGCAGCAGCAGAACCAGGAGACTGGCACAAGATGGCGCAATGGGCTTCCCAACTAGTGGATCTAGGCGGCTTCGGTGAGTACGCTGACCCAGGGAGTAAGAGCTGATCGCCTTCAGGCAGGAGGCTTACTGGCAGAGTGGGGCACCTCTGGGCACTTGTTGGGAGAGCTAAAGAACTTTGTGACACTTGCACGAGCAGGGTACAGGCCAGGCCCAGGGGCTGAGGGAGACGCCTGCCTACCGCTGTCCTGACTGAAGAACTGTATCCCGAGTCATTCCTGATCCTGAATTGTAACCTGTACTTCCCTAATAAACCCATAATCGTGAGTATGGTCTGTTAGTTGTGTGGCTATTACAACGGATTATTGAACCAAGCAGAGAAATAGTGCCTGGGAGGGACGGCTGGTGTCAGAATTGCTGTAAAGGTTGGAGGGTGGAGGTATGTCTTACCTCTACCTCAAGGAATCATCCTCGTGCTGTTGATCTTGATTCTCTTCCTACTTCGTGAAGTTAGAGGAGGTCAGACACCTCCGCCATGGCATTTTTACACCCCTCCTCCCTCAGACCCAGAACTCTAGCCTTCTCCTCTCTCTGGGCCCAAGCGTCTACTAAGCCCTCTCCTCTATCTGGGTCCAAGAGTCTAAGTCCCCAGCCCCCTCCTCCCTCAGACCTAGGAATTCAAACCTTAGTCCCCTCTCTCAGACCAAAAGATCCAGCACCCTAGACACGTCCCTCCCTCACACCCAAGAGTTTGGGCCCCAACTCCCTCAGACCGAGGAGCCTGGGCCCCCAGCCCTCTCTTCCCTCAGACCCAGGAATCCAGGCCCCCAGCTCCTCCTCCCTCAGACCCAAGAGTCCAAGGCCCCCAGCCCCCTGCTCCCTCAGACCCAGGAGTCCAAGCCCCCAGCCCCTCCTCCCCCAGAACCTTGAAGTCCAAGCTCCACCAGCCTCCACCTCAAATTTTATTCATCCACACAGTAGGGGTAAGGGGTAGGGGTAATGGGTGCTCCAAGGCCTGCTTGGTCCCCTTTTGTGCCCAGCCCCCTAGAATAGAGGAGGGCACCAGGGTTACTGGGTGAGGTGTCACCTTTCTTCCTGGGTGTTGGGGGGGCACAGGCCACATGGCCTACAAGCCCCACCTCCTTCCGTCCTGTGGGGGGCGGGAGGGAGAGATACAGCCCACCTCGTGACTAGAGGCTGGCCCAGCCCGGCCTGGCCCTTGGGGAGGGGGCGGGGCAGGGGGAGCCCTATAATTGGACGAGTCCCGGATCCCGGAGTTCTACTCAGTCTGAGCGCAGGCGAAGGACGATTCTTCCCGGGAGCCGGTGAGATGCAGGGTCCGGGCAGTGGGACTACCAGCCCAGGGGTGTCTGGGGCAATGTGCCAGTGCCCCCAGCTAAGGGGCCTCTGGGAGGGTGTGTCTTGGGACCCCGGGAACCCTGGCCTCCAGGGGAAAAAGAGTCTGGGGCTGGGAAGGAATGAAGGAAGCTCTAGAGAGTTGGTGGAGACGGACTGGGGGAGAGAAGGCGACTGTCCTACGCCTGGGTCAGGACAAAAGCGGAAGGCGGGGGTGAGGCCTGGGGCAGGGGGCTGGATCCAGTGGAGGGCTGAGATCCCCCACCTCGGCTGAGGAGGGGGCCGGAGAAAGCAGTTCGACCTGTAGGCAGAACCAGGAAACAAGCCATAGGCACATCCCAGGAATTGTCACTGTCATTTATTGAGCACCTACTGTGTGCTCCATCCTCCTTAATTGGTGGCGTAGGGGCAGCAGCGCGGCGGGGGATGAGGGGGGCAGGGTGGCTAGATCCTCGACTTGAGGTAGGATTTTAAAATGAGGATTCCATGAATTAACACGTGGAAGACAGCGCGTAGATGTGAAGTTGGAGATTTGAATGTGAAGGCAGAATGAGGACTGAAGTGGGAATTTAGGAAGCCCGGTTGGAACTGGAATGGAACCCGTCACGGGGGGTGGGGGATGGGTGGGTGGGGAGTGGAATTTGAACCCTGGAAGAGGGAGATGGAATTTTGGCGATTGAAGCCCACCTGGGATTGGGGAGATAGGAGAAGAGAATGAAGGACTTAACAAGACAATGGAGAGGCCACTAGGTGTGTGTTTGTGATTGGTTTAGGCTGTGGCCCCTCTGGCCCGGGGTGGGGCAGGGCTCTGGGACTGAGCTGCCGATGGACACCTCTCTCCTTCCGCAGACTGACCAATCGCTGCCCGGAAGATGAAGGTTCTGTGGGCTGTGTTGGTGGTTTCCCTCCTGGCAGGTATGTGGGCGGGGCTTGCTCAGGTTCCCTGATCACTCCCACTTCCACATTTACCCCTTGCCGGATCTGGTCCTGGGCCCCTTGTTCTGTGAGTCTGTCTTCCCCTGGAGGACAGGCCCAGGTCTGAGCACCTGTTTTCATCTCTCTGGGCCTCGGTTTCCCCTATCCTTAAAACGGGACCTCTCTCTAAGAGTTTCTACTACCTAGGGTTGTCTGGACGACTTATAGTGAAACCTGTGAGAGCCGGAACTCGACAGGACTGCCTTGTTTACCCAGATCTCCAAAGTTTTCCACCTTTGACAGAATGCAGCTTACCACTTTTCTATCGCTATTTAGTGGAAAATATTTGCGTTTTCCTTCTCTGACAGGTTTCCGCCTTACACAGGTTCCAGCTTTCGCAGGTTTTATTGTATATACATGAAGCGCTTAGCAGGTAGGGAGCACTAGATATGCACCAGTCAGAGATGATTATTCTTATCCTCCATCCCCCAACTGTGACCCTGTTACATGGGGCGCACAGTCAGTAAATGCTTGTCCAGTGATTAAACAGGCAGGGTGTCCCTCCACCCCCTCCCTGTCCACCATTGCTCCAAAGAGGCCCATGAGCATTTGTGAAGCACCTAATGCATACCAAGTACTGGGTACCCTGAGGGGCAGAAGGGCCCTAACCAGTCGGGAACTTGCTCCGTGCAGGATGCCAGGGCGACGTGGAGGCGGAGCTGGAGCCCGAGATGCTGTTTGCTCATGAGCGGGCTGGGGAGCAGGGCAGCCAGCCCTGGGAGCTGGCACTGGGTCGCTTCTGGGACTACCTGCGCTGGGTGCAGACACTGTCTGAGGAGGTTCAGGAGGAGCTGCGCAGTGCCCAGATCATCCAGGAGCTGACGTGAGTACCCTACCCCAGCCCCTGACCCTCTTGGCTGTGGCTCCCTCCAGACTCAGCTTCTGCGGGTCTGGATTTCTCTCCCTCCCCATCACTAACTCTTGGGGGTCTGGGTCTGTCCGTTTTTGCTTTCTCTCTCCATTTCCAACTCTTTTTCTTGACTGCTTTCTGATGAGCTTTCTGATCTCCTAAGGAGGCCCTGGAAACCCTGGTGCCGTACTGGTTAAGAGCTATGGCTGCTAACCAAAAGGTTGGCAGTTTGAATCCACCAGGTGCTCCTTGGAAACCCTATGGGGCAGTTCTGCTATGTCCTGTAGGGTGGCAATGAGTTGGAATTGACTACACGGGACTGGGTTTGGTTTTTTAAGGAGGCCCTTGGTGGCCCGAACAGTTAAGTGCTGAACTACTAGCTAAAAGCTTGGCAGTTCAAACCCACCCAGGGGAGCTCAGAAGAAAGGCTTGGCGACCTACTTATGAAAGGTCACAACCTTAAAAACCCTGTGGAGCAGTTCTACTCTGTAACACATGGGGTCGCCATGAGTTGGAAACGAGTCCAGGGCAACTAACACCACACTGTTATTCTGTCTCTGTCCTTCCCTTACTCTCCTTCCGAGCCCCTTCCTAGTGTCTCTCTCTCCACTCTCTGTCTTCTCTCCCTCTTTTGGGTCTGTGCTCCATTCCTGTCTTGCGTTTCCCCCTGTTTCTCTCCACACACTCTCGCCTGTCCCTCTCATCCTCTGCTGCCCCTTGGCCTGCAGGGTGCTGATGGAGAAGACCATGAATGAAGTGTCTGCCTACAAACAAGAGCTGGATGCCCAGCTGGGCCCGGTGGCAGAGGAGACGAAGGCACGCTTGTCCAAGGAGCTGCAGGCAGCGCAGGCGCGGCTGGGCGCCGACATGCAGGACGTGCGCAACCGCCTGGCGCAGTACCGCAGCGAGCTGGAGGCCATGCTGGGCCGGAACACCGAGGAGCTGCGCACCCGCTTCACCTTGCATCTGCACAAGCTGCGCAAGCGGCTGCTGCGGGATGCTGAGGACCTGCAGAAGCGCCTGGCTGTGTATCGGGCCGGGGCCCGCGAGGGCGCCGAGCGTGGTGTGGGTGCTATCCGTGAGCGCGTGGTGCCACTGCTGGAGCGGGGCCACGCACGGTTTGCCACCATGGGCCCCCTGGTCGGCCAGCCGCTGCAGGATCGTGCGGAGGCCTGGGGCCAGCGGCTGCGTGGGCGGCTAGAGCAGGTGGGCGGCCGGGCCCGCGACCACCTGGAGGAGGTGCGCGAGCAGCTGGAGGAGGTGCGCACCAAGGTGGAAGAGCAGGCCACCCAGATACGCCTGCAGGCCGAGGCCTTCCAGGCCCGCCTCAAGAGCTGGTTCAAGCCCCTGGTGGAAGACATGCAGCGCCAGTGGGCTGGCCTGGTGGAGAAGGTGCAGGCGGCAGTGGGCACCAACACCACCCCTGTGTCCGGCGAGAATCACTGAGCTCCCAGGCATGCCGCCTGGCAGGCCCCACTCCTGTCCTGTGGCCCCTGCCTCCCTGCCTCCAGCAGGAGGCCCTGCTCCCGCCCCAGCTCTCCTGGAGGGCCTGAGCTTAATAAAGATCCACTGAGCTTCACAGCAGCTGCTGAGCATCTGTGTGTGGTTTCTCACAGCTTGTGCCTCAGTTTCTCTTTCCTTACCCACACTGGCCACATGATTTCCCATCCTGCCCCGTCTGCCTGACTCCATGTGTGATCGTGTGTGTGTGTGTGTGTGTGTGTGTGTGTGTGTGTGTGTGTGTGTTTCTTTCTCTCCACTTCTGTTTAACCCTCCCTGCCTTGGCGTTTCTCTGTCCCTTTCTGATGGCTACCTGGGTGGCGCAAATGGTTTGCCCTGGACCCTAACTTAAAGGTTGGTAGTTTCAACCCACCCTGAGGTGCCGGGGAGAAAGGCCTGGTGATCTGCTTCCATAAAGATTACAGCCAAGAAAACCCTACTCCGTAACACGTGAGGTCACCATGGGTCAGAATCTACTCCATGGCAACTGGTTTGGTTTGGTCTCTTTCTGAGTCTTTTGCTTTCTTTTTGTTGCCGCTTCTCTCTGCCTCTCACTTTCTCTTTTTTTTGTTTTGGTTTTAAAATTTTTTTACTCTGGTGAAATACAACAAAACATTTGCCATTCAACCATTTTTTTGTGTGCAGCTCATCACTTTCTCTTTGTTTCTGCCTCTCTTTCCATTCTGTCTCTGTATCCAAGAGTTCTGGAACAATTACCTGTTCCGAAACCCCCACTGAGTCAATTCCAACTCATAGCAACCCTGTAGGACAGACTAGAACTGCCCCATACGGTTTCCAAGGAGCGCAGCTGGTGGATTCGAACCGCCGACCTTTTGGTTAGCAGCAGTAAACTCAACGCCCTCGGTTAAATCCTGCTGTTGCCCTTGACTCCCCCGTGTGATCTTGAGGAAAAAAAAAATTTCTCTGAGCCTCAGTTTCCCATGCTTATAACATCTGCTACATTAAGCTGTGACTCCAAACGACCCGTGACTAATGCCATTATTATTATCATTTTTATCCACTCAGGATTCTTCTGTCTCTCCAGTCGGATCCGATTCTGCCTGCCTCCCTCTCCTGGCCATGTCTGTCCTGCTGCCCCTGAGAGGCTTCATTTCCCAGCTTCCTGTTTTCCTCCGCTGCTACCTTTTATCTCTGCCTCCTACGGTTTCTCTGGCTCCAGGGGCCCTGCTTGTTTCGTTTCCCCCTCCCTTTTTAATCTGGTTTCGTCTTCCCCATCACTTTTTTAATTGTGGTAAATATATATGTAGCAAAACACCATTTCAACACTTCACACGTACAGTTCAGTGGCATGAATTATGTTCAGCATATTGTTCAACCACCACTCTTACCTGGTCCCAGATTTTTCCATCCCCCTTAAAAGCTCAGGGTCTCCTAAGTACGGAGTCCACCTCTCGGCTTTTCTCCTTCGCTCTCAGTGAGCAAGCCCTTTCCTTCACTCTTTCCTGAGTCTCTGTTTCTGCTTCCCTCTGCCTCTCACTTTCTCTCATTCACTTTCTTTTTTTGTGCTTTAAAAAAAGGTGAAATATACATAACAAAACATTTGCTATTTCAACCATTTTTACACATGCAATTTTTCACTTAATTTTGTCTCTGCTTCTCCTTCCATTCTGTCTCTTGCGTCTGGGCTGTCCTGCCCCGCCCCTAGCTCCTCTTTTCTGCTCTCTTCCAGCCCTGTTGTCTACCTCTTTTTTCTCCCAATGAGCCTATTGGGTGCTGGGTGCAGGCTGGGTGGGGCGGGAGGAGAAGGGAGAGGCCTCCTACCGCCCCCGTGAGGGTCCCTGCCAGGCCCTGTGGAGGCTGGGGCTGGGTGGGAGGTGGGAATCAGCCCTGCTGAGAGGTGAGAGAGCCTTGGGCACTTTCCTCCTGTCCCACCCCCTCAGCTCTCAGAGGAGGGGAGCCTGGCTCTCACCACAGGTGACGGGACCCAAGGCCTGCGCTTTGCCCTGTGCCCACTTTGGCTCCTCCCGCACACTCCCAAGGGCACAGTCTGGCGCTGCCCTGAGCACCCCATGGAGGAGGGTTCCTGTCCCAGGGACATGATTCACCCGGGGCCCAGTGAGAAGGGGAAAAGTCAGGGGGTCAGAAGCAGGGGGCTGGGGCTGCCACTGACTCACCGTGTGCCTGGCGCTGGGGCCTCACCTTCTCAGAGCTCGTTTTCCTCAGATGTCCGTGTTCCGCCTTGAAGAGCTGAATCCGTGAATTCTTATGTCTATCTAGGGTCCCTCAGAGATTCCATGAATTCCAAGCTTTATCCTCTCAGAGCCTGTTTTCCTCAGATGTCCATGTTCCCCCTTGAAGAGCTGAATCTGTGAATTCTTGTGTCTATCTGGGGTCCCTCAGAGATTCCATGAATTCCAAGCTTTATCCTCTCAGAGCCTGTTTTCCTCAGATGTCCATGTTCCCCCTTGAAGAGCTGAATCATGAATTCTCATGTCTATCTAGGGTCCCTCAGAGATTCCATGAATTTCTGAGCCAGGAAGACATCTAAGCAGAGAGAGAGGGTGCCCTACCTCACCAAAGCCCCATCGGGCCAAGAGAGTGGAGCAAGGGGCTGGGGAAGGTAGTTTCTGGAACAGAGGCCAGCAATGGGTGCTGGGGGTGAAGGGCTGACCCCAGCAGGGATTCTTCGGGGGCTGAAGGGAAACAGCCTGGAGTTTGGCAATGGGGGGAGGGACAAAGAGCCCCTCCGTCATAGCTCTTCAGTGACCCATTGGATGTACTTGACTGTTGCTCAGTTTCCTCATCTGTAAAACGGCAACACTTATAGATGAGAAGGAGTCCCTGGATGGTGCAAATTGTTAAATGCTCGGCTACTAGCCAAAAGGCTGGTGGTCTGAAACCACTTAAAGGCGCCTCAGAAGATAGGTTTGGCGATCTGCTTCCAAAAGGTCACAAGCTTGAAGACCCTGTGGAGCAGTCTTACTCTGCACATGGGGTCACTGTGAGTCAGAATCTGCTCCTTGGTGACTAACAACAGAGCTGAGGAGAAGATGAGAGTGGAAAGGCCTGGGAGTTGTTTACGACCCTATTCTTGTGAGGTGGGGAGGACAGCAGACATCTGGTGGATGTCTGGGAGTGCTGGGCTCACTGGGGAAGCAGACGTCTGGGAAGGCACTGGGGGGCTGACAGGGACTGGAAGCGCTGAGCTCGCCAGAGGGGTGTTGCAATCCTGCCAGGGTCATGATGTCTGTGCCATCCCTTTCACAACCATCCCTCCCAACCCCAGGATCTGACACGTGGTTGGGGGGCGGGTGCTGAAGACCCAGCCAGCCTCGCCTCCCCAGCTGCCCGGGATCACTATCGGTCAAAAGCAGCTCATAACAGGGAAGAAGGGGGGCACTAGACTCCAGCCCTGAGGGACGGATGTGGTGGTGGGAGGGAAGAGGTTATGGGGGGGGGTGTTGGTGGCCCAGTGCCAGGATGTCTAGAGTACTAAGAAGGGGCCTCGGAGAGTGAATGGGGCATTGGGGCAGATGGAGTGTTTACAGGGGCCTCATGGCTCGGAGAGTCAGGGAGCCAACAGGATGGAGTGGGGGGCCTGGGGACACATATTGGGAGCCTCACAGCTGAGGTTTTGGGGTTTGGGCAAGCTGAAGAGACAGACCCCCCCCCCCAAAAAAAAGGGAGATTTGGAGCTGTTAAGACCCCAGATAACCTTGAGGGAGGTCTGGGGTACAGATGTAGGCGGTGGCGAGCTTGAAGGGCTAGTTTGAAAGAGAGTTGGCAGGTGGCATGGAGGCTAGGAGAGTGAAGGGTTGACTGGGTGACCCCCAGAGGCAAAGAGTAAGGGGTTGTTTGAGCTGAGAAGACTTGGTAAGACAGGAATGGAAGAGGAGGCCTGGGGACACCGTGAATTGGGGAATGAGGCCCCCCAGGGTTACTGAGACACCCCTGAGGCTGGGAGATAGGTGTAGGGCAGGAGAGAGCCCCCAGAGAGGAGAGGGCCAGGGAGAGAGGGGGTGAGGGCTGTCCCCTCAGCAGGGGTGAGGTGCTCTGGAGTCTGAGGACTCCCCACACACCCAAGTCAGGGAGATTGGGAGGTGAAGGCGCTGAACAGCGAGGGGCTTCCCGGGCCTAAAGGACGTGCGTGGGCCCCACCTGAGCCCCGTTCTCCCCCATTCAGGGGCGGAGAGAAGAAAAGGTGGGTGGGCTCCGGGAAGTGGAAGGAAGAAGCAGCTCAGGGGGAGGGAGATTAACCCGCCCCGCCCCCTCCCCAGCCTGATAAAGGCACCAGGGGCCAGGACTTCCCACCTGCAGTCTTAAGTCGGATCGAGGTGAGTGTTGGGTGCCTGGGAGGGACGCCCCATGAGCACAAGAGAGGGCTGGAGGGGCTGCGGGGGAGACAGGAGGGCTGCCACTGATCGCCTCCACCCCGCCTTCGCCTTCAGAGTCCCCTCCTGGCACGCCATGAGACTCCTCCTGTCGCTCCCGGTCCTGGTGGTGGTTCTGTCCATAGTCTTGGAAGGTAAAAATGGGGTAGGAGGATGTGGGAGTTTGGGATGTGGAAGCGTGAAGCTGACCGCGGGCCTGGGGTTCAAGTTTGGAGAACTTTTGAGAGCTCTTGGAGCCCCTTCTGTGCCGGGTCTCCGTAGCATCGTGGAGCCCCCACTGTGACCCCAACAGGTCTCCAAGTTCTCCTAGAAGCGGTGCAGCGGGCGGCAAATCTGCCTAGGGAAGCCCTAGCGACCGATGACGTATTAACTCTCACCCTCCCCAGGATTGGCTATTCTGCTTCCATAGGCTGGAAAGCGGCGGGGAGGGAGGGTGCGCGAGTAAGGCGATTCCCAGCAGCTTGAGCGCCATGGGTCTCTCCAGTACACACCATTCTAACACCGTCACCTCCAAAAACTCACATTTAAGTATCCCTTTTCCCATCCCCGGAATCCCATCCTAAGGCCTCCCGATACTGAAAAATTTGTACCGCCACCCCTCCATTCTGGTCTTCCCGGCAGGCCCAGCCCCAGCCCAGGCGGCCCCTGACTTCTCTTCCACCTTGGAGCGCATCCCGGACAAGCTGAAGGAGTTTGGAAATACCCTGAAAGACAAGGCCAAGGCAGCCTTTGACAGAATCAAACAGAGTGACATTTATGCCAAGACCGGGTTAGGCGCCTTCCCCAGGCTTGGGAGGGCTGAGGTGTATCTGGGTGGAGCTGGGAGGGGAGTCCAAGGCCCTTCCTCCTTTTACAGATTGGGGAAGCAGAGTTCCCAGAGAGGCTGATAACATGCCTGTTGTCACACAGCCAGATCTCAGGGTACTCATACTTGGGGGATGTGTCCTCTGACTCCCTTCCTAGACACCTTTCAGAGATAGCCCTGGTGGGTGGCAAAGAGCCCAAGGAATCACAGACCTGGGTCCACAGGCTGTTGGCGACCCCTGCTCCTTGTATGATCTTGGGACAGAGGCTGCCCATGAGACTCAGTTTCCTCATCTGTAAAATGGGTGGGTTCTGAGGTATCCTGAACTGGAGGACTTGTATAGTGTCTGGCATGTTGTATATGCTCCATATGTTCCTTAACCAACATTTGCTCTGTTCGGTGCTATGGAATTAAAGAATCATTCATTCATGAACAAATATTTATTGAGCATCTGCTAAATGCCAGGAACTATTCCAAGGAGGGGAATGGATGAGATAAAGTTCCAGAGAAAGGTAGGGTGAACAGACGATAGACTAGGGAACTGTCAAAAGATAAATCCAAATAGAGCTAAGCACCTATGAGGCAATAGATGGGACAGCCAAGGATTGGGGAGGGGCTTCTATAAACTTGGTGGCGGGCCTTCCTGGGAGAGAACTCTTTGAGTGAGGTCTGAATGATTAGGGAAATCCAGCCAGGTAGAACTTACAGAAGAATGTTCCCAGTGGAAGGGTGAGTGCAAAGGCCCTGAGGCAGAAGGATCTGTAAATAATCAAGCTGAAGCCAAGCCAGGGATATCTGGAGAGCATGGCAATCCAGGCAGGGGGAACAGCCTGAGCAAAGGCACCTGGATGCTGGGAAGTCCCTTTGTGTGAATAGGGCACAGCTGGGGCAGGAGCAGTCTTGGAGAAAGGGTTGGTAGCAAGAGAAAGCAGGCCTTGAAAGCCAGGCCAGGGAGAGGTGTTCTGACTCCAAGGAGCTCTGGTCCATCTGGGAAACTCAGGCACAGAAGTTGGGCCAGCAGCCCAGGACTTCTCCTAATCCCACAGACAGTGGGGAGCCCTGCTATTTTCTTGGCAGAAGGAAGGCATGGAGATCAGGAAGGGGAAGATCAGGGAGTCAGGCAGGAGGTAGGATTGGCCATCCTAGGAGGAAGAGGCAAAAATGATCCTCCCCCCCCCAATAGGAGCTGGTTCAACAAAATGAAGGAGAAACTCAAAACTGCCTTCTAAACACCAGGAGGGCTGTCTGCCTCTCTTCTGTGGCCAGTCCCCACTCCACGCTGAAATGTCAGAGCCCCTAGGCTGAGGACTGCCACCATGCTGCCCCTTATCCCCCTACACCAATAAAGGTCCTATAACGAATCCTTTCTTGAGTACTGCTTCACTGTGGGGCAGGGCCTTGGAAGAGGGTGGGGGCAGCGCCTCTGGGGACAAGATGCAAGGTCTGAAATGTATTGAGCATTTTTTGACTTCCCCTGTGCTAGGGATTTTTTAACTTCGTGATCTTAAAAAGAATCCTCCAGAGAACCATGTGAGCTGGGCCCTGTCATCCCCATTGGCCATTAAAGCCCAGAGAGGTCACACAGCCAGGAAGTGGAGGACTGGATTAAAACCTTAGCCTGGCACTACTGCTCTGCTACATTCTCCCCTGTACTGGGCTTCCCAAGATAAGAGATTTTGTTTCCTTCTGCCAGTTGCTGTTGTTGACTCCCAACTCATGGCGATTCCATGTGTGTCAAAATAGAACTATGTTCCATAGGGTTTTCAATGGCTGATTTTTCAGAAGTAGATTGCCAGGCCTTTCTTCCGAGGTGCCTCTGGGTGGACTCAACCACCAATCTTTTCAGTTAGCAGCCAAGTGTGTTAACCATTTCCATTACCCCACTGACCCCCGTTGCCATCAAGTTGATTCTGACTCAGTGACCTTATAGGACAGAGTAGAACTGTACCATAGGGTTTCCAAGGAGCACCTGGTTGATTTGAACTGCCAACCTTTTGGTTAGCAGCCGAACTCTTAACCACTACGCCACCAGGGTTTTCTCCCATTACCCAGGGACTTCAAAAAACCACTTGCAGTCCAGTTGATTCCAACTGATGGGGAACCCATGTCACCCAAAGACTCCCAAAGTGAGAGATTAGGTTCTCTTATCACTGTGCGCATAGTAGGTGTTCATTAAGCTTTAAATAGATAAGGGAGGGTATTAGGAAGAGGGGGCGGTGGGACATGGGGCTAGAGCCTTGAAGGAGATGGACACAATCTTCGCCCTCTGTGTCTCAGCTCCAGTGTCACCTCCTCCAGGCAGCCCTCCCTGACCTTCAGTCTGGATCAGGTGCCTCTCTCCTAGCTCTTTCCACTCTGGGTCGTCACTGTCTGGGGATGGATGAGTCTGTCTCTCCCACTGAACTGTCAGCCCTGGAAGGTGCTGTGGTCACTGCTGTGTCCCCAGGCCCAGCCCAGCATAGAACAGGGCATGGTGCAGGGGCTCAATAATATCTGGTGAAATGAGTAATTATGCTAGATCTGAAAACGCTAAACACACTGAATTTTCACAAAACGCCTATGAGACGGATGTGGTTGTCTTGTGCTGTGGGGTCGATTCTGACTCATGGCGATCCCATATGTTACAGAGTAGAACTGCTCCATGGGGTTTTCTTGATTGTGATCTTCACTTTTACTCTGTCACAGAGGGTCACTGTGAGTCTAAATCAATTCGACAGCATCTAACAACAACAATCTTTATGTTAGCAGATCACCAGATCTTTTCTTCCCTGGTGCCACTGAGTGGGTTTGAACTGCCAACCTTTTAGTTACCAGTCAGGCACAAATCGTTTGCGCCACCCAGAGACCTTTTGTTGTGTGCTTGTTAGGTGCCCTAGAGTCGATTCTAACTCACAGCGACCCTGTGTACAACAAAACACGGCCCGCTTCCCCGCTATCCTCACAGTTGTTTTTATATTGGAGCCCATTGTTGCAGCCACTGTGTCAATCCATCTCATTGAGGGTCTTCCGCTTTTTTGCTCACCCTCTACTTTACCAGGTTGATAAAATGTCCAACGTAGGTGAGACGAAGTCTCCGCCTCCTTGCTTCTAAGGAGCACTCTGGCTGTACTTCTTCCAGGACAGATTTCTTTGTTCTTCTGTCTGTCCATTCAATGTACCAATTCTTCAGTCTTCCTTATTCATTTTCCAGCTTTTGCATGCATATGAGGTAACTGAAAATACAATGACTTGAGTCAGGCGTACCTTTGACCTTTTACTGCCGCTGTCTTACAGATAGCAGCCCTGGTGGTGTGGTGGTTAAGTGCTCTAAGTGCTCGGCTGCCAACCAAAAGATTGGTGGTTTGAACCAACCAGCCGCTCCATGGGATAAAGCTATGGCAGTCTGCTCCCGTAAAGATCACTGCTTTGGAAACCCTATGGGGCAGTTCTACGCTGTCCTGTAGGGTCACTATGAGTGGAAATGACTTGACGGTCATGGGCTTTAAGCATTTTCAGGAGGTCAGTGGTGGTTCAGTGGTGGAATTCTCACTTCCCATGCATGAAATCCAGGTTCAATTCCCAGCCAACGCACCTCGTGAGCAGCCACCGCCCATCTGTCAGCAGAGGCTTGTGTGTTGCTATGATGCTGAGCAGGTTTCAGCAGAGCTTCCAGTCTAAGCAGAAAGGCCTTGTGATTTACTTCCAAAAACATCAATCGATGAAAACTCTATGGATCCCAACGGTCTGATCCACACCCAATCATAGGGATGACGCAGGACCAGGCAACACTTTGTTCCACTGTGCACTGGGTTGCCGTCAGTCTGGGGCTGACTAGACAGCAGCTAACAACAACAAGCGTTTTCATAAGTCCCGGAAAAGCTCTGAGGTTGGAGGCCCAATCGGCACAGGGACACAAGATGGACAAGCAGCTCATGAAGTGAGTGTGCACGCTGGGATTTGAAGAGAGGCTCAAACTCAAACCATCAAGAGACACCGCTCAGCATTCAGCCATCTGGCAGAAAGCAGAAGGATGAACAATGCCAGGTGTTGGCGAGGCGGTGGCCACCTGGGAAGCCACAGCTATACCACATGAGAGTGTGCACTGCAGTCGCTATTATGGACAGTAACCCGGCAGTTTCTAGTGACATTAGGTGTCTGTGTGCCCTGTGTCCCAGCAATCCCGCTTCTGGCTTCTGGCACGGTGCAGGGGCCAGAAGAAACATGCAGGAGAATGGACCAGGGTGTTCACTGCAGTGTTACATGTAGGGTAAAGCACCAGGGTGTCTATTGTGGCGTTACTTATGAAGGTGGAAGCTGGAAGCAACCTAGGGGTCCATCATGAAAAAAATATGTGGAACCCTATGTAACAATAATATGTAGCGTAATAGCAAAGGGGCCCTGGTGGTGCAGTGGTTAAGAGCTACAGCTGCTTAGCAGGAAAGCCACAGATATTTGCAACATTGAAAATATCTATCTTATATTAAAAACCAGTAATGATTAATACTTAACATATTTAAAGGATTCCTTTGCATCAGTGCAAAAACTGATGGTGGCGGTAGAGATGCATTACCCAGATCTCCTCAAGAGAACCTGTGGAAGAAGGGTAGTTGGCAGCTGCCACAACTTTTGATCCACTGCAGTGTTCATACAAAGGCCATGTTCCGCAGGTCAGCTACCATGCAGTGATTGAGGATGGCAGGGTATTAGGGCCTGCCCATTCCTGCCCAACACAGAACTCCTCTGACAGGTATTCTTTATTCTGGGACTCCCTACTGGCCTGGCTGAGACTTTCTCACAGGGCCTTGGAGTGAGAGACTCCTACCCAGTCACTCTCTCATCCCTCTCTCCTTTCACAGGTATCAAATCAGTATTAATTGCAGTAATACTATTCAGCCGTAAAAAGGAATGAAGTGCTGATACATGCTACAACATGGATGAACCTTGAAAATATTCTACTAGGTGAAGGAAGTCAGATGCAAAAGGCCACATATTCCATATCCACATATCTCATACTCCATTTATATGAAATGTCCACAATAGGCAAATCCATAGCAGATTAGCAGTCGCTGGTATCGGCTGGGCAGGGGAAGGGGGCAGGGAGAAGGGAAGGAATGGGAAGGGACTGCTAATAGGTACACTGTTTCTTTGTTGGGGAGATGAAAAATGTTCTAGAATTGTGGTGATGGTTGCACAACTTTTTGAATATACTAAAAACCACTGAACTGTTTACTTTTAGAGTGAACTTTTTTTCTGTATCTGAATTATACGTTGAAAAAAAAGTATTCACTCCAAAAAAAAAAAAATAGAGCTACAGCTGGTAACCAAAAAGTTGGCAGTTCAAATCCACCAGCCCCTCCTTGGAAACCCTATGGCGCAGTTCTACTCTGCCCTGTAGGGTTGCTATGAGTCGGAAACCACTCGCAGGCAATGGGTTTGTTTTATGGGTTTATGTAGCAATAGAAAGAATGAGCTAGATGCTCATACAACTTAAAACCCCAAAAGCCAAACCGGTTGCCATGAAGTCATTTCCAACTCACGGCAACCCCACGTGTGTCGGAGTAGAACTGTGTTCTGTAGGGTTTTCAGTGGCTGATTTTTTAGAAGTAGATCGCCAGGCCTTTCTTCTGAGGTGCCCCTGGGTGGATTCGAACCTCCCCCTTTTGGTTAACAGCCAAGCTCGTTAAAGGTTTGCATGACCGAGGGATGCCTACAGCATCCCGGAGCACTCTAACAGTGGAACAGTGAGTAAAAAGGTGAGAAACAGGAGATCCACAGCATAGTGTCATTGACATAAAATTAACACACACGTGAAACAACGCTGCATATTCTTTCATGCATGAAGGTTTACTCCAAACACATCTGAGGATGAGGGATGCTTAAGGAGGGGAAGTGAATGGGAGTGAGGATGGAGAACAAAGATGGAAAACGAATAAATATAACTCTCTAGACTCAATGCCCTGTTTGCCGCTGTTGGCCGCTGTTGAGTCAGCCCCTAACTTATGCACAATGGAACAAAACACTGTCCGATCCTGAGCCATCCCCATGATTGATTGCTATCGGACCCTTGTGATCTGTAGGGTTTTCCTTGGTTGATTTTTTGTGAAGTAAATCGCCAGGCCTTTCTTCCTAGTCTGGAAGCTCCACTGAAACCTGTTCAGCATCATAGCAACACACAAGCCTCTACTGACAGATGAGTGGTGGCTGTGCTTGAGGAGCACGGGCTGGGAACGGAACCCGGGTCCTCCACATGGAAGGGGAGGATTCTACAACTGAACCACCACTGCCCCCCACTCCCCAGGATCAAACCCCTCCCAAGCTCCTATACTCTATTCCTGCTCAGTTTTCAAAGGGATCCTGTTAGAATACAAGTCATATTGCATCCCTCCTCTGCTCAGACCCTGCTTCCTCTCTCAGAGTAAAACACAAAGAACTTGCCAAAATTTATGATTTCCCAGTTCCAGCCCCTCATCACCTCTGTGACCTCATCCCCTATCCCTCCCCCGTCATGGGCAACTCCTCACTGCTCCTCCAGCACACTGACAGGTTCCTACCTCAGGGCCTTTGCACTTGCCATTCCTCCATCCTGGCATGCTCTTCCCCCAGGTGTCCAGATATGTGTGCCTGGCTCTCTCCTCACCAGCTCCAGGTCTCTGTTCAAATGTAACTGCTCCCTACTCCCATCACACTCTCCTCAGAGTGAGCTATCATCACACTTCTATCCCCTATCTGGCTTTCTTTTCCGAATTTATCACCCTCTGATACATCATATGAAGAGAATGAACAAATCAGTCTTAGAACACAACCAGAACGTTCCTTAGATGGGGTGATGTGGAGACTTCAGCTCACTGACTTTGGACACGTCATTGGGACAGAGCAATTGCTAGAAAAGGACACGTTTGGTAAAATAGAGAGTCAACGAAAACGAGGGAAACTCTCAATGAGATGGATGGACACAGAGGCCGAAACCATGAACTCAAACAGACCGACAATCCCGAAGATAGAGCAGGGTTAGGCGATATTTCATTCTGTTGTACACAGGGTCGCCGTGAGGTGGGGCCTACTTGACAGTAACAAACAACAATGACAAGGATATATCGTATCTATTTGTTTGCTTGTTTCCCCGTCTTTCTCCCATAATCAGGATCTCGGGTTCTTGGAGGCTGTCTTGTTCTCTGTAGTACCTCCAAGTGCCTAGAACAAACCTGGCACACAGTGGAAGCTCAGTAAGAACTAGCACTTATGGAATCAATGAAGAAACATTTATGTTCCAGTTGATGTACCGTGCATTACCCATGCATGAATTCTTTTTTTTTTTATTATTTATTTTTTTATTGTTGTGCTGTAAGTGAAAGTTTACAATTCAAGTTAGTCTCTCGTACAAAAATTTATACCTACATTGTTATGTGACCCTAGTTGCTCTCCCTATACTGTGACAGCACACTCCTCCTTTCCACCCCGGATTTCCCGTGTCCATTCAACCAGCTCCTGACCCTCTCTGCCTTCTCATCTCGCCTCTGGACAGGAGCCGCCCATTTAGTCTCATGTATCTACTTGAGCTAAGAAGCACACTCTTCACAAGTATCATTTTATGTCTTATAGTCCAGTCTAATCTTTGTCTGAAGAGTTGGCCTTGGGAATGGTATCAGTTTTGGGCTAACAGAGAGTCTGGGGGCCATGTCTTCTGGGGTCCCTCCAGTCTCAATCAAACCATGAAGTCTGGTCTTTTTACTAGAATTTGAGCTCAGCACCCCACTTTTCTCTTGCTCCGTCAGGGACTCTCTGTTGTGTTCCCTGTCAGGGAGGTCATTGGTGGTAGCTGGGCACCGTCTAGTTCTTCTGGTCTCAGGCTGATGAAGTCTCTGGTTTATGTGGCCCTTTCTGTCTTTTCGGCTAATACTTTCCTTGTATCTTTGGTGTTCTTCATTCTCCTTTACTCCAGGCGGGTTGCGACCAATTGATGCATCTTAGATGGCCACTCGCTAGCTTTTAAGACCCCAGACGGCACTCACCAAAGTGGGATGCAGAACATTTTCTTAAAAAACTTTGGATGAATGAATTCTAATGCTGCAATTTTCCTTTTAAATTTTAGAGCTGATACATTTGCTCTTGTCAGATTTACAAACATATCTTCAGGACTTCAGAGAGCAAATAGCCCTGATCACACCAAGAAAAGGACACTCAGAGAGCCCCAGACATGTATGTAGTGATAGTCACACTCCAGGCATAGAGGTGGCACATGGCAGACACATCCAAAGCAGCTACAGCTCCCACTCATGGCTCACACACCACCTAATGGGCAGGGCAGGGATGGGGAGTCCAGGAGGGCTTCCTGGAGGAGGGGACATCAAACCTGAAAAACAATGCAGACCAGAAGGTTAACAATTACTTTAAAACAAAAATGTAAGGGGGCAGCGAAACTAGATAAATGGAAAAAGAACAATAATAATGAGTACGAAAATAATGAGAATGGTCATGCATTGTGAAGAATGTAACCAATGTCACTGAACAATTTGTGTAGAAAGTGGCTCGTGGAAACCTAAACTACTGGGTAAACCTTCACCAAAAACACAATAAAATATTATTTTTAAAAAAATGCACAATTAGCCAGGCAAAGAGAATTGGGGATGAGTGTGATAAGCGACATAAACTATTTTTCCAAGAGTGTTTAATGTATGAACACATAAATGAAAAACTGAATACAAAAACAAATGTAGACGTTACCAAGGGCCAAGGCAAGAAAGACTAGGGAGCTATTACTTAATTGGTACGGAGTTGCTGTTCAGGGTGGTGAAGAAGTTTTAGAAATAGATTGTGTCTTAGTTATCTAGGGAGCCCTGGTGGCAGAGTGGTTAAGAGCTCGGCTGCTATCTAAGATGCATCAATTGGTCCCAACCCACCTGGAGTAAAGGAGAATGAAGAACACCAAAGACACAAGGAAAGTATTAGCCCAAGAGACAGAAAGGGCCACATAAACCAGAGACTCCATCAGCCTGAGACCAGAAGAACTAGACGGTGCCTGGCTACCACCAATAACCGCCCTGACAGGGAGCACAACAGAGAGTCCCGGATGGAGCAGGAGAAAAGTGGTGTGCAGAACTCAAATTCTAGTAAAAAGACGAGACTTAATGGTTTGACTGACACTGGAGGAACCCCAGAAAGCATGGACACTGGACTCTCTGTCAACCTAGAACTAAAACCATTCCCAAGGCCAACTCTTTAGACAAAGATTAGACTGGACTATGGGACATAAAATGATACTCGTGAAGAGTGTGCTTCTTAGCTCAAGTAGATACATGAGACTAAATGAGCAGCTCCTGCCTGGAGGCGAGATGAGAAGGCAGAGAGGGTCAGGAGCTGGTTGAATGGACACGGGGAATCAGGGGTGGAAAGGAGGAGTGTGCTGTCACAGTATAGGGAGAGCAACTAGGGTCACATAACAATGTAGGTATAAATTTTTGTATGAGAGACTAACTTGAATTGTAATCTTTCACTTAAAGTACAACAATAAAATAAAATAAAATAAAGGAGCTCGGCTGCTTTTGGAAAGTTGGCAGTTTTGGAAAGTTGGCAGTTTGAATCCACCAGCCACTCCTTGGAAACCTATGGGGGCAGTTCTACCCTGTCCAACAGGGTCACTATGAGTCGGAATTGACTCAGTGGCAGTGAGTTTTAGTGATCTAGTGCTTCTGTGACACAAGTACCACAAACGGGTGGCTTTAACAAACAGAAATTCAGTTTCTCACCCTTCAGGAAGCTAGAGGTATGAATTCAGGGTGCTGGCTCTAGGGGAAGGCTTTCTCTTGTCTGTCAGCTCTGGAGGAATGTCCTTGTTTCTTCTGAGCTTCTGTTCCTAGGCAATCTTCATGTGGGTTAGCATCTCTCTTCCCCTATTTCTGCTTGCACTTGCTTGTATTAATCTCTTATATATCTCAGAAGAGATTGACCCAAAACCCAGCCTACATTAACATAATGTTAATTAACAAAATCCTGCCTCATTAACATAACAAAGACAACCCATTCCCAGATGAGATTATAATCACAGGCATAGAAGTTAGGATTTACAACACATATTTTTGGGGGACACAATTCAGTCCCTAAGGGGTGGTGGTGATAATTGCACAACATTGTGAATGTAATTGATGCCGCTGAATTACACGCTTCAAAAGGGTTAAGATGGCACATTTTATGTGACATATATTTTACCACAAGAAGCTATTTTTTGAAAGAAGAATGAATGGAGAGACTTTGGAAATCAGTCTGGCAGTTCATCAAAACCTTAACATGGAGCTGATTTTTCAGAAGTAGATCACTAGGCTTTTCTTCTGAGGTACTTCTGAGTGGACTCGACCCTCCAACCTTTCCGTTAGCAGCTGAGCATGTTAACTGTTTGCACCCCCAAGGAACTCCCATACCACCCCCTTTTTTAAAAAAGAATTCAACATAGTTTCCATGTGACCCACCAATTCCACTCCTAGGTACCTACCCAAGAGAATTTAATTGTATGTTCACATAAAAACTTGTATAGGAATGTTCATAGCAGCATTATTCATAATAACCAAAAAGTGGAAAAACCCAAATGTCCATCACCTGACGAATGGATAAACAAGATAGGGTACATCCATATAATGGAATATTATTTGGCAACGTTATCAGGTAAAAACATCACAAGTTCAGTAAAGCGAAAAGAAAGTTTCATTTGGCGTATATTCAAAAAGGCAGCAGTGGGAAACGGACAGGCATGCTGCCACAGTCCTGTCTGCCAGAGTCCAAGGAAAGGTACCCATCAGTATGTAATAACATTACAAATGGGCAAAACCATGGAAAACTTTACCTTTTCACAGATTGGCTAGAAATTGTGATCCTACGTTTTGAATTGTCTTTCTTAACAATCGTTGGTACAGGTTTCAGTAACGACAGTCAGGAGGGTCTTCATTGGTCCAACAAATTTCTATTCACTAAATGCTAACAGAAAAAGATAAGAGTGGAAAGTCTTTCGTGTTCTGTTTGAATGGTTTCTGTGAAAGGTTCCCTAAAAGATGTTTTCCAAAGTTGTCTTAGCTCTTGTCTTTATACCTCAGGGCCCAGTTGATGGGTCCTTGTGAGTCCAGCTCCAGCTGGGTCACAATTCTATGCTCAAGGAGAGGGAAGAAATGATTCCAATATTATTTTCTAAATCAGCAAGCAAGAGAAATGAAGTTCTGGTACATGCTACAACACAGAGGAAACTTGAAAGCATTATGCTGAATGAAAGAAACCGGCCAGAAAGGAAGGTCACATACTGCATGATTCTGGGAAAACCCAGAATAGGGAAATCCAGAGAGCCATAATGTAGATGGGTGGTGGCCAGTGCTGAGAGGAGGCGGGAGTGGAGAGTACTAATGGGACGGGGGTTTCTCTTTGGGGTGATGAAAATGTCCTGGAATCAGGTAGTGGTGATATTCACAGAGGCCTTGTGACTTATATTGAAAACAACTGAGTCACTTCAAAAGGGTGAGCTCTGTGATATGTTAATTCTACCTCAAGGACAGCAGAAGAGGAATGAATGGAGATCTCCCAGAGAGAAGGTAGAAAGAAGAGATAAAGGACTGGACCTTTCAACCTCTTTTTCACCCCAGACCTCCCCACCATAATCCAGAGCGGCAGCGGGTGCGTGAGTGATTCGGGAGGCTGCTGGTTGAGTAGGGCCGTGGCCGGTGCAGGGGTTCAGGTGTCAGGGGATGGCATCTGGACTGGGCCAGGGACCCCAAGATGGAGAGAAAGGGATTGTCTTAGTCATCTAGTGCTGCTATAACAGAGATACCACAAGTGGATGGCTTCAACAAGGGGAAGTTTATTCTCTCACAGTCCAGTAGGCTACAAGTCCAAAATCAGGGCATCAGCTCCAGGAGAAGGCTTTCTTTCTCTGTCAGCTCTGGAGGAAGGTCCTTGTGTGGCATCAGTCTTCCCTTGGTCTGGGAGCATCTCAGCACAGGAACCCCAGGTCCAAAGGAAGTGCTCTGATCCTGACACTGCTTTCGTGGTGGTATGAGGTTCCCATGTGTCTCTGCTCGCTTCTCTCTTTTATATCTCAAAATAGATTGGATTAAGACACTATCTAATCTTGTAGACGTCATCAGTATAACCTCATCATAGTGATAGAGTTTACAACACATAAGGAGATCATGTATAACCTCATCATAATGATACAGTTTACAATACATAAGGAAATCACACCAGATTACACAATCATACAACACTGGGAATCATGACCTAGCCAAGCTGATACACATTTTTGAGGGGACACAACTCAATCCATGACAGGGATGAAAGTGATTTGGGTGGCACAGAGCACGGCGGGCTCAGAGAGTTGCCCCCCGCCCCAGGCACACACCCTAGGGTCTATGTGCCCTGCACCCCACGCTTCCTCCTTGTGACCGCCCTACCCCCACTCCCCCACAGCTGTTTACGAGTGACCTTCAGCCTTTTCCTGTCCCTAGGATGGGCAAACATTGCAAGCAGCAAATCAGCAAGTACCCAGCGGCCCTCCCTGCACGCCGACCTTGGGGCTGGGGTAGGGGTCAGAGACCTTCTCTGGCCTGCCCCTTCCCCAGCCCTGCTCTGGCCTCCCTCTTGCCCTCTAGGGTATGGGTGGGGAGGTGGATGGAGGTAGTCCTGGCTCAGCTAGGTAGTTCCTGGCCTGCTGGCTTCAAATCCACTACTTGCTGGCTATGGAGCTATCAGTAAGTGGCTTCACGCCCTCACCCCTAAAGCCTCAGTTTCCTCATCTGTACAATGAGGCTGATGAAGACGCCCACCCATAGGGCTACTGTGACAATTCAATGAGTAAAACCCTTGTGGCCAAGAAGCCTGGAGCACAGTGTGTGCTCTGGAGCAGTTGCCTTGAGTACACTCTAACCCCTGGTGACCCTGACTCATGGAGAGCCCAACTCACGGTGACTCCATGTGTGTCAGAGAAGAACTGCACTCCATAGCGTTGATGTTGTTTTTTGAATGGTACAAAACACAGATTATGCAACATTTGCCAAGTCCACATTTTTCACTTGTATAATTCAATGAAACCAATTACATCCATCTTGTGCAACCATCATCAATACCCATTGCCAGATCTTCCATCCCCATAAGCAGAAACTCAACGCTAGTTAAACAAAAAATTCCCCTCTTTCCCCTTCCCTCTGGCCCCTGGTAACCACTGTCAAACTCTGATTTCTATCCATTTGTCTATTCTAAGTGTTTAGTATCGGTGAAATTATACGATGTTTGTCCTTTTGTGACTTAGTTTCCTTAGCCTGGTGTTGTCAAGGTTCATCTATGGTGCGGCGTGCCTTAAGACTTCATTTCTCTTTACGGCTGAGTAGGATTCCATTTTAGGTATATATCACATTTTGTTTATTCATTCATCTGTGGATGGACATTTGGGTTGTTCCCACCTTTTAGCTACTGTAAAAACGGCTGCAATGAACATTGGTGGACTCCATAGGGTTTTCAAAGGCTGATTTTTCAGAGGTAGATTGCCAAGCTTTCTTCTGAGGCACCTCTGGGTAGACTTGAACCTCCATCCTTTTGGTTAGCAGCCAATGGCAATAACTGCTTGCACCGCCCAGGGACTCCATGTGCTCCGGAAATGCGTGCTAAACAAACAGCAACTGGCATTGTCCAAGCACCATCTTGTATCCAACACTGCTCCCAGCTCTTTACATAGATGACCTCTTTAGTCTCCAGGACAACCTTTCAAGGTAGGTGGTATATGACCACCACTCATGGATGAAGACACAGGCACAGAGAGGTTAAGCACGTTGCTCCAGGTGACACAGCTGAAAAGAGGCAGAGCCAAGCTCTGTGTCACGTAACACAACACACAGTAATTGTTACTTTGCCGATTATTATTGTTTTTTTTAATTGTGCTTTTGGTGAAAGTTTACAGCTCAAGTTAATTTCTCATTCAAAAATGTATACACACATTTTTTGTGACATTGTTTGCAATCCCCACAACGTGACAGCACGTTCGCCCTTTCCACCCCCAGTTCCCTGTGTCCATTCGTCCTGCTTTTGGACAGGAGCTGCCCATCTGGTCTTGTATATTTGATTGAACTAAGAAGCACATTCCTCACGTGTATTATTTTTTGTTTTATAGGCCTGTCTAATCTTTGTCTGAAGAGTGGGCTTCAGGAATGGTTTCAGTTCTGGGTTAACAGCGTGTCTGGGGGCCATAGTTTCAGGGGTTCCTCCAGTCTCTGTCAGACCATTAAGTCTGGTCTTCTTATGTGAGTTTGAGTTCTGGTCTACATTTTTCTCCTGCTCTGTCCAGAACTCTCTGGTGTGTTCCCTGTCAGAGTGGTCATTGGTGGTAGCCAGGCTGATTATTTTTAATGAGGGACTCCAGGGAACATTTATTGAGCACCTACTGTGTGCCATATCCCATGCTGGGGCCACTGGGATAGATAGAATGCTACAGAAAGCCTCCGTGTCAGGACTATCCTAGGCATCTTTCGGTTTGTGGCCAAGGTAGGGTTGCCAAATTAAGCACATGAAAATATAGAATGCCCAATTACATTTGACTTTCAGATAAACAATGAATAACTTTTTAGTATAATATTGCAAATATTACATGAGACATACTTACGTTGTTTATGCGAAGTACAAATATAAATGGGTGTCCTATATTTTCTCTGGCAACCTTAGGCCAAGGAATCAGCCCACAGTCCCCTGGCCAAGCTGTGTGGTCTTGTACGTAGCTGAGTCCTTCTGGAGAAAAGGGTTCATTTTCTCTCTGTCTAGCTCTAGGTTCAAGCCTGATATTGCCAACTTCCTATTGTATGCATGGAGCCCTGGTGGTGTAGCGGTTAAGAGCTTGGCTGCTAACCAAAAGGTGGGCAGTTTAAATCCACCAGCTGCTCCTTGGAAACCCCACAGCTCTATTCTGTCCTATAGGGTTGCTGTGAGTTGGAATCATCTTGACAACAGTGGGTTTGAGTTAGTTTTTACTTGTGTGCACAGGATCTCACCTAACCTTCACGTGGATTCTGGGTGCCAAGTGCTTATTATGCCATTTTACAGATAAAAAAAAAAAAAAAAGGAGGCTCACAGAAGGGAATGCATTTGCCCAGGTCATATAGTGAAGGAGTGGGGGATTCAGAAGCCCAGGTCTGTCTGAAGCCAGAGCCACCCAAGGAAAAAGAGGTAGAATGCAAAACTCAAGGGATACTTGGAGGTGATAAGACCTCAGCCCACTGGTAGAGAAAAAGAGTCTGACAGAGAACTTCCATAAGACCCCAGCAATTCCACTCCTGGGTATATACCCAAGAGACTTGAAAGCAGGGACTCAAACAGGTACTTGTACCAAAACCCACTGTCGTAGAGTTAATTCTGACTCATAGTGACCCTATAGGACAGAGTAGAACTGCCTCACAGGATTTCCAAGGCTGGAATCTTTATGGAAACAGACTGCCACATCTTCATCCCGAAGAGTGGCCGGTGGGTTCGAACCATCAGCCTTTTGGTTAGCAGCTGAGTGCTTAACCAGTGCACCACCAGGGCTCCTAGGTATTTGTACACCAATGTTCACAGCAGCACTTTGCACGATAGGCAAAAGGTGGAAACAACCCAGTATCCACCACTAGACGAATGGATACACAAAATGTGGTCTCTCCGTACGATGGAAGATGACTCAGTTGTAAGGAGGAATGAAGTTCTGATACATCTTACAGGATGGATGAATCCTGAAAACATTATGCTGAGTGCAAGAAGCCAGACACAAAAGGACAAATATTGTATCATTCCACTTGTGTGAGATTTCTAGAATAGGCAAACAGAGGAAGACCAAAGTCCATTAGTTGTTGTCCGGGGCTGGGGGCAGGGGAAAGGGAGCGGTATTACTTAAGGGGTACAGAGTTTCTATGAAGGGTGATGAAAAACTTTGGAAACACGACCACATAAGGGAACCTTGAAATCATTATGCTGAGTGAAGTCAGTCAGTCACAAAAGGACACAGATGGTATGATCTCAGTTATATGACATACCTAGCATAGGCAAACGTAGAGAGATCAAAGTTTAATGGTGGTTACCAGGGGTTGCTGGAGCCCTGGTGGTGCAGTGGTTAACAGCTGGGCTGCTGTCTGAAAGGCCGGCAGTTCGAATCTACCAGCCGCTCCTTGGAAAACCTATGGGGCAGTTCTACTCTGTCTTATACTTAAGTCAGAATCGACTTGACGGCAATGGGTAGGGGTCTCTGGGTGGCATAAATGGTTAGGTACTGCTAACCCTTCCCTCTCACCCCTGGTAACCAGTAATAAGTTCTGGTCTCTCTGCATTTTTTTTTTTTTTCCCAGAAGCACCTTGGAAGAAAAGCCTGGGGATCTACTTCTGAAAAATTAGCCATTGAAAACCCTATGGAGGGCAATTCTCCTCTAACACATATGGGGCCACCATGAGTCGGAATTGACTCCAAGGGCAGTTGGTTTGGTTTCGGTTTACCAGGGGCAGAAGGGAGGGGGAGACGGGTAGTCATTGTTTGGGAAGCATTGAATTTCTGTTTACGAGGATGGAAAATTTGGCAGTGGATATGGATAATGATTGAACAACAGGATGGATGTAATTGGTGTCACTGAGTTGTACACGTGAAAGATACTGAATTGGCAAATGTGTAATATCTACATTTTTATAACAATTAAAAAAAAAAGACCACAGAAAACATTGGGAACAGATAGTGGTGATGGCTACGCTCATTGCTTTCCAGAGACCCTATAGGACAGAGGAGAGCTGCTTCCATAGGGTTTCCAAGGCTGGAACCTTTATAGAGAGGCCTGGTGGTGCAATGGTTAAGAGCTGGGCTGCTAACCAAAGGACCAGCAGTTCAAATCCACCAGCTGCTCCTTGGAAACCCTACAGGGCAGTTCTACTCTGTCCTGGAGGGTCACTAGGAGTCAGAATCCACTTGATGGCAACGGGTTTGTTTTTGTTTTTTGTTTTACTATAGCCAGGCTCCATCCTAAGAGCTTTTCTTGTTTTGTTCATGATGATGGGAAATTTGGGCAACAGTTGCGGGTGATGGTTGCACAACATGACTGATATAATTGATATTACTAAATCGAACATCTGAAAAATGTTAAATTGGCAAATGTGTTAAACATATAAAAAAATCCATTGCTGTCAAGTCAATTCTGACTCAGAGGGACCCTATAGGACAGAGAAGAACTGCCCCATAGGGCTTCCACAGAGTGGCTGGTGGATTTGAACTCCCGACCTTTTGGTTAGAAGCCGAGCTCTTAAGCGTTGCACCACCAGGGCTCTGTTAAATATATATATATATATATATTTTTTTAAATAATATTTTATGATGTTTTCAGTGAAAGTTTACAGAGAATTTTAGCTTCCCATTCAACGATTTCTACACAAACTGTTCAGTGACATTGGTTACATTCTTCTTGAATATTCTCATTATTTTCCTTCTGGTTGTTCCATTTCCATTCATCTAGTTTCCCTGCCTCCTTACCTTCTCATCTTTGTTTTAAAGTAATTGTTGACTGTTTGGTCTCATATAGGTGTTGTTTTAAAGGAGCACAGTACTCACAGGTGATATTCATTATTTTGTGAGCCAATTTGTTGTTTAGCTACTAGGTGATCTCAGGGGTTAGTTCCGGCTCGAGGTTTGAAGAATATCTCAGGGCAATAGTGTTGGGGAGTCCTCCAGTCTCAACCAGTCCAGTAGGTGTGGCTTTTTTTTGTTTGTTTTTAGGAATTTGAGATTCTGTTCCACATTCTTCTCCCATTCTATCAGGCCACTATTGCGGCCTTGATTAGAACAGTTGGTAGTAGTAGCTGGACACCATCTAGTTCTTCCAGTCATGTTATATGTATATATTACAACAACAAAAAAATAACTTTCCTTGTATTATGTCATTCAATCAATGTCCTCAAGTATGGTTTGAGGCCCCATTTTACAGAGGAGGAAACTGAGGCCCAGAGAGAGAGAGACTGGAGACAGAAGAGTCTGTCAGGGAGGGTAGAAGGAGGGAGGTCATCAGGGGCAGCCACGGCCTCTGATTGTCCCCGTCATTGAAGTCTGTGCCAAGGGGCGTGGGGAGGTGCCTAGGGGAGGGCCTTGCTCAGTGCTCCCTCTCCCTCCCCAGCCAGGAGAGCCGAACACAGAGGGACAGAGGAGCCCCCCAGACATGTCGCTCGCTGGATGCAAGCCCCGGGTCCTGCCCTTCCTCTGCTTCTGCCTTCTGGTTCTGGCCTGCGTAGTGGGTGAGGAGTGGGGGGTGGGTGTGGGGACCCTGTAGTCTAGTGGGGTGTGAGCGTGACTGTTCATATGGTGTGCGTGTCTGCAGACATGTGGGTATGGAGTTTGTGTGCTTTGTGGGGTGTGTGTGTGTGTGTGTGTGTGTCTAGGAGTGTTGGTAGCTGTGTGTCATGTGTACATGGGGCTAGTATGGTAGAGGTCATAGGTGTGCATTTGTGTGTGTATAAGCAAAAGAGTATGTGGTTGTGCTCTTTGTCTGTGGGTGTGTGTGTTCGTCTGTGAACATGCATGTGTGTGTCTCTAAGGGGTATACGTATGCAACAGATTGCAGCATTTCTATTTGTGTGGCCACACGTGTGAGGGCGTCTGATTGTGTACTGATATGTGAATACGTCTGCATTTTTCATATGCATAAAACATAAAATGTATAAATAGAATGCACTAAATTTCATATTTAAAAATGAAAATTTTCATATTCATGAAAGTATCATTTAACATATATCCAGATTCAAGCAAAACCCCTTGCCACCAAGTTGATTCTGACTCATAGCAACTCTGTAGAATAGAGCAGAACTGCCCCATAGTGTTTCCAAGGCTACCAACCTTTACCGAAGCAGATTGCCACATCTTTCTCTCATGGAGCAGCTGGTGGGTTCAAACTGTCAACCTTTCGGTTAGCAGTGGTTAGCAGCCCAGCGCTTAACCACTGCACCACTAGGGCTTCTTAATGTGTCTACAATATTCTAGGTACTGTTCTAAGCGCCTTATATTTTATGATCCCCAGTGAGGAAGGCACTACTATTATCCCACTCTACAGAGGGAGAGTAGTCCCTGGGTGATGCAAATGGTTAAGCTCTCAACTACAAGCCAAAAATTCGGCAGTTCAAATCCACCCAGAGGTGCCTCAGAAGACAAGCCTGGCAATCTGCTTCCGAGAGGTCACAGCCTTGGAAACCCTGTGGAGTAGTTCTACTCTGCACACATGTGGTCACCATGAGTCGGAGTCCACTCAGTGACAGCTAACACCACCACCACAGGTGGGTCTGCACGAGGAAGCAACTTGTGATCCCAGGCAGAACCTCTGGCCCACCAGGAGGAATTGACAGCATATCTCTAAGACTTCATCCATCCCTGGGGGCAGAAAGTTGTCCCATGCCCTCTCCACTGCTGAGGAAGTTCACAGGAGAACTGAGGGAGGGGGGATGTTCCCAGCAATAAGATCAGGAGGTGGAAGGGGGTATCAGGACGGGGAGAGGGAGATGGGGTTACAGACAGAGGGAGAACACACTAGGCAGACAGAGGGGTGACAGGCTGTCATGGGCACAGAGGATGAACCCAGCTTACTGATGGCTGACGGGGGCCAGAGGTTGGGGAAGACAGAAAGCAAAGGCAGGTGGTGAGGGGACTGGGAAGGGGCTGCCCTGGCCCCCAGGAGTGGAAGTGAGAGTGAGCCTGGAGGAGAGGGCAGGAGAAGGGCTCTGGGGCCCGGCCCACCCAAGCTGCCCTCTGCTCCCACCTAGTGTGCCAGAGCAAAGGGCCTGCAGGGACCCCGAGCCCCCTGACCCCCAGGCTGGAGGGGAGCCGCTGGAGCCAGGTGCGGAGCAAAGTGAAGGAACTGGTGGAGCCGATGGTGACCAGGGCCAGAGACAGGTGGCAGAAGTTCTGGTGAGGATGCATCCTAGCTGGGTGGGGAGGGAGCTGGGGGCCAGGACTCCTGGGTCTGAGGGAGGAGGGGGCTGGGGGTCTGGACTCCTGGGTCTGAGGGAGGAGGGAGCTGGGGACCTAGACTCTTGGGTCTGAGGGAGGAGGGGCTGGGGGCCTGGACTCCTGGGTCTGAGGGAGGAGGGAGCTGGGGATTGGGACTCCTGGTCTGAGGGAGGAGGGGCAGGGGGCCTGGATTCCTGGGTCTGAGGGAGGAAGAGAAGGTGGGGTTTGAGAGGAGTGAGGGGTAGGAGTTGGGAGCAGAGACCCCTGAGTCAGAGGATGCAGTAGTGAAGGGTGCAGAATTTTGAGGGGCAGTTGGGGTCTTGGTGGTGACGCCCCTTCCCTGCAGGGGCCCCTGGACCTTCAAGGGCTTTGTGCAGACCTACTATAATGACCACCTGAAGGACCTGGGCCCCCGCACAAAGGCCTGGCTCCACAGCTCCAAGGACACCCTGCTGGACAAGGCCCACAGCCTATGCCCCCGGCTCCTCTGCGGGGGGAAGGACCAGGATTAAAGCACCCACAGAATGACCCCTGCCCTCCTACCTCCTGCAGCCAAGTCCAGAATAAAGAAAAGTTTATCTCTCTGTGTCTGTCCAGATCCCACCCCTATGGGGCCAGAGATAACCCAACTCACCCACCCTTGGGGTTAAAGCATTAATGAGTAGAGGAAGTGCCACCTGGCAGGGAGGGACAGTGAGGGGGCTTGGAGGGGGACCACGTGGTACCACAGGGTTCTGAGACCTGCCATTGGGGGCTTGTGGGGGACATCATGGCTCCTCAGTTTGGGATAAAGAGTGGGGAGCAAGTGGGGGTCAGCATATCCCGACAGTGTTCACTTACCTGAACTCTGCCCTCACTTCCCGCTTCAGACTCCAGACCCCACTCTATGGGCACCCAGAACTCCCAAGCCCCCTACAGCCCACAGAGCCTGTCTCTCTCAGGGGTGAATTTTCAGAGTAGGGGCTTCCTGTGGCTTAACCTCAGGGATGTCCCTGCCCTTTTGACCCCCACCCCACCCCCTCAGCCTCCCTGTTGACCAGGACTTTGGCCTAGGCTGGAAGTGAGGGCAGCAGCTGTGGAGGGGAGGTGGATCTGAAGAGCTATAAAGCTGTTTTCTGCCCCCTGGGAGCTGGTGAGGACAATCCGCCAGAGTCTGGTAAGGCGGACAGAGGTTGGGGGCTGGTGGTAGTCAGCAGGGAGGGGGGCCACCCCTAATTCATGGCAACTTCACGTGTGTGAGAGAACTGTGCTCTGTAGATTTTTCAGTGGCAGATTTTTCAGAAGTAGATCACCAGGCCTTTCTTCTAAGGCCCCTCTGGGTGGACTTCCCACGCCAACATTTTGGTTAGCTGCAGGCTCAGAGTGTTAACTGTTTGTACCACCCAGGGATGGGGCAAAGATTGTTAAGTCAGAAATGGCAAGAACTACCACAAGAGAATTGGTGTTGGAATCACTGGAATGACAGAATTTAGAATCATAGACTCTTTGTTCGTGCTGTTCCCCCTCCCGGGGACAGTTGGGGTTGGGATAAAGATCAAATGAGCTAATGCAGGTAGAACAGGGCCTGGCAAAGCAGAAACATGCTTGATCTAAGTGTTGGTTCTTAACAGTGCCTATGGTTCGCTCCCGAACTGACTTGGTCCCAGCTGATATGTTATCTCTCCTGAGACCTTCCTAGACTACACAGACACCCTGCCCCCTTCCAGAGCACTTGTCACTGTGTGACACTCTGTATTTTCCTAATTTAATATTTTTTACATTTCTGTTTCACGTCACCCCAGAAGGGCTGCTGTGTCCAGAACTTTCCTTGGCACATAACTTGTTGCTATGGAGGTGATGCTGACACACAGCAACTCCATGTATTACACAGTAGAATTGCTCCAAAGGGTTTTCTTGGCTGTAATCTTCATGTAAGCAGATTGCCAGGCCTTTCTTACACAGTGCTGCTGGATAGGTTCAGTCCTTCAACCTTTATGTTAATAGTTGAGTGCAAAGTGTTTGTTCCACCCATGGACCTTTTGGTACATAGTAAAACCCGTTGCCGTCGAGTCGATTCTAACTCACAGCAACCCCGTAGGACAGAGTAGAACTGCTCCATAGGGTTTCCAAGGCTGGAATCTTTATGGAAGCAGATTGCCTCATCTTTCTCCCGCGGAGCCGCTGGGTGGCTTCAAACCTTATAGTGGGTGCTCAATAAATACTTCCTGAACGACTGAATGAAGGAGTACATGCTAGAATTTAAAATTTTTAAACTGGAGAATTGGAGAATGTTAGAAAGTGAGGCCCAAGGATGGCACCCAGCCCAAGTCACCCAGCTCTCAACTTGACTCAGGCAGGGAGGAGACGGGGGTGCAGGGTCCCAGTCCCCGACTGGGTCGGGACCCCAGGAACAGAGGCCACTGGTGACGATGGGGGGGGTGCTCGCCTCACAATACCTCCTCAGTATTCCAGGTTGGCCGACATCATGGGCACCCAATACCGACACCTCCTTGCCCTGTTCCTTGTACTCCTGGTGTTGGGACTTGGTGAGTGGTCTGCGGGGGAGGGGGTCTTGGAGAAGACAGGTGAACTCTGAGCATCTTCCCAACTCCCAGTCCTTTTCCAGACAGCTTTCCTAACCCCACTCCTTCCCTGCCTAGTTTCCACCCCGCTGCAAGCCCCTAAGCTCCCCAAACACACTCTCCTTTCTCCCCTCCACAATGCAGAAGTCCATGGGAACCGCCTCCCCCAGGCAGATGAGCCTGCCAGCCCTGCCCTGCTCGCTCAGATGCAAGAATACCTCCATGGGTACTGGGATGCAGCCAAGAACGCCATGAAAGACCTGTATCAGAAGTCCTACCTGTCCAGTGTAGACGAGAAAGTCAGGTATCGCCGCTCCCTAGGGAACTAGTTCTACCACATCCAGGACCCAGAATTACAGCCCCAGGCCCCTCCTCCCTTAGACCTGGAAATCCCTGACCCTGGCCCCCTCCTCCCTCAGACCCAGGAGTCCAGGCCTCAGCCCCCTCCTCCCTCAGATCCAGGAGTCCAGGCCTCAGCCCCCTCCTCCCTCAGATCCAGGAGTCCAGGCCCCCAGCCCCCTCCTCCCTCAGACCCAGGAGTCCAGGCCCCCAGCCCCCTCCTCCCTCAGACCCAGGAGTCCAGGCCTCAGCCCCCTCCTCCCTCAGACCCAGGAGTCCAGGCCCCCAGCCCCCTCCTCCCTCAGACCCAGGAGTCCAGGCCTCAGCCCCCTCCTCCCTCAGACCCAGGAGTCCAGGCCTCAGCCCCCTCCTCCCTCAGACCCAGGAGTCCAGGCCTCAGCCCCTCCTCCCTCAGACCCAGGAGTCCTGGCCCCCAGCCCCCTCCTCCCTCAGACCCAGGAGTCCAGGCCTCAGCCCCTCCTCCCTCAGACCCAGGAGTCCAGGCCTCAGCCCCTCCTCCCTCAGACCCAGGAGTCCAGGCCTCAGCCCCCTCCTCCCTCAGACCCAGGAGTCCAGGCCTCAGCCCCTCCTCCCTCAGACCCAGGAGTCCAGGCCTCAGCCCCTCCTCCCTCAGACCCAGGAGTCCAGGCCCCCAGCCCCCTCCTCCCTCAGACCCAGGAGTCCAGGCCTCAGCCCCCTCCTCCCTCAGACCCAGGAGTCCAGGCCTCAGCCCCTCCTCCCTCAGACCCAGGAGTCCAGGCCTCAGCCCCCTCCTCCCTCAGACCCAGGAGTCCAGGCCTCAGCCCCTCCTCCCTCAGACCCAGGAGTCCAGGCCTCAGCCCCCTCCTCCCTCAGACCCAGGAGTCCAGGCCTCAGCCCCTCCTCCCTCAGACCCAGGAGTCCAGGCCTCAGCCCCTCCTCCCTCAGACCCAGGAGTCCAGGCCTCAGCCCCCTCCTCCCTCAGACCCAGGAGTCCAGGCCTCAGCCCCCTCCTCCCTCAGACCGTTTACCCTTTCTCCCTAGGGACATGTACAGCAAAGGCACAACAGCTATGGCCACCTACACGGGGATTTTGACTGACCAGCTCTTGTTTATGCTGAAGGGAGACCAGTAACAGCCAGGCCCCCCAATATGCTGGGGAGGGCCGAGCCCGGGCCCCAGCTCCCCAGCCCTCCTGACCTGCCCTTCCGACCCCGTCCGGACTCCCTAGCAGTTCTCAGTATCTTGTTCCCAACTCTAGCCTGAATTCTTATCAATAAAAGAAAAAAATCCAAGTTATTTGCTTTGATGTGGTTGCTTTTCTGAGGCCTTAGGGACCAAGAAGGAGCCCTGGTGGCACCACGGTTATCGTCGGAGGCACACAGAAATGAAGTGGATTTGGCAGCACCCGCTGGTTGGCTCCTAACTGAAAGGCTGGCGGTTGGAGCCCAACTGAAAGGCTGGCGGTTGGAGCCCATCAGTGACTCTGAGGGAGCAAAGACCTGGCGATCTGCTCATGTAAAGATTACAGCCTAGGAAACCCTGCGGGGCAGTTCTGGCAGTTGTCCTGTGTTATATAGGATCGCTACGAGTCGGAATCAACTCTATGGCACACAACAGCAGGGGCCAAGAGGGAGGCAATTGATTCAGCATTGATTGAACACCTACTGTATGCATTTAGCCCCTTACTTGGTCAGTAGGAATAAAGAGGTGAATAGCAACATACATAATCATGACAACAGTAAATAGTGGTTGCCCTTCTTCACTAAGGCTTGGCTTTCTCATCGGTAAAATGACAATTGCAGAAACCGCTATCCTGCAGGGGCCTCTGGCAGTGGTTGTGCCCTGGGCTGACACTTTAAATGTGCCATCTCTATGAGTTGTCCTACCCTCCTCTGACAGACACGAGATGGGGTGCTTAGAAGTTACTGCTGAGTTTCAGAAGGCAGTGCTGAGGTTGGCGGGGACCCAAGAGGCTGGACCTGCAGCGACTGTGCTGTTTGGCAATTCCCACACATTTATCCAAAGCACAATGCTGAGACCCTACCAGGCCCTGGGGACACAGCGGGGAAAAGACAAAGATCTTCAGCCTCTTATGTGGCCCCTCAAAAAGCCACGTTGGTTGGTCCCAGTTCCACGTGGTTTTAACGACTACAGCTTTGCTGTATGCTTTGTAGGAGTCCCTGGGTGGTGCAACTCTGGCTGCTAATTGAAAGGTTGGCAGTTTGAATCCACCAGAGACACCTCGGAAGAAAGGCCTGGTGATCTGTTTCCTGTGATCTGTTTCAGGGTCACAGCCATGAACACCCTGTGGAGCACAGTACTTAACACATGCGGTCATTATGAGTTGGTATCATCTTGATGGCAACTGGTTAATATGATTAGTAATAGTTGTTGTCAGCTTGGTCCCCAGCTTGTGACGACCCCACGCACAAAGGAATGATACAAAATGCTGCCCGGTCCTGCGCCATCCCCATGATCAGTGGTGGGTCAGAACTTTGTGATCCATTGGCCCTCCGCTCACTGGGCCTTTCTTCCTAGTCCTGACAGATGTGTGGTGGCTGCGCATGAGGTGCCTTGGCCGAGAATTGAACTCCGTTCTCCTGCATGGAAGGCAATAATTCTACCACTGAATCACACTGCCTGGTTAGTAATGTTGTTGTTTTGTGGTGGCCCCATAAGACAGAGTAGAACAGCCCTGTGAAGGGTTTCCTAGGCTGTAATCTTTATGGGAGCAGATCGCCAGTTCTTTTCTTCCTCAGAGCTGCTGAGTGGGTTCGAACCAATGACGTTTTGGTTAGCAGCTGAGCCCTTAACTGTTGTGCCACCAGGGCTTCTTGGTTAGTAATAGTAATTGAATTTAATGAGCTCTTGGTTAGGGCCGGGCTCTCTGTTCCATCAGAGACTATAAGGTGAGGAGTTCCTTGCCCACAGGTAGCTGTGGGGAGAGGCAGAGGACGAGCAAGAAGACCAGTAAATGGAGAGGATCCTTGCAGGGAGCAATACAGGCAGTGAAGAAGAGTAAGTGAAGAGGTCAGGGTGTGGCCAAGAGCTAGACGATGGGCTTGGGCCCTCGGGAGGGCACTGGTCAGAGAGGCTACATCACAAAGCAGCTCACAAAGCAGGGTGGTGAGAGCTGTCCTTGCCCAAAAATTGGGGGAAAGGGGCACTGACTTTGCCCCAGGTCAGGGTGGGAGTGGTTAGTTACTGGAAGAGGGTATTTGGGAAGTGAGGTTCCTGGGTGGGGCAAATGGTTAACGTGCCGTGCTGCTGACAGAAAGTCCAGTCCACTCAGAGGTGCTGTGGAAGAAAGGCGTGGAGATCTACTTCCGAAAAATCAGCCATTGAAAACCTATGGAGCACAGTTCTACTCTGACACACGTGGGGTCGATACATGTCGGAAATGACTCCACAGCAACTGGTTATTTGAGACGTGGAGAATTGCAGGTAAAAAAAGCAAGGGCTCCTTGGTCTGAGGGAAAACAGTGCTGGGGTCTATGGTTGGAGGGGGCTGAGGCCTGGACTCCCAGGTACTGTGGGAGCAAAGCTCTGTCCTGGCGCCTCGGGTCCCACGGGCAGGGCTGCTGCTCTCCAAGGCTCAGAGTCTGTATTCCTCCAATCGGCTTGGCACTGCCCTCTGGCCAGGCTGTCAGCACTCTTGGGGCACTTTTCCCAGGTCCTGAGGCTGGGCAGCTGGGAGTCCATTTGAAGACAGGAGCCCCGGGGAGGGGTTGTGGGCAATGCCCCCAAATCCCCAGGGCCTGGGAAGAGCCGAGGCTGCCAAGCCCAGGGGGCGATGGGGAGGGGGGACCCTGGAGAAACAATCCCTGCTCTGTCCACTTGCTCCCCACAGACTCAAGCCAAAGCAAACCACTGCCCAGACCAGTTCTGCTTCCAACCAATCCTGGTGTCCTTCCCAGACTCCTCCTTCCTTTCTCAGACCCCCAACCTAGCTCCACTTCCTTCAGGACCCAGCCCCCAGACTCCTCCTCTCCCAGAACTCTAGAATCAGGGATCTCAGACCCTTCTTCCCTCAGACTTAGGAGTCTGGGTCTTCAACTCCTGCTCTCTGGACCCAAAAGTCCAATCCCCGCCTCCCTTAAAACCGGAAATCACAGCTCCTGGTCGGTGTTGGGCGCCCCCTAGTGGACGTCAGAGTGGATCTGGCCTGTATTTCACTTAGGAGTTAGGAATGGAAGAATTTATTTGGTTACTCAACAGATACGAGGGAGGTCTTTGCAGGGAAGGGGGTTTCCAAGGGGCCCTCTTCAAGATCACAGTCTAGCTGAGAACTGCCTATGTTTCAATAAATCAGGACTGTGCGGTGTATGAGAGTCAGAGGACAGACTGGGGCGTTTTGTATCTAGAACTGAGAGCAGAGACGCGGTCACAAAGAAGCTGGATATTTCAAAGCCCTTCACTTGCCTGGGCCTTCCGTGGTCCTCAACCTAAATTTGTACGGGCAATTTTGTATTTTTTTAAAAAGGGGGCCCTGAAACATATAAGCTGCAGACTCACAAAACCTCAATCTTCCCCTGTGTGGGTGCCTTCATCCTATATTCACTTCCTCACTGGACCATTTCACAGAACCTTCATCATCACCGTTATCTGCAAGGGAGCGGGACTGGGCAAGATTTCTAAGGTTCCTTCTTGCCCTTGTGTTGGCCCTCAGAGGTGTTGAATAGGAAAATTAATGACAGACATCTTACTTTAAGGTTTTTCTTATCCACAAACCAAATATTAACCATAAAAAGCCTGACCCACACTGCAAAAGCCTACCAGAAACTGCTTTACAGCAAAATAAATTTGTCTTATCCTGCTAGAAAAGGATAATTGTCAAACCAAACCCATTGCTATGGAGGTGGCTCTGACTCACCGCGACCCTATAGGACACGGTAGAACTGCCCCATAGGTTTCCAAAGCTGGAATCTTTACGGAAGCCGACAGCTACATTTTTCTTTCTCGGAGTAGCGGAGTAGCTGGTGGATTCAAACTGTCAATCTTTTGATTAGCAGCCGAGCACTTTTAACCACTGCACCACCAGGGCTCCTTAGTTGTTAAATCATTACCTCCTAATTTACATCTCATAAAGGCTCCTGGCTGCAGGTGGGTGAAGGGCCAAATTATTAGCAGTCAGGCCAGAAGTAAACTGACATCCATTGTCTCAGTAAAGGGGGAAGGCAGGGTTCAATCAATCATGTTAAGATTAGCCAATAGTTGATCTTCTATATTTTCCCCTCTTCTTCTCTTTTGTTCTAGGGTAAAAACATCACAAAGTTTAATAAAGCAAAAAGCAAGGTTTTATTGGGCATATGTTCAAAGAAGCGAAAGTAGGAAACAGACAAGTAAGCTGCCAGAGCCTGTCTGCCCGAGTCTGAGGGACTTTACAGACTCATCAGTATAAATTAACATTACAAATGAGCAAAACCATTGGAAGCTTCACCTTTTCACAGATTGGCTGGAAACTGCTAAATCTCTGTAATTCTACATTTTAAATTGTCTTACTTAACAATCATTGGTACAGGTTTCAGTAATGACAATCAGGAGGGTCCTCACTGGTCCAACAAATCTTACTATGCATTAAATGCCACTAAAAAAGATAGGCGTGTAAAGTATGTGGGTCTTTTGTGCTGTTTATGTTTTGTTTATGTGAAAGTTTCCCTAAAAGGTGTTTTCCAAGATAGTCCTATGTATTGTCTTTATACCTCAGGGCCCAGTTGATGTGTCTTTGTGAGTACAGCTCCAGCTGGGTCACATTCTAGGACAGGAAATAATGACTCCAATGTTATCTCCTAAGTCACTTTATGGAGCCCTGGTGGCGTAGCGCTTAAGAGCTCAGCTGCTAACCAGTTCCGAATCCACCAGCAGCTCCTTGGAAACTCTGCGGGGCAGTTCTACTCTGTCCTATAGGGTCGCTATGAGTCAGAATCGACTCGACGGCAGTGGGTAAGTCACTGTATAGCCTCACTGTACCTAGCTTCTTTGAGTCATTTGCTTTTTCTGGAATCAAAATGGTGTCCCTATATGCATATGGAAACCCTGGTGGCATAGTGGTTAAGAGCTATGACTGGTAACCAAAAGGTTGGCAGTTTGAATCCACCAGGTGCTCCTTGGAAACTATCGGGCAGTTCTACCCCATCCTATAGGGTCACTATGAGTAGGAATTGATGGCAACCGGCTTGGGCTTGGCATATGCATGTAGAATAATTGCTCATAATAAACCTTATGTTCAAATTTCAGTGAGTTTTTATTATTTTTAACTGAGGTAAGTACATCAATTACCTTCTGCACTCGGAACCTCATCCTTTCACTCAGCAATCATGCCCTGGGCAGTGCTGGAGACCTAGCAGTGACCACGACAGCCCTGGCCCTGCCCACATAGTGGAGGACACCCACCTATCCCTGAGAGTGGCCACACAAAGTGGTCAGGGATTGGGTTGGGAAGCCCAAGGGTCTGGGGGAGCTAAGAGGGATCCAGTTTTGGGAGGAGGAGCAGGGAAATCTTCCTGGAGACGGGGATATTACTAAGAGATGCGAGGTTTGCTAGAAAGCAGAAACCACTACTGAAATGCGCATGCGCGCTAAAAACAAAAAACAAACAAAAAACCAAACCACCGCCTAAGGCTTGAGGGAGGGGGCTGACTGGGTCCAATTTATAGGTGTGGTGGCCGTAAGAATCTTGAAATAGAAGAACTGAATGCACGAGAAGACTATAACCTAACTGTCTGAGGAAACTATGTGTTACAAATAGGGGTTAGGAAGAAACAGCACTGGGCAAGAGCTCTGCTCCCTGCGTCCCGGTATGGTGTCCGGAAAGGTTCCTTTAATGAGATAGGGGGCGTGGCCCCAGCGGGGCATTTTGGAGCGTTACGGTGGCCGGAAAAGCACAAGAACATGCAACGGAAAGGACTCGAAGAATCGGCAGGGCGAAGGGAGTAGGATGACCTGGAAAGCTCATATAACTCGAAGAGGCCGGTTTATTTGAGGGGGCGGAAATATTAGAGCCTGTGGGAAGCGCATATGTTGGCTGAAAAAGTCCTGGGAGTCTGGAGCATGAAGTGTGTCTATTAGGTGAAAACAAACGGGCTGGGGGAATGGGGGGGGAGGGAGTATGGTGGCCGAGTTGGCCTTTTCATAGCCGGAAACGGTTCGCCCCAGAGGCGTGGCTGAGGCCCTCTTGCAGGATACGGTGGCTCGGCGGGTCGGTCCAGGTGTGAAATCTCGCGCGATCGCGCTGGCGCCGTCGGGGACGGGGCGGGGCTAGCGGTGGGGGCGGGGACCCGGAGCAGGAAGATGGCGGCGGCGCAGGAGGCGGACGGGGCCGGCAGCGCCGTGGTGGCGGCCGGGGGAGGTGGCTCCGGTCAGGTACGGAGGCCGAGAGGGGCCTGAGGGGTTCATCCCCACCCGGGGGGCCTCCCACGGGGCGTGTCCTGCCCCCTTCCGAGTAATCCCGTGCATTGGGGTCGCCTTGCCCAGAGGGACCTTGAATACCGGGCCCAGGTGGGGCCGGGCGGCCCGGAAGGCCGGACAGTGCCAGGAGCGGGGCCCTGTTGCGCGCCAGGTCCCCTGCACCCTCGCGCGGGGTGGCCACCAGGCTTATTGCTCGAGCCGGGGAGACAGTGGCGCCAGAGGGGATAGACTTGTACTCAGGCGCCCTGGGTTCTCGACTCCTTGATTCCAGGCTCCAGGACCGTTCCTAGAGTGGTTTGGCGTTCAGCGTTTTGCTCGCATTGCCTGAAATGTGGGCAGTGATTACTTGTGAGTTTTCTAGCTTTATTGAAGCCAGTTAATCATCGTGGGTAAGGAAGGGCACAGGCTGTGGAGATGGACAGACCCATTTTACAGACGGGAATCCGGGGAACAGTGAGAACTAGGGCCTTGCAGAGAAGGTCACCCAGCTTGGGTTTGGGGATCCATTCCGTGTAGAAGTTACCGGGCATTGATAGTCCAGAGTGGTCACGTCTGGGATGGATGAGCTTTTAGTATAAAATCAGTCCTGTCGGGGAGTTAATCCAGGTTGCTGGTGACTTCTGATCTATTGTCTGCTTAACTAAACCAAGGCTGCAGAGCGTCTTGAGTTCAGGCAGCCATTGTCAGGCATTTGGGGAATTGATGAAGTGACAGCAGGGTGCTGTCGACCCACCCACTGGGATGTCACTGAAATGTGGGAGGCAGCACAGGGGAGAGGAGTGTGTGTTGGGAGAGGAGAATGAAGCTGACTTTCTGTGTAACCTTGGGCTGGTTTCTTTCCCTGTTTGGGCCTTTCTTTTTCTCCAGTGGTGAATGGAGGAGATGGACAGGCCCCTGTGATGGGCCACAAAGATAGCTCCAGCCATGTCTCTGCCGTCAGGGGAGTGAGAGAGGAGACTAACATGGGAACAAGGAATTACAGTAAAACCTGCGAAAGCCGGAACCTGTGTGAGGCAGAAACCTGCCAGAGAAGGAAAATGCAAATATTTTCCACTAAGTAGAAATAGTGATAGAAAAGTGATAAGCTGCACCCTGTCAAAGGCAGAAAACTTGCAAGACCCAGAAAAACAAGGCAGTCCTATCAAGTTCCGGCTCTCACAAGTTTCAGTCTATAATCCTAGGTGATGAGGGTGGTGGTAAAAGTTTGTGCCAGGGATTGAGGGAACCCAAACCAAACCTACTGCCACTGAGTTAATTCTGACTCATAGTGACTCTACAGGACAGATTAGAACTACCCCATAGGGTTTCTAAGGAGCGACTGGTGGATTCTAACTGCTGACCTTTTGGTTAGCAGCTGATCTGTTAACCACTGTACCACCAGGGCTCCTAAGGGAGTCCAAAAACAAAAAAACCAAACCTCTTGCTCTCGAGTTGATCCCAATTCATAGTGACCCTATAGGACAGAGTAGAACTGCCCCATAGGGTTTCCAAGGAGCACATGGTGGATTCAAACTGCCAGCCTTTTGATTTGCAGCTATGGCTCTTAACCACTGCGCCACCAGGAGGGGAAATTAATCTTCCCTGGGGAGGACACCAGCATGAGATTTGTGTGATGGAGCCAGCATACCTAGTCTGCATCTTGTCAGTGGTCCCAACCAGGGCTTGCCCCTGGCACGGCCTCAGGAAATGTCTGTTGGGTTAGTTTTGGAATGAAGATTCAGTACCTGTCTTTAGTGGCTTCCCAGTCTTGCTAAAAGGAAGCCTTGCCCCCTCTAAGTTTCCGTTGATTTTTGGGCGAGGGGGCAGTTAGAGAGACTGAGGCTCAGGTTGTGCTGATTGCCTTGAGCTTCCAGACACATGAAGTTTCCTCTTGTCCCATTTCTATGTAAAACCTTCCTGGGCTTACCCCTTTGCCTTCAGGGTAAAGTACAAATTCTTTAGCTTGGCAGCCAAGGCCTTCAATACCTGGACTCTTCTTCAGACTAGACCAGGACTTTTCAACCTTGGCACTGTTGACATTTTGGGTTGGATAATTCTTGGGGGATTGGTCCGTGCAGTTTAATTTAGCAGCATCCCTGGGTTTTACCTACTAGGTGCCATTAGTACCCCCACCCCTAATTGTGACAACCAAAAATGTCTCCAGACATTGCCCCATGTCCCCTGAGGGGCAAAATCGCCCCAGTCAGGAACCACTGGACTAGAGGTATCAGCCACTCGGAACCTCTTTCAGTTCCAAGAGTGTGTTTTGCTATCCCTTCCCTCATAGACTTAGCGCATGCTCCTCCCCTCTTCACCTGGTTAACCTTACTAGTCAGATGCTCCCTCCCAGCCCTCCCCTCACCTGAAGCTCTTTATGACACCCTTAGTTGGGTCAAGCACCCCTTCTGGGCTCCCTGGGTTCCCCCATCCCAGCCCTGCTGACTCTGGGTCATCACTGTCTGGGGACAGGTCTGTCTCCTGCACTGTGAGCCTCAGGAGGTCAGGGCCAGGGCTGTTGTCACCACTGTGGGAGTGGATGGGACAAACAGTCTAAATGAGGAGAGTGTATGGCAGGTCAGATGACCATAAGTGCCATGGAGAAAACTAAAGCTGGGGAGAGGGCTAGGAAGTGAGGGTGGGGGGCAGGAGGGTTGCAGTTTAAATAGGGTGATCAGGGAAGGCCTTCCTGAGGAGGTGACATTGGAACGAAGACCTGTGGGAGGTGAGGGAGGGAGCCGTGCAGATATACGTGGGGGCCAAGTGTGCCAGGTAAAGGGAACAGCAAGTGCAAAGACCCTGAGGTGGGATGTGCCTGGCAGATGAAGGCACAGCGAGGAGGCCAGGCTGGCTGGAGCAGATGAGTGAGGAAGAGAGATAGGGCGCGGACCAGTTAGAGGGGGCTCTGGGAGGCTTGGTGAGGACTTTGCCTTACTCTGAGGGAAGTAGAAACCATAATTTAGACACTAACACCATAACATTCTCCCATTGTAAATATCTAGCTCAGTGGCTGTTAGTCAGTGTGTGCAGTTGTGTGTGGGGGTGTGGTGCAGCTGTCACCACAGTCTAGTTGTAGAACACGTCCATCCCCTCAGAAAGTTCTCAGGGTCCCTTTTGCAGTCAGGCCTTGCTCCCACCGCCGGCCCCCTCCCTACTGATATGCCTTCTGTCTCTGTAGTTTTGTCTTTTCTAAACATTTCACAAAAATGGAGTTATACAACACGCAGTCTTACGTTTGGTCTCTCACTTGGCACAGTGTTTCTGAGGTTCACCCAGTTGTTGTGTGGATCAGTAGTGGCTCCTTTTTGTTGCTGAGTAATATTCCACTCAGATCCACAACCAACGTCCATAGAAGCAACAGTTAGGAAATCAAATGACATACTGCATTGGGCATATCTGCTGCAAAAGACCTCTTTAAAATGTTCAAAAGCAAAGATGTCACTTTGAGGACTAAGGTGCTCCTGACCCAAGCCATGGTATTTTCTATCGCTTCATATGCTGGACAATGAATAAGGAAGATGGAAGAATTGACGCCTTTGAATTATGGTGTCGGTGAGGAATATTGACTATACCCTGGACCGCCAGAAGAACAGACAAATCTGTCTTGGAAGAAGTATAGCCAGAGTGCTCCTTAGAAGCGAGGATGGCATGACTTCGTCTCATGTACTTTGGACACGTTATCAGGAGGGACCAGTCCCTGGAGGAGGATATCATGCTTGGTAAAGTAGAGGGTCGGTGAAAAAGAGGAAGACCCTCAACGAGATGATCGACACAGTGGCTGCAACAACGGGCTCAAGCGTTTAACAACGATTGTGAGGATGGCGCAGGACTGGGCAGTGGTTCATTCTGTTGTACGTAGGGTCGCTATGAGTTGGAACCGACTCAACGGCACCTAGCAACAATGGTATTCTATTGGAGGGATACATCAGAGTCTTTATTCATTCATTCGTTGAAGGACATTTGGGTAGTTTCTACCTCTTGGCTGTTACGAATATTGCTGCTGTGAACATTCGAGTGTAAGCTTTTGTGTAGACGTATGATTTCGTTTCTTTTGGGTAGGTACCTAGGAGTCTGATGGCTAGTTTGGATGGTAGGCACATATTTAACATTTTAAGGAACTCCCAGCCTTGATGTTCCTATCAGCAGCGTATGAGGGTTCCAATTCCTCTACATCCTTAACAATACTTGCTTTGTCCGTCTTTTTGATTATAGACATCCTAGCAGGTGTGAAAGTAGCCTTGGTGGCGTAGTGGTTAAGTGCTCGATTGCTGACTGAAAGGTCGGCAGTTAAAACCCACTAGCAGCTCTGGGAGAAAGATGTGACAGTCTGCTGCCCTAGGGATTCCAGCCTTGTAAACCCTATGAGGCAGTTCTACTCTGTCCTGCAGAGTTGCCATGAATCGCAGTCAACTTGATGGCAATGGGTTTTGTGTGTGAGGTGGCATCTCCTTGTGGTTTTAATTTGCATTTCCCTGGGCAACTTCTCAGTCAGACCGGCCACCACTGTAGGGGAGAGAACAGTCCTGGGAGTCAGCCAGACCTGGGTTCAAGTCCCGGCCTGGCCTCAAGCCTCTGTTTCCTGACCTGAGAGATTTTACTTCCATTATGAATCAGTTCAGGCCTGCTGGAAACCCTTACTTGGCCCCTAGCTGCCCCCCAGGAGGGAGGCCAGCCCTGAACAAGGGTGTCCTGTGCCTGTCTGGCCTCCATCCCCCAGCTGCCCCCTGCCCCCACACGCTCGCCTCTCCCAGCCAGAACACCTTCCCTCTCTTCCCCGTGTGGCTCCTCTGCCCCAGTCAGAGGGTCTCACCCTGACCTCAGAGGCAGCGCCTCAGGGCGGCCTCCCTGGCTACCCTGCCCAGAATGGGCTCCTGTCTCCATCTCGGTGGCTGTCACCCCCCTGCTTGTTGCCTTCAGAGCCGTTTTCTGTTTCCCAGTTTTAGTTGTCCTGTTTACTGTTCAGCGTGTGTTTCCCTCTGGACCGGGAGCTGCGAGAGGGCAGGGCCCACAGCTGCAAGTGCACCGCGGGTCCCTCAACCCAGCACACAGTAGGTGCTCAGGAAATACTTTTCTCAACAAAGGAAGGAAAGGTTTCCTTTCCGAAACACAGGTGTTCTCACCACTGGGGTCTCGGGACAGAGAGGTGGAGTGACACACCCACACGATGAACAGTGGACCAGGGCCACGACCTTTTTTTTAAAAAAAAAAAAAAATTTTATTGTATTTTGGGTGGTTTAGGCCCCAGTTCAACAGTTTCTACACAAGTTGTTCAGTGACGTTGGTTGCGTTCTTCACAGACACGAACGTTCTCAGAATTTCCAGTCTCGTTGTCCCGTTTAGCACCGGGACCTTTCTACCATGGTGCTGTCCCATACCTTAGGGGATGGCAGGGATGAGCTCTTTCTGGTGACGAGGGACACATTGCACAAACACTGACCTCAGCCCCATGGCAGCCCTGTGGCCACATGGGCCTGTGTCCCCGCTCCCTGGGTGTTCTCAGTCAGGTGGGAGAGGTGGACAGCAGAAGAAGACCTCACAGATGAGTGGGACTGGGGCGGGGGTGGCGGGGGGCCCTCGGAAGGGGTGGGTGTGGGGGATGGAGGCTGGGGGGAGGAGGAAGGCAGGCAGGACCTGGGAAGGCAGCAGCGGGTGAGGAGAGAGGTGGGAGGAATTTTCCCATCTTGGCCAGAGGTCCAAACCTGAGATCCAGAGATTCTCCGTCTCCTCGGTTCCGTGTCCAAGTGCACATGTTCCCACAGGGTGGTGGCCCTGCCTGCTCCCCCACCCTGCTCAACTGTGGTCCTCGTGCTTCCTGAGAGACCCACACCATTGGCCTCACCTCCCTGAGCCTCCATTTCTTTAGCTGCCAAGCAGCCATGTTGACAGTCCCTGCCTCACAGGGTGGTGTGTTGGGGTGTGCTGGGTGCTGCTGTTTTCATGGGCATGGCCTGTGCTCTGGTGAGGTTCTCTATGTCTGTCTCACCTGCTGGACCAGGAGCCTACAGGGCCTGGTACAGAGGAGGCCCCAGGATCTGTTTGCCCAGGGAGGACCTTCAGGTAAACCCGAGTTCTGCAGAATCTGACACCTGCCACAGGCCCCTCCTGCGTTGTCCCCAGCAGCTCCCTTCCCACATCCTGGGCTCCAGCCCCAGGGACAGTGGACGGTCCTCAGAACCTGACTGCGTATCTGCGTCTCTCACCTTCTGTTTCTGTACCAGCCATTCCCTCTGCTGGAACACTCTGTTTCCGTCACCACCTCCTCTCACGGGCCAGGTTGTTGTATTTTAGGTCTCAACTCCAACGTCCGCCTCCTCCACGAAGCCCTCCATGACTCCCAAGCTGGACCAAGTGTATCCCTGGCTCTCCCAGCCCTGCCCACTCTGGGTTGTCGCTGTGTGGGGACAGGGCTATCCCCTCAGTGGACTGTGAGCCCCAGGAAGGCAGGGCTGGGGCTGTCACAGAGGAGGTGCTTGGGGAGTGTTTCCCTCTGGAAGGAAGAAGACCTGTCACTCTTCCTGGGTGCTTTTATTTATTCTGCCAGTGTTGATCCAGTGCCTGCTCTGCGCTCAGCCCTGTGCGGGGCCTGGCTCATGATGGAGCCTGAGACAGCCCCAGTTTTGCAGGTCACATCCTCCCTCTTCACCTAGCTTCTGTCCCCACAGGTAACCAGCAATGGCAGCATTGGGAGGGACCCGCCGGCGGAGACCCAGCCCCAGAACCCGCCACCGCAGCCAGCACCCAATGCCTGGCAGGTCATCAAGGGCGTGCTGTTCAGGTGAGCAGGCGGGACTCTTGTTTTGGTCCTTAAAAAAATTCAACTAAGAGAAGCAGGAGGAAGAAAGTCAAAGTCCCTGAAGGTGACCGTCATTACCGTGTTGGTGGTGATCCTTCATGTGTGGGTTTGGGCACCCATTCCTGGGCAGTGGGGTGAGGGCTGCCTTCTCGGAGCCCAGCCTCTAGCTGAGGCCCGGGAGATGCAGCTGTGGGGCCAGGGTTCTGTCTGTCTACCTAGACCGGGTGACCCTCGCCTTCCTGCTTGGGCCCTTGTGTGCCCATCTACAAAGTAGACCCTGCATTAGTGTCCTAGGGCTGCCGTAACAAAGTACCACCACGCGGGTGCCTTATAAGAACAGAAATTTATTTTCTTGCACTTCTGGAGGCTGGGAGTCCAGGATCAGGGTGTCGGCCATTTAGTTTCCTTCTGAGGCCTCTGAGGGGGAATCTGTTCCATGCCTCTCACCTAGCTTCTGATGATGGCCAGTGAGCCTTGACGTTCCTTGGCTTGTAGGTGCATCACTCCAATCTCTGCTCTGTCTTCACCTGACCGTCTTCCCACTGTGTCTTTCTCTCTGTCCTCTTTTATAAGGACACCACTCAGGTGGGATGAGGACCCACCTTACTCCAGTGTGACCTCATGTTAATTTAACTGATGATAATCGCAAAGACCCAATTTCCAAACAGGGTCACTTGCTCACAGGTACAGGGATTAGGACTTCAATTTATCTTTTTAGGGGACATGATTCAATCCATAGCAGACACTTTTTCTATTTCCTTTTGGAGAAGTATATTAGCAACATGGTTGAGAGTCCAGGCCCTGCAGTTAGGCAGTCAGCTCCTCCCCTCAGCAGCCATAAGGAGGTACACGGCAGAGTTGTTTAAAAGCTGTCATCCCCTTAGCTAGGGCGCTCCCACCCAGCCACATCCAGCTGCAAGGGAGTCTGGGAAATGTGCTCTTTATTCTTTTCTCTTAATATGCTTTAGGTGAAACTTTACAGCTCGGGTTAGTTTCTCATTAAAAAATTTATATTGTACTATTTTGTCACATTGGTTGCAATCCCTGCAATGTGACAACACTCTCCCCGTTTCCACTCCGGGTTCCCTGTGTCCATTTGTCCAGTTCCTGTCCCTTCTGACCTTCTTGCCTTGGCTTTTGGGCAGAAGTTGCCCATTTGGTCTCGAGTGTTTGATTGAACTAAGAAGCATGTTCCTCACATATGTTGTTTGTTTTATAGGCCTGTGTAATCTTTGACTGAAAAGTGGGCTTTGGGAGTGGTTTCAGTTCTGGGTTAGCAGGGTGTCTGAGGGCGATAGTCTTAGGGGTTCCTCCAGTCTCTGTGCTCTTTATGCTGGGAACTTCCCAGCAGGGCTTCTGTTACTGAGGAAGAAGGAGATAGTGGTTTGGGGGGACAACTACTCATTTCTCCCATAAGGTCTTCCTGGTTTTTTTTCCTAAACTTCGACTAATGTTGTACAAGATAAAATAATCATACACAAGAGTATAAAGGAGAAAGTAAAGAAGGAGGAGAAAATCTTGGTAGCCATCCTTTAAGGACATACCTGTGTCGTTGGCGTTGATGGGATTACTGAAAGATGGTCCTAGTTCAGTTGTTTAAAATGGAGGAAAATTGGTAGCTACCTCCCTGTCCGGAGTAGGGAGTCAGCTCATAAAGTTTGGAGGAGTAACATCATGTGTGAGAATGAAGTCCTTCCCCCGCCACCCCCAAGCCATGGGATTTGGTCAGGTGATTGCCCCTCACCTGCCTCAGTTTCCACCTATGAATCCTGACCATTAGCTCACCGGGTCATTGAAAGGATTTCATGAGCATTTGGGTCAGCCATGAGCGCAGGACCTGGCATGTACTCTGTAAATGTTGGCCGCGATTGTTTTTCAGGTTGCTTTTATTATTCAGTGTTAAAAAAAAAAAAAAAAAACACAGAAAATATCTTATAAAGAGAGATAACTGAAAAATTGTTCTTGGATACTGACACAGTCAACTGGGGTGGGACAGAACCTTGTACCCTCTGAGAACGTCACACACGACACTGATAAGCTGGGCAGGAAAGAAACCTCCCATTGTGCCCAGCCCTGAAACCTGGGAGTCATTCCTGACTTCCATTTATCCCAGGCTTTGTTGACCACAGAGCCCTGTCCCTTCTCTTCCCAGTCCCCTGCCCCCATGTCCAAGCAATGACTTAGAATTTTCATCTATATCAATTTCTTTTTTTCATGCTCCAAGCAGCTATGAATAAAGCGTATTTTTGTTTTTCCCTTCATTTTCGCATAAGAGGTAGCACATTTTACACACTGTACCGCACCTTGATTTTTTTCATTAATGATGTATCTCAGAAATCTTTCCACATCAGTACATGAGAGAATGCCTTAAGATAGACTTTTATAATACAGCCATAGTACAAGCTCATTTCCTTCCTTAGAAGTGTTGTTAGCTGCCTCTGAGTCGGCCCTGACTCATGGCGACCCCATGCACAACAGAATAAAATGCTGCCTGGTCCTGCGCCGTCCCCATGATCAGTTGGGGATGGGACTCTTGTGATCTGTAGGTTTTCATTGGCTGATTTTCAGAAGTAGATCGCCAAGCTTTTCTTCCTGATCTGTCCTAGTCTGGAAGCTCTGCTGAAGCCCCTTCAGCATCATAGCAACATGTAAGCCTCCACTGACAGACGGGCGGTGGCTGCACATGAGGTGCACTGGCTGGGAATCGAACCCTGGTCTCTAGCATGGAAAGCGAGAATTGTACCACTGAATCACCACTGCCCCCTTCCTTTGAATTAGGCAGCACCAAACATCAGGCTGGGTGAGTGCTCAGAGACTATCTTGTATAGAGTTCCTAAATGGGATTCAGGGTTTGTTTTCAGGGCCCCTTGAACTCCACAAAGAAGCTTCAAGCAGATTCGGTGAGACTGAGTTTTTTTAGGGGCCAGGGGTGGTGTTCATGGCTTTGGGCACATCCCCATGGAAATTATACCAGTAGTTACCCGGGTGGCACAAACAGTTAAACGCTTGATTACTAGCTGAAAGTAGACAGTTTGAGCCCACCCAGAGGTACCTTGGAAGACAGGCCTGGCAATCTGCTTCTGAAAGTTTACAGCCTTGAAAACCCAATGGAGCACTACTCTGCATACATGGGGTCACTGTGAGTCAGCATCTATGACAGCTAAGGACGATAAAGTTACCTGGAGCAGGGAGTGGGGTGAGAGCAGGGTAGATAAAGGGATGGGATGGGAGGGAGAGTTTTCCGTATATATGTTTTCATATAATTTTAAAATGTCTCAACCGTGTGAATGTGGAATACTCATTTGCATTTGGGGGAGGGGTATTTCATGTTATTTGGCTTGCTTACCCCAAGAAGTTGTAAAGCCACTAGGGGCAGGCTGGTCTCCTGCAGGCCCCTCGTCCTGGAGCAGGGCTGCCCAGCCTGGGATACGTGAATAGACAGGAATGTTCATGAGCCCTCTGAGAGGTACCTGGAACTGTGGGCATACAGCTTCACACAGATGTTATTCAGGAGACTGAGGGGACCTAGAACCTTCCAAAGGTTTGGTCTTGTCTCCTCGTTTTACACGTGGGGAGCCAGGAACCCAGAGGGGGTGGGACTCCACAGGCCACATACTAAGCCAGAGGCAGAGCTGCTCGTGGGCGTCCTGCTCCCAGCCTCTCGCTCAGCGTGTGTATTTACTAAGATGGGAGCCTGTCTTGGAGGTGGAGGGGTCCCCAGAGAGCGCCGGTTCCAGACCTTCCCCAGCCGTGTGCATCAGGGAGTTCTTGGGGAGGCAGCAGATGGCTCAGCTGGGCCATGGCCCCTGAGACACTAGACCTAGGGCTCCATGGCTTCTTCAGGCTGAGGCAAGTCCCTATGCCCGAGCCTGTGTTTCTGGGCTCAGCAGGGTGGCATACCACCCCCCCCCAGCATTCCCTCATAGTGTTTTCCTACCCCAAAGTTCTTTGTTTTTTTCCTGTGATGGAAATAACAGCACTAATAGCTAATACTTCAGAAGCGCTTATTGTGTATCTCTCAGGTTTTGTTCTAGGTACTTTACATGTATCAGTGCATTTAATGCTTATCAACAACTTTATGAGTTAGGGACTGTTATTAGCAGATGAGGCAGTGGAGGCCCAGAGGGGTTAACAGCCATGCCCAAGGTCACACAGTAAGTGGCAGAGCTGGGCTTCAGATCCAAGTACTGTAGTTTAGAAGCTAGGCTCTGAGCTTCTCTGCTATACTGCTTTTTATACTTGTAGTTAATAAGTACTTGGATCGTTTAGGAGCCCCGGTGGCACAGTAAATAAGCACTTGGCTGCTAACCAAAAGGTAGGCCGTTCGAACCCATCAGCGGCTCTGCAGGAGAAAGATGTGGTACTCTGCTGCTGGAAACCCTGTGGGACAGTTCTCCTCTGTCCTACAGGGTTGCTATGAGTCGGAATCGAATTGATGGCCGTGGGTTTGTTGTTGGTTTGTTTTTGAATCATTTATTTATTACACAGCTGTGTGTATCTAAGAAACCTAAATTAACACAATACAAGTTTATTTCTCTCTCATGTACCAGTGTGGACGTAGGCAGGCCGGGATTCTGAAGTCTTCTGCAACCCAGACTTCTTGGGTTTTTGTTCCACCGTCGCTAGATCATGTCCCTTATCCTCGTGGCCTGAGATGGCTGCTGAAGATCCAGCCATCACATCTAGGTAGCGGGAGTGAGGAAGAAATCAAGAAGGAACATATCTTCTCTTTAGGGACACTTCCCAAAAGCCCCACATAACACCTTTTTTTTTTTTAAAAAAAAAAAACAAAACATCTTATTAGTCAGAGCTTCACCATGTATTCCCATCCAGTGTACGGGAGGCTGGAATTGTAGTCTTTATTCTGGGTGGCCAAGGGGCCCGGCTAAAATTCAGGAGTTTTCTTACTGAGGGAGAAGAGGAAGATGCTATCGGGAAGCAAATAGCAGTCTTCCACGGCTTTGTTTACGGCATTGAAAAAATTCTAATAAGAAAGGCGTAAGGAAGAAGGCAAAAATCACTTCAAGGTGACCGTCATTACTGTATTGGTGGTGATCCTTTTACAGGTTGATTCATGTGCATGCTGTTGTTATTACAGAGCAAATCTGCTACAAAGGACCTCTTTATTTATTGTGCTTTAGGTGAAAGTTTACAGAACAAATTAGTTTCTCATTAAACAATTAATACACAAATTATTTTTATGACATTGGTTGTGAACCCTGTGGTATGTCATCACTCTCCCTTTCTCCACCCCAGGTTCTCTGTTTCTGTTCGTCCAGTTTTCCTGCCCTCTCATCCTTGCTTTTGGGCTGGTGTGCCCGTTTAGTCTAGTATACATGATTAAACTACGAAGCACGTTCCTCATGTGCCCCATAAAACTGTCTCATCTTTAGCTGAAGGGTGAACCTTGGGAGTGACTTCAGGATGGAGTTAAAAGACTGTCCAGGGGCCATAGTCTTGGGGTTTCTCCAATCTTTGTCAGACCAGCAAGTGTGGTCTCTTTTTTGTGAATTTGAATTTTGTTCTATATTTTTCTCCCAGTCTGTTAGGGACCCTCTTGTGATCCATGTCAGAGCAGTCAGTGGTGGTAGCTGGGCACCATCTAGCTGTTGTGGGCTCTGTCTGGTGGAGGTTGTGGTAGTTGTGGTCCATCCATTAGGCTTTTGGACTAATCTTTCCCCTGTGTCTTTGGTTTTCTTCATTCCCCTTTGCACCAGCTGGGAAGGGACCAGTAGATGTATCTTAGATGGCTGCTCTCAGGCTTTTAAGACCCCAGGTGCTACTCACCACAGTTGGATGTAGAACATTTTCTTTATAAACTATGTTATGCCAGTTGAGCTAGATGTCCCGAGACTATGGTCAGCCCTCAGCCTAATAACTTGGTCCCTCAGGGAGTTTGGATATGTCTGTGAAGCTTCTATGATTTTGCCTTGGTCAAGCTGTAGTGACTTCCCCAGTATTGTGTGCTGTCTTACTCCTCACCAAAGTTACCACTTATCTACTATCTAAACCAAACCTGTTGCTGTCAAGTCGACTGCGACTCATAGCGACCCTATAGGACAGAGCAGAGCTGCCCTGTAGAGTTTCCAAGGAGTGGATAGTGGATTTGAATGGCCAACCTTTTGTTTAGCAGCCAAGCTTTTAACCACTGCGCCACCAGGGCACCTATCTACTTATCTGGTGTTTTTCCCTCCCACCCCTCCCCTTGCCCCCATTGTTTTAATGCTGTATGTTTTTATTTTGCGTTGTTTGCTTTTGCTCGCTTCTACTCTTTACTCCTCCAAACCAAAGGAAACTATTTTAAAGTCTGAGGTATATCACCTCATACCTTTCTCCATTTTTATATTTTTATAAGTAGACATAAAAACGTGTATATAGGTTTATTTATTTTTTTACATTGTTTATTATGCAAAATGGAATTGTATTCTATACATTTCTCTTTATCTTGCTTTTCTCTTTTAACAGTGTATCCTGGAAATACTCCCAAGTTAACTACAGTTCCAAGACTCTAATATTATGCTTATTCAGTACTGCAAATTGAGAAAAAGTATTTTAAAAGATTGATTTTTACTAGGATATTATTTCTGTTTCTATTTTTTCTATGTTATTCTGAGTATGAGTGCTTCTGAAGCTCTCTTGATGCAAATTTTGAGGATTTTATAACTCAGATTCTGAAACGTCAGAATTCCAATGTTTTGAGCTTCTGTAATTTTGTTTCTGGTATCAGTTGTTTCTCTGATTCTCACTCATAGTGTCTTGTTTCCTTGTGTGTCTGGTTTATCTTTGGCCTTGTGTTGGTCATCATACTTGAACATTTATAGGAATGATTTCATACCTAGAAGGAAAATATGTCTCTCTCTTCCTAGCCACTGAGAACCCCTTGTCTACTTTTTGTCTCTATGCGTTTGTCTATTCTAGATATTTCCTATACGTGAGATCATACAATATATACTTTGGCTTTTGCCAGCTGCCTGGGGGCATTAGCAGACTGGTCTCTCCTCACACCGGGTCCAAGGCTGGAGATTCCCTGTATCACTCTGCCCATGCGTACCTGGCCTGCAACTCCCGGGGAGGGCTAGTCCACGCCTGCTTTCCCTCATCCTGGTTGTGGAGCCTTTTGGGGTCTTAGCTTCTTGTCGAGTAGGTCGTAGGTTACCTTTTGTGGGCTGTGGGCCGGTGTTTCTCACTTGTCAAAATTTTTAGTGGATGTCCTTTACTTATTTGTGTTCCAGTTTTCCCTGATAAATCTACAGTCTGTCTATTCTTCAGTGCTTTTAAGAATATATATATTAGAATGTATATTTTTATATATTCATACGTGAACTTCATAAAAAATACACGTAAGAGAACACATGTAAGAATACCTAAGTGATATATATTCTTACTGTGTCAAGACATACAATTTATAAGATGTGTTGATATGTATTTTTTGTTATGGTAAAAGATGTATAACGTAAAATCTGTCATATTAACCTTTTTTGTTTTTTATTTTCACCATTTAAAAAAAATTTTTTTTTTTATTGTACTTCAGGTGAAGGTTTACAGAACGAATGGTTTCTCATTAAACAGCCAGTACACATCTTGTTTTATGACAATGGTTAACAACCCCACGACGTGTCGACGCTCTCCCTTCTCGACCTTGGAAGACTTTTTTTTTTTTTTTGGTGAAAATATACATAGCCAAAGATACACCATTTCAAAAATTTCTACATGTACAATTCTGTGACATCGATTGCGTTCTTCCAGTTGTACTGCTATTCTCACTATCCTTTTCCAAATATTTTCACCATTTTTTAAGTGTACAGTTCAGTGACATTCATTACGTTAAAAATGCTGTGTAACGACAGCATCACTATTTATTTCCAAAACTTTTTCATCTCCCCAAACAGAAACTCTGTACCCATTTGAACAATAACTCCCCATTTCTCCCTACTCCTAGCCTCTGATAACCTCTTCCTTCCTTCCTGTCTCTATGCATTTGTCTATTCTAGATGTTTCCTATAAGCAGGGTCGTACAACACGTGTCCTTTTGCGTCTGGCTTCTGTCATCAAGCATGTTTTCAGTGTTCATCCACGCCATAGCATGTCAGGACTCCACTCCTCTTTGTGACTAAACAATACTCCGTTGTATGGATGTCCCACGTTTTGTTTATTCATTCACCTGTTGATGGACATTGGGATTTTTTTCCACCTTTTGGCTATTGTGAATAAGATATACCGTATTTTTACACAAATGATGTGCCCCTACTATGTTTGTTTGCCACCCACGCCTTCCCCTCTTGAGGTATTTTTTGTAAGCGTACTATGCTAATTTTTTTTACGGCAACATGTTAAAAATAAACTGTCATGGTGGCACATATGAAAATACCTTGCAGGGGGAGAGCGGGTTGGCAAACAAATCTAGAAGGTGTGCATTATTTGTATAAAAATACTTTATTCTTTTTTTTGATAATATTTTATTGTGTTTTTGGTGAAGGTTTACACAGCAGTTTAGGTTCCCATTCAGTAGTTTCTACACAAGTTGATCATTGACATTGGATACCTTCTTTGCAAGGCATGAACATTCTCGTTATTTCTGTTCCGTTTGTTCCATTTCCATTAATCTAGTTTCCTGCCCCCTTACGTTTTCATCTTTGTTTGAAGGTAATTGGTGACTGTTTGGTCTCACGTAGGTGATTTTTTAAAGGACGATATATAAATATATCGTTGTATCAAGCCTTTTTTAGTTGTTCTCAACAGGAGAGTTGGTCTGAATAACCTAGCCCTTTGCTACTAAAAACAGGAAGTGACCCATTACTTACTGTCTGCTTTTCCAGTTATTAAGCTGACTTGAAAGTTCTAAAATGGTGTTCTCCCTAAGGTTCTGTGCCTCTAAACTGCTGCGACTCCAGATCGCTAGGATTCTCGCACTGTGAGATTCCAGGGCACTGCCACGTTGGGTCTCGGGTCGAGGATTAGTGCCCTGTAGCCCTGTGGCCACCCGGAGCTCCGGGAAGACTTGGGGTGGCGGTCTGGCTTGAGCCCAGAGCAGTGCCAGGCCCCCACATACTGGCCAACAGTAGCATCTGGGACCTTTCCCAGGACATGGTCTTTGACTCATTCCAGCGGGTGCAGCTCAGTCTCCCCTGAAAGGTGGGGGCATCTGGACTTCCCTCCATCCCTGCAACTGCCTTCTCAGGGACCCCGGCCGCCTGCCCTGGGTCAGGCGCCAGCAGGTGCCAAGTCAGAGAAGTCAGGTGCTCTAAGGAGGACGGGAAGGCTCAGACTCACCACCTGCCGCTTCCCTCTTCAGGATCTTCATCATCTGGGCCATCAGCAGCTGGTTCCGCCGAGGGCCGGCCCCTCAGGACCAGGTGGGCCCTGGAGGAGCCCCACGCGTCGCCAGCCGCAACCTGTTCCCCAAAGACACTTTAATGGTAACCGCGGGTGGGAGGCCAGGCACGGGGCATGGACGGGGGTGCGACAGCGATATGGGCAGTCAGATCAGGCAAGGCCCCTGGCTGCTACCAGGTCCGTGAACACAGGCCAGAATTGAGACCCTCTGGGTCCGTCCAAGGCAGAGGAAACCTGTGTCACCCAGCAACACCCACAGGGAAGAAGTAAACTTTCTCAGTGCTGTGATGGTGCTCTCTCGGGCAAAGGAATATCAAAAGTTTCATTCAGCTCTTTAAAGTATTAACAGGGCCATTAGACATTTTATTTAAAAATATGTTCGGGCTTTAAAGGTTGCAAAGGGAGGCATAGGAGGCAAGAAAGGAACGGGAAGGAGGGAGAGAGGCGAGGAGGGGGAGGGGAGACTGACAAGGCAGAGTGCAAGGGAGAAGGGTGCTTTCACAGCGGGCCGAAGAGTGGGCAGGGGCTCCGGAGCCTCCACAGCCAGTACTCAGACCCGCTAAACCAGGTGTCTCCTGCCTTCACGGTTCTCTGCAGCTCTGGGAGCCTGTGTTCACCAGCACCCTGGAAAATCCTGGTCTGCAGGGTGGCCCTTGCTCAGCTGTTCTTCATCAGTGGGCCTTCAGCGCTCTGAGCAAAGACGGCCATGGGGGCCTGAGAAAGGAGGATATTCCTCTCCGAGACCCTGCTCCCCACCTCCCCTGTGTTCCAGGCAGCCAGCTAACACTTGCAGCTCTTGACTGCTTCATCTTGCAGAGCGCTGACCAGGAAGGCTGAAGAGGCTGAGAAAGGGCTTCAGGGAGGTCCTGCTCCTTTCTACCCCCAAATTTGAATTGGCCGGCAGGCTATTCTCCGATTGCTCTTTGCTCATAGGCTTCACAGGCTCAGACCAGGACAGATGTGGGTATGAGAAAGCACTGCTCCTCTTCTCTCCACCAACCACTGCCCCTCAAACAAAGAAAACTGTTCACATTAGGGTGTTGACCACAGCTCTTCATCTGCTCTTTATTTGTCAGCCTTCAGAGGCTCTTATGGTGGTCCTGAGCTCTGTCCCTTTCTCCTCCTACCAGAACCTGCACGTGTACATCTCAGAGCACGAGCACTTTACAGACTTCAATGCTACGTCGGCCCTCTTCTGGGAGCAGCATGACCTTGTATACGGCGACTGGACGAGCGGCGAGAACTCAGATGGCTGCTACGAGCACTTTGCTGAGCTTGACATCCCTCAGGTGGGGACAGCTTCTGGTTTCCTGCCCCAAGGCTGCTAGACCCCCACTGAAGGCCTTTCCTGCCACCCATTCCCAGCCTGGGGAATCTGGAGTCCAGGCTCCAGGCCTGGCCCTACCCTTGCCTCACACACAGCATCACCACTGGCAGGCCCTTGAGGCCTCTGGGCCTCGGCCTTGCTGTCTGGAAAACGTGGATGGGATTGGGATTGGCCTGTGATCCTCCCCACTTCCTCCAAGCTTCTGTAATCCTGGGTTTAAACCAGTGAAAGGTTAGCCATTGTCCTTGTGGGCGTTCAGTCAGCACCACTTTGTCAGGCAGCCCTGTTTTTCAAGATCGCATTAACATTGATTGAGTGCCTAATCTATGCAGGGTGCCATGCTAGGCCAATGCGTGGAATCCACCCAGCAACCCTGTGAAGTTGTACTTACTACTATCCCCTTCTGACTGATGAGGAGACAGAGACACGGAGAGGTTAAGTGGCTTACGCAGGGTCACACAGCTAGTGAGCGATTTGAACCCAGGCCACCTGGCCTGGATTTTGGTGGCCCTGGGTTCAAATCTTGGCTCCTCCATGGTCTGTATGGCAGCAGAGACGATGAGCCTTTGTCCCTTCATTTGTAAAACGGGCCTATGTGACAGGGCAGGGGTGAGGCTGCTGTGAGCTCCTGTAGGTGACAGCTTCAGTGTGTGGAGGACGCTCCGCAAACGAGATTGCTTACAGGTCCAGGCTCCAGGAGGATGACAGGAACCATTCCCCTTCCTCCCCTGAGCTCAGAGCTGGCAGAGACAACCCGTGAGAGGGAGCTCGAAGTGGGGCTTCAGGGCTTCCCTGGCTGGGCTCCAGATCTGGCCAGAGGGCTTGGCTGCCACTGTCCTGGAACCATGCAGTCACTGGGTGCCTGGTCAGCCTTGGCATCTCCATGAAGGCAGCCCCCTCCCTGCTGGACAGCACCCTGTGCAGGCAGGCGGGGCGCAGATGGGGGACTCCCCACTTGGATGGATGAGTCTTGCCTCTCCTAGGCCAGTGCACCGAGGGGCTGAGAGAAGTTGGGCTTTTGTGTTCCTTGTTCCTGATTTCCTCCTGTCTCGCCTGTCCAGCTCCTGCTTGTCTTGGGGTCTCAGCTCCAATGTCCCCTCCTCCATGAAGTTCTCCTTGACCTCCAGGCTGGGTCAGAGGCCCCCTCTGGGCTCTCATGGCCTCCTGGGCTCCCCTGTCCCAGCCCCACCCACTATGGGTCATCATTCTCTGGGGACGGCTCTGTGTCCCCTGCTGCACAGAGCCCTGTGAGGGCAGGGCGGGGGCTGTCTCAGTCCCTGCTGTGTCCCCAGCACTGCCCATCATGGGACCAGATGCAGAATCAGTGAACGTTGAACTGATGAACAAGGGAGATGGCCATCTCATTGGGTCCATGTAGTCCTGCACCCAGGACAGCCGCCCTTGCATTCATTTCTCCCCAGCAGGCTTCCCCTTCCGCCTCTTCTGGGTGGGGGCAGTCTGTCTTGTTGCTGTTAGCTGCTGTCAAGTCAGCCCCTGACTCATGGTGACCCTAGGCATAATCGAATGAAACACTGCCTGGTCCTGGGCCATCACCATGATCAGCTGTGGATCCGACCATTGTCATCCGTAGGGTTTTCATAGGCTGATTCTTGGAAGTAGATTACCAGGTTTTTCTTCCTAGTCTGTCTTAGTCTGGAAGCTCTGCTGAAACCTGCTCAGCATCTTAGTAACACACAAGCTTCCACTGACAGACAGGTGGTGGCTGCGCCTGAGGTGTATGGGCCAGGAATCAAACCTGAGTCTCCTGCTTGGAAGGGGAGAACTCTACCATGGAACCACTGCTCCCCCCATCTCTGTCTTAACCCCATTGCTGTCGAGTCGATTCCAAGTCATAGCAACCCTATAGGACAGAGGAGAACTGGCCCATAGGTTTCCAAAGAGCGGCTCGTGGATTCGAACAGCCGATCTTTTGATTAGCACCTGTAACTCTTAACCACTGCACCACCAGGGCTCCATCTCTTTCTTAGTGAAGTTGTACTTATCGTGCCTGGAGCAGGTCTGTCTGGGCGGCTGGAAATAGATGTAGACACCATTTTTCTGAGGCAGGTAGGGTGACCCGTGCTGAGGGTGGTTCCCACAGAGACCTCAATTCCAGCCCCTGGCCCTCTCCCCAGACCCTGCTCTGAGGTCCAAGGAATGCCAAGGGGTTGGCAAGCTGGTCTGACTTGAACTCTCGTATGTAGCCCTCCTTCCCAGCCTTGGGGTGGGAGTATGTGTGTGTGCATGGATGTGAAAGGCAGGCAGTGAGGAGGAAAATCAGCTGTGCTTGAGGATGGTTCAGACCTGGCCTTCACCACCCACCTTCCACCCTGTGCCCTCGAACAAGTCACCACCCCTCTCAGTTTCTTCACCTGTGTCCAGTGGGAGTAAGAGTAGTCCCCACTCCCTGGGGGGCAGTGAAGGTTAATGAGGTGATATGAGAAAGGCCCGGGCAGAGAGGGCCTAGTGTGGAGGTGCTGATACCGATGTGAGGGGCGCAGGATTGGATGGACCGGGTTCGGATCCACTTGCTCACTGCATGTTGCATAGTCCCTCTGTGAGAGCCTCATTTTCCTCATCTGGAAAATGGGATAGTAACATGGCTGCTGACCAAAAGGTCGGTGGTTTGAGTCCAACCAGAGGTGCCTCAGCAGAAAGGCCTGGTGATCTACTTTTGGAAAACCAGCCATTGAAAACTCTACAGAGCACGGTTCTGCCCTGACTCATGGAGTCACCATGAGTTGGAGTCAACTCAATGGAAACTGTTTTTTTAATGTGACCTGTGGCAGAGGGGTCATGTATGTTACACAAATGTTAAGTCGTTGGGTTAAACTCCTTGTCATCGAGTCGATTCTGACTCATAGAGACCCTATAGGTCAGAGTAGAACTGCCCCATAGGGTTTTGAAGGCTGTAATCTTTATGGGAGCAGACTGCCACATCTTTCTCCTGCGGAGAGGCTGATGGGTTTGAATCGCTAACCTTTTGGTGCCAAACTGAGCACTTTAACCACTGCACCACAGGGATCCTTCTTGTTGGATTACGGGGTTAATATTTGATGCGCCTAGGTCTGCACGTAATAAGGCTCTGTGTCGGTCTTCATCTTACTTAATGAGTTAAGGTCACTAACACTTGCTGAGCGCTGAGGTCAGTGCTGTAATTACCTGCATTTTCCAGGTGCGGCACTGAGGCTCAGATGGTGAAGCCTGAGATCACACAGCACTTACGTGCTGCAGGAGGATTTGCATCCAAGTCTTGTCTGATGCCAGTGTTTTGTTCTTTACCACTGAGCAGCCCTGTCCGCCCTCAATGCTCAGTAAATGGCAGGAAAATTGAAGGAGGGGCCGTCATGAGGGGTCTCAGTGTTTCCTTCTCTCAGTTAACCTGCTAGCCCACCTGCTTGTCTGTCTCTTGCAGAGCGTCCAGCAGAATGGCTCCATCTACATCCATGTCTACTTTACCAAGAGTGGGTTCCACCCAGACCCCCGGCAGAAGGCCCTGTATCGCCGGCTCGCCACAGTTCACATGTCCCGGAGTAAGTCCCTCCCTCCCCTGTGGCCTAGACCCACTGTCCAGGTGCTCAGTGTCCTGGGAGCCAACGCATGGGCTGGTGTGGTAGGCAGCCAGTCCCAGGCTCAGAGGGGCAGGGGTTGGCAGGATGAGTTTAACCCACTGCCCTTTATGAGCTGCATGGTCTGACTGTGGACACCCGCTGGGTGGACGCAGAGGAGGAGCTTGGAGACAATGGAGGGAGCAGCTTAGAAAGAGCAGGGGGAGAAAGGGACTTGTGAAGGGGAGGAATTTGCTGTTAAAAGTGGAAGGACTGAGGACTGCTGGCACACAGTACAGGGCCTGAGAGAAGTAAACCAACCAAACTGACTGCCCCCGAGTCAATTCCAACTCATAGCGACCCTGTAGGACAGAGTAGAACTCTCCGACAGGGTTTCCAAGGCTGTAATCCTTACGGAAGCAGACTGCCACATCTTTGTCCTGAAGAGTGGCTGGTGGGTGCGAACCACTGACCTTTTATTTTGGTTAGTAGCCAAGCGCTTTTAACTGCTGTGCCCCCAGGGCTCCTTGTGAGAGAAATAGATGCTGAAAAATAATTTGTGAATGAAGGAAGGACTGACTGAATGAACACAGGGAGCCGAGAGGACCTTCGAGATGGGGGGAGGAGCTCTGTAATTGCATTGGTGTCAGCTCAGCCCGCATGAACCTGTGCTGCATAAACACCTGCCCTTGGAGACGGGTTGACGTCTGTGCAGGTGTATCATGGAACAGTGCTCCCAGGTGGCCTGCTTGAGGTCCTGCATGGCTGTGCTGTGCCCTCGGTCCCTTCCTTGACCAAGGCAAGGCCATGAGGGCTGTGCAGTGAGAAGTGGTCTTCCCTTGCGAGGCTGCCCTCCATACTCATTCTGGCTAGCCTCCGGGTGGTGCTGGGCGTCCAGCGCAAGGATCGCAATTGGATGAGCAGCCCCTGGGACCCACCAGTGGCCCGAGAAGCCTTGGGTTGGGACTTGCCATTTGCAACTTCCAACATGGCCTCATAACGAAACTGAGATTTTCTCCACCCCAGGCACTTTGTTAAACATTTTTATATTTTATGACACATGTATGGTTTAAAATTCAAATAATTCAACCAAACAGTGAAAAACCAAGCCATTTCGTGTCTACCGTTTCCCACCCCAATTCCCACTCCCGTAGGTAACCACTTTGAAACTCTTGTAGCCGTTTCTTCTGCCACCTCACCTGCAGGGCTCTAATTTCACAAGTGGATGCCACAGTGTCTCGGTTTTTCAGTTTCAGACTGTCTTAGTGACCTAGTGCTGCCATAACAGAAATACCACAGGTGGATGGCTTTTAAAGAACAGATCTTTTCTCACAGTTCTGGAGGCTAAGAGTCCAAGTCAGGGTCTCAGCTGTGTCGTTTCCTTCTGTGAGTGTTTCTACTAGTTTTGGTGTCTGCCAGCAATCTTTGGTGTTCCTTGGCTTGAAGACGATCCTCACATGTCATCTGTCTTCGCGCGCGCGCGCGTGCACATGTGTGTGTTTCTGTGTCTATTCCTATCTTTTTATAACTGAGAAGTGACTAGGTTTAAGATCCACTGTAAACTGGTATGACCTCAACCAATTGGTTACGTTGTATTAGATTGCATTATGGAAGGGAATTACATTAGATTACGTTAGATTTAAGGTAGTTATATTACAGAGTCCCTGGGTAATACAGATGGTTAACACCCTTGCCTGCTAACCAAAAGATGGGAGGTTTGAATCCATCCGGAGGTGCCTTGGAAGAAAATCCTGGCAATCTACTTCTCAAAAATCAGCCATTGAGAGAACCCTGCGGAGCACAGTTACGCTCTGACACACATGAGGTTTCCATGAGTTGGAATCGACTTGATGGCAACTGGTTTTTTGTTTTGTTTTAACTACTGTGACACCGACTAAACTAGTGTTTGGTCAAACCATTGGGAACCATAGCTTAGCCCAGCTGACACATAAAATTAACTGTCACAAAGGCATTACTTACTGACTTCTACTCCGAAAGAGGAAATCCTTCCCAGTACAGGAATATACCACAAGTGGGTGGCTTTAAAGAACGGATCAAACGACGTATTGTGTTGGGCAAATCTGCTGCAGAAGATCTCTTTAAAGTATTAAAAAGCAAAGATGTCAACTTTGAGGACTAAGGTGGGCTTGACCCAAGCCATGGTATTTTCAGTCGCCTCATGTGCATGGGAAAGCTGGACAGTGAATAAGAAGACGAAAGAAGAATTGATGCCTTTGAATTGAGGTGTTGGCGAAGAATATTGAATATACCACGCACTGCCAAAAGAACAAACAAATCTGTCTTGGAAGAAATACAGCCAGAATGCTCCTTAGAAGCAAGGATGGCGAGACTTCATCTCACATACTTTGGACATGTTATCAGGAGGGACCAGTCCCTGGAGAAGGACATCATGCTTGGTAAAGTAGGGGGTCAGCAAAAGAGAGGAAGACCCTCAATGAGATGGATTGACACAGTGGCTGCAACAGTGGGCTCAAACATAGCAATGATTGTGAGGATGGTGCAGGATTGGGCAGTGTTTTGTTCTGTTGTACATGGGGTCACTGTGAGTCAGAACTGACTCAACAGCACCTAACAACAACTTTTTGTAAGGCGGGTCTGCTAGCAGTGAATTCTGTTAGTTTTTGTTTATCTGGGAATGTCTTTATTTCACCTTTTTTTTTTTTTTAAATTATTATTATTATTTTTTCTTATTGTACTTCAGGTGAAGGTTTACAGAACAAATAGTTTCTCATGAAACAGTAGTACACATATTGTTTTATGACATTGGTTAACAACCCAGCGACATGTCAACCCTCTCCCTTCTCGACCTTTTTTTTTTTTGGTGAAAATATACATGGCCAAAGATACACCATTTCAAAAATTTCTACATGCACAGTTCAGTGACATCGACGACGCTCTTCCAGTTGTGCTGCTATTCTCACTTTAGATGAAGGTTTACAGAACAAAATAGTTTCTCATTAAAGTTAGTAAACATGTTGCCCTATGACAATGGTTAACAACCTCACAACACATCAACACTGTCCTTACTCAACCTTGGGTTCCCTATCACCAGCTTTCCTGTCCCCTTCTGCCTTCTAGTCCTTGTCCCTGGACTACTGTGTCTCATTAGTCCCATTTGGTTTTATGGGGCTGTCCACTCCCGGGCTGAACATTGAACCTCAGAAGTGACTTCACCACTGAGCTAAAACAGTGTCTGGAGGCCATACTCTCGGGGTTTCTCCAGTCTCCTTTAGGCCAGTAAATCTGGTCTTTTTTTGTGTGACTTAGAATTTTGTTCTACGTCCTTCTCCAGCTCTGTCCAGAACCCTCTGTTGTGATCCCGGTGAGAGCAGTCAGTGGTGGTAGCCAGGCACCATCTGGTTGTACTGGACTCAGTCTGGTGGAGGCCTCAGTAGCTGTGGTCCATTAGTCCTTCGGACTAATCTTCTCCTTGTATCCTGTTCTCTTCACACTCCCTTGCTCCCGAAGGGATGAGACCAGTGGACTATCTTAGATGGCTGCTTACAGGCTTTTAAGACCCCAGACGCTACTCACCAAGGTAGAATGTAGAACATTGCCTTTATAAACTATGTTACGCCAGTTGAGCTAGATGTTCCCCGAGACCATGGTCCCCACAGCCCTCCGCCCAGCAGTTCAGTCCCTCAGGGAGTTTGGATGTGTCTATGCAGCTTCCGTGACCTTTCCTTGTACAGGTTGTGCTGGTTTCCCCAGTATGGTGTACTGTCTCACTATTTCACCTTTTTGAAGATAATTTTGCTGGATATAGGACTCTTGTTTAACAGGTCCCCCCAACCCCGAGCATTTTGAATGTCATCCCCCTAACAATAACAAAACAACAGAAATGTAATTTTTATTAGATTAACAGTCAATGATACAGTTATTTTTCCTTTCATGTTCAACTTCATGTTTTCCAGGGTTTGAGAATTGTCTGCTTTTTGCTGGCTTGGCTTACGGTGTCTTTTCCTTGAGACCAGCGTCTCCTCATCAGCACTCAGGAGTCTCTCCCAGTACCTGAGTTTCAGCAGATCTGAAGAACATCTCCTTCAGACAGCCCCCTGCTCACTAGTACAAATTTTGTATACTCCACCTAGCCTTTTTATTTCAGACTATTCCAGTCACACTCTGCGGAATCGGTTAAAATCCATCTGGTTGTTTCTCTGTGGCACAGGGACAGAGAGAAGCATGTGTGAATTAGGCCTTCCCTACTTCTTTTGAAATTAGGAAGTGTGAGTCGTCCTTACTTTCTTCTTCAAGATTGCTTTAGCTGTTTGTGGCCCCTTGTCCTTCCATATAAATTTGAGGATTGGCTTTTGTATTTCTACAAACAAGGCGATTGGAATTCTTTCAATAATTATTGTGTTGTTGTTGAGACTATACACAACAAGAACATACACCAGTTCAACAGTTGCGATATGCACGGCTCAGTGACATTGATTATATTCTTCAAGTTGTGCAACCATTCTCACTCTCATTTTCTGAGTTGTTTCTCCCCTATTAACATAAATTCACTGCCTCCTAAGTTTCTTTCCAGTTTCTGTTGTCAATTTGAGCATAATGCTCAAGGCAACTTTCTTTACTAGTTAAGCCAAACTGTTGTTTGGTTTTACAAATACTTCAGGGGATATTTTTGGTTTAAGGTGGCCGCCACACTGGATGGTGCAGCTCTAGGGCTTTCCATCTGAGAAAGGGGCTCCTTCTTCCCCACAGAAGCCATATTAATCCTGTCTAGATGCTTCCAAGTTGCAGAAGGTTTTCTGCCTGAGCCTAAACCCATGTCTCTCCACCCTCTGGGGCCACACCCAGCACAGCTGCACCTCCTTCCCCAGGCAGCCTCCCCAGGTGGGGAACAGCTGTGGAGAAGTCCCCCTGGAAGTTACTCTCCAGGATGCCCACCCCAGCATTCTCCTGTTCCCCGCCGGCATGGGGGCCAATGAGTCAATAATGGTGGAAGGGATGGGGTGATGTGCAAGCTGACGTGAGAGCAGCAGGCTCAGGCTGAAGCCTTCTGAACCCCAGGAGTGGTTCTGACAGTGAGCTTGTCCGCAGAGCCCTGAAGCGCCCAAGCCCTGGTCCTAAGTGGGCGGGGTTTGGGCCCTGTGGTCTCTAAAAGTGAGACAGGGATGGCGCCCCCCCCCCCCCCCCCCGGTGGGGTTCTGTGTAGACAAGAGCCACTTCCCAGAGATTCTGCCAAGAAAAAGTGAGGAGTTTTATCCCCGTTCTCCAGAGGAGGGGCCGAAACCCAGGGAAGCGACAAACCTCACCCAGCATCCTTCAGCACCGTAGGAGGGCAAGCCGAGATGAGGCCCCTGAACCCCTGCTCCTGGCCATCTCCTTGCCCAGTTCTCCATCTGGCCCTTGGGGACAGGAAGAAGAAGTCACAGGAAAAGCAGGACATGTTTTGTTGCAGCCTAAGGAGGTGCTGGTGTCCCTGCGTGGCACAAATGGTTAAGCACTTGACTACTAGCCAAAAAGTTGGTGGTTTGAACCCACGCAGAGGCACTGCAGAAGACAGTCTTGCCTGGCTATCTGCTTCTGAAAGGTCAGAGCCTTTTGAAAACCCTGTGGAGCAGTTCTACTCTGTACTAACGGAGTCGCCATGAGTCAGAATCGACTTGACAGCAAGTAACAGCAACAAAGAAGGAAGTTCTAAAAAGTATCCCAGCCGAGGTGGGGTGGCATGACAGCATAAGCGTTGCACAAGCACAGCCCCTTCCTCCTGGCAAGTCCTCGAAGGCTCAGGGCAGGTGGCAGGGAGTTGGTGGCTCCGAGGGGTTGACCCAGGCCTGGCCTTTGCAAGAGGAAGTGCAGTTGACTTTTGGCTGGGGATTCACAGCCCCGAAGTGCTTCTCACACTAGTGGCTCCAAATCTTTTTCGGAACTGTCAGCCATCCACCGTTTAAATTCACTTATTCTACTAGTCATCACTGAGCACCCGCTGTGGGCCCCGCCTACGCTGGGACCACGTCAGTGTCCGAGGCAGGCCCAGTGCGCTTCTCACAGGGACACAGTCTGTTTGAGGGGTGGACAGCAAACAAACCGTCGGCCAGGTGCGTTTTAGGTCATGACGCCTATTGTGAGGAGAGTGGGTAGTTCCTTCAGTTGGGTGGCCAGGCAAACCCCATGGAAGAAGGGACATTTAACCAGGGACTTGAAAGACAAGGAGGAGGCAGCCCTGAAGATGGTGGGGGGAATGTTTCAGGGAGACTGAGTAGCGTGTCTGAAGGCCAGGGTTGCGTATTTGAGGAGACAGGATGAGCTGAGCGAGGGTGGGGGGTGGTGAGGATCGGTGGGGCCAAAGCCATGGTGAGCATTGCAGGCATCCTGCTGGGGCAGCGGAGCCAGCTGGGGCTCTGGAGCAATGGGATGACACGGTCAGATGCCTGGATTCCAGGAACCGCTGGCTGGTGTGTGGAGAGGAGGTCCTGGGGCAAGCGGGGCCGACTGGAGGCCGGTGAAGAGGCAACTGCAGGCGTCCATGAGGCGGCGCTGTGGCTGGTGTGGTGGGGCCCGGGGGCAGGAGGAGTGGTCAGATTAGGGAGTAGCCACAGGCCAGGCCGATGGAAGGGATGTGGCAGATTCTGGAGAACAAAGACACTGTTACTGGCTGGGTGATTTGGCAGCTCTTGGTGTCGCTGTAGTTAGCTGCTGTCAAGTCGGCCCTAGACTCATGGTGACCTCATGCACAATGGAACAAAACACTGCCCAGTCCTGTGCCATCCCCATGATCAGGTGCAGATGAGACTGTTACGATCCATAAGGTTTTCACTGGCTGATTTTAAGAAGTAGGTCACCAGGCCTTTTTTCCTAGTCTGTCTTAGTCTGGAAGCTCCACTGAAACCTGTTCAGTATCATAGCAACACACAAGCCTCCACTGACAGACGGTGGCTGTGCTTGAAGAGCCTTAGTCAGGAATAGAACCTGGGTCTCCCACATGGAAGGCAGTTATTCCACCACGGAACCACCACTGCCCCCATGGTGTCACTGTTAAAATGGGGAAAAGTGGAGCTGTATCAGATTTAGGAAGGAAATTCAGACTTTGCACTGCAAGTGATTGTCAGTTGGGTGTGGAGGAGTGGAAGCCGGGAGACCAGTGAGCGGCTGTTGGTGGGAGGGCCTGGTGTCTGGTTACTGCAGGTGCCAACGGGCCTCACGTCCACCCATTTTCCTGCCTTCCCTGACAGTGATCAACAAATACAAGCGCAGGCGGTTCCAGAAAACCAAGAACCTGTTGACGGGAGAGACAGAAGCTGACCCGGAAATGATCAAGGTAAATGCTAGCAGGGCCGTTGCACGTGGAAGGGCTGCCTGGCCTGGTCACAGCCCAGCCCCTAGACCCTCGGGGCTCTTGTCCGGGCACCCCCACTGAGCTACTGCGGGGGCTTGGTCTCTGGGCCTCGGCTATCTTCTCTGGGACGTGGAGTTAGGAATCCGAGCTGCCTCTTGGGGTGGAGAAGATTCCAGGTGAGATTATTAGTAATGACATCTGTGCTTTGCACCCTACCCACACACCTGACCCTGTCGCCAGCCCTGTGAGGTGGGTCCCGCCACCATTCCCATTTCCAGATGAAGAAACCGAAGTGCAGGGAGGGGAAGTCACCTGCCTATAGTCTCTCAGCCAGGTAGGGGCAGGGCTGGATTCCAACCCAGGCATTTGGCTGGGCTCAGTCCACACAGTGAGTGCTCGATGAATGTGGCTCTAAGGGCAGCAGGTTGAGGGAGCCAGGAGTGGGAACCTCTGGTGGGCGCCAGGAGCCTTCCTCTCTCAGAGGGTGCCGTCCCTGTGAGAGGAGGCTGTGTGGGGGTCGAGCCTGAGCCAGGACGTTCCCTTACTTGTGGCTGCCACGAGGCTGGAGTTCGCATCCGGACACACCATCCCGGCCCCGCCTCTACCTCTGCGGGCCTTGGTTTTCTCCTCTGTAAGGTGGAGAACATCCTCTCAGGTGGCAGGGAGCATCCAGGAAGAGAGAATCTGGAAAGGACTTGGTGTGGGGCTGGCTCGGGGCAGCAGACGGTCACTGTGGTGGCTGCTCTTTGCTGTCATGATTGTTGTGGGAGCCCTCAGAAGGATGGCGTCTTGCCTGCTCTGAGGCCCCCCACCCCCATCTCCCTGCAGAGGGCTGAGGACTATGGGCCTGTAGAGGTCATCTCCCACTGGCACCCCAACATCACCATCAACATCGTGGACGACCACACACCGTGGGTGAAGGGCAGCGTGCCCCCTCCCCTGGACCAGTGTAAGCCCGGCAGCCCCCCAACAGCTTGTGGGGCCCCTCTTGGCTCCTGACCAGCCCATTTCCCTGTCTTCTCCTTGCCCCGCACCCCTGAGAGATCTTTCACCCCCTCCCACCCTGCTGTTAGATACACCTCTCCTCTCTCCTCTCCCTCACCCTTCTGTGACCCGGAACAGACCACCCATGGGCCAAAACGCTCTTCAGACAGGTCTCATTCAGCCCATAAGCCACTTTACAAAACCGTGTATCGTTTGCCACCTTTTGAAATTGCAGCGACAGCAGTTAAAAATCCAGGTTTCTGGCTTCTTTTGTAGAAGCTGGATACGTGGGAACCCTGGGCCCCCTTCCCTCCGGGCAGCCATGGCTTGGGGCTGAGCCTTAGCTGCCCCTGTGGCTGGGGCCTGCTCGGCCCTTTGCCCATCAGGCCCCTCTGCTGAGGTCAAGGGGCTCTTCAGCCCCTCATAGGCTCCCCGTCTCCCAGGCTGTCAGAAGTGCCTGTCGGGTCCCTGTAGATGTCTGAGTTTGTCACGGTGGTCCCTGGAGGTACCAGGAGTGTCCCCACCATTGCGGGCACCGAGGCCTCCAGCCTGGGCTGAGCGGCCCCATCCCTCTGCTGACAGATGTGAAGTTCGACGCCGTGAGTGGCGACTACTACCCTATCATCTACTTCAATGACTACTGGAACCTGCAGAAGGACTACTACCCCATCAACGAGAGCCTGGCCAGCCTGCCACTCCGTGTCTCCTTCTGCCCGCTCTCGCTGTGGCGCTGGCAGCTCTATGCTGCCCAGAGCACCAAGTCGCCCTGGAACTTCCTGGGTGATGAGCTGTATGAGCAGTCGGACGAGGAGCAGGATTCCGTGAAGGTGTGTTCTGCCCAGGCAGTGCCGGGCCCAGTGCTTCTCGGCACCTTGCTGGGCTGAAGGGGGAAGGGGAAGTTGGCCTACCGAGAGGTGCTCCCCGGCCCATGGTTTCACAACCCCCAGGGCCCCCTGAGTGGGTAGGAAGTGGGGGTCTCATCTCCAAGGCTTTTGTCCCCCATCTGTTTGGTGGAGCAGGCTCTCGGGGCAGCACCCCCTGCTCCCTGCTTCTGCCCAGGCTGTCCCTGTGACCGCAGGCTTGTACGTGGTGTCTCTGCCTGCTCTCTTGGTACATCCTGAAATAGCGTCTGGTGTCTCCATCTTTCTCCTCACCTGTGTCTGATGTCGAGACGCAGCCTTGCCTGCTTGGGATTGTCATTGGTGCTGGGTTTCTGTTCCTCACTCCACCCTGACCGTCCCTTCATCTCTGTCTCCCCGTCTCGCCCCCAGTCTCTCAGCCTCTTTCCCCACTGCTGTCTCTCCCTTTCCCTGTCTCTCTCTCCCTCCCCTTCTCTGTGTCTTGCCATAGCTCTCTGTCCCCACCTGTGTGTCTCTGACCTGCATTCTGACTAGTGTGTTTTCTCTCTCTCTGTCTTCTTCTTTGTGATAGCCCCAGGAGTCAGGTCTAGGGGGAGCATCCACAGGTCCTTCCAAGAGCCCAGGGGACAGGAGAGGGGCCTGGGGCAAGGGAGGGCAGTGCTCACAGGGACTCTTCTCTGCCCCTGCCCATCCAGGTGGCCCTCCTGGAGACTAACCCCTACCTGCTAGCACTCACCATCATTGTGTCCATTGTCCACAGTGTCTTTGAGTTCCTGGCCTTCAAGAATGGTAGGGCCGGGGCCCTGGGGCCTGCGAGAGGCCGTGGTGGGTGGGGAAGAGGCCGAGGCGGGGCAAATGTTGTGGGGGTGGATAGGGCCTGCCCCCTTCCTTCTCCCCTCCCTTCCCATGTCCTCCCTCTGCCTGGGGTCTCTCAGCCCTGCCCTCTGGAGGCCTAGTGAGTATGAGGAGGGGCAGTGGCCCCAAAACTCCCAGCCCAGAAACTTCCTTCCACTGGGTGAGGTGCTTAGGGAGGGGCAGACAGCACCTCCAGGAAGCAGGGCCGGGGAACTCCAAGCCAGGAGCAGGGAAGCCCCGAGCAGCTCCTGCCACCCTTCCCGGCAGGCTGCCTGTTGGGGCGGCCCTCGGGGTGGAGAGGCCCCTGGGTCCCCAAGGCCAGCCAAGCCGGTGGCCTGTGTTTGTGGAGGACTGGGCCTCACTCATGGCCACCGGTGAGGGCGCGGAGGGCCGGGGAGTGGGGGGCTGCCCGCAGGCGCACAGGACTCAGGCTGGCTCCAGAGCCCTACTTACAGCCTTCTGGCCATGTGGGCCACACCTGCCTTCCTCAGTGAACCCTAGTCGGAAGGAGGAGGCCCGCTGCTCTGCAGCTTCGGGAAGTGGAAGGAGTCACGAGTGTTGCGATTACCATCATCATTTCAGTGCCGTCGCTGGTGCCCGACCATCGATAGAGGCTGTTCCAAAAAAAAAGCAAACCAGCTGCCATCGAGTCAGCTCCGACTCATGGTGACCCCATGTGTCTCAGAGCAGGAGAGTGCTCCCTAGGGTTTTCGTGGCTATGACCTTTTGAAAGCAGTTCACCAGGTTTTTCTTCTGAGGTGCTTCTGGGTGGACTTGAACCACCAACCTTTTGGTTAGCTGCCAAGCGCTTAACTGTTTACACCACAGGGGACTCCTGGGGAGGCTGATAATGGCATATTGAGCGCTCACTGGGCATGCGTCACCCCACTAATTCCCCCCTGACACCGTGAGCTGGAGCTGGCTGGGACCCTTTACTCCAGAGGAGAAATGAAGGCACAGGGTGGTGTGCCCACTTACCCCCTTGGGCCTGGCTTTAACACACGGTGCTGTGCTGCCTCCCGGTCTGAGGTGGGCCTGGTGTCCACCTCCACCATCCCCTCAGGATGGCTCAGACCCATTCTCCCTAGTTAGGATTGGCTGGGGTTCTGTGAGTGCCCCCTTCAAAGCTCCTCGGGGCGACGATGGCCTGCTGGCGGCAGCCAGGTGGGAGGGAGCCTGCTGAGTGTGCTGGTGCTCCGAAAACGGGGCAGGTCAACCCTAGGCCTGCCCTGTGAGGCCGGGGCCCATCCTGATCTCTGAGCCGGCCATGGTGGCAGGGGGTTGGCCACGTGTGATGCCACGAGGCCTAACCCACATCCCGGTCACAAAACGGGAGCTGCAGTTGCTGTCATCCCCATTTGGCAGATGAGGAAACCGAGGCTCAGCAAGGGAAGTTGCTGCCTGGGGATCCAGGAGTAGCCCTGGAAGGAGCTACGGGTTGAAGACCGCAGTCCAGGGACCTTGTCTCTGCCCTAAATGTGTCTCTGGGCCAGTAGCTTCACAGTTTCAGGGTGGCAGCTGGAGCAGGTGGTCCTGAAGTGCATGTCCAGGATCCCTCCCCGCCCAGGGAGGCAGAATGGCACCACAGTGGACAGCCCCAGCCTGGTGTTAGGCAGACCCAGCTTCCGCCTAGTCCCGCAATGCTCAGGCTGTGCAGCCTCAGGGTGGTGGCTCCCTGTCACCCTCGCACCAGCACAGTGGGCACCAGTCCATGGCCAGGTGCCCTCCCTCTCCGAGGTCAGTCAGGTGATGGGTCAGGCCCCGCCCACGTGAGGACTGCAGAGGCCCTGCCTGTCCCGGGTGAACTAGAGACTTCCTATGGGAGGGGGCAGTGTTGTGCACCCTGCTCCATGGAGGATCTGAGGAGGATGTGGCTGCCTTATGGTGGGTGGGGGGCTGAGGGAGCTGCAGGAAGGTCCAGAGGCTCCTCAGCCCTCTGCTTCCCGCCTCCCGCATGCAGACATCCAGTTCTGGAACAGCCGGCAGTCCCTTGAGGGCCTGTCCGTGCGCTCGGTCTTCTTCGGTGTGTTCCAGTCCCTTGTGGTCCTCCTCTACATCCTGGACAACGAGACCAACTTCGTGGTGCAGGTCAGCGTCTTCATCGGGGTCCTCATTGACCTCTGGAAGATCACCAAGGTCATGGATGTCCGGGTGAGCCAGCCACTGCACTGTGTTGGGGACCACATTGAGCGAGGTGCTGGCATGGCCGGGACCCTGGAGCCAGCCCTGGGGCTTTCCCGACGCCTGCTGTGCTCCCTGGACCAAGGGGGATTTTCGTATCAGGGGATTTTTCGGGTCACATGTGGGGCAGGGGAACTGGGAACAGTGGTGAAGGGCAGGGTTTGGGCCAGCGTAGGGGGCTGGAGCCAGCCTGGGGGGCTGGGCCGGTAGGACAGCTGACCAGGCCTCCGTCCCTGTCCATAGCTGGACCGGGAGCACAAGCTGGCGGGAATCTTTCCCCGCCTGACCTTCAAGGACAAGTCCACGTACGTCGAGTCCTCAACCAAAGTGTATGATGACGTGAGTGTCCCCTTAAGTAGGCCCGGGGTCTCCAGGGCCTGGCAGTGGGTGTGTGCTAGGCCATCTGCCTGCGACTGAGGTGGTCTCGTGCCTAATAGCCACATCACACCCTGATTCCACATCTGCCACACGTCCTCCTTGCCGAGTCCAGAGTTCCCAGGGCCACCTGGAAATTCCCTCTGGGCGGGCCCGCCAGGCCAGGTGTGGGTGGGTGAGGCGGGGCTGTGGAGCCAGGTCACAGCCAGCCCGATGACCCCACAGATGGCGTTCCGGTACCTATCATGGATCCTCTTCCCCCTGCTGGGCTGCTACGCCATCTACAGCCTCCTGTACCTGGAACACAAGGGCTGGTACTCCTGGGTGCTCGGCATGCTCTACGGTTTCCTGCTGACCTTCGGTGAGTGGGCCAACATCCCGCACGGGCTCCCGGGCCCCTGGCTGGCCATGCTAGGACCCAGCGGTGATCTCATCAGCCCCCCCCCGGGGCGCCCAGTCCAGTCAGGGAGACACACCTGTCCCCTCACCATGACAAACCAGAGTGGGCTGGGCTGGGGAGCTGAAGGGGACATCTGGCCCACCGTGGGTGTAAGGAAGGGCTTCCTGGAGATGAACAGTATATTCCAGTCCCCATCCTCAGGGGGACCCAGACAGCAAGCAGACGAGTGAGTCACGGAGTAAGGCAATGCAGGGAAGGGCACAGTGAGGGGCACACACGAGGTGTGTCACGATGCCAAGGAGGGAGCCTTGCAAAGACCTGGCAACAGGGCAGAGCATGTGCAAAGGCCCTGAGGTAGGAGAGGCCTGGGGTGTTGTGGAAGAAGGGGGTAAGGAGAGGGGTGGGAGACATGGGCAGTGAGGTCAGCTGGCTGCCAAGCCCTCAGCTTCAGGCCGGGTGAGCCGCCCTCTGCTCACATGTCTCACCACCTCCGCTGCCACAGGCTTTATCACAATGACACCTCAGCTCTTCATCAACTACAAGCTCAAGTCCGTGGCCCACCTGCCCTGGCGCATGCTCACCTACAAGGCCCTCAACACCTTCATCGACGACTTGTTCGCCTTCGTCATCAAGATGCCCGTGATGTACCGGATCGGCTGCCTGCGGGACGGTGAGGCCCAGCGGGTGGGCCAGGCAAGGGCCCCCACCGGAGCGGGGTTTGGCCTGAGGGCACTCGATTCAGTCTTTGCGGGACCCCAGTCAACTCCCCACCTGTACCCCAGCCTGGCCGTGTGCTGGGATGGGGGTGCCTTCTCCTCATGCGGCCTGCTCTTACCCCCGCCCCCAGATGTGGTTTTCTTCATCTACCTCTACCAACGGTGGATCTACCGCGTCGACCCCACACGGGTGAATGAGTTTGGCATGAGTGGAGAGGACCCCACAGCAGCTGCCCCTGTGGCCGAGGCCCCAACAGCAGCAGGGGCCCTCACACCCGCCACCACCCCCGTCACCACAACTGCCAGCACCGCCACCGAAGAGGAGGCCGCCACACCCCTGCCTGACAAGCCCACCCAGGGGGCCAGCTCTGCAGACGAGCCCCATGAGGCTCCTCCAAAGCCAGCAGAGGACAAGAAAAAGGATTAGCCACTCCTGGTCCTCCTCGTCTGCTCTGGTTCCTGGGGACCACCACACCCCGCCTTCCCAGCCCCCATCACCTCCCCCATGTCGCCCCTTTCCCTGGACAGATGGGACCAGAGCAGCGGGAGGCCTCCCTCGGGCCAGGACCCAGTGTCTGGTGTGTAGGGCTACAGCTGGCCAGGGCACGTTGTGTGTGGAAGCACCATCTGTCTGTTCCTGTGTTTCTTGCCATCTCTCCTGCCAGCACAGTACCATCGGGAATCGTGGTGAAGCCGACATGGGGCGGCTGAGGGCGGGGGGCCGGGCGGGGGGCCGGGCGGGGGCCGGGCTCCCTGTGGGAGATGCCCACGGCTCCCCATCATCTTGTCCCTCGTCCCTGACTGCCCCCTCCTCCCAGACCGCTGCCCTTTAACACAGTCTGGATTTAATAAACTCATGGGTGTTTAACTTACACTCAGCAACCTCCCCCTCCTCCTCGTGCCTCCTTCCTTTCTCTACCGCTTCAGAGAGCAGTGCAGCCTTGGGCAGGACGCGCCAATGGCAGACGCGCCCTGTGGGCCAGGCCCCTTTCCACTGTCCTGACCCTCCCGGCAGCCTCCAAGGGGAGTTGGTGACCCTCCCCATTTCACAGATGGGGAGGCTCTCATGCCAAGGCTGATTGCCCTGCAGGGCGGCCAGGGCAGGAGCAGAATCTGCACCAGACACCTGAACCCCCCCATAGGTTCTGGTCAGGCCTCCTCATGCAGCAGACATGGGACCTTGGACGTGTAGCCTCGCTTCTCCGGGCCTCTGCCCACGGGTGCGCACCTCCCAGTGTGGGGAAGGGTGCGGGGGAGACTCCTTGCAGGATACCCAGAGCAGTGCTGGGTCTAGTGCTCTGTAGGAGTTGGGGTGTCATTAGTGTCCCTGCAGAACTGGTCAAGTTCTCAGTGTGTGCCATGTGGACCTTACCAACATCCTGGGCAGTGGGACAGGTCTCCCACTTTCTAGGTAAGGAGACTGAGGCCTCTGGGCTTCCATGTATTCTGAGAGGTTGGGACCCCACATTCCTAACTTACTTTTCTGGAGGGATGGTCTTATCTACACTGCAGGGAGACGAGGCCCAGGCTGAGGCCACGTCAGGCTCCCCAGGGTTCCCCTGCCACCACACCCCATGGAGCCACACAGCGGGATCACAAGGATCCAGGGAACAGAACAAACATGGGTTCCTCATCCTCCCCCCTCACAGCAGCCACTGGTCTTCTCGTTCCCTCCCCTGCTCTGCATCACTCCGTGGCTCCCAGAGCCCTGGGGAAGAGAGCCCGGCTCCCGTCATGTCCCTCTGCTGGCTCCCTGGAACCGAGGGGAGGCAATGGAGGCCACAGATACAGTGTGTCCCCTGTCCTCCATGCAGAGCCCTGGTCAAGAGTAGGCAGACCTTTGAGGGGACAAGTACATTCAGGCTACCTTGGCTCACTGGCCTTACCATCACTGGCTCCTTTGTGAACCCCACTCCCTACCTTTGGCAAGGCCTGTCAGCTGTTCCCCCAGACTACTCAGGACTCCCCTTCACATCCCCTGCCACCCATTCAGGCACCTCCTTGCCCTGTGGGGTCTTTACCCAGGCCACCTCCATGCTTTCCTGCCCCAGTCCTGCCCCCCATTCAGTAGCTGGAGGGACTCATAAGCACAAACCTGCTCTACCCCTCCCCTGCTCAGAACCTGCCATCGCTCCCCAGTGCCCTTGGAGAAGAGCCAGGCTTCTAATGGTGTGAGACCCTGAGGACAGGAGCTTCTTAACTTGAAAACCTCATCCTGCTTTGCTTTGTCCTGATCTCTTAACCTCCAGGTTCTAGACCATGCTGTTCCCTTGGAACATACCCCAGGCACAAAACTCACTTTACCTGCCTTGCCCCTGGGCTTCCTCCAGGTCACAGCCCCAATGTCCTCTCCTCCTGGAAGCCCACCCTGACCCCCAGGCTGAGTCACGTGCCCCCTGGTCTCCCTCATCCCAGCCCTGCCGACTCTGCCACATCACTGGCTGGGAATAGGTCTGTCTCCCTGGCTGGACTGAGCCCATAAGGGCAGAACCAGAGCTGTCTGGGTCACTGTGTGTCCCCAGCACTGCCCGGCTCAGGGTTGTGTGCGGAGTGCATGTCTGAACAACCCTGACATTCACTCAGAGGGTAGGACACATCCAGAAGTGTGGCCTCGATGGGGGCCCACATTCCAAGTCTCTGGTGGAGATGTGCAGTTGGTCAACAAACACTCCCTGAGCCCCTCCCCTGCCATGGCCCTGTGCTGGGGGCTTCTGTGGACACAGCAGGGACCAGGACAGCCCCAGGCCTGCCCTGATGGGGCTCACAGCCCAGGAGAAATCCTGAGAGCTGAGAATTTTGGATATGTTCTTTTAGTTAGTCAATCAACAGTCGTGAGGCTGGGCATTACCCAGGGCAGAGGGGAACCAGGTGGGCTCCTAGGTCAGGGATGATAGGAGCCACTCTTCATCCTTCCTTATCAGAAGCCAAGCTCCAGTCCACGTGTATGTGTGGTTTGCTTCATCCATTCCATGTCTCCATCACCTTCCAGGTCCATCACTGCCCTCAGCTGTGTCCCCTCCCCTCCCTCATCCCACTCCAGCCCCCTGGGCCTACTGCCTGTGCTTTGAACATGCCAAACACGTTCCCATGTCGGGGCCTTTGCACTGGCTGTTCTTGGGCCTTGAACACTCTCCCCCAGCTAGCCACCTGGGTCCCTCACCTTCTTCAGATCTCTGCTCAAATGTCACCCCACACCTTCCCTGATCTTTCTAACCCACATTGTGCCCACCGCTCGATCCCCATGTCCTGCTTTATTCTTCCCATAATACCATCCTCACCACCAGGCAGGTATTTGCTTATCTATTTTCTACCTGTCTCCCTCACTTGGATTTCAGCTCTGTGATGGCAGAGGCTTCAGTCTGTTGTGTTCCTTGCTGTGTCCCCAGTTATTGGGACAGTGCCTGGCACTTTCTAGGTTCTTAATAACTCTGTCAGTTGATAAATAACAACACATGTCATGGGAGACACATATTGTTATTTATCCCTCCTACCAGATGAGAGAGGAGCCCTGGTGGCTCACTGGTTAAGCACTTGGCTGCTAACTGAAAGGTTGGCGGTTTGAACCCATGGGAGAAAGATGTGGCAGTCTGCTACCACAAAGACTGAAGAAAAAACAAAAAACAAAAAACAAAAAACCTCAACCCCATTGCCTTCAAGTCAATTCTGAGTCGTATCAACCCTATAGGACAGGATAGAACTGCTTCATAGGGTTTCCAAGGAGCAGCTGGTGGATTCAAACTGCTGACCTTTTGGTTAGCAGGCAAACACTTAACCACTGCCCCACCAGGGCTCCCTGTAAGGATTATGGCCTTGGAAACCCTATGGGGCAGTTCTACTCCAACGTATAGTCACTATGCGTCAGAATCCACTCAACAGCAATGGGTTTGGTTTTTGGTACCAGATGAGAATACTGAGACCCAGAGAAGTGAAGTGATTGGTCCAAGGTCACATGAAGTAATCTGACACAAATACGTAGAACATAAAATGCTAGGCACATGTAAGAGTTATATGCAAGTGACAGGTATTAATATTTTACTGAATCTTCACAACCATCCTAGGAAGTGGGTATTAGTTTTAGATACATTTTACAGATGAGGAAACAGGCTCAGAAAGTTGAAGTTACATGAGGTCACACAGCTGATAAGTGGGAGACCTGGGATTTGAACTCAGGCAGCCTGATTCTGAACCCTCAAATAGTCTGATTCACGACTACAGCCTACAGGCCAAATCCAGCCTGCCACTGGTGTTTGTATGGTTTTTACATTTTTAATGGCTGAAAAAAATCTAAAGGAGATTATTTCATGACATAGGAAATTTCTATGAAATTCAAGTTTCAATATCCATAAATAATGTTTTATTGGCACAGCCACACTCATTATTTATGACTACTTTTGCACTGTGGCAGAGTTAAGTTGTTGAAAGTTGCACAGTTGAGAGTTCTGGCCTGCAAAACCTACAGCCTAAAATAGTTACTATCTGGCCCCTTGCAGAAAAAGTTGGCTGATCCCTGCTCTGATAGCAACGGCTCTCAGACTTTCTCCAGCTGGAGCCTGCATCCGCATCCCCTGAAGGGCTGGGAACCACACTGAGAACCGATGCCGTACACTCTTCTGCCTCCCTCGAGCAGGTCCCAGGCTTAACTTGGTGAGTGCTGTATCATGGGGCCCAGTGCAAGCTCTGACATAGAGCAAGTACTTAATAAGCATATGGTGAATGAAACACTGGGTCTGCGTGGGCCATGGAGAAAAGAGGTGGGACACCCAGATTTTGCACAAGCAGACACAGGGAGGACGCCAGACCCTGGCTCTGTGGTCTGGGTCTGACGGTGCCTGGCATCCAAGTTGGAACCTAATAGTTGCCCACAGCCATTCTCCGGGACGGGGGAGGAACATGATCTGGCCACATGGCTACCCCTCTTTGAACCTCAGCCTCTTCCTCTCTGCAAGAATCCTAGTTCTATGACGTGTCCCTGGTGCAGGTGTAAGGGGTGAGGCCCCCAAGTAAGCCCTTCCTTGGGGGCCCCAGCTCACAGCGCTGGTCTGTGCCCAGGGCTACACTGTTACCATTCCCAGACTGAGTTACTGAACCTTTGAGCTGACAGGACGCTGGGCTGTTACAGGAAACTTGAAGCGAGTGTCGGGAGGAGCAAAGCAGTAAATAGAACATCCATCTATTCACTCAATAAACATTTATCGGGTATTGATTGTGTTCCAGGCTCTGTTCTAGGTGTTGGGGATACAGCAAAGAACAGAACAAACAGAAATCCGGAAGCTGACATTCTAATCAATTAAAGGTTCATTAAACATCATCACCCCAATTTACAGTTGAAACTGAGGTGTAGAGACCACGGAGGTTTTGTGAAGATCATTATCCCTGGCAGCGGTAGAGTCCTGACAAAACCTCCGAATCCTGTAGCTTCCCTTCCAGTCCGAGAAGCAGTAGTTTCAACTACCGCTGGGAGACGGGCCTCAGTTTCTCGACTTGCTCAATGGGTAGGGCATGACTGTCCCTAAGCAGGCCTCAGTTGTCTCGGTCAGAGTAATGGGCAGCGGCGTCAGACAGCCCCTCCAATGCGGCCGGCCTCCTCTTCCCGGCCGGCCCCGCCTCCGGGATCACGTGACGCGTGGGGGTTTTCCCGTCCCCCCCCTGGTGTGACGTCACGGTGCGGCACGGGCCAATGGGCACGCCGGCCGGCGGCGCCGGGGAATTCCACTGCCCCGCCCCCGCCCGCCGCCGCCCGGTTCGGCCCGGCGCCCCCCGCAGCCCCGGGCACCGCGAGTCCAGCCGGGCCCGCGGCCCCAGCCCCTGCGCCGCTCGTCCGGCCCGCGATCGTTGGCTGGACCGTGCCGCCTGGCCGTCTGGCCTCCCGGCCTGACTGCGTGCGTGCTCCGGTCCGGGCTGGCCTCCGGGTCATCGGTCCCCGCCGGCCGGGCCATGCCGAGCCGCCGCACCGCCAGACTGCCCGCTGAGCCGGAGTTGGGGGCTTTGGGTAAGCGGCGCAGGACTTCAGGAGAGGAGTTGTGGTGGGGGGACTGGCGGTGCGGGGGTCCTGGGGGTCCCGGAGTAGAGTCTGGGGATTGTTAGAGGAGTCTAGGGGTTCCGCGGGGAGAGTGTGAGGGTTCCGGGGACACCGTGTTAGAGGGAAGGAAGGAGGGAGGGGATGGTGAAGGGGTCCGGCCCAAGGTAAGAGACGTCCCACTGTAGAGTGAGAAGGGGGCGGGGCCTGACCCGGAGGGCGAGAAGGGGGCGGGGTGACCCGGAGGGGGAAAGTGGGCGGGGCCTGACGCAGAGAAGGAGGGGCGGGAGTTGGTCCTGCCGGGTGGGGAGAAGGGCCAGACTCGGTGAGGGCGGCAAGTGGGCGGTAAGATGGAGAAAAGGAGGGGCCTGGCTTGAGAAGGGGGCGGGGCCCGGCCATGAGGGTGAAAAGGAGGCGGAGCCGAACTCAGAGATGGGGCGGGGCCCGGCACAGAGAAGGAGGAGCGGGAGCTGCTCCTGAGGAATAGGGGATGGAGCCTGATCCAACAGGGCGGGGAGGGGGCGGGGTCCGACTCCGAGGAGAAGGAGGAGTGGGTGGGGCCGGTGGGACTCCGAAAGGGAGAAGGGGTCGGGCTCTACCCTGAAAAAATGAAGAGGCAGGGTCTGACCCTGACAGGACGAAACGGTGAGGGTCTTTCCTCACTGAGGGTGAGAAGGGGTCCTGCAGATCTGACTTTAAGGAAGAGAAGGAGCGGGGCCTGAGTGTGATGCAGGGTGGCGTTTGATCTCCATGAGTGAGAGGAGGAAGCAAGGCCTGATCCTGCGGGCGACCGGGGGAGGAGCCTGATCCAAAGGGGCAGAGCCAGGAAAGGGACGGGGTGGAGCCTGGAAGATTCTGTGGTCCTCTTACCAGGGGCAGTCACCTTCTGAGACATGCCTTCCTCCCTCCTGCAGGGCCTGCTGACCTTTCCTCGCTCTCCCTGTCTGTTTCCAGGACCACAGGTAAGCAGCCCTCCACAGCCCCTGCCCATCTGAGTGCAGGGAGGGGGTGGGGCCCTGTGGAGGCGGTGGACTCCCCTCTGTCTGGGAGGCTCACCAAAGTCCACTTTAGCCCTCTCCGTCAGGCTGTCTCTCCCTGCCCTCTGTCCCCCGGGTGCCCCAACCCCCTGGTTAGGAGCTGGACAGGTAAACTAACCACCTATTCACGTCCATGAGGAGCCCTTTTTAGAGAGTCACCGTGGCGGTGCAGAGGCAATGACTGCCGTCTTGGGCCCTGGAGCTGGGATTAAATGCTGGTGGTGCCATCACCAACTCACTGTGAGAACGTCTGCAAGTCACTTCCCCTCTCCGGGCCTCAGTTTTTCTCATTTGTAAGATGGGCGTGATATCGATGCTTCCCTTCTAGGCGCTTTGAGACACTACAATGAGTTGATAGAGCTAAACTTTCAAAGCAGTGTCTGGCACACAGTAAAGACTCAATCACTGTTAACTGTTAGAGACTGTATAATAATTGTTGTTGTTAGGTGCTGTCAAGTCCATTCTGACTCATACTGACTCTGTGTACAACAGAACGCAACACTGCCTGGTCCTGCACCATCCTCACAATCATTGTTACGCTTGAGCACACTGTTGCAGCCACTGTGCCAATCCATCTCATCGAGGATCTTCTTCTTTTTCACTGACCCTCTACTTTACCAAGCATGATGTCCTTCTCCAGGGACTGGTCCCTCCTGATAACATGTCCAAAGTATGTAAGACGTAGTCTTGCCATCCTTGCTTCTAAGGAGCATTCTGGCTGTACTTCTTCCAAGACAGATTGGTTCGTTCTTTTGGCGGTCCATGGTATAGTCAATATTCTTCGCCAACACCACAATTCAAAGGTGTCAGTTCTTCTTCGGTCTTCCTTATTCATTGCCCAGTTTTTGCATGCATATGAGGCAATTGAAAACACCATGGCTTGGGCCAGGCACATCTTAATCTTCAGTAATAATAACTGTTATTACCGTTGTTGTTATTATTGTTAGGGAGTCTATAACAGTGGTTCTTAAACCTTCCTGTGCATCAGAATCACCAGGGGGTCTTGTCAAAACAATTTGCTCATCTCACCCCAAGAGTTTCTGATTCAGCAGGTCTGGGTTGGGGCCTGAGAATTTGCATTTCTGGCAAGTCTCTGAGTCTCTGGGTGGCACAGATAGTTAAGCACTCAACAACTAACCAAAAGGTTGGCAGTTTGAATCCACCCAGAGGTGCCTCAGAAGAAAGGCCTGGTGATGTGCTTTCAAAAGGTCACAGCCTTGAAAATGGTACGGCGCACAGTTCTATTCTGCAGCACATGGGGTCACCAGGAGTCCCAGTCGACTCGATGGCACCTGGTACTGGTACTAGTAGCAAGTTCCCCAGAGATACTGGGAACAACTGGTCCCTCAGCCTGCACAATTCACACTTCAGTCCTGCCCAAGGAAATGCAGCATCTTGGCCAAGTTATGACATCTTCTCACTTATAGATTTGCTGGAATTGGGGGTGGGGGCAGAGACTGAGCCCCATCATTGTTAATACTCAGTGACCTCGGTGTGCTTGGCCTGGGTCTCTCTCTGGAGGTAGAATCTTGGGGTGGCCACCCAGTTGCTGTCTTGACTGTTGAGGAGGTATTTCCAGCTCTCCAACAGGTCTGTGAGTTTTTGGGGGGATGGTGAAGGTGGGGATGGCATCAGGAGACAGGTATTGTCCAAACTCTGGTTCTGAGCAGGAACAAAGCTGAAACTTTTTTGACCCAAGACCTAGATCTTTGGTTTCAAGTGAGTGTAATTTATGATGTCATCCTTTCAATAAGGATGTTCTGGGCCTGACCCTTTGCTAGGCAGTGCTGGGGACAGAGCTGTGACTGAGACAGCCCTGGCCCTGCCCTCCTGGGGTTCCCAGCCTAGATGGGGAAACACACCAGCAAACAATTAATTAAATGTGGGATTATAAAGTATGATAAAAGTTATGAATAAATCTTGGAGTTAATTATATGGAATAACAGGCAGAACCACTGAGAGAGTGGGAGGGATTGAAATCCGGGCAAGCTTCCTGGAAGAGGGGAGAGTGAACCCTAGTTGTAGAAGGAAAGTTTCATTTTGATGGGCCAGGCACATGCTGGGGCCTGGGGATACAGCAGGGATGGGACAGACACGTTCCCCATTCTGTGATGCTTACAGTGTACCGCAGGAGCAAGATACAAACCACCATAACATGAGGTAATGTTAAATCCTAATCACTGTTAGGACATTTGAGCAGGGACTGAAGGAGGAGGCCGTGCAAAGAACTAGAGAAAGAGCATTCAGGCAGAGAGCAGCCTGTGCAAAGGCCCTGAGGCAGGAAAAACAGCTGGTTCTCTGCTGTCTCATCCACTTGTACCTGGCCCATCCTCACTGCCCCTGAATGGTGGGAAGTCCGTGGGAGGTTAGGGGACTGTTATTTGAGCTGAGCCCTAAATAAGGAGGAGTTTCCAATATTTCCTGGCTGAAAGAGGACTTTAGATAATATTAGCGAAGCTTTGGAGATCCTAGAATGGCCAGACCCTGTGCTAAGCAATTTATCTGAATGATCCCAAATCCTCATATTAACCCCTGAGGTAGGAGCTATTATCATCCTCATTTTATAGAGAGTGAGGCTCAGAGAGGCTAAGTGACTTGCCCAAGGCCGCACAGCTGGTGATCAAATCAGTGTCTGTGTGGCTTTACATTCCACGCTCTGAAGCCATGCCTTCTAACCTTCCCAGTTTACAGACAGAGAAACCGAGGCCTAGAGAGAGGAAGGGATTTACCCCAGGTCACACAGCAATGTCTCCCAACACCTTGTCCAGTAGTGGCCAGCATTTATGTAGCACTCACTAAGGAGCCCTGGTGGCTCAGTGGTTAAGAGCTTCACTGCTAATCAAAAGGTCGGCATTTCAAATCCACCAGCCGCTCCTCGGAAACCCTATGGGGCAGTTCTACTCTGTCCTATAAGGTCGCTATGAGTCGAAATTTACTCGATGGCAACGGGTTTTGGCTTATGTAGCAGTTTAAGGAGCCCTGATGGCCCAGTGGTTAAATCACTTCGCCACTAACCAAAAGGTCAGCAGTTCAAACCCAAGAGTGACTCTTCGGGAGAAAAGACCTGGCAATCTGCTCCCATAAAGATTACAGTGTAGGAAACTCTATGGGGCAGTTCTCATCTGTCCTATAGGGTCACTCTGTGTCGGAATCGACTCGATGGCACACAACAACACGTAGCAGCTCTAAGTGTTTCCCACGTGTTAGCTCATTTAATCCTTGCAGCAGCCCACTGGGGCAGTCGCTATGATTGTGCCCATTTTATAGATGAAGAAACCAAGGCACAAAGAGGTTAAGCCATGGGCTCAAGGACACATAGCTAACAAACAGCAGAGGCAGGATTTGAACTGAGAGAGTCCAAAGCTCCAGCCACTGCCGCCTGTGACTCAGTCTCACCCTGCAGTTTGGGAGCTCCTTCACGGGCCACATGAAGTCCCCAGGTCGTCCAGCACAGACACCTGGGAAGGCTTTTTTTTTTTTTAATTGTACTTCAGGTGAAGGCGTACAGAACAAATAGTTTCTCGTGAAACAATAGTACACATATTGTTTGTGACACTGGTTAACAACCCCACAACATGTCAACCCTCTAACTTCTCAACCTTTTTTTTTTTGGTGAAAATATGCATAGCCAAAGATACACCATTTCAAAAATTTCTACATGCACAGTTCAGTGACATTGACTATGCTCTTCCAATTGTGTAGTTCTGGGAAGGCTTTTGCAAACTGAAATGACTTAAGGTTGGCCCTGCCAGTGACCGAAAGCATGTCCCTTTTTCTGGCCTGGCCTCAGTCTCCCCATTTGACGAGTGAGGCTGTCTTCCCCACCCAGCTGACTTCCTAGATCGCATGAGATAAGAGGTACAGGGAAACTGCTTTCCAAGGGGCAAAGGTCTGGCTGCCAGGAGCCACTCCCCGAGAGCAGAGGAGGAAGGCAGTCCTGAGGAGGAGTGATAAACCTCCGGCCAGCAGCCAGCGTGGGTAGCCCTGGGTGTGGCAGCTGGCCCCTGCCCACCTTCCCTCGCTGTCTGGGCTTCCCCGATCCTGTCGGGAATGAAGGGAGGTTGGTTTTGATTTTTCCACGGCCCCTTCCAGGCTGAGCTTTCCCAAGGAGGTGATAAGGGGGCATCTCTGTGGACCGAGGAGTCCTGGGTGGTGCAAATGGTTAACGCACTTGGTGCTAACAGTAAGATTGGAAGTTTGAGTCCACCCAGAAGTGCCTTGGAAGAAAGGCCTGGTGATCTACTGAAAAATCAGCCTTTAGAAACCCTTTGGAGCGAAGTTCTACTCTGACACATGTGGTCGCCATAAGTCGGCAGAATTTGCTCCACAACAATTGTTTTTGTCTGTTTGGTTTTTCCTGTGGACGCAGCATTACTGTTACTCCTCCCTCAGAAAGCAGGATGGAATCTGGGATCGTGGGTGGACACTGCTGGGGGACTGGACCAGGATGCAGAGCGGGTGGCTGCTTGAAGGCAGAGGATCGGCCCCTTGGATCTTCAGACATTAGCCAGTGACCTCCCAGGGGTCTAGGTTGGACTTTGGGAGCGGAGCACCCCCACATTTTGCTTAGAATCTTGTGGATCCATGTTTTCCTGGTGAAAAGGCCCTTCACTTTTCCTCGGATTCTCAACAAAGCTCATAATCTTTGGTCTGAATGTTTTTTGGGTGCATTTGACTTAGTCTGAGGGTACCCTGACCTGGGACCCCGACACCGGGAGCTGGAGGGAGGGTAACCCAAAAGTGGTATTGGGGGCTGGGGTTTGGCGCCCTGGGGAGTCAGAGCCCAGTGTTTCCCAGGACGGGAGGACGGGGTGGGAGGTCTGTCTTAAGAGATGAAAAGTCCTGAGTGCTTTCTGAACCTGGTTTCTCTCTCTTTCTTCCACAGATGAATTAGGTGAGTATTCAAAGGGCAGGTTTGGGGGAGGCTGAGGGGGCACCTAGAGGGGGGTCTCGGCCTTCCTTGTTCGGTGGGGGGAGGGGATGTGGGGGCCACCATGCAACTTCCAGGACTGTTGGGGGGAATTTTAACAAAATACTTGGCATTTAGAAAACCCTCAGCGTCTGTTAGCTGCCTTCAGTGTTACTATTTCTGCTATTGTTGTTGTTTCCTTGTTCACTGAATTTTACTGAGCATCTACCAGGTGCCAGGCACTGTTCTAGGCCCTGGGGGTTTGACCTGGAGTAAAACGAAGCCCCTGCCCTCTTAGAGGCCACTCTAGTCAGGGAGGCAGTAGGAAAACAAACAAATGGACTAGATAATGTTGTATTGCGCTAAGGGCTGTGAAGGAAATAAACAGAAAGGGGGGAGATGGTCTGGGGAAGATGCCTTAGATAGAGTGAATCACGGTGGGCGTTTTGGAGAAGGTGACATTTGAGCTGAGCTCTGAAGGATGAGAAGGAGCCAGCAAGGGTTGAATGGGGGAGAGAGTGGAACGGGCAGAGGGAGGAGCAAGGACAAGGCCCTGAAGAACAGAACAGAGTTGGAGTGGGCTGAGAGAGGGGTGGCAGGATGCCGTGAGGCCCAGGACATCACAGGGCCAATCTATGAGGGATCTGTGGCCAGGATGAGGGGTGTGTGTTTGGTTTTTTTTTTTCTGAGATGAATGGAAATGGGAGCTGTGGAAGGCTTCTAAGCCGAGGAGGAACAGCCTTTGACATTGGTTCTAACAAGATCCCTCTGGCTGTGTGTGGGGAACAGTCTGGAAGGAGCCAGGGTGGGAACAAGGAGCAGTGAGCAGTGAGGAGGCAGCTCTAGTGGTCCACGCCGGGGGGTGGACTAGGGTGGAGGCAGTGGAAGTAGGGAGAAGTGGTTGGAATGTAAATATGTTTTCGAGGTGGAGTCCAAAGAACTGCATGGATTGTACATCGCAGGTGGTGGAAGGTGGTCCCGCCCTCTGAGATGGGCGTGGGTAGGGCAGAACAGGTATTATTATTGTTAAAAGGGAGCGCACACCATGATTGATGTCATTGATTTTATCGAATGGCACACATGCAAAATGTTGAATTGGCAAATGTGTTCTCTATAGTTTTACAATGATAAAATAGGAGGGGGGAGATGAAGGCCGGGGGACCTGTTAGTTGGCCTTTACCTTCATCCAGGTGAGAGGTGATCAAGTGGGGGAGCTATTACAGAGGGGAGTGGACACGGGGCGTTCAGGAGAAGGAAGAACCAGGCCCACCCCCAGGGTTTTGGCAACTGTGGGGTGCTGGGGCTGTTAGCAAAAAGGAGGGCAGGGGCTTTGTCATTTGGAGTCGCGGTCCCTGCTCCGAGCACACAGTTGGCCCTTAAGAAATATGTCTTGGGGGAAAAAAAAAAGTTTTGAAGAAATAATGGATGCCACAACATGGATGAACCTCGTAAACGTCTTGCTGAGAGAAATAAGTCAGTCGCAAAAGGATAAATACTGTGTGATGCCATTTACATGGAATGAAATATGTAGAAACCAAAGATTATTAATGGTTACCGGGAGTGAAAGAGAAGCCCTGGTGGTAAAGTAGTTAAGAGCTAAGCTGCTAACCAAAACGTGGGCAGTTCGGATCCACCAGCTGCTCCTTGGAAACCCTATGGGGCGGTTTTTGTCTATAAGGTCGCTATGAGTCAGAATGGACTCACTGGTTTTGTTTCTGGTACGAGTGGAAGAACGGTGGAAGGGGGAGTTTTTGTTTGGGTTTATGTTAATGGTGGTGGAATATTTTGGAAAAGGATAGCAAGATGTGGCGGCACAACATGAAAAATGTAATCCACGTCATTTAATTGTAAACGTGGACATTATTGTGTTGGCTCATGTTTTGATGTATATATTTTCACCACAGGAGTCTCTGGGTGGCGCAGATGGTTAAGCACTCAATTACTAGCCGAAAGGTTGGCGGTTCAAATCCACCCAGAGGCATCTCGGAAGACAGGCCTGGTGATCTGCTTCTGAAAGGTCACAGCCGTGAAAACCCTATGGAGCAGTTCTGCTCTGCACACATGGGGTCGCCATGAGTTGGAATCGACTCCATGGCAACCAGCAACGACAACATTTCCACCACAATAAAAAAGAAAAGAAACGAAAGGGATGGCAAAGGCTCGGGAGGTCTTGGGAGGTAATCAAGCCTTGTCTGATAACCAGCTCACCACCGTTTTTTTTGCTTTTTGCTTCTCCCGCAGAGATTATTGACGAGTACATCAAGGAGAACGGCTTCGGCCTGGAGGGGGCGCAGGCGGGCCTGGGCGAGGGGCTGCCGCGCCTGGTGTCGCGCGGGGCGGCTTCCCTGAGCACTGTGACCCTGGGCCCCGCGGCGCCCCGGCCCCCAGCCACACCGCAGCCCTGGGGCTGCCCCCTGGGCCGGCTTGTGCCCCCTGCCCCGGGCCCCGGCCCACGGCCGCACCTGGTCATCACCGAGCAGCCCAAGCAGAGAGGCATGCGTTTCCGCTACGAGTGCGAGGGCCGCTCGGCCGGCAGCATCCTGGGCGAGAGCAGCACGGAGGCCAGCAAGACGCTGCCAGCCATAGAGGTGGGGCCTGGGCCTAGGGGCGGGGGGCGCCGGCTTAGCCGCATCCAAGATTGATCTGCATGTATTTAGTTATATGGTCCTTGGGTGGCTCAAACTGTTTGCACTAGTCTACTAACCTGAAGGTTGGAGGTTTAAAACCCACCCAGCAGTGCTGCAGAAGAAAGGCCTGGCAATCTTCTTGCCTAAAGATTGTTGTTGTTGCTGTTGTTACGTGCTGTTTAGTCAGTTCCGACTCATAGCGACCCCGTGTACAACGGAATGAAATACTGCCGGGTCTTGTGCTATCCTCACAATCGTTATGCTTGAGCCATTGTCGCAGCCACTGTGCCAATCCATGTCATCGAGGATCTTCCTCCTTTTCACTGACCCTCTACTTTACCAAGCACGATGTCCTTCTCCAGGGACGGATCCCTCCTGATAACATGCCCAAAGTATGTGAAACGTAGTCTTGCCATCCTTGCTTCTAAGGAGCATTCTGGTTATACTTCTTCTAGGACAGATTTGTTCATTTTTCTGGCAGTCCACGGTATATTCAATATTCTTCGCCAACACCGCAATTCAAAGGCGTCAGTTTTTCTCCTGTCTTCCTTATTCATTGTCCAGCTTTAGTCTTCAAGGTGACATCTTTGCTTTTTAGTGCTTTAAAGAGGTCTTTTGTGACAGATTTGCTCAATGCAATATATCGTTTGATTTCCTGACTGCTGCTTCCGTGGATGTTGATTGTGGATCCAAGTAAAATCAAATCCTTGACAACTTCAATCTATTCTCCGTTCATCATGACGTTGCTTATTGGTCCAGTTGTAAGAATTTTGTTTTCTTTATGTTGAGGTGTAATCCATACTGAATACTGTGGTCTTTGATCTTCTTCAGTAAGGGCTTCAAGTCCTCTTCACTTTCAGCAAGCAAGGTTGTGTCATCTGCCTAACGCAGGTTGTTAATGAGTCTTCCTCCAATTCTGATGTCCCATTCTTCGTACAGTCCGTCTTCTCGGATTATTTGCTGAACATACAGATTGAACAGGTATGGTGAAAGAATGCAGCCCTGACGCACACCTTTCCTGACTTTAAACCATGCAGTATCCCCTTGTTCTGTTTGAACAACTGCCTCTTGATTTATGTACAGGTTCCTCATGAGCACAATGAAGTGTTCGGGAGTTCCCATTCTTCACGGTGTTATCCATAATTTGTTATGATCCACACAGTTGAATGCCTTTGCATAGTCAATAAAACACAGGTAAACATCTTTCTGGTATTGTCTGCTTTCAGCCAGGATCCATCTGACACCAGCAGTGATATCCCTTGTTCTACATCCTCTTCTGAATGAGGCCTAAATTTCTGGCAGTTCGCTGTTGATGTACTGCTGCAGCTGCTTTTGAGTGATCTTCAGCAAAATTTTACTTGTGTGTGATATTAATGATATTGTTCGATAATTTCCGCATTCGGTTGGATCACCTTTCTTTGGAATGGGCGTAAATATAGATCTCTTCCAGTCAGTTGGCCAGGTGGCTGTCTTCCAAATATCTTGGCATAGATGGGTGAGCACTTCCAGCGCTGCATCCATTTGTTGAAACATCTCAGTTGGTATTCCATCAATTCCTGGAGCCTTGTTTTCCACCAATGCCTTCAGTGCAGCTTGGACCTCTTCCTTCAGTACCATCGGTTCCTGATCATATGCTGCCTCCTGAAATGGTTGAACGTCGACCAATTCTTTTTGGTATAATGACTCTGTGTATTCCTTCCGTCTTCTTTTGATGCTTCCTGTGTCATTCAGTATTTTGCCCATAGAATCGTCCAGTATTGCAACTTGAGTCTTGAATTTTTTCTTCAGCTCTTTCACCTTGAGAAATGCCGAGCATGTTCTTCCCTTTTGGTTTTTCTATCTCCAGATCTTTACACATGTCATTATAATACTTTGTCTTCCTGAGTCGCCCTTTGAAATCTGTTCAGCTCTTTTACTTCATTTCTTCCTTTTGTTTTAGCTGCTCTACGTTCAAGAGCAAGTCTCAGAATCTCTTCTGACATCCATTTTGGTCTTTTCTTTCTTTCCTGTCTTTTTAATGACCTCTTGCTTTCTTCATATATGATGTCCTTGATGTCATTCCACAACTTGTCTGGTCTTCAGTCATTAGTGTTCAATGTGTCAAATCTATTCTTGAGATGGTCTCTAAATTCAGGTGGGATATACTCAAGGTCGTACTTTGGCTCTCGTAGACTTGTTGTAATTTTCTTCAGCTTCAACTTGAACGGGCATGTGAGCAATTGATGTTCTGGTCCTCAGTCAACCCCTGGCCTTGTTCTGACTGATGATATTGAGCTTTTCCATCATCTCTTTCCACAGATGTAGTCGATTTGATTCCTGTGTGTTCCATCTGACAAGGTCGACGTGTATAGTTGCTGTTTATGTTGTTGAAAAAAGGTATTTGCAATGAAGAAGTCATTGGCCTTGCAAAACTCTACCATGTGATCTCCGGCGTTGTTTCTATCACCAAGACCGTATTTTCCAACTACTGATTCTTCTTTGTTTCCAACTTTCACATTCTAATCACCAGTAATTAGCGATGTATCCTGATTGCATGTTCGATCAATTTCAGGCTGCAGAAGTTGGTAAAAATCTTCAGTTTCTTCAACTTTGGCCTTAGGGGTTGGTGCGTGAATTTGAGTAATAGTCATATTAACTGGTCTTCCTTGTAGGCTTATGGGTATTATCCTATCACTGACAGCGTTGTACTTCAGGATAGATCTTGAAATGTTCTTTTTGACGATGAATGCAATGCCATTCCTCTTCAAGTCGTCCTTCCCGGCATAGTAGACCGTATGATTGTCTGATTCAAAATGGCCAATACCAGTCCATTTCAGCTCACTAATGCCTAGGATATCAATGTTTATGCGTTCCATTTCATTTTTGGCAACTTCCAATTTTCCTAGATTCATACTTCTTACATTCCACGTTCCTGTTATTAATGGATGTTTGCAGCTGTTTCTTCTCATTTTGAGTTGTGCTATATCAGCAAATGAAGGTCCCAAAAGCTTGACTCCATTCACGTCATTAAGGTCGACTCTACTTTGAGGAAGCAGCTCTTCCCCAGTCGTCTTTTGAGTGCCTTCCAAGCTGGGGGGCTCATCTTCCAGCACTGTATCAGACGGTGTTCTGCTGGTGTTCATAACGTTTTCACTGGCTAATTCTTTCCCGAAGTAGACTGCCAGGTCCTTCTTCCTAGTCTGTCTTAGTCTGGAAGCTCAGCTGAAACCTGTCTGCCATGGATGACTCTGCTGGTATTTGAATATGGATGGCATAGCTTCCAGCATCACAGCAACGTGCGAGCCCGCACAGTATGACAAACTGACAGACGCCTGGGGGGTGCCTAAAGATTATAGCTGAGAAAACCAATGGAGCAGTTCTGCTCTGTAATACATGGGGTCGCCATGAGTTGGAATCGACTCAATGGCAACACGTTTTTTAAAAAATTTGCTCATATACACATGTTGTTGCTGTTAGTTGCCGTCCAGTCGATTCCAGCTCAGACTCGTGATGACCCAGTGTGGCAGAGTAGAACTGCTCTGTAGGGTTTTCAAGGCTGTGTCCTCTCTTTTTCTTTTCTTTTATTGTGCTTTAGGTGAAAGTTTACAGAGCAAATTAGTTTCTCATTCAAAAATTTAGACACAGACTGTTTCGTGACATTGGTTGCAATCCCTGCACTATGTCAGCACTTCCCCCTTTCCACCCTGGGTTCTCTGTGTCTGTTCAACCAGTTTTCCAGTACCTTCCTGCCTTCTCGTCTTTGCTTTTAGCCAGATGTTGTCCATTTGGTCTCGTCTACTTGATTGATTTAAGAAGCACGTTTCTCAATTGTGTTATTGTTTGTTTTATAGGCTGTCTAATCTTTAGCTGAAAAGTGAACTTCGGGAGTGGCTTCAGTTCTGAGTTAGAAAGGTGTCTGGGCCCATAATCTCGGGGGTTCCTCTAGTCCCTGTCAGACTAGTAAGTCTGGTCTTTTTTGTGAGTTTGAATTTTGTTCTACATTTTTCTCACGCTCTGTCCAGGACACTTTATTGTGATTCCTGTCAGAGAGGTCAGTGGTGGTAGCTGGGCACCATCTAGTTCTTCTGGGCTCAGGCTGGTGGAGGCTGTGGTTCATGTGGTCCATTAGTCCTTTGAAGGCTGTGTCTTTTCAGAAGCAGACCTCCAGGCCTGTCTTCGGAGATGCTTCTGGGTGGGTTCAAACTGCCAACCTTTCGGGTAGTAGTCAAGTGCTTAACTGTTTATTCATATGGGTATAGTTATTATTATTGCTGTTGGTATTTTTGAACCCAGTAGTTCTGTTGTCTGGCTCCAAATTCAAAAAAGGTTTAAAAGGATATTCAGAGAAAGGCTTCCTTCCTGGCAATTGGGCAGTTTTTCTCAAAATTCTTATTTCTCTTAATGGTGTATAGCCTCCTGGTTTACCTTGAACTTTACTTGAGAACCAGAGTGCCCGGGTTCGAATCCCAGCGCTGCCATTTACTAGCTGTGCAACCTAGGCAGGTTACCCAGTCCCTCTGTGCCTCAGTTTCCTCCTCTACAAAATGAGGATCTGTTATTTCCTTCACGTATATCTCTCACATAAACGTCTGTCAGTGAAATTGCAGGTCCAAGTTGGTTTCATGGATATTGCCAAATTGCCCTCCTCGGGATTGTACTGCTTTGTATTTCTCTCTGCAGTATCTGAGAGGTCTGTTCCCTCACACCTCCCCAACACAGATCCTTCACAAGCTTCTGTACCTTTGCCCAAATTGTTTTTTTTTTTTTTTAAATTTTATCTATTTTGTTTTGTTGAGAGTAGACACAGCAGAACATACACCAGTTCAACAGTTCCCACATGTACAATTCAGTGACATTGATCACATTCTTCCAGTTGTACAACCGTTCTCACCTTCCTTTTCTGAGTTGTTCCTCCCATTAACATAAACTCACTACCCTCTAAGATTCCTGTCTAATCTTTCAAGTTGCTGTTGTCAATTTATTCCCATACAGATAGATCTTAGGAGCCCTGGTGGTGCAGTGGTTAAGCACTCGGCTGCTAATTGAACCCACCAGCAGCTCTGCGGGAGGAAGATATGACAGTGTGCTCCCATAAATCTTACATCCTTGGAAACCCTATGGGGCAGTTCTGCTATGTCTTGTAGGGTGTCCGTGAGTCAGAATCGACTTGACAACGGTAGGTTTGGTTTTTGGTTTAGCTAGATCTTAAAAGAGCACAATGCTCAAGGCAGATGTTGTTTACTAGTTAAGCTAAACTATTGTTTGGTTTTACAAAGACTTCAGAGGATATTTTTGGTTTAAAGTGCCCAAATAGTTCTTTCTTTCTTTTATTGTGCTTTAAGCAAAAGTTTACAATTCAAGTTAGTTTCTCATACAAAAATTTGTACACACATTGTTATGTGACCCTAGTTGCTCTCTCTATACTGTGACAGCACACTCCTCCTTTCCACCCCTGATTCCCCGTGTCCATTCAACCAGCTCCTGACCCTCTCTGCCTTCTCATCTCACCTCTGGAGGGGAGCTGCCCATTTAGTCTCATGTATCTACTTGAGCTAAGAAGCACACTCTTCATGAGTATCATTTTATGTCCCACAGTCCAGTCTAATCTTTGAAGAGTTGGCCTCGGGAATTGTATTAGTGTTGGGTTGACAGAGAGTCTGGCAGCCATGTCTTCCAGGGTCGCTCCAGTCTCAGTCAAACCGTTAAGTCCGGTCTTTTTACTAGAATTTGAGTTCTGCACCCCACTTTTCTCCTGCTCCATCTGGGACTCTCTGTTGTGTTCCCTGTCAGGGCGGTCATTGGTGGTAGCTGGGCACCATTTAGTTCTTCGGGTCTCAGGCTGATGGAGTCTCTGGTTTATGTGGTCCTTTCTGCCTCTTGGGCTAATATTTTCCTTGGGTCTTCGGTGTTAAAGTGCCCAAATAGTTCTTGAACCTGAATTTTGTACCAGTTGTTCCCTCAGCCACAGTGCTGGCTGCAGCTTTCTCCTGGGCTCCAGCTTCCAGCCTTCTCCAAATTCCCTAACACAAGGCGGCTAGAGGGGGCCCATTTAATTACACATCTGCTCCTCCTCTGCTCAGATCCCTTCCTTGGCTCCCCAGTGCCCTGGCGAGCAAGCCCAAGCTCCTCCCTCAGCCTCCAAGACCTCTCATTGTCTAGGTCCTACTGCCCCTCCTCCCCAGCCCCTTCCCCTCACCGCCTTCCAGTCAATTCCTGCTCATAGTGACCTCACGTAACAGAGTAGAATTGCCCCATAGGATTTTCTTTGCTGTCATCTTTTTTTTTTATTTTATTTTAATTTATTGTGTTTTCAGTGGAAGTTTAGGCTCCCATTTAACAATTATTGTAGAAATTGTTAGAAACCCTGGTGGTGCAGTGGTTAAGTGGTATGGCTGCTAACCAAAAGGTTGGCAGTTCAGATCTACTAGGTGTTCCTTGGAAACTCTATGGGGCAGTTCTACTCTGTCTTACAGGGTCACTATGAGTTGGAATTGACTTGATGGCAATGGGGTGAGGGGGAGTTTATACAGATTGTTCAGAAACATTGGCTACATATTTCACAATGTGTCAACATTCTCGTAATTCCCTTTTGGATGTTTCACTTCCAGTAATCCAGTGTCCCTGTCCCCTTACACTTTCATCTCTGCTTTAGAGTAACTGTTAACCATTTGGTCTCATATAGATGGTTTTTTAAAGGTGTGCAGTACTCACAGGTAATAGTCTTTATTTTATGAGCCAATCTGTTATTTAGCTAAAGTTCCCTCAGTAGGGAGTTTCATTTCAAGGTTTAAGGGGTATCTCAGGGCGACAGTCTCAGGGCATCCTCCAGTCTCAACCGGTCCAGTAAGTCTGGACTTTTTAAGAATTTCAGTTCTGTTCCATATTCTTCTCCCCTTCTATCAGGATCCATCTATTGATTGTTGTTATTTTATCTGGCTCCAGCTAATATGGGGGTTGGAGCCCTGGTGGCATAGCTCAGCTGCTAACCAAAAGGCTGGCTGTTTGAATCCACCAGCCACTCCTTGGAAACCCTATGGGGCAGTTCTACTCTGTCCTGTAGGGTCGCTATGCGTCGGAATAGACTCAACAATTTTTTTTTTTTTTTTTAACGTGACCATAGGTAGGTCTCTGGGTGGCACAAGTGGTTTGAACCCACCCATAGGCACCTCGGAAGAAAGGCCTGGCGATCTGCTTCCAAAAGGTCACACCCTTGAAAGCCCTGTGGAGCAGTTGTATTCTGCACCACATGGGGTCACCAGGAGCCTTGGAATGTGGCCAAGAGTGGCATGGACTCAGCAGGACGTTTTGGTTAAAAACATAATTAACTTTGATCTGCTTATGTCAAATGACTGTTTTTTTCAGGAACTGTACAGTTGTGGTGTGTGTGGTGGAGGGGGGGCAGTTGTGTAGTCCCTTACTCATCTTTAAGCATTTCGTCTGTGTTGTCAGTTTGAGAGGGTTTTTTTTCCAACGTTGTGTCTCAACTTCTTCTTTTGAAAAGTTTTTTTATTTTAATTTATTGTGCTTTAGGTGAAAGTTTACAGTTCAAGTTAATTTCTCATACAAAAATTTATGCACATATTGTTATGTGACACTAGATGCAATCCCTGTAATGTGACAGCACACTCTCCCTTTCTGCCCCAGGTTTTCCATGTCCCTCCAACCAGCTCCTGTCCCTTCCTGCCTTCTCATCCTGCCTCCAGACAAGAGCCACCCATTTGGTCTCATGTATCCGCTTGAACTAAGAAGCACACTCTTCACGAGTATTATTTTATATTTTATAGTCCAGTCTAATATTTGTCTGAAGAGTGGGCTTTGGGAATGGTTTTAATTCTGGGTTAACAGAGCGTCCAGGGTCCATAGCTTTGGGGGTTCCTCCAGTCTCAGTCAGACCCTTAAGTCTGGTCTCTTTTGTGAATTTGAGCTCTGCTCTGCACTTTTCTCCTGCTCCGTCCGGGACTCTGTCGTGTTCCCTGTCAGGGCGGTTATTGGTGATAGCCAGGCACCATCTAGTTCTGTTTTGAAAAGTTTTAAACCTACTTAAAATTTATAAGAAGAGTACAGTGAACACCTACACATCTTTTGCTACATTGACTTTATGTCTTTTCGTTTGTCTGTCTCTCTGTCTGTATGTGTATGTATAGAGAGTAATTTGAAAGTAAGTTGGAGACATGGTGACATTTCACCCAAAATATTTTGGTGTGTGTCTTTTGAGAACAAGGACATTTTCCTACAGGGTTGCGGTTTGTTATTGTTGGTTGCTTTTCAGTTGATTTGGTCTCATGACAACCCCGTGTGTGTCAACCCCGTGTGTGTCAAAGTAGAAATGCTCCATAGGGTGGTTTTTTTTGTTTTTTTTTTTTTTAAACTGTGTTTTCGGTGAAGGTTTACACAGCAGTTTAGGTTCCTATTCGACAATTTGTACACAAGTTGTTCAGTGACATTGGTTACATTCTTCACAATATGTGAACATTCTCATTATTTCCATTCTGGTTGTTCAGTTTCCATTCATCTAGTTTCCGTGCCCCCTTACATTCTCATCTTTGTTTTAAAGTAATTGTTGACCATTTGGTCTCATATAGGTGATTTTTTAAAGGAGCACAGTACTTAGAGATGATATTCTTTTTTTTTGAGCATTTTATTGTTGTTTAGATGAAGGTTTACAGAGGAAATTAATTTCCCATTCAACAATTCATACACAGCTTGTTTTGTGACATCGGTTTATTTTTTGAGGCAATTTTTTATTTAGCTACAAGGTGACCTCGGGTTAGTTTCGGTGCAAGGTGCTCCATAGGGTTTACAAGGCTATGACGTTTCGGAAGCAGATTGCCAGGCCTTTCTTCCAAGGTGCCTCTGGATGGATTGGTAGTGGGGCACTTAACCATTTGCACCACCCAGGGACTCCTTATACAGAGAGATTTAAAAGTAAGTTGGAAATATGATGACACCTCACTGAAGATATTTTGGCATGTGTCTTTTAAGAATAAGGACATTTTTCTACAATGTAGGATCTGCATAATAACAACACCATTATCACACTCAAGAAATGTAACACTCATACAAGGATATTATCTAATATGAAGTCTAAATTCTAATTACCCCAGTTGTCTCCAGAATGTCCTTTATTTGTTGTGGTTGTTAGGTACCGTCGAGTTGGTTCTGACTCATAGCGACCCTATGTAAAACAGAACGAAACACTGCCTGGTCCTGCACCATCCTCACAATCATTGCTATGTTGCAGCCACTGTGTCATTCCATCTCACTGAGGGTGTTTCTCTTTTTTGCTGTTCCTCTACCAAACATGATGTCCTGTCTCTCGAAGTGCCTCGGGGTGGGTATGATCATCAACTTTTTGGCTAGTAGTTGAGCGCTTAATCATTTGCAATACCCAGGAACTCCCATTGGTTCTTAGAACTTTTTATTTCTAAATATTTCCAGGCAGTTTTTCTGGCTCCGTGTTGGTTTCGGTTTAAAAAAGTTAGGACAATAAATGTCCAATAATAGGGATGACCTGTCTCCATATCTAGATTCAGAATTTTTATCCCTGAGAGGGTACTGAGGAAACTGAGGCTCAGAGAGGGTACTTTACTTGCTCAGGGACACACAGTGAGTTTGCTGTAGTAATGCAGGTAGTCCCCTACTTAGGACAGGGTTCCGTTCCGATGACTTCATCGTAAGTTTGTTGTGACGTAAGTCGAATACCTCTTTTTTTTTTTTTTAGTTTTCATTGTTATTGCTTTTTATTATCAGTATCTTTATATATCTGGCAAAGTTTTGAACAGTAAATCATCAAATTAAACATCTGTGAGTGAGCATCTGAGAATGATAACATCAGCAAATTACTTGCTGCAACATATTACTAAAAAAAAATGGATGGTCGTAGATGCAGTTTGTCGTAACTCAAATACGTCATAAGTCAAGGGCTACCTGTAAACACCTTTACTGAGTGCTCCTTAAGTGCATGTTTAATTATATGCATTTTACAGATGAGGGCAATAAGACTGGAGAGGTTTCTCACACACCTGGTCAATAGCAGAGCCTGGATTTGGTGCCAGGTCTGGTTTACCCCAAGGCTACACATCTTATTCGGGTTCCCGCGTGGCATCTCAAAGGTGGAACACTTTCGGCCCTGGAGTTCTCATAAATCCTGAGACTGTTGACGCTGAGCTTTTCAGGATCTCCTCATATTAGAGCAAGGGACTGGTTAAATGAATGGCTTTAATCCTATTTGACTCAATGAAATGTACAGATAATATTACCTACCTCCACTCAGGTTGTTGATGTTGTTAGGTACCATGGAGTTGTTTCCGACACACAGCAACCCCGTGTGACAGAGTACAACTACCCCATAGGGTTTTCTTGGCTGTAATCTTTACAGGAGCAGATCATCAGGTCTTTTTGCAGCTGCGGGGTGGCTTTGAACCACCAACCTTTAAGTTAGCTGCTGAGTGCTTAACCATTTTGCCACCAGAGCGCCTTTCTCCTCTCATAAACAAACAAACAAACAAAAAAAAAACCCAAACCCATTGCCATCGAGTCGATTCTGACTCACAGCAACCGTATAGGACAGAGTAGAACTGCCCCCATAGGGTTTCCAAGGAGCGGCTGGTGGATTCGAACTGCCAACCTTTTAGTTAGCAGCCGTAGCTCTTAACCACTGCACCACCACCGTAACTGTAATATAAAGGAGAAATAGAAATAAAAGGTAATTACCACATCATATAAGCATATTTCCACCACCCGTCTGTCAATTTGTCGTACTATGGTGACTTGTGTGTTGCTGTGTTGCTGGAAACTATGTGACTGGTATTTCCAATACCAGCAGGATGACCCATGGTGGACAGGTTTCAGCAGAGCTTCCAGACTAAGACAGACTAGGAAGAAAGGTCTGGCAATCCACTTCCAGAAATCAGCCAATGAAAAGTTTATGGATCACAACAGAACATTGTCCAATAGAGTGCTGGAAGATGAGCCTCCTAGGCTGGAAGGCACTACGCAGTAGTCACAACAATGGACTCAGACATACTGCTGATTGTAAAGATGGCACGGGACCATGTAATGTTTCCTTCTGTTAAAGTAAAGTTGCCCTGAGTCGGAGTTGACTTGATGGCAGCGAACAATAACACCACCATAAGCACATTTGTTTGTATGTAAATGCTTTGGCACAGCCCCATGGCAAACATCAGGAAGGAGGCAGATGCATGTGATTGTAGTGGACTCTTTGTTGATGCGGCAGCCACAAACGTAGCCTGACCCAAAGGTGCGAATTTAAATGCCACATGTGGGGTTCCCATTGGTAACTGGATTTTCCAAAGCGTCAAGTGACTCTCAGTCTAAACAAAATCCAGTTTTCCCTCAAATAACAGGATGGCTACAGTTCTTGGCATATTCAACGTATGTTAAAATTGTGGGAAAAAACACTCCACTATGTATGTAAACCAGAGTAGCTAGATTCTGGGCTCTGCTCATTTTAAACAGGTTGGTCACTGACATGGATGTCCGGTGGGACATTCAGAAGTCTCGCAGGACACAGGACGGTTGTGTGGGGCTGGCTCTGGTGTTGCAGGCTGTCTAGTATCTCTGGCCCTGTCTACTGCCTACTATGGGTCTCCAGCACAGTGTCAACCAAAAAATAAACCAGTTGCCGTGGAGTCAACTTTGACTCGTGGTGACCCCACATGTGTCAGAGTAGAGCTGGGCTCCACAGGGTTTTCAATGGCTGATTTTTCAGAAGTAGATCACCAGGCCTTTCTTCCGAGGTGCCTCTGGGTGGACTTGAGCCTCTAGCCTTTCGGTTAGCAGCCCAGTACTCTAAGGGTTTGCACCACCAGGGGACTCTGTGTTAACCAAAGTTGTTGTTAGTTGCTGTTGAGTTGATTCGGACTCATAGCGACCCACGTGTTACAAAGCAGAACTGCTCCATAGAGTTTTTTAGCTGTAATCTTAAAAGAGGGAGCCCTGGTGGAGCAACAGTTAAGTGCTTGGCTGCTAGCCAAAAGGTTGGCAGTTTGAACCTACGCAGTGGCTCTGTGGGAGAAAGACCTGGCAATCTGCTTCTGTAAAGATTATAGCTGAGAAAACCCTATGGGGTAGTTCTGCTCTGTCACATGGAGTTGTTATGAGTCGGAATCAACTCGATGGCACTCAGCAACAACAACAATCTTAAAAGAAGCAGATCCCCAGAAGCCTTTTCTTCCACGGTGCCACTGGGTGGACTTGAACCTCTAGCCTTTCTGTTAGCAGCAGAGCACAAACTGCACCGCCGAGGCATTCAGCATCAACCAAAATCATCCCCAATATTACAAATGGCCCCTAGAGGGCAGCACTCCTCCGCTTTGACTCACTGGTTAATTGCTGGATTTTTATAGGCATGGCCTTGTAGAAGCTTCAGAGCAAGCTGTGGAAGGTCTCCGATGCCTACAGGGCCCTGGGATGACCCAGGGAAACCAAACGGCTAAGTGGGTCTGTCTCTGCCCCTTTATTTGCTGCTGTCCAGGGCTGCTGAGCAGGAATTCCAGACTGGGTTTTTTTTTTAAGGAGCCTTGGCAGCTCAGTGTTTAAGTGCTCAGCTGCTAACCAAAACGTTGGCAGTTCGAACCCACTAGCCACTGTGTGGGAGAAAGATGTGGCAGTCTGCTTCTGTAAAGGTGACAGCCTTGGAAACCCTAAGGGGTGGTTCTACTCTGTCCTATAGGGTCGCTATGAGTCGGAGTCGATTCTACGGGAATGGGTTTGGTTGGTTTTGGGTTTTTGTTTGTTTTTTTAAAAGCATCTGGCAATCTGAAATAACATGATATGTCACCGCTTGTAAATGTGGGCTCCAAAATCTTCCCAACTTTTTATTTTGAAAATTTGTAAGCCTACAAGGAAGTTAAAAGAATAGTACAAACAACACCAGTATGCCCTTCATCTAGATTCGCCAGTTGACATTTTACCATGTTTGCTGTATATCTCTCATTCCACACACACACACACACACACACACACACACACACACACAAATACACACACACATTGTTTTCGTTTTAAATTGATAAGAAGGCACTGATGTTAGTAAACAGTGAAATTTTTGCTGAACCATTTAAAAATGAGCCATAGATAAAATGTTAACCAGACCAAACCCAACCCACTGTTGTTGAGTCGATTCCGACTCCAACTCATAGTGACCCTATAGGACAGAGAAGAACTGCCCCATAGGGTTTCCAAGGCTGTAATCTTTTTTTTTTTTTTTAATTGTTGTGCTTTAAGTTAAAGTTTACAATTCAAGTTAGTTTCTCATACAAAAGTTTATACATATGTTGTTATGTGACCCTAATTGCTCTCCCTATACTGTGACAGCACACTCCTCCTTTCCACCCCGGATTTCCCGTGTCCATTCAACCAGCTCCTGACCCTCTCTGCCTTCCCATCTCACCAGGCTGTAATCTTTATGGAAGCAGACTGCCACATCTTTCTCCAGTGGAGCAGCTGGTGGGTTTGAACTGCTGACCTTTAGGTTGGCAGCCGAGCGCTTTAACCACTGCGCAACCAGGTCTCCTTTAGGTATAATGTTACTTCACCCTAAATACTTTAACATGCATCTCCTAAGAATAGACTGCTACACAGCTGCAATACTGTTACCACCCCTGAGAAAATTAGCAAGAATTCTGTATCATCATCTGACGTACAGGCCATATTTAAATTTACCAGCTGTCTCCAACATGTGTTTTGTACTTTTTTCTTCCCCCTCAACTCAGGACCCAATTAAGGTTCATACTTTGCATTTGATTGTCAGGTCTCTTTTGTCTTGCTCCTTTTTAAAAACTTGAGCTATAAGTTACATATTGCGCAGTCCTTGTGTGGCACAAACCGGTAAGTGCGCGACAGCTAGCTGAAAGGTTGGCAATTCAAACCCACCCAGAGGTGCCTCAGAAGACAGACTTGGCGATCTGTTTCTGAAAGGTCACAGCCTTGAAAAGCCTCTGGAGCAGTTCTACTACACACACATGGGGCTGCCATGAGTTGGAATCTGGTTGGTTGCTTAAAGTACAGAAGGAGTCCCTACACACACACACACACACACACACACACACACACACACACACACACACACACACACACACACACACACACACACACACACACACACACACACAACACACACACACACACACACACACACACAGTTCTTGCCATTGAGTCGATTCCAACACACAGCGACCCTACAGGACAGAGTAGAACTGCCCCCTGGGGTTTCCAAGGAACGGCTGGTAGATTTGAACTGCCAACCTTTTAGTTAGCAGCTGAGCTCTTAACCGCTGTGCCACCAGGGGTCCCAAGGAGTCCCTGGGTATTACAAATGGTTAATGCTCTTGGCTGCAAACCAAAAAGTTAGAAGTTTGAGTCCATCTAGAGGTGCCTCAGAAGAAAGTCCTGGCAATCTACTTCCAAAAAATCAGCAATTGAAAACCGTATGGGAGCACAGTTCTACTCTGACACACATGGGGTCTCTATGAGTTCGACCCCATGGCAACTGGTATTGATTAAAGTACACAAACCTTAAGTGTACACTCAATCGATTTTTACATACGTATCCACTGTGTGGAGCCCTGGTGGTGTAGCAGTTAAGAACTCGGCTGCTCAGGGAACACAGCAGAGAGCCCCAGATGGAGCAGGAGAAAGGTGGGGTGCAGAACTCAAATTCTAGTAAGAAGACCAGACTTAATGGTCTGACTGAGACTGGAGGGGCTCCGGAAGACATGGCCACTGGATTCTCTATCTGCCCAGAACTAAAACAATTTCCGAGGCCAACTCTTCAGACAGGGATTAGACTGGACTATGGGGCATAAACTGATACTCGTGAGGAGCGTGCCTCTAAGCTCAAGTAGATACAAGAGACTAAATGGGCAGTTTCTGTCCGGAGGTGAGATGGGAAGGAGAGGGTTAGGAGCTGGTTGAATGGACATGGGGAATCAGGGGTGGAAAGGAGGAGCGTGCTGTCACAGTATGGGGAGAGCAATTAGGGTCACATAACAATGTGTGTATAAATTTTTGTATGAGGAAAAAAAATAGAACTTGGCTGCTAACCAAAAGGTTGACAGTTCAAATCCACCAGTCGCTCCTTAGAAACCCTATGGGGCAGTTCTATTCTGTCTTCTAGGGTGGCTATGAGTCGGCATCAACTCAATGGCAACAGGTTTGGGGTTTTTTTTTTTTTTTTTGTTATCCACTGTTTAACTACCATCTAGATCAAAATACATGATTTGCTCTCTTTTTTTTTTTTTAAATTAATTAGTTGATTTTTTATTGTGGTAAGAAAATACACACAGCAAAACATACACCAATTCAACCATTTCCCCATGTATAATTCAGTGATAATGATCACATTCTTCCAGGTGTGCAGATTTGGTCTCTTAATTCAGAATATGATGCCCATCTTTTTATAGATCTTTCACAGGCTGATTTAAAAAAAAAAAAAGAGACTAGACTGTATTTCAGAGCAGTTTTAGGTTTACAGAAAAATTGTACAGAAAGTTCAGAGAGCTCTGATATAACCACTACCTATTCTGGACCCCCACAGTTTCTCCTATTACGAACATATTGCATTAGTGGGGCGCATTTGCTGTAATTGATGAACCGATATGGATATATTATTGTTAATTAAAGCCCGCAGTTCACATTAGGGCTCACCGTTTGAGTTGTACAGGTGTGTGGGCTTTGACCAACACGTAGTGCCAGCCATCCATCATTACAGTGTCAGATAGAATAGCTTCGCTACCCAAAAAATGGCAGGACTGATATTTTTTTACATAGTAGAACAGCCTTCAGTTTGGGCTTACCTGATATCTCTTCCCTGGTTGCACAGTGGCTAAGAGCCTGGCTGCTAATCAAAAGGTCGGCAGTTCGAATCTACCAGCTGCTTCTTGGAAACCCTATGAGGCAGTTCTACTCTGTCCTGTAGGGTCGCTATGAGTTGGAATTGATTCAATGGCAATGGGTTTGTTTTAGTTTTTTTTGATGTTTCTTCATGGTTAGGTTCAGGGGATACACTTAAAAAATTTTTTTTGGTGCAAATATGCCAAATAAAACATAGGTCATCTCAACAATTTCTGTGTATACTATTCAGTGACATTGATTCCGTTCTTCAAATGGTGCAACCATTCTCATCCTCCTTTTCTGAATTTTCTTCTCCCATTAACATAACCTCTAAGGAACCCTGGTGGTGCAGTGGTTAAGCACTCAGCCGCTAACCGAAAGGTTGGTGGTTCAAACCTAGCCAGTGGCTCTGTGGGAGAAAAGACCTGGGGATCTGCTCCTGTAGAGATGACGGCCAAGAAAACCCTAGGGGGCAGTTCTTCTCTGTCCCATAGGGTCACTGTGGGTCAGAATCATATCAGCAGCACCCAACAACAACAACAGCACAACCTCACCGCCCTCCATAAAAAGAACAAACAAACCTGCTGTCATTGAGTCGATCTCGACTCATAGTGACCCTATAGGACAGAGTAGAACTGCTCCATAAGGTTTCTAAGGAGCTGCTGGTGGATTTGAACTGCCGATCCATTGGTTTGCAGCTGAGCTTTTAACCACTGCGCCACCAGGGCTCCTTCACTGCCCTCGGGTGCACTTTTGCAGGGAGATCACAGAAGTGATGTTGTGTCCTTCCTGGCGTACCCCCTCAGGAGGCATCGAGTCATTTTGTCCCAATATTGGTGATGCTGATTGTGATCAAAAAGCCCTGGTGCTGCAGAGGTTAAGTGCTCAGCTGTAACTGAAAGGCAGGCAGTTCGAACCCACCAGCAGCTCCGAGGGAGAAATATGTGGCAGTCACCTTCTGTAAAGATTACAGCTTTGGAAACCCTATGGGGTTTCCACCCAGCGGCACCACGGAAGAAACAGGCCTGGCAACCTGTTTCTGTAAAGATTAAAGCCAGGAAAACCCTATGGAGTAGTTGTACTCTGTAACACATGGGGTCTCCAAAGTCACAAACCAAAAAGAAGAAACCTCAACAATGGAACAAGACTCTGCCCAGTCCTGTGTTATCCCCATGATATGTTGGGGGATCCGTTGTGATCCACAGGGTTTTCACCGGCTGATTTTAGGAAGTAGATCTCCAGGCCTTTCTTCCTAGTCCGTCTTAGTCTGGAAGCTCTGCTGACACCTGTTCAGCATCCTAGCAACACACAAACCCCCACTGACAGACGACTGCGTGTGAGGTACATAGGCAGAAATTGAACCCAGGTCTCCCGCATGGGAGGGGAGAATTCTACCACGGAGCTACCACTGCCCCCCTTTAGGGTCTTAGAAGGGTCTCAAGGAAACACCCTTCCAAATTATTCCATCTTCATATTCTGGTGGAGGATGAGGGAGAGGGGTGGGGAGCTGTCAAAGGCCATCCGAGGGTGTCCAGGTGGGTGCAGGCGTCTGCGATGAGGCCCCCAGAGAGCACCGGTCTTCCTGCAGCTCCGAGACTGCGGAGGGCTGCGGGAGGTGGAGGTGACGGCGTGCCTGGTGTGGAAGGACTGGCCTCACCGAGTCCACCCCCACAGCCTCGTGGGGAAAGACTGCACTGATGGAGTCTGCAGGGTGCGGCTCCGGCCCCACGTCAGCCCCCGGCACAGGTACCTGGCCCCTGCCCCTGACCCCAACTCCTGACCCTTGGTTGTGGAGATTCTAGGGGACTGAGTGAGGATCACCCAGGGAAATCTCAGGGCGGGGAGGGGAGGGACCCACTGCACTTCCTAGATGGGGAAACCGAGGCCTGGGAGGCGGTAGAGGGTCTTAGCTATACTTAGAATCAGGGGCTGTACCAGGCCTGGAACCCTTCCGCACACATGATGCTTCTCCCCATTTTGTAGAGGAGGAAGTTGAGACATTCTAGAAATGAGCAACTAAAAAGTCTTTCAGTGTGCTTGTGGAAATATAATCCTTTAATTCAGGTAAACTGGCATTACTTAGGAGCCCTGGTGGCACGGTGGTTAAGTGCTTGGCTGCTAACCAAAAGGTCGGCAGTTCCAATCCACCAGCCACTCCTTGGAAACCCTATGGGGCAGTTCTACTCTGTCCTATAGGGTCCCTATGAGTCCAAATCAACTCGACAGAAATGAGTTTGGTTTTTTTTTTTTTTTTTTGGTATTATTTAAAAAAAAAAAAAACCTATGTTTTCTATTGAAAAAAGAAGTGACTTCAGGTTCTGTCAATTATATGATGTAATAAGCCTATAAAAATATGCTTCTGACATGTGGGCTAAAAATAAATAATATTGAAGAAAATTAGTTTCTCAATATAAGTCAGGTATAAAACTAAAAAGTATTTTCTCATACAATTTTGAAATGAAAAAAAAAGAATCCTTGATGCCCCTGAGGGGTTGAACCTCAGGCCCCTCCTAATGCTGGGACCCCGGGCCTGGGGTGTCTGAGGCCCCCAAGACTGTGAGCCCCGTGGCAGCAATTGGCCGGAGCTCCTGTGGGTCAGGGCCACCGCCTGCCGCTCACGGGTATCCTCCCTGCCCCACCGGCCACTCAGCTTCAACAACCTGGGCATCCAGTGTGTGAGGAAGAAGGAGATTGAGGCCGCCATTGAGCGCAAGATCCAACTGGGCATCGACCCTTACAACGGTGAGCCCCCCGCCTAAACTGGGCTCCCTGTTCTCCCAAGCCCTTAAGCCCTCTCGGCCTGCCCCTCGCCTTCTCCAGGCCCCATCCCTTCCCTCCATCCCCACTCCCAGGGTGTCCCCTCCCACTCAGCCTTCCCACCTCTCACCCCACAGCCGGGTCCCTGAAGAACCATCAGGAGGTGGACATGAACGTCGTGAGGATCTGCTTCCAGGCCTTGTATCGAGACCAGCAGGGACAGACGTGCCGGATGGACCCTGTGCTCTCTGAGCCTGTCTATGACAAGAGTGAGTTGGGGGTGCTGTGCCCCCTCAGATTGTCCTTGACCACAGGTACCAGAAAGCCCCACGTACAGGGGCATAAACAAGCAGAGAGTTATTTATTTTTATCTCAATTCATATGTCTGCTAGCATGATTCAGCGACTCAGCAATATCAGCTACTATGTGATTCTCTTGGCTTTTCCATCACGGTCATGAAATAGCTGCCACAGCTCGAACATTATATCTGTGTTCAAGGCATGCGACGGGCAGGGTTGACCTGTATGGTTGTGCGTGTTTTGCACTGCTCAATTTCAAGAATCAGCATTTACTGTGTAGCCTACGTAAATGGGACTTCTACTGTTGTACAATGCACAATCTATAAAACTGTACCAGGCAGCCCCAGGGAAGAGGCAGCATGAATACTGTCTCTCTCTTTTATGGAGAGAAAAACCGTTAATGGACAGGCAAGATAACAGTTTGTTCACTGCAGATTTGAGGGTATTAACCCTCCTCCAGGAACCTTCTCAGACCCCTGACCCCACCAGCTCTCCCCAAAGCCCGAGGGTCTCCCTTTTGGCCCTCTGCAGACACTGACCAGACCTCAGTGTGGAGAAAGACTTGTGACCATCCATTGTTATTGTTCTTGTTGTTAGTTGTCGTCCAGTTGATTCTGACTCACGGCGACCCCATGTGTGCAGAGTAGAACTGCACTCCAGAGGGTTTTCAAGGCCATGACCTTTCAGAAGCAGGTTGCCAGACCTGTTTTCCGAGGTGCCTGTGGGTGAATTCGAACTGTCATCCGTTCAGCTAGTAGTTGACCGCTTAACTGTTTGCGCCACCTAGGGGCTCCAGATTGCCCCTTAGCCCCTCCCATCTGAGCTTCATCTTCCTCCACCTGCACCACGGGCCCCAGGAGAATCAGGCCCTACTGTTTCCACCTCCCTCCTCTCCACAGTCCAGGGTGTCTGTGATGACTGCATCCTCAGCTGGCTTACATGCCTCTTCCCCTCCCTCCCTCCCTCCCTCCCTCTCAGAGTCCACAAACACATCAGAGCTGCGGATCTGCCGGATCAACAAGGAGAGCGGGCCATGCACAGGTGGTGAGGAGCTCTACCTGCTGTGCGACAAGGTGCAGAAAGGTGAGAGGCTGGGGCAGGGAGCCCAGGCCAGTCCGGCAGCCAGGGAACCAGAGGGGTGAGAGGGTACGATCATTTCCTAGAACTGCTGTAACCAGTTTCCACAAAGTCCGTGGCTTAACATGACAGAAATGTACTGCTTCACGGTTCTGGAGGCTAGCAGTTCAAATTCAGGGTGTCAGCAGTGCTGTGCTCTCTCTGAAGTCTCCAGAGGAGGATCCTTCCTGGTCTCTTCCAGTTTCTGGTGGCCTCAGGCATTACTTGGCTTGTGGCAGCATCATTCCAATGTCTGCTTCTGCCTTCACATGACTGTGTTCCCTCTAGGTCTCTCTGTATCTGTGTCTTTTACCCTCTTCTTTTTGCAAATAATATTTTATTGTGTTTTTGGTGAAGGTTTACACAGCAGTTTAGGTTCCCATTCAACAATTTGTATACAAATTGTTCAGCGACATTGGTTATATTCTTTACAGCGTGTGAACATTCTCATTATTTCCATTCTGGTTGGTCTGTTTCCATTCATCTAGTTTCCCTGCCCCCTTACATTCTCATGTTTGTTTTAAAGTAATTGTCAACTGTTTGGTCTCGTATAGATGATTTTTTAAAGGAGCGCAGTACTTACGGGTGATACTCATGATTTTTGGAGCCAATTTGTTATTTAGCTACAAGGTGACCTCAGGGGTTAGTTTCAGTTCAAGGTTTGAAGAGTGTCTCAGGGCCATAGTCTTGGGGAGTCCTCCAGTCTCAACCAGGTCTTTTTTTTTAAGGAATTTGGGGTTCTGTTTCACATTTTTCTGCCATTCTATCAGAATCCATCTATTGTGTTCCGGATCAGAATGGTCAGTAGTGGTAGCTGGGCACCATCTAGTTCTTCTGGTCTCAGGGTAGACGAGGCTGTGGTTCATGTAGACTATCTGCCCTGTAGAGTAGTTTCTTCTTTGAGTCTTTGGTTTCCTTCTTTCTCTTTTGCTCCAGATAAGTAGAGACCAATAGTTGTATCTTAGATGGCTGCTTGCAAGCTTTCAAGACCCCAGACACTACTCACCAAACTAGGATGTAGAACAAAAATTTAGTGAACTGTATAGTGAACCAATTGACTGAGATGTCCCACTTGAACATATCTTTTTGAGGGACCCAAATCAACCCCTAGCAGAGGATGAGGAACAGCTGGTTAGCTGGGGCAGCAGAGCGGATAGATCCAGAACTCTGGCTTTGGAGTCAGACAGACGCAGCTGATTCGTTCACTCACTGACTCACTTACTCCCTCCTGTACAAAGACTGAGTGAAGCCTGTATGCTCAGGCACACATGGGATTCTCACACAATTTTGAACGAATGAATGACTGAATGAATAGGCACATGGTTATCGGGCGGCTTCTCTCTGCCATGCCCTGTGCTGGGCAGTGCTGGGGACACAGCTGTGACTAAGACAGCCCCAGCCCTGTCCTCATCCGGCTCTCAGTCCAGTGGGAGGGAGGAGAAGAGAGAAAGATCATGAATGTAAGTGCTGAGAGGGCAGAAGACAAAGTACTGAAATTAGACAACGGAAAGATGGGACTTGGGCATCAAGGAAGGCCTCTCAGGGGATGTGCTGTTTGAGCTGAGATCCAAGGACTTCAGAGGAGATGGGCTGGGGTCTGGAAGCTGGGGCCAGGACAGGGAAGCTGTTTCAGGTGTGGGTGAACGGCTGGAGGTGGGTGTGAGTTCTCGTCCATCATTCATTCACTGGCCGATCTTAGGCAGGTGATTTCACTGCTCTGAGTCTCTGTTTATTCATCTCCAAAATGGGCTGTTAGGATGAGATGAGATCCTAACTGCCCAAGAACCACACTACAGCATTGGCGTTTACCGAGGACTTTCTGAGTGCCAGGCTTGGAGCTTGTTGTTGTTATTAGTTGCCGTGGGGGCAGCTGGGACTCATGGCAGCCTTGTGTGTAACAGAACAAAATGGTGCCTGGTCGGGTGCCATCCTCATGATCATTGGTATGTTTGAGTCCATTGTTTCAGCCATTGTGTCAGTCTACCTCACAAAGGGTTCCCTCGTTTTTGCTGACCCTCTGCTTTACTAGGAGTCGCTGGGTGGTCCAAACAGTTAAGCCCTCAACTACTAGCTAAAAGGTTGGTGGTTGGAACCCACTCACAGGCTCCTGGGAAGACAGGTGTGGCGATTTACTTCTGAAAGGTCACAGCCTTGAAAAGCCCATGGAGCAATTCTACTCTGTACACTTGAGGTCACCATGAGTTGAAATCGACTCGATAGCAGCAAACAACTACTGCTTTTCCAAACATGATGTCCTTTTCTAGCAGCTGGTCTTTCCTGATGATAAGTCCAAAGTAAGCGAGCTGAGGTCTCATCGTCCTCGCTTCTAAGGAGCATTCTGGTCGTATTTCTTCTCAAATGGACCTGTTTGTTCTTCTGGCAGCCCACGGTATATTCATTTTCTTTGTCAACACCACGGTTTGAATGGATCCATACTTCGTCTGTCTTCCTTTTTCATTGTCCAGCTTTCCCATGCATATGAATCAACTGAAAATACCATGACTTGGGTCAGCTGCACCTTAGTCTTCAAAGTGACATCTTTGCTTTTTAGCACTTTAAAGAGGTCTTTTGCAGTACATTTGCCCAATGCAATACGTCTTTGATTTCTTGACTGCTGCTTCCATGGACATTGATTGTTAATCCAAGGAGAACGAAATCCTTGACAACTTGAATTTTCTCTCCATTTATCATGATGTTGCTTATCCGTCCATTTGTGAGGATTTTCGTTTTCTTCAGGTTCAGGTGTAATCCATACTGAAGGCTGTGGTTTTTGACCTTCATCAGTAAATGCTTCCAATTTTCTTTATTTTCAGCAAGCAAGGTTGTGTCATCTGCGTTAGTAATAGGAACAATCATATTTAACATTGACTGAGTATCTGTTACGTACTAAGTCCTCTTCTAAGCCCTTGAGTTGGATTGACTCACTTAATTCTTATTGCAACCCTGTGTAGTAGGTACTGTTGTAATCCCTCTATTAAGGTAGGGAAAGGAGTCTGTCTTAGTCATCTAGTGCTTCTGTAACAGAAATACCACAAGTGGATGGTTTTAACACAGAGAAGTTTATTCTCTCACAGTCCAGTAGGCTACAAGTCCAAATTCAGGGTGTCAGCTCCAGGAGAAGGCTTTCTCTCTCTGTTGGCTCTGGAGGAAGGTCCTTGTGATGCATCAGTCTTCCCGTGGTCTGGGAGCATCTCAGCGCAGGAACCTCTGGTCCAAAGGATGCGCTCTGCTCCTGGCGCTGCTTTCTTGATGGTGTGAGGTTCCCATCTGTCTCTGTTTACTTCTCTCTTTTATATCTCAAGCGAGATTGGCTTAAGACACAATCCAATCTTATAGATTTCATCAGTATAACCTCATCATAGTGATAGAGTTTACAACACATAAGAAGATCACATATAACCTCATCATAGTGATAGAGAGTTTACAACACATAAGGAAATCACATCAGATTATACAATCATACAATACTGGGAATCATGACCCAGTCAAGTTGACAGATATTTTTGGGGGACACAATTCAATCCATGACAGAGTCCCTGGGTGGGATAAATGGTTAAGTGCTCAACGACTAGCCAAAAGGTTGGCAGTTCAAATCTACCCAGAGGCTCATAGGAAGGAAGGCCTGGTCATCTGTTTCTGAAAGGTCACAGCCTTGAAAACCCCATGCAGCAGCTCTATTCTGCACCCGTGGGTTTGCCATGAATTGGAATCAACTCGGTGGCAACTAACAAAACAACAAGGTAAGGAAACTAGTCCAGAAATATCAGGTGACTTCCCTAAACTCTGGCAAAGCTGGTGGGCATAAGCTCTAACTGATTGGGATTCCCATCCTAGCTGTCACTTACTGGCTGTGTGACCTTGGACAAATGGCTTTACCTTTCTGTGCTTTGGTTTCCTCCTCTATTTAATGAGGCCTAATGGTACCTTCTTCATAGGATTGTTGTGAGTCTTAGAGGCAGTCTGACACATACAAAGCCTCAGTACACAGAGTAAATGTATGAGAGACAATGCAATAAGACAAGAAAAAGAAATAACAAGCAAAGTAGCACACTGAATCCTGACCCTCCTGCTGCCAGCTGTGTGACCTTGGATAAGTCTCTTAACCCCTCTGAGTCTTGATTTCCCCATCTTTAAAGTGAGTGTGCAGAAAAGAGTTAACATAGAAGGCCTGAGACTGCTCTCCTTTGAAGACCTGCTTACAAGGTCCTTGGCTGGTGTCTAGGAACTTGGATTTTCAGAAGGTTCCCACCATTCCCTGAAGAAATGGCTCACTGTGCCTAAACTCTTTGTACAAACATCATGGTTTATGCTGAACACTTCCTTTCCTTCTGGGAGTCTGGAATTTCAGTATGTGCCAGACTACCTACCAGTTGCCATCGAGTCTGATTCTGACTCATGGTGACCTTGTGTGTGTCAGAGTAGAACTGTGCTCCATAGGGTTTTCAATGGCTGATTTTTTTCAGAAGTAGATTCCCAGGCCTTCCTTCTTCCTTTTTAAAATAATATTTTATTGTGAGTTTGGTGAAAGTTTACACAGCAAATTAAGTTCCCATTTAATAATTTTTGTACATATTGTTGAGGGACATTGGTTACATGTTTCACTATGAGTCAACATTCTCATTATTTCTGTTTTGGATGTTTTGTTCTGTTAATCTAGCTTCCCTGCCCCCTCTTAACGTCTCACCTTTTTTTATTTTTTTTTTTTGTTTAATTTTATTGTGCTTTAGGTGAAAGTTTACACTGCGAATTGGTTTCTTATTCAAAAATTTATACACAAATTGTTTTGTGGCATTGATTGCAATCCTTGTAATAGGTCAGCACTGTCCCCCTTTCCCTCTCCACCCCAGGTTCTCCATGACCATTTGTCCAGTTTTCCTGTCCTTTCCTGCCTTCTTGTCTTTGCTTTTGGGCAGGTGTTGCCCATCATCGTTGCTTTAGAGTAAATGTTGACTGTTTGGTCTCATATAAATGATTTTTTTTTTTTAATTGTTGTACTTTAAGTGGAAGTTTACAATTCAAGTTAGTCTTTCATACAAAACTTTATACATACATTGTTATGTGACCCTAATTGCTTTCCCTATACTGTGAACAGCATACTCCTCGTTTCCACCCCGGATTTCCCGTGTCCATTCAACCAGCTCCTGACCTTCTCACCTTCTTATCTCACCTCTGGACAGGAGCTACCTATTTAGTCTCATGTGTCTACTTGAGCTAAGAAGCACACTCTTCATGAGTATCATTTTATGTCCCATCCAGTCTAATCTTTGTCTAAAGAGTTGGCCTCAGGAATGGTTTTAGTTCCAGGTTCACAGAGAGTCCAGGGCCGTGCTTTCTGAGGACATCTAGGTCAATTAGCATAACAAAGTTTATTAAGAAAATGTTCTGCATCCTACTTTGGTGAGTGGCATCTGGGATCTTAAAAGCTAGTGAGTGGCCATCTAAGTTGCATCAATTGGTCCTAACACAGCTGGAGTACAGTAGAATGAAGAACACCAAAGACACAAGGAAAGTAGTAGCCCAAGAGACAGAAAGAGCCGCATAAACCAGACTTCATCAGCCTGAGACCAGAAGAACTAGTTGGTGCCCGGCTACTACCAATGACCGCCCTGACAGGGAACACAACAGAGAGTCCCGGATGGAGCAGGAGAAAGGTGGGGTGCAGAACTCAAATTATAGGAAGAAGACCAGACTTAATGGTCTGACTGAGACTGGAGGTACCCTGGAAAGCATGGCCCCCTGCATTCTCTATTAGCTCAGGACTAAAACAGTTTCCGAGGCCAGCTCTTCAGACAGGGATTGGACTGGACTGTGGGACATAAAGTGATATTCGTGAGGAGTGTGCCTCTTAGCTCAAGTAGATACAAGAGACTAAATGGGCAGTGTCTGTACAGAGGTGAGATGGAAGGCAGAGAGGGTTAAGAGCTGGTTGAATGGACATGGGGAATCAGGGGTGGAAAGGAGGAGTGTGCTGTCACAGTACAGGGAGAGCAATTAGAGTCACATAACAATGTATGTATAAATTTTTGTAAGGAAAAGAAATAAAAATAAAGGCTAGCGAGCAGCCATCTAAGATGCATCAGTTGGTCCCAACTCATCTGGAGTAAAGGAGAATGAAGAACACCAAAGTAACAAGGAAAGTATTAGCCCAAGAGACAGAAGGGGCCACATAAACCAGAGACTCCATCAGCCTGACACCAACACCAGAAGAACTAGATGGTGCCTGGCTACCACCAATGAACGTCCTGACAGGGAACACAACAGAGGGTCCCTGATGGAGCAGGAGAAAAGTGGGGTGCAGAACACAAATTCTAGTAAAAACACCAGACTGAGACTGGAGGAACCCCATGGCCCTCATACTCTCTGTCAACCCAGAACTAAAACCATTCCTGAGGCCAACTCTTCAGACAAATATTAGACTGGACTATGGGACATAAAATGATACTCGTGAAGTGTGCTTCTTAGCTCAAGTAGATACACGAGACTAAATGGGCGGCTCTTGTCTGGAGGTGAGATGAGAAGGCAGATGATTTTTTAAAGGAGCACAGTACTCACAGGTGGTATTTATTTTATGAGCCAATCTGTTATTTAGCTGGAACGTGAGCTCTGGCTGTGATTTCAGTACAAAGCTTAAAGGGTATTTCAGGGCGATAGTCCAGACCTTTCTTCTGAGGTGCATCTGGGTGGAGTTGAACCTCCAACCCTTCTGTTATCTGCTGAGCATGTTAACCATTTGCAACACCCAGGGACTCCTGCTTGTCTGGAAGAGGGTGCCTATGTGAGCAGCCCCCAGTAAAAACCCTGGGTGCTGGGTCTGTAATGAGCTTCTCTGGTAGACAGCACTTCACACGGGTTGTCACATCTAGTTGCTCGGGGAATTAAGTGACTCTTGTGTGACTCCACCAGAAGAGATTCTTGGAAGCTTGCACCTGATCTCCTCTGGACTTTGCGGATGCGCCTTCTCCCTTTGTGGATTGTGCTTTGTATCTTTTCACTATAACAGATCATGGTCGTGAGTTCAACTGTATACCGAGTCCTGTGAGTCCTCGCAGTGAATCTCCAAACCTAAGCATGCCTATGGGGACCCTAATTCTATCTACCTCTTCAAACAAAACCCAAACCCATTGCCATTGCGTTGATTTCTACTCATAGCAACCCTGTAGGACAGAGTAGAACTGCCCCATAGGGTTTCCTAGGTTATAATCTTATGGAAGCAGACTGCCACATCTTTATCCTGTGGAGCAGCTGGTGGGTTAAAACCACTGACCTTTCAGTTGGCAGCCAAGTGCTTAACCACTGTGCCACCAGGGTTCCTGGTTAGGTGTGTTAAATGAGAATCACATGAGAAAATATATTTAAAAAAATACGTAAACACTTGGTGACGGACACACAGGAAGTGCTTGACAAAAAGTTAGCCACCACTATGATGAGTTCTAGTCCTGAAAAAAAAATTGCTGTTGAATCGATTCTGACTCTTGGCAATTTCTCTTGGTGTGTCAGAGTAGAACTGTGCTTCATGGATTTTCTTTTTATTTATTTAATAATTTATTTCATTTTTGTTGTTGTTGAGAATATATACACGGCAAAAACATGCACCCATTCAACAGTTTCTAAATGTATATTTCAGTGACATTGATGACATTTTTCAACTTGTGCGACCATTCTCACCCTCCTTTTCTGAGTTGTTCCTCCCCCATTAACATACACTCACTGCCCCTTAAGTTTCCTATCTAATCTTTTGAGTTGCTGTTGTACACTTGGTCCTATACAGATAGATCTTAAAAGAGCACGATGCTCAAGGCAGCATTCTTTACTAGTTACTGCTTGTTTTTTCTTCCTAAATTTTATTTATTTTGTTGTTGTTGAGAGTACACAACAAAATATACAAATTGTTTGGTTTTAAGAAGACTTCAGGGGATATTTTTGGTTTAAGGTTTTAAGATTATCTCAGGGTAATAGTTTTGGCCCATGGGTTTTCAATGGCTGATTTTTTTTTCAGAAGTACATCACCAGGCCTTTCTTCCGAGGTGCCTCTGGGTAGACTTGAGCTGCCAATGTTTCAGTTAGCAGCCAACTGTGTCAACCAATTGCACCATCCAGGGTCCCAGTTTTATTCCTAGAAATATTAATATTGATTCTGGGGGAGGCTGAGTGTGTTGGGGGCCAGGCAGGCTGGCCCTCCTGGCTCAGCTGATGACCCCACCTTCCCGCCAGAGGACATATCGGTGGTATTCAGCACAGCCTCCTGGGAAGGCCGGGCCGACTTTTCCCAGGCCGACGTGCACCGTCAGATTGCCATCGTGTTCAAGACGCCACCCTACGAGGACCTGGAGATCACCGAACCCGTGACAGTCAACGTCTTCCTGCAGCGGCTCACCGACGGGGTCTGCAGCGAGCCACTGCCCTTCACCTACCTGCCTCGGGACCACGGTAACCACGGCAACCTAGGGTGCTCACTGCCCCTCCGGACCCAGGCTTTTGGCCTTGCTTAGGGTAGCCCAGAGGGGAAAGGGGGAAGAGACAGAAGCAGAATGCAGGCTCAGAGCCAGATAGTCAATTCTGACTCATAGTGACCCCGTGTGTTACAGAGTAGAACTGCCCCGTAGGGTTTCCTAGGCTGTGATCTTTATGGGAGGAGATTGCCAGGCCTTTATTTTGAGGGGCCCCTGGGTGGGTTTGAACCACCAGCTTGCCCACCTTTCATTAGTAATCGAGTACTTAACTGTTTGCACCACCTAGGGACTCTAAGAGTTATATTGTTGTTGTTGGGTGCTATCCAGTCAATTCTGACTCACAGAGACCCCCATGTAACAGTAGAACTTCCCCATAGGGTTTGCAAGGGTATGACTTTATCAGAGCAGATTTCCCAGTCTTTCTCCCTAGGAGCCACTGGGTGGGTTTGAACCGCCAACCTTTTGGTTAGCAGCCGAGGGCTTAACCGTTACGCCACCAGGGGAGCCTGATAGAGTAGGCTTCAAATCATGGCTCTGCTGCTTACTGGCTGTATGTGCTTTGCCTCTCCAAGCCTCAGTTTCTTCCAGTGCAAGATGGAAATCTTCTCTCTCTCTCTTTTTATAATTTATTTTATCTGTTGGCATTGTTGTTGAGGAGAATATGCACAGCGAAACATATACCAGTTCAACAGTTTCTACATGTACAATTTGGTGACATTGATTGATTACACTCTTGAAGTTGTGCAACCGTTCTCACCCTCCCTTTTTGAGCTGTTCCTCCCCCATTAACATAAACTCACTGCCCCCTAAGCTCCCTATCTAATCTTTCGAGTTGTTGTCAATGTGATCCCATATTCCTGTTGCTGTTGAGTGAATTCCAACTCATAGTGACCCTATAGGACAGAGTAGAACTGCCCCACAGGGTTTCCAAGGAGCAGCTGGTGGCTTTGAACTGCCAACCTTTTGGTTAGCAGCCGAACGCTTAACTACTGTGCCACCAGGGCTCTGATCCCATATAGATAGACCTTAAAAGAGCTTAATGCTCAAGGTGGACATTCTTTACTACTTAAGTTAAACTTCTGTTTAGTTTTAAGAAGACTTCGGTGGATATTTTTGATTTAAGGTTTAGAGATATTATCTCAGGGTAATAATTTCAGGGGTTCATCCAGCCTCTGAAATTCTGGCAAAATGGAAATCTTAATAGTACCTGTCTCATGGTATTTTGGAAGCTTTCAATTGTTCATCCCCTCAACATATCTGCTCATGCCCATCCCTGAGTCAGGCAGTGCTGGGGACACAGCAGTGACCAAGACAGCCCTGGCTCTGCCTTCACAGGGTTCACAGACCTGTCCCCATACAGTGACGACCAGAGTGGGCAGGACTGGGATGGAGGAGCTTAGGGGGCTCGGAGAGCCCAGAGGGGGCACCTGACCCAGCCTAAGGGGTCACAGAGGGCTTCCTGGAGTAGGGGACAGCTGAGCTGAGGCTGAGAGGATGACTAAGTGGTTCTCCAGGAAAGTGGTGGCAGTTGAGGAAGCATGTTTTAAGCAGTGGGAACAGCAAGTGCAAAGGCCCTGAGGCAGGATTGTGCCTGGGGTGTTTCAGGAACTACAAAGACCAGTGTAGCTGGAATGGAGAGAACAAGGGTACCTAGGAAATAAAATCAGGGAGAAAAGGTGGAGGGAGGTTAGGAGGGTGGCAGGTGACTTCTTTAGGTTTCATAAGTCCTGAAAAGGAGTCCTTGGGTGGCGTGAATGGTTAAGTGCTTGACTACTAGCTGAAAGGTTGGTGGTTTGAACCCACGCAGAGGCACCTCAGAAGGTCACAGCCTTGAAAACCCTATGGAGCAGTTCTACTCTGCACGTGTGGGGTTGCCACAGGTTGGAATCAACTAGAGGGCAGCTTACAACACCACCAGGTACTAGAAGCCAATTTGAGTTTTATTCTGATTAAGATGTGGACATCTGTTTACATTGGTTAGCCAAGAATGGGAATAGCTCAACAATTTCCTAAATGGACTCTATAATTAATTATTAATATTGATGGATTACTCTTTGTGTCTCCGGCACAGACAGCTACGGCGTGGACAAGAAGCGGAAACGAGGGATGCCTGATGTCCTTGGGGAGCTGAACAGCTCTGGTGTGTCCCCTCTGCCCCTTCCCCACACCCATCCTCTAGTCCCCAGAGGGGATAAATGACCTCTCGCCCTGCTTCACCCCAGACTGGGAGGGAGGGCTGTCGAGGTCAAGGGATCCTCATCTCTGCCTTTCCTCAGACCCCCACGGCATTGAGAGCAAACGGCGGAAGAAAAAGCCGGCCTTCCTGGACCACTTCCTGCCCAGCCATGGCTCAGGTGGGTCTCAGCTCTGCGCTAGCCCCCTGGGGTGGGCCGAGGGTGAGTCCCAGCCCTTCTGGCCCCTTCAGCCTCCCCTGAGAGCTCCCAAGAGGCCAGCGGCTCACCACTTAGCCACCAACATAAAGTGGAAAGAACGAGGTGTCTTAGTTTCCTAGTGCTGCTATAACAGAAACACAAGTGGGTGGCTTTAACGAACAGAAATTTATTTTCTTACAGTTCAGGAGGTTGGAAAGGAGCCCTGGTGGCGCAGTAGTTAAGCGCTTGGCTGCTAACTGAGAGGTAGGTGGTTCGAACCCACCAGCCACTCCATGGTAAAAAGATGTGGCAGTCTGCTGCCCTAAGGATTACAGCCTTGGAAACCCTATGGGGCAGTTCTACTCTGTCCTGTAGGGTCACTATGAGTTGGAATCTGTTTGACTGCAACGGGCTTTTTCGGTTTGGTTTAGGAGGTTAGGAGTCCAAATTTAGGGCACCGCTCTAGGGCAGGACTGTCTGCTCTGACAGAAATCCTTGTCTCAGCTTCTCTAGTGTTATTCTCTGTATTTCTCGTAGATCTCCATGTGGTATCTCTCTTTCCCTTATTCATGCTTGCTTGCTGTATCTAATCTGCTTTTGGTATATCTCAAAAGTGAGTAGGTTTAAGACACATTTGACACTGAGCACTGATATGGCCTCATTAACATAACAAAGAAAACCTTACTTTTAAATGGGATTCCATCCACAGGTATAGAGGTTAGGGTTGCAACACATATTTCGGGGGGACACACATTCAGTCCATAACACAAGGGTTCTGGAGACATTCCCCAGGCTCCAAATGTGGCTGGGCCATTGTCTTGCTGTGTGACTTTCACCAAGTTCCTCCACCTCTCTGAGTCTCAGAAGTCTCCTTTGAAAAGCCCTATCATTTACCTACCTCACTGGCCTTTTAAGTTTAATTTATTTCTTTTTATAGACATTATTTGACAGGCACCCCTAGATAATGCAAACAGTTAAAGCACTTGGCTGCTAACCAAAAGGTTGGAAGTTTGAGTCCACCCAGAGGTGCCTTAGGAGAAAAGCCTGGCGATCTACTTCTAAAAAATCAGCTTTTAAAAACCCTATTGAGCACAGTTCTACTCTGACACACATGGGATTGCCATAAGTTGGAATCGACTCAGTGGTAACTGTATATGACAGGCACATAAGTGCTATGTGTACTTAATCATAATGTGCACAATCATCCTGTGAGGTAGCTGTTGTCATCACCTCCATTTTACAGGTGAAGAAACTGAGGCCTGGAGAGGCTAAGTCTCTTGCCCGAGGTCACACAGCTGATCTGTGGTGAAGCAGGGACTTGAACCTGGGCATCTGTATAGACTAATGATCATGTTTGTAAAATGGGTAGCAGGGAGTAGACAGTCGATAAATGGGGGTGGTCATCAGAGGTAGCCTACCTCGATCCCAGCCACCCACTGGTCTGTTTTCTACACCTGCCTTTGCTTCAGCTCACATGCCTTCTTCCAATTGCCATGAATCCCAAACCTAAGTGGCTGCCATCAGAAGAATCCTCCCCACCCACTGATCACCAGCTCTGGGAACACTGCCAACAATAACCCTTCTGCCCCAGGGCACCTGGCTCCCAGCTAGCCATCAACCACTCAGAATCTGCTGGGCCCTGGACGGTCACAGCCAACCCCACCCTGGAGGTTCCAGTACCACCTGTTATCCTCTCCCGCCCCTGCCCCCACAACTGGTAACCAATCCCCAACAGTTCTGTCTCTAGCAACCACCAATCCAGGGGTTCAAACCAGAACAAACCTGTTTGTTCTCGTTCAAACCCCTGCTGAGAATTTGCCTTTCTAACAAGTTCCTAGGAAGTTATACATAAGAATCACCTGAGGATCTTGTTAAACTTTAGATTCTGATTCAGTATATCTGGGGTGGGAATGCAAATTCGCAGTAGGGGTTTGAACTGGAACAAATGGTTTGAAGCTCTGCGCCAATCCTAGCCCTTCCCTCCAGCCACCAATCCCTGAAGCCCTTCCTCATTAGCCACCTGCCATTCACCTCTCTCCCCCATCACTCCAATTTCCCACACATGTCTAAAGCCCCCCTCCCTCATTCTTGGGGCAAAGTCACCCAGGCATTGTAGTGTGATGTTCGGGAGCATGGCCTTTGGAATCAGACTCGTTTTGAATTCTGAGTCCACAATTTAGCAGCTGTGTGACCTCTTTGAGCCTCAGTTTACTCATCTGTCAGATGGGGATCCTACCTCTTAGGGTCCTTTCTAGAATTTAGTGCATATAGTTACTTAGCACAGTGGCTAGCACAGAATTAGTACCCAGATGTTAGGAACTTGCTAGAAATCAGGAATGCCTCCTGCATTTGTTAATGATTGTTTAACTTCATTCACAGAAAAACCCAAAATAACAGGGGCTTAAACAGGATAGAATTTTGTTTCTCCTATTACATAAGTACAGCCCAGAGGTAGGTGGTCCAGGGATGGTACGGTGGCTGCATAATCATCAGCGACCCAAACTCCTGCCATCTTCAACTCAGTTTCCATCTAATAGTCTAATGTAGCTGCTGCAGCTCCAGCCATCATGCCCACATTCCAGCTAGCAGGAAGGAGAACTTGAACATTGAGTTCTAGAAGTCCCATACAGTATGTCTGCTTATATCCCATTGGCCAGAACTTAGTCGTATGACCACATCAATCAGCAAGGGAGGCTGGGGAATAGAGTCCTAGTAGCCATGTGCACTGCAGTCCTTGGTTGGTGCAAATGGTTAACATGTTCAGCTGCTAATCAAAAGGTTGGAGGTTTGAGTCCATCCAGAGGTGCCTTGAAAGAAAGGCCTGGTGATCTACTTCCAAAAAATCAGCCACTGAAAATCCTATGGAGCACAGTTCTACTCTGACACACAGAGGGTCTCCATGAGTGAAAGTTGACGGCCACAGGCCCATTTGTTTTTTTAGCCATGTGCCCAACTAAAACCTGGAAGAAGAAGGGGAGAAAGGTTATTGGGGGAGAGCTGGCAGTCTTTGCCACCCATCTTTTTTTTTTTGAATTGTGCTTTAGGTGGAAGTTTAGAGCAAATTAGTTTCTCATTCAAAAACTTATACACAAATTGTTTTGTGACACTGGCTGCAGTCCCCAAATGTCACTCTCCCCCTTTCCACCCTGAATTCCCCGTTACCATTCGTCCTTGTTATTCACATATTCACTCGTTTATTCATTCAACAAGGTTTTACTGAGCTACACATCAGGCTCTGTTCTAGTTGCTGGGGATATATTTGTGTGTAAAGAAGACAAAAGTCTCTGCCTTCATGAGGCTTACATTCTAATGGAGAGAGATGGACAATAAACAAGATAAATAAGTGAGCTATGTACTATATTAGAAGGTAGCTAAGTGCTATGGGGAGATATAAAGCAGGGAAAAGGGGTAGGAGGGTTCAATTTTAAAGACATACCAATAATGACAATTCCAGGTCCTCCTTAATTATTATTTTTAGTTTATATTAATTATTTTTTATTTAAGCAGTGAATAGAAACTTCCAGGACACCAAGCATCAGAGATGGTTAAGAGTTTCCCTGTTGCTGTTGTTACGTGCCGTGGAGTCAGCTCCGTCACATAGCAACCTTATGTATATCAGAACAAAAATTTGCCTGGTCCTGCGCCATTCTCAGAATCATTGCTACGTTTGAGCCCATTGCGTCAATCCATCTCATTTAGGGTCTCCCTCTTTTTCACTGACCCTTACTTTACAAAGAGTGATGTCTTTCTCCAGCAATTGGTCCCCCTGATGATGTGTCCAAAGTAAGCTAGACAGAGTCTTGGAGTCCTCACGCCTAAGGAGCATTCTGGCTGTATTTCCTCCAAAACAGATTTGCTTGTTCTTCTGGCAGTCCATGGCCTATTCAATATTTTTTGACAACACCACAATTCGAATGCGTCAATTCTTCTTTGATCTTCCTTTTTCATTGTCCAGCTTTCTTTCTGAGATAATGTAAGTGTTGTAATCAGTGCCTCTTTGATGAGGTTAGCCTTGTCTCAAAAAGAAAGAGAGGTCTCCCGCAATGACACACTTATCTTACCTTGTAATTTTTGGGACCGGCAACTTCCCCCATTTCATTTTTTGGATTGTCTCTATATTTTGGGGGGGCTTGCCCACTCCTGGGGACCCCATGTGTTGCAGAGTAGAACTGCTCCATAGGGTTTTCTTTGTTGTGATCTTTACAGAAGTTGATCACCATGCCTTTTTTCAAAACTTCTGTGGTTTTGAACCACCAACCTTTAGTTTAGCAGTCCATCACAAACTGCTTTCACCCCAGGGTGCCTGCGTCAGGGGCCTACTTGATGACAGCTAATAACAACAGCCTGCTACTGCTGGGCACCTCCTTTCCTTCCTGTTTCTGGAAAAACTCTCCCCAGCCCTGCAGGAGCATGGTTTCAACCCTGGTTCCACAGCTCATCCATCAGCTATGCGGCAGCGAGTTATTTTGCCTGTTTGCTTAGCAAATGAAAACGATAAGCCCCTACTCATAGGTTCTCAGGATTAAAGGACGCCACACCGATAACGCATTTAGCACGATGTGGATGCAGTGTGTCAGGGCCTCAACAGATTCGACTTGAAGCCCACCCCTCTTCCTTCTCTCTCCGCAGGCACCTTCCTCCCGTCCTCAGCCCTGCTGCCAGACACAGATTTCTTCCCCGGCCCAGTGTCCTTGCCCGGCCTGGAGCCCCCGACCGGGCCGGACCTCCTGGACGACAGCTTTGCCTACGACCCCACGCCGCCCACGCTTTTCACCATGCTGGACCTGCTGCCCCCGGCGCCGCCACTCGCTAGTGCTGTCCCGGGCAGCGGGGGCGCGGGGGCTGCGGTCGGGGAGTCCCCCGGCCCCGAGCCGCTGACGCTGGACTCGTACCAGGCTTCGGGCCCTGGGGATGGGGTCACCGCCAGCCTCGTGGGCAGCAACATGTTCCCCAACCAGTACCGCGAGGCGGCCTTTGGGGGCGGCCTCCTGTCCCCTGGGCCTGAGGCCACGTAGCCCCCGGGGCGCTGGCGGAGCAGACGCACTGGGTGGGGAGGGTGGTGGAGAGGCCTGCGTCCAGCCGCGCCCTAGGCTGCTCTGGGACAGTCGGCCGGCCTCCTTGTCCTATCTGAATCGGACATCTTCAGCGCTTGGCAAGGAGCCCCGGTCTGGAGCACGGGGGTCTCCTTGAGCCCATTCTACAAATGAGAAAACTGAGTCCGGTGAGGAAAAAGGACCTGCACCCTGTCCCACTGGCTTGTTAAAGCTGCCTTGTCCCCCACACGTGGGGACACCTTCTCCAGCCGGATTGGGAGGAGGGGGCAGATCCCTGGCTCTCTTTCCCCAGGCCTGAAGGTGGAGGGGATGGTAGGTTGTTTGTTCAAAGTCTTCCCAATAAAGATGAGTTTCTGAGCCTTGGTAGAGGGTCTCGTCTCTTAGCCTGGGTAAACGCCTGAGCCCTTTATACCGCGAAGTCGCCAGGATTGTCTGCGCTCTCCAGGCCCCGCCCCTCCCACCTCCGGACCCCGCCCCTTGCGTTGGCGTGTGTGAGCGTCGACACGCTCCGCTTCTCTACCTTCGCGCGAGCTAACATTTCCGCTTCCGGTGTGGGCCGCGCGCGAGCGCAGCTGCGGGAGGTGGCGGCGAGCCGGTGAGTGAAGGTGGCGGGCCCGACACTTTGGCTTTCTGGCCTGCGTCAACCCAACGCCGCCCTTGCCTCGGCCTAATCCCAGCCCGCTGTGCGCCTCTGCTGGGTTTCGGCCCCGAGCGACGCCTGCCCCGCACCCGCTCTGTCCTGAGGGGCCTCAGGCCGCGCCTCTGCCCCCGCCTGGATCCCCGACTCGCGGCGTCGGGCCTGGCCTTCGGCCCCGCCGTCTGCCACAGGCCCCGCCCCCTTGTCAGAAGGACTCGGTCCAAACCCTAAGGCCGCGATCGGGTCCGCAAATCTGTCCTAACCCTCGGGTTCCGCCCCTGTCCGCAAGCTCTGCCCCCAAACTCCCTCCACTCACTCCCGTTAGCCAGATTCTCCTCCTCCTGTCTATCCCCTCTTTTTACCTGGATACTCCTCCAATTCAGAATCCTTTAGATCTCGGCCCAGCTCTGGTCACTCCCTACAGTATTCCTCCATGCTTCTCCTCCTCCCCCAGCGTCATCATCTTCCCTCCACCTGCCCTCCACCCCCCACCCCATACCACTAATTTGTTCCCATGAAATCTTTCACCTCTTCCTCTACCTGCCTTCATCCTCATACTCCTCTGATCATACCCACTTCCACGCATGTGGCGTGGGGGGGGGGGTTAGCTTGTCCCCTTCCCAGCCTCAGCAGCTGGGCGCTTACCCCAGAGCTTATTTCAAACACATGTGACTCCTATCCCAAAACGTTTCATCCCTGACTCCAGCGTGTTGAAACCAGGGCGCTCCTTTCCCAGGGCTGCTCATCCCAAGAATTCCCTGAGGGATTTTCAGGTTGACCAAGTTACTGGATCAGAGTTGTCAGGGCTACACTCGAGCATCTGTCTTTTTAAGCCTTCCAGGTGATCCTGGCACACTGTTCTGCTGGCCTCACTTCCCCTCCCTGAAGTTGGGAGACACGGTGTTTAGGGTCAGCTCTGTCATCAGTTTGTTGAGTGACTGATTCAGTCCGGGTGGTTTCTGTGGCCCATCAAACATTCCCAGTCCCCTCCTCCTCCAGGTTGAGGCCTCAGCCTTGGCCTCACCACGATGTGGCACGAGGCTCGGAAGCATGAGCGGAAGCTTCGCGGCATGATGGTCGACTACAAGAAGCGGGCTGAGCGGCGGCGGGAGTACTATGAAAAGATCGTGAGTAACCCTGGAAGATGGGCCCCTGGTAAAATGAGAATAAGGCAGAAGAGCCTTGTTTCCTCAGGAGACCATTCACTAATCATTTCTTGAGCTTAATCATTGTCTCAACGTGGAAGATTCTGTTTAGCGTGGCCCCAGAAAACAGAGCTGGTGTTAGCAGGAAGGAGGAATGTCTGTGACATTCAGAGCAGTACAGAATGCTATCTGTTTGCTCACTGCTGTCTTCCCAGGGCCTAGGAGAGCACAGCCATTCTTGTGGTTTGACTTGGCACACAGTAGGAGTGCCATCAGTATTTGCTTGGCAAAATCTGACCAGGTCCTCCTGTTAAAATCCTTTGGTGCTTCAGTTGCTTTTGGAAAGAAGACCAAACTCCATTGCATGGACTAAGAGGCTTTTGTGGTCTGGCCTCTGCCAGCCTGAAGCTTCCTAAGCAGGGCTTCACACCCCTGCTGAGAATTTGCGTTTCCACCCCCAGATATACTGAATCAGAATCTGCATTTTAACAAGATCACAGGTGATTCTTATGTGTAACTTCCTGGGATCTTGTTAGAAATACGAATTCTCAGCAGGGGTTTGAACCAGAAAAATCCTGTTCGAAGCCCTGGTCCTAGGGCAACTTCACCTGCCTTTTCTTTCTCTGCCCCCACAGGGCTTTGTGCCTACCATGCCTCTCACTCACTTCTTTAACTTCTGCTTGTCCTTGAGACCCCAGCTTCAAATGGCACTTGCTCACCAGCTTCAGTTCTGTTAGATCAGCTCCCGGTAGTGAGCTTGATGTCGACATTTGCTCATACTTCTGCATCACTGCCTCACTGCCCCAGCATCCTCCAATCCTGGTCTCCTGCCCCCTCTAGGCCACCTTCCTCTGAGTGGCCAGAGAGAGCTTTCTAAAGCCCAAAGCTGACCTTGTCTCTCCCTTGCTCAGAACTTCTCCAGAGCTCCCTACCACAGCTCCTTACCACAGCTTATGAGGCTCTGCATGGTTGGGCTTTTGCCTCGCCTACAGAGTCGTACAGCCCCACTCTCTGCCTCAGTCCTTTGCTCAAGCAGTATGGGCCTCCTTGCTGTTCCTCCATGACCCAAGTGCTCTCCAGCCACACCTGGTTAACCCCTGCTCATCTACCGGGTCAGTCCTCAGGGAAGTCTTCCCTCCTCCTCCTCCTCTGGACTCAATCAGGTGCCCTTAGAAATGCCATAGAAATGTCATAGCTCCCTGTCCTTCCCCTTTGTGCAGCTCAGCACGTTTGCTACACACACACATACACACGCACACACCTGTGAGGTTGTTTCCCCCAGCTCTGTGAGATTGGGCACTAGGTGTATTTGGTTCACGTTTGCATCCCAGTGTTTGGCCCCACAAATAGTGTTTGAAAGAATAGTTGAATAAAATGGTATTAACAGTAGCAGCTGCCATCTAGTGGTCCTTTTCAGGCGCCAGGCTACGTGAGAAGGGCTTTAGGCGTATGAGTACTTTGAATCCCCACAATCACCCATGAGACAGAGGTTGCTATTGCCCCTGCCCCCCTGAAGAGGGGGTGACGCGCAGAGAGCCCCTCAGTTGCCTTCTGTCCCCCAGGAAGGAACCACTGGGCTGGAGGGAGAGCCTGTCTCTGGAGGTATCAGAGTAACTATGACTTGGCTACGGGACAGGACTGGCTCTGTGTTGTCGTAGTTGAGGGCCCAGCAGCAGCCCAGGTGCAGAGTGAGTGCTCAGGAATAAATTGTTGTTAGGTGCTGTTGAGTCAGTTTCAACTCAGTGACCCAATGTGACAGAGTAGAACTGCCCCATAGAGTTTTCTAGGCTGTAGTCTTTTTATTTTTTCCTTGTTGTTGGGAATATACACAGCAGAACATAGACCAGTTCAGCAGTTTCTACATATAGAATTTAGTGACATTGATTACATTTTTCAAGTTGTGCAACCGTTTTCACCCTCCTTTTCTGAGTTATTCCTCCCCGATCAACATAAACTCACTGCCCCCTAAGGTTCTTATCTAATCCTTCGAGTTGCTTTTGTCAGTTTGATCCCATGTAGATAGTTCTCAAAAGAGCATAATACTCAAAATAGACCTTTTTTTACTAGTTAAGATAAACTATTGTTCAGGTTTTCAGATGACTTCAGGGGATATTTTTGGTTTAAGGTTTAAAGATTATCTCGGCAGTAGTTTCAGGGGTTCATCCAACCTTCATGGCTCCAGAAAGTCTAGAGTCCATGAGAATTTTAAATACTATTCTACATTTTTCCCCTTTTGAACAGGATTCTTCTATGGAATCTTTGATCAAAATGTTCAGTAATGGTAGCTGGGCACTATCCAGTTCTTCTGGTCTCATACTAAACAAGGCAGTTGTTCATGGAGGCAGTTAGCCACACATTCCATATTCTCCTACTGTTCTTGACTCTCTTTCGTCCTCTGTTGCTCCAGGTGAATAGAGACCAATTGTTGTGCCTTGGCTGGCTGCTTGCAGGCTTTTAAGACCCCAGGCACTACTTAACGAACTAGGAGGTAGAACAGAAGCACTAAACATGTAATTAGGCCAGTTAACCTGGATGTCCCGTGAAACCATGACCCTGAACGCAAAACCAAGGAACCAAATCCCGTGAGTGTTTGATTGTACATAAGCAGCCTCAGCAGCTACTGTTTTTTGTTTGTTTGTTTTTTTTGGTCATTGTTGCAAATATATTTATCACACAATTTTTGCCAATTCAGTTTTTTACAGGGGTACAATTTACTGACAGCAATTACAAAAATCATTGGCTGTGCAACCCTACCCTTAATGAATGCAATTTTTCTGTCACCCTTGACCCCCCCTTTCCCCCTCCCTCCTAACCACTAATAAACTTTGGTCAGTGTACATTGACCATTTGTTTTCTTGTCTTTTTATGTAAGTTAGGTCATAACAATACTCGTCCTTTTGTGATGGGCTGGTTTCGCTCAGCATTATGTCTTTAAGCCCCATCCATACTGTAGCATGTAGGAAACTGAACAGCAACACTGAATACTGTAGAAATGCACTTTGCTCAGTACTACTTGAGTTGTTGCGATATTTGATTATCCATTTGGTTGTTACAGAAAAATTCATAACTGTAGTTGATGGTTGTTGCTGTAATGGTTATATTGCCTGTATTTCTGCCTCTAGTAATGAACCTTATGTGCTAGATTTTAATATCTTGAGCCTGGGCAAGTGCAGAAGTCTTTAAAAGAAACCTGGTTTATTTGCACAAAACAGTTTTGAGAGCTCATTAAAGCCCTTGAAGTGGCTTTTGTGGATGTGGGACACATGGTGAGAGTTTTAACTGGCCCCTCTTATTATCGTATTGAGGTTAATGTGTCAAGTCCTGTTCATGCCCTGAGTTTATGTACTTGTATGTATCAACAAACGCAACTCAGCCGTTGTATGCATGTACCACATTTTGTTTATCCATTCATCTGTTGATGGGCATTTAGGTTGTCTCCACTTTTTGGCTACTGTGAATAGTGCTGCAGTGAACATTGATGTACAAGTTTCTGCTTTGAAGTCTTTTGGATATATGCCTAGGAGTAGAATTGCTGCATCATATGGCAGTTCTGTTTTTAGTTTTTTGAGGAACCGCCACACTGTTTTCTACAATGGCTGTACCATTTTGGATTCCCACGAGCCATGGATAAGATTCCAGTTTCGCCACATCCTTGCCAATATTTGTGGGTTTTTTTGTTTGTTTGTTTGTTTGCTTTAGTGGGAGTGAAATGGTATCTCATTGTGGTTTTGATTTGCATCTCTGATGGCTAATGACGCTGAGCATCTTTTTATGTGTTTGGTGGCCATTTGAATGTCCTCTTTGTTGAAATGTCTATTCAGTTCCTTTAACCCATTTTATGATTGAGTTATTTATCTTTTTTGTTAAGTTGTCGAAGTTATACATCTTTTTTGGTTATTAGGTTTTTGTCAGATATATGGTTTCTGAAGATATCCTCTCAGTCGGTAGCTTGTGTCTTCACTTTTTTGATAAAGTCTTTTGGTAAAAGTTTTTAATTTTTATGATGTCCCCTTTATTTTTGTCTTTCGCAGTTTGTGCTTTTGTTATTACGTTAGATAATCCATTTTTGAAAGCTGGGCCTGACAGCGTTGCCCTTGCTTGTTCTTCTAGGAATTTGATGGTTTTAGCTTGCACATTTAGGTCCTTAATCCATTTTGAATTGGTTTTTGTGTATTGTGTGAGGCATGAATCATGTTTATTTTTCTGCATGTGGAAATCCAGTTTTCCCAGCATCATTTTTTGAAGAGACTCTTATTTCCCCATTGAATGGACTTAGCACTCTTGTCAAAAATTAGTTGACCGTAGATGTGTGGGTTTATTTCTGAACTCTCAAGTCTATTCCATTGGTCTGTGTGTCTGTTGTTATACCAGTACCAGGTTGTTTTGATTACAGTAGCTGTATAGTATGTTTTAAAATCAGGAAGTGTGAGTCCTCCTACTTTGTTCTTCTCTTTCAGCATTGTTTTAGCTGTTTGGGGCCTCTTGCCATTCCTTATAAAGTTGAGAATTTGTTTTTCTTTTCCTGTAAAGAGGTTGTTGTAATTTTGATTGGGATTGCATTGAATATGGATCACTTTGGATGGTATTGACACCTTAACAATATTAAGTCTTAACAATCCATGAACATGGAACATCTTTCCATTTATTTAAATTTTTAATCTCTTTCAGCAGTGTTCTATAGTTTTCATTGTATAAGTTCTTCACGTCCCTGGTTAGATTTATTCCTAAGTATTTTATTCTCTTAGATGCTATTGTAAGTGAAATTGTTTCCCTAATTTTCCCTTGAGATTTCTCATTGCTGGTGTATAGAAACCCAGCTCATTTTTGTTTGTTGACCTTGTACCCTACAACTTTGCTAAATTCCTCTATTACCTCTAGAAGTTTTCTTATGGACTCTTTGAGATTTTCTGTATATAGTGTTAAACAAATAATTTCTTTTATAAGGATCAGCACAAAGCTGGTTCCTATGAGGTGGGGGTTAAAGATGTCCCAAATGTCCAACTTTTCCAAGCTGCCATACCACTCCATCATCTCTAACATCAACTACTCCCTTTCCCTTCAATACTCTCCCTCCTGTCTTTGGGTTCCCTAATTCGTGCAACATCTCACAGAACTCATGAACCGTGTAAAGGAAATGGCTCATGCAGTTGTGGAGGCTGGCAAGTCCCAAATTCGTGGATCAGGCATAGGCTTCTCCCTGGCCCTCAGTCTCTGCCCAAAGGCACTCACCTTTCTCACTCCATGGGATGCCCATTGCGCTGTCTCCTGTGGATGGTGGTAGACTCTTCTTTTTGCTCTGGAATTGGCTCTCTTTTAAGGCAAAACTGACCAGTCCCCTTGGTGGGCCGCAGTTATTTGCACAGCCCTGTCCAGTCACCTGGGAGGGAGTTACAGGGCTATGGCAAGAAAGGCCATACTAAGTAATTCATCACACTGCAAGTATCATTGTTGTTGTTAGGTGTCGTCCAGTCGTTTCCAGCTCATAGCGAACCTGTGCACAGCAGAACGAAACACTGCCCAATCCTGCGCCATTCTCACGGTCATTATACTTGAGCCCATTGTTGTAGCCACTGGGTCGATCCATCTCATTGAGGGTTTTCCTCTTTTTTGCTGACCCTCTACTAAGCATAATGTCCTTCTCCAGGAACTGATCACTCCTAATAACATGTCCAAAGTTCGTGAGACAAAGTCTCGCCATCCTTGCTTCTAATGAGCGTTCTAGCTATACTTCTTCCAAGATAGATTTGTTCGTTCTCTGGCAGTCCATGGTATATTCAGTGTTCTTTGCCAACACCATAATTCAAAGGCATGGATTCTTCTTCAGTCTTCCTTATTCATTTTCCAGCTTTCACATGCATATGAAGCGATTGAAAACACCATGGCTTGAGTCAGGCGCACCTTAGTCCTTAAAGTGACATCTTTGCTTTTTAACACTTTAAAGAGATCTTTTGCAGAGATTTGCCCAGTGCAGTACGTTGTTTGATTTCTTGACTGCTGCTTCTGTAGGTGTTGATTGTGGATCCAAGTAAAATGAAATCCTTTACAACTTCAGTCTTTTCTCCATTTATTATGATGTTGCTTATTGGTCCAGTTGTGAGGGGTTTTGTTTTCTTTATGTTGAGCTGTAATCCATACTGAAGGCTGTAATCTTTGGTCTTCATCAGTAAGTGCTTCAAGTCCTCTTCACTTTCAGCAAGCAAGGTTGTATCATCTGCAGTTTGGAGGTTTGTTAATGAGTCTTCCTCCAATCTTAATGCCCCATTCTTCTTCACATAGTCCAGCTTCTCTAATTATTTGCTCAGCGTACAGATTGGATAAGTATGGTGAAAGGATACAACCCTGATGCACACTTTTCCTGATTTTAAACCACACAGTATCCCCTTGTTCTTTTCAGACAACTGCTTCTTGGTCTAAGTACAGGTTCCTCATGATCACAATCAAGTGTTCTGGAATTCCTGTTCTTCGCAGTGTTATCCATAATTTGTTATGATCCACACAGTTGAATGCCCTTGCATAGTCAATAAACACGGGTAAACATCGTTCTGGTATTCTCTGCTTTCAGCCAGGATCCATCTGACATTAGCAGTGATATCCCTTGTTCCATGTTCTCTTCTGTATCCAGCTTGAATTTCTGCGAGGTCCCTGTCAATGTATTGCTGCAACTGCTTTTGAATGATCTTCAGCAAAATTTTACTTGTGTGTGATATTAATGATGTTGTTCGATAATTTCTGCATTCTGTTGGATCAGCTTTCTTTGGAATGGGTACAAGTATAGTATCATATCATCTGTGAATAGAGATAATTTTACTACTTTTTCTTTCAATCTGTATACCTTTTCTTTCTTTTTTATCTTATTGCTCTGGTACAATGTTGAATAGAAGTGGAGAGAGCAGGCACCACTGTGCTCCCCCAAAAGCCTGCTCAGATCTAAGCAGCCCTTACAGAGCAGGTAAGGAAACCTCAGGCAAAACCGGAGAGCAACAGCCAGCCCCAAAGGGGGCTCGCTCGGTGTGGGTTTTTCAACAAAAATGTGATTGCAGAAACAGAAGGGAACGGAGTAATAACCAGAGAGAGGGTACCGTGCCCCCTGGTGGATAGATTGATTAGTACACGATATCTCGTCTGAGTGGTGGTGCCTGCTGGTAGACAAACTGAGCACAGCATGTTCTCCAGTGTGTTTGGGAGAGATTAAAGGTTTAAAACGAGATCTGGAACTTTGGAATCCCAGTTAAACCAGGGAGGGAGAAGGGGCTGTCACAGAGAGGGAGAGGAAATGGTAAGCAAAGGCTGAAGGCTCTGCCCACCTAACAGTTTCTTGCAGAAAGTTAACCCCCCCCCCAATAAAAACCCGAAACCCATTGCCATCGAGTTGATTTTGACTCACAGCGACCGTATAGGACAGGTTAGAGCTGTCCCATAGGGTTTCCAAGGAGCGCCTGGTGGATTTGAACTGCCGAGCTCTTAACCACTGCGCTGCCAGAGCTCCTTGCAGAAAGTAGTGCTGGCAAAAACACCAAATCCTGGGGAAAACTGAGAAAGTTAACATCTTTGAAAATTCCTGTGCCCCAACAAAAAATCACAAGATGCACAAAAAACAGAAACAGTGGCCCATCCAAGTAAACATGACAAAGGGGGGGAGGTGAAAGCGCAGTAGGGGTGACCAAATAATGAAAACATAGAGGAATTTGTTGCAGCAGCATTAAACATAAATAAGGAAAACAGTGCAAGAACAAACTGAGGATCTACAAAAAGATTCTGTAACTGAAAGAGACAAAAACCGAAATGAGAAACACAATGAAAGGACTTAGCAACAGATTTAGTGAGGCAGAAGAAAGAATCAGCGGATTAGAGGATAAGGGAGGAATGTCATGGTTTGAATTATGTCCCCCCAAAAATGTGTGTATCAATTTTACTAGGCCATGATTCCCAGTGTTGTGTGGTTGTCCTCCATTTTGTGATTGTAATTTTACATTAAAGAGGATTAGGGTGGGATTGTAACACCACCCTAACCCAGGTCACATCCCTGATCCAACATAAAGGAAATTTCCCTGGAAAGTGGCCTGCACCACCTTTTATCTCTTGTAAGAGATACAAGGAAAGGGAAGGAAGTGGAGAATGGGGGACCTCGTACCACCAAGAAAGCAGTGCCAGGAGCAGAATGTGTCCTTTGGACTCGTGGTCCCTGTGTGGAGAAGCCCCTAGTCTGGGGAAACACTGATGAGAAGGCCGACAGAAAGCCTTCCGAAGCTGACGCCCTGAATTTGGACTTTTAGCCTACTTTACTGTGAAGAAATAGATTTCTCTTTGTTAAAGCCATCCACCTGTGGTATTTCTGTTGGAGCAGCACTAGAGGAGTGAGACAATAGTTAAACATAAAGAGAGAATGCTGAAAGCAGCCAGAGAGAAGTGAGCTGTAACATACAAAGGATCCTCAATAAGAGTAAGTGCTGATTTTTACTTAGAAACAATGGAGGCCAGAAAGCAATACAATGACATACTTAAAGTGCTGAAAGGAAAAAAAAAAAAAAATCAACCAAGAGTACTATACCCAGCGAAACTATCCTTCAAGAATGAGGGTGAAATTAAACCATTCCCAGACAAACAGAAACCGAGAGGGTTCGTATCCGCCAGACCGGCCTTGTAAAAAATACTGATAGGAGTTCTGTAGATGGAAGGGAAAAGACACTAGAAAGTAATTGAAAGCTATACATAAAAAAGAAGGGGAATTGCATAGACAAGCATAAGGCTAGTAATAAGGTATTTGTGCTTGATAGTTCTAAATGTTTTTGTCTTCCATGTTTTTTAATAACAAATATATATGAAAGACCAGGATAAAACCATGTTACAGGGCAGAAGAAATATAAAGACATAATTAGGCGACAGCAAGGGGCGGGGGAGAGGAACGGCATAGATACAGAATTTCCTGTAAGTTACTGAAGTTAAGTTGGTACCAACCTACCCCAAAATGTTATAAATAAGCTCTTAAATGTAATCTTCGTGGTAACCACTAAGAAAATATATTTAAAAAGTACACAAAAAGAAAGGAAAGGGAACGAAATAGGCTCATTACAATAAACCAACAAAACCCAAAAACAAGGACAAAGACAAAGAAGGCTTAAGACACACAAAAACCAAATAATCAAATGGCAGAAGTGAGTCCCTTCTTATCAGTAACTACAGTGGGTGTAAATGGACTAAATGCTCCAATCAAAAGGTAGAGAGTGGCAGAATGGATTAAAAAAACATAATTCAACTGTATGCTGTTTACAAGAGACACACCTTAAACCCAAGGACACAAATAGGTTGAGAGTGAAAGGGTGGAAAAAACTACTCCATGAAAATACAAACCAAGAGAGAGCTGGGGCGGCAGTCTTAGTATCAGACAAAGTAAACTTGAAGACAAATCTGTCAAAAGTGGTAAAGATGGACAGTATGTAGTAATAAAAGGATCAATTAATCAAGATTTAGCAGTCAAACATATATGTACCCGACATTGGGGCACCTAAATATATAAAGCAAACACTGATAGAATTAAATGGAGAAACACAGTAATAATTGGAGACTTTAGTATACCACTTTCACTCCTGGAAAGAACATCTAGAAGGAAGATCAACAAGGAAACAGAACCTGAATGGCAGTATAAACCGACTAGCCTTAACAGACTTGTAGAACACTCCATCCCAAAACAGCACAGTGTACATTCTTCTCCAGTGTACATGGATTATTCTCCAGGAAAGACCACATTTTAGGTCACAAAGCAAGCCTTAATAAATTTAAAAAGATTGAAATCAGACAAGGTATTTTCTCTGACCACAACGGAGTGAAGCTAGAAATCAGTAACAGAAAAAAAAGAAAAAAACCTGGAAAATACTGGGCTGTAATCTTTACAGCAGGAGCCCTGGTGGTGCACTCATTAAGCAGTCGGCTGCTAACTGAAAGGTCAGCAGTTCGAACCTACCAGCTGCTCCACGGGAGAAAGATGTGGCAGTCTGCATCCATAAAGACTTCAACCTTGGAAACCTATGGGGCAGTTCTGCTTTGTCCTGTTGAGTCGCTATGAGTTGGAACTGACTCAGGAGTGATGGATTTCATCTTGTTTTTAAATTTGTTTGTTTAATCTTTATGGGAGCAGATCACCAGGTCTTTATCCTGTGGAGGCTCTGAGTGGGTTCGAGCCACTGTCCTTTCAGTTAGCAGCTGAATGCTTAACTGTTGCGCTATCAGGGCTTCTTGTTCAGGAATGCCTTTTACTGAGGGCCCATGGTGTGTGCCCAACCCAGTGCCTGCTACTGTGGCACAGTAATTTTAGTCCTGGCAGGCCTGCGGGGTAGGCGTTGATGAGCCCTGTGTTACAGGTGATTCTGATAGTAACCGCTAAGGGTATTGAGCATTTATGTTAACTGCTGTGCTAAGCTATTGACTGTGATTCAGCTTGCTTCATCAAATCCTCACTCCAGCCTGGGAGGTGGTTCCTGTTATCTCCATTTTACAGATGAGCAAACCAAGGCTCAGAGAGTCACAGCCTGTGGTCACATTGCAAGAGGGCAGAGCTGGCATTCTAACCCAGACTCTCTGACTCTTAACCTCTTCTCCCAGGTCTTACACTGCAGAAATACAGGTTTAGAAAAGAGAAGACACTTGCCCGAAAGGACACAGTCAAAAGGCAAAATACCATAATGCTTAGGTCCTTAGAGTTTGGAGTCCTCAGGCTCTGGGTTTAAGTTCCAGCTATTCCACTTGTGTATTGTGTGACCTTGGGTGAGTCTCCCTGAGCCTGTTTGGCTGTGACAGAGACCTTAAATCTCAGTGGCTTGAACGAGATAATAGAAGTTTGTTTCCTTTTCATGTAAAAGCCCAGAGGCAAGCACCTCTGCTCCGGGATCTCAGCTGCTTCTATTTTGTGATTCAGCTGTACACGGCTTCTCTTTTCAGCGTTGTCTCAAAGTCTAAGGGGGCTGCTCAAGCGTCAGCTGTCATCTCTCCATCCCGTCTAGCAAGGAGGAGGACGTGAAGGAAAAGGGGTAGAGGGGCTCAAGCCAGTTGCTGTTAAAGGAGGGCTTTTAGACTTTTTCATATGACACTTCCACTTACATCCCACTGACCAGACTTATATCCCATGGTCGCATACAATTGTAAAGAAGGCTAAGAGGCGTAGACTGTATTTTGGGTGGCCTTGTGCCCAGGACAGAAGAATTGATGCATTTGAATGGTGATTGAATATGCCGTGGGCTGCCAGAAAAACAAACAAGTCAGTCTTAGAAAAAATAAATCAGAATGCAAGGATGTGAGACTTTGGTTCACTTACTTTGGTCATGTCATCAGGAAAAACAAATTGCTAGGAAAAAAAGCATGTTTGCTAAAGTAGAGGGTTGGCGAAGGTGAGGGAGACCTTAGGTGAGATGGATTGACATGATGGCCACACAATGGGCTTAAACACAGCAACAGTCATGAAGATGGTGCAGGAAGAGACAGGGTTTTGTTCTGTTATCCATAAGGTCGCCATGAGTCGCAGCTGACTCAACAGCAACTAAAGACAACAGTCATTAAAGAAGGGGGGATGGACGTTGGTGATAAGTAGTAGTCTGCCGCAAATGGTAGAGCATAAGAGTACCTCCCTCACAGTGTGAGGGATTTGGTGCAACTGGGCACGTGGACTGCTTAGCGTAGGCCTGCCCAGGGTAACTACTGCTTGGTAAATACTAGCACTTATTGTTAACTGAAGTTAGTGTCACTGGGTCGAGCTAGAATTTGCACCCAGGTCGATGAATGGTGTATGAAAAGAAGGCTGGATTTGGGTCACTCAGAAGGCCTGGGACTCCAGGCTTCCCTCTGGTTAACAGGGAAGTTTCTGGAGCTTCATTTCCCTCTCTAGACACTGGTGATGACCAGGCCCCTCACCAGATGACGGGGGGAGCTTAAAGAATGAGTGTCCAAGGGGTGCTACATGGTGCAGGGCTGTACAAGCGGCTGTTGTCCCTGCGCGGACGTGACCAGCATTGAGATCTGAGCTGCCCAGCTGTGGAAATGGTGGGGCAGTGGCCGGTGGCTGCTTTGAGGAGGGGGCGGGGCTGCTCACGTGGCTCTCTCCCTCATCCTGGGGCCGAGAGAGGAGGTAGTAGGTCGGGTGTTGAAGAAGCCAAGGCAGAGTGTGGCGGGTTGAGTGAGTACGTCCATACAGAGCTGCTTTCTCCATTCCTGTTTTGTCCCTGGTCCTGGCTCTCTCCGCTAGTCTTCACTCCCTGGCTGACCCTGGTTCTGCCATCACACCTGTCCCTGTCAGCTTTCTTGTTTTAATCACTGGTTTGGATGAAGAAATAGAATCCCCTGTGATGTGACATTGAGAAGTAAGCACGTGTCAGCTCAGACATCTGTTCTTTCAGAAAGTTCTCCCTGTCCCCCCAGGCTGGGTCATACCGGGCTCTCCTAGTTCAGCGGTGCCTACTCTAGTAGGTTGTCACTGTCTTAGAGTAGGGGGATGGGTCTGTCTCCTTCACTGAACTGTGAGTCCCATGAGGACAGGGCCAGGGTTGTCTCAGGACAGCTGGATGTGCTGTGAGGCCGAGACAGGCACTGAGGGAGGCGGGTCAGGGGCAGGATGGGGAGCTGGAGTCCAGCAGTGCTGCCCCTGTCGGACCCTGGGCCTGGGACGTGTCTGCCCTCCGTTTTTCCAGGTGGGAACTGAGGATGACAGCTGCCCCGTGCGTGAGCACAGCTCTGTGGTCACTGTAGCAGCGTCCCTCTCCTAACACAGTGTCATGCTCCTGCGCTCTGCTGGCTGGGGCCAGGCTGGTGTGGAGATAGAGCCAGGAAGTGCAGAGCTTCAAAACTTGGAGCTGACATTTTTCCTGAAGGGGCTCAGTCTTCTCATCTGTCTGAGGATTCCTCCTGTCCTTCCCTCCCTCAGTATCCTGAGTGCCTACTGTGTAGTGTGTCGGACCCCTCTAGGCACTGGGGATACTGCAGTGAGTAAAACAGAGCCCCCCCCCGCCCCCGCCATGGGATTTACATTATAGTGTGGGATGAGCGTAAAGTGTAACATGGGGTGGAGAAAGAAGCAGGGTTGAGGTGATAGAGTATAAAGAGGGTGGAGGGCTGCTTAGATAGCATCCAGCAGGTAGGCTTCTAGAAGGCAGTGTGAGATAGCGGGGGAGCAGCTATACACGAGAACGTTACAAGCTCCAGGAACAGCAAGTCTGGAGGTCCCGAATGGGAGCCCACATACACCTGGAGTGTTGCTGGCGTGCCTGGAGCAGAGTGGGAGGTGGGGGCCCCCAGGGGACAGACCAGAGCAAGCCGGGCCTGGTGGGCTGTGGACAGTGTCGGCTTTACTCATCAAGTGGTCTCTGAGCAGAGGAGCCATGGGCCTCATAGGTTTTAGCAGCAGAATCCCTCTGGCTGCTGTGTGGTGGATAGACTAGTCGGCAAGGGTGGCAGCAGGGATCCCGGCGAGGAGGTAGGAGGAAATGCTGGCTGGACTCAGTTGGGGTGGCAGTGAGATGTGGCTGGATTCTGGGTGGATGCTGACAGGTGCGCAGCCAGGATTGAATGGATGACACCAGCTACCCCTCCCGCAGCTCTGGTGGGTCTCTTTGGGGTGGCACTTCGGAAGCTCTGCCCTGGGAGCTGCTGCTGCTAGATTTGACCCTTTTCAAGACGCTGTTATAGTGACTTAAAATTGTGTCCCTCACACAGGCACAGACTTGGGACCAGCTTGCCCATCATGGTGTCTTTTTTTTTTTTTTTTTTTTTAGTAGTTTTATGGAGACAATAACTCAACATTCCATATAGTTTACCCATTTAAAGTGAACACTTCAGTGGTTTTTAGTATATTCATAGGGTTGTACAACCATCACCGCAATCAATTTTAGAACATTTTCAGAAGGAAACCCCAGAGCCATCAGCAGTCCCTCCTTGTCCCCTCCCACCTCCCCAGCACTAGGCAGCCGCTCATCTGCTTTCTGTTTCTAAATCTGCCTGTTCTGGACCTTTCGTAGAAATGGAATCTTACAGTGTGTGGCCTTTTGTGACTGGCTTCTTTCGAGGTTCGTCCACATTGTAGCAGAACTTCATTTCTTTTTCTGACTGAGTAACATTCATCGTATGAATACACCACATTTTGTTTATCCATTCATCTGTTGATGGACATTTGGGTTGTTTCTCCCTTTCGACTGTTGTGAGTAGTTGCTGCTATGAACATTCATGTACAAGTACTTGTCTGAACACAGATTTCAGTTCTTTGGGGTATATACCTAGGCGTGGAATTGCTGGGTCATAGGGAATTTCTAGAGTCCGTGGGTGGCACAAATGGTTAAGCACTGGACTACTAACCTAAAGGCTGGCAGTCTGAATCCACCCAGGGGCACCTCAGCCTGGCGATTTGCTTCTGAAAGGTCACAGCCCTGAAAACCCTACGGAGCAGTTCTACTTTGCACACATGGGGTCACCATGAGTCAAATCAATTTGATGGCAACTAACAACAACAACAACAACAGGGAGATTCTTTAACTTTTTGAAGAACCTGATTTCCTTACATCCTTAACAACACTTGTCGTTGTCTGTCCTTTTGATTATGGCTGTCCCGTCCTGGAAGTTGTGGTCTTGCTGTGCATGTCCCTGGGGACAGTGAACATCTTCCATGTGCTTGTTCACTCTCAGTGTCTGTAGGCTGGTCCGGTGGCCTGGCTTGGGGGAGAGTGACGCTATTGGGAGTAAAGTCCTGGTAGTGGCGGTGCAGGAGATTAGAGCGGAGCTCAGAGCCTCTTGCCACCACCGTGGGAGGAAATGGTTCCCCAGTTCCCAGAGGTCAGGTGGCCCCGTTTGTGCTGCCCTCCCTGACCCGCGTGTGCAGGGTTGTTCCCCTCCGAGGGATGGCCCTGCTTAAACTCAGAGGGGGGCTTGGCTGTAGGGCCATAGGGTTTGGAGCCTGTGGGTGGTGACCCCCATACTCTCTGTCCTTGCAGAAGAAGGACCCAGCCCAGTTCCTGCAGGTGCATGGGCGAGCCTGCAAGGTACACCTGGATTCTGCAGTTGCCCTGGCTGCTGAGAGCCCCGTTAACATGTAAGACTGTTTGGGGGGCAGAGTAATGGCTGTGACTGAGGGCTAGGGGGTGGAAGGGAGCAGGGCATTATGCAGTCTGGAGTAGAGACCCTGGGGGTCTGGGCAGACCTGGGGGACTCAGGCAGGGAAGGATTGGCTTGCGTGTGAAGGTGACCGTCAGAGGCTAAGGCGAGCAGCCAGGGGTTGGGAGGGAGGCCCTGGGCTGCTCCTCCTGTAGTAGTTGGAGGCCTTCAATGGAAAGGTGTGGGGCTGGGGCCAGAGGCCCAGAGAAGCAAGGAGTGGGTTATTAGAGAGCGATGTCTTGGGGTGACTGGGGCTCGGCAAGTGGTCCCTGAGACTTGGTTCAAGTTCCCTACTGTTGCTGATTTCGAGAAATGGGGCCCTAGTGTCCCCGGGGCTGGCTAAATGACTGGCCCTTTCCAGGTGTCAGGAGCCTGAATGTGAGTTCAGGGGGGCTACAGTGTAAGGGACTGGTCACAAGGAGGTGGGGTGGGAGCCCTGGCTTGGGGATCTGAGTGGACTGAGTTGGCAGGTAGCAGCTACTTTGTGTCTTGGGGCGTGGAGACCCTAAAAAAACTCCTTCTCTGCCCCCCTTCCCAGGATGCCCTGGCAGGGGGACACCAACAACATGATCGACCGCTTTGACGTCCGCGCCCACCTGGACCACATCCCCGACTATACCCCCCCGCTGCTCACCACCATGTAAGCTGCCTCCCTGGTGGCTGTCAGCTGGCTGTCAGGCCCAGCACAGCTCCTCGTCCCCTCTGTCCCCAGGCCCTTGCTTGCCTGTCATCTTCCTGGGATGGAGGTGTGAGGAGGGAGGAGTCGTCTCCCCACCCGAGAAGCCTGAGCCAGGACCCTCCCTCCTGCTGGCTTGGGGTGGGGTCTCCTCGTTCCCTCTGATCTCAAGATCTTGGCCTCCCCAAAGCTCCCCAGAACAGGAGTCGGACGAGCGGAAATGCAACTACGAGCGCTACCGCGGCCTGGTGCAGAACGACTTCGCCGGCAGTGAGTGATGGTGGGCGGGGTGCGGCTGGGGTCCCTGGGGACTGCAAGGGCTCAGAGAAGGCTGGGGAGAAAGCTTTAGCGAAGCGGTTTCTACGGATGGGCCGTGGCTCTGGTCCCAGCCTGTCGCAGGCGTGCTCTGTCCTCATCTCCCTGGCACGAGGCCTGTCTCTGGAGCTGGCACGGGAGACGTCTGCTGAGTTAGGTGATCCTTCACAGTCTTTAAGGTCCCTGGTGGCACAAACAGTTTATCCTTGGCTGCTAACCTAGAGGTTGTCAGTTCAAACCCACCTTGAAGTACTGCAGAAGAAAGGCCTGGCGATCTGCTTTCATAAAGATTCCAGCCAACAAAACCCTGTGGAGCAGTTCTGCTCTGTAACACAAGGGGTGGTCATGAGTCAGAATCAACTTGACGGTAACTGGTTTTCACAGTCTGTGCCCTCTGACTTGAGTCTTTTTTTCCCTAAAACTTGGGGAAATAGCAACAGCGCATTTTTTCCCCTCTGTGTGTATTTTCCCTGCCTTCGTGGATCACAAAGTGTCAGTTCTGAAGAGGACATTTCTCCTTGTTTTAAACTTAGACAGCATTTTACAACTTGCTAAGTATTTATGTACATCCAGTGTTTTTTACCAAGCCCAGCGTTACCCTACCGCCCTCTCGCAAGAGAGGGGATGAAGGCTTGGCCGGGGCAGTTTGGGCCCGACAGACCTGGGCTTTGTCTGTGTTCCGTCATTACATCTACACAACAGCCCCACAAGGCAGGGGCGGCGCTCCAGCTACAGGGGAGGCAGGCAGTGCCCAGAGCTGAGGGGCTGGGATACTCACACCCCTGGGTCTGACCTGGGACCTGTATCCTTTAAGCACCACTGCCTCCTGGCAGAAAGCTCCCGATTCGTCAAGAAGGACTTGAGCACCTGCCTTCTCCTATGGAGTTAGGGGAAGGGGGATTCTGTATGGGGCAGGTCTCAGTTTCCATCCCATGGGTGGCCGTGAAGGCTCCATGAGGCCGTGTGGATAAAGCCCTGGTACCGAGCCTGGTGCACAAGTCAGCCCTCCAGACGGGTTCGCTGGTCCCACATTTCTTTGTTTCTAAGACGTTTTGCATCTTTAAAATCAGTTTTCCAAAATTCTCTCTAAGTGAGGCCTTATAATAGTGGATATTCTTCACCGTTGATTCGACTATTGCTTTTGCCATTACCCGAGGCCACACAGGTTCCTGGTGGTGGAGCCAGGGTTTCCTTAGTCCTTTCTGGTTCCGCATTCATTCGTTCCCACAAACAATTACAGAGCACCTTCAGTGTGTCCAGCAGTGTTCTGGAACCAGGGGTGTAGTCGGGGAGAGGGCCACAGCAATAGAAGCAGGCAGGTAATTACAAGCAAAGGTACGTTATGACGGACGGTGGGTTGTCCTCTGAGAAAGGTACGACAGAGTGCTTGACCGAGTGAAGAGTGGACAGGAGCTCCCTGGTGGGGGGTGGAGGGGCGGCACTGGAGGCACAGAGAGATGGCCTGTGTGGCCGGAGCAGCAGGGCGAGGGCCCTCAGGGAGGTGAGCTCGCCAGGGCTCACAACAGAAACTCGAAAGATTAGACGGGGAACTTAGGGAGCAATGAGTTTATGTCAAAGGGAGAGGAACAACTCGAGAAAGAGGGTGAGAATGGTTGTACAACTCTAACAAAGCATTCAGTGTCACTCAATTGCTCATGTAGAAATTGTTGAATTTGTGTACTGCTGTGTATAAGGAGCCCCAGTGGCACAGTGGTTAAGCTCTTGGCTGCTAACCGAAAGGTCGGTGGTTGGAACCCACTAGTGATACAGGAGAAAGCTGTGGCAGTCTGCTTCTGTAAAGACAACAGCATTGGAAACCCTCAAGGCAGTTCTTCTCTGTCCTGTAGGGTGCCTGTGAGTTGGAATTGACTCGACCGCAGCAGATTTTTTTTTTTTTTTGGTATATATTTTCACCACCAACAAAAATAAGATATTACTAAAAAAAAAAAAGTGAAGCAGAGGCTGAGAAGCTAAGTGCCTTATTCAGTGTCACTTGGCATTAAGTGCTGTAGCCAGGGCTCTCCTGTGGTTCCTGAGTCCCCATAGACACAGTTTGTCATTCTCTGGAATTAGTGACTCTGTCCCCAGCTTCCCTTGGGTTGTGCCCACCCTGCTAGCCCCCAGTGCTTTCTCACGTGTCCCTCTGGGTTTCCCCGACCCGTGTGACCCACGTGCCTTTGCCTTGCCACAGTCTCTGAGGAGCAGTGCCTATACCAGATCTACATCGACGAGCTGTATGGAGGCCTCCAGAGACCCAGTGAGGACGAGAAGAAGAAGTGAGTTGGGGTTGTGGAAGACAGGAGGGCTGGGAGCCCACCTGGCCGTGGCTTTGTCCATCCTGTCCGCCATGCCTCCCAGAGCCAGGCCCAGTGTTGGCACACAGTAGGTACTTGCTGGATTAACACACGTTTCGAGGAAGAAGCAGCAATTGGAGGGCAAGTGTTTGTGGAAAGTTCTCCCTCGTGCTTTTCAGCTCGTGGCGCAGTGGGCCGTGCCGTTCTGAGACAGACCCTGTGGAAAGATGGCCCTGGTGGGAACCCTGGCTGGGACCCCGAGTGGGCCTTCCCTCCTTGAACCTTGGGGTCCTCCTCTGTAAAATGGGCTGTCAGGAGCCTCCACTACCTTCATTCGTGAGGATTGCCGGAGGTTGAGCTTGTAGGATGCTTGTCTTGGTACCTGGTATATAGTAAGCTCACAGCAACAGTAGCTTATGTCACTATGGAGGGACCTTCTCAGAGACATGTCCCTTGAGAAGTGGCTGGGGCCGTCGGTCTGGCTTCTGTCCTCCACCCTAGTCTGACCATGCTCAGTGTCCCTATGCCTTTGCACACACCGTGCCCACTGCCAGGGTTACCCTTCCCTCCTTCTCCAAGGGGATGGTTTCATTTGTCCATGGGCAGTCCTGGAGCCCCCCAGCCCAGGGGACCAGCAGTTTCCTCAGTGGGTGCTTCCCTGTTGCTCCCGGGCCTTCCTCCTGGGTGACCCGAAGCACTTGCTGGTTTCCTCCACCTAAGATTGCTCACATGGTCTGGCTGGAAGCTCCCTGAGGACGCTGCTGATTCTCAGCTTCCAAGATGAGGCCGGGCACTGGGAAATCCTCAGGAATGTTGACTAAATTAATTCACAGCAGACCTTCACGAGACCCCTGCTCTCTTCTGGGCAATGCTAGGGGCATGTTGTTGCCCAAGATAATTCCACGCCGTGCCCTTGGAACTCAGTGGTCCAGTGGAGGGGATGGACCCGTTCCCTGATAGTGTGACTCAGGGCAGCGCTTGACCCACCCTGAGGGGTCAAGGAGAACTTGCTGGAGGCTGGGACCCTGGAGCTGGGACCTGGAGGATGGCGGGGTGGGGAGCTGGTGCATGGTGGAGCAGAGGGCTCCACACTGAGGGGAGAGCGTGTGCAAGGGCCTGGAGGCGAGCGTACGGAGAGCTAAGTGTGTGGGGCTTGGAAGGAGTGAGGCAGGCCCTCAGGGTTGGTCCCGGTGGTTGCGTCCTGTCCACTGGGCCCACCCGTCTTATGGTTCCCCCGTCCCAGGCTGGCGGAGAAGAAGGCTTCCATTGGCTACACCTATGAGGACAGCACGGTAGCCGAGGTGGAGAAGGTGGCAGAGAAGCCAGAGGAGGAGGAGTCGCCGGCAGAGGAGGAGAGCAACTCGGATGAAGATGAGGTCATCCCCGACATCGGTGGGGTCCCCTCTCTGCCCTCTCCACCCCCAGTCCCTGGGCATCGTTTTTGTGTCTCGTCCCTCACCCTTGTGGGGCATCCGCGATTATAAGCCCTCTCTTCTCCCTTGCTCTGGGCGCACCAGCCTCCTCCCGCCCTTCCCTGTCTCGCTCATGCTCTCCTCTTCCCTGCCTTCATTTTTCTGTCTCCCTCCCTGCGGCGCTCTCTCGTTTCTCATTTTATGATACTTCTCTCAGCAAGGTTTGGGCTCTGTTTCATCTGCTTGGGCCAGCTGTCTCCCCCCCCATGCTTTCTCTCCTGCAAAAACAAGTGGCCATTGTTCGCAGAGCCACCCTCAGTCCCGGCCTCTGTGCCTCGCCTTCCACTGTGCCACCCCCCAACCTGAATACCCAGCCAGCATCCTCCGTCTGGCTGCGGCCTTTCCTCTACCGCTCACTCAGCCATTGTCCGCTCCTTCGCCCTCCCTCAGAGCCTGTGCTTTCCGTCTGCCCATCCCACCTCCACTTACCACCCTCCCACAGCCCGCCTCCACTTAACCACTCTCCCAGGCCCCGCCTCCACGTACCATCCTCCTAGGCCCCAGCCACACCCACCTGAATCTTCATCTGCCCATCTGCCCACCCCTGCTCACCCCTCCCTCTCCAGCCACACATCCACGCATCCCACCCTTCATTCATTTGCCTTCCATCACAGCCCCCAGCTCCAGTTCCCCTCACCCCCACCACAGTGTTGTGCTCTCCTCTGGGGGCCTCCAGACACGCCAGACCTGACCAGGCCCTCCCTGGAGTGGCTTCAAGGCTAGTGGGTGCCCCCGGCACCCCCTCCCGGGGCACTGTCTCCTCTCCCATCCCTGCACCGGGGCTTCTGCCCCTGACAGCCCTTCTCTTGGTGCAGACGTGGAGGTGGACGTGGATGAACTGAACCAGGAGCAGGTGGCAGATCTCAACAAGCAGGCAACGACTTATGGCATGGCCGACGGTGACTTCGTTAGGTGAGGGCTGCCCGCCAGCTCCCCTCTATCCCCTGTGGGCCCCATCCAAGCCTCTTCCTGCCACCCGGTCCCTGAGCTCTCACATGCGAGCCCTGCCCAGGACCCCACACACAGGCTCTGGAACCCAGGGGGTGGGCACTCGTGAGCCCACTTCATCTGTGCAGAAACGGAGGCTGCAGCACCATTACTCAGTGTGCCACGTCAGGGTAGCCTGTGGCCAGTCTCATCCTTCAAGCTCCTGGTCTCCTGGGCCTGGCAGACAGCGCCCCCTAGTGGAGAGGCTTCACTCATCTGCTGACGCACTCAGCCTCCCCTGTGCTCCCCACACTGAGCTCTTCACTCATGAGATTTCACAGACCAGCCCCAGCTAACAGAGCAGTGAGTCAGAAACAGAGTAAACCCGAGTCAGCGCAGAACAAACCCACCCCCACCCCCGGTGTTCACTTCACTCAGGAAAAGCCAGCATCCTCACCACGGCCCACAAGGCCTTGGCTGTCCAGACCCTTCTCCCTCCTGACAGTGTCTCTTCTTTCCAAACACCCTGCCTTCATGGCCTCCTTGCTCCTCAAATGCCCAAGGCCCGTCCCTGCCTTCAGGCTTCTCTGCCTGCTGGTCCCTCCACCTGCCCTCAGCACAGGTTTCTCTTCAGATGCCACTTTCCTTGCCACCATCCTGTGTAAATTGCAGCCTCTGTCTACTGTCTGCACTTCGTGTCCCCCTCCATGCTTGCTTTTTCCTGTCAAGGTTCTCACCGTGTGACATTCTCTGTGTTACTACCTTGTTCATAGTCTGCCTGCTTCCCTAGAATGGAAGCTCAAGGGACTGGCACACAGTAGGTGCTTGACAAATCATCACTGAATGAATGAGAGACCCCGGGATGGCACGGGCTCCCTCACCTCCTTCTGCCTGTGACCCCTCATCACCCTGTGACCGGCCCCTCCTCCACCGTGACCCTTACCCCCCTACCCAGGATGCTCCGGAAAGACAAGGAAGAGGCGGAGGCCATCAAGCATGCCAAGGCCCTGGAGGAGGAAAAGGCCATGTACTCGGTGAGAGCAGGGCCTGCAGGCCGGGGGAGCAGGGAGTGCCTGGGGGCGCACCCTCACCTGCCTGGTGCTCCCCACACTAGGGCCGTCGTTCCCGACGCCAGCGAAGGGAGTTCCGGGAGAAGCGGCTGAGGGGCCGCAAGATCAGCCCGCCCAGGTAGGGCTTCTCTCTTGTGCCCGGCCTGTCAGTGATAGTCTTGTGGGGGCTCTGAGGAGCCTGGGGGTAGGGGCTCAAGGCCACGAAGACTTTGGAGGTAGACTTGAAGCTCAAGGAGAGGGACCTCCTAGTGGGACAGTTGATGTCCCTAGCAGAGGTGTAGAGGTGGGCATGGCCTCGAGGGGTGTGTGGACCCCCTTACCATTAGCTGTTCCACTCGTGGGGCTCTTGCCATGCTCCCGGGAGCCATTGGGGAGGTGGCACATGGCATGGGCTGTGGCAGGGTTGGCTGGAAGAGTTTAGGGGCCAGGGCCTGGCCCTGGAGTCCCGCTGGTGCTGTCGGAGTTTGGGCACGACTTCCACTTCCCTTATCTGAGCTTCAGTTTCCTCCTTTGGGGAACAGGGCACTGTGACCTGCCAGGACAACCCCACCTGGAGGTCTTGGGGTAGATTTTGATGAGGTTGTGTGACGGGTAGTGAGCTTGTCCACAGCCTCATAGGCCAGGCAGGCCTGTTAAAAGAGGGCCGTTAAGGGTTTCTGTGAAGCTTTGATGACATGATGTGGGTGCAGCGTCTGAAGACATTCATTAAAAGGCAGCACTGCTTTCCGCCATCATCGTCATCATGTAGAAGCCCACATAGTGTAGTGCGTGAAAACACAGGCACTAGGTTTGAATCCTGCTCCTTCAGTTATGAGCTGTGTGACCCTGGGCAAGTGACTTCATCTCTCTGGGCCTCGGTTTCTTTAGCTGCAAAGTATGAATGAGTCTTCATGGTACTCCATCAAAGGGTTGTTACAAAGAGGAGTGGAACATGAAGCAGTTAGTGCCTGGTACATAGGAAGCATTTAAGACATGGTAGCTATTTTAGTTGAAGCATCATCATCGAGAAGCCAGGACCCTCGTTAGCGTAACCGGGGACATGGAGAGGGAGGAGCAGTGCCCGTCTGAGGTCAGGAGGCCAAGCAGAACTGAGGCTGCCAGAACCCTTGTTGCTCAGCGTCAGGATGGTCTGGGCATTGTGTCTGAAGTGGGGCCGAGGTTTGGGCTTTGGATAGATCTGAGGCTGGGAAGGTGGAGGGATCAGGACAGGACACTCTCTTGGCCTCAGCCCCTCCTGACTGTGCCTGGCCTTGATCCCCCAGGCTGGGTGGCTGGACTCAATTCCATGCCTGCTCAGACCTCAATCCCCCACTTGTCCCCACCCCATTCTCTCCGTAGCTATGCCCGCCGAGACAGCCCCACCTATGACCCCTATAAGCGGTGAGTCCCGGGGCCCAGGAGAGGCGGGACCTGAGATTTGGGGCTACGCGTGGTGGGGAGGGGCAGGGGCCACCCCATACGCCGTCCTGGGTGGATGTGTCCTAGTCTCTCAGCACTTGGTGTCAGCTTGGGGTGTGAATCATTTTTCTGTTTCCCATATTGTTAGCCTGTTTTTCCCAGTTTTGTTTCTTTTTGTTTAGAGTTAAACCTTTGTTATTTTGTTTTTCTGATTTTAAACGTAATTATGTGGGCTTGTGGTAAAAATGGTCAAACATGGCAGATAGCTGTGACTTAGAAATCAAGTCTCCCGAAATGTCAACTCCCAGAAATCACTAGTGAGAAATAGGAGCCTAGAATTGTCTGAGTGTGGAAGTGAGTGGGTCAGGTGGAGGTGAGGGGCTTTGATGGCTGATAGACCTCAGTGTAACCCGAGTCGTCTCATCTGAGCTCTGCAGCCTTGAGAAGGGGCTGTACCTCTCTGAGCTGCAGTTCTGTCTTTAGAGTTGGGGAAAGGTGGCCTCTGCCTAGGGGGCTAGTGTGTGGTTAGTTGAGATAAAGCATGTTAAACTTTTAGGAAAATGTCTGGTTTTACAGATAGGAACTATTAGTAATACCAAGTCATTTATTTTATAAAAATGGGATTGTACCACCGTTAACATTTAATAACTTGCCTTTTCGTCGCACTTGATATATTGGGAGTCTCTGGGTAGTATAAATGGTTAACGTGCTCGGCTGCTAACTGAAAGGTTTGCGGTTTGAAGCCACCCAGAGGTGCCTCAGAAGAAAGGCCTGACAATCTACTTCCCAAAAAACCCAGCCATCGAAAATCCTGTGGAATCTGATACACATGGGGTTGCCATGAGTTGGAATTGACTTTATGGCAACTGGTTCCTGTTGTGATATATCGAGGGATACTTTCCATGTTGAGCGTAGATTTTCTCATCTGTTTTTAACAGCCACATAAAGTCAGTGCAGTTTTCGTTCATTTGCTTTCGGCTTTGTGGTCAGGAACCAAATCCTTGTGCATAGCTGGTCTCTTTCTGCCCTTTTGGGTTGGTTCTTTGGTAGGGGGTTTCTGGTGTTGCTGTGGGGCCCGTGGCTGTGGTTCTGCTGCTTCACAGTGTGTCTGGTTATCTTGTGGCCAGACTTGGGGAGCCTGGTGAGTGAGCTGTGTCCCCCCTGTTCTGTAGGTCACCCTCGGAGTCCAGCTCCGAGTCCCGCTCTCGCTCCCGCTCCCCAACCCCAGGCCGCGAGGAGAAGATCACGTTCATTACCAGCTTTGGGGGCAGCGATGAGGAGGCAGCTGCAGCCGCAGCTGCAGCTGCTGCGTCAGGGGCTGCCTCAGGGAAGCCTCCCGCACCCCCCCAGCCCGGCGGCCCCGCACCGGGACGTAATGCCAGCGCCCGGTCGGTAACGCTCACGCCGCCCGCCCTACGCCCCGGCCACCGTGGGGGGAACCTGGGGCAGCGGGGGGCTGCGGCCCAGGGCAGTGCTGACCGCCCCTCCGTGCCCTGCCTGCAGCTGCCGCTCCTCCTCCTCCTCTTCCTCCTCCGCCTCGAGGACCTCCAGCTCCCGCTCCAGCTCTCGTTCCAGCTCCCGCTCCCGCCGCGGCGGGGGCTACTACCGCTCTGGTCGCCATGCCCGCTCCCGCTCCCGGTCCTGGTCCCGCTCCCGGTCCCGCTCCCGGCGCTACTCACGCTCCCGCAGCTGCGGCCGGCGCCACTCAGGTGGGGGCTCCCGGGACGGACACCGCTACTCCCGCTCGCCTGCCCGGCGCGGTGGTTACGGGCCCCGGCGCAGAAGCAGGTGGGTGTGGGTCCCCAGGTGTGTGGGGTGGACATGGACTCCGATCTCAGGGAGCCATGCTCTGAAGTAGGGGACATGGCCACCACGTTCAAAGAATGCCAGGTCCGAGGGGCAGGTGTAGGCCACCCACCGCTCTCCTCAAGGAGGGATGTGCCCACTCTACTCAGAGCCCCAAGCTAGCGCTGTCCTTTGAGCTCATGGCTGGGAGAGAGACTGAGCATTTCTTCTTGGTGGCCTTATGTTCTGAGAGGGGGCTGCTGCCTCTGCTGTCAGGGATTCCAGGCCGAGGGGGTGAAGCTGCATAGTCAGTCTGTAGTTTGCAGTGAGAGATGGGACCTGGGCTGGGGCGAGTCAGCAGGGGGAGTTCCTGTGTGTGTGAGCCGGGGGTAGCGGGTGAGGGCAGGCAGGCAGCCCTTCGTGGGCGAGCACAGACGGGTGGGAAGGAACACTGTCTGGGAGACCGAGCCATCCCCATCCCCCGGTGGGTTGGCGCGCTCTCGGGAAATGCTGGGGCTTGGGGGTTGAGAGCATGGACTGTGGAGCAGACTGCCGGGGTGTCAGCTCAGCCTCATCTCTCCGTCTGTCTGTGGAGTAGCTGCGCCGAGGGCGCCTACTGCATTGAGTCGTTGGGAGGGCGCAACAGGTGGAGCCACGTGAAGCGCTTGGAAGCGGCCGACCACTCGCTGAGTGCTCTTAGCGCTGGCAGCATGGATCGCAGTGTTGGCTGGGCGGGGCCGCGGGTTGGAGGCTGGCAGGGAAAATGGAGGTGCCACATGCACCTTGGTGACCTGGGGAGCACGCATCTCATCTGACAGGCCTAGTGTGCCCCAATCTTCCACTTGCCCCAGAGAATTTGAAAGTCTGAATTTTTAAAGGGCAGTTCTTGTTTTCACAGTTTTGACAACAAACCTTTGTTGTGTCAGAACCTAAGAGAGCCACCACAGAATCAGAGTGGGGCCTGGACTTGGCTTCCAGGTCATTCCCCTGTAGCCTGGCCCATGGTGGCGACAGGAGAGGCAGGGAAGGAGGGGGCAGCCAGGCTACAAGTGAAGCCGGCTTGAGAGTAGGGAGCCCCCGCCAGGGTCCTGAGCAGAGGAGGGTGGGGCATCTGTGCAGAGACTGGGGGAGAGGGGTTGGGGAAGGAGAGACCCTTTGGGGTTGAGATGTGGGACCGTAGGCAAGATTAAGAGGTGGTGTAGATTAGGTCACCCGGCTACGTGTCCTGTGCCGGGAGCTGGGCATGGCATACAAAGGGGAGCAGACCAGCTGAGTCCCCCTCCTCCTTTCCCCGAGGTCACCTCCCGGAGAAGTTGGCTGTTGAGTGAGTTGTGTGAGAGGTGAAGCCGGGTCGGGGACGACTCAGGCACCAGGCCAGTGGTGTGGAGAGGACGATGTGGGTTCCGAGCCCTGAGGGAGCAGGCTCCGGGGGCTGTTGAGGGGAAGTACCAGGAGAGACAAATCAATCGGGGTCACACTGGGCTGTACAGGCCTTGCAGGCCCTCAGGAGAGCTGTTGATTTGGGGCCAGGGGAGGGGTACAGATGGGATCTCCCGAGCCTCACGGCCCTCTCCTGCCCTGCCGTGCTCTCAGGAGCCGCTCCCGCTCAGGGGACCGGTACAGACGGGGTGCCCGAGGCCCCAGGCACCACAGCAGCAGCCGCAGCCGCAGCAGCTGGTCCCTCAGCCCGTCCCGCAGCCGCAGCCTGACGCGGAGCCACAGCCGCAGCCACAGCCACAGCAGGAGCCGCAGCCGCAGCCACAGCCGCAGCCAGAGTCACTCGCCATCGCCCCCAAGGGAGAAGCTGGCCAGGCCGGCAGCGTCCCCTGCCGTGGGCGAGAAGCTGAAAAAGTGAGCAGTCTGTTCTCAGGGATGAGGGCTGTCAGCCTCAGGTGGGGTGGGGCTGAACACACCGCTTTCTATTTGAAGGGTACCTGAGCTGGCCCTCGGAGGTCTGAGGGGACATGGCCCTGTCCGGGGGCGTCTGCAGTTACAGCCTTGTCTTGGAAAGGGATTTAGAGGGAGACACAGCCCCTCTCTGGAGGGCCTGAAGGACAATGGCTCTGTGTGTCTGAGCTGAGGCAGTGCTCATACTGTGTAGGGTCGGAGGTGGCAGCTGCCCTCTCCTCCCGATCATGCCCTCTGCCATCCCCCCCCCCAGGAACGAGCCTGCCGCTGGTAAAGAGACAGGAGCTGCCAAAGTCAGTAAGAATTTGGAACTCGCCCGTCTAACTCCCGCCAGCAGCAGTGCCCGAGAGCTGGGCCCGGTGGGCCTGCAGGGGGGCTTGGGCGGGCCGGGAGATCCAGCCCCAGGGGTGGAGGGGACTTGGGGGGGGGGGTTGTACCCCACGAGAATCCTGCCCCCTCTTCTCCTGACCACACAACTCTGCCTGAGCATCCCAGACCATTATGGCAGGTGTCCGCAGCCTGCCCCTCCCCCGACTGCCCCCGCAAGTCCCAGGCTCTTGGCTGAGGTGGGCTGTGGAAGCTCTGGGATACCCACCCCGCTCTGTCTCTTCTCACCTTCCCCAGCCCAAGCTGACACCGCAGGAGAAGCTGAAGCTGAGGATGCAGAAGGCCCTGAACAGGCAGTGTATGTCCCTCACCTGCCCCTCTGCCCTCCGAGCTCCTCCTCCCGCAGCAGTAGAAGCACTTGGACGACCAGCCCTGGCCTTGGGTGCCCAGCCTTTTCCTAAAGGCCAGGAGCTGACAAGGGAGGTCGGGGAGGAGTGGCTCTGTGGTCACCCTGCCCAGGTCTCTCAGCAGCCTGGTCGACCTCTCTGGGCTCAGCATCCTCACCCGGGTGGGGGGCTCTTGAGGGCCCCACTCAGCCACTGTGTTCCTTCCCCCTACAGTCAAGGCAGATAAGAAGGCGGCTCAGGAGAAGATGATCCAGCAGGAGCATGAGCGGCAGGTATGAGGCAGGGATGGGGGGGCACGTGTAGGGTGTGGGTGGGGTGCCCAACCAGGCTGCACCTCACAGCCATCTCTGCCACAGGAGCGGGAGGACGAGCTGCGTGCCATGGCCCGCAAGATCCGTATGAAGTAAGGCATCCCCACCCCTCTGTCGTGCCACCCCCTTCTGCTTCTGGGCTGCCCGTGTGCCCTGCTGCCCGGCTTCTCACTGGAGCTCTGCCCGCCCTCTGTGGGCACATCAGAGCTAGAGCCTCAGGGCCATGCTGTGGTGACCACCACCTTCCTGCCACCTCTGCCTCGATTTCCTCCCTCCAGTCCCAACTTGGAGTCCCTAGATGGCACAAACATCTTGGCGCTTGACTGCTAGTCGGAAGGTTAGCGGTTCAAACCCACCCAGAGGCACCTTGGAAGGCAGGCCTGGCAATCTGCTTCTGAAAGGTCACAGCCTTAAAAAATCTATGGAGCGGTTCTACTCTGCACACACGGGGTCGCCATGAGTCAGAATTGACTCAACGGCACCTAACAACATTCCCAACTTAGTTTAGCCACTTTGACCCCGATCGTTTCCTCCAGCCTCCAAGCTAAGGTCCAAGCTCTTCCCCAGATACCCACCCAGTTCCCTCCCTCACTTCACTCCGGAGCCCTCCCTGGCCACCCGCTGAAGACCCCGTCTTTCAACCTGCTTTAGAACTCTTCGTAGCACTAACTCCACCGGCATTAATGACACGTGTTTTTATTTACTCACTGTGTGTGTCCCCTGCTAACATGTTGTTAGAATCTGCTGTGTGTTCCTGCTGTATCTTCAGTGCCTAGAACGTGTGTGTAGTTGGCGCTCAGTGAATGTTTGTTGAGTGAGTGAACTGATGCCAGCCCCGTGGCTGGTTCCACCCAGTGCTGGGGAGACCAGAGCTCCTCTCTTCATCCCTCCTGCTTCCTTTTCTTTCTGTCGCAGTGTTGTGAGGTGTCCAGGCCCTCAGAGCCAGTCTAATCCCAGCTCTGCCTCTCTGTGTGGCCCTGGACCAGGGACTCACCCTCTCGAACTGCCCTTAATGCTCTGTGCTATGGGACAGTCTGCAGTGTGGACAGTCCAGGCCTTGGTGCCCATAAAACTCAGTCCATCCAGGGCCCATGTGCAGCACCTGGGGCCGTAAAGCTTGGTGTTGGCGAGGAGGCGGGTCATTCAGTGGCCAGGAGCTTGTTGTGTAGCCTGTTAGCTGTTTCTGGTTCCATTCTATACTTGCTGTGAGTCTTTGGATGAGCAGCCTAACCTCTTGGAGCTGGGACTCCTTTGTGAGACAGAGGTCACATGGCATGTCCCCTCTACAGGGCCTGCTTTCAGGGTTTCACAGGGTCCTGCAGTAAGGCTTGGTGTCTTGAAGCTGCTGTTATTATGGTTGTCATCATTGTCTATTGCATGCTGTAAAAATGTCATGGTGGGGGTGGCATCTGACCTCAGACTTAACAAGGTAAAGGAGAATCAAGATAACAGCTCAAGGCTGATTCCTATGTCTGACCTCCTCCTCATGCCTCCTCCTCTTCCTCTTTTTACCAATTCTGACACCACTTGTCCCTCCCACAGCACTCTCTACTTCTCTGCTGGGTTCCAGAATTCATTGCAGTGACCACGTAGAATTCACAGACCATACTCACAGTTATGGGATTTATTAGGAAGTAACAGGTTATAATTCAGGTTCAGGAATACTAGGATACAGTTTTTCCATCAGGACAGCCTCTTCTCAGCTATGCCCACAGGCACACCTCTCTCTGGCCCCTTAGCCTGGCCTCTGCCCTCCTTGGGCAAGTGTTAACAAGCTTTTTTAGCTCCGCCAATAAGTTCCCAGAGGTACCCAAGTTGGCCAGTAAGCCTTGTGCCCAGAGGCGCTTAGCTTTCTCACTTCGTGGGCCCAGAAGCCCCACCACAGCTGTCTCATGCAGGTCTCCTGATTCCTGCCATCTTTCCCATATCACTTGTCTTCCTTCTGTGTAACAGCTCCTCTCTCTGTGTCCTGGATCTAGGAGGTTCTCTGCACAGGGATTCCGGACCTGCTGTACTCCTGGTTCTTCTTTCTTGGGGGTGTTGAGATCTTACCTTCCCACCTATTAATCCTAGTGGCATGGCAGAACTGACCAATCCCCTCTTTAGGATTCTGTACACCTTGTTTGCATGGTCCCACTCCCAGAGGTGTGCCATGCACCTAATTTACATTATTAGCAAACTATCCAATCCCCTTGGTGAGCCACAATCACTTCATTTGCAGAGTCCCACCCAGTCATTTGTGGGAGGTACAAAAACTGATCTTAAGGTACATATTAAGTAATTCACTGCAATGCACATGCCCACTGTGTACTGGGCATCAGAGGCTGAGGAGGTGGGGGAGCAGAGCGGTCAGAGCCTTGGCATTGTGGTCATCCTGGCTCTCTCCTGTCTGAGCCTCAGTTACTCGTCTGCTAAACGGGGAGGGGATTATGGCCCCACCTTATAGGCTCGTTGGAGGACTCAAGGCCAGGCATGGAGGAGGCGCCCACTAAATGTAGCCGTTGGCTTTGCTAAGCTTGTTCATTCTGACATGGGCCAGTTAAGCACTCAGCACATAACAGGTGCTCTACTTGAGATGGCACCCTGAGCCAGGGCAGCAATGATGGAACCATTCGTCCCCCTATGTTTGTTCAGATCCCAACCACCAGCCTGTCACCCCGGAGCCTCAGTGGCTCGTTTCCACATGGGGACAGTAGCACCACCTCACCCTTGGGTTACCGTTCTGCTTGTACTGGTGTGTGACTGGCACCTGCCCTGAGCAGACCAGACAGCTGCTGCCACCCTGGCGGTCAGTGTTCCCAGGGGGACACACCCTTCCTGTTGGCTGTCTCCCCTGCCCCCCTGCAGGGAGCGGGAGCGCCGAGAGAAGGAGAGAGAAGAGTGGGAACGCCAGTACAGCCGGCAGAGCCGTTCGCCCTCCCCCCGCTACAGTGAGTGCCCCACTGGCCTGGAGTGCTCCCCAGGCCCCGGCGTTAAAGGAGTAGAATGTCATAACATGGTTAGGGGAACCAAAGCTGCTTCTCCAGTTAGCCTTCCACAGTGAAGCTCCTAAGAGGGAGTCACACAATATATATCATCACAGAGTGATCAAGAATGCCCGTTCCCAGTGTGGTGGGGGAGGCAGAGGCAGCAGGTCCCTGGCGCCCTCTCCGTCCCATCCTGTCAGTGGATGTGCCCTCAGGTGGAGGGAACCCCAGTAGTCCAGCCTTGACTCGGGTTAGGCAGGAGCCCTGGCCTGTTGCTTTGTCTCCACCCTCCTCCTTTCATCCCAGGTCGGGAATACAGCTCTTCCAGAAGGTAAGCCCAGCTCCCCAGAGACCCTCCCCTGGAAATCAGGGTTCTTTGGCGGGAGGGCATAGCCCTCATCCTGCACCCCAACCATGCCCCAGGGTGTTGCTCCCCAGCATGTTGGGGTAGGGCAGGGTTCTTGCTTCCAAGCCACCCTCACAGGGTCACCCCCACCTTCTCTCTCCAGGCGCTCACGGTCCCGCTCCCGAAGCCCCCATTACCGCCACTAGGCAGAAGACGGGGGGGGGGGGGTGAGGGGGGGGTGGGACAGTGCGGGGTAGGGTTCAAGCTGAGATGCTACTGGTTTTATCTCTGGTGGAATAATAAAATCAAATGTTATTTAATTCCCTTCACCTGGCCTCAGTGTGGTCTGTGGTTGGTACAGGGCAGTCCCAGGTTGGGAACTGGCTGGGTGGCAGTGCTGCTGGCGGGGCCAGTCCTTCCTGGAGGAACCAGACCTCTGGATGGTGCAAGGGCAGTGGGGCTGTTGCTCCGAACTGCTGTGTGGGTCAGGGGCCTGGAGGCTCAGCCAGGCTTGCTGGAAGCGAAGGCATGGGCACCGCTGGGGGGTGGAAGGAAGGACCCAGACCTGCCTGCATGTGTGGACGAGTGCCAGCCCGCACCTAGCAGAGGCTGGGCAGGGACTCTCTTTGCCCAGGGGCCTCTGGCGACAGGTCCAGGCCGCTCCCCGCCCTCGCCTCGGCCCCTGCCCTGGCCTAGCCCACACCGTGAACTGGGAGCGCAGCTTTCTGTGCCAGTCCTGCTATGCCCCAGGCACTGGGGGCCGGCCTTTCCCCTCACCCCAAACCGGTCTGTTCAGCTGTCCACCCAAGGAGGGGAGCCTCCCACCCCACCTGAGACACCCCAAGAAAGCCAGAGTCCAAACGAGCACTAGAGGAGGGAGGATTTACTTGGAGCAGGGGGAAGGACAGGCAGGTCAACAGTGGCATTAAGAGTGGGGCACAGCGGCAGCCTGGTGCTCAGACACCCCCTCCCCGTGCTTCTGTCGCAAGTGCTTGTCCAGGGTGGCTCGCAGGCCAAAGGGAATGCAGCAGTGGGGACACTGGAAGCAAGTGCTGCCGGGCCCCAGGCCGTGCATGCGGCGGTGGCGGTTGAGCTTGCTGCTCTGCGCGCAGGCATAGGGGCAGAGCTGGCAAGCATAGGGCCGCTCCCCCGTGTGCGAGCGCCGGTGCACTGTCAGGTTGCTGCTGTTGGTGAAGTGTTTCCCGCAGAACTCACAACTGCCCCCGGGCCCGCGGCTCTTGCCTGCTGACTTCTGCATCTTCTTGGGCAAAGACTTCTGGCTCTTTGCAGGGTCAGCTCTCTGTTCCTTGGGGGCAGCGGCTCTCCAGCCGTCACCCACGGGGCCTGCCTGAGCCCCACCACCAGGAGCCCCAGGCTCCTGGACACCGGCTGTGGCAGCGGCTCCAGCTCCTTCCCCATCACTGCACGGGAGGGTGCTGGCCGGGGCGGCAGCGTGGGCGGCTGGCTCTGGGGGTGCCGCGGAGGCCTGCTCCTGACCAGCGTCAGCAGCGCAGGGGCTCTGGGGCTGCAGCTGTCGGTGGGTCTTCTTGTGGCGGTTGAGCTTGCTGCTCTGGGCACAGGCGTAGGGACACTGGTCACAGGCGTAGGGCCGCTCGCCCGTGTGCGAGCGCATGTGGACCTTGAGGTTGCTGAAGGAGCTGAGGGTCTTCTTGCACACAGAACAGGTGGGGCTCCGCCGGCTGCTCACTCGGGGGGCCCTGGCCTCAACCTCCGACCCCACCACGGCAGACACAGCAGCAGCCACCTCGGCCAGGCCCAGCAGCGGGGCCTCTGGGGCCTCGGATTCTGTCTGGTAGATGGACAGGCCATGGTCCCACTGGGCGTGGCGCAGCAGCTTCCAGGCCTGCGTGAACTGTCTCCCACAGCGGAGGCAGCTCAAAGCTTTGAGGTCCTCACGTGCTGGAGAAGAGAATGGGGCAAGGCAGTTAGTAGGAGAGCTCACTGCTTATGTGATCAAAGTAATGGTAGTCGCAGCTCACAGCTGTTCACAGCTGCCAGCTGGACATCTTCTGTGGGAAAGGCTCTATTTTGGGGGCTGAGGACTCAGCAGTTACAAGACAGACAGACAAAACTCCCTGCTCTCAAAGAAGCTGGCGTTCAGAGATGTGGGCAGACAAACCAGGGAAGTAATCTGTGCAGTGGGTGCAGAGTACCCGGGGATTCCTTCTGTTTTCGTAGAGGGGCAGAGTGCTGTATTGTGCAGGATGGTGGGAAGGCCTGGCTAAGGAGGTGACACAATCCAGTAAGTGGGTCCTGTGGACTAGACCATGCCTGCATCAGCTCACTCTCAGCTACCCTTCAGACAGGAAATAAAACCTCTTTTTTCCATACAGGGAAACTGAGGCACAGAGGGACACCATCCCCAAGGTCACACGGATTGAAAGGGCTGGGATTGGTATTTCAATCCAGAAACCTGGGAAGCAGGGAAACAGATTTTCAAAAAAGACTGTTGGTTTAATAATGCATGCTGTGGAGTTGACTCGGACTCATAGCAACCCTATGGGACAGAGTAGAACTGCTCCAAAGGGTTTTCCAGGCTATAACCTATGGAAGGAGCCCTGGTGGTACAATGGTTACAGCACCACTCCTTGGGAGAAATGTGGCGATCTGCTCCCATAAAGATTAGAGCCTTGGAAACCCTATGGGACAGTTCTACTCTGTCCTATAGGGTTGCTATGAGTTAGAATCGGTTCAATGGCAACAGATTTGGTTTGGGAATCTTTACAGGAGCAGATCACTAAGTCTTTTCTCCTGGGGAGGGAACCGAAGCTCAACCCTTGCACCACCTAGCGGCTTTCAATTATTGAGTGGGTTTCTCTATGCAAGGCCCCAAGCTCAGGGGCCTGCATGATCTCATTATCCCCACCTTACAGAAAAGGGGGCCAAGGTCCAGGTGGGGAGAAGGCTTAGCAGCCGCGCAGAGGTGGAAGGGTAGCAACACAGATGTCCTACCCTTGATGTCCACCCCACGTTTGATGCTTTCTCTGGGTTCCTCAGTAGACAAGTCCCAGGTCCACTTGCTATTAGATTTTTCGAATCCTGGACAGTCTTGGATGGGGTTGCCTTTGTGATGCGATACCGGGATCAAGAGCACTGGTAGGGAGTGGGGAGGGTCAGCCTGGCCTGCGTTTGAATTCCACTCCCCTGCTCCCTACCTAGTTGTGGAATCTTGGGTAAGACATACCTAGGTGTTTCTGAGCCTCAGTTTCCTCAAGTGCTAGAATACGGAGATCCTAAGGGTCCCCTCCCTTTAGCGTTGAGAGCTTTGGTCCATATTAAGTCTTCAGTAAACATGAGCTAAGCCCACAACCCCAAAGTGTCCACCGTTCTACAAATACGATCATTTCTGAGTGTGTTCATCCAATAATTGCCATCACAACCGCTATTGCCCACCAGGGGGTCCAGCTCAAAAAAAACGTGATTGATCACAGCCCCTCCCCTCCTCCTCTCTCCCATTGTGGGACCCTCCCTCTGCCCAACCCTGAGTATGACTCAGTTTCTCACAAAAGTCCCAGAAGGGCATGGGCCGTCAGGGCTGAAAATTCATAAATTTGGATGAGCCTTAACCACAGCACCACGTTAAGGGTTTTAATTCCCTCCCAAGGGAAGAAACCCAGGTATCCAGACACCCAGAGCAGGGCTCAACCAGGGGCTTCCCAGCACTCAGGGCTGGGAGATTCCATCAGGGGCAGATGACAGAAGCCCCATCCTAGGGTCTGAGCAGAATGGACCAGAAGTGAGAAAGAGGTGGGAGAGGGTGGCAGCCTCCCCTTCCAGCTGGTCTAGACCAACCCCCCCAACCCCCCCCCCCCCCCGCCTCAGGCCGTTGCCCCCTCCCAGAGGTCCTCTCTACTGCCACCCTGGTCCAGCCACCTGGCCAGTTATTTCTGGCCAAGGGGAAGGAGAAGTGAAACCAGATTGCGGGGCGGGGGTGCCTGTGGCAAATCCCCAGGCCAGTCTACTGGGGCTGGCCACACCCTGTGGGCCGCCCTCCCTCCCTGCCCGGCCCCCGCCCCCACCACCACAGGTCCCAGCTAGGACGGGGCAGGCCCTGGCCACGCCTAGGCTGCACCCCAAGGGGAGCCAGAAAGGGGAAGTCGTGCTCTCGCTGCCCTGCCTGTCCAGCTCAGCCGCGGTTCTCTCGCAGGAAACCAGGCCCTGGAACTTGAGAGAGGGACTGCACGCCGACTCTACGCACCTGATGAGCCCTGCCAGGGTCTGGGGCCTCTGAAGAGCTGACAGCCCAGCTTCTTGTGGTCCATGAAGGCCGTGATGGCCTCCAACGGGAAGGTCTGCAGGCAGCGGCCGCAGGTCAACAGATCTGGGTGTTTCTCGGTCCAGGGCTGGCGGTCTGCAGGGAGGAAGCGGGTGGTGAGCGCGGGGCGGGGCCAGGATGAGAGTCAGGGGTTCCGAGTGAGAGAGTGAGAGAGGAAGCCCGAGGGTCAGAAAGGGGGCTGGGGGCCAGGACCGGCCGAGGGAGGGAGGGCAGGGCCAGGGGTCCGCGCCCAGTGCAGGGAGTTCCCCACACGCGAGAGTCAAAGTGGAGGGAGACTCGGCCCGGGGCCGGGGAACTCACCGAGAGAGCTGGGGATCAGCGGCGTCCACACGGCCCACTGGCTCCGCGCCCCGAGGGCGTGGAGGGCAGCCCCGGCGGGCGTGGGGCCGGGGGAATGGCCAGGTTCGCCCCCGGGGCGCCCGGGTGCGGGCGCCTCCTTCGGGGAGAAGGGCCCCAGCCCCGGGGCCTGTAGGGGCCGCGCGTCTAGCTCGGGCTTCACTTCGATGACGAGGTCCGGCATCTCCATCTCGTCGTCTGAGTTGGCGGGCACGGGGTCGACTCGGCGAGGCGCGCTGCCGGCCTTGCGGCGGGACATGGGTCGCGGGCCGGGAGAGCTGGCGGGCGGGCAGGCGGAGGACGCACGAGCAGTGCGCTCGTAGCGCGGCGCTCAGGTGAGTGACTGCGGCGACCCGCCGCGAACTCTTACACGTGCTGGCCGGGCCGCGGCTCCGCCCTCCGGGGGCGGGGCCTGGAGGGAGAGGCCGGGGCGGCCCCGCAGGGGCCCGCGGGCAGCCAGACTGGATCAAGACAGTGCCCACTGCAACTGGTGGAATGACCTAACCCGACCATTTCACTCTTGCTGAAACTGAGGCACAGGCTGGCAACACATACCTCCCGCGAGAAAATGGTAGCGGCCACGTTTCTATTTAGGCGCCTACTGGTAATCTGGACTGTTCCACGAAATGCATTACAATCAAAATTCATTTAGCAAACATTTATTGAGCGCCTACTGTGTACCAGACTCCTTTTCTAAGCACAGGGGATACAGCAGTGAACAGTACAGCCAAAACCCCTGCCCTCGTGTAGCTTTTACTCTAGCGGGGTAGACAAACTACAAGCAAGATAAAATATGTAAAATAAAGAGTGCTTTCCATGATAAGTACCATGGAGAAAAATAAAACTAAGAAGGGGATAGGGTTACTGGGGTGGGGGCTTCAGTTTTCTTCCGGACATCTGGGAAGGGCATGGTGGAGTTAAGACCCCACGGAGGTGAGGGGGCGAGCCAGCTGGCTTATGTATTTAGGAACAACAAGAAAGACAGTGACAGAGCAGTGGGTGACTGAGGTCTGTGAGGAAATGGGGACAGATCCAGGAGGGTCTTTTGACCGGTTTAAATTCTTTTTGATTTTCCCGAGACTAGAGACTTTCAAGGGTTTGGAGCGAAGGAGGGTGGTAATGATATGCATCTTCTCTGTTCCTAAACCTGGACTGGCAATTAAAAGCAAATACCCAGATAGTCTTACCTCCCTCCACCCCTGAACTTCCCTGGTCAAAGCGGCCGTTTCTGATCACTGTTTGAAGTGACATCCACACCCAGCCCTTCCGTCTATCCCTTACCACCGACCACATCATAATATAGGACTGTTTGTTGATTGCTTTCCCAACCCCCCAGAATACAAGCCCCCTGAGGTCAGGGCCAGCCTCTGTCCTGCCCCAGGTGTCCCCAGCCCAGAACTGAGTGCATTTGGCATTTCACATGCTGATCATTTCACATCCCGGAGGAGCAACGCTCCAGGCCAGGTGGGCTCCTCATATTGTTATTCAGGTCTCAGCTCAATTGTCCTCCTGAGAGCTCAAGGCCTCCCTGACCACGTATCTAAAGTAGCCCCACCCTGCTAAAGGCCTTGCAATTTACACTCGATGACCTCCATCTGTCCCCAGTTCCCTCCCGGGCCTCAGTTTCCCCTTCTGTCAAAGGAGTTCAGAGAGGTTGGAACTAGAGTTACCTGAAGTGGCTTCTCCTTCGATGCCACCTCCTCTGACCACTCAATTAAAGAAACTCTCCCAACTTTGCCACCCTCTGTCCCATTGCCCTTATTTTATATTGTCCACATCACTTCTTATGCCCTGAGAAATCTTTTTATGCATTTGCTCATTTATCCCGTTTGCCTCCCCTTCCCCCTGAGCCAACTCCCTGGGGTTTAGATACCATATGTTTGATCTCTTACCACACCCCCTAGAATGTAGGTTCTGAGAGAGGCAGATTCCTCATCTGTCTTGTTCACTAATACATCCCTCCACCTGGCTCATTCACAGTTCCCTCAACAAATACTGAGTAAGCTCTTACTATGTGACTGGCATTCTTTCAGGGGATATTTGCAGAGGGCTTACTGTGCGCCAGGCACCAGGCCCTGGGAACCTGGTGAGTACAGAGGCCCACAGGGCCCCTGCCTGAGTGGAACTCCGTGTTGAGGAAGCGAAGTATGTCTGCGCTGGACATTCCCCTGCAGTGCCTCAGTTTACCCCTTTTGTAAAATGGGGCTGCAGAGAGGGCTGGAGGACAAAATGACTGCCTTCAGACCATCCCAGCTACCCTGCTGCAAGCTTTTTTCCTGGTTTCAAGTAGGGGTGGGTGTGTGTTTGTGTAGGGTGTGGGGGTGCATCGTCCAGAGGCCTGCAGGCCAAACAGACCAAGCAGGGAGGGAGTCTTCTCCTCTCTGGGCCTCAGTTTCTTCGACTGTAAAATGGGCAACCCGGACGCCCCCATCTCGCGGCTGGCGGATTACACTGAAGCGCCCCGCCCGTCTGCCAGCTAAGCTGGCGGGTTAGTGCCCAGGTCTGTGCTGGCTTGCGAGCCTGCGAGCCCGCCGGCCACCACGTGGGGCACTTGCGGCAGCGCGGACGGAACCCAGGCTCGGCGGCTCGCGGCCTGCCCGGGCCTCTGCAGCGGGGCGCCGGCGGAAGTGGGGCGCTAGAGCTGCGGACTTCGGTGAGTGCGGGGCGGTGGCGGGGAGTCGGAGCGAGTTCGTTTCCCCCGGCCCCGGCCCCGGCCCGGGACGCCCACCCCTGTGCGAAGGCGGCCGTGGCGGGAAAAGGCAAGACTGCGCCTGGAACGCCGGCAGCGGGGACGCTTTGGTACCCGAACGCCGGCAGCGGGGACGTCCCCGCGTCCTGCCTGGGATGGGCATCAGGGGGAGGGAGGCATGCTCCCCTTCGGGGAGGTGATGACGACGGTCAGCACAGTAGTAATAGCGGGAGTTGTCCTTAGACTCCCGCCTTTCCCGGGGTGGAATCGTTTCCTTAATCCGAGCCGGAAGGTGGGAAGAACGGCCAGCTCGAGCGCTCAGGGCAGAGTGGGGAGTGGACGCCTGGGGGCCGGGAGGACCTACTTACTATAAGAAAAGGAGAGCGATGGGTGGCCAGGGCGGAACTGAAAGAGAACTGACCGGCCCGGCGGCGGAGGGGAGGGGAGGCATTCTGTCCTTGGGGTTCTGGCCCTCCCTGGAGGCCGCATTTCGGTAATTTGCATCAAGACGGGGCAGCCCGTGGGTATGTGTGGACCCGTGGGTACCTTGGTTGATTGGGTATGGGAGCCTCCTTGTGAATCTGAACTCAACTTTTGAAGAGCTGGCTAAGTTTGTCCACTGAGCTGAACCATTCTAATTTTCCTGAAAGGATGTTCTCCAGGGAGGGACCTCTGTGAATTGCCTCCTGCCCCTGCCGTTGACCTAAGTGATGAGCTCTTGAGCCTAACCAAGCTGGTTTTCAGGTGGTGGGGGATGGGTGTGGGCATTTCCCTGAAACCTTCCGGCAGTAAATCTTCGGTTTACAGACTGAAAGGATAAAGGATTTTGGCCAGGTCACCAGGGAGAGTGGATAATACCTGCCTTCGTCTTCTTGGGCACGCCCTGCCTTGACCTTTCGCAAGTCAGATTCTTATCTGGTCACACCTTTGCTCCAAAACCTCCAAAGGCTCCCCTGTGCTGGCCAAATCGAGTCTGCAGTCCTGCATAGGGCAGGGGTGAGGGGCCTGGATCCCTGGTCAGACCAACCTGAGTTGGCCTCCAAGTTGCCATTTACCAGCTTGCGCTCAGAAGGGGCCTTACAGCTTTCAGCTTCAGCTTCTTCATTTGGAAATGGGGATTGCTTGAGTATTGATTTTGTTTTGTCCAGGGATTTAACATAATCTTTGTCCACTTACTTGATTCCATCAGTCCTTTATTGAGTGCTAACTCTGAAGACTAGGGTGATTCTCTTCAAATACTCAAGTACTTGAGGGCTGATGACTGAACTTTGAGTGACAGTGGTCAGACAAATTAGAAAATGTATTTATCCCTTAATCCCATTTACCTCTGTCTTCCCCATCAGGCAAAAACCTTGGAGTCCCCCTCGACCCACACATCCAGGCCATCACCAAATCCTGAGGGCTCTCAACCTTCAAAACTTACTAATCGGTTGAATGGGAAACTGTTTTGCTGTATATAAACGTTCACCAAAAATACAGTAAATATTTTTAAAAAACAAACACGAAAGCATATATTAATCTGACCATTTCGCCCCACCCCCACTGCCCCACCCTGTCGTAAGCACCTTCATCTTCTGTCTGGACAATTGCAGCGGCCTCCCTGGGCTCCCTGCTTTTCCTGTTGTCCCCCATGTCTATTCTTGCAGCAGGCAGAGGGAGCGGGAGAAATCCTAAATTAGCACCTGACCCTCCTCTGCTAGGGGAACAGACTGTGGGGTGAAGGTGGAAGCCAGGAGCCTGGTGAGGGGGAGACTGCAATAGTCCAGTTGAGGCGGGGGCGGGGGGATGGTGGCAGGACCCGTGAGGGAGCAGAGTAGGGGGGTGGTGAGGTATTGCTGGAGTCTAGCTATGTTTGGAAGATGGAGCCAACAAGCTTTGCTGATGAATTGGATATGGAAGTCCATAGTGCTAGGCTCTCGGGAATGTTCTTTGCCTGCATGACCTCCCAGTTGCCATCAATTCTGACTCATGGCGCCCCCGTGTGTGTGACCGAGTAGAACTGTGCTCCATAGGGTTTTTAGTAGCTGATTTTTCAGAAGTAGATTACCAGGACTTTCTTCCGAGGCACCTCTGGGTGGACTTGAATCACCAACCTTTCATTTAGCAGCTGAGCGCGTTAAGATTTATGCCACCCAGGGACTCTGCATGACGCTCCTTCATTCTCCTAACAACCTTCAGAGGTCTTTTTTTAATGCCTCATTTCACAGAGGAGGAAACAGGGGCTGTTCACAGAGTTGCAGTGACCTCCCAGACCCCCTCCCCTGTGGTACCGGGAGGACTGTGACCCAGCCGTCACACTTCCATTCTCTATGCCTGGGTGGTAGACTACCGCCCGCCGCCCGTTCTTGCGTGACCCACAAGCTAAGAGTGGTTTTACGTTTTTAAGTGGTTAAAAAAACTTTTCAAAAAATTTCATGGCATGTGAAAATTAGATAAAATTTCAGTGTTCCAATAAATAAAGGTTTATTGGAACACAGCTACATTCATTCGTGTGTGAATCGTCTGTGGCTTATTTTGTGCTACAATAGCAGAGTTGAGTCGTTGCCACCCAGATGGAATGGCCCGGAAAACCTGAAATACTTACTGTCTGGCCCGTTACAGAGAAGGTTTGTCAAACTCTGCTTTAATGTTCTGCTGAAAAATCAAAAGCCAAACCCAGTTGCCATCGAGTTGATTCAGATTCATGGTGAAGTTCTGCTAAGAAGTATTCGATTAGGGTCACCTGTGGGGGTCATAGGCTCACTAGGACTTGTTAGCTAGTAAGGCAGGATACTAGGAAAGTTCTGGGTAGGGGGCTGTAGGATAAGAGGAGAGGGGGTTCAGATTCCTGGAGGGGACAGGGCTCTTCCCAACTTTTTTTTTAAGAGACATGGAAGCATTACAGTATACCCTGTCCTTCTTAAAGTTAAAGAAAAACATTTGGAATAGTTTATAAAAATTATATGTGTAAAATTCAAAAGGTACAAAAATAGCTTGTTGGTGTTGTTAGTTGCCAGCAATTTCAACTCATAGCCACCTCATGTAGCAGAGTAGAACTGCCAGATGGGAGGATTTTCTAGGCTGTAATCTTTACGGAAGCACATCGCCACGTCTTTCTCCCACGGAGCCACTGGGTGGGTTTGAACCACCAACCTTTCAGTGAGCAGCTGAGTGATTAACCATTGTGCTACCAGGCCTCCTTTAAAAAAAAAAAAAAGGTAGCTAAAAATCTCCCCACTCTCTCCACACTGTCTCTCAGCCTCCCGATTGGAATTGCTAAATGAAAAGGATTGTGCCTTTGCAGACCCCCCGCCTAGGGTTTCCAAGGATGTAGTCGTTACAGAAGCAGACTGTCACATTTTTCTCCCACAGAGTGGCTGATAGGTTTGAACACCCGACCTTTCGGTTAGCAGCCAAGTGCTTGACCACTGTGCCACCGTCAGGGTTACTGTCAAATTGCCCTCCTTTGAGGCCATCCTAATTTACGTTCCCAAGGGACTTGACAGTCTGTTTCTCCACAGTTTTACCAGCACAGGGACTGTGCTCTCAACCCTTTTGATCTCTCTGAATCCAAGTGGTGAAGAATCCATAGCTTTGTAGCCTTAATTTGAATTTCCCTGGTTCTCAAAGAGGTGAATATTTTCAGGTCTTCGGTAGCCATCTTTATTCCCTACCCCCCCCCCCCCCCACATCTGTTTGTCTAACATGAGTGTTTCACAACTAGGGGCGATTTTTGTCCCCCAGGGAACATTGGACAATGTCTGGAGACCTTTTCTCTTTAACAGCTTTATTGAAATGTAATTTTGGTTGTCACAACTAGGGCGAGGGTGCTACTAGCATCTAGTGGGTAGAGGCCTGGAATGCTGCTAAACCCTATACCTGTGCACACAAGGAGGAGTCCTGGTGGCGCCGTGGTTAAGCGCTTGACTGCTAACGAAAGGTCAGCAGTTTGAACCCACCAGCCGCTCACCAGGAGAAAAGACCTGTCCATCTGCTCCTGTAAAGATTACAGCCTGGGAACCCCGATGGGGCAGTTCTACTCTGTCCTGTAGGGTTGCTATGAGTCAGAATCAGTTCCACAGCACCCAACAATAATGTGCACAAGACAGCCCCCACAATGAAGAATTATCCCAGCCCCAGATATCAGTAGGGTCGAGCCCTGTTTTCCACGTGTCCTTCCTTGCAAGGAGCTCACAGCTGAGGTGCAGAGACAAGGAAGAGCCTACCAAAAAAAAAAAAAAGACAATCTTAGTGACCTGCTTTCCTGCCTGGCCCTGGGCACGTTGGGTGCCCAACACTTCCCAGTCACCTCAGTGAGTCCTCCCTGGGCTTGGGGGGAGGGGGGGACTGAGCCACAGGGCGCAGGGCCTCCTCTCCCTCCTTCCACCACCAAGGCCAGCATTTCCTTATAGACGAGCTGCTTCTTAGCCGTAGTACTTAACAAGTTCCAGGTGTCCGCTAAACAGTGTACATTTGTTAGGTCATTTAACCCCCATGGCAACCCTGTGAGTTCAAGCCTCTTACCAGCCCCATTTTACAGATGGGGAAACCAAGGCACAGCACGGTTAAGCAACTTACCCCGGGTCACAGCAATAATAATATTAACAATAACACCAACAACTATCTTTTATATAGAACCTAGTATTTGGAGCCCTAGGGGAGCAGTGGTTAAGAGCTTGGCTGCTAACCAAAAGGTCGACAGTTCAAATCCACCAGTAGCTCCTTAGAAACCCTATAGGGCAGTTCTCCTCTGTCCTATAGGGTCACTGTGAGTCAGAACTGACTTGATGGCACCTAACAACAACAGCAGCAATATGTGTTGGAAGGAAACCTGGTGGCAAAGTGGTTAAACGCTTGGCTGCTAACCAAAAGATTGGCGCTTTGAACCTACCAGCAGCCTCTTCCCGGAAGTATGATGTGGCAGTCTGCTTCCGTAAAGGTTTACAGCTTAGGAAGCCCTTTGGGGCAGCTCTACTCTGTCCTATAGGGTCGCTGTGACTAGATAACCAACTCGATGGCAACAGGTTTTTGTTTTTGTTTTTTTAATATGTGTTGGAGTCCCGGGTGGTGCTAACAGTTTATGTGCTCGGCTGCTAACGGAAAGGTTGGCCATTTGAGTCCATTCAGAGGCACCTGGGAAGAAAGGCCTGGCGATCTACTTCAGAAAAATCAGCCATTGAAAACCCTATGGAGCACAGTTCTACTCTGACACACACTGACATCCCATGCCTGGATGGTGACTGGTTTAGTGTGAGTCAGGCCCTTTTCTGCATGAGCCTGTTAAATCCTGATAACACGCTTAGGTGGTAATTGCTGCTATTTCTCCGTACAGTGGAAGAGAAAACAGTCCCTTGCTTGAGGTCGCACAGCTAAGCAAGGGCCTGGGAGCTTAATTTCCACTCCATTCACAAGAACAGTATTTATTGAGCCTCATCTCTGTGCTGAGGAACCAGGTGGTGCAGTAGTTAAGCACTGGGCTGCTCACTGAAAGGTCAGTGGTTTGAGCCCACTAGCCGCTCTGAGGGAGGAAGATATGGCAGTCTGCTTCCATAAAGACTACAGCCTTGGGAACCCAATGGGACAGTTCTACCGTGTCCTGTAGGGTCACCATAAGTCAGAATCGAGTTGACGGCAACGGGTTTTTTTGGTTGGCTGGTTCAGAGTGATTCCACATTTTGTAGGACAGCATCCCAACCTTGCAAGGTGTTGTTTCCCAGGTGGTACCATAACTGAGTCTTCAGTTAGCCTTTGCAACAGTCTGTGAGGCCAGCTGCTTCTATAGGTTGGTGGTTTGAACTCACCCAGCAGCTTCATGGGAGAAAGGCCTGGCAATCGGCTTTTGCAAAGATTACAGCCAAGAAAACCCGATGGAGCAGTTCTACTTATTTGACCTTTTACAGAAAAAGTTTGCTGACCACTGGTATAAATCCTGGCCTAAGGCCAAACGTGAAGAGACTATCAGGAAAGGTCTGAGGGGAGGTCCCAGTATGACGTTTCCTGCCACCCTCTCGCCTGCCTGAATGTTCTTGAAGATCCAGGAAACCCCATGGTCATTATTTGAATGCTCAGATTGTTCTAGATTTGGCCAGTGGAAGAAGCCCTTTCAAGCCGTCTCCTGTGTGATTGTGAATCTACTCGAAAGATAGGATTTCCTAATGAATTGGATGGTCAGAGAGAGAAAGAGAGAGAGGAGGCTGGTGTTCTCTCAGCAAATACTTACGGTTTGCTCTGAGCCAGGAACAGGGATAAAGCTGTGATAAAAGCAGTCAAAAATTCCTGCCCTCATGGAGCTCACGTTCTTGTGTGTATAACATTCTGTTTCTGGCCCAAGTCACTGGGTGACTGCCAGTTCCTGAGAAGGGGGACTGGGGGAAAGGTGGTGTAGATTTTAGGAGTAGGGATCAGGAGTTGGGGTTTGGACAGGTTCCGTTTGAGATGCCTGGTAGACGTGCCTCTGCATCCAGTTCTCCCCAACTCCTTTTAGTCCCCCTGCCCCCTGTCTGATGTCTTCCTTGTTCTTCTCACTCAACAGCCAGGGCAATGCAGACTCCACTGACCATTCCTGTGCCTGTGCTTCGGCTGCCCCGGGGCCCTGATGGCTCAAGCCGTGGCTTTGCCCCCGATGGACGCAGGGCCCTCCTGAAGCCAGAGGTCCCTGAAATCCAGGAGTCTCCCGTAGTTCAAGAGTCTCTGGAATCCCAGGAACAGCGAGCCCGAGCCATCCTTCGGGAGCGCTACCTCCGAAGCCTATTGGCCATGGCAGGTCGCCAGGTGAGCTTCACGTTGCATGAGGGTGTGCATGTGACTGCCCACTTTGGAGCCACCGACCTGGATGTGGCCAACTTCTATGTGTCACAGCTGCAGACTCCTATAGGTGTGCAGGCTGAGGCGCTGCTCCGATGTAGTGACATTATTGCATACACTTTCAAGCCATGAAGACCTTTCGGCGTTCACCTTTCTGCCTTAGCCACAGTATCCCGGATGTTCCTGAGCTGGGAACGCTGGACCCTGTAGAGTTCTGAGCTCCCTTGGAATTTTGAGCCAAGCTCCAACCAACTCTGGCTTCTTGGGACCTCCGAGCTTAGTCATTAAAATTCTGCAACTGAACGAGTTCTAGATCTTGTTGAAGGGAATGCTCTACCTCACAGAACTCTGAACTCCACAGAAATATGGGCCTCATGCCAGTTCCAGAAGACCAGGGGGAGAAAAGAAGGCAAATTATAGAGTGGGAAATTGTTTATTGAAGGCATTGCAAAGTTCAGCTGTCCCGGAGATACTCCCCACTGCTCCCCTCCTGCCAAAGAACCGGTTGTCCCAAGAAAATTAGACTCCTGTTTTTTTTTTTTAAGTGTGTGTGTGCGCGCACTCCACAGGGCTCCAGACAGGTTTTGGGGGTGGTGGAACAGGGGCCCTGGTGGCACAGTGGTTAAGCGCTTAGCTGCTAATCCAAAGGATGGGGGTTCCAATCCGCCAGCGCTCCATGGGAGAAAGATGTGGCTGTCTGCTTCTGTGAAGATTACAACCTTAGAAATCCTATGGGGCCATTTTACTGTGTCCTATAGGGTCGCTATGAGTCGGAATCAACTGGACAGCAATGGGTTTGGTTTTTTGGTTTTAGGGTGATGGAGTCTCTCCAAGAGCTAAGTGTGGTGGAGCTCGGCCCCGAGGGGGTGGGAGGAACCTGGATAAAGGTGTAGGTATTGGACCACCGATGGGAGAATGACAGAAGGGGCCTGAATGCCAGGATTGGGAGGTTCGGAATTGATGTCAATTTCGGGTGTGTGGGGGAGGGGGGTCAGGGAGGGGATGTACACTGATAAGGCGAAGGGCGTGGTCGTGTGAAGCACTCCTCCCATTGCTCCTCTCAGGTGCTGGTGATGGTCGGGCCCTTGTTTGGTTGGCGACGCTGATAAAAGGTTGAGGATTAAGGGTTAGAGTGAGTCCAGGGACGTAAAGCTTTGCTCCTTCTCCGTTTTTGCTCTGGCTATGTAGCGTGGCCGCCCATATCTCAGTTCATCTACTCGCTTCACTTAGCCCCTGTCACTTGAGCCCCACTGTTAGCAGATCAGTTAAAAAAAAGGGGGGGGGGGTGGTTCTGACTCTTTTTGTAGTCCCTTCAAGTTTAGAATGTAAGCAACGAATTCCGTTAAAATATAGATGAGGTTTGTTTTGTTCGTTTTGGTGGTGAAAGTGTGGCAGCCGATGATGTTGAATGGAGGAAGCTGATAGCCTCAGTTTCCATGCGTCCATTCACAACGCCACCTCTGGAAGTCCTGGGCTTAGCTTTCGAGTTGCCTTAGCAACGCTGTCGCTCGCCCCTTCCCAAGTCTCCTTTTTTGGTTTTAGCCCAGCCTTCTGCAGGTTGTTGGGCCGGCGTCTGGCGAAAGTGCGGAGATCAGTGTTAAGCGATTGCATTAAACAATCGTAAAGTAATGGCTTAAGCTAGTGCCTGGTCCCTAGGGGCACCCAATGTTTTGGTTGGCAGATTCGTCTCTTGCCTTTGGAATTGCTTCCTTCCCTCACAGTTTAAAAAAAAAAAAAAAAAAAAAAAATCAGGGATATGATACCTCTCATGGGCTCATATTTGATTTAGCATATAGTATTAAATTATATTTTAAGCAATGCGAGTCCTAGTGGCGCTGTGTTTAACAGCTACGGTTGCTAACCGAAAGTCCGGCAGTTCAAATCCAGCAGCCGCTCCTTGGAAACTACGGGGCAGTTCTACTCGGTCCTATAGGGTCGCTATGAGTTGGAATCGACTCAACACCAATGGGTTTGGGTTTTTTGGTTTTTATCCAAGTACAGAGAAATCCTGATGAAACTGCAGCCTGCAGATGGAAGGCTAGAGACTAGCAAGGGGGTTTAGGTTTCTCCAGGCAGAGGGTCCCCATTCGTCAACATCCATCATCTCTACTTGTATTTAACACAGCTCCTATTGCCTTTCAAGTTCTCCATCCTTTTGCCTCTCTCCTCATCAGTTAGTCTAACCTCGCCAACTAGATGTTTTCATTTGTATCACCTCTATTCCCTTCTCCGCCACCTGGGTTCGTCACGGATGTGTGCGAGTCAGAAGAGAAAGCAGCGGGGGTAGAGTGGGGGCGGGGGGGGGGGGGGGTGGTGGTGCTCGGGTTCGCGCTTGCGCGCTGCTCTGGGAGACGGCGTCCATTTCGCCCCGCCCCTCATATCCTGCAGTTCCTGCTTTGCAGATTCACTGCTCACGTTTCTTTTCTCCGTGGCTCTTTCTGCTCTTTATTTTCTTCTCCTTGTCACCTGTGAGACAACTCTTCCTGCAAGTAGCTTAAATTGGTGGGCTGCCTTTCTTAGTAGACGGCAAGCTCACGGGCCTTTAGCGAAAGTGCGGCTGCGGACGAGCAGGCGCGCGCGGCGCTTGGCGGCGGCGCGCTTGGTCTTCGGCGGCGGCGACGACAACCACGACGAGGAGAGCAGACGGAGGCGGCGCGTGAAGCAGCGGCGGAGCCCATGCCCCGGGACGGCAGGCGGGCCCGGAGAGACAAGTCCGGGGCCCGGGGCATGTCCCCGGGGCCCCCGTGAGGAGGCGGCGGCGGCGGAGATGGAGATCTCGCCGCAGGAGGCACCGCCCGGGCCGAGTGCTGACGGCAACGCCGAGGAGGCCCCCGCCGAGGCCCGGCCCCCCAGTCCCGCGTCGTCCCCAACCGACTGTCGCCTCAAGGCTGCAGCCAAGCGCGTCACGTTCCCGTCCGACGAGGATATCGTGTCCGGAGCGGTGGAGCCCAAAGATCCCTGGAGACATGGTAGCTACGGCGGGTGCGGGCTCGTGGGGGGACCTGGGAGTCGCGAGGGGTCAGTGGGGCGCTCAGCACGGAGGTGGCGCTAATGAAGTTGCACCTGATGATGATTTAAGGAGACAGTTGGAGCTGGGGGAGGGGGCGGTTAGAGGAGAGGGTGGTTATAGGATTGGGAAGATGAAAAGTAGCTGGTTTATGTTCTTTAAGTATATAGTTCCCCCAGAGAAGGACAGAGAGAGCGGTCATGGAGGAAGAATAGGTCAATATTGGCTCTGAAATGGCAGTCGAAATAGTTTGATGGGCCCATGGAGGATGGAACGCGGGTAGGTTGCTGGTCTTCAAGCCTTAGGTGGAAATGTTGGTCACTTTCTCGGCTGAAGGGAGGAAAAGGGATAAACCTCGACTGTAGCTGTAGAAAAAAAAAAACCAAACCCGTTGCTGTCGAGTGGCTTCTGACTCATAGCAACCTATAGGATAGAGTAGAACTGCCCCATAGGGTTTCTAAGGCTGTAAATCTTTATGGAAGCAGACTGCCACATCTTTCTCCCGCAGTGGCTGTAGCGGAGTTGGTAAATCCTGGGGCTGGGAAAATAGAGTCAGTTAACTCCCAGAAAAGGAGCAGAGTCCTTGGTCAGTATGGTTGTGGGGTGAGATAGAGGTTTTAGATCTTGGTATTCAGAAGAAGAAAAGTCACTGCATGCCTCCTCTTTCCCACAAAAAAAAAAAGGTGGGGGTGGGGGAGCAGAAATTCCTCGGTTATTCAGGGGCCTGGCTATAGAAAAGTTGTTTTTTTTTTTTCCCCCCCCTCCTGGAAAGAGTTGGAGAATGTTATCAGTTCAGCAGGGGAGTTCCTGAGTGGCACAAAGGGTTAAGTGCTCCACTATTAGCCTAAAGGTTAGAGGTCTGAACCCACCCAGAAGCACCTCAGAAGACAGACCTGGTGATCTGCTTCTGAAAGGTCACAGCCTTGAAAACTATGGAGCGGTGCTACCCCGCACACACAGAATCGCCATGAGTTGGAATTGACTCGATGGCAGCCAACAACAACAGGTCAGGAGTTGGACTTGCTGCTTGGTAGAAAGTGAGAGCATTGAAGAAGTTTGGTGATTTGAGATGTTGGGAGATGGGGGAGTCCATGGATTATAGGCCTCCTGGAGAAGATGGTTAGTTAGGGGTTAGAAGTTCAGGTTAGTGTTGGCACTGAAAGGACAGCTGGAGGAGTGTGTTGGACCCATGGGTCTGGGGAGGTGGAAGGTTGCAGGTCTCTGGGCACTTGGGAGATAGACCGCAGTGTTGAGTCTTTTTCTGTGCTAGGGAGGCCTCTTGGTCTTTTTGGGAAGAGAGGAATTAGACCAGTCATGGCCTTCTTGAAGTTGGTCTGCTGGCTCTGCTCCTGCCCCACCCCCACCCCTGGAAAGGAGTAGGAGCAGTTGCCAGTCTGTGGGCAGTGGAGGAGTTGGTGGCTTTGATCTGGGGATAGGGGCAAGGGTGGGAAACATGGTAACTGGAAACCGAACACACGGAGCTGCCAAAAATGCCAGCTTGGCTGGTTATTGTTAAAGAGAAGGTGGGTAGTTTAAGACTCTTGGCCCTGGGAGCCAGCCAGGTTCCTGGGTTGTAGGCCCCAGGGATAGATGGTCAGTTTTAAGTTGGAGGCTTGGGGGACTGAGATCAAGGAAGGGAAGAGTCAGAATGGGCTCTGGCTATAGCGTGGTCTCCAGTCTAGGGAATTTGGAGCAGGAAGGCGGAGAGACCTGGAGAGGCAAAGTAGGGTGGTGCTTAAGAGCAGAGGCTCTAGGTCAAATCCTGACTCTGCCACATACCCGCTTTGTGACCTTGGGCTGGTTACTTAACTCCCCCTGAGCCTCAGTTTTCTCATCTATAAAGCGAGTGATAATACCCATGCCACAGGGTTGATGAAAGAACTAGAAGAGATTGTGTATGATAAGTGATTGGTCAGAGTGAGCTGTTACGAAAGTGCAGTTATTATTATTGTTGTTAAGGCGATGTTGGTCATTTTAGGGGCCGGTATAGAGGAGTTGGTTCTGGGGTTGGGGCCTGGATGTTGCTGCTTCAGAAGTTTCCAGGAGAGGGACAGAAATGGTGATCAGTTTGTGGGCAGGGGGAGGAGACAGAGGTTTGACCCACGGGTAAGTCAAGAGACCATCAGTTTAAGGAGCCGGAAAAACTGCCTTAGCTGGCCTGAGGAAGAGAGAGGAGTCTGACCAGCAGAGTAGTTTGTTATTTGAAGATTGTATGTAGCTCCCTGGGAGAGGGGAAGAGAAGATGGTCAGTTTGTGGGCTGGAGGGTCAGTGGTGGGGGCAGTTGGAGAGAGTTTGGTACAGGTTGGGAAGGGAAATTTCTGGTCTGCAGGTTCCTGGGAGAGGAACAGGTGTTTGTAACCAAGTGTTTGGCTTTGAGGAAGTTCTTTTTCCTCGCTGAGTTTCTAGGTTTCTTTCTCTGCAAATGGAGGTGTTCATTTCTACTGGAGGGTAGTTGTAAGAATTAAACAAGATAGCCTTCGTAAGTTCCTGCCACATAGTAAGACCTCAGTAAATAGCAGCTGCTATTATTCAGGTGGAGACGCTGGGTGGTGCAAACGGTTAACATGCTTGACTGCTAACAGAAGGGCTGGAGATTTGAATCCACCCAGAGGTGCCTTGAAAGAAACTCCTGTGATCTATTTCCAAAAAAATCAGCCATTGAAAACCCTGTGGAGCACAGTTCTACTGTGACACATATGGAGTAGCCATGAGTTGGAATTGACTCGAGGGCAACTTTTTTTTTTTAACTATTCAAGCAGATATTTTCCCTCCAGGGGCTGAAGTATTTGGGCTGCCTTGGGGAGGCAGTGAAAGAGTTTGAGTGGAAGGAAGAAATGTCTTTAAAGAGAGAGGGTTGGTTGGAATCTGCCTGGGAGTTGAGAGTTGCTAATTGGTCTGCCCTGGTTAAGGGTGGGGATAGTGACAGCTTACAGGCTGGGGGAGTCTCTTGTTATTGAAGGTTTGGAAAGGGGCAGCAAGGACAGGTCAGGACTCATACTCCGGAGGCATTGGTCTGAGGTGGAGAGGTGATGGCATGGAGAAGTCAGTAAATTTATGGGCTGGAAGAGTTGGTCTGTATTGGCTGAGGAGAGGTGTTGAGTGGGTCAGGCAGTGAGGGAGTTGTGTGATCTTAGACCTGGGTTGTGTAGGGGTCATTGGTGAAGTTGATGAGTTTGGACAGTGGATTTACAGACAAATTGGAGGCCTCCCAATGCCAAGGAGCAGTTGGGTAAGCCTTTGTGCCTGGGGAGGACAATACGGTTGTTGACCAGCCTTGGGGCTGAGGGAGGTAGAGGATTTGCCAGGCTATAGAAGAGGAACTGTGGTACAGAAAGTTGGTCCAAGAGCTACCTAGCTGAGAGGCCGAACGGTGTTGGGCTGGGCAGGGAGGGGTTGGTTGGTCTTGGTATAGGGTGGAAGATTGATTGGAGTTGGCTGTATGCCTCAAGGAAAACATGGTTGGGGAGGTGGCCATCTGAGTGGGAAGGGTGATGGAAGAGTTACTCTGGCACCTGCTGTAGTGACATGACCCCAAAGGCCAAGGGGTGACAGAGGAGTTGGTGAATCTGAATTGACAGAGAGGTGATTCTGGAGAAGTGCCTGGGCCAGGGGGTGAGGAGAGTCCCAGTGCTGGGAGAAGGCAGCATTGAAGAAAGCGGGGAGCCCAGCACAGGATTCCCGCTCGGCGGCGCCTTGCCCCGAGGAGCACTTTGCCCTCCCTGACCGAGGGACCTCTCTGCTGTGGTGGAGGAGGGCAGGGGCTAGGGTTGGAGTGGTGTCTGCCTGAGAGTAAAAGCCTCTATCAGGTCCCCACAGGGGTCCGTGGCTGGGGGATGGAGATGGTGGGGTCCATCAGTGCCTCAGGGGGGCTTTCCCTGACTTCCATCTCACATGCTGGTCCTCCCTGGCCCCCCCCCACGATGGGGCCTGCTTTCTTTTCCTCATTGTACTCATGGCCGGCTGACGTTACATTGCATGTTTGTTTTCTTGTCAGTGTCTTTCTCCCACTGGAATGGGAGGGCAAATGCTGAGTCGTCCTATTTTCCACCGTTGCCCCAGCCCCCTCAAAGGACATGCAGCGATCATGCCTGAATGGGCGCCTGTGTGTGGTCATACGGAAAGGGCTGAGGCCATGCCTGGGCTTGTGTAGCCAGTGTGAGGTACCTTGCAGCCTGGGAGTAGAGGCCTGGCTTCTAGGCCTGCCTGGCTACCACAGGTCGTGTGGCCTCCGCAAGGCCCTTGTTCTTGCTGGACCTTGTTTGTTTCCTCATCTGTAAAGTAGAGGCCGTGGTGCTCCCCTCCCTCCTGGCCACCCAGGATGTCTGAGAGATGAGCCAGAGCTGGGCGGGGGCAGGGTCTCCGCAGGGAGCAGAAGTGTGTGGATGAGGAAGTGAAGGTCAGACGAGGCTGGGTGGAAATGGTGAGTGGGAGGGCTGGCACAGTGCTGTCCCGGGGGTGGGGGCAGGTGCCCGTGGAAGAGGGCCTGGCTAGCTGCCCGCGACCCGTCCCCTGAGGGCAGGCCCGGTGGTTCCTGCTCCTCTGAGGGCCCAGGCCCCACAGGTACCAGGAACCCTTCCAGACCAAACTGTCGGAATGGCCCAAGGCTGTCTTCTAGCCCCAGCTGAGCTGCACGCGGGGAGGAGGTGTGGGGTTTGCGAGGCAGCCTGAGAGCGGAGCTTGTGATCTAGTGCACATGACGCCGGCCACAGTCTGGGAGCCCTCCGCCCCCCTAGTCCTCTGATGACTCATTCCCCACTCCCTGACCTCCAGCTAGGAGTCAGTCCTGGAGTTGGTTGGGGGTGGTTTTGCCTACCAGGAAACTCCGCATGGCATGTGCAGTGGAGGCGTTGCAGGGTGAAGGGGACCCAAATAGGCAAGGTGTCTCTGGCCACCTGAGCTTGAAGGTGGGGTAGGGAGGGCAGGGAGGATATGGGACGAGCAGAGGGAGGGACAGTGGCCATGGTGTTCTTATATGGGCACCCAAGAGGGTGGAAATGCCATACTGTTTGTTCTCATTGAAACCTGCGCTGCAAATTGAGTGCTTGAAACTGGTTTGACAGGTAGAGATACACCTGCCTGGTAGAAATGAGGCTCTAGGTTAAGAGAACCAGCGTGTTTTAGTGTATGTGGCGGTGTTGCGGGGACTAGGGAACGGGAGTCAGGGGCAGCGTTGATGCTGGGAGGGAGCTGCTTCTGCTCTGATTTCCGCCCGGACCCCAGCTCACCTCTTCCTGCTGGAGATTCTGCATTGCCCTTTCCTGCCTCTGTTGTGTGATTGCACTCATCTTTCCTGTCCACATCTCCCTCAGCATCCCGCTGTCCCTCAGAGGCCAGCCCCTCTGTGATGAGTGCCCCAACCATTCCTGGGTCACTGATCAGGCGTGGGGTCGAGCTCAGGCTTCAGGCCCGCCCCCGTCTCTGACAAGCTGGGTGACTGTGGGCAAGTTGTCCAACCTCTGTGAGATGAGACAAAATCAGTACTTGGCCACCAGCATGAGAGGCCGCCTGGCTTGGCAGCACGGGTACCAAGATTCCAAACTCAGTTTTCACCCCACCCTCTCTGCCTACCAGCTGATGGCTTTGGACAAATTGCAGCTCTCCCTGAGCCTAGTGTCCTCTGCAGAATGGGCCCCCCACCCCAGCGCTCTGTCCTGCCACGAGGTGACTGGGTTGTTAACAGTCCCGTTGTGTGGGGGCCTTCTCTGCCAGGCCAAGTCCCGAGCACACCAGATGCTGGAGTGGCCACCTCTTCCAAACGCTGACAGTTCTCAGTGTCTTGCACACTCAGCGGCTGCCCACATTCTTCCCGCCTTCAACTCTGCATCGAGGGTAGAGACCATGTGTCCCCGCCTCTGCGACCCTGCCTGGGCACAGGAGTGCTCAGGCACTGGGACAAACGTCAGGAGGAATGAGGTTTTTTTCTCAGATCCAACGTCCTATGGTATTTGGGAGAAACTTTTTTTTTCTTGGTAGTTTATCCACTTTGTGCCAGGACAAAGGCTTGGACCGAGACACCCCTCGGCAGGCTCTGGCATCTGTCCAGGAGCCCCAGAGAGAGCGCACAACACTGGCGCACAGAAGGCACCCAGGGAGTAGTCACTGAATGAACCTGCAGAAGTGCACGTGTGCGTGAGTGTGCGTTTCTGGGAGCGTGGGAGCATGGCTCTCATGAATGTTACATGGGGATTTGGTATTAAGAACCGCGGAGCCAAATGTCCTAGGCTGGGCTGGCTGCAGCCAAACCACATCGTGGGAAGCCTACACAGGAACTCAAATTTCCAAGCCCCTCACCCAGACCCACTGAAGCAGTTTCTGAGCGTGGGGGCCAGGAATCTGCAATTTTACAGAAACTCCCAGGCCCTTGTGACACACAGCCGGGTTTGGCTATCCGTGTGCTTGGCCCTTCTTTAGCGTTCAAGCCCAAGAACGCCTTCCAAGACCTCAGTTCAAGGGTGGCTGGGGTTGACCACAGACTTGCTTTGGAGCAAATTGATAGGTGAATGCTGGCATGTCTGACTTCAGGGAGCTGCATAGATTGGAGATGAGCCGGAAGCATGTTGGCCTTGAGCCTGGGCAGGCCTGGGTGTCAAGTCCTGCTTTCTGGGTGGCCTTGCAATCACCTGTCATTGCCTTCCAGGGGCCAGGCATGGTGCCAGGCATTTTACAGCATCTTCTCATTTAAAGTTCCCAGCCACCCTAGTGGGTAGGTGCTATTATTCCCATTGTGTAGATGAGGAAATAGGGTCACAGAGAGGTGAAGTAATTTACCAGAGGTCGCACAGCCTGTCGCTGGCAAGCTGGGATTTTAGACGCAGGCAGTCTGACTCTAGAGCCTACGCTTGCATCCTTTACACGTGGCTACCTGTGCTTAGGCAAGTGGCTGCATTCAGTTCTGCGTGCCATATGGTGTCTTCATCTGTAACCCTTAACCCTTTGTAAAATGGAGAGGACAGCTCCGGTCTTGCAGGGTTGTGACAGGGATGAAAAACAGACTGAGTAAAAGGCCGACTGTGTGGCACTAAGTAGGCAGAAGGCCCTGTTGTTCCCAGACAGCTCAAGCCTTTGTTTCAGTTCTGACCCTTGGCTCTTGCGCATGCCCCTCCTGCACTAGCGTGGTATCTGGTACCTGGTAGGCGCTCGTACATACCTCCTGAAGAAGTGAATGGGTGTGCCGCCTCATTCATTCAGCTTGGCATGCCGCTCAGCCTCAGGCCCTTGGGACAGCCAGGTTTTAGGGATGCAGCAGGAGAAGACAGCTCTGTCCCTGCCTCCACAGAGGTCACAGTCAAGTGAGGGAGACACACAGTAAACAATTCAAACCAGGTGCCGTGGACTCTGATTAAGGAGCATGCACAGGGTGTACGTGGGCAGGAGGACAAGGCAAGGGCAGCTTCCTGGATGACGAAGGGATGTCTGAGGCCTAAAGAAATGACAGGAGTTAGGCAGGTGAGGCGCCGTGGGAACAGTGTGCAAAGTGGGGAAGCAGGAGAGAAGGAGCTGCCAGTCTTGGGAGGGAGTTGGGAGTCTGGGGGTGGAGGTGACGGGCAGGAGGGGAGGCTGGAGAAGGTGGTAAGACCAGCTGGGCAGGGCTGTAGAGTTCGCTCAGCCTGAAGGCCAAGGGAAGTCCAGGGGAGCCAAGGGGAGCTGCAGAAATTGTAAGGTGCGTGGTTTGTGTTTTTACAGCCCCCTCTGGGGGTGGGTGGCACGGAAGGGGAGACTGAGGGGAGATGAGGGAGATGATGTGGACCAGCAGCCTGTGGGCTCTAGACTTTCATGGCTCTGAGTTGACTGCTAGCCAACATTTGACTTCGTTGATTTTTTCATTAACTTTATCTGAACTGCCTCGTCCCCCAGATTTTTCCATTGCCAGCCTTTTCTATAACACTTCTGAGGTGACAGTTTTCCCTGTCCATTATCATTATTGTGTTTGATCTCAGAGCTTCCCCCTCGCCCCCAGGCAGTTCTGCCTGGCCCTGCCCAGGACATCTGGCCCCTCAGTAGAGTAGGCTGGGCCACCAGGGCATGGGGTGGTGGGAAGCAAGTGGACTGGCCCAGAGAGCCAGGCCCGGGGCATACAGAGCCTGAGCACACCCAGAGTGCCTGATGGTGCCCCTGGGCCCCAGACACTGCTACTCAGTTGTAGGCATCCTGGCACGCTGGTTGCTGGATACTGCTCCTGGTAGGCCTGCCTGTGCTGCCTTGGAAGCTGGAGGTGGCCACCACGGCCCCTCGCCAGAGTCAATTGGGGGCAGCCTCTTGTGTGACAGCCCGGGTGTGGCCCCTGTGCTGAAGCTGCACAGGAGGCTATGTCTGGTGTTTGTTTAGTGTGGGAGATGGGGGGCTCCCCAGTTTCAGGAAGGGAATTCTTGGCTAGGTGCCTAAAGCAGTTATGGATACCCATTATCCTTTGGTTGTGTTCCCCTCACTAGGAAGGAAGCTCTGTGAGGGCAGGCCTGTCTCGCTTCTGCTCCCCAGAACCCTTCCTGGTGCCTTGCCCTCTGCAAGCTCTCCTGTTGGATGATTGGTGGGTAGAGGGAGGTACACAGTAGGCACTCAAGTGAGTTCTCACTGCTGGCTCAGAGCGGTTGTCTCAAGGTGGGAGTGGAGCTGGGAAGTGTCTGCATGTGACTTGCCTGCCACATGGCTCCCCTTCTAGCAGGAGCTGGGGAGCCTTGTTGGGTTCCAGCTGGGAATGTCCTCCCTGGTTGGGTGGGCGGGCCCCTCTTGGAAGCTGCCACTTGGGACCCATTGGAGTCAGAGTCGTGTGATACCTTCACACCCATCCCTTCCATCTCCCGGTAGTCTCAGTGTCTCATGCCAGCTGCGTCATGACAGTGGGAGAACTGCTCACGTTCAGGGGTGGGGTGGGGTGTGTGGTTTGCAAAGCAGCTTCACAGCTGAACTCCCTTGGTTCTCCAGAGCAACAAACAGGAGGGACGGAGGGAAGGGGGCCACCAGAAGATGAAAGCAGACCCTAGGGAAGTGACCCTGTGGTGGGTGTGGTGGTGATGATCACAGCCCACATTTCTGGAGCTTTGACCAGGTGTGAGCACTTTGCATGCATTACTCGTTTTTATCATCACCACACAGGCTCACCAGGTGCCAGGGCCACAGAGAGAGTAAAGGGAGGGAGGAGCTGGGAGCTGACCCTCTGCTCTGGTTCCCAAAAGCCGCTGAGGCTCCTTGATGGCCACACCCCTGAGCTGGCGGCGAGTCCTGCCCAAGTGGACGCCTGGCTGCTCGCTCACTGCTCCTTTCCCGCTCTGACGTGCCATTCGGTGGTCCCTTCCTTTCCCCACAAGCTCCTGTTCATCCTTCCTGTGCCGGCTCCAACGTCCCTTCCTTGGTGATGCCTCTCGAGTCCCCAGACAGTTCCGCTTCACTCTCTGGTGCCCCTGTGGCACCTCCTCACACTGTTGTTATTTGTTTGGGCCCATCTCCCCTCACTGGACCCAGAAGCTCCACAAGGGACCGCATCCTCTTCCTGGCTCCTCCGGGCTACCAAACCACGGCGCACACCCAGGAACCTTAGGGATGCTGGGAACCTGGGTGCCCTCAGAACTGTGGTGTAGGGCGGGGGTGTGAGGAGAGCAGGGGAAGGAGGATTTCGTTCTTGGATCATTTGTTCATGCATTCACACACTCATTCATTCCTGGCCAGTGCACACTTAATCTTGCCTCCACTTGGCTCTGCCCTGTGAGGTAGAGGAACCTCCTGACAGCTCTCCTGCTCCCTCTCCATCCCCTTCTTCACCCAGCAGCCACAGCAGTCTTGAAAAAAAAAAAATCACATCATGCTTTGTGACACGCGTCTTTCACACTAAATCCAAAGTCCCTCCAGCAGCCTGGGAGGCCCTGCGTGACCTGGCCTTCCTGCCCCTGCTGACCACCACTGGACTCCCCTGCCCCTGCAGTCACCGGGTTCAAGGCATGGTGGCTTCCTCTCAGTTCCTAGCACACAGCCCCACTCATGCAGCTGGTTCCGGCTCATTTCTCCAGTACCAGCAGATCCTTCCTTCTGGAACCTCTAAATAGGCCCCCAGCAGGCGGTCAGTGATCTGCGTCCATAGGCCTGCTGGTTTGCTATCTTACCCCCCAGACTGTAGGCATCATGAGGACAGGGTTTATTTTTGGGGGGCCATTGTATCGCCTGTGCCCAAGCCATGTGGCACTGTGCCTGGCAGGAGCTTAATACCCGTGGACAAGCAAGCCATGAGTGACACTGGACTTTGGGGACATAAACAGCCCTGCCCTCATGCAGCCTGGCTCCAGTTCTGGAAGAAAAGGAAGCCTGGAGCAAGGAGGAGGGCTGTAGAGAGAGGGAACAAGACCTGGGAGACCCCCAGTTAGCCAGCCTCTTGGAGGGGTGGGAGTGCAGGCCTAGAAGCAGACCCATCTTTGCTGTTAACTTGCTGTGGGTCATAGGCCAAGGACTTGCCCTCTCTGTGCAGCAAGATGGTTTCCAAGGTCCTTTCCCACTGGTGTCTGTCTCCCCATTGCTCTGTGTAGCTCACACCCACCACTAAATGGGTCCCAGGACCACCTCCCCATCATAGGTTGGGAGCCGAGAGAGGCGAGGTCTTGGTAACTGATCTACCTTTGTCAGAGTGTACCGATTCCCCTTCCTCCTCCGACAAGATGTGTCACAGGAGCAAGTAGAGAATGTCGGGGTGTCCCACCACCACCTGCCCAGCACAGCCTCCATCCTCTCTCTCCTTCCTTGCTTCTCACTCCTGGCCCTGTAATCCCCTTCTTTCCTCAGCCTGGGCTCATTTTCTTCCTGGCCCACTTCTCCCCACTTTGATCAGAATGACCAGGAAGTTTTTAGTCTCCCAGGGAGCCTTCTTCCTTGTTGGGCCTGGACTTGGCCCTGAGGCTCCCTGTCCGAGGCCTGCTCAGTCTAGGTTGTCCCTGTTTGGAGACGGGGCTGTCCGCCCACTGGCCTGGGAGCCCCAGGAGGCAGGGATGGGGCTGTCTTGGTCACTGTTGTGTCCCCAGCACGATGCCAGGCCCAGCACCAGTGCTCAGTGAGTGTTGTCCTGCTAGGATGGAGTTGGGGGTGGGTATGGGCAGAGCCCCTGAAGACAGTGACCTCCATAGAGCTGTACTTTGAGCCTCCATGTCTGACAGCTGCCTGTCCTGCCTGGTCCTGGGGGAAGACATCCTAGGCCAGCGAGTCCAGCGAGTGGAGCAGGCATTGGAGGGCGGGGCCATCTGATTTAATGTATCACCACCGGCTGTTGGATCCATATGCCTTTTGCTCACTGACTATCCAGCCAAGCCTAGAATCCAGGGCTAGCCCGGATCTCTTCCCTCTCCGGAGCCCTGCGATCATCTGGTCGAACCTCCTTGTTTGACAAATGAACTAACAGGCTGGAGAGGGGAGGAGCTTCTGAAGGATGGCCCAGCGCTGCTGCTCCTGCCGTCCTTGCTGGCCACCTCTCTGGCTTTGAGGGGCAGGGTGTGAACTGAAGACACATACATGGTCCCCCAGCCCTAACTCGCCATGTGAAGTTATTAATAGAAAGGACCTGGGCTCTGGGACAGTTGAGGTACCAATGCCAACCCCCCACAGAGCCCACTGACCTTGGCTGTGTGAGCCTTGGTTTCCTCCTCACACTCTCCTGGAGCTGTCGAGGCCTTGCAGGAGAAGGCGTGTGAAGTCACCCTGGAAGCTGAACGATGAGACTGTTACTAAGGACGGGCGCCGGTACCCTGACAGGGCACTCGGAGTCTTCTCTGACCTTAGAAGTGAGGACTGTTCATTGTTTTAAAAAAAAAAAAAGTTGGAAAATCTAAAGAAGAAAAATAAAAATCACTTGTTATTCTCACCATCTGGATTTTTGTTTTGAAACAGCTCTGTTGTTGTCTCTTGATTCTGACTCATAGCGACCCCATGTGACAGAGTAGTACTGCCCCATAGGATTTTCTAGGCTGTAATCTTTACAGGTGCAGACTGCCAGGTCTTTCTCCTGCAGAGCTGCTGAGTGGGTTCAAACCACCAAACTTCTGGTTAGCAGCTGAGCTCTGAACCGTTGTGCTGCCAGGGCTCCTTTAAACAGCTTTATTGAGAGATATAATGCATATACCATGCAATTCACCCATTTAAAGCGTACAATTCCTTGGTTTTTAGTATATTCATAGTTCTGTATCCATTAAGTTTAGAACATTTTCATTACCCTAGAAAGAAACCCCTACACCCTTTAGCCATCATTCCCCCCAGCACTCCTGTCCTCCATCCTCTGTCCCAAAACCAAACCAAACCCACTGCCTTTGAGTCCTAGCGACCCTGTACGACAGAGTAGAACTGCCCCATAGGGTTTCTGAGGCTGTTGTCTGTACGGAAGCAGACTGCCACATCTTTCTCCTACGGAGTGGCTGGTGGGTTCAAACCACTGACCTTTCGATTAACAGCCGAGCGCTTAAGTACCATGCCACCAGGGCTCCTTTCCCCCGACCTAGGCACCCTCTGATCTACTTTCTGTCTCTCTGGATTTGTGTATTCCAGACATTTCATGTAGATGGAATCATGTAATATGTGGTCCTTTGTGAGTGGCTTCTTTCACATGGCATAATGTTTTCTTGGTTTATCCATGTTGTAGCATCTGTCAGTACTGTATTTCTTTTTATTGCTGAATAATATTCCACTTTATAGATAGACCACGTTTTATTTATCCGTTCATCAGTTGTTGGACATTTGGCTTGTTTCACTGTTTGGCTGTTATGAATAGTGCTGCTGTGAACGTTCCTGTACGGGTCTTTGTGTGGGCATTTGCTTTCATTTCTCTTGATTATATACTTGGGAGTGAAATTGCTGGGTCAGATGGCCATTCTCTGTTTAACTTTTTGAGGAACTGCCAGACTGTTTCCCACAGCGTCTGCACCATTTTATGTTCCCACCAGCGGTGTATGACGTTCCAGTTTCTCCACTTTCTCCACATCCTCACCAACCCCTGTAATTGTCTGTCTTTTTGATTCTAGCCATCCTAGTGGGTGTGAAGTGGGATCTCATTGTGGTTTTGGTTTGCATTTCTCTGATGACTAATGATGTGGTGCATCTTCTCATGTGCTTATTGGTCATTTGTGTGTCTTCTTTGGAGACGTGCTTATTCAGATCCTCTGCCCATGTTTTAGTTGGATTGTCTTTGTATTATCAAGTTCTAAGATTCAAGAGCCTTATCAGATGTATGATTTACACCACCTGGAATGTTGTCAGTGTTAAAATACTGGTGCGTTTCTTTCCTGTCTCTCTTCTGTGGATCGATACCCAGCCACAGAGAGTGAAAAATGTAACGGGACTGCACTGCATATACAGTTGAATATTTTGGTTTTTCTCTTCATTTTCATTTCACTTCATTTTCCCAGTTTTTTTTTTTTTTTTTTTTTAAAGTGCAGTTTTAAAAGACATCACTTGGCTGTTGTAATTTGGTTTACCTATTCCCACATTGCTGAACACTGAGGTCCTCTCCCGTCTTCATTTGCATCATAATGGATGCAGTCATGTTCATCCTCACCCATAAATGTTTATGTTCATCACTGGTGGCTTACTCAGAGGAAATTCTTAGAAGGCGGTTTTACCAGGCCAAGGCATAGGGACATTTTGAGTCCTCAGATGCCATCCGTGTCCCCCTGACTCCCCACTGTAAGCTTGGAGGACAGGGCTTTGTTGTCTGGTTGTCATAGTTACTGTTGTAGCTCTAGACTTGTTTTTTGAACAAATGAATAATATTTGCTATTTGGATGTCTTGTTGCCGGGATGGTGTCTTGTTTTAGTTAGCTTTCATTTGACTAGCACTTACCTGTTCACTGGTCTGTGTTTTATACTTTTGGAATTGCTTCTTTGTGCCCTTTGCCCATTTTTGTTCTGAGGTCTTTTGTAAGGATTCCTTCTCCACTGAAGATACTAACTCTTTGGGGTTTTATTTTGCAGATTTTTTCCCCTCATTTGTCATCTGCCTTGCTGGAAAGGTCGGGGGACGGGGGACAGGACACCTCTTTTGTCCTTAGAAAGCAGCATTTTCTCCTGTTATTTCACTGGATCTCTAGAGCAACACACCCATCTCCACCCAAGCATCCCCAGGGTGGAGCAGCAGCCTAGCACCTGGATGGGGTACAGTGTAGGATGGAGGGCCCAGGCAAAGAGACAGCAGGTTACAGAGCGGGACTAGGTTTGGGTTAGAGCTCCACACGGACCCTGTAAGCGTGACCTCAACCACTGTTTGCTGAGCACCAGGCCTAGTGACCCGGTGAAGCTACTGGGACCCATTGTCTCGTGGATGAAAAAACTGCGACTCAGAGCCGGCAATCACTTGCCGAGGTCGCACTTTTTTGCAGAAGGTGGCAGGAGCCAGGGCAGCCCTGCGCCAGTCTCTGGACACTTCGACCCCGCCACACTGCATAGGCTCAGCGACCCCAGGACCCCGGGTGTCTGTGGAGCCCAGTTTCTAGCCCCTTCCCAGTGGCCACAGTCCCTTTATCCAGGGTACTCACCCTCGTGAGGCTTTCTGGTCCCTGTAGAGTCAGATACTCTGGCCCTGTGGAAGTGGGTGCTGCCAGCGCTGCCTCCTCTTCCCAGGCTGCCCTCCCCTCCATCCCTGGGTTTTCTCTTGGATGCGCCAACCCCCGCAGGCCAGGCCTGCGCAGGCCCCTGGCAGGGATTCCCCTGGCCTGTTCGTGTATTTACATACCACCCATGGTCTTGGCCCCTTCTCCTCCGTTGTAAACTAAGAGGGAATTTTGTTCACTGCTGGATCCCTGGCCCCCGGACCAGTGCCTGGCACGGAGTAGACACTGAATACATAATTGAAGGAATGAGCGAATGTCCATCTTTTCAGTCTCAGCCTAAATGTCTCTTTCTCTTATGAGTCTTTCTTACTACTCCCAAAATCTCAATTTGTGTCCCCTCTGTTTTTCCTCTAAGACATGTTTTTATTGTTATAAATTATAATTTTTGTTTGTCTTCCCAGCAGTTGCTCCCTAAGGGGAATGTCAGACCTGTTTTGTTCCCTGCTGTCTGCCCCGCCCAGGCTGTTTGGTGAAGAATGAATGGATCCATGTCTCCTTTAGTGTTCAGACCCTCAGGAGGGGAGGTGGAGGTGGCGTTACCGCCTTTCATAGCTGAGGAGAGTGAGGATGGACAGTGAGAAGTTCAGGCACCCAGTTTCCATCCCTGGAGCCTTTGCTGGGTCAGTAAACAGCTCACATTTACTCGCTTCTAGAATTCCAAACGAAAACTCCCCCAAAGCTGTGCTTGCTTCGGCAGCACATGTACTAAAATTGGAATGACACAGAGAAGATTAGCATGGTCCCTGCGCAAGGATGACACGCAAATTTGTGAAGTGTTCCATATTTTTTATTCTTTCCTAAGTAAAAATTATTCACCCATTACAGCTAAAATGTGTGATTTAGCATCATCTTTTACCAGGATTTCACCCTCCTCCTCCTTTGGCAAGCATACTATTTAAGTCACCATTTTAATATCAGATACATTTCCACTTCATCTTTCTGTAATTCAAAAGTATGCAGTCGTTGTACTAAAACCTAACTATAATAAATAAAAATGTATTTGTACCATTCTAATATAACTTGTATCTATGAGAAAAGAAAATGTGTTAAAGATCTAGGAATATTGCTTATAAGTAAAATGAAGGGTGACAAATTCAATACTAGACACTTAAAAATTGCCTTTTGATATCCATTTCTGCACTTCATTATTAGTATCTCTCACTTTCATGTCGTTTGTTTTTCCTTAGCAGAAAATAAATAATAAAGCTGATTGATGATGAGGCTGGAAAAAAAAAAAAAACACTCCCCCAAAGCCTCTGATCCGGCAGGCCATCTGGTGCCCCTGACTGGAAGCCTGAGGCAGGTGGCCCAAAATAGCCTACTCAGTGCTGGCAGGGCTGGTTGTCCCCTAACAGGTACTGACGGTCCCTGAGCCCTTTACCCACCCAGGACTTCAGTGGCTGGTGATGCTGGGTGACTTGGCCAGGCTTTTTCAAGCACCTCAGGGCAGCCAGCTCTGTGCTGGGTCCCCGGCCTTTTGCATCATTTGACCCTGTCTTTCCTCCAAGCCTATGCATGCTATTCCCTCAGCTCTGGCACTCTGCTCCCTCCCCTCTGGTTTTAAAATTATTGTTTTTAATTTTTTTTTCTTGCTCCATAAAATATTTATGTAGCATACATGTAAGTTAAAGTGTCATCTGATGAAATACTGTGAGCCTCACCTCCCAATTTAAGAATGAGAACCCTGCCATTGACTCGCCTTGGCCTCTGTGCAGGAGGGTGGAGCACACAGCTCATAACCACGACCCTCTGGGCTTCAGTTGACCCTCTGTGCTTCAGTTGTCGGTCGCTTGTTTTTTAAAAAGGTTTTCTCACCTTTGTAGGAGTGCCGAGAAGTAGGGTGTTTGGTTTTGTTTTTTTCTCAGTTTCAGAGACATGACGCTGTGTCGCACACGGGCTCCTGGGTCTTGCTTTTTCTCCTTATGTGTCACAGTCATCCACGTAGATGCTCTAGAGTGTTCCATTCTGTGACCAGGCCTTAGCTTGTCCCCTGCACTGTTTGTTGTTGGGCATTTGGGCGGTTTCCAGTTTCCTGTATTATAAACTTGTGCAGCTGTGGATGTTCTGATACATGTCATATGGAGTGTGAGCTACAACTTCTCTAGGGAGAAGGCCAAGGAGCTGAACTGTTGATTGTGGTTGATGCTTATGTTGAGTTTTAGAAAGTATTGCCGAACTTCTAAAGTGGTTCTCCCTTCCTTTCGCCTGGCTAACTCCTGCTCATTCTCCAAGGGTCTCCTTCCCTCCTTTCTTTCCTCCAGCAGATGCTTGCTGAGCCCCTGCCGTGTGCTAGGTGCTTATGTTCTGGGGTATAATCAGACTAGTGGTCCCTATCCTTGTGGGACCAGGAAGCCCTCCCTGACTGCCCTCCTGGGCTCCCCTGCCCTGGGCCCTGCCCATTCTAGGTCGTTGCTGTCTAGGGATGAGTCTGTCTCCGCCACTGGACTGGGAACCCCGTGTGGACGGGGACCACTGGTGGGGCCCAGAGCAGGTGCTCAGTAAAGGATCTGTTGAGTTACTGCTGAGATGTTCACTCTTGAGGCAGGCGGTGTTAAGAGGAAGAAATGGGTTCCAGTATCCAGTCCTTGTTGGAGTTGGGCTTGGACCCCAGGGCAGTCTGAGCCCAAAGCCCAGCAGTTTGCCAAATGACCGAGTACCCAAAATGCCTGGGCCTGTGCTCTGTGGCAGATGGACAGGAGTCCCTATCCCACTGTTCACCCTTCACAGACGGGGTACAGGGCTGGGGTAGGAGAGGAGACGCTCAGCCACAAATGTTTATAAAAAGGATGCAAAGCAAGAGTCGTGGAGGCCCAGAGGAGTGATCGGGGCTGTGTGGGGTTGGGGTCACTGTGGGCCTGGGGATCAAAAGCAGTAGTAAGTGTAATAGCTGGGGTTGTGGAGTGCCCACTGTGGAGCAGGCATGATGCTAAGTGCTTTATGTGCATCGGTTCATTTTATGTGCACTGTGTCCCACAAGGTTGGTGGGGTTGTTACACCCTGTTTCACAGATGAGGGAGGACTCTGAGGTCCAGGAGTTGAAGTCAAGCTCTCTCAGCTTGTCAGTGGTAAATCTGGAATTCAGTGCAGGCAGTTCACAGATGAGGGAGGACCCTGAGGGCTAGGGGTTGAGGTCAGGCTCTCTTAGCTCGTCAGTGGTAAATCTGGAATTCAGTGCAGGCAGCCAGACACTGGGGCCTGAATGCTCCACTCCTGCTGCACGGCTGTGGCCAGGAGAGCCTGCTGGGGCACTGGGCAAAGAGCTTGGCTTCTGTCCACCTGATTTCTCATGACAGAGCCGTGAGGTAGGGATCAGCACCCCCCAATTTACAGATAGGTAGATTGAAGAACAGAGGTTATGTGGCCCGCAGTGCCACCTCTGAGTGGGGGAGACACAGTCAGCCCTGCGCTCTGACTCCTTCCTTGTCCCTGACCCCAGACTCTCCCTAACCTTCCCCCTTCCCCTCAGGCTCCCTGGAAAGAGCTTCTCCAGCCACTCTGGTGGTGCTTGTTTGTTCCCGGTCCCTGCTTCTGCACACTCAGGCACCAGCCCTGAGTAAATATTTGCCCAAGGGCAAACAGGAGTGTGTGTGGCCAGTATTTCTGAGCTGGGTAGCAGGGGACAGGTGGAGGCAGCTGATTTGGGGGCAGCTGCTTGGTGAGCCTCTGGCTGGAGCCAGTGGTTTGTTCTTTTCCGCGTCCAGCACCCACCCTCGGAGGTGGGGTTGAGAAGGTGTCAGGCCCAGGATTAATGATGATAGCAGCTGTTGTTTACTGAGCACCAGCCCCATGCCAGACGCTTCGTGCAAGCACAGGTAGTCCCCAACTTAGGACAGGTTCCATTCCGATGACTCCATCTGTAAGTCGGTTCTAACAGAGGTCGAATATCTCTTTTTTTCTTTTAGTTTTCATTATTATTGCCTTTTATTATCAGTGTCTTTATAAATCCAATCTTTATTTATCTTTGGGACTTGGAAACATCACATATAAACATCTGTGAATGAACATCTGAGAAGAACATCAGCATATTATGCGCTACAACATTGTATGTAGTACATATTGCTAACTGTAAGATGTATGCACACACACACACACACACAAACAGATTATTATAAGTGCGGTAAATGTGATTTGTGCGGTTCTCATAACTTGAATACATCGTAAATTGGGGACTACCTATAATCTCAGCGGCTGCTTCTAGAAGGTGTGTGTGTGTGTGTGTGTGTGTGTGTGTGTGTGTGTGTGTGTGTGTGTGTGTGTGTGTGTGTGTGTGTGTGTGTGTGTGTGTGTGTGTGTGTGTGTGTGTGTGTGTGTGTGTGTGTGTGTGTGTGTGTGTGTGTGTGTGTGTGTGTGTGTGTGTGTCCGTCCGTGTCCCATTGGCTCCATTTTCCAAATGAGGAGACTCAACCCAAAAGAGAGATCAGGGCCATTATCTGTGAGGGTTGGGGTCTGTTTAGTTGTCAGGGCCAGAATCCCTTTGGGAGAGAATGACGTAAATGAGAGTGTCCATTAGAATGACCCCGGGAGTTCTTCCCGCAGGGTTTGGTAAGCCAACAGGAGCCGACGGGCACCTGTTGTCCAGGCCACACGCACTCCTGTCTTGTTCTCTTTCTCTACATACCCGTTGCTCCCACCAGCTGGCCATGGGCCAAACAAGCCTGGCCAGCCCGCCCTTCCCAGGGCCTCTCAGCCCATCTCCTGTCACAGGGCTGGCCATGCAGGCTTGATTAGGATTCTGCATGCTCTTCCCTGCGCGAGCATGCGCGCAGATGTGCGCGCGCGCACGCGCGCACACACACACACACCGTCACCTAGGACTGGACAGGGGCAAGTGCACTCTTGTGGGGGTGGGGCAGTTCTTAGCGAAGAGATGTCTGTTCTCCAAACAGTGGGTTGCGACCAGAAAGGTGGTAGAGTGTAGTGGTTGAGAGCAAGGCCTGTGGCACCAGACTGCTTGGGCTTGAATCTCAGCTCTTCCCTTTATTAGCTTTGTGACGTCAGGCAGTTTCCTTAATTTTTCTTGCCTCAGTTTCCCCATTTGAGAAATGAGGATAATAAACCCGACTTCATAGGGTTGTTGAAAGGATTAAGTGAGGTAATATATGTGAAGTGCTATATAAGTGTTTGCTTCTGTCAGTAATAATAATAATGATTTATAATTAAGTTCTCTGTCACATAGCTAGGAGCCCTGGTGGCACAGTGCTTAAAGCGCTCGGCTGCTGACCGAAAGGTTGGTGGCTCGAACCTACCAGCCACTCCATGGGAGAAAGATGTGGCAGTCTCCTCCTGTAAAGATTACAGCCTTAGAAACCCTGTAGGGCAGTTCTACTCTGTCCTATAGGGTCGCTATGAGTTGGAATTGACTCAACAGCAGTGGGGGTCATATCGCTGGGGCTGTGGTGCTTAAGCAGTATTAGCTGTATCAGGCACACACTGTGAGCTCTGTGGTAGGCCCTCAGTTCTGTGTGACCTGCCTCATCCCTTTTGTCCCTGGGGCTTAGAAAGCTTAGGCACCCTCTGACCACACCACACGTGTTTCTTTAACAGGAACTTCAATGGGTCCAGGCTGCTGGGAAGGTCAGGAGGAGGGGAGGGGAGGCTCAGGCTATCTGCCCGCTGCACCTTTCACTGGAGTAGGCAAGTCTTTCCCACGCCCCTGCCTGCAGCCCAGGCCCGGTGGCCCGGCGCTTGGCGGTGGCTTGGCAGTGACGTAAGCCACCCGCCTGCATCTGGCCGCCTGCGCACAGCAGCACCAGCCCCCTGAGTCGTGATGCTTCCCTCCGAGGGCGGGAGGAGAGCGCTGCTCCTTGCAAGCAGGCGCTGCAGGCAGCATGGCCCCTCACCAGCCGGGGCTGGCGCAGTCTCCCCTCGGCACAGGGTGTCCTCCCGTCCTCCCTTTTCCTGGTACTCTGGGGTGAAGGGAAATGGCCGCCGTTTCAGTTCACAGATTGAGTCAGCTCATTCATTCATTCACAGGTGTTTACTTGAGACACTACAGTGATGTCTGGGAGCCCCTGGTCATGGACAGGGAAACAGATACTTGCAGACAGAGATAGATCCTGGGACAAGACAGAGGGCGCTGTGGGGGCGGGAGTGTGTGTGTGTGTGTGAGGGGCTGCTGCTTTAGAAAGGAGTCAGGAAAGGTTTCTCAGATGAGGTGACGTTTGAGCCGAGACCAGACTGATGACAAGTCATTGGGGGCGGGGTGGGGGGAGCAGTCGCCAGACCAGGACGCAGGAACCAACAAGGAGTGGGAGGCGGTGGTGGTGGTGGCTGGAGAGGCAGGCGTGAGGTGGGGAGAGGAGGTGAGAGATCGGCTGGGGCCATGTCAGGGAGGTCCTGTCCTTGAGTGAGGAGTTGGGTTGTCACCCTTACTGCGATGGACAGACAGTGGGGAGGAAGTCAGTGGCCTGTGCCTGCTGCGCAGGAGCTCGGTCTGCGCCTGCCTTGTTTCCCAGTGCTGGGAACTGTGGAGCTGTGGAGGAGATGGGTTTTCCCTTGCTGGGATGGGGTCTGCCTGCGGTCTCCCTGCACGTTGTCACCATCACCAGATTCCCATGTGCCCACCCAGGGTGTGCGTTTGTGAAGCACAGACTGGAGGTGGAAATCCTGAATGTGCTGCCTTGTGGTTGTCCCTCTGGCCCTCACCCTGTGCAGAGGGGGCTGCTGTGGTGAGGAGAGGCCAGGAACCTGCCTGGAGGCGGTGCCTTGTGGCCCGGCTGCCTGCAGGGGGGATTAGTAAATGTTGGCTGTAGTGGGCTCCCTGCAGAACACGGGGTACACCAAGTCACCGGGTGGGAGCACCAGGTGGGAGCCCAGGGATTCAGCCAGGTCACTGTGTTGACAGTCCTCCCTCTATCTGCTCACTCCCTCAGGGTGTGGCCTGCATTCCTTCCTCCCTCCCTCCATTCAGCACATAGTCACCCCAGGCCCAGGCTCTGGGGAGCCACACAGGGTGGCTGATGCCCTCAGGGACCTCTTCCTGATGTAGTGGCCAGGAGCAGACTTTGTAATTCAAGTTGTTGGTGAAGGGCCCATCTTGGTGCACCCCCACACCCGAGCTGCCAGCCCCAGACAGGAGCCAGATTTCCCTCCCAGCTGAAATGTTGCCTTGGGGCCCCTTGTAGGTGCCAGATCTGAGAGGCTTCCGCTTATTCTCCATTTAACTTTTTATTATGAACGTTTTCAAACAGATACACAAGTAGGAGTGTAATGAGCCTGGTGGACCCACTTCGCAGGTTCAGGAATTATCAGCTTGTGGCCAATCTATGTCTCCCCTGTGCCCCACATCTTGTTTTGTGACAAATCCTTGATATCTGTCATCGTATCTGTAGATTTTTCAGAGTTGCTTCAGAAACAGTGGGGACACTCAGCCCCCAAACAGCCACCTTCTGTCTGCTGCCATCCAGGCCCAGGCCAAGACCACTGGAAGGTGGCCAGGCTGGGGCTGTCTTACCTCTGGCCCTGCACACGGCGTGCGTGCGTGCGTGCGTGCGTGCGTGCGTGCGTGCGTGTGTCTTAGAGCAGAGCTCGGCTTCCCTGGCACCGTGCATGGCCTCCCGACTTGAAGGAGGCAGTACCCAGGAGGGGGATTGGGGGCTGTCAGGAAGCCGGTGAAGGTGTTGGGCCGCCGTTCCCTGCTCCACCGCTCCATGTTCGTGAATAGGTTTTTATTGTTCCCTTTATTCCATAAAACCAGTATTTCTGCACACGTTTCTGTTCCTTGTGTTTTCATTTAGGGTAGCGTGGATTGTGTTCCCTGTTGGCTCAGAGCATTCCACTGTGGATGAACTGCAGCTCATTGATCCGTCCCCTGCTGGTGGGTACTTGGGTCGGTCCCAGTTTGCGGTTGAAACACCGCTGCGATTTTGCACCTTTGCCAGTCTGTCTGCAGGATGCATCCCCACAAGGGGAATTGCTGAATCAAAGGGGATATGCATTTGTGTTTTTGATCGGTGTTGGCAGATTGCTTTTCAAAGGGGTGGTCTTGGTTTGTGCCTCCACCAGCACCCTGTGGGAGCACCAGCCCCTCAGTCTCCCCTGTAACAGCGTGTGCTGTCCCCTCTTGGGGTGTATGCCTGGTTATCTGGTAGTTGGAAAATGGTATGTCAGTGTAAAGTAGTTTAATCTCTGTTTCTCTTATTATGAGACTCACTGAATGTGGACAAATCTGAGTCTCAATTTCCTACTTTGGGGCATGGACTTAGACCTTCTTTAGAGCACTGGATGGAGAATAAAGGAGCTAGCGTGGGGCAGGAGCCCCTCACCACACTCAGCTTCCAGCCAGCACAGGGGTCAAGGATTTAGAGTATGGTCTACGAGGATCGAATCCTGCCTCTGCTTTCACCTGGAAGCCTGGGCTTGGACAGGTCCTTTCTCATCTCTGAGCCTCATCTGGAAAGCAGGGGAAATAATTCTTGCTTCTCAGGGTTGCTCCGAGGCATAAATGAGGTTAGGTTTGTAAATCATGTCTAGGACCAGGCTCAAAGTGGTGGCCCAGTAGAGCACTGCGAAGGCCCCTATGGTCCCTCCGTCCCATGATGCTGAGTGCCCGAAGACGCTGGGGGTTGGAGGGGTGGGGATGAGCAGTGTTCAAATGCAGCTGGTCAGAAACACTGGGCACTTCTGGGAGCAGGAGGAAATTTGGGCTGTGGCTGAAACACAGTGCTCTGTAGGTGGGTCGGCGAAAAAGAGGAAGACCCTCAACGAGATGGATTGACTCAGTGGCTGCTATGATGGGACCAAACATAGCAATGATTGTGAGGATGGCACAGGACCGAGCAGTGTTTTGTTCTGTTGAACAGAGGGTCGCTGGGAGTCGGAACTGACTTGATGGCACAAAACACCAACAGCGCTGTGAGTGGGAGGGGTATTTGTGAGAGACTCGTCGGGGGAGGCCCAGATTCTTGGACAAGTGTAGAAGGGCCTCTGTGACCTGGCTCCTGTTTGACTGCCTTGTCTCAGCTCTGGCCTGGGGAGTTGCCAGCTCCTCCTAGGATTACTTAGCATCCTCTGCATACGCTTCCCCACCAGCTGACCCCCCAGAGGGGGGTCTCCCCAGAGCCTGGCATGCAGTAGGCCATGGAAAATGTTTACTGAACAAAGAGCAAGAGGGTACCTAAGTTGAGATTCTCTTGGGTTCTAAGTGGCAGAAGCCTAACTCAGAGTGGCTTACGCCAGAAGAGGGAATGTGTTATCCTATGGAACTGAGAAGTTCTGAATAGTTTGGCTTCAGGCCTGGCTGGATCCATCAAGACTGTCTCCTTTTACCTCTGGGCTCGGCTTTCTCTGAGTTGGTTTCCTTCTCAGGAGGCGCTCTCGTCCTGGTGGGTGCCAGGATGGCCACCAACAACTCCGGAAACAGGAGGCAACCTTAGCCACTCTGGCGGGAGGGAAGCTTCTGTTTCCTGGGACTGGCTATGGCTGGTTCTGCAAGGGTCACCTTCCTGTCCCCGAGTCAGTCACTGTGGCAGGGGCTATGGGACAGCCTGCCTGTTTATGGAGCCTGTGGGGGGGACAGCAGGGCATGGGGCGGGGAGGCTGGGTAGTACTGTCCTACACGGGCTCCTGGGGTGGCGCTGTGAGGGTGGTGGGGCAACTGGGCTGGTCGGTACGAGACAGGAAGCAGCCATTCTGGATTCTCACAGACATCATGGCCAAGGCTGCACGCAAACAGGGCAGCCGTGCCTCTGACACTCAGTCTCCACCCGGGAAGCTGCTGCAGGTGGACACGCTTCTGGGTGGCTGCAGGTAAAGGCCTCCCATTTCCCTGAAGACATGCCAGGGGCCTCTGGCCCTGCCTTCAGCCCTGAGGCTTTGCAGCCCTCAGCAGCCTGGCTGTGGGAAGATGGCGTTTTACACAGAATTGGGAGAGGGGGCTCCCTTGTTCCTGATGTGCCAGTCGCACAGAGAGATGCTGTCCTACGTGGACCTGGTCATCCACTGACCACAAGTCTCCTGGCCAGTCAACATGCTCTGGCAAAACCACACTCCATTTTTCAAGGCCTAGCACAGCGTCCATCTGCCTGTCCATATTCTCGCCCCGTTTTGGTACCTTCTCTGTACCAGGCCCCATGCTGGGTGCTGTTGGGAACACAGCATGGACCACGACCACTCCACACTGTCCTCCTGGGGCTCACGGTTGAGTGGGGGGACAGACCTGTCTTCAGACACAGACAACCCAGAGATCATGGGGTGGGGAACATGGAAAGTGCTCAGCGTGGTGGGTACAGAGTGGTGGCAGCAACTATTGCAGATAGTTCTGGGGGCTCCCTATGTGCCAGGTGCAGGGTTGAGGGCCCGCCATGGAGCACTCTAGGCCCTTGCAAGGTGGAAGGAGGCACGGGAGGTCATATCTGTGTGTGTGTGAAGTGTGGAGCCAGAAGTGTGAACCCAGGCCCTTGGGCTCCAGGGAATGGGGTCGGGCGGTGGTGGTGGTTGTGAACCGGAGCACAGATCTGCACCCATACAGACCTGGCTTCCAGATGTGGCTTTGCCATACCCTTGCCTTGGCTTCCCAGGATTGACGATTCTGGAAATACTGTAAAAAATGTTTGCTTTCTTTTTAAAAATTATGTAAGTAATACCTGTGTACATTTTGTCTGTATGATATACCCCAGGGCCCTAATGTTTCGTGGGTCAGCCAGTTTTTCTAGTCACCCAGGATAGAAACTAGATTCTCTCTCACTTGTTGCCCCATCTTGCCCTGTCCCCATCCTAATGGGGTGCCAAGTCCTCTGGATTTTCCCAGTCTTCTGAATGAGTGTGGTCACTCACCTCCAGGAATGGTCTGTGATAGGGCTTGGCACACTGCAGCCTGAGCCAACCATTTGTTTTTGTAAATAAAGTTTTTTGTTTTTAAATTATATTTATTTTAGAAAAATAGAAAGACTTTACAAAGACCAAATAAGAAATTTCTTTAAACAGCAATGAGATACCATCTCACCCCAACAAGGCTAGCATTAATCCAAAAAACACAAAATAATAAATGCTGGAGGGATTGTGGAGAGACTGGAACATGTATACACTGCTGGTGGGAATGTAAAATGGTACAACCACTTTGGAAATCGATTTGGCACTTCCTTGTAAAGCTAGAAATAGAAGTACCATATGATCCAGCAATCCCACTCCTTGGAATATATCCTAGAGAAAAAAAAGCCATCACATGAATAGATATGTGCACACCCATGTTCATTGTAGCACTGCTCACAATAGCAAAAAGATGGAAATAACCTAGGTCCCCATCAGCAGATAAATGGATAAACAAATTATGGTATATTCACACAATGGAATACTTCACAACAATAAAGAACAACAATGAATCCACAAAACATCTCATAACATGGATGAATCTGGAAGGCATTATGCTGAATGAAATTAGTCGGTCGCAAAATGACAAATATTGTATGAGACCCCTATTACAAGAACTCAAGAAAAGGTTTAAACACAGAAGAAAACATTTTTTGATGGTTATGAGGGTGGGGAGGGAGGGAGGGGGAATTCACTAACTAGATAGTAGACAAGAATTATCTTAGAATAAGGGAAGCACAACACATAATACAGGGGAAGTCAGCACAACCGGACCAAAGCAAAAGCTAAGAAGTTTCCTGAATATAGTCACACACTTCGAGGGAGATAGTAGCAGGAGCGGGAGTCTGGGGATCATGCTTTCAGGGGACATCTAGGTCAATTGGTGTAGCAAAGTTTATTAAGAAAATGTTCTGCATCCCACTTTGGTGAGTAGCATCTCGGGTTTTAAAAGCTAGCGAGAAGCCATCTAAGATGCATCAATTGGTCCCAACCCATCTGAGTGAAGGAGAATGTAGAACACCAAAGACATAAGGAAAATGTTAGCCCAGGAGACAAAAAGCGCCACGTAAATCAGAGACTCCATCAGCCTGAGACCAGAAGAACTAGATGGTGCCTGGCTACCACCAGTGACCGCCCTGATAGGGAACACAACGGAGAGTCCCTGATGGAGCAGGAGAAAGGTCGGCTGCAGAGCTCAAATTCTAGTAGAAAGACCAGACTTAATGGTCTGACTGAGACTAGAGGAACCCCAGAAGACGTGGCCCCCGGACTCTTTGTTAACCCAGAACTAAAACCATTCCCGAAGCCAACTCTTCAGACAAAAATTAGACTGGACTATAAGACATAAAATGGTACTTGTGAAGAATGTGCTTCTTAGCTCAAGTAGATACACAAGACTTAATGGGCAGCTCCTGTCAGGAGGTGAGATGATAGGGCAGAAAGGGATAGGAACTGATTGAATGGACATGGGAAATACGGGGTGGAAAGAAGGAGTGTGCTGTGACAGCATAAGGATAGCAACTAGGGTCACATAACAATGTGTGTATAAATTTTTGTATGAGAAACTAACTTGAGCTGTAAACTTTCACTTAAAGCACAATAAAAATTTCTTTGAAATTAGAGATGTCTCTCTTAAAAGACAAGAGCAGCAACATAATTATGAAGAAACAGTATAGATGGATAACAAAATAATGAGAGAGGTTTTCACAAATGTAAAGTTTTACTAGAATACATCCACATTCGTTTACATACTGTCTACGGCTGCTTTTGTTGCACAGAATTGAGCAGTTGCAGCAGAGACCATACATCCTGTGAACCCTAAAAAATTTACTATCTGGCCCTTTAAGAAAAATGTTGCGACCTCTGTTAAAATTAAAAAACCTTTGCTATCCAGTCGATTCTGACTCATAACAACCCTGCAGGACAGAGTAGAACCGCTGCAGAGGGTTTCCAAGGCTTTAATCTTTACGGGAGCAGACTGTCACATCTTTCTCCTGTGGAGCGGCTTGTGGCTTTGAACCACCGACCTTTCAGTTAGTAGCCAAGCGCTTAACCGCTGCACCACCAGGACTTCTTGTGACCCCTGATAGGACTCTATAACTCTGTGTGTGTGTGTGTGTGTGTGTGTGTGTGTGTGTGTGTGTGTGTGTGCGCGCGCCCACCCTCCCTCTGCCAGCGTTCCTGTGTTCCTTTCTCCTCATCCACATACCACAAATAAAATGGCACCTGCATCGCAAAGTATGGCTGTTGTGAGTGTGGTTGTCATCAGAATCACCTGGGGTCTCAAAACCTGGCCCCTGGGCCCTAGTGGGACCTCCTACCTCAGTCCGCCTCTCCGAGGGCCTTCATGGTCCCCATTTTACCTGGTGGATGCTCAGGCCAGGCAGGCAGGTTCCAATGTTCCTGCCTCTGGGCCTGTCTGGACCCCACCCCCCAAAACGGGAATCCCCTTTAGCTTGTCAGATGCAGCCTGGCCACCTCTTGAAAGCCTGCCTGCGGCCGCAGCACTGCTACTTCCTGTTATTTTACTCCTACTGGGATGACGGTCTGTCTCCCACCAGCTCCAGGTGGCCAGGCAAGGCCTGGGCCTGAGTCACTGCTGCCCCTGCTGCCAGCCTGTCTTTGCATTTCAAAGGTGTCATTTGCACCTGTATGCAAACAGGAGCGACAGACAGGCCTGTGTCTCTGCCTGTCACTTGATGCCTGGTGTCGGGTTTCTCTCTGTCCGTTTGTCAGGGCCACAGGGGTCAGGTGTGAGGGTGTGGAGGCTGTTTACTGAGGAGGCGGTTGCACTGCCAGCCCCACCACCTTCTCCCTGGGTAACTGGGGAGCTCCCACCCCTGCAGCGAGACCTACCTGCCAGCTGTCACAGCATCTTCCCTCCCTGCTGCTCTCTCCTTCCCCTTAGCCCCACCCAGAGCCCAGGGACCCCACAGCCTGCCTCTGTCCTGGCCCCTTCCTCCTCCTCGGGCCAGTCAGGGTAGCGTGAAAATGAAACTGAGCTCTGGTTTCAGAAAAAGACAGGCCAGGGTGTGTGCTCCAGTTCTGCCCCTTCTTGGCAGATGACTTGGTCTCTTGGAGCTGGCTTCCCCTGGTTCATGAAATAGGGGGATAATCATGCCAGTGTCATGGGGCCGCTGAGATGGGCAAATGAAATTGAGCCTCATACAGAGCAAGTCCTCAGTGCCTGGAAGCAACCACCACCACCGTCATCAGCTCTCTCCAGCATGGCCCCTGCTGAGGCCGCTTTAGCCCTGGCTGTTGGGTCAGCTAACTTAGCTGGTGCCCTCACGTCCCTTACCTCCCGAGACCACCAATGGCCCTTTCAAAGAGGGGGAGAGTTTACTGCCGTCATTGTTCGCAGCGTCAGCAGGATGAGGGTTGGAATGCAGGCCTCTAATTCCAAACCATTCACTGTGCAAATCCCTTCTCCAGCCCACACTCGCTTGTGAATACACAGAACATACGCACAAGCACATGTACACGCACACATTTTCTCAGAAACACTAACACCCTCCTCCTCTCTGACAACTCCTTTAATTCCAGCCTGTGCATAAATCGGGCCTTCTGAGCACTGGACTTGGGCAAACACATCTGAGCCCTGACTTCCAACACACACTTATGCACATGTCCACTTCATGTACATGCATGTGCCCATGGCATTCACTGGGTGCCAGCTGTGGGGCTGGCCTCCCTAAGCATTTGCTCACTCTGACGATGCTTTTGCCACCTGTGATGTGCTGGGTGCTGTATTGGGACCTATCAGGGAGCAAGAGCAGTGTGGTCCCTGTGGTCCCTGATTCCAGCGGGCGAGGAAACTGCAAAGGATCTTATGCTTTGCCGGGCTCTGCACCAAAGGCTGTGACCATCCTGACCATTTCATCAGCACAGTGGCCCTGTGAATTAGTTACACGTCCCCATTCTGCAGACAAGGCAACTGAGGCACAGAGGTTCAATCACTTTACTCAAACTCACAGCGTTTAAGCTGGGAGCCAGGATTCGAATCCAGGTGATCTGGCCCCAGAGTCTGTGTTCTTAGCCAGTTTGCAAGAACCAGTGTCTCAGATGGGGAACTGGAGGTGCTACACATCAGAACCCCAAGCCAGGGTCACAGAGTGTGTGAAGGAGGCAGCAAGGATTCAAGTCCCAGTCACTTCAGGCCAGAGCTATGTACTTAACCTGTGCACAACCCTGACTGTCAGAACTGGCTGCAGGCACAGCCTCAGCTCCCACCATATCCCTCAGAGCCTTTGCCTTTCCTGTGTCTGAAATGTCTCCGTTCCTCCATTGCCTCAGGTTATACTCCCCGGGCCCACCCCTAGCGTCCGGTCTACAGGCTGCCACTGAGAGGCTCCCTGTGCTGGGCTAGAGAACTCCACGTGGGACCAGTGGTCGAGGGGCCGTTTCCCTTGCCCTGCCATGGATTTGGGGCTCGCCCCCACACGGCACTTGAAGGGACACAGTCCTGCCATGGCCATTTGGCCCTGCCTGGGAAAATGGGGTCCAGTGGTCACGGCCCGTCTGGATCATGGGTGCCCCACCCCCTTTAAGAGACCTCAGTCACTTTGCCCAGAAGTCCTGACCCACGGAGATGGGGCACTGGGCATCACGTCACCTTTTCCTCACCTGTCAGGTGGCCGTCCAGACTGTGATTCGGCACTGTCTGTGGGCTGACCTGCCGTTTGTGCCGTGTGCCACTGGCCCGCCACATCAGCTCTCTGTGGCTTATGTGGATTAACTGAACGAACTATCAGTACCAGTTGCCGGAGAGTCAGCTCCAACTCATGGTGGCCCCATGTGTGTCAGAGAAGAACTGGGTTCCACTGGATTTTCAGGGGCTGATCTTTCAGAAGTAGACTGCCAGGCCTTCGTTCTGAGGAGCCTCTGGGTGGATCTGAACCACCAACCTTTTGGTTACTAGCCGAGTGCCTAACCCTTTAAGCTACCCAGTGACTCACACCTAGGTATAAATGCTCAGTAAACTAATTTTCAGCCCTAACACCCTTCACGGGGACTGTTTCCCACTGCTGCGTTCTTTCTCAGTGACACTCTGCCAGCTAACCTTATAACTGCCTGGCAAGGCCAGGCTGACCTCACGCAGGTGAAAACTGTGTGAACAGTACGAGTCAGGCACCGCACCAAGAGCAGGTGGGAGAGGCACAGCCTCAGCGTTTAGGAAAGGAGCTTTGCAGCTCGCTCTCTGGCCCTTTGGAGGAGCTGTCCACTGACGGGTCGGGTGTCACTGCAGAGGCTGCAGGAGAGGCTCGTGTGGTCCCTGGCCGAAGAGCCCAGTGAAGGCTGGGGACGTGGGCAGCTGGGATGGCCACGGACTGGAGGGCCTAGTGCTGCTGTCTCTCTCACAGTCCCCAGAAGTCAGACCCTCAGAGTTGTTTTCTCTTCATCATTTTGTTTTAATATCACAATGAACAGATTTTGTTACACGTCTCGTCATAAAGAAGGAGCCCTGGTGGCCCAGTGGTTAAGCACTCCTCTGCTAACCAAAAGGTCAGTGGTTCGAATCCACCAGCTGCTCCATGGGAGAAAGATGTGGCAGCATGCTTCCGTAAAGATTTACAGCCTTGGAAACCCTACGGGGCAGTTCTACTCGGTCCTACAGGGTCTCTGACTCGGGATCGAATCAACAGCGACAAGTTTCTCATCATAAAGAGACACTCCGTGTAGGGGCCAGTCCTGGGCCAGCCCCAGCTCTGCTAGCTACTTGTCATGCGACCTTGGGTAAGTCCTTGACTGTCTGCCTCCATGCCTCAGTTTCCCCCTCTCTGAAGTGGAAATGAATAAGGAAGACTGAAGAAGAATTGAAGCCTTTGAATTACGGTGTTGGTGAAGAATATTGAATATACCACACACTGCCAGAAGAATGAACAAATCTGTCTTGGAAGAAATATAGCCAGGGTGCTCCTTGGAAGCCAGGATGGTGAGACTGTGTCTCGCATACTTTGGACATGTTATCAGGAGGGGCCAGTCCCTAGAGAAGGACATGATGCTTGGGAAAGTAGAGGGTTTCCGAAAAAGAGGAAGACCCTTAAAGAGATGGATTGATACAGTGGCTACAACAATGAGCTTAAGCATAACAGTGATTGTGAGGATGGCACAGGACCTGGCAGCGTTTCGTTCTGTTGTCCAAGGGGTCACTATGAATCAGAACTGACTTGAGGGCACCTAACAACAAATAACAAAAGTAGAGATTCACCTACTTCATAGAGGTGTTCAGGAAATTGAGCACTTAATAGATATAAAGTGCTTCGGACGGCACTTGGTGCAGGATAAGTGCTATGTAGACGCTGTCTATGATTTCTCCCAACTGCCTGCACTGCTATTTCCTTATCCTTTTTTCTTAATGTTTTCTATCGGATTAGTTTAGTCTCATTCCTACGCAATAATATTTGTGAAATCATGGGCTTCATGTGCTAGTTCTTTTTTATTAAAAAATAAATGAAATACATAATGATTAAAATTCGTTCTTTCACAAGCCACCCAGCACTCTGCTGTGTCACTCCTGGTGTACGCCTCAGGCCTTGGGAAACGCTGACGGCGCTGTGGGGGAAATCGAGGCGATGGGGAGTGTCCGCCCTGTGTGGCGGCGGGCGTCCCCCTGAGCCCCAACATCGATTCCTTTGTTGTGTCTTTCCCCAGCGCTGCTCCTCCCTGTTAAGGTGTATCTTGGTCTCAGAGGAAATGGACAAGATGCAGTTATTGTTCTCGTCTCTGGGGGGTGCTCACCAAGTTACTCTGGGGCCTCGAGTCCCCTCCCTTCTCTCAGTATGCCTCACCCGCCCACCCTTGGTCTTAGTTTCCCCTTCTGTAAGTGGGTGAGCAGATGTGAGCTCCCCAGGCCATGCCTCATTCCAAACCGTGTGAACGCCAAGCTGAAGGGGAGTCAGATGGCCTCCATGGGTGGTGTGAACGTTTCGGCGTTTCACACCCTGGGCCTCTGCCTACTGTGGGGCTGCCCTTGTTCAGGGCCAAGGAGCAGCCACCTTTGACACTCCACGCCAGGCTCTGGGCTAGCCTCCTCGTCCCAGCCGTGCCTGCCACCACGTTAACCTTTAACCATGACACTCATTTGACATGAGCCGCAGGTAAATGTTTGCTAGAGCCAGGCCCAGGGCTAGACTTTTTACATGAATGATTGAATTCAGTCTGCTCACCAACCCTAAAGAATAGGACCTGTTATTATTCCTGGTTAAGACTTGAGGAAATGGCAGCTTGGAGAGTTGAGAGAATTGCCCAGAGCCAGGGACTGGGACCTGAGTCAACCTCTTAACTACTGCACAGAACTGCCCACGGAGGGCCGGCCCCTTAGCAGTGCTCAGGGTTGTTGCAGGGAGTCGGTGCACTTCTGGATAGAGCGCCCCGCACGGGGAGGGCTCCGTGTGTCAGGGAGTTACTTTTCTTATGCTGCCGGTAGTGCTCCAATTTTGCGTTTCCCTGTTAATTTTTAAAGATGTATACAGAATTGTAAACTTTCAGGTGATCAAGTTCATTGGTTTTTTTTTTCTTCCTTTGTGGTTTCTGCCTTTGGTGGCTTTCACGACCAGAGAGCCCTCTGTCATATCAAGATTATGTAATTACCCAACTCTTCTACTTCTTTTTGTATTTACTGTTCAATCCATTGAAATCTATTTTGAAATATGGTGTGAGGAGGGATCTAATTTTACCTCCCCCCAAACGGTTAGCGGTAGTTGTCCCAAATAGCAATTTATTGAATAATCTATCCTTTCTATACTGATATAATCTACCAACTTTAGTTGACACTAAATTCTCATGTAAACTTGTTTCTGTTTTTGGACAACTTTCTGTTCTTTCATCAGTGTATCTGGTCTTGTTCTATAACCATGCTGCTTTTGTTATTGTCATTTTTTAATATCTGGAAAGGTAAGATTCTTTCTCTACCCCCAATCGTTTCTTGTTTCAAAATTACCTTGGCAATTCTGTGGTTCTTCTTTGCAGATGAACTTGGACCATAATTTGGTCAAGTTATAGACCCATTTCTCCCCCTTTTCCCCACACTGCGAAAACTTGGGATTTTGGCTGGGAAAGTAGCCTTGCCAAAACTCAAAACTGCTAGGTAGTCTTCAGATCACTGACACTGCTTTGTGCCTGTCTCTGGCCTCGCCATACTGACACACAGATACTGACCACCATAAACCATGGGGAGCATTCTTGTTTCCATTTTGCAGATGAGGAAACTAAGGCCCAGTGAAAGTAAGGCACACACTGGCAGTGGGTGGCTAGGCCCCCGGGGGCCACAACCCTTCCCATCACCCAAGTCCCAGGGAGTGGGCCAAGTGGATGCTGGGCCAGGGAGGCCATACTCCTAGGGGAATAAACCATAAAAGAGCAGCGGAACATTTCTGATATAGTGCCAGAAGATGAACCCTTCAGGTTGGAAGGCAGTCAGATTATGACTACAGAAGAGCTGCCTCCTCAAAGTAGAGTTGACCTTAAGGATGGAGTCAAGCTTTTGGGACCTTCATTTGCTGATGTGGCATGACTCAAAATCAGAGGAAGCAGCTGCAAATATTCATTAATAATTGGAATGTGGAATGTATGAAGTATGAATCTAGGAAAATGGAAGCCCTCAGAAATGAAATGGAACGCATGAACATTGATATCCTGGGCATTAGTGATCTGAAATGGGCTGGTATTGGCCATTTTGAATCAGGCAGTCATGAGGTCTTCTATGCTGGGAATGACAAATTGAAGAGAAAAGGCATTGCATTCACTGGGAAAAGGAACATTTCAAGATCTATCCCGAATTACAGCGCTGTCAGTCATAGGATAATATCCATATAGCTACAAGGAAGACTAGTGAATGCAACTATTATTAGAATTTACCCACCAACTACTAAGGCCAAAGATGAAGATATTGAAGATTTTTATCGACGCTCACAGAAGCAGCAGTCAGGCAATCAAACAATGTATTGCATTGGGCAGATCTGCAAAAGACTTCTTAAAGTGTTAAAAAGCAGAGATGTCACTTTAAGGACTCAGGTGCACCTGACCCTAGCCATGGTGTTTTCAGTCGCCTCATGCGTGTGAAAGCTGGGCAATGAATAAGGAAGACTGAAGAAGAATTGATGCCTTTGAATTATGGTGTTGGCAAAGAATATTGAATATGCCATGGACTGTCAAAACATCCAACAAATCTGTCTTGGAAGAAGTATAGCCAGAATACTCATTAGGAGGAAGGATAGTGAGACTTTGTCTCACCTACTTTGGGCATTTTATCAAGAGGGACCAGTCCCTGGAGAAGGACATCATGCTTGGTAAAGTAGAGAATTTACCAAAAAGAGGAAGAAGACGCTTGACAAGATAGATTGACAGAGTGGCTGCAACAGTGGGCTCAAGCGTAACAGTGATTGTGAGGATGGCGCAGGACTGGGCAATGTTTCCTTCTGTTTTACATAGGGTGGCTATGATTCGGAACTGACTCGATGGCACCTAACAAAAATATATATATTTAAAAAAACGAGAAAGCACAACCCTCTGCCATCGAGTCGATTCCGACTCATAGTGACCTCATAGGGTTTCCAAGTATGTAAATCTCTACGGAAACAGATTGCTATACCTTTCTCCTGTGGAGCCACTGGTAGTTTTGAACCACCCGCCTTTCAGTTAGCAGTCAACTGCTTTAACTACTGTGCTACCAGAGCTTTTTTCTTTTTTTTTAGTGTATAATGGATTATTATTCAGCCATTAAAAAAAATGAACTCCTGATACATCCTACCACATGGATGAGCCTTGAAAACCTTACGCTGCGGGAAATGTCAGACACAAAAGGATAAATATTCCATGATCCCACCTACATGGAATATCCAGAACAGGCAAATTCAGAAACAAAAGTAGATTAGAAGTTGCCAGGGGCTGGGGGGCGGGGGCATGGGGCGTTAGTGCTTAGAGGGCACTGAGTTCTGTTTGGGATGATGACGAACTTTTGGAACTAGATAGTGGTGACGGTTGCACAACATGGTGAATGCAGTTGATGTCACTGAATTGTACACTTAAAAATGGTTGAAATGGCAATTGCTATTATATATGTTTTATCATGATAAAATTTAAAAAGCAAACGCACATATATACATACACCTCCGCAGGCCGCCCCATTGCTGTGGTGTGTGTCACAGAGACGGTCCTGTTCAGGGAACCCTCTTCAGCTCTGCAGAGGTCTCTATCCCAGCCAGCATATGGAGGGCAGAGAGAATGTCTGTGTGACCTCCTCCACAGTCCCAGGATGCTGTCCCTCCCCAGGGAGGTTGTGATGGCACTCGCCTTCCAGAGAAGCCAGGACTGGCTGAGGACGGGCAAAGGGTGAGCTCCCCCGTGGGTGGAGGAGGCTGGACCCCAGCTGCTGGGTGCTGACTGCGGTGCCTTTCTTTGCTGTCCAGTCCCTGCGGGGCCAGGAGCCTCTAGGACTCTGCAGTGCCTGCCAGAGAGGTGCCCACCTAGGGCCTAAAAAGCCGGGGCTGAGGGCCCCAGGGTGCTGGCCCTGTGTGGCTGGTGCTGGGGACCCAGCAGTGACTGAGATGGCCCTAGTCCTACCCTCCCAGGGCTCCCAGTCCAGCAAGGCAGGCAGCTCTGCCACTCACAAAGTCCCTTGTGTGTGGAGGGACCTTGAGCCTCAGTTTCCTTCTAAGCTGGAGCAAATCAGACCTAGGATCCAGGGGTGTGTGGATGCCCCAGAAAGGCAGTCAAGTTCTTGGTGTGTCACCGGCCCTGAGTTAGTTCTCCCTTATGTCTCCTTCACCCAAGCCCCTGTGTTCAACCTCATTGCCCCTTCCTCTGCTTCCCACCCGGCAACTCTCTCCCACCTTCCCCCTCCGACCTCTCTGTCTCATCTGTAATGCTCTCTCTGTCTCTTCTCCCAGCCTGGCCATCCCCTGCTCACCTTTGCCAGCCTCAAATGTTGCAGGCCAGCTGGGCCTTCCTCTGCTCGCTCTCGAGGCTCCGTCAGCAGCCCTGGGTCTGTGTGAGGTCAGGGCTGGTTCCACAAACTCCTCGCTGCGCTCCGAGGGTAATGTGGGAGCTCATCCTTCCATCCACGTAACAAATATGCTTTGATACCTGCTGTGTGTCTGACTGTGTGCTGGTGGTACTGGGGACATGGTAGTGACCGAGACAGCCCTCAGCTTGTCCTCATGGGCTCACAGAGTGTGGTGGGGGAGACAGACCCATCCTTAGGAAGTGAGGACCTAGAGTGGGCAGGGCTGGAAAGGGGGAGCCAGAGGTCACCTGCCCCAGCCTGGGCAGTCGTGGAGGGCTTCCTGGATGAGAGAATATTAGAGATTAACACCTGAAGGCTCTATAGCAGTTCGAGTGGTTGACTGTGAATGAGTCCTGTAGACTGTCTAGGACCCTGAGACCCAGTAGTGATGATAATAACAGCCCATGTGTGCCACATGTCTACTTTGTTCTGGTGACCAGGCTAGCCCAGCCTGAGCCCGGGGCCCCTTTATTAAAATGTCTGTCTTTCTAGGGCTGGGGTTCTCATCCTTTGACCATTCAGTAAACCTGTGGGCCCCCTCTCAAAAAAATAGGATTACAGCTGAAATAGAGTTAGCTAAATGTTTTTAAAAATTGTGAGCTATTATTTATGCTCTTCCTTACTGACACACGGAGCCCTGGTGGCACAGTGGTTAAGTGCTCGGCTGCTGACTGAAAGGTCGGCAGTTCAAACCCACTTGCCACTCAGCAGGAAAAAGACGTGGCAGTCTGCTTCCATAAAGATAACAGCCTTGGAAGCCCTGTGGGGCGGTTCTGCCCTGTCCTGTAGGGTTGCTATGAGTTGGAATTGACTTGATGGCAACAGGTTTTTACAGACACGTGAAATAACGAGATGTAGCAGCAGATACAGTATAGAGGGCTGTTTTCAAAGTAGTGATGAGCATTTGAAATCTGCAGTAACTGTCACGTGATGTGAAATTTCTATTGAAGACAGTCACAGGATCTGCTGACACTTAATTCTTCTCTTTCTCTCTTTCTCTGCCTGTATTAATAAGAAGGAAATGCCAAATTTCAGTTAGTGGGGGGAAGAAAAGAGGTAATTTTTCCCCATTCAGGTTTATGACCCTTGAGGGTCAGTGAAGTTTCGGGCCCCTGAACCCCAGTTCAGATGGGCTTGTTTCGACTCCCTAAGGCTGACATGCTCCTGTCGCCATCGGAGCTGGGGATGGGGCACCAAGGGCGAGGGCCTTCATCAGAGACTACCTGTCGGGCTGCAGGAGGGGCAGCAGATACGTGGGAAAGCTGTTGATTCCCTGCCGCTCCTCCCAGGCCCCACCTCCCACAACCCCTGCTCCCCGCCGACCCCACCAGCCACTTGGGCCCAGGGAGGAGGTTCTTGTGGCGTCCCTGGACCTCTGTTTCTTCCCCCAGGAGGAGATGGGGTGCACCAGACAATGATTGAAGGAGGGCTCTGCACCGAGATGCTCACCCCAAAGCTCCCAGGCGCTGGGTGGGATGGCAGCAGGGTAGGGTGGGCTGGAAGGGCTACCAGGACCCCTCTTCCTGGCGCCGGGACCTGGCTGAGGCCCGGCCTCTGCACCAGCCCTGCCTGCCCACCGCGGCGCCGCTTTGTCCGCTCTACTGTTACCCCCCACGATGGCCCCAGGAGGCCTTCCTAGCACCCAGAGTTGACTCTGGCCCCTCTGCTCAGGGCCCTTCTCCCTGCTCTCCTGGCCAGCCCCTGTTGAAACCCAAGCTCTAAAGCCAGAAACTGAAAACACTACAAATCCTGTCAACTGGAGAGTGGATCTGCAAAGCGGGGTGTATCGTCCAGGTCCTGTGCGGCAGGACAAAGGAACCGAGCTCCGAACCTTAGGCTCAGTGAAAGAAGCTAGTCGGGGAAGGCCTCATGGTGCGTTATAGGAAATGTCCAGAAAAGGCCCATCTGTGAACAGGGACAGCCCGGCTTTCCCCTCCACGGAGACAGTCTGTGCACGGCTGGCTCCGCCTCCAGGCTGGGTGCTCCCCCCTCCCACAAGGGCCGGGACTTGTTGGGTTTGGGGTGCAGCTCTTCATGCTGTGAGCCACTGCCCATTAGCCTGGGGACATCCCAAGCCTGGCCACTGGCTGCTTCTGTGTCCCTGGGTCAGGGGACCTGGCCTTGAGTAGCCGTCAGTGGTGGATGTTCGGCTCTTGAAAGTGCACAGGGAGCAGGCGTCTGAGTGACTAGCCTCTGTGAGAGGCCAGCTGGAGGTGCAGTTGAGACTGAGCCTGATCCCAGCTCCACCTGTCAGCGGCCACGTGACCTGGGGCAGGGTGCTTCCTCCTAGGGTGGAAGTGAGGACCCATGCTTCCATCCAGAACAAATTGAATGCTTGCTCTAGGCTTGGCCCTGTGCCGGCTGGTGCTGGAACCCAGCGGTGACCAAGACAGCCCCAGCCCTGCCCTGCTGGGGCTCCCAGTCCAGCGCGGGAAATTGCATGCTGTTTATTATCGTGTACTATTTGTGGGAAGGTGCTGAGGGACGGTGTGGCGCAGTGTGGGGGGTTGCTGGCATGGTCGGGGGATGCCAGGGAGACCTTTCCCGGGGCAGCAGTGGTGCGCCAGTCCCGGAAGGGAGGACAGAGCTCAGCCGTTGTTGGAGGGGGTGTGATGACGCCGGGGACTGAGGTGGGAAGAGGGGTGTTGGCAGAGGCCTGGGGGCATGAAGGGGGTGGGGCTCAGGGTGGAAGCCTGTGAGGGACCCAGGTATGGAGAGTCACAGCCCTGGTCCTCTGTGTCCACAGCCCAGAACGTGACTGTGGACGAGGTCATTGGAGCCTACAAGCAGGCCTGCCAGAAGCTGAACTGCAGGCAGATTCCCAAGCTCCTCCGGCAGCTCCAGGTAGAGCGGGGCAGGGTGGACAGGGTGAGGGCAGGGGCTCTGAGGGGGCCTGTGTAGTACAGCTTGGAAAATGCTTTTCTCAGTGGTGATAGTAGTCAGGCTCTTCATAAATATCTAAAACCTGTTGCCGTTGAGTCGACCCCGACTCATAGCGACCCTATAGGACAGGCTAGATCTGCTCCATAGGGTTTCCAAGGCTGAGATCGTTATGGGAGCAGACTGCCACGTCTTTCTCCCACAGAGAGACTGGTGGGTTCAAACTGCCTACCTTTCATAAATATCTAAATAATACAGAATTATATAAAGTAAGAATTTCAAGTTGCCCATCACCCTCAAAAGAAAGTCCACACCACAGGGGATAAACCTCGCATATGACATTTATGCTTAAAATTCTTAATTACAGAAGTAATAAGTAGTGTGTGATTTTCAAAAATTAAAATAGAGTAGACCTAAAAAGCAAAACTCATTTTCCTGTCTCGCCCCCAAGCCCCGCGCCCCAGCAGTCCCTGTTGTTAACAGATTGGCGGTTTAGCCCTCTGGCCTTTTCTGTGCTTTACGAGAGGACAGGCAAGTCTTCAAAGGGGCGTAGGTGCACAGACCCCCCCCCCCCGGGTAGTTTTCCATTTGTATCCAAATAGGGTCTTGCCGCACCTGCAGGGTGCTTCTCCCCCGTAGGGCAAGCACTGCCTTAGTGCCTTCCCCTCTGTGTGGGTTGTTCCAGAATGTTCCGCTGTGGCTTGTTCCCAGGGTGGTTCCTCCCTCAGCACAGCTGTGAGCAGTCATGCTTGCCCCTCTTTGCGCACCTGGGTTCGCGATTCTTTGGGGGATCCAGAGGGAAAGAAGGCCCTGCCTCTCCTAGCCCAGTGACCTTGGACCAGGCTTGGGCCCTGGTCTCTTCATCTGTCATTGGGGTTCATCGCAGCTCCCGCCCTGTGGGTTCATGGGTGTGAAACCCAGAGCACTGGACCTGGTACCTGTGGGGGGCGGGCTGGTAGAGCCAGGAGTGGCTGGAAGACGTCTGTGGCCAGGAAGGGGCTCTGGGCTGCAGGGACAAGAGTTGGCACCCTTGCCCTGCACCCAGTCTCTGAGGCCCTGCATCCTGGGGTCCAGCCTTGGAACTCCCCCTAGGCCTTTGTTCAGGCCCCTGTGATCCCACCCCACAGTACTGGTTCACGTCAGAAGTAGAGACTCAAGATGGGAGGCCCAGCTTCCATAGTGCCGGGGTCCAGCCTGGCCTCTGGGGGAGTCTTCCTGCCTTCACCATCATCTACTCTTCTCTCCCAGGAGTTCACGGACCTCAGACACCGCATCGACTGTCTGGACCTGAAAGGTGACTGTCTGGACAGAGGCCGGTCCCTGGATGGTGGGCAGGGCAGGGAGCCTCCCCAAGGTGCAGCAAGCCCAGGGCAGGTGGTGGGATCCAGGGGACCCTCCTTCCTCATTCTCCTCAGCCGGCCCCAGGCACACACACATGCCCTCGCTCAGTATCACAGACACACGTGCGGGCCGCTCTATCTCATCCCAGGTGAGAAGCTCGACTACAAGACCTGCGAGGCCCTGGAGGAGGTCTTCAAGAGGCTGCAGTTCAGGGTCGTGGACCTGGAGCAGACGAACCTGGACGAAGATGTGAGCAGCCCCTCCCCCTCGACCCACTCCCTGAGACGCCAGGTCCCTGGGCGTTCAGGTTGGGGAGGAGCTTGCAGGAGGAGGGATCCCCTTCGACAGGCTTGGGGCTGGGGCAGGAGCAGGGCCTCTTGAAGGTACAACAGGGGGACATCCAGTGTGACCAGAGTGGATGGAGGGGTGTTGGGGGGCCCGAAGAGGGGATCCATAGGCTACCCCAGAGGTGGAAGCATTTGGAAGCAGCGGAGAGACGTGGTGAGTTGGAGCTGGGGAGGCATGTGGCCCACGAGAGCTTTTCCAGGAGCCCACCCTGGGGCCCAGTGCCTGCAGGGGAAGCTGGAGAAACGCCCTGGAGGCAGCCTCCCCATTTAGGCCCAGGTGTTGTCACCTCCCCAGACACAGAAGCCAGGGTCTTTGGCTTGAGGTTAGAGGGAAACAGGCCCCGAGCAGGAGTCCTGGAGGTTGGGAGGCTGGGGCCCAGGGACAGCGGAGGCCTGGCCTGGTCACATACACAGCACATCCGTCTCTGGGTGGCAGGTGACGGAAAACAGACTGACTTCAGCAGAGAAGGGAGAGCGTGGGTTCCGTGACCCAGAGGCCCAGGTGGCATTGTGCTGCAGGTGCAGCTGGATCCAGGTGCAGATGCCTCAGCCTCACCTCCTGGGGAGGTTGCCCTTTCTGCACTCGTCCTTCTCCCCCTCTCCAGGGACCCTCGTCTCTGTAGGACCCTGTGTTGTGGCCACAGGCCTCCCCCAGGACAGCCTGGACCTGAGGCTGAGTCCCCCCTCAATCGCCTGCCCACAGGGTGCCTCAGCTCTCTTTGATATGATCGAGTACTACGAGTCAGCCACCCACCTCAACATCTCCTTCAACAAGCACATCGGCACCCGCGGCTGGCAGGCTGCCGCCCACATGATGCGCAAGGTGGATACCCCGCCTCTCGGTCTCTATGGGGCGGCTCGGGCATAGGGGATCAGGGTGTTGTTCCAGGACACCCAGCTCTTAGGTCCCGTCGCACGAGCCTCAGGGTGTGGGCTCCCGGGATCTTGGGCCCCAGCTTCTAGGCCAGTGGGAAGCAGTGAATTTGGGGAAGAAGCTGTTCTCTCTCCCTTGACCCCATGCCAAAAAGAGGTGCCCCATCCCACCAGGTGCTCCCTCGCCCCTTCTCTCTCTACAAGGCGTTTGATTCCTTCTCCTTCACCTGCCCGTCCCCACGTCACATACAGACATGCCGGATCTGAGAGAGGGTGGGGCTGGCCGGGGGTGCTCCCTGCCACACCAGCCTACCTCTCACCCATGGGACCATGGGCTGGGGTCAGGCCTGACCCTGCCCCTGCCATGCACTGCACCCCGCAGACGAGCTGCCTGCAGTACCTGGACGCCCGCAACACGCCCCTGCTGGACCACTCAGCGCCCTTTGTGGCCCGTGCCCTGCGTATCCGCAGCAGCCTGGCTGTGCTGCACCTGGAGAATGCCAGCCTGTCAGGGCGGCCCCTCATGCTGCTTGGTGAGTCCCAGGAGGGTGGGCGGGGGCCTGGGTCCCCCAGCAGGGCCTCTGGGAAGTGGCCTGCCCAGTCACCGCTGGCCCCTGCAGCCACGGCCCTGAAGATGAACATGAATCTCCGGGAGCTGTACCTGGCCGACAACAAGCTTAACGGCCTGCAGGACTCGGCTCAGCTGGGCAACCTGCTCAAGTTCAACTGCTCCCTGCAGATCCTAGACCTCCGCAACAATCACGTGCTGGACTCAGGTGGGTGTGAGCACCCCCTTGTCCCCTCCCAAACTGGCCACGCAGCACCCACGCTGGGCCCAGTCCTGGGCTGGGCGGTGCTGAAAACACGGTGGAGACCGCGACAGCCCCGGCCCCGCCCCCTCATGGGGCTTACGGTCTAGTGGGGGAAGACAGACCCGTCTGCAGACAGAGATGACCCAGAGTAGTTAGGGCTGGGGTTGCAGCAACCCAGAAGGGCTGGCTGGCCCAGGCTGGGGTTTGGGGAGGGCTTCCTGGAGGAGGAGGTGAGGGATTGAACAAATAATTAGAATAATTACAGTCTGTGAAAAGTGCCCTGAAGGAAAGAACGTTGTTGGGATAAAGGGCCAACTGGAGAGCCATTTAAGATGCAGGAGGGGGAGGGTGCCACAGAGGAGGGCACATCAGGGTTGGAATGGAACCAGCCATTTGAAAAGCCTGGGAATAGAATCCTGGCAGAGGGAACAGCAAGTGCAAAGGCCCTGAGGTTAGAAGAGTTTGGATGGTTGGTGTTTTGGGGAAAAGCCATGGGGAGCAAGCAGGTAGGGGGCAGGTCAGCTAGTCCTTATCACCCGAGGGCAGGGTGGGTTGGATCTGGCTCTTAGCCTGAAGACCAGGTTGGAGAGCCAGAGAGGCCAGTGCCTCCCCCGGTGGCTGGGCCCGGACACTGCGCTTGTCATTCCTGCAGCAACAGATGCAGGCTCAGTGCCTTTTCTGGGCTCCAGGCTCACAGCCAAAGGAGGGACACACCTCTGTCCTCGTGGTACTTTGCTGTAGCCGAGAGACACATGCTCAGTGACTGAGCTGTTGAGCCTGTCAGGTGGCGATAACGTGCAGTGGAGAGACCTGGACGGGAGGCTGAGGTGGCTCCTGAGGGTCGGCTGACCAGGGCTGGTCCGTGAGGTGGGGAGGTTTGAGCTGACAGCCGAAGCAGGCCAGGAGGCCGTGGTCCGGGCGCCTGGGGGAGGCACGTTCCAGCCAGGGATCAGGGGAGCTGTGTGTGCCCTGGCCCCAAGGCAGGGCTGCAGCAGGGCTAGTGCCTGGGGGGCCGGGATGGAGCCACAGGAGGCTCTGAGCAAGGCCACATACACCACGCCCCCTACCCCCCCCACCCCGGCCCCACAGTGTGCGCTCAAGGTAGTTGGTCGCTCCCATGCTGGTGTCCCCTGGAGGAGCTCCAGGCTAGACCTGTGCAAGCACCCAGACTTTGGATGGGGCTGACCACGGGTCTCCCCCAGGTCTGGCCTACATCTGTGAGGGCCTCAAGGAGCAGAGGAAGGGGCTGGCAACCCTGGTGCTGTGGAACAACCAGCTCACGCACACGGGCATGGCCTTCCTGGGCATGACACTGGTGAGTCAGGTGGGAGCGGGTGGGGGAGGGAGGGAGGTGCCACAGCCCCCACCCCCCACTCCCCTGGGCGGCCATGCCCCTGACACGCACCTCTTCTGCCGTCACGTCTCAGCCCTGCTCATCCTACAAGTTCTGGGACCGTTTACACTCTCTTCAGCCCTGTTTGCTCTTTTGTTCTACTTTGACACCATATTTTCCTTGAGGAAAATAACCTTTCTCTTTTTAATATTTTATTGTGTTTTCAGTGAAGGTTTACACAGCAGTTTAGGTTCCCAGTCCGCAGTTTCTACACAAATTGTTCGGTTGGATTAGATGCGTTCTTCACAAAACACGTGAACGTTCTCTTTATTTCCGTTCTCGTTGGTCCGTTGCCATTCATCTAGTTTCCTTGCCCCCTTAAACGTTCCTGTCTGTGTTTTACAGTAATTGCTGACTCTTTGCTCTCATGTCGGTGAGTTTTTTTTGTTTGTTTACATTCACCTGTAAATTTTACTTTGTTGGCGTTAGAATTTCTTAAAACCATGAAACGCAAGTATTTGTGCACATACACAAAATGCTGAAGTTATTTTATAGTTTGAACACAATTTAGTGCTAACCTGGAGTACATAAGGCCAGTTTGCTACATCATTTCTCCTCTAACACTAATTGTAAAGTTTAAAAAAAAAAAGTCATCCTATGTTATTATAAATTGGAGTCTCAGAATACGAGTGTACTAAAAATGCACGATGTACCTTATGCAAATAACTTTCACGTCTGTAAGCTTTTTCACAGGCTGTATATGGTATACTGGAGCCCTGGTGTCGCAGTGGTTAAGAGCTCGGCTGCTAACCGAAAGGTCGCAGTTCAAACCCACCAGCTGCTCCTTGAAAATCCTGTGGGCCAATTCTGCTTTGTCTTATAGGGTTGCTAGGGGTCGGAATCGACTCGACATCTGCAGGTTATGTGGTCTACTGTCTTGAGATGGCAAACTCTGGAAGGGGAAACTCGTGTTAGGATCCTTTAAGGAAACCCTAAAATTGTTGTCAAGCCATGATGGTATCCTACTGAACAGGAGCCAATCAGCCTTCTCCCGAATTGATAGAGGTTAAGTCCTTTTTGTCATTAGGAAATCCTCAGATACAAAAGGAAATAGTCCCATGAAGACCATACGGAGAATATCTTACTAGCATAAAGTTTTGATAGCAATTTCCTGTTACTCCAGGGCATCGTTACTAATGTTTAAGAATGAACACCCCTTCCGTAAAAGTGCGGATGGACGCATATGAAACTGAAACCTTTTATTCTTTGTTTTAATCTTTGGTTGTGCTTTAGGTGAAAGTTTACAGAGCAAATTAGTTCCACGTTGGATAGTCTGTACATAAAATGTTCCATGACACTGATTGCATTCCCCACAATGTGCCAGCACTCTCCCCGTTTCCACCCTGAGCTCCCCATTTCCTTTTGTCTGGATTTTCTACCCCTTCCTGCCTTCTTGTCTTTGCTTTTGGGCAATTGTTGTCGTTTTGATCTCGTGTAATTGATCGTTTCGAGGCGCATGTTCCTCTCAGGTGTTACTGTTCATTTCATGGGCCTCTCTATAGTTTGGCTGGGAGGTGGTCTCTGGGCATGGCTTCCATTCCAGCTCAGAAGGGTGGCTTAGGGCTATAGTCTTGAGGGTTCCTCCCTTCTCTGTCAATCACTAAGTGTCTGGTCTTTTTTGTAAATTTGATTTTTTGTTCTCCATTTGTCTCCTGCTGTGTATGGGACTCTCTGTTATGATCCCAGTCAGAGCGGTTGTCATATGGGTGATGTTTTAAAGGAGCACAGTACTCAGGTGATAGTCATTATTTTTTGAGCCGGTCTGTTATTTAGCTATGAGGTGACATCAGGGGTTAGTTTCGGTTCAGAGTTTGAAGAGTATCTCAGGGCAATTGTCTCTGGGAGTCCTCCACTCTCAGCGAATCCAGTAAGTCTGGTTTTTTGGGAAAATCACCTTTCTTTGTCCTTTTACATCCAATGCTATAGCCTAATACAGTGCTTTGCACAAGGTAGAAATGTTCTGCATAGTAAGTTAGTATTTCTAGAACCCTTCAGCGAGTTTTAAATCTTTTTGCTATGCTATATTTAAAGCAAGCCGACGGGGCAGAGACTCCCAGGGTGCACCCACAGCTGGCACCCAGGTTAAGACTGGCACAGGTGAGGGCTGAGCACCCTGAATCCTGAGGGAAATGCAGGGGCACCAGGCGCAGCCTCACAAGCCGGCCCTCAGCGATGAGCCCCTACAAGCACTGGCCAGGGCAGATGGAGGGCCTGGAGCTGTGGGGCGTTGGCCAGGGCGTGTCTTGGGGAAAATTTGGGGGACATTTCTAAGCACACACGAAGGATCAGGCTTTTCCAGATCCGCAGTGGGACAGGAACCCCCACGCTCCAGACTCGGCCCAGCCGAGGAAAAAGAACAGTGTGTTTGCCTCTTTTTCTGGTTCTTCCCTGACTTGTTGTTCTGGGCTTTTCCTCCACCACCGGATTCCCCCTCACTGTCCCCTCAGCCGCACACTCAGAGCCTGGAGACGCTGAACCTGGGCCACAACCCCATTGGGAACGAGGGTGTGCGCAACCTGAAGAATGGGCTCATCAGCAACCGCAGCGTGCTGCGCCTCGGGCTGGCCTCCACCAAGCTCACGTGCGAGGGTGAGAGGGCAGGGCGGGCAGGGGCGCGGGCCCGGCGGGCTGAGGGGGGCGGCTGGCCCGGCATGGGGCCCATGGCCAGCCCCTGCGGTCCCCCTCCCAGGCGCGGTGGCGGTGGCGGAGTTCATTGCCGAGAGCCCCCGCCTCCTGAGGCTGGACCTGCGGGAGAACGAGATCAAGACCGGCGGGCTCATGGCGCTGTCCTTGGCCCTCAAGGTGAACCACTCCCTGCTGCGCCTGGACCTCGACCGCGAGCCCAAGAAGGAGGCGGTGAGCAGGCTCCCCTCTGGTCCCCGGGCTGGCGTGGCAGGGGAGGTGGCTCTGCCGGGGCCGTGCAGCCGGGCAGGCCAGGCACCGCTGCGAGGGCCACCGAGACCCCTAGCCAGGCCCACCCCGCCCACAGGTAAAGAGCTTCATCGAGACGCAGAAGGCCCTGCTTGCCGAGATCCAGAACGGCTGCAAGCGCAACTTCGTGCTGGCGCGGGAGCGCGAGGAGAAGGAGCAGCGGCTGCAGCTGTCAGCCTCCATGCCCGAGATCACTGTCACCGAGCCCCAGCCTGATGAGGAGCCCGGGGACCAGCCCACCAGCCCAGGGGAGGAGTCTGCCACCGAGGCTCAGGAGAACAGGGCCCCGGACCCCCCCGGACCGAGCCCAGACTCAGACTCAGACTCTGAGAGGGAGGATGAGGAGGAAGAGGACGGGGAGCAGGATGCGGCCCACAGCAACCAGAGTTCCTCCACCCCGTGCCCCGTCCTGGTGCCCCCCACGGACTCCCTGGGCCCTGGGGACAGGACCCCCCCAGGCGGCCCCTCTTCTCCCACGGAGCAGCGCATTTCTGTGTCCAGCCCGGGCCGGGGCCACAAGGTGTTTGTGGTGACCCGGGTGGGGAGTCCACCTGAGAGGGCAGAGCCCCCTGCCCTGGCCGCCCCTCTCTCCCCACCCGCCTTACTCCTCTCAACCTCCCCTGCCCCTCCACCTGCCCCACCGCCAGCTGAGGCCGTCAGCACCCAGGACCCAGGGGCGTCTGAGACTCAGCCACAGCCGGAGCCGCCTCAGTCAGGGCCACCGCTGCCCAACGGCCTCAAGCCGGAGTTTGCCCTCGCACTGCCCCTGGAACTGCCCCCGGGGCCTGAGGCCAAGGGGGGTGGCTGTGGCCTGGAACATGGTGAGTGGAGTCCCTGGGGCGGGGCAGGGAGGGTCCTGAGCTCAAGGAGGGGCTTGCCTGGGTGTCGCCTATGATCCTACGCCAGTGCCTGCCCTTCGGTGGGCCTGGCTTTCCCGTCTGAAGCATGGCCTGTGAACGTGCACCTGGGGCTTGATCCTCGGCCCCACGCTGCCTCCCTGGATCCCTGGGAGCTGTCCCTGGGGGTGGGGGTCTGTCTTGGCAGGGTTGTGCTGCCGTTCCCCACCCACCTACCCAGCGAGCTGCCCCATTCTCTCTGCACAGAGCTGAGCTGCTCCAAGAACGAGAAAGAGCTGGAGGAGCTGCTGCTGGAAGCCAGTCAGGAAGCTGGACAGGAGACACTGTGACACTTTAGGTGAGAGGAGGGGCCGGGGGCCCGGGGCGCCAGGGAGTGGGCTCGGCCACCCCCAGCTCTGACCTTTCCTCCCATCCCTTCCCCCCAAGTTCCTTTTTTCCAGTCGGCCTTCCCTGAGCTGAGGCCAGAGCCATGAGAATCTGCTCACCCTCACCCCAGCCCAGCTTCCTGAGGCCCAGGACGCCAGGGGTTGGGGGCCGCTCCAGGGACCCTCTCCCCCACAGCAACACTACAAGGGTGCAGGAGCTGCAGGGAGTGGCCCCCTTGACTTAAGCACTTCTATGTATGTGTCCAGCCTCGAAGACTCTGGGCTGGGGGTGGATGGGAGAAAGAGGAGGAGACCAGGGCCGCGAGGCCCTCGGGCCCTGGCCGGGCTCCAGCCCTTCCCAGAGGGCCTGTCCCACCAGGCTCACCCGGTTTGGGCAGGCGTCCTCAGTGGTGGTGGGATAGCTCCCCGTGGCCCCGGTCCAGGACAGGCAGGAGGAGGGAGGGTGGTGAGCACTGGTGGTGGTGGAACTTGGTAGAACAGAGCCCCAGCCGGGCGGGGCAGGGCTGGCGGACAGAAGCAGAGATCACTTTCTTTTTTTCTTAAGTGCAATAAATCTATCAGGGAGCTGGGGCGGGGATCAGCCAGGGTTCTGGGGACCCTGCTGCCCAGGTCACTTGAGGCTGTGCCCCTGAGAGGCACTACAACCAGTGAGGGTGGGGGGCTGGAGGGTAAGGGTGGGCAGAGAGGGGAGGGGCTGCTTCTGTTGGTGCAACTCTGTTCACACCTTTTCTAATAAACCAGAGCTGGGTTCACCATCTGCCTCCTGTGTGCTCACCCTGGGGGCTTGCAGGGTTCTGGGCACAGCGGCGGGGGCCGTCACAACAGCCCCATTGGGGTACGTCGGCTGGGTTACTTGCCAGTAGTTCCCCAGAGGAAAACAGGAAGGCGGGCAGGCAAAGGCCACGTCTTCCGCTGCCCACTCCCTTGGCTGCCCAGGCAGGTGTGTGCACAGGGGCCACACATATGCACCCCCAGCCTACACACAGACACAACCATCTCACACAGGCCAGTGCGTGCCCACGCTTTCTTCAAGGGGAAGCACTCCAAGTATTCTCCAGCTCCGGCTCTGGGTTCTCGGGTGATGGGTACGACTCTTGGGTTTAGAGATCATTCCCTGTGGTGCCTCGATAACAGATCCCAGCCTTTCCCCGCCAGCCCAGATGGCGTTCAGGTGGCCGTGTGCCAGCCCCAGGGCTCGCGCCCTGGGGGAAGGGGAGTCTTGTGGCGTCCTGCCCACCAGTTCCAGCCTGTGACTGGGATGCCATGGGCAGCTGTAGAGCATGTCTGGGAAGGGGCTTTCTCTTTACAGAGTGAGAACCACACGACGGGGGAGGCCTTTGCCTCCAAACCGCCCCCTGTCCTCTTTGGGAGGCCTACACGTGGATAGAGCTGCGGTGGGAAGGCCAGGAGAGTCAGAGTCCAGACTGGGAGCGCTGGTCTCGTTCGCCCCCGCCCCCCACAAGCCCAGGAATCCTCTGCCCCGAACCTTGTTGGCGTCCGTATAAACACCGTTATTGCTTTGGCCACTGTTGGCTTGCTCCACATGTCCTCATTCTTCTAGGACAACCACAGTTAAGACTCCGTTTAGGGGATGAGTCAGGGAGCCCTATACAGCAGCCGCCTCCAGTCACTGCACACGCCCAGCCCTGGGGGCGGCATGCCACTGTGGCCTAGTGTGAGGCGGGTGTAGGGAGGAGTGTGAGGTTTGCCTTAAGGTGCTGAGAAGCCACAGTCCTTTGCCAGGAAGGAGTCTCTCAGCACCCACTGCCCATGAACCTAAGCCTCAGTGGGGCTTCTGGCCCTCAGCAGCGGGCCTGGGGGCTCCTGTCCGCTTGCACTCCATCTCTACCTCCAGGCAGGCAAACCAGAGGCTGGGGGCGAGGGACTCAGCCTACCTGCCCGTGGTGCGGTGCCTTTGAGAGGCAGGACCCAGAATTCTGTCAGTTCCCAATCCTGTCTCCAGCCATTTCTTGCCCTTGCTGGCACTAAATGTACTTTGTGGAGGTGAGGTATGGGGCCTTTCCACCTGAGCAGTGCCGGAGAGCTTCTCACTCTCAGGGGTCCTGGGTTGCAGGCTAGAGGCAGAGAGGATCCCCTTGGCCACATTTGTATTTGCTTCCTGCTGCCTTAGCCGCAGGTGTCCCCGGGTAGTGATATCCGTCAAGCACTCAGCTACTAACTGAAAGGTTGACGGTTCAGACCCATCCAGAGGTGCCTCAGAAGACAGGCCTGGCGACCTGCTTCCAAAAAGTCACAACTTTGAAAACGCTATGGAGGGAAGTTCTACTCTGACACACACAGGGTCGCCGTGAGTTAGGATAGATTCCATGGCACTGGTTTATTTTTGGCCTTCAGCCACCCAGGCGTGGCCCTGAGCGTGTGGTGATTTGGCAGCCTTTGCGGAAGGCCTAAGGAGTCCATTTCACCCCTTGACTAGATACTATACCAAATCTTAACAGTCTCCATGTCCTGACGGAGGAGAGGTTGCTTTCTCCGCACATGATGTTGCTCAGGGTCGGAAGCCGCTTTCCTCCACGGTGATTCCAAGACACAGGCCCCTTCCCTTCTGGGGCTCTGCCACCCCCCAGGGCTCCAGGGGTCCCCTGCATCCAGCGGGCAGATGCAGGCGAGCAGAGGCCAACCTGCCACTTAAGCCGGTGCCATGGCGGGAAGGGACACACATCACTTCCACCCCTCTCCTGACGGTGAAATGAAGCTAGTCCTGTGGCTTAGTGTAGATGCGAGAGCTCCACACTGTAGAGGGGGTGTGATCCCTGGGGGGCGGTGAGCATCTCGGCCACCCCAGTCACTGACAAAAACCCAAAACCACACCCACTGCCGTCCAGTCAATTCGAACTCAGCGATCCGGCAAAACAGTACTCTCAAACTGTCCCACAGGGTTTCCAAGGCTGTAAATCTTTAAGGAAGCAGACTGCCCCATCTTTATCCCAAGGAACAGCTGGTGGGCTCAAACTACCAACCTTTTGGGTAGCAGCCGAGCACTTTAACCACCGCTCCACCAGGGCCTTGGAAACCCTATGGGGTTTTTTGTACACAGTCGTCCAAGCTCTCTTGGGCAGCACACCGTCAGAGTCTAAGACAGCACGGGCAGCGATATGACCACTGCTTGGTACCACCTCACAGAGGCTGCCGATTCTCACGGGGGCCTGGGGATGCCTCAGTCCAGCTCCCAGTCTCCAGCCAAGTCCAATGCTTCAGTATCTGTCCGTTGCAGCGCCCCATTCCTGGTGCCAGTTTGTGTTCAGCCTGGAATGTAGGTGGTAAGAGAGAAACCCAGCTCAAACTGGCTTAAGCAAAAGGAAGGGGAGAAATATTGGCTCCAGGAGTCTGGTGCTTCCTTCCTTCTCGGCCGGATATGTCCCAGCAGGCCAGGCGTATCCCACCAGCTTAGCCATGCCAGGATGGAAAAGCGTCTCTGTCCTGGTAGCACCCATGACAATCACAGGACGGCAGTTTGGGCATTGTGTGCACTGTGGCCAGGGGAGTTGGGGGTTGTGAGCCGGCCTTGGAGCTCAGGAACGTGAAGCCACCTCCCACCTGACCTCACGTCCAGAAGGTGAATGCCTTTGCCGGGCCTGGAGGGCACATCTCTTGGGTCCCTGTAGGTCTGTCCCCTCTGCCTACCCTCACCTTCCAGTCACATAGGGTATGTTCAGTGTTGGTGCCCAGAGTGGACAGGGCAGGGCACACCATAGGCCTGAAGGTGTGACTGAATATTTGAGAAACAAGGAATCTGACGCTGCCCACATGGGTCCCATCTCCAAGTCTCTGGCCGACGTGGGAAGGGGGAGGATGGAGCCAGGCTGGGCAAGCCCAGCCCCAGCCCAAGGGTGCCCCACCTGTCTGGCCTGGCTCCTGCTCTGTGTCCTGCAAGTGCCCCCATCTTTGCCTCTTAAAGTCCCAGGCCTCAGCTCCCCATCTAGGGGCTGAGCAGGTGGCTTCAGTGTCAGTGACATATGTGGTCATAGAATGGCCTGTGAGGCAGGCAGCCCTGGACAGTTACTTCTCTGGGGGAGGCCACGCCGCCCACCCCAGCTGGCTGAGGTGCCAGCGAGGCCTAATTACATCATTATGTTGAGGGTGGAGCACCCTGCTGAGGTCACAGGGGACACCACCCTCGGAAATGCCAGCTCCTGCCCTGCCCACTGACAGGCAGGCTAGGGCTTGGGGATGAGGACCTGGATTCCCTGAGGCCTGGAAGCTCTCCTTTACTTGAGTCAACCGGACACATCTGTCCTTCTCCTCAGAAGCCTCACCCACCACCCCCCGCAGCCCCTCTCACCCCCGGGGATGCCTGTGACCAGGCTGCCAGCCTGCAGCTCTGAGGGAGTGTGGCAAGACTGGGCAGGCCCAGCCCCATCCTCACCCAGCCAGGAAAGACCAAGGCATAAAGACCAATTAGTGGCTTTGCACACTTTAATTTATTGTACTTGAACCTGAGTGCCTCACTGATTCTGGACGTGCTCTCAGACACTGCCCCACTCCTGGGGGCTGCTGCCAATGGCTCTGTCTGGGGAATGTGGCCATCACACGCCTCACTCCACACTGTGGACAGGGGACCCTAGGCCTTGGACTCATTCTGGACCCCTTTGCCCTCATCTGGCTCAACAAAAGGCTGTTGCCCCTGCTGTTAGGAGTTCTCCATTCAAGGTCCACCTGGGCTGGGTTCCCCTGAAGGAAGGGTGCTCAGGCCAGGGGCCTTGGCTTGCCCCCATTCGTCCAGTCCCAGGGTTGCTGGGTGCTGCTGGCATGTTGTCTGGAGGCATGTCCCGCATCGTGGCCTGGTGGGGACGAAGGAGAGGTGTTAATGACTGCTGGCATGGCCTGGTGGGGACGCCCCGGAGGTGGTCTTGGCTCTGTTGGCGGCGCCGTTGGTGGCGTGGGAGGCATCCCCGGCAGGGGATTCTGGCGGGCTGGGCAGCTTAAGCGCGCTGACCGCTCGGATGAGGCCCATGCGGCGGCGGATGGAGTGGTCCAGGTTAACGGTGGAGCGCAGCAAGCTCTGCGCCTCGTTCACCGTGAACGGGAAGTCGGCGCCCAAGAAACGCTGGAAGAGCTCAGGGTCGCCGTCCAGGTCGAGCAGGTCCTGTAACTCTTTGGTCATCGTGTGCAGCTCTGCGCTGTTGTCGCAGAACACGTCCCAGAGGAGCGCGGAACCCTCGGGCGTCCCCCCGGCCTGCTGCTGGTCCTCCAGGCACTGCAGCGCCCAGCTGAGGCGGCACGGCCACTGGTTGGCGAGTATGACCCAAGCCACGGCCTGCCGCGGAGTAGGACCCCCAAAGTCACCTTGATGCTGCTGCTGCTGCAGCAGGCGCACAGTGATGGGCACGGTGTTGACGATGCGCCGCATGGACACCACATTGTCGGGCACGTACTCATAGAGGCAGTCGCGCTCCTCGTGTATGCACGAAAGCGCCTCCTGGATGCGGCGCGCCGCCTCGGCGTCAATTTGCCTCTGGGCACACTGGGCGCCTGGCTGCATCTCCACCGGCAGCAGCCGCGCGCCCTCGGTGCCGTCCCGGCTGCTCCTGCCCGCGCCGGGCGGCCGCACTCTGCGCGTGATCTCGCGGTACAGCAGATCGTCGCGGCTCTGCACTGCGTCGCGCAGGAACTGCAGCTTGGTGCGGCGGCCCATGCTGGGCACGGAGAAAGGCAGTGTGACAGTGCGGTTGAGGAAATGGTAGCCGTTGTCGGCTGTGCCCTTCATGTTGCCGGCGCACTGGAGGCAGGAGGCCAGGATGCTGGGGTCCACGACCAGGATGAAGATGAACGGTGCGTGGCTATCAGACAGCAGCGTGTTGATGGCATCGAGCACGCCCACCACGCGCTCCGGGCAGCACGTGTCCAGCCCGGTGACCTCGAGCACGACGCGCAGGCGGCACCTCTGGTAGATCTCCAGGAAGCGCAGGTAATCAGTGACCAGCTGCACCTCCTTCTTCACCTGGCACATGAAGCCTAGCTGGCTGCTGAACTTCTCGCGAGACACCAGCCGCTCGATCTTCTTGCGCTGGCTCACGAACACGTGCTTGCCCACCGAGTACACGGCCACGAGCAGCCCCGAGCCCGAAACCGTGGTGGCCGCGCCACCGAACGCCTTGAGCAGTCTGCTGCTGCCGCCCGCGTGGACCAGCGCATGGCCGTCCAGCGACAGGTAGAGCAGGCCCACGCCGAGGCTGAGAGCCGCCAGCAGCAGCAGCAGCGCCAGCCACACACGAACCCGGCAGTGCCACTCGCGCCAGTAGAAGCCCGGCGACGTGGTCGGCTTGTTGATCAGCACCGAGTACACGCTGAAGGGCAGCGCGCCGTACTTGTGGCGGATGCCCTCGCACAGCGTGGTCACCAGGCCGGCCCACAGCTTGTCGGTGCCCGCGTACTGCCAGGCGCTGAAGCGGATGAAGAGGAACTGCACGTTCTTGCGCCGCAGGTGCACCTCGGTGATGACGGGCTGCATGAACACCAGGTACCACAGCAGCTGCGCGAAGCCCCAGCCGCTCACCGGCCGCGGCCGGCAGCGCCCGAGCCGCTGCTCCTCGAACTCCCGCTGCGCGGCCTCCTGCTGCATCAGCGCTGCGGGGAGGGCGGGCGGCAGACGCGTCAGCGGGGGCCGGTGGGGGCGGGGCCGGGGAGGGCGGGGCCTGAGCCGGGCCTGAAGCGCGGGAGCTGGACGCGAGGTGAGCCCCACCGGGCCGAGAGCGGCGGGGGCGGAGCAAAGGCCTGGAGCCAGGCTTGGACCTCCGGGGACCAGGGGTGAGCAGAAGTCGAGCCCAGAGAGAAGAGAAGATGGGAGGGACAGCAGAGGAGATGGGAGGGACAGCAGAAGGGGCAGGAGGCAGAGCCAGGGCGGGATAGGGGCTGGAGGAAGGTCCGGAAGTCCCGAAGGGAGGTGGGAAGGCTGTAAAGGTGGGGCCCAGAGGTTCCAAGGACTGGGTGAAAGAATGAATGAGAGGTGGTGAAGAGAAACGCTAGGCAGCCGGATAAAAACCCGGGTCTTTTTTTCCTAGCTCACTGCTACTCTTCCTACAGGTCTCAGCTGTCCCCTCCTCCAGAAAGCCCTCCCTGATCCCCCAGGCTGGGTCAGGCGCCCTCTGGTCTCCCCCATCCCAGCCTCACCCACTCTGGGTCTTCACTGTCTGAGATGGGTCTGTCTCCGCTGTTGGACTGTGAGCCCCCTGAGGACAGCTGTGGCTGGCTCGGTCACAGCTGTGCCCCTTAGCACCTCAGAAGCATGAGGTAATGTTTGCTGAACAAAGCAGTGTGTGACCCCTCTTGCCACCAGGGCAGGATCTGTCTGCTCTGCCTCAGGAATGTTCTAAGTCACCCAGCAGGAGTTCCATAGTACTGTTTCTTTTTCCCTCCCATCCAAATCTTTGCTCTCTCCCTTGCTGTGGGACCCCGGGCAGATTCTTTGTCCTCTGGGGAACCTGCTGATTCCTCTGTGATAACACAGGGGCTGCACGCACACTTGCTGTGCAGAAGTTCACTGAATAAGCGGTTCAGGAATGAAAGGCCATCAGGCTGGCACTGGCGCTGGGCACATGGGGTGAGTCACCCCCAGCCTCTCCGGCCACGATTCGGGCTGGGATCTCAGCTCTGGCAGGGTTTGACCCAGGTAAAAGCTGCTGCTGAACCTGGCCAAGTTTGGGCCCATTCCTTCAATTAATATAATATATGTCTCTTGGGTGTCTTGTAGGTGCCAGGCCCTGGGCTGGGGCTGAGAAGACAGAGTTGGACCTGGGAGTCACAGGCCAGTGGAGACTTGGCGGGAGCCTGCAGACTCAGTGGGGAACCTGGGCTTTCTCCCTAGGGCACCGGGGAGCCACGAAGGGCTTTTGAGCAGGGGAGGGTCAGGACGAGATGTGGATTTCAGAAAGATTCCTTGGAGTGGATTGGCAGAGGACAGACTGGAGGTGAGGAAGCCGGGGAGGGGGCTGGAGCAGGGGTCCGGGCTGGGAGAGAGAGACTATGGGCATGAGGAGGGGCATAGTTAATGCTGAGATGGAGTGTCTGGGCTGGGCAGGGTGGCCCCAGGGGCTAGTGGGTCTCGGGGGAGCCTGGAGCTGGGCAGGGCCCAGAGGCTCTGTTTCCCATCCCTCCCCCAATGCACAGATCCTCACAGGTGATCTTGTCCAGCATCATGTGCAGGCGGCAGCCAAAGGGGGCGTAGAAACCCACAGTCACCGGCACGGGCACGTGGCACAGGGTCTTGGCCAGGCAGCTGCAGTAGACGTCATCCTCCGTCAGAATGTCTGGGGCCCAGAGGTGGGGGGTAGGGAGGGGAAACTGAGTCAGTGAAGCTGGCCGGGCCCCACTCTCCTCACCGCCTGCCCTCCGCAATGCCCGCCTTCAGCTCTTCCCTGCACCACATCCCCATGCCTTCACTTCCTGAGGTCATTCAGGTCAAACCCTTCAAGTAGGGGTTTCTGGGACCGCAGGCACCTCCTTCTCCAGGCCAGGCCTGCCCCTCATGGCCTCACAGGAGGAGCTGGCTCTGGGACAGCCAGTCAGAGGCTGGGGGGCCGGACTTCCCTAGCCCGGGCCAGAGGCTTGTGGGAATTTGGCTGTCCTGGCCCTAGACTATCAAGCTTGACCACTAGCCTTGCTTGGACACAAGGCCGTCGGATGCTTAAGACACCACTTTCCACTCCCCCAAACCCCCCAGTGTCAGCTCCTGCCTGTCCCCCTAGCTAGCTCGAGCATGGGCAGGGCCCAAGGACCTCAGGCTCTTCTCTGCTTCTGGTCCACACCTCACCTCCACACAGTGACCCACCCTGACCTCTCTTCTTCCCATAATCCCATATCACAAATCCACCCAGCCACAGGCCTGGAGAAAGGCACATTCAAGTCTTCGCCGCTTGATTTCTGCACATCCTGGGAAAAGCGACAGCCTCAGGCAGGCTCGATCTCATCCTCTGGGGAGTGGGGCTAACTGTGCCTGCCCTGCAAGGTGGGAGCAGAGAGGCCAGGGAGCAGGGATGCTAAAGAGCCTGGCCGGGACGGCCCTCAGTAAATGCCAAAATCTCAAATGGCTATAGAGGGTGCAGATTTCTGGCTGGTGTCCTGGCTCTGAGGGGGCTTGGGTGCGTGGGGGGTGAGGGGGAATAATGCACCCACTTTCACAGAAGCCTGGTGGGCTTGCATCTGTCCCCCACTGAGAGAAGGAGCCAGGCATGGTGGCTCTGCAGAGGGGCAGGAGGACGACAAGGGCAGCAGGGGTGGCAGGTAGTTTGCATCTAAGCCTGCCTCTGACCTCACTGGCTGAGCCTCTACTTCCCCATGGGTGAAATGGACATCTTGACCTAGAGGCTCCAGTGAGTGACAAGGTCATGTCCTGGGATCCTGGCAGGGGCTCCCCAGTGCAGAGCCTGCCCCAACCCGGACCTGCATCCCTGCTCAGCTATCGTGCTACTTTCAAAACAGACCGAGGAAGCAGCCCTGTCGCCCTGGCCTGGCCACTGAGCGGCCGGCTTCTGCCCTCGCCTCCTCCGGCCCGTCTCCTGTTAAATCCTGAGTCAGCTTGCGCTCCTCCTGGGCTCAGAGCCTTCCAGGTCCCCCCCCCCCCCCGCCCCCCCACTCAGGGTTACAGCCGAATCCTCACTCGGCCACCAGGCCCGGGATGACCCACGGTCTTATGCCCTCTCTGGCCTCGCTCTGCTGCAGCCACACTGGCCTCCTTGTTGTCCCCACTCCACTCCCCCGCTGCCTGGAACAGACTCCAGGAAGCCCTGGGGGCTCTTCTCAGGCGTCTCCTGATGACCCTATTCAATTTCCAACCGACTCCTCCATCTCCTTCCCTTTCTTTCTCTCTAATGTGGTTAGCCCCAGGTGACCTATTTTTTTTATAACTTTCCTTATTTGGCTTGTTGATTTGTGTACCCGTACCCAAGCCTCAGTGAAGTGCGAGCTCCATGAGGGCAGGGATGTCTGTCCTGCTCTGTCGCATCCGCAGAATAGCTCCTGGCATGCTACAGGTGTTTACTGCAGAGTCAGGGCATGAATGAAGGAATGAATGAGCTAAGTGAATGAATAAATGAGTGAATGAGTGGATGAATGAATAAGTGAAGTAATGAGTGAGTCAATGATGGATGAATGAATGAGTGGGTGAATGAATGAGTGGACCCCACCTGTGCTGCTGGCTCCCTCCTCCCCAGTCACTCCCTACCTCCTGCTGCAGCTCCACACTGCTCTGGCTCCCCTCACCAGAGCTGCCCAACCTACTGGCATTCATCACCCCACCCCACGCCCGCCATGGCCCGCTGGGCTGGGAGGCGGGCTGTGAAGAGAGCGAGCAGAGCAAGGGTATCGTGGGCAGAGGCAGAGAGAGGCCTTCGCTGCAGGCTCAGGCAGCCCTGCTCGGGCCAGCGGCGCCCCTGGATCCCCACAGCTGAGGCAGAGGTGAGGCGGCTGGGACAGATTGCCCCGGCCTGAGACCCAGGGTCAGGGGTAAGCACCCCCCAGGACAGGGCCTGGGGTGCAGGATGGAGGGCAAACCCAAGGCTTAGCCATGGAGCAAGAGGCTGAGGCAGGCAGCAAGGTGGCAGAGCGGGGGAGACAGCCCATGAAGGCCCCGGTCAGCACCGGAGTTGTAGGAGGTGAAGGGGCCGTAGGCCACTGGGGCAGGCAGGGGCCGGTCATCTGTGGGCTTCCTGGGCTCCAGTAGGGTGCCGGCTGCTGAGGGTGGGGCTGGGCCACTGCTCGCCATGGCGGGCGCGTTGGTGAGTGAGGTGGTGGGCGCAGGGGGTGGCTGGGGGGCGCTGGCTGGGCCCGTGAGGACAGCGACTGCTGCAGGCAGCCCCCTCTGGGCCCCGTGGACAGGGCCGAGCCACTGTCTCAGGGGGCTGGTAGGTGGGGGCTGGGGCTGCTGCCACTGTTGCAGGACTGGGGGCTGGGGGCCCCAGCACCTCCTGCCACTGCACCACTGGCTATGGCAGGCCAGCTGCCAGTGGGGCTGCGGGTGCAGACAACAGGGCCTGTGGGCTGGAGGCGCTTCTGGGTCATGGCGCCACTGGTAACAGCATCCTGGAAGGAAGGAAGTGGGATGACTGGGCCTGGGTCCCTGACCTGGTGGGGCGGCTCTGGCACAGAACCCAGGTGAGTCTTCAGATGGAGGCCAGGGCTGGAGCATTCTTGGGGTCACCTGAGGCCCAGAAGGGTCCGGGCAGAAAGTGAGGAGAGGGGAAGTGGGCAGAACGGGAGCCATGCTCTCCCACAGGTGGGATGGGTAGGTAGCAGGAGAGAAGAAGTGAGGGGCCTGGACTGAAGCTGGGCAAGGGGCTGGAGAGGGTCCCTTCAAATTCTTGTATCTGTGGCGGGGGACTCCAGCGTGAGACAGAGGAGTCCACGGGGAGCTGGCCTAGCTGGTCCAGAGGAGGCCAGACTGATGGGAGGTGGCTGTGGGAAGGGGACAGGCCAGCTGGGAAGAAGGGTGTAGGTGGCCCTACATCCTGGCCAGGCTGGCAGGGAGGGTGCCAACCTGGGAGGTGCAGGCCCTGGGCCTGAGGAGGCTGAATCAGCCATAATAGATGGTAACTCCCCCCACCCCATTCCCTTCCCAACCTGGGTAAGCATACCTGCAGTGACACTAGAAGCTGACCTGCCCCCCCTCCTCATTCATACACACTCAGTGCTGAGGGATCCCCCTAGACACCTCCTTACTTCCCTCCAAGTTGAGAGGCTGTCTCCACAGGCTAGGAACTTGGGAAGGGGGAACTATTCCCACACTGGGGGAAAGAGCAGGCCAGGAAGGCCCCCCGCTCCCATGCCTAGCCCAGGCTCCCATCTCGCCCCCCCCCCCCCCCCCAGGTCCCAGGGTCACTCCCTTGGCCCCACTACGGGGAAGCCTCTACGGGGAGTGGTGGTGGCTTCTCTCCGAGGACCTGAATTTCTCTTTCCACTCAGCAGCCTCCACTCACAGGCCTCTTTCCTGCTGTGACCCACCCCCACAACTGAACGCCTACCTCTTTGGTGCCCCAACTCGGGGTCCAAGTAGCGTTCTGGGGAGGTGCAGGGGGGCAGGGCACCCTTGGCAAAGTGGAGGTGGTAAAGCTTCTGCATGGTGGCCGGCAAGGTGTGTCAGAGGCTGCTCCTGGGGGGACAGGTGGGAGGGGGGAGCTGACGGCTCAGTGCCCAGTGTGGCAAAGATCTGAGATAGGCTCCTGCCCGCCCCGCCCCGCCCCGGGGAGAGCGCCACATGCCCTCAGACAGGTTAGATCCTGTACCCAACATTGGGTTCCTGGGACACTGAAGGGGGGGGTGCAGGATGCTCCTCAGAGTGTAAGCTAGAGACCAGGGTGGGGAGGGAGAGGGGTTAGGGGCTAATCTGGGGGCAGGCGAGATTCCCATGGGCTGGGTGTTTGAGTGCCCCTGGGTGGGGAGGGCTGAGCAGACTCGAGCTGGGAACAGGGGTGCTGTGAGGGGCGAGAGGCCAGTGAGCTTTGAAGGGACTTATGAAACCTCTGTGGTGAAAGTTGGGGAGCAGCTGAGGAACTCACTGTGCCTGACATTCAGAGTTGGCTGCATCTGGGGGCCTGGATAAGAGTTCAGAGGGAAGAGAGTGATGGGGGAGGAAATGAAATCGGGGTGGTCTGGTTTGGTGGAAAGCTCAGCAAACTGGGGACGGACTGGGGCGTCCTGGGAAAACACGAAAAGCTGGAAAGCAAAGTTGAGGGAGAGGATGCTGCTGGGTGAGCGGGGACCGAAGGGCAGAGGTGATGGGGGTTGAGAGGGTTGGGGCGCACCTTGGGGTGAGGCGTGTGGTTCCCGACCACTGCCTCCCCCACCCAGCCCAGGGCCCCCATACCTGGCGGTAGGCTCACAGCCCCGGCTCCCTGCCCAGCGTCTGAGCTGCTGTGCCAGCCCCAGTGACTGTCAGCATGTGGGCGCCCGCCCAACTGTGAGGCCTGGAGCTACCAGACTGGTTTGCCTGCCCCGCCCCTCCCCTGTGCCCGCCCTGTCCCCTGCTCTCAAGGACCTGGTGCCCAGTGAGGGATGGATGTGACACCCGTCTCAAAGAGAAGGTGGGTGAGGCCTGGAGCTGGGACCAGCCAGGGCTCCTTAGCCACTGCCAAGGGGCCTCTTGGGCCCTTCCGCCTTGGGAGGGAAGGAGGCCGCCACGGGGTGAGAGAAGACATAGGCCTTGGGTCAGATGCCAGTTGTGCCATGGCCCAGCTGTGTGACCTTGGGCAGATGACTTCACCTCTCTGAGTCTTGGTTTCATCATTGGTGAGTGGGCCAGTGTAGGCGCCTTCCTCACATGGTTGTCAGGAGGAATCAGGGAGAGGAAGCTAAGGTGTTAGCCATGACAGCCGCTAACATCGGCGGTGCCCTGCTGACCCACTTACAGGCTCTGCTCCAAATGCCTCTCCCAGAACAACCCCCACCCCCATGCACCGAGGAGCTGGCCCCTGGTGACCCCTCCTTCTTCGCCACAACCAGTGAGGTTGCCCTGTGCCCATTTTACAGATGACAAAACTGAGGCCTGGAGAGGTGAAGTCACTCCCCACCCCACCCCGTTGCACAGGGACAAAGGGGGGATTTGAAAGCAGGCAGTGGCTTTGGCTCCCAGGCACGCTGCCTCTGCTTGCTGGGTAGATGTTTCCTTACATTCTTCCCGAGGGGAGGGCCAGGGTGGGGATGGGCAAGAGGGCACTGTGGAGGCCCCCCAGGCTCTCCAGAGCCCTGTCTCCCTGGGGCTGCATTTCAGTGCCACACAGGGTTGGGCCAGGACAAGTGGATTTGGGATGAGATAGGAGAACACCCTCCCTTCTAGAACCCCTGAGGCCTGCAGTACATCCTCTCTGGTGGCCTGCCGAGTGACCAAACGCTGCCCCTGTAGCTCAGTTACAATCCCCACACCCTGTTCTCACCTGGGACCAGGCCTGTATCCCCTTCCCGCATCCTTCCAGTCCCTTCTCCTAAAGGCTCCCTCCTGTCCTCCCTATGAACAACCCTGGCCCACCAGGGCATTCAGACCTGGGGGAAGGCAGCGCCTGGCACGTGAGGGTGGGGCGAACCTCCATGATTTCCATCCTCGGACCATGGGCTATTCGACGCAGAGCCGGCCCAATGGCCTCCTCCCTGCGGTGCACACCCCCGCTGAGGGGCTGTGATTCACTCGTGAAGCATAGGGCCCAGCACCAAGAGGAGGGACCAGGAAGAAGTGAGCCTGTGTAAACAAGACCACACTGCAAGCACGAGGGTGTCTCAACCAAGGCTGTTCAGGGCTTCGGAATACCGACGGCAAGTGACTAACCGCCCGGGGTTGTTGCCATGGGCACAGAGGCCGGGCTGCCGTTGGATGTGCAGGAGTTTGAGGAGTGGGCCTGTGGGCGGGGCACGCCAGGAGAAACAGCATGTGCAAAGGCACAGGGGCGAGGAGAGCAACCACCCGGCTCGGAGGCCCACCACTATGGAGGCTGAGGAGACCCCACTGGGGGTGTCTGAAGCACGGGGACCCTTCCTGGTTCCACTTGGGGCTCACCCCCAGCCTGCCCCCAAGTACGTATCCCCAACAGGCAGTGGGCAGCCACCTAGGCCATGTGTCTGCCAGGCACGTGTACGGGGTGGAGCGGGGGCGCGGGGCGGTGAAGGTTTGTGGCCGCCCTGTCCTCAGCCTGCTCCCAGGAAACCCTTGGCCCTGCTCCTTGGGGAGAGGCCCCATCCTGTGCGCCTGCTGGCCTGGGCAGTCCCAGACTTGTCGACACAGCAGGAACGCCGGTGAGGTTGCGAGAACAGGGGGCCACCGTCCCCTGCCACGTGTGCAGGAGAGAGGGGCAGGCTCAAAGCTCAGGTCAGGGGAAGGTCCCCCACCAGGGAGGGTCCACCCACACCGGACCTCTGACGCAACAGTGGTTTCACAGATAACCCCCTTCTAGAACTTCCACTTTCCATCTGAGTCCACATGCTTTTATTGTGCATGAGCAGCCTGTCCAAAGCCCAGTTCCTCCCCACCAGCCCCACCTGTGGCTGAGACCCCGAGTGACACCCCACACCCCTGTGGCTCGGCCCCGACCCTGGGCTTTGCCACAGCACCCTGGGGACCCAGCACTAGGCCTGCGACCACCCCCAAAGACAGGGGCCACCGGGCCCTAGGTGTCTGCTCTCTCCTGAGGGTCTATGGGTGGGGGGCAACAGTGAGGCTCAGCTGGGGCGGGGGCTCCTCAGGCTCTCTGGATCACCACCTGGAACTTACCTGCAAGAGAGGGGCTGGCGCTGGCCTAAGGCTGGGGCCGGGGGTGGGGGGCAGCTCTCAGATGCTCATCCCAGCCCTGCGCAGGCAGCCTGGGTGGCCTCGCACTGGCCTGTTTTCTCACTGGACAGAGGTGAGCTCCCCAGCCCCATGGCCCGCGTCCAGGGCTGTGTGGGCACAGAGGCCAAGCACACAGGGCTCAGGAGACACCAGCAAGGGCTCTGCAGCACGCGTTACTCACTCGAGCATCGGGTCCCCTAGTGGCTGGGCCAGGGAGAAGTGGGTGGCTGCCCCCAGGTAATGGGGCTTCCTCTGCAGGACAGAGGGCCCAGCAGACCCATGTGGCCGACAGGGCTGGGGTTTGGAGGACAACCTGCTGGGCAGCCCACAAGGGAATCAATCAGCAGGACGACTTCAATGAGCTACAGCTGGGGTCTGAGGCCGGGCGCCATGTTCCAAAGCACCAGATGGGTCCACCATGGACGCGCTCTCCTCGGGGCTGGCATATGCCAGGAGTGGGTGGGGACGTCGGGGGACAGGGCAGGTGCCCTAAGCTCCCTGGGCCTCCAGATCCCCATCTGTAGAGGGAGCGCAGCAGCCAGCCCCCTAAAGACACACAGACACACACGAGCATGGATGGTCCCGAAGCCCCCGCCACACGTGAGGGACTAGAAGCAACCCCTCCATGACTCACAGGTGGGCAGGACTGCCACGGAGGCGGTGACCAGGCTCTTGATGCCCAGGGTGCTGAGGGTGCCACGCAGGAGGCCGCAGGTGAAGGCCAGGAACTGGGGTGGAGGGGATCACCATGGGAAAGGGCAGGCCAGCGCCCAGGAGGGGGCCTTGTCGGACTTAGGGCTCGTAGGTCCCAGGCCTTGCAACATCCTCTAGCTTGGGGAGAGTCCTAACTTGGGGTAAGGGTGGCTAAGCACCAGAAGTAGTGTCTCAACAACCCCCCCCCCCCCCCATACCTTGGGTGCTTCCTCCAGATACTGCAGGCCCGAGGCCATCCGGACGAGGAGGGGGAAGTCATTGTCCTGTAGGATGTAGGTCCCCTGGGGGCAGAGGAGTGGGGACTGTGTATACTGGCGGCAGAGGCGGGGAGCCACACCCAGGGGATCCATCCCTTCAGGCTGGAAGGGCCCTTCTGTCAGAGCTGTGGAAGGACCCAGGGGCTACGTGACTGGGGCTTGGTGTCCTCCCATCATGGGGACAGAGAAGGAAACAGCCCTTGCCTCCTGGGGGTCCAGGCACAGCGTGGGCACCTCATGGGAATCTGGACAGGGCCAAGACAAGCAGCCTCATGCTGAGGGGAGGTGCCAGCAGCCACAAGAGGCCTCTTGCCAACCCTGGGACTCATCCCAGAGGGCCTGGGGGAATCCTGGGAAAGGGTGCTGCACCACAGCCTCTTGGCTCCCCTCAGTGGAGGGAACAGAAGCCCCCAGGATGTGGTCGCCCAGCCCCAAGCTCTTTTCCTGGAGGCAGGGTGGGGACCGGCCTGGGCTCCCAGCTCAGGGCAGGTCCCTAATGGGCCAGCCGGGCCTGCTGCATCATCCCCACTGGGGGTGCCCCTTCCGCGCTTCCTGGTTTCATCTTCTGCTTCTAGTCAGGAAGACAGTGGAGTGGGAATGGCTGGTGGGGCCGGGACTGGCACCTGGTGGTTGGTGCGGAGGCCATCCATCTGCTTCTGGAACACGGCCGCCCACATGTCCTTGCACAGGAACTTGAGGGCGTCCACCTCTTCCCTGAAGGCCAGGGTGTCCCGGGGCAGCCTGGGGGGCAGGGGTGGGAGTGAGGGAGAGGGAGGAAGCCAGGCCGGGTTCCCGAGTGGAGCAGTGCAACCTTCCCGCCCCGGTGGGTGTGCCCAGGAAGAGGACCCAGCCTGGGCATCCTGCTGCCCCTGCCAGCCGGGGTCGGGGAGGCAGGAGTGGCGGAGGCTCTCACCTCTCGCCCAGAGCCTGGCCCACGTGGAAGCCCATGCCCTCCAGGACCGACAGGCTTGTCTTCTGTCCCTAGAGGGGCAGGAAGAGAAGTTCAGGGGGCACCCACTGCATCAGCTCGAAGGGGACTGAGACCATCCTGGCCCGCCCTGTCAGTTCCGGGGTGAGGAGGCACAGGAGAGGGAGGGGCTGGCCCGGGCTCAGCTGGCCACTGCAGGTTCCAGGCAGGCCTCCGCAGGCCGGGCGGGCTCTCCAATCCCAACACTCCCATCCCATCAAGCCCTCAGGACCAGCTGTCCCCCACGCCAGAGAAAACGGGGCCTTCCCGAGGCTCAGCTCACCCCCACCCAGCAAGGCAGCACTGAGAACACCATACTTATTCTACATGCCTTCAGAGGGGGACCCTCACAGCATCTCTATGGGGCAGGCACTGCGGTAACCCCCCAGAGGCTTGAGGTGACCTGCCCAAGGCCACACACTGCAAGCAGAGGGGCTATGGGGAGCACACTGGGTGAGGCCAGAGTTGGGGCCAGAAAGGTATAGGCCCCGGCCCCCCACTGTGGTCAGCAGGGCCTGTAAAGTCAGCTAGAATCACCAAAAAACAGGCAGGTGCTGTCGACTGATTCCAACTCACGGCAAACCCCATGTATGTCAGAGGAGAACTGTTCTCCAGAGGGTTCTTAATGGCTGGTTTTGCAGAAGTAGCTCTCTAGGCCTTTCTTCAGAGGCACCTCTAAGTGGTCTCAAACCTCCAACTTTTCAGTTAACAGCTGAGCATGTTAACCATTTGCACCATCCAGGGATTCCCAAGTACGACCCCACTGTCACAGACTGAACGTGTGTCAACTTAGCCAGGCCATGATTCCCAGTATTGTGTGATTGTCCACCATTTTGTCATCTGCTGTGATTTTCCTATGTGTTGTAAATCCTATCTATCTCTGTGATGTTAATGAGGCAGGATTCCAGGCAGTTATGTTAATGAGGCAACACTCAATCTACAGGATTAGGTGGCATTTTGAGTCAATCTCTTTTGAGATATAAAAGAGACAAGCCAACAGAGAGACAAGGGGACCTCATGCCACCAAAAATGAAGAACCAGGAGGGGAGCCTGTCCTTTGGACCTGGGGTCCCTGCACTGAGAAGCTCCCGGACCAGGGAAAGACTGATGACAAGGACCTTTCAGAGAGAGAAAGCCTTCCCCTGGAGCTGGTGCCCTGAATTCAGACTTCTACGATCCTAGGCTGTGAGAGAATAAATGTGTTTGTTAAATCCATCCACTTGTGGCATTTCTGGTATAGCAGTGCTGGATAACTAAGACACCCATGAATTAAAATATCAGCCACAACGTGGGGAGGAGTACTGACGGGGCTGGTGTGGGGTGGGGCGCCTGCGCTCACTGGGTGTCTGCCCACCATCCGTCCGCTGTCTGTCCGTGTGCTCATGCACAGGGACTGGCACGGCCCAAGGAGGGAAGACGTTTATGTATTTCTTTATTCTCATGAGCTGGAGAGAGCTGGGATGGAGGCGCAGACTGGGAGTGTGAGACACATCAGGATGGCCCACGGTGGGAGGAGCGTGCGTTTCTGAGCTCATCCCGCAGAATGGAAGCGGGAGAACAGGGAGCAGGTGGAGCCAGCTGGAATATGGGGAGGAGGACGCCCGCCGGCCCCCTGGACGGTCCTCTCAGGAGGCTTCCCACCCCCACAGTCGTCACCCTCTTCCTTTGGGAATGACTTCCAGTTGTCTCCCCCAACTGGTCCACATCATCCCTAGAGCGACCTGAAGGGTGTGTGGGGGCTCCCTGCCAAGATGGCAGCCCCCTGTGAAGGTGGCCAAGCCTCAGCCTGCCGGAACCCAGCCCCACTCTTCAGCTCAGCCCTGCTACCAACTACACCCGCTTCCCCTGGCTGCAAGGCTCCGGGACACCTCCCTATCGCCCTCCCCGGCTGGGTCCTCGATGGCAGCCCTGTCCACCATGCGCTGTCACTGAGGGGGACGTCAGTCAGTGGGGGCAGGGCCCAGTATCACCGGTGTGCCTCCGACCCGCCACAGCCAGCCCAGGGCTCCGCCTCTTACTGAGCAGAGGCGGGACCAACACAGCCCAGAGTTGGGGTTTGGTCATACACTGTGTGCTGGGTGGGGCTTTGTAGAAACACTCTCATTTAATTTAATGGCCCATAAGGTAGGCTGTGGGGCCCTGGTGGCGCACTGGTTAAGTGTTTGGCTGCTAACCAAAAGGTCGGCAGTTCAAATCCACCAGCCACTCCCTGGAACCCTATGGCGCAGTTCTACTCTGTCCTACGGGGTCACTACGAGTCGGAATCCACTCAATGGCAATGGGTTGGGTTTGCTTTTTTGGTAAGGTAGGCCGTACGTCACACCTGGAGACTGGGCTCAGTAGGGTTATGGCAAACCTGCCAAAGGCTTCACCGAGCCACCAGGCGGGTCCGCGGGGAACGCCATCCACCGTGGTCCTGGCGGCAGTGAGGCTGGAGTGAGGCAGCCTGGGGGCAGCTATGGGAGCGGGAGGCCTGAGCGGAGGGGCTGAGTTTCAGAGCCAGAGCCCCTCTTCTCTGCCAGGTCCCCAGGCTCCCAGGCCTCGCCCTCTTCCGGTACTGTGGGCTCGTCCTTCGGGAACCGGGCATGGGGGATGACCCAGCTTCCCGCTGGATGGCACTGGGGCGCTCTCTGGTGTCACCAGTCTGCTCCCCTCGCGTTTCCTCAGAGCTGGCCACCTGCGGAGGGTGACCAGTTGGGTGCGGGAGATGAGCGTGAGGTGTGAGAGCAGAGTGAGCGGGACAGTCCGAACAGCCACGGGTGACAAGGGCCAAAGGAGGAGACTCTGCCCGGTGTCCCTCTCATGGCAGCACTACCCAGTGACTCAGTGTGTGTGCCCCGGGCCAGCCTGCCTGGGCCAGATCCACCCCTGCCACTGACCAGTGTGGACCTGGGCTAGTGGCCTGCCTGCCCCGTGCCTCAGTTTCCTCGTGCGTAAAAGGAAGATCATGTTGCCACTAGCTCCTTCCTGGAATCCTTATGGGGACTAATGGGGTTGGTGAGTATAAGCAAGGCACTCTCAGTGAGGCTTAGATGCTGTCACCCATGAGCGTGTATTAACGCCTCTGCACCCCTCAAATGAGGTGGCTCATGAGAGACGAAGCCTTTGGCTGGAAAGTAAACCCCGTGAAAGAAGGGGCTGTTGTCTGGGCTGACGTAGCCCTGGGCCTTGCGAGACCGCTTGCCCGGTGGCTGTGGCCCCCCTGTAACCTCCCCCTTGAGGTGTGCTCCCAGAGGCAGGTGGGCTCCGCCGTGCCCGGGCACATCCTATGTCCCTGCTCTCCAGGATTCCCAGTGTTACAGTGGAGAAGCTTGGGCTCACTTGCTCATTCCACAAACACTTCCAGGGGGTTCCCAGGGGCTCCCGACCGTGCCTGGTGGGGGCAACAGGTGTCCAGCGGACACTGGGGGTGACCCAAGGAGAGGGCAGGAGCCGGCAGCATGGACAGGCAGAAGACACTCCACTCGGGGAATGGGGAGGAGAAGGGAATTCCCAGCAGAGGGTGTGTGCAGAGGCAGAGCCCAGTCCCGTGGCAGTGGAGTCGATTCCGGCTCACAGCGACCCTGTGGGACAGAGTAGAACTGCCCCATAGGGTTTCCAAGGAGTGCCTGGTGGATTCGAACTGCTGATCTTTTGGTTAGCAGCCGAGCTCCTAACCACTGTGCCACCAGGGCTCCGCAAGGGCAGAGAGGCATAGAAAAAGCTCAGCCTGGCTGGGGAAGGCTGCTCAGGCCGTGAGGATGGGGAGGTGGGCAGGGGAGGTGAGGAAACAAGAGGCCAGATCCTGCAGAGGGCCGAGGAACATGCAGTCTACCGCTGATCCTCACAACACAGGTCTTGGCCCGGCCCAGAGCGGGCCCTGCCGGTGCAGCTGCCGTTCTACTGGGGCAGCGTACAAGAATTAATGATGCAATTACTGATTTAATTACAATCGCGGCGGCCGCCAGGAGGGAGAAATGGTCTGCCGTGAGAGAGCTCGCCGGGGACTTCTGAGAAGGGAAATGACTGGGAGGGCGGGATGATGTCTGCCTGTGTCTGAAGGAAGAGAAGGCAGATGCACGCAGAGGGCGGGGTGGGGGCTTCCCGGTCCAGGGGGCAGCCAGGTTTAAGGGCAAAGAGCAGGACCTGTGGAGGGCAGTCACAGGGGGAGGAGGGCCAAGATGGGACCAGAGAATCAACAGGGTCCATCTGCCCAGCTGGGAGCTTGGCGGGGAGTCCAGAAGGGGGCCGGCAAATTCAAGTTCCCGTTCAATGAAGTTCAGACGCCTGGATCAGCGCCCTGATGCCACCAATGACGAGATGCGCGGCCTCGGGCAAGTGATCCAACTGCCCAGTGCCTCAGCTTCCCCGTGCGAAATGGGGCTCATGGCGGTGTTGCTGTGAGGGAGGACTCTGATATGTGTAAAAAGCACTTACAGGACCTGGCACAGGGCACCAGCCCAATTCACAGCAGTAGGTACTGCTGGACCCTCACCAATAGGAGCCAACTCCGTATTTGCTGAACTGAAAAGACGGGGGTACCGGGGCTGCGGGGAATACAGACAGAAGGAGAGGAAAACAGGACATGGGGCAGCAAAGGGACAGGGACAAGAAAGTCCTGGGAAGAAAGGGAGAAAGAGGAAGAGGGAAGTTGCCTCACTTTCCTCTATTACGGCCTGTCTCCTAGGGCTTTGTGGTGTTCATGCCTGAGTCCCTGCAAAGCTTCTGAGATTAAGGATTCATCATTCTCATGGAAGGCGAGGGCTGTCCCATTCCTGCGGATCCTGCACTGACTCTGGGGCTCACCACACCTGCTTCTGTCGAGTTTACAGAGCCGAAAGGAAATGAGATAATGCAAGGAACGGAGAAGAACCCCTTAGAGGAGAACCCCTCATCGGGGTCTGCACCAATGGCACCCACAAAACACAACAGCCATTGGAAGGGAGGCACAGTCAGAGACAAACCAAAGTTTTTGGAAATGCAAATGAGGGTGGCCCACACAGACATGTTTTAATAAGGGAGCCGAATAACACTCATCCGTAAGCTAGATAAAACCTACCAGATGGTCAAAAAAAAAAAAAAACCAAAACACACAAGGCAGGAAGAAATGAGAGGAAATTTATAAGACACACAGGAGAGATCCAGAAAGTCCAATAACCATCTGGGTGCCAAGAGGACACATGGGAACAATGCAGGGGAAGAAATAATCAAAGAACGAATAAGAGAAAATGTCTTGTGCTAAAGGGAGATTCCAGCGTTCAGACTGAAAAGGCCCGTGGGGCTCCAAGGAGGATGAATGGAGAGCAAGCAAACCACACCTGAGACTTCAGAACCTGGGAGACAAAGAGATCAGAAAGATCCACCTAAGCTGAGGCAGGAGGGAGCTGGGTGGGGCCTTGTAATTGGAGTCTTCCTTCTCCTTGGCCTGTCCTGCCCTGCCCCACCCTCCCCCGTGCCCCCCTCCCCCCGGTTATTTATGAGGTGCTACTCTCTCCTCAGCAGAAGGTGACCTTGTTCAGCCCCCACCTTTAGAGCCTTTTGTGCCAGGCCCAGGCTGGGGACCCAGGGTAGGGCCGCCCTGGCTCCTGTCTTAAGGAAATCACTGAGACTAGAGGCAAATTCTCGGTTTTACCAAGGTGAATGGCACCAGAAGACCCAAAAGAAGTTATCAGTGAGTGAAGGGGTGAAAGAGAATGAGTGAGAGAGAGAATAAAGCCGGTACAACTCCCACCCGGTCGACCTGGACTCTGCCCCTCACCCAACAAGACATCCCCAACAACCTGTTAGAGTTTGAGTTGTGCCCCCCGCAAAATATGTATTGAAATTCTGGCCCCTGTACCTGTAAATAGGAAACCCTTGTGGCGTAGTGGTTAAGAGCTACGGCTGCTAACTAAAAGGCTGGCAGTCTGAATCCACCAGGCGCTCCTTGGAAACCACATAGGGCAGTTCTACTCTGTCCTACAGGGTCGCTATAAGTCAGAATCAACTTGGAACCAACAGGTTTGTTTTTAATACCTGTAAATAAAGAGCCCTGGTGGCGCAATGGTTAAGTGCTTGGCTGCTAACCAAAAGGTCGGTGGTTCGAACTCACCAGCTGCTCTGCAGAAGAAAGATGTGGCAGTCAGCCTCCGTAAAGATTTACAACCTTGGAAAGCTATGGTGGCAGTTCTACTTGTCCTATAGGGTTGCTATGAGTCAGAACCGACTTGACAGCACACAATAACAACATACCTGCCTAAGTGGAATCCCTGGGTGGTGCAAATGGTTAATACACTCAAGTTGCTAACTGAAAGGCTAGAGGTTCAAGTCCACCCAGAGGTTCCCTGGAAGAAAAGGCCTGGTGATGTACTACTGGAAACTCAGCCGCTGAAAACCCTATGGAGCACAGCTCTACTCTGGCACGTATGGGGTCACCATGAGTCAGAGCCGACTTGACAGTACTGGATTTTATATCTGTAAATATGACTGTTGGGAAATAAGAGTTTTCTTTGTCAATTAATTATACCGGAGTAGAGTGGGTTCTAAATCTAATCACTTTTGAGTTAAAAAAAGAACGGCCATAGATGCAAACACACACACACACAACGTACACACAACACACACAGTGAAGACAGGTGCCGTGCGAGGACTACTATAAGCCTAGGATTGCCAAGGAGCCAAGGAACGCCTGGGGCTACTGAGCAGGAAGAAATCAACAAGGCTGAGACCCTGATTTGAACTTCTTGTCTCCAGAACTGTGAGAAAATAAATTTCTGTTCTCTCAAGCCACCCACTTGTGGTATTTGTGTTACAGCAGCGGTAAGAAACTAAGATATAACCCCAAATCCCGTCTTCTACTCCCTCCTACTCTCAGCTCCTCCTAGTCCTCCTCCACCTTCCTGCACTGAAGTTTGGTTGTGGCCTCTGCTCGGGATTCCTGCAGCAGCAACAACCCTCCCAGCCACACCTCCAATCCAGACCACTGGCCAGAGAGGCCTCTTTAGAAAGTAAACCTGCTCAAGGCATGTAACACCTGATTCCATGGGTCCCACCGCCCTTAGGACACAGCCCTAGTTCGCAGCCAGGCCAACAGTGCCCTGGGCTCCCCATCCCCGCCAACCTCCAGGCCCTGGCTCCCCTGCCCATGGCCCACCATATCTCTCTCCACACTCCCCGCCAGGGCTCTGCACCCACCGCTCCTGCCAGCAATGGGCTCGGTTCCAGCCTCCTGTCTGAGGGCAAGGGCTGTAGGTGTTAGCTGCCCCATCCACCCAGGCCCTCCTCAGGGAAGGTGTGGTTGCTGGGCACTTGCCAGGCCTGGTGGGGGAAGGCCCGACTCTGCGGGCTGTCCTGGGGTTCTCGACATAGCTTATTACACACACTGGGAGGAATTCCCTCCTTTGCCCAAAGGCCCCCCTTATCTTCAAAGCTTCCCCTTCCTCCAAGAGTATTTCCTGGATCCTTTGCTGGTCTTCCATTCAACGACCTGTAATCCTCCGGCTGGGGGCCAGCAACTTACTAAGCCTCCCTTTGACCACCACAAATAACCATCTACCAGGCAGGAGGTGTCAAACCCAGAGCTGAAACACTGACTGTGGCTCCCGAGCGCCTAGGCTGCGGGACAGACGAATGAGCCACCGTCCCTGTCCTCAGGGGCAGACCCTATGACACAGACAGAGGTGCGGCCAGTGTAAACTTCAGAGCCAGGCGGCCGGGTCCTGATTGTGCCTCTGTCTGTCCCTGTGGCCTCGGGACAGGCCCTTCCTCCCTTGAGCCTCAGTTCCCCTTCTGTAAAATGAGGACAATAATGTCTAAGTCAGGGGGCTGTTCTGAGGACGACCAGTATCAGTTGCTGCAGAGTCAGTTCCGACTCATGGCGACCCCATGTGTGCAGAGTAGAACTGCACTCCATCGGATTTTCATGGCTGGGACCTTGTGGAAGCAGATCACTGGGTCTTTCCTCCAAGGCGCCTCTGGGTGGCTTTGTACTGCCAACCTTCGGCTAGTAGCCCAGCCCTTAACCGTTCACACCACCCAAAGACTCCATTGTGAGGACCAAGGTAAAATACCGTGCTGGAGGAGATGTTAAGTGCCCACGTGTCTTAGTCACCCAGCGCTGCTACGAGAGAAATACCACAAGTCGGAGGCTTTCACAAATAGAAGTTTATTTTCTTACAGTTTAGGAGGCTAGAAGTCCAAATTCAGAGCACTTGGCTCTAGGGAAAAGCTTTCTCTCTGTCAGCTCTGGGGGAAGGTCCTTGTCTCTTCAGCTTCTGTTTCCTGGTTCCTTGGAGATCTCCATGTGGCTTGGAACCCATCTTCCCCCATCTCAGCTAGCTGAATCTGCCAAGAGACTGACTTGACATGCCCTACACTAATCCTGCCTCATTAACATAACGAAGACAACCCATTCCCAAGTGACCACAAGTATCAAAAAACCAAAAACCAGGTCATTGCCACTGGGTCGATTCTGCCTCATGGTGATCCTGTAGGACAGAGTAGAACTGCACCTCAGAATTTCCAAGGAGTGGCTACTGGATTCGAACTGCCAGCCTTCTGGTTAGCAGCTGAGCTCTTAACCACTGAACCACCAGGGCTCCAATCACAGGTATCTGGGTTAGGATTTATAACCCATATTTTTGAGGGACACAGTTCAATCCATAATACCAGAGAACAGGGGACCAACACTTGTTGGATCAAAGAGAAGGAATGGAGAGAGGAAGGGGGCCAGAAGCGAAAGAGAAAGGACTATGAGGAAACAGAGCATTGTCCCACAAAGTGTCCCCAAAAAGCAGAGCTCCCTAGGTCAAAGGTTGTGAGGAAACAGCTTTCACCCCTGGCTGCGCTGAGGCCCGACACCCAGCTCACACCCCAGTCTCACCGGAATCTCCAGCGTGGGATTCGGCAAGGAGATTCTACCCTGCAGCCGAGTGGAAAACCGCTGCCCCAGTCACAGGCACAGCCATGCGTTCTGGAAAGCTCTCTGGTAAGCAAAAGGGAGCAAACAAGTGATACTGACCAGCTTGAGCTCAGAAACCCATTAAAGTCCTTCCGGAGAGCTCAGAGCATCAGGCAAAGGTCAGGCAAAGCACGCTGAGGGAAGCGCAAGCGGGAGTTTACAGCCCAGGTGTTGGAAGGGGGAGGCCTAGTTAAACTCCCACCTCTGCCACCTGTGAGTGAGGAATTCAACTGGCCAGAGCCTTTGCTTCCTCATCTATAAAGTGGGGCTGATCACGCCAGCCTCTTTGGGTTGCTAGGGGGATCAAATGAAACCGGGATGCGCAGCACACGCCCAGCACAGAGGAATCACTCCACTGTGGGAAGGGCTGTTGTTGGTCATCGTACGGATGTACCCCCACCCACGCCCTCATGGCACAGCATCTGCATGCGCTTCTCCAACCCACCCATAGTGAGGACCTACTATGTGCCGGGGTACACACTGCTGATCGACATACACCTGGTCCCAGACCACGCACAGCTCACAGTCTGGGAGGGGAGACGGATATGAATCAAAGGTTAAACTCCACTGCCGACGAGTGGATTCTGACTCAGGGTGACCCCACGTGTTACAGAGCAGAACTGAGCTCCACAGGGTTCTCTTGGCTGCAGTCTTTACAGAAGCAGATCACCAGGGCTTTCTTCCATGGTGCTGCTGGATGGTTGAAAGCGCGCACGTTTAGGTTAGTGTTGTTGTTGTTGTTAGGTGCCGCAGAAGTCGATTCCAACTCGTGGCGGCCTTGTAGGAGGGAGTAGAACTGCCCCACAGGATTTCCTAAGCTGTAATCCTCACAGGAGCAGATCGCCACGTCTTTCTGCCACAGAGCCACTGGGTGGGTTCAAACCACCAACCTTTTGGTTAGCAGCCGAGGTCAGTAGTTGAGCGCAAACCATTTGCACCACCCAGGGACCCAAAGGGTGATACAGATAGAGTTCAGATAAACTTTTAGTGAGTGTGATGAGGGCCGCTACAGAAAAAGTGGGGAAGGGGCTGTGAGAATATAAAAGGAGACTGTCTTAGGCTGGGTTCTGTAGAGAAGGAAAACCAGTCAAGCGTATAAATATGTAGAGATTGACGAATCCCAAGATCAGCAGATAAGCTGATAGCTCAAGTCCCAAGAACCAGAGGTCAGATGAACAGGAGGCAGCCGCAGGATCCAGAGGGAGCAAAAAGCTAGACCGTCTGCTTATATTCGGATACAGGCCACGCCCCCAAGGAAACTCCCTTTCAACTGATTGGCTACTCACAGCAGATCCCATCATGGGAGTGATCACATATAAACATGGAGAATCATGGCCCAGCCGAGCTGACACACAATCTTAACCATCACAGAGACCCTGACCTCGACCGGGGGCTTAGGGAAGGCTTTCCAGATGGAGGGGCATTTGAGCCAACATCTGAAGGATTAATATGGTTAACACAGGAAAGAAATAAGCAGGGAGGTGAAGGAAGAGGCTGGTAGAGGTGGAGAGTTGGGAGGGGAAAGATGGGAAACATCTAGACAACAGAAGGGAGGGAGCCTGAGGAAAGGCAGGAGTTGAGGGAGAGGAGGCAGACGTCAGAGGACTCCTAGGTTTCTAGTTTGAAGCCAGAATGGAGAAGGTGCCAAGAAATTTCAACCCCTTTCCCAACACACACACCCCAACGTACACTTCCTCTCCCATGCCCTATATTTCTCATAGCATTTAGGTGATGCACCGTTTGCGGTTGGCTGCTAACCTAAAGGTTGGTGGTTCAAAGCCACCCAGCAGTACCACGGAAGAAACCTTCTGGTGATCTGCTTCCGGAAAGACCACAGCCAAGAAAACCCTATAGAGCAGTTCTACTCTGTAACCCGTGAGGTTGCCATGAGTCGTAATTAACTTGACAGCAACTAACAACAACAACAAGCGCATACAGTTAATCCCCATCTTACGACGTATTCAAGTTACAGTGAACCGTGCTTACGATAGTCCCTTTTGTTTTGTACAACATTAGGAATATGCACTACATACGATGTTGCAGTGCGTAATCTGCTGACGCTATAATTCTCAGATGTAATGTTGCCAACCTCCAGAGACAAATAAAGATCGGATTTAGAAAGATACTGATAGTAAAAGGCAGTAATAATGAAACCTAAAAAAACCAAGATATTACACTTAGGTCAGATCCACTTATGATGGAGTAGTCGGACTGGAACCCCATCATAAGTTGGGGACTGCCTGTACTTTACTCACTCATCTTATTTGTCTGTCTCCCCCGGACTAAAACAAGCTCTAGGAGGGCAAGGATTTATATATGGTTCACAGAGGCGTCCCCAGAGCCTACAGCAGAGTCTGGCACCTTGCAGATTTTAGTGAAAGTTTGTTGAATGAATGAATGAACTCAGAAGTCAACAAGCTCAGGCGTGAAAACAAACAACACTAGGACTGGAAATCCTATCTGAGAAGAAAGCTTAAGCCGATAAAAGCGTCTTGCGTCTAGATGATGATGATGAAGATCATGACAAAAAGTACCACAGCCCCCTCTCATTAAGCACCTACTCTGTGCGAGACTCCCCAACCCTTTTTATCCCGGCATCGGATTTGATAACAAGAGCGCCCGTGTTTTGAGGGCTGAGTATGTGCTTTGAAGGTTTAGCTCATTTAATCTTCACAAGGCCCAATTTTCAAAATACCAAGCACACTCCAACCAAACCAAAACCAAACTTGTTGCTGTCAAATCGATTCTGGCTCATGGCGAACCTATGTGTTACAGAGCAGAACTGCTCCAGAAGGTTATCTTGGCTGTAATCTTTAGGTAAACAGATCGCCAGGCCTTTCCTCTGCAGCACCAGTGGGTGGGTTTGAACCATTAATCTTTAGGTTAGTAAGCTAGTGCAAAACATTGGTGCCATGCTGGGACCTAACATGCTCCTACTTCAGAGTTTCTGCACCGGCTGTCTCTTCTTACTGGAAGGTTCTCTTCCACCACTTATACAAGGCTTGTTTCCTCCCTTTTCCTCCTCAGAAACGCTGTCCCTGACATCCATCATTCTATCCCTCTTCCTTCCCCGACTCTACCGAAGTTTTCTTTATAGGACTTCTCACTAGTGGATGGGATAGTAAAAATTTTATTGATTGTTTGTTTGATTCCCCAATTAAGACGTAAGCTTCACTGAGGTCAGGGATTTTGTCTTACAACAAAAGTGCCTGGAATACAATCGGCGCTCAACAATGCTTGTCCAGTGAATAAATGGCTCACTCTGGGATGCCCTTTTTAGAAAGAAGGAAACTGAGGCACACAGAGGTTTGTCAATGGGTCGCAAACCGAGTGAGTGGTAGAGGCGGATTCAACACAGGCGGTAAACCCTGAGTAAACACCCAGTGATTACGGAAATTACTAATCGCTTCCTCTGTGCCAGGTTTTGAGCTAAGTGCTTTAACCTGGATTATCTCGCTCAATTCGAACAATCGTCCGCGGGGCCGACACTGTTGCTACCCCACTTTACACAGCAACCGCCCGAGATCACCCAGCAAGACAAAGGCGGGGCCGGGGTTCCAACCCGGGAAACCGACGTGCCCTCCGCGCCCCCCGGGGCCATGATCTGCCCTTCCCGACGCAGCCCGCGCCTCCATCCCCAGCGCCCGGCGCTCACCCCGGGACTGGGGTCGGGGTCGCGAGCCCACAGCTCTGCCACCATCTCCGTGTGCAGAAACTCGAACAGCACAGCGTCCGCCATACGTGCGCCTCGCGCGCCCAACGACAGTCCAGCGCTCCCTGCTCTCATTGGCCCGGCTACGTAGGCCTCGCCTCCCGCATGCCCGCCTACTCCCGCTTCCATTGGTCTCTTAGACTAGTCCCGCCTCCCACGGGAGCACAACGAAACACCAGAAGGGCTACTTCTTCTTTCATTGGCAGCACGCGGCAGCACGTCACGGCCTCTTCCGCCCTTACCCTGCGTCCGTTCTGTTTCCGGCTCTTTGAGTATTTCTTTTGGGAGACTCACTGATACAGGTGACTTGCCTCGATTTTTAAACCCCTCTTTGTCCATTACAAACTCTCCTTCGTCGGACAACTCGGAAGTGCCGACCCTACCGCTTACCTATTGGCTGTGCCTAGATTCACGTGACTCTGCACACACGCGCTCAAAGCTCAAAGAACTTGCTTCCTGATTGGGAGTTCAGCTACCCACGTGCCTTGGCCGCCCACGCAGGTGCAACACGTTCCGCGGTTACCAGGGACTTCTGCTCTCTTACCGTACTTGTACGGACTTTGCTCGTCTGCTGGGTAGCGGATCGCGCAGGCCCGGAGCTCCGGTGACTCGGTACGGTCTTCAGCGGTACAGCCCCCACTAGTGCACCCTTCCCGGAGTCCAGCCTGACACCATTTCCATGACCCTGACACTGGTCCCCGAGCTCAGGAGCCCGTCTGCTTCCGTGTCTGAGACAGACTTGGAGGAAGATGTGGAGGGTGTGGCCTCTGCTAGGAGGCAGATTTGTAAAGAGCTCAATTTGGGATCTTGGGAACTCGGGCCCCAGGGCCTTGATTAAGCTGGTCGTCAGTTTTCCCATCGGTACGACTAAAGAGGCTGGGGTCCAATTGCCCCATCATCACCAGCAGGGGTGAGGAGTCCCTGTTTATAGAAGAGGAAACTTTGGCTCAGACAGAGGAAACGGTTGGCTCCCAATCACGTAGAGAGTCAGAGGAGGGGCTAACTGGGTAAGTTAGCAGGGCCTCGAGACAGGCTCGGAACCAAGGGGAGGAACCAAATCCAAGGTGCGTGACTACGCACCCAGCAGAGTACCCGTACCCCAGGTTCAGAACGTCATCCAGGGGTCAGGATAGCCCTGAGGTGACAGCGCGATAAGCGGGAGGCTATGCTGGAGACAGAGCCAGGCTCCCGCCTCTCATGCCGTGCCTCCGCTCCTCTTCTCCCTAGCTCGGAGCCATGGCGTCCCAGGGCCGTAGGGGGAGGCCACTGCAGAGACCCGAAACGGTGGTGCCTGGGGAGGCTGCCGAGACGGACTCAGAGCTCTCCGCATCCTCGTCGGAGGAGGAAGAGCTGTACCTGGGCCCGTCGGGCCCGACGCGCGGCCGCCCCACGGGGCTACGGGTGGCCGGAGAGGCCGCGGAGACCGACTCGGAGCCGGAGCCGGAGCCGACGGCCGCACCGGGGGACCTGCCTGCGCTCGTGGTGCAGCGGGAACCGGCAGAGGAGGCGTGGGGCGCCGTGGAGAGCCCGGCGCCCCCCCCTGCGCGCTCTCTGCTGCAGCTCCGACTGGCCGAGAGCCAGGAGCGCCTGGACCACGACGTGGCGGCGGTAGTGAGCGGTGTCTACCGCCGCGCGGGCCGCGACGTGGCCGCCCTGGCCGCTCGGCTGGCAGCCTCCCAGGCAGCAGGGCTGGCTGCGGCTCATAGCGTGCGCCTGGCGCGGGGGGACCTCTGTGCGCTGGCCGAGCGCCTCGACATCGTGGCCGGCTGCCGCCTGCTGCCCGACATCCGCGGCGTCCCGGGGACCGAACCCGAGCCGGGCCCGGGTCCGCGAGCCTAGCCTGTCAACCGTTTGTCTCTACCGTCTTGCTGACTCTGGGACCAGGCTCTGTCACCTCTGTTGTCCCCTCCTCCGTGGTGCTGTCACCTTCAGGGCTAACCCCGCCCCCTGGATGATGCTCTGGAGTATGGGTTCACCCCTTGGTGTGTAGCCCCGCCCTGCCCCTTGGATCTGGTTCCTCCCCTGGGTCCTGGCACTGCCCTAGGTTCTGAGCCTGTCACTGGGCCTTGCTTCCTCCCGGTTCTGTTTCCGTCCCCGGGGCTTACCGTGCCCCACTTTGCCCTGTGCTCTGCCTTTCTGAGTTTGGTTTCTGCTTCCAGGAGCCAGTCCCGGTTCTTCCACAGGAGTCCCTGGCATCTGGCACTGAATCCGAGGCACCTTCCGTTACCCCCCGGGCTACGCCTCCAGTCCTAACTCCACTTCCAGGGATATTTCCCCACCAGACTGGGTCCTTTTTCGGCTCTTCGGATGCTGCCCTGCCTGGCTCCCTCTCCTGGTTCTAGTTTTTGCTCCTCCTCCTCTGGCTTAGCCCCACTCCCTCAGCCTGATCTTGTTTCTTGGGTCCAGTTGTACACCCTTAGCGTTGGCTTGGCTTCGTTTCGCTTTTCCTATCCTGCTTATATCACCTTACTTATACTGGGCTCTGGGACCTCAATGGGCTACTTCATCGGGCCTAAGGTAATGCCCCGCGGGTGCTACTGTGGTCTCCTCCGCGTTCTTTGGTCCAGGTGGGGTTTTCTCCCCGTTCTCCCTGCCAGGGTAGCGTCTCCTCCCAATTCTCCAGGCGAATGTGGCAGCCTCCTCCTGACTTCCCAGGTCCAAGGTGGCGCTCCTCCCTAGTCTCCTAGGCAAGGTGATTCTGCTTCTCAACTGACTGGGCCAAGATGGTGCCCCCTTTTAACTCCAGGCTGAAAGCGGCACCCTTAGGGCCCAATACAGCTCCGTTCTGGTGTTTTGGGCACAATAGGACACCACTTTGCAGATAAGGACCACATGTACAGTCTTCCTCGGCTTGGCCCCTGGATGCTAAACCAAAAACCAAACCTGTTGCCCTCAAGTCGATACTGACTCATAGTGACCGTGTAAGATAGAGCAGAACTGCCGCATAGGGTTTCCAAGGCTGTAATCTTTATGGAAACAGATTGCCACTGACCTTTTGGTTAGCAGCCGAGCGCTTAACCACGGCACCACTGGGGATGGTAAAAGTACTTGAATTTCTGACTCTGCTCAGGGGCTGCAGTTAGCAAGCTCTTTCTGTGCATGCCCACCTGCTCTCTCTCCTTGTCCCAGCTCTAGCCCTTCAGCCCCAATCACACTTTAGCAGTTGCTAGGGAGTCATTTCGGACTCTTGACGACCCCGTGTGTGTCAGAGTAGAACTGCATTCCATGGGTTTTTCAATGGCTGATTTTTTGGGAAGTAGATTGCCAGGCCTTTCTTGCGAGGCACCTCTGGGTGCACTGGAACCTTGGTTAGCGGCCAAGCGCATTAACCATTTGTACTTCCCTCTTTTATCCCAACCTGAAGCTGAGATCTGCACCCCCCAGGATAGAGAAGTGAGACAAGCCCTCTGGACAGACTCATCAAAACTCAAAACATTTATTGATAAGATCCTGTTGCTGTGTCTCCCATGAGGGTGGCGATGGGTTGGTTGGTGATTTGTCTGAGAACAGTGGTCCCAAGGGAGGGATCCTCATGTCTGTCCTATTGAAGGTGAAGCTGTCCTTGGGAAATCAGGGCCCCTCGTGTTTTCCCTGCTTCTGCATTCATTTGTGTTCCATGAATTCAACATGCATTTATTAAACACCTGTTGTATGCGTATCTGTGCTGAGTGTTGACGGTAGGACAGCCAGTCCCTGCGCTCACAGAGCTCGCAGCTCAGTGGGGAAGACATGAATAAAATACTCTTATGAATAAATGGATATCTGTAATTAGAATTATAGTTTAGATTGTTGTTAGTTGCTGTTGAGTCAATTCTGACTCTTGGTGACCCCATGCATGCAGACTGGAAGTGCTCCATAAGGTCTTCAAGGCGGTGACCTTTTGGAAGCAGGTCGCCGGGCCTGTCTCCCAAGGCGCCTCTGGGTGGATGCGAACCACTAACCTTTTGGCTAGTAGTCAAGTGCTTAACCTACTAGGCTTTAACCTAATCTGGGGGATTCAGAGAGCTTCCCTGAGGAAGTGATGATGAGTTTGAGTTGAGCCTTAATTACTAACTCCAGGGAGAATGAAAAGTTGTTCAAGAAAGGAAAAGTAATTATAGTCCACTATGTGGCTTAGCTTTGAACAGTGTCTTCATATTCACTTGTAGCCACGTTTATGAAATACCACACTGAGGGATGGAAGGCCTGGAAGGGTGTATGTTTGTGACAGAGGGCACAGGTGTATGTGAATTAGAAATAATCCTGTTGTGGGTAAACCAAAACCAAATCCATTGCGTCGAGTCGACTCTGACTCATTGCGACCCTATAGGTCAGAGTAGAACTGCTCCATAGGGTTTCCAAAGGATAGCTGGTGGATTCGAACTGCCGACCTTTTGGTTAACAGCCAAGCTCTTAACCACTGTGCCACCAGGGCTCCCTGTTGTGGGTAGTCACTAGCTAATGGCTAAGACTTAAAAAAAAAAAAAAAATAACAAGATGTACACTGTAAACATTATTTAAATGTATGAGGCTACATTTTTTTAAAAGTTGAAAGTAGTAGCCTCTAGAACAATAGCTCCCAACTGGCTATGATTTTGCCCCACAGGGGACATTTTTGGTTGCCACGACTAGAGAGGGGAGTACTATTGGCATTTTGTGGGTAGAGGCCAGGGATGCTGCTAAACCTCCTACAATGAACAGAACAGCCCCCACAGCAAAGAATCATCCAGCTCCAAGTGTCAGTAATGCTGTGGTTGAGAAACCCTGCTCTAGGGAACAGGAAATGGGAATGGGGGCATCCTGTTTTCTTTAACAAGCCTTATAGAAATATTTGACTCTTTATGTATAACTTCGATTTAAAAAAATAAACACTAAAGAAAAGACTATTTAATTTGTCAAAAGAGATCGGCAGTTGAAACAGATGTCGTGACCATGTGACACCCATCAGAAGAAGTGTGGACATATGTGTACAGGTGATTCAGAGAAAATAAGCTGTGAGTTCAAGACTGGTCCCAAATAGCAAGCCAGCCAATTGGCATAACATAGTTCATAAAGTTTATGTTTACATCCTAGTTTGGTGAGTAGTGTCTGGGGTCTCAAAGCTTGTGAGCGGCCATCTGAGATACAACTACTGGTCTCTATTCATCTGGAGCAAAACAGAAAGAAGGAAACTTGAGAATCAGAGAAGGAACCAGACTATAGGATGAACTGCCTCCATGAACCATGGCCTCCACTACCTTGAGACCAGAAGAACTAGATAGTGCCCAGCTACCACTACTGAAGGTTCTGCTAGGGTCACAACAGATGGATCCTGATAGAAAGGGAGAAAAATGTGGAACAGAACTTCAAATTCTCATTGAACCTAGACTTACTGGACCCATTGAGACTGGAGGAATCCCTAAGACAACTGCTCTAAAATATTCTTTAAACTTTGAACCGAAGCTATCCCCTGAAGTCACCTTTTAACTAAATAACAGGTTAGCTCAAAAAGAAAGAATGTCACCCTGAGTACTGCTCTCTTGGAAAAAATTATCTCTATGAGACCAAACGAACAGCAGATACTCTAAAGCATAGATGAGAAGCTTGAGGGGCAGTGAGACTAAGTTAATGGGAATGGAACGACCAGAACAGAAATGATGAGAATGTTGACTGTCATGGTTTGACTTGTGTCCCCCAAAAATGTGTGTATCAATTTGGCTGGGACATGATTCCCAGAATTGTGTGGTTGTCCTCCATTTTGTGATTGTAATTTTATGTTAAAGAGGATTAGGGTGGGATTGTAACATCACTCTCACCCAGGTCACATCCCTGAACCAATGTAAAGGGAGTTTCCATGGGGTGTGGCCTGCACAACCTTTTATCTCTCAAGAGATAAAAGGCAAGGGAAGCAAGCAGAGAGTTGGGAACCTCACACCACCAAGAAAGCAGTGCCGGGAGCAGAGCCCGTCCTTTGGACCCGAGGTTCCTGTGCTGAGATGCTCCCAGGCCAAGGGAAGACTGATGCATCACAAGGACCTTCCTCCAGAGCCGACAGAGAGAGAAAGCCTTCTCCTGGAGCTGACGCCCTGAATTTGGACTTGCAGCCTACGGGACTGTGAGAGAATAAATTTCTCTTTGTTAAAATCATCCACTTGTGGTATTTCTCTTAGAGCAGTGCTAGATGACTAAGACATTGATGTAATGTAAAGAATGTAACCAATGTCACTGAACATTGTGTAGAAATTGTTGAATGGGAACCTGTTTTGCTCTGTATACTTTCACCAAAAATACAATAAAATATTTAAAAAAAATATTTAACTAGAAAAAAAAGATCCCAAATAAAAATATATAAATCTCTATGTCCCCGATGGCAGACCACTGGTCTTCCTATGAGGGTCACTCCGTGGAGTGGAATGTAAAAGGGCAGAACCATTAGGGGGCATTGAGTCTATGTTAACGGAGGTGGAATAATTTGGAAAAGGTTAGCGATAAGGCTTGTACAATATGAAGAATGTAATCAATGTCACTGAATTGTACGTGTGGAAATGGTTGAATTGGTGAAGGTTTTGTGTGTGTGTGTATATTTTCACTACAATTTGTTTAAAAAGGGCAGAACCGGGCCCATCTTGAACAGTTGTACTGGTTGGGCACTGCAGAAGGGCGCCCCATCCGAAGGGCCCTCATTTGCACCACAGACATCATAGAACTGTAGCTTCTGAAACAATTTTCCTGCAAAAGGCTATATAGAGTACCCCGTTCTAACAAAGTCAGTGTATTGTGCCGGTTTTCCAACAGAGGGCAGTAAAGAGTCAGAGGAAGAGGTGCCACCGGCGGGCTAGTGCCGGGTTTCACTCACCTTGGCGGGGTTCTCCACTTCGAATGTTTTCTGTAAGACCATGCTGACGGACATGCCCACATTGTTCACTGAACGAGAGGAAACAGCTTGTCACTCCAACGGTCCCAAGGAAACTAGGTGAGGTCAGAGGGAGGGTGACCACAAGAGGGCCCAGGGTTGGGGTGAGCATAGGAGTAGTTGAGGGTGTGTGCCCCAGAGCAGGTAAGGACATACCCAGTACTCCAATCTCCAGTCCCTTTAATCCTTCCTCAATGGCTCCGTAGATCTCCAGGCCCCCAGTGAAGTCGACCTGGATGATTCTCGTCAGGGTACCATGAAGCCGTTCTGGCAGAGAGGGGGCAAGGGGGAGCCAGACCCTTAGCTGGAGTCCAGTACTGCAGCCCCTGCCCCCACCCGGCCCGTATCCCTGTCCTTTTCCTGGCTCTGGCACCCATCCAGCCCTGACCTCACCCCCTGTCTAGCCCAGCCCCAACTGCTGCCCCAGCCCCTGCGCCGGTACTTTCCCAGCCCAAGCCCCTGTGTCTCACCTATCTCCTTTGCCTCTCGTTCCAACTTGTTCAGGTTTCGACTGATGAGGACGATGTTCAGACCTCTCCTGGCAAGCTACAGGGGATTCATTCATTCATTCATGCATGCATGCATGCATGCAACAAACTGAGGTGCCGTGGATCACTTTTATATGGCCTTTCTCACTGTGGTCTGGTAATTCCCACCAAATAATTGGGTGGGACTATGCAAATAAAGTGCTTTTGGCCCACCAAGGGGATTGGACAGCTTTCTAATAATGCAAATAAGGTGTGTGGAACACTTGGGGGAGTGGGACCATGCAAATAAGGTGTATGGAACCCTAATGAGGGGATTGGTCAGTTTTGCCATCCTGCTAGGCTTAAAAGAGAGTCATTCCCAGAGCAGGGGGAGACCTCACTACCACTTAGAAAGAAGAGCTGGGCACGGAGTGTGTCCTTTGGACCCAGGGTCCCTGCACTGAGAACCTCTTAGACCCAGGAGCCAGAGAGGTGTAACACCAGAGACGGTGCAAGATGTGGAGAAGCAGCAGCAAGCAAGGCAGACAGCCAGCAGCAGCAGAACCAGGAGACCGGCAGGAGATGGCACGATGGGCTTCCTGGCCCAAGGGGCAAGAAAGCTGAGTGCCTTTGAGCCAGGGCTTATTGGAGGAGTAGGGTGCCTCTGGGCACTTATCGGTGGAGCTAAAGAGTTTTGTAACACTTGCCAGAGCTGGGCAGAGGCCAGGCTGAGGGGCCGAGGGACGGAGAGAGGCCTGCTTGTGCACACAGCTGAGAAGAGGTTGTCCTGATGGAAGAACTGTATCCTGAGTCATTTCTGATCTTGAATTGTAACCTGTTACCTCCCTAATAAGCCCAATAACTGTAAGTACTGTCTGTGAGTTCTGTGTGGCCATTGCAATGAATTATCAAACTCAGCAGAGAAGCAGAGAGTGCCGTGGGAGGGACGGCTTGTGTCAGAACTGGTAAAAAGGTTGGAGAGGAGGTATGTCTGACTTCTGCCTCATAGGAATCAGCCTTGAGCCACTGATGCTGATAGTGATTCTCCCCTCTCGTGAAGTTAGAGGAGATCAGAAGCCATTTTTACACAAACATTTCCTGTATGCTGACTGAGGTTACACAGCATTGCAGGCACTGTGGCTACAGAAATGACCAAAAGAGAAAAGCAAAGGCCTGCCCTCAGGGAGCCTGCATTGTGGAGAAAAAGTATTCCAGGTAGAGGGAGCAGCAGTGCAAAGGCCCTGGTGGCATCTGAGAGGACAGCATGGGGTCCAAGGGTACACTGAGTGAAGCGGTCAATTGTATATGAGCTCAGCAAGGTGACGGGGGCCAGGTCATAGGTCCTCACATGCCCCAGTACAGACTTCGGCTTTAACTCTCAGTGATATAAGAATCCATTACTTCAAGTGTCCCTTCCTTCTTTCTTTCCTGTGTTCATTCAAAACGTGGTTACTGAGCACCTGCTCTTTGCTGGGTGGTACTGGGGATACAGGGTGACCATGACAGGCCCAGTCCAGCCCCTCCCTCTTCCTGGGTCCCAGTGTCACCCCCTTCCACCCACCCTCCACTCAGCAGCCAGAGGGGTCTTTCTAAAGCACAAATCTGCCCCTACCTCTCTCCTGTTCAGAACCTGCTATGGCTCCCGAGTGCCCTTGGGACAGAGCCACACTCTCCCTGGCCCATGAGGCCCTGCATTGTCAGACCTGAGACTCCTGCCCCCACTCCCCTATGGAAAGTCTGGGGACAGCAAGCAGTCCATCCAGCCCCCACAAACACCCCCTTCCTGCCTCCAGACCTTTGACGTGCTGCTCCTTCTGCCTCAAATGCACTTCCCCTTGAAACAAACAACCAAAAAAAAACCAAACCCGCTGCCATGGAGTCGATTTCAATTCATAGACCCTATAGGACAGAGTAGAACTGCCCCCATACGGTTTTGAAGCAGCGCCTGGTGGATTCGAACTGCTGACCTTTTCGATAGCAGCCATAGCTCTTAACCGCTGCACCACCAGGGTTTCCCCCTTGAAACAGATGAGTAGCAAATGTTTGTGGAATGGGTGACCCATCAACTGGGTGCATTTTGGCGCATTTTGACCCTCTCAACCTGCTGTCACCGGATGACATGATCTGTGGGGCTGAGCGCCCATCAGACATCTGAGGAGTTGAGGCTGTGTAATGGTGTGAAGGGCTGTTATGGATTGAATTGCATCCCCCAAAAGATATGTGTTATAAATCCTAACCCCTGAAAGAAGTGAAGAAAAAAAGTTCAAGCCTTGAAGTGCAATATTGAAAGATTCTGTGGGCAAAATATTGAACAAGGCAGGAAGTATCAAAAGCAAATGGAAGGAATACACAGAGTCACTGTACCAAAAAGAGGTGGTTGACATTCAACCATTTCAGGTGGTAGCATATGATCAAAAACCGGTGGTACTGAAGGAAGAGGTCCAAGCTGCACAAAGATACTGGCAAAAAACCAGGGTCCAGGAACTGATGGAGTACCAGCTGAGATGTTTCAACAAACAGATGTAGAGCTGGAGGTGCTCACTTGTCCATGCCAAGAAATTTGGAAAACAGCTACCTGGCCAACCTCCTGGAAGAGATCCCTATCTGTGCCCATATTTGTGCCCGTTCCAAGGAAAGGTGATCCAACAGAATGCATAAATTATTGCACCACATCATTAATATCACAGGCAAGTGAAATTTTGCTGAAGATCATTCAAAAACGGTTGCAGCAGTCCATCGACAGGGAACTGCCAGAAATTCAAGCTGGATTCAGAAGAGGGAGTGGAACAAGAGATATCATTGCTGATGTCAGATGGATCTTGGCTGAAAGCAAAGAATACCAGAAAGATGTTTACCTGTGTTTTATTGACTCTGCAAAGGCATTTGACTGTGTGGACCATAACAAATTATGGATAGCATTGCGAAGAATGGGAATTCCAGGACACTTAATTGTGCCCATGCGGAACCTGTACTTAGACCAAGAGGCAGTCGTTCAAACAGAACAAGGGGATGGTGTGTGGTTTAAAATCAGGAAGGGTGTGAGTCAGGGTCGTCTCATTTCACTATACTTAGTCAATCTGTACGCTGAGCAAATAATCCAAGAAGATGGACTATATAAAGAAGAACGCGGCGTCTGGATTGGAGGAAGACTCATCAACAACCTGCGAAATCCAGATGACACAACCTTGCTTGCTGAAAGTGAAGAGGACTTGAAGCACTTACTGATGAAGATCAAAGACCACAACCTTCAGTATGGATTACACCTCAACATAAAACAAAAATCCTTACAACTGGTCCAATAAGCAATATCATGATAAACAGAAAAAACTGAAGTTGTCAAGAATTTCATTTTACTTGGATCCACAATCAACACCCATGGGAGCAGCAGTCAGGAAATCAAAGGATGCATTGCATTGGGCAAATCTGCTGCAAAAGAGCTCTTTAAAGTGTTAAAAAGCAAAGATGTCACTTTGAGGACTAAGGTGCGCCTGACCCAAGCCATGATATTTTCAATCGCCTCATATGCATACAAAAACTGGACAGTGAATAAGGAAAACTGAAGAAGAATTGCTGCCTTTGAATTATGGTGTTGGCGAAGAATATTGAATGTACCATGAACTGCCAGCAGAATGAACAAATCTGTCTTGGAAGAAGTACAGCCAGAATGCTCTTTGGAAGCGAGGATGGTGAGACTTCATCTCACGTACTTTGGATGTGTCACTGCTGAGGGACAGAAGAGACAAGGATCTTCCTTTAGGTCCTTTAGGTTAGAAGTCAAGTGCAAACCATTTGCACCACCCAGAGACCAATCATCTTAATGGATGCAGAAAAGTTACTTGACAAAATTCATCTTCTATTCATAATAAAAATAGCCACAACAATGAACTCAAACATACCAACAATCATGAAGATGGTGCAGGACTGGCAACGTTTTGTTCTGTTATACGTAAGGTCTCGATGGCAACTAACAATAACAAATTTGTGATAAAAACTCTCAGCAAACTAGGCATACAAGGGACCTTCCCCAAACTTACAAAGGCTATCTACAAAAACAGACAAGCCAACCCTACAGCTAACATTATACATAATGGTTAAAGACTGACTGCTTTCCCTAAGACCAAGAACAAGACAAAGATGTTCACTCTCCCACTCCTATTCAACATCATATTGAAGTTTCTAGCCAGTGCAATAAGACAAGAAAAAGAATAAAAAGCATATGGAGTAGAAAGGAAGAAATAAAACTCTCTGTTCACAGAGGACATGTGTTATGGATTGAATTATGTCCCCCCAAAATGTGTGTCAGCTTGGCTAGGCCATGATTTCCGGTATTTTGTGTGGTTGTCTACAGTATTGTGATCTGATGTGATTATCCTGTGTGTTGTAAATCCTAATCTCTATGATGTTAATGAGGCAGGATTAGAGGCAGTTATGTCAATGAGGCAGGACTCAAGCTACAAGATTAGGTTGTATTTTGAGCCAATCTCTTTTGAGATATAAAAGAGAGAATTGAGCAGAGAGGACAGGGACCTCACACAACCAAGAAAGAAGTGCCAGGAGTAGAGCGTGTCCTTTGGACCCAGAGTCCCTCTGCTGAGAAACTCTTAGACCCAGGCAAGATTGATGACAAGGACTTTTATCCAGATCCGACAGAGAGAGAAAGCCTTCCCCCGGAGCTGGCGCCCTGAATTCAGACTTCTAGTCTCCTAAACTGTGAGAGAATAAATTTTTGCTTGTTAAGGCCATCCGCTTGTGGAATTTCTGTTGTAGCAGAGCTAGATAACTAAGATAACATGATTATCTACATAGAAAATCGAAAAACCAAACCAGTTGCCACCTAGTCAGTTCTGACTCATGGCGACCATATGTGTGCAGAGTAGAACTGCTCCCTAGGGTTTTCAGGGCTGTGACCTTTTGGAAGCAGATTGCCAGGCTCTCTTCCATGGCACCTCTGGGCAGGTTCGAACCACCAACCTTTCAGTTAGTAGCCAAGTGCTCAACCATTTGTTCCACCTAAGGACTCCATAGAAACTCTCAAGGGGTCTACAAAAAAGCTACAAGAACTAAGAAGTGATTTTAGCATGATTACTGGTTGCAGGGTCAAAACTTTGGAGTCTTACTCCACACCCAATCTGTCCATAAATCTTGTCAGCTCTGCCTTTAAAACAGACCCAGAATCCAGCTACTTCACACACCTCTACCGCTGCCACCCTGGTTTAAGCCACCAGCATCTCTCGCTTGGATTTTGCAAGAGCCTCTTAACTGGTCTCCCTGCTGCCACCCTCACCCCCTATAGCTTCACGTTCCTCTTCTGCACAGAACCCTCCCATGACCCCCATTTCACTCACAGCAAATTTCCAAGTCCCCGCAAAACCTACCAGATTCCCCATAATATACCTTGAAACTGCATCTCTGTCCTCATCTCCTACCACACACCCCCCATTCTGATATGGCCGTGGTGGCCACCGTCCCACTTCTCCAACAAGCAATACCAGCATGGCTCTGGTTCCAACTCCTAGCGGCCCTACGTACAACAGAACGAAACACTTCCCGGTCCTGTGCCGGCCTCACAATCGTTATGCTTGAGCCCATTGTTGCAGCCACTGTGTCAGTCCATCTTGTTGAGGTCTTCCTTTCTTTCTTTCTTTTGCTGACCTTCTACTTTACCAAGCACAATAACCTAACCCATTGCCATTGAGTCGATTTGAATCTTAGCGACCATAGAGGACAGAGTAGAACTGTCCCATAGGGTTTCCAAGGAGCAGCTGGTGGATTCAAACTGCCGACCTTTTGGTTAGCAGCCCGACCTCTTAACTACTGCGCCACCAGGGCTCCACCAAGCATGATAGGGTTGGCAATTTGCTTATAGGTCACAGCCTTGAAAACTTCTGTGGAGCACAGTTGTACTCTGCATACATGGGGTCTCCCCAAGGGCACCTAACAACAACAGCGACCATTTGATGCTATGAATTTGATTTATTGATCTTGTTTACACCTGTTTCCCCCACTAGAACATAAACTCCCTGAAGGCAGGGTCTTTTCTGGTTTTTAATCTATTTTGTTCACGGCTGCATCCCCAGCACCTGGCACCACTATAACCAAAAAAATCAAACGAGTTGCTGTATAGCTGATTCCGACTCTGTTCTACTCTGCGCTCCATAGGATTTTCACGGCTGTGACCATTTGAAGCAGATTGCCAGGACTTTCTTCTGAGGTGCCTCTGAACTGCCAACCTTTCAGGTAGGTTCAAACAGTCAACCTCTGGGCTACGAGCCCAGCTCTTAACCGTTTGCACCATCCAGAGACCACCACAGGTGGTCAGTAAGTACATTTTCAATGACTGAGGAAGGACAGCAGGAGGTAGAAGCACAGCGGGAGCACCTGACCCCAGCCTAGGGGGCAGAGGGAAGGTTTCCTGGAGGAGAGGACGTCCAAGGGAACCAGACAGACCACAGAAAAAATTGTCAAGTCTAATAGGAGCGACTGACAGGCCAGTGAACCCCAGAAGCTCTTCCCAACCACAGGCCCAACGCCAGGCTCCAAAGTGCTGCTCACCTCATGCGCGTAGGCCTTGCCTATGCCGTCGGTGGCTCCGGTCACAACTGGAGGAAAGAAAAAGGAGCGAGCGGAGAGACGGGGGTGGTCTCTTCTTTTGGAGACCTTGCTCAGATGCTTCTCCAGCCTGCGTAGGGCTTTGCCTGGACTTAACCTCAGCTCGCCCCGGGTCCTTCCCTCGCCAGCTCGTTCCCCTCCCCTCCCCCCAACCCTGGTCCTTCTGGCGCTTTTTCTGGGTCCCAGATCCCTTCCCACACCTACCCCACTCACCTGCATAGGTTCAGGTTCGGGGGCTTCATACCTCCCTTGCCCCGGTCGCCTCATCCGTCAGCGCTCTTGCTTCCTGGAGCCTCCCCCACCCCAACCCTGAGCCCAAATGGGCGACTCTCATCTTTCGTCTGTCCTCATTCCTGCGTCCCCCACCCCTACCTGCGGGGTGCGGAGCCCTCACCTGCCCAAGCTCCGTTCGCCCGGAGCCAAGCTCGCCTCGGCGGACCGAGGGCAGCAGGAAAACATAGACGGCGCGGCCCGCGCTCCACACCGCCCTCAGCACCAGCCACGAAGCGGTGAGGGCCCCCAGCACGCCCAGCGCGTCCCAGCACGCCACCATTGCAGCCGCCGCGGGTGGCCACCGGAGCCTAGCTTCAAATCCGCAGGCTGCCTTTAGGAGCTGCAGTGCGGGGACCCGCCTGCATCCCCTCCCCTTAGTCACGCCCATCAGCCGGTATATCGCCCTGCCAAGGAGCTTAGTATATCACCCTGCCAAGGAGCTTATCCATCCGGACAGTGACCCAGGCAGCCTGTGGACACGGTCAAGGTCCAGATGCACACCCTCTGAAGGGCGCCCTTTGTTTGGGCCGCTGAACTCAGGTAACCTGCCATTTAGGGGCCTGATTTGATACTACCGATCAGGAGGGTTCCAGCTGACCTTCCAGACTAAGGCATTCTCCAACTAGCGAATGAAAACCTTAATGAATAGCAGCCGAATATTCTCTGATACAGTGCCCGAAGATGATTCCCTTAGATTGGAAGGCACTCAAAAGACAACTGGGGAAGAGCTGCCTCCTCAAAGTAGAGTCGACCTTAATGACCTGGATGGAGTCAAGCTTTCCAGGCCTTCCTTTGCTGATGTGGCACGACTCAAAAAGAGAAGAAACAGTCGCAAACATCCATTAATAATTGGAACATGGAATGTACACAGTATGAATCTAGGAAAATTGGAAGTTGTCAAAAATAAAATGGAATGCGTAAACATCAGTATCCCAGGCATTAGTGAGCTGGTATTGGTCATTTTGAATCAGACAATCATCTGGTCTACAATGCCGGGAATGACAAATTGAAGAGGAAAGGCGTTGCTGCGTTCATTGTCACAAAGAACATTTCAAGATCTATCCTGAAGTACAAGGCTGTCAGTGATAGGATAATATCCATATGCCTACAAGAAGACCAGTTCGACTATTATTCAAATTGATGCACCAAGTACTAAGGCCGAAGTGAAGAAATTGAAGATTTTTACCAACTTCTATAGTCTGAAATTGATCTTCATGCAATCAGGATACATTGATAATTACTGATGATTGGAATGTGAAAATTGGAAACAAAGAAGGATCGGTAGTTGGAAAATATGGCCTTGGTGATAGAAACGATGCTGGAGATCTCACGGTAGAATTTTGCAAGACCAACAACTTCTTCGTTGCAAATACCTTTTTTCAACAACATAAACGGTAACTATACGCATGGACCTCGCCAGATGGGATACACAGGAATCGAATCGACTGTATCCGTGGAAAGAGACAATGGAAAAGTCAGAACAAGGCCAGGGGCCAACTGTGGAACAGAACTTCAGTTGCTCATATGCAAGTTCAAGCTGAAGAAAATCAGAGCAAGTGCCCGAGAGCCAAAGTACCACCTTGAGTATATCCCACATGAATTTAGAGTCCACCTCAAGATAGATTTGACACGATGAACACTAATGACCGAAAACCAGACAAGTTGTGGAATGACATTAAGGTCATCATACGTGAAGAAAGCAAGAGGTCATCAAAAAGACAGGAAAGAAAGAAAAGACCTAAGTGGATGTCAGAGAGACTCTGAAACTGGCTCTTGAATGCCAGAGTAGCTAAAATGAAAGGAAGAAATGATGACGTAAAAGAGCTGAACAGAAGATTTCAAAGGGCTGCTTGAGAAGACAAAGTAAAGTATTATGATGACATGTGCAAAGACCTGGAGTTAGAAAACCAAAAGGGAAGAACACGCTCAGCATTTCTTAAGCTGAAAGAACTGAAGAAAAAATTCAAGCCTCAAGTTGCAATACTGAAGGATTCAATAAGGAAAATATTAAACAACGCAGGAAGCATCAAAAGAAGATGGAAAGAATACACAGAGACACTACACCAAAAAGAATTGGTCAATGTCCAACCATTTCAGGAGGTAGCATATGATCAGGAACCGATGGTACTGAAGGAAGAGGTCCAAGCTGCACTGAAGGCATTGGTGGAAAACAAGGCTCCAGGAATTGATGGAATACCAATTGAGATGTTTCAACAAATGGATGCAGTACTGGAAGTGGTCACTCATCTCTGCCAATAAATTTGGAAGACAGCTACCTGGCCAACTGATTGGAAGAGATCCATATTTATGTCTATTCCAAAGAAAGGTGATCCAACAGAATGCGGAAATTATTGAACAACGTCATTATCACACACAAGTAAAATTGTGCTGAAGATCATTCAAAAGTGGCTACAGCAGTACTTCAACAGAGAACTGCCAGAAATTCAGGCCCCGTTCAGAAGAGGATACGGAACCAGGGATATCATTGCTGATGTCACATGGATCTTGGCTGAAAGCAGGGAATACCGGAAAGATGTTACCTGTGTTTTATTGACTACGCAAAGGCATTCCACTGTATGGATCATACGAAGTTATTGATAACATTGCAAAGAATGGGAATTCCAGAACACTCGTGCTCATGAGGAACCTGTACATAGACCAAGCGGCAGTCATTCGAAAGAACAAGGGGATACTGTGTGGTTTAAAATCAGGAAAGGTGCACGTCGGGGTTGTATCCTTTCACTATACTTATTCAACCTGTATGCTGAGCAAAGGACTGTATGAAGAAGAACAGGGCATCAGGATTGGAGGAAGACTCATTAATAACCCGCGTTATGCAGATGACACAACCTTGCTTGCTGAAAGTGAAGAGGACTTGAAGCACTTACCTTTGAAGATCAAAGACCACAGCCTTCAGTATGGATTACACCTCAACATAAAGAAAACAAAAATCTTCACAACTGGATCAATAAGCAACATTGTGATAAACAGAGAAAAGATTGAAGTTGTCAAGGATTTCATTTTACTTGGATCCACAATCAACACCCATGGAAGCAGCAGTCAAGAAATCAAAAGACACACTGCATTGGGCAAATCTGCTGCAAAAGACCTCTTTTAAGTGTTAAAAAACAAAGATGTCACTTTTAAGACTAAGGTGCTCCTGATCCAAGCCATGGTGTTTTCAATGGCCTCGTATGTACATGAAAGCTAGACAATATGAATAAGGAAGACAGAAGAATTGACGCCTTTGAACTGTGGTGTTGGCGAAGAATATTGAATATACTGCCAAAAGAACAAACAGATCTTCCTTGGAAGAAGTACAGCCAGCATGCTCCTTAGAAGCAAGGATGGTGAGACTACATCTCACATACTTTGGACATGTTATCGAGAGACATCAGTCCCTGGAGAAGGACATCATGCTTGGTAAAATAGAGGATCAGCAAAAACGAGGAAGACCCTCAATGAGATGGACTGACACAGTGGCTGCAACAATGGGCTCAAGCGTAACAGTTGTGAGGATGGCACAGGACCAGGCAGTGTTTCGTTCAGTTGTACAAGGGGTCGCTATGAGTTGGAACCAACTCGACAGCACCTAACAACAACAACAATAAATGACAGACAAATAGATAGTACCTGGGTGGTGCAAATGGTTAACATGCTAGGCTGCTAACTAAAAGGCTGGAGGTTTGAGTCCACCCAGAGTCACCTCGGAAGAAAGGCCTGGCGATCTACTTCTGGAAAATCAGCCATTGAAAAACTATGGAGTACAATTCTACTCTGACACACATGGAGTCCCCATGAGTGGGAATCAATAAATAAGTATTTATGTCCCAGAAAGGAAGACATAATGCTTAGGGGACACTGAACTTCTGTTAAGGGTGGTGGAAAAACTCGGGAATGATTATTGGTGTGGGTGAATAACATGATGAACATAACTAACATCAATAATAAAAATTTTTTTTTTAAGGTTTGTGTCCCGTTCCTGCGAGTCCCCCGTTCATCCGGGGGATGGGGAAGGACAGTCTGGTGAAGCCATATTTGCTCCACAATCACTTCAGTCTGGAAATGACACAGCTCACTTCTACCCACAGGATCCCTGCTGGCGCAGTAATTAAGCACTTGGCTGCTAGCAGAAAGGCTGGTGGTTTGAACCTACCAGCAACTCCAATGGAGAAAGATCTGGCAGTCGGCTTCCATAAGGATTACAGCCTTGGAAGTCCTGGGGGGCAGTTCTCTGTCCTATAGGGTCACTATGAGTTGGAATGACTCCCAGGCAACTGGTACTGCTGCCCACTGCCCACATTCCACGGATGAGAACTCGTCACTGGTGCAAGGGAGATGTAGTCTTTGACTGAGGAGTCCTTTCCTGGTGCAAAAGAAGAGCAGGAATGTTTGGTCAGCTGGTCATCCCAGCACACCTGTGTTCAAAATGCTATCACTTGTTGGCGATGAGGTGAAGACATTGGAACACTGCTGGTGGGAATGTAAAATGGAGTAGCTGCTATAGAAGTTTGGTAATTCCTCAAAAAGTTAAACACAGAATTACCGTAACCCCTCCCCTCCCCAATATTGCCATCCAGTTGATTCCAACTCATAGTGACCCTACAGGACAGAGTAGAACTGCCTCATAGGGTTTCCCAGGCTGTAATCTTTGCGGAAGCAGACTGCCACATCTTTCTCCCACGAATCCCCTGGGGGTTCCAGTTACTGACCTTTTGATTAGCAGCCTAGCACTTAACCACTGTGCCCCCAGGGCTTCTAGAATTATCATATAACCTGTCAATTCCACCCTTAGATATATACCCAAAAGAACTGAAAGCAGGGATGAAAACATACTTGCACACCAGTGTTCATTGCAGTGCTGTTCACAATAGCCAAAAGAAGGAAACCCCACTAACGAAGGTAGGAAAGGAAGTTTATTACTCACACATGGTGGAACGCTCCAGGGAGGACTAAGGAGAGCACAAGCCAGTCCAAAGGGCAAGATCAAAGCAGGATGTAACACCGTTCGGTCTTAGTTATCTAGTGCTGCCGTAACAGAAATACCACAAGTGGGTGGCTTTAACAAACAAATTTATTCCCTCACAGTTTAGGAGGCTAGAAATCCAAAATCAGGACACTAGCTCTAGGTGAAGGCTTTCTCTCTCTGTCTGCTGGGGGGGGGGGGGGGGGAGGGTCCTCATCAATCTTGACGAGTCTAGGAGGTTCTTAGCACAGGGACCCCGGGTCCAAAGGATGCAGTCCACTCCCGGCTCTTCTTTCTTGGTGGTAGCAGGTCCCCTTACTCAGGTCACAGCCCTGATCCGATGTAAGGGGCGCTTCCCTGAGGTGTGGCCTGAATCACTTTTTATGTTACAAGAGATAAAAGGAGAGAGAAGCAAGCAGAGGGGGGGACATGACTACCACCAAAAAAGAAGAGCTGGGAGTGGTGAGCTTCATTTGGACCCAGGGTCCCTGTGCTCAGAACCTCCTAGACCCAGGGGAAGATTGATACCAAGACACATGGAGATCTCTGAGGGACCAGGAAACAGAAGCTGAAGAGAAAAGGATCTTCCCCTAGAGTGGACAGAGAGACTTGCCCTAGAGCCAGCGCCCTAAATTTGGACTTCTAGCCTCCTAAGCCGTGAGAAAATAAATTTGTTTTTTAAAGCCACCCACTTGTGGTATTTCTGTTACAGCAGCACTAGATAACTAAGACAGAAAGTTAAGCTTTTATTGTGGTTAGGAGGTGGGGCTGGGGTGAAGGTTCCTGAGCACGGCCTAGGGTCTGCGTAATTTGAAAAATTTCTTCTGGTTCCACAGAATGGAGGGCATGAGTGGGCTTTCTTGCTGGGCTTCTCGGGTGTAGAGCAAAGGGAAAGAGGATGGGTGGGGACATGAGAGTTGTCAGCAGTCAACCATCAAACATGGGGTCTTTCTCTTTATAATACTTGCGATGTGGCCACTGGGCTGAACTGTGTCTCCCAGAATTCCCTTCCCTGCACATTTCCAATGAGGGTACATGTCTTAGTTATGTAGTGCTGCTATAATGGAAGCACCACCGGTGGTTGGCTTTAACAATCAAAAATTTATTTTCTCACAGTTTGGGAGGCTGGAAGTCCGAATTTAGGGCGCTGGCTCTAGGGGAAGGCTTTCTGTCTCTGTGGGCTCTGGGGGAAGGTCCTTGTCTCTTGTGCATCTGTTCCTTGGCTCCTCAGAGATCTTCATGTGGCATGGTATCTATCTTCCCCCATCTCTGCCCAGCTCACTTGCTTGTTTAATCTCTTTTATGTGACGAGCCAATTCTGGCTCATAGCGAACCTGTACGACAGAGTGGAACTGCCCATAGGGTTTCCAAGGTTACAAACCTTTACAGAAGTAGACTGCCACATCTTTCCCCTGTGGAGCAACTGGTGGGTTTGAACTGCCAACTTCAGTTAGCAGCCGAGCACTTAACCACTGCACCACCAGGGCTCCTTAACCAAAGATATAGGGGTTAGGACGTACAACACATTTTGGGGAGACACAATTCAGTCCGTAACAGTGGGCCAGAATGGAGATCTTTGCATGTGATTTGAAGGGTGGAAAAGAAGCAAGGGCCATGTTGCTTCTTCCGTTCAGAAGGCATCCCCAGGGGCTTCTGTGGCTCTCGTATGTTGACGCGTCTCATTGGTGAGGGCAGTAGGGGGCCTGCAGCTGCTCCACCATTAATCGATTTATTCCTGGGCCAAGTGCTCTTTAGCAATGTGACAAAGGGCACCAGCTTCTCTGGCTGGAGACTCACGTTATTGAAGTTGGAATTCCAACCAATTTTTTTTTTTTTAATTGTACTTTAGATGAAGGTTTACAGAACAAATAGATTCTCATTAACTAGTTAGTACACATTTTGTTTTATGACAATGGTTAACAACTCCATAACATGTCAACACTGTCCCTTCTCAACCTTGGGGTCCCTATTACCAGCTTTCCTGTCCCCTCCTGCCTTCTAGTCTTTGTCCTTGGACTGTTGTGCCCTATCAGTCCCGTTCTGTTTTATGGGCTGTCTAATCTTTGGCTGAAGGGTGAACCTCAGGAGTGACTTCATTACTGAGCTAAAAGGGTGTCCAGGGGCCATACTCCCAGGTTTTCTCCAGTCTCTGTCAGACCAGTAAGTCTGGTCTTTTTTTGCGAGTTAGGATTTTGTTCTACATTTTTCTCCAGCTCTGTCTGGGACCCTCTACTGTGATCCCGATCAGAGCAGACGGTGGTGGTAGCCGGGCACCATCTAGTTGTACTGGACTCAGTCTGGTGGAGGCCTTGGTAGTTGTGGTCCATTAGTTCTTTGGACTAACCTTTCCCTTGTATCTCGATTTCTTCATTCTCCCTTGCTCCCGAAGGGGTGAGACCGGTGGAGCATCTCAGGTGGCTGCTCACAGGCTTTTAAGACCCCAGACGCTACTCACCAAGGTAGAATGTAGAACCTTTTCTTTATAAACTATGTTATGCCGATTGAGCTAGATGTTCCCCGAGACCATGGTCCCACAGCCCTCAGCCCAGCAGTTCGGTCCCTCAGGGAGTTCGGATGTGTCTATGGAGCCTCCATGACCTTTCCGTGTACAAGTTATGCTGGCTTCCCCAGTATTGTGTACTGTCTTACCCTTCACCAAAGTTACCACTTATCTATTGTCTATTTAGTGCTTCCCCCCAAACCCTCCCCTCCCTCATAACCATCAAAGAGTGTTTCTTTTTGTGTGTAAACCTTTTCATGAGTTTTTACAGTAGTGGTCTCACACAATATTTGTCCTTTTGTAATTGACTTATTTCCCTCAGCATAATGCCCTCCAGATTCATCCATGGTATGAGATGCTTCGCAGATGCATCATTGTTCTTTACCGTTGCATAACACTCAATTATGTGTATGTACCATAGTTTGTTTATCCATTCATCTGTTGATGGGCATCTAGGTTGTTTCCATCTTTTTGCTACTGTGAACAATGCTTCAATGAATATGGGTGTGCATATGTCTATTCGTGTGATGACTCTTATTTCTCTAGGATGTATTCCTAGAAGTGGGATTGCTGGATCATATGGTATTTCTATTTCTAGCTTTCTAAGGAAGTGCCTTATCGTTTTCCAAAATAGTTGTAACATTTTGCATTCCCACCAGCAGTGCATTAAGAGTTCCAATGTGCCTGCAGCCTCTCCAACATTTGTTATTTCCAGTTTTTTTAAATTCGTGCCAGTAATGTCAGGGTAAGATGGTATCTCCTTGTGCTTTTGATCTGAATTTCTCTAATAGCTAGTGATCACGAGCATTTCCTCATGTGTTGTTGGCTGCTTGAATGTCTTCTTTGGTGAAGTGTCTGTTCATTTCCTTTGCCCATTTTTTAATTTGATTATTTGTCTTTTTGTCGTAGAGGTGCTGGATTTTCTTGTAGATTTTAGAGATTAGACCTTTGTCTGATTTGTAACGGCCAAAATTTTTTTACCAGTCTATAGGTTCTCTTTACTCTTTTGGTGAAGTCTTTTGATAAGCATAAGTGTTTAATTTTTAGAAGATCCCAGTTACCTAGCTTATCTTCTGGAGTTTGTGTGTTGTTGGTTATGGTTTGTATACTGCTAATGCTGTGTATCAGGGCCTCTAGCATTGATCCTATCTTTTCTTCTATGAACTTTATAGTTTTTGGCTTTATATTTAGGTCTTTGATCCATTTTGAATTCGTTTTTGTATATGGTGTGAGGTGCAGGTCGTGTTTCAGTTTTTTGCAGATGGACATCCAGTTTTGCCAGCACCATTTGTTAAAAAGACTGTCTGTTCCCCATCTGATGGACTTTGGGCCCTTGTCAAAGATCAGGTGACCGTAGGTGGATGGATTTACATCTGGTTTCTCAATTCTGTTCCATTGGTCAGTGTAGCTATCATTGTATCCAGTACCAGGCTGTTTTGACTACTGTAGCTGTACAGTAGGTTCTGAGATCAGGTAGTGCGAGTCCTCCTACTTTATCCTTCTTCAATAGTGCTTTACTTATCTGGGGCTTCTCCCTTTTCCATACAAAGTTAATGATTAGTTTTTCCATCTATTGAAAGAATGTTGTTGGTATTTGGATTGGGATTGCATTGTATTTGTAGATTTCTTTGGGTAGAATTGTCATTTTCACAATGTTGAGTCTACCTATCCATGAGCATGGTATATTTTTCCATTTCTGTAGATCTCTTTTGGTTTCTTGCAGTAGTGTTTTGTAGTTTTCTTTGTACAGGTCTTTTACATCCTGGTTAGATTTATTCCTAAGTATTTTATGTTTTTAGGGGCTATTATAAATGGTATCATTTTCCTGATTTCCTTTTCCTTGTTCTTTTTATTGGTGTACAAGAATACAAGTGATTTTTGGATGTTTAACTTGTAACCTGCTACTTAGCTGAATCTATTAGTTCCAGCAGTTTTCTCGTGGAGTCTTTTCAGTTTTCTATGTATAGTGTCATATCATCCACAAATAGGGACACTTTAACTTCTTCATTACCTGCTTGGATGCCCTTTATTTATTTTTCTTGACTTACTGCTCTAGCTAGGACTTCCGGCACAATGTTAAACAGGTGTGGTGATAAAGGGCATCCTTGTCTTGTTCCTGTTCTCAGGGGGAATGTTTTCAGCCTCTCTCTATTAAGAATGATGCTTGCTGTTGGTTTTGCATAGATGCCCTTTATTATGTTAAGAAATTTCCCTTTAATACCTATTTTATTGACAGTTTTTACCAGGAATGGGTGTTGGGGCTTTGTCAAATGTCTTTTCTGTGTCGACTGAGATGATCATGTGATTCTTTTCTTTATGTGGCGGATTATGTTGATTGATTTTCTAATGTTGAACCATCCTTGCATACCTGATATGAATCCTGCTTGGTTGTGGTGTATTATTTTTTGATATGATACTGAATTCTATTGGCTAGAATTTTGTTGAGCATTTTTGCATGTATATTCATGAGAGATATTGGTCTGTGATTTTCTTTTTTTGTGGTGTCTTTGCCTGGTTTTGCTATCAGGGTTATGCTGTTTTCATAGAATGAATTGGAAGTATCCCTTTCTTTTCTAGGTTCTGAAACAGTTTGAGTGGCACTGGTGTAAACTCTTCTCTGAATGTTTGGTAGAATTATCCCGTGAAGCCACCTGGGCTAGGGCTTTTTTTGTTGTTGTTGTTGGGAGTTTTTTTTTTTTTTTTTTTTTTTTTTGTAAATTAACTTTTCAATCTCTTTTCTTGTTAAGGGTCCGTTCAGGTTTTTGACATCAATTTGTGATAATTTGGGTAGGTAGTGTGTTTCTAGAAATTTGTCCATTTCCTCTAGGTTTTCATATTTGTTACAGTATAGTTTTTCATAATGCTCAGTTATGATCCTTTTTATTTCACTTGGGTCTGTTGTAATGTCCCCCATCTCATTTCTTATTTGGGTTATTTGCGTCCCCTCCTGTTTTTCTTCTGCCAGTTTGGCCAGTGGTTTGTCGATTTTGTTGATCCTTTCAAAGACCTAACTTTTGGTTCTGTTGATTCTTTCTATTGTTTTTCTATTCTCTATTTCATTTATTTCTACTCTGATCTTTATTATTTCCTTTTCTGGTAGCTGTAGGCTTTTGTTGCTGTTCTCTATTTGTTTGAGTTGTGTAACTAATGTTTTGATTTTGTCCCTTTCTTCTTTTTTGATGGGTGCATCTACTGCTATAAATTGTCCTCTGAGGACTGCCTTTGCTGTGTCCCAGAGGCTTGTGTTTTCATTCTCATAAGATTCTAGGAATTTTTTTATTCCATCTCTGAATTTTCTATTACCCAGTGGTTTGTAAGCAGGGTGTTATTCAGTTTCCATGTAATTGATTTTTTTTCGTTGCTCTTCCTGTTGTTAATTTCTACCTTGATGGCATTGTGGTTAGAGAAGATACTTTGTATTATCTTAATGTTTTGGATTTTGTTGAGGGTTCCTCTGTGGCCTAAGATGTGGTCTATTCTGGAGAACGTTCCATGTAAGTTGGAAAAGAATGTGTACTTTGCAGCTGTTGGGTGGAGTGTTCTATACTGTCTATGAGGTCAAGTTGGCTGCTTGTGCCCTTTAGGTCTTCTGTCTCTTTGTTGAGTTTATTTCTACATGTTGTGTCCTTTACTGAGAGTAGTGTGTTGAAGTCTCCTACTATTATTGTGGAACTGTCTGTCAGTTTCTCTTTTCAGTGCCGTTAGAGTTTGTTTTATGTATTTTGGAGCACTGTCACTGGGTGCATAGATATTTATTATGATTATGTCTTCATGATGGATTGTCCCTTTAATCATTATATAGTGCCCTTCTTTGTCTTTTATGGTGGATTTTGTTTTAAAGTCTATATTATCTGAAATGAGTATTGCCACTCCTGCTCTTTCTTGGTAGCTGTTTGCTTGATATATTTTTTTCCATCCTTTTTTAATAAATTTACATCTTTGTTTCTAAGGTGTGTCTCTTGTAGACAGCATATCGATGGACCCTGTTTTTTTATCCATTCTGTCACTTTCTGTCTCTTTATGGGTGCATTTAGACCATTTATATTCAGTGTAATTACTGATAGGTGTGAATTTATTGCTACCATTTTGTAGGTTTTTTTTTTTTTTTTTTTAATGGTGCTGATGTTTTCTTTATTCCTCTTACTGTCCTGTGTTGAACTCCTTTTATTTGTGGATTTTTGTTTCATTTCCTTTGTTTTTGTAGATTTTGTTTTTACTGAGACTTTATGTTTTTCTTCTTTATTTTGATGAGTGGGTTTGTTAACTTTCTTTGTGTTTACCTTGAAATTTACCCTTATGTTCCTAGGTTTGAACCAGTCTATTATTACTTGGTATTGCATTGCCTTTCTCTGCATTAAAAGGTTCTATATCTACACTGTTTATTCCCTCTTTTATTGTTCTGATGTTGTTGTCATTTGCAGATCAACCTCTCTGGTTCCCTGTTGTAATTCTTTTGGTTTTGGATAATCCTTGAGAGTTTATTTTCTAGGCTGGTATCTGGCTGCTACAATGTTGTGCCCTAGATTCAGGCTGTGGTCTGATGTTGTTTGTTCTCAGACTGAAGGACTCCCTTTAACAATTCTTGTAAGTTTGGTTTGGTTTTTACATAGTCCCTTAATTTCTGTTTATCTAGAAGTGTCCTAATTTCACCATCATATTTGAACAAGAGTTTTTCAGGATATATTATTCTTGGCTGGCAAATTTTTTCTTTCAAGGTTCTGTACACGTGATCCCATTGCCTTCTTGCCTGAATGGTTTCTGCCAAATAACCTGAGTTAACTCTTATTGTTTCTCCTCTGTATGTGACTTTTGGTTTTTCTCAAGCCGTTCTCAGGATTCTTTGTCTTTGGTTTTAGCAAGTGTGATTATGATATGCCTTGGAGATTTTCTTTGGGCTCTATCCTATATGGGGTTCGTTGAGCTTCTTGGATGGTCAACTTTTCATCTTTTCATGGTATTGGGGAAGTTTTCTGTCAGCTGTTCATCAATGATCCTCTCTGTGTTTTCTGTTTTCTCTCCCTGTTCTGGAACTCCAATCACTTGCAAATTTTTGCTTTTGATTGTATCCCACATAACCGTCAGGGTTTCTTCGTTCTTTTTTCTGATTTTTCCACAAATGGAGTTGAATACAAGTGTTTGTCTTCAATTTTGCTAATCCTGTCTTCCATCATTTCAAACCTGCTCCTCAGCCCTTCTATGACACTGTCCATTTCTGAAATCTTGTTGTTTACCATTTGGATTGCTAATCGTTTTTGTATGATTCGTATTTGTGAATTTATTTTGGCATTTTCTTCCTGTATTATTTTCCTGAATTCTTCCATTTTTTTGTCTTTTTTCCGTGAATTTGTCTCCCTTTTCCATGAATTTGTCTATTTTTTCCTCATTTTTGTCTGCTTTTTGCTTCAACTCTTGGATAGCTCTGAATATTAGAGATTTGAATTCCCTATCAGGTAGTTCTAGTGCCTTTTCTTCTACTAGAAAGTCATCCGTTGTTTTATATTGGATGTCTACTGGAACCATCTTGTCCGTTTTTTTATATGTTTTGATATTGTCTGCTGTCTTCGGGACATTCAGCAGTTATTTTCTTCATTTATTGATCATAAATTTGTTTGTTTCGTCCTACTTTTTTATTTGGTTATGTCTGAGCAGGCAGGCTGTGCATTCTTTGTTGTTTGCTTGCCTGTGGGCACGATAATTTTCACCTCCTTGTCCAATGAGCAGGGCCAGTCGCTCAGCTATGGTTCAGCAGAGCAGGTCCAGCTGAAGGGCAGTTGCTGGGATGGGTTGTTTGTGGCACGTACTAGGGCCGACACAGCTGGCCAGGAATCAGTGCAGGGCAGGTGCTGGTAGGCCAGGCTTGTGCTGCTTGGGGGTGTGATGTTCAGTGCATGTTGTAGGGAGGCAGGAAGGAGGGGGGAGATTGTGATGTGTGGAGCTAAGATAGGTATGGGAAAGAGGAGAGAGAGGAGGGAGAAACAGGAGCCAAAAACAAACAAACAGAAAGAAATAAAAAGTATGCTAACGGAGCTTGCCATTGGAGTGGAGGGATGCGAAACTGAGAAATGGAGAAAACACAAAAAGAAAAAGGAATAAAGAATAAATAAATAAAAATTAGGAAAAAAAAGCAAAGCCCCCAGGGATCCCACTCCTGTAAATGCAAAAACTCGGGACGTGGCTCCCAGGCCACAAAGTACAGCCTGGCTAGAAGGGGTAGAGATGTCACACAGCATCAGGTATTCAGGAGACAGGAAGAGAAGGTAAGTATAGAGGGATGAGAAACTGAGAAATAAAGAAAGACAAAAAGGAAAAAACAGAGAAATGAAAAAAAAGAACAAACAAAAAAAGACGTGCCCCCAGGGATCCCACTGCACAGCTGCACAAACCAAAGAAGTAGCTCCCAAGCTGCACAGTCCAGCCCAGCTAGAAGGGGCTCCCAAGCTGAGAAAATAAAAATAAAACAAACAAACAAACAGAACAAATCAAAACAAAACAAACAAAAGCCCTGGGGATCCCACCAGCTTGGCAGCGTGGCCAGGAACAGTTCTACAGTTGAGCAATGCTTCACAGCCTTTCAAGAAGAAGCAAAGATGGCACAGAGCCAGGTGTTTGAGAGAAAGGAGGTGGAGGTGGTGAGAGGTACAGAAGAAATCAAAAGAAGCAGAAAAAAGCAACACCAGCAACAAACAAACCGCACTCAGGGAGCTGGCCAGTGTGGGCAGTGCAAATCCAAGTGGCACAGGGCTGAACCCAGTGCCTCCCAGCCAACAGACTGTGGCCACAGGAAGCAGAGGAGGCTGAGAGGGGGTGAAGAAGGGTTGGGAGGGTGGGAAAGCGTATATTGCTGGTTACTGGTTGTTCTGTCTCCTGCTGGGAGCTCTGTGAAGCTGTTTTCCTGTACTCCCTGTCTGCCAATCTCTGATGTGGGTGGCGTGAATCCAAGTGGCAGGGACCCTGCACCTCCTGGCTGGCCAATCTACCACAGCCAGCTCTGAAGCGGCAGAGGTCAAGCAGGCAGGAGAATGATGGGGGGTGGGAAGACATATATTGCTGATGACCAGGTGCTCTGTCTCCTGCTGGGAGCTCTGTGAAGCTGCTTTCCAGTACTCCCTGCCCACCCATCTCTGACAGGAGTCCAAGATGGTAACGTGCTGCATTAGCTGATAGGGGACCTCTGCATGTATCTCTCCTCTCTCTCTGTTCTCTGTCAGTTTCTTTTTCCATTCGGTGCTTGGCTGAGTTCTTTACCTCTTCATTTGATGCTTACGGTTCCAGGATCGACATTTGTCTCTGTTTTACTTAGTTTTTTAGGTCTTTTCTGTGGAGGGATGGTGTGGTGCTTCTGTCTATAGCACCATGTTGGCTCCGCCTCTCCGTCTAGAGTTTTAAAAGCTTGTGAGCAGCCATCTAAGATACAAATATTGGTCTCTACGCACCTGGAGCAAATGAGAAAGGAGGAAACCAAAGACTTAAAGAAGAAACTAGTCTACAAGACAAATAGTCTACTGGCCTCATCTACCCTGAATCCAGACGGTGCCAAGATACCACTACCAGCCTTTCTAGTCAGGGCCACAACAGATGAACCCTTATGGAATGGGAGAAAAATGTGCAACAGAATCTCAAATTTCTGAACAACAACAACAACAACAACAACAACAAAAAAGACCTACTGGTTGAGACTGGAAGACTCCCCGAGACTATTGCCCTGAGATACTCTTCAAACCTTGAACTGAAAGTAACCCCTGAGGTCAGCTTGTAGCTAAACAACGAATTGGATGAAAAGATAATGAATATCACCCAGAGGTACTGTGGTCCTTTAAAAAATTACCTGTATGAGACTAAACGGTCAATAATTACTTTAAAATGAGGATGAGAATGTAAGGGGACAGAGAAACTAGATTAATGGAAATGGAAGAACCAGAATAGAAATAATGAGAATGTTCACACATCGTGAAGAATGTAACCAATGTCACTGAACAGTTGGTGTAGAAATTGTTGAATGAGAGCCTAAACTGCTGTGTAAACCTTCAACGAAAACACAGTAAAAGATCATTCAAATAAATAAATAAATCTTGTTGCAAACCACTGAGATTTGGTTTGTTACCACCGTATAACTTAGCCTAAGCTGACTCATACAGTATTAGTATTAATCCCTGTTCTTAAACTGGGTAGTATATTAATATGTGTGTTTCATTATTAAGCATTTATAACTTACATACGTTGTTGTTAGTTGCTGTCAAGTTGGCTGCAACTCATGGTGACCTTATGTATAACAGGATCAAACATTGTTTCGCAGTCCTGTGCCATCTTCATGATCACTGATATGTTTGAGTTTATTGTTTCAGCTAATTTGTCAGTCTCTCTCTTTGAGGGCTTCCCTCACCTTCAATAACCCTCTACTTCACCAACCATGATGTCCTTTTCTATGATTGGTCTTTCCAGATGTTGTGTCCAAAATAAGCGAGCCAAAGTCTCGCTATCCCTGCTTCTATGGAGCATTCTGGTTATATTTTCTCTAAGGCTGGTTTGCTTATTCTTCTGGCAGTCCACAGTGTATTTAATATTCTTAGCCAAAATCACAGTTCAAATGCATCCATTCTTCTCCTGTCTTACTTTTTCATTGTCCAGTTTTTGCTGGATATATATCTTTTTGTACATGACAGATATTACTTAAAAGTGTTTACTAGGTGTTATGGATTGAATTGTGTCTCTCCCAAAATATGTGTTGGAACCCTAACTCCTGTATCTATGGATAGAATCCTCTTTGGCAGTAAGGTTGTTTTTGTTACGTTAACAAGGTCCTATCAGCGTACGGTATGTCCTAAACCTACCCACGTCTGAGTAGTTAGGATGTGTACTATGACTGGTGTTTAGCTGAGCAAGTGTGACAAAGCAAAAGAGAGGTAAGGGAGTCCTTTGTATCTCAAACAACCACTGCGTGAACTGTTATTATTCCTTCTTGAAAGATGAAAAAACAGAATTCATAGACGTGAAGTAACTTGCCCCAAATCATACAACTAGTAAATGGCTGAGTTGAGATTCAGATCTAACTTAATAAAAAGATAAAAAGATCAGCTTAGACACAGAGACAACCAAGGACAAACAGGGAAGATAGACCCATGAGGAGGTCGCCAAGAAATCAAGGAACGCTGAGAACAGTACTGGTATCTACTGTAATCCTATTTTTCTGAGAGGGGGCCCACAGCTTTACTGGATGGTCAAAGGGTGAGAACCCCAGCCCTAGAAAGACAGACAATTTAATACAGGGCCCCCAGGCTCAGGCTGGGCTGGCCTGGTCACCAGAACAAAGTAGACATGTGGTACACATGGGCTGTTATTATCATCACTAGCGGGTCTCGGGGTCCTAGACAGTCTACAGGACTCATTCACAGTCAACCGCTCGAACTGTTCTAGGGCCTTCAGGTGTTAATCTCTAATATTCTCTCATCCAGGAAGCCCTCCACGACTGCCCAGGCTGGGGCAGGTGACCTCTGGCTCCCCCTTTCCAGCCCTGCCCACTCTAGGTCCTCACTTCCTAAGGATGGGTCTGTCTCCCCCACCACACACTGTGAGCCCATGAGGACAAGCTGAGGGCTGTCTCGGTCACTACCATGTCCCCAGTACCACCAGCACACAGTCAGACACACAGCAGGTATCAAAGCATATTTGTTACATGGATGGAAGGATGAGCTCCCACATGACCCTCGGAGCGCAGCGAGGAGTTTGTGGAACCAGCCCTGACCTCACACAGACCCAGGGCTGCTGACGGAGCCTCGAGTGTGAGCAGAGGAAGGCCCAGCTGGCCTGCAACATTTGAGGCTGGCAAAGGTGAGCAGGGGATGGCCAGGCTGGGAGAAGAGACAGAGAGAGCATTACAGATGAGACAGGGAGGTCGGAGGGGGAAGGTGGGAGAGAGTTGCCGGGTGGGAAGCACAGGAAGGGGCAATGAGGTTGAACACAGGGGCTTGGGTGAAGGAGACATAAGGGAGAACTAACTCAGGGCCGGTGACACACCAAGAACTTGACTGCCTTTCTGGGGCATCCACACACACCTGGATCCTAGGTCTGATTTGCTCCAGCTTAGAAGGAAACTGAGGCTCGAGGTCCCTCCACACACAAGGGACTTTGTGAGTGGCAGAGCTGCCTGCCTTGCTGGACTGGGAGCGCTGGGAGGGCAGGACTAGGGCTGTCTCAGTCACTGCTGGGTCCCCAGCACCAGCCACACAGGGCCAGCACCCTGGGGCCATCAGCCCCGGCTTCTTAGGCCCAAGGTGGGCACCTCTCTGGCAGGCTCTGGAGAGTCCTAGAGGCTCCTGGCCCCGCAGGGACTGGACAGCAAAGAAAGGCACCGCAGTCAGTACCCAGCAGCTGGGGTCCAGCCTCCTCCACCCACAGGGTAGCTCACCCTTGGCCCAGCCTCAGCCAGTCCTGGCTCCTCTGGAAGGGGGGTGCTATCACCACCTCCCTGGGAAGGGACAGCATCCTGGGATTAGGGAGGGGGTCACACAGACGTTCTCTCTGCCCTCCCTAAGCAGGCTGGGATAGAGGCCTATGCGGAGCTGAAGAGGGTTCCCTGAACAGGACCTCCTCTGTGACACACACCACAGCAATGGGGCGGCCTGCGGAGGTGTGTGTATATATGTGCGTTTGTTTGTTTTTTTTTAATTTTACTACGATAAAACATATATAAAAAACAATTGCCATTTCAACCATTTTTAAGTGTACAATTCAGTGACATTAACTGCATTCGCCATGTTGTGCAACCGTCACCACTATCTAGTTCCAAAAGTTTGTCATCATCCCAAACAGAACTCAGTGCCCTCTAAGCACTAACGCCCCATGCTCCCGCCCCCCAGCCCCTGGCAACTTCTAATCTACTTTTGTTTCTGAATTTGCCCGTTCTGGATATTCCCTGTAGGTGGGATCAGGGAATATTTATCCTTTTGTGTCTGACATTTCCCTCAGCATAAGGTTTTCAAGGTTCATCCATGTGGTAGGATGTGCCAGAACTTCATTTTTCTTTATAGCTGAATAATATTCCATCATACACTAAAAAAAAGCTCTGGTAGCACAGTAGTTAAAGCAGTTGACTGCTAACTGAAAGGTCGGCAGTTCAAACTACCAGTGGCTCCACAGGAGAAAGGTGTGGCAATCTGTTTCAGTAGAGATTGACAGACTCAGAAACCCTATGAGGTCGCTATGAGTCGGAATCCACTCGATGGCATAGGGTTTCGGTTTTTTAAAATATATACGTTGTTACGTGCCATCGAGTCAGTTCTGAATCACAGTGACCCCATGTACAACAGAACGAAACACTGCCCCGTCCTGCGCCATCCTCACAATCACGGTTATGCTTGAGCCCATTGTTGCAGCCACTCTGTCACTCTATCTTGTCAAGCGTCTTCCTCTCTTTGGGAAATCCTCTACTTTACCAAGCATGATGTCCTTCAGGGACCGGTCCCTCTTGATAAAATGTCCAAGGTAGGTGAGACAAAGTCTCACTGTCCTTCCTCCTAATGAGTATTCTGGCTATACTTCTTCCAAGACAGATTTGTTGGATGTTTTGACAGTCCATGGCACAGTCAATATTCTTTGCCAACACCATAATTCAAAGGCATCAATTCTTCTTCAGTCTTCCTTATTCATTGCCCAGCTTTCACACGCATATGAGGCGACTGAAAACACCATGGCTTGGGTCAGGCGCACCTGAGTCCTTAAAGTGACGTCTCTGCTTTTTAACACTTTAAGAAGTCTTTTGCAGATCTGCCCGATGCAATACAGTGTTTGATAGCCTGACTGCTGCTCCCGTGAGCGCTGATAAAAATCTTCAGTATCTTCATCTTTGGCCTTAGTAGGTGGTGGGTAAATTCTAATGATAGTTGCATTCACTGGTCTTCCTTGTAGCTATATGGATATTATCCTATAGCTGACAGCGTTGTAATTCAGGATAGACCTTGAAATATTCCTTTTCACGATGAATGCAATGCCTTTTCTCTTCAATTTGTCATTCCCGGCATAGTAGACCATATGATTGCCTGATTCAAAATGGCCAATACCAGCCCATTTCAGCTCAGGATATCGATGTTTATGCATTCCATTTCATTTTTGACGACTTCTATTTTCCTAGATTCATACTCCATACATTCCACATTCCAATTATTAATGAATGTTTGCAGCTGTTCGTTCCCTCTGATTTTTGAGTCGTGCCACATCAGCAAATGAAGGTCCCAAAAGCTTGACTCCATCCTTATCATTAAGGTCAACTCTACTCTGAGGAGGCAGCTCTTCCGTAGTTATAATCTGAGTGCCTTCCAACCTGAAGGGCTCATCTTCTGGCACTATATCAGAAATGTTCCGCTGCTATTTTATGGTTTAGTCCTCCCAGGACTATGGCCTCCCTGGTGCAGCCTCCACTTGGCCCACTCCCTGGGACTTGGGAGATGGGAAGGGTTGTGGCCCCCCGGGTCCCAGCCACCCACTGCCAGTGTGTCCCCTCCTTTCAGTGGGCCTCAGTTTCTTCATCTGCAAAATGGAAACAAGAATGCTCCCCGTGGTTTATGATGATCACTATCTGGGTGTGAGTATGGCAAGGCCAGAGACAGGCACAGGGCAGAGTCAGCGATCTGAAGACTACCTAGCAGTTTTGAGTTTTGGCAAGGCCACTTTCCCAACAAAAATCCAAAGGTTTCGCAGTGAGGAAAAGGGGAGAAATGGGTCTACAACTTGACCAAATTATGGTCCAAGTTCATCTGCAAAGAAGAACCACAGAATTGCCAAGGTAATTTTGAAACAAGAAACGATTGCGGGTAGAGAAAGAATCTTACCTTTCCAGATATTAAAAAACGACAATAACAAAAGCGGCATGGTTATAGAAAAGACCAGATACATTGATTAAAGAACAGAAAGTTGTCCAAAAACAGAAACAAGTTTACATGAGAATTTAGTGTCAACTAAAGTTGGTAGATTATATCGATAGAGAAAGGATAGATTATTCAATAAATTGCTATTTGGGACAACTACCGCTAACTATTTGGGGGGAGGTAAAATTAGATCCCTCCTCACACCATATTTCAAAATAGATTTCAATGGCTCAAACAGTAAATACAAAAAGAAGTAGAAGAGTTGGGTAATTACATAATCTTGATATGACAGAGGGCTCTCTGGTCGTGAAAGCCACCAAAGGCAGAAACCACAAAGGAAGAAAAAAAAAAACCAATAAACTTGATCACCTGAAAGTTTACAATTCTGTATACATCTTTAAAAATTAACGGGGAAATGCAAAATTGGAGGACTACCGGCAGCATAAGAAAAGTAACTCCCTGACACACGGAGCCCTCCCCGTACAGGGCGCTCTATCCAGAAGTGCACCGACTCCCTGCAACAACCCTGAGCACTGCGAAGGGGCCGGCCCTCCGTGGGCAGTTCTGTGCAGCAGTTAAGAGGTTGACTCAGGTCCCAGTCCTTGGCTCTGGGCAATTCTCTCAACTCTCCAAGCTGCCATTTCTTCAAGTCTTAACCAGTAATAATAACAGGTTCTATTCTTTAGGGTTGGTGAGCAGACTGAATTCAATCATTCATGTAAAAAGTCTAGCCCTGGGCCTGGCTCTAGCAAACATTTACCTGCGGCTCATGTCAAATGAGTGTCATGGTTAAAGGTTAACGTGGTGGCAGGCACGGCTGGGACGAGGAGGCTAGCCCAGAGCCTGGCGTGGAGTGTCAAAGGTGGCTGCTCCTTGGCCCTGACACAAGGGCAGCCCCACAGTATGCAGAGGCCCAGGGTGTGAAACGCCGAAACGTCCACACCACCCATGGAGGCCATCTGACTCCCCTTCAGCTTGGCGTTCACACGGTTTGGAATGAGGCATGGCCTGGGGAGCTCACATCTGCTCACCCACTTACAGAAGGGGAAACTAAGACCAAGGGTGGGCGGGTGAGGCATACTGAGAGAAGGGAGGGGACTCGAGGCCCCAGAGTAACTTGGTGAGCACCCCCCAGAGACAAGAACAATAACTGCATCTTGTCCATTTCCTCTGAGACCAAGATACACCTTAACAGGGAGGAGCAGCGCTGGGGAAAGACACAACAAAGGAATCGATGTTGGGGCTCAGGGGGACGCCCGCCGCCACACAGGGCGGACACTCCCCATCGCCTCGATTTCCCCCACAGCGCCGTCAGCGTTTCCCAAGGCCTGAGGCGTACACCAGGAGTGACACAGCAGAGTGCTGGGTGGCTTGTGAAAGAACGAATTTTAATCATTATGTGTTTCATTTATTTTTTAATAAAAAAGAACTAGCACATGAAGCCCATGATTTCACAAAAATTACTGCGTAGGAATGAGACTAAACTAATCCGATAGAAAACATTAAGACAAAAGGATAAGGAAATAGCAGTACAGGCAGTTGGGAGAAATCATAGACAGCGTCTATATAGCACTTATCCTGCACCAAGCGCCGTCCGAAGCACTTTATATCTATTAAGTGCTCATTTCCCTGAACACCTCTATGAAGTAGGTACGCCTCTACTTATGTTATGTGTTGTTAGGTGCCCTCAAGTCGGTTCTGATTCATAGCGACCCCTTGGACAACAGAACGAAACGCTGCCCGGACCTGCACCACGCTCACAATCATTGCTAGGTTTGAGCCCATTGTTACAGCCACTGTGTCAATCCATCTCGTTGAGGGTCTTCCTCTTTTTCGCTGACCCTCTGCTCTACCTAGCATGATGTCCCTTTCAAGGGACTGGTCCCTCCTGATAACATGTCCAAAGTGAGATGAAGTCTCACCATCCTTGCTTCTAAGGAGCATTCTGTCTGTCCTTCTTTCAAGACAGATTTGTTCGTTCTTCTGGCAGTCCATGGTATATAGGTAACGCTTTAGTGAGTAAGAAATAACGAACACTGTAGTAAAGAGGTTAGCATCTTTTAAGTTAGATCTGAATTTCAACTCAGCCATTTACTAGTTGTATGATTTGGGGCAAGTTACTTCATGTCTGTGAATTCTGTTTTTTCATCTTTCAAGAAGGAATAATAACAGTTCACGCAGTGGTTGTTCGAGATACAGAGGACTCCCTTACCTCTCTTTTGCTTTGTCATACTTGCTCGGCTAAACTCCAATCATAGTACACATCGTAACCTTGGTACACTCGACCAGCGCCCCTAAGGGGAAGACACAACCACCCCTACCGGTTCTATTTTAAGTTATCAAATCTCTCCCATCTTAATTATACAAAACCCTCCTTGGACCTCACATCCCTCTTGAACAATCACCTCTCTCTCTCTTCTTCCAGCCAAACTTGTAGAATAATCTAAACTTCCTTTTCCTGTTCCTGTCTCCCCACTCACGCTACCCACTCCACACAGGCTTCCACCACCAGGTCATGAAATCCATTGGAAGTTTTTCCTTCCTTGTCTAACTTGATCTCTCGACTGCAATATTTCTCCCTTTGGGCCACTCCCTCCCTGAAGCACTTTTCCCCAAAGCTTCCGTGACAACTCATGCTCCCGATTTCCTTCTACCTATTGGTTGCTCTATCCTGCTGTTCTTTGTAGATCTGCTGTTGCTGTTAGGTGCTGTCAAGTCGGTTCCACTCATAGTGACTCTATGTACAACTGAACAAACCACTGCCCGGTCCTGCGTCATCCTCACAATCGTTGTTATGCTCGAGCCCATTGTTGCAGCCACTGTGTCAATCCGTCTCATTGAGGGTCCTTCTCTTTTTCACTGACCTTCCACTTTACCAAGCATGATGTCCTTCTCCAGGGACCGGTCCCTCCTGATAACATGTCCGAAGTATGTGAGACGAAGTCTCGTCATCCTCACTTCTAAGGAGCATTCTGGCTGTACTTCTTCCAAGACAGATTTGTTTGTTCTTTCGGCAGTCCATGGCCTTTTCAATATCATAGATTTATCCCCCTCTAAAAGCTGTGGAGCCTCAAGTTTGGACCTGAGCTGCCTAAACTCCCCCTGGGAGGTTGTATTCACACCATGGCTCCGATTACCATACTCACTCCAGTCCCTCACAGAGTCCCATCTCCAGCCCAGATGTCTATGAGCCTCAAACCCAGATGTCCACTTGGGTCCACTTCACTCCTCCAATTGGGTGTTTCAGTGGCACTACCATCTAACCAGGGGCCCAAGCTAGGAGTCATTCCTGACCTTTTCCTGCCCCCCACTACAAATCAAGAAGGTCAATTGATTTTACTTCCCACCTATTTGTTGACTCCACCCACTTGTCTCCATACCCGTTCCTCTGGCTAAGCAGAATGCTGACCCGAGATACCATTTTGCCTCACCTGTATCCTTGCACCAACCTCCTAACTGGGTTTACTGCCACCCATTCTCGGTTTCTTCAGCTCTTCACCTGGTAGTTGAAATGATTATGCAAATCTGACCACACAATTTCCTGCTTAAATTCTTTCTATGACTCTCCATTATTCTCAGAAGAAAGGATTAAAATCCTTGTGGGGTTTACAGCATGTTCTGGTTTAGGGGGGAGTCAGGGAGCCCTATACAGCAGCCGCCTCCAGTCACTGCACACGCCCAGCCCTGGGGGTGGCATGCCAATGTGGCCTAGTGTGAGGCGGGTGTAGGGAGGAGTGTGAGGTTTGCCTTAAGGTGCTGAGAAGCCACAGTCCTTTGCCAGGAAGGAGTCTCTCAGCACCCACTGCCCATGAACCTAAGCCTCAGTGGGGCTTCTGGCCCTCAGCAGCGGGCCTGGGGGCTCCTGTCCGCTTGCACTCCATCTCTACCTCCAGGCAGGCAAACCAGAGGCTGGGGGCGAGGGACTCAGCCTACCTGCCCGTGGTGCGGTGCCTTTGAGAGGCAGGACCCAGAATTCTGTCAGTTCCCAATTCTGTCTCCAGCCATTTCTTGCCCTTGCTGGCACTAAATGTACTTTGTGGAGGTGAGGTATGGGGCCTTTCCACCTGAGCAGTGCCGGGGAGCTTCTCACTCTCAGGGGTCCTGGGTTGCAGGCTAGAGGCAGAGAGGATCCCCTTGGCCACATTTGTATTTGCTTCCTGCTGCCTTAGCCACAGGTGTCCCCGGGTAGTGATATCCGTCAAGCACTCAGCTACTAACTGAAAGGTTGACGGTTCAGACCCATCCAGAGGTGCCTCAGAAGACAGGCCTGGCGACCTGCTTCCAAAGAGTCACAACTTTGAAAACGCTATGGAGGGAAGTTCTACTCTGACACACACAGGGTCGCCGTGAGTTAGGATAGATTCCATGGCACTGGTTTATTTTTGGCCTTCAGCCACCCAGGCGTGGCCCTGAGCGTGTGGTGATTTGGCAGCCTTTGCGGAAGGCCTAAGGAGTCCATTTCACCCCTTGACTAGATACTATACCAAATCTTAACAGTCTCCATGTCCTGACGGAGGAGAGGTTGCTTTCTCCGCACATGATGTTGCTCAGGGTCGGAAGCCGCTTTCCTCCACGGTGATTCCAAGACACAGGCCCCTTCCCTTCTGGGGCTCTGCCACCCCCCAGGGCTCCAGGGGTCCCCTGCATCCAGCGGGCAGATGCAGGCGAGCAGAGGCCAACCTGCCACTTAAGCCGGTGCCATGGCGGGAAGGGACACACATCACTTCCACCCCTCTCCTGACGGTGAAATGAAGCTAGTCCTGTGGCTTAGTGTAGATGCGAGAGCTCCACACTGTAGAGGGGGTGTGATCCCTGGGGGGCGGTGAGCATCTCGGCCACCCCAGTCACTGACAAAAACCCAAAACCACACCCACTGCCGTCCAGTCAATTCGAACTCAGCGATCCGGCAAAACAGTACTCTCAAACTGTCCCACAGGGTTTCCAAGGCTGTAAATCTTTAAGGAAGCAGACTGCCCCATCTTTATCCCAAGGAACAGCTGGTGGGCTCAAACTACCAACCTTTTGGGTAGCAGCCGAGCACTTTAACCACCGCTCCACCAGGGCCTTGGAAACCCTATGGGGTTTTTTGTACACAGTCGTCCAAGCTCTCTTGGGCAGCACACCGTCAGAGTCTAAGACAGCACGGGCAGCGATATGACCACTGCTTGGTACCACCTCACAGAGGCTGCCGATTCTCACGGGGGCCTGGGGATGCCTCAGTCCAGCTCCCAGTCTCCAGCCAAGTCCAATGCTTCAGTATCTGTCCGTTGCAGCGCCCCATTCCTGGTGCCAGTTTGTGTTCAGCCTGGAATGTAGGTGGTAAGAGAGAAACCCAGCTCAAACTGGCTTAAGCAAAAGGAAAGGGAGAAATATTGGCTCCAGGAGTCTGGTGCTTCCTTCCTTCTCGGCCGGATATGTCCCAGCAGGCCAGGCGTATCCCACCAGCTTAGCCATGCCAGGATGGAAAAGCGTCTCTGTCCTGGTAGCACCCATGACAATCACAGGACGGCAGTTTGGGCATTGTGTGCACTGTGGCCAGGGGAGCTGGGGGTTGTGAGCCGGCCTTGGAGCTCAGGAACGTGAGGCCAGCTCCCACCTGACCTCACGTCCAGAAGGTGAGTGCCTTTGCCGGGCCTGGAGGGTACATCTCTTGGGTCCCTGTGGGACTGTCCCCTCCGCCTACCCTCACCTTCCAGTCACATAGGGTATGTTTAGTGTTGCTGCCCCCACTGGACAGGGCTGGGCACACCCTAGGCCTGAGGGTGTGGCTGAATATTTGAGGAACAAGGAATCTGACGCTGCCCACAGGATCCCATCTCCAAGTCTCTGCCGACGTGGGAAGGGGGAGGATGGAGCCAGGCTGGGCAAGCCCAACCCCAGCCCCAGGGTGCCCCACCTGTCTGGCCTGGCTCCTGCTCTGTGTCCTGCAAGTGCCCCCATCTTTGCCCCTTAACGTCCCAGGCCTCAGCTCCCCATCTAGGGGCTGAGCAGGTGGCTTCATTGTCAGTGACATATGTGGCCATAGAATGGCCTGTCAGGCAGGCAGCCCTGGACAGTTACTTCTATGGGGGAGGCCACGCCGCCCACCCCAGCTGGCTGAGGTGCCAACGAGGCCTAATTACATCATCATGCTGAGGGTGGAGCAGCCTGCTGAGGTCACAGGGGATACCACCCTCGGAAATGCCACCTCCTGCCCTGCCCACTGAGGGGCAGGCTAGGGCTTGGGGATGAGGACCTGGATTCCCTGAGGCCTGGAAGCTCTCCTTTACTTGAGTCAACCAGACACATCTGTCCTTCTCCTCAGAAGCCTCACCCACCACCCCCGCAGCCCCTCTCACCCCCGGGGATGCCTGTGACCAGGCTGCCAGCCTGCAGCTCTGAGGGAGTGTGGCAAGACTGGGCAGGCCCAGCCCCATCCTCACCCAGCCAGGCAAGGCCAAGGCATAAAGACCAATTAGGGGCTTTGCACACCTTCGTTTATTGTACTTGAACCTGAGTTCCTCACCGATTCTGGACGTGCTCTCAGACACTGCCCCACTCCTGGGGGCTGCTGCCAATGGCTCTGTCTGGGGAATGTGGCCATCACACGCCTCACTCCACACTGTGGACAGGGGACCCTAGGCCTTGGACTCATTCTGGACCCCTTTGCCCTCATCTGGCTCAACAAAAGGCTGTTGCCCCTGCTGTTAGGAGTTCTCCATTCAAGGTCCACCTGGGCTGGGTTCCCCTGAAGGAAGGGTGCTCAGGCCAGGGGCCTTGGCTTGCCCCCATTCGTCCAGTCCCAGGGTTGCTGGGTGCTGCTGGCATGTTGTCTGGAGGCATGTCCCACATCGTGGCCTGGTGGGGACGAAGGGGAGGTGTTAATGACTGCTGGCATGGCCTGGTGGGGACGCCCCGGAGGTGGTCTTGGCTCTGTTGGCGGCGCCGTTGGTGGCGTGGGAGGCATCCCCGGCAGGGGATTCTGGCGGGCTGGGCAGCTTAAGCGCGCTGACCGCTCGGATGAGGCCCATGCGGCGGCGGATGGAGTGGTCCAGGTTAACGGTGGAGCGCAGCAAGCTCTGCGCCTCGTTCACCGTGAACGGGAAGTCGGCGCCCAAGAAACGCTGGAAGAGCTCAGGGTCGCCGTCCAGGTCGAGCAGGTCCTGTAACTCTTTGGTCATCGTGTGCAGCTCTGCGCTGTTGTCGCAGAACATGTCCCAGAGGCGCGCGCGACCCTCGGGCGCGTCCCCGGCCTGCTGCCGGTCCTCCAGGCACTGCAGCGCCCAGCTGAGGCGGCACGGCCACTGGTTGGCGAGTATGACCCAAGCCACGGCCTGCCGCGGCGTGGGACCCCCGAAGTCACCCTGCTGCTGCTGCTGCAGCAGGCGCACGGTGATGGGCACGGTGTTGACGATGCGCCGCATGGACACCACATTGTCGGGCACGTACTCATAGAGGCAGTCGCGCTCCTCGTGCAGGCACGAAAGCGCCTCCTGGATGCGGCGCGCTGCCTCGGCGTCAATGCGTCTCTGGGCGCGCTCGGTGTCTGGCTGCATCTCCACCGCCAGCAGCCGCGCGTCCTCGGTGCTGTCCCGGCTGCTCCTGCCCGCGCCGGGTGGCCGCACCTTGCGCGTGATCTCGCGGTACAGCAGATCGTCGCGGCTCTGCACTGCGTCGCGCAGGAACTGCAGCTTGGTGCGGCGGCCCATGCTGGGCACGGAGAAAGGCAGTGTGACAGTGCGGTTGAGGAAATGGTAGCCGTTGTCGGCTGTGCCCTTCATGTTGCCGGCGCTCTCGAGGCACGAGGCCAGGATGCTGGGGTCCACGACCAGGATGAAGATGAACGGTGCGTGGCTATCAGACAGCAGCGTGTTGATGGCATCGAGCACGCCCACCACGCGCTCCGGGCAGCACGTGTCCAGCCCGGTGACCTCGAGCACGACGCGCAGGCGGCACCTCTGGTAGATCTCCAGGAAGCGCAGGTAATCAGTGACCAGCTGCACCTCCTTCTTCACCTGGCACATGAAGCCTAGCTGGCTGCTGAACTTCTCGCGAGACACCAGCCGCTCGATCTTCTTGCGCTGGCTCACGAACACGTGCTTGCCCACCGAGTACACGGCCACGAGCAGCCCCGAGCCCGAAACCGTGGTGGCCGCGCCACCGAACGCCTTGAGCAGTCTGCTGCTGCCGCCCGCGTGGACCAGCGCATGGCCGTCCAGCGATAGGTAGAGCAGGCCCACGCCGAGGCTGAGAGCCGCCAGCAGCAGCAGCAGCGCCAGCCACACACGAACCCGGCAGTGCCACTCGCGCCGGTAGAAGCCCGGCGACGTGGTCGGCTTGTTGATCAGCACCGAGTACACGCTGAAGGGCAGCGCGCCGTACTTGTGGCGGATGCCCTCGCACAGCGTGGTCACCAGGCCGGCCCACAGCTTGTCGGTGCCCGCGTACTGCCAGGCGCTGAAGCGGATGAAGAGGAACTGCACGTTCTTGCGCCGCAGGTGCACCTCGGTGATGACGGGCTGCATGAACACCAGGTACCACAGCAGCTGCGCGAAGCCCCAGCCGCTCACCGGCCGCGGCCGGCAGCGCCCGAGCCGCTGCTCCTCGAACTCCCGCTGCGCGGCCTCCTGCTGCATCAGCGCTGCGGGGAGGGCGGGCGGCAGACGCGTCAGCGGGGGCCGGTGGGGGCGGGGCCGGGGAGGGCGGGGCCTGAGCCGGGCCTGAAGCGCGGGAGCTGGACGCGAGGTGAGCCCCACCGGGCCGAGAGCGGCGGGGGCGGAGCAAAGGCCTGGAGCCAGGCTTGGACCTCCGGGGACCAGGGGTGAGCAGAAGTCGAGCCCAGAGAGAAGAGAAGATGGGAGGGACAGCAGAGGAGATGGGAGGGACAGCAGAAGGGGCAGGAGGCAGAGCCAGGGCGGGATAGGGGCTGGAGGAAGGTCCGGAAGTCCCGAAGGGAGGTGGGAAGGCTGTAAAGGTGGGGCCCAGAGGTTCCAAGGACTGGGTGAAAGAATGAATGAGAGGTGGTGAAGAGAAACGCTAGGCAGCCTGATAAAAACCCGGCTCTTTTTTCCCTAGCTCACTGCTACTCTTCCTACAGGTCTCAGCTGTCCCCTCCTCCAGAAAGCCCTCCCTGATCCCCCAGGCTGGGTCAGGCGCCCTCTGGTCTCCCCCATCCCAGCCTCACCCACTCTGGGTCTTCACTGTCTGAGATGGGTCTGTCTCCCCTGTTGGACTGTGAGCCCCCTGAGGACAGCTGTGGCTGGCTCGGTCACAGCTGTGCCCCTTAGCACCTCAGAAGCATGAGGTAATGTTTGCTGAACAAAGCAGTGTGTGACCCCTCTTGCCACCAGGGCAGGATCTGTCTGCTCTGCCTCAGGAATGTTCTAAGTCACCCAGCAGGAGTTCCATAGTACTGTTTCTTTTTCCCTCCCATCCAAATCTTTGCTCTCTCCCTTGCTGTGGGACCCCGGGCAGATTCTTTGTCCTCTGGGGAACCTGCTGATTCCTCTGTGACAACACAGGGGCTGCACGCACACTTGCTGTGCAGAAGTTCACTGAATAAGCGGTTCAGGAATGAAAGGCCATCAGGCTGGCACTGGCGCTGGGCACATGGGGTGAGTCACCCCCAGCCTCTCCGGCCACGATTCGGGCTGGGATCTCAGCTCTGGCAGGGTTTGACCCAGGTAAAAGCTGCTGCTGAACCTGGCCAAGTTTGGGCCCATTCCTTCAATTAATATGTCTCTTGGGTATCTTGTAGGTGCCAGGCCCTGGGCTGGGGCTGAGAAGACAGAGATGGACCTGGGAGTCACAGGCCAGTGGAGACTTGGCAGGAGCCTGCAGACTCAGTGGGGAACCTGGGCTTTCTCCCTAGGGCACCGGGGAGCCACGAAGGGCTTTTGAGCAGGGGAGGGTCAGGACGAGATGTGGATTTCAGAAAGATTCCTTGGAGTGGATTGGCAGAGGACAGACTGGAGGTGAGGAAGCCGGGGAGGGGGCTGGAGCAGGGGTCCGGGCTGGGGGAGAGAGATTATGGGCATGAGGAGGGGCATAGTTAATGCTGAGATGGAGTGTCTGGGCTGGGCAGGGTGGCCCCAGGGCGAGTGGGTCTCGGGGGAGCCTGGAGCTGGGCAGGGCCCAGAGGCTCTGTTTCCCATCCCTCCCCCAATGCACAGATCCTCACAGGTGATCTTGTCCAGCATCATGTGCAGGCGGCAGCCAAAGGGGGCGTAGAAACCCACAGTCACCGGCACGGGCACGTGGCACAGGGTCTTGGCCAGGCAGCTGCAGTAGACGTCATCCTCCGTCAGAATGTCTGGGGCCCAGAGGTGGGGGGTAGGGAGGGGAAAGTGAGTCAGTGAAGCTGGCCGGGCCCCACTCTCCTCACCGCCTGCCCTCCCCAATGCCCGCCTTCAGCTCTTCCCTGCACCACATCCCCATGCCTTCACTTCCTGAGGTCATTCAGGTCAAACCCTTCAACTAGGGGTTTCTGGGACCGCAGGCACCTCCTTCTCCAGGCCAGGCCTGCCCCTCATGGCCTCACAGGAGGAGCTGGCTCTGGGACAGCCAGTCAGAGGCTGGGGGGCCGGACTTCCCTAGCCCGGGCCAGAGGCTTGTGGGAATTTGGCTGTCCTGGCCCTAGACTATCAAGCTTGACCACTAGCCTTGCTTGGACACAAGGCCGTCGGATGCTTAAGACACCACTTTCCACTCCCCCAAACCCCCCAGTGTCAGCTCCTGCCTGTCCCCCTAGCTAGCTGGAGCATGGGCAGGGCCCAAGGACCTCAGGCTCCTCTCTGCTTCTGGTCCACACCTCACCTCCACACAGTGACCCACCCTGACCTCTCTTCCTTCCCATAATCCCAAATCACAAATCCACCCAGAGCACAGGCCTGGAGAAAGGTACATTCAAGTCTTGGCCGCTTGATTTCTGCACATCCTGGGAAAAGCGACAGCCTCAGGCAGGCTCGATCTCATCCTCTGGGGAGTGGGGCTAACTGTGCCTGCCCTGCAAGGTGGGAGCAGAGAGGCCAGGGAGCAGGGATGCTAAAGAGCCTGGCCGGGACGGCCCTCAGTAAATGCCAAAATCTCAAATGGCTATAGAGGGTGCAGATTTCTGGCTGGTGTCCTGGCTCTGAGGGGGCTTGGGTGCGTGGGGGGTGAGGGGGAATAATGCACCCACTTTCACAGAAGCCTGGTGGGCTTGCATCTGTCCCCCACTGAGAGAAGGAGCCAGGCATGGTGGCTCTGCAGAGGGGCAGGAGGACGACAAGGGCAGCAGGGGTGGCAGGTAGTTTGCATCTAAGCCTGCCTCTGACCTCACTGGCTGAGCCTCTACTTCCCCATGGGTGAAATGGACATCTTGACCTAGAGGCTCCAGTGAGTGACAAGGTCATGTCCTGGGATCCTGGCAGGGGCTCCCCAGTGCAGAGCCTGCCCCAACCCGGACCTGCATCCCTGCTCAGCTATCGTGCTACTTTCAAAACAGACCGAGGAAGCAGCCCTGTCGCCCTGGCCTGGCCACTGAGCGGCCGGCTTCTGCCCTCGCCTCCTCCGGCCCCTCTCCTGTTAAATCCTGAGTCAGCTTGCGCTCCTCCTGGGCTCAGAGCCTTCCAGGTCCCCCCCCCCCCCGCCCCCCCACTCAGGGTTACAGCCGAATCCTCACTCGGCCACCAGGCCCGGGATGACCCACGGTCTTATGCCCTCTCTGGCCTCGCTCTGCTGCAGCCACACTGGCCTCCTTGTTGTCCCCACTCCACTCCCCCGCTGCCTGGAACAGACTCCAGGAAGCCCTGGGGGCTCTTCTCAGGCGTCTCCTGATGACCCTATTCAATTTGCAGACCGACTCCTCCATCTCCTTCCCTTTATTTCTCTCTAATGTGGTTAGCCCCAGGTGACCTATTTTTTTTATAACTTTCCTTATTTGGCTTGTTGATTTGTGTACCCGTACCCAAGCCTCAGTGAAGTGCGAGCTCCATGAGGGCAGGGATGTCTGTCCTGCTCTGTCGCATCCGCAGAATAGCTCCTGGCACGCTACAGGTGTTTACTGCAGAGTCAGGGCATGAATGAAGGAATGAATGAGCTAAGTGAATGAATAAATGAGTGAATGAGTGGATGAATAAATAAGTGAAGTAATGAGTGAGTCAATGATGGATGAATGAATGAGTGGGTGAATGAATGAGTGGACCCCACCTGTGCTGCTGGCTCCCTCCTCCCCAGTCACTCCCTACCTCCTGCTGCAGCTCCACACTGCTCTGGCTCCCCTCACCAGAGCTGCCCAACCTACTGGCATTCATCACCCCACCCCACGCCCGCCATGGCCCGCTGGGCTGGGAGGCGGGCTGTGAAGAGAGCGAGCAGAGCAAGGGTATCGTGGGCAGAGGCAGAGAGAGGCCTTCGCTGCAGGCTCAGGCAGCCCTGCTCGGGCCAGCGGCGCCCCTGGATCCCCACAGCTGAGGCAGAGGTGAGGCGGCTGGGACAGATTGCCCCGGCCTGAGACCCAGGGTCAGGGGTAAGCACCCCCCAGGACAGGGCCTGGGGTGCAGGATGGAGGGCAAACCCAAGGCTTAGCTAGGGAGTAAGAGGCTGAAGCAGGCAGAGAGGTGGCAAAGCAGGGGACAGAGCCCATGAAGGCCCAGGTAAGCACCGGAGTTGTAGGAGGTGAAGGGGCCACAGGCCACTGGGGCAGGCAGGGGCTGGTCATCTGTGGGCTTGCTGGGCTCCAGGAGGGTGCCGGCTGCTGAAGGTGAGGCTGGGCCACTGCTCGCCATGGCGGGCGCAGGGGGTGGCTGGGGGGCGCTGGCTGGGCCGGTAGGACAGCGACTGCTGGAGGCGGCCCCCTCTGGTGCTGGGGGAGGAAATGAAAACGGGGTGGTCCGGTTTGGGGGAAGGTCAGCGAACTGGGGACGGCCTGGGGCGTCCTGGGAAAACACAAACAGCTGAAAGCAAATTTGAGGGAGAGGATGCTGCTGGGTGAGCGGGGACAGAAGGGTAGAGGAGATGGGGCCAGCGACGGTTGGGGAGCACTTTGGGGCCAGGCGTGTGGTTCCCGCCCACTGCCTCCCCCCCCCAGCCCAGGGCCCCCATACCTGGCGGCAGGCTCGCAGCCCCGGCTCCCTGCCCAGCGAGCAGCTGAGCTGCTGTGCCAGCCCCGGCGACTGTCAGGATGTGGGCACCCGCCCAGCTGTGAGGCCGGGAGCTACCAGACTGGTTTGCCTGCCCCGCCACTCCCCTGTGCCCGCCCTGTCCCCTGCTCTCAAGGACTCAGCAGCGCCCAGTGAGGGATGGATGTGACACCCGTCTCAAAGAGAAGGTGGGTGAGGCCTGGAGCCGGGACCGGCCAGGGCTCTTTAGCCACTGCCAAGGGAACTCTCAGGCCCTTCTGCCTCGGGAGGGAAGGAGGCCGCCACGGGGTGAGAGAAGACATAGGCCTGGGGTCAGATGCCAGTTGTGCCACGGCCCAGCTGTGTGAACTTGGGCAGATGACTTCACCTCTCTGACTCTTGGCTTTATCATTGGTGAGTGGGCCAGTGCAGGCGCCTTCCTCACAGGGTTGTCAAGAAGAGTCGGGAGAGGAAGCTAAGGTGTTAGCCATGACAGCCGCTAACATCGGCGGTGCCCTGCTGACCCACTTACAGGCTCTGCTCCAAATGCCTCTCCCAGTACAACCCCCACCCCCATGCACCGAGGAGCTGGCCCCTGGTGACCCCTCCTTCTTCGCCACAACCAGTGAGGTTGCCCTGTGCCCATTTTACAGATGACAAAACTGAGGCCTGGAGAGGTGAAGTCACCCCCCTCCCCGCCCCGTTGCACAGGGACAGAGCTGGTATTTGAAAGCAGGCAGTGGCTTTGGCTCCCAGGCGCACTGCCTCTGCCTGCGGGGTAGATGTCTCCTTGCAGACATTCTTCCTGAGGGGCGGGCCAGGGTGGGGATGGGCAAGAGGGCACTGTGGAGGCCCCCCAGGCTCTCCAGAGCCCTGTCTCCCTGGGGCTGCATTTCAGTGCCACACAGGGTTGGACCAGGACAAGTGGATTTGGGCTGAGATAGAAGGGAACACCCTCCCTTCTAGAACCCCTGAGCCCTGCAGCACATCCTCTCTGGTGGCCTGCCGAGTGACCAAATGCTGCCCCTGTAGCTCAGTTACAATCCCCACACCCTGTTCTCACCTGGGACCAGGCCTGTCTCCCCTTCCCACATCCTTCCAGTCCCTTCTCCTGAAGGCTCCCTCCTGTCCTCCCTATAAACAAGCCTGGCCCATTCAGACCAGGGGGAAGGCAGCACCTGGCGTGTGAGGGTGGGGCGAGCCTCCATGATTTCCATCCCTTGACCATGGGCTACTCAAGGCAGAGCCGGCCCAATGGCCCCCTCCCGGCTGTGCACACCCTGGCTGAGGGGCTGGGATTCACTCGCAAAGCGCCAAGTGCCAGCACCAAGAGGAGGGACCAGGAGAAAGTGAGCCTGTGTAAACAAGACCACGCTGCAGGCAGGAGAGTGTCTCCACCGAGGCTGTTCAGGGCTTCTGAATACCAAGGGCAAGTGACTAACCGCCCGGGGTTGTTGCCATGGGCACAGAGGCCGGGTTGCTGTTGGATGTGCAGGAGTTTGAGAAGTGGGCCTGTGGGCAGGGCACGCCAGGAGAAACAGCATGTGCAAAGGCACAGGGGCGAGGAGAGCAACCACCCGGCTCGGAGGCCCACCACTATGGAGGCTGAGGAGACCCCACTGGGGGTGTCTGAAGCACTGGGACACTTCCTTGTTCCACTTGGGGCTCACCCCCAGCCTACCCCCAAGCACCTACCCCCATCAGGCAGTGGGCAGCCAGCTAGGCCATATGTCTGCCAGGCACGTGTGTGGGACGGGGGGAGCAGGGAGGGATGAAGGTTTGTGGCTGCCCTGTCCTCAGCCTGCTACCAGGAAACCCTCGGCCCTGCTCCTTGGGGAGAGGCCCCATCCTGTGCGCCTGCTGGGCTGGGCAGCCCCAAACTTGTCAACACAGCAGGAACGCCGGTGAGGTTGCCAGAACCGGGGGCCACCGTCCCCTGCCATGTGTGCAGGAGAGAGGGGCAGACTCAGAGCTCAGGCCAGGGTAAGGCCCCCCACCAGGGAGGGTCCACCCACACCTGACCTCTGACGCAACAGTGGTTTCACAGATAACCCCCTTCTAGAACTTCCACTTTCCATCTGAGTCCACATGCTTTTATTGTGCATGAGCAGCCTGTCCAAAGCCCAGTTCCTCCCCACCAGCCCCACCTGTGGCTGAGACCCCGAGTGACACCCCACACCCCTGTGGCTCGGCCCCGACCCTGGGCTTTGCCACAGCACCCTGGGGACCCAGCACTAGGCCTGCGACCACCCCCAAAGGCAGCGGCCCCCGGGCCCTAGGTGTCTGCTCTCTCCTGAGGGTCTATGGGTGGGGGGCAACAGTGAGGCTCAGCTGGGGCGGGGGCTCCTCAGGCTCTCTGGATCACCACCTGGAACTTACCTGCAAGAGAGGGGCTGGCGTTGGCCTAAGGCTGGGGCTGGGGGTGGGGGGCAGCTCTCAGATGCTCATCCCAGCCCTGCGCAGGCAGCCTGGGTGGCCTCGCACTGGCCTGTTTTCTCACTGGACAGAGGTGAGCTCCCCAGCCCCATGGCCCGCGTCCAGGGCTGTGTGGGCACGGAGGCCAAGCACCCAGGGCTCAGGAGACACCAGCAAGGGCTCTGCAGCATGGGTTACTCACTCGAGCATCGGGTCCCCCAGTGGCTGGGCCAGGGAGAAGTGGGTGGCTGCCCCCAGGTAATGGGGCTTCCTCTGCAGGACAGAGGGCCCAGCAGACCCATGTGGCCGACAGGGCTGGGGGTTGGAGGACACCCTGCTGGGCAGCCCACAAGGGAATCAATCAGCAGGACGACTTCAATGAGCTACAGCTGGGGTCTGAGGCCGGGCGCCATGTTCCAAAGCACCAGATGGGTCCACCATGGATGCGCTCTCCTCGGGGCTGGCATATGCCAGGAGCGGGTGGGGACGTCGGGGGACAGGGCAGGTGCCCTAAGCTCCCTGGGCCTCCAGATCCCCATCTGTAGAGGGAGCTCAGCAGCCAGCCCCCCTAAAGACACACAGACACACACGAGCACAGATGGTCCCGAAGCCCCCGCCACACGTGAGGGACTAGAAGCAACCCCTCCATGACTCACAGGTGGGCAGGACTGCCACGGAGGCGGTGACCAGGCTCTTGATGCCCAGGGTGCTGAGGGTGCCACGCAGGAGGCCGCAGGTGAAGGCCAGGAACTGGGGTGGAGGGGATCACCATGGGAAAGGGCAGGCCAGCGCCCAGGAGGGGGCCTTGTCGGACTTAGGGCTCGTAGGTCCCAGGCCTTGCAACACCCTCTAGCTTGGGGAGAGTCCTAACTTGGTGTGAGGGTTGCTAAGCACCAGAAGTAGTGTCTCAACAACCCCCCCCCCCCATACCTTGGGTGCTTCCTCCAGATATTGCAGGCCCGAGGCCATCCGGACGAGGAGGGGGAAGTCATTGTCCTGTAGGATGTAGGTCCCCTGGGGGCAGAGGAGTGGGGACTGTGTATACTGGCGGGAGAGGTGGGGAGCCACACCCAGGGGATCCATCCCTTCAGGCTGGAAGGGCCCTTCTGTCAGAGCTGTGGAAGGACCCAGGGGCTACGTGACTGGGGCTTGGTGTCCTCCCATCATGGGGACAGAGAAGGAAACAGCCCTTGCCTCCTGGGGGTCCAGGCACAGCGTGGGCACCTCATGGGAATCTGGACAGGGCCAAGACAAGCAGCCTCATGCTGAGGGGAGGTGCCAGCAGCCACAAGAGGCCTCTTGCCAACACTGGGACTCATCCCAGAGGGCCTGGGGGAATCCTGGGAAAGGGTGCTGCACCACAGCCTCTTGACTCCCCTCAGTGGAGGGAACAGAAGCCCCCAGGATGTGGTCGCCCAGCCCCAAGCTCTTTTCCTGGAGGCAGGGTGGGGACCGGCCTGGGCTCCCAGCTCAGGGCAGGTCCCTAATGGGCCAGCCGGGCCTGCTGCATCATCCCCACTGGGGGTGCCCCTCCCGCGCTTCCTGGTTTCATCTTCTGCTTCTAGTCAGGAAGCCAGTGGAGTGGGAATGGCTGGTGGGGCCGGGACTGGCACCTGGTGGTTGGTGCGGAGGCCATCCATCTGCTTCTGGAACACGGCCGCCCACATGTCCTTGCACAGGAACTTGAGGGCGTCCACCTCCTCCCTGAAGGCCAGGGTGTCCCGGGGCAGCCTGGGGGGCAGGGGTGGGAGTGAGGGAGAGGGAGGAAGCCAGGCCGGGTTCCCGAGTGGAGCAGTGCAACCTTCCCGCCCCGGTGGGTGTGCCCAGGAAGAGGACCCAGCCTGGGCATCCTGCTGCCCCTGCCAGCCGGGGTCGGGGAGGCAGGAGTGGCGGAGGCTCTCACCTCTCGCCCAGAGCCTGGCCCACGTGGAAGCCCATGCCCTCCAGGACCGACAGGCTTGTCTTCTGTCCCTAGAGGGGCAGGAAGAGAGGTTCAGGGGGCACCCACTGCATCAGCTCGAAGGGGACTGAGACCATCCTGGCCCGCCCTGTCAGTTCCGGGGTGAGGAGGCACAGGAGAGGGAGGGGCTGGCCCGGGCTCAGCTGGCCACTGCAGGTTCCAGGCAGGCCTCCGCAGGCCGGGCGGACTCTCCAATCCCAACACTCCCATCCCATCAAGCCCTCAGGACCAGCTGTCCCCCACGCCAGAGAAAACGGGGCCTTCCCGAGGCTCAGCTCACCCCCACCCAGCAAGGCAGCACTGAGAACACCATACTTATTCTACATGCCTTCAGAGGGGGACCCTCACAGCATCTCTATGGGGCAGGCACTGCGGTAACCCCCCAGAGGCTTGAGGTGACCTGCCCAAGGCCACACACTGCAAGCAGAGGGGCTATGGGGAGCACACTGGGTGAGGCCAGAGTTGGGGCCAGAAAGGTATAGGCCCCGGCCCCCCACTGTGGTCAGCAGGGCCTGTAAAGTCAGCTAGAATCACCAAAAAACAGGCAGGTGCTGTCGACTGATTCCAACTCACGGCAAACCCCATGTATGTCAGAGGAGAACTGTTCTCCAGAGGGTTCTTAATGGCTGGTTTTGCAGAAGTAGCTCTCTAGGCCTTTCTTCAGAGGCACCTCTAAGTGGTCTCAAACCTCCAACTTTTCAGTTAACAGCTGAGCATGTTAACCATTTGCACCATCCAGGAATTCCCAAGTACGACCCCACTGTCACAGACTGAACGTGTGTCAACTTAGCCAGGCCATGATTCCCAGTATTGTGTGATTGTCCACCATTTTGTCATCTGCTGTGATTTTCCTATGTGTTGTAAATCCTATCTATCTCTGTGATGTTAATGAGGCAGGATTCCAGGCAGTTATGTTAATGAGGCAACACTCAATCTACAGGATTAGGTGGCATTTTGAATCAATCTCTTTTGAGATATAAAAGAGACAAGCCAACAGAGAGACAAGGGGACCTCATGCCACCAAAAATGAAGAACCAGGAGGGGAGCCTGTCCTTTGGACCTGGGGTCCCTGCACTGAGAAGCTCCCGGACCAGGGAAAGACTGATGACAAGGACCTTTCAGAGAGAGAAAGCCTTCCCCTGGAGCTGGTGCCCTGAATTCAGACTTCTACGATCCTAGGCTGTGAGAGAATAAATGTGTTTGTTAAATCCATCCACTTGTGGCATTTCTGGTATAGCAGTGCTGGATAACTAAGACACCCATGAATTAAAATATCAGCCACAACGTGGGGAGGAGTACTGACGGGGCTGGTGTGGGGTGGGGCGCCTGCGCTCACTGGGTGTCTGCCCACCATCCGTCCGCTGTCTGTCCGTGTGCTCATGCACAGGGACTGGCACGGCCCAAGGAGGGAAGACGTTTATGTATTTCTTTATTCTCATGAGCTGGAGAGAGCTGGGATGGAGGCGCAGACTGGGAGTGTGAGACACATCAGGATGGCCCACGGTGGGAGGAGCGTGCGTTTCTGAGCTCATCCCGCAGAATGGAAGCGGGAGAACAGGGAGCAGGTGGAGCCAGCTGGAATATGGGGAGGAGGACGCCCGCCGGCCCCCTGGACGGTCCTCTCAGGAGGCTTCCCACCCCCACAGTCGTCACCCCCTTCCTTTGGGAATGACTTCCAGTTGTCTCCCCCAACTGGTCCACATCATCCCTAGAGCGACCTGAAGGGTGTGTGGGGGCTCCCTGCCAAGATGGCAGCCCCCTGTGAAGGTGGCCAAGCCTCAGCCTGCCGGAACCCAGCCCCACTCTTCAGCTCAGCCCTGCTACCAACTACACCCGCTTCCCCTGGCTGCAAGGCTCCGGGACACCTCCCTATCGCCCTCCCCGGCTGGGTCCTCGATGGCAGCCCTGTCCACCATGCGCTGTCACTGAGGGGGACGTCAGTCAGTGGGGGCAGGGCCCAGTATCACCGGTGTGCCTCCGACCCGCCACAGCCAGCCCAGGGCTCCGCCTCTTACTGAGCAGAGGCGGGACCAACACAGCCCAGAGTTGGGGTTTGGTCATACACTGTGTGCTGGGTGGGGCTTTGTAGAAACACTCTCATTTAATTTAATGGCCCATAAGGTAGGCTGTGGGGCCCTGGTGGCGCACTGGTTAAGTGTTTGGCTGCTAACCAAAAGGTCGGCAGTTCAAATCCACCAGCCACTCCCTGGAACCCTATGGCGCAGTTCTACTCTGTCCTACGGGGTCACTACGAGTCGGAATCCACTCAATGGCAATGGGTTGGGTTTGCTTTTTTGGTAAGGTAGGCCGTACGTCACACCTGGAGACTGGGCTCAGTAGGGTTATGGCAAACCTGCCAAAGGCTTCACCGAGCCACCAGGCGGGTCCGCGGGGAACGCCATCCACCGTGGTCCTGGCGGCAGTGAGGCTGGAGTGAGGCAGCCTGGGGGCAGCTATGGGAGCGGGAGGCCTGAGCGGAGGGGCTGAGTTTCAGAGCCAGAGCCCCTCTTCTCTGCCAGGTCCCCAGGCTCCCAGGCCTCGCCCTCTTCCGGTACTGTGGGCTCGTCCTTCGGGAACCGGGCATGGGGGATGACCCAGCTTCCCGCTGGATGGCACTGGGGCGCTCTCTGGTGTCACCAGTCTGCTCCCCTCGCGTTTCCTCAGAGCTGGCCACCTGCGGAGGGTGACCAGTTGGGTGCGGGAGATGAGCGTGAGGTGTGAGAGCAGAGTGAGCGGGACAGTCCGAACAGCCACGGGTGACAAGGGCCAAAGGAGGAGACTCTGCCCGGTGTCCCTCTCATGGCAGCACTACCCAGTGACTCAGTGTGTGTGCCCCGGGCCAGCCTGCCTGGGCCAGATCCACCCCTGCCACTGACCAGTGTGGACCTGGGCTAGTGGCCTGCCTGCCCCGTGCCTCAGTTTCCTCGTGCGTAAAAGGAAGATCATGTTGCCACTAGCTCCTTCCTGGAATCCTTATGGGGACTAATGGGGTTGGTGAGTATAAGCAAGGCACTCTCAGTGAGGCTTAGATGCTGTCACCCATGAGCGTGTATTAACGCCTCTGCACCCCTCAAATGAGGTGGCTCATGAGAGACGAAGCCTTTGGCTGGAAAGTAAACCCCGTGAAAGAAGGGGCTGTTGTCTGGGCTGACGTAGCCCTGGGCCTTGCAAGACCGCTTGCCCGGTGGCTGTGGCCCCCCTGTAACCTCCCCCTTGAGGTGTGCTCCCAGAGGCAGGTGGGCTCCGCCGTGCCCGGGCACATCCTATGTCCCTGCTCTCCAGGATTCCCAGTGTTACAGTGGAGAAGCTTGGGCTCACTTGCTCATTCCACAAACACTTCCAGGGGGTTCCCAGGGGCTCCCGACCGTGCCTGGTGGGGGCAACAGGTGTCCAGCGGACACTGGGGGTGACCCAAGGAGAGGGCAGGAGCCGGCAGCATGGACAGGCAGAAGACACTCCACTCGGGGAATGGGGAGGAGGAGGGAATTCCCAGCAGAGGGTGTGTGCAGAGGCAGAGCCCAGTCCCGTGGCAGTGGAGTCGATTCCGGCTCACAGCGACCCTGTGGGACAGAGTAGAACTGCCCCATAGGGTTTCCAAGGAGTGCCTGGTGGATTCAAACTGCTGATCTTTTGGTTAGCAGCCGAGCTCCTAACCACTGTGCCACCAGGGCTCCGCAAGGGCAGAGAGGCATAGAAAAAGCTCAGCCTGGCTGGGGAAGGCTGCTCAGGCCGTGAGGATGGGGAGGTGGGCAGGGGAGGTGAGGAAACAAGAGGCCAGATCCTGCAGAGGGCCGAGGAACATGCAGTCTACCGCTGATCCTCACAACACAGGTCTTGGCCCGGCCCAGAGCGGGCCCTGCCGGTGCAGCTGCCGTTCTACTGGGGCAGCGTACAAGAATTAATGATGCAATTACTGATTTAATTACAATCGCGGCGGCCGCCAGGAGGGAGAAATGGTCTGCCGTGAGAGAGCTCGCCGGGGACTTCTGAGAAGGGAAATGACTGGGAGGGCGGGATGATGTCTGCCTGTGTCTGAAGGAAGAGAAGGCAGATGCACGCAGAGGGCGGGGTGGGGGCTTCCCGGTCCAGGGGGCAGCCAGGTTTAAGGGCAAAGAGCAGGACCTGTGGAGGGCAGTCACAGGGGGAGGAGGGCCAAGATGGGACCAGAGAATCAACAGGGTCCATCTGCCCAGCTGGGAGCTTGGCGGGGAGTCCAGAAGGGGGCCGGCAAATTCAAGTTCCCGTTCAATGAAGTTCAGACGCCTGGATCAGCGCCCTGATGCCACCAATGACGAGATGCGCGGCCTCGGGCAAGTGATCCAATTGCCCAGTGCCTCAGCTTCCCCGTGCGAAATGGGGCTCATGGCGGTGTTGCTGTGAGGGAGGACTCTGATATGTGTAAAAAGCACTTACAGGACCTGGCACAGGGCACCAGCCCAATTCACAGCAGTAGGTACTGCTGGACCCTCACCAATAGGAGCCAACTCCGTATTTGCTGAACTGAAAAGACGGGGGTACCGGGGCTGCGGGGAATACAGACAGAAGGAGAGGAAAACAGGACATGGGGCAGCAAAGGGACAGGGACAAGAAAGTCCTGGGAAGAAAGGGAGAAAGAGGAAGAGGGAAGTTGCCTCACTTTCCTCTATTACGGCCTGTCTCCTAGGGCTTTGTGGTGTTCATGCCTGAGTCCCTGCAAAGCTTCTGAGATTAAGGATTCATCATTCTCATGGAAGGCGAGGGCTGTCCCATTCCTGCGGATCCTGCACTGACTCTGGGGCTCACCACACCTGCTTCTGTCGAGTTTACAGAGCCGAAAGGAAATGAGATAATGCAAGGAACGGAGAAGAACCCCTTAGAGGAGAACCCCTCATCGGGGTCTGCACCAATGGCACCCACAAAACACAACAGCCATTGGAAGGGAGGCACAGTCAGAGACAAACCAAAGTTTTTGGAAATGCAAATGAGGGTGGCCCACACAGACATGTTTTAATAAGGGAGCCGAATAACACTCATCCGTAAGCTAGATAAAACCTACCAGATGGTCAAAAAAAAAAAAAAACCAAAACACACAAGGCAGGAAGAAATGAGAGGAAATTTATAAGACACACAGGAGAGATCCAGAAAGTCCAATAACCATCTGGGTGCCAAGAGGACACATGGGAACAATGCAGGGGAAGAAATAATCAAAGAACGAATAAGAGAAAATGTCTTGTGCTAAAGGGAGATTCCAGCGTTCAGACTGAAAAGGCCCGTGGGGCTCCAAGGAGGATGAATGGAGAGCAAGCAAACCACACCTGAGACTTCAGAACCTGGGAGACAAAGAGATCAGAAAGATCCACCTAAGCTGAGGCAGGAGGGAGCTGGGTGGGGCCTTGTAATTGGAGTCTTCCTTCTCCTTGGCCTGTCCTGCCCTGCCCCACCCTCCCCCGTGCCCCCCTCCCCCCGGTTATTTATGAGGTGCTACTCTCTCCTCAGCAGAAGGTGACCTTGTTCAGCCCCCACCTTTAGAGCCTTTTGTGCCAGGCCCAGGCTGGGGACCCAGGATAGGGCCGCCCTGGCTCCTGTCTTAAGGAAATCACTGAGACTAGAGGCAAATTCTCGGTTTTACCAAGGTGAATGGCACCAGAAGACCCAAAAGAAGTTATCAGTGAGTGAAGGGGTGAAAGAGAATGAGTGAGAGAGAGAATAAAGCCGGTACAACTCCCACCCGGTCGACCTGGACTCTGCCCCTCACCCAACAAGACATCCCCAACAACCTGTTAGAGTTTGAGTTGTGCCCCCCGCAAAATATGTATTGAAATTCTGGCCCCTGTACCTGTAAATAGGAAACCCTTGTGGCGTAGTGGTTAAGAGCTACGGCTGCTAACTAAAAGGCTGGCAGTCTGAATCCACCAGGCGCTCCTTGGAAACCACATAGGGCAGTTCTACTCTGTCCTACAGGGTCGCTATAAGTCAGAATCAACTTGGAACCAACAGGTTTGTTTTTAATACCTGTAAATAAAGAGCCCTGGTGGCGCAATGGTTAAGTGCTTGGCTGCTAACCAAAAGGTCGGTGGTTCGAACTCACCAGCTGCTCTGCAGAAGAAAGATGTGGCAGTCAGCCTCCGTAAAGATTTACAACCTTGGAAAGCTATGGTGGCAGTTCTACTTGTCCTATAGGGTTGCTATGAGTCAGAACCGACTTGACAGCACACAATAACAACATACCTGCCTAAGTGGAATCCCTGGGTGGTGCAAATGGTTAATACACTCAAGTTGCTAACTGAAAGGCTAGAGGTTCAAGTCCACCCAGAGGTTCCCTGGAAGAAAAGGCCTGGTGATGTACTACTGGAAACTCAGCCGCTGAAAACCCTATGGAGCACAGCTCTACTCTGGCACGTATGGGGTCACCATGAGTCAGAGCCGACTTGACAGTACTGGATTTTATATCTGTAAATATGACTGTTGGGAAATAAGAGTTTTCTTTGTCAATTAATTATACCGGAGTAGAGTGGGTTCTAAATCTAATCACTTTTGAGTTAAAAAAAGAACGGCCATAGATGCAAACACACACACACACAACGTACACACAACACACACAGTGAAGACAGGTGCCGTGCGAGGACTACTATAAGCCTAGGATTGCCAAGGAGCCAAGGAACGCCTGGGGCTACTGACCAGGAAGAAATCAACAAGGCTGAGACCCTGATTTGAACTTCTTGTCTCCAGAACTGTGAGAAAATAAATTTCTGTTCTCTCAAGCCACCCACTTGTGGTATTTGTGTTACAGCAGCGGTAAGAAACTAAGATATAACCCCAAATCCCGTCTTCTACTCCCTCCTACTCTCAGCTCCTCCTAGTCCTCCTCCACCTTCCTGCACTGAAGTTTGGTTGTGGCCTCTGCTCGGGATTCCTGCAGCAGCAACAACCCTCCCAGCCACACCTCCAATCCAGACCACTGGCCAGAGAGGCCTCTTTAGAAAGTAAACCTGCTCAAGGCATGTAACACCTGATTCCATGGGTCCCACCGCCCTTAGGACACAGCCCTAGTTCGCAGCCAGGCCAACAGTGCCCTGGGCTCCCCATCCCCGCCAACCTCCAGGCCCTGGCTCCCCTGCCCATGGCCCACCATATCTCTCTCCACACTCCCCGCCAGGGCTCTGCACCCACCGCTCCTGCCAGCAATGGGCTCGGTTCCAGCCTCCTGTCTGAGGGCAAGGGCTGTAGGTGTTAGCTGCCCCATCCACCCAGGCCCTCCTCAGGGAAGGTGTGGTTGCTGGGCACTTGCCAGGCCTGGTGGGGGAAGGCCCGATTCTGCGGGCTGTCCTGGGGTTCTCGACATAGCTTGTTACACACGCTGGGAGGAATTCCCTCCTTTGCCCAAAGGCCCCCCTTATCTTCAAAGCTTCCCCTTCCTCCAAGAGTATTTCCTGGATCCTTTGCTGGTCTTCCATTAAATGACCTGTAATCCTCCGGCTGGGGGCCAGCAACTTACTAAGCCTCCCTTTGACCACCACAAATAACCATCTACCAGGCAGGAGGTGTCAAACCCAGAGCTGAAACACTGACTGTGGCTCCCGAGCGCCTAGGCTGCGGGACAGACGAATGAGCCACCGTCCCTGTCCTCAGGGGCAGACCCTATGACACAGACAGAGGTGCGGCCAGTGTAAACTTCAGAGCCAGGCGGCCGGGTCCTGATTGTGCCTCTGACTGTCCCTGTGGCCTCGGGACAGGCCCTTCCTCCCTTGAGCCTCAGTTCCCCTTCTGTAAAATGAGGACAATAATGTCTAAGTCAGGGGGCTGTTCTGAGGACGACCAGTATCAGCTGCTGCAGAGTCAGTTCCGACTCATGGCGACCCCATGTGTGCAGAGTAGAACTGCACTCCATCGGATTTTCATGGCTGGGACCTTGTGGAAGCAGATCACTGGGTCTTTCCTCCAAGGCGCCTCTGGGCGGCTTTGTACTGCCAACCTTCGGCTAGTAGCCCAGCCCTTAACCGTTCACACCACCCAAAGACTCCATTGTGAGGACCAAGGTAAAATACCGTGCTGGAGGAGATGTTAAGTGCCCACGTGTCTTAGTCACCCAGCGCTGCTACGAGAGAAATACCACAAGTCGGAGGCTTTCACAAATAGAAGTTTATTTTCTTACAGTTTAGGAGGCTAGAAGTCCAAATTCAGAGCACTTGGCTCTAGGGAAAAGCTTTCTCTCTGTCAGCTCTGGGGGAAGGTCCTTGTCTCTTCAGCTTCTGTTTCCTGGTTCCTTGGAGATCTCCATGTGGCTTGGAACCCATCTTCCCCCATCTCAGCTAGCTGAATCTGCCAAGAGACTGACTTGACATGCCCTACACTAATCCTGCCTCATTAACATAACGAAGACAACCCATTCCCAAGTGACCACAAGTATCAAAAAACCAAAAACCAAGTCATTGCCACTGCGTCGATTCTGCCTCGTGGTGATCCTGTAGGACAGAGTAGAACTGCACCTCAGAATTTCCAAGGAGTGGCTACTGGATTCGAACTGCCAGCCTTCTGGTTAGCAGCTGAGCTCTTAACCACTGAACCACCAGGGCTCCAATCACAGGTATCTGGGTTAGGATTTATAACCCATATTTTTGAGGGACACAGTTCAATCCATAACACCAGAGAACAGGGGACCAACACTTGTTGGATCAAAGAGAAGGAATGGAGAGAGGAAGGGGGCCAGAAGCGAAAGAGAAAGGACTATGAGGAAACAGAGCATTGTCCCACAAAGTGTCCCCAAAAAACAGAGCTCCCTAGGTCAAAGGTTGTGAGGAAACAGCTTTCACCCCTGGCTGCGCTGAGGCCCGACACCCAGCTCACACCCCAGTCTCACCGGAATCTCCAGCGTGGGATTCGGCAAGGAGATTCTACCCTGCAGCCGAGTGGAAAACCGCGGCCCCAGTCACAGGCACAGCCATGCGTTCTGGAAAGCTCTCTGGTAAGCAAAAGGGAGCAACCGAGTGATGCTGACCAGCTTGAGCTCAGAAACCCATTAAAGTCCTTCCGGAGAGCTCAGAGCATCAGGCAAAGGTCAGGCAAAGCACGCTGAGGGAAGCGCAAGCGGGAGTTTACAGCCCAGGTGTTGGAAGGGGGAGGCCAAGTTAAACTCCCACCTCTGCCACCTGTGAGTGAGGAATTCAACTGGCCAGAGCCTTTGCTTCCTCATCTATAAAGTGGGGCTGATCACGCCAGCCTCTTTGGGTTGCTAGGAGGATCAAATGAAACCGGGATGCGCAGCACACACCCAGCACGGAGGAATCACTCCACTGTGGGAAGGGCTGTTGTTGGTCATCGTACGGATGTACCCCCACCCACGCCCTCATGGCACAGCATCTGCATGCGCTTCTCCAACCCACCCATAGTGAGGACCTACTATGTGCCGGGGTACACACTGCTGATCGACATACACCTGGTCCCAGACCACGCACAGCTCACAGTCTGGGAGGGGAGACGGATATGAATCAAAGGTTAAACTCCACTGCCGACGAGTGGATTCTGACTCAGGGTGACCCCACGTGTTACAGAGCAGAACTGAGCTCCACAGGGTTCTCTTGGCTGCAGTCTTTACAGAAGCAGATCACCAGGGCTTTCTTCCATGGTGCTGCTGGATGGTTGAAAGCGCGCACGTTTAGGTTAGTGTTGTTGTTGTTGTTAGGTGCCGCAGAAGTCGATTCCAACTCGTGGCGGCCTTGTAGGAGGGAGTAGAACTGCCCCACAGGATTTCCTAAGCTGTAATCCTCACGGGAGCAGATCGCCACGTCTTTCTGCCACAGAGCCACTGGGTGGGTTCAAACCACCAACCTTTTGGTTAGCAGCCGAGGTCAGTAGTTGAGCGCAAACCATTTGCACCACCCAGGGACCCAAAGGGTGATACAGATAGAGTTCAGATAAACTTTTAGTGAGTGTGATGAGGGCCGCCACAGAAAAAGCGGGGAAGGGGCTGTGAGAATATAAAAGGAGACTGTCTTAGGCTGGGTTCTGTAGAGAAGGAAAACCAGTCAAGTGTATAAATATGTAGAGATTGACGAATCCCAAGATCAGCAGATAAGCTGATAGCTCAAGTCCCAAGAACTGGAGGTCAGATGAACAGGAGGCAGCCGCAGGATCCAGAGGGAGCAAAAAGCTAGAACGTCTGCTTATATTCGGAAACAGGCCACGCCCCCAAGGAAACTCCCTTTCAACTGATTGGCTACTCACAGCAGATCCCATCATGGGAGTGATCACATATAAACTTGGAGGTTCATGGCCCAGCCGAGCTGACACACAATCTTAACCATCACAGAGACCGTGAACTTGACCGGGGGCTTAGGGAAGGCTTTCCAGATGGAGGGGCATTTGAGCCAAGATCTGAAGGGTTAATATGGTTAACACAGGAAAGAAATAAGCAGGGAGGTGAAGGAAGAGGCTGGTAGAGGTGGAGAGTCGGGAGGGGAAAGATGGGAAACATCTAGACAACAGAAGGGAGGGAGCCTGAGGAAAGGCAGGAGTTGAGGGAGAGGAGGCAGACGTCGGAGGACTCCTGAGTTTCTAGTTTGAAGCCAGAATGGAGAAGGTGCCGAGAAATTGCAACCCCTTTCCCAACACACACACCCCAACGTACACTCCCTCTCCCATGCCCTATATTTCTCATAGCATTTAGGTGATGCACCGTTTGCAGTTGGCTGCTAACCTAAAGGTTGGTGGTTCAAAGCCACCCAGCAGTACCACGGAAGAAACCTTCTGGTGATCTGCTTCCGGAAAGACCACAGCCAAGAAAACCCTATAGAGCAGTTCTACTCTGTAACCCGTGAGGTTGCCATGAGTCGTAATTAACTTGACAGCAACTAACAACAACAACAAGCACATACAGGTAATCCCCATCTTACGACATATTCAAGTTACAGTGAACCGTGCTTACGATAGTCCCTTTTGTTTTGTACAACATTAGGAATATGCACTACATACGATGTTGCAGTGCGTAATCTGCTGACGCTATAATTCTCAGATGTAATGTTGCCAACCTCCAGAGACAAATAAAGATCGGATTTAGAAAGATACTCATAGTAAAAGGCAGTAATAATGAAACCTAAAAAAACCAAGATATTACACTTAGGTCAGATCCACTTATGATGGAGTAGTCGGACTGGAACCCCATCATAAGTTGGGGACTGCCTGTACTTTACTCACTCATCTTATTTCCTGTCTCCCCTCGACTAAAACAAGCTCTAGGAGGGCAAGCATTTATATATGGTTCACAGAGGCGTCCCCAGAGCCTACAGCAGAGTCCGGCACCTTGCAGATTTTAGTGAAAGTTTGTTGAATGAATGAATGAACTCAGTAGTCAACAAGCTCAGGTGTGAAAACAAACAACACTAGGACTGGAAATCCTATCTGAGAAGAAAGCTTAAGCCGATAAAAGAGTCTTGCGTCTAGATGATGATGATGAAGATCATGACAAAAAGTACCACAGCCCCCTCTCATTAAGCACCTACTCTGTGCGAGACTCCCCAACCCTTTTTATCCCGGCATCGGATTTGATAACAAGAGCGCCCGTGTTTTGAGGGCTGAGTATGTGCTTTGAAGGTTTAGCTCATTTAATCTTCACAAGGCCCAATTTTCAAAATACCAAGCACACTCCGACCAAACCAAAACCAAACTTGTTGCTGTCAAATCGATTCTGGCTCATGGCGAACCTATGTGTTACAGAGCAGAACTGCTCCAGAAGGTTATCTTGGCTGTAATCTTTAGGTAAACAGATCGCCAGGCCTTTCCTCTGCAGCACCAGTGGGTGGGTTTGAACCATTAATCTTTAGGTTAGTAAGCTAGTGCAAAACATTGGTGCCATGCTGGGACCTAACATGCTCCTACTTCAGAGTTTCTGCACCGCCTGTCTCTTCTTACTGGAAGGTTCTCTTCCACCACTTATACAAGGCTTGTTTCCTCCCTTTTCCTCCTCAGAAACGCTGTCCCTGACATCCACCATTCTATCCCTCTTCCTTCCCCGACTCTACTGAAGTTTTCTTTACAGGACTTCTCACTAGTGGATGGGATAGTAAAAATTTTATTGATTGTTTGTTTGATTCCCCAATTAAGACGTAAGCTTCACTGAGGTCAGGGATTTTGTCTTACAACAAAAGTGCCTGGAATACAATCGGCGCTCAACAATGCTTGTCCAGTGAATAAATGGCTCACTCTGGGATGCCCTTTTTAGAAAGAAGGAATCTGAGGCATACAGAGGTTTGTCAATGGGTCGCAAACCGAGTGAGTGGTAGAGGCGGATTCAACTCAGGCGGTAAACCCTGAGTAAACACCCAGTGATTACGGAAATTACTAATCGCTTCCTCTGTGCCAGGTTTTGAGCTAAGTGCTTTAACCTGGATTATCTCGCTCAATTCGAACAATCGTCCGCGGGGCCGATACTGTTGCTACCCCACTTTACACAGCAACCGCCCGAGATCACCCAGCAAGACAAAGGCGGGGCCGGGGTTCCAACCCGGGAAACCGACGTGCCCTCCGCGCCCCCCGGGGCCATGATCTGCCCTTCCCGACGCAGCCCGCGCCTCCATCCCCAGCGCCCGGCGCTCACCCCGGGACTGGGGTCGGGGTCGCGAGCCCACAGCTCTGCCACCATCTCCGTGTGCAGAAACTCGAACAGCACAGCGTCCGCCATACGTTCGCCTCGCGCGCCCAACGACAGTCCAGCGCTCCCTGCTCTCATTGGCCCGGCTACGTAGGCCTCGCCTCCCGCATGCCCGCCTACTCCCGCTTCCATTGGTCTCTTAGACTAGTCCCGCCTCCCACGGGAGCACAACGAAACACCAGAAGGGCTACTTCTTCTTTCATTGGCAGCACGCGGCAGCACATCACGGCCTCTTCCGCCCTTACCCTGCGTCCGTTCTGTTTCCGGCTCTTTGAGTATTTCCACTTGGAGACTCACTGATACAGGTGACTTGCCTCGATTTTTAAACCCCTCTTTGTCCATTACAAACTCTCCTTCGCCGCACAACTCGGAAGTGCCGACCCTACCGCTTACCTATTGGCTGTGCCTAGATTCACGTGACTCCTGCACACACGCGCTCAAAGCCGGGCCTGAGAACTTGCTTCCTGATTGGGAGTTCAGCTACCCACGTGTCTTGGCTGCCCACGCAGGTGCAACACGTTCCGCGGTTACCAGGGACTTCTGCTCTCTTACTGTACTTGTACGGACTTTGCTCGTCTGCTGGGTAGCGGATCGCGCAGGCCCGGAGCTCCGGTGACTCGGTACGGTCTTCAGCGGTACAGCCCCCACTAGCGCACCCTTCCCGGACTCCAGCCTGACACCATTTCCATGACCCTGACACTGGTCCCCGAGCTCAGGAGCCCGTCTGCTTCCGGGTCTGAGACAGACTTGGAGGAAGATGTGGAGGGTGTGGCCTCTGCTAGGAGGCAGATTTGTAAAGAGCTCAATTTGGGATCTTGGGAACTCGGGCCCCAGGGCCTTGATTAAGCTGGTCGTCAGTTTTCCCATCGGTACGACTAAAGAGGCTGGGGTCCAATTGCCCCATCATCACCAGCAGGGGTGAGGAGTCCCTGTTTATAGAAGAGGAAACTTTGGCTCAGACAGAGGAAACGGTTGGCTCCCAATCACGTAGAGAGTCAGAGGAGGGGCTAACTGGGTAAGTTAGCAGGGCCTCGAGACAGGCTCAGAAGCAAGGGGAGGAACCAGATCCAAGGTGCGGGGCTACGCACCCAGCGGTGAACCCGTACCCCAGGTTCAGAACGTCATCCAGGGGTCAGGATAGCCCTGAGGTGACAGCGCGATAAGCGGGGGGCTATGCTGGAGACAGAGCTAGGCTCCCGCCTCTCATGCCGTGCCTCCGCTCCTCTTCTCCCTAGCTCGGAGCCATGGCGTCCCAGGGCCGTAGGGGGAGGCCACTGCAGAGACCCGAAACGGTGGTGCCTGGGGAGGCTGCCGAGACGGACTCAGAGCTCTCCGCATCCTCGTCGGAGGAGGAAGAGCTGTACCTGGGCCCGTCGGGCCCGACGCGCGGCCGCCCCACGGGGCTACGGGTGGCCGGAGAGGCCGCGGAGACCGACTCGGAGCCGGAGCCGGAGCCGACGGCCGCACCGGGGGACCTGCCTCCGCTCGTGGTGCAGTGGGAACCGGCAGAGGAGGCGTGGGGCGCCGTGGAGAGCCCGGCGCCCCCCCCTGCGCGCTCTCTGCTGCAGCTCCGACTGGCCGAGAGCCAGGAGCGCCTGGACCACGACGTGGCGGCGGTAGTGAGCGGTGTCTACCGCCGCGCGGGCCGCGACGTGGCCGCCCTGGCCGCTCGGCTGGCAGCCTCCCAGGCAGCAGGGCTGGCTGCGGCTCATAGCGTGCGCCTGGCGCGGGGGGACCTCTGTGCGCTGGCCGAGCGCCTCGACATCGTGGCCGGCTGCCGCCTGCTGCCCGACATCCGCGGCGTCCCGGGGACCGAACCCGAGCCGGGCCCGGGTCCGCGAGCCTAGCCTGTCAACCGTTTGTCTCTACCGTCTTGCTGACTCTGGGACCAGGCTCTGTCACCTCTGTTGTCCCCTCCTCCGTGGTGCTGTCACTCTCAGGGCTAACCCCGCCCCCTGGATGATGCTCTGGAGTATGGGTTCACCCCTTGGTGCGTAGCCCTGCCCCGCCTCTTGGATCTGGTTCCTCCCCTGGGTCCTGGCACTGCCGTAGGTTCTGAGCCTGTCACTGGGCCTTGCTTCCTCCCGGTTCTGTTTCCGTCCCCGGGGCTTACCGTGCCCCACTTTGACCTGTGCTCTGCCTTTCTGAGTTTGGTTTCTGCTTCCAGGAGCCAGTCCCGGTTCTTCCACAGGAGTCCCTGGCATCTGGCACTGAATCCGAGGCACCTTCCGTTACACCCGGGCTACGCCTCCAGTCCTAGCTCCACTTCCAGGGATATTTCCCCACCAGCCTGGGTCCTTTTTCGGCTCTTCGGGTGCTACCCTGCCTGGCTCCCTCTCCTGGTTCTAGTTTTCGCTCCTCCTCCTCTGGCTTAGTCCCACCCCCTCAGCCTGATCTTGTTTCTTGGGTCCAGTTGTACACCCTTAGCGTTGGCTTGGCTTCGTTTCGCTTTTCCTATCCTGCTTATATCACCTTACTTATACTGAGCTCTGGGACCTCTATGGGCTACCTCATCGGGCCTAAGGTAATGCCCCACGGGTGCTACTGTGGTCTCCTCCGCGTTCTTTGGTCCAGGTGGGGTTTTCTCCCCGTTCTCCCTGCCAGGGTAGCGTCTCCTCCCAATTCTCCAGGCGAATGTGGCAGCCTCCTCCTGACTTCCGAGGTCCAAGGTGGCGCTTCTCCCTAGTCTCCAAGCCAAGGTGATTCTGCTTCTCAACTGACTGGGCCAAGATGGCGCCCCCTTTTAACTCCAGGCTGAAAGCGGCACCCTTAGGGCCCAATACAGCTCCGTTCTGGTGTTTTGGGCACAATAGGACACCACTTTGCAGATAAGGACCACATGTACAGTCTTCCCCGGCTTGGCCCCTGGATGCTAAAACCAAAAACCAAACCCGTTGCCCTCAAGTCGATACCGACTCATAGTGACCCTGTCGGATAGAGCAGAACTGCCGCATAGGGTTTCCAAGGCTGTAATCTTTACGGAAACAGATTGCCACTGACCTTTTGGTTAGCAGCCGAGCGCTTAACCACGGCACCACCGGGGATGGTAAAAGTCCTTGAATTTCTGACTGCTCAGGGGCTGCAGTTAGCAAGCTCTTTCTGTGCATGCCCACCTGCTCCCTCTCCTTGTCCCAGCTCTAGCCCTTCAGCCCCAATCACACTTTAGCAGTTGCTAGGGAGTCCTTTCTGACTCTTGACGACCCCATGTGTGTCATAGTAGAACTGCATTCCATGGGTTTTTCAATGGCTGATTTTTTGGGAAGTAGATTGCCAGGCCTTTCTTGCGAGGCACCTCTGGGTGCACTGGAACCTTGGTTAGCGGCCAAGCGCATTAACCATTTGTACTTCCCTCTTTTATCCCAACCTGAAGCTGAGATCTGCGCCTCCCAGGATAGAGAAGTGAGACAAGCCCTCTGGACAGACTCATCAAAACTCAAAACATTTATTGATAAGATCCTGTTGCTGTGTCTCCCATGAGGGTGGCGATGGGTTGGTTGGTGATTTGTCTGAGAATAGTGGTCCCAAGGGAGGGATCCTCATGTCTGCCCTATTGAAGGTGAAGCTGTCCTTGGGAAATCAGGGCCCCTCGTGTTTTCCCTGCTTCTGCATTCATTTGTGTTCCATGAATTCAACATGCATTTATTAAACACCTGTGGTATGCGTATCTGTGCTGAGTGCTGAGGGTAGGACAGCCAGTCTCTGCGCTCACAGAGCTCGCAGCCCAGTGGGGAAGACATGAATAAAATACTCTTATGAATCAATGGATATCTGTAATTAGAATTTATAGTTTAGATTGTTGTTGTTAGTTGCTGTTGAGTCAGTTCTGACTCTTGGTGACCCCATGCATGCAGACTGGAAGTGCTCCATAAGGTCTTCAAGGCGGTGACCTTTTGGAAGCAGGTCGCCGGGCCTGTCTCCCAAGGCGCCTCTGGGCGGATGCGAACCACTAACCTTTTGGCTAGTAGTCAAGTGCTTAACCTACTAGGCTTTAACCTAATCTGCGGGATTCAGAGAGCTTCCCTGAGGAAGTGATGATGAGTTTGAGTTGAGCCTGAAACGTTAAAAGAAATCCCGTTGCCGTCGAGTCAATTCTGACGCACAGTGACTCTGTAGGACAGAGTAGAACTGCCCCATAGGGTTTCCAAGGAGTGCCTGGGGGATCTGAACTTTTGGTTAGCAGCTGAGATCTTAACCATTGCACAGGTAGGTGAAATGGGAATGGGGTGGAGGAGAGTGGTAGGCAGAAGGAACAGAATATGCAAAGGCCCTGGGTCAGAAGGAAACCTAACCTATTGAAGTAACAGAAACCCAAAAAACAAACTCATTGCTGTCAAGTTGGTTTCGACTCATATGGCTACCCCGTGTGTTACAGTGTAGAACTGCTCCATAGAGTCGTCTTGGCTGTCTGGATGGTGCAAATGGTTAAGCGCTTAACACCTGGCCAAATGGTTAGCGCTTCAAACCTACCCAGAGGTGCCTCAGAAAACAGGCCTGACGATCTGCTTGCGAAAGGTCACAGCCTTGAAAACACTATGATGCAGTTCTGCTTGGCACACAGGGGTTCGCCATGAGTCAGAGTGGACTGGACAGTAAGTAAAAACAACAATAATCTTTCTGGAAGCAGATTGCCAGGCCTTTCTTCTGCAGCAATCTGGGTGAGTTTGAACCACCAACCTTTAGATTAGTAGTCTAGCACAAACTGTTTGCACCAGCCTTATTGAAATGACAGAAGAAGGTTACTTTTTCTACTCCCCTGTGACTCGATGGCAGTAGATTTGGTCTGGTTTGGAGTGGAGGGCAGTAGAGGTGGGCGGTGAGGGTGGTGCCAGCATGGGCCAGACTGAGCTGGGCTTTTAAGCCATGTAAGATATAAAGTTTTGTTTTTTTCGGAATTGAAGTTTCTTCTATTTATTTTTAATTTTTTTAAATTTTATTTTGTTGTTGAGAATATACACGGTGAAACATACACCATTTCAAGAGTGTCTACACGTACATTCACTGATTACATTCTTTGAGTTGTGCGACCGTTCTCACCTCCTTTTCTGACTTGTTCCTCCCCTATTAAGATAAACTCATTGCCCTCTAAGGTTCGTATTTAATCTTTCCCGTTGCTGTTGTCAGTTTGATCCCATATAGATAGTTCTTAAAAGAACATAATGATCAAGGCAGACATTCTTTACTAGTTAAGCTAAACTATTGTTTGGTATTGAGCAACCAGTAGTTTTCAGAGGCAACCACATTGCAGGCTCACCAGGCACAGAGTCATCGTCACCAAACACATCTAATGGTGCCATTCTTGGCTTCCTGGTTGCTTGAGCCCATTGTTGCAGCCGCTGTGTCAGTCCATCTCGTTGAGGGTCTTCTTCTTTTTCTGCTGACCTTCTACTTTATGGAGAATGATGTCCTTCTCCAGGGAACGGACCTTCCTGATAACATGTCCAAAATATGGGAGACATAGTCTCGCCATCCTTGCTTCTGAGGAGCATTCTGGCTGTACCTCTTCCAAGACAGATTTGTTCATTCTTCTGGCAGTCTGTGGTGTACTCGATATTCTTTGCCGGCACCGTAATTCAAATACATCAGTTTAATCTTCCTTAGTCACTGTCCAGCTGTCTTGGTCTTCTAGTACTGCTCTAACAGAAATACCACAAGTGGATGTCCTTAACAAAGAGAAATTTAATCTGTCACAGTCCAGTGGGCTACAAGTCCAAGTTCAGGAGAAGGCTTTCTCTGTCAACTCTGGAGGAGGGTCCTTGTGATGCATCAGTCTTCCATTGGTCTGGGAGCAACTCGGCGCAGGAGCTTCAGGTCCAAAGGACACGCTTTGCTCCTGGCACTGCTTTCTTGGTCCTGTGAGGTTCCCATGTGTCTCTGCTCGCTTCTCTCTTTTATATCTCAAAAGAGATTGGCTTAAGACACTATCCAATCTTGTAAACCTCATCAGTATAACTAATCCATTTTATTAGGTCACAGTGATTGAGTTTAGAACACATAAGGATATCACATCAGATTACAGAATGATACACAATCATACAATGCTGGGAATTGTGACCCAGCCAAGTTGACACATACTTCTGGGGGACACAATTCAATCCATGACACCAGCTTTCATGAAAAAGTGGGAGGAGGAGGGAGTGCTCAGGAAGGAGGGATGCGGGTAGCCGGTGCCTTCTTTCATTTGCTTCTCAGCCCGGGCAGACTGGGAGCATCCCTGATGTGCCTAGTCTCTCCAGGGTCTGAGTGTCGGCTGCTCCTTTCTGTCCCAGGCATTTGTTGACCCAAGGCCATGTGGGTCAAGGAACACAGTCAAAAGCTCTTCCTCAATCCACTTCCCTCCTGCTGGGGGCTGAATTGTGTTTCCCCCAAATGTGTTGTAAATCCTCACCCCTAAACCTCTTTAAAATGTTAAAAAGCAAAGATGTCGCTTTGAGGACTAAGGCACACCTGACCCAAGCTATGATGTTTTCAGTCGCCTCATATGCATGTGAAAGCTGGACAATGAATAAGGAAGACTTAAGAAGAATTGATGCCTTTGCATGATGGGATTGGCGAAGAATATGGAATGGACCACGGACTGCCAGAAGAACGAACAAATCTGTGTTGGAAGAAGTACAGCCAGAACGCTCCTTAGAAGCAAGGATGACGAGACTTTGTCTCCCGTAGTTTGGACACGTTACCAGGAGGGACCAATCCCTGGAGAAGGACATCATGCTTTGTAAAGCAGAGGGTCAACGAAAAAGAGGAAGACCCTCAATGAGATGGAGTCGACAGAGTGGCTGCATCAATGGGCTCAAACGTAGCAACAGTTGTGAGGATGGTGCCGGGCAGGGCGACGTTTCATCCTGTTGTACACGGGGTCGCTGTGAGTGGGAACAGACTCTGCGGCACATAACGACGAGATACCTTTGGATGTAACCCCCTGTAGGAATAGGGTTTTCTTTGTTATGTTAATGACAGCATATCAATGTTGGGTGTGTCTTAAATCAATCACTTTTGATCTATAAAAGGAGCAGATTAGGCACCAAAGCAAGGAAGCACAAGTGGAGGAAAAATCGATGCCACATGGATGGAGATGTCCAAGGAATGGTGAGAAGAATGATAGAGAAATTTAGAAATTTTCCCCCAGAGCGGACAGAGAAAGCCTTCTTCTAGAGCTAGTGCCCGGAATTCGGACTTCTAGCTTCCTGGACTGTAAGAAAATGAATTTCTGTTTGTTAAAGCTATGCACTTGTGATGTTTCTGTTACGGCAGCACTAGATAACTAAGACACGCACCTACCCGTGGTGGTTTCACAGTGTGTCCACCAATTCAGACACCCTCCCATCAAAGGCCAGTGTCTCCTCCCTGTTGGATCTTGGCTGGACTTAGTGGCTTGCTTGTACTTAATAGAATACAGTGCAAGTGATGCTGCACAGCTTCCACATCTAGCTTCTACTTTGTCTGCCCGAACCCTTGCGAGACACAGAGACATGAGATGAGCCCATGCTGTTGGAAAAATGGCGCCGAAAGAGCAGTGTACCTGGTTGTTCACTTCGCTTGGAAGGAGAAATGGCCAGAAGTGCGATTGTATACTGATTCACGGGCTGTGGCCAATGGTTTGGCTGGATGGTCAGGGACTTGGAAGGAACGTGATTGGAAAATTGGAGACAAGGATTTATGGGGAAGAGGTATGTGGATAGACCTCTCCGAATGGGCTAAAGACGTGAAGACATTTGTGTCTCATGTGAATGCTCACTAAAGGGTGACCTCAGCAGAGGATGATTTTAACAATCAAGTGGATAGGATGATGCGTTCTGTGGAAACCACTCATCCTCTCCCCAACTACTCCTGCTGTTGCTCAATGGGCTCATGAACAAAGTGGCCATGGTGGCAGGGATGGAGGTTATGCGTGGGCCCGGCAGCATGGACTTCCACTCACCAAGGCTGACGTGGCCACAGCCTCTGCTGAGTGCCTAATCTGCCAGCAGCAGAGACCAACACTGAGTCCCTGATATGGCACCATCCCTTGAGGTGATCAGCCAGGAACCTGGTGGCATGTTGATTACGTTGGACCACTTCCATCATGGAAAGGGCAGGGTTTGTTCTTACTGGAGTAGACACTTACTCTGGATATGGATTTGCCTTCCCTGCATGCAATGCTTCTGCCACAACTACCATCGGTGGACTTACAGAATGCCTTATCCACCGTCATGGTATCCCACGCAGCATTGCCTCAGATCAAGGGACTCACTTCACGGCAAATGAAGTGCGGCAGTGGGCCCATGCTCATGGAATTCACTGGTCTTACCATGTTCCCCATCATCCTGAAGCAGCTGGCTTGATAGAGCAATGGAATGGCCTTCTAAAGACACAATTACGGCGCCAGCTAGGTGGCAATACCTTGTCGGGTTGGGGCAATGTTCTCCAGGAGGCTGTATATGCTTTAAACCAGCGTCCAGTATGTGGTGGTGTGTCTCCCATAGCCGGGATTCACAGGTCCAGGAATCAAGGGGTGGAAATGGGAGTGGCACCACTCACTATTATCCCTAGTGACCCACTTGCAAGATTTTTGCTTCCTGTCCCCTCGACCTTATGCTCTGCAGGCCTAGAGGTCTCAGTTCCAAAGGGAGGAATGCTCCCACCTGCAGACACATCACTGATTCCATTGAACTGGAAGTTAAGAATGCCAGCTGGCCAGTTTGGGCTCCTTATGCCTCTGGCTCAACAGGCAAAGAAGGGAGTTACCATACCGACTGGTGTGATTGATCCTGATTACCAAGAGGAAATCAGATTGATATTACATAATGGAGGTAAAGAAGAGTATGTCTGGAATGCAGGTGATTCTTTGGGGCGTCTCTTAGTACTACCCTGCCCTGTGATTAAAGTCAGTGGAAAACTACAGCAACCTAATTCTGACATGACTACTAATGACACAGACCCTTCAGGAATGAAGGTTTGGGTCACCGCACCAGGCAAAGAACCACGACCAGCCGAGGTGCTTGCAGAGGGCAAAGGAAATACAGAATGGGTGGTGGAAGAAGGTAGTTCTAAATACCAGTTACAGCCACGTGACCAGTTGCAGAAACTGGAACTGTAATTGTTATGAGTATTTGTATGTTGTATGTGTGCATCAAATAGTTTGGTTTTCTTCACTTATAAAATATAAGCTGTAAATGGGGCTAGTGCGTTTTCGATTGTACGCATGTTAGTCGTATAACGTTAGGTGCAAATATGGCTTTCTCATTGTCTTTATTCAGAGATTATGTATGGTTTAAGGAGATGTGTACATGTGCCAAGTTGACAAGGGGTGGACTGTGATGGTTAAGATTGTGTGTCAACTTGGCTGGGCCATGATTCTCCATCTTTTAATGTAATCACTCCCATGATTGAATATACCGTGAGTAGCCAATCAGATGAAAGGGAGTCTCCTTGGGGTGTTGCCCGCATCTGTATAGAAGCAGACGTTCTGGCTGTTTGCTCATCAGATCACAAAATGGAGGACAACCATACAATATTGAGAATCATGGCCTAGTCAAGTTGACACACATTTTCGGGGGACACAATTTAATCCGTAACGTGGTAAATTACATTGATTGATTTTATAATGTTGAACCACCCTTGCATTCATGGTATGAATCCCATTTGATCGTGATGTATGATTTTCTTAATATGTTGTTGAATTCTGTTTGCTGGAATTTTATTGGGAATTTTTGCATCTATATTCATGAAGACTACAGTGCAACTGACCCAAGCCATGGTGTTTCCAATCTCCCATGTGCATGCAAAAGCTGAACGAGGATTAAGGAAGACTGAAGAAGAATTGATGCTTTTGAGTTGTGGTGTTTGCGAAGAGTATTGAATATACCCTGGATTGCCAAAAGAACAAATGTGTCTTGGAAGAAGTAAAACCAGAATGCTCCTTAGAAGCAAGGATGGTGAGACTACGTCTCACGTACTTTGGACATGTTATCAGGAGGGGTCAGTCCCTGGAGAAGGGCATCATGCTTGGTAAAGTAGAGGGTCAGCGAAAAGGAGGAAGACCCTCAACAAGATGGATTGACACAGTGGCTGCAGTAATAGGCTGAAGCATAACAATGATCGTGAGGATGGCACAGGACTGGCCAGTGTTTCGTTCTGTTGTACAGAGGGTCACTGTGAGTCGAAACTGACTCTACGGCACTTAACAACAACAACAACAGTATTCCTGAGGGATATTGGTCTGTAATTTTCTTTTGTCGTGATGTCTTTACCTGGTTTTGGTATCAGGATGATGCTGGCTTCATAGAATGCGTTAAGGAGGGAGTATTTCTTCCTTTTCTAAGTTTTGGAAGAGTTTGAGGAGAATTGGTGTCAACTCTTCTCCAAATGTTTGGTAAAATTCCCCAGTGAAGTTGTCTGGTCTGGGGCTTTTTTTTTTCCGATTGGGAGTTTTTTAATGAATCTTCAATGTCTTCTTTTTTTTTCTTGATAGTGGGTTTAAAAAAAGAAACGGGTTGCTATTGCTGCCATTATCAAAATACTTTTGGGCAGGTACTGATGACATGCAGTTGATTAAGAATCTAGACTCATCCAATGCAATGCATGCTGGGCTTTTCCCAACTCACTTGCTAGCAAGGGAGCCCTTCAGAGTTGTTTTTATGTTCTAAAAATGTGCTTAATGTTCTCCAACCTGTTGCCGTTGAGTTGATTGTGACTCGTGGGAACCCTATAAGACAGAGTAGAACTGCCCCAAGGGTTTCCAAGGAGCAGCTGGTAGATTTGAACTGCTGACCTTTTGGTTAGCAGCCAAGCTCTTAATCGCTGTGCTACGAGGGCTTCTAATATTTTCTAGCTAAGCAAAATGCAGGGACAAATGTGTACAATTGGGAATAAAAGGCTCAGATAGCTAAAATTTTTAGAACTTAAACCCAGCTCATTTTATTTTATATTGTTTTAAAGCTTCTTGCGAAACATTGACAGAGAAGAGAAAGACTTCCCATACATTTAGTGTTAACGCGTTTCTTGTAAACAGATGATTTTAAGTAATGAAAGTGCAGAGCTCCTTGCTGTCATCTCTTGCCCGTGCACTTACCCGGTAATGTCCTTCTCCCTCTTCTTGTGGTTTCTGCCTACTTATCCTTCATACTCCCTAAAGTGCCAGTCTTTTCTAGGAGAGTTTTGTAATGACCTTCATCAGCGTATTTACCACTCTGCTATTTTGTCTGTCAACCTCTACTAGGCTTCCAAAGGTCCAGAGACCTGTTTCGTTTTTCTTTAAATTTTAACAAGATCTGTACAAATCACCTGGGGATCTTGTTAAAATGTAGATTCTGATTCAATATATCTGGGATGGAAAAGCAAATTCTCAGCAAAGGGTTGAACTGAAACGAATGGGTTTGAAGCCCTGGTTTCTAGGAATTTGTCCATTTCTTCTAGGTTTTCAATTTTGTTGGAGTACAGTTTTTCATAGTGTCATGGATTGGATTATGTCCCCCGAAAAATGTGCACATCAATTTGGCTGGGCCATGATTCCCAGTATTGTGTGATTTTCCCTATGTTGTAAATCCTGCCTGTATGATGTTAATGAGGGAGGATGGGCAGCAGTTACGTTAGTAAGGCAGGACTCAATCTACAGATTGGACACTGTCCTGAGGCAGTCTCTTGAGATATAAAAGAGAAGTGAGCAGAGAGACAGGGAGACTTCATGCCACCAATATAGCAGCATCGGGAGCAGAGCGCATCCTTTAGACCCGGTGTCCCTGCGCCTGAGAGGGTCCTCGGCCAGGGGAAGATTGAGAACAAGGACATTCCTCCAGAGCTGACAGAGAGAGAAAGCCTTCCCCTGGAGGTGACGCCCTGAATTTGGACTTCCTGGCTACTAGACTGTGAGAAAATAAATTTCTCTTTGTTAAAGCCATCCACTTGTAGTATTTCTGTTACGGCAGCACTAGATGACTAAGACTCATAGTATGCTGTTGTGATCGTCTTCATCTTAGCTGGATCTTTTGTAATGTCTCCAATTTCATTTCTTTTTTTGGTTGTTTGTGTCTTCTCAGTTTTTTCCTTTGTCAGTTTAGCCAGTGGTCTGTCTATTTTATTGATCCTTTCAAAGAACCAACGTCTAGTTTTGTTGATTCTTTCTATTATTTTTCTGTTTTTTGATTTCATTAATTTCTGCTCTGATCTTTATTATTTCCGTTCTTCTGGTAGTTTTGGTCTTCTTTTGCTCTTCCTTTTCTATTCAAGTTGTTGGGCTAAGTGATTGATTTTAGACCTGCTTTTTTAAATGTATGCATTTATTGCAAAGGGAAGGGATATTTGTTGTCTCAAAGCACGTGTGAATTTATCATCTTTATAAATATTGACAATTGCTCTCCATTGAGCTGCCCCAGGTTACACTCCCCTTGGCCTGTTCTCCTCTGCTGCGGCCAACACAGTGTCAACAACAGTTTTTATCTTTGCCAATCTGATAGGTGAAAAATGGTACACCGTGTAGTTTTAAATGGCAGGAAATGAAATCCAAAGCACAATGAGACACCCTTCTATGCCTATCAGATTGGCACCATTTTTAAAGTCTAACAATACCAGTTGCTGTCGTGGAGGTGGAGTGACAGACAGAACTTTTCTACACAGAGGGTGAGACTTCCACTGTCATGACTGCTTGGGAAAACAACTTAGCAATGCCTGGTACAGTTGAAGATACACCTGCCCGAAGACCCAGCACAACAGGAGGCAGGCTCAAGGATGTTCATCGAAACACACTGTAAAGGGAAAAACACTGATGACTAAATGGCCATCAACAGGAGAATGAACATACAAATGTTGGTGTGTTAATGGAATGATAGGTAATAGACTGAAATGCTATATAGCAGAGACAATTAATTAACTAAAGGTCCAAGTAGAAACATGGATTAATCCCTGTCTTGGTTATCTAGTGCTGCTATAACAGAAATGCCACAAGTGGATAGCTTTAACAAAGAGAAATTTGTTGTCTCCCAGTCTAGTAGGCCAGAAATCCGAATTCAGGGTGCCAGCTCCAGGGGAAAGCTTTCACTCTCTGTTAGCTCTGGAAGAAGGTCCTTGTTATCAATTTTCTCTTGGCCTAGGAGCTTCTCTTCACAGGAACCCTGGGTCCAAAGTGCGTGCTCTGATCCCGGCGCTGCTTTCTTTGTGGTGTGAAGTCTCCCTTTCTCTCTGTTTGCTTCTCTCTTTTATATCTCGAAAGAGATTGACTTAAGTTGGAGATTAATCTTGTAGTCTACAGAACTGCCACTAATCCTGTCTGATTAACATCATAGAGGGAGGATTTACAACACGTAGAGAATCACATCAAATGACAAAATGGTAGACAGACAATCACACAATACAGGGAGTCATACCTAGCCAAGTTCACAGATATTTTTGGGGGATACAGTTCAATCCATGACAATCCACGAAACATAAAATTGGGAGGAAAAAAAGTGAGTTGCAGAAGAATATAACCAGCATGCTATCGTTCATATGAAGGTTCTTGGGTGGTGCAAATGGTTTATGCTTGACTACTACCCTAACGGTGGTGGTTTGAACCCACCCAGACGCACCATGGAAGAAAGGCCTGGTGATTTGCTTCCTTAAAATTTACAGCCAAGAAAACCAATGGAGCCGTTCTACTCTGTAATACATGGAGTCGCCATGAATGGAAATCAACTCGATGGCAATAGGTTTGGATTTTTTTTTGTTTGATCATTCATATAAAGTTTAATAACAAGCAAATGATCTGTATTCATTGTTGGGTAGTAAATATGTGCCATATACATTTAATGGAAAGATGAAGCAATGCTGTATCTCAAAATAGGGACCTTGGTTGCTTCTGGTGGCCAAGGGAGAAGAGTGTGACTAGGGAGGGATTACCGGTGAGTTTCAGCTAAATTGGTGATTTTTTTTCTTGAGCTGGGTGGTCAGTATAGGGATGTTTATTATATTGTCCTTTCTAACATTTGCACATCTTAAATATTTCATAATGCAAGGGTGGAACAAAGAATGAGAGTAGGTATCCCAGGCAGAGGGAACAGCATGGGCGAAGGTTACAGAAAGCTGGAATGGTTGGAGTGCAGAGAACCAGGGGCAGAGAGGATAAGATACAGCTGGAGCAGGGACTAGAACATGCTGAAGACCCCACAAGGATTTTAATCCTTTCTTCTGAGAACAATGGAGAGTCATAGAAAGAATTTAAGCAGGAAATTGTGTGGTCAGATTTGCATAATCATTGCAACTACCAGGTGAAGAGCTGAAGAAACCGAGAATGGGTGGCAGTAAACCCAGTTAAGAGGTTGGTGCAAGGATACAGGTGAGGCAAGATGGTATCTCGGGTCAGCATTCTGCTTAGCCAGAGGAACGGGTATGGAGACAAGTGGGTGGAGTCAACAAATAGGTGGGAAGTAAAATCAATTGACCTTCTTGATTTGTAGTGGGCGGCAGGAAAAGGTCAGGAATGACTCCTAGCTTGGCCCCCTGGTTAGATGGTAGTGCCACTGAAACACCCAATTGGAGGTGTGAAGTGGACCCAAGTGGACATCTGGGTTTGAGGCTCATAGGAGACATCTGGGCTGGAGATGGGACTCTGTGAGGGACTGGAGTGAGTATGGTAATCGGAGCCATGGTGTGAATACAACCTCCCAGGGGGAGTTTAGGCAGCTCAGGTCCAAACTTGAGGCTCCACAGCTTTTAGAGGGGGATAAATCTATGATATTGAAAAGGCCATGGACTGCCGAAAGAACAAACAAATCTGTCTTGGAAGAAGTACAGCCAGAATGCTCCTTAGAAGTGAGGATGATGAGACTTCGTCTCACATACTTCGGACATGTTATCAGGAGGGACCGGTCCCTGGAGAAGGACATCATGCTTGGTAAAGTGGAAGGTCAGTGAAAAAGAGAAGGACCCTCAATGAGACGGATTGACACAGTGGCTGCAACAATGGGCTCGAGCATAACAACGATTGTGAGGATGACGCAGGACCGGGCAGTGGTTTGTTCAGTTGTACATAGAGTCACTATGAGTCGGAACCGACTCGACAGCACCTAACAGCAACAGCAGATCTACAAAGAACAGCAGGATAGAGCAACCAATAGGTAGAAGGAAATCGGGAGCATGAGTTGTCACGGAAGCTTTGGGGAAAAGTGCTTCAGGGAGGGAGTGGCCCAAAGGGAGAAATATTGCAGTCGAGAGATCAAGTTAGACAAGGAAGGAAAAACTTCCAATGGATTTCATGACCTGGTGGTGGAAGCCTGTGTGGAGTGGGTAGCGTGAGTGGGGAGACAGGAACAGGAAAAGGAAGTTTAGATTATTCTACAAGTTTGGCTGGAAGAAGAGAGAGAGAGGTGATTGTTCAAGAGGGATGTGAGGTCCAAGGAGGGTTTTGTATAATTAAGATGGGAGAGATTTGATAACTTAAAATAGAGCCGGTAGGGGTGGTTGTGTCTTCCCCTTAGGGGCGCTGGTCGAGTGTACCAAGGTTACTATGTGTACTAAGATTGGAGTTTAGCCGAGCAAGTATGACAAAGCAAAAGAGAGGTAAGGGAGTCCTCTGTATCTCGAACAACCACTGCGTGAACTGTTATTATTCCTTCTTGAAAGATGAAAAAACAGAATTCACAGACATGAAGTAACTTGCCCCAAATCATACAACTAGTAAATGGCTGAGTTGAAATTCAGATCTAACTTAAAAGATGCTAACCTCTTTACTACAGTGTTCGTTATTTCTTACTCACTAAAGCGTTACCTATATACCATGGACTGCCAGAAGAACGAACAAATCTGTCTTGAAAGAAGGACAGCCAGAATGCTCCTTAGAAGCAAGGATGGTGAGACTTCATCTCACTTTGGACATGTTATCAGGAGGGACCAGTCCCTTGAAAGGGACATCATGCTAGGTAGAGCAGAGGGTCAGCGAAAAAGAGGAAGACCCTCAACGAGATGGATTGACACAGTGGCTGTAACAATGGGCTCAAACCTAGCAATGATTGTGAGCGTGGTGCAGGTCCGGGCAGCGTTTCGTTCTGTTGTCCAAGGGGTCGCTATGAATCAGAACCGACTTGAGGGCACCTAACAACACATAACATAAGTAGAGGCGTACCTACTTCATAGAGGTGTTCAGGGAAATGAGCACTTAATAGATATAAAGTGCTTCGGACGGCGCTTGGTGCAGGATAAGTGCTATATAGACGCTGTCTATGATTTCTCCCAACTGCCTGCACTGCTATTTCCTTATCCTTTTTTCTTAATGTTTTCTATCGGATTAGTTTAGTCTCATTCCTACACAATAATATTTGTGAAATCATGGGCTTCATGTGCTAGTTCTTTTTTATTAAAAAATAAATGAAATACATAATGATTAAAATTCGTTGTTTCACAAGCCACCCAGCACTCTGCTGTGTCACTCCTGGTGTACGCCTCAGGCCTTGGGAAACGCTGACGGCGCTGTGGGGGAAATCGAGGCGATGGGGAGTGTCCGCCCTGTGTGGCGGCGGGCGTCCCCCTGAGCCCCAACATCGATTCCTTTGTTGTGTCTTTCCCCAGCGCTGCTCCTCCCTGTTAAGGTGTATCTTGGTCTCAGAGGAAATGGACAAGATGCAGTTATTGTTCTTGTCTCTGGGGGGTGCTCACCAACTTACTCTGGGGCCTTGAGTCCCCTCCCTTCTCTCAGTATGCCTCACCCGCCCACCCTTGGTCTTAGTTTCCCCTTCTGTAAGTGGGTGAGCAGATGTGAGCTCCCCAGGCCATGCCTCATTCCAAACCGTGTGAACGCCAAGCTGAAGGGGAGTCAGATGGCCTCCATGGGTGGTGTGGACGTTTCCCCGTTCGACACCTTGGGCCTCTGCCTACTGTGGGGCTGCCCTTGTTCAGGGCCAAGGAGCAGCCACCTTTGACACTCCATGCCAGGCTCTGGGCTAGCCTCCTCGTCCCAGCCGTGCCTACCACCACGTTAACCTTTAACCATGACACTCATTTGACATGAGCCGCAGGTAAATGTTTGCTAGAGCCAGGCCCAGGGCTAGACTTTTTACATGAATGATTGAATTCAGTCTGCTCACCAACCCTAAAGAATAGAACCTGTTATTATTACTGGTTAAGACTTGAAGAAATGGCAGCTTGGAGAGTTGAGAGAATTGCCCAGAGCCAAGGACTGGGACCTGAGTCAACCTCTTAACTACTGCACAGAACTGCCCACGGAGGGCCGGCCCCTTCGCAGTGCTCAGGGTTGTTGCAGGGAGTCGGTGCACTTCTGGATAGAGCGCCCTGTACGGGGAGGGCTCCGTGTGTCAGGGAGTTACTTTTCTTATGCTCCAATTTTGCATTTCCCTGTTAATTTTTAAAGATGTATACAGAATTGTAAACTTTCAGGTGATCAAGTTTATTGGTTTTTTTTTTCTTCCTTTGTGGTTTCTGCCTTTGGTGGCTTTCACGACCAGAGAGCCCTCTGTCATATCAAGATTATGTAATTACCCAACTCTTCTACTTCTTTTTGTATTTACTGTTTGAGCCATTGAAATCTATTTTGAAATATGGTGTGAGGAGGGATCTAATTTTACCTCCCCCCAAATAGTTAGCGGTAGTTGTCCCAAATAGCAATTTATTGAATAATCTATCCTTTCTCTATCGATATAATCTACCAACTTTAGTTGACACTAAATTCTCATGTAAACTTGTTTCTGTTTTTGGACAACTTTCTGTTCTTTAATCAATGTATCTGGTCTTTTCTATAACCATGCCGCTTTTGTTATTGTCGTTTTTTAATATCTGGAAAGGTAAGATTCTTTCTCTACCCGCAATCGTTTCTTGTTTCAAAATTACCTTGGCAATTCTGTGGTTCTTCTTTGCAGATGAACTTGGACCATAATTTGGTCAAGTTGTAGACCCATTTCTCCCCTTTTCCTCACTGCGAAACCTTTGGATTTTTGTTGGGAAAGTGGCCTTGCCAAAACTCAAAACTGCTAGGTAGTCTTCAGATCGCTGACTCTGCCCTGTGCCTGTCTCTGGCCTTGCCATACTCACACCCAGATAGTGATCATCATAAACCACGGGGAGCATTCTTGTTTCCATTTTGCAGATGAAGAAACTGAGGCCCACTGAAAGGAGGGGACACACTGGCAGTGGGTGGCTGGGCCCCGGGGGGCCACAACCCTTCCCATCTCCCAAGTCCCAGTGAGTGGGCCAAGTGGAGGCTGCACCAGGGAGGCCATAGTCCTGGGAGGACTAAACCATAAAATAGCAGCGGAACATTTCTGATATAGTGCCAGAAGATGAACCCTTCAGGTTGGAAGGCACTCAGATTATAACTACGGAAGAGCTGCCTCCTCAGAGTAGAGTTGACCTTAATGATAAGGATGGAGTCAAGCTTTTGGGACCTTCATTTGCTGATGTGGCACGACTCAAAATCAGAGGGAACGAACAGCTGCAAACATTCATTAATAATTGGAATGTGGAATGTATGGAGTATGAATCTAGGAAAATAGAAGTCGTCAAAAATGAAATGGAATGCATAAACATCGATATCCTGAGCTGAAATGGGCTGGTATTGGCCATTTTGAATCAGGCAATCATATGGTCTACTATGCCGGGAATGACAAATTGAAGAGAAAAGGCATTGCATTCATCGTGAAAAGGAATATTTCAAGGTCTATCCTGAATTACAACGCTGTCAGCTATAGGATAATATCCATATAGCTACAAGGAAGACCAGTGAATGCAACTATCATTAGAATTTACCCACCAACTACTAAGGCCAAAGATGAAGATACTGAAGATTTTTATCAGCGCTCACGGGAGCAGCAGTCAGGCTATCAAACACTGTATTGCATCGGGCAGATCTGCAAAAGACTTCTTAAAGTGTTAAAAAGCAGAGACGTCACTTTAAGGACTCAGGTGCGCCTGACCCAAGCCATGGTGTTTTCAGTCGCCTCATATGCGTGTGAAAGCTGGGCAATGAATAAGGAAGACTGAAGAAGAATTGATGCCTTTGAATTATGGTGTTGGCAAAGAATATTGACTGTGCCATGGACTGTCAAAACATCCAACAAATCTGTCTTGGAAGAAGTATAGCCAGAATACTCATTAGGAGGAAGGACAGTGAGACTTTGTCTCACCTACTTTGGACATTTTATCAAGAGGGACCGGTCCCTGAAGGACATCATGCTTGGTAAAGTAGAGGATTTCCCAAAGAGAGGAAGACGCTTGACAAGATAGAGTGACAGAGTGGCTGCAACAATGGGCTCAAGCATAACCGTGATTGTGAGGATGGCGCAGGACGGGGCAGTGTTTCGTTCTGTTGTACATGGGGTCACTGTGATTCAGAACTGACTCGATGGCACGTAACAACGTATATATTTTAAAAAACCGAAACCCTATGCCATCGAGTGGATTCCGACTCATAGCGACCTCATAGGGTTTCTGAGTCTGTCAATCTCTACTGAAACAGATTGCCACACCTTTCTCCTGTGGAGCCACTGGTAGTTTGAACTGCCGACCTTTCAGTTAGCAGTCAACTGCTTTAACTACTGTGCTACCAGAGCTTTTTTTTAGTGTATGATGGAATATTATTCAGCTATAAAGAAAAATGAAGTTCTGGCACATCCTACCACATGGATGAACCTTGAAAACCTTATGCTGAGGGAAATGTCAGACACAAAAGGATAAATATTCCCTGATCCCACCTACAGGGAATATCCAGAACGGGCAAATTCAGAAACAAAAGTAGATTAGAAGTTGCCAGGGGCTGGGGGGCGGGAGCATGGGGCGTTAGTGCTTAGAGGGCACTGAGTTCTGTTTGGGATGATGACAAACTTTTGGAACTAGATAGTGGTGACGGTTGCACAACATGGCGAATGCAGTTAATGTCACTGAATTGTACACTTAAAAATGGTTGAAATGGCAATTGTTTTTTATATATGTTTTATCGTAGTAAAATTAAAAAAAAACAAACAAACGCACATATATACACACACCTCCGCAGGCCGCCCCATTGCTGTGGTGTGTGTCACAGAGGAGGTCCTGTTCAGGGAACCCTCTTCAGCTCCGCATAGGCCTCTATCCCAGCCTGCTTAGGGAGGGCAGAGAGAACGTCTGTGTGACCCCCTCCCTAATCCCAGGATGCTGTCCCTTCCCAGGGAGGTGGTGATAGCACCCCCCTTCCAGAGGAGCCAGGACTGGCTGAGGCTGGGCCAAGGGTGAGCTACCCTGTGGGTGGAGGAGGCTGGACCCCAGCTGCTGGGTACTGACTGCGGTGCCTTTCTTTGCTGTCCAGTCCCTGCGGGGCCAGGAGCCTCTAGGACTCTCCAGAGCCTGCCAGAGAGGTGCCCACCTTGGGCCTAAGAAGCCGGGGCTGATGGCCCCAGGGTGCTGGCCCTGTGTGGCTGGTGCTGGGGACCCAGCAGTGACTGAGACAGCCCTAGTCCTGCCCTCCCAGCGCTCCCAGTCCAGCAAGGCAGGCAGCTCTGCCACTCACAAAGTCCCTTGTGTGTGGAGGGACCTCGAGCCTCAGTTTCCTTCTAAGCTGGAGCAAATCAGACCTAGGATCCAGGTGTGTGTGGATGCCCCAGAAAGGCAGTCAAGTTCTTGGTGTGTCACCGGCCCTGAGTTAGTTCTCCCTTATGTCTCCTTCACCCAAGCCCCTGTGTTCAACCTCATTGCCCCTTCCTGTGCTTCCCACCCGGCAACTCTCTCCCACCTTCCCCCTCCGACCTCCCTGTCTCATCTGTAATGCTCTCTCTGTCTCTTCTCCCAGCCTGGCCATCCCCTGCTCACCTTTGCCAGCCTCAAATGTTGCAGGCCAGCTGGGCCTTCCTCTGCTCACACTCGAGGCTCCGTCAGCAGCCCTGGGTCTGTGTGAGGTCAGGGCTGGTTCCACAAACTCCTCGCTGCGCTCCGAGGGTCATGTGGGAGCTCATCCTTCCATCCATGTAACAAATATGCTTTGATACCTGCTGTGTGTCTGACTGTGTGCTGGTGGTACTGGGGACATGGTAGTGACCGAGACAGCCCTCAGCTTGTCCTCATGGGCTCACAGTGTGTGGTGGGGGAGACAGACCCATCCTTAGGAAGTGAGGACCTAGAGTGGGCAGGGCTGGAAAGGGGGAGCCAGAGGTCACCTGCCCCAGCCTGGGCAGTCGTGGAGGGCTTCCTGGATGAGAGAATATTAGAGATTAACACCTGAAGGCCCTAGAACAGTTTGAGCGGTTGACTGTGAATGAGTCCTGTAGACTGTCTAGGACCCCGAGACCTGCTAGTGATGATAATAACAGCCCATGTGTGCCACATGTCTACTTTGTTCTGGTGACCAGGCCAGCCCAGCCTGAGCCTGGGGGCCCTGTATTAAATTGTCTGTCTTTCTAGGGCTGGGGTTCTCACCCTTTGACCATCCAGTAAAGCTGTGGGCCCCCTCTCAGAAAAATAGGATTACAGTAGATACCAGTACTGTTCTCAGCGTTCCTTGATTTCTTGGCGACCTCCTCATGGGTCTATCTTCCTTGTTTGTCCTTGGTTGTCTCTGTGTCTAAGCTGATCTTTTTATCTTTTTATTAAGTTAGATCTGAATCTCAACTCAGTCATTTACTAGTTGTATGATTTGGGGCAAGTTACTTCACATCTATGAATTCTGTTTTTTCATCTTTCAAGAAGGAATAATAACAGTTCACGCAGTGGTTGTTTGAGATACAAAGGACTCCCTTACCTCTCTTTTGCTTTGTCACACTTGCTCAGCTAAACTCCAGTCATAGTACACATCCTAACTACTCAGACGTGGTTAGGTTTAGGACATACCGTACGCTGATAGGACCTTGTTAACGTAACAAAAACAACCTTACTGCCAAAGAGGATTCTATCCATAGATACAGGAGTTAGGGTTCCAACACATATTTTGGGAGAGACACAATTCAATCCATAACACCTAGTAAACACTTTTAAGTAATATCTGTCATGTACAAAAAGATATATATCCAGCAAAAACTGGACAATGAAAAAGTAAGACAGGAGAAGAATGGATGCATTTGAACTGTGATTTTGGCTAAGAATATTAAATACACTGTGGACTGCCAGAAGAATAAGCAAACCAGCCTTAGAGAAAATATAACCAGAATGCTCCATAGAAGCAGGGATAGCGAGACTTTGGCTCGCTTATTTTGGACACAACATCTGGAAAGACCAATCATAGAAAAGGACATCATGGTTGGTGAAGTAGAGGGTTAGTGAAGGTGAGGGAAGCCCTCAAAGAGAGAGACTGACAAATTAGCTGAAACAATAAACTCAAACATATCAGTGATCATGAAGATGGCACAGGACTGCGAAACAATGTTTGATCCTGTTATACATAAGGTCACCATGAGTTGCAGCCAACTTGACAGCAACTAACAACAACGTATGTAAGTTATAAATGCTTAATAATGAAACACACATATTAATATACTACCCAGTTTAAGAACAGGGATTAATACTAATACTGTATGAGTCAGCTTAGGCTAAGTTATACGGTGGTAACAAACCAAATCTCAGTGGTTTGCAACAAGATTTATTTATTTATTTGAATGATCTTTTACTGTGTTTTCGTTGAAGGTTTACACAGCAGTTTAGGCTCTCATTCAACAATTTCTACACCAACTGTTCAGTGACATTGGTTACATTCTTCACGATGTGTGAACATTCTCATTATTTCTATTCTGGTTCTTCCATTTCCATTAATCTAGTTTCTCTGTCCCCTTACATTCTCATCCTCATTTTAAAGTAATTATTGACTGTTTAGTCTCATACAGGTAATTTTTTAAAGGACCACAGTACCTCTGGGTGATATTCATTATCTTTTCATCCAATTCGTTGTTTAGCTACAAGCTGACCTCAGGGGTTACTTTCAGTTCAAGGTTTGAAGAGTATCTCAGGGCAATAGTCTCGGGGAGTCTTCCAGTCTCAACCAGTAGGTCTTTTTTGTTGTTGTTGTTGTTGTTGTTGTTGTTCAGAAATTTGAGATTCTGTTGCACATTTTTCTCCCATTCCATAAGGGTTCATCTGTTGTGGCCCTGACTAGAAAGGCTGGTAGTGGTATCTTGGCACCGTCTGGATTCAGGGTAGATGAGGCCAGTAGACTATTTGTCTTGTAGACTAGTTTCTTCTTTAAGTCTTTGGTTTCCTCCTTTCTCATTTGCTCCAGGTGCGTAGAGACCAATATTTGTATCTTAGATGGCTGCTCACAAGCTTTTAAAACTCTAGACGGAGAGGCGGAGCCAACATGGTGCTATAGACAGAAGCACCACACCATCCCTCCACAGAAAAGACCTAAAAAACTAAGTAAAACAGAGACAAATGTCGATCCTGGAACCGTAAGCATCAAATGAAGAGGTAAAGAACTCAGCCAAGCACCGAATGGAAAAAGAAACTGACAGAGAACAGAGAGAGAGGAGAGATACATGCAGAGGTCCCCTATCAGCTAATGCAGCACGTTACCATCTTGGACTCCTGTCAGAGATGGGTGGGCAGGGAGTACGGGAAAGCAGCTTCACAGAGCTCCCAGCAGGAGACAGAGCACCTGGTCATCAGCAATATATGTCTTCCCACCCCCCATCATTCTCCTGCCTGCTTGACCTCTGCCGCTTCAGAGCTGGCTGTGGTAGATTGGCCAGCCAGGAGGTGCAGGGTCCCTGCCACTTGGATTCACGCCACCCACATCAGAGATTGGCAGACAGGGAGTACAGGAAAACAGCTTCACAGAGCTCCCAGCAGGAGACAGAACAACCAGTAACCAGCAATATACGCTTTCCCACCCTCCCAACCCTTCTTCACCCCCTCTCAGCCTCCTCTGCTTCCTGTGGCCACAGTCTGTTGGCTGGGAGGCACTGGGTTCAGCCCTGTGCCACTTGGATTTGCACTGCCCACACTGGCCAGCTCCCTGAGTGCGGTTTGTTTGTTGCTGGTGTTGCTTTTTTCTGCTTCTTTTGATTTCTTCTGTACCTCTCACCACCTCCACCTCCTTTCTCTCAAACACCTGGCTCTGTGCCATCTTTGCTTCTTCTTGAAAGGCTGTGAAGCATTGCTCAACTGTAGAACTGTTCCTGGCCACGCTGCCAAGCTGGTGGGATCCCCAGGGCTTTTGTTTGTTTTGTTTTGATTTGTTCTGTTTGTTTGTTTGTTTTATTTTTATTTTCTCAGCTTGGGAGCCCCTTCTAGCTGGGCTGGACTGTGCAGCTTGGGAGCTACTTCTTTGGTTTGTGCAGCTGTGCAGTGGGATCCCTGGGGGCACGTCTTTTTTTGTTTGTTCTTTTTTTTCATTTCTCTGTTTTTTCCTTTTTGTCTTTCTTTATTTCTCAGTTTCTCATCCCTCTATACTTACCTTCTCTTCCTGTCTCCTGAATACCTGATGCTGTGTGACATCTCTACCCCTTCTAGCCAGGCTGTACTTTGTGGCCTGGGAGCCACGTCCCGAGTTTTTGCATTTACAGGAGTGGGATCCCTGGGGGCTTTGCTTTTTTTTCCTAATTTTTATTTATTTATTCTTTATTCCTTTTTCTTTTTGTGTTTTCTCCATTTCTCAGTTTCGCATCCCTCCACTCCAATGGCAAGCTCCGTTAGCATACTTTTTATTTCTTTCTGTTTGTTTGTTTTTGGCTCCTGTTTCTCCCTCCTCTCTCTCCTCTTTCCCATACCTATCTTAGCTCCACACATCACAATCTCCCCCCTCCTTCCTGCCTCCCTACAACATGCACTGAACATCACACCCCCAAGCAGCACAAGCCTGGCCTACCAGCACCTGCCCTGCACTGATTCCTGGCCAGCTGTGTCGGCCCTAGTACGTGCCACAAACAACCCATCCCAGCAACTGCCCTTCAGCTGGACCTGCTCTGCTGAACCATAGCTGAGCGACTGGCCCTGCTCATTGGACAAGGAGGTGAAAATTATCGTGCCCACAGGCAAGCAAACAACAAAGAATGCACAGCCTGCCTGCTCAGACATAACCAAATAAAAAAGTAGGACGAAACAAACAAATTTATGATCAATAAATGAAGAAAATAACTGCTGAATGTCCCGAAGACAGCAGACAATATCAAAACATATAAAAAAACGGACAAGATGGTTCCAGTAGACATCCAATATAAAACACCGGATGACTTTCTAGTAGAAGAAAAGGCACTAGAACTACCTGATAGGGAATTCAAATCTCTAATATTCAGAGCTATCCAAGAGTTGAAGCAAAAAGCAGACAAAAATGAGGAAAAAATAGACAAATTCATGGAAAAGGGAGACAAATTCACGGAAAAAAGACAAAAAAATGGAAGAATTCAGGAAAATAATACAGGAAGAAAATGCCAAAATAAATTCACAAATACGAATCATACAAAAACGATTAGCAATCCAAATGGTAAACAACAAGATTTCAGAAATGGACAGTGTCATAGAAGGGCTGAGGAGCAGGTTTGAAATGATGGAAGACAGGATTAGCAAAATTGAAGACAAACACTTGTATTCAACTCCATTTGTGGAAAAATCAGAAAAAAGAACGAAGAAACCCTGACGGTTATGTGGGATACAATCAAAAGCAAAAATTTGCAAGTGATTGGAGTTCCAGAACAGGGAGAGAAAACAGAAAACACAGAGAGGATCATTGATGAACAGCTGACAGAAAACTTCCCCAATACCATGAAAAGATGAAAAGTTGACCATCCAAGAAGCTCAACGAACCCCATATAGGATAGAGCCCAAAGAAAATCTCCAAGGCATATCATAATCACACTTGCTAAAACCAAAGACAAAGAATCCTGAGAACGGCTTGAGAAAAACCAAAAGTCACATACAGAGGAGAAACAATAAGAGTTAACTCAGGTTATTTGGCAGAAACCATTCAGGCAAGAAGGCAATGGGATCACGTGTACAGAACCTTGAAAGAAAAAATTTGCCAGCCAAGAATAATATATCCTGAAAAACTCTTGTTCAAATATGATGGTGAAATTAGGACACTTCTAGATAAACAGAAATTAAGGGACTATGTAAAAACCAAACCAAACTTACAAGAATTGTTAAAGGGAGTCCTTCAGTCTGAGAACAAACAACATCAGACCACAGCCTGAATCTAGGGCACAACATTGTAGCAGCCAGATACCAGCCTAGAAAATAAACTCTCAAGGATTATCCAAAACCAAAAGAATTACAACAGGGAACCAGAGAGGTTGATCTGCAAATGACAACAACATCAGAACAATAAAAGAGGGAATAAACAGTGTAGATATAGAACCTTTTAATGCAGAGAAAGGCAATGCAATACCAAGTAATAATAGACTGGTTCAAACCTAGGAACATAAGGGTAAATTTCAAGGTAAACACAAAGAAAGTTAACAAACCCACTCATCAAAATAAAGAAGAAAAACATAAAGTCTCAGTAAAAACAAAATCTACAAAAACAAAGGAAATGAAACAAAAATCCACAAATAAAAGGAGTTCAACACAGGACAGTAAGAGGAATAAAGAAAACATCAGCACCATTAAAAAAAAAAAAAAAAAACCTACAAAATGGTAGCAATAAATTCACACCTATCAGTAATTACACTGAATATAAATGGTCTAAATGCACCCATAAAGAGACAGAAAGTGACAGAATGGATAAAAAAACAGGGTCCATCGATATGCTGTCTACAAGAGACACACCTTAGAAACAAAGATGTAAATTTATTAAAAAAGGATGGAAAAAAATATATCAAGCAAACAGCTACCAAGAAAGAGCAGGAGTGGCAATACTCATTTCAGATAATATAGACTTTAAAACAAAATCCACCATAAAAGACAAAGAAGGGCACTATATAATGATTAAAGGGACAATCCATCATGAAGACATAATCATAATAAATATCTATGCACCCAGTGACAGTGCTCCAAAATACATAAAACAAACTCTAACGGCACTGAAAAGAGAAACTGACAGACAGTTCCACAATAATAGTAGGAGACTTCAACACACTACTCTCAGTAAAGGACACAACATGTAGAAATAAACTCAACAAAGAGACAGAAGACCTAAAGGGCACAAGCAGCCAACTTGACCTCATAGACAGTATAGAACACTCCACCCAACAGCTGCAAAGTACACATTCTTTTCCAACTTACATGGAACGTTCTCCAGAATAGACCACATCTTAGGCCACAGAGGAACCCTCAACAAAATCCAAAACATTAAGATAATACAAAGTATCTTCTCTAACCACAATGCCATCAAGGTAGAAATTAACAACAGGAAGAGCAACGAAAAAAAATCAATTACATGGAAACTGAATAACACCCTGCTTACAAACCACTGGGTAATAGAAAATTCAGAGATGGAATAAAAAAATTCCTAGAATCTTATGAGAATGAAAACACAAGCCTCTGGGACACAGCAAAGGCAGTCCTCAGAGGACAATTTATAGCAGTAGATGCACCCATCAAAAAAGAAGAAAGGGACAAAATCAAAACATTGGTTACACAACTCAAACAAATAGAGAACAGCAACAAAAGCCTACAGCTACCAGAAAAGGAAATAATAAAGATCAGAGTAGAAATAAATGAAATAGAGAATAGAAAAACAATAGAAAGAATCAACAGAACCAAAAGTTAGGTCTTTGAAAGGATCAACAAAATCGACAAACCACTGGCCAAACTGGCAGAAGAAAAACAGGAGGGGACGCAAATAACCCAAATAAGAAATGAGATGGGGGACATTACAACAGACCCAAGTGAAATAAAAAGGATCATAACTGAGCATTATGAAAAACTATACTGTAACAAATATGAAAACCTAGAGGAAATGGACAAATTTCTAGAAACACACTACCTACCCAAATTATCACAAATTGATGTCAAAAACCTGAACGGACCCTTAACAAGAAAAGAGATTGAAAAGTTAATTTACAAAAAAAAAAAAAAAAAAAAAAAAAAACTCCCAACAACAACAACAAAAAAAGCCCTAGCCCAGGTGGCTTCACGGGATAATTCTACCAAACATTCAGAGAAGAGTTTACACCAGTGCCACTCAAACTGTTTCAGAACCTAGAAAAGAAAGGGATACTTCCAATTCATTCTATGAAAACAGCATAACCCTGATAGCAAAACCAGGCAAAGACACCACAAAAAAAGAAAATCACAGACCAATATCTCTCATGAATATACATGCAAAAATGCTCAACAAAATTCTAGCCAATAGAATTCAGTATCATATCAAAAAATAATACACCACAACCAAGCAGGATTCATATCAGGTATGCAAGGATGGTTCAACATTAGAAAATCAATCAACATAATCCGCCACATAAAGAAAAGAATCACATGATCATCTCAGTCGACACAGAAAAGACATTTGACAAAGCCCCAACACCCATTCCTGGTGAAAACTGTCAATAAAATAGGTATTAAAGGGAAATTTCTTAACATAATAAAGGGCATCTATGCAAAACCAACAGCAAGCATCATTCTTAATAGAGAGAGGCTGAAAACATTCCCCCTGAGAACAGGAACAAGACAAGGATGCCCTTTATCACCACACCTGTTTAACATTGTGCCGGAAGTCCTAGCTAGAGCAGTAAGTCAAGAAAAATAAATAAAGGGCATCCAAGCAGGTAATGAAGAAGTTAAAGTGTCCCTATTTGTGGATGATATGACACTATACATAGAAAACTGAAAAGACTCCACGAGAAAACTGCTGGAACTAATAGATTCAGCTAAGTAGCAGGTTACAAGTTAAACATCCAAAAATCACTTGTATTCTTGTACACCAATAAAAAGAACAAGGAAAAGGAAATCAGGAAAATGATACCATTTATAATAGCCCCTAAAAACATAAAATACTTAGGAATAAATCTAACCAGGATGTAAAAGACCTGTACAAAGAAAACTACAAAACACTACTGCAAGAAACCAAAAGAGATCTACAGAAATGGAAAAATATACCATGCTCATGGATAGGTAGACTCAACATTGTGAAAATGACAATTCTACCCAAAGAAATCTACAAATACAATGCAATCCCAATCCAAATACCAACAACATTCTTTCAATAGATGGAAAAACTAATCATTAACTTTGTATGGAAAAGGGAGAAGCCCCAGATAAGTAAAGCACTATTGAAGAAGGATAAAGTAGGAGGACTCGCACTACCTGATCTCAGAACCTACTGTACAGCTACAGTAGTCAAAACAGCCTGGTACTGGATACAATGATAGCTACACTGACCAATGGAACAGAATTGAGAAACCAGATGTAAATCCATCCACCTACGGTCACCTGATCTTTGACAAGGGCCCAAAGTCCATCAGATGGGGAACAGACAGTCTTTTTAACAAATGGTGCTGGCAAAACTGGATGTCCATCTGCAAAAAACTGAAACACGACCTGCACCTCACACCATATACAAAAACGAATTCAAAATGGATCAAAGACCTAAATATAAAGCCAAAAACTATAAAGTTCATAGAAGAAAAGATAGGATCAATGCTAGAGGCCCTGATACACAGCATTAGCAGTATACAAACCATAACCAACAACACACAAACTCCAGAAGATAAGCTAGGTAACTGGGATCTTCTAAAAATTAAACACTTATGCTTATCAAAAGACTTCACCAAAAGAGTAAAGAGAACCTATAGACTGGTAAAAAAATTTTGGCCGTTACAAATCAGACAAAGGTCTAATCTCTAAAATCTACAAGAAAATCCAGCACCTCTACGACAAAAAGACAAATAATCAAATTAAAAAATGGGCAAAGGAAATGAACAGACACTTCACCAAAGAAGACATTCAAGCAGCCAACAACACATGAGGAAATGCTCGTGATCACTAGCTATTAGAGAAATTCAGATCAAAAGCACAAGGAGATACCATCTTACCCTGACATTACTGGCACGAATTTAAAAAAACTGGAAATAACAAATGTTGGAGAGGCTGCAGGCACATTGGAACTCTTAATGCACTGCTGGTGGGAATGCAAAATGTTACAACTATTTTGGAAAACGATAAGGCACTTCCTTAGAAAGCTAGAAATAGAAATACCATATGATCCAGCAATCCCACTTCTAGGAATACATCCTAGAGAAATAAGAGTCATCACACGAATAGACATATGCACACCCATATTCATTGAAGCATTGTTCACAGTAGCAAAAAGATGGAAACAACCTAGATGCCCATCAACAGATGAATGGATAAACAAACTATGGTACATACACATAATTGAGTGTTATGCAACGGTAAAGAACAATGATGCATCTGCGAAGCATCTCATACCATGGATGAATCTGGAGGGCATTATGCTGAGGGAAATAAGTCAATTACAAAAGGACAAATATTGTGTGAGACCACTACTGTAAAAACTCATGAAAAGGTTTACACACAAAAAGAAACACTCTTTGATGGTTATGAGGGAGGGGAGGGTTTGGGGGGAAGCACTAAATAGACAATAGATAAGTGGTAACTTTGGTGAAGGGTAAGACAGTACACAATACTGGGGAAGCCAGCATAACTTGTACACGGAAAGGTCATGGAGGCTCCATAGACACATCCGAACTCCCTGAGGGACCGAACTGCTGGGCTGAGGGCTGTGGGACCATGGTCTCGGGGAACATCTAGCTCAATCGGCATAACATAGTTTATAAAGAAAAGGTTCTACATTCTACCTTGGTGAGTAGCGTCTGGGGTCTTAAAAGCCTGTGAGCAGCCACCTGAGATGCTCCACCGGTCTCACCCCTTCGGGAGCAAGGGAGAATGAAGAAATCGAGATACAAGGGAAAGGTTAGTCCAAAGAACTAATGGACCACAACTACCAAGGCCTCCACCAGACTGAGTCCAGTACAACTAGATGGTGCCCGGCTACCACCACCGTCTGCTCTGATCGGGATCACAGTAGAGGGTCCCAGACAGAGCTGGAGAAAAATGTAGAACAAAATCCTAACTCGCAAAAAAAGACCAGACTTACTGGTCTGACAGAGACTGGAGAAAACCTGGGAGTATGGCCCCTGGACACCCTTTTAGCTCAGTAATGAAGTCACTCCTGAGGTTCACCCTTCAGCCAAAGATTAGACAGCCCATAAAACAGAACGGGACTGATAGGGCACAACAGTCCAAGGACAAAGACTAGAAGGCAGGAGGGGACAGGAAAGCTGGTAATAGGGACCCCAAGGTTGAGAAGGGACAGTGTTGACATGTTATGGAGTTGTTAACCATTGTCATAAAACAAAATGTGTACTAACTAGTTAATGAGAATCTATTCTGTAAACCTTCATCTAAAGTACAATTAAAAAAAAAAAAATTGGTTGGAATTCCAACTTCAATAACGTGAGTCTCCAGCCAGAGAAGCTGGTGCCCTTTGTCACATTGCTAAAGAGCACTTGGCCCAGGAATAAATCGATTAATGGTGGAGCAGCTGCAGGCCCCCTACTGCCCTCACCAATGAGACGCGTCAACATACGAGAGCCACAGAAGCCCCTGGGGATGCCTTCTGAACGGAAGAAGCAACATGGCCCTTGCTTCTTTTCCACCCTTCAAATCACATGCAAAGATCTCCATTCTGGCCCACTGTTACGGATTGAATTGTGTCTCCCCAAAATGTGTTGTACGTCCTAACCCCTATATCTTTGGTTAAGGAGCCCTGGTGGTGCAGTGGTTAAGTGCTCGGCTGCTAACTGAAGTTGGCAGTTCAAACCCACCAGTTGCTCCACAGGGGAAAGATGTGGCAGTCTACTTCTGTAAAGGTTTGTAACCTTGGAAACCCTATGGGCAGTTCCACTCTGTCGTACAGGTTCGCTATGAGCCAGAATTGGCTCGTCACATAAAAGAGATTAAACAAGCAAGTGAGCTGGGCAGAGATGGGGGAAGATAGATACCATGCCACATGAAGATCTCTGAGGAGCCAAGGAACAGACGCACAAGAGACAAGGACCTTCCCCCAGAGCCCACAGAGACAGAAAGCCTTCCCCTAGAGCCAGCGCCCTAAATTCGGACTTCCAGCCTCCCAAACTGTGAGAAAATAAATTTTTGATTGTTAAAGCCAACCACCGGTGGTGCTTCCATTATAGCAGCACTACATAACTAAGACATGTACCCTCATTGGAAATGTGCAGGGAAGGGAATTCTGGGAGACACAGTTCAGCCCAGTGGCCACATCGCAAGTATTATAAAGAGAAAGACCCCACGTTTGATGGTTGACTGCTGACAACTCTCATGTCCCCACCCATCCTCTTTCCCTTTGCTCTACACCCGAGAAGCCCAGCAAGAAAGCCCACTCATGCCCTCCATTCTGTGGAACCAGAAGAAATTTTTCAAATTACGCAGACCCTAGGCCGTGCTCAGGAACCTTCACCCCAGCCCCACCTCCTAACCACAATAAAAGCTTAACTTTCTGTCTTAGTTATCTAGTGCTGCTGTAACAGAAATACCACAAGTGGGTGGCTTTAAAAAACAAATTTATTTTCTCACGGCTTAGGAGGCTAGAAGTCCAAATTTAGGGCGCTGGCTCTAGGGCAAGTCTCTCTGTCCACTCTAGGGGAAGATCCTTTTCTCTTCAGCTTCTGTTTCCTGGTCCCTCAGAGATCTCCATGTGTCTTGGTATCAATCTTCCCCTGGGTCTAGGAGGTTCTGAGCACAGGGACCCTGGGTCCAAATGAAGCTCACCACTCCCAGCTCTTCTTTTTTGGTGGTAGTCATGTCCCCCCCTCTGCTTGCTTCTCTCTCCTTTTATCTCTTGTAACATAAAAAGTGATTCAGGCCACACCTCAGGGAAGCGCCCTTACATCGGATCAGGGCTGTGACCTGAGTAAGGGGACCTGCTACCACCAAGAAAGAAGAGCCGGGAGTGGACTGCATCCTTTGGACCCGGGGTCCCTGTGCTAAGAACCTCCTAGACTCGTCAAGATTGATGAGGACCTTCCCCCCCCTCCTCCCCCAGCAGACAGAGAGAGAAAGCCTTCACCTAGAGCTAGCGTCCTGATTTTGGATTTCTAGCCTCCTAAACTGTGAGGGAATAAATTTCTGTTTGTTAAAGCCACCCACTTGTGGTATTTCTGTTATGGCAGCACTAGATAACTAAGACCGAAGGGTGTTACATCCTGCTTTGATCTTGCCCTTTGGACTGGCTTGTGCTCTCCTTAGTCCTCCCTGGAGCGTTCCACCATGTGTGAGTAATAAACTTCCTTTCCTACCTTCGTTAGTGGGGTTTCCTTCTTTTGGCTATTGTGAACAGCACTGCAATGAACACTGGTGTGCAAGTATGTTTTCATCCCTGCTTTCAGTTCTTTTGGGTATATATCTAAGGGTGGAATTGACAGGTTATATGATAATTCTAGAAGCCCTGGGGGCACAGTGGTTAAGTGCTAGGCTGCTAATCAAAAGGTCAGTAACTGGAACCCCCAGGGGATTCGTGGGAGAAAGATGTGGCAGTCTGCTTCCGCAAAGATTACAGCCTGGGAAACCCTATGAGGCAGTTCTACTCTGTCCTGTAGGGTCACTATGAGTTGGAATCAACTGGATGGCAATATTGGGGAGGGGAGGGGTTACGGTAATTCTGTGTTTAACTTTTTGAGGAATTACCAAACTTCTATAGCAGCTACTCCATTTTACATTCCCACCAGCAGTGTTCCAATGTCTTCACCTCATCGCCAACAAGTGATAGCATTTTGAACACAGGTGTGCTGGGATGACCAGCTGACCAAACATTCCTGCTCTTCTTTTGCACCAGGAAAGGACTCCTCAGTCAAAGACTACATCTCCCTTGCACCAGTGACGAGTTCTCATCCGTGGAATGTGGGCTAGGGGAGCAGTACCAGTTGCCTGGGAGTCATTCCAACTCATAGTGACCCTATAGGACAGAGAACTGCCCCCCAGGACTTCCAAGGCTGTAATCCTTATGGAAGCCGACTGCCAGATCTTTCTCCATTGGAGTTGCTGGTAGGTTCAAACCACCAGCCTTTCTGCTAGCAGCCAAGTGCTTAATTACTGCGCCAGCAGGGATCCTGTGGGTAGAAGTGAGCTGTGTCATTTCCAGACTGAAGTGATTGTGGAGCAAATATGGCTTCACCAGACTGTCCTTCCCCATCCCCCGGATGAACGGGGGACTCGCAGGAACGGGACACAAACCTTAAAAAAAAAATTTTTATTATTGATGTTAGTTATGTTCATCATGTTATTCACCCACACCAATAATCATTCCCGAGTTTTTCCACCACCCTTAACAGAAGTTCAGTGTCCCCTAAGCATTATGTCTTCCTTTCTGGGACATAAATACTTATTTATTGATTCCCACTCATGGGGACTCCATGTGTGTCAGAGTAGAATTGTACTCCATAGTTTTTCAATGGCTGATTTTCCAGAAGTAGATCGCCAGGCCTTTCTTCCGAGGTGACTCTGGGTGGACTCAAACCTCCAGCCTTTTAGTTAGCAGCCTAGCATGTTAACCATTTGCACCACCCAGGTACTATCTATTTGTCTGTCATTTATTGTTGTTGTTGTTAGGTGCTGTCGAGTTGGTTCCAACTCATAGCGACCCCTTGTACAACTGAACGAAACACTGCCTGGTCCTGTGCCATCCTCACAACTGTTACGCTTGAGCCCATTGTTGCAGCCACTGTGTCAGTCCATCTCATTGAGGGTCTTCCTCGTTTTTGCTGATCCTCTATTTTACCAAGCATGATGTCCTTCTCCAGGGACTGATGTCTCTCGATAACATGTCCAAAGTATGTGAGATGTAGTCTCACCATCCTTGCTTCTAAGGAGCATGCTGGCTGTACTTCTTCCAAGGAAGATTTGTTTGTTCTTTTGGCAGTATATTCAATATTCTTCGCCAACACCACAGTTCAAAGGCGTCAATTCTTCTGTCTTCCTTATTTATATTGTCTAGCTTTCATGTACATATGAGGCCATTGAAAACACCATGGCTTGGATCAGGAGCACCTTAGTCTTAAAAGTGACATCTTTGCTTTTTAACACTTAAAAGAGGTCTTTTGCAGCAGATTTGCCCAATGCAATGTGTCTTTTGATTTCTTGACTGCTGCTTCCATGGGTGTTGATTGTGGATCCAAGTAAAATGAAATCCTTGACAACTTCAATCTTTTCTCTGTTTATCACAGTGTTGTTTATTGATCCAGTTGTGAAGATTTTTGTTTTCTTTATGTTGAGGTGTAATCCATACTGAAGGCTGTGGTCTTTGATCTTCAAAGGTAAGTGCTTCAAGTCCTCTTCACTTTCAGCAAGCAAGGTTGTGTCATCTGCATAACGCGGGTTATTAATGAGTCTTCCTCCAATCCTGATGCCCTGTTCTTCTTCATACAGTCCAGCTTCTCGGATTATTTGCTCAGCATACAGGTTGAATAAGTATAGTGAAAGGATACAACCCCGACGTGCACCTTTCCTGATTTTAAACCACACAGTATCCCCTTGTTCTTTCGAATGACTGCCGCTTGGTCTATGTACAGGTTCCTCATGAGCACGAGTGTTCTGGAATTCCCATTCTTTGCAATGTTATCAATAACTTCGTATGATCCATACAGTGGAATGCCTTTGCGTAGTCAATAAAACACAGGTAACATCTTTCTGGTATTCCCTGCTTTCAGCCAAGATCCATGTGACATCAGCAATGATATCCCTGGTTCCGTATCCTCTTCTGAACGGGGCCTGAATTTCTGGCAGTTCTCTGTTGAAGTACTGCTGTAGCCACTTTTGAATGATCTTCAGCACAATTTTACTTGTGTGTGATAATGGCGTTGTTCAATAATTTCCACATTCTGTTGGATCACCTTTCTTTGGAATAGACATAAATATGGATCTCTTCCAATCAGTTGGCCAGGTAGCTGTCTTCCAAATTTATTGGCAGAGATGAGTGACCACTTCCAGTACTGCATCCATTTGTTGAAACATCTCAATTGGTATTCCATCAATTCCTGGAGCCTTGTTTTCCACCAATGCCTTCAGTGCAGCTTGGACCTCTTCCTTCAGTACCATCGGTTCCTGATCATATGCTACCTCCTGAAATGGTTGGACATTGACCAATTCTTTTTGGTGTAGTGTCTCTGTGTATTCTTTCCATCTTCTTTTGATGCTTCCTGCGTTGTTTAATATTTTTCCTTATTGAATCCTTCAGTATTGCAACTTGAGGCTTGAATTTTTTCTTCAGTTCTTTCAGCTTAAGAAATGCTGAGCGTGTTCTTCCCTTTTGGTTTTCTAACTCCAGGTCTTTGCACATGTCATCATAATACTTTACTTTGTCTTCTCAAGCAGCCCTTTGAAATCTTCTGTTCAGCTCTTTTACGTCATCATTTCTTCCTTTCATTTTAGCTACTCTGGCATTCAAGAGCCAGTTTCAGAGTCTCTCTGACATCCACTTAGGTCTTTTCTTTCTTTCCTGTCTTTTTGATGACCTCTTGCTTTCTTCACGTATGATGACCTTAATGTCATTCCACAACTTGTCTGGTTTTCGGTCATTAGTGTTCATCGTGTCAAATCTATCTTGAGGTGGACTCTAAATTCATGTGGGATATACTCAAGGTGGTACTTTGGCTCTCGGGCACTTGCTCTGATTTTCTTCAGCTTGAACTTGCATATGAGCAACTGAAGTTCTGTTCCACAGTTGGCCCCTGGCCTTGTTCTGACTTTTCCATTGTCTCTTTCCACAGATACAGTCGATTCGATTCCTGTGTATCCCATCTGGCGAGGTCCATGCGTATAGTTACCGTTTATGTTGTTGAAAAAAGGTATTTGCAACGAAGAAGTTGGTCTTGCAAAATTCTACCGTGAGATCTCCAGCATCGTTTCTATCACCAAGGCCATATTTTCCAACTACCGATCCTTCTTTGTTTCCAATTTTCACATTCCAATCATCAGTAATTATCAATGTATCCTGATTGCATGAAGATCAATTTCAGACTATAGAAGTTGGTAAAAATCTTCAATTTCTTCACTTCGGCCTTAGTACTTGGTGCATCAATTTGAATAATAGTCGAACTGGTCTTCTTGTAGGCATATGGATATTATCCTATCACTGACAGCCTTGTACTTCAGGATAGATCTTGAAATGTTCTTTGTGACAATGAACGCAGCAACGCCTTTCCTCTTCAATTTGTCATTCCCGGCATTGTAGACCAGATGATTGTCTGATTCAAAATGACCAATACCAGCTCACTAATGCCTGGGATACTGATGTTTACGCATTCCATTTTATTTTTGACAACTTCCAATTTTCCTAGATTCATACTTTGTACATTCCATGTTCCAATTATTAATGGATGTTTGCGACTGTTTCTTCTCTTTTTGAGTCGTGCCACATCAGCAAAGGAAGGCCTGGAAAGCTTGACTCCATCCAGGTCATTAAGGTCGACTCTACTTTGAGGAGGCAGCTCTTCCCCAGTTGTCTTTTGAGTGCCTTCCAATCTAAGGGAATCATCTTCGGGCACTGTATCAGAGAATATTCGGCTGCTATTCATTAAGGTTTTCATTCGCTAGTTGGAGAATGCCTTAGTCTGGAAGGTCAGCTGGAACCCTCCTGATCGGTAGTATCAAATCAGGCCCCTAAATGGCAGGTTACCTGAGTTCAGCGGCCCAAACAAAGGGCGCCCTTCAGAGGGTGTGCATCTGGACCTTGACCGTGTCCACAGGCTGCCTGGGTCACTGTCCGGATGGATAAGCTCCTTGGCAGGGTGATATACTAAGCTCCTTGGCAGGGCGATATACCGGCTGATGGGCGTGACTAAGGGGAGGGGATGCAGGCGGGTCCCCGCACTGCAGCTCCTAAAGGCAGCCTGCGGATTTGAAGCTAGGCTCCGGTGGCCACCCGCGGCGGCTGCAATGGTGGCGTGCTGGGACGCGCTGGGCGTGCTGGGGGCCCTCACCGCTGCGTGGCTGGTGCTGAGGGCGGTGTGGAGCGCGGGCCGCGCCGTCTATGTTTTCCTGCTGCCCTCGGTCCGCCGAGGCGCTCCTTGGCTCCGGGCGAACGGAGCTTGGGCAGGTGAGGGCTCCGCACCCCGCAGGTAGGGGTGGGGGACGCAGGAATGAGGACAGACGAAAGATGAGAGTCGCCCATTTGGGCTCAGGGTTGGGGTGGGGGAGGCTCCAGGAAGCAAGAGCGCTGACGGATGAGGCGACCGGGGCAAGGGAGGTATGAAGCCCCCGAACCTGAACCTATGCAGGTGAGTGGGGTAGGTGTGGGAAGGGATCTGGGACCCAGAAAAAGCGCCAGAAGGACCAGGGTTGGGGGGAGGGGAGGGGAACGAGCTGGCGAGGGAAGGACCCGGGGCGAGCTGAGGTTAAGTCCAGGCAAAGCCCTACGCAGGCTGGAGAAGCATCTGAGCAAGGTCTCCAAAAGAAGAGACCACCCCCGTCTCTCCGCTCGCTCCTTTTTCTTTCCTCCAGTTGTGACCGGAGCCACCGACGGCATAGGCAAGGCCTACGCGCATGAGGTGAGCAGCACTTTGGAGCCTGGCGTTGGGCCTGTGGTTGGGAAGAGCTTCTGGGGTTCACTGGCCTGTCAGTCGCTCCTATTAGACTTGACAATTTTTTCTGTGGTCTGTCTGGTTCCCTTGGACGTCCTCTCCTCCAGGAAACCTTCCCTCTGCCCCCTAGGCTGGGGTCAGGTGCTCCCGCTGTGCTTCTACCTCCTGCTGTCCTTCCTCAGTCATTGAAAATGTACTTACTGACCACCTGTGGTGGTCTCTGGATGGTGCAAACGGTTAAGAGCTGGGCTCGTAGCCCAGAGGTTGACTGTTTGAACCTACCTGAAAGGTTGGCAGTTCAGAGGCACCTCAGAAGAAAGTCCTGGCAATCTGCTTCAAATGGTCACAGCCGTGAAAATCCTATGGAGCGCAGAGTAGAACAGAGTCGGAATCAGCTATACAGCAACCCGTTTGATTTTTTTGGTTATAGTGGTGCCAGGTGCTGGGGATGCAGCCGTGAACAAAATAGATTAAAAACCAGAAAAGACCCTGCCTTCAGGGAGTTTATGTTCTAGTGGGGGAAACAGGTGTAAACAAGATCAATAAATCAAATTCATAGCATCAAATGGTCGCTGTTGTTGTTAGGTGCCCTTGGGGAGACCCCATGTATGCAGAGTACAACTGTGCTCCACAGAAGTTTTCAAGGCTGTGACCTATAAGCAAATTGCCAACCCTATCATGCTTGGTGGAGCCCTGGTGGCGCAGTAGTTAAGAGGTCGGGCTGCTAACCAAAAGGTCAGCAGTTTGAATCCACCAGCTGCTCCTTGGAAACCCTATGGGACAGTTCTACTCTGTCCTCTATGGTCGCTAAGATTCAAATCGACTCAATGGCAATGGGTTAGGTTATTGTGCTTGGTAAAGTAGAAGGTCAGCAAAAGAAAGGAAGACCTCAACAAGATGGACTGACACAGTGGCTGCAACAATGGGCTCAAGCATAACGATTGTGAGGCCGGCACAGGACCGGGAAGTGTTTCGTTCTGTTGTACGTAGGGCCGCTAGGAGTTGGAACCTAACCGTGGCAATAATAACAATCTTCTGAGGCACCTCTGGGTAGGTCCAGACCCCCAACCTTTCCGTTAGCAGTCGAGTGCTTAACCGTTTATGCCACCCAGGGACTCAGTGTCAAACGGTTAAAAAAAACAAAAAACCAAACCCGTTGCCATTGAGTAGATTCCGATTCGTAGAGACCTTATAGCTGCTCCCTGGAAACCCTATGGGGCAGTGCTGCTCTGTCCTGTAGGGTCTCTATGAGTGGGAATCGAATCGACAGCAAAGGCTCTGGTTTCTGTTTTATATTTATATATATATATATATATATATACAGACACTTATATGTATATGTATATATATATATATATATATATATAGTTTTTGTTGTTGCTGAGCATATACACAGCAGAACATACACCAAATCAACAATTTCTACATGTACAATTCAGTGACATTGATTACATTCTTCAAGTTGTGTAACTTTCTCACCCTCCTTTTCTGAGTTGTTCCTCCCCCATTAGCATAAATGTACTGCCCTCTCCGTTTCTTGTCTAAACTTTCAAGTTGCTGTGGTCAACTTGATCCTATATAGCTAAATCTTAAAAGAGCATAATGCTCAAGGCTAAACTATTGTTTGGTTTTAAGAATTCAGGGAATATTTGTGGTGTAAGGTTTAAAGATTATCTCAGGGCAATAGTTTCAGGGGTTCCTCCAGTCTCCATAGCTCCAGAAAGTCTGGAGTTCATGAGAATTTGAAATTCTGTTCTGTATTTTTCCTCTTTTGATCAAGATTCTTCCATAGAATATTTGACTAAAATGTTCAGTAATGGTAGCCCCTCACCATCCAGTTCTTCTGGTCTCATGGCAAAGGAGGCAGTCGTTCCTGGAGGTAGTCAGCCACGCATCCCATTTCCTCCTCCTATTCCTGACTCTGCTTCTTCCTCTGTTGCTCCAAGTGAATACAGCCCAATTGCTGTACCTGGGATGGCTGCTTGCAAGCTTTTAAGCCCCCAGGCACTACGCAGTGAACCAGAAGATGGAACGGAAGCACTAAACATCCCAGTTAACTGGGATGTCCCATGAAACACGATCCTAAACCTCCAGACCAAGAAACCAAATCCCACGAGGCGTTTGTTGTATGTAAGCAGCCTCAGCAGCCACTGTTCTCTTTTTTTTCTGTCACTATTGTAAATGTACCTAACACACCACTTTTGTCAGTTCAGCATTTCACAGAACTACAGTTTGTTGGCAGCAATTACATTTATAGACTGTGCAATCCTACCCTTGTCAATGCAAGTTTTCCATCACTGTAAACTCAAAGGCAGTACTCCATTATCAATAACCCCCACTTTCCCCCTCCCTCCCACCTCTGGTAACCACTAGTAAACTTTTTTTTTTTCCAATGGTGCTTTAGCTGGAAGTTTACAGCTCAAGTGAATTTCTCATACAAAAATTTACACACATATTGTTATGTGACGTTAGTTGCAATCCCTACCACCTTTCCACCCCAGGTTTCTTGTGTCCCTTCAGCCAGTTCCTGTCCCTTCCTGCCTTCTATCCTGCCTCCAGACAGGAGCTGCCCATTTGGTCTCATGTATCTGATTGAACTAAGAAGCACACTCCTCACATGTATTATTTTTTTTGTTTTATAGTCCCGTTTAATGTTTGTCTGAAGAGTGGATGTCGGGAATGGTTTTAGTTCTGGTTTACCAGTGCGTCTGGGGGCCATAGTTTTGGCGGTTCCTCCAGTCTCTGTCAGATAATTAAGTCTGGTGTTTTTACGTGAATTTGATCTCTGTCCCCACTTTTCTCCCACTCCATCCAGGACTCTCTGTGATGTTCCTTGTCAGGGAGGTCATTGGTGGTATCTGGGCACCATCTAGTTCTTCTGGTCTCAGGTTGATGGAGTCTCTGGTTTATGTGGACCTTTTGTCTCTTGGGCTAATATCTGCTTTTTGTCTTTGCTGTTCTTCATTCTCCTTTGCTCCACGTGGGTTGGGACCAGTTGATGCATCTTAGATGGTCGCTCACAAACTTTTAAGACCTCAGAGGCCACACACTAAAGTGGGATGCATAACATTTTCTTTTATTGTCGTAGTTTAAGTGAAAGTTTACAATTCACGTTAGTCTCTCATACAAAAATTTATACATACATTGTTATGTGACCCTAATTGCTCTCCTTATACTGTGACAGCACACTCCTGCTTTCCACCCCTGATTTCCTGTGTCCATTCAGCCAGCTCCTAACCCTCTCTGCCTTCTCATCTCACCTCCGGACAGAAACTGCCCATTTAGTCTCATGTATCTACTTGAGCTGAGAAGCACACTCTTCACGAGTATCATTTTATGTCCCACAGTCCAGTCCAATCTTTGTCTGAAGAGTTGGCCTCAGGAATTTTTTTAGTTCTGGGTTGACAGAGAGTCCGGGGGCCATGTTTTCTGGGGTTCCTCCAGTCTCAGTCAGACCATGAAGTCTGCTCTTTTTACTAGAATTTGAGTTCTGCACCCCGCCTTTCTCCTGCTCCATCAGAGACTCTGTTGTTTTCCCTGTCAGGGAGGTCATTGGTGGTAGCCAGGCACCATCTAGTTCCTCTGGTCTCAGGCTGATGAAGTCTCGGGTTTATATGGCCCTTTCTGTCTCTTTGGGCTGATACTTTCCTTGTGTCTTTGGTGTTATTCAATCTCCTTTACTCCAGGTGGGTTGGGACCAATTGATGCCTCTTAGATGGCTGCTCACTAGATTTTAAGACCCCCGACGCCACTCACCAAAGTAGGATGCAGAACATTTTCTTAATAAGCTTTGCTATGCCAATTGACCTAGATGTCCCCTGAAAGCATGGTCCCCAGACTCCCGCCCCTGCTACTCTGTCCCTCAAAGTGTTTGATTGTATTCAGGAAACTTCTTAGCTTTGGTTTAGTCCAGTTGTGCTGACTTCCCCTGTAGTGTGTTCTGTCCTTCCCTTCACCTAAGATAATTCTTGACTACTATCTAGTTAGTGAATAACACTCTCCCTCTCTCCCCACCCTCGTAACCATCAAAGAATGTTTTCTTCTGTGCTTAAACCTTTTCTTGAATTCTTATAATAGTGGTCTATACAACATTTGTCCTTTTGTGACTGACTAAATTCACTCAGCATAATGCCCTCCAGATTCCTCCATGTTATAAGATGTTTCACGGCTTCATCATTGTTCTTTATCATTGTGTAGTATTCCATTGTGCGAATAGACCACAATTTGTTTATCCATTCATCTGTTGATGGGCATCTAGGTTGTTTCCATCTTTTTGCTATTGTGAACAGTGCTGCAATGAGCATGGGTGTGCATATATCCATGTGATGGCTCTTATTTATCTAGGATGTGTTCCAAGGAGTGGGATTGCTGGGTTGTATGGTACTTCTGTTTCTAGCATTTAAAGGAAGGGCCAAACTGTTTTCCAGAGTGGTTGTACCATTTTACATTCCCACCAGTAGTGCATAAGTGTTCCAGTCTCTCCACGACCTCTGCAACATTTATTATTTTGTGTTTTTTGGATTAGTACCAGCCTTGTTGGGGTGAGATGGTATCTCATTGTAGTTTTGATCTGCATTTCCCTAATGGCTAATGATCGTGAGCATTTCCTCATTTATCTGTTAGCCACCTGAATGTCTTCTTTGGTGAAGTGTCTGTTCATATCCTTTGTCCATTTTAAAATTGGGTTATTTGTCTTTTTGTTGTTGAGGTGTTGCAGTATCTTGTAGAGTTTAGAGATTAGACCCTTAACAGATATATCATATCCAAAAATGTTTTCCCAGTCTGTGAGTTCTCTTTTTACTCGTTTGGTGAAGTCTTCTGATGAGCATAAATGTTTGATTTTTAGGAGCTCCCAGTTATCTAGTTTCTCTTATGGTGTTTGTACATTGTTAGTTATGGTTTGTATACTATTTATGCCATGTATTAGGGCTCCTAGCATTGTCCCTATTTTTTCTTCCAAGATCTTTATTGTTTTGTTGTTGTTAGGTGCTGTAGAGTTGGTTTCAACTCATAACGACCCTACGAACAACAGAATGAGACCCTGCCTGGTCCTGCGCCATCCTCACAATTGTTGGTATGCTTGAGCCCATTGCTGCAGCCACTGTGTCAATCCATCTTGTTGAGGGTCTTCCTCTTTCTCGCTGACTCTGTACTTTACCAAGCATGATGTCCTTCTCCAGGGACTGCTCTCTCCTGACAACATGTCCAAAGTATGTAAGACATAGTCTCGCCATCCTTGCTTCTAATGAACGTTCTGGTTGTACTTCTTCCAAGACAGACCTGTTTGTTCTTCTGGCATTCCGTGGCATATTCAATATTCTTTGCCAACACCACAATTCTTTTCAGTCTTCCTTATTCGTTGCCCAGCTTTCGCATGCATATGAGGTGATTGAAAACACCATGGCTTGGGTCAGGCACACCTGAGTCCTTAAAGTGACATCTCTGCTTTTCAACACTTTAAAGAGATCTTTTGCAGCAGATTTGCCCAATGCAATGCATCTTTTGATTTCTTGACTGCTGCTTCCATGGGTGTTGATTGTGGATCCAAGTAAAATGAAATCCTTGACAACTTCAATCTTTTCTCCATTTCTTTTCAGAAGTAGACTGCTAGCTCCTTCTTCCTAGTCTGTCTTAGTCTGGAAGCTCAGCTGAAACCTGTCCTCCATGGGTGACCCTGCTGGTATCTGAGTACTGCTGGCATAGCTTCCAGCATCACAGCAACATGAAAGCCCCCGCAGTATGACAAACTGACAGACACGTGGGGGTTATCGTTTTAGATTTAATATTTAGATCTTTGATACATTTTGAGTTGGTTTTTGTACATGGTGTGTGGTATGTGTCTTGTTTCTTTTTTTTGCAGATGGATATCCAGTTTTGCCAGCACTGTTTGTTAAAGAGACTGTCTTTTCCCCATTTAACGGACCTTGGGCCTTTGTCAAACATCAGCTCCTCATAGGTGAATGAATTTACGTCTAGGTTCTCAATTCTGTTCCATTGGTCTATGCATCTGTTGCTGTACCAGTACCAGGTTGTTTTGACTACTGTGATGGTATAATAGGTTCTAAAATCAGATGGTGTGAGGCCTCCCACTTTGTTCTTCTTCTTCAGTAATGCTTTACTATCCGGGGCCTCTTCCCTTTCCATATGAAATGGATGATTTGTTTCCATCCTTTGAGTTTAAGTTTGTGTCTTTGAGTCTAAGGTGTGTCTCTTGTAGGCAGCATATGGATGGACTGTGTTTTTTTTTAATCCATTCTGCCACTCTCTGTCTCTTTATTGGTGCATTTAGTCCATTTACATTCAGTGTAATGATTGATAGGTATGAGTTTACCGCCGCCATTTTGACGTATTTTTTTGTGACGTCGATAGCTTCTTTGTTCCACTTAATTTTCTGTGCTGAGTCGTTTTTCTTTATGTATTTTCTTTTCATCTTTTTCATTAGTGTTGATTTTGTGTTTGCTGAGTCTTCATGTTTTTCTTCTCTTTTACTTTATTGGGTAGATTCATTAGTTTCCTCTGTGGTTACCTTAAAAGTTACCCCTATTTTTTAAGATTAAACCAATCTTTTATTTCTTGATATTGCCTTAACGTCCTCTCCATATGAAAGTTCTATGGCTACACTACTTAGTCCCTCTTTTTTGTTTTAATATCGTCATTGTTTACATAGCAACATCTCTGTTTCCCGATTTTCAGTGTTTTAGCTTTGACTTACTTTCGTGACTTCCCTATCTGGGTTGAGATCTCGTTGTTCTGTTCTGTGTTCTAGTCTTAAGTTATTTTCTGATATTGTTGGTTCTCTAGTCAGAGGACTCCCTTTAGTATTTCTTGTAATTTCGGTTTGGTTTTCACAAATTCCCTTAGATTTGTTTATTTGGAAATGCCCTAATTTCGCCACCATATCTGAGAGGCAGTTTTGCTGGATTAATAGCTCTTGGCTGGCAATTTTTTCCTTCAAGGCTTTGTATATGTCATCCCATTGCCTTCTGGCCTGCATGGTTTCTCCTGGGTAGTCAAAGGTTAATTTTATTGACTCTCCTTTGTAGGTGACTTTTCGTTTATCCCTAGCCATCCTTAAGATTCTCTCTTTATCTTTGGTTTTGGCAAGTTTGACCACTTATAAACTTTGATCTATATGCATTTGCCTGTTCTTGACTTTTATATAAGTGAGGTCATACAATATTCGTCCTTTTGTGATTGACTTATTTTGCTCAGCATAGTGTCTTCAAGCTCCATCCATATTGTAGCATGCATCAAGATTTCATTTCTCTCACTGAATAGTATTCCATTGTATTTATGTTCCCCATTTTATTTATCCATTCATTCACTGATAGGCATTTAGGTTGTTTATACCTTTTGGCTGTCGCGCATAATGCTGCAGTGAACATTGTTGTACAAGTATCTGTGTGAGTCTCTTCTTTCAATTTTTGGGTATATACCTAGAAGTTGAATTGCTGGGTCATATGGTAGTTCTAAGAAGCCCTGGTGGTGCAGTGGTTAAAGTGCTCGGCAGCTAACCAAAAGGTCAGCAGTTCCAACCCATCAGCCACTCTGCAGGAGAGAAAACCTTGTGATCTGCTCCCGTAAAGATGACAGCCTAGAAAACCCGATGGGCAGTTCTACTGTGTCGTATGGGGTCGCTATGAGTCGGAATTGACTTGACGGCCCACAAAAACAACATAATAGTTCCATTTTTAGTTCTTGGAGGAATTACCAAGGCTGTATATTTTATGGAAGCAGACTGTCAAATCTTTTTCCCATGGAGCTGCTGGTGGGTTCAAACCGCCAACCTTTCCATCAGCAGCCAAGCACTTAACCATGGCACCACCGGCGCTCCTTTGTCAAATGGTAGGGAGGCTTAAAGAGAAATAAATCCCGAGGAGGGGGACAAGGAGTCCTGGGGGTGGGCAGGTTCCTATTTTTATAAGAGGTGGTCACAGAAAAGGTGACATTGAATGAAGACCCGAAGGAGGGGAGGGAGAGAGTCGTGCAGACAACTGGGAGAAGGGATTTCCAAAGGTGAAGCAATGGCTAGTGCAAAGGCCCAGAGCGATGCTGGTATTGCTTGTTGGAGAAGTGGGAAGGTGGCCACCACGGCCATATCAGAATGGGGGGTGTGTGGTAGGAGATGAGGACAGAGATGCAGTTTCAAGGTATATTATGGGGAATCTGGTAGGTTTTGCGGGGACTTGGACATTTGCTGTGAGTGAAATGGGGGTCATGGGAGGGTTCTGTGCAGAAGAGGAACGTGAAGCTATAGGGGGTGAGGGTGGCAGCAGGGAGACCAGTTAAGAGGCTCTTGCAAAATCCAAGCGAGAGATGCTGGTGGCTTAGACCAGGGTGGCAGCGGTAGAGGTGTGTGAAGTAGCTGGATTCTGGGTCTGTTTTAAAGGCAGAGCTGACAAGATTTATGGACAGATTGGGTGTGGAGTAAGACTCCAAAGTTTTGACCCTGCAACCAGTAATCATGCTAAAATCACTTCTTAGTTCTTGTAGCTTTATTGTAGACCCCTTGAGAGTTTCTATGGAGTCCTTAGGTGGAACAAATGGTTGAGCACTTGGCTACTAACTGAAAGGTTGGTGGTTCGAACCTGCCCAGAGGTGCCATGGAAGAGAGCCTGGCAATCTGCTTCCAAAAGGTCACAGCCCTGAAAACCCTAGGGAGCAGTTCTACTCTGCACACATATGGTCGCCATGAGTCAGAACTGGCTAGGTGGCAACTGGTTTGGTTTTTCGATTTTCTATGTAGATAATCATGTTATCTTAGTTATCTAGCTCTGCTACAACAGAAATTCCACAAGTGGATGGCCTTAACAAGCAGAAATTTATTCTTTCACAGTTTAGGAGACTAGAAGTCTGAATTCAGGGCGCCAGCTCCGGGGGAAGGCTTTCTCTCTCTGTCGGATCTGGATAAAAGTCCTTGTCATCAATCTTGCCTGGGTCTAAGAGTTTCTCAGCAGAGGGACTCTGGGTCCAAAGGACACGCTCTACTCCTGGCACTTCTTTCTTGGTTGTATGAGGTCCCTGTCCTCTCTGCTCAATTCTCTCTTTTATATCTCAAAAGAGATTGGCTCAAAATACAACCTAATCTTGTAGCTTGAGTCCTGCCTCATTGACATAACTGCCTCTAATCCTGCCTCATTAACATCATAGAGATTAGGATTTACAACACACAGGATAATCACATCAGATCACAATACTGTAGACAACCACACAAAATACCGGAAATCATGGCCTAGCCAAGCTGACACACATTTTGGGGGGACATAATTCAATCCATAACACATGTCCTCTGTGAACAGAGAGATTTATTTCTTCCTTTCTACTCCATATGCTTTTTATTCTTTTTCTTGTCTTATTGCACTGGCTAGAAACTTCAATATGATGTTAAATAGGAGTGGGAGGGTGAACATCCTTATCTTGTTCTTGGTCTTAGGGAAAGCAGTCAGTCTTTAACCATTATGTATAATGTTAGCTGTAGGGTTGGCTTGTCTGTTTTTGTAGATAGCCTTTGTAAGTTTGGGGAAGGTCCCTTGTATGCCTAGTTTGCTGAGAGTTTTTATCACAAATTTGTTGTTGTTAGTTGCCATCGAGACCTTATGTATAACAGAACAAAACGTTGCCAGTCCTGCACCATCTTCATGATTGTTGGTATGTTTGCGTTCATTGTTGTGGCTATTTTTATTATGAATAGAAGATGAATTTTGTCAAGTAACTTTTCTGCATCCATTAAGATGATTGGTCTCTGGGTGGTGCAAATGGTTTGCACTTGACTTCTAACCTAAAGGACCTAAAGGAAGATCCTTGTCTCTTCTGTCCCTCAGCAGTGACACATCCAAAGTACGTGAGATGAAGTCTCACCATCCTCGCTTCCAAAGAGCATTCTGGCTGTACTTCTTCCAAGACAGATTTGTTCATTCTGCTGGCAGTTCATGGTACATTCAATATTGTTCGCCAACACCATAATTCAAAGGCAGCAATTCTTCAGTTTTCCTTATTCACTGTCCAGTTTTTGTATGCATATGAGGCGATTGAAAATATCATGGCTTGGGTCAGGCGCACCTTAGTCCTCAAAGTGACATCTTTGCTTTTTAACACTTTAAAGAGCTCTTTTGCAGCAGATTTGCCCAATGCAATGCATCCTTTGATTTCCTGACTGCTGCTCCCATGGGTGTTGATTGTGGATCCAAGTAAAATGAAATTCTTGACAACTTCAGTTTTTTCTGTTTATCATGATATTGCTTATTGGACCAGTTGTAAGGATTTTTGTTTTATGTTGAGGTGTAATCCATACTGAAGGTTGTGGTCTTTGATCTTCATCAGTAAGTGCTTCAAGTCCTCTTCACTTTCAGCAAGCAAGGTTGTGTCATCTGGATTTCGCAGGTTGTTGATGAGTCTTCCTCCAATCCAGACGCCGCGTTCTTCTTTATATAGTCCAGCTTCTTGGATTATTTGCTCAGCGTACAGATTGACTAAGTATAGTGAAATGAGACAACCCTGACTCACACCCTTCCTGATTTTAAACCACACACCATCCCCTTGTTCTGTTTGAACGACTGCCTCTTGGTCTAAGTACAGGTTCCGCATGGGCACAATTAAGTGTCCTGGAATTCCCATTCTTCGCAATGCTATCCATAATTTGTTATGGTCCACACAGTCAAATGCCTTTGCAGAGTCAATAAAACACAGGTAAACGTCTTTCTGGTATTCTTTGCTTTCAGCCAAGATCCATCTGACATCAGCAATGATATCTCTTGTTCCACTCCCTCTTCTGAATCCAGCTTGAATTTCTGGCAGTTCCCTGTCGATGGACTGCTGCAACCGTTTTTGAATGATCTTCAGCAAAATTTCACTTGCCTGTGATATTAATGATGTGGTGCAATAATTTATGCATTCTGTTGGATCACCTTTCCTTGAAACGGGCACAAATATGGGCACAGATAGGGATCTCTTCCAGGAGGTTGGCCAGGTAGCTGTTTTCCAAATTTCTTGGCATGGACAAGTGAGCACCTCCAGCTCTACATCTGTTTGTTGAAACATCTCAGCTGGTACTCCATCAGTTCCTGGACCCTGGTTTTTTGCCAGTATCTTCGTGCAGCTTGGACCTCTTCCTTCAGTACCACCGGTTTTTGATCATATGCTACCTCCTGAAATGGTTGAATGTCAACCACCTCTTTTTGGTACAGTGACTCTGTGTATTCCTTCCATTTGCTTTTGATACTTCCTGCCTTGTTCAATATTTTGCCCACAGAATCTTTCAATATTGCACTTCAAGGCTTGAACTTTTTTTCTTCACTTCTTTCAGGGGTTAGGATTTATAACACATATCTTTTGGGGGATGCAATTCAATCCATAACAGCCCTTCACACCATTACACAGCCTCAACTCCTCAGATGTCTGATGGGCGCTCAGCCCCACAGATCATGTCATCCGGTGACAGCAGGTTGAGAGGGTCAAAATGCGCCAAAATGCACCCAGTTGATGGGTCACCGATTCCACAAACATTTGCTACTCGTCTGTTTCAAGGGGGAAACCCTGGTGGTGCAGCGGTTAAGAGCTATGGCTGCTAACGAAAAGGTCAGCAGTTCGAATCCACCAGGCGCTGCTTCAAAACCGTATGGGGGCAGTTCTACTCTGTCTTATAGGGTCTATGAATTGAAATCGACTCCATGGCAGCGGGTTTGGTTTTTTTTTGGTTGTTTGTTTCAAGGGGAAGTGCATTTGAGGCAGAAGGAGCAGCACATCAAAGGTCTGGAGGCAGGGGGCTGGATGGACTGCTTGCTGTCCCCAGACTTTCCATAGGGGAGTGGGGGCAGGAGTCTCAGGTCTGACAATGCAGGGCCTCATGGGCCAGGGAGAGTGTGGCTCTGTCCCAAGGGCACTTGGGAGCCATAGCAGGTTCTGAGCAGGAGAGAGGTAGGGGCAGATTTGTGCTTTAGAAAGACCCCTCTGGCTGCTGAGTGGAGGGTGGGTGGAAGGGGGTGACACTGGGACCCAGGAAGAGGGAGGGGCTGGACTGGGCCTGTCATGGTCACCCTGTATCCCCAGTACCACCCAGCAAAGAGCAGGTGCTCAGTAACCACGTTTTGAATGAACACAGGAAAGAAAGAAGGAAGGGACACTTGAAGTAATGGATTCTTATATCACTGAGAGTTAAAGCCGAAGTCTGTACTGGGGCATGTGAGGACCTATGACCTGGCCCCCGTCACCTTGCTGAGCTCATATACAATTGACCGCTTCACTCAGTGTACCCTTGGACCCCATGCTGTCCTCTCAGATGCCACCAGGGCCTTTGCACTGCTGCTCCCTCTACCTGGAATACTTTTTCTCCACAATGCAGGCTCCCTGAGGGCAGGCCTTTGCTTTTCTCTTTTGGTCATTTCTGTAGCCACAGTGCCTGCAATGCTGTGTAACCTCAGTCAGCATACAGGAAATGTTTGTGTAAAAATGGCTTCTGATCTCCTCTGACTTCACGAGAGGGGAGAATCACTATCAGCATCAGTGGCTCAAGGCTGATTCCTATGAGGCAGAAGTCAGACATACCTCCTCTCCAACCTTTTTACCAGTTCTGACACAAGCCGTCCCTCCCACGGCACTCTCTGCTTCTCTGCTGAGTTTGATAATTCATTGCAATGGCCACACAGAACTCACAGACAGTACTTACAGTTATTGGGCTTATTAGGGAGGTAACAGGTTACAATTCAAGATCAGAAATGACTCAGGATACAGTTCTTCCATCAGGACAACCTCTTCTCAGCTGTGTGCACAAGCAGGCCTCTCTCCGTCCCTCGGCCCCTCAGCCTGGCCTCTGCCCAGCTCTGGCAAGTGTTACAAAACTCTTTAGCTCCACCGATAAGTGCCCAGAGGCACCCTACTCCTCCAATAAGCCCTGGCTCAAAGGCACTCAGCTTTCTTGCCCCTTGGGCCAGGAAGCCCATCGTGCCATCTCCTGCCGGTCTCCTGGTTCTGCTGCTGCTGGCTGTCTGCCTTGCTTGCTGCTGCTTCTCCACATCTTGCACCGTCTCTGGTGTTACACCTCTCTGGCTCCTGGGTCTAAGAGGTTCTCAGTGCAGGGACCCTGGGTCCAAAGGACACACTCCGTGCCCAGCTCTTCTTTCTAAGTGGTAGTGAGGTCTCCCCCTGCTCTGGGAATGACTCTCTTTTAAGCCTAGCAGGATGGCAAAACTGACCAATCCCCTCATTAGGGTTCCATACACTTTATTTGCATGGTCCCACTCCCCCAAGTGTTCCACACACCTTATTTGCATTATTAGAAAGCTGTCCAATCCCCTTGGTGGGCCAAAAGCACTTTATTTGCATAGTCCCACCCAATTATTTGGTGGGAATTACAAGACCACAGTGAGAAAGGCCATATAAAAGTGATCCACGGCACCTCAGTTTGTTGCATGCATGCATGCATGCATGAATGAATGAATGAATCCCCTGTAGCTTGCCAGGAGAGGTCTGAACATCGTCCTCATCAGTCGAAACCTGAACAAGTTGGAACGAGAGGCAAAGGAGATAGGTGAGACACAGGGGCTTGGGCTGGGAAAGTACCGGCGCAGGGGCTGGGGCAGCAGTTGGGGCTGGGCTAGACAGGGGGTGAGGTCAGGGCTGGATGGGTGCCAGAGCCAGGAAAAGGACAGGGATACGGGCCGGGTGGGGGCAGGGGCTGCAGTACTGGACTCCAGCTAAGGGTCTGGCTCCCCCTTGCCCCCTCTCTGCCAGAACGGCTTCATGGTACCCTGACGAGAATCATCCAGGTCGACTTCACTGGGGGCCTGGAGATCTACGGAGCCATTGAGGAAGGATTAAAGGGACTGGAGATTGGAGTACTGGGTATGTCCTTACCTGCTCTGGGGCACGCACCCTCAACTACTCCTATGCTCACCCCAACCCTGGGCCCTCTTGTGGTCACCCTCCCTCTGACCTCACCTAGTTTCCTTGGGACCGTTGGAGTGACAAGCTGTTTCCTCTCGTTCAGTGAACAATGTGGGCATGTCCGTCAGCATGGTCTTACAGAAAACATTCGAAGTGGAGAACCCCGCCAAGGTGAGTGAAACCCGGCACTAGCCCGCCGGTGGCACCTCTTCCTCTGACTCTTTACTGCCCTCTGTTGGAAAACCGGCACAATACACTGACTTTGTTAGAACGGGGTACTCTATATAGCCTTTTGCAGGAAAATTGTTTCAGAAGCTACAGTTCTATGATGTCTGTGGTGCAAATGAGGGCCCTTCGGATGGGGCGCCCTTCTGCAGTGCCCAACCAGTACAACTGTTCAAGATGGGCCCGGTTCTGCCCTTTTTAAACAAATTGTAGTGAAAATATACACACACACACAAAACCTTCACCAATTCAACCATTTCCACACGTACAATTCAGTGACATTGATTACATTCTTCATATTGTACAAGCCTTATCGCTAACCTTTTCCAAATTATTCCACCTCCGTTAACATAGACTCAATGCCCCCTAATGGTTCTGCCCTTTTACATTCCACTCCACGGAGTGACCCTCATAGGAAGACCAGTGGTCTGCCATCGGGGACATAGAGATTTATATATTTTTATTTGGGATCTTTTTTTTCTAGTTAAATATTTTTTTTAAATATTTTATTGTATTTTTGGTGAAAGTATACAGAGCAAAACAGGTTCCCATTCAACAATTTCTACACAATGTTCAGTGACATTGGTTACATTCTTTACATTACATCAATGTCTTAGTCATCTAGCACTGCTCTAAGAGAAATACCACAAGTGGATGATTTTAACAAAGAGAAATTTATTCTCTCACAGTCCCGTAGGCTGCAAGTCCAAATTCAGGGCGTCAGCTCCAGGAGAAGGCTTTCTCTCTCTGTCGGCTCTGGAGGAAGGTCCTTGTGATGCATCAGTCTTCCCTTGGCCTGGGAGCATCTCAGCACAGGAACCTCGGGTCCAAAGGACGGGCTCTGCTCCCGGCACTGCTTTCTTGGTGGTGTGAGGTTCCCAACTCTCTGCTTGCTTCCCTTGCCTTTTATCTCTTGAGAGATAAAAGGTTGTGCAGGCCACACCCCATGGAAACTCCCTTTACATTGGTTCAGGGATGTGACCTGGGTGAGAGTGATGTTACAATCCCACCCTAATCCTCTTTAACATAAAATTACAATCACAAAATGGAGGACAACCACACAATTCTGGGAATCATGTCCCAGCCAAATTGATACACACATTTTTGGGGGACACAAGTCAAACCATGACAGTCAACATTCTCATCATTTCTGTTCTGGTCGTTCCATTCCCATTAACTTAGTCTCACTGCCCCTCAAGCTTCTCATCTATGCTTTAGAGTATCTGCTGTTCGTTTGGTCTCATAGAGATAATTTTTTCCAAGAGAGCAGTACTCAGGGTGACATTCTTTCTTTTTGAGCTAACCTGTTATTTAGTTAAAAGGTGACTTCAGGGGATAGCTTCGGTTCAAAGTTTAAAGAATATTTTAGAGCAGTTGTCTTAGGGATTCCTCCAGTCTCAATGGGTCCAGTAAGTCTAGGTTCAATGAGAATTTGAAGTTCTGTTCCACATTTTTCTCCCTTTCTATCAGGATCCAAGTGTTGTGACCCTAGCAGAACCTTCAGTAGTGGTAGCTGGGCACTATCTAGTTCTTCTGGTCTCAAGGTAGTGGAGGCCATGGTTCATGGAGGCAGTTCATCCTATAGTCTGGTTCCTTCTCTGATTCTCAAGTTTCCTTCTTTCTGTTTTGCTCCAGATGAATAGAGACCAGTAGTTGTATCTCAGATGGCCGCTCACAAGCTTTGAGACCCCAGACACTACTCACCAAACTAGGATGTAAACATAAACTTTATGAACTATGTTATGCCAATTGGCTGGCTTGCTATTTGGGACCAATCTTGAACTCACAGCTTATTTTCTCTGAATCACCTGTACACATATGTCCACACTTCTTCTGATGGGTGTCACATGGTCACGACATCTGTTTCAACTGCCGATCTCTTTTGACAAATTAAATAGTCTTTTCTGTAGTGTTTATTTTTTTAAATAGAAGTTATACATACAGAGTCAAATATTTCTATAAGGCTTGTTAAAGAAAACAGGATGCCCCCATTCCCATTTCCTGTTCCCTAGAGCAGGGTTTCTCAACCACAGCATTACTGACACTTGGAGCTGGATGATTCTTTGCTGTGGGGGCTGTTCTGTTCATTGTAGGTTCATGGAGGTTTAGCAGCATCCCTGGCCTCTACCCACAAAATGCCAATAGTACTCCCCTCTCTAGTCGTGGCAACCAAAAATGTCCCCTGTGGGGCAAAATCATAGCCAGTTGGGAGCTATTGTTCTAGAGGCTACTACTTTCAACTTTTTAAAAAAATGTAGCCTCATACATTTAAATAATGTTTACAGTGTACATCTTGTTTTTTTTTTTTTAAGTCTTAGCCATTAGCTAGTGACTGCCCACAACAGGGAGCCCTGGTGGCACAGTGGTTAAGAGCTTGGCTGTTAACCAAAAGGTCGGCAGTTTGAATCCACCAGCTACACTTTGGAAACCCTATGGAGCAGTCCTACTCTGACCTATAGGGTCGCTATGAGCCAGAGTCGACTCGACGCAATGGATTTGGTTTTGGTTTACCCACAACAGGATTATTTCTCATTCACATACAGCTGTGCCCTCTGTCACAAACATACACCCTTCCAGGCCTTCCATCCCTCAGTGTGGTATTTCATAAACGTGGCTACAAGTGAATATGAAGACACTGTTCAGAGCTAAGCCACATAGTGGACTATAATTACTTTTCCTTTCTTGAACAACTTTTCATTCTCCCTGGAGTTAGTAATTGTCTCTTGATATTTTTCATCTGTTTGGGTTTCTGTGTACTTATCATTACATCAAACTATCATCCAAAAATATAAAAAACGTTCAAGCACATCAGCTATTCTAACCAATTTTGTCTTTGTATGTGTGTGTTTTCAATAACAATTTTATTTGAGATATAATTAACATATAAAATTCTCCCTTTTAAAGTGTATAATTCAGGGGGTTTTAGTATATTCAGAGTTGTGCATCCACCACTATCTAATCCCAGAACATTTTTATCTCCCCTCCACACACACACACACACACACACACACACACACACACACACACACACAGCCCATATCCATTAGCAGTCATTGCGCATTCCTCCCTCTACCCAGCCACTGGCGACCACTAATCTACTTTCTGTCTCTGTGGATTTATCTATTCTGGACCTTTCATATCAACGAAGTCATACAATATGATTATATTGCATTTGTTGTAGTTAGTTGCCTTCAAGTTGATTAGAACTCATGGTGACCGCATGTGCACCAGAGTAGAACTGCTCCATAGGGTTTTTAAGGCCGTGACCTTTCGGAAGCAGATTGCCTGACCTATCTCCCGAGTAACGAATTTCATCTTGGAATTCTCTCCAAAGGTTTTCTGTTCTGCTTCTGTCTGGACTGGTTGCCTTCTGTGCCAGGAATCTTGGGACCTCCCTTCACCTTCATTCCAGGGAGCCCCTAATTTCTCTATCAGGGGTTATAGTGTGTTTTGGTTTGGTTTGTTGGAGCATATCCTTTAGTAATCTCCTGAGAAAGGATACTTGGATGGTAGAATTTTTAGCTCTGTTTTTTATCAGTTGTGTGACTTTGGGTGAATGACTTCATTTTTCTGAGCCTCAATTTTCTATCCATACAATAGGAATAAATATTTTTGTTGGCTTCATAAGATTGTTATGAGAGTACAGTGGAATAATGCACATAAGTGGCATAATGCACATAAGCCTGAGTTGTGTGCTTAAGAAATTTTAGCTATTATTATTAGATATAATGTTAGTTATTGTTATTAAACATAAACAAAACAGAAAAAGTTTGTTTTTTAAATAAAATTCTGATACATGCTGCTACACGGATTAACTTTTTTTTTTAATTGCCGTAGTTCAAGTGAAAGTTTACAATTCAAGTTAGTCTTTCATGCAAAAATTTATACATACATTGTTATGTGACCCTAATTGCTCTCTTTATACTGTGACAGCACACTCCTCCTTTCCACCCCTGATTTCCTGTGTCCATTCAACCAGCTCCTAACACACTCTGCCTTCTCATCTCACCTCTGGACAGAAACTGCCCGTTTAGTCTCATGTATCTACTTGAGCTGAGAAGCACACTCTTCACGAGTATCATTTTATGTCCCACAGTCCAGTCCAATCTTTGTCTGAAGAGTTGGCGTCAGGAATTTTTTTAGTTCTGGGTTGGCAGAGAGTCCGGGGGCCATGCTTTCTGGGGTTCCTCCAGTCTCAGTCAGACCATGAAGTCTGCTCTTTTTACTAGAATTTGAGTTCTGCACCCTACTTTTCTTCTGCTCCATCGGGGACTCTCTGTTGTGTTCCCTGTCAGGGTGGTCATTGGTGGTAGCCGGGCACCATCTAGTTCTTCTGGTCTCAGGCTGATGAAGTCTCTGGTTTGTGTGGCCATTTCTGTCTCTTGGGCTAATCTTTCCTTGTGTCTTCGGTGTTCTTCATTCTCCTTTACTCTGGGTAGGTTGGGACCAATTGATGCATCTTAGATGACCGCTTGCTAGCTTTTAAGACCCCAGACACCACTCACAAAAGTAGGATGCAGAACATTTTCTTCATAAACTTTGTTATGCCAGTTGACCTAGATGTCTCTGAAAGCATGATCCCCAGACCCCCACCCCTGCTACTCTGTCCCTCAAAGTGTTTGATTGTATTCAGGAAACTTCTTAGCTTTGGTTTAGTCCACTTGTGCTGACTTCCCCTGTAGTGTGTGCTGTCCTTCCCTTCACCTAAGATAATTCTTGTCTACGATCTACTTATACATGGATGAACTTTGAAAACATGATGCTAAGTGAAATAAGCCAAACACAAAAGGACAAATATTGTATGACTCCACTCATATAAAGTATCTAGCTAGAAGAGGGAAATTCATAGAGATAGAAAGTAGAATAGTGGTTACCAGGAGTTGAAGGAAGGGAGAATGGCAAGTTATTATTTAATGGGTATAGAGTTTCTGTCTGGGTTAATGAACATGTTCTGGAAATAGACAGTGGTAATCGTTATACAACAATGTGAATGTACTTAACGTCACAGAATTCTGCACTTAAAAATGGTTCAGATGGTAAATTTTGTTATGCATATTTTACCACAATAAAAAACAAAAATCTGTCAAAAAAATAAAAAAAAGTAATACCAATGTTTTCCAAACTGATCCAAAGACTAGAAAAAGGGTCCACATTTTTCAACTTATTTTCTGAGGCATATAAGCATAATGTCAAACCTTGACAAGAAAACTGCAAGAAAGGATAATTAGAGGTCAATCTTGTTCAAGAATATAAATGCAAACATCCTAAACAAAATAATTAGCTAACAAAGCTCTGTGATATATAAAAAGAATTATACCTCATGACTGTGTTGCTGTTGTGTGCCATCGAGTTGATTCTAACTAAGTGAGCTTTATTCCAGGAATGCAAGGATGGTTCAGTATTTGAAAATCAATCTATATAATTCATCGCATTAACAGAAAAAAACATATGATTATCTGGATAGATACAGGGAAAGTATTTGCTAAGAATGAACATATGTCCATTATTTAATTTAAAAATGTTAATTTGGAATAGAAGGAAACTGTTAATCTGACAAGCAGCCAACAAAGAACCAGCAACAAGCACATACCTAATGGTGAAATGTTGAACACTTTTCCTATGAGATTGGGAACAAGACAAGGAAGTCTGCTATGATCTCTTCTACTCAACATTTTACAGGAGATCCTAGCCAGTGGAACCAGGTCAAAAAGCTGGAAACAGGCTGGACCTGTTAATTGTTAAGAAATACAATCGTCATTATTTGCAGATGACAAGACTGTATATCTAGAAAATCCAGATGAATTTATTAATCAAGACAGTGGATGTTATAGCTATATACTAGCAATGAACAATTGGAAAGTAATTTTTTAAAAAAGGATAACATTTATGATAGCAGTAAGAGACATCAAATACCTAGGAATAAATCTGACAGAAGATATGCAAGACCTTTCCTTACAAAAAACCATAAAGCATTGCTGAGAGAAATTTTAAAAGAACTAAAAGGGATATACAATCGACTCAACTGCACACAATAACAACAACAAATAGTTTTGCAAGGAATCTCTTCGAACATACTGTATTCAGTTCCCACGTGTGAGTATCTTAGAAAAGAACAGATTTCTACAAGTGGAGTTGCTGGACCAAAAGGGTGTGTGCATGTAAATTCTAGGAAGTGCTACCAAAAGGTCAACAGTTACTCTTAAGCAAAGATGAGAAGATAAGGGGGCAGGGAAACTAGAGCACTGGAAACGGAACAACCAGAACACAGTTAAAGAGAATGTTGACACACATTGTGAAAAATGTAACTAATGTCGCTGAACAATTTGCATAGAAACTGTCAAATGGGAACCTAATTTGCTGTGTCAATTTGCACTGAGAACACACTATTAATAAAAAAAAATTTGCATTCCACGCAAAAATGATAATTTCAAAGGTATAGTCTATTAAATAAAATATATTATTAAAAATTAAAAAAATTCTAGGAGGTGCTACTTTTTAAAAAATGGGTTCTCTTAAAAATGAGTTTGTGTTAATGGGGGAGGAACAACTCAGAAAAGGAGGGTGAGAACGGTTGCACAACTCAAAGAATGTAATCAATGTCACTGAATTGTACGTGTAGAAACTGTTAAATTGCCGTATGTTTTGCTGTGTATATTCTCAACAACAACAAAAATAAATAAAATAAAATAAATGGGTTCCATGTAAAAATGTAAGCTAGGAAATGAGAAAATGTGGGAGTTGTGGCAGGGCTGATGAAGGGAGGGAGTAATTGGGTGCGTTTTCTTCCCCAGAGGCTTTCGGATATTGTGAACTGCAACATGTTGTCCGTGGTCCAGGTGCGGCTGGGAGGGGACCAGTGGGTCTGAGGTCACCCTGAGCCCGCAGGGTGGCCGCAGCACCCCCAGCCCTGGCACGGAGGAAGCTAGAGGGGTAGGGGTAAATCTGATGAGCAGGGAGCAGATCAGAGGATTGGAAAGGGGAAGACACGGCTCCCCCACTCTTCTCCCCAGATGACCCGAATTATCCTGCCCCAAATGGTCTCCAGGTATGAGCCAGCTTCTTTCTCTTCCAACCGCCAGGCTTTTTCCATTCTCCAGCTGCCCCACCCACGTTTCCAACTCTTCCCTGTCCCTCCTATGTGTCTCAGCTTAGGGCTTCGCCTAAGGGGTGGGGGTGGGAAGACCTTTCCTCCTCGGGACAGTCAGTACCTTCTAATCGATGCTTGCTCCTCCAGGCGCCGAGGCATCATCATCAACGTCTCTTCTGCGGCTGAAAACCGCCCCCACCCATTCTTGGCAGCCTACGCAGCCACTAAGGTGCCCAGACCCCACATACCCAAGGCCAGGGCTGCACGGCCCGTGCCTGAAATCCCTCCATTACTGCCTTTCTCAGGCATTGAAGGTTATAGTGAAAAAGTCTTGAATAGGAGGGTTACGTGCCACTTGAGTCTGGGGCTGGCTATTTATAGGTCAGACGGATCTCCAGGACACAGTTCAGTGGGGAAAGCCAGAGTTTGTTTGTTTGTTTTCTAACAGAAACAGAGGCTGGGAGTCTAGAGAATAGCCTGGAACTAGTAAATACCTGGAGGCTGGAAGGAAGCCAGGGAATTAAGAGACTGGCCCAGCTGGAATGGAGAGGGGGTGTGTGGGAATAAGAGAGGGTTTAGAACAAGCAGGCATTCAACTGTTAAACAGGGACAGGGTTGGGTGGCGGAGTCCGTGGGGCGCAGGGCTCAGCTTGGGCGGGGCTCTCCATCCTGGGACCCTACGTCTCTCTCTTCTCCACAGGCCTTTGTGCGAAGCTTCTCCTTGGCGGTGGGCACAGAATACTCGTCTGAGGGGGTCACCGTGCAGGTGCCGGGCTCAGTGGGGGCGGGGCTTAGAAGGGGCGTAGCGATCAAAGGGAGAGGTCTGAGGGGGTTGGGAGCTTCGAGACAGTGAGGCTCAAGAGGCGGGGGCGCAAAGGAGGCAGGGTCTCCTAGAGGACGATGATCAGAGGGTTTTAGTGGGCAAGGGTCAGGGGCGTGGTCTCACGGGGGCGGGGCCTCAGGGCGGAAGCCCAGAGACCCTAGTGGGATTCCGAGAGTGGGGCGGGGGCTTAGGCTGGGAGGGGGCGTCCTTTCTTTTATCCTCTCCTGCATGCAGACGGTGAGCCCTTTAGTTGTATCCACAAAAATGAGCGGTCACCCCAAAACCGGATTGCTGGTGAAGACGCCCGAAGACTGGGCTTTGGAGGCGGTGGACACCCTTGGCCTCTCCTCCCACACCTCTGGGTGCCTCAGTCACGCGGTGCAGGTGCCTTCATGGGGTCTTCATAGGCAGAGGACTGGGGGGACATTTCCAGGTCTAAGTCCACTGGTCCTCAGGAGGGGAGCAAGACCCCCATCCTGGGCTGGGGATAGAGGGGAAGGGCTGAGATGCCCAAGAGTGAGGTGGGTACTGATCCCTGGCGCTTCTCCTTCCTAGAGTTTCCTGCTGTGTTTTGTGCCCACTTGGTTGATTTGCAGTAGCTGGGGAGTCAAGCTTCTGTCTTCGTTGGTGTCCTGGTTGAATGCCAAGCAAAAGACTGTGGGGAGGGAGTGAGACAGGCGTGGCCGCCTGTCTGTCCACTCCGCTTTCCAGAATCCTGGGCCAAGGATGTTGGTGATGTGAGCAAAGATGCCCTACATGTTGGAATAAATGGGCAGGCTGACCAATGCAACAGAATCGGAGCCCTGAACTAACCTGGACACTTAGTGATAAGACCTCCGGCATAAAGATGGAGTTTTTACCATGCGGCACCAAGACAGCTACTTAGCCATTTGGAGAGAGAATATATACATACTTGTAATTGTAGATGTGATGGTTGCACAACTTTGTGAACGTTATGCCACGTTAGGTGCCATCCAGTGGGTTCCAACTCATAGTGACCCTATGTTCAGGTCCTGCACCATCCTCACAATCACTATTATGCGTGAGCCCATTGTTGCAGCCACTGTGTCAATCCAACTCTTGAATATACAGCACTAAAAGCCACTGGTTTGTAAATTTTTTAAGGGTGAACTTTAGGGTATGTGAACTATATCTCAATAAAAATAATTTAAAAAGAAGAGACTCCTCAAAACATAAAGTTGAAACCATTCCTCACATCATGCACCAACATAAACTCCAAATTAATCAGAAATTTCTGTGTAAAAAAGGAAACAGAAACACACAAGGACTAAAAGAATACCTGGGTGAGCTCCTTTCCGTCTTGGAAGTAGGAAAGTCTAAGCATGACTTAAAATTAAAAGCAACAACAACAACGAAAGACTGTTAACAAATATTGAACTCTAGTTAATGATATGCAGGTGAATTATTTAGGGAAAATGTTATGATGTCTGCAATTTACTCTGAAACGCATTGGGGTTGGAGGGTGATGGTTAAGGGGTGCAGGGTTTCTTTCTGGGATAATGAAAATGTTCTAAAATTGATGGTAGTGATGGTTGCACACTTCTGTGTATGTATTAAGGGCCACTGAATTGTACACAAATGGGTGAATTGTATGGTATGTGAATTATATCTCAATAAACTGTTTTTGAAAATACAGATAACAGCAGCCACTGTGGAAAATAGTTTGGCGGTTTCTAAAAAATTAAACATAGAATTATCACATGACCCAGCAATTCCGCTCCTTGATATATACCCAAAAGAACCGAAAGCAAGGACTCAAACGGATATTTGTACACCAATGTTCACTGCGACATAATTCACAATAGGCAAAAAATGGAAACAACCCAAGCATCCATCAACAGATGAATGAATAAAGACAATGTGATATACCCATACAATGGACTATCATTCAATCATGAAGAGAAATGAAGTTCTGGTGCATGTTATGACATGGATGAACCTTGCAAACATTACACTAGGTGAAATCAGCCAGACGGAAAAGGCCAAGTATGGTTCTGTTTATATGAGGTATCTAGAATAGGCAAATTCACAGTCAGAAAGCAGATTAGAGGTTACCAGGGGCTGAGGGGAGGAAGAAATGGGGAGTGACCACTTAATGGATACAGAGTTTCTCTTTGCGGTGATAAAAATGTTCTGGAACCTAAGAGCGATGATGGTTGCACAACACTGTGAATATAATTCATGCTGCTGAATTGTACACTTAAAATAAAATGGTAAATTTAATGGAAAAAATGGGGACACCAGTATCTGAAAAGAACACCGGCAAACTGAGGTTAATTCAAGTTTAATTAAATGCCTACAAATTGCAACATGTTGCTGATTCCTCAACCCCTCCCCTAGATATCAATGGCATTGCATATGTGTGGGAGTATTTTTAGGGTGGTTCAATGGGAGAAATTCTCATCTTCCACACAAGAGACCTCAGTTCGATTCCCTGTACCTCATGTACAGCCACCACCGGTCTGTCAGTGGGGGCGCGTGTGATGCTAGGATGCTGAACAGGTTTCAGAGGAGCTTCCAGACTAAGACCGACTAGGAAGAAAGGTGTGGTGATCTACTTCTGAAAATCAGCCAGTGAAAACCCTATGGATCACAACTGTCCGATCTGCAACTGATCATGGGGATGGTGCAGGACCTGGCAGCATTTAGTTGCCTTGTGCATGCGGTCACCATGAATTGGGCAATTCCAAGGCAGCTAACAGCAGCAATGAGGAGGGTATGGCTCTGTACGTCTTACCTGGAGCTGGGCAAAGAACTGTTAAACAACTCCCCAGAGGGGGGCAGCTTCCTGCGCAGGGTCACACAGCCCTCGGGCTCCAAATGTCCTGTGTCCCCACCTTCACGAGTTCAAACGTGCATAAGGTTCCAACCCCAGCAGCAACCCTGACCCCTGGCTGCCTCCTCATTCCAATTTCTCAGAAAGAAGAAAAAAAAGAAAAAAAAAAAAAAAAACACCACACCAGGAAACATCCGTCATGCGCTGTCCAGCAGGCCGGAGGGGCAGGGGTCAGCAGGGCGGTGACCTCAACGTCTCTGTGGGGACCAGGATCCGGCGGGGCTGGGGGTGAGAGGCTGGGCCTTTTCCCACCCTGCGACTTTCCTGCGTCAACCCAGGAGGGCGCCCTGGATGCCGCCGCCCTGCCCCCCACCTCCTTCCTCTCGACACGGCTTCCCGGCTGAGGATGGACGGCAGGGCGGGCCAAGGTGGAGCCGCCAAGCCCGGAAAAGACTGAGAGGCACTTTGGACTTGCCAGGATGAGGGACCCTTGCTCAGACCTGCCAAGTCCCTGCCGCGGAGTCACACAGCCTGAGGACTCGGTGCAAATGAGAGGGCCTGGCCTCCTGGCCCCAACAGCAGATCACTCAGCCCCCAAGAGCTGGCCCCCAGCCCGGCCTTGAGAAGCCCTTGACTCTGCCCCCGTCCTTCCTCCCCCCCACACACTCGGGACTCAGCCCTTCCTTGTGTTAAATAGAAACCTCTTTATTCTAAGTATCGTACATTCCTTAATACACTGGATTTGGGCCAGACCTTGAGGTGAGGGGGAAGGAGGGGCTGGGATATTTCTGTGGAACCTTCCAAATACCAACCCACCCCACTAGTCTTGGGGGAGGGGGCACTGGGAAAGGGATGTGTGACCTTGGGCAAGTCCTTGTCCTCTCTGGCCTCGGTTTCCCTTCTGAGTTTGTGGGTAGGTGAGAAGATCCCAAAGGATCTTTCCATTCCAGGGGTCTGTGGTACCAGGCAGGGAGTCAGGAGTGGGACCTACAGGAAGGGGGATGGTTTGTCAGCAGCAAAGATGGGGGGGGCACTGAGGTGGAGTGGGGGCTGAGGGAGTCTCAGAGCTGGGCCCGGGGTCGTGGTGGAGAGGTAGGTCGAGGCCGGGGCAGACAGGTCAGCCCCGGCCTGGACAGCCGGGAGAGCGGGAGGCGGCCCAGGAGGAGCGGGAGGCCAAGGCAGAAAGGCGGGCGGGGCACGGGGATGTCTGCGAAGAAGGCACGGTCCCGAGGGGTTGCCAGGGCGCCCCCCTCGGACAGTTCCAGGTCCCGGGCCACGGCCAGGATCTCGTGGCGGGCAGCAGCACTGCGAAGGCCCCGGATGTCGAGGAGGGCCGCCACGTGCTTCCGCCTGAGGACAGAGAAGTGGACAGGTGCGTGGGGTCCTCAGTGCCAGACACACGCTCAGCCCAACCCCTCGCCTGGGCAGGTACCGGCCTCAGCCACAATCCTGCAGAACCCTCATCCTACACTCAGCTCTGGGGCCCTAACTTCAGCCTTAGCTCTGGGGTCCCTCGGGCCCCCTCCACATCCCTCCTCTCACACCAGACCCTCCAGACCCCTTCCCTCACACCAGCGCCCCCCCACACCCCTCTCCTGTCACCAATTCCCTCCAGACCTCTCCCCTCACACCATCCCCCTTTGGATCCCCCTCACCTCCAACTAACCATTCCCAAATCCTCACACTCAACAATCCAATCCAGAACCCTCACCGCCAAACCCAGCACTGGAATTTTCAGCTTCATTCCAGTCTCAGCTCCTGATTAAAAATAATTTCAATCTTCAAGCCAACCTAGCTCAAACATCTTCCCAAATTTCCATTCTGGTACCCTCATGCCTATTTAAGCTCTAGACGCTACAGCAAACTCTTAATTTATTCTTCGTGTTCATCACAAACGTAGCCCCATGATTATCACTCAGCTCACAAGTGTTCACCCATATCCCCATGCTAACTCTCACCTCACCCTAAGTCCAGGTCTGGAACCTTCTTCACCACCGCAGTTCCAGAACCCTCATCCAAAACTCAACTCAAGATCTCTCAACCTAGACCCCATCCCAGAACTTCATCCCCAAATTCGGCCTTGGAACACTTATTTCACCCACAGTCCAGTCCCAGAATCATGCTGACCCAAAATTCCACTCCAGAACTAAAACTGGGGACCCTCACTCCAACCAGAAACTTCATGCTCAAAACCAACTCTATTCTACAACCCTAAACCCAGCATTCTGGAACCTTCCCCTTCACCCCCCAACTCAGCTCCAGATCACTGATCCAAAATGAAACTGTATTTCAACTCAAGATCCTGAACTCAGCATTTATTTCCAAAACTTTCATTCCAAAAGAGCTCTAGGGCCTTTGCCACCACCTTCAACCCAGCTCAGGGTCTTCACCTTCCCACACCCCAGTGGAATCCCCACCACCACTGCAGCTCCAAAACATGAATAAAAAATGTGGCTCAAGAACCTTCCATCTCAACCCAGCTCTAAAACATGGCCCCAAACCTAGCTTTGGAACTGCTCCTCTCAGCCCAGCTTGAGAACTTTCAACCCTAGTTCTAGGTCCTTGATTCAAGATTCAAGTTCAGAAACCCCCACCCACCAGGAATTCTAGAACCCCTGTCTCCATGTGACGCCAGGACTCTGTGCTTTCTAAGGACCTGGGTCCTATACCCCAGAACCAGAACCATCAGTCCTGAATCAGTTCCAGAACCTTTATCCTCAACTACAAGCCCTAACCTCCAGAACCTAAACCCGAGCCATGCCTTGCCCTGTTTGTGTGTGGGTTTTGTGTCTCTGGGTACAAGATGTCTGTATCCCAGAAAGGACTACCATACTAGTGATGGTGGCAGCAGCCGCAAATGGCAGTGTGGGTGGTGGCCAGGTACACCAGCTTTATAGCCAGCCTGCAGCTGCCAGGGTTCAAGTCCCAACATTGCCACTTGCTAGGTGTGATATTTAGAGTAAAAAAAAACCCAAAAAAACCAAACCCATGTCCGTGGAGTCTACTCTGACTCGTAGTGACACCACAGGATAGATGAGAACTACCCCACAGGGTTTCCAATCTTTACGGGAGCAGACTGCCACATCTTTCTCCCGAGGAGCGGCCGGTGGGTTAGAGCCACCGACCTTTTGGTTAGCAGCTGAGCGTTTAATCGCTGCGCCACCAAAAGCTGCTTAATTTCTGTATGCCTCCTATGATGATGATACCTCACAGGGTTGTGGGAGGCATTAAATAAATCGGTATGTGCGGCTCTGAGATCAGCGATGGGCCTTCCTTGCATATACTGTATTTCCGAAAATAGTTTTTCTTATACCACGAGTTGCCCTCAAGTCGGCTCTGACTCACGGCGACCCCACGTGTGTCAGAGTAGAGCTGGTTTTGTTACAAGGAGCCCCGGTGGCGCAGTGGTTAAGCGCTGGGCTGCTAACAGAAAGGTCTGTGGCAGCCTGCAGATGGAACCCACCAGCCATCCGTGGTCTGCTTCTGTAAAGATTACCCGTTGCTATCCAGTGGATTCAGACTCATAGCAACCCTATAGGGAGAAGTAGAGCTGCCCTAGTGGGTTTCCAAGGAGCGGCTGATGGATTCCAACTGCCTTTTGGTTAGCAGCCGAGCTCTTAACCACTTCACCACTAGGGCTCCCTTCTGTAAAGGTTACAGCCTTGGAAACCCTATGCGGGCAGTTCGACTCTGTCCTACAGGGTCGCTATGAGTCGGAATGGAATTCGACTCCACCGGCAATGGGTTTGGGTTTGGGTTGGTTTTGTTACTGCTGTCACTGGTGATGATGATGGGGAATCCCCCAATAATCCTATGAGGAGAGTATGATTATCCCCATGGAACAGATGAGGAAACTGAGGGTCACACAGAAAGCAAGTGGCCTTCCAGGGTTAGCCCCTGTCGCAGTGCGTGTGCGCCCGCGTGCCCGTGCGTGTCCCCGTGTCCCCCGCGGCTCCCCTGCAGGGCCGGCCCTTCCTGCCTCCGGGCGGCCCCGCGCCCCCCTGCCCTGGGCTTCCTGTGACCGCCTGTTTGTTTGCGAGCCCTGGTGGCGGTGGCGGCAGCGGCGGCGGCGGCTGGAGAAGGAGGGAAATCGTATTAATAATGCCCTGGTTCCAGCAGGAAACGGCCGTCAGACACGCTCGCCACCTCCCTCCCTCGCCGGGAGGCAGGAAATGCATGGACGGATGCCAAGGCCCGCCGGAGACCTCGGCCAAGCTGTGGGGCGGGCCGAGGGGCCAGGCCGTCCGGACTGCCTGCCCGCTGGCCGGCCGGGGCTCTCACCTGATGTCTGGGTAGTCCCGCACCAGCACCCCCACTTCCACCTGGATGCTGGGCGTATCTTCCAGCTGCAGGACTTCAGCTAAATGGGGCACCACGGCGTCCAACCACGAGGCCTGTGACTCCTGGAGAGAAGGGGCCAGGGCTAACACTCTCGCCCCGATGCCCCTCCCAAGACCACCCCCTCCCAAGAACCCGCTCCCAAGACCTGTACTCAGGCAATTCCCTTGCCCCTTCTAGCCTCAATTTCCCCATTTGTAAAATGGGAAGCAGACTTTAGGCTTTGGAAATCTGAAGAAAAATCCATAGTTCCAGTTTTGCAAATAATCGGGGGCTCCTCGACAGCCTTCAAAACCCGTTCCAAGTTTGCAAAAGGTTACCGTTGGGGGAAAATGGGCAAAGTGTTCAAGGGATCTCTTTGTATTCTTTTTTTTTTTATAACTGCGTGTTAATCTATAATTATCTCAGTATAAACTTGAAAAAGAGAAACAAAAGCAAAAAACATTCCAACTCCAGGCTAGAAGCTCCTGAAATAGCAGCTGAGTGAGGCCCTTCCAGCCTTGCTGATTCCAGCTGGGTACAAATAAGATCTGGCGTCTTTGAATTCCTGGATTTGGAAATACTGTTCTAGGATTGAGATTCCGTGGCATTCAGCTTCTATCTGAGCTAATGACAATAGTTAATGGGTATGCAGTATTAACTCTGTGCAAGGTAGGGTCTAATCATTTTAACCTGCTGCTGGGGAGTCGATTCAGACTCATGGCGACCCCATGTGTTACAGAGTATAACTGCTCCATGGGGTTTTCTTGGCTGTAATCTTTACAGAAGCAGATCGCCAGGCCTTTCCTCCTCGGTGCTGCGGGGTGGGTTCCAACCGGCAACCTTTACGTTAGCAGTCCAGTGCAAACAGCCTTCGCCACCCAGGGATCTTACAACAATGGATAGATAATATTATTATCCTCATTTTACAGCTGAGGAAAATGAGGCACCGACTCACGCTGGAAAGCCGGTTTATTCGTGCAAAGGAACTGCGCCTGGGAGGGTTACCGGTTGGTATTGTTATTCTCGGAGGCTGACTGTTCAGAAGTTGGGCGAGGGTCTTATTCGAAGCCCCCACTTTAGAGTCCAGGGAACCTCAGAAGCCAAAGTTTCCTTGGTCCCTGAGACCCCGCCCCGCCCCGCACTGACCAGCCGCCGGAACAGCCTCTGGAGCTGCGCCGCGTCCTCCCGCAGCCTCCCCGCCACGCGGCTGCGGGTCCGCGCCGAGCGGCAGCGCAGTCGCCCGCGGAGCAGGGGCCGCACATACTCGACCAGCGCCCGCCGGTGCAGTTCCGCCACCAGCGCCTGGAGGGGGAGAGGGGGAGAGACTGACAGGCGTGGGTGAGCCGCGGTGATCCCGCCCCCGGTGCCCCCACCCGGCCCCTCCCCTTCTTCATCTCCTTCCCCGTCCCCACCCCCGCTGGCCCCGAAGGCCGACACCTGGCCTACCCGGTGATGCCTTCCCCTGCACCAATGTAACCAGCCGGAGGACCCCCTCCCGGCCCTCAAGGGGCGCTCCAGCCAAGCCCTCTTTCCATTCTCCGGAGCCCCACCTCGCAGCAACTCCAACCCTGTCTGCCCCCTCCTCCCGGCCTTACACCCCAGTTCCCGCAGGGCGCCATCTCCCCGCCCTGGGCAGCCGCTCTCTGCTTTGAAGGGGTCTCCCCACAGCGGGAAGCAGCCCGAGGCAGGCGCACCTGGTAGGGCTCGTCCTGCAACCTGCGCAGCACCAGCGCCTGGGCGCCCAGTGTGCCCACGATGCCGTCCAGGGCCTCGGAGCTGCTCAGCCACTTCCTCCGCATCAGCTTGTTGAAGTGGGGCTGCGGGGACAGAGGTCACAGTTCTCCTCCCTGTCACCCTTTTTCTTCACTTTTTTCAACACAGATTCCCAAAGTCCTGCTCCTTGCTCAACCAGGGCTTGGTAGTGCTTGGGACTCAGCAGGGACACAGGCAGCACCCTCCACTCCTGCTCTCTGGAGGCTCCCCGTCCAGGGGGGCGATAGACCTGTCCCCAGATAGGGAGGACCCAGAGTGGGCAGGACTGGCGTAGGGGAAGCCCAGGAGGCTGGGGGGAGCCCAGAAGGGGTGTCTGACTCAACACAGACAGTCAGGGAGGACTTGCTGGAGAAGGCGACAGCTGAGCTGAGACCTGGAGAATGTAAAGGGTGGGGAAAAGAGTGGCTTAGGCTAAGGAAACAGCATGTGTGCAGGAGTCTTTCAGAAAACCAAAGGAGAGTCAGGGTGGCTGGCAAGACCAGCTACATAATTCGTGGGCCTCAGTGCAAAATGAAAGGGGGGACCTTCTTCAAACATTATTGAGAATTAGTCCAAAGGATTAATGGACCACAGCTACCAAGGCCTCCACCGGACTGAGTCCAGTACAGCTAGATGGTGCCCGGCTACCACCACGGACTGCTCTGACCAGGATCACAACAGAGGGTTCTGGACAGAGCTGGAGAAGGATGTAGAACAAAATTCGAACTGACAAAAAAAAAAAAAAAGACCAGTTTTACTGGCCGAAAGGAGACTGGGGAAACCCCAAGAGTATGGCCCCCAGACACCCTGTTATCTCACTGGTGAAGTCATTTCCGAGGTTCACCGTTCAGCCGGGGAGTGGACAGCCCCATGAAACCAAATGGGACTAATGAGGCACAGGAGTCCAGGGACAAGGGCCAGAAGGCAGAAGGGGACAGGAAAGCTGGTGATAGGGAACCCAAGGTTGAGTAAGGATAGTGTTGATGTGTTGTGAGGTGGTTAACCATTGTCATAGGGCAACATGTGTACTAACTGTTAAAGAAGAAACTATTTTGTTCTGTAAGCCTTCATCCAAAGTGAGAATAGCAGCACAACTAGAAGAGCGTAGTCGATGTCTCTGAACTGTGCATGCAGAAATTTTTTGAAATGGTGATCTTTGGCTATGTATATTTTCACCAAAAAAAAAAAAAAAAGGTCAAGAAGGGAGAGGGTTGACATGTAGTGGGGTCATTACCAATGTCATAAAACAATATGTGTACTACTGTTTCATGAGAAACTATTTGTTCTGTAAGCCTTCACCTGAAGTACAATAAAAATAATAATAATTTAAAAAATGGATTTATGGCTGTCAAAGTGCCAGTTTCAGATGTAAGAATGATGGAAAAAATAATTATTGAGAAGTCTAAGGTGCCAACAACAGAGCATTAAACTAAGGAGGGTGGAGGGCTTCTAAGATGCCCCTGTGCAACTGTGCAGGTCACATGCCTGTCAGGCCAACTCTGGTGGCTGGCTGGAGACACCGGTGTGATGGAGAAGTGGTAAGAAGGCCGGTCAGGTGGGCAGGGCCGACCACAAAGGTGAGGGGGCTTCAGTAAGGGGCCTGAGCTCTCTCCCAAAGCCACTGAGGACCCATGGCGCGGTTCTGAGCAGGGGAGAGAGAGGGTTGGGGTGTGAGCTTTACAGAGATGGCGGTAGGGTAGGGAGAGACTCCAGACTGAGGCAGAATCAGGGAGAAGGCTGGGGTAGGACCAAGGCGATGGGCGCCAGGAGGGGTCTGGGAAAGGAAAATCCAGCTGGTAGAAGTCAAAGGATGTAGTGAGTGATCACAGATCCCTGGCTGGTTTAGACAGTTAACAAACTCATCTGCTGGCTGAAAGTTTGGAAGTTCAAGTCCACCCAGAAGCACCTTGGAAGAAAGGCCTGGCAATCTACTTCCAGAAACTCAGCCATTGAAAAGAACCCTGTGGAGCACAGTTCTACTCTGACACACATGGGGTTGCCACGAGTTGGAGTCAACTCCACTGCAACTGGTTTTAACTGATTCAGTGAGTGATCATGACTAGGGGGAGGAGAGGGAGGATTAGGGGCAAGACCCTGGAGTCAGAGTGGGCAGTGGGTCTGTCCTGCGATGGAGGCTGGGAGGAGGGTGGAGTGCTGCAGTCAGGGTGGACACGGAGTGTGAAGTCCCTAGAAACACCTGGGCTTGATGTCCATGGGGGTTTGAAGCAGGTCCCCATACCACTGGGACCTAGGACCCCCTTCCCTCTCTCACCCCAGCAACAGCTCAGTCTTCTGAACCTCCAAAACTAGGACTGTGAGCTTTGTGGAAAAGCAGGGCATGCAGTAACCCACCTAATGCCTGGCCCCTGGTGATTCCTGGGGTGGGGTGGGGGAACACCCTACCTGAAGATCACACGCACGCATGCACACACTCTCCCGTCAACGCATTTAGACACTCCCCACAGTTACTCACTTACACACACTTGCTTTGTATCTCTCTGAATTTTGAGGATATATATACATACACATGGAGCCCTCATGGCGCAGTGGTTAAGAGCTTGGCTGCTAACCAAAAGGTCAGCAGTTTGAATCCACGAAGTGCTCCTTGGAAATCCTATGTGGCAGCTCTACTCTGTCTCACAGGGTCCTATGAGTCGGAATCAACTCGACAGCAACGGGTTGGTTGGTTGGTTTTTGTTGTTGTTATATACATATATGAGGAGCTCTGGAGGCACAGTGGTTAAGCACTCCACTGCTAATCAAAAGGTCAGCAGTTTGAACTTCCCAGCCACTCCGTGGAGATTACAGCTTTGGAAGCTCTGTGGGGGCAGTTCTACTCTGTCTATAGAGTCGCTAGGAGTTGGAATTGGCTCCATGGCAACAGGTGTTGGTACTTACACACACACTTAAATACATATACATATGCACACATTTATATACGTATACATATATAGGCACGTTTATACTGTTGTTAGTTGCCATTGAGTCACTTCTGACTCATGGCGACCCCATGTGTGCAGAGTAGAACTGTGCTGTGTAGAGTTTTCATGGCTGTGACCTCTTGGAAGCAGATCACCAGGCCTGTCTCTTCCAAGGCACCTCTGGGTGGGTTTGAACCACCAACCTTTTCGCTAGTAGTCAAGTGCTTAACCATTTGCGCCACCCAGGGACTCCACTTCTGTGTCTCATTCTTTGTGTCTTTTTCTGATCTCTCTCCCTCTAATGGTCTCTGTCCCAGTCTGTCTGTCTCGATCTCTTTCCTTCTCTCTCTCCCAGACCTACCCTGCTTCGTCAGTCTCCCCCTATTTTCAACCGTTTCACTCGCTCTCAAAACATATAAAGACCAGGGGGACCTCATACCACCAAGAAAGCAGTACCAGGAGCAGAGCACGTCCTCTGGACCTGGGGTCCCTGCGCGGAGAAGCTCCTAGACAGGGGGAAGATTGATGAGGCCAACAGACAGAGAAAGCCTTCCCCTGGAGCTGACGCCCTGAATTTGGACTTTTAGCCTACATTACTGTGAGGAAATCAACTTCTCTTTGTTAAAGCCAAAAAAAAAAAAAAAAAGACCCCATTGCCATTGAGTCGATTCTGGCTCATAGCGACCCCATGTGTTATAGAGTAGAATTGCTCCATAGGGTTTTCTTGGGGACAGTCTTTACGGAAGCAGATCATCAGGTCTTTCTTCTGAGGGACCACTGGATGGATGTGAACCACCAACCTTTAGATTAGTAGTTGAGTGCAAACCGCACCACCCAGGGATCTAAAAAATACATAAACCAAACCAAACCCATTGCCATCAAGTCAGTTCCAACTCAGAGACTCTATAGGACAGAGTAGAACTGCCTCATAGGGTTTCTGAGGCTGTAATCTTTATAGAAGCCTACTGCCGCATCTTTCTCCTGTGGAGTGGCTGACCTTTTGGTTAGCAGCTGAGTGCTTAATCGTTGCACCACCAGGGTTCCTTAAACTATATATAGTGGTTTATTTGTATGTTCTGCATATATATTCAAATATACAATAAAGCACACAGAGCACAGTTATGGATGCTTTCTAGACATATCCAAACACCTTGTGGGTCTGAGTTACTGGGTGTGAAGGTTCAGGACCACAGTCTCATGGGACAACTAGGTCAAATGGCATGATTTAGTCCAAAAAGATAACATTTTACATCCTAGTTTGGTAAATAGCATCTGGGGTCTTAAAAGTTTGCAAACGGCCATCTAAGATACAACTATTCGTCTCTTCCCATCTGGAGCAAAGGAGATTGAAAGAAACCAAAGACTCAAGGAAGAAATTAGTCCACAGGACTAACGGCCCACATGAACCACAGCCTCTTCTAGCCTGAGACGAGAAGAACTAGATGGTGCCCGGCTGCTACCACTGACTGTTCTGACCAGGGACACAACAGGAGGTTCCAGTTAGAATGGGATAAAAATGTAGAATGAAACTCAAATTCATAAAAAAGACCAGACTTACTGGACTGACAGAGACTAAAGGAACCCCGAGACTATCGCCCTAAGACACCCTTTTAACCTGGAACTGAAGCCATTCCCAGAGGTCACCTTCCAGCCAAATAATAGACTGGCCTATAAAATAAACAGTAACAGCTGTGAGGAATGTGCTCCTAAGAACAATCGATGATACGAGACCAAATGGGCAATATTTGTCCAAAAGCAAAGATGAGAAGGCAAGGAGGGGCAGGGAAACTGGAGGGACAGAAACGGGGAAGGCAGGTGGAAATGGGGAGAGTGCTGACACATAGCGGGGATAGCAACCAATGTCAGGGAACAATCTGTGTCTGAACTGTTGAATGGCAAACGAATTTTCTGGGTAAACATTCACCTAGAACACAATAAAATATTCAAAAAACATATATAGTGGTTTATAAATTAAGATCATAGACTCCAGCCAGACTGCCTGGGCTCTGCCACTTGCTGTGCCTCAGTTTCCTCCTCTGTAAAATGGAGATAATGGTAAGATCTACCTCATGAGTGCTCACTGTTGCTATAAAGTCTGTTCTTTTATGAAGATAACAACAGCCTATTATCTGGAAGCCAGTACCTGGGCTAAGCACTTTACATCCCAAATCCCATTGCTCCCTCATAGCCACCTGAGAAGCTTGTAATTCTCATGCCCATTTTCCAGATGAGCACAGAGACCCCAAGAGGCGAAGCATTTGTCCAAGGTAACCCCATTTGGAACCAAGTAGGCTGGGAACCAAGACCATTTTCCCTTCCCAGCACCCCATATCCTCTACCACCACCACCTGCCCTCGAGTGGATTCCAACTCATGGCAATCCCTGGGTGTGTCAGAGTAGAACCATAGGGTTTTCAATGGCTGATTTTTCAGAAGGAGGATTGCCAGGCCTTTCTTCCGAAGCACCTCTGGATGGACTCGAACTGCCAACCTTTTTGGTTAGCAGCTGAAAGCAAACCATTTTTGCCACGCAGGGACTCCTCCATTCAGTCATTCAGCACACATTCTCAAAGCCCCTCTGTGGGCACTGCCCTGGGCAGAGTGCTGGGGACACAGCAGAGAACAAGACAAACCAAACCTTGTCCAGTCAGTCATGAGACAGCTGGGGCAATCTGAACACTGACCTAATATCTGATGGCATTAAGCAATTATTGTTCCCTGTCTTAGGTATGGAAACCCTGGTGGTGTAGTGGTTAAGAGCCACAGCTGCTAACCAAAAGGTACAGCAGTTCAAATCCACTAGGTGCTCCTTGGAAACCCTATGAGGCAGTTCTACTCTGTCCTATAGGGTGGCTATGCGTCAGAATCCACTTGACAGCAACAGGTTTGGGGTTAGGTATGAAAATGGCATTGTGGTTATGCTTGTTTCAAAACAGAGTCGCTGGGTGGCACAAATGGTCTGCACTCGGCTGCTAACCAAATGGTTGGAGGTTCGAGCACACCCAGCAGTGCTGCAGAAGAAAGGCCTGGGGATCTGCTTCCATAACGATCACAGCCATGAAAACCCTATGGGGCACAGTTCTACTCTGACACACGGTGTCGCCAAGAGTCAGAATCAACTCGATGGCAATGGGTTTGGGTTTTGGGTTTTTTATCTTTGGGAGATCCAGGCGGAAGTGTTGATGGATGAGATGAGCGGATGTCGGGAATCTGTTTTAAAATAACCTGGCGGGAAAGATTAGTCCAAAAGACTAATGGACCACAACTACCACAGCCTCCACCAGACTGAGTCCAGCACAACTAGATGGTGCCTGGCTACCACCACCGACTGCTCTGACAAGGATCACAATAGAGGGTCCTGGACGGAGCTGGAGAAAAATGTAGAACAAAATTCTAACCCACAAAAAAAGACCAGACTTACTGGCCTGACAGAGACTGGAGAAACTCCGAGAGTATGGCCCCCGGACACCCTTTTAGCTCAGTAATGAAATCACTCCTGAAGTTCACCCTTCAGCCAAAGAATAGACAGGCCCATAGGACAAAACGAGACTAAAGGGACACACCAGCCCAGGGGCAAGGACTAGAAGGCAGGAGGGGACAGGAAAGCTGGTAATGGGGAACCCAAGGTTGAGAAGGGAGAGTGTTGACATGTGGTGGGGTTGTTAACCAATGTCGTAAAACAGTATGTGTACTAATTGTTTAATGAGAAGCTAGTTTGTTCTGTAAACCTTCCCGTAAAGTACAATAATAAAAATAAATAAACAAGTTACTGAAGATTAAAAAAAAAACAAAAACAAATAATAATCATCATAACCCAGTGGGTGGGATGAGAGAGGAAAGAGATGAAGCAAGGTTGGCCAGGGGCTGAGACTTGCTGCAGCTGGGTGCTGGGTTCATAAAGGGTCATCTGTCATTCTGCCTCCTTTTGCCTATGTTAGAAATTTTCCATAATAAAAAACTTATTTGAAAAACATTCCAAAAATCCTGCCCTTGAGGAGCTAACATTCCAATGGGAAAAGACAGATAATAACAAAAATAAATAAGTAAAAGATAGCGTGACAGGCAGCAGTAAGTGCTTTGGAGGCAAATATAGCAGGAAGTGAGAAGGGGGGCCTGGGGGTTTTTTATTGTAAATAAAGAGGTCAGGAAAGTTGTCACTGAGAAGGTGACTTCAGAGTCAAGACTTGAAGGAGGTGAGAGAGGGAGCCCTGTGGATCGATGGGAGAAGAGAACTGTAGGCAGAGGGCACAGCCAGTGCAAAGGCCCTGTGGCAGGAATGTGCCTGCCATTGTCAAGGAGCAGCATGGGGGCCGGTGGGGCTGGAGTGGAGTGAGTGAGGGGAGAATGGAGGAGAGGAGGTCAGAGGGAAGGGGATAGACAGTGCAGAGTCTCATGGGTGAGGACTCTGGCTTTTATCCACAGCGGGCCAGGAGCCCTGGGAAGGATTGGAGAAGAGGAGGGGCAGGAGCTGATGTACAACGTGGATTGAGCGCGTATGACAAGCAGGGACACACACTTGTCTCAGTCTTGTTTCTTGTGCTCCCACAACGCTGCCCCCCACCCCAGATTCTCACCCACTCTGGACCTAGCCCCAGAGATGTGTGGATGGGGTTTGAGGGCCTGGGACAGCCCGGGCAAGGATTTAGGGGACCCCAGAGAAGAGGGGCTCCACCCAATCCCCAGGCCCTCTTCCTGCTGGAGCCTCTCTGCTCTCCCCTCGCCCACTTCCTCCCACCTCTTCCTTCCTGAACCCCCACACCTCCCCCCAGATAGCCCAGACAGGGCCATACCACTCCTCCCGCCTGCTTCCCAAACACTGAGTCATGGGCTGAAGGGAACTTGAGGGAAGGGGCGCTCCCTTGTCCTGGCACTGTCCTCCTCCCCGCACCCCCCCAACTCCACTCACCTGCAGCTCCTGGAACAGAAGGTCTGCCAGGACACGGTGGCAGAGCCGGGTGACACGGTCCAGAGCGCTGGCCGCTGCTTCCCGGGCTGGCTCACTTTCGAGGGGCCCCACCCGGGCCAGGCGCTCAGCCAGGGCCCTGTGGGATCAGTGGAGCCAAAAGTCAAGAAACTCTAACATCACAGCCTAGCTGCCTCTCTCTCCTTAGGCTCCCATGATGGTGGAGCTGGGGGAAGTCAAGGAGGCTAGAGAAGGTCTGGGGGCTGGGAGATGATGGGGGGCTGGGGGATGTCAAAGGGCTGCAGGAGTCTCAGGGTTTAGGGTATGTTGGGGGAGGGGAAGGGGTCTCTCTGGGTCTCAGTTTCTTTTGGTGCTTTTCTGGGTGACAGGGGGGAGACCTATGACTCACTTAAAAATGTAATGATTTTGGGAGTGGACAGCCCCGTAAAACCAGATGAGACTAACCAGGTACAGGAATCCGGTGACAAGGGCTAGAAGGCAGAAGGGGACAGGGAAGCTGGTGATAGGGAACCCAAAATTGAGTAAGGATATTGTTGATGTGTTGTGACATTGTTAACCATTGTCATAGGGCAACATTTGTAGTAACTGTTAAATGAGAAACTATTTTGTTCTGTAAGCCTTCACCTTAACTGAGAATAACAGCACAATTGGAAGAGCGTAGTCAATGTCACTGAACTGTGTATGTAGAAATTTTTGAAACAGTGTATCTTTGGCTATGTGTATTTTCACCAAAAAAAAAAAAAAAAAGGTTGAGAATTTAGAGGGTTAATATGTTGCGGGGTTGTTAACCCATGTCATAAAACAACATGTGTACTACTGTTTGATGAAAAACTATTTGTTCTGTAAGCCTTCACCTGAAGTACAATAAAATATTAAAAAAATATATATAATGATTTTCACGTTCTCAAAGTCTGTGGTCCAGGACCTCTATAATTCTAAAATTCTATGCTCCCAATTTCCCATAATGGTATCAGTCTATGATTTTCCATTGCTGAAGGGAGAGCAACCTGGTCCAAGCTCTACAGAGGGCAGTCTCGCACTTTCTGCCCAAATAACCCACGCGGGGTCCTTGACCCAGCAGGTGCACTCTGGGAGTATGTGTCTCCAACCCCACACTTATGGGAGAATGACATGCATGCAAGGTTATTCTCTGCAAAAGAACAGGGTCAAATACCCATCCATCGGACACTGGGCAAATAAATGATGGTGCATCTAAACAGTGAAATATGGTTCATATATTAAAAAGGAATGTGGAAACTCTAACTCTTCGTGCACGAACATGAAAAGATCTCTAAGCTGTTAAAGGGAGAAAAGAAAACTACCATCTGTAGTTTTTTAAAAACAGGGAAAAGAAATAATATATATATGTATATATATATATATATATGTATATACACACACATAGTTAAATATAGTTACTTGGATATAAACGTATACGTATACGTAATACAAAGGGGCCCTGGTAGCTAAGTGCTTAAAGCACTCATCTGCTAACCAAAAGGTCAGTGGTTTGAGCCCACCCAACAGCTCTGAGGGAGAAAGTCCTGGCAATCTGCTCCCATAAAGATTCCAAAACCCAAACTCATTGCCATTGAGTCAATTCCAACTCATAGCAACCCTATAGGACAGGGTAGAACTGTCCCATAGAGTTTCCAAGGCTGTAATCTTTACGGAAGCAGACTGCCACATGGTACTCCCAAGGACCAGCTGGTGGTTTCAAACTACCGACCTTTTGGTTAGCAGCCAAGCACTTTAACCACTAGGTCACCAGGGCTCCCATCATATTTATAAATAAAAATATGAATATATTTACTTGTATATGTATAAAATATGTGCAGATGGAAATCCACACTTATTTACACATATTTACAGCAAGTGTACACACTGTCCCTGCAAAAGCATGGGAGAAACCTGTGATTTTGGCTCTCTCAGGTGTGGGGAACTGGGGTGGGAGGGAGATTTTCACTTCTGTGAAAATACACCTTTTATATCTTTTGAATTTTGAACCATGTGAATGCATTACCAATTTTTTAAAATGCAATAAAAAAATGAAAGTCAGGTTTTAAAAAGGCCAAAAAAAAAGTCTGTAATTCTCAGTCTTGGAGTCTGGCTTCTAAGTTTCTATAATTCTAACTCCAAAAACTAAAAGAAAATACCAAACCCATTGCCATGGAGTCTATTTTGACTCATGATGACCCCACATGTTACAGAGTAGAACTGCTCCATAGGGAGGCAGATTGCCAGGCCTTTCTTCCACAGTGCTACTGGCTGGGTTCAAACCACCAACCTTTAGGTTAGCAGCGGTGCTCAAACCATTTGCACTGCACAGGGACCTTCTAACTCTCCAGTGTCTTGGTTATTCTATCATTCTAACAGATGCCACGGTTCTTTCTAGTACTCCCAGGTCGTATGCTTCTGAAGCCCCCTGTACATGCATGCCTCGCTGGGCCAGCCAGCCCTGCCAATCCTGCCAGGGTCCGGGCACCCCAGTTCACCTGGCCCTCCCCGTCACACACACTGCATGCTCTCACCGCAAGGGTGGACCACAGTTGACCAAGGTGATGGTCCTGCTGATATAGGTGTCAGGTGGTAGCTCCCGGACTCCTGGGTTCTCATGGAACCTCTCCACACGCTGCTGGAAGCTGGTGGAGGAGAAGGGGAAGGGACAACAGATGAGCATCGCTGGGTACGGCCCCTTCAGGGGCACTTGGCCCACCAGAGCCTGGGATCCCCACCGCGTACCCTTCCCTATCCTTCCTTGATTCCCTTTCAACTCCCCACCCTCTGTTGGATCCCGAGTCCTGATGCCCCAGATCCACTCCCTCTCCCCATACCTCTGCAGGAACTCTGCCAGCCCCCCCAGGCAGCAGTGGGCCATCCGCTCCCCGAACTCCTGGCTGATGCGGGGCGCACGCTCTGTGTGTTCTTCCAGCAGCTGCACGGTCCAGGGGAGGAGGAGGTGTTGACAGAGGGCGAGGTCCCGCCTTCCCACCCACACTGCCCAGCTGTCCCCCTCCTCCTCCCCGCCCCCTACCTCACACACATCCTGGGCCAGGCTGCTGGGCTGGTCCTCGGTGGCCCCCCACTGCTCCTCGTCCTCCTGTAGCACGCGAAGCAGGGCTGCCCGAGTCTGAGCCTGGGGTGGGGAGATGGGGGAGAGGGGCAGCAGTCAGGTTTACCTGGCCTGAGGGTCTCTCCCTCTCTCCTCCCCCCACCCCCGCCCCCGCTCCTCCCTCCCCAGGGTCCCCTCTCCCTTAGCTCCAAGTGCTCTAGATTCTACCCAAGAGCTCACAGCTGAGGCCAGTCAAGGAGATGTGAAGGTAGCTAGCAGGCTGGGCCAGAGAACTACCCCCACCCCTTCAGTACCCAAGTCTACGATTTATAGCCAAGAGGTAGAAACAACGGAAATGTCCATCAACAGATGAAAGGATAAACAAGATGTGGTATGTATACACACAATGGGATATTAAAACTGATTGCTAACTGGACTCATAGCGACCCTATAGGACAGAGTAGAACTGCCCCCATAGAGTTTCTAAGGCTGTCACGTTTTTCTCCTGCAGAGCGGCTGGTGGGTTCAAACCACTGACTTTTTGGTTAGCAGCCAAGTGCTTAGCCCAAGTGTCCATCAAAAAAAGAAAGGATATTTAAACCTTGAAGCAAAACTACCCGCTGAGGTCACCTTTTAGTGAACTAACAGATTGGCACACCAACTAAAGGATATTACCCATAAGTATGATGTTCCATTAAAAAACCAGTGACATAAGACCAAAAGGTCAACAATTACTCTAAAGCAAAGATGAGAAGATAAGGGGACAGGGAAACTAGAGCACTGGAAACGGAACAACCAGAATGCAATTAAAGAGAATGTTGACACATTGTGAAAAATTAACTAATGTCACTGAACAATATGCGTAGAAATTGTCAAACGGGAACTACTTTGCTGTGTAAACTTTCACCAAAAACATAATAAAATATTATTTAAAAAAAAAATGAATGGCACCCTGACAGGGAACATAACAGAGAGTCCCTGATGGAGCAGGAGAAAAGTGGGGTGCAGAACTCAAATTCACATAAAAAGACTGGACTTAATGGTTTGACTGAGACTAGAGGAACCCCAGAAGACATGGCCCCTGGACTCCGTTAACCCAGAACTAAAACCATTCCCAAAGCCAACTCTTCAGACAAAGATTAGACTGGACTGTGGGACATTAAATGATACTCATGAAGAGTGTGCTTCTTAGCTCAAGTAGATTCATGAGACTAAATGGGCAGCTCCTGTCTGGAGGCAAGATGAGAAGGCAAACAGGGACAGGAGCTGGTTGAATGGACACGGGAAATCAGGGGTGGAAAGGAGGAGTGTGCTGTCACATTATAGGGACTGCAACTAGGGTCACATAACAAGTGATAAAATTTTTGTATGAGAAATTAACTTGAGCTGTAAACTTTCACTTAAAGCACAATTTTAAAAAAAGTAAAAAAAAAACAACCCTTATGTCGTCTTAAAATCAAACAATAGAAAAAAAAAAAAAAGAATGGAGAAACACAATGTGGTCTATCCATCGAACGGAATACTACTCAGCCATAAAGAGAAATGAAGTTCTGATACGTACTACAACATGGATGAACCTTGACAACATTATGCTGCATGAAATGTCAGTCACAAAAGGATTAACAGTGTATGATCTCACGTATGTGAGATAGCTAGAACAGGCAAATGTATAGGGACCAGTTTATTAGCGGTCACCAGGGGTGGGAGGAAGGCAGAAAGGGGGAGTTATTGCTTAGCTGGCACTGAGCTTCTGTTAAGGGGGATGGGAAAATTTGGAAACTGATAGCGGTGATGGTTGCACAGTAGGACGACTATGATTAATGTCACTGAATTCTACATGTAAAAAATGTTGAAACAGCAATTATTTTGTTACATGTAAATTTTTTTTACCACAATATAAAATTCAGTGTTTTTTCCCCTTTCATATCGTGTCAAAAATACATACGACACAACATTTGACAATTCAACATTTTTTATGCATACAATTTAGTGATATTGATGACATTAATCATGTTGTGCAACCCTCACCAATTATCCTTGTCAATTTTTCCATCACATAAACAGAAACTTCAGCTTCCTGAGCAATGAGAGTCAATGGCTTTTTAAATCATTATTTTTTAAGAATTTTTTAATTTTGTTTTGTTGAGAATATAGCAAAACAGACACCATTCCAAAGTTTCTACGTGTACAATTCAGTGACCTTGATTACATTCTTTGAGTTGTACGACTATTCTCACCCGCCTTTTCTGAGTTGTTCCTCCACCATTAACAGACTCACTGCCCCCTAGGGTTCTCATCTAACCTTTCGAGTTGCTGTTGTCAATTTGATTCCATAAAGAGTTAGTGGTTTTAAGTTTCCTCCATCTAATAGCCGGTGGACTTAAGGGTCTATGGTTTCATTATTTGATGGTCCTAAGACTCTGCTCTCAGGTTCTACAAAATGATTAGCTCAAGAGTCTCAGATTCTGTGATTCAAGAATTCCAAGGGCCTAACAGTTTGTGCTCAACTAAAGGCTGACTTGTTCAAACTCACCCAGCAGCGCTGTGGAAGAAAGGCCTGGAGATCTACTGCTGTAAAGATTACAGCCAAGAAAACCCTATGGAGCACTTCTACTTCCGTAACACATGGGGTCGCCATGAGTTGGAACTGACTTGATGACAACGGATTTGGGATTCTAAGGTCTTGCACATCTCTGATTCTCTGGTAAAATGTTGTCTCCAGATCGTGGGTCCGAGAGTGTAGACAGGTTCGGCTCTTAAGATCCTAGGCTCCCAAGTTGGTAAGATTCAGATTTCTGTGTTTGGGGCTAGGGCTGGCCTTCAGGGCTGTGGGCACTGCCCCGTGTCTATATCTGGGGCCATTCTGATCAGCAGGAACTGTGCCCAACCAGGTTAGAAGACGCTTTGATGCCAAGCTTTTGAGTCTGCGAGCTGCAGTTTTATAACTAACTTTCTCCGGCTCTAAGATTTGAAATATCTCAATGTATTCAACCTTGATCAAATATCTCAATGCCAGGCTGCGTGCTTGGGCTATGACATTGAGCAGAAGACAGAAATGACCATACAGACTTAAATTTCTACGTCTTGCAAGATAGGCAGGGCTTTTGAACAGAGCTCAGAAGTTTGCAAAGGAAAAGGGAGATGAAAATAGTGAAAGGGGGGAGGAGAGAGGGCCACCCCAAGCCCACTGTGACTCTCCCCTCCCACACCCCAGTCGCCAATGCCAACTTTCAGGTACCTTGACATCTGTGACACATTCATCCTCCAAATCCCGCAGCGTGCCGGGAGACAGAAGGGGCCCCAGCTCGCCATTCTCCAGGGCAACCACGTCCACCAGTCCTAGGACCTCTCTGGGAGTAGGGATAAGAGACAGGGAGGTCTGTGAAGGGTGGGGCTGGGCAATCCAACTCATCCCCATCTCCTGATGCCCGCTGTGCGAGTGACCTGGCCACTCCCTTCCTCTCTCTGGGCCAGCTTTGCTCATCCCTCACAGGAAGTCTTTGGAATCTTTGCTCCCCCGGCTCCAGCTCTGAGCCAGCTCCCTGATGGATGGTGTCCAGGCAAGACTTGTAGGGATCAAGCCCAGGCCTGATGCTCTGGCATGCAAAGCCTCACCCACGCTTGGCTTCACCAGACAGAAGCTCCCTTCCACCTCCACTCCTAACCCTACCTCACCTGGTCTTTAAGGCCTCCCCAATCCAGTCTTCACTCCCCTCCTTCTAGTCCCTCGCATGCCCAAGCATCACTGGCCACCCCCATTCTTCCCATGACTTTTGCTCATGACATACTCTCAGCCAGAAACGCCACCTCCCTACAAATGGGAATTAACTCATGTCCCACTGCTCCAGAAAGCTTTGCAGACTCCCCACCCTGCCGCAGTCGCTCACAGATGGCAGAAGGGTGCCCATTAACATGTATTCCCAAATGGGATCTGTGTGGTTGATGGTAGCTGCTGTTGCCTTCCAGTTCTTCTGGGGATAGCATCCTGATTCAGTTGGAGGAACCACCCACTCCCTTTACTCTTCAACGTATGGTTTGGGTGTAGGGAACTCCCTTTCCCCTGGAGTGGGGGCCTGGCCCAGTCATGGCTAAGTACCATGTTCCATGGCCCAGCCACAAGAATGGATATGTTTTAGAACTCAAAGACTTAACAGTTATGAGTCCAGGGCTGGGAGGGACAATGGTGTGAGGTTATAGAATTCAAGGGGCCAATAGGGCTAAAGTCCTAAAACTGGAAGCGTCAACTATGTCAAGGTCGTAGGATCCAAAGATGAAATGAGGCTAAGGTTTAGGATCTCCAGGCTCATTGGTACTGATATCCTAGGATTGAAAGAGTAGTCAATTCTAAAGTTCTAAGAGTGAGAGAGTCAACAGCGCTACAGTGCTAATGCCCTAGAATCTAAACAGAGAGCAGTAGAGCATTATAATGATTCTAGGACGCCAAGGGGCAAAAGTGCAAAGGTTCTAGGATGAGAAGGGTCAGCGGTGCTAGGGTTCTAGGATTGTAAAAGCCAATGGCGCTAGATTCTAGGACCAGAAGGTTCTAGGACCAGAAGGGTGGGCGGTGAGAAGACTGGAAGAGTGGGCAGTGCTAAGATTCTAGGAGTGTGTCAAAGATCTCAGGTTTTCAGACTGGAAGGGCCCATGATGGTTAAGGTGCTACGTCTGGAAGGGGCAACAGTGCTAATAACGTTCTAGGTCTGGAAGGGTCTGTGGTGCTAATAAAGTTCTAGGTGTGAAAAGATCAATGATTCTAATGTTCTAGGTGTAGAAGGGTCTGTGGTGCTAATAAAGTTCTAGGTGTGGAAGGGTCTGCGGCGCTAAGGTTCTAGGTGTGGAAGGGTCTGCGGTTCTAAGGCTCTAGGTGTGGAATGGTCTGTGGTGCTAAGGTTCTAGGTGTGGAAGGCTCTGCAGTGCTGCTAAGGTTCTAGGTGTGGAACGGTCTGTGGTGCTAATAATGTTCTAGGTATGGAAGGGTCAACAATGCTAATAAGGTTCTAGGTGTGGACGGGTCAGTGGTGCTAAGGTTCTCAGACTGAACAAGTCCAAAGTGCTAAGGTTCTAGAACTGGAAGTGTCAGTGGGGCTAAAATTTTAGAACTGGAAGTATCAATGGTGCTAAGATTTTAGGACCAGAAGGGTTAGTGATGCTAATACATTAGAACCAGAACACTGGACAGTGCTAATGTGCTAGGGCTAGAAGGGCCAATGGTCCTAAGGTTCTAGGGCTTCAAGGGTGGAGAATGCTAAGATTCTACGATTGAATGTCAACAGTTCTGAGGGCTGAGAGGGTCAGTGGTGCTAATAAGGTTCTAGGTCTAGACGGTTCCATGGTGCTGAGGTTCTAGGATTGGAAGGGTTAAGCAGTGCTAATATGTTAGGACTGGAACGGTGCTAAGGTTCTAGGTCTGGAACGGTGCAAGGCGCTGAGATTCTAGCTCTGGAAGGGTCGGAGGTAGTACGGTTTCAGAGCTGGAAGGATCAAGCAAGGCTGCTAAGCTGCCAGGACTGCAAGGGAGGAGAGCGCTATGATTCTAGGACTGAAATGTTAACAGTGTTGAGGGCCAGGTGGGTCAGTGACGCTAATAAGGTTCTAGGATTGAAGGGTCAGTTGTTCCCAGCTCCTTAGGCCCTGAAGAGTCAAGGGTTCTGGGTGGGGTTCCACGTCAGCTCACCTGGGGTACACCTGGTTGTGCCAGTGTAGCAGCGCGTAGCGGTCGGCCAGCGGCAGCCCGCGGCGGGCGGCGGCCCCCAGCCATTCGGCCAGCGCGCAGTGGTAGCCACGCAGGTAGACACCAAAGGCACCCAGGCCGGCGGGGTAGGCGGGCGCCAGGCGGCCACGTACCACGCCCATGTCCTCCAGCAGCCGCGCGCGCAACGCTTCCAGCTGACCCGCCAGGCCCCCGGGGGCCCCCGGCGCGGCCGCCTCTAGGCGCTCCCGCGCCGCGCGTGCCACGGCCTCGGCCCAGCGGGCGCGCAGCCTGCGGGCCGCCCCGGACCCCCGGCGCCCGTCGGCCGCCTCCTCTTGCACCAGCACCTGGCCCAGCTGCGCCACGGCGCCCGCGCCCGCGCCCGCGCCCGGCCCGGGGCCCGCAAGCGTCTCGCGCACCAGCGCCCACAGCTCGCGCTGCAGGGCCTCGTACAGCAGCGCCACGTCCCGCGCGCGGCGGCCCCCGCCCGCGCCCTCGGCCTTGGGCGGCCCCGGCGCACCGCCCCCCGACGACGCCAGCTCTTCAGCCTCCAGCTCCAGGATGTGCTCGTCCGCGCGCGCCAGCTCGCGCTGCTGGATCAGGCTCAGGATCTCCAGCACTGTGGGGGCAAGGCGGGCGGTCAGGGGAGGGGGCTGAGCGGGGTCGGGGGCAATGGGAAGGGGTGGGGAGGTAAGGGCAAGACGGCTGGGGAGGCGGGAAGGTGTGGGCAGAGGGAGGAGCCAGGGTTAATGGGAAGGGTCAGCAGAAGGGGTGTAGGGGAGGAGGCAGATGAAGGAGGGAGGAGGGGCTGGGCAAGTTGAGGATGGTAGGGGTGGAGGGAGGAGTGGGGACTAGGCATGAAAGAGGGGGTCTAGAGAGGAGAGGAGAGAAAGTAGAGGGAGGAAAAGACCCGGGAGAGGTGGGGAGAGTGAAGAAGGAGGAGGGAGGGTGCCTGAGAATGGGAAACGCGTCAGGGGAAGTGAGGGGTTAGGGTAGGAGGTTGGGGAAAAGAGAGGGAGAGGGCGAGGGTGGGGATGGGGGGTCAGGGGCCCAGGAATGGAGAAGAGATTCAGGGAGAAGGTTAGGGAGGGTGTCAGAGAGTAGGTTAGGGAATAGGAGAGAGGTTAGAGGAGTTGAGAGGTTTGGGTAGGAAAAGTGATCAGGGGCTACAGAAAGAGATCCCAGGGAGGTGAGAGGGGTTAGGAATGGAGGAGGGGTTGGGGAAGGTGGGAGGAGGTGAGGGAGAGCAATGAGAGCCCGGTAAGGGGAGAGGGGGATGGAGAGAGCCAGTGGGCAGGTTGGAGGCTTGGAGGTGGGGTGAGGACTCAGGACCAGAGATGGGGTCTTTTGGGGGTGGAGATGGCCATGGGGTGATCTGGCACTCTGCGGAATTCAGACTTCACTCAGAAAGGAGGGTCATAGGGTTGGCAGGCTTCTGAGAGAAGACAGAGGGAGGGTCCCAGCGGCCTAGGGTTACCCCTGACACCTCCTCCCCCCTCCGCTTCCTCCCTGGCAGAGAAACTATTTCCTGGCCAGCGCTATTTCTGCCCATCCGTTTCCAGAAGGCGGGGGCTCCAGTCACCCCCTCCTCATCTCCCTGCAGTGCCCTCCCAGTCCCCAGGGAGCTGGGGCTGAAATAGCCTCTGGCCAGGATGTAGAGGGCATCAGAGGACGAAGACAGGGCTGTCCCAAGGCCCCCAGCCCTGGGGCAGCCTGTCCCTGAGGGGAGGACCAGAAGTGGGGATGGGGTGGAGGAGAGGAGATAAAGATAGATTTAGTGATAGGGTTGAATTAAAGTGGAGGTTGGGACAGGGTTGGTGTTGGGGGTGGAGTTTCAAGGATGAGACTGGGATGAGACTGGAGATGAGGAAGATGGGGGTTGGGATGGGAAGTTCAGGATTAGGATGAGATTGCAGTTGGACTCGGTAGAGAGGTGGAAATGGAAAAGGCGTTGAGAGTGGCATTGGGGCTTGGATATGGATGGAGCTGGAGATGAGTTAGGGTGAAAGTTGAGGATGGATGAAGGCAGAGGTTGATGTGAGCTTTAAGATGAAGTTGGGACCTGAGTAGGGGTAAGGAGTAGGACTGTGGTTGGAGTTGAAGATGGAGGTTGGGGAGGGGTGTTTAGGATTGGGATGGAATTGAGATTGATTGGGGATGGAGATGGGATTAAGGATGAAGGAGGAGGTTTGAGGATGGGATTGGGGTTGAAATTGGGGTCTGGGAAGGGACCAGGAATGGGGATAAGATTGAATAAGGAGGCTGGGGAGGGGATTGGGTTGAAGGTGGATGCTGAGATGGGCCTGGATTTAGGGTTAGGAGTGAGACTGAAGAGGGGAAAATAGTTGAAAGTGAGCATGAGGTTGGGATCCAGGATGAGATTAGAGTAGAGGAACGGGACATGAGATAGGACTGGAGTTGGGATTGTCGTGGTCTTGAGCATAGAGATGAGGTTAAAAATGGCCTTGGGAGAAACCAATGCGTTGGGGATAAGCACGTGCATGTGTCTCAGTTTGGAGATTGATGCTGGGGTTGGACTAAGTATAGGGTAGAAATAGAAAAGGCATCGAGGAAGACATTGGGGTTTGGGGTAGGAATGGGGTCGAAGATGGAGAAGGAGTGGTAATACCTGTTAGGGGATGGAGGTAGAGGTCGGGGATGAGTTTGAAGATGAAGTTTGGGCATGAGTTGAGATAGGAATGAAGTGGAAGGTGGAGGCTGGGGACAGAGTTTAGGATTGGGATGAGTTAGGGTCAAGGTTCAGGGTAGGGATGGAAAAAGGGAAAGGATTAGGGATGAAGGAGGAGGTTGAGGATCAGGTAGGGGTTGAAGTTTGGTGATAGGTCTAGGGCTGAGGATGGGAATGGGGGAAGTATGGAGGTTAGGGAGGAGCATGAAGTTAAAAGTGGATGCTAGAAACACCCTTTTAACTCAGAACTGAAGCCACTCCCGAAATTCACCCTTCAGCCAAAGATTAGACAAACAATAACACACACAAGGAATGTGCTTCTTAGTTCAATCGTGTAGGAGACCAAAAAGGGCAACACCTGCCCAAAAGCAATGACGCAAAGGCAGGAAGGGACAGGAAAAATGGACAGATGGAAACGGGGAATTGGGGTGCGGAAGGGGAGAGTGTTGACACATCACAGGGATTGCAACCAATGTCACAAAACAATTTGTGTGTGCATTGTTGAATGAGAAACTAATTTGCTCTATAACGTTTCACCTAAAGCACAATTAAAAAAAACAAAAAAAGGGATGCTAGCGATGGGACTGAGGTTGAGTTTGAGGTTGGAGAGGGAAAGAGGGTTGAAGTTGAGGATAGGGAGGAGATTAGAGTTGAGACTGAAGCTGAGGATCAACATGGCGTTGAAGATGGCTAAAGATGGCGAGTGGAGACGGGGGTGGATGGGAGACGGCACGTGGTAGGAGCTGAAGGTGGAGATCGGTGCTGGCCATTAGGACTGTGGTGGGGATGGGCTGGAGTTGTGTATGGAGTTTGGAGAAGGAAGTTGGAGACGTGAATGGACGTAGGGTCACAGGTGGAGGCTGGGATGGGGTCAAGTATGAAGACCTAGGATGGGCCAGGTTTGGAGATGGAAATGGGCTGTGTGATTTGGCCAAGTCCGGGCTTCTCCTCCCCACTCACCTGACAATGGCTCCTTCACCTTTGGGGGCTCTGGGACCTTGGGTGGAGGCTCAGGAGCTGCCTCACCTGCAGGCACCACCCTCTCAGCCAGTGATGCACGTTGGGGCTTGGGCCCACGCCCCAGTCTCAGGAAGGCCAGTCTCCGGGCGGCCTCCCCAGTGACCACATCTTCTCCCTGCGACCGGGTCCCCTGAAGCCGGGCCAGGAGGCCGAAATCGGCTGAGCTCCTGCGGATCCCCGAGGTCAGCACACGGCCCAGGAAAGAACGAGACTGCCCATCACCTGGGCTGCCTGCCCGTCGGCCCGTGGCCCAGCCCATCCGGAAGGGGGCCAGGCCTGCCAGTTTCTCCAGGGTGGCGCGGCGGTGGCAAGATGCTCCGTTGGGCAGGGTCCCCATCTCCCCGGCCTCTCCTTCTGCCAGCCCTGAAACTTCCTCAAAAGGGTTCCGAGAGGTCCTCAGGGGCAGGGTGCCCGCTCGGGGTACCTTCGAGTCCGCCGCCCCTAGACTCTTCAGGATAGGCATTTTGATGGGTGGGGACCTAGGAAAAAACAATGACCCTTATTGGTATTGGTGACAATAGCTCTGTGTGTGTTTGTGGGGTGTGTGTGTGTGTGTGTGTGGGTGTGTGGGTGTGTACCAGGCACTAGTCTGAGCACTTCTTGATTCCTTGACTCTGCACAGTCTTGTGAAGTGGGGACTCCTATTATCTCCATTTTGCAGATGAGGAAACTGAGGCTCAGAAGAGCAAAGGGACTTGCCAGATGTTCCACAGCGATTCAGGGATGGAGTTGGAATTTGCACCCACCCCTGTCTCATCCCAGAGCCCGGGTTCTTTCCTGGAGGCATCCACACTTCCCCCACTTTACTCTTGCCTTGGCAGTAAGGAGCAGTGTTTCTGGAATGTTCTTGATCATAGTCAACCCTCCTACTCCAGAGGAAACAGGCTCAGAGAGAGAAAGGACCTCCTCAGTGCCAGCACAGCCAGCCAGGGGCAGACTGTGTGGGGAGCCAGGCCTCACTATCTACTGGGACATCCAGGTAGACACCTGGGCCCCTGCCTCGACATCTCTGTCCCCCTCATCTCCCCTGTCCAATCCACCCCGTCACCACCACTCATTCATTCCTTCAGCTAAAACTTGCTGTGCAATAGGCAGAATAGGCAAATCCATAGAGACAGAAAGCAGATTAGCGGTTGCACCAGGGGCTTGGGAGAGTGGGATGGGGTGACTGTGGACGCTCTCGGGAAAGAACCTGGGCTCTGGGATCAGACAAGTCTAGGTTCAAATCGCACCTCCATCCTTGAATCACTGTGGGACAGTAGGCAAGGGCCTTTGTCCTTCTGAGCCTCAGTTGCCTCATCTGCAAAATGGGGAGTGACTGCTTAATGGATATGGGGTTTCCTTTGGGGGTGATGAGAACGTTCTGGAGTTAGAGAGTGGGAATGGTTACACGGCATTGTGAACATACTAAATGCCACTGAATGGTACACTTTACAACAATGAATTCTGTGTTATGTGCATTTTGCCACAAAAATAGAAAAAGAAAAACCTTACTGGGTACTTGTCATAAGTCCAGCCCTGTGCAAGTTTTGGGGACACAGTGGTGGCCAAGGCAGACCCAGTCCTTCTCCTCCGGGGCTAACAGCTTCCTGAGTCCTGCCCATCCCATCTCCTAAGTCTCTCTCCATCCTGCTGTCCCCTGTCTGTCTCCCTCCATCCCCATGGTCCCTACCCTGGTCCAAGCCCCACTCATTCCCCTGCCCCAGCCTCCCCGCTGGTCTCCAGCCTCTAGTCTTGCCTCCTCCAGTCCATCTTGGGGATCTCAGTAAAGCACAAACTTGACCATGCCCCTCCCCTGCTCCTAGCCCTTCCATGGCTCCCTGGTGCCCTTGGGACAAAGCCCGGGCCCCTCACACAGCCTGCACAGTCTGGCAGCTGCCCACCTCACTAGTCCCATCCTTCATTCTCCTCTTTTCTCCAGGCTTCTCTGGGGTTTAGCATCTGCCTGTCCCTCCACCTGGAAGCCTGTTCTCCATGTTCCATTCCTGCTTCAAGATCCAGCCCTAATGTCCCCTCTTCCAGGAAGCCCTCCCTGACCCCAAGCCTAGATTAGGCGCCCCACTCCAGGTTTTCTCTGTCTGGGGACAGCTCTGTCCCCCTTCTGGACTGTGAGCCCCAGGAGGACAGGGCTGGGGCCATCTCAGTCATCTTTGTGTCCCCAGAACCCAGCCCAGGTCAGGCATTCAGGGAATGAGTGCTAGACAGGAAACGAAGGAAGATGGCAAGACAGTTCATTCCTTGGGTGGGGAGAAGTACTGAGACCAGCTGGAGAATTCAGTAAGGCGCAAGCCCCACGGGGCCTTGAATGCCATGACAAGGGACTTGGACTTTCTCCCAGGGGCACTGGGGAGCCATCGAAGGTTGCTTTTACAATTATTAAGTATTCCAAACATTCAGAAAAATACCGAAAACAAACTTATTGAGTGCCCCTGTGCCTAAATCCCAGGCAGGGCTAATGCTAATATTTACTCTGTTTCCATCAGGTGGTTTTGTTTTGTTTTGTTATTTAATTTGAAGAGTCAAAGCATTATAAATGCACCCCATTCTCCCAATTCCCCTCCTTGATCTCACCCACTCTAGCCCTCTCCCGAGGAAACCAGCATCTGGAATGCGCCGTCCACCAGTCCAAACCCATTTTTATCTTATGCCTACGTAGGCTTGTATCCAAAAATAATATATTACTTCCCATGGTTGCAAACCCTCTATAAATACTATCAAGGAGCCCTGGTGGCACAGTGGTTAAACACTTGGCTGCTAACCAAAAGGTCAGTGGTTCAAACCCACCAGCCGCTCCCCAGGAAAGATTTACAGCTGTAGAAACCCTCTAGGGCAGTTCTACTCTGTCCTGTGGGGTTGTGATGAGCCGGAATCGGCTCTGTGGCGGTGGGTTTGGTTTTCTGATAAATGACTGTCATGGTATTTGTATCCTGCAACTTGTCGTTTTTGTTTTTTAGCTAATATTATGCCCTTGAGATGTACCCATATTTGCTCCTGTATCTCTAGCTCATTTATTTTAAGTGCTGCATACTATTACATTGTACGGATCTGACAAAATTGTGTAAATGATAAATATTCACTCACGGTCTCCCATTGCTGCGCACGTGGGCTGTTAAGCGAGACAGGAGTTCTGAGCAGGTGAGAGGTGGGGTCAGGATTGGGAGCCAGCCCGGGTGGATGGGGGGCCCAGGAGGAGGCTGGTGTTGAAGGGGCCCGGAATTGGCTGCCTGGTTAAGTACTCAGGCTGCTAACCAAAGGGTCAACAGTTTGAATACACCAGCTGCTCTTTGGAAACCCTGTAGGGCAGTTCTACTCTGTCCTATAGGGTCGGTATGAGTTGGAATTGACTCAACGGCAACGGGTATGGTTTTTGGGGGGCAAGAGCATCTCCTTCCACGGTGAGAAGCCTCCCTTTTGCTTCCCCTCAGCTGCTGTTTCTCAGCCCTCCCATTCCTAGAGACATCCTTCCAGGCCCCTCCAGTCTCCATGGTCCCTGCTATGGATTGAATTGCGTCCCCCTAAAACATGTGTTGTAAATCCTAACCTCATGCCTGTGGTTATAATCCCATTTGGGAATGGGTTGTTTTTGTTATGTTAGTGAGGCAGGATTAGTGTAAGCTGCGTTTTGAGTCAATCTCTTACAAACTAGAAAAGGAGCAGATCAAGCTAGCTGAGATGGGGGATGATAGATGCCAAGCCACATGGAGATCTCCAAGGAACCAGGAAACAGAAGCTGAAGAGATAAGAACCTTCCCCCAGAGCTGACAGAGAGAGAAAGCCTTTCCCTGGAGCTGGCACCCTGAATTCAGACTTCCAGCCTCCTAAACTGTGAGGAAATTAACTTCTGTTTGTTAAAGCCGACCACGTGTGGTATTTCTGTTAGAACTGGATGACTAAAACAGTCCCCTAACCCCCCAGGGAGGCAGTCACCATGACGACCCCTTGCCTGGAGCCCCCCTGGCTGAGTGTGATCAATACCCACCCCCACCACACACCGATTTCCCTCTCTTTCATTTTTCAAACTGGCTCCCACGCGCTTCATCCTCAAAATGGCTCCATCATCCCCCAGAACTGGCTCCATCTCCTCCCCAAGACTGTATCCCACATCCCCCCCAAAACTGTCTCTTACTATTCAACCAGAAAGGGGAATGAAGTCCCGGTGCACGCCACAACATGGATGAACCTTGAAAACACCATGCTGAGTGAAATAGGTCAGTCGCAAAAGGACAGATACTGTAAACTCTCACTTACATGAAATAAGCAAAGATATAGACAACTGAAGATTATTAGTGGTTACTAACAATCCACTTGGGCCGGAGGGAGGGGGGAAGGGGCAGTTTTTGCTTGGGGGGCATTGAGGTTATGTTAATGGCGGTGGAATGATTTGGAAAAGGAGGGCGAGAATGGTTGCACAACTTGAAGACTGTAATCAATGTCACTGAATTGTACATAGAGAAATTGTTGAGCTGGCTCATGTCTGCTTATGTATATTTTCATAATAAAAAACAAAACTCTCTCCATCTTCTCCCCCACACTGGAGGCTCCAATTTCTCTCCAATTAAAGTCAACACGGTCCAAACTAGGTTTGACATTTGCCCAACTGGCTCCAACATCCTTCCCAGATTGGATCCAGTACCCCCAACTCTTTCCAACACCCCCAAACTTGGCTACAACTTTTCCCCAAAACCAGCCCGACGTCTTTCCCTTTCCTGGCTCCAACGTCCCCTCTGCAAACTGTCTCCAACATCCTGCCCCTCCAGCCCCGTTTGTCTCCTGGTGCCCAGCCCCTGACTCACTTCCCAGACCTCCCACAAGCCCCCAGCCCCCGGCTCCCTCTCGCAGGATGTCTTGGCCACCAGAGCTTCCCTCTTGGGGATCCTCCTCCTCTTCCTCACTGCCAGCCTCTGCTTTCAGAAGTGGGTACCTCTAGTCCCCAGTGTCTGCGTCTGAGACCCATCCTCACAAATTGTGTATCCCAAGCCCCGCCCCAACCAATTCAACCCCAGTCCAGTCCTTGCCCCCAAACACAGCCCCATCATCAGCCCTGCCCTGGTTTCAAACTCATCCACATCCCCAAACCCAGTCTCATCTCCGGCTCCATCTCCATCCCAAACCAAATCCCCATCTCCCATCCCAAGACTCCATCTTTTGTGGACACTGCAAAGCAAGCACTGGATCCTTCCCTGGCCTCAGTCTTCCCATCTGTACTCAGAGGGCATCAGACCCAGTGAAGTCTTATCTGTCTTCTACCTTTTTGGTGTTGCTAGTTGCTGTCCAGTGGACTGCTACTCATGTGGCGTGCAGAGTGGAACTGCGCCATAGGGTTCTCAAGGCTGTGACTTTTCAGAAGCAGATCACCAGGCCTTTCTTCTGAGGCACCTCTGTGTGGACTCAAACTGCTAACCTTTCTGCTAGTAGATGAGCGCTTAACCGTTTACAGCACCCAGAGCCTCCTGGGTGGTTCTAAAATCCCCATGGCTCCCTCACAGCCTCTTTGAGCCCCCAGAGCACTTTTCCTCCGGTTCCCAGCCACTTTCTGCCTTCCTTCCCTGGCACCCTCCTGGGGTCAGATTTTCTGTCCCCAGCCTCCTTAGGCTCAGGGCACAGGTTCTCCTTAACTCTGGTTCCGTTCAACTCAGGGCAGTGCCTCTTCCCGGGAGAAGCCCCCAGGACGTGGGGGAGGGCACGAATCCTACCCCCTGAGCATACTCACCTTTGACGTCAGTGCCTCTGCTTCTCTGTCCCTGCTGCTGTCCTGTCCCTCAGCTACTCCAGCTACTCCGGCCAGGACTGCTGAGAGCTTGGCTCTGAGGAGGGGGGGTTGGAGGAGGACAATTTCCTGTCAGGAAACCCCTCCCTCTCGGGGGCCGGGGCGGGAAGGACTCATTATCTGTCTGCCCTTTTGGGCCAGCCTGTGGTTGGGCTGCCAGGGACAAGGCCCACAGTCCCGGCCCCCACCCTCACCTTCGTCCCAGGCCGGAATCAGAGGGCCCACCACCACTACCACTGCCTGCTCTTCACACCTCCCAAGGTGACAACACCATCCTGGGCGCCCCAGGGAGACACCTCCGGCGCTGGACACTGGCCCGAAGTGGCTGTCCAGCCTGGCCGCGCCTGGAGGTATTTGAGTGACAGCGGAGGCGTCTGAGAAGGAGCAGGCTCCGGTGAGATGAAGAAATGAAGAAGGCTTTGCAGGGCCCAGAGGCCGGGATTGGGGGCTGAACAGGAGCAGTACTGGGCATGGTTTTGGAGTTGCGGTTGTCTTTGCCTCTTGCTGTTAGCTGCCGTTGAGTTGCCCCGTGACTCATGGCAATCCCATGTACAATGGAACAAAAAACTGCCTGATCCTGCAACATCCCCATGACTGGTTTCAGATCAGAACGTTGGGGTCCGTAGGGTTTTCATTGGCTAAATTTTGGAAACAGATTGCCAGGCCTTTCTTCCTAGTCCTTCTGAGTCTGAAAGCACCATTGAAACCTGTTCAGCATCATAGCAACATGCAAACTTCCACTCAGGTGGTGGCTGGGCATGAGGTGCACTGGTGGGGAATCGAAGCCAGTTCTCCTACATGGAAGGTGAGATTTTACCACTGAGCCACCATTGCCCTGTCTTTTTGCCTAAAAGGCCCTAAAAAAAAAGGTCCCCTACACTCCTCTCTCTCCTAGGACACCACTCTGATTCATGAATTCCTTTATACCATTTTTCACAATCTGAAATTATCTGCTTTGTCTTCATTGTAGGCCTTCTGACTCTTGCACTAGACTGTAAATGTTATCAAAGCAGACTTATCTTGTTTGTCTTTATATCTCTAAATGCATGTCTGGCAGATAGTAAAACTAGCTGCCATCAAGTTGATCCCAACTCATGGTGACCCCATGTGTGTCAGAGTATAACTGTGCTCCGTAGGGTTTTCAGTGGTAGAATTTTTGGAAGTAGATCACCAGGCCTTTCTTCCTGGGCACCTCTGGGTAGAATCAAACCTCCAACCTTCCTGCTAACCGTTGCGTGTAACCATCTAGGGACTCTTGGCATATAGTAGGTGCTCATTAAAGATTTGTGAACTGAATGCAGAAATGGGAATGGGATAGAGCTGAGGGGTGCAGACGGGTTTGGGGATGGATTTCCCTTCACAGCTGTAGTTGGGGATAGAGATGGCTGGTGTGGTCGGGCTAGAGACAGCTTAAGTTTTCAGTACTTTTTTTCTTTTTGTAGTTTAAGTGAAGGTTTACAATTCAGGTTAGTCTCTCATACAAAAATTTATACATACATTGTTATGTGACCCTAATTACTCTCCCTACACTGTGACAGCACACTCCTCCTTTCCACCCCAGATTTCCCGTGTCCATTAAACCAGCTCCTGACCCTCTCTGCCTTCTCATCTCGCCTCCGGACAGCAGCTGCCCATTTAGTCTCATGTATTTACTTGAGCTAAGAAGCATACCCTTCACAAGTATCATTTTATGTCCACAGTCCAGTCTAATCTTTGTCTGAAGAGTTGGCCTCGGGAATTGTCTTAGTTCTGGGTTGACAGAGAATCCAGGGCCATGCTTTCTGGGATTCCTCCAGTCTCAGCTGGACCATTAAGTCTGATCTTTTTACTAGAATTTGAGTTCTGCACCCCACCTTTCTCCTGCTCCGTCAGAGACTCTCTGTTGTGTTCCCTCTCAGGGCAGTCATTGATGGTAGCCGGGCACCATCCAGTTCTTCTGGTCTCAGGCTGATGAAGTATCTGGTCTATGTGGCCCTTTCTGACTCTTGGGCTAATATTTTCCTTGTGTCTTTGGTGTTCTTCATGCTCCTTTACTCCAGGTGATTGGAACCAACTGATGCATCGTAGATGACCGCTTGCTAGCTTTTAAGAGGGATGGGTTGAGTTTTGAGTGGGGTTGAATGTGGGGGTTAGGGTTAAGTTTAACGCTGGGTTTTAGGTTTAGGGTGATCATTCAGAAGCAGAAGAAGCCCCTGGGTGGCACAAACCATTACGCACTTGACTGCGACCTCCTCCGGTTGGAGCCCGTCCAGTTGCACCTCAGAAGAAAGGCCTGGTGATCTGCTTCCGAAAGGTCACAGCCTTGAAAGCCCTATAGAGTAGTTCCATTCTGCACACATGGGGTCGCTATGAGTAGGAGTCAACTTGACAACAGCTGGCTTTTCTGGTTTTCAGAAACCAGGCACAGCTGGATGTTGGCCTGGAGTGCATGATCTTTGGTGTAGGCAGTGTTGGGATTGGGGTTAGGATCTGCATTAGGGTCAGGGGCTGGGCTCAGAGGTTACAGCATCAGGAGCTCTCACAAGTAGGCTGGGGGAAGGGGGTCAGGGGTCAAGATTCAAAGGTTCCAAGGCCTTGGTTCTAAGACTGGATCCCACAGACAATAGGCTTGGGGGAGGGGAGGAACAGGCCTTGGCCCCCACCCCCCGCCCCCACCCAGTCTCCCTGCAGCTTGGACCTGTGATAGTCAGATGGCAGCTGGGCTAGGTCCAAGACCCCTCACCGCTGTTGGACCTCCTCCAGTTCCTTCTCTCTCTCCTTTTTTAAAATGTAATTTTGTTATTGAGCTGCAATTCACATACCATAAAACTCACGATTTTAAAGTGTACAATCCAGTGGGTTTTAGTATATTCAAGGTTGCGCAACCATCCCCACTATCTAATTCCAGAACATTTCCATCACCCCAAAAAGAAACCATACACCCTTCAGCAGTCACTCCCCATTCCCCTCTCCCCTCAAACCTCCCTCCCCTAAGCCACTAATCTACTTTATGTTTCTTTGTATTTGCCAGTTCTGAACGTTTCATAGACGTGGAATCATAACAATAAGTGGCCTTTTGAGTCTGGCTTCTTTCTCTAAGCATAATGTTTTCAAGGCTCATTCATGAGGCTCTTTAAGCCTCAGTCCCAGCATCTGGGAAACCGGGTGGGGACAGCACCAGCAGATGCGGGAAGAAGGGGGCTCCTGAAGAGTGTTAGGTCTAAGTGAGGAAGTAATGTCCTGCCCCCTTGTGGCGCATAGGAAAACTGCAGCTCCCCGTGCCAAGGTCCCACCCCAAAGACCCCTGGCCCGCAGAGCCCTTGGGGTCACAAAGCTTCCAGAATACCATCCTGAACTCCTTCCTTTTTACATCTCTTGAGACTCCTTAGGATCCACTTTTTTGAGTAATAATAATAATGTCACCCACTTATGAAGTTCCAACCTGACCCCATATGAAGCGCTGTACTTACATATTCTCATTAATTTGTTGATGACTGAAGTTAGTACTATCATTATTTGGTACAGGAAACAACAGTGGTTAAGAACCCAAGTTCTGGAGTTTGGGGCCACTTGGGTTCAAATCCCAGCCCTGCCACTCACCTGTTGTGTGACCTTGGGCACGTGGTTTTTTTTCTTCCAGCCTCAGTTTCCTCATTTCTAAGTTGTATTGATAATGATAGCCCCTACCTACTGAGGTGGTAGAAAGAATAAAGTGCCTGGCCCTGGGGGTAGCCTCCAGGAGCCTACATAGCTGACAGTATCAGCCAGTGGTGTGCTGATAAATGTTTAACAACTAGCTGGGGGCCGGGTGGGGGATTTGCAGCATTGGCCAATTTCCATGGTGTAAATATTCCCATCACGGCTAATTCATGCTACCAAGGTGACATGGCTGAAAGCATTGTTGGGAGGAGATGTGCCCACCATTATTTAGTATTTCCACTGTGCTGATAAGGAGCCCTGGTGGAGCAACAGTTAAATGCATGAAAGATTTGTTTGAACTCACCCAGAGGCTCCAAGGGAGGAAGACCTAGCCATCTGCTCCTGTAAGGATTACAGCCTAGAAAACTCTATGGGGCAGTTCTACTCTGTCACATGGGGTCACTATGAGTTGAAATAGACTCCACAGCACCTAACAACAAACAACACCATGCAGATACAATAGATGTAAATAACCTCAAGAGCATAAATAATGGTAAAATGAAGCAACATAGTTAAGACTGCTGAGTATCTATTACCTTTATTTCAAATAGGTCGCTGGGTGGTACAAATGGTTTGCACTTGATTCCTAACCTAAAGATTGGCTGTTTCTTCCCAGCGGTCTGTGGAAGAAAGGGCTGGCAATCTGCTTCTGCAAAGGTTAAAAAAAAAAAAAAAAAAAACTCTTGCCATCAAGTTGATTCTGACTCATAGGACGGAGTAGAACTGCCCCATAGGGTTTCCAAGGAGCGGCTGGTGCCTTCGAACTGCCGAGCTTTCGTTCTGCAGCCCAGCTTTTAACCACTGCACTACCAGCGCTCCCTGTAAAGATTACAGCCAAGAAAACCCAATGGAGCAGTCCTACTCTGTAACACGTGGGGTCGCCATGAGTCAGAATCGATTTGATGGCAGCGGAATTGGTTTTAAATATAATTTGTTCCGTCGTGAGTTTACACAAATTACTTTTTAATAACGGCTGTGTTTAACAACCAGCTTCCAAAACTCCTGAGACTTTAACAGTCAGCTCTCATGAGCAGGCTCCAGTGCACTGCTGTTATCATTGCACCCATTTTTAAGGAGGGGAAACTGAGGCTCAGAAAGTTGGTAGGATGGAGGGAGACAGACAGGGGTAGGGCCGGGACTGCATTCCAGGGCTGTGTGGTTCCCGGGGCCAGACCCGCACTGCCATTCTGCCTCTCACCCCGTTCTGGTATACAGGGCAAGGGAGGGCCTCGCGGCACAGTGTGACCTCGGAGAAGCAAGTTGCCCATCCGGAGAAGCGCAACGCCCCATGATTAAACAACTCCACAGAGTTCCTTTGCACCTGCTCCAGGCCTGCAGATCCTTCCCCTCATTTTATAGACGGGGAAACTGAGGCCGGGATAGGGCAAGCGCCTGTACCGAGTCACACAGCTGGGCAGAGACGGTCCTCAGAGCCCAGCTAGGGTGCAAAGGAGAGGAGAGGAGGCTGCAGCCCCCAACCTCTGGGTTTGGGGCCCCCTGCAGGTGGGCGGCAGCACTACTACAGAGATGCTCCGGGCCTCCGCAGTGCCCCGCCCAGCACACCATCCCCCCAGCACCCTATGCCCTCGGTCCGCGAGAGCGAGAACGTCCGGGACCCCGCGGCTAGGGGGAAGGTGGGGCGGGAGTGAGAACCGGCAGCGACGTCTGCCTCGTCCCCGCCTCTGGGGACCCTCTGCCTCTGTGTCTCTGTCTCTCCCTTTATCTCCATTTCTCTTCATATGTCTCTGCGTCTGCGTGCGTCTGTTTCTGCCTCTCCTGTCTGTGCATCTATTTCCCTAATTGTCGCTGTCTGTGTGTCTGTTCTCTCAATGACTCTCTGTATCTCTCACTTTCGGTCTCTTTATGTGTCTCTCTCCCAATGTTTCTCACTCTGTCTTTACGTCTTTTTGTCTCTGTGTACTTCTCTCTCTCTCTTCATATCTTTGTGTGCGTCTTTCCGTACCTGTCTCTCTCTCTCCATCTCTTTGCGCCTCCCTGTCTCTCTCTCTTTGTGTCTCTCTATCTGTCATCTCTCAGTATCTTTCTCTGAGTCTCTGGCACTCTGCCTCGCGTTTCTCTCGCCTTCTCTCTTTTCCGGTGAGTCTCCACTCTCCTGTGAGAACATGCTCCCCAACAGCGTGCCCGGACCTGCCCCCGCCCCTGGCCGACCCCGGCCTGCGCCTTTAAGGGCTCGCGGGGGAGGGCGGGGTCCCGGCTGCCCCGCCCCTCCCGCCCCTCCCCCTGACGTCCCTTCCTCCCCGACCCCTCCACCGCCTCCCTCCGCCGCCGCCCGGGCGGGCTCTGCGCCCCCTCCCCGGCCCCCGTCCGCCCGCCCGCCCGCCTGCCCGCCACCCCCATGGCGTCCGGGGTTCCCACGGCACGGGGCCACTAGGACCCTCGGCGTCCTCTCCCCTCCCCCGCCCTGCCCCCTCTCCCGCGGCGCGGACCTGAGTGTCCCCGGCGCCCAGCTTCTGAGCTCGCGCCCCCAGGCCGGCGGGGGGGGAGGGGAAGAGAGGGGATCCTGGGACCCCCGCCCCCCCCACCCGGCCGCCCCCGCCCCCCGGGACCCGGAGAAGATGTCTTCGCGGACGGCGCTGGCTCCGGGCAACGATCGGAACTCGGACACGGTGAGTGGGGCCCGGCCCCTTGGGGAGCCCCGGCCCGGTCCAGCCGCCGAATCCTTCCCCTGTCGTGCCCCTCGCCCCGCAAGCCGCTACCCTCATCGTCCCGGCCCCGCTCGCCACTCCCGACCCCTTCCCACACCGCCAAGCCTCTCGGCCTCCCCCCGCCCCCACTCCCCCGAGCCCAGCCCGACCCCTGGGGGCGCCCCTCTCCCGGGACCCTTTTCTGTCCCTCTGCCGGCAGCTTCCGCTCGGGTCTCTGCTCTCCAGGAAGCCCCCTCCCCTGCCTGCTAGGAGCCCCTCCCTTCTCTGGCGTGTTTAAACCCCTTCCCCTCCAGACTGGCAGCATCCGACAGCTGGCCCCTCCCGGATTTGCAGGGCCCCTGACCCCCCATGCCCAGCCCTGGCCCTCTCCCAGGAAGGCCGGGCCCAGCCCTGCCTCCGGCTCTGCCCTTCCCCGGTCTGGGTCTGGTGCCCTGCTGCCCCAGAAGCCCCCCACTCCCATTCCTGGCCCTTGACCCCTCTGGTATCCTTCCGGCCCCTTTGGGCAGCCCCTCACAGGAAGCCGGTCCCACCTTTCCTCCCCACCTTTCCTGGGCCCAGGGCCCTTCTTTTGCTTTTTCAAGGTCTCTCCACTCCCAGGCCTTGTCTCAGCTTCCCAGCAGCCCTGTCCCTGGATTCCCAGAAACCCGGGTACCCCCCCACCCAGACCCTGCCTGGACCCTCTCTGGCCTCTTCCTCTCCCAGGAAGCCTTGGCCTCCAACTTCCCAGGCTCCCCAGCCCAATCTGGAATTTCCAGACCCTGATCTACCTGACTGCAGGCCTCAGCCTCTTTGTAGCAACTCTTTAGCTTCAGGCAAGCCCCTTCCCCAAACCCCTAACTCTTAACTCTCTCCAAGGCCTGCCCAGGCCTCTTCCTCACAGGTCACCATCTCCTCCCCTAGATTTCCAGGCTCCATCCCTTGTTCTGCCCCAAGGCCTCCACCTTCCTTGCTGGGGACCTGGCCTTCCAGGGGAGCCCCCTCCTCAACTTCAGAGGCCTTCCTCAGCCCACGAGGCCTGGTCCCAGACCCTCTTCCAGAAGACTCCTGGATTTGAAGTCGCTGCCCCTGCCCTGGCTTTAAGCCCTCTTCTCTTAGGCTCTGTCTGCTGGAAGCGTTCTCCCCGAATTTCTAGGCCTCTTGACCCTCTAAAAACTCAGCCTTGCTTCCTCTGGACTGCCCTTTGCACCAGAAGCCCTCTTCGCCAGGGCTGCTCCAGAAGCCCACTTCTCTGATTTCTAGGAATTTCCCTAAGACCCAGACCCGTAGCCCAGGAATCCCCAACCCTTGACTTCCACTGTCCCTGTGGTTTTGTTCCTTCCTGCCAAATCCCCTTCCCCGAATGCCCAGGCCCTCCTACCCCTACAGCACAGCCCAGAACAATCCCAGTGAGACCCCCCCGTCCCTGTTCCCCATATTTCTGGTCACCCAGCCCTTCCAAAGATCTTCCCACCAACCAATCCCAGACCCCTCCCCAGCCAGGGTCTTTACCCCTTTTCCCCCAGGCCTTCTGCCAGGTCCCTGCTGCTCAGAGCTGCCCTCACCCCAGATACCCCATCAGAGAAATTCATCTTTGCTCCTTCTTCATATCACAGGACCCTCTCTCAGAGATCTCCAATTCGAAGTCTGATGAGAGGCCTACCTCCCTTCCCTAGTCACTACAGTCCTGGGTTCAAATCCTGACTTTGCCAGCGGCTTGCTGTGTGTTCTCAGGCAACTGGCTTTCCCCTTTTTGAGCCTCAGTTTCTTGCTCTGGAAAATGGGCATGATCCCTGGACTCCATGACGATGGGGGTTAAGCCTGGCACATAGGCAGCGCTCCACGAATGTGAGCTGTGATTACAACTCAGGAGATGAGTTAGGGGGTTGTCACTTCCCCGCCCAGGGCTCCCTGCTGTGAGCCTCAGTTTCTTTATCTCTGAAATGGGATTGATGATTTCCCTGTTAGGGATGTTTTAAGAAGCCAAGATTCTGTAAATACGGTATTGTAGCTGTTATTGTTATTATTACCTTAGTTATTCGCATTAACTTAGGTTCAGATCTGGTTTCTGACCCTCCCTAGTTGTGTGACCTCAGGCAAGTGACCACACCTCTCTGAGCCTCAGTTTCCCCATCGATAAAATGGGACTCATGAAGACTTCCTCCTTTTGTGGTTCAAATGTGTGCGTAGTGGAGGTTCGAGAACAGCTAATCCCTTTCTCCTTCCCCCTAAATCTTGTCAGCAAGACTTGTGTGTCCATCTTGGGGGTCTCTTTAGAGTCTGGGGGTCCTCTTTGCAGACCCTTCCTCTTCCACCTGGTTACCATGATGATAGGCCACGTGGGGTCGTGCTCCCCTACCTCGGGCCCCTACTACCCAGCTTCTCCCTCTCCGGAGGTTCCCTAGCAACAGACTCGGTGGTGTTGGGGTGCCAGCCTGGCGGGAGGGAGCCGGGCCAGCTGGTGGTGCCAGCCAGTTTTAGCTCCCACCCCCAGCCCCTGGGGGCTTCATCACCTACTGCCCCAGCTGCCCTTCGCTGGGGTCCCTCAGCCACACTGCCTGCAGTGAGATGCTAGACCATCCCCAGGTCGGTCCCCTGGTGCCACCTGATGGGGAATTCTTCTCTGAGCTCTTATCTCAGTGGAGATGGAGTCTTTATCAGGGCCAGGATCTCCACTTCCCTCCTCACCCTCCCCTGGGAGGAGGCCTGGGGCTCTGAGCCACCAGGAGGATGTGGAGAAGAGCTGGGAGCTCTGGAGTCAGCAGGCCTGGGTTCGAATCCCTGTTCTGCTCCACATGCCCTTTGACCTTGGGGAAGGTATGTCACCTGCCTGAGCCCTGGGGTCCCCGCTACAGGATGAGGGCAGTAATTGGACCCACACTGGAGGCCAGGGCAAGGGTCCAGTGGACAGGGCATGGAGTTGGGGCTCAGGCAGTGGTTGGTGGTTTCTGCCCCCAGTCATAGGAGCATCGTGCCTCTGCCACTTGTGAATGAACCATGACCTTGACAAAGCACTTCCTCTCTCCAAGCCTCCGTCTTCTGCTCTGGAATATGGGGCTGCAGATGCCTCCCTCATAGGGCTGCTGTGGGATTTGAATGTGGGTGAGGTGCTTATTAGCATGGGACTTGGCTTGTAGCAAATGCTGCCTAATAAGGATGATGGTGATGTGGGGGCTTGAGGCAGCATAGGGGGGCGGCAAAGAACATCAATTCCAGGGTGGACTGTCTAGGTTCAGAGCCTGGCTCTGCCCCTCCCAGCCTGTCTGACCTTGGGCAGGTGACTTCAGCTTTCTGACCCTCAGTTTCCCCACCTGTAGAATGAGAATGATAGCTGTACCTACTCCCCAGGGTTATTGAGAGGGTTGCAATGTGTGGTACGAAAGTTGTGTTCGTTAAATGTTGTGGCCTGTCAGGGAGGTGGGCCCGGGCACTCAGCTCACTGGCCACCCGGCCACCTCTGTCTCTCGGTTCTCTTTGCCCCCTTGCTCCTGATCGCCAGCCCTGGGAAGGACACAGGGGCAGCATGGGGTCTGGACAAAGCAGCGCTGTCCTGGTTGGGGCCTCCAGCTCCCTCGGCTGCCTGTACCCTGGGCCCCGGCGCTGAAAGGGAGCTACAGTCCCTGGGGCTCACAATCAGGACAGGGCAGCCTGAAGCAGGCAGGTGACCTGCGGGGGAGAGAGGCCCAGGAGGGACAGGACAGCAGGAACAGGACGTCAGGGACAGACAGGACTGGTGGTGTGGGAGACAGCGGGTCAGGGCACAGCTCAAGCAACAGTGTTTCACGTGGCTGGTGGAGGGCAGAGCTCAAGCAACAGTGTTTCACGTGGCTGGTGGAGGGCAGAGCTCAAGCAACAGTGTTTCACGTGGCTGGTGGAGGGCAGAGCTCAAGCAACAGTGTTTCACGTGGCTGGTGGAGGGCAGAGCTCAAGCAACAGTGTTTCACGTGGCTGGTGGAGGGCAGAGCTCAAGCAACAGTGTTTCACGTGGCTGGTGGAGGGCAGAGCTCAAGCAACAGTGTTTCACGTGGCTGGTGGAGGGCAGAGCTCAAGCAACAGTGTTTCACGTGGCTGGTGGAGGGCAGAGCTCAAGCAACAGTGTGTCACGTGGCTGGTGGAGGGCAGAGCTCAAGCAACAGTGTTTCACGTGGCTGGTGGAGGGCAGAGCTCAAGCAACAGTGTTTCACGTGGCTGGTGGAGGGCAGAGCTCAAGCAACAGTGTTTCACGTGGCTGGTGGAGGGCAGAGCTCAAGCAACAGTGTTTCACGTGGCTGGTGGAGGGCAGAGCTCAAGCAACAGTGTTTCACGTGGCTGGTGGAGGGCAGAGCTCAAGCAACAGTGTTTCACGTGGCTGGTGGAGGGCAGAGCTCAAGCAACAGTGTTTCACGTGGCTGGTGGAGGGCAGAGCAGAGAAGCAACAGTGTTTTTCCCAGAAGGAAGGTGACAGCCGCTGGAGTGGAGTGTTTAGGACGAAGTGATGTTTGGAAAAAGGCTGTTGGTAACAGTGTTTGCAATAGGATTCAGAATAAGATAAAATGTTAGGGACAGTAAAATTGGGAATAAAATGTTGACATTTGGATTTGGATTAGACTTTGGGGAATAGAATGGGGACTGCGATGAATAGAATAGAATGTTGGGAGCGGTGAGGGGGTAGAGTGGTGTCAGGAGTGGTAATGGCTGGGGTGGAGTTTTGGGGGTGGTCGAGCGTGGGGACAGGTGATGGTTGGTGGAGCATGGGGACAGGTGATGGTTGAGGTGGAGCGTGGGGACAGGTGATGGTTGAGATGGAGCGTGGGGACAGGTTGATGATTGGGGTGGAGTGTGGGGACAGGTGATGGTTGGTGGGGCATGGGGACAGGTGATGGTTGAGGTGGAGCGTGGGGACAGGTGATAGTTGAGGTGGAGCATTGAGTCTAGATTGAGGTCAACACTGGAGCTGGGGGCTGTGTCATTTAGAATAGAATATTGTGGATATGATGGGAATGTCAGGAATTAGAACAGGAAGATGGAGGTAGACTGGCTGAGTAAAGGGTGAAGAGGGGTTCACCAGTCTGGAACCCTGGGTGCTGCAGTGTTATGGGCCCAGATGTTTTTGTTCTTGAAGACATCTTGTAGAGGGAGACGGGGACCTCCAGGCATCGTGATCCTCCATGGCCTGGGTTAGAAAATGGCCGCCAAGGGGCCAATGTCCAGGGCTAGAGTTGGGGTGGGTACCTGCTGAAGGTGGGATTGCACGAGCGCTGCCCCCAGCTCACGTTCCATCTTCCCCCACCCAGCATGGCACTTTGGGCAGCGGTCGCTCCTCAGACAAAGGACCGTCCTGGTCCAGCCGCTCCCTGGGTGCCCGTTGCCGGAACTCCATCGCCTCCTGTCCTGAGGAGCAGCCCCATGTGGGCAACTACCGCCTGCTGAGGACCATTGGGAAGGGCAACTTTGCCAAAGTCAAGCTGGCTCGGCACATCCTTACCGGCCGGGAGGTGAGTGTGTGGCTGCAGACCGAGCTCAGGGACAACCCTTGTGTCCCAGAGCAGGCGGCCCAGTCTGGCCCTCGGTTTGCTTTGGGGCCTTAGGCGAGTCCTTGACTCTCTGGGACAAAACAGAGCATCTTTTGCTTTTTCCAGAGCAGCCCTAGCAGGAAGAGAACTCATTGTTGGCATCCCTGAAGTTGTCAAGAAAGCTCTGCAGAGCCACGTGTAGTATTTCTAAGAATTCACGTAACTTTTGTGTCTGAATCTGGGCCACCTCCCTGTTTTAATGATGGACTTTGATTCTACCATATCTTCCCGTCATGTTGACGAGAACACGCCGGGTTTATTGGCCTTGAGTTCTCAATTACACCCCCACTGCCCCTGCCTCCCCTTCTGGCATGGGCCCATGTACTGAGAAGGTTGGAAAGATTATTGCAGAAAGGGTCCGTGCAGACCTTGTAATCCAGAGGTGATGCGTCTGACTCACACTTAGAGAAAAAAAAGATGGTAGGTGGTTTCATGATTCCTTTCCGGACCCCTTCAGCTTTAGAGAAAGTGACTGGAGCAATTTCTCCTACTTTAGATGGACTATTCCCTATTCCCACACTGTCCTCCACACCATACACACAAAAGACACCTGGCCCTGATGGTTTTATGGGCAAATTCTAGCAAACTTTCAAATTTCATGCCAGTTCATCTGAAGAAAGAGATTCCAGTGCTCAACTGATTTTATGTGCTTGTTTGACCAGGAGAGCAAAACTAGACAAGGAGCAAAATTATAGGCCAGTCTTATGAACTTAGATACAAAAATCTTAAACAAGATTTTAGCAGATAGAATCTGGCAAACCGATTGAAGAAAGCTGTGTGGTGACAAAGCTGGGTTTATCCCAGGAATGCAAAATTCTTTCCCATTTGCCAATTTATTCATGCACTTCACCACATTCACAGATTAAAGGAGAGAAACCATATGATCGTCTCGATACTGGCATAAGGAGCGTTTGACAAAATTAAAAACCCATTCGTAAGAATATGCAGAAAGCTCAGGGACCCCTCTCCCCCACAAAGAACGCGTTGTTTCCCATATGTGGCTTTTGTACATGATTCCAGGGATTTCTGAGAGGATCGGCTTTTAAGGGAAGGAGGCCTGGTGGCTCATTGGTTAAAGCACTGGGCTGCTAACCAAAAAGGTTGGCATTTCGAATCCACCAGCTGCTCCAAGGGAGAGAGATGTGGCATTCTGCTTCCGTAAAGATTTACAGCCTTGGAAACCCTGTGGGGGCGGTTCACTCTGTCCTCCTATAGGATCACCATGAGTTGGAATTCACTCGACGGCAGTGGGTTTTGGTTTGGTTTTGGGCCTCCCAGGGGAAGAATTCTTTAATTTGGTGGATATGGGGTTTTTCTGGGGGTGGTCCCAAAACTTTTTGTGAAAACTATAGTTCTAGGGCTGGATTAAGGAATTCTTGGGTGATGCACACAGTTAATGTGTTTGGCTGCTGACTGAAAGTTTAGAGCTTTGAGTCTACTCAGAGGTACCTCAGAGAAAGGTCTAGTGATCTACTTCCGAAAAACCAGCCATTAAAAACCCTGTGGAGCACAGCTCTACTCTGACACACATGGGGTTGCCATGAGTCAAAGTCAACTCAATGGCAGCTGGGTTTTTTTAGGGCTGTATTAAGACTTTTAGCAGCCTCTTAACTACTGAAAAAATTATGGTTCTCTCTCAATGCAATCAGAAATAAAGATTAAACTGCAAAATAAGTGTAAATCATGATGATTTTTCCCCTGTGAGGACTACCTTACTGCTCTTTCAAAAATACGTTTTTTAAAAAGTGTCCAGCGTTTAAGAGGTAGACCCGGCCAGCTGTGTAAGTTCAAATCCCGGCCCACAGCTCACTAGCCATGGAACCTTGCCCCTGTGGTGAGCTGCTCTGTGCCTCAGTTTCCCCGTCTGTAAGATGAGGGTGATCCTGGAACTCATCTCTTAGGGTTATTGTGAAGGTTAAATGAATTCTCATCGGTGAAACACACAGACCAGGGCCTGGCACATAGTAAAACCCGTTGCTGTTGAGTTGACTTCAATTCATAGCGACCCTATAGGGCAGAGTAGACCTGCCCCATAGGGTTTCCAAGGAGCAGCTAGGGGATTCAAACTGCTGACATTTTGGTTAGCAGCCAAGGTCTTGACCACCCTGCTACCAGGGCTTTAGCACAAGGTAAGTACTAGCTACGGCTATTATTTATGACTCCACCGTCCATGCATTTAAAATAAATATGTGCTGGATGGATGATCTGAGATGCCCTCACATACACTCACAGGCCCCTGGAGCAGCCTCACCCAGACCCCATCATGGAATAGGGGTAGCATCAGAGACAGGGAACATCATGTGCAAAGGTCCTGCAGCCCGGGTCTCCTTCTCCAACTCCCACCAAAGTCCATCCTCTAGGAATAGCCCAGCTTTAGTGCTCCCTGTGAGAGGGAAGGGACAAGGGAAGGGTGTCCTGGGGTGGTCTAAGCTGGGGGACCTTTCCTTAACCTGAGGGCCTATCAGGTTGACCCTTCCTCTCTCCCTCCCTTACTCCACCCCTAGGTTGCCATCAAGATCATCGATAAAACCCAGCTGAACCCCAGCAGCCTGCAGAAGGTGAGCCCCAGGGAGAGGGGATGAGGGGTGGGGGGCGGGGGATGACAAGGCCCCCAGAACAGCCAGGTGACCCGCCCAGCCCCTCTGCCCTCCTGATCATGCCCAGGTGTGTAGGTAAGAGGGCAGGCAGGTGGGAGGTGCACAGGTGGGTGAGTAAAAAAAGCATGTGGGTATCCAGGTGTGTAAGAGGGTTGGGGGAGCCCAGGTGTGGGTATGTAGATTGGTAGCCATGAGGGCTTGAAGATTCCCAGATGTGTGGGTAAGAGGACAGAGGTCCCCAAAACTGGCCACCCTCACCCACCCTTCTTGTCTTCCTTTTCGGCCATGCCCAGCTGTTCCGAGAAGTCCGCATCATGAAGGGCCTAAACCACCCCAACATCGGTGAGGAGGGGATGGGAGTGGGCTCAAAGGCAGACCACCAGCTGGAGTGCTTGGAGAAAGGAGAGGATTAGGGGGAGGAGGGCCAGCCATTATAATAGTTAGAGAGACCTGGTTTCTCATAGTGACATCTTTGCTTACTGGCGTTGTGACCTTGCGAAAGTCACTTAACCTCTCTGAGCCTCTCCTTCTTTATAAGAGGCCCTACTTCAGGGTCATTGTGAGGATTGGATAAGGTCATTCATGCAAAACACTTAGTGCAGGGCTAAGTTATCTGATTCTACTTGGCAAAATAGAGAGTCAGCAAGAAGAGGAAGACCCTCAACAACATGGATTGACACAGTGGCCGCAACAATGGGCTCAAACATAGCAATGATGGTGAGGATTGTGCAGGACTGGACAGCATTTCATTCTGTTGTACATGGGGTTGCTGTGGGTCGGGACCAGCTCAACAGCACCTAACAATAACAGCAGGCTAGCAGAGCTGGTCTTGAAATTATGCTCGTTAGCGGCATCATCGTCATTGCCGTATTGTTAGGCAGAGCGGGGAGAAGGCGGTCTTTACTGAGAGAAGGCAGATTTAGCCTGGCCTGGATGTGGCTTGAAGGGAGCCCTGGTGATGCAGTGGTTAAGCACTCGGCTGCTGACCGTAAGGTTGGTGGTTCGAACCCACTAGCAGCTCCATGAAAGAAAGATGTGACAGCTTCCGTAAAGCTTACAGCTTTGGAACCCTATGGGGCAGTTCTACTCTGTCCTCCAGGGTCACTATGCATCAGAATCGACTTGACGGCAATGATTTTTTTTTTGGCTTTTGGATGTGGCTGCAGCATTTCTTCATCTGTTCATTCATTTACTCAGTAAATTTTTTTTTCTCTTTTTTAGATGAAGGTTTACAGAACAAATAGTTTCTCATTCAACAGTCAGTACACATATTGTTTTACGACATTGGTTAACAACCCCGCGACATGTCAGCACTCTCCCTTCTCGACCTTGGAGGACTTCTTAAAATTTTTTTTTGGTGAAAATATACATAGCCAAAGTTACACCATTTCTATGTGTCCATTCAGTGACATTGATTACATTCTTCCAGTTGTGCTGCTGTTCTCACTGTCCTTTTCCAAATTATTCCAACACCATTATCTTCAACTCACTATTCCCTAGGCTTTCTGTCAGACCTTTTGAGTTGCTATTGTCAGTTTGATCTCACATAGAGAATTCTTTTTTTTTTTTTTTTTTTTTTGGTACCTTAGATGAAGGTTTACGGAACAAATAGTTTTCCCATTAAACGGTACGCGTATTGCCCTATGACAATGGTTAACAACCCCGTGACATGTCGACACTGTCCCTTCTCAACCTTGGGTTCCCTATCACCAGCTTTCTTGTCCCCTCCTGCCTTTTAGTCCTTGTCCTTGGACTGCTGTGCCTCATTAGTCCTGTTCTGTTTTATGGGGCTGTCCAGTCTCCAGCTGAACAGTGAACCTTGGGAGTGACTTCACCACTGAGCTAAAAAGGTGTCTGGGGGCCATACTCTCGGGGTTTCTCCAGTCTTTCAGGCCAGTAAATCTGGTCTGTTTTTGTGAGTTAGAATTTTGTTCTACATCTTTCTATAGCTCTGTCCAGGACTTTTTTTTTTTTTTTGGTGGAAGTATACACAGCCCAAGTTACACGACTTCAAAAGCTTTTACATGTACAACTCAGTGACATCGACTACATTCTTCCAGTTGTGCTGCTATTCTCACTACCCTTTTCCAGATTATTCCATCACCATTATCTTTAGCTCACTGCCCTCTAGGCTTCCCGTGAAACCTACTCAGTAAATTTTTTTTTTACTGAGTGGCTACTAGGTGCCAGGAACTGGGGAGACAGCTGAACAAAACAGACTCAAATCCCTGGCCTCATCAAGCTGACATTCTAGTGAGAGAGAAAGTGGAAAAGGTGGGGCCGGGGAGTTTGGAAAATCTTGCCAACAATCGGGAGCCATCGAGGGTTCTTGAGGAGAGGCGGTGCGTAGTCACTGGGCGGGTGGAGAGTGGGGATCTCTTCCCACCTGACCCCTTGCCCATTGGTTGCAGTGAAGCTCTTCGAGGTGATCGAGACCGAGAAGACGCTGTACCTGGTCATGGAATATGCAAGTGCCGGTGAGGCCCCGCCCCTCCCCTCCTAGCGCCCCCTGTGCCCCTGCCCTGCCCTGACCTGCTCGGCCTCTGCCCTGCAGGAGAAGTGTTTGACTACCTCGTCTCGCACGGCCGCATGAAGGAGAAGGAAGCTCGAGCCAAGTTCCGACAGGTCAGGGTCAAGGGCAGGACTGTGGGGTGGGGCTCGGTGCCTGGCAGTGAGGGTCTGAGAGCTGGGTGTAGGTCTGGGTAGGGGTGAGGGTGCAGGGTTGGGTGTCTGCACATGCAGGTGCCCAGGTGTAAGACTTTCCAGATATGTGGGTGTGGAGGTGTGCAGGTGCCCAGCTGGGTGGGTGGGAGGATATGTAAGCACACAGGTGCTCAAGTGTTGGGTATGTGGGTGTGAGGGTGTGCCCAGGCGTGGAAGCATGTGGATAAGGGGTCACACAGGTGCACGGGTGCCGAGGTGTATTGATGTGTGGCAGTGAGGATCAGCAGGTGTGTGAAGTAGGCTATGTGGGTGCCCAGGTATGTAGGTGTGTGGGTAGGAGAGTGTGTGGCAGCCCAGTGTATGGGCAGGAGGGGGTTCAGGGTTGCATATGCGAGTTTGTGTGCAAGAAAGCAGCCCAGGTGGATGAGTAAGAGGTGGGAGGGGTGCAGGTATGAGTAGGGAGGTTGATGGGCAAGAGAGTGTGAGTATGCACAGGTGGGTGGGTAAGAGGACATGAGCACACCCAGGTGTGTAGGTAAGAGGGCAGGCACATGGGCAGGTATATGGGTAGGTCAGTAAAAAGGCATGTGGGCATCCAGATATGTAAGAGAGTGGGCAGGGGCCCAGGTGTGGGTATATAGGTTAGTGGATGTGAGGGTGTACAGGTGTATGGGCAAGAGGGACTCAGGGTGCCCAGGTGTGTGAGTAAGGGGACATGGGAGTACCCAGATGTGTGGGTGGGGGCCCAGGTGTGAGTATGTAGGTTGGTGGGTGTGAGGGCCTGAAGCTGCCCAGGTGTGTGGGTAAGAGGACAACAGGTATGAGGGTGTACAAGTGTGTGGTAAGGGGACATGCAGGTGTAAGGGTGCCCTGGTGAGTGAGTTAGCACCCAGGTCTGAGTATGAGAGTGTCAAGTGTGGGTGTGAACGTGTCCACTTAAGGCTGTCTGCCTGCCCTGATGTGCCATCCTGGGCGTGAGGAGCTGAAGCCCTGGTGTGTTGGGGCTGCGTGGTTGAGTCTGCAGGTGTGCAGTGTTCTCATGAAGGTGTCCAGATGTGAGAGGCTGGGGGGATCCCGCTGTCTAGGTTCTGAGGCCCACGGGTGTGACAGAGTTCCCATCTGTGGGCATGAGGACAGCTGAGAGTGTGGTGGAGGTCTGTGTGTGAGGTCCACAAAGCATCTCTGTTGCGACAGAATTAGGCGTGAGGTTGAGGTCTTTGGGAGTCTTAGCCTGTGCCTGAGGGAGTGGAGGCCTGGACTTTAGGGGTTCTGTTGTGAGTGGATCCCTGGGGTCCTTGAGGGAGGCTGGAGGATTTAGGGGACACAAATAACTGGTCTTCCCCCCTGCCACCCCCAGATTGTATCAGCTGTACACTATTGTCACCAGAAAAACATTGTACACAGGGACCTGAAGGTAAGCCTCCAGCCATAACTCGGCCCACAGGCCCCCCACATCTCTCCTCAGCCTCCCTGCCCTTTCCCTCTGTGCTCCCCCATACTCTCTGGCAACCCCGCCCCCCCACCATTTACTTCTCATGCTCCTCCTCGGCACCCACAGTCCTCGGTCTTTCTCAAGCTTTTGTGGCGAAAGCAAGGCCAGGAGGTGGGGGCATGGGTAGGGGGGTGGGGACAGGAGGCGTGAGCAAAAGGGACAGATACAAAGTGTCTTAGAACAGCCCAGACCGTTACACGGGTATCAGAAAAGGACACTGGATGTGATAAACAGCTCCCGCTCTCAGAGCCTTTGGGGCCTTGGCATCTCTCAGGTTTTAGAACATTCCGGAGTCCTTGAACATTTAGATTTTAGAGCCCCAGGATCCTGTTGCCTCCTGAGTCTCAGAATTGCAGGGACTTTTTTTTTTTTTTTAATTGTTGTACTTTAAGTGAAAGTTTACAATTCAAGTTAGTCTCTCATGCAGAAATTTATACATACATTGTTATGTGACCTTAGTTGCTATCCCTATACTGTGACAGCACACTCCTCCTTTCCACCCCAAATTTCCCATGTCCATTCAACCAGCTCCTGATCCTCTTTGCCTTCTCATCTCGCCTCTGGACAGGAGCCACCCATTTCATCTCATGTATCTACTTGAGCTAAGAAGCACACTCTTCACGAATATCATTTTATGTCCCACAGTCCAGTCCAATCTTTGGCTGAAGAGTTGGCCTTGGGAATGATTTTAGTGCTGGGTTGACAGAGTCTGGGGCCATGCTCTCTAGGGTTCCTCCAGTCTCAGTCAGACCATTAAGTCTGGTCTTTAGAATTACAGGAACTTTAGAACTTCAGAAGGACCTTTGCACGTTGTCTTAGTTTTCTAGTATGCTATAACAAAAATACCACAAGTGGGTGGCTTTGACGAACAGAAATTTATTTTCTCACAGTTAGGAGGCTGGAAGTCTGAATTCAGGGCACAGACTCTACGGGAAGGCTTTCTTTCTCTGTAGGCTCTGGGGGAAAGTCCTTGTCTCTTTTCAGCTTCTGTTCCTGAGCTTCTTGGTGATCTTCACGTGGTGTGACATCTGTCTTCCCCCATCTCTGCTTGCTTCTCTGTGCCTAATCTGCTTTTTTTATAGATCAGAAGTTTAAGCTAATATAATGTGTATATTATAATGTATATGTTAGCTTAAGACACACCCTACACCCATATGGTGTCATTAACATAACAAAGAAAATCCTATTCCCAGATGATATGACATCCACAGGTATGTTGCTGTTGTTGTTAGGTGCCCTCGAGTCAATTTTGACTCATAGAGACCCCATGTGCAACAGAAAGAAACAATGTGCCATCGCAGTTGTTGTTACGCTTGAGCCCACTGTTGCAGCCACTGTTCAATCCATCTTGTTGAGGGTCTTCCTCTCTTTTGCTGACCCTCTCCTTTACCAAGCATGATGTCCTTCTCCAAGGACTGGTCCCTCCTGATAACACGTCCAAAGTACATGAGATGAGGTCTCACCATCCTCCCTTCTAAGGAACATCCTGGCTGTACGTCTAAGACAGATTTATTTGTCCTTCTGATAGACCATGGTATATTATTCAATATTCTTCGCCAACACCGTAATTTAAAGGCATCACTTTTTCTCTGGTCTTCCTTATTCGTTGTCCAGCTTTTGCGTGCATATGAGACAATTGAAAATACCATGGCTTGAGTCAGGCGCATCTTAGTCCTTCCAAGTGACATCTTTGCTTTCCAACATTTAAAGAGGTCTTTTGCAGCAAATTTGCCCAGTGCAATACATCGTTTGATTTCCTGACTGCTGCTTCCGCGGACGTTGATTGTGGGTCCAAGTAAAATGAAATCCTTGACAATTTCAGTCTTTTCTCCATTTATTGTGATGTTTCTTATTGGTGCAGTTGTGAGGATTTTTGTTTTCTTTATGTTGAGGTGCAATCCATACTGAAGGCCGTAGTCTTTGATCTTCCACAGGTATAGGGGTGAAGATTTACAACACATATTTTTAGGGAGCATAAATCAGTCCATACGAAGGAGGAACCACTGTGGCTAATGCTGGCTAGAGCTCAGCCACCTGTTGGGGTGTCTCGTGTGTCCGGGGTCCCCTCCACACCTTCCATTTAGGAGAACAGTACCTCTCAGGACTTCTCTTAGACCAGAGAGGTAAACATTTGGTTCAAATCAAATTGGACTGTCATTTCTTGAGCACCTGCTGTATCCCAGTTCCTTTGCTAAGGGCTTTAAGGAAGTGCTTCTCACACTATCCGTAGTGACAACCTGGCTTGTTTTATTGTTTTTATTTTCCAGCCCAATGTGGCAGGTACTTTTGTAAAAGACAATAAAAATGAATTGTAGGAGGGGACGTCATTGCTCAGGAAGCACGGAGTTTCTGTTTGTGGTGATAGGAAATTTTGCAGTGGATATTGGTGATGGTTGTACAATATGCTTAATGTAATTGATGTCACTAAATTGTACACGTGAAAAACGTTGAATCGGCAAATTGGTGCTATATATACATTTACAACAATTTTAAGAAGATGTTAAGAAAATGAATTGTGGGAAAAATGAAATGAAAAACACAGAAAATACAAGCTCTACCTCATGGGCAACACCCTCCCAGAAGCAAAGGTGAGAAGTCAGAAAGGGACAGGAAAACTGGACAAATGGACATGGGAACCCCAGGGTGGAAAGGGAAAGGGGACAAGTGCTGACACACTGCGGGGATTGCAACCAATGTCACGAAACAATTTGTGTATGAATTTTTGAATGAGAAACTAATTTGGGCTATAAACTTTCACCTAAAACACAATAAAAAGAAAGCTCCCCTTAAAAAAATAAATAAATCCAAAGCTCAGAAGGGAAAAAAAATACAAGCTCCAATTTTTTAAAAAATTATTCAAAAGGCATAAACTGTGACGTCAGATTGTTCTGGAAGTTTCTGAGTGTTCCTTCTCTTTCTCTACTTATGTCCCATGCGCTGACGCAGGCTGGCCGTCCAGGCACCACCCTCTGAATAGCACCTGAGTCTTGACTTTGCCCCATAGGTGTGCAGACCATTGTGAAGATTAATCTGGAGGTGGGGCACCCCCTGGTGGAGGGTCCTAGAAGTGGCTAAAAGGAATTTTAGGGGTCGAGTTGGTGCCTCAGGGGGACCCAACTAAGGGGACCAGTCCACTGAGACCTGAGGTTGGGGCTGGACTGTGTAGCCTCGAATGCTCAGAGGAGAGATTTAACTCCTGAGCGAGCAGGGATGCTGTTAGATTCCGGTTTGAGGAAGATCTTGCTGAAGTGTGTGTCTTTGTAGGCTTTGTCCTCTTTTTGGGGGAGGGACTGAGGCTGATACAGAAATAAGCCTGGAGGCAGGGAGACCCTTAAGGAGGCCAGAGATGCCTAGGACTAGGGGAGGGCCATGGGATAGGGTGGCCAGACGTGGGCGACATTTTGAAGGATGGACTCGTGCATCAATTTGTAGTCAAAAGGCTGGAAGAGGCAGGTTGCTAGAAGCAGCTTCCCACTCACGCTTGTAAATGGCGGGCCTGGTGTGGATCCCACCTCCGCCAGCCTCTTGCTGTGGGCCCGAGATGACCTCTGAGCCTCGTTTTCCTCGTCCGTGAAAATGGCGATTGACAAAAACACACGCCACAAAAACAGACAAGGGCATTAAATAACAAAACCTCAGAATGACGTGAAGTGTGTACTAAGTACGGACTACATTCTAGGCACCGTTTAAACATTATACACGTGATCCCGTCACCACCTATGAGGTAGGTGCTGTGATTATCCTCGGTGTACACATAGGGAAAGTGAGGCACAGAGAGGTCTGGTAACCTGCCCAAGGTCACACAGCGAGTGAATGGTGGAGCTGGGATTCGAAACAGGGATTCTTCCAGAAACCATACTCTTTGCCGTACATTAACGCAGCCACCATGAACGGTCCACTATAGAGCTTGGTGCAGTTGTTCGTTGCTGTCAAGTCAGCTCTGATTCCGGGTGACCTTGCGTGTAACAGAATGAAATGATTTGTTTTTCTTTATCATGGGTCTTGAGCAATCAGTCCTCTTTTTTTTTTTTTCTTCTGCGGAGTAAACTGAGGCTCAGAGAGGGACAGGAGATTGCCTGAGGACCCCCAGCTCTGCAGAGCACGTGGGATAATAATCGCCATCATAGCACTTCCTGAGTACAGGCAATTGTTCTGGGCATTTTGCATGAGTTAGCTCATTTAATCCTCAAATAACCCTATGAGGTGAAGACTTAACAATTATCTTTATTCTATGGATGAAGAGAAGGAGCCCTGGTTGCACAATAATTAAGCTCTTGGCTGCTAACCTAAAGCTTAGGTTAACTTAAAGCTTAAAGGCAGTTAAAATCCACCAGCCATTCCACTGGAGAAGGATGTAGCACTCTGCTTCCTTAAAGATTACAACCTTAGAAACCATGTGGGTCAGTTCTCCTCTGTCCCACAGGGTCACTCTGAGTCAGAATTGACTCAACGACAGTGAGTTTATGGATGAGGAGGAAGAATTCCTGGGTGGTATAAACAGTTAACATGCTCGGCTGCTAACTGAAAGGTTTGAGTCCACCCAGAGGTGCCATGAGTCCTATCCTCTGCTCTCTCCTCTTCCCTCCCAGGCTGAGAACCTCTTGTTGGACGCTGAGGCCAACATCAAGATAGCCGACTTCGGCTTCAGCAACGAGTTCACGCTGGGCTCGAAGCTGGACACGTTCTGCGGGAGTCCCCCATATGCTGCCCCGGAGCTGTTCCAGGGGAAGAAGTATGACGGGCCAGAGGTGGACATCTGGAGCCTCGGCGTCATCCTGTACACCCTTGTCAGTGGCTCCCTGCCCTTTGACGGGCACAACCTCAAGGTGCCGGGCAGGGCTGGGCACGGGGGTCTTACTCTCCAGGAGAGGGTCTGTCTAGCCCCTACAATCAGGTCCCACCCTCCCACATCTCCTTGAAGGGGGTCAGAGGAATGTGTTAACCTGAAGTCACAGGGCAAGATGGGAGTCAGGATCCAGGTCCCCACTGCCAAGGAGACCACACGGAGCGGACCGTCATGTGCTGTGGCGGAGGGTGCGGGCTTTGCAGCTGGCAGGCTTAGTTCCAATCCTGGCTCACTCAGTAAATGTGAATTGTCCAGCTGCTGTGCATTGGGTGTGATTTAGGCTTTGCAAATATGGCAGTGAGTGAATAGACAGACAAAATCCTTGCCCTTGTACGTGCTACAATAGGAGCGAACATTGAAAATGTGATGCCAAGTAAAAGTGTGCTGCTTGTTGTTAGGTGTCGAGTCAGTTCTGACTCATAGTGACCCTGTGTACAACAGGACAAAACACTACCCGGTCCTGTGCCATCCTCACAATCGTTGTTATGTTTGAGCCCATTGTTGCAGCCACTGTGTCAGTCCATCTTGTCGAGGGTCTTCTACTTTTTCGCTGATCCTCTGCCTGGGTAGTGCAAATGATTAACACGCTCAGCTGCTAACTGAAAGGTCTACGGTTCGAATCCACCCAGAGGCACCTTGGAAGAACGGCCTGGCGATCTGCTTCTGAAAAATCAGCCATTGAAAACCCTATGGAGCACAGTTCTACTCTGCACGCATGGGGTCACCATGAGTCAGAGTCGACTCATGGCAGCTAACAACAAATTGCAGGACATCCCTCAGTTTGGGCTGTCTGATGTTTCCTCATGATTTGATGCAGGTGGGACATTTCAGGTGGGAATTCCACAGCAGGAACATTCTGCACTGCTCAGTGCAGCCCCTGGGGGAGCATAGTGACTTTAAATCAGGGGCCAGGGAAGTTCTGGCTGAGGAGAGGACACCAGAGGAGAGACCTGCATGATGAGGAGAAAGGAGCCCCTCTTCATGGTGGCCTGAATCCCTGTGAGCCTCAGTCTCCCCACTCTGTTCAATGGCCCCAACCTTGTAGGAGTGATTCAAGGACCCACTGAGCTCAAGGATGCAGAGTACTCGCTTAGCCCAGCGCCTGGCCCTCGGAAACTACCTGGAACCTGGGGGGCTCCTTGCATGGGATAATCTTTTTGAGCCCCAAAGGTGAAGCCAGGAGACCTTTGAAAAGGCCAGGCCAGTGTCCCCCTGCTCCAGGCATTGTCACCTCTTGCTGTCCTGATTTCCCCACCAGCCACCACAGGCCTTGCTGGGGTGAAGGAGGCGTGCAGCCTGGGGCAGATCTTGGCTCTGTCACGTCCTTGCTGCATGACTTTGGACAAGTCCCTTTCTGAACTTCACCTGTAAGATGGGGACAATATGAGTATCCTCTTGCAGCTGAGCTGAATATGTAAAGCCCTTCGCTGGGGTCTGGCATGTGGCCAGGGTGTCACACTCTGGTGGTGGTGGCAGTGGCCTGGTTGCCTCTTCACTGTCCCGTGACAGACACAGTGACACAGTTACACAGCCCAAGCTCTGGAGCCAGACTCCCTGGGTTTGAACCCAGGCTCTGCTGCTTTCTGGCTGTGCAACCTTGGGCAGGTGGCTTACCCTCTCTGGGCCTTGGTTTCCCCATCTGGAAAATGGGTATAAAAACCCTGCTTCCTAGCACTGTTGGGAAAATGGGTGTAAGATATGTAAAGTGTTTAGAGCTCATCTGGGGCAGGTGCTCTGAAAGTGATACTTATTGTTAACTATTCATGAGCCTGGGGCTGTAATGCTCTGCAGCCCAGAAATCTCCCAGGCACACGTCTTCCCGCCCTTTGAGGAGAACGCCCCGGGAGGCAGCTCCCAGCCCAGTCCCTGACAGAGGGCTCCACCCCAGGAGACCCCCGAGCACCCACCCCATTTTCTGTCACCCTCAATTCTTTCGGCAGGACGGAAGCCCCCGCCCCAGTCTGCCATGCCATGGTACCTGGGATTTATTTTATTTTTCAAAGCTTTGGTAGGGTCCTTCGTGAAAAACTCATTTAAAAAAATAAGCGCATATAAATCAGTGCAGGCCTTTGAGACCATCAGGGAATTGTGGGTCTTTGGAAACACAGGCATAGCTTCTCAGAGGGTCTGGAGGAGAGAAGGGAGAGGGGAGTGGGAGGGAAGAGGGTGGGATGGAGAAAGGCGGTCGGCAGGATCCCTCTTCCCCCTCCCCTTATGTCTAGCTAACATTTAGATAGCTCTTGCTCCAAACCAAGCACATGCTAAGCATTTTACATATATGCAGGAGCCCGGCTTCTGTTCCCAGCCCGTGCACCTCATGCACAGCCACCGCTCGTCCGTCGGTGGAGGCTTGCATGTTGCTATGATGCTGAAGATGTTTCAGCGGAGCTTCCAGACTAAGCGTGAATCAACTCAACGGCAATGGGTTTTTTCAGACTAAGATGGACTAGAAAGAAAGGCCTGGTGATCAACTTCGTATACATCACAATGGTCCGATCCTGTTGTGTATGGGGCCGCTATGACTCAGTGGCCGACAACAACATATGAACTTATTTATACCCTGGCAGCATCCTTATGGGGTGGGTACTGTGACCCCTGTTTACAGATAAGGAGACTGAGGCCCCAGAGGCCAACTCAGTTGCCCATTTCCCTTTTAATCTGGCTTATAGAATTCACTTTCTGTGTAAGATTTTATTTGAGTAAAAAGTTATGTAGCTTAAAAAAAATTTTTTTGAAAACTGCTGCATCTAGTACAGTGTTCCCATTTTACAGGTGGGAAACTGAGGTCAGAAAAGGGCATGGGGTTTTGCTCATCTCATCAGGGCTGTCGATTTTGTCAGGAGTTGGGCGAAGATGAATGTGTGTATGTGGTGTGTATATGTGTGTGGTATGTATTTGTGTGGTATGTGATGTGTGTCTGGTGTGTGGCATGTATCTATGTGTTGTGTGTGTGGTATGTGTATCTGTGGTGTGTATATGTATGTGGGGTGTGAGGTGTGTGTGGTATATCGATTTGTGTGGTGTGTGTGTACGTATGTCGTATATATGTGGTGGGTGTGTGTATGTGTGGTATGCGGGTATTTGTGTGTGTGTGTATTTAGTGTGTGGGGTGTGTGGATTTAGTGTGTGGGATGTGTGGATGTATGTGGGATGTGATATGTGTGATGCCGGGGGGTATGTATTTATGTCATGGATGTAGTGTGTGGGTGTGTGGTGGGTGTATATATGTGAGGTGTGTGTGTGGTCTGTGGGGAGTGTGTATATGTATGTGGTATGTGTATATGTATGTGGTGTGGGGGGTATATGGTATGTGATGTGTGTGGTATGCAGTGTGTGTGGTGTGTGGGGGATGTGTATTTATGTGGTGTGTAGTGTGTGGGGTGGGTGTAGGGTGTGGGCTGTGAGTAGGTGTGAGGTGTGTATGTGGTATGTGGAGTGTGTGTGATGTGTGTATGGTGTGTATGTGTAATGGGTGGGGAGTTAGGAGGCTAGGGAGACAGGACGGACCCTCACTTGTGATGCCGTCCCCCCAGGAGCTGCGGGAGCGAGTCCTCAGAGGGAAGTACCGGGTCCCTTTCTACATGTCCACCGACTGTGAGAGCATTCTGCGTAGATTTTTGGTGCTGAACCCAGCGAAACGCTGTACTCTTGAGGTGAGCCCCAGCCCCACACCCCCAGCTCCTCTCCCATCACCTGACCCCCCAAACCTTGCCTGCCCCCCACCAGCCTTCTCACCCTTCCCTTTCCCCTCCACACCCACCTGTCTGAGATCTGCTGCGGGTGGGTAGGGTAGACGGGCCGCCCAGGGGAGACTCCAGGCCTGCCCTGACGCCACCCCCTAGCAGCCTCCCCCACACCCTGCCTTGCCAGTAATTAGCTAATGAGCTCCTAGGATGATTACAGGGTGCCAGGGACCCAGATGATGCAGAGGAGGGGGTGGCATCAGGAGGCTCGCAGGGAGGGGGTGCGAGGAGGCAGTAGCGCTCAGGCACCCTTGATTCTGGTGTGTTAAGCTCTGCAGGTGTGGGGCAGGGCCTGCCTGGATGGGGGGAGCTATATTTTCCCCAGTTCCTTCTGACATCTGTCTTTCCCCTTCCGTGCCCCTGGTTCCCACAGCAAATCATGAAAGACAAGTGGATCAACATTGGATATGAGGGTGAGGAGTTGAAGCCATACACAGAGCCCGAGGAGGACTTCGGGGACACGAAGCGAATTGGTGAGGGGCAGGGAGGGTGGGGGCCCCATGTCCTCAGGGCTATGGGCAATGGAGCCACGGGGCAGGAGCCTTCCAGTACCAACCACTTTAGATAATATCAGAGTAGCCTGTGAGGCAATTAGAGAAAGTGGAGAAGAGCCAGGGCTCAGATCCCAGTGCTGCCACTTTCTAGCTGTGTGACCCTGTGCAAGTGGCTTTCCCTCTCTGTGCTTTTATTTCCTCATCTGTAAAATGGTCATGGAAGGAGCCCTGGTGGTACAGTGGTTAAGTACTTGGCTGCTAACTGAAAGGTTGGTGGTTCAGACCCACCCAGCAGCTCCATGGGAGAAAGACCTGGCTATCTGTTCCTATAAAGATTACAGCCTAGGAAACCCTGTGGGGCAGAATTGACTCAGCAGCACCCAGTAACAATAACAGAAGGGTCCTGGAGTCCTCGAGTGGTACAAATGGTTAATGTGCTCAGCTGAACAGTGAGGTTCAAGTCCACCCAAGGCCCCTGGGAAGAAAGGCCTAATGATCTACTTCCGAAAAAATCAGCAGTTGAAAACCCTATGGCACACAGTTCTACTCTGCACTCGTGGGGTCTCCACGAGTTGGAATCAATGTGATGGCAACCGGTTTTAAAATGTTCATAATCTTAGACCCTGCCTCAGAGAGTTGTTGGAAAAAACACGAACCAAACCTGTTGCCATTGAGTCGATTCCGACTCGTAGTGACCCTATAGGACAGAGTAGAACTGCCCCCATAGGGTTTGCAAGCCTCTAATCTTAACAGAAGCAGACTGCCACATCTTTGTCCCATGGAGTGGCTGTTGAGTTCAAACCGCTGACCTTTTGGTTAGCAGCCGAGCACTTTAACCACTGTGCTACCAGGGCTCCTTTTCAGAGAGTTGTTAGGGATATTAAAAGAGTTCATCTACATAAAGTACTTATGTTAGTACCTGGTGTGTAATAAGTGCTGAATATGCATTAGCTTTTAATATTTAAGACAAGAAAGAAAAAAAGGAATAACCAGAATGGAAATATTGAGAATACTCATGGATTGTGAAGACTGTAACCAATGTCAGTGAACAATTTGTGTAGAAATTGTTGAAAGGGAACCTAAACTGCTGTGTAGACCTTCACTGAAAACATAATAAAATATTATTTAAAATTAAAAAAAGATTACAGAGCACTTCTAGAAGAAGTTGGGCACAAGTCGTTGGAGATCTGCCTGTTTGGAGAATTCCTCACTGTGGTGCATGCCTCCCCTGTCCCCCCTTGGGTCCTGGTCCCTCCAGCCTAGAACCTTAGGACTCTTGTTCCCCAAAGTATTTGCCCTGGAAGAACCCCTTGGAAACCAGCCAGTCCTTCCATTCTACAGATGAGGAAACTGAGGTCATCATCAGATCTTGGCTGCATAGATAAGGGCTTTTGTGGTTGGGAGTAACAGTAAACCCAAATCCAATCTGGCTTACACTAGATAATAATAACTAGATAATAATTACACTAGATAATAATAATGTTGTTAGCTGCCATCAAGTAGGTCCTAACTCGTGGCGACCCCATGCACAACAGAAGGAAATGCTGCCTGGTCCTGCGCCATCCCGTGATTGACTGGGGACTGGACCGTTGCGATCCGTAGGGTTTTCATTGGCTGATTTTCGAAAGTAGATCACCATGCCGTTCTTCCTAGTTTGTCTTAGTCTGGAAGCTCCGCTGAAACCTGTTGAGCATCATAGCAACATGCAAACCTCCACTGACAGAGAGGTGGTGGCTGTGCATGAGGGGCACAGAAGGCAAGAATTCTATCACTGAACCACCAGTGCCTCACAATGGTAATAATAAGTTGAACCATATGAAATTGACATCTTTGGGGTCAAAAACTGTCAACATTAGCAATTTCCTATGGTTCAACCTAATAGTAATAATTTATTGTTTCACATAAATGAAAAGGCCAGGGATGTGTCAGGCTTCAGGTACAGCTGGATCCAGGTGTTCAGAGACCAGTGGCTTCTTTCCCAGGCAGTTCTCGCCACCAGACATAAGGTGACAATAGCATGTCCTAGGGACCTGGACACCTCATCAGAAAGAGAGACCCCTTTCTCATGTACCAGTAGAAGCCTGAGGCTGATGCCCATTAGCTACCCTGAACCAATCACTGTGGCTTTGTGAATGGGACACTGTGACTGGCCAGACCTAGGTCATATGCTCACCCTTGGGGCTTGGAGAGGACATGGCACGAACAGTTAAGCACTTAGCTGCTAACCAGTAGGTTGGCAATTCAAGTCTATCCTCGGAAGAAAAGCCTGGCAGTCAACTTCCCAAAAACCAACCACTGAAAACCGTATGGAGCACCATTCTACTCTGACACACATAGGGTCGCCATGAGTCAAACTGACTTGAAAGCAACTTTTTTTTAAGGGGAAAGGCTTGGTGCAGGCAGGGGTCAGCCAGATGATCTGAGGAGGGACAGAATGTTCTTCCAGGGAAAATCAGGGAACGGATCCTGGACAGGCCCAAGAGCAGACACTGATGTGGCATGGAAACAGATGGAAGGGAAGGAAGGGTCTGGAGAGACTGACCCTCCTCTCTCTCCATCCGCTTCCCCCAGAGGTGATGGTGGGCATGGGCTACACACGGGAAGAAATCAAAGAGGCCTTGACCAGCCAGAAGTACAACGAAGTGACCGCCACCTACCTCCTGCTGGGCAGGAAGACTGAGGTCAGAGGTCACCTTTGGGCGCGCGATGCCCAGGGCAGAGGGACTCGGGCAGATGGGATGGGGGCTGAGGCTTCTCCTCTGTTGTCCTCCCACAGGAGGGTGGGGACCGGGGTGCCCCAGGACTGGCCCTGGCACGGGTGCGGGCCCCCAGCGACACCACCAATGGAACAAGCTCCAGCAAAGGTGCCAGCCACAGCAAAGGGCAACGGAGTTCCTCTTCCACGTACCACCGCCAGCGTCGGCACAGTGACTTCTGTGAGTATCGGCCCCACATCCTCTCTCTGAGCTAGCTAATGCTGCTGTAACACAGACAGCACAAGTGGCTGGCCTTACAGAAGAGAAATTTATTTTCTCACAGTTCTGGAGGCAGACAGTCCAAATCAGGATTTTGGCTGTGATTCCTTCCTTGTTGATATCCATTACTCATTGCCATCAAGTCGGTTCCAACTCATAGCGACCCTGTAGGACAAAGCAGACTGCCACATCTTTCTCCTGTGGAGCAGCTGGTGGGTTTGAACTGTTGTCCTCTCAGTTAGCAGCCAAGCGCTTTAACCACTGTGCCACCAGGGCTCCTTCCTTGTCGGTAGCCTCAGGCGTTCCTTTGTTCGCTTCCTTCCTTATAGGTTGTTGTTATTGTCACTGGTTGTCCTGTAGTCGATTCTGACTCATGATAACCCCATGTTTGCGGAGTAGAACTCAAGGCTGTGACCTTTCAGAAGCAGATTGCCGGCTTTCTTCCAAACATCTCTGGGTTCAAACCACCAGCCTTTCGGACTTCATAACCCTGGGCATGGTGTTTGGTGAGCCTCACGTGGTATCTGTCTTCTTCCCCAGCTTCTGCTTTCATCTGTGTCTGATCTGCTCTTTTTATAACTCCGAAGTGGTTAGGTTTAAGACACACCCTACACTGATTAAAAGCCTCATTAACATAACATAACAAAGAAAACGCTGTTTCCAAACAGGATTACATCCACAGGTGTTAGATTTCCAACATGAATTTTGGGGGGGCACAATCCATAGCACCTTCACACTGCCACCCCTTGGCCCTGTGTTCTTAGATCTGTGTTACGTCAGGTTGTCTGGCTTATAAACAACAGAAACCCACTGAAGCTAAGTGTAGCGAAGAGAGGAATGTTTTATAAAGATGCAGAGCCACTGAGTGGAACTTGGAGGCAGGAATGCAAAGCCAGTCTGGGAAGGGACCAGAAACCAGAAAAGGAGCCGGATGCAGAGCAGACTCTCTCCGTGTCCTGTTTCCTCTCTGCTCGTCTGCTTTTCCTTTGTCTCTTACTTACCTCACCTCTTTCCTGATCTGTCAGCTCCCACTTTCTTCCATTATCCTAGTTTTAGAGACCGACCCAAATGGTGGCTGGAATCTCTGGTCTACATATCATGGATGGAGCTCTCATATCAGGATCCCAGCCCTTGCATTGCCATCGAGTCAATTCCAACTCATAACGACCCTATGGGACAGAGTAGAACTCCCCATAGGGTTTCCAAGGCTGTAAATCTTTATGGAAGCCGACTGCCACATCTTTGTCCTGTGGAGTAGCTGGTGGGTTCAAACTGCCAACGTTTCAGTTAGCAGCCAAGCACTTTAACCACTGAGCCACCCAGGCTCCTGATATCAGGGTCCAGCTGGGATTAATCCACTGTGAACTGGTCACGGGAGGACACATTGCCCAAAGTGGCTGCTGAGAGCCTGCTCTCTACCTTCTCCATGCTGAGATGATGGGAAGCCATTCCTAGTGAAAGGGATCTGGGCAGACAACCTGACTGTATCCTGTATCCTGCAACTCACAGACGTCATCCCCTGAAGAATATAAATAGACCCCCATACACACACACAAATTTGACATAGAAACTTTTGAGGCCTGTTACCCACACCCTCATCAAATGTTAATCCTCTCCATTATTTTTTAAAACAACTTTCTTAGATGTAATTCACATACTGTACAATTCACTCATTTAAAGTGTACAATTCAGTGGCTTTGAGGATCTTCACAGACTTGTGTATCTGTTACTGCAGTCAAATTTAGAACATTTTCATCACCTCTAAAAGTAACCCAACATCTCTTAGCCATCATCCCCCATTCCCCTACTTTCCCCCCAGCCCTTGGCAACCGCTAATTCACTTTCTGATCTGTGATTTGCCTATTCTGGACATTTCCTGTAAATAGAATCATATGAGCGACCTTTTAGATCTCACTTCCTTCATTTAACATCATGTTTTCTCGATTCATCCACACTGTAGCCTGTATCAATGCCTCAGTCCTTTTTCTTTAGGTGAAAATTTACAGCTCAAGTTAGTTTCTCATTCGAAAATGTATACACAAATTGTTTTGTGACATTGATTGCGGTCCCCACAATGTGACAACACTCTCCCCCTTTCCCTTTCCACCCCAGGTTCCCCATTTCCATTCATCCAGTTCTTGGCTCTTCCTGCCTTCTCATCTTGCTTTTGGGCAGCAGCTGCACATTTGGTCTTGTGTATCTGATCGACCTAAGAAGCATATTCCTCACATGTGTCATTGTTTTACAGGCCTGTCTAATCTTTGGCTGAAAGGTGGGCTACAGGAGTGGCTTTAGTTCTGAGTTAGCAGGGTGTCCAGGGGCCATAGTTTCAGGGGTTCCTCAAGTCCGGTCTTTTTTTGTGAATTTGATTTTTGTTCTGCATTTTTCTCCTGTGCTGTCCTGGTCAGTCCTTTTGATGGCCAAATAACATTTCATTGTTTGGCTAGACCGTGTTTTATTTATCCGTTCATCAGTTGTTGGACATTTGGCTTGTTTCACTGTTTGGCTGTTATGAATGGTGTTGCTGTGAATGTTCCTGTACAGGTTTTTGTGTGGGCATTTGCTATATATACATATACCCTCAAGTGTGGGTATATGCCTAGGAGTGGAGTTGCTGGGTCAGATGGTAATTGTATGTTTGCCTATTTGAGGAACTGCCACAGTGTTTCCCAGATCTGCCCTATTTTTCCAGCCCTGCTGCTTTATTCTGGGATGGGCACTGGGGTGGGGAGAGGGCTGTCAGGAAGTTCACATAAGCCCTGAGCAGGAAGTGCCAGGTTCTGCCCCTGGTTCCATCATCACTGTCTTCCTCAAGCCATTCCCCTTCCCTGGGTCTCATTTTCTCCATCTTTAAAGTAACAAGGTGGCCCAGAAAAGTCCCTAAGGAACGTGTGATTCCAATATCCTATAGTTAGAACATTAATAAAACTCTGACTCATGGCGAACCCCTGTGTGTCAGAGTAGAACTGTGCTCCATAGGGTTTTATTTTTAAAAAATATATTTTATTGTGCTTTAGGTGAAGGTTTACAGAGCAAAATGGTTTCTCATTCAACAGTTTGTCCACAGAATGTTCCGGGACATTGGTCACAGTCACCTCAATGTGTCAGCACTCTCCCCATTTCCGCCCTGGGTTCCCCATTACCTTTCGTCCAGTTTTCCTACCCCTTCCTGCCTTCTCATCTTTGCTTTGGGCAGATTTTGCCCTTTTGGTCTTGTATAATTAACTGTCCTAAGGAGATCGTTCCTCTTGGGTGTTGTTTATTTTGTAGGCCTGTCTATCGTTTGGCTGAAAGGTGGTCTCCAGGAATGGCGTCAGTTCCATGTTAGAAGAGCGTCTTAGGTCTGTAGTCTTGGAGGTTCCTCCAGTCTGTATCAGACCAGTAAGTCTGGTCTTTTTTTATGGATTTGATTTTTATTCTACATTTTTCTCCCACTCTGCCTGGGCCCCTCTATTGTGATCCCTGTCAGAGTGATCAGTGGTGGTAGCTGGGCACCATCTAGTTCTTCTGGTCTCAGGCTGGTATAGGCTGTGGTTCATGTGATCCAATAGTCCTTAAACTAATTGCCCCACTGAGTCTTCAGTTTTTTACTTCCATAGAGTTTTTATTATTTTTTATTTATTGTTGTGCGTTCATCCGTAGAGTTTTCAGTGGCTGATATTTTCGAAGTAGCACACCAGGCCTTTCTTCCAAGGCACCTCTGGGTGGACTTGAACTGCCAACCTTTCAGTTAGCAGCCAAGCATGTTAACTGTTTGTACCACCCAGGGCCTCTAGTTAGAATGTCATAACCTTTAAAAATCTTCACATGAAGACCTTCTGGCTTCCAGGGCTTCTTGGGATAAAGGATTGTTGGCAGGCCTGGGTTTCTGTCGCTGTTGTGTTCCATCCTTGTTATTCTGTCATTGTTATGGTCCTGGGACTTTTGAATCCTTAAGATTCCTGAGGATTTAACATGCAAAAGTTCTAGAACACTTTTAACCCCCTGCTACTAGAGCTGTAGATCTCTAAGAGGTTCTGAGGTTCTAGATTTTTTTAATATTGTTCTGTTTTTGAAATTGTTAATAGAATTGCATGCTTCAAAACTCGATAGTACGAAAAGGGTTATTGTTGCTGTCAAGTCGATTCTGATTGCTGGCAGCCCCACGTGTGCAGAGTAGAACTGCTCCCTAGAGTTTTCAAGGCTGCGACCTTTTGGAAGCAGATCACCAGGCCTGTCTTTCGAGGCACCTCTGGGTGGGTTCAGACTGCCTGGCTTTTGGCTAGTAGTTGAGCGCTTAACCATTTGCACCACCCAGGGACTCCTACAGAAAACGTGGACAGTGAAATTGTCTTTGTTCAGCACATGCCCCACCTCCCACCCCAGCCTCCCAGTTCCTCTTGCTGGAGGCAGTTGCTGTTGACAGTTTTATATGAGTTCTTTTGGAGATATTTTATTCATGTACAAAGAAATAGATAAAGAGATGTAGAAAGAAATATATAAAGATACACAAACATAGTCATATTGGTATAACATAATATTCCTCCCTTTAAATGTAAACGAGAGCCTTTGGAGATTTTTTTTCATATGCAACTATATAAAGAAATATAGATAGATGGAAAGAAATATATAGCGATATACAAATGCAATACAGGTGTATTAATATAATATCACATTGTTGTTAGGTGCCATCAAGTCAGTTCCGACTCATAGCAAACCTGTGTACAACAGAACGAAACACTGCCCGGTCCTGCGCCATCCTCACAATCGTTGTTATGCTTGAGCCCATTGTTGCAGCCACTGTGTCAGTCCATCCCATGGAGGGGCTTCCTCTTTTTTGCTGACTCTCCACTTTACCAAGCATGATGTCCTTCTCCAGGGACTGGTCCCTCTTGCTAAAATGTCCAAAGTATGTGACACGTAGTCTCGCCATCCTTGCTTCTAAGGAGCATTCTGGCTGTACTTCTTCCAAGACAGATTTGTTTGTTCTTTTGACAGTCCATGGTATATTCAGTGTTCTTTGTCAATACCATAATTCAAAGACATCAGTCCTTCCTAATCTTCCTTATTCATCGTCCAGCTTTCGCATGCATGTGAGGAGATTGAAAACACCATGGCTTGTGTCAGGTGTACCTTAGTCCTTAAAGTGACATCTTTGCTTTTTAATGCTTTAAAGAGGTCTTTTGCGGCAGATTTGCCCAATGCGATGCATCATTTGATTTCTTGACTGCTGCTTCCATGGGCATTGATTGTGTTTCAAAGTAAAATGAAATCGTTGACTTCAATCTTTTCTCCATTTATAATGATTTGGCTTATTGGTCCAGTTGTGAGGATTTTTGTTTTCTTTATGTGAGGTGTAATCCATACTGAAGGCTGTGGTCTTTGATCTTCATCAGTAAGTGCTTCCAGTCCTCCTCACTTTCTGAAAGCAAGCTTGTGTCATTTGCATTTCACAGGTTGTTAATGAGTCTTCCTCCAATCTTGATGCTGCATTCTTCTTCATTTAGTCCAGCTTCTTGAATTATTTGCTCAGCATGCAGGTTGGATAAGTATATAAATAACATATAAGTACATCATATAAACATAGTATCCCTTTTTAGTATAAATAATAACCTTTTGGAGATATTCATATAGAAGCAAGGAGATATAGATAGATTTATGGAGATATACACAATTTCCCCTGTTGTATGCAAATGATCGCCCTCTGAGGACCCCATCCTACGCCTTTTCCTCTTTATAGTCTGTCTTGAAGATCACTTTATATCAACCCATAAAGAATTTGTTGGTTTTTTAACCACTGCGTAGTATTCCATTATGTGGAAGTACCTTGATTTCTTTAGCCAGACCCCTAATAAGGGGCATTCAGGCTGTTCACAATCTTTTGATCTTAAACAAAATGTTGCAGATTGTAGATCATATTATTTTGTGTGTGTGCAAGTGGAACTCTGAGATAAATTCCCAGACGCGGAGTCTTTGGGTCAGTATACGACAGTACTTAACAACCACAACACGTGTGCTTGGAGTCCCTGGATGGTGCAAACCTTTAATCTGTTCAGCTGCTAATCTAAAGGTTGGAGGTTCAGGTTCAGCCAGAGGTACCTCAGAATAAAGGCCTGGCAATCTGCTTCTGAAAAATCACCGCCTTTGAAAACCCTATAGAGTACATTTCTACTCTGACACCCATGGATCACCATGAATTGGAATCAACTCCACGGCAATTGGTTTGTTTGTTTTTTTGTTTTTTGTTTTTTTTTCTTATGTGCACTTATAATTTTGGCCAATATTGTCAGAATGTCCTACACAGAAATTGTACCCTATGTGAGGAATTTTAAGATTCCAGAGATCACCCAGAGTAGGTGCTGAGAGTCCCTGGGTGATACAAACAGTTAAGCACTCGACTGTTAGCTGAAAGGTTGGTGATTTGAATCCACTTGGAGGCACCTAGGGAGATAGGCCTGGCAGTCTGCTTCCGAAAGGTCACGGCCTTGAAAACCCTCGGGAGCAGTTTTGCTCCGCACAGATAGGGTCACCAGGAGTCTGGATCGACTCGACAGCAACTAGCAATAACAGCAACAACAACATACTGCTCATTGTCCACTCCTTCTCTGAGAGTTTGCTAAAGAAGAGCTCGGGAGTTCTCTGATGCTCTACCAGGCAGAAAGGCTCACACCTCAGAGTGGGTGCTGGATTTTCCAGGTGATGCCATCTCTCACCCGTTCCTCTCCCTCTGCCAGGTGGCCCGTCCCCCACGCCCCTGCACCCCAAGCGCAGTCCAACCAGCACAGGGGAGACAGAGCTGAAGGAGGAGCGCCTGCCAGGCCGGAAGGCAAGCTGCAGCGCCACGGGGAGCGGGAGTCGAGGGTTGCCCCCCTCCAGCCCCATGGTCAGCAGCGCCCACAACCCCAACAAGGCTGAGATCCCTGAGCGGCGGAAGGACAGCATGAGCACCCCTGTGAGTGGGCGGGGCCGGGGAGGTGTGACCACCTGTGGTCCAGTGTGTGAATGCCACCTGGTGCACGTTTTTCAAACCCTTCCATCGTCTTGTTCCCTAGACCCCAGGGCACAGGACTCCTTGTTTTATCCTTTCATTCATTCACTCCACAGACATTTATTGAGCGCTCTCTGTTTGCCTGACCCTGTGCTTGATGCTAGTGTAGACATTAGCGTTCACTGTCAGAAACAGACAACAGTATAAGTGCTTTCAGCAGGAAGGATTTAATACAGGGAATTTAATGCTTACAAAATTACAGGAAGAGCTGGAGGGGAGTGGGCAAGGTAGGATCCCACAAGATTGACGGAGTGCCCGGGTGGTGTAAATGATTATCACGCTCAGCTGCTAACTAAAAGGTTGGCAGTTCGAGTCCATCCAGAGGTGCCTCAGAAAAAAGGCCTGGCAATCTACTTCTGAAAAAGCAGCCATTGAAAACCCTATGGAGTGCAGTTCTGCTCTGACACACATGGGGTCGCCATGAGTTGGAGTCACCTTGACAACAACCTGTAACAGAATTGATGCTCATAACAACACAGCAGACCTGACCCACCAAGGGAGCTGCTACCTCTGAGGCCGCACCCAACCAAAACCAAACCTATTGCCGTCAAGTCGATTCTGACTCATAGCGACCCTATAGGATAGAGTAGAACTGCACCATAGGGTTTCCAAGGAGCGGCTGGTGGATTGGAACTGCCGACCTTTTGGTTAGCAGCTGTAGCTCTTGACCACTGTGCCACTAGGGTTCCCAGGCTGCACCTAGCCTCATTGAATTCAGGAACGTGATTATGGCTGAAGTGCAAGGCTCAGAAGTCTCATCCTCCAGTGAAAGAGCCTTTTGACCCCTAGAGGCCTGAATAATGGTCACTGGATGGTGCTGAAGGAAAGCCTTTTGTCTCATTTCCTTGCCTGTGTGCAGAAGCAAAGGGGGCAAGAAGGCAGCCACCACCCCATTTCCACCTTCCGTATCTTATTGAGTGTACAGGTTTGCAGAACCTAATTCATATCCAGAACCAGAGCTGCAAAGGGAGTCTGGGGAATGTGACATTTCACTTTCCGCTTCCACAAGTCCCTAGAATGGTATAATACAGGTTGAGGGAGCCAAAGTCTCCACATGGGGATACACAGGTAGAGGCAGTCTAAAAAGGTGGTCAGGGCTCGGAAGTTACAGACCAAAGTTTGAATCACACTGATAAGCCACATGACTTTGGACAAGTGACTTCACCTCTCTGAGCATCAGTATTCCACTCTGTGAAATGGGCTCATCAAAGAATCTAGGTTGTTGTGAGGCTCTTGTAAGATCTTGTACATAAAGTGCTTTACATGTCATCTGGCACAGTAAGCATTCAGTGATTGAGAGCTATTGTTATTGTTAAAATGAACCCACGCCTTAAGAAGGAAGGAACAGCAGATTAATGTCAAAGAAAGTAGAAGGAAGGAAATAATAAAGATAAGAGAAGAAATCAATGAAGGAGAAAACACATGTATACTAAAGAACATCAACAAAGCCAAAATTTGTTTCTTTGAAAAGATTAACAAAATCAGTAGACCTCTAGCAAGACTGATTAAGGAAAAAGATAACAAACACAAATTACCAATATCAGAAATGAAAAAGAGGACATTATTCAGTCATAAAAGGATAAGAAGGTGTTAAGAACTACTTAATGACAATAAATTTGACAGCTTAGATGGATAAGACAAATGTCTTTAAAAACATGACTTAACAAAACTGACACAAGAAGAAATAGAAAACCTGGAGGTTCTTATATTCTTTTTAAAGAAGTTGAAACCGTAATTTAAAACCTTTTCATAAAGAAAATTCCAAGTCTAGGTGGCTTCAAGTGATAGAATCCTTTTGAACATTTAAGGAAGAAATACACCCACTCCTCACTTATTGACCATGTCATTATCTGACATTTTGCATCTACTACAGTAGTAAACAAGCTACTGTCTATTTTGCACATTAACAGCGTATATCTGGTAGTAATGGATGCCAGGGTGTGAGGTGAGAGTACTGCTTGCTGTGATGGTCAAGGAGATGTGTCAGCTTGGCTGGGCGATGATTCTCGGTGGTTTGGAAGTTATGTAATGATGTAATTTGGCAGTTATCTAATGATGTAGTAATCTTCCATTTTGTGATCTGATGTGGTCATGCTCCATTTTCACATAACACCGATTTTTGCATAATGACCTGGTCTTTGGAACCTAACCACGTTGATAAGTGAGGAGAGGGTGTAATAGCAATCTTACACAAGCTTCCAGAGACTAGAAAAGAGAGAATGTTCCCATCATATTTATAAGACGGCATAATCCCGATACTTCCTGCAGAGCTCACAGCCCATTGCAGGGATGGGGGCAGATATGTGAGCAGACACTGACAATACAAAGTGATCAAGGATTCATGGCGGGGCGGGGGGGGGGCGGGCAGGAGCTTGTGGGAGCCCAGATGAGGCACCTGACTCACCCTGGGGCTGGGGAGGTGGTGATTATAATATGAACTGACACCTGAATGATAACTAGGTGGGAATTGGGAAAAGCGAGGGAGGAGGAGTGTTCCAAATAGATGAGACAACTTGTGCAAAGGCTAAGAGGAGAGGGAGGCAAAGTGATGATGAAGGATGTAAAAAGTTCGATGTGGCTGGACTGCAGAGTGGGGAGAGGAGGGGTGGGCAAGGTTGCCTCCTGCAAACCTTCCCTGACCTCCTCTTCCCTTAGTGTCCACCTCTCTAATCTCTAATGGATTCCCATGACTCTTAGCCTAGGTTACTACAGTCTTCCATTAACCTTGCATGTCTTTGTGCCCATTAGCCCTGCTCAAACCATCTCCTCCTCACTCACGGTTCCCACACGGGCCCCCGACTCATTCATAATGAGGGAGTGCAGAGAGGGTGAGAGTGGGGAGTAGTTGAGGGCTCTCCTTTCCCCTCCTCACTCCTCTCCTGGTCACGTCTCCCGCAGAACAATCTCCCTCCCAGCATGATGACCCGCAGAAACACCTACGTTTGCACAGAACGCCCGGGAGCTGAGCGCCCATCGTTGTTGCCAAATGGCAAAGAAAACAGGTATGGAGGGGGGTGGTATGGGGAAGCTGGGTGTGGGTAAGCAGGGCCCCCTGTGATCCAAGATGGTAGAGATGAAGGAATGCCGTGGGGGCTGGAGAATGTATGTGTCTGCCCTTCCCTTGGCTGAATCTACCCGGGCTCCCCCATCTTCTAGACCCCCCCGCCGAAAATCCTCCCCACTTAGTTTATTAGTCATCAGCACCAGGAAGGCAGTCTGCCCTGTTCTCCGCCCACAAGCCTTGGGAACCCAAGTGGATTTTTTGAATGATCCATTTTTAGAACTTTAGAAAGAGAAGCCCCGGAATGTCACAGCTTCAGCGTCATCTGTGGTGGGCTGGTTTTCCAACTTGTTGGCCTGAGTGTGTTCCGTCCCTTTCCGCTGGCAGTGAGGCAAACCAACTCAGAATGGCCGACGTAAGTGGCCGACACCGAGAAAGGCTTTAGGGTGCACCTGATAAGTGGGTGCATCTGATAACTAGGGGCAGAATAACAGAGTGATTGAGAGCAGTGATTTACAGTCACTTGGTTCCGAGTTCTAATCTTGCCTCTGCCCACTGGCTAGCCAGGGTGATGTTGGGCAAGTCTCCGAGCTTCCATTTGCTCCTCTGTACACTGGGGCTGATGTGCTCTGGAGACACATGAAGGCATGCCCTATTAGAGGGATCCGATGGAGATCAGGTACATCATGTATGTGGCACAGGGTCTGACTCATAGTAGGCATTGGTGATTAGCGAATAAAAACAAGAGCTAACGTTTGTCAAGGAACACCCATGTGACAGGCCTTTGTGCTGGTTTAATGCTGATAACATCTCTGTGACGTAGATCCTGATATCGTCTCCATTTCACAATTGAGGAAATGAAGCACAGAGAGGTTACATAACTTGTCCAAGGCCACACAGCTAGTTAGTCGAGGAGCAAAGATTCCAGACTGACTCCAGAAACTGTCTCATAACCACTATGATATGTGGCCTTCCAGTTCTGGTCAAGAGACAGTGTATCAATTAGACTGTAAACTCAGCTGCTCTAACCAAGAGACCCCAAAATACAGTGGCTTAAATAAGATGGAATTATTCTTCTGTGATGTGGCAGTCCTGCTCTGGGTCTGAGGCCACTACACAAGTTGCCACCATTTCTCAACCAGCAAGACAGGTAGGCAGAGAGTAGAGGGCAAGCTGCATTCTTTTTAGAGACAAGACCGGGAAACAGTATAAAGCACTTCCATTCATATCCAATTGGCCAGAGAATAGTCACATGACCACACCTAGCTGCAAGGGAGACTGGGAAATGTAGTCTTGGGCTAGGTGGCCATGTGCAATGCTCATAGCCTTAGAGGTTTGGTTACTAAGAGTGAAAGAGGAATGATGGATTCTAGGGGAGAGGTAATGGCCTCTGCCATAGTCAGGGTTCCCTCTCTGAGATCCAGATTGGTTTTGGGGTCTCTGGAAGGATAGAAATTGTAGAAGGACCCTGGGAAAGAGAGGCCATCACTGCCCACATGGTGTCTTGAAAGAGTTACAAGGGGTCTTTTCCATTTTACTTCTACCTGTTGAAAAATTGTCATAAATACAGGTATCCTTGGCATTCAAATATATTCCTTCTCTGAGTTTGGATAGTAAGAGTTCAGATAGCAAAGTGTTTGCCAAGTTGATTTGGTTCCTGAGGTTTGAATGATGATTAGCAAGGGATTCAGCCACAAATTTCTTGGAATCTATTGAATTGCTGAGTTTGGGGAGGGGAGAGTTGGGATGAGTGAGGGGTTAATTTGTCGGGGTAGAGTTCAAAGAAGGGACAGTTCAAAGGAGGGGAGACTTGCGGTGGGGGAGAGTCAGGAGAATGACGTGCACAACCTGCTCAACTGTACTTGGCAGCCTTGTCTCTGCGCTCCAGGCTGGTCTCAGGCCTGGATGCCAAGGAATCAGAGGGGCTGGAGAAAAGGCTCATGTCTGAGCTCAGGAGGGTTGAGGTATCTGGTTGCAGGACAGGAATCAGGGACTGGGGCCCTGACCTGCCTTGGGACCCCACCCTGACCTGTCCCTCTCTGCCCACAGCTCGGGTACCCCACGGGTGCCCCCCGCCTCCCCCTCTAGTCACAGCCTGGCTCCCCCACCGGGGGAGCGGAGCCGCCTAGCACGCGGCTCCACCATCCGCAGCACCTTCCACGGTGGCCAGGTCCGGGACCGGCGGGCAGGGGGTGGGGGTGTGCAGAACGGGCCCCCTGCCTCGCCCACACTGGCCCACGAGGCCGCACCCCTGCCAACCGGACGGCCCCGCCCCACCACCAACCTCTTCACCAAGCTGACCTCCAAACTGACCCGAAGGTGAGCCCCATGGGGCGGAGGGGTGGGCGTGGGGTGGGGGGGCCGATGGGGCGCTAACCTGTCTTCTACTCTGCTCTGCCTTCTGTCCCTCCACATCTCCTCCTCCTGTCCCGCCTCACCACCCTCCTCGCACTGCAGGGTTACCCTCGATCCCTCTAAACGGCAGAACTCTAACCGCTGTGTCTCGGGCGCCTCTCTGCCCCAGGGATCCAAGATCAGTAAGTCCCCCTACCCTCCTCCCTCTGCCTCCCTGTGTTTCTGGCCTGCATGTGCAGGGGTGGAGGTCTGTGGGTGTGAGTGGGGTGGAGTCTGGTTGTTTCCTCATTCACTGAACAGACAGTAGAGTGGCCAGAAGCCTGACCTCCCGAGCCAGACTCTCGGGGTTCCAACCCCAGCTCTGCTGAGTGGCCTTGAGCAAGTCTCTCACCCTCTCTTCTGTAAAATGGGAATAGTAATAACAGTACTTTCCTTGAAGGGTTGTGGTGAGGATTAAATGAGGTAGGTGATATGTGGACTGAGAGCTTACAACATTGCCTTGGGAAATGCTTTATAAATGTTTACTATTATTGTTATTCATTGAGCATCTACGGTATACCTGGCACCATCCTAGGCCCTGGAGTAGAGAATGAACGAAATATATAAAATCCCTGCCCTGGTGTAGCCAACATTCTACTACAAGGGGATTAAGCTAAAAACCCAAGCCCGTTGCCATCGAATGGATTCCGACTCATAGTGACCCTATAGGACAGAGTAGGACTGCCCCATAGGGTTTCCAAGGCTGTAATGTTTACAGGAGCAGACTGCCACATCTTTCAAACCGCCAGCCTTTCGGTTGGCAGCTGAGTGCTTAACCACTGCGCCACCAGGGCTTCTTAGACTGATAAGTAAGTAAAGCACATAGACTGTCAGGTAGTGACAAGTGCTAAGGAGGAAAATATAGCAGGAAGGGGGTCAGGGGCATGGGGAAGGGAGGATCATGGTTTCAAATGGGGCAGGCCTCACTGAAGGGAGGGGTCATTTGAGCAGAACTCTGAAGGAGGGGTTTGTGTGTGTGTGTGTGTGTGTGTGTGTTTCTCTCTGTTGCCCCTTCTATCTGTAGTGTGTGTCTGCCCACCCCCCTTGCTTCTGACTCCCACGTTTTTCAATATCTTTCCTATGACTTCCACTAACCATTTCAGAACGGGCCCCCTTCTGGGATGGAGAAAGGGATGAAATCCTGACTGCAGGCCCTCCCCGGCCCAGCTTCATCCAGCCAGAAGGGAGAGGAGCTGAGGCAGGGGTTGCCCACAGTTCCGGGGGCACAGACTTGGGGGAGGGGTTCCCCTGTGCCCAGATTAGACACTGCCTTCCTTCCTCCCCCAGGGTCGCAGACGAACCTGAGAGAATCGGGGGACCTGAGGTCACAAGGTGAGTGATATACCTGCCCCTGGCTGCCAAACCAGCCCCTTCACCTGCCTCAGTGTTTAGAAGATAACCTGTGCCGCATCCTCCAAGGCCAGCTTCCTGAAATGCCCTACAGCCCGTCGCTTCTCTTGCCCACTACCTTGATTTCCTCTTACTTCCATCCTATCTCAGAGCACCTTCCCTTGACCAGCTTAACTTCATCAGCACCTTATCTACAGATCAACCTCCCAGTCACTCCTCTCTTTTTGACACCCACCTCCTTTCCTCTCGTCCATCAGTGGCAAACGGCTGCCGGCAGCTCTGGGCCAGGGCACGATCAGCATGATCTGTACAGGGCCGGATAGCAAATCTTTTAGTCTTTGTGGGCCAGACAGTCTCTGTCATGACCATTGAATTCTGCCACTGTAGCAAAAGCAACCATACCAAACCCACTGCCCTCGAATCAATTCTGACTCATAGCAACCCTGTACAGGACAGAGTAGAACTGCCCCATAGGGTTTACAGCCAGAATGCTCCTTAGAAGTGAGAATGGCGAGACTTTGTCTCACGTACTTTGGACACATTATCAGGAGGGACCAGTCCCTGGAGAAGGACATCATGCTTGGTAAAGTAGAGGGTCAACAAAAAAGAGGAAGACCCCTCGACAAGGTGGATTGACACAGTGGCTGCAGCAATGGGCTCAAACATAGCAACGATTGTGAGAATGGCACAGGAATGGGCAATGTTTCGTTTTGTTGTACATAGGTCCACTATGAGTTGGAACGGACCTGATGGCACCTAACAACAACAATCTTTACAGAAGCAGACTGTCACATCTTTCTCCTGCAGAGAGGCCCGTGGGTTCGAAGCGCCGAACTTTCGGTTAGCAGAAGAGTGCTTAACCACTGTGCTGCCAGGGCTTCTCAAAAGCAACCATAAAAAAAAAACAAAAAACCAGTTGCCATCAAGTCAGTTCTGACTCATAGCAACCCTATAGGACAGAGTAGAACCGTCCCACAGGGTTTCCAAGGAGCAGCTGGTGAATTCGAACTGCCGACCTTTTGGTTAGAGCGGAACACTTCACTGCTGCGCCACTAGGGCAATAAAAAACAAATGGGCATGGCATGTTCCAGTAAAACCAGCTGAGAACAAAGTCCCTTCCCTCTAGTTCTTAACAAAGTCCCAGGTCTGATTCTCATTGGCTGGGACTAGGTCACATGCTTCTACCTAAACTAATCCCTATGGTGAGAGGAATAGAGTACTCTCATTGGTCAGACCTGGGTTATATACTCATCCTTGAACCAATCACAGTGGTCAGGGAGGTGGAATGCTCTCATTGTCCAGAACGGAGTCACGTGCTCACCCTTTAAAACAGAGAGGGGCAGTCAGAGAGACCAAGTCTGCAATGCTTCTCAAGACACTTTTTGGCACCTTAGCGGGACATTTCTTTGTTGTGCAGGGCCACCTCTCACATTGTGGAACAGTTATCATCCCTGATCCCCCACCTAATAAATGCCAGTACTGCTCCCATCCCAAGACACTGTGACAATCAAAAATGCCCCCCGCACCAAATTTAGAAATAGAAAGGATTATCATACCCATGTACAACTTTCAACAACATTATAGTTCTTAATGAAATGACATCATCACTACCCAGCTAGTGAACCATATTTCCTTTTCGTTTTTTTTGGATGCCAGATAGTCATCTTTGTTTCCAAGGACAGCACATCACTTCTCACTGGCAGCAAATCCATTTTACATTCATTTGACAAACATGTAATTTACATCCACTTTGGAACAGGCACTATGCCTTTTGTGTCTTCCCCCAGGGAGCTTCCACTCTAAGATGCAGGCAAATGTGAAACAACTATACAAAGAGTTGAATCCTGAAAAGAAGTGTCTAAATATCTTGTAAGCATCTAGCTGGGAAATTTTTTCTTTGTTATCTCAGTTGCTTGCAAAGTTAGCCATTGTGATATATAACCAAGAAAGGAAGCAGATAAGCATATATAATGTTAAGTTGGTTATTCTTTTTTTTCCCCTAGTTCATTTTTTTTTCTAAATTTTATTTATTTTATTGTTGAGAATATACATAGCAAAACATACTCCAGTTCACATGTACAATTTAGTGACATTGATTACATTCTTCATGTTGTGCAACCATTGTCACCCTAAGGTTGCTATCTAATCTTTCCAGTTGCTGTTGTCAAATTGATCCCATGTAGATAGTTCTTAAAGAGCATAATGCTCAAGGCAGACCTTTTGTACTAGTTAAACTAAACTGTTGTCTGGTTTTAAGATGACTTCAGGGGATATTTTTGGTTTAAGGTTTAAAGATTATCTCGGGGCAATAGTTTGGGGTTCATCCAGCCTACATGGCTCCAGAAAGTCTAGAGTCCCTGAGAATTTGAAATTCTGGTGAACCATATTTTCTTTTGCTCTAATACTACATTAAGCCCCTCTCTTCCTTTTCTTTAGCTTGGTCAAGGGCATTAACCCATTAAAGCCTCAGTTCCCAACTTGTACGCCAAGGCATCACGGATGCCACAGGATTTCAAATTCTCCAGGGGAATATGATGATATGTGACATCTGTCAGACACAGCCAGAACACAGCATAGCTAAGTTTCAGCATTTGATGTACTACATCCCTTTTGCTGACATCATGTCTTTGAGGATCTGGCTATGCTAAAAACAAGTAGTGCATGGAAATCAGTATGCAGCAGGAAATGAGGGTGGTGGTGTCCCATCGGATTCCAGGCTTTGAGAAGTTGTGCAGTGCCCAGCAAGCTCACACATCCCGTTCGTAAGTAATTTTTATTATAGGAGAATAAAATAAAAGCCTTTGTTTTTTTCTATTAAAAAAAAAAAAAAAAATCCCCAGATACTCTTAAAATGCCTCACGGGCCATGAGATTTTTGTGAATTTTGGTTGTAACATAAAAAAAAAAACGAAAACAGAAAAACCCATTGCTGTCGAGTCGATTCCAACTCATAGCGACCTGTAGGTTAGAGTCAGTTGCCCCACAGGGTTTCCAAGGCAGTAATCTTTATGGAAGCTGACTGCCACATCTTCCTCCCACAGAGCAGCTGGTGGGTTTGAACTGCCAACCTTTCCACTGTGCCACTGGGGCTCCAATATACACAATATCTAATGTACAAAAATCCATCATCACTTAACTCTTTGAAGGAGAAGCAAAAGGAGTAAGACCACTTTGAGTAGTGATTATAAAGTTTGCTGTTTTCTACAGTAATACTTCATAGTATAATAAATTAGTAATAGGAATTTTCTTTTTGAAAAAAGAAAAAGTCCCCAGAAATTCCCACACACCACTTGAGACAGTACTGCTTCTAATGAGAAGCCCTGATCTACAGGGAGGAGATTTGTCTTCTGAGGGAAAAGTAGCTGTTACCAGAAGAAGGGTGTATTAGGAAACAAGCTCAGCTGCTGTAACAAAGAGGCCCCAAAATACAGTGGTTTAAGTAAGATAGGGCAGTAGTGGTTCAGTAGTAGAATTCTCACCTTCCATGCAGGAGACCTGGGTTTGATTCCAGGCCAGTGTACCTTATGCGCAGCTGCCACCCATCTGTCAGTGGAGGCTTGCATGTTGCTAGGATGCTGAGCAGGTTTCAGTGGAGCTTCCAGACTAAGATGGCCTAGAAAGAAAGGCCTGGTGATGTACTTCTGAAAATCAGCCTGTGAAAACTGTGTGGGTCACGAAAGTCTGGTCCACAACCGATCATGGAGATGGTGCAAGACCGGGCAGCATTTCATTCCGTCGTGCTTGGGGTCACCATGAGGCAGGGGCCGACTCGATGTCAGCTCACAAGAACAGGAGTAAGACAGGATTAAACTTCTGTCTCACACGCCGTGTGGTCATTGGAATATCCAGGATTCTTCCACCTTGTTCCCCATCCCTTAGAGCCCCATTGTCATCTTGACAGTTGAATGTGACTCAGGCCATAACCAAGCACCAGCTCATAGAAGGTGAGGACAGGGTCCAGGGCGTGCAGTTTCCTTCTGAGGAGGTGACATGGACGTTATACAGATCACTTCGACTTGCATCCCTGAATTTAGAGACAAGGCCATGCCTGGCCACTGGGGTGGCTGGGAAATACAGTCTCTCACTGGGTAGCTGTGTGTCCAGCTGAAACTCTGTCACAGAGGGAAAAAGGGGACAGTGGGCTTTGAGGGGATAGCTGGGAGTCTGTTGCAGAGTGAGAAGAACTGTCGTCTTTGTCCTCGACTCAACCTTTTTCTCCGCTGTCATTCCTGACTTCCCGTCTCTACTCCTCCCAGTTGCCATCTACCTTGGGATCAAGCGGAAACCACCCCCCGGCTGCTCCGATTCCCCTGGAGTGTGAAGCTGACCAGCTCACGTCCTCCCGAGGCCCTGATGGCGGCCCTGCGCCAGGCCACTGCAGCTGCCCGCTGCCGATGCCGCCAGCCACAGCCGTTCCTGCTGGCCTGCCTGCACGGGGGTGCGGGCGGGCCCGAGCCCCTGTCCCACTTCGAAGTGGAGGTCTGCCAGCTGCCCCGGCCAGGCCTGCGGGGAGTTCTCTTCCGCCGTGTGGCGGGCACCGCCCTGGCATTTCGTACCCTCGTCACCCGCATCTCCAACGACCTCGAGCTCTGAGACACCACAGCACCGGGCCCCTTCCTCTTCCTCTCTCGTGCCCCCCTTGCCTTCTACAGGAAGGGAAGGGGCCAGGGAGGGGGCTCTCCCTTTATCGTCACCTCAGTTTCCCTGAATGAGATTTCAGGACAGAGAATGTTCCCTCTGCTGTTCTCTGGGGCCACTCGGCATGTGAGGGGTGGGGGGGGGCTTAGCAGGGAGGAGCTGGCACCTCCCTGGAGCCTCCAGCCAGCCTTGTCCCCCCTCGCCCTGCCATGGGGCACCTGAGGAGACTTTGGGGGCAGGTCAGGTGCAGTAAGGGAAACTGGGGAAACACTTCCATTCCTCACAAGAGCTCGAGAATCCAGCCTTGGGCAGGGGCAAGGAGAATCGCTGAGCCTAAAGACTGGAGAATTTGGGGGGCCGGGAGTGGGGTTCAGAGAGGCAGATTCCTTCCCATGCCCCCTCCCCACAGGCTCGAACCCCCTTCCTGCTCCAGGCTGGCGCGAGTCACTTTGTACAAATCCTTGTAAATACCCCAGCCCCTCCCCTCTGCAGAGGTCTCCCGAGGAGCTTCCGCCGTTGCCTCTGGGTTTTTAAGTTATTACACCCCACCCTCCTGTCAGCCCCCTCACCTGCAGCCTGTTGCCCAATAAACTTAGGAGAGTCCCCCCCCCCACGCTGCACCTGGGGTGTTCCTTCCCTGCCCTCACCTGCAAGGGAGATGAAGAGGAGGTGTGTGACTCTGGACCAGTGATTTCTCCTTTCTGAGCCTCGGTTTTCTCATCTGCAGAATGGGAGCAGTGGGGGTGTGAGAGTCAAGGATGACCATGAAAGAGAGTGGGACAGAGCTCGGCCTCGTCCACAAGGCTCCCCAGCACCTGTGTTGGGCTCCCCGTTCGTTCACTCACACACCCACCTGCCCGCCTGCCACGTTACACTGGACTCTTAGCGACTTCTTACTCCAGTAGTTCATTTATTCAATAAATAGTCCTTGACCAGTGTCTGCTCTGTGCCAAGCCCAGTGCTGGACATGGAGATACGAGGAGCTCCCGTCCAGGGCAGTGGGGCATGGGTTCTGAAACAATCACTTGAGAAACCAATTCCCTGGGGAGCCCAAAAGAGGGCATGTGGAGAGTCAGGAAGGTTTCCTAGAAGGAATGGTGCTGAAGTTGGGCTTTGAAGGATGAGTAGGAGTTGGCCGGGCATGGGGTATGTATGGCCTGGGCAAAAGCCTGGAAGTGGGGTGGTATATCTTCAGCTGAACTGTGGGTACATTCAGTGTGGCTGCTATGTTGGCGGTGGGTGGAGGATTAACAAAATCCTCCATACTGCTAAAGCAGAAAGGCGTCTGTTGGTGTATGTTACTTAGAAGCCAGGGGTGGCTGGCTTTAGGTACGGTTGGATCCAGGCATCAGGACATCTCCGCTCATTTCAGTATTGGTTTCATTCTCAAGGTAAGCACTGTCCTGGTAGCAAAGATGACCTGCAGCGTTTCCAAACTTGCATCCCTCTGGCTTCATTTCGGCAGCAGAAAGTTCCTCATTCCCGACTTCCCACAAAAGTCCCAGTGGAGACTCTCACTGACCCTGATAAGTCATATGATCGTCCCTGAGCCAGAATACACTCAACAGCCCAAGTTTCCCCAAAGGAAAGTCAAGGTGTGAGCAGAAGAAGCTGGACAGACTTAAGCAGTAGAACACTATCCGGTACAGGACTTGCTTCCACAGGGCCTTGGAGCCCTGTTGGTGCAGTAATTAACAGCTCTAGAGCTCAGGCTGCTAATCAAAAGATAGGCAGTTCAAATCCATCAGCTACTCCTTGGAAACCCCATGGGACAGTTCTGCTCTGTCCTATAGGGTCCTTATGAGTCAGAATCGACTCAACAGCAATGGGTTTGGTTTATGGGCCACAGCAAGCTGGCTTTTCTCTTGAGGGACTTGGGGAGCCATGGAGGGCTTTATGCAGAGAAGAGACTTAGTCAAAGCTGTGCTTCAGTTGCCCATCTGAAACATGATAGGGTCAACCTTGTGTTTTTTATGGGGGCCGGTGGGAAAGTCAAATGAGAAATGAGGGGTGGTAACAATTAAGGGTAGTCAGTGTTGAACATTTCTGGGCCTAGGCCGGAGTGGTTAAGAGCTTGGCTGCTAACCAAAAGGTCAGCAGTTCAAATCCACGAACCACTCCTTGGAAATTCTGTGGGGCAGTTCTACTCTATCCTGTAGTGTTGCTATGAGTTGGAATCTGACGGGACAGTGGCAATTTTGGGTTTTTTTTTCTTGGGGAGAGGGGAGCAAACCCCATTCCTGTCTTACTGAGTGAGGCCAGAAGTGAGGGCTGCCAGAATGGTGATGTGTTGAAGAATGAGGTGCTTATAGTTGGTGAGGGCAGAGATAACTGGGAAGGAGGGACCAACCCTGTCTTGAGATTTCAATCCCTGAAGGCTTTCTCTGGGCCCATCCCTGCCTCATGGGGTTCACATTTCAGTGGTGTTAATAGACATGTCCCTAAACAGTGGTGACCCAGGTGGGCAGGACTGGGGTGGGGGATGCTAGGGGTTGGGGGGAGTCCAGAGATGGGGTGCCTGCCCCAGCCAGGGAAGGCTTCCTGAAGAAGGAGCAACTGGGTTGTGACTGGAAGGTTGAGAGGAGCTAGCGAGACACGGGGAGGATGGTGTGTGTTCTAGGTAGATGGAATAGCATGTACAATGGCTGGGAAGCAGGAGAGCTCAGGTCCTTTGGCAAATGGTGTATTGATTCAGGGTGAGTATGGTGTCACTGGGAGAGATGTGGGCAGGGCCTGGAAGGTCGTAGAGAGGGACCTGGGCTTTCTCCTAAGGGCACTGGGGAACCATGGAGGGGTTGTGAGCAGGGGGAGGCAGGGGTAGGTTTGTGCTGTGTGCAGGATGAACGAGAAGGAGGAAGGAGACCCGTCAGGAGACTCAGGAGGAAGAAAGGGCAAAAAGGAGTGGATTCAAGAGAGAAGAGGCAAAGTGGGCAGGACATGGTAACTGATGGGTACCAGGGCTGCAGGAGAGGGATGGGCCAGGCTGGTTCAGACTGTCCCCGCTGGGGTGGTAGGCTCAGCAGGTGGAACTGGATTGGTGGTAGGCTCTTCACTTGAGGGTAATATTGTAAAGGGAACCCCAGCATCTGACAGGTACTGCATGACCTTTGGGGTCTCTTCTAACCTTCCTATCTCAGCAACTTCCCTGGGAACCCTTGGGGACACCCTTGGGCCTCAGGTTCTCTATCTGTAAAACGTGGTGAGGGATTTGTTAATCTCTAAGGGTCTTTCAGCTGTGTCACTCATAAGGTTTGAAATAGAGCCTCCGCCGGGTTGTTGAGGGCTCTGTCTGCCATTTACTCAGTCTCACGTTTCTTCTGAAGCCTTTGTACCTTTCTGGGCCCACCTACCATGCGCTTGCTTAAGTAGACCTCAGCCTGTTGGGCTGAATAGAGATACTATATTCAGATGCTTTTTGATTTCTTTTACCTACTCCTCCCACTCCAATTGCTCTATCATGCCCCCCTACCAGCTCCTTCCTGGGACCAAGCTCTCCAAAATGTGGATTCCCTAAAGACTTCATGGGGATGCCCTGATCTAAGCCATGGTCTGCAGAAGGAAACAGCGTGAACAAAGACACTGAGGTGGGAATTGCAGAGTGTTAAGGAGCAAAAGGAGTAGTGGGAAAATAACTGGAAAGATAAGTCTTCAGCAAATGGTATGCATTTCAGAGTGACCTTGAAGAATATTAAATATTAGGAGTGACTTCTAAGAGCTTTGGGGAGCCATGGATGGTTCTTGAGCAAAGTAGTGAGGGAAGTTCAATAGAATGGTAGCAGCTATAAAGGGATGAAGTCAGACCAGACAGAGGGAGGCCAGTGAGGAGGCTGGAACAGCAGCTCAGGACAAGTTCTAGAGCTTGGACAAGAGAGGAAATCATACCGGAGGTAGATCTGATAAGATGTATGGGAGATCTCAAGCTGGAGGCCCGCAGGCCAAATTTAACCCTCAGGCATTTTGTTTGACTGGCCCATTTCAATTTTAAATTTGAATGCTTTGAGGCTTTCCGTTCACACAGATCAGATTGCATTTCTCTCCCGTGTGGACCCTGTGTTTGAGATCTGAGCGTAACTAATTGGGAGCAGATGGTGGGAAAAGCCCAAGCTTGGCTGTGTGACATTGGGCAAATCATCATACCTCTCTGGCCCTCATATTCCCCATAGACACTTATAATTTTGGGGCTAGACTGGGTACCCCTAACTTTGCTTCGTTTTAGAGATGAGATAAAAGATGCCTAGTACAGGCCTAGAGAGGTCACACACAACAGTCAATTGCAAAAGTCCCCTCTCCCTCTATAGCTATCGGACACAGAGCTAAGGCCGCCTTTGCTTTTATTCCTTCGGGCAGAGAAAAAGCCCAAGCTCTAGAAGTACCAGGGAGCTCCCCATTAGTCAGAACTCCTGGTGGTGGGCGGAGCTGTGGGAAAAAGGGAGGTTTCTCATTGGCCGGAGCCCACAGGATGGAGCCTATTGATTGGAACTCTGGTTGGGGTTGGAACTCGGAGAAGGGTGGCTAGAGGCCCCAGTTGGCAGAACGATTATGGGAGGGGCTCCCGATGGAAAGGGCGGGGCAAGGGATGAAGGGGTGGGCCTTCGGTGGGCTGGGTCCTCCCATTCGCTGGGGCTCCAGCAGTCGGCGGCGGACGAGCGAGCGCACTGGGCGCCTACTTCTGGGCGGGGATCATGTCGTCGATGGACCCACCCTTCTCCAGCTTCTTCTCCATCTCCACCATGAGCTTCACGCCATCTACCACCAGCTGCACCTGTTCTACCTCGGACGAACCCAGCCGATCGGCGTTGGACACATCGAACACTGAGCCCACGGCAGCGGTGTCCACGCCACCTGCGGGAGTAGGGACAGGAGCGTGAGGAGGGACAGGAGATGCAGGAGCAGGCCGGGGATGCGGCCCCGTGCCAACTGCAACAGCCTCGTGTAGTGAGCGCCTACTGCGTTGTGTATATGCAGACTTAGAGAATATCTGTCCATTCATGGGCCCACGTCTCCAGGTTTAGGTAGCTCACCCCTCAACCATCCAACGTGAAAATATAACATAGTGGGTAAGCCCAGTTCTGCAGTCGTGCGGCTTGAGGTCGACTCCTGATCATCCCCACCTTTACAGATGGGGAAACTGAGGCCCTGATGGGGACAGGGGACATGCACAATGTATATTATATAATCATGATGTTATATTGACTTCTATGAGGTAGTCCTGTTAAGTCCACTTTATGGAGAAAGAAACTGAGGTCCCCAAAGGAGCAACCCTTGTCCGACTCTAGATTTGAACCAGATATGTGTTCCAGAACTCGCGGTGATGCCCTTTGGCCCTTTGATCGTGAAGAGTCCGCTCCAGACGCCATGGTGTGAGGATGAGGGGGCCACACACCTGTGCCCCGCTTCTGCAGGCGCAGGCGGGTGAGGATCTCCTCGAACTTGGGGTGCTTGCTCAGGTGCGGCAGCTTCACATGCACACCTCCACGCAGCCCGGTGCCCAGGTTGGACGGGCAGGTGAGCACGTAGCCCAGGTGCTCGTTCCACATGAAGGGGTGGCCGGCTTTCTTGAAGATCTCCTCGATCTGAGGAGGTAGAGGATGAGAACAGGGGTTAGTGCCAGAGGGCGCCCCCAAATACCGGCGGGGTCCGGAGGGACAGAACGTAAGGACAAGGGTGAAAACGGGATTCCGAAGGGCGGGGCTAGAGAACAGGGATGAGATGAGATAATGAGGTGAGGGGCCTCGACCTCACAGATGGAGACAGGATTCTGAGGGGCTGGGCTTGAGGCGTGGGAGGCGAGTTCTGAGGGCGGGGCGTGAGAATGCGGGGGCAAGGTGTGCTCTGATGGGCGTACTTGGAAATGCGGGAGAGGGTGGAGGCGAGGTCCTGAACTGGGTACTAGGAATAGTGGGTGGAGGCAGGATCTGAGGGCGGGGCGTGAGAATGTGGGTGGGGCGGGTTCTGAGGGGGCGGGGCATGAGAAGAGTGGAAGCTGGGTCCCAGAGGATGGGTTAGTTCTCTGGGGGTGTGAGCCCCTGGGGCGCAGGAAGCCAGCTCCTGGAGGTTAGAAATCAACGTTCCTGGGCAGAGGGTGAGGAGGGCTAGCAGAATGAGGGTCATGTCAGACGATGGAGGCCCTAGAAGACTGGGAATTTGGGGTCAGAGGATCAGAGGACCAGAAGTGGTGGGTCAGAGCTAAGTCAGGGTTACAAACATGGTTGGGTGTCAGAAGTGGGCGTTCGGAGTGGAGCCAGAAGTCAGCAGCGAGGGGCAGACACCCACCTTCTGCAGCCCCACGCAGAAGCGGCGGAAAACCTCCTTCATGTTGCCTCCTTTCTCCATGGAGATGACCCGGAGGTGGTCCTCCTCGTTCACCCACACCAAGAAGGTCTTGCTTTCATTGTGCCTAGGCGAGGCAAGAATGGAAGGAGTCAGCTGCCAGGAACTCCATTTCCCGCCCTCTCCTCAAACACGTAGCCACCCCGGGGTGGGGGGGGGGGGGAGTGGGCCTGAGGAGCACAAGGGCGGGGGTGATATCTGTTTCCACAAAATCGCAGAAGCTTAAACCCGTAAACTCTAACGTTATAGATCTAGGAAACCTCGAATTCTGGGATCAAGGGCTTTTAGGGTCTTATCTTTGAACAACATTAAATTATAGAACAGAAACTTGGAAGCAGAACTGATAATCTTGGAAATCCTACATCTTGGGTCTGGATGGGAGAATCATCCTATAACACTGTTGTTAGTGGCCATGGAGTCGCCCCCAGCTCATGGCGACCCATGCACAACTGAAGGTAACACTGCCCGCTCCTGTGCCATCCCCATGATCGGTTGCAGATCAGACTGTTTTGATCCACAGGTTTTCATTTGTTGATTTTCAGAACCAGATTGCCAGACCTTTCTTCCTAGTTTGTCTTAGCCTGGAAGCTTCGCTGAAACCTGTTCAGCATCATAGCAACATGCAAACCAGATGGTTGGTAGATGCGCATAAGTTGCGTTGGCCGGGAATGGAATCTGAGTCTCCCAAACACAAGGTGAGAATTCTATCACTGAACGACCAATGTTCTCCTTAGAAGCCTGTAATCTTAGCCCCATAAAACATTAAGATATAAAAATGTTTGAAAGTGTGGAATTACAGAAGCCAATACTAGTGAAATCTTAGAGCCTAGAAATATTTGAAAATTTAAAGTCTTTTTTTTTTTAACTGAGAAGGGCTGCCCAGAAATGAATCAAATTTTAATCAGACATGATCGAGCCTAACCTTCTGTTTGGTAACACGGGTTACACAGCAAAGCTACGCACTTTGTAAAAAACACTGCATACTATAGAATACAAGCCCCCTAGGAAGAGGGCATATGGCAAAGGAAAGGACCCAGAGCTTGTTCAATTCAATAACGGCCTCTCAAACTCTGATTTCATCAATAGGAAATAACCGACATCATGAAAGTCAGGTATTGGTAGACCTTCATTAAAACGTCATCATTTAGCATTTGTCTGATTGCTTTTTTTTTTGTGTGTGTGTGTGTGTTTTAGACAAAGGTTTACAGAGCAAATTAGTTTCTCATTAAACAATTAATACATATATTGTTTTGGGACATTGGTTTCCAACCCCGCAATGTGTCAACACTCTCCCCTTTTCGACCTTGGGTTCCCCATTTCCATTTGTCCAGCTTTCCTGTCCCCTCCTGCCTCCTTGTCCTTGTCCCTGGGCTGGAGTGCCCATTTAGTCTCATTTTGTTTTATGGGCCTGTCTAATCTTTGGCTGAAGGGTGAACCTCAGGAGTGACTTCAGTACTCTGTTAAAAGGGTGCCTGGGGTAAAATCTTGAAATCTTAGAATCATCTGTATATTTGAGAACCCCAGACACCCTAATTCTTTGAAACCTAGGTTTGTTAAACATTTTTAAGTCTTTTACGACCAGAATCAGAGACTCAAAGATCCACAGAAAGTCTAACTAGCAACAATAGTTAATAACGATAATACTAATAACCAACACATACCAAGCACTTACTATGTACCAGTCACTGCTTTCAATACTTTACATGAATTAACTCATTCCAGCCTCACAAGAAACCCAAAAGCTACCAATTGTCATGCCCCCATTTTACAGATGGGGAAACTGGGGTAGAGAAAGGTTAAATAACTTGCCCAAGGTCAAACAGCTCCTCCGTGGCAGAGCTGGGATTTAAATCCAGGGAGTCTGATTCAAGTCAAGGTCTTAACGGTCACTCTCCTGGTCAAGTTTCCCCAAATGTGACACACAGAGCAGGGAAGGGTGGGGGAGGATGAGGTCATTTTCTGTGGTCTTTGGAAACAAAATCATTTCTATGACCTTGATTTTGGAGGTAAGGATCATGGGGGAACTGGAGAAGGCCGAGGGGTAACGGAGGCCGTGGGGCAGGAGGGCCTCACCAGATGCCGCGGGCGTCGGGCCAGTCTCGGGCCATGCCTGAGGCCAGCAGCAGTGGGGACACGGGCTTGTCAAACAGGAAGTGGTCGTCAATGAGCTGCTGCTGCTCCTGCTCGGTCATGCTCTTCAGCGGGTAGTATTTCCCCTTGAACTCGCCCTTCAGACTGTTGAGGGCTGAGGGGCCACACAAAGGCATGGTCAGCAGCCTGCCCCGCCTCAAGCGGGAGTGGAGACCCGGGCACCCCCACACTACTGCTGCCCTTAACGGGCCTGGACCCGGTGAACGGCGCCTAAATACTGCCTAAACATCGTGTCTAAACCCAAATTCATGACTTCTGCCCAAGAACATTTTCCTTCTTGCCTGCCCAGGCCCCAAAACAGCCATCATTATGTGCTCAAGCCCGAAAACGTGGCTTCTTCCCTTCCTGTCACTGACCCTCATATCCAATCCACCTGCAACAATTGTGTACTGGAGCCGGCTTCCTACTTGCTGACAGGAAACATAGTCTCAGGAATGGTGGAAGCCATTAGTAAAAATTATTATTATATACATCATCTGTATATATTCGTGTGTGTAATAAATACGTATGTATGTATTATTTATATGTATGTATATTAATCACATTTATATTTTCATGTATTTATATAATAAATATATTTATATATTACATATTATAATATTATGTTTATATGCTATATTATATTACTTTATATTATAATACATCAGATATAATATATAGTCTTAAAATTAAATTATGACAAATTACAGTGAAATAAATTGTATTAAAAACAAAGGTAATAAATACTCAGAACTATCCCTTTCTACTTACATTTACGGTTATCTGTGTTCTTGAAGTTATTTTCATCTCTTTTATCTGTGTGGTGGAAATACTATAGAATGATGTGGTACTGTGTGTCTCTTCCCATCTCTGTATGACATCACGTCGTTAGTTTAAAATTGGCCATAGTAGAAGAATTTACACCACAGAGATTGGCAGTTACTATACATCAGGGCTTTTTGTTGTTGTTGTTTTTTAAGAGAGCCAGGTGTTAAACGTTTACCAGTACACCACTGTCTGCAAACCCTCCCAAAAACATACCCACTATTTCTCCCCATCCTGTTGCCTGTCCTTCATCCCTTCTTGGGACCATTACAGCTGCCTCCTCACTGGTCTTCTGCTCCTGCCTTTGCTCACGCCTTCTCAGTCTGCTCCCCACCCAACAGCTAGAAGGATCCATATCATCTAGACCTGTTCCTCCTCTGCTCTTCACTTTCATGTGGCTTCCGCCTCACTCAGAGTCAAAGCCAAAGTCCACAGCTCCGCACAAACTGGCTTCATCTCCCACCCTCTCCCTCTCTCCCCACTCTGCTCCAGCCACGCTAGTCTCCTTGCTCTTTCTCCATCATACATTCCCATCTCAGGGCCTTTGCACTTGGCAGTTCCACCTGCCTGGAACTCTTCCCAATGTAGGCCCTTCTTGTCAATCAGGTCTAGCTCCTCCTTTCTAAAGTAGCTCCTCCTCCTCAGTCATTCTCTGCCACACCCCCTGTTTCTGGCGTCTTGGCACTTTGAAGTTATCTTGTTTGTTTATTGGTTTCTGTGTTTCCTCTCATCCCCCTCCCAGGCTGAGAGCTCTGTGAGAGCAGTAAGCTTGGCCATCTTATTCATCATGATCCCCATACAGGGCCTGAATAGCCATAAATGTTCACTGGCTTGCTGCTGGCTGACTGGATAGATGCATGGATGGATGGATGGATGGACGGACGGATGGATGGATGGATGGATGGATGGACGTCAGGGTACTGGAGTAGTTGAGTGTTTTCGTGGGTCTTCTCAGGGCCCCTCAAGTTTTGACACTCCTCTACCCCTGACCTCCACCAGGGGCAATGCTGACAGCTATCACTCATGAAGCAACCCCCCAACCCATAGTTTACCAAGCTCCTCCCATGTTTTGAAAAATGGGCGCCCACGGAGGAGCAGAGCCAGAACTGGGTCACCCCTGGCTCTCACCTTCCACGGAGAGTTTCTCCACAGCCCTGCGCTCGCCACGGGAGCAGTGTGGGGGCAGCGAGTAGCCCTTGATGCTGCGTCCCGTGCGGACACGGCTGCTGAGCACGTAGTTGGGATCCAGGTCGTCTCCACCCTGCAGAGCGGGTGGGGGATCAGGGCCAGGCCGAGCCTCCTTAGTGTGCCCCCGCCGCCTACCTCCTGGACCAGCACACCCCATCTCCCCCCAGATCCTCCTCAGTTCTCTCTAGCTCTGGTTTTCTGCTGCTTCCCTTGCCCCTTCCCTCCACTGGGCTGCTCCCAGCCACACATACCCCATCCTGCCCTCCCTGGCTCAGTCTCTCCCTTCTCTCTCTCTCCCTCATCTCAATCTTTTTTCTCCATTAAAAAAAAAAAAAAAAAAAACAGTTGCCATCGAGTCGACCCCAACTCATGGTGACCCCATGTGTGTCAGAGCAGAACCATGCTCCATAGGGTTTTCAATGGATGATTTTTGGAAGCAGACCACCAAGCCTTTCTTCTGAGGCATCTCTGGGTGGACTTGAACCTTCAAACTTTTGGTTAGTAGCTGAGCTGTTAACCATTGCAACACCCTGGAACTCCTTTCTGTCCATACCTCCCCCACTTCTGTTTCTCTTCATCTCTCTCTGTCTCTCACTCTCCCTATCTCTCTGACTGTACCTGTGTCTCTCCTCCCATCTCTCTCTGTCCCTGTCTCTCCATTCCTCACATCTCTGCCTCTCCCCATCTGTCTCCCTTTCTCTGTTTCTGTTTCTCTCTTTTTCACATCCCTGCCTGTTTTAGTGCCTTCCTGGTCTCTCTCTGTCTCTCCTCTGTCTGTCTGTCTCCATATCTCTCTGTCCTTGTGTCTCTTCCCATCTATCTCCACATTTCTTCCCATCCCTGTCCATCTCCGTGTTTCCCTAAGTGTCTCTCTCTCCATCTCTGTCAGCCTGTGTGTGTCCCTCTCTCTGTCAGTCTCTGTGTCCCTCTCCATATCTGGTGGTCTCTGTGTCTCTCTGTGTCATGTCTCTCTGGGTATCTCTGGTGGTGTCTGTGTTTCTAGGTGTCTCTCCCCACCTCTGTCCTTCCCTGTGTCTCTCCTCCCTTCTCTGTCTCTCCCCGTCTCTGTCTTTCTCCTCCTCCCCCTCTCTCCTTCTCCCCTCTAATCTCTCTCCCCACCCCTGGGGCACTAACCTTGAGGTTCTCATGGTTGAGGTCAGTCTTGTGCTTGTCAGTGGGTTTGTAGCCCCCGTGCCGGTCATGGATGACGGTGTCGAAGAGATCCTTGAAAACGGTGTAGGACTCCTCGTCACCGGCCACACAGCCCACGGTCATGATGAAGGGGTGACCTGGGGAGTTGGGGTGAGGTCAGAGGGGCTTGGCCCCAGCAAAGAAGACCTCATGCTCACTGAGAGCGGTGCCCGAAGGCCTGGACACATGCTGATTTGTATATTTTCACAGCAGCCCTAAACACAGGTGCCAATTGTTCAGGAGAAGAAACTGAGGCTCAGAGAGAGTAAACGACTTTCCTGGGGACTCTCATGACAATTGTCTATGTTTACTGAGTGGTTTATCAGAGCCCAGAGGAGAGAGAGAGAGAGAGAATGTGTGTGTATGTGTGTGTCTGTTGTGTCAGGGGAGGGGGTGTTCATTCAAGACTTATGGGTCAGGATTGAGAAGGGTGAAGGTTAGCAAGGTGGAGGGGGGTGCTGGGAGGATCCAGGTGGCATCCAAGATTGGGGAGGATGCTGGGTGCAGGAACCAAGGAGAAAGGAGAGCCTCAGGGAGCAAGTTAAAAAAAAAAAAAGGTTACCATGAGTCGACTCTGACTCAGGGAAACTCCATGTGTGTGCTAGAGTAGAACTGTGCTCTACAGGATTTTAAATGGCTGATTTTTTTGGAAGTAGAGTGCCAGGCCTTTCTTCCAAGGCACTTCTGGGTGGACTCGAACTTCCAACCTTTGGGTTAGCAGGCAAGCACGTTAACAGTTTGCATCACGCAGGGATTAGCACTTTGGAGTTTCCAAATCATGAAATCTTAGGCTAAAAATGTTTAGAATCTCAGACTATGAGAGGGTCAGGATGATGAGACTTGAAAGGAGACCCTTTTATTTCCCAGATGGGGATCCAGAGGCCTGGAGAGAGAGAGACTCTCTCCTCAATCACAAGATGAGCAAGAGGTGAAGACAGGACTAGAACCTTGTCTCCAACCACCACTTCCAGTCTCCTTGTGGGGTATCCTTCGAGAAAGAACCACAACACTAATAATGTTGTTGGGTGCTGTTGAGTTGACTCCAACTTAAAGCGACCCGATAGGACAGAGTAGAACTGCTCCATAGGGTTTCCAAGGCTGTAATCTTTACCGAAGCAAATTGCCAGGTCTTTTCTCCCTTGGAGCAGCTGGTGGGTTTGAACCACCGGCTTTTCAGTTAGCAGCCAAGCGCTTAACCACTGCACCACCAGAGCTCCCTCACACTAATAATACCCCGTGTCGTATTCTGAGTGCTCACTGTGTGCCAGACACTGCTGGAAGCCCTGGACACACACTGACTCGTATATTTTCACAACATGGATGCCCATTTTTCAGCTGCAAAAACCGAGGCTCAGAGAGATTAACTGACTTCCTCGAGGTCTCACATTATAACTGTGTACATTTACTGAGTGGTTTACCATGTGCCAGGCACTGTCCCAAGCCCTCAAACAGCCCCATGAGGATGGTCCCCATTTTACAGATGAGAAAACCAAGGCCCAGGGAGGTAGGATTGGTGCCTAGAATTGATGCTACAGTGGGTCTGAAGGCATCACCCGGAGGCTTACCTGGGTTGTCCACACCCGTCTGGATGACATCGTCCAGGGTAAAGCCCGATGGCGTCTCCTTGTCCCTCAGCTTCTTGTAGACATCGAGGGTCAGCACCTTGGCCATGTGGTTGTTGTGTTTGCTGAGGTCCGGGTACTCCTCCTCGGGCTTGTAGTTCAGCTTGAACTTGTTGTGGGTGTTGCCGAACGGCATGGTGGCGGTGGGCAGGCCTGGTGGGCAGGGAAGGAACGGAAGATTAGCCGACACCCAACAGAGGCCAGGAAGGGAACAGAGCAAGGCTTCGGGGGCAGGCAGGCCCAAGGACAAAGCTTGACTCCTGTGCTGTGTGACTTGGAGTAAGTGGGGTTCCCTCTCTGAGCCTTTGAATCTTGGCAAGAGGCATCAGAAAATCTTGACTTAGGATCTCGGCTCTGCCACAACCTGGCTAGTTGACCCTGGACTATAATTTTGCTAGAGACTCAGTTCCTCCAGCTAGAAAATCAGTGGGAAAACCCCTGGGCTGGAGTAGTACTATCGTATGGTGAAGAGTGTGAGTTCTGGAAGCAGACAGCCTGCGTTTGAATCCCAGCTCTGCCGTTTAAAACTAGCCATGTGACCTTGGGCAAATTACTCAACCTCTCTGCACTTCAGCTTTGTTGTTTGTTGAGTGCCTTCAAATCGACTCCAACTCACAGCGACCTCACATACAACAGAACAAAACGTTGCCCGGGCACAAGTTAAAGAGTGTAATCGATGTCACTGAATTGTACGTGTAGAAAAACTGTTCAAAATTAGTGTATGTTTTGCTGAGTATATCCTCAACAGCAACAACAAAATAAATAAAAAACAAACGTTGCCCAGTCCTGCTCCATTCTTCCAGCACTATATCGGACAACGTCCTGTTGTGATCCATGAGGTTTTCACTGGCTAATCTTTGGAAGCAGATCACCAGGCCTTTCTTCCTAGTCTGTCTTAGTCTGGAAGCTCTGCTGAAACCTGTCCACTATGGGTGACCCTGTTGGTATTTGAAATACCAGTGGCATATCTTCCAGCATCACAGCAACACGCAAGCCACCACCGTGCTACAAACTAACTGAGGGGTGTGCTTCAGCTTACTTATCTGTAAAATGTAAAAAAAAAAGTGTAAAATAGCACCCACTTCATGGGGGTGTTGTGAGAATGAAATGAATTAATGCATGGGAAGCACTTGGAACAGGGCCTGGCACACAAGAAGCATTTTACTTATTATTGTTGTTGTTAGTTTAAGTCTGTGAGAGGAGCTGGTGCCCTGGTGGAAGTGAGGGCATTGCTGGGAATGAGTGTGTGAGCAGAGAAAGGACATTGTCTCCCCAAAGATTCTTCGACGCTCAGTGAAGGAATGAGGGCAGGGGGGGAGGGAGGGCTGGTGGCTGTCCCTGCCTATGCCTGCCGATGACACCCCTGCCTGCTGACAGGAGCCGGTTGGAAAGAAATCTCAGACTCCGGTGTCATCAGAGCTGGATTCAAATCCCACCTATGCCATTTCCCTGATGTGTGACCCCAGACTAGTGGCTCTGCCTCTCTGAGCCTCTGTCTCCTGTGATCTCAGCCATCCCCGTGGGGTGGCCAGGAGGATTCTTCCAACTCGGTCATATGGGGCTGAGCACAGGCCCTGGCGTGGAGTAGGTGCCCGGTACCCAGCCAGGTGGCTGCTATTATTGTTATTATTACTTAGTCACCAGCCCCAGAAAGGAGGGGAGACCCTCCAGCAGCAGTGGCAGGGCTGGGACACCCACACCCAACTCTGGGGACGGGGAGCAGGTGGGATTGTAGGAAGGACATGGGGACCAGGAGACCTGAGGACGGATGCACCAGGCCAGAGGGTGGGGATGGGGACCCACAAAAGACCTTTGGAGTTGCTGCCCAGGGTAGGGGTTATTTTTAGAGTCTGGCAGGCTCCTTGCCTCTCAGCTGGTGCCCCCTCCGCCCCCACATTCCAGGGGCTTGGCTTGCACCAAGTCACCAGGCCGGAGACAGGTGGGCCAGGGTGGCTGGGAGGACACACAACCAGGCTTTGGGGTTCAAGGACATCTCAGGCTCCCAGCCCAGAGCCCCTCCCCTTCAGACGGTGTCCCCACCCCATCCCTGCCAGGGACACCCTGTGGACAGGGCACTGAGGCCAGGTGGGTGACCCCAAGAGACACAAGCAGACACAGCCTCAGAGCCACACACACAACATCATAGCCCAGGACAGTCACTCACCATGGACACCCCAAGTCACACTGTGAAGAGTCACACGGTCACACCTCCAGGACAGGGACACACCCAGAATACAGGCAGCCATGCAGAGCCCACGGAAAGGCAGACACAAGGGCACAGAGACACAACAAGGACACACACGGCTGCAAATGCAAAGACACTGCCACACCTGTTCTTGCAGATCACACAGGTGACACACAGATGCCCCACAAAGCTTGTGGCATCCACTCCTGATGACAAACCCTAACAGACTCCTTTCTTCTTCGCGATCCTGCCCCCCAAACCTACGCCACAGAGACACAAGTCACAACAGGGGGTTAGGTGAGCACCCAGGTGGAGGGGACACCCAGACACACTAGGTCACTTTCTATACTCAGACCACATTGTGGACAAGAGGACAGGCGGGAGTGGACAAAAGAGGCCTCTTTAGCTCGGCCTCTAGCGCCCATGGGGCCCCCACTCTGGACCCCACCCTGACTCCCACCCCGACTCCCACCCCGGTGATACCTGGCTGGGCTGTGCTCAAGGGGCTGTCTGTATCCTCTGCGGCGACACTGACCCAAAGGCAGGACCTGCAGCCCCGGCCTTATATAGGGGGGTCTGGGCTGTGCTATTGGCTGGGAGGGGCTGCCCCCAGGGAGGAGGCTGCAGGGCAGCTGAGCCTCTCAGCTCCCTGCCTGGGCACCATGCCCACCTTGAACCCAGGCATCCTTTGCACCCAGCCCTATGACCTTGTATGGGCCGCCCCAAGGGCCGGCTCAGCTCCCCCCCTCTAGCTGATCCTCCCACCAAGTGCTGAGTCGGGCTGGCGGGGACAGCTGGCCTCCCGCCGGGAACATGGATGGCGATAGGGCACATAGAAGCCACCCTCCCCTGGGGCCCCCGGCCTGCCACTCTGAGCTCCACTAGCCCTGGGCCAAGGCCAGTCTTCAGCCCCTTCCTCTGCCCCTCTCTGCAGCCCCTAAACCCATTGGCCCAGGCAAGCATTAGATACTGAGTCCTCATCAACTGCTTAGAATCAGCGCCTGCACCATGTTACAAAACCCTGCAGCAATGACCTCAGGAGGCCCAGACCCGTCTTGCAGAGAAAGAAACAAATTCTGAGAGGTCCTGTGGCTTGCCCGCTGCCACTCAGCTAGGGAGAGTTTTCCACCAAAGCCGGGACTGAAACCCAGGGCCATCTGATCCCCGAGACCTGTGCTTACATGCTCCTTCCTAGTGGATGTGGGAGTGAGAGGGAAACTGAGGCACGCTGAGGAGAGGAGGTTCAAACACAGGGCCTTCCCCACTGCCATCATCCTGGGAGATTTCGGTCATTAAGACGCAGCCGAGGGGACAGGAGAGACTCTGCCGGTCAGGAAGGGAGTTATTTTTAGAGCACGCTTCTCTGTCTCCTCTGCGAAGACCGAGCCCCCGAGGCGCTAGGATGGGGGGGCGTGAAGGGGGGCAGGTGTTGGGGGGGTCGCCACGTGTCCTGGTTAATTATAACCGGGCGGCTCGGGTGTCCCGCACGTTGCCTCCTTACAAGGGCAGCTGCGGCCCCGGGAAGCAGCTTCCACCCCCGGGAAGGGGGCTGGGCGGCAACGCGGTTCAGAGGGCGAGCGCCGGACTCAAGCAGACCGGGCGTCGTGGGAGCTCTCGGCGCCTCGACTGTGACCCAAGGGTCGCAAGGACTGGGGAGGGGATTCTGTGGAAGATGGGGGTTGTGGGGCAGAGAGGAAGCTGCTTCCTCCACCTGGGAGGCACCGGGATTGCAAGACTGGAGGAGCCGCCTCCTCCAGGAAACGCCCAGGATTGCAACGGAGAACAGCGTGTTGCCTCCCCTCCAGGGGACTCCACCTTTTCTGATGTTTCCTGGGTCTCCCCCATTTCTTCCCAGGCAGATGAAGACTGGCTTAGGGCAAGGTGGCCTCCCTGCCTTTTCCAGATACCTGGTTTGGGGTTGGTGGATGGAGGGCCCCAGCCCCTGACCCCTCCACCTCAAGGTCACGTTGGGAAAGGTCTAGTTCCCTGTTAGGGAAACTGAGGCCCAGAGACCTTAAAAAAGAAAAGAAAAGAAAACCGGCCCAAAATCTTTATGCATTTATCATTTCAACGATTATTTATTGGACACTTACTGGGGACATTCCCTGAGTGGTACAAATGGTTAATGTGTTCAGCTGCTAACCAAAAGATTGGAAGTTTCAGTCCACCCAGAGGTGCATCGGAAGAAAGGCCTGGAGATCTGCTTCTGAAAAATCAGCCACTGAAAACCCTACAGAGCACAGTTCTACTCTGACGCATGTGGGGTCGCCATGAGTCAGGTCGCCAGGAGCTGGGGACAGCTCTACAGCAACTGGTGTGTATGTGTGTACTGGGGACACAGCAGCAACTGAACAAAACTCCTGCCCTCACAGAGGTGATGTTTTAGTCACAGTGAACAAGTATATATTTACTGTAATATCAGGGGGCAAGAAGGGCTTTGAAGGAAAATAAGAGAGGGTAATGGGGTGAGAGTGATGGTGCAGCAGCGGCTATTTTAGAAAGGGAGGTCATGGCAGGCCTCTCTGAGGAGGTGACATCTGAGCAGAGATTGGAGGAAAAGGAGGGAGCTGGAGGCAAAGTGTCGTGTGCGGGGGGGGGGGGGGGGAGGCAGTAGGTACAAAGGCCCTGAGGTGGAAGGCCGCTGGCATGCCTGAGAGACAGTGAAGAATCAGGTGGTTGGAGCAGATGAGGCAGAGGGGAGAGTGGGAGGAAGACGATGAGGTTCAACAGGGGTCAGGAACAGACCCATAGGGCCCTGCGGGCTCTGCGGAGGAGTTCAGATTCCACCGTGCATAGGATGGGAGCCACTGAGGGTTGTGAGCCGAGGAGAGACCTGAGCCCCCTGAGCCCCGGATAACCCTGTGTGGGCGCATTTAACAGTCATTTTGGGCACACAGCCATCAGAAGCCGTTTCTATGTTTGGAGAATTCCCCACCCTATGACCGCCTCCTCTGGAGAAACGGAGAACGCCAGAAACTCGGTTTCCCAGAATCCCTTGCAGCAGGAGTTCAGTCACGTGGCCTGAGCTGAGCCAATCAGACGCACCAGCAGGACCCTGCGCTGTGAGCGCTACCTGCTTTATCTTGTTTGAGTTGGAGTTTGGGAGTATCATGCTCCCCATCATGTATCTTCATCCCGCCCACCCAGAGCCAGTCTCCAAGGCCTGCCAGTCCGTCATTTCGCTCCCCACGGCCCAACCTGGCTCAGGCCTCTCCTCCTCCCCTCCCCCACAGCTCCTCCTCAGTCTTGCACACTCCCGTCCACCCCCTACCGACCTGTCTCTCTCACCTGCTCAGAACCTGCCACAGCTCCCCAGTGCCCTCAGGGTAAATGAGTATTTGCTAAGTAAACAATACAGTGAAACCTGTGAGAGCTGGAACTCAACGGGGCCGCCTTGTTTTTCCGAGTCTCGCCAGTTTTCCGCTTTTGACAGGGTGCAGTCCTACCATTTTTCTATCGCTCTGTTAGTGGAAAATACTGGAGTTTTCCTTCTCTGACAGGTTTCCACCATACACGGGTTCCGGCTTTTGCAGGTTTTACTATAATAGCTGTATGCATCAATTGCAGGCGTCAGAAACTGTTCTACCCAGGTTAGCAGATGGGGATTTACTACCAGGTATTAGATACTCACAAAATATTGGAAGGGCTGAAGGAGAGGGTTCGAGGCTGGTCCTCCAGGAACACCTCTCGCTCCCAGAACCACGCTCTCTCTGGGAACTCTCATGTTTAGCTTTCCAGCTTCTTCATTGACAGGAGGGTGCCTAGAAGGAGGCTGGCATGAATGTTGAGTGGCCACTCAACAGGCTCCTCCGCCTTCCTTTTTATTAAGCACTTCCTATATGTCAAGCCCTGTGCTGAGTGCTTTTCATACATTAACTCATATAACCTTCCCAACAAGAAGGCTCAGAGAGGTTAAGTGACTTACCCAAGGGCACACATCTGGGAAGGGGTAGAGCTGGGAGTCAAACTGGCACAGGGCTACTGAGTGTAGGTTCAGGCCTTAGTGGAAAAAAAAAAAAAAAATTGCGGGCTTCCCAGAAAGGTCATAGGCTATATTGTCAGCTCAGGGTTGCTTTCCAGGTCATCAGGTCCTGGTCATGGCCAGGATTGGGAGAGGGCTTAGGGGAGTGGAAGGGGAGGCCATTACAAGGGTAGTGGGCCATGGCAGTGGAGTGCTGCCCTCCCAGAATCTCCCATCCCCAGGGGAGGGATGGGAACAAGGGACATCCTAGGAAAAAGAGGATTTGGGCAAAGGTCTGCTCTGCAATGCATGATGCCATATGGTTCAGGAAGACAAGTTGTAAATCAAGGCCAGCCCCAGACCTGGGGAGTTGAGGGCCTGCGCACTCCTCCTTCTTGTCCCCCAAGAGCAAAGCTAGACCTGCTACAGCCCTGTAAACTGCTGAACAGAGTTGTGCCCAATATGAGGAGGGTGGCAAGCCAATAAGATAAAGTCTTTCATGACTGCCCCTCCCCAGTGCCTCCCAAACAGTTTCACTATACATTTTCCTCTAGGTGCTGCTTTAGATGCACCCCACCAACTGTTTTTTTGTTTGCTTGTTCGTTTACACTCTGTTATCATTTCAATTTTATTCTTTACATTAGAAATGCTGTATCTGAGTAAATATGGGATATTTGGATGGCCGTATTTATTATTTCTTGAATTTATTTTTAAATTTATGTATAACTTATAGTCAGTGAAGTGCCCTAATCTTAAGCTTGATGAACTTTTATATATGTGTACCACCACCAAAATCAAGATATAGGTCTTCCAGCACCCCTAAAAGCTCTCATGCCCCCTTCCAGTTGATGTCCCCTCTCCCCTCCATGGTAACCACTATCCTGAATTCTGACACCAATTATTAAATTATTTTGCATGTTTGATTATTGGTATCGTTCAATTATTGACATTGTTGCATATAACAATCGTTGAATTTGATATATAACTAGAATCACACAGAATGTCCTGTCTTGTGTCTGATTTCCTTTTCTCAACATTATGTCTCTTGAGTTTCAATCATATTGTTGCATGCAGCAACAGATTGCTCTTTAACAGATATGTTATATAGTAGTTTCATTGTAGATTTGTTCTAAATATTTTCTAAGTTCTGTTATGATTTCTTCTTTGTCCTAAGAATGACTTTTTTTTAAAGAGTATTTTTATTAATGCTAAACAATAAGACATTCACTGATGGAATACTATGCAATTGTTAAAAAGAATAAAGCTAATCCATATATATATATTGCAAGGCATTGGTGGTTCAGTGGTAAAATTCTCACCTTCCATGCAGGAGACCTGGGTTCGATTCCTGGCCAATGCACTTCACATGCAGCCACCACCTGTCTGTCAGTGGAGGCTTGCATGTTGCTATGATGCTGAACATGTTTCAGCGGTGCTTCCAGACTAAGATGGACTAGGAAGAAAAGCCTGGTGATCTACCTCTGAAAATCAGCCAGTGAAAACCCTGTGGATCACAATGGTCCAATCTGTAACCAATCATACAGATGACGCAGGACTGGGCAGCATTTTGTTCCACTATTCATGTGGTTGCCATGAGTCAGGGGCCGACTTGACAGCATCTAACAACAACAACAATATATACTGCTTTGGAATGATTGCCAAGATATATTGCTAAATGAACAAAAAAAAAAGATACAGCTATTGTCATACTGGCATTCAACAGTGTGGATCATAACAAATGATGGATAACATTGTGAAGAATGGGAACTCCAGAACACTTAATTGTGCTCATTAGAAACATGTGCATAGATCAAGAGGCAGTCGATCAGACAGAACAAGGAGATACTGTGTGGTTTAAAGTCAGGAAAGGTGTGTGTCAGGGTTGTATCCTTTCACCATACTTAGTCAATCTGTATGCTGAGCAAATAATCCGAGAAGCTGAACTATATGAAGAAGAAGGTGCCATCAGGATTGGAGGAAGACTCATTAACAACCTGCATTATGAAGATGACACAACCTTGCTTGCTGAAAGTGAAGAGGACTTGAAGCACTTACCTTTGAAGATCAAAGATTACAGCCTTCAGTATGGATTGCACCTCAACATAAAGAAAACAAAAATCTTCACAACTGGACCAATAAGCAACATCATGATAAACAGAGAAAAGATTGACGTTGTCAAGGATTTCGTTTTACCTGGATCCACAATCAAGAAATCAAAAGGCTCATTACATTGGGCAAATCTGCTGCAAAAGACCTCTCTAAAGTGTTAAAAAGCAATGATGTCACCTTGAAGACTAAGGTATGCCTGACCCAAGCCATGGTGTTTTCAATGGCTTCATATGGCTGCGAAAACTGGACAGAGAATAAGGAAGCCCAAAGAAGAACTGATGCATTTGAATTATGGTGTTGGTAAAGAATAGCGAATATACTATGTACTGCCAGAAAAATGAACAAATCTGTCTTGGAAGAGGTACAACCAGAATGTTCCTTAGAAGCAAGGATGGCAAGACTATGTCTCACATAATTTGTACATGTTATCAGGAGGGATCAGTCCCTGGAGAAGGACATCATGCTTGGTAGAAGGTCAGCAAAAAAGAGGAAGACCCTCAGTGAGATGGATTGACACAGTGGGTGCAACAACAGGCTTCAGCATAACAACCATCATGAGGATGGCACAGGACCTGGCAGTGTTCCATTCTGTTGTGCATAGGGTCGCTATGAGTTGGAACTGACTCAACGGCACCTAACAAAAACAACATTGCCATAAACTGTGAAACACACTACTCTAAAATTCAGTGGCTTTAGAATAAACCAAAAAAAACCCATTGCCGTCAAGTCTATCCTGACTCATAGCAACCCTACAGGGCAAGAGTAGAGCTGCCCCATAGTGTTTCCAAAGAGCAGCTGGTGGGTTCGAACTGCCAACCTTTTGGTTAGCAGCAGAGCTCTTAACCACCGCACCACCAGGGCTCCCACTTTAAAACAGTAACATTTTATTCTTATGATGTGGAGTTGGCTGAGGGTTGGCTGATCTGGGCTGGGCCCAGCTGGGACGCTGTACTCCATGTGTGGACATTGTGGGTATGGGCTGAAGGGGGAACAGCCACTTGGAGGAGGCTCTTTCCATAGTGATGCCAGGGCACAAAAGGAAATGTGTGAGGCCACTAAGCCCTAAGCTCGGAACTGGCACAACTGTCACATGGCCAAGGCCGAAGTCAAGACCAATCATTCAGTCTACCTCCATGGATAGCATTTTTTCTTGTTGTTGTGCGTTTTTCTTAAATGAGCACACACACTCATACAGCCACACACAGTCCTATCCATGGAACATCTCTGGAAGGCTATATTAGAAACCTGTCATCATGTTTGCTTCTGGGGAGGATGCATAGGGATCAAGGAGAGACAAAGACCTACTGTGGATGCTGTATTCTTATATTCTGTGTTCTCTGTGAACATTTTTTTTCTGACAGTGCATTAACTTTTTTTTTTTATTGTGGTGAAAATACACACACCAAAACATTCGCCAACACAACATCCACATTTACAATTCAATGACCTGGATTACATTGTTCATGTTGTGCCACCATTCTCGCTATCCTTTTCCAACAGTGGTGGAATATCACCACCATTAACATAAACTCAATGCCCCCCAGACAAAAACTTCCCCTTTTCCCCTCCCTCCCGCCCCTGGTAACCGCTAATAATCTCTAGTTTCTGTGTATTTGCTTATCGCATATAAGTGAGATCATACAGTATCTGTCCTTTTGCAACAGACTCATTTCGCTCAGCGTGATGTTTTCAAGGTTCATCTATGTCGTGCGTGCACCAGGACTTCATTACTCTTTAGGGCTGCATGATATGCCATTGTGAGGATGGACCACATTTTGTTTATCCATTCATCTCTGGATAGACATTTTGGTTATTTCCACCTTTTGGCTATTGTGAGAAGTGCTGCAGTGAACGGGTGTGTACGGGTTTCTGTTTGCGTTCCTGCCTTCACTTCTTATGAGTTTATATTTAGGAATGGGATTGCTGGGTCATATGGTAATTCTATGTTCAACTTTTCGAGGAACCACCAAACTGTTTTCCACAGTAGCTGCACAATTTTCCATTCCCACCAGCAATGGATGAGTGTTAATCTTCAAATTAAAGGAAAAAAAATAGAGCTTTTTAAAAACTATGGCCAAGAGGTGAAAATAGAAAGGCCCACCCCAACCATCCATTCTCCTGAGATAGCAAACAGGCCTTAAGGGATAGCATGGGGTTATTTATCGAGTGCCTTCTTGGCTGTGATCTTGGGCAAGTGATTTCTCCTCTCCGTGCCTCAGTTTCCTTTTCTTTAAATGAGGCTGATAATTGTCCCTGTCTCATGGACAGGATTCAATGGCTTTGCTCTTCCTTGGCTGTGTGACCTTGGACATGTCGCTTAACCTCTCTGTGCCTTATCTTCTTCACCTTTGGAATGAGGATAATCATAGCACCTACCTCGTAGGATTGGTGTGAGGATTAACGGAGTTCATCTGCGTACAGGGCTTGGCACAGGGCCTGCCTCGAGTAAGAACTCAGAAACGCCAGTCATTGGTGTGGTGCAAAGGTGCTTGGCCAGGAGAAACGGTCACCTTAGCTAGCACTTAGCTAACACCCACAGTGCTGAGCACAATCATCCCCATTTTACAGGTGAGGAAAAGAGGGCTCAGAAAGAGGTCATGGCTTGCCCTAGGTCACATGGAAAGGAAATGGCAAGACCAGGATTTGAACTCAGATCTACCTGATTCCAGCTCCCTCCACCACCCGCCCCCATTCTTATATATAGTGTTTACCAGGTGCCACCCTATCCTAGGCATTTTTATTTTTTTAATTTTTATTGTGTTTTCCGTGAAGATTTACACAGCAGTTTAGGTTCCTATTAAACAATTTCTACACAAATTGTTCACTGACATTGGTTACATTCTTTGCAATGCGTGAACAGTCTCATGACTTCCATTTTGACTGTTCCATTTTTTAAATCTTTTTTTTAATTGTACTTTAGATGAAGGTTTACAGAACAAACTAGCTTCTCATTAAACAATTAGTGCATATATTGTTTTGTGACATTGGTTGCCAACCCCATAATATGTCAACACTCTCCCTTTTCGACCTTGGGTTCCCCATTACCAACTTTCCTGTCCCCTCCTGCCTTCTCGTCCTTGCCCCTGGGCTGGTGTGCCCATTTAGTCTCATTTTGTTTTATGGGCCTGTCTAATCTTTGGCTGAAGGGTGAACCTCAGGAATGACTTCAGTACTGAGTTAAAAGGGTATCCGGGGGCCATACTCTCGGGGTTTCTCCAGTCTCTGTCAGACCAGTAAGTCTGGTCTTTTTTTTTTTTTTTTTTTGTGAGTTACAATTCTGTTCCAAATTTTTCCCCAGCTCTGTCCGAGACCCTGTAGTGATCCCTGACAGAGCAGTCAGTGGTGGTAGCTGGGCACCATCTAGTTGTGCTGGACTCAGTCTGATGGAGGCTATGATAGTTGTGGTTGATTAGTCCTTTGGACTAATCTTTCCCTGTGTCTTTGGTTTTCTTCAGTCCCCCTTGCTCCAGATGAGGTGGGACCAGTGGAGTATCTTAGATGGCCACTCACAGGCTTTTAAGACCCCAGACGCTACTCACCAAAGTAGAACGTAGAACACTTTCTTTACAAACTATGTTATGCCAATTGAGCTAGATGTTCCTGGAGACCATGGTCCCCACTGGCTGTTCCATTTCCTTTCATCTAGTTTCCCTGCCACCTTACTTTCTCATCTTGGTTTTAAAGTAATTGTTGACTGGTTGGTTGGTCTCATATAGGTTTGTTTTTTTTTTTTTTAAGGAGCATTTCCAGGTGAAAATTTCATTATTTTTTGAGCCAATTTGTTATTTAGCTACAAGGTGACCTCAGGGGTTAGTTTCAGTTTAAGCTTTGGGGTATCTCAGGGCAATAGTTTAGGGGACTCTCAACCAGTCCAGCAGGTCTGAGTTGTTCGTTTTCATTTTTTAGGAATTTGAGGCTCAGTTCCACATTTTTCTCCCATTCTATCAGGGTCCATCTATTGTGGCCCTGACTAAGGCAGTTGGTAGTGGTAGCCGGGCACCATCTAGTTCTTCTGGTCTCTGGGTAGATGAGGCCGTGGTTCATGCAGATTATTTGTCCTGTAGACTAGTTTCTTCTTTAAGTCTTTGGTTTCCTTCTTTCTCTTGCTCCAGAGGAGAAGAGACCAATAGTTATATCTTAGATGGTGTGCTAGGCTTTTTGCAGAAATTACTCATTAATTCTCACAACAGCCTGACAAAGTAGGTTATAGATGGGGAACCTGAGGCCCAGAGAGGTTAGTTCCTGGCTCAGGGTCACACAGCTACTGAATGGTCAAGTTGGAATTTGCACCTGGCCTCCTGCCTCCTGTCCCGCTGCACTGCCTGGTGGCAAGTCTGTGGCAGATCCGGTGTCCTGAGGTCAAAACGATGGGGAAGGGGCTCAGCTGCCCCATTCAACCCTGCTCCCTAGACGTGCCTGGAGGAGTTAGAGAGAGAGCATTTGATTTTCTTTTCCATCATTCAGTCAACACTCATTCTCCCCAGTTGCTTCTCTGTGCTCAGCCTGTGCTGGGTGATGCTGGGACACAGCGTGACTGAGACCTTGTCTTCCTCTCCTGGGACTCACAGTCCAGTGGGGGAGACAGACCTGTCTCCAGACTGTGACGATCTGGAGTGGGTGGGGCTGGGATGGAGGAGTCTAGGAGGCTGCAGGAACCCTGAGGGGGCGCCTGACTCAGCCTGACGAGAGAGGGCGGTGAGTGTCAGGGAGGAGGGGACATCTGCCCTGGGACTCGGGGAGACAGGGAGCAGGGGTGGGTTAACTGCAGCTGTGAGGGGAGGAGAAGCCTTGGTGGCGCAGTGGTTAAGAGCTCAGCTGCTAACCATAAAGGTCAGCAGTTTGAATCCACCAGCCGCTCCTTGGAAACCCTGTGGGGCAGTCCTACTCTGTCCTGTAGGATCCCTTTGAGTAGAGTCGACGGCAGCGGGTTTAGTTTTTTTGGTTTTGGTGAGAGAGGATGCAGAGCTGCGCTGGAGTCTGGGCCTGGTCCACACGCCCCCAGCGACCTCTGCTGGAAGTATTGTCTAATGCAGTGATCAGCGTAACGCAGGACTTTGGAAAAGCTTGCACAGAACCGAGTTCTGCGATGTTCGAGTCGTGTATGCCCAGTTTTGACCATTTTACGATTCCAGGACTCGATCCTTCAGTCACGCAACCAATATTTATTGAGCGCCTACCGTGAGCCAGGCTGCGTTCTAGTGCTACAGAGCCTTGTTCTCAGGACGTTCTAGTGGAGAAAACGGAATCAAGAATATAATATTATTCAGTCATTAGCTAACATTTACTAAGCGCTTCCTATGTTCCAGGCCCTGATAAAAGTACTGTTCATATACCAACTCATTCAATCCTTGCAATAACCCTTTGACTATGCCCATTTTACAGATTAGGAAACTGAGGCACAGAGACGTTAAATTATTTGCTTAAGGCCTGCACAGCCAGCAAGTGTTGGAACCATAACTGGAATCCAGAGCCCACATTCTTAGCCATCCCACTACCTTGCTTCTCTAATAATGTAATATAAGAGAGACTCTGGGTGGTACAAACGGTTGGCAGTTCAAACCTACTCAGAGGCACCTTGGAAAATAGGCCTGGCAGTCTGCTTCCGAAAGGTCACAGCCTTGAAAACCCTATGGAGCAGTTCTACTCTGCACACCTGGGGTCTCCATGAGTCGGAATCAACTCCACGGCAACTAACTTGTTGTTAGGTGCGGTCCAGTAGATTCAGACTCAGCAATCCCATGTGACAGCGTAGAACTGCCCCTTAGGGATTTCTTGGCTGTAATCTTTACAAGAGCAGACCACCAGATTAATATAATATAAATTAATGTAATATGTAATGTGATATAACAACGTAATATAATTGTAATGTGATATAATATGTAATATGAAATCATTTTTTAGACCCTGAAATATTTGCTGAACAAAAATCAAGCGGGGAAATGAGCTAGCATCCTGATGGAGGGTGTAATTTAGATGGAGTGGTCAGGGAAGGCATCTCGGAGGAGGCGGCCTTTGGAAAGAGCCCTGACGACGATGAAATCTGTAACTTCGAAGGTCTGTAGGAAGAGAGAACAAAGCTCTGCTGCTGGCACAGAAAGAGGGCTATCATTTTGGGGATCCACAGTTTCCAAGATTCGAGCTCCACTGGGACCCTCGTTTCCAGGCCTCCAGCCGCTGGAATCATCCTCAGATTCGACGGGCCCTAGAGGCCCCGGGCTCTGCAGCGGAGGCTCTGCGGCTCCAAGCCCGGAGCCGCCGGAAACTTTCCACGACGGTGGGCGGGGCCGGCTCACCTGCGGGGGCGGGGCTCCCCCGACGCCCCGCCCCCCCGGAGGCGCCGCCTGTGGCCCGAGACGCCCGGCGCAGCTCTGAGCCACCGGGCGCGAGGTGGCTGGGGCGCGGCGTGGCGCGGCGGAGCGGGTGCCGGAGCCTCAGCGGTCAGGTGGGCGTCGGGGGCGGGCTGGGGGGCCCAGGGACAGGATGATGGGGGCGGGGGCCGAGGGAGGAGCCTCGGCCGGGCGCACCCCTGGGCCCGCTGGCCTGGCCACCGGGACAGGCCTTAGGGCCCCTGGGGGCCCACTTTCCACGCCGGGGTTCCCCCCGGGTCTGGGGGCTTCCCTGGGGCCGCGCCCCCTCGCCTGCGCTCAGGTAAACAGGAGCGAGGACGGGGCGGGGCCTGAGGGAGGGGGGAGGAAGGGGGCCCTTGTGACGGGCGCGGGGAGGGAGGGATCCCTGGGTGCGGGGAGCGGGGTGCGCGGGGCTAGGCCGGCGGTCAGGGGTAGGGGTGCGCGATGTGGGGGGCGGGTATGATGGGAACCTCCTCCCTGCCTACCTGCGTGCGTGTGTGTGTGTGTGTGTGTGTGTGTGTGTGTGTGTGTGTGTGAGGGATGGTGTGAGAGGCTCTGGTGTGTATGAGTGTGTGTCATGGTGTAAGGCTGTGGGTATGGGTGTGAAAGGGAGCTGGACTGTATGTGTCACCCTGTGAGGGACCCCAGGGCCTGTGTGTGGGACAGCGTCAGTGAGGTGAAAATGTGAGCAACCTTCTGACTGTGTCTGTGCGTAAGTGTGAGTTGGATTGTTTGCAGGACTTTGTGTATGTGATCACGAGGTTGTGTGGCTCTGGTTGACTTTCTGCTTGTGGATGGTGTGCTTGTGGTAGAGCTAGGCTGTGGGACTTTAAGTCGGGACAAAAGATATGACACTTATGAGACCACTAGCAGCTATTTGTTGTGTGTCCCTGCGTGAAACTGTGTGTGTGACAGGGAGTTGAACTGTTTCTAGGCTTATGTGTGTGACCAAGCGTGTGGCTGTGGTTGTCTTTCTGCCTGTGGCATGGTGTGTGTGTGTGTGTCTGTGGGACCTGGTGAGTGATAATGTGCCTGCAGTTGACTCTGTGTGGCAGGTGCGTGTGGCTGTGTGTGACTGTGTTGGGGTGCTGGGACATGTCCTGGGACGTGTGGACCGTGTGGGTGTGAGGCCATGAGTGTGGAGAGGGACTGAGGGAAGTGACCAGGACCGGCCCGAGCTGCTCTGACTGGCTGCATGTGCAGTGAAAGCTCGCCCGTGGTGGGGGGGCTGGGTGAGCATAGGAGAGTGGGGCTGGGGGAAGGGATGTCCGAGTGATGTGTGCCTGGGATTATCCTCCAGCCGCTCTGTGGGACAAAGCCGGGGTGGGTGACAGGGAAGAAGAGGACGTCTACGTCCAGGTCGATGTGTGAGGTGTGACTGTGGATCTCATCCTGTCACTGTGTGGCTCTGCATAGGGGACTCTGCAGATGAAGGGAATCGGCTGCTGTGTGGATGGATGAGTGTGGGAGATGCTGTGTGTTGGGGAGACTGCCTGAGCCATGTGTGACTGTGGGAGGGCTGGGGGTGTCACCCTGACTTACCGTGGTGGTCAGGCTGGCTGAGGTGGTGTGTGACCTTGGGGGAGGTTGTGCCCGATGGCAAAACTGTGTGAATAATGATGGTGGTTGTCGGGATGACTGTTGATTAGCTTGTATGATTGTGAGTTTGACTATGGCTTGTGTGTGAGATGTGGGATTTTATATATACATACACACAGTAAAACCTGCGAAAGCTGGAACATGTGTAAGGCAGAAGCCTGTCAGAGAAGGAGAACTAAACTATTTTCCGCTAGTAGAGACGATAGAAAAGTGGGAAGACAGCTCCCTGTCAAATGCAGAAAATTCACGAGACCTGGAAAAAAGGCAGCCCCATCGAGTTCCAGCTCTCACAGGTTTTTCACCGTATATATGTATACCTCACACACACACACACACACACACACACATGTACAGATGAATGCATGGAGTCTCTGGGTGGTGCAGACGGTTAAACTCTCAGCTACTAGTCAAAAGGTTGGTGGTTTGAACCCACCCAGAGGCCCATTGGAAGGCAGGCCTGGCGATCTTCTTCCCAAAGGTCCCAGCCTTGAAAACCCTATGGAGCAGTTCTGCTTTGCACATGTGGGGTTGCTGTGAGTCGGAACTGACTTGACAACAGCTAACAACAATATGTGTGTACGTGAAAGAGAGCGAGAGACCGAGGTTGATGTCAATCAAAAGTCTATGGTTCATACAATGTACAGAATTCCATTCATGCCCTGTCTGTGTGTCTACCAACCAGTTGCCATGGAGTTGACTCCGGTCATGGCGGCCCATGTGTGTCAGAGCAGAACTGTGCTTCACAGGGTTTTCAATGGCCTTTCTTCCAAGGTGCCCCTGGGTGGACTCAACTGCCAGCCTTTCAGTTAGCCGTCGAGCTCACTAACTGCACCACCCAGGGACTCCTGTACATTTCTAAGTGTGCGTGATTGTGAGTGTGCTAATAGGCGCTAACCACCTGGGCTGCTCATGGTGGACACAGTGGCTTCAGTGACGTATACCTGAGAGGATGTGTGTGGAAACCGGGGAACTGTCTTTTCTGTGTGGTCACAGCTCTCTGTGCTGTGGGCATCACTTCTGGCAAGGTAACTGAGTCTGAGGACGGGTCATTTGCACAGATGTGCTTGAAGCTCTATGTGTGTGTGTCTGTGGTGCGCGGTGTATAGGTGTGTGAGTGTGTGGCTGTCCAGGCAAGGAGGCGAGGGAGCATTTGAGGAATGGGGTAAGATGGTGACAGGTCCACAGTGAATCCTGGGGGGATGTGTGTATGTACAGGAGGCGCTGGAGTGGTCTGCTTGCAGGGCTCTTGAGTGTGAGACTGTATGATGTGGGGACAAGTGTAGGGGTCCAGGGGGCAGTCTGAATGTGAGGGATTTGGTTCTATGTTCTGAGGTGAGGGAGATAGGGGGAGGAGACAGAGTTCGTTTCTGTGGGTGTTGGCTGTTATTCCTGAGAGGAGAACGTGCCTTTGCATTGGATTGTATTTCCAGGAGGGACGTATATACGTGTGTTTGATTTCTGAGTTAGTATGAGTTAGTTATGTCGTATTAAGTTATAGTTCTAAAAGGAGAATATGTGTGTATTGCATTGTATTTTTACAGGACTGTGTCATGTGTGTATGTGTGTGTGTGGTATTTAGTAGAGAATACGTGTGTTACATTGTATTTGAAAGAAGAGAAGAAAATGTGTGTCGAGTTGTATTTCTGAGACGAGTGTGTGTATGTGTGTGTTGTGTTGCATTTGAAAGAAAAGAAAGTGTGTACGTGTGTTTGTTGAGTTGCATTTCTGAGAGGAGTGTGTGTGTGTGTGTGTGTGTGTGTATGTGTGAGTGTGAGGGTCCCAGAAGCACTACCAGTTAGGTACCTGAACCTGTCACCCACATATACCCACAGGAAGTCCCACATATGGGACACCCACCCATTACGACCTTGGCCTCAGACCTTCAGCTGTCACAGGGCTGGTGTGACATCCACAAGCCACGCCTGCCACATGTGTGTCCCAACACACCCTGGGCTCGCTGGGCCTGTGTGGTGGAGGACAGAGCCCCTACTCCCTTAGGGACCCTCAGCTCCTCAGGCCCCGGGAACCGACATACGGGGTCCCCCACCGCACCCCCAACCTAGAGTCTCCTCTGCTTCCAGCACTCTAGCCCCTCGGCCCTGTCCTCCCCACCCCATCCCCAGTTGTCTGACTGGTTCCCAACAAAAAGACAGTGGGAATGAGCTCATGGAGAGGCTGCCGCCTCCACATGCCCCGCCTCACACGCCCAGTGTGTTCCAGTCACACGGCTGAAGTTCTGGGTCAGGGTCTCCCAGGTCCTTGGGGTGGGGAGCGCTGGCCAGGTGAGCTAAGGGCAGGTGTGGGGGCCTTGAGACAGCTGCTTGCCCACTCTTGGTTAGTTACACTTAGTGGGGTTTGGGAAGTTGTCCTCAGGCCGGGCACTGACAGATAAAGGTGGACTCGGATGTTTCCAAATGAGAGCTGTCCCATATGGGGAGGGCGTGGTGGCAGGGGACTGGCTGGGACGGGCAGGGCATGGAGGCAGAGGGACAGCTGGGACGGAGAGAGGTTGGGGCAGGGAGGTTCCACTGGTGGGATGGGTGTGGAGCCCGGGGGTCTGGCCGGGATAGGCAGGCAGGATGGGGAGGCAGGCTGGGATGGGGAAAGCCTGTGATGGTGGGGGAAAGTCCTGCTGGCTGGGATGGGTGTGGAGGCAGGGGCTGGCCTTTCTGGCCTTGACACTGACTCCCCAATCGCGGCAGCCCCGGGAGCAGCCATGTCGGTGCAGGTGGCGGCCCCCGGTGACGCGGGCTTGGGCCCCGAGCACCTGAGCCCTGAGGAGCTGGTGCGGCAGACGCGGCAGGTGGCGCAGGGGCTGGAGGCGTTGCGAGCTGAGCACCGCGGCCTGGCCGGGCACCTGGCTGAGGCTCTGGTGGGACAGGGCCCGGCGGCCGGCTTGGAGCTGCTGGAAGAAAAGCACCAGGTGGTGAGCCGCTCTCTGGAAGCCATCGAGCTGGGGCTGGGCGAGGCGCAGGTACGGGGCCAGGGCTGGGGGGTCAGGTCTGGGCTGGGGGAGGCGCAGGTACGGGGCCAGGGCTGGGGGGTCAGGTCTGGGCTGGGCGAGGCGCAGGTACGGGGCCAGGGCTGGGGGCTCAGGCCTGGGGTGGGGGAGACGCAGGTGTGGGGACAGGGCTGGGGGGGGTCACGCCTGGGGTTGGGGAGGCGCCTGTACAGGACCAGGGCTGGGGGGGGTCAGGCCTGGTTTGGAGGAAGCCTAGCTATAGGGGCACTGAAGAGGAGCAGGTCTGGGAGGGGGCCATGTATGGAGGTGGCAGCTCCAAGCCAAAGATGGGGTCACTGGGCAGCAATGGGGGGGTCTCTATGCCTGAAAGGGGAGGTCCCTGGGTGGCACAGTTGGTTTACGCTCAACTACTAATCCAAGGTTGGCGGTTCGAACCTACCCAGTGGTACCGAAGAAGAAAGGTCTGGTGATCTGCTTCTGTAAAGATTACAAACAAGAAAACCCTTTGGGGCATTTCTCTTCTGTAATACATGGGGTCGCCATGAGTCAGAATCGACTCAATGGCAATGGGTTTGGTATTTTGGGGTTTTGTGCATGACAGATCTGTGGGTCCTGGGGAGACTTTGGGATTGCATGGGTAGAACATGAAATGTCCCTGAACGTGATTTGTGTGCCCGGTGGACGTCGGGGGTCCCTGGGCAGGATCTGACTACATCCCTGGGGGCCTCTAAGCATCTCTTGAGCCACAACTGGAGTGGTCTCTGCAGAATCTGGGGTAACCTGGATAGAGTTGGGGTGCCCTGGCCTCTGCCCCTGCCCGGCAGGTGCTGCTGGCGCTGTCAGCGCATGTGGGTGCGCTGGAGGCTGAGAAGCAGCGGCTGCGGGCGAACGCCCGGCGGCTGGCCCAGGAGAACACGTGGCTGCGGGAGGAGCTGGAGGAGACGCAGCGGCGCCTGCGGGCCAGCGAGGAGGCTGTGGCCCAGCTGGAGGAGGAGAAGAACCACCTCGAGTTCCTGGGGCAGCTGCGGCAGTACGACCCACTCGAGGAGAGCCAGGTGCTGCTTGCTCCCGTGGTCCCCGACCCTCCTGAGAACACCGTGGCCTCCAGCCCTCTGCAGAGCCCCCAGTGCCCCTGACTGTCCAAAGAACCCCCTAGCCCTCCAAAGAACCCCCTGACCCTCCATAGATGTCCCACAGCCCCCCATCGTCTACAGACCTCCTACAGCCCCCCAGACTCCCAAAGAACCTGCTGATCTTCCACAGAACCTCACAGCCCCCAACCCTCTGTAGTACCCCTTCAGCCTCCCCAAGACTCCCAAAGAACCCTTGACCCTCCAGAGAATTCCACAGCCCCCCAGCCTCTTCAGATCCCCACAGCACCCAGAATTCCAAAGAACCCTTTGACCCTTTACAGAATCCTACAGCCCCAACCCTCTGCAGAGCCCTCCAGCCTCCCCCAGATCCCCACAGCCCCCTATCCTCTACAGAGCCTTAATCCTTCAAACCCTTACAGAAACCCCCTGACCCTTTTCAGAGCCCCACAACTCCCAGACCCACCAGAACCTCTGCAGGTGCCCCCATAACTGCTCTACAAAGCCCCCAGATCCTCCCCAACCCCCAGGAGACTCCCAAGGCTTATGACCACCTTCCTCAGTTCCTGAGATACAGGACCTCTGGTCTCTGAAACTAGCCCCTGCCCCTCCTGATGTCCCACTTTCTGTCCTCCCCACAGCAGCCCCAGTCCCCGCCTGACCGAGACAGCCTGGCCTCACTCTTCCCCAGTGAGGAAGAGGAGAGGAAAGGTGGGTGTGGGGAGGGCAGAGGCTGGGAGAGAGCTTTGATGGGCTGGGCCCCAGGGCTCTGAGCAGGGGGTGGGGAAGTCAGCAGAATGAAGCAGGAAGCTGGGGGGCTGGGGTGGTAGTGGGAGGGGAGTTTGGAGCCTGGGAGGCCAGGCAGAAGGCCATAGACAGTCTCACAGGACAGGTGGGCAGCCGTGGCCACAGTCCCATGGAGCAGATGGGTGGCTGTTCCACAGTTTTACAGGGCAGGTGAGCCACCATGGTGTCCAGGGATCCCAAAGGCCAGGCCGGCAGCCATGTTCACATCCCACTGGCCTTGTGGCCTCAGTGCCATGGGCCAGGAGGGTGGCTGTAGCCTTGGGCTCATGGCCAGGCATGGCCACAAGCCAGGGCACATCCTACAACTAGGACGGTGGCTGTGACCCCAATCTGAGTCAGTGCAGGGCCTCTGTCCCAGGGGCATTCGGGCATCCAGGCATCTGTAGCCACCCAAGTTCTGGGGTGCATGTGTCCCAGGGGTGCATGGGCTGGAGAAGGGAGAGGCCTGCCGTGACTCAGACCTGCGCCCCCAGGTCCCAAGGCGGCAGGGCTGGCAGCGGCACGGCAGGGTGGCTACGAGATCCCAGCCCGCCTCCGGACCCTGCACAACCTCGTGATCCAGTACGCGGGGCAGGGCCGCTATGAGGTGGCGGTGCCGCTGTGCCGCCAGGCGCTGGAGGACCTGGAGCGGAGCTCAGGCCACTGCCACCCGGACGTGGCCACCATGCTCAACATCCTGGCACTGGTGTACCGGTGAGGGTGCCTGTGCGGGGGGCGGGACAGGGAGGATGGAGGCAGCGGCCTGCACTGCCCATGTAGGGCGCTTGTGTGGCAGTGGGGAGGGTATGATGGAAGAGGGAGGGAGGGAGGGATCCTGCTGTACAGGGTGGGAACAGAGATCTGGGAGGTAACTGATACCCCTCTGCAGGTCTCCACAGCCCCAGACCCCCAGAGAATTCCCTGACCCTCCACAGACACCCCACAGCACCCCCTGCCCTCCACAGACACCCCACCGCACCCCCTGCCCTCCACAGACACCCCACAGCACCCCCTACCCTCTACAGATGCCCCACAGCACCCCCTACCCTCCAGATGCCCCACAGCCCTCCAGCCTCCACAGATGCCCCACAGCACCCCCCCCACAGATACCCCACAGCCCCCCACCCTCCAAAGATGCCCCACAGCCCCCGCTCCACAGATTCCCCACAGTCCCCCCACCCTCCACATATACCCCACAGCCCCCCACCCTCCAGATGCCCCACAGCCCTCCCACCCTCCACAGATGCCCCAGAGCCCTCCAACCTCCACAGATACCCCACAACCCCCCTCCACAGACACTCCACAGCCCCCCACCCTCAACGGATGCCCCACAGCCCCCCTCCAGATTCCCACAGTCCCCCCTACCCTCCACAGATATCCCACAGCCCCCCACCCTCCAGATGCCTCACAGCCCCCCACCCTCCACAGATGCCCCACAGCCCCCCCTCCACAGACACCCCACAGCCCCCCACCCTCCACAGATGCCCCACAGTCCCCCCTACCTTCCACAGATACCCCACAGCCCCCCACCCTCCAGATGCCCCACAGCCCTCCACCCTCCACAGATGCCTCACAACCCCCCCTCCACAGACACCCCACATCCCCCCACCCTCCACAGATGCCCCACAGTCCCCCCTACCCTCCACAGATACCCCACAGCCCCCCAGCCTCCACAGATGCCCCACAGCCCCCCTTCCACAGACCCCACACAGCCTACCCTCCATAGATGTCCCACAGCCCCCCTACCCTCTACAGACACCCCAGAGCCTCCCCCCACCCTCCACAGATGCCCCACAGCCCCCACCCCCCCGTGCCAAGAGAGAGGAGTCAGAGCACAGAACAGCGACTCCAATGATGGGGAAGACACCAGAGCACGGGAGACCTGGGGGGGGTCTGGGGAGGTAGAGACCCAGTGAGAGAGACTGGGGAGGTGGGTGAGACCCCGAAGGGTCCCCCAGATGGTGCCACCCTTGCTTGGTCTGCCGGGATCCACATGGCCAAGCCTGTCCACCTCTGTGACCACTCCCCAGGGACCAGAACAAGTACAAGGAGGCCACGGACCTTCTCCACGACGCCCTGCAAATCCGGGAGCAGACCCTGGGCCCTGAGCACCCCGCGGTGAGTAGGGGGCATGGTGAGGGGGGAAGGGCTGTGGGTCAGTACCTTCCCATCTCTGACCTGTGACCTTCCCCCGCAGGTGGCTGCCACCCTCAACAACTTGGCGGTCCTCTACGGGAAGCGCGGGCGCTACCGGGAGGCAGAGCCTCTGTGCCAGCGTGCCCTGGAGATCCGGGAGAAGGTCCCGCCCCAGCCCAGCCCTTGCCAAGCCCTTTGTCCCGGGGGCTGACCCCTGAGGCCATGTGATCCTCCCCATTTGATTCTGTAATGTTATTTATTCTCTCGCCCTCACACTGGGAGCCAGATCCTTTGGTGTCCCAATTTATTCCCATGACCTCTGACCTTTTGCACCCCTCACATTTGATAGTGTGAGCCCCCAGTTTGAGCTTACATCACCTGGATCCCATGACATACCACCCTTGATGTGTGAACTCCCAGTTTGATCCTCTGACTCCTGGCCCTGTAACCCCTTTAGAACTCACCTCATGCCCCCCACCTGGCTCTGACCTTCCAACTCCTGTGACTGATACAACCCCCAACCTTGATCTACCCCAATTTGACCCTGTGCCCCATGTCTCTGAACCAGCGTTACCTCTGACCTCAGCAGTCCCCCAATTTGATCCTGTCATCCTTGGGACCCCCATTATGACTTCTGACATCCTGTGGGCCACCCATCTCCTCTGATCCCCATGACTTGTGATCCTGACCCCCAGGTCCTGGGTGCCGACCACCCAGACGTGGCCAAGCAGCTCAACAACCTGGCGCTGCTTTGCCAGAACCAGGGCAAGTTTGAGGAGGTGGAGCAGCACTACGCCCGGGCCCTGAACATCTATGAGGCCCTGGGTGGGCCCCATGACCTCAACGTGGCCAAGACCAAGAACAACCTGGTGAGGGCCCACCCACCCATCCAACACCCCCCCAGTCTCCACCCGCTCACCCTTGCCAGAAACATCCCCTAGGGCCTGTGTGTGGCAGACTTGTACTGGGGGCTAGGATGGGCCTGACCCGAGCAGGTTGGGGATAAGAACGGTGAGGGTGGGATACTGCAGAGGCCAGAAGCCCCCATGTCTGCTGGGCTCTCGGAGAAGGTGTCCCATAAGATGAGGCTTCAGAGCTGGGCCCAACCAGTGAGGAGTCCGCTCAGCACAGAACAGCTTGTAGAACATTCTACATGGAAGCGTGAGGAAACACGTAAGTTCTGGGCCACTAGAGAGAGGTTCCAGTGAAAGAGGAAGCTTGAGACATTGGCCGAGACCAGCTGATAGCATCAAATATTTATTGAGCTCACACCACGCGCTAGGTCCCTTTTTAGCATGTCCCCTGGAGCATCCCGTGTATTTCTTACAACCCGTCCTATGAGGTAGGAGCTACTGTCGCCCCCATTTTGCAAATGAGGAGACTGAGGCACAGAGAGGTTGAGCCAGTGGCTTAAGGTAGAGCAGGATACAGGCTCAGAGACGGGAAGTTACCTGGCCTAGGTCACCTAGCAAGAAAGTGGTAGGGCCAGGATTCAAACCTACTCAGCCAAAGGGGTGTGAGGGGAGCCTGGGCTGCTTCCCAAGGGCACTGGCGAGCCAGCGCAGGGTGTTGAGCAGGGGAAGGACACAGTCAGGTCTGTATTTGGGAAAGATGTGCCTGGATTCCTCGTAGGGGGCTGGAGGACGTCTTGGAAAGTTCTAGATTTGAGCCCAGATCACCCTCCCCCTGCCCTCCCTCCAGGCCTCAGCCTACCTGAAACAGAATAAGTACCAACAAGCAGAAGAACTGTACAAAGAAATCCTCAGCCGGGAGGACCTGCCTGCCCCTCTCGGTGAGCACCCTGCCCCTCCCCACTCCCAGGAAGCTTCTCAAGCCCCCTCCCCACCTTCATGTCCCCTATCTGTTCCCCAGGAGCCCCCAACACACGCAGAGCTGGAGAGGTGGACCAACAGGTGAGGCCAGGCTTTGCTTCGACTCTGTGGTGGAGATGGGATTGGATGGGGGACTGACTGGTATCTCGGCACCCCTCAGGCCCTTCGTCGGAGCAGCTCGTTCTCCAAACTCCGGGAGTCCATCCGGCGGGGAAGCGAGAAGCTGGTCTCCCGGCTCCGAGGCGAGGGGATGGCAGGAGCAGCCGGGTGAGTGTTGGATCTGGTCAGCAAAGAGTCCTGATGTCTGCAGAAGCTGCTGCAGCCCCTCCCCCAGCTCAGGAACCTTCCATGGCTCCCATCTCCCACTGTGGCACATACAGATCAAAGCTGGTGTGGAACAGTCCTGGAATTTACTCCTTGCCCACCTGCCCCCTCTCTGCAGGATGAAGAGAGCCATGTCACTCAACATGCTGAATGTGGATGGCCCGAGGGCTGCAGGGACTCAGGTGCGGGTGACAGGGACACCTGGGTCAGGATGGAGGGGGTGGTGGCCATGCTGGTGGGCTGAGATGAGGGAAAGGTTGGGGCATCCAGGCTAACCTTGGAGCTCGGGGGTGGGAGGCTGATGGTGGAATGGCCCAGGACAGGAGAATGGACAGGTTATATGTAGGGCAGAGGCAGGGGGATGGACAGGTTGGAGTGAGGCTAGGTATGGGGACAGGGGAATGAGCAATATGGCCATGTGCTGGCAGTGAGGTGGCCTAGAGGACAGGAGAGTAGATGTGACAGCAGGGGCGTAACCATGGGAACAGAATGGACACAGGGACGGGGGTGAACGTGGGGGCGAGGTGTGGCCATGGACGTAGAGGCACAGCCATAGTGGCAGTGGTACAGAAGTGTGTCCTGCCCTCACCCCTCAACCATCCCTGTGCCCTGTCCCCAGTTCTCCAACTGGCACCTGGGTGAGGCCCCGTGGACCCTCAGTGCCAGCAGCCAGGACCTGGGCCCCCGCTAAGACGATGGGACCACGTTGGCCGCAGTGTCTCAGGAAAAGTGGGGAGGGGGTGGTGGGGAGACCCCCCTCCTCATCTCCTCGCTTACTCCTGCCTCTCGGGGCACCCGGGGCATTGGGCTTCCCCACCACCCTCCTCTCCTGCATTAAAAGCTGTCAATTTGTCAACGAAGAACATGCATCTGAGGTTTCCTGCAGGGTCATTTAAGCTCCTCCCCTGAGGTGCCCTGCCAGCTGCTGGGACCCGAGGAAACTCAAGAGGTCACACAACCCTCCGGCCCCGCACGCTCACAGCTGCTGCGCGATCTGCTCGATCCTGCGCAGCGTCTCCTCCGACTGCAGCTGCTCCAGGCTGAGCAGGGACAGGCCCAGCTGATCCTCCTAGACGGGACAGAACCCGGGGTGTCAGCCTGGGGGGGTGGGGTACAGCTGCTGCCCTCTCCCTAACTGCCCTAACAGGGACACGGGGGGGGGGGGGGGTCCAAGACTCGAGGCCCAGCAGTTATAGGAGGTGGCTTGCATGGGGGGCATAGGGCAGAATGTCTGAAACAGGAACCATCCTGTGGAACCCAGTCTATGTCCCTGTAAACAGAAGGCAGCCCCTGGGGAGGGGGCCAGCATCCAGAGGACGGGCATCCAAGCTACAGAGAAGGATCTGCTTCTGGGGACCAGCACAGCACCCCTCCTACAGAAGGTGCACCAACTCATCTCAGATCCTCTCCTCCCGCCTCTTTGGGGCACCCCACACACCTGCACGCCTACTGCAGCACTCGTGTGTCTTTGGCCCTCAAATCTCCCCCTGGTTCTCAGGCCTTGCACACAGGTACACACAGCCTGTCTTTGTGGGAGGCAGGAGGGCAGGCTGTAGGGCTGTGGGGAGAAATTCAAGGGGGCTGCCTGGAGGAGGGAGCAAGTGTGGGGCTGCCTCAGCTCACCCGGTGGAACGGCTGCGCCATCTGCCTCAGGAAGTACTTGGCTACCTGGACGCCCTCATCCACGGTCAGGTTGAGGTTGGCGTCCGTGAGGTGCTCCTGGATCCAGCGGGGCAGCTTCCCCCGCTTATCTGCCCGGGCAAAGCGCTGTGCACAGGAGGGCAGAGATAGGGGGCGTCAGGGGCAGCCTAGGCCCGCCTCGGCCCCTGTCCCACCTGCCCCATCTGTAAAGTGACTGGGGGAACAGCCTAGTGCTCAGGAGCTGGGTGGGGTGGAGCACCTTGTCGGCAAAGATCATGAGGCCGTAGTCGGTCTTGCCTCTAATGGCCCGGCCCACACACTGGGCCGCGTGCCGCATGGCATCGAAGGTCAGGAAGTCGTTCTCTCGGATCTGGAACTGGTCCCGCAGGTACTCCAGCCGCGCCTGCCGGCAGGGAAGCAGGAGAGGGGGATGCCATCTCTCCTCTCCCCATTGCTGCCCCTTCCGCAACTGTACCAGTCCCAAGAGGAGAGCCCCGAGAGAGAACCCTGGGCCCCGGGCGCTGCTCACCTTGAGGATGCGGCTCTGAGTGTAGACATAGGGGACCCCGAACATGATGACGGCCCGCCCATAGTGGTGCACTAGTGGTAAGGGGAGAGCGAGGGAGGGTTACAAACGTAAATGGCTGGAGGGGCGACGTCGTGGGCCCCAGGAGCTGATGAGGGGCAGGCAAGTGTGAGAAGACAGTGGGGGTGCCCTAAGGGCCCCCAAGTTCCCAGGGGGGGCAGAGGAGGGCCCTGCTCATGCCCAGGTCATGGGTGGGTGGCTCCCTGGAGGAGCAGAGACAGCACAGCCGCAGGAGTTCCAGAAAGCTCCATGCAGGCGGCCGGGGTGGGGAAAGTCTGGCTCACTCACCGAAGTCGATACCCTCAGACACTTTGCCCCGGGCCACTGAGAGCAGGATGGCCCCACGGCCGTTCTCACAGGCCTGAGGAGGGGACATGTGTCACTGCTCAGAGCTGCCTCCTTCGGCCTCACCCCACACCAGTCTTCTGGCATCCCTCCCCTCCCCCACTCGTGCCCACCTCCTGGTACTTCTCCAGGGCGACACTGGTCTCTGCCCCATCTTGGGTCTCAATAAAGAGCAGCTTGTTCCTCTGGATGTTCTCTAGGATGCCCTGAGAAAGATTGGGAAGGAAAGGGTTTGGGGTTGGCACAAGGCAGCTCGATGGCATGGCCTTCCTGGTTAAACCCAATTCTGCCAAAATCTCCCTAGCAACAGGCCATTTTCTGTCTGGGCTTTAACTTGCCCATCTGAGCCATGGGGAGGGAGTAGTGGAACTGTCCAACCTCACTTTTTGGGGGAAGCTTTATGATCCAGGTGGGGAACAAATCACCGTGCCCCATCTTCTGGGCAAATGGGGTAGGCATGTCACCCAAGATGGCCAATCAGGGCATTCCATCTCCCAGTCAGCGATTGGTAAAGAGGCTGACTGTAAGCCAGGCAGAGCCAATCAGAGGCTGCCCTGAGATTTCATATGTGACACTGCAGGGCTTACTACAATGTTGCAGTAATCACCACAGTGTGGTACTAATGCAAGGAAAGACACACAGACAGTGAAGCAGAACAGAGGGTCCAGAAACATGCGCACGTGCACGGATGGTCACTGTGCGGTGCAGTAGAGAAAGCTCAGTAAATGGTGCTGGAGCAACTGGATGGCCACATGGGAAAAATGAATCACGATCCCTCCCTCACACCATACCCAAAGATGAATTTGAGGTACCCGAGAAACCTAAACGTGAAAGCTAAAACTACAAAGCTTTTAAACCAAAATGCAGGAGACTGTCTTCAGGACCTTGAGGTAGGTGAAGATTTCTTAAAGAGGATACAAAAGGCACTCAGGAGATGGGGCTTACGGGGCTGGCGGCCATATTTCCCACTGTGTGGAAACAGCCTGAGGACAAGGCCAATGTCTAGGTCATGGGAGGATGAGGTTCCAGCCCCTGCCCCCCACATTACCTCATGCTCTCACCTCACCCCAAGTGTTTGCTTTGACCTATGCCTGAGAGCTGGGGCCGTGGTAAGCTCAGAAGCAGAGAGGACAGAGCAGCCAATCCCTGCCCATATCCTCGTGGTGGTCCAGTGCTAGCTGTGGCGAGCCGTTTCCAGAACATCCCCTGACCCTGCCCAGAAGGGGCTCTCGCTGACTCTCCAGAGTCTCTATCCAGCCTGACTTCTCTGGAATCTTCCTCGAACAGCACAGCACCCAGCTAGTCTGCTACCTGGTTTCTCCACACCCAACTGTATCTGCTAGAGGGGTAGTTACAGGGGTAACCCCATAAAAAGATGAGAGGGGACAAGGAATCCAGAAAGTGGGGATGTGGTCGCCTCTCCTGAGGGGTATGCCTTGGAGGGAGGGGCCCACAGAGGCTGCCAATGTCTTCTGAGCCTGACTGGGGGCACAGGGGCCACAATGTAGCCATTTATTCCTTAAACTGTTTGTGTCTTAACACGCTGTTCTGTCCTGTGAGAGAGACACCCCTACTTACAACAGAAAAGGACTGAAATGACGCCACCACACAGAGGAGCAGAGCCCAGAGCTGAGGAGATGGGGGCTTCTGGGGAGGGGGCGGGGGGAACGCACCTGCTCGTACCAGGAGGCCACCGTGCTCTCCATGTACTGGTAGCTGGTGAAGAAGGCCACAATGCCATCCGGGACCACGGCGGACATCTCCAGCAGGAGGTTTCCGTAGTTCCGGATCACCGCTGTGAGGGGTCAGAGGTTGGACCCTGTCCTGGCCCCAACTCCTGGTTGGAGCACTCCAGTCTAATGCCCTATCTGGAACTTGGGGCTCCCAAAACCCCTACTGAGTCCACCTGTAAGGCTGTTCACAAGTATCTCCTTCCAGGCACGTGGGAGGGCCCTCCCCGCCACCTGCAGTGCCATGTGACTTGCCACGGCCAACGGAACAAGCACAGAAGTGGCCACATGTTACTTCTGGGTGGGTGTCTTTATGAACCATGCTCCTTGACCATGTCACCACGACCCCACCCATCACGTCACACTGCCTCAGTGTTATGGATTGAAACATGTCCCCCAAATATATGTGCTGTAAATTCCAGCCTCTACGCCTGTAGTTATAATCCCATTTGGGAAAGGGTTTTCTTTGTTATGCTAATAAGGCAGGATTAGTGTAGGCTGTGTCTTGAGTTAATCTCTTCTGAGATATAAAAGAGATTAAATAAGCAAAGGAGTAGTGGAGTTGGGGGAAGATAGACGCCAAGCTACACGGAGATCACCAATGAACCAGGAAACAGAAGCTGAAGAGACAAGGACCTTCCCCCAGAGCCGACAGAGAGAGAAAACCTTCCCCTAGAGCTGGCGCCCTGGATTTGGACTTCTAGCCTCCTAAACTGTGAGAAAATAAATTTCTGTTTGTTAAAGCCACCCACTTGTGGTATTTCTGTTACAGCAGCACTAGATCACCAAGACACTCGGTGATGTGCCCCATGGTGGAGATCCCCAGATAAGGAAAAGTGAGGCAGTTTGCTCACCAACCATGCTGGACATGTACCTCGGGCAAGAAATGAACCTCTGTGTGTTATGCCGCTGAGACTGGGTGGTGTTTTTACTGCATCCTGACCTGGCCCATACTGACTCATACTCTCCCCTCTGGGAACCCATATAAACCACCCCCACAGGCAGTGTACCGATATCTTCCCGGGTCTCAAATTTGGAGCTGATGGCCACCTGGTCATTGCCACGGCCGATGATCTGGAATGAGCATAAGAGACAAATCGTAAGTAAGCAAAGCAGCGGCACCTGAGCCAGTGTGTGAGAGCCAGTCACCTGCCTGTGCCATTCACGCTTTACGTGGATACAAGCGCACTGAAGGAGCCCTCAGCTACCCTGTTATCTGCACTGTCCAGAGGAATGAACAGAGGAGGTGAGTCGCCTGCCCGAGGTCACACAGCATAAACAGCAGAGATGGAATTGAACTCAGGTCCGTCCGTGCCCCCAACCAGCAGGCTACACTCTAGCCGACCCCAGGCTCCAGGCCAGTGGGTTCCAGAAGACTCCCTCTTACCACAACTTAACAGCCTCTGTGCATCACCACAGGCAACTGTCACAAGACCATGATGCAATGCGTGATTATTACCAATCCCCAAACCCTTAAGCCACCACCCGTCTGTCAGTTTGTCATACTGTGGCAGCCTGCGTGTTGTTATGATGCTGGAAGCTATGCCACCAGTATTTCAAATACCAGCAGGGTCACCCGTGGTGGACAGGTATGAGTAGAGCTTCCAGATTAAGACAGACTAAGAAGAAAGGCCTGGTGATCTACTTCTGAAAATTAGCCAATGAAAACCCTATGGATTACAACAGAATATTGTTCAATGTAGTGCTGGATGTCATAAGGAAAAGAACAATTGCTAGAAAAGAACGTCATGTTTGGTAAAGTAGAAGGTCGATGAAAACGAGGGAAACCTTCCTTGAGATGTACTGCCACATGACCGCCCAGTGGGCTCAAACATGCCAATGACTGTAAAGATGGCATAGGACTGGGCAGTGCTTCATTCTGTCGTACACGGGGTGCCCCTGAGCCAGAGCTGACTCGACAGCAACTAACAACAAGCTTTTTAAAGGCAATTCCAAAAGTCAAAAAGCTCTAAAAACTCCAAATGCAGTTTTTAAGTTTGGTGCAAACTCGTTTAGTAGCATAAAAGCCTGCCCTGCCCCGCCGTGAGTCTACCTGGAGTCTTCACTTACCCTCGCTCAGTGTGACTCTTCAAAATGCTTTGCTGCCGAGAAGTGAGTTTGACTGGAGGGAGTGGCCCAGACCCACTCGGGGTTATGTGACACACGACCTTCACCTTGCTTTTCAAGTATGGGAAATTCTCAATTCAAAATATACCTGGCCCAAGGGCTTTGGACAAGGGATTGAGGGCCTGGTTATGATGCCCATTGTACAGAGGAGGAGACTGAGGCAGAGAAGAAGCGTCTCTTAGCGAGGTCACAGCCAAACGATGAAATAGGCAAAGCCAAGTTAACCAGAACATTGACACCAAGTCCCTACCTTATGCCAGGCCCCGGGCTACACAGAGGTTTCAAACCTAAATTTTTCCTAAGGGTCCTGGAAGATCGGGAAGATTCCCATTTTATAGATGAGAAAACTGAGGCTTGGGGAGTCGTGCTCACAGGGAGAAGCAGAATCAAGCGCAGGTCTGTCTGAATTGCAAATCCATGGCCTCACCAGTGGAGGAGGTGGCGGGAGGAAAAGTGGCCCCTGGCTCCCCTCTCCCTCCCTCCGCCCCTCCCCCACTCACCATGGGGCAGAGGCAGACCCTGGCCAGAGTCATGGTGAAGGTTGCCATGGTGATGGGGTGGAAGTCCAGAATCTTGGGGTAGATGTCCAGCGGGGACAGCGTCTGGGGTGGGGCACAGTGGGAGGGGTCTCAGCAGGACTGGCGGGGACATGGCATAGCCGGGTAGAGGGCTCGAAGTGGGAAGGAGGGGCCCTCACCCCAGATGTGATGATGACAGACTGGAAGCGCTCAAACACGGGCTTGATGGCCAGCGACGCGTCCATGCAGCTGTGGGAACAGCCAAGGGCAGGCAGTGAGGGCCGGGCGGGCGGGCCGGAGCCCTGTGGGCATTCCCAAGCCCCACTCACCGGGGTCAGCTCTCACCTGAAGTGCAGGATGGGGTTGGCAATGGTCGGGGTCCTGTCGTCAAAGGGTTCAATGATGATGGTGAAACCTAGGGGGCAGGGAGAGGCTGTGAGACATCTCTGCTCCAGGTGTAACCGCACCCCGCGTGTCCAGCCCCCACCACGTGTCCACCCACGGCCCACCCCCGTTAGTCAGTGGGACCAGGCACCAGCCGCTCGAGCCAGAAATCCAGGGATCTGACTCCAGACACTCCCCAACCTGGCTGCCAACATCTGGCTGATGCTCATGGGGGGGTCCCCAGGCAGAAAGCACCCAGGTTCATTCCGCAGATGCCCCCAGGGCTGCAAGGGGCCAAAGCCTTCTGCCGTGACCTTTCTACCAGCAAGCCAGCTGGCGGCTCCAAAATGTATCTGCAATGTGACCACCCCTCCCCACCTCCACGGCCCCCACCCCAGTGTACCCACCATCCCCTCCCACCCCTGCTCCCCATCATCTGCTTCCCAGATGGTGACCCAAGGGGTCCTGTAAGTCCTGAGTCAGGCCACATGCCTGCCTGCTCAGCACCCTTCCGCGGCCCTCACACTCCTCTGTGGTCTGGAAATGCCTGTAAGACCTGGCTACGCCGACCCCATTTCCCCCTTGCTCACTGCCTTCTGCCTGACCTTCAAAACCTGCGGGGCCCACTCCCACCCCAGGGCCTTTGCACTTGCTGGTCTCAATGCCAGGAAAGCTTCCCAAGGTGGCTCCGTGTGGCCACTTGGGACATGGCTCAAACGTCACCTCCTCAGAGGCCTCACCAAGCCACCCCGTCTGTTGCAGGTGCCCATGTCAGGGATGCTTGGTCATGACATTTGTTCTTCACTTGCTGACACCATCTGCCCTAGTTACTAGTTTGCGACTTTGCTGCTTATCTTTTCTTCTGGAATCTAAGTCCCAGGCAGACAAGAATAGGGTCTTTCTTCACTTCTGCTGCTTCCCCAGTGCTGGGCCTGGCCCATTTGTTGAACCAATAAATGAACGAATGAATCCCCATATTCACTTTCACTTAAAGGAAAAAAAAAAAAATCATCAAGTTCTCTGTGCCCAGCCCTGTGCTGAGAGAAGCTGAGGACACAGTGGTGACCAAGATAGCCCCAGCCCTGCTGCCCTCCCGGCTAACAGTCCAGTGGTGGAGACAGCCTTGTCGCCAAACAGTGACGACACAGAGTGGGTGGGGCTGGGCTGGGGAGCCCAGAAGAGGGGGCCTGGAACCAGGGAGGGCTTCCTGGAGGAGGCGACATTGCAACTGAACTGAGAACTGAAAGGTGTAGGGAGGCAGCCGGAGGTAAGGAAGGCCGGGAAGAAAGTTCCAGTTAAAAGAATGCAAGGTTATTTGTGGAGATAAAGTGGGAAGAGAGGAGAGAGACAAAGCCAGAGAGGGACGATGGGGCAGGACAGACAGATGGACACAGAAGGACCAGCAGGACCTGCTGCTGATAGGCCCTGGGGAGTGGAGGACAGAGTCTCCATCATCCCGCTAAGGCCACCCAGCCATGGGATATCACGCAGGCCTGACCCGGTTCCCTGGATAGAACGGTAATCCTGGGGGATCAGCCTGCACCCCCGGCCAGCTTAAAGCTGAGGAAGGGCGGGAATGCGGGCCGGTGAAGCCCCTGGATAACATCCCTGGACACCTGAGCATCATCCTCACCGTCCCCTCCACACCCCACATCCAGGCACACTACCCCACCCTCTCGCCCCCCAGTCACTCTCCATACTAGCCCCTTCTGCCCCCACGGCCCACCCTGGCCCAGGCCCCTCCTCTCCTGCTTAGGTCCTGGCCGAAAGAGTCTTTCTACAGCACAAACCTGACCCTGACCCACCCTTGCTCAGAACCTGCCAAGGCTCCCCAGGGCCCTTGGGAGCAGAACGACCGACTCCTTACCATGTGGTTATGGATTCAATTGTGTCCCCTGGGCCCAAAAGGCATGTTGAAGTCCTAACCCCTGATATATGTGAACATGACCTTGTTTGGAAATAGGGTCCTTGCAGATGTAATCAAATTAAGATGAGGTCATATCACCGGTTGAGACTGGAGGACTCCCCAAGACTATCACCCTGAGATACTCTTTAAACCCTGAACTGAAACTAACCCCTCAGGTCACCTGGTAGCTAAACAACAGATTGGCTCACAAAATAAAGAATATCACCTGTTAGTATCGTGCTTCTTTAAAAATCATCTATATGAGACCAAACAGTTCACAATTACTTTAAAACAAAGATGAGAAGTTAAGGGAACAGGGAAACTAGATTAATGGAAATGGAACAACCAGAATGGAAATAATGAGAACTGTTCACGCATTGTGAAGAATGTGACCAATGTCCCTGAATGACTGCGTAGAAATTGTTGAATGGGAAACTAAACTGCTGTGTAAAAATCTTCACCAAAAACACAAAACCATTTTAAAAAAAGATGAGGTCATACTGGATTAAAACCAACCAGTTGCCATCGACATGATTCTGACTCATGGTAATGCCATGTGTGTCAGGGTATAACTGCTCCATAGGGTTTCCAATGACTGATTTTTTCGAAGTAGACTGTCAGGCCTTTCTTCCGAGGCACCACGGGGTGGACTCAAACTTCCAACCTTTTGGTTAGCAGCTGAGCACATAAACCATCTGTATCCCTCAGGGACTCTCATACTGGATTATGGTGGCCGTGAATCCAGTGGCTGGTGTCTTTATAAAGAGAGAGAGATACGGAGACACACAGATGCGCACAGAGGGAAGACAGAGGCAGAGGCTGGAGTGATGCAGCTACAAGCCAAGGAATGCCAAGGATTGCCGGCAACCACCAGAAACCGAGAAGAGGTTGGAAGGAACCTCCCTTAGAGGCTTCGGAGGGAGCATGGCCCTACTGCCACCTTGATTTCAGACTTCCAGCTTCCAGAAGTCTGTGAGAGAATTAATTTCTGTTGTTGTAAACCACCCAGTTTGTGGAGGCAGCCACGGGAGACTAATACACAACCCGGCAGTGTGAGCTGACCCCACAGAACTTCTCCAGCCTCATCTCACACCTCTGCCCCATTCTTCTCCACTCCACAGCCAGAGGGAGCCTTGGAAAATACAAAGCAGAGCATGAAGCTCGCTCACTCAAGAACTGTCTATGGCTCCCCACTGCCCTCCAAACAGAGCCCAAACTCCAAGCTCAGCCTTACAAGGCCCTGCAGGGGCAAGCCTCTGCTGACGACCCTCTAGACTCTGCGGGAACTTTGCTTCCAGCTGCCAGAAGGCCCAGCAGAGGTAGGGGTCGAGAGGGGAGCTTACCCTTAGCATAGGTGCTGACGAGGGTGGCGAAGTTAGCAAGGAGAGTGAGCGGGGAGAAGTCGGCCAGGTCAGCGATCTCCAAGGTGTGCAGGAGGGATCGGAGGCGTTCAGCGCAGAACCTGGTGGGGAGGCAAGATGGGGTTGGGTGGCGGGCGGTGGAGGGAAGGCGTGAACAGGACCAGCAGCCCCCTCCTCCACTCTCAGCATGCGTGGGCATGTGTCTATCTCCCCAGGTAACTGGGTGCTCCGTGAGGGCAGGAACTGATCTGTTCCAGTCACATCTGTCCCCACATTGTACAAGTATGCCTCACACAGAACAACAATCCCCCTCCCCCCAGGGCCACCTGGTCACACGATCTCATAGTCACGTTCCCAGGCAAAAGCACCACACACGTGAGGTTTCCCAGAGACCCACGACCACTCCTAGAATCCCAGTCACAACATCTACCCTGGGTGACGCGTACACTGTCAGGGTCTCGAAGGTTCACAAGGGAACAAAGCCACACAACTGTGCAGCATGCAGAGGAACTGTGGTGGCCAGCACACGAGGCCACACGGCCACAAACACCACAGTCAGGCCTGAGGCCCTCACACTTCGGGGGCAGGTCACTGAGCAGGGGGACCTGACTGTGGAGCTGAGCTGACAGTCAGTGTTTAAAGCCTGCCCTCTACACTTTATTTCTTCGAGCAGGTCTTCTGTCTTCTCTATCCCACAGGCAGGGCCAGGCACCCCCTCTGTGTTCCTCCGGGTACCCTGGGCTCTCCTGTCCCAGCCCTGTCCACTCTGGGTTGTCACTGTTGGGGGATGAGTCTGTCTCCTGCACGGGCAGGGCCAGGGCTGTCGTGGTCATGACTGTATCCCCAGCACTGCCCTTAACTGGGCTAGACATGGAGTAGGTGCTCAAGGGCTGTGATTCATGAATGACTGAGAGAAAGAAAGGATGGACGCCCTCCGTCTGCTGGCTGCTCACCCCTTTGTTGCCCCGCACAGGCCCCCTGCTCCAGGAAGCCTGCCCTGACCCCCATCTCATAATGATTTCATGTCTCTTCCCTCTATTGATACTCATGAGTTTGTTGGGGGCGAGACTAACTCTCTCATACCCACTGCACCCTCTCCTCTAGGAAGCCCTCCCTGACCTTCAGGCTAGGTCAGGCGCCCCCCTCTTGGTTCCCCCATGCCAGCCAGGCCCACACTGAGTCATCACTATCTGGGGACAGCTCTGTCTCCCCTGTTGGACTGGGAGACTCAAGAGGGTAGGGCAGGGGCTGTCTCGGTCACTGCTGGGTCCCCAGCACAGAGGTGTTCAGGGAGCGTGTGTGGAATGACTGAGAGCCTCTCTTTGCCCTCATGAGTCCCCGAGCCCCTGGAGACCCGGGTGAACTCACACTGAAGGCTCTTCACCCCATAGGGGCAGAGCAGCCAGGGGCTTCGAGTCACAACCACCCTGCTCAGTGCTGTGTGGCCCCAGCTAGTGACTTCCCCTCTCTGGCCTCAGCTTCCTCATCTGCAGCATGGGGCCACCGTACTGAGGAGTCAGTGAGGCACAAAACGGAAAGTGCTGGGCCCAGTGACCAGCTCATCACTAGTGCTCAGGACAGGGTAGTTTGTCTTGTTGCTCCCTCATTTTACCACAGAACTCATTAAGAAAAGATGATGACCCCAACCCAACCCATTTTATGGAGGTAAAAACTGAGGTTCAGAGAAGAACAGTGGCTTATCCAAAACAGCAAAGGAAAAGTATAGGCACCCCCTAATCCATTCCTGGCCTGCTCTGTGCCCTGGGGGTGACTTTTACTGCCAGCGCCACAAGATTCCCCTGCCCACAAGCTTCGAGAAAGAGGGTTTTTGCCAATGAGAGGCACTGGCAGGAGGAAAGAGGGGTCTGCAACATTTCCTCCAGTTCATGCCCTGTTGGGCCCCAGGGTTCTGCTCCCAGCTCCTGTTGGGAGCCCCTCTCCAGGGCCAGCCCTGCTGACTCTCAGGAACTCTGCTCCCTCCCCCTGCCCCTGTGGCCAGGGGTGGCAACAGCTTCTGCAAGATCCCAGAGGCCTCAAAATGCCTGTGGGCTACTGCACCCTGCCTGTCCCTCTGTAAGGGTTATTCTTGGGTGCCATCAAGTTGATTCTAACTCATAGTGACCCCATGTGACAGAGCAGAACTGCCCCATTGAGTTTTCTAGGCTGTAACCTTTATGAAAGCAAATGGTCAGGTTCTTCCCTGCCGAAGAGCTGCTGAGTAGGTTCGAACTGCCAACCTTTCATTTAGCAGCCGAACATTTAACTGTTTACGCCACCAGGGCTCCTCCTCTATAAGTCCAGAAACCAAACCAAACCCTAATAAGACTTATATCATTCCTTCAACATGTATCTACTGATCACCTACTATTTGCCAGGCATTGTAATTGAACCTGTTGCTGTTAGGTGCCATCGAGTCGATTCCAACCCACAGTGACTCTATAGGACAGAGCAGAACTGCCCCATAGGGTTTCCAAGGCTGTAATCTTTATGGGAGCAGAACGCCACATCTTTCTCCCACGGAGCGGCTGGTGGGTTCCAACCGCCGACCTTTCGCTTCGCAGCCGAGCGCTTTAACCACCGTGCCACCAGGGCTCCTCCTCTGTAAACAGTCTCTCCATTAAACTCCCTGCAGAGGAATTCTTGGCTAGAGCCGTGTATTGCCTGCTAAGTCCCTGCCTCACACGGAGACCCAGGACCACTTCTCACCTGCCCATGCACCCGTCCCAGGCAGACCAGCCAGGGTCCCACGTGCCTCCGTGGCCACAAGGGGACCCCAGTCCAAGGACGTGAAGGACAAGTCACCCGGCAGAGCCCCGATGCCCCGGCCACCCAGCCGCACCTGAGGGGCTTCCGCTGGATGCACACGCGCTGGGCCAGGCCGCTCAGGAAGGCGGGGGGGCTCTCCTGCACCACGTGCTGCACGCGCAGCCTCCACTTCACATACTCCAGCAGGCGCCGCAGGAAGGCCAGGAAGTGCTCGGCCGTGCGGATGGAGCCGGGCACCGCCTCTGCGGGGGAGACGACAGGGTCAGCAGACACGGGAGTGCGGGGGGGGGGGGGGGGACAGGCAGCGGGTGGACGGCAGGGCGCGGGTGGGCTCACCCTGCAGCACCTCGTCGGGCAGCACGGGGTTGGCCAGGTGGGCGTCGGTCTCCCGGGCGGCACTAGCCTCGCGTAGCCCCTCCACCAGGCGCCGGTACTCCTCACGCAGGCGCTGCTCATCCGTCTCCTTGATCCTATGGGAGGCGGGGTGTGGGTAGAGGGGCAGGAGCCGGGGACGCTGGGGTGAGGGCTGGGGGAGGCCGGTCGGCTGGGGACAGCACCAGGTGGTTTCCCCACCTGAGCACCGTCTTCTGCAGCGTCTCCAGGTTGCCATGGCAGCGGTCGAGCGTCCGGCGGGTGATGTTGACGCTCATGGAGTCGATGCAGACGTTGTCTGGGAGGTGGGGACAGGGCAGGGCTGGTCAGGCCACGCCGGGCTGGCAGCAGCCTGAGGGGTTGGGACCGCCTGCCCACCGGTGCCTCCCTCACCAATGTTGTGGGCCTCGTCGAAGACCACGACGGCCTTGCGGGCCAGCTCCTTGGACACCAGGTCAGCAATCTTGGGGTCCAGGAGATAGTGGTAGCTGTAAACCACCACATTGGCGTGCAGGATCTGAAGGTGAGGGGGTGGGGTTACCCCAGCCAACCTGCCAGCGGCCACCCTGGCCCTGCCTTCACTCCCCTCCACCACCCCACTGTGTGACTCCCTCACAAGCAGAGGCCAGGCAAGGACAGGCAGACAGACAGACAGGGAAGGAGAGAGAGAGTGAGAAGGAGGGAGGTAGAGGAGCAGAGAAGAGAGGAGGCCGGCAGACACAAGCAGACAGACAGACCCGTTTACAGGCAGACAAATACAGACAGGCATGCAGACACAAGTATACAGACAGACACATTCACAGACAGACAGACAAGCAGACATAGGCACACGCCAACAAGGCGACATAGGCAGACAGACACACATGTGCAGACAGACAGACAGGCAGACAGAGACAGGCAGAGATAAGAGACGGGCAGGCAGCCCTTCCCCTTCCCCTCGCCCGCCCCCAGCAGCCTTCTCACTGAGTAGCGGGCGAGGAAGTAGGGACACCAGCCCTGGCGCCGCCCCAGGGCCTTCAGGTCATCCAGGTTGTAGATGCCAGCAGAGAGGGGCACCTGGCGCCCATGGGCGTCAAATTCCTGGGATAGGGCGAGAGGGCCCGGGGTCAGGGAGGCTGGCTTCCTGGGCTGTCCTGGCCCTCACCCCGCTGCCCTGCCCCCGGGGCACCTCGTAGAAGCGGCAGTGGGGCAGGCTGGGGTCCTGTTGGTGCTGCGCCCGCACATACGAGGCCGTGAGGCTGTGGCATTTCCCATCCACGTCCTTCCCGAAGCGCAGGGGCGTCACCTGTTTAATGAACAGTTATTCAAGGACGATTACACAGAGGTGAGAATGTGGAAGTCACTGAAAAATTAAAACTAAAGGTTAAATTATGATGCTATTCTTACTTCAGTGATACTCCAATACAACGTCCTGAAATTGATACCCCATTAGACTTTTCAATGAGTTGCAATAAAAAAAATTAAAAGTATATGACTTGCTAAAGCAAAGATGAGAAGATAAGGGGGCAGGGAGACTAGAGCACTGGAAACGGAACAACCAGAATGCAATTAAAGAGAATGTTGACACGCTTTGAAAAATTAACTAATGTCACTGAACAATTTGTGTGGAAATTGTTAAATGGGAGCTTAACTTGCTGTGTAAACTTGCACCGAAAACACAATAAAATATTATTTAAGAAAGAGAAAAAAAAAGATAGAAAAAGAAGAAAAGCACATGGCTAATAAGTTTCAGAGCCAGGAAACCAGACCTGGTGGACTCCAGGAGCTGCCGTTTCAATCTCTCCTCGGCTGGGGAGAAGGTTCCCTGAAGGAGGTGTCCCTGCCTGGGCCATGAGTGACGAGTCGGAATTTGACAAGTGAGAAAGGGATTATATGCAAGGCCGCACGTACCTCCCCTGGTCTGGGGACCTAGGGCTCTTGGGGGTAGGAGGAATCTTTCCTAACACCGGGGCTTATGGACAAGGTCAGGAATGGGTGCTCACCTCGGGGTGAATACACAGGTTCTTGCGGGAACTCAGAGCCAGCCCCAAGAACGGCAGCTTCTCGCCCTCCTGCTTCTCGTAGAAGTTTAGCAACTTGCGCAGCTCTTCAATCACCTGCGCCGGTGGGGGAAACGTGGCTTTATAGAAGCACGAACCTCTGCCCAGCCCCCTCCTCAACCTCCAAACACCCCCGCGAGGCTGGTGAGGGTGACCACCAGGGGGACAATGAGGCACCCAGGACGTGCAGGATGGAGCACTGGGATTGCCCCCCCCGATGGTTAATTTTATGTGTCAACTTGGCTTGGCCATGGCTCCCTGTTGTTGGCAAACACCAGTCTAGTTGCTGTCATGGAATAGTTCCATGTGATTAGATCCGTGGGCCTTGGGTAGAGCAGACGACCTTCTATAATGTAATCTAGTGAAACATAATGTATGTAATGTACTATAATTAAAACCAGTACCAGTTGCTATCCAGTCAGTTCTGACTCACGGCAACCCCATATGTGTCAGAGTAGAACTGGGCTCCATAGGATTTTCAATGGCTGATTTTTCAGAAGCAGATCGCCAGGTCTCTCTTCTGAGGTGCCTCTGGGTTGACTTGAAACACTAGCCTTTCAGTTAGCAGCTGAGTGGGTTAACCATTCGCACCACCCATGGACTCCTAATATAATGTAATGACCTTCCATAATGTAATCTATTGAAATGTGATACTGTTGTTGTTGGTAGGTGCCACTGAGTCAGTTCCCACTCACAGCAACCCTGTATACAACAGAACGACATGCTGCCCAGACCTGCACCATCCTCATAATCATTGCTATGTTTGAACCCATTGTTGCAGCCACTGTGTCAATCCATCTCATTGAGGGTCTTCCTCTTTTTTGCTGACCCTCTGCTTATCAAGCATGATGTCCTTCTCCAGGGACTGGTCCCTCCTGATAACATGTCCAAAGTAAGTGAAACAAAGTCTCGCCATCCTTGCTTCTAAGCAGCATTCTGGCTGTACTTCTTCCAAGACAGATTTGTTCATTCTTCTGGAAGTCCATGGTATAGCCAATATTCTTTGCCACCGCCATAACTCAAACGCATCAATTCTTTTTGGTCTTCTTTATTCACTGTCCAGACTTCGCATGCATATGAGGCAACTGAAAATACCATGGCTTGGGGCAGGCATGCTTTAACCCTCAAAGTAACATCGTTGCTTCATAACACTTTAAAATATATGTAATGTAACTGAAACCAGTATCATTTGCTGTCCAGCTGATTCTGACTTATGGCGACCCCACATGTATCAGGGTAGAACTCTGCTCCATAGGGTTTTCAATGGCTGATTTTTCAGATGTAGATCACCAGGTCTTTCTTCTGAGGTGCCTCTGGGTGGACTTGAACCTCTAACTTTTTGGTTAGCAGCCAACCATGTTAATCATTTGCACCACCCAGGGATTTCTAATGTAATATAATGACCTTCCATAATATAATCTAATAAAATATAATCAATCAATCAATTGAGGTCATATCAGCATAAGGTGGAGCTGAAATCTAATCACCTCTGAGTTATACAAAGACCAGAATAGACACAGCAACACATGCACACACGCACTCATACACAGGGGAAGACAGATGATGTGAGAATCACCTACAAGTGAAGGAACACCAAGAATATCCAGCAGACAACAGAACTACAGAAGAGGCTCATGGAAAGAATCAACATGGCCGAGACCCTGATTTGGACTTTTCACCTCCCGAACTGTGAGAAAATAAATGTCTGTTCTTTAAAGCCACCTGTTGTGGGGTTTGTGTTACAGCAGTGCTAGGAAACTAAGACACCCCAGCTTACCTTCTCAATCTCGGGCACAGTCCTCGAGCAGTAGATGAGTTTGGTCACCTCCAGCGGGTATGCCTGCCAATGACAAGCAGGCTCAGCACCCACCCAGTCTCTCCCCACTACCCCCACCATTGGCTCAGAGGGTTACTTACCCTCTGGTATGCCATGATCAGAGCCAAAAGCGACACTGTCTTCCCAGTGCCTGAGGGCATCTCCAGGACTCCATGACCCTATGTGTTGGGGGTGGAGGGACAGGATACAGGCTCTCAGAACTTTGGGGACACAAACTGTAGGGATGCTGCCCCCCTCCCTCCAAGAAAGCTGCCATCAACACAGCAGTTAATAGTTTGGAACCCAAGGCAGGGGGCAGGGGAGGTTGAATCCCACTTCTGCCACCTCTTTACCGGGTGGTTTTAGGCAAGTGCCTTCACCTCTCTGGACCTCAGTATCCTCATCTCTAAAATGGGTCTAAAAAGAAGGCCTTCCTCATAGCATGGCTGTGAGGATTAATGAGAAATTGTGAGCTGATGATTTAGCACAGTAACTAATATATAGCGAGCACACTTTTTCCTTCGACTTAGCAAACACTTCCACAGCACCTACTTCGTGCCTAGCACTGCTGTAAGTGTCTCATATCAGGCTCTACTGACATGTGGGGCCAGATAATACTTAGTTGTCGGGCAGCTGTCCTTGCACTGTAGAATGTTTGGCAGCACCACTGGTCTCCACCCACTAGAAACAGTAGCACACCCCCCCACCCCCCCAACTAGTATAGCAAGGAAGAATGTCTCTAGACATTGCCAACTGTCCTCTCAGGGTCAAAATCCACCCCTGCCTTACATGTATTAACTCATTTAACTCTCACAACCACCTGTGAGGTAGGTATTATTAAAACCAGTTGTCCTCTAGTGGACTTTGACTCATGACAACCCTATGTGTATCAAAAGTAGAACTGTGCTCCACAGGGTTTACAGTGGCTGATTTTTTGGAAGTAGATCACCAGGACTTTCTTCCAAGGTGCCTCTGGATGGACTTGAACCTTCAGTCTTTCAGTTAGCAGCCGAGCAAGTTAACCATTTGCACCACCCAGGAACTCCAAGTACTGTACAATTACTATGCCCCTTTTACAGAGGAGGACACTGAACAGGGAGGTTAATTAACTCGCCCAAGGACACACAGCTGGTACAGTGTGAGTCCAGGATTTCAACCCAGGTAGCCAACTCCAATGTCTATGTATCCCTACCCACTGGGATGTTTGGCCTTTAATAAATGTTGTTGTTGGTAGGTGCCATGGAGTGGGTTCCGACTCATAGCGACCCTACGTACAACAGAACGAAAACACTGCCTGATCGTGCACCATCCTCACAATCGTTGCTATGCTTAATAAATATTTGCTGCTATTATTAACTGGAAGCCCTGGGGGCACGGTGGTTAAGAGCTCAGGCTGCTAACCAAAAGGTCTGCAGTTATAATCCACCAGCCGCTCCTTGGAAACCCTATGGGACAGTTCTACTCTGTCTATAGGGTCGCTATGAGTTGGAATCGTCGGCAACGAGTATTATTAACTATTATTATTTTAGTTGGCAAGTGGCTTTGGAGTTCTGGATTCCCAAGGACCTCAGGTTTCTAAAATCCTGGAGTCTTGGCGATCTAGACGTCCTCCAACCTGTCTCAAACCCATGCGTGTCAGCCCCACCTGTCAAGCAGGCAGCGGCCGCCCGGCTCTCTCACCTTGGCGTCCAGCGTGCGTTTGAGCTCCAGCATGTAGGAGAACTGCTCCGGGTAGATGTAGTCGTAGGGGAAGTAGACTAGCAGCCCGTCCACGTTGAGCCTAGCGGTGGGGGCTGCTCGGTCAGTGCCCTGCTCCCCAGACTCCCCTCCAGCCCCCACTCTCTCCGGTCGTTCGGCCTAGGGCAGTTACCTGCCGGTCTCCCCGAGTATACCACCAGTTCCCAAGGAGCCTCCAGGTCTCCCGGCTGACCATCCCCGTTACCACCCCGCCGATCCCCGCGGTTATCCCATCCCACCTCTTCAGCCTCCCCTCGCCCTGCTGGAGACCCCACTGATCCCCCCATCTTTCAGGCCCCTGGGCCCGCTCTGGAGCCACGGTCCGAGGACCCCCTCTCACTTCATGGCGCCGGCCGAGGCGTCGATCCGCCTCCCTCATGAATATTCAGCGAGAGGCCGGGTCCGTGGGCCGTCCGCTCCACCTTCCTCACTATTCCATTGGCTGATTCCGCCAGTGACTCTACTAGGGTGGAGCCAGTAGGATTACTGCGCGCGTGCGCAAGGCGATGAGCAGGCGGACTCCGGCGAGATAGGCGGTGCCGGAGGCGTCGCTGAGGATCACCGAGGCCAAAGAACAAAACAAGGAAGGAGGAGAGCCGAGAGAATCGATCCCATTCATCAGGATTCGTTCTTCCAGCATCTGCCAAAGTGTCAGAGTAAAGAATAGAGACTAGGAGAAAATAACAGGGAAAATGGAGACTCCTTCGTGGTCTGCATGTTAGGAATGGCTTCACTGCATCAGACAAACGTACATTTATAAAGTGCCTGCTATGTCCTAGACTCCTGTGGAATAAATAACTCCATCCATTTATTGAGCACCTACTATTTGCCAGATACTGCCGCTATGAGTCGGAATCGACTCGATGGCAATGGGTTTGTTTGTTGGTTGGTATTTTTTTGGTTTGGTGCAAACGTTTAGAGAAGCCCTGGTGACGCAGTGGTTAAACGCTCAGCTGCTAACCAAAAGGTCGGCGGTTCCAACTCACCAGCCACTCTGCAAGAGAAAGATGTGGCAATCTGCTTCCTTAAAGAGTACAGCCTTGGAAACCCTATACGGCAGTTCTACTCCGTCCTATAGGGTTGCTATGAATTGGAATCGACTCGATGGCAACGGTTATGGGGTTATGAATTACCTGGGGACCTTGTTAAAATGCACATTCTGATTGTTTAGGTGGGGATGGGCCTGAGATTTTGCATTTCTTGTACACTCCCAGGAGGTGTCAGTCATCTCGTCTTCTGTCTATGCTTTGAGTTGTGAAGGTCTACACTTTCTCCTAGCACTCCCCAGTGGGATTGAGCCCCAGTTGTCTAAAACACCTTTTCATTAGCTTCCGTCTGGTCTCACTTTTCCACTCCCTCTAAAAGCGGTCACCTCCCAAATAAACTGTTGTTGTTAACTGCCGTTAAGTCGGCCCCCAACACATGGCAACCCCAGGTACAAAGGAACTAAACGCTGCCTGGTCCTGTGCCATCCCCATGATCAGTTGTGAATGGAACTGTTGTGATCCACAAGGTTTTCATTGACTGATTTTTTAATACCTATAATTTATTTTATTTTTGTTGTTGTTGAGAATATACACAGCAGAACATACACAAATTCAACAATTTCTACAGGTACACTTCAGTGACATTGATCACATTTTCAAGTTGTGCAGTCATTCTCAACCTCCTTTTCCGAGTTGTATCTCCCCCAGTAACACAAACTCACTGCCCCCTAAGTTTCTCTATCTAATCTTTCAAGTTGCTGTTGTCAGTCTGATCCTATATAGACAGATCTTAAATGAGCACAATGCTCAAGGCAGACATTCTTTACTAGTTAAGCTAAACTATGGTCTAGGTTTTAAGAAGATGATGGGATATTTTCGTTTTAAGGTTTAAAGTTTATCTCAAGGCAATAGTTTCAGGGGTTCATCCAGCCTCCATGGCTCCAGGAAGTCTGGATTCCATGAGAATTAAAAATTCTGTTCTGCATTTTCCGCCTTTTGATCAGGATTCTTCTGCAGAATCTGTGATCAAAATGTTCAATAATGGTTACTGGGCACCATTCAGTTCTTCTGGTCTCATGGCAAAGGAGTCATTGGCTGATTTCTGGAAGTAGATTGTCAGACCTTTTTTCCTAGCCCATTTTAATTTGGAAGCTCTGCTGAAACCTGTTCAGTATCATAGCAACATGCAAGCTTCCACTGACAGCCTCCACTGAGGTGGCTGCCCATGAGGTACATCGGCAGGGCGTTGAATCGAATTGTGTTTCCTGCATGGAAGGTGAGAATTCTACTACTGAATCACCAATGCGTCACCCCAATAAACTACTTGTTCTCAAAAAAAAAAAAAAAAAAAACAGGACTTTGCAGATGTGATGAAGTTAAGGATGCTGAGATGGGGAGATAATCCTGGATTATCAGGTGGGCCCTAAACATAATCACAAGGGTCCTTATAGGAGGGAGATTCCACAACAGGCAGAGATAGAAGGCAATGTGACCACTGAAGCAAGATGGTACGCTGATGGCTCTGAAGATGGAATAAGACGTCATGAGCCGAGGAATGCAAGGAATCAAATTCTGGAAACTGGGAAGGGCAAGGAAACAGGCTCTCCCTTAGAGACCTCGGAAGTAGCTCGGCTCTGCTGCCACCTTCATCTCCTGCCAGTGAGATTGATTTTGAACTTCTGGCCTCCAGAACCCTAAGAGGATAAATGTGTGTTGTTTTAAACCACCGAGTTTGTGGTAACCACTCCTGCTTAGTTGCTTTCCATAATAGTGATCACCATCAGATATAATACCTATTTTGCTTTTTTTTTTTTTTTTTTTTTTGCTTGTCTGTCCCTTTCACTGACTGGTATGTTAGCTCTACAAGAGCAGGAACTTTTTTTTAATTGTAAAAAATACATATAACACATTTGCCAATTCAATGTTTTATAAGTATACAATTTAGTGACGCCGATTACATTAATCATATTGTGCAGCCATCACCAGTATCCATTGTCAAGTTTTCCATCACCATCAACAGACACTCAATGGTTCCTAAACAATGACTCTGTCTTCCCCCCATCTCCCGCTGCTGGTAACCACTAGTAAACTTTGGTCTCTATGTTTGCCTATTCTAGGTGGCTCATATAAGTGAGATCATGCGATATTTGTCCCTTTGTGATTGACTAATTTCACTCAGCATGATGTTTTCAAGGTTCATCTATGTTGTGGTATGCATCAGGACTTCATTTCTCTTTCTGGCTGAGTAGTATTCCATTGCGTGTATGTACCACATTTTGTTTATCCATTCATCTGATGGACATTTTGGTTATTTCCACCTTTTGGCTACTGTGAACAATGCTGCAATGAACCTTGGTGTACAGGTTTCTGTTTGCATTTCTGCCTTCACTTCTTCTAGGTATATACCTAGGATTGAGATTGCGGGTTCATATGGTAATTTTATGTTCAACTTTTTGAGGAACTGCCAAACTGTTTTCCACAGTAGCTGCACCACTTTACATTCCCACTAGCAATGGAGCTAAGGATTTTGAGACAGGGAGATAGATTATCCTGGATTATCTGGGCGGGCCCAATGTAATCACAAAGGTCTTTATAAGGAAAAGAGGGAGACCAGAGAATCAGAGAAGGAGATGTGACAACGGAAGCAGAGGTTGGAGTGATGCAATTGCTGGCTTTGGAGATGAAAGGGGGAAAGGAAGTAAGGAATGCAGGTAACTTCTAGAAGCCGGAAAACGCAAGGGAAAAGAGTCACCCTTAGCATCTACAGAAAGGAACACAGCTTTGCTGACAACTTTGGTTTTAGCTCAGTGAGATCCTTTTCAGACTTCTGACCTCTAGAACTGTAAGGTAATAAATTTGTATTGTTTAAGCCGCCAAGATTGTGGTAACTTGTTACCATAGTTACGTGAAACTAAAATACATCTGTTGTATAAGCGATGGATCAGACTAGAGTAAACATACAGAATAAAAGAAACAGACATAATACAGGAAACAGGAGAAAGCTATGAAACAAAAACATCTATAATTAAAATGCTTTTTAAAAATGCTTAGCAAGTTAAAAGAAGATATTGCATCAATAAAACAAGAACTGGACGCTATGAAAAATGAATAATGAAAGAACAAGAAAAAGTTGATGGGAATTAAAAAATAATAGCTTAAAGGTAAATTCTAATAGAAGGATTGGAAGATAAAGTCAGGTAAATTTCCTAGATAATAGGGAATGATTGACAAAGGGATGGAGAATAGCAGTGAAAAGATAAGAAAATTAGAGGATCAAAACAGGAGTTCCAACATTCAAATAATAGGAATTCTAATAAAAAAAGAACAAGAAATCAAACTTTCTGGAGTCATGGAGGTTGGATGAACACTTGAAACTGCCCTCAGATAAGCTTTAAACCTCAAAACAAAAATATCCTGTCATCTTCTTAAAACCAAGTAGTTTAGCTTACCTAGTAAAGAATGTTTTTCTTGAGCATTGTACTCATTTAAGATCTGTCTATATGGGATCAACTTGACAACAGTAACTCAAAAAAATAGATAGGAAACTTAAGGGGCAGTGAGATTATGTTAAGGGGGGAGGGACAACACGGAAAAGGAGGTTGAGAATGGTTGCCCAACTTGAAAAATGTAATCAATGTCACTGAGATGTACATGTAGAAATTGTTGAATTTGTGTTTGTTCTCCTGTGTATATTCTCAACAACAACAAAAATAAAATAAATTATTAATAAATAAATAAAAGTAAAGAAAAAAACATGAAAATGAAGAGGAAATAATTTACACAGAAATAAACAAGAAAATTCCCCAGAGCCAAAGGACATGAGTCTCCAGATTGAAAAAACAGACTAAGAGTCAGGGTGATTAATGAATAAAGACTACACCAAGGCATAACACCATGAAATTTCAGAACTAGAGAAAGTGAGACGGCCCCAAAAGCTTCCAGAAAAAGAATAGATCAAATACAAGTTCAAAGGAGAGGAGAATAGAAAAATTTCTGAGGGAAAAGTGACAGATATCCCTTGTTATCCAAACTTGTATTCCAACTCAGAAACCAAATAGATTTGAATCAAAGGAATACTTTCAAATTTTCCACTTAGAATTTTATATCTAGCCAAACAATAATAAACTGTGAGGGTAGAATGAAGATAAATTTAGTTGTGCAAAAACTCAAAAATGCTTACTTCCCCTTCACCCTTTTAAGGGAATGACTGGAGGATGTGCTCCAGCAAAACAAGGAGTCAACCAAGAAAGACAACAAAATGGGATCCAGGAAACAGGATTCAATTTACGAAAGTCCTAGAATGGGTTAGAGTAAGCCTCCAAACACCAACCAAACCCGTTGCCATTGAGTCAGTTCCACCTCACAGCGACCCTATAGGACAGAGCAGAACTGCCCCAATAAGGTTTCCAAGGAGCAGCTGGTGGATTCGAACTGCCGATCTTTTGATTAGCAGCTGAACTTTCAATCACTGCACCACCAGGGCTCCAGAGTAAGCCTAGAGAGCAGCTAATTCAGATTCAAGCAGGATAGAGGGAGGGCTCAAGAGGAAGGAAAAAAAAATTGAAATGTATTATTAAGAGTATGACAGATCCTAAAGAACATCTGAAAAGTATTAAGAATAAGAAAAAAAACCAAACCCGTTGAGGTCATGTCAATTCTGACTCATAGTGACCCTATAGCACAGAATAGAACAGACTCATAGGGTTTCCAAGGAGCGGCTGGTGGACTTGAACTGTCTACCTTTATGGTTAGCAGTGGTAGCTCACTGAAGCTCTTAACCACTGTACCACCAGGGCTCCATGCCAAGAACAGCTGCGTATAAAATTAAGAAGTGACAAACGTAATTATTAATTCTAGAAAGCATAAAAGTTTGTAAAAAATTCTAGATACACTACTTGACTCTGCAGAGAAAGATATTTATATTATCTTAACTTTTAACTTTATTGATTGAAACAAAAATTATGATTTTTTGGGGGGGGGGGGAGTGGAGCCAGCATAATAGAGCTAAAGTCCCATCTACTGTACTAGGAAGTGCGTAAAGAATGTCTAAAATTGATAAATCAATAAATAGCAATGTCATCATATTACTTAGAAACGTGGAAGCAAACACGAGAAGAAACAGGCTTAAGCAGTTGAAAGAGATGGCCTCTGGGGAGCAGATCGGGGAGCAGGGGTGGATGGCACTATACATATTTTTTTACTATTTTTCCATTTTCCATTTTTTTTTTAGTATTTTTCATTTATATTCATGAAAATGAATTGACGGCTATCGAAGTCAGAACCCTTATGTGGTGTTGGTGCTGAGGTGTACTGACAGGGAATGGGCGCAATGGTACTTCTGGATTCTGGAAATGTTCTAATTTGGCACTATCCAATAGAACTTTCTAGAAGGATGGAAATGTTCTCTATCTGCACTGCCCAACCACAGTAGCCACATGTGGCTACTGAGCACTTGAAACGTGACTGACTAGTGGACTGAGGAATTGATTTTTTTAATTTAATTTTAATTACTTTAAATTTAAATAGCCACACGAGACTGGTGGCTGTCATATTGGACATCACAAGTCTAGACAATTACAATGCTGTAGCTTTATGATTTGTCAAGAAAACACAAAAGAGGTGCATGCTTGTGATTTATCAAAAGCAGTGAAAGAAACGTTTATGAAATAGAAGACAAAAGTGGGGCAGAAGCAAAGGAAAAAATCACTGTGCAGGGCCCCACCCTCAACAAGTTCACATGGATTTCCTGTAGATAAAGCCCTGCTGAAGAGGAGCTTACAATCCATCATTTCAAAACACACGAGGAAACAATCCACTATGAGTGAGCATCAGCAGATACAACAAACCGTGGGATTAGACACCTCTAAGTTTCAGACAGAATTATCAGACATATACTAGAAAATAACTATGCTTTAAAAAATGCTTAGAGACATAAAAAAAGAATCCAAAGCATGAAAAAAGATCACGACACTGCGGGGCGTGGCAGGGGGAGAGGGGGGATAGGGGGACAGGGTGGGGTAGGGGGTTTAGGGGGACAGGCGTGGGGGTGGGGGGAAGAGAAGACCTAAGTGAAAGAGTAAGGATTGGAAGTATGTGAGGGAACTTCCTTACAAAGGGGTATTTTTAGACTGGTTTGCCAAAAATAATAACAATGAGCATTTATGGAGTCAGAATGGAATCAAAAGAGAAAAAAGCCAATTTCTGTGCAAACTACCTTTATTTATAAAGAAAAAGTTCCCCATTCTGTTATAAACATACCAGAGCTGTGTGAAGTCACTTTACTGGGCGGGGGGGAGGTGAGGCAGGGATCCTAGGGGATGCCAGTGGGCCTCATCCAGTCCCCAAAGCCGCTGGGAGAGATGGGTTAAGAGGTGACTCCCAGGGAAATGGAGTGGCAACGGCCCATCCCAGGCTCAGCTGGGATTGCGGCGGCTTGCTTTGAGGAACAGTGGCAGGAAGAGGGAGAGGCACTTTGGATGGGGCCTGATTTGGCAAATGGAGGATCTCCTGCCCCCCTGAATGATTCCCAGCCCCACCTCAACCTCCTGTGGCTAAGGCAGATTCTTCAACTGAAGGCTGAGTTCTCCCAGATCTCCCCGGGGCTTCCAGGAGAGCAGAGAACTAGCGGTGAGGACTGCGCCCCCTACTGGGCTGGGGGCATAAAGATGCAGCAGTAATGGAGGCGGAGGTCAGAAGCCAAGGCAGGGCTTCTTCTTCCAGTGTCCCTTGGAAATGTCCTTCTCTCCTGCTAGACCTTATTCCTCTGAGACTTCACCCTGGGGAAGAGCTGCGGAGACAGGAACTTCAGACAGACACCAGGAGCTCCCACGGCTCAACTCACCCCCAACTTTAATGGACACCCCTAATTCCATCCTCATCTTCCCACCCTAAAATATATGTACTGTCTCCAATCCCCCATCCCTTCCTAATGGACTCTTTCAGCATCTTCCAAACCACTCGGGAACCCTCAATTCCCAACACCTCCAAGCACCAGGTGGAACCTTCCAATTGCCAGCCCCATTGATGAAAGGGAATATTCCCAGTTGTCCCCGGAGCCATAAAGGCCATGCCTGCCTCTCCCTACTACCACAGCTGTCTGTTTGGGTCTCATTTCCACCTATCCCCAAATTAAAAGAATCTCCCCTCCCAGGAATATAATAGAATCTTCCTGGTCTCCTCTCCTCAACCCTAGTAGAAGCTTCTTCAATTCTACCATACTGTTAATAATGGGTCCTTTCATACCCTGCCCAATCTGATGTAATAAAAGCTTTCTCACACCCATGCCTGTTATTTTACAATTTTTTAACTTTCCCTATCACTAAAAAGGGACTCTTTTTGGTAGTTTCCCATGGCTAAAATGGATTCTTCTTTAACTTCCCCATCAGTATGATCAGGGATGATAATCAAAATATTTGATTGGGCACTGCCCAAGCAAATAACCAGTGAACAGTACTAGTTATATACCCTACGAAATACACCCCCCACATAAGTGCGAGTCTTCTAAGGGGCTCTTCCTCACCTGCCCTCCTAGCTGTAACGGTCTCCCCCTTACTTCCTCCATTACTATAATGGGCTTTTCCTTGTCTCCCCACGATCAATAATGGACTCTTCCGAATCCGTCCATCGCTCTTAACGGCCTCGCTTCCTCTCGCCCCATTTTTACTGTGGGATCTTCTGCTTCCCCAACGGCCTCCCGTTGTCCATCAAGAGTCTCCCTATATCTCCTCCGGGCTCACCCCAAAGTAGTTACGGGGCACGTAGCCCTCCTGGCCGTGCAGTGTGGCCCACCACCAATCGTTCTCCTCTGGCCCGTCCCTCCGCAGCACGGTGACCAACTCGCCCTCACGGAAGGACAGCTCGTCCCCGAACTCCGCGCTGTAGTCCCAGAGCGCGTACACTGTCCCGTTGTGCATCAGTCCCATGCTCTGCTCCACATCTGAAAGATGCCGGATTGTGAGACCCAGGAACCCCTGGGGACGCGGGGCATGCTGGGGACAGGGACAGGCCCCGTGGGTCAGACCTGCTCAGGGCTGGGGGAGGAACCACCTGGGAGGTTGTGTGTGCCCTGTCTGGGAAGGGAGAGCTGGCGTCAGATGCCGGGACAGGAATTCCCTAGCATGCAACAACATTGGGGTGCATCAAGCTGGGCCACCAACAGTTCTGGTAGGGTCAGTGGTACCCATTCCCCTCTTGCGGGTTGTTAAATTCCCATGTCGCCCCCAGAGGTACAGTTCTCTGCTCCCAGCTTAAGCGGTACAGTCCTCACAGAGGATTTAAACCTTTCTTCAGATGGTACAGTCCACCCTACTTCCTCCCCCTCCTCGCACCCCATATGGTCCCATCAGCACCCTTTCCACCTGCCCAAGTGGTAGTCTCCAAAGAGGATGTCATTCCTTCTCCAGTTGGTACAGCCCACCCTAACCTCCCCACTTAAGTGGTACTGTCTCCAACAAGGATTTAGACCCTTTCGAGATGGTATAGTCCACCATGCCCCCCACCCCTTTAAGTGGTTCAGTCCACTGTGTTCTCGCTTCTCCTCTCCTCCCTTCCAGGTGCATGGTCCAATCATCTCTACTTCACCTTCACAGAACCCTTGTAGTTCGAGGCAGGTAACCTGTTGCCGTGGAGATTCAGGCTCATAGCGACCCTAAGAGGCCAAATCTCATAGGTTTCACCTACCTGTGACAAAAGTGTAATGGCCCAGCCCCCCCTCCAAAAAAAAAGGTTGCTCCCTTCACCCCTCGGGTAAATGATCTACCTCCTGCCCGAGTGTACAGTCCATGTCTGCCCCTGCTCACCTGTGCCACAGGCGTTACAGCCCTGTGCCTCTTGCTCACTTTCTGCCACAGGTGGCAGAGCCTGCTGTCGTGTAGCCCCTCCAGGCTGACCTCTCAAATACCTAACCCAGCCTGACTTCCTCCAGCTGTCTGTGAAGTCCCTGTCCCCCACTGAATGGTACATCTTGCCTCTCCAGGGGTCTACTACAGACTCTCTGCAAGCCCCCAGGCTACAGCCTACTTCGCCCTCCCATTAGGGAACCAGGTGGCTCAGTACCATGCCTCTACTTCCTCAGGTGATGTAGCTTGCCCCTGGAGATACATAGTACAGCCCTGTGTCTTCCCTACAAGTGGTACAGCCCCCTCCCAAGCAGTCACTGCCTGCTCACCTGCAAGGTGTGTGGTACTGTCTCTCCCACAGGTGACAGAGCTCACCTGCCCAGCCCGGTGTCAGGTAGATGGTACAGGTGCAATGGCCAACTCTCCACCCCCACAGGTGAGCGTGCAGATGGGCAATACAATCTCCACGACCGCTCTTCTCCCACAGGTGTCCAGGTCACATGGCAACCCCATGTCCCCATCCCTCAAAAGTAGCAGCTCACTGCCCCCCACCCTGCTTGCACCTGCCAGGTAGGCAGCCCTCTTCTCCTCCACTGTCCTGCCAAGTGGATGGCACAGCCCCCACAGGTGACACAGTTGGAGCCTGCCGCCACTCCCCCATTTGTTGCGTGGTTGGTTCAAACTCCCAAGGCCTCCCCGCTCCTCACGGGTGGCAGGCTGCCACCCCTCCCCCACCTGCGCACCTGTCAGCTGGGCGGTCCAGTCCCCATGTTCCCCTCCCCACTTCCAAGAAACGCCCCAGCCCTGCCTTGCACCTGCCAAGTAGGTGGCGCAGTCGGTGTAGCCCTCGCGGTAGGGGTCGCACTTCTCGATGGCGGTCGTGCCGTCACTGAGCGTGGTGGCGAAGATGGCAGCGCCGTGCTGCACCAGCGCCATGCAGATGGCCGTATCATTGCACGACGCTGCACAGTGCAATGGTGTCCTGTGGGTGGGTGGCAGGAGTGAGAGAGAGGCTGCGCCCGGCCGCGGGAGTCCTACCCGCAGCGCCATCCCCGCCCGCGCCTACCTCATGCGGGTCCAGACTTACCAGCCGTGGCTGTCTGGGGAGTTGACATTGGCGCCTGCGGCGATGAGGAAGTCCACGATGGGGTAGTTGGCACCGCAGATGGCGTTGTGAAGGGCCGTGATGCCCTCCTCATTGGGCTGGCTCGGGTCGTTCATCTGCACGGGTTTGGGCAGGGGCGCTCAGTCCTGCGGCTGCCCCGCGATCGGCCCCTCCCCGCAGCCCAGCTAGCGGGGCAGAACTCACCTCCTTCACCGCTTGCTGCACCACGTCCAGCTCCCCGGTCAGCGCCGCGTCCAGCAGCAGCACCAGCGGGTTGAGGCGGGCGCGGCGGGCCTTGCGCGGGGAGCCAGCCTTCCGCAGCACCGAACGCATCTCCTGGAGACAGGGCGGGGGTTCAGCGACTTGGGAAGGGGCTGTTAGTATACGCACTACCTAGAGTGAGAAACAGAGGCCCAGGGACTGGGCAGTTACTGCCCCTGGCCACCCAGCTAGACAAGGGCAGCGTTTGGATTGGAACCCACCCAGAGAGGTCCAGAGTGGTGGTAGTGGGGTGGTGCCTCAGTTCTCCTACAGCCTCTGATTCCCTACAACAATCAGGGAATCCTGTGACTTTGGATTCTTGAGCCATGAGCCCTAAAAGGAAGCTGGGAGAGTACCGAGTTGATGGCAAAGTAATTCTACCCCTTCCAGGTGGTGATTGTGGAAGCCAGTTATTCAACTCACACAGAATCATTTCTTTGAGAAGAAATGATATGAAGCACATGTGACAAAATACTGTTGTTGGTGTGTGCCATCGAGTTGATTCTAACTCATAGCTACTCCGTGGGACAAAGAACTGCCCCATAGGGTTTCCTAGGCTGTAACCTTTAAGGGAGCAGATAGCCAAGTCTTTTCTCCCAAGGAGCAGCTGGTGGGTTTGAACCTCTAACCTTCCCCATTAGCAGCCAAGTGCTTAACCACTGTGCCATGCAGGCTCCTGACAAAATATTACTAAGTGTCAATTCCAGATGTTTGGAATATGAATATTTATATTATTCCTTGCACTTTTTTATTTTTAACTTTCAATTCTCCCCCTGCAAGATTCATTTATTCTGAGTATGTCAAGTTTGTGATTCTGGCCTTGACTGTCTCTAGAATTTCAATAATTTCAAGATTCTGGAATTCAGGGGTCCCAAGAGCTGCAGTTGCTGATTCCAAGATTCTCTGAGGCTCGGCCATCAGAGTTTTCAGTATGCTGTGACTCTATCAGTTCTAAGTGGTGCTGTTTCATTTTGCTGAGGGTCCGGAACTTGTCAACCCTGAGATCCTATGACTGAGAACTTTAATGTTTTACAGACAGAATTTCATTCCAAAAGCTTGAAAAGATACACTCAAAATGTTAACCACGTTTCTTTCTAAGTGCTGTGACTGTCATCTTCGTTCTACTTTTGTCTATTTCTCCCAAGTGCTGTGTGGTGTTTGTATATTCCTTTAAAGCGAAAAATGTTAATTAAATAGAATTCTGTATTATAACATATTAGTGCACTAATCTGTGATTTTTATGATTCAAATTACAAGATTCTATAATTTTCAGGTTTGGTGACTTCAAGTACTGGTAACAACCAAGGTCCGTGATAAAACAAAAGTTGCTGTTGAGTCCATTCTGACTCATGGCAACCCCATGTGTGTCAGAGTAGAACTGTGCTCCATGGGGTTTTCAATGGCTGATTTTTCAGTAAATCGCCAAGCCTTTCTTCTGAGGCATCTCTGGGTGGACTTGAATCTCTAATCTTTCAGTTAGCAGCCATGTGCGTTAACCATGTACACCACCCAGGGAGTCCAAAGTCCATGATACTAACTTTATAATTCTAAGATCCTATTACGCAAATCCTAAGTACACTCGGATTCTGAAATGTCACCATTCTGACATTTTGGTGCCAGGATGTAATTCTTGAATTCTGTGATTTTTCAAGTTTCTTTGTGGCCAGGATGTGTGTCTACCATGGGACAACTCTACCATTTCAAGACATTGTCATTTTTCCGCTCTTAATGTCAAGATCCTGACCTCAACATTCCTTGGATCCACCCTCAGGAGAGCCTGAGACATGTTGGGGTATCCGCATGACCCCAAATTCTCCTCTACTCACACATATCTGGTATTCAGGATTATTCCCTGTGTCTGCACACACCCACACCACTCTCCCTGGCCGAGAACTGGACCAATATCATCAGGAGACCATCCACTGACTGCCAATGAAATGATTAAGAAGAATGACAGCAGTCAGCAGTCATGAGGTACCAAACGCTACCTGAACCACTTTAACCAGCTGCGGGCCAGCCAATTCTGATTTATAGCAACCCTATAGGACAGAATAGAACTGCTCCACAGGGTTTCAAGACTGTAAATCTTTATGGAAGCAGACTGCCCCATCTTTAAGCGGCCGAGCACTTAACCACTGTGCCACCAGGGCTCCTAAGCACTTTAACTATCTTTATATATTTAAACCTCACAGGAACCCTATGTGGTGGGTGCTATTATCCTCATCCCCATTTCACAGACGAGGAACCTGAGGCCCAGAGAGGCTAAGTGTCCTTCCCAAGGTTGCTCAGCTATTAAGTTGTGTGGAGCTGAGATTTGAATCCAGACAGACCAGCTCTGTAGCTGCTGTGCTTAACCATGACACCCACGGCCTCAGGGACCAGATTTGCTCTTGAAAATTTGAAACAGAAGAGGCTCAGAGTGGAGTCAGAGGACAGTATGGGTTTGAACTAAGAAGTTATTTTGAGTTGGGGCTGGGTGGGCCATTTTTACCCATAGGCTTCTTGAGGGGTAAGAGGACAGAGCGGATGGATGGATGGATAGATAGGTAGACAGACAGAAAAATTAGAGGAGAAAGCAGATCCACAGAGGGTAGACATGTGAGACCGTCTGGCTCCCAGAGAGAGAGAGAGAGACAGTGCCTTGATTCAGACATGCTTTCCAGGTTCCAGAATAAACCCAAGATTCAGTCATTTCCAGGCTGTGAGACTGAGATTCCTGAAGGGATGCCCAGGGGGGCAGTTTACTGAAGAGAAGGAGCAGAGAAAGTCTCCAGGTGGATGCCCCTCCATACACATTCTCCCCTTCTGAACACGGGCACACCTAGATTAAAGACTACATTTCCAGCCTCCCTTGCAGCTAGATTCCTGGCCAGTGGGTTGGAGGCAAAGAGATGTGTGCAATTCCCAGGTTCTGTCCTAAAACGGAAGGACCACTTCCTCTTCTTCCTTCCCTCTTCCTGGCTGGAATGCAGGCTTGGTGGGAGTCATTGTGGGCCATGAAGGCAAGGTAACCCCCAAGGAATGGTGGAACCCCAAGTAAACAGCCTGGGTCCTGACTCCACAGGGCTGTCTACCAGCCCTGGACTACTTATTCCTGGACTCCTGCTCAAAAGAGAAATAAACTTCTGTCACATTAAACCAAAAAACCCAAATTCATTGCTGTTGAGTCAATTCTGACTCATGGCGATCCCATGTGTTAGAGTGGAACTGCTCCATAGCGTTTTCTTGGGTGTAACCTTTAAGGAAGCAGAGTGCCAGGCCTTTCTTTCATGGCGCTGCTGGATGCGTTCAAACTGCCAACCTTTAGGTTAGCAGTCGAGCATAAACCATTTGCACCATCGGGGACCTTGTATCTCATTAAAGCCACAACATTTTAGAGTCTCTTGGTTACAGCAGCTGGATCCTTATGCTAACTAATACACCTCAGTGTCTTCCTGTATCACTTACCATGTTCTGTGGCTGCTCTGATGGGCTGCTCTGGGGTGGGGCCAGGGGTGGGATGGGAGCTGGTAGGGCAGGGGCTGGGGGCCCTGCCCTGGCCTCAGATCCCTCAGTGATAGCAGACAGCTCAGGCTCCGGCCCCCCAGGCCCTGGCCGTTGACGATGGAAAAGGCGGTTAATGATCTGCTGGTACTGCTTCTTGTGGGTGGGGGGCAGGGCCACAGCAGGGCTCTGCTCCATGGAGCCCCTGCGTTTGAGGGGCCGTGGAATCTCCGCCAGCACCCGAGCCACCTCCTCCAGCTCAGGCACTGACTGCGCCTCGGGCGGCAGCGCTGGCTGCAGCCGCGTGGGGCTGAGGGGCCGAGTTAGGGCGCCTTCATCCACATCACCAGCCTCCAGCCCTGGTGTCAGCAGCCCCTCCAGCTCCGGCTCAGGCTCCAGCTCAGCAGGGGGCTTGGGGGGGCCTAGCAGGAACAAGAGATCCATCAGAGGAGACCTCCCCCAAGACTCCTTCCCCACAACTTCCAGGGCCTGCAAACAGCACTTGCTATGTGACCTCAGAGTAGTTCCCTACCCTCTCTGGGCTACACTTTACTGAGCTGTGAATAATATAAAATTATGGCACTTCCCATTTATCCAGCAATGATGACGTGCCTGGCATTTGACAAGCCTATCTTATTGAATTCTTCCCACTACCTTGTGAGGTAGACACTGCTGTCATCGCCTATTACGGAAAGGGAAACTGAGTCTCAGAGAGGGCAAGTCAGTTGACCAAAGCCACACAGCTGGGATCTTAACTCCGTCCTGACTCCAGAATCTGTGCTCCTACCACCCATGGCAGACTTGACTTTCTAAGATTCTAAGGAAACTCCTCCTGGGACTGGAATCCTGACACTCAGTGGTCTCTCCTCTCTGTCTTATTCCCCTCTAGAGATGCTTCTAAAGCATAATAGTAATAAATATGAATGGTAATAATAATAATAGTAATAAACATCACTAATAATATTACTGATATTATTACTAATAATATTATTATATAATATTAAAACCAAACCAACAAAACTCATTGCCTTCAAGTTGATTCTGACTCATAGTGACCCCATCTGACACAGTAGAACTGCCTCTATAGGGGTTCCAAGGCTGTAAATTCTTACAGAAGCAGACTGTCACAACTTTCTCCTGCGAAACAGCTTGTGGGTTTGAACTGTCAACCTTTCGATTAGTAGCCAAGCACTCAACCAGTGTGCCACCAGGGCTCCGTATATAATATTAATAATAATTTTTAGTAATAATAGCATTATTACTACTATTAATAACAGTAACATAATATTACATTACTGAGATTGTTTATATTATTATTAAATATTACTACTAATAATAGTCGCTGTCCGTGGTGGCCCAAGTGGTTAAGTGCTTGGTTGCTAACCAAAAGGTTGGCAGTTCAGATCTACCAGCCACTCCTTTGAAACCCCATGGGGCAGTTCTACTCTGTCCTACAGGGTTACTATGAGTTGGAATCAACTCGACAGCAACGGTTTGGATTTGGTTAAGGCAGGTATTATCAATTTTTCTTCATAGATGAGAAAACTGAGACTCAGAGAGGTTAAGAAATTTATACTGATCACATAGCAAGTCAATTGTCAAAAGGGGCTCAAACCCACTCTGCTTAACTCTAGGCCCTGTATTTGTAACTCCACTGATCTTGCACCAAAAAATATGAATTATTATTACAACCAATATGATAGCTATTGAGGGGTTACTATGCATCTGGTGCTATTTTAAGGAGTTTATATGGATTAAATTATCTAATACAGTATTCCAGTCAAGCAGGTTCTATCATTACTCTCCTTTTACACTTAAGGGAACTGAGGCTCAGAGAGGTTAAGTGACTTTCCTAAGGTCACACAGCCTGGAGCTAGGCAGTCTGGCTCTGGTGTCCATGCCTAACTACGGTGCTATCCCTGCCACCTGAGCAAATTTCCAAGCTCTTATGACCTATCTCTCTGCAGCGACAGTGCCTGGAAAAGGTGTTGGGCCCCGATGGCTCCCCCCATTTGTCATCCCACCACCCAGTCCTTTGGGGGCCCTATTGATGACTCACCTTCGCTCACAGGGGGCCGTGTCTGTTGGGGGATTTGTGGGGCTGGGGCAGGGGGTTGGGGCTGGGGCTGAGGCTGAGACTGTGGGGGAGGCTGGGACTGGGGAGGCAGCTTAGGCGGGGGTGCCCGGTTGAACATCGGGGAGCCAGGGAGCATGGCCCTGCTGGCCCCATGCTCCCAGAAGGCATTCTGCAGCTTGAATATCATGCTGAGGGGGATGGGGCGCTGGCGGGGGGCACTGCGGGGCTGGGGGCTAGAAGGGGGCATGGGGATGCGACTGATGGGCTGCCAGTTGCGGGGCAAAGTGCCTGCAGACCCCGCGGAGCCCAGGGAGCGGCGGTAGCTGCCCACATCCGAACGCCTGTCGTTGGCCAGTGGGGACACTTTGTAATTGCGGGGCAGGGTGGCGCTGGTGAGATTGTCCTAGGGGAGAGACGGAGGGAAGGGACTCAGGCGGGAGGAAGCTGAGAGCAAGGAAAGGATGAGGGAGGAGAGGGAAGGACAAAAAAGCGAGAGGGAAGCTCGAGGGACTGACAGCAAGGAAAAGCCTGGGAAAGGGTGGGAATCCACAAGACTGGGGGGCAGCCAGGCGGGGGAGACTGGTCCTGACCCCCCTATACCCTTTTCCCATCCCCCAGCTTCCCCCGCCTGTCACCTTGCTGGCGGTCCCCAGTGCATCGAGGCTACTCTCTCTCCAGGGTGACAGCTGCAGGACGGGCAAGGCTGGCCGCGCGAAGGCGTCCAAGCCTGCGAGGAGGGGATCGTTAGGGTCTGGGGGGGGCCTCCCTTCCCGCCCTCCCCCCTCCTCCTGCCTCCCAGCACTCACGCTCATAGCTGGAGGTCTGCGAAGACTTCTTTTCGTACGCCACGTCCAGGTCAGACTCGTTCCAAGCCTTGGGGGGCCGCCGGCGCAGTGTCAGGTCGTCTGGGAAGAGGTTTCCGAGTGAGGGTGCGGGCGGAGGTTGATCCGGGTCCGCACCCTGCACAGGTCTCCCCGCGTCCCAGCCGGGCGCTCACCTTGGGCTCGCAGAGGCGGCGCGAAGGCGCTGCCGCCGGCGCCCAGCAGGGGGCTCCCGAACGCCGCCGGTGGGTCGTAGGCAGCGGCAGGGGGGCGAGGTGAGGGCCCGCGCTCAGGAAAGAAGGCCTGGGGCCCCTCCGCCAAGGGGCTGCCACGCGGGGAGACGGCGCGGCCCAGGAAATCGAAAGGCGTAGGGGGACCCTGCTGGCGCAATGGGCCAGGCCCAGGCCGCGGGGAGGGCGCGCGACCCAGGGAACCGCTTGCGCCATCGAAGGCGCGCGGCCGGGGCGACAGCGCGCGGTCCAAGCTGCCGTAGGCATCCGGCTGCAGGTAGAGCGCGGTGCGCGGCGACGACGGCCGGCCCTTGGTGGACAGCTGGCTGTAGGGCAGCAGGGCCGGGGCGCCCTCCGAGCGTCCCAACGAGGTGTCTGTGCTATCGGTGGCCGCCTTCCGGGGGGACCCGCGGCTGCTGAAGGGCTCGGGAACTGGGCTGGAGCTGTACCGGGACCGCTGTGCCTGGCCATGGAGGGGCAAAAGGAGACATTAGTGGAGGGGTCGGTAGAGAGTCAAAAGAGGTCATCGAAGGCCAACCCAAGGGAATCGGACCCCAGCTGGAGATTCAGGCAGAGAGCCCAGGTGAGGGATGCTGGGGACAGCCCTGAAATCAGAGCTGAGGCTAGCCCTTAAGTGCCTTTGCGCAGAGCTGAGGCTAGCCCATGCACTACGTTTGTGCAGTCTAGGGAAAGGCCCCTTTCTTTCTGAGGGTCCTGCTGGTCCTCTCAAATGTCTTTGAAAAGTCCACAGCCTGCACGACCGTATGTGACAGCCTTGCTTGAGATCCAGGCCTCTACCAAGGGTGTGGAGAGAAGCTGGCTTTGGGGGCCAGGGTGGGGACCAAGGCAGGTGGGCTCACCCTAGAGGAGGCTCCAGCCTGGGGGCCAGGAGGCGCCGGTGAGTCTGACCACAGCGACTCCAGCTGCTTGGTCAGTTCGTCTACCTTAGCTGCGGCCGTGTCCAGCTCCATCTGCTTCAAGTCCATGTGCTTCATGGCCAGAGCTGGGAACCGGGGGAGGGTGGGGGTGGGGATGGGGGTGGGTTAAGGGTGGGGCCCCCCGCAGGGCCCCGCCCCTGCCACCGAAGGCCCCACCCCGGCAAGCACCGCCCCCTGCTCCAGCTCACACTGGAAGTTCAGGTCCAGAAGGCCCCGCGCGCTCTGGAATGCCTCGCTGTCCATGGTGCCGGCCCGAGCAGGACGCCTGTAGGGGGAAGGAGCCTTCTCAAATCCCGCCCCTCCAAAGCCTGCCCACAAGGAACGTGGGGCTGACGGGTGGAGGGGCCAGAGTCTTTACACTCCATGTTCCTTCCACTGGAAGCGCCTTGCCCCTCCCTCCGCTTCCCAGCTAGGAATTGCCAACTCCTTCAACGCCCAGTTCACATGCCACCTAGAAGTCCCAACTCCTCTTTACAAGGCTCTGAACAATTTACTCTCTACTCGGCGTCTGGTCCATCTCTTTATCTCAGCTCTAATAGGACTTATAAAAACCAAACCAAGCCCATTGCTGTCGAGTCGATTCTGACTCACAGCGACCCTATAAGACAGAGTAGAACTGCCCCATAGAGTTCCAAGGAGCGGCTAGTGGATTCGAACTATTGATTACCTACTATTTGCCACGCATTATTAGTAGAACCTGTTGTTGTTATGTGCCTCAGGTCGATTTTGACTCATAGGGACCCCATGTAACAGAGTAGAACTGCCCTCAAGAGGGGTTCCTAGCTGTAATCTTTACCGGAGCAGATTGCCAAATCCTTCTCCCAGGGAGCGGCTGGGAGGGTTAGAACCTCCAACCTTTCTGTCAGCCACCAGGGCTCCTTATAGTGAACCTAGGATGTAATAATAATAGCTATCAATTATTGAATGCCTACTCTGGACCAGACACCGGACTAGACGCTGGGGACATTTTTTTAAATAATAATTATGCTGCCTACTGTGTGCCAGGACCTATGCCAGTTGCTTGGGGTATCAGGTAATACAAACAACCATCATTCATCGAGGGCCCACCGCCTTCTAGAATTACGCACCCAATACTGCATCCAACAGTCAAAACCACCTTAAAAAAATCAATTGCCATCGAGCTGATTCCGACTCATGGCAACCCCGTGTATATCAGGGTAGAACTGTGCTCCATAAGGTTTTCAGTGGCCGATTTTTTGGGAAGTAGATCACCAGGCCTTTCTTCCGAGGTGCCTCTGGGTGGACTCGAACCTCCAACTTTTCAGTGAGCAGCCAAGCGTGTTAACCATTTGTACCACCCAGGGGACACCAAAAATGACGTTTGCAGGTAAGAAAGTGAGGTTCAAAAACATGCTGAAGGTCACCCAGCAAGAAGTCATTAGGACCAGGCTTCACACCCAAATCTTATTTGTTATTCTGAGTCATCTCCACCAGACTGGGGTGGTCCCAGAGAGGAGGGACAGCTCAGATTCCTCTCCCCCATGTCCCCACCCAGGGGAGGCATGGCTGACACAAACCTAGTGTTAGGAGGAGGAACAGGGAGTGGCCAGGGTGGATGGGTGGCTGTGGTCACTGTCCCAGTGGGAGGGGCCAGGCCAGCAGGAACCAGTCAGGCCAGTGCTATCCCCATTCTAGCCTCAACTTCTGCCAGCCCTGCCACCTCCCACTGCACCAACGGCTTCGCTTTGGTGATGCAGGTATGGGCAGCATGGTGGGCCGGGAAATGCCAACACAGCCTCTGTCTGGGAAGCCGTGGGAACAGAACCTGTCGGGACTCGCGGCTCCTCTGGGTGTGTTGGAAGTTTGTGACCTTGGGCGAGGAGTCCCCTCTGCTCCTCAGGCCTCAGTTTCCCCAACTGTGAAAGGAGGAGGCAAACCAGCTTTTCTTAGAGGCTCCTGAAATCTCTATGAGGCCTTGCTTCTGAAGCTGTAAGAACCTTGAGACTGTGATTAAAGTTCTAAAAACCAAAAAACCAAATCCTGACTCATAGCGATCCCATGTGTCACAGAGTAGAACTATTCCATAGGATTTTCTTGGCTGTAGTCTTTAAGGAAGCAGATCACCAGCCCTTTGTTCCATGGCACAGCTGGGTGTGTTCAAACCTCCAACCTTTAGTTTAGTAAGACCAGACCAGACCAAACCCATTGCCACTGAGTCAGTTCTGACTCATAGTGACCTAGAATCGAGTGAAAATCATTTGGACCACTCATACCAAAACAACCCAAACCCCTTGCTGTCAAGTGGATTCTGACTCATAGCAGCCCTATAGGACAGAGTAGAACTACCCCATAAGGTTTCCAAGGAGTGGCTGGCGGATTCAAACTGCCGACCTTTTGGTTAACAGCCAAGCTCTTAACCACTGTGCCACCAGGGCTCTATTTCGCCACCCAGAAACGCCTAATTCAAGTTCTACAGAGCCTAAAATCCTCAGCTTGAGATTCTATTATTGCAAAGTTCTGAGTTCAAGATTCTGTCTTTGGAACATTCTAGAATTCTCTGATTTGGATATTCTAGAGTCCTAAGTCTTTCTGCACCACCTTCTATGTATACCAGGATTCCACTGCCCTCAGTCTAGGTGGATGTGTGGTATAGTGCGGTGAATAAGCACAAGCAATGGAGCAGAACTTCCAGGGTTTAAATCTGGCCATACCATCTTCCAACCCTAGCAAGAGGTTTCCTGATCTGTAAAACGGGGATAAATAACAATCCACCTCACAGGACTTTTGTGAAGATCCAACTGGCCAGAAGGTACAGGGGAAACTCAGCGCTCTGAAAACTGAGGCCTCAGAAAGTAGAGGACAGGAATCAAAACTCGAGGCTTTTAGATTCTCAGAAAGAGATACACAGGAAACACTCTGTGCCTGTTAAAATATTAAAATGAACAAGTCTATGCAGCCTCCAATGCCGCTATTCCTGCAGCGACTGTTCTTTGGGGGGATTTCACGATTCTCAAATTTTTAAGATTCTCAGATTCCAGGCTGACGTCCTCTGGCACTAAGGAAATGCCAGCCCTGGGCGTGGGGCCGTTCCGGGGGGCTAGTGCGCGCGGAGTGGGTATCCGGGCCGCCAGGGGGCGCCCCCGGGTCACGGCCCGACCCCGGACGGGCGGGCGGACGGCGCCTGAGCTAAGTTCGCGGGAATGCGCTGCGGGCCCAGACAGATGTGGCACGTCCTGCGGCGGAGGGGCGGGTACCGGGTGGGTCGTGGGGGTGGCGAGGGCCGCGCCTCAGTTTACAGGGCCCTACCTCAGCACTCCACCCACAGGTCCCTTCCCCCGGGCTCCCCTCCCACTCCGACTCCCGTTCCCTCAGCTCTCCTCCACCCCCAGGTTCCTTCCCCAGGCTCCCTACCACCTCTCCAAACTCCCCTCCGGGCTCCCTCACCCCCAGTTCCCTCCTAGAGGTCCCTACCACCTCTCCAAACCCTCCTCTGGGCTCCCCCACCCCCAGGTTCCCGCCTCCGGGCTCTCCTCCAACTCCAGCTCCCCATCCTCAGCCTGCCTCCTCCCCTCTACCTGTCCTTCTCCCGTCTCTCCGGCACCTCAGCCAGGTTCTTTGGAGTTAAGGTTTCTGAGGTCTTCCTAGAGGAGTCATCCTTAGTAGGAGCTGGGTCAGAGCGCCAGGCAAGGCTGGGAACACTGAGAATACTATAGCTCTGTTGGGGCTGACTGGCCCTGGGACAGGTCCCGCCCTCTTGGAGAATTGATTTACAGTCTGTGGGACGTTCTGCGGTCTTCTGTGGCTATCTGTGGAAAGGAAAAAGGCCTCCCCCTCTCTCAGCCTCCACCTTGGACTAGTTATTTAGCTTCTCTGTGCCTCAGTTTCTTCCTGTGTATGAATTAATACCTTCACCTCAAAGGGTTGTGAAGTTTGTGTGACGTGATTTATGTACTGGGTTTCGAAGTTCACACACATAAAAAAATCTGCTGCCGTCGAGGCCATTCCGACTTCTTGTTGTCGTTGAGTCGATTCCTACAGGACAGAGTAGAACTGCTCTGTAGGGTTTCCAAGGAGCAGCTGGTAGATTCGAACTGCTGACCTTTTGGTTAGCAGCAGAGCTCTTAACCACTGTGCCACCAGGACTCCTTCCAACTCTTAGCGACCTTATAGAGCAGAGTAAACAAAAACCAAACCAAACCCATTGCCTTCGAGTCGATTCCGACTCATAGTGACCCTAAAGGGCAGTAGAACTGCCCCATAATGTTTCCAAAGAGCACCTGGTGGATTCGAACTGCCGACCTTTTGGTTAGTGACCCTATAGAACAGAGTAGAACTGCCCCATAGGGTTTCCAAGCCTGTAATCTTTACCAGAAGCTGACTGCCACATCTTTCTCCTGCAGAGTGGCTGGTGAATTCCTTCGACCTTTTGGTTGGCAGCCTAGCGTTTAACCACTGCGCTACTAGGGCTTCTCAAAGCTTACATACGTAGAATTATTAATTACCTGCCTTCCTCACCTGTACATTAAGCTAACACAGGGTCTGGCACAGAAGGAAGGCTCAAGACCCAAAGTGACTCCTTGAGTCTCCACTTCTTGAGCCATGGGATCTCCGCACCCCTCATTCACCCTGTACATCTCTGAGTTCTGGCCAGTGATCACCCCCACTAATTTAGGGACAGGGGCAGGAAGAGCCCTGGAAGATTCCCGATAGAGGGAAGTGGAAGCCCAGGGTGTGGGCTGTGCCTGCTCTCCGGCCTCAGTTTCCCCATCGGAGCAGGGAGGAGTCAGTTCCTGGGGTCAGCAAACCTCATTCATGGTGGACTGTTGCACAGTTGCCTGAGAGGTCTCCTCTGGATGATGGGAACCATCTTGTCTACCTCGTGGAAACCGATGCCAGCCCAGAGCCTGGCACGCTCTGAGCCCTGGCTTGGCAGCCACAGTTATTATTAATTTCATCTTAGACTATCAGCAACTGCCCTTCAAGCCCAGACACTAGGAATTGTGCTCTCATCCAAACCTCCTGCCTCTCCCACCCCTAGTTTAATCCCCCACATGACCCAGAGATGAGGGTGGAGAGAAGGGACAAGACAGAGGGAGGTGCCAGGCCCTGCCCTCCCCCAGCCTCAAGGACAAACAGACACCTCCAGAATTAGCTTCTATCCCTCTCTTATCTCCCACACTACCTCAGGTCAGACAGAGGAGGGTGGAGGTGACATTTCTCACCTCAGGGTCAGCGCAAGGAGCGCTGGAAGGGAGAAGGTTAGTCAGAAAATCTGGTGGGAGTGGATGGAGTTCCGTCCACCAGAGAGGTGCGGAAGAAGGGGGATGTCAAAGCCAGACCCCCAACTCTGCTGCCTGTGTGAGCACTCTAAGCCTCAGTTTACCCTTTCCTCTCAGTGTAATGCGTAAGTGCCCAGACATACAAGCCCCCCAGAATCCAACTCCGTGTTCTGGAATTCTGCCCTGGGTTCCAGAACGCCCCCTGCAAACCCCAGATATTTCCCACACCCCATTGGGCAATAGGAGGCCCCCGCCCCCGCCAGGGGGCGCCTTGGGGCGGAAGTCCCTCCCCTGGTTAGGCAGGTCTGACGCCCCGGTTAATGACATGTTGGGGTTCGCGCGGCGGCACAGAGGAGGTTGGAGAGCTGCCTCGGCCCCCTGCCTCCACCCCAGGGTCAAGAAGTCGCGGGGGGCGGGGGTAGGAAGCGCCAGGACACAGCCTTCGAGAGGGACCCCGTGTCCTTGCCCTGCTGCATTTCAGAGACCCAGGTTCCACTATTCCCACCCTACCCCTAATTCTGATCGGTGATCTAAAGACTCAGCCGAGAAGACAGCTGGGGGGCGAGCAGGGATGGCCGCCCATTCCAGAGCTCCAAGAGTCCAAACCTTCCAATTCTGCCCAAGGCTCAGGGATCCAACACCCCAATTCTGCCCCAGGACTCAGGCTTCCGAACGCCTCCCATTCCTCGGACTCAGGAATCCCAGCTCCAACGTCTCCCTGGGACCAAGTCGTCCGAGCCCAACATTCTGATAACTCAGGCATTTGAGTCCCCTTTCCTTCCGCCCAGTAAACCAGGCGTGCGAGTTCTCGCCTTCCAGGGACCCAGGCGTTTGCGTACCCCCAGTTCCGCCCCGGGACCCGGAGTCCGAATCCCCTCCCAGTCCTTCCAGGGACCCGGGCGTCTGGCTCCTCCCGGGCCGCTGGACCCCAGGGGAGTGGAACTCACGGATCCGGGCAGATCCTGGCACCGGGGGACTTCCTCCGGCTCCGGCTGCGGGGAGCGGAGGACCGAGAGGGGCGGGCGCCGGGAACAGGTTAGACGACGTGACTTAGGCTGGAGGGAGGTGGGTCCGGGAGGGGAGGGGGAGCCAGGGTCGCCTCGAGCACCTTGGGACTTGTAGTCCCGGAGGGTCAGGTCACAGACTGAGACGTTCCCGTTTGGATTCGGCTGGAGCCCATTTCACAGACAGGAAGGGCGAGGCCCAGAGGCCGAGAGAGACCTGACCAGGGAAACACAGGAGCAAAGTGCTGAGTCCTACTTCCCTGTGGCTGCAGGAGATAAAACTCCCGAGCCCCCGCCCCATCCCTGAGCCAGACTCAGTTTCATCCTTCCTGAGTGAAGGTTTGGACGCCACCAAAGGGGTAGAAGGTTAGAGGCTGGGGGAGGCTCACGTGCCCCGCCTCTAAGGCGAGAAAGGGGACCTGCTAAATCAGTATCCCCTTGGGCCTCAGGGTCTCAATCTCCCCGTCGGTAAAAAAGGGCGGGTTGGATCGCCCAGCAAGGGCGCCCAGAGTGGGAAGCTGGGACTATAATCCCCAGCAGTATCCGCGACGGACGTCGGGCACTCCCGCCTCGAGTCCTCTGGGAGTTGTAGTCCCGGAGCCCGAAGGGGCAGTGCCCCGGTGTCTTGCCCACCCGCGGGAACTGTCTGGAGACCCCGGGCAGAGGGAGCGCTTTCCCTTCCCCTGACCCTCCCTGCGCTCTGGGAATCTGCTCCCGCCCTATTCTAAAGTAGGATCCGAAATCTCAGCTGTGGGGGCGGGGAGCGACGCTGACACACCGGCCAGGAATGCAGTCGGGTCACCCTGTCTAACCACCGACCCGCGGCTCCACCCGCCGCCCCACGCGGCGCGGTAGGGGTGGGAAGGGGCGTGGACACCACCGCCAAATCCACGTGCATATGGCGCTGTTTACACGGGCCCCAGGACAGGTACAGGGCGCTGGTCAGGGTTTCTACATCTTTCCCCAAAGCCGTCGGGAATGTCCCCACGCTCTAGACTAAATCCACGGGGGCATCTACCGGTCTCATTTGATCCACAACCTCCGCCCCTCAGCCGCACCGCCCCACTCGTGTCCTGCTCCAAGGTTCGGAGGCTCAGCCCCTGGATCCCAGGCTCCGCCTCCTGGCTCGTCCTCCCCTTGTTTCCCGCTCCCAGAAGCCTGAAGGCCCCGTCCCTGGCTGGTACTTCACACCATCGGAAGGGATTACCCCTCCATTCCTTCATTTTCCCACCTCTCCCACTCAAGTTCTGAATTTCCGAGGCATCTCAGTCTCCCCGACAGGGATTCCAACACTGGAAGCACAGACCCTTTAAGCAGGACTCTTACCTGTCTCTTTAATAATTCTGACTAATCGGTCTGGTCTCTTTAAGGCCTATCAGTGTAGCTGTCCCTTTAAGGGGACGTTGGGGCAAATCACGTCTGAGAGACGGTAGGAAGAGAATTGCCGGGAGTGAGGCTCGGACTCTCGCAGAGAAGCGAATCGGCCACTTTCGGGAGCAGATTTTCAAGAAAAGACATTTTCCTCGGTTGTCTGCTCCGCATAGTTGGAAATTTCCCCCAGCTCTACTCACAGAACAAGCAGGCTCCGAGCGACGCCCCCCGCGCGCTTGCGCCACTTGGGCGCTCCCGGATGAGGCCCCACCCCTCCGGTTCCACGTGGTGGGCCGCAGGGCTCAAGCGGCTCTAACCGCTAGATCTGCGCGCGGTTTGGGTTCTGGGATGGCGGACGCCGAGTCGGGCCGTGAGCATCCTCAAGGCGAGTTGACGGGGTGTGGAGGGTGGACTGGCGGGAGGAGAAAAGGGCACCTAGGAGAGTTTGGGCGGAGAAAAGCCACTCCTGGGGACAGGATTGATGGAAAGAGCGTATCTCTGGGGGGAGCTCCGAGAGAGGGTATCTTGGGGGCAAAACTAGCGGTGAGAAGGGCGCCCCTGGGTGACAGGCAAGCAGGTAGAGGGGAAACCAGGTGAGGGGATGGGGGCACTCAAGAGATTGGGGCCCCCCATTTCCTCTTCTCCCGCAGGTGCTGCTCGGTTCTCTTGTCCCCCCAACTTTGCGGCGATGCCCCCAGCCTCAGAGCTCCCTCGTTTTTCCTTGGAGGCTCTGATGGGCCCAGATACGGAACTATGGCTCATCCGGGCCCCTGCGGACTTCACCCCAGACTGGTGAGTGGTCCCACCTACCTCCTGGGAATACTCCCCACCCCAGATGCTGAGCTTGGGGGCGGAGTTTAGAGGGGCGTTCCTGACGCACCTAGGAATGCTGTTTCTAGGCTCCTTTTCCCTGTCTCACCAAAAGAACCTGACCTACCCTCTGCTCTCCCCTTTCTTCCCTGCAGCCTCAACGGGCGGCTCGTGCCTCTCTCTGGCTCCCGGACTGTGAAGGGCAAGTTGGCAGGGAAGCGGCACCGCTACCGAATCCTCAGCAGCAGCGGCCCCCAGGCCGGAGAAGCCACCTTGCTGGCCCCCTCAGCCGAGATGGATGGTGGACTGACGTGTGCCCCTGCCCCCCAGGGCAGCCTAAGGATCTTTGAAGGACCCCAACAATCCCTGTCAGGGACGCTTCTGCAGCCCATTCCAGCCAGTCCCCGACCCCAGATCCCCCCTGACCTGAAGCCTCGGTTCTGTGCCTTTGGAGGCAGCCCCCCAGTCACAGGGCCTGGGTCAGCCTTGGCCCTGAAGACAATGGCCTCTGGGAAGAGGAAAAAGAAAAGGCAGGTGCCAGAGGCCTCAGTCCCACAGGAGGCAGTGACTGGGCATGGATCCCTGGAGGTGGACACAGCTCTGGGGTCCCCAGAGATGAGTATGGGGAAGAAGAAAAAGCAGCAGCTGATAGAACCGGAGGTGACAGAGCCACTAGCGACAGAGCCTGCAGCTGAGATGCTGGAGCCCCTGGGAGTGCCATTCCCACCCACTACCAAGAAGAGGAGGAAGCAGCTCAGAGGGGCAGAAGTGGTCAAACTAGAAATGGGGATGCCAGAGCCACAAGAAAAGACAGTGGAGCTGGAACTTGTGGTTAAAACCGAGCCTCTGGAAGAGACACTCCTCTTCCCCACCAAGAAGAGGAAGAGGCAAAAGGGGATGGAAGGGATAGAGCCAGTGGAGGGGATGATAGTTGATGGTCCACTGCAGGTGAAGGTGGAGCCACAGGAGGAAGCCATCCCACTGCCCTCCATGAAGGAGAGGAAAAAAGGAAAGGGGTACAAAGTGGTGATGGAACCAGGGACTGACGCTGTGGAGCCAGAGATGAGACCTGTGGAGCTCCACGGGGAGATGATGAAGCCTGAACTGCCAGATGACATTGAGCCTCCAGCCGAAGCAGCTCCTCCGGCTGAGGCAGCTCCGGCATCTGTCAAAAAGAGGAGGAAGAAAGAAAAGTGGCAAGAAGTGATGATGAAGCCAGAGGCAGAGCCACAAGGCGAGGTGGGGGCACCTAAGCTGCCAGGTGACACTGAGCCTCAGGCGGCTCTGGCATCCACCAAGAAGAGGAAGAAAGAAAGAGGGGATAAAGTGATGGAGCCAGGGACTGAGATGACTGACCCGCAAGGGCAGATGATGGAGCTTGGGCTGCAGGATAAGGGTGAGCCTGAGGCCCAGGCGGCTCCGGCATCCGCCAAAAAGAAGAAGAAGCGGGGCCGGGAGAGTGGGGGACCAGAGATGGCACCCCAGGAGAAGATGCCAGAGCTGCTGCTGAATTTGGAGCCTGGGGAGGTGGCCGCAGGAAGACAGGAGAAGCAGCGGAAGAAGTACCTGCAGCAGGATCCTGTGTAGTGTCCCCCAGGGGAGACTGATGACTGCAACCAGCATGAGCTGAAGGTGGCCCAAGGGCCCAAGGACGAACCCCCTCCCCAGCACCCACACCAGCCACACCCAGCAGGAGCCTGGAATGGGCAAATGCTTTATTATGACACCTGGGGCCTCCTTGGCAGCTGGGGTCATCAGGGTACTTTTAAGAAGGGCTCATGTAAGACATCAAACAGCCTCCGGGCCTGGGCGGGAGGGAGGGAGAGAAATGAGAACCCAGTCATTAAATGAGCCATTTGTTTGGTACATCCGGAGAGTGGGAACATTATTAGCACCATTTTTTTCTCCCTGCTAGGAGGGGCCCTGGGGTCCAAGGGAGAAGTAGCCCCGTCTGGAGTCTATCCCAGACTGGCTGTGTGAAGTTGGGCTGCCCGGGCCTCAGTTTTCCCCGTCTGTAGGACAGGTACCCTGGGCTTTCTAGAACCTTAGGACTTTGGGGTCTAAAGTCCCATGTATTTGGAGTCCCTTTGTACCCCAACACCTCAAGCCCATTCTGAATGCTCTTACCTTCTGTGGCCCCAGGCCTGGGCACAAGGCCAGATCTTCCCGCGATGCAGCGATGAGCTGTTCCAGAGACTTGAGGAAGTTGGGAGCAAGGGGTCAGGGAAGGTGAACACAAAACCCTACCCTGCCCCAGCTGATTGGGGGCCTAAGGTATTCTAGGGGGAGGGGAGGCTGGGGGCCAGTTGGAAAGGTGGAAGGAAACTGGGTGGGGCCCCGGGGGGGGGGGGGCTTCCTAGAAAAGGCCAGGGGCTAAAAATGCCTATAGGGGCAGGGGAGTCGCTCCTTACCCCAAAAATGGCCAGGAGGGTCTGACTGTCTGTTTTGTTGACTGACTTCACGGTGGTCAGACAATCAGTCACCTGGAAGGGCAGGGGAAGATAGGTGTGTTGGGAGGAGAGAGACTGAGCCCACGGGGACAGGGCTGGCTTACTGCTGGGTCCCCAGACTGTCCAGTATGCAGCAACCACCAGTAATTTTTTTTTTAACTGATTAATAAACGGTCATCTCAGAGGGATCCCCTGATCCCCAGCTAGCTGAGGGGGTATCAGTCATGTGATAAAAATAAATGCCATTGATCTTGAGGCACTGGTTCTGCCCTGGGGAAGACAGCCTCAGGGCTGGACCTGGGTTCCAAGCCAGGCTCCACTGCTCTTTCCCAGTAAGATGCAGGGCATGGAAGCTGACCCCTTTGGGCCTCTGCTTCTGGGCAAATAACCAAGATCAGTTCCCACTGAGTCAATTCCAACTCATGGTGACCCCACGTGTGTCACAGTAGAACTATGCTCCATGGGGTTTTCAATGGCTGATTTTTCGGAAGTAGATTGCCAGGCCTTTCTTCTGAGGCACCTCTGGGTGGTCTCAAACCATCTGGTTAGCAGCCAGTAGGGATCCTAATAGTACCCTCCTCAAGGGCGGCTGTGGACATCCACTGAAGTGCACTAAGAAGGCCGCCTGGCCCACAGTAGGTGATGACAACTCATGCAGTGATGGCCATTGTGGACCGTGTGTGATGACCTCAGTTCAATTCCCAGCCCTGCCAGTCCCTGGCTCTGTGACACTGGGTGAGTACTTCACTTTCCTTCCTCCCCTCAGATAGAGGCTTTCACAGTGATGGACTGTAAACCAGGTAGCTGAGCTACTGTGCTTAGCACGAAGCAAGAGCTTCGGCCGAGGGTGCTGGCAATACAAGCCTTGATGATGCAGCCGTCGCGTTAGCACGTCCCAGAAAAACCCCCAGGGAAGGCATCAGTGCAGGGCCCCTCACCGGGACTCCACCACTGGAGCCCAGATTCAACAGTTCATTCAGCAAGCACTCCTGAGCACCCATGGAGACACAGTAGTAGCTCCCAGTCCAGTGGGGGAGACAGACAGGGAGGACCCAGAGTGGGCAGGGCTGGGATAGGGGAGTGCAGGGGGCTGTGGGACCCAAAGGGGGGGACACCTGACCCAGCCTGAGATCAGGGAGGGCTTCCTGGAGGAGGGGGCATCTGAGCTGAGGTGAAGGATGGAATCAGGCAGGTAATCAAACAGAGGGAACAGAATGGGCAAATGCTTGGCAGAGTGAGCTAGGTGTGGAAAGACGGTATAACCAACGTAAGCGAAACTGCAAGGGCCCTGGGGAAACGTGGCTGGCTAGACAGATTCTGACTCATGGTGACCCCAGCGTTGCAGAGTAGAACTGTGTTCCATAGGGTTTTCAAGGCTGTGATCTTTCAGAAACAGATTGCCAAGGCTTTCTTCCAAGGCACCTCTGGGTGGGTTCGAACCCCCAACTTTTCCGTTAGCAGTTGGGCACTTAACTGTTTGAGCCACCCAGGGACTCCTGCTAGACAGATAGGCAGAGCATGGTGGGAAGCTTGGGCTTTTGCGGAGGGCACTGGGGAGCCCTGGAAGCATTTAGAGCAGGGGAGGACAGGGCCAGGTTTGCACTTTGGAAGAGGCCTCTGGCTGCAGTGTGGGTATGAGACTGGAGAGGAGCGGCCTGGGGGATGAATGGACATGCCCTGAGATCAGAATGGAAGCTCAGCCACCTTGGAGCTGGAGCTGGGGGCAGACCCGGCGGAGACATGAGGTGCCTGGGAGGGAGGTGGACAGCCTCACCCGGGAGATGAAGTCCTGCTCTAGCTTCTCCATCAGTAGGTCCGCAGGCTTCTGCTCGTAGGCCTTGTAGGTTTCCAGGTACCGCCCAGCCTCCTCGGGGCTGGGGCGAGAGGACACACGTCAGCCGGGGGGAAGAGTGAGAGGGTGTCATATTTGAGATCAGTCTCCTTACTGTAATCAAAACCCGTTGCCATCGAGTTGATTCTGACTCATAGCGACCCTACAGGACAGAGTAGAATTGCCCTATAGGGTTTCTAAGGAGCGCCCGGTGGATTCGAACTGCCCACCTTTTGGTTAGCAGCCATAGCTCTTAACCGTTACGCCATCAGGCAAGTGATTTTACCTCTTGGGCCTCAGTTTCTTCATTTGTCACTTGTCTTTTAACTTTATTTGTGATACCTCTTACCATCCAGAAGTTTTGAAGTTTTTAACTTTCTGAAATCAGTCATCCTTTTCCTTCACGGCTTCTGGCTTTTGTGTCTTGCTTTGAAAGACCTTTCCTACCCCGTGATTATAAAAAATATTCTCCCATAAGATTTCTTACAACACTTTCATAGTAGTTTTTCTTTTTATGTTTAGAGCTGTAATTCGTCAGGATTGAATTTTGCTGATGGTAAGAGAGGATGCATTTTTTTTCCAAATGGAAGGCCAATCTAAATGGTCTTTAGAAACTTAGACGTGGAATTAATTACTCAGCCAGATTTATGTCTAACTCAAAAGTGCCTTGTACGCTCCTGGGAATTTCATCTACGTCATCTGTTTTTGTGCCTGTACCTTTACAAGAAGGCTATTTAAAAACAAACACAAACAGTTGCTGTCGAGTCGATTCCAACCCATGGCGACTGCATGTATGTCATGGTAGAACTGTGCTCCATAGGGTCTTCAATGGCCGTGACCTTTCAGAAGTAGATCGCCAGGCCTTTCTTCTCAGGCACCTCTGGGTGGGTTTGAACCGCCAACCTTTCTGTTAATAGCTGAGCGCTTAACCGTTTAGTGCCACTCAGAGACTCCATAAGAAAGCTTTTATGACCCCATTGTACAGATGGGGAAATTGAGGCCCAGAGAAAGGCAGTGCCTGGCCCACGTTCACACAGGGAGTTCATGGAAGGAGGAGGAATGATTCATGACAGAGCCTGAACTGGGGGAGGAGGGGACTCCATCTCACCTCCAGGCAAGGACCAGCGTGCAGTCAGCCAGGATGCACATCTTAGCCAGCTCCTTGAGGGCCTGCTGGGGGTCTTTCTGAAAGGGAAAAGAAAATCCGAATTAGAGATCTGAGAGAAAGTAAGGAATAACAGTCTGTCTTGAAGACACAGTAGCCTAGGATGCCAAGAGCCTCTCACTCAACACACACTCCCTGAATCCCTACTGGGTGCTCGGCCTGTGCTGGGCAGTGCAGGGACACAGTGGTGACTGACACAGCCCCAGCCCTGCCCTCGTGGGACTCTCAGTCCAGTGGGAGGGAAGACAGACCCATCCCCTGACAGTGATGCCCCAGAGTGGGTAGGGCTAGGATGGGGGAGTGCCTGAGTCTGCCTAGGGGATTAGGGAGGGCTGCCAGGAGAAGGGGACATCTGAGCTGAGTCTTGAAGGACGATGAGGAGTAAAGGAAGCAAACCAAACCAAAATCAAACATGTTGCCATTGAGTTGATTCCAACTCAAAGAGACCCTATAAGACCTATAGAGTACAACTGCCCCATAGGGTTTCCAAGGAGCGGCTGGTGGATTTGAAATGCCGACCTTTTGGTTAGCAGCCAAGCTCTTAACCACTGTGCCACTAGGGCTCCAAGGGAGGTAAAGGACAGCAGAAAAGGGAATTCCATGCATAGGGAGCATGTGCAGAGGATGGGAGAGGAAAGAGCTCTTGAGGAATTGCAGTTTGCTCCATATGGGATTGCTGTTGCTGTTAGTTGCCATCCAGTCGATTCCACCTCATGGCAACCCTATGCATGCAGAGTAAAACTGCTCCATAGAGTTTCCAAGGCTATGAGCTTTCGGAAGCAGATTGCCAGGCCTTTCTTCTGAGGTGCCTGCCAACCTTCAAACTGCCAACCTTTCGGCTAGTAGTCGAGCGCTTAACTGTTTGTGCCACCCAGGGACTCCCCATGTGGGATGGAAGTTGTAAAATGAAAGAGTGATTGCAACGAAGCTTAGAGGTGAGCCTGGGGGGTGGGTCGTGGTCAGGTCAGGTAGGGCCTGCGGGCCATGGTGGGAAGTGGCGCCTTCTCTGGGAGGGCACTAGGGAGCCATAAAAAGTTTTTGAGCAGGGGAGTCAGATCTGGGCTTTAGGAAGACCCTCTGGCTGCTGTAAGAATGGAAGGGATTGAGGCTGGAGGCCGTAAGACTAGGGAGGAGGCCTGGGTGGGGCAGGGGCTGTGGGGATGGAAAAGATGAAACAGATTCAGGATATTTAGGCGGTGGAGGGACAGGACTAGTTGAAGGGGGTGTAGGGAAGGAGAAGACAGATAATTTTACCCTCCTGCTGCCTTTCAACAGGTCTTGGTCACCTGTGTCAATCTCAGATGTGAAAAATGGTTTCTCACTGAGGTTTTAACTTGCATTTCTCCTTGGAAGGGATGAAACAGGAAGTAACCTAGTCCCCACCATCCATCTATCAGTTTGCTGTACTGTGGTGGCTTGTTTGTTGCAATGCTGCTGGAACTTATGCCTCTGGTATTTCAAATATCATCAGAGTCACCCATGGTGGCCAGGTTTCAGCAGAGCTTCCAGACTAAGACAAGGAAGAAAGGCTTGGCCATCTACTTCCAAAAATTAGCCAATGAAATCATTATGGATCACAACAGAACAGTGTCAACATAGTGCTGGAAGATGGGCCCCCTAGGGTAGAATATGACTGGGCAAGAGCTGCCTCCTCAAAGTAGACCCACTGCCACTGAGTCACTTCTGACTCATGGTGACCCTGTAGGACAGAGAAGAACAGCTCCATGGGATTTCCAAGGCTGTCATCTTTACGGAAGCAGACTGCCACATCTTTCTCCCAAAGTGGCAGCTGGTGGGTTCAAACCACTGACCTATCGGTCAGCAGCCAAGCGCTTAACCACTGTGCCAGCAAGGCTCCTTCCTCAAAGTAGGGTTGACCTTAATGATGTGGGTGGAGTCAAACATACCAATGATCATGAGGATGGCATGGGACTGGGCAGTGTTTTGTTCTGTTGTACACGGGGTCTCCATGAGTCAGAGCCAACCAACAACTTAGTCCACTTTGCTACCTCCAAGCCCAAAACTCCCCATTTCACAGATGAGAACAGTGAGGCTGGCTGGGGAGCAACCCCTGCTTACCACGTCTACCTGGACGAGGAGGACTCGCAGGGCGAAGTTCTTTCCCAGGCTCTGCAGCCGCTGGTGGATGTAGTCTGGGTGGAGGTTGTGGTAGCGGAGGCTGCCAGGGACAGGGGAGAGGGAGAGATTGGGAGGTCTCAGTCTCCTCGACACCCCGGAAGCCCTTCTCCACCCTCAGTGGAATTCGGAAGGCTGACTCCAGCAGCCATAACATAGCAAAGGCAGAGAAACTTGCTGAGATCTGGGTTGAGAGAGGTTAAGTGACTGGTCCATGATCATCCTTCCCAGAAGTGGCACAGCGGGGATTTGAACCGAGGGCAGCCTGGCCCTGGTTCCGTGAAAGTTGGACCCCTGGGTTCATCACTGAGGAGAAGAGATGGGCTTCAGGTGGAGACTGGAGCCGGGTTCCCCAGAGAGCATGGACTGGAGGTCGCTGCACAACTGGTTTTGGGGAGCAGGGCCTGGCTAGGCCCAGGCCTGCTTGCCTTGGCCTCAGAGGGTGTTGGCAGGGAGGTGGAGGAGGGCTGCTCTATCCAGGTAACTAGGCGTCATCTCTGCCCAGCAGCCTCCAGCTCTCACCCTGTGGGAGGGCAGAAACTGAGAAGTTTCACATCCCCTGATTGGCCCTATTTGGAGAGGAACCTCTGGAGCTGGGTGGGGAGGTGTGCTGAGGTTAGAAAAATCCTGGTTCTCTTTGACCCCAGCCTTGGATATCTGGGACATGAGTCACTCAGTCCTCTCCTCCCTCAGACCCAGGAGTCTGGGTCACAGCCTCCTCCTCCCTCAGGCCTAGGAGTCCAGGCCCCCAGCCACCTCCTCCCTCAGACCCGGGAGTCCAGTTCCTCAGCCCCCTTGTCCCTCAGAGCCCAGACTCCAGGCCCCCAGCTCTTGTTGCTCCAGGCACTTCTAGGCTAGGGTCCCCTTCCTCCCACACAGGGCCACACCTCGGCCCAGAGCTAGCAGGAGGTCTCCTATGGAATAGCCTAGAACAGCAGGGCACGATCCTCCCAAGCCTGACTGGAAGCCCTTCATGGAGGGTGGGGCGACCCCAGAGCTCACCTGAGGAAGAGGGCGCAGGTACTCTGGCCCAGCACGTAGTCCGGGAGCACGTCGCCAAATTCCCAGGGCACGTTGCGCACAAACTTCAGTACGGGGTTGCCCCTCTGCGGAGGGAGGAGGAGGGCTAGTTCCCACCACCACCTCTTCCCAACACCTCTCAACCCCCCACCCCACCCTGTGCCTGGGTCTTCTCCAACTCTTCTTCCCAGACTCCTCCTCTTCAGCCTGGAATGTCCCGGGTCCTGAACCCCTCCCCCTCCCCCCAGCTCCAGGGTTTTACTAAAGAGCCCCAAGGTTTGTCTCCAGCCAGCCCCTCACACTTACTGTGTGGACTGAATTGTGTCCCCCGGAAATATGAAACTGAACTCCTAACCCCTGGACCTGTGGATGTGACCCTGTTTGGAAATGGGTCTTTCTTTTGTTATGTTAATGAGGTCATACCAGAGCAGGGTGGGTCCTACACCTAATCACTCCTGAGTTATAAAAAGAGACACACACACAGGTAAAAGATGCCATGTGAAGATGGACACACAGCAGATGCATCTATCAGCCCAGGAACTCCAAGGACTGCCAGCTACTACAAGCTGAAATGAAGTCCCTGTGTGGCGCAAATGGTTAACGCACTCGGCTGCTAACTAAAAGTTGGTGGTTCGAGTCCATCCAGATGCACCTCGGAAGAAGGGTCTGGTAATCTACTTTCAAAAAATCGGCCACTGGAAACTTGATGGAGCACAGTTCTACCATGACACCAATGAGGTCACCATGAGTTGGAGTCAACTCCACAGTAACTGGTTTTGTTTTTGCCAGATGATTTTGATGTGTGCTAAAGTTTGAAAAGTATTGATTTGACTCATTTAAATATTCACAATGACCCTATGAAGTGGATCCTTTTTTGTTTTTAGTAATAACTTTGAGATAGTTCATATACCATACAATTCACCCATTTAAGGTGTTTAATTCAATGGTTTTTAATATAGTTATTGTGCAACTAAGGAGCCCTACTGGTACAGTGGCTAAGTGCTTGGCTGCTATCTGAAAGATCAGCTGTTTGAACCCACTAGCTGTTCCGAGGGAGAAAAGACTTGGCAATTGGCTCCTGTAAAAATTTATGTCATAAAAAGATGGAAACAACCTAAGTGCCCATCAACAGATGAATCGATAAATTATGGTACATATATGGAATGGAATAACATGCAACAGTAAAGAATAAGGATGAATCCATGAAAGATCTCACAACATGGATGAATCTGGAGGGCATTACGCTGAGTGAAATAGGTCAATCACAAAAGGACAAATATTGTAGGAGACCAATATTATAAAACCTCAAGAAAAAGTTTACACACAGAAAAAAACAGTCTTTTTTTTTTCCCCCATCCTCAAAAAAATAGTTTAATTGGGGAGGGGGGCATTTAAAGTATGTGACATGAATTAAAACAGTTCTAGGCAAAGCCTGATGATGGGAACAGCAAGAAGAGGTAAGGTATTACTTCTGATCAGAAAGATCGGGTAAAGCTTCCTGGAGGTGTATTTCATCTGGATCTGGGAAAGCAGAATTTCTGTGCATGTGAACATGTTAGGAAAGAACAGTAAATGGATGAATGGGCATGGGTCTCTGGGTTATAATGAAGGATCAGTGGGAGTTGAGCCCTGATGTTGGGAGAAACTATGAAAAGTTAACTGTGTTCATTACGGTTTCTTCTTCTTCTTTTTTTTTTTTATTGTACTTTTAAGTGAAAGTTTACAGTTCAAGTCAGTTTCTCATACAAAAATTTATATACACATTGAAAAAACAATCTTTGATGGTTACGAGGGAGGGGAGGAGTTGGAAGAGGAAATCATTAACTAGATAGTAGACAAGTGTTAACTTTGGTGAAGGCAAAGAAAACACACAATACGAGGGAAGTTAGCACAACTTGACCAAGGCAAAGTCATAGAAGTTTCCTAGACACAACAAAACTCCTTGAGGGACTGAGTTACTGGGCCTGAGGGCTAGGGACCATAGTCTTGGGGGACATCTAGTCAACTGGCATAACATAGTTCATGAAGAAAATGTTCTATATCCTACTTTGGTGAGTAGCATCTGGGGTCTTAAAAGTTTGTGAGCAGCCATCTAAGATACATCTACTGGTCCCATCCTGTCCAGAGCAAAGGAGAATGAAAAACACCAAAGACACAAGGAAAATATTAGCCCAAAGGACTAACAGACCACGTGAACCACAGCCTCCACCAGCCTGAGCCCAGAACAACTAGATGGTGCCTGGCTACGACCCAAACCACTCTGACAGGGATCACTATAGAGGGTCCCGGGCAGAGCTGGAGAAAAATGTAGAACAAAATTCAAACTCACAAAAAAGACCAGACTTACTGGTGTGACAGAGACTGGGAGGAACCCCCCAAAACTATGGTCCCTGGACACTCTGCTAACTCAGAACTGAAGCCACTTCTGAGGTCCACCTTTCAGCCAATGATTAGGCCTATAAAACAAACATGACAAACATGAGGAATGTGCTTCATAGTTCAATCAAGTAAATGACACCAAACGGGCAACGCCAGCCCAAAAAGCAAGGACTGAGAAGGCAGAAAGAGACAGGAAAACTGGATGAACGGACACAGGGAATCCAGGGTGGAAAGGGGGTGAGTGCTGACACATTGTGGGGACTGCAATCAATCTCACAAAATAATTTGTATATAAAGTTTGAATGAGAAACTAATTTGCACTGTAAACTTTTACCTAAAGCACAATTAAAAAAAAAAAAATTATTTACAGCCTAAAAAACGCTATGTAGCAATTCTACTCTGTCCTATAGGGTTGCTATGAGTCGGAATTGACTCAATAGCACACAACACCATTGTGCAAATCAGTCCAGGGAAACTAAAATCACCCACTTGTGAGACAAAATTGTGTGGTGGGTACCAGATCCCACTCCACATGCCAGCTGAGTCCTGTGGAAATCTCAGCTTCCCTTCCCTGTTCAGTTCAGACCCAAGTGCCCACACTGCCCTTCTCTCTCTCATCCCCAGCCACATGGGGCTAGGTCAACAGGTACCAGCCACAAGCTTGGGAGTTCAAGTGACTCCCTCCACTTCAGACCGGCCGGCCCCCACTCCTCCTTTGGGTCCTATAATTCAATGTAAAGATTCACACAGCTCACAGGAAACACCATACCTGCAATAACAGCTTTAATGTAACAAAAAAAAGGATACATATGAAGAGATGCATAGGGCAAGGTCCCGGAGGGGTCCCAGCATGGAGCTTCCATGTCCTAAGGGGATGCACTACCCTCTTGAGAGCATATGTTTGCTCTTACCAACCAGGAAGCTCCATCTGAGCCTTAGGGCTCAGGGCTCTTATCAGCCTTACTAGGTGGTCATGACAGATCATATCATGCCTCATGAGGCTTAGTCAGCATTGGGCCCCCAGGTGGTCCCTCCTGGTCTGCTCAGCCCCCCACTCATTAGCCTCAGGTGTTGGTCTGGCTCAAAAGAACAGAGAACAAAGGCCAAATAGCTTTCTGCAAGGTGATTCCAAACCTTACAGTCACCGAGTTGTACAATCATCACCACAATTGATTCTGGAACATTTCATCAACCCAAAAAGAAACTCCACACCCTTTAGCAGTCACTCCCCATCCCATAACTCCCTGGCAACCACTAATTTACATTCTGTCTCTATGGAGTTTCTTATTCCTAACAGTTCATATAAATGAAATCATTAGATATGTGACCTCTTGTGTGGCTTCTTTCACTCAGCATCATGATTTCAAAGTTCATCCACAGTGCAGCATGTATCAGTACTTCATTTCTTTTTACCGTCAAATAATATCCCATTGTACGGATATAACACATTTTTATTTATCCATTCAAGAGTTGATGGACATTTGAGTTTTTTACTGGGATGTTGTGAATAATGCTTCTATAAATGTTTGTGTATAAATTTTTGTGTGGGCATACGTTCTCATTTCTCTTGAATATATACCTATGAGTAGAATTGCTGGGTCATATGGTAACTGTGTTTAACCCTCTAAGGAGCTGCCAGACTGTTTTCCAAAGCAGCTGCCCCATTTTACAATCCCACCAGCAGCGTATGAGGTTTCCAATTTCTTCACATCCTCATCCATACTTGTTATTGTCTGATTTTTTTATTCTAGCCATCCCAGTAGCCTCACTGTGGTTTTGATTTGCATTTCCCTGATGACCAATGATGTTGAGAATTTTTTCATGTGCTTCGGTCCTAGTATATAATCTCTGTACCTTGCCTCTCCCCTCCACTAGAATGCCAGCTCCATCCATGGTGGGGATTTATCTGTTTGCTTTGATTCACTCTATCCCCTAGAGCCTAGAATAGCACCTTGTACCCTCCATTAACATTTGTAGACTAAATAAATTGATGAATCCCCACTTAAAGATGATCAAACCACCAGATAACCCAAGGCACAGATGAGTTAGTTCACTTGTCCAAGATCACTCAGCTACTGTGTGTCAGAGTAGGGATTTGAACTCAGATCTGTGTTTAATAAATAGTTTTTGAATGAATGAACAAACCTGAGGACAGAAAGTGTAGCTGCACAAACACAGTCATACCTCCTCACAAGAATAGCTGCGGCACCCTCAACCTACACACAGCTGTTGCATGAATGAATGAATGGCACTGCGTTAGTTAAGTAGCTAGAACTCACACCTCCTTCCACTGCCCACCAGAATCATCCCTATACAGTGTTTCCTGCCAGAATCCTCAAAGCCCCACTTCTCTGTCCCCCTCCTCACCTGCCGGGGGCTTACAATGATGCTGTTGGATTTTGCCCCCGGTTTTGGGGCCTGGTTGGGGGTTTCTCCTGCCAGAGGGTCTGGCCCCGTGGGACGTGTGACTGCGGCCCCTCCCGGAGGCCCCGAGATGGCATACTCGGCATAGGTCTGAGGGGCCACCTGGGCCGGGGTCTCCACGGTGGGAAGGCTCCGTGTGGATTTGAATAAAGGCTTGGCCTGTGGGGACATGGAAGTGGATGAGCAGGGTGTTTAGTGCCTAGGGAAGGGGTATGAAAGTACTTCCCCACTCATCAGGGTCAACCCACCTTCCATCCTCCCAATGCACCTTCCAGAGGCAAAGTTATAAAAGGGCTAGGAACTCAAAATATGAATCCAACCACTTCTCCCCACCTCCTCAGCTTCCACCTCATCTCAGTCGCCATCATCTCTAGTCTGGACCTCTGTAGTCACCTCCTCATCAAGCTCCCTACCTCCACGCCTACCCCTGCTGGCCTGTTCCCCACATACAGCCAAAGGGATCCTGTTAACATTAAGTCATATCCTGTCCCTCCTCTGCTCATAGCCCTCCCATGGCTCTCGGCTCAGGGTAAAAGCCAAAGCTGTCACCATGGCCCAGGGGGCTCTAGAAGACCCATCCCCACCCCCTTGTTTCTGAGACTTCACCTCCTACCATTTCCCCCTCATTTTCTCCACTCCAACCCCACTGGCCTTCTTGCTCTCCTCAAACTTGTCAGGCACGTCTGACCTCAGGGCCTTTGCACTGGCTATTCCCTCTCCTCCCAGATGTCTGCATGGCTTACTCCTTTCACCTCTGTTCATGTCTACCAAAATGTCATCTTCCTGTCTAAAGTAGCCTGTCTCCACCATCATACTCTATATTCTTAGCCCACTTTCTTTTTTTCTTCATAGTCTATAGGTGGCAGCCGAAACCAGGGCTTCGAACCAGTTCAAACTGGTTCACGTATGGCCGACAAAGTGAAACCAGAACATATCCGAATTTTAAAAATCTGAGTTATCCGGAACCATAACCGGAAAGGAAAAAATTAGGGGTTAAAGCCCTGGAATGGGAGACTTGAAGAGGCGTAGTGAGCCCCTTCAGCAGCCTGATGCATGATATTGGATTATTGCCAGGACTGAGGAGAGCAATACACACTCAAAGTGGCTTGGTCAGCCACCATCTTAGAGTGGGGCACCACTGTTTCCAACTCTGCACAAAATCCTTAAGGCAAGAGATTTGGTTGCTATGCAATATTTATGCTGCTGTTTTCTAAGAAGAAGATTAAGTTTGTAGCAGGGCTTCAACCTGTAACTTTCCCATTACTAGTTATGATTCTGGTTTACCCAAATTTCAGAAATTCAGGTCTGTTCCTCTGTTGCTTCCTCGGCCATGACTGAACTGGGAAGAACCAGTTCCAAGCCCTGGCCAAAACTCAGCTCCAGCAGAATGTTTTCCTGCAGGAATGAGATGTCAGTATTGCCAGATCCTTCAATTTACCAAAAGATGTCAGAAGTTCAGAATTTTCTTTTTAAATTGCAAAACCCTCCCGTTCTTAAATGTCATCATCACAGCGCTGGCTACATAAAACACAACCCAGGGCCACCCATTGGCTGCCAGTTCTTGGCCTTTGCCTTAGCCCTCCCTTAGATCCACTCTGTCATTTTCCAGATGGGAAACTGAAGCCTGCAGAGGGCAAAGGATTGTTTGCCCAAGACGATCCAGGCCCCAACATCTCATAAACCACACGGGGCTCCACAAACTTTTCCTGTGCCCTTGCCTCCCATCCTGCCTCTCAATGGTCCCTGCATCTCCTTGTCCTACCCCAGCAGGAGGGACCTCATCCTCGTCCAGTGGTATGATGAACTTCTTCCTTTGGGGCGGCCCTGGGCGCTGCGGCACCCCCTCCTCATCCTTCCCAGGGTCCATCTAGGGTCTGAGAGGGAAGACGTGTTGGAGGGAGAGCACGAGACCTCAGTGTTTGCATTCCCATTCCCATTCCCTAGTAAGGCCCCCCGCCCAACACACATACCCGCACAGCTGTCTCTTGCCCAAAAAATTCCAGAGTTCCAAAGCATCAAGTCCCAAACACCCTAGGTTCTACAAAGCCCCGCCCAACCCGATCGACCCTCCACCTTCTGCTTGCCCTGCCCCTTAGGGGGCCACACATCCCATTCGCCCTGCCCCTGGAAGACCCCTATGCTCTATTCGCTCCGCCCTCCCCCACAGTCCCTCGCCTTCTATTCGATCGGCCCTTCACCATCCACAACACCCCGTTAACTCCGCCCCAGGACGCCCCACCTGGACGTCCTTCCCACGCCCAGTCTTGTCCATCTCTCAGACAGTGCAGCGATTGGCTTTCGCGGCCATCAATCGCCACCCCGCGGCGTCCACCTCTCTCTCCAGCATCGCGGTCTCGGAGCGGCGAGGACTCACCTCCTAGTCCGAGGCCGCCAGGAAAACACCAGAGGGGAATCGAGGCGTCCCACCGCCGGGCGGCCAGCGCGGCCCCGGGCTCACCACACTTCCGGCCTCTCTGGCCCTCGAGCCCGCTCTCGCTGCTCCCCGGAGAGGTTGAGCGTGAGAGGGGCAGTCCCTGCGCAGCTCTCTATGGTCCTGGAGGACTGCGGAGGTTTGAGAAATAGGTGTATGGGCTTCAGAATCTCTGATTGCGAAGCAGTCCAATTCCAGTGTCGTTATTGAGCGCCATTTATGTACCCCGACTCCGGGCCGGCGTCAGTGGAGTAGAGATGGCTGGAGATCAAACTAGGTCCCTTCTCTCAGTACAGACACTTGGGTTTGAATCCTGTTTCTGCCACAGACTTGGCCTCAGTTTCCCCATTCATTAATTTATTCCACACATATTCCCCAAGCGCTTCCTCTGTGCCTGGCTCTGTGCGGGGCGGTGCTAGTGACACCGGAGTGACCAACAACAGCCCTCGCCTGTCCTCCCGGGGCTCCCGGTCCAATGAGAGAGACAGCCAAGTCCCCAAACACTATCGGCTCAGAGTGGGCAGGGCTGGGATGGGGCAACCCAGAGGGCTGTAGGACCCAGGGCGGCGCCTGTCCCAGCCTGGGATCAGGAGGAGCTTCCTAGAGAAAAGGACATCTGATCAGAGACCTGGTTGATGAGTTATTATTAGTCATTTCCTGAAAGGAATAGTAATCACACTGTTCTGACTTGTAACTCTCTGATTACTAAGGAGAGGGAACATATTTTTTTTTCAGTTTATTGGTCTTATATTTTATCTTCTGTGAATTGCTTGCTCATATCCTTTGTCCATTTTTTAAATGAGGCTGTGTGCCTTTTTTTATTGCTATTAATTTGCAGGAGTACTTTATGAGTTCCGGATTCTAATTCTTAGTCAGTCACATATGCAGCAAATCATTCCTCCTAGTTTGTATTTGTGCTTTAAATTTACTTATTTTTGCCACACAGAAGTTTTTAGTGTTTACTTGCACCTATTTATCAATCTCTTCCGTTCTGACTTTGGCTTTTTGGTGTATTAAGAGGCCTTCTGGGGCCACAATAGATGGACCTTGATAGAACGGGAGAAAAACGGCAAACAGAACTCAAATTCTTAAAAAGTCCAGACTTACTGGACTAGTTGAGACTATCGCCCTATGCTGCTTTTAAACCTTGCACCAAAACTATCCCCTGAGGTTACCTTTTAGTGAAATAACAGATTGGCACACAAAGGATATTACCCATGAGTATGGTGCTCCATTAAGAAAACTATATGAGACCAAAAGGTCAACAATTACTCTAAAGCAAAGATGAGAAGATAAGGGGGCAGGGAAACTAGAGCACTGGAAATGGAATGACCAGAGTGCAATTAAAGAGAATGTTGACACACTGTGAAAAATGTAACTAATGTCACTGAACAATTTGTGTAGAAATTGTCATATGTGAACCTAATTTGCTGTGTAAACTTTCACTGAAAACACAATAAAATATTTTTTTTTTAAAAAAAAAAGAGGTCTTCTCAGGCTAAAATGTTGATGTACATTGAGTCTGCTCTTTTCAGCAATGCAATTGATGAGAACGTCACTCTCACTTAAGATCCTGGTGAAGAACCCAACGGTATCTGGTGGAAAACCAGCACTGTGGGTTTAAAGAGCCTGCCATGGCCCCCATCTAGGAGCTCGACTAAGTCCAGGTATTGATTATCAATATGTTATCTCTAATGTCTGATCAAAAGGAGGGAATGATTTAGAAGATAATATCGAAGCCATTATTCCCTGTCTGAAAATGTGACTAACCTGGAGCTGGACTCACAAGGACACATCAACTGGGCCCTGAGGTATAAAGACAATAGCTAGGACAATCTTGGAAAACATCTTTTAGGGAATCTTTCACATAAACAGCTCATAAAACACAACACAAAAGACCCACATACTTTCCACTCTTACCTTTTTCTATTAGCATTTAGTGAAGAGTAAGATTTATTGGACCCATGAGGACCCTCCTTGACTGCCGTTACTGAAACCTGTACCAATGATTATTAAGAAAAGCAATTCAAAATGTAGGATGATGGTGATTTGGCAGTTTCTAGCAAATCTAAGAAAAGATCTTCTCCCTCCCCTCCCCCAGCTGAGTTTCAAATCCATCTTTACTATTCTTGCAAATTTTCTCCTCTGGATGGATTTTAGCATCTGTTTTTAGAGTTCCATGAAAAATCCTATTAGGATTAAGATTGGAATTACATTGAATTAATGGATTAATTTCAAGAGAATTGAACTTGTTTTCATATCCATGAATATGGTATTTCTCTCTGTTTATTCTGGTTTTATTAGGAGTGGATTGTAAAGGTTTTTTCTAATTGATATTTATTTCTACAATTGGTTCACGAGTACACTATTACTTTTTACAACCCTCTTCTTCCTCCTGAATTCATTTTACTTCTTGTTGGAGTACATTCCCTACTAATTTACAAGGAGCCCTGGTGGCATAATAGTTAATCATCAGGCTGCTAACGAAAAGGTCAGCAGTTCAAACCTCCAGCTGCTCCGTGGGAGAAAAGACCAAGTGACCTTATATAACCTAGGAAATTCTATGGGACAATTCTACTCTGTCTTATAGGGCGCTATGAGTCAGAATTGACTCAATGGCACACATTATGTCACCCTCACACTTGGAATCTAGAATTCTGGGTTCCAGGTTATTTTTCTTCCAAAGTTAGAAGATATTTCTCCCCGGTCTTCCCAATCCCACTGCCGCTGATGAGAAATCTGCAGTTTCAGCACTGGGTGTAATTTTTTCCCATAGTCATTTATGAAGTGTGACCTTGGACCGGTAATTAAGCTTCTCTGTGCATCAGTTTGTGCATATCTAAAATGGGGATAACAAGAGCACAAATGTTAAAAGGATAAATGGATAAATATGTGTAAAAAGCTTAGAACTATACCTGGCACTCCCATACCCATTGCTGCTGAGTCAATTCCAACTTATAGTGACCCTATAGGACAGAGTAGTACTGCCCCATAGGGTTTCCAAGGAGCGGCTGCTGGATTCAAACTGGTGACCTTTTGATTAGCAGTCATAGCTCTTAACCACTGCGCCCACAACACAGTAGGGCTATATTAATCAACCAAAAACAAACCAATTGCCTTGAGTTGATTCTGATGCATGGTAACCCCATATGTTGCAGAATATAGACAGCAATCCACAGGGTTTTAAAAGCTGTGACCTTTCAGAAGCAGACTGCCAGGGCTTTCTTCCAAGGGGGCCCTGAGTAGGTTCGAACCACCAATCTGCCAACCTTTTGTTAGTAATGAAGTGCTTAAATATTTGCATCCTCCAGGGACTCCCAGGGCTATACTGCTGTTATCGAGTACTTTCCAGTTAATTCCGGCTCATAGTGACTCCATGTGCCAGAGCAGAACTGCCCTGTAGAGTTTTCTAGGCCGTAGTCTTTACAGGAGCAGATTGCCAGGTCTTTTCTCCCATGGAGCCACTGGGTGTGTTCAAACCACTAATCTTCAGGTTAGCAGCCAAGCATTTAACCATTGAGCCACCAGGTCCCCCACAGGTCTGTATTAACCAGTTGCTGTTGCGTCTACTCTGACTCACAGTAATGACAGGGTAGAACTGCCCCATAGATTTTCCAAGGCTGTAATCTTTACAGAAGCAGACTGCCATGTCTTTCTCTCATGGAGCAGCTGGTGGGTTCAAACCTTCTTTCAGTTAGCAGGTGAGCTCTTTACTGTGCCGCCAGGGCCCCTTAGGGCTATGTTTAAAAAAAAAAAAAAAAAAAAAAACCCATTACCAGCGAGTCAATTCCAACTCACAGCAACCCTACAGGACAGAGTAGAACTGCCCCATAGAGTTTCCAAGGAGCGCCTGGTGGATTTGAACTGCTGACTTTTTGGTTAGCAACCATAGCACCTACCCACTACACTACCAGGTCTGTATTAGGGTTTGTCAAATAAACTCTAGTCCTGGGCAGGCAGGGTTTGGAGCTGTTGTGGCCACCACGTATCACAGTGCCCCTACAAAGGGCCCAGCACCCAGGAGGGGCTACAGAACAGTTGTGTGAATAAGCAGAGAAATCGAGCCCTTTAGCAAGCGATTTCACTGCTGTGAGCCTCAGTTTCTCCATCTCTAACTGCTGAGGTCATGAGGATTCAATGAGACTGTGTACCCTGGAGTAGAGGCCCGTCTTGAAACGGACTTCATTCACTCATTCCTCAAACAACTGTGTATTGAGCACATCCTATGTGCCAGGGGGGACACAGCTCTGAGCGTAACAGCTGGTCTCATGCAGGAGACAGATAAGAACAAAGAAATAAACACACAAATAAGAGGAAGTCACGTGTGCCATGGAGATTAAACACTGATGTGAAGTAAGTGACTGGGGGGAGATCCAGGTCACAGGAAGGAAGGCTTTATAAACAATAATAATAGTAAATATGACCATCAACTAAAAATAGATTGAGCACTTATCACGAGCTAAGCTCATTTGAGAAATAAGGGAAATGAGGCCCCAGCGACAGAGAGAAGGACCATGGACATGTTGTATCCCTGAACCCAAGAGCAAAGAGCTTTTCTAGAAGGAGGCCGACCCGGAAGAAAGGCCTGACTCAGTTTCTCCCTTTGGGACTGGAATTGCCACACTTAAACCTACGACTCCTGCCTTGTCCGCCAGGGGGCTTCGTCTCCCCACTAGAGGATTTGGGGAGCTGGTATTCTGCGGCATCTCTGCCAGAATTCATACGGGGCAAGACCCCGAGAAAGCGATGGGTGGCCCCTCTCCCAGCCCGTTTCCCAGCCGCAAAAGTGCAGCAAAGGTCCTGCCTCCCGAGGTTAATGTAGCTCTGAGCTTGTTCATATTAGTTAAAGAGGAAAATAAATAAATAAAAATTGCCCTCCTTTCCGCATTATTTCCAAGTTTGATTTCTACGCCCAATTCCAAAATTGAACCTTGGAATCCCGCACGGGAATTTCCACGCTCCCAGAGTTGCGAGTTCGAATCTTCCCGCTTTCCACTCTCGGACTCTGCAGCCTTCTTCCAAATGCTCCAAGTTGAAATTCCAGCCGCAGCCCAAACTCCCCTGGCAATTCCAGGACTTTGGCCCCTGATCCACACCCAAACCTGCCCCCAGATCCCAACTTCGAGTGCCCTGTGCGTCCCAGAAGAGGGGGCTGGGGATGGAGGACGTGGAGGCCGGGACCCCCAATTCCGCCCCAGCGGATCTAGGCGAGGCGGGGTGGGGGGAGGGGTGGGGGGGGGCGACCAGGAGCGGCCGGACGGAAGAGGCTCTGGAAGCGCGGGGCGCTAACGGGGGACGCAGTGACCAGGCGGGCGTCCCCACCCACCTCTAAACTTAGCTGCGGTGACGCGCAGCCGGGCGATCGCGGCTGGGCAGGGGACGCAGGGGGGCCGGAGCCGAGGGGGGCGGCTCGGCTAGGCGAGCGGCTATTTATAGCGCCCGGAGCCCGAAATAGAGCCAAGCCAAGCGGCCGGGATGACGCGGGAGCCGCCGGGGGCTGACTCACCCGGCCCGGAGCGCAGGCCCCCGGATGGGGTGCAGTGGAGGCACCCGACCTCGGCTCCGCGCCCTCCTGGACACCTCTTCTGCTGGGACGTCCCAAGTCTCCAACCGGCAGGCTGTGGCTGGATATGCAGCAAAAAGAAGGCTCTGCAGCATGAGGGACTGAGGTGGGATCACAGGTGGAACTTTCCCCCAAAGAGCCCCGGAATCCAGGCTTTATACAAGAAGAGGGTTTGGGAAGGTGGCAACATGACTCAGATATGCACAGCTGTTTCTCATCACCAACAGGACTGAGGCCTTTTGGAAGCAGGAGAAGAGACACAGTGGCCCTGAGTAGTCACTGGTCCAGAGCGTCCGCCCCTCTGCACTTGCCATGACCCCCGTGCATTCTGTTTCCACCCCTGGAATGCCCTTCCCTGCCTTCTCAGTCTTGAGAATTTGTGTCTCCTCAGGGACCTGGTGCTGAGGGTCCATTCTCACTGCCGTCAAGTAGATCCCAACTCATAGCGACGCTGTAGGACAGAGTAGAACTGTCCCACAGGGCTTCCGAGGCTGTAATCTTTAAGGAAGGAGCCTTGGTGGCTCAGTGGTTAAGCGCTTGGCTGCTAAGCAAAAGATTGGCAGCTCGAACCCAAGAGCTCCTCTGTGGCAGGAAGATGCGGCAGTCTGCTTTGTAAAGATTACAGCCTTAGAAGCCCTATGGGGCAGTTCTAGTCCCATAAGGTCACTATAAATCGGAATGGACTGGATGGCAGTAGATTTTTTTGGTTAATCTTTATGGAAGCTGACTGCCACATCTTTCTCCCACCAAGTGGCTGGTGCGTTCTAACTGCCAGCCTTTTGGTTAGCAGCTGAGCTCTTTAACCACTGCCCACCAGGGCTCCTTGGTGCTGACAGCAGTCCCTCACAAGTAAAAACGCTGTGACTTACGAGGCTGAGCTGTAAGCCCCATGAGGGCAGGTCCCAGGCTGTCCCAGTGTGTCCCCAGCACCGCCCAGCACAAGGCAAGCCTCAGAAGAAATTAATTGCATGAATAAAAAGTATTAGTAATAAAATAAATGGCATTTCCCAAATTATAACAGCAAATGTTTATTGTATGCTACAGGGCCAGGCACAACTCAGATTATCTCCTATGGGCCTCGCCACAGCCCACAAGCAGGGATTTTTATTATTTCCATCATCACCATCCCCATGGCAGAGATGAAGAAACTGAGGTTCAGAGAGGCTGTAAGTGTCCAAGCTCATCCTGCAGTAGTGCCGGAGCTAGCTCTTGGACCTGGGTTGCTGGGCTCCAGAACGGTTCAGCTCCCAGGATATGGCTTCATGAGTCCCATGGAACCAAAAGCTAGGCAGTGGTTCTCAAACTGTGGTCTGTGGAACCCTGAGGGGTTCCCCAGCACACTTTCAAAAGGCCCATGAGGTCAAAATTATTATTATAAAATACATCTGCCTTTTTCACTCTGATTCTCTTCAGTCTGTACAGTACAGGCTGCCTGATACTACAACAGACTGAATACAGAAGCAGATACTGGGATCCTGCTGTCTTCTGTTAAGCTGGATATTAAAGAGATTTGCAAAAATGTAAAACAATGACTCTCTTCTCTCTAAATTTTGTTGTTGTTGGTTTGGAAAATGTGGGGTTTTTTTGGTTAAAAATAGGTTACTTATGTGAACAAGAAATGGGTTTCTTGTTATTTTAAAACAAATTAGCAAGTAAATACCTTTTAAATTTCTCAATAATTCCTGATACAATAAATATCAATAGATATAACCTATATGAACAAAATCTCTTCGGGTTCCTCAGTAATTTTTTAAAAATTTTATTGTGGTGCAGACGAAAACATTCTTTGATGGTTACGAGGGTGGGGAGAGAGGGAGAGGAGTATTCACTACCTAGACAGTAGACAAGAATAACCTTAGGTGAAGGGAAGGGAAATACACATGACAGGGGAAGTCAGCACAACAGGACTAAACCAAAAGCTAAGAAGTTTCCTGAAAACAACCAAACACTTTGAGAGACAGAGTAGCAGGGGCGGGGGTCTGGGGACCATTGTTTCAGGGGACATCTAGGTCAATTGGCATAACAAAGTTTATTAGAAAATATTCAGCATCACACTTTGGTGAGTGGCGTCTGGGGTCTTAAAAGCTAGCAAGTAGACATCTAAGATGCATCAATTGGTCCCAACCCACCTGGAGCAAAGGAAAACGAAGAACACCAAAGACAAGGAAAATACTAGCCCAAGAGACAGAAAGGGCCACATAAACCAGAAACTCCATCAGCCTGAGACCAGAAGAACTAGATGGTGCCCAGGTACCACCAATGACCACCCTGACAGGGAACACAACAGAGAGTCTCTGGTGGGGCAGGAGAAAAGTGGGGTGCAGAACTCAAATTCTAATACAAAGACCAGATTTAATGATCTTAGACTGGAGGAACCCAAGAAAGCATGCCCCCCGACTCTCTGTCAAGCCAGCACTAAAACCATGCCTAAGGCCAACACTTCAGACAAAGATTAGACTGAACTATGGGAAATAAAATGATACTTGTGAAGAGTGTGCTTCTTAGCTCAAGTAGATACATGAGACTAAATGGGCGGCTCCTGTCCAGAGGCGAGATGAGAAGGCAGAGAGGGTCAGGAGCTGGTTGAATGGACACGGGAAATCCGGGGTGGAAAGGAGGAGTGTGCTGTCACAGTATAGGGAGAGCAACAAGGGTCACATAACAATGTGTGCATGAATTTTTGTATGGGAGACTAACTTGAACTATAAACTTTCACTTAAAGCACAATTTAAAAAAAAAGAAAAAAATTTATTGTGATGATTAATAACCAAAAAGAAATTGCCATTTTAACCATTTTTAAGTGTACAGTTCAGTGACATTGATTACGTTTACCAGGTTGTGCTACCATCCCCACTAACCATTTCCAAAAGTTTTACAGTACCCCAAACAGAAACTCAGTACCCCTTCAGCAAATAAGTTTTAAGAGTATAAGGAGTCCTGCAACCAAAAAGTTTGAGAACCACTAAACTAATAATCATACAAACTCGTGATAAGTGCTATGAAGGGCAAGAATAGGAGATAGGAGAGGAGGGCAGGCTTCTCTGGAGAAAGAGTATTTAAGAAGAGACCTACTAAGACCATGTGAAAAATGGTGTGGTGGAGGTATCTGACCTCCTCATCTAACTTCACAAGGGGAAAGGAGAATCAAGATCAACAGCCCAAGGCTGATTCCTATGAGGTGGAGGTCAGACATGCCTTCTCTGCCATCTTTACCAATTCTGACACCAACCATCCCTCCCACGGCACTCTCTGCTTCTCTGCTGGATCCAATGATTCATTGCAATGGCCACACAGAACTCCCAGACCATGCTCACGATTATGGGGTTTATTAGGGAAGTAACAGGTTACAATTCAGGTTCAGGAACACTCAGGATACAGTTCTTCCATCGGGAAAGCATCTTCCCAGACTATGCTGCAGGCACGCCTCTCTCTGTTCCCTCGGCCTCTTGGCACCTTGGCCTGGCCTCTACCCTGCCCGGACAAGTGTTACAAAGCACTTTTAGCTCTGCCGATAAGTGCCCAGAGGCACCTCACTCCGCCAGTAAGCCTCCACTGAAGGGGCTCAGCTCTAGCTCCATGGCTCAGCAAACTTAGGTCCACCAAGTGCCTGGAGGCACCCTACTCTGCCAGCAAGCCTCCTGCCCGAAGGCACTCAGCTTTCTTGCTCCATGGGCCAGGAAGCCCACCTCACCATCTCCTGCCAGTCTCCTGCTTATGCTGCTGCCCTTTCTCTCCCACTGCTTCTTGCTGTCTTCAGTGTTACAGCTCCCTCTCTCTCTCAGTCTCCTGGTTCCAGGAGCTTCTCAGCGCAGGGATTCTGGGTCCAAAGGACCCGCTCCACTCCTGGCTCTTGTTTCTTGATCCTATCCTCCCACCTCTGAAATGGCTCATTTTAAGCCTAGCAGGATGGCAAAACTGACCAATCCCTTCTTTCAGATTCCATAGACCTTGTTTGCATGGTCCCACCCCGATACAGATGCCATGCACCTGATTTGCATTATTACTAAGCTTTCCAGTCCCCTTGGTGGACCACAATTACCTTATTTATATACCTTATTTGTATATATATTAACAAGACCATTGCACTGCAGACAAGAAAAGCTAGATGATGCCCTGCTACCATTAACAATCTTTTTGATCAGGCCCACAATAGATGGATCCTGATAGAAGGGGAGAAAAATGTGGAACAAAACTCAAATTCATAAGAAGTCCAGACTTACTGGATCAGTTGAGACTAGAAGATACTCCTTAAACCTTGAACTGAAGCTACCTACTGAGGTCACCTTTTAGCTAAATAACAGATTGGCTCATAAAATATCACCCATGAGTACTGTGATTTAAAAAAAAAAAAAAATCATCTGTAAGAGCCCCCAGACTCTCTGTTAGCCCAAACCTAAAACCATTCCCGAGGCCAACTCTTCAGACAAAGATTAGACTGGACCACAGGACATAAAGTGATACTCGTGAAGAGTGTGCTTCTTAGCTCAAGGAGATACTTGAGACTAAATGGGCAGCTCCTGCCAGGAGGTGAGATGAGAAGGCAGAGAGGGTCAGGAGCTGGTTGAATGGACACAAGTCAGGGGTGGAAAGGAGGAGTGTGCTGTCACAGTATAGGGAGAGCAACTAGGGTCACATAACAATGTAGGTATAAATTTTTGTATGCGAGACTAACTTGAATTGTAAACTTTCACTTAAAGCAAACAACAATTAAAAAAACAAACAAACAAAAAATCATCTGTATGAAACTAAATGGTCAACAATTACGCTAAAGCAAAGATGAAAGGGTAAGGGGACAGGGAAACCAGATTACTGGAAGCAAAACATCCGGAAGGGAATTAATGAGAATGTTAACACAAGGTAAAAAATGTAGCCAATGACAATGAACAATTTGTGTAGTAATTGTTAAATGGGAACCTAATTTGCTGTGTAAACTTTCACAGAAAACACAATAAAATATTATTTAAATAGAAAAAAAAAGAGGCCTTCTGTATCCCAAAGTCATAAACATGTATTTCTACCATTACTTTTAATATTTTCCTCGTTTTAACTTTGTTTCTGTCTTTAATCCCTGTGAGATTTATTTTTGAAGATGCACTAAAGTAGGAATTCATGATGGATGTAACCAGTTGTGTAACTACACTATTTATTAAAAAAAAACTTTTCCCCACTGTTTTGATATTCTACATTTATTGTGTACCAAACTTCCATATATAAACAGGTCTATTCCTAAAGGATAACTGGGAATCTGCTTAGGTGATGGGAGGGAGATTCCAAGGCTAGGGGAAAAAGGAAAAAGGCATGTGCAAAGGTCCTGTGACAGGAAATTGCTTGGTGAGTTTGAGACACGTAAAGAAGGTCCATGTGGCTGGAGGAGAGGGATGGGGAGAGAGTGGCAGCAAATGAACCTGGTTAATCAAAGGACCGAATCATGTAGGGCTTTGCAGTCCATGGTAGGTATTTTGGGTTTTATTCTGGGTGGAGAATGGGCTATAGGTGGGCAAGGAAGGATGCAGGAAGCCCAGTGAGGAAGTGACTGCAGTCATCTGGGGGAGAATAGATGGTAGCCTGGACTAGGGTGACATCAGTGGTGATGGAGAATCAAGAAGAATGCTTAGGTCGGAGGGACTGGTTGAATAAAGGTAATGTGAACCGAAGGAGAAGCAGACTAGGGAAGAGGGGCATGAATTCTGACCGAGTCTTGTAGGGTTCGACAAATCTTTGAGAACATCTGATAGGGATGTTGAGTAGGCAGGAGGGAGCTCTGGGCTCAGGACTGAAAACAGAGTCATCAGTGTATTTACAGATAGTATTTTTTCTAATTTGTTTACTCCTTATTTTCTATTGTAATGTCTAGCTGACTAATGCAATTAAATGGAGTCCCTGGGTGACACAAATGGTTAAGCACTGGACCACCAATCCAAAGATTGGCGGTTCAAACCCACCCAGAGATGTCTCGGAAGACAGACCTGGTGATCTGCTTCTGAAAGGTCACAGCCTTGAAAACCCTGTGGAGCACAGATCTCCTTTCTACATGTGGGGTCACCATGAGTCAGAATTGACTCAATGGCAACTACCAATGACAATGTTATTAATTTTTTTCCTATACAAAGATTTATACATATATTGTTATGTGACCCTAATTGCTCTTCCCATACTGTGACAACACACTCCTCCTCTCCACCCCTGATTCCCCATGTCCACTCAAACAGCTTCTAACCCTCTCTGCCTTCCCATCTCACCTCTGGACAGAAGCTGCCCGTTTAGTCTCTTGTATCTACTTGAACTGAGAAGCACACTCTTGACGAGTATCATTTTATGTCCCACAGTCCAGTCCAATCTTTGTCTGAAGAGTTGGCCTCGGGAATTGTTTTAGTTCTGGGCTGATAGAGAGCCTGGGGGCCATGCTTTCTGGGGTTCCTCCAGTCTCAGTCAGACCATTAAGTCTGATCTTTTTACTAGAATTCGAGTTCTGCACCCCACTTTTCTCCTGCTCCACCAGAGACTCTCTGTTGTGTTCCTTGCCAGGGTGGTCATTGGTCGTAGCTGGGCACCATCTAGTTCTTCTGTTCTCAGGCTGATGAAGTCTCTGGTATATGAAGCCCTTTCTGTCTCTTGGGCTAATACTTTCCTTGGGTCTTTGGTGTTCTTCATTCTCCTTTACTGTAGGTGGTTAGGACCAACTGCTGCATCTTAGATGGCCACTTGCAAGCTTTTTTTTAAAAATGTTTTTATTGTACTTTAGATGAAGATTTACAGAACAAATAGTTTGTCATTAAAACAGTCAGTACACATATTGTTTTATGACATTGGTCAACAATCCCACGACATGTCAACACTCTCCCTTCTTGACCTTGAGGATTTTTTTTTTTTTTTTTGGTGAAACTATACACAGCCAAAGTTACACCTTTTTGAAAGTTTCACATGTACAATTCAGTGACATCGATTGCATTCTTCCAGTTGTGCTGCTATTCTCACTATCTTTTCCAAATTACTCCATCATCATTATCTTCAACTGACTGTCCCCTAGGCTTCCCATCAAACCTTTTGAGTTGCTGTTGTCAATTTGATCTCACATAGATAATTCCTTTTTTTTTTTTTTTTGTACCTTAGATGAAGGTTTGCATAACAAATAGTTTCTCATTAAACAGTTAGTACACCTATTGCCCTATGACAATGGTTAACAACCCCTGACATGTCAACACTGTCCCTTCTCAGCCTTGGGTTCCCTATCACCAGCTTTCCTGTCCCCTCCTGCCTTCTAGTCCTTGTCCCTGGACTGCTGTGCCTCATAAGTCCCGTTTTGTTTTATGAGGCTGTCCAATCCCCGGCTGAACAGTGAGCTTTGGGAAGGGCTTCACCACTGAGCTAAAAGGGTGTCCAGGGGCCATACTCTTGGGGTTTCTCCAGTCAGTCAGGCCAGTAAATCTGGTCTTTTTTTGTGAGTTAGAATTCTGTTCTACATCCTTTTCCAGCTCTGTCCAGGACCCTCTATTGTGATCCCGGTCAGAGCAGTTAGTGGTGGTAGCCTGGCACCATCTGGTTGTACTGGACTCACTCTGGTAGAGGCCATGGTAGTTGTGGTCCATTAGTCCTTTGGACTAATCTTTTCCTTGTATCCTGTTCTCTTCATTCTCCCTTGCTCCCAAAGTGGTGAGACCAGTGGAGTATCTTAGATGGCTGCTCACAGGCTTTTAAGAGCCCAGATGCTACTCACCAAGGTAGAATGTAGAACATTGTCTTTATAAACTGTGTTATGCCAATCACTTGCAAGCTTTTAAGACCCCAGACACCACTCACCAAAGTAGGATGCAGAACATTTTCTTAATAAGCTAACAATGCTATTAAATTTTGTGGCTTAATCTAACAGGCAACCTGGCCACATTCTCGTGTTAAAATGATTTGTTGATTCAGTTTTTCCTTATGATCCAAATAGCAATTTTATGTCTTGCCTCCCAATCTTTCCATCTCATTTATTTTTATTGTCTTATAGCATTTGCAAACACTTCCAGGACTGTTAAATGATAATGGTGATGGATTCTCATTTACTCTTTATCAAACTGTGTCACTTCTGATGCCAACTGCATAGCTGCAGCTCTTTCTCTGACCCTCGCAACCCAGAAGTTGGTCACATTTCACAAGTTAAAAGGACACCGTCCTTCAGATGGCCAAGTAGAGAGATGCCAGCCTCAAGTTTGAGAGTCCACACTACACCCTCACTCCGACCAACTGGCTACAAATTTGGGGCTTTCTTGTACCCCTTCAGGATGTCAGCCACAGGTTTGGGGGTCCCCCTGGGTTCTCTCATTTCTGACTTGCTGGCTCCCAATATTCCTTCGGGTTTGATTAATTCACTGGAATGACTCACATAACTCATGGAAAGTTCTATATTTATGATCATGGCTTTATGATAGCAAAAAAAGGATACAAATGAAGAGACACGGAGGGCAAGGTCTGGGAGGGTTCCTGATGCATAGCTTCCATGTCCCAAAGGACATGCTATCTTCCCATGTACATGGATGTCTTTCACCAACCAGGAAGCCCTTGGAGCTTCCATGTCCTGAGGCTTTATTGGCTTCATTACTTGGTCATGGAGCCCTGGTGGCACAGCGGTTAAGCACTCATCTGCTAACCAAAAGGTCTGTGGTTCAAACCTACCAGCCGCTTCATGGGAGAAAGATGTGGTAGTCTGCTTCTGTAAAGATTACAGCCTTGGAAACCCTATCGGGCAGTTCTACTCTGTCCTATACGGTCACTATGAATCAGAATCAACTTGACAACAAAGGGTTTTTTAACTTTGTCATGATTGATTGAATCAGCCCTCCTCCCTTCCCTGAGGTCACTGATACCAGGCCACATGGGGTCTTTCTGGTCAGGCCAGCCCTTACCTGTTAGCACAAACCCTCAGGTATGGGTTAGCTGTCTAGATAACAAAGGCACTTTAAATACTCAGGAAATTTCAAGGGTTTAGTGTTCTCTCTCAGGAAGCAAGGATGAAGGCCAAATTAGTTGAGGGAAATTAATTCTTTGCCCCACAACAACCCTCTGAGATGACTTATCACATTATCAGCATTATATACAGGGGGAAACTGACGCACAGAGAGGTTAATTTCTTGCCCAAGGCCATATAGCAAGTAAGCAGCCAAACCAGGACTCCAACCAAAGCCTGTGTTCTCAACCATTGCCTTAAAAGAAAGCTCAAAAAATCTTCTCTTTTCTAACAGGCAAAATACCCTGCAAATTTCCACCTTGACCCCTGAAGTTTGGATAAGGAGCTGTCATGGATTGTATTGTGTCCCCCAAAAATATCTGTCAACTAGGTCATGACTCCCAGTATTGTATGACTATCTACCATTTTATCATCTGATGTGATTCCCCTGTGTGTTCTAAATGCTATCACTATGATGCAATACAATGGATTAGCGGCAGTTATATTGATGAAGTCTACAAGATTAGATAGTGTCTTAAGCCAATTTCTTTTGAGATACAAAAGAGAGAAGGGAGCAGAGAGACATGGGGACCTCATGCCATCAAGCAAGCAGTGCCAGGAGCAGAGCGGGTCCTTTGGACCTGAGGTTCCTGTGCTGAGATGCTCCCAGACCAAGGGAAGATTGATGACACGGATCTTCCTTCCTCCAGAGCCGTGTTGTAGGGGAAAAACATCACTAAGTTTAGTAAAGTAAAAAGAAAGTTTTATTTGGCATATGTTCAAAAGGACAAAAGTGGGAAGCAGACAAGCAAGCTGCCAGAGCTAGAATGTCTGCCCAAATCCAAAGAATACCACAGAATAGGTAAGAATGGGAAAATGGAGAAGCATGCAGCCACAGCCATGTCTGCCCGAGTCCAAGGAAGATTACAGAATCATCAGTATATATCAACATCACAAAATGGGTAGAATCATTGAAAGCGTCACTTTTTCACTGATTGGCTAGAAATTGTAATCTTACATTTTGAATCATCTTTCTTAACAATCATTGGTACCGGTTTCAGTAACGAAAGTCAGGAGGGTCTTCACTGGTCCAACAAATTCCTATTCACTAAATGCTGATAGAAAAAGAGTGGAAAGTTGTCATGGTTGGAATTATGTCCCCCAAAAATGTGTATATCAGTTTGGCTGGGCCATGATTCCTGGTACTGTGTGATTTTCCTGTATGTTGTAAATCCTGCCTCTATGATGTTAATGAGGGAGGATGGGTGGCAGTTGTGTTAGTAAGGCAGGACCTGAGCTACAAGACTGGATTGTGTCCTGAGGCAATCTCTTGAGATATAAAAGACAAAAGTGAGCAGTTAGACAGGGGGACCTCATACCATCAAGAAAGCAGTGCCAGGAGCAGAGCACATCCTTTGGACCGGGGTCCCTGCACCAAGAAGCTCCTAGTCTGGGGGAACACTGAAGAGAAGAAGACCGACAGAGAGAAAAAGGCTTCGCCTGGAGCTGATGCCCTGAATTTGGACTTTTAGCCTACTTTGACTATGAGAAAATAAACTTCTCTTCTTTAAAACCATCCACTTGTGGTATTTCTGTTGTAGCAGCACTAGATAACTAAGACAAAAGTCTTTTGTGTTCTGTTTGATTGGCTTTATGTGAAAGTTTCCCTAAAAGATAGGATTTTTCTATGATTATCTTAGCTGTTGTCTTTATACCTCAGGGCCCAGTTGATGTGTCCTTGCGAGTCCTTGCGAGTCCTTGTGAGCTCAGCTCCAGCTGGGTCACATTCTGTACGCTCAAGGAGAGGGAATAGTAACTTCAATATTATTTCCTAAATCAACCGACGGAGAAAGCCTTCCCCTGGAGCTGACGCCCTGAATTTGGACTTGTAACCTACTAGACTTCCACTTTGTTGAAGCCACCCACTTGTAGTATTTCTGTTGCAGCAGCACAAGGTGACTAAGACAGGAGCTGAGAGTCCGAGGTACTGTTCCACTCAGCCCTCTTGTACCTCAGTTTCCTCCTCTGTGAGGGAAGATTGGAAGACACAGGCACTCAAACAGATTGCATTAGTTTCCTGTGGCTGCTGTAACAAATTACCACAAAATGGGTGGCTTATATATAACAGAAATTTATTCCTTCACAGTTCTGAAGGCCAGAAGTCCGCAATCAAGGTGTTGACAAAGCCTTGCTCCCTCCAGAGACTCTAGGAGAGAATCTTTCCTTGCTACTTCCAGCTTCTGGTGGCCCCAGGCACTCCTTGGCTGGTGGCTGCATCACTCCAATCTCTGCCCCATCTTTACATGACCTTCTCCTTATACATCTCTCCTCTATGTTTCTTACAAGAACGCTTGTCGTTGGATTTAGGGTCCACTCAAAAAATCCAGGGTGATTTCATCTCAAGATCTTCAACTTAATTACATCTTCCAAGACTCTTTTGCCAAATAAGGTCACATTCACAAGTTCTGAGTGGATATATCTTTTTTTACGGGGAGGGGGCACCATTCAACCCACTAAAACAAACAAACAAAAAATCCATTGCCATCGAGTCGATTCTGACTCGTAGCGACCCTATAGGATAGAGTAGAACTGCCCCATAGGGTTTCCAAAGAGCAGCTGGTAGATTCAAACTGCTGACCTTTAGGTTAGTAGCTGAGCTCTTAACCACTGCACCACCAGGGCTCCATTCAACCCACTATACAGATCCAAAGAGAAAAGAGAGAAAAGGAAAATACATGGCAGAGTTTAGACTAGGAGAGTGTCCTAAGGTTTGTAATGTCTCATGGTGATGGTTAATTTTATGCGTCAGCTTGACTAGGCTGTGGTTCCCAGTGGTTTGGCCAAACACTAGTCATAACATAAAATAATGTAACGTAAAGTAACGTAACATAACGTAACGTAATGCAATTACTTTCCATAATGTAATCTAATGTAATGCAATCAATCAGTTTGAAAAGAGAGTTTCCTTAGGATAAGTTCTGTTGCCAGACTGTACATGGATATTTTGACAGAATTCGCTTTCTCTGTCTCGACTCTGCACCCTTCCCATCACCTGACCTGTGGATCTTGGGACACAAGCCTGCAGAAGTCTCCAGCCTGCCCCCTGACCTACAGACAAGGAACAGCTTCCAGCGTAGAATGTTGGCACACACACCCTTGCAAACCAGAGTGATCTATGCCCCCTACAAGTATCTGTTAGAAGGTGTTTGTGTGTTCCATCCCATTGTCCCCATGTTGTCCCAGGCACCTTCCACACAGAGAATGGAACGTCTTTAAAGCAATTTCTCATTCGTCAATTGTTAACCTAAAGATGAGAAATTTTCCGTTTCACAATATTGTCAGCATCTCTGCTGACAGTTTGATTTCTTTTTTTCTCTTTTATTGTACTTTAGATGAAGGTTTACGGAGCAAATTAGTTTCTCATTAAACAATTAATACATGTATTGTTTTGTGACATTGGTTGCCAACTCCACGACATGTCAACACTCTCCCCATCTAGACCTTGGGTTCCCCATTAGCAGCTTTATTGTCCCTTCCTGCCTTCTCATCCTTGCCCCTGGGTTGGTGTGCCCCTTTAGTCTTGTTTTGTTTTATAGGCCTGTCTAATCTTTGGCTGAAGGGTGAACCCCAGGAGTAACTTCAGTACTGAGTTAAAAAGGTGTCCAAGGGCCATACTCACAGGGTTTCTCCAGTCTCTGTCAGACCAGTAAGTCTGGTCTTTTTGTGTGAGTTAGGATTTTGTTCTACAATTTTCTCCAGCTCTGTCCGGGAGTGTCTATTGTGATCCCTGTCAAGCAGTTGGTGGTGGTAGCCAGGAACCATCTAGTTGTGCTGGACTCAGTCTGGTGGAGGCTGTGGTAGTTGTGGTCCATTAGTCCTTCGGACTAATCTTTCCCTTGTATCTTTGATTTTCTTCGTTCTCTCTTGCTCCAGAAGGGATGAGACCAGTGGAGTATCTTAGATGGCTGTTCACAACCTTTAAGACCCCAGACACTGCCCACCAAAGTAGAGTGTAGAACATTTTCTTTATAGACTATGTTATGCCAATTGAGCTAGATGTTCCCTGAGACTATGGTCCCCAGCCCTCAGCCCAGTAATTCAGTCCCTCAGGGAGTTTAGATGCGACAGTTTGATTTCTGTAGTGAAACTGATTTCAGAATTCTGGCCTCCAGAACTGTAAGAGAATAAATGTGCATTTTTTAAATAGACTTTGTTAGAGAAGTTTTAGATTTGCAGAAAAATTGTGCAGAATGGAGAGTTCCCATAGTCTCTCTCTCCCCTGCTACATGCTGCTTCTACTGTTATTAAAAAGTTGAAGTTGTGTGGTATGTTGGTTATAATTGATGAACCGATGTTGATACCTTATTACTAATTAAACCTATTGCCTGCCAGTAGATCCTGACTCATGGCGACCTCCTGAGTGTCAAAGCAGAACGGTGCTCCACTGGGTTTTCAGTGGCTGACGTTTTGGAAGTAAGTTGCCAGGTCTTTCTTTTGAGGCACCTCTGGATGGACTCCAACCACCAACCTTTCAGTTAGCAGCTGAGTGCCTTAACTTTTTGCACCACCCAGGGACTTATTATTAATTAAAGCCCATAGTGTACGTTAGGGTTCACTCTATGTTGTACAGTCCTGTGGCTTTTGACAAATGCATAATGTCATGCATATGCAATATGACACAGAAGAGTTTCACTGCCCTTAAAATGCCCCGGGCTCCACCTGTTCACCCTTTGTCCCTCCTCAGCCCCTGGAAACCACTGATCTTTTTACTGTCTCTATAATTTTGCCTTTTGGTAAAGTAGAGGGTCAGCGAAAAGGAGGAAGACCCTCAACAAGATGGATTGACACAGTGGCTGCAACAATGGGCCCAAGTATAACAACAGTTATGAGGATGGCGCAGGACGGGGCACTGTTTTGTTCTCTTGTACATAGGGTTTGCTATGAGTCAGAACCGACTCAACGGCACCTCACAACAACATTAGTTTTGCATTTTCCAGAATGTCATATAGTACGTAGTTTCTTCAGACTGCCTTCTTTCACTTAGCAAAATGCATTTAAGCTTCCTCCATGTCTTTTTGTGGCTTACGAGTTTCCTCTTTTTATAACTTATTTTATTTTTGTTGTTGTTGAGAATATACACAGCGGAACATGAACCAACAATTTCTACATGTACATTTCAGTGACATTGAGTACATTCTTCAAGTTGTGCTACTGTCATCCTCCTCCTTTTCTGAGTTATTCCTCTTTCAGCAACATAAACTCGGGGCCCCCCAAGCTTCCCATCTACTTTTTCAAGTTGCTGTTGTCAACTTGACCCCATATAGACAGTTCTTAAAAGAGCACAATGCTCAAGGCAGACATTCTTTACCAATTAAGCTACGCTATGGTTAGGCTTTAAGAAGAATTCAGGGGATAAATCTCATTTCTTTTTATCTCCAAAAAATATTCCATTATATGGATGTACCACAGTTTCACTGGCCAATTTTTTTTGGAAATAGATTGTGAGATCCTTCTTCCTAGTCTGTCTTAGTCTGGAAGCTCTGCTGAAGATAGCTCAAAAATGGTTGCAGCAGTACCTTGACAGGGAGCAGCCAGAAATTCAAGATGAATTCAGAAAAGCACATGGAATGAGGGATATCACTGCTGATGTCAGGTGGATCTTGGCTGAAAACAGAGAATACCAGAAAGATGTTTACCTGTGTTTTATTGACTACGCAAAGGTATTCAGCTGTGTGAATTATGGATAACATTGCAAAAGAATGGGAATTGCAGAACAGTTAATTGTGCTCATGCACAACCTGTACGTAGATCAAGAGGCAGTCATAAGAGTAGAACAGGGGATATTGTATGATTTCAAATCAGAAAGGGTGTGTGTCAAGGCTGTACACTTTTACCATTCTTATTCAATCTGTATACTGAGCAAATAATCCCAGAAGCTTGGACTATATGAAGAAGAACAGGGCATCAGGATTGGAGGAAGACTCATTAACAACAGATGACACGACCTTGCTTGCTGAAAGCAAAGAGAACTTGAAGCACTTACTGATGAAGATCAAATTACACCTCAACATAAAGAAAACGAAAATCCTCACAACTGGACCGATGAGCAAAAACATGACAAATGGAGAAAAGATTGAAATTGTCAAGGATTTCCTTTTACTTGGATCCACAATCAATGCCCATGGAAGCAGCAGTCAAGAAATCAAATGATGCATTGCATTGGGCAAATCTGCGGCAAGAGACCTCTCTAAAGTGTTAAAAAGCAAAGATGTCACTTTGAGGACTAAGGTGTGCCTAACCCAGGCCATGGTATTTTCAATCACCTCCTCATATGCATGCAAAAGCTGAACAATGAGTAAGAAAGACCAAAGAAGAATTGATGCATTTGAATTATGGTGTTGGTAAAGAATAGTGAATATACCATGAACTTCCAGAAGAAAAACCAAATCTGTCTTTGAAGAAGTACAGCCAGAATGGTCCTTAGAAGCAAGGATGACTAGATTTTGTCTTATGTACTTTGGACATGTTATTAGGCTGGACCAGTCTCTGGAGAAGGACATCATGCTTGGTAAAGCAGAGGGTCAGTGAAAATGAGGAAGACCCTCAAGGAGATGGACTGACACAGTGGCTGTAACAATGGGCTCAAACATAGCAACAATTTTGAAGATGGCACAGGACCAGGCAGTGTTTCATTCTGTTGTACACATGGTTGCTGTGAGTTGGAACCGACTCGATGGCACCTAACAACACCACCGCCACCACAGTTTTGCCTATTGAAGGACATTTTGGTTGCGTCCAGTTTTTGGCAACCATGAAGAAAGCTGCTAGAAACCTTCATGTCAGGTTTTTATGTGGATATTTATTTTCAGTTCCCTTGGAGTGTGATTCCCGGATGGAATGGTAAGCCTATGTTCAGCTTTGTAAGAAAATGCCAGACTGTCTTCCAAAGTGGCATTGACCCCAGAAATGAACAAGAGTTCCCGTTGCTCCACATCCTCACCAGCATTTGGTGTTGTCAGTGTTTTGGATGTGAACCATTCTAATAGGTGTACGGAGTCCCGGACAGGTGCATACAGTTAAGCACTCAGCTGCTCAGAGGCACCTTAGGAGAAAGTCCTGGCAATCTGGTTCCGAAAGATCACAGCCATTGAAAACCCTGTGAAGCACAGTTCCACTCTAACACACGTGGGGTCACCATAAATCGTGGTCAACTCAGTGGCAACTGGTTTTGTTTTGTTTTTTGCTATGTACAGAGTGGGATCTCATTGTTTTAACTTGCAATTCCCTAATGATATATGGTGCTGAGCATCTTTTCATGTGCTTATTTGCCATCTTCTTTGATGACTGTGGTGGTTAATGTTACAAGTCAACTTGGCTGGGCTGTGATTCTCAGACACTGTGTAATCATCCTCCATTTTGTGTTTTGACTTGAGCAGCCAATCAGTTGGAAGAGGAGTTTCCTTGGGGGTGTGGCCTATAGCCGGTATATAAATGGATGTTCTGGCAAAGCTGGCTTTCTCTTGACCCTGTAATCTTCTCAGCATCTGACCTCCAGTTCTTGGGATGTAAGCCAGCAGAGGCCTCCAGCCTGTCGCCCGATCTGCAGGTTTTGGGTTCATCAGCTCCTGCAACTCCATCAGCCAGTGGAGGTTGTCAGCCTGTCCTCTGATCCACAGATTTGGGACTTGCCAGCCCCCACAATTGCATAAGCCATTTTCTCTCAACTGTGTGAAGCATTTCCTTGAAGTAAATTTCTCTCTCTCTCTCTTTCTCTCTCTCTCTCTCTGTATATATATATCACCACCACCACCCATTGCCATTGAGTTGATTCCAACTCATAGCGACCCTATAGGACAGAGTAGAATTGCCCCCATAGGGTTTCCAAGGAGCGCCTGGTGGATTCGAACTGTCAACCTTTTGGTTAGCAGCCGTAGCTCTTAACCACTATGCCACCAAGGTTTCCTCTGTATATGTGCTTCACTGGTTTTGCTCCTAGAGAATCCAGACTAGACGAAGAGAATGGTATTGTTTTAAGCCATCAAATTGGGGTAACTTGTTACAGCAGCCACAGGAACTGAATACAATGGAGGAAAGATTTAAAGAGGTCCTTCACAAAAGAGGGTAATAAAAGGCAGATTCACACGGCACCTACTGTGAGCCAGCCTTGTTCTAAGTGTTCTACATTTATTAACTCATGTAACCCTCACAAGGGATCCCGGAGTGGTGCAAATCCTTAAGCGCTCGACTACGAACTGAAAGGTTGGTGGTTTGAACGCATCCAGAGGCACCTTGGAAGAAAGGCCTGGTGATCTGCTTCCAAAAGGTCACAGCCATGAAAACCCTATGGAACAGTTCTACTCTGCACAGGTGGGGTCGCCATGAGTCCGAACTGACTCCACAGCAACTGTTTTTTTTTGCTTGTTTTAACTCTCAAGGAGCCCTGGTGGGGCAGTGGTTAAATGCTCGGCTGCTAACCTGTTCAAACCTACCAGTGGCTCTGCAGTTGAAAGCTGTGGCGGTCTCCTCCTGTAAAGATTACAGCCTCAGAAACCCTATGGGACAGTTCTACTCTGTCCTACAGGGTTGCTATGAGTCGGATTCAACTTGACGGCAACAAGTTTCAACAGGACGGATTTTAACCCTCACAAAAATCCTAGGAGGTAAGTCTTGTTGGGGATTCTCTTTCTATGGATGAGTAAACCAAGGCACAGAGTTGGACGTCCACAGCTTGGAGTTCCAGAGCTAACATTTGAACCCGGGCAGTGCATGGTCTCAACCCTATGCCATGTTGCCTCTCAGGATACATCAGTGGATACTGTTAGGTCTGGACTTGGAGGAGGCTGCATTGTCCACTGCTGCACCGTCCAACATGAGATGCGCCGTGAGTGCAAAATGCACGCCAGATTTAGAAGACTTCGTGCAACAAAAAGAATGTAAACTGTCTCATTAATCGTTACTGATATTGAGTACATGTCAAAATAATCATGTATCTTGACTGTATGGGGTTAAATAAAATTATTTTCACCTGTTTTTTTTTTAAATTTCTCATACAAAAATTTATACACGTATTCTTTTGTGACGTTAGTTGCAATCCTCACAATGTGACAGCACACTCCCCGCTTCCACCCCAGGTTCCCTGTGTCCATTCAACCAGTTCTGGTCCTTCCTGCCTTCTCATCCTGCCTCTGGACAGGAGCTCCCATTTGGTCTCGTATATCTGATTGACATCTTTTTCTTTTTATGTGGCTACCTGAAATTTTAAAATTATAGGCGTGTCTCACATCATATTTATCGTGGACAGTGCTGGTCCAAGGAATTGGCCACCAGGGTGTTCTCCATCTGGGAAGGCAGCAGGGGCTGGGGCATCATTTTGTTCTGGGGCCACCGAGCCTCAGGATCTCTCATGCTGTTCTAGAACAATTCACATGAGAAATACACATTCAAGCAGAGTGACTGATACTTATGTCAAAAATGTGCCCCTAACAAGATGGAGAAACAAATCACCAACTTCAAGTGGAAAGGGAAAGAGGCCCCGGGTAAGTAAAGCATCACTGAGGAAGAAGAATAAAGTTGGAGACCTCACACTACCTGATTTTAGAACCTATTATACCTCCACAGTAGTCAGAACAGCCTGGTACTGGTACAACGGATACATAGACCAGTGGAACAGAATTGAGAATCCAGAAGTAAATTCATCCACCTATGAGCAGCTGATATTTGACAAAAGCCTAAAGTCTCTTAATTGGGGAAAAGAGAGTCTCTTTAACAAATGGTGCTGGCATATCCATCTGCAAAAAAATGAAGGAAGACCTACCTCATACCGTGTACAAAAACCTACTCAAAGTGGATCAAAGATCTAGATATAAAATCTAAAACAATAAAGATCATAGAAGAAAAAATAAGGACAACACTAGGAGCCCTAATACATGCCATAAACAGAATACAAACCATAACTAACAATGTGCAAACAGCAGAAGAGAAACTAGATAACTGGGAGCTCCTAAAAATCAAACACTTATGCTCATCAAAAGATTTTACCAAAAGAGTGAAAAACGAACCTACAGACTGGGAAAAAAATTTTGCCTGTGACATATCCGATAAGGGTCTAATCTCTAACATCTACAAGATACTGCAAAACCTCAACAACAGAAAGACCATTAACCCAATTATTTCTTTATATCGCCTTGACTTCCTCTCCGTATGAAAGATCTATAACATATTTTTTAGTTGCTCTTTTTCAGTTTAATGTTGTCATCTTTTACATATTGATGTCTCTGTTTCCCTATTTTCAGCCTTTTATCTTTGATTTATTTTTGTGACTTCCCTGTCTGGGTTGATATCTTCTTGCTCTGCCCTGTGTGCTAGTCTTGGGTTGTTATCTGATGTTATTGATTTTCTAATTGGAGGACTCTCATTAGTATTTTTTGTAATTTTGGCTTGGGTTTCGCAAATTCCCTAAACTTCTGTTTATCTGGAAATGCCCTAATTTTGCCATCGTATTTGAGAGACAGTTTTGTTGGTTATATAAGTCTTGGCTGGTAATTTTTTTCCTTCAAAGCTTTATATATGTCATCCCATTGCCTTCTTGCCTGCATGGTTTCTGCTGAGTAGTCTGAGCTTAGTTTTATTGACTCCCCTTTGTAGATGACTTTTCATTTATCTTTAGCCGCTCTTAAAATTCTCTATCTTTAGTTTTGGCACGTTTGATTATGTCTTGGTGACTTTCTTTTGGGATCTACCTTGTGTGGGGTTCAGTGAACATCTTGGGTAGATACCTTCTCATCTTTCATGATAATCAGGGAAGTTTTCTGCCAACAAATCTTCAACAATTCTCTCGGAATTTTCTGTTATCCACCCCCCCTCCCATTCTGGTACTCTAATCACTTGTAGGTTATTCCTCTTGATAGAATCCCACATAATTCTTAGGGTTTCTTCATTTTTTTAAGTTCTTTTATCTGATTTTTCCTCAAATAAGTTGGCGTCAAGTGCTTTATCTTCAATCTTACTAACTCTGACTTCCATTGCCTCAATTCTGCTCCTATGACTTTCTATTGAGTTGTCTTAATTCTGAAATTTTATTGTTACTCTTTTGGATTTCTGTTTTCTGTCTCTCTATGGATCCTTGTAGCCTGTTAGATTTGTCATTGTGCTCTTCTATAATCTTCTTCAGTTCCTCTATTGCTTTGTCTGTGTGTTTCTTAGCTTGTTCTGCATTTTGCCTAATCTCCTTCCTGATCTCTTGCAGAGTTCTATATATTAATCTTTTGTATTCTACCTCTGGTAATTGCAAGAAGTTCTCTTCCTCTGGAAGATTTCTTGATTCTTTGTTTTGAGAGCTTGCTGAAGCCATCATGGTCTGCCTCTTTATGGCATTTGATATTGACTGTTGTCTCCATGCCATCAATAATTTATTATATTTATTTATTTTATGTTTGCTTACTGTGTCCTACTTTCCTGTTTTGTTATGCCCAAATAGGCTGCTTTTGTGAGCTAGTTTGATTATTGGTGACTTTTAAGCTCTAACATCCTGTCACCAGGTGGTTACATCTGTTACTAGGTACGTGAGCCCAGGAGTCTGTTTGCTTTTCTTGTATGGATTCAGCTCAGGTGTCTAGATGGTCAGTCACCAAGTGTGTGGTGCAGGCTCTCACCTACAATCCTAGACAGGCAGGGGTGATTGGAGTAGGCACAAATATCTGGCTGCAGTAGGGGGTCACACGCTGAGCAAGGCAGGGGACTGATGGCTGCCCTGTGTGTCTGGGAGGAAAGCGTGCCCCTGTTCCCTAGAGTGTGTGGGTGGGTTTTGCAGCTGGATTATGGTCACCCAGTGCTGTTGCTAGGAGGCATCACTTATTCTTGGACCCCTGTCACAGGTGGCTAGGTGGCATGGGTGGAGCCACCAGTTCTCAGGCCCCTGATGTGGGTAGATGAGGACCCTGCTTAATGGGCAGAGTGGTATCAAATGTCACAAACTTGCCACTTCACCATATAGCTGATACAGTTAAGTAAGGCTTCAGGTATATACCCTCTTGTAGTGTGCTAATGAGGGCCTATGCTGTTGAAATGGGCCCACACAGGTCTATGCAGGGGTGAAAGGCATTCAAAGTCCGTGGACCCCTTATGCCTGTGCCTAGGCAAAGGAGCTGTGCCTGCCCTGAATTCCCAGCTTAAGGGAGCTGGTAGGTTGTTTTTTCCTGTTTGTTAATTGGTTCCCTCTCCAAGGCCGGGAGAATGGCTCAGGGCACATGACTGGTCCTACTTCCAGCCCAGAGGAAGCAGCAGTTGGCTGGGGACCAGGTGCAGAGCAGGGAGGGAGCAGATAAATGGGAGAAAGGTTCTTCACAAACAGGGTGTTTTTTGACGCTCGTGGTGGGTTAGACACATGTACGTATCTTTTGCCAATTGAGCACTGCTTTTCACTGGCTCTGGTGGCCTGATCAGACTCTCTGCTGCTTGGTCTCTCCCCACATGGAAAACGCGTCCCTAACACCACTGCTTGCCTCACAACGCATGCCAGCCGATCCGGCCCTCAGGGTGCCGGCTCCCACAGGGTCAGGTCTGGCAACTCCTCGCTGCTTCTGAACCATCTCTCCCTCCCCCTGCCACTCAGTCTGATTCCTCAACTTTGCCTTTGATGTTCAGGGCTCCCAGATTATCATATGTAATCAATTCACTCGTTTTTTCACGTCTTTGTTGTAAGAGGGACCACTGGAAGCGTCTGACTACTCTGCCGTCTTGGCCATGCCTTTCCCAACAACCTAATTAAAAAATGGGCAAGGGTATGAACAGACACTTCACCAAAGTAGACATCCAGGTGGCTAACAGATAATGAGGAAATGCTCACGATTGTTAGCCATTAGAAAAATGCAAATCAAAACTACAATGAGGTACCATCTCACCCCAACAAGGCTAGCACTAATCCAAAAAACAGAAAATAATAAGTGTTGGAGAGGTTGTAGAGAGACTGGGACACTTATGCATTGCTGATGGGAATGTAAAACAGTACAACCACTTTGAAAATCAATCTGGCACTTCCTTAAAAAGCTAGAAGTACCATACAATCCAGCAGTCCTACCCCTTGGAATATGTCTTAGAGAAATAAGAGCTGTCACATGAATAGATATATGCACACCCATGTTCACTGCAGCACTGTTCACTGTAGCAAAAAGATGGAAACAATTCACGTGCCCATCAACAGATGAATGGATAAACAATTTATGGTACATACACACAGTGGAGTACACACAATGAGAAAGAACAACGATGAATCTGCGAAACATCTCACAACATAGATGAACCTGGGAGGCATGATGCTGAGTGAATTTAGTTAGCTCCAAAAGGACAAATATTGTATGAGGCAACTATTATAAGAACTCAAGAAAAGGTTTAAACACAGAAGAAAACATTTTTTGATGGTTATGAGCATGGGGAGGGAGGGAGAGGAGAATTCACTAACTAGATAGTAGACAAGAATCATCTTAGGTGAAGAGATGGACAACACATAATACAGGGGAAGTAAGCACAACTGGACTAAACCAAAAGCTAAGAAGTTTCCTGAACAAAACCAAACATTTGAGAGACAGAATAGCAGGGGCTGGGGTCTGGGGACCATGGTTTTGGGGGACATCTAGGTCAACTGGCATTAAAAAGTTTATTAAGAAAATGTTCTGCATCCCACTTTGGTGAGTAGTGTCTGGGGTCTTAAAAGCTTATGAGCAGCCACCAAAGATGCATCAACTGGTCCCAACCCACCTGGAACAAAGGAGAATGAAGAACACCAAAGACAAGGAAAATATCAGCCCAAGAGACAAAAGGGCCACATAAACCAGAGACTCCATCAGCCTGAGACCAGAAGAACTAGATGGTGCCCAGCTACCACCAATGGCCGCCCTGACAGTGAACACAACACAGAGTCCCTGATGGAGCAGGAGAAAAGTGGGGTGCAGAACTAAATTCACGAAAAAAGACCAGACTTAATGGTCTGACTGAGACTGGAGGAACCCTCGAAATTATGGTTCCTGGATGCTCTGTTAACCCAGAACTAAAACCATTCCCGAAGCCCACTCTTCACACAAAGATTAGACTGAACTGTAAAACATAAAATAATACTTGTGAAGAATGTGCTTCTTAGTTCAAGCAGATATATGAGACCAAATGGGTGACTTCTGTCTGGAGGCATGATGGAAAGGACAGGAGCTGGATGGAAGGACACGGGAAACCCGGGGTCGAAAGGGAGAGTGTGCTGTCATGTTACAGGGATTGCAACTAGGGTCACTTAACAATATGTGTATAAATTTTTGTATGACTAATTAACTTGAGCTGTAAACTTTCACCTAAAGCACAATTAAAAAAAAATATGGCCCCTAGAAAAATGTGGAACAGAATTTCAAGTTCTCATGGAATTCAGACTTTCTGGAGCCATTGAGGCTGGGCGAAACCCTGAAACTATTGCCCTGAGATAATCTTTAAACCTTAAACCAGAAATATCCCCTGAAGTCTTCTTAAAACCAAACAGTAGTCTAGCTTAACTAGTAAAGAATGTCTGCCTTGAGCATTGTGCTCTTTGAAGAACTATCTATATGGGATCAAATGGACAACTGAAACTCAAAAGGTTAGATAGGAAGCTTAGGAGGCAGTGAGTTTATGTTAATGGGGGAGGAACAACTCAGAAAAGGAGGGTGACAATGTTTGCACAACTCGAAGAATATAATCAGTATCACTGAAGTGTACATGTAGAAACTGTTGTGGACAAAAATGTGAAGCTTTTTAAAAGATTCTCTGAACACCCTGCCCCCACATCCCCTGAGGAAGAGGCTGCTGACCTGAGAGAGACCACAGTGCCACACAGATTTTTGTGGCCACCCTGTATATGGTGTTTATTTTTAATTTATAAACTATACATATGTGTGACTCTAATTTATGTGTGACTCCAAGAGCTCCTGGTTGACATAAACAGTTAGGTGCTCAGCTACTACCCAAAAGGTTGGTGGTTCGAACCCACTCAGAAGCACCTCTGAAGAAAGGCCTGGCAATCTATTTCAGAAAGATCACAGTCATGGAAAACTTATGGAGCACAGTTCCACTCTGTCACACAGGGGGTCGCCATGAGTCCCAGTTCACTTGACAGAACTGTTTGTTTCGGTGACTCTACTAAGAACGTCACAAAACAAAAAACTTAAAAAGCTGAGATAAATAATAGACATAACTAGATGTGCCGGGCTGCAGTGAGATCCTGAGTTCAAATCCTAGCTCCACCGCCTCCTTGGCTGTGATTCCTTGGGTGAGTTACTTACTGCTGTGCAGTGAATTACTTAATATGGCCCTTCTAGCCATAGTCTTTGTAACTCCCGCCAAAGGACTGGGTAGGGCCATGCAAATAAGGTGTATGGAACCCTAACAAGGGGGTTGGTCAGTTTTGCCATCCCACTAGGCTTAAAATGAGCCATCCCAGAGGTGGGAAGGAGGATCTCACATCACCACCAAGAAAGAAGAGCCAGGAGTGGAGTGCATCTTTTGGACCTAGGATCCCTGCGCTGAGAACTGCCTAGATCGAGGAGACAGACAGAGAGAACTGTAACACTGGAGACAGCAAGAAATGGCAAGAAGCAGTGGCAGAGAAACTGCAGCAGCAGAGGCAGTAGAACCAAGAGAGCAGCAGAAGATGGCACAGTGGGATTCCTGGCCCAGGGAGTGAGAAAGCAGAGCACCTTCAGGCAGAGGGCTTGCTGGCAGAGTAGAGTGCCTCCGGGCACTTATCGGCAGAGCTGAGGGGCTTTGTAACACTTGCCTGAGCAGGGCAGAGGCCGAGTGCCAGAGAGAGGTGTGCCTGTGAGCACAGCTGAGAAGAGGCTGTCCTGATGGAAGATCTGTATCCTGATTGTTCCTGAACTTGAATTGTAACCTGTTACTCCCTAATAAACCCTGTAATTGTGAGTATGATCTGTGAGTTCTGTGTGGCCATTGCAATGAATTATCGAACCCAGCAGAGAAGTAGACAGTGCCGTGGGCGGCTTGGTTGGTGTCAGAATTGGTGAACAGGTTGGAGGATGGAGGCATGTCTGACCTCTGCCTCATAGCAGTCAACTTGGGCTGATGTGGATCTTGATTCTCCGTCCCCCTTGTGAAGTTAGAGGATGTTAGATGCCCCTACCATGCCAGTTTTACAGTTGGCCTTGCTGAGCCTCAGTTGCTCTATCCAGAAACTGGGAGTGTTTGTCCCTGTCCCCTGGGGTTGTTGGGGGAAAGGCATGGAATGAGTTTGTGCAAGGAAAAGACTTTGCACATTGCCCAGGAGAGAACGAGCACCCAACACACATGAACTGGTGTCCTTGGGGGAGGGGCAGACACCAGGTTTCTTGCAAGGAGAGGGCCCAGCTTAGGTGGATGGAATCACAGATGGTTTCTCAGGGGAGGTGGTGGTTGAGTGGGACCTTGAAGGACAGAGACATGTTCACTAGGTGGATGCCTTAGTTCCCTAGTGCTGCTGTAACAGAAACATCACAAGTGTTTGGCTTTAATAAACAGAAAGTTATTTTCTCACAGTTTAGGAGGCTAGAAGTTCAAATTCAGGGTGCTGGCTTTAGGGGAAGGCTCTCTCTCTATTGGCTCTGGGAGAAGTTCCTCATCTTTTTAGCTTCTTCCTTGGCAATCTTCATGTGGCTTAGCATCTACCTTCCCCCATCCCTGCTCCCTTAATCTGCTCCTTTTATACCTCAAAAGAGATTGACTCAAAACACACCCTACACGAATCCTGCCTTGAAAACATGACTAACGTAACAAAACCCAGGAAACAGCAAAACCGCAGGTACAACAGCAACAGCAAAGAAACGCCATTGAGTCGATTCTGACTCATTGCGACCCTATAGGATAGAGTAGAACTGCCCTATAGGGTTTCCAAGGCTGTAACCTTTACCGAAGCAGACGGCCACATCTCTCTCCCGCAGAGCGGCGAGGCTTGTTAACCACAGGTACGGGGGTTAGGATTTACAACACATAGTTTTGGGGACACAATTCAATCCACAACAGTGCAAAAGAGTGGGAAAGGCATTCAGGCCAGAGGAATGCAATGTTCAAGGTCAAGGGTCATGCCAGAACACGGAAAAAACGAGCAGTCTGGACACTGCCTGCAGGTAGAGTGAATGTGCACTGGGGAAGGGGGGGGGGGGCAGGAGACGAGGCTGAAGGCAGCAGCAGCATTCAAGGTATGTAGGGCCTTGTAGCTCAGCCATCTGGAGCACTGGGGAGCCACAGCAAGTTCTGGGCAGGGGAGGCACCTGACAGGGGCAGCTTTGTGGTTTAGAAAGATCCCCCTGGCTTCTGGGTGGAAAGTGAATAGGAGGGGACAGGACTGAGGAAGGAGACCAGGGAGGAGGCTGGGGCAGGATGGGATGTGTGTGGAAGGGGATTTGAGTAGGCGGCTGGACCAGGGTAGGGTCTCGGTGAGGGGAAGGAGGGAGAACATGTGAAATCTTTAAAAGGCACCACGAAGAGGGAGGTAAGGAGAGGGAGTCATTGAGGATGAGGCCCAGGCCTCTGGTCCACGTGACAGGTCGGTGGTGGGACCCTGCCTGCGCTGGGCACCAGGAGGAAGCACAGGTGTGCAAGGAGGCTGTTCAGGTCAAGGTGAAATCCTGGAAGGCCTTCAGGGGGAGGTGTCCAAGAGGCTGCCGGACACTCAGGTCCAGAGCGAAGGAAAGCTGGTGGGGTGAGCCTACAGGTTGTTAGCACTCAGATGGGACAGAAGTCCTAACAGTAGTGGAAGGTGGAGGGTGTTGTAGGGTAACCGCTCCAGCAGCCGAGGGGGTTGTGGAAGGTGGTTCTGCCCTGGACAGCTGCCTCTGTACCCAGCTTCTTTCCTTAGCCCATGCCTGGGCACGAGGAGATGAGCAGACCCAGAGCCCACCAGGAGTGGTCAGCCAGTGGGGGAGCCTGGATGCACATATAGGAAGGCATGAAGAGTCCCAAGCAGTCCATGTCTCCACAGGGGGGCACAGTGTGTGATGAACGGGGGTCTGAAGAGGGGACAGCAATCCATTCTCAAGAACTAGGGGCAGTGGGAAGTGTCAGGGCCAGTTCTTAGGGGACTTGGAGAGGGACAGTGAATTAATCAGGGGTCTCTCAGCTGCAAGTGACAGAAACTCAACAGACTGGTTTAGAGAGATGTACTGGCTCACATAGGAAAGAGTCAAGGGGTAACATCGACTCGGTGGCAACTAGTACCGATATTATTTTAAAAAATAGTAATCAATGCTATTATTGCAAATGATGAACGGTATCTATAAGCTGTGAGGTAATGAGCTCCCAGGCACAGGAGGCAACCAAGCTGAAGCTGAACAATAACGCAGTGGAAACTCATGCAGTCTACTCTCTGCAAGCTCGATTCCCTCCTGGGTCCTCTCCGGGCTTTTTCTGTCTCCAGATCTACGAAATGGAGTGGGGGATTGAATTAGGCCAGAAGGTCTTTTGAGATATCCTTTCTCTTCATTCATGCCGTAGTTAAGTGTTGCCTCAGAGGACGAGGCCTTCCCGGACCACTCTGACCAAAACAAAAACCAGCTGCCGTCAAGTCGATTCCAACTTATGGCGACCCCATGTGTGTCCGAGTAGAATTATGCTCCATAGGATTTTCAATTGTGCTTCATAGGATTTTCACGTAGCTCACAGGCCTTTCTTCTGAGGCACCTCTGGGTGGACTCAGACGGCCAATCTTTCAGTTAGCGGCCAGGTGCGTTAACTGTTTGCACCACCCAGAGATTCCACTCTAACCAAAGTACCTCCTTTATTTTACTATATCGTCTTATATATCATCCTATTTTGGAGACCCAGTGGCCAGTGGTTAAGAATTCAGAGGCTAACCAAAAGGTTGGGGGTTGGAATCCATCAGCTGCTCCTTGGAAACCCTATGGGGCAGCTGTACTCTGTCCTATGGGGTTGCTATGAGTCTGAATCGACTGGAGGGCAATGGAGTCATCCTATTTTATTTTCCTTACGGTGCTCACCACAATCTGAACTCGTTTATTTACGGTTTGTCTCCCCCACTAGCATGTCAGCCCCATAAGGTCAGGGATCTCTGTCTTGTTCACGGCTGTGTCCCCATCACCTAGCACAATGCCTAGCACGCAGTATTTGTTGAATGACTGAATAAATACAGCTACTAAAAACAAATAGTATCTAGTTTTCTGAGAGGTAGTGAGCTCCTCACTAAGGTAGGTGTCCAAGATGAAGTTGAAAGATAGCGTCTTGCAACTCATACTGCAAGGCCGGGACCCAGTTCCTCTTCGAGCCTCAGTTTCCTCGTTTATAAAATGGGTGCGGGCAGTTGGACTCCTCGCTCAGCTCCTGCCTGCGATCCCCGAGGAGGCCACCAGGGGGCGGAGCGCCTCTGCCCAAAAGTCCACCAGCAGTCGTTTGAGCCCGTTTGGTGGACGCGTCGCGATGTTCCTAGAATGTTCTGAGCCTCGCCGGCTTCCAGGCTTCCAGAAACCCAAGAGGGTTGATCGGGTGCGCGGTGTCCAGAACCCGCGGTCGGTCTCCTCGCCGTGCTGGGGGGCGGGAGGGAGGTGACTCAGGCGCGCGCGCGCGCGCCCCCGGCCCCCCAATTCTTGCAAGGGGGCGCGCACGGCCTCGGGAACCCGCGCGGCGCCGCGTCCATTTTTACCCGAGCGCAGCTAAAAATAGTCGCCGTGCTCGGAGCCCAGCCCGAAATAGCGGCCCCCAGATAAGGCAGGACGACTCAGCGCTTCCGGGGAGCGGAAGGGGGGAGGGCGGAGGGGAGGAGAGGGGCTGGGCTCAGTCCCGGGACGAGCGGGCCGCAACCGTCCCCACCCCACCCCTACCCACCCAGGCGTTCACATTCCCTGCAGCTGAGACCCCCTCTCCTCCCAACCCGACCCCCAGCCTGTCACCAACCACAGTCCATCCCTCCCGTCCCCCACATTCTATCCTTCCCCATCTCCTGTCCCCCACCCCGTCCTCAGATTCACCCCCATCCCTTACCATAATCCCCCCTTTCCCCATCCTAACTTTACTTTCAACCTTGCGCTCCCAACTATATCCCCACCTGGTGTTCATCCACATCCTCCACCCACCTACCCCCTAGACCTGCTGTCTTAGTCATCTAGCGCCGCTACAACAGAAATACCACAAGTGGATGGTTTTAATGAAGAGAAATTTATTTCCTCACAGTAAAGTAGGCAAAAAGTCCAAATTCAGGGCGTCAGCTCCAGGGGAAGGCGTTTTCTCTCTGTGGGCCTTCTCTTCAGTGTTCCCCCGGAATGGGAGCTTCTCTGCCCAGGGTCCCTGGTCCAAAGGACGCGCTCTGCTCCCGGCACTGCTTTCTTGATGGTACGAGGTCCCCCTGTCTCACTGCTCACTTCTGTCTTTTATGTCTCAAGAGATTGCCTCAGGACACAGTCCAGTCTTGTAGATCAGGTCCTGCCTTCCTAACACAACTGCCACCCATCCTCCCTCATTAACATCATAGAGGCAGGATTTACAACTTATAGGAAAATCACACAGTACCAGGAATCATGGCCCAGCCAAACCGATATACACATTTTTGGGGGGACATAATTCCAACCATAACATTCCACCCTTTGGCCCCCCCAAAAATCACATGCTTGCAACATGGAAAACATATTCACCCCATCATATCATAGCAAAAGTCTTAACTCCAAGTCCAAAATCCAAAAAATTCCTCTTCATCTGTGAAATCTAGAATACAAGTTATCTGCTCCCAAATGTACAATGGCAGAACAGGCAGAAGCTGGACATTTCCATTACAAATGGGAGAAACTAGAGGAAAAGAAGGGATAACAGGCACCAAGCAAGTCAGCAGAACACATTACATTAGCCCTCAAGGCTTTGAAAATAATCTTCTGTTCTCTGAGACAATTTACACAATGGCCTTGCCCTCCAGACTCTAGGTATTGGCCACAGTCTCTAGATTTTGAGTGGAGGCCCATAGGCCCTGGGCTTCAGCTCCGCCTTCCCGGCCCACTGGGACAGCAACTCTGCTCCCTTGGCTTTAGGTGCACCATACTCCCAGTCCATCAGAGTGACAACTCCACCCTTAGAAACACCAGAGGCCAGGGCTCCACCCTTTGAAGCCCCTGTGGTCATGGCCATACCTTTTGAGGCTGAAGCAGCTCGACTTCTTGTGTCCCTTGTCTCTTCAGCTTCTGCTTCCTATGGCCTCTCGGCCCTCCGGCCTCACGCCCGCATCTGCCCTGCTGGGGCAAGTGTTCCAAAGCTCAGTAGCTCCACCGGTAAGTGCCCGGAGGCACCCCACTCTGCCAGGAAGCCTTCTGCGCACAGACACTCAGCTCCCTCGCTCCGTGGGTCGGCTCCAGCGCCGTCTTTCACTGGTCTCCTGGTTCTGCTGCTGTAGGTTCTCTGCTGCTGCTGGTCCTGTCACTGCCACACGTCTATCCATTCACAGTTTTAAAACTGCTTCCACATTTTAGGTATCTGTTAGAGCAGCACCCCACTCTCTCGCTACCAAATTCTGTCTTGGTCATCTAGTGCTGCTACAACAGAAATACCACAAGTGGATGGTTTGAAGAAAGAGCAGTTTATTTCCTCACAGTCAAAGTAGGCTAAAAGTCCCACTTCAGGGCGTCAGCTCCAGGGGAAGGCTATTTCTCTCTGTGGGCTTTCTCTTCAGTGTTCCCCCGGACTAGGAGCTTCTCTGCGCAGGGACCCCGGTCCAAAGGATGCGCTCTGCTCCCGGCACTGCTTTCTTGATGGTACGAGGTCCCCCTGTCTCACTGCTCACTTCTGTCTTTTATATCTCAAGAGATTGCCTCAGGACACAGTCCAGTCTTGTAGATCAGGTCCTGCCTTACTAACACAACTGCCACCCGTCCTCCCTCCTTAACATCATAGAGGCAGGTTTACAACATACAGGAAAATCACACAGTACCAGGAATCATGGCCCAGCCAAACTGATACACACATTTTTGGGGGACAGAATTCAAACCATGACACCTGCCGCCTTCTCCCTCTCCACCTACAGCTCCAATCTCCTGTTTTTCCAAATCCAACCCCAGTCTCAGTCCTCAAACTCAACCTTTTGGCGGGGGGCCGAGGTCACTGGTGGGCAGAATGTGACCCGAAAGCAGAGGGCTAGGGGTGAGGCTCTGTCTTTCTGGTTTGTGTTTGCGGTGCACTTAGGGGTGGGCTTAAGTCTGGGTCGGGTGGGGAATGGGGACTAGGTCTGGGCCAGCAGGAGGGCTCATCCTGTGGCCAAGGTTGGGGTTCAGGCCAGCCAGTGGCAAGTCTTCTGTCACTAGCGTTGGGGGTCTCTGTGTCACCAGGGTCAGGGCTCAGCCTGGGACCCACTGCTTTGTTCCCCAACCGCCACTCCACTAAGATTCTCCCCGCCCCTTTAGCAAGTAGGGATTAGATAGAACAGCTCCAGGCCGTGGGAGCAGCCCGGACCCTGCTGTCTCTGGACCTAGGAGACACTTGGTTCTCCTAAGAGCCCCTCCCATTCTGATACCCTGTCTCTTGACTCTTTCAGGACCTTCTCCAAGAATCAGTCTTGGGCCACATTTTCCAGAAATTTAAAGGTGACACTGTCAACATCTTCTGATCTCTGAAATATCACGGGACAAAGGAATGGCCCTGTTCTGCAGGCCGCAGGACGCAGAGCTGGGGCTGGTGCAGTAGGCAAACGGTTCTATGACAATTCAGGCAGAGCCTCTTGGCTCTGCATGGAAAGCAGCCTCAAGTGGCAGTTAGAGAGGGCCCTGCCCCTGGAGGACACCAAGAGCCAGCCAGGTGCCCGATTATTGATGTTGTCCGGATGGCTGGCCGGCTCAACCACCAGGCAAGGGGACTGAGCTGGAGGATCATTTAGGGCAAGAAGAATTCTGCGTCTGGGACCGAGGGATTAGGAGACTGGAAAAGTCAGCAAGGACCAGACCACGCAGGGCCTCGTGGACCATGATAAGTTCTGGGCTTTTCTCCCAAGGGTACTGGGGAACTCTGGCAGATTCTGAGCAGGGGAGGGACAGGGGCAGGTTTATGCTTTAGTAAGACCTCTCTGGCTGCCTTGTGGAGGCAGACTGGGGGTGGGGGGCGAGGAGGTGCCTGGGCCTAGGGAGGAGAGTGAGGAGGAGGAGAGGTCAGATTTGAGAGATAGTCAGGAGGCAGACGGAGTCCCTGGGTGGTGCAAACGATTAACCTACTCAGCTGCTAATCAAAAGGTCGGAGGTTCGAGTCCACCCAGAGGGGCCTTGGAAGAAAGGCCTAGCAAACTGCTTCTGAAAATTCAGCCATGGAAAGCCCTGTGGAGTGAATTCTACTCTGACACACGTGAGGTTGCCAGGAGTCAGAGTCAACGTGACAGTAACTTTTTTTTTTTTTTTTTTCCAGGATGCAGGAAGGACCAGATTGGCAGCTAAGAAGCTGGGGGACACCAAGGATGAGAGCCAGTTATCTGACCAGGTGTTAGGGTGGATGGTTAGGTCATCTCTGAACTGAGGTCCAGGAGGAGGAAGGATCAGGTTGTTGGGGGTCGGGGAGGAGAGGAGGAAGAGGATGCCCAGATCAGTTTGGAAGCCCATCCAGAGATGGTAATTTTTGAATAATAAAAAAAAAAGTTTTTTATTTTTGGAAAATCTTTTGATATATTCAAAAGGGTAGACCTTGAAAAAGTAAGTTTCCCTTCTCCCTCTGGCCCCTTCCTCTCACGGCGAGCCACAGTGAAACCTCTGAGAGCCAGAACTCAATGGGACTGCCTTGTTTTTCCGAGGCTCGAAAGTTCTCTGCCTTTGACAGGGTTCGCTCTTACCACTGTTCTGTGACTTGTTTTGATGGCAAATATTTGAGATTTCCTTCTCTGATGGGTTCCTGTCTTACACAGGTTCTGGCTTTCACAGGTTTTACTGTATCATGCATCTTTCAGAGAGAATCTGTGCAGACACAAATTGACGTCTACGTAGTTTTGGGCACGTAAATGAAAGCATATCATACTCTCGGTTCTGTGTTTTGCTTTGTTTCAGATAAAAATACATAAACTGTTGAATCTGGGTGATGAGTACGTGGGGGTTCCCTCTACCTGCTTTGGCGTAGCTTTGAAAATTTTTCTAACAAAAAAATCAGCCCCTCAGCCTCTTGCATGTTGGTGACCAATAGGATTCACTGAGCTCTCACAAAGCCTCAGGCCAAATCACTCACCAACCAGAGTGTGGGCCAGGCACCATTGCTATGCCCATTTTAGAGAGGGAAAAACTGAGGTTTGGAGAGGCGCAGGGATGTGTCTTTGTGAGGGTCACCTGGTTTTGAAGGCTTTTCAGAGTTGCAGGCAGGGATGGGATGAGATCAGAGATGGCAGGTCCAGCAGGCCAGAGGGACTGGGGTACTGGTGGGAGGGTTCCAGAAAGGCCGCCTGGAGGAAGAGTGAGGTTAGCCAGGAAGGCATCTTCCAGAACCTTCTTTTTTTAAAAAAAAATACTTTATTTTTTGTTAGGAGCCCTGGTGATGCAGTGGTTAAGCGCTTGGCTGCTAACCAAAAAGTCGGCGGTTCGAACCCACCAGCTGCTCTGCTAGAGAGAGATGTGGCAGTCTGTGTCCATAAAAATTTATAGCCTTGGGTAGTTCTACTCTGTCCTATAGGGTCCCTATGGAAGAAAAAAAAATTTTTAATTATTTTATTTTTTGTTGAAAATATATTTTGATACACCAATTCAACGATTTCTACATGTCAGAACGTTCTGATGGAGGGCTTGGTTGGAAGGAAATCACTCCCCTCTGGAGGCTGAGGGAACCCCGGCAGCCAGGCAGCGCTCCCTCCTCAGTCCCACAAAACCTGAGGTGTTTATGGGAGGTGATGAAGCTGCCTAATGACACCTCGGGGACACAGTGATAGCACAGCCAGCTGCTATGACGTCGGGGTGATTCGCCAAACCGACTGTCAGGAACAACATCTCTAGTCATGCCCTGTTGGGGGACGAGATAGGAAGTGACAGGCCATGGGGGTGTGGAATGCAGTCATACAAAGAGCAAGGACTCAGGAGCTGGGGGGGGGGGGGGGTGTTCTGCCCTGTGCACTGGGGAAGGGTCCCCGGAAGGTTGGTGTGAGGATCCGCCTTCTCAGGCACTTCGTTTACCATAGGGTCAGTCTGGGCTTAAAATCAGGGATGGGCCCAGGGGCTGCGGGGATCAGGGACTGCCTTTTGTTCACTGCTGTGTCCCCATCGAGTCCTGGTGGGTGGTGTAGTGGTTAAGCGCTCGGCTAACCTAAAGGTTGGCTGTTCAAACCTATTAGCCGCTCTGCCAGCAGAAAGATGTGGCAGTCTGCTTTCGTAAAGATTCAGCCTGTGAAATCCTATGGGGCAGTTCCACCCCGTCCTATAGGGTCGTTATGAGTTGGAATTGACTCAAAGGCAATGGGTTTGGTGTCCCCATCACCTAGGACAGTAACTGGCACACAGCAGGTGCTCAGTATAGTTTTGCCGAATTAATGAATCAAATGAAAGGGGTCAGCACCTTGGGGGACTCAGTTTACCCTCTTGGCTAACAGCCCTGGCCACTGGGCCGCCTCAGTCAATAGGCGTCGCTAGGGCTACCCGCGCCCCAACTCTAAGTCTCAGGTCCCAGAGTTTCTCCATTGGGTTGGAGGGTGAGCAATAAAAGGGGCTTTGGATGGACTCCGCCCTCTTCTGACGTCACACAGCCGCTCGGGCATCCCGACCCATCCCCCTCCCCTGGGGCGGGCGCGGGAGGAACCCGGGAGTCCCGACTCGGGCCCCTCCCCCGAGAGCAGGTTTGGCCCCGCCGAGTTGCATAACCCACCGTCGGGTCCCGAGAGACGTTTCCGGACGTCCTGGCCGGCTGGGGACAATGGGCGGGGAGCTTTCCTCCCGCCAGGAGACTGGAAGTGGCAAGGGCACATCACTCTTCTGATTCACCCTGCTTCCTGCCCATTTTAGCTTCCTGCTCCCCAGGGATCCTTATCCCCAGCTCCCGCAAACTCTCTACGCTCACCACTTTTCTGCACCCCACCCCCCACACACAATCCGGCTCCTTCCCCGGCCCTGCAAATCGCCGCCCTCTCACCCTGCCCTCACGTTAGGCTTCATGAGGTCCCCAAACTCCCTGCCCTCACTTCCATCACTTTTAATTCCCGAATCTCCTAAAGTTCCAGTTTCTCATATCCGTCTTCACTCTCCCATCCCGGGCCCGTCTTCTGGCCCCCTCAAGCTACCCTCCACTGTCCTGCTCCGCCCACCTAGTCGCCTCCCTGGGCTCCCCCAATATCTCATTTTTCCCTAAACCCTTTCCCACCCCCCTCTAACTGCCTCCTAAATACTCTTTGTTGTGGTTTGTAGGTGTGAGTTGATTTAGACTCATAGTGACCCCATGTGACAGAGGACAGGGAACTGCCAGTAATTCAGGCCCACGTGGGACGAGGGATATCATTGCTGATGTCAGATGAATCTTGGCTGAAAGCAAATAATATGGGAAAGATGTTTACCTGTGTTTTATTGACTATCCAAAGGCATTCGACTGTGTGAATCTTAACAAATTATGGATAGCATTGCAAAGAATGGGAATTCTAGAGCAGTTAATTGTGCTCTTGAGGAACCTGTACATAGACTAAGAAGCAGTCATTTGAACAGAACAAGGGGATACTGCATGGTTTAAAGTCAGGCAAGGTGTGTGTCAGGGCTGTATTCTTTCACCATACGTATTCTAACTGTATGCTGAGCAAATAATCTGAGAAGCTGGACTATATGATGAAGAACAGCAGCATCAAGACTGGAGGAAGACTCATTAACAACCTGCGATATGCAGATGACACAACCTTGCTTGCAGAAAGCAAAGAGGACTTGAAGCACTTATTGACAAAGATCAAAGACTATAGCCTTCAGTATGGATTACACCTCAACGTAAAACAAAAATCCTCACAACTGGACCAATAAGCAACATCTTGATAAAGAGAAAAGACTGAAGTTGTCAAGGATTTCATTTTACTTGGATCAACAATCAACACCCATGGAAGCACCAGTCAAGAAATCAAATGACGTGTTGCATTGGGCAAATCTGCTGCAAAAGACCTCTTAAAAGTGTTAGAAAGCAGATTCTGGCAAAATGGCGCTCTAGGCAGAAGCACCATGCCGTCCCTCCACAGCAAAGATCCGAAAAACTAAGCTGAACAGAGAAAACAACAATCCTGAAACGGTAAAACATCAAATGAAGAGATAAAGAACTCAGCCAAGCGCCACATGGAGTGAGAAAACTGACAGAGAATGGAGAGGGAGGAGAGATTCGTGCAGAGGTCCCCTACCAGCTAACGCAGCGGGGATCCGCCATCTCGGACTCCTATCGGAGACCAGCAAACGGGGGGTAGGAGAAAGCAGCTTCACGGAGCTTCCAGCGGGAGAGAAAACAACCGGTAATTTGTGATATATGCTTTCCCACCCCCCACCCTTCTTCACCCCCACTTGGCCTCCTCTGCTTCCCGCAGACACAGTCTCTTGTCCGGGAAGCACCGGCTGCTTGGATTCCACCCACCCGAATGGGCCGACTCTCTGAGTGCCATTTGTTGGCTGCTGGTTTTGCTTTTTTTCCACTTCTTTTGATTTCTTCCTTACTTCTCACCACCTCCCCCTCCTTTTGCTCAAATACCAGGCTCCGTGCGCCATCTTTGCTTCTTTCTGAGGGGCTACAGAGCTCCGTTTGAGTGTGGAGCTGCTTCCCAGTCTAGGCTGCCGCGCTTGCGGGATCCCGGGGCTTTTATTTGTTTGTTTGTTTTGAATTGTTTGTTTGTTTTCCTTTTCTTGAGTTGGGAGCCCATTCTGGCCAGGCAGTGCTGCGTGGCTTGGAACCTACCCCCTCAGCTTGCACACACGTGCAGAGGGATCCCTGAGAGCATTTCTTTTTTCATCAGTCTTTTTTTTCCCTTCTGTTTTTTTTTGGGGGGGGGCTTTTCTTGTTCTTCTTCTTCTTTTTTTTTAAATTTGTTTTGTTTTCTTTTCCCTCTTTTTCCCTTTTTGTCTTTCTTCATTATTCAGTTTCTCGTCTCTCTATATCTTCCTTCTCTTTCTGTTCCCTGAAAACCTGGCGTTGTATACTTCTACGCCTTCTAGCCAGGCTGTACTGCAACACCTGAGAACAACTTCCCCAGACCTCATAGCCGCACTGGTGGGTTCCCTGGGAACTTTGCTGTTCTTTTCCCTTTCCGATTTTTATTTATTCATTTTTTTCTTTTCTTTTTTTCTTCCTCTTCCCCTTTTTGTTTTTCTCCATTTCATAGTCTCTCATCTCTCCACTCCAACGGCAAGCTCCCCTAGCATTCTTTTTTGTTTGTATGTTTTTGGCTCCTATTCCTTTCTCCTGTCTCCCATATCCATCTTAGCTCCACACATAACAATCTCTCTGCTACATCCTGCCTACCTGCACCGTGCGCTTAACATCACACCACCAAGCAGCACAGGCACGGCCTACTGGAACTTGCCCTGCACTGATTACCAACCCGCCCTGGTGGCTGTAGTTAGTGCCACAAACAACCCGTCCCAGTAACTCCTCTTCAGCTAGACCTGCCCTGCCATACCATATCTGAGTGACTGACACTGCCAATTGGAGAAGAAGGCAAAAAGTATCGTGCTGACAGACACACAAACAACAAAGAACACACAGCCCACCTATTCAGACATAGCCAAATTTTTTTAAAAAAAGGACAAAACAGACAAATCTACAATCAATAAACAAGAAAAATAACTACTGACTGCCCCGAAGACAGCAGACAATATCAAAACATTTATAAAAACAGGACAGGATGGTTCCCGTAAGCGTCCAAAATAAAACACCAGATGACTTTCCAGTGGAAGAAAAGGCACTAGAACTACCTGATAGGGAATTCAAATCTCTAATACTCAGAATTCTCCAAGAGCTGAAGCAAGAAGCAGACCAAAATGAGGAAAAAATAGACAAATTCATGGAAAATACAGACAAAAAATTGGAAGAAGTCAGGAAAATAATGCAGGAACAAAATGCCAAAATAAATTCACAACTAGAAATTATACAAAAACAACCATTAGAAATCCAAAAGATAAACAATAAGATTTCAGAAATGGATGGTGTCATAGAAGGGCTGAGAAGCAGATTTGCAACGGTGGAAGAGAGGATCAGTGGAATTGAAGACAAACACTTGGATACAACTCTGAGGAAAACTCAGAAAAAAGAACAAAGGAAAATGAAGAGACCCTGAGAGTTATGTGGGATACAATCAAAAGCAAAAATTTTCGAGTGATTGGAGTTCCAGAACAGGGAGAAAACAGAAAACACAGAGAGGATCACTGAAGAACTGCTGACAGAAAACTTCCCCAATATCATGAAAGATGAAAAGCTGGTCATCCAAGAAGCTCAGAGAACCCCATATAGGAAAGACCCCAAAAGAAAATCACCAAGGCACATCATAATCACAATCGCCAAAACCAAAGACTAAGAATCCTGAGAGCAGCTCATGAAAAACAAGAAGTCAAATATAGAGAAGAAACAGTAAGACTAAGCTCAGATTATCTGGCAGAAACCATGCAGGCAAGAAGGCAATGGGATGACATATATAAAATCTTGAAAGAAAAAAATTGCCAGCCAAGAATAATATATCCAGCAAAACTCTTGTTCAAATATGATGGTGAAATTAGATCATTTCCAGATAAACAGAAATTAAGGGAATATGTAAAAGCCAAACCAAACTTACAAGAATTATTAAAGGCAATTCTTCGATCTGAGAACAAACAACTTCAGCTCACAGGCAGAATCTAGAATGCAGGATCGTACCAGCCAGATACCAATCTAGGAAATGAACTCTCGAGGACTATCCAAAGCCAAAAGAAATACAACAGGGAATCAGAGCAGTTAATCAATAAATGACAACAACATCAGAACAATAAAAGAGGGAATAAACTGCATAGGTATTGAACCTTCTAATGGAGAGGAAGGCAAGGCGATACCAAGTAATGGTAGACTGCTTCAAACTTAGAAAGATAAGGGTAAAATTCATGATAACCACAAAGGAAGTTAACAAACATAAAAATAAAGAGGAAAAGTGTAAAGTCTCAGCAAAAACAAAACCTACAAAAACGAAAGGAAAAAAAAATCCAAAAACAAAAGTAACTCAGTACAAGAGAGTAAGAAGAACAAAGAAAACGTCAGCACCACAAAAAGAAAGCACTACAAAATGACAGCAACAAACTCACATCTATCGATAATTACACTGAATGTAAATGGACTCAATGCACCCATAAAGAGACAGAGAGTGACAGAATGGATAAGAAAACAGGATCCATCAATATGCTACCTACAAGAGACACATCTTAGAAACAAAGATGTGAATTTATTAAAAGTCAAAGGTTGGAAAAAAATATATCAAGCTAACAACTACCAAAACAGAGCAGGAGTGGCAATACTAATCTCAGCTAAAATAGACTTTAAAACAAAATCCACCATAAAAGACAAAGAAGGACACTATATAATGATTAAGGGGATGATCCATCATGAAGACATAACCATAATAAACATCTGTGCACCCAATGACAGGGCTCCAAACTACATAAAACTAACTCTAACAACACTGAAAAGAGAAATTGACAGTTCCACAATAATAGTAGGAGACTTCAACACACCATTCTCAGTAAAAGACAGAACAACTAAGAAGAAACTCAGCAAAGATACAAAAGACCTAAAGGGCACAATCAGCCAACTTGACCTCATAGACATATATAGAACACTCCATCCAACTGCTTCAAAGTACACATTCTTTTCCAATGCACATGGAACATTCCCCAGAATAGACCACATCTTAGGCCACAGAGAAATCCTCAACAAGATCCAAAACGTTGAGATAATTCAAAGTATCTTTTCTGACCACAATGCTATCAAGGTAGAAAATAACAACAGAAAGAGCAAGGGAAAAAAAATCAATTACAACTGAATAATACCCTGCTTACACATCACTGGGTATAGAAGAAATCAGAGATGGAATAAAAAAATTCCTAAAATCAAATGAGAATGGAAACACATCATACCAAAACCTTTGGGACACAGCAAAGGCAGTCCTCAGAGGACAATTTATGGCAATAGATGCACACATCAAAAAAGAAGAAAGGGACAAAATCAAAACATTAACCACAGAACTCAAACAAATAGAAAGAGAACAGCAAAAAAAGCCCACAGCCACTGGAAGAAAGGAAATAGTAAAGATCAGAGCAGAAATAAATGAAATAGAGAACAGAAAAACAATATAAAGAACAAAACCAAAAGTTGATTCTTTGAAAGAATCAACAAAAGCGACAAACCACTGGCCAGACTGACAAAAGAAAAACAGGAGAGGACACAAATAACCCAAATAAGAAATGAAATGGGGGACATTACAACAGACCCAACTGAAATAAAAAGGATCATAACAGAATATTATGAAAAACTATACTCCAACAAATTTGAAAACCTAGAGGAAATGGATAAATTTCTAGAATCACACGGCCTACCCAAACTACAATAAAGTGATGTTGAAAATCTGAACAGACCCATAACAAGAGAAGAGATTGAAAAGGTAATAAAAAAAACCTCCCAACCAAAAAAAAAACCCTGACCCAGATGGCTTCACTGGAGAAATCTACAAAACATTTACAGAAGAGTTTGCACCAGTACTACTCAAGTTATTTCAGAGCATAGAAAAGGAAGCAACACTTCCAAATTCATTCTATGAAGCCAGCATAACGCTGATACCAAAACCAGGCAAAAATGTCACAAAAAAAGAAAATTACAGACCAATATCTCTCACGAATATAGGTGCAAAAATTCTCAACAATATTCTAGCCAATAGACTTCAGCATGATATCAAAAAAATAATACACCACGACCAAGTAGGATTCATACCAGGTATGCAAGGATGGTTCAACATTAGAAAATCAATCAACGTAATCCACCACATAAATAAAAGGAAGGAAAAGAATCACATGATCAGCTCAACTGATGCAGAAAAGGCATCTGACAAAGTCCAACACCGATTCCTGATAAAAACTCTCAACAAAATAGGTATAGAAGGGAAATTTCTCAACATAATAAAGGGCATCTATGCAAAACCAATGGCCAACATCATTCTTAATGGAGAGAGGCTGAAAACATTCCCCTTGAAAACAAGAACAAGACACATATGCCCTTTATCACCCCTCCTATTTAACATTGTGCTGGAAGTTCTAGCTAGAGCCTTAAGGCAAGAAAAAGAAATAAAGGGCATCCAAACTGGTAATGAAGCAGTTAAACTGTCCCTGTTTGCAGATGATATGATACTATACAAAGAAAACCCTAAAGACTCCACGAGAAATCTACTGGAACTAATAGAAAGATTCAGCAGAGTAGCAGGATACAAGATAAATATACAAAAATCAGTTGGATTCCTATACACCAATAAGGAGAACAATGAAAAGGAAATCAGGAAAACAATACCATTTGTAGTAGCCCCTAAAAAGATAAAATACTTAGGAATAAATCTAACCAGGGATGTAAAAGACCTATACAAAGAAAACTACAAAACACTACTGCAAGAAACCTAAAGGGATCTACATAAATGGAAAAACATACCATGCTCATGGACAGGTAGACTCAACATTGTGAAAATGACAATTCTACCCAAAGCAATTTACAAATACAACGCAATCCCGATCCAAATACCAACAACATTCTTCAAAGACATGGAAAAACTAATCATCAACTTTATATGGAAAGGGAAGAAGCCCCGAATAAGTAAAGCACTACTGAAGAAGAAGAATAAAGTTGGAGGACTCACACTACCTGACTTCAGAACCTACTATACATCTACTGTAGTCAAAACAGCCTGGTACTGGTACAACGAAAGATACAGTGACCAATGGAACAGAATTGAGAACCCAGATGTAAATCCATCCACCTACAGTCACCTGATCTTCGACAAGGGCCCAAGGTCCATCAAATGGGGAAAAGACAGTCTTTTTAACAAATGGTGCTGGCAAAACTGGATATCAATCTGCAAAAAAATGGAATAGGACCCATACCTCACGCCGTATACAAAAACTACTTCAAAATGGATCAAAGACCTGAATATAAGGCCTAAAACTATAAAGTTCATAGAAGAAAAAATAGGACCAACACTTCAGGCCTTAATACACGGCATTAACAGGATAAAAACCATAACCATCAACGCACAAACCCCAACAGATAAGCTAGATAACTGGGATCTTCTAAAAATCAAACACCTATGCTCTTCAAAAGACTTCACCAAAAGAGTAAAAAGAGAACCTACAGACTGGGAAAAAATTTTTGGACAGTACAAGTCAGACAACGGTCTAATCTCCATAATCTACAAGAAAATCCAACACCTCTACAACAAAAAGACAAAATAATCCTATTAAAAAATGGGCAAAGGAAATGAACAGACACTTCACCAAAGAAGACATTCAAATGGCCAACAGACACATGAGGAAATGCTCATGATCACTAGCCATTAGAGAAATGCAAATTAAAACCACAATGAGATACCATCTCACCCCGGCACTTCTGGCACGAATCAAAAACACTGGAAATAACAAATGATGGAGGGGCTGCGGGGAGATCGGAACTCTTATGCACTGCTGGTGGAAATGCAAAGTGATACAACCATTTTGGAAAATATATGGCGCTTCCTCAGAAAGCTAGAAATGGACATACCATTCGATCCAGCAATCCCACTCCTAGAAATATATCCTAGAGAAATAAGAGTCATCACTTGAACAGACATATGCACACCTATGTTCATGGCAGCATTGTTCACGATAGCAAAACGATGGAAACAACCTAGATGCCCATCAACAGATGAATGGGCAAACAAACTATGGTACCTACACACAATGGAGTACTATGCAACGAGAAAGAACGATGAATCTGTGAAGCATCTCATAACATGGATGAAACTGGAGGACATTATGCTGAGTGAAATGAGTCAATCACAAAAGAACAAATATTGTATGAGACCTCTATTGTAAAAACCCATGAAAAAGTTCACACACAAAATGTAACAATCTTTGTTGGTTACCAGGGATGGGAGGGGTGGGGGGGAAATACTAAATAGGCAATAGATAAGTGGTATCTTGGGTGAAGGGTGAGACAGTACACCATACAGGGGAAACCAGCACAGCTTGTACAAGGAAAGGTCATGGAAGCCCCATAGACACATCCAAACTCCCTGAGGGACTGAATTGCTGGGCGGAGGGATGTGGGGACCATGGTCTCGGGGAACATCTAGCTCAATTGGCATAACACGGTTTATAAAGACAATGTTCTACATTCTACCTTGGTGAGTAGCGTCTGGGGTCTTAAAAGCCTGTGAGCAGCCATCTAAGATACTCCACTGGTCTCATCCCTTCGGGAACAAGGGAGAATGAAGAGAACAGGATACAAGGAATAGATTAGTCTGAAGGACTAATTGTCCACAGCTACCAAGGCCTCCACCGGACTGAGTCCAGTACAGCTAGATGGTGCCCGGCTACCACCACTGACTGCTCTGACCAGGATCACAACAGAGGGTTCTGAACAGAGCTGGAGAAGGACGTAGAACATAATTCTAACTCAGAAAAAAAAAAAACCAGATTTACTGGCCTAAAGGAGACTGGAGAAACCTCGAAAGTGTGGCCCCCAGACACCCTTTTAGCTCAGTGGTGAAGTTATCTCTGAGGTTCACCATTCAGCCTGAGAGTGGACAGCCCTGTAAAACCAAATGAGACTAACGAGGTACAGGAGTCCAGTGACAAGGGCCAGAAGGCAGAAGGGGACAAGGAAGCTGGTGATAGGGAACCCGAGGTTGGGTAAGGATATTGTTGATATGTTGTGAGATTGTTAACCATTGTCATAGGGCAACATTTGTAGTAACTGTTAAATGAGAAACTATTTTGTTCTGTAAGCCTTCATCTTAAGTGAGAATAACAGCACAATTGGAAGAGCGTAGTCAATGTCACTGAACTGTGCATGTAGAAATTATTGAAATGGAATATCTTTGGCTATGTGTATTTGCACCAAAAAAAAAAGGTTGAGAAGTTAGAGGGTTGACATGTTGTGGGGTTGTTAACCGATGTCATAAAACAATATGTGTACTACTGTTTCATGAGAAACTATTTGTTCTGTAAGCCTTCACCTGAAGTACAATTACAAAAATAAAAATAAATAAAGACCAGATTTACTGGCCTAAAGGAGACTAGAGAAACCCTGAGAGTATGGCCCCCAGACGCCCTTTTTGCTCAGTGGTGAAGTCATTTCTGAGGTTCACCGTTCAGCCGGGGAGTGGACAGCCCCATAAAACCAAATGAGGCACAGTAGTCCAGGGACAAGGGCCAGAAGGCAGAAGGGAACAGGAAAGCTGGTGATAGGGAACCCAAGGTTGAGTAAGGATAGTGTTGATGTGTTGTGAGGTTGTGAACCATTGTCATAGGGCAACATGTGTACTGTTAAATGAGAAACTATTTTGTTTTGTAAGCCTTCATCTAAAGTGAGAATAGCAGCACAATTGGAAGAGCGTAGTCGATGTCACTGAACTGTGCATGCAGAAATTTTTGGAATGGTGTATCTTTGGCTATGTATATTTTCCAAAAAAAAAAAGGTCGAGAAGGGAGAGGGTTGACATGTTGTGGGGCTGTTAACTAATGTCGTAAAACAATATGTGTACTACTGTTTCATGAGAAACTATTTGTTCTGTAAGCCTTCACCTGAAGTACGATAAAAAAAATTTAGAAAAAAGTGTTAGAAAGCAAAGAGTCACTCTGAGAACTAAGATGGGTCTGACTCAGGCCATGATATTTTAAATCGCCGTATATGCATGTGAAAGCTGGACAGTGAATAAGGAAGACTGAAGAAGAATTGTTGTATTTGAATCATGGTGTTGGCAAAGAATATTGAATATACCAGGGACTGCTGAAGGAATGAACAAATCTGTCTCAGAAGAAGTACAGCCAGAATGCTCTTTAGAAGCAAGGATGGTGAGACTTTGTCTCACTTACTTTGGACGTGTTATCAGGAGGGACTAGTCCCTGGAGAAGGACATGATGCTTGGTAAAGTAGAGGGTCGGTGAAACGGAGGAAGGCCATCAACCAGGACTGACACAGTGGCTGCAACAATGGCCTCAAACATCGCAACAATTGTGAGGATGGCGCAGGCCAGGGCAGTGTTTCATTCTGTTGTACATAGGGGTTGCTATGAATCGGAACCCACTATAGGGCACCTAACAACAACAACAATCTTTAGGAAGCAGGTCTTTCTCCAGTGGAGCTGTTGGGTGGCTTGGAACCACCAACCTTTCAGTTAGCAGTCGCACGCTTAACCGGCTGTGCCACCGCTGCTCCATAAATACTCTTTATTGCCCCCTAATCCCAGAATTTCAGCCCCGCTGCTCCCTTCTGTCTCCCCCGACTGCCTCAACATCCCAACCTCGTCTCCCCAATCTCGCCCCCAGGCCCCCGACACACACACACTCCCCACAACAGCCGCCCCGCCCTCCCAGGCCCTGCCCGCACCCAGTCCCCGGGCCGCCCCGCCGGCTCCCACGCCCGGCTCGGGTTCCCAGGCTGCCCCCCCGCCCCGCGCTGTGGCCCAGAGACCCAGTTTGCAGCGGCAAAACATTGGTTTCCGGGCAACAGGCCCCGCCCCGGCCGGGCGTCCGGGCCAGCCGGCCACGTGGGGGCAGGGCGGGCGCAGGCCGCGGAGCCAGACGGCGCTTGGAGGCAGGCCGGGCAGACAGCCCGGCCATGGCCTTTGCGTCTGGAGGCCGGGAAAGCGGGGAGATGCAAAGAAACACCGGGGCACCGAGATTCAGGGCCCCAAGCAAGAAACTAGGAGATACTCGTGGAGGCTGAAGCCGAGACAGGCAGCTGTAGGGAACGCAGAGATAAGGAGAAAGTATGCAATAAAGCCAGCAAGAGTGGGGCCCAGAAATCAACCCAGAGGTAGCGAGATTAAACACACACAAACCCCAGTCCCTCGGGGATGCCCTTGATGGCAGAATCATCTGCCTCCGGAGGTGTCAGGGCCTTTGCGCTTCTGTCACAGGAACTTCCCCCTCTGACTCTCAGTTTCCATATCTGTAAAATGGGCATATTCTTAGGTAGCGCTTAGCAAATAGGGTTGTTATGGCGATGCAGTGATTTCGCAGATCTAGGACTGGTGGCTCATATCATTCAGCATTCATTCATTGAACAGGTATTTATTGAATACCTACTATGCGCTAAAGGAGCCCTGGTGGTGCAGTGGTTAAAGTGCTGGGCTCCTAACCAAAAGGTCAGTGGTTCAAACCCACCGGCAGCTCTGCAGATTTATAGCCTTGGAAACCCTATGAGGCAGTTCTATCTTCTCCTATAGGGTCACTGTGAGTCAGAATCGGGTTTTGGTTTTGGGTTACTATGTCCTAGGTACTGTGGTACACGCTGGTTATATAACAGTGAGTGGAAACAGCCATCTCCGTCCTCCTGGGGCTCACACTTGGGGGGACAGGTGACAGTAAATAAACACAAATGAGCAAATTAAGCAAGTTACATAGTACCTTGCAAGAGTTTCTGGTTGGCACAAATGGTTAAGAGCTGGGTTACAAATTGAAAAGTTGGTCGTTTGAATCCACACAGAGGCACTTTGGAAGAAAGGCCTGGCAATCTGCTTCTGAAAAACCAGCCATTGAAAACCTTATGGAGTACAGTTCTGCTCTGAAACACATGGGGTCCATCATGAGTCAGAATCCACCTGAGGGGCAACTGGTTTGGTTTTTTACAGTACATTGGAAGGCAGTAAGTTCACAGAAGAGGAGAGGGAGTGTTGGGGGTTGCCCTTTTAAATAAGTTGGTCAGGGAAGGCCTACACCCAAAAACCACAAAGGCCGGAAGTTGGTGAGGGTAAAGCTGTGCAGATATCTAGATAAGGGCATCCCAGTCCAGAGGGAACACCAACGTCTGAAAGGTCTGAAGGTGGAAATATGTCTGGATGTTGGAGGAACAGAGAGAAGGCCAGTGTGGCTGGGGCACAGAGAACAGGGTGGGAAGTGGCAGGAGATGAGGTCAGGGTAGGCTCAGATCTCGCAGGGCTTTATGGGCCATAAGAAGTCCCTGAGTTGTGCAAATGCTTAAGCGCTTGCCTATTAACTGAAAGGTTGGCCATTCGAACCCACCCAGAGGTACCTCGGAAGAAAGGCTTGGCAATCTGCTTCCAAAAGGTCACAGCCTTGAAAAACCTATGGAGCAGTTTCACTCTGGCTACATGGGGTCGCCATGAGTCGGAGTCCATTCAACGGCACCTGGTTTTTGATTTTTTAATGGGCCTGGTGAATCCTTTGACTTTTACTCTGAGTGAGTTGGCAGCTATGGGAGCCAAAAAGACACATGGTATGATTTAGATTTTTAACAGGATCCCTCTGGCTGCACGTGGGGAATAGACTTTGAGGGTCAAGGGTGGAGGTGGGGGGAGACCAGTAAGGAGCCAACTGCAATGGTGGAGACGAGAGGTGGCGGTAACTTGGATGGGGGCGGTAGCAGGGATCAGATTCTGGAGGTGTCTGAACTTAGAGTGGGCAGGATGTACTAACAATAGATGGCAGCAGTACTGTTCTGTTACGTGGTACTCACAACGTTGCCACAGAAGTCACTGTCATCCCCATTTTACAGATGCAGAAACTGAGGCCCAAAGGAGTCCCTCAACTTGCCCCAGGACTCACAGGTCATTCTAGTGCCTTTCTCTTAGTGTGACTGTTCCCAAGTCCACACGCCCAGACACAAGCCCCTCAGTGCGCCCTAGGACCCCTGGAACCGTACCCTCCTCAGCCACACCAAGTGACTGTGGAAAGTGGGAGCCCAACAGGGAGAATTCTGTCTGACAGGTTGGCAGGCAGGCAGGCAGGCAGTCACCCATGCTGGCCCAGAACACATCCTTAGAGGCAGGCAGGCACACGCAGATAGGATCCACCCAGAACCTCCCGGCCCAGCATCTGCCTCCCACAGTGGCTGGAGGGAGAGACACACCCAGTCACAGCACTGGACCCGGCACACCCCAGAGCTGCCTGCAGTGGCCTGTTAAACACAGTTACACACACGCCAGTAGACAGGTACATGGCCTTCCCGGCACTGGGTGGGGAGGGGTAGGGGGTGGGGGTGCATTTTCAGGGGATGCATAGAAGACACAATTTCTGTCTCTTTACGTCTCTGTATTGTCTCTATCCCTGTCTCTATCTCTGTCTTGCTAGCTTTGTCTCTCTCTGACCCCACTCTCACCTCCAGCCCTGTCTCTTTTCCTCCTCCATACTCAAGATCCTCTACTCACAGTGAAATGACACTTGTCCCTGGCAATGTGACTCTGTAAAACCTCACCTATTATGTAGCATCAGTAGCTGGCATGGGGACAAGTGTGTGGAGGCCCCAGGCCAGCAGCCCTGGCTGGCTGCTGAGAATCACCCAGGGAACATCTCACATATTGTAATCCCTGTAGCATCTCTGACACTCTGTAGTCCAGCGGTACTGGTAGCACCTGAAGTGGTACTGGTAGCACCTTCAGGAGGAGGAGAGAGAATCAGCATCAAGATCAGCCCAAAGCAGATTCCTACAAGGAATCATACCTCCACTCTCCAAACTTTTTACCAGTTCTGACACCAGCTGTCCCTCCCACAGCACTCTCAACTTCTCTGCTGAGTTCAATAATCCATTGCAATGGCCACACAGAACTCACAGACCATACTTACAGTTAAGTGGTTTATTAAGTTTATTAAGGAAGTTACAGGGTACAACTCAGGACCAGGATCAGGAAGGGTGTAGGCAAAGTCTAGACATCTCCCCCAAAGTGAAGAGCACATTTCTCCTTTCTTCAAGGCAAGACAGCGCTCTCAGCTCCTCTCAGCTGTGCAAGCAAGCATGCTCTTCTTTCTGCTGTGTACGCCCCATCTCAGCCATGCAGGCCTCCTCTTGGCCCCCTCAGGACAGGCTCCACCCTTAAAAGCTCCCAGGAGATGGGACCCCTGTCTGCTTGCACTAGTGCATCCACCTAATTTTGCAGAAAGGGAAGAGCAGTGGCCCACCCCAACATCACACAGCAGACGCTGCAAGCCAGGGGCGCGGTGCTGCCCTTTGGGAACAAGTTGGTGGCAGAGGGAGTGTTAAATTAAATAACAAAATAAAAGAGAATCACAGAGTGAAATAAGCCAGTCACAAAAGGACAAATATTATACAATCCCACTTAAATTACGTATTTAGAATAGGCAAGCATAGAGACCACAGTGTCATAGCGATCACCAGGATGAGTGGGAGGAAGAGGAAAGGAGGACTCAATGCGGATGGGACACAGAGCTTGGAAATGGAAAAATTTGGGACCGGATAAGGGTGATGGTTGAATAACATGATGAACACAATTAATGTCACTGAACTGTGCATGTGAAGATTGTTGAAATAGCCAATGTTTTGTTACATATATATTTACCACAGGTGGCACAAACAGTTAAGCGCTCAACTACTAACCTAAAGGTTGGTGGTTCAAGCCCATCCAGAGACCCCTCAGAAGATAAGTCTGGCGATCTGCTTCCATAAAGATTACATCTTTGAAAGCCCTGTGGAGCAGTTCTACTTTGTAACACATGGGGTGGCCATGACTTGGAATCGGCTTGACAGCATTTTTTTTTTTTTTTTAAACCACAATTAAAAAGAGAGAATCACACACACACAGACCCAGAAATGGACAGAGACTCATGCTATAGAGACAAAAACAGAAACAGAGACCCACAAAAGGACTCAGGGGAACAGAGGCAGAGAGTGACAGAGACCCATAGAGATTGTAAGACAGAGCCAGAGATGGAGAGACAAGAGCCAGAAAGACGTAGAGAGAGATAGAGACACATGAAGAGTCAGAGACTGAGAGAAATAGCCAGCCATTCGGGGATATAGAGAGACCCCCAAGAAGGGAACATTTTCTTTTGAATGAGACAGTAAACACATATGGCCCACACGTGATAAGCCCTATTTTCTAAAAGCAGTGAGCGCCACAGTTTGGTAGTGACATCCTTACCAAGCCAGGTCCCCTCCCTAGCCCGATATGTAGGATGCACATTAAACACGTTTATATAACCTGCCCTCTGTGCAGAATCTAGGAGCTTTACATAATGTAGCTCTGAGTCATGCCACAGACATGGAGCACTGACCCAACAAGTCCAGCAAGAGGGGACCCCCTACCCAGGAACCTCTACTTGAAAATGACCCTGTGAGGTGCAAGGAGTTGTGGATTTCACTGAGGAGGAAGCTGAGGATCAGAGAAGGCAAGTAATTTCCCTGGGGTCACACAGCTAGGATACAGCAGAACCAGGATTCCAGCCACATCTTCCTGATCCCAGAGCCTTCCTATCCCAAAACACCAAGAAAGACGGCGTCCGCCAGCACTCGATGCCACATCATGTTCTCCTTCACTCAGAGTAGAAGAAATAATAAAAACACCAGCAATAACTCAACAGCCTCGTGCAGTGAGTGCTTGGCACTGCAGTAAGCACTTTAAAAACAGTTATTTCAAAAACCAGTGGGGTAGAAACAGAACTGGTTATTAAATAACATAATGACACCGGTTATGTTCGCAGCACTTACTATGTGCTAAGCGCTTTACAGGATTTCTTACAGTCACATTCCAGGAGGTAGGTGATGTTATCACTTCCATTTCACAAAGGAAACAGGCTCACAAAGAAAGGAAGTCGGGGGCAAGGTCACAGAGCCAGTGCTCGAACCCAGGTCTCTCTGTGTCCCACCCCCAACCCGTGTACGCGCTCAAACGCGTGCCTAGGCGCAGGTGCGATGAATATTACACTAACATCTCAAATACCAACAGCTCCCATCTCATATTCTTTCTCGGCCCCGGGGGCCCAGCCTCCAATCTCTCAAATCTCCCCGTCTGGGGAGGAACCCTCTCCTCTGCCGCAGAGCCTCGGTACGCCGGAGCAGGCGGGGTAGGCTCTGGTTTAAAAAAAAAAAAAAAAAAGGCTCCTGCCCCTTTAAGAGAGCGAACAGTCAGCCTACGTTGCCTGGCAGCGCCGCGGCGGTTGCCGAGCAACGTCAACAAACGGCGCGGCCGCCGTCTCCGCGCGCTCGCCCCGCCGCTCCCGCTCAAACGCGGTGACGTGACAGGCTGTGGAACGCCGTCGCCTAGCAACGCGAGGGTGTTTGTCCCAGGCCGGCAGCACGGCCGCACAGGCCGCAACCAGGACCGGTCCGGGCGGACAGACTGGCCGACCGGGAGCCCGCGGGGTGGGGGGGAAGGGGGCTGCGGTGATGGGGGCGGGGGAGAATCCGGTCCCCAAATTACCGGTTTCCCTTTAGACAGCCGCCGTCTGCTTGTCGCCAGCTCCTCCTGTCTGACCTGGGACGCCTCCGCTCGGGTATCTGTCCATCTGCGCCCCCTCCTCCCCAGCATGTCTGTCTGTCCAGTGCCTCCCGCGCTGTGGCTGTCTCATATCCCCCAAACAATCAAACCCAAACCCATAGCCGCCGACCTCTGAGTTAGCAGCCGAGTACTTAACCACTGCACCACCAGGAATCCACCCCCAAACAATAACAACCAAAATAGATACAAGCGCACTTCTCCTGCTTGTTGCTTTGCCTTATACTCCCAGCTATCTGGATGCCCTGCTGCGACTGGGGTCCCAGCCAGTGGAGACAGACCCACAGTAAAGAACCTGTACATTCACACGCGCGCGCGCGCGCACACACACACACACACACACACACACACACACACACACACACACGTGGAGCCACAGCTCTAGAGGTCCCCTCCACCCCCAGCCCTGCAAGTCTCTGTCTCCCTGCGGCTCCTCTTGCCTGTCTTTTTTAGCCTCTTCCATCACACAGGCAGCCCTGCGGTCCTTCTGTCCTGTGTCCGGGCAGCTGTCCACAGCTGGGAGGTTCTAATAACTCATCCCCAACACACACTGTCCACACCCCCCATCCAGTAGCTTCATGTGACCAGGGCTGGGGCGAATCTCAGAGCAGAGAAAGGAAATGGGGTGTGTGACGGTGTGAATGGATGTGACTGTAGGTGAGTGATTTCGCCGGTGACAATGTGCACATCTGGTATTTCCTTTGAGGGCTTCCCCTGTGTGTGTGAGAGCAACTGCGGGACTGAGCAAGGATTTCAGCGACTGGCATTTGTGTATCTGGATGTATGGGTCTTTGTAGCCCTGCCGACTGTGTGTATGTGTGTCTAGTTATGATTCTCTGAATATGGTCATCTATGTGAACAATGAGTGTGTAAGTACCTATGGATTTGTATGGTTTTGCATCTAGCTGTGCATTTCTGGGCTCTGTGTGTGTGTACTTCTGGGTCTCTGCAGCATGGTAATTTATGTGAAACTATGAGGCTGTGAAGGTCAGAGAGTTTGTGCTCAACTATTAACCTAAAGGTTGGCAGTTCGAACCTAACGAGCAGTGCCACGAAAGAAGGCCTGGCAACTTGCTTCCATAAAGATCACAGCCAAGAAAACCCTATGGAGCCGCCCTGCTCTGTAACATATGGCGTGGCTGCAAGTCGGAATCCACTCGACTGGACCCCGACGGGTTTGGTTTATGAGGCTGTATCTCTGTATGTGTGTGGTTCTGTGTCTGGCTGTGCCTCTTTGGGAGTATGTGTGACTGTGTGTGTTTCTGGATCTCTGTGTATGGTCATCTATGTATAACCATGTGGGTACCTGTGTTTGTGTGTAGATTCTCTCTCAGAGTTTCCTCCACAGCATTGATCACAATTTCTAATTATACATTTGTTTGTTTATTGTCTGTCTCCCTCACTGGACTGTGAGCCCAATGAGGGCAAGGCCCAGGGCTGTCTTGGACATCACTGGGTCCCCAGCACTGTGCAGCATACAGTAGGAGCTTAGTAATTATTTGTTGAGTAAATGGGTTAATAACTTTAATGTGTGCCCATGTTGAGCACACGTCTGGGTAACTGCGTGAGTGGTTCTGTGCTTCTGGGCAGTTGTACCGTGTGTGTGCTTTGTGTAGCTCTAATCTTCAGCGTCCACCACAGTGCCTGGCACATAGCAGGGCTTTAGTCAATATCTGTGGACTTGAACTGTGTGGATCTCTCTGTATTAACATTAAGACCTCTCTGTATCTCAGTTTTTCTCATCTGTAAAATGCAGATCTTAACTGTACCCACTATCAGGCTATTGAGGGGAGTAAATGAATTCATATAGAGGGCATTTTGAACCGTGCCTGCCACAAATAAACATTTACAAAGTACTAGCTTGGAGTGACGTCATTATTACAGTAAAACCTGTGAGAGACGGAACTCGACAGGATTGCCTTGTTTTTCCGGATCTCGCAAGTTTTCTGCCTTTAATAGGGTGCGGGCGCAGTCACTACTTTTTCTCTATTTAGTGGAAAATATGTTAGTTTTCCTTCTCCGACAGGTACCCACCTTACACAGGTTCTGGCTTTCACAGGTTTTACTGTACTTCCCATGTGCCTGTGCGCATATGCGTGTGTCCAAATTCCAGGTTATGGACTCAGGCTTTAGCTGCAAGCTACTGAGATAGTGGCTTCTTCTTTCTCAGCCTGTTTTTCTCCTTATAAAATGGGCACGATAACAGGCCTCCTCCAGGGGTGACTGTGACTACATGAAGCTGTGTCCATAAGTTCTAAGCCTAATGTAAGCACAAAAATGAGCGCTCGGTGTCTACAAGGCCAAACCACAATCATCACGGTAGCAGTTCAGGTTCTGGGGAAGGCTGACAAGGGGTGGCTTGGTCGGGGAGGGGGGCAGTGGAGCTTTCAGTGTTGTTCAAATCACTCAACCAGACTGGGGATGTCAAAATCAAAGGAGAAAGAAAGAGCTCCCGCTGAAGCAGGCTGGCTGGAGGTCACACTCCAGAGAGGACTTCCTCCAAGGACTGTTTGCGGCCTGGGGATTATAAGAAGCTGGAGCTGTTTGGAGAGCTGCCTGGAGGAACAGAAACCAGCATGAGTCTTTCAGGCTGGTGGAATATTAACAATAATAAAAACAACGTTCAATGTGTAGATTCTGATAGGAGCTTTGTGAGGAATTCTGTCTTTTCTACTCCGTGCCCAGAGTCTAGGATGCCTGGCACAGAGGGGGCGCTGAGTAAATACGTTTAATGGCTGATTGAATGAATGGATGAATTCTATCCCATAACAACCTGTGAGTCTTGGGGAAGGTCTGGTGGGCTGCCAGAACTGGCGTGGGGCCCTAGCCTCTGGAACCCACCTCCAGCCTGTCCCCCGGCCTTCAGCCCGGCTGTTCCCACAGTTCCTGGCTGTAGATGGCGTGGAGGGGGCTGGGAAGCCAGCGTCAGGCGGCAGACGCGCCGCTGGCAGCCCTGGACAGATGCCTGGAGTGTCTACAAGAGGGAGTTCCGTCGTAGCTCAGGCGCCTGAGTCACCTCTGAGAAACCCTGGCCGCATACCTGGCCCCTGACATCACCCCGTCAGGGCACCCCCAGGCGGCCCAGACAAGTGGACTGAATCACAGGCGGAATTCAGCCACCATGGCACGGGCACGTGGCCCTCTGTCACCCCCAAGACACCCCCGTGTGGCCGTCTGGCTTCAGGGGCCGGGCAGGCCTTGCAGGGGTCAGTGAGGGGGGACGGGGCCTGAGTCAGCCCGGAGGCCGCAGCTGGAGACCACCCTGCCATGGGTGTGCTCCTGGTGCAGGCAGGCGAAAGTGCGAGAGGAAGCCTGTGTGGGTGTGACCGGGAGGCTGTGGGTTGTGGGCAGGGCTCGGTGACGGCCTGGCTGTGGGATGAGGTATGGGTGTTGGCGCAGAGAACGTCGGAGTTGCAGGACAGCGGGTCAGAGAACAACGGAAGGTCCGCACAAAGCGCACGCGATGCTCACGCAGGCACACTCGTGCGCACACTCAGAACCTCCCGTGGGGAGCCCCTGCTCTGCCCACCCCAGGATTCCAGAACCCCACTGCCTGGGTTGGCAGCCGAATCTCACTCTGCACCAGCTTGCAAGTTGGCCAGGTTCTCTAAGGGCTCCAGGCCTCAATTTTCTCATCTGTACAGTGGGGGTAATGTTATTGCTGTTAATTAGGGGCCCTGGTGGCCCAATAGTTAAGCACTCAGCTGTTAAGGAAAGGTTGGCAGTTCCAAACCTACCCAGAGGCTCCACTAACGAAAGACCTGGTGATCTGTTTCAGTAAAGATTGTAGCCTAGGAAGATTGTAGCCTAGGAAACCCTCTGGAGCACTTCTGCTCTGTCCTACTGGGTCACTGTAAGTCTCAATCAACCCCAGGGCACCAAATAACAACAACATTAACATTGCTATAATAGGAGTCCCGGGGGGGGCATAAACAGTTACGCGAGCTGGACTACTTTGAACTACCGGGCGGTTCGAACCCACCCAGAGGCACCGCGGAAGACAAGCTTGGCGGTCTCCTTCTGAAAGGTCACAGCCTTGAAAACCCTATGGAGCTGTTCTATTCTGCTCACATTTGATCGCCATGAGTCGGAATTGACTTCGCAGCAGCTGACAATATTGCTGTAATACTTCCTTCCAGACACTCTTCTAGGCATTTTTTTTGTATTAACTCATTTACTCCTTAAAACAACCCCAGGAGAGAGGTGCGATTATCACCCTCACTTCACAGAGGAGGGCATGGAGCCTCAGAGAAGTTACTGGCCCAAGACTTACACAGCTAGTGCCCGCCTTTCAGTGGTATTGGAAGGGTTAAACGACAAGAACAAAACACGTGTGAACTGTATAGTGTCACTACTGGTTAGTTCTCAAGTGACTGTCAGCTACTATCATCACTGTTGTTGGTTGTCAAGGAGTCAGTTCCGAATCATGGGGACTCCATGCGTAGAGGGCAGAACTGCTCCATAGGGTTTTCAAGGCTGTGACCCTTCAGAAGCAGATCACCAGGCCTTTCTTCCGAGGCGCCTCTGGGGGGTTTGACTTGCCAGCCTTGTGGTTAGTAGTCAAACACTTAATGGTTTGCACCACCCAGGGACTCCTTTATTATTATTACTACGACTAATACTATTTTCATCCTTAAATCCAGCTAGGAAGGTCTCCACAGTAGTTACCCCACACCAGTTTGGTTTCGTCCTTCCTCTGAGCTCCCCACAGTCCTTCCTGCCTCCCCTTCTCTGATCCTGCACGTCCACATTAGGAAGAGCGTGGTCCTGGGGATTCCTTCCTTATCCAAATCTTTTGAGGACTTGACTAGATGGCTGTCTAGACTCACCTCCACCTGGAAGTCCTCTGGGCTTGCTTCAGCCTCACTGAGCATTCCCACCCCACCCTGATGTCTGGAGTCACATGGTGTCACATGGTGTGGGTCTGGGTTGGGGGTGGATAAGAGGCTGGTCCCCACAGTAAGGGAGTCAACAGGACCCCAGACCCAGGGCCTGAAATAAGCCTAAATTGTAGAATGCCCTCTGCTTAGCTCTGGGTCTGGGTCTGTCTGTGCATCTGAGTATGTCTGCCTTACTCTGTGTCTGTGTGTCTGCATATGTGAAACTGTGTGTGTGTGAGAGAGAGAGCGGTTCTGAGCGTGTGTGGGAGAGAGACTACACGGTGGTGTGAGCCAGCTGTGTGATTCGTTGTATCTGGGTGAATAGCGGAGAAGGAGGTTTTTATGCAACTCAGCAAATCTATGGGTCTGTAAAGGCTCTTTGTGTCCATGTGACTGTGGGTGGACCTCCTTGCAAACGTCTGTGCTGATAGCGAAGAAATTCTGCAAGTCCACAGCCCTAGGGGTAAAACTGTGGCCACTGGGGTGCCTGGCTCAGCCACTCTGTGTGTGGGGAGTTGTGTGTCTTTGAAGACAAACAAAGATGTATGCCTGTCAGTATCTGTGTGATTTGGTGCGTGTTTGTGTATATGCATCATTATCTGTGTCTGTGCAGACAAAGGTGTCTGTCAGATCTGTGTGGTTAAGTGTGTGTGTGTGTGTGTGTGTGTACATGCGCACCTGTGGGGTGTGCATATACAACTGTATATATAGCTCTGTTGTTGTTAGTTACTGTTGAGTCCATTCCAACTCATGATGACCCCACGTGTGTCAGAGTAGAACTGCTCCTTTGGTCTTCTTTGGGGGAAGCAGGTCACCAGGCCTTCCTTCTGAGGCGCCTCTGGGTAGGTTTGAACCACCAACCTTTTGGTTAGTAGTCAACCACTTAACTGATTATGCCACCCAGGGACCCCTTATGTATAGCTCTGTGTGTGTGACTGGTGTTTGCATAGTCGTATGTGTGTGTATAAAGGTGAAAGGCGTATGCCTGTTGATGTCTGAAAACTGGTGAAAGTACGTGTACCTCAGGATGTGTGTGTGTACTCTGTGTTTGTCTGCATGTGCGTCCATCCGTCTGTCTCCACAGTTTGGGTTCTGTAAACCAAACCTCCTTCCTTCCACCCCTGACAAACATGTCTGCCACCTGGGAAGACCCACTGACTTCAGCCGAGACTTGCCCCAGCCCTCCTTGGGACCAGACGGGAATAACAGATTGTTCATCAACACCTGCAGTCAGGCCCCAACACCTAGGCACAGCCTCTCTGTCATCCAGTCTGTCTGTAGCATCTTCTGCCCTCAACCAATACAATGGCAAAGGAACAGTGGGTTAGGTATGTTTCTGTCCAAGACAGTCTCTCAGTGTTTACGAACGAAGGAATATATAAGGATTCATTTACTCAATAAGTATTTATTGAACACCTTTTGTATGCCGTGGTAGCTCAAATAGTTTGCTCTTGGCTACTAAACTGAAGGTTGGAGGTTTGAATCCACTGAGAGGCACTGTGGAAGAAAGGCCTGGAGAACTGCTTCCATAAAGATTACAGCCAAGAAAACCCTATGGAGCAGTTCTACCCTGTCACATGGGGTCACCATGAGTCAGAATCGATTCTACGGCAGCAGGTTTTGGGTGCTTGGCACTGTGCTGGGGACACAGTGGTGTCCAGGACAGCCCCAGACCAGTCTGCATGGGGCTCACAGGCCAGTGGGAGAGACAGACCCATCCCCAGATGGTGATGAACTAACACAGCCTGGGGATTAGTGAAGGCTTCCTGGAGGAGGGGATGCAGAAACTGAAACCTGGAGAAAGAAGGTATGAGTCAGAGGAAGTGAAAGGAAGAGTGCCCCAGGCAGAGAGAAGAGTGGGTGCAGAGGCTTGAAGACAAGAGGGAGAAGAACAAGTTGCTAGGGAATGTGAGGGGAGTGGGGTGAGATGAGACTGGGGCAGTGGTCATGCCAGACCTCATGGACCATGGGGAGGAGTTTGGATGCAGAATGCAGGAATATAAGGAAGGTCAAGCTGAGAGTCCTCAGTCTGGACCACTCTGCTGTTCTGAAGCTCCACAGACACCCCCTCCATTTGGCCTCCTGGATTTCTCAGTGGGGAGCTGGCCTGTCCAGCCAGTAACACTCACTATTCAACACCGGGCCTGAGGAGGCTCATTAATCCACCTGGCCCTACTTAAACAGATGTTCCGCCAAAGGAGATACACAAACGGCCAACAAGCACCAGAAAGATGCTCAACGTCATTAGTCATTAGGGAAATGCATATCAAAACCACAATGAGGCACCACTTTACATCCACTAGGATGGCTACAATCAGAAAAACAGAAAAACAACAAGTGCTGGTGAGGACATGGAGAAACTGGGACCCTCACCCATTGCTGCTGGGATTGTGAAATGATGCAGCTGCTGTGGAAAACAGGCGGTTCCTCCAAAAGGTATACATAGAATGACCCTATGACCCAGCAAGCCCACTCCTAGGTATATAACCAAAAGAACTGAAAGCAGGAACGCAACCGATATTTGTCCACCAAGATGATCCTAGGAGCCGCAGCCTGGGTATCACCTAGGAGCCGCAGCCTGGGTATCATCTAGGAGCCGCAGCCTGGGTATCACCTAGGAGCCGCAGCCTGGGTATCATCTAGGAGCCGCAGTCTGGGTATCACCTAGGAGCTTGGTGGAAACGCAGATGACAGCACCGGAAGATGCATTTTAACTGGGCGATTCCTGTGCACATTAACAGCTTAGAAGCACTACTATTTGTCCACCAATGTTCATAGCAGCACTATTCACAAAAGCCACCCAAGTGTCCATCAGCAGATGAGTGGGTCAACAAAATGGGGTACATGCATATACTGGAGTATTACTCAGCCATCAAGAGAAATTGAGGCCTGAGACGTGCTACGACATAAATGAACCGAGAAATCATTACGCTGAGTGAAATAAGTTGGTCACGAAAGGACAAATAGTGCATGATCCTATTTATATGAAATATTTAAAATATTTATAATATTAAATGAATACAGACCAAGGCTACCAGGGGCAGGAAGGAGGAGGAAAAGGGGAGTCTAGGGGGTACTGAATGTTTGTTCAAGGTGGTGGAATAATTTGGAATAGGGGTAACGGTTGCACAGCCTGATGACCACGGCCAATGTGACTGAATGGTACATGTAAAAAATATTGAAATGGCAATTATTTTGCTATATATTTTTACCACAATAAAAAAAGAGGCCACAGTCACAACAACAGGACACACCCACACCCACACATGCACACGCATGCTCGCCCCTTCGTCTCACCCTCAGAAATGCTCACAGGCCCTGATCCTCCCAGGATGATCCTAGCAGCCCAGAGGGGTATCACCTAGGAGCTTGTTGCAAATGCAGACGACGGCACCGGAAGTTTCATTTTAACTGGGCAATTCCTGTGCACATTAACAGCTTAGATGCACTACTCACAGGCTTACCCTCCCCGTGCCTCAATTTCCTCTTCTGTACAATGGGGATATCACAGAACCCACTTAGGGGGCTGGTGTGAAGATTAACAGAGACAATGCATGTAAAGGCACTAAGCACCATGCCCAGCAAACAGCAAATGCTTAATAAGCCTTTGCTTTCAACAGCCTCGTCCTCTTCCTCTTTATTATTAAATTTCAGAGCCTCAAAGGACTTCCAGAAACCACGTCATCCAAACTTCCTTCTCTAAGCATGGGGAAACTGAGGAACAGAGGGGCAGGGGTTTTGCCAAGGGAAGGACAGGAGTCTGTGCTGAGGCCTACCTTTAGCAGCATGTTTCCGGGATGTTTCCGAGATGTTCTGAGCAAGCACAGCACAGCATGGCACTGCCACCTCACCCGCCGGCCTGTGGGGGCAGAAGGGTGAGCCCCTCCCCATGCAGAGCCAAGGCCTGGGGAGCCAGAGCAGAGGGTACTGCCCCTCCCCAATCCCCCTCAAGTCCTCCTCCTTCTAGAAGGTCCCATAATTGAGCCCCCCAGAGACAGATTTGCCTTGCCCATGGTCTGTGGCAGGTCTGCATTTAAGGGAAACTCTGTGTGTGTGTGTGTGTGTGAGAGAGAGAGAGAGAGGAGCTATAGCTGCTGACCAAAAGGTTGGCAGTTCAAATCCACCAGCTGCTCCTTTGAAACACCATGAGGCAGTTCTACTCTGCCCTATAGGGTTTCTATGAATTGGAATCGACTCAACGGCAGCAGGTTTATGGTGTGTGTGTAGGAGTGTGTGTGTGAGAGACTGTGCGCTAATGTCTGTGAGTGTCTGGGTGTGCAGTTGAGAAAGACTCTGTGTGTGTGTGTGTGTGTGAGTGAATATGTGTGCATTTGAGGGAGTCTGTGAGTGTGTGTGAACAAGTGAGTACCTGTGTGTGTGAGGGAGTATGTGTGTCTGTGTGTGCATTTGATGGAGAGTGCTTATGAGTATGTGTGAGGGAGTGTATGTGTGTCCCCAAAGCTGACTTTTCCCTTAGGCCCAGGAGGCACGGTGCCTAGGGCCCATGATAATTTTAGCGTCCTGTGGAAATGTTTCATTTCCTTTAAAATAAGAAAAATACTGAACTTTTAAGGTAAAGACAATGTATCAATATATACTATTAATAGACTCATTGTTGTAGCAAGGCAGTCATAAAATAAGATGTTTTATAGCTGAAGAGACATGAAGGCAAACGCTCCCAGGGCCCATGCAAGTCACCATGCGGTCTGACATGACTTTGCCTCCGCGTGAGGTCTCTAGGAGGGTCTACGCGTGCAAAAGTCAGGGTGGCTTCGTTTTAATAAACACCAAGCACCTACAATGTGCCAGGAATGTTCCAGGAGTTTTACTGATGTTGTTGTTAGTTGCTATTGAGTCGGCTCCAACTCATGGTGCCCTTATGTACAACAGAACGGAACATTGCTGGTCCTGCATCATCTGCATGATTGTTGTCTTCCAACCTGGGGGCTCATCTTCCAGCACTATATCAGACAATATTCTGTTGTGATCCATAAGGGTTTCATTGGCTACTTTTTGGAAGTAGATCACCAGGCCTTTCTTCCTAGTCTGTCTTAGTCTGGAAGCTCCACTGAAACTTGTCCACCGTGGGTGACCCTGCTGGTATTTTAAATACTGGTGACATAGCTTCCAGCATTATAGCAACACGCAAGCCACCACAGAACAAACGGATGGACGGGTGGTGATTACTGATATTAACTTCATGGAATCTTCCTACCAGACCAATGACTGGGTGTTATTCCTGTCCTGCTTTTCCAGGTAGAGAAACTGAGGCTCCAGATGTCCAGTTCACCCAGCTACTAAGTGATAGGGCCAGCACTGAAGTCCACACAAGCTGGCTTCCGGGTCTGCCCATATGTTGTAAATGGCCAGTGTGCGAGTGAGTGTGACCGTTTGTGTGTGAATATATTGACATAGATAAACTCATTGAATCAAGACTTAAAAGCATAAGTTCTGGAGCCCAACACCTCGTATGCTTATCCCAGCTCTGCCACTTACTTGCTGTATAACTCTGGGCAAGTGACTTCCCCTCTCTGTGCCTCTGTTTCCTGGCCTGTAAAATAGTTCTGACCTCATAGGCACAGCGTGAGAATTAAGAAAGTTAATATAAAGCGCTCCAGAAGAATTCTCTCTTGTTATTGTTATGTGAAGGGCTGTAAGCATGGTTGCCTCTACAGAACGTGTGGTTGTTGGCCTGGTGTGTGTGTGTGTGTCTGTGACTGTCTCCATCTCTGGGTGTTGTGGATGTGTGTGTGAACATACGTGTTCATGTGCATCTTTACTGAAGGTCTGTCTCAGGGTTCCTGGGTGTTTTGGGATCTGTACAGAAGTCCCCATCTAGTTGTGTGCCTCAATTCCTGTGTCTAGGTGTATGTGAACGTCTCGTGTGTGTGTGTGTGTGTGTATGTGTGCATCCATGTGTATCTGTACTGAAGGTCTCAGGGTCCCTGTGTGTTTTGGAGTCTGTGCAGACATTTTTGTCTGGCTGTATACCTGAGCTCTAAGCTCCTTGTGTGTGTGTGATGTGCGTTGCATGTATTTCTCCTCGTATATGTGGCCGTGTATGATGTGAGTTGTGTAGATGACTCCTAGCGTTTGTGGGATGTGTATTGTATTTCTTCTTGTATATGTGGATGTGTGTGATGTGAGTTGTATGGATGACTCCTAGTATGTGTATGATGTATATTGTGTGTATTTCTTCTTGTATATGTCTGGATGTGTGTGATGTGGATTGTGTGGACGTCTGCTTGTGTGTGCGTGGACGTGCGTGATGTGCTTTGGTAACCACATGAGGGTACGTGCTTCTACGTGCAGGTGTGCGTCTATGAAGCTGTTTCTCCTTGTGACCAAGTGTGTTGCTGCTTGTGAGGCAACGTCTGCGTGCCCACGTGTGTGACCTGTGGGCTGTGAGCGGCTGTGTGGATGGATGTGCCACCTATGTCAGGGTGTGAATGTCTTTGGGTGGCCAGGGTAGGTATTTGGGTTTCTCTGACTCTGTCTCCTGCGGCAGAGTGGGAGAGGAGATGAGGGGATTGGATGAGACTGGGGGATCAGGGGTCACTCCCTGTCTGACGCTGGGGCCGAGTCACTGCCTGCTGGTGGCTACTCCGTCATCTTCTAGTCCCTGTCCCTCCCTCCCAACTGGTGGTAGACAGAGGGGAGTGGAGGAGGGGGGCAGAGGGCAGAATTTCATCTGGAAACTTCAACCTCCCCTATTGCCCCCATATCCCTCCAGCCTTCTACTCCCCACTCTTGGGCTAGGAACCCAGACTCTTGGAAATCAGGAACCACCTCCTCCTTCCCCTCTGCCTCAGACCTGCTGTGTGACCCTGAGCCAAGCCGTCTCCCTCTCTGGACCTATGGGATTCACAATTTTAAAGTGCTTGGGGGACTGTGCCTGGCTCTGCTTTGGGAGAGAAGTGCTATGGACTCCAAAATTTTGTCGAAGCTGGAGGCACCCTTCCCAGGGAATGATTAAGAATTCAGGATTGTGGCATCAGAAATAACAGACACTTGAACCCCATTTCCTAACTGGGTGGCTTCAGGTAAGCAGCTTCACCCCTCTGAGCCCAGGTTACAATATATATACTGTGAAGTCGGGAATGGGTTTACACCCCCAGCAACTGAAGCCATTATCATTCAAACTATCCCAAGGCCCTGGTGTTCCTGGAAGTTTCATTGAACCAGGCTGCTCTCAGGGATCCAGAAGGAGGTTAGCAAGGGCTCTGGAGTTTGATAATTCTGAATCTGAATTTCTTGCGATGAGATCTTGAGCAAGTCATTTAACCTCTTTCCGTGTATCATTTTCCTCTTTTATAAAATGGAGATTTTAGCCCTTAACCTTCCAAATCTGTTTTAAGAATCGCAGATCTCGTATTGAAAGGCTTACCTTAGCACAGGAGCTTGTACCTGGTCACCGCTCAATACGTAACATGAGTAATAGCAATTACTATCACAGTGAAACCTGTGAGAGCCCGAACTCGACCGAACTGCCTTGTTTTTCCAGATCTCGCAAGTTTTCCTCCTTTGGCAAGGTGCGGTCTTACCACGTTTCTATCGCTCCTTTTAGTGAAAAATAATTTTCCTTCTCTGAGAGGTTTCCGCCTCACACGGGTTCCGGCTTTCCTCAGGTTCTACTGTATTATTGTTAAGTCCCTCCACATTTGTTCTGTCTCCAGAACTGATCATAAAGCGAGAAGGAGAGGTCCCAGCACCATCAGCAGGGAAGCTTCGCCCTAAACTCTTCGCCCAGCTGAGAAAACTGAAGCTCCGAAAGAGGAAACATTTCCTAAGCTCGCACAGCGACCCAGGGCAGAAGCTGGGACGAGCCTCGGGACTCCACCCCCCACCTCCACTTTCACCCAGAGCTCCAGTTGCACTCATAGCACCACAGACTCTCCCACAGGGTTCGGGACTCAGTTTCCCCACCTACGTGACTACACCACACTAGCCAGTGTCTCTGTGGAGACTTGCGTTCCTCTCGAGTGGGGGCGCTGCACTAGCCGAGAGAATGGGGGTGAGGGGGCAGAGGGAAGGGAGAACCTGCTAGCTGAGGGTCTTCCCCGCCGGGGTCAGCACGGCCTTCTCCCCACGAGGTTAAACGCCTATTAATACCAGCCCCCTGCGCAGGCGCGGGCGGGTTCCGCAGGCGCGCGGTGTGCGCGCGCGAGCGAGCGAGGGATTCCCTCTGACGTAATTGCTAGGATACCAAACAAACATTCAGCCGGCTCGGCCGAGCTCCTTATATGGCTAATTGCGTCACAGGAACTCCGGGGAGGCGGGGTCGGAATCCCCTCCCGCCGTGCGCCCCGCAACTCAGCCCCGGAGACCCCCAGGACAGCGAGGATCATTCAGATAAATCAGATCGAGGCTAGGGCAGACCTCTGGCCGAAAGGCGCTCGTGTTGGTTCACCCGGATCGGAGATTTTAGGAAGTTTGTGGCGCGCGGTGCGGGTGACGTAAGCAGAGGGGCGGGTCCCGGGCGTATAAATACAGGCTAGCCGGCAGTGGGCTTCATTCATAAGACTGAGAGCTACGGCCACGGCGGGGACACGCGGAACCCGGACTGGGGACTTGATTGTTGTGGTTCTTCTTCTTGGGAGCTGTGATATCCGGTTTATTATTCTTTTTCCAAAGAGAAAGTTTTTGGAAAGATTCTTCTAGATAATTCTTCGTTTTGTTTTGGAGGAGCGAATTACTTTTTCTTCTTTATTGCCTCCCCTCCCCCGTGGGACCCGGCGGACGCGTGGAGGAGACCGCAGCCGAAGCAGATTCTGTAAACCCGGACAGCACTTTCCGCCGCTGGGGGAGCGGCCCCCCACGCCTCTGGGTCCTCCAGAGCCTGGACTTTCGGGAGTCACAGCGGCATCCTGTAGGGTTCTGGGCACCGCGAAGGAGCTGCACAGAAACTTTGCCTTGTTGGTTGGAGCGGGACGCTGCCCGCTCCCCGAGCTTCTCAGGACAGCGCACTTTGGGGACGCGCTTGGCTCACCCCGGACTCGCACCTTTCTTCCCCCACCCGGCTATAGCCTTGGCTTCCCGGCGACCCCAGCGTGGTCACAGGGCCCCCCCTGTGCCCAGGGAAATGTTCCAGGCTTTCCCCGGAGACTACGACTCAGGCTCCCGGTGCAGCTCCTCGCCCTCCGCCGAGTCTCAGTATCTGTCTTCGGTGGACTCCTTTGGCAGTCCACCCACCGCCGCCGCCTCCCAGGTAAGTTTCTAGAGAGTTTGGGGTACTGCTTTGTGGGCTTTGTTTTTTTAAGTCAGGGGTAGAGCAAGACATGTCTCCCCCTAAAAAAATAAATAAAAATAAAAACGCGCCCAAACCCAGGATCTGAAAGGGAAGGACCTGAAAGAGAATACGCTCGAAGTGCGCTTTGCAAACTGCAAAGAGTCGAAAGATGTTTGCAATTGGTTGTGTGTGTGGAGCGCGGGGAGGGAATGGTAGGGTAAGCTTCAGGAGGGGGAGGGATGATGCGCCGCTCAGTGCAACGTGTATGCGGTAGCAGGACTGAGAACTTTTAGGCTCCGGGACTGCCCTCAGCTCAGGCCCCTAACCCGAAGCTGGCGCGGTTAGGCAGGTGGAGGAACCCCCGGGGAAGCTTCCCGTAGCCTCCTCCCCTTTCCTCCTCCCTCAGAGCGCCTACTCCCGGCGCTCGGTAGCCCTCCACCCAGCGGGAAAGCGGGCCTCGAACCCTCAGCCACGCTGCCTCCGCCTCCTGCGCGGAGACGTAACGGGGGACCCGTGCGTAACGGCTGACGCGCTGGAATCCTCCGTCTGACGCGGGGCACGCACGGCGCGCGACGCCCCCTTCGTCCGCCCCGCCCCTAACGCCCCGGAGCGTTCTATTTTGGAACGCCGGGGCCACGTTGCTAAGGGAGGGGGCAGTCCAGCGTTCCGATTGGCTGCTGCCGCGCCGGCTTTGGCCAATCAGCTTCCCCTTCCTATTTGTAGGGTGCAGTTTCCTTCCCCGCTCTGGCCCTGGGCCCCGTGGTTCCTCGGCGCTAGGGTCTCTTTTACGGGCCTCTCGAAGCAGGGCGAAAGGTTTTCTGTCGCGGCAGGAACAACCTTCTGAGACCCGATGGGTCCGCGAGGACCTTGCGGTGATTCGGTCCCCTCAGCATTCAGGGGCAGGGGGTGCCTGCATGTGTGGCGGAGTGTTTTCGGGAGGCATGGTGACTGTCACCCACTTCTCCAGACACACCCAGACACACTCCCACTCCTTCTGCTTTGGACACCCCGTCCCTCCGGTGTGTCCGAAGCTAGGACTAGAACCTGTAACCCGAGGGGCACCGACCAGGTGGTCTCCAGAAGCCCCGCCCCCTCTGGGTTCCCAGGACGCTGATTGGCCGGCAAGCCAGCCCTTCCCTCACCACGCCCCCCGGAGAGTAGTTAAGCCTTCCGAGCAGGTCTAGGATTCCATTTGCAGGTGGGGGGAGATGAGCACCCACTGGGGTCCCGGGGGCTCTGGGCCTGCAGACATTCCCCCTCCGCGAAAGTCTGAGAGAGCCCGGGCCGTCACTTTTCTCTACCTGTCGGTCCACCCTAACCTGTCACTTATCAGTCTCACTCTGGGAGAGACAGTTACCTGAAACGTTTGTTCTAAACTCCTAGACCCGTCCCCCAACACCCTTTTAACTGGGACCCCCGTCCCCGCACGGGGGTCTCTTGGACCCTCCCAGCTTCTCATTCCCTCGCACAGAGGGGTGTGTGTGTGTGTGTGTGTGTGTGTGTGTAGAGGAAGGCTTGGCCTAAGGCCTCTCCCCCTCCCTCCCCTTTCCTCTGGGGTGGGGGTGGGGTGTTGTGGCTGTGTGTGGCTGTGGCTCCGTCCCGGGGGTTCTGTCACCGGCTGTGTCCAGCCTCCTCCCCACCCCCCACACCTAAGAGTCACCAACCTGGGGTGTGATTCACCACTCGCTGGAACCGTGCAACCTTTCACCGAAGAAGGAGAAGGAGGAGGGAGAAGCCAGTTGAGCAGAAATCCTCTCATTAACCACTGCGTCACGGTGTAGTGGAAGGGTGGGTGTTGTGGCTTTTTGCCTGTGACACACACATCCACACCCGCTCACCCTGTGCTCACTCACGGGGTCGGTGTGTGTATGTGTGTTGGGCGTGTGTGTGTCGGTGTCTCTGTTTGTGTGTCTACGCCTGTGTGTGTATGTGTCACCCCGTAGGAGTGCGCCGGTCTCGGGGAAATGCCCGGTTCCTTCGTGCCCACGGTCACCGCGATCACAACCAGCCAGGACCTCCAGTGGCTCGTGCAACCCACCCTCATCTCTTCCATGGCCCAGTCCCAGGGGCAGCCACTGGCCTCCCAGCCCCCAGTCGTCGACCCCTATGACATGCCAGGAACCAGCTATTCCACGCCAGGCATGAGTGGCTACAGCAGTGGCGGAGCTAGGGGCAGTGGTGGGCCTTCTACCAGTGGAACCGCCAGCAGACCTGGGCCTTCCCGCCCAGCCCGAGCCCGGCCCAGGAGACCCCCAGAGGAGACGGTAAGTAGGGGGCATCAGAACTTGGTCTGAGGGACAGAAAGCAAGAGTGGCAGGAACTTTCTCATAATTGGGGTGGGGGGCCACTAAGGTTTCAGTGCCACTGAAACCCTATCATTCCAGCTATAGTCAATGAGGACTAGATAGTCCTTTTCTGGCTCCTGGGGGTTCTAGAAGCAGAGGGGGTTTGGGATGGGTGGAGGAGGTGCACACTGTCCCCAAACTTCATGGCCTCTGTCTCCGCTACTTAGCTCACACCTGAGGAGGAGGAGAAGAGAAGGGTTCGCCGAGAACGGAACAAGCTGGCGGCAGCCAAGTGTAGGAACCGTCGACGGGAGCTGACTGACCGACTGCAAGCGGTGAGGATGGTCCCTGGGGAGGGCTGAGGAGATGCTGAAGGGGGCTCTGTCCCCATTCTGTTTTCCCCCACCTGTGCCCTTACCTTGGGCTAAGAACCAGAGGTTCACCTGTGGAACGAGATGCAGGTGGGGCCAGATGGGGTAACCCCATGACATACCCAGACCCCCATATACTTATGTAGGCTCCTGGCCACACCCTGCCTGGACCTATGCCCCACCCCACCCCCGACACACACACCACTCTCCTGGCCTTTACTTCATCTGAGGGAGCATATGGGGGACCCTCAGTAGAGGGGAGCTCTGCTTCTTTCTCCCATTTGATCTTGGGCAAGCACTGACCGGTTTTTGCCTTGGTTTCTCCAGGTCTTCAACCCCTCATCAACCCCCCCAGGCTCCTTCTATTACCTGTAACATTCTTCAAAACTCTTTGTCCCCTATGTCAATTCCCCACCACCTGTCACCAGCCACCCATAGTTCTCAGACCTTGGGCTGGGGGCATTGACCCCTAGGCCCACTCCTTTTTCACTTCCTACCTCAGTTGAGAGTTGCCCGCCGTATACCTGCAGGGTGACCTGTCATCTCTCAAGGAAACCAGGACAATCCTCCACCTTCCTCCTGTCCTTGGTCGGTTCCCCAGGATGATTAGGGAGAAGGGTAGTGGGGGCGGGGGGACAGGTGGCATTAAAAACACACACGCACATTCATTCATTCATCAAACCTCTGAGCACCTCCTGTGCACCAGAAACTTCCATGTGCACCAGACCCCTTCCTAACCACCCACTTGACAGATGGGGAAACTGAGGCTCTGAACAGGCAAAACCCTTGCCCGAAGCCCCGTGGCATACCAGGATCCATCTAAAGGGGTTCTTTCCTCTCAGTCTGGGCCCGGGCGCCAAGTCTAGAGGAGAATGTGCCAGGCGTGACCCACCATCTGCAGTGGCTGACGGCCTTTTTCTCCTTCTTTTCTCTCCTTCTCGACGTGGCCTCCGGGGGACCTCAGGAGACAGATCAACTGGAGGAAGAAAAGGCAGAGCTGGAGTCGGAGATCGCTGAGCTCCAAAAGGAGAAGGAGCGTCTGGAGTTTGTGCTGGTGGCCCACAAACCGGGCTGCAAGATCCCTTTCGAAGAGGGGCCCGGGCCCGGCCCTGGCCCGCTGGCGGAGGTGAGAGATTTGCCGGGGTCAGCATCCGCTAAGGAAGATGGTTTCGGCTGGCTGCTGCCGCCCCCGCCACCACCGCCCCTGCCCTTCCAGACCAGCCAAGACGCACCCCCCAACCTGACAGCTTCTCTCTTTACACACAGTGAAGTTCAAGTCCTCGGCGACCCTTTCCCCGTTGTTAACCCTTCGTACACTTCCTCGTTTGTCCTCACCTGCCCGGAGGTCTCCGCGTTCGCCGGCGCCCAACGCACCAGCGGCAGTGACCAGCCTTCCGACCCTCTGAACTCGCCCTCCCTTCTTGCTCTGTGAACTCTTAAGACACACAAAACAAACATACACACAAGGGAGAGAGATTTGGAAGAGAAGGAGGAAGAGAGAGGGGAAGAGACAAGTGGGTGTGCGGCCTCCCTGCCTCTCCTGCCTGACCCTCTGCCGCCACTACCATCGGACAGAACCTCCTTGTGTTTTGTCCCGAGCCTTGTTTCTATGCCCTGGCGACACCGAGACTGGAGAGCTGGTGACTTTGGGGGCAGGGGGTGGGGAGGGGAAGGGCATTCCAGGCTGCCTGTTTGTCCTCTCACCTCAACCCAGCCTCTGGGGAATGGGTGGGGGGGGGGGGTGATGCGCCATTGGGCAGTGCTGTGTGGGGCTGGAGGGAAGGGGTACGGCAGTGGGTGGTGGGGTGGGCTCCAGAGAGGCCCAACAAGGAAATGCCACCCCCTCTTGCCATCTCTCACACTCACCTTTCATGGGGGTGTCTATGCTGGCACCCTCACTCCCCGACCTTAGCTTATTTATCCACCATTCCCACGTGGTTAGAACTTCTTTTGTACTGAGTGACAGACTTGAGCCCACCCCCTCCTTGGAGGGGGGCTGATGCTCCCTCTGAAAATCCCCTCCCCCCTGCAAGACTTATTCTGAAATGTGAACCGCCCTGGCTGTTCATCCAGCCGCCCCCTCCTCGCAAAACTGGCTCTGAGCTGAATTTCTCACCTCCTAAGGAGTCCCACAAATTCAGCCCCTCCCCTCCCCAGCCATCCTTTCTGATTACAGTATTATTCCAAGCCTTCTGCTCCCCAAACTTCCAGCCTCCCCTCCTGGCCTTCCTTGTTGGGCCTTTCTGATTTCAGTCAGCAGGTGGCGCTGTGATGCCTGCCCTGCTGGAGTGTTTTATACTGTGAACTGAGTTGGCCAACTTATAGGGTGGGGCCAGGGTGGGACAGAGCCCTTCCGGAGGGACTGCGGCCCCCGGCTTCCCAAAGCTTCTTCTTGGTCTCCCTCCTCCCATCTGGCTTCTTTCCCCTACAACAGTTGGGTTTAATTCAAGGGGGTGACAGAATTGAGAGGGGGCGACAGTTACCCCTGTGGCCTCTCGCTCCTCAGGACCCCCAGCCCCAAACCCTGGCCCTTTCTTTAAGGCGCCTCATCTTCCCCCAGCCTAGGACGCCAACTTCTCCCTCCCCTTCGTACCCCCACATCCCCTCTAGAAAGGGGACACGGGGAGTTTGCAAGGAGGTTTGATATTTTTCTGGAGAAGATTTAAGGGCTGAGGCTTTGTCCCCTCCAACCCCAATATTTTTGGACTGACAAACTCAAAGGGGCTGGGCTCCCATCATCCCAGCTTCCCCTTCCCCAACTCCCTCAGTCCCCAAATCTTGGTTTTGGCTCTCCCACCTCGCCTCTCCTTGTGCTTCACCTCATGAGAATTTGATCATGAGGCAAATTTATATTTTTTAATATGAGGGGTGGGCATGCCCTCCCCTGTGCTGCATGGAAGACATTCCACATGTCCCCTCCCTCGTCCCCTGCCCGTAACCCCAGACCCGTCCCATAGCTATTTATCCCTTTCCTGGTAACCGAAAAGCACTTATATCTATTATGTATAAATAAAATATATTATATATGGGTGTGTGTGTGTGTGTGTGTGTGTGTGTGTGCGTGCGTGCGTGTCTGTGTATGTGTGAGTATGTGAGCGCTTCTGCAAAACCTCAGCCTAGATCATGTTGGCCCTTTGGAGGGTGTTGTCACATTGGAAACACTGCGTCTGGAACTTGGAATCAGCCTGTCTTTCTGACAGTCTTGTCTTTTCTCTGGCTATCTCGGTTACTGTTAGTTGCCCGCGAGTTGATTCCAACTCATGGTGACCCCGTGTGTGCAGAGAACTGTACTCCATACAGTTTTCAAGGCTGTGACCTTTCAGAAGCAGATCGCCAGACCTTTCTTCCGAGGGGCCTCTGGGTGGGTTTGAACTGCCAACCTTTTGGCTGGTAGTTAAGCACTTAACTGTTTGCGCCACCCAGCTAGACTGTCTCTAGCTGTCACCATTGTGATGGTCTCCGTTCCTCTGTTTCTGACAGTCTGCCTGTCTCCTTTCTGAGTGTCTCTCTCCCTCGGTCTTTTCTCTGCCTGTTTTTCTCTGACGGTTTCTGCCTGTCTCCTTTCTGACTGCCCCGGACCCTCCAGGTGTCTTCTGACTCTTGACCTGTTGGGGAAATGAGATTGTATTTTTGTAAGGAAGCCTGAGGCATCATAGATTTTGACCATCAGTATCCCTGAGGAATCTGGGTGTGAGGGTGAGACCATGAGCGGGGCCTGCCCCTACTGACCAAAATGTATGGACTCCCCAGATGCTCCCCACCCCACGCTGTATTTGTGATTCTATTTTTGTATTTTGCACCTGATCCCGGAGGCTGGGGCAGGCTGGCTCTGGGCCACTCCCCTCCCCACAAGGTTCTGCACTGTCGCCGTGTTCCCATCCTCCAATAAAAAGCGCTTAAAATGCACCCACCAGGCGTCAGTGTCTCTTTCCTCCCGACGACGCCCATGACCTGGCTTCCTTTCAACATGAAGGAATGAGGTTAGACTGCTTAGGGGACTATACACAGGCGCATACACTTGCTGGAACTCCTACTAGTGAAGCAGCTACAGCAGGACGGAGGGAGGCTAGACTGTCAGGAGGACTTCCCATACACATAGGCTGTGCCTCCTATAGAAAAAGTAAGGAGGCAGAAATCAGCTGTGAGTTATAGTTGTGTTGGGCATCCCTGGGTGGCGCAAACAGTTAAGCCCTCGACTACTAGCCACAAGGTTGGCTGTTCAAGTCCACCTAGAGGTGCCTCAGAAGGCAAGCCTGGTGATCTACTTCGGAAAAATCAGCCAGGAAAACCCTACAGAGATTGCAGTTCTACTCTGACACACACGGTGTTGCCGTAAGTCGGAGTCGACTCGACAGTAAAAAACAACATGGATGTCTTGAAGGGTCGAGGAAGTTTTGAGGGAATAGCTTAAGCAAAAGATATGGAGGTTTGTGCAAGGCAAGTTTAAGGTAAAGAGTGGGGAATTTCTTCAGGTCCTGAGGTAGAAAAACACCCATCAGACTTTGACCCACTCTAAAGAATATCAAACTGGACATTCTGCCCACCTATCACTTATAAACCCTCATATCATTTATGTGGATCCTCAGGGCTATATGAAACACAAGAATTAGAATCACATTACCCTGGAGAAAAATTTCCTTTTCTTTTCATGTGGGCACCTCTGGATTATAACCATGCTGTGGCAGATCCAAGACTAACTCTAAACCAAAAATATTGCCATTTTGTCTATCCAAAAATACAGCTGAGTCACCCCCATTGCAAAAATCCAAGTTCTCCCTTATTTGCATAGCAGCAAGCACTCTGGGAATGGAAGGGCGGCTTCAAAGGTCACTCAGACACCTTCATAAACAAATAAGCAGGGAAAGTTGTCATGGTGGAATCAATTCATTCATTCTTTAATTCAACAAAATTTGCTAAGCTCCTACTGTGTGATCAGCTCTGTGCGGGGCAGGGTTGGGGACATTGCAGGGACCGAGAGAGGCCCAGGCAGTGCCCTCCTAGGGCCCACAGTCCAGTGAAGGACACAGATCCAACCCCAGTCAGGGATGACCCAAAGTGGCCAGGGCTCCATTGGACAGCCCACAGGGGGGAGGGAGGATGTCCAGCAGGGGGCTCCTCACCTGGTCTAGGAGTCAAGGGGGGCTTCCTGGAGGACAGGACAGCTGACTTAGTCCTAGAGGATGAATAAAGTGTAAAAGGGAATAAAAGAACAATGTAAAGATGGTTCAAGGCCAAGGAAATAGCAAAGATCTGTTGGCAAGGAGAGGGTTTGGTATACCGAGAGAGCTGAAAACGCACAGTGCCTGGAGCAAAAGGCGTGGAGAGAGAGTCAGCAGGGACCAGATTCTGCAACCACTTGAACTCCAGACTATGGAGTTTGGGTCTTCTCTTGACGGCACTGGGGAGCCATAGGAGATTTTGAGCAGGAGAGGGGCAGGGACAGCTTTGTGCTTTAGGAAGACCCCTCCAGCTGCAGGGTTGAAGGTGACCGGGAGGCAAAGACTGAGGCAGGACACAAGACAGCAGGCTGGGGCAGGGATTCTGGTGTGCGAAGAGGTGCCTAGACAAGAGCCGGAGCTGTGGGAATGAAGAGAGAGGGACAGAGTCCAGAGACCTTCAGTCCAGAATATATAAAGAACTACTACAGCTCAACAACAAAAAGACAAGCAACCCCGTTTTAAAATGGGCAAAGAACTTGAATAAACATTTCTTCAAGGAAGGTATGCAAATGGCCAATAAAAAAAAAAACAAAACCTGTTGCCGTCGAGTTTATTCTGACTCACAGTGACCCTATAGAACAGAGTAGAACTGCCCTATAGTGTTTCCAAGGAGTGACTGGTGAATTTAAACGGCCGACCTTTTGGTAAGCAGCTGAGTTCTTAACCACTACACCACCAGGGCTCCAAACAGCCAATTAAAAAAAAAAAAAAAAGAAACTAAACCTCCTGCCATCCAGTGGCTTCTGGCTCATAGTGACCCTATAGGATGGAGTAGAACTGCCCCACAGGGTTTCCAAGGAGCGGCTGGTGGGTTTGAACTACTGAGCTTTTGGTTAGCAGCCAAAGGCTTAACCACTACACCACCAGGGACCCCAAACAAGCACATGAAAAGATGCTCAGCATTATTAGTCATTAGGGAAGTGCAAATCAAAACCACAATGAGATACCACTTAACACCCACTAAGACGGCTATTATAAAATTTTTTACAAAATGGAAAATAGCAAGTGTTATTGATGTGGAGAAATTGGAACCCTGATGCATTGCTGGTGGGAACGTAAGATGGAGCAGCTGCTGTGGAAAACAGTTTGGTGGTTCCTCAAAAATGTTCATCACAGAACTACCATATGACCCAGAATTCTCCACCTGGGTATACACCCAGAAGACTAGAAAGCAGGGTCGCAAACAAATGCAAGTACACCAATGTTCATTGCAACACTACTTACAATGGTCAAACGGTAGAAACAACCCAAGTGTCCGGCAGATGAACGAATAAACAAAATGAGGTAGATCCATGCAATGAAATCTTACTCAACCATAAAAAGGAATGAAGTTCTGATACTTACTTTGACAAGGACCAACCTTGAAAACATTATGCTGAGTGAAACAAGCGAGACAGGAAAGGACAAATATTGTATCAAATATTGAGACGTCTAGAATAGGTATTTATAGAGACTGAGTCTGGGTGGTACCGTGGTTAAGCATTTGGCTGCTAACCGAAAGGTTGCCGGTTTGAATCTGCCAGTTGCTCCTTGGGAACCCTATGGGCCAGTTTCTACTCTGTCCTATAGGATCGCTGTGAGTCAGAATTGACTCGATAGCAGTGTGGGTTTTTTTTTTTTTTTTTTTTTTGGAGACAGAAAGTAGCTTAGTAGTTACCAGGTGATGGGAGTAGGAGGAAATGGGAGTTAATGGCTTAAAGGGTATAGAGTTTTTGTTTGGGGAAATGAAAACGTTTTGGAAGTAGCTGATAGTCAGGGTTGTGCGACATTGTGAACGTAATTAATGCCAACGAATTGTGCACTTAAAAATGGATAAAATGACAAATTCTATAATATGCACATTTTACCACCATAAGGTTAAAAGAGAGGGTGTGTGCCTTAGTCATCTAGTGCTCCTATAACAGAAATGCCACAAGTGGGTGGCTTTCACAACCAGAAATTTATTTTCTCACAGTTTAGGAGGCTGGAAGTCCAAATTCAGGGCGCCACCTCCAGGGGAAGGCTTTCTCTCTCTGTCGGCTCTGGGGGAAGGTCCTTGTTAATTGGCTCCTTGGTGATCTTCATGTGGAATGCCATCTATCTTCCCCAGCTCTGCTTGCTTCTCGATGCCTAATCTGCTCTTCTATATCTCAAGAGAGATGGATTTAAGACACACCCGACGCTAATACTGTCTAATTATCATAACAAAGAAAACCCATTCCCATATGCGGTTATAACCACAGGTATAGGTAGGGGTTAGGGTTTGCAACACATATTTTGAGGGAACACAATTCAATCCATAAGCGAGAGAGAGAGATTTAGGAGGCAGAGTGGACAGGACTTGCTGAGTAGCTAGCTTAGGAAGGACCCTGCAGGGCAGTATTAAAGCGCAAAGGTCTGGGACTGGAAGCTCACCAAAGCTGAGTGACTTGGTTTTTGTTTTGTTTTGGAATTCTTTCTCTCTCTCTTTTATTGTGCTAGAAGTGAAGGTTTACAGAGCAAATTAGTTTCACATTCAATAGTTTATACACAAATTGTTCCATGCCATTGGTCCGTGCCATTGGTTCCTATCTCCACGATGTATCAGCGCTCTCCCCACTGCCACCCTGAGGTCCTCATTTGCTTTCACGTGGTTTTCCTGTCCCTTCTTGCCTTCTCATCTTTGCTGTCGGGCAGAGCAGATGTGGCTCTTTTGGTCTCCTATAGACAATTGTTCTAGGGAGCACTTTCCTCATAGGTGTTATTGTTTATTTTATTGATCTGTCTGTTATTTGGCTGTAAGGTGATCTCCGGGAATGGCTTCAGTGCCAAGTGAGAAGGGTGTCTAAGGGCCATATTCTCAGAGGTTCCTCCTGTCTCTCTCGGACCAGTAAATCTGATCTCTTTTATGAATTTGAATTTTGTTCTACTTTTTTTTTTTTTTTTTACCCACTCTAACCAGGACCTTCGATTGTGATCCTGGTCAGAGTGGTAGATAGTGGTAGCTGGGCACCATCTAGTTCTTCTGGTCTCAGGCTAGTGGAGGCTGTGTTTCCTGTGGTCCATTAGTCCTTTGGACTAATTGTTTCCTTGAGTCTTTGGTTTTCTTCACTCTCCTTTGCTATGGATGGAAAGAGACCAATCGTTGTATCTTAGATGGCTGCTCGCAAGCTTTTAAGACCCCAGACGCTACTCACCAAAGCAAGATGTAGAATGTTGTCTTTATGAACTACGTTATGCCCATTGACCTACGTGTCCCCTGAGACTATTAGGGTCCTTAGCCTTCAAGCCCAGTAACTCAGTCAAAGCTGGGTGACCGTGAACCAGTGACTTCACCTCTCGGAGCCTCAGTTTCCTCATCTGCAGAATGGGGTTGTTGTGAGGACCTGGTGAACTTGTGGAAGCCAGTGCTGAGCACAGAGTGAATCGTGCAGACGTTACTATCCCATTGCTATTATTGGGGCCACCCCGACCCCAGCCCAGAATGTTCCCCACCTTCTGCCAGCTAAAAGGAGCCCTAGTGGTGCAGTGGTGAAGCCCTCGGCTGCTAACCAAAAGGCCAGTAGTTGGAACCCACCAGCCGCTCCTCGGAAGAAAGACATGGCAGTCTACTTCAGTACGGATTACAGTCTTGGAAACCCTGTGGGGAGGTTCTACTCTGTCCTGTAGGACAGCCACAAGTCCGAATCAACTTGACGGCAACGGATTCTTGGTTTTCTCCTGGCTAATTCCCTCTCACGTTCTCAACCTCAGGTCTCTGCTCAAGCGTCACACGGACCTCCCGCCTCCACCGGGTCAGGTCTGCTTATCAGATGACCTTATATGCTCCGTACTTTTCCTTCCCAGCAGTCATCACCTTTGTAGTTGTCAGTTAAATATGCAATTCACGATTGTTAATATTTGTCTCGTTCCATGTGGAACAAAGGCTATCATTGCTGATGTCAGATGGAGCCTGGCCGAAAGCAGAGAATACCAGAAAGATGTCTACCTGTATTTTATTGACTCTGCAAAGGCATTTGACTATATGGATCATAAATTATGGATAACACTGCGAACAATGGGAATTCCAGAACACTTAATTGTGCTCATGAGGAACCTGTACATAGTCCAAGAGACAGTTGTTCGAACAGAACAAGGGGATACTGTGGTTTTTAAAATCAGAAAAGGTGTGCGTCAGGGTTGTATCCCCTCATCATAGGTATTCAATCTGTATGCTGAGCAAATAATCTGAGAAACTGGACTGTATGAAGAAGAACGGGGCATCGGGATTGGAAGAAGACTCATTAAAAACCTGTGATATTCAGGTGACACAATCTTGCTTGCTGAATGTGAAGAGGACTTGAAGCACTTTCTGATGAAGATCAAAGACCACAGCCTTCAGCATGGATTACACCTCAACATAAAAAAAAAAAAAATCCTCACAAGTGGACCAATAAGCAACATCATGATAAATGGAGAAAAGATTGAAGTTGTCAAGAATTTCATTTTACTTGCATCTACAATCAATGCCCATGGAAGCAGCAGTCAAGAAACCAAGCGACACATTCCATTGCGCAAATCTGCTGCAAAAGACCTCTTTATAATGTTAAAAAGCAAAATGTGGCACTTCGAGGACTAACGTGCACCTGACTCAAGCCATGGTGTTTTCAATTGCCTCATATGCATGCGAAAGCTGGACAATGAATAAGGAAGACCAAAGAAGAATCGATGTCTTTGAATTATGATGTTGGCAAAAAATATTGCATATACCATGGGCTGCCAGAAGAGCAAACAAGTCTGTCTTGGAAGAAGTGCAGCCAGAACACTTCTTAGAAGCAAGTATGGCAAGACTTGTCTCACGTACTTTGGGTATGTTATCAGGAGGGACCAGTCCCTGGAGAAGGGCATCGTGCTTGGTAAAGAAGAGGGTCAACGAAAGAGAGAAGACTCTAAACAAGAAGGATTGACACAGTGGCTGCAACAGTGGGCTCAAACATAGCAACAACTGTGAGGATGGCGCAGGCCAGGGCAGTGTTTCGTTCTGTTGTACATGGGGTGGCAGTGAGTCAGAACTGACTCTACGGGCGCCTAACAACGTTTGTCTTCCCCACTAGACTGGGAGCCCCTTGAGGCCAGGGCCGGAGTTGCCCCGGTTACGCCGGTCTCCTCAGTACCGCTCAGTGAGTGCAGTGTCGGGCACGGAGCAGCCACTCAGCGAATGCTTATTGAATGAATGAATGACTGAGCAGATGAATACATATTTGACTAATTAATAAATACACATGTGATTAATACATGAGTGAGCAAATGACTAAAGGAGTGAATTAGCAAGTGAAACGGAGAAATCTAGGATAATTCCCAGACTTTAAATACCCTGGGGCTGAAATTGTAGGTGAATTTTCCTTCGTCTTTGATGGCTATCGAAAAAGACTCAGCCACAAGCAAGGAGACCCGCGAGGCGGTCGAAAAATACTCAACCACAAACGAGGAGACCCGTGAGGCGGTAGGATAAACTGCGGGGTAGAGAAACACTTCTCCAAATGCCGCGCATGCAGCGACCTCTCCTGGCACTGAATGGAGGAGCGTCCACCTAGACAACATGCACTCCAAGGTCCTGCTTAGGGCGAGAGAAAAAGCAACACTTTCGCCGCCCGAAAGGTGGAATTGAACCACTCTGTCGCTAGACAGCTACAGGTTTGAAGCCTGCACCCCAGACCACTGAGGATCATCCGGGCAGTGGTAGTTTACCCCCTTGAAACTATATATGCCTCCAGAATTTTTATCTTTTATGGTTATGGTAAACTTTTTGGGGATTAGTGAGATTCTTCATTTCAACACCTGTAAATTCTTCCAATCTATTTATCACAGGAAATATCATTCAAAATGTTGTCTCTCCTTCACTTGGAATTAATCGCTCTCGCTCACTAAACATACTTATTTGCATACCGCCGCGCACTCTGGGAAGCGGCTCCCCGGTCCCGGCCAACCTGTCTCTAATTGTTAAAGGGACGAAACTCCTTTTCTTAAAGTGAGAAGTCAATTTTTTATGAAGAGAAACTCATAATTCTGCACTCATAAGTCCCTTCGTTGAAAAATCCGAATTCTTCACCTACGGAGGAGTGAGTGAATTCTTGTTAGACTATCCAGGTCTGATTTAGCCAGGCTCCGGGGGAAGATCCCTTCTCCCGAGGCTCTGGGTATGTGGTGATGTGGCTGGTGCGGCACCTGCTGGCCTTTTTTGGAACTGCAGAGACCTACGGGACCCCTGTGTTCGTTCAAATGTTTGTCGAGCGCATACCAAGTCCCAGGCACTGTCCTAGGAGCTGGAGAAGTGCGGTGGCCAAAATGACAGAAATCCCTGTCTTCGTGGAGCTAATACACTAGAGTTCACCGGTTCCTACACCAGCATTTTATAGCCAGGAAAACTGAGGCTCAGAAACGGATAGTACCATACCCCAGTTCACACAGCTGGTCCACCTCAGGGAACCGAATCTGTGCCATCATGATCACCATCAGCATTATTATTAAAACACAAATAAATAAACCGAGTTACTCTAGACTACTAACCTAAAAATTGGCGATTGAAATACATCCCGCTGCACGGCAGAAGAAAGGCCTGGCAATCTTCTTTCATAAACATCACAGCCAAGAAAACCCTATGGAGCAATTCTACTCTGTAACACATGGGGTTGCCATGAAATTCCCTTGTTGGCAACAGGTTTGGGTTTTGGTTAATCGTAACCTAAGACGTCCCTGGGTGGTCCTTGGCTACTTACTAACTGAAATGTTGGTGGTTCAAATCCACCCAGCAGTGCTGCAGAAGAAAGGTCTGGTAACCTCCTTCCATAACTGTTGTGTGCAGTCAAGTCTATTCCGACTCATAGCAACCTTATAGGACAGAGTAGAACTGCCCCATAGGGTTTCCAAGGCTGTCATCTTTACGGAAGCAGACTGCCACAGCTTTCTCCTGCAGAGTTGCTGGTGGGTTCAAATCCCTGACCATTTGGTTAGCAGCCGAGCACCCACTGTGCCATCAAGGCTCATTTCCATAAGATTACAACTATTGAAAAGTCTATGGAGTGCAATTCCACTCTGAAGCACAAGGGTTGCCTTGAGTTGGGACTGACTCAACAACAATGGGTTTGTTTTGTTTTGTTTATCATAACCTAAGTCGGTGATTCTTTGAAAAGATGTCATTCCCCCACGTGAAACTCTTTAATCGCTACCATCACAGAGTAAAAGCCAGTTTTCACCACAATTGACAAATCCTATAATCTAGGCCCTTTCACTCCTCCGACGCCATCTCCTAATCCTCTGCCCTCACATACTCAGCTCTGGCTTACAGGTCTCCTGCTGAGCACACCAGGCACGTTCCCTCCTCGGGGTCTTTGCGTTTTGCTGATCCCCTTGCCTGGATTTCCTTTCCCCACATGTTCACGTGACTCCTTGCCAGCCTTCACTCTGGCCTCGGCTCAAATATCACCATTCAATGAAGTCTTCCCTGACCATCCGGTTTAAAATAGCAAGTTCTGTCACTCTCTCCCCCACCCTGCTGGACTTTTCTCTATCACACTGGTGACCACCTGACATGTTCGATCTCTATTTGCTTATTGTCTGTCTGCTCCCAGAAGAATATCAGCTCCATGAAACTATCGACTTTGTTTTTGATCATTGCTGTATTCTTAGTGCCTAAAGAGTTCCTGGTAATGCTGATGGCGTAGTGGTTATAGAGCTACGGCTACTAGCCACAGGGTCAGCAATTCGAATTCACACGGCGCTCTTTGGAAAGCGTATGCGGCAGTTCTACCCTGTCCTATAGGGTTGGTGTGAGTCAAAATCACCTCGACAGCGATGGGTGTGGCTTTGGTTTTTAGAGAGTGCCTGGGAGCCCTGGTGGCGCAGTAGTGCAGCACTTGGTTGTTAATGGGAACGTCAGTGGTTCGAACCCACCAGCCGCTCACAGGGAGAAAGGTGAGGCAGTCGGCTTCCTTAAAGATTACGGCCTAAGAAACCCTATCGGGCAGTTTAACTCAGTCAGTCCGACAGGGTCACCGTGAGTCTGAATCTACTTGGCAGCAACGGGTTTGGTTTTTTGGTTTGAAAGAGTGCTTGGCACGTAGCAGAAGCTCAATAAATATTTGTGGGATCGATGAAAGAATATTATTACTGTATTATTTCTATCGTTCTCTGATCCTCAGTTTCCCCTTTTGTAAAACAGGACTAGTACAATTGATCTCACTGGCTTATTGGGAACTGTAATGAGCTGATAACTATAAAACAGGGCCAGGCAACTGGGAGGCGCTCAATGAAGGCTGTTTCAATCTCCAACCTGTTTCCTGCCTCCAGTACAGGTAGCAAGGATGGGCTTGGGGGCTGTAGCCGTTCCTGGCCCCATCATCTCAACCTCTTCCGCCATTCTTTGATCTGGACAAACGGACAGATGGCAGAGGGGGTCTGCAGAGGGGGTTCTGTCTCATGGAAAGTGTGAATAAAAGCATCTTTAGGGAATCTTGCCATTTTTTAATGTGGACATTTGAAATATTCTAACTGCTTAGTAAATCCAGATTCAAAAGAAGCACTCTGTTAAGGATTGAATTGTGTCCCCCCAAACGATATGTTGAAGTCCTAACTCCTGTGATTGTGAATGTGACCTTGTCTGGACATATGAAGGATGCTATCGGTTCACATGAGAGAGAGCAAGAAAGACAGAGAGAGAGAAGACATATGGCCACATGAAAATGGAAACAAAATTGGAGTGATGTGTCTACAAGCCAAGGAACATGAAGGATCACCAGCCATCACCAGAAGCTAGGAGAAAAGCGTGGAACAGATTCTCAGAAGAAATCAACACACCCAACACCCTAACTTGGACTTCTAGCCTCCAGAACTGTGTTCTTGCAAGCCACTCAGTTTGTGGTAGTTTGTTCCAGCAGGGAAACCCTAGTGGCTTGGTGGTTAAGAGCTACAACTGCTAACCATAAAAGTTGACAGTTCGAATCTATCAGGTGCTCCTTGGTAAACCATATGGGGGAGTTCTACTCTGTCCTATAGGGTCAGAATTGACTTGACAGCAACCGGTTTGGTTTTTGGGTTTTGTTCCAGCAGGCTTAGGAAATTAATACATAATCTCAGCCCTTTCTGTTTTAGTTGGATAGCTGCTGCTGCTAGACCCCACGTATATACAAGGTCTGCAGCTGTAACTACTACTCGGGACACCATTATCTATTTCCTAAAATCTGACATGCATCATTGGGGGCCAGTGAGATGATTTTAGGTGGTGCACGAATAAACATTTTAAATGTTCATCATTTTGTGTTTATTTTTACTGGTATCTTCTATTTCTGGCAAGCAACGCTGGTTTCCTTTTAAGGGTGTGAAGTAACATTTCCTCTTAAAAGATATTTATTTTAGTTTTTTAATAAGCCTGATTAAAGAAAAATATTAGGTAAATTGCAGAATAGGTGGTGTAAAGATCATGACGGACGTAAGGAATGACTGAAGTTCGGGAAATAATGTCATAGCTAATGATAGCAGCTTCTGTTTAGTGGGCATTTATTATGTGACAGGCCCTGTGCCAAGGGCTTACATCACGATATGGTTATGGTGACAGTTTTCTGGTTGAGGAAACAGGTTTTGAGAGGTGAAGTCACTTGCTCAAGGTCACAGGCCCAAAAGGTAGTGGGGCTAGGATTCAAATCAGATGTGTGGGGCTTTATTTTGTTTAGACGAAGGTTTACGGAGTAAATTAGTTTCTCATTAAACAATTAATACACATATTGTTTTGGGACACTGGTTGCCAAGCCCACGATGTGTCAACACTCTCCCCTTCTCGACCTTGGGTTCCCCATTACCAGCTTTCCTGTCCCCTCCTGCCTTCTCGTCCTTGCACCCGGGCTGGTGTGTCCATTTAGTCTCGTTTTGTTTTATGGGCCTGTCTAATCTTTGGCTGAAGGGTGAACCTCAGGAGTGACTTCAGTACTGAGTTAAAAGAGTGTCCAGAGGCCATCCTCTCTGGGTTTTTCCAGTCTCTGTCATACCAGTAAATCTGGTCTTTTTTCGTGAGTTAGAATTTTGTTCTACATTTTTCTCCAGCTCTGTCCAGGCCCCTCTATTGTGATCCCTGTCAGAGCAGTCAGTGGTGGTAGCCTGGCACCATCTAGTTGTGCTGGACTCAGTCTGGTGGAGGCCGTGGTAGCTGTGGTTCATTAGTCCTTTGGACTAATCTTTCCCTTGTGTCTTTGGTTTTCTTCATTCTCCCTTGCTTCACACGGGATGAGACCAGTAGAGTATCTTAGACAGCCACTCACAAGCTTTTAAGACCCCAGATGCTACTCACTGAGGTAGAATGTAGAACATAGTCTTTATAAATTATGTTATGCCAATTGAGCTAGATAATCCCCATGTGTGGAACTTTAGATTCATCTCATCCTGCCTCCCTCTCCCCCAGTTTACAGCTTTGGCAACTGAGGCCCAGAGAGGCCATGACACCCTGTACTTGTTCCTGAGGTAATTGGGATGGAGAGAAGGGGATAGAGGAGACACTTCTGGGAGGCAGAATGGACAGGGCTTGGTGGCTGATTGGATGTGAGGGGTGAGGGGGTGGAAGGAGTCCAGGGCCACACCCAGGTCTCTACCCCTGTGACAAAGTGGGCAGTTGGGACATCCCTGAGTTGGAGGTGAGGAAGAATGAGACAGAGTTTTGGCTATGACAAGGAATTCATTTGTCCAGAAGGCCGTTGGATACGTGGGTCTGGGGCTCAGGTGAGAAGACTGCCAACGGGCAGAATGCAGGGCTTGATTAGTGATGTCTGCTATGAGCACAGGCATGGAAAGTGGCTGCCAAGGCTTAACTCCGCTAGCCCTGGGATAGGTGGTTTCTCAGTTTCTTCCCCCTAATCATTCCATAATCTAAACAGATGGCAGAGGGGGCTTCTGCCGCAGATATAAGGAAAGTTCCTTCTTATCACTGAAGCTTTTTTCAGTGCAGGAAAGTGAAAGTTGGAGAAGACGGGAAGCACAGGAGGCCTCGAGTATTCCACAGGAGACTTTATTAATAAAATCCAAGCTCAGGCTTCCCCTGGGCCCCATGCAAAGCCCCGGCGCGGGGACCGGTGGCGTCCAGGAGACACCAGCCACTCACGGCGCCTCCAGTGGCGGGGTCGCGGAAGTGCAGGGCGGGTGCCCTGCCTAGGCAACTACAAGTCCCAGCAGGCCCCGCGGCAAAGGTGCCTCATCTTTCCTGGACTCTTAGAGTAGAGCCTCTTGGGAAATGTAGTCCTGGCCGCTCAGGCAATTTGCCCAAACTCCCTGGCGTGAGGGATCCTAACACACACCGGGAAATGGCTTGGGCCAGGGAGAAGAGGGTGAGTATGGAAGGGAGATGAAGGGGGCAGAGGGCTGCTGGGGATGGCGGCAGGCCTCCCCCAGGCAGAGACACCCCTCTCATTCGGCTTTGGCTTTGGATCCGGAAACAGCAGCTGCTGCAGAGGCAAGGGCTCCGGTCCCTGGGATCTTAGCTCGGATCCTGAGGGAGAAACGGGTGGGGTGACAAGGTGGGGCAAAAAAAGGGGTAGGTATCTGAGAACTAAGAGGAAAGCTGGTTAAGTGAAAGAGTGCCCAAAGCCAGCCCAGCACCTCCCCGCACGCGCCACTCCCTCCCCAACCTCCCGCCGCACACACAGTCTGCATTGGAACTGCCTCTCACTAGTCTCTGAGAATAGGGTATTCAGGGAGAGGGCAGAGTGTGGGGATTGATTAGTGATGTCTGCCTTGAACACAGGCTGGCAAAGCCGCTGCCAAAGTTAGGCTCGCTAGCCCTAGGGTGGGTGGTCTCTCAGCGCCCAGGGAGACAGGGAGTGTATTTTTAAAAAGCTCCCAAGCTTCCCCCTCCTTCCATCTCCAACCCATGCCCTTACTTAGCTTTGATGTGGCTCAACTGATTTGTCACCAACCCCACGTACTGGTCGATCTGGACCTGGGAAGACCAAAAAGGGGTGAAAGGAGGAAATGGAGGGTGTTCTTCTCTTTAGTTCCTCTAGGAGGCTGCTTCCTTCCCTACCTCTGAATCAGGAACTAGGGGAGTGACCCACCCCCCACTTTCAACTCTTAACTTAATAGATACCCTTGTTGTGTAGTGGTTAAGAGCTACAGCAGCTAACCAAAAGGTCAGCAGTTCAAATCCACCAGGCGCTCCTTGAAACTCTATGGGGCAGTTCTACTCTGTTCTATAGGGTCATTATGATTCGGAATCAACTCAACAGCAATGGGTTTTTTGGTTTGTTTGTTTTGGAAGTCCAAGGGTCAAGCTGTAGAGTCAGTTGGTTGGCCACACAGAGTTGGGTGTGAAGAGTGATGTCAGGCAGACACAGAAGTATCTTCCAGCAAGTCTGTGTACTAGGCACAGCTGTTAATCTTCAGGTGAGTTTGTGTGTGTGTATGTGTGTGTGTGTGTATGTGTGTGTTTAGTGACAGGGTGGGAGTAGAGGGCATTGATGTTGCTCAGCCAAGTCCATGACTGAACTGATTAATACTTGTTTAATTCACAGGGAGCCCCTGGGTGGTGCAAATGATTAACATAGTCGTCTGCTAACTGAAAGGCTGGAGGTTTGAGTTCACCCAGAGGTGCCTTGGAAGAAAGGCCTGCCAATCTACTTTCCAAAAATCAGCCTTGAAAACCCAGTGGAGTACAGTTCTACTCTGACACACGTGGGGCTGCCACGACTTAAAATCGACTTAACGGCAACTGGTTTTTAAAATTCCCAGTGTTAGTTGACTTTGTCTCAGTCATTCAGGCATGGGAAGCGGTTAGGCAGGGCCATCTCTCTGGCATGGATCTGTATCGTTTGCTCTCGGCTGCACTAGATAAAGAAGTGTTGGTCAGTGTATCTGTGGAGAGGATGAATGTCAGGCAACCCTGGTTATGTCCCACCTGATTTTGAACTAGAGGTGAGTCTGTCCCCAGTGGCTGTTTCAGGGAGTAGGGGCACCAGTTAGTATGTCTGTCTTGGTCTTTGGCTGGGATGGGTGTCAGTCAGGCCCAGGCTATGCTTAGGGAGAGATGGCATCAGTCTGTCTGTCTGCATCTGGATATGTGTTTGTCAGTCGCCGGTGGAATTGGGTGGAGAGGGCATTAAGCTGTCTGCCCGTTTCTGGCTAAGACAAGTGTCATTCAGCCCAAGCTATCTTAGGGGAAGAAGACTCTCAGTTTGCCTGTCTCTGGCTGGGACATGACAGCCAGACCTTGGACCCCTCAGCAGGCAGGAGGATCCATCATCAGGTAGAAGCACCAGTTAGTCCACCTGCCTGGGGCTGGGGCACGTCAGTCAACCCTGGCTCTGTCAGGGGACACCAGTCCGAATGTCCACCTCCGGCTGCTGGAACATATTTGCTAGACTCTAGCTCTATTGCTAGAGGCCTGGTGGTGCAATGGTTAAGAGTTCAGCTGCTAACCAAAAGGTCAGCAGTTCGAATCCATCAGCTGCTCCTTGGAAAACCTATGGGACAGTTCTACTCTGTCCTATGGGGTCATTATGAGTCAGAATCGATTCAACAGCAGCAGGTTAGGTTAGGTTTAGCTCTGTTATGCTCAACTGCTATCCTAAAGGTTGGCGGTTTGAACCCACCCAGCAGTACTGCAGAAGAAAAGTCCTGGCGATGTGCTTCTGTTAAGATTGTTGTTGTTAGGTGCCGTCAAGTTGGTTCTGACTCATAGTGACCCTATGTACAACAGAATAAAACGAACGCTGCCCTGGCTGGCGTCATCCTCACAATTGTTGCTATGTTTGAGCCCATTGTTGGAGCCACTGAGCAGCCACTGTGTCAATCCACCTCATTGAGGGTCTTCTTCTTTTTTGCTGACCCTCCATTAAAATTACAGCCAAGAAAACCCTGTGGAGCAGTTCTACTCTGTAACATCTGGGGTTGCCATGAATTGGAATTGGATCAACGGCAACTAACAATCACAGCTCTTTTGAGGAGGGGCAGCCATCAGAACACTTGTGTCTGGCTAGGACATCTGTCAATGGGACCCTGGCTCTGGCGTGAGGAGCAGTCAGACCACCTATGTTTAGTTGGGGTTCTGGCAATTGAAGTCCTCGGGCATTCACCTAAGGAACCCTGGTGCCACAGTGGTTAAGTGTTCAGCTGCTAACCAAAAGGTCGGCAGTTTGAACCCACCAGCTGCTCAGCAGGAGAAAGATGTGACAGTCTGCTTCAGTAAAGATTACACCCTTGGAAACCCTCTGGGGGTAGTTCTACTCTGTCCTATAGGGTCGCTATGAATTGACTTGACGACATCGGCTTTAGCTGTATTGCGCTCAGCTGCTAACCTAAATATTGGCGATTTGAACCCACCCAGCAGTACTGCGGAAGAAAAGACCTAGCGATCTGCTTCCGTTCAGGTTACAGCCAAGAAAACCCTACGGAGCAGTTCTACTCTGTAACACCTGGGGTTACCATGGGTCAGAATGGACTCAACGGCAATGGGTTCTTTGTTTGTTTGCTTTTTTAGCACTCACCTTGTGCTGCCGGTACAGCAGGGGGAAGGTGAATACACCGATCACTCCTGTGGGCACAGAGATGGGGGGTCAGGCCAGGAGATTAAACAGTTCTTTCCCTGGGCCCGTCCCCTACTAAACCCCACCCCGCTCCCCACAGCCTTCCCAGCTCACCCAGAATGAGAAGAGTTAAACCATTGAAGACCGCGCCCACGAAAGTCAAGATGTAGAAGAAGAGGGCCAGCTGTGGGGGAAGGTCAGGGTCAGCAGAGCCACAGGGCACGCGGCAGGCTATGACCTCACCCAGTGGTGGCCCTCTACCCCCCGGGGCATGGAGGTGAATGTTGGGAAGCCAGGAGGGCGTGGGGGCCTGAGGGCACCTTGAGGGAGTCCACGAGGTCTTCTACCAGGAAGAAATGCCGCAGCTGTGTGGCTGCAGAGACCACGCGGGATGCGATCTGCTGAGACAAACACTCTGTCTGCTCCTGGGTCAGGGTCAGGTCCACATCCAGGTAGGCCCTGAGGAGACAAAGGGGTATGGGGCAACTCAGGGCATGGACAGGGCTCAGGCTGGGGGGTATGGCTGGGACAAAGGTAAAAAGTGGAGGTCAGGGTAAAGATCAGGGTCAGGATTGGGGGATAAATTGAAGGAACCAGGTGTAGAGGGGTTAGAGTCAAGGTCAGGGTCAGGAGGAGGAACAAGGATTAAGGGTAAGAGTTTAGGGCCGGGGGTTAGGGGTCAGAGCCCAGTTTAAAGTCAGGTTAGAGTCAGAAAAAGGATCCAGAAGGGTCAGGGCCAGGATGAGAATTAGTGCCTGACTTGAGGTCATGGGTCATGATTTACACTCAGTGTTGGAATCTGGACTGGGGTTAGGGTTAGGGATCGGGGGTTCTCACTGGAAGGGGTTGGCGCCGTCCCCCCGGTGTACAGCCTGCAGCACTTTGCGGTAAACCCTGAGAGAGATGGTGCCACAGAGCAGCAACAGGGCCACGTGGGCGGCCACAGACACGATGCTAAAGTGCAGGAGGCAGAGCAGAGAGACCATGAGGCCCGTGAAGACCACTCCTGATGTCCTCGTGTCCTTCCAGTACAGCAAGTCCGCCACTGTGAAGGGGTTGGGGTGTCAAGCCATGCGTGTCTCCTCTTCCGCCCCTGCCCCAAAACCCAAGTTAACCACCTAGCAAGTCTCCTTAATCTTGCTGTTTGTGTGCTGTTGAGTTGATTTCAACTCATAGTGACCCCATGTGACAGAGTAGAACTGCCCCATAGGGTTTCCTATCTCCAAGGGAGCAGATCACCAAGTCTTTCTCCCACAGAGCCACTGGGTGGGTTCGAACCACCAACTTTTGGTTAGCAGTCAAGCACTTAACCACATGCCACCAGGGCTCCTTTCCTTAACTTTACTCATATAATTATGTGTGGACACACATATACATACCGGTGCCTTTTGCTCATTAGTTATGAAAAATGGAAGCATATATACACTTTTCTGTATCATGTTTATCTCACTCCACTTTGCCCTGGAGAAATCCCTCCTAGTCAGCTGGAATCAAGGAATAGCTATTGATTCATTCTTTTTAAGGACTACAGGCAGTCCTCGACTTACGACATACTCGAGTTACAAGGAAATGTACTTAAGACTGTCTGTTTCTGTGTATTTTTTTAATGTATGTATGTATTAAAATATGTCTGTAAGTTTATCTGTAATGTTTCCAACCCCCAAAGACAAATAAACATCAGATTTATAAAGATACTGATAATAAATGGCAATAGTAAAGAAAACTAAAAAAAAAGAGCCATTCAGTCAGAAATGACTGATGACGGAGTCGTAGGAAAGGAACCCCAACTTAAAGCGAGGGCTACCTGTACATGATATTCCGGGTGGGGCTGTACTGTCATTTACTCAAGGATGCACCTATTGCTGGGCCACTCACTTTGCCTCCTTTTTGTTTTCCCCACTACAAACAGGGCTGCAAGCAACATCCTTTTACAGATAGCCTGACCTCCTGGAGCTTCTATTTCTGAGATAGTCCCAGGGGTGGAATCGCTCGGTGAACAGGTTATGTATTTTTGACTGTCATAATTATTGCCAGATTGCTAAACGAGCAAGACCAGAACCATTCTCGTTTCCACCTGCAACGTATCAGAATGCTCTTTTCCCAACAGCCTGCCCAGCAATGGATGTTACCGCTTTTTAAAATTTTTGCCAGACTGCCAGATGCAAAGTGATTTCTCATCGATATCCCTCCCTGCACTGTTTTCTGAATCCGAAACGTAATAACAACACCACCCTCCTTTCTGAGCTGTGTCTCCAATTTCTGATCCCTTTCTGTGACCCTAAACTCTCGGGACCTCAAAGTTTCGTCTCACGCATCTCAACTTTAACAGCTCTCCCGTTAGAGCCCGAATCCCGAATCGTTCTCGCAGGTCCTTTCACTTTCCTTCCAGACCCTCTGCATTCTCCCGTTCTCACTCCAGTCATACTCTGATTCATCCCAACTAGTCCCCCTCAGAGTCTGACCCCTCTCACTTCTGTACCGCCTTGTACACATCCTCCCATCCACCTCTAAGTAGGGCAGGCCCCCCCCACCCAGAACGCAGGGTGCTCCCCAAAGGCTCCCCGAGGCCAGCGCCAGTGGGTGGGGGAGGGGCCGGGTCGCCTGAGGCGGGGGCTAAGTTTAGGCACGCTGCAGGGAGGGAGACTTGCCCGCAGCTGTGCCAGCCTGTCCAGCCCCTGAGTGACAGCACCGCCTGGGTCCGAGGCTGGGGGAGGGGGCCTCTCTGCTTCTGAGCCCGAAGGCCCCGGCTCGGAGGAGAGGGGACCCTAAGCTCCCTCGGGCACCCTCCCTACACAGCCCTTTAGCCCCCCAAACCCAGCCTGCAGCTCTGGGGAATCTGGAGACCAATGGGAAACATGCCCAAGACCTGGGGGAGGTGAGGGTGAATCCAGACTCCTTTCCTCCGTCCTCCAGCCCCCCTCCCAGTCTGCCCCAAAAGCCCACCTTTACTCCCCATCTTCGCTGCGAGTGAGAGGCTGCGGACGCCGCTGCTTCTCGGGGATTTTTGCCCACTTCGGTGGAACCCGGAGGGAGGGAGTAGGGGGGCGGGGCCCATAGGCACCCAGCCAATGGCTGTCCACTGACGTGGGGACAGTTCCAAAAAGGGACGTGCTGTCTTTGTAAACACACAAAAGCAGTGCTGTGGATAACCAGCCCCTGGCTGTTCCCGGAGGCGGAGCATATTGTAAAGTGAGGCAGGGTCAATTAGACAGGCCAAGTCAGGGAAGAGGAGAGTTTTTAAACGATGCGGAGTTTACTTATGAATATTCGATAGCCACATACGGAAGAGATCTTTTCCCCCCGAGGATCTGAACTGTCCAAAATCAGACTCTAGGGGGAGCATTCTAAACGAGGGTGGATTTTTTTTTTTTTTTTTAGCAATCAGCCAATCCTAATACTTCAAGCAGAGCCTACGTCTCAAGTGGGCGGGGAACTACATATAAAGAGCCAATGGCAACCCTCAGTTAACGGGAAAGATTTTTAAGGGGCGGAGTTTATAATGCCGGGAGCATCACCTCCTCTTTTCGGCACTATTCTCCTCCTTTAAAGAGGTTGGCCTCTTTAAATCCCGCCCCTTGCGTTGCTATAATCCAACAGAGAACCTTCACTCAGGCTGCTTACCTAGAAGGTGTGGTTCCAATGTGAATTCTGATTGGTCTGTGCTATCGAGGCACTGCCTCGTGATTGGCTCCTGTTCTGGCTGCCTCCACGGCTCTTCCTCTTTCTTGTCCAGCGAGGGCTCATCAGGCCAAGAGTTCGAATCCCGGGATCTGGACGGGGACGGGGTACGAGCCTGGGGAGTCCCAGAGCCTGGGCTGGGCTGGGGAGTCAAGACTTTGGGCGGTGAGGATTGAGCAAGCCGGAGTTGTAGGTCCAGTTCTGGGGGAGAGGGGTAGGAAGACAAGGCCGTGAGCTTTCCCCAAGGGGAGTGCCTTAAAGAGAGACACCCACCCCTCATCACCTCCGGCCCAGCCCCTCAGACTTCTCACCTTCCCCAGTCTCTCCTGCCTCTGATCTGTCAGGCTCCTCGTCTTCCAGCGGAGTGGAGCTGCTGGTGGAGGAGTCCTCCCCAGATCCCGCTTCCTGGGTCGCCCAGCCCAGCTGGTCCAGACGGAGCCGCAGGTCCTCCAGGGGGCGCTCAGCCGGAGAGGAGGCGTCGAGGGCACCGCGGCGTCCGGGCTCGGGGGACTGGCTCAGGCTAGGGATGCTCTCCAAGCTGTCGCCCAGTCCGGGCTGAGGGGGCGGGTCTCGCGATTCTGAGACTGAGCGGCTCTGGGGCCGGGGGCGGCGGGCAGCAGAGTCCCGGCGGCCCCCGGAGCTCACCACACCGTCGAAGGCGATGTAGGAGAACGTCAGCTCCCGAGGGGTGCCCCAGTCCTGGGACGTCGTCTCCTCCTCGTCGTCCTCCGAGAATTCCCGGGCTGTGTGCAGCTCCCGGAAATCAGAGTCGTCGTTCCCTCCTGCAGCGGGCAAAGGAGAGCTGTGAACTTCCCAGCGCAGGACCCTGGAAGACTCTCCCCAAACCCCCTACCCAGCTGCGAATGCCCTTCAAGCCTCTTCCCTTACTTTGCCCCCACCTCACTTGCCTTCTGTGGAATCTGGGGTAGAGGAGGCTGTCGAAGGCGCTTCTTCTGCGAGAGGAAAAGAATCGAAAATACTCTTAGAAGCTTGGACTGTCTGAATCATAGAAGTGTGCCAGTCCTGGAATCTCAGATGGCCCAAATTAAGGAATCTTAGAAAGTTTGAATTATAGGACCCTTAGAACATTCTGCATATGGACTGTAAAATCTTAGCATCACTGCCATCAGACTCACAGAAGTTCAAATCTAGGAAATGTAATCTTAGAGTCTTCAAATTAGGAATTTATTCATTCTTTTGACAACCTTTTATTGAGCACCTACTATGTGCGCGGTACTGTTCTAGGTCCTGGGGATACAGTGGCGAACAAAACAGACACGATCTCTGCCGTCATAGAGCTTACACTCTATGAGGGAGACAGAGAGTAAACAAATAAATACATGATATCAAGTAAATATATGATGTGCATGGGAAAAATAAAATTGGGTAAGGGATTAGAAAGTGAGGGGGTCCTCTTTTAGACTGGGTAGTCAGGAAGGCCTCTCTGATAAGATGACATTGGAGCAGAGACCTGAATGAAGTGAGGAAACCATGTGACTATCTAGAGAACAACATTCTCCAGATAGACAGAACTGCCAGTGCAAAGGCCCCGAGGCAGGCATTATACTGGCATATAGAGCATGTGACTGAGGGGGAGAGAGACGGCAGATGAAGGCAAGTAGATAAGGGGGGAACAGGTCATGTAGGGTCTTTTTAAGCTGAGTTAAGGACAAGATCTTAGAAAGTTGGGATGGTACACTAGGCAAATTATTAGAATTTTGGCTTCTGGACTCTCAGGACATGTGAGTGGCTGGATCCGAAAATGTTAGAATCCCCAGCTGTCAGAATGCTGAACACAGACTGTTAAGAGCCGTGGGATCCTGAGGATTTGACAAAGCGTTTTCAATTTTGGAATCCAGCCCCTCAGAGCTAGCTCGGGGCTTGGCACACAGGAGATGCTCAATACTGTTTGGAAATTAAAATCGGACGCCCTCCACACCACTTCGTTTCCTCAGCTGGGGAATCGGAGACTCAGACCGGCGCAGGCCTCCCCCAGGGTTACCACTAATCAGTGGCAAAGCCTGCTAAGAATCCAGGAGTCCTGGCCCCAACCCAGGGATGCTTGCTGCCCTGGGACAGGGGGTTGGACGATTTGGGCGAGGTCCAGGCTGCCTTGGAGTCTAAGCGGAAAAGGTGGGTGGGATGAGAAGACAGGTGGTGGTGGGTCAGACCCCTCTCCTCCATTCTGGCTCTACCCCTCGGCTCAGCATCCCCACTTCCTGCTGGCTGCGGCCAGCACCAGGGCGATGGGACAGCTCCCCGCGCGCAGGCTCAGACTGGGCGGGGCCCGGCGGCACATCCTTGGGGCCAGCGCGCTCCTACCCGCCCAGCCACCCGCTAGCTATGTCAGCGCCCCTCACCTCGGCCCCGTCTCACCCGGTCCTCCTGGTCGGGCCGCCCTGTCGCCGCCAAAGCGCGGGGGGAGGGGAGCACTTCCTTTGTCTCCTTCCCCCAGCCCGGCTCTCCTGCGGACTAGCGCGGAGGGGACACTGGGTAGGACCCCACCCGGGCCTCCGGGCCCCACACCGGGCCCGAGCCTCCCCCTACTCACTGCAGTGGGCGAAGACCGGCAGGACCTGCCCCATGGCCCCCCTCGGGCCTGCATCGGGACCCCCGCCCACTCCGGCCGCGCCGCCCTGGGCCCAGGGCCGAGAGCGTTCATCTCCGCCAGGAGCACGCCGCCGCCGCCGCCATCCTCGCCTTCTCCTCCTCCAGGGCCGCTCCAGCCGCAGCCGCAGCCGCCGCCGCCGCCGCCCTCTGCGGGGCGCGGCCAGGGCGGGCGGGGCCGCTGTGGCTAAGGCACTGCAGCGCGGGGGCCGGGGGCGGGGCCAGAGGGAGGCGGGGCGGAACTGAGGACGGGCGAGGGGGCGGGGAAACACGCAGAAGCTTGGTTGCTGGGGCGTGGCTGCAGACCAGAGAGGCGGAGCTAAGAGGCAGGCAAGGGGCGGGGAAAGCGTGGAAAGCGATCAGATGAGAGGCGGGGGGGGGGGGGGGTGTCTCTGGAAGGGGCGTGGTCTTTAGAGAAACAGGGGCGGGGCTTGGGGATAGACTGAGGGGTCTGGGGAGAGAACCGAGGCGCCCTGGAGGAGAGGATGGGAGAATGGATCTCAGGATGGGTTGGGGCGGAACTAGGAGCAACAAAGATGAGAAGACAGAAATATTCTAATGTTCTGAGGTAGGGTCCTAACCTCGATTCGCAGAGGGAGTGGGACTAGGGAAAACAGGGCGGGAAGAAATGACTCAAAAAGTTTTGAGGCGAGGGGAGGAGCTCAGAAATGGGTGGGGCCTAAGCCAATTTAGAATATTCAGATAAGTGGGTGGGGTCAGCCGGGAGAGAGCTGAGCTAGAGGTGGGGCCGAGAGGGAATAAGAAAGAACCTGCAAAGGAGGGGGCGGGCCCCAGAAGGTGGACCAAACCTGGAGTGCAGAGGCTTGGCCTGGGGTTGGAATTTCGAAGACTACAACCGTCTGAGGCTGTGGGCTTGAGTTGATGGGCAGTAGAGAAGCAACAGAAGCTCGGAGTAAGGGTCGAAGAAAAAAAATAACCAAAGATTTAAATGTTTTGAAGCTGGAGGTGTGAAAGTGGGCGGAGCTTAGAGCAGGGCTGGGGACCAGAAGCCAAGAGCATTATGGTTAAGAACTCGGTTTCTAGAGTTCGGTTCCCGGTAACACCAATTACTAGCTATGGGCAGGTATTCCTCTGTGACTCGGTTTCCTTGTATGTAAATTGGAGATAATGGTATACAAGCATTCCCCGGGGCACGAACTTCCGACTTATGGACTACTCATACTTGGCTTTTAATATTGTGTAAATTTGCCCTCACTTTTTAACCCCTAATTTACAACAAATTCTTCATCACAATCACCTTGACTTGCTGCTGGTGTAGCTTTTAAATAATTGGAAAGGCTTCTACCCTTTTCCTGCACTAAAGAAAGGCTTTTAAATAAGAACTGTATGTACCTCTTGCTACTTACCTACAAATTCGAATTTTCGATTTACGAATGCGGTACGGATCTCATTTGTAAGCCAGGGACTACCTGTAAAATAACGTGTGCCACATGGGTAAGTGTTACCAATCATTTTTTTATCATGTTCCCTCACCCAGGTCCCAAAACCTGCTTTGAAGGTGTAGGAGAGGAGACCTAGAAGCCTAATCTCCTTTTTAAACTCGACTTGACCAGTACATAGGAATGGGATTTAGGTGGTTTAAAATCTCACAGCGAAGCAGATTGATGGCTGGGGGCCAGGGTCCTGACCCCAGAGGCTAAGGAAGGCGGCCTTCGCCTGCCTGCTGGAGCGCCTCCTCACGCCAGCTCTCAAGTTAGAGGAGGCGCAGGAGGAGGAAGAGGGAGGGGAGCAAGTCCCCCGACAAGCCTCAGTCCTTTCTAGCCGCGCCGCGCCGCGCTCAGAGGCCGCATGGGGGCGCGGCGACGGCGTGGGGCCAGAGCAGGGCAGAACTGGCGCGCGTTCGTAGAGGACGCGCACTGCGCTTAGCTCTTGTTGCCGGGACTGCTTCCGCGCTGGGCCTCCTTCGCTGTTCTCGACCGCCACGGCGGGGCGCTAGCAGCCCGCTGCGGCGCGCGCCGGGTGCTCGAGGAGCTGGGCCCTGGGCCCGGCGAGCCGGAGGGCTTGCTCCGGACGCTGCGCCGCGCCTGCCGGAGCGCTTACTCGCGCTCTGGCCACGAGGCGAGTTGGGGCGCCTCGACGGCAGTGGTGTTCCTAGTCTCCTCGCCCTTCCTGTACCTGGCACACTGCGGCGACTCCCGCCCAGTGCTGAGCCGCGCTGGCGCCATAGGCCTTCAGCACCGAGGACCACAGGTCCCTGGGGCCCAGGGAGCCAGAGCGCATCCAGGACGCGGATGGAAGCATCCGCCGCTGGCGCGTCGAGCGCTCCATGGCGGTGTTGCGGACGCTGGGCGACTCTGCCTTCAAGGGGGCTTGAGGAAAGCCCCCGAACTGCAAAATCTTGTCTGCGGAACACGAGGTGGCCGCTCTGGTCCACCAGACCAGGACGAGTTCTTGTTTCTGGCCTCCAACCGCATGTAAGACGCAATATCTGGCGCCGCCCGGGTGAGACTGGTGACTTTGCGCCTCCGCTTGCGCCTGGCCCCAGCTTCTTTAGGGGCAGCTGTTGGCCACGTGTCTGGGCAAGGCAGTAGGGGCGGGGCGTGGGAAGGGGTAGGGCTTGGTACAATGAAAGGGGAGAACACGGGATTTAGGGAGGAAGGCTTTGATGGAGAGGCCGACCTAGAAGGCATGAGTTGTTGTTAAGTGCCATCCAGTCCACTTCAACTCGTAGAGACCTCATGTGACGGAGTAGAATTGCCCCCATAGGGATTTCTAGGCTGTGATCTTTACACGAGCTTCAAACAAATCGAGGAGAGCCAAATTATGACCTTGAGTGTATCCCACCTGAATCTAGAGACCATGTCAAGAATAATTTTGAGACACCGAACACTAATGACCGAAGACGAGACGTGTTGGGGGATGACGACATCAAGGACACATACACGAAGAAAGCAAAAGGTCATTAAAAAGATAGGAAAGAAAGAAAAGACCAAAATGGATGTCAGAAGAGACTCTGAAACTTGCTCTTGAACTTAGAGTAGCTAAAGCAAATGGAAGAAATTATGACATAAAAGACCTGAACAGAAGATTTCAAAGGGCAGCTCGAGAAGACAAGTATTATAACGAAATGTGCAAAGACCTGGAATTAGAAAACCAAAAGAAAAGAACATGCTTGACATTTCTCAAGCTGAAAGAACTGAGTTGTAATATTGAAAGATTCTATGGGGCAAAATACTGTATGATGCAGAAAGCATCAGCAGAAGATGGAAGGATACAAAGCCAAAAACTATAAAGTTCATAGAAGAAAAAATAGGACCAACGCTACAGGCTGTAATACACGGCCTTAACAGAATACAAACCATAACCACCAACACACAAACTCCAGAAGATAAGCTAGATAACTGGGATCTTCTCAAAATCAAACACCTATGCTCTTCAAAAGACTTCACCAAAAGAGTAAAGAAGAGAACCTACAGGCTGGGGAAAAATTTGGGGGCATTACAAGTCAGACAAAGGTCTTATCTCTACAATCTACAAGAAAATCCAACACCTCTACAACAAAAAGACAAATAATCCTGTTAAAAAATGGGCAAAGGAAATGAACAGACACTTGGCCAAAGAAGACATTCAAGCGGCCAACAGACACATGAGGAAATGCTCACGATCACTAGCCATTAGAGAAATGCAAATTAAAACCACACTGAGATACTGGCTCACCCCGGCATTACTGGTACGAATCAAAAACACTGGAAATAACAAATGTTGGAGAGGCTGCAGGGAGATCAGAACTCTTATGCACTGCTGGTGGGAATGCATAATGATACAACCATTTTGGAAAATGATATGGCACTTCCTTAGAAAGCTAGAAATAGAAACACCATACGATCCAGCAATCCCACTCCTAGAAATGTATCCTAGAGAAATAAGAGCTGTCACATGATAGACATACACACCCATGTTCATGGCAGCATTGTTCACAATAGCAAAAAAGATGGAAACAACCTAGATGCCTATCAACAGATGACTGGATAAACAAACTATGGTACATACACACAATGGAGTATTACGCAATGATAAAGAACAATGATGGATCTGTGAAGCATCTCATAACATGGATGAAACTGGAGGACATTATGCTGAGTGAAATAAGTCAATCACAAAAGGACAAATATTGTATGAGACCTCTATTGTAAAAACTCATGAAAAGTTCACACACAAAAAGTAACAATCTTTGTTGGTTATGAGGGTTGGGAGAGGTGGGGGGGAATACTTAATAGACATTAGATAAGTGGCAACTTTGGTGAAGGGTGAAGTTACTCCTGAGGTTCACCGTTCAGCCAGGGATTGGACAGCCCCATAAAACAAAACGGGACTAATGAGGCACAGCAGTCCAGGGACAAGGACTAGAAGGCATAAGGGGACAGGAAAGCTGATGATAGGGAACCCAAGACTGAGTAAGGACAGTGTTGACATGTAGTGGGGTTGTTAACCATTGTCATAGTGCAATATGTGTACTAACTGCTTAATGAGAAACTTTTTTGTTCTGTACACTTTTATCTAAAGTGAGAATAGCAGCACAACTGGAAGAACATAATTGACGTCACTGAATTGTACACGTAGAAATTTTTTAAATGGTGTATCTTTGGCTACGTATATTTTCATAAAAAAATAAAAGGTCCTCCGAGGCCGAGAAGGGAGACTGTTGACATGTCGTGGGATTGTTAACCAATGTCATAAAACAGTATGTGTACTGACTGTTTAATGAGAAACTATTTGTTCTGTAAACCTTCACCTAAAGTGCAATAAAAAAAAAAAAAAGAAGAATTCAAAAAAAAAAAAAAGAAAGAAAGAAAAGAAAAGAAGACGGAAGGAATACACAGAGTCACTGTACCAAAAAGAATTGGTCAACTTTCAACCGTTTCAGGAGGTAGCATATGATCCAAAACTGATGGTTCTGAAGGACGAGGTCCAAGCTGCACTGAAGGCACTGGCGAAAAACAAGGCTCCAGGAACTGATGGAATACCAGTTGAGACGTTTCAAGAAATGGATGCAAGGCTGAACGCTCTCACTCGTCTATGCCAAGAAATTTGGAAGACAGCTACCTGGCCAACCGAGTAGAAGAGATCCATATATGGGCCCATTCCGAAGAAAGGTGATCCAACAGAATGTGGAAATTATTGAACAATATCATACGAAAGTAAAATTTTCTTGAAGATAGTTAAAAAATGGTTACAGTAGTACATAGACAGGGAACTGCCAGAAATTCAAGCCAGATTCAGCAAAGGATGTAAAACAAGGAATATAAGCGTTGATTTCAGATGGATCTTGGCTGAAAGCAGAGAATACCAGAAAGATATTTACCTGTATTTCACTGACTATGCAAAAGCATTCGACTGCGTGGACCATAGTAAATTATGGGTAACATTTCGAAGAATGGGAACCAGAACACTTAATTGTGCTCATGAGGAACCTGTATATAAACTAAGAGGAAGTCGTTCAAACAGATTAAGGGGATATTGTGTGGTTTAAAATCAGGAAAGGTGTGTGTCAGGGTTGTATTCTTTCACCATACTTATCCAGTTGTATGCTGAGCAAATAAATAATCCAAGAGGCTGGACTGTGTGAAGAAGAACATGGCATCAGGATTGGAGGAAGACTCACTAACAACCTGCCATATACAGATGACACAACCTTGCTTGCTGAAAGTGAAGAGAACTTGAAGCACTTACTGGTGAAACGAGAGATTACAGGATTCAGTACGGATTACACCTCAATGTAAATAAAACATAAATCCTCACAACTGGACCAGTAAGCAACATCATGATAAACGGAGGAAATATTGAAGTTGTCAAGGATTTCATTTTACTTAGATCCACAATCAATGCCCATGGAAGCAGCAGTCAAGAAATCCAATGATGTATTGCATTGGGCAAATCTGCTGCAAAAGACCTCTTTAAAGTGTTAAAAAGCAAAGACGTCACTTTGAGGACTATGGTATTTTCAGTTGCCTCATATGCTTGTGAAAGCCGGACAACGAATAAGGGAGACTGAAGAATTGATGCCTTTAAATTATGGTGTTGTCGAAGAATACTGAATATCCCATGGACTGCCAGAAGAAGGAACACATCTGTCTTGGAAGAAGTACAGCCAGAATTCTCCTTAAAAGGGAAGATGGAGAGACTTGTCTTGTATACTTTGGACTAGTCATCAGGAGGGACCAGTCCCTGAGAAGGAAGGACATTATGCTTGGTAGAGTAGAGCGTCACCGAAAAGGAGGAAGACCATCAACAAGATGGATTAACACAGTGGCTGCAACAGTGGGCTCAAACATAGCAAGGATTGTGAGGATGACATAGGACCCAGCAGTATTTCATTCTGTTGTACATAGGGTCGCTGTAAGTTGGAACTGACTGGACTGCACTTAACAACAACAGTCTGTACCTGAGCAGATTGCCACATCTTTTTCACAGGGAGCCGCTGGATGGGTCTGAACCACCAACCTTTCAGTTAACAGCCGAGCTTAACCGTTGCACCACCAGGGCATGAGTAAAGCTAGAGAAAGTGGGGAGTGGAACTTCACTAAAGGACATGGCCTACTGGAATTTAAAAAACAACAACAACAAAAAAAAAACTATTGCCATGAGTCTATTAGGACTCATAGAAACCCTATAGGACAGGGTAGAACTGCCCCACAGGGTTTCCAGGGAGCAGCTGGTGGATTTGAACTGCCAACCTTTATGGTTAGTAGCAAATCTCTTAACCGCTAAGTCACCAGGGCTTCAGAGAAAGAAACAGTAAGGATACCTTGAAGCACTCTCCATAGAAGGTTAGTGGGAGGGACATAAGAGGAAGGGCGTGGTCATTTGCAAAGGGGCGGGCACTAGGACGTAGGGGCGGAGCCTGAGGCAAGCTAAGTGCTTGAGGACGGAAGAGCAATTAGACAGCAAAGTAGGCAGGGCTTCAGAGGAAGGGCGTGGTTCTCTGGACAGGACCAGGTTGTTACAGGGAGCCCTGGTGACGCTGTGGTTAAGTATTTGGCTGCTAACCAAAAGGGTAGCAGTTTGAATCCACCCCCTGCTCCTTGGAAACCCTATGAGGCAATTCATCTCTGTCCTATAGGGTCACTATGAGTCAGAGTAGACTTAACAACAACGTGGTTTTTTGGTTTTCTTTTTTTACAACAGTGAGGAAGTAGCCCTGCTGGCGCAGCGGTTACAACGCTTGGTTGCTAAGGGAAAGATAGGCTGTTTGAACCCACCAGCTGCTCCACGGGAGAAAGATGTGGCAGTGTGCTTTCCTAAAGATTAAAGCCTTGGAAGCTCTATGGGGCAGTTCTACTCTGTCCTATAGGGTCGCTATGATTCTGAATCGACTGGCCTGGCAATGGGGTTTTTTAATAGGATGACTGAGAAGGAACCCTGGTTGCACAATGGTTAATTGCTCAACTGCTAACCCAAAGGCAGATAGTTGGAGCCCACTAGCCTCTTGGTGGGGAGAAAAGACCTGGCAATCTACTCCTGTAAAGATTACAGCCTAGGAAACCCTACGGGGCAGTTCTACTCCGCCCCAGGGGGTCGCTATGAGTCAGAATGGACTCAACGGCACCCTCAAGCAGGGACAGGGGAGAAGGCATTGTCTAAGGGATTGGTCCTGGTGGAAGAGGATTGAGCGTAGTCCGGCAGATGGACTGGACTTGGGAAAAATGGACTAACCAGATTGGGGACAGGGGACTGGAACACCAGGACTGTTTGGAAGCCAAGCTTCCAAGGGCATGGAGCTCCGTGCTGGGCTTCAACTCCCTCGCACCCGACTCCCTTTCCCCACCGTCTCCAGAGCAGCCTGGACAACATGTGCTGCATCCTGGTCTGCTTCCCAGGGGCCCCCAAGCCTTGTGAAGAGGCGAACAGGAGGCAGCGAGCTCTGGACGCCACCGTGGGCAGCAGGGTCACCTGCAAGCAGGCGCCAGAAGCCCAGCGGGAGGGGTGGTAGACAAGCAGGTGCTCCTCCACAATCCTGCCTCCTTCTCAGCGCTGTTTCTCTGCCTAGGAGCCCCCCGCCTGAATGGGGTCTTCAGGACTCTGGCCTTGGAGGACATCCCGGGTGCACCGACTGGGGGTAGGGCTGGACGAGGGTGGGAGGGGGAGAGTCTCTCTTTGCTCTCCAGGGTCACTGTCATCACTGAACCTTATTCTTAGCTCTGCCAGGCCTCAGAAGGGCTCTGGGAGGTAAGGACCCTGTGGAGTTTTTTTGTTTTACCTTAAATTTTACTTACGGAGCCCTGGTGGCATACTGGTTAAGAGCTCACTGCCGGCCAGAAAGGTCGACAGTTTGAATCCACCAGTCAGTCGCTCCTTGGAAACCCTGTAGGGCAGTTCTACTCTGTCCTACAGGGTCGCTAGGAGTCCGAATCGACTCGACTGCAACGGGGTTTTTTTTTTTTTTTTTTAAACGGGTGGCCTAGCGGTCGGGTGGTATAGTGGTTAAGAGCTCGACTGCTAACCAAAAGGTTGGCGGTTCGAACCCACCAGCCGCTCCTTGGAAACCCTGTGGGGGCAATTCTACTCTGTCCTTATAGGGTCGCTGTAAGTCGGAATCGACTCGACAGCAATGGGTTTAAATTTTATTTATTTTGTTATTGTTGAGAATATACACAACAAAACATACACCAATTCAAGTTTCTACATGTCCGTGGTATATTTCTACATCTACATGTACACTGGTTACATTCTTCGAGTTGTGCAACCATTCTCAGTCTCCTTTTCTGAGTTATTCCTCCCACAGTAGCATAAACTCACTGCCCCTAGGGTTCCTATCTAATCTTTGCAGTTGCTGTTATCAGTTTGATCCCATACAGATAGTTCTTAAAAGAGCACAATGCTCAAGGCAGACCTTTTCTACTAGTTAGACTAAGCTATTGTTCGGTTTTAAGATGATTTCAGGGGATAATTTTGGTTTAAGGTTTAAAGATTATCTCAGGACAGTAGTTTCAGGGCTTCATCCACTCCCCATGGCTCCAGAAAGTCTGGAGTCCATGAGAATTTGAAATTCTGTTCTGCATTTTCCCCCTTTTGATCAGGACTCATCTATGGAATCTTTGATCAAAATGTTCAGTAATGGTAGCCAGGTACATCCAGTCCTCCAGGTCTCATGGCAAAGGAGGCTGTTGTTCATGGAGGCAGTTAGCCACACATCCTATTTTCTCCTATTCTTGACTGTCCTTCTTCCTCTGTTGCTTCAAGTGAATAGAGACCAATTATTGTGCCTTGGATGGCTGCTTGCAAGCTTTTAAGACCCCAGGTACCACACAATGAACTAGGAGGTACAACAAGGGCACTGAACGTGTTATTAGGTCAATTAACTGGGATAGGACCCTGTGTTTTTTAGTGTTCCTCTTAGGAGCATTCAATCCAGCCCTTCCCCCTCTAGATTTGGGGAAATTGAGGCCAGAGAGGACAAAGGACTTGTCTGCTATAGTAATAAATTCCCACCCTGAGCCCTGAAGCACCGTGCTAGGCATAATGAGGTGATGTAGAGAAGGAACTTTACTTCATTTTCAAGAAATGTGCTCCTTACAAGACTCCATAAGATCCCTGGGTGGTGTAAGGGGTTTGCACTGGAAAGGTTGGCAGTTCAAACTCAGTGACACCACAGAAGAGAGGCCTGGCAATCTGCTTCCATAAAAATTACAGCCAAGAAAACCCTATGGAGCACAATTCTATTCTGTAACACATGGAGTCACCATGAGCTGGAATCAACTCAATGGCAATGGGTTTGGGTTTAGGTTTTTTTGCAAGGCTCTATAAGGTCCATCATCACAAGCACCACCCCTTCCATCCAGGAATAAGGCAGAAAAATTCAGGGAATCTTAATAATTGGTCTCTAAGGCCGTCTGCCTCCATAAAGATTGTTGTTGTTAGGTGCCCTCGAGTTGGTTCCGACTCATAGCAACCTATGTAGAACAGAACGAAACACTGCCCAGTCCTGTGCCATCCTCACAATCGTTACTATGTTTGAGCCCATTGTTGCAGCCACTGTGTCAATCCATCTGATTGAGGGTCTTCTTTTTCACTGACCCTTTGCTTTACCAAGCATGATTTCCTTCTCCAGGGACTGGTACTTCCTGATACCAGGTCCAAAGTACGTGAGACAAAGTCTTGCCATCCTTGCTTCTAAGAAGCATTCTGGCTGTACTTCTTCCAGGACAGATTTGTTCCTTCTTCTGGAAGTCTGTGGTATATTCAATATTCTTCACCAACGCCATAGTTCAAATGTAATCCATAAAGATTACGGCCTTGGAAACCCTACCGGGAGTTCTACTGTGTCCTAGAGGGTCACTATGAAATCTGAATTGACTAGATGGCAATGGGTTTGTTTGGTTGGTTGGTTTTTGCAAGGTTCTGTAAGGCCCATTATCCCAAGCACCACCACCCTTCCACCCAGGAATAAAGCAGGAAATTCAGGGAATGTTAATAACAGCCCCCTGAGGCCTGAATGAAGTGCAGAGACCCTGAGGACAATATCCTTGAGGATGGTCCAAGTCTTGGAGGGGAGAGTTGTGAGTTAGACTCAGATAGATGCAGAGGAGAGGTGGTAGGTGGTGAAGGATAAATTAAGGCTTGGGAGCAGGAGTCAGGAAAGAAATGTGAGGGAGGAAGCCAGAGCCAGAGTCCAAATATCTTTGCATGGTAGGGAAGGGAGGTTGGTTATTGTCTTTTGAATGAGGGAGAATTGTTGATAGTTTCTCAGCAATGGAAGAAGGTCTTGGTCAGGATTCTCTGGGTTGGAAGTGACAGAAACCCAATGCAACCTCTGACAGAAAACAGGGAATTTATCGGGTCGTGTAATTGAAGTGTTTAGGGACTTAAGGCATAGCTGGATCGAGTTCTCAGGTGTTGTCATCAGGAACTGTATCTTAGCTTTATTTTCTTTGAGTTGGCTTCATTCCCAGGCAGGGTCTCCTCATGAGGTAGTAGAGTTGCTGCGTCAGGCTCCCATCCCACCAGCTTTCCATCTCCAGTGGAGAGAGGGCACCAGTTTTCCAGTAGTTTCAGCAGTCCTCCCAGAGCAGGTTTTCACTGGCCCAACTGGGTCACATGTCTGACTAGTCACTGTGTTTCTGATTGGTCTGGCGGGGGTCCTATGCCCACCCTTAGCACTTGGAGTTGGGGCTGCTCCATCCAAACCTGATGGCTTGAAAGATGAAGAATGGTGGTCCCTCAAAAGAAAATATGAGTGTTGCTTCCACAAGGCAAGAAAGTGAATGCTGGGAGGGCAAGATGGGGGTTCCTATTCACCATCTCCCACATTTTGCATTACAGAAGGGACAAGGTGGGGCTGGAAAGCTGCCTTGAGCTTGGAGGTCTGACAGCTGGAGTCCTTTGGGGACCCTCCACTCAGCTGCCCACCCCCCCCCCCCAACAACTGAGGAAGAAAACTGACCCTTTCCCCAGCTCCGAGGACCAGCGTAAGGAAGACAAGCCAATGGAGGAACTTCAGAGTGCTTATTCTCCTTTCTCCTAGTTCCCTCTGACAGAAAAGCCTTACACGAGGGGGAAATTCCACTTACCATTCAGACCAAAAAAACCCAAAAAAGTTTTGAAATATTTGGAGCTGAATAGAATCCGAGAAACCATCCAGTTCATTAACCTTCTCTTCCCTTTCCATTTTCATCTTTTTTTTTTTTTTTTTTTAAATTGGGGATGGTTAGAGTTCTTATTAAATTTTAAAATTACTTAAGTAATTCAAGATATATTTTTCTTTTGAAAAAACAAATATGATTTACCTAGTCAGTTGGCAAATCCGTGTGGGGTACCTGCTGTGTGTGAGGTCCTGCTTACAACCTTGAGCAAGGCCAGCTGAGACCTCTGTCCCCGGTGGGACTGACCTTCAGTAAATAAGATCATCTCAAACACTGACAAGTGTCCCAAGGAAAACAAAACAGGGACATGATAACAAAATGACCAGGGGACCTACTTTGGTCTTTAAAATTGTTGTTCTTTGAATGGGTAATCAATTTACTTGGTTCAAAATTCAAAGGATAGATACAGAATGGTGTGCAATGAAAAGTCTTTTTCCATCCCCCACCCTCTGCCACTGAATTTTCCACCACAGCGTGGTGCTTTAGACAGGGGCCTCAGGGAAGGCCTCCGCAGAGGGAAAAGGGATATTGAGCAGAGACCTTACAGAGAAGGAGCTAGCCATGCAAACACACCAGGGAAAAGTGTCCCAAGCAGAGGGAACAGCCAGTGCAAAGCCCTGGAGACAGGATTGAACTTGGCATTTGCAGGATGAGGCTTGAGATCTTTATCACCAACGAATTCCCCACATTCCCACTCCCCATTTCATTGGTAACTGTTACAGACTGAATTGTGTCTCCCAAAATGTGTGTCAACTTGGCTAGGCCATGATTCCCAGTATTGTGTGTTGTAAATCCTGCCTCTACAATGTTAATGAGGCAGGATTAGAGGCAGTTATGTTAATGAGGCAGAACTCCATCTACAAGATTAGACTGTGTCTTAAATCAATCTCTTTTGAGATATAAAAGAGAGAAGGGAGCAGAGAGACATGGAGACCTCATACCACCAAGAAATAAGAGCCAGGAGAATAATGTGTCCTTTGGACGCTGGGTCCCTGTGCTGAGAAGCTCCTCAACTGGGGATGATTGATGATAAGGACCTTCCCCAGAGCCGACACAGAGAGAAAGCCTTCTCCTGGAGCTGGCACCCTGAATTTGGACTTGTAGCCTCCTAGACTGTGAGAGAATAAATTTCTCTTTGTTAAAATCATCCACTTGTATTTCTGTTACAGCAGCACTAGATAACTAGAACTGTAACCAGTGTAATGAGGTTGGAGTGGATTTTTCCAGATCGTTCACTCTGCATGTTGTTGTTGGGTGCTATGGAGTTGATTTTCTACTCCTAGCAACCAAGTGACAGAGTAGAACTCCCCCATAGGGTTTTCTAGGCTGTAATCTTTAAGGGAGCAGATCACCAGCTTTCTCCTGAAGAACTGCTGAATGGGTTCAAACTGCCAACCCGCTGGGTGGGTTTAAACTTTCAACTTTTTAGTTAGCTGCCAAGCGCTTAACTGTTCCACCGCCAGGGCTCCTTACTCTGCATGTACACACATGTATATGTTCCTCTAGCAAATACATGGTATCTCTGGTATTTCCTTGATTTTTTTCATACCATACATATCATTAGGAAACTTGTTTTTTCTCTCAACAATATCATAGAGAGCTCTTCCATGCAATCACACACTCCATGCTTTTTAGCTGATGCCCAGAGGAGGGATGTGCAGTGATTTAGCTATCTGTCCTTCTTTTGATGGCCATTTAGGCTGTTTCTGATTTCCTGCGCCAACATCATCGCTGCCACAAAGACCATTGAACAGGTTCCTTGTGCACATAGGCAAGGGTTTCTCTAGTGGAGGAGTCTTGCTATCTATTTTGTATGGTACTTGAGCTGAGAACGGAGCCTTGGTGGCGCAGTGGTTAAGAGCTCAGCTGTGCTAACCAAAAGGTCAGCAGTTCAAATCCACCAGCCACTCCCTGGAAATCCTATGGGGAAGTTGTACTCTGTCTTATGGGGTCACTATGAGTCCGAATCGGCAAGGGGTTGGGTTTTGGTTTGAGCTAAGCATGGTTTCTATATTTTTAAAGGGTTGTTAAAAAAAAAAAAAAAAATGTGAAAGAGGCCTTATGTGGTCCACAAAGCCTACAAGATTTACTATTTGGATCTTTACAGAAAAAGTCTGCTGAACCCTGGTCTAATATAGGCAGCACCCAGAAGTGCTCACAGACGGGAAAGCAGAGATCCAGAGACGAGAAAGGACTTGACCAAGGTTACACAGAACTGAGGTTCTTATTTGATTGCATAAATGTTTGTGGAGCTGCTGCTCTGAATCTGGCAGGGCTGGGTGAAGCCCAGAAATCGATCAAGTACACGTCTGTCCCCAAAGAACTCCCACCCTGAGAAGACACCCGGAGGAACAATTACAAGCTAGGTGGGTCAGGGTTCAAGGTCACCCACAGTCGGATGGAGAAGGGGAGGGGCTTACTCAAGTCTTCAGAGAATTCCTGTCAGAGCTTTGCTTAGAAGGTAAGGCGCTCCCCAGGTGAAGGGGGCGTAACAGGGGATCATCAAATCTGCTGGGTCCTGAGAAATGTTGGTTTTACACTCACACCTTGGGGACTCCGGCAAGAGAGCCATAGCCCAGATTCGTTCCCTGCCTCCAGGCCTCTGTTTACCCATTTGCACGCATCTTAGTGATGATTTCTCAGGCTCCTGCCCCTCCGCTAAGCACTTCACCCGGACTAAGTGGCGCTCTCCGGTGGGGGCGTGGCCAATAGGGTGACGTCACTTGGGCGGGGCTAGAGGGACCTCCTGCGGAAGCCTCGGAAGGGGTCCCGGCTCAGTCCAGAGCCGGCAATTGGGAAAGGGGGCTGCTGGGAACCGACACCTGGGCGGGGGGGGCTCCCCGCCTCCGGGCCCCCTAGATTGTTAGCATAATCCCTCCATACCCCGCAGGAGAAACTGAGTCATGCCGGGGCGTGCGTGGGGAGGGGGCCACACAGGAGCCCCGCGTCCCATCACTACCCCGGGCCAGCGCCGCTCCCCCCACCCGCGCCTGTCTCCCCAGCCCCCACCCCCATCCTCACCCCACACCCGGACCCTGCAGCTGTGAGTCAGCGGCCGACCGCGCCCCCTCGGCCCACTTCCTCCTCACCTTCCCGAGGCGCGCGGGCGGGGCGGCCGGGGGCGGTGAGAAGGGTGGGACCCTAGCCACCCATCCCCCTCCTGTGCGGGGGAGGGGGCTAACCCCCCCAATCACCACCCCCTCATAAACTGACAGAGAAGACAGAGACCCTGGGGGCTCCGAAGGTGGGATTTAAGGGAGAACATTTCAGAGAATCTGTGCTTAACCAGAGGGTCCGAGCCCTCGCCCCCCAAAATTGAGTAACAGGGAAAGAAATGGAGAAGTCAATGGGGAGGGTGAGAAGAGAGAAATTTTGCCCCTGTTTCGATCGCGCTAAGAATTTCCACACTGGGGGAGACATAGGGATCATGGAAGGATCCCTTTCCCTCCTACCAAGCTACCCCCCCAATTTGGGGGCGACCCCCAGAGTGCACCTCTATGCACTCACGTTGAGAACGAGGAAAATAGCGGAAGTCAAGGGTGCCGCGTTGCCCTTTTAAGCGCCCTCCACCCCCAGCCTTGAGGCGGCCGCGGCCCCTTTAAGGCGCGGGGCATTGTGGGTATGGGGAGTGGAATTTTGGAACGAAATGTAGCGAAGAGAAGTACAGTAGTAAGAGTAACATTGTAGCCGCCGCCGGCCGAGGGGGCGCGCCGGGGAGGGGACGCCGCACCCCCTTTCTGCAGCAGGAACCCCCATCAAACCCCAGGGGGAGGAGGCGTCCGAGGACCCGCTTCGGCCCCGGCCACGTTCCCCCCAGGAAGCCGGACTCTATGGGGCGGGACCCTGGGGGAGACTGAGCAGAACCTGGAGCCAGCCCCGAACCCCTGAACCGCGAGCCAGGGGCGCCCCGGGAGCCTTCACCCCGTGGGCGCGCCGCCCTCCCGTGAGCAGCCATGAGGTGAGCCGCGAACTGCCGCCGGGCGCGGGCTCCCCGCCCTGCCTTTGTCCCCCCTCCCCCAGCTCGCTCGGGGCTGGAATTTGGGAACTGGGCGCTGGGAGCCTTAGATTTGGGGCCGAATCCCGCTGGACGAGCTCCAAATACTGGCCACCTCCCCATGACTCCCAAGGCTCAGGGTGATGCCGGTGAGGTTCTCCTGGGAGCCCTCAGATTTGGGGGCGCTCCGAGGACTCCTGAATTTTAAAGACTTTTTCAGGGGACCTCCAAGTTGGTGAATTCTCTCCACAGAGATGCCAGGATTCAGGCAAATCTCAGAATCTCCCCAAACCTCAACTCGGAGTATGGGAGGGATTGTGGGGGGCCGGGTTGGGAGCTCTGGAAGAGAGGCTAACCCTTGTTAGCGGGATGTCCTTTTACGTGGCGCTGAAAAAGTCTTCCCCAGTTGGAACCGCGCTTCCTAACTTCAGGGGTACGTCTTAACCCCATAAATTTGGGGGCAGGGGACACTCATCTTCTTGTGGAGGAGGTTGGTGCGGACGGACTAACGGACCCAGACGCAACCTCGAGGGTCTGGTTGGGACTCCCCTCCCCCGCCCTTCTGCACCCACAGTCTTCCCGAAACAGGCCGTGCCTAGGACCGAGTGAGCGCTCCGTGCGGAGGGCGGCTCCCCGGCCTGCAGCCAGCAGGGCGGCCCTTCTCCCCCACCTGCGCGGCCCTGGAGAGGGAGGGGGCGCGGCAGCTGGGGGAAGGGGGGGCCTTTGTCTTCCTGACTCACCTGTCGAGACAGCTGGTGTGGGGGGGCTGGGCGAGCAAGGAGCGCGGTGGGCCTGCTGCTCTTCTCACCCCGGCCGCTCCCCCCTCCCCACCCTCCCCACCCTTGCCGGGCCCTTGGGAGCGGTGGGATTGGAGGAGGGCGCGCAGGAAAGCTTCAAGGTCATAGCCCTCTCCGCCTGGGACCCAGGCTTCCCAGCTTTCTTCTCAGGAATTTAATCCTGGGGTGAGGGGCCCAAGGCACCCAGGGATTGTATCTTCATGTGGCCTCCCCTAAAAGTCCTGGGCTCACCTGAGGGCGGGGCCAGTGCAGGAGCTAGGCTAGGGGAAAGGACTCACCAACCCCCATAATCTCTCCCTTGGGGCCGGAGCCTGACAATACTATCTCCCTTCCTCCACTCTCTCTGGGACTTCCTGCCCCAAAGCCCCTAGCCTAAAGGGGAAGGCCCCGAGGGACTGCTGGGGATTAACCTCCTGGTGCCTGCACCCTCCAACTTCCCCCACGCCCTTCCCTCTGATATGGGGTAGCATTCCTTTTTATGATCACTAGAGAACTCCCCTCTCCTCGATTCTTCCTTCTGCTGGGAAAGGGGTTGTTGGAAAATTCAGATTAAGGGGCACCCACAGACACCCTCAAGACTTCCTGGCTGGCTTTCCCCCCATTATAGCAACATCCCTTGAGGTCTGCCCTGGAGAGGGAGCAGTTTGAGGTCTTCCTTCACCCTCTTCCCCTGGGACGGGACGCTGCTCTCCCACTGCCCCCCAGCCCCGCCTCTCGTCCCCCCCAAGAGCGTTTCCGGTCCCGCGGATGGCGGATGTCCGAGTTAGTGCTGCCTCACTCGCTGCGAGACCGTAAAAGGGCAGGAGCAGCTTCTGGGCCGGCCTCCCGCCCTCCCCTCAGCCCCAAGGCCCTGGCCCTCCCATAGGGCCCCCCTCTTGTGGTGGCAGTGGCCGAACCTCCCACCTCCTGGGGGGTGGGCAGAAGTGGATCCTATCCCACTAGAGGGTCACTCCCACCTCCTGAAGGGTCTCCCCTTTGGGTGGCGACACCCACCTTCCTGGGCTCTGCCTCTCTTCAAGGACTAGGATTCAGGAGACCTATGCCTGTATTCCCAGCTGGGGAAACTGAGGTTCAAAGAGGAAACCATGGTGTAAGGCCCCTTAGCAAATCCTAGGCAATTATTAGGGGGCAGATGCGGGGTAGGGAAGGTCTGGTTTGGGATCCAGTCCTCTGATTGCTGGCTGGTTAGGCTGGGGACAGTCGTGGGGGCAGTTGGAAGGAGAGGATGTTAAGATGGAAAATTACAAGATATATTTCTTTTTCTCCCAGTTTGACAAATATTTGTTGAGCGTCTCCTGTGTACAGGACTCTGAGCTGGGATTCTGGGAGGGCCAGGAAGGGAGGCAGAGGTCTGAGGATCTCCAGGCAGAATGGATTCAGGAAGAATTTAAGTCCATTTTTTTCCTCTTCCAATGATAGTAATTGTTATCATTGTTATTTAAAAAAAAAAAGAAACTTGTGCTCAAGCATCTGCTCTATGCCAGGCACAGTACTAGGGCCTGATTCAGTTTAATCTTCCTCACATTCTAAGAGACTGATACTGTTACTGCCTTCCCAGTTTACAGATAGGAAAACTGAGGCACAGAGAAGTTAAGCAAATTTCCTGTTAAGTCAAACAGTTTGGACGTGGCCAAGCGTGAATTTGAACCTAGGCTGTCTCCAAATGACTATATGCTATTAAAGAAAGGGGAAATTAAAAAAAAAAAAAAAAAATTTTTTTTTTTAAGTTACACACTTTCGCTGTGGGAACACTTAAGATAATGCAGATAAACAAAAAGAAACTCAGGTGGGAAACTACCTTCCTGTACATTTATGGGAAACTGAGGCCCATGGAGAAGGGACCTGAATGAGGTCACACAACGACCACAGGCAGGGCTGGAACCCTGGGTGTGGGTCTGGTTCCCTACCCAGGGTTGCTTCAACTCCAAGAAGATTTGTAGTTTGGAAAGGTTGGGGATGAGGTGGGGTCGGGGGGTAGGGTCACAAGTTTTATGGTATGAAGTGGCTATGGGGTAAGTCGGGGGGGTGGGGAATGAAGGAAAGAGCAAGATTCCAGTCTGGAAGGTTTGAGTAAACCAGAGTCATTGGAGTGCTTATTACCCCCAATGATGGGAAGCTCTCTCCCTTATATTTTGACTATCAGTTCCCATGTATGGAGGGTTCTAAATTTGTTCCTTACAACAAATCCAGTGCATTATGGTTTCCAGAGTGAGAAACTGAGATCCAGACAGGTGAAGCCACACAGCAAGGAAGTAACTTGAACCCTCTTTCATTTACCAAGTGCTGCAGTTTTCCAAAATATAGAGAGAAGGGGGTGGAGGGGAATGAGTCCTAGGTTGACTGGGGTTAAGGCTCTCCCATGTCAGGTTGAGGGGTGCCAGGCCTCAGGAGACCACTGGAATCAGCTGGACCTGGTTTCAATCACCTCCACTTCCTGGCTGTGTGATTTTCTGTTCTGGCTTATGCCTAGTTTATACACATTTTTTTGAACTTCAGTAATGAATTGGTTTTGTATAGGTAATACTAACCCAAGGGTGTGTGTGCGTAGAGATCATGTAGTTCAAAGGGGGTAAACTGTGTGAAATTTCCTCCCTCCCTCCCTGTCCCCCAGTCCCTTCAGAGGCAGCTACAGCCAGACTCCTGCATAGCAGCCTCAGGATATATCACCCCTCTGTGTGCGGATGTATTTATATCCTCCCCACCTTATTATTTTAAACCTCTGATACACACCACTTGGTACCATGTCTTTTTTAAGTTTAAAAAACTTAGCTGTTTTCTTATCTTTAAATGGGGTTAAGAACTCGGGGGGGGGGGAACCTGGGGAGGACGTGGGTTCAAATCCAAGCCCCTCTGCTGACCTGCTGTGTGACCTGGGGCAAGTGTCTTCACCTCTCTGTGCCTTCGTTTCCTCATTTCTCAGAAGGATACAGGGTCAGCGTCCATGTCATAAGGTTGTTTGTGGGGTTTAGCGTGGACATTGGAGCAAGGTGCCTAGAATAGTGTCTGGGACACCGGCTAACTGATAGTATCAGCTGCCGTTGTTAAGAATTTTCTTTTTAGAGATGTGTTTGTTGTTGCTAGTTGGTGTTGAGTGGATTCTGACTATGGCGACCCTGTGTGTGCAGAGTAGAACTGTGCTCCATAGGGTTTTCAAAGCTGTGACCTTTCAGAAGCAGATCGCCAGGCCTTTCTTTTGAACCACCTCCGGGTGGGTTTGAACTGCCAAACTTTCAGCTAGTAGCCAAGCACTTAATTGTTTGCACCAACAACTATTATGTACTTCCTATGTGCTGGGCACCAGTCTAGGTTCTGGGGACACAGCAGTGAACAAAAGGGACAAAACTCCATGCCCTCGTGGACCGGACATTTTGGTGGGGGAGACAGACAGTAATAAATTTTGGGTCAAGCAGGGCTGGGCGCTATGAAGAAGTCTGACAGGGCAGTCAGGGAGGGCTTTTCAGGTGACTGTCTAAGCAGAGACCTGGGGGAGGTGAAAGGTGAGGATCCAGGCTTGAGGAACAACACAGGCCCTGAGGCAAGAGTGCTTCTTTCCTGTAGAAGGAGCAGCATGGAGTCCGATGAGGCTGGAACAGAGCTAGCGAGGGGGAGAGGGAGGAGAGGAAATCAAAGAGATAATGGGGGCAGATAATGGAAGGCCAGCCATGGTGAGGACTTGGCTTTGACTGCCAGAGCCAGGAGCCACGGGAGCTTCTGAGAAGGGAAGGGGAAGGATCTGACTTGTATTTAAACAGGATCCTTCTGGGATGGGGATGCTGCAGCCTGGAGAGAGGCAGGACCAGCCTAGGGTCACCCAGCTGGGGTCCGGCTCTCTGGCCAGGCTGGAGACTCAGCAGGGCAGGGCCACCTGGGAGAGCAAAGTGCAGCCAAGGCAGGGCAGGGACGGCAGCCCTGGGCGCCTGGCCAGAGTCTGCCGTGGGTGTGGATGGCAGGTGTGGGCGAGGCCTTAACCCTGCCCAGCCAGGGGCACCAGAAGCCAGAAACAGCCCTCAAGGCTGCGCTTGTCTGGAAACAGCACCTGGTGTTTGGGTAGGGCCCACGCAGTGGCCGGTGGTGGAGACTGTGGCCTTGGGAGACACGTGGCCTTGGGAGACACGTGGCTTGGGGTCACATCCTCCCCCCACCTGCCCCCGTTGCTACTCACTCACTGTGTGACCTTGGGCAAGTCACTCAACCTCTCTGGGCTTCAGTTTGCAGGCCTCACCTGCATTCACCTGCATGAGGAGGATGAAACAGTGCCTACCTTGTGGGTGAGAGAAAAACGGGTGATTCTGGGTACAGGGCTTAGGAGGGTGCCTGATAAGGGGGGCTGCTATGATTATGTAAATTTGGGGTACAGGGCTGGGTCTGCTGAGGGGCTTTCCCTGCCCTGCCTAAGGAAGAAGAGAGGCCTTTTACAGCCACAGCAGAGACAGAGCCATTTGGGGGTATAATTTCTCTCCCCGGAAACCCCTGACCACTAACTTCCTCTTTTCAGGAAAAAGCTGAGTGGGGGTGGGGGGTGGGGACAAGCACTTCCCCCAGCTCTTTGTATGACCTTGGGCAAGTCACTTCCGGTTTCAGAGCCTTAGTTTTCTCATTGGGGGAGGGGAGGGTTGAACCTCCCCAGAGGGACTGGTAGGTGGTCCAGCGGGAGGCAGCTGTGTGGGGTGCCCATGGGTGCCCTTGATAGGGATGCTGACAGTGACTGAGGGCTCGATACGTGCCAGCCACTCTACTTGCCCGGCTCCTGTGCTACTCCCCACTGTCCTGAGAGATGGGGACTGTTACTTCCCCAGTTTACAGACGTGGGAAGGTCTCTTGTCTGAGTCATATGGAGTAGATGGCTCAACGGGGATTTGAACCCAGGTCTGGTGGACGCCAGATCCTGAACTCTGAACCAATTGACCCCTGAGGCTGAGTCAGATGTCACCCCCTCCAGGAAGCTGTCTCTGACCCCCACAGCTGTCTCCCGCACTGGACTGTGAGCCCCGGGAGGGAGGGAACAAGGCTGTCTGGGTCACCCCTGTGTCTGTTGTCCCCAGTACCGCCCAGCACGGGCCTGACCTGGAGCAGCGTGTCTGCTGAATGGCAGTTAGCGCCCCGGGGAGCTGGAGGGATGGGGTGGACTGGAGGAGACACCTGACTTCCCCTGGGGGGAGAAGAAGTAGAAGAACCTGGAGTCTGGACCTGCCTTGCCGCAGCCTCACACCCTTCCCCCCCACGCCTCAGCCTCAGCTCCTCCTCTGCTAAGCACCCTGGTAGAGAGGGGAAACTGAGGGCCCAGACTGCTTGGCCTCACTCTGTCCCTATTATCTGCATCTCTCTCTCCCGACTATCTGTCTCGGGCTCCCTGTCCATCTTCCTGTCTGTCTGTCCATCTGTTTCTGCCTGTCTGTTTCTACCCAATCTGTCTGTCTTTTAGTCTGTCCCTCTCCTTTTCTGCAGTCTGACTCTCTCACCTCCTCTCTCTCCATGTCTGTCTTTCTTTCCTTGTCTGTCTTTTTTCTCTCTCCCCGTCTGTCTCTCTCTCTCCTGGTTTTTATGTGTCTCTTCTTGTCTGTCTGTCTTTCTCTGTCTTGCCTGTCTTGTTTTCCTCCCCCAGTCTCTCTCTCTGCCGGTCTGTGCCCCCCACCCCCCTCCCTGTCCGCTGGTCTCTCTGTGTCTTTCTCTTCACCCCACATTCTGTCTTGGTCCCTTTGAATCTCCCCACGATGGAGGAGGTGACCGGCCCCTGGAGGAGGGCCTGTGCCACCCCCTGGCTAACTGGCCCCTCTCCTTCTCTCCCTACTTCCCGATAGCGAGACGGTCATCTGCTCCAGCCGGGCCACTGTGATGCTTTACGATGACAGCAACAAGCGGTGGCTGCCTGCCGGCACAGGTCCCCAGGCCTTCAGCCGTGTCCAGATCTACCACAACCCCACAGCCAACTCCTTCCGGGTCGTCGGCCGGAAAATGCAGCCGGACCAGCAGGTGGAGCCCCCCCCCCCTCCCTCCGGGCTGAGCCCCCCACCCCTGACCCAGCTGCCTCTCACTCACCTTCCCCTCCTGCCAGGTGGTCATCAACTGTGCCATCATCCGAGGTGTCAAGTACAACCAGGCCACTCCCAACTTCCATCAGTGGCGCGATGCCCGCCAGGTCTGGGGCCTCAATTTCGGCAGCAAGGAGGACGCGGCGCAGTTTGCCGCAGGCATGGCCAGTGCCCTAGAGGCGTTGGAAGGTCAGAAACAGCGGGGGGCCTGGGGCGGGGGGGGGGGCCTGCGGCAGGCAGAGGGCCCCCACGGAGCCCCCGCTGTGTGGCCTGGGGCCACTGCTTCATTCTGGGCCTCAGTTTACCACACCAGACCTGTTGCCGTCAATCAATTCCAACTTGTGGCAATCCCATATGACAGAGTAGAACTAAGGTCCATAGGTTTTTTTTTTTTTTTGGCTGTAATCTTTACAGTAACAGATCACCAGGCCTGCCTTCTGGGGTGCTGCTGGGTGGGTTTGGTTAGTAGTTGAGTGTAAACCATTTGCACCACCCAGGGACCTGCAGCCTCAGTTTACTCACCTGTAAAATGGGGCTTAGTCATTGCTACCTTGGAGATTTATTATGAGGATTTAATGAACTCCTGTGTGCCCCCACGTATGAAATGTACGATTCATAAGGGTATAACTCAATGAATTTTTACACATGCACACTCCTGTGACTACCTTCCAGATCAAGTTCTAGAACATTCCCAGGCTCCAGAAGTCTCCTTGTGCCCCTTCCTAGTCAGTACCCCCTCCCCAGGTAACCACTGTGTCACATCATCATCAGTTTTCAAGCATTGAGGTGGGAAGAAAAAAAAAGAACTCCCCAGTTGACCTTTCTTAAAGTCACATGTGTACCCGAGTCCCCTGAGGGTCTTGTGCAAATACTGAGCCTGGCTGAGGAGGCTGGGGTGGGGCCTGAGACCCTGTTTCTAACAGGCTTCCTGCGGTTGCTGAGGCTGCTACCCAGTGACGGACGGCACTTTGAGTAGCAAGGCTTTAGGTGGTTCTGCTACGTGTCCAAGGAGCCCTGGTGGCACAGTAGTTAAAGAACTTGGCCGCTCCGTGGGAGGAAGCTGTGGCAGCCTGCTTCCGTAAAGATCACAGCCTTGGAAACCCGATGGGGCAGTTCTACTCTGTCACACGGAGGCAGTGTGAGTCGAAATCAACTTGACAGCAGCAGTTTTGGTTTGGCTGTGTGTCTACAGAACGTGAGATCACCAAATGGCCGAGGCATTTGCTTCCTGGGGAAACTTCAGAGCTAGCAGGAAGGGGCTTGCACATCTGGGGGCACACAGAGAAATATAAGCGGGTCACGAGTGCTACAGGAGCCAGAGGGCCTGGGGGTAGGTTACTTGCTGAGTGGCAGGAACTGTGTTTAAGGGCCTGGACGCTGGAGTTGGCCTGAATTTGAGTCTTGTTCCTGTGAATTCCTGGATAGGGCACTCTGGGCCAGTGACTGCCTTCTGGGTCTTAGTTACCACACCTGTCACTTAGACATCATAGCAGCCCCCACCTCACAGCAGCTGTGCTGGGACCCTCTTCTGAGTGTCAGAGGAAGAAGGAAGTGAGCGCCTCTGGGCAGGATTCCTGGGAGCCTGGGGCAGGAAGGTGTCAACAGACAGGCAGGGCAGAGTTCCAGGGTTGACTCATCTCCCTGACTTTCTCCTTTCACCTCCAGGAGGGGCGCCCCCGCCACCCCCCACAGCACCTCCCACCTGGTCGGTCCAGAACGGCCCCTCCCCAGAGGAGGTGGAGCAGCAGAAAAGGTGGGGCCCTGTCCCTGGGCAGGGAACCACACCACGCCCAGAGTTCTAGGATGTTCCAGAACCCCTGACTCCCAAAGTTCAGAACCTGCCAACTTTCCCAGAAGACTAGAAACTCACGTCTTTCAGAAAGCCCCAACTCTTGGAGTCCCAGAAACTGTTTTTCTCTGATGGTTCAGAAATCCCTGATGCTCAGAGTAGAACCTCTTTGACCCCAAATCCCAGACCTCCCTGTTCCCAGAGTCCAGAATCTGGTTAAAGAATCTTGGCCTTTTGTAATTCAGATGTTCTTGAAAGTTTGATGGCTAGAATGCTAGCAGTCCCTCCTACTCCTCCCCCATCCCTTTCTCCACCCCCTTCCTGGGCCCTAGGGAAGGAAGGCATGGGTGGGGGATTAGGAGCCAGCTTCCCCTAATCCCAGGCTGGCTGGAGGTGAAGCAGGGGGACGTCACTGGCCATTCTCGGGGCCCTAAGTGACTGCTGCTCTATTGCCCCCTCCTCAGACAGCAGCCGGTCCAGCCGGAGCACGTGGAGCGTGAACGCAGGGTCTCCAGCACAGGTGATGGTTCTAATGGCCCTGGGAGTCGGGGGGCCTCCCTGGAGGAGAGGGCGGGCTGGCTGGACAACAAAGGATGAGGTGTCTCTCAGCAACACCCCCTTTTTGTGTGTTTCAGGAGGCCCGCCTGCTCCCCCAGCTGGGGGGCCACCCCCACCTCCAGGACCACCCCCTCCTCCAGGTCCCCCTCCTCCCCTGGGTCTGCCCCCCTCAGGGGTCTCGGCTGCAGGGCAAGGAGCAGGAGGAGGCCCACCCCCTGCGCCCCCTCTCCCCACGGCACAGGGCCCCAGCGGTGGAGGGGCCGGAGCCCCTGGACTGGCCGCAGCCATTGCCGGCGCCAAACTCAGGAAAGTCAGCAAGGTGAGGGGCCAGGGGTGCGGGGCGTCGGGTGACTGGGGCCATGATGGAATAACGGGGTGAGGCCAACCAGGAGGCCATTCCAGAAAGTCCCCTCCCCTTTTTAATTTTTCTAGCAGGAGGAGGCCTCAGCGGGGCCCACGGCTCCCAAAGCCGAGAGCGGGAGGGGCACAGGTGGGCTCATGGAAGAGATGAATGCCATGCTGGCCCGTAGGTGAGCCTGATGCCCTGCCCCAGACCCCTCAGTCCCCTTGGAAAAGCTCCAGAGAAAAAACCCACCAGCCCACTGGGAACCTAACTGAAGCAGAATCACCTGGAGATGTTTTTGAAACACATCCCTGAAAATTCTAGCTCAGCAGAGCCAGGTGGGAGGAGGGGCCAGATTCCTGTTTGGTTTCTAGTTGTTAGTTAAGGAGCCCCGGTGGCCCAGTGGTTAAGTGCTCGGCTGCTAACCGGGAGAAAAGACCTGGTGATCTGGTTCCGTAAAGATTACAGCCTAGGAAATCCTATGGGGCACTTCTACTCTGTCATATAGGGTTGCTGTGAGTTGGAATCAACTTGAGGGCACCCAACAGTTGTTAGTTGTTGTCGAGTCAACTCATGGCGACCCACGTGTGCAGCATAGAACTGCTCCATAGGGTTTTCAAGGCTGTGACCTTTCAGAAGCAGATCACCAGGCTTGTCTTCCGAGGCACCTCTGGGTGGGTTCCAACTGCCAACCTTTCGGCTAGTAGTCGAGCGCTTAACCATTTGCACTGCCCAAGGGCCCCTGTTTCATTTCTTTCCGTGAAAGTTCACCCTTCGATAGTCAGGTTTGGGATATAATGCTGGAGGATTGTCATCTCCTGAAACGACTCACATTTGTAACTGCCAAGATAGCTTTTAGAATGTTCTAAAACCCAGTATACTAGAACCTTAGGAGATCCTGCCACAGAACTCTGCAAACTCAGTTCCTAGAATCCCAGCATTCTAAAATAGAGCCCCCACCCCTAGAATTTTGTGATTCCTGAACATGAGACTCGTGGAACAACACTCTCTTTGACTTCTAAAACTAGGTCTCCTTAGCCTTCAGGAATGCCCGAACTTTAGACACTAGAATCCACGTTTCTAGTGGGGAGGGGAATTTGGTGACTGGGGGAGAACTGAAGCCATCTGTTTTTGCCTTGCCCACCTGCAGAAGGAAAGCTACACAGGTTGGGGAGAAACCCAAGGATGAATCTGCCAATGTGAGTTAGGGGCTCTTTCTGTCTGACACACCTTAGGCTGTACCACTGGGGAGAGGTATTGGGGAGGGGGGTTTGATAGGGATGGGCTGGGTTTGAACTTGAAAGAGGAATAAGAGCAGGGACTGGCTCCTGACAGTTTTATTTCCCACCAGCAGGTGGAGCCAGAGGCCAGAGTCCCAGCCCAGACTGGTGAGTGAGAGCCCAGTCTGGCTACAGGAACTACAAATCCCAGGATGCCTTGTTTTCAGATATAAAGTACCCTAAGGAAGAGTTTTTGCAGATACTGCTGGGGATTGTAGTCTCCTGAGATGGTTCTTTGCATGGAGGTTGATGAGGGAGGCTGGGGGAGAAAGATTGAAGGGAGGTACTCCTCGTCCCTCATCTTTCTGATTTGTTGCCTATCCCCCAGAATCTGTGCGAAGACCCTGGGAGAAGAACAGCACAACTTTGCCAAGGTGGGCAGTTAATACCAGGGTCTCATCCCCCTAGAAAAGCTGAACTTGCCAAATTTATAGAGAGGAGCAACGTATGATGCCTGGAATGGGAGACAGGTCCTCGCTCTAACCCCATATTTGTCCCAAACCACCCCAACTCTCTCAGGATGAAGTCTTCTTCTTCAGTGACCACTTCCGAGGCCCACCCCTCTACACCAAGCTCCAGTGATGAGACAGACCTGGAGAGGGTGAAACAGGTAACTTGGGGGAGGGGGCTGGGAGTAGGGTTGGGGGTAAAAATGGGCCACAGGAAGAGAGGGGGTCTAAGTCCGGACCCTGCCAGTGACCTCAGTTTTCCATTCTGAGAAATGGAGCAATTCTGTCAGGTCAGGGTCAACATTTACCAGTGCCTGCGGCAGACCTTACTAATCTATCACCACACTTATTCCCGATGAGTACCCAGAATCCTTTCCAGCACATGGCCCCAGACAGACATCCACCACTGATCAGAGCTGGCAGGAGCCTGGAATGTATTTGCCAGCCCTGGTACTGGGTGTTCTCCAGTACTTTTCTTCTGGCTCCAAAGATCCAGAATTCTTCTCTAAAATTCTCCAGTCATTCTGTGACCTTGCCATCCATGTCATGGGAGGGGTGGGGTATCTTGAACCTCCTTTCTCTGGCCCATCAGTCAGTGAGAAGAGGGGATTTATTTCTGCAGTTCCTTAAGCCCCCTTCCCCCTGACTGGCTACACTCTCTTATTTTCAGGAACTTCTAGAAGAGGTGAGAAAGGAGCTGCGGAAAGTGAAAGAGGAAATAATTGAAGGTAAGCTTTTTTTTAACATTTATTTTGGAGAGATCCCGCCCCTTGGAATGAGCCTTGTTTTGGAAAGAAAGGGGGATGAGACTCTGCCCCTGACATCTGGCCCTTGTTTCCTTCCAGCCTTTGTCCAGGAGCTGAGGAAGCGGGGTTCCCCCTGACCACAGGGACCCGGAGGATCGCACTTCTCCTTTCCGCACACCCTGCCTGTCACCCAGCTTTTCCCTGCCTCTACTTGACTTGGAATTGGCTGAAGACTACACAGGAATGCGTCTTTCCCACTGCCCATCCCGCTTGGAAAATTCCAAGGAGGTGTGGCTTCCTTGGTGCCATGCCCACACCCATACCGGCTGCTGATTGGCTGAGGAGGCCCCCACCCTCTGCTCCCTTTGGTCCTTCCCCTCTGCCATCCCCTCTGGGCTGGTTCCTCTACTGGGGATGTACCAATTAGCCCCACAGTCAGGGGGAAGGAAGGAGGGAATTACACATTCCCTGGTTCTACTTTCACTTTATCGCTTAATGCCTTCAATTTTTTTTTTTTTTTTTTAAGAAAATAAATATATATATATTTGGGTTTTTTGGGGGGTGGGAAGGGAAATTTTTTTTCGCTTTGGTTTTGATAAAATGGGGTACGGGGAGTTTTTAAATGCAATAGCCCCAGGCTTGTCCCATTTGGGGCAGCTATCTAAGGGGGGGCTGTCCCTTCAGGTTGGGGGGTCCCTCACCCCAGTCCAGGGACCCCCCCCTTCCCTTTGGCTCCTTCCCCTTTTCTATGAGGAATTAAGATGCTGTAACTTTTTGGAACCTCAGTTTTTTGGTTTTTTATTTGAGTAGGTTTGGTGGTCCAGGCCATTTTTTACCCTTGGAGAAAATAAGATGAGGAAGAAAGGATAAGGGGAGGAAATCTCTCCTGCCTTCACCTTTAGCTTCTTGAAAATGGGTCCCTGCAGAATAAATCTGCCGGTTTTTATAAATGTGAAGATCTCTGGTGTGATTTGAAGGGCTGCTCTGATGAGGATAGAGGGGTGCCCATCCCTTGGCACCGTGTATGGGAAGACTTGGTTCTCTCTGGAGCCCTACAGTGCTTGGCTGCTAACCAAAAGGTCGGCGGTTGGAACCCACCAGCCGCTCTGTTGGCAAAAGATATGGCAGTCTGCTTCCGTAAAGATTACAGCCTTGGAAGTCCTATGGGGCAGTTCTACCCTGTCCTATAGGGTCGCTATGACTTGACGGCAGTGATTTTTTGGTTTTGGTTCTCTTTGCTGAGATCCTTGCCCTCCCTTCGGTCCTCTGCCTTCCACTCATCTTCCTCCTACTTGCCCAGCACCCAGCATAACCTGGGCCTCCACTCGCCCTTCCTCCTCAGGTCCCTTACCATGCAACTTCCTCCCCCTCCCCCACCTACTTCCCTACCCTGGAGGAAGGAGCCTGGGCAGTCTCTCATCAGCTGTGTGGCCTTGGGCAAGTCCTTTTGCTTTCCCTGGGCCTCAGTTTCCCACTGGGAAAGGGCTCATAGGAGAATTCTGCCCCGCTCCCATCAGAGCCCACCCAGCTCCTCCCATTTTTCATGAGCCTTGTACCCATTCTGCAGCCGCACATCGTGGTTCTCAGATACGTTTTTAAGATGACTTCTTCACCCCAGTGCGCTTTTAATTATAAAACATTTACAGTCTGAAAAAAATAGAATTAAAAAGTCAAAAGGCTCATACACCCACCCACCTCTTCAGTAGGTTGGCAGCGGGTGGGGTGGGTAACACTGGCTGGTGGAATATTCCATTTGGGTGGGGTGGGGAGCTCCTGGATGAGAGGCAGGTAGCCCCACTAGAGGCCACTTCCATGAAGAGGGGGGGACTGTGGGACCAGTCCAAAGCCAGGACGGAAAGAAGGGGATCCCTGAGTACTCTGAGGAATTGATCTGAATGGAAGATGGGGGGTGGGAGTGTGTGTCGCAATCTGACCCATGCAGTGGCGGGGGCAGGTGGGTCCCCATGAGAGATTACTGAAGAGGAGGAGACGGGTAAGGAAGGTAGAAAAGTCTAGGGGCTTTGGAGACAGGAAAATAGGGAGCTGAGATGGAAGGATAGGATGGATTAGCCCACGTCAGGATCAATTTTTCCACCCGAAGAGGCAAGTCCTGCTGGAACAGACCACGGATGGGAGATAGGGTGGAATTGAGCGGGAAGACCCCCGCCATTCCAGTGGATTGTGCCACAGACTAAAGGATGGAGGGAGGATCTGTTGGAATAATCCACTTAGGTAGGGGAGGATCCCAGTCGAAGGTGGATTAGAGGCAGAGTGACTCACTGGAGCTAAGGCAGTCCAACAGCCTTGTTCTTGTCATTTTTTTCCCCCTAACGAGTGTGGATTGAAGGTGACGGGGTAGAGAAACCATTGGAAGTTTCCGCATTTTCATTACACCGGTCTGTACCAATGAGGACGAAGAAGGGGGCGTTCTTGTGTAGTGGATGAGTGTCCCAGGAAGGGACCACCCCTTAGGTAAATGGGGGGTGTGTGTGACAGAATGAGAGATGGATAAGTCCAGTGGCAGGATGCAATTTTGTTTTGCCAAAAAAGTGAGAAGGATGTCCTGCTGGGCCCGAATTTGTGGGGTGGGGTGCATGGGAAGACACCGCCTTTCCATTCCAATGTGCTGAACCAATGGGCTAGGAGAGTGGGGTGTCCCTGTTGGAATGTTCTACCAGGGGGTGTGGAGGTCCTAGTGGCAACTAGGCAGGTTAGTAGGGAGGTTACCAAATGCTTGTTGGAGCAGCCCCAGTCCAGGGTTCCCTTTGCCCCTACAGGGACCAGGAGGGGCCATGTGGGTCAGTCCAGGCAGGGGAAGTGCAGAGAGAAGGCCAAGTCGGACGTCGCAGCCCTGACAACTGTTAGGTCAAGGCCCCCTATTCCGCAGGCTCTGCCTTGTACACGGGCGGCGCCGCGGGCGGTGCCAGGGGCGTGGCCGGGCATGTGGGCGGTGCCAGGGGCGTGACCGGGCATGCGGGCGGTGCCACGGCCGGTGCCATGGGTGTGGGTGGTACCAGGGGCAGTGCAGAGGGCGCGGGCGGCGCGTCCCGGGGGCCAAGCTGGGTGCGCATCTCCTGCAGCTGCGCCCGCAGCTCCTCCAGGGCGCTCTGCGACGGCACCGCCTGCACCTGAGCCTGCAGAGTCTCGAGCATCAGCGACAGGTGGTCCACCTCGTCTTGCAGAGTGTCCCAGGCGGCGCTCTGCTCCAGCTGCTTGTGGCGCTGGTGCCTCTGGTGGCGCCAGAACTCGAGCACCAGGCAGCCGCCGGCCACAAGGAAGATGGTGGCCTCGCCCAGCAGTTCGGCGCCCAGCTCGGCGGCTGCCTCCTCGTTCAGCGGTTTGATGGCTTCACCCCGTAAGCCCATGATGCGCATCTTGGTCCGCATCTCCACCCAGTGGTACACTGTGGGGTAAGACAGGAGTCGGGCCGCGCTCGGGGAGTCCCCTGCAAGCCTGCCCCTCCGCGCCTCGGTGTCCCCCCGTCGGAGCAAGGGGGACGCGGTGGCCAGAATCACCAGGGTGGGTTGAGGGTGCGAAAGGCGCTTTAAAACAAGACCTGCGCCTGGCCCCACCCTGGGGATGTCAAGTCACCCAGCCTGGGCCGGACGCGAGGGCGTCTTTTAAAAGCGCCCAGAAGATTCTGAGGAGCAGTCAGGGATGAGAAACCCAGCTCTGGAAGGGAAGTCCTCAGACTGGGGGCCACGTACCTGGAAGGTCACAGGAGCTCCAGGAGCGAAGTCCACGGAAGGTGTAAAGCTGGTTCCCGCTGCTCCTTCCACAACCCCCACCCCCATCCCCACCCCCACCCGCACCCCGCGGGCCAGCAGGGCTTCTCCCTCCTTCCGCTAAGGTGAGGCTGGCGGTTCTGGGCTCCAGAAGCACGTTTACTATGGAGGTTTTGGCACTTACCTTGGAAGGCGCTCAGGGGTTGAGCGACGCTACTCTAAGGAGAACCCCTTCCTACCTAACCACTTATTCATGTGAACAAGGCTTCTCAGTCTGCATCGTTACAAACGCGACAGAGGAGTAGAACTGATGCTGGAACTCTGGGTGGATTCGAACCGTCAACCTTTAGGTTAGTAGTCAAGCGCAAACTGCTTCAGCAACCCAAGGACCTTTTGACTCACTCCAGCACTAATTAACATTCATCCACGGATACATGAGCTGATTGGGTGGAAAAGCCCCATCCAGCTCACTGCAAGATGAATTTCTGATAACGTTTTATATTTCTCCCCTTCCAATTATCCTCCGCAGCAACCACACTGTGATCTCTTAAAATAGTTACCCTTTCTTCCTTTTAGTTAGAAAAATAAAATTTGTATATGGGGGGAATTATTTATACAACATAGAAGGGAGTAAATTTGAAAACAGAAGTCTGCCTTGCCGCCTCCAGCTTTTGTCCTGCTCCTCAAAGGTTAACCAACTTTAGATCCTTTTTGCATTTATTTCTTCTACTTTAACCTTATGATAAAAAATAGTAAGTTTATACCTCTATTTCTTGCTTGACTAAACTGAATTTTTAAAAATATTATGTGTTGAAATGGCAAATGTTTTGTTATATATATTTTTACCACAATGAAGAAGCATGACTTGATTTTCCACTTCCACCTCCACGATGAAACATATGGAATACTTTATCTCCTTCCCTCCACCCTCCCAATTTTTACAAATGATTATCTTTATTTTTTACTGTCTATTAGTAACTTTTGACATTCTAAATAACATGCCTATTATCTCAACTTCCTGACACCTGTACCTGTAAGTACATTAACTGCCCTACCCTGCCTTCCACTCTCTTCCTCCACTTCACCACCTATGGTCTGTCTGCTATAGTATTATTTTTATCACATTAAGGTGTCTTAGGTTACAGTAAGTTTTCAGTATTTTTTCCATAAGCTGAGTCTAAAAATGGAAATATAGAGCATGTATAATATTAAGATTATGTAAACACTAATCACTATGGATCCATAACAAAGATGTAATTTTATTTCACTCAACCAGTGCCATTGGAAGCATTAACATTAAATGGCAGCTTGAAATATTCATCAGTTGCTTCACTTCGTGCCACATTTTAATTTTCTCATATTTATACCTTGATTTTACTGTACGAAGCATTTAGTTTTCCCTAGAGCACTGTTTCTTAAATTGCCAGATGTGACCCACAAATGTTTAACTCACCATGTAACCAGGATCATCCAGCTTCTTGCTCCTGTTCTTTTTATTAAATAGTTGATTGCGAACAGTGTCTGCTCTCTGGGCTGTGGCAGGGCTGTCCTGCCAGGATATCTTCAGACTGTTCTCCTTCACGCTGTAGGAAACCCATGTCCTCCTCTTTCTTGAATTCCACTTGCGTTTTGCTGAAGTATATCCTTAATACCTTTTTCAGAAAGGATGCCTGGTAGGTTAAGTGTTTTGAATCCCTGTATGTTTGAAATATATTTTTCCACCTTCACAAGAAACTAGATGATAGTTTCTAGACCCAGAATTAGTGGTTCAAAATCACATTCCCTCCAAAGCTTGGAGGCCTGGTTCCATTACCTGGAGTGGGGAGAAGTGTTTTTCTTCATCTCTTTGGCACTGACATTGCACCGAGTGAGTCTCTCTCATTTCCCTTACTTGCCACTCTTCTGTTTGAACCCAGTTTCTCGCTTTAGTCCTGGGAATTTTTCTTGTCTTATGCATTTCCTCCTCTCCCTTTTCTCTTTATACTCTTCTGGAACACTTCCCAGTCAGAGGGTGGCTGTCTGGCACTGACCCTCCACTGCTCTCGACTTTCCTGTTTATCCATCACTCCTCTTTGCTACATGTTCTGGGCACTGTCACTAACTTTCCTTTCAGAACTTCTACCATTTTCTCTTTTAGCGACCATGTTTATGATTTCCATTAAGTCTTCCTTTGTAAAAAATTTTATTATAAAACATTCCAAACATACAGGCAGGTTTAGAGGCTCCACCTAGCTTTATCAAGTCTTCATTTTGATAAGTGAATTAATTGCAAGTGTTGAGAATGTAGTCAGTCATGTTAGTCATGCTAACATGAAGCTGTGGAGCAGGGTGCCTGGCCAACGCCAAAACTGAGGCAGGACTGACCCTGGGGACTGACTCCCAGGAAGTGTCTCTCCTAGAGCCTTCTACTCCCTCCTCTCCTTCCCTACAGCCACTGCCCCAGTCCAGCCTCTCTTCTTCCACCTGGCTGCTGGTCTCTCTGCCCCAGTCTTGCCCCCTCCAATCCAGGCCCCCAACAGCAGCCAGAGGGATCTATCTAAAGCGCAAATCTGACCCTGACCTTCCTCCCGCTCAGAACCTGCCATGGCTCACAGTGCCTTTGGGATAAACGCCAAAATCTTTAGCATAATTTTGAAGACCCCTATACATCTCTCCAGACTGATGTTTAGAATGAACTAGCCCCTCCAATGCTCCCCAAGCCTCTGCTATTTTCATAAAACAAAACCAAACCCGTTGCTGTCGAGTCGATCCCGACTCATAGTGACCCTATAGGACAGAATAGAGCTACCCCATAGGGTTTCCAAGGCTGTAATCTTTACAGAAGCTGACTGCCACACCTTTCTCCCAAGGAGCGGCTGGTGTGTTCAAACCACTGACCTTGCGGTTAGCGGCTGAGCACTTACCCACTGCGCCAGCAGGGCTCCTTGCTATTTTCATAGACTGTTTGATTGTCTGTCTGTAATTTATCTAAATGATTCAGTAGACACCACATGATGGAGACATGCATTGGTTCCTTTGACGCTACACCCTTGGGGCAGGTACTTAAACAGCAGCAGGACCCTGATCAAAAAGACTTGCAGGGAGGTCAGTTCACTTTGGGAGGACAGGAAGCAGAAGTCCACACTCCAGGGCAGGCCAGGACAAGCTTCTGTTAGATGAATGCAAACCGTTGACGAGGTGTGTAAAAACATCTCAGCCTCTGGTGTGAGGAACCCTACTGGCTGCCCCGATGGGCAGGGTCAAGGTGAAAACCCTGGGACTGGTTCAACAAGGCAGCTCAGTGCCCAAGTCCTGGGCAGGATCCACACTTCTCCCTGAAAGAAGGTATCATAACCATCACTAAACAGCAGACAGATGATCTACTACTCTAACCTTGACCTGGGAACAAGTCAGACTCAAGCTGGGTCAATTTCAGAATCAATATATCCATGTACACAGACACGTGCATGTACACACACACATGCACGCACACAAAAAGCTTTTGAAATTATAATTGGGATTAACTTGAATCTATAAATCCGTTTGGAGAGATCTGACATGTTTACAGTATTGAATCTTCCAATCCATGAACATGGCTCTCTCTCTTTATTTAGGTCTTTTACGTTATTATCTGGATTATGCTTTGTAGTTTTCAGAGTAGAGGTCTTGCACAGATCTAGTTCAGTTTATTCCTGTGTATTACCTATTTTTGGATACTATTTTGAATAGCATCATTTTAAAATTTCATTTTCTATTTGTTTGACTATAGAAATGAATTGATTCTTCTATACTGACTTTGTATCCAGTGACATTGCTAAGTTAATTTTTATTAGTTCTTGTAGTCTGTAGATTCTTTTAATTGTACATATATACTCTTGTTGTTGTTGGATGCCGTTGAGTTGATTTTGACTCACAGCAACCCTATGTGACAGAGCAGAACTGCCCCATAGGGTTTTCTTGGCTGTGATTTTCCCAGAAGCAGATCGCCAGGTCTTTCTCCCACAGAGCCACTGGGTGGGTTCGAACCACCGAACCACCAACCTTTTGGTTAGTAGCCAATCCCTTAACCATTGTGCTATGAGGGCTCCTTACGTGTATAACCTAGTCATCTGTAAATAAGAACTTTTTTCCCCTTCCTTTCCAATTCCTTTGCCCTTTATTCCTTGGCTCCTTTGCAATACCGGAGAAGAAAGTATGATATTTGCAGTAGGTTTTTATCAAATTAAGGAAGTCCCCTCTGTCCCTAGTTTGCTAAGAGTTTTTACCACGAATGGGTGTCTGTTTTCATCAGATACTTTCTTTGCACCCATCTAAATGATAATAAGTTTCCTTCTTCGGTTTTTCTTGTAAATATGGTGAATTACATGAATGAATCTTTTTTAAATCCACACTTGGATTTCTGAAGTGGAGCCCTTTTGTGTGATGTATTTTCCTTTCTATATATTGTTGGATTTGCTTTGCTAATATTTTGTCGAGGATGTCTGTGCCTGTGTTCATGAGAGAGATGGACTGTAATTTTCCATTCTTGAAAAGTCATTGTCAGATTGGGGTGTCAAGGTGATACTGCTTCAGAAAAGAAGCCAGGGTGTGTTGCCGACTTTTGGTCTCTTCAGGAAGGGTTCATGAAGGGTGCGTAGTGGATTGGAATCAACTGTACTGTAAAAATATCAATCACCCATAGATTCATACAATACCAATCCAAATCTAAGCAGGATCCCTTAACCGATTTAAAATGTATATGGACTACAAGGCTAAACATAGGTTTATCATATGATCCAGCAATTGTGCTCCTAGGTATTCACCCAAATGAGTTGAAAATATATGTCCACATAAAAACCTGCATAAGAATGTTGATAGCAGCTTTATTCATAATTGCCCCCAAACTGGAAGCAAGCAAGATGCCTTTCAATAGGTGAATGGATAAACAAACAGTGGTACATCCATGCAGTGCAGTATTATTCAGTGGTAAAAAGAAACGTGCTATCAAGTCCTGAAAATACCTGGAAGAAGCTTAAATGCATATTGCTAAGTGAAAGAAGCCAGTCTGAGAAAACTACATACTATATGGTTACAGCTATGTAACATTCTGGAAAAAGCAACAGTATAGACAGTAAAAAGATCATTGGTTGCCAGGGGCTGAGGCGGGGCAAAGGATGAACAGGTGGAGCCCGGGGCATTTTAAGGGCAGTGAAACTGTTCTGTGTAATACTGCAATGGTGGACACAAGACGTTATGCATTTGTCAAAACCCACAGGACTGTCCAACACAGAGTGAACCCTAATGTAAACTATGGGCTTTAGGCCATAAAAATATATCAGTGTTGGTTTATCAATTGTAACAAAGATACAACACAAATGCTAGATGTTAACAGGAGCATTGTGCAGTGTGAGGGGGGAGAGGGAGGATATGAGAACTCTGTGCTTTCTGCACAATTTTTCTATAAATCTAAAACTTCTCTATCCATCAGCCTGAGACCAGAAGAACTAGATGGTGCCTGGCTACCAGCAGTGTCCGCCCTGACAGGGAACACAACACAGAGTCCCTGACAGAGCAGGAGAAAAGTGGGATGCAGAACTCAAATTCTAGTAAAAAGATCAGACTTAACAGTCTGACTGAGACTGGAGGAACCCCGGAAGACATGACCCCTGGACTCTCTGTTAGCCCAAAACTAAAACCATTTCTGAGGCCAACTCTTCAGACAAAGATTAGACTGGACTATGGGACATAAAAGGATACTTGTGAAGAGTGTGCTTCTTAGCTCAAGCAGATACATGAGACTAAATGGGCAGCTCCTGTCCGGAGGTGAGATGAGAAGGCAGAGAGGGTCAGGAGCTGGCTGAATGGACATGGGAAATCTGGGGTGGAAAGGAGGAGTGTGCTGTCACATTACAGGGAGAGCAACTAGGGTCACATAACAATGGGTGTATAAATTTTTGTATGAGAGACTGACTTGAATTGTAAACTTTCACTTAAAGCACAACTAAAAAAAAAAAGGTGTATGCAAAGAAAAGAAAAACAACTGTTTTAAAATAGTAACTAAAAATTAACTTTGCATGTCTTACATGTTAATGTTTTACATATGTTAATAAATCATACATCAAAAATAAATAAATAAATAAAATTTGGTTCTCTAAAGCCACTCACTTGTAGTATTTCTCTTCCTTGCCCTTAAGGCAGTGTTACGGACTGAATTTGTGTCTCCCAAAAATATGTGTGGGAATCCTAACCTCTATACCTGTAGAGGGGCCCTGGTGGTGCAGTGGTTAAGAGCTCGGCTGCTAACCAAAATGGTCAGCAGTTCAAATCCACTGGCCGCTCCTTGGAAACCCTATGGGGCAGTTCTACTCTGTCCTATAGGGTAAATATGAGTCAGAATCGATGCAACGGTCACAGTTGTTTGTTTTTGTGTTTTTAATACCTGTGGGAGTCTTTGGGTGGCACTATCGTTAAGCCCTTCCTGACTACTAACTAAAAAGGTTGGTGGTTTCAAACCCACCTGGAGGCTCCTCCTTACAGCATCACTGCAAAACTAATACAAGCCGGCAGACTTGACCTTGGCCCCTTGTCAAACGGGCCCGGGACTGCTAATTTCAAGGTGCCGTGACTGTCTGTTCTCCTCCCGGCTTTTTGCCAGAAGCCTATTTAACCTCCTTGTTGTGAAATAACACCCGGAAGAGAGACTGGCCAGGGCTGAGAACTCTTTCCTCCCAGCAGCCTAATGATGCTCCCAGGCTTCGGCGTGGGTGGAGGGAGCACGTCTGCGAGGGGACCCTGAGAAGTCACTGAGGGTCAGTTAGAAGGCAAAGAGGATTCAGACAGAACAGAGGACTGACAAAGTCAGGCCGTCGCTCAAAATGGGGGAGCGTGGCTACCACTTGTGCTGACGGAACTCAGAGATGATAACAGTACATTTCTTTCCTATTTTAATAAAGGCCAAAGATGAAGAAATTGAAGACTTCTACCAACTTATGCAGTCTGAAATTGATCGAACATGCAATCAGGACGCATTGATAATTACTGGTGATTGGAATGAGAAAATTGGAAACAAAGAAGAAGGATCAGCAGTTGGAAAACATGACCTTGGTGATAGAAACAATGCCAGAAATCACATGATAGAATTTTGCAAGACCAACGACTTCTTTATTGCAAATACTTTTTCAACAACATAAATGGCGACTATACACGTGGGCCTCGCCAGATGGAATACACAGGTATCAGATCGACTATATCTGTGGAAAGAGACAATGGAAAAGCTCCATATCATCAGTCAGAACAAGGCCAGGGGCCGACTGTGGAACAGACCACCAATTGCTCATATGCAAGTTCAAGTCGAAGCTGAAGAAAATTAGAACAAGTCCACAACAGCCAAAGTATGACCTTGAGTATATCCCACCTGAATTTAGAGACCATCTCAAAAATATATTTGACACACTGAACACTGATGACCGAAGACCAGATGAGTCGTAGAATGACATCGAGGACATCACACACGAAGAAAGCAAGAGGACATTAAATAGACAGGGTATGGGTCTGGAAAAAAGTGAGAAGACAAGGTACAACGTCAACACGCAAGAATCAGTCGGGTTTCTATTTATCATCAGTGAGCAAGCAGAAAGGACGTTAAGGAAACATTAACATTTATAATAGCATCTAAAAGAATAAAAAACGAAAACCCGTTGCCGTTGAGTTGATTCTAACTCATAGAGATCCTGTAGGACAGAGCAGAACTGCCCCATAGGGTTTCCAAGGAGTGGCTGGTGGATTCGAACTGCCGACCTTTTGGTTAGCAGCTGAACTCTTAATTACTGTGCCACAAGGGCTTCAAAAGAATAAAGTACCTAGGAATAAATTTAACCAGGAAGGTCAAAGACTTGTACACAGAAAACTAGAAAACATTACTCAAAGAAATGAAAGAAGACCTAAAGAAATGGAAGGACATTCTGTGTTGGTGGATTGGAAGGCTTAATATAGTTAAGATGTCAATATGACCCAAAGCAATCTACAAATTCAATGCAATCCCCATCAAAATCCCAAAAGCCTTCTTTGCAGAAATGAAAAAGCCAGTCCTCCAACTTATATGAAAGGGCAATCATGCTAAATAGCTAAAGCAATCTTAAAGAAGACGAATTAAGTAGGAGGGCTCACACTTCCTGATTTCAAAACATACTATAAAGCCACAGTAATTAAAACAGCCTGGTACTGGTATAGACATATAGACCAATGGGATAGAATTGAGAGTCCAGACATAAATCCATACATCTGTGTTTAGCTGATTTTCAACAAGTGCCAAGTCCATTCCACATGAAAGGAAGAGACTCTTCAATAAATGGTGCTGGGAAACTTGGATTTCACATGTAGCAGAATGAACAAGGATCCATGCCTCACACCATACACAAAACCCAATTCAAAACGGATCAAAGACCCAAATGTGAAAACTCAAACCATAAAATTCTTAGAAGAAAATATAAGGGCATAGCTGCAGAACCTAGTTTTTAATGATTATCAGATATGACAACAAAAGCACAAGCATCAAAACACAAAACAGATAAATGGGACTTCATAAAAATTAAATGCTTTTCATTGAAGGAGTTTATCAAGAAACTGAAAAGACACCGTACAGATTGGGAGAAAATTGGTTCACACCGCCAAGTGCATTAACCATTTGAACCATTCAAGGATTCTCCGTGATCTTCCTGACCTGACCCTCGTCTCCTCTGCTCAATAAGCTCCTCCTTTACTAACCAACAGGACAACTGATCTGGTTTTTTCAGCAACTCATTTGCATGGGGAAAAAAAAAAAAAGATTGTGCACGTGGTGGAAACTGTTCTACATGAAGAGACTGAGACATAACCAAATTTCAAACAAACCAACTGCAGAAGGCCATTTTTGCGGCAATCAGGCAAATGTGAATATAGATCACATTAAGGAATTAATGTTAATTATTAGAGATGGTAATGGGTTTGTAGATATGTAATATTTATTCTTATTTTTTAGACATGAATGCTTAATTTGAGGGACTAAAAGATGACATATGGCAAACAGAAACCTGTATACCAATGTTCACTGCAGCACTTTTCACAACAGCTCCAAAGTGCAAACAATGGAAAGGTCCATCAACAGACGAATGGATAAACAAAGTCTCGTACGTACACACAATGGAATCCTACTCATCCATAAAGAGAAATGAGGTCCTGGTGCACGCCACAACATGCAAGAACCTTGAAAACATCATGCTGAGTGAAACAAGTCAGTGGCAAAAGGACAAATACTGCATGATCTCACTTACATGGAATAAGCAATGGTACAGAAACCAAAGATTATTAGTGTTTACCAGGGGTGGGAGAGAGGGGGGAAGGGGGAGTTATTGCTTAGGGGGCAGTGAGTTTATGTTCATGGTGGTGGAATGATTTGGAAAAGGATACTGTAATGGTTGTACAACATGAAGAATGTAATCAATGTCACTGAATTATACACATAGAAATTGTTGAGATGGCAGATGTTTTGCTGTGTATATTGTCACCACAGGAAAAAAAAAAAGTGAGAAGATAAGCCACAGTCTGGGAGAAAATATTTGCAAATCATATATCTGATAAAGGATATGTATCCAGAATATATAAAGAGCTTTTAAAGCTCAACAAAAGAAAATAAACAACCCAATTACCATGGGCATCCCGCCAAAATAGACATTTCACCAAAGAAGATATATAAATGGCCAATAAGCCCATGAAAAAATGCTCAACGCATTAGCTATTAGAGAAATACAAATTAAAAACACACTGAGGTAGTGTTTCACACCCACTAGAAAGACTATGGTAATCAAAACAACAGGTGATACCAAGTGGTTAAGAGGTTACAGATGACATGAATGTAACTTCGGCATGTGTGGAGGAGGGCTGCCTTGCCCATCTGTTCACCTGCCTGGTTCTGTTATAAAAGCCACAAAAAACCAAACCCGTTGCCATCGAGTCGATTTTGACTCATAGCGACCTTATAGGACAGAGTACAAATGCCCCATAGGGTTTCCAAGGAACAGCTGGTGGATTCCAACTGCCAACCTTTATGGTTAGCAGCCGAGTGCTTAACCACTGCGCCACTAGGGTTCTGTTTTAGGGGCAGGAAATAAACTTTAGTTCAATTAGGATCATTAATTACACATTTTGGGTCCCTTGGTTACAGCAAAGGAGCCCTGGTGGCACAGCTACTAACCACAAGATTGCTGGTTCGAGCCCACCAGCAGCTCTGAGGAAGAAAGATGTGGCAGTTGGCTTCTGTAAAGATTACAGCCTCGGAAACCCAATGCAGCAATTCTACTCTGTCCTATAGGGTTGCTATGAGTTGGAACTGACTTGGCCGCAATGAGTTTTGGTTACAGCATTGGTGTCCCTAAATATAGACTTCTCAAGGTTCCTAATTACATAGCCTTGGCCTCCAGTGAGCTACCTACTATCCTTTCAACGTATTCTTTGTTTGCTTCTGTTGGTCCACGACAGTTTCTGTTGCTGGTGAGGCAGTCTTCACCAATGATGACAAAATATAATGTTTACTGAGGATTTACTCTGTGCAGTGAGTTGGAATCCACTCAACAGCAACAGGTTTTTTGGTTTTTGGAGGCACCTTTCTAGCAGGAGTCCTGGTGGTGCAATGGTTAAGTGCTCGGCTGCTAACCAAAGGGGAGAAAGACCTGGTGATTTGGTTCTGTAAAGATTACAGCCTAGAAAACCCTATGGGGCAGTTCTACTCTGTCACACGGAGTCGGAATCCACTCAATGGCACACAACAAGAGGCATCTTCTTAAGTGCTTTGCCTTAATAACTGAATTTATTCTTATAATAACCCATGAGGGAGGTTCTGTTCTCAGGCACAAAGTACAGTAACTGGCTCAAGCTCACCCAACCAGTAATGAATGAAATGTGGTACATCCATACAACGGAAATATTATTCAACCATTAATAAGGAATGAAGTTCTAACCACGGCCTCATCTACCCCAAGACCAGAACTAGATGGTGCCCGGCTACCACTACCAACTGTTCTAATCAGAGCTACAGTATAGATGGACTCTGATAGAATAGGAGAAAAATGTGGAACAGAATCTCAAATTGCTAAAAACAAACAAAACCAGACCTACTGGACTAGTTGAGACTATTGATTGCCCTCAGATATTTTTCAAACCTTGAACTGAAACTAACCCCTGAGGCCACCTTGTAGCTAAATAACAAACTGGCTCAAAAAATAATGAGTATCACCTGTAAGTACTGTGCTCCTTTAAAAAATCACTTGTATGAGACCGAACAGTCCATAATTACTTTAAAACAAAGATGAGAATGTAAAGGGGCAGCGAAACTAAATTCACGGAGATGGAACAACCGGGATGGAAATAATGAGAATGTCCACTCATTGTGAAGAATGTAACCAATGTCACTGGACAACTTGTGTGGAAATTGTTGAGTGGGAACCTAAACTGCTGTGTAAACCTTCATGGAAAACACAATAAAATATAAGCAAAAAAAAAAAAGGAATGAAGTTCTGATATGCACTACAATATGGAAGAACCTCAAAAACAAGATGTTGAGTGAAAGAAGACAGACACAAAAGGTCACATATTGCATGGTTCCATTTATATGAAATGTCCACAATAGGTAAATCCACAGAGACAACAAGTAGATTAGTGGTTGTCACTAGCTGAGGGGAGAAGAGAATGCGGAGTGACTGCTTAATCGGTGTGATGGTTAAGGTTGTATATCAACTTGGCTGGGCCATGATTCTCAGTGGTTTGGCAATTAGGATGTAGTTTGGCAGCTGTGTAATGATGTAATCTCCTCCGTAATGAGATCTGATATAATGTAATCACATCCATGATGAGATCTGCCATGAGCAGCCAATCAGTTGAAAGGGAGTTTCCTTGGGGATGTGGCCTGCATCCAATATATATGGACTTTCTGGCAAAGCTCGCTGGCTTTTGCTCGCTTTGGATCCTGCATCTGGCTCATCACTTGACTTCCAGTTCTTGGGACTTGAGCTAGCAGCTTACTTGCCGGTCTTGGGTTCACCAGCCCTGCAGCTATGTGAGTCAGGAGAAGCCTCCAGCCTGACCCACGGACTTGAGATTTTCCAGCCTCTACAACTACATGAGCCATTCCCTTGATATAACTCTCTCTCTCTATATATATATATATACATGCTTCACTGGTTTTGCTTCTCTAGAGAACCCAGCCTAAGACAATGGGTATGGGATTTTATTTTGGGGTGATGACATTGGTCTGGAATTAGACAGAGGTGAATAAACTACATGCCACCGAAGTGTCCACTTTAAAATGGTTAATTTTAAAAAATTAAATAAATAAAATGATTAATTTTATGGAATTTCACATCAATTTAAAAAAAAAAAAAGAGCACAAGACTGCACAAGATTGCAAAATGGTCCCACCGTGGAATCGGGGCGGGGGGGCCTGTGAAGTCAGGGCCTTGCCCCGTCCCGTGACTGGCACTAACGCCCGCCTCGCCAGCCAGCCAGGCACCTCAGCCACAGCTGCTGCTCCTGCTCTCCCTGGCTGCACCCCCCGCAGGAAGCCAAAAAGAAAACAGCAGTTTTTGCAGAGGGATTATCCAGCATCTATGGGCCGTGCACCCTGGAATTTGCGGCCTACTGTGACAGAAGGCAGATCAGTGGTTGCCTGGGGAAGCAGAGTGGGGAGGGGCTGGGGGGAGGGATTCCAAAGGGGCCCGAGGAAACTTTGTGGGGGGTGTTATGGGTTGAATTGTGTCCCCCAAAAAGATATGCTGAAGTTCTAACCCCTGGTAACTGTGCACGTGACCTTGTTTGGAAATAGGGTCTTTGAAGATGTTATCAGTTGGGTTAACATGAGGTCATACTGGAGTGGGGTGGGTCCTGACCCAATATGAGTGGTGTCCTTATAAAAGAGGAGACGAGACAGACAGAGGGACACGGCCATGTGAAGACGGAGGCAGAGATTGGAGTTCGGGATCGACAGGCCAAGGAATGCCAAGGATTGCCAGGAACCACCAGAAAATTGGAAGAGGTGAGGAAGGATCTTCCCCTTCAGAGAGCCTACCCACACTTTGATTTTGGACTTCTGGCCTCTAGAACTAAGAGGACAGATAAATCCCTGTTGTTTTAAGCCACCCAGCTGTGGTGCTTTGTTGAGGCGGCCCCAGGACACTAACAGGGGTGATGAGATGTGCTCACCATCTTCACTGTGGTGAGCATGTCACAGGCGTGTACATACGTCACCACATCCCACCACACACTTTATATGTGTGCAGGGCTTTGTATGTCACCGATACCCCAATAGGAGCCCCTAGGTGCTGCAAACGGTTAACACGCTCTTCTGCTAACCCAAAGGTTGGAGGCTCAAGTCCACCCAGAGGCACCTTGGAAGAAAGGCCTACTTTGTTTCTACTTCCAAAAGATCGGCCATTGAAAACCCTGTGGACCCTCCCATGCCCCTCCACCCTCTACCTCCACTCTCTGACCTTGTGTTTCAACAAAACACCCCACTCCTCTGAAAACGCTTCCCAGACTATGTTCAAACCAGAAATTTCCTACCTGCTGAACCATACGAGCACCGATACTCCTTAAGTGCACAGCTTTTGGGGGTGGGGTGTGATGGGGGGTGTAGATTTAAAACCCACATAAAGCAATTCTAGAAAGTGAAAACAACAGCAACAAAAACAAGCCCTGTGGAGCACGGTTCTACTCTGACACACGTGGGGTCACCATGAGTTGGGACTGACTTGACGGCAACTGGTTTTTTTCGACCTCAATAAAGCTGCTTTAAAAAAAAAGAGAAAATATGAGACAAGGCAGGATAAGCACCTACCTAGAAACAAAGAAAAAAAGGACCGAAAAGTGTGTGAAAGGAGAATGGGCCCAGGGTGGGCGGGGTGGGGCTGGGAACCGCTGCTTTGCCTTATAAACCAAAACCAAACCAAACCCCTTGCTGCTGAGTCAATTTTGACTCATAGTGACCCTATAGGACAGAGCAGAACTGCCCCATAGGGTTTCCAAACCTGTAATCTTTACGGAAGCAGACTGTGACATGTTTCTCAAGAGAAGCGCCAGGTGGGTTTGAACCAGGACTTTGAACCGGTTTGATCCAGTTGGAACCCCTGCTGAGAAGTTGCATTTCTAAAAAGTTCCCAGGCGATGCTAAGGCCGCTGGTTAGGGACCAATTCTGAGAACCCCTAGTAGAGCAGTGGTTCTCCCACCAGGATCCTGCCCCCGCCCCTCCCAGTCGCAATGCTTTCCAGAAAGCACCCCCAGTCCATGCTCTACCCTGAGAAGTGATCATTCACAAAAGGAAACGGGACTGAAGCCCAGGCTCTCTCTTGCATCAAACCCCACAGTGGCCTCTGACTGCTCTCAGCAGAAACTCCAGACTCCTTAAAAGGGCCGCAAGACCCCATAGGATTGACCCCATTGCTACGTTTCTGGCAGTTTCCAGCTGAACCTCATTTGGCACTCAGATCCTTTGCCTTCTCCCTTCACTGGGCTTTTGCATATGCTGTTGCCTCTGCGTGCAACAGTCGCTCCCCACTCACCCTGAATTTTCAGTTCCTCCTTCGGACACCTCCTCTTCCAGGATGTCCTCCTTGACCACCCAGGCTGGCTTTGTCTTCCCCCATATGGCTCCCACAGTCCCCTAGGCACCCCCATCCCCGCCCCAGCCACTTCGGGTTGTCACTGGGGATGAGTCTTTCTCCCCTCAGTGGACTGGGAATTTCAAAGACAGCAGGGTTGGGGCTGGCTTGGTCACTGCAGTGTCCCCAGCACCACCCAACACAGGGCCAGGCAGAGCAGGTGATTAGGTAATACGTGTTTGCTTGCATGAATAAATGAATGAACAAATGAATAACCCACTGAATAATTACAAAAAGGAGAAAGGGTACTTTTACAAAAGAAAGACCGGTGGTCACCATTGAAACCAAGTGATCAAACAAAGCATCACTGTCTTCATTTCCTAGGACCGCTGAAACAAAATAACACAAACTAGGTACTTGGTAAAGTGGAGGATCAGCGAAAATGAGGAAGACCCTTGACAAGCTGGATGGACACAGTGGCTGCAACCATGAGCTCAAGCATAGCAAAGATCACGACAATGGCGCAGGACGGGGCAGGGTTTCATCCTATTGTGCATAGGGTCGCATAGGGGTCAAAACCAACTTGATGGCACCCAACAACAACAACAACATGTAGCTTTGAGGAATAGAAATTTATTCTCTGGAGGCCAGAAGTCTAAATTCAGGGTGTTGGAGCCATGCTTTCTCTGCCCACTCTAAGGAAAGATCCTTCCTTGTCTCTTGAGCTTTCAGGGGCTCCTCGGCTTTTAGGTGCGTCTTCTCATACTGTTTCCTCTTGTGTGACCCCCGCCCCCGTGTCCGTTCTCCCCTTTTACAGGACACCACTCCAACTCCAGTACAACCTGGTTAATGTTCTTCAAAAAAGTTACGTCTTCACATCTTCAAAGGAAGGTCACATTCACTGGTGCGGGGCTAGGACTTTGCCATATTTTCTTGGGGGACACAATTCCATCCATAACAACCACTGATGATGGGACAAACTGACATCGTGTCCCAGGATGGAACGGTCCTGGGAAAGACACAGTGTCACCGATGTAGTTTTCTTGCTGAAGATGTTTAATCTGAATCTAATCGTGGAGGAAAAATTGGAAAAGTCCAGAATGTGGGTCAATCAACAGGGCAACTGAGCTGGAATTTTTCAAAAAGCCAAAGTCATAAAAATAAACAACACACACACACACACACACACACGTGCACGCATGCGTGCCTGCCCAGGAGTAGAAAACCAAAAAAACAGACCTGTTGCCATCAAGTCGACTCTGACTCACGGTAATCCCACGTGTGTCAGAGGAGAACTGTGCTCCACAGGGTTTTCAGTGACTGATTTTTCCAACCGTTTGTACCACCCAGGGACTCTGCTTAAGAGTAGCGGTAGGAGTGATTCAAGGAGCCCTGGAGGCACAACGGTTAAGTGCTCGGCTGCTAACCTCAAGGCTGGTAGTTTGAACTCACCCATTCATTTCACGGGAGAAAGAAAGACCTGGCGATCTGCTTCCATAAAGATTACAGCCTAGAAAACCCCACTGGGCATTTCTACTCTGCACACATGGGGTCGACACGAGTCAGAATTGACTCAACTACAACTAGTTTGGTTTTTTTAATCGGATTTCAGTAGTCAAAGACACAATTCACATAGCTTTCTTCTATCCCGTGGTCTTCTCGGGGTCTCCGGCTATTTTCCGGTGGCCAATGGGAGGGCAAGGTAAGAAACTGATCTGGAAGAAAACAGTAACAATTACCCTGTGTTGCAGGCACTGTGCAAAATCCTTCATACTTGTTGTTAGGTGCCACGAAGTCAGTACCGACTCATAGCGACCCCACATACAACACAATAAAACACTGCCCGGTCCTCCACCATCCTCACAATCATTACTACGTCTGAGTCCATTGTTGCAGCCACTGTGTCAGTCCATCTCGTTGAGGGTTTTCCTCTTTTTTGCTTACATTCTACTTTACCAAGCATGATGTCCTTTTCCAGGGACTGGTCCCTCCTGATAACATGTCCAAAGTATGCAGACAAAGCCTAGCCATCCTTGCTTCTAAGGAGCATTCCGACTGTACTTCTTCCAAGATAGATTTATGTGTTCTTCTGGCAGCCCATGGTATATTCAATATTCTCTGCCTACACTGTAACTCAAATGCATCAGTTCTTCTTTGGTCTTTGTCATGGTTGGAATTATGTCCCCCAAAAATGTGTGTATCAGTTTGGCTAGGCCCTGATTCCTGGTACTGTGTGATTTTCCTGTATGTTGTAAACCTGCCTCTATGATGTTAATGAGGGAGGACGGGTGGCAGTTTTGTTAGTCAGGCAGGACCTGATCTACAAGACTGGATTGTGTCCTGAGGCAATCTCTTGAGATATAAAAGACAGAAGTGAGCAGTGAGACAGGGGAACCTCATACCATCAAGAAAGCAGTGCCTGGAGCAGACCGCGTCCTTTGGACCGGGGTCCCTGCACAGAGAAGCTCCTAGTCTGGGGGAACACTGATGAGAAGGCCAAGAGAGAGAGAAAGCCTTCCCCCTGGAGCTGACACCCTGAATTTGGACTTTTAGCCTACTTTACCGTAAGGAAGTAAACTTTTCTTTGTTAAAAGCATCCACTTGTGGTATTTCTGTTGTAGCAGCACTAGATGACTAAGACAGAATTTGGTAGCGAGAGAGTGGGGTGCTGCTCTAACAGATACCTAAAATGTGGAAGCGGTTTTAAACTGTGAATGGATAGATGTGCGGCAGTGACAGAGGACCAGCAGCAGCAGAGAACCTACAGCAGCAGACAAGCGGCAGCGGCAGAGAAGAAACAGCAGCAGAACCAGGACACCTGTGCGAGATGGCGCTGGGGCCAACCCACGGAGCGAGAGAGCTGAGTGCCTGTGCGCTGGAGGCTTCCTGGAGGAGTGGGGTGCCTCTGGGCACTTACTGGTGGATCTAGGCTTGCCGACCCACAGAGCGAGAGAGCTGGAGTGTCTGTGCGCAGAAGGCTTCCTGGCAGAGTGGGGTGCCTCCGGGCACTTACCGGTGGAGCTACTGAGCTTTGGAACACTTGCCCCAGCAGGGCAGATGCGGGCGTGAGGCCTGAGGGCCGAGATGCCATAGGAAGCAGAAGCTGAAGAGACAAGAGACACAAGAAGCCGAGCTGCTTCAGCCTCAAAAGGTATGGCCATGACCACAGGGGCTTCAAAGGGTGGAGCCCTGGCCTCTGGTGTTTCTAAGGGTGGAGTTGTCACTCTGATGGACTGGGAGTATGGTGCACCTAAAGCCAAGGGAGCAGAGTTGCTGTCCCAGTGGGCCGGGAAGGCGGAGCTGAAGCCCAGGGCCTACGGGCCTCCACTCAAAATCCAGAGACTGTGGCCAATACCTAGAGTCTGGAGGGCAAGGCCATTGTGTAAATTGTCTCAGAGAACAGAAGATTATTTTCAAAGCCTTGAGGGCTAATGTAATGTGTTCTGCTGACTTGTTTGGTGCCTGTTATCACTTCTTTTCCTCTAGTTTCTCCCATTTATAATGGAAATGTCCAGCTTCTGCCTGTTCTGCCATTGTACATTTGGGAGCAGATAACTTGTATTCTAGATTTCACAGATGAAGAGGAATTTTTGGATTTTGGACTTGGAGTTAAGACTTTTGCTATGATATGATGGGGTGAATATGTTTTCCATGTTGCAAGGATGTGATTTTTTGGGGGCCAAAGGGTGGAATGTCATGGTTTGAATTATGTCCCCCAAAAAATGTGTGTATCAGTTTGGCTGGGCCATGATTCCTGGTACTGTGTGATATTCCTATATGTTGTAAATCCTGCCTCTATGATGTTAATGAGGGAGGATGGGTGGCAGTTGTGTTAGTCAGGCAGGACCTGATCTACAAGACTGGATTGTGTCCTGAGGCAATCTCTTGAGATATAAAAGACAGAAGTGAGCAGTGAGACAGGGGGACCTCATACCATCAAGAAAGCAGTGCCGGGAGCAGAGCGCGTCCTTTGGACAGGGGTCCCTGCACCAAGAAGCTCCTAGTCTGGGGGAACACTGATGAGAAGGCCGAGAGAGAGAAAGCCTTCCCCCTGGAGCTGACACCCTGAATTTGGACTTTTAGCCTACTTTACTGTAAGGAAATAAACTTCTCTTTGTTAAAACCATCCACTTGTGGTATTTCTACTATAGCAGCACTACATGACGAAGACAATCTTCTTTATGAATTCTCCAGCTTCCACATGCATATGAGGTGGTTGAAAATACCATGGTGTGGGTCAGGCGCACCTTAGTCCTCAAGACGACATCTTTTATTTTTAATACTGTAAAGAGGTCTTTTGCAGCAGATTTGCCCAATGGAATACGTTTAATTTCTTGACTGTTGCTTCCATGGGCGTTGATTGTGGATCCAAATAAAATGAAATCCTTGACAACTCAATCTTTTCTCTTTTTATCATGATTTTGCTTATTGGTCCAGTTGAGAGGATTTTTGTTTTCTTTATGTTGACGTGTAATCCAAACCGAAGGCTGCAGTCTTTGATCTTTATCAGTAAGTGCTTCAAGTTCTCTCTGCTTTCAGCAAGCAAGGTTGTGTCATCTGCATATTGCAGGTGGTTAATGAGTCTTCCTCCAATCCTTATGATGGATTCTTCTACATATAGTCTAGTTTCTTGGATTATTTGCTCAGCATACAGACTGAACAAGTATGGTGAAAGGATACAACCCCGACGTACACCCTTCCTGACTTTAAACCACGCAGTATCCCGTTTTCCTGTTTGAATGACTGCCTCTTGATCTATGTACAGGTTCCTCATGAGCACAATTAAGTGTTCTCGAATTTCCATTCTTCACAATGTTATCCATAATTTGTTATGATCCACACAGTCGAATACCTTTGCATAGTCAATCAAACACAGGTAAACATCGTTCTGGTATTCTCTGCTTTCAGCCAAGATCCATTTGACATCAGCAATAATATCCGTTGTTACATGTCCTCTTCTGAATCCGTCTTGAATTTCTGGCGGCTCTTTGTTGATGTACTGCTGCAAACATTTTTGAATGATCTTCAGCAAAATTTTACTTGCATGTGATATTAATGATACTGTTTGATAATTTCTGCTTCCTGTTGGATCACCTTTCTTTGGAATGGGCACAAATATGGATCTCTTCCAGTCGGTTGGCCAGGTAGCTGTCTTTCAAATTTCTTGGCATCCATTTGTTGAAACATCTAGTTGAGATTTTTGTGTCAATTCCTGGAGCTTTGTTTTTCGCGAATGCCTTCAGTGCAGCTTGGACTTCTTCCTTCAGTAGCATCAGTTCCTGATCATATGCTACCTCCTGAAATGGCTGAAGTCGACCAGTTCTTTTTGGTACAGTGACTCTGTGTATTCCTTTCATCTTCTTTTGATGCTTCCTGCATTGTTCAACATTTTGCCCAAAGAATCCTTCAATATTGCAACTTGGGGATGGAATTTTTTCTTCAGTTCTTTCAGCTTGAGAAATGCCGAGCATGTTCTTCACTTTTGGTTTTCTAACTCTAGGTCTTTGCACATTTCATTATAATACTTTACTTTTATCTTCTGGAGCCACCCTTTAAAATCTTCTGTTCAGCTCTTTTACTTCAACATTTCTTCTGTTTGCTTTAACCACTCTACATTCACCAGCAAGTTTTAGTCTCTTCTCACATCCATTTTGGTCTTTTCTTTCTTTTCTGTCCTTTTAATGACCTTTTACTTTCTTCATGTATGATGTCCTGAATGTCATCCTACAGCCTGTCTGGTCTTCAGTCCTTAGTGTTCAATGTGTCAAATCTATTCTTGAGATGGTCTGTAAATTCAAGTGGGATATATTCAAGGTTGTACTTTGGCTCTCCTGGACTTGTTTTAATTTTCTTCAGCTTCACTTGAACTTGCATACAAGCAATTGATGGTTTGTTTCACAGTTGGCCCCAGCCTTGTTCTGACTGATGATATTGAGCTTCTCCATCGTCTCTTCCCACTGATATAGTCGATTTGATGTGTATTCCATCTGGTGAGGTCCACATGTACAGTTGCCATTGATGTTGTTGAAAAAAGGTATTTTCAATGAATAAATCGTTGGTCTTGCAAAATTCTATCATGTGATCTCCTGCATCTTTTCTGTCGCCAAGACCTTATTTTCCAACTACTGATCCTCTTTCTTTGTTTCTGACTTTTGCATTCCATTAGCATTCTATCATACTCATTAGCTCCTTATAATCTTTGTTATAAGAAGCCCTGGTGGCCCAGCAGTTAAGCCCTAGGCTGCTAATCAAAATGTTGGCGGTTTGAATTCACCCAGTCGTTCTGTGGGAAAAAGACCTGGTGATCTGCTCCTGTAAAGATTACCCCATGGGACAGTTCTATCCTGTCACATGGTGTCTTAGTCATCTAGTGCTGTTACAACAGAAATACGGTAAGTGGATGGCTTTAACAAAGAGAAATTTATTCTCTCAGAGTCTAGGAGGCTTGCAGTCCGAATTCAAGGTGCCAACTCGAGGGTAAGGCTTTCTCTTTCTGTCAGTTCTCGGGGAAGGTCCTTGTCATCAATCTTCCCTGGTCGAGGAGCTTCTTAGCACAAGGACCCCAGGTCCAAAGGACACGCTATTCCCCTGGCTCTTATTTCTTGGTGGTATGACGTCCCTCTGTCTCTCTGCTGGCTTCTCTCTTTTATATCTCAAAAGAGATTGATTTAAGACACAACCTAATCTTGTAGATTGAGCCCTGCCTCATTAACATAACTGCCACTAATCCCACCTAATTAACATCATATAGGTAGGATTTACAACGCATAGGAAAATCACATCAGATCACAAAATGGTGGACAATCACACACTACTGGGAATCATGGACTAGTCAAGCTGACACACATTTCTGGGGGACACAATTCAATCCATAACATTCCACCCTCTGGACCCCAAAAATTCATGTCCTTGCCACATGTAGAACACATTCACCCCATTATATCATAGCAAAGGTCTTAATTCAAACTCCATGTCCAAATTCAAAAATTCTTCATCTGTGAAATCTAGAAGTTATCTGCTTCCAAAGCACAATAGTGGAACAGGCACAGGTTAGACATTTCCATCACAAATGGGAGAAATTGGAGGGAAAAAAGGCATAACAGGCACCAAGCTAGTCAGCAGAACACATTACATTAGCCCTCAAGGCTTGAAAATAATCCTCTTTTCTGAGACCATTTAGACAATGGCCCTGCCCTTCAGACTCTAGGTGTTGGCCACATTCTCCAGATTCTGAGTGGAGGCCCCTCAGCACTAGGCCTCAGCCCCTCCTTCCAGGGCCACTGGAATGGCAACTCTGCTCCCTCAGCTTTGGGCAGCTCCATTCTCCTAGTCCATCTGAGTGGCACCTCCACCCTTTGAGACGGAGGCAGCTCTGCTTCCTGTGTTGCTTGTCTCTTCAGCTTCTGTTTCCTGTTTCTTTGGCCTCTTGGCCCCTCGGGCCTCACCATCCATGTCCACCCTGCTAGGGCAAGTTTTCCAAAGCTCTGTAGCTCCACTGATAAGTCCCTGGAGGCACCCTGCTCTGCCAGGAAGCCTCCTGCCAAAGGCACTCAGCTCTCTTGCTCCGTGGGTCAGCTCCTGCACTGTCTCAAGCTGGTCTCCTTGTTCTGCTCTGTCTTACCATCTGACTGTCTCTAGTGTAACAGCTCTCCTCACTTCCTTCTGAGTCTTCTCCAGAATTGTCTTTGATGTACATAATTCCACCAACAGTCCCTTCAAGGCAAGCTAGACTTTTACTATTAGGCACTTTAAAACTCTTCCAGCCTCTATCCATTCACAGTTTCAAAACTGCTTCCACAGGACAACACACAATACAGGGGAAGTCAGCACTACTGGACTAAACCAAAAGCTAAGAAGTTTCCTGAATACAACCAAACACTTCGAGGGACAGAGTAGCAGGGGCTGGGGTCTGGGGACCATGGTTTCAGGGGACATCTAGGTCAATTGGCATAACAAAGTTTATTAAGAAAACGTTCTGCATCTCATTTTGGTGAGTAGCATCTGGGGTCTTAAAAGCGAGCAAGCGGCCATCTAGGATGCATCAATTGGTCCAACCCACCTGGAGCAAAGGAGAATGAAGAACATCAAAGACACAAGGAAAATATTAGCCCAAGAGACAGAAAGGGCCACATAAACCAGAGACTCCATCAGCCTGAGACCAGAAGAACTAAATGGTGCCCAGCTACCACCAGTGACTGCCCTGACAGGGAACACAACAGAGAGTCCCTGACGGAGCAGCAGAAAAGTGGGATGCAGAACTCAAATTCTAGTAAAAAGATCAGACTTAACAGTCTGACTGAGACTGGAGGGACCCTGGAAGACCTGGTCCCCGGACTCTCTGTTAGCCCAGAACTAAAACAATTTCCGAGGCCAACTCTTCAGACAAAGATTAGACTGGACTATGGGACATAAAATGATACTCATGAAGAGAGTGCTTCTTAGCTGAAACAGATACATGAGACTAAATGGGTAGCTCCTGTCTGGAGGTGAGATGAGAAGGCAGAGAGGGTTAGGAGCTGGTTGAATGGACATGGGAAATCAGGGGTGGAAAGGAACAGTGTGCTGTCACAGTTTAGAGAGAGCAACTAGAGTCACATAACAACGTGTATAAATTTTTGTATGAGAAACTTACTTGAACTGTAAATTTTCACTTAAAGCACAAAAAAAATTAAAAAAAACTGCTTCCACATTTTAGGTATTTGTTAGAGCAGCACCCTACTCCTGGCACCAAATTCTGTCTTAGTCATCTAGTGCTGCTATAACAGAAATACCACAAGTGGATGGCTTTAACAAAGAGAAATTTATTGTCTCACAGTTTAGGAGGCTGCATGTCTAAATTCTGGGTGCCAGCTCCAGGAGAAGGCTTTCTCTCTCTGTTGGCTCTGGGGGAAAGTCCTTGTCCTCAATCTTCCCCAGTTGAGGGGCTTCTCAGCACAGGGACCCTGGGTCCAAAGGATGTGCTATTCGCCTGGTTCTTGTTTCTTGGTGGTATGATGTCCCTCTGTTTCTCTGCTCACTTCTCTTTTATATCTCAAAAGAGATTGACTTAAAATACAACCTAATCTTGTGGATTGAGTCCTGCCTCATTAACATAACTGCCACTAATCCCACCTCATTAACATCATAGAGGAAGGATTTACAACACATAGGAAAATCACATCAGATGAAAAAATGGTGGACAATCACACAACACTGGGAATCATGGACTAGCCAAGTTGACAGATATTTTTGGGGGACACAATTCAATCCATAACACATGGAGTTGCTATCAGCTGAAATCTAGCAACAGCAGCGATTCATTCTCATTACTGTACTCAGAAAGTACAGTACTTACTTTCTGAAGATAAGGCACTGTATTTGTAGCAGCAAGTGGTAACTTGGTAACAAGAGAAGTTAGTTTAGGTTTGAAGGGAGGTCCTTAATACATAGCAGATGCAGGTCGGAATCCAGGGCCAGCTCCCGATGGAAGGCCGACTCCTCATCTTCATAGGTAAGGGTCCTCCCTTCCCCTCCGCTGCCCTTACCCAGGCCTAGGCTCCCCTCTCACCCCTCTCTCCCCTGCAGCTTTCTTCCTCCTGCTGCCCCCATTTGTGCACGGATGGCCCCACCCCTCCAAAGGTGAGCACTGGGGGGAGGCATGGAGATGTGACCCCTCTCTGGCGGCTGTGCAGCAGTGAGGGGTGGAGGCCACAAGAGGCCCTCTGGAGAAGTCTGAAAGGCATACAGCAAGTATCAGCCAGTGCAATGGAGACAATGAGCGGATGGAGCTGGGTGCTCTGGGTGGAGCTGGGCACCTGGCTGGAGCTGGGCACCGCTGGTGGAGCTGGGCACCCCGGCTCTCGAAGAAGCACAGGCCGCCTGCTCTGGAGGAAAGCCAGCTCGGTGGAGCCCCTGGGCGTCCACAGGTAAATATCCATGTGATCAAGCTCACAAGGAGACTCCATGAGTGGGAGTCCCAGAGGTGACAGGGGTAGAGCCTGGGGACTCTGCCAACTGAGATCATGCAAGTCTAAAACACAGCACAAGGCAGAACGTCCTAAGACAGAGCTGAAGTTTGGGGGATGCCACTCTTACTTCTGTGAAACTCCAAGGAACGATTACCGTGAGGGTAGCTGGCGCTCGGGGCTCGGGGCTCAGCTGTGGGCTGCAGCATCCCCTGTGGCAGAGGGTCCCAGTCCCCTCTCCTGGGGAGACAGCGCTGTGCCAGGAAAGGAGAGGACAGAGGTGTGAAGGGAAAGAAGCAGACCCCAGGCCCCAGGAGTTGGGGGTGAGCTGCTCCTGGGCTGCCTTCAGAGCCCAGACAGGGAGCGTGCGGGGCCGCCTTCCAGCATCTTCCAGCATAGGGAGCAGAGCCTCCACCTCCAGGCTCCTGCTCACCTGAAATTCCAGCCTCAAGAGGAATTTGGCCCCATCTCCCACTGCCCGGGGCTCTGGGACAGCCTCCGTGAAGATCTCTCACCCTAGGCCCTCGTGCTGAATGTGGGTGCTGAGGGCAGGCAGCAGAATTGGGGGATCTGCTTGGCCTAGAGAGGGCATTTCTCTGAGTCAAGAGCCAGTGTAAAGAGTCCAGCCCCTACCATAGGTCCAGCTGTGAATTTTCTATGAAAATTCACTTATTCCAACCCCTCCTGACACCAACTGCCTGACAGCCAGTTTCAATCTGTGAGACACTCACATGAGGCAGAAAATTCCATTTCAGAGATGGAAAAAATGATCAGGCTCAGAGTGGTGAAGTCAGTTGCCTGAGGCCAAACAGCAGGATAGAGAAGAACAGGAAAACCCTGATCTGGCTGACTCCAGAGCACCACTGCCCATGTTTTTCTAAGCAAACTCCTAACAGGACGTGGTATTAGTTTGTTTGACTAGGAGCCCAAGGATCAGGTATGTGTGCAGTGAGGGGTTAAGCCAAAAAAAAAAAAAAAAAAAAAACCTTGCCATGAGTAGATTCTGACTCATAGCAACCCTACAGGACAGAGTAGAACTGCCCCACAGGGTTCCAAGGCTGTAGTCTTTATGGAAGCAGACTGCCACACCTTTCTCCTGCAGACTGACTAGTAGGTTCAAACTGCAGACCTTTCAGTTAGCAGCTGAGCGCTTAACCACTGTGCCCCCTGGACTCCTTGAGAGGTTGAGCAGATGCTATAAAAACAGAAAAGGCCAAAAGCGATCACCTTTCCTTTTTTTTTAATTGAGGTAAAATTAACATTTGAGAGGCACAATTCAAGGAGCATTTATTGTATGTTGTGGGACCATCACCTCTCTCTAGTTTTCTCCTTTCTGAGGTGAGGGAGGGAGGGATGAAAGGAGTAGGGAGTCAACCAAGAACTGAAGCTAACAAACTGGTCATGAGTCACCTGGTGATGTACCCAATCCAAATCCCAGGACTCCTGGTGTGGGGCTGGGGTGGGGGGAAGAGGACGCTATGATTCACCAGGGAGAGGGTGCGAAGCAATCGAGGGACAGAGGTCAGTATCTCTGTCTACGTGAAGTTCTCTCAGCCAGCCCCCATGTGCACACAAATTTGCCAGTTGAAAGATGCTGACTTCATGCCCAGCTATGCCATGCCCCAATATGCCCACCCTCCAGTGGCATACAAGGGCACTCACACCCCCTGGTCATTTTGGCCAGTTTTTTTTTTCTTTAATAGTATTTTATTGTGTTTTCGGTGAAAGTTTATACAGCAAATTAGGTTCCCATTTGACAATTTCTACACAAATTGTTCAGTGACATTAGTTATATTTTTTACAATGTGAAACTCTTTTTTTAGAAAAATGCATTCTGGTTGTTCTGTTTCCAGTGCTCTAGTTTCCCTGCTCCTTTATCTTCTCTTCTCTGCTTTAGAATAATTGTTGACCTTTTGGTCTCATATAGATGGTTGTTTAATGGAGTACTGCACTCATAGGTAATATGCTTTATTTTGTGTGCCAATCTGTTATTTTGCTAAAAGGTGACCCCAGGGGATAGTTTCGGTTCAAGGTTTAGAGAGTATCTCAGTGCGATAGTCTCAGGGAGTCCTCTTGTCCCAACTAGTCCACTAAGTCTGGACTTTTAAAGAATTTGTTGTTCTGTGTTTTTCTCCTGTTCTATTAGGGTCTCTTTATGTGGCCATGATCAGAACTGTTGGTAGTGGTAGCTAAGCACCATCTAGTTCTGGTCTCAGGGTAAATGAGGTCTTGGCTCGTGTAGGCTATTAGCCCTGTAAACTACTGAAGTTTTGTTGCTGGGTGGAAATCCTGTGTTCTGCTTGGTGCAACTCGTATCAGACCAAGGTAGCAGAATAGAAGTGCGCCTTTATTTCATTGCGCAAGGAAAGGAAACAGTCAGGGATGCTGCCGCCAAGACTGTTCAGTGAGCACAGGGAGCAGGGTTACTTTTAAGGGGTTTACAAGTAGGAAGTTCATATTCGTTACATCAGCAACTTTCTTAATCATATTAGGCAGGGGCGACGGGGTTTACATATAACTTCATGCATTGTATGTTCAGAAAATGGTGGTTAAACTCCACCCAGAGACGGGAAAGTTACTATGTATGAGGTCGAATAGATTATCCTGAATGTCAACATAGTGCCTAAACCGGTTTCCACCAATTTCCTCTAGTTTAGGGGCAGCAGTTAAGGAGAGGGGAACTAGGATTTCAATGTAAAGCTATAGGGCGTGCAGAGCAAGCTGCTTGAAGCAGTGGAATTTTCCACAGCCTGGAGACCTCTGTCTTATTTTCTTCTCTCAGACACTGGTTTCCTTCTTTCTCTTTTGCTCCTGACAAGTAGAGACCAACAGTTAGTTCTTAGACCCCTCTCATTCTTTGATCTGCTGGAGGTTGACCATCCTTTTATACAACCACTTTCTAGTTGCCATTAGGTCGACTCTGGCTCATAGTGACCCCATGTGTGTCAGAGTAGAATTGTGCTCCATAGGGTTGTCAGTGGCTGATTTTTCAGAAGTAGATCACCAGAACTTTCTTCTGAGGCACCTCTGGGTGGACTCGAGCCTCCAGCCTTTTGATCAGCAGCCAAGCAAGTTAACCATTCACACCACCCAAGGATGCCCAACACACTCGAGCTATTTGCTTTTCTTTGTTGTGACCTGGGCACACATGGGTTGAGTGGTCAGTAACCCCGCGCATTAAGTCAGAGGTCCACTGAGGGTCTGGGATCTCAGTCAGTCAGATTAGCAAAGCTCCTCACCGCCCCCCCCACCCCACACCCCAGGAAGAAGGTGGTGAGAGAGGAGGCAGCCAGGAGAAAGGGGAAAGGACTGCTCTGGGACAGAGGAGAACTGGATATGAGGACAAGGCTGGGAAAAAGATGAATGGATGCAGGGCAATGCAAATCAAAACCACAATGACAGGGGTGGGTGAGGGGGAGAAAGGGGGAGATGTCACTTAAGGGGTATTGAGTCTCTGTTAAGAGTGATGAAGAAGTCTGGAAACAGTTGTAATGGTTGAACAACATGGTGAATGTAATTAATGTCACTGAATTGTGAATAAAAAATGATAAAATGGTAAATGTTTTACTATATATATTTTTACTATCAAAAAACCCACAATGAGATCCTACTTCATACCCACTAGGATGGCTAGAATCAAAAAGACAGATAATAACAAGTGTTGCTGAGGATGTGGAGAAATTGGAACCCTCATACGGTGCTGGTGGGATTGTAAAATTAGGCACCTGCTGTGGAAAACAGTCTGGTGGTTCCTCAGAACGCTAAACATAGAATTACCATATGATCTACAGCAATTCCGCTCCTAGGTATGTACCCAAGAGAAACGAAAGCATATGTCCACACAAAGACTTGTACATGAATGTCCACAGCAGCACTATTCACAATAGTCAAAAGGCATACACAACCCAAGCATCCATTAACAGATGACTGGATAAACAAAATGCGGTACATCAATATAATGGAATACTACTCAGGCATAAAAAGGAAGAAAGTACTAATAAATGCTACAACACGGGTGAACCTTGAAAACTTTATGCTGAGTGAAATAAGCCATATGAAAAAGACCACATCTTGTATGATTCCATTAAGATGCAAGGTCAAGAACAGGCAAATCTGTCTGGGGTCTTAAAAGCCTATGAGCAGCCATCTAAGGTACTCCACTGGTCTCATCCCTTCGCAAGCAAGGAAGAATGAAGAGAACAGGATACAAGGAAAAGATTAGTCCGAAGGACTAACGGACCATAGCTACCAAGGCCTCCACCAGACTGAGTCCAGTACAGATAGATGGTGCCCGGCTACCACCACTGATCTGACCAGAATCACAACAGAGGGTTCTGGACAGAGCTGGAGAAGGATGTAGAACAAAATTCTAACTCACACAAAAAAAAAGACCAGATTTACTGGCCTAAAGGAGACCGGAGAAACCCCGAGAGTATGGCCGCCAGACACCCTTTTAGCTCAGTCTTGAAGTCACTTCCGAGGTTCACCGTTCAGCCGGGGAGTGGACAGCCCCATAAAACCAAATGGGACTAATGAGGCACAGCAGTCCAGGGACAAAGGCTAGAAGGCAGAAGGGGACAGGAAAGCTGGTGATAGGGAACCCAAGGTTGAGTAAGGATAGTGTTGATGTGTTGTGAGGTTGTGAACCATTGTCATAGGGCAACATGTGTACTAACTGTTAAATGAGGAACTATTTCGTTCTGTAAGCCTTCATCTAAAGTGAGAATAGCAGCACAATTGGAAGAGAGTAGTCGATGTCACTGAACTGTGCATGTAGAAATTTTTGAAATGGTGTATCTTTGGCTATGTATATTTTCACCAAAAAAAAAAAGAAAAAAAAAAAAAGGTCGAGAAGGGAGAGGGTTGACATGTCGTGGGGTTGTTAACCAATGTCATAAAACAATATGTGTACTACTGTTTCATGAGAAACTATTTGTTCTGTAAGCCTTCACCTGAAGTACAATTAAAAAAAAAAAAAAAAGAACAGGCAAATCCATAGAGACAGAAAGTAGATTACAGTTTCCAGGGGCTTGGAATAGGGGAGTGACTGCATATTGTGTTCAAGGTTTCTTTTTGAGGTGATGTTCTAAAATTGACTGTGCCGATGGCTGTACAGCCCTGTGAATATGGTGAAACCCATCAAACTGATAACTGAATGGGTGACTTGTTCAGTGTATAACTGTATCTTAGTAAAGCTGCTTTTAACAAAAAGATGAACGGATGAGCGGACTGCCCCAGGAACCTTGGTGGCCACAGGCTGAGCTGTCCCTGGCCCCCAGGTGAGGCGTTGGTGGTCAGATACAATAGATGGCGCCTCTGTGGCAGTGTGGCCCTGGACTTGTAGGACCCCAAGTGGAGCTGCTGCCGAGCCCTCTACCCCTTCCACTGCCCCACGTAGAGGTGCTGCCAAACCTGGCAGACAGGCTTCCTCATTCCCGTGGACCCCAAGAAGGCAGAGTTTGAAGATTCCTGGGCATACTTTACAGGTGGGGCCTGGCCTGGCCCCTGCTCAGTGGGAGCCCCCAGAGACCCTTGCGTCTCTCCCTCCTTCCCGGTAGCTGTGCCCTCCGTGGAGGGACCTGTTGGCTACTAAACAGCGGTCAAGGGCAGGGTATACTTAGTGATAGCCCATCCCCCTCCCCATCTATGCAGATCACTCTGAGCTGGGTCCCAGCCTCCCACTGTGTGACCTTGGACAAGTGTCCTGCCCTCTCTTGGCCCAGTCTACCTGTCAACAGGTGAGGGACGTACTGAGGAACTTCTCCCCCAAACAGAGGGGCGTGCAGCTCTGAGGGTCCCCTCCCACAGTGACTTTGGAGGTGGGGAGGCTCCTGTTGGTTTGCAAGTCAACAGGGGCAGCCCCTCTGTGTCCTCCCCTCTCTGAGCCCCTCCCCCTATCCCAAACCCCAGACCCCATATGTGTGTGATGGAAGTCCCCTGGATGCGGTACAAGAACCTCAGACTCTATGACATGGAGGAGTGGGACAGGAGGTGCAAAGAATAGAGGCTTATCTCCCGGTTATTGGAAGTCACGAAGAAAAACCAAACCAGCTGCCATAGAGTGGACTCTGGCTCATGGCAAGCCCACGTGTGTCAGAGTAGAACTGTGCTCCACAGGGTTTTCTTTTGTCTTTTTTAATTGTGGTGAAAATATGCACACCAGAACATTCACCAACAGAACAACTTCCACATTTACAATCCAATGACACCGCAACACCATGGGACAGAGTAGAACTGCCCCATAGGGTTTCCAAGGCTGTCATCTTGACGGAAGCAGACCACCACATCTTTCTCCTGCAGAGCAGATCGTGGGTTCAAACTGCTGACCTTTCGGTTAGCAGCTGAGCGATTAACCATTGTACCACCAGGGTTCCTTACAGATGTAATCTGTTAATATGAAATCAGACTGGAGCAGAGTGTGTTCTGATCCAATCTGAGCGGTATCTTTATAAGAAGAGGAGAGATACAGAGAGAAAGAGAGACACGTGAGACTTCCGTGATGTCGCCCCAAGCCAAGGACGCCTGGGGCCACCAAAAGCTGAAGGAGGCAAAGTGGGATCTTCCACTACAGGCTTCACAGGGAGCGCGGACTTGCTTGATCCCTTGATTTCAGACTTCTGGCCTCCAGAACTCTGAGACAATACACTTCTGTTGTTTTAAGCCACCCAGTTTGTGGTACTTTGTCATGTCAGCCCTAGGAAACAAACATACCCATTTCGTACATGTTTATATATCAACCAAGATATATAAGGAGCCCTGGAGGTGCAGTGGTTAAGCGCTTGGCTGCTAACCGAAAGGTTGGCGGTTCGAACCCACCAGTCACTCCATGGGAGAAAGATGTGGCAGTCCTGCTTCAGTCAAGATTACAGCCTTGGAAACCCTATGGGGCAGTTCTACTCTGTCCTCCAGCGTCACTATGAGTCAGAATCAACTCGACAGCAATGGGACCAAGATACATACATTTTTTTACCCCTCTCTACATACACATACATATTTAAGACATGAAAGACAACTAAAAACTAATGATGATCATCTCTGGGTTGTGGAATTACAGATGATTTTTCTCCTTCCATTTTATGCTTTTCAGGGTTTGCCAAGTTTTCTGTGGTGAGGCTGCTATGCCTTGAAATCTGAAGAAAATAATGTTCGAGACACAAAGAAAAGACTGAAATGGAATCTCTTCCTATCACTGATTTCTTCTCCAACCCCTGGCTGTTCAGCAGGTGCTCAGCACGAAGCCCACCCACATCCGCCTTTCCAGGCCCCAGGCCCTGCATGACCTGGTCATCTGCCCCCTCCCCATTCCTGGGCCACTATGTTGCACACTCTAAGTGCCAGAACCAGGACATTTTTTCACTTTTTGGCACATACTCTTCTCACTCCCATCTCTGGGCCTTTGCACATTCTGTTCCCTCTCCTCAACACCCTTCCTCCTCTCTGTAGTCTCAGTTTCCTAGTGTGCTATAACAGAAATACCACAAGTGAGAGGCTTTAACGAACAGAAAGTTATTTATTTTTCACAGCTTAGGAGGCTGTGTTGTTGTTAGATGCCATCAACTCGGTTCCGACCCATAACGACCCAATGCACAACAGAACGAAACACTGCCCGGTCCTGTACCATCCTCACAGCCATTGCTATGTTTGAGCCCATTGTTGCAGCCACTGTGTCAACCCATCTCGTCGAGGGTCTTCCTCTTTTTTGCTGACCCTCTGCTTTACCAAGCATGATGTCCTTCTCCAGGGACTGATCCCTCCTGATAACATGTCCAAAGTAAGTGAGAGAAAGTCTCGCCATCCTTGCTTCTAATGAGTATTCTGGCTGTACCTCTTGCAAGACAGATCTGTTCGTTCTTCTGGCAGTCCGTGGTATAGTCTATATTCTTCGCCAACACCATAATTCAAAGACATCAATTCTTCAGTCTTCCTTATTCATTGTCCAGCTTTCACGTGCATATGAGGTGACCAAAAACACCATGGCTTGGGTCAGGCACACCTTAGTCCTCAAGGTGACATCTTTGCTTTTTAATGCTTTAAAAAAGTCTTTTGCAGCAGATTTGCCCAGTGCAATAGGTTGTTTGATTTCTTGACTGCTGCTTCCATGGGTGTTGATTGTGGATACAAGTAAAATGAAATCCTTGACAACTTCAGTATTTCCTCCGTTTATCATGACATTGCTTATTGGTCCACTTGTGAGGATTTTTGTTTTCTTTAGGAGGCTAGAAGTCTGAATTCAGGGTGCCTGCTCTAGGGGAAGCCTCTTTCTTTCTGTCCACTCTGGAGGAAGGTCCTTGTCTCTTTTCAGCTTCTATTCCTGGGTTCCTTGGTGATCATGTGGTGTACATCTTCCCCTCTGTTTGCGCTTGCCTGCTTAATCTACTCTTTTATATCTCAAAAGAGACTGATTTAAGAAACGCCTTACACTAATGCTGCCTCATTAACATAACAAAGAAAACCCATTCCCAAATGGGATTACAATGACAGGTATAAAAAAATCCATTACCGTTGAGTCGATTCTGAATCGTAGCAACCCTACAGGACAGAGTAGAACTGCCCCCATAAGGCTTCCAAGGAACGCCTGGTGGATTTGAACTGCTGACCTTTTGGTTAGCAGCCGAGCTCTTAACCACTACTCCATCAGGGCTCCACCACAGGTACAGGGGTTAGGATTTACAACATGTATTTTTGAGAGACACAATTCAATCCATAACACTGTACCTGGCTCATCCTAAAAATCTCAGTCAGACTCACCTCCTCCAGGAAGCCCTCCTTGAATCTCCTCTGGGTTCCCCCAGCCGCTGGACTCCCCACCCCCGCCCACTCACTCTCTGGAGCACTGCCTGTTTGCTGCAGTCAGTGTGATAAGTGGGGAGGAGGCTCCAATTCCTCCTGGCTTTCTGGCCCTGAACCAAGACCAGATCTCTCTGTGCCTCAGTCTCCTCATCTGCAAAATGGGGGACATGACAACACCTACCCATGCGGAAAGGAGCCCTGGTGGCACAGAGGTTAAGTGCTCAGCTGCTAATCGAAAGATTAGTGGTTTGAACCCACCAGCTGCTCTGCAGGAGAAAGATGTGGCAGTCTGCTTCCCTAAAGATTACAGCTTTGGAGACCCTACAGGGCAATTCTACTCTGTTGCTATGAGTTGGAATCAACTCGAAGGCACTAGGTACTCATGCGGGGAGCATGCAGGAAAGGGTTAACTCAGCAGGCCTGGGTTGCTCAAGCCCTGCACAGTCCAGTTTTCAGGACTGGCCCTTACCCAGTTCCTGGGAGATAACCCCTGAGCCCGAGGAATATTCGCCTGATAAGGATTTGTATGCCTGGGACCTTGGCCCCACTGCATCAGTTTGATCTCTAGGGGGCTGGAGACTGAGTAGCTGAGGTCAGTCACGCGGGCCCTCCATGCCTATGTGACTGACCCCAATAAAAACTCTGGACACCAGGCTCCAGTGAGCCTCCCTCCCGGCTCGTTGCTGGGAAAATTAAGCACTGTCCATGCAACTCCACTAGGGGGAGACACCTGGGATCTGGTGCCTGGTTTCTCCTGCACTTTGCTCACCTGTCTGTTCCCTTTGCTGATTGTAATCTTTATCGTTTCGAAGTAATAAATCACATCTATGAGTGGCACAAATGGTTAAGCACTGGAATACTAACCAAGAGGTTGGCAGTTCGAACCCACCCAGAGGCTCCTCAGAAGACAAGCCCAGCGATCTGCTTCTGAAAGGTCACAGCCTTGAAAACCCAGTGGACCAGTTCTGCTCTGCACACATGGGGTCGCCACGAGTCGGAATCACCTCTATGGCAACTAACAACAACAGCAACATGAATATAACAGCTTTTCTGAGTCCTGTGAGACTTAGCAAATCACTGAGTCTGAGGGTGGTCTTGAGGGCCCCGGACACAAGGAATTATAAGGATTCAAAGACATGATTCATGTAAAATCCTCCACACGGTGCCTGGAACCCAAGAAATGTGCAACAGAAGAGATTCATTTTCTCTGTGCCTCAGTTTCCCATTCTACAAAACGTGAAATCCCAGGGTGGTTAATGTGCTCGCCTGCTAACTGAAAGGTTGGAGGCTCAAGTCTGCCCAGAGGCAGCTCAGAAGAAAGGCCTGGCGATCTACTTCCAAAAAAATCACCCACTGAAAACCCTATGGAGCTTGTCTGCCTCAAGCACTGTGTTCTTTTAAAGAATTATCTGTAGGAAATCAAGTTGATAACAGCAAAGGTTAAATGAGAACCTTAGGGGGCAGTGAGTTTATGCTCACGGGGGAGGAACCAACTCAGAAAAGAAAGGTAAGGATGGCTGCATAACTTGAAGAGTTGTGTATCTTTACCAAAAATTTAAAAAAAAAGAAAAGAAAACCCTACGGAGCCAGCTCTACTCTGACACACACGGGGTTGCCATGAGTTGAGGTCGACTCAGCGGCAGCCGGTTGACCATCCTATGCTCTTAGGGTGGGGGTGCTTATAAATTAGGGTGCAGAAGCCTTTCCCAAACAAGGCAGGAAAAGTAACAGCCATGAAGGAAAAGATGGAAAAATCTGGTTTATTAAACTTGAAAAATCTCTGTAGGTTAAAAGATGCCACAATAAACACTAAGGACAAAGTGAAGCAGGCATTTCTCTCAAGAAATTCAAATGTCCAATAAACGATTGAAAATATGCTCAACTCACTAGGGATCGTCCGAGAAGCACAGTCCACACCCTCACCTCGCAGTCTGACAAGAGGTTTGCCGGACAGTATCCCCACCTTCAGTCAAGGGGTTCTTGTGATTGTTAGCTTCCCTGACTCATGGTGACCCCATACACAGCAGATCAAAACACTGCCTGGTCCTGCACCATCCCCATGATGGATTTTGGATCCGACTGTTGTGATCCATGGGGTTTTCATGGGCTAACTTTTGGAAATAGATGGCCAGCCCTTTCTTCCTAGTCTACCTTAGTCTAGAAGCTCTGCTGAAACCTGTTCAGCATCATAGCAACATGCAAGCCTCCACTGACAGACAGGTGGTGGCTGTGCACGAGATGCACTGGTCGGGAATCAAACTCTGGTCTCCCGCGTGGAAGGCAATACGAAGAACACCTACAGATCACTACGAAAAAGATTGAACCACCTGTATAAAAATGAACGTGGTCATGTCTAGATGCTAAAAAATAAAATTTTTAAGTTAAAAAAAAAAAAAAAGGATGTGGTAGCTTAAATAATGATCCCTGTTATGGATTTAATTGTGTCCCCCAAAAATATGTGTTGTAAACCCTAACCCCTATATCTGTGGTTAGAAACCCTGGTGGCGTAGTGGTTAAGAGCTATGTCTACTAACCAAAAGGCTGGCAGTTCGAATCCACCAGGTGCTCCTTGGAAACTATGGGGCAGTTCTACTCTGTCCTATAGGGTCTCTGTGAGTCGGAATGGACTGGGTGATGGCAACGGGTTTGGTTTTGTTTTTTGGTATACCTGTGGTTAGAATCCCATTTGGGAATGGGCTTTCTCTGTTACGTTAATCAGGCAGTATTAACGTAGGGTGTGTCTTAAATCAATCTCTTTTGAGACATAAAAAGAGGAGATTAGGTACAGAAGCAAGGAGAGATGGGGGAAGATAGATGCCATGGCACTTGAAGATCACCAAGGAACCAAGGAACAAGAGCTGGCACCCTGAATTCAGACTTGTGGTCTCCTGCACTGTGAGAAAATAAACTCCTGTTTGTTAAAGCCACCCACGTGTGGTATTTCTGTTACAGTGGTGCTAGATGACTAAGGCATCATCCAAAACATGATGGTGCTGGCACAGGATGGACAGATGGATCACAGAACTGGACCGAAGGAGAGGTGCCTGGGTGGAGGGGGCGTGAGGGACACTACTGCACCGTCTTGGGTGAGGAGGGGACAACAGGGCCACGGCCACCGCTGACCACGACTGAGAACAAGCATCAGCCACCAGAGGGCACTCACATCTGAGTCATCTTTCTAGGTGCTCGGACCAAAACCCTTGAACAAGTCATCAGTAAGTTTGTGCAGCAAATCCTGTCTGCTCCAACGGTGAGATATTAATAGACTCAGAATCCCACTTCTCCTCAACTCTAATGTCTCCACCATCATCTTCCCCCGGGGACCACTGCAGTGGTCACCTTCTCATTGGGCTCCCTGCTTCTGTCCCCGCCCTCCCACAGTCTGTTCCCCATACCACCACCAGAGGGCGCCCGTTAGAACTAAGTCAGCTCACGTCCCTCTGAGAAAAAGTCCTCCCTCTGCTCCTGCTTCACTCAAGAGTAAAAGCTGCAATTCTCCCTGTACTCACTTTATATATGTATGTATAATACATAAACCAGTTGCTGTCGAGTCGACGCTGACTCATGGAAACCCTATGTGTATCAGAGTGGAACTATGCTCCATAGGGTTTTCAACGGCTGACTTCTTGAAAGTAGACTGCCAAGCCTTTCTTCCTAGGCACCTCTGGGTGGACTTGAACCTCTTTCAGTCAGCAGCTGAGCATGTTAATCGTTTGCACTACCCAGGGACTCCGTTTAATGCACACATATGCATGTATACACTTTTCCTTATGAAACAGAATAAAAGAAAACAGAAGTGTTTAACAGAGTTCATTGCACGTGGCCAGGGCAGTTATTATTTATTGAAACTTCTGTTCCAATAAGATATAAAATATGTACTGCATGTATGATATTAACATATAATCCATGTGTTATATAATACATACAATGGGTTTTATATGATTATAGTAAATATTCAGTACATAAGTTGGAGGTTTGAGACCACCCAGAGGTGTCTTGGAAGAAAGGCCTGGCAATCTACTTCTGAAAAAATCATCCATTAAAAACTGTATGGAGCACAGTTCTACTCCGACACACGAGTCAGAGTTACTTGATGGCAACTGGTAGATAATATATACACATCTGTAGTGTTTCTTCATGAAACAGAATCACAATAACAGGAAATATCAGACAGCACTGCATATATTAAAGGCAATTATTTAGTGAAACTTTCACTCCAGTGACATATATAAGACCAAAACCAAACCCGTTGCCATCGAGTGGATTCTGACTCACAGAACCTATAGGACAGAGTAGAACTGTCCTGTAGGGTTTCTAAGGAGTGGCTGGTGGATTTGAACTGCTGACCTTTTGGTTAGCAGCTGAGCTCCTAAAACCACTGTGCCACCAGGGCTCCAATGATATACAAACACATATATCTGTATACGTATATACACATATAGCATATAACATCATGCTGTATATTACATAAAATATATATCATATTATAAACTATGTAACAATACATATGTATTATACAATATTTATAATACATATACAGGGTGGAGCCCTGGCGGTGCAGTGGTTAACAGCTCAGCGGCTAACCAAAAGGTCAGCAGTTCGAATCCACCAGTCACTCCTTGGAAACTCCATGGGGCAGTTCTACTCAGTCCTACCACGTCGCTATGGGTTAGAATCAGCTACTCGACAGCAATGCGTTTTTAAGGAGCTCTGGTGGCGCAACACTTAAACGCTCAGCTGCTTACGGAAAGATAGGTTGGCGGTTCAAACCCACCCAGCGGTTCTGTAGGAGAAAGACTTGGTGACCTGCTCCTGTATAGATTACAGCCTAGAAAACCCTATGGGGCAGTTCTACTCTATCACATGAGGTCGCTATGAGTCGGAATCAACATGAAGGCATCTGACATTAGGGAGCCCTGGTGGCACTGTGGTTAAGGCGCTCGACTGCTAACCAAAATGTCAGCTGTTCAAAACCACCAGTGGCTCCATGGGAGAAAGATGTGGCAGTCTACTTCATAGAGATTTACAGCCTTGGAAACCCTATGGGGTTGCTATGAGTTGGAATCCACTTGATGGCAGTGGGGTTTTTTGGTAAAACCACCACAGAGTGAATTATGAATTATTATACGGATATACATATGGTGAATTACATAAACTATACTCTTTATTGTGGCTTGTTGGTGTAGACTGAGATCGAGATGCTGAGATTTGCGTGCAGGAGGATTACCGGGGAGCACTCCCGGGAACAACTCCTGTGGGGAAGCAGGACTGGGCAGGGAAGCTGAGAGGCCTCAGCTATGGGGAGCTCTGGCAGCTGGTGGGACCCTCTGGAGTTGTACCAACCGAGGTACCGGGGCTGGGCCTTTGTCCACCTGACTCTTTTGCCACTCCCTCTCGTCTCACTCACTCTATTCCAAGAGTCAGCAAGCTTTTTCTGTAAAGGGCCAGAGAGTCAATGTTTTCGACTTTGCTATGATTTCTGTTGAAGCTACTCAACTCTGCCACTGTAGCCCAAAAGCTGCCATAGAAAATGTGGAAACCAATGAGCATGACTGTGTTCCAATAAAGCTTCATTTACAAAGATGGAGGGGCGTGGGGGCTGGCTGAATTTGGCCTGAGGGCCGCAGTTTGCTAATGCTGGCTGGATTCTGAGAGCCTAGCCTCTTGCTGGTCTAGGAACAGGCCAAGCCCACACCTGCCTCAGGGACTCTGCAGTTACTAAGACCCCTTCCTCTACTGCTCCTGCTCCGTTGTTGCTGCCTTCTAGGTTCATCACACATGGTGCCTCCTCTCACAGCCCTCCCTGACCCCCAGATCTGAATCAGCCATCTCCAACACGCCAGCCCCTCCTTGCTTTATTTCCCTTCTCAGCACCCCGTCACTGGATCACCTCTTTACCTCTCTACCATCCGTCTCCCGCACTGAAATGGCAGCTCTGTGATAGCGGGGCCCTGGCTTGTTTGGGGCTGAGTGAGCCCCGAGCAGCTCTAGAATGGAGCCAGGTATACAGTAGGTGCTCAAACATTTGTCCAGTGAACGGGTGGAAGATGACCACCCCAAGTCTCCTTGGGGCACGCCTCCCCATGACCCCTGTCCATGCTGACTCCAGCCCCAAGCTCTTGGGAATGGGGCACCCAGGCCTGGTGTAAAAATGGCATGGGGACACTGCCTGACCTTCTCTAACTTCACAAGGGGGAAAGAGAATCAAGATCAACAGCCCAAGGCTGACTCCTGTGAGGCAGAGGTCAGACATGCCTCCTCTAACTTTTTTATTAATTCTGACACCAACCATGCCTCCCACAGCCCTCTCTACTTCTCTGCTGGGTTCCATAATTCATTGCAATGGCCACACAGAACTCACAGACAATACTCATGATTGTGGGGTTTATTAGGGAACTAACAGGTTACAGTTCAGGCTGAGGAACACTCTGGATACAGTTCTTCCATCAGGACAGCCTCTTTTCAGCTGTCCTCGATGGCACACCTCTCTCTGGCCCTAGCTCTCTGCCCAAAGGCACTCAGCTTTCTCAATCTGTGGGCCACAAAGCCCACCATGCTGTTTCCTGCTGCTGGGTCTCTCCTGCCACCACTTCTCAGTCTTCAGAATTACAGCTCTTTCTCTCTGTCTCCTGGTTCCAGGAGCTTCTCAGTGCAGGGATCCTGGGTCCAAAGGATGCGCTCCCCACTCCTGGCTGTTCTTCCTTGGTGGTGGTGGTGGGATATTCTCTCTCCCGCCTCTGGGGTGGCTCATTTCACACCCAGCGGGATGGCAAAACTGACCAATCCCTTTGGTGGGCCACAATTACCCTATCTCATAGTCCCCCCAATCACTTGGGTGGGAGTTACAGACCATGGCTAGAAAGGCCACACAAAAGTGATCCATCACACTGCACCTGGTCACTCAGTGTCACAGCAGCTGGCACCGGGATGGCCTGAGCCCAGCTGGGCCAGTGGAACAGGCAGGGACTCAAATGAAGTCCATTTCACCTGGGGGCTCTCAGCCTTCTTAACATTTGTCAGGTAAGGGCCTGGGGGAGAGAGACGCCAGCACCAGGGACAGCAGGGCTGCAGGCTGGGAGCGGGAGAGGCAGAGCCCTGGGACACTGTTCCATTAGTCTTGAGCCAATGTGAATGGGTTTCCGTTCCTAACACCCCAAAGTCCCGAGTCACTCAGGAGGGAAGGACTCTGGATTCAGGCCCGCCTCATCATCCCAAATAACCGCAAGTGGACTTGTACGCGTATATGTGTGTGTTGATGTGTGTGTGTTTGTGTGTGAGGAACTCCTGCAAGAGACATGTCTGTCTGTGCCTCTGTCTGCGCCCTGGACCGTGAGCCCTGTGAGGACAGGGTCACAGCTGCTTTGGCCACCTCTGTCGCTGAGCACATAGCAGGCAATTCAGTGAAACTTTGCTGAATGAAAGAATGAATGAAAGACATTTCTCTAAGGTTAATGAGGATTTTTTTAAATACTAAAAACAGATACATAAACTTGAAGACAGCCAAATTCATTTCTACAAATTTATTGTAGCCCCCTTCCCAAATTGCGAGCGTACACAAACACTTAGCTAGGAGGACAGGGAACTATGAACCATCACCACCGCGTGCGTTCTGAGGAGATTCTTTCCACTTCCACGCCTGCCCCTCCATCCACACCCCTGGCTCTCAGTAGGTAGAGCTGTGACTCTGGATCCCAGAGGGGCTGGCCACACATAAGGACATAGCGAGGCTGAGTATTAAGGGGCAGATGTGAGAACAGCCCTCCCATCCCCACCCCGCCCCATGGTGCAGCAAGGAGGAGCAGCGGGGCTCTGGCCCAGACTGCCCGCCCCCACACCCCACCTCTGCAACGCATTTGCCTGTGCAACCTGGGATGAGTGACCTTCCGTCTCTGTGCTCAGTTTCCTCATCAATGAAATGGGGAAAATCACGTAGGGATCATGTAAAGCACGGAGAACAGTGCCTGGCACCTAGTCAGGTGCAATCAGCTTCAGCTGTTCTGACTAGGACTGCTATTTGTTGACATGATGGGGGAGGAGGATCACAGCCCCTGACCTCCAGCTCCCCAGGCTCCCCAGAAATAAGCTGGTGCCTGAGTGGGCCTCTCAGGGGTAACCACGGACACGAGGCACTGAGCCCGCTCCCCTGGCTCCACCGCCTGCCTTCATGCAGGGCTATCTCTTTCTTGCCTTCCTCCCCTCATCATTTCACCCACTCAGATCACTCCCAATTTGGGGCGGGGGGGCACCTCCACCCTCAGCTCCTCCACACCAGCTTCCCTCCCTCTTCTAGAAGGAATTAAGATGCTGTTTCAGAATCCCCATTCCTTGGTTTTCTATTTGGGTAGGTCTTGTGTCTCAGGTCATTTTTAACTCCCTGACCCCAGGAAGTGAGGTGAAGGGGGAAGGAAAGCCCCACCCCACCCATCTTCACCTGGAGCTTCTCCGGAATCTGGCTTTCGAAGTGCCAAGATCTCTGGCAGGGGAGAAAGCTGTGGCAGTCTACTTCCGTAAAGATGACAGCCTTGGAAACCCTATGGGGCAGTTCTACTCTGTCATATATGGTCCCTATGAGTCGGGATCGACTGGATGGCAACTGGTGAAATCTGCGGCGTGATGGAGCTCTCTGGTAGGGGACTGAGGGGCCCCCATACTCACCAGTGGCTCTGGGATGCCCTGGGCCTCTGTGTAGAGAACCTTCCCCCCCAGCAACCTGCCTTCCTCTTAATCTTCCTCCCTCCTGCCTGCAGCAGGACCCTCAGGCACCTCGCACCCAGGATAATCCAGGCGTCCTGTCTGTCTCTCTCCCTTGTGCCCCCACCCTCTGCTCCTACCACTTCCCCATCCTGGAGGAAGGGGCCAGGGGCAGTCCCTCATCTGTGGGGCCTTGGGCAAGTCTCTTTGCTTTCCCTGGGCCTCAGCTTCCCCATTTGGGAAGGGGCTCATAGGATGACCCTGCCCTCCACTCACCATCATAATCCTCCCAGCTTCTCCCCTAACTTTAATGAGCCTCGCACCCATTTTGGAGACCCACAAAAGGTTGTGTTCTCAGACACACCCTTAAGATGACTTCTTCACCCCTGGGTCCTTTAATTAGCAAACATTCACTGTTGGCAAATAGAATTCAGACTGGGGGGCTCACAACCCTCCCCCAATCCTGGAAGAGATGCCAAGTGGAGAGGAAGTGGATCCTAGAAACGGACCGTTCCTCTTACCCGTGTGGGAAAACTCAAATGCCCCACCGAGTCCCAGCGTACTCCTCGGGTGGGAGGTATAATGGGTTGAATGGTGGCCCCCCAAAAGATATGTCCCCATCCTAGGCCCCGGAACCTGTGAATGTGACCTTATTTGGAAAAAGGGTTTTTGCAGGTGTGATTAAGTGAAGGATCTTAAGAAGAGAGCACCCTGGATTTAGAGTGGGCCTAACTCCCATGAAAGGAGCCCTGGTGGCACAGTGGTTAAGCGCTCAGCTGCTAACCAAAAGGTCAGTGATTCGAAACCACCAGTAGCTCCACGGGAGAAAGATGTGACAGTCTACTTCTGTAAAGATTACAGCCTTGGCAACCCTATGGGGCAGTTCTACTGCATCCTATAGGGTAACCATGAGTCAGAACCGACTTGAGGGCAACAGGTTTAACTTCAATGACAGGTGTTTTTATGAAAAACAGAAGCGGAGAAGGAGAAGGCCAGATGAAGACGGAGGCAGAGACTGGCGTTATGCAGCCACAAGCCAAGAAATGCCTGGCGTCACCAAAAGCTGGTGAAGGCCAGGAAGGACCCTCCCCTAGAGCCTGCAGGGTGAGCGTAGTCTTTTGGACTTCTGGTCTCCAGAAATGAGAGACTACATTCCTCTTGTTCTGAGCCACCAAGTTTGTGGTGATTTGGTAGGGCAGCCCCAGGACACTAACACAGGAGGTCAGACAAACTGGAGGAGTGTTGGGGTGGGGCTGGGGCTCCGGGGCTGTGGTGGTGGGTGGGCAGGTACCACTGCATGACCGGGGCAGTGGGACCAGTCCGGAGTCCTGAGGGGAGGAGTATGAGAGCTCACAGATCAATGAACTTGGATGGAAGGTGGGAGAATGTGACAGTCTGCTTCACACTGTCCGGGAGGGGGCTGGCAGACCCCTGAGAGGGGCCACTGAAGAGGCTGGCGTGGGAGGAAGGTGGGAAAGGACAGCCTGACAGTACAAGGTCCAGGGGCTTTGAGACAGGTAAACGGGGCTGAGATTAACAAACAGTAGGGACGCGGCCTAGTAAAGCCCAAATATTCCACCCAAAAGGGCCATGTCCTGCTAGAACAGACTGCAGAAGGGGTACTTAGTGGGGAGTGGATTGTGCCAGACTGAAGAATGAGGGGGCCTGTTGGAACAATCGGTCCCAGTGGAAGGCACCACAGGTCAGGTTAAGGGGGAAGACATAATGGCTTGGTGGAGGGTGCTGCCCAGCTGGAGCCCACCTTAGACGATGAAAGGAGAGAAGGCCATTGAAAGACACTGCATTCTCTTGCCCGGCTCCCACCAATGACCGCCCTGATGGTAACACAACAGAGAGTCCCAGACGGAGCAGGAGAAAAGTGGGGTGCAGAACTCAAATTCTAGTAAAAAGACCAGACTTAATGGTCTGACTGAGGCTGGAAGGACCCCGGAAGACATGTCCCCCGGACTCTCTGTTAGCCCAGAACTAAAACCATTCCTGAGGCCAATCCTTCAGACAAAGATTAGACTGGACTACGAGACATAAAATGATACTCGTGAAGAGTGTGCTTCTTAGCTCAAGTAGATACACGAGACTAAATGGGCGGCTCCTGTCCAGAGGCGAGATGAGAAGGCAAAAAGGGACAGGAGCTGGTTGAATGGACACGGGAAATCTGGGGTGGAAAGACAGTACAGGGAGAGCAACTAGGGTCACATAACAACGTATGTATAAGTTTCTGTATGAGAGACTAACTTGAATTGTAAACTTTCACTTAAAGTACAACAATAAAATTTAAAAAAAAAAGTGCATTTTCTTACAATGGTCTGTACCAGTGGACCAAAGGAAGGAGCATTCTGGGGTAAGGTATGACATCCTAGAGAAAGGTAACACTGATCACGTAAACCGGGGCGTGCTGACATAATGACAGGTTAATTCAGCTCTACTCCAGATTCCATTTTTCTTTGGCCAAAAGAGGGAACGCAAAGTCCTTCGAGCCAGGACCTTGGGGGTCTGGTGGTTCTGGGTGGGTGGGAGAGGAGCACTGTGTAGTGTACCACTCAGCCAGATGTTGTAGGCTGGTCCCAGGGGAAGGTACCACTGTTATGGTCAGTAGGGGGGTACCCGAATGCCAAGTTGAGTCGGCCCCAGTCCAAGATCCTGGTAGTTTCCGCTGGGCCAGCGCAGGCAGGGGTGATATCGGGGAGAAGGCCACATGGGGCGCCCGGTACAAGTCCAAGTCCAGGTTCCAGCTGTCTCCTATTTCTCGCACGTGGTTGCTGCTTGCGTCGCGGGTGCAGCCTGGGTTGCTGGTGCTTTCTGGGTCGAGGGAGGTCGGCCCGGGGAGCAGACCTGGGCATGCACCTCCTGCAGCTGTGCCCGCAGCTCCTCCAGGGCGCTCTGCGATGGCACCGCCTGTACATGAGCCTGCAGTGCCTCGAGGGTGAGCGAAAGGCGGCCCACCTCATCCTGCATTGCATTCCAGGCAGCGCGCTGCTCCTCCTCCTTGTTGCGCTGTTGCTTCTGGTGGCGCCAGTACTCCAGCACCAGGCAGCCGCCGCCAACAATGAAGATGGTGGCCTCACCCAGCAGCTCGGCGCCCAGCTCAGCGGCTGCCTCCTCATTCAGCGGCTTGATGGCTGCGCCCCGGAAGCCCATGATGCGCATCTTGGTCCGCATCTCCACCCAGTGGTACACTGCGAGGGAAGACAGGGGTCAGGCCACGCTTGGGGAGTCCCCTGCAAGCCCCGCCCCTCCGCGCTTTAGCGTTCCAGTCTGAGCAATGGGATGCGGCAGCCAGAATTGCCAGGTCCCTTAAAACGACACTGTGCCTGGCCCCACCCAATGGATGCCCAGTCACCCACATGGGGTGCCAAGAGGGTGCCTTAAAAGCAGCCAGAAGATCCTGGCGAGCAGCCAGGAATGAGAAACCCAGCTCTGGATGGGACGTCCCAGCAGCTCCAGGAGCAAAGTCCACGGAAGGTGTAAAAACTCAATTGCCAGACACTCAGTTCCCTCTACTCCTCCCTCAAGCCACTGCCACGGCCACATGCAGGCCAGTCGGCTGTCTCCCTCCCCTGCCCCACTCCCACCCCACCACCCCCGACCCCTTCATGAATCTTCCCAAAATGCAGAATGGGGGCTGCGGTGGAGGGGCACCTCCTGGCTCCAAAGAATGGGCAGCTGAAATGTGGGAGTCGATGCTAAGCGCCCCTGAACCTGGTAACCAATCCTTTTGCAAGTCTGGTGACTCCAATTCTAGAGGCTTTCACCAACCCTGAATGTGGAGCTAACCGCTGTGAGCTCCTGCTGGTGAGGTTTCTGGCATATGCCTTGGAAGAGCTCAAGGTTGGGTTGTGCTGATGGTGCAAAACCTCCTTCCCTGCCTAACTAAAAGCTGGAGTCAGCTCTGGCTCATGGGGACCCCACGTATCTGAGTAGAACTGTGCCACATAGGGTTTTCAATGGCTGTGATCTTTGGAAGTAGATCACCAGCCCTTTCTTCCAAGGCACCTCTAGGTGGATCTGAACTGCCAGCCTCTGGGAGGATTTGAACCACCATCCTTTTAGCTAGTGCTTTACTGTGTGCAACACCCGGGGCTGCCCCTCTCTTGCCTAGCTGCTTCTATATGTGAAAAAGGATTCTTAGCACTTGAGTCTTTAAAACTAACACACAGAATTGATGCTGAACCCTGACTCACTCCTATAATCATATTCATACAAGGATACATGAAATTATTAGGGAGTGGGGGTGATTTCCAACATACCATTTCACTTTCAATGTTTAATAATTATGAAAATGTATAATATATGAATGTTTAAAATTAATCGTGTGACAATAAGTTTAAAAGCAGCTCATTTCGAAAGTGTGGTACATACACACAATGGAGCATTGCTCAGCCACGAAGAGAAATGACGTCCTGATACACGCTACAGCATGCAGTGTGATGGATCCCTCTTGTGTGGCCTTTCTAGCCATGGTCTGGTAACTCCCCACCAGGTGACTGGGCGGGACAGTGTGATAGGGAAATCGTGACCCACCAAAGGGATTGGTCAGTTCTGCCACTCCTCTGGGCTTGAAATGAGCCACCCCAGAGGCGGCAAAGAGAGGCTCCCACCACCACCAAGGAAGAACAATCAGGAGCAGAGAGTGCATCCTTTGGACCTGGGATCCGTGCACTGAGAAGCTCCTGGAACCGGGAGACAGAGAGAAAGAGAGAAGTAACCCTGAAGATGTCAAGAAGCGGTGGCAGGAGAGACTGTGCAGTGGGCTTCCCGGCCCACAGAGTGAGAAAGCAGAGTGCTTTTGGGCCAGGAAGAGGCGAGCCTGCGAGCACAGCTGGAAGAGGCTGTCCTGATGGAAGAACTGTATCCTGAGCATTCCTGAGCCTGAATTGTAACCTGTTACTTCCCTAATAAATCCCATAATTGTGAGTACTGTCTGAGTTCTGTGTGGCCATTGAAATGAATTATGGAACCCAGCAGAGAAACAGAGAGTGCCGTGGGAGGGACGGATGGCGGAGAGAGGAGGCATCTCATAGCAATCAGCCTAGGGCCGCTGATCCAGAGTCTCCTTCCCCCTTGTGAAGTTAGAGGTCAGATACTACCCCCATGCCATTTTTACAAACATGTATGAAACTTGAAATCACAATGCTAAGTGAAATAAGTTAATCAGGAAAGAACAAATACTGTACGATCCCACTTATATGAAATATCTAGAATAGGTAAATGTGTATTAGTGGTTCCCAGGGGCAGGAGGGAGGGGGGAAGGGGAAGTCATTGTTTAGGAAGCAGTGGGTTTCTGTTTATGGTGATGAGAAATGTGGCAAGGATTACTGGTGATGGTTGCACAACAGGATTAATGAAATTGTTTATAACTAAATTGTACATGTGAAAAACACTGAATTGACCAATGTGTTATATATAGTTTTACAACTATATTAAAAAAAAAAATAGTTCAATCCAGAAGAAAATCTTTTAGCACTGAGAACCTTAAGATGACAGGAAAATTGAACAAAATAAAAATTAGAACTTCTGTACATGTTTGTTGCCAACTGCTATGGATCCCATTGTGCTTCTCCCCCTCCCACCCCAAATATGTGTTATAAATCCTAACCTCTTTGCCTGTGGGAATGGGTTGTGTTTGTTATGTTAATGAGGCAGGATTAGTATAGGGTGTGTCTTGAGTTAATCTCTTTTGATATAAAGGAGATTAAATAAGCAAAGGAAAGAAACAGATGGGGTAAGAGAGATGCCAAGCCACATGAAAATAGCCCAGGAGCAGAAGCTCAAAGAAACAAGGACCCTCCCCCAGGGCCGACAGAAAGAGAAGCCTTCCCCTAGGGCTGGCACCCTGAATTCCGACTTCTAGCCTCCAAATCTGTGGGAAAATAAATTTCTGTTTGTCAAAGCCACCCATTTATGTTATAGCAGCACTAGATAACCAAGACACCAACATATAAACAGTGAGACAAAATTCTGTGGGGAAGGGAACTGTAAATACAAGTTCAAAGACAAAAATAGACAATGTAAAATTTCTGCCTGCAAAAGAAGAGCTTGCTATCATTTTTTATTAACCAGATGTTGGTAGGCATCAAATCACTAGGGTATTTAGATTATGTATGAGATACTCAAAGGAAAAAAATTAAGTCAAAGGGTGTGTGTGTGTGTGTGTGTGAATGCACAAGCACCAGAAGAGAGACCAGATAACTGGGAGCTCCTAAAAGTCAAACACTTATGCTCATTGAAAGACTTCACCCAAAGAGTCAAAGGACAACCTACAGACTGGAAAAAAATTTTGGCTACGACAAATCCAATCAACGTCTAATCTCTAAAATCTACAAGATTCTGCAAAACCTCAACAACAAAAAGACAAATAACCCAATTAAAAAATGGGCAAAGGATATATGAACAGGCACTTCGCCGAAGAAGATATTCAGGCGGCTAACAGACACATGAAGAAATGCTCATGATCATTAGCCATTAGAGAAATGTAGATCAAAACTACAACGAGATATCATCTCACCCCAATGAGGCTAGCACTAATCCAAAAAACACAAAGTAGTAAATGCTGGAGAGGTCGTGGAGAGACTGGAACACTTATACACTGTTGGTGGGAATGTCAAATGGTACAACCACTTTGGAAATCGATTTGGCACCTCCTTAAAAAGCTAGAAATGGAAGTACCATAGGATCCAGCAATCCCACTCCTTGGAATATATCCTAGAGAAATAAGAGCCATCACACGAATAGATATATGCACACCCATGTTCACTGTAGCACTGTTCACAATAGCAAAAAGATGGAAGCAAACTAGATGCCCATCAACGGATGAATGGGTAAACAAATTATGGTATATCCACATGATGGAATACTATGCAATGATAGAGAACAACGATGAAGCCGTGAAACATAACATGGAGGAAGCTGGAACTCATTATGCTGAGTGAATTTCGTCAGTCACAGAAGGACAAATACTGTATAAGACCACTATTATAAGAACTCAAGAAAAGGTTTAAACACAGAAGACAACATTCTTTGATGGTTATGAGGGTGAGGAGGGAGGGTGAGGGTTATTTACTAACTAGATATTAGATAAGATTTATCTTACGTGACGGGAAGGACAGCACCACTACAGGGGACGTCAGCACAACTGGACTAAACCAATAGCTGAGAAGTTTCCTGAATACAACCAAACACTTCGAGGGACAGAGTAGCAGGGGTGGGGGTCTGGGGACCATGGTTTCAGGGGACATCTAGGTCAGCTGGCATAACAAAGTTTATTAAGAAAATGTTCTGCATCTCATTTTGGTGAGTGGCGTCTGGGGTCTTAAAAGCTAACAAGCAGCCATCTAAGATGCATCAATTGGCCCCAATCACCTGGAGTAGGAATGAAGAACACCAAAGTCACAAGGAAAGTATTAGCCCAAGAGACAGAAAGGGCCACATAAACCAGAGACTTCATCAGCCTGACAACAGAAGAACTAGATGATGCCCGGCTACCACCAATGACAGCCCTTACAGGGAACACAACAGAGTCCCTGATGGAGCAGGAGAAAGGTAGGGTGCAGAACTCAAATTCTAGTAAGAAGAGCAGACTTAATGGTCTGACTGAGACTAGAGAAACCCCATAAACCATGGCCCCTGGATACTCTATCAGCTCAGAAATAAAACAATTTCCAAGGCCAACTCTTCAGACAGGGATTGGACTGACTGTGGGACATAAAGTGATGCTCGTGAGGAGTGTGCCTCTCAGCTCAAGGAGATGCAAGAGACTAAACAGGTGGCTTCTGTCTGGAGAGGAGATGGGAAGCCAGAGAGGGTTAGGAGCTGGTTGAATGGACACAGGGAATCAGGGGTGGAAAGGAGTGTGCTGTCACAGTATAAGGAGAGCAATTAGGGTCACATAACAATGTATATATAAATTTTTGTACGGGAGAATAACTTGAAATGTAAACTTTATTTAAACTAAAACAATTAAAAAAAAAAAAAAGGGTGTGTGTGCGAATACATGTGTGTGAGGATTTTAAGAGCAGAGGCTGATGGCATCCTCTCTCAGGCCAGGGGCAGACTTGGGGTTCAGGAAACAAGGCCCATGTGGAAATGGACGGTTGAGAAGAAGGGTTAGCTGTGAGAGGCCAGGATGGGATACGACTGGGGCCTGTAACAGACCTGTGTGCCCAAAGGGCCCCTGAACATCTCCCAGACACCCCATGCTCACCATGTCCAGAGCTGACCCCAGCTCCTCCCTCCCCCACTGGTTCCTTCTCCTTGGTCCACCTGCCACAGATCAGAGCCCTGGGCCTCATACCCAACACCCTTCACCCTCTCAGCCCTCTGACTGAGCCATTCCTCCTCTTGAATGTCTGTCCCGCACCCCTCCCTCCCTGGTCCGGGCTCTGTCCCAGCTCTGAACACTGGCCCCTCTGTGACCTCCACTACTCAGGGACCCTCCATCCCTGTGTTTTCCCTTCGGACGACTGGGAAGGCTCTTATTATCCAGTTACTTGTTTGCAATCTGTCTCCCCCACTGGACTGGAAACCCCTCGAGGGTGGGGCCTAGGGCCATCCTGGTCATGGTGTGTCCCCAGCACCATCCAACACAGGGCCAGGCACACAGATGGTGTCACTGTATCTCTGTCCAATGAACAAATGGGTCCCTGCCCCTGCAGCCTCACCACCCACCCCCGCCCAACATCCTCTACACAACACTCAGAGGAAGCTGGTTAAAAAAAAAACCTATTGTTCTTTTCACTAATAAAAGTGACACATTGCCTCATCTAGCCTCTGTGTGCTCAGCATCAGCCCCTTGACACCCAAGAGAAAAGTGTACACTGTTCATCTCCATTTCTGAGTTTTTCAGCTGGAAGTCTGCACGTATTTACACAATTACTTTCAATGAGCTTCCAGCTTTTCCTCCACTCCTCTTCCTCCCAATTTTTACAGGTGATTTGTATAAAGTTTTTATTCTTGTATTATATTCTTTTCCCTGTCTCCCTCAGCTCCCAACATGGCCAGGGAGGAAATGAGGGGCCTCCCTCTCCCCGCTTCTCTCTTTTTCCCCCTTTTCTCCTTCTACCCTCCCCAAGTTCCCCAGCAGCCAGGCCACGCTTTCACCTTATCCGAGTGTAGCCCGCAGGCTCTTCTGTGGCCATAATAAGGTCCCTTGTGTTCTGTGCATCGGCCAAGTCAGAAAAGTGAAAATAAGTAGTATGTACAACAAGATGTCTGTACTGCCAGTTTGCTGTACTGTGGTGGCTTGTGTGTTGCTGTGATGCTGGAAGCCATGCCACTGATATTTCACATACTAGCAGGATCACCCATGGTGGGCAGGTTTCAGTGGAGCTTTGGACGAAGAGAATAGTAAGAAAGGCCTAGTAACCTACTTCAAAAAACCAGCCAATGAGAACCCTATAGATCACAATAGAACACTGTCCGATATAGTGCTGGAAGATGAGGCCCTAAGGCTGGAAGGCACTCAAAATACACAGGGGCTACAACAAGACACCTGAACATACCAACGACAGTGAAGATGGCACAGGACCGGGCGACATTTTGTTCAGCTGTACACAAGGCAGCCATGGGTCAGAGCTGACTCCACGGTGGCTAACAAAAACAACACAACGCGATGGTCAGGAAAACATTCAGTGTGGTGTGACTCAACCTTGTCATGCTGTGTCACAAAGGGGCTGCCTGGAGGAAAATACCCTAAGAATTAAGGTCACGTGGCTGTTTATTCCCACACTCCATTGAGTCTCTCAGAATTATGCCACATCTCGGTTTGCTCTTATCTGGACAAGATTTCCCTCAACTGGTGTTTCTCAAACTTTGCAGGTTCTGACCCATTAGTGGGCCATGAAATCAGCTGAGTTGCTTGCAACCAGCATTAAAAAATATGACCGAGAAGCGAAAAGCAAATATCAAAGTCAGTCTTATGGAGTCAAGGCAAGTATTATTTCACAGAGCTTTCGTTCTTAGTGTGTTTGTGTCTGTGCAAATGTGTGTGTACTAGGTCATGGCGAAAAGTTTGAAAACCACTGTCCTAGATTTTGACTGGCATTCCACGGAGTCTACAGATCAGTTTTGGGGCACTAATATCATCACCATATTGAGGCTTTGAATCAATGAATGTGTACCTCTTTCCATTGATTTGGTCGTTAATTTTCTGAGTAAAGCTTTGCAGTTTTCAGAATACAGGTTTTGCACTCCCTTGATTACGTATATCTATTCCAAGGTATGGATACTTTCGTGACGCTGTTGTTAATGGTATCCTTAATTCCATTTTTATTTGATTTGGCTGGATTTAGAAACACAACTGAGTTATACAAATGACTTTATATCCAGTGACCTCACTAAATTCATTTATTCTTTTTCCTTTTTAATGCAATATAACTTATATACACTGTCTTAGTCATCTAGTGCTGCTACAACAGAAATACCACAAGTGGATGGCTTTAACAAAGAGAAATTTATTTCTTCACAGTAAAGTAGGCTAAAAGTCCAAATTCAAGGCATCAGCTCCAGGGAAACGCTTTCTCTCTCGGCCTTCTCATCAATGTTCCCCTGGACTAGGAGCTTCTCCACACAGGGACCTTGGGTCCAAAGGACACGCTCTGCTCCTGGCACTGCTTTCTTGGTGGTATGAGGTCCCCCTGTCTCTCTGTTCACGTCTCTCTTTTATATCTCAATAGATTGCCTGAGGACACAATCCAATCTTAAAGATTGAGTCTTGCCTTACTAACACAACTGCCACCCATCCTCCCTCATTAACATCATAGAGGCAGAACTGACAACATACAGGAAAATCACACAATACCAGGAATCATGGCCCAGCCAAATTGATACACACATTTTTTGGGGGACATAATTCAATCCACGACATACAGTAAGTTATATACAATAAAGTGTACAAATATGAAGTGCAGAGCTTGAGAATTTTAAAATACAATCAGCCCTCTGTATCCCCAAGTTCCCCATCTACAGATTCAACCAACCACAGATTGAAAATAAAAATAAAAAAAAAAAAGTTCCAAAAAGTAAAACTTGAATTTGCCATTCACCAAGCCCTATGCTGAATCCACACAGTGAAATGATGTGTAGGCATCCCCTGCTGTAGCCTCCTGCCATTTCAGACCCTCAGTCTCACTCCAGCACTGTTGTCTGAGCACTGTTGGCCTCTAAATAATGCGTTATTATTATTGTCATTATTCTGTAAACAATACAGTATAATAAGTATTTACATAGCACTTACATTGTATTAGGTATTATAAGTAATCTAGAGATGATTTAAAGCATACAGGAGGACGTGCATAGGTTATATGCAAATACTACTCAACTTCATGTAACGGACTTGAGCATCCGTGGAGTTTGATATCCACAGGGGGTCCTGGAACCAATCTCCTCCGGATACCAAGGGACTACTGTAGGTAACCGTCACCTAGATCAATGGTGGATAGGTGGTGTGAATGGTTAAGTGCTCAACTACTAGCCGAAAGGTTGGTGGTTCAAACCTACCCCAGAGGCACCTCTGAAGACAGGCCTGGCGATCTGCTTCTGAAAGGTCACAGCCATGAAAACACTATGGAGCAGTTCCACTCTGCACAAGTGGGGTCCCCATGAGTCGGAATCGACTCAGTGGCAACTAACACCACCACCAGCACCTAGATCAGGATAGAGAACACTCCCAGCATCCTGGTGGCTCCTCCCTCAAGCCCACACTCTCTCTCTGTCTGCTTTTGCTCAACACTGCATCCGTGAGATCTGTCGCGTGGCTGCGGGTCTCCATAGCTCCTTACTGTGAGCATCCACCACAGCCTGTTCACCTGCCTCCTGCTGATGGACATTCACCCCAGGAGGGAAACCGCTGGGTCACATCACCCTGAAGAAGGCGGGAATGGCGACAGTAGCCTGGGGAGACAGGTCTCTGCAGCCGCAAAGGCAGCCTCACGGGAGCTCACCCAGGGCCTTGGACTTCCTTTCTAAGACTTAGATGCCCAGGCAGGGGGAGGCCCCAGGGCGGGGACCTCACTACTACGGCTGTTCTCCTTGGGGGTCTGTAAATCTGTCACAGTCAGACTTGTCTTCAGTGGACTCTTTCGCGCTGCCTCCCAGGTGAGTTTTACAGGGCTCCGGGGGCTGCTTATTATTACTATTTGTTTTTTTAACTTTTCAAATGACGATTAATACACAAAAAGCACACTGGTCTTAAGTGTCTAGCTCCATGACTTTTTACACTGGTATACGCCACTGGTTCTCAACTGGGGACGATTTAGCCCCCTTGTCACCCCTTCCCCTGGCCCAGTGACATATGGCAATGTCTGGAGACACTGGAGTACATCATCAATGTCACTGAATTGTACATGTAAAAAAAGCTGAATTGGCAAATGTTTTGTTTTATATATATGTATACACAACCACAATAAAACAATAACAAAGAAAAAAAAAGACAGTTCAAGATAAGAACAAAAAACAGTAACCCAACAACTTGGGGTGGTACTACTAGCATCTAGTGAGTAAAAGCCAGGGATGCTACTAAGAGCTCTATTCTGCACAGGACAGCCCCCCGCCCCCGCAAAGAATCATCCAGCCCCAAATGTCAACAGAGCTGAGGTGGAGAAATTTCGGTCTACACCCACGTGACCACCACCGAGGTCAAGACATAGGGGCCCAGCAGGCTCCCTCATGCCCTGCCCAGTCAATACCCCTACCCCAGAGGAAAAAACAAAAAAACAAACCTACCACCATCGATTCGATTCTGACTCATAGCGACCCTACAGGACAGAGTAAAACTGCCCCATAGGGTTTCCAAGGCTGTAATCTTTATGGAAGCAGACTGTCACATCTTTCTCCTGAGGAGCAGCTGGTGGGTTCAAATCTTTTGGTTAGCAGCTGAGTGTTTAACCACTGCGTCACCTTACCCCCAAAGAAGAAGGAACCACTCCATGTGGGAGAGCCGGGTTCGATTCCTGGCCAATGCATGTCATACGCAGCCAACACTCATCTGTCAGGCTTGCGTGTTGCTATGATGCTGAACAAGTTTCAGCAGAGCTTCCAGACTAAGAAAGACTAGGAAGAAAGGCCTGGCTATCTACTTCCAAAAACCAGCCAATAAAAACCTATGGATCACAACAGTCTGACTGCACAACCAATCATGGGTATAGTGCAGGACCGTGTATGGGGTGGCAGACTCAACCACAGCTGCTAACAACAAGACAAAGATGCCTCCCCCTCCACAACGGGGGGGCCAGGGGCCTCAGGAATTCACGGACACAAGATAGGACAAAAGGCTTGTACTCTGTTATTGCAAACCCACCCACATGCACACACACAGTGCTGCTTCCTTGTAAAATAAAGGAAATGTATTCTTGATTGGGCTATCCCTGAATTGTAAGGAATGGAAAAGAGTCACCACAACTACGCACTGTACTGACGCAGCCCAGGAAGATGAAAAGAGCCACCGGGAAAGAAAAGGAAATGCTAAACGCAGGCTTCGTCAACAGACAGCCATAGGGGACTATGAACTACTGAGGGGGCGCTTTGTTAATGGAGAAGGCAGAGAGTTAAAGCACCAGCCCCTGAGCTCCACTATTAGGAAGTCCATGAGGTAAGAAGATGTGAACGAAACTGAGAGCTAAGAGTCCAAAACCAAACTAAACCCGCTGCCGTCGAGTCGATTCCGATTCATAGCGACCCTATAGGACAGAGTGGAACTGCCCCATAGGGTTTCCAAGCAGTGGCTGGTGGATTCGAACTGCTGACCTTTTGGTTAGCAGCCATAGCTCTTAACCACTGTGCCCCCAAGGCTCTGAGAACTAAGGGTAGAAGTACCTTATTCAGAAACACGGTGGTAAACACCATAAATAAAGAAAGAAAGAAAAGCCAGCTGATGAGGTTTCCTGCTGGGAGCAGAAATTGAAGTGGGAAAGGAGAATGGCTGGATTTTTTTATTTTTTCTTTTTATCATAAATCGTAGAAGAGTTTGACTCTTTAAAAACGAAGGACTTGCAACTCCTTTGACAAAACTAGGAATGAATGTTAATTCTGAAAACATAGAAACGCATTCTTTTTTCAATTGTCCAGGCCAGAAACAAACTTTACCAAGGAAGGGCAGAGTACTGGCCAGTTAAGAGCGTTAACCCTTCATCGCCTGTGTTCTTTTTTTTTTTTTTTAAAATAATTTTATTTTGTGATGGTTGTTGAGGCTATACCCAGCAAAACATACATCCATTCAACAGTTTCTACACGTACCATTCAGTGACACTGAATCACATTCGAGTTGGGCAACCATTCTCACCCTCCTCTTCTGACTTGTTCATCTACTGTGTTCTTATTGAAACTAGGTGAGGGATGAGGCATAGGATTTTTTAGGAAGGAAACCCTATGGAGCAGTTCTACTCTGTAACACATGGGTTCACCGTGAGTTGGAATCGACTTGATGGCAATAGGTTTGGTGTTTTGGTTTGCCCTGCCCTAGCCCTGGTGGTGCAGTGGTTAAGCGTCTGGCTGCTAACCAAATGGCTGGCAGTTCGAATCTACCAGCTGCTCCTTGGAAACCCTATGGAGCAGTTCTACTCTGTCCTATAGAGTCACGATGAGTCGGAATCAACTGAACGGCAACAGGTTTAGCCTCCTCCCAGATCTCTTGGCCCTATCTTGCCGGTACCTACCCACTTCCCATACCTGGAGTCACCATATTAAAATAAAAATCAGATCAAGATACTCTGCTGCTTAAAATTCCTCAGTGGCTTCTACTGACTCCAGAATAAACTCCAGACTTCTTAAATGACCTAAAGGCTCTACGTTGTTGTTGTTGTGTGCGGTTGAGTTGATTTTCGACTCAGAGAGACCCCATGTGACAGAGCAGAACTGCCCCACAGGGTTTTCTAGGCTGTAATCTTTAGGGGAGCTGGTCACCAGGTCTTTCTCTGGTGGAATGGCTGGGTGGGTTCAAACTGCTTTCATTAGCAGTCGAGCTCTTAACCATTGTGCCACCAGGGCTCCTTGAAGACTCTGTATGATCAGTATATTCTCCACACATCTGGAATTATTTTCAGTGTTCAAAACGTGCTGTACCCTCTTTATATATGAATTCCCTTGGCCAGAGCCCAGCTCAATAGCTCCTCCTCCAGGAAGCCCTCCCTGACCCCCAGGCTGAGTTAGGCACCCTCTCTCCCCTCCCAGTCCCTGCCCTGCCCACTCTCAGTCTTCAGTGTCTGGGGCCAGGTCTGTTGCCCGCACTGGACTCTGAGCCCCGTGAGGGCAGCTCTGGCTGTCTCAGTCAATGCTTATGTCCCCAGCACCTGGCACAGGACTGGTCACACAGAAGACACTTGGGCGGGGGGAGGCGATTGAAGGAAACACCAAAAATTCACTTGTTTATACTGAGTGCCGGGATTTTGGGTGGCTCATACCTATGATTTATTATCTGTATTTTTAAAGTTTTAATAATAGTAAGTTCATTGCATATACTTGGAACCACAGTTCTGATTCTGGGAACGTATCGCCAGCTCCCCCATGAAAGGAAACCAAGGATTTATAAAAAGATTAGCACACAAGAGGGATATGCCTCTGCGCTCCTCACACCTAGTTCACTTGGGGGGAGCTTCCTTCAGCTCCCAGGCCATGGGCCAGCTCTGCACTCAGCCGTAGGGGGTGTACCCCAAGGGGTTCCTTTCAGTCTCTGTGTAAGGACAGGTTTCTAGAAGACAGCCAGGAGGTGAGAAATGGATGATGTGATTTGGTGACAAGTTTCATGGCCACAAGGCAACATCCATTTGACAGGTGACCTTTGGCAGGATGATGGGCTCTTGGAAAGTTTCTCAGGAAGTATTTAAGTTAGGAGCTGAGGGGCCTTTGGATCTTTCTCAGGAAACCATCGGGAGTGTGTGTGTCTGCCCGGAGAATCCTCACAGGAGGCACGGCCAGCAGCCAGTGTCATGGGGCCAAGGGTTCGCTCCAGCTGGAGGGCTCAACTCCTCATCTTCTCAGGTACAGCAGCCCCCGAATCTCCCCCAGGGCCTCTGGTCCCAGCCCCTTGCCCACAGCCCTGCACGCAGCCCTCATGCCCCTCTCTGTCTCTCAGCCCTCTGCCTCCTGCTGTGGCCATTCTGGAATGGACAGTCCATGCCCCTTACATTCACCCTGAGCCCACAGTCCAGGGGTGAGTACAGAGCTGAGGTGGGTGAAGGCTGGGCTCTTCTGAGGGGAGGTGCCAAGCAGGGTGGGCTGGGGGCATGGCAGCCTTTGAGCAGGACTTTTGAGACTGCAGGTCTCTGACCATGAACTGCAGAATCAACTGGTAAATCATCACTTGTTGCTGTTGTTGTCGTGTGCTGTCAGGTCTATCTCGACTCACAGCGACCCTACAGGACAGAGCAGAATTGCCCCATAGGGTTTCCAAGGAGCGGCTGGTGGATTCGAATGCCAGCCTTTCGATTAGCAGCCTGAGCTCTTAAACCACTTTGCCACCAGGGCTCCAAATCATCACTAGCATTTCTTAAAAAATTTTCTTTAAAGTACATACTATGTGATTCCATTTACATAAAATTCTAGAAAATGCAAGCAAACAAATCTATAGCAGGTCAGTGATTACCTAGGGACGGGGGTGGGGGAGGGAACAGTGAGTACAAAGGGGCACAAGGAAACATTTGGGAGTGATAGCTCTGTTCATTATCTTGATTGGGGTGATGGTTTCACTGGCATATACTGTTATCTAAACTTATCAAACTGTACAATTAAAATATTCTACATCAGTTATACTCCAATAAAGCTATAAAAAATAGAAGAGAAGAGAATGGCATAAAACAGGATAGACTAAAGCCTTTAAGAAGGAAGGTGAGTAGGCGTTAGCCAGGTGAAGAAGAGTCCTGTCCTACAAAGAGAGAAGAGATGAACTAGGGTGAGGCACAGATGTCCCTGGGTGGCACAAACGGTTTGCACTCAACTACTGAAGGTCGGCAGTTTGAACCCACCCAGCAGTGCTGTGGAAGAAAGGCCTGGCAATGTGTTTTCAGCCAAAATCTGATTATAGCCAAGAATACCCTACAGAGCAGTTCTACTCTATAACACATGGGGTCACCATGAGTTGAAACTGACTTGACAGCATCGGGCTTGGTTTTTTGGTTTAGGGTGAGGCATAAGAGGGAGGGGGTCCCTGAGGCCCCAGGCTGGGATTCCCACCTCCCCCACTGAGCTCTTTCCCGCCCCCAGGCAAGGTGGTGATGATCACAGTGGAGGCCTGGAAACGTTGCGGCAGCGTGGCTTTGGACCCCAGGGATAAAAAATGGAGCTGCTGTGGGCCCCACTACCCTTTCCATCGCGATTCCCAGAGGTGCTGCCCCACCATGTCGAAGAAGTTCTTTGTCATCCCCAAGGACAATACCAAGTCGGAACATGAAGAATGCAAGAAATATGACCAGATGTAGAAACCAGAGATTATTAACAGTGACCGGGGTGGGAGGGAAGGAGAGATTTGTTTGCTGGGCAATGAGTTTATGTTAAAGGTGGCGGAATAGTCTGGAAGAGAGAGCGAGAATGGTAGCACAAAATGAAAAATGTAATCAGTGTCTCTGAATTGTAACTGTGGAAGTTGTTGTACTGGCGAATGTTTTGGTGTGTATGTTTTCACAATAAAAAAAGAAATATGATCAGAAGAACTTGGAGGTTGTGGAGGGCACCCTCTGCTGCTTTACCTATCCTGTTCTCTGGGTAAAGCCCAGAGACCCTGCCCTGGACCCCTCTCTCCCTCCTAGATCGTGCACTTTCAGGACTCTAGAGTCACCCAGGGCTCCTTCTTTCCAAGAATCTAAGCTATGGGCCTTAGGCTCACAGTGTGGCCTTGGGCAAGTCACCTCAGACTTTCGGGCTTTAGGCTCTTTGTCTGCAAAACTGACCTAACCAGAGAAGCTTCCAGCTCAGGCTGGGGGGAGAAAGATGATGGCCCAATCACCATATGACATGCAGTTCTGGAATTTCTTACCCAGAACTCTTCCTGATGACCTGTCTTGCGATAGGGAAGATTTCGTTCTTGGCAAATGAACAGGTTGAGCTGAAGGTCCCAGTTGCTGAGTCCACCCAAAACGGTGTAGGAACGTCCCTCTGTGCCTTCTTCCTAGCAATTCTCCCGAGTTGCAGACCCTCGCCTGCTTGTCCCCCAGCACCTGAGAGGCAACAGGCCCAAGAGGGGAACGAGGGGAGTTGAAGGACGTTCGCAGCAGTGTGGTTTCCAGAGAGAGAAATGGGAAACGAGCCAGCTGCCAGCGCAGACAATTTCTGCTTTGTGCCTGTGACAGTCCTTGTGCCTCGAGCCTGCCAAACTCTAAGGACACTTCCCCGAGCACACTGAGTGCACTGCCACATGGTCCGGGGTGTGAGTTAGGGTCTGCTGGTGAGCCACGTCTCCCAGGACTGGGAAGGCGGAGGTGAATAAGGCAGGTCCTTCCCCACTGCAGCTGCAGCTGGGTTCTGCTGGTGGGTGTGGGGTAGAGACGCTGGGGTTTTCCAAGGTGGAGCTCCAGTGTCCTGTCCCTAACTTCATGGGTGTCATGGCCTTGGCCCCTAAAACCAGAAACACCAAACATCTTTCCATTGAGTTGATTCCGACTCACAGTGACCCTACAGGACAGAGTAGAACTGCCCCATAAGGTTTCCAAGAAGTGGCTGGTGGATTCAAACTGCTAACCTTTTGGTTAGCAGCTGAGCTCTTAACCACTGCGCCACCAGGGCTCCTCCTGGCCCCTGGAGGGCACCAAGTTGGTGTGTTTGCCAATGCAACATTGGCGTGGGCAGCCTCGGAGGCAGCAGCCCTGGTGGGTATGTTCTGCGGCGTCATTCCTGGGGGCCCAGCCAAGAGCCTGTTTCTCAGCCCTTCCCGTGGTTGTGAAGCCTAATTCCGTGTATGAAACTGCTCTCTGCTTAATTTACTTTGAAATGCACCGAAAATAAGACGGGTTGATGGATGGATAGAGAGATGGACTGATGGACAGAAAAGGGATGAAGCAAATACAGTAAAATGTTAGTGGAGTGTCTACGTGGTGGGTACACGGGTACTCAACTGTAAAATTATTTCAAATTTGCTCTGTTTGAAATTTTCCATAATAAAATGCTAGGGGAAAGCCTTTTCCTCCTATAAGAGCCAGAGAGCTTCTTCTTTCCTGCAACTGAACCCTGATGGTGCAGTGGGCTTCAGAAATGAGAATGTTCTATGATTGGGTGTGGAAAGGGGTCCTGGACACAGTAAGTGAAACGAGCAGGTTCTTAATAAGATCCTGTTTTTCTGACAATACAATAAAATTACAATACAGTAAGTAAAAATCATATTTAAAAAAGTCACCATATTTCACAGCACTAAAATGTCATCAAGGAACTCTGGTGGCACAGTGGGTAAACACTCAGCTGCTAACCAAAAGGTCGGCAGTTGGAACCCACCAGCCACTCCGCTGGAGAAAGACGTGGCAGTCGACTTCTGTAAAGATTACAGCCTGGAAAACCCTATGGGGCAGTTCTACTCTATCCTATAGAATTGCTGTGAGTTGGAATTGACTTGAAGGCAAAGGTTTTTTTTTTTAATATATCGTCAACTAACTGTACGATACTTCATTGTTTTAAGTCCACAAAGAAAGAAAAAACACCGACAACTAAACCAACACATTTTTTACTTTCAGATGCACCCCAATTTCAAACACGTAAAAATTTCAAAATGTGTATCTTAGAAATAATGAAACAGACATATTTGCATTTAAACATGTATGTTTATGTATTTTTTTATGCAAAAGTATCAAACTGCTCTAGTTTTCTCTGGAAGGAGAGACTGGAATGATCTTGTTTACTATTTTTATATTCCTCCATCTGGTCTGATTTTTTTTCTACAATAAGAATATATTATGTTTATGATTAGAAAAACAAAAGTGGTTTCCTTTCTAAGGAATAATGGTTTCCTTTCCAAGGGGGGGAAAAGAAGATGCTCTGCATGGTTAAAATAAATTCGGTCATCTCCTCCCCTAACTAGTTCCTGCATCAACGACTTCCTTCACTCTAACCCACCAAGTGGAGCCTTCCATATCCTCATGCCCCACATCCAATCACTAAGCCTGACCCATCTGCCCCCTAAATTTTATTCTTGACTCCAGCCTGTTTTCTATCCCTCCGCCAAACCTAACTGGGCCCTTTCTTCTCACCAAAGTGGACACGACCATCCAGAATAAAGACGGCATTTCCCAGCCTCCCTTGCAGCTAGGTTTGGTGATTTTAAAACATGCAGACAAATTCTTTGATATGCCTCCCTTCAAAAGGTGGACCCTAATTTCCCTCCCCTTGAGTGTGGGCTGGACTTAATGACTTGCTACTAACAAACAGAATAAAACGAAGTGATGGTATGTGACTTCTGAGACTAGGTCATAAAAGACATTGTGGCTTCCTCCATGCTCTCTCTCGTATCACTTGCTGTGGGGGAAAACAGCTGCCATATTGTGAGGACACTCAAGCAGCCTTATGGAGAAGCCACGTGATGAGGAACTGAAGCCTCCAGCCAACAGCCACGTCAGTGAGCCATCCTGGAAGCAGATCCTCCAGCCCCAGTCAAGCCTTTGGATGACTGCAGCCCTGGCCGACATCCTAACTAAAAGCTCATCAGAGACACTGGGCCAGAACTACCTAAGTTGTTCTTGAATTCCTGAGTTACAGAAACTATGAGATAATAAATACTTGCCATTTTAAGCTGTTAAATTTTGAAGGTAATCTGTTACACAGCAGTAAATAACTGATACACTAGGTGTAGCCATATACGCTCTACTTTCATAAGATTATAGTCACTGAAAACCCTATGGGGCACAGTTCTACTCTGACACGTATGGGATTGCCATGAGCCAGAATCGACTCAATGGAAATGGGTTTGGTCTCTGGTCTGGTGGCCATGTGGCTATATTCTGGCCAAGTGGATGTGTGCAGAAGTGATGTGTGCAAGGTCTGGGTCCTACCTTTAGGGGAAGGTGCGTGTCCTTCCCTTCCTCTTCCTCCTCCCCAAAGGCTGCAGTGAGGACCTAGTAGGGAGCCATGTGGACCTTGGAGACAAGGCCACACCCCTGGGATGATGAAAGGAGCCTGGGTCTCTGCACAAGCCCTTGAATCAGAGCTTCAAAGGCAGTCCTGAACTATAACGAAGATACTTCTCTCCATCTGGGGCCCACTCTAGCTCCAATGACTGCTCATTCCTGGAACAAGCTGGCACTATTTACCTCTGTGCCTTTGTCCATGCTGTTTCCTCTGCCCAGAAGGCCCTTCTCGGTGAGACAGTACACAATACTGGGGAAGCTAGCACAACTTGTACAAGGCAAGGTCATGGAAGCTCCACAGATACATCCAAACTCCCTGAGGGACTGAATTGCTGGGCAGAGGGCTGTGGGGACCATGGTCTCGGGGAACCCTGTTAGCTCAATTGGCATAACATAGTTTATACAGAAAATGTTCTACATTCTACCTTGGTGAGTAGCATCTGGGGTCTTAAAAGCCTGTGAGCGGCCATCTAAAATACTCCACTGGTCTCACCCCTTCGGGAGTAAGTGAGAATGAAGAAAACAAGATACAAAGGAAAGATTAGTCCATAGGACTAACGGACCACAACTACCACAGCCTCCACTAGACTGAGTCCAGTACAACTAGATGGTGCCCAGCTACCACCACTGACTGCTCTGATAGGGATCACAATAGAGGGGCCTGGACAGAGCTGGAGGAAAATGTAGAACAAGATTCTAACTAAAAAAAAAAAGAGACCAGACTTACTGGCCTGACCGAGACTGGAGAAACCCCGGGAGTGTGACCCCCACACACCCTTTTAGCTCAGTAATGAAGTCACTCCCGAGGTTCACCCTTCAGCCAAAGGTTAGACAGGCCCATGAAACAAAACGAGACTAAAGGGGCACACCAGTACAGGGTCAAGGACTAGAAGGCAGGAGGGGACAGGAAAGCTGGTGATAGGGAACCCAAGGGCAAGAAGGGAGTGTTGACATGTCGTGGGGTTGTCAACTAATGTGATAAAACAATATGTGTATTAACTGTTTAATGAAAAACTATTTGTTCTGTAAACCTTCCTCTAAAGTAAAATAAGTAAATAATAAAAAATAAAAAAAAAAAAAAAGAAGTCCCTTCTCTTGCCCTGCTCAGTTCCAGCTCAGACAGACGCCATTCTACCCAGCAGAGTGAGCTGTTTCCTCTTCTCTGGTCCCACATTGCTAATAATGTTTTAAACACTACAAAAAGGGCTCTCATGAGATTCCAAATATGTAAAAAATTAAATGTTTAAGATATATATTCACACAGAAAAGAAACTAGAACTTTTATAAAAAATGCTAAGAGATGGAGTGCATTAGAGCAATTTTTATTTTATTCTTCCCTCTTTTCTGTGTTTTCAAAGTTTTATACACTGAGCATGTATTACTTTCAAAAATAAGAATAAACGTAAATCAGTACACCAGTATAAGGAATTAACCGGCTTAATTTCTGTGACAGGTTCATTGACATCTGTGAGCCACATGTGGGGTACTTGGGATCAGCAAGATCCTACATGAGCCGGCCTCTGCCAATGTGTAGCTCAGTCTGCACACTTGACATCAATCTAAGATTAAAACATAATGACCTTTCTGTTTCCCAGATGCACCATGCTCCATCTACCATCAGGATTTTTCACATGCTCCTCCCTCTGTCTAGAATATTCTCCCCTCCTTCCGCCTTCCCCTGCTTCTCTCCTCCTCATGCTTCAGGTCTCAGCTTCAATTTCCCCCTCCTCCAGGAAGTCCTCCCTGTCTTCCAAGAGGTTCCTCCATGCCTGCCCTGCCCACTCTGTGTCTGTGAGCCCCAGGAGGGCAGGGCCGGGCTGTCTGCTGGGTGCCCATCACAGTGGAGACATTTGGGGTTTTGAGGGAAATGAGGGGAGAACTGGGTACAATGCTAGACAGGCTCTAAGATTAGGAGCCTTGAGGGCCACTGGGTCTCCTAGCCCAGTCATGGCCTAAGATGAAGGTGGGAGACAGATGCTCTGCTGGCTCCCTCGTGCTCCATGATACAGGGAACCTGCAGGGTAGAAGCTAGCAATGTGCAGTCAGGGGTTCCCAGGCTGGAGTCCTGGCTCCACCTCTGGCTCACTCTGTGACCTAGGCAGGTGATGCTCCCTCTCCGAGCCTCAGTTTCTTCCTCTATCAAATGGATATGATAATAATCCCAACCCATAAGGGCTACCGTGTGACCCAACAATACTGTGCCTCGCTCCATTCCTAGGGCTTCCATAAAGGGTAGCTGCTGTTGTTATAATTAGGCCCAGAGTGAGGTCAGTGAAACTCAAAATGGAAAGCTTTTATTGGGCAGGGATGGGGGAGGGGGCAATGAAAGAAAATATACTTGGGACTCCAGAGGCCTGGGAGATGAGGCATCCATTGGCAATCTCCAACGCTTCCTCTTCTTCCTGTGAATGCCAAGGCCACGGGCTTGGAGTCAGGCCAGGTCTGACTCAGGTCTAGCCTGAACTTCCTCCAAGAGGCCTGCCACCCTCACTAGAGGAAGAGATGTTAAAAACAACCTCCCAGCTCTTTGAGGAATACACAGTCGCTGCTGCCAGGCATAAGGTCAGCCGGCATCGGCTCCTGACTCACCACTTCAGCCCTCAAGGGGGAACAAGTCAGTCAGGAAGCCGCACCACAGCCAAAGTGTTTAAAGACACCGGAAAGACACCTTCAGAACCCAGGGGGCCATTCACTGGATTAGAATGACTCTATCCAGCCACAACATAAAATCCCTGGAGAAGGTGGATGCTGACTTGATTAGAGGCACAAAGGAGAAGAGCCTCAAAGTGAAGGGACTGGTTTGGATGCCTACCAAGACCCTAGAATCACTAGGAGGAAAACGCCTTGTGGTGAAGGTACTAAGACCTGCGATCATCTCCAGATGAGACTCCACAAGTGACTCATCGACTTGCACAGTCCTAGATCATTAAGCAAATCACTTCCATCAGTACTGAGCCAGGAGCTGGGGTTGAAGTTACCATTGCAGAGGCTTATATCAACTATTTTAATAAACTGCTTATCAGTTGCTAAAAAAATAAAATAAAAATGTAAAAAGAGAAGAGACCGCTTTTCTTACAGTGGGATTCCAATGAACAAATGGAGAAGGAAAGAGGAAAACAGAAAATCACCATGAGGCGAACATCAAAGTAATACTTGTTGCAGACTAGATCCACTGACCCAAGCAATGGTTTTTCAATCGCCTCATATGCATCAGAAAGCTGGACAATGACTAAGGAAGACGGAAGAAGAACTGATGTCCTTGAATTGTGGTGCTGGCAAAGAATATTGAATATACCATGGACTGCCAAAAGAACAAACAAGTCCGTCATGGAAGAAGTACAGCCAGAACCCTCCTTACAAGCAAGGACAGTGAGACTACGTGTCACATACTTTGGACATGTTATCAGGAGGGATCAGTCCCTGGAGAAGGACATCATGCGTGGTAAAGCAGAGGGTCAGCAAAAAAGAGGAAGACCCTCAACGAGATGGACTGAGCTGCAACAATGGGCTCAAGCATAGCATCGATGGTGAGGATTGCGTAGGACCAGGCAGTGTTTCATTTTGTTGTATGTGGGGTTGCTATGAGTCAGAACTGACTCGACGGCACCTAACAACAACAACAGATCCACTGATGGATGCTCACACAAGTGGCCAAAAGTTTGAGGAGAAACAGGATTGGCATAGTGTCAAAGTGCCTCCCTCAAGCTATCTGTTAACTACAAAGAAAAAGACAGTGACTTTGAAGTGGCCAAAGCAGCAGACAAAAACTTAACCAAGTGATTAGTGTGAACATCACTCGTAATAAGACATACCGACATCATGAACCCCAATACGGTGCACCGATAAGGACACACCATCATTTCTGTGATATACCTGCCACAGACGCATACCCTCCTTCCAATCATGCAAGAACAACAGACAAACCCAAATGGAAGGACATTATACAAATTAACTGACCAGTACTCTTCAAAAGGGTCTAGGTTATGAAAGGTAAAGAAAGACTGAAGACAACTGGCATAACAAAGTTTATTAAGAAAATGTTCTGCATCCCATCTTGGTGGGTGGCATCTGGGGTCTTAAAAGCTAGCAAGCGGCCATGTAAGATGCATCTATTGGTCGCAACCCACCTGGAGCAAAGGAGAATGAAGAAAACTAAAGATATAAGGAAAATACTAGCCCAAGAGACAGAAAGGGCCACATAAACCAGAGACTCCATCAGCCTGAGACCAGAAGAACTAGATGGCACCCAGCTACCACCAATGACTGCCCTGCCAGGGAACACAACAGAGAGTTCCTGAAGGAGCAGCAGAAAAGTGGGGTGCAGAACTCAAAATATAGTAAAAAGACCAGACTTAATGGTCTGACTGAGACTGGAGGGACCCTAGAAGACATGGGCCCTGGAGTCTCTGTTAGCCCAGAACTGAAACCATTCCCGAAGCCAACTCTTCAGACATAGATTAGAGTGGACTATAAGACATAAAATGATACTCGTGAAGAAAGTGCTTCTTAGTTCAAGAGACTAAATGAGCAGTTCCTGTCCGGAGGTGAGATGAGAAGGCAGAGAGGGACAGGAGCTGGTTGAATGGACACAGGAAATCCAGGGTGGAAAGGAGGAGTGTGCTGTCACATTATAGGGAGAGCAACTAGGGTCACATAACAATGTGTGCATAAATTTCTGTATGAGAGACTAACTTGAGCTGTAAACTTTCACTTAAAGCACAATTAAAACAAACAAACAAAAAGACTGAAGAACTGTCACAGATTGAAAGAGACTAAAGAGACAAGACAACTAAATGCAACATGGGATACTGGATAAAATTCTGGAACAGAGAACGAACATTAGTGGAAAAATGGGTGAAATCAGAATTAGGTCTGTAGCTACGAGTCGGAATCAACTTGGCGGCAACGAGTTTGGATTTTTGTTTAGTTGATGGTATCGCACCAATGTTAACTTCTTGGTTTTAATCATTGTACTATGGTTATCCACCACCCTTCTGTCAGTTTGCCATACTGTGGTGACTTGCATATTGCTGATGCTGGAAGCTATGCCACCAGTATTTCAAATGTCAGCAGGGTCGCCCACGATAGACAGATTTCAGCAGGGTTTCCAGACTGACAGATTAGGAAGAAAGGCCTGGTGATTTACTTCAGAAAATCAGTCAATGAAAACCTTATGGATCACAACAGAACATTTCCTCTGACTCACTTGCTTTGGACACGTAATCAGGAGGGACCACTTGCTAGAGGGGGACATCATGTTTGATGAAACAGAAGGCCAACAAGGGCAAGGGAAACCCTCGGTGAGAAGGACTGGCACAAGAGCCGCAACGATGGACTCGGACATGCCAGCGATCTTGAGGATGACACAGGACCGGGCAACACTTCGTTCTGTCATGCATACAGTCACCATGAGTCAGAGCTGACTCAACTGCAGCTAGCTAGCCAGCTACCTAGTGTGGTTACATTAAAATGGTACCATGGGAAAGGCAGCTGGGTGAAGGGCATGCAGGAACTCTCTATACTATTTTTGCAACTTTTCTTAAGTTTAAAACTAGTTCAAAAGAAAAAGATAAAAAAGAAACAGCCCTCAGGGGGCCAGACTGAGGAAATGGCTCTCTCAAACATTTGCACGAACATAGTTCAGTGCACAACCTTTGAGTCAGTATTTCCACTTCTGGGAACTTAAGCCAGAACTTAGGTCTCACCTGCCTCATCAATCATGCAATGCTGTTTATAAAAACCATAAAAAGCCAGGAAATACCTTACACACTATCCATAGCCTGATTTAAAAAAAAAAAATCTGTCACTATTTGAGTCGATTCTGACTCATGGCAACCCCATGTGCTTCAGAGTAGAACTGTGCTCCATAGGGTTTTCAATGGCTGTGGTCTCATAGAAGCTGATTTCCAGGCCTTTCTTCTGAGGTGCCGCTGGGTGGATTCAAACCACAAACTTTTCGGTTAGCAGCTGAGGGCTTAACCACTGTGCCGCCAGGATTCCTTCCCATAAAAAATACAGCCTGGAAAACACTACGTGACAGTTCTGCTTGGTCATATATGGTCGCTGAGTCAGAATCCACTCAACAGCACACAACAACAACAAATTTGTTTAGTGTACACTCCTTGTTGTTCATGTACATGCTCAAAAAATTTTAAAGAACTATGCACATTCTTTATATACTCTCAACTTGTCATAGCAATTTTTTCACCCTAAGTTTAAATAACTGCAAGGATCATAACTTCTGGCATATGACAGATACTCACATTTAAAAATAAATCTGAGGTCTCTGTTTGCTTGGAACAGAGGAAGAAAGAGTATCAGGAACAGGAAGAGGATATGGAATGTATGGCTAATTGCCTCCATGAGCAGCTGCCTTCTTTGCCATGAGACCAGAAGAACTTCATGGTGCCTGGCTACCATTACCAAACATTTTGATCAAAAATTCCATAGAAGAATCCTCATTAAAAGGGAGAAAAAGTAGAACAAGATTTCAAATTTTCATGGACTCTAGACTTTCTGGAGCCATGGAGGCTGGATGAACCCCTGAAACTATTGTCCTGAGATAATCTTTAAACCTTAAACCAAAAATATCCCCTTAAGTGGTCTAAAACCAAACAATCATCCAGCTTAACTAGTAAAAAATGTCTGCCTTGAGCAGGAGGGGACAGGAAAGCTAGTAACAGGGAACCCAAGGTCAAGAAGGGAGAGTACTTACATCTCGTGGGGTTGGTAACCAATGCCACAAAACAGTAAGTGTACTAACCGTTTAATGAGAAGCTAATATGTTCTGTAAACCTTCATCTAAAGCATAATAATAAAAAAGAAAAGAAAAAATTACCTGCCTTGAGCATTATGCTCTTTTAAGAACTATCTAAATTGGATCACATGGATAAAAGCAACTCAAAAGATTGGGTGGGATCTTAGAGGGCGGTGAATTTATGTTAATGGGGAAGGAACAACTCAGAAAAGGAGGGTGAGAATGGTTGCACAACTCGAAGAATATAATCAATGTCACCGAATTGTACATGTAGAAACTGTTGAATTAGCATATGTTTTGCTGTGTATATTCTCAACGACAACAAAATCAATAAAATTATATATTAAAATTAATTAAAATAAATAAATGTCCAAACTTTTGAAACGGCAAATGTTTTCTTATATATGTATTTACTACAATAAAAATAATAAATCCGTTGCATCACTTCTAAATGTATGAAAAGGGCTAAAGATACCATAGAAATTCAATACCCTGCATCATTTATTTTTAAAATGTATAAACCTGCTCTTCTTTAACAGATAAATTATAATCATAACTCAATCTGAGAAAATTTTAAACTAAAATCACAAGAAATAAAATTTTTATTAGTGTACTATCAATTAAAACAGCATGTGTTTCACAATTTGATGCATAACTGTTAGGCATAAAAAGTCAATTTTGACTGGAAGTGCATGCCTTCAGAATTGACTCGACAGCAACTGGTTTTGGGGGCAGTGGTGGTTCAGTGGTAGAATTCTCACCTGCTTTGCAGGTGGACAGGGTTTGATTTCCGGCCAATGCACCTCCTGCATAGCCACCACCCATCCATCAGTGGAAGCTTGCGTGTTTCTATGATGCTGAACAGGTTTCAGTGGTGCTTCCTGACTGAGACAGACTAGGAAGAAAGGCCTGGCAATCTACTTCTGAAAATCAGCCAGTGCAAACCCTGTGGAGCACAACAGTCCAATACCATTGTACATGGGGTCTATGAGTCAGGGACAATTACACAACTGCTAAGGTATCCCGAGGAAGACTTCCTGTCATCAATATTTCAAATTGTTCCTTTGTCATCCTGGAGGTTTTTACACCTGAGACAATGATTAGGAAGGGTAAAGAGGTTTACCTTTCTATTCATATTTTCCTGCACCCACAGTTTTACTGGGAGCAGAGCTGCTGGAAAAGGAAGGAAGGGAGACACAGCATTTTCCTCAGGCAGCTCAGGTGAAACAGATCTAGAAGATTCTCTTAAAAGTCTCCCTGTCATGTACTCAGCATGAAGGCTGCCTGCTAAGTACCGTGTGGGCTGGGATACCAACGGCAGCGTGCTTTTTGATAACATAACCTGGAAATAACCTAAACGTCCACCCACAGGGGCCTGGAACATCTACACAATGTACCAGTCAGTTATGAAAAAGAACTAGGAGTTCTAAATGCATGATATGGAAGGACTTTTAAGGAACACTGCTAAGAGGGAAAAGATAGGGCACAAAACAGAAGGAACAGTCAGCCACCGTTTATGTGAATTAAAAATAGACACGTCCTCCTTCAGCTTGATGATGCACAGAGCACCTCTGGGAGGCGTCTGGTGGTTGCCTTTGGCAGCTCCCTCTCTCACCTCCCTCCTCCCACTCTCCTGCTCATGCTCTCAGCCCCAGCACCACCGCTCCTGAAACTCACAGGGCCTTTGCACTCACCGTGCCTTCTGCCTGAAATGCTCTTCCTAATATCCACTCTAAACCCTGGTGGCGCAGTGGTTAAGCATTTGACTGCTAACCTGTACATGGATCAAGAGGCAGTCGTTAGAACAGAACAAGGGGATAATGCATGGTTTAAAGTCAGAAAAGGTTGTATGTTTTTACCACGCTTATTCAATCTGTATGCTGAGCAAATAATCCAAGAAGCTGGACTATGTGAAGAAGAATAGGGCATTAGGATTGGAGGAAGACTCATTAACAACCTGAGTTATGCAGATGACACAATCTGGCTTGCTGAAACTTAAGAGGACTTGAAGCACTTAGTGATGAAGATCAAAGAACAGCTTTCAGTGTGTATTACACCTCAACATAAAGAAAACAAAAATCCTCACAACTGGATCAATAAGTAACACCATGATAAACAGAGAAAAGACTGAAGTTGTCAACGATTTCATTTTACTTGGATCTACAATCAACACCCATGGAAGCAGCAGTCAAGAAATCAAACAACGCACTGCATTGGGCAAATCTGCTGCAAAAGACCTCTTTAAAGTGTTGAAAAGCCAAGATGTCACTGTGAGGAGGACTAAGGTGTGCCTGACCCAAGCCATGGTGTTTTCAATTGCCTCATATGCATGCAAAAGCTGGACGATTAATAAGGAAGACCTAAGAAGAACTGACGCCTTTGAATTGTGGTGTTGGCAAAAAATAGTGAATATACCATGAACTGTCAAAAGAATGAACAAATCTGTCTTGGAAGAAGTACAATCAGAATGCTCCTTAGAAGCAAGGACGGTGAGACTATGTCTCACTTACTTTGGACATGTTATTAGGTAGAATCAGTCCCTAGAGAAGGACATCACGTTTCATAAAACAGAGGATCCGCAAAAAAGAGGAAGACCCTCAATGAGATGGACTGACACAGTGGCTGCAACAATGGGCTCAAGCATAGCAACAAATGTGAGGATGGCGCAGGACCAGGCAGGGTTTCGTTCTGTTGTGCACAGGCTCACTATGAGTCAGAACTGACTCGACAGCACCTGACAACAACAAATACCTACACTTCCTCAGACTCTTCTCATCTCTAATCAGACATACACCCAGCCTTCTCTACACCAAATCTCAACTAGCACATACCCGCACCCATCACACCTAAACCCTCTTCCCTGCTTCATCTGTCTCCTTAGCACTTGTTACCATCTAACACATCATGTATTTCACTGTCTTATCTTGTTTATTATCCGTCTCTTATCAGAAGAATCTCAGCTCCAAGAGGACAGGCAGGGACTTGGGTCTCTTTTGAAGGAGCTATACCCCTACTGCATAAAACAAGTGTCTGGCACATAGTGGGTACTCAGTAAATAATTCTTAACGAACAAAGAAATGAAGGCAGGCAGGCAGGGATGAGAAACGTGTGCTTTTCACCGTACTCCCTTGTGTATCATCTGAACTTTTGTACCATGTCATTACTAACCACATAGAATTGAATTAGAAATCAATACCAATAAGATATCTTGAAAAGCACCAACATCTGGAGTTCAGACAACACACTTCTAAATAAACCATGAATCAAAGAACTCACAAGGGAAACTAGAAAATATATGGAACTGAATGACCACGAAGACACAACATATTAAATTTTGTGAGCTACAGTGAATTAGTGCTTAGAAGAAAATACACATTTAAAAGCTTACATAAGAAAGGAAGAAAGGTTTAAAATTAATTATCTAAGACTCCACCTGAAGAAGCTAGAAACAGCAAACTAAACCCACAGTAAATAGGTGGAAGGAAAAAATAAGGATACAAGCAGAAATGAATGAAACAGAAAACAGACAGATGAGAGGAAAATAACAAAACCAAAAAAGTAGTTCTTTGAATAGACACATTACTAAATCACTAGCAGGACTGATATTAAAAAAAAAAAAAAAGAAAGAAAGAAAAGAAAACATACATTACCAATATCAGGGATGAAAGCAGGAACATCACCATATACCCTACAGATATTAAAGGGGCACCAAAAGAAAATTATGAACAACTTTATGCCAATAAATTCAACAATTTATATGAGATTGACATACCATATTTTTACTCAAATAACGCATGCCTTCTGCATTTGTTTGCTGGCTGCACCCTCCCCCCATGAAGTATTTTTGTAAACGCGCTATGCTAATTTTTTTTTTTTTTTTACACAGCATCATGTGGAAGACGATTGGCCTGGTGGCGCTTGTGAGGGTGCCTCGTCGGGAACGGAGGGTGCTGCCACAGCCAGTAAACAAATGCAGAAGGTGCAAATTATTTATATCAAAATATGGTATGTCTTGAAAAACATAATTTATGAAAACATAATTTATGACACAAGAAGAAATAGAAATAGTGAATAGCCCTATAGCTGCTAAGGAAATTGAATTTGTTATTAAAAACTATTTCTAAAAGAAAACCACTAGCCTAGATGGATGAAGAATTATACCAAATAACTAAGAAAGAAATAATTTCAATCTTACACAACATCTTGCAGAAAAGAGAGGATGAGGGAACATGTTCCCAACTTGTTTTACAAGGTCAGCAACACTGTGATATTAAAACCTGACAAAGACATTACAAGAAAATAATTTTATAGAATATATCACTCGTGACCGTAGATGTAAAAACTTCAGAAAAATATTAGCAAATCAAATTCAGCAATATGTGAAAAGAATAATACATCATGACCAAATGGAGTTCATCTGAGAAATACAAATTGGTTTAATATTCTAAAAAATTCAGTAACTGTAATTCATGGTAGGAACAGAAGTGTGGTAGCCAGCCTCCAAAATGGCCCCTAACAATCATCTCCCGGTACTTACACCTCTATATAGTCCCCTCTGGAAGTCCTTGGGTGGTAGAAATGGTTAATTTGCTTGGCTGCTAACTGAAAGGCTGGAGGGTCAAGTCCACCCAAAGGCGCCTGGTAAAAAAGGCCTGGCGATCTACCTCAGAAAAATCAGCCACTGAAAGCCCTATGGAGCACAATTCTATTCTGACACACATGGGGTCGCCATGAATTGTAATAGACTCAACAGCAACTGGTTTGGTTTTTGGTTATGCCCTTCCACATTGTACAAGCTTTGGTCTGTGGCCAATAGAATATGACGTAAGTGACAGTAGGTCACTTTCAAAATTAGATTATAAAAGATACCGCCTCTTCCATCTTGGCCACTCTCAATCTTGGACCCACTCTCTATGGGGGAAGGCAGCTGCCAGGCAGGTGTGAGTAGCCTAAAGGAGAGGCTGATGTAGAGTGCAACAGCCAGCAAGGAACTGAGGCCTTCTGCCAAACAACCATGTGAGTGAGTCATCTTGGGAGCGAATCTCCAGGCCTAATCAAGCCTTCGGTTTGACTGCACTCGTGAGAGACCCTGAGCCAGAGACACCCTGAGTTAGGGCCACCCAACTAAGTGGCTCCTAAATTCCTGATCCTCAGAAACTGTGTGAGATAAGAAATGTTTATTTGCTATCACATGAAAAAGGACTCAACATCACTATTCACCAGAGAAAAGCCAATGAGTTATCATTTTACACCCGATGGAATGGCTAAAATTAAACTGTGACAACATCAAATGCTGACAAGGATGTGGTGCACTGGAACCATATTAGAAAAGTTTCTGGCAGTTTCTTATAAAGTTAGACAACTCCCTTATCATATAACTCAGAAATTTTACTCCTAGGTATTTATCTAAGAAAAATAAAAATAAAATGTGTTTTTAAAGCATATAAAACACATGCCCACATAAAGACTTGTGTAAGAATGTGCACAGCAGCTTTACTCAGAAAGTAAAAATCAAACAAAAAACTGGACAACCTGGATGTCCATTACCAGCTGAGTGGATAAACAATTCATGGCCTATTCATACATTAGAATACTGTCGTTGTTAGTTACCATCGAGTTGATTCTGGCTCATGGCAACCTCATGTGTGCAGAGTAGAACTGCTTTATAGGATTTTCAAGGCTGTGACCTTTCAGAGGCAGATCGCCAGGCCTGTATTCCAAGGTACCTCTGGGTGGGTTCAAACTGCCAGCCTTTCAAGCTAGTAGTGGAGTTCTTAACCATTTGTGGCACCCAGGAATACTACTGAGCAACAAAAGACACAAACTACTGAGACACGCAGCAACAAGGACATATCTCAAAAACATCATGTGAACAGAAGCTAGACACGAAGTACATATTATATGACTCCATTTATATGAAGTTTAAGAACGGGCAGAATTAACCTACGGTGAGAGAAGTCAGAAGAGATGACAGAAAGGAGGGCAGGGAAGTTTCTGGAGTGATGGAAATGTTTTCTATCTCAGATGTTGGTTACAGGGGAATATGCACTTCTCAATACTCAATGAACTATATACTTTATTATTTTTTAAAAAATATTTTATTGTGTTTTTGGAGAAAGTTTACACAGCAAGTTAGGTCCCCATCTGACAATTTCTGCACAAAGTGTTCAGTGACCTTAGTTACATTTTTTGTAACTAGTGTGTGTCAACATTCTCTTTAATTGTGTTCTGGTTGTTCCGTTTTAACTACATACTTTAGATCTGTACATTGCATTGTATAGGCATTTTACGTCAATAAAAAACACACAGAGAAATCAACTGATAATAATTAAACACAAGAGGAGGAGTTTGGGAGCCAGTGGAACTTGACCACTTATCCTGTGTGGCCTCAGTAACTCGTTTCTCTATTTCCTCATTCATAAAACCAGGATGATCATAAACTCCATAATAAGGTGGTTAGGATAATATATTAAGATAATGGAAAGCATAATAAAGGAAACCTGCCATTATTAAAATTAACAAATGATTATGCAGAGTAAATAAGCTTCCAGCCAGTCCCTATCCCAGCTGCCCCTGGAGGTGTTCCGGCTAGTTTAAAGCTTGCCCAGTGACGTTCCAGGTGCGAACAGAATTGTGGGAATTGTGGCAGCTCCAACAGTGGGTGGAACAGTAGGGTGGAAAGCCTCCTGCAGACCTGGCCTGACTCCTCCAACATTATGTCCTGAGACAGCTGTGATGCACAGCGCATCAGTCACCAGTCAGGACACTGATTGGTTCTGTCCTGCCAAGCATCTTGGGGAATCTCATCTCCCCAGCTCTTGGTCCAAGGGGTTCAGCAGGGGCTAACCCCATCCCTTCAAGACCCAAAATCAAATTCATTGCCACTGATTCTGACTCATGGTGACCCCATGTGTCACAGAGTAGAACTGCTCCATAGGGTTTTCTTGGTAATCTTTACAGAGGAAGATCACCAGGCCTTTCTTCTGCAGTACCACTGGGTGGGTTTGAACCACCAACGTTTAGGTTAGTAGCAGGGCATAACCATTGCGCCACCCGGGGACCGTTTTCCCTACCCATCAGCCTGGGCCATTAGAGCACTTCATTCCCTGGGCCACAGTGATGTGTTCGGGCATAGGGCTGTGATTCAAGCCGGGCCACGGAGATTCAGCCTGGGAATTTGGCTGCAACTAATGGAGCCCTGGTGGTGCAGTGGTTAAGAGCTTGGCTGCTAACTAAACAATCACCAGTTCGAATCCACCAGCCATTCCTTGGAAACCCTATAGGGCAGTTCTACTCTGTCCTATAGAGTCGCTATGAGTCGGAATTGACTCGACAGCAACAAGTTTGATTTTTTTGGGAATGGAAAGAAGGACCTCTCGGTGCCCTGGGCTTACCAAGCAGGTAGGATGTAAGGCCTGGGGCTGTTGGGAACAACTTGTCACCACAGAGAAAAGCAAGGACAAAGAGATGGAGACAGATTCCTGACAACATCAACTAAGCCCCTGGATCCAGCTACGCCTGAAGACAGCCTGTCTCCTGAGCCAATGAAGCTTTTGGTTTGTTTGTTTAAACTAGCTGGAGTTGGGCTTGCAACCAGAGTTACCCTGACTAATACCCTCATATACAAGCTCCACAAAAGCAGGGATTTTTGTCTCTTTTGTTGACTCCTGTAGCCACAGCAAGCACTCAATGAAGATATGCTGAGTGAGTGAATTATACAGCCTCCTAATGGACTGCAGCATGCCCACACTCCAGAATATAATAATCGCCTCTGCTTCCCACGCTTCCTAGACCTGCAGAAACTTAGAATAAAGGGCATTTGGGAATTTATGAGACACAGTGGAAGCAGTTAGCAGGGAGGTTAAGAGTTTAGTGAGCTCTGGAGTCCAGCAGTCCTGAGTTAAATCTTGACTCTGCTACTTACTTGCTTTGTGACCTTGGGAAAGTTCCTCAACCTCCCTGCGCCTCCATTTCCTCTTATGCAAGATGGGGATCATAATCCCTGACCTGCAGGGATGCTGCTGGCAGTCAAGGCTTGGGTGTGACTTGAAAGGGTCTAGTGCGAGACTCAGCACAGCTGCCTGTGGGGACTGGGTTTGGGAGGTGAGCCAGACAGCCATGTGGTTCAGGACGCAGACTGGAGCCAGACTGTCTGGGCTGGAATCCTAGCTCCACTTCCTACTACCCATGTGCCCTCGGGCAAGTTACTTATGGACTCTACTCAGTTTCTTCATCTGTAAAGTGGTGCTAATGACAACCTTGTGAGGTTGTGGTGAGAACTAATACATGGGAAGACTTTAGAACAAGCTTAGCGCTTATGATTATTAGTACTACTTTATCTTATTTTCTACTGTCTCGTTAACTCCATCCTCCCCTGCCTCCATTAGAGTCTAGAAGCCAATACTCACCACCCTGACCTCCCATACAGCAAGGGGTGGTATGTGGCTCAGTTCTGGCCAATCAGCAATGAGGGGAGTCTCCTGGGTGCTGCTGAGAAAGGATTTTCCTTCTTGAGGAACTCTCTCCCTCACTTCCCTGGCTACCTCCTGCTTTGCCCACCCCACACTCTTCCTCCCTTTGAACACTGCAATGTAAAGGCACAATGCCTGGAGCTCCGGCAGCCGTCTTGAGGCCATGAGGAGAGTTATTGCCTGATCCCAAAGACGGCAGAGACAGACAGAGTCCTCAGATCCCTGATGATATCACCAAGCCACCTCCCTCAGGGCTTACTGTAAGGTCAATAATAAACACCCTTTTGATTTAAGTCACTATTGGTTGGGTTTTCAATTACTTACTTTCTTTCACAGTAAGCTTTCTTTTGTAAATTTAGAAAGCTCCCCAAGAATGTCAGAGGAAAAAAGACTTAAAAACCAAAAGTAAAATAAAATTTGACTCAATTTTAAAAAGACAAAAGATCATATATAGCAACACACTCAGCACGGAGTCTGGCGCACAGCAGGTCCTCAATAGAGGCAATTGTTACTGCTCTCTGCTCATCAAAGGCAGGGCCAAGGTGGGTCTGGAAGCCAGAGGATGGCTTAGGAAAGAGAAAGAGTGAGAGAGCTCTGTGGAAATTACCAGCCATATAGAGGCTCAGGGGTCTCAGATAGGGTTGCTAGAGCTCAAAGGATAGAAAAAGAAGAGGAGTGAAGAGCTGGAAGTGGGAGTAAGACCCCAATAAAGGGTAGGAGCACATCCCAGGGAGCCAAGAAATCAGGGTAAGACTCTAAGGAACTGACCATGGAGTCTCAAAGAGGGGCAGACAAAGAAGGGTGGATAAGGTGCTTCTTAGGGGCATAGGAAGAAATTATCAGAAGCTCTAGTTATTTTTGTTTTGATGAAGGAAGAGGAGGAAAATAAATTAAGCTTTCTTAGGGATGTTGAGATGTACTCTATAGAGATGGCCTCAGGAGCCCTCTCGGAGCACCTGTCAGCCAGATGCCATCCCCAGGGTGCAGGACCCAGATGCAGAAGGGATGACATGGGTGCCCTCTACTCTCCACATTGGGTATTGCAATCTAGGCAAGTAGACTCCTGGGCATATTCTCTGGTGGCAAATCAACCCACCCTCACAGCAACCCCAAACCAAATCAAACCCACTGCTGTGAAGTTGATTCCAACTCACAGCGACCCTACAGGACACAGTAGAGCTGCTCCATAGGGTTTCTAAGGCTGAAATCTTTCCAGAAGCAGACTGCCACAACTTTCTGCCCTGGAGTCACTGGTAGGTTTGAACTGCCTACCTTTTGGTTAGCAGCCTAGCGCTTTAACCACTGCACCACCAGTGCTCCTATCCCCTCACACCTGAGGCTTCTTAAAAAGACTCCTGCTCAGACACTGTGGCCTGAGGACTTAAGAACACCAGCGTGAGAGACAAGAAGAACTAGATGGTGCCCGGCTACCACAATGACGGCCCCGATGGAACACAACAGAGTCCCTCACGGAGCAGGAGAAAAGTGGGGTGCAGAACTCAAATTCTAGTAAAAAGACCAGACTTAATGGTTTGATTGATACTGGACGGACCCCGGAAAACACTGCCCCTGGACTCTCTGTTGGCCCAGAGCTGAAACCATTCCCGAGGCCAACTCTTCAGACAAAGATTAGACTGGACTACGCGACATAAAATGATACTTGTGAAGAGTGTGCTTCTTAACTCAAGTAGATACACGAGACTAAACAGGCAGCTCCTGTCCGGGGCGGGGTGCGGGGGGGATTAGAAGGCAGAGAAGGTCAGGAGCTGGTTGAATGGACAAGGGATATCCAGGGTGGAAAGGAAGAGTGTGCTGTCACAGCATAAGGAGAGCAACAAGGGTCACAAAATGATGTATGTATAAAATTTTTGTATGAGAGACTAACTTGAATTGTAAACTTTCACTTAAAGCACAACAATAATAAAATAAAAAAAGAATGCCAGCGAGTAAATTCCAACAAACGCCTTTGCATAATTAGGGGCAAGAATAAAAAAGTGCAGCCCACAACACACTTCTACCATTTGGATCTCGCATCTTACTTTTTGATCTTTGCCAGCTGTGCCGGCTGTGAACAAAGAATCTAAGAATGAGACTCTCACCGAGGGTTACCCCAAGAGTTTCAGAAGTCATTTAACCATGTCTGTAGAAGAGAATACTTTTAGTGAGAGCAGAAATAATTTCGTAAATAAAAATTTTTATTTTTAAAATATTGTTAATTTCATCCCCTCTAATCTACTGTGTATGTTTTAAATTCAGACGATATATTCATACTATTATGTAGCAGCACTGTATGTGACATAAATAATTTTACACACACACACACTCGGGGAAAATGCTCAAAAATGTTTCCTTGATAAAAAACTACGGTTGCCATGGAGTCAGCTGCAACTGTCGGTGACCTCACGTGTGTCATAATAGAACTGTGCTCCACAGGGTTTTCAACAGCTGATTTTAGGGAAGTAGACTGCCAGGCCTTTCTTCTGAGGTGCCTCTGAGTAGACTCAAACCACGAACCTCTTGGTTAGCAGCTCAGCACGTTAACTGTTTGCACCACCCAGGGACTCCTTCCCTTGACAGGACAGCATAATAAAAATGTTCGGAGGCTACGCAATGATAAAAAATAATGACGAATCCGCAAAACATCTCACAACATGGATGAATTTGGAGGACATCAGGCTGAGTGAAATAAGTCAATCACAAAAGGATAAATATTGTAGAGTCCACTATTGTAAAGTAATAACAAAAAGTTTACACATAGGAAAAAAGGGGAAAAAAATTCTTTGATAGTTACAAGGGAAGGGAGGAGGAGGGAGGGAAAATTACCAAATAGATATAAGACAGGTGTTAATATTGGTGAAGGGAAAGGCAATACACAACATGGGACAAGTCAGCACAACATGACCAGGGCAAGAGAGGACACTGCGAGGAACACAAGAATAAAGGGCAGCTATGGTAACTGAGGGAGCATGCCCACCGGTAGATACGGGTTTAGTGGTGGATACTTCTACATACATGACTGCAGGTGCTCCTCATATATTAATGTAGACAACAAGCAAGCAAAGGGACACAGTCAGGGAAACCTCTTAGACATAACCAAACACCTCACAGGATGAAGTACCTAGGCTCGAAGGTGAAAGACCATATACTTGGGAGGACATCTGCGTCAACTGGCACAATGTAGTTCATAAAGACAGTGTTCTGCATCCTACTTTGGTGAGTAGTGTCTAGGGTCTTAAAAACTTGTGAGTGGCATCTGAGATACAACTATTGGTCTCTTCTCTCCAGAGCAAAGGAGAGTGAAGAAAACCAAAGACTCATAGGAGCAGTTAGTCTAAAGGATTAATGTACCACGTGACCCACAGCCTACACGACCCCGAGACCAGAAGAACTAGATGGTGCCTGGCTACCACTACTGACTGGGATCAGAACAGAGGGTTCTGGACAGAGCGGGAGAAAAATATAGAACAAAAAATTAAATTCACAAAGAAGACATGACTTACTGATCTGACTGACAGAGATTGCAGGAACCCCCGAGACTATAGCCCTAAGACACTCTTCTGACCTGGAACCCCCGAGACTATGGCCCTAAGACACCCTTCTGACCTGGAACTGAAGCTATTCCTGGAGACCGCCTTCCAGCCAAACAACTGACAAATTCATAAAATAAACAGTAACACCTGCAAGGAAGTGCGCCTTAGAACAATCAATTCTATGAGATCACGTGGGGGAATATCTGCCCAAAAGCAAAGATGAAAAGGCAGGAGGGGGTAAGAAATCAGGACAAAAGGAAGCAGGGAACCCAGGAAACCGGGGAGAGTCCTGACATATTGTGGGGAATGAAACACTTTATGTACAAACTGTCAAATGGGCATCTAATTTGCTCTATAAATGTACTCCTAATGCACAATTTAAAAAAATGTTTGGAGGTCACTAGCAGCAGGCCCACTGTCATGTAACAACTGATGTGGGACTGCGATTATAAATAAACTCCAGGGACGTCAATGACAAATGTTGGTGCACATTAGAATCCTCTCTGGAGATTGTTAAAAATAACCTCCAACCCTTCCCCAGGGGCATTTAAGGAGAGCACCCCACCCCCACCACTCCCAGGACCCTCATTTTTTTTAATTTGGATCTTCTATCTTCCTGCTCACCAACCCTCTGAACAGCTGTGTTTAATCTGGCCCTTCTATTCAGTTCTGACTGCCAGTTGTTGTATTTATCATTTCTAAAAGTCCTGTTTTGATTCTTTTTCAAACTTCCTGGCGCTTCTTTATTTTACTAGTGTTTTGACATCCTTCTTTTGACTCTTTTAACATACAAACGTTTTGTATCCACATTTGGTCGTTCCAATACCTGTAACCTTTGGCAGGTCTCCATCTGCCACCTTTTGTTTCTGGTGCCTCTCGCTCATGGTGCCTGCTTCTCAGTATGGTATGTAATTTTTTACTGTGAGCCCATGTGAGCTGGAACTCCAAGGCTCGGCCAGAAGGTGCTCCTCCAAGCAGGCTTTCTGCCTGCAGCTGCCAGGTGCTTAGGCACAACAGACACAGGTCTTATTCCCACTTTGCTACTTCTAGAACCACTCAAGGAGTATTATTCAGGACCCAAGCCCACATGATGGGCAGTCAGTGGCCACAAATTCTCAGAGAAGACTTATTAATCTCCACCCAGAGCTAAGGCTGTATGCCTTTGTGTGGTGGGTTTTTTCCAGTTCCCCCTTTCCATCAGGCATATCTCTGCTGATGCCTAGCTTTACTCAAGACTGTCTCCTCTCCAGCTTTCCAACACCACAGTCCCCAGCCCCTGCCACACACATCTGTGAATGTCCTCAGTGTATCTGGTGGCTTCAGTGCTCACTCTCCTCCTTGGCTCTTTGCTCCTGCTTTCTCCAGGATTGCAGAGGTTTCCCCTTTCTTCCTTGCAGGCTCAAGTCATTCGTTTAAAAGGATGCTTTAAATATCTCATGGAGCATTAGCTGTTTTGTGGTGGGAAGTTCTCTACTCAGCCATACTGCCCTCTCTGTCTGACTTTCTCACTCTCCTCTCCTCAGGGATGTAACTTCCATCGCAGTTCCTGAGTAGACAAAGATTATCATCTCTAGGATGCACGTCAGAAATGGTTCATGAGAAAGCCCAGACCCTCACGCCTCTGGGAATGGGAGGAGGAGGTATCCATGCCATTTACAGACTTGAAGTACTGACTGCTGGGCTACTTCAGGCAACCAGGGAATGCAGACTGAGAAGGATGGCACAAGAAGATTTAACATGAAGATGATGATGATGGTCAGTCATAATAGTGTGTGGCATTTTTATACATTCAACAAGTGTTTATACACACTTAAGGGTCAAGTGCTGTCTAGTGATTTACGGATATTAACTGACATAAAAACCCAATTTACAGACAACAAAAGTGAGGACCGGAGAGGTTAAATAACTTGCCCAAGGGCAGAGCCAGCACACACAGCCCAGCTCCAGAGGCCCTCTCCTGGCCACTCAGCCACACTACGGTTTCTGAACTTCAAATGTGCCAGGGCCTGTGCTAATATTTGTAAGCACACTAAATGCCGAACAGAGGAGTTAACAGAGGCGCAGAGAGGCAAAGTGACTTGCCCAGGTATGCTGAAACGGGTTCCTTTTTGTGGCCTTTTGCCTTGATTCGTTGGAAAAACAGCTTGAGAGATTTTTCCTCTAAATCTCAGAGGGTTTATTTTTATCCAGGCTGACTGGCATTTCCGGGGTAAAGTTGTCAACAACTTGAGGTTTGATACTTTTTGTCTGGCCCTGGGCTGCAGCCTGCCCTGAGATTGGTATGCACTTTGCAGGGATTGGTCAATAGACTATGCAAATGAGTGACTATACCCTACTATGCAAATGAAGTGTCTATGACCTACCTAGAGGGTCAGTTCTGGCCCTGGTGGAAGGGTCATGCCTTGAAATTGGCCAGGAGTTTGCTTTTTATATACAATGAGCCCTAGTAGTATAGTGGTTAAAGCACTCAACTATTAACAGAAAAGTCAGCCACTAAGTGGGAGAAAGAAGTGGCAGTCTTGTCTCTTCCATAAAGATTTACAGCATTGGAAACCCTATGGGGCAGTTCTACCCCGTACTACAGGGTCACTATGTGTCAGAATTGACTCAATGGCAATGGGTTTGGTTTTTAGTTTGCTTTTGCTTATATATGCTTCCAACCCCACAGAGGCTGGCAGACAGAAGGAGAAGGAAGGAAAAAGAGAGAAGCAGCAGAGAGAGAGGAGACGAAGAAGCTCCTAAAAGAGCCGTAACATGGGTTGAGGGCTGTAACACTGAAGACTCGGAGAGTCCCCGAGGGGCCCTGTGGCGGAGCCGGCGGCGACGGTCGGAAGGGGCCCTGTAGTAGGTTTGCTGATAGCAGATACCTGCTGCTAGGAATGCCAGCAGCTAAGAGAGCCGAACAGAACCACCACACGGGCTATGAGATGGGTCAGACAGGAGTGCAGAGGCCGAAGGCGGAGAGGCCTGTCCTCTGGAGGCCAAGAGGAAGCCTATCCTGAGGGTGCTGAGAGGGGGCGTGCATGGCAGAGAGAAGGGCCTGCTTGCTTGCACAGCCGAGAGGAGCTGAGAAAGTTGTCCCGCACTGAAGAAGGGACAGATGTGCTCTCCACCTTGGGGGAGCCTTCCAGACTTTGCCTACATCTTCCTGATCCCAATCCCAAGTTGTACCATGTTACTTCCTTACTAAACCACTTAACTGTTAAGTACGGTCTGTGAGTTCTGTGTGGTCATTGCAACAGATTATTGAACCCAACAGAGAAGTAGAGACTACCGCAGAAGGGACTGCTGGTGTCAGAATTGGTAAAAAGGTTGGAGAGTGGACGTATGTTTGACCTCTACCTCATGGGAATCAGCTTTGGGCTGATCCGGTCACTATCCCCCATGAAGTTAGACAGGTTCCAGTGCTGCTATTACTCCCACCATTTTACACCAGAACACAAAGCAGAGCGGGGATTTGAGTGCAGTAAGCCTTTATCCTAAAGCAGAGTTTTTAGCCACTGGGCAGTAACTCCCACACATCAGGTATTCCATTGGTAAGAGAAGAGTCTGCATGTGCTCATAGCCAGTACTATCAACCATATACCAAGCTCTGGGTACCCACCATCTTGCTGCATTCTCACGAGAATCCTGGGACGTGAATTCTATTACTACTTTCATTTGATAAATAAGGAAATAGAAATTCAGAGAGGTCAAGCTGCTTGCCCAGTGTCACACAGCTAATAAATGGTGCTGCCAAGATTCAAGCCTAAAAAGTACTCTGTGGTGGCCTGAGCCTTTGGTGACCCTATGTATGAGAGCCTGTGCAGGCGCCCAGACTCTGGTTTGTGCCTGGGGCTGCTCCAACTGACAGAGTGTGGTGTAGATGACACTGCAGTTCTGTGCCGTGCCCATACTTGGCCTATAGCTTCTGTTTCTTTCCTCATGGAAATCTGGTTATTGAGAGCCCTGAGCAACCAGGCAAGAAGCCAGGTTACCATGCTGGAGAGACTGCCTGCAGAAAAGAGGCCCTGAGGCTACACTGAGAGCAAGTGAGGACAATGGCCATCCCAGTTGAGCCTCTTGATGACTCCAGCCCCAGCAGCACCCTCTGAACGCAATCTCATGAGAGACTACCAGGCAAGACCAGCAGAACTGCCTGGATGAGCCCAGTCAAACCACAAAACTGTGAGAGACAGTAAAAGGGTTACTATTTCAAGCCATTAAGATTTCTGGGTCAAATTTTTATGTAACGACTCCAAGGACACAAACGAGCTAAGCAGTTCTGAAAACATCATCCCAGCAACAACCTCAATGAATTAGCACGGGGCATTAGCTTCAGAGGGCTGCTGTAACAAGTATTACCGCAAACTTAGTGACTTACAACAACACACATTTAGTATTTTACAGTTCCAGAGTTCAGAAATCCAGAATGAGTCTCACTAGCTCAGAGGCACCTCGGAACAAAGGCCTGGCAATCTACTTCCAAAAAATCAGCCATTGAAAACCCTATGGAGCACAGTTCTACTCTGACACACATGGGGTTGCCATGAGTCACAGCCAACTGAACGGCAACTGGTAGGTTAAACTCAAAGTGTTGGAAGGCTACGTTCCTTAAGGAAGCTCTAGGGGAGAATCCATTTCCTTGCCTTTTCCAGCTTCTAGAGGTCACATTTCTTGGTTTGTGACCCCATCCTCCATCTTCAAAGCCATCAGCATAGCATCTTCAAATCTCTCTGCGGCTCTCCTGCCTCCTCTTTCACATATAAGGACCCTTGTGAAAACCTTGGAGCCCTGGTGGTACAGTGGCTAAGAGCCTGGCTGCTAAGCAAAAGGCTAGCAGTTCAAATCCACCAGCTGCTCCTTGGAAATCCTACGGGCCAGCTCTACTCTGTTCTATAGGGTTGCTAGGAGTTGGAATCGACTCGAGGGCAATGCGTTTGGTTCCATTTGTTTGGGGAAAACCCTACAGAGCGTAGTTCTATTCTGACACACAGGAGGTCGCCATGAGTCAGAACTGACTCGACAGCAACAAGTTTGGTTTGGTGATTACATTGGGCTCACCTGGATAATCAGGATAACCTCCCCATCTCAAAATCCTTAACTTAATCACATCTGCCAAGTCCCTTTTGCCACTTAAGGCAACATATTCACAGGTTCTGGAGATTAGGACATGGTCTCTTTGAGGGGCTATTATTCTGCCTGCCACATGTGGTAAGCTAGAAATAAACTGGAATTTTCCCACTGCCCAGAGCCACTCCACAGCCCCCTGGAAGCATCAGCAGTATGCTCTGCAAGAGGGGCCCCAACCTCCCTGGCATCACCAAGCCATTTTATTTTCTCTCCTCTGGGAAGTCTTTGTTTAAAAAGATCTTTGCCTCTCCAACACAGTGCATCACTGAGATTTGTGCTTCTTGCATGTTTTGTTCTTTCCTCTGGCGGACACACCTACTTCTCTAGCCTCAAGTGTGAGAAGACCCAGTTGGAAGAGTCAGAGCTGAGTCAGAAGAATCCAAGCCCAAAGCACGGGGCTGGATGTGCTAGTCAGCCTGGGAGGCCTGACCCGGGAGAACACACGGCCACCCCGCGGCTCTGGGAAATTTCAATCACAGTCTGGGGCCACAAAGGACATTAGTGGTGTGATGATAGTAACAACTCAGGAAAAAAAAAAAAAAAAAAGTGTACCTACAATAAATTAGTGCACTCCAATATCTAAGAGAATCTCAACTAACCAAACCAAACCTAAACCACTGCCGTGGAGTCAATTCTGACTCACAGTGACCCTACAGGACAGAGCAGAACCGCCCCATAGGGTTTCCAAGGCTGTAATGTTTATGGAGCCCTGGTGGCGCAGTGGTTAAGAGATCGGCTGTTAACCAAGAGGTCAGCAGTTCAAATCCACCAGATGCTCCTTGGAAAGCCTATGGGGCAGTTCTACGTGGTCCTATAGGGTCACTATTAGTCAGAATTGACTTGACGGCAACGGATTTAATGTTTATGGAAGCAGACTACCACAGCTTTCTCTCAAGGAGCGGCTGGTGGGTTCAAACTGCCAACCTTTCAGTTAGCAGCCAAGCGCTTTAACCACTGCGCCACCAGGGCTCCAAACTCAAACTAAAGTTGTCCCAAACTGAGCTTTTGATCCTTCCTATCTAACCTGCCCTTCCTCTACTCTGTCATCGCACACCCCCAGGCAATCCACGGGAAATCCTGCCAGCTCTACCTTCAAACCAAATCTACTAGTTATTTATTACTAAGGGGAAGAGGTTCCTTTACAATGGAGACCTGATGGTCACCCCCTTAACCGGGGGATCCAAGTGACCATCACAAACGACGGAACAAACAGACATCAGGGGCACTTTGAGGTGACGCCCCTAGCAGGACATGCCATCACGTCTGTGGTGTGTGTTCCTGCCAAAGCGGCTCAGCATGAATCTAATCAGTGGAAGCAGTCAGAAAACTTCAGACTGTGGAATACTCCACGGGACAACTGGCTTAGCCTCTTTCAAATGTTAATTTCATGAAAAAACAAGAAAGGGCAAGGAAACTGTCCTAGAGCAGGGGTCAGCAAACATTTTCTGTAAAGGGCCAGGGAATTAACACTTTACTTTGTAGTCCATACAAACTCAACTCTGCAACTGTAAACAACATAGCGGAATGGCTGTGTTCCAATAAAACTTTATTTACAAATACAGGCAGTGGGCTGGACTGCCAAACACAGACTAAAGGGGACTAAAGAGGCATGAATGGAGCCCTGGCGGTGCAGTGGTTAAAGTGCTCAGCTGCTAACAAAAAGGACGGCGGTTCAAACCCACTAGCCACTCTGTGGAAGAAAGCTGTGGCAGTCTGCTTCCATAAAGATCACAGCCTTGGAAGCCCTACGGGGCAGGTGTACTCTGTCCCATAGGGTTGCTGTAAAAATGGCATGGTGGAGGCGTCTGATCTCTAACTTCACAGGGGGAAGAAGAATCAAGATCAACAGCCCAAAGCTGATTCCTATGAGGTAGAAGTCAGACACACCTCTTCTCTCCAACGTTTTTACCAATTCTGACACCAGCCATCCTCCCCACGGCACTCTCTACATCTCTGCTGGGTTCAATAATTCATTGCAATGGCCACACAGAACTCAGACAATACTCACGATTACAGGGTTTATTAGGGAAGTAACAGGGTACAACTCAGGATCAGAAATGACTCAGGATACAGTTCTTCGCTCAGGACAGCCTCTTCTCAGCTGTGCCCACAGACAGGACTCTCTCTGGCCCTCAGCCTCTCAGCCCCTCAGCCTGGCCTCTGCCCTGCAAGTCTTACAACGCTCTTTAGCTCTGCCAATAAGCGCTTGAGGGCACCTCTTCCACCAGCAAGCCTCAGTCCGAAGGCACTCAGCTCTCTCGCTCTGTGGGTCAGCAAGCCTAGCTCTGCTGACAAGTTTTTGGAGGCACCCCACTCTGCCAGGAAGCCTCCTGCCAAAGGCACTCAGCTCTCTCACTCCATGGGTTGGTACACCTACTGTAACTGCCTAACTCCATGGGCCGGGAAGCCCACTGCGCCATCTTGCACCAGTCTCCTGGTTCTGCTGCCGCCATTTCTCTGCTATTGCTTCTTGCCATCTTATGCAATGTCCAGTGTTATAGCTGTCTCCTGAGTCTAGAAGTTCTCAGCACAGGGAACCTGGGTCCAAAGGACATGCTCTGCTCCCATCTCTTCTTCTTGGCAGTAGTAAGGTCCCTCTGTCCACCTCTAGGATGGCTCATTTTAAGCCTAGCAGGATGGCAAAACTGACCAATCCCCTTGTTAGGGTTCCATACATTTTATTTGCATGGTCCCACCCCCACAAGGGTGCTATGCCCCTTAGTTGCATTATTAGCAAGCTATCCAGTCCATGGGTCACAAGCACCTCATTGGCATAGTCCACCCAATCTTGGTGGAAGGCGTTACAAGACCATGGTTGGAAAGGCTATATAAAAGCAATCCATCACATCACAGTCGCTAAGCTGGAAGTGACTCAACAGTGATGGGTTTGGTTTTGGTTTAAAGAGGCATGATAATCAAAAGCAGTGTATGATAATTGCACAGATGCTAGATTTAAACAGAGAGAAAAATTCTAAAAGAGACATTTTGGAGACAACTGGAGAAATTAGAATATGAGCTATATATTAAATAATATTATTGTTAACAAGGCTAAATTTCTCAGGCATGATATCCGTATTGTGTTATGTCAGAGAATGTCTTTGCTCTTAGGAGATACAGGCTGAAATATTTAGGAGTGAAGTATCATGTCTACAACTTGTTTTCAGATAGTTCAAAAAAAAAAAAAAGAACATGAGTATACATACACACAGAGATATGAGAGAGAAGACAAAGCAAATCTGTCGAAGAGTAACAATAAACTAGGTGGTTGAGGTATATGAGTGACAACTATGCTAGTCTTTCAACTTTTCTGAGGGTTTGAAATTTAATAAAATAAGAAGGAATTGGAGAAAATATATCTCCAGAATCTGACCCTTCCTCCCCACTCACTCTCACTGCTACCATCCTCATCTAAGCCACTCTCACCTCCAGCCTGGACTACTGCAGGTGCCTCCTCGCTGGGTTCCCTGCATCCACCCTCACCCCATTATTGCCAGAAGGATCCATCCCATCAAAATATGAATCAGGGGCAACTGGATCTCCACATGCAAAGGCATGAAGCTGGACGCTTACCTCACACCACATATGAAAAGTAACTAAAAATGGATCAATGACCTAAACGTAAGAACTAAGACCACAAAACTCTTAGAAGAAAACATAGGGGTAAAGTTTCAAGATCTTGTTTGTGACAATGAATTCTTGGATATGACACCAAAAGCACACACAACAAAAGAAAAAAGAGATAAGTTGGACTTCATCAAATTTAAAATATTGTACATCAAAGCGCTTTATCAAGAAAGTGAAGGGACAACCTACAGAATGGGAAAAAAATATTTGGTGACTATATATCTGATAAGGGCTTAATATCCAGAATATATAAAGAACTATAACAACAAAAAGATATAACAACCCAATTAAAAAATGGGCAAAGGACTTGAACATTTATCCAAAGAAGATAGACAAACGACCAATAAGCCCATGAAAAGATGCTCAAAGTCATTACTGTATTTTTTCACAAATAAGCGAATATACTTTTTTGCCAACCACACAAACTCCCCTTCGTGCATTATTTTTGTTAAGTGCGCTATGCCAATTTTTTTTACATGTTCTTGACTTTAATTGACACTAAGAAGACATAAGTAAACTATGAAATAAGCAGACCTAACATAATCTAATGGTTTCACTTAAGACAATCTGATAAAGTCTTCACATTCAACTGTTGAGCTAATGTGATATGATTATCAATTTAAATTAAGAGAAACGCAGAGTTTTGATTGTTTTATTTTCCAATTACTGAGGGACTACCAAACTAGATTCATGACTTCTTGACCATGGCTTATACCTTTATTATAAAATTATGATCAAAAGTAACATTTTCAGATTATTTTTATACACATAAGCAGGAGATTAAAGAAAATGAACAGAATGAAAGAAAATGAACAACAGTATGATCTACCTGTAACATGGGCAGACAGATAAACGAGGCCAAAATTCACTTCTGGAAATGTCCCAAGACATGTGCAGTACATGCATGGGCCACTATGCCAGAACTGTTTTACTTAATTTCATCATTTCTGCATGTTATATGTGTGGGTGAGTTATTTACGTACGTGTGTTATTTGTGGAAAAATATGGTAGTCATGAAGGAAATTGTCTTCGGCTAGGTTCTCCAGAGAAGCAAAACCAGTAAAGCGTATAAATGTATACATAGAGAGAAACCTATATCAAGGAAACAGCCCACACGACTGTAGAGGCTAGAACATCCCAAGTCCATGGATCAGGGCAGAGGCCTCTCCAATTCACACAGCCACAGAAGCTGGCGAGCCCAAGATCGGCAGGTCGGAGAGCAGGGCTCCCACTTGCAGGCTGTGAAGATCGACGAATCCCAAGATCTACAGGCAAGCTGCCAGCCCAAGGCCCAAGAACCAGAGGTGAGACTACAGGAGGCAGCCACAGGATGCAGAGCGAGCAAACAGCCAGAACATCTGCTTATATTCAGATGCAGGCCACACCTCCAAGGAAACTCCCTTTCAAACTGACTGGCTACTCACAGCAGATTCAATCATGGAAGTGATCACATTATAAACACTGAGAATCACGGCCCAGCCAAGGTGACACAATCTTAACCATCACAGAAATACAAGTCAAAACTACAATGAGATACCACTTCATACCCACTAGGATGGCTATTATCAGCCACTGTAGAAAAGTTTGGCAGTTCCTCGAAAGTTAAACACAGAATTATCACATGACCCAGCATCCTAGTTAAATAAAATCCACTCCTAGTTAAATACCTAAAAGAACTGAAAACAAGTGCTGAAAGAGATACTTGTATACAAATATTTACTGTAGCACTATTTACCAAAAGGTGGGAACAACCCAAGTATCCATCAACAGATGAATGGATAAACAAAATGTGGCCATAAAGAGAAATGAAGTTCTGATACATGTTAAAACATGGATAAGCCTTAAAAACATTATGCTGAGTGAAATAAACCAGATACCAAAGGACAAATGCTGCATGATCCCACTTATATGAAATATCTAGAATAGGTAAATGCATAGAGACAAAGTTTATTAATGGTTACCAGGGCTAGGGGGAGAGGTAAATGGGAGTTATTCCTTAGGGAGTTGTTATGGATTGAATTGTGTCCCCAGAAATGTGTGTTTTAAATTTAACCTCTATGCCTGTGGTTACAATCCCATTTGGGAATGTGTTTTCTTTGTTACGTTAACGAGACAGTATTAGAAGATGTGTCTTAAGTCAATCTCTTTTGCGATATAAAAGAGATTAAACAAGTAAGCAAGCAAGGAGAGATGGGGGAAGACAGAAGCCAAGCCACATGAGGATCACCCAAGGGCAGAAGCTGAAAAGAGGCAAGGACCTTCCCCTAGAGCCAAGCTAGAAAGAAAGCCTTCCCCTAGAGCCAGCACCCTGAATTCAGACTTCCAGCCTTCTAAACTGTGAGAAAATAAATATGTTTGTTAAAGCCAACCACTTGTGGTATTTCTGTTATAGCAGCACTAGATAACTAAGACAGGGGTACTGAGTTTCTGTTTAAAACCAAAACCGCTGTCATCAAGTCGATTCCGACTCATAGTGACCCTACAGGACTAAGTAGAACTGCCCCACAGGGTTTTCAAGGCGGCAATCTTTACAGAAACTGGTGGGTTCCAACTGCTGACCTTTTGGTTAGCAGCTGAGTGCTTAACCATTGCACTACCAGGGCTCCTTAGTTTCTGTTTAAAAACCAAACCCACTGCCATCAAGTCGATTCTGACTCATAGCGACCCTATAGGACAGAGGAGAACTGCCCCACAGGGTTTCTAAGCAGCGGTGGATTTGAATTGCTGACCTTTTGGTTAGCAGCCATAGCTCTTAACCACTGGGCCATCAGGGCTCCAGTTTCTGTTCAGGGGGATGAAAACCTTCTGGACATAGATAGTAGTGATGGCTACACAACACGGTGAATGTAATTAATGTCACTGAATTATATACAATTGTTAAAATGGCAATTTTTTTTTTTGGTTATATGTTTTACCACAATAAAGTTACTTAAAAAATATATATACATATATGTGTGTATTGTATACTATTAATTATTTTCTTTCTTTTCCAGATTCATTGGAACTTACACTTGAACAAATTCACTCCAGAGGCCTCACACACAAAAACTTCTGTCTTCTTTCACCTTCTTGATATAGACCACACATTTTGGCTGACACACAGCTTTAATCTATGCATATACTCATATGTTCTAAACTGACATTCGACAGACTCTCTGCTTCTTCTGATAAGCTTAAGTTTTTAATTGCTCTGTATACGTTGCCTTTTGCCTGACTTGACAGAATGATAAAATTAATGACCACCACAACTTCAAAGTATTGGGAAAAAAATGTCTTCTGTGTTTTTTCCCTATTTTCTGTTATCAGAATAAAACCCTTAGCCTAATCTTTGTTGGGGGAGCACTTTCCCTAGTTACCGGGAAGGTGCTACCCAGCCACGGATCTATAAACCAAATAAAACTTTAAATTGTAACAGTGCTTGGATTGTCTTTTTTGACATTTTTTTCCCCAACTTAACAATGTAAGTCGAATACCTCTTTATTTTTTTTAGTTTTCATTATTATTGCCTTTTATTATCTGAATCTTTTTTTTAATTGTTGTAGTTTAAGCGAAAGTTTACAATTCAAGTTAGTCTCTCATACAAAAATTTATACACACATTGTTATGTGACCCTAGCTGCTCTCCCTATCATGTGACAGCACACTCCTCCTTTCCACCCCAGATTCCCCATGTCCATTCAACCAGCTCCTGACCCTCTCTGCCTTCTCATCTCACCTCCGGACAGGAGCTGCCCATTTAGTCTCATGTATCTACTTGAGCTAAGAAGCACATTCTTCACGAGTATCCTTTTATGTCCCATAGTCCAGTCCAATCTTTGTTATTATCAGAATCTTTATAAATCTGATCTTCGAACATCTGCGAGTGAGTATTTGGGAATGACAACATCAGCAAATTACGTGCTGCAAGACTGTATGTACTGCATATCACTAACAATACGTACTAGAAAAAAAGCACAGATGGTCGTAAGCATGGTTGGTGGTAACCCAAACACGTCGTACATCAGGACTACCCGTGTATGTATAATTCAGCTCCTGTCCCTCCTCTACATAGCACCCTCCAGCAGTGAAGCCAAAGCACTGGCTGTGGCCCACAGGAACCCTCCTTCCCCACCACCACCAGTTTCTTCTCTGTCAGTCCCCACTCGGTCTGTCCACTCCTGCCTCACTGGCCTCCTTGATGCTCTTCCAATGTGTTAGGCAGGATCCCCGCTGGGGTGGGGGTCTTTGCACGTGCGGTTCCTTTGATCCGGAATGCTCTTCCCCAGATGCCCACATTGCTGGCTCGCTCATCACCTTCAGGTCTATTCGGTGACGTCTCCCTATAGCCCTATCTAAGCATACAACCTTCCTCCAAACACTCCTGCTTCTGCTGCTCTGGGTTTTTCTCCATAGCAATCATTGCTCTCTAACATACTTCATATTTTAACTATTTATTTTGTTTATTGTCTGGCTTCTCCACAAGAAAGTAAGGTCACTCCCGGGGTGGCGGGGGCAGGGGTGGATTTTTTGCCTTTTTCCTCTGCTGTATTCACAACACCTGCACAAAAGCCACAACTCGGCACCAAGCACTGACTCAATATTTTACACCCATTTAATCCTCCACAGCAACGCAATCAGTTATCATTTATAGCACAAATACAGATATAGCATGTACACAGAATGAGGATAATAGTAGCACCTACCTCACAATAATTTGTGAAGCTTCGGTGCTATAAGGCCTGTGAAGTGCTTAGCATACTGCCTGGCACAAAGTAAGCGCTCAGTAAATGTTGTTATTATATAATACCCAAGAGCTCAGCTGCTAACCAAAAGGTCGGCAGTTCAAATCCACCAGCTGCTCCTTGGAAACCCTACAGGGCAGTTCTACTCTGTCCTATAGGATCGCTATGAGTCAGAATCGACTCAATGGCAATGGCTTTAGCGGGTTATAGAGAAGTGGAAGGAGCCCTGGTGGCACAGTGGTTAAGTGCTGAGCTGCTAATTAAAAGTAGGCTGTTCACACCCACCAACCACTCAGCGGAAGAAAGATGTGGCAATCTAAAAAAAAAAAGATCAGGCTTGCTGGTCTGGCAGAGACTGGAGAAACCCAGAGCATATGGCCCCCTGACATCCTTCTAACACGGTATTGAGGTTCATCCTTCAGCCAAAGATTAGACAGCTCTATAATCCATTGCCCTCGAGTCGATTCCGACTCATAGCAACCCCACAGGACAGAGTAGAACTGCCCTATAGGGTTTCCAAGGAGTAGCTGGTAGATTCAAACTGCCAACCTTTTAGTTAGCAGCCGAATGCTTAATCACTGCTCCACTAGGGCTCCAGACAGGTCTACAGGGCCAACAATAACACATGGGAGGAATGTGCTTCATAGTTCAATCACGTATACAAGACTAATGGGCACGCTAGCCCAAAAGCAAAGATGAGAAGGCAGGAAGGGACAGGAAAACTGGGCAGACAGGAACAGGGAACCTGGGGTGGAGAAGGGGAGAGTGTTGACATATCATGGGGTTGGCAACCAATGTCACAAAGCAATTCGTGTATTAACTGTTTAATGAGGAACTAATTTGCTCTGTAAACTTTCACCTAAATCATAATACAAAAAAAGGTGTGGCAACCTGCTTCCCCTAAAGATTACAGCCTCGGAAACCCTATGGGGCACTTCTACTATGTCCTATAGGGTCACTATGGGTTGGAATCCACTTGATGGCAATGGGTTTGGTTTTGAGTTTATACAGAAGTGGCAGCTGAGGCTCAGAGGGGTTTAGTGACCTACCCAAAGTCACTCAGCTGGGAAGAGATGGAGCTAAGATTCAAACCCTTGTCAGCATGACTCCAGAAGTTACTCTCTAAACCACAATGCTAAGACATATCACAGTGTTTGGAAAAAAGGCAGTGGCAGGATACAGAGAGCAGGTCTGGGAGTTCAAAGTACAGGGTTCAAGTCCTGCCTCTGGTACAAATCCCATGTGTGACCTCAGTAATTCACTGCTGCCCTCAGGGCCTCAGTTTTCCTTCTGAAAACTGGGGGAAGTTCTTCCCCCTCCCTGACAAGAGAACAAAATGGTTATGAGGGTCAAATGAGTCGGCTGAAATGAAAGCACTTTGGAAACTGAAATCCAAAACATTTTCATTCTAAGACCTGCAGCCTCGACAGAGGCCTCACCAAACACCAAAAGACCAAGAACTCTAGGCCCTGAAGACCAAATGTCCAGCATCCAAACTTATAGGAAAGAAAACGTGAGCTTCCCTTAGCCACTTGGCCTTTGTACACACTGCTCCCTCTGCCTGAACATCACCCCTGTCCCTGTGTTGTCTGATGAGGTCCTCCTCACCTTGCAGGTCTCAGCTCAGATGTCTCCTCTCCCAGGGAGCCCTCCCTGAACCCTAACTGGGTCAGGTGCCCAGTGGGCCTTCCCATCCCAGCCCTGCCCGCTCTGAGCACTGTCTGGGGATGGGTCTGTCTTCCCCACTGGACCATGAGCTCCTTGAAGGCAGGGACTGGGGCTAGCTTGGTCCCTGCTGTTTCACAAGCACTGCCCAGCACAGCGCAGGGCACAGAGCAGGTGCTCAGAAAATCCTAGCTAAATGAAATGGATGGATACATCAATTCATGGTGCTTCCATGACCCAGCCAATTACAGTCAAATCCCCTTGTTCTGTGCTCCCACAGGCCTATAGCACATAGTATTTTTTAAGTAGCGCATATTTTGAAAGTTTACCCTGCCCTTCCGCGCTCAGCTCAGAAGGCCCCGCCTCTAGAAAGCCTTCCTGACCCCTTGCCTTGGGAGTTCTCCACCGCCCTGGCCACTCTGGATGACAATGACTGATCACTGTACAATCTACTAAATGAATGAACGGACAAATACGGTACAGTAACGGATTAATGAATAGACGGATGAATGTCCACTCTGGAATTAAAATGCTCCTTTTGCCAGATTCCCAAGGCACGCGCCCCCACCCCAAACCCAAACTTATTTTCCCCAGAGTAAAACTGGGGCAAGTCAGTGTCCTAAACAGGTGATGTACAATAACGTCCCGTGGCGGGAGGGAAACTGAGGCACGGAGGGAAGTTCTGGAAACGAGGCCGCGCAAGGATGGCCTGGCAAAGGACTCCGCTGGGTCTCTTCCCGGCTTCGTCCCCAGCTCATCTCATTCCGGGGACCAACCAAAACTTAAACCCATTGCCAGCGAGTCGATTCGGAATCATAGCGACCCTACAGGGCAGAGTAGAACTGCCCCATAGGGTTTCCAAAGCTGTAATTTTTATGGAAGCAGACTGCTACATCTTTCTTCTGCGGAGCGGCTGGTAGGTTCGAACCGCCGAGCTTTCAGTTGGCAGCCGAGCGCTTTAACCACTGTGCCCCCAGAACGCCTACATTCGGGGCAAGTTCCACCCAAAGCACTCCCTTCCCCAACACTATTGGCTCCCTTTGACGTCAGTCGGCGAGCGCTCTCTTCACCTATTGGCTGGCATTTTCTTTTTACTCCGCGACCGGCCCTACCTCACGCCGGTCCTCTCGATTGGGCTACGCACATGCCCCTCTCCCAGAAACCCTCCCTATTGGCTGCAGGACTTCGCCGGTTCGGGCTATAATTGGTTATGGACAGATGTCCATCCCCAGAGCAACCACCTGAGAGGGGCTGGAGAATGGAAAGGTTGGAGGGACGTGGGGTCAGACTCACGCTGGGCCGGCGGAAGGCAGATGTAGTTCTTGAAGAACTCGCTTCGGCGGGCGGCATCCTTAATGCGGTTGGCGAGCGGCTTGCTGACCTGCCGGATGCCTAGATAGATCAGCTTCGCCATAGGGAACGCACCCACCACCATCTTGGCGGTCGCTCGGGGCACGCGCAACCTTCCTGACTGGGCGGGGCGTCTCTCACCTTCTCCACTCCTCCCCCGCCCGCTCGAGGACGTGCGTGCGTGGGTAGTACGTACGTGCGTACGCTTGGAGGGAGCTGCAGGGGCGCGCCCTGACGTCACCTCGTCGGCGCTTACGTCCCGTCGTCCGTTCACTAAGTATGCAAATAACACAGCGGAAGTGGGGCGGTTCTTGGGGGGCGGTACCGTTAAACGGCTCCCAGCGGGAGAGTAGATGGATTCCCACGCCCGCCGTGGCTGACGTCACCCTTCTTTCGTGACGTCACGCACCGACTTGGCTTCCTCGCCCAGAGAGGCACTTAATTATTCCTAATTAGGTCTAATTAAGTCCCAAGTACACCTTCGCCCACAGGTTAGCGTTTTCACTGGGAATAGAGAGAAAACTGGCTGTGTAGTCATACAGAGGAGTTGCGATGCCAGCCCCTCCACTTACTCGCTGTGTGATATTAGGCAAGTCACTTTAACCTCTTTGGGCACCGGTATTCCCTACTGCAAAATGAGAGCTATAATAGCACTTACTTCATTGGGTGTTGTGAGGCTTTCTTGGGAGTCTTGACTGTAGTAATACAGTGAATTAAAGTTTGAGTGCTTAGAAAGGTGCCAGATACATACATAGTAAGCACTCAGTGTTGTTGCTAGGTGCCATGGAGCCAATTCTGAACTCATAGCGACCCTGTGTACAACAGAACGAAACACTGCCCGGTCCTTCGCCATCCTCACAACTGTTGCTGTGTTGGAGCTCATTGATGCAGCCCCTGTGTCAGTCCATCTCGTCGAGGGTCTTCTCCAGGGACTGGTCCTTCCTGATAACATGTCCAGAGTGAGACGGAGTCCCATCGTTACTATACCCGTATTAGCGTTGTTCTTGTTGTGTGCCATTGAGACGTTTCTGACTCACAGCGACTGTATAGGATAGGGTAGAACTGCCCCATAGGGTTTCCAAGGCTGGAAGTCTTTACAGCAGCAGACTGCCACATATTTTTCCCACAGAGCGGTTAGTGGGTTCAAACCCATTAGTAGCCGAGTGCTTAACCAGTGCTCCACCAGGGCTGCTTATTATCATTATTATGGCTAACTCCAGCGTGAGTGTGCATTCCAACTCCAGGAGCAGCTAACCCAACCCTTCCTCGAGGAACTGACATGGAAACTGAGTTCTAGAGAGGGGCAGACGCTGGCACAAGGTCTCCCAGCCTGCAGTGAGGGACAGCCTAGCATCTGTGGCTCTTTGGCTTATAAAACCATCCCCATTCTCAAGCAGCCTCACTTCTTCACTGGAGGTTGAGGGACCCCAGGGAGCTGGCTCAGGAAGGAGTTTAAAGACATGTCCCAGACTGTCCTCCCTCACCCAGTGGGGAGCAAAACCATATAAACAAGGTCAGGAAGGGGTTGAGAGACATTCCTGGGTGGCAGAGTGCTGATGGGTAATGGAGAGAATCTAGGAGAGGCAGAGGGAGAGGGGAAGGCAGAGTAATGACGTGTGGGAGCAAACAAATGTTCTGGGTACAGAGTCGGAGAATCTTGGCCTTTCTTTGACATCCACTCTGATTCATTGTCCTTTGTCAAGTCCCTGGCACCAAGGGACCTCAGTTTCTCCATGTGTAATGATGGCGCTGGCATGTGTGAATTCAGCTATTCGAGTTACTAAGAATGCCGATCCCTTCTGGACTGACCAGCCTTCTCCCCATTTTACAGACTGGTTAACTGAGGACAGAGGATGAAAAGCATTTACTCAAAAGTTCCAGAGGTAATCAGGATGGAGCTGAGGCTGGGATTTCGAGAGATCCAGTCCAGGGTTTTCTCCTGACCCCTGAGGGTGTTAACCTGGGGTCTAAGGACCTAATAGGGGCTGAGGTCCCCTGTGATGGGCTTGAGGCAGGTCTAGGAAGCTTCCAGACTTGCACATTACTTTTTATTATGTATAATGCGCATAGGTGTTAAAAAAATATATATTGATTGAACGGAAGCCCCGGTGGCGCACTTGGCTGCTCATCAAAAGGTCAGCAGTTCGAACCCACCCAGGAGCTCTGTGGGGGAAAAGACCTGGCGATCTGCTCTCATAAAGATTTCAGCCTAGGAAACCCTATGGGGCAGTTCTACTTTGTCATATAGGGTGGCTACGAGTCAGAATCTTCCGCAAACAACAAGTTAGCATCCAGGGCTTGCTTTTGCTTCTCCAGGGGAACTGTGTTCAAAAGGTTTGGGCCCCCTACATCTCCGTCTCAGTAGCTTCATGGTAGTGGGAAGGGGTGGGAAGACCACTAGGCCCCCCACATCCAGGCTTCCTTTGCTCCTCTCCCCCCCCAGCACCATGCCCACCTCAGCCACTTCCTGCATCTCAGTGCCCTCCCTCCCTCCTCCTCCACCCCCCCTGCAAAATCACTTTCCTCATTAAATGCATTTTTTTCTCCCATTCCCCTCCTCCCTCCTCTTCCTTTCTCTGAGAAGGGTTTCCAGGAACCTCTTCTGAAAACTTCTGGGGCAAGGGTGTGTATGTGTCTGTGTGGTGGGGGGAGTGGCCACATCTCTTCAGGACCTTGCAGCCTGTTTACACACCGGTTGGGAGGGCGGGAGGAAGGAAACCTACCAGGAGGGGTGAGGCCTGCCCAGAGCTTGGGGTTTCCTCCCACCCTCCAGACTGGTTGTAGAGAAAGACAGCCACTCGTGGTGACCCCTGAGGGCCAGGGGAGGGAGGGGACACCATCAGCCAGGGCAGGCAGCCCTACCCAGCCTGAGGCATGGGAACAGAGGCAGAGTCGGAGAGGAGAGTGGGGGCCCAGGATGGCCCCAGCGCTGACTCACCAGCTGGGTGACCTTGGGCTAGTCACTTGGCCTCTCCAATGACCGCCTTGGAATAGGTCCTGGGACATTCCCAGAGATCCTTCCAGCTCTGGCCCTTGGGTCACCCTCCCGCCCTTTTCCCCAGGATGGGTGAGGGATTTAGTTATATAATCCCACAGGCCCCCATGCTTCCTCCATCATAATATTCCTTCAAGATAAATCCCAAAGCTAACCACTGCTCCTTGTTCACGCCACCCTCCTCCCCTGTCTGGCCACCAGCATCTCCCGCTGAACTATCAAGGTTTCCTCCTCTCTGGGCTCCCAGCTTCTGCCGTGACTTCCCATATTCTGTCCCCACTCAGCAGGATCCTGATAAAAGTTAAGTCAGCCTTGAGCACTGTGCTCCTTTAAAGAACTATCTATATGGGATCAAACTGACAACAGCAACTCGAAAGGTCAGATAGGAAGCTTAGGGGGCAGGCAGTGAGATTATGTTCATGGGGGAGGGACAGTTCAGAAAAGGAGGGTGAAAATGGTCCCACAGCTCAAAGAATCCAATCAACGTCACTGAATTGTACGTGTAGAAATTGCTGAATTGGGGTATGTTCTGTTGTGTATATTCTCAACAACAAATGAAATGATTTAAAAAAAGGTTAAGTCTCAGCCTGTCCTTCGCTCAGAGCCTTGCCGTGGGTCTCACTTATCTCTGAGTAAAAGGCAAAGTCCTCACCTGGACTTAGAAGGACCTACACAATCTTCCCTGTCCCTGTCCCCATCCCAACCTCATCTCCCACTCCTCTCCCCTCCGTCCCTCTGCTCCAGCCACTTGCTGTCCCTCACACCTCAGGGCCTTTGCACATGCTATTCCCTCTGCCTGGAATGCTCTTCCCCCAAGAGCCACATGGCTAACCCCTCACCTCCTTCAGGTCTTTGCTTTCATGTCACCTGCTGAGTCAAATGTCACCTCCTCTTCCCTGTCCTGCTTATCTAGATCAGACTCTATCCCCTCAACCAGCTATATTTCACCCCATTACACTAATCAGTTCCAAACATTATTTTTCTTTTATTGTTTATTGTGAATTCTGTGAGGGCAGAGCTGGGGCTGTCTTGGTCACACTGTGTCCCTCCCCAGCACTGCCCAGCACAGGGGCAGGCAGCCAGTAGGCACTGGTACCAAATTAATCTCTGTTGAATGAATGAATAAATACCCCTCCTCTTTCTCCTGAGCCCCCTTTCCACACCAGCCCTGCTCAGCCGTCCTCCAGGCAGCCTGCCCTGATTGCCCTTCAAGCTGACTCTGATATTCTCCCTCTTCATCATCTCCATCCTGACCTGGGGAATGCGGTTTATCTAGACTCAGTATTGCTCTCTCCCAGTCTCTCTCTACCATATAACTGGGGGCTTCTCACAGGCAAAAATGAGGCTTCTACACTCAGTAACCCTCTCCTTCCACCCTCCCACTGAGTCGCAGACTTCTTCTCTCTTTTGGAAATAATCCTAACTGTCATGGATTGAATTGTGTCCCCCCAAAATGTGTGTCAACTTGGCTAAGCAATGATTCCTAGAATTGTGTGACTGTCCACCATTTTGTGATCTGATGTGATTCTCCTAGGTATTGTAAATCCTAACCTCTATAACATTAATGACACAGGATTAGATGCAGTTATGTTAATGAGGCAGGACAATCTACAGGATTAGGTTGTACCTTGAGTCAGTCTCTTCTGAGATATAAAAGAGAATTGAGCAGAGGGGAGAGGGGATGTCATACCACCAAGAAAGAAGCACAGGGAGTGGAGCATGTCCTTTGGACTGGGGGTCCCTGCACCGAGAAGCTCCTAGACCAGGGGAAGACTGATGACAAGGACCTTCCCCCAGAACCGACAGAGAGAGAGAGAAAGCCTTCCCCAGGAGCTGGTGCTTTGAATTTGGACTTCTAGCCTCCTAAACTGTGAGAGAATAAATTTGTTTGTTAAAGCCATCCACTTGTGGTATTTCTGTTTATAGCAGCACTAGATAACTAAGACACTAACTTCCTTCTATTTTTGTATTTATCTAATGGAAGCCAAATATTTGACTCAGTGTACTCATCCCCTCCTCCAGGAAGTCCTCCCTAATCCGCAGGCTAGGATAGATGCCCCCTAGGACTCTCCCAGCCCCCTGGGCTCCTCATCTCAGCCCCGACCACTCAGGTGATGAGTCTGCCCCCCACCCCCACTGGACTGAGCTCCACAAGGGCAGGGCTGGCTGTGTCCGTTACCACTGTGTCTCCAGCACTGCCCAGCACAGAGCCAGACACGGTGGGACTGACTTGTTAGGGGGCCATGGTAGCGTCATTTCCTCAATACAAAGATCATGGCTAACCAGCGACAATACCAACCTCATTCTTTTCCTAGTTTCTTGTATTCTCATGAATATTAACACATTATTTACACACAATTTGCATACACCGACCAGGAAGGAAGGGACCGCCAATGGGATGAGTCTTGAGGGGCTCACTGTGTCAGGGGCTGCAGCATCTTCAGCTGCACCTGGTCCCCCTGGGTGGGAGGTACTGTCGCCCAGCCCACCAAGGCTCTGGCCACGCTGTTCCTCTTGGACGTGAGCGGGGTCTCCAGGGTAAGCGAGACGTTAGCCATCTCCTGGGGCTTGTTGCTGGCCAGGAAGCGGAGCAGGTTGTGCAAAGCCTTGGCCACGTCACCGCGGGCGCCCTCGTTGACCAGGCAGTAGAGGATGGGGTCGGCCACACAGTTGAGGCTGGTGAAGGCCAGCGAGCTGTGGTATGCCGAGAAGACACGCTCCTCGAAGCCACAGTCCCAGGGGCGGCCCAGGTAGACAGCGCTGCGGGAGAGCAGGAGCACGTGGTAGGGCGCGAAGCAGACCAGAACAATGGCGATGAGGCTGAGCGCCAGCCGCTTGATCTTGGCCTTCTCCTGGCGCTCGGTGGACACGCTGCCCCGCACGGCCCGCAGGATGCCGCAGTACGACAGCAGCATGAGGGCCCACGGGAAGAGGAAGCCCACGAAGACCCGGTAGAGGTTCATCCAAGCCACCCAGCCCTCCATGGGGAACTTCTCGAAGCAGAAGGTGTGGTTGTAGCGGTCACGGAAGAGCTCGTCATGGAACAGGGGCGCCGAGTTGGCACCCAGCTCCGTGGCCCAGACCACGAAGCTCACGGCCACGGCCGTCTTGACGCGGCGCAGGCGGGCAAAGCGCAGCGGGTGGGCCACGGCCAGGTAGCGGTCCACTGAGATGCAGCAGAGGAAGGCGATGCTGATGTAGATGTTGGTGTAGAAGATGAAGCCGAAGAGCTTGCAGGAGCCGGGGCCGTGGATCCAGTTGTCGTGGTGCAGGAAGTAGTCGACCCACAGCGGCAGCGTGCAGATGTACAGCAGGTCGGCGATGCTGAGGTTCATCAGGTAGATACCCAGCTCATTGCGCTGTCGCACCTGGCGGTAGGCCGCCCACAGGGCCAGGCAGTTGGTGGGCAGCCCCATGCCGATGACGAAAATGTAGAGGGAGGGCGGGAAGAGGTGGTCCATACGGGAGTCCACGTGGCAGCCCTCCCACGTGCCGTTGCCCATCGTGGAGGCACGTCCCCTGGCCCACCAGGGTGGTAGGGACTCGGAGGGCTGGAGGCCATCGGACACCCTGAGCCCCCTCCTCGGAGGCTCAGGGGAACGTAGCGGCAGGCAGGCTCCGGATGGAGATGAGGTTGACCGTGAACCGTGAGGCTAGAAGGGCAGAGCTTGAGAAGGAAAAGTGGGAGGAGGGATGAAGCTAACAGCAAGAGGGAGATATAGGTGATGGTGGGATTAATAAAGAGGTTTGTCAAAGGTGTTTTTCAGAGACCCAATCAGAGCATACGTGAGGGAGTAATGGAGTAATCCCAAAAACGGCCAAGGGGAGTGTTTATAGAAGAGATGAAGGTATCAATGGGAGACAGTGTTGAGGGGATGGTATTTGTAGAGTGCTAGGAAATAAGTGTGACCACATTGGAGTAATGGTGGAACAGAATGTTCTAGACACTACTGGAAATATACAGAACAGTGTTGAGATAGGACAGACTACAGTTGGGGAGGGTTGAAAAGACCAGGTAATACAGGGGTGGGTGCTGGGATTTCCAGTAAGAAATAAGGAAATAACCGATGAGGAAAAAGAGGAGACCCCTGAGGGGTTGGTGAGGGGTGGGGTGAGGGGCTCAGTCTGGGGAAAGTGGGAAGGGTTTTTGGGAAACAGGAAGGAGGTGAGCAAGGGCTAGACCACAGGATGGGGTGGGGAGCTTGAAAGGTGGCAGGGGCGGGGCTCCGGCTTCTCCTGGTTGGGGCTGGGGGATGAGGTGGCCCCACCCTACAGCCCAGGTCAAAGCTGACTTCGCAGTGCCTATGGGGAGAGAGGACAGTGGTGAGGGGAGTCGTGGACTCCCAGCTCCCTTCTTCCCACACCCGTCTCTGTAATTCCTGCAGGCTGCAGCGAGTGACACCCCAGGTTGACAGTTGAGCCGCATCATAAGCAACAGCTCTCTGAAAACCCAGGTTGTGGATGCTAGGTACCTTTCTCCCTAATAGACATTGAAATAAAACCCAGCTCAGATTTTAGAATGTTCTTTCAGGAACGATGTAAAATTGGCAGTATTGCGTTTTGGGGAGTGCTCAGCTAGTCCAACCCTGTCATTTCATAGGAAGAGAGAAAGGGCCCAGAGAGGCTGGGTCACTCCCCTCAAAGACACACAGCAAGGCAGTGACAGAACCAGGGATGGGACCAGCCACCCACTCCTAACCCAGGGCACCCGGTTCTTGATAATGATAATGATGGTGATAATAACATCTAACCCACTGCCCTCAAGTCGATTCTGATTTATGGCAACCTGATGTGTCAGAGTAGAACTATACTGCAGAGGGTTTTTTCTTTTTTTGCCCATTCAGCTTTTTATAGGTGTAACAACTTATTGACAGCAATTACAATAATTGGTAAGCCCCCTTCCCTCCCACCCCTGGTAACCACTAATAAACTTTGTTCCCTATACATTTGTCTTTTCTTGTCTTTTTATGTAAGTGAGGTCATACAATAGTTGTCCTTTTGTGATTCACTTATTTCACTCAGCATAATGTCTTCCAGCTCCATCCATATTGTAGCATGTATCAAGACTTCATTTCTCCTACTGGCTGAGTAGTATTCCATTGTATTTATGTACCACATTTTGTTTATCTATTCGTCTGTTGATGGGCATTTAGGTTGTTTCCACCTTTTGGCTATTGTGAATAGTGCTGCAGTGAATATCGGTGCACAACTCTCTGTTTGAGTCTGTGCTTTCAAGTCTTTTGCGTATATACTAGGGGTGGAATTGCTGGGTCATATGGTAGTTCTGTTCTACAGTCAGCCCCTGGCCTTGTTCTGACTGATGATATTGAGCTTTTCCATCGTCTCTTTCCACAGATGTAGTCAATTTGATTCCTGTGTGTTCCAACTGGCAAGGTCCACGTGTATAGTCAGTTTTTGTTGGAGAAAAAAGTACTTGCAATGAAGAAGTCATTGGTCTTACAAAATTCTATCATGTGATCTCCAGTGTCGTTTCTGTCACCAAGGCCATATCTTCCAACTACTGTTCCTTCTTTGTTTCCAACTCTTGAATTCCATCAATTGCTCATACACAAGTTCAAGTTGAAGCTGAAGAAAATTAGAAAAAGTCCACGAGAGCCAAAGTATGACCTTGAGTATATTCCACCTGAATTTAGAGACCACCTCAAGAATAGATCTGAGTATTAAACACTAATAGATCTGAGTATTAAACACTAATGACCAAAGACCAGACAAGTAGTGGAATGACATCAAGGATATCATCCATGAAGAAAGCAAGAGGTCATTAAAAACACAGGAAAGAAGAAAAGACCAAAGTCGTTGTCAGAAGAGACACTGAAATTTGCTCTTGAACGTAGAGTAGCTAAAGCAAAAGGACGAAATGATGAAGTAAAAGAGCTAAACAGAAGATTTCAAAGGGCAGCTTGAGAAGACAAAGTAAAGTATTATAATGAAATGTGCAAAGACCTAGAGTTAGAAAACCAAAAGGGAAGAACACATTTAGCATTTCTCAAGCTGAAAAAAACTGATGAGAAAATTCAAGTCTCGAGCTGCAATATTGAAGGATGCTATGGGTAAAATACTAAAACGACGAAGGAAGCATCACAAGAAGATGGAAGGAATACACAGAGTCACTGTACCAAAAAGAATTGGTTGATGTTCAGACATTTCAGGAGGTAGCATATGATCAGGAACCGATGGTACTGAAGGAAGAAGTCCAGGTTGCACTGAAGGCATTGGCAAAAACAAGGCTCCAGGAATTGACAGAATACCAATTGAGATGTTTCAACAAACAGATGCAGCACCGGAAGTGCTCACTCGTCTATGCCAAAAAATTTGGAAGACAGCCTACTTCGTCAACCAACTGGAAAAGATACATATTTGTGCCCATTCCAAAGAAAGGTGATCCAATATGTCTTAGGCTGGGTTCTCTAGAGAAGCAAAACTAGTAAAGCATATAAATATAGAGAGAGATTTATATTGAAGAAATGGCTCACAAGGTTGTATAGGCTGGAATGTCCCAAGTCTGTGGGTCAGGATAGAGGCTTCTCCTGATTCATGTAGCCACATAGGCTGGCAAATCCGAGATCAACAGATCAGAAAGTATGACTTACTCATAGGCTGAGATCGATGAATCCCAAGATCGACAAGCAAGACTGCAGGTAAGCTGCTAGCTCAAGTCACAAGAACCAGAGGTCAGACGAACAGGAGCCAGTGCAGAAGCCAGCACGAGCAAAAAGCCCACAAGCCTTGGCAGAATGTCCGCTTATATTCAATGCAGGCCACACGCCCAAGGAAACTCCCCTTCAACTAATTGGCTACTCATAGCAGATCCCATCATGGGGGTGATCACATATCGAATCTCAACAAGGAAGTGAACACAACGTTATATGACTGCCAAAACAATGAGAATCATGGCCCAGCTAAGCTGACACACAATCTTTACCATCACGGTCCACCCCTTGTCAACTTGGCACCTGTACACATCTCCTTAAACCATACATAATCTCTGATAAAGACAATTATAAAGTCATATTTGTGCCTAACATGATACAATGAACACACATACAACCAAAAATGCAGTAACCCTGTTTACATCTTGTACTTTATAAATTAAGAAAACAAAAATATTTGATGCACACATACAAAGCAGAAATACAACAATTAGTCCTCGTTTCTGCAACTGGTCACGTGGCCGTAACTAGTATTTAGAACTACCTTCTTCCACCACCCGTTCCGTATTCCCTTTGCCCTCAGCAAGCACCTCAGCTGGTTGTGGTTCTTTGCCTAGTGGTGTGACCCAAACCTTCATTCCTGAACGGTCTGGGCCGTTAGTAGTCATGTCAGAATTGGGTTGCTGTAGTTTCCCATTGACTTTAATCACGAGCATGGTAGTACTAAGAGATGCCCTAAGGGATCTCCTGCATTCCAGACATACTCTTCTTTACCTCCCTTTGGAGCTAAGACCTCTAGACCTGCAGAGCATAAGGTAGCGGGGACAGGAAGCAAAAATCTTGCAAGTGGGTCACTAGGGGTAATAGTGAGCGGTGCCACTCCCATTTCCACTCCATCATTCCTGGACCCATGAATCCTCGCTATGGGAGAAAGAGTACCATATATTGGGCGGTGTTTTAGAGCATATACATCCTCCTGGAGAACACTGCCACAACCCTGCAAGATATTGCCAACCAAGATGGCACTGTAATTGTGTCTTTAGAAGGCCATTCCATCGTTCTATCAAGCCAGCTGCTTCAGGATGATGGGGAACATGGTAAGACCAGTGAATTCCATGAGCATGGGCCCACTACCACACTTCATTTTCTGTGAAGTGAGTCCCTTGATCCGAGGCAATGCTGTGTGGGATACCATGACGGTGGATAAGACATTCTGTAAGTCCACAGATGGTAGTTTCGGCAGAAGCATTGTGTGTAGGGAAGACAAATCCATATCCAGAGTAAGTGTCTATTCCAGTAAGGATAAAACGCTGCCCTTTCCATGATGGAAGTGGTCCAATGTAATCGACTTGCCACCAGGTTGCTGGCTGATCACCTCGAGAGATGGTGCCATATCAGGGACTCACTGTTGGTCTCTGCTGCTGGCAGATTGGGCACCAAGCAGTGGCTATAGCCAAGTCAGCCTTGGTGAGTGGAACTCCATGTTGCTGGGCCCATGCATAACGTCCATCCCTGCCACCACGGCCACTTTGTTCATGAGCCCATTAAGCAATGATGGGAGTAGCTGGGAAAGAGGATGAGTGGTTTCCATAAAACGCGTCATCCCATCCACTTGATTGTTAAAATCATCGTCTGTAGAGATCACCCTTCGGTGAACATTCACATGAGACACAAATATCTTCACTTCTTTGGCCCATTCAGAAAGGTCTATCTATCTGCATACCTTTTCCCCATAAATCCTTGTCTCCAATTTTCCATTCATGTTCCTTCCAAGTCCCTGACCATCCAGCCAAACCATTGGCCACAGCCCATGAATCAGTATACAATCACACATCTGGCCATTTCACCTTCCAAGAAAATTGAACAACCACATGCACTGCTCACAGTTCTGCCCATTGGGAGGATTTCCCCTCACCACTGTCCTCCCGGGAGGTCCCAGAAAGGGGCTGTAGTGCTGCCCCTGTCCACTTTCGAGTGGTGCCTGTGTATCGCACAGAACCATCTGTAAACCAGGCACGAGTTTTCGCTTCTTTAGTCAACTGATCATAAGGAACGCTCCACGAGGCCATAGGTACAGACTGGGAGATAGAAGGTTATGTGACAGGAGCAGCACCGTGGGCATTTAGGCCACTTCCTCATGCAACTTACTTGTGCCCGATCGGGCCCGATCTCATATATACCACTTTCATTTAATGATGGAGTGCTGCTGTGCATGTCCAACTTTATGACTCTGTGGGTCAGACAACACCCAGTTCGTGATGAGCAGCTCAGGCAGCATGGGACTTGGTGTCCCACGGTTAAGTGTTCAGTCTCTACTAAGGCCCAGTAACAAGCCAAAAGCTGTTTCTCAAGAGGAGAATAGTTATCTGCAGAGGATGGCAGGGCTTTGCTCCAAAATTCTAAGTGTCTGCGCTGTGATTCAGCAGTAGGGGCCTGCCAAAGGCTCCAAACAGCCTCTCTATCTGCCACTTACACATCAAGCACCATTGGATCAGCTGGATCATATGGCCCAAGTAGCAGAGCAGCTTACACAGCAGCCTGAACCTGTTGCAGAGCCTTCTCTTGTTCTGGGCTACAGTCAAAACTAGCAGATTTTCGAGTCACTTGATAAACAGGCCAAAGTAGCACACCCAGATGAGGACTGTGGTGCCTCCAAAACACAAAGAGGCCCACTAAGTGTTGTGCCTCCTTTTTAGTTGAGGAAGGAGCCAGATGCAATAACTTATCCTTTACCTTAGAAGGAATATCTCTACATGCCCCACACCACTAGACCCCTAGAAATTTCACTGAGGTGGAAGTTGCCTGAATTTTTGTGGGATTAATTTCCCACCCTCTAGCATGCAAATGTTTTACCAATAAGTCCAGAGTCATTGACATTTCTTCCTTACTAGGTCCAATCAGCCTAGTGGCATCAATGTAATGGACCAGTGTGACATCTTGTGTAAGGGAAAGGTGATCAAGTTCCCTGCAAACTAAATTATGACATAGGGCTGGAGAGTTTATGTAACCCTGAGGTAGGCAACTGAAGGGGTACTGCTGGCCTTGCCAGCTGAAGGCAAACTGCTTCTGACGGTTCTTCAAAACAGATAAAAATGGAGAAAAAGCCATTAGCCAGATCAAAAGCTGCATAGGTACCAGGAGATGTATTACTTTGCTCAAGCAATGAAACTACATCTGGAGCAGCAGCTTCAACTGGAGTCACCACATAGTTAAGTTTTTGATAATCTACTGTCATTCTCCAAGATCCATCTGTTTTTTGCACCTGCCAGATAGGCGAGTTGAATGGGGATGTGGTGGGAATCACCACCCCTGCATCCTTCAAGTCCTTGATGGTGGCAGTAATCTCTGCAATCCCTCCAGGAATGTGCTATTGCTTTTGGTTTACTGCTTTCCTAGATAGGGGCCATTCTAATGGCTTCCACTTGGCTTTCCCTACCATAATAGCCCTTACTCCATTTGTCAGGGATCCAGTGTGGGAGTTCTGCCAGTTGCTGAGTATATCTATTCCAATTATGCACTCTGGAACTGGGGAAATCACTACAGGATGAGTTCCGGGAAACACTGGACATACTGTGAGACGGACATGAGCCAAGACTCCATTAATAACCAGACCGCCATATGCCTTCACTCTGACTGGTGGGCCACAGTGACGTTTTGGTTTTCCTGGAATTATTGTCAGTTCAGAGCCAGTATCCAGTATTCCCAAAAAATTCTGATTATTTCCTTTTCCCCAGTGAACAGTCGCTTTTGAAAAAGGCCATAGATCACTTTGGGGAAGGCTAGGAGAGAGATTAACAGTATAAATTTTTGGCAGTGTATTGGAGTCCTTTCCAAGGAGACCCAGCCTCCCCTTCATTCAAGGGGTTGTGAGTCTCTAAACTCGCTCAAATCTGGGAATTGATTAAAGGACTGTGACTCTGTGATTCGAGTTAGACTGCTGTTCACCTGACCTAGAATTCATCCATTTGTATAGATCAAGTAAATATTTAGTAGACTTCTTATCTATCTCACTCCTAGGGACACCATGACTAAGTAGCCAACGCCGTAAGTCCATACAAGTCAGACTATTCTGATTACCGCTTTGACTCGGCTGTCCACCTTGTCTTTGTCGATTGAGTGCCGCCACCTGGCCCCTACTACCAGGAGGTCCAATCAGTCCTGTTGTAGTTAGGTGTCTTAATTCAGTCCGGGCAGTTCCCACTGTCAAATCTGATTTACCTAAAATAGCAATCACAGCAGTCTTCAAGGATGCTGGGGCTCCCTTGACAAATTTGTTCCTCACAGTTGTGGTAAAAGGTGTGTCCTCTCGGCACTCCATGTGTGGGTCTGTGGTTCTAACCTGATAAATCCACTCTAGCATGCCAATTTCCCTAAGCCTTTGGATACCTTCTTCTACGGTATACCAAGGCAGGTCTGGTATTTCAACTTGATTTAGTGTGTAGGTCACTGCATAATCCATGCTTCAGCAACCCAACCAAATAAACTATTAGATCCTTTCCTAACTTCTTGAGCTGAAACGTTGAGTGAAGACTCTGTGCTTAGTGGACTAATCCATCTTTATGGTCCTTGCACCATTCCCACACCCTTAATTGCCATTCCCACACATATTCCCCAGGTTTCTGTTCATACATATTAGAAAAATCAAGCAGTTCTTTTGGAGTGTAGCATACCTCCTCCTGGGTCACACTTTGTTCTTCACCTTTTGGGGCTCACTGGGACTTAAGTCTTGTTACAGGTCTAGAAGCCAGAATTGGTAGTGGGGCATCATTTTGAGAACATTCAGCACTGTCTTGTAAAGCATCTGCCTCAGGCGATGCCCCAGGCAATGACTCAGACAAGGGCTCTTTAGAGGCAGCTGGGCTAGGGCTAATCTCATTAGATAGAAGTGGAGGGGCTAATGGTTTTAACGGGCAGGGTGGTTTAGCAGACAAACATGGAGTAATATCTTCAGATGGGAGTGACAGGGCTGGTTCTGTTGGTGGGAGTGATTCAATGAAATTTAGGGGCTCAGTGTCTCCATCTTCCTGATTATCTGCCCATATATCCCCATCCCAAGTTTCAGGATCCCACTTCTTCCCAATCAGTGCCCTCACTTTAACTTCAGACACCTCTCAAGGTTGACGGTTGAATTGGCGTTGTAATTCAGCCACTCTTACAGTAAGAGTCTGCGTTTGGTTTTCGGCAATATCAGCTCTGTTACTACAAGAGATACGGCTTTCTTTCAAGGCACAAGTGGAAAGTTTGAGGTCATTTACATGGCACTTGAGCACTGATTCTGAAGCCCTGAGCACATCTCTTTCTTTCACCAGTTTGTCTAGTGAAAACAGGACCAACCAACCAGCTTCCTTCTAGTTCTCATTCTGACAAAATTATAGAAAGCTATCACACATGCAGTCCCCCAGAGCCTCCTTTCACCAATATGTAATCTATTGGTGATGATATTTTGTGTATTTGTATTGCCACCTCATGCTATGGATTAGCAGTGCCCTCTTTACTATTGGAAGCAGAGTCATCAACATCTTTAAGACTAACTAGACTTCAAAACCAATTTAGAAAACTCATCCTTACAGTTTTGTTTCCCTAGAACCACTCTCGGTACCAAATGTCTTAGGCTGGGTTCTCTAAACCAAACCCATTGCCATCAAGTCGATCCTGACTCGTAGTGACCCTACAGGACAGAGTAGAACTGCCCCATAGGGTTTCCAAGGAGCAGCTGGTGGATTCGAACTGCTGACTTTTTAGTTAGCAGCCAAATGCTTAGCCACTGCACCACCAGGGCCGTCCTGAGTTCTCTGGAGAAGCAAAAGCAGTGAAGCGTATAACTATATGTAGAGAGAGATTTATATCAAAGAAATGGCTCATGAGGTTGTAGAGGCTGGAATGTCCCAAGTCTGTAGGTCAGGATAGAGGCTTCTCCTGATTCAAGTAGCCACGTAGGCTGGCAAATCCAAGATCGACAGGTCAGAGAGCAGGACTCCTGCTCACAGGATGAGAAGATCGATGAATCCCAAGATCGACAAGCAAAACTGCAGGTAAGCTGCTAGCTCAAGTCACAAGCACCAGAGGTCAGACGAACAGGAGCCAGCTGCAGAAGCCAGCGCGAGCAAAAAGCCCACAAGCCTTGGCAGAATGTCCGCTTATATTCAGTGCAGGCCACACACCCAAGGAAACTCCCTTTCAACTAATTGGCTACTCACAGCAGATCCCATCATGGGAGTGATCACATATCGAATCTCAACAAGGAATTGATCACAACATTATATGACTGCCAAAACACTGAGAAGCACGGCCCAGCTATGTTGACATACAATCTTAACTATCAAACAGAATGCAGAAATTATCAAACAATATCATTAATATCACACACAAGTAAAATTTTGCTGAAGATCATTCAAAAGTGGCTGCAGCAGTACAATGACAAGTAACTGCCAGAAATTCAAGCCAGATTCAGAAGAGGATGTGGAATGAGGGATATCCTTGCTGGTGTCAGATAGATCTTGGCTAAAAGCAGAGAATACCAGAAAGTTGTTCACCTGTGTTTAATTGACCATGCAAAGGCATTTGACTGTGTAGATGATAACAAATTATGGACAACATTATGAAGAATGGGAATTCCAGAACACTTAATTGTGCTCACGCAGAACCTGTACATAGACCAAGAGGCAGTCATTCAAAGAGAACAAGGGGATACTAAACCAAAACCAAACTTATTGCTGTTGAGTAGATTCTGACTCCTAGCGACCCTGTAGGACAGAGTAGAACTGCCCCATAGGATTTCCAAGGAGTAGCTGGTGGATTCGAAGTGCCAACCTTTTGGTTAGCAGCCGAATGCTTAACCACTGTGCCACCAGGGCTCCAAGGGGATACTGTGTGGTTTAAAATTAGGAAAGGTGTGCATGAAGTTGTATCCTTTCACCATACTTATTCTGTATGCTGAGCAAATAATCAGAGAAACTGAACTGTACGAAGAAGCACAGAGCTTCAGGATTGGAGGAAGACTCATTAGCAACCTGGGATATGCAGATGACACAACCTTGCTTGCTGAAAGCAGGGAGAACTTGAAGCACTTACTGATAAAGATCAAAGACTACAGCCTTCAGTATGGATTACACCTCAACATAAAGAAAACAAAAATCCTCTGAACTGGGCAAATAAGCAACATCATAATAAAAGGAGAAAAGACTGAAGTTGTCAAGGGTTTCATTTTATTTGGACCCGCAATCAATGCCCATAGAAGCAGCAGTCAAGAAATCAAACGATGCATTTCATTGGGCAAATCTGCTGCACAAGACCTTTTTCAAGTGTTAAAAAGCAAAGATGTCACGTTAAGGACTAAAGTGCATCTGACCCAAGCCATGATGTTTTCAATCATCCCATATGCATTCGAAAGCTGGACAATGAATAAAGAAGACCGAAGAAGAATTGATACCTTTAATTATGGTGTTGGTGAAGAATATTGAATATACCATGGACTGCCAGAAGCATGAACCAGTCTTTCTTGGGAGAAGTACAGCCGGAATGCTCCTTAGAAGCAAGGATGGTGAGACTTCATCTCACTAACTTTGGACATGTTGTCAAGAGGGACCAGTCCATGGAGAAGGACACCATACTAGGTAAAACAGAGGGTCAGTGAAAAAGATGAAGACCCTTGTCTTAGTTTTCTAGTGATGCTACAAGAGAAATACCACAAGTGGATGGCGTCAACAAAGAGGAATTCATTCTCTCACAGTCTAGGAGGCCAGGAGTCCAAATTCAGGGCATCAGCTCTAGGAGAAGGCTCTCCCTCTGTGTCAGCTCTGGGGTAAGGTCCTTATCATCCATCTTCTTCTGGTCTAGGAGCTTCTCAGTGCAGGGACCCAGGGTCCAAAAGACATGCTTCACTCCTGGTGCTATTTTCTTGGTGGCATGAGGTCCCCCTGTCTCTCTGCTGCTTCTCTCTTTTACACCTCAAAAGAGATTGACTCAAGACATACCCTAATCTTGTAAATTGAGTCCTGCTTCATTAACAAAACCACCTCTAATATATGCACATCCATGTTCATTGCAGCACTGTTCACAATAGCAAAAAGATGGAAACAACCTAGGTGCCCATCAATGGAAGAATGGATAAATAAATTATGGTCTATTCACACAACGGAATACTATGCAACGATAAAGAACAATGATGAAGCCATGAAACACCTTATAACACGGAGGAATCTGGAAGGCATTATGCTGAGTGAATTTAGTCAGTCACAAAAGGACAAATATTGTATAAGACCACTATTATAAGAACTCAAGAAAAGGTTTAAACACAGAAGAAAACATTCTTTGATGGTTACGAGGGCAGGGAGGGAGGGAGAAAGTTATTCACTAACTAGATAGTAGACAAGAATTATCTTAAGCGAAGGGAAGGACAGAACACACTACAGGAGAAGTCAGCACAACTGGACAAAACCAAAGCTAAGAAGTATCCTGAATACAACCAAACACTTTGAGGGACAGAGTAGCAGGAGAAGAGGTCAGAGGACCATGCTTTCAGGGGACATCAGGTCAATTGGCATAACAAAGTTTATTAAGAAAATTTTCTGCATTCTACTTTGGTGAGTGGCACCTGGGGTCTTAAAAGCTAGTGAGTGGGCATCTAAGAGGCATCAATTGGTCCCAACCCACCGGAAGTAAAAGAGAATGAAGAACACCAAAGTCACAAGGAAAGCATTAGCCCAAGAGACAGAAAGGGCCACATAAACCGGAGACTGCACCAGCCTGAGACCAGAAGAACTAGATGGTGCCCAACTACCACTAATGACCGCCCAAATGGGGAACACAAGAGAGAGTCCCTGTTGGAGCAGGAGAAAAGTGGGGTGCAGAGCTCAAATTCTATTGAAAAGACCAGACTTAATGGTCTGACGAGACTGGAGGAACCCCAGAGAGCATGGCCCCTGACCAGCACTAAAATCATTCCCAAAGCCAACTCTTCAGTCAAAGATTAGACTGGACTATGGGACATAAAATGATATTCGTGAAGAGTTTGCTTCTTAGCTCAAGTAGATACATGAGACCAAATGGGCAGCTCCTGTCCGGAGGTGAGATGAGAAGGCAGAGAGGGTCAGGAGCTGGTTGAGTAGACACGGAATATCAGAGGTGGAAAGGAGGAATGTGCTGTCACAGTATGGGGAGAGTGGGGAGAGCTATTAGGGTCACATAACAATGCGTGTATAAATTTTTGTATGAGAGACTAACTTGAATTGTAAACTTTCACTTAAAGTACAATAAAATAAAATTAAGTATATATATATATATATATATATATATATATATATATATATATATAAAACAAAAACAAAACTGCCTCTAACCCTGCCTCCTTAACATCATAGAGGCAGGATTTACAACACATAGGAAAACCACATCAGATAACAAAATGATAGATAACCACACAATACTGGGAGTCAAGGCCTAGCCAAGGTGACACAGATTTTGCGGGGACACAGTTCAATCCACAGCAACCCTCAATGAGATGGATTGACACAGTGGTTGTCCCAATGGGCTCAAACATAGCAACAATTGTTCGGATGGCACAGGACTGGGCAGTGCTTCATTCTATTGTACATAAGGTGGCTATGAATCAACATGACGGCACCTAACAAAAACATGGTAGTGCTATTTTTTGTCTTTTGAGGAACCATCACACTGTTTTCCACAAGGGCTGTACCATTTTGCCTTCTCACCAGTAACGGGCTCCGTATGGTTTTCAATGGCTGTAATCTTATGCAAGGAGTTCCTGGGTGGCACAAACAGTTAAGTGCTTGATGACTAGCTGAAAGGTTGGAGGTGTGAACCCCCCCCACCGCGAGACGCTTCAGAAGACAGGCCCGACAATCTGCTTCTGAAAGGTCACAGCCTTGAAAACCCTATGGAGCAGTGTTACTCTGCACGCACTGGGTTGCCATGACTCAGAATGAAACTTAATGGCAACTAACGGCAACACAGCAATCTTATGCAAGTAGATTGCCAGGCCTTTCTTCTGCAGCACTGCTGGGTGAATTTAAACAACCTTGTGGTTAGTAGCCAAGTGCAAAGTGTTTGCACCACCGAGGGACCTAATAACAGCTAAAGATGGCACAAACTGTTAAATGTCTGGCTACTAACTGAAAGGTTGATAGTTCAAATCTGCCCAGAGGCACCTAGGAAGAAAGATCTGGCAATCTAGTTCCAAAAGGTCACAGCCCTTGAAAATCCTATGGAGCACAGTTGTACTTTGAAACACATGGGGTTGTCATGAGCCAGAATTGACTTGAAAGCTGGCAACTGATTGGTTATATAGCATGGAGTCCTGGGTGGTGTAAACGGTTAATGTGCTAGACTGCTAACCAAAAGGTTGGAAGCTCCAGTCCACCAGAGGTGACTCAGAAGAAAGGCCTGGCAATCTATTTCCAAAAAATCAGCCATCGAAAACCCTATGGAGCACAGTTCTACTCTGACACACACGGTGTTGCCATGAGTCGGCATCCACTTGACGGCAACTGGTTCAACTGCTTCTAAGCGCTTTCATGTGTCCTAACTAATTACATTTCCAAGCACTCTATGAGGAACGCTGTGTTATTTTCCCTATTTGACAAGCGACAAAACTGAGGCACTGAGCCACTAGGAGACCTGTCCAAGGTCCTGACAACTGGAGGGGAAACTCGCCTCTCACCCTTTTTCTCCCGTGAGTGCTTCAGATTCACCCAAGAATAACTGGACAGAAAAAGGGCTCAGGCTGACAGCATAGCCTGGGAATGGAAGCTGCAAGGGGCCAGGGCGATGGGATGGAAGGAGGAGCTGGGGGCTAGGTCAAAGCTGGGAAGCAAGAGGAAGCTCTAGGGTCAAGTCCAGCAGTCCCCTCTCTCAGGAACGCCCCCTTCACTGCCTTTCCCCTCTTCCCTCCGACTTTCCCAAGTGAGAACCTAGAGCCTGTCACCCACTTTGGTCTTGGGTAGACCAGCATAGGACAAAGGATAGCAATAGACCAAGCCCCTGACTATCGTCAGCCTCAGAAAAAAGAAGAAAGTCCTGAATGACAGTCAGACTCATTTAGGGGTTTGCACACGTTTGGTTTTTCTGACAGTGAAACTTTTTCTTTAAGATAAGATCTTAACTGTGAAAAGGGGAAGCTGCTCTGCGCTCAGGATGAAATGAAGTGAGCATAGTGAGGTCACCTCTGAAAAATCCCCAAAACACACTTTGAACACCACTGGTTGGGTCTGTTGGACAGATGAGGAAACTGAGGCTCAGAGAGGGGAAGAGATGAGCCCAAGGTCACACAGCAGACCAATGGGAACCTCCCAGATGCCTGACAGCCTTTCCAGGGGCAAGTCCTGTTAGCTCTCCCACAAAAACACAGTGAAACCTGTGAGAGCCGGAACTCGCCAGGACGGCCGTTTTCCCGGGTCTCACAGGTTTTCCACCTTCGACAGCATGCGGTCTTAACTGCTTTTCTATCACTTCTTTTTGTGGAAAATATGTGAGTCTTCCTTCTCTGACAGGTTCCTGCCTTACCCAGGTTCTGGCTTTCGCAGGTTTTACTGTAACTCCTAAAGCCATGAATGCCTGTCTGCAACCGCCACCACTGCCTGCTCTGTGCACCATCACTGCTTGCTTGGACTCTTGCAGTAGCATATGTACAACTGCTTCCACAGCTGTGACTCTGGCTTCCTCCAACTCTTTTCCCATATGGCAGCCGAAGACCTTTTTTAACATGGAAATCAGCCCACATGGCTTCTCTGCTTGGAACCCTCCAATGTTTCCCAATTTGGGGAAAATCCAAATTCCTTGCCCCAAGCAACAAGGGTCTGCCGGACCTGGTCTGGGCAATCTATCCAACATTTATGCCCACCTCCCCTTGCCCGCCTCACCTCCCTTTTCCCCATCTCAGCAAGCTCAAGGTCAATGACCATCTTTCCAGCCTCAAAACCTTTGTGCTCGCTGTTCCCTGTGCCTGGATTGCTCTTCCTTCAGACCTTCTTATGACTACCTCCTTAACTTCCTCAGAGAGGAACTCTCTAGCCCAATCCCACCCTCGCCGCCCATGACCCTGTCCTCACATCACCCTGTATCTTGTTTGTGTCTGGCTGGCTGGCTGTCTAGAATGGGAGTTCCAGGAGGCAGGGACGTTATGCATCTTGCTGTTAACTGCTGCTATGGATGGACTTGAGTCTCCCAAAAAATACACTGAAGTCCTAAACCCTGTACTTGTGAATGTAACCTTTGGAAATAAGGTCTTTGAAGATGTTTTCAGTTAACATGAAGGTAATATCAGTGAAGTTAAACCATCCGAACAGGATGGGCCCTAATCCAATATGACTGGTGTCCTTATAAAAGAGGAGAGACACAGAGGGACATGCAAAGGGGAAATAGCGATGTGACAATGGAGGCAGAGATTGGAGTGATGTTATCTACAAGCCAAGGACCACCTGCCGACACCAGAAGCTAGGAGAGAGACATGGAACAGATTCTGCTTCAAAATTCTCAGAATGAATAACACAGCCAAGACCCTATACAGAAGTGGAAGAGCCCTAGTGGCACAGTGGTTAAAGCGACTGACTGCTAACTGAAAGGTTGGTGATTTGAAACCACCAGTGGCTCCAAAGGAGAAAGATGGTGCAGTGTGATTCTGTAGAGATTTACAGCCTTGGAAACCCTATGGGGTCGCTATGAGTCGGAAGGGACTGTATGGCAGTGCCAACCCTCTAGAACTGAGACAAATTTCTGTTTTTACATCTGTTGCCAGATCATGGAAACGCCATGTCTTACAGAGTAGAATTAATCCATAGGGTTTTCTTAGCCATCCCTGGGTGGCGCAAATGGTTAAGTGCTCGACTGTTAGCCAAAAGGTTGGTGGGTCAAACGCACCAGAGGCTCCTCAAAACACAGGCCTGGCGATCTGCTTCCAAAAGGTCACAGCCTTGAAAACACTGGGGCAGTTCTACTCTGCACACATGGGGTTGCCATGAGTTGGAATCAACTTGAGAGCAACTAACAACGACAACAAATCTCTATGGCAGCAGATAGCCAGGCCTTTCCTCCAAGGCATTGCTGGGTGGGTTCGAACTGCCAACCTTTTAGGTTAGTCGCCGAGATCAAACTTTTGGGCCACCCACCCGGGGAATGAGCTACCCCATTTGTGGTACTTTGTTACAGCTGCCCTAGGAAACTAATACAACTGCTGTTTCCCCAGCACCCAGGCATACAGTAGGTGCTCAGTAAATGACTGTGGGCTGGAGCTATTCCGGAAGCTTTGCTGAGGCCAGAGGAGTGGGAACACGTGCCTTGAACACTGGATACCTTCTGCACCGGCCAGCCCACTCCCCAGGGCAGGCCCTGATTCACAGTCCCCTGGGAGAAAGCACCAGCCCCACTTCAGGCTCAAACAAGTCCCAGCAGGGGTCCTGGGAAAGAGGTGGGGAGGGGAAACCAACTGAAAAGGGCAGGATCTATCCGCTTCATAATTGACTTGGAAAGGTCAGGGCTGAGTCCTGCTTAGTAAGTCCTACCCCCTGTGGAGTCCTCTGTGACAGAGGTGCTGTTCCCCCCCCCCCCCCCCCCCCCCGCACCAAACGCAGTCAGAGGCTCCTGGGTCCACTGCAGGTGGGATGGGTGGGAACTTGCTCCCAGCAGATGGGGGCAGGGGAAGTAAAGTGCAATCCAGACCCTTCCTTTGAATCACAAGCCCTCACCCACACCAACCAGTTGCCCGCCAGTTGACTCTGCCACACAGCAAACCCATGTGTGTCACGGCAGAACTGTGCTCCATAGGGTTCTCAGGGGCTAATTTTTTTTCAGAAGTAGATCATCAGGCCTTTCTTGTGAGGTGCCTCTGGGTAGACTTGGACCTCCAACCTTTCGGTTAGCGGCTGAGCATGTTAACCATTTGCACCACCCAGACCAAGTCACTCAAAAAGCTCTCCCCGGGTTAGAAGCTGGTTGAATGGACATGGGGAATCACGGGTGGAAAGGAGGGGTGTGCTGTCACAGTATAGGGAGAGCAATTAGGGTCACATAACAATGTGTGTATAAATTTTTGTATGAGAGACTAACTTGAAATGGAAACTTCATTTAAACTACAACAATCAACAACAAACAAACAAAAAACCTCTCCCCCCTCTCTCTCTGTCCTTCAATCCCCCCTCTCTGTCACTCGGTCCCCCCCCTTTGTCCCTTGCCCCCCCCACCCCTCGGTCCCCCCTCTCTCTGCCCCTTGGTCTCCCTCTGCCTCCTCTTGCTACATTGAGGGAATTACTTATCCTTCAGGAGCCTAAGTCTTCCCTTCTGAAAAAGGGGGACACAATCTAATCACATCCCAGAGAATCCTTGGTGGACTGTGATGTCATCTATGAAGTGTACAGTATTTGAACAATAAGTATTGTTCCACAGCCAACTGGGAGTTCCCTATGTCCCAGCCTCTCGTGACCCCCCAGGGCTCAGCTGAGGCTGGAGCCGGAGTAGGCAGGCCTGAGGCTCATTTCCCACCGCCAAAGGAAATACACTTCCCATTGCTAATTTCCTCAAGGGGAAACCAGTCAGGCACACACTCTGCACCCCTCCCTCGGCCTGTCCCTCCTCCCCAACCCACTTGCCTCAGGGGAAGCTGGGTAGGGGTGCTCAGATGACCCTCCTTTCTCCCCCACCTGAGACCTGCCAATCGTAGAACCTCCCAGAGACAGCCTGGGAACATCAGACTCTTAGAATTCCACAATGCAACAGGTCCAAATGCGACAACTGGGGGTTTGGGGCTATGTCTTGACTCCTTCCTGGTAGAGATGGGGAAACTGAAGCTGTTGTCTGAGTCACATGCTGTGTGAAGACCGGGCGGGGGGCAGATTTCCTGCCCTTCTTCAAGAGCTTCCCCTTCCCGGAGTCTTTTCTCTCCTCACCCCTTTCATGCCCGTCATTTTTGTGTGTGTGTGTGTTTTGTTATTTTTGGGTGAGGAGAGTCTCAGACCCTTCGAGAATCAGTTAAAAGATACAGACCTTCACCCCACAACAAAGGCAAGTGACTGCAGTGTCTTGAGTGACCCCCATCACCTGACTCCCTTGCCCAGCCCCTGGGTCAAGAGCCTCTCTGGTTGGGGTCCAAGTTGCTTCCCTTACGTACGTAGGTTTGCTGGGGGTGAACCCCCAAATCTCACAGCCCACAAAAAGATTCTCCTGTCCCACAGACTTCCCTCTTTAGGCCCTGCTGGCCCCTCCCAGAGGGGCAGGGAACAGAGATAAGCCCAAGTACAGAGTGATAAGGGGGTGGGGGACAGGAAGCAGTCAGACCCTGGTCCCCCACTTCAGGCCTCAGCTGCTCAGACCGGATAAGTCCCTGGGCTCTGCCAGGCACCCCCAAATCCAGCAAGGCTGGAGGACCTGGGGTGGTGAGAGGACAAGAGAAAGGGGTGACGCAGCCCCCTACATCCCACGCCACGCCATGCCCACTCACCAGCCTTGTTCCTGAAGCCACCAGGCCGCTTCTGCCCACCCCACCCCACCCCACCCCCCGCCTTTCCCCCTCTCTGCAGGCTCCCGCTTCTCACCTCCCCAGCAGCCCCAGGGGACCGGCCAGCTCCGGTCTGGGTCTGCTCATTAGGGACGAAATGTGATCACTGAGCCTGCCTCGTTCCCCACCTGGTGCCCTGGCAGCCAGCCGGCAGAAACCAGGGGGCGATCAGGCTGCCCCAACTGCCCTGCTGGGCCTCAGTTTCCCTATTTCTACAGAGCGAGTCTCTATCCCCTCTACAGGCCCGCACCACCCAGAAGAGAAGCTAGCTGGGGTCCTCCTTCTCCACCACCCCCTGCCGGTCTAGATTCTACAGTTCTAAAATCCTCAGGTTCTATTGTTGGTTCAGTTCATGGTTTGACGTCCTATTATTATAACATTCTAGAGCTCTACCCTTCTTCCATTCTATTATTATTATCCTATGCGCCTACCCTTTTAAGTTTCCAATATTCTAGGAGTCTCACATTCTAGGATTCGAAAGTTCTATTGTTAGAACCCTTTATAATTTTTTTCTTTCAACATTCCACAACTTTCATAATCTATTATTAACCCTCAGTGATTATTAACTTTGCTCAGCAAACACCAGTACGTATTTCTCTTTTCTTTTTGACACAAATGGGAACACACTATGCACAGTGAACTTCACTTCCTTTTTCCCCCTTATCCTGTTCTGTTTTTTAACATTCCAGCAGCCTGAACTTCTAAGATGGCGCAGAGTTCTAAGATCCTAAGGATTCACAGGAGGAGCCCTGGTGGCTCAATGGCTTAGAGCTAGGCTGATAACGGGAAGGTTGGAGGTTCAAACCCACCAGCCGCTCCCTCCATGGGAGAAAAGACCTGGTGATCTGCTCTCATAAAGATTACAGCCTTGGAAACCCTAGGGGACAGTTCTTCACTGTCCTATGGGGTCGATATGAGTGGGCACACAACAGCAACAATAAAGACTCACAGAGCAGGGGCCCAGGGTCAGATACCTCTACCTGGCCCCAAGTTCTCCATGCTTGGGAGGGAGGGCACATTAGGAGCCCAGATGTCCCTACCCCTTGCCCAGCAGGCTGGCCTCACCCCTTCCAGCTCACACCAGCTGAGTTATTATTTGTCTAGACACAAACCAAATTATAGGCCTTGTCCCACAGGAGCAGTGGGCTTTGTGGGGAAGGTCAGGAGACAGAGGCAAGAGTTAACCCCTAGCCGCCCCCCACCCGTCTTTCCTCCTTCCCTGGAGCTCCACGCCTTCCACCCAAACCAACTCTTGCCCTCTCTGCCCTCCCCCTCCTCCCCTTCACCATGTTTGGAGAACTATTTTCTCTTCTCTGCTTCTAAAACTCTCTCTTCTGGATCCCAGCCATTTATACTCATTCTGGCACACTTCCTTCCTCACGGTGAAGACCTCCTTCCTCAAATTAATCCGACTCTGCGGCAGCAAAAGAAGCCAGATCTCTGGATCTGACCTTCTGTGAACCGGAGTCCTAGCCTGGCACTGACTCACAGCATGACCTCAGCTCTCCAGTTTCCTCAGTTTCCCCATCTGTAAAATGGAGGGTGTGGCCAAGATGGTTCCACCAAGTCTCTTCTAAGCTGTGAACAAACACTGAAAACTGCCAGGATTCCAACCCTCAAAGCTTTTTGGATTAAAGGATTCGAACATCCCAAGGACCTTTGATTTGAAGATTGGCTTATTCCAAGTTCTTGCCTCTGCTCATTCTCACACCTCTGGGTCCTTCCATTCAAAGACATCACATTCAAGGGGTCTTGATTTTATGAGTCCCAGAGTTCAGGGGCTCCCCGACATCGATCTGTCTCCTGCTGGGGTTCCCTCCCCGGGAAAGAAAGTCTCCCATCCCCATGCCAAACCTGGAGTCAAGTTCATCCAGAGACAGGGTGGGGAGGGGAGAGCACTCTTGGTGGGTTCAGGAGAAGTGGGGCTGGTGGTGGGTCTGGGAAGAGGTGTTGGGGGGCATGGCCCCCCATTTCCATCTGTGCCCCCAGTGTACATGGGGCCCAATGTACAAACAATGGGCAAGGCCCTGTCTCCCCAAACCGCTGTTTCACAGAAATTCTAGAGGTATACCTTAGCCTGGTTTGGGGGGGTGTGTCCAGTTCATGAGGAGAGGGGCGAGGCAGGAAGGAGTTAACCGGTGACCCAGTCAAATCCCGGAAGGGAGGAAGTGGCGGGGGACAGGGGGAGAGGAAGTCCACCCCCCAAACCGGAATTCCTGAAATTGGAGGGTGGGGAGGGTGCGACTTGGGGAGCAGTAGGGTGGCTCTGGGAGGGGGGAGCTGGTGTTACAGTGTTGCTCAGAGTTCACTTGCCGCAAGCGGCCACCATCCTGCCCCCTACCCGGCCTCTAAGCAGCTCCCCAACCCAGAGGAAAGTTCTGGGATGCTGAGGATTTGGAGGAAGGCAAGGCGGGGTGGAGGTGCCAGAATAGGGTATAAAATAGAAAGAGAGAGAGAGAGATGGAGAAATACAGAGAGAGAGAGATAAGGGTAAGGGCAGGGAGACACGGAGACAGCAGCGAGATCCACAGAGATTGAGAGTTGGAAAGAGGTAAGTAGAGGCAAACAGAGAGAGAGGAGAGATACGGACAGAGAAGTACAGATAGAGACAGAGATAGACCGGGATGGTGAGGCAGAGACAAAGAAACAGAGGCAGAGATACAGATAGAGAGACACACCCCGCTGCAGAGAGACCAAGGACAGAGACATCCAGAGACGGAGGCAGAGACACAGTCAGCCACCAGGGACGGGAGGCACAGGGACAGAGTAGGAGGCCAGACCAGCGAGGGTCTGGGAGGCAGACGGTGCGGGAAGCTGAGGTAGCCCCCGAGGGGGGCCAGGAGGGGCTTCCCCAGACGGCCAGGGGGAGGGGGCTGCAGCCGAGTGGCCGGCGGTCAGCGGAGTGACGGCGCCTACCTGCGCGCGGCGGCTGGACGGGGCGGGCGGAGCGCCTCTTTTTGCTGCGACGGGGTATGGACCGGCGGCGCTGGGACCCTGCGGGCGCCCCCGCGGGGAAGGACAACGGCAAGTCCTCCCGGCCCCTTGGCTTTAGCCGCCAGCCCCAGGCCCCGCCCCTCCAGGACCCGCCCCCATTAACCCCTCCTTTGCTGCGCCGCCTTATGCCCCTTTCACTAAATTGTTTCAAGGCCCGGGTAAACCTCACATGCTGCTGGAATATCCCCAACCCTTCAAAGTCCCTAACCAGAGCCTCCCCATCTCATTAATCCTTTTGTTCATCCTCACTCCAATCCCACATCTCCAACTGGTGGCACAGTGATTAACAGCTTGGCTGCTAACCAAAAGGTCAGTGGTTCCAATCCACCAGGCCTCCTTGGAAACCCTATAGGGCAGTTCTACTCTGTCCTATAGGGTCGCTATGAGTCGGAATCCACCCGAGGGCAATGGGTTTGAGTTTTTTTGGTTTTATGAGGAAAGAGTCCCTGGGTGGTACAAACGGTTAACGCGCTCGTCTACTAACCAAAAGGTTGAAGGTTTCCGTCCACCCAGAGGTGTCTCAGAAGAAAGGCCTGGCGATCTTCTTCCAAAAAGTCAGCCATGGAAAACCCTATGGTGCACAGCTCTACTCTGACACAATAGGAGCTGACTGCATGGCAACCTGATATGGGAGAGAGGAGCCTCCCCACTGACACTCCCTGGGCTGGGCTTGTTCCTCCCTTCAAGGACTCCAGGCCTAAGTCATTCTGGCCATTGGGTGCACCCCTTCAGGGAAAGAACAAAGGAGTTTGTTAAGCCCCCACCCCCCCACCCCCACCATCATGGCCACCGCTGGAAGGAGCCTTGAGGCTTCCAGTTCCACAGTCCCTGAGGCTCTGCCCCTTAGCAGTGACTTTGCCTCTTTGAGCCTCAGTTTCCTCTTCGGTGAAATTGGGTCCCTCATAGTCCTGTAGCTTGGAGGTGTCGTTCCATAGCATAAATGCTATCAAGTCTGTGAAACATGCCACCTGCCCCAACACTCCCCCTTTCTTCTCCCGGCTTTACTTGTCCCCATAGTGCTTGCTGCCACCTAACATTCTTTCCATTGCACTTATTTACTCTAATTATCTGCCTCCCCACTAGAATGCAAGCTCCATTTTTGCATGTGTTGGTTTACTGCTGTGTGTCTGCTGCCTAGAAGACTGGTTGACACACCAAAAAAAGAAAAAAAAAGTTGCAGTGGAGTTGATTCCGACTTATAACGAGCCTGTAGGACAGAGTAGAACTGCCCCACGGGTTTCCAAGGAGCAGCTGGTGGATTTGAACTGCTGACCTTTTGGTTAGCAGCCAAGCTCTTAACCACTGTCCCACCGTGGCTCCACTTGGCATACGGTAGGTGTGAAAGACACATAGTTTTCAAGGAGTGAAGAAATGAATGGTAAGTGCTCCAAAAATATTCACTTACTTTTATGATTATTATTATGGCTTTCATAAATTGGTCATGAGAATTCATTACTGATCAAAGCACTTTGGACAGATCAGGCATATAGCACTCAAAAATGATAGCCATTAGGAAAGTTTTCATCAAAGATTCTATAGAAGAATCCTGACCAAAAGTGGGGGAGGAGGAATGAGGAACAGAATTTCAGATTCTCATAGAAGCCAGACTTTCTGGAGCCACTGAGGCTGGATGACTCCCTCCCCCCAAACTACTGTTCTGAGATAACCTTTAAACCTTAAACCAAAACTATTCCCTGAAGTCTTCGATAAACCAAACAATAGCATAATTAGTAAAGAATGCCAGCCTTAAGCACTGTGCTCTTTTAAAGAATTATCTGTATGTGATCATATTGACAAAAGCAACTAGAAAGATTAGACGAGAAGCCTGGGGGGCAGTGAGTTTATACTGATGGTGGCATAAGTTGGAAAAGGATATCGAGAATGATTGCACAACTTGAAGAATGTAATCAATATCACTGAATTGTACAAGTAGAAATTGTTTCATTGGTGTATGTTTTGCTGTGTATATTTTCACCCCCCAAAATAAATATATTTTTTAAAAAATGATAGCTATCAGGTTCACAATTTTTTTTCTGGTAATTTTTTAAAATAAAAATGCCCAGAAAAAAAGTCAAGGGTCAGGGCCAAGATGGCAGAGTAGTCAGACACTTCCGGTGATCCCTCTTACAACAAAGACCAAAAGAAACAAGTGAATCAATTACATATGACAATCTAGGCACCCTGAATATCAAAGGAAAAGTTGAGGAATAGGACTGAGTAGCAGGGAGAGGCAGAGACGGTTCAGAAGCAGCAAGGAGTTGCCAGGCCTGACCTGATGGGAGCCGGTGACTTGCATACAGATCGGCTTGTGTGCATGGTGAGGCAGGAAGTGGCTGTTCCAGACACATATTCCATGTTGGGACAGACTGAGTGGCAGAGAGTCTGCTCAGGCCTCCAGAGCCAGTGAAAAGTGGTGCTCAATTGGCAAAAGATAAGGACACGCATTTAACCTACCATACAGATAAAAAAAACACCCTGTTTGGAAAGAACCTCTCTCCTATTTACCTGCTCCCTCCCCACTCTGAACTAGTCCTAGGTGGATGCAGCAATTGCTGAGTCCACTGGGCGGAAGTAGGACCCATCACGCACCCTGAGCCATTCTCCTGGCCTTGGAGAGGGAACAAATTAACAAACAGGAAAAAATAATCTGTCAGCTCCCCTAAACCAGAAACTCAGGGCAGGCACATCTCCTTCATCTAAGCACAGGCATAAGGGGTCCATGGACTTTAAATGCCTCTCACTTCTGCATAGACCTGTGTGGGTGCATTTCAACAGTGTAGGCCCTCATTAGCACAGTACAACAGGGTATATACGTGAAGCCTAACTTCACTGTATCAGCTATATGGTGGAGTGGTAGGTTCGTGGCATTTGATACTGCCCCACCCGTTAAGCAGGGTCCTCATCTACCCAGATCAGGGGCCTGAGGACTGGTGGCTTCACTGATGCCACCTAGCCACTTGCAACAGGAGTCCAAGAATAAGTGGTGCCTCCCAGTTCTCACAGCCAACAGCACTGGGTGCCCACAGTTTGGCTGCAAAACCCACTCACCTACATGCTCTAGGGAACAGGGACAAGCTTTCCTCCCAGACACCCATCAGCCCCGTGCCTTGCTCACTGCATGACCCCCCTACTGCAGCTAGACAGCTGTGCCTACTCCAATCACCCCTGCCTGTCTAGGACTGTAGGTGAGAGCCTGCACCACACACTTGGTGACTGACTATCTGGACACCTGAGCTGAATCCATACAAGAAAAGTAAACAGACTCCTGGGCTCACATACCTAGTAACAGATCTAACCACCTGGTGACAGGATGCTAGAGTTTCAAAGGCACCAATAATCAAATTAACTCACACAAGCAGCCTATTTGGGCATATCAAAACAAAACAAAACAAGAAGCTAGGACACAGTAAGCAAACATAAAATAAATAAATATAATAACTTATTCATGGCTCAGAGACAACAGTCACTATCAAATCACATAAAAAGGCAGACCATGATGCCTTCAGCAAGCTCCCAAAACAAAAAATCAAGAAATTTTCCAGAGGAAGAGAACTTCTTGTAATTACCAGAGGTAGAATACAAACCAATAATATACAGAACTTTTCAAGAAATCGGGAAGGAGATCATGCAAAATGCAGAACAAGCCAAGGAACACACAGACAAAGCAACAGAGGAATTTAAGATTATAGAAGAGCACAATGACAAATATAACAGGCCACAAGAATCCATAGAGAGACACCAAACAGAAATCCAGGAGATTAACAACAAAATTTCAGAATTAGACAACTCAATAGAAAGTCATAGAGCAGAACTGAGGTAATGGAAGTCAGAATTAGTGAGACTGAAGATAAAGCACATGACACTAAGTTTTCTGAGGAAAAATCAGATAAAAGAATTTTAAAAAATGAAGAAACCCTAAGAATTATGTGGCATTCTATCAAGAGGAATAACCTACGAGTGACTGGAGTACCAGAACACGGGGGATAACAGAAAATACAGACAGAATTGTTGAAGATTTGTTGGCAGAAAACTTCTCTTATGTCGTGAAAGATGAGAAGATATCTATCCAAGATGCTCATCGAACCCCACACAAAGAAAGTCACCAAGACATATAAACAAACTTGTCAAAATCAAAGATAAAGAGAGAATTTTAAGAGTGGCTAGGAATAAACAAAAAGTCATCTACAAAGAAGAGTCAATAAAACTAAGCTCAGACTACTTAGCAGAAACCACACAGGCAAGAAGGCAACGGGATGACATATATAAAGCCTTGAAAAAAATTGCCAGCCAAGAATTATATATCCAGCAAAACTGTCTCTCAAATATGATGGCGAAATTAGGGCATTTCCAGATAAACAGAAGTTGAGGGAATTTGGTAAAACCAATCCAAAATTACAAGAAATGCTAAAGGGAGTCCTTTGGTTAGAAAATCATAACATCAGATAACAACCCAAAACTAGAACACGGGGCAGAACAATCAGATATCAACCCAGACAGGGAAGTCATAAAAATAAATCAAACTAATATGCTGAAAATAGGGAAACAGAGACATCAGTATGTAAAAGATGCCATTAAAATAAAAAAGAGGGACTAAAAAATGTAGTCACATCTCTTTCATATGGAAAGAAAGTCATGGTGATATAAGAAATAAAAGGCTGGTTTAAACTTAGAAAAATAGGGGTAAAAATTAAGGTAACCACAAAAGAAACTAACAATTCTACGTCAAAACAAAAAACAAGAAAAATATAAAGACTCAGCAAATACAAAATCAAAACAATGAAAAAGATGAAAAGAAAATACATAAAAACAACTCAGCACAGAAAATTAAGTGGAACAAAAAAAACTGTCAACAACACACACAAAAAAGACATCAAAACGACAGCACTAAACACACACCTGTCAATAACTATGCTGAATGTAAATGGACTAAGTGCACCAATTAAAAAGACAGATAGTGGCAGAATGGATAAAAAAACACAATCCGTCTATATGCTGCCTACAAGAGACACACCTTAAAGACACAAACAAACTAAAACTCAAAGGATGGAAAAAAATATATCAAGCAAACAACACTCAAAAAAGAGCAGAAGTGGCAATATGAATCTCTGACAAAATAAACTTTAAAGTAAAATCCACCACAAAGGATAAGGAAGGACACTATATAATGATTAAAGGGTCAATATACCAGAAGGACATTACCATAATAAATATTTACACACCCAACAACAAGGCTCCAAAATACATAAGCATACTCTGACAGCATTGAAAGGAGAGATAGTAGGAGACTTCAACACACCATTTTAGGTGAAGGACAGAACATCCAGAAAGAAACTCAATAAAGACATGGAAGATTTGAATGCCACAATCAACCAACTTGACCTCATAGACATACACAGAACACTCCACTCAACAGCAGCCAAGTATACTTTCTTTTCCAAAGCACATGGAACATTCTCCAGAATATACCACATATTAGGCCACAAATCAAGCCTTAATGGAATCCAAAACATTGAAATATTACAAAGCATCTTTTCTGATCATAAAGTCATAAAAGGAGAAATCAAGAACAGAAAAAGCAAGGAAAAAATCAAATACATGGAAACTGAACAACACCTTGCTCAAAAACTGCTGGGTTATAGAAGAAATTAAGGCTGGAATAAAGAAATTCACAGAATCAAATGAGAATGAAAACATATCCTACCAGAACCCGTGGGACACAGCAAAAGCAACACTCAGAGGTCAATTTATAGCAATAAACGCACACATTCAAAAAGAAGAAAAGGCCAAAATCAAAACATTAATCCTACAACTTGAACAAATAGAAAGAGAGCAGCAAAAGAAGCCCTTGGGCACCAGAAGAAAGAAAATAATAAAAATTAGAGCAGAATTAAATGAAACAGAGAATAGAAAAACAATTGAAAGAATTAACAAGACCAAAAACTGGTTCTTTGAAAAGATCAACAAAATCGATAAATCATTGGCCAAGCTGACAAAAGAAAAACAGGAGAGGAAGCAGATAACCTGTATAAGAAATGAGACAGGAGACATCACAACAGACACAACTGAAATTTAAAGAATCATAACAGAATACTATGAAAAATTGTACTCTAACAACTTTGAAAACCTAGAGGAAATGGACGAATTTCTAGAAACACACTACCTATCTAAAGTAACACAAACAGAGGTAGAACAACTAAATAAACCTATAACAAAAGAAGAGATTGAAAATGTAATTTTAAAACTCCCAACAACAACAAAAAAAGCCCTGGCCCTGACAGTTTCACTGGAGAATTCTACCATTCAGAGAAGAGTTAACACTACCACTACTAAAGGTATTTCAGAGCATAGAAAAGTATGGAATACTCGCAAACTCATTCTATGAAACCAGCATAACCCTGATACAAAAACCAGGCAAATATGCCACAAAAAAAGAAAATTACAGACAAATATCCCTCATGAACATAGACGCAAAAATCCTCCACAAAATTCTAGCCAATAGATTTCAAAAACATATCAAAAAAAAAAAAAATTTGAACATGGAGCTATAGTCAGGAGAACCACGCCGTCCATACACAGCAAAGATCAGAAAAACTAAGTCAAACAGAGTCACACGTCAATCCTGAAACCCTGAGCATCAAATGAAGAGATAAAGAACTCAGCCAAGCACTGAATGGAATAAGAAATTGACCGAGAACAGAGAGCGAGGAGAGATACATGCAGAGGTCCCTTATTAGCTACTGCAGCACAGACCTGCTATATTGGACTCCTATCAGAGATCAGCAAAGAGGGGGTACGAGATAGCAGCTTCATGGAGCTTCCAGCAAGAGACAGGACAACCAGTAACCAGTGATATAGGCTTTCCCACCCCCCCACCCTTCTTCACCCCCACTTATCCTCCTCTACTCCCTGCAGCCAGTCTCTTGGCCGGGAAGCACAAGCTTCACCCCAGTGTCACTTGGATTCCACCTGCCCACACTGGCCAGCTCCCTGAGTGCCTTTGTTGGCTGCTGGTGTTGCTTTTTTCTGCTTCTTTAGATTTCTTCCTTACCTCTCACCACCTCCCCCTCCTTTCTCTCAAATATCTGGCTCCATGCACCAACTTTGTTTCTTCCTGAAAGGCTGCAAAACACCGCTCGACTGTGAAACTACTTCCCGGCCGGTGCCACCACGCTGGTGGGACCACTGGGGCTTTTTTGTTTGTTTGATCTGATCTGTTCTGTTTTGATTTGTTTTCTTTTTCTTTTCGTGGCTTGGGAGCCCCTTTTAGCTGGGCAGTGCCGCACGGCTTGGAAGCTACTCCCTTACTTTGCGCAGACCCACAGGGACATCCCTGGGGGCATTTCTTTTTTCTTTTTTTTTTCGGTTTTGTTTCTTTTTTGTTTTGGGTTTTTTGTTGTTGTTGTTGTTGTTTCTTTGTTTTGCTTTCTTCTCTCTCATATTCCCTTTCTGTCTTTCTTCATTTCCAGTCTCTTGATTTATTCATTTTTGTCTTTTACCCATTTTCTATTTTTTTATTTTTGTTTTTCCCCATTTCTTAGTCTCTCACCTCTCCAATAGCAAGCTCCCGTAGCACTCTTTTTTATTTCTGTGTATGTTTTTGGCTCCTGTTCCTCTCTCCTCTCTTTCATCTTTCCCATACCCATCTTAGCTCCACCCATCACAATCTACCCCCTCCTTCCTGCCTACCTGCACTGTGAGCTGAACATTACACTCCCAAGCAGCATAGACACAGCCTACTGGAAACTGCCCTGCACTGATTACCAGTCTACACTGTCATCTCTGGTACATGCCACAAACAACCCATCCCAGCAACTCCTCTTTAGCTGGACCTGACCTGCTGTGCCATACCTAAGCGACTGACCCCACCCATTGGAGAAGGAGGTAAAAAGTATCATGCCCACAGAAGAGCAAACAACAAAGAACACACAGCCCGCCTGCTCAGACATAACCAAATAAAACAAAAAAGCAGGAAGAAACAAACAAATCTACAATCAATAAATGAGGAAAATAACCACTGAATGCCCAAAAGACAGCAGACAATATCAAAACATTTACAAAAACAGGACAGGATGGTTCCAGTAGGCATCCAAAATAAAACACCAGGTGACCTTCCAGTAGAAGAAAAGGCACTAGACCTAACTGATAGGGAATTCAAATCTCTAATATTCAGAATTATCCAAGAGTTGAAGCAAAAAGCAGACAAAAATGAGGAAAAATAGACAAATTCATGGAAAATGCAGACAAATTCATGGAAAATACAGACAAAAAATGGAAGAATTCAAGAAAATAATAAAGAAAAAATGCTAAAATAAATTCACAACTAGAAATCATACAAAAACAAAAATTTGAAATCCAAAAGATAAAAAACAAGATTTCAGAAATGGACTCAGTATCATAGAAGGGCTGAGGGGTAGGTTTGAAATGAGGAAGATAGGATCAGCGAAATTGAAGAAAAAACGTTGGATACAACTCCATTTGAGGAAAAATCAGAAGAAAGAACAAAGAAAAATGAAGAAACCCTGAGAATTATATGGGATACAATCCAAAGCAAAAATCTGTGAGGGATCAGAGTTCCAGAACAGGAGAAGAAAACAGAAGACACACAGAGGATCATTGAAGAATTGCTGACAGAAAACTTTCCCAACATCATGAAAGATGAAAAGCTGACCATCCAAGAAGCTCAAGGAACCCCATATAGGATTGACCCTGTCTCAGTCATCTAGTGTTGCTCTAACAGAAATACCACAAGTGGATGGTTTTAACAAAGAGAAGTTTATTCTCTCACAGTCCAGTAGGCAACAAGTCCAAATTCAGGGTGTCAGCTCCAGGAAAAAGCTTTCTCTCTCTATCATCTCTGGAGGAAAGTCTTTGTGATTCATCAGTCTTCCTTTGGTCTGGGGGAATCTCAGCACAGGAACCTCAGGTCCAAAGGATGCGCTCCACTCCCAGCACTGCTTTCTTGGTGGTATGATGTTCCCATGTATCTCTGCTCACTTCTCTCTTTTATACCTCAAAAGAGATTGCATTAAGACACTATCTAATCTTGTCAACCTCATCAGTATAACCTCATCACAGTAATAGAATTTACAACACCTAAGGAGATCACATATAATCTCATCATAGTGAAAGAGTTTACAACACATAAGGACATCAAATCAGATTACACAATCATACAACACTGGGAATCATGACCCAGCCAAGCTGACAGATATTTTTTGGGGGACACAACTCAATCCATGACAGACTCCAAAAGAAAATCACCAAGGCATATCATAATCACACTCTTTAAAACCAAAGACAAGGAGAGTTCCAGCAAAATGGCGCTCTAGGCAGAAGCACCACGCCATCCCTCCACAGCAAAGATCCGAAAAACTAAGCTGAACAGAGAATACAACAATCCTGAAACCCTAAAACATCAAATGAAGAGATAAAGAACTCAGCCAAGCACCAAATGGAGTGAGAAAACTGACAGAGAACGGTGAGGGAGGAGAGATTCATGCAGAGATCCCCTATCAGCTAACGCAGCGCGGATCCACCATCTTGGACTCCTATCAGAGACCAGCAAACAGGGGTACGAGAAAGCAGCCTCACGGAGAGTCCAGCGGGAGACAAAACAACCAGTAATTTGCGGTGTACGCTTTCCCACCCCCTACCGCTCTTCGCCCCGGCTCGGCCTCCTCTGCTTCCCGCAGCCATGGTCTCTTGACCGGGAAGGGCTGGCTGCTTGGATTCCACACACCCAAGCGGGCGGCTCTCTGGGTGCCATTTGTTGGCTGCTAGTGTTGTTGTTTTTTTTTTTTCTGCTTCTTTTGATTTCTCACTTACCTCTCGCCACCTCCCCTTCCTTTCACTCGAGTGCTTGGCTCCGTGTGCCACCTTTGCTTCTTCCTGAGAGGCTGCAGAGTGCCGGCAATTTGTGATATATGCTTTCCCACTCTCTAGCCTTCTTCACCCACACTCGGCCTCTTCTGCTTCCTGCGGACACAGTCTCTTGTCCAGAAACACCAGCCCACACTAGCTGGCTCTCTGAGTGTCATTTGTTGGCTGCTGGTGTTGCTTTTTTTTTTTTTTTTTCCTGCTTCTTTTGATTTCTTGCTTGCCTCTCACCGCCTCCCCCTCCTTTCGCTCCAGTGCCTGGCTCCGTGCACCATCTTTGCTTCTTCCTGAGGGGCTGCAGAGCTCCACTCGAGTGTGGAGCTGCTTCCCGGTCTGGGCTACCATGCTGGTGGGATCCCGGGGCTTTTGTTCATTTGTTCATTTTGAATTGTTTGTCTGTTTTCTTTTCCTTTTCTTGAGTTTAGAGCCCTTTCTGGCCAAGTGGAGCTGCGTGGCAAGGAACTCCCCATCAGCTTCCACAGATGTGCAGAGAGATCCCTGAGAGCATTTCTTTTTTTGTTGGTTTTTTTTTTTTTTCTGTTTTTTTTTGGGGGACTTTCTTGTTCTTTTTTTTTTTTTTAAATTTGTTTTGTTATCTTTTCCCTCTTTTTCCCTTTTTGTCTTTCTTCATTGCTCAGTCTCTTGTCTCTCTTTATCTTCCTTCTCATTCTGATCCCTGAATACCAGGCATTCTATACCTCTAAGCCTTCTAGCCAGGCTGTACTGCAACACCTGAAAGCGACTTCCCCAGACCTTATAGTTGCATTGGTGGGATCCCTGGGAACTTTGTGGTTCTTTAACCTTTCTGATTTTTATTTATTCATTCTTTTCTTCCTCTTCCCCTTTCTGTTTTTCTCCATTTCATAGTCTCTCATATCTCCATTCCAATGGCAAGCTCCCCTAGCATTCTTTTTTGTTTGTTTGTATGTTTTTGGCTCCTGTTCCTCTCTCCTCTCTCCCATATCCATCTTAGCTCCGCACATAACAATCTCCCCGCTGCATCCTACCTGCCTGCACCGTGCTCTCGACATCATACCACCAAGCAGCACAGGCACGGCCTACTGGAACCTGCCCTGCACTGATCACCGACCCACCCTGGTGGCTGTAGTAAGTGCCACAAACAACCCGTCCCAGTAACTCCTCTTCAGCTAGACCTGCCCTGCTATACCATATCTGAGTAACTGACTCTGCCAGTTGGAGAAGGAGGTGAAAAGTATTGAGTGCACAGATGCACAAACAACAAAGGACACACAGTCTGCCTACTCAGACATAGTCATATTTTTTTAAAAAAGGGATGAAACAAACAAATCTACAATCAATAAACGAGAAAAATAATTACTGAATGCCCCCAAAACAGCAGACAATATCAAAATATTTAGAAAAACTGGACAGGATGGTTCTAGTAGGCGTCCAAAATAAAACACCAGATGAATCTCCTGTGGAAGAACATGTACTAGAACTACCTGATAGGGAATTCAAATCTCTAGTACCCAGAATTCTCCAAGAACTGAGGCAAAAAGCTGACAAGCATGAGGAAAAAATAGACAAATTCATGGAAACTACAGACAAAAAAATTGGAAGAATTCAGGAAGATGGGGAAGGAAAAAAATGCTAAAATAAATTCACAACTAGAATTATACAAAAACAACAATTAGAAATCCAAAAGATAAACAACAAGATTTCAGAAATGAATGAGGTCATAGAAGGGCTGAGAAGCAGATTTGAAACGGTGGAAGACAGGATCAGTGGAATTGAAGACAAACACTTGGATACAACTCTGTTTCAGGAAAACTCAGAAAAAAGAACAAAGAAAAATGAAGAGACCCTGAGAGTTATGTGCAACACAATTAAAAGCAAAAATTTACGAGTGATTGGAATTCCAGAACAGGGGAAGAAAACAGAAAACGCAGAGAGGATCATTGAGGAACTGCTGACAGAAAACTTCCCCAATATCATGAAAGATGAAAAGCTGGCCATCCAAGAAGCTCAACGAACCCCATATAAAAGACACCCCAAAAGAAAATCACCAAGGCATATCATATTCACACTCGCCAAAACCAAAGACAAACAAAGAATCTTGAGAGCAGCTCATGAAAAACAAGAAGTCACATACAGAGGAGAAACAATAAGACTAAGCTCAGATTATCCGGCAGAAACCATGCAGGCAAGAAGGCAATGGGATGACATACATAAAATCTTGAAAGAAAAAAATTGTCAGCCAAGAATAATATATCCTGCAAAACTCTCATTCAAATTTGATGGTGAAATTAGGTCATTACCAGATAAACAGAAATTAAGGGAATATGTAAAAGTCAAACCAAATTTACAAGAATTCTTAAAGGGAGTTCTTCAACCTGAGGACAAACAGCTTCAGCTCACAGGCAGAACCTAGGATGCAGGATCGTACGAGCCAGATACCAATCTAGGAAATGAACTCTCAAGTGCTATCCAAAGCCAAAAGAAATACAACAGGGAATCAGAGCAGTTAATCAATAAATGACAACAACATCAAAACAATAAAAGAGGGAATAAACAGCATAGGTATAGAACCTTCTAATGGAGAGGAAGGCAAGGCGATACCAAGTAATGATAGACTACTTCAAACTTAGAAAGATAAGGGTAAAAGTCATGGTAACCACACAGAAAGTTAACAAACCAACTCATAAAAATAAAGATGAAAAACATAAAGTCTCAGCAAAAACAAAACCTACAAAAATAAAAGAAATGAAAAAAAAATCCACAAACAAAGTAACTCAGCACAAGAGAGTAAGAAGAACAAAGAAAATGTCAGCACCACAAAAAAACACTACAAAATGATAGCAACAAACTCACATCTATCAATAATTACACTGAATGTAAATGGACTCAATGCACCCATAAAGAGACGGAGAGTGACAGAATGGATAAGAAAACAAGATCCATCAATATGCTGTCTACAAGAGACACACCTGAGAAACAAAGATCTGAATTTATTAAAAGTCAAAGGTTGAAAAAAAATATATCAAGCTAACAACTACCAAAAAAGAGCAGGAGTGGCAATTCTAATCTCAGCTAAAATAGACTTTAAAACAAAATCTACCATAAAAGACAAAGAAGGACACTATATAATGATTAAGGGGAGGATCCATCATGAAGACATAACCATAATAAACATCTACACACACAATGACAGGGCTCCAAAATACATAAAACAAACTCTAACAACACTGAAAAGAGAAATTGACAGTTCCACAATAATAGTAGGAGACTTCAACACACCACTCTCAGTAAAGGACAGAACAACTAAGAAGAAACTCAGCAAAGATACAGAAAACCTAAAGGGCACAATCAGCCAACTTGACCTCATAGACATATATAGAACACTCCATCCAGCCACTGCAAAGTACACATTCTTTTCCAATGCACATGGAACGTTTTCCAGAATAGACCACATCTTAGGCCACAGAGCAATCCTCAACAAGATCCAAAATGCTGAGATAATTCAAAGTATCTTGTCTGACCACAGTGTCATCAAGGTAGAAATTAACAATAGAAAGAGCAAGGAAAAAGAATCAACTACATGGAAACTGAATAATACCCTGCTTACACATCAGTGGGTAATAGAAGAAATCAGAGATGGAATAAAAAAATTCCTAGAATCAAATGAGAATGAAAACACATCATACCAAAACCTTTGGGACACATCAAAGGCAGTCCTCAGAGGACAATTTATAGAAATAGATGCACATATCAAAAAAGAAGGGGACAAAATCAAAACATTAACTACAGAACCCAAACAAATAGAAAGAGAACAGCAAAAAAAATCCCACAATCACCGGAAGAAAGGAAATAGTAAAGATCAGAGCAGAAATAAACGAAATAGAACAGAAAAACAATAGAAAGACTCAACAAAACCAAAAGTTGGTTCTTTGAAAGAATCAACAAAATCGACAAACCACTGGCCAGACTGACAAAAGAAAAACAGGAGAGGACACAAATAACCCAAATAAGAAACGAAACGGGTGACACTACAACAGACCCAACTGAAATAAAAAGGATTATAACAGAATATTATGAAAAACTATACTCCAGCAAATTTGAAAACCTAGAGGAAATGGATAAATTTCTAGAATCACACGGCCTACCCAAACTACAACAAAGTGATGCTGAAAATCTGAACAGACCCATAACAAGAGAAGAGATTGAAAAGGTAATAAAAAAACTCCCAACCATAAAAGCCCTGGCCCAGATGGCTTCACTGGAGAATTCTACAAAACATTTACAGAAAAGCTTGTACCAGTACTACTCAAGCTATTTCAGAGCATAGAAGAGGAAGCAACACTGCCAAATTCATACTATGAAGCCACCGTAACGCTGATACCAAAACCAGGTAAAGACGTCACAAAAAAAGAAAATTACAGACCAATATCTCTCATGAATATAGATGCAAAAATTCTGAACAAAATTCTAGCCAATAGAATTCAGCATCGTATCAAAAAAATAATACACCACGACCAAGTAGGATTCATACCAGGTATGGAAGGATGGTTCAACATTAGAAAATCAATCAACTTAATCCACCACATAAATAAAAGGAAAGAAAAGAATCACATGATCATCTCAATTGACGCAGAAAAGGCATTTGACAAAGTCCAACACCGATTCCTGACAAAAACTCTCAATAAAATAGGTATAGAAGGAAAATTTCTCAACATAATAAAGGGCATCTATGCAAAACCAACGGCCATCATCATTCTTAATGGAGAGAGGCTGAAAACATCCCCCTTGAAAACAGGAACAAGACAAGGATGCCCTTTATCACCACTCCAATTTAACATTGTGCTGGAAGTTCTAGCTAGAGCAATAAGGCAAGAAAAAGAAATAAAGGGCATCCAAACTGGTAATGAAGAAGTTAAACTGTCCCTGTTTGCAGATGATATGATACTATACATAGAAAACCCTAAAGACTCCACGAGAAATCTACTGGAACTAATAGAAAGATTCAGCAGAGTAGCAGGATACAAGATAAACATTCAAAAATCAGTTGGATTCCTATACACCAGTAAGGAGAACGATGAAAAGGAAATCAGGAAAACAATACCATTTTCAATAGCCCCTAAAAACATAAAATACTTAGGAATAAATCTGACCAGGGATGTAAAAGACCTACACAAAGAAAACTAAAAAACACTACTGCATGAAACCCAAAGGGATCTACATAAATGGAAAAACATACCATGCTCATGGATAGGCAGACTCAACATTGTGAAAATGACAATTCTACCCAAAGCAATTTACAAATACAACACAATCCCAATCCAAATACCAACAACATTCTTCAAAGACATGGAAAAACTAATAATTAACTTTATATGGAAAAGGAAGAAGCCCCGAATAAGTGAAGCACTACTGAAGAAGAATAAACTTGGAGGACTCATACTATCTGACCTCAGAACCTACTATACAGCTACAGTAGTCAAAACAGCCTGGTACTGGTACAACGACAGATTGACCAATGGAACAGAATTGAGAACCCAGATGTAAATCCATCCACCTACGGTCACCTGATCTTTGACAAGGGCCCAAAGTCAATAAAATGGGGGGAAAGACAGTCTTTTTAACAAATGGTGCTGGCAAAACTGGATATCCATCTGCAAAAAAATGAAACAGGACCCATACCTCACACCAGATACAAAAACTACTTCAAAATGGATCAAAGACCTGAATATAAACCCTAAAACTATAAAGTTCATAGAAGAAAAATTAGGACCAACACTTCAGGCCTTAATACATGGCATTAACAGGATACAAACCATAACCATCAATGCACAAACCCCAACAGATAAGCTAGATAACTGGGATTGTCTAAAAATCAAACACCTATGCTCTTCAAAAGACTTCACCAAAAGAGTCAAAGGAGAACCTACAGACTGGGAAAAAATTTTTGGACAGTACAAGTCAGACAAAGGTCTAATTTCCATAATCTACAAGAAAATCCAACACCTCTACAACAAAAAGACAAATAATCCTATTAAAAAATGGGCAAAGGAAATGAACAGACACTTCACCAAAGAAGACATTCAAATGGCCAACAGACACATGAGGAAATCCTCGCGATCACTAGCCATTAGAGAAATGCAAATTAAAACCACAATGAGATACCATCTCACCCCGGCATTACTGGCATGAATCAAAATCACTAGAAACAACAAATGTTGGAGGGGCTGCGGGGAGATGGAAACTCTTATGCACTGCTGGTGGGAATGCAAAATGATACAACCATTTTGGAAAATGATATGGCACTTCCTCAGAAAGCTAGAAATAGACATACCATTCGATCCAGCAATCCCACTCCTAGGAATATATCCTAGAGAAATAAGAGTCGTCACTCGAATAGACATATGCACACCTATGTTCATGGCAGCATTGTTCACAATAGCAAAACGATGGAAACAACTAGATGCCCATCAACAGATGAATGGGTAAACAAACTATGGTCCATACACACAATGGAGTACTATGCAACGAGAAAGAACAACAATGAATCTGTGAACCATCTCATAACATGGATGAAACTGGAGGACATTATGCTGAGTGAAATAAGTCAATCACAAAAGGACAAATATTGTATGAGACCTGTACTGTAAAAACCCATGAAAAAGTTCACACACAAAATGTAACAATCTTTGTTGGTTACCAGGGATGGGAGGGGTGGGAGGGAAATACTAAAGAGACAATAGATAAACGGTATCTTGGGTGAAGGGTGAGATAGTACACAATACAGGGGAAACTAGCACAACCTGTACAAGGAAAGGTCATGGAAGCCCCATAGACACATCCAAACTCCCTGAGGGAGTGAATTGCTGGGCGGAGGGCTGTGGAGACCATGGTCTTGGGGAACAATTAGCTCAATTGGCATGACACAGCTTATAAAGACAATGCACTACATTCTACCTTGGTGAGTAGTGTCTGGGGTCTTCAAAGCCTGTGAGTGGCCATCTAAGATACTCCACTGGTCTCAACCCTTCGGGAGCAAGGGAGAATGAAGAGAACGGGATACAAGGAATAGATTAGTCTGAAGGACTAATTGTCCACAGCTACCAAGGCCTCCACCGGACTGAGTCCAGTACAGCTAGACGGTGCCCAGCTACCACCACTGACTGCTCTGACCAGGATCACAACAGAGGGTTCTGGACAGAGCTGGAGAAGGATGTAGAGCATAATGCTAACTCACAAAAAAAAGACCAGATTTACTTGCCTAAAGGAGACTGGAGAAACCCCGAGAGTATGGCCCCCAGACACCTTTTTAGCTCAGTGGTGAAGTTACCTCCAAGGTTCACTGTTCAGCCTGGGAGTGGACAGCCACGTAAAACCAAATGAGACTAACGAGGTACAGGAGTCCAGTGACAAGGGCCAGAAGGCAGAAGGGGACAAGGAAGCTGGTGATAGGGAACCCAAGTTTGAGTAAGGATATTGTTGATGTGTTGAGAGATTGTTAACCATTGTCATAGGGCAACATTTGTAGTAACTGTTTAATGAGAAACTATTTTGTTCTGTAAGCCTTCATCTTAAGTGAGAATAACAGCACAATTGGAAGAGCATTGTCAATGTCACTGAACTGTGTATGTAGAAATTTTTGAAACGGTGTATCTTCGGCTATGTGTATTTTCACCAAAAAAAAAAGGTTGAGAAGTTAGAGGATTAATATGTTGTGGGGTTGTTAACCAATGTCATAAAACAACATGTGTACTACTGTTTCATGAGAAACTATTTGTTCTGTAAGCCTTCACCTGAAGTACAATTAAAAAAAAAAAAAAAAACCCAAAGACAAAAAAAGAATCCTGAGAGCAGCTTGAGAAAAACAATACGTCACATACAGATGAGAAACAATAAGATTAAGCTTGGATTATTCAGCAGAAACCATGCAGGCAAGAAGGCAGTGGGATGACGTATATAAAACCTTGAAAGAAAAAAATTGCCAACCAAGAATAATATATCCTGCAAAACTCTCATTCAAATATGATGGTGAAATTATGTCATTTCCAGATAAACAGAAATTAAGGGACTATGTAAAAACCAAACCAAATTTACAGACTTATTACAGGGAGTCCTTCGATCTGAGAACAAACAACATCAGATCACAGGCTGAATATACGACACAGGATTGTACTAGCCAGATACCAGCCTAGGAAACGAACACTTAAGGACTATGTAAAACCAAAAGAATTACAACAGAGCACCAGAGAGGTTAATCTGTAAATGACAACAGCATCAAAACAATAAAAGAGGGAATAAACGGTGTAGGTATAGAATCTTCTAATGGAGAGGAAGGCAAAGTGACACCAGGTAATAATAGACTGGTTCAAATCTAGAAAGATAAGGGTAAATTTCAAAGTAACCACAAAGAAAGTTAACAAACTTACTCATCAAAATAAAGAAGAAAAACATAAAGTCTCAGTAAAAACAAAACCTACAAAAACAAAAGAAATGAAAAAAAAAAATCCACAAACAAAAGGAACTCAGCACAGGAGAGTAAGAGGAACAAAGAAAATGTCAGCACCACAAAAAAAGGCACTACAAAATGCAATCCCACTCCTAGGAACATATCCTAGAGCAATAAGAGCCTTCACATGAATAGACATATGCATAGCCATACTCATTGCAGCACTGTTCACAATAGCAAAAAGATGGAAACAAACCAGATGCCCATCAACAGGTGAATAGATAAACAAGCTATGGTACATACACACAATGGAGTATTATACAAAGATAAAGAACAATGATGAATCTGTATAGCATCTCATAACATAGATGAAGCTGGAGGACTTTATGCTGAGTGAAATAAGTCAATCACAAAAGGACAAATATTGTATGAGACTTCTACTGCAAAAACTCATGTAAAAGTTTACACACAAAAAGAAACAATCTTTCTTGGTAACGAGGGATGGGAGGGGTAAGGAGGAACTAAAGAGACAATAGATAAGCGGTAACTTTGGTGAAGGGTAAGACAGTGCACAATACCGGGGAAGCCAGCACAACTTGTACAAGGAAAGGTCATGGAAGCTCCATAGATACTTCCAAACTCCCTGAGGGACTGAATTGCTGGGCAGAGGGCTGTGGGGACCATGGTCTCGGGGAACATCCAGCTCAATTGGCATAACTCAGTTTATAAAGACAATGTTCTACATTCTACCTTGGTGAGTAGCGTCTGGGGTCTTAAAAGCCTGTGAGCCGCCATCTAAGATACTCCACTGGTCTCACCCCTTCAGGAGTAACGGAGAATGAAGAGAACAAGATACGAGGAAAAGATTAGTTCAAAGGACTAATGGACCACAGCTACCAAGGCCTCCACCAGACTGAGTCCAGTACAGCTAGATGGTGCCCGGCTACCACCACTGACTGCTCTGACCGGGATCACAACAGAGGGTTCTGGACAGAGCTGGAGAAGGATGTAGAACAAAATTCTAACACATAAAAAGAAGACCAGATTTACTGGCCTGATAGAGACTGGAGAAACCCCAAGAGTATGGCTACCGGACACCCTTTTAGCTCAATGGTGAAGCTACTCCTTAAGTTCACGGTTCAGCCGGGGATTGGACAGCCTCATAAAACAAAACGGGACTAATGAGGCACAGCAGTCAGGGACAAGGACTAGAAGGCAGGAGGGGACAGGAAAGCTGGTGACAGGGAACCAAAGTTGAGTAAGGACAGTGTTGACATGTTCTGGGGTTGCTAAACATTGTCATAGGGCAATATGTGTACTGTTTAATGAGAAACTATTTGTTCTGCAAACCTTCATCCAAGGTTCCAAAAAAAAAATTATCTATGTGAGATCAAATTGACAACAGCAACTCAAAAGGTTTGATGGGAAGCCTAGGCGGCAGTGAGCTGAAGATAATGGTGATGGAATAATTTGGAAAAGGATAGTAAGCATAGCAGCACAACTGGAAGAATGTAATCGGTGTCACTGAATTTTACATGTAGAAACTTTTGAAATGGTGTAACTTTGGCTATGTATATTTTCACCAAAAAAAGGTACTCCAAGTTCGATAAGGGAGAGTGCTGATATGTCGTGGGGTTGTTAACCAATGTCATAAAACAATATATGTACTGACTGTTTAATGGGAAACTATCTGTTCTATAAATCTTCATCAAAAGTACAATAAAAAATTTTTTTAAAATAAAAATAAAAAATTCACCATGACCAAGTGGGATTCTTACCAAGTACGCAGGGATGGTTCAAAATTAGAAAAACAATCAATGTAATCCATCATATAAATAAGACAAAAGACAAGAACCATATAATCTTATCAACTGAAGCAGAAAAGGCATTTGACAAAGTCCAACACACATTCATGATAAAAATTCTCAGCACAATAGGAATAGAAGGGAAATTTCTCAACATAATAAGCGGCATTTATACAAAGCTAATAGCCAACATCATCCTAAATGGAGAGAGTCTGAAAGCATTCTCCTTGAGAATGGGAACCAGACAGGGATGCCCCTTTATCACCACTCTTTTTCAACATTGTGCTGGAGGTCCTAGCCAGAGTAATTAGGCTAGAAAAAGAAATAAAGGGCATCCAAATTGGTAAGGAAGAAGTAGTTGCAGATGATATGATCTTTACACAGAAAACCCCAAAGAATCCACAAGAAAACTGCTCGAACTAATAGAAGATTTCAGCAAAGTCTCAGGATACAAGATAAACATATAAAAAGCAGCTGGATTCCTCTACACCAACAAAGAGAACTTCGAAGAGGAAATCACCAAATCAATACCATTTACAATAGCCCCCAAGAAAATAAAATACTTAGGAAAATCTCAACAGAGATGTAAAAGACCTATACAAAGAAAACTACAAGACACTACTGCAAGAACCCAAAAGAGACCCACATAAGTGGAAAAACATACCTTGCTCATGGATAGGAAGACTCAACATTGTGAAAATATCTATTCCACCCCAAGTGATCTACAGATATAATGCAATCCTGATCCAAATTCCAATGGCATTTTTAAAAATTGTTGCCCTTTAAGTGAAAGTTTACAATGCAAGTTAGTGTCTCATACAAATATTTATACAATCAATGTTATGTGACCCTAGTTGTTCTCCCTATACTGTGACAGCACACTCTTCCTTTACGCCTTGGATTTCTCGTGTCCATTCAACCACCTCCTGATCCTCTCTGCCTTCTCATCTTGCCTCCAGACAGGAGCTGCCCATTTAGTCTCATGTATCTCCTTGTTCTAAGTAGCACGCTCTTCACGAGTATCATTTTATGTCCCATAGTCCACTCTAATCTTTGAAGAGTTGGCCTCAGGTATGGTTTTAGTTTTGGACTAACAGAGAATCCAGAGGCCATGTCTTCCGCAGTCACTCCAATCTCAATCAAACCATTAAGTCTTGTCTTTTAACTAGATTTTGAGTTCTGCACCCCACTTTTCTCCTGCTCCATCAGGGACTCTCTGTTGTGTTCCCTGTTAGGGCTGTCATCCAATGACATTTTTTAATGAGATGGAGAAACAAATCACCAACTTCATATGGAAAGGGAAGAGGCCCCAAATAAGTAAAGCATTACTGAAGAAGAACAAAGTGGGAGGCCTCACACTACCTGATTTTAGAACCTATTATACTGCCACAGTAGTCAAAACAGCCTGGTACTGGCACAACAGATACATAGACCAATGGAATAGAATTGAGAATCCAGATGTAAATTCATCCACCTATGAGCAGCTGATATTTGACAAAGGCCCAAAGTCCATTAATTGGGGGAAAAGACAGTCTCTTTAACAAACGGTGCTGGCATAACTGGACATCCATTTGCAAAAAAAATGAAATAAGACCCATACCTCACACCATTAACAAAAACTAACTCAAAATGGATCAAATACCTAAATATAAAATCGAAAACGATAAAGATCATGGAAGAAAAAATAGGGACAATACTAGGAGCCCTAATACATGGCATAAACTGAATACGAACCACAAGTAACAGTGCACAAACAGCAGAAGAGAAACCAGATAACTGGGAGCCCTAAAAATCAAACACTTACGCTCATCAAATGACTTCACCAAAAGACAACCTACAGACTGGGAAAAAAATTTTGTCTATGACAAATCCGATCAGTGTCTAATCTCTAAAATCTACAAGATACTGCAAAACCTCAACAACAGAAAGACAAATAACCCAATTAAAAAATGGGCAAAGGATATGAACATGCACTTCACCAAAGAAGACATTCAGGCAGCTAACAGATACATGAGGAAATGCTCACGATCATTAGCCATTACAGAAATGCAAGTCAAAACTACAATGAGATACCGTCTCACCCCAACAAAGCTAGTACTAATCCAAAAAACACAAAATAATAAATACTGGAGAGGTTGTGGAGAGACTGGAACACTTATACACTGTTGGTGGGAATGTAAAATGGTACAACCACTTTGGAAATCGATTTGGCACCTCCTTAAAAAGCTAGAAATGGAAGTACCATACAATCCAGCAATCCCACTCCTTGGAATATATCCTAGAGAAATAAGAGCTTCACACAAATAGATATATGCATGTTCACTGCAGCACTGTTCATGATAGCAAAAAGATAGAAACAACCTAGGTATCCATCAGCAGACGAATGGATAAACAAATTGCAGTATATTCACACAACGGAACACTACCCAATGATAAAGAACAACAATGAATCCATGAAACATCTTATAACATGGAAGAATCTGGAAGGCATTACACTGAGTGGATTTAGTCAGTCACAAAAGGGCAAATATTATATAATACCACTATCATAAGAACTCAATAAAAGGTTTAAACAAAGAAAACATTCTTTGATGGTTACGAGGGCGGGGAGGGAGGGAGAGGGTTATTCACTAACTAGACAGTAGATAAGAATTATCTTAGGTGAAGGGAAGGGCAGCGCACACTACAGGGGAAGTCAGCACAACTGGACTAAACTAAAGCTAAGAAGTTTCCTGAATACAACCAAACACCTTGAAGGACAGAATAGCAGGGGTGGGGGTCTGGGGACCAAGCTTTCAGGGGACATCTAGGTCAATTGGCATAACACAGTTTATTAAGAAACTTTTCTGCATCCTACTTTGGTGAGTGGCACCTGGGGTCTTAAAAGCTAGTGAGCAGCCATCTAAGAGGCATCAACTTGTCCCAACCCACCTGGAGTAAAGGAAAATGAAAAACACCAAAGACACAAGGGAAGTATTAGCCCAAGAGACAGAAAGGGCCACATAAACCAGAGACTGCATCAGCCTGAGACCAGAAGAACTAGATGGTGCCTGGCTACCACCAATGACCTCCCTGACAGGGAACGCAACAGAGAGTCCCTGATGGAGAAGGATTAAAGTGGGGTGCAGAACTCAAGTTCTAGTAAAAAGATCAGACTTAATGGTCTGACTGAGACTGGAGGAACCCCAGAAAGCATGGCCCCCGTACTCTCTGTCAACCCAGAACTAAAACCATTCCCAAGGCCAACTCTTCAGACAAAGATTAGACTGGACTATGGAACATAAAATGATAGTCGTGAAGAGTGTGCTTCTTAGCTCAAGTAGATACGTGAGACTAAATGGGCAGCTCCTGTCCAGAGGCGAGATGAGAAGCCAGAGAGGGTCAGGAGCTGGTTGAATGGACACGGGAAATCCGGCATGGAAAGGAGGAGTGTGCTGTCACGGTATAGGCAGAGCAACTAGGGTCACATAACAATGTATGCATAAATTTTTTTTTATTGTACTTCAGGTGAAGGTTTACAGAGCATATATTTTCTCAATAAACAGTCATTACACATATTGTTTTATGACATTGGTTAACAACCCCATGACATGTCAACACGTTCTCTTCTCAGCCTTTGAGGACTTCTTTTTTTTTTTTCTTTTTTGGTGAAAATATACATAGCCAAAGATACACCATTTCAAAAATTTCTACTTGTATAATTCAGTGACGTTGAATACGTCCTTCCAGTTGTGCTGCTATTCTCACTTTAGTACACATATTGCCCTATGGCAATGGTTAAGAACCCCACTACATGTCAACACTGTCCTTACTCAACCTTTGGTTCCCTATCACCAGCTTTCCTGTCCTCTTCTGCCTTCTAGTCCTAGTCCCTGGACTGTTGTGCCTCATTTGTCCCATTTGGTTTTATAGGGCTGCTCATTTCCTGGCTGAACTGTGAACCTTGGGAGTGACTTCATCACTGAGCTAAAAGGGTGTCCAGGGGCCATACTCTTGGGGTTTCTCCAGTCTCTCTCAGGCCAGTAAATCTGGTCTTTTTGTGTGTGTTAGAATTTTGTTCTGCATCCTTCTCCAGCTCTGTCCAGAACCCTCTGTTGTGATCCCAGTCACAGCAGTCAGTGGTGGTAGCTGGGCACCATCTAGCTGTACTGGACTCAGTCTGGTGGAGGCCTTGGTAGCTGTGGTCCATTAGTCCTTTGAACTAATCTTTTCCTCGTATCTTGTTCTCTTCATTCTCCCTTGCTCCCGAAGGGGTGAGACCAGTGGAGTATCTTAGATGGCTGCTCACAGGCTTTTAAGACCCCAGACGCTACTCACCAAGGTAGAATGTAGAACATTGTCTTTATAAGCTGTGCCATGCCAATTGAGCTAGATGTTCCCCGAGACCATGGTCCCCACAGCCCTCTGCCCAGCAATTCAGTCCCTCAGGGAGTTTGGAAGTGTCTATGGAGCTTCCATGACCTTTCCTTGTACAAGTTGTGCTGGCTTCCCCAGTATTGTGTACTCTTACCCTTCACCAAAGTTACCACTTATCTATTGTCTCTTTAGTATTTCCCTCCCACCCACCCCCTTCCCTTGTAACCAACAAAGATTGTTACTTTTTGTGTGTAAACTTTTTCATGAGTTTTTACAATAGAGGTCTCATACAATATTTGTCCTTTTGTGATTGACTTATTTCACTCAGCATAAAGTCCTCTAGTTTCATCCATATTATGAGATGCTTCACAGATCCATCATTGTTCTTTATCTTTGCATAATACTCCATTTTGTGTATGTACCATAGTTTGTTTATCCATTCATCTGTTGATGGACATCTAGTTTGTTTCCATCTTTTTGCTACTGTGAACAGTGCTGCAATGAACATGGGTGTGCATATGTCTATTTGTGTGATGGCTCTTATTTCTTTAGTATATATTCCTAGGAGTGGGATTGCTGTGTTGTATGGTATTTCTATTTCTAGTTTTCTAAGGAAGTGCCATATCATTTTCCAAAATGGTTGTATCATTTTGCATTCCCACCAGCAGTGCCTAAGAGTTCTGATCTCCCTGAAGCCTCTCCAACATTTGTTATTTCCAGTTTTTTTGATTTGTGCCGGTAATGCAGGGGTGAGATGGTATCTTATTATGGTTTTAATTTGCATTTCTCTAATGGCTAGTGATCGTGAGCATCTCCTCAGGTGTCTGTTGGTCATTTGAATGTCTTCTTTGGTGAAGTGTCTGTTCATTTCCTTTGCCCAGTTTTTAACAGGATTATTTGTCTTTTTGTTGTAGAGGTGTTGGATTTTCTCGTAGATTATGGAAATTAGACCTTTGTCTGACTTGTAATGTCCAAAAATTTTTCCCAGTCTGTAGGTCCTCTTTTTACTCTTTTGGTGAAGTGTGTTGAAAAGAGCATAGGTGTTTGCTTTTTAGATGATTGCAGTTATCTAGCGTGTCTTCTGGAGTTTGTGTGTTGATGGTTATGGTTTGTATCCTGCTAATGCCACGTATTAGGGCCTGTAGTGATGGTCCTATTTTTTCTTCTATTAATTTTATAGTTTTTGGCTTTATATTTAGGTCTTTGATCCATTTTGAATTTGTTTTTGTATATGGTGTGAGGTATAGGTCCTGTTTCATTTTTTTGCAGATGGATATCCAGTTTTGCCAGCACCATTTGTTAAAAAGGCTGTCTTTTCCCCATTTGATGGATTTTGGGCACTTGTCGAAGATCAGGTGACGGTAGGTGGATGGATTTACATCTGGGTTCTCAATTCTGTTCCATTGGTCAATGTATCTGTCGTTGTACCAGTACCAGGCTGTTTTGACTACTGCAGCTGTATAGTAGGTTCTGAGGTCAGGTAGTGTGAGTCCTCCTACTTTATTCTTCTTTTTCAATAGTGCTTTACTTATTTGGGGCTTCTTCCCTTTCCATATAAAGTTAATGATTAGTTTTTCCATCTCTTTGAAGAATGTTGTTCATATTTGGATCGGGAGTGCATTGTATTTGTAAATTGCTTTGGGTAGAATTGTCATTTTCACAATGTTGAGTCTATCTGTCCACGAGCGTGGTATGTTTTTCCATTTATCTAGATCTCTTTGGGTTTCTTGCAGTAGTGTTTTGTAGTTTTCTTTGTATAGATCTTTTACATCCCTAATTAGATTTATTACCAAGTATTTTATTTTTTTAGGGGCTACTATAAATGGTATTGTTTGCCTGACTTCATCATTCTCTTTATTGGTGTATAGGAATCCAACTGATTTTTGTATGTTTATCTTGCATCCTGCTACTCTGTTGAATCTTTTTATTAGTTCCAGTAGATTTCTCGTGGAGTCTTTAGGGTTTTCTATGTATAGTATCATATCATCTGCAAACAGGGACAGATTAACTTCTTCATTACCAGTTTGGATGCCCTTTATTTCTTTTTCTTGCCTTATTACTCTAGCTAGAACTTCCAGCACAATGTTAAATAGGAGTGGTGATAAAGGGCATCCTTGTCTTGTTCCTGTTCTCAAGGGGAATGTTTTCAGCCTCTCTCCATTAAGAATGACGTTGGCTGTTGGTTTTGCATAGATGCCCTTTATTATGTTGAGAAATTTCCCTTCTATACCTATTTTATTGAGAGTTTTTATCAGGAATGTGTGTTGGACTTTGTCAAGTGCCTTTTCTGCGTCAGTTGAGATGATCATGTGATTCTTTTCTCTCCTTTTATTTATGTTGTGGATTACTTTGATTGATTTTCTAATGTTGAACCATCCTTGCATACCTGGTATGAATCCTACTTGGTCGAGGTGTATTATTTTTTTGATACGATGCTGAATTCTATTGGCTAGAATTTTGTTGAGAATTTTTGTATTTATATTCATGAGAGATATTAGTCTGTAATTTTCTTTTTTTGTGTCAATTTTGCCTGGTTTTGGTATCAGGGTTATGCTGGTTTCACAAAATGAATTTGGAAGTGTCGCTTCCTTTTCTATGTTCTGAAATAGTTTGAGTACTACTGGTACAAGCTCTTCTCTGAATGTTTAGTAGAATTCTCCAGTGAACCCATCTAGGCCAGGGCTTTTCTGTGTTGGGAGATTTTTTTTTTTTCTTTAATCACCTTTTCAATCTCTTCTCTTGTTATGGGTCTGTTCAGATTTTCAACATCACTTTGTTGTAGTTTTGGTAGGCAGTGTGTTTCTAGAAATTTATCCATTTCCTCTAGGTTTTCAAATTTGCTGGAGTATAGTTTTTCATAATACTCTGTTATGATCCTTTTTATTTCAGTTGGGTCTGTTGTAATGTCACCCATTTCATTTCTTGTTTGGGTTATTTGTGTCCTCTCCTGTTTTTCTTTTGTCAGTCTGGCCAGTGGTTTATCGATTTTGTTGATTCTTTCAAAGAACCAACTTTTGGTTTTGTTGATTCTTTCTATTGTTTTTCTATTCTCTATTTCATTTATTTCTGCTCTGATCTTTATTATTTCCTTTCTGCTGGTGGCTGTGGGCTTTTTTGTTGTTCTCTTTCAATTTGAGTTATGTATGTAATGTTTTGATTTTTCCCTTTCTTCTTTTTTGATGTGTGCATCTATTGCTATAAATTGTCCTCTGAGGACTGCCTTTGCTGTGTCCCAAAGGTTTTGGTATAATGCATTTTCATTCTTGTTTGATTCTACGAATTTTTTTATTCCATCTCTGATTTTTTTCTAACCCAGTGATTTGTAAGCAGGGTGTTATTCATTTTCCACATAATTGAGTTTTTTCCTTTCTCTTCCTGTTTTTAATTTCTACCTTGATGGCATGTGGTCAGAGAAGATACTTTGTATTATCTCAACGTTTTGGATCTTGTTGAGGATTGCTCTGTGGCCTAAGATGTGGTCTATTCTGGAGAACGTTCCATGTGCATTGGAAAAGAATGTGTACTTTGCAGCTGTTGGATGGAGTATTCTATATATGTCTATGAGGTCAAGTTGGCTGATTGTGCCCTTTAGGTCTTCTGTATCTTTGCTGAGTTTCTTTTTAGATGTTCTGTCCTTTACTGAGAATGGTGTGTTGAAGTCTCCTACTATTTTTGTTAAACTGTCAATTTCTCTTTTCAGTGTTGTTAGAGTTTATGTATTTTGGAGCCCTGTCACTGGGTGCGTAGATGTTTATTATGGTTATGTCTTCATGATGGATCCTCCCCTTAATCATTACATAGTGTCCTTCTTTGTCTTTTATGGTGGATTTTGTTTTAAAGTCTATTTTATCTGAGATTAGTATTGCCACTCCTGCTCTTTTTTGGAAGTTTTTTGCTTGATATATTCTTTTCCATCCTTTGATTTTTAATAAATTCACATCTTTGTTTCTAAGATGTGTCTCTTGTAGAGAGCATATTGATAGATCCTGGTTTTTTTAATCCATTCTGTCACTCTCCATCTCTTTATTGGTGCATTGAAGCCATTTACATTCAGCGCAATTATTGATAGATGTGAGTTTATTGCTGTCATTTTGTAGTGGGTTTTTTTTTTTTTTTTTTGGTGGTGCTGACGTTTTCTTTGTTCCTCTTACTCTCCTGTGCTGAATTCATTTTGTTTGTGGATTTTTTTCATTTCTTTTGTTTTTGTAGGTTTTGATTTTACTGAGACTTTATGTTTTTCCTCTTTATTTTTATGAGTAGGTTTGTTAACTTTCTTTGTGGTTACCGTGAAATTTACCTTTACCTTTCTAAGTTTGAAGCAGTCTATTATTACTTGGTATCGCCTTGCCTTCCTCTCGATTAGAAGGTTCTATATCTACACCATTTATTCCCTCTTTTATTGTTCTGATGTTGTTGTCATTTACAGATTAACTGCTCTGATTCCCTGTTATATTTCTGTTGGTTTTTGATAGTCCTTGAGAGTTCATTTCCTAGACTGGTGTCTGACTGGTAGGATCATGTGTCCTAGATTCAGCCTGTGAGCTGAAGTTGTTTGTTCTCAGATTGAAGGACTCCCTTTAACAAGTGTTGTAGGTTTGGTTTGGTTTTTACATATTCCGTTAATTTCTGTTTAACCGGAAATGTCCTAATTTCACCATCATATTTGAACTAGAGTTTTGCAGGATATATTATTCTTGGCTGGCAGTTTTTTTTCTTTCAAGGTTTTATATATGTCATCCCATTGCCTTCTTGCCTGCATGGTTTCTGCCGGATAATCTGAGCTTAGTCTTATTGTTTCTCCTCTGTATGTGACTTCTCTGTTTTCTTGAGCTGCTCTCAGGATTCTTTGTTTGTCTTTCATTTTGGCAAGTGTGATTATGATATGCTTTGGCAATTTTCTTTTGGAGTCTATGCTATATGGGGTTCGTTGAGCTTCTTGGATGGTCAGCTTTTCATCTTTCATGATATTGGGGAAGTTTTCTGTCAGTAGTTCTTCAGTGATCTCTGTGTTTTCTGTTTTCTCCCCCTGTTCTGGAATTCCAATCACTCACAGATTTTTGCTTTTGATTGTATCCCACATAATTCTCAGGGTCTCTTTATTTTTCTTTGTTCTTTTTTCTGAGTTTTCCTCAGAGTTGTATCCAAGTATTTGTCTTCGATTTTGCTAATCCTGTCTTCCACTGTTTCAAATCTGCTCATCAGCCGTTCTATGACACTGTCCATTTATGTATAAATTTTTTATGAGAGACTAACTTGAGTTGTAAACTTTCACTTAAAGTACAACAATAAAATAAATTAATAATAATCAAAAAAGAAAAAATAAAATGTTCTGCATCCCATTTTGGTGACTGACTGCTGGGGTCTTAAAAGTTATCGAGTGGCCATCAAAGATATATCAACTGGTCCCAACCCACCTGGAACAAAGGAGAATGAAGAACATCAAAGACACAAGGAAAATATTAGCCCAAGAGACATAAAGGGCCATATAAACTGCATCAGCCACAGAGACTACATAAGCCTGAGACCAGGAGAACTAGATGGTGCCTGGCTACCACCAATGACGGCCCTGACAGGGAACACAACAGAGAGTCCCTGATGGAGCAGGAGAAAAGTGGAGTGCAGAACTCAAATTCTGGTAAAAAGACCAGAATTAGTGGTCTGACTGAGACTGGAGGGACCCCTGAAGACCCAGCCCCTGTACTCTCCATTAGCCCTGAACTGAAAACATTCCCGAAGCCAGCTCTTCAGACAAAGATTAGACTGGACTATGGGACATAAAATGATACTCGTGAAGAGTGTGCTTCTTAGCTCAAGTAGATACATGAGACTAAATGGGCAGCTCCTGTCCAGGGGCAAGATTAGAAGGCAAAAAGGGACAGGAGCTGGTTGAATGGATATGGGAAATCCAGCGTGAAAAGGAGGAGTGTGCTGTTACAGTATAGGCAGAGCAACTAGGGTCACATAGCAATGTATGTATAAATTTTTGTATGAGACACTGACTTAAACTGTAAACTTCCACTTAAAGCACAATTTTAAAAAAAGTCAAACATCAGGGGAAAAAAAAAAAGCCCTGATCTTAAGTGAACAGTACAATGGATTGTGACAAACATATACACCCATATAACTGACATTTAGATCAAGATATAGAACATTCCATCACCCCAGAAAATTGTTTTGTGCCACTTACCAGGCAATACCTACACCCCCCAGAGGCAACTTTCTTTCTTTTTTTTAAATTGTGGTAAACATATATTAAAATATCTGCTATTTCAACATTCTTCACAAGTACAATTTGGTGACATTATGTTAGTTATGATAATTATCCCTTTCTAAATTTTTCCATCACCTTAACTGAAGCTCAGTGTCTCCTAAGCAATGAATCCACCTATTCCCCTCCCTCTTGCCTGCCCCTGATAACCACTGATAAACTTTGGTCTTCTTTCTCTTTTCACCAGAGATTAGTTTTGCCTATTCTACACCTTCATACAAATGAAATAATACAGTTAAAAAAAAAAAAGTACCTATCATTATAATCATTTGCTGTGTGACCTTGGAGAAGTGACTTCCCCTCTCTGAACCATATTACCTCCTTCCTTTCAAGGCTCTTGAGGCAACCAGTGAGAGAAGAGAGTTAACCAAGGACCCAAGTGACCTGCAATACAGACAGAAATAAAACCCTTTTCCTTCAACCCTTCTTCAAGGTGGACAGTCAGGGACAGCTCCAAGGGGAGGTGTCATGAGGATTTTAAATCCATTGCTACTGAGTCAATTCCATCTCATGACGACCCATGTGTTACAATGTAGAACCTGTGCTCCACAGGGTCTTCTTGGCTGTGATCTTTATGAAAACAGTTCACCAGGCCTTTCCTCCGAGGAGCCGTTGGGTAGGTTCGAACCACCAACCTTTAAGTTAGCAGTCAATCACAAACTGTTTGTGCCACCAAGGCTCCAGTCATGAGGACTTTAGCCACCCCCCAACCCCGCAAAAAGCTCCATATAAGTCCTAATAGCTTAAAGACAAGCCCCCTACACACCCCTGTTGTCAGCCCATTGCAGTGGTGTCACTAGGGGAGTCCAGGTCATGCTGTCAGAGATGGTGACACCAAAACGACTGTCCTTAAAATTTCTGTGCAGTGTTTTAGCAGAAATTTATTATTTTTTACAAAAATACCCTTGTAGTTAGTGATAACAAAAACATTTTCTGTAAGTCTAACTTACGTGTGTCAATATACCTACAAGGCTAAAACTCTACGCTAATTTATTTTTTGAACCTTCTAATGCGCTCTGGAAATCCTGGTGGCATAGTGGTTAAGAGCTATGACTGCTAACCAAAAGGTCGGCAGTTGGAATCCACCAGCTGCTCCTTGGAAACCCTATGAGGCAGTTCTACTGTGTCCTATAGGTCACATGTGTCAGAATCAACTCTATGGCAACAAGTTTTTTTTTTAATGCGCTCTGGTCAGAGCCGTCATTACTACCCAATCACATGGTTTGAATCACATGGTTTTGTTTGCGTGTGCTACAAGCACGCACTACTGTTTTCATTGCTGCCAGTGTTTTTCCAGTCACTGATTTAGTCAAATTTTCTGGTGTTTTACCTACAATATTGTGGTAATTAGCATGGGTGGGGGTGACACCATGAGTTACCTGCACTGGATGACACCACCCTAGTGATGCCACTGGCCCACTGGCCTCCCCAAGCTCCTCTCAAAGAGAAATTCCGAGCACCCACTGGTGGATTCGGGTCCCCTTCTCTCCTGGATTCACCCCACGTTTATTCTGGTACCAGTCAGGGTTCCAGCAGGAAACAGGTGGAACTGGGAGCATCTACGAAAGGACCCTTTGGTGCTGGATGGGCAGGGTAAAAGGATACACAAAATACAGGAGTGGCCCTAGGGAACCCGTTACAGCCAGAACCAAGCCATTAACACCCTTAGGGCAGAAAGGACAGGCGAGGGAGTGTTGTTACCAGAATCCAGAGAGGAGCCAGTGGGAGCCACAGCTCGAGGTAGAGGAGAGAAAGCCACAGCCAGAAGCGCAGGAATGCAGGCGAGGCCTGGGAAATACATACCCCACCCTTCTCCTCCTACTTTCAGATTTCTTGCCCCGCCTCTAATTAGCAGAAACCAATCAGATGGTGGCACAGTGGGTAAGTGCTACAGCTGTTAACCAAAAGGTCAACAGTTCAAATCCACCAGTGGCTCCTTGGAAACCCTGTGGGGCAGTTTTACTCTGTCCTGTAAGGTCGCTATGAGTAGAGAATCAACTGGATGGCAATGGGTTCAATCAGATGGCTAAGGGCAGAAAAAGCCCATGGGTAGAGTCCAACAGGTCAGCCTCTCAGGGCCCAGAGTAGGGGGAGAAAGGCTGAGAGTGACCCTGCAGGGTAAGTGGAGAATCTCCAGCACTTTTCCCGTAGAAATTTCTAGGCACATTTTTCCATGCAAGTCCAAGGCTGGGCACCAGGGGGCGACAGAGCACAGAGGAAATCCAATGAAAGGGATGCTTCAATAGTGCTGGGCCACCTCCCCAGATCTCTTTGACAAGGGAGGGGGATGCCAAAAATGGAGGAGAGGAGAAGGGGCTCTGACCCAAGTGGCAGAAAATTGGCTTCTAAAACCTATGGGTCTGGGAAGGTGTTAAGATGGCTGGACGGTGCTGGCTAAATAGGAGTTCCCCAGGTGGACAAATTCAGAAAGGGAACATCGGGGAGAGGGAACAGCATATGCAGAGGCTCAGAGGTATGAAAGGTCACAGGGAAGGGTAAATACTGGTGATTCAGCAGCTGGAGACAAGAAACGGTGAGGCTAAAAAAGTGAAGGATCAGAAATAATTGAAAAATAAGGACAGCGGAAAGATTGGCAGTTTGAACCCACTCAGTGGCTCTGTGGGAGAAAGACCTGGCAATCTGTTTCCTAAAAATTACAGCCAAGAAAATCCTATGGAGCAGCTCTACTGTGTTGCATGGGGTCACTATGAGTTGGAATTGACTCCACGGCAACCAACAACATTTAATTAGGAGTCCTTGGGTGGCAAAAACAGTTAATATCCTCAGCTGCTAACTGAAAGGTTGGTGGTTCAAGTCCATCCAGAGGCATCTTAGAAGAAAGGCCTGGTGATCTACTTCCAAAAAATCAGCCATTGAAAACCCTATGGAGCACAGTTCTACTCTGACACACATGGGGTCGCCATGAGTCAGAAAGGGGAAAGGGTGCAAGGCAGACCAAAATAAGAGATGTCCACTAGACCTCTCATTTCATGGAGTGTCCAAACTATGCCTCAAGAAAGGTGACAGGAATGTCTGTAGTGTGGTCAGGCCACACAGGGCTTCTCAGCCTGTGGTGGTCACACTCTACGATAGCTTCAACGGTCCGTCCCATCTCCTGGCATTCATGGCCTTGGGTAATCCCTTCCCCTAGAGTGTGGGCAGGTTCCCAGGTGGTGCAAATGGTGTGTGTTCATCTACCAACCTAAAGGTTGGTGGTTCGAACCTTCTCAGAAGACCTCAGAAGAAAGGCCTGGCAATCTGCTTCTGTAAAGATTACAGTTAAGAAAACCCTAGGGAGCAGTTCTACTCTGTAACACATGGGGTCGCCATGAGTCAGAATCAACTCGATGGCAACGGGTTTGGTTTGGTGTGAGCGTGGGGACCTGGGATTTGCTTCTAACCAATAGAATATGGCAAAGTGATGGAATGTCCCTTCCATGATTACATAAGATTGCAACTTCTATCTTGCTAGCAGACACTCTCTCCTGCAGACTTTGATGATGCAAGCCATCGTGGCAGACAGTTCATCTGGCAAGAAGTTGAGGGCGGCCTCCAGGAATAGCCATCAAGGAACTGAGGCCCCTCGGTCCAACAACTCACAAGGAACTGAAGCCTGACGACAACCATGAGAGCTCGGAAGTGGATCCTTCCCCAGTCACACCTTTGTAGGAACCTGATGTGCCCCGTTATTGTTAGCGGCCATCAAGTCAGGCCCTGACTCATGGCAACCCTGTGTACAATGAGATCAGACCGTTGTGATCCATAGGTTTTCACTGGCTGATTTTTCAGAATTAGACCACCAGGCCTTTCCTCCTAGTGGGTCTTAGTCTTGAAGCTCCACTGAAACCTGCTCAGCATCATAGCAACATGCAAGCCTCCACTGACAGATGCGTGTTGGCTGCGCTTGAGGTGCACTGGCTGGGAGTCCAGGTTGGGCTCTCACACGGAAGGCGAGAATTCTGCCATTGAACCACCACTGCCCCCTCAGCCACGCCTTCAGATGAAAACCTTAGTCCTGGCCAACCCTTGACTGCAGCCTGGTGAGAGACCCTGGAGTGAGGACTCAGCTAAGCCTCACCCAGATTCCTGATCCACGGAGATTGTGAAATAATCAATGTCTGCTGTTTTAAGCCACCAAGTTTGTGTTAATTTGTTACGCAGCAATAGCAAACTAATACACAGAGGCACACACGTAAAACCCTAGCCTTTTCTCTCTTTCAAAAACATACTCCCAGATCTTTGCGCTTGCTGTTCCCTCTGCCTGGAACAAACTTCCCAGGTCTGGTTTCCCCTTATTCTTTAGGTCTCACCTTACATATCACCTCCTCAGAGAAGTCTTCCCCTGACCACACAGCATAAACTAGCTCTCCAGTCACTCCCAGCATCCTGATGATTGCCTTCACAGCACTTAATCCCTGGGCCACGGTGATTGGCTTATGGGTGGACACATGATGTACACTGAGCCAATCAGATTCCTCCTGGAGACCCGCAAGTTACAAAAGAGATACTTTACCTGTCTTCGAAGTCGCCAAGTGTAGTGGCGAATGTCTGCTGTCGTGGTGTCCATGTTCCCAATGTCAAATAAAAAATAAACCTGGACATAGTAAACAGACCCTTTATTCAAGTGAGGGGGAAGGACTATTGTAATAGGGGAGGAGGACTTTTGCAATAGGAAGACCACTCTGACCATAAGATCAGCAAGCTTTCAGAAGCTGGGCAAAAAGGGGTTTTCTTAGTCATGAAAAGATTTACACATGAAAAGAAACAATCTTTGATGGTTAGGAGGGAGGGGAGATGTGGGCATGGAAAAACACTAAATAGACAGTAGATAAGTGGTAACTTTAGTGAAGGGTAAGACAGTACACCATACTGGGGAAGCCAGCACAACTTATACAAGGCAAGGTCATGGAAGCTCCAAAGAGAAATCCAAACTCCCTGAGGGACCGAATTCCTGGGCTGAGGGCTGTGGCGACCATGGTCTTGGAGAATATCTAGCTCAATTGGCATAACATAGTTTATAAAGAAAAAGTTGTACCTTCTACTTTGATGAGTAGCATCTGGGGTCTTAAAAGCCTGTGAGCAGCCATCTAAGATACTCCACTGGTCTCACCCCTTTGGGAGCAAGGGAAAATGAAGAAAACAAGATACAAGAGAAAGATTAGTCCAAAGGACAAATGGACCACATCTAACACGGCCTCCACCAGACTGAGCCCAGTACAGCTAGATGGTGCCTGGCTACCACCACTGACTGCTCTGACAGGGATCACAACAGAGGGTCCTGGACAGAGCTGGAGAAAAATGTAGAACAAAATTCTAACTCACAAAAAAAGACCAAACTTACTGGCTGACAAAGACTGGAGAAACCCCGAGAGTATGGCCCCCAGACACAATTTTGGCTCAGTAATGAAGTCACTCTGAGGTTCACCCTTCAGCCAAAGACTAGACAGGCCCATAAAACAAAACGAAACTAAAGGGGCACAACAGCCCAGGGACAAGGAACTAGAAGGCAGGAGGGGACAGGAAAGCTGGTAATGGGTAATCCAAGGTCGAGAAGGGAGAGTGTTGACATGTCATGGGGTTGTTAACCAATGTCATAAAACAACATGTGTACTAACTGTTTAATGAGAAACTAGTTTGTTTTGTAAACCTTCATCTAAAGTACAATAAAAATAAAAAATAAATAAAAAGGGGTTTTCTTTTATAGAGAGAGAGGAGTAGAAAGGCTAGAAAGAACTGGGTGTGGGGAAGTGAGATGAATGGGTGGCGTGCCTGGATAGAAGATCAGAGAATGTTCTATGCTGAGGCCAGAACTAGCAATGGGTTTCCTAAAATTTCCTAAAAAAATCTCAGGTGTGGCTGTATGCTGGCTCAGGAGGTCCCTGGGTGGCACAAACAGTTTGCTCCTGGCCGTTAACCTAAAGTTTGGCAGTTAGGACCCACTCAGCAGCTCCATGAAAGAAAGGCCTGGCAATCTGCTCCTGGAAAGTTTACAGCCAAGAAACAAGAAAACCCTATGGAGCAGTTCTACCCTGTAACACATAGGGTTGCCACAAGTCAGAACTGACTAGATGGCAACAGGTTTGGTTTTTGTCTGTTTGTTGGCTCAGGCCAAGGGTGAGCCAAATTTCAGGGACCTGGGGGAAGGAGAAAAGCTTAACCCCAGTGTGGTTAACAATTATTTTGTTCCAATTTATCGGTGTTGACAAGCAATTCAGCTAATCATTTATGAGGCAAAGAATGGGAATTTGGAGGTGTGGTGCAGTGGGTTAAACACTCGGTTTAACTCACTAACCTAAAGGTCAGCGGTTTGCTAACCAAAAGGTTGGTGGTTTGAACCCACCAGTCACTCTGCAGAAGAAAGTTGTGGCGGTCGGCTTCCATGAAGATTTTCAACCTGGGAAACCCTATACGGCAGTTCTACTCTGTCCTATAGGGCCGCTATGAGTCCGAATTGACTTGATGGCGAGAGTTTTTTGTTATTTTTCTTTAACATTTACTGAGTACTTGTTATGTGCCAAGGAGCTCTGGTGGCTCAGTGATTAAGCTCTCAGCTGCTAACCAAAAGGTCAGCAGTTTGAACCCACTAGCCACTCCGCGGAAGAAAGTTGTGGCAGTCTGCTTCCATAAAGATTACAGCCTTGAAAACTCTATGGGGCAGTTGTACCCTGTTCTCTGGGGTCGCTATGAGTCGGAATCAACTCCAAGACAACGAGCTTGGTTTGGTGTTATCCGCCAGGCACTGCCCTAAGTGCTTTTGTACTTATTTAAGTCATTTAATTTTCAACAGCACCCCTACGGCACGGGTGCTAGTATTTTCTTTTTTTTCCTAGCAATTGGGCCCCATCTTCTGAGACATCCGGGTCCTTACCCTTCTGGGAAGAGTCTGTGTTAAAGATCATGGCCCTGAGGCTCTTTGAGAGTTCAGATTCAATACATGCAGACAATTTTAGTATTTATTTTTTTAAGTCTTTGAAATCTGGAAGTCCACATAGGTAAGCATAAGTAACTAGCACCTTTTGATATGTATATGTTACTCTCTCTGCTGGTTGATCACACCATCAACCAAATATCTTGAGGGGTGAGTTTTGTTCTCTCCTACAGCTTTTGAGACTCTAAGTGGCGTGAATAAGGATCATAAATATTCCTGTGTCCTCTCATGCTAACCCATCTTTTGAGAGAGCAGCAGGATGGGAGGTTACTGAGTCAATCAAGATAAGTAGGCGTAAGTAATGAAAACCAACTCCGGCCATCTTGAGCAAAACATGGTATTTAATGGAAGGCTATTGGAATCTCAGAGAAATAATGAGAGTCTAAGCATTGGGAGGAAACCCTGGGGGCATAGTGGTTAAGAACTACAGCTGCTAACCAAAAGGTCAGCAGTTCGAATCCACCAGGCGCTCCTTGGAAACTCTATGGGGCAGTTCTACTCTGTCCCATAGGGTTGCTATGAGTTGGAATCGACTCGATGGCAACGGATTTGGTTTTTCAGTTTTAAGCATTCGGAATGGAAAGTGAGCAGGCAATAAGGTAGACCACACAGCATTATCATAGCGGGAATAGACAGGTGTTATTGTTAACCCCTATTTTATCCTTGGGAAACTGAGGTCCTGAGCCATTAAGAAACTAGCTCAAGAAAGAAGCCAGACCCCAACGAGCTCATCCTGTATGTTTCCATCTGTTTAAAGCAAGGGTGGGCAATCTACTGCTGTGGGCCAAATCCTCCCCGCCGTCTGGTTTTGTCTGCTCGTAAACTAAAAATGTTCTTTCATTTTCAAATGATTGAAAAGACTCAAAAGAGGAACGGTCTGTCGTGACGTGCAAGAATCATGAGTAAAAATTACAAGAAATTAAAATTTCAGTGCCCATCAGTACTTTTATTTGAACACAGTCATGCTCTTGTTCATTTGCGGATTGTCTGTGACTGCTTCAAGGTCCACATGTGGCATGAATGAATTGTGCTCAACTACTAACCTAAAGGCTAGCAGTCTGAACCCACTCAGCAGTACTGTGGAAGAAAGGCCTGGAGATCTGTTTCCATTAAGACAAGCGAGCGGCCATCTAAGATGCATCAATTGGTCCCAACCCATCCGGAGCAAAGGAGAATGAAGAACACCAAAGACACAGGAAAGTATTATCCCAAAAGACAGAAAGGGCCACATAAACCAGAGACTTCATCAACCTGAGACCAGAACTAGATGGTGCCCGGCTACCACCAATGACCACCCTGACAGGGAACAAAACAGAGAGTCCCTGACGGAGCAGGAGAAAAGTGGGGTGCAGAACTCAAGTTCCAGTAAAAAGACCAGACTTAATGGTTTGATTGAGACTGGAGAGACTCCAGAAGACATGAACCTGGACTCTCTGTTAGCCCAAAACTAAAACCGTTCCCAAGGCCAACACTTCAGACAAAGATTACACTGGACTAAGGGACATAAAATGATGCTTGTGAGGAGAGAGATTCTTAGCTCAAGTAGATACATGAGACTAAATGGGCAGCTCCTGTCCAGGGGCAAGATGAGAAGGCAGAGAGGGTCAGGAGCTGGTTGAATGGACACAGGAAATCTGGGGTAGAAAGGAGGAGTGTGTTGTTACAGTATAGGGAGAACAACTAGGGTCATATAACAATGTATGTATAAATTTTTGTATAAGAGACTAACTTGAATTGTAAACTTTCACTTAAAGCACAACAATAAAAAAAAAAAAAGGCAGGGGGGAGATTATAGCCAAGACATAATATAGTTCATAAAGTTATGTTCTACATCCTAGTTTGATGAGTAGTATCTGAGGTCTTAAAAGCTTGCAAGCAGCCATCTAAAATACAACTATTGGTCTCTACTTATCCAGAGCAAAAGAGAAAGAAGGAAACCAAAGACTCAAAGAAGAAAATAGTCCACAGGACTAACTGCCTGCGTGAACTGCAGCCTCATTTATCCTGAGACCAGAACTAGATGGTGACCAGCAACCACTACTGACCGTTCTAATCAGAGCCACAACAGATGGACCCTGATAGAATGGGAGAAAAACGTAGAACAGAACTTCAAATTCCCAAAAACACAAAAAAACAGACCTACTGGACTGGTTGAGCCTGGAGGACTCCCCGAGACTATGGTCCTGAGATACTCTTCAAACCTTGAACTGAAACTAACCCCTGAGGTCACCTTGTAGCTAAATAACAAATTAGCTCAAAAAAATAATGAGTATCACCCGTAATTACTGCACTCCTTTAAAAAAATCACCTATACAAAACCAACTGGGCAACAATTATTTTAAAACAAAGATGAAAATCTTAAGGGGGCAGAGGAACTAGATTAATGGAAACAGAACAAGAACGGAAATGACGAGAATGTTCACTCATTGTAAAGAACGTAACCAATGTCACTGAATAACTTGTGTAGGAATTATTGAATGGGAACCTAAACTGCTGTGTAAACATTCACCAAAAACACAATAAAATACCATTTAACCTGAAGTCCACCCTCCAGCCAAAGATTAGACAGGCCCCTAAAAAGAAACAATAATGCACACTACGAACATGCTTCTTTGTTCAATCAAGTAGACGAGACCAAATGGACAACACCTGCCCAAAAGCAAAGATTAGAAGACAGGAAGGGTCAGGAAAACTGGACAAATGGACAGGGAGAACCCAGGGTGGAAAGGGATGGGGGAGAGTGCGGACACATTTTGAGGATTGCAACTAATGTCATAAAACAATTTGTGTATAAAAATTTTGAATGAAAAACTTATTTGTGCTGTAAACTTTCACCCAAAACACAATAAAAAATTTTTTTTAAAAAGAAAAGAATATATTTCAAAGACAATATTAAAAAAGAAAAGATTGTAGCCAAGAAAGCCGTATGCCGCAGTTCTACTGTGCAACACATGGGGTCGCCATGGTTGAAATCGACTCTACAGCTACAGGTTTGGTTTGGCTGTTCCATGCTACAATGCCAGCGTTAGTTGCAACCAAGGCTGTATGGCCCACAAAGTCTGAAGTACATATATACTAGCTCGCCTTTACAGAAAAAGTGTGCTGACGCCTCATATAAAAGACAAAAATGGGTAAAACTGTTCTATGGTGTGAGTGGTTACTTTGGAGGCCAGTGACGGGGAGGAGGAACAAGGGGGCTTCTGGAAGACTGGGAATGTTGTTTCGGAATCCGAGAGCTGGTGGCACGGGCGTGTTGTTTGTGGAAATTCAGCAGGCTGTACACTTAGGAGTGAACTTCTCTGCACGTATGTGTGTTCTTTACCCAGTGTTACTATAACAAAATACCACAAACCGGGGGTCATAATACAACGAAAACTCACAGTTCTGGAGGCCGGAAGTCCGAAATCAGGGTGTCGGCCGTGTTGATTCCTTCTGAGGGCTCTGAAGGAGAATCTGTTCCTTGCCTCTCTCCTAGCTTCTGGTGACAGCCAGGAACCCAGCCAGGAACCCTTGGTGTGCTTGTGGAAGCAAAAGTCCAGTCTCTGCCTCCGTCCGCCAACACAGTCATCTTCCCTCCGGGTCTGTCGCTTTTTTTTTTTTTTTGAGTTAGGAGCTCCTGGCTTGTTAGGGTTGATAGAATGGAATGAGCACATTCAAGCTCTGTAATGCCCCTTTCTACCCTACTGGGAGGGAGAATAGAAAAAGAGGCTCATGCTCCTGATATCCCAAATATGAGCCAACATGTTGTAGAGATGCTTGCCCCTGGCCTCTAGGCTCAAACTTGTTCCTTTGACTAATAGGTTGTTTTTTTTTTTTTAATGCTCCAGAATTCTGTTTATTTGGAACTCTAAAACAGGCAAAACTAATCCTTAGTGACAGAACACCAGTCCCTTGACTGCAAAAGAGCATGAGGGAACTTTCTGGAATAACAGGAATATTCTATATCTTGATTGGGGGCTGTTTACACAGGTGTGTACATTTGTCAGAGCCCTGGTGGCGCAGGGGTCAAGAGCTCCGCTGCTAACCAAAAGGTCGGCAGTTTGAATCTACCAGCCACTCCTTGGAAACCCTATGGGTCAGTTCTACTCTGTCCTATAGGGTCGCTATGAGTCAGAGTCAACTCGACAGTGGGCATTGGGTTTTTTGGTTTGGTACATTTGTCAAAACTCATCGAAGAATGCAGTTAAAATGGATGCATTCTATTTAAATTATACTTCCTATAAAGATGATTCTTTTTAATATTCTTTTAAAAATTAGTGAAAGATGCTAAGTAAATCTACAAGGTAGAAAATCTTTTAATATTGATTAAAAAATAAAACCAACCAAAAACTTTAATTGCTTCTCATTGTTCTTTGAATAAAATTCAAACATTTTACAGCAAGTGGTCTATTGTTGTTGGGTGCTGTCAAGTCAACTTTGACTCATACCGACCCCATGTGACAGAGTAGAACTGCTCCATCTGACTTTTCTCTTTTTATAAGGACACCACTCATATAGGATTAAGGCCCACCCTACTGACCTCATTTATCTTTTTAATATTTTATTGTGTTTTCAGTGAAGGTTTTAGACAACAATTTAGGTTCCCATTCAACAATCTTTACCCAAGTTGTTCAGTAACATTGGTTATATTCTTCACAATGCATGAACATTCTTATTATTTCCATTCTGGTTGTTTTGTTTCCATTAATCTAGTTTCCCTGCCCCCTTACATTCTCATCTTTGTTTTACAGTAATTGTTGACCAATTGGTCTCATACAGGTGATTTTTTAAAGGAGCACAATACTTACAGATGATACTCATTATTTTTTGAGCCAATTTATTTGTTATTTAGCTATAAGGTAACCTCAGGGGTTAGTTTCAGTTCAAGGTTTCAAGAGTTTCCCGGGCAGTAGTCTTGGGGAGTCCTCCAGTCTCAACCAGTCCGGTATGACCTCATCTTAATTAATTACATCTGCAACGGCTCTATTTCCAAATAAGGTCACATTCACAGGTACCAGGGATGAGGACTTCAACATATCTTTTGAGGGGATACAATTCAGCACATAAATGTTAAACACTAACAAAAAATTGAAGTAAAAAAAAAAAAAATTTGCTCAAGTTTACACATCTACTAAGCTGAGAAACCAGCATTTGGACCTAGATGGTTTGATTCCAGAGTGCAGGTTCCTAACCACTAAGGTACACTGTCTCTTTCCTTCAGTGGAGGAAAATACCTGCCGTAGAGAATTTGGCAAATCCCTGAGGGAAGGAGAACCCCGATGACCACATTTGAGCCCCTGAATCCAGCTGATCTTCTCCTGGATACTTAGTGTTCATAAGCCAGTAACTTCTTTTTATTGGTTATGCTGGCTAGCATGGAGTTTTTCTCTTGCAACCCAGCGTCCTAATACCCCACTCTCCCAGAAATCTATTGTGTCAGCCTGCTTCTCTGAAAACGTTCCTTCCCTCCTTCAACTCTGAGTCAAGTGGAGGCGTCCATGTTTTTATACAATCCCAACTCCCTCGCCACAGTCACTGGTCCAGGTGCTGTTAGTTACGCAAGTGGAGCCAGTCACAGTAAATCAACCTGCAGGCCATATTTTTTTTCTTAAATAATGAATATCTTTTTATTTTTTCCCATACAAAAATTTATACATAGTTATGTGACTAATTGCTCTCCCCATACTGTGACAGCACACTCCTCCTTTCCACCCGATTCTCCACGTCCATTCAACCAGCTCCTAACCCTCTCTGCCTTCTATCTCACCTCTGGACAGAAGCCGCCTGTTTAGTCTCCTGTGTCTACCTGATCTAAAAGGCACACTCCTCATGAGTATTGCTCTATGTCCCACAGTCCAGTGCAATACCTGTCTGAAGAGTTGGCCTCAGAAATTGTTTTAGTTCTAGGCTGATAGAGAATCTGGGGGCCATGCTTTCCAGGGTTCCTGCAGTCTCAGTCAGACCATTAAGTCTGGTCTTCTTACTAGAATTCGAATTCTGCACCCTACCTTTCTCCTGCTCCATCTGGGACTCTCTGTTGTGTTCCCTGTCGGGGCCGTCATTGGTGGTAGCCGGGCACCATCTAGTTTGTCTGGGCTCAGGCTGATGAAGTCTCTGGTTTATGTGGCCCTTTCTGTCTCTCAAGCTAATACTTTCCTTTTGTCTTTGGTGTTCTTCATTCTCCATTACTCCAGGTGGTTGGGACCAATTGATGCATCTTAGATGGCTGCTTGCAAGCTTTTAAGACCCCAGACGCCACTCACCAAAGTAGGATGCAGAACATTTTCTTAAGCTTTGTTATGCCAATTGACCTAGATGTCCCCTGAAAGCATGGTCCCCAGACCCCTACCTCTGCTACTTTGTCCCTCAAAGTGTTTGATTATATTCAGGAAACTTCTTAGCTTTGGTTTAGTCCAGTTGTGCTGCCCTTCCCTTCACCTAAGATAATTCTTGTCTACTGTCTAGTTAGTGAATAACCAACCCTCACTGCCCCTCCCCACCCGCATAACCATCAAAGATTGTTTTCTTCTGTGTTTAAACCTTTTCTTGAGTTCTTATAATAGTGGGCTTATACAATATTTGTCCTTCTGTGACTGACTAAATTCACTCAGCATAGTGACCTCCAGCTTCCTCCATGTTGTTTCACAGCTTCATCGCTGTTCTTTATCATTGGGTAGTATTCCATTGTGTGGATATACCATAATTTTTTTATTCATTCGTCCGTTGATGGGCTCCGATGTTGTTTCCATCTTTTTGCTATTGTGAACAGTTGCAGGCCATATTGATTGGTCTGGAAATGGACCGATCACAGCCTTAAAAATTTCCCTGGGATTTTTAAGATTTGGGACCCAGGAGAGTGCTTTAATACTTCTCTGGGGGTGAGGATGGTTGATGTGAACATGGAAGCTGCTGGGTGCCATGTTTCTGTGGTGTGGAGAATGCAGGTCCCAGAGAAAAATGCTGACTCATAGGAAGTCAGAGAAGGTATAAAGGGAGTTGGAGAAAGTGTCCTGAAGGCCCTCAAATCCCTAGTTCAATGGCCCTGGGCCCCAGAGGCACCCTGCCCTTCTTTGTTTGGCTATGTGGTCAACCGAGTTCTCTTTTGGCCTAAGTTAAAGCAAGCTTGGTGTCTTAGTTATATACCGCTGCTATAACAGAAATATCACAAGTGGATGGCTTTAACAAACAAATTTATTCTCTCACAGTCTAGGGGGCTAGCAATCCAGACTCAGGGTGTCAGCTCCAGGGGAAGGCTTTCTCTCTGTCCACTCCGGGGAAAAGTCCTTGTCACCCGTGGTCTAGGAGCTTCTCAGCACAGGGACCCCAGGTCCAAAGGACTCACTATTCTCCTGGCTTTTCTTGCTTGGTGGTAATGAGGTCCCCTGTCTCTGCTCGCTTCAGTCTTTTATATCTCAAGAGATTGGCTTAAGACATAATCTAATCTTGTAGATTCAGTCCTGCCTCATTAACATAACTGCCTTTAATCCTGCCTCATTAACATCACAGAGGTAGGATTCACAACACATAGGAAAATCACATCAGATCACAAAATGGTGGACAGTCACACACTCCTGGGAATCATGGTCTAGCCAAGTTGACACACATTTTTGGGGGACACAACTCAATCCCTAACACTTGGTTTCTGTCAGTTGCACCCAATAAAGGCGAAGTAACAATGGTCCCTCACGACAAACGGTGGTATACAGGCATGCTACATACACACACTGGTGGTGCAGTGGTTAAGTGCTCAGATGCTAACCGAAAGGTTGGCGGTTCAAACCCACCAGCTGCTCCACGGGAAAAAGATGTGGCAGTCTGCTTCTGTAAAGATTACAGCCTTGAAAACCCTATGGAGCAGTTCTACTCTGTCCTATAGGGTCACTATGAGTTGTAATTGACTCTGTGGCAATGGATTTCTTTTTACACACACACACACACACACACACACACACACACACACACACACACACAAAATAAATTCACAGACCCTGACACTCCACCTCTGTGCATGTGTCTTTATTTCTGGATGATATAAAAGAATAAACTTAAAAAATACCCCAAACACACCAACGGCTCCCCCAAAGCAATGTGGCCCCTCTTCCCACCCCAAGATAGAGACTTCTGTCTGTCTACCCACCCACCCCCCCATAACCCCCTCTGCTATAGACTCTGGGTATATATTACTCTACTCGGTAATAGACATCTCCCGAAAATAGAATTCCCACCCTGCCACCTTCACTCTATCTCAGTCCCGTCCCTGGGCCCCCCGTGCTTCAGACCACCCGCCACTGCAGCACGCTGGTATCCTTGCCCCCTGTAGTCAGGGCCACACTGTCATCCCACAAGAAGGCCACGTTCGTCACGTGGCTGCTGTGTCCCCCGTATTTGTGGCTGAGGGCCTGTTATAGGAAAAGAAGGAGACGAAAAAAAGGTCAAAAACCAAACCAGCTGCAGTCAGACAAACCAGATTCTGACTCATGGTGACCCCGCGTACGTCAGAGGAGAACTGTGCTCCAGTGGGTTTTCAATGGTTGATTTTTCAGAAGTAGGTTGCCAGGCCTTTCTTCTGAAGTGCCTCCACGTGGACTCAAACCACCAACTTTTTGGTTAGCAGCCGAGCGCATTAACCATTTGAACCATCCGGGGCCTCCCCATGATCTTCCTGACCTGACCCTCATTTCCTCTGCTTAATAAGCTCCTCCTTTACCAACCAAGAAGGCAGCTGATCTGGTTTTTTCAACACCTCAATTGAATTAAAAAAAAAAAAAAAAAAGATTGTACATATGGCAGAAGCTGTTCTACATGAAGAGATTTGAGACATAACCAAATTTTAAAAGAAACCAAATTTCAAACAAACCAACTGCAGAAGGCCATTTTTGTGGCAGGCAAATTTGAATATGGATCCTATCAAGGAATTAATGTTAATTATTAGGGGTGGTAATGGGTTTGTGGACATGTAATAATTATCCTTCCTTTTTAGATATGAATGCTTAATTTGGGGGACTAAAAGATGATATACAGCAAACAGAAACCTGCACGCCATTGTTCACTGCAGGACTTTTCACAATAGTCAAAAGGTAGAAACCACCGAAGTGTCCATCAACAGACGAATGGATAAACAAAGTCTGGTACATACACGCAATGGAATCCTACTCAGCGATAAAGAGAAATGAGGTCCTGGTGCACACCACAACATGCAAGAACCTTGAAAACATCATGCTGAGCAAAACAAGTCAGTCACAAAAGGACAAGTACTGCATGATCTCACTTACATGGAATAAGCAATGGTACAGAAACCAAAAGCTATTAGTGGTTACCAGGGGTGGGAGAGAGGGGGGAAGGGGGGGTTATTGCTTAGGGGGCAGTGAGTTTATGTTCATGGTGGTGGAATGATTTGGAAAAGGATAGTGATAATGGTCGCACAACTCCAAGAATGTAATCAATGTCACTGAATTGTACACATAGAAACTGTTGAGTTGGCCTATGTTTCGTTATGTGTATTTTCTCCACACACACACAAAAAGGTGATATATGGGGTTTGCTTCACAAAACAAAAGAGAACAAAAAAACAGACAGAGCAAGAAGAGGAAGAAGACACAAGGGTGCCAACCCTGGTAATAGCTGAACGTGGGTAATGGGTACAGTACTATTCCTTCTGCTTTCGTGTATGAAAAATTTTATAGCAAAATGTTAAAACAAACAAACTTGTCATCTTTTGTTTGAACCAGAGAATGGTAAAATGAACATCCAGTTCTATCTTAGACACAGGATATCTACGGACAAGTTGTATATGACCCATAGTATTTTTAGAAAGCTAGTTGCTGACATTTAAAAATCAAGAGAGTTCACATGGAAATCCTGATTTCCGGCTGTTCTGAGATCTGAGGACACTGAACCCGCTTTGTACAGGGCCACAACCAGTGGGGTGTCAGGAGCAGTTGTTCCTCAGTACCCCACAGCCTCACCCCCAGACTGACTCACTCATTCTCGCCACCTGCCTGACCCTGTGGCACTGGAGTTTGTGACCCTTGTCCTAGAACTGCAGAATCATGGGGGCTTCGAATCAGAAAACCTGAGAACTTCGTCATATTCCTCTTACAATCCCATGCACGTATTATATTTTATGAGGGAGTACACAACCAACCCACGTTATTGGTGAGACCTCAATAATTTTAAAAGGACTAGAAATTCAAGAAGTTACACCCATAAAGTGGAGCCCTGGAGGCATAGTGGTTAAGAGCTCAGCTGCCAACCAAAAGGTCAGCAGTTCAAATCCACCAGCCGCTCCTTGGAAACTCTATGGAGCAGTTCTCCTCTGTCCTATAGGGTTGCTATAAGTCGGAATCAACTCGACAGCAACGGGTTTTTTTAACATCTTGGAACCATACATCCCACCACTACCTTGTCAGCTCCATGAGGGCAGTGACCCCAAATGCTGCATCCCCTGTGCCCAGGCACACAGCAGGTGCTCAATAAATATGTGCTGAGTTAATAAGGATTAAAAAAAACCCAATATTGTGGAACTGCAGACGCTCAGAGCTTCAGAAAATCACATCTTCAGCATTAGACTCTGAAATCCCTTGACCTTCAGGGAAAGAAAGAAAGGCCCTTGGGATCAAGTCCACTGCCCTCCTTGTACAGATGGGGAAACCGAGGCCCAGAGAGGGCTGGGATGGACGAGGGCTGCCTGAATCTTGCCCCTAATACTGCTTGTTAATCCCAGCCCACCAGCCTCCCAGGGGCACTCACTCGAGGCTGACAGCAGGGGTAGCTAAACAGGTGGACTTTGCCAAAGTCATCAGCTGAAGCCAGCAACTTCCCATCGTGGGAGCGGGCCACCGCGTTGATGTCAGTACCGTCAGCCCCCTCAGACCAGATCCCTGTGGGCAAGAAGAGGGGGACACGGTAAGATGTCAGCTGGGGCCAGGGACCTCAAGGGAAGCAGGCCCCAGCCCCACTTTCCTGCCTTCCTCCCACCCAATCTGACTCTAGCTGGAAATGGAGTTGGAAAGATCTTTTGAAAATGCAATCCTGACCCCATCTCTCTCCTGCTCAAAACCCTTCCATGGCTTCCTGGTGGCCTCAGGAGAAAGCCTAGGCATCTCACCAAGGCTCTGCATGGCCTGGCCTCCCACTGCCCAGCCTCAACCCTCACCACCGCTCTCCTGGAGATCTGCAAGGATTGAGCCACCCTGACATCTTGCATTTCCCAAATGCCAAGCTCTGTGACACCTCTGAGCTTTTCTATATGCATTCATTCCCTTTGCCTAGACCACACTTTCTTTTTTCACCCCCTGCGGAGTACCTCCTCATCCTTGACATCTCAGTGTGGATGTCCCCTCCTCCAGGAAGCCCTCCCTGACTCCCTCCTAGGCTGGGCCAAATGTCCCCTCTGGACTCCCCCACCCCAGCCCAGTCCACTCTGTGCTGTCACTGTCTAGACGCACGTCTGTCTCCCTCACTGGACTGGGAGTGCCAGGAGGGCAGGGCTGGGGTGTCGTGGGCTCCTCTGTGTTCCCAGCACCGCCCAGCACAGGGCAGCCCCCAGAAGTGCTCAAGGAGAGTGTGTTGACTACATTCGTGCCTGAATAAACAGGGGGTTGGGGCACCAGCAGTGTGGACCAGGTGCCTCCACCCAGTTTGGGCTCATTTTATTACAGCTCCAAGGGATCCCAGCAATCAGCTCACCCCAGCCCTTCCTTTTACACAAGTTCTGCCGACATGCAGAAAGGAGTGAGTTCCCCACCCTGGAGGTAACCAATAAGAGTCTATGAAAACCACCAGTCAGGGATGTTTGTTGGAGCTCCCGGTGTCAGTGGGACTGCCCCCCTTCTAATACTTACCGAACACCCCAAACCCGAGAACACAAGTGGCTGAGGCCCATCCCACATTCCTCACAGCATCTGCACTGGTAATCTGCTTACAGGTAGCGGGGTCCCCTGGGTCAGAAAATAGGAAGAGGGACTCAGAGCTGGAAGAACTACTGATTTAACTCACCCATTTCACAGGCAGTGGGCACTGAGGTCCAAGACAGAGGAGGCCACGGTCCTAGGGCTCATTTTATGTCTCCAGACTGGCTGAGGATACTGGATCCTGAGGCTTAATATCCCAAAACCTAAGCAGGGACATCTGCTTAGAAATCTGCACCCCACCCATTCAACTAGAAAGAGGAGGAACTGGCTAAAGTGATAACCCACTGTGAAGAAATCAGTAGCCAAAGCCCCAGCTAATCAGGAAAAAGATTTCTGGCCAGTTGATACTGACTCATGGCGTCCCTATGTGTGTCAGAATAGAATCTTCTCCACAGGGTTTTCAGTGGTTGATTTTTCAGAAGCAGATTGCCAGGCCCTCCTTCTGAGGCGCCTCTGGGTGGATTCAAAGGTGGATTCAAACCACTAACGTTTTGGTTAGCAGCCAGAAGTCTCAACTGCTTGAGCCACCCAGGGACTCCCAGCTAATCAGAAAGGCCCCTGAATACCAGGAGTCAGGGAAGAGTTGGAGAAGCCCCACCTTCCTTCCCAGAATTCAGGGGGGTATGCAAATCATATATGCAAATAAGGAGGCTGAGAGAGGAAAGTCTTTGGGTCTCCAAGCACTCACAGTACAGAATCTCGTAGTCCCCAGAGTTGGTGACAAAACAGCTGCTGTCCTGGGCCCAATCCAGGTGGGTGATAAAACTGGAATGGCCCTGTAGGGAGGGAAGGGGCAGAGTTAGAGCTGGAGAGTGCAGGACCAAGGAGAGGGGTGGGACTAGACTAGGAAGGGTGGAAGGCAAAATACAGAGGTGGGTGAAAACACAAGGGGGAATACACAAGCCTTTGGAATGTGGGGCCGGGCCAGACTCTCACGGGCGGGGCCAGGCTGTGGTGGCCGGGGCTAGACAAAAAGGGCTTAGACCACGATGGGAGTTTAGAACATGTGGGCGGAGCTAGACACAGAGGGGCGGACTTTGAATGCAAGGGGCGGGGCTATACGAAGGGGCGGGGCTACACAAAGGGGCGGGCTTAGAACACAGGAGTAGGGTAAATGTGTGGGCAGGACTAAGGCTCCTTGGCAGATCAGGGTGGAGTCTGTTGAGCGTTGAAGCTATCGTGCTCCCTTGAGGTAGAAAAATTGTTAATTCTGCATACCGCGGGATGGGTGGCGGCGCGGGCTGGGGGCCACTGCCCACTCACCGAGCACTTGCCCAGGCGGCTAACCTTGCGGCCGCCCTGGTCCACCGTGTACACGTACACCAAGTTGTCGTGGGAGCCCACGGCCAGGTACGCCCCGTCTGGGGGAGGGGGAGGGGGGCTATGAGGAAGCACCCAGGCTCTGCCCCCTCCTCACTCAGATTCAGCCCCCTACTATCCCAGACTCCCCTGCTGTTCCAAACTGCTCCACCCACTACAGTCCTACACACACCCCCAGGCCTTGACCCCCAGGCTCCGCCCACTCCACCCACTCCGCCCACTCTGCCCACTGAGACTATATTCCCAGATCCTGCCTCTACAGGGTGCCAGGCCCATCGCTTACCCGGGGAGAAGCTGACGACGGAAATCTGTTCATTGCCATCAGTGTGGATTGCCACTAGGTCATGGGTCTCCGTGTCCAGCAGCAGCCACCTTTTGGGTGAGAAGGCAAGGGGTGGGGTAGGGGTGAGCTGATCTGGCAGAAAGGGGCGGAAATCTGTGGGGTGAGAGAGAGAGAGACCCCAGAAGAGATTTGGGAGAAAGGCTGACACCAGCGGAATGCTGGAAGATCCAATCAAATCAAACCCTTACGTGAGTCCATTCCGACTCATGGAGAACCTATGTGTTACAGAGTAGAACTGCTCCATAGGGTTTTCTTGGGGGTAATCTTTATGGAAGCAGAATGCCAGTCCTTTCTTCCAAGGCACCTCTGGGTGGGTTTGAACCACCAACCTTTAGGTTAGTAGTCCAGTGCAAACCATTTGCGCCATCCAGGGAACTTGCTGGGAGATAAGGGTCTGGTAAACAGTTGGTACCTATTTAAGGGACAGTTCCCCAGGGAGCAGAGAAGCCCTCCCAAAGTGCCCTCCTCAGCTTTACCTGCCAGTCACCGTGCCCACGGCGAGGACGGAGCCACTGGGGTGGAAGCCAGCAGAGCGAGCGGGATCCTGAGGAGAAGAAAGAAGAAGCAGGGCTGGGAGCTGGGGTCCCCACGTCCTTCTAGCTATTCCCTGCCTCAGAGCCTACTTTTCAGCCTGGCATGGGGGCTCTCAGCCTCCCTCTGCTGCCCTCCAGGTACCCCCCCACCCCAGCCACCCTGGAAATCATTCCTATTTCCTTTAACACGTCAGTCAGAACAGAAAATATTCCTCCTGTCACTGTTGACTCTGGAATCCTTTTTCCTCGTGGTTTAAATTCCTACAGGCTTTCTCCACTGCAGATGGTTTCTTTAGGTAATTTCCTAAAAGTGTTACTGCAGGCACAAAGGGTACACATATTTTTAAGGCTTTTGATATACACTGCCAACTTGCTCTCCATAAAGGTCCATCAATTTTATGATAAGCTATGTCTGCCTGCCTGTTTCTCCACATCTTCATCAGCACTGGGTATTATCACTTTTGGTTTTTTTTTGGGGGGAGGGCATTTTGTTAGTTCAGAAACAACAGCACACCATGGAGTCAGACTTGGGTTCAAACCACAGCTCTGACACTTCCCAGCTACGTGACATTAGTCAAATAATTTTCCCTGCAAGACTGGGTTTCAAGTAGAGATCAGCATTACCCTCTCATTTGATTGTTACAAGTATTCAGTGAGGGGGAAAGTCCTTAGCACAACCACAGCCTCCAGGAAGCACTCACTAAAGGCTGGCTGTGATTATAATTATACTGGGATGTGGGGCAAGTGGTGAGCCTTTCTGAGCCTACTTCCAAGTGAGGACTGTTTTGGATTGAATTGTGTCCCCCCAGAATATAATGTGTTGTAAATCCTCACCCCTATACCTGTGGATGTAATTGCATTTGGAAACAGGGCTTTCTTTGTTATGTTATTGAGGCCATATCAGTGTGTCTTCAGCCAATCACTTCTGAGAAATCAAAGAGCAGACCAGGAGCAGAAGCAAGCAAGCAGGAATGGGGGAAAGACAGATGCCGTATGGAGATCTCCAAGGAATGCAGAAAGGTGGCTAGGGACGCTGAGACAAGGATTTTTCACCAGAGCGAACAGAGAGGGTCTTTCCCTAGAGAGGTGTCCTGAATTCAGACTTCCAGCCTCCTAATACTGAATATACCATGGACCGCCAAAAGAACGAACCAATCTGTCTTAGAAGAAGTACAGCCAGAATGCTCCTTAGAAGCAAGGATGGCGAGATTTCAACTCACATACTTTGGCCATGTTATCAGGAGGGATCAGTCCCTGGAGAAGGACATCATGCTTGGTAAAGTAGAGGGTCAGTGAAAAAGAGGAAGCCCCTCAATGAGATGGATTGACACAGTGGCTGCAACAATGGGCTCAAGCACAGCAGGGATTGTGAGGACGGCGCAGGACGGGGCAGTGTTTCATTCTGTTGTACATAGGATCGCTATGGGTCGGAATCAACTCGACGGCACCTAACAACAACAAAAGCCCCCTAAACTGTGAGAAAGGAGCCCTGGTGGTACAATGGTTAAGCGCTCAGCTGCTTACCAAAAGGTCGGTGGTTTGAACCCACCGAGTAGCTCCAAAGGAGAAAAGACCTGGCTCTCTGCTCCCATAAAGATTACAGCCTAAGAGACCCTACGGGGCAGTTCTACTCTGTCCTATAGGGTCACTATGAAGTTAGAATCAACTCGATAGCACACAACAGCAACAAACTGTGAGAAAATAAAGTTCGGTTTGTTAAAGCCACCCACCTGTGGTACCACTGATACAGTGGCGCTAGGAAACTAAGGCAGGGAACAATCTTTCCTGCTGCCTGGTGGTGTCTGGGGGAGGGGTCACTAAGATGACACAAGAGCTAAGCCAGTTCCTCAGAGCATGGTCCAGAGACCCCCCTGCACCAGAACCACCAGAGGCTGCTTGTTAAAAAGAATAGATCCCTTGTCTCACATTCAGACCTCTTGAATCAGTATCTGTTTTGTGACCAGTGCAAATTTAGGTGGCTCTGGAACAAGACTGTCCGACAGACCCTTCTGTGATGATAAGAGATGGTCGACATCGATGCTTTCCAATACAGTAACCACTGGCCACATGTGGCTGTTGAGCCCTTGAATGTGGCTAGTACAATCAAAAACCTGAATTTTAAACACTAGGAATCTGCATTTCTAACAACCCCGCAAGTGATTTTGATGCCCTGGCAAGCTAGAGAACTGCCGTGCTCAGCACAAGCCTGGCGTATAGTAGGTGCTCAATTTAGACAGGATGACGATTATGATAAACCCACTGCCATCAAGTCAATTCCAGCTCACAGTAATCCTACAGGACAGAGTAGAACTGCCCCATTGGGTTTCCAAGAGTGTAATCTTTACTGAAGCAGAATGCCACATCCTTCTGCTGCTAAGTGGCTGGTGGATTGGAACTGATGACCTTTTAGTTAGCAGCCGAGGGCTTAACCACTGTGCCATGATTATTATATATGCCCCTAATAATTTCCCGGGCACACCATCCCCCATTCACAGAAGTTCAAAGGCCATATGTTGCTATTGTACACCATCGAGTCGATTCCAACTCATAGAAACCCTACAGGACAGAGTAGAGCTGCCCCATAGGGTTTTCTTGGCTGTAATCTTTACGGGAGCAGATCACTGAGTCTTTTATCCTGTAGAGCCACTGGTGGGTTCAAACCGCCAATCTTACAGTTAACAGCCAAGCGCTTAACCACTGCACCATCAGGGCTCCTTCAAAGGTCAGAGTAGTCCCCCGCTATCCACAGGGGATGTGTTCCAAGACCCCTGTGGATGTCTGAAACCACGGATAATACCGAAGCCTATATATACTATGTTTTGTCCTATACATAATTTACAAATTGGGCACAGTAAGAGATTGCAGTCCGATTGATTACTTTTGTGTGTGGCCTTTCTAGTCACGGTCTTGTAACTTCCACCCAGGTGACCGGGCAAGATTGTGTGATGGGGTAATTGTAGCCCACCAAAGGGATTGGTCACTTCTGCCATCCCTCTGGGTTTGAAATGAGCCACCCCAGAGGCGGGAAAGAAAGAGCTCACCACCACCAAAGAAGGAGAGACCTTCAGGAGACAGCACAGTGGGCTTCCCGGTCCACGGAGCGAGAAAGCTGAGTGCCTTTGGCAGAAACTGAGGGCCAGGTAGAAGTGTGGGAAGAGGCTGTCCTGATGGAAGAACTGTATCCCTGAGTGTTCCTGAGCCTGAATTGCAACCTGTTACTTCCCTAATAAACCCCATAATCATTGAGTATTGTCTGTGAGTTCTGTGTGGCCACTGCAATGAATTATCCAAGCCAGCAGAGAAGTAGAGAGTGCTGTGGGAGGGACGGTTGGTGTCAGAATTGGTAAAGATGGCGGAGAGAGGAGGGATGTCTGACCCCTGCCTCATAGGAATGAAATCAGCCTTGGGCCGTTGATCTTGATTCTCCTTCCACCTTGTGAAGTTAGAAGAGGTCAGACACCACCTCCACGCGTTTTTACAGAGATTAACAACAATAACTAATACTTGGCGGACTAACCACCTTCCTTCTAGCATGTTTTCCTATACTAGAGGCAAGCGAGCTTAAAAGTACACTTCCCAGAATCCCTTGCAGCTGTCGTTTCACTGTGATTGGGTCCAACAGTCAGAGGTAATTTTCTCCCCCTTGTATTTTTTTGTTTGTTTTGTTATACTGTCGAGAATATATACAATAGAACGTACACAAATTCAACCGTTTCTACACGTACAATTCAGTGACACTGATTACATTCTTCAAGTTGTGCGATAATTCTCACCCTTCCTTTCTGAGTTGTTCCTCCATCATTAACATCAACTCACTGACCCCTGAGGTTCCTATCTAACCTTTCGAGTTGCTGTTGTCACTTTGATCCCATATAGTTCTTAAAAGAGCATAAGGCTCAAGAAAGACGTTTTTACTGTTAATCTAGACTATTGTTTGGTTTTAAGAAGACGTCAGGGGATATATTTGGCTTAAGGTTTAAAGATTATCTCAGGGCAACAGTTTCAGGGGGATCATCCAGCCTCCATGGCTCCAGAAAGTCTGGAGTCCATAAGAATTTGAAATTTTATTCTGTATTTTCCCCCTTTTGATCGGGATTCTTCTATAGAATCTTTGATCAAAATGTTCAGTAATGGTAGCTGGGCACCATCCAGTTCTTCTGATCTCATGGCCAAGGAGGCAGTTGTTCTTGGAGACAATAAGCCACACATTCCACATCCTCCTCCTGTTCCTGACTCTCCTTCTTCCTCTGTGGCTCCAGGTAAATAGAGACCAATTGCCATGCCTTGGATGGCCGCCTGCAAGCTTTTAAGACCTCAGACACTATGCAACAAACTAGGAAGTAGAACAGAAGCACTGAACATGTTATTAGGCCAATTACCTGGGATTTCTCATGAAATCATGACCCTAAACCTCCAAACCAAGGAACTAAATCCCATGAGGTTTTTGGCTGTACATAAGCAGCCTCAGCAGCTACCCCTTTTTTGTTGTTGTTGTTGTAATCAGAGGCACTTTTGTGGGCTCCAGAAGGCAAAAGGCAGAGGTTCAGCTTCTACCACTTCTACTGACCAGTTGGGTCATGAAAGCAATGGGATTTGCTGTGTTACTACCCAGTTCTAGTCACTAGTCTTGTGCATGTTGAAAGACAGGGCACAGAGTATCTGTTTTGTGACCGGTACAAATTTAGCCAGCATTAGGTGGCTCTGGAGCAAGACTGTCCAACAGAACCTTCTGCTACATTAAAAGATGTTCTACATCTATGCTTTCCAATAGCCAGTAGCCACATGTGGCTGTTTGCCCTTGAAATGTGGCTAGTGCAGCCAAGAAGCTGAATTTTAAATTCTACTTCAATTTTTATCAACTAAAATTTGAATGGCCACACGTGGCTTGTTGTTGTAGCTGGTGGTTACCATACTGGACAACAAGCGTAGCTCCAGAGTCAAAAGCTGCAGCGGCCACAACTTCCTGGTGCCTGGCTTGTGGCTATGATGGCGTGTTTTTGAACTCAACGGTTCCTAACTCCCCACCTTCCTCTCTGTGGCAAAGGCAGCAGCTCCCCTAGCAGGTCGCTTCTGTGGTGTTGTTCTGGGCATCATTCCAGCCAAGAATGTGCTCCTCCAGCTTTTCCAATGAGTTTGCAAGCACCCAATTCCCTGTATTAAACTCCCTTCTGCTTAAAAATACCTTGCGTGGTTTCCATTCGATGCACTAAGCCCTGATGGATTGAGACAGGTAGTTTTGTCAGAGTGATGTGTTGAGTGCCCCATGTCCCATCCCCTTACCTCAATGCACCTGCTCCACAGGGGCTGGTGAGACCCCACACTCCACAGGTGTACCAGCTTATCCTGCCCACACGTCACAAACTGTGCCTGGCTGGGGTGCGTGGCCAGGCCCCACAGCTCTTCCACATGGCCCTGGAGGAAAGGCAAGACATCAGCATGGAGACCACCAATCCTGGCCCTTTCCCACCCAAACCCTGATGCCAGGAGGAAGTGCTGGGCGAGCACCAGCAACACACCCTGCCCCACAGTGTGGCTCGGGGAAGACCTGTTTCCCAATGTGTCCAAAATGGGCTGCGATCAGCAGATGCCTGCACCAGTGTATGGCTCCAGGTAAATCATGCCCCTTCCCCTGGGCTGCTGCATTCCTGTTTGTACAATGAGAGGCAGGAGAGTGTGGTATTTAAGAGCTTGACCTCGGGAGTTAGACAGGACCCAGGAGACTGTGGGACCCCACAGAGGGCACCCGGCCTGGTGGGTGGGACCCTCTGTTTTATTGGCTATGATATGAGCTCCTATGCAGGTGAGTTCTCCTTGGAGCCTCAGTTTACCTTCTGTAAAATGGGGATATTCATTGTACTAGCCTCACATCATCATTGTGTTCACTCAACTCACGGATGGAAATGCTAAACACAAGGCTAGTAATGAAATGGTACTCACAGAAGGGGAAGCTGCTGATTATTATTATTATTAAAATGGCGTCTCTATTCCCAGGCAGTGTACCTCACTCGAAGCCACCACCCATCTGTCAGTGGCTGCTTACGTGCTGCTATGATGCTGAACAGATTTCAGCAGTGCTTCCGATTTAAGACAGACTAGGAAGAAAGGCCTGGTGATCTACTTCCGAAAATCAGCCAACGAACACCCTATGGGTCCCACTCGCAAATGATCGTGGCAATGGCACAGGATTGGGCGGCATTTTGCTCCATTGTGCATGGGGTCACCATGAGTCGGGGGCCGACTGGACAGCAGCTAACAACAACAACAACAAACGTGGTCCCTTCTGGTTTTAGGACTCCTAGAAAATCCCTCTCTCTTCATCTTTTCCTCATCTTCCTCCTGTGGAGACCAGAGCCAGAGGAGGATCTAAATGCAGCGGCATGGATTTCAGTTAGACTGTCAGGAGGAAAACTCATGGAGGGAGTGAAGGGAGAGGGACCACTGAGCAAGGAACAATCGTGGCCAACACCTTTTGAACACGTGCTCTGGGCCGGGCACCATTCTAAACGCTGTATATGAATTGACTTATGGAATCCTCACCAAACCTCATGAGGTCGGTTCCGTTATTCTCCTCATTTCAGAGAGGCACAGAGAGGTCACTCACTTGCCCAGTATCACACAGCTCGTACGTGACAGGGCTGGGATGCAAACCCAGGCAGGCATGCTCCAGAATTCATATATTTAAAATAAATAAATAAATAATATCGTAAAACCTGTGAAAACCAGAACCTGTGTAAAGTGGAAACCTGTCAGAGAAGAAAAATTCAAGTATTTTCCACTAATAGAGAGCGACAGAAAAGTGGTAAGATTACAGCCTGTCAACGGCAGAAAACTTGCAAGACCCAATAAGGCAGTCCTATCGAGTTCCAGCTCTCACAGGTTTCACTGTATTTTACTGTGTTTTTGGTAAAAGTTTACACAGCAAACTAGGTTCCCATTCGACGATTTCTACACAAATTGTTCAGTGACATTAGTTACATTTTTCACAATGTGTCAAGATTCTCTTTAATTGCATTCTAGTTGTTCCGTTTCCAGTACTCTAGTTTCCCTGTCCCCTTATCTTCTCATCTTTGCATTAGAGTGACTGTTGACCTTTCGGTGTCATGTTATTGTTTTCTCACTAGAGCACCGTACTCATGGATAATGTCCTTTGTTTTGTGTGCCGATCTGTTACTTTGCTAAAGGTACACTCGGGATAGTTTCAGTACAAGGTTTAAATAGTATCTCAGGGCAGAATTCATATTCTTAACCACCATACTTGGAGCCATTGGTGGTGCAGTGGTTACAGCACTCGGCTGCTAACCAAAACGTCGGCGGTTGGAACTCACCGGCCACTCCATAGGAGAAAGATGTGGCAGTCTGCTTCTTTAAAGATTACAGCCTTGGGAACTCTATGGGGCAGTTCTACACTGTCTTATAGGGTCACTATGAGTTGGAATGAACTCAACAGTTTGGTTTGGTTTTTAACCACCGGACTCCACCACTTCTTGGTAGGTGGGGTTTTTAAGTGGGTGGGGAAGGAGGGAGTGGCACATCAGGAAGGGAAGAGTAGGCATTGAAGCTGCAAGCAGAAATACAGGAGGACTCCAACTCCGGAAGGGCCTTCCCAGCTCCTAGGAGCTGGATCCCTGGCAGAGTGTGTGGCTGAGGGGATATACAGCATGCCTAACAACCTGCCTGGACACTTACCAATAGAAATGGATACCACCCCCAGTTAGAAGGGGAGTGGGCAGCACAGCTAGAGCAGGGTCCTGGGCACCTTCTGCCGTGCTAGCAGTTAAGCCATTAGTTGCTGGAGCATAGGACATTCAGGGGGAAGAGGGTCGTAGGTCAGGGACCAGGGCAGGTTATGGGGTGAGAGCAGGTAAAGGGAAGGTAAGTGGAGTTTGCCAGGCCAAAGGAGAAGGGATGAGGCAGGGAGGTGAGGAGATAGAAGAGGAAGAAGGCAGAAAGGACGGGTGGTACAGTAGCACAGGGAGGAGAAGAGAGATGGGGGTGGGGAGGGAGGAGGGATGGTACAAAAGAAACTCACCTGCACCAGCAGTGAGAAACCCGTGTGGACCGAGCCCTGCAGAATGGAGTTACGGGTGGTCCCCACATACAACGTGTCTCCCCGGCCTTCTGCCACAGTGCGTACGGGGCCAAAGTCCTCAGGGACCTGGGAGCGGGGCAAGAGGGAAGAAGCTAGAGGAGTGCAGGACACACATGGGGGAGGTGGGGTGACATGTTGAGAAGAGGAGGGTCTATCGGTAGGAGCCAGGTTGGGGGGAAGCCTCCCCATCGTCATGTGAGCCTGCTCCCCCTCCTCACCTCCACCTCCTGCAGCTTGCTGTAGTCGGAACCCCAGAGGACCACCCGCCGATCGCGGCCCCCACCGGACACCAGCGTCCCATCCCGCAGGGTGCAGAGCCCAAACACGCCGCCATCGTGGGCACCCAGCACTGCCTGTGTGATGCGATTCCCACCTGCAGGGTGGCCAGGGCCAGGGGTCAGCACAGGGAAGCTGGCCCTGAACACCCCCTGAACGTACCTTGAACTCTTGAGCCTACATCCATCCGTTCACTCATCTTTCCATCCTTCTGTCTACTCTTCCACCCACACAGCCATCCAACCACTCACTACTCACCTACTCAAATACCCTACCATTTATTCATTAAACCATCTGAGCTAACATTTACCCATCCACCCATCTACCTTTGACCCATCTACCCATCCATTCATCTACTTATCTACTGATCTCCAACCAAATATCCACCCACCCATCAACTCATCCATCCTTCCAGCTACCCATATGTCCATCAATCCACCCACCCAGCTATTCACCCACCTACCTACTCTCTCACCCATTCATTCATCCATTCACCCACGCATCAATTTATCTACTGATCTGTCCATCCATCTATCCACCCATCTATTCTCTCATCCTTTCTTTCATCCATCATCACCTCTCATCCATTCATCCATATTCTCTGTCATTCAACTACCCATTCACCAGTCAATCCATCCTTCTATAATCTAAACATCCACTCATTTTCTAATCCATCTACCCATTCATCCATCTATCAATCCATCTGCCAATGGGCCCATCCATTCATTCATCCATTAACCCATTCAGTCAACAATTACTCAATCAGCATTTACTCTGGGCCTAGTCTTGTACTGGATGATACTGGAAACACACATGTGGTGACCAAGACAATCCAGGTCATACCCTCATTGGGTTCACAGTCCAGTGACAAAGACAGACCTATTACCAGTCAGTGACAACCCAAGGTAGTTGGGGCTAGGGTGGAGAAACCCAAGAAGCTATGGGATCCCAGAGGCAGTACCAGGCTTTGTGGGTCAGCAAGGGCTTCTTGGAGAAGAAGATGGCTAAGCAAGGATCTGAAAGTTGAGGAGGAGTCAGCTAGGACAAGCAAGGGTGGGAAAGTGCTCTAGGCAGAAGACAGTGAGACCAAGGAAGAGGCTGGGGGAAGAACTGGAGGAGAGAAAGGAGTAACTGTCTTCAATTCCCATCTTTCACATGTGGTGCCACTTCCTCCAAGCTAGCCGGGGTCTCTTTACATTAGACACATACATCATTCTGTCCACCTGTCCGACACCCTGAAGTCCCATGGGCTGGGCCAGTAGTGGGCCTGGGGCCGTGGAAATGACTCAGACTTAGTCCCCGCCCTCAGAGAGCTCACAGTTTGCCAGGAAAGACACACTGCCACCAAGTGTTCAGAGCTTATTCTCAGCTGCCTGATCTCAAGGAAACCTCAGAACAATCTTGTGAAGGAGGTAGTGATAGTATATGCATTTAATAGATGAGGCAAATGCATCTCAGACAAGAAACGTGACTCTCCCAAGGCCACACAAAGAGCACATAGCACTGTTAGGACCTGAACCCACGACTAACCAACTCCTAAACTCACATGCCGGCCCTGTCTAGGGTAATCCTACAGGAGACCTGGTTTCCCAAGGTCAGAAGAACTGATGCTTAAAGATATCTCTGCCTGCCACTCAGCTTACACGCAAGCAATCTGAGGTACAGAGGGGGAAAATCTTTACCTGAGGTCACACAGCGACACCTGGTTCAGACCTGATTCCCATATACCCATGTGCAGTATGGCAAAAGAAGTGAAAATGGCAGGAACTTTAGGGATTAAGTGCACTGACTGTGCCCAGCTCAGCTACTTACTATGCCACGTCCCTTTTCTGAGCCTACTGTATTTCATCTGTGAAACAGGAATAATATTCAATGCAGCCTTGAATAAGGAATATAATGTATTTGAAAGCAAAAATGCACAGGCCACAGAGCAGCAGAGCAAGAGGGAGAGTCAGGAACAGGAGGAGGAAATGAAATGCATGCCTAATTGCTTGTATGAATAAAATACCTCCTTTTCCATGAGACCAGAAGAACTGCATGCTGCCCAACTGCCATTACTGAACATTTTGATAAAAAAATTCTATAGAAGACTCCTGATCAAAAGAGGGAAAAATGTAGAACAGAACGGCAAATTCTCATGGAATTTCAGACTTTCTGGAGCCATTAAGACTGAATGAATGCCCAAAACTGTTGCACTAAGATAATCTTTAAACCTTAAATCAAAACTATCCCCTGAAGTCTTCTTTAATCCAAATAATAGGTTAGCTCATTTAGTTAAGAATGTTTGCCTTGAACATTGTGCTCTTGGAGGATTATCTACATGGGATCAAATTGACAACAGCAACTGGAAAGGACAAATAGGAAGCTTAGCGGGGCAGTGAGTTCATGTTAATGGGGAAGAAGCAATTTGGAAAAGGAGAGCGAGATGGGTTGCACAACTTGAAGAATATAATCAATGTCACTGAATTGTACATGTAGAAATTGTTAAATTGGTGTATGTTTTGCTGTGTATACTTTCAACAACAAAAATTAAAAAAAAAAAAGCTCAGGCCAAAAAACTCATTCATTTGTTCATCCCATCCATTTGCTGGGACAAACCATTCATTTCTTTATTCACATTCACCCAAAGGTTGGGGTAAGCTGTTATTCACTCCTGTCTTTTTGGTGGAGACAATCCATTAATTCATTAACACATTCACCCACCAGCTAGATTGGTCCATCCATTCATTCTTCTCCCAGCCTCTGGCTAGGATAACCTATTCATTCATTCGTTGATCCACCAGCTAAGACAATTCATTTATTCATTAACGAGGTCATCCATTGGTTAGACAACCATTCATTCATTTATCCATCTATCCACTGGCTAGGACAAGCAACTCATTTATTCATTTCCTGGGTCAACCTGTTCACTCATGACACTTCAATCCATTGGCTAAGACAACCACTGAATCATATTCACTCACTCATTCACCCATTTATAGATCCATTGACTGGGACAAACCATTCATGTAACTGTTCATTTACCTAATCACCCACCCACTAAGGGGGATGACAAAGTTATCTACTCATTCCTCCATTCCTTGATTAAGAATTCTTTCATTCATTCATTCATTCATTGATTCACTGGCTGGGACAAAGCATACACCTATCCATTCATCCTTCCACTGAGATAATCCATTTATTCATAATTCAGACTTGATCCCTAACATGGGATTTATAGACAACAAGTATAGGGAAACAGTAAAGGTTTCAGGGAGGAGGGGAAATTTGAGCTGAGCCTTGATGGGGATATTGGAATTAACAGACAAGGCTTTAATCTATTCTATCACAGGATACAAGCAAAGTTAGAAGAAGGGAGACACAGCCAAGGGTGTTAGGGGATTGGACTGGGGACCAAACATATGAAGTGACACTGACCTTTGCCCCAGACATAGAGGTTCCCCACAGAGTCCCCAGTGACTACGTCGCCACCTTCCAGAAAGGTCACGCACAGCACATACTTTGGTTTCTCGTGTTTCTAAGGCAGAGGAGGAAAGGAGGTGTCAGAAGGTCACTGAAGCAGGGGTGGCCTCCCAGAGCTCACTCATCATCCAGGACAGTGGTCCCAGGAATCCTCTCCTCGCTTTTGGCTGTGAGGCCCACATGGAGCATCCCTACCTCCAATGTGTCTGCCCCGGAGTGCTCGTGTCACCTCCAGGGTTAATGCTGGCCCCGTCGCCCTTTCCCACCATGACCCACCTCCTGCCTCCTCTCTCTCCTTCTGGACCTTTCTCTCTGCCCCTCAGTCTGCCTTCTCTCTCCCCCTCAGCCTCCCCTCTCTCTACCCCTCGGTCTCCCCCTCTCTCTCCCTCGGTCTCCTCTCTGCCCCTCAGTCCCCCCCCCCCACCGCCCCTTGGTCCTCCCTCTCTCTGCCCCTCAGTCTCCCCCTCTCTGTGTCCCTCAGTCTCCCCTCTCTCCGCCCTGCAGTGTCCCCCCTCTCCGCCCCGCGGTCTCCCCCCTCTCCGCCCCGCGGTCTCCCCTCTCTCTCTCCATCCTCTGTCTCTCAGGGTCCTTATCTCTGCCCCCCCCCCCACCTCGTTCTCCGTGGCTCCACTGTTTCATTTCCATCGGGGCCCCCTTTTAGGGCGGCAGCCCCAGCTGTCACCAAAGGAGGACAGCCCTGTCAGAAGTACCCCTGCATCTCCCCTCCCAGACCCTCTGCTTCCTGCTCAGTGTCTGTCTGTCCGTCTCAGCTCACGTGTCTCTGGCCAGTCAGCTCTGGCCTCGCTATGTTTGTTTGTAATATCGACAACCAGACATCCACTTAGTGAACACTCACTGTCTCCCAGGAGCTGCTATTCATCCTGTTGAATGTTCACAACTTTAGAGTTAAGGAGTTCCACCCTCACCTGACAAACAAGGAAACTGAGGCCCTGGCAGGCAATGTTTCAGTGCCCCTGCGACCCCCCCACCTCCAGGCCCCTCTGGGGTGTCTCCCTGGGCCTCCCTGCCTGCCACTCTCAGGGCCACCCCGTCCCTGCACCCCAGGCACTCACCTCAAAGAGACCCTGCCGCTTGCTCAGGCTGCCCCCCTCCAGGCTCCAGAAATAGATGTGAGATTTGCCGCAGGTGATGAGCATGGTGGGGTCCGTTGGGTGGAAGGTGGCCACCAGCACAGCCTCATTGGAGCACTTCGCGGGTGGGAGAGACTCTAAATGAAGATCTCAAAGCCACCAGGGCCACTATACCCACCCCACATAGGATGGCCCTATACAGCTGTGTGGGCTGTGCACTGTTACATGCTACTACTCCCACCCTTCCTATGTAGGCAAATCAAAGAACCGAAGGCAGGACAACCAGTGATGCATTATCATCTTCTTCATTTCCAGACACTTCTAGAGCCCCTACTCTGTGCTGACTGCCGTGCTAAGCACTTTACGTTCATGAACACGTGTAATCCTCACAATGTGAGGCAAGGCCCATTTAAAAAAAGACATAACAGTTGCCACTGTGTCAATTCTGACTCGTGACAACTCAATGTGTGTCAGAGTAGAACTGCACTCCATAGCGTTTTCAATGGCTAATTTTTCAGAAGTATATAGCCAGGCCTTTCTTCCAAGGTGCCTCTGGGTGGACTCAAACCTCCAACCTTCTGGTTTGCAGCTAAGCCTGTTAACTGTTTGCACGACCCAGGGACTCCAAGGCCCATTATTGCCCTCTTCTTACAAACGAAGAAGCTGAGGCTCAGAGAGGCGAAGTCACTTCCTTAAAACCACACACCCAGATAAGAGTCATGTTCAGAATTGAATTCACCCCCTTCTGACTCCAGACCCCAGCCTCTCAACCACTCCCCCTTCCCCAAGCAGTGAGCCCAGATCTAGAAACTAGGTCTCCTGCCCCTATCCCAGGCCGTAAAATAGGCTACCAGCCCAAAGAGGCAAGTCAAGGTTTGTCTCAGACGCCACAGGAATGTAGAGTTAGCAGCTGCCTTGTACTGAGCCTATTGCTGGGCCTGCTCTACCCATCCCCCATCCCCAACATCCTCGCCAAGGCCCCATGAAGAAGGTGCTACATAATCCCATTTTACAAATGAGACAACTGAAGCTCAGAGAGGGTAAGCCATTGCCCAAAGTCACACAGCGAGATAATGTAGTTCATAAAGTTATGTTCTACAACCCAGTTTGGTGAGTAGTGTCTTGGGTCTTAAAAAGCTTACGAGCAGCCATCTAAGACACAATCATGGGTCTCTACTCCTCTGGAGAAAACCCTGGTGGCATAGTGGTTAAGAGCTATGGCTGCTAACCAAGAAGTCAGTAGTTCAAATCCACCAGGCACTCCTTGGAAACCCTATGGGGCAGTTCTACGCTGTCCTATAGGGTCGCTATGAGTCGGAATTGACTCCACGGCAGCGGGTTTGATTTTTGTTTTTTACTCATCTGGAGCAAAAGAGAAGAAGGAAACCAAAGATTCAAAGAAGAAACTAGTCTACAGGACTAACTGCCTACATGAACCACAGCCGCATCTAACCTGAGACCAGAACTAGATGGTGCTCAGCTACCACTACTGACCATTCTAATCAGAGCCACAACAGATGGACCCTGAGAAAATGGGAGAAAAACATGGAACAGAACCTCAAATGCCTAAACAAAAAAACAGACCTACTGGACTGGTTGAGACTGGAGGACTCCTGGAGACCACTGCCCCGAGATACTCCTCAAACGCTGAAGTGAAACGAACCTGAGGTCACTTTGCAGCTAAATAACAAATTAGCTCAAAAAATGAGTGTCACCTCTAAGTACTGTGCTCCTTTAAAAAAGTCACCTATACGAAACCAATTGATCAACAATTACTTTAAAACAAAGACGAGAATGTAAGGGGGCAGGGAAACTAGATTAATGGAAATAGAACAACCAGAATGGAAATAATGAGAATGTTCGAGCATTGTGAAGAATGTAACCAATGTCACTGGACAACTTTCGTAGAAATTGTTGAGTGGGAACCTAAACTGCCGGGTAAAACTTCACTGAACTCAAAATAAATTTTTTTTTTTTTTTTTAAAGTCATAGGGCCAGCAAATGGCAAAAGCCAGGAGTAGAACCCAGGTCTATCTGATTCCAGACTCCTAATCACTGAGACTGGGCAAGTCCCACAGGGGCACCCCAGGGAGACGGAACGAGAACAGCCACCCTACCTTGACATCAACCACCTTGACTTCCTTGGCCCAGTCCCACACAGACAGCATGTGGTCATTGGATTCGTCCACTGCACAGAGCAGGTTGCCCCCATTCTATAAAAGAAGAGATGAGGGGAGGGGTCAAGGGGGTCAGGGTTGGTACCCCCACCATTACACCACCCAGCCCTTTAAAGGCTCTGAAACATGTTCAAATACACTCCCATTCAGATGCTATAAAACCATTTGAGAAGGTTTTTACAATTTTCCTTTTGTAATAATTCCTCCACAGAAACTCATCTAATTTACCCTCTGCCATCATTCAGAGTTAGGAATTCTAGCTGTGTGAACATCTAACCTCCATGTTAATATGAAATGAAGCTTTTATGTATCTGTAATCAAGCAAAAAATTTGGTATAACACTGACTTTTTTAATATTGTCATTAGGTGCCATTGAGTTGATTCCCACTCATGGTGACCCCATGTGACAGAGGAGAACTGTCCCTCCAGTAGGGTCTTCTAGGCTGTAATCTTTACAGGAGCAGATTGCCAGGTCTTGGTCCCTCAGAGCTGCTGGGTGGGTTCAAACTGCCAACCTTTTGGTTAGCGGCTGAGCTTTTAACCACTGCGCCACAAGGGCTCCTTGAGTTTTTTATACCTTTAGTTAAATTTAGGTTAATTTTGATTTTGCAGGGTTTTCGGTTTTTTCCCCCCAAGCTCTTAGATGTCTCCTTTAGGCTTCAGGAAACCTCTGGGGCCCTAATTCAGTACTTCTTAAACTGTCAGTGGGAAAAGACCAATCCATCACAGACCAGTACTTTTGTAAAATACGATAAAAACGTAAAATACGACAATAAAAAATGGCATACAATATCAATCACAAGCCCACAAATCTCACATGCAGATGTTGCCACAATGTCAAATTGCCCTACTAAAGGTTTAATCTCATTTTCTGTATGTTTCTACAGCAAGCAAACACTAAGGTTGTTGGGGCAAATGAGGACGAACGCCCCCCCAACCCCCAACGACGGCTAACAGGGCAGGCTGTGACGTCACAAACATGAGAGGGCGGTCCCGGAGGGCCTGGATTCTACCAATAGGCGTGGCTTGTATCTATGACATCACATGGAGGCGGGGCCTCGAGCTCCAGTTCAGCGGAGGGCACACGACTTACAGATTTGGAGAAGCCCACACAGCACACGGCTCTGTCAAACACCCCCAGGCCTAGCACGTGTAAGGTGGAGAGGGAAACTGAGTCCCAGATGCGCACATGGGGCGGCAGCGGCTGCAGGAAAGAAAGATGCCTGTTACCTGGGGGAGGCGAAGGAGGGGAACCTAGCTCCTTATCCCAAACCACTGCACCGCCACCCCCGCCCCCGCTCTGCCCAGTCTCCCGGCCCTGCCCCCCTTTTCTGCTTGCACCCTTCCACTCCATTACCTTCCCCTCCTTAGTGGTGCCCGCCATCTGTCCGGTGGCGATGGTGACCATATCCGGGTGGATAGCCATGCTGGCGGGAGAGGGGACAGATGGAGAGTGTTCAGCAGGAGGGCGGGCGCTTGAGGTCCAAAACCCCTCCCCCAGCAGGTGACCCTCACTCTGCTAGGTTATTCACGCCACAAGGTGGTTTATTGAGTTATTTAGTCAATAGTCATTAAGTTAGTTCTTCAGTTCCCAGTAAGAGGATATCCTCTGGGTAGTCCAGCTAGAGGCTAGACCCAGGCCTGGGGCGACTAATCCAAATGCCTGCAGGGCCTAAGCCAGGAGCAGGAAGCCATTTAAAGGGGCCGCTACCGATATGTAAAACTAAAAAAAAAAAAAAAAAATTTATTTTAATTAAAAACAAAAAAATAAAGGGGCTGCTGCCACCCACTCCAACTCACTGTCTGGAGTGCCTGCTCAGAGTTTTCAAAAAAAGAAAAATTCACCAACATTCGAAATATTAACAATATACTGTGTTGTTGTTTTTTTTTTCTGAGTTGGGCCTGAAATTAAGCAAAGGTATGGCCCCACCCCTCCACTGTGGTGATGTGGAAACAGGTCTAGTCGGGACCCTGAGCTACAGCTCTCTCAGCTCCCCTCCCTGGGGTGGGGTCCCCAGCGGGCAGGGCGGAGCCAGGCCTCACCACTTGATGTCATCATTGTGGCCGAGGTAGTGGCGCTGCCTCTGCTCCTCCACGCTGTACAAAACGGCCACAGAGGCTACAAAGTACACTATCTCTCCCGTGGGCAGCAGGCAAAGGTTGGCCCGGCAGTCTCGGCCTCGGTACCCATAGCTGGAGCCGCCCAGGGGCTAGTTAAGGAGCCTGTTGGGCAAGGCACCGGCACTTCCAGGCTGGCTGACTACCCGACTCAAAGATGTCATCGGAATTAGGTCTCCCTGCTCCCACTCTTAAGGAGCCCCAGTGGCGCAGTGGTTAAGTGCTTGGCTGCTAACGAAAGGTGGGTGGTTGGAACCCACCAGCAGCTACGGGGAAGAAAGATGTGGCAGTCTGCTCTGTAAAGATTTACAGCCTACTAGGGCTGGGTCCTGGGGACCATAGTTTCAGGGGACATCTAGGTCAACTGACGTAACATAGTTTATAAAGAAAACATTCTACATCTGCTTTGGTGAGTGGCGTCTGGGGTCTTAAAAGCTTGCAAGCAGCCATCTAATATAAATTAATTGGCCCCATCCCACTCACTGCAAAGGAAAACCAAAGACACAGAAAATACTAGCCCAAAGGACTAAAGGACCAAATTAACCAGAGACTCCATCAGCCTGAGACCAGAAGGACTAGATGGTGCCCAGCTTCCACCAATGCCTGCCCTGACAGGGAACACAACACACAGTCCTGGACAGAGCAGGAGAAAAATGTAGAACAGAACTCAAATTCACATAAAAAGACCAGACTTAATGGTCTGACTGGAGGAACCCCCAAAACTATGGACCCCAGATGCACTGTTAACCCAGAACTGAAATAATTCCCAAAGCCCACTCTTCAGACAAAGATTAGACAGGACTATAAAACAAAAAATAACACACGTGAGAAATGTGCTTCTTAGTTCATCAGATACACGAGACCAAATGGGTAGCTCCTGTCCAAAAGCAGGATGAGAAGGTAAGAATGTATAGGAACTGGTCGAATGGACACAGGGAATCTGGGATGGAAAGGAGGAGCGTGCTGTCCCATCGTGGGGATTGCAGCTAATGTCACAAAACAATATGTGTATAAATTTTTGAATGAGAAATTAACTTGAGCTGTAAACTTTCAACGAAAGCAGAATTTAAAAAAAGAAGAAGAAGAAAAGATTTACAGCCTAGAAAACCCTATGGGGCAGTTCTATTTTGTCCTAAAGTGGTGCTGAGTAGGAATCCATGGGACAGAAATGGGTTTGGTTTTTTGGCTTGGCTGCCCCCCTTATCCCCTGTAGGGAGTTGAATAGTGGACCCTTAAAATATGTCTGCATCTTAACTCCCGAAACCTGTGAATGTGACCCTTATTTGGAAAAAGGGTCTTTGAAGATGTAATTAAGTTAAGGATCTCAAAATGAGGTCATCTTGGATTATTATCCAAACCCCCAAAAAAACCCATTCCGACTCATAGCGACCCTATAGGACAGAGTAGAACTGCCCCATAGGGTTTCCAAGGAACAGCTGGTGGATTTGAACTAATGACCTTTTGGTTAGCAGCCAAATGCTTAACCACTGGGTCACCAGTGCTCCGATTGTATCCAGGTGGGACCTAAATTCAGTGGTAAGTATCCAAATAAGAGAGAAAAGAAGATATAGACGCAGAAGAGAAGGCCATGCTTCGTCAGTCTATCCAGTCAATCGGCCTGGCATTGTTTTAAGTTTCTGTTCTATCTCCTAGTTCAGTGACTAGTGCCTGGCGTTTTTAAAGCTTGCTAGTGGCCACCCATTGCATTGGGCAAATCTGCTGCAAAAAAACCTCTTTAAAGTGTGAAAAAGCAAAGATGTCACCTCGAAGACTAAGATGCACCTGACTCAAGCCATGGTGTTTTCAATTGCCTCATATGCACGTGAAAGCTGGACAATGAATAAGGAAGATCGAAGAATTGATGCCTTTGAATTGTGGTGTTGGTGAAGAATATTGAATATACCGTGGACTGCCAAAAGAACAAACAAATCTGTCTTGGAAGAAGTACAGCCAGAATGCTCCTTAGAAGTAAGGATGGTGAGATTTCATCTCACACACTTTGGACATGTTATCAGGAGGGATCAGTCCCTGGAGAAAGACATCATGCTTGGTAAAGTAGAGGGTCGGTGAAAAATTGGAAGACCCTCAACAAGATGGACTGACGCAGTGGCTGCAACAATGGGCTCAAGCATAACAACAATTGTGAGGAGGCGCAGTACCAGGCAGTGTTTCATTCTGTTGTACATAGAGTCACTACAAGTCGGAATTGACTTGACAGCACCTAACAACAACAGTAGCCACCCAAGATACAATAATTGGTCTCTATACAACTGGAACAGCAGAAGAAGACGACGACCCAGGAACTGGAGAAGGAAATAGACTGCAGGTTTAACAGCCTCCATAAACTGCTACCTCCACTACCATGAGACCAGAAGAAATGGATGGTGCCTGGCTACCATTACTGAACGTTTTGATCAAGGACCCAACAAATGGATCCTGATCAAAAGGAGGGTAAATGTGGAACAGAACTTCAAACTCATACAGAAACCAGACTAACTGGCTGCATTGAGACTGGGGGAACCCTCCAAACTAATGTCCGGAAATAATCTTTAAACTTTGAACCAAAACTATCCCATGAAGCCACTGTTAACCTAAACAGTTTAGCCCAATTAATAAAAAATGTTTGCCCTTAGCATAGCGCTTATAAAGAATTATCCATATGAGCTTAATCTGACAACAGTTTATCTAAAACACAGATGAGAACTTTAAGAGGCAGAGAGCCTAAATTAATAGTGATCAAACAATATGGGTAGGGACAGTGATAATGGTGACACAATGTGAAGTACGTAACCAATGTTACTGAACTGTGCTTGTAGAAATTGTGAATAGACACACAGTCATGGGCCACATAACGTCCGTTCAGGCAATGTCCAACCGCATATACGTCTGGTGGCCCCATAAGGTTATAAAAGAGTTCAGAAATCCTGACTGGAGAACAGGACATAGTGGACATACCCAGACGCAGGGGATGTAGTGAATGCAACAGCCTCCCACATGCAACACATACATACCATGTGTCTTGTATACAAAGCAACTGTGCTGCCAGGCATATAGTGGTACAGTATATAGATGACCTATAACGTGTCTTGACAGTCATAATGAACGCCTATGTTACTGCCTTCTGTAGGTACTATACTGTACTTTCTATCGTTATTTTAATATGAACTTTCCCTACTTAAACAAATAAAAAGTTTACCGTTTGACAGTATATGCTTTGACTCATAAGCAGCAGCATTTAATCTCATGTATCATGTGTCTCTTGAGTGTTGTAGCATTATCTGTTTAATTTTCTTTTGAAAATATTACCGTGAAGTGCATCATGGCTCCCAAATGCAGCAAAACCAGTGCTTGTGATAGCAGAAGCAAGAGGCAAAGGAGAAGTATCGATTTGGAAGTGAAACAAAAGGTATCCAATATAGCTTTGCTAAGTATATAATATGGTGTTCGCACAAAGTCCAAAGCACATAATATTCTACTTCACAGAACATACTGTGGACATTAAACTACGTATGGCTGTATATTAAAAAAAAAAAAGAAGAAGCCCATGTGAGGATGGAGGCAGAAATTGGAGGGATGTGGCTGTAAGTCCAGAAACACTAAAGGTTGCCGGCAGTCACCAGAAGCTAGGAGACAAGCATTCAACTAACTCTTCCCGAGAGCCTCTGGAGGGATTGTGGGCCTGCCAACACCTTGATTTTGGACTTCTGGCCCCCAAAGCTGTCAGAGGATAAATTTTTGCTGTTTTCAGCCACCCAGTTTATAGTAATTGTTACAGGAGCCACAGCAAACAAATATACTCTCCATAGCCCTCAGAACAGCCAGAAAAATCCCATTAAAACCTGTTACCACCTAAGTCAACCCATCTCCATCCAGCGCCAGCCACACTAGCCTCCATCATCCTCCATGTTCTCACCTCAGGGCCTTTGCACTTGCTGTTCCTTCTACCTGAATGCTCTTCCCTCTGATCACTGCATGGCTCGCTCACCTCCTTCAGGTTTCTGCTCAACTGTCAGCTATTTAAAACTGCAAACCCACTGCCACTGTCTCCCATCCCTGCTTTATACTCCTCCAATGCACTTAACAGCAGCCAACATGCTATCAACTTAACTTATCTTGGTTACTATCAGTTTCCTCCACTAGAGAGTCAACTCCAGGTGGGCAGGGATTTTTAACCATTTTGTTCAGGGTCTGGTATACAGCAGATACTGAGTTCAATACCTGTTGAAGGAAAGGCTGTCCCTCTGCTGCTCAGAACTTTCTATGGCTCCCCAGTGCTCCTAGGAGGAAGTCTAAACTCCTCCCACTGGCCTAATGATCCTGCCCACTTCCTAGCCTTAGTCAGGCTCCTGCCTGCTCTTTCTCTCTGATCTCAGAGTTCCTCAAAACGTCCAGATCATTACTGCTACCCTAGGCCTTGGCAAGAACCTCTTCCTTTGCATAATACACTCCACCCGCCACCCTTCTCAGTTATCACCTCCTCAAAGCAGCCCTCGGGCTCACTTCCTCCACAGTACTTATCCCATTCAGTAATTATCTAGTTTATCTGTCAACTGTCCATATGCCTCAATTAGACTGTGAGGTTCATGATAGCTGAGACTGGGATGTTTTGTTCACTTCTGTGCCTCCTCCAGGAAGCCCTCCTTGATGCCCTGGCTGGGTAAGCTACCCCCTCAGAATTCACCCAGCCTCCTGGGATCCACCATCTCAGTCCTGCCTACTCTGCGCCATCACTGGGGACAGGTATATATGTGTTCCCACTGGACTCTGAACCCCATGAGGGCAGGGTCAACGCTGTCAAGGTCATTGCTGTGTCCCCAGCCCTCCACCCCAGTAGATGTTCCGAAAAGATCTGCATGTCATTGTGAATATCTCAACCCCACAGAAACTGCTCCACCCTTCCGCCATTTTAGAGACGAGGGGAACTGAGGTCCACAATGATTTTTGTAGTCTCAGCTGCCTCTGATTTGATGCTTATCAAGCGCAGCCTGGCACAACAGCTTGGCCTGTTTCCCAGAATATTTCCAGCTGCCGACTCTGGGCTTGCAGAAGGCCAGGCCATTTCACTAACTTCCCTGTCTCCTCCAGAGCAGTCACCAAGGCCCAGAGAGACGCAAGCAGGGGCTGGGACCTTGGGTTGCTGACTTGAAGCCCACTGGGCTCTTTCGAAAAAGCTTGGGACCCAGAGCCAGAGGTTCTTGCCTCAGATCTGCTCCAGCTCCCTAGGACAGGGCCCAGTCCACTCTCTTGGTCTCAGTTTCCTCATCTGGAAAGTGGGGGTAATTGCCAACCCGCTGGCCTTAGAGAGCTCTCAGAAGATGCTCGTTGTGAAAATATATTCTCAATTCTATGAAAGAGAAGGGTTGTATTATTCAACGTACTCATACACAAAAGAGCTTAGAACAGTGCCTGACTTATAGAAAGTGCTCAATAAAGATTGTTGTTGTTAGCGGCCATTGGGTCAGCCCCTGACTCATAGCAACCCCATGTGTTACAGAGCAGAATTGCTCCATAAGGTTTTCTTTGCTGTAATCTTTATGGAAGCAGTTTGCCAGGCTTTGCCCTTGCAGAGCCACCAGCTGGGTTTGAACTGCCAACCTTAGGTTAGCAGCTGTTCCCAAACCACTTGTACCACCCAGGCTCCTTCAACAAAGATTACTTATTTTATCAGTTCCTATTTATGGGCACATATTATAAGCTCAGCACCTTTACACATTATTGGATAATCCTATGGGTCTGAGATCCTGAAAGCTATTTTTCAGAAGAGGGGACTGAGGCTCAGAGAGGCAAAGTGACTTCTCCAGGGTCACACAGCCAGCCAGAGGCTAGGCTGGGGCCTGAAGTCACTTCTGTCAGTCTCTAAAGCCAGGGCTCTTACTAATTACTAACCTCTTGGCACAGTGGTTAAGAACTCGGCTGCTAACCAAAAGGTTGGCAGTTCGAATCCACCAGCCCCTCTTTGGAAGCCCTATGGGGCAGTTCTACTTTGTCCTATAGGGTCACTATTAAGTCAGAATCAACTCGACAGCAACAGGTTTGGTTTTTTTGGTTTCTGTTTCTCAGATACACTAAGCTCATTCCAGCCATGGACCCTTGCACCTGCTGTGCCCTCTGCCTAGAACACATTCCTTCCAGTGCTTTCCATGCCATTCCTAACTGTTTAGTTCTCAAGTCAAATGTTCCCTCCTCAGAGGAGCCCGGCTACTCCCCTCACGTGACCTTAAAATTCCTGTCTTCCCAGTGTTTGTCAGCAACTGAAATTATCTTGTTGATTTAATCACAGGGTTCTGTGTTACCATCTGACTCCCCATTCTAGAAGGTAAGCTCCATGAAGAACACAGCTTACACCCAGAAGAGAATCTGACATATGGAAGGCATTCAGTAAACATGTACTGCATTAACGAACCATAAAAGGTCATTTTGGCCAATCTGCTTTCCTCTGCGCTCTTCAGAGCCAGGGTCTTCCTGGCCCCTCAGCCACAGAGGCCTGGAAGTCCCGCCTCAGTACAGAGTCCCTCCCTCCTGCAGCCCCACACTGAAGTGCTTCTGTCCTCCTGACTTAGGGGGTTTTTGTTGTTGGGTGCTGTCAAGTTGATTTTCAGCTCAGCGATTCCGTGTTAAAAACTAAAACTGCCCCATAGGTCTTCCTAGACTGTGGAATCTTTACCGGAGCAGATCACCAGATCCTTCTCCCTCAGAGCAGCTGGATGGGTTCTAACCGCCAACCTTTCGGTTAGCAGCCAACCTTTCAGTTAGCAGCTGAGCACTTAACCCAGTGCCACTAGGGCTCCTTACTTGGGGCCGGGGAAGGGGGGGGGGGTGAGGGGGGGGGGAGGCGGATACCAACAAAACCAAACCAGCTGCTGTCCAATCAATTCTGACTCATAGCTACCCTATAGGACAGGGCAGATCTGCCCCATAGGGCTTCTTCCAAGGCTGTAATTTTTATAGAAGCAGACTGCCACATCTTTCCCCGCTGGAGCAGCTGGTGGGTTCAGCTGGTGGGTTCGAACAGCCTACAACCTTTCGGGTTAACAGCCAAGCACTTAACTCTTCCATCACCAGGGCTCCTTACTTGGGGGGGGGGGGGGGAGGGTGGGCAGAGAGGGATTAAAACAAAAGGATACACCCAGTCCAGCTTGAGCCGGCAGGCAGGCAGCTCTGAGCGCGTGTCCAGGCTGTAGGTGGGCGCCAGCTCGTCAGGAATCAGCATGGGCACAGGGCGGCCCCTCAGGAACATTTTCACGGAGCCCTCCTCTGCCGGGACACCCCCAGAATTCAGGCGCAGACATCAGCCCCCATCCCCATTCCCTCTCCCCTTCAGGCTGCACCTTTTTCTTTTTCTAAACAGGTGGGGAAACTGAGGCCTGAGAGGCCAAGACCCAGTAGCCAGGTCTCTGGATCTCCAGCTCCCGTGCTCAACCCAGCAGGCTCCCAACTGAGCCCCTCCCCCTCTCCCCACTCACCCAGGCTGAAGATAACTTCTTTGGTTTTGCTGCCAGGAAAGGCCAAAAAAAAGAAAAGGAAAAAAGTGACTGAGGGGACGGGCCTGAGAAAAGAGGAGAAACCACTCCCCACCCCCACCCCCAGCGTTTCCCCGAGGTTTCCGAAGAAGCTTGGGACCGCGGAAGGAGCGGGAGCGGAGCGCTGGCTCTCTGCAGGCCGTGTGCTTTGCTCGGTTGAGCGTGCAGAGCCTAAGACACAGGCCCAGAGAGGCAGTGATCGCCCAAGATCACACAGCACGAAGTGGTAGGGACACGATCCTGCAAAAGAAGAGTCACCAGGGACCCCTCCCTAATAGGCACGATGGGCCCCCCTCAGCGCTCCCCACCCCCAATCCCCCAGCGCCCCAAACTTTAAGCAGCAAGGGACGAGGTGAAGGTTTAAGGGAAGGGGCGTGTCTCTACATTCTCGCCGTCAGCGGAAAAGGGTGAACTCTCGCCGGCCTAGGTCTCTGGGGAGAGGGAGACCTGGGGTGCAGGCCCCGGGAGTAGGGGGAAGTGGGGGGGTCTGCGAAAGGGTCTCACCCAGGTCCAAAGCTACTCATGGCGGCGGCTGGCGGAGCTTCGGGGCCGGGGGTGGAGCTGGGATCGGCTCCGCCGCTTCCGGCCCTGGGAGGCGCCGCACCGCCCACCCGGGCCGGGTCTCCGTGGCCAAACCCGGGAGCGGATGGGTCACACCCGGTCCCACATCCCAGGCTATGGGGTCCTGATACCAGGCTCTTTTGAGGGAGCATGGTGGTTGAGAGCACGGCCTCAGGAGTGCACCTGTCTCAGTTAAAATCTCAGTTCCGCCACTTCCAAGCTGTGTGGACAAGTTGCCCACCCTCTCCCTGCCTCAGTTTCCTCATTTTAAAAATGGTAAGATTATCTACCTCCTGGGTAGATTGTTGCGAGGATTAAATTGATTAAGTCATGTAATGTGCCTAGAGTAGTCCCTGGCACATAGCACTATATATATGTTTGCTTTTATTTTAGAAGGGTTGCAAAGCGTGGTTTTCGACCCTGGACCTCCTTAGCCCCGCGCCGTCTCCAAGTCCTGACCACGCCCATTGCATCATGTCTCCACCCTTACGTTTTGACTCCGCCCATACGTTTAGTATGGCCCCGCCTCCGGGGAGTTGACCACGCCCAACATTCTGATCACATCCAACTCCTCCTTCTGACCTTGCCCCTGAGTTGGGTCTCTCTCCGTAGTTGACCGCTCCCTTCGGCCCCCGCCCCTGCTCTGGCCCCACTAGCCACTCTGACCACGTCCATTTTCACGTGGCACAGTTCCCGGTTAAGACGGCTCTCCCTTATGAGATTTGACCAAGCTCACCAATGGCCCCACCCAACCTTCAAACTGGGCCCGTTTCTGCCCAGCAGGGCACCTGCGATTGGACACGCCCCCATCTGGTCTCAGCTTCCATGACCACCACTAAAGGGCTGATTATCCAATAGGCAAGGTAAACACGGTGCTTACCTTGTTTACCATATCATCTGTAGTGAACAATTTCACATTTTTTTCACCACATCAAACATTCTGCTTCTAGGCATGGCTGCCACCTGTCTCTCTCCCAACCCCACAGCACCTTTCTACAGAATCAAAGTCTTCAAATTTACAATCCCCGACAGGGACGGAAGACCCAGTAAGCAAGGTAAGCACTGGCTTACTTGTGCTTACTAGCTAATCTGTAATGACCAATTTCACAATTTTATCAAAGATGTGGTGAAATCCATGTGAAATTGGTCACTACATATTATTAAGTAAACACAAATCAGCTCGTGTTTACCTTGTTTACTGGGTAATCCGCCCCTGCCCCCACCCCAAGTTCTGATTCTGCCCAGATTAACACGATGGCCACGCCCTCAAATCCAATCTTGTCCCTAGCTATGATTCCCCCTTTTTTGCAGAAACTCTACTGAGCCGTCTGCCTGGACCCACCCCTGCATCAATGGAGACTTTTCTTTACCATAATAGCCACGCCCACAAACCTGGCTCCGCCCTGACTTCCACGCTGGCTTATCACCCTACTGACCTGTTAGTGCCTTCCGTGTTCTAGTTTTCACCCCCTCAGTATTGGCTCCGCCTTTCCAGGCTGCCCACTTTGACCCTGCCACCTCGAGATTGGTCCCTCCAGGCCTCTAGCACTATCCTCGAATTGAGAACTGTCGGACCCAATTCCAGGTCCCATGACATGACCCCGCCCCCTGACAGTTACCCTTCCTTCTTGGCGCTACAATTGCTGCTGGAGGAAGTGGTGCGGCTGCGGGGGTCCTCGCGGCGCACCAAGGCGAGGCGCTCTGGTGACAGATAACGGCGGCCACTGCAAAGAGAGAACACAAAGTTGGGGCGGAGCCTGCGAGGGCGGCTGGAGAGCGCTGCGGACCGGCGAGAACCTGCCGGCACCCTCCGCTGCTGGAGTTTGGGCACATGAGTCCCTCCTTCTCTACGCAAACAGCCTCAGTCACCCACAAGGTCTTGGAGAAGGCTGGGGATCCCCGGTTTCCGTGCCTTACCTGCGCCCAGAGGTCGCCTCCTTCTTGGGGGAGGATGGGGATGTAGCATAGCCGCCCACACGCCGCGGGGGTCCCGAGCCATTGAGTGGCGTCCGGGTGGGAAGGCCTTTCAAGAGGTGACACACTGGACGGATGGGGTTAGAGGGCGGAGCAGTGTGAGTGCGAGGTCCGGAGCTCGGCCCCTTCCCCTCTCCCCCTTCAGTCTAGAAAGAATACCCGAGGCGGTGGTGCCTAGACGCGGGGGTGCCCGACCCTTGGGGGTGCCACGCGCGCGCAGCGTCGCGCCCTGTTCTTCGCACACCCGCAGACGACGCAGCGCGTCCGCCAGCGCCGCTTTTAGGACCGCCAACTCATCTTCCTGCAGCTGCAGCCGCTGCTCCAGTGCCGACACGCGGTCGTCCACCTCCATGCCGCTCGTCCCCGACAAATTGTCATCTGGAAGGCGGGGGAGCGCTGGCTACAGGGAGGACCCAGGAGCTCCAACGCCGGGGGCGTCCCTCCACCTGACCCAGGTCCATGCTGGGGGGCCAGCCACACCCCCTTCCTCTCCAGCAACCCGGGGCTGGGACGCTTGGAGATCAGCCAAGGAAGAGGGCCCCAAGGGGAAGGAAATCCCCACCGCTCTCCAGTCCTTGCCCCACACGACTCTCTCAGTCGCAGCGCCCTACCCATGTGACCTTGGGGAAGTCCCTTCCTTCTAAGATTCAGTGATTCCAGGAGCAAGTCGAAGAATCCTTGATCTGGGTTTAAGATTCTGTGACTAAGATGCTAAATATGTATGAGTGATATTAAGATTTGAGAGCTGACACCAACCCACTTCAAGTGACACTGACGTTCTAGAATTTGTCCCCAACGTTCTCTGACAAATATCAATATTCTCTGACGGCTACTGTTTCTAAGACTTTCCAACTCATAAGATTCTCCGCAGCCCCTCGTCTTCTCACCAAGGGGTTCGACCCCAGAGCCAACCGCAAGGGCGGGACTTCTGCGACCCGTAGCGGCAGACGTGGGGCATGCAGGCAGCGCATCACAGACCCAGGAGACCCAGGGAAAGGAAATGCTGACAGGGGTCTGATACTCAAAACTCTCTTGCCTAGCCGGGGTTTGCCACCTCTGTCTTCCCTCTTGATTTCGCTTCTGTACCCCGCGCTTCAGATACAGCTTTCCCGCTCCTCTCCACCTCATGGGTGCAGCCAAAATGATTCCCGCACTTCCCCCCACTCCCCTCCTGCATTTTCCCGAGTTGGACCGGGGGAGGACAAAGGTACCCCCCTCCCCCACCCTCTCCCAGACCACTCATACCCAGACTCATGGCTCGCCACAACCGAGGAGGCCCTGGCTCCCAGCCCGGTAGAAGTTAAGAAGCTGTCATAAGCAGGGACAGGGCGTGGAGGTCGCAGCAGCCATCCCCGCTCCGCAGTGCCACCGCCCACCCCTCCCCTACCTCCCCCGCGGCCCAATCGCCGTCTGGGCTTCGCCCTCCCTGCCCCCACCAGCGCCTCCCAAGTCCAGAGCCTGGACCTGCATTGGAAGGTGGGGGCCTCCCGAAGTCGAAGGGAGAGAACTGCCCGGACTTGGAACTCAGAAGTGGAGGGGATCTCAGGGTTCTGCTGGCATCACAGTTTGCAAAGGGGAAAACTAAGAACAGAGTTGGAGGGGAGTGTGCAGAGACACGCCCGAGATCACATAGCCAATAGGAGCGGGGCCGAAGAGGATGTCTAATCACTTGGTTGTGCAGAGCCCCTGCTTAAAAAAACCAAACCCCCTGCCGGGGAGTCATTCCGACTTATAGTAACCCTACAGGACAGAGTACAACTGCCCCATGGGGTTTCCAAGTCTGTAAATCTTTAAGGTGAGTGCGAACTGCCGACCTTTCACTTAGCAACCAAGCACTTCAACCACTGCACCACCAGGGCTCCCCTCCTTACCTATCTTTAATAATCCTACCAAAAAAAGAAATGGGATCTGTTATGGGAGCAAAACTCTTAGCATGCTTCCTGGCTCATACGTGCTCCATGAATCCAGAGTATAATTAACTATAATTCTTACACCTAATGCTCCCTGGGGTCTCTAGGTGGCGAAAACGATTTGCTCTGGGCTGCTAAACGAACGGTTTAGCAGTGGTGCCAAAGAAGAAAGGCCTGGCGAGCTGCTTCTATAAACATTACAGCCAAAAAAAAAAAAAAAAAAAACCTATGAAGCAGTTCTACTCTGTAACAAACGGGGTCGCCATGAGTTGGACTCAACGGCAAAGGGTTTGGGTTTTTTGTTGTTGTCAAGTCGATTTGGACTCACAGCTACCCCATGCGACAAAGTAGAATTGCTACACGGGGTTTTCTAGGCTATAAGGTCTCTATGAGTTGGAATCAACCGGGGGCTTACGGAATCTTTTAAAAAATCTTTAGGGAAGCAGATCACCAGGTCTTTCTCCCACAGACCCGCTGGGTGACTTTGAACCACCAATCTTTTGGTTAATAGCTGAGCACTTAATCTTTGCGCCGCCAGGGGTGGCGGCAGAGGAGGAAGGGGACCAAGGCCCAGGCAGGTGAAGTTACTTGTGCAAGGACACACAGTCATTCTAGGGACAGAACCAGTGCTTGAACCTAGGCTGGCCTCCAGACTGTCTTAGGCACCCTGTCATCCTGCCTTTTAGAGTAGAGGAGCAAGGAGGATAAATTCACATTCTGCGTTTTCTGGCACTGGGGTGTGCGCATAGGGAGTGAGCCTCCAAACCCAAAGACTGTCCCTTCTCAGTCCCCCCGGGTGAAATGGAGGTGTTCTCACCTTGACCCTTCAGCCCCCACCCAACAGAGGTTAGCTGCATTCTGATACCTTGGCCTACCTCCCCACCCCTCCCCTGAGATGTCCCAAGCCCTCTGCTCCCTCCTGACCATTTCCCCTCCCTCTGCAGCCCTTTTGCCCTGATTCTAACCCCCACCTCCCACTTCCCCTCCCCTCCTCTGCCTCCAGCTCCTCTCAGCTAGGCCTGTCACCAACAATAGCCCTTCTGATAATCAGATCCATTTGTCTAGGGAAAAGGGGTGGGTCCTAATGGGTGGGAGGGGCAGGGCCTGAGGATTTTGGAAGTAGTGGAGGCAAAGTCCTCTGGCTGTCCTACCCAGTCCCACACCCTGCCCACAGCCCATTACCAACCCTCTCTCCCTGCCTGCCTCTGATCTATTTGTCCCTCTGCCAGGGAGAGGGAGGAGGGTCCTAGAAGCGTGAGAGGGGCTAGGGAGGGCAAGGTCCAGGCCCGACTGACCCCTAGGCCTTCCCGTCTTTCAAACCCAAGCTCTTGTGGGCTCTGCCACATCTCTGTCTAGCAGAGGTGGGTCCAAGCAGGTGGGAGGTTGGGATCTTGGCTTTGGGGAGCGGAGGCTTTGCTCTGAGGTCAAGGTCTGCTAGGGGGAGGAAGAGGAATCTTCGTCAAGGGACGGGGATGGGGACTTGGAAGAAGGAGGCTGGGGCGGGAGGAGATGAATCTACCCCGGGCGGGGCCAGAATCGGAACTGAGGGAAGGGGTCTCACCGTTGCAGTATTGCAGCAGCGAGGACGTGTCGTAGAGGCCGCAGAAGGCCGGGCCGCGCTCCGCCATCGCCCCGCCACAGCCACCACTGGCCCCCCCGGCCCCAGCCAGGGCCCGGTCCCCCCCCTAGGCCCTGCCTCCCGTTGCCATAGCAACGCCCTCCGTTCCAGCATCCCCAGCTCGGCCCGCCCGGCATCAGGCAGCAGGCGCCGGACCTGGCACCCGAGTCATCCCCCAGGATGCCTAGAAAAAGGGGTCGGGACACCCCAGGCCAGGCACCTCCAACACAGTCCTCAGGCCGGGATTGGCTGCGCCGAGATGCCCCTTGGTACCGTCTGGCCCCGCCCACAAGCGGCGCTTCTTCTCTCTGGACCCTCGCCGGTTCATGACCAATGAGAGCCTGTCGCGCACGTCCTTCCACCAATAGAGATGCAGAGGGTTTGGAAGGGGCAGGGCCTTCTCTGCTTTTCAACCTGAGGCGTAGCCCCCGGCTCTGGGAGGAGGATGAAGTGGAAGAAGACTCTCCCATATCCCCCAAACCTCTTCGCTAACCATTCATTGGATTCCCCAAAAACCCCCTTGCAAGACCAGGGCCCGACCCTAAAGCCTCGAAGCCACGCGGATATCCACTAGCTCCGCCCATAAAGTCTTATTCTAGCCCAGTCCGTAGAGCCCTTGTTTATTAGATCTAGACCCGCCTCCACGGCTCTTAGCTCCACCCGCAGAATCCTGCCGGAGCCGACGTTCTATTCCCGCCCCCAGAGCCTTTAGCCTAGCCCTCTTTAGGTCTGAAGACTGTAGTACTTTGCTCAGTTCACAGAGCCCTTGACCCGGCCTTCTTATAGGATTAGCTCCGTCCCAGGAGTTTAGACCCCCCCTCCCGCTCCCCTCAGGTCTGTTAGTCCCTCCCTAACCTTTCCTTCCACATTCCTAGCTGTGCCCCCTGGCCCTTAACTCCGCCCTTAGAGCCCTCGTTTCCCACAACCGTATTATCCAGTCCGGGTTTTGGCATAGGCCCAGCCAAGAGGCGAAGACCGGCTGGTGGTGTCAGTCGGAGCTGGCTCCGAAGTCGGGGGAGGAGGGGAGGGCAGAAAACCTGATAATGGATTTGAAGAAGACTGGCCCGCCTTCCCCAACTCCCCACTGAGGGTCCCCATGCCATGAAATGAGCCATACCATGTTTACCAGACGAGAGAAGCGGGGCCAAGAGCGGAAAGAGATTTGCCTCTGGACACCAGGGAGACGGTAGAAAACAGGGCTTTGGAACCATACTTAACTGGTTCGAATCCTGACGCCACCACTTCTGGCTGTGTGACCCTGAGCCTCTTAAAAGGAAGGGGGAGGTTGTGTCATAACCGTGCCTATCTCTTTCACTAAGGAGCCCTGGTGGCCCAACGGTTAAGCGTTTGGCTGCTAGCCAAAAGGTTGGCGGTTCAAGCCCACCAGTGGCTCCATGGGAGAAAGAACTGGCGTTCTGCTCCCATAAAGACTACAGCCTTGGAAAACCTATGGGGCAATTCTACTCTGTCCTATTGGGTCGCGATGAGACAGCAACGGGTTTGTTTGGTTTATTATGTGCCAAGCTCTGTTCTAGGTGCTGAAGTTACACTAACAATCAAGTCAGCCCCAGAGTTTGCTCTCGCTGTCTTACAGTCCTGGTGGCACTCACGTCACTAGTGGGGTGAGGGCGTGCGGATGGCACCTGGTTGACACTGTCGGAGGGGGTGACACCAAAATGTCTGTCCATAAATTTTTCGTACACTATTTCAGTAGAATTTATTTTTTATAAAAATATCCCTGGAGTTAATTATAACAACAAAAACATTTTTCAAAAGTCCAGCTCACAAAAAACAAAAACAAAAACCTCATTGCTGTATAGTCTATTCCGACTCATAGTGACCCTATGGGACAGAGTAGAACTGCCCGATAGGGTTTCCAAGGAGCGGTTGGTGGATTCGAACTGCCGACGTTTTGGTTAGCAGCCAGGCTCTTAAGCACTGTGCCAGCCGGGCTCCGAGCTGTCATTATTATCCGATTATAATGACGCTTGGAATCACCTCAGCCGGTGCAACAAACGCACGCTGTTGTTTTCCTTATTCTGATGTTTTTATAGTAAGTGATTTTGTCAAATTTTCTGGTGTTTAGCTACAATATTGTGGTAATTAGTCTTGTGAACTTATATCAATAAATTTTTTGAGAATGAAGTAGTAATGAAAGGAAAAGAAGGATAAAAATCAAAAAAGGCTTCCACTCAGTTACTAATTATGTAACTAATAAAGTAACTCAATGTAGAAACATTTTACAAAACAATTTTATTGTTACGATTCATATCATCATGAAATATTACACGTAAGCAATTTACAACTATATTTATCACATATTATCCTATGATGAAAATCGATAATAAACGTTACTAAAGATTCTGTACGGTCTGGAATGAGAGGAGATCCATTGGGTGGGGGTGACACCATGAGCTACCACAGTGGGTGACACCAACCGCAGTGATGCCGCTGCCTGGTGGCGCAGTGGTTAAGCGCTCTGCCGCGAACCGAAGAGTCGGCAGTTTGAACCTACCAGCCTGCTCCATGGGAGAAAAGGGGTGACAGTCTGCTTCTATAAAGATTACAGCCTTGGAAACCCTATAGGGGCAGTTCTACTCTGTCGTATAGGGTCGCTATGAGCAGAATGGACTTGATGGCAATAGGGTTGTTTGTTTTAGGTTAGTCTTTCAGTTCAATGTAGGAGAAAAGTCATCATACCCAAAACAGATAACATTTATTGAGCACTCACTGTGCTAATCCTCACCGCAAGTCCTATCTTCACTGCCATTTTACAGATGAAGAAATAGGCCAGGAGCTGGTAAGATAATTTCAGATGATAAGACAAGGTGATATGATCAAGCAGAATGGAAAGGTGAAGCTAATTTAGGGAGGGTGGAGTCAGAAAAGATCACTCTGAGGAGGTGACATTTGAGCTGAGACGTAAATGACAAGAAGGAAGCAATCGTGGATGGAGTTGAACGGGGAAGCTTTTCAAGAAGTGGAAACAGCAAGCACAAATGTCCTGAGGTAGATATGAGTTTGAGATATTCCTGGAGCAGCAAGAAGGCTGTTGAGGATGGAGCAGGGAGTGACAGGAGAGTAGGAGGAGATGAGGTCAGGAAGGTGATGGGCCAGACAAATCATGTAGGGCCTTGTGAACTTGGGAAGAAGTTTTCAGTTTGTCATCGAATCCTCCATAAGCCCCATTGAGGCCACACATGTAAATCATACAGTAGCTCAGCACCTGGCACATAGTCCCGTTGCCATGGAGTCAATCCTGACTCATGGCACCCCCATGTGTTACAGAGTAGAACTGCTCCATAGGATTCTCTTGGCTGTAATCTTTACAGAGGCAGATCACCAGGCCTTTCTTCTGCAGTGCTACTGGGTAGGTTTGAAACACCAACTTTTGTGCCACCTGGGGACCCTCCTGGCGCATAGCAGGCACACGTAAATGATAGCAAACCCTATTCACTTCCCATTGGACGCCTACCACATATGTGCCAGTCACCAAAATCAATAATGGGCATAAAGTGGTGACCAAAATAGACGTGAACCATTCTCATTCTAGGATCACAGCTGATTTTATGACTGATGGAGATAAAGCAGGAACCCACATTTCCAGCCTCGCAAATTAATTCCCCTCTTCCCTCATCCCCCAGTAACTCAGATTCTAGGGAGGTGGAGGAGAGTCACACTCCTACATACTCAACTGTGAAGCAGGCTGCAATGTTCTCAGGACTGTCACACAAGTGTCCCCAGAGGATTGTGGGAGCCCAGGGGAATTCCGATCCAGGGGTCTCCATATGGCTGGGGAGGTGGGTGGAACCAGGACCAGGATGAGGAACAACCAGCAGAGGAGCTGGTGGCTTGTGGGAGGGAGGGGACACACAAAGATGAATCTAACTCAGAGCCTGCCCTCCCCTGCTCTCCAGGGAGTTGCAGCCTGGGCACAGAGACCAGACATCGGTTAGGTCTTCCTGCTCTGCAAAATGGGAGTCATCCCAGGACCCGCCTCCCAGGGGAGAAAAGTGGTGAACTCATATTTGTAAAGTGCTCTGCACAGTGGCTTTTGGGTACAGTTAATGGAGCTAGTTTTATTACAAGTGCTCTCCAAGAGCAGCGTTAAGGGCCTGGAGGACAGGAGTGTGGGGGTGGGGGTGGCTGTGGCAGGGATGGAGAAAGGAGAGGGAGGGGGGAGGGGGAGAGCTCAGAGTCTCTCTTTGTCTTTTTTCTCTGTGTCTCTAGCTTTACTTCTCTCTGCTCTTTTTTTTTGTGTGTGTGTGTGCTTTAGGTGAAAGTTTATAGCTCAAGTTAATTTCTCATTCAAAGATTAATACACATATGGTTTTGCGACATTGGCTGCAATCCCCACGATGTGATAGTACACACCCCCTCCCTTTCCACTCTGGGTTCCCTGTGTCCACCTGACCAGTTCCTTTCCCTTCCTGCCTTCTCATCCTGCTTTTGGACAGGTCTTGTATATTTGATTGAACTAAGAAGCACATTTCTCATGTGTATTATTTTTTGTTTTATAGTCCTGTCTAATCTTTGTCTGAAGAGTGGGCTTCGGGAATGGTTTCAGTTCTGGGTTAACAGCGCATCCGGGGGCCATAGTTTTGGGGGTTCCTCCAATCTCTGTCAGACCATTAAGTCTGGTCTTTTTATGTGAATCTCAGTTCTGTTCTACGTTTTTCTCCTGCTCTGTCTGGGACTGTCTGTTGTGTTCGCTGTCAGGGCGGGCATTGGTGGTAGCCGGGCACAATCTAGTTCTTCTGGCCTCAGGCTAATGGAGTCTCTGGTTGATTTGGTCCTTTAGTCCTTTGGGCTAGTATTTTCCTTGTGTCTTTGGTTTTCTTCATTCTTCTTTGTTTGCTCCAAGTGGAATGGGACCAATAGATGTTTCTTAGATGGCTGCTCACAAGCTTGTAAGACCTCAGAAGCTACTCACCAAAGTGGAATGTAGGACATTTTCTTTATAAACTACATTATGCCAATTGACCTAGATGTCCCCCAAGACTATGGTCCCCAGCCCCCAGCCCCCAGCTACTCTGTCCCTCAAAGTGTTTGGATGTGTTCAGGAAACTTATTTGCTTTTGCGTTGGTCCAGTTATGCTGATTTTGCCTGTAGTATGTGTTGTCCTCCCCTTCACCGAAGCTGACCCTTGTCTACTGTCTAATTATGGTTTTCTCCTCTCCCTCACTCCCCACCCTCGTGACCATCAACGAATGCTTTCTTCTGTGTTTAAACCTTTTCTTGAGTTCTTATAATAGTCGTCTCATACAATCTTTGTCCTTTTGTTACTGACTTATTTCACTTAGCATAATTCCCTCCAGATTCATCCAGCTTGTGAGATATTTCACAGATTCCTCATTGTTCTTTATCATTGTGTAGTACTCCATTGTGTGTATGTACTATAATTTGTTTATCCATTCATCTGTTGATGGGCACTTAGGTTGTTTCCATCTTTTTGCCATGGTGAACAGTGCTACAATGAACACGGGCGTGCATATATCTGTTCATGTGATGGCTTTTTTTATCTCAGGTATATTTCTAGGAGTGGGATCGCTGGATCATATGGTATGTCTATTTCTAGCTTTTTAAGGAAGCGCCATACTGTTTTCCAAAGTGGTAGTACCATTTGACATTCCCACCAGCAGTACATAAGAGTTCCAATCTCCCTATAACCTCTCCAACATTTATTATTTTGTTTTTTGGGTTAGTTCCAGCCTTGTTGGGATGAGATGGTATCTCATTGTAGTTTTGATTTGCATTTATCTAATGGCTAATGATCATGAACATTTCCTCAAGTGTCTGTTGGCCTCCTGAGTGTCTTCTTTGGTGAAGTGTCTGTTCATATTCTTTGCCCATTTTTTAATGTTTACAGAAGCAGATCACCAGGCCTTCCTTCTGCAGCACCACTGGGTGGGTTCAAAACATCAACCTTTTGGTTAGCAGCCGAGTGCAAACCATCTGTGAGATGCATACATGTAAAATGCCTAATTCCAGTTTTCTAGCTGCCATCAACCTGATTCTGACCTATGGAGACCCCAAATGTGTCAGAGTAGAACTGTGCTCCAGAGGGTTTTCACGGATATTTTATAAAAGTAAGTATAAAATGCTCATCTGCTAATCAAAAGGTAGGCAGTTCGAATCCACCAGCCGCTCCTTGGAAACCCTATGGGTCAGTTCTACTCTGTCCTATAGAGTCACTATAAGTCGAAATCAACTTGACAGCAAGGGGTTTGATTTTGGTTTATTATTATTACTAGGAGCCCTGGTGGCGCAGTGATTAAATGTTCAGTTGCTGACTGAAAGGTTGAACCCACCAGCCGCTCCACAGGAGAAAGATGTGGCAGTCTGCTTCCGTGAAGATTTGCAGCCATGGAAATCCTATGGGGCAGTTCTACTCTGTCCTATAGGGTCGCTGTGAGTCGGAACCAACTCGACAGCAATGGGTTTATTATTATAATTATGGTCCCTGGGTGGTGCAGTTTGTTTGCAGATGACTACTAATCTGAAGGTTGGCGATTCAAACCCCTCCAGAGGCACTGCAGAAGAAAGGTCTGGTGATCTGCTTCCATAAAGATTACCAAGAAAACCCTATGGAACAATTCTGCTCTATAACACATGAGGTTGCCATGAGCTGGAATGGACCCAACAGCCACAGGTTTATTATTATTATTAGGAGTCCTTTGGTGGTGCACATGGTTACCGTGCTCAGCTGCTAACCAAAGGTTGATGGTTCGAATTCACCCAGAGGCACCTCGAAAGAAAGACCTGGCAACCTACTTCCAAAAAATCAGCCATTAAAAATCCTCATGGTTACCATGCTTAGCTGCTAACCAAAGGTTGACAGGTCAAGTCCACCCAGAGGCACCCCGAAAGAAAGTCCTGGCGACCTCCTTTCAAAAACTCAACCATTGAAAATCCTCTGGAGCACAGTTCTACATGGGGTTGCCATGAGTTGGAATCGACTCGACAGTAACTGGTTTTACTGGTTATTATTACTGTTATTATTATTAATCTCTGACTGATTTTCTCTCAGTCTCTCTTCCTCTATCTTTCTGATTCTTTGTGTTTGTCTTTCTACCTCTTCTGTCTGTCTCCCTGTTTGGATCTGTATTCATTTCCTGTGGCTGCTGTAACAAAGTAACACAAACTGGGTGGCTTAAAAGAACAGAAATTTATTGTCTCACAGTTCTGGAAACTGAGAAGTCCAAATCAGGGTGTCGGCCATGTTGATTTCTACTGAGAGCTCTGAGGGAGCATCTGTTTCAAGCCTCTCTCAGCTTCTGGTGATGCCGACAATCCTTGGCTTGTAGGTGTATCACTCTAACTTTTGCCTCTGTCTTCACGTGACTGGTTTCACTGTGTGTGTGGTGTGTGTGTGCATGCATGTGTAAGTCTGTGTCTCTTTTCCAGTTTACAAGGACATCATTCACAATGGATTAGGACTCATCCTATTCTTGTATAACCTCACGTTAACTGATGCATCTTCACAGACCCTATTTCCAAAAGAGGTCACAGTCACAGTATAAAATAAAACACAAATCCAGACTTTAATAGGGAGAAGTTTTATTCAGAAAGAAAAGGGGGGATGGACTAATAGTGGAGAAGGAGGACTACTGTGCTAGAAAGAACTCCAACCGTAAGATCTGCAAGGGTCTCAAAGAGTTAGGGGAAAAGCCTTTTCTTTCATATCCAAAGCCCATTGCCAGCAAGTGGATTCAGACTCATAGAGATCCTATAGGACAGAGTAGAATCGCCCCAGAGTGTTTCCAAGGAGCAGCTGGTGGATTTGAACTGCTGGCCTTTCGGTTAACAGCTGAGCTCTTAACCACTGTACCACCAGGGCTCCTTTACTTTTCCAGAGACAGAGTAAACAGTGCTAGAAAGCCCCATGTGCTGGAGAGGGGGACGAAAGGGTGGTGGTGTCATCAGATAGTAACTTAGAATGCTTTATGCAGAGGCCAGCCTATTTTCAGGGAGGGGCCCTTAAAGAGGAGGAGTATGCCGGCTCTGGGTAGGGGTGGGGCAGGGGTGGTTGAGTGACGGGATTGTCACCTTACACGCTGGACCTGGCTTTGATTTCCAACCAGTGCACCTCATGTGTGGCCACCACCTGTTTGTCTGTGAAGACTGAGAGTTGCTAGCATGCTGAACAGATTTCAGCAGAGCTTCCAGACTAAGAAGGACTAGAAAGAAAGGCTTGGCAATCTACTTCCAATGATCAGCCAGTGAAAACCCTACGGATCACAAAGCTCTGATCTGCAGCTGATCACGGGGATGGCACAGGACCGGGCAGCCTTTTGTTCCATTGTGCATGGGGTCACCATGAGTCGGGGATCTACTCAACAACAGCTAACCACAACAACAGTATGTTAGCTTAGGCTGAGGTTGGGCCAAAGCTTAGGGACTTGGGGGAGGGAGAGCAGCTTAACCAGTTTGGTTAACAGGTGCTTTGTTTCCGATTATCCGTGGGGACAAGCAATTCAGTTACTCATTTAGGAGGCCAGGAATGGGAATTTGGAGGGCCTGTGTCTGGCCTTGTCCTGGGTAAGCAAGCGGGGGGCATCGGTGAGTCATATCTAAGTCATATGGGAAAGGGTTTATTTGCAGTAAGCCTGGACATAAAGGTGAGGGCATTTCTTTAACCACCGCTGTTTTCCGGTATCACAGGGTTCAGGTAAGATTCCGCATTATCAACACATACCAGGGATTAGGAGCCCTGGTAGCGCCAGTGGGTAAGCGTTCAGCTGCTAACCAAAATGTTGGCAGTTTGAATCCACCAGCTGCTCCTTGGACACCCTATGGGGCACTTCTACTCTGTCCCGTAGGGTCACTATGAGTCAGAATCAACTTGATGGCATTGGGGTTGGTTTTTGGTTTTGGTACCAGGGGTTAGGACTTCAACTTCTTTTGGAGGTGACACAGGTCAATCTATAACAGGGTCTGTGCCTGGACTGGCAGCCCCGTGACAGCAGTGTGATGGTTAAGATTGTGTGTCAACTTGGCTGGGCCATGATTCTCAGTGTTTATATGTTATCTCTCCCATGATTGAATATGCTGTGAGTAGCCAATCAGTGGAAAGGGAGTTTCCTTGGGGGTGTGGCCTGCATCTGAACATAAGCAGACGTTCTGGCTTTTTGCTTGCTCTGGATCCTGCTGTTGCCTCCTGTTCGTCTGACCTCTGGTTCTTGGGACTTGAGCTGTCAGCTTATTTGCCAATCTTGGAATTGCTCGATCTTCACAGCCTGTGAGCGGAGTCCTGCTCTCTGACCTGCTGATCTTGGGTTCGCCAGCCCCTGCAGCTATGTGACATCAGGAGAAGCCTTATGGTCTTGCCTCCCAATCTGGGGATTCGACGATATTCACAGCCTGTGAGCAAGAGCCCTCCTTCCGACCCGCTGATCTTGGGTTCACCAGCCCCTGCAGCTATGTGAATTGGGAGAAGCCTCTATCCTGATCTACAGACTTGGGATGTTCCAGCCTCTACAATCGAGTAAGCTGTTCCTTTGATATAAATCTCTCTCTCTATATATTTATATGCTTTACTTGTTTTGCTTCTCCAGAGAATGCAGCCTAAGACAGGCAGGCAAGGGCGTTCTTGTTCACCACGGTCCCCAAGTTGCCCAGCAGAGGGCCTGGTACATATTAAAACCAAAAACCCAGTTACCAGCGAGCCGATTCCAACTCATGGCGACCTCATGTGTTACTGAGTAGAACTGTGCTCCACAGAGTTTTCATGGCTGTGCAACCTTTCAGAAGCAGACCGCCAGGCCTTTCTTCCCAGGTGCCCCTGGGTGGGTTTGAACTGCCAACCTTTTGGTTAGTAGTCCAGCACTTAACCATTTGCACCATCCAGGGACTCCTAGGTACCAAGTAAGTATCTGATAAAATGAATTGAACCCTGCTCTGTGCTCTGTGACTGAGACAGCCCCGACCCTGCTCTCCTAGGGCTCACAGTCCAGTGAGGGAAATAATTATTCGTTCAATGAGTGAGTGAATGAATGAGCTAACTAAGATGAGCTTGGAAAACTTGACAAAAATCAAGGGGAGGCATTTCAGACAGAGAAAACTGCTGGAACAAAGGCTGGAGTACTGGGAAGAGTTTGAAGGGTCAGAAAGTCAAGGAAAAAAGGCTGACATGCTCAGCAAAGGCCTTGGAGGCCATGGAGAGGAGCCTGGGCTTTTTCCCACAGGCACTGGGGAGCCAAAGCAAGTTCTGAGCAAGTGTCTTAGTTCCCCAGTGCTGCTGTAGCACAAATACCAAAAGTGGATGGCTTTAAAGAACAGAAATTTATTTTCTCACTATTCAATAGGCTAAAAGTCCAAATCAGCATTTCAGCCATGTTATTTGCGTCCTTGTTGGTAGCCCTGGGTGTTCCTTGGTTCCTGGGCTTGTAGATGATCCTGACACGGCATCTGTCTTCCCCTGGTGTGTGTCTCTGTCTCCGTTCTTGTGTTTTGATAACTCAGAAGTGATTAGGTTAGGACCCACCCTACACTGGTACAGCCTCACTAACATATCAAAAGAAAAACCTCATTTCTAAACAAGATCACACGTACAGGTTGTTATTGTTGTTAGATGCTTTTGAGTGAATTCCGCCCCATAGCGACCCTCTGTACGACAGAACGAAACACTGCCTGGTCCTGTGTCATCCTCACTATCATTGCTATGTTTGAGCCCATTGCAGCCACTGTGTCAGTCTATCTTGTTGAGGGTCTTCCTCTTTTTCGCTGACCCTCTACTTTACCAAGCATGATGTCCTTGTCCAAGGACTGGTCCTTCTGATAACATGTCCAAAGTATGTGAGAGGAAGTCTCACCATCCTTGCTTTTAAGGAACATTCTGGCTGTACTTCTTCCAAGACAGATTGGTTCATTCTTCTGGCAGTCCATGGTATACTCAGTATTCTTCACCAACACCATAATTCAAACACATCAGTTCCCTTTGGTCTTCCTTATTCACTGTCCAACTTTCGCATGGATATGAGGCAATTGAAAATACCATGGCTTGGGTAAGGTGCGCCTTAGTCCTCAAAGTGACATCATTTACAGGTACCAAACCAAAAAACTAAAGCAGTCATCATCAAGTCAATTCCAGCTAATGGGGACCCCATGTGTCCAGAATAGAACTGCGCTGCATAGGGTTTTCATGACTGTCACCTTTCAGAAGCAGATTGCCAGGCTTTTCTTCTGAGACACCTCTAGGTGGGTTCAAACCACCGACCTTGAAGTTAGTAGCTGAGTACTTAACCGTTTGCACCACTGTCTTAGTTATCTAGTGCTGCTATAACAAAATACCACAAGTGGATGAATTTAACAAACAGAAATTTATTTTTCACAGTCTAGGAGGGTAGAAGTCCGACTTCAGGGTGCCAGCTTCAGGGGAAGGCCTTCTTTCTCTGTTGTTTCTGGGGGAAGGTCCTTGTCATCAATCTTCCCTTGGTCTAAGAGTTTCTCAGCGCAGGGACCCTGGGTCCAAAGGACACACGCCACTCCCAGCACTTCTTTCTTGGTGGCATGAGTTCCCCCTCCTCTGCTTGCTTCTCTCTTTTATATCTCAAAAGAGATTGACTCATGATACAACCTAATCCTGTAGATTGCATCCTGCCTCATTAACATTAACTGCCTCTAATCCTGCCTCATTAACATCATAGAGGTAAGATTTACAGCACACAGGAAAATCACATCAGATGACAAAATGGTGGACAATCACACAATACCATGAATCATGGCCCAGCCAAGTTGACATACATTTTTGGGGGGACGCAGTTCAACCCATAACAACCACCCAGGGATCTTTTTACAGGCACAAGGGTTAGGATTTCAACACTTGTTTTGGGGGGACACAATTCAATCCAAAACAGCAGGGGCAGGACAGGGACAGGTTTGTGCTTTAGGAAGACCCCTTTGTCTGCCTCTGCAGAGGGCTGGCTGGGAGGGAGAGAGGCGGGCGGGACTGGGGTAGAATACTAGGGGAGAGGAGGGTCCCGGATCACAGAATGGGTTAGAGGGCGGGGAAGGGGGTGCCATATTCAAGAAACCTGGAGGAGACTGCTGCTTAAGCCAGCCTGCCCTCCAGGAAGGGGGCCGCAGGACTTGTCCATCACCACCAGGGGGCAGCCAGGGACCTTCTGGGCTCTAAACTCTCAGCAGCTCCTTCCAGGTTGGGGATATTTGCCCCTGGGTTTGGAGATGGGAGAAGGCTGGAGCTGTTTGTGGAGCCCCAGCTGGGAGCCTCCCTGCTGTCCTGCCCCCCACCCTGGCTTCTGGCTCCCCAGAGCCCCTCCCCACCTCACCCAGCAAGAGATTTAGTCAACACAGTCCCAAGCTGCTTCTGGCAGAACAATATTTGCCCTCAGGATCTGGGGAGGTTGCTATGGAGACATGCCCCCGCCAGGCCCAGAGAGGGCGAGGGGATCCATGGTCTCCTCTCTGTCTGACTGTGTCTTTAAGAGGGTTTATCCCCACATTTAGGTGGAGAGTTTACTGCCCTCTCCCCAGCTCTCTGGGTTCTAAGTCCCTCCCTCTCTCTGAGTCTCCGTCCCTTTGAGATTCTATCTCTCTGTCTCTATTTCCTTCTCGGTCCCTGTCTATCTGTGCCATCTCTTTGTCTCTGTCTCTGTGTATGTCTCTCTCTGGATGCCTGTCTCTGGGTCTCTGTGTTTCTGTCTCTCCATGTCTCTGGGACTCTGTCTCTCTCTGAGTTCATGTCTCTGTGTCTCGGTCTGTCTTTGGGTCTCTGTCTGTCTGTCTCTCTCTCTCTCTCTGGATCCCCACAGTTTGGGTTTGTCTCTCTATGACCTCTGGATCTGTGTTGATTTTTGTCTTGGGTTTTTTTTCTCCCTCTGTCTGCACCCCTGTCTCTGGAGTGCTGTCTCTCTCGGGGGTCTCTGTCTTTTAGACAGCAACTGTCTGCAACCCTGAATCTCAGGGGACTGTATCAGCCCCCCCATTTCTGGCCTGAGTCACCACGGGGTGTCGTCTCTCCCCATCCCTCTCTGCCTCATTTCTCTGCACCATCTGCCTGCGCTCCAGGCCCCCGCCTGCTCCCCGCAGGCCCTGCTTGTCCAGGCAGCCCCATGGGGGGAGGCCAAGGCCTTCCAGCTCCTTCCCAGTCTATGCCTCCCACATCCTGCGGAGGTAGGGGGGGCAATATTGGGAATAAGGAAGGCAACTAAGGCCTGGTCATTGGACAGGGGAGGGGGAGGAGAACAAGAGCTGGAGGGAGAGAGAGACAGACAGACACCCAGAAAGAAGACGGGAAAAGAGGACAAGAAAAAGGAGAAGGCTCAAAGATGGGCAAAAAAGAGACTGATCGGGAGACAAAGACCAATAGGAATGAGCACAGAAGCAGAACGACACTGAGAGAAAACAGAACGGGAGAGAAATGACAGACAGACAGACAGACAGGAGAGAAAGACAGAGACGAGCTGAGTGTGGAGTCAGAGCAAAGGGGACAGGAGCGATTCAGACCAAAGGAGGACAGACAGTGGAGGGGAGCAAGATAGACAACAGAGAGAGAGAACAGGAGGGAGGAGGGAGTGGATCGCCAGACCTTTCTTTCGAGGCTTCTTCCCTGGGTGGACTCGAACCTCCAACCTTTTGGCTAGCAGCTGAACACGTTAACCATTTGCACTACCTAGGAATTCCAGAGACAGGAGTAGAAAAGGAAAATGGAGATCCCATCTGATGGAGGACAGTGTGTTGAAAGGCAAGGAGAATGGGGATCTTCTCTTTCGGGGTCCCCTGGGGTCTAGAGGCACACATGGCTGCCTGAGAGGGGTTGGGTGACAGGGAGGGGGCATGGCTTCTTCTTTACTCAGTCCTAGGGCAGAAAAAGTTCCAGAAGACCTGAGCTTGGGAGCCGGAGAGGGCTTGTGTCCACCCCTCGGGGCCCTGCAGAGAGATGCAGCCTGAAAGACAAAGACCCAGAGGACCCCCGGGGGGCTGGGCTGTGCAGGAGGGCTGGGCTGTGCAGGGGGGCTGGGCAGGGACCCAGGCATCTACCTGTGCCCACCTCCCCCTCCTGTCCTCCATGCCCACCTCCCACTGAGCCCTGTGTTTTCCTCAAGGGGTGACAATGGAGGGGGGATGGAGGGCTGACGATGGAGGGGGTGGGGAGGACTGCCCGCAGAAGCCTGAGGCCACCCCACTCATCTCCCCATCTCTTGATCTTGGTCATCTCTGTCCTCAGGACCCCGTCTTTCTGGCTGTCTCACCATCTGTCTCTGTCTCTCTCCCAATCTCTTTTAATTTATTTTTTGTTTATTGTTGTAGTTTAAGTGAAAGTTTACATTTCAAGTTAGTCTCCCGTACAAAAATTTATACATATGTTGTTATGTGACCCTAATTGCTCTCCCTGTACTGTGACAGCACACTCCTCCTTTCCACCCCAGATTCCCCATGTCCATTCAACCAGCTCCTGACCCTCTCTGCCTTCCCATCTCGCCCTTGGGACAGGAGCTGACCATTTAGTCTCATGTATCTACTTGAGCTAAGAAGCACACTCTTCACAAGTATCATTTTATGTCCTGCAGTCCAGTCTAATCTTTGTCTGAAGAGTTGGTCTCGGAAATTGTTTTAGTTCTGAGCTGATAGAGAATCCTGGGGGCCATGCTTTCCGGGGTTCCTCCAGTCTCAGTCAGACCATTAAGTCTGATCTTTTTACTAGAATTTGAGTCCTGCCCCCCACCCCTTTCTCCTGCTCCAACCGGGACTCTCTGTTGTGTTCCCTGTCAGGGTGGTCATTGGTGGTAGCTGGGCACCATCTAGTTCTTCTGTTCTCAGGCTGATGAAGTCTCTGGTTTATGTGGCCCTTTCTGTCTCTTGGGCTAATACTTTCCTTGTGTCTTTGGTGGTCTTCATTCTCCTTTACTCCATGTGGTTGGGACCAACTGATGCATCTTAGATGGCTGCTTGCAAGCTTTTAAGACCCCAGACACCACTCACCAAAGTAGGATGCAGAACACTTTCTTAATAAACTTTGTTATGCCAATTGACCTAGATGCCCCCCTGAAACCATGGTCCCCAGACCCCTACCCCTACTACTCTGTCCCTCAAAGTGTTTGGTTGTATTCAGGAAACTTCTTGGCTTTTGGTTTAGTCCAGTTGGGCTGACTTCCCCTGTAGTGTGTGCTGTCCTTCTGTCTTAGTCATCTACAGCTGCTATAACAGAAACACCACAAGTCGATGGTTTTAACAAGAGAAATTTATTTCCTCACAGTCAAAGTAGGCTCAAAGTCCAAATTCAGGGCGTCAGCTCCAGGGGAAGGCTTTTTCTCTCTGTCGGCCTCTTCTCTTCAATGTTCCCCCATACTAGGAGCTTCTTGGTGCAAGGACCCCGGTCCAAAGGATGCGCTCTGCTCCCAGCACTGCTTTCTTGATGGTATGAGGTCCCCCTGTCTCACTGCTCACTTCTGTCTTTTATATCTCAAGAGATTGCCTCAGGACACAATCCAGTCTTGTAGATCAGGTCCTGCCTTCCTAACACAACTGCCACCGGTCCTCCCTCATTAACATCATAGAGGCAGGTTTACAACATACAGGAAAATCACACAGTACCAGGAGTCATGGCCCAACCAAATTGATACACACATTTTTGCGGGGACATAATGCAAACCATGACACCTTCCCTTCACCTAAGATAATCTTGTCTACTATCTAGTTAGAGAATACCCCCTGCCTCCCTCCCCACCCTTGTAACCATCAAAGAATGTTCTCTTCTTCTCCCCCAGTCCCTGTCTTCTCTTGGTCCCTGCTCTCTCTCCCTTGGTTTGTCTTTCTCATGGTCTCTTTCTCTCTTTCTCCACCTTTATCTCGATTTCTCTGTCTTCCCCTGTTGTCTCTGTGCTTCCCTCTTTTTACTTCTGTCTCTCAGTCTCTTTCGGTCTGTTTCTCTTTCTCTTGGTCTCTCTCATTGTTGCTATCTCTGTCTTTCTCTGTCTCCTTCTCTGGGTCTCTCTTGGTCCTTGGTTTCTTTCTCTCTCACCACCTCAATCCCTCCCCACTGCTTCCACCTCCCCCCTGTTTCCCCATCCCCCTTCTCAGTCCCCCCACCCCCACTCCGTCACTCCACCAGTCATCACTTAAGCTTCCAGGCATCACCCAGACCCTGGTTCCTCTCCCCCAGCCCCTGCCCGCTAGCCCCAGCAGAGGGGCCAAGGAGAGACTCCGCCAAGCCCAGCCTGTCCTTGAGGTGCTGAGCAATTTCACACCCCCTTTCCCACTCCACTCCATGAGAGCAGCCTTTCCCAGGACCCAGATGGCGCCAGGAATGTGGAGCAGAGAGCAGGGAGGCCAGCCAGAAGCCAGGAAGTAAGGACTCCCCCTGAGCCTCCCCTGCCTGGCCTCCTTCCAACATCTGGTGCTGGCCCTCCCGCCACCCCTTACTCCCTGCTTTTCTTTGGGCCTCTTCTGGGCCTCAGTTTCTCCTCGGCAAAATGGGCAGACTAGACCCTGCCCCCCTTCTCTTAGATCCCAGGGGAACTCATGCTCAAGTGTTAATCGCATGATTGATTGAGGGGCGACCATTTGTGGTTTGTGTTAAAGGGACACAAGGATGCTGAGAACTGGGACTCAGTTTCTAAGCCTTCTCTCACATACAGAATTTCCGACAAAGGAAGAGACTGGAAGTAGAGATCCTAAGAAGGTGTGTAAATCAATGGTGACCATGACCGTGGGACTGGGTGAGACTAGGGGTTAGTGTGTGACCCTGTGTGTGATTGTGGGGTGGTGGAATCATGGTATATGACCCTGTGTGTGACTGTGTGTGATTGTGGGATGGTGGGATCATGGTGTGTGAGCCCATGTGATTGTGGGGTGGTGGGATCATGGTGTGTGACCCTGTGTGTGACTGTGCGTGATTGGGGGGTGGCAGAATTGTGGTGTTGGCCCCATTTGTGACTGTGTGTGATTGTGGGGTGGTGGGATCATGGTGTGTGACCCCATGTGTGACTGTGTTTGATAGTAGGGTGGTGGGGTCATGATGTGTGCCCCCACTGGGTGACTGTACGTGGCTGCCAAGTGTGAATGGGGCTGTGATGGAGAGTTATGTGTCTGTGTGATTCGACTGCATGAGGGAGGGTGGCAGTGTGACAGTGTCATGCTGAGAACTTGGGAGAGTGTGTGCTTTAGTGACAACAGGACATGTGTGTAGGGGTGACTCTGTGGACTCTGGGGGTGATGATGTTAAGCGTGTGAGATTGTGTGTGAGAGTGTCAATGGGTGTATGTACAACATTGTGTGTGACCTTCAGGTTGTGTCACTAAGAAACCAGTAACTATGTTAGTGACCATACAGCCGTGTGTTTATTTCACCAACAGTTGTTCCCTGAGCCCCTGCTCTGTACTCAGACCTGTGTTGGGCTACACTGGGGACCCAGCAGTGACCAAGACGCCTAACCCTGCCCTCATGGGCACACAGGCCATTGGGAGAGACGGATGGTGGTTGTGATGTGACCTAGTGATTGTGTGGGCATGTGTGTGTGACAGCATCGCTGAGACCAGGAAGCTATGATTGTGTTACTGTTGGTACAGAAGTCCAACACACTCTGGGCGTGTGGTTGTGTGTCACTGTGTCTGCCTGGGGGTGAGAGACTTTGACTCTCTGGGTGTGATTGTGGGAATGTCCACCTGTGAATGACGCGTGACTCTGAGTAAAACCGTGTGTGAGATTCTGCGATGGTGTCTCTCTGTGGCTCAGGGTATGTGTAAAAATGGCGTGGCAGGGGCGTTTGACCTCGACTTCACGAGGGTGAAAGAGAAAAAGATCAACAGCCCAAAGCTGATTCCTATGAGGTGGAGGTCAGACATACTTGCTCTCGCCAGTCCTGTTTTACCAATTCTGACACCATGCGTCCCTCCCACGGCACTCTCTTCTTCTCTGCTGAGTTTGATAATTTGTTGCAATGGCCACACAGAACTCACAGACAATACATACGATTACTGGGTTTATTAGGGAAGTAACAGGTTACACTTCAGGTTCAGGAATGTTCAGGATACAGTTCTTCCCTCAGGACAGCCTCTTCTCAGCTGTGCCCTCAGGCAGGTCTCTCCCTGGCCCTCGCCCCTCAGACCCTTGGCCCAGCCTCTGGCCTGCTCAGGCAAGTGCTACAAAGCTCTTTTAGCTCCGCCAATAAGTGCCCAGTGGCACCCCACTCCACCAGTAAGCCTCCTGCCCGACAGCGCTCAGCTTTCTTGCTCTGTGGGCCAGGAAGACCACTGTGCCGTCTCCTCATGGTCTCCTGTGGTCTTCTGCCACCGTTTCTTTGCTGCCGCTTCTTGCCGTCTTTGGTGTTATAGCTCTTTCTTCGGTCTCCTGGTTCCAGGAGCTTCTTAGCGCAGGGATCCCGAGTCCAAAGGATGCGCTCCACTCCTGGCTTTTCTCTCTTGGTGATGGTGAAATCCTCCCTTTCCCTCTCTGGAATGGCTCATTTTAAGCCTAGTGGGTTGGCAAAACTGACCAATCCCTTCGCCAGGGTTCCACATACCTTATTTGCATGCTCCCACTCAATCATTGTGTGTGAATCACAAAGACTATGACTAGAAGTGCCATATTAATTCATTGCACCGAAGTATGGGTTGTGTGTGACGCTGTGTGTGTGACTTCGTGGCTGTGGCTCTGTGTGTAAGTGACTGGGTGGGAGGTGTGCCCTGTGACTAGGGGGCTGTGGGTGGGACAGTGAGAGACTGTGCATGGGGGGGTCCTTGGGACGGTGAGGACATGACTGCTCTACCACATGACCTGGAGTGACTGTGATACTCACATGCCATGGTCCGCCTGGGCTGGGTCTTGGCTGGAGCTCTCCCTCCTGTTCTGCGTCCCGCCCCGTCCCTGCCCCCCCCCACCACCCCAAGCTGCCAGCGCCTGTCACTTCTTCCAGAGACCAGCGAGGCAGTGGAGGCAGCTGCAGCAGCAGCTGAAGCCCGGCAGGAACAGGTGAGCGTGAGAGAGCTTGGGGCAGGTGAGGACTCCCCCAGTCCTAGCCTGTCCCTTCTGCCCCTATCTCCCCCTCCAGTCTCTGGGTCTCTCACTGTCTCAGTCGCTCAGTCTATGCCTTTGTCTCTTTCTGTCTCTCAGTCTCTGTCTGTTTCTTGGGGTCTCTGTCTCCACGTCTTTCAGTCTCTGTTTAGCCTCCAGATCGCTTTGCTTCTCTATCTCTCTTGCCCACAATCTCTCCGTCTCTCTCCATGTCTTTGTCGCCTCTTTTTCTCCTAGTCCACATATTTGTCTCTTTCTCTGTCTCTCGGTCCCTAGTCACTCGCTGTGTGTCTGTTTCTCTGTGTGTCTCTAGTCTCTGTATTTCTGCCTGGTGTGTCTCTATGACTGCGTGTCTGTCTTTCTGGGGCTCCGTCTGAGATCCCTGCTTTCTTCTTCCCCTTTCCCTAAATGGTGCCTGGGAGGAGGGCGGGGGGTTTTGGAACGGAGCTTTCTAGGCATTGAGCCCCTGCAGAGGTAAGCCAGGGTCTGACGCCTCTCTAGTCCCTAAGGATTTGGATGCTGGGAGACAGGCTGTCCCGCCGATCCTGGGCTTTCTCCACAGCAGGGAAAGTTCCTATCCGCCATTTGAAAAACCGCCGAGAGTGGAAACTCTGATGGGGTCTCACGCTCCCCTCCAGTCTTAGCTGACGGTGTCTACTCCCTCCTCTCCAAGGCGGTTCCTAGAGTCTCTGGGTCTAAACTCCGGGGGACGCGGGCGCTTCCGCCCAGCGCAGCTCTAGGGCAACAGCCCCCTCAGCAAACACCCCCACCCCACGTCCACTGCCGTTGCCAGAGCAACAAATTGGGGGCGGGCCCGGTCCCGCCCACTCCTCCCGCCTTCTCCCCCCACCCCAATCGCGCATGGGGGCGGGGGGGTGTGTGGTGTGGGCGCTGCCTCCATGTCGAAATCCGTGAGTCCCCCAGGTTGGGGGCGACCGGGGTGGTCTGCAAGGCTGGAGGCGCCTGACTGCCTTGGGACCCTCCAGGCGGGACCACCCCCGCGTGACCTGACCCTTGGTCCCCCATGCCCCGACGTCTGCAAGATGCTGAGCCCTGGGTCCCGGCGGCTGCTGCTGCTGCTGCTCTCGCTGTGGGGGCCGCTGCTTCGGAGGGCGGAGGTGAGGACCCGTGAACCACGCGAGTTCAAGGCTCGGGGGGAGGTTTGGGGACGGTTTTAAGTCTTCCCCCGTCAGCAAAGAGAGTTTTAAGACTGCCCGGCTTCAGCAGAGGCGTATCTACGGAAAATAGCTCCTATGGCAAGCACTGAAATCGCGGCCCTGTCCAACCATCTGACAGCCATCTTTTAGAGAACTTAACCTACCATAATATCAGCTGAAAAATACAAGTCCAGCTCGTTAATCTTTTACGTAACACATTATGGCACCACCCGAAAATTACAACCGCACTTTCCTTGCTTTCACCAATGAAAATTGGTCTATGACCTGCTTAAAGCCACTGTTTTCAGCTTCTTCTCTTTGTACTCAGCAGAGCAAGATCGCACAGTCTGCCTTGACCCGTGGAGTCTCTCAGATACAAAAGTATTAGTTTTAACTTGCTGAAAGCTCTCTCACAGCTGGCCATGGAACTGCTATGGTTAATAGAAGCTGCTCAGTGGCGCCCGCCACCACCGCCTCCCCAAGTGGCACCCAGGGCACGTGCCATACCTTAGACAAGCCTCTGCCTTGTCCAGATTCAAGTTCTAATGATTGTTTCCACTCCCTGGTCTTTCCCCCATAGATCCTCCTTAAGGTTTCCAGCCACCTCCTTCCTAATTTTCTTGAAAGTTTTCAGGCTCCCCCTCCCCCCACCGCCCAGCAATGCCTCCGGCAGTTTCTAGACACCCCCTCCCAAAACCTCCACAGTGTATTCGGTTTGTTTGTTTTAACAGATTTCATGTTTTAGTCCAGTTTTAGATTTACAGAAAAATTGTGCAGGAAGTACAGAGAGTTCCCATAGGCCCGCTTTCCCCCCTGCACACAGTTTCTCCTTTTATTAACACCCTACATTCTTGTGGTAATTTATTACAGTTGATGAACCAGTCTTGATATATTATTACAAACGAAAACCCATAGTTTACATTACGGTTTTCACTCTGTGTTGTACAGTCTTACGGGTTTTGACAAATGCACAATGCCGTGTGTCCACCACTGTAGTATCACATAGAACGGTTTCACTGCCCTAAAAATGTTCCGTGCTCCACCTGTTCATCCCTCCCTTCCTCCCCATGAGCAATCACTGATCTCCCCTGCCGTTCTTAACTAGCCCCTCCAACGACCTCTGGGGTGTTTCTGGCCCACACGAAAGGTGCTGCCTGGGAACGAGGTCGGTCTGGCGGGAGGCTCCTTTCTCTCCTTTCATAGACAGGCTCTGAGGGGCAGACGGCGTCAGAGCTGTACCAGCGCTGGGAACGGTACCGCAGGGAGTGCCAAGACACCTTGAAGGCAGCGGCGCCCCCCTTAGGTGTGGCGTGGAGGCTAGTGGCAGGGGGTGGGGCTAAGGCTGAGGGGGCGGGGTTTAGGGCGGTTCCAGGGTTGCCGGGAGGGGCCTGGAGCGAGGCTTGGAAGAGGAGACCTCGGTGGTAGATGTGGGCTGGGTCCGAGGGGCCTGAGTGGAGCCTGGAGTACGTGCGACGGGCCTAGACGTGAATACAGAGGGGACTGGTGGGAAAGGCGGAGAGGAAGTTTGTAATGGGAGGAGTCTTGGGCGGGGCTTGCACTAAGAGGTGGGGGCCTCAAGTGGACCACCAAAGTGGTGGAGTTTAGGGCGGAGCCTGGGGAAGGCCTCTGTGATGGGCAGAATATGGGGCGGGGACTTGCTCAGTGGGAGGAGCCCAGATTGGGGCGAGGTGGGAGGGGCCTTGGGCTGGTGGGAGGAACTTTTTCCTGCGCTTGGACCAGACCCGCTCCAGGTGGGTGGGGCTAGGGCGAGGCTTGCGAGGGGAAGACTGAGCTGGCGCTGGATGAGCTGAGCCCTAGGTCCACTCGGTGCCTGCCCACCACGCCCACCCCTAGGTCTCGCCTGCAACGGGTCCTTCGATATGTATGCCTGCTGGGACTACGCTGCACCCAACGCCACTGCCCGCGCCTCCTGCCCTTGGTACCTGCCCTGGCACCAGCACGGTGAGGCGCCCCCTGGACCCCACCCCTCCCCAGACACAAAGACCCCCGATCCGAGCCCTAGACACCCCTCCAGGTCACCTACACCCCATCTCGTGTTCCTCTCTGTCTGACTGGGTTTCTCCTCTGTGAGTCCAACCCTGGCTGGGTGACCCTGACCCTGGCACATAATGTCCCTTCTTTGTCTCCCTATGTCTCCCAGGGAAAGATTCTTTTTTAATTTTATTGTGCTTTAGGTGAAAGTTTACAGTGCAGATTAGTTTCTCATTCAAAAATTTATACACCAATTATTTTGTAACATTGATTGCAATCCCCGCAATATGTCAGCACTCGCTCTTAACACCCCAGGTTCCCCGTGTCCATTCGTCCAGTTTACCAGTCCCTTTCTACGTTCTCGTCTTTGCTTTTGGGCAAGTGTTGCCCATTTGTTCTCGTATGCTTGACTGAACTAAGAAGTAGTTTCCTTATGTGTGTTATTGTTTGACATTCTTTTCTGTTCTTTTCCTGAATCTGCCTCTCTCTGGGCTTCTTGGTCTTCCTGGCCTCTGTGTCCCTCAGTAGCTATGTGGCCTTGGGCAGGTTTAACTTTTTTGTGCCTCACTTTCCTCATGTGTAAAATGGGGCTGATGATATTACACATTTCATAGGCTTGTTATGAATATTAAATGGATTAATGCATGTAAAGTGCTACATAAGTATTTGTTGTCATCATCACGTTGGCTATCTCTCTCTGCCTTTGTCTCACAGTATGTCTTTCATTCTCTCTCTCTGTCTCTGTGTCTCTGGTCCCCCTTCCTTGTTTCCCCACAGTGGCCACGGGCTTTGTTCTCCGCCATTGTGGCAATGATGGCCAATGGGGACCTTGGCGGGACCATTCCCAGTGTGAGAACCCAGAGAAGAATGGAGTCTTCCAGGTGTGAAGATGTTGGTGGGCAGGGGAAATGTAGGTTAAGACGTTGAAGAGGAAAAAAAGGGCAGTACCCTCAGGCCAAGCCTGAAACCCCTGGCACTGTTCAGGACTCTGGGTCGCAAGTGATAGAAGCTCAACTCCAATTTGCTTAAAGGAGAAAGAAAGAGAAACGCATTGGCTTCTGTGATTGAAAAGTATAAGGCTACAGCTTCAGGCACAGCTGGATCTAGGTGCTCGAATGATGTGGTTGGAAGTCTGTGTCTCTCATCATATCATGTATGTTTTCCTCTGTGCTGGCTGGTCTTATCTCTCCTATGGAGTGGCAGAGGTGGCCCCCATTAGCACCAGGCTTACATGCCACCAACCAAGCAGCACTATGGAAAGACCAAGTTTCATTCTCAATAGTTCCAACATAACATCCCAGGACTAACTCTCATTGGTTCGGTTTGGGTCATATGTCAGCCCTGAACCAATCACTGTGGGAGGTGGGTGTTAGAATACTCTGACTGGCTGGGCATGCATCACATGCCCAGCTCTGGAGCTGAGGGGTGGAGTCTGCCCCACCCAGGCAAAAGTACATGGTTCCCCAAGAGAAAACTGGGCTGCTGGCAGGAGCAAAGAGCCCCCTTCTAGGGCTGAGGGAAGAGCTGAGTTCTGTTCCCATGTCTCCCTCATCCCCCTCCCCCCCCCCCCAGGACCAAAGGCTGATCTTGGAGCGGCTACAGGTCGTGTATACTGTCGGCTACTCCCTGTCCCTTGCCACACTGCTGCTGGCCCTGCTTCTCTTGAGTGTCTTCAGGTAAGGCCCCCATTTGCCCAGTAAGATGGAGTGGTCAGACTCTACCACTTCCAAGCATCCACTGGCAGTTCTATGGGAAGGGCTAGGGGTGGTTTACATGTCTGAGTACCGGTCACCAGGGGTCCCCAGACTGCCTTCCAAATCTCCCAGGAGACTGCGCTGCACTCGCAACTACATCCACATCAACCTGTTCACCTCGTTCATGCTGCGGGCCGCAGCCATCCTCACCCGAGACCGTCTGCTGCCCTCTCTTGGCCCCTATCCTGGGGACCAGGCCCCGACCCTCTGGAGCCAGGTGAGCATGATTCCACTGCTTCCTCAAATGGGAACCTGCCCTCTTTGGATGGGTCAGGAATTTCCCAATCCATTTACTAACTCCTACACCATTAATGGGGTCAGTGGTGATTTAATGGTAGAATTTCCTGCCTTCCGTAATGCGGGAACCAGGCTTGAGTCCCAGCCAATGCACCCATCAGTCAGTGGAGGCTTCATGTTGCTTTGATGCTGAACAGGTTTCACGAGAGCTTCCAGACTAAGACAGACTAGGAAGACAGGCCTGGCAATCTGCTTCTGAAAATCAGCCAGTAAAAACCCTGTGGATCAAAATGGTCCAATCATATTATGTGTGGGGTCCCCGTGAGTTGGGGACTGACCATACAGCCACTAACAACAACAACAACACTATCAACACTGTATCTCTCTAGGCTCCTCCAAATCCATTTGGAAAGGCACCTCCCAACTCAACCCCCCCATCATTGAATGAACTCTCCCACCTATCATTTAACTTTCCCACCCCATCACCCTCTATATTGGAATCCATTTGTTCTCTCCGATTATCTCACCCATGCTTGGACTTTTCCACCAATGAGAGAATCTACATGCTGGAGGTGAGGTGGGACAGGATGGGAAAAACCAGTTGGTGGGGGGATTTGGTGACACCAGCTGTTACTTGGAGATAAAGCAGGAGAAGATTATTAGAGGGTAGGGTACAGGGGGTGGGAGAAACTATCTGGTAGGGAGACTTAGATAGTTCCAGTTGTTCCCAGGCAATAGAGTGGGAGAGTCTATAGGAGCTAAAGTGGTAGGGTAATGAGGTGGGAAAAGCATCTGGTGGCAAGATGGGCCATACCATTATTACCAAGCCATGGGGGTGGGAGAGTCCATATGCTGATGGGAGAGGGTGGTGGATGGGAGAAAACTTTTGAAGGGTAGAGTAGATTTTAATTCTTAGAAGGAGATGAGGTGGGAAAGACCATGTTTTGGCTTTGGAGGATTTGAGGAAAACTCTGATAGCAAGAGGGAAGATACCAATTGTTAAGGAAGTTAGAGCGGAAAGGTCCATTTAGGGGAGGAGATTAGAGTGAGTGAACCAACTAGTTGTGGTGGAGTTGATTCCCGCTCATAGTGACCCCATGTGTGTCAGAGTAGAACTGTGCTCTATAGGGTCTTCAATGGCTGATTTTTCCAAAGTAAATTGCTAGCACTTTCTTCCGAGGCACCTCTGGGTGGACTCAAACTTCCAACCTTTTGTTTAGCAGCCATGCACGTGAGCCGTTTGCACCACCCGGGGACCCCAAAGTAAGAGAAATTAACCCTAGATACCATCCATTAAGGATGTGGAGTGGGAAAAGAATATTCAATAGTAAGAGATGGTGGTGGAAGGGGGGACCCCCTGGGAGTCGTGACTGCCTCCTCCCCTTCTCTGGCTGCCCCCTAGGCCCTAGGCGCTTGTCGCACGGCCCAGATCATGACCCAATACTGCGTGGGCGCCAACTACACTTGGCTGCTGGTGGAGGGCATCTACCTGCACAGCCTCCTAGTGCTCGTGGGAGGCTGCGAGGGGGACCACTTCCGCTGCTACCTGATCCTCGGCTGGGGTGAGCCCCGACCCCAGCCCCAACCCAGCCCAGCCCAGCGCGACTCCGCCCGCCCTTGACTACCCTGCTGGTTGACCTCATGGAGTCTCCTCCCCTCTCCAGGCTTGCCCTCTCCACCTCGGTTGGGGCATTCCGCGGGTCTTGGGTCTAATGGGGCCCGTGCGCGCGCTGACAGTTGCGGCGGGGTGGGGGGGTGGGGGCTGGGATTTGCGCAGGGGCCCCCGCGCTTTTCGTCATTCCCTGGGTGATCGTCAGGTACCTGTACGAGAACACGCAGTGAGTTGCGGGCTCTGGGGCAGGGCCTGGGAGGTGGGCAGGGCTTTGAGGGGTGGCCAGGAGCTTTGAGGGAGCATGGGCGGTGCTTGGAGGAAGTGTGGGCGGTGCTTGAAGGGAACGTGGGCGGGGTCTAAAGGAATTGGTGAGCTGGGGACTATTCGAAGAGAGGGTGGGTGGAGCTGAATAGTAGTGGGCGGGGCTTTAAATTAATGTGGGCGAGGCCTTAAGGAAGGTGGGCGGGGCCTGACGAGTGAATGTGCAAGACCCTGTGAGTATACGGGCTTGTCTGTCTCAGCTCTTCGCCCCCGTCTCCCAGGTGCTGGGAGCGGAACGATATTAAAGCCATCTGGTGGATCATCCGCACCCCTATCCTCGTGACCATCTTGGTATGGCCGGCCCCCCCCCTCCAGGCCGTCCTCCGGGATTTCCCGCCCTGGGAAGCAGACGTCCTCTTTCCTCTCCACCCCCAAGGAAGGAGTGGGACTGGCTCAGCCTCTATCTCTCCCTGCAGATTAATTTCCTCATCTTTATCCGCATTCTTGGCATCCTCGTGTCCAAGCTGAGAACGCGGCAGATGCGCTGCCCGGATTACCGACTGAGGTGCAGGCGGGGGCTGGGGCGGAAGGACATGGGACACAGGGTGTGATGGCGCCTGGGACGCTGGGTCACTCCTGCCCTCTATCCCCAGGCTGGCGCGCTCCACGTTGACGCTGGTGCCCCTGCTGGGTGTCCACGAGGTGGTGTTCGCACCCGTGACGGAGGAACAGGCCCGGGGCACCCTGCGCTTCGTCAAGCTCGGCTTTGAGATCTTCCTCAGCTCCTTCCAGGTGCGGGGGTGGTGTGCAGGGGTTCTAAACCCGTTGACCTAGGACCCTCCTCCCCAGTCATCCTCTGGCCCAGCCACTGAGTGGGGCTTCCTCATTCACTGGGATTTCATCATTCATTCAGCACACAATACTAAGCTAGCGCTGCCTGGGTTGGAGAAAGTGGCTGGGACCAAGACTGGGTGGCCCCAGCAGTACTGCCTCCTGCTCTTCACAGAGCTGGGACTCCGAGGCCGGGCAGACCTGGGGCCAAATTCAGGCTCTGTCACTTCCCAGCTGCTTCTCCTTCCAAGCTGGATGAGTGGTGTTGGATAGATGTCTTCACCTTAAGGTCGGGACTAGGGTGAGGCAAGCAGGTGCCTGTTGTTGTTAGTTGCCATGGAGGTGATTCCAACTCATGGTGACCCCAAGTGTTACCGAGTAGAACTGAGCTCCATAGGGTTTTCTCTGCACATGGGGTTGCCATCAGTTGGAATCAACTTGTTGGCCACTAAAAACAAGTCTTAATAAAAGCAAATCACCAGGCCTTTTCTTGCATGGTACCAATCGGTGAGTTCGAACTGCCAACCTTTTGGCTGGTAGTGGAGTGCACATCCTCCATGTTCACCACCCAGGGACCTAGCAGGTGCCTAAGGCACAAAATTTCAGGGAGCAGAATTTCTGTTTGGGGCAATGGAAACATTTTGGAAGCAAAGAGTGGTGATGGTTATACAATATTGTGAGTGTGATTAACACCGCTGGATCGTACACTTGAAAACGGTTAAAATGGCAAATTTTAGGTTGTGTTTATATTTTACCACACACATACACGATTTTAAGGAGGCACTCTCTCCAAAATTTAAGGCCAGCTCTGCACTTGCTTGCCTCACCCCAGTCCTGACCCTGCTTCACTTTGCAGAGCCTCAGTTTCCTCACCTCTAAAGTGGGGACAATACCGGCCTCACCTCACAAGACTGTTCATGCATCCAGCAAATATTTATTGAGCCCTTATTATGTGCTAAGCGCTGGTCCAAGCTGACTGTGGGAGTACAACCAAGAACCAAACAGATAAAGGCCCCTCCCTGCCGTCTGGTGGTAAAGACAGACCGTAACTATAAAACATACAAGTCACATGTACAGAATGGAGCCCTGGTGGTGCAGTGGTTAAGAGTCAGGCTGCTAGCCAAAAAGGTCAGCAGTCTGAATCCACCAGGCCCCCCTTGGAAACTATATGGGGAAGTTCTACTCTGTCCTATAGGGTCGCTATGAGTTGGAATCGACTGCTGGCAAAGGGTTTCAGGTTTTATGCACAGAAAGTCCAATGACATGTGCGGGGGGTGGGGGGTGGGGAGGGTGGAGAGCAAGAAAAGAGAAGGATGGGGTTACTGTTTCAGACAGGAGGTCAGTGAAGGCTTTCCTGAGAAAGAGACGTTGGAGAAGGTGAGGGGAAACATCAGGCAGATATTTGGGGGAAAGGTTCCAGGAAGAGGAACAGGAAGTGCAAAGTCCCTGAGGCAGAGAGTACTTGGTGTGACTGAAGAAACACGAGGAGGCTGGGGGCCTGAAGAAGAGGGAGCTGGCAGGAGTGAGGGGAAATGAGATCAGAGCTGTAAGGGATGGGGGCAGATGGTGCAGGAACTTGTGGAGGACTTTGGCTTTGATTCTGAGTGAGGCAGGAACCCCGAGAGGGCTCTGAGCAGAGTTAGATTTTAACAAGATGGTGGGGAGTAATAATAAGATTGGGAGACCCTGGATGGTGCAAATGGTTAAGTGCTCCGTTACTAAATGAAAGGTTGGCAGTTGGAGTCCATCCACAGTCGTCTTGGAAGAAAGGCCTAGCGATGTACTTTTGGAAGATCCAAGACATTGAAAACCCTATGAAGTGCAGTTCTACTCTGACACACGTGGGGTCACCATGAGTGGGAATCGACTCCATGACTACGGAAGAGAATAGGTAACATTTTATGTGCGTGGCACTCCAGCTTCTTGTATGTTAATGTTATTGGTGTTCTTGGGTGCCGTCAATTCCAATCCATAGCGACCCCATGTGACAAGAGTTTAACTGCCCCATAGGGTTTTCTTGGCCGTAATTTTTAAGGGAGCAGATAGGCAGGTCTTTCTCCCGAAGAGCAGGTGAGTGGGTTCAAAGCGCCAACCTTTTGTTTAGGAGCGGAGTGCTTAACCTTTGCATCACCAAGTCTCTTTATATTACTAATAGCTCAATTAATTATCACAACCACCACTCTATTATTACTCCATTTTCCAGATGAGGAAACTGAGGCACGGAGTGGCTAAGCAGCTTGCTGAAATGGGGAAGCAGGTTTCAAACCCAGGCAGCCTATTTCCGGAGACTCCGGTTCTTAACTCTGCCCTGCATAGCTCAGCAAAGCTGCGAGGTTGGGAGTGGGAGCCGGAGCTAGGGAAAAGGGGATTGCAATAGTCTAGGAGTGGGGGAGTCCGAATCGATTGCACGGCAAGGGGTAACAGCACCAGAGTGGAAGCAGTCGCGTGGTATGGTGCTGGGTAAGGGTCAGAACGCATTAAGGAGGTGGTTCTAATCCTGCGTCCACCTCAGATTTAACTCTGTCCTTCTCTGGCAGGGCTTCCTGGTCAGCATACTCTACTGCTTCATCAACAAGGAGGTAGGGAGAGCCCGCCCGCCGCCCGCCTGCGCCCTCTGGCGGCCACGCTGGGAGCCGCCTTGGAACGCGGTCCAATTGCAGGTGCAGTCGGAGATCCGCCGAGGCTGGCACCGCTGCCGCCTGCGCCGCAGCCTCGGCGAGGAGCAGCGCCATCCGCCAGAGCGCGTCTCCCGGATCCTGCCCAAGGACCCCGGCCCCGGCAAGGTCCCCACCGGCCGCGCCCTGTCCTTGGGGACCCTCCCAAGGCCTGGGGATGAGGCCAGCAGGGTTTTGGAAAGTTACTGCTAGGCAGTGGGATTCCTGTGTCCATTCAGTTAGCACGTATTTATCGAGTGCCTACTGAGTGCCAGGCCGGGCGTGGGGGGGTGCTCGGGAAATGGGGGAGAATGAAACAAAAGACCATGTCCGTGCGCTCATGGAGCTTACACCTGGGTGGAGGAAACGGTGAAGACGAAATATCAAGTTAGACACTGTGGAATGGCTTATGAAGGGAAATCAGAAGGGGGCCTAAGGTGGTCAAGGAGGGCTTCTCTGAGGAGGTGACATTTAAGCTATGCCAGAAACAGGTGAAGGAGACAGCTTTGGGAGGAATAGGGGGATGCGATTCTAGGCAGAACAGCATGTGCAAAGGCCCTGTGGCAGGAAGGAGCTTGTCTTGTCTGCAGAGCAGAAAGGAGACCTGTGTGGTTGAATGGAATGAATCAGAACAAGAGACGGTGACACAGAAAGGGCAGGGGCTAGAGTCTAGATCTTACTTCAGGTGCATTGAAGACTCTTAGCAGCAGTATCTCAGGGGCTGATGTTTTAAACAGATCCCTCTGTCTGTCGTGTAGGGGAACAGACTGTCGGGGGTGGGGGCGGACACTCGGAGTCCAGTGAGGAGGCAACTGCAGATGGTAGGTGCTGGTGGCCACATAGGGCTGAGGAGCAGTCGGATTCTGGAGATAGCTGAGAGGATCTGGTGATGGTTTTAATGAAGACAGTGCATCCAAGAGAGGTGGCAAGGAGGAGCTCTGGGTTTGGGATGGTGGAGAAAGGAAACAGGGAGATGGGTTGGGGGGAGCGTGGCAAACCAAGAGTACTCTGGGACCTGTTAAGCAATGCCTGTAGGACACCCAAGGAGAGGTGGATATAAGCATCTGGAGCTCCCAAGAGATGAGAGCTGGAGATAGAAATGTGAGAGGCACTGGCATCCAGAGAGAATTCTGGGTGGAGATATGAACACGAGCAATTTGGGGTGAGCCTCAGACCTGAGACTGGAGAGACTTCCCTTACGTCCAGAGTGGCCAGGACCACCACTAGCTGGGGAGTGTGGGCACAGACCCCACCACCATTTCACAGATGAGGATATTGTGGCTCCATCCTGCTGCCCGACTGTTACAACTGCTTTCGAGATTAATATTGATGCCAGTGGGCGGCCCCTGGGCGCTGGGAGAAGTGGAAGGAGGCTGGCAGCCTCACTGTGGTTGGACCACCTGTACACATGCAAGACCCTCCCGCCTTAATTCCCCCCTCCACACGTACACTTAGATTCAGTTAATACCTGGGTGTTGTTGATTTCCCCCCGGGGTCCCCAGCTCCCTGGACAAATGTGCCCCAGAGCAGCTGAACTCAGAGCCTCCTCAAGGCTGTGGCCTGCCGGCCTCCTTTGTGGGTTCTAACAGGGTGGTGGCCCCAGGGCAGGGCCCTTGTAAATAAAGCATGAGAAACAATTATTTGTCAGATTTTGTGAGTTGGGAGGATCCACTCTGAGAAGAGGGGCTGGGTGGGGCCAGTGGTGACCAGGATGGCCTTGCCTCCCTCCGCAGGGCAGCGCTGCTCAACTTCAGTCAAGTGTCGCCAGAGAAAAGGTGGACACCATGCTGCCACTACCCACTGCCTAGAAGCTCCAACTGGGAATGTTATATGTAATCTCCTGATGCTTAATTATTTGCAGTGTATACAGATGAAAATTATGTGTCTATATGTATACATGGAGCCCTGATGGCGCAGTGGTTAAGAGCTCAGCTGCTAACCAAAAGGTCAGCGTTCAAATCTACCAGCCACTCCCTAGAAACCCTATGGGGCAGTTCTACTCTGTCCTATAGTGTCACTGTGAGTTGGAATCGACTCGATGGCAATGGGTTGTTTTTTTTTTTTCATTTATATGTATACATATATGTGCATGTATGCATGTATGTATATAAAGGAGCCCTTGTAGTGCAGTGGTTGAAGTGATTGACTGCTAACCAAAAGACTGGTGGTTCAAAACCACCAGCAGCTCCACAGAAGATGCCAGCAGTCAGCTTCCATAGAGATTCATGGCCTTGGGAACCCTATGGGGTCGCTGAGTTGGAATTGATTTGATGGCAGTGGGTGTTTTGGTGGGTATATATACATACACACACATAAAAATGTTTGTGCCATTTTCTGAGGGCTGCTTCTCTAGAGTTAGTTCGGGAATTATAGTGTGGCCTCTGAATCCTAACAGGCCGGTTCACATCTTAGCTTGGCTACTTATTAGCTATGTAATTTGGGCAAAGTTCTCAACCTCTCTGTACTTGTCTCTACTTCCAGAAAATGGGCGAAATGATGTAGCTATATCCCAGGGTTGCCTGAGATTTAAATGAGGTGTTGTTAGCTGCTATCAAGTCAGCCCGACTCATGGTGACCCCATGCACAACCGAATAAAACTCTGCCTGGTCCTGCGCCATCCCCATGATTGGTTGCAGATGGGACCGTTGTGATCCATAGGGTTTTTAAGGTCTCCAGGCCTTTCCTTCTAGTCAGTCTTAGTCGGGAAGTTCCACTGAAACCTGTTCAGCATCATAGCAACAGCAAGACTCCACTGACAAATGGTTAGTGGCTGCTCATGAGGTCCATTGGGCAGGAATCAAACCAGGGTCTCCTGCATGAAAGGTAAGAATTCTACCACTGAACCACCAGCTACCTTGGCAAATGTTGTGTACTGTTAGTCCCGCAGCTTCTGCTTTAGCTTTTACCTCCTGAATGATGAGCTGCTCAGAAACCACTGGGGCAGGGAGGGGGTGGGCGAGGAGGAAATTAATATTGATGCCAAGCAGGGTGCCTAGAGCAGGAATCTGCTGCCAGCCTGCAAGGCAGGGAAACCAGTGTCCACCTCCTGGTGAAGACAAGTCAACAGCCAGGGGAGACAGGGCAGAGATTCAAACCCAGCACTGCAGGACTCCAGGGCTTGAGCTGCCACTACTCCTGCATAAGAACCACATGCTTAGGGTGGCCTGTGGCAGCACCACTGCCCCCATTCCACAGGTGAGGACACTGTGGCTCCATCCTGCTCATGAGAGCCTGGCTCCCTGGGTTTGACCGCAGCTCCACTGTTTCCTAATTGGGTGACACCGGGCAAGTCACTTGCTCTCTCTGGGCCTCAAGTGGCCTCACTTGTCACCTCATGGGAAAAAAATGTGGCAGTCTGCTTCTGTGAAGATTTACAGCCTTGGAAACCCTCTCTGGTTTGTTTTAGTTTAGCGTCTACCCCTCTGGATGGTCATTCCAATTACATATGGAGCGCTTAGTTGTTAGGTGCCATCCAGTAGATTCCAACTCACAGTCACTCCATGGGACAGAGCAGAACCGCCCCAAAGGGTTTTCTAGGTTATAGTCTTTATGGAGCTACTGGGTGGGTTCAAATTGCCTACCTTTCAGTTAACAGCTGACGCTTAACTGTTGTGCCACCAAGGCTAGTGAAGCACTTAGTAAACGCCACCTTTATAACCTCACAAGGAGCCCTGCTGGTGCAGTGGTTAAGTGCTCAGCTGCTAACCGAAAGGTCACGGTTTAAACCCACCAGCCGCTCCACAGGACAAAGATGTGGCAGTCTGCTTCCATAAATATTTACGGCCTTGGAAAGAAACCCTATGGGGTAATTCCACCCTGTCCTATAGAGTCACTATAAGTCAGTACTGACTTGAGGGCAACAGGTTTTATAACCTCACAGCCACTGCCCTGTGTGTCAGGCCCTGTCCTCACTGCAGGGCCTCTAGCTTGGCCACCACCTCTACTGCTGATAGGTTCACAGGGCATCTCACCTGAGCCTGACCCTGCGGACTCCCGCGTCCCCTTGGTCCTATCTGGAGAAGGGAGACAGGTGGAGGGTAGGGGAGAGCACCATGGGCATACACCAGGGATCCTCCTGAACCCCCTAATAAAGAAGGCCTTCCTTTCCCACCTCTACCTCCCTGCATCTGTCAGAGACTCTCCCTCAAGAGTAATTATTTGAGGGGTAGTGGAGCTCAGCTTTCAGTCACAGGTTTGGGAGTGAAGCAGGTCTGAATCACAGCACAACCACTCATTGGCGGGGGCCTCTTGTGGAAGTGGCATCCCCTTCCTGTGCCTCAGTTTCCTCTTCTGGTGAAGGGAAATAATAAATGACACTGCCTACCTCACACTGTTGGGAAGATGCCCAGAAAGCACTGAGCCTAGAGCCTGGCGCCCAACAGCTCAGCAGGTACTAGCCATGAGCGTGTTCATGGGTACTGCCGGTTTTAAACGTGTGTCGGCTCCTCCTGTCCATGAGGGCAGGGCCGGGGTGCTCTCGTGCACTGTGGTGTCCCCAGCAGCGCAACACAGGGGCACCTGGGAGATGTATGTTGACTGAATAAACGAGAAGAAGAAGAAAGAAAGGAATTTTGAATGAAGTAGAGACTCATTGAGAGCGGCAGGGAGAAGGGACAGAGAGTGACGAGAAGCTAGAAAAGACTAGAACAGGAAAGAAAGCAAGAGCTTCCTCTGGCATCAAAACTGAGAGGTTATTTCCATCCAACCCATCGACTTCACAGGTGGAGACAGCCCTTCCAGGCCCTTCCGCATGCCAGGGTGGGGCTCAGAGAGGTCCTTGTTCCAGTGCTTAGTCCCAGAGCTCCAGCTGCCTCCTTTCCTCCCTCTCCCAAGTCCGCCCCACTCACAAGGCCCTGGGTCCAGACAGGCACTAGTAGAAAAAACAGGGACTTTATTATTCCCAACACAGAGGCAGGTCTTCAAGGGGCGGCAGGAGTTGGTTCTGGGGCGGGAACAGGCCCCTACTTGCCCGCTATGAGTGGGTTCCGCAGGACCACAATGACCGAGTCCCCACGCAAGAACATCTTGGAGATATAGCGGTCCTTGTTGACGGGCTTGGACTTCTTCTTGCCCTTGCCACTCTTGGGGACCTCGGTCCACATCTCCTTCACGTTCTCCAGCACCATGTTGCAGTGCCTAGTGGGGGCAAGGGTAGGGAGACACTGGGAGTGAGGGGAGCCTGGTGATCGCCTTGCCTTCTCCCTCTAGTGGGACAGTGTGAACAACAGGGCACATCCCAGGGCCAGGACCAGCTGGGTTCCATCCCACCCCTGCAAGTTCCTAGGATAAGGCTTGGGCAGGGGACTTCACCCCTCTGTGCCTCAGTTTCCTCCCCTCTAAAATGGAGACAATCATGGTACCTGCCTCACGGGGGTGTTGTGAAGACTAAATGAATATATCCAGTATTTGTAAGTGTTTAGAACAGGGCAAAGGGTAAATGCAAAAGGAATTATTCTGCTTGTGCTTTTTCCCTCTGAGTGCTGCTGGAGGTGTCTGTCCTCCAGAGGCTTCTAGGGTGTTGGGGCTTGAGGCTACACATGACCCATGCGCTCCAGTCCTGCTTTGTCCCTGTCACTAGGGTGCCTTCTGGACAAGTGAATGGCAGCATGGGTAAGCTCATTCCCTAAACACTTGTGGAGTGCCTACTCCATGGATTGCTCAAAATACAATGGATACAGCGACAAATAGACAATCTCGACCACCACGTCTGATTAGGTCGTTCACCTGCATTAAATCATTGAATCTTTGCAACCATCATGATTACCGCCACCAGAGTCTCCAGATGACACAAACAGTTAAGCGCTTGGCTGCTAACCAAAAGGCTGAAGGTTCAAGTCCACTGAGAGGTGCCTCGGGAGAAAGGCCTAGCAATCTACTTCTGAAAAATTGAAACTTGAAGCCATTGAAACTTCTATGGAGCACAGTACTACTCTGACACACAGAGGGTTGCCGTGAGTTGGAATCGACTGAAGAGATGAAGTCACCTGTTGAGGGTCAGGTGGTTGCGAACAGAGTTGAGACATGAACCCAGGCGGGCCGGCTCCTGAGTGCATGCTCACAGTGACTGCACTGGAGGGGCAATGAGAGACAGCCACACCACGGGGCTTCGGAGAAACCTTGTCTTCAAGCTTCTCAGACTGGAGGTGGGCTGCTCTCCAGGCCTGGACAAAACACCTCCCGAGACCTGGGCACTCACCTGTCGAAGGCCTTCACGCGGCCCAGAAGCTTCTTGTTGTTGCGACAGTTGATGAGCACTTGGGTGTTGTTCTTGACTGACTGCGTGAGCACGGAGAGGGGCCCTGTGTTAAACTCCTCCTCCTCCCGCTTCTGCAGCTCCTCCGGGGTCATCTCACTCTTGGGCTTGTTGAGGAGGCTCCTAGGTGGCAAGCACGAGATGTGGGTAAGAGGGGCTGGAGCACGGGGGAGTCAGAGCCTCACATTTGGTGGCTCCCCAGCCTTGCCCAAACACACCCACTCTCCTCCAGCTCAGTCCTCTCTCAGCATCACCACTTGGCTGTCTGCTATGGACTGAACTGTATCCCCCCAAAATATGTGTTGTAATCATTAACAAGAACTTGGCTGCTAACCAAAGGGTCGGCCGTTCGAATCTACTGGCTGCTCACTGGAAACCCTCTGGGGCAGTTCTACTCTGTCCTATGAGGTTGCTGTTAAGTCGGAATCCACTGACAGCAAGGTTTTTTTTTTAATACCTGGGGATGTGATCATGTTTGGGAATAGGGTTTTCTTTTTGATGTTAATGAGGCCCTATCCTAAACTTAATCACTTCTGAGTGATAAAAATAGCCAATAAGACACATCGCCAAGGAACTGTGGAACACAGGGGCTACAGATCATCCACCAGAGGACTTCTAGCCTCCTGAACCATGAGAAAATAAATCTCTGTTCTTTAAAGCCATCCACTTGTGGTATTTGTGTTACAACAGCACTACTTTACTAGGACAAGGCCTAACAGACATTTCCACCATTGCATGTCCCAGGCTGAGCTCCAACCACCCCAATCTACTCCATCCACAGCTCCTCCATCTCTGTGGATGGCAACTCTATTCTTCCAGTTCTCTGGGCAAAAAACTCTGTAAACTTAGCTCCTCACTTTCTCTTGTATCCTACATCTGTCAGCGAATCCTGCCACCTGCCTCTAAAATACATGCAGAATCCGACCGTTTCTTACTATGGTCACCACCCTAGCCAAATCCTCCATCATCTCTCCCCTGGAGTCTTACTGGTCTCTCTTCTTCCACCCCTGCTCCCTGACGGTCTATTCTCCACGGAGCAGCCCAAGGGGTTGTATTAAGACAAAGTCACTCAGCAAAACCCTTCCATGGTTCCCATCTCAGTGTAAACCCAATAAAAAAGAAACTGATGCCACTGAGTCCATGCCAACTCACAGTGACCCTACAGGACAGAGTAGAACTGCCCCATGGCGTTTCCAAGGCTGCAATCTTTATGGAAGCAGACTGCCACATCTTTCTCTTTCAGAGCAGCTGGGGACTTTGAACCACTGACCTTTTGGTTAACAGCCGAGCACACAGCCACTGCCCCACCAGGGCTCATTCATCTCAGTGCAAGAAGTTCATTTTTGCCATGCCCTACATCTGCTACACCCCCCACCCCACCCTTCCCTCCTTCTGCTCCAGTCACAGTGGCCTCCTGGGTGGTCTCTGAAGATCTATTAGGCAAACTTTAATCTTAAAGCCTCTGCATTTGCTTTTCCCTCTGCCTGGACACCCCAGGGATATCTGTGTGGCTTCCTCTTTCGCTTTTCTCAAGGGTCACCTTCTTAATGGGGTCCTCTGTGCTAGCTGTTAAGTTATTGTCTCTCAAAATTGGCATTCTTCATTGTTTTTATCCTGTTCTACTCTGAAACACGTGGGGTTGCCATAAATTGGAATCGACTTGATGGCAACTGGGTTAGGTTTTTTTTTTTTTTTTTTTTTTAATCGCTTCACCTAACACACCATATACTTTACTTGTTTACTATATTTATTGCCTGCCTTTTCCCCCATAAGCTGCACCAGGGAAGACATTTTTTCTGGGGGGGGGGGGGGAAGTTTCTATTTTATTCACTGATGTACCCCAGGTATCTAAAGCAGTGCCTGGTACATAATGAGCACCCAGTAAATATTCGGTGAATAAATGAGTAAAATCAGTCCAGTGATTTATTATTCATAAAAGTCGCGAATCACGCTGAAAAGCCGCCAGTCTCTAGATCAAACTATCCTGTTAAGTCTCTCATCTCAAATCATTATTCCTAAAAAAGCACCCGCCTCCCGCAAGTTCCTTATCGGCAGAAACACTTACTCTCAGTATTTAACAAGACTAGTTATCTGGGAAAGCCCCCAGCCCGTTATCTGATAAAGCAGCCCTTTCTCCCGAACTCATCCGTAAAAGGCCCCATTCCCGCTCTCACATCCATCAAGAGAAAAGTCCTCCATTTTACTCATAAAATTTCTGCCTTCGCGGCTGGCTCGCTATCAGGAAAGGGCCCTCTCACCCTCTTCCAACCGTTAATCAGCCAAATTTACACCCGCAACCCCACTCCCGCCGCCTGGTACCAGCCCGGCCTCACATGGTGCAGACTGCGTTCTGAAGTAACTCTTGTCCCCTCCGCGTTGCTTCTGCCTCTGAAGGGAGAGGCGGGAGTTCCGCTTCCTGAGGCCCACTTCCGTCAGCGCCTGCGCAAAACAAACCAGCAGGGGGCGTGGCCTGTTGCTATGGTGCTCCCCGCCCGCCGTGCGTAGCAATGGGATTAAAGCCTTGCGCAGAGGTTCGAGACCACTCAGAACCAATTGGGGCAACTGTTCACAACAATGCAGGGGAAAACAAAGGTGGTCCGACTCGAACCATTTCGCTGTAGAACAGGATAGGCTAAAGGAGAGAAGCGACACAGCATTTCCAAATACCCGCCGGCAAGGACCTCAGGGGGGCGGCCTCTTCAAAACCAATCCGCTCCTCGCTGCATTCCTCAAGGACGGTTCATTTTCGCGTCTATGGATTTCTTCGACTCGGCACAACCAATCCCTTGCCTACATCCGGGAGGGGCGTAGACCTGCGCTGGGGACGTCGAAAGTTTTCCAAGATCAAACGCTTGCCATTGGCTTCTCCTCTTCCGCTGAGGCGGAGCCTAGCACTTCCGCGCTCCCCTTTGGGTTGTGCTACTCTCAGGGGAACCAATCCTGCCCTAGGGAGGCAGGGAGGCGTGTTCTCAGACCGAGAGTTCCCATTGGCTTCCCTGCTCTCCGGGGTGTGGGATAATGCCGTCGCTCTGGTTGCTCATTGGTCCCTGGACTGCATGGCTAGGCCTGAACTGGCGGCTCCCTGGTCGAGGACTAGGTTACTGGGCCAAGCTACCATGCGTTCCGGGAGCCGTGGGCGGTCCCGGCTACGGCTCGGGGAGCGCGGCCTCTTGGAGCCCCCGTCGCCGCCCAAGCGCCGCCTACTACCGCGGGCGCAGCTGTTGCCCCTGCTGCTGCTGGCGCTGGCCGTGGGCTCGGCGCTCTACACCATCTGGAGCGGCTGGCATCGGGGTACCGAGGAGCCGCCGGTAGGCCGGGAGCTGCGGGTGAGGCCAGACACGGGCCCAGGCTCTGCGGGGACCCTCTTTCCCCGCCGACCCTTCTCCAGGGTCTGAGGTTGACTGACGTGGCCTTATGGTGTGGCCCTAACCGCAGGTGCCACCGTCTTCATCATTCGAGTGCATGCACCTTTCCAACGGAATAAGGTTCCGGGTTTGTTTTGTAATTCTGGCTCCCCCTTAATAGGAGGGGTCTGGAATGGTAACAGAGCGTTTGGCGATCTGGGTTCTAATCCTAAATCAGCTGTCTGGAAGAGATCCTTCCTCCCCTGGCCCTTGATTTCACCATCAGGATTGGGTAAGCTGGAACAGATGGACTTCAAGGGACTTTTTTCTTGCGGCTAGGATTTATCCTAGAAGCTACCGATGCCTATGATGCTTATGAAGAGGAACAGGGCTCCTTAGGGGCAGCGGCGCCCGGGGGAGGGTCGGAGTTGGGATTGCTCTCATGTTCTGCACTTCTCTTCTCCACCTTTCCCTCCTACCAAGGCCCCGGTGATCGGAAGCCTTTCTGAAGCCCAGCTGCGGAGGGTGATCGGGCAACTGGATCCGCAGCGCCTCTGGAGCAATTATCTGCGCCCCTTGCTGGTGGTGCGGACTCCGGGCAGTCCCGGCAGTCTCCAAGTCCGAAAGGTAAAGGACTGGACCTCCAAGCCCTGAGCCCCCCAGCCCTCAGGACGAATGAATAGGAACTGGGCATCCTGCCAAGATAACAAAGCAGCTAAGGGGCGGAGTGGGGCTCTGATTGGAAATAATCTGACTCCAGTCCCACTAGCCTGTACTACCCCCATCAAAAGCTTACTATATGCCAGGTGCAAGCAACAGCCCTATTAGGTGGGTACCAGTATGATCTTCATTACGCAGATGGGGAGACTGAGGCTCAGAGAGGTTGGACACTGCCCAAGTCCTATAGCTAGTAAGTGATTTGTTGTTGTTAGTTGCTGTCAGTTCTAACTCATGGCAACCCCATGTGTGCAAGGTAGAATTGATTTATAGGGTTTTTAAGGCTGTGACCTTTCAGAAGTAGATTGCCAGGCCTTTCTTACGAGGTGCCACTGGGTGGGTTTGAACCGCCAACCTTTTTGTTAGTAGTCGAGCGCCTAACTGTTTGCGCCATCCAGGGACTCATAATAAGTTTGAAGGCACACAGGCTGACTCCAGAGCTGGTGCTGGAACATCTCTGTATCGCCTCCCAGAAAGCACTGGAGTCATTTAACTACTTCCTGGGTTGGAATCCCAGCTCAGCCATTTGGGTGTGACCTTGGGCTAGTTTCTATCTTTTTTTGTTTTATTGTGTTTCGGGTGAAAGTTCACAGCTCAAGTTATTTTCTCATACAAAAATTTATATACATACTGTTTTGTGACATTAGTTGCAATCCCCACGGACTAGTTTTTTTTTTTTAATTGTGCTTTAAGTGAAACTTCACAATTCAAGTTAGTCTCTCATATAAAAATTTATATATACATTGTTTTGTGACCCTAGTTGCTCTCCCTATACCGTGACAGCACACTTCTCCTTTCCACCCGATTTCCCATGTCCATTCAACCAGCTCCTGACCCTCTCTGCCTCTCATCTCACCTCCAGACAGAAACTGCCCATTTAGTCTCATGTATCCACTTGAGCTAAGAAACACACTCTTCATGAGTATCATTGTATGTCCCATAGTCCTTGACTAGTTTCTTAACCTCTGTTTCCTCATCTGCAAAATGGGGCCAATGACAATCCCTACCCTGTAGAGCTCTGTAGAGTTCACAGAACAGGGCCTTGCAAATGTTGAGTGCTATTTCAGAGTGAGCTGTGATTAATCTTGTTGGCATCTTGCCTGGCATCCAGTAGGTGCCCGGTAGAAGTGTGTCAAGGGAAGGTTTAAACATGGGGCTTGCTAGTCAGCCTGGTAGCTCTGCATGGCTCAGGGCACATGCCCCTTCTCCCAGCCTCCCCCTAGGCCCTGCCCACCCTCCCACCTCTCTCTTGCCACTAGTTTCTGGAGGCCACACTGCGGACGCTGACAGCCGGCTGGCATGTGGAGCTGGACCCCTTCACAGCCTCGACGCCCCTGGGGCTACTGAACTTTGGCAACGTGGTGGCCACACTGGACCTGGGGGCTGCCCGCCATCTCACTCTCGCCTGCCATTATGACTCGAAGTTCTTCCCACCTAGCTCAGCTCCCTTCGTGGGGGCCACAGATTCGGCTGTGCCCTGTGCCCTTTTGCTGGAGCTGGCCCAGGCCCTTGACCTGGAACTGAGCAGGGCCAAGGAGCAGGTGAGGAGCCGGGGCTGGGGGTGGGAGGATACCTTCACCCTGGTACAAGCCACCATCCTCTCTTGCCTGGGTATCTGTCACCTTCTGGTCTTCCGGCTTCATTCCATGAACAGAGCCACAAAGATCTTTCCACACCCTGAATGTCAGACCTGTCTCCTCTGCCCAAAACCCTCCCATGGCTCCTACCTCATTTAGAGCATAAGCAGAGCCCTTACAGTACCCCCGAGGTGTGCCATTACCTGTCTGATCTCATCTCTCACCTCTCACCCTGGCACACTCTGCTGTAACCACACTCGCCTCCTCTGTGCTCCTCAAACTCACAAGGTTCACTCCCACCTCAGGACATTTGCACTTGCTGTTTTCTCTGCTGGATCCCACAGCAATCAAATGTAGTGACTACAGACAGGGGCTCAGGGTTGGGGTGGGGGCTCAGACAGACATGGGTTCACATCCTGCCTCTGCCTCTTACCAGCTGAGTGAACTTGGGCAAGTGGCCTCATCTCTCTGAGTCTCAGTTTTCCTGTCTGTAAAATGGGCATGGTAGTAATGATAATAGGAGTTATCTACCTCGTGGACTCAGAGAGATTAAATGAGACCAGGATCATAGTAAGTATGCAGTAAGGGGTAACTAACATTCATTCCTGTTGGGAGGACCAGTGCTTTATCCTTTGGCCCTCTGGACTCCTCTGATTTATGCCTAGAATGTCCTTTTCCAGATATCTTCCTGGCTGGCTCCCACCCTTAATTCAGGTGTCTAGTCCAACATCACCTACTCAAAGAGGCCTTCCCGGCCACCCTGAAATAGTTCCCTGTCACTATCTCATGCTTTGTGTTACTTTATGCTGATTTGTTTGTCTGTCTCCCCAACTAGAATAAGCTTCCTGAGGACAGGGACTTGGCTTTTTTTGTTCCCTCCCTGCTATATGCCCTGGGCCCAGAATATTGCCTAGCATAAAGTAGGACATTAATAAAAATGTATGGAGTGAATGAATAAAATCACTTATCATGCTCCTCCCCTGCTCAAACCCCTTCCATGGCTCCCCAGTGCCGCTGTAACAAAGCTCAAACTGATTTTCCCTTGCTAACCCCTCCAGCCTTCTCTCAAACATCTCTGGTCTCTTCCCTGGTCCCAGCCTTGCCCCAGAATATTCTGCCCTCTGCTCCCCCATCCACTTTTGCCGGGCCAGCCCCCACTTACCCTCAGTGCAAACATCCCTTCGCCAGACCCAAAGCCCTCCCCAAGCTACTCTCTCTGAGGACCCTGTAGTTCTCAACAGCATTTGTCCCATCTGTAGTTAACTATACTGACTCCTCACTCATCAACATGGTTAGGTTCCAAAGACCAGGTCATTATGCGAAAATTGGCATTATGTGAAAATGGAGGATGACCACATCAGATCACCAAATGGAGGATGACTACATCATTACATAACTGTCAAACCACTGAGAATCATGGCCCAGCCCAGTTGACACATAACCTTAACTATCACAGGCAGCGTTATTCTTGCCTTGCACCTCAGTGTTCGTTACTGCCAGATGTATGCTGTTAATGCACAAAATAGTCAGATAGATTTTTTCATTATTGTCGTAAATGCAAAATGTCAGTTAACCAGAGAGTTGATAAATGAGGAGTAGGTGTCTTATGTAATTCTTCGTTTGCGAGTCTCTCTGCCAAACCGAGCTTGAATAATAACAATAATAATCAGAGCTAATGGCACAAACAGTTAAGCACTTGACCACTAGCCAAAAGGTTGGTGGTTCAAACCCACCCAGAGGTACTTCCGACGACAGGCCTGGCAGTCTACTTCAGAAAGGTCACAGCCTTGAAAATTCTATGGAGCAGTTCTACTCTGCATACATGGGGTCACCATGAGTCGGAATCCACTTGATGGCAATTAAACAACCACCACCCTTATTTAGTTACTGTGCATCAGGCACTGTTCTTTGGCCTGGATTTGAATCCTACTCTATGAATGGAACTGTTATTAACCCCATTTTCCAGATGAGGAAACTGAGGCTTTGAGGAGTACTTCTTGGCTACGAAGTGGCCCAGCCAAGATTTGAACCCAGGCAGTCTGACTCAGAGTCTATACTTTTGGCTGCTGCACTTTGAGGAAGTAGACCTGGTTTGCTCTTTTCAGTTGTGTGGGTGGGTTTAGGCTGAGGGCCTGGCACTGGCTGACCCTGACCATCCTCTCCCACAGGCAGCCCCAGTGACCCTGCAGCTGCTCTTCTTGGATGGCGAAGAGGCGCTGAAGGAGTGGGGACCCAACGACTCCCTTTATGGCTCCCGGCACCTGGCCCAGGTCATGGAGTCCGCCCCCCACAGTCCTGGCCCCACCAGGATCCAGGCTATTGTAAGATCAGGGCCCCACCCAGATTCTGAAGAGGAGGGAGAGGGTGAGGTGGAGTTGGCAGACTCCCACCTGGCCTCCTCCATCTGCGGCCTCTCTTCCTAGGAGCTCTTTGTGCTTCTCGATCTCCTGGGAGCCCCCCACCCAACCTTCTACAGTCACTTCCCGCGCACAGCCCGCTGGTTCCATCGGCTGCGGAGTATCGGTAAGGGCCATGGTAGAGGCAGGTACTACCTGGGATGCAGGAGGGCAGGCCAGGAGTGGGATGCACACGTATTCCTAAGGAGTCCTCTGTCCTTTCTCTCCACTTCCACAGTCTCTAAGGAACAAGGGCCGAAACACAAAATGATCCCACAGCAGTCTAATGTAAATAAACACAGGAGCTCTGGGGTCAGGCAGCCTTGGGTTCCGACCCTGCCTTTGCCACTTACCAGCTATATGAACTTGGACAATTGGCTTCATCTCTCTGAGCCTCAGTTCCTATCTGTAAAATGGGCACAATGGTAATAATAGGGGTATCAACCTTATAGACGTAGAAGGATTAAATGAGACCGGGAAAATAATAAACCATAATAAGGGGTAACTAGCATTCATTCCTATTGGGAAGACCAGTGTGTTATCCCCCAGCCCCCTGTCCTCTTCTGTTTGTGAGCAGGAGAACCTCTGACCCCTGAGGTACTGACCCTTGCTCTCTAATCCCCACGGCCTCCAGAGAAGCGTTTGCACCGTTTGAATCTGCTGCAGGCTCATCCCAAGGAAGTGATGTACTTCCAGCCCGGGGAGCCCCCTGGATCTGTGGAAGATGACCATGTCCCCTTCCTCCGCCGAGGTACTGCTGCTGGGAGGTATTGGGGGGGGTGGAGAATAAGGGAGTCTCAAATGGGACCTGGCCCTGGCCCCTTCCCGGGGCTTGGGACTGCTGACCAGTTGCTTAACCTCTTTGTGCCTCAATTTCCTCATCTGTGAAATGAGAATAATAGTACTTATCTCTTGTTGAAGCAGCCCTGGTGGCTCAGTGGTTAAGCACTCAACTGCTAACTGAAAGGTCGACAGTTTGAGCCCACCACTTGCTTTGCGGAAGAAAGATGTGGCAGTCTGCTTCCATAAAGATTACAGCCTTGGAAACCCTATAGGAAAGTTCTGCTCTGTCCTATAGGGTTGCTGTGAGTCCAAATCAACCCGATGGCAATTTTTTTTTTTTTTTTAATCTTTTGTTGAGGGGATTGAAAGCATTAATACATGTTAAGACTGTACTTGGACCAGTGCCCGGCATATAGCATTCAGGAAATGTTACTATTATTTGTATGTCAATGATTGTTGAGTTTTCTAGCTCTTACCTTTCCGTTCAGAGTTCTGAGAGTGCCAGAACAGAGTATCTTCTGTGGGGGGAGGCCAAGCAAGGTCACACAGCCCTGGGCCTGGGCGCCTGGGTCAGCAGTGGGTCTTGAGCAGGCCTGACTGAGTCTCTTCTGTCACCCACAGGGGTTCCGGTGCTCCACCTCATCTCCACACCCTTCCCCTCTGTCTGGCACACGCCTGCCGACTCTGAGGCCAACCTTCACCCGCCCACGGTACACAACCTGAGCCGCATCCTCGCTGTCTTCTTGGCTGAATACTTGGGGCTCTAGCCTGCCGAGCTGATCCCCGATGGGGAGACTTTACTCTGAGGGAGAAGTGCCCTGCGGATCTCAGACCAGGCACACCTCGGATGTGCTGGTTTATCCTCTGTGACACCTTTGGCTCCTCCTTGTGCTATGACTGGAAGATCCTCTTTCCGCCGACCCTCTCGAGCCACCTCCCTTCAAAGACTTGGAAGAGACCACCATGGTGGCAAGGACCATAGGAGTAAGCTTGGCGCCTGCCCTGAGGGAAACACTTGGTCTGAAGGTTGACAAGGCTGAATGCTCTTCTCATTTGTGGACTGGCATCTCAGCAACACCTTCTGACTAAATTTATCAGCTCCTTCTCCAGGATGCCAGCCTTGGTGCTGCATGGTCCAAACCTACCTCCATGTGGATACGCCACATGGGGCCCACAGAACATGTGCTTGTAAGCAGGGAACAGAGATGGAAGCCAATATTTGGGAAAACCAGATTCTGCCACACCCAATGGGCAATAAAACAGCATTTCTGCAAAACATGTTCTGCAGAACTAGCGTAAATATGTGTTGTAATAAAAAAAGGGGGACCAGAGATCAAGGAAGTGGGGTGAGATGTTAAACAAGTTTCCTCACTGTAGTGTCAGTTTTCAAGAGTAGGACAGAAAATAGGGAGTCGCCTGGTGGTGGAATGGTTAAGCGCTCGGCTTCTAATCAACAAGGTTGGCAGTTCAAACCCACCCAGCGGCTGCATGGGAAAAAGACTTGGCGGTCTGCTTCATAAAGATTACAGTCTAGAAAACCCTGTGGGGCAGTTCTACTCTGTCATATGGGGTTGCTAAGACTTGAAATCAACTTGATGACTCCCAACAACAGAATGGTGTTTCCCTAAAATATATGACCATGGAACCTCTCTACCTGGAAGCACCTCACAGAACTAGGGCACCTCGGAATATACTAGGGGAAATGAGGGTTTTGGAAGTTAGCATTTATGAGAGGAAAGGTATACTAGACCTAGATTCACTGCAAACTAGTTCTGCCAAAAGGTCCTTTCCCTTTCATCTGTGGGTACAGGAGTGTGAAATGATGGGTGTCACTACAACCCTAGTGATGGCCTGAGGAAGTGTTTCCCCACCCTAATTATCAGACTCAGCTAGGGTGTCTACTGGAAAATGCAGACTCTCAGGCCCCACCCCAGACCTATCCAATCAGAGATCTGGGGAGGAGCTGGGACCCTGTAACAAGCACTTGAAGGAGTCACATGATCAGCAAAGTATGGAACATGACATCCTTAAGGATACAGTATGCTGTGTTCACAGCTGTTTAGCACAAAAGCACTCTCTAGAAGGAAAGCCCCGTGGGCTCCGCACCTGCTGGTTTTATGATTTCCATGGGGACCGGGTGGGCAGCAGGGCTGCCAGGATGGAGGGTTATTCAACAGGGAAGGTAAGCATCGGCCTTCCAGCCAACTAAAGGCCAGAGAAGACTCAAAAGAAAGCTCGAGGATATCAAAAGAGAGCGGATAAAGAAAAGGTCCTCAATTCAGCTTCTCCCACAATAAAATCCAAACCAAACCTGCTGCCGTCATATTGATTCCAGCTCATGGCAACCCTGTGTGTTACAGAGAAGAACTGCTCCATAGGATTTTTCCGGCTGTAATTTTTACAGAAGCAGATTGCCAGGGCTTTCTTCCATGGCACCACTGCCAACCTTTAGGTTACTAGTCAAGTGCAAACCATTTGCGCCACACAGTAGCTGACATTTACTAGGCTCCTACTATATGGCAGGCACCATGAGCACTTCATATATAACAGCTCATTTGGTAATCTCCCCCCACATCCTGAGGTAGGCAAAATTGTGCTTCTCACTGCAGATGAGGTGGCTGAGGCTGAGAATTGTGAAGAATCAGTCACTGACAGAACCTAGACTCACCGCCAACTGTTAACCCCCTTGTCTTGCCTCCCTTCCAAAAAATAACCTGTGCTGGAGTGAGTTTGCTGACATTTTAATTGGCTGTAAGGCAGAGTGGGGTTGAGCTGGGGGCTGGGGGGACATTAATAGGTTTTGAGAGGTGGAATTAACAGACGTCCAGAGTTCAAAAAGGGAAGCTGACAGTGAGTGACATCACCAGCCAGGGTGGTGAGGGGGGTCCGGAAACCACAGGGTTGGTACTACCGTTTGTTGTTCATTTCTTGTGTGGCAGATGATGGGGCCCAGTGCTTAAAGCACGCTATCTCACCTCTGCCTCATGGAGAGAGTTGGTTGTGACTCATAGTGACCCTATGCACAACAGAACAAAACACTGCCCAGTCCTGTGCCATCTTCACAATTGTTGTTATGCTTGAGCCCACTGTTGCAGCCACTGTGTCAATCCATCTGGTTGAGGGTCTTCCTCTTTTTTGCTGACCCTCTACTTTACCAAGCATGATGTCCTCCTCCAGGGACTGATTCCCTCCTGATAACATATCCAAAGTACGTGAGATGAAGTCTTTCCATCCTTGCTTCTAAGGACCATTCTATTTCTTCCAAAACAGATTACCTGTAATACCTAATACAACGTAAATGCTATGTAAATAGCTGTTATACTGTATCGTTTAGGGAATAACAAGATGCAACGCTAACAATGCTTGGACAAGTGCCAGAGACAGACTGAGGATCTGTGAAATGGTGAGAGGCTACAGCAAGGGATGCCTACACATCACTTCACTTGCAGGCATTCAGCGGAGTGCTTGGTAGGTGGCAAATTTAAATTTTGCTTTTTAGAACTTTCTTTCTTCCCCCAAATATTTGCAATCTGCCATTGGTTGAATCCGCTGATGTGAAACCTGGGGATACAGAGGGTCGAGTATTTGATAAACAATTGTTGAGCACCCTAGATACAGTATCTCACATGTATCAATCTGAGAAACTGTTAGTATTATTTTTCAGATCAAGAAACTGAGCCTCAGAGAAGTCAACTGCCCAAGATTACATAGGTGGGCACTTTCACTACCATGTGACTTGGTGTACCTTTATTTATCCTGCTTATCATTTATTGGACTTATTGGTATCTTACCGGTCTGGAATTCTAACTACCTTGTCTTGCCCCATTCTCTCTTCTGACTCTGGAATGCCAATTAAGTGTATGTTTGACCTTCTCACTTTATCTTCCATAACCTCTCTTTTGTATTTTCCGGGTTTTGTTTTTCTCTGTGCTACATTATGGATATTTTTCTGACCTTGTTTCCAGTTCCGTAAATCTTTCTTCAGCTGTGTCTAATCTTTTGTTTAACCCAGCCATTTAAGTTTTCACTTGTGGTTACTGTATTTTTTTCATTTCTAGATGTTTTATCCATGGGTTTTTTTTCACATCCACTAGGCCACTTTTTAGTTTTGGATACATGCAGATATTTCTAAGCTCTTCTTTTTTTTTTTTAAAGGAAGTAAAAAAAAAAAAAAAAAGGAAGCAATGTTGTTATAATAACCGATGACTGAGAATGTCAACATCTAAAGCCTCTGTGGGTCCGTTTTTGCTTTCTGTTGTTTCCTGCTCAGTTTTTTTATTTCTATTCATGTTTGGTTATTTGACTGTATACTTATTGTGTGAAAAAAAATTATTTGTGGAGATTCAAGATAATAGGCCTTCTACCAGGTTTTTTTTTGTTTTTTTTTTCCTTTTTCCTGCCAGACATCATACCTAGCAGTTCCCTAGATCACACAGGTGATGCAAACCTGGACTGCAAATCTGTGACAAGATCCAGTCTACAGCCACAAAATATAAGTCAAATTTTTTTCTTTCCTTTGGTCTTGTGCTCCCCTGAGCATTGAGAACATCTCTGCAGTTTTCTGGATTATCCTTACCTGAGCTTGTAGTTCTCTGGGACTCCAGCTCCTTCGAAATTCCCCACATGGGGTAGTCTTTGGCCTTGACTTTCACGTGTCTGCCCCCATAAGGCCGCCAAATGAGAAACCCAAGTGTGTCCACATCAACAAATACCCTCAGAGCAACTGTGGCTTAGTGCCTGGTGCACCTTTCCCTTAAATTTCTGGTCTGGTGGGTCCTTACTGTAGCTTACTGGCTATCTGATACTTTTAAACAAAATATTTATTTGTCGTTTTTCAGCAAGAGCTTGGTGCAAGTAATCTAGCCCACTAGAAACTGAAGTCCCACAAAACCAAGCCAAGATTCAAACCCAAGTCTCTTCGAGTCTTAAAAGAAAGTACTGAATAACTACAGTGAAACCTGTGAGAGCCAGAACCTCTGACTCTTGCAAGTTTTCTGCCTTTGACAAGGTGGAGTCTTACCACTTTTCTATTGCTCGTTTTAATCAAAAATATTTGAGCTTTCCTTCTCTGACAGGTTTCTACCTTACACGGGTTCCAGCTCTCACAGGTTTTATTATATATCCTAGTCTCTCTGGAAATTTTGATTCCCTGGTAAGAATGTCAGACTGCTAGCTGCCTCTTAATATCCATTCTTCTCTCTTCTATTTTTATACTTAAATTTAAAAAATGTTCTAAGTCCCCTTTTTATTTAGTGAGATAATTAGCTATTTTAAAACTTTAATTACAGGAATCTTTAGTAGAAGTTTTTTTTTTGCTGGGCATACTGCACCCAGCTATGGCTAAGTTCTGGCCAATGAGATGTATACAGACAGGTAGTGTTGTACTTCTGGGAAGAAAAGGGCTTCCCTCCTTTGTCCCTTCCTCCATCCTGCAGCCTGCAAAATAGTGATGGGAGGAGTTCTAGTGGCCATCTTGGACCATGAGGACAAAGACCACAGATAAGGATAACAGAAGAGTGAGTGAGAAGGGGCCTGGCTTCCTGATGACTTTGGAGGGCCCCACAGCTGCCCAATACTGGATCTCTAGAGAAAGAAAAAAACTTTTGTCTTCTTTAAGCTACTACTATTTTGAGACTTTCTAATCCAAACTGACACAGGTGACAAGGGTCCAAAATTATTTCAGGCTAAGGAACTTGGCTAAGGATTCCTTCTCTCTCAACTCTCTATCCCACCACACACAGGCCCGTGCCGCCTTTTGTCCCCAAGCCTCCTCCCTCAACAACACACAAACCAGTTTGAGCCCAGCCTTATAAATATTGATTTTATAGAAAGGACCAATTCAAAATCGGTCAAACGCCACACGCTAGAAGCTTCCGGAACCAAAATGATGAAAACACCAAACCCCCCAAAACAGAACAAACAAAAATACCCCAGAACAAACTGCCTGAAAATCAAGGTCCCAGCTGACCAAAGAATTCTAAAGAAACACATGTGGCTGGAGGGAGGGAGTGCTTGAAGAGACCCCCAACACCTGAACAAGTACCCAGAGTAGAAGGAAAAACCACTCAGAACTTCAAACCCGCAGTCCCTGTCCACTGGCCCCCCACGCTGTCAAGAGCAAGGCAAAGGGCTTCACAGCTTTTTTTTAAAAAATAAATTTTGGAGGGATGATAGCAATAGCTTTAAATAGTGGGAGAAGGGGGAATTTTTATACTTCAACTTTTTCCCTTCTTCCTCTCTAGGGAAACGGGAGACTGGTAGCTTGAGATTAAGGAGAAAGCAGTCATTTTTATTTTTTCATGGGGAAAACATCTCAAACTGGCAGGCTGTCATGAAAAGTGCCAAATCGGACCTGTGATCTGATGGCTCTCAATTCCCAAGAGCCCTGGTGTGGCGGGTCAGGAGAAGTGGCAACCTGGGGGTCACAGCCTCTTGGGAGAAAACAGCCCCAGAGACAAAGAACCAGGGAAGGGGCTGGGAGGGGGCCAGAATGGGGGAACCCTTAAGTGGTACCAAAAGTAGCTGCCGTCTGCTCCCTGCTAGTGGGTCCCTGGGGTGTAGAAGGTGGCAGGAAGGGTGTTGGGGCTGAATGGAGAAGAAATTGAGATGTTGATTTAAAAAAAAAACACCCTCCTTGAGGGTCCACGGCCCTGGGTCTGAGGAGTAAGAAACCAATGGTCAGGCAATCAGAGTGCCTGCTGGGGTCACCCCCTGAACCCCATCTTGGCTCTGGAGGGGTATCGATGCTCCCTGGACTGGGAGTCCAGGCTGGTGACCCCGTCCTGGCCCTCGGCTCCCCAGGGGAGGGGGTGAGGGCGGGCATGGCGGGCTCCCCCCGCCCCACCAGCTTCACCTGCCCTCCTCTCGGCCGGCCCGGCCTCCACCCCCACCCAGCCCGTTACAGGGCAGCACCCAGTTGTTATCGTGCAGGCCCAGGCGACAGCCAGGCGTCTCGCGGTCGGCCCGGCGGCAGCACATCCAATAGGAACGTCCGTAAGGCAGGTCGTGGTGGTAGGGCTTGGGGTGCCAGCGGCACAGCGACACGTCACCCTTCTCGTACCTCTTGCGGCACTGCTTGCAGGGATCGTCGCGGTAGAGGGGGTCGCGGCTCCAGCGTGAGTCGGTGGCCCGCACGCCAAACGCCTCGATGATGCCCTTGAAGTGGTGGCAGGTGCACTTGAGGGCCGCCAGGGCCCGGGTGGGCAGGAAGCTGAAGATCTTGACCAGCACGTGCTCAGGGAGCAGCAGCATGTACTGCCGAGGCTCCAGCAGCCGCTGGATCTTGAAGCGGATCTCTAAGAAGTCATGCGACACGTGCCGATAGAGGCGGCACAGCGAGGTGTCCGCCACCCCCTCGGCATCGTCTGGGCCTGGCGCAGTGGCTGGCACATCGGCAGGGGGCGGCTCGGGGGGCCCATCTGGCCCCCGAGACTGGAGGAAGAAGAGCTGGCCGGGAGGGGGTGGCTCCTCAGGGCTGACCGTCAGGCACACCGTCTCCTCCTTCACATTCTTGGTGCCGTCCTTGCCGAAGAAAATACACTCGTCCACCACGCCCGTCACCACCACATCCACATGGAAGCCGGAGGCCCCACAGTCCCGAGCAGGGGGAGGAGGGGGTGCTGGGGGGGTGTCCTCGGGCCTGGCAGGGGTCGGGATCTCGCCCTCACTGGCTTCATCTGCCCGAGCCAGCAAGAACTCCACATTGCTGGGGAGGGCATCCCTCGAAGGGCTGATGAGCTGGTACAGGTCGCAGGTGATCTTGTCCTTGGTCCGGGCTCCAGGACCCGGGCTGCCAGGGTAGGCACAGCCAGGCCAGCCCCCGCCCCCATTGGGCATGCTGCCATCCGGTGCTCTGGGCTCACGGCCGTTGGAGATGCGGAAGGCAATGCGAACCTCCCCAGGGCCTGGCCCGGGCCGTTCCTCCTTGTGGAGGCCCTTGGATGAAGGGCTGTCCCGCTGGGCCTCGAAGTGGGCCACCGCCTCAGCCACACGGCTGCAGTCCCCACCGCCACTGCTGGCCCGCCGTTCGGGCCCCAGCCCTTTGGTCGGCCCACCCTGCTCTGCCGACACGAAGACCACAGGCGCCGGGGTGCCGGGGCGCGGGTAGTTCTGCAGGGCCAGGGCGGCTCGCTGTTCCACCAGGGCCACCATCTCAGCCACAGAGAGCAGGTCCACGTCCTCACTGGCCAAGCCTGGGGCCCCGTCAGCAGCAGGGAGCCCCTCCTGGCCCCCTGGGTCTGGCGGGGCCTTGGTGGGCTCCAGGCAGCGCCTCCGCCGCTTGGCCTTGGAGCTGTCACTGCCCCAGTGCCCCTTGACCTTCATGGAGCTGGCCCGGCTGCCCCCGCCGCACTGGTGGGCCACAAAGAAGGCCACCTTCTCCTTTGTATTCCCGGGCTTGATCACATACCACGTGTCCAGCAGGACTCGGCCCTCATCGCCTGTAGCTGCAGCGGAGAGCAGTGGGGCAGGCTGAGGGGCCGGGGTCTCCGGGGCCAAGGTGGGCGGTGTGTTCTCTGAGTGGGCAGACCCACGGTCCGGCTCTGCCCCACTGCCCGGCTCGGGGCAGGCTGATGGCTTGAGGGTCGTGGAAGGTGGGCGCGGCTGGTTCTGTGAGTAGGTGCCAAAGGGCCTGGGGCACCATAGCTGGAAGGGCAGGAGGCCACCACCACGGTCCATTGTGGGGGGTGGTGCCAGACAGGAAGTGGATCACCGCATCTCAGGAGCTGGATGGTGGTGGGGGGCTCCACAGGCTACCTGGAGGCAGGAAAGAGGAAACTGGGGAACTGAGGGAAGGGCTCTCCCTCCCAGGACCACCGTGCCCCTCAGCCTCTCCTGGGGATAGACGGAGACCTCCAGGAATTCTGTTCCTGCCCCATTGCACAGGTGAGCTACCGGATGGCCACAGAGGTGATGGGACCTGCTCTGGTACCTTGTTTCAACCCCACAGATCCACTGCACTGCCCACCTGCCTTCACTCACTACACAGAGGCCTCTCGCTGTCAGAAGCTTTCAACTCAAGTGAAAGTAACAACGGACACACACCTCCTTTTGCTATGTGCTCACCCAGTCTTCAGTTCCTGAAAAGACAGGCATTCCCAGCCCTGCCCACAGCTCTGGCTGCTTGGGCCCATGGAGTGAGGAACCGGGTGGGCTGGGAGGAGGAAGAAAATCCCAGACTGTCAGAGCCAGGAAGGCCTTTAAGAAATGGAGTCTTCACTTTTTGGGGGGCATGGGGTTCTTTAAAAATCTCTTAGAGCTAGGTACCCTCACCCAGACAAACACATACAGCTGCACGGGACTGTGCAGGTAACTCCCTGCAGCACTGCCAGAGAACCTCTGGGATAAGAAGACCTATTTTTGTCTAGTTCCCTCAAGTCATACACAAGTAAACTGAGGCTCAGAGGAGGGATGGGTTACATAGCTAAGGTGGGTCAGGAGCAAAACCAGGCCCTTCAACTTGGTTTGTGGACTTCTCAGTTCAGAGCTCTCTTAATTACTTATTATTTTCCTATGGCTTTACAGGCATGAGCTAATTTGGAGTCAGTTTTGGTCACGAGTCGGATATGACCACTTTCCGTGGCTGGACCGATAAAGAGCATACCCCTTGGTGCCAATCCTTCCCTGGCCCATCTCCCTCTAGACATCTCAAAACAAAATGCCCTCAAACTTCACATCTTCCACATGCCTGTAGACCAGGGGTTAGCAAACTATGGCCCGTGGGCCAAATCCAGCCCATTGCCTACCTTTGTAAATAAAGTTTTATTGAAACATGCTCATTCATTTATGGCTGCTGTCGTGCTTTAACGTCAGAGTTGAGCAGCTGTGGCAGGGACTGAATGGGGGAACTCTAAAACAGTCACTACTGGACACTTTACAGAAGTTTGCTGACTCCTGCTAAATCCAGACAATTCCACAGACACCACCAAAACCCCATTACTTCATGGTCCTGTAGACACCATTTGAAACCCAGACAGCCCCCCAAAAACCCAGACAACAGTAACAGAGCATCTCAATCCAAGGAATCCTTACCCTAACCCATAATCCCTAACTCCACCAATCCCTCAAAGATAGCCCCTGCTAAAATTCCAATTCATTGCTTAAAAAAAAAAAAAAAATCACACACACACGTATCCCCTAACACCTGTAGATGACAAAGTTTACCAACTACCAATTCAGATACATCCAAATGTCCAGGGACAGAAGCAAAGGCCATTCTTTACAGACACAATCAATCCCTCCAAAACTTGGCTATTTTCTGAAACTCCCCCACTCAGTTCTTACCCTTATCTCCAGAATCTAATCCTCTAAATATCCAGACCCTTTCAAATCCTACTTTAAATCCTCAAACCTAAAATTATCCCCTCAAGCAAGAAGCCCCCAATCTCAACGGACCCCTCATAAAATCCAATGCTTACCAAGAACAGCCCCAACACACAGCAATTTTCTAACCTCAAAGATGCCCCAAAACACCAGTCTCCTCAAATTCTATAATCACCTCAAACTCTCTCTAACCCCCCACATTCTAATTCCACCAAAGCCCCCCACATCACAAAAGAACCCACTAAAACACAAAAGCTCCCGAACACATAAGACTAACTTCAAACCATATAAATATTTCTCAAAGCCAAAAAAAGTTCCCAAAGAAACCTTATAAATGTTACAATGGCAAACACGTGCTTATTGCCCACTCACTGTAAACTTACTAGGGTCTAACAATTCCTGCTACTACACCTCCCCTGCCCTGGAGGTAGATAAGAAGACACAACCCCGTTTCCAGATGAGACACAGAAAGGTCAAATCACTTGGCCAGGGTTCGACAGGTATGAACAACTGCAGACAGATGCAAACCCACAGGACTCCAAAATCGGTCGTCTTGGACTCTTACTGTGCTTCTAAAGTCCCACCATGAGTTCCCCAAATCCTGTACCCACCAAAAGCAACCCCAACGACAAAGGAAACCCTGAACCTTTCAAATCACAAAAGCACCCAAACCCAAACCCCAAGATGCCCCCTAAACTCTAGAGAACCCCCAAAGTATCCCTTACACCCACGCAGACACTCTCCCAAACCTAAAGTATAAAGTTCAAAGGGAACCCCTGAATCCTGTAACCACCCCCACCAAGCAAACAACGAAACCCCTCAGACGACCCTCGAAACCTAGACACACCCCCGCAGCGCCCTCACCCGCGAGCCCCCCCCCACAAAGCGGCAATCACGCATGCGCGCCAAGGGGGTGGGGAGCGAAGCCCCGCCCGCCGCTCACACCCTCCAGCCCCGGCGCCGGCCGACTAGCTTCCCTCCGCCCCTTTGTTGACAGACGCGCGCGTGACACCCCCAGCCAATGACCGACCCCGCTTCGGTGCCGTGCCCATATAAGGAATGCCTTGGCGACGAGGCCCAACTGTGGGAGAGGAAGGAGTGCAAGCGGTAAGTGAAGGGGGTGGGGTGGGTTGTGGAAGTAAGGGAGTATGAAACAATTCCCAACTTCCTGCTACATAAAAGAATAAGGCCAGGGCAGAGGCCACAGCATTCAGGAGACGCTAATTAGAGGACGATCCCTCGAAACAGAAGCCCTGATTGACAATCGGAGTTTAAAGGGCCAGGCAGCCCGGGATTGAAAACTCCAGGGCGAAAGAAGCAGGCGGTCAGATCGGAAGTGCCCAGCTTTTCGGTTGGCAACCGAGGAGGCGGACGTTTCCCAATGTTTCCCCAGGAGGAAACTGGGTACCAGGACCACCTCACTCGGGAAAAAAAACAGGCAGGACCCCATAACAGCTCCCCCGGCACTGTGCTTGGCATTCAAGGCTCAGGCAGTAAGGCCACAACTGACCGCTCAGTTCAGCCTTTGCAACCCGGTGCCCCAAACCTGACTCAGAGACCTAGTACAGGGAAAGACTGAAATGAAACAGCTCAATTATGATTATAAAATTGTGATTGTATGTTAAAATGATATTTTGGTTGTAACTGGATGAAATAAAAATATAAAAAAGTTAACTTCATCCGTTTCTTTTTTACCTTTTTAATGTGGTTACTAGAGTATTTGCGTATTGACGGCGCTACGGTCAGGAGCTCCGCTGCTAACCAAAAGGCTGGCAGTCTGAATTCACCAGCTAGAACCACCAGTCGCTCTGTGGAAGAAAGATGTGGCAGTCGGCTTCTAAAAGATTACAGCCTTGGAAGCCCTACAGGGCAGTTCTACTCTGTCCTAGAGTTATTATGAGTTGGAATAGACTCCACCGCAATGGGTTTTGGGAGTGGCACAGTGGTTAAACGCTTAGCTGCCCTACGGGAGCTCCCGTAAAGATCACAGCCTAGGAAATCTTATGGGACAGTTCTACTCTGTTCTATGGGGTCGTCCTGAGTCTAAATCAGGTAATCGTTTACTAGAATATTTAGGAGTCTCTGGGTGGTGCAAATGGTTAAGTGCTGGGCTACTAACTGGAAGGTTGGCAGTTCAAACCCACACAGAGGCTCCAGGGAAGTAAGGCCTGGCGATCTGCTTCTGAAAGGTCACTGCCTTGAAAACCCTGTGGAGCAGTTCTACTCTGCACACATGGGGTTGCCATGAGTCAGAACAGACTCCATGGCAAACAACAACTAGACAATTTAAAACCACATACATGGCTTGCATTATATTGAACAGCACTGGTCCAGATCCTTTAAATGACAGACTGGATTCAAGAGACACCCAAAGATGGCTCCACAGGCTCCTGTCTAGGCATCTCCTCGTCTTCCCACCACCCTGCCCCAGTTTTGCCTGCTTCCAACCATCCTGCACATGACAACCAGAGGGGTCTTGTTAAGGCATAAACCTGTCCCTGTCCTTACTCTGCTCAGAACCTGCAATGGCTCCCCTGTGCCCTTGGGAAAAAGCCCAGGTACCTCACTGGGGCCTTCAAGGCCTTGCCCACAAATCCAGCCTCCTACCTCCTCACTCCTCCACCCCCACACTCCATACCCAGTGCATCCAGGTGGGCACTTGATCTGGCATACACAGTAGTTAGGATACTCAGACCCTGTCTGATCCTCCAAAACCAAACCCATTGACTCCAACTCATAGAGACCCTATAGGACAGGGTAGAACTGCCTCACAGGGCTTCCAGGGCTGTGATCTTTATGGAAGTAGACTGCCACATCTTTTACCCACTGCAGACCTTTCAGTTAGCAGCTGACTGCTTAACCACTACGCCACCAGGGCTCAATTTTATCCATTACTGAATGCCAACTAAACGAGACCACTTTGCTACTAGCAGAGCCCTGGTAGCTCAGTGGTTAAGAGCTATGGCTGCTAACCAAAAGGTCGACAATTCAAATTCACCAGCTGCTCCTTGGAAATCATACAAGGCAGTTCTCCTCTGTTCTACAGGGTCGCTATGAGTCGGAATCAACTCGACGGCAATAGGTTTGTTTGTTTTTTTGCTACTAGCAGAACCAGCAGTAACTTCGGCAGTATTCAAGATTCTCTCAGCGTGTAAATAGTATGAAAGATGGGTGCAGGCAAGTTCAACACATGCACAATGTCTTTATTTCCTTCACCACGACTGAAACAATTGCATCTGGTTTTACACTAAGTGTAACACCCTTACGAGCTCTCTCAGGCTTTTTTGATACCTTAGGACACATCTTATTAACAGAGGCACAGAGTAAACCAAGATAAAGCACAGATGCTCACAGACACAGTTCAAAGCTAAGGTGCTGTGATGCTGAGATGCTGAGTGTAGTTCCAGGGGAAGGAGCTTGGTGATGCCACTCTCGCTGCACAGGGTGTGTGCTGCCTCTTTAACGGCTTGCTGCAAAATAAATACTGAACGCTATTTCTGCTTTTTGCCTGTTTTCATAAAAGTGAAACTCCTCTCTGGATTTCTTTCAGTAAGCAAAAACAGGTACTAATGTAGGTCTTTCATAAAAGTCAAGTGGCATAAAGCAAACTTTTGAAAAGCGGGGGATACCTGTATACCAGTTCAATCTATATTCTCTGAGGTCTTGGCTAAGCCATGCCTTCTTCCAGGAAGCTTTTACTGACGCACCCCCAGACTAGGATGTGCTCCACCCCTCGTCTCCCATACTGGTCTCCTTGCTACCTATTCAGCAAAGTCACCAAACTCTTCCCTTCTGTGGTCTTTGCATTTGCTGTTCCCTCCAGTTGCAACGCTTTTCCTTTCCCTCAGATCTCCACATGGCTCAATGCCTTATTTTACTTAGGTGTTTGCTTAAATGTAACTTTATCAGAGGCCTGCCCTGAGCTCCCTGGAAACCAACCCGTGCCCAGAGGGGGATCCACTCTGGGTCATCCGTCTGGGGACAGATCTGACTATCCCACTGGACTGCGAACCCCAGGGTGAGGGACAGAGCTGGGCTATCGTGGTCATCACGGTGTCCCTAGCAGTACGCAGCTTGAGGCTGAATGGCTCAAAGCTCGCTTCCCTGTGGCTCCATGTCCTAAACTCATGAGACGTGGCAAAGTAAACTCTATTTCAGACGTAGGTTCCGTCTGTATCCTAGCCGGCAGGGTCACTAAGGCAGGAATTTCTAACTCCCCAGGGACACACCGAGTCCAGGACAAGGCCCTTCACTAGGTCAACCTTCAAAGAATGCTCCACGAAGATCCATTTATCATAAAACATCATGATCCAGAAAGATAGAAAATAAAAAAATTGAAAAAGACTGACTAGACAAATACAACCCAAGAGATAAGTAAAGGAGTGACATTAATAAACAAAAAAAGGTGAAAGCAAAAAGGCATTATTAGGGACAAAGGCAGTGACAAAATAAACTGACCCATTATACACAAAAGCTCTCAACATACACGCTCCTAACACTATAGCCTCAAAATATATGAAGCAAAAACCAACAGAAAGACAAAAAGTTTGGCAAATCCACAACTGTAACAGGAAACTTTAACATCTCTCTCCAAGAGATCGATTGAGAAGATAAAATTAGTAAGGACCTAAACCACACAATCTTCACCCTTGATCGAATACAATTGGAGAAGCCACATTTTTGCATCCCTAGCATACACAGGGCATTTGCAAAACCTCATCATTGACATTCACTGGGCTAATTCTACGTGCTGGCCCTGGGCTGGGGGTTCTGGGGACACAGATGAAATTGCGCTCACTTTCCCTCTGGAATAGTTCATGGGAAAAGAAGCAAGTATGGGAATAAACAATCACAACCAACAAGCATATATTAGAAAAGGATGATCCCAACAGCAGTTAATACTTCTTCAGTGCACTCAACTTGAGCCAGGAATTGCTCTAAGCACATTATACATATTAACTCATTTAATTCTCACTATTTTTAATCGCATGTCAAAGACTAGGAAACTGATGCACAGAGCGGCTAAGTGACCGCCTTCAGATAGTTTTGTGGCAGAGCTTTGAATCAAACCAGCTGGGGTGACCCAGAGCTCAAGCTCTGTTCTACAACACAAATCACATCCTGATGACGGTGAGGGTGGCTTCATTTACTGACCATCTTGAGCACTTCGCAGGGACTATCTTGTCTAATCCTCAAGGCCTCTGCACTTGCAGTTCCTCCTACCTTGAATGATCTTCCCCAGATATCCGCAGGGCTCGCCCCCTTACCTCTTGCCCATTTTGCTCAAAAATCACCTCTGTGAGACTTTGCTTGATTTAAAACTGCAGCCACTTCACCCAACAGACACACACGCTCATTCTCCTTCCCTGATTTATTAATTCTCCTTGGCATATATTGTTGTTAGTTGCCGTCGAATCTCTTGCCACTCATGGCAACCCCATGTGTTGCAAAGTAGAACTGTGCTCCACAGGGTTTTCAAGCTGTGACCTTTTGGAAGCAGCTTGCCAGGCCTGTCTTCTGAGGCACCTCTGGGTGGGTTTGAATCACCAACCTTTCAGCTAGTAGTCGAGCACATATTACTCTCTCCTATACTGTAAACTTTGTTTCTAAAGTTTATTGTCACTCTCCCCTCACTAGAACCAAAGCACCCCCACTGCAAGTATTTCTGTTTTAGTCACTGCTGTATCCCAGCTCTTACAACAGTATGAGCACTCGGCTACTCAAAGTGTGGTCTCCAGAACAGCTTCTATGGCATCCCCTGGGATCTTGCAGAAATGCAGAATCTCGCGCCCCACCCTGTTGTTCTTGTTGTTAGGTGCTGACAAGTCATTCCGACTCACAGTGACAGAGTAGAACTGCCCCATAGGGATTCCAAGGCTGTAATCTTTACAGAAGCAGACTGTCACATCTTTCTCCCCAGAAGTGGCTGGTGGGTTTGAACTGCTGACCTTTTGGTTTGCAGCCAAGTGCTTAACCATTGCGCCACCAGAGCATTCTGCACTTGCACTTTGACAAGGTCCTCAGGTTATCTGCATGCACACTAAAGTTTGAGAAGCACAGTCCTGGAATATTGGTAAAATCCATGCATGCAACACATATCAGTTTGAATGAATGAACTCCTAACAGCCACGCTGACCAGCTTCTGCACATTTGCTTCTGCGGGGCCCCTCCTGAAAAGTCTGATGGCTCGGGCCAACTCCACCTGCGGAAATCTTGTTCCCAGGACCAAAGCAGGAAGCCAGCTCCTCTAGGGAGCTGTCCTGAAGCCCCAGCCCATGTGAGATCTCGTCCTCCTAAAGCCTCCTCTTGCAGTACCTGGGTTTGGGCTTCTCTCCCCTCCAGCCTGTGAGCTTCTGGAAGGCTGGGACCTCTCCTCAAAGGTACAGCTGCTCCAGGCTCCTCACCTGGCCAGCATGGCTAGTTTAGCTCTTTCCACGGCATCCTTCCCATGGTAGCCAGAGGAAACCTTCCAAATACAAATCTGACCTTATCACTCTCCTGCATAAAAGCCTTCCACAAGAGATGACAGTTCTCAAAAAAACACATCGTCCACACCCTTTGCAGTTTGTGCTCGAAGGCTAACCTACAAGTTGGCAGTCCAAACCCACCCAGCAGCACCACAGAAGAAAGACCAGGTGAACTGCTTTTATCAAGATGACAGCCAAGAAAACCCCACGGAGCAGTTCTACTCTGTAACACAGAGGCTCGCCATGAGTCAGGGGCCAACTTGATGGCAGCTGAAAACAACAACCCCTTCTAGGGAAGCTACCAGAAAATTTGCTTCACCAAAATGAAGGCGTACACCAGGAAGGGAAGATACCATATCAAGCAGTTAGGCTCGAACCCAGGAGAGAGGCAAAGAAACCCTCAGATGAGGGTAAAGGGAGCTCCTGGAAGAACAGCTGTGCAGATGCCTTGGGAAACCCCGTCTCCATAAATGCACAAATAACAGAGAACGGCTGAAAGTTAACAAGCTAAGCATCCAACCTGAGAAATTCGGAGTACACCAGTGTTCACTGCACCACAATTCACAACAGCTAAAAGGTGGAAACAACCCAAGTGTCCAAAAAAGAGATGAATGGATAAACAAAATGGGGTCCATCCTCACGATGGAATATTACTTTGCCATCAAGAGGAATGAAGTCCTAATGCGCGCCACAACACGGATGAACCTTGAAAACATGATGCCGAGTGAAATGAGCCAGTTGCAAAGGGACAAATACTGTATGGTCCCACTTATATGAAATGTCTAGAAGAAGCAACTGCATAGAGACAGAAAGTAGATTAGTGGTTGCCAGGGGATTGGGCTGTGAGAGACGTGGTGAGTGACTGCTTAATGGTTTCTTTGTGGGGTGATGACAATGTTTTGGAACTAGAGAGTGGCAATGGTTGCACAGCATGGTGAACATAATTAATGCTGCTGAACAGCACACTCAAAAACGGTTAAAATGACAAATTTTATGATCAAGAGATAGATATACAGGTAGTCCTTGACTTATAATGGGGTTCGGTTCCGATGACTCCGTTGTAAGTCGGTTCTGACGTAAGTTGAATACCTTTTTTTTTTTTTTGGTTTTAGTTATTATTGCCATAGCCTGCTATACGGCAGTGTCTTGAACAGTAAATCATAACACTGAACATCTGGGAGTGAACAACTGTTGTTGTTGTTGTTTGGTGCCATCAAGTTGGTTTCTACTCATAGCAACCCTATGCACAACGGAACGAAACACTGCCCAGTCCAGCACCATCTTCACGATCATTGTTATGCTTGAGCCCATTGTTGCAGCCACTGTGTCAATCCATCTTGTTGAGGGTCTTCCTCTCTTTTGCTGACCCTCTACTTTACCAAGCATGATGTCCTTTTTCAGGGACTGATCCCTCCTCCTGATAGTGAGACAAAGTTTCGCCATCCTTGCCGGTAAGGAGCATTCTGGCTATACTTCTTCCAACACAGATCTGTCTGTTCTTTTGGCAGTCCATGGTATATTCAATATTCTTCGCCAAACTATAATTCAAAGGCATCAATTCTTCTTCGGTCTTCCTTATTCATTGTCCAGCTTTTGCAAGCGTATGAGGCAATTGAAAATACCATGGCTTGGGTCAGGTGCACCTTAGTCCTTAAAGTGACATCTTTGCTTTTTAATACTTTAAAGAGGTCTTTTGCAGCAGATTTGCCCAATGCAGTGCATCTTTTGATTTCTTGACCGCTGCTTCTGTGGGTATCGATTGCAGATCTAAGTAAAATGAAACCCATGACAACTTCAATCTTTTTTCCGTTTATCATGATATCACTTATTGATCCAGTTGTGAGGATTTTTGTTTTCTTTACGATGAGGTGTGATCCATACTGAAGGCTATAGTCCTTGCTCTTCATTAGTAAGTGCTTCTAGTCTTCTTCACTTTCAGCAAGCAAGGTTGTGTCATCTACATAACACAGGTTTTTCCTCCAATCCTGACGACCCATGCTTATTCATATAGTCCAGCTTCTGGGATCATTTGCTCAGCATACAGATTAAATACATGTGGTGAAAGGATACAACCCTGACACACACCCTTCCTGACGTTAAACCATGCAGTATCCCCTTGTTCTGTTCAAATGACTGCCTCTTGATCTATGTACAGGTACCTCATGAGCACAATTAAGTGTTCTGGAATTCCCATTCTTTGACATGTTATCCATAATTTGTTATGATCCGCACAGTCGAATGCCTTTGCATAGTCAATAAAACACAGATAAACAACTTTCTAGTATTCTCTGCTTTCATTCAACCAGGATCCATCTGACAGCAGCAATGATATCCCTCATTCCACATCCTCTTCTGAATCCAGCTTGAATTTTTGGCAGTTCCCTGTCGATATACTAATGCAACCACTTTTGAATGATCTTCACCAAAATTTTACCTGCACGTGATATTAATGATGTTGCTCGATAATTTCCACATTCAGTTGGATCACCTTTCTTTGGAACAGGCATAAATATCGATCTCTTCCAGTCAGTTGGCCAGGCAACTGTCTTCCAAATATCTTGGAATACACGAGTGAGCACCTCCAGCACTGCATCCATTTGTTGAAACATCTCACCTGGTATTCTGTCAATTCCTGGAACCTTGTTTTTTGCCAACATCTTCAGTGCAGCTTGGACTTCTTCCTTCAGTACCACTGGTTCTTGATAATATGCTATCTCCTAAAATGACTGAACATTAACAAATTCTTTTTGGTACAGTGACTCTGTGTATTCCTTCAACCTTCTTTTGATGCTTCCTGCATCGTTCAGTATTTGCCCAGAGAATCCTTCAACATTGCAATTTGAGGTTTGAATTTTTTCTTCAGCTCTTTCAGCTTGAGAATTGCAGAGCGTGTTCTTCCCTTTTGATTTTTTAACTCCAGGTCTTTGCACATTTCATTATGATATTTTACAGGTAAGGGGGATGGAGAGTGCATGGCAGGGGATGGGATGTTGCAATTTTACATCAAAGGGTCAGAGGCAGCGTCATTGTTATAAACTGAATAGTGTACACCAGGGATGGAATACCCAATAAGCAAGGTACACACAGGCTTACTTGTGTTTACTTACTAATCTATAGTGCACAATTTCATGTTTTTCACCAAAAACCCATGTAAAACTGTTCACTACAGATTAGTAAGTAAACACAGGTAAGCCTGTGCACACCTTGCTTAACATAAGCCCATGTGTACCTTGCTTACTGGTTAATCTGCCCCTGGTGTACACCCAAAAAGATATGCTGAAGTCCTAACCTCCAGGACCCATGAACATGACCTTGTTTGGAAAAAGGGTCTTTGAAGATATTATCAGTTAAGTTAACACGCGGTCATACTGGAGTAGAAAAACCCAAACCCATTGCTGGCAAGTCAATTTTGACTTACAGCCACCCTACAGGACACAGTAGAATTGCCCCCTAGGGTTTCAAGGCTGTGATCTTTAGGGAAGCAGACTGTCACATCTTTCTCCCACAGAGCGGCTGGTAGGTTCGAACCTCTGACCTTCCAGTTAGCAGCCAAGCACTTAACCATTGTGTCACCAGGGCTCCTTTACTGGAGTAGGGTGGGTCCTAATCCAAAATGAGTGGTGATCTATAAGAAAGGAGAACAGACACAAAAAGACTGACAAAAGAAAAATGGGGGGCGGGGCCAAGATGACGGAGTAGTCAGACGCTCCCAGTGGACTGTCTTACAACAAAGACCCGAAAAAACAAGTGAATCGATTATATATGGCAATCTGGGAGCCCTGAAGATCAAAGGCAGAGTTGAGGAACCAGACTGAGTGGCAAGGGGAAGAAGAGATGGTTCAGAAGCAGCGAGGAGTTACCATACCTAACCTGGCCAGAGCCTGAGCCCTTCAGCCTGATCAGCTCGGGGGTGAGCGGTGAGGCAAGCAAGCAGAAGTGCTCGTGAGGCACATTTTCCGCACAGGGAGAGACCCAGCGCCAGAGTCTACATGGCCACCCAGAAACAGTGAGAAGCTGCCCTAGATGGGCGAAAAATAATTAGCTGTGTACGGCCTACAGCACGGATCAAAAACACCCCCCTTAGGGAAAAACCTCCCTCCCATTTACCTCCCCGCTCCCTGCTCTGCACTGGGTCCTGGACCAGCTTCAGCAACTGCCGAGTCCCCTGGGCCAGAAGTAGGATCCGTCACACACCCGGTGCCATTCTCCCTACCCTGGAGAGTGAACAAATTAACAAACGGGAAAAAATAAACTGCCAGCTCCCCTAAGCTAGGAACCCAGGGTAGGCACAGCTCCTTTGCCTAGGCATGAGCATAAGGGATCCACGGACTTTGAGTACCTTTACCTCTGCATACATTTGTGTGGGCCCATTTCAACAGCATATACAGCAGTACAGCAGGGTATATACCGGAAGTCTAACTTCAACTGTTTCAGCTGTGAAGTGGCAGGTTCTTGACATTTGACACTGCTCTGCCCATTAAGCAGGGTCTTCACCTACCCACATCAGGGGCCTGAGGACTGATGGCTCCACCCACATCACCTAGCCACCTGCAACAGGGGCCCATGAATAAGAGGTGCCCCCCAGTCCTTACAGCCAACAGCATTAGGTGCTCATAGTCCGGCTGCAAAACCTACCCACCTACGCGCTCTAGGGAACAGGGAAACGTCTTCCTCCTAGACACTTGGAGGCAGCTGTCGGCCCCCTGCCTTGCTCAGAGTGTGTCCCCCTGCTGCAGCCAAATACCTGTGCCTATACCAATCACCCATACCTGTCTAGGACTGTGAAAACCTACACCACACGCTTGGTGGCTATCTATCTGGTTAACTGAGCAGAATCACACAAGAGGAGTGGGCAGACTCCTGAGCTCACATACCTAGTAGCTGATCTAACAACCTGGTGACAGGACATTAGAGCTTCAAAGGCGCCAATAATCAAACTAGCTCATATAAGCAGCCTATTTGGGCAAATAAAAACAAAACAAGAAGCTAAAATACAGTAAGCAAATATAAAATAAATAAATATAATAACTTATTGATGGCTCGGAGACAAGAGTCAATATCAAATCACATAAAGAGGTAATCCATGATGGCTTCAGCAAGCTCCCAATATAAAGAATTACCGGAGGCAGAATACAAAAGATTAATATACAGAACTCTTCAGGAAATTAAGCAAAATGCAGAACACACAATAGAGGAAATTAAAAAGATTAGAGAAGAGCATAATGACAAATTTAATGGGCTACAAGAATCCACAGAGACAGCAATCACAAATCCAGAAGATTAACAAAAAAATTTCAGAATTAGACAACACAATAGAAAGTCACAGGAGCAGAATTGAGGCAGTGGAAGTCAGAATTAGTGAGACAGAAGATAAGCACTTCACAAGATATCTATCCAAGCTGCTCGCCGAACCCCACCAAAGGTAGATCCCAAAAGAAAGTCACCAAGACATACTATAATCAAACTTGCCAAAACCAAAGATAAAGAGAGAATTTTAAGAGCAACTAGGGATAAACGACAAGTCATCTGCAAAGAGAGTCAATAAGACTAAGCTCGGACTACTCAGCAGAAACCATGCAGGCAAGAAGGCAACAGGATGACATATATAAAACCTTGAAAGAAAAAAACTGCCAGCCAAGAATTATATATCCAGCAAAAGTGTCTCTCAAATATGATGGCGAAATTAGGGCATTTCCAGATAAACAGAAGTTTAGGGTATTTGCAAAAACCAAACCAAAATTACAAGAAATACTAAAGGGAGTCCTGCAGTTAGAAAATCAGTAACATCAGATAACAACCCAAGACTAGAACACAGGAGAGAGCAACCAGATATCAACCCAGATAGGGAAGTCACAAAAATAAATAGAAGTTAAAACACTGAAAATAGGGAAACAGATGTCAATATCTAAAAGATGACAACATTAAAACAAAAAAGAGGGGCTTAAAAAATGTAGACATAGATTTTTCATACAGAGAGAAAGTCAAGGCGATATAAAGAAATAAGAGACTTGTATAAATTTAGAAAAATTGGGGTAAACAGTAAGGTAACCACAAAGGAAACTAACAATCCTACAAGTCAAAATAAAAAACTAGAAATATATAAAGACTCAGCAAACACAGAATCAACAACAATAAAAAAGATGAAAAGAAAATATATAAAGAAAAATGACTCAGCACAGAAAATTAAGTGGAACAAAGAAACTGTGAACAACACACAAAAAAGACATCAAAATGACAGCACTAAACTCACACCTATCAATAATTACGCTGAATGTAAATGGACTAAATACACCAATAAAGAGACAGAGAGTGGCAGATTGGATTAAAAAACACAATCCGTCTATATGCTGCCTACAAGAGACACACCTTAAAGACACAAACAAACTAAAACTCAAAAGGATGGAAAAAAATATATCAAGCAAACAACACTCAGAAAAGAGCAGGAGTGGCAATATGAATCTCTGATAAAATAGACGTTAAAGTAAAATCCACCGCAAAGGATAAGGAAGGACACTATATAATGATTAAAGAGTCAATACACCAGGAGGACACAACTATAATAAATATTTATGTACCCAACCACAGGGCTCCAAAATACATAAAACAAACTCTAACAGCACTGAAAAGAGAGATACACAGCTCCGCAATAGTAATAGGAGACTTCAACACACCACTTTTGGTGAAGGACAGTACATCCAGAAAGAAACTCAACAAAGACACAGAAAATCTAAATGCCACAATCAACCAACTTGATCTCACAGACATATATCGAACACTCCACCCAACAGCAGCCAAGTATACTTTCTTCTCCAACACACATGGAACATTCTTCAGAACAGACCACATATTAGGCCATAAAGCAAGCCTTAACAAAATCCAAAGCATCAAAATATAACAAAGCATCTTTTCTGACCATAAAGCCATAAAAGTATAAATCAACAACAGAAAAAGCAAGGAAAAAAAATCAAACACATGAAAACTGAACAACACCTTGCTCAAAACCTACTGGGTTACAGAAGAAATTAAGGATGGAATAAAGAAATTAATACAATCAAACAAGAATGAAAACACATCCTACCAGAACTTTTGGGACACAGCAAAAGCAGTGCTCAGAGATTAGTTTATAGCAATAAATGCACACATCCAAAAAGAAGAAAGGGCCATAATCAAAACATTAACCCTACAACTGGAACAAGCAGAAAGAGAGCAGCAAAAGAAGCCCTCAGGCACCAGAAGAAAGGAAATAATAAGAATTAGAGCAGAATTAAATGAAATAGAGAACAGAAAAACAATGGAAACAGTTAACAACACCAAAAGCTGGTTCTTTGAAAAGATCAACAAAATTGATAAACCATTGGCCAAACTGACAAAAGAAAAACAGGAGAGGAAGCAGATAACACGTATAAGAAAAGAGATGGGTGATATCACAACAGACTCAAATGAAGTTAAAAGAATCATAACAGAATACTATGAAAAATGGTACTCTAACAAATTTGAAAACCTAAAGGAAATGGACAAATTTCTAGAAACACACTACCTATCTAACATAACACAATCAGAGGTAGAACAACTGAATAAACTCATAACAAAAGAAGAGAGTGAAAAGGTAATTAAAAAACTCCTAACTCACTTCACCATATAAGACATTCAAGTGGCCAAAAGACACATGAGGAAATGCTAGTGATCACTAGCCATTAGAGAAATGCAAATTAAAATCACAATGAGATACCATCTCACCCCCGGCATTACTGACACAATTCAAGAACACTGGAAATAACAAATGTTGGAGGGGCTGTGGGGAGATCGGAACTCTTAGGCACTGCTGCTGGGAATGCAAAATGATACAACCATTTTGGAAAATGATATGGTGCTTCCTTAGAAAGCTAGAAATAGACATACCATACAATCCAGCAATCCCACGCGTAGGAATATATCCTAAAGAAATAAGAGTCATCACTCAAATAGACATATGCACACCCATGTTCACGGCAGCATTGTTCACAATAGCAAAAAGATGGAAACAGCCTAGATGCCCATCAACAGATGAACCCATAAACAAACGATGGTACATACACACAATGGAGTACTATGCAACGAGAAAGAACAATGATGAATCTGTGAAGCATCTCATAACATGGATGAAACTGAAGGACATTATGCTGAGTGAAATAAGTCAATCACAAAAGGACAAATATTGTATGAGACCTCGATTGTAAAAACCCATGAAAAAGTTCACACACAAAAAGTAACAATCTTTGTTGGCTACCAGGGATGGGAGGGGTGGGAAGGAAATACTAAATAAGCAATAGATAAGTGGTATCTTGGATGAAGGGTGAGACAGTACACAATACTGGGGAAACCAGCACAACTTGTACAAGGAAAGGTCATGGAAGCTCCATTGACTCATCCTAACTCCCTGAGGGACCGAATTGCTGGGCGGAGGGCTGTGGGGACCATGGTCTTGGGGAACATCTAGCTCAACTGGCATAACACAGTTTATAAAGACAATGTTCTACATTCTACCTTGGTGAGTAGTGTCTGGGGTCTTAAAAGCCTGTGAGCAGCCATCTAAGATACTCCACTGGTCTCAACCCTTCGGGAGCAAGGGAGAACGAAGAGAACAGGATACAAGCAAAAGATTAGTCCAAAGGACTAATGGACCACAGCTTAACAAGGCCTCCACCGGACTGAGTCCAGTAATGCTAGATGGTGCCCGGCTACCACCACTGACTACTCTGACCAGGATCACAACAGAGGGTTCCAGACAGAGCTGGAGAAGGACATAGAACAAAATTCTAACTCACGAAAAAAAAAAAGACCAGATTTACTGGCCTAAAGGAGACTGGAGAAACCCCGAGAGTATGGCCCCCAGACACCCTTTTAGCTTAGTGGTGAAGTCACTTCCGAAGTTCACTGTTCAGCTGGGGAGTGGACAGCCCCATAAAACCAAATGGGACTAATGAGGCACAGCAGTCCAGGGACAAGGGCTAGAAGGCAGAAAGGGACAGGAAAGCTGGTGATAGGGAACCCACGGCTGAGTAAGGATAGTGTTGATGTGTTGTGAGGTTGTTAACCATTGTCATAGGGCAGTGTGTACTAACTGTTTAATGAGAAACTATTTTGTTCTGTAAACCTTCATCTAAAGTGAGAATAGCAGCACAATTGGAAGAGTGTAGTTGATGTCACTGAACTGTGCACGCAGAAATTTTTGAAATGGCGTATCTTTGGCTATGTCTATTTTCACCAAAAAAAAAAAAAGGTCGAGAAAGAAGAGGGTTGACGTGTCAGGGGGTTGTTAACCAACGTCATAAAACAATATGTGTACTACTGTTTCATGAGAAACTATTTGTTCTGTAAACCTTCACCTGAAGTACAATTAAAAAAAAAAAACTCCCAACAAAAAAAAAGCCCCGGCCCGGATGGCTTCACCAGAGAATTCTACCAAACTTTCAGAGAAGAGTTAACACCACTACTACTAAAGGTATTTCAGAGCATAGAAAAGGATGGAATACTCCCAAACTCATTCTATGAAGCCAGTATAACACTGATACCAAAACCAGGTAAAGACACCACAGAAAAAGAAAATTACAGATCAATACCCCTCATAAACATTGACACAAAAATCCTCAACAAAATTCTAGCCAATAGAATTCAGCAACATATCAAAAAAATTATTCACCATGATCAAGTGGGATTTATATCAGGTATGCAGGGATGGTTCAACATTAGAAAAACAATCAATGTAATCCATCATGTTAATAAAAGAAAAAACAAGACTCACATGATCTTATTAATCGATGCAGAAAAGGCATTTGATAAAGTCCAACACCCATGCATGATGAAAACTCTCGACAAAATAGGAATAGAAGGGAAATTCCTCAATATAATTAAGGGCATTTATACAAAGCCAACAGCTAATATCATCCTAAATGGAGAGACTTTGAAAGCATTCCCCTTGAGAACAGGAACCAGACAAGGATGCCCTTTAACATCACTCTTATTCAACACTGTGATGGAGGTCCTAGCCAGAGCAATTAGTCTAGAAAAAGAAATAAAGGGCATCCAAATTGGTAGGGAAGAAGTCGAAGTATCTCTATTTGCAGATGATATGATCTTATACACAGAAAACCCAAAAGAATCCACAAGAAAACTACTGGAACTAACAGAAGATTTCAGCAAAGTTTCAGGATACAAGATAAACATACAAAAATCAGTTGGATTCCTTTACACCAACAAAGAGAACCTCGAAGAGGAAATCACCAAATCAATACCATTTATAATAGCCGCCAAGAAGATAAAATACTTAGGAATAAATCTAACCAGAGATGTAAAACACCTATACAATGAAAACTACATGACACTTCTGCAAGAAACCAAAAGAGACCTGCACTGGTGGAAAAACATACCTTGCTCATGGATAGGAAGACTCAACATTGTGAAAATGTCAATTCTACCCAAAGCGATCTACAGATACAATGCAATCCCGATCCAAATTCCACCGGCATTTTTTAATAAGATGGAGAAACAAATCACCAAGTTCATATGGAAAGGGAAGAGGCCTCAAATAAGTCAAGCATTACTGAAGAAGAAGAACAAAGTGGGAGGCCTCACACTACCTGATTTAGAACCTATTATACCGCCACGGTAGTCAAAACAGCCTCCTACTGGTACAACAACAGATACATAGACCAATGGAACAGAATTGAGAATCCAGACATAAATTCATCCACCTATGAGCAGCTGATATTGACAAAGGCCCAAAGTCCATTAATTGGGGAAAAGACAGTCTCTTTAACAAATGGTGCTGGCATAAATGGATATTCATCTGGAAAAAAATGAAACAAGACCCATACCTCACACCATGCACAAAAACTAACTCAAAATAGATCAAAGACTCAAATATAAAATCGAAAAAAATAATGATCATGAAAGAAGAAATAGGGACAATGCTAGGAGCCCTAATACATGGCATAAACAGACTACGAACCATAAGTAACAATGCACAAGCACCAGAAGACAGACTAGATTACTGGGAGCTCCTAAAAATTAAACACTTATGCTCATCAAAAGACTTCACCAAAAGAGTAAAAAGACAAACCACAGACTAGGAAAAAAATTTTGGCTATGACAAATCCGATCAGCATCTAATTTCTAAAATCTACAAGATACTGCACAACCACAACAACAAAAAGGCAAACAACCCAATCAAAAAATGTGCGAAGTACATGAACAGGCACTTCACCAAAGAAGATATTCAGGCGGCTAACAGACACATGAAGAAATGCTCACGATCATTAGCCATTAGAGAAATGCAGATCAAAACTACAATGAGATATCATCTCACCCCAAAAAGGCTAGCATTAATCCAAAAAACACAAAATAATAAATGCTGGAGAGGTTGTGGAGAGACTGGAACACTTATACACTGTTGGTGGGAATGCAAAATGGTACACTTTGGAAATCGTTTTGATGTTCCCTTAAAAAGCTAGAAATAGAAGTACCATACGATCCAGCTATCCCGCTCCTTGGAATATATCCTAAAGAAATAAGAGCCGTCACACGAATAGATACATGCACATCCATGTTCATTGCAGTACTGTTCACAATAGCAAAAAGATGGATACAACCTAGGTGCCCATCAACGGACGAATGGATAAACAAATTATGGTATATTCACACAATGGAATACTACACAACGATAAAGAACAACGATGAAGCTGTGAAACATAACATGGAGGAAGCTGGAGGTCACTATGCTGAGTGAATTTAGTCAGTCACAGAAGGACCAATACTGTGTAAGACCACTATTATAAGAACTCAAGAAAAGGTTTAAACACAGAAGACAACATTCTTTGATGGTTAGGAGGGTGGGGAGGGAGAGTGAGGGTTATTCACTAACTAGATAGTAGACAAGAATTATCTTAGGTGAAGGGAAGGGCAACACACACTACAGGGGAAGTCAGCACAACTGGACTAAACCAAAGCTAAGAAGTTTCCTGAATACAGTCAAATACTTTGAGGGACAGAGTAGCAGGGGTAGGGGTCTGGGGACCATGCTTTCAGGGGACATCTAGGTCAACTGGCATAACAAAGTTTATTAAGAAAATCTTCTACATCCTACTTTGGTGAGTGGCATCTGGGATCTTAAAAGCTTGCAAGCAGCCATCTAAGATGCATCAATTGGTCCCAACCACCTGGAGTAAAGGAGAATGAAGAACACCAAAGACACAAGGAAAGTAGTAGCCCAAGAGACAGAAAGGGCCACATAAACCAGAGACTTCATCAGCCTGAGACCAGAACTAGATGGTGCCCAGCTACCACCAATGACCACCCTGACAGGGAACACATCAGAAACTCCCGGATGGAGCAGGAGAAAGGTGGGGTACAGACTTAAATTCTAGTAAGAAGAGCAGACTTAATGGTTTGACTGAGACTGAAGGAACCCCGGAAAGCATCGCCCTGGATTCTCTAACAGCCCAGAACTAAAACAATTTCTGAGACCAACTCTTCAGACAGGGATTGGATGGACTGTGGGATATAAAGTGATACTCATGAGGAGTGTGCCTCTTAGCTCAAGTAGATACAAGAGACTAAACGGGCAGCTTCTGTCTGGAGGTGAGATGGGAAGGCAGAGAGGGTTAGGAACTGGTTGAATGGACATGGGGAGTCAGGGGTGGAAAGGAGGAGTGTGCTATCACACTATGGGGAGAGCAATTAGGGTCACATAACAATGTATGTATAAATTTCTGTATGGGGAAAAAAGGAAAAACGGCCACATGAGGATGGAGTTATCATGCCGCTGCAAGCCAGGGAATACCTGGGCTCACCAGAAGCTAGGAAAGGCAAGGAAGGATCTTCCCCTAGAGCCTTCAGACAGGATGCAGCCCTGCTGACACTGTAATTCAGACTTCCGGCCTCCCAATTTGTGGTATTTTCTTACAGATGCCCTAGGACGTGAAGACACTCACTAAGCAGGTGACATGAACCAAGCCTTTTAGAAAACCTGTGCTTTTAGGAATGAAACAGCTTTACCAAAGCTGCTGGAAATATACCATTAAAAATGGTAAGACTATCATTTCGTGTGAGTAAATCAGACTAGCACAGGCGGAAAACAAATTTCTGCTTTTAAGAAAAGGCGAAACAACTTGGAAGGCAGACAGATTTTCTCACATGAAGGCAAGGGGGAAGAAAAGTGTCAAATCACAAGAAGAAGGACAAGTGAGAGATTGGAAACTTCACCCCAAACCAATAGGCTTTCAGATAATTCACCAAGAGCTGGAGACAAAATGTTAAAAATTCATGACAGCAATGACAAAAAGGCAGAGCTGGCATAAGATGCTGAAAATGAGTCAGTAAGAAACGCCAACAAAACCAAACCCATTTCCACTCACGGCGACCCCACGCATTGCAGAGTAGAACTGCGCAGCAGAGGGTTTTCAAGGTGAGACTTTTCAGAAGCAGATCGCGAGGACTTTCATGCGAGGCGCCTCTGGGTGGGTTCGAGCTGCCAACCTTGTGTTTAGTAGTTGAGTTGCGAAAAGGTGGAAACAATCCACGTGCCGATCAACCAATGGAAATGCAAGAACAAATTTGGTATATCCGTATAATGGAATATTATTCAGCCATAAAAAGGAACATAGCACAACATGAATGAGCCTCAAAACCATTGTGCTTAGGAAAATAAGGCAGACACAAGAGGACAAACGTTGCATGATTCCATTTACATGAAATGTTCTGAATGGGTAAATCCACAGCGATAAAACAGATTATTGTTTATCCAGGGCTGGGAAGAGAGGGGAATGAGTAAACAAAAGAAACCAAACCCGTTGCTGTCGAGTCAATTCCAACTTGGAGCGACCCCGTAGGACAGGGTAGAACTGCCCCATAGGGTTTCCAAGGCTGTAATCTTTACAGAAGCAGACTGCCACATCTCTCTCCTACAGGGCGGCTGGTGGGTTTGAACTGCCGACCTTTTGCTTAGCAGCCAACCGCTTAACCACAGCACCACCAGGGCTCTTTGCTTAATGGGTACGGGGTTTCCTTTTGGTGATGGCAATATGTTGTAACTACAGAGAGGTGATGGTTGCATAATGCTGCAAATATACTAAATGCTGCTGAATTGTTCACTTTAAAATGGCTAATTTTATTACAGGATTTTTACATTAATTAAAAAAAAAAAATCTGCCCTACCATTATAAAAGGGAGCACCCCGAGGACAAGATAGGCCATGGCACTAACAAAATGCTCTATAAACACCTGTGGACTTCATTAAGAAATGCATTCTCATTTTCCAAATGAGGAAATTGAGGTCCAGAATAGTTCAGAGACTTGCCCACAGTCACACAACTGGTTAGTAACAGAGCCAGGATTCAACCCCAGGCGCTATGTCGCCACAGCTCAGCTTCAATAGATTTTTCCTGAAAGAATAACAATCACAAAAGAACCTCATATTTATTGAGAGAGCTATTCAACAGCAACTGGTTTGTTTTTGGGTTTTTTGTTTTTTAATTTTTTTTATCATACTTTAGATGAAGGTTTATAGGACAAATAGTTTCTCATTACACAGTCAGTACAGATACTGTTTTGGGTTTTTTGTTTTTTTAATATGCACTGGGCATTTTATATACATTATCTCATCAACTCCTTGCAAGAGCCTCATGGTTCAAATGTGCCCCCATTTTACACATGAGAAAACTGAGGTCCAGACTAGGAAAGTAACTTGGCCAAGGACACACACACAGCAGCAGAGGGGAGGATCTGAAGCTGAGCCTGTCTCTACTGCTTTAACCCAACAGCTTTACAAGGAGAGTCACAAAATTTATAAGAGAAACTCCAGATGACTCAGAGCAAATGAACCAAACTTTTTCAAAGGTGAACTGCAAGCTTACCAAACAGCACAGCAAGTCCCAAATGACCAAAAGATTGAACACACATACACTCACTCACACATACACACGGGATAGTTGCTAGAAATACTTCTTATTCACTGAAACACTTGGAGTTGGACCAGGCCGGGCATCGACAAGTGAATTATTTATATTTGGCTGAGGATGGGGATGGGGACAGGTCGTGTTTCTGAGCACCCCTTGAGGAGTCACCTTTGGAGTTAGGAGGCCAGGAAGAGAGGCCAGGGAGCTAGAAGAGCTAGGATGTGAGGTGACCTGGGTGAGAGAGGAGACAGGCTAGCTGATGCCTCCCTCACGGGCCCTTTCCACTGCATTCTCCCTTGGGCCTGTTTACCATTCAGGTTTAATAACACATATTGAGCATTTACTCTACTCCAAGCATTTAACACACCTATCTTCCTGAACCCCCCATCTAGGTTTGCTGTTAGGTGCCATCAAGTCGGCTCCGACTCATAGCGACCTCATGTATAAAAGAACAAAACACTGCCCAGTCCTGCGCCATCCTCACAATGGCAGGTACATCTGTGCCCACTGTCGCACCACTGTGTCTGTCAGTTGGTTGTACTGCAGTGGTTTGCGTGTTGCTGTGATGCTGGAAGCTATGCTACCGGTATTTCAAACACCAGCAGGGCCACCTAGGGTGGGAAGGTTTCAGCGGAGCTTCCAAATTAAGACAGACTAGGAAGAAGGACCTGGTGATCTACTTCCGAAAAAAATTAGCCAAAAAAAAACTTATGGATAACAACACAACATTTTCTGGTACCATGCTGGAAGATGTGCCCCTCAAGTTGGAAGGCACTCAAAATAACCCTATGGTTACTGATCCCATTTTATGGGCGAGGAAACTAAAGTTCAGAGAGTCCAAAAGACTTGCTCTGGGTCACACAGCAAGCAAACGGCAGAACTCAAATTCAAACTGAAGACTAATTGAGTTCTCAAGTCCAGATCCTTACTCACAACACTGCACTAAGTATGAGGAGAAACCCGTTGCTGTCGAGTCGATTTTTTTCTCCCACCGACCCTATTACAGGACAGGGTAGAACTGCCCACAGGGTTTCCAAGGCTATAATCTTTATGGAAGCTGACTGCCACATCTTTCTCCCGTGGAGCTGCTGGTGGGTTCCAACTGCCAACCTTTTGGTTAACAACCAAGTGCTTAAGCACGGAGTTACCAAGACTCCTAGTACGAGGAGAGGGGACTGGATAACAGTGGTGAAAATACAGATTCTGAACCAGGCTGCTTGAGTGGGAATCCTGCAACTACCACTTAATGCTGGGTGACCTTGGGAAAGTTGCTTGACCTCTCTGTGCCTCTGATCCCTTTCTGTAAATGGAGATAACAGCAGTCCCCACACCTTAGGAATGTTGTCGGAATTAAATGAGTTAATCCACACAAACAGCTAAGGACAGGGCCAGGCACTTGGTAAACAGTGTTTAAGTATTAACCTAATCGGCTGTGGGGAACCCCTGCATGCTTCAGAGGTGGGGTGTGCCCACATTCGTGCCAGTTTTGAGAAAATGCCTTGTGCGGCTAGACTAAAAGGGAGGGAATCACTTAGCACCTGTGACCCAGTCACATTCCTGGGGTGGGGAACTGCCCACCAACAGCTCTGAGACTGAGGACTGAGCCAGGGCTCTCCCACTAACACCAGCGATCTTAAGGATCCTCCCTTTAACCTTCTCTCAGTGGCATGCTTGTTGTTCCCACGATACAGATAAGGGCACTGAGGCTCACAGAGTGGAGGCTTGCCCAGGTCACAAAGGAGTGGCAGAATAAAGAGATCTGAATGCTGGACTGCTCAGACAGATAAACCACTTTTCTAAGTCCCACTAGGCACCTAAGGGTGCAAAAGAGTCTCTATGGCCCCTTCTGTGACTGTTCAGTTCATCAGGTGTCTCTGGCTGGACTAAGCAAACTATCACTACCTCCAGGCCCCTAACGCCCCCGCTCCCGACCCTACCCCAGTCCTAGCGCACAACTATTGATTTTTCTCTCCGACCTCCTCAACTTGCTCTCTTGCCCCCAATATGATACAAAGGACCCAAGCCACCCCATTACGGCTGCCTTCTCTCTCAGAGCCCCGAGAACCTCACACTTATCTAGTCCGGACCTCCATGATTTTCACAGCACCCAGAGTAACCCCCTCGAAACTGCCCCGTTCGGAGCCTTTGCCTGGACGCCTAGGCTCTTTTCCAACTCGGGCCCCCTTCCCCAGCTGAGTCCCCTCACAGCCAATCCCAAAGCTCGACTCTCTCCCCACCTACAAAACTCCCTCCCCCAGCCCCCATTCTTCTACTGCTCCCTCCAGCTCCCATTCCTCCCAACCCCCTCCCCCAAGCGATCTCCCCTGGCCCAACCCGTTCCTTAGCCCCTGCCTCTTCCCTCTCACCACCCAGTCCCGAACTCCCGCCCTGCCTCTCCGGCGCCCCCGTCCCCCGCCAGGGGTTCTCACCATCTCCCAGCGCTGCGGCTCCCTCAGCTACGCGAGTTTCCCCCACTCGTTCCTCTCTTGCCTCCCCTTCCGGGTCCCCGCCCCAACGCCCGCTGGGAATTGGAGTCTCGCATGGCCACGGACTACATCTCCCAGAAGGCAGCACGGGCCAAGCCTGGAGGTGGGGAAAGTTGCAGGAGAGGCAGGTTGAGGAAAAGAATGACTCTAACTCCCAGGAGGAAGGGGGGGGGCACCCGCGAGGTGCGCTGGGAAATGTAGTCCAGCTTCCACCATTTTGGCCCGGGGTCCTTGGAAAGGGAGTTGAGAAAATTACGAAGGGGCGTTTGTATAGCGGAGAGTTGGGAAAAACAAGCTTATTGATTTACGTGTGCTGGTTAACATAATAATTAATAGCGCCTTGTGCTTTTCCAAACACGTTTCCTCCATTTTTTCCCCGTGTTCCTCCTACTAAAACCAGTTGCCATATAGTGCACTCCAACTTATGACGACCTTACCCCCGTGTGTCAGAGTAAAACTCTGCTTCATAGGGTTTTTTTAATTGTAAAAAATACGTATGACAAAACATTTGCCAATTCAACAATTTTTATATGTATAATTCAGTGATACTGATAAGGTTCTTCATGTTTTGCAACCTTTACCGCTATCCTTTTCCAAATTATACCACCACCATAAGCAGAAATTCAATGCTCCCTAAGCAATGACTGCCCCTTTTCCCCTCCCATCCTTGGTAACCAGCAGTGAGCTTTTGTCTCTATGCCTTTCCCTATTTCTTGTAAGCGGGATCTTTCACTCAGCATGTTTTCAAGGTTCGTGCATGCATGTATCAGGACTCAATTTCTCTTTATGGCTGAATAATATTCCATTGTACTGTGTATGTATATGTACATGGAGCCCTGCTGGCACAGTGGTTAAGAACTCAGGCTGTTAACCAAAAGATCAGCAGTTCAAATCCACCAGCCCAACCACATTTTGTTTATCCGTTCATCTACTGATGGACATTTAAGTTGTTTCCATATTTTGGCTATTGTGAATAGTGCTGCAATGAACAATGGTGTACAGGTTTCTGTTTGCATTCCTCTTTAAATTCTTTTGGAAATATATTTCGGTTTAGGATTGCTAGGTCATGTGGAAGTTCTAAGTTTAACTTTTTGAGGAACTGCCAAAAATTTTTCCACAGTGGCCGTACTATTTTTCATTTCCAACAGCAATGGATGAGGATTTCAGTTTCTCCACATCCTTGCCAACACCTTTTCTTTTCTTTTTTTAAATCATAGCCATTCTTGTGGAGGTGAGGTGGTATCTGATTGTAGTTTTGATCTGCATCTCCATAGGTGGCATGAATGGTAAGGCTAACCAAATGGTTGGCGGTTGGAACCCACTCAGTGGCACTTGGTAGAAGGGCCTGATGATCTACTTCTAAAAGGTCACAACCACTGACAACCCTATGGAGCACAGTTCTACTCTGACACACGTGGAGTTGCCATGAGTTAGAATCAACTCCATGGGAACTGGTTTCTTTTGACTAATGATGTTGAGCATTTTTCATGTGCTTGTTGGCCATTTGTCTATGGGGTTTTCAATAGCTGTTTTTCAGAAGTAGATCACCAGGCCTTTCTTTTGAGGTGCCCCTGGGTGGACTTGGACCTTCAGTGAGCAGCGGACTGCATTAACCATCTGCACCACCCAAAGATTCCTTCCTACCTACTTGTTGTTGTTAGTTGCCATTGAGCAGCCTCCAAATCCTGGCAACCTTATCTATAACAGAAGGAAAAGGAAACATTGTCTGGTCCTGTGCCATCTTAATGCATCCTACCTACTAAAAACCCGAAAACAAACCCGTTACCATCGGTTCCAACTCATAGCGACCATACAGGACAGAGTAGAACTGCCCCATAGGGTTTCCAAGGCTGTAATCTTTCCGGAAGCAGATTACCACATCTTTCTCCTTCGGAGCGGCTGGTGGGTTCAAACTGCCAATGTTTCGGTTAGCAGCCGAGGGCTTTACTCACTGAGCCACCAGGGCTCCTTCCCTACCTACTACCACCTCCCAATTTACAGACAAGAAAATTAAGTCTTAAGAGAGAAGAAACCCCCTGATATAGGTCATGATGTGCATTAGGAATCATAGTTACAAAGGAAGCTCCAAGAGGGCAAGGATCTTTGTGTATCTTGTTCAAACACCTAATCAAAAACAAACCCATTGCCTTCCAGTGGATTCTGACTCATTGCTATCCTAGAGGCAGAGTAGAGCTGCCCCACAGAGTTTCCAAGGAGCAGCTGGTGGATTCAAACTCCAGACCTTTTGGTTAGCGGCCAAGCTCTTAACCACTGCACCACCAGGGCTCCTTTAAACACCTAGAACAGTGTAAATATGTGTGCTGAGTAAATATTTTTTGCATGCTAACTACGTATATGCCAGGCACCCTGCAAATAATCCTAGAAAGAATTATCTGCAATTTATGAAAGTTAAATCAGAAACAGGTTAAGCCTCTTGTTCATGGCAACACAGCAAAAAAGTGATTTGAATCAAAATGTGTTAGACACCAGGGCCTCTACTCTTGACTAGGACGTTAGATTGCCTCCGTTTAAGAGCGATTTTCCAGTCCATTCTCCTCAAGGTCCGTGAGAACGAGCGTTCTATAGTGCAGAGGTTGCACTACCAAAGAACTTATATCTTTGTGAGAGGAACTGCTACTAAAGCCCAATTTAAATGCCTTCCTCTTTGAATCCTTTCCCAATTTATCGTTCTCTCCTTTAATGTAGCCCGTCTTACTGCATTCCCATTATCTGTGAGTCTGTCTCTCCGATTGCGCTAGGAAGATTATGGCTGTGTGGCCAGCGTCCAGTGCGCAGTGTTTGGCATACAGTAGACCCTCATTAGGTATGCACTAAACGGAAGGTTAGAAGCGGGGCACTCAAGGGCCAGAAGGGAGGTTGGTGAGATCTCTCCCTCCTGAGAGTTGGCAGTTGGGGAGGCTCCGCCTCCTCGGAAGGCTCCAAGAGCCCGGGACCCTAGAAGTTTCCCGGGAGCGTGGTTAAGGCGGGGGCGTGGCGAGGGGCGTGGCCCACCGAAAACGCGGGCAGTGGAGTGAGCGCTGATTGGTCGGCACTTTGGCGCGCTCAGGGAAATGCCTTGTCTAGAGGCGCGAGGCCGGCGAGCGCTGTGAAAGAAGACAAGGCGCTTTCCCAGCCGCGCGTGCGCGCCCGGCCACTTGCACCCTGCCCTTTCCTCTCTCTTGGTGCGCCCTGCACACTTACCTTCGCAGGACCTGCTGGGGGCGTGGCCTGCGCATGAGGCGCGCGCTCCTCTCCTCCTCAGGCCTGGCACCCGGCCTCGCGCCCAGGGCATTCGCACCCTCCTCAAGCCGGGCGAACGTGGAGGCCAGGGCGGCCCGGGCCTCGAGCACGCTGCCTGCTCCCTGGGACCAGCGCTGACGCCGCTGTCCGATCGGGCTCCCACGTGTGGGGCTGCTGTGAAGCCAGAAGGGGGGCCTCGCGCCATTTTGCACGTCCTGAGGCGGGTGCTGGAGGCAGAGGGGAATGGGGCGGGGAGACTCCCCTGGGCTCAGGGGGAGCCTGTGGTTTGCTCGGGAGCGGTAGCTTTGCGACCAAAGCCTTCCTCTGGGGCTTCCGGGGGACAGCAAGGCGGGCGTGCTCGGGGTGCAGGGTGGTGGGCGAGGAGGGCCGGGGCAGCAGGGCCAGAATTTGAGTTTGGGGTTGGCCTCAGCTTGGGGATCCAGGCTGAAGTCTGAGATATCGAAGGCCCTCTTTGAGTGTGTTGGGGCTCTGGGGTCTCAGAATTTGTGTCTGGGGAGAACTCTCCTTTTGGAGTCTGAAGGTATCGGTTTTAGTGATTGGAAGCTTTAGTGTTGGAATCTGGAGGTACGAATTTGGGCACCCGCAAATCTTAGTTATGCGTTCTGGAGGACCATTTTGAGGTCTGAGGTCAGCTTTGTGGGGATTGAGGCCTTAGTGTAGATTTGGGGTCTGGAATCTCTCTATAAGGTTTGGAGTCTGAGATTTTGAGCCTAGGGTTATAGTTCGGGACTTTGAGGATTCCTTTTTAGGACCTAGAGTCCCCACGTTGAGTATGGGACTTCAATTTTAGGATCTAAAGTCTCAGTGTGATACTCACACGTGTGATTTCAGTTTTAGGGTTGGAGTCACAATTAGAAGGTCTGCAGTGATGGTTTTTGGGTCAAGAGATCTTTAGGCTCTGAGGGTAATTTTAGGAACTGAGGTTTGTTTGAGGACGCCTGAATTTCTTACTTTAGGATCTGAGGTCTCGGCGTTAAGTTTTGTGGACTGTGATCCTAGTAGTAGGATTGTGGTCATCTTTGGGGATCAGAAATAGACAGTTTGGGAGTCTAAGGTATCTCGGTATTAGAGTTTAGGGCTTTTAAGTTCAGGAGGTGTCATTCTGGGGCTCAGTGCCTCACTTTTAAAGTCATAGTTCTAGTGTCTTTATATCACAGTTTGGGGTCTCAAGCCATAGTTTTTCAGTCTGGTGGTTTCCATTTCAGGGTCTGGCATCTATTAGGATCTAAGTTTGAAAGTCAAAGTCTGGGAATTTGTTAATTTTAGTTTTAGACCCAGATTATGATTTGGGGGCCCAAATTTACAATTGGGATCTGGAAACTTCAGTTTAGGGTTTTGGGGTTTTAGTTTGGGTCTCTGGGCCTGTATTTGTGGGAGCTGGGAACTCTGTTTTGAGATCTCTGGAGGCTCAACGGAGCACCATCGGGAAAATGAAGGGTGCTCATCACACTGCCTGGAATCCCAGAAGTTACTAATAATTCTTTTTCCCTCTTTGCAGATGTGGGATTCCAGCGGAGACTTGTGTTCCCCTGAATGGCCCACGGCTAGTTCCCTGGGTCCCAGTGACAGGTATGGGCTCCCCCCATCTCCTTTACAGCTCCAGCCACTCTGTTTACTTATATGATATCCTTTACAACAACCCCACGAGGAAGTAAGTGCAAGTATTATTCCTGTTTTCCAGATGAGCGAATTCTGAGGGAGTTGGCAGGCTTTGACATTCTGAGTTTCTTAAATACTTTTCCTTCTTTTACTCATTCATTGTTTTTTTCATCAAGCACCTACTCAGTGTCAGAATCATTCTTTTTTTTTTTAAATTTTATTTTATTGTGGTGAAAATAGGAGCCCTGGTAGCTCAGCGGTTAAGCACTCAGCTGCTAACCAAAAGGTCAGCAGTTTGAACCCCAGCCATTCCATGGGAGAAAGATGTTGCAGTCTGCTTCCGTAAAGATTTACAGCCTTGGAAACCCTGTGGGGCAGTTCTGCTCTGTCCTTTAGGGAATGCTGTGAGTCAGAATCGACTTGACAGCAATGGGTTTGGTTTTTTGGGTTTGTGGTGAAAATATTCGTAATAAAACATATGCCAACTCAACAGTTTCTACATGTACAATCCAGTGACACCGATTACGTTGTTCAAGTTGTGCAACCATTCTTGCTGTCTTTTTCCGAATCATTCCGTCACCGTTAACATAAATTCACTGCCACCTAAGGAAAAATGTCCCCTTTCCCCCTCCCTCTCCCACTCTTGGTAGCCACTAATAATCTTTAGTTTTTATATATTTGCTTATTTCATATAAGTGAGCTTATACAGTATTTGTCCTTTTGCAACTGACTTATTTCATTCAGCATGATAGTTTCAAGGTTCATCCATGTAGTGGCATGAATCAGGACTTCATTTCTCTTTATGGCTGAGTTGTATTCGTATGTACCACATTTTTCCTTCACTTTTTAACTCAAAAGTTCAGCATCTACTTTGTTCAGGTTCTCTACTTGGGTACTGAGCTTAGAAGGAGCGCCATGGCGAAATCAAAGAGTGCCTGTCTCGCTGCCCAGTCCTCCTGGAATCCCAGAGGTCACCAACTGTTCATTCTCCGTTGTCCCCCTTTCTAGATGTGGGGTCATTGTATTAGTGAAGACTCTTAGTTGCAATGAACAGAAACTTAAACAGGCTTGTGCATAAAAGGGGACTTACTGGATCCTGTAAATAAAAAATTCAGGGGCGTCAGGCTCTGCAGGTTCCAGGGTGCGGGTTAAATGATGGTGCCACGAATCTGCCTCTCTTGGCTTGCTTGTGTCTGTTTGCTTCCCTCTCAATCAGGCTCGCGCTTTGTAAGGGCAAGATGGCTCCCAGCAGCTCCCGCTCCACAGCCTGACGGCAGAGAGAGCCTCTTTCCAGGATTGTCTCTGATTGGCAAAACCTGGGTTATAACCACAACCCTGAACCAATGACTGTGATTCTTATTGGCTGAGCCTTGGTTCTGTGCACTGAAGAGGAAGGGGAGGATGGGAAAAGCCTCCGAGCTATAAAGACTGAGAGTGGCTGAGGGGTGGTTCCCCACAAGAAAAATGGAAGTGGTATTACCAGAAAAAGGAGTGTGTGTGTGGTGCGAACAGTTAAGCCCTTGGCTGCTAACTGAAAAGTGGATGGTTGGAACCCACTCAGAAGCCCCTCAGAAGAAAGGCCTGGCAATCTGCCTTCAAAAGGTCACAACCATGAAAACCCTATGGAGCACAGTTCTCCTCTAACACGTGGAGTAGCCATGAGTTGGAGTGGACTCAACAGCAGTTGTTTTTATTTTTACCAGAAAAGGTGGGACTGGATGTTGGTCAAGCAAAACGACAGTTATCAACCATAGTCACCGAGTACAATACCTTCACCCCATTTTCCAGCATCCCTTACCCCTAAATCATTCTGACAAATGACAGTCTACCCTCTGTCTTAGCTACTATTTAATGAGCACCCTTTATGTACCAGGTACTTTGCTAAACACCTTCCAGACAAGATGAAAATCTCCCTAGCCATCTCCATTTTATACATGAGGGAAAAACAGTCTTAGAACAATGAAGGCACTTACCCAAAGTCACACAGTAAGTGGCAAATCTGGGATTCAAGCCTAGGTCTCTCTGCTTCAAAAGCTGGAGCTTATAACCATTAGACTGCCTCTTGGGTCAGCCCCTGCTTTGTCCCACTTTGAGGCAGCTCTTTCTTAAGTTCTTGCAGATATTGAAGCAAATTTGAGGCTGGGCCTCGATTTTCGTATCTCTTATATGAGCAGTTTGCACTGGCTCTTGGTTAAAGCTCTTTCCAGCTCCAGTAGGATAAAATAACTAGGGGATGTTTAAGTTGACTAGCTGAAAGAAGAGGAAACTTAGTCTCCTACTTAGTCTGAATAACTTAGAATTAGTCATTTGCCATTTTCAAAAGGCTGAGAGGCTATCGCAGGACTGAAAGAGCATTCATTAATTCAACATTCTTTTTTTGCTGAACACCTACTTAGTTCCAGACATTGTTCTAGGAGCAAGGCCATAGGGCTGCTAAGAGTCGCAATCAACTCACACAACAGTTTTGATTTAGGCTACGTTAAGACTTTCAGGGGCCCTAGGCCTTTTTGGCTTCATGGACTTTTTTCTCCATAAAATATTAAAAATTATAGTTCACAGCTGCGTTGGTATAAAGACAAATAATCCTACATTCATTTTTTTTTTCTTCTGGTTTTAAAAGAAATTAGAACATTCTCATGAGCTCCTAAAAGTATCTTGAGCCGTAGACACTGTGCCTCCCATGCCTCATGGATGATTGAGTCCAGGATATAGCAATAAATAAAAACAAATATTCCTGCCTTCATGCAGTTCGTATTTATGCTAAACATAATAACAAAGATTTCAGATGTGACAGAATGGCTGATGGGAATGCTTTTAGATTGAGAGATCAGAAAAGGTCTCCCCAAGGAGTTACATTTAAGCTGAATGCCAAATGACAAAGAAGAAACCAGCCTTGCAAAAATCAGGGCAAAAGAACATTCCAGGCAAAGGGAATAGTAAAGGCCCTAATGCCGAAATAAACTTGGCATTTGAGAGGAACAGAAAAAGAGAGGACCATGTGGCTGGAGCCAACTTGTTCCCTGCAGACCTACAGGACAGTTGGGATTCATATGTGAAAATGTTACAAAATGTGAGGAAAGAACTTTTTTAAAACCAGAGCTATCCAGCAACGAAAGGGGCAATCTTGAGAGGGAGTGCCTGGCTCCTGGGAGTCTGTTTTGTAATCCCTGGTCACCTTTTTAAGGAGCCCTGGTGGTGCAGTGGTTAAGTGCTCAGCTGCTAGCTGAAAGGTTGGTGGTTGGAACCCACCAGCCGCTCTGTGGAAGAAAGATGGCAGTCGGCTTCCATAAAGATTGTTGTTAGGTGCCGTCGAGTCGGTTCCAACTCATAGTGACCCTATGTACAACAGAACGAAACACTGCCCAGTCCTGCGCCGTCTTCACAATCGTTGTTATGTTTGAGCCCATTGTTGCAGGCACTGTGTCAGTCCATCTTGTCGAGGGTCTTCCTCTTTTTTGCTGACTTTACCAAGCATGATGTCCTTCTCCAGGGACTGGTCCCTCCTGATAACATGTCCAAAGTACGTGAGATGAAGTCTCACTATCCTCGCTTCCAAGGAGCATGCTGGCTGTACTTCTGCCAAGACAGACTTTTCCTTCTTCTGGCTGTCCATGGTACATTCAATATTCTTTGCCAGCACCATAATTCAAAGGCATCATTTCTTCTTGGTCTTCCTTGTTAATTGCCCAGCTTTTGCATGCATATGATGCAATTGAAAATATAGCTTGGGTCAGGCGTACCTTAGTCCTCAAAGTGACATCTTTGCTTTTTAACATTTTAAAAAGGTCTTTTGCAGCAGATTTGCCCAACGGAATATGTCGTTTGATTTCCTAATTGCTGCTTCAATGGGTGTGCACTGATTGTGGATCCAAGTAAAATGAACTCCTTGACTACATCAATCTTTTCTCCATTTATCTTGATGTTGCTTCCTGGTCCAGTTGTGAGGATTTTTGTTTTCTTTATGTTGAGGTGTAATCCATATTGAAGGCTGTAGTCTTTGATTTTTATCAGTGCTTCAAGTCCTCCTCACTTTCAGCAAGCAAGGTTGTGTCATCTGCATGTTGCAAGTTGTTAATGAATCTTCCACCAATTCTGATGCCACATTCTTCTTCATATAGTCCAGTTTTCTGGATTATTTTGCTCAGCATACAAATTGAATAAGTATGGTGAAAGGTTACAACCCTGACACAGACTTTTCTTGATTTTAAACCATGTGATATCCTCTTGCTCTGTTGTAAAGATTGCAGCCTTGGAAACCCTATGGAGCGGTTCTACTGTGTCCTGTAGAGTCGCTATGAGTTGGAATCAACTTGATGATAAAGAATTTTTTGGGTTATTCACATAGGAGCCCTGGGGGCGCAACAGGTAAGGGCTCAGCTGCTAACTGAACGGTTGAAAAGTTGGCGATTCAAACCGACCCAGTGGCTCCGTGGGAGAAAGACCTGGTCATCTGCTTCTGTAAAGATTACACCCTAGAAAACTCTATGAGATGGTTCTATTCTGTAGCGTGGGGTCTCTATGAGTAGAGATGGACTTGACAACACTTAATAGCAACAGTCAACCTTTTGGTCCCTTCAGATTTTTTTCCCCTTTCCTGGAACTTCCTTGTTTGCATAGAAACCTCTTCTGGTGCTTCGCAAAACCCAGAGTAAATACCCGGGGGTAACAGTTGATACTGAACCCTCTATTTTCTCAGACATGGTGAAATAACAGCTTGAACTTAAACAGACCAGGATTTTCTTTCTTGCTTTCTATGTTATTTCTCTCTGAGGTTCTAGGGACCTCTCCAGAACAGAAGGAAAGTGATGTGCAAAAAATAAATATCAGGGCTGGACAGGATTTCGAGGTCACCCTACGCAACTTTTCTTCAATAATGGAACCCCAACACCCCTGCCCCTCAAAGTTACAGTTTCTACCAGGTGGGTAAAAACCCCAAATCCATTGGCATCAAGTCGATTCCGGCTCATAGCAACACTATAGGATAGAGTAGAACTGCCCCATAGAGTTTCCAAAGCTGTAAATCATTACGGGAGCAGACTGCCACATCTTTCTCCCAAGGAGCAACTGGTGGTTCCAACCACGGAGCTTTCAGTGTTAGCAGCCAACACTTAACCATTGCGTCACCAGGGCTCCTTACCAGAAGGGTATTGGAAACCAACTAGTGAATTTTTTTTATTATTCCTTTATTCAGTTGACTAATATATGTGGTCTCGTAGTGGAATTTTATTTTATTGTGCTTTAGATGAAAAGTTACAGCTCAATTTAGTTTCTCATTTAAAAATTCATACACATATTGTTTTGTGACATTGGTTGCAATCCTCACAATGTGACAGCACTCTCCCCCTTTCCACTCCAGGTTCCCTATGTCCATTCACCCAGTTCTTGTCCCTTCCTGCTTTCTCCTCTTGCTGATAGGAGGTGCCCATTTGGTCTTGTATATTTGACGGAACTAAGAAGCACATTCCTCACGTGTGTTATTGTTTGATTTATAGGCCTATCTAATTCTTGTATGAAAAGTAGGCTTTGGTAGTGGTTTAAGTTCTAAGTTAGCAGAGTGTCCAGGGGCAATAATCTCCAGGGTTCCTCCAGTCTCTGTCAGACTAGTAAGTCTGGCCTTTTTTTTTGTGAATTTGTTTTGTTCCACATTTTTCTCCCGCTCTGTCCAAGACTCTCTGTTGTGATCCCTGTCAGAGCAGTTGGTGGTGGTAGCCAGGCACCATCTAGTTCTTCTGGGCTGAGGCTTGGGGGGGCTGTGGTTCATGTAGTCTTTTAGTCCTTTGGGCTAATATTTTCCTTGTGTCTTTGGTTTTCTTCATTCTTCTTTGCTCCGGATGGGATGGGACCAAGAGATGCATCTTAGATGGCCACTTGCAAGCTTTTAAGGCCCTGGACACTGCTCACCAAAGTAAAATGTAGAACATTTTCTTTATGAACTATGTTATGCCAATTGACCTAGATGCCCCCCCAAGACTATGGTTCCCAGCCCTCAGCCCCAATAACTTGGTCCTTCAAGGAGTCTGGCTGTGTCTAGGAAACCTCTATAACTTTGCCTTGGTCAAGTGTCAAGCTGTGCTGCCTTCCCCCATCTTGTGTGTTGTCTTTTCCCCACCAAAGTTGACACTTGTCTACTATCTAGTTAGTGATTTCCCCTCCCCAGCCGTCTCTATCCTTGTAACCATCAAAGAATGTTTTTTTCTGTGTAAACCTTTTCTTAAGTTCTTGTAATAGTGGTCTCATACAATTTGTCCTTTTGTGAATGACTTATTTCCGTCAGCATAATGCCCTCCAGATTCATCATTATTCTTTATCATTTCATGGTGTATATGGACTATAATTTGTTTATCCATTTATCTGTTGATGGGTACTTAGGTTGTTTCCATCTTTTTGCTATGGTGAATAGTGCTGCAGTGAACATGGGTGTGCATATGTCTATTTGTGTGACAGCTCTTATTTCTCTAGGGCATATTCCTAGGAGTGGGATTGCTGGATCATATGCTATTTCTATTTCTAACTTTTTAAGGAGGCGCCATACTGTTTTCCATAGTGGTTTAACCATTGTACATTTCTACCAGCAGTGCATGAGAGTTCCAGTCTACCCGCAACCTCTACAACATTTGTTATTTTCTGTTTTTTTTTTTTTTATTAGTGCGAGTAATGTCAGGGTGAGACGATATTTCATTGTACTTTTGATTTTCATTTCTCTAATGGCTAATTATGGGGAGCGTTTCCTCATGTGTCTGTTAGCCACCTGAATGTCTTCTTTGATGAAGTGTCTGTTCATATCCTTTGCCAGTTTTTTTTTTTTTTTAACGAAGAGAAATTGATTTCCTCACAGTCAAAGTAGGCTGAAAGTCCAAATTCAGGGTGTCAGCTCCAGGGGAAGGCTTTTTCTCTCTGTCGGCCTTCTTCTCTTTGGTGCTCCCCTGGACTAGGAGCTTCTCTGTGCAGGGACCCCAGTCCAAAGGACGCGCTCTGCTCCTGGCACTGCTTTCTTGATGGTATGAGGTCCCCCCTGCCACTTTTTTTTAATGGATTGTTTTTTTGTTGTTGAGGTGTTGAAGTATTTTGTGGATTTTAAAAATTAGACCCTTGTTGGATATGTTGTAGCCAAAGTTTTTTTCCCAGTCTGTAGGTTCTCTTTTTACTCTTTTGGTGAAGTCTTTTGATGAGCATAAGTGTTTAATTTTTAGGAGCTCCCAGTTATCTAGTTTCTCTTCTGGAGTTTGTGCATTGTTAGTTATGGTTTTTATTCTATTTATGCCATGTATTAAAGCCCCTATCATTGTCCTATTTTTTCTTCCATGATCTTTACTGTTTTAGGTTTTATATTTAGATCTTTGATCCATTTTGAGTTAGTTTTTGTGTGTGGTGTGAGGTATGGATCCTGTTTCATTTTTTTACAGATGGACATCCAGTTATGCCGGCATCATTTGTTAAAGAGACTGTCTTTTCCCCAGTTAATGGATGTTAGACCTTTGTCAAATATCCACTGCCCATAGATGGATGGATTTATGTCTGGGTTCTCAATTCTGTTCTATTGGTTTATGCGTCTATTGTTGTACCAGTATCAGGCTGTTTTGACTACGGTGGCTGTATAATAGGTTCAAAGATCAGGTAGTGTGAGGCCTCCCACTTTGTTCTTCTTCAGTAATGCTTTACTTAATTGAGGCCTCTTCCCTTTCCATACAAAGCTGGTGATTTGTTTCTCCATATCGTTAAAGAATGTTCTTGGGATTTGGAACAGGATTGCATGGTATCTGTAGGTCACTTTGGGTAATACTGACATTTACACAATGTTGAGTGTTCCTATCCATGAGGGTGGTATGTTCTTCCATTTATATAGGTCTCTTTTGGTTTCTTACAGTAGTGTTTTGTAGTTTTCTTTGTATAGGTCTTTCACATCCCTAGTTATATTTATTCCTAAGTATTTTATCTTCTTGAGGGCTATTGTAAATAGTATTGATTTGCTGATTTCCTTCTTGAAGTTCTGTTTGTTGGTGTAGAGGAATCCAACTGATTTTTGTATGTTAGTCCTGTATCCTGATACTTTGCTGAAATCTTCTATTATTTCCAGTACCTTTCTTGTGGATTCTTTGGGTTTTTCTATGTATAGGATCATATCATCTGTGAATAGGGATAGTTTTACCTCTTCTTTACCAATTGGATGCCCTTTGTTTCGTTTTCTTGCCTTATTGTTCTAGGATTTCCAGCACATGTTGAATAAGAGTGATGATAAAGGACATCCTTGTCTGATTCTCGTTCTCAAGGGGAATGCTCATAGTGGCTTTGAGGGGGTGATCTAATGATGCCATCCCCTGCATAAAGCCCTTTAATGGCTTCCCATTGATCTTAGAATAAAGGCAAAGCTGTCTGTACTACAGGCCTACAAGGCCCTGTCTCACCTGGCCCCTCTCTCCTGCAGCCTCATCAAACCCTACAGGTCTCCTTGCATTCTGTGTTCCAGACATTCCAGCTTTATTTCCTTCCTTTGAATTCTCCATGTTCCTTCCTGCCACAGGGCCTTTGCACATGTTACCCCTATCTAGAATGTTACCTTTTCCCCTCTTCACCTGTATACTTCCACTCATCTTTCAGACCAGATTCTGACCAGGTTTACTGTCTCAAAGAAGACCTCTCTCATAAGGTCAAATCCCCTTATTACAAGCTTTCCTAACACGAAGCCCCACCTCTCCTTTGTCCTAGTCAGGGCCAGCTTCACAGGCATGCCACCTGTGCAGTCACACAGGGCCCTGCACTTAGAAGGACCTGATACTTGGTTTAATGCTTTGCTGTGGCCATCTAGAAATTCTTAGTTTTTAAACAAGGGGCCTCACATTTTCATTTACACTGGACTTTGCAAATTATGTAGCCCGTTCTGGTCCAAGTTGCCATTTTTTGTTTGTGTGACAATTCAGTTAATGACTTTATTCCACCAGTCTAATGTGGGCTCTAGAAGAAGGGGCTGTATTTATTTTGATAGTTTTACCCCTATCACCTCTTACAGTTCCTGGCACATATCAGGTGCTTCATAAATAATTGCTGAGTTATTCTCTTAGGATAATAGTCTAAAGAGTTCCCGGCAGGTAGTAAAACCAAAAAGACAAACCTGTTGCCATTGAGTTGATCTTGATTCATAGCAGCCCTATAGGATAGGGTGGAACTGCCCCATAGGGTTTCCAAGTATGTAATCTTTTCAGAAGCAGACTGCCACATCTTTCTCCTGTGGAGCAGCTGGTGGGTTCGAACTGCCGACTTTTCAGTTAGCAGCAGAGTGCTTGACCACTGCACTACCAGGGCTCCTTTGGCTGAATTACTCTTCTAATAGTCTTTTAGATTTTTTTAGGAATTTAGAGTTTAGGTGAGGAGGTAAGCGTGTTGCCCACACCGCACCTCATCTCCTCAGGGCGGGTGACTGAGTCTGACTCCTCTCTTTCCACGGTGTCCAGCATGGGGCCTGGCAAAGAGGAGGTGGCAGTTCCCGGCTGTGAGTCAGAACTAAACATATACCTGTGATCAAGTGAGTGTTTTGGCTGGGTTCTGCTGCAAGTGACACAAAGTGTTGGCGAGATTCACAGTAGGGAACAAAGGCAAAGGGGATTGGAGGGGCTTCTTGGGCAGGCGGCAGTTGAACTGGGCCCTGAAGGAAGGGGGTTGAGAATCAGTGGAGATGGTGGTGTTTGGGCATTCCTGGTGGAGTAGCATGAAGAGTAGCTTTGGGGGCAAGACTCCAGAGTCTTTGGGTCTCCATATGTCAGAAGAGGCGTGGAGGGCTGTGTATGCCTGGGTATATGATGAATTATGAATCCAGGGATTAGGTCCCGGAAGTTCAGCAGCTTCCCAGGAGTGAACTTCTTTCACGCCCTTATTTATTCATTGAGCAAACATGCAGTGAGCTCCCACAGTGTGCCAGATCTGTACTAGGTGCTAGGGGTACAGAGTTGCTCCCACCCAGCTGACAGCCTGGTGCAGGGAGCAGACACATGTGTGAGCACAGGGGCTGGGGCCCTTAGCTGAACTACCTTACCTGTCCTGGGGGGTTAAGTTTGGTTGATAAGAGAGAATCAAAGGAAGTAAATGATGAGACCAGAAGGGTCAGCAGACCCAGACCATGAAGGGCATTATAAGCTATGTTAAATTTTTATTTTAAGAAAGTAAAAAGAAGAGTCTTTTTTTGTTGTTGCTGTTTGTTTGTTTTGTGGTAAAATAAACAAAACCTATTGCCATCAAGTCGACTCGTAACGACCGTATAGGACAGTAGAACTGCCTCTGTAGGGTTTCCAAGGCTGTACTCTTTATGGAAGCAGACTGCCACATCTTTCTCCTGTGAAGTGGCTGACCTTTTCATTGGCAGCCAACTGCTTAACCACTATGCCACCAGGGCTCCTTGGTAGAATATATGTGTGTTAGTTATCTCGTGCTGCTATAACAGAAATGCCACAAGTGGGTGGCTTTAACAAACAGAAATTTTTTTTCTCAGAGTTTGGGAGGCTAGAAGTCTGAATTGAGGATGCCAGCTCTAGGGGAGGGCTTTCTCTCTGTGTCGGCTCGGAGGAAGGTCCTTGTCTGTTCTGAGCTTCTGCTTCTGGGTGATGTTCAAGTGGCTTGGCATGTGTCTTTCCATCTCTGCTTTTTTGATTGCTTGTTTAATCTTTTATATCTCAAAAGAGATTGATTTAAGACACACCCTACATTAATCCTGTCTCATTAAAATAATAAAGACAACCCATTCCCAAATGGGATTACAGATTATAACCCCAGGCATTGAAGTTAGGATTTACAACACATATTTTGGGGGGCACAATTCAATCCATAACAAAACACAACATAAAATTTGCCATTTTCATAAGCTTTGTTGTTGTTAGTTGCTATTGAGTTGATTCCCACTCCTGGTGACCCCATGTGCAGAGCAGAAGTCTGCTCCATAGGGTTTTCAAGGTTGTAATTTTTTGGAAGCATATCGCCAGGCCTGTCTTCCCTTCGGCAGGTTTGAACTGAGGACTTTCAGCTAGTAGACAAGTGCTTGACCGTTTACACCACCCAGGGACTCCAAAAATTTGCCATTTTAACCATTTTCACACTCACAATGTTGTGCAACCCATCACCCCAAACAGAAACTCTTTACTCATTAAGCATTAACTCCACACTCTTCCTCCCCACATCCCGTGGTAACTACTTTCTGTCTCTATGTGTTTGTGTGCTCTAGATATTTCATACAAATGGGATCACACGCTATTTGTCCTTTTTGTGTTTTGCTTCTTTCTGTTGTTGTTGGGTGCTGTTGAGTGGATTCGGGCTCATAGTGACCCCATAGGACAGAGTAGTACTGCCCTGTAGGGTTTCATAGGCTGTAATCTTCAGAATCACCTTGACAGCAGTGGTTTTTAATCTTTACAAAAGCAGATTGCCAGGTCTTTTCTCTCACGGAGCAGCTTGTGGGTTCCAAATGCTGACCTTTCAGGTTAGCAGTCGAGTGCTTAACCACAGCGCCACCAGGGCTTCTGTCACTCAGCAGTGTTTTCAGAGTTTATCCATGTTGTCGCATGTATCAGAACTTCATTCTAAAGAGTTCTTAAACTTGATCCTTAACAAGGGGATGGCATTGAGAGGTTTGAAGCAAGGCAATGAAGTGGTCAGATTTCCCGATGTGTGCTTTATAAGATCCCTGTGACTCTAGTGGACACAGTGGGTTGGAGGAGGCCAGGTGGGAAGTGCGATACCTATGAAGATGTCAGTACATGGACTAGGGCAGGGACTATAGGGATGAAGAGAAGGAGACAGAGGAGGAATGGAGAAGATTTGGTGACTGATTGGACAAGGAGGTAAGGGAGAGCAACCAGTCCAGATGAAGCCTGGGATTCTGTCTTATGTACCTGGGGTGCCATCAACAAGGTGGGGAAAATGGAAATAAGAGGTTTGGCAATCAGATGCCAAATTCAGTTTTGGATATCCTAACCCAGATTAGAGGAGCCCTGGTGGCACAGTGATTAAGCGCTTGGCTGCTAACTGAAAGTTCAACAGTATGAACCCACCAGCCAATCCACAGGAGAAAGACGTCGTAGTCTGCTTCCATAAACATTACAGCCTTGGAAACCCTATGGGACAGTTCGACTCTGTCCCTTAGGGTTTCTGTGAGTCAGAATCAACTCAGTGGCAATGGGTTTGTTTTTTTGGGTTAATCCAAATTAGCTCTTGTCTCCAAACAGGAAGCAGAGGAAAAACCATACCAGTAAACTGCAAGAGCTGGCATTGCTGCTACCTGTGGCCCTGAAGACCGGAACCAAAAAGTTTACCAAGGTATGGAGTCTGTAAGAGAGGAGGCAGATTTGGGGAAGGAGAGAGGGGAGAGCTTAAATATCACTAAGCGGTTGAACCTCCCTGCCATGGGCTGCCAAGACACAGATCCTTTCAGAGACAGTGGTGAAGTGGGAGTGTTTCTGCTCTGATCAGAATTTCTGGGAGTCTAGGATCCTGTGACTAGAAGTCTAGGGGATTCTTTTCTTGCAAAGGAGGCAGGGGGAACTGGGAGGGAAACATCAGGCAAGATGCCAGGTAAAGATCATAGCTTTGGGAGTCAAACAGCCATGGGTTTGAGCTCTCCAGCTCCACAACTACAGAATTTTGGGCAGGTTACTTGGCATAACTGGCCTTTCTGAGTAGTCAAATGAAGAAAATAACTCCTACTACCCAGAAATAGAAGGAGACCTGGTAGCTCAGTGGTTAAGCATTCGGCTGCTAACTGAAAAGTTGGCAGTTCGAACTCACCCAGAGGCTCCTCAGGAGAAAGACCTGCTGATCTTCTTTCATAAAGATTGACCAAAAAGACCAAATCCATTGCCACCAAGTCAACTCCAACTCGTAACCACCCTGTACGACAGGGTAGAACTGCCCTATAGGGTTTCCAAGGCTGTAATCTTTACGGAAACAGACTACCACATCTTTCTCCCATGGAGCAGCTGGTAGGTTCAAACTGCCTACCTTTTGGTTAGCAGCCAAGCACTTAACCATTGCGCCACCAGGGCTCCTTCTGTAAAGATGACAGCCAAGAAAACCCTATGGGGCAGTTTACTGTCACATGGGATGGCACTCAATAACAAGCACCCAGAGATGGGAGTCCCTGGGTGGTACAAACAGTTAACACGCTTGGCTGCTAAGCAAAAGGTTGGAAGTTCAAGTCCACCTACAGGCTCCTCAAAAGAAAGGCCTGGTGATCTATTTTTGAAAATTCAGCTATTGGAAACCCTATGAAGCACAGTTCTACTCTGACACACATGGGCTCGCCATAAGTCAGAATCAACTCAACGGCAACTTGTTTTAACCTAGAGATATTGTGAGACCAGAATGGCATAATAGCTATGACAAGCCCACAACTTAGCATGCTGTGAATAAATTTCCATTTCCTGGCCATGCCCTTGTTTTATAACCTGTTCTTATCATCTCCACGAGGTAGGAATAGATAAGGCTTCTCTGTGTATTCCCTGTGGCTGCTCAGTTAATGTATGTAGTGTTGAGCTAAAACCTTGCTCCCAGTGGGATGACTTAATATGAGACTCAAATCTTGAAGGTTGGTGTCTGGTCAGTCATAGATGTTTTCTTGCTCTATTTTCTCTCATTCATTCATTCGTTTGCTCATTCATTCATTCACTCATAGCCATTTATAGGAAGAAAGTTTGGTGCCAGAAGCTTGTCTTCAACAAGGGGAAGCAACCCCGTGGAGCACAGTTCTACTCTGACACACGTAGGGTTGCCATGAGTCAAGGTCAACTCGACAGCAACTGGTTAGTCGGTCTCTTTTCTTTTTTTTTTAAATAATATTTTATTGTGTTTTTGGTAAAGGTTTACACAGCAGTTCAGGTTCCTATTCAGCAGTTCTTACACAAGTTGTTCAGTGACATTGGTTACATTCTTCACAGTGCATGAACATTCTCATTATTTCTGTTCTGGTTGTTCCATTTAGTTAGTTGGCATTAATGATCCTTCTTCTTCCCTCGCTTCATCTTCTCTTAAATTCAGCCCTGGACCTCCTGCTCTACGTGCAACTTGCATCCCAATTCCCACCTGTCTTAGTTATCTAGTGCTGCTATAACAGAAATACCACAAGTGGGTGGCTTTAACAAACAAATTTATTTTCTCACAGTTTAGGAGGCTAGAAGTCCAAATTCAGGGCGCCAGCGCTAGGGGAAGGCTTTCTCTCTGTCAGCTCTGGAAGAAGGTCCTTGTCTCGTCTGAGCTTCTGCTCCTGGGTGATCTTCATGTGTCTTGGCATCTCTCTTCCCCCATCTCTGCTTGCTAGCTTGCTTGTTTAATCTCTTTATATCTCTAAAGAGATTGACTCAAGACACACCCTATATTAATCCTGCCTCATTAACATAACAGAAAACTCATTCCTAAATGGGATTATAACCACAGGCATAGAGGTTAGGATTTACATATTTTGGAGGACACAATTCAATCCATAACACCACCCCTACTTGACCAGTCACTGCCCAAAGTGCATCATCCCAACCTGCCCCAGGCTGTGTGACATACTCAGTCTAGTGCTTCCCCATGTTTGAGACTTGGGGTTCAGCTTAGACTCAAGGATCCTCCCTCACCACCCTGGCTGGTTAAGTACCCCCCTGCCATGTGATCGTATAGCTTCTTCTCTCTCTGACTATCAATTGTTGTTAATTGCCATCAGGTTGGCTTGAGTTGTGGCCGCCTCGTGTCCAACAGAACAAAACATTGTTGGGTCCTCTACCATGTTCACGATCGTTAGTATGCTTGAGTCCGTTATTGCAGTCATGGAGGGCTGGAAGATGAGCCCCCTAGACCGGAAGGCACTCAAAATACCCTCTATGAAACAGTACTCTGTTGTGATCCATGCGGTTTTCATTGGCTAATTTTTGTGAGTAGATCACCAAGCCTTTCTTCCACTTCTGTCTTAGTCTGGAAGCTCCGTTGAAACCTGTCCACCGTAGGTGACCATCCTGGTATTTGAAATACTGTTGGCATAGCTTCCAGCATCACAGCAACATGCAAGCCACCACAGTGTGACAAAGTCACGGACGGGTGGTGGCTGACCATCAAACCCCTCAGCATATCATTGTGATTATTCCCTTGTCCCTGACCCCATTTAGATGGAGCGTTATGTGAGGACAAGGACCTTAATGGGTAAATCTCTCTAACCCTGTGCCCAGGCCCATTGTAGTGCAGATAACAATAACGAGAGCCCCACTGATGGAGAGTTCTAGGTGTCAGAGCCTCCGTGCTAAGCACGCCATACACATTTTTCTCATTTAATCCTCACCATAAGCCTTGTGAGATGTGTATGGTTAGACTTGCTTTTAGGTTGCAGGAAATTGAAAGCCAAAACCAAACCTGCTGCCATGAGGTCTATTCCGACTTATGGAGAACCCATGTGTTACAGAGCAGGACAGCTCCGTGGGAGAAAGATGTGGCAGTCTGCTTCCATAAAGATTACAGCCTTGGAAACCCTATGGGGCCATTGTACCCTGTCCTATAAGGTCACTATGAGTTGGAATCGACTTGATGGCAATGGCAATTGGTTTTAGGGTTTTTTGGGTCTTGAAATCTGGGATGATGCCCAATTGTTTTCTGCATAAAACCTTGACACTCGTACTAATAAGTAACATTTACATATTACTTCACAGTTTACAAGGAGCCCTGGTGGCCTAGTGGTTCAGAACTACGGCTGTTAACCAAAAGGTTGACAGTTTGAATCCACAAGCTGCTCTTGAAAACTCTGTGGGGCAGTTCTGCTCTGTCCTATAGAGTCACTTTGAGTTGGAATTGACTCGATGGCAGTGGGTTTGGTTTTGGGTTTTTTTCCACACTTTACAAAGCCTTCAGTTCAGTGAGTGCCTGGTACTGGAGATAATAATTAAAAAGACGCTGTCTGCTCCTGAGAAACCATGGTCTAGTTCTACATCTCTCATTTCATGCCCTAAGAGCCTGGTGAAGGTGGGCTCATTCAGTTGCTGACTAATTGTGTATTAGACAGCTAACGTGTCAAGTTCTGGGCTGGGTGATTTCATATACACTTACTTATTGAGTCCTAGTGATAATCTGGGTCTCTACACAAACGGTTTGCTCAAACAGTTTGCACTCAGCTGCTAATCTGAAGGTTGATGCTCCCAACTGTTGATGCCTCCCAGCAGTGCCATGGAAGAAAGGCCTGGCAATCTCCTTCCATAAAGATTACAGCTGGGAAAACCCTACAGAGCAGTTCTACTCTGTAATACATGGGTCTCCATGAGTCGGAATTGACTTGATGGCAATGGGTCGGTTTGTTCGTTTTTTTAACTGATATTCCTCTGAGTCAAGTAGTATCCTCATTTTCATTGCACAGATGAGAAAACGGAGGCTCAACAAAGTCAAATGACTTGCTCCAGTTACAAAGCCAGTAAGTGGCAGATTGGATGCAGGTTGTTCAAAGCCAGTGTTCTCTTGGCTGTGTCACATGTATTCCTTAGTAAGATTATAGCCTCCTCTCACGGTTCACATTAAGTCTCTGACTGTCTGTATCATATTTTATGGAACGGTTTCATATACGTCCCCTCATGAGACCATGTTTCCTGATTTGGAGGTTTGGAAAATTACTGCTAACTGTATTTTGTTGTTGATTTGTGATGTAGGAGACCCCACTGTTACAGAGTAGAACTGCTCCCTGGGGTCTTCTGGACTATAATCTTTATGGCTGTAATCTATAGCGTCGCTATGAGGCAGAATCGACTTGATGGCAACGAGGTTGATTTTTTGCTTTGTTTTGTTTTTTAATCTTGATGGAAGCATATTGCCAGGCCTGTTTATTCCACAGTGCCACTGGGTGGGTTCAAACCACCAACCTTTTGGTTACCAGCCGAGTGCCACCCAGGGACTTTTGCTAACTATTTTATCATTATTTTAGGGATCCAGTTCGGTTAAAGAAATACGTACTGGTTGTGTTCATTTCCTAGGACTGTCATAACAAAACACCACACACTGGGTGGCTTATGAGACAGAAATGTATTGTCTCCTAGTTCTGGAGGCTGGGAGGCCAAGATCAGGGTGTCAGCCATATCGCTTCCCTCTGAGACTTTGGGGGAGAGTCTATTCCTTGCCTCTCTCCTAGCTTCTTATAGCTCCAGGCATTCCTTGACTTGCCTCTGCAGTGTCACATGGCACCTTTCCTCTGTCTCTTCTCCTCTCTTATAAGGACACCAGTCATATAGGAACAGGACCCACCCTGCTCCAGTATGACCTCATGGTAACCTAACTGATAACATCTTCAAAGAACCTTTTTCCAAACAAGGTCACGTGCACAGGCACAGGGGTTGGTTAGAACTTTAACAGATCTTTTTAAGGGGGACGCAATTCAGTCTGTAACACTGGTCTTCCCCTACCTCATCCGCACTTCAATGCCTTTCATTCCTCAGGTCTCAACTTAAACGTAGCTTCTTCAGGGGGCCCTTTCCAGACACTCCAGTCTAATTTAGGACTCCTTTGTTATACTCTGGAGCTCTGGTGGCACAGTAGTTACGAGTTCAGCTGCTAACCAAAAGGTCAGCAGTTTGAATCCACCAGCCTCTCCTTGGAAATCCTGTGGGGCAGTTCTACTCTATCCTATAGGGTCACTATGAGTTGGAATCGACTCGATAGCAGTGGGTTTGGTTTTCTGGTTTTTTATTATACTCTTATTCCTGGTGCTTAGCACACTGTCAGTAATCTTACAGAATTTGAATTTATTAAGGTTTGTTGCCCTCATTAGAGTGTAAGCTCCCTGGAGGCAAACAAATATATGTGTAGTTCACCCCACGTAGCTGGCCCTCAGTGGGTGCTCAGTAGGTTTGTGGTAGTTGGATGGATGACGCCGGCTGGATTAATGGCATTGTGCTTGGTCCTGTGAAAGAGGCCCATTGCTTGGCCGTCTCAGGCTAAGCCACCTCTCAATTCCATGTACTTGGAATCCATTAGTTTCACCCTCTACCCTTAAGTAGTTGAAGGTCAATGGGAGAGAAGGATATGTAAACTGATAATTGTAAAACAGTGTGGCTGGCAAGCGCCTTGGTGAGAATAAGCCCAGGGTGTTGTGAGTATCAAGGAGGGACAAACAACCCAGCCTAGGCTAGAGAGGTTGGGGAGGCAGGAAGGATTCTAGAAGGAAAGACCACTGTGCTGAGGCTGAGAGGAGGGGAAGCCAGGTGCGAGAGTTAGTGGAAGAAAAGGAAGCCTTTCCAAACAGAGAACACAGCGTGAGCAAAGGGCTGAGGCGAGAAGCCAAAGTTTGTGCAGAAAAATGGGAGCAGGAGCCAGGCCGACCTGGAGGCAGGTCCCAGCCCTGCCACCGACTCCCTGTACCTTAGGCAAGTCCCTTAGCATGCTGAGCCTCAGTTTCCTCCCATGTAACCACCATCTAAGGAGCCCTGGTGGCTCAGTGGTTAAGAGCTCCGCTGCTAACTGAAAGACTGGCGGTTTGAACCCACCAGCCACTCCATGGGCGAAAGATGTGGCAGTCTGCTTCAGTAAAGATTTACAGCCTTGGAAACCCTATGTGGCAGTTCTACTCTGTCTGATAGGGTCACTATGAGTCAGAATTGACTCGACGGCAGTGGGTTTGGTTTTTTTAGTATTAATAGGTCTAAGGAGCCCTAGTGGCACAGTGGTTAAGCACTCAGCTGCTAATCAAAAGGTCGGAGGTTCAAACCCACCAGTCAGTCAGGGGGAGAAAGATGTGGCTGCTTTGGAAACCCTACCGGGCAGTTCTACTCTATCGCTATGAGTCAGAATCGACTCGACGGCAACGGGTTTGGTTTTGGTTTAGGTAACTGCCTTCCCACGGGGCCACGGTGAGGACTAAACAGCAGAACAGAGGCATCTCTGCCAACTGAGGAATTGATGGGGTGAGGGGTAGTGGGATCCTGGACCCTTCCCGTCTCTGGTTCCCAGCTACCTCACGTTGTCTTGGGCCCTGGCTTTTGTACTCAATCCTGTCTTTCTTTTGGGGGCAGAAGGAGATTCTGCTGCATGTCCTGCACTACATTCAGTACCTCCAGAGAAACATCGATGTGGCTAAGGCCTTGCTCAAGCTCTACACCAACAGGGAAAGTGGACTCGGGGGTAAGTAGCCTCAGTCAGCATCTCCTGCTGCCTGCTGCGTGCCACGCATCATCCTGGCTGTCAGGACACAGCGTGACTTAGCCGAGTCAGGCCCCTACTGATCCCACAGGCTGGCAGAGGAACAAAGTCAAAGGGAGGTGCAAGGTGCTGTGGGAACTCGCGTGTGAGAAGACGTGGGGGGCACGGGGGCTGGGCCTGTGTATTGGTTTCCTGTGACTGCGCTAAAAAAGTGTGGCCTAGGATGACAGAAATGTATTGTCTCACAGTTCTGGAGGCCAGAGTCCAAGTTCAGGTTATCAGCAAGGCCAGGCTCTCTCTGAAGTTTTTAGGAGGAGATCCTTCCTTGTCTTTCCCAGCTTCTGGTAGCCCTAGGCATTGCTTGGCTTGTGGCTGCAGCATCACTCCAATCTCTGCCATTATGTCACACGTGTCACATGTCTGTCTTCTGTCTCTCTCTGTCTGTGTGTCTCTGCTCCTCTCTTATAAGGACACCGCTCATGTTAACTGATACCATCTTCAAAGACTCTATTTCCAAACAAGGTCACATGCACAGGGGTTAGAACTTCAACATATCTTTTTTGGGGGACACAATCCAATCCTTCAAGGGCGGTAGGAGAAGAGGGAAAAACCCTGCCAAGCAGAAGAAACGATCTGAGCAAAAGCATGCAGGCACGAGAAGACACGCATGGAACATTTGGGGAAGGTCAGTTGGGTGTGATTGGAGAGACGCAGGGTAGCCTTGAGGCGACGGGCAGGTTCTGGAGCCAGATCCCGACTCAGACAGTTACCTCTGCAACCTCGACCTCTCTGTGCTTTACTCGCGGCATCTGCAAAACAGAAAGAATAATAGTACTTCCCTTCTGTGTTTGTTGTGAGGAGTGAGTGAGTTCATATATGCAGAGAGCGTGACACAGTGCCTTGTACACACCAAGCATCCAATACTGTGTATGCCGGGTGCTGTTGTTGTGTGAAATACATACATGAGCGGAGTGGTGGGAGATGAGGCTGGAGAGGTTCAGCAGGACCAGGACTACAGGAAGGAGTGCTGGTGGCAAAAAGGTTAAGTGCCCGGCTGCTAACCAAAACGTTGGAGGTTTGAACCCACCCAGCAGCGCTGTAGGAGAAAAGACCTGGCAACCTGCTTCCATAAAGATTACAGCCTAGGAAGCTCTATGGAGCAGTTCTACTCCATCCTATAGGGTTGCTATGGGTCAGAATCGACTCCATAGCACCCAACAACAGTAGTGCAGGGATGAAATCTTGAAGGGCTTTGGACATCAGTGATGGAGCTTGGGTGTGATAAGGAGGATGATCAGAATTCCTGGAGGATTTTAAACAAAGGGAAGTCATGACCAGATTTATCTCCTGACATCTAGTGTGGAGGGTGGGTTAGTAAGTAAGAAACGAGTCAGAGAGATGAGCAAGGATACTCTTAGAGGTGATGTGGACAAGAGAGGCCCGATCCAGCACTGTGGCTGAGAACACGGACAGAAGTGGCAAATTTGGGAGAAGTTCATGAGGACAAATTGAAAGGCCTGAGGGAGAGGCCCAGGGCAGCCCTGGGTGGGCGGTGGTGGCCTTGCTGTGTTGGGGAAGGTGGGAAGAGGGATTGGTGTGGGGCGAGGAATATGGTGAGGCATTCGGGAAGTGCTGAGTCTGTTTCCCTCTTGGCCAAGGCCCACCGCAGAGAGCCCAGAATACCACTCAGGAAACCAGAGTTGGAGCTCAGTACCTCTGCTGTCTGGCTGTGCAACCCCAGACCGGCCCTGCCTCCTCCCAGACCTCAGTGTCCACCTTTGGAAGGCCGGCCTGGGCACTGGGGCTACCTGCCCCCAGAACTGGAAAGCAGGAGGTGTGACTGGATGAGGGACGCTAACCTGCTCCTTCTCCACCTTTGTGCAGGGCTGAGTTGGAACCCCGCTGGGGGCCCAGTGAGGCGGAGACACTCCACCCCATGCAGCAGCCCGTGCTCTCGAAAGACCCGACTCCGGGGAGCCTGCCGGAAGCCCCGGAAGAAGAAGCAGATCCGAATGTCAGGTATATGCTGTCAGTTGCGGCAAAGCAAGAGCCAAAGTGGAGCTGGGCTCCCCTCCACTGGTGTCACCAACCTGGGGCGGCCTCATTAGCCACTCTGAGCCCTTGTCTAAGCCTGAGCATCAGACATGCCTGGGTTCAGCTCCTGGCTCCCCCACTTACTAGCTCTGAGGTGTCGGAGGTCACCCTCCTTCCCTGAGCCTCAGCGTCCTCATCTGGACCTTGTAGTCCCTACCCCAGGATTATCTTAAGAATTATGTAAAACCCTCGACTGCTCACTGAAGGGTGGTTCATTTGAACCTACCCAAAGGTGCTTTGGAAGTACAGCCTGGCAATCTGCTTCTGAAAGGTCACAGCCTTGAAAACCCTATGGAACAGTTCTACCCTGCATATATGGGGTCACCACGAGTCATTGGAGTCTACTTGAGGGCAGCTAGTTTGGGTTTTGGTATATATACCACCTAAGCAATGCCTGGCATCCAGTCAGCGCTCAGTGGATAGCAGCTGCTATTTATTGTCTGTATGTTCACATAGTCATCCATCCACGGGCTAGGACATCAGGGAGCGTGAGGTGGTGGAAAAGTTCAAGCGTGGGAGCCAGGAGTCCTAGTGGTCCCAGCCTCACTAGTAACTAGCTCCATGTCCCTTACCCTTTACGGGCCTCCGTTTCCACGTCTTTAAAATGGGAGTTGGACCTAGTGAGTGGTGTCCCACCCTGGCTGCACAGCTGAATCCTCTGGGGTGCTTTAAAAAATACTTGTGCTGTGCCTCACATCTGTAAATTCTGGTTTGAGGGTCCGAGGGAGAGCCTGGGCATGAGTACTTTTTAAAAACTCCGAAGATGATTCTTTTTTTTTTTTTATTGATGTAATTAAATGAAGCTTACATTTCAAGCTAGTCTCCCATACAGAATTTTTTTTTTTAACATACATTGTTATGAGACCCCCAACTTCTCACCCCGTTCTGCAATAGCACACTCCTCCCCTCCGCCCCTAATTCCCCATGAACATTCAACCAGCTCCTTACTCTCTCTGCCTTCCCCTCTAACCTCTGGACAGAAGCCGCCCCTTTGGTCTCTTATATCTACTTGTCTAAGAGGCACATTCTTCACAAGTATCACTTTATGTCCCACAGTCCAGTCCAACCCCTGTCTGAAGAGTTGGCCTCGGAAACTGTTTTAGTTCTGGGGTGATGGAGAGACCAGGGGCCATGCTTTCCGGGGTGCCTCCAGTCTTAGTCAGACCATTAAGTCTGGTCTTCTTACTAGTATTTGAGTTCTGCATCTCATCGTTCTACTGCTCCATCAGGGACCCTCTGTTGTGTTCCCTGTAAGGATGTTCATTGGTGATAGCCAGGCACCATCTAGTTCTTCTGGTATCAGGCTGATGAAGTCTCTGGTTTATGTGGCCCTTTCTGTCTCTTGGGCTACTACTTTCCTTGTGTCTTTGGTGTTCTTCATTCTCCTTTACTCCAGGTGGTTGGGACCAATCGATGCATCTTAGATGGCTGCTTGCAAGCTTTTAAGATCCCAGATGCCACTCACCAAAGTAGGATGTAGAAGATTTTCTTAATAAACTTTGTTATGCCAGTTGACCTAGATGTCCCCTGAAAGCATGGTCCCCAGACCCCTACCCCTGCTACTCTGTCCCTCAAAGTATTTGACTGTATTCAGGAAACTTCTTAGCTTTGGTTTAGTCCAGTTGTGCTGACTTCCCCTGTAGTGTGTGTTGCCCTTCCCTTCACCTAAGATAATTCTTGTCTACTATCTAGTTAGTGAATAACCCTCACTCTCCCTCCCCACCCTCCTAACCATCAAAGAATGTTGTCTTCTGTGTTTAAACCTTTTCTTGAGTTCTTATAATAGTGCTCTTATACAGTATTTGTCCTTCTGTGACTGACTAAGTTCACTCAGCATAATAAGTTCTAGCTTCCATCAAGTTATACAATGTTTCACAGCTTCATCATTGTTCTTTATCGTTGTGTAATATTCCATTGTGTGGATATACCATAGTTTGTTCATCCATTCGTCCATCGATGGGCACTTAGGTAGCTTCCGTCCTTTGGTTATTGTGAACAGTGCTGCAATGAACATGGGTGTGCATATATCTATTCGTGTGACGGCTCGTTTCTCTCGGATATATTCCAAGGAGCGGGATAGCTGGATCATATGGTACTTCTATTGCTAGCTTTTTAAGGAAGCACCAAATCTATTTCCAAAGTAGTTGCACCATTTTACATTCCCACCAACAGTGTATAAGTGTTCCAGTCTCTCCAGCATTTGTTATTTTGTGTTTTCTGGATTAATGCTAACCTTGTTGGGGTGAGATGATATCTCATTGTAGTTTTGATCTGCATTTCTCTGATGGCTAATGATCATGAGCATTTCTTCATGTGTCTGTTAGCTGCCGGAATATCTTCTTTGACAAAGTGCCTGTTCATATCCTTTGCCCATTTTTTAATTGGGTTATTTGTCTTTTTGCTGTTGAGGTTTTGGAGTATCTTGTAGATTTTAGAGATTAAACACTGATCAGATTTGTCGTAGCCAAGATTTTTTTCCCAATCTGTAGGTTGTCTTTTGACTCTTTTGGTGAAGTCTTTTGATGAGCATAAGTGTCTCATTTTTAGGCGCTCCCAGTTATCTAGTCTCTCTTCTGGTGCTTGTGCATCGTCACTTATGGTTTGTATTGTGTTTATGCCATGTATTAGGGTTCCTAGCGTTGTCCCTATTTTTTCTTCCATGATCCTTATCATTTTCAATTTTATATTTAAGTCTTTGATCCATTTTGAGTTAGTTTTTGTACATGGTGTGAGGTATGGGTCTTGTTTCAGTTTTTTGCAGATAGATACCCAGTTATGCCAGCACCATTTGTTAAAGAGACTGTCTTTTCCCCAGTTAACAGACTTTGGGCCTTTGTCAAATATTAGCTGCTCATAGGTGGATGAGCTTATATTTGGATTCTCAATTCTGTTCCATTGGTCTATGTATCTGTTATTGTACCAGTACCAGGCTGTCTTGACTACCATGGCAATATCATAGGTCCTAAAATCAGGTAGTGTAAGGCCTCCCACTTTGTCCAAGATGATTCTAACGTGTGGTCGGCGGAGGAAGCATTCGACTGGGCGAGCCCTAACTGAGGATCTGGGCTTACCCGGGAAGGGCTGGTGGGTGACCAGGCCAGGCAAAGCTTTTGAACAGGTTGTCAGGCCCAGGGAAAAGAAGACCCCACCTGAGCCATACCTGGACAGGCCCTGTCTCGACGCCTGTCTCTCTGCTCTTTCAGAATGCCAGACCCGGGCCCAGAAGCCTCGCCGCTGTCTGACCCTGTGCAAGCCTGAGAAGGTGACCCCACCCCCAGACCAGAAAGGAGGGAACGCAGAGGCGACCACCACCCCTCTAAAATGCACCAACTCTGGCGGACAGCCCAAGGCTGCACCATCTTCGCCTCGGGGTGGAGAGAACAGAGGAAGAGCCCAGCTGACAGTGCTGGATATGGCTGAGGACAGCGCCCACTGTGGCCTCGCAAGTTGGTGGCTCTAGTCATTCATTTATACTCTCCTCCCTGGGCACCTGCTCTGTCCCCAGCACAGGATCATGCTGAGGACACGGCAGTGAACAAGGTGGACACTGTCACTTCACGATGCCCATGGCCTCTTTTCCAATTTTCTTTTCATTTTAAGCTCTGGCGTGGGTGTAAGGGTAAGACAGGACTGGTGTCACCTTCATGTGTAGACATCAAGTCACAGAATGGGGAAGGAGGCCAGGGCCTCCTCATAGGCAGACAGTCTTTTGAGCACCAGCTTGGAGAGCGGTAAGGATGAAGCCAGCAGACAGTGAGAGGAGAAAGAGGGCAGTTTGCACGCAGGGCCTGGCCTCACACTGGCTGAGAGACCTCCAGTCAGGCTTGTCCTCCATTTGTTCATCCTGCTGCGACTCCTGAGCATCTCCTCAGTGTCAGGCCACATGCAGGTGCTGGCAACACAGCAGTGACCAAGCTCACAGCCAGTGAAGAAGCCACACCACCAGATACTAAGAGTGCAGAGGGATCCAGACTCGCTGGGGGGCCCAGAGGAGGCACCTGAGCCAGCCCAGGGTCAGGGAGGGCTTTCTCGCTCGTCCTGCTAGCTGTGTGGCCTGATATCTCAGTGCCTCAGTTTACCTATCTGTAAAATGGGGTAATAGTCCCCTTGCGCAAAGGGTTACTGAATAATATGTAAAATGCTTAAAACAGCTTGCTGTCATCCTTGTCAGCGTCACCATAATTCCATCTAGGATTTTACCTTCATTGTAGCTTCTGATAAGGATATGGGGTTTAGGAACCCCCGGTGTGAGTGGGAGGCCTGCAGAGGCCTCGAAGCCTGAGGCTTTGGCCAGGATGAGGGAAGAGAGTGGCTGTGGCAGACCCTGGCACCTCTCTGTCCCCTGCATCTGGGAGCCCTGGAATTGGTTCCAATCCGCGGAGTGACCATCCTGATTCGCCCCTCAGGCTGCTGTTATGGGAACAGTGTCCAAGATGATGAGCCTTACCCTGCCCTTGGGGTCCAGAAAGATGCTGAGAAGGTCCATTTTCTCATCAGGACACAGCCCTGTCCCAGGTAAGGGAACGCCAAGGGCACTGAGTTGGGGGCTGAGGCGTGTGGTTGGAGTGGCTGAGGGAGGGGTGCCGAGAACAGTGTACAGCCTCTGCTGGTACCCCTCAGCACCATGGGCACCACAGGAAAGCCTGACTTTCTCTCCACCGGACACAGCAGCAGGCTCCTCATGGGCCTCCCTGCCTCCTGCCTCACCCCTCCAGCCCGTCCTCACCAGTTGACAGAGCAGCTTTCCAAACACACAGACCTTAACCCTTTAGTCCTTTGCTCCAAACCCTTCCTTGGTGCCTGTAGGGGAGAGTGCGAACATCTTCGCTGGCATTTGAGCCCCTTCTCTGGCCCCCACTCACCCTGCCAGCCCTCTCTCTGCCCTTCCCCCATGAATCTTACACTCAAGTACTCACCATTCCCCAAAGGAGCCGGCCCCTCTTCCCAGAGTGCCTGCTCCCCTTGTCCACCTGGAAAACTTTCCCCAGTGTGGTGCTCTCTGCCTGCCCTGCCAGGCCACTCCCTGAACCCCTCCCTCCGTCACAGCGGTGCCCTTATGTTGTCGCTGTTTACATGCTATCTCTTCTCACAAGACTTGAAACTCCTCAAGAGCAGAGCCTCAGCCCACTGAGCTTCCAGCCCCAGTGCCCACACAGGGGCCAGCACTGAGGAAATCCATGTCTGACCTCTTGGTTGGCAGCACTGGGGCTCCTGGAGGGAAACGACTCACAGGGTCACACAGCACCTCCCATCCCGGGGCTCTGGCTCTGCCTCTTGAATTCCACCTCTTGCAGGCAGAAGCTGGTGTTCTACGATTCCAGCGAGGAGGTGGACAAGGAGTCCCCCGATGCTGACCCTTGGCTTCCTGCCTGGACCCCAGAGGGCAGCCCCCATGGTGATTGAAACTCTCTCCTCAATGTAGGCTGGTGTGGGGCCTTCTTGGTACATTCCTTCTGAGGATTTCTATGGAAGGGGGGAAAGAGGGAAAGTGAGTGGAAATCCACTAAGCACCAAAACCCATTGTCATCGAGTTGATTCTGACTCATAGCGACCCTGTCGGACAGAACAGAACGGCCCCATAGGGTTTCCAAGGAGAGGCTGGTGGATTTGAACTGCCAACCTGTTGGTTAGCAGCCGTATCACCTAACCACTGTGCCACCAGGGCTCCCTGCTAAGCACAAGGATGGCAAATACAGGGTATGCCTGCCATCACTTCTCCATCTTTGCCTGTGGCAGACGTTACTAATCAATCATCACTCTGTTGAGCACAGATGCCACTTCAGAATCTTTTTTTTTTTAATTTTTATTGTACTTTAGATGAAGGTTTACAGACCAAATAGTTTCTCATTAAACAGTCAGCATGCATATTGTTTTATGACGTTGATTAACAACCCCACGACATGTCAACACTCTCCCTTCTCGACCTTGGAGGACCTTTTTTTTTTTTTGGTGAAAATATATATAGCCAAAGATACACCATTTCAAAAATTTCTACATGTACAATTCAGTGACATTGATTACGTTCTTCCAGTTGTGCTGCTATTCTCACTACCCTTTTCCAGATTATTCCATCACCATTATCTTCAACTCGCTGCTCCCTAGGCTTCCCATCAAACCTTCTGAGTCGCTGTTGTCAATTTGATCTCACATAGATAATTCTTTTTGTTTTTTGTACTTTAGATGAAGGTTTACAGAACAAATAGTTTCTCATTAAACAGTTAGTACACATATTGCCCTATGACAATGGTTAACAACCCCACGACATGTCAACACTGTCCCTTCTCAACCTTGGGTTCCCTATCACCAGCTTTCCTGCCCCCTCCTGCCTTCTAGTCCTTGTCCCTGAACTGCTGTGCCTCATTAGTCCCGTTTTGTCTTATGGGCTGTCCAGTCCCCGGCTGAACGGTGAACCTCGGGAGTGACTTCACCAGTGAGCTATCATAATCTTTCTTAACACGGAGCTCCAGGAAGCTGCGGTCAGATGGTCAGATTTTTGTTTGTTTGTTTCCATGCATAGTGCCAGGCTTCATGCTTCTTAAGTTCCTCTCCTAAGAAGTCCCTGGATAGCGCAGACAGTTAAGTGCTTGACTACTGGCTGAAAGGTCAGTTCGAATCCACCCAGAGGCACCTTGGAAGAGAGGCCTGGTGATCTGCTTCTGAAAGGTCACAGCCTTGAAAACCCTATGGAGCAGTTCTACGCTGCACACAGGGGGTCGCCCTGATTCAGAATCGACTTGACAGCAACTAACAACAATAACAGAATGGGGATGATAATAACAATAAAGTGGATGATGCCGATAATTTCCTCTCCCAAGCACTGAAAATGAGGAACTGACAGTCTCCTTTTCCCGTGTCTGGCACCATCTCCTTAAGCCAGCTGCTACGTTGGGGACAAGGGACTCTCTGGCCACACCTCCGAGCTAGATATTTCCTTTTCAGGGAGCCCGTTGGCCTTGGGGTCTCCCCAGATCGGGAACTGGAGTGCCAAGGGCCACTCGAGTGAGATCCTGGGGCTCAGCCCTTCCCTCTTCAGCTCCCCGGGGAGGCTGCTGCCGGAGCAGCTCCTGGAGGACGGTGCAGTGTGTCTGACCCAAGGTGAGCAGTCAGGGCTGGGCCCAAGGCTCCGGGCATCTGATTCCCAGAGATGAGCCTGACCGGCCCTGACACAGAGCTCCCAGCCCCACGGCCCACAATCACAGGCCAGTGGGGTGAGTGTCCTGACAAGACGACACCAGGAAGGCTGTGGGAGCCAGAGCCGGGAGCCGCCTGCTCTGCCCAAGGTGTTGGAGACGCCCCAGAGAAGCTGGCCTGTAAGCAGGATTGGGACATTGAGTAGGAGATCCCAAAGCAGGAAACCAAGGAGGGCACCCCGGCCAGCAGAGATGGTGGGCACAGGGGTGGTGCCGCGAGAGAAACACTTCGGTTCTAGCAGCTCCTCTGGTCCTCCTCCCTGACAGCTCTCTTTGGAGAAGTGTACTTCAGCCCTGAGTCTCCACTTTCTGCCTGCAAGTCTGAGGCACCAGAGAACAAGGTACGCATTGACCTGCTCGTCTGTCCACCGAGACATCCATCCTTCTGTCCACACACGTTCCTCACCTGCTCGCTTCACCCCTCTGTCCCCTCAACCCTTCGGCCACCTTCCACCCATGCACTCCCCCATCCATCACTCAGGGGTCCACTCATCCTTCCAGAATTCATCCACCCTCTGACTCGCTCATCTGCCTGTGCTCTGAGCATCACCCGGTGCCTGCTCTGTGCTGGGCACCTGGGAAGAATCAGATGAACGTGATAAAAGATGAAAGCTGTCGACCAACTAACCAACCAGTTGCCATCAAGTTGAGTCTGACTCGTGGCAACCCCACGTGTATCAGAGTAGAACTGTGCTCCACGGGATTTTCAATGGCTGATTTTTTCTGAAGCAGATTGCCAGGGCTTTCTTTTGAGGTGCCTCTGGGAAGAATCAAACCACAGCCAAGCTCTTAACCATTTGTGCCCCAGGTACACCCTATGAAATATCTAGAACAGGTAAATGCATAGAGATAAAAAGTAGATTCGTGGTTACCAGGGGCTGGGGAAAGGAGAAAGTGGAGAATTACTGCTTAAAAAGAAAGAAAAGAATTTCAGCACCATTAAAATAACAAATAAATAAAAACAGTATGTTTAAAACTAACATGATTAGCACAACTAGCACCCAGTTCTTGGTTTCTAAAAATCATTAAAAAGAAGAAGAAGAAATATTGCCCCGCATTAGGAGGCAGAAGACCTGATCCCAATCCAACCCCTTTCTGATTTCCAAAGAGACATTCAGAACATCTGCTTGAATGTCTGAGGGGCTGTTTGGATGAGACGGTTTTTTTAATTATTATTATTGTGGTGAAAATGTACACAACAAGACATAAGCCATCTCAGCAATTACTACATGTGTAATTCCATGACGTTGGTTACATTCTTCAAGTTGTGCAACCTTTCTTGCTATCCTTTTCCAAATCATTCCACCTCCATCAACATAACCTCAATGCCCCCTAAGCAATAACTTCCCCTTCCCCCCCCCCACCCCTGCTAACCACTGACAATCTTTGGTTTCTATGTGTTTGATTATTTCATATAAGTGAGATCATACAGCATTTGTCCTTTTGCGACTGACCTATTTCACGCAGCACGATGTTTTCTAGATTTATCCATGTTGTGGCGTGCATCGGGACTTTATTTCTCTTTACTACTGGGTAATATTCCATCGTGTGTATACACCACATTTTGTTTAGAGATTGTCTTTAATCAGAGCTGTTTCTAATGCTAACATCATGTCCCCAGAAAGGTTGCGGATGGGGGCATGAAGGGACACCTTTATCTCCACTCACATCCCCTCTCATATTTCCTCCTTTGTCCCAGGACACCCTAGCTGAGGCCCCAAGAGACCCAACTGATGCCCACAGCCTTTTCCAGTCCTCCGTCTCGCTCGACCACTGCTACCTCTCCCTAAGCGAGACCAGCCCAGGCTCTGGGACCACCGAGACCGAGTCCCCTTGGAAGCAGCAAGGGGTGAGAGGAGGTAGCTTCTGTTGAGGTTGGTCCCCATCTCCCACCCTCTCTCACCTCTCCCTGCTCCCCCCACAGGACGCCCAAGCTGACCCCGAGGAGGATGTCCCGTCCTCCAGTGAGGAAGATGGTGACTACACCTGGACCCCCACCCGGCGGGCCTCGGTGCTGCCCCCCGGAGGGAGGAAGGCCAAGAAGGGCCGGGCATCCAGGGCCCCTGTGAAGCCCAAGGAGAGCAAGAAAGTCCCCTGCCCAACCCAGATCAAGAAAAAGTGTGTCAACGGCTTCATCATGTTCTGCAGGATGAATCGGAAGCAGTACATCCGGTGAGCAGGGAGCCCCCTCTGCCCCTGGGCAGGGCCCTGACTTTGTCGTCTGCTGCACCCCCCACCACATTGCATCCCACTGCTGTCTGACTCACAGGCCTCCCCAGGAAGGCCCCACCAGCTGTCCTCACTCACAGTTCTCCAGAATGTAACCTGGTCCCATTGCATTGGTCAGAACCTTTCCACTGTAAGCAAGGAAGCCAAACTCAGACTTCAGAGGAAAAGGACATTAATTTGCTTATATAACCTAAAAAAGGGGGGAGTGAGCTGTCGATGGCCTTCAGACACGGTTGGTTCTGGGCGCTCAGACAGGGCTGTCTAGAATCTGGCTTCATGCTCAGGCTTGGGTTTGGTGCCCGGTTGGGGGCTGAGGCTTCCATCCTACCCACCACTCTAGCAACCCAGGCGAAAGGAGAGCTCCTCATGGCTAAGGCTTCAAGCAGAAGTCCTTCAGGTTGACTTGAATTGGATCAGATGCCCAGCCCTGAACCAGGCACGGCCAGGCCTGGATCCAGGGGGTTGGAGACACCTCCAATCCAGCAACAGGAGAGAAGAGCTGTTCCCTTATAGAGAAATCCAGGTGCTGGTACCAAGAGGGATCCCTGGATGGTGCCAACCGTTAATATGCTTGGCTACTAACCAAAAGGTTGGAGGTTCATGTCCACCCAGAGGCACCTTAGAAGAAAGTCCTGGTGATCATCTTCTGAAAAAGCCATTGAAAACCTCTGGAGCTCAGTTCTTCTCTGACACATATGAGGTCACCATGAGTCGAAATCTACTCCATGGCAATTGGTTTTATATTCTTTCATGAATTCAACAACTATTCAGCTGTGCCAGGCGCTTCACAGGAACTGTCTCCTTTAATCCTTACAACCACACCATGGCGGAGGTGCTATTATGATACCCTTTTTACAGCTGAGGAAGTTGAGGCCCAGAGCAGTTGTTGAGGGTCACACAGCCTGTACGGGCAGAACTGGGATTCTGAACCCAGGCAGTCTGGCTCTAGAATATGTGGTCTGGATCATACTATAAAAGCATAAAAATGAACAAGATAAACAAGAAAAGTATAACGCATGGTAGATGGTTTAGGAGCCCCTGGCAGGTACAAACGGTTAATGTGCTTGGCTAGTAACTAAAAGGTTGGAGGTTCAAGTTCTCTCAGAGGCACTTTGGAAGAAAGGCCTGGTGATCTGTTTCCAAAAAATCAGCCATTGAAAACCCCAAAGAGCACAGTTCTACTCTGACACACATGGGGTCGCCATGAGCCAGCGACGACTCGACTGGCAATGACTTTTTGGTTTTGGTACCAGGAGAGGGGTGGAGGCAGGTCCCCTGCACTCTGTCTCAGGACCTGGGGGCATCCCGTTTGAGCAGACAGTCTCTCGTTGATTTCCGGGCTCCAGTGAGTGACTAACGACGGAGGCCTTTCAGGCCAAAAGGAATAGGAAAGATCTGCGTTCTTAGGTGGGAAAACCGAGGCTCGAAAGGGGCGGGGGACCCTTCTGTGGTCTCACTGTTGCCTCCGCCCAAGCCAGGCTGCTCTGCAGACTTCTCCTCACTCCTCCTCTCCCCGTCCCAGAGCCTGTCCCGGGACCGCGTCCACAGCTGCCACCAAGGAGCTGGCCCAGCTCTGGCGGATGATGACCCAGCAGGAACGGAAGCCATACTGGTGAGAAGCCCCTGCCCAAGGGCGTGGGGGCGGAGGGGGGGGGGTGCGGCGAGCCCAGAGGGCCTTCCCTGATCCCGTAATCCTGCTCATCTTCCAGAGCCTCGAGCTGCGGGGCCTTGGGAACAGGTTGGTAGTTCACGAGGGTGGGGGATTTGTGCATCGCAGATTTTTAGGAAGGATTTGGGGGTGATCGATGAAGAGGTGTCTTACCCTGTAGCTTCCTTCCGAATTCGGATCTTCTGCCACGGGGAGTTTCTTCTCATGGTCTGATTTCCCTCTTGCTCGGCCCTTTTCTTCCTTCCTCCTCTTGACCCTCTCTACCCTCTTCTGTCCGACAACTTCAAAGAGCTGCCACCTGCCCATTTCAGCTCAGTCCCTGAAACGCATGTGCGCGTGCGTGATTTGTCACAGGCCCTCAAAGGCGTGTGGGAGCCCAGCAGTAAGCTGAGGCCCATTTTACAGTCCTGGACTTGAAAACTCAGGGCCTCCTCCAGGATGGCTAACACCCTGGCCTCCCCCGCAGCCCAGACCCTGGTCTCCGTTGGGGACGGAGCGGGGGCGGGTGGGACTGAGCTACCCCGGAGGTGAGTGAGGCCCCGTCTCCCCTCAGCATCAAGGCGCGCAGGTTTAGCCGCCAGCACAACCGCATCGTGAAGCAGGAGAGCTCCAGCAGCGAGGACGACGACTGGGAGCCGCCCAAGCCCTTCTACCAGCTGCTGGCCGAGAAGGCCCGCTCGTCCCCGGAGCCGGCGCCTCTGCCTCCTCCTCGCCAGTGAGGGCTGGCGGCCCCCCCTCCGCCCTCGCCTCCTGGCAGCTCCGCAGTCTACTCTGAAGCCGGGAGCGGCGAGGGGGAGGTCCCCTGGCCTCGGCCCTGTTAACTTGGCTGTATTTACTGACCCCGCTTTGTGTGTTCGCGTTGTAAGGCTGCCTTGGGCAGACCCTCTTCTCCCGTCTGGCTTGTCACAGACCCCTCAGGGTGGGGAAGGAGCCCGAATGAAATGCAGAGAGGTGAAGTAGATGTGGAGAGTCACCTCTGCCCTTCTCCCCCCCCCCCACCCCAGAATCAAATGGTTTCCACCCAGTTCACCTTCCCCACCACTGTTCTATTTATAGATTATTTATTGTTTTAAACAAAGCAAGTGGAACCCTTGTTACTAGCAAGGTAGACAGCTCCAGGCTCTACCGCCTCACCCCATCCCGTCCCCATCGCACTGGGGCATCCTTCCCCACAGATCCGCGGCCCCTCCGCCCTCCCAGCCCATACCTTCCCCAGCGGCATTCCCACTCAGGAAGCGGAGATCAGAGGGCCCCAACCTCAAACCCGGCTTTCTGTTGTTCAGTTCTCCTTTGGGCAAGTTGTTTGGAAGCTAACCCACACCCCTGATGGTTCTAATTGTCTGTTACTTTTTTATTGAAACGGAGGCATAACATGTCCTAGAAAAATAAAGATTTAGGATACAAACGACATGGGGAGGCAGGGGCCAGGGTTGTCCCTGGTGTCGGATGAGGGGATCTTTGGTCTGGGGCTGGATGTGAGGGTGAGGGGAAGACCGGCACCCCTGCGAACCTTTGCAGCAGAAGTGCCGGGCTGGGGAGGGTCTGCCCATCCTGCCCTCCAAGTTCCATGAGTTCCACGCAGTTCTGAGGACAATGGATAACAGTGGAGCTATTAATAGTGTGTTAGGCAGTGACAGGGAGACGGCTCAAGGGGGCTGGAAGTCCAGCCATTTGGCAGGGTCTTCAGCTCACAGCTAGTACCAGGTCAAGGGGGGCAGAGCCCCTGAGTCAAGACCCCCACTCCCCATATGTGTGGGGGGCACAGCAAGGAGAGGGCTGTAACAGAAGGCCTCCCCATCCAGAGGGGGAACAGGGCCGAGTCCCTGGTGGGGCTGAGCCTGTTCGGAGGGGTGTAGTGTGTGGCGTCTTCGACTGCAGCAGTTGTGTTTCTGGGAGGTTCCCGGCTCCGGGACCTGCCCCAGGTCTTTGAGCACCATTGTCAGGAGAGGGGAGGAGGGCGGGCTGGCTCACAGTTCCAAGGGCTCTTCCACGGGCACTGACTGCAGCTGGGTCAGGACCTTGGCCTCGGCTTCCAGCCCCTCATCCACCTCGCCCCCTGCTGTGGACCCCAGGAGCAGCCCTTCAGGGTCGGGGTCTGGCAGCCTCAGCACGGTGTGGGGAGCCTGTGTTGCCAGCCCCTTCTCCACTTCAAGCAGCCCCTCGGTTCCTGTGCTCAGTTCCAGCCCCGCTGGCCACACGGGCACTGCGGCAGGAGACAGCATCAGCCCCTCTGGCGGAGGGGGTGCTGGGAAGTTGGGCAGGAGACCGGGGGAGTCTGGGGAGAAGGGGAGACCTGTAGCGGCGGTGGCAACAGCGGTGGTGGTGGCAGCAGGAGGTGGGGGCTGCGGTGGCTGCTGCTGTACAGAAAGAGTGCCTAGGGCGTGGGTCTCCGGCAGAGCGGGGCTGGGCGCCACCGGGAGGGCTCCTTCGGGCACTGAGAGGGCCGTGTCTGGCTTCAGGGGCAGGGCCAAGCTGGGGGCAGGTGGCAGGACCTGGGAGACCAGCATGCTGGTGGGGAAGGTGGCAGTGAGGATGATCTTGCCCTGCTGCACGGCCACACCTGTCACGATGGGGCTGCCAGACACAGGGTTTGCCAGGAGGAAGTTTCCTGTGGGGAGAGATGGGCCAAGCACTGTTAGAGATGGGGGCCACTGGCCTGGGACAGAGGTAGGGGCAGTCCTGATGGAGGTGAGCCAGAGGCAAAATGGAACCCCTTTGGGGTGGGGCCCGGGCTATGTGGCTTGAGCCTCAGGGTCCTGCAGAGGACCCCACTGTGACATGCCAGGGATGAGACACCCCTGGAAACCCACTGACACCCTGACCTCCCCCTCTGAGATAACCATGTCCCCCACCCAGCTCTCACCCAGAGAGAGGCAGAAGGGGGTACCTGGAGTCGTGGCTGAAGGCAGCTGCAGGGTGGTCACACCCACCCCAGAGTTTATCAGGTGCACGTTGGCAGGGCCCGCTGCAGCTGCCACCTTCACGGGGCTGCCTGGCCCAGCTGCCAGCAGCTGCAGTGGCCCCACAGCCTGGGGCAGGGTCACCACCTGTGAGGTGGGCACCACCTGAGGCAGGTTCAACAGTGGGGAGGTGGGGCCCAGGCCTGCGGGGTACCCAGGCGGTGGGGAGAGTGGCACCACCTGTGGAGCAGCCACTGTAGGCACTGGTCCCGGTGCCAGGGGAAAGGTGGCAGCTGATGGGGGGCCAGGCACCACCTGGGGCAAGGGCCCTGAGGTCTCCTCTCCAGCCGGCCCCGATGTAGCCACCTGGGCTCCCTTGGTCTCAGGGGCCTCAGGCTGCGTCTCCTCCAGCCGAACCTCCCCGGTCTGAGGGTCCAGGACGAGGGAGGTCTTGGCCTCACCGGCCCCCTGGGGACTGGGCTGCGGTGGAGGGGCGCCCCCACCCCCTGTGAGTAGCAGGGGGCCCAGGCTGGAGGCCTCACCCAGGGCCAGGCTATTGATGATGACGGGGCTCCCGTTGAGGAGCACTGCTGGAGAGCTGCCAGCAGCCAGAAAGCTTCCGTTCACCAGGATGGAGGAGGAGGCAGGGCAGGGCGCCGGAGGGGTGGCCCCAGCCAGGAAGATGGAGCCCTGGGCCGGGGCCTCCGTAGCCACTGAGGCCACCCCCCTCTCCAAGTCTTCGGGACTCCGGCTGGACTCGTCCTCGGTGGTGGGGTTCCCATCAGACTCGCTGGTGGAGAGAAGATGGTAAGCTGTGGTCCTAAACTCTGTGTCCCCCATGGACCAGCCTGACTTCTCCACAGAGGCCCCTCTACCTTTCCCAGGTGGAGCTCCTGGGTACTTTAGGATGGTTAATGGAACCTCCTCTCTGAGACCACCCCAAAGACCCCAGAGACAGAGCTTCCACAAACCCTACATTGACACCACCACAAAATAATCTAAAACTTGATGAGCCTGGAGGAAGAGGCCCTCCTTTCCTAGCCCCTTGGCCTCCAGGCCCCAGAGGCTGGGCACCACGGCTGCCTGGGTGTTCCCAGGGCCAGACTGTAAGCCGCGAGTGATTTCGGAGAGTAAGCCAGGAGGTGGCCGCTGCTCAGTTCCCGGTGCCCTCCCCCGGGGAGGCAGAGAAGAGAGTGAGAGGCCGGGCCGCCCTGGGTGGGAGGGGAAGGGCTTGGGTTACAGGGAAACCGGAGCTGGGGAAGGTTCACGTTTCACAACAAAGACAGGCGACAGACCACGCTGTTTGGGCCCCGAGGGGCTGTGGGGGGGTGTGGGGCAAAGTAACGGTCAGGGACGGCCTGGCAGTCTGAAAGAAGTCCCTCCTGGGGGTGGGGTGAACAAAGGTCCTCCTCCTTTCCCGAGGCCCCTTCAGAGGCCCCACTTTCTCAATGTCTCCCGAATCTAGCCTCGAACAAGGATGGAGATTTGGGCTGGAGTCTTGCATGGAGCTAGGGAAGAGGTCTAGTCTCTGCGCAAGATGCAGTGATGTCCAGGGGGAGAAGGCCCGGGGCGTGTGCCTGTCTGACACGCGCTTTCCCCCTGCGCTCCCGGGCGCACCAGGGGGTGAGCGTGAGGTGTCCGCGGAGGTCGGCGCGCTGACTCCAGCACTGGGCCTGGGCGTGGGGGTATCGGCTGGTGAACAGAACATCCTGGGCAAGCAGGGCTCGCGCCGCCCGGGCTCTCTCACCTCTTGCAGGGCGCGCCGCCGCCGCCCCCGGTCCGGTCGCGCTGTCGCCGGTTTTTGAACCAGTTGCTGACCTGCGTGAGCGAGAGGCCGGTGAGCGTGGCCAGGCGGCGCTTCTCGTCGGGCGTGGGGTAGCGGTTGCCGCGATAGCAGGCCTTGAGTGCGGCGCGGGAGCGCTCCTTGAAGCAGTACACAGTCTCCTCGCCGTCCCAGATGGTCTTGGGCAGCGGGAACTTCTTGCGCAGCCGGTACTTGTCCACCGCACCCAGTGCGCGGCCGCGGGCCCGCTCGGCCTCGTGGTAGCGCGCGCGCAGGTAAAGGTCCTGCAGGAAGGCGTGGTGGGCGGCAGGGAAGGGGCGGCTCTCGAGCAGCCGGTAGAGCTCGGCGTACTCGCCCCGCTGGAAGGCCACCAGGGCCCGCGCGCGCAGCACCGGATCGCTGCCACGTAGGCGCTCGGCCGGGGGCAGCGCGCCCAGGAAGCGGCTCAAGCGGCCGGCGTGGCCTGCCTGGAGCAGCGCCTCACACACGCACGCCACCTGCTCGGGCGAGAAGCGGAGGCCCGTGGGCGGCTCGGCAGCGGCCTCGGAGGGCGACCCGGGGACGCCCGGGGACCCCGGGCCCTCCGCTCCCGCCGCCGCTTCGCCCGCCCTGGTCCCGGCCGCTGCCGCCGCCTCACCCTCGGCCGCCTGCAAAGTCTGCAGGAGCTGGCGCGCTTCCTCCTCCTCCTCCTCAGTCGCCGCTGCCGCAGCCTCCCCTCCGGCCGCTGGCCCTGCGCTCGGCTCCGCAGGCAAGGTAGCCATGTTTTGTAACTTTGGGAAGTTCCTCCCCCCTTCTCCTCCTCCCTCGGGCTTCCCCCGGCCCCCTCCCCCGCCCGGCTCCCCTCTCCGCCCCCCTTCGCGCTTCCCGATCTTCTCTCCCGACCGTCCCCGCGCCCCCCGCCCAGTGCCAGGCCAACTCTCCCACTCAGGTCTCTGTCCCTACGTCTGTGTGTGTTCGTCCCCTCCCTGTTTGTCCGTGATTCTTTGTTTTCCCTCCGCCTCTGGCCGCGCTTTTTGCCTCCCCCCGCGTGTGCCTCTGGCTCAGGGCCTCAATTTCCCCATTGGGACAACGGAGAGGGTCACGGGCCGTCCGAGAGGACTAAGGGCGTGAAGCCACCTCCACCCCGAGACTAAGCTACAGCACGCCTCCGACCCCAGGGTCCTCGGGAGGCCCCCCACTCCCCATCCTAGCCTGCGCTCCGCCCCTCGGAATTCCCGGCTCTGCAGTGGGGGCGGGTCTGGATGGAAGGAGGGCGGGGGAAGCGGGCGAGAAAGTTTGCAGCAACTTTTCGCGATCGTAAGTCCCGGAGCGGATGGTACTGGCCCGCGCAGGCGCAGTGTACTGGATGGCCGCGCGCGCTGCCGGCCCAGCCCCCTTCTCCCGGCGGTGAAAACCAGGGGTCTAACAGCTGGGCCACAGCTGGACGGTGGGCGGTGGGCCCGCTCGCTCTCTCCTATTGGCCGAATACTGAAGCCCCGCCCCTCAGCTTTTCCTCTCCCCTGGGTCTGATACGTCTGCTTCTCGTCCCGCTAGCTCTCCGTCAGGCCATTGGTCGGTCCCACTCGCCTTCTGATTGGCCCTCTGAACAGCCTCCCGCCCACAACGCAAACAGAGCAGACGCTGCGGAGTTTGGAGCTTTGGGCAGACGAGGGCCTTTTATTCGCAAGGGTCGGGGGTGGGGGCCTAGGTGGGGAGAGACAATAAATACCGAGGAATGTAGGGGGTCTCAGTGCATCCAAAACGTGGATTAGGGTGTTGGAGTCTTGGAGCCTGTAGGCGGGTTGGAGGACAAAGTCAATAAATACCCAAACCGCCGAGCTGACGAGCCAGCCTGGCTCCGAGAGCAGCGCACGTGAGGAGGGGGCGCAGGAGTCCCTGAAAAAGCGGGGCCGGCAAAAGCAAAAGGGTCCCAAGACAGCGAGCGGAGCTCGCACCGGGCGCCGGAAGTCGCCCATTCCCGGGAGAGTAGGGTCTGGTGCACAAGGAGAGTGGTTTGCGAGCCGATGGTGGGTGGGGGTGCGTGGAGGGTGAAGAACGGCCGGCCGAGCCCCAGCCCTGCTGCCTTCTCTGCACCTCAATTTTCCATCCACGTGAGGCCCTCAGCACGGCCGGAGGCGGTCCGCGATGCCCAACAGCAGCGAGAATATCCGGCTACAACCTCCCCGGGAGCCCCGTTCTTCGGCCGCGGACCCGGCTCCTCCCTCCCCGGCCGCCAGGGGGCTGGTCCGGATCACAGGGTTGACCCTGGGGCGGAGACCCGCGCTCCGAGTGATGTGCGCGGGGAGGTGGTGGGAGCGGCTTCTGGGAGGTGCCAGGGTCACCCAACCCCCCAGCGGGGCCCGAATGGAGGACAGGCTGGGGTTCTAGGGTTCAGGGGGCGAAGGTGGCTCCGGGGCGGCGCCTGGCTGGGGCGAGACGGCTGGCGCGGGCCACCAACCCAGTGCCGCCCAGGGCGGTGGCATGAGCCAGAGCAGCGGCGAGCACGAGCAGGGAACGCGCCTCCGATAAGCCAGGCCTATGGACCTGCGGGCGAGAGGGCGGGATCAGCAACCCGTGACACTGGCCTCTCATTGGCTACTGGGACTCGCCCCGCCCACGCCCATGGATGGCTCCACAATCCTCCTGCTCTCCTGCCCCCCGTCCCCGGACAGCGAGCGCAGCCGTGGTTGGTCTGCTCACAAGCCGCAAATCTCGTTCGAACTTGTTATTGGCTGTTTCCTAGCGGCCTGTGTTGATTGATTGCCCGAGCACTTTTCCCTCCCCGCGGTGGGCGGAGCCGGGCAGAGGAGCAACTAAGCAGAGGCGGCGCGGGATGCCCGGAGGCAGGCACGGTACGCGGCCGCGGGCGGGCGTGGGCAGCCGGACATACCCTGGCAGGGAGCAGCAGGTGGCGGCGGTGCAGGGGGCCTGGCCCCACCAGCGGGCACTGGCCCATAGCCACGGCCGGGGGGCCATCTAGCTGGAGAGAGAAGGGATAGGTGACCCAATCGGAGCCCAGCCCAGCCGCCCTGAGCGTGGGGCGAGAAACAGCCAGGGGCGTTGAGGTTGGGGAGGAAATCTAGGGAGATCCCCGAAGGGACTTGTGAAGAGGCTTGAAGCGAGGGAGAGCTGGTAGATGTGGGGCTGAATGGAGAAGTCTGTCGTCTGGAGCCCCAAAGAGGTAGGGTGAGCCCTAGGGGTCCGCAGAGCGGGACAGCAGGCTTGAGGCAGGGGAAAGAGAGGGATCTTACATGGGAAGGTGGATCCGTGGCCCGGGGACTGGGGACCCCCGTGACAGCTGGAAGGAGAAGAGAGAGGCGTAGGGCGCGTGGAAGGGCGGAAGAGGGCGGTGGCGCGGCGTGCCCCAGCCTGGATCCCTCGCCTCCCCCAGGTGTCCACACACGCCCCACGGGGCCGCGCGCCCACCTCCCCCGGCGCCCTCGGGGGAGGCGGATGAGGGACTTGCCTGCGGCTCCCTCTGCCTTCAGCTCCTCCATCCGCTCCTGTAGCTGCCGAACGTGCGCCTCCAGATCTCGGTTCCGGGCCTCGGCCTCGCGTAGTTGACTGCGGGGAGGTAAGGACAGTGAGCCCGTCGGGGTCCCGGCGCTAGGGGCTGCGGAGGGTTGCGACGGGCCCCGCGCGCCGGCCCTGACCTGGCGAAACTCTGGTTGGCCGTGCGGATGGCCTCCAGCTCCCGGCTCAGGCTCTGCCGGGAGAGCACCTCCTCCTCCAGGGCCTCCTGGAGCTCCCGCAGCGTCACCTCGGCCGCCACCGCCTGGAAGGCCGCCTCCGGAACTGCCACTTCCGCCTGCCGGTGGGGACGGAGCTCAGGGCGGCCTGTGGCTCCTAGAGCACTCACCACTTGGGCATGGATTCCAGGCCCGGGATTCTCGCTCGTCCTCCACTCCCCACATTTCTCTGGAATCTCCCAGTTACTGCAGTGGCCCAGGCCCGCTCCTTCCTTACCCCCAGCCCCCTCACTGGTCTCCAACCTTTAATCTGGTTCCCTGCCGTCCATCAAAGCAACCAAAGGGTTATTGCTAAAACACCAACTCAGCTTGGCCATGTCCCTCCTCTGCTCAAAATTTCCGCTCCCCAGTACCTTCAGAGAAGATCTGCTTGGTCTGTCTCCTGCCGGCCTCTCCAGCCTCCCCTCACATCTCCTCTAATAGTTTACTCTTACTAGCCTCCTGTCAGAGGTTCTAACCCACCAGACGCTCCAAGGCAGAAAAATGTGGCAGTCTGCTTCTGTAAAGATTTACAGCCTGGGGGCAGGTGTATTCTGTCCTATGTAAGTTGGTATCAATTTGACAGCAAGTGTACCCTCCTCAGGAGCCCTCGTGGCACAATGGCACTTGGCTGCAAGTGCTAACAAAAAGGCTGGCAGTCCGAACCCACCCGGTGGCTCCATAGGAGGATAAAGATTAGAGCCAAGAAAGCCCAGCTGGGCAGTTCTGCTCTGTCACAGGGGGTCACCCTCCTCTCACTTTCGAGAACAAACCAGCTGGGTCCTGCCTCAAGGCCTTTGCCCTTGAGGTTCTCGACACTGATCACCTGGCACATTTCCTCCCCTGATTGGCTCAGCTCAAAGGCAACCTCTTCAGTCCTCCCCCCAGTTAAATTAATGCCATCATCTTGCCCTGTTACAGTTTCTTCAGAGGGACCATCTCTGCCTGAAGTAATGTCTACTTTTTTTGTTGTTGTTTTTCTGTCTACCTCTATGGAGCCCTGGTGGTTAAGAGCTCAGCTTCTAACCAAAAGGTTGGCAGTTCGAATCCACCAGCCGCTCCTGGGAAACACTACAGGGCAGCTCTCGTCTGTCCTATAGGGTCACTTCTGAATTGGAATCAACTTGACAGCAACGGGTTTGGTTTTTATGGCTCAAGCTCCCAGAGGGGTTAGCACTCCATGACACACAGTGCTCCGGGAAGCCCTTGACTTTTCTTCCCTGTCTGTCCCTGACGGACCCTCTTCTCTCACTTACTGTTTCCTCCAGGCTGGGAGCTTCCACGTGTGGCTCAGGCAGTGGCTGGGCCTCCAGCTCCATGGGTGTGGGGCCTGGGCCCTCCTCGTCCCTGGGAAAAGGAAGAAAGAGAAGGAGGGAAGGCCAGCCCCATCTGCGAGGCCACCCATCTCCTGGGCTTTGAAGCAGGACTCCCTGGCATGTGCGGATCTGGGCATGGGACAGCCTGACCCCATGGTTTGAGGAGGAGGGGCAGAGTGAAAGGACTAAATTGCCAGGTTGGGGTGACAGGTCCTTTTGTTAGGGACAGGTCTGCCTCTCACATGGTTCTGGGCCCCTGGGGCTGCCCTCCTTGCACCTTCTGAAGGAACCCGGGGCCCAGATGCCCACGTCCTAGGGTCTGCCTGTCTCATCCTTCACTGTATGGCCATTGCCAGCCCCTCTCCTCAGGGGCTCAGGACAGTAAGGGGTTTGGACCCAACTGTCTCCACCTAGCTCTGGCCACAAGGAGCCCTGGTGGTAGAATGGTTAGCATGTAGCTGCTAACCGAAAGGTCTGCAGTTCGAACCCATCAGCTGCCCCATAGGGGAAAGATGGGGCAGTCTGTTTCTGTAAAAATTACAGCCTTGGAAATCCTACGGGGCAGTCCTACTCTGTCCTATAGGGTTGCTATGAGTCAGTCAGCTCAATGGCAGTGGGTTTTTTTTTTTTTTTTTGTCGTTGTCATTGTTGTTAGCTCTGGCTACCTCCAAGGATCCCAAGATTGTGACTCTAAATGTCATCATGTCCCCCTCCCACTCAGCTGCTAGGAGGTGAGCAGAGTCTCCCTAGGAGTATGAAATTACAAGTGTATGTCCTGACACTCTTCAAATCTTGAACCGAAACTAACCCCTGAGATCACCTTGTAGCTAAATAACAAATGGGCTCAAAAAATAATGACTACCACCCGTAAGTACTGTGCTCTTTTAAAAAATCACCTATATGAGACCAAATGGTCAACAATTACTTTCAAACAAAGATGAGCAGGTAAGGGGACAGGGAAACTAGATAAATGAAAAAAAGTGGATGCCCCCTCCAATCTGGCAGTCCCACTCATGGGAAGATGTCTCAAGGACCTAATTACACTGGACATACACCTGGACCAACCAGCCGGCTGCTCATCCCAGAGAAGATGGGTTAAATAAATCCTCACCTATCCATTCAACAGAATACCACACAGCAGTTCCGAATTACATTGTAGTTCAATAATGGTAAAGAAAGCAGTTTGCAATGCAGGCAGTCCCCTGGTTACAACGAGATCCGTTCCTAAGTGTGTTTTTAAGTCGAATTTGTAGGTAAGTCAAACAGGTGCATATGGTTCTTATTTAGTCTTAACTTTAGTGCAAGAAAAGGCTCAAAGCCTTTTCACTGATTTAAAAGCTGCTCCTGCAAGTGAAGGTGATTGGGATGAATTTGTTGCTAATAGGGGTTGGTTCAGTCATTTCAAAGTGAGGGCAAATTTACATAACATTGAAGGGCAAGTAGGAGTTGTCAGAAAGTCAGACGTTCTGTAATCTGGGGACTTCCTGTACATTCTTCAATAACAAAAGCAGATTGGAAAATAACACGTTCTCGTGGTTGTTCAGTGTATGTGTGTGTACGTGTGTATTGTGTGTATATGTATGTGTGTATTGTGTGTATATGTATGTGTGTATGTATGTACGTGTGTGTGTGTGTATGTACACATGTACTAGCAGTCATTGCTGAATAGTGCGTGGCTTTTTTTTTCTTCATAATGAACAATAATTTATGAACCAAATTCATCTACTATACTAAAAGGTTTTAGAAATGAATATTGAAATCAGCCTGTAATTTTTCATCCAATACCTAAAGCTCTATCCTACACTAAGATAGATTTTCATCAACCCTGGAGTAATCTGCCTTACTAACCAGAAGGGCCGCTTACTCTTTCAAACTTTCCAGTAAGTGTTCTTATTCCCTATTCTTGCCCTTAAAATGCACCTGCTTCTTTTTGCTTATGCATATTTTCTGATTTATTTTTGTGATAAGCAATCCATTATTTGTGTAATGAATGTTTTTGAAAGATTTTATGATTACATGAGCGATTCAATGAGTTTGTGAGCTTTTATGATTGACTGTAAAATTCTTACTTTCTACGATTTAAGGTCCCTGTGGACTGAGAAGCTAAAAGATAAAAAAGCTAAAAGTCAAAGGTTGGAAGAATCTGGAAGGCTGAGGCTGTAGCCCTAAAGTTTTAAAGTTGAATCTAAAATATTAAAATACTTATGGTCTGAGATTTTAAGGTCCTACAACTCTGGGCTCTTAAGAGTTCTTGGTCCCGTGGGGTGCAGAACTCAAATTCTAGTAAGAAGACCAGACTTAATGGTCTGACTGAGACTGGAGGAACCCGGAAAGCATGGCCTCTGGATTCTCTATCAGCCCAGAACTAAAACAATTTTCCAAGGCCAACTCTTCAGACAGGGGTTGGATGGACTGTAGGACATAAAGTGATACTCGTGAGGAGCGTGCCTCTTAGCTCAAGTAGATACAAGAGACTAAACGGGCAGCTTCTGTCTGGAGGGGAGATGGGAAGGCAGAGAGTGTTAGGAGCTGGTTGAATGGACGAGGGGAATCGGGTGGAAAGGAAGAGTGTGCCATCACAGTATGGGGAGAGCAATTAGACTCACATAACAATGTATGTATAAATTTTTGTGCAGGAAAAATTTTTAAAAATTTAAAAAGTCCTTGGTCCCAAGACAATAAAATTCTGGGACTGATCCTGCAATTCTACCCTGCGCCAAAAGGCACCCTGCAGGTGCAGTGGTTAAGCCCTTGCCTGCTAATGGAAAGGTCAGCGGTTTGAACCCACCGGGGGCTCTGCAGGAGAAGGATGTGGGCATCTGCTTTCCGTACAGCCTTCGACACCCTAAGGGGCAGTTCTACTCTGTCCTATACGGTCGCTATGAGTTGGAATCAGCAACGAGTTTCCTTGTGCCCAGGAGCCAGGGCACAAGGGGCATCTTCTGGACCCCCAGTCCCACCCATTCTCATGAGGCAGCACAGGACCAGCCTTTACCTGAGGGCCATGCAGGAGTAGGAATAGCCCACGAAAGGCAGGTGGATCCCCAGCGGCAAACCCTCCCGAATGTCTGACAGCGTTTCCTGCACAAAACAAGCACAGAAGTGACCAGCAGCTGTCAGGGCTGGCCCCCACCCAATCCGATCTGGGCTGAAATGCACTCCCCACCCCAAAAAAAATCCACCGCAACTTGGAACCTATCTAAAGCAGCCCCTCCCATTGTTGTATCCTGTTGCTTTCCTTCCGGGCACCTGACACAGCACAAGCATCTACTCTAGACCTGAGGGGATGAAGGCAGGGACCAGGGCTGACTTAGTCACTGCAGTGTCCTCAACATTGCCCAGCACAAGGGCACTCAAAGCTGAGCAAGCACTCTGGGATAGCTTGTTCAACATCGTGTGAGAGAGATGGCTAAAGGAAGGATTCCGATATGGCCCTCTCCTTCCTCTATCCCATCATCCTCCAGGTCTCAGCTCAGATAGCCTCTTCCAGGAAGCCCTCCCTGACCTACATTCTGGGTCAGGAGCCCTCTTGGACTCCCCAGTCCTAGCCTTGATCTCTCCAGGAGTCACTGTCTGGGAATGTGGCTGTGTACCCCACTGGATTGTGGGTCTAGGCCCCCACTGGCTCCCCAGCACTGACAGAGCATGTGCTCTGGGGGATAAATGCTCTCAGGGCCCCTGGAGGTGGGCACTGTCATTACCCCAACCTTATGAACGAGGGATGCGGGTCCCCTTTGTCGCGAGCAGGGGTTGCAGGTACCTACCCCGCCCCCGCTCACCATGGCAGTGAGCCTGTCCTCCACCACGTCGAAGTTGCAAGTGTCGGTAGCGCCCTCAAAGTCTGGCGTAAAGGGGGGCGTGCTTTCGCGGAGTCCATCCCAGTCGAGACCAAAAAAGAAAGGATGCTCCCGGAAGTCACCCGCTCCATCCCGGCCCAGCCGTATCTCCCGGGGACACAGCAGCCGCTGGATGAGGTCTCGAGCCTCTTCGGGGATCCCTGAGTCTGCCAGCGGCAGGGACAGGTGCTCCTGCCCGGAGGTGGAGGGAAAGGGAGAGATGTTAGCCAGGGAGCATGTGCGGAGGGGCATGCGGGCTCCTCCGGCTGGCGCTCACCTTGTAGTGAACGATCTTGCCATACGTCTCAGCCGTGGAGTCGGCGTAGAAGGGCGTCTGCCCGTAGAACATTTCATAGGCGAACACGCCCAGCGCCCACCAGTCACACTCGGGCCCGTAGCTACCCGTCCCAGGCCCGCCGCCCACGGCCTGCAGGATCTCGGGGGACAGGTAGTCCGGGGTGCCCACGGCCACCAATGACCGCACCTGTGCCACAGGACCAGAGCTGGGATCGAGCCCCACCCCTACGGGCTCTGGCTCCGCCCCTGCCCTCGAACCCCGCCCCTCCTCCTAACCACGCCCCAAACGCTTAGTTCTGCCGTTTGTCTAGTCTAACCCTGCTCCCGCCACACAGTTACCTCTGCTAGGTTACCTCCTTCAACCTCGGAGTTCGGATACCGCTTCCAGATCTAGTCCCGCCTCCGCTCTGGCTCCGCCCCCGCTCTGGCTCCGCCCCCGCGGTCTATCCCTGCCCATGCACTATAAGCCCCGCCCCTAGCCCAGCACCGCTCTGCCAGAGCCCACTCCTCATTGTGGTATCAGTTGCCCCGCGGCGGGCGCAACCGCTCACCGTTCCGTCTTCCTGCATCTTCAGGCAGGAGCCGAAATCGGCCAAGCGGATGTGGCCGCAGCGGTCCAGGAGGATGTTGTCCGGCTTGATGTCTCTGCAGATGGGAGGGGAGGGAGGGAAGGGAAGGATAAGTGCACCTCCCTCCTGCCAACCCGCCCAGACCCCGCCCCTCTAGGCAGTACCTCTTAGGGGCTGTCCTCTCCAGTTCCCACCCCTCCAGGCCCTGACCCCAGGCCGGCCTCATCAGGTCCCGCCCCTGTGGGGATTCCACAACTGTGGACTCTACTCCTCAGGCCCCGCCCCCAGTGGGCCCCAACCAATGAAGTCCCTTTCCAGGTCTCACCACTCTAGGATGCAATACCCCTCCCAGGATACAACCTTTGCTGTCTCCTTCCGGGCCCAGCCCTTAAGGCCCCGCCCCCAGTGAGCCCCCTCTCCGCCCCTCAGCCCCTGCCTCGCCCACCTGTGCACGTAGCCCAGCCGGTGCACCGAGTCTATGGCCATAACAATCTCGGCCAGGTAAAAGCGCGCCATCTCGGCCGGGATCCGCTCCCCAAACTTGCTCAGCAGCGTTAGCAGGTCCCCGCCCACGTAGTAGTCCATGACCAGGTACTGGGAGGGGGCGTGTCATGGGGGTCAGTAGCCCCTCTAGGCCGCTCGCTGATCACCCGGGACAAAGACTCCCGGAGACGCCCCACCCCAGGACACAGGACCGGCAACACCAGCCCCGAGACAGCCCAAGAGATCTCCCAGGCCAAATCAGACAGCACACCCCGCCCCCCTCGAAATAAAAAGTTCTCCCCAGATGTCACCGGATAGAGATTCACTTCCCTAGAGACATTTTGGGGAAAAAAGAGACTCCAGATACCCCCAAGGCCCAAAGTATAGATCCCCAGTATCCCTTGCCCAGTGACCCCCACATAGAGACCCTGGAGGGCTATCCCACTCCAGCCAGGTAAGAGACTTCCCCAAGAGAGACATTATTGCACAGAGTTCCCCAGAATCACCCTGGAGAAAGAGCGGTAAGAGACATCTCCCAGCCCACATAAGGAAAGCCCCTCATTTACCTGAGACACATTCCTACCACACACTGAGACCCCTGCAGGTATTCCCAGGGCAGCTCCCCAATCCTAGACCTTCTTCCCTCTCCCCTCGCCTCGTAATCGGCATCCCGGGGCCCGCGCTCACCAGGTAGTTCTCATCCTGGAAGGCGAAGTGAAGCTGCGTGATCCAGCGCCGGTCCCCGTTCACCAGCACATCCCTTTCTTCACGAAAACATGACACCTGTGGGGCACCCGGAGGAGCTGAAGCGGGGCGGTGGGAGGCCGGGTCCTCAATGCCCCCACACGCAACCCCGGCCCTCACCTCGCCTCTCTTCAGCATGTCCCACTTATTCATGATCTTCATGGCGTACACCTGGCCGGTCTGCTTCATCTTCACTACCGCTACCTGAAGGCCGAAGCAGGGTGGCGCGGGCGGAGATGGCAGTGGAAGCTTAGGGCCTCGCCCAGGCGGTACTCCACTCCATCCACGCGCAGCTGGGGCCCCGCCCTCAGTCGCCGCGCCCACCTACACCAAGCGCCACCCCCATGCTCTGCCCGGCCAGGTTCTAGCACTCAGCCATTCACCAATTTCTAAGGCCCCGCCCACTGCAAGTCCAATCCGGTCTTCTGCCCCGCGAAGCTCAGCAGCCGCTCTGCGCTCACCTCGCTGAACGCCCCGCGTCCGATCACCTTCAGAATCTCGAAATCATCCCTCTGCAGTCGGACTTCTTTAAGCCTCGCCGCGATGGGCTCCGCTGAGGATGGAGGGCCGAGAACTGAGGGTCACTGGGACGGACACTGGACACCCTCGGTGCCCGCCTCTCCCTGTCCCTGTGTCTCCCCCCTCTGCTTCTCGGTGCCCCCTCCCTGCCCTTCAGTCTCCCCCTCTCTCTGCCCCTCGCTTTCCCCCGTCTTTGCCTCTATGTCTCTCTCTTTGCTTCTCAATTTCACCTTAGGGACTGTCTCCCACGTAGCCACTGTGAGAGGTTTTGGGGACCCCAAACTGCCTTCCCATCGAGATGAGATGCCTGGAAAGGCCTTTTGGGGGCAAGGCATTGAGCCAAAGGGGTGTAGGGTGCAGAGTGGGGTATCAAACACCAGCAGAAGGGGAGGCCCTGAGTAATGGCAGGAGCAGAAAGAAGACCGCAGTGCTTAGACTTCAGTGGGCTTCAGAACTTCCACCCACCCACCCCCGCCGCCCCAATCCAGTGTAATGGTTTAAATGCCAGCTCCTGGGCCCCACCCCCAGGATTCCAATTTAGTAAGTCTTGGGTTATGGCCTGGAACATGCGTTTTCATCCAGTATCTAGGTGCAGAGGCAGTGTGGCTCTTGTAACACACTGGAACACTGGGCTTGGGGATGCGGCCGGAGAAGGGAGAGGGAGACAGAGCCAGCATGGACACTCTCGACCCTCCCAGATGCCAGGAGGAGGGGAAACCAAGGCTCAGAGAGGTGAAATCACTGGCCCCAGGTCCCACAGCTAGGAATGTTAAACAGGGCAGTGAGGCAGGGGGGCAGGCTTGGGGTGGCGGGACAGTGGGAGAGGGATGCCTGGGTTCTGAGGAGGTGGAAGAGGCAGGGAACCTGAGGCAGGATGGAGATACGGACCAGTACAAGTGGAAATGGGAGAGACCAGGGAGCCTCAGCAGGGAAATAAGAAATAAGGCTGCAGAAATAAGGCAGCAGAGAGGCGCCCTGCAGGGCTAGGGGAGAGTGGGCCAGCAGGGAAGAGCAGGCCAGGGCTGAGGGACGGGGGAGGGAGGAGAGAGCCAAGACATTGAGCCCTTTTAAGGCAGTGGGAACCCAGGCCCCCTCCCCCGCCCAGCGGCCTGCCAGGGGAGGGGCCGCCAGATGCAGGCTTAGGCCACAAAAGGAGCGCTCCTTCCTGGAGAGCCAGACCCATGCCCCCACCAGGCCTCAGTTTACCCTGCCAGAAGGACTGCAGCCTTTGCAAAAAGGGAGGCTGGGAGAGTTCCTAAGGCTGGGGAGGTGGGAGAAGATATTTGCAGAGGCTGAGTGGCCTGGCCCTTTGACCTCCACCTTCCCACCTGTGAAGTGGGAGGAGGATGATGGAGAGGAGCCGGTGTGGGATAGAAAGAGCTGGACACAGGCAAGGAGGGAGGCGGAGAGGCCAGGGAGGCAGTAAACAGTGACACACAGAGGCCAAGGACCAAGTGCAAGCCACTAAGGGACAGACAAGTGGAGGGACAGAGTGGCAGGTGTCAGAGAGACAGAAACCAGAGTCCTGGGCTGGGGGGAAGGGGAGCAGACAAGGCAGGAGGCTGAGGTTGCAGCATCTCCCCTTCTGATCCCCGGGCCTGTTGATCTGCCTGGAAGGACCTTGTAAGAGCGATACTAGGGACAGTGGGAAGGTTGGGGGTCCTGAGCTAGCAGGATTAACGGACCAAGGAATCAACTAGTAGGGACCAAGACGTTGGGGGGGGGTTTGGGATCATGGAACCTATAGAGAAAGTGGGCACACCCAAAGGAACACCAAGTTGGCCCTCCTCAACCCCAGGGGATGGAGGAGATGCTGGGTGGCGCCTGTCTGCAGAGCTGGTTCTCCCCCAGGGCCAGTCTGAGTCACCACACCCCTGTGCCTGGGCACCTGTTGGGGCAGCTGGAGAGGCTGGCGCCGAACACCTGCCCACTGGCTGCGCCCCTGGCAGCTGCCCCACTCCCTCCCTCAGCGCCTGCCCTGAGCTCTGGAGAACCAGAGGGCCCATTCTGTGGGAGGGTCCCAGGAGATGGGGCTGCCAGCATGTCCCTAGGCTTAGATTTGGGGAGGGGGTGCAGGGGACTACAGGAGGCTGCACCCAGCCCTGTCTGCCCAGCTCCCAAGCCTGTTCTAAGTCATGGCTGCCCTGGCCTCTGGGGGCATGTCGCCCCAGGACCCAGGTTCAAGCTCTGGGTCTCTGAATGGAACAATCTCCCCATGTCCATCCTGCTCCTGGCCCCCCAAAACAAGACCTCTGCACCCAGACCCATCTCCTGCCTCTGCCCTGGCCCCTTTGCCTCCCCCCGGTGGTCCACAAAGGCAGGCACTCACCCCACTCCAAGAAGTTGACCACGTACTTGTCCTGGGCCAGGTCGGAGGTGCCCAGCTCCTGGTGGACGCCCAGGAGAAGGTCGAGCAGGGACTCCAGCCCCAGGAAGCTGGGGTCCAGCACCAGTTGCTGGAGCTGCCTCAGCCGTACCTCGGCTGACATGTCGGCCAGCACGCACCATGGCCCCCTCCCCGGGCCGGGGGCTTGGGGTCCTCCCGTCACAGGGCCCAGCAGCCCCTGTCCAGGCCCTGGGGCCCCAGCCGCATGTCTGCTTGTCCCTGGCTGTCCCGGGGCCTCTCTGGCCACTTCTCTGCTGCTGAGGCCTCCTCCTCTTCTCTCCACCCCTCAGTCCAGCCCCCCTCCCGCCTCCCAGTCTTAACCCCTCACAAGCCAGCCCCCCCACTCTCTCCTTCCAGGGCCCCTCAGAACCCTTCCGTGTTAGATGGGGGGATGTATGTAGAATTTAAACCCTCACACACACACACCCCAATAAAAACGTGGCACACAGAGGAAAACTACAGCTGTAACAGATGTCAAAGATGAGCCCTCCATTCCCTACAGGGGGCCAATTGAGGCTGAGTGATCCAGGCACCCCCCAGCCCCAGGGTGAAGGGGAGGAGAAAGGGGTTGGGGCCTGGGAAGGGGGGCCGGGAGGCCAGAGCAGCTTCTCTGGTGACTCAGCCATGGATTCTGACTTTGGGACAGTTAAATTTAGCCCTCCAGCCCTCTGCTTTACACTGACTTTTTCTTTTTTGGCAAGAAGTGGGGAATGGATGGTGAGGGGAGAATCGGGAAGGGAGGCCCTCAGGAGCCAGGACCAGGGGTGACCTGTGGGTCAAAGCCTGGGAGAGGCAAGAGGTGGAGGCAGGCCCCCCAGGCAAAGGAGACCCCAAAATAGCTCCTTGGAGGCTGGCCGGGCAGCCACATTCCTGACCAGGCTGGGATTAGAAACAGAGACATTTCGGGGGGTGGCGGGTGGAGCGGGAAGACACCGCCCCTCAGGCTGCAGCCAGCCAGCCAGGAGGGATTTCATGTTTTTCTTTCCAGGGGTGGACAGTTCTGCAGAGAGAAGCTTGGCCCCAGCAGACCCAGCTAAGACACTAGGGGCCAAAGACTGGTCCTCCGGGCAGCTGAGAGAGACCCTTAGCCCAGGGCCCCCCCAGAAGCACTTCGCTGCCTGGGGGAAGCCCATGTGGACAGGCACCCTTTTAGCTGTAACAGTTCATTTGGAGTTGGACATTTAACTTTTGAAAACTCTCAACAAGGACTCTAGAGAGGGGATCCTGGCTGTCCTCTGCCCTCTGAGACAGTGGATGGAGGGGGCCTGCTCAGGGCAGGCCAGCTGCTGACTCGGCAGCTGGATGTTGGGGCAAGTTCCCCCTCCTAAAGGCTTCAGGTTTTCCTGCTATTACAAAGGGGTGGGAGGAGACCCGTGGGTGGGGTGAGGGGGTGGGGGGCAGGACCGGGGCTCATTCTTGGTTAGAGTGGGTAGATTCTAGAAGGGCAGCAGAAGCACACATACACACACTCCCTCCTCACCTCCATGGAAGGGAACAGACACACACTGGGCCTGGGGCTTTGAAAACGGGAGCTTTAGTATAAATAAGAGGTTCTGGGGGACAGGAAAGGCCCCAGAGGCATCCATAATTTAACACTCTTCAGAAAGTACAGACAACAGCAAGGGAAGGTGGGGGCCTGGAATGGGACAGCCCTGCCCTGCCCTGCCCTGCCCATGAGGCTGGAGGAGCACGCCACGGAGAGCTGGGACTCAAGTGGGTGGGGACTTCTCCCCAGGAGTGACCAGTCACATGCTGGGGACAGGGATGTGGGTAACACTGATGTCTCAGAGGAAGGGATCATTATACTTGGCAGTGGGTAGGGGCAAGGCTGAGGCCACATGGGCTACTGTATCCCCCACGTCTGGGCCAGTCTGGGGGACCCTCTGCCCCCTGAATTTGTGCAGGGCGGGGGACCGAAGCAGTCCATCCGTCATGGTTAGTCTCGTTAATACGTTGATCGGTGAGGTCAGCAGGGAGGTTACGGCTAGGAGACTGGGGGCATGGGGTAGGGACCCTGCCCGCCGTCCACGGCTCACACCACTGTGCCACTGGGGGAGTTGCCGGGCTGGGAGGAGATGCCCTGGGGGAGATGAGGGGGAGACAGGAAGGGTTAGAGACCACCTGGGCTCTGTCAGTCCCCGGGGAGGGGCCAGCTCAGAGTCCCCCACTGCTGCCACCCTGGCCTTGCCCCATAGTCCACCCCCAACCATGCTGCTCTAGGCTTGGCACTCACATCTCAGCTAGCTTCCCTGGCCTGAAGTCAGCACTTTTAGACAATAATTAAAGTCCTCGGGTGATCCTGAGCAGAGGGGGCAAGGTGGGGAGACGTACGAAGAAGAGGGGGAAGCTGGCGTGCCCTTCTGACTTGGGAGGGGTCCCAAGAGTCTGGAAGGGACAGTCCTACCTCTACCACTGACTTGCTGGGTGACCTGGGCCAACTTCCTTCCCCTGTCTGGGCCTCGGTTTCCTCGTCTGTGAACTAGGGAGATAGAGGGGTCTCCTTCAGGGCTTGCCAGTTCCCCAGAACCCAACACCCTTGCCTCGGAGGCTCTGAGACTGCTCTCAGGTTCTAAGGACCCAGGCCTCTAGGATTCCAAAACCAGTCTTCCAAGAAACAAGGCTGGGGCCCCAAGATGTGATGGCCTGGACAGCTGAGCCCAAATCCCAGGAGCTGAGCCTCCTGAGATCATAGCTCCTGGCTTTGCAGGGTGCCAGGCCCAGGGCTTCTCCATCCGTGAGGTTCCTGAACCCTACAGCCACCCTGGGAGGGGGCACATCCACTTGCTGCCCATCTTAAAGGCTCTCTGCTCCAGGTAGTGAGACAGAGGTCAGAGGGTGGTGGCTTGCTGAGGTCACACCATGAGAAGTGCTGGATGGGGCCCTAGGCTCAATCCTACAGCCGTGCCTTCAGCCACAGGCTCGGAGGCTAAGCATCCAAAACCCTGGCTGAGAGCTGGGCCCACAGGTTCGGGCTTGCCCACAGGTTCAGGCTTGCTCACAGATACATCGTTTGGCCTGCGGTATCTTCTGCGTATCTTCTGCTTTGTGCGACAAGTGGAGAGACCTGGCCAGACTGGGCCATGATCTTGCCTGATGCCAACTGACTTGCCTTCAGACAGGGCTCTCTAGCTGGCTACAGTCCCCACCACTCCCTGCTGCCCCTTCTACCCAACTCGCTCTCTGCTGACTGATGCCACTGGGTTCTAGAAGCCATCACTCCTAAGATCTGAGAGGCTGGCTTTTCCTCATCCTGTAGGGCTACAGTCTGCGACACAGACAAAGCCCTCAGCCCACATCACCTCTGCATGCCGGCCTCTGGGGGGCCAGTGGGGAACTCACCGCCTTGCCTGGCCGGGCCCAGGTGCAAATGAGGCCCTCCTGGCAGGCGGTGACGATGCAGTCCTCCAGGAAGAGGAGTACTGTCAGGCGCTCCTGGGCAATCTTCTTGCACACCAGTGGCTCCAGCAGCGGCACCTCATGGATGCGCGGGCACAGCGCGGTGCCCAGCACCTTGGCTGGGTCCAGCCGGCTGCGGGGGGCAGGGCCACTAGGCTTGTCCCCACCGCCGCTGCCCCCACTACCACCACGGCTGATGTTACCCAAGCTGTGATAGCGCTTGTGCTCCTTCTCGGCCCCCCGGTCCCGCCGCTCCTGCAGCGTGAGCGTGGCAAAACGGCCAATGCTGAACGGGGTGCCTGGCTCGGCCGCTGTGCTGGGGCTGCCTGCCTTGCCGCCACCTGCTGGGTGTGGGAGGCTGTTGGAGCGGGAAAGAGAGCGGGGCAGGAGGCCCGGGCCAGGTTCGCTGCCCCGTGAGCTGCTGGTGGCTGGCGGTGTGGTGCCAGGGGTGCCGGGGAGGGTGCGGGTACGGGCCAGGGGCGGGTGTGGGTAAAGCACATCTTCAGTGAGGTCCCACAGGCAGAACTGCGTGTCCTGGCCAGCCGAGCCAAAGCGGTAAGTGATAGAGCCGGCCTTAGGCAGCGGGGAGAGCGGGGCACCCCCGCCCAAGCTTGTGCCTGAAGCCTCTGGCTCCTCCTCCACCTCCTCCTCGCCACTCCGCTCCCCGTCACCACTGGCTGCTGTTGCCGCCTCCTCAGCCCGTGTGGTGTAGGGGTCGAAGGCCACGGCATTGACCCAGGACTTGTGGCCATGGCCACGGGCCACCACACGGCCCTCGGTGAAGGACCACACGGTGACCAGGTCGTCTTCACCACCTGTCACCACGTAGCGCCCGTCCGGGCTCCAGCACACACAGAGCAGGCCCCCAAAGTAGCTCTTCATGAGTCCACGCAGGAGCATGGAGTCGAAGTGGAAGACACGCAGGCAGCCGTCCTGGCTGACGCAGGCCAGGTGCCGGCCATCGGGTGAGAAGGCAAATTCGTTGAGCGGCCCCTCACCCACTGCCCATTTGGCCAGCGGGTTGCGAGGCGCCTTGCTCTTGGCAGCGTAGACTGCGAAGCCCTCACCCTGCTTTAGCAGGCTGTACTGGGGTGGGGCTGAGGCGCACGGGTGGCTGACATTGTACAGGTACAGATGGCCGCTGGCATGCGACGCTAGGAAGAGGCTCTCTGACTCTGGCAGCCACTTCAGGTAGGTCACCTTGGTCTTGTCGATCAGCCGCTGCCAGGGAGATAGGGTGGGGGTTGGGAGGAAGCAATAAGCCCCTGGCAGACCTCCTGGTATCCCCAGTAAGGCCCTCAGACCTGGTCCAGCTCGCACAGCTGGTGACATGCCAGGCCCAGGCCCTCCTGAGAGAGAAGTTCGCAAACTGAGGGAAGACAGACAGACATCACACATGGAAGTATGGGCTGACTATGAGGTGGCCACAGGGAGCTCTGTGGAGCCTCGATGTCCCTTCCTTGGAAAGGGGACCACCCTACCTTCCAGATTACTGTCTGCTAGCTGTCTAACCCTTTCCACCATCTCTACCACGCCAGGCTTAAGGCAAGAAATGTCATAGAATGTCAGCTCCACAGAGGAAGGATCTTTGTTTGGTTCACTGTTCTCTCCCCGGCACATAGAACGGTACACGCAGGAGGTGTCTCAAAAATACTTCCTGAATGAACGAATGAATGACAACTCCATCCTTCCAGCTGCGGAGACCAGAAATCTTCTAGGCATTTTTGCTTCTCTTTTCCTCACAACTTGCATCTAATCCTTTAACAAATCAACAAATCCCGTGGGCTCGAACTTCAAACTGTACCCAGAGTCTGACCTTTCTCACACCCTCACTCCAGCCACCATCAGTCTGCTCCTGGGTTCCTGCCATGGCCTCCAGCTGGCCTCTCGGCCTCCATGCCTGTGGACTATTCGCCAGGGAGCCTGTTAAAATGTAAGTCAGTAGATGCCACTGCAGCCTTTCTCAACTAGGGTTCCAGAGACAAAGAAAGCCCTAACACTCTCAGGCATCACTGTATGTAATGAATTAATTTTTTTCTCAGGATCTAGAACATTCTTGGTTGCCTCTCATCCTTGGAGAACTGAGGAAATCGTCACACAAATCATTCCTGTGCTGTAGGGTTCAGAAGAGGAACCTGGGTTGAGAAAGGCTGCTCCAGAGGCTTCCGTCTCTCTAGGAGTAAAAGCCAGTTCTTTCCATGGCCTTCCAGACCCTACGTGACCTGGCCCTCTTCACCACCCCACTTCCCCTCAACTCTGCCCTAGCCACCTAGCCTTTTTGTTGCCCTCCTTTCGGGCGTTTGTACTAGCTGCTCCCTCTCCTCGCTTTCTTTAGAAAGATAACTTTCCTCACCTCCTTCAGGTCTGTGTTTCAATGTCACCTCCTAGTGAGGTCTTTCCTGACCATCCCGTTTAAAATTTGCCAAGCACTTCTTCCCAAAGGAGCCCTGGTTGCGCAGTGGTTAAAGCGCTAGATGACAACCGAAGTCGGCGGTTTGAACCCACCAGCTACTCCACGGGAGAAAAATGTGGCAGTTTGCTTCCATAAGATTGACAGCCTTAGAAACCCTATGGGGCAGATCTACTCTGTCCTATAGGGTTGCTATCAGTCGGAATCAACTTGACGGCAACGGGGTTTTTTTTTTTTTTTTTTTGGTTTCTAAGGACTTCCTACCCTTGGAGCCCTGGTAGCGCAGTGGTTATGAGGTCAGCTGCTAACCAAAAGGTCGGCAGTTCAAATCCACCAGCCGCTCCTTGGAACCCTTACGGGGCAGTCCTACTCTGTTCTATAGGGTCACTATGAGTCAGAATCAACTCGACGGCAATGTCTTTTCCCTGCTGTATTTTTCTCCCTGGCACTTACAACCTTCTGACATACAATAAACTTATTTGACAAGTGTATGTGTTCCCAACTAGAATGAAAACTCCATGGAGGCAGGGATTTTTATCTGCTTTGCTCACTGTGATGTGATGTCCCCAGTGCTTAGAACAATGTCTGGCACAGAATGAATGCTCAATAAGTATTGTTTGAATGGATGAGCTAATGCATGTTTAATATATATTCACTCCCTTCAGTCATTCACTCATTCTGAGAATATTTCCAGAACACTGCCTCCGGACCAGAGAAAAAGAGACACAGGCCAAGCACAGTCCCTGCCATGGAGTCCAGCAATAAGATCATTCACTGACATTTCCCCTTGGGCCAAGTCGGCCCAGGACTGAGCATACCCCATGTACAAGTTTACAACAACAATCCCGTGAGGTAGGAAAGAGAATCATCATTTTGCAGAGGAGGACAACTGAGGCTGAGAGGAACAGCCAATATATGGCGTAGCAGGGATTTGAACCCAAAGGTCACAGAGCACAGAATTTGAAGAGCAATGGTTCTGGAATCACACAAGTCCCAACCATTTACTAGCCTCAGTTCTCTAATCTACAAAATGGACATCATAGTTCCTTACCCTTCAGTTGATGAGAACTCTGAGTTAGCACAGGGCCTGGGCACAGTAGGCACAGCTGTCATTATTGTTAGCCATTATCACACTAGCTGCTGTCTATCACCCCACCTCACATATCTGTCAGTCCCCACCTCATCTCTCCTCAACCTGCCCTCTCAGCCAAATGCAGTCCCGTGGCAAACACAGTATATGTGTGCATGTGTGTAGGAGAATGGGAAAAGGGAGCAGTTCTGGGCCCTGGGGACCCACAATCACCTCCTCATTGAATAGCTTGCTGGTGTCCTTCTTGATAAGATCCAGGTACTGCACCTGGCCAGCCGAGAACCCCACCAGCAGAGAGATGGTCTCCGTGGCAGCAGTGAACTGGTTGAAGTCGTGGCAGGTGGGCTGGGTGCCCTTATAGATCCGCTTGTCAATTGGCTTGTTGAGGTCAATGGACTTGAGTGATGGGAGAAAAGGGGTTAATGGCTTAAACCACTGAGAAGAAGGAAGAGGGTGTTAAGGTTGGGGAAAACCACAAAGAGGAAACAAGGTTAAATCTCTGAGGGAAGTGGGTAGGTAGATGGGTGAGTGTGGGGGGGGGGGACAACCACAGACAGGAAGGGGGCCCCAAATCACAGAGTTCAGAGAAAAACCACACAGGAAGGACCCTCCCTCATGTGGCCACAGCGTCTCCTCAAAGTTGGGTCCACTGCAACCTCAGGGACACCCTTGCTCAGAGTATCCATTTCCGGAGTCTACACTGTCCCTGAGCTCCCACTTCCTTCGAGTCCTGCTCTGTACTCTCAGCAACTCCCTTGGGCCCTTGATGTTGTTAGGTGCTTGGGCCCTAACACCACAATATTCCAGGCCCCCAAAACCTAGGGGTCAACCAGGACTCTAAAGCCCAACATCCCAGGATCCCCTTCCCCTTGGAGTCCCTAAACCTCAGGACCCCCCCACCCCCCGGCCCGCCATCACAGTTCAGGGATCCATTAAACCTCAACATCCCTCCAATTTGAGGAACCTTTATCACTTCTAGAGAGCCCTGGTGGCACAGTGATTAAGCGTTCAGCTGCTAACTAAAAGGCTGGCAGTTTGAATACACCAGCTCTCCTTGGAAACCCTATGGGACCATTCTCCTCTGTCCTATAGGGTCACTATGAGCTAGAATTGACTTGACGGTAATGGGTTTGCTTCATTTTGGTTTATCACCTCTGGACTCTCATCAACTGGGGCATCCCCATCACTTCTGGGGACCTCCTTCTCAACTGCAGGGGCCTCATCCCCTCTGGGACCTACATCACTTCAGAGATGCCCATCACACCCGAGGATTTCCCCTACAAGGGCGTCATCACCTCCAATTCTCGCCTCAGCTTAGAGAGTCTCATTTCCTCCAGGACCCTCAATACCTCCTGAATCCCAACTTCCTTTAGGATTCTATTCACCTTCTGGATGCCTATTACTGCTAAGCCTCCCCTATCACTTCCAGAATTCCCCTCACCTCTGGGCTCCCCAAGTGCCAAGATCCTCCCCCACATCACCTCCAGACCTCTGGGTTCTCCATCACTTCTGAGCCTGCATCCATCTCAGATTCCCCATCATCTGCAGAATGCCTGCACCCCAGAACTGCAGATATCCCACATCATCTCAGATTCACCGTCACCTCCAGAATGCTCACCACCCCAGAATCCCCACGCGTAACCCGAGGGCCCCCAACATCACCTGAAGATTATCCATCATCTCCAGGATGCCAGCACCCCCGGCGCCTCCCATTACCGTTTAGAAGCTTCCATCACCTCTGAGAATCCTATTCCCCCAGGATGTCCATCACATATAGGACGCCCATCTTCGGGACCGATACCAATTCGGGAACCCGCCAGGGTCACCTCAGGGACCCCCATCCTCTCAATACCCAGGGCCCCACGATGAGGGCCGCTCACCCGTTGGCTCCCGCGGCGGCAGCAACCCGGGTAGAAATAAAGCTCGCGGCCCAAGTTGAAGCAGACACGGTCTCCCCCCGCGCCGAGCCCCGCGGGCGTGGCGGGCGGCTCCCCGGACCCGGCGCCGTCGGGCTCTCCGAGCCGCACTAAGCTGAGGCGCACGGCGGGCAGCGCAGGCCCGGGCCCGGGGCCTGCGGGTGGCGGGGACGGCGCAGGGCCTGCGGCGCCGGGGCCGGAGGCGGAGGCAGGGCCGGGCGGGGGCTGCGGCGGCTGAGGCGGCGCCGGGGTCTGGGAGGAAGCCGGCCCAGACCTGCGAGCGGTGCCGTCTCCAGGGAGCAGTTTGTAGAAGCCCTCGCGGGTGCGGAACTGCGACTTGATCTCGGTGCAGTCCCCCATGGCAGCGCCGGGGCCCGAGCCGCCCTCCGCGCCGCCCGCCGCCATCTTGGGCGCCCCCCGGGCCCCGCCGCTACCCCACCGCCCCCCGCCGCCGAGTCCCTCGCCGGAAGCCGCGGGCCCGCGCCGGAAGAGGTGGGGTCGTCGCCCGGGCGACGCCTCTTCGATTGGCAACAGGGTCGGAAGGCGGGATCAGCTCCTGTGGTCGCTCGGGTAACGGTTCCGGGATGTGGGCGGGGCGAAAAGGTACGCGGGGCTACGTCTTGCAACAGATTTGTGGTTGGCTGCGGGAGCGGGGCCCGCCGTGGAAAAGGGTGTGGCCAGTTGGAAAGCACAAGTCCCTAGCAACGGCGCACTGAGAACGTTTGCATAGCAACTGAGGATCCGTCATGTGGAGGCCTCCTCTGTATCTCGGCCTTCCCATGACGTACCAGCCGACCCCAGGTGACTCTAGTGTCTCCTTGGACTCCTAACGTACACCCTCCTGACCGCCAGTGTGTTCTCCACTGACATCCCAAAGTCCCCAACTGACCACAGCATCTCCAACGATTCCTCCCACCCTCGATGACCCTCAAACCCCCGCTGACCCCTAGTGTCACCACAAATCTCCACGGACTTCATCTGACCTCCTATTGATTAATGCTAACCCAAAACATGATCCATATTTCCCACCAATCTCCAATATCTCCATGACTTCACTATCTTCAACAATTTCACTGGCTCCTCCAACAACTACCCCAATTCCAAAGTTTCACTGATCCCGGCAATACCCCAGTCTCCCAGTGATCCACTAGTAATCCAGTCTTGCACTGATCCTAACATCCCCCACTGATAGCCAGTGCCCCTCGATTCTGCTGAAGCCACCCAAGCTCCGACTCCATCACATATTTCCCCAAGCCCATTTGTTCATGGCCTCTGGATTTCCAACTGGAATGTCCCAGAGGCATCTCACTCCCAACAAGCCCTACACTGGACTTGATATCTTACTTCAAATCCCGTTCCTCCCCTGTGTCCCCACTTTAGGGCTGACCCTGCCATCCACCCAGTCACAGATTTAGGTGTGCTCCTAGGCTTGTACCATTTCCCTTCATCCCCCACCTCCAGCCCCCAAATCTTTTTTACATTCTACCACCTGAATTCCTATTGCCTAGCCCCTTCCTCTCCACATTCCTGCCCAAACTCCTCCTCTCCTGCCCAGTCCTTCCAGCATCAGCCTTGTCTCTGGTCTCCCAAACTCTATTCTCACCCCTCCACTTAGCATCTAGTGGGGTCTTTCTCAAGCACAAATGTCATCAGGGCCCTCTCCTGCTCAAAGCCCTTCTGTGGCTCCCTAGTGCCCATGGGGCAAAGTTAAGCCCTGAGTGATCTGGCTCCTGCCAACTTCTGTTTCCAACCTCACTTCTCACCACTAAGCCCTCACATTACATCTCACCTAAAATGAGAGTTGAGCAACTACCCCAACACCTTTCACTCTCTCTTGCCCTTGGGTCTTTTCACATGCTATTTCCTGTGTTTGCAATGCCTTTCCCCACTCTTTTCTTGACCCTTTAAGAGTCAGCTCGGAAGCTGTGACAGTCCTCTTGATGTCCCCATCTGGGTTTTTGTTGTCTGGGGACGGCTGTCTTCCCCATGGAGTGTGAACCTCAGGAAGTCAGGGCTTTGCCTGCCTGGTCTACCAGAGCTGAGCTGAGAGGAGGCACTTAAATAGTTGTTTGATGGCTGGTCAAATGAATAAATGAAACAGATGGGACAACCATCATGCCAACAATGTGGTGAATAAACAAATGAATTGTAAAGCCATAGGGAAATTTTATTCAGAGCAGCTGTCTTCCTCTTTTCCCCCTGCCCTCCAGGAGCAGACAGAAAACCACCAGTGAAAAAATAAATCCATAAATAACTATGTATAAGGGAAACCTGCTATCTATCTACTCGTGCGGGGAAAGAGGCTATGGGGCCTCAGTCATCTACGTCCTCCTCCTCATCTTCCTCCTCCTCCTCCTCCTCCTCCTCCGCTGCTGCCAGGGCCTGTTCCTGGGCAGCCTTGAGGGCCTGCTCCTCCTCCACCGTGGGGTCGGTTGCCTCCATGATCTCCGGGCCGCTGGGATACTCTTGCTGAATGGGGGCTGGCAGGGCTGGGTTGAAGTTTTCAGGGCTGTACTTGTGGCCCCAGCCGATGTAAATGTTCTCAAACTTCCTGGAGGGGCAGGGAGGGACTGTGAACGCCTCCCCCTCTTCAAAGGCCCCATTCTGGACTTTCATTGAGGCTGGGCCCCAATGTGGACATGGTAAAACTACAAGGTTTCGGGTGGTAGGGTGAAATGTGCCTGCCTGTAGATTTCTATATTAATCTGTTCATTCAACAAATATTTATTGAGCACCTGCTGTGTGCCAATTGGTATCTATGAAAACCAAACCCATTGCCACTGAGTCAATTCCAACTCATGGTGACCCCATGTGTGACAGACTAGGGCCACTCCACAGGGTTTACTTGGCTGTGATCTTTATGGAAGAATCCTTTAGTGGCATAAACAGGCGTTCAACCAGTAGCCAAAATGTTGGTGGTTTGAACCCACACGGAGGCACCTCAGAAGAAAGGCCTGGCAATCTGCTACCCAAAGGTCACAGCCTTGAAAACCCTATGGAGCGCAGTTCTACTCTGTACCCCTAGGGTCACCATGAGTTGGAATTGACTTCATGGCAACTAACAACAACAACAAGGACAATCTTTATGGAAGCAGGTTGCCAGGCCTTTCATCCGCAACACCACTGGGTGAGTTCAAACCACCAACCTTTAAGCACAGACTGTTTGCATCACCCAGGGACTATAGGCAGTATCTAGTGTGACTGAAGAACTGAATTTTTAGTTATTTAATTTTCTAATTTCCTTCGTGATTTCTTTTTTGACTCATTGGTTTCGTTTCCACATATTTGTGAATTTCCCAAATTTCCTTCTGTTACTGATTTCTAATTTCATTCCGTTGTCATCGGAGAGCATCCTTTGTATGATTTCAATCATTTTAAATTGATCATATCAGGACTTGTTTTGTGGCCTCACATATGGTCTAGCCTAGAGAATGTTCCACGTGTACTTGAGAAGAATGTGTGTTAGTCTCTTATTGGATGGAGTGAATTTTATTTAATTTTAATTATTTTAAATATATATTTTAAAAAATAAATACCCTATGTGGTTATTAGAAAGCATCTAAGTATGTTGGGAACAACTTGGATACACGAATCTACTTTTCCAACTATAAATTTTATGAAATCTAAACACAGGTCAAGTATTTCTGATGAAAATTTCACTTCCAAATTGAGATGTGCTGCATGTGTCAAATACACACCAGATTTCAAAGACTGTGCAGACAAAAGAATGTCAGCTAGTTCGTTAATAATTTGTCTATTATTGATTTCATGTTGTAATGAGAATATTTTGGGTATTTGGGTTAAATAAAATATATTATGAAAATTCATTTCACCTGTTCATTTTTACTTTTTGAATGTGGCTACTGGACAATTTAAAATCACATATGTAAGGAGTCCCTCTGTGGTGCAATCAGTTAGGCATTCGACTAATTGCCAAATGGTAGGCAGTTCGAACCCATCCAGAGGTGCCTTAGAAGACAGGCCTGCTGATTTACTTCCAAAAGGTCTCAGCCTTGAAAACCCCATGCAGCCCAATTCTACTCTGCACACATGGAGTCTTCATGAGTCAGAATCAACTCAATGACAACGAACAACCACCACCACCACCACCACAATAAAACCACGTATGTGGCTGGCATTTTATTTCCATCGGACAGTGCTAGTCCAGATGCTGGGAACACAGCAGTGAACAAATCAGATAAACCAAAAAAAAATTCCTGCCTCATGCTTATACTCTGGTAGGAGGAAACTGATAACAAGCAAGGAGACATTTGCTCGGGTCCTAATCCTGCCAGTTCAACCTGTCCCCAGAATGGTACCTATGGAAGGAGAGAGGAGCAAATGGGAGAAAAGAGAGGGGATTGAGAGATAAAGGCCATCAGAGAGACATGGATGGAGAGGCAGAGAGAAATAGAGGGAGAATGAGAGAAACAGAAAGACAGAGACAAAGAGAGAGACAGAGACAGACAGAAAGAGAGGAAGAGAAAGAGAGAGAGACAGACAGAGAGGGAAAGAGAGACAGAGAGAAACAGAAAGAGACAGTGATAAAGCAGGACAGCTGAGGGAATGGAGAGTTGGCCTTGGAGACACAGTTTGGTTTTAACCTTATTTTGACGTCTTTGCTATTCCTGAGAGCATTTTCTCCAGGTCTTTCTCAGAGCTGGTAAATCCCTTCCCGCCCTGGTTCACAAACTAGTAGCCTCAGCATCACCTGGGAGCTAGTTAAAAATGCAGAATCTCAGGCTCCGCCCCCACCCTACTGAGCCAGACTCTGCATTTTAACCAGATCCCCTAAGCACTTACAGCTTGGGAAGCTTTGATCTAGAATGTCCTTCTACCTGCTTTTCCTCATTACCTCTTCCCCTGAAGACTTCAGATCAAAGGAATCCTTCCTTCATCCCCCTAAGACTCGGTCATGGCAGTTTTCTCATTAGTCCCTAAACTCTCACTAGCGTTACTTATCTCAGTTTGCAACACGCTATTTGTGGTGGTCGTGGTGGGGTTATACAATTAAGGCTTGTGTTCCTTCTGCCTGCTCCCAGGAGCAGGATCTGTATCTGTCTTTTTGGTCATGGCATTCCCTTGGTTCTATCACCTAGCTGGCACCGTGATATTCAAAAATCTTTTATGAAGAAAACAACAGATGGATGGATAGGTGGATGGATGAGTGGGTGAGTGGAAGATGGATAGGTAGGTGGGCTGATGAATGGATGGGTGGGTGGGCGGAGGATACATAGGTGGTTGGGTAGATGGATAGTTGGATGAGGGAGATATGCATAGTGGGTGGGCGGATGGATAGGTGGATGGGTGAAGGATAGGTGGTGGGTGGGTAGACGGATGGTTGGATGGAGGATGGAAGGATAGGTAGGTAGGTAGAGCTCCAACTTTCTACCTTTAGCTTTGAGGGATGTTGGCAAATTAGGGTGTGGCCAGAAGAAGAGGGTTGGCAAAAGCAAGCATGCCTCCAAAAAAAAAAATTGCCAAGAATGTGGTTAATGTATCAAGATTACATGAAATCCCACCACAACCGTGAATCATACAGCAGCAAACTCAGCACAGGTTCATCATTGAGATGGGAAAGGAAAATCTATGAAAAATAGTCTGTCCTCTGGTGGAAAGAGCTGGTAAGTGCACCTGCCCTCCTTGTTCCACCCATGGTATCTGGTGGCTGAGAGAGCAGAAGGGCTGGGATGTGCCTCCTGAGGGAGGTTCAGGGGTCCTATGGGGGTCCTGTGGGGAGTGTGTAGATGCAGTGTGACCTTGGCCTATGGATCTTTGGAGAGCAACTGGTGGGGGATCCTGGTGGGAAAGATTTCCACTCCATAGAGAAATAGCCAGTTGCCGTCAAGTCTGTTCTGACTCATGGTGATCCCAAGCATGTCAGAGAAGAACTGTGCTCCATATGGTTTTCAACCGCTGATTTTTCAGAAGTAGATTACCTGGCTTTTCTTCAGAGGCACTTCTGGGTAGACTCCAACCTCCAAACTTTCAGTTAGCAGCTGAGTGCATTAACTGTTTGCACCACCCAGGGACTTCATTCTGCCCCATAGAGAAAAAAACTCTCAAATAAGAACCGTCCTAGAGGCCCAGGAAAGGTGTAAGCTCCCTCAGAGAAGAGACTCCACCCCTGTCAGGGTCGCGCCAAAGGGGACTCCTGATCTTGTCCAGCTCTGAGACCAATGCATCAGAAAAGCCCTGGGCCAGAGAACCAAAGACCCAGGTTTGAATGTTGTCGTGCTGTGTGACCCTGAGACAGTCCCTTCCCCTCTCTGATCCCCCATTTCCTCATCAAACAGTTTGGCATCCGCAGTCTGGGATTTCTCATCACAGCCATTGAAAACTCTATGGAGTGCATTTCTTTTCTGAAACGTATGGAGTCGCTATGAGTTGGAATAGACTAGAAGGCAATTGATTTGCTTCTTTTTGGGTGAGGGTGTCAACCTGGGGGCTTCCTGAAGGGGTCCTCCCAACCCCTGCCTGCACTGGTGAGTTGCCCAGCGCGCCCCCTGCTGGGAGGGGCTGGGAGATACGTACTTGCCAGTGGCGTAGGTGTAAGCCCCGGGCCAGAGATTGGAGCGCACGATGGCCAAGGAGTACTGCGGTGAGAGGCTGCAGGACAGGCGGGCCGTCCAGGGCGAAAGGTGCATGATTTCTGCGGGCAGAGGGGTGGCGAGGCCAGGGGCTCATGAAGCCTGCTGGGCCCGCCTCTCCTAGGCCCCTGGAGGGAGGCGGAGAGGAGGAAGGGAGGAGGCAAAGAGGGAGGGTCAGGGGGGTCAAGAAGGGAACTGCAGGCACTAACAGCACCAGCTTAGGTGCTTGAACCCTGGCTGCAGACCATTCTTCGTTGTGAGGCTGCAGGAAGCCATCTCATCTGTTTGAGCCTCAGTGGTTGCACCTGTGAAATGGGCAAGCTGATCTCAGCTTCCTGGCAGGGTGGCCATGAGGCCAGGTGATAGTGTGTAATCGGCTGCGGTAACTGGCACCCAGTGCGACCCCCAGCAGGGGGCAGTCGTGGTCCTACTCCCAGGTCCGCCATCAGTTTGGACCAGGGAATAGGGCAGGGCACAGGCAGGCACCGGGCTCACTAAATTCTGGGTTCAAAACCGGCTTCTTCCACTTCCCTCCAGGTGCCTGATGTGCCCACCCTCAGGAAATCCTGTCCATTCATCCACCATCCATCTCAAGGCCCACCTCCTCCGGGAGACCTCCCTGACCGTGTGGCCCTCCACCCAAGCCCATGAGGGTCTCACAAGATCACACCCCACATCTGTGCCATTGCCATGTGCCAGACACTGTTCAATACACTATGAACACGTTACTGAAACCCCATGAGGGAGGCACAGTTGTGACACCCATTTGACAGATGAGGAAGCAACTGAGGCCCCAGAGGTTTCTTCACAGGGCCTAGCAGGAAGTAAATATTTGATTTTGTTATTAGGGAGTTACACCTGGTTTGGCTGCAGGTGGGTAAATCGAGGCTCAGAAAGTTGGACCAGAGAGTTGACTCCAGGCTGTCGGCACCCGCACTGGTGGTGTGCAGGGTGAGAAGGACAGTTACCTGCATCTTCCGAGAGCGGTGTCAGGAGCGGGGGCCCGACTTCCTGTTCCACCTCCTCTATCCCCTCATCTGCCTTCTCTTCCTCCTCCCCCAGGTCCTCCTCTTCCTCCGACTTCTGCAAAGGGTTTACCCAGGTGCAGCGGCCCTGGAGGTAGGGAGAAGGTCAGGAGGCACCCCCGGGGTCAGAGGCCAACTGGGGCCCTGGGGGGAGGCAAGGGCCAAGCAGGACTTAGGGGCACTGGTCCTGTCCTTGGGGATCCAGGTGTGGGCAGGAGGGACAAGGTTAGTCACACAGGGAAGGAGCAGGGAAAGAGGGGACTGAAAGCCCTTTTGGAGTGACAAGGGGGGGACTACTGCCTTCTGATGCCCATGTGACCTTGGGAAAGTGGCTTCCTCCACTTGTGCATCCATTCATTCATGGATTCATTTATCAAATATTTAATGAGCACCTACTATAGGCAGGCACTACCCTAGATGCTGGGGTACATCCTTGAGAAAAGAGACCCCCCAAAAGTCCCTGCCCTTGTGGAGCTGACATTCAGCAGCCCGTATGATCCTCAGTTTGCTCATCTGTGCAATGGGGTGTCATGGATACCTCTTATTGGATTGTTGGTGGGTTTCAGGAGATACTGAAAACCCAATAAATGTTTGTTGATGAATGGAAGGATAGACGGATGGATGAATGAATGATCATAAATGCCTAGCATGTAGGCGACTTCAGTTTCATCAACAACGAACTGGGGGTGGCACATGCACCTACCTCTCCATAAGACATTGTAGAGTAAATAAATGTTTGTTGAATGAATGAATGAGTGTCCAGCAGGGCTTGCATGGAATGAACAAATGAATAAAATAGAGTCTGGGTACACAGTAGGCACTCAATAAGTATAGGTCCACAATCTCTTACCCACAATTCCAAAATCCAAAAAGCTTTGAAAACCAAGTTTTTTTTTTCCCCCTTCATAATTCATTTGGCAGCACCCCTGAGCTGAGCAAATGAGAGGTTATTCGTAAGTTTTGCTGCAGAAATAATAGCACGCTTGAATGTAGGCTGTGGCTTCAGCCCCTTGCTTGGGGTGTTGCATAATATACAGTGTGTAAAGGAGCCCTGGTGGCACAGTGGTGAAGTGCTCAGCTGCTAACTGAACGGTTGGTGGTTTGAACCTACCAGCTGCTCTGGGGGAAGAAAGACGTGGCAGTCTGCTTCCATAAACATTACAACCTTGGAAGCCCTATGGGGCAATTCTACCTCGTCGTCACCTTTTTAAAATCTGAAAAATTCTGAACTCCAAAAATGCACCCAGCCCCAAAGGCTTCTGGCAGGGGATTGTCAACCCTGTTAAATGAATGAATGAATAAGTAGCATTTAGCACAGTGCCTAGCAGAGAATAAGCGTGATGTTGTCAGTTGCTTTCCAGCAGATTCATACTCATGGTGACCTCACGTGTGCAGAGTAGAACTGTGCTCCACAGAGTTCTCAAGGCTGAGCCCTTTCAGAAGCAGATCTCCAGGCCTTTCTTCTGAGGCACCTCTGGGTGGGTTCAAACTGCCAACCCGTCGGCTAGTAGTTGAGTGCTTAATCTTTTGGGCCACCCAAGGACTCCCGAGAATAAGCTACATTATTACTATTAGGAAATCATATTAGGAAGCCACTTGGGTTTGCACAGGTGGGGAAACCGAGGCCTGCAAGCCCGCGCCTGCCTCAGCCCCGGCAGGGATGGGGAGTAAGCGCCTGGTCCTTACCTGCGGCAGGATGTGTTGTGTGTGGTGTACCCAGTTGGCCATGGAGTCGACCAGCTCCAGCACCGGGATGCCCTCAAAGTCGGGGTTCTCCTCGAACGAATCGCGTCCCGCGCCGCCCTCCTCCTCCTCGTCGCCCTCCTCCTCACCAAACTGGTAGAAGCCCAGAGGGCTGATGTGCGTGGCGGCCGAGATGCGGGCGATCTGGGCGCGCAGGTAGTTGGCCTCGTTGCCCGGGAAGGGCGGGTAACTGACGACCGGCGCGTCCAGGTAGCCGGTGAAGAACTTCTTAATCTTGCGCGCGTGCACGATCTGGGCCGGCGTGACGTGGGGCAGCCGCGTCCAGGGTCGGCCCGGCTCGTTGCACACGAAGTACAGGTATTTGTTGGCGCCTGAGCGGCTCTCCTCCCTGGGGATGACAGGCGGCGGCTTCCACATGGGCTTGGGGATCATGTCGGCTGCCTTCTCCTCGTCCTCCTCGCCCTCCTCCTCGCCGTGCGCTTCCATGACGTCGGCGCCCTCCATCATTTCCTCCACCTCCTCCTCCTCGCCTTCCTCCTCGCCCTCCCGGAATTCCACCTCAGCCACCAGGTAGCTGCGCTTGAGCCCCAGGATCTTGCCCCAGAAGCGGCAGGTGAGGATGGGCTGCTGCTCCACCAGCTGCCTCAGGGCCAGGAAGATGCGGAAACTCTCGTCGGAGCCCAGGCCGATGCCGGCTTGCTCGAAGTAGAAGGCTGTCTCCATGATGTTGGGCACTGGTGTCTCTGTCTGCTGAAAGTGGGGTGGGAGGGCAGAGGGGAAGAAGGCCGAAGCCCTGCTCTCTAGCCTGACTCTTCCCATAGAGTTAAGAGAGTGAAAACATTCTGGAACCCAGCCGCCTGTGGTCTAGTGATGGCCCCAGAACCAGTTCTGGTTAGTGAGATGTAGGGGAAGTCCCTGGGGAATATATTCCGTGATGGCTGGTGCTGCAGCAGCCGTTTTTTGAAACATGAAGTGACAACCTCAAGGACCAAAAGCCATCAGGATGAAGAAGGAGGAGTGAAGGGGAGGAAGGACCCAGGATGCTTCATGACCTCACATGTATGCTGCACCAACTTTGAACTGCCCATCTCCAGATTCCTGGCTAAGTGAGATAAGTTAAACGTCTTGCTGAACTGTTTGGGCCATTTTAACTGAGCACTCAGGTCCCTGGGTGGTGCAAACAGTTTTCGCTGGACTACTAACCTAAAGGTTGGCAGTTTGAACATACCCAGTGGCACCATGGAAGAAAGGCCTGGCAATCTGCTTCTGTAAACATTGCAGAACACCTATGGAGCTGTTCTGGAAGAGGCTGCCTAGGCCCAGCTCACTATTATTTACTCCCCATTGCTAACCGCCACATTGTCTCATGATCTTGTTTTTCACTCCGGTTCCAGTCTCTACAAAAGGTTTAAGATTAACCCATGTTCCTCCTTGGAGGGTGGAAAACAAGCGATAATGATCTAGGAATGACAAACCGAACAAAGCACCCATCTTGGGACAAGAAGACCAGGATGTCGCCAGATAACCCCCAAGAAAAGATTAACTCATCTGGGACGTGACCACCTCAAGGGGGAACTAACACAAACTTCTAAAACCCATAATCTTGTCCCTGTAAAAGCCTTCAGCCAATCCCCAGTGGGGAGACAGTTTTTTTTTTTTTGGGAATCTATTCCCCTCTGTCTCCTATATATCGATATATAATAAAATTCTTGCTCACCTCACCCCTGTCTCAGAATTGGCTATTGTGGCAGGAGGCTCCAATCCCCGTTATTGCGGTAACAGTTCTACTCTGTAACATGTGGCATTGCCATGAGTGGGGATCGAGTGGAAGTCATCCGGTTTGGGTTTTTTGGTTTCTGTTGCTTGCAGCCAAAAGCGACTCTGCTGACTGCTTAGTCAGAGATGAGATTTACACTCAGGCTACTATGTTGCTGAAAACTGCTCTCTCGGTTTGGTATAGAGACAGGGAGGGAGGTTGGGGATGGGAATGGGGGTGAGGGGAGAGCACAGCCCCCCAGTGCCTCTTCACTGGGGAGCCACCTTGCGGGCTCTAAACAGCTTCCACTTGACCATTATGTGTAAAAAAAAAAAAAAAAAAAAAAAAACCTTCTAAATAACGATAGAGGCAGCGTCTCAAAGCAGTGGCGGCGGGAGATGGATTATTCCACAAATGGTATTGGGATTGTGGCTAGCCATTTGGAAAAAAATATAAAATGAGAAAAATGAAAGCCCTGCCTCACACCAGACAGAAAAATAAACATGAAATGCTGAATGAGTGGTTATGAATCTCTTCCTAGAAACACGCACGGGCTACAAACGCCCACAATTTTGCCCTTTCACAACCCCGGATTGAGAACCCCAGCTCCTTATTGTAAGAAGGTGGAGCTTTCAAGGACAAGGCGTTCTAAGGGGGCGGAGTCTCTCAAGGGATTGAATTTGAAAGAGGTGGGGCTTTGAGGGAGCCCCGGTGGTGCAGTGGTTAAGAGCTGGGCGGCTAACGAAAAGATCGGCAGTTCGCATCCACCAGCCGCTCCTTGGATACCCTGTGCGGCACTTCTGCTCTGTCCTATAGCGTAGTTATGAGTAGGAATTGACTACATGGCAATGGCTTTGGGTTTTCAGTTTTGGTGGCACAGTGGTTAAGAGCTCGGCTGCTAACCAAAAGGTCGGCAGTTGGAATCCACCAGTAGCTCTTTGGAAACCCTATAGGGCAGTCCTACTCTGTCCTATAGGGTCACTGAGTTGGAATCAATGCCACCACGAGTTTGTCCTCCCTCGCCCACCCCCTTTAAGAGGATGGTGTTCTAAGGCGGCGAGTCTTTGGGGGCATAGTGTTCTTAGGAGGTGAGGCCTTTGGGGGAGACCCTTTCTAAGGGGGCAGGGCCTTTGGGGAAAAAGCGTTCTAAGGAGGCAGGGCCCTCAGGGACTTGCGTTAGATGGAGGCAATGGAGAGAGAAGAGGTGATAGATGCAGTTCTAAGACGGTGGGGCCTCATAGGGACAGAATGGTGGTCTGAAATTTAAAACCATATTCTCAGGTAAAAGTTGTCCTTCCTCCATGGTCTCATGGAACATCTAGTTCAATTGGCATAACGGTTTCCAAAGGAAATGTTCTACATTCTACCTTGGTGAGTAGCCTCTGGGGTCTTAAAAGCCTGTGAGCGGCCATCTAAGCTACTCCAGTGGTCTCACCCCTTCGGTAGAAAGGGAAAATGAAGAAAACAAGATACAAAGGAAAGATTAGTCCAAAGGACTAATGGACCACAACTACCACGGCCTCCACCAGCCTGAGTCCAGTACAACTAGATGGTGCCTGGCTACCACCACTGACTGCTGTAACAGGGATCACAACAGAGGGTCTCGGACAGAGCTAGAGAAAAATGTAGAACAAAATTCTAACTCACAAAAAAAGACCAGACTTACTGGCCTGACAGAGACTGGAGAAACCCCAAGACTATGGCCCCCTGGACACCCTTTTAGCTCAATAATGAAGTCACTCCCGAGGTTCACCCTTCAGCCAAAGATTAGACAGGCCCACAAAACAAAACGAGACGAAAGGGGCACAACAGTCCAAGGACAAGGACTAGAAGGCAGGAGGGGACAGGAAAGCTGGTAATAGGGAACCCAAGGTCGAGAAGGGAGAGTGTTGACATGTCGTGGGGTTGTTAACCACTGTCATAGAACAGTATGTTACTGTCTAATGAGAAACTAGTTTGTTCTGTAAACCTTCAAATAAAATAAAGGTGTCCTTCCTGCCTAAGACTTAGGTTCTCACTCACTCTTTGTTCACCCAAAGGGTTCATTTCATTGATCAGGTTCTTCACGCGTTCCCTGCCGATCCCCCTCCCCATGGTCGCCAGAATCCTCCAATCTCAGAATCACAGAAGCAAGCACCAACCAAGAACATCCACATACAGGGTAAAGGTTCTAACACTGGCCTTGGAGTTCATGGTCACGATCCTGGCGTCCTAAGCCTGTCTCCGGGTTTCCTAGCTTTGTGCCCTCTGAGCCTCCGTTCCTTCCCCCATAACATGGGCAGAGTAAGTCAATAGTCCTTGCCTCACAGGGTGGTTTTAGGGGTGAAACTAGACAACGCAGAGGGCCTAGGAGGTGTCAGTATTATTGTTATAAACAGAGTCCTCAATAAAAATTTGTTGAATGAAGGGTGAAAGAACACTTCGCCAAATTTGAAGCATTCACTCAATGCTGGAAACAAAGACTCATGGAACTATATATTGAGGAGGGTAGAATGTTAATGGGCTATGGGGCGGAAGACTTCTCAGCAAGCCTCAATTGACAAATGGGGAAACTGAGGCCGGGGAGAGGGAGCAAATGATTCAGTGTTGCAAGACCCCAGGAGGCAGTGGTTTCACAGAAAAGAGGTTCAGGACAGTTTTTTCTGGGAGAAGGGGTAACAGATGATGGGAGAGAGAAGCCTCCACCTCCCCGTGGCCCCTGGAATCAGCTTTCTAAAAAGCGGAGCTGACCCCATCTTTCCTCTGCTGGAAACCCTCCCATGGCGCCCAGTGCCCTTAGGAAACACAGCACAAACCCTTAGCCTCTGAGGCCCGGCCCCACCTCCCTCCGTCGGGGTACACACACCAGACTGAAATCGTTTCTGTTTCTGCTCTCCCTCACCCCTAGACCTCAGCACAGCCTGTGCTTTAAACCTGGGGCAGCGCCCATCCCGGGCCCCTGGCTCACTCACCACCTCCTCTTCCATCTCCTGTTCACCCTCACCACCACCGCTCCGGATGAATAGCACCTTCTGCTTCTCAGCCATCTCGTAGGTGAGCTGCATCTCGGGGTCGTCTCGCGTGGTGTCCAGCTTGGGGTGGAACCACTCCTGCTGCGTGGTGCGGTTCAATGACTCGAGGATGGAGATGGGGTCCTCAGGCCTCTGGTTCAAGAGCTTAGTCAGCAGGTTCACCAGGTGCTCGTACCTGCCTCAGGTAGGGGAGGGAGGGGGGAGGGAGGAAGACATCACTCACTCAGTGGGCTCACTGCTGTGTGCCTGGCTCTGTGCCTGTCGCTGGGGACACAGTTGGGAAGAAAGTCCTTGCCCTGGTGGAGCTGGCATTCTGATGGGGGAGATGGACGTTCATCAAATATGAAAAATATCCTATCTCAGGGAAGGAGCTCTGGTGGTGAAACAGTTAAGAGTTTGGCTGCTAACCAAAGGATGGGTGGTTCAAACCCACCCAGGGGCTCCGTGGGAGAAAGACCTGGTGATCTGTTCCTGTAAAGATTACAGCCTAGAAGACGCTATGGGGCAGTTCTGCTCTGTCACACGGGCTCCCTGTGGGGGTAAAATGCGCGTTAGAACAATGTGCCAGGGAGTGGTCATTGCTGTTGCTGTTAGTGGCAGTGGTGCAGATTCCGCATAGGGTTTTCAAGGTTGTGACCCTTCAGGAACAGATCACCAGGCCTGTCTTCTGATGAACCTCTGGGTGGGTTCAAACCGCCAACCTTTTGGCTAGTAGTTGAGCGCTTAACCATTTGTGCCACCCAGGGACTCCTGTAATTGCTATGGAGACCAATAAAGTAGGGAATGGGGACAGGGAGTTTCATGGACAGGCAGAAGACGGATGGATTACCCAATAAGCAAGGTATGCACGGGCTTACTTACTAATCTGTAGTGCACAATTTCACCTGTTTTTTGCATCGTTCACGTGGTGAAACCCATGTGAAATTGTGCGCTACAGATTAGTAAGTACACTACAATTAAGTGAGCTACAATTAAGTCGATGCATACCTTGTTTACTGGTTAATCCGCCCCCAGGACAGGAGATAGTTTGCAATTTTAAATAGGAAGACCAGGGAAGGCCTCACCAAGTGGCGTTCAAGCTGAGATCTGAATGAAGTGAGGGGCCAACCATGCAGCTATGGGGGGGGGGGGGCGGCAGGGGAAGAGTACTTCAGGCAGGGGGAACAGAAGGTGCGTAGGTCCTGAGACATTTTATGAGTCTAACATGATCTTGATACCAAGACTCAAGGAAACTAGGAGAAAGGAAAATTCCATGCAGATCTCATTTAGGACTCTAGATGCAGAAGCCTTAAGCAAAATATTAGCAAATTGTATCCATCAATTTATAAGAAGGATAAAACATCAAGATTAAGTTGGACTGATACCAAGAATGTAGGACTGGACTGACAATAGAAAAATAGAAAAATGTGATGCAGCACATTAATACGTTAAAGGAGATATGTAAGATCACCTCAGTAGATGCAGAGAAATTGTTTGATAGCATTCTACACCCATTCATGATTAAAAACCATTTGTAGCAAGGTAGGAATAATAGGTGATTTTTGTAATCTCATAAAGGTACCTACAAGTAATCTACAGCGCAAGTCAAACATGGTGGAAGACTATTTTCCCCTGTGAAATTGGGAACAAAGATGCCCACTTTCGCCAGTTCTGTTTAACACTGTACTGCAATGCACTATGACATGAAAAAGAAAAAGAAAAGTATAACAACTAGAAAGCAAGGAACAAAACTGTCATGGTTTGCAGATGGCATGATTGGGGACATGCAAAGGTCTTGAGATGGGCACGTGCCCAGCATGGTGGAGGAACATTGAAGAGACCAGTGTGGCTTGAGTAGGGTGTCAGGGGTTTGGGAGACGAGGAGGCTGCAGTGAAAATAGTATTGCGATGGCATCCATCCACTGAGCCAGGCACCATGCTGGACACTTGAGAGCAATGCTGAATCCTAACCATGATCCCCACTCTGCAAGTCACCAGGTCACACAGTAGTGGCACAGCCAGGATTTGAAACCAGGTTGGTGTAATTGCAAAGCATGTATATGTAACTCTCTCCTGTGTGAAAACCCTTTGTCAGCAGTCTTGGGTGTGGTGGAGGGCCAGCATTGAAGTTGGGAAGGGTAAGAAGAGGTGAGCCAGGGACAACTTTGGCCAAGGCTTTTCAGGAAGGGGACTTGAAGCTCCCAAGGGTTGGGATCTGTTGGGGAACAGTAATAGGCTACTTCTGACCGGACTCTAGGGTCTGAGGTAGAAGGAGGTACTGACTAGAGATGAAATTTGGAGATGGGCAGGGGTCTTGAAGGCTGTGGTGCAGAGCCTGCACTTCCTCCTGAGGGCACTGGGGAGCCATGGAAAGTTTTGAGCAGGGGAGAGATGGGGTGCTTTCCAAGACCTGTTACTTCTCCAACCTCATCTCCTCCCACTTCTCCCCCTTGCCTCCTCAGTTCCAGCCACACTAGCCTCCTCACTGTTCCTCAAACACACTGAGCATCAGGGCCTTTGCACTTGCTGTGCCTTATACCTGGACCACCCTTCCACCAGACACCTACAGGATGCTTTCTGTCACCTCCTTTAGGTCTCCGATCAGATGTCACCTCCTCAGAGAGGCCTTCGCTGACCTCAACCTATTTAACATACTCTCCCAATCCCCCTCACCCTGCCTTATTTTTCACCTTAGCCCTTGTCATTTATTACGTTCATTGCTCATTCTCTCCACTAAATGGTGAGCTTCATGAGGGCGTAATGGGGGCTGAGATGTATTGTGACTGCAGCTAAGTAGCCCTGGCAAGTTCCTTCTTCAGGCAGGGAAGTTTAGTGGATAAGAACAGGGCCTCAAGAGCCAGATCACTAGTACTGGAATCCTAATTCTGCCACATCTTAGCTGTGTGATCTTGGATAAGTGACCTAACCTCTTTGTCTCAGTTCCCTCCTCTGTAAAATAGGGACAGTAGATGTGCTAATGTCAGTGTTAGGAGAAGTAGCTGTTAATGTGTGAAGTGCTTGGCACAATGCTTGGTAAGTAAATGCTAACTATGGTTTGCATTTATTTCCTGACTCCTAGTCTAAGATGCCCCCAGAGCAGTTGCTGGTTCTCTACAAGGAGTGATCTGATGACACCCCAGAGCCATGGCTGGGGGTTCCTCCCTGCCTAGGTCCTGCCCCCTCCCCACACTTCTCACAGGCTGAGGTCACATTTGACGCTGGTCTGCAGCAAGTAGGCCTTGGCGTTCTGCACAGCCAGCTCCCGGGGCTCGGGTTCCGGCACCTCCATACCATAAGTCCCGAAGGCCAGCTCGGAGGGCAAGTAGTGGATGTCAGGGTCATTCCTCACGTAGGGCTGGTGCTGGGTGTCCTCAAGCTGCAGGTCCTGTCTTTGGTAGGGGTTGAACTGGCCTAAGAGTTCAGACCGGGGGTCCTGGTATGCTGACTCCAGGTGCTGGAGGAGGTTGCCATGGGCCTGGTCCACCTCCTGCAGCAGCAGACTGGCCCTGTGCTCGAGGCCCTGGCCCCTGTTTTCATCTATATAAGAATAGGGCTGGAACTCCTGGGAGTAGCCCGCACCCTGGGTTGGGTACTCCACACTACCCATCCGGGCTTCTGGAGCCTGGAAAGCCTCGGACATCTGGGACAGGTTGGGATGGTTCGCCCAGAGTTCCTGACTAGCCTGCTGCTGTGGCAGCATCTGGGGGCCAAGCGGCATCAGCAGCTGTTCCTCTGGGACTGAGGGCTGGAGTTGAGAAGAGTCCCAGCTGGGCCGCCGATCCGAGCCCTGGGAACTCCTCCGGCTCGTGGGCTGCTGGGAAGGGTGGTCAGGGTCGGGCGGTGGGTCCCACATGGCTCAAAGTGGGGAGCAAACTTCTGGAAGAAAGGCTTGCAGATAAGCAGGCCAGAAGACTCGCCCGCCTACACACGCCTGGTAGCAGCTAAGCTAGCTTCGCCGGTTTCTAAGGATGAGGGAAGGGGCGGGCCGTTACCAGGGGAGAGCTTCCGCGCAGGCGCAGCGCCACGCACGTGGAGTTTGGCCGCGGGCTCCTGGGCGCGCTGTGCCGCCGCATGGCAGACAGGCTATTAAACCGCACCTCCGCCACAGACCAGCGAATTTTTTATTGTTTGAAGGGCAAAACCCCGCCCCGCCCGCCCAGGCCGCGCCCCGTCAACTGTTCCCCTTGGTCTCGGGTTCCCCGGCTTCCTCGCCGACTGGGCTGGGGGTCTTCGCGGCGTCTTCTCCGGCAGGGGCGAGGGCCTGGGGGCTCCGCTCCTCCTTTGCGGTCAGCCCGCCCGCTGCTGCCTCCTGGTGACAAGGAAAGGGGGCCGTCAGTGATAGGGTAGTCCCACCTCTCAGGTTACCCTCCGGCTGTACCCTCCTCCCCAGCTTGGGAACGGGACACACACACATCACCCCGGGGCCCTAGCTTGTGTCTTCCTTTGCCGCTCTGAGGCAACCGTCTCTACCTTGGGTAGGGGCCCCTCAAGACTCGAGTCCAGGAGCGCAGCCTCAGTCAGCCCTGAGTCGTCGTCCTTGCTGATGAAGATGGCGGGGGTCTCACACTCGGAAGCCTCCTCCCGGAAATCCATGGCTTCCTCAGGTGGGGGCGGGCCCGGCCACGCCGAGGAAGAGGAAGCCGAGGAGGAGGAAGTGGAGGAGGAGACCCCCACTCCTCCGGGTTTCAGCTTCTGTTCCTCCTCCAGCTGCCGCTTTAGGGCCTTCTCTTGGGCCAGCCGCAGGCCGATGAGGTCCTGAGGGGGCCGGGGGGCCGGGGCTGGCGCCGGCGCCAGGGCCAGGGGCTCCAGGTCGTCCTGGGCGTGGGGAAGGGCACACAGAGGCGCAGATGGGCTGGGGGCTGGGAGGACCCGGCTGCTCTCAGAGGATGGTAGGCGGGAAAGAAGAGACTAGATGGGACGGTGGGAGAGCGGAGCACAGACCGAAGTAGGGAGTAGGTTGGGGACCAGGGCGGAGGTAGGGAGCAGGGTGAGGGGCAGGGCGGAGGTAGGGAGCAGGGTGGGGGGCTGGACGGCGGCAGCTTCTCGCTGTGGCCACAGGGAATGCTGAGCAACTGTCCTCCCAGCCCACGCCCCTGAGCAGGAGCAGCCTCTTGGGGTGGGGAGGGCATGGTGGGAGGGAGGGACTGCAGGACCCTCACCTCTTCCAGGGGCCCTGTGGGTGCCTCCTTGGCCTCTGGCTCCTGCTTGCCACTGGCCTCCAGGATGGCCATGATGGAGTTGGGGATGTGTGCTTGCTACAGCAAGTGAAGAGCAGGAAGGGGCATCGTGGGGAGCTCTGGCAGGAGACCCCTCTTGTGCACCCCAGAGCCCAGGACCTGTGGCAGTGCGGGGCTCCCCTCTGGCCTCCCCAGCCAGTCCCTCAGACCCCTGGGGTACCTGGTGGGGCGTGAAGGAGCGGACATGGGCCAGCAGGGGCTCGCGGAGCTCAGGGCACTTGTCAAAGACGGCGTCTAGCTGCTGGGGTGGCAGCTGCAGGATGACCTGGAAGCTCTGGGGCTTGGTACGCTGGCAGCACTTGATGAAGCCCTCCCACACCTTGGGGTACTTCCACACCTGGATGGACAGTGGGGAGTGACCGTGAGGCAGGCAGGCAGGCAGGCAGGCGGCCACCCAACCCCAAAACTGGGCGAGAGACCATGCCAGGATGGGGCCCTGAGGTGCCTAAATCTCCAGGATCACAGAGATCATAGACTCTTCGGGCTCCATGGCCCCGCCTCCAGGTGGACGGCATCCAGGCGCTGGAGTGAGGGCAATTTGGGAAAGGGCAGGAGTGCTGAGCAGCCCTCTCACTGCACTCTCGTGCTTTGTGAGGATGCAGCGCTGGGAGGCCGAGATGGCCCTGTCACACAGACAAGGCCCAGGGAGGGGTGGGGACTCGTCTGGGGTGTCACAGGTGTTAAAGGGGTGGAATTAGACCTGAGCCCAGGCTTGTTCGTTCCTTTGTAACCTTGGTGCCAGATGTTGCACAGTGGCCGCCTGTGAGCCAAATCCAGACTGGGGTTTGCGTTCTGTTGCACTGAGGTATTTTCTGAAAACCCAGGCTTTTAGCTTCTCTTGACAACTGGGCCATCTTCCAGAGTACTGGCACACATATCCTGGCCAGATGCACAGTGCAGGGAGGTGGCTATGCCTTTCCTAGGTGCCTGTCCCTGGAGTCTAGCACCTCTCTCAGCCCTATACCTGCACTCATGTCTCCATCCTGTAGCTGTCGGACCCCTGGGTCCTGCCCTGCCTTGGCAGGAGGCGGGGCTGAGGGTCTGGGCAGTCCCATAGAGCCTCCTCATCTGGGCTCCCTCTGGAGTGGGGACTGGAGGAACACAGAGGCTGGAAATGCCGAGATGGGGATGGGTGGTTACCTGCTTCATGATGAGCCGGGACAGGATGTTCATGACGAAGCCCCCCAGGCGGGGGTACATGGTCAGGGACTGGATGACGGTCCTCATGAGCAGCATGGGCAGGGGGCTCTGCTCCATCAGCTGCTGCATCACCACGGCCAGCACCTCCGACGTATACACGTTCCGCTCAGCGAAACACAGGTTGGTGGCTGTGAGGAGGCGGAGAGCAGGCCTGTCCTCCCTGCCCAGCTGCCCTGAGAGGTGGGAGCCCACGCCCTTCGACAGCCCCAGCCCTGACCTGCTGAAGCTCCTGGCCAGATAGGAAGATGGCCCCACCCAGCATAGGCCCCTTTTTGAGGGGACACTGGCCTAGCCCTTGGAAAGCCCCATGCTCGGTGGAGTGGGGAGACCTTGACCCTTTCTCTTTGGGGGACAGCCCTCCCAAAGCCTGGCGGGGGGAGACACTGCCAACCCCTGGAGACTCATTCTGGCTTGACAGGGGTGGGACAGCCCTACCCCTCCCCGAGAAGGCAGGCAGCTGCTGACTTCCTTAAGCTCTACCACAAGGGACAGAGATGTCTTGCCACCACCATCAGGCTGGTCAAGGAACTGCCACTCCCCAACCCTGACCAGGGAGGAAGGCTTGTGCTCTGCCAGGATGATGGGGAGGACACCCGGCCTAGGGTTATGTGGGGGATGCAGGGACAGTCACTGGACTCGTAAGGAAGAAAGGGGCAAGAGCACGAGGCCTGGGCCTAGGATGAGCACTCCAGCTCCACACCCAGGGCCAGGATGGGAAGGGCCCAAGGAGGGCTGGTACCACACAGCAACCAAGAAAGCAGGCAGACCAGGGCAGGCCTTGGGGTCTGTCCCCTCAGGAGCGGGGAGTGGTGCCCTGATCTGTTGTGCTAATGGGGAGACCCCAGGAACTGCCTTGGGACCCACTGTTCCCCAAACACGACTTGCCATGTGAGTGTGTTGGCCAGGAAGTCTTTATTGAGCCAGAAGAGAGGCCCCTAATCCTTGACAGGCTAATGGGGAGCGGGGTGGGTGGGAGTGCCTATAAGGAATGGGGGGGATCAGAGGGAGAAGCATTACAGGGACATAGGCAGGGCGGAGGCTGGGGGTCTAGGCTAAAGGGGCAGAGGAGAGAGAGAGAGTGCAAATGGTGAGGGCTGTGCCAGAGAGAACCTGCCAGGAAGCACTTCCTTCTCCTCACAGGGGGTCACTGGGTCCTGCCTGCTCTGCCGCCTCATGCTTCCAGAATCTACCGCCTGTCAGCTCCCTCCTGGGCACCCCCCCCCCCCCGCCCAGTCCTCTAAACCACCCTCCACACCTGGCCCTCGAGAGATCAAGTCCATCCCCCACCCCCACTCTGCGGTGGCCTAAGGCCTGTGTGGGCAGCCAGCCATGGTTTTCTACTGGCTGCAGGCTGACTTCACCTCTAGATCAGGCTCCTGCCCCAAGCCCTGAGATTCAGCTGGTTCAACCGAGCAGTTCCAGAACCTGGGCTGTCAGTTCATCCCCTGCCTCTGTAAACGTTCTTCCTTTCTCCTAGACTATATTCTCCCTGTCAGCTCACCCCTACTCATCCCTCAGTGGGCTCAGCTCAGGTGCCCCCTCCTCAAGGAAGTTCTCCCAGATGCCTCACACCCAGGCTGCGTCTGGCGCCCCGTCTAGGCTCCCCTGGCCCCACCCACTCTGGGTTGTCACTGTCTGAAGACAGGTCTGTCTCCCTCAGGCTGGACTGTGAGCCCCAGGGGTCAGGGTAGGCAGAGGGCTGAGCAGAGAGGCAGTTTCCTTAGTCGATGAGCATAGCACTGAGGCAGGTCCGTCCAGTTATAGAAGCAGTCACCAGAGACGGGGGCCTCTGGAGGGTGTTGAGTGCCAGAACCACCTGCGTATACACTATCAGGCACCGGCGACTCAAGCACTACACAAAAACACTGGGCTTTTGTTGCCCTGAAACTTAAGAGTTGAGAGGGGTTCCTGGTGCAAGCAACACTTGCCATGGTGCTTGAGCAGGAGAAAAATGTACAGAACAGGCTGGACTGGGTCAGGGGGACAAACCGCAGGTGGCAACACTGGCTGGAGGGCTGCTGAGAATTTGGTAGGGATGGAAACTGTCTGTGGGCCCAGGGAGGCAAAGGCTAAGGGCTCCTTGTGAGAGAAGGATGGGGCTATAAGGGCAGGACTTGCTGACACCTCCAGGGCCTGTGTGACCCGTAGCAAGGCCCTCTCTATCCCTGGGCCTTGCCTCCTCCATGTACCATGGGAGCCTGGGCAGGGTGTCCATGAACTCCCTTAAATTGCACACCAACTGTCTGAGCATACTGTCCTTGGGAGTGGGCCCCTAACTTTGCTCTGGGCGCCTAACAGACCACACTACTCCAGGACTAGCACCTTTCACCTTCCCAAATCTCACCCTACTGCCCCTTCGCTCACTCTCTCCCCTCCTCAGCCTGAATGTGGACTCGAACCTCTCCCAGTCTCTCTCTTCACCTTTACCCAGTTTCTGAAAGGACTTGCTGAGGAAGGCTAACCAATAGGTAGCTGAAGAAGCCACTTCAAGCTAATATGAAACTAAGTAACCACACAGGGAACTCTCCTTCCCCATTCTTCTCTTCAAAGTGAGGAAGAATCAAAGCAAAGTTTGCTTCTGAGTAGAGAGGGCCTCCACCTCTGTGGGCAAGGCTGGCCCTGGGGAGAGGGAGCGAGGGGAGTGCTGGGGAGCTGAGGAAGAGAGGCCTTCTCAGGGGTGGTGGTCCTGAGACCCCAGGTGCTTCATGTGGGTGGAACAGGGAGAGCTGAGATTCCAACTCAGGTCCATTTGACTTCAGAGTCTCTGTATTTTTCCACTATACCACTTAGCCGCTGTGTGACCCTGAGCAAGTTACTTAACCTCTCTGGAGCCTCTGTTTCCTTGCCATCATACTTACCAGACAGTGTGTGGTGAGGGTTCAGTAGGAGCAGGCCTGCAAGGCACTTGGGGAGACGGTGGCTGAGAATAAGCTCTCGGTGAACGGTGCTACTGTGATACTGCAGATGGCCACACGCCAGCCAGAGCTGCCCGCCCCCCCATAGAAGCCTGCCCCTGCCTTGCGGCCCAGGGTGGACTCGGACTCTATTCTCCGTCCAGAAGTGCCCGGGTACACAGCTCTCAGGGTTCAAGTCCTGAATGAATATGCTCACCAGCTGGGCCTCTAAGCCTGCTCAGCTATAAGTCTGCTCCCCTGTTCCTTGGGCTGGGGCTAGGGAAGGAGGGCGGGCCCCACATTTCTCCTGGGCTACTCTGTGCCACAGCATAGTAGGGCATCGGTTCCTTAGATGGGGGAAGGAGAGAAAGGAACGTGGAGGGAAGGACAGGAATGAGGGTTCTCTGGAACTCTGAGGTGGGGCTGTGGGAGGCACAATCTCCAACCTGGCGGGTCCCAGCGAGGGAGGCATGGGGGTGCTTGCGGTTGGGACAGTGCCTCACCTTTGATGATAGATTTCATGTCACACTTCACTGTGTCGATGTTGTGCAATGCAATCAGAAGCTCTCCAGGGTTCAGGGGGGACAGGGCTGAATTCCCTTCACCTGCAGTGGGTGGGATGGGGGTGTGGGAGGAGACAGCACGGAAGTCGAGGTGAAGAGATGGGTCTGAGCTCCCCAGATTGGGGGCAGTGAATGAAAACGAGGCTCTGTCTACTTTAGAGAGGGTTTGGGGACAAAAGCCTGGAGTTGGGGAAAAAAGACTGAGAGCACAAGAAGAGGAAGCAGGAGAAGACTTCCCCAGGCAGCTTAAGGCCTTCATTCCGCTCTCCTCCTCGCCCACACTGGGTTCCCACCTTCCTAAAAGCAACACTAAGCAGGTTAAAGTCATTTCTGTCTCTCCCCTACTGGGCTGTGCACCCATGAGGGCAGGGCTAGGACGGCAGGCCCACTGCTGGGTCCCCAGAACTGACCACACAGCACATACGCTTGTGGACATTTACTGGAGAGGACAGGATGGGGCCAGGCAGTGGACTTGCAAACCAGTGCCTGGAACCTTCCATAGCCCAGGGGCCCTAGTAGAGTGGACCCTGCAGGGAAGGAAGCTAGAGGAGATGGCACGTGGCTGTTGCCATTTTATGTCCCCAGACACTTGTCTGTTTTTAATTTTTTCTTTTCAAATCAGCAGGTTACATATGGAGCTCCAGCTAGCCTCGCTCCCACCCTGGCTCCAGCTACTCGATTTCACCTGACTTGGCCATTTTTCTAAGTTAAGTGTTTTACTTTTTCTTTTTTTTTGACTGCCCCAAAGCTTCCGTTTCAAACCAAATGCGCCTCACCCACAGTGTGAGGGGCTCAGGCAAGACCTAAAGAAAGGCAGGGGTGCAGCCTGTGGCTGAGGGCGCCTAGAGGATAGCTGGGTCCTGGACAGGGAGGCACTTGGAAAGGGAACAGCAGTAACTGGCTCAGCTGGAGGGAGGCCCCAGCACAGACGAGGCCACTGTGCCTGCTGCCAACTGAGGGCTGCCATTCAGGCAGCTATCCAGGGGCAGCCCCGAGAGATAGCATCAGGCGCCTCCAGCACCCCCACCACACCTCCTACATGGCTGGGGTGGTGGGAGACCTGAGGGAGCTTGGGCACAGGGAGCCAAGAGGGAGAAAACTGTGCTGGCTGAGTAGGGTGTCACCTACCGTGCTGGGTGCCCAGCAGGCGGTTGAAGACCTCTTTCACCACGATGGGGTTGAGTTTGATGAGTTTGGGCAGGGCCTGGATCACCTCTTTCTACAGGGAGAGGGGCGGGGGGGCAGGTCAGATACACCCCCTCCCTGACAACCTGCCTCCTCCGCTTGCTCTGGGAAGTGGAGGGGCAGGATCTGGCCACATCAAACCCCTCCACTGCTTTCTTTCTCTCCCCCACCCCGTCCCTTGCAGCTGGCCCTTCACCCCAGTTATCTGGGCCCGATCTGCCCAATTAACGTTATTCCCCACCTGAGTCCCTCCACATAGCACGTCCCACGGGCCAGGGGAACTACCACCCCCACACATGCTCTCTGACTACAGATGGGGCTGTGGAAACTCACACAAGGCCCCACAGCCGTTAGAGACAAGACCTGGTCTGGGAAGAACATGTTTGAGGGGAAGGGCTTACTATGTGTTTCCCTCAGGCCTCAGGACAAGCTGGGGGAGGAGGGCACTGTGATCCTCATTTTGTTGTTGTTACGTGCCATGGAGTCGATTCTGACTCATAACGACCCCATACGACAGAGGAGAGCTGCCCATAGGGTTTTCTAGGCTGTAATCTTTACAGCAGCAGTTCACCAGGTTTTCCTCCCACAGAGCTGCTGGGTAGGTCTGAATCGCCACCTTCTGCTTAGCAGTCAAGCGGTCAACCACCATGCCAGCAGAGTTCCTCATTTACAGATGAGGAAATGGAGGCTCAGGGAGGTTAAGTGACTTGCTTGAGGTCACAGAGCTCATAGCATTCTGGGGTACCTGGGTGTCAGGAGCTTCTAAGATTTCAGACCAGAGGCTAGATACGACCCCACCTTCTCTCTTTCTGCCTCTGGCTCAACTACTTCTGCAGGAAGCGCATTGCTCTGCTGCCTTGGCCCTGCCCAGGGCAGGCTGAGGGGCGTCCCAGTGCCCTACCTTCTCCAGACCATTGAGCACAGGGATGAGGAAGCGGACATCAGGCAGGCGCTTGTGGTACAGGTCCCGGACCCGCTTCACCAGCTCTGGGGAGGGTGGGACTGCAGGGGAAGGAGAGGCAGGAGACATAGGTGTTGGGGCTGGAGGTGTGTACTAGGAGGGAGGAGGAATGGGGGAGGATGTGTGTGGCGGCGGGGGAGAGGCAGAGGGAACAACACCTCAATTTGAAAGGTGTCTTGGCCCTTGGTTTCTCAAATGCAGTTAGCAACACACTGTTCCAGATGGAGAAACTGAGGCCAAAGGATGGGGAGAGACCCACAAGAGGCCAATTGATCTGGGGACCCAGTAGTTCTGAGCCCCAGGTCATGGGAAGGCCAGGCAGCGGTGATTGTGGGTAAGGCCAGGAGGTGGAGGAAAAGGATGGGGGGGGGGTCTCCTGGGGGCACCTTTGTCTGTGAGGCTGTGCAGACATCGAGTGACCAGTGTCTCTGCCCCCTTGGGACAGTTCTCCACCAGCAGGAGCAGCTCTGGCGAGTTCATGCCCATTCCTCGAATCTAGAGGTAGAGACGGATGAGAGGGGAGGCCTGGGGCAGGGACTGCACAAACAGGAGGACAAGGGCACGCAGGGTGAGGGCCAGGGTGGTGGTAGGACACACGGGGAATGAGAGGCCTATGGGTAAGAACTGTTGGCAGGGCTTAGGACCTGGGGGATACGGGGAAGGTGGGGGAGATGAAGGCCAGGAGTGTCTTGTCTCTTCCACCCAATCTCATCTGATCCCGACCTCGTCTAGCTCTTCCCTTTCTCTGCTGTTTCATATCTAACCTGACCTTGTGCCTCAATTCCTTGGTGAAGTCTTCTCATCTCCCCAGGCATCAAGTGACCCCCGCCCGACCCCTTCCTGACACCATCACCCCAGCTCAGCTGCACGCTCAGACCAGGGTTTCTGGAGCCTGCCCTGTAAGCACCAGACACAGGGTGGGGACCAGGCACCAGGCGCTCACTTCTTTCTGCAATAGACATTAGACGACAGCCCTGCCCTCTAGGAGCTCCTGGTCCATGGGCTCACTTCTCTGCAGACTGTGGCCAGCTACCTTGAGAATGGGGAGAGCCATCTGCTCGGTCCTGACAGTGATCCTCCTAGCCCCACTTTACAGGCAAGGACACTGCTGAACCTGGGTGGCTGGTATGTGGGGGTGAACACACCATTCTCTCCCTGTGTTTATGTTTGAATATTTTTGTAATAAAAATGTCTTGGGCAGAGATACAAAAAAGTGGTTTCAAATCCAGCTCCAGATCGGAAGGACAGATGTTCTGAATTCCAGGTACTAGTTTGTGAGTGAGCTGCTTCTTACTGGAGCCGGGGGGAGAGGGTCTCTGCAGCTCCAGAGACAGAAAGGAAGGACTTCTCAGATGGCAGCTAAGGATTCCCATTAGCTTCGCAGGGAGGGCCAGCTCCGCAATACCAGTGACCTGTGTTTACACACACCTCTTCACTGGATCCTTGCAAAAGCTGGGGATGCTGAATTATCATCCCCCAGTTTACTGATGGGCTCATGGTGTGAACCCAGGTCTGGCCAACTCCAGGCTCTTATCCACTGGGCGGCACCCCATTGTGTTCCCATGAACTGATGGACATGAGGGCCACTCAGCCAAGGGAAGGCCACCCTTCCTGCTGAGCACATTCTGAGGTGGAGATAGAAGGAAAAGAGCTGGGGTTGGGGAAAGGCAGAGCCTGGTGTGCTCAGGGGCCTCACCGGCTGTTCAATGACCCTCAGCACCGTCCGCTTGATGTCTGCGATGGCCTCCGTGTACACGGCCGCCAGCTCGTGGATGAGCTTGTGATTCTGAGGCAGGAGGGCCAGGTAGAGGTACAGACACTGCTTCACCGTCTCCTCGGTCCAGGGCGCTGCCACCTCTGAGGGCGGGGCAGGGGTCAGGCTAGCCCCCATGCTCCTCCCAACCCCTCCAGCCCCCAGTGTCTGCCAGTTCTCATGGGGAGGAGGCAGGCAGAGGAGGGGGCTGAACTGGGACACAAGCTGTTCCAGGACATGATGATTCCACCCCAGGGTGATCATCAGGGACGTGATAAGCCTCCACACCGAGTTCCCGCCTCCTGTCTTTTCTGACCTCCAACCCAGAGATCTTCCGAAAGTCAACTCTGACCCTGTGCCTCTGCTCAGAATCCTTCCCTCACTGCCCTGCACCCTCAATAACACCCAGGCTCCTCACCTGTACCACCTACATGGCCCTGGGTGGGCAGCCCCTGCCTGGCTGCTCTCTTGCTCTGGTCACACCCAGCTCCCCAGGTCTCCTGCACTTCTGAGCCTTTGCACGTGCTGTTCCCTTTGCCCAAAATACAGCTTCCCAACTTCTTTTTTGTACCCACTCACCCTGTGGGACAGGTCTCCTGTGCTCTCAGAACCCTGTGCTTCCCCGTCCCAGCGCTGGGCCCTCGCATTTAATAGTGCATTTTCTTGGAGCCTGGGTTCCCCCATCTGTGACTCTGGGGCACTCAGGGCCTTGCTGAGGAATCAGACACCTACTCACACAACAGATCCTGGCTCACGTGCCCCCTCTTCCATGCCCTCCCCAGGCTAGGTCAGGCACCCCCTCTGGGCTCCCACAGCCCACTGGTTCCTCACCCCGGCCCCGCCCACTCGGCCTTCATCATCTGGATGTCTTTCCTAGTGGTCTGAACCGGGCTCAGCACCCATCTCTGCTCCCAGCCCCGAGCCTCGGACATGGCAGTTGCTCAGTACCATCTGATGAACCTGTGCCAAACCTGTGTCCTTGTCGGCACCAAACAGCACGGACGGCGGGTTGGGGTGGACTAGGAGCTGCAGGTAGTTGAGGGCGAATTTCTCCACGTACTCTCGCAGCTGCTCCTTCTCATACATGCGCTTGATGAAGAGCAGGGCCTGGGAACGCACCTGAGGGGAGAGGGTGCGACGGAGTTGGGGTAGGGGGGTAGCTGCTCTTCTGGGCTTGGAGCTCGAGTGTGAAAACAGCCAGAGCCTGAGGAAGGCCCCAGCCAGGCTGAGGTGCCTGTGCCCATGGCTGCCAGAAGCTCAGGGGAAGGCAAGCCTGGCCCGACTCATGCCCTCACAACCTGCCTGTCCACCTCTTCAGTGCATTTCTTCTTGTTCCTTGCCTCGCTCACTACACTCCCACCAGACTGAGCTTCCTCCCTTCCTAAAAGTGGCACAGGCTCCCTGGCTCTGAGACTTGGCACAGAAGTCTTAGCACATCCCTGCCTGGAATGCCTGCCTGCCACCCCCTCTTCTCCAACGCTGGCTAAATCCTGTGTCATACAGCCATCGCCACCGGAAGCCAGGAAGGTGGTGGCTGGTGGTGGTCACTGCTGTCGCCACAGCACCACAGAGCCAGGAACAGGGCAGGGAGGTGCAATCATGAGGGTCCACACAGGGACACAGGATGCCAGGCTAAGAGTCTGGTGAAGGCTGGAGCAGGGACAGGTCAAAGCTCCCCTCTCAATCCCAGCATGTGCTGTTCCATATGCTGTTCTCTCTGCCTAAAGAGGCCCTGGCTCACACATCCCCTCCTCCAGGAAGCCTTCCTTGAACCACCTCCCCTACCCATACACCAGCCAGATGGGCAGACCCCTCCACAGGGCTCCTGCAGTTCATGTGCTGGTGTCCTCGCCGTCTGCTAGGCATCAGTTCCCAGCCCAGGGCCAGGCCTTAAGAGCTCATCACACTGGTGGAGCAAGAGCGAGAACAGGCCGCCCTTCCTGGGGAGGGGTGTGTGTGTACACTACACGAACGGGCAAGCACAGCAGCCCAAATATCAGCTGCTTCATACCATTGCAAATTGGGGGGAAAAAAAAAACCCAAACTCTTGCCAGAAGAAACTTTCAGGGGAACGTGGTAGAGGCTGGGCTGGACACTCAGGATGGAGGAAGGATTTGGCAAATGGCTGGCTTGACTGCAGCCCAGCCTGGACAGTGGTGGCAGGCTGGGGGATCACCTTGTCCTTCTCATGGGAGCTGAGGTCTAGCAGGACATGCAGGTACTGGAACTGGCGGGATGGGCGCTTGAAGATCAGGTCTCGAAGAGTGGACATGCCCAGATAGGTGCGGCTCTGCAGGAAGGGGAAGGGCCATGAGCCAGGCCTAGCATCCCCACCATTATATTCCCACGGCTCAGTCTGCCCCAAACCCATAGCAGCCAGAGGACTGGAGGGAGTGTGAGGAGATGGGACAACATCAGAGTGCGGTCCACTTGCAGGATGCCTTGGAGATCTGTCTATGTTACCTCCCTTCTCTGTCTCCACTCAGATCTGGAACTTAGACAAAGGGCTCGGTCCCTCACAGAGCCCCCTACCATAAGGTCTAGGCTGTATACCCCTCACACCCCCGAGGGCAGGGCCCTGTCCCCCCACCAAAGGCTGCAGGGAGCAGGGCTCCTGCTGGGTGCCCTGGCAGAGGAGCCCTGCGGCGCCTTCCTCACCTCATCCTCGCAGTACTTGCGTATCACCTCCAGGGCACTCTCAGTGATCAGGGGCGCCTCCAGCACAACCTTGGTAAAGATCCTGCCAGGGAGAGAGGGACAGGGAAAGGCTGCAGAGAAGAGGTCCCCAAAGCCAGTCCCGCTGACACTCAGGAGCTCAGAGATGGCTAGCTCAACCCCCAGAGCAAGCTGGGTGATGAGGGTCAAGACTTTGCCTCCCTTCAAACCAGCTCCTCCCCTCTGTAAAGGATTCCTAACTTTATTCATTTAATACAGATTCTCTGAACATCAGGCTCTGTTCCAGTGGTCGGGAATCTAGAGGTGACTAAGACAGTCAGCATCTTTGTCCTCATGGAGCTTATAGTCTAGAGGGGGAGGTAAGCAGTAAATAAATAAATCGATGTGAAACGTCAGACTGTGCTAAAGGTACTTTAAATGAAGTAGCAATGGGAGAGAATCATGAGGGTGGGATGGGGAAGGACATGGCCAGTTTAGATATGGTGGCCACAGAAGGCCATTTAGAGGCTAACATTTGAGTAGATATTGGTAGATAAGAAAGAGCCAACCATGCAAAGTGGGGTGGGGGAACAGCACTCCAGGTAGAGAGAAAAGTACCAAGGCCCTGAACTTGGCATGTTCAAGGAACAGACAGAAGGCCAGCAGGGCTAAGAGGCTGGGTAGGGGTTAGATCATGCAAGGCCTCAAAGACCCTAGTAGAGAGGCTGTATTTTATCCCAAGAGCGATGGAGAACCATGGAAGGTTTCTCTTGGGGAAGTAACAAGGTGGCATTTACATTATGTAATATCACCTGGGCTGCATGTGGAAAATGGCTGGGTTAGCTGGAGGCTGACGGCAGTGAGGAAACTGGAGAAGCAACCCAGCAAGAGATGGGGATGCACGAAGTCAGTCTTCAAAACAAGCCTGTGAGGCTGGCACTGTTATTTACTGATGGCAAAGTGCAGGCCCAGGGGTTAAGTGACGCAGGTCACACAAGGAGCAAGGGGCAGACCTGGGGACAAGCCCAGGGCCTGTGTCCAAAATGCTGCCAAGCACTTGCCTCCAGAAAGGGAGGAGGGGAGAAGGGAGACCTGGCTGGGCACATGGAGGACTGGTTGGGGTAGTGATGCCACAAACTGGAAAGGGGAGGACAGAGGAGAGAGACTCTCGGGGACGGGAAGGTGAGGTCAGGCCGGGGCACCCTGTGGGTAGGGCAGGGACTGCCTACTCACCCATCCTTCTGGTCTGGCTTCTCCTGCAGGCCAGAGAGCAGGCGCATGAGACAGTCCTCATACTTGTCCAGGCTGCCCGAGGCGCCTGCGGCCAGGTAGGAGTTGTACTCCTGGTAGAGCCAGGCAAAGGCCAGATCAAGGCGGGCTCGCACATCCTCCAGGATGAAGGATAGGACCTCGGCCTTCAGGCCTGAGTCGAACTGCGTCACCAGGCTGGCCAAGATCTTTATGCGCACCTGGGGGGCCAGCGAGTGTGTCAGTACGGGGGTGAGCAGCCTCGGGACACTACACCATCTTGCGCTGCCTCCCTCCCCACCCAGGCTCAGGGACCGCCAACCCACTGCAGAACCCCAGTCCTGACCTAGTGTTAGGGAGAAGGCAAGCTGACGAACCTTAAGCCCAGCAGGGTTCTGTTTGTGTGAAAAAAAATGAAAGGGAGGAAAAAAAGCCATCATCACAGAATAAAACGATGAGTTTCTAGGAATACTCTCCATGTACTTCAGTGCACAGAAAAAGATCTTAAAGGAATCATATAATCTGTGCACTGGTCAGCTCTGGGGAGGGGGCTGGGATGCAGGGGGTGGCCTAAGAAGACTTACTCTATCTGTACTGCCTGGTAATAGTGTTTAACAGTATATTCACATGTTATGTGCTGCCAAGTTGATTCCAACTCATAACGACCCTACATGACAGAGTAGAACTGCCCCATAGGGCTTCCTAGGCTGTGGTCTTTACGGGAACAGACAGCCTGGTCTTTTCATGGAACAGCTGATGGGTTAGAACCACTGACCTTCTGGTTAGCAGCCGAGCATGTAACCACTGCGCCACCAGGGCTGATTTCATATATATATACATAAACAACCAAACCTGTTGCTGTCAAGTCAATTCTGACTCATAACTCCTTGGTACATTAAAAATAAAACAGGAAGGGAAAAAGTCACTTGACTGAGGTTCCAAAGTCAGCAAGTAGCAGAATCAGGAATTAAACCATGTATGCCTGAATCTGAATTATAGTGAGGGAGACGACAGTGACAACCACAAAACCCCAAACAGCAGCAGCCCTCACTTGCACAGCTCTCTGTCTCCCTGCCCTGGGCCAAGAGCTCCTGTGCGCCCAAGCATTTTCTCCTCCTCCTCCCCTGTGAGGAGCTGCTGCTGTTCCCTTGTTTTACAGAGGGTGGAGGTAGGCCTTGGAGAACAGCCGGCCGGAGGGTCCTGTGGCTGGTGAATGGCAGAGCTGGGCTCTGAAGCAGGTTTGACTCAGGGCCCGCCTCTTCATTTGGGGAGCGGGACCGGAAGGACTGGCTGGGGGACAGGGGGCACACCTGGGCTGCCCCGCTGCAGGCCACGGCCTTCTCAGCCCGCAGGATCCGCTTTACAGCGCCTAGCTTCATGGCCTCCACCTGGGCGTCGGTCAAGGGCTTCAGAACGTCGCTCAGACGGAAGATTTTCTTACGGCCGCCTGCACCCGCCAACCTGTATGAGAGAATAGGAATAGGGACACAGTGACTTGGCACATCTTTTCTGCAGCCCCAACCCAAGGACTGAGCAGGCCACACAGGGACACCCCTTCTTGGACCCTCTCTAATTCCTCAGCAACTGAGGCACAGGAGGGCACTGGGTAGGGAAGGAGGAGGAAGGAAGAGGATGCTGTTTGTAAAGGTGTTTCAGGGAAGGTTCCACGAGGAGGTGATGGTGAGATTTGAATGAACTGAGGGAAAAAGACACACAAGTATCTGGGGGATGAGCTTTCCAGCAGAGAGAACAGTGCTTGAAGGCCTTGGAGTGGGGGCCTGCTTGGCTGTTCAAGGAGCACCCAGGAGGCCGATGTGACTGAGAGGAAAGATCAAGGGAGTGAGGGGAGTAGAGGGCCTGGAGAAGGAGGAGGAGGAGAAGAGATTGCATGGCCCATTAGCAAGACTCGGTCGGGGACAGGGCACGGACTGGCTCACAGATTTGGGAGTCTGCGAGGGAAGTAATGACGACGAGAACCAGTAGCATTTACTACGTGCTAGGAATCATTTTAAATGATTTACAATCACCACCACTTCTAACTCCAGGTCTTCTAATTGTATTATCTATCACTGTGAACTAATTTAATTCTTCCATGATGCTTATGAGAGAGACACTATCATGATCCCAGTGGTAGATGTAAGAAAGCTGACCTTTTTACTTAAAACAACTCCAGGCTTAGTAGTGATGGCATTAACTCTGAAGTCACACAGACCCCCATCCAGACATTCCTCACTGTCTGTCTCTCTCTTACACACGCACGCACACATGCACAAGCACACACTCGAGAGCCAGGCCTGTGGCTCACCGGGGCTGCGTGACGGGGATGATGGGCTCTGGCCTTCTCTTGGCCTGGGGCGCCTCCTCCTCCAGTGTGGACATGGAGCTAAGGGAACCCACCACCGAGATGGCTTGGCCCTGGGCTGACAGGCGCCGCTTGATCAGGACGCTCTCCGGCTTCACCACCTTCTCTTCCTTGGGCTCCTCTTTGCACTGTTTGGTCTGCTCCACACCTGAGGAAGGCAGCAGAGAAAACGGGCACCAGGTACATCAGCCCCACCTGCTCCCAGCGCCACCCCCCCCAACACCTCCGTTCTGCCTCCCAGGCAGCAACAAACTTCGTCATGGTAACAGTAATGGCCAGAATCCAAGGAGTCCTGTGTGCCAGGCTCCATGCTAAACCCTGTACACACGAAACCACATTTAAATCTCCGTAACACCTTTCCGTAGTGGTAACCTTTTTATCCCCATTTTGCAATACAACAACTGAGGTTCAAGCTAGAAATGTCATTCATTGTTGGCTGGAATATAAAATAGTACAGCCACTTTGGAAACCTGGCTCAACAACAAATGATATTTGCAATAGTCAAAATAAATAGAAATCAACGACTGGTTCATGCAACACGGATGAATGTTGAAAACTTCTGCTGCGCAAGGGAAGCTAGACTCTCTCTCTCCAATTCCATTTATATGAAGTTTAAGAGTAGGCAAAACTATTGTGACACAGACATCAGAACAGTGTGGTATCTCTGGAGGTGGGGTGTTGTGCGTGTTGACTGGGAAGGAGCAAGAAGGAATTTTCTGGAGTGGTGGAAGTGTTCTGTATCTTGATCTGGGTGGCGGTTACGCTGGTGTGTTCACCTTGTGAAAATTCACTAAGGTATACACTTCAGAGTTGTGCATCTCCCTGTATATAAATCATACCTCAGCAGTACTGTTAACAAAGCTCAGAGAGGTTTAGTAACGTGACCAAAGTCACACAGCTATTAAATGGCTGAGCGGGTCTGGTCCAGAGGCCATGTTCTTATCTACTGTGCTATATATGGACTTCTTATACTGAACTCGATCGACACTCCCCAGCCTCTTATGTCAACAGCCCTTTCCCTTTCCTATTCAGAATTAAAACACACCCTCAGCTACCCCATATGGAACACTCCCCATGTGCCAGGACCAGCCGCTGCCATAGTGCTTAAGAGCCTGGGCTTCAGAATCCAAGCCCTGGGTTTAAGTCCTACTTTAGTCACTCCCTCTTGGTGTACCCTTGGGTAAGGCACTGTGACCTCCCAAGCCTCCACTTCCTCCTGTGGATTTGGGCTCAGTATCCTCCATGGCACACACTATCGGTCAGCATACAGCGTATTGATTATTAAAGGTCCCCTGGGGTGATGATGAGAACTAGTCTGGAGTCACCGACTTGTGTTCAAATCCCAGCCACACCCACTGAACTATTGATGTGACCTTGGTCTGTCCGTCATCATTCTGAGCCTTGGTCTTCTCATCTGTAAAATGGGGATTATCACAGAACATCCCACACTCCTCACCTGAATAAGACTCAGTGTCTAAAGGGGGTCTAAATGCCTGAACTAGGACACAAACCCAGGTCTGTTGGGTTTCAAAGCCCAGGGCCTGAAAATACGGAGCACTCAATCTATCTATGGGACCTGTAATTATTTACACGGACAATCTCACGGGATTTTCATCTGCACCACCAAGAAGAGGGAGAATGCTTTTCCAGTAAGGAGGACCCCGTAGCCACAAGTGCCACCCTCGGGCTCGGGTCAGCGCCGTGTGACACTCACCTGGCCCCAGTCCTGCAGCCGTCATCTGTGTGGCCATGAGCCGAGCCAGGTGCTTGATCTGGGCTTCGGTGCCTGCTGACTCCACCGGGGTGTAGATGGCCTGGAAGGAGGCGGGCATGGCCTCGGGCAGGTACACCATGCTGATGAGGACCTGCGGGGTGCCCAGGGAACAGGAGCCTTTATCATTAACTTGGCAAACATTTGCTCCATGCCCAGGCCAATGCTAGGGCCACAGCAGTGACTATGGCAGAGCTGGGCCTGCTCTTTCAGAGCTCTGACTACCAGGGAAGTCAAGGAGCCATGATAAAGTGTGCTGCGTGAGGGGGGAGGCGCAGGCTGACATGAGACAGGTCACGGGGGGGTTAGGGAAGGAGCCGGCTGCCCAGGAAAGTGGCACCTAGATCGAGAACTGAGGGGTGGCTGGAGTCTTCTTTAAACCAAACAACAGTTTAGCTTAACTAGTAAGCACATCTGCCTTGAGCATTGTGCTCTTATAGAGCACTATCTCTATGGGATCAAAGTGACAACAGCAACTCGAAAGGTTAGGCAGGAAGCTTAGCGGGTAGTGACTTTATGTCAATGGCGGAGGAACAGTGTAGAAAAGGTGAGAATGGTTGCACAACTTGAAGAATGTAATCAGCGTGTTATGGATTGAACTGTGTCCCCCCAAAATGTGTGTCAACCTGGCTAGGCCATGATTCCCAGTACTGCATGATTATCCACTATTTTGTCATCTGATGTGATTCTCCTATGTATTGTAAATCCTACCTCTATGATGTTAATGAGGTAGGATTAGAGCCAGTTATAGTAATAAGGCAGGACTCAATCTATAAGATTAGGTCGTATCTTGAGTCAATCTCTTTGGAGATATAGAAGAGAGAGAAGTGAACACAGAGAGAGGGGGACCAAGAAAAGCAGCACAGGAGCAAAGCGCGTCCTTTGGATCTGGGGCCTTGTGCTGAGAAGCTCCTGGATCGGAGAAGGCTGACGACAAGGGCTTTCCCCCAGAGCCAACAGAGAGAGCAAGCCTTCCCCTGGAGCTAGCACCCTGAATTCAGACTTCTAGCCTCCTAGACTGTGAATGAAAGAATAAATTTCTGTTTGTTAAAGCCACCCAGTGGTGCCATAGTATTTCTGTTATAGCAGCACTAGATGACTCAGACACAACGTTACTGAATTGTACACACAGAAATTGTTGAATTGGGGAATGTTCTGCTGTGTATATTCTCAACAACAACAAAAAAGAACCGAGAGGAAGTGGGATCAGATTGGTGTAGGTGAAGTCTTGAAGTGGGGTAAGTGTTCCAGGTACAGGAACAGCATGGGGGAAGGCTAAAAGGCAGCAGAGTGTAGAAAAAGGTGCAGTGAAGAGTGTAACATGCACTGGGAATTGACTTAAAAAAAAAGTCAGTATCCTAACAGACCACATCCTTTGACCACAATGCCATATATGCCAGGAATTGGTAAAAGATAATTCAAAACTTCCCATACATTTGGAACTTTAAATACATACTCTAAATAATTAGAACAGAAAGGTAATGAAGATACCATAAACCAGTATGTGCGGGAGGCAGCTAAAATGGCGCTTAGAGATGAAGATCAAATCCGTAAGTGCTTATACTAGAAAAGAAGACTGAAAGCAAATGAACTAAGCCTTTAACTTACAACTTCGGGGAAGAAGAAAACAAAACTCAAACATAGTAGGAGGAAGGAAATAAAGAAGAGAAGTAAAGCAGAAAAAGTTGTAAAAGATTATGAACAACTGAAAGTCATTTCTTTGAAAAGGCTAAAAACAGGCCAACCCATGGCAAGTCCATCAACGAGGCCTGTGTGTTGCTAAGCCGCTGAACAGGTTTCAGTGGAGCTTCCTGATTAAGATGGACTAGGAAGAAAGATCTGGCAATCTACTTCCAAAAATCAGCCACTGAAAACTGATGGATCACAGGAGTCCGATCTGCAACTCATCATGGGGATGGTGCAGGACCAGGAACCATTTTGTTCCATCACACATGGGGTTACCACTAGTCAGGGGCCGAGTCGACAGCAGCTAAGAAGGCAAAATTGAACAAAAAAAAAAGAGTAAGGACAGAGTATTAGGAACAAAAACGGGCACGCTAGTACAGAGACAGCAGGTATTATAAATGTAAAAGAACGCTATGAACACCTTTAGGCCAATTAATTTGAAAGGGGCAATTTGCTAGAGTGTGCCAAAAGAAAAGGTAGAACAAGTTAACGGAAGCCAGATCAGAGAGGGCCTACTGAGGCAAGTTAAATTTAAATTTCATCTGGAAGGAAACTAGAGAGTCATGGCAGGGCCTGAGCAGTGCAGTGTCACGGTTTGTGCTTCAGCAAGATCCCTCTGGATTGGAGGCAGCGAGACAGGCTGGGGAAAGCTCTAGGTGAGAGAGGGTAGAGCCTGGGCCAGGGAGGGTGCGGCTGGAGCAGAGGGGAAGGATCAGGGAGGACAGCAAAGAGGATGGCTTCTGGCTAACAGAACCCAGGAGTTGCAGGCCTGTGCAGGAGCGTGGGGAGAAAGTTCACAAGTTTAATTCTGACAGGTTGAATCTGAGGTGCCTGTGGAACATCCAAGGGAAGGGAGGTCTGGGAGGTAGCTGGACATCCAGGCCTGAAGCTCACCAAAGAGATGTGAGCTGGAGGGACAACTCCTTCCCGCATCCTCGTGACAATCATTCCACTCCATTCATCCCAGGCTTAGAGAAGGAAAGGCAGGGATGGCTGCCATCAAGGACAGGAAGAGGCATTCTCCATGACCACTCAATGGAAAGGTCTGGGTGCTGCTACAGCCAGAGGACTGTGTCACACACATACCCCCGGGCCCCCCACCCTCCAACTCAAGCCATCAGAGCAGCATTTTTTTGACAAGCTGATGGATGCTCCAGCCACCCTGCCTACCAATATCTAATCCCACACCACTCCGCACAGTTTATGGGGCTCATGACACCTCCACTCTACAGTTAGTAGACACTACCTTTAAAAAAGCAGAAGGAGTGAGGGTTGGGGTCAGTGGGTGTGGTCGGGCACTCAGACCACCCAAGGAGGGACCACCATGAGGGGTGGTGGTCCATTCAAGTTTAGGAGGGCCCGCCTGGACCACACCCTCCCAGGACTAATGACAGAGAGGTGTTTGGGAGACCAGTGACATTTGGAGGAGGTGGACAGTGTGGGGTGAAGGCAGGGAAAAGGCCTAGGAGACTCCTCTCTCCCCGGTGGGAAATGGCCCCCCTGGTCCTCACCAGATTGGCCACATTGTCAGGTGTCAGCAGAGGCTGCAGGAACTCGGCTGTGATGTCTGTGTCTGACTGGCCCGAGATCTGGGCTGAGGCCTTTGATGTCCCCGATGGGCCTGGCTCCAAGTCCTTGTCCTCGTCATCTTCCCCCAGGTTAGGCTCTGGGATAGGGGAGAGGAACAAGACGCTGGCTCCAGAGAGAGCAGCAGGCTTTCTCTCCTCCTGGGGAGCTGACGTGGCCCCTGCTTGCAGCCAGCCTCAGGAAACAGGAGCAGTGCACTGGACAAAGACCTGGCTGCAGCCTTGGTTCTGCCTTCCAATTGCCATACGACCTTGGCCTGCCTCTGTCTGGGCCTCAATTCTCCTCATCTGGGAAATGGGAATAAGCCACACCTACCCTGGTGATCACACTAAGCTCCAAGAAGACAATATTATTAACGAAAAGGTTAACTATTAATTTCTCAGAGCTTTATTGTTTAAAAACTTCCAACTTTGAAACAGCGCTCACCCTCTACTAGGAATCAGGGAAATGCAAAATAACGAAGTATTTTTTGCCTGTGTGATTCCCAAAAAATAAAAAGGTGGCTAATAGCAGCTGTTAGTAGGTGTGTGCAGTAATGGCTACTCACATTAGTTCCTTGTGGATATGTGGAAAGGAACCTTTTGGAATGGCAATCTGACAGTCTACCCAAATTTAAAATGTGCATATCCCTTTGACACGGCAATTCCACATCTAGGTATGTATCCTAAAAACACACTCATATATGTATGTAAGGGAACATGTAACCACGGTAGCACCAACTGTGCAGAGACATGGCACAGAAGCTCCGTTCACAGCAGACAGGCTGAATACAGTACGGTGGTTCTAGCACAAAGTGGGGCAAAAAAACTAATAATTTGAACTTTAGGGAAAAAGCTTTGTGTGCAAAGGTGTTCCTTGAAGTAATATTTATCAAAATGAAAAGCTGGAGTGTTCAATAGATAATGATTTAAGTAAAACATAATGAAATATTATGCAGCCATTTGTAAAAGTTGGCAACACATATAACAAAGTTTGCATTCGCTGAGGGCATAAACAACTCAAAAAAGTGTGAACCCAACAGAAAAATAAGCAAAGACTATGAATGAACAAGGGACCCTGATGGTGCAGTGATTAAAGCATTCAGCTGCTAACCAAAAGGTCGGAGTTTCAAACCCATCAGCCACTCTGTGGGAGAAAGATGTGGCAGTCTGCTTCCGTAAAGATTTAAAGCCTTGGAAACCCTATAGGGTCGCTGAGGCAGAATCGACTCCACAACGGGTTTGGTTTTTGGTTATGAACACTTCACAGAAATGCAAATGGCCAGTGTCATGGATTGAATTCTGTCCCCCCAAAAATGTGTGTAGCAACTTGGCTAGGTCATGATTCCCAGTACTGTATGATTGTGTTATCTGATGTGATTTTCTTATGTGTTGTAAACTCTATCACTATGATGAGATTATATGTGATCTCCTTATGTGTTGTAAATTCTATCACTGTGATGAGGTTATACTGATGAGGTTGACAAGATTAGATAGTGTCTTACTGCAATCTCTTTTGAGATGTAAAAGAGAGAAGCAAGCAGAGACACATGGGAACCTCACACCACCAAGAAAGCAGTACCGGGAGCAGAGGCGTCCTTTGGACCTGAGTTTCCTGTGCTGAGATGCTCCCAGACCAAGGGAAGACTGATGCCACGCAAGGACCTTTCTCCAGAGCCAACAGAGAGAGAAAGCCTTCTCCTGGAGCTGATGCCCTGAATTTGGACTTGTAGCCTACTGGACTATGAGGGAGTAAATTTCTCTTGTTAAAAGCCATCCACTTGTGGTATTTCTGTTAGAGCAGCACTAGATGACGAAGACAGCCAGGAAGTGTGAAAAGATGCATTGAATCCAGTATGTTCAAGCATGGGAATCCAAACCAAGGAGACTCACTCACACCCTGCAGGTCTGTCAGATGTCCAGTGCCAGGGAAAGTGGGAGTAACCTGGGGGCACACACACTCTGCTGGTGGGACTGTAAACTGGTACTTTGGAAGGCGCACTGGCAATGGCTATCAAAAAATGCAAGTGTACCCAGTAGCAATGAGACTATCTTGAGTAGATCTTGATTCCTGAAACTAGTCCCTACTTGAAGAAGCCAGGGCTTCCTTGGAGAAATGGCTGATTCCAGGGTTGGGACAAGGAAACGTACAAGATGAGTCTAGAATGTCTGTTCCGCCAGAACATAAAAAACACTAGAAAAGAACTGATGGGACATGTGAAAGACACAGTAGCCAGTGCAAAGGCCCCTGCTGGATAAACACGGGGTACTCTGAGCATGAAAATAAGCAACTACAGTAACAAATATAACCAGGGAGTAAAATAAGAAATCCATAGTCCATACTGCTAATAAATAAAGTGGGGAGAAGGAAGGCTCTTCTTACAGCAGAACGCCGACTAGTAAATGCAGAAGGAATAAAAACTGGTTGCCGCCGCGTCCACTTCAACTTACAGCTTTCCTACAGGACAGAGCAGAACCGCCCCATAGGGTTCCCAAGACTGTCAGCTCTACGGGAGCAGGCTGCCACAGCTTTCTCCTGTGAAGCAGTTGGTGGGTCTGAACCGCCAACCATGTGGTTAGCAGCTGAGTGCTTAACCACTGTACCACCAGGGCTCTTTGTAGAAGGAATAACAGTTAGGAAATCATCTTTTTGTAATTATTGCAGTAATAATAGTCAGACAAAAAGCATCCATGGGTGCTAAAACCAATGAGTGAAAGTCTGAACAGGTTATTTACATAGCCTCAAAGTATCTCCCCAGCTTCTTTATTTACAAAGGGAGTAACGGTACTTTACACTAGAGAAACCTGGGGGATACCACCTCAACTAAATGATCCAAGTCGACATCTCCAGTAACGAGACAAAGTGATACCATGTGCCTCCTGACACCATGAACTGATGAGGAGCAGGCTTGACTTCTGCAGTATTCCTGCCGAAAGCATATCATCTGAATCTAGTCCGGAGGAAAGAGCCAACACAAATGGAGACACTCTACAAACATCTGTCCTGTACGCGTCACCATGCCAATGCCACGAAACACAATGACAGCTGAGGAACTGACGCAGGTGACTAAGGGACGGGACAGCTTAGCGCCAGGTGTTAGCACATCTCGTGAAGGGTACACAGGAGTTGTCTGTACTGATTGGTCTTGTACCTTGTCTGCAAGTTTAAAATTATTTCACAATAACAAGTTTAAAGAAATAGAAAAATAAAACTGGCTGGCAAAAAACACATTTTAAGAATACACGCCCTTTGCCCCAGCAATCCTACTACTGGGGATTCGCTCTGTGACTAGACACACAAGACTATTTTATCACACAATCTTCTTAATTTTTTAAAAAAATGAACACAACTTAGAAGTGCATTAAACAGGGGACTGGTTCAAATGGCCCACGTACACTACAGAGTGTTACCCCCTCATTAAAAAGGTTGCAGGTAGATGTTTTGGTGCATATGTTTTCACCACGATTTAAAAAAAAAAGAGAAAACAGAAAGGATGCGATAGATTTCTATATGCACAAACAGAAGGAGCTCCAAGATGATTACTAAATGAAGACAAACCAAGGGTACAAAATATTCCTCTTCACAGGTTCAATTATAGAAAAATAGTATGATCCCTACCTCACTCCTTACACCAAAATAAATTGTTTAAAAAAAAAAAAAAGATTCTTTTATAAATGTTCTGTAGACAAACACGAGTCATGTTTTTAAACATTAAGAGAACTATATAACCATTAGAAAATTACTTCATGGCAAAAAAACCAAAACACCTGTTGCGGGGTGGTTACTTTTGGGGAGAGGGGAAAAAAAAGGAGACGATTTTATTCTTTTCTGTATAATTTAAATAATTTGATAATTAATTGTTAAATGTATCATATACGTTAATAATATTTTTTGATATATTTTATTACATAATGTGACTTATAAACCAAACATCCACTATCGAGTCGATTTCAACTCATAGTGACCCTATAGGACAGAGAAGAACTGACCCATACTGTTTCCAAGGCTGTAAATTTTTATGGAGGCAGACTGCCACATCTGTCTCCCGTGGAGCAGCAGACAGGTTCGAACCACCAACCTTTCAGGTTAGCAGTTGAGCACTTTAACCAGTGCACCACCAGGGCTCCTTACAACTTATAATCAAGTATCAGTCAATCAATTAATATGAATTAAACTGTTTAATGCAAATAGTAAACATGGCTAGCCCCCACCCCTCTCCTACTAGTCCCGGACACGGCCCCTCTGCTCACCTAGCTTCATCTTCTTGAGCGTGGAATCTGAGTCGTCTCGAGGCCGCTTGCGGGCGTCCTTGCTGCTGGGCATGTTACGGGCGATCTCGGCCTGAGGTGTGCCCAGGTCCACCAGCAGGGTGGTGATCTGGGCCTGGAACTCCAAGGAGGCCGGGTGCTTCAGCACACTCAGCAGGTGCAGCTTGAGGTTCTTGCGTACGCTGCTCACCTGAGATTTGGCCAGCGTTGGGGGGAGGTTGGCTGTGAGGAAAGAAGCAGGAACTCTGTGCTGGAGACAGACCGTCCAGGGTCCTGCCTGTCTCACTTTCCAACCCCAAACTTGGGCAGAACTCTTCCAGGTGGGCTCCTAGAAAAGCTCCTCTGCCCTCAGATCTAGCATGTGGCTTCCTCCTGCTTAGCACCCTTGAGAGGTCCCCATTAGTATCGTTCAACCTTAAAACAAAAAAAGAAAAACTCACCCCTCCTGCCAAAGTCTCATCTCCCTCCACCTCTGGTCTGGCAATTCCAATATGCCTCCCCTGGGGAGAGCTATGGAGTCCCTGGATGATGCAAATGGTTACTGAGCTCGCTGTTAACCAAAAGGATGGTGGTTTGAGTCCACCCAGCGGCACCTCGAAAGAAAGGCCTGGTGATCTACTTCCAAAAAAATCAGCCATTGAAAACCCTTTGGAACAGTTCTCTTCTGACACACATAGGGTCACCACTGAATCAGAATCAACACGACAGCAATCGTTAACCGGTTTTGAGGGGAGGACTATAACTACCATTTCCACCTCCAGAATTTCCCAACTAAACTGCTCCAACAGCTTCATCGTTGGTCTCCCTGTCACCAGAATGACTTTCTAGCATCTAGCAGTCACCTGTATGAGCAAGCCTCCCCTGTTCCACAGCCAAAGAGGATGCCTGTAATGTCGCCTGCCCAGTATCTGGTCCCCCTTCCTCAGCCAACAACACTCTCATTCTCCTTTGAGGGAACCACCTCCTCTCCATTCTCAGTCCGAGTACCCATGAGACCCAGGGGCCAATCAAAACATCGCCTTCCCGTGGCCACTGTGATTGGTTCGCAGACGCGCTCATAATGTCTGCTTGGCCAGTCAGAAACAATGAGCATCAGCCTGGAGACTTTTGCTGGAATGCCTGGGAAGGGGACACTCTCTTTCCCCTGGGTTGCTAAGCTGATGGAATGGAACTCTGGAGCTACTGGGGGGGCCATCTTTGCCACACCAAGGAGAGAGCCACAGAACACCGGCAATGTGGAGAAAACAAGAGCCAAGTGATAGAGAGATCCATGACCTACGCGCACTCTTGCCTTGAGCTGATCCCCCCCAGGGTTTGCAGTTTTCATACACAAAAGTAGAGAAAATAATGAGTCTCCATGTATCTATCAACATTTTGTTAACCTTGGTACATCTATCCTCCCTCTCTTAGCTTCTTTTTCTTGGGGGTGGGAGGAGCCTGGAATATTTTAAAGCTTTTAGCATACGTCATGTTATTTCACCCATACATACCTCAATATTAAAGCCAGTATTGAACCAGGCTCTGTCACGTGCAACCAAAAGAATCCCATCTAATATAGAGAAGCCTTCCTTGTTCCCCTGACCTGCTAGATTGATGACAAACTCCTCAGTTGGGCATTCGAGGGTTCGCCACCTAGCTGACATTTCCTCAGGAAAGATCAAACTGGTCAGCGGAGATGGGGAGGGGAGGGGACCAACTGACCGTGCAGGGTTTCGTAGGCCTGGATCACCTCCGACATGAACATGGGCCTCTGGCGGGCGATATTGGCAAGGGAGCCCAGTGCTGTGGTCAGGTTGATGGAGGAGATGGCGGGGTGCACCATGAACTTGAGCAGCTGCTCCAGGGCTGCCTTGCCCTCTTCCCACAGCACGTCTGATGAAGGAGAGAAGAGAGCCAGTCAGGAAGGTGCTTTCTCCCAGGTCTCCGGATGGAGAGATCAGCCTTTAGGGTCAAAAGGAAGGAGGGACCCTGGTACACAGATGTCTGTGAATAGCTGAAAAAACAAGAAAATTTAGTAGTTGAAGAGTCCCATGAGACTATCAGTATAAAAATTTAGTTATGCAGTTGTTCAAAGCATGGGTTTGCAATAGTTAAAGACTAGAAATAATTTCAAGTATCTAACTATAGGTAGCTGATTGTCTGAACTATGTTGATATAAAAACTTTAGTATGTGTATATATGTCCACACAAAAAACTCAGAGCTCTTTGTACCACTCTCCTCAATCTAGTCCCCTGAATTTAACCCTTAACACTTTGGTGGTTATTATTCCAGGCATTTTCTATGCAAAAACATACAGAATGCCACACATTGTGAAACAGCAAATAAAAAAAAACCCACCTAAATGCCCATCGATAGAGAATTGCTTAACAGACTGTGTTGTAACCACATTATGGAATATTGTGTAGCAATTTAATATGACTGTCGTTAGGAAGAAAGTTACTGTTGAGTTAAATAGCTTGTCAAACAATACACAAGAACAGCTAATACTTATGAAATGTTCACTATGCCAGCCATATAAATTCACCAAACTGCTCAAACCAAAACCCTAAAGTAGATGTCAATAATAAAACCAAACCTGTTGCCGTCGATTCCGACTCATAGTGACCCTACAGGACAGAGAACTGCCCCATAGGATTTCCAAGGCTGGAATCTTTACAGAAGCAGACTGTCACATCTTTCTCCCATGGAGTGGCTGGTGGGTTCAAACCACTGACATTCCAGTTAGCAGCCGAGTGCTGAACCACTGTGCCACCAGGGCTCCGGGATTTCAATAATAATGATCCCCAATTTATCAACGAGGAAACAGGCTCAGAGACAACAGGCCACTTGCCTAATGGTAGAACTGGGATTTGAACCCAAGTGGCTATACTCCAATGCCTGTTGGATAAAAACATAAAGCTTGGTCCCATTTTTGTAAACAAAAAAGCAAACAAATGCAGAATTATAAACAGATACCTACAAATATCTGTATGTGTATTAAAAACGTGTGGAGAGAAACACGATATTCTTAACAGTGTTTACCCCTGGAAAGTAGGACTGGGGGGCTAATTCTCCGTTTTTAAGTTATACCTCTTTATATTGCTTGACGCTTCTATAGTGAGCATGTACTATTTCTAAGGGTCCCTGGTGGCACAGTGGTTAAGCACTCAGCTGCTAACCAGAAGGTGGGGAGTTTGATCTTACCAGTTGCTCTGCTGGAGAAAAATGTAGCAGTCTGCTTTTGTAAAGATTTACAGCCTTGGAAACTCTACAGGATGGTTCTACTCTGTCCTATAGGGCCGCTATGAGACGGCAATGGGTTTGGTTCGTTTTGCTTTATGTATTACTTTTATAATTTACAGTGCAAAAACCAGTAAAATTGAGTGCCCACACCTTCATGGAGTCTCACTACAAACCTGTGAAAAGGGGTACTATTATCATCTCCATTTTACAAAAAAGAAAATAAAGTCCCAAGAGAAGTAACTGGCCCAAGTTCACACAGTGAATCAGTGGGGAAGCTGGGACTTGAGCCTCCCATCAGGGTTCTTCACTATCATGCTGTATGGTTTCCAAAAATTAAAAGGCAGGAAAGAAAGGGGGGAAGGAGGGGAGTGACAGACAGAAGTTCCAGCGGCTGGTGCAGTGACAGGTACAAGGCACCCGCTGGCAGGCGGCACTCACTGTACTGGATGTAGGGGTGGTCACGAGGGATGCGGTCCAGGCTAATGTCATGCTCCTGGCGCCGGGGCACCTCCGAGTCCGCCATGCGGGGCGACAGGGTGACGATGAGGCCCTCCACAAACTTGATGGCATGAGTGCGGATGCCGTCATTGTCAGAGTCCAGCAGCAGGATGATGTCCCCGGCCATGGCCGACACCATGTCCCAGCAGGCCTCCTGGAGCTCGCTGATGACCCGTGACTTCACCATCCACTGCCAGCAGCCCAGAGAGGGATGGACACAGATTCAGAGATGCGGATGAGAAAAGACATCAATAGCCAACACCCTCCCCGCTCCCCAGAAATCCCTAAGTGATGATGGATACATTCATTTAGGAAACATTTACTGAATTCTAACTCTGTCCCTAGCACTGTGCTAGGTGATGCTGGGGATAGGACCCACTGGTGACCAAGACAGGGCTGGCCCTGTGCTCATGGGGCTCACAGTCCAGTGGAGAAGGTAGATCCATCACTAGACAGTGACAACCCGAGTGATAAAGCCTGAAATATTAAGGAAGCTAAAGGAATAATAACGCTGACCTCATGAGATGTGGAGATGAAATAGATTCATTCATCTCATTAATGTCGATGAACACCGCATCATAGTGCGTTCTTGTCCTTCACAGTCCATAATTAATGTGATTTTTGGATTAGTTTCTGTCTTCCCCACTGGGTTCTGAGTCCCATGAAGGCAGGAACCGGACTGTCTTGGTCATTGCTGTGTCCCCAGCATGACCAAGCACAGTACTAGGTACAGAGGAGGTGTTCAAGGGATGTTGGATGGATGGATGGATGGAAAGAAGGGTGGATGGACAGATGGAAGAAAGGATGGGTGGAGGGACGGATGGATGGATGAATGGATGGAGGGACGGATGGATGGAAGGATGAATGGATGGATGGAAAGAAGAATGGACAGATGGACAGAAGGAAGGAAGGAAGGATGGATGGATTGACGGGTGGATGGAAAGATGGATGGAAGGGTAGATGGACAGATGGAAGGATGGATGCATGGACAGAAGGAAGGAAGGATGGATGGAAGGATTACTGGCAACTCCCTGACAAGCAGACTACATCAGGTGCCCTTGTTTTATGCTCTCATAGACCAACAGCACATCTTGCCCATAAAGAATTTGATGTGACTCTGGTTTTGATTCGTAACAGATCTGATCTGTCTGGAAATGAGACCTGTCAGGATGACGGGATGTCCTCAGGTGGGAAGGGAGCACTCACCTGCAGGGCCACCTTGTAGAGCTGAGTCATGGTGAGGATGGCCTTCTTCACCACATTCACGTTCTCATCCCTCAGGAGCATGTTGAGGTTTGCGATCAGTTTCAGCAGTAACTCAATGTCTCTCTTGCTGGGGATGGAGGAAAAGAGGGAAGGTCAAAGTGGTCTTACGGTAGGTGGTAGGAGCCTGGGGTCCAGGAGGGAAGGGAAATCCTGATTTCAGTGTCCCAGGGGATTAGAATAGAGGTGGGAAGAGGGAATGGTAGTGTCAGGTCAGCTGTGAGGGCAGGAGCTGCATCTGTCTTGTTTGCTGGCACATCTGGAAGCTGAGAACAACGCCTGGCATCTCCTGATGGAGGCTGTCCCTGGACCCTCTACCTGGGTTGGTCCTGCAGCACCCAGCCTCCTCACCCCTTTTACTCCTACTGTTGTTCACATAAGGGGCAGTACAGCCAAGCAGCCTGGGTTTAAATTCTGGCTCTGCCACTTACTAGCTGTGTGAATTTGGGCAAGTGACTTTGCCTCATTTAGAATACTACTACCTACCTCATAGACCGTTGCGAGAATTGTAATACTTGTAAAATGCTTAGAACAGTGCCTGGCACACAGAAAACATCAGTAAATATTAGCGACCTTTATAACCTTTAAAACACTTTGCTTTATGTAATCTCCAGTTTTGTTTACTGATTTGATTAGCTAAGGCTGACGGCTCTGAAGGTGGATCCTTTCCTCTTCAGTACAGACTCAGGGCCTACGACCAGGAGGGCCTCAGAATTTGTTGAAGGAAAGAATAAATGAAAAGCCTTCAATTTAGTGTCTGGTCAATGAATAAACTAACTCAAGAAGGCCATACCGAGAGCTCAGTACATGAGCATAATTTTCACAGCATGTATTACAACCGGAAACTAGGTATTAATCCAACCAGTCAAAAAATAAGAAACTCAACTATAAGCCCCTGGAGGCAGGAATGATACCCATGTTTTGCTCACCGCTATGTCCTGCAGCCTGACACAGGTGCCTGGCACACAGCAGGCATCTGATACATATTTGCTGAACAACTGGACTCTGCAAACTCAGGCGGATTTACCAAGAATTCTCCCAGGGAAGGGAGATTGAGAATTTGGCTGTGGAGTCACACACGGGCTATAATCCCAGCTCTGCCACATACTGGCTGTTTGACCTTACGAAACTCATCTCACCTCTCCAGGGCTCAGTGTTCTCTTCAGTAAAATAGGTCAAACAACTAATTCATAGTGTTACCTTGAGAATTAAATAAACAAGTACATAAAGCATTTAGTACCAAACCAGTCACCACTGAGTCAATTCCGACTCATGGCAACCCCATGTTACAGAGTAGAACTGGGCTCCATAGGGTTTTCCTGGCTATAATCTTTATGGAAGGAGATCTCCAGGCGTTTCTTCCATGGTACTGCTGGGTGAGTTAGAACTGCTAACCTTTTGGTTAGTAGCTGAGCGCAAACCATTTGTGCCACCCAGGAACCTAGCATTCAGGAGAGTGCCTGGCAAATAGAAACTAACAAAGCAACCCAGTAAATGTTGAATGAATGAATGAGTGAATGACCCCATTTGGGTGGGTCACTTTACCATTCTGAGCCTCAGTCTTCCTCTCTGTAACAGGGGGATAACACCAACACCCATCGCCTAGGGCTGGTGTAAAAACTGTCGGCAATGATACAAGAAAGGGCCTTGTACAGTGCGTGGCAGCATAAGCACCCCACGTGGTGGTTACTAGTATTATTAAGTTCATTCGCTTGTTCAGCAGATACTTATGCAGCCCTTACTACATGCCAGCACTGTTCTAGGCACTGGGGATGCAGTGGTCAGCAGTACAGAAAAGGCTGGTCCTCATGGAGCTGGGGAAGAGAATAATCGAGGCAATTTCAATTCATGAGGCCCACTACAGAGCACAGTGGGAACAGAGGGCCTGAGGTGTGTGTGCTGCACTAAAGCCGTCAGGAGGGCCCGCTGAGGAAGAGACCCAAGGGGAGTGCGGGATCCCCACGTGGCTCCCTGGGGGGGTCATGTGACTCTCTGGGCATGAGGGCCCCCTAACAGGAACATCAAGTGTAGACGCTGTGCAGCAGGACAGTGCTTTCTGAGGAACAGAAGGAGGCCAGTGACTGGAGTGCAGACAGGGAGGCAGAGGGTCAGGAGAGGAAGAGGTGAGAGCAAGGAGTTTGGGTTTCAACCTCAGTGAGATCATGGGCCAGCGGAGGCCTGAGAGCAGGAGATTCACACGGTAGCAGGGACACTCTGGCTGCCACATGCAAGAGCAGAAATGGAAAAGCAGTGGGAAGGCCACTGGACACAGGCAGAAGTAAGGGGGGCTTGGACCAGCGCAGGAGCAGGGAAGTTGCTGAGAACTGGTCAGGTTCTGTACATATTTTGAAGCAGGGCTGACAGGCCTTATTGATGCCATAGAAGTGAAGACTGCGAGAAGCAGAGGAATCATGGATAAACAAAGATGCCGACCTTTTTAAATATTTGCTAGGGAGTTGGTGCGCGAGGGCAGGGGAATGGGTCTAGGAAGTGGAGGGCAGGGCTGTCAGGGCAGGGCCCAGGCAGGAGCTGAAGAGGCTGGCTCCACCAGGGGGGCACCCGGGGCTCCCCACGCCTCCCCATACCAGGCCTCCTCGATGAAGCCAATGACAAACTTGCGCACTTCGATCGACTTGTCTGCTTGGAAGGCGATGATCTCCTACCAAGGCCAGGAAGAAGGCCGGTCAGGGCTGTGCCAGGACACCACACCACCCCCGCCCCCGGCTTGGCTCCTTTCTCTCCCGTTGGTCACTCACATCCAGGAAGTTGTCCAGCAGTGTGGGGTCTTTGTTGATGATCAGCTCTTGGACCTCCAAGGAGATGGGGGTGGGGAGGAGAAACACATATGTAAAACCGGCTCTAATCAATACAGACAGAAGAGTGTAGGGGAAACAGCACGGGGGCAGGCAGCACATAAACTCAGTTCAAATCCTGGCTCCGCCATTCCCCACCATGGTCCTAGGCAAGTGGCCTCCCTTCTCCGAGCCTCAGTTTACTCTTCTATACAATGGGGATCTTAAACATCAACTCACTGGGCTGTTGTGAGGCCTCCATGAGATTCTACAAGGTGTAGGTCTTGGTAGTAGTGGGTATGTGTTACACAGTGGGGCAGAAGAAAAGGCGGGAAATGCCCCAGGGCTCCTACCTCTGTGAGGTTTGGCATTTTTCAACCGGTGCATCAATTATGTCTACTCTCCTACTGCCTGCCACTTACGACTCTCCTGATTCAGCAGTGAGAACCCATTTCCTGAGACCCTCGTACCTGCCAGACTCTTTGGAATAAGCCCTTCCCATCAACATCCACATACCAGTCCAGAGCCAGCAAGGACCTGGCTCCTAGTACACGTCTAAGGAGTTGTTGTGAGTGGCCCTCACAACCACCCCATGAGGGAAGTACTGTCAGCATCCCCCTCAGAACATGCAGAACTGGGGCTCTACACAGACAGCCTGACCCCAAGTCACAGAACTCTGCCTCTTATTCTGAACCATTCCCAGCCCACAAAATTCCCACATCCTCTTTTGCCTTTGCACATGCTGTCTATGCCCTCTGCCTGAGATGCTCTCCCTCTCTCACTTGACCTCTCTCCTCATCCTTCACATCTCAGCTCCTCCAAGAAGCGCCCCCTGACTTCCCCGGCTGGGTCAGGTGGCCCCCTGGGCTCCCAGAACTCCCTGGGCTCTTCTGTCCCAGCCCTGCACACTTTGGGTCATCACTGTCTGGTGACATGTATGTTTTCCTCGCTGGATTTGACCCTGGTAGAGAGGAAATGCAATGAAGAGGCCAGGAGTCAGAGTCAGATCCCGGGATTCAAGTCCTAGCTCCTAGAGGAGTGACCTAGGGCTAACCGTGCAAGCTCTGAGGCTCTGCTTCCTTCTTTATACGACAGGGATGGCCTTCCCCGCCTTGTGGAGCTCTGGCGAGAGTGAAATGAGATCATGCCCGTACAGCACTGAGCGCCATGCTGGCATACACTAATTGTGTAATATGTGAACCCTAGTGTTATTACCAGTGTCTTCTCTTCTGCAGGTTCCCACTCCCCTCCCCTTGTCCTGCTCTGCCCGCCTCCTCTTCCCAGCCCCTCACCTGCTTAAGCACTGTAATCTTTGAGTCATTGGTGATCAGCGCCGCCTGGTTCAGGAGATCCACCACCTGGAGGGGAAGGAGAGGCAGGGGGTGGTGCTGGCCTTGCCAGCCTAGCCCCTCAGCACTCCCAAGGCTCTGTGACCTGGGGGTGGCCCGACGAAAGCCAGGGCTGTGCCTTCCGACTCCGAGCCCTTCTCTCCACAACTCACCCTTTCTGAGGTGGTCATGCCATCAATGCCTGCTCCCTCCTCTTGTGTGAAAAACTGAGAGGCCACGCTTCGGCGGGTGACACTATCCCCACTGCTGCTCGCCATAGCTGCTGTCAGGTATTCCCTGGGGAAGAAGGGGATGGGTCAAGCTCTGGGCTTCTGTGGGTGGGCTGGGCTGACCTGCACCTCATCACCAACACAGGGCTCAGCCCACTTCCTCATCCTGTCTTTTCCCTGTCTGGCCTTCTAAGCCCCTCCCCACTCCAGACTGTATGTATGTGTGCATGGCAGTTGTAATCTGGAGGAGACTGATGTCACCTGCCTTCCCTGATGGACTCCCAGGCAGGTCCTCAAGCCCCAGCTCCAGTACTTTACATACAGCAGGCAGACCAGAACAGCTGCTGAATGGCTGGACAAAGGAACCACAGCGGCCACCTTGCTAGTCTCCATGCCTCCTGTCTTTCCATCAGGGCTGCGCTCTGACTTTCTCAAACACAGCTCTGGGGAAAGCCAGTCATGCAACCCTGCCCACGGTCGGTACTCATACATCAGGAAAGTCCTGGTTAAACAGGTTATACTACGGCCATTCTCTAAAATACTATGGAGCTATTTAACAAAAAGGGGAGGGGTGACTTTTGGGCAGTGGTGGCTCAGTGATAGGATTCTAGCCTTCCATGAGGGAGACCTGGGTTTGATACCCAGCCAATGCACCTCATGCGCAGCTACCACCCGCCGTCAGTGGAAGCTTGTGTGTTATGATGCTGAACAGGTTTCGGCGGAGCTTCCAAACTAAGATGAACTAGGAGGAAAGGCCTGGCAATCTATTTCTGAAAATCAGTCGATGAAGACCCTACGGATCACAACGGTCCAACCCCCAAATGATCATGGTCATGGCCAGACCAGGCAGCGTTTTGTTCCACTGTGCATGGGGTCAGCATGAGTTGGAGGCTGGCTGGACAGCAGCTAGCAACAACATCCCAAAGTTACACTGGCAAAATTATACAATGATTAATGTAGAAGGATATCAATCACAGCTCTATTCGTAATAGCAAAAGATTAGAAACAACTCATATGTTCTTAAACAGTGGAACTTGTTGAAAAAACTGTGATACATCCACATGATAAAATACTATGCTGCTGTAAAAAGGAATACGGGAGGAAAAAGAAAGAAATGAGGAAAATCTCTATACACTGATGGAGAGCGCCTATATTAACTGAAAAAAGGCAAACGGGAAGATGATATTACCATATGCTCCCTTTTTACAAAAGCAAGGGAAATATATATATATGTAAAAACATACAACAAAAAGGACAAACCAAAAAGCAGAAGTGGGAAGAAACAGGGTTAAAAAAAATGTGGTAGATCTCAATGTATTATCACGACAGGATGTCCACAACAGTCTGCTGTATCACAAAATAATATGTGCAATTTAATCCATTTATGCCAAGCTTGTGTGTGTGTATCCATAGAAATGACCTGAGGAAAGAAACTTAATTTCTCTGGGTCTCAGTTTCTTCCTCTGTACAACGGGGACTGTAACAGTGCCTGACTGCCAGGGCTATTCTTAGTATATGTAGTAGATGTTAAATCGCTATGGCTGTTATGTACATGGGAAAAGATCTCAAAAATAGTCTACAAACCACTAACAATAATTACCTCAGGGGAACAGAATTTGGGGAGGTTGAAAAAGATACATTTTTAAAAAGGAACTTTATATACGGTACAGAGTAGCTATTCGATAGATGTCTGCGGAATGAATGACTACTGTTATGGATTGAACTGTATCCCCCAGAAACGTGTGTCAACTTGGCTAGGCCATGATTCCCAGTATTGTGTGATTGTCTACCATTTTGTCATCTGATATGCTTTTTCTATGTGTTATAAATCCCACCTCTATGATATTAATGAGGCAGAATTACAGGCAGTTATGTTAATGAGGCTGTCTTGGAAGAAGTACAACCAGAATGCTCCTTAGAAGGAAGGATGGAGAGAGTTTGTCTCATGTACTTTGGATATGTTGTCAGGCGGGTTCAGCCCCTGGAGAAGGACATCATGCTTGGTAAAGTAGAGGGTCAGCGAAAAAGAGGAAAACCCTCAACGAGATGGACTGACACAGTGGCCGCAACAATGGGCTCAAGCATGACAACGATCGTGAGCGTGGCGTAGGACCGGGCAGTGTTTTGATCTGTGGTGCACAGGGTCTCTATGAGTCGGAACTGACTTGACAGCACCTAACAACGACAACATGTTAATGAGGCAGGACTCAATCTACAGGATTAGGCTGTATTTTGAGTCAATCTCTTTTGAGATATAAAAGAGAGAAGCAAGCAGAGAGGCACAGGGACCTCATGCCATCAAGAATGCAGAGCCAGGAGGGGAGTGGGTCCCTGGGCTGAGAAGCTCCTAGACCAGGGGAAGGAAGACTGATGACAAGGACCTCTCCCTAGAACCCACAGAAAAAGCCTGGAGCTGGTGCCCTGAATTTGGACTTCTAGCCTACTAGACTGTGAGAAAATAAGTTCCTTTTTGTTAAAGCCATCTACTTGTGGTATTTCCGTTATAGCAGCACTAGATAAATAAACTGGGTAAACAGCCTCCTGCCTATTTTCACTGCTGTCTGTCACTCTCACATCTCATTCAGAGTGAAGCCAAAGTCTTCCCCAAGGCCTAGAAGACATTACATGGCCCCTCCTCCCCGTCCTCATCTCCTTCTTTCTTCTTGGCTCTCCCTGCTCCAGCCATGCTGGCCTTCTTGATGTTCCTTGAACAGGGCAAGCATGCCCCTTCCTCCTTATGCTTCTCTTCCTTCTGCCTAGAACACCCCCCTACCCCAGACATCAGCACAACTCCCTCCCTCACTTCTGCGGTCCACCTGCCCTGACCACCCAATTTCAAATTTCAACCCCCTTGCTCTCCTCACCTGCATTTCTTTATTTTTCTCCAAGGCACTTATTATCATCAACCCACTACACATTTATAAGCTCCATGATGGCAAAGATTTTATTTCTGTTCACCTTCTACATCCCTAGCATGTAGTACAGCACCTAGCACATAGTAAGCACTAAATAAATATCTGCTGAGTAAATAAACACTCTTGCTGAAGGATCTTCTCCATCACTGGGCTCACTATCCCTGCCCTTTGGCCCCAAAATGTTTTAAAGGTTATAATAGCTAATATTTATTGACCATTTAATATGGGACAGGCATAATTCTAACCAGTTTACATATATTAAGTCATTTAAACTTCACAATAATAACTCTTTGAGGTAGGTAAACCAGTTGCCATCCGGTTGATTCCAACTCATGGCAAAGCCACGTGTGTCAGAATAGAATTGTGCTCCATAGGGTTTTTAGTGGCCAATTTTTTGGAAGTAGATCTCCAAGGCACCTCTGGGTGGACTCCAATTTCCAACCTATGGGTAAGCAGCCAAGCTCATTAACCTATTTCACCACCCTGGGACTCCCTTTGAGGTAGGTACTATTTTTAATCTCCATTTTACAGAGGTGGACATTGAAGGTCAGGGAAGTAAAGTCACTTGACCAAAGGCACACAAAGTATAAGATGTAGAGCCAGCAGTCTCGCTGTAGAATCCCTCCTCATCACCACTGTACCATCCTGCCTCTGTAAAAGGAATTATTTCTCTGCCGCTAGATCTGCTCACATACCCCAAGGGGATGGCCATGAGCCAACTCAGAATACTGAAGTTCCCCACTGGAATATAATGAACATCCTCTCCCCGCTTCCCCAGTGTGCTCTTTACGGAGTACCACTGCCTACTCCCACTCAGAGTCCGAAACCTACCCGCGGCCACCCCACAGAATGGTCCTGGGAAGATCTTTCATTCAATCAACATTAACTGAGCGCCTCCTATGTGATCGGCGCTATACTGGGAACACAGTGGTTATCAAGACACACCCATTCCCTACCCTCATGGAACTACCGTCACAGACAGAATCATACACAAAAAGGGATAATAACAAATGAGACCACACGCGACATGAAGGAAAGAAACAGGGACCTATGAGAGCGTTTAAGAGGCGGATTTCGGGGTGGAGGGCGGCAAAGGAGGGCTTCGCAGGGGAAGTGACGTTTGTACCGAACCCCGAAGGATGAATGGGAGTTAGCCAGGCAGAATGAGTAAAAGGGTACAGCAGGCAAAAGGATCAGCATGTGCAAAAGCCATGAGGCGGGGAGGCACACGGCCAGTTTGAGGAACCGAAGACCAGTGCAGCTGTGCGAGATGGGGGTTTGAGCAAAAAAGCTGAGAAAAGGCTAGTGAGGACCGCGGGGCGGGCGCGCCTTGGGGGCCACGTTGGAACTTTGCTCCGAGCGCACTGGGGAGCCACGGAAGGGCCCTGAGCCGGGGTCCCGAATGCCACTGCTCCCCTCTCTTGTCGCGGCCCCCAAGCGCCCCTGCCTCCTCAGGGCCCCTCCTCCCTTCGTTCCCGGGCCCCTACGTTGTCCCCAGCTCACCACGGCTCCGGCCTCCGTCCCCCTCGCGCCCCCTTAGCAGCGCCTCCTCGCAGACGCCGCCGTCGCCATTTTCCGCTCGCCGCCGTGACACTGCGCACGCGCTCCGCCCGCCGGCCTGCCGGGAAATGAAGTCCAGACCGCCCCGACCCCGCCCCTACTTCGTGCGGCGCGGGCGGTCTTCCTCCCTCCCCCGAGTGCCCTGGGACCGCTTCTCACACGCCTTCTGGGAAATGTAGTCCCTTGGCAGAAGCACGGGGCGTAAAGGGGGCTAGAGGCTTCTGGGAAATGGAGTTCCCAGTGGTTCTGAGTCCCTGGACGGCCGGGGTTGGAGAGTTTAGAGAATCCGGGAGGCGAAGCTTCGAGAGGGTCTGTTGTCCTAGTGTGGTCTGATCAGAGGTCCGATTGCCTCCACCTTTGACCCTGACCCTGTTTTTACAGTCTGAAACATTTCCGGCCGTCGGAAGCCTCAGTCTTCCCATCCGTACATTGGGAGTGTGGTTTTGACGCTCTCCTAACGGTCCTCAAGTGGTACATCGGGACCCCTAGAGCGCACTGCGCGCTGGGCCCTCTTTCCTCCGCGACTGCCATATTGGGTTCTGGATATTGGTTCTCTTTTGTCGAGGTAATGTCCTCGCCCCGGGTAGAAGTGTTCCAGAGTTCTACCTTTGGGACCTTTAATATCAGCAGTGTCTCACACCAGTAGCTCCCTCACTCTTCAGCCGTCTCCTGCTTTCGCGTCCCCAGGAAGCAGTTCCCGGCGCCTGAGGTCTCTCTCCTCGCAGTCCCGCAGGGGGCGCCCCAGGCTGAGCGCGCCGCCCTCGGGGAGGCGGGAGGGCAGCCCGGGGCGGGCGAGGGGCGGGGGGTGTCCCGGCTATAAAGCGTGGCCGCCTCCTGCGGCGCCCGGGACGGCGGGGACCCCGGGAGGTCGGGCGGGCAGCCGCGGCTCCGAATCGGGCAGTTCCCGCTGAGAGATCCGAAGTGCTCGGTTCCCCCAGGACCGGAACGGGAGCTGGTGGGGGCGCAGGCCCCGGGGATGCTGGGCTCGGTGAAGATGGAGGCCCATGACCTGGCCGAGTGGAGCTACTACCCCGAGGCGGGCGAGGTGTGTCCTCGGGGATGACCGAGGGGGAAGTGGGGGGCAGGCACCCAGGTGTGGATTTAAGTGGGGGCAGGGATTGGGGTATGGGCTCAAATGGGATCGGGGCATCTAATTGGGGAGCCAAGGAACTAGGGACACGGAGACCAGGTGAGCGAGTCAGGCAAGGGGGACAAGACATGGACGCCCGGCTTAGGCAGGCGAGCCAGGGTGAGGGCTCAAATGAGAGTCAGGAAAACGTAGGCAAAGGTCAGGTCATAGTTTAAACGTGAAGGCCGGGTTTTGGGGACCCGAAATCCTAGGGATTAAAACGAACAAACCAAAGATAGGAATCCGAGCTTCAGAGTAGTGGACAGAGATGGGGGATTAGGAAATGGGCTTAAAAGTTGGGGGAAAGATAAAGAGTTGGGGGTAAGGAGAAACCATTAAGGGAGGTTTAAGATAGGAGCAAGGAGCCCTGGTGGGGCAGTGGTTAAGAGCTCAGCTGCGACTGCAAACCTAAAGGTCTGCGGATGGAACCCATTAGCCAGTCGGTGGGAGAAAAGACCTGGTGATCTGCTCCTGTAAAGAGAACAGCTTTGGAAACTCTCTTGGACAGTTCTACCCTGTCCAATAGGGCCGCTATGAGTCAGAATCCACTGGACGGCAATGGGTTTTGGGTTTTGGACGTAGGAGCTCAGGGTTAGAATATGGTGCTAAAGTTGGGGGTTCTGGGATAGAAATAGGAATTGGGGTTCAGGGATGAGAATCAAGGTGGCCATCTAAGATAGGGTCAGGAATAGAGGTTGGCCCTCGGGTACGAGATGGGGGTGCTCAGAGATGAAGCTTTGTTTGGGGGGTCTGAGATAACAGGCAGGTTAGAGTTGGGGCTCAGATAGATGGGGGCCTGAGAGCAGATGTGGGCATTACCTCTGGAGGCTTTTGAGGGTGTGTATCTGTCTCCATCCCGCATCCCTCCCCAAGACTCTCAACACCTTCCAGCTGAACTTTGTTTTACTGCTATTAGAGCCCTTCAGCAGGGACTCCCCTCTTTGAGGGGTGGGGGGTTTCAGATTATCCCCACCCACCAGCAATCTCCAGCAATTGCTAATGTCCTCTCCAGTCTGATTTTAGACAAGGCCTCCCTGGATTTTGGGGTGGGGGTTTATCCTAATTCCCTCAGGTCAGCAGACAGGAAGTCTTTCTCCTAGTCAAACTATCATTCCTCTTGCTGCAAGGATTCTTGTTCCTTCATTTACTCGCTCTGTAGTCCACATTGTGAGATCTGGGAATAGGAAGGGGGTCCTAGTCTGAGAGTTATGGGGTATGGATACTTGGGTTCCTAACCTGGAAGGAGACTGTGGGCTTGAGGTGGGGGTGTGAGGCTGGAATGGCTGAGTTCTCCAGGGAAACTGAGATCTGGGGGTTATGTGGGCCCCAGCATGCTTGAGTTCTGGGTCTGGGGTTTGAAGCTGTAGGGTGGGTCTCCTGGATCCCCAGGCCTGTGGGGCCTGGCAGGGTGCCCGGGAGGGGCCAGTCCTGGGACCGTGGAGGTGTGAAGTGTGTGAAGTGCACGTGGGGTGGGGCAGGGCCAGCTGAGGAAGGGGTTGAGAGTGTTGAGAGGTAGAGGCGGGGTGACTGGAGGTGTCAGTGGTGAGATGGGAAAGGTGGAGACCCGGGTGGGAAGTGGAGGCTCCTGGCTAGTGGTCGGATTCCAGCTGGGCCCCTGGAGAGCTCAGAGTCTAGGCACTTGTTCTAAGAGAACCATCTGCAAATCAGTGTTTTGGGGCACATCTTAAGAAGTAAATTGGGGGGGGGGGTCTATGCTGGAGGAGTCAGTATGTGGGATACAGTCTGGGTGGATCGAAGTTTAGGGGGACAATTTGTATGGACAGTCTAGCTAACTCAGAAATGGAGGGAGAATCCAGAGGTGATCGACACTTGGGGACAGTTTGGGGGCATATTTTAGAAGAGCCCACGTATGGAGAGCTGGAAATGGTTTGGAGGATACTGTCTGAGAGTCTCCCCAACTTTCCCATCAGATTAACCCCCCTCCTTCCCTCTGGGCCCGAACAAGGGGGACAGAAATACCCACACTCACCCAGCAACCAAGAGGGTCCCCAAACCACCTCTTCCTGCTGGGGGTATTGTTGACACTCACAGGCTGGCTCCCTGTCAAGAGAGAACTTGAAAAGTTATCACCCCTGGGCCACTCCCACTGGCCTCAGGTTCTTACAGATCAGCTGATCCACTGCTCCGCCACTTTAGAAATGGAAAAACGGAAGCCCAGGAGAGTGTTGGGGGCTGCTTGAAGCCCAGGGCTCAGCCAGGGACTAGACACTGGGCTTCTGGCTTTGCACTGCCTACCTCTGCTCCTGTCACACCCTCCCCCAGGAACAATAAGGAAATGAAAGGGAAGAAATTCTAGCCTCCTGCAGTGGGGGTGCAGGTCCCCTGAGGGCTTCCCCCCATCTCAGCCCCACCCTGGCAGGGGAGATCCGGCTTAGACCCGGACACCGGGCTTCATTTGAACCCCAGGGCGTGGGAAAGCCTAGGGTGGATTAGGGCAGCTAGAAAGCTTGAGGTCAGACCTCAAAGAGGACTTCCTGGTGGGTGGGGAGCCAGTAAAGGAGAGCCCTGGGGTCTCAGTCAGTATTACTCTGCTATACAAGAGCCTAACTGAGTTAGAGAATTGCGGGGAGGGGTGCCAGGAGGACTTAAGAATCCCTCCCCAACCATGGTTTCAGGGGACATCTAGGTCAACTGGCATAACAAAGTTCATTAAGAAAATGTTCTACATCCCACTTTGGTGAGTGGCATCTGGGGTCTTAAAAGCTAGCTAGCAGCCATCTAAGATGCATCAGTTGGTGCCAGCCCACCTGGAGCAAAGGAGAATGAAGAACACCAAAGACACAAGGAAAGTATTAGCCCAAGAGACAGAAAAGGCCTCATAAACCAGAGACTTCATCAGCCTGAGACCCGAAGAACTAGATGGTACCCGGCTACCACCAATGATCACCCTGACAGGAAATACAACAGAGAGTTCCCGACAGAGCAGGAGAAAAGTGGGGTGCAGAACTCAAAATCTAGTAAAAAGACCAGACTTAATGGTCTTAACTGAGACTGGAGGGACCCGGGAAGACATGGCCCCCGAACTCTCTGTTAGCCCAAAACTAAAACCATTTCTGAGGCCAACTCTTCAGACAAAGATTAGACTGGACCATGGGACATAAAACGATACTCGCAAAGAGTGTGCTTCTTAGCTCAAGTAGACACATGAGACTAAATGGGTGGCTCCTGTCCAGAGGCGAGATGCGAAGGCAGAGAGGGTCAGGAGCTGGTTGAATGGACAGGGGAAATCCGGGGTGGAAAGGAGGAGTGTGCTGTCACAGTATAGGGATAGCAGTTAGGGTCACATAACAACGTATGTATAAATTTTTGTAGGAGAGCCTAAGTTGAATTGTAAACTTTCACTTAAAGCACGATTAAAAAAAGAATCTCTCTCCAACTCTCTCTGGATCCCACTGAATTCATCGCCTCCCTTCCTTATTCTGGGGAGGGGGCAGAACCAGCCAACCAGGGGAAGACCAGTGGGTGGAAGAGGGGAGTAACTCAGGCTCCAGTTTCAGTGTTGAACTTCCCGGATGGTGATTCGGAGGGAAGGAGACAGAGAGATACTAAGATGTGCTGAAGGAGAGAGAGATGGGAGGTGGCAGGAGAGTAGGGGGGAGAGACAGAAAGCCAAGGAGAGGAGAAAGAGATGGAGGGGTGGAGAGAGACAGGAGGGATGGGATGGGGAGCAGACGGGGGGGGGGGGAGAGGTGGGGTTGAGGAGAGGAAGGCGGAGAAGCGAAGGGATAGTGGCTGAAGAGAGATACAGGGGAAGAGAGAGAGACAGAAGGGGAGTGAAAAGAGACACCGACCCTAAGGGGGAAGAGGAGAGGGAGAGCAAAGGAGATGGGGGAGAGAGAGAAGGGAGGAGAGAGTTGGGGTGGAGGGGAAGAGAGAGACGAGAGACAGAGAGAGTTGGGGGAAAGACAGATGGGAACAGAAAGAGAGACGGAGAGAGAGAACCATGGTAACGTGAGGAGGGAAAGGGCTTAGAGGTACTGAGACAGGGAAAGAGACAGACAAACAACCAACAGAGAGCTCCAGAGACACAAGAGAAAAGAGGTACCTGGAGAGGCTTGGGAAGGAGCAAGGGGAGGATTTCTCCACCGACCGGGACTCTGACCTGGGGTTGGTTGCCACCTGTCCCTGATTCCCTCAGTGGCCATGGGCAAGTTCCTGTTCTCTCTGGACTTTGGGACCCACAGGCACTTACAGTGCAGGCAGGGCATGAGATGGGACCCGCTGGCCCATGCTAAACGTGGCGCCAGCCAGAGGTATGGCAGCTCCCCCAGTGTCGTGGGACCCCAGCTGGGAATGGGGACACTCAGGGCCGATGGAGATGTAGATGGAAGAGGGAGGGGAGGGGAGGGGAGAGAGCAGGTGAGAGGGATAAATACAGAAGGAGAAAAACATCATCTACATCAGTTGTCATCAAGTCAACCTAACGATGACCCATGTGTATCAGAATAGAACTGTGCTCCACAGGGTTTTCAATGACTGATTTTTTTGGAAGTAGATCGCCAGGCCTTTTTTCCAAGGCACCTCTGCGTGGACTTGAACCTCTGACTTTCGGTTAGCATCTGAGCACATTAACCATTTGCACCACCCAGGGACTCCTACACCATCTTTGTTTTTGTTGTGTGCCATCGAGGCAATTCTGACTCATAGACTAGAACTACCCCATAGGATTTCCTAGGCAGTAATCTTTAAAGGAGCGGATCACCAGGTCTTTTCTCCTGAGGAGCTGCTCGTGGGTTTGAACCACTGACCTTTCAGTTAGAGCAGCCAAGCACTTAACCATTGTGCCACCAGGGCTCCTTCTTGTAGGTTTACGTCTACCATGCCTTATATTTTTCTTGTTTATCTTACTTTTATGCTTTTATAGTATGATCCAGAACACAGACTCTAGAGCCAGACTGCCTGGGTTCAGAATCCTAGTTCTGCCCCATACAGGCTGGGTGACCCTGAACAACTGCTCTGGGCCTCAGCTTCCTCAGCTGTAAAATGGGTATCATAATAGCACCTCCACCATGGTGTGGTTGTAAGGATTAAAGGAGACAGTTCCTGTGAAGTGCATGGCACAGCTGAATAGTTGTTGAATTTATGGAAGAATGTAAAACCAATTGCCGTGGGGTAGATTCTGACTCATGGCAACCCTATGTGTGTCGGAGTAGAACTGTGCTCTGTAGGGTTTTCAGTGGCTGATTTTGCAGAAGTGGATGGACAGGCCTTCTGAGGTGCTTCTGGGTAGATTTGAACCTCTGACCTTTTGGTTAGTAGCTGAATGCTTAACCGTTTGCACCACCCAGAGACTCCATGAAAGAATATAAAGAGGGTTATTTAGAGAGATGTAGAGATGTGTCTTGGAGCCCTGGTCGCACAGTGGTTAAGAGCTCAGCTGCTAACCAGAAGGTCAGCGGTTTGAATCCACAGCTGCTCCTTGAAAACCTGTGGGGCAGTTTTGCTCTGTCCTGTAGGGTCGCTATGAGTTGGAATCGACTCAGAGGCAATGGGTTTGCTTTTGGCTTGGCTTAGAGATGTGTCTTAGAAAAAGTACAGCCAGATGCCCCTTGGAAGCGAGGGTGGCAAGAGTTCGTCTCACGTACTTTAGACTTGTTTTCAGGAGGGATCAGTCCCTGGAGAAGGACATCATGCTTGGTAAAGGAGAGGGTCAGCAAAAAAAGAGGAAGACCCTTGTTAACCATTGTCGTAGGGCAACATTTGTAGTAACTGTTAAATGAGAAACTATTTTGTTCTGTCAGACTTCATCTTAAGTGAGAATAACAGCACAATTGGAAGAGCGTAGTCAATGTCACTGAACTGTGCATGTAGAAATTTTTTGAAATGGTGTATCTTTGGCTATGTGTATTTTCACCAAAAAAAAAGGTTGAGAAGTTAGAGGGTTAATATGTTGTGGGGTTGTTAACCAATGTCATAAAACAACATGTGTACTACTGTTTCATGAGCAACTATTTGTTCTGTAAGCCTTCACCTGAAGTACAATAAAAAAAAAGAAAAAAAAAAAAAAGAGGAAGACCCTCAACGAGATGGACTGACACAGTGGCTGCAACAATGGGTTCAAACATAGCAATGATTGTGAGGATGGCACAGGACCGCTCAGTGTTTCGTTCTGTTGTACACGGGTTGCTGTGAGTTGGAACTGACTGGATACCAACAACAGGGATACCGTATTTCATTAAGATGTGTATGTTTTTCCCATATGAACATTTCTGAGAAAGGAATGTGTTTTACAGTGGATATGTCTAACATTTATAATTGATGGTGGTTTTTTTCTGTTCTTAGTGATACATAAGGGAGCCCTGGTGGTGCAGTGGTTAAGCATTTGGCTGCTAACCAAAATGTCGGCGGTTTGAACACACCAGTGGCTCTATGGGAGAAAAGACCTGGTGATCTGCTCCCGTAAAGATTACAGCTTAGGGAACCCTATGGGCAGTTCTACTCTGTCATACAGAGTTGCTATGAGTTGAAATCAACTCGATGGCAACAGATATTGATACATAAAAGAACAGGGCACTTTTTTTTTTTAGTTTTTTCCCATACAAAAATTTATACATAGTTATGTGACCCTAATTGCTCTCCCCATACTGTGACAGCACACTCCTTTCTACCCCGATTCCCCGTGTCCATTCAACCAGCTCCTAATCCTCTCTGCCTTCCCATCTCCCCTCCGGACAGAAGCTGCCTGTTTAGTTTCTTGTATCTACTTGAGCTTAGAGGCACACTCCTCACGAGTATCAATTTATGTCCCACGGTCCAGTCCAATCCCTGTCTGAAGAGTTGGCCTCAGAAGTTGTTTTAGTTCTGGGCTGATAGAGAATCCAGGGGCCATGCTTTCCAGGGTTCCTCCAATCTCAGTCAGTCCATTAAGTCTGGTCTTCTTACTGGAATTTGAGTTCTGCACCCCACCTTTCTCCTGCTCCATCAGGGACACTCTGTTGTGTTCCCTGTCAGGGCGGTCATTGGCGGTAGCCGGGCACCATCTAGTTCTTCTGGTCTCAGGCTGATGAAGTCTCTGGTTTATGTGGCCCTTTCTGTCTCTTGGGCTAATACTTTCCTTGTGTCTTTGGTGTAAAAGAACAGTGCACTTTATAAACATGGTGTCTTAGATTTGGTGATAGATGGTAAATAGATGATATATATTAGGTTGAAACACATGAATTCTGTTACTCAAATACTTTTGACTTTAAAAAAAAAAGTAGTATTTTTTACCTAAAGGATTGATAGACAGCTATACATATATGTAGATTAGATTATTAGATAGATCAGAAGTTCTCATTTTTTTCAGGTCTCAGGACCTTTTCACCGTCTTAAAAGTGATCGAGGATCCCAAAAAGTTTTTGTTGATGGGGATTATGTCTATTGATACAGGTAGTCCCCAGCTTACAACGTATTTGAGTTATGACGAACCGCACTTAGAACCTTCCTTTTTTTTTGTACAGTTTATCATTAGTAATATGTACTATATACATAGAGTGTTGTAGCACATAATTTGCTAATGTCATCATATCTGCAAGTTTATATGTAATGTCTCCAACCCCCAAAGACAAATAAAGATCGGATTTATAAAAATACTGATAATAAAAGGCAATAATAATGAAAACTTAAAAAAAAAATTTGAGGTATTCGACTTACGTCACAACCAACTCACGACAGAGTTGTCGGAACTGACCCCCGTCGTAAGTCGGGGACTACCTGTATATACCATATTGGGAATTAAAACAGAAAATTTAAAAATACGTATCAATTTTCATTTTAAAATAGCAATAACTTATATACATAACACGTTTTTATTGAAAAAACTGTATTTCCAAAAATTGTAGAGATAAGAGTGGCATTGTTTTATATTTTTGCAAATCTCTTTAATGTCCAGATCAAAAGGAGACGCTGGATTCTCATAGCTGCTTCTGCTTTCGGTCTATTACGATATCACATGTCATGCAGCTCTGTAAAACTCCACTGTATACCCATGACAGAGTGCAAAAGGCAAAAAGAAGCGTGAAAATGGTTTTGACCCCCTTGTTGCTGTTAGTTGCCATCAAGTTGGCTGACTCATGGTGACCCCACGCACAACAGGATCGGACTGTCATGATCTGTAGGGTTTACACTGGCTGAGTTTTGGAAGTAGATTGCCAAGCCTTTCTTATTAGTCTATCAGTCTGGAAGCTCTGCTGAAACCTGTTCAGCATCATAACAACACGCGCACCTCCACTGACAGATGGGTGGTGGCTGCGCTTAAGGTGACATGGCCAGGAATAGAACCCGGGTCTTCTGCATGGAAGGCAAGAATTCTACCACTGAACCACCACTGCCCCCTTTTGATGTCGTGGACACCCTGAAGGGGTCTTGGAGACTCCTCAAGGTTTCCTGGACCACACTTTGAGAACCGTTTAAAGATGGAGCTTGCGGGCATGAGCGCTCAGGGGAGGGAGGACAGGGAGTGGGAAGAGAGATATTAAGAGACAGCTTTCTTCGGAGAGGAGGAGTCCTGGTGGTGCAGTGGTTTAGCACCCCGCTGCTAACTGAAAGGTTGGTGGTTCAAACCCACCCGCCACTCCACGGGAGAAAGATGTGGCAGTCTGCTTCTGAAAAGATTACAGCCTTGGAAACCCTATGGGGCAAATATACTCTGTCCTGTAGGGTCGCTGTGAGTCAGAATTGACTTGACGCCAACAGGTTTGGGTTTGATTTTGGTATCCACAGAGAGAGTTAATGATGGAAGGGACTGGTAGAAAGAGGCAAGACAGACAGACAGATGGACATCAGCGACCCTCTACTAACCAGCAGATGGAGACCCACTGACCCCTCACCATCTCTCTTTCTCTCCATGCAGGTCTACTCCCCGGTGACCCCAGTGCCCACCATGGCCCCCCTAAACTCCTACATGACCCTGAACCCTCTGAGCACTCCCTACCCCCCGGGGGGGCTCCCTGCCTCCCCATTGCCCTCTGGACCCCTGGCACCCCCAGCCCCTGCAGCCTCCCTGGGGCCCACCTTCCCAGGCCTGGGTGCCAGCAACAGCGGGGGCAGCAGCTCAGGGTATGGGGGCCCAGGCCTGGGGCTGGTACATGGGAAGGAGCTGCCGAAAGGGTACCGACGGCCCCTGGCCCATGCCAAGCCACCCTATTCCTACATCTCGCTCATCACCATGGCCATCCAGCAGGCGCCGGGCAAGATGCTGACGCTGAGCGAGATCTACCAGTGGATCATGGACCTCTTCCCCTACTACCGGGAGAACCAGCAGCGCTGGCAGAACTCCATCCGCCACTCACTGTCCTTCAACGACTGCTTCGTCAAGGTGGCACGCTCCCCGGACAAGCCAGGCAAGGGCTCCTACTGGGCTCTGCACCCCAGCTCAGGGAACATGTTCGAGAATGGCTGCTACCTGCGCCGCCAGAAGCGCTTCAAGCTGGAGGAGAAGGTCAAGAAAGGGGGCAGTGGGACCTCCACCGGGAGGAACGGCACAGGGTCCGCCACCGCCACCACGGCCACCACCACTGCTGCCACCGTTGCCTCCCCGCCACCCCAGCCCCACCTTCCACCCACTGAGCCTGAGGCCCAGGGTGGGGAAGACGTGGGGGCTCTGGACTGTGGCTCACCCACTTCCTCCACACCCTACTTCACTGGCCTGGAGCTCCCAGGGGAGCTGAAGTTGGACGTACCCTACAACTTCAACCACCCTTTCTCCATCAACAACCTGATGTCGGAACAGACACCAGCGCCTCCCAAACTGGACATGGGGTTTGGGGGCTATGGGGCTGAAGGTGGGGAGCCTGGGGTCTACTACCAGGGCCTCTATTCCCGCTCTCTGCTTAATGCATCCTAGCAGGGGAGGTGAGAGCATGGTGGGTGGGGTATGGCTGTAGCTCACACCGTCAGGCTCTCGGGGCCTGATCCTCCTGGTTGACACTTTTGCTTGTCCCACCAGTTAACATCTCAGTTGGTCTACTGCTAGCTGTGATGACTGCCGTCTGAAGACATCCTGTTGATCCATTGGGTACTGTGATGACCACCATTGCCACAATCTTGGTCGGCCCATTGGGTAGGGTGAAGACCGCCATGTTGATTGATATTATTGGTTGATCCATTGGGTGCTTGATGGCCACCGTCTAGGCTGATAATCTTGGTTGGTCCACTGAGTGCTGTGATGGCCATCTTTTTGGCTGACATTTTGAGTGTGACGGTGATACCATTTCAATCCCTTCTTCTTTGTTTGGCCCTTTGGGTGCTGTGATGGCTTCTTTCTTGGTAGACTCCTTGGCACAGTAGGCGCCAAATTGGCCACCATTTTGTATAACATCTCTTTTGGCCCATTGGGCGCTATGATGGCCACATATTGGCTGGCTGACGTATCAGTGGACTGTTATGCACCATGATAGCCACCACAGTCCCTGTGTTGGCCATGCTGGTACTATCTCTTTGGTGTGGGTTGGGTAGGGGATGGAGCTGGGAATACTCCTTGGTTTTTTTGGAGCCCATCCCCCTCCTCTGGTCCGGAAGAAACCAGAAGGGGCTGGTTAGGGAGTGGGGAATTTCTACTGAAGTCTGGTTCTTGCCTGGGAAGCGGGATACTGGCTGTGTTTGACGATTAAAGGCACCGTTTCTGCCTTTTTCTGCATGTCTCTTTTCCTTGGCGATGGGCCCTGTGGGGCTTGAACACCTGAGTTTCTGTTCCCCTGTCCCCTCTCCTTCCTGCCCCTAAGAGCTCTGGGGGAGGGGGCGGGAGAGGCATCGACCTGACCTTTGGCCCTTTGCTGTCCCTGACCCCGCGGACAGTTTGTTCAAAGATAGCAGCCCCCGCAGTGTGGGGCCAGGGCAGTAGGGGGAGGTGGCTCTGTGGTGACCAAGGCCATCTCCCCACCCCCACTTCCCAGACACACACCTCTAGTCAATCCCTCTGAGTATCAGGGAGCCTGGGGGTTACTCAATTTTTGAATAAGCTGGGCAGAGGGGAAAGGGACAGATAGGTGTTAATCAAAAAACTGGAGACAGTGTGTGTGTTGGCATTGATCAATGGGTTTATGTGGGTGTGTGTAATGCCATGTGCTGTGTGTCTGCCTGTTCAAGTGTGTGTGTGTGTTGTGAGGGCCTCTGTGGGTCACAGGATATCACTATACCCATGGGGGTCCCTGTGGTCTACCGCAAAGTGTTGCCTGTTGTTTGTATCCCTCAATTGTGCGAGGAGGACTTCAGTCTCTGGTTTTGTGTGTCTGTTCAACCTCTGGGTGTGTGCTTACGTGGGTGTCTTGGGATATTAGATCTTGTGTATGTGTCTTCATTGTTTTGTGTTTGTGGTTCTCTTTGGACACTGATTTCTGGGTCCCTTTTGGGTCTCACATGATTAGGAGTGTGTCTCTGTATGTCAGTTTGTCTGGACACCCACAGCCTCAAAGAGTATGCATCCAGGTTGTGGGTCTGCCTGTCATTGTGTGTCTTGCGTGTATCTCTGGGAGTCAACGTATGTCTGTGTGCTTATGACAAAGTATGTCTCTGTGTGTGTGTGTGTGTGTGTGTGTGTTTGCAGTGCCCATTTTTGCTGTGTGTCTGCCACTTTTGTGCTTGTATGTAAGTGTGTGTGGAGGGTCTGCCCACCCTAGAGGGTATCTGTCTCTCTTGGGGGTGGGTGTGTGGGGAGGAGTCTCTAGGGGGAGGGACCTGGGTGTCTCTGTTCCTCTGGTCTCTCCCTGCCCTAGACTCTGAGTCAGAGTCTCTGTCTCCCAGGTGTTCTGAGGGAGTGGCTCTCTAGGAGACGCAGCTGTGTACTTCACCCCCCTTATTTCACAGACTGGAAACTGAAGCCTGGAATGGGAAGGGGCTGGGCCAAGGCCTTTCAGTGTGGCAGGAGCAGGTGGGCAGGGCTGGTCTGACATTGTTGGCCATGCCATTACTGTCTCTTTGGTGTGGGTTGGGTGGAGGATGGAGATGGGAATACTCGCTTTGCCTTTGCCTTCTTGGTCATTGCCTCTTTAGCCACTCATTCATTCCTTTATTCAGCGAGCCATTCATTCATTCAAAGATCAAAGACTTTGCTTATCGGCCTGTGTGTGTATGTGTTTAGTGTGTGTATATGTGTGTGTGTGTGATATGTGTGTATATGTGTGTGGTGTATGTGATGTGTGTTTGTGGTGTGTGTATATGGTATGTGTGTATGTGATGTGTGTGGTGTCTGTGTTATGTGTGTGATGTGTGTGTGTTGTATGTGGTGTGTATGTGATATGTATGTGGTGTGTGTGTGGTGTGGGTGACAGATGTGTGTCGTGATGTGTGTGTGGTGTGTGTATGTTGCGTGTGGTGTGGTGTGTGTGTGTGACGTGTGTGTGGTGTGGTGTGGGTGACAGATGTGTGTCGTGATGTGTGTATGGTGTGTGTATGTTGTGTGTGTGACGTGTGTGTGGTGCGATGTGTGGTGTGTGTGTGTGGGTGGTATGTGTGATGTGTGTGCTGTCTCTCGCAGTTTCCACGTATCTATCTCCTTATCTCATAGTGTCATCTCTGTGTCACTGTGTCCCTGACCCTCTCTGGTGCCTTTCTCTCTGCCCGTTGGTTTCTTTGACTACAATGCTCGATCGTTCTCTGTCAGACGGTTGTCCTCGCAGCCTCTGAGTCTTGGCCTCTCTGTGTGTGTCTGATTCTTTCTGTTGCTTTGACTCTGTCTTTCCCTTTCTCTGGGACTCTGCCTCCTTCTCTTGGGGGCTCGGTCTTTTCCTCTCTTGGGGTCTGTCTCCCCTCCTTCCTTGGATCTCTGGTCTCTCCCTGCTCTCTCTGGCCTCCCTCCCTCTCCGGCTCCCCGAGTTTCCGCCTGTACCTGCCACCGCAGGCCACTGGGCCCTCTATTTCTGTCGCTGTGCCCGCCTTGCCCGGCTGCGTGTCACCCCCGCCCCCTGCCGCGCTGCCTCCTTGTCAGCCGTCCCACCAGCCTCGCTGTCCTGGGCAGGCCGGGGAATTCCTTCTGGTTCCTGGAAAAAACAACTGGGGCCGAGAGAAAGGCCCTCAGTCTCCCTGGGTGCCCGACCCCCTCCCTCGGGCCTGGGGGTCTCTCCCAGAGTCAGGCGGCCCGAGGCAGGAAGCCCTGCGGTTTCTGGCTTCTCCCAGGCGGCCTCCGGATCTGGCCCCCGCCCCCCGGCCAACAGCCCAAATATTATTCCGCGGGAGGAGTCGGTGGTGGCAGGAGGAGGCCCAGGCTGAAAGAGGCTTTCAGGGCAGCCAGGCCTGGGGCTTCCTGTCCCCAGACCCGGGCCTCAGGCCGCCCCAGTGGGGACCTCAGGTGGCCGGAGGGGTGGGGTGTTGTTGTAGGGTCCTGGCGGGAGGGTGGGGCCATCCATCGGGGTGTCTGGTGGCCACCAGCTGGGCGGGTGTGGGCAGGTGTGACCCCCTACCCCAGGGACAGCCGGCTCCTGTCCAGCGTGGAAAAGTACCACGGTCAGACGTGGGATGCATGGACAGACATGGGGACGCCAGGGATCAGGGATGCAGGGGCAGCCATGGGGACACCTGGGGAGGCCTGGGCTGGAACAGAGGGAACTGGACACAGCCTGTGGGCCTGAGGTGACATGGCCCAAAGAAGGGCCAGGTCAGGATCCCAGCTATGGGCAGAGGGCTGTCTGCATGGGAAGGCCCCAGATGATAATGATAATGTTAATATTAATAGCTAAGGAACCCTAGTGGCACAATGGTTAAGCACCCAGCTGGTAACTGAAAGGTTGTCAGTTCAAATCCACCCAGGGGATCTGCGGGAGAAAGACCCGGCGATCTGCTCCCATAAAGATTTCAGCCTAGGAAACCCTATGAGGCAGTTCCACTCTGTCACACGGGGTCACTATGAATCAGAATCCACTCGACGGCACCTAACAAGAACGATAACAACAATGTTAATAGCTAGTAGTGCTTCCCATGAGTTCAGCATTATGGGAACGCCTTACAGGAATCAGTTCACTCAGGCCTCCCCCCACCATTTGATTGTTGGTGGAACTGAGGCACAAAGGGGTGAAGAGATAGATAGTGAGGGCCACAGAGATACTGAGTGGGGGAGCTGGGATTTGACCTCCGGCCTTCTGTCCCAGAGTCCTTAACCTCCACGCTATTCCAGAGGCTTGGTAGGGTGGCAATAACACAGTGGGGTCCTGGGGTCCCATGTCTTCCCTCAAAGTCACCCCTACTCCCTGCCATAACCTGCTATGGGAGGAGGAAGGTGGCACCCCCAGAAGCTAGCAGTTCGGGCCATTTACCAGAGTGTGTGTGTCTGTGTCAGCGTGTTTGTCACTGGCTCTGGTGATCTCTTGAGTCTCTTGCTGTCACTGTGTATCCATGTCATCGTACCTGCAGGCTCATGTGCTACTCTGTGATGTGTCTCTGCTCGGCGTGTTAGTGTGTGTGCTTGTATGGCTCTGTGTCCAAGTCTGTCACTGTCATTGCCCTTTGTGTGTCTGTCACTGTGTTTGTGTCATTGTGTATGTGTGTACGTCACTGTCTATCATAGTTTTCGGGGTGTCTGTCACTGTGTGTATATTTGTGTCTGTCACTGTGTTTGTGTCACTGTGTATGTGTGTCTGTCCTGTGTTCTCTGTCACTATGTTTGTGTTTTGTCACTGTATGTGTGTCTGTCACTGTATTTTTGTGTCTGTCACTGTCATTGTCTTGGGTGCCTGTCACCGCTGTGTGTCTGTCACTTGTGTTTTGTCACTGTGTCTCTGTATCTAACAACACGGTTACCTGTCATGGTGTTCTGTATGGCTCTCACTGTGTGGCTCTCACTGTGTCTGTTACAGTGTGTCCCTGTTACTGTGTTCTGTGTGTCTGTTACTGTGGATGTGTCTGGGTGTCTGTCGCATATCTGGCACTGTGTGCCACTGGGTCTGTCCCCCTATGTGTCACCATGGATCCAGATGTCACGGTGTCTGTTACTCACTGCCCAGGCCACAGGTGGGCGTGTCAGGCCTGCTGGTGCCAGGGCTGGGGCCCAACCTGTCCCACCCTTGCCTGCCATGGGCCAGGCTGGGCGCCTGTTTGCAGTGCCTGCCCCAGGTAAACACCAAGATCCGGAACCCTAGGGCCACCTCCCTCGCCTCCACTCCCTGCCCCTCAGCCTGCTCTGGGCCGGGCTGGGCAGAGCCCCCCACAGGCGGTGACCCCAAATGGGAGACGGGCCTAATCCTCCCCCACCCATGGTCACCAGCTTCCCAGGGCCTCCCAGCTTGGCCCCAGCCCTGTCTGTCTGCTTCTCTCTGGGTGGGTCCCTCTCTGGGTGTCTCCTGACAGCTCTCTGTTTCTTTCCGTCCCTACTTCTCTCACCTGGGTTTCTCTTTAATGACCCTCGTCTTCATTCGGTCACTGTCCCCCTTCCCCTGACTTTTCCTGTCTTTCTTTGGTGATGTTCAATTTCTTGGTCTGTTTTTCTGATGTTTCCATTTGAGTTGGTCTGCTCTCGCTGGGTGGCACAAATGGTTAAGCACTTGACTACTAGTCAAAAGGTTGGCACCACCCAGAGGTGCCTCGAAAGACAGGCCTGGCGATCTGCTTCTGAAATGAAGCCTTGAAAACCCTACGGAGCAGTTCTGCTCTGTCACATGGGGTCGCCAGGAGTCAGAATTGACTTGATGGCAGCTGATAACAACACTCTCTCTGCCGCTTAGTTTCTGCCTCTGTGTCTCTGCCAGGCGTCTCACTTTGTCACTCTCTCTCCTTCCCTCTGTCTCTCTGGGTCCCTCTCAGCCTGTGTCCCTCAGTCTTTGCAGCTATCTCTGTGGGTCTCAGAGCCCCGAGGGCCTCTCCATGCCCGGGCCCTTCAGGGAATGTGTGGCCCCCAGCCTCTCGGCCCTAGCCCACTGGTGTATATATATATAAAGGTGTATATACATATTATTTATATCTGTACCCGGGGGCAGGAGGGGCAGACACTGGAGCCTTTGTGTAGCCACTGCCTGCTGCCCAGCCACCAGCCACTCCTCTCCCTTCGTCCCTGCCGCCCGCTGGCCTCCACTACCCCCGCACAGAAAGGTTCCTGTGGGGCCTGCCAGCTTCCTGCGCCCAAGGTGTGAGTGGGCACGCCACGGGCGAGGCAGGCAGGGAGGCCGGGGCATTTTCCAGCTCCAGGGAAGCTTTCCGGGTGGGGAGGGCTCTGGAAGGAATGGAACGTCTCAGCCGGGATGCTGTCTGTCTGCTGTCCCTGGGCATCCCCGGGTCCTTAGCTGGCCTCTCCTTGGGGTTCTCTGAGTCTGTCTCCTCCATCCAAATGTCATGATGACTTTTTCTCTGTTGGTTTGGGTTTCATTCATTCGTGCACATCCTGTTGTTGGGCATCTGGGCTAGGCCCTTTGTTGGGTCCAGGACACATAGATAAATGGCATGCTGCAGTCTGTCCCAGCTAATTCTTTGCCGTCTCTGTGGCATTTGCTCCATCCCACTGCTTGAAACTCTCCATTGTTCCCATTAGAACAAAATCCAAAGTCCTTATCATGGCCTACAGGGTCCCCTGACAGCCCTCCACTACCTTTGTGATTTCATTTCCTATGGTCCTGCCTCACTGCTCCCTTGGATGCTTCTGGAACAAACCAAGCAGGCTCCTACCTCAGGGCCTTTGCACATGCTATCCCTTGGATTGCCTCTGGCTCTCTCCCTTCCCTCCTTCAGTTCTCAGCTCCAGTGTCATGGAGCCCTTACAGACCTCCCTCTAAAATAGCAAACTCCATCACTCTCTAGCCCCACTCTGGTTTATTTTTTCCTTTGTAGGACATGCCGCTCCATGGCATAGCATATTTTATGGGCCTGTCTGTATCTCCCACTTGAGAGTAGGGGCTCCAGGAGAGTAGAGCCTCCAATACTTGCTACAAGGTAGAAGCTGAATAAGCATTTGTTGAGGGAGAGAAAGAACCCATTCATCTATTCATCCATTAAATTGGCCCTGTGCTGGGTGAGGAGTCCCTGGGTGGTACAAATGGTTAATGCACTCAGCTGCTAACTGAAAGGTTGGAGTTTTGAGTCTACGCAGAGCTGCCTTGGAAGAAAGGCCTGGTGATCTACTTCTGAAAAATCAGCCATTGAAAGCCCTATGGAGCACAGTTCTACTCTGACACACATGAGGTGACCATGAGTCAGAATCCACTGGATGGAACTGGCGCTGGGTGATGCTGAGGACAAAGCAGCGACCAAAATAGTCCCAGCCTTGTCATCACAGGCTCACAGTTCAGTTCCCAGACAGTGATGACCCAAAGTGGGCCGTGCTGGGATGGGGAAAACCTGAGGGTCTGTGGGAGACCAGAAGAGGCATCTGAAGCAGCCTGGGAGTCAGGGAGAGCTTCCTGGAGGAGGTGTTAGCTTAAGTTGAGATCTGGAGGATAAGAGTGTGAGCCAGGGACTAGGGACTGGGTGATCAAGAGAGACCCAGCCTTCCCCTTCTGTCTCGTAATACTTTTGAGTTTGAGAATGTCTTAACCGTCTAGTACAGACAGACCTGTGTCCTTGATTTCCCAGAACTCCATCTCTCTCTCTCTCTCTCCTCACATGCTCTTAAATTACTATGTTTTGTGCTACTTTCAGAATACTTCTTAATCTCTGTTCTTCTTCGTTGTTGTTAGTTGCCGTGGAGTCAGTTCTGACTCATGGAGATCCCATGTGTGCAGAGTAGAACGGTCCTCCCTAGGGTTATCAAGGCTGTGAGATTTTGGAAGCAGATTGCCAGGCTTCTCTTCCAAGGCACCTCTGGGTGGGTTCGACTCACCAACCTTTTGGCTTGCAGTCGAGCATTTAACCATTTGCGCCACTCAAAGTCTCCTCATATGCTCTTTATTCCCCTGTCTCTTCATGTCTCTCTTCTCTCTCCCTCCTTCAGGGTCTCTATTATTGGTGTATTGTCGGTGGAGCTGTCTCTCTCAACCTATCTGGACATTTCTCCATTGAGCTCTTGTTTCTGAATGTTGGTCTCATCTCCCTTGGCTCAGGGGGTCTCTCCCTGGCTCTCTCTCTCCTCCTCTGTGTCTTGTCTCTTTCAGTGAGCTGCTTTCTCTTTACATCTCTCCCTCCCCATCTTTGCCTGGATCTTTCTGCTTCTCCCCTTTCTCAAAGCCTATTCACCCACTCACAGATCCCCAAATAAACCCAGAAGCCCCTCAACCCTGGCTCCACCACAACCCTGGGGGGAGGGGGACTGATCCAGCCCCCCCCCCCCACACACACACACAGGTCAGGCCTTCTGCTAGGTTAATGGTTAACCCAACCTCTATCTAGAATACACACCAGCTAGGCTGGGGGTGACACCCCTGCCCCCCACCCCCCTACCCACCAGCTGTTCTTAAAGGACCAGGTGTCCTACACAGCTCTCCATCCCCGACTGGGGCATACGGGACCTGGTGTCTGGAGGACTTCAGCACTGAGGATTTGGGGCAGGGGGGATACCCAGCCTTTGGGGCAGCAGAGCTGAGCCAGTGGAAGCTGGGAGGGGAACCCAGGTATGGAGCTCCAGCGTCTCCCTTGCCCCAGGCTTATCGCCTGGGTGTATTTAATCAGGGGTGGTTTTCTCAGCCCTGCCCAGAGCCAGGCTGGCAGTGCCAGGGATGACAGAACACCCGAGACCTGGAGGCTGGGGGATGGGACCCCTGGGTCCAAAAACTGGGGGTTCAGGGTACTAGGACCCTCCAGATGTGGAAGACGAAGCCCCAGTGTCCCTGATACTTGGGAGCTGGGACATGCAGAGCTGCCAGGTGTGAGGCGGACACACGGGTGACCAGGATGGGTCAGGACATTCTGGTCCTCTAGACTGAGGTGATGAAACACTTGGGTGCCTGAGATCTGGGGGCGAACTTGGGTCTCCCAGCCATGAGTGCTCCCGAGTGATGAAAGACACTATCATCTCTCCTTCCACCCGCTGCCTTTTCGACCCTGCATTCCCCCTTCCTGGAATCACCATCTCAGGGTGGCAGAGGACGACGCCCGGGTGGGGGCTGGGCTCCTACAGCCGTCCCCCTCACCTTAACCCCTGCTTTGCCGCAGTGGGTTAATGCCCGCCCCGTGACGTCAGCATGCAGGAAGTCCTGGTTAATGATCAGCCCACTCGGACAGGTGCGGGACAAGGCCGCGCACATCAGAGGCGGCCGCGGGGGGAGCGTCTTTTCCCCCGGCCATCACGACGTTCTAGGGTGGCCGCCGATGGCGCTCGTCTCCCATTTCTAACTTCCCAGGTGTCCGCCTCTAAAGGCTCTCTGGCACCCCAGAGATCTTGTTTCCAAGAAACCAGTTAGTTTATCCTGTGGAGGTCAATTTTTCCTCGAGTTATCCCTCTAACAGTCTAGCCTCAGTTCCCTCCTTGCTCAGCAGGAACCCACTGCCCCGTCTCTCCCTTCTCATAAGCACCTACTCCTCCACATTCACAAAGAATGGACCAGCAACAGGAAAAAAAAAAAAAAAAAAAACCAACCCTATGCAAGTGCCATCCCGTTTCTGAGCCTCAGGTCTGTCACCTGGAAAACGGGCGGTTGGCTAGAACGTTTGTGGGCAGCATTTGCAAAAACAGCCAGCAGGCCGTCTGGGTGAAGGGCGCCACCTGGAGGTTTCAAGGCAACAGCCTCTCCCTGCAGGATTAGTTTGGTCCCTAAGGAGGCGCAGCATCGCAGTCAACTGAGGGACCCAGAAGAAAAAAAAAACCACCTTTCGGTTTATTGAAGGAAACGGGGTGGGAGAGGGGAGACAATAAAATGCTTTTGCTTCGTTTATAAAGAGCAAGATTTCAGGAGACCCCTTCTCAAGGAAGAAGGCAATTCTCCGCCAACTACAAGCAGCAGAAAAGCCAAGCCAAGGAATGGAGAGGGAAATTGAAGGGGCCTGGGGACCCCAAACACCCCCTCGGACAGGAGCCACAAGCTTTCTCCCCCCGCCCCCAATGCATCTACCCCAGGGAACCCATCGGGGCTGACGAAGGGAGTATGTACACGGGTGGGGGAGGCACTGGGTTGGGTGGGGGAGGGAATAATTTATCCACAGCAGAGGTCATCGGTGAGGGGGCAGGGAGCAGTAGCCTGGTGGCAGTGGTGGCCTAGGGGTCCCGCTCTTTCTTGACCTTGATGTCTCCAGCAAGGATGGTGGCAATCTCACCCTGCATGAAGGCCCAGGGGACAGAGGAGCCCACAAGTGGGCACTTGTCTCCACTGGGGCAGTACACCTCACCCGCTGGGCCCTGCGCCTTGATAAACTCCCGAGAGCAGGGGAAACAGAACTTGTGTCCGGGCACTGAGGGGCACTGGACGAAGTGGGTGTCTTCCAGCCGTTCCCGGCATAGGGTGCAGCACAGGGGGGCCCCCGGGGTGGCCCCGGTGCCGCTCCCACCTCCGCTGACAGCTTCGGCCCCTGCCGTGGGGCTGACTTCTGCCTCACCATTGCGAGACACCAGCCGATGCTGGGCTGGAGGCTGGGCTGTGGAGGAGGCTGCAGGGCTGGCACCGCCCGCCCGCAAGGGGCCCCCACCTCCACTAGGGTCCTTGGGTGAGTGCCCCAGGGCCTCGGCCACATTCTTCAGAGCAGCAATGGGTGAGGGCACACCGGGGGTCTCCGCGGTATACGGGCCCCCAGGTGCCACCCAGTGCCGCTGCTGCTGCTCCTCGGTGGTCAGCTTCCCAGCCGCCTCGCCTTCTGGCTCAGGGGATGCCTTGCGACGGCGGGGTGTGGGCGCCAGGTTCCGGGATGGGGCTCGAGGGGGCGGCCCACACAGGGCTGCAGAGGCCGGCTCTGGGTACTGCTGGGGCAGGGCCTCCGCGGGAGCTGGCTCTCGGAAGCTGCGGACCCCATCGGTAAGCAGCTCACCCAGCTGGCGCCATTCCCCTGAGCCATGCCTGCGCTCATATTCGAGGTACTTGAAGCCTGAGGAGGCCAGGGCCTTGCCTGGCTCCCGCAGAGCATCATGGAACATCTGTCGAGCCACTGCCAGGACTCCGGCGTACACATTGCCCGAACCACATGGATACTCGGTGAAGAGCTTCAACTCGAACTCGTAGCCTGGAGGGCGGGCAGTGGCATCAAAGGCGAACACCCGCCCCACCAGCCCGTGATCCTTCTTGAAGCGGACATTGAAGGGGGCGCAGGCAGACAGTGCCAGCAGCTGCTCGCGCACCGCTTTGGGCCGCCCGTGCCACTCCTCTGCTCGGCCCCGCATGGCCTCGTTCAGTTCTGCCAGACAGTCCGCATTCCTCTGCTGTTTCTCCTTCTCGAAATCAGAGCCGAAGGTTGGACGGGCAGGACTCAAACCAGGTGCCAACGTCAGGCCCCGGCTTCCCAGGCCGGACGCTGCTGCTGCCAGGAGCCCGGGAGGCACCAAGCCGGGCATCGAGCCAAGCAGGGCCCTTCGAGCCCCCTCGGCCACGGCCTCTTCTCTGCCCAGCCCATTAGCCAGACGGGACCCCAGGGTATACTCCAGGGCGGGGGAAGGCAGAGGGAGGCGGCCCGACGAAGTAGCTCTGTCATAACGGTCCTGGCCCGAGACGCTGCCGCCTGCGCCCGACGGCTGGGGCTGAGCCTGTGGGGGCGGTAGCTGAGGCCCCTGCGCGGTGGCCGCTGCCAGGTCCTTGGTGGACGGGTGCTTGAGGGCCGGGGGCCCAGGCGAGCGGCCCTCAGGGAGCACGTGGCTGCGCTTAAGCTGGCGGGCAGCGTCGATGAGCAGCTCTATGCGGTCCGCGCCCTCGAAGTTCACGCAGCCGCGGCACACGGCCTCGCTGAAGTCCCACACCATGGCCCACGGCATCTTAGGCAGATCGCACAGGTAGCACCACTGGCGGCGGGACGCCTGCACCGACGCCATGGCCCCCGTGCGCGTGCCGCCGGGCCCCCGCGTTCCACCTGCCGCCCACGTTCGATCCGCGCCGCAGAAGTTCGATTTGCGTCCCCGGGACCGCGCGAGCCACGGCCCGGCCTCCCAGCCGGATCCAGGCCCGGCCCCCCTTCCCCGCCCCCTGGGCCCTAAGCCTTTTTCCTCACTCTCGCCCCTCCTGAAAAGGCAGGCAGAGGCACGTCGGGGCCCTCGGCCGGTCCGGGCTCCGGGCCGAGGGGCACAGGTCGGGCCCCGCGATGGGCCGCGGGCACCGCCGCCTCGGGCTCCCGCCGCTCCCGCCGCCGCCGCTGCAACGGCCGCCGCCACCTCCACCTCCTTCCTCTGCCCCAGAGGCCGTTTCGCAGGGAAAGTTACATAACGCTACGGCAAAGCCTTCTGGGAAACGTAGTCCCGCAGGGGCCAGCTCTTAAAGGGGACGGCGGGCAGCAGGGGGGGCTCGCCGCCTCTCCGCGCGCGCCCTTCCCTTTCCTCGCCACCGGGCGGGGTGTGCGGTGCGCTCCGGGGAGCTGAGGCGCAAGGGTTGAGAGTGGGAATGTGATACGAATGATCAGAGCTACAATGGCTTCAGATATGGTGGGGGGTGGACAGGTTGCCGGGTGTCTATTTCTGCGCGGACTTGCTGTGCAGCTTTGAGCAAAAGTCTTGCCCTCTCTGAGCCTCAGTTTCCCCGCCCATCAAAGGAAGAGGCGGGCTAATGACGAGTTAGGAAAGCCGCAGCTCCTGGGGCGGAGCAGAGCGCCCTCATTGGATGATTTCAGAGCTGGGAGGCCGGGAAGCTGTCAAATGCGAGGGATTGTCCACTTGGCACTTGGTTCTCCCCAGATTCTTGGATATCTGCCTCTGGCTGAGGCCGGGAAAAGTCGTAGAAAGGAAAAGACTTCAGGCCTCTGCCTCAGTGTCCCCATATGGCAAAGGAGCAGTGGTCGAGCGCCCTCCAACTCTGTTTTAACTCTGCCGGCGCGCTCTGGCTTCCAAAGGGTTACACCGCTGGTTTCTCCGCCCCCCTCCCAACTTCACTACACTTCCCCAAATGCTCTGCGGGGTGGATAAACTGACGCATTTCCGCAGGCTAGGAGGTGGGGGAAGGCCTTCACGGTTCCCCGTGTTTGTACCCGCCCCCCCCCCCCCCCCACCTTCTGTGCTCTCGGAGCACCGCGTTTGGGGAACCCTCACCCCCTGTTGCTCCCCAATTTGGAAAAAGAGAAGGAGGCCAGAGATGGCGAGCAAGGTGGTGTCTGTAACCACCTCCCCCAAAATTGAGTGCTTACTACCTGCTAGGGCCAACCCAGACTTTGGGAACCCCCAAGTTTTCTCTCCCAGGAACCGGAGACACTGTAGAGGCAGGCCGGGGAGGGGGTGGTGGTGCGGACCTCCAGGTTCTAACCCACATTAGCCTCCCTCTCTCTCTAGGCCTTGATCCATGTTAAGCACTCAAAACTATTTCAATGAAAAAAAACAAAACTGAATCACTTGACAAACAGTTGCATTCATTAGCGCTTTTCAAACTAGTCCGGAGCTGCCTGCTTCTTCGTCCCTCATCGAACGGCAACCACCGCAGCTCTGATTTTATGTTACCCAAACTTCACTTTCGTCTTCACAATTTTATCATCTGTACTGTAATTTTCTTAACATTGTGAGATGAACTCCCTTAAAAAAAATATTTACTTTTACCTCATCCTAAGCAATATTACCTGCACAATAATAGGTTTCACGTACTAGCTACATTCTTTAAAATAAAACCAAAATAAACCAACCAACTCGTTGCCCTGGAGTCGATTGTGACTCATAGGTTAAAGCTAAACATAGAACCATGAACAAGTCCATGCATCACCTAAAATTGACCTTGCCCCTCTCTAGGAAACACTAGTGGGAGTTAGCAGTCCCTGGGTGGTACAAACTTAACACACTGGGTTGCTGACCAGGTTAGAGGTTTGAGTCCACCCAGAGGTACCTAGGAAGAAAAGGCCTGGTGATCTACTTCCAAAATATTAAAGCCCATTGCTGTTGAGTCAACTCTGACTCCTAGCGACCCTATAGGACAGACTAGAACCGCCCCATAGCGTTTCCCAAGGAGCGACCGGTGGACTTGAGTTGCTGACCTTTGTGATTAGCAGCCAAATGTTTAACCACTGTGCTACCAGGTCTCCTCCAAATGATTAGCCATTAAAAACCCCATGGAGCAGAGTTCTGCTCTAGCACACATGGGATTACGACGAGTCAAAATTGACTTGAAGGTAACTGGTTAGTGGGAGTTAAGACTTCTGGCTAGAAGCAGGCTCCAGGCAGACTGGACTGGCCTCTGACCAACTGCGGCTTCAGGCAAGTCCCTAAACTTAGCTGAACCTCAGTTATTTCCACTGTAAAAATGGAGGCCCTTAGTCTGCTCTTCACTGGGTACCTTTAGTGTAATGTATAAGCATGTAAATGATTGGCATGGTGCTTGACCCATATATGGAAGCTGGCTTTGCTTTTTAATTTGTTCATTAATTCAACAAATTTTCAACCTCTCTTCTGTGCTAGGCACATAAACCTGACCAAAACAGGCCAAGGTCTTGCCCTGACAAGGCTGAGCCTGGTGACAGAGGTGGACATTAAATTTAAGTTTACTGTAATGATTATTTAACTGCATTTTTGGATTAACAGCTATGGGATGAAGTCAGGAAAGACTTCCTGGAGAAGGTGATATTTGAGCTGAGACCTGAAAGAGGAATAAGAATTTAATTGCAGGAAGTAAAGACTCCTTGGTCTGTATACCCATTACACAGATGAGGAAAATAGAGGCCCAGAGAAATGAGGTTGTTTGCTCGTAGCTACGCAGCTGGCCAGGGCTGCACGGAGGGTTGAGCCAGACCTGAGTTCAAAACCAAAAAAAGCCAAACCCATTGCTGTCCGTTTGATTTCGACTCACGATGACCTCATGTGTGTCAAAGTAAAACTGCTCCATAGGGTTTTCTAGGCCATAATCTTTACAGAAGTAGATAGCCATGCCTTTCTCCCAAGGAGCTGCTGAGTGGGTCTGAACCACCAACCCTTAGGTTAGCAGTAGATTAAAGATTGCATCTAGGATGGTGGTAATTATCTACTTTGCTACCAGGCCCTGCAGCAGGTGTGGGGAGTAAAAAAGAGAACTAACCAGCTCCTGTTTTCATGGAACTATGGGGGGGAACATTCCTTAAACAGATAAAGGCACATGTTCATTTATGGGCACTTGAGAACCACAAGACATGAGAAAGTATCTAAGAGGCCTTGTCCCTCCTAGTCTCAGGGAGGGAATCCAGGACGTTCTCCTGGAGGAGGTGACACTTAGGTCAGTATTTGAAGAATGGATAGGAATTAAATTTCATTTGAACAGAGGACTTGATGGCTTTAAGAGAAAAACAAATAAATAAAGGGCTCAAAACCCACCCACCCAGAACTTCGCAGAGGGAGCAAGTTTAGAAAGAACCACTTGCTCCAGGAGGGGGCGGGGCAGGTGTATGTACTGGTTCTCCAGGCCTGTCTCAGACAGAGCCCCAATTTATTGTATTAAAAATAAGTTTATTGATATCTTGTCACCAAGATAGCCCCAGAAGAGAGGGGGCTGAGTTCTGGAGGTCAGAGACTGCAACGGGGGGCAAAGGGCCCAACTTATACCACCCCCATCGGAACTCTGCCCCCTCTTCCCTTAGGGTATCCTCTTTGTCATCCATATTCTGATTTGTCTTGCAATCCCCAACCCCCTCCAAAGTCTAGGCTGGGGAGGTGAGGAGACCCCCAAGGGTCAATTCTCTTCAAGTCAAGAACAGGAGTTGTGAGGGGCAGTGGTATGTGCAGACCCGCGAGGTTCTTCCTCTCCACAACAAAGGGCAATAATAAATAAAATTGATGGCTTAGAAGTCAAGGTTAAGGGCGGCAGCCAGGCAGACAGCACTGTACTGGAGAAAGGGACCTGGGGAGCCCATCCACGAGGCACCCCCCAGAGAATCAGGCACTAACTAGTACAGGGAGTGGGGTGCGCACGCCCCTGGAGCAGGGAGCCGGTGTGCAGATGGGATGGTGAAGGGGCACGGCTCCCTCGACTGCGCCAAGCTGGGGGCGGCGGGGTGCAGGCAGAAGACCAGCAGACAAGCTCAGACCCAACAGCAGATTTCACGGAGATTTCCATCGCCCCCGCCTCTTCCGTGTGGGGAAACCTTTTCTCCTCTTGTGTGGGGGTGAGTCGTGGGGTGGGAGTGGGGCTGGGGGAGGCCGGGGGACTCCCTCCTCGCTCCTAGGGGCAATGATCACACCCCTGGCTGCAACCACAGCCCCATCCACGACCGCAGCCACCACGGACACAGGCTCTGGGGTGATCTCCACCTTGGGGGTGGGTGGGGGCAGGACGGGCCTGGGCGGCGGCAGCGGCGGCGGCGGCGGCAGCGGTGGGGGCAAAGGCGGGGACAGCGGGTCAGCTGGGGCTCCCGGCAAAAGAGGCAGCAGGGCGCTGAGGGCCTCGCTCAGTTTGGCCAGTCCCTGCCGCAGGGTGCCAGCCAGCTCCCGGATGGCGTTGGCAGTCTCCTGCTGGGCCCGCAGGAAGTCCAGGGAGGGGTCTGGGGCCGAGGGCGTGGCTGGAGGCGGCGGAGGGGGCGGCGGGCTGGGGGGCGAGGGCGCCACGCGGGTCTGCGGAGGCGGAGGTGGAGGCGGGGGCAGGGACGGGGGTGGGGGCGGGGCTGGGGGCGGTGGAGACAAGGCCAGGCGGGGCAGCTGAACCGGCTGCTGGGCTGGAGGGGGCGAGGACTCACGCTCCTTGGGCCGCAGGCAGCCCCCGTCCTGGGGATAGCAGGAGGGCCGGGCCCAGGGCTCCGGGCTGCTGGAGCCCCCCTTGCTGTGGGCTGGCGTATCTGTGGAGAGAGAGGTGGATAAAATGGGCGTCACCCCGCCATGCTGTCTTAATTTCCCCTTTCCACCTTCCTCTCTCATCTCCCACCGGTCCTGGACGCAGGTGATCCTTTGGAAACCTAAGAAAGCTCATTCCTTGGAACAGAGGCTCCAGAATAGGTCAGTCCTTGTACCCAGGGGAGATTCTGTTGTTAGCAGCTGAAGTCGCCCCCAACTCATAGCCCCCCCATGTGTTATAGAGCAGAACTGCTCCATAGGCTTTTTTTGGCTGTAATCTTTGCAGAAAGGGCCCTAGGTGGCGTTTGCACTTGACTGCTAACCTAAACGTTGGCAGTTCAAACCCACCCAGTGGTACTGCAGAAGGCCTGGCTCATAAAGACCACCAAGAAAACCCTGTGGAGCAGTTCCACTCTGTAACACGTGGGGTCACCATGAGTCAGAATGGACTGGAGGACAACTAACAACAATCTTTACAGAAGCAGTTCGCCAGGACTTTCATCCACAGAGCCGCTGGGTGGGTTTGAACCGCCAACCTTTAGGTTAGCAGCTGTGTGCAAACCACTTGTGCCACCCAGGCTCCAGTACCCAAGGGAGACAGTCAATACATTTAACAATATGTTCAACTGGAAAGCTGATACCAGCCTTAGTGGAAACAGGGGCCTGTAGGTACCCTGCTGGGCCAGACAGCCCCCATCTCAGAGTAAGAGCCAACTTTCTCCCAGGCTCTGAACGATCTGGACATTCCCCACACTTGTCAGACTGTGTTGCTGGATCCTCAGGTGGTTGGGGTCCAGTTTGGGTGAGTTGAGAGTTGGGGTGGCTGGAGCAGTGGCAGGGCTCTCTCCAACAGGGACTGGAGTTCACTATCTCATCACTGGTCTGCATCAGTTCAACTTTGAACTTGCTGGAATTCCTCTGTCTCCACTCACCCGGGATCTCATTCACCCCTATGGCTTTGAACCCAGTCTGCAGGCAGAGGCTCCTAGACTTCCGTCCCCACTCCAATCCTCTCCCCTCAACTCCAGACTCTATATGCAGCTGCTTACTCGGCAGATTCACCCAGTTGTCTAATAGTGCCTCAAACTCACTTGCCTAGAGCTAAGCTCCTGACCGCCTCAACCTGCTCCTCCTTCAGCTGCTCAGGCCAAATGCCTTCAGTTTGCTCTCCCAACACACAATCCATGGCTCTGCCTTCAGTGAAATCCAACATCCAACTTCTTCCCACCTCCATGGCCCCCAACCTTGTCCAACTACTATCACTTCCCGCCTGGACTATCGCAGGCACTTCCCCACTGGGGTCCTGACTTTCCCCCTGCCAGCCCCTCCATCACAGTCTGTTCTCCTCCGGCAGCCTTAGAGTCCCAACTAAAATAGAAACCAGTTATGTTAAGGGAAAGAAGCTGGTCACAAAGGACCACATCTGTATGAGTACACGTATATGAAATGTCTAGAATAGGCAAATCTAGAGAGACAGAAAGTGGATTAGCAGTTGCCTAGAGGTGGAGGGGTCACTCCCCGGAGAAGGACATCATGCTTGGTAAAGTAGACGGTCAGCGAAAAACAGGAAGAGCCTCAACAAGATGGACTGACACAGTGGCTGCAGCAACGGGCTCAAGCATAACAAGGACTGTGAGGATGGTGCGGGACCGGGCAGTATTTCGTTCTGTTGTACACAGGGTCACTATGAGTCAGAACCGAATCAACGACACCTAATAACAACAGCGCTGGGGGCAGGCCGAGCCCTCGTGGCACAGTCGTTAAAGTGCTCAGCTGCTAATCAAAAGGTTGGCGGTTTTAACCCACCAGGCCCTCCGCGGAAGAAAGATGTAGCAGTCTGCTTCCGTAAAGATTCCAGCCTTGGAAACTCTATGGGGCAGTTCTACTCTCTCCTATAGGGCTGCTATGAGTCAGAATCGACTTGGCAGCAATGGGTATGGGTAGAGATGGGGGCAGCGTCCCTGAGTGGTCTAACTGAAAGGTTGATGGTTCGAGTCCACCCAGAGGTACACTGGAAGAAAGGCCTGGCAATCTACTTCTGAGAGATCCCAGCCATTGAAAGCCCTATTGTATTGGGAATCCACTCGATGGCAGTGGGTTTGGTTTTGGTTTAACCCTTACCTGGGTCCCTAAGTGGTGTAAACGGTTTGTGCACGACTGCTAACCTAAATGCTGGTGGTTCGAACCCACCTGCCAGTGCCGTAGAAGAAAAGGCTCGGCAATAGTCTTCTGTTAAGATTATAGCCAAGAAAACCCTATGGAGCAGTTCTACTCTGTAACATGTGGGGTCGCCATGAGTCAGAACCAATCCAAGGGCAACTGACGACAACAACCCTACTTGATTTCTCCTATCGCACTTATCTCTACCCGGCCTGTCTCCCCCTCCTGCTGTCAGCTCTGTATTGTTCAGTGTGGTTGACCCAGCACCTAACACAATGTCCAGCACAAATTTTTTTTTTTAATGAGAAAATACCCAGTGCTTCCAGAGAGTCAGGGCTGATTGGGCACCAGGCCTAGGTCCTTGCAGCAACCCTCCCCAGCCTTTTCCTCCTTTTTTGCTCCTCTTCCCTGCCTCAGGGCCCTTGCACATGCTGCTTCCTCCACTGGGATCACCCCCTTCAGCACCACCCCCTGGCCAGCTCCAGCTGAAATGTTCCTTCCTCAGGTAAGCCTGCCTTCCCCTCTGAGGCCAAATCAGATCACCTGCTCTTCTTTCTCAAAAACGTCAGCCGCCAGGGGAAGTCAGCACAACTGGACTAAACCAAAGCTAAGAAGTTTCCTGAATACAATCGAACACTTTGAGGGACAGAGAAGCAGGGGTAGGGGTCTGGGGACCATGCTTTCAGGGGACAGGTAGGTCAATCCGCATAACAAAGCTTATTAAGAAAATGTTCTGCATCCTACTTTGGTGAGTGGCATCTGGGGTCTTAAAAGCTTGCAAGTGGCCATCTAAGATGCATCAATTGGTCCCAGCCACCTGGAGTATAGGAGAATGAAGAATACCAAAGACACAAGGAAAGTAGTAGCCCAAGAGACAGAAAGGGCCACATAAATCAGAGACTTTATCAGCCTGAGACCAGAAGAACTAGATGGTGCCCGACTACCACCAGTGACCGCCCTGACAGGGAACACAACAGAGAGTCCCGGTTGGAGCAGGAGAAAGGTGGGGTGCAGAACTCAAATTCCAGTAAGAAGATCAGACTTAATGGTCTGACTGAGACTGGGGGTTCCCCGGAAAGCATGGCCCCTGGATTCTCTATCAGCCCAGAACTAAAACAATTTCCGAGGCCAACTCTTCAGACAGGGATCGGACTGGACTGTGGGACATAAAGTGATACTCATGAAGAGTGTGCCTCTTAGCTCAAGGAGATACAAGAGACTGAATGGGCAGCTTCTGTCTGGAGGTGAGAGGGGAAGGCAGAGAGGATTAGGAGCTGGCTGAATGGACATGGGCAATCGGGTGGAAAGGAGGAGTGTGCTGTCACAGTATGGGGAGAGCAATTAAGAGTCACATAACAATGTAAGTATAAATTTTTGTAAATATAAAAATATAAAAAAAAATATATAAAAATAAAATAAAAAGTCAGCCGCTTCCTGCCTTTAACGTAGTGGTCCAGCCTTCCTCAGCCAAACAGCTTGGGGGAAGTGAGGGAGGCTGGGAGAAAGTAATAACCATGGTTAGCATTTACTGGACACTCTCCTCAGCCAGGCCCTGGGCTCAGGTCTCCTCCTACATTATCTCCCTGAGTCCTCCCAGCAATTCCCTGGGGTAGGCGCTATCATTATCACCCCCATTTTACAGATGAGGTGACCTGAAGCCCAGAGAGCTGGCAAGAGGTAGAAGAGGGAGTTGAAGTCTGTCTGGCTCCAGAAACCAAAACCAAATCTGTGGCTGTCAAGTTAATTCCAATTCATGGTGACCCCATGCATGCTCCAACAGGGTTTTCTTGGCTGCAATCTTTATGGAAGCAGACTGCCAGGCCTTTCTTCCATGGTGCTGCTGGGTAGGTTCGAACCACCAACCTTTTGGTTAGCAGTCAAGGGCAAAGCCTTTGCACCACTCAGGGGCTAGGGCTTCAGATCCCACCCTTTTTAACCACTTCTTGGGCAGGGGCTGTGGGTGAGATGCGGAGTTGGGGGGGGGGGGGGGCGGGTGGCGGCGAGTCTCTCTTATAAAGGGCATGGAAATTGCGGCCACTCTGAAATGCATCTTTTCTAGTTTATTGAGGAAAGAGAACAAAAAGCAGCACAGCCTTTGTGCCCACAGGGCTCACAGGAGTCATGGAAGTGCCACCAGGAGAATTTAAATATTTTATTTGTAACTGTTGGGCCTCAACTTCCCCACCTGTAAATGGGTGCATGTGTCAGGGTGGGACCAAGTGACCCAATAATAAAACCTCTTCCTGGGGGCCATTACAGGGATTGAGTCACCAGGGGTTCAGGGTTTAGGACAGTACCTGGTACACAGTAAGTTCTCAATGTTGTTATTGTTCTTTCAAATATTACATCAGAGATAAAGGTCCTTAGCTCTCCCTCCAGTATCAACAAAGATGCCTCAGGCTGCAGAGGGAAGTCTGAGGGAGCCCCAAGCCCCATTCTTGCCATCACCCAGCATTGTGGGTCTCTGTGTGAAGTTCTAATCTAGGATGCTCTAAGCCTGTTCCTGCCTCAGGGCCTTTGCACTTGCTGTTTCCTCTGTCTGGTGTGCTCGTCCCCAAGATATCCATGTGACTTGCTCCCTCCATTCAGGTCTCTGCTCAAATTTCAACTCCTCAGAAAAGCCCTGCCTGAGTACCTTATCTATAGCAGAACCCATCCGCCTCTCCCCCCACCCCATCACTCACGATCTTCTTAACATGCTTTGTTTTTCTTCTTAGTTCTTATCACCTTCCAGCATGTCCTCTGTTTTGGGATTACTTGTTTCTGGTCTGTCTCCCCGACCTAGAATGTCAGCTCCACAAAAGGAGGGAATTTGTTTTTCTCTCTATGGTATTCCCCAGCACCTACTACAGTGCCTAAGGAGCCCTGGCGTTACAATGGTTAAGTGCTCAGCTGCTAACCGAGAGGTTGGCAGTTCGAAGCTACCCAGCGGCTCTGTGGGAGAAAGACCTGGCAATCTGCTTCTGTGAAGATTACAGCCAAGAAAACCCTATGGGGCAGTTCTACTCTGCCACATGGGGTCGCTATGAGTTGGAATTGACTCAATGGCACCCAACAACACTACAGTGCCTACCTCAGAATTGGTGCTCAACAAATATTTGCTGAATGAATGAATGAATAAAGGAGTTGTATAGATTTTGACAAAATCAGTTTGAAATTCTTGGTCTGGTCCAATGCGGCTATTTCACAGATATAAACACTGAGGTTTGATTCAAATTGGGAACAAGGGATCAAGTGATTGTGCCTCTCTTCTGCTTAAGACACTTCCACGCCTCCCAAATGCCCTCAAGATGAAGTCCAAAGTCTTGACCTTGACTTACAAACCACGTGTCATCTAATGCTAGCATCAACTCCTAGTCAATATAAACACTGTTGTTATTGCTGGGCAATCTACAACAGTGGTTAAGGGCATGGACTGTGTGTTGGACACACACTTGTTCCAACTCTACTTGCTGTGTGACCTTGGGTGAGTAAATGAACCTCTCTGAATTACATGATCCTGAACTGCCTTTTCTGTTCATGTCCATGCCTTACTCAAAATGCTTCCGTGGTTCCCCACAGCATTTAAGATTAAATATGAACTCCTTAGCTTGGCCTAAAGGCCTTTATCCACCTCTCTGATCTCATCTTAACATTCCTTTCTTCAATCTTTCCACTCACCCCCTCCTCAACTCAGCTTCCTAAACTGGCCAAGCTCTCTTGCCTCCAAGCCATTGCACATGCTGTTCCTTCTACCAGGAACACTTTTCCCAGCTCTTCTTCTTCTGGCTCACTCATTCTCACTCTTGGAGTCATAGTTCTGATGCCCCTCCTCCAGGAAGCCCTCCCTGACTTCCCAGGCTGGGTCAGGCACCCCCTCTGGGCCCCTCAATCTGGTTACTGTCTGGGGATAGTTCTGTCTCCCCCACTAGACTGTGTGCCCCTGAGGACAGGGCAGGGGATATCTCAGTCACCACCATGTCCCCAGCACAGGGCAGGTACTCGGCATCTAGCTTTAGCAGAAAAAATAATTCAGGTCAAGGATAAGCAAGAAGTCTCTGTACTCAGCCCTCCATACTTCTACTACTCAGGACACGACCTTGGGAAAACACCAAACCCCTCCAACTCTTTAATTTACAAAACGGTGAAATAGTACCTACCTCACAGCAGTGATATCTCTATCAAGCACCAATACTGAGCGTTTGCCAGGCACTGTGCTAAGCAATTTATGCCAATTAACACACTTAATCCCGGCAACAACCCTTTGAGGTGGGGACTATTTTTACCCTCATCTTAAAAACTCCTTACTATGGACTCATTCCGACTCATAGTGACCCTATAGGATAGAGCAGACTGCCCCATAGGGTTTCCAAGACTGTAAGTCTTTACCTTTCAGTTGGCAGACAAGCACTTAACCACTGCGCCACCGGGGCACCTTATTTCCATTTTACAGATGCAGAAATTCAGGTACTATAACTCACCCAAGATGACACAGTTGAGTGTAAAGTTATGATTGGAGCCCAGACAATCTGTTTCCAAAGTGGCTACCCTATATTGCCTCTGACGTGTTAATGAAATCCAGAGCTTACAGAATTTAGCATAGCTCTCGATAAGTGGTACTGTTGGGTGCCCTCAAGTCAATTTCGACTCATACCGACCCCAAGTGACAAGGTAGAACTGCCTCACAGGGTTTTCTTGGCTTTAATCTTTACGAGAGCAGATCACCAGACCTTTTTCCTGGTGGAGCCTCTGGGTGGGTTTGAACCACCAACCTTTAGGTTTGCAGCCAGAGTGCTTAACCCTATGCACCACATGATAAAAACCAAACCAAACCTGTTGCCAGGAGTCGATTCTGACTCACAGTGACTCTACAAGACACGGCAGAACTGCCCCATTCGGTTTCCAAGGAGTGGCTGGTGTATTCGAACGGTCCACCTTTTGGTTAGCCCCTGAGCTCTTAATTACTGTACCACATGACAGGTGCTCACAGTGTTTGATGTTATTATTATGCTGATGGTCCCAGCTGTGGGCTTTGAAGCCGGGCCTCCTAGGTCTGGGTCCCACTCCTGACTCTGGCAATCGCTAATCACTTCACTTTTCTGAGCCTCAGTTTCCCCAGCTGTAAAATGGGGCTATAACAACAGCACCCAATCCCACAGGGTTGTAGGGAGGATTTGAGAGCCACGTAAAGGGCCTGGGACACTGTCGGGCACAGTACGCTTTGTCAGGGTTTGTTCTTGCCAAAGCGATGGTGAAGGAACTCACTTGTCTGTCGGTCCTCTCTGCGATCCTCCTTGCGGTCCTCCGATAACACATAGCGTTGGGTCAAGACACCTGAGGCCGGTGGCTGTGAGGAGGCGGCCGCGGGAAACTGCTCGGCCGCGGGGGGCTGCTCGGCCCCAGCTCCAGCCCCAGACCCGGGAGCAGCCACGTTGGGCCCCAGGATGGCAAAAATGGTCTCCTCCTCCGCAGAGAAGGCGTCCTCGGCGGCGGGCCCGGCGCCCTGCGTGGAGTGCGGCACGCGGGCCAGTTTCTCCTTGGTGCGGCGCTTGAAGTCGTTCCAGCGCTTCTGCACCTCCTGGCCCGTGCGCTTCCAGCTGGTGATACCGTTGATCTTGGCGGCAATGCCGTCCCACACGCGCCGCCGCTCTGCCACGCTCACCCGACGGCTCTGCGCGCCGTAGAGTTGCGGGTAGTGGGCGCGCACCTCACGGATCAGGATCTGGTTCTCCTCGAACGAGAAGCGCGGCTTGCGCAGCCGGGTGGTCTCCTCCGCTTCGCCCGCCGCCGCCGACGCCATGGCGCCCCCCGACGCCGCAGTCTGAGCGCCTGGCGCATGGGGGGCGCCGGCGCTGCGGGCACAGGGCGCACGGCGCTGGCGGGGGCGCGGCGTCTCCAAGCCGCCCGCCCCACCCCTGCCGCCCCGACACAGACGCTGCCGTCCCCCGGGCCAAGGGTGGGGGCGGGGGCACCCGGGCGGGCGGAGGCGACGGGCTGGGGAGGGCAGTCAGTGGTGCCTAATAATAGCTGACACTAGGTGAGCGCTCGCTGTGTTCTTGGCGCGGCGCAAAGTGCTGCGCCGAGGAGTTAAGGCAATTGGGGGAGGGTCTGGGGGGATGGAGGGAAATGAAAAGTAGAAGAAAAGGGGCGTCTGCAGGAGTTAGAGGAGAATGGGAACGTAGGAGAACGGGAAAGAAAAAGAGAAAAGGGGGATGCCTCGGGGGTCGAAAAAGCATGAGGTGATGGGGGAAAGGGGATGCTGGAGGGGGGGTGCAACAAGAATGTGGGACCTGGAGCAGAGGAGCGCTCTAGGGGTTCCGGGGCAATCGGGCGACCGTCAGATCTATATGAGAAGGGGGTTCTGGAAGGACGTCCAGGACTAACGGTGAGTCGGGGGCTCCTGGGACAATGGGGGAGCTGAGACGATAAAATACTAGGGATTAAGGTCTGCAGAGATCGTGGGGGCTCTGGGGGTTGCCAGGAATTAAGGGGAACTCTGGGAATTATGTGGGCTCAGGATCAGGAGGGGGCAATGGGGGCTCCGAGAGACTCCAGAAAGAGTGGGGGTCGTGGAGGGTAGGAACCGAGTCGGGCCGCGGGTCACTCACCGGCGCCGCCACAGCCCCCTCCTGCCCCGTCGGTCAGGGCTTGGGCTTCTGCGGCCTCCTCCCTCCCCCCGCCTCTCTCCCTCCCGTCTCTGGGCCCCGCCCCCGGCCGCCCAGCGGGGCACAGCGCAGGCGCGCCGAGCGCCAGTCGTTCCAAATGCCCTTACTGCCTGGGTTTCACACCGCCCATAGCGCAAGCGCAGAATTGCCCTCTACCGACTCCCACCGGCTGCCTGTAGCTGCGCAGGCGCAAGGTTAGCGCTGCGCTCGTTCCCTTGGCCGCCTGGTGCCCCAACGACGCATGCGCACCTTTCGCTTGCAGGCAGCCGCGGGGCCGAGTATTCCGCCTCCGCGCAGGCGTAGCAATCCTTGGGGAAGGAGGGAGGGATGCTCCCCAGTGTCTTCCAACCCGCTCCGCCTTCTAACAGCGCATGCGTCTCTTTCTCTTGGACTAAATGATGGGAGGCGCGGAGGGAAGTGCACTGTCTCCATGGTAATTGCGTGGGTGGCGTGGAGCGTGTAAGAAAATCGCGTAGCCGCCTCCCATACCCGCCCCCGTGAGCGGGGCCGCTAGGGATCTGCTAGCAGACGCCAACCAGTAGAGGCGGGGTACCCTGGAGACGTTCCGCCTCAGGCGGGTGCAGTAACCATGGCAACCCATCAACTTTCTAACCACGCCTGGGGAGGTCCCCAGTCCACACATTTACGTCACGGCTCGGGGAGGGAGAGTTTCTTGGCGGTTAGGGAGGGTGATCCTGGCGCGGGCACCGCTTAAAGCAAATCCGTGGAGGCAGGAACGAGTCCAGAACTCGGGGGTTGGGTGAACTGGAGGGCGGGATGATGGAGTTAAATCGGACTGGGAAGTTTGTAGTTTAGCATTCTGTAGGCGTCCTCAAGGTCATTCAACAAATGTGGCTTCATTCATCTGTTGAACAAACATTTATTGAGCGCTTATACGTTTCCGGAGTCCTGGTGGCGCAGTGGTTATGAGCTCAGGCTGGTAACCAAAGGTCTGCAGTTCGAATCCATCAGCTGCTCCTTGGAAACCCTATGGGGCAGTTCTCCTCTATCTTCTAGACTCGCTCTGAGCCGGAATCCACTCGAGGGCAACGGGTTATACAGTTCTAGGTGCAGTGAACACAAAAGACAAAAAAGTCCCTACCTTCATGGAGCTCACGTTTAGTCGGGAGACACAAACAATAAGAAAAATAATAAGTAAGTGAAATATATAACTGATGAGGGGCATTGAGTTTTTGTTAATGGAAGTGGAATATTTTGGAAAAGGATAGGGAGAATGGTTGTACAACGAGGGATATAATGTCATTGAATTGTAAATGTAGAAATTGTATTGGTGAATGTTTTGGTATGTAAATTTTCACTTTGTCACAATAAAAAAAAGCAACATGTGTAAGTAAGAAGGTGATAAGTATTATGAAGAAAAATGAAGTAGGAAACTGATTTGGAGGATGGGGTGTGTGTGTGTGTGTGTGTGTGACTGTAATTTGAAACAAGGGGAGGCCTCAATGAGAAGGTGAGCTTTGAGCAGAGACGTGGAGCCGAGGGAGGCGGGTAGCCAGATTGTGTAGGGCCTTGTGGGTCATTGTAAGGATGTTGGTCTTCACTCTGAGTCAGGAGCCATGGGAGGGCCAGTTTTAATAGGATCCCTCTGGGGAACAGACTAGGGATTGAGGATGGAAGCCGGTCCCCAGGTGGAATCTGGTGCCCAGTGCAGAGATGACTATAAGGGTTCAGGTGAGAGGTGACAGTGGCTCCAACCAGGGTGGTAGCCTCGGAAGTGGGGTAAAGTGGAATTGGCAATAGTGGTTCAGTGGTAGAATTCTCACCTTCCATGCAGGAGACCTGCGTTCGATTCCCTGCCAGTGTACCTCATGCACAGCCACCACCCCCATCTGTCCGTGGAGGCTTGCGTGTTGCTATGATGCTGAACAGGTTTCAGCAGAGCTTCTAGACTAAGATGGACTAGAAACAGGCCTGGCATTCTACTTCTGAAAATCAGCCATAAAACCTTAAGAATCACAGCAGTCTGTGTGGTCTGATCCACAGCCTATCATAGGGATGGTGCAGGATGGACCAGTGAGGGACAGTCAGGGGGAACCCAAGTCTTATCTGTCTGACTTCATTGTCACTACTCTGGGAGGGTCCCACTAGGTTCCCTCATTGAGCTCCCATCCACAGATGGCCTCAACTTCATCATCAGCCAACAAATATTTACTGTCCATGGTGTGTCAAACCTGAGAATATGGCAGAGAACAAGCCTAAAGTTGCCCTGTGAGATTCACTGTCTAGTAAACAAGCTGATGCATAAACAAGGTAATTGCAGCTACGAAGAAATAAACAAAGGGTGAGACCAGAGGCAGGAGGGGGCTGGGCTCCGTAGAGAGCATGATCAAGCAACACTAAATCAGTGCTTGGGTCTAGACTTGGATGGTGCTAAGGAGCCAGCCTTGCAACATAACAAGGAGGGAAGAGCAGCTCAGGGAAGGGGAAACAGCAAGTGCAAAGGCCCTGAGGCACATATCGACAATCAGAAAGGAAGCCCGGAGAGGAGTGAACAGTTGGAAAGAGGGTGATTGGATATGAGTTCAGAAAAATCACAGGGAGCCTCATCACCCAGGGCCCTATAGGCCATCATAAAGTTCTGGAACTTTATTTTCAGGTTAATAGACAATCAGAGAAGGTTTTAAGCAGGAGAAGTGACACAATCTGATTTATATTTTAGAAACTTCATTCTGCTGCTATGTAATGTTCAGAATCTAACCACTTCTTCTCTGACACCTCTCTGGCCCACCATCACCTCCTGCTGGACTACTGCAGCCTCCCAGCTCCTGATAGATTTTTTTTTTTAAATAGTATTTTATTTATTGTTGGTAGCAATATGCACAGTCAAACACATCCATTCACAATTTTTTCATGTACAGTTCAATAACATTGGTTACATACTTCATTATTCTACCTATATTGTTCTGTCACCATTAATTTGGGCTGTCTGCTCCTTTTTTTCTTTTTATTGTTGTAGTTTAAATGAAGTTTACATTTCAAGGTAGTCTCCCATACAAATATTTATACATACATTGTTATGTGACCCTAATTGCTCTCCCCATACTGTGACAGCACACTCCTCCTTTCCACCTGATTCCCCATGTCCATTCAACCAGCTCCTAACCCTCTCCACCTTTCCATCTCACCTCCAGACAGAAGCTGCCCATTTAGTCTCTTGCATCTGCTTGAGCTAAGAGACACACTCCTCACAAGTATCACTTTATGTCCCAGTCCAATCCCTGTCTGAAGAGTTGGCCTCGGAAATTGTTTTAGTTCTGGGCTGATAGAGAATCCAGGGGCCATGCTTTCTGGGGAACCCCCAGGCTCAGTCAGACCATTAAGTCTGGTTTTCTTACTAGAATTTGAGTTCTGCACCCCACCTTTCTCCTGCTCCATCAGGGACTCTCTGTTGTGTTCCCTGTCAGGGCGGTCATTGGTGGTAGCCGGGCACCATCTAGTTCTTCTGGTCTCAGGCTGATGAAGTCTCTGATTTATGTGGCTCTTTCTGTCTCTCGGGCTCATACTTTCCTTGTGTCTTTGGTGTTCTTCATTCTCCTTTACTCCAGGTGGTTGGGACCAACTGATGCATCTTAGATGGCCGCTTGCAAGCTTTTAAGACCCCAGACGCCACTCACCAAAGTAGGATGCAGAACATTTTCTTAATAAGCTTGGTTATGCCAGTTGACCTAGATGTCCCCTGAAAGCATGGTCCCCAGACTCCTACCCCTGCTACTCTGTCCTTCAGAGTGTTTGATTGTATTCAGGAAACTTCTTAAGGTTTTGTTTAGTCCCGTTGTGCTGACTTCCCCTGCAGTGTGTGCTGTTCTTCCCTTCACCTAAGATAATTCTTATCTAGTATCTAGTTAGTAAATAACCCTCTCCCTCCCTCCCCACCCTCATAACCATCAAGGACTCTTTGCCCCTTAAAGTTCTCACCTGTGCTTTAGATTAACTGTTGTCAATTTACGCTCACATCAATCATTCTTTTCTAAGTGCGCTATGCTCGAGGCAAATATTCTTTATGAATTGGGCTAAGCTATTGTTTAGTTTAACAGTGGCTTCATGGGGTAGTTTTGGTTCAAAGTTTAAAGATTATTTCCAAGCATTAGATTCAGGGGTCCTCCAGTCTCAATGGATCCAGTAAGTCTGGTTTTCATATGAGTTTGAAGTTCTGTTCCAGACTTTTCCTCCTGATCAGGGTCCACCTTTTGAGTCCTTGATCAAAACGTTCAGTAATGGTAGCCAAGCACCATCCATTTCTTCTGGTTTACGGAGGCAACCTGTTAGAGCTTGAGTTGAATCACGTGCCTCCTCTGTTTAGACCTCCAAGTCGATTCCGACTCACAGCGACCCTATAGGACAGGGTAGAACTGCCATATAGGGTTTCCAAGGAGCGCCTGGTGGATTTGAACTGCTTACCTTTTGGTTAGTAGCCTGAGCTCTTAAGCACTGCACCACCAGGGCTCCACCTCACTCAGAGCAAACCCCAAAGTCCTTACCAGTTGCCATCAAACTGATTCTGACTCATGGCAACCCCAAGTGTTTCAGAGAAGAACTGTGTTCCATAGCATTTTCAATGACTGATTTTTCAGAAGTAGGTCACCAGGACTTTCTTCTGAGGCACCTCTGGGTAGACTCAAACCTCCGACCTTTGGATTAGCAGCCAAGTACGTTAACTGTTTGTACCACCACAGACTCCAAAGTCCTTATAGTAGCCCACAAAGCCCTGCATGATCACCTACATCCATTATTTCTCACCTCTTCCCACTCTCTCCACCTGCCCAGTCCACACTGGCCTCTTCCTTGTTCCTTGAACACACTAGACCTGCCCCGACCTCAGGGCTTTTGCACTTGCTGTTCCTTCTGCCCGGAACACTCTTCCCCTACATATCACCTCCTTTAATACCCTTCTCAGATGTTACCTCCTCCAAGAGACCTTCCTTGACCACCCTCTCTCTCCCTACCCCACTTTAGTTTTTATTTATAGCACATATCCCTAGCTGACATATATTCATTTGTCTACCTTATTTACTCTCTGTCTAGAATTTCATCTTCATGAAGATAGGGATTTTTGTATATTTTGTTCTTCACTGTTTTCAGCACCTAGAACAGTGCTGGACACACAAGAGGTATTCAGTAAATACAGTAAAACCTGCAAAAGCCGGAACCTGTGTAAGACGGAAAACTGTAAGAGAAGGAAAACTCACTGGGTGTTTATGAGGTAGAATTCTTCTTTTAAAAATTTTTTCCCATACAAAAATTTATACATACATTGTTATGCGACTCTAATTGCTCTCCCCATACTGTGGCAGCATGCTCCTCCTTTCCACCCCTGATTCCCCATGTCCATTCAACCAGCTCCTAATCCTCTCTGCCTTCCCATCTCACCTCCAGACAGAAGCTACCCGTTTAGTCTCTTGTATCTACTTGAGCTGAGAGACACACTCCTCACGAGTTATTACTTTATGTCCCACAGTCCAGTCCAATCCCTGTCTGAAGAGTTGGCCTGTGAGGAAGAATTCTTAATGGAGAACCATAGAAAAGTGGTAAACACCGTGTCAAAGGTGAAAACTTGCAAGACCCAGAAAAACAAGACTTGGTATTGGGTTCTGTCTCTCACGGATTTCACTGTATTTGTTGAATGAATGAGCAAATATTCTTCCATCTCTCTGCACCCCACGGTCCTGTCTCTCTGCCTGGTGCTTTTCAGTAAATATTTAGTGAGGTAACAAAAGTTGAAATAATGGCTAATGCTCACTAGGTACCTATAAGTATGTTCACTATGTGCCAGATCTAATGACTTTGCCCGTGTTGTCAGATGTCGTCCTCAGAGCAGCCCCATAGGAGAGAGTCGAAGTTCCACCTTTTTGTGAATGAGGAAACAGAGGTCCAGAGAAGTTACATCCCTTATTCAAAACCACACAGCTGGAAGTGGCAGAGCCAGGATTTGACCCAGGCTCTGGCTGCTGAGTCCACGCTCCCAACCACTGACTATGTGTCCTGTTATTCTTGTTCTCTGTAGCCTTCAGTCTTTCTCCTACAGCTTCTGTCTCTTTTGATCGCTGTGTGTCTCTTCTCTCTCTGCAGATCTGGGGCTTGAATCCAGAATCACTGAGTGACATCAACGAGCAGTGTTACTCCCCAGGCTTCAGTTTCCTCCTCTGTAAAATGGGAATGTTACAGATAGAGAAGAAGCCCGGGTGGGGCAACGGTTAAGTGCTCAGCTGCTAACTGAAAAGTTGGTGGTTTGAATCAACCCGGTGACTCCACAGGAGAAGGACCTGGAGATCTGCTCCCATAGAAATGACAGCCAAGAAAACCCTACGGGGCAGTTCTACTTTGTCACAAGAGGTCGCTATGCGTCAGAATAGACTCGACAGCACCCAACAACAATACAACATAGAGAGGACCTGGGATGGGAGGGGGATCTGTAAAGAGCATGGTCATGGGAGGCTGGTCTGGTGCATGGATAGTGCTAAGGAGCAGGCCTTGCAGAAACACAGGGAAGGAAGAGCAGTTCAGGGAAGGGGAAACAGCAAGTGCAAAGGCCCCGAGGCACATCTGAGAGTCAGAGAGGAAGTCTGGATGGCTAAAGAGGAGTAAGTGATTTAGGGGAGGGTGATAGGGTTGTCATGAGGATTCAGTGAGACCATGTAGCCATGCACCTAAAAAATAGAGACTTTGGGGACAATGACAGTGACTGTGATCTTGTTGGTCGGAGAGGGAGGTCTCTCTTTCCCCTGGTTTTCATCTCCCCTGTCTTGGCCTCTGCACAGATGTGTCCCTCAGTCCCTCTGGGGGGGGTCCTTGCTGCCTCTATGTCTCTTCCCCCTCTTTCCCAGGGTTTTTGTCCTCCTGAGTTGCCCTTGCTACCCACCCCCACCTCCCTGGGCCTCCCATAAGCTGTTTTTTTTTTTTTTTATTATTGTGCATTTGGTGAATGTTTACAGAGCAAATGAGATTCCCATTTGATAGTTTGTACATAAAATGTTTCATGGCCTTGGTCTCATTTCCCACAATGTGTCAGCTCTCTCCCCATTTCTACCCTGGGTTCCCCATTTCTTTTTGTCCTGGTTTTCTACCCCTTCCTGCCTGCCTTCTCATCTTTGCTTTTGGGCAAATACTGCCGTGTTGCTCTCGTATAATTGATTGTTCTAAGGAGCACATTCCCTTCAGATGTTATTGTTTATTTTATGGGCTTGTGTATCGTTTGGCTGGAAGGTGGTCTCCAGGAATGGCTTCAGATCCAGGTCAGAAGGGTGTCTTAGGACCATAGTCTTGGAGGTTCCTCCAGTCTCTGTCAGACCAGTAACTCTGGTCTTTTTTGTGAATCTGACTTTTTGTTCTACATTTTTGTCCCCCTCTGTCCAGGACCCTCTATTCTGATCCCTGTCAGAGTGGTAGCTGGGTACCATCTAGTTCTTCTGGTCTTGGGGTTATATAGGGTGTGGTTCATGTGATCCATTCGTCCTTTGGATAATTGCTCCTTTGAATGTTTGGCTTTCTTCGCTCTCCTTTGCTGCTTCAGTTGGGAAGAGACCAATAGTTGTATTTTGGCCACTTGCAAGAGTTTAAGACCCCAGACGCCACGAGCTGTTTTCTATCAAGCATCAGGCTGGGAGGGAAATTCACAAGTAAACAGGGCCGTTGTGGAGTCTGGTCAGCAGACAGTGGTCCTGGCCTTGGTGTGGAGTGGGGGTGACCATTATGATCAAGCAAACACCACAGCTGATGAATTTCTCATTAGTATCATCTTGGCCTTTCTGTAAATACGCAGTAGCAACCACATCTCTGAAGAGGGGTTACCTAAGGAGAGAAGTCCTTCAATTGACTTGCTGAATAAAACTTCAGGGGGGAAGGGTATCCATGCTTGGAATAACAGAATTCTAGAAGAAAACAAAGGAGCCTGGTGGTGCAGTGGTCAAAGCACTTGGCCACTCTGTAGGAGAAAGATGTGGCAGTCTGCTTCCATAAAGATTACAGCCTTGGAAACCCTGTGGGGCAGTTCTACCCTGTCCTATAAGGTCACTATGAGTTGGAACCGACTTGATGGTAGTGAGTTTGGTTTAGAAGAAAACAATTGAGGACAAATAAATAATAAGGGGGAAAAAAAACCCAGACTCACAAGCAACAGAATCTGGGAGTCTTGGAACAACAGGTGGGATTGTTAAGGGAGGTCATGGAACCTCGGAATCCTCACCTCTCTTTATGTCATTTTCCGACATCCTAAAAATGAGTCTAACCATACACATCTCACAAGGCTTATGGTGAGGATTAAATGAGAAAAATGTGTATGGCGTGCTTAGCACGGAGGCTCTGACACCTAGAACTCTCCATCAGTGGGGCTCTCGTTATTGTTATCTGCACTACAATGGGCCTGGGCACAGGGATAGAGAGATTTACCCATTAAGGTCCTTGTCCTCACATAACGCTCCATCTAAATAGGGTCAGTGACAAGGGAATAATCACAATGATATGCCGAGGGGTTTGACTTTGTCACAGTGTGGTGGTTTGCATGTTGCTGTGATGCTGGCAGCTATGCCACTGGTATACCGAATACCAGAACAGTCACCTATGGTGGACAAGTTTCAAGGGAACTTCTGGACTAAGCCAGAAGTGGAAGAAAGGCTTGGTGATCTGCTTCCAAAAATTAGCCAGTGCAAACCCCATGGATCACAACAGAGTACTATCTGATAAAGAGCTGGAAGATGAGCCCCCTAGATTGGAAAGCACTCAAAATACACAGTGACCGCAATAACAGACTCAAACGTACCAATGCTCATGAAGATGGTGCAGGACTCAGCAACGTTTCATTCTGTTGGACACGAGGTGGTCATGACTCAGAGCCAACTAGATGGCAATTAACAACAATTGATGGTCATAGGGGGAAGAAACTATAGGATCACGTGGGAGGGGGGTACTTAACCAGCCCAGGTGGTGAGGGAGCATCCGTAAGTCTAACCTGAACCCCAAGTCTCAAACATGGGGGAGCACTAGACTGAGTACGTCACACAGCCTGGGGTGGGTTGGGCTGACACACTTTGGCCAGAGACTGGTCAAGTGGGGGTGGTGTTATGGACTGCATTGTGTCCCCAAAAAATATATGTGTTGTAAATCCTAACCTCTATGAACTGGAACCGGAATCTGCTGGCCGGCAACGGCTTTTTGGTTTGGTTTTTATGCCTTTGGTTATAATCACATTTGGGAGTGAGTTTTCTGTTATGTTAATGAGGCAGGATTAGTGTAGGGTGTGTCTTAAGTCAATCTCTTTCAAGATATAAAAGGAGCAAGTAGAGATGGGGGAAGATAGATTCCAAGCCACGCAGAAGACCTCCAAGGAACCAGGAAACAGAAGTTGAAGAGATAAGGACCTGCCCCCAGAGCTGACAAAGGGAGAAAGCCTTCCCCTAGAGCTGGCACCCTGAACTGGGACTTCCAGCCCCCTAAATTGTGAGAAAATAAATTTCTGTTTGTTAAAGCCACCCACTTGGGGTATCTCTGTTACAGCAGCACTAGAAAACTAAGGCACCTCCCAAGTTGGCTTGTTGCATAAAAACCTCCCTAAATTGGCTTGTTGCATACATGGAATGAGAAAAACCTCCCTAAATTGGCTTAAGGAGCCCTGGTGGCACAGTGGTTAAAAGTGCTTGGCCGCTAACCAAAAGCATGGTGGTTAGAACCCATCAGCTGCTCTGCAGAAGAAAGATGTGGGGGTCTCCTTTTGTAAAGATCACAGCCTTGGAAACCCCTTGGGGGCAGTTCTCTGTCCTAGAGGGTTGCTCTGAGTCAGAATCGACACAGTGGCAACAGGTTTGGGTTTTTAAGTTGGCTTAAACACCTGATATAATAAATGTAACATAAAGGTGATCTTCAGGCGTTAGGAATGTCGTAAATAACTCCTTAATCTCTAAAGAGTCAACATTAGGTGAATGTCTGACCTTGAAGAAAACATGTAACACACTAAACATGACATCACCTAGCCCCTATCACATGAGACCAAGGCTAGAAAATTGTATATACACCGTAGGTTTAAGCCAATTCTTTTGAGAGAAGAGCAGAGACAAGAGACCTCTCTCTAGACTCTGATACTCTCCGAAAAGGAGACCCTGCCAGAGACCAAGACTGAGACTCTGCCTGCCTCTGTCATCCTTGGACCCTAGCTATGGGGAACCACCACTGAGTTTGAGCCATGGTCAAGCCTTCCTCGCAAGAAACCTCTTGTAAAAAGTAAAAGCCCGAAGTCTAAAGACTGGGACTCTAACCGTTGGACTAACATTGTAATTGTCATCGTTAATTCTGATTCTTTTTGGTTTCGTTTGTGCTTTAGGCGAAACTTTACAAAGCAAATTAGTTTCTCATTCAACAATTTATACACAAATTGTTTTGTGAGGTTGGTTGAAATCCTCACCATGTGTCAACACTCTCCTCTTCCACACCCCAATTTCCTGTTTTTGTCCGTCCATTATTCCTGTCCCTTCCTGCCTTTTGTTCACTGCTTTTGGGCAGGTGTTGCCCTTTTGGTCTCTACACTTGCTTGAACTAAGAAGCACATTCCTCACGTGTTATTATTTGTTTTATAGACCTGGGAGGTCTGGCACGCAGTGGTTAGGAGCTCGGCTGCTAACCAAAAGGTTGGCAGTTCAAATCCACCAGCTGCTCCTTGGAAACCATATGGGGCAGCTCTACTCTGTCCTAGAGGGTCGCTATGAATCAGAATCAACTCAATGGCAACGGTTTCTTTTTAATCTTTGCCTGAAGGGTGAACTTCGGGAGTGGCTTCAGTTCAGAGTTAAAAGGGTGTCTGAGGGCCGTAGTCTTGGGGGTTCTTCCAGTCTCTGTCAGACCAGTAAGTCTGGTTTCTTTTTTTGTGAATTTGAATTGTGTTCAGGATATAAGGAGCCTGGGTGGCCCAGCGGTTTGCGATAGGCTGCTAACCCAAAGGATCGAGGTTTGAGCCCACCCAGCGGCTCTGTGAAAGGCCTCGCGATCTGCTTCCCATGAAAATCCTCTGGGGCAGCTCTAGTTTGTAACACATGGGGTCACCATGAGTGAGGGGCTGACTTGATGGCAGCTTACAGCAACAAACACAACATTTCAGAAGGTGAAGAAAGAAAAGGTTTTAATCCAAAAGAGGTAGGCGGGCCATGCCCAGAGACCACCTTCTAGCTAAACAATAGACAAGCCTGTAAAATAAACAATAATGCCCGAGAGCAACATGCTCCTTAGAACAATCAGTCATACGAGAGCAAAAGGGCAACATTTGCCCAAAAGCAAAGATGAGAAGACAGGAAGGGGTAGACAAATCAGGACAAAAGGAAATGGAGAACCCAGAGCGGAAATGGGGAGAATGCTGACACATTGTGGGGAATGAAGCCAAGGCCATGAAACACTTTATGTACAAACTATCGAGTGGGAATCTACTGTGCTCTGTAAACGTTCACCTAATGCACAATACAAACAAAGGAATGCAAAACAAAAGAGGTAGGAAGAACACTTGCTTTAGAGTCCTACAGACCTGGGTTGGAATCCTGGCTCTGCCATTTGCGTGCTGTGTGACCTTGGCTCAATGAGTTTCCCTCTCTGAGCCTCAGTTACTCTTCTTTAAAATGGGATCATAATGTTGTTGGTCTCGTGGGGTCGTTGCAAGGATTAAATCAGATCACGCAGGTAACTGTACAGCACCCTAGTGGTGCAACAGTTAACCGCTTGGCTGCTAACCGAAAAGTTGGCGGTTTGAACCCACCCAACAGCTCCGTGGGAGAAAGACCTGGTGATCTGCTCGCATTAAGATTACAGCCTGGAAAACCCTGTGGGGGCAGCTCTACTCTGTTACATGGAGTTGTTATGAGTTGGAATCAACTTGATGGCACTCAACAACAACAACATCACTATTAGGAATAGCTCTGGAGTATATGGAGGGGGCAGCTGGCCCTCTAGCCTGGAGGAGGGGAGGGTAGGAGGTGGGGGGCATTAGCAGACATGCAGCATCATTGAATGCATAGGGAAACTGAGGCCCAGGGAGGGGAAGGTCCTTCCTGGAGGTTACAGACCACCTTGGAGGCAGAGCAGGGACTGGAGACCAGGACAGTGTCCTCCTGCAGGCTCTCCTTGGGGGACTAGAATCAGACAGGGGTCACAGGTAGGGAGTGGGCCCTTTAAATCCTAAGCTCCACCTTTGCTTAGAAGGGGCTCTGGGGAGTATAAAGGGGGGGGGTGCAGCTCCTCTCTACTCCGCACAGCTTCTGCTGCTCCTCCCCAGCCCCAGCCCCCCTCCAGCCACCAGCCAACCCCACCTCAGCGCCATGCAGCCACCCCTCTTTGACATGTGGAAAGACTACTTCAACCTGAGCCAGGTGGTATTGGCGCTGATCCAGAGTCGGAGGCAAAGGCCAGAGGACCAAGGGGTTGGAGAGGCAAGACCTGGGCCACCACTGAGACGGAATGAGGGGCCAGGAGGGCCGGGGGCCAGCGGGGGCCTGGCCAACCTGTGCAATTTCTGCAAGCACAACGGTGAGTCCCGCCACGTCTACTCTTCACACCAGCTGAAGACACCGGAGGGTGTGGTGGTGTGTCCCATCTTGAGGCACTACGTGTGTCCACTGTGCGGGGCCACTGGGGGCCAGGCGCACACGCTCAAGTACTGCCCACTCAATGGCGGCCAGCAGTCCCTCTACCGCCGAAGTGGGCGCAACTCTGCCGGCCGCAAGGTCAAGCGCTGAGGACCATGAGCTATCAATGACCCGCGCCCCTTAGACCCTCCCTGGATCCCCTGCCCTTTGGAGTGTCTGGCCCCCAGAACTCATCCCTGCTGGATACCGAATTGTAGGGGCCTGCAGGGGAGCCAGGCCAGCCCTGCACCCTTGGACCTCACAGCCCTTCATCTCCTTCTGGGCCAAAGTCCATGATCTTCCAAGTTCATGGGCATCCTGCGCCTTCGATGTCTCAGTCTCAGGGCTCCATTCCTTGTGGAATTCTTGGATCCTTGGACCTGCGGACCCCACTGTGCTCGCCCAGGGCAACCCTCAGAATTTGGGGACAGTGACCGAGGCTGGCTCGGACCCTCCACCCCAAAGCCTTCAAGATGGGGGCCCCACTTAAGACCCGTCTTCTCCACCTTCTTCACCCACCTGAAGACCCACCACTTCCTCGGGGACCACGCTGGATCGTCCTTCCCCGCCTTCCACAGCTCACGTGCCAGGAGCTGGGAGAGGGAAAGGGGAGACGCTGGAGGGACACCATGTCATTGGGGCACTGTGTCATGTCAGGTTTATCCCGGGGTGGTGAGCCAACGTCTTTCTCTTCCCTCTGGTTGTTCCTCCCATTGTTGGGCCTATTTCGCTCTGTTCCTCTCCCCAACCTCAAATCACCAATGGGTCTTTTCTCCCAGAGAGAGACGCGTCTCTCTGCTACCTCGCACCCACCCCTCAAATCATGATAGTTAGTTAAAGGTCATTTTTTTCTCAATTTTTCATCCTTCAATAGTTATGCCAGAGAAGCTCCAGCAGCAAAGAGGTTCCAATGCCCAGATGGGAATGGCAATTGCCTCAGATTTTGTTTTAGGGGTAAAATAGGACCCTGATGGCATTTTAAGTTCTTGGGTTTTGGCTCAGGCCTGGGGCTCTGGTCATTAAAGAGTTTCTTGTGTTTGAAATCAGCTAGTCTGGTGTGTCTGTCTTCTCACTGGGTGGACAGCTGGGAGAGCGGCGGGGGCACTACATTTTCCCCACATGTAGGGAGATGGGGTGGGCAGGGAGGGGTCCTGGGTTCCTTCACCACCCGCCCCCATAATCCTCTGACACAGGTCACCTGTGAACAGGTCTCCAGTTTCCTCCCACCGTCTGCCTGGACCCCAGGTTCGCCCTTCAGTCCTTCCCCAGGCTCTGTCCCTGGTTGCCTTCCTGCCCTGCATGACCACGCATCTTCCAGGACCAAACTTAGAATAGTTGTAAAAAGTTGGGGTATCCCAGGCCCCACTGGGGAGGTGATGAAAATTCTGGTCCTCACCCCAAGGAAATGCCCATATGTACACAAATATTTACTGAGCACCTATTATGTGCCAGACACTGTTCTAGGGGAGGGAGTGGACAGACAATAAAATGAAGAATGAATGAATGATAACCAGTTGCCCTTGAGTCGGACTTATGGTGACTCCATGAGTGTGTCAGAGTATAGCTCTGCTCCGTAGGGTTTTCAGTGGCTGTGATCGTTTGGAAGTAGATCACCAGGCCTTTCTTCCGAGGTACTTCTGGGTGGACTCAAATCTCCGACCTTTTGGTTAGCAGATGAGCACGTTAACTGTTTGTGCCACCCAGGGACTATGAATAAATAAATAAATAATATAATATAATGTCAAGTAGGTGGTAAACGCCATGAAAGAAAATAAGGCAGGCTAAGGGGATGAAGAAGGTCCCTGGGTGCACGAATAGATTGTGCTTGGCTACTAACTAAAAGCTTGGCCGTTCGAATCCACCCAGCAGTGCCACGAAAGAAAGGCCTGGCGATCTGATTCCGTGCCATTACAGCTAAGAAAAATCTGAGGGAGTGAAGTTCTACTCTGAAGCCATGAATCAGAACAGACCCCCCACCCCCCACCCCCAGCGATAGGTTTGGGTTTGGTTTTTTTAAGGGAATGGAGAGTGGAGGGGAAAGTCAGGGATGTCCTTTCTGAGGAGGTGATATTTAAGCAGAGTTCAAATGAAAGGAGGAAGCTGTGAGAACATCTGGGAGAAGGGCATTCCAGACAGAGGGGACAATGCGTTCAAAGGCCCTGAGGTGGGGATGGAGGTGGTGGGTTTGCAGAACAAGCAGGAGGCTAGCCAAGGGAAGGAAGCAGATGAGAGAGGTAAGTAGGGTGAGTGGAGTGTTCAGGACCTGCAGACACTCGGGAGAACTTGGCCTTTGCTGTACATTCTCACATCCTGGAATCCACTCTCAGGCTCCCCTCACACAGAACCGAAAACCCCAGTTAAGGATCTCTACTTGCAAGTCCCCAACATGCAGCTAAGTTAACTAAACAGTAGGCAAAAACGAAGTCCCAAACTTCGCAGTCCAAAACTTTTACAGTGGAGCAGGCTGGGTGTTGGAATTAGCTTCCAGGACCCTGGAAGCCCACAAGCACACATTTCGTGCACTCTCAGTCTGCATGTGGTCATAGGCCCCTACCATTTTGTTGGGCTCTGCGACTGACTGGAACCCAGTCTGCTCCACTGTATACAGCAAATGTGCACACATGGGCAAATTGGCTGGAGGAAGGGGTGCCCCCTTTTATTTATTTGTTTAAATAATATTCTACTGTGGTTTTGGTGAAAGTTTCCAAAGCAAATTACATTCCCACTTAATTGCTACACAATTTGTTCATTGCCATTGGTGACACAGTAGACGGTGTGTCAACTTTCTCATTATTTCCGTTCTGGTTGTTCTGTTTCCAGTAATCTAGTTTCCCTACTCCCTTGCCTTCTCGTCTTTGCTTTAGGGTAAGTATTAATAGTTTGGTCTCCTATAGACGTTTTGTTTTTTTTTTTTTAAAGGAGCACAGTACTCATGGGTGACATTGTTTATTTTGTGAGCCAATCTGTTATTTAGCTGAAAGATGATCTCATGGTATAATTTTGGTTCAAGGTTTAAAGAGAATCTCAGGGCAATAGTCCCCAGGGGAGTCCTCCTGTCTCCACTGGTCTAGTAAGTCTGGACTTTTTAAGAATTTGAATTCCGTTCTACTTTTTGCTCAGGGTGCCCCCTTTTAATTCACTCTGAGGGACCGCATCGGGCAGGTAGCAGATGATCTCTCAATCTGGGTGATGGAAGAGTTTTCTAAAGGGACCACTGGCCAAGTGTGGGCAGCCATTACAGCAAGCACAAGGGGGTGGTACAGTGCTGGGGGATAGCAGTGGGCCCCTTAGACCTAGAAAAGTGAGAGGGGGAAGATCTGGGCTCATTATGGGATGAGGGGAACGTGAAGGGTCTGGAGACATCATCCGAGGTGAGGTGTCCAGGAGACCGCTGGACATTCAATTTCAGAGCCCCCCCAAAATGGTAGGTTCCCATGACCATGGTGGGGATCGTAGTTCTGGGGACTCAGCATCAGGCTCGCACACTTCAGGGCTCAACGGGAACTCTGTGGGGTTCTAGGTCTGTCTTTAGTGGACTCAATTTTCCTTCTGCCATTCTACGTGGGTGGAGAACTGTTCCCACTCCCCTTCTTAAGCCCAAACCAGTGGCCATCAAGTCAATTCTGACTCATGGTGACCCCATAAGTGTCAGAGTAGAACTGTGCTCCACAAGGTTTTCAGTGGGTCTGGTGCTCAGAGGAAAGGGCTGGAGACAGGCACGGTAGTTGTCAGATTTTTGCTGTTTTTGTTTTTGAATGAATGAAGTCATTCATTCACCAGACATATGAAGTGGCAGGGTAGTGACAGGAGCTGAAGACAGTAAGGAAACCCAGTGAATCATGCCCTGATCTCTCTCTCTTCTAGAAGGGGCAGGGTGGGTCAGAAGGGGCCACCGGAGACTTCCAAACAAGGGCCTATGTGTCAGCTGTCCTCCTGCTTGACCTGTGCCCTCTAGAACAGAACAGGGAACAGAGCAGAGAAGGAAACACAGAAAAACATTTCCTTCCTCCCTGTCTTCTTCTCTTTCATTCTTTCTTACTAATACGAGGACTCCCTGTGTGGTGCAAATGGTTAACATCCTTGGCTGAAAAATTGGAGGTTGAAGATTCGAGTCCACCCAGAGGCGCCTTGGAAGAAAGCCTTGGCTATCTGCTTCTGAAAAATCAGCTGTTGAGTCCCCAGAACTACCATCCCCACCATGGTCACAGGTGCCTACCTTTTTGTTTTTTTTGGCTCTGAAATTGAATGTGTCCATGTGGGCTTCCAGGGTCCTGGTGAGTTGTGATACAGGGTTAAGCCGATTTCCATGGTGGGCTATAATCTGGGCCGTTCTTGAGAATTTTATACAAAGGAGGGAAAAAGGCAGCCCCATTTAGATTACAGAGTTTTATTTGTAACCTATATTGAGTATCATGGTGATCCTCTGTATGCAGAGGAAAGCTGCTCTATAGCATTTTCATGGCTGTAATCTTTCGGAAGCAGATAGCCAGGTGTGTCTTCTGAGGCACCTCTGGGTGGGTTTGAACTGCCAATCTTTCAGCTAGTGGTCCAGCACTTACTGGCTTGTGCCACCCAGGTACTCCTTATATATATTTCTCCACAATAAAAATGTTAAAAAAATTATTTACCACAATAAAAATTTTTAAAAATAACAAACTTCTAGTGCCAACTTTTTCAGCTCCTGCAGTGATTTTCTAAAGAAAAAAGCAAAAAAAAAAAAAAAAGACCAACACACTTAAGCTATTGCTTGACATCAGATTGTTTAAAAGCAAAAACAAAACAAACAAAAATAAATAAAATTTTAAAAAAGCATCATATCTTCCCAGGGTTAAGATCACACCACACACACACACACACACACACACACACACACACACACACACACACACACACACACACACACCACACACACACACCACATACACACAAACACACCACACACACATACAAACACACACATACACATACACACCATATACATACACACATACCACACACACATACACATACACACACACACACACACAAAACCCCAACAACTTAGCCATCACTACTTGCACATCTGCTGCCCTCTCCCCTGGGCCCCAGACTCACACGTGTCCAGCAGAATCCTGGAAGCTTCTCCCTAAGATGTCCCCAGGTACTTCATAACCACCACATCGCTAACTGACCTCAGCACTGACCCTCAAGCTTGCTAGCCCGTGGGCCCCCACCTCAGGCCCAGCCCCACCATATACCCTGTTACAGAGCTAGAGACCTGGGTCTTGTCCTTGTCACCCCCCATTGCCCACCAGTCTCTGAGGCCTGTCCAGTCTGTCGCCAAAATCCTTCCTTCTCTCTCCTCCTCTCCTTCCTCAAGGTCTTGCCCCAGCTCCCCTGGGCCTCCTGGCCCCAGCCTCACTCTCCAAGCTCCAAAGGGATCTTTCTAAAGTATAAACCTGACCTCATGCATCTCTGCTATGGCTCCTATTATGGATTGAATTGTGTCCCCCAAAATAAGTTATTGTAATACTAACCCCTATGCTGTTGTTGATTCCGACTCATAGAGACCCTATAGGATGCAGAACTGCCCCATAGGGTCTCCTAGATTATAAATCTTTACAGGAACAGATCACCAGGTCTTTTCTCCCACAGAGCAGCTGGTGGGTTCAAACTGCTTATCTTTCAGTTAGCAGCTGAACGCTTTAACCATTGCACCACCAGGGCTCCTCTTAATCTTTATTCCTGTGGGTATAATCCCATTTGAGAATGGATTTTCTTTGTTATTTTAAGAGGCCACATCAGTGTAGGGTATGTTTTAAGCCAATGATGTTTGAGATATAAAAAGAGCAGACTAGGAGAGAAAAGCAAGCAGAGACGGGGGAACATAGATGCCAAGTCACATGAAGATCACTGAGGAAGAAGCTGTAAAGAGACAAGGACCTTCTTCCAGAGCTGACGGAGAGAAAGCCTTCCCCTAGAGCAAGCACCCTGAATTTGGACTTCTAGCCTCCTAAGCTGTGAGAGAATAAATTTCTGTTTGTTAAAGCCACCCACTTGTGGTATTTCTTTTATAGCAGCACTAGATCACTAAAACAGATACCATACCAGTGTAGGGTGGATCCTAAACCTAATCACTTCTGACTTGTAAAAAGACCAGTATAGATGCAGAGACATGCACACGTGGGGAAAGATAGATACCAAGTGAGGATCCAAGGAACCAAGGAACCAAGGAACGCCGAGGGCTACTGACAAAGGAGGAATCTATATGATCAAGACTTTAATTTGAGAGAAAATAAATTTCTGTTCTTTATAAGCCATCCACTTGTGGTATTTGGTACAGCAGCACTTAGGTAAATAAGATACTTCCCTAGTGCCCTTGGGAGAAAGCCCAGATCCTTACTGGGAAATTCTAGATCCTGTGTCACTTGGCCCCAACAACTTCCTCAGTCCCATCTCCTGTTCCCTCTACCAGCTTCCCTTCCCTCCTTCCCTCTGTCTTCCCACCCCCACCCCCCACCTTGCCCTGTTTTTGCCTCAACTCTGTGCCCGCAATTTCCTCTCCTGGATCCAATTCCTTTCACATCTTTTTTTTTTTTAACTGCAACCTACAGTGAGAAATTCATTTTACATCATGATTCAATACACATGTGTATGTATATGCTCGGCTACTAGCCAAAAGGTTGGCGGATTGAACCCACCCAGAGGCACCTGGGAAAACAGGCCTGGCAATCTGCTTCTGAAAGGTCACAGTCCTGAAAACCCTATGGAGCAGTTCTACTCTGCACACATGGGCCATGAGTCCCGATCCACTCTAAGGCAAAACAACTGAAACAAAATTTTTAATCATAGTAACAATGTTGTTGTTGTTAGGTGCCACTGAGTTGGCTCCAACTCATAGCTACCTTATGTATAACACAACTAAATGTGGCCTGGTGCTGCCCCATGCTCACAATCATTGCTATGTTTGAGCCCATTGTTGCAACCACTGTGTCAATCCATCTCATTGAGGGTCTCCTTTTTTGCTGACCCTCTATTTAACCAGGCATGGTAGACTTCCCCATCAATTGGTCCTTCCAGATGACACATGCAAAGTAAGCGAGTCTCACTGGCCTCACCCCATCTGGAGCGAGAGAGAATGATGAAAACCAAAGACATAAGGGAAAGATTAGTCCAAATGACTAATGGACCACAACTACCACGGCCTCCACCAGACTGAGTGCAGCACAACTAGATGGTGCCCAGCTACCACCATTGACTGTTCTGACAGGGATCACAATAGAGGGTCCCAAACAGAGCTGGAGAAAAATATAGAAGAAAATTCTAACTCACACACACACACACACACACACACACACACACACACACACACACACACACAAAGGACCAGACTTACTGGTCTGACAGGGACTGGAGTAACCCCAAGAGTATGGCCCCCGGACACCCTTTTAGCTCAGTTCTGAAGTCACTCCCCGAGGTTCACCCTTCAGCCTAAGATTAGACAGGCCCATGAAACAAAATGAGACTAAATGAGCATGCCAGCCCAGGGGCAAGGACAAGAAGGCAGGAGGGGACAGGAAAGCTGGTAATGGGGAACCCAATGTCAAGAAGGGGAGAGTGTTGACATGTCGTGGGGGTGGCAATCAATGTCACAGAACAATATGAGTATTGTTTAATGAGAAACTAATTTGCTCTGTAAACCTTCATTTAAAATATAATTAAAAAAAGAATATAAGTTTCATGACAAAAAAACAAAAAACAAAAAACAAAGTAAGCGAGTCAAAGTCTTGGACAATATTCTGTGATCCACAGGGTTTCTATTGGCCGATTTTCAGAAGTAGAATGCCAGGCCTTTCTTTCTAGTATGTCTTCGTCTGAAAGCTCTGCTGAAACCTGTCCGCCATGGGTGCCCTGCTGGTATCTGAAATACAGACAGCATAGCTTCCAGCATCATAGCAACATGCAAGCCACCATGGTACGACAAACTGATAGGCTTTTTTAATTCCATACCAATAAATATGGAAGATAAGGAGTCGCAGTGACACAATGGTTAAGCACTCAGTCGCTAACCAAAAGGTTGAGTGTTTGAACCCAGCCAGCAGCTCCTCGGAAGAAAGGCCTGGCAATGTGCTCCCATAGATTACAGCCTAGAAAACCTTATGGGGAAGTTCTCCTCTGTCACATGGGGTTGCTATGAGTTGAAATCAACTCTATGACACCTATAACAACAACAAATATGGAAGTGGACAGCAGTTGTTCAGTTGTAGAATTCTAGCCTTCCATGCTGAAGACCCAGGTTCGATTCCCAGCTGATGCACCTCATGTGCAGCCAGCACCTGTCTATCAGTGGAGGTTTTCATGTTACTATGATGCTGAACAGGCTTCAGAGGAGCTTCCAGACTAAAAGGCCAGGGGATCCACTTCTGAAAATCAGCCAATGAAAACCCTATGGATCACAATGTTCTGACCTGGGAATAGTCCCGGATCGGGCAGCGTTTACTTGGGTTGTGTCCAGGGTCTTCATCAGTTGGTGCCGACTCGGCAGCTAACAATTACCAATTAGTCTGTGGAATAACACTTTGCGACTATGTGAAGGTCCTGTTCATGATACATTTTAACATTTTTAAAAGCGCCGAATCATTACACAGAAATGCTTCTTGCTCTGAGGGAGCAAACATTTTAGTTGAAAGTGCAGCAGGGGAGGAAGACAACACATTAGCAAATAAATGACAAGTTAAGAGGCTCAGAGTGTACTCTGCACAGGCAAGGACTTCGTCTTGTTTACCGATGCTGCGTCTGTGCCTAGGACAGTATCTGGCCCATATGCTCAATAAATACCTGTTGGAATGAATGAACGGTGTTAAGTGCTATTAAGACGCTAAAACAGGGTCCAAACCCGGGGATGAGGTGGGCTGGGATGGGATAGAGTTTCTGACTATTTTTGGTAGGCTATTCAGGGAAGACCCCTGTCATTAGGGATGTCTTGAGCTGGAAAGACTAGTGCCTGGGTAGTGCAAATGGTTAACAGGCTTGACTATTAACCTAGAGGTTGGAGGTTTGAGTTTGCCCAGAGGTGCCTAGGAAGAAAGGCCTGGCGATCTACTTCTGAAAAGTCAGCCATTGAAAATCCTATGGAGCACAGCTGTACTCTGACCCACATGGGGTCCGCCAGGAATTGTAATCGACTTGACACAACTGGTTTTGGAGTTTTTGGTTTTGAGTTGGAAAGACAGGGAAAAGCAAACGTAGAAGGTCTTAGAGGCAGGACAAAATGTGGTGTGTTTGATGAGCAGAGAGAGGAAGAGAGGGCGGGAGTGGAGGAGAACAAGTGAGGCTGAGCCCAGGTCCCCACAAAGTCAGTTTGAGTATCGCTCCTCAGGCGGAGAGTGGGACCTTGCAGACCACGGTGGGGAGTATGGATTTTACACAGCAACCACAGGAGGCGGAGCTTGTAAGCAAGGAGTGACGTAATTCGAGGTCCCTTTTGCCCTTGCTGTAGAGAGAGATGTCCCTCTATCTCTGTGCACCTCTGTCTCTCTTACCTTTTTTGGGGACACGTTGGGGAATGTGATAAAAGCTATATGTAAACACACACAACTTTGTGCGTGATTCCAGGGCGTTCACTGGACATGGGTTCAGACTGTCTGGTTCAGACAGGTAAACTGAGGCTTATGCCTAATAAAATAACCAGAACCTACAGGGCACTGAATGGGGCAGTGGTGGTTCCGTGGTAGAATTCTCCCCTTCCGTGTGGGAGACTCAGATTTGATTCCTGGCCAATGCACCTCATATGCAGCTACCACTCTTCAGTCAGTGGAGGCTTCTATGTTGTTATGATGCTGAACAGGTTTCAGCAGACCTTCTAGACCAAGACAAACTAGGAAGAAAGGCCTGGAGATCTACTTCCAAAAATCAGCCAGTGAAAACCCTGTGGTCACAACCTGATCCTCAACCAATCATGGGGATGGCCCAGGACTGGGTAGTGTTTTGAAGCATTGCTGTCTGTCGTGCACGGGTCTCCCATGAGCTGGGGGTCTACTGACAACCACCTTATAGGGTGTTGTGAGGATTCAAGGAGATGGTGCATGCTAGGGGCCGGGCATAGGGCCTAGATCATGGTCAGAAAAAACAAATCCATTGCCGTAGGGTGGATTCCTACTCAACGGCCCTACAGGACTGAGTATAAATGCCCCGCAGGGTTTCCAGGGCTGTAATCTTTCCGCAAGCAGACTGCTACATCTTTCTTCCATGGAGGGGCTTGTGGGTTCCTACCACTGATCTTTTGGTTAGTAGCTGAGCTCTTAACCACTGCGCCACCACGGCTCCCCAGCTTATGGTGGGGGGCTCATTAAGGGAGGGCTATTCCATTTGGTAAGGAGCCCTGGTGCACAGTCGTTAAGCACTCCGCTACTAACTGAAAGGTCGGCAGTTCGAGTCCACCAGCTGCGCGGCCGGAGAAAGATGTGGGGGTCTGCTTCCTTAAAGATTATAGCCTTGGAAACCCTAAGGGGCAGTTTTACTTTGTCCTGTAGGGTCACTATGAGCCAGACTCGATGGCCACGGGTTTTCCTTGGTTTATTCCATTTGGTATATCATTCTGCAATAGGAGTTTAATTGTGTGTCCATCAGGTGTCATTATGTCTGCCAGCCTGGGCATCCCTGAGGGCTTGAAGGAGCCACCTCCATACTTTCCAGACCTTCCGCTGGCTCCCAGGATTAGTTACAAGATTACCCCTCCGCATCCTCTTTCCGACCCCTGCGCAAACCCTGGCCCTAGTCCCTCAATCCCTGCACTCCTTAGCCAAGCCCCACATGCCCATCTGGTCATACTCTTCAACTCCCAGTCCCAGGCCAAAGGCTCAAGTCCGACCACAGAACTCCACGCCCTCTCTTCGCCCGGATCTGGCCACGCCCTGAAGCCCCACCAAGGTCCAGCCTTGCCACTTGTCCACCGAGTCTAGTCGCCCCTTCTTCTGCCCAGTCCTGTGCCGTCCCCATGATGGGTTGGGGATTGGACTGTTGTGATCCATAGGGATTTCATTGGCTGATGTTCAGAAGTAGATAGCCAGGCTTTTCTTCCTAGTCTGTCTTAGTCTGGAAGCTCCGCTGAAACCTGTTCAGCCTCGTAACAACAAGAAAGCCTTCACTGACGCGTGGTGGCTGCTCATGAGGTGTATTGGCTGGGAATTGAACCCTGGTTTCCCACACAAAAGAGAATTCTACCACTGAAGCACCACTGCCCCGGACAGAGGTATTGTTGTGTGTCAGCCAGTCAATTCTGACTCATAGCAACCCTATAGGCTAGAGCAGAACTGCCGCATAGAGTTTCCAAGCCTGTAATCTTTACAGAAGCAGACTGCCACATCTTCCTCCTGAGGAACAGCTTGTGGGTTAGAACTGTGTCATTCGGTTAGCAGCCGAGTTCTTAACCACTGAGCCACCAGGGCTGCTGCCTGACGTATACCCAAACTTGTTGCCGTGGAGTCGATTCCGACTTATATCGACCCTATAGGACAAAGTAGGACTATCCCCATAGGGTTTCTAAGGAGCGGCTGGTGGATTCGAACTGCTGACCTTTTGGTTAGCAGCCGAGCTCTTAACCACTGCACCACCAGGGCTCTTTGCCTGATGTATAAACCTAACCAAATCCCTTGCTATTGAGTCGATTCTGACTTATAGCGACCACATAGGGTTTCCAAGGCTGTAAATTTCTACAGAAGTAGACTGCCACATCCTTCTCCCATATATATATATGTGTGTGTGTGTGTGTGTATATATATATATATATATATATATATATATATATATGTATGTCTGTATGTATAACCTGTTGCTGTCAAGTTGATTCTGACTCATAGCAATCCTGTGGGGTTGCGATGAGCCTGATGTATAGCAGGTCCTTAATAGATATGTGTGGAATGAATATGCAGCCCCCAGATTACTCCTTCCTGAGAAGGACACAGCTCCATTTCCCTGCAGTTCTAAGATCACTAGATAAGGGGGTGAATGCTGAAGAGGGGATTGAAGTGCCCATAGCTTCCAGTAAAGCCATGTAGGTCAGGTAGTCAATTACATTAGGCAGCTGGCTCCATCCCAAACCCAAATGATAAAATCCTTCCCTGCAGCACTCCAGCTCTGGCCAGGGATCACTAGTCTCTGGGGGTTCATGTTCTACCTGCATGGGCTGTATCTTCCCTATATGCAGGGCAGGCTGCTGAGAAACGCCCATGTGTAGGTCCTCTCCCTGGCTTGTCTGTGGAACCAGGAGGACCCCTTACCTTCGCTCTCCCTCTTCTCATCCCTTATGGTTCTGAGCCTCTGGTTCAGCTAGAATAGGGTGGGGGGATCAACAGGGAGACTCCCCTCAATGCTGGAGCTGTTCATGGGAAGGGGGCTGGGATTCGGGGTGAGGGTGAGGTAGGTGGGCTGTCGGGATCGACACTGATCATGTAGTAGCAGCGACGAAAAGGACAGAGAAGGTCACAGAAACGGAAAGGCCGAAATAAAACGGTAGAGTCAAAAAAAGGCATTAAACAGAGACAAAAACCAAAACCCAAGCTTGTTGCTGTGGAGTCGATTCCAACTCCTGGCGACCTGGTGTGTTAGAGTAGAACTGAGCTCCCTAGGGTTTTCTTGGATGTACTCTTTACGGAAATAGATCGCGAGGCCTTTTTTCCGCATTGCCGCTGGGTGGGTTCAAACCACCAACCTTTTGCTTAGTAGTTGGGCACAAACAGCACTACCCAGGGACTCATTAGAGACAGAGACAGACTAACAGTGAGAAACAAATGCACATAGAAACATAGACGGGCAAGGAGCGAGAGCAAGCGTGAGAGAGAGCGAGCGCACACAGTAGTAGGGAAGAACGGCCCCATAAAAATCTATTCTACTCGGCGTCTGTTTCACTCTCTTGGCGTTCGTTCCTGTGATTGTAGAGGCTGGAAAGCGAAAAAACTACATTTCCCAGCAGCGGGGGGGGGGGGGGGGGGGGGAGTGGGAGCGCTTGGTGTCATTCAGGTTCCACCAATCAGATGACTCCGCGGGAAGCTTGAATTTCTAACTACGGTTACCGGAGGAGAGAGGCTGCCGCGAAGCATCTGCTCTGCAGGTGTCTGCCCCTGCGAGGCGGTGTGGTTGTGGGGACAGTTTCCTGACCCCGCAGGGGGAGGCCCGTTCCTGGGCGGCCCTTTCTTGAGAGTATCCCTGGAGGCTCCACCGAGAGTGTCTTTCTTCCGAGAGGCCTCTGTGTCCCTTCACAAATCCGTCTCTGCTCACACTGGCCTGAGTGCATTCTGTTCTGCCACTGAGCAGTGGTGCATACACAGACAGGGAGAAAGATGCAGAGACAGGGAAGGTGATTCAGAGATGCAGAGAGAGACCCCACCCCCTAGCAGAGACCCCACCCCCTAGGAGATAGACAGAACCCTGCAGAGACACGAGGGGATGGACATACAAAAAAAGGGAGGGTGGAGGATAGAAGGAAGAAGATCAAGCGAGACGGACACCCAGAGAGAAAAATACAGAAGGCAAAGTGAGAGAGAGAGAGGAAAGAGAGGCAGAGGCAAAGGACAGAGAGACAGAAACAGGGACACAGAGACCTGCCCAGATGCTCGAGGGGGCAGGTTGGAAGAACAAAACCAAACCCACAGCCAACGAGTCAGTTCCGACTCAACAACCCTGTAGAACAGGGTAGTATTGCCCCACAGGGGTTCCAAGGCTGTAATCTTCATGGAAGCAGACTACCACATCTTTCTTCCGAGGAGCAGCTGGTGGGTTTTAATCGCCGACATTTCGGTTAGCATCCAAGCACTATAACCACTACACCACCAGGGAGCCCTTCAGAGCCTAAGCTGTGGGAGGCCTAGCAGGTGGAGGCAGGAGAATGGAGAGCTCTGGAGAGCTTTCCAGAATCACCGAGCCTTGCTGGTGGAGCTTCCACCTGACACAATGTCTCCTTTTCCCAATGCTTGTTCCCAGTCCCAAGCTTCATCAGCCCCGAATGGGGGAGGGATGGGGTCCCTGAGTGCGCTGTCCACCTCCCCTTCACCAGCCCCTCAGGCCTTTTCCCTACAGACCAGTCCTCCCTTGATGGTTTGGGAGGGGTTGAGAACAGAGGTGACTCGACCACTTTTGATGTCAGAGGCAGAGTCCTGCCGTGTACAGGGAGACCGAAGAGCTAAGAGGGGTGAGAGAATTGGGGGACTGCATGAGTGGGAGACTGAGTCGAAAACAGAGGGAGCCTCGGGCGCAGAAGGGGGAGACTGAGGGGGGAGCTGAGTGGCAGAGGAAGGGGGGGCCAAGGGGCAGAGGTCGGGGTAGCAGGCTAGACATGCCCATGCTAGGATTCCAGATGGTGGACTCGGAAGTCCTGGCCCCTCTGGCAGTCCCCCTGATTTTATTCCTGCCCCTCAGTTCTCTCTCTCTCTGTTCCCCTCCATCTAGGATTGCCAGATAAAATACAGGGCTCCAGTTACATGTTAATTTCCAATAAACAAATAATTTTTAGTGTAAGTGTAGCCCCAATATTGCCCAGGACATACTTACACTAAAAATAAATTGTTTTTCTCATCTGAGATTCAAATTTCAGTGGGCATACTGTATTTTGATTTGCTACATCTGGCAAGTCTACCTCCATCTTGTTCCTGTTTCTGCCCCATTTCCATTTACCGTTTGTGCTCGTCGCTCCTTCTCTCCCAGTCCATTTCCACCTTCTGTATTCTCCCCGTCTCTCTTACTGACTTGACCCCAATGTGTGTTGGCCTCTCCGAGCCACCCCGGAGAACCCTAGGGCTTAGGGACCCACCTAAGCCTCCTTCCCCTCCGCTCCCTTCTGGTCCCAGCCTTGTTTCTGAGGCTTTCTTTCTCCTCCAGGCAGTTCCTCCGCCTTCCTTCTTCATCTCTCTTCTCATTGCGACAACCCCACCCCTGCAATTCTCTCCTTCCCCCAACTAGGGCAGAAGTTTTAGATGCTTTGAGAGAATTGGGACTCCCCCATTACTCACCTTCATCCTGACCTCATTTCCTCTCCCTTCCATCTCCTGGGCCAGAGAGGTCATGAGAGTTTCCCAAAGTCACACAGCAAATCAGAGACCAAATCCCACCTTCTCCTCCAGTCCTTTCCCAGCTCCCAATTTCCTGGTGGAAAATTCTTTTACTCCTCCTGCAAATGACCTGGCTTGGCAATATTTGGGGATACCCGGCAATATTTGAGGGTCTCAGACCAGGATTACAGGTGTCTGCAGGCTCAAGGGATGGTAGAGTTTTGAGCACCTACTGTGTGCTAAGAGTTGGAGATATGGCTTGTGGGCTGTACACCTGAGAATAGTGGCTCATCACGGTCACCACTGAGTCCCTCGGTCCTAGAACATAATAAACCAAAATCAAACCCATTGCCACTGGGTCAATTCCAACTCATGACGACCCCATGTGACAGAGTAGAACTGCTCCATAGGGTTTTCTTGGCTGTAATCTTTATGGAAGACGATCGACAGGCCTGTCTTCCATGGCAGTACTGGGTGTGTTCAAATTGCCAACCTTTAGGTTAGTAGCCACTTTAGTGTAAACTCTTTGCACTGCCCAGGGACCTTCTGGAACGTCATAGGTGCTCAATAAATGTCTGTTGAATGAATGAATGAGTGAATGCATGAACACACCTCACACAGTTGGGGACCCGTCTCCATGTCTGCCCTTCGCCTCTTCATCCTCATCGCGGTCTTTCCTACTTTGTCCTAGCCTCAGTTTCCTTTTCCCTCCCGTCCCCCTCTCTCGGTTTCTGTCCTCCTTTAGGGTCACGTTATCGTTATTTTCCAGCTGAAGGCGGTCTCTCCCATGACCACCATATGCCAAGCACTTCCTTTGTGTCAGGCACTGACGGAGTGATCTGCTTGTGGAAGCCTCCCAGAATATTCCAGAAGGTAAGTACGGCTTGAATGGGTGTTTTCCAGTTGTGGAGACTGAGCCAAGATGTGGAGGGAGGAAGCGAGGTGTCCTGGGCCACAGCAGAACCAGAGCGTCCCCCCACCCTCCGCACACACACAGCCTCTGCTCACCTCTTTTATCTCTCCATCTCAAAGTTCATCTTTCCGCCTGTTTGGCACATCATCACCTGGCCGGAGGCACCTACGACACCTCCTACATGTAAGGATATTAGTAGTACACATTTCCTGCAGGGCTTGCAAACTCACATGTGGCCAGGGGCCAGGCATATACCACACATGAGCTGTGCAGATCAGGAAGGGGCTGAGGCTGCCTACCCTGTGTGGTGGCCAATTATGGCCAAGTGGCAGTTGCCACCCAGAGATGTCCCATCTGATTTTTCAAACGGGGCTTAGAAACCCACATTTTCCGAAGTCCTCCAATGTTCAAAAAAACAAAAACAAAAATACAAGTTGCTGTCAAGTCGAGTCTGACTCATGGTAACTCCATGTAGGTCAGAAAAGAACTGCGCTCTGTATAGTTTTCAAGGCTGTGACCTTTCAGAAGCAGATCACCAGGCCCTCCTTCCGAGGCAACTGTGGGTGGATTTGAACCACCAACCTTTTGATTAGCATTGGAGCGCTTAACCATTTGCACCACTCAGGGACTCCAAAGAGTTGTTGTGCAGTCAGTTGCAACTCACGGTGACCCTGTGTGTGTCAGAGTGGAACTGCGCTCCACAGGGTTTTCAAGGTTGTGACCTTTTGGAAGCAGATTGTCAGGCCTTCCTTCTAAGGCGCCTCAGGGTAGGTTCAAACCACCAACCTTTCGTTTAGTAGTGGAGCACTTAACCGTTAGTGCTACCCAGGAATGCCCAGTGTTTAAATGCTGGCACCAAAATCACACAAAACACTGTGCAGGTTAAATGAGATTCTGTTTGCATCAGACCTGCCCGGTGGCCGGTGGTTTGCAACCTCTGAGTCGGTTTGAGCCCCATGTGCCAGGTTCTGCACTAAATAAGAACTTCTAGCTTCCGGTAGAATATACACCCCATAAAGACAGGTGCGTCTGTTCTGTTAATTGCTGTATCTCCAGCACTTAGAACAGTGCTTAACACATAGTAGGTGCTCGACAAAAATTTTAAAAATGTGAATGGTGCTTTTAAATCCTAGTATAAGAGTAGCATTTTTTTTTAATCCCCATTTTACAGGTGAGGAGATGGAGTCTCAGAGAGACAAAGTCTTAGGGTGACACAGCAGGTCAGTGGCAGGACTAGAACCTGTTCCTGGATCTCACCTGATTTCCAAAACTTAACCAGTTGCTGTTGAGTTGATTCCAACTCATGGTGACCCCACGTGTGTCAGAGTAGAACTGTGCTCCACAGGGCTTTCGGTGCCGATTTTTCTGAAGATCACCTGGCCTGTCTCGAAGCACCTCTGGGTGGACTTGAACCTCTAATCTTTCAGTTAACAGCTTAACCATTTGCACCACTCACGGACCCCCTCCAATACTGTAACCCTGGGCTATCCTGACTCTGTCGAGGGTTGTGTATTTGCAATGCTGTGTGTGGGAATGTGTGGCCCAGGAGTGTGTTTGTGGAATGTGTGTGGTGTGATTCTCCTGGATTATTGGGCCCTGGAAGGTAGACTGTGAACTCTTGCTCCCCTCAGACACACTTCTTGCTCTGGGTGCTCACCCATCCCAGAGAGAGGCACTCCTCCCTCCTCCCCTCCTCGGCCCCCCCACGGGTCCCCCACCCACCTCCCCTAAATGCCCAGAACCCTGGGGTAAAAGGGGGGAAGAATTCAGGATGAGGGTCGAGGTGCGGGGAGGAGGGAGAGGGAAGGGGATGGGTTAAGAAGGAGTGTGTGATGTCAAGCAAAAAACACAACATTAGACACAGATGCTGAGATGGCGTTTATCGTGGCAAAAAAAGGTGAAGTCGCGCGAGGGGGAAAGGGTGGGGAGGGGGTGTGGCGGGGGCCGGGGTGGGGGCCATGGAAGCTAATACATGGTGCACTAAGTCACAGACGGACACTGGGGGCGGGTGGGTGGGTGGGGTGGGCGTGGCCCAGGCATGGCAATGGGGGGAGGAAGGGAGGAGAAGGCAGTGGGCCCCAGCCAGGAGCTTCTGGAGGTGGTGGGGAGGAAGTGGGCGGCGTCCCTGGTCGCAGAGGATGGAAGGAAATCAGTTAGAGGAGGTTGAATGGAGGCACTGGAGGCATGGCCACTTGGTGGGTAGTCAGCCCAGGAAATGGAATGTGGGGCTGGGGCAGCAGGCGGGGTAGGGGTTGGGGGGTGCAGCCTGGGGCTTGGGCCTTCTTAACCTAAGGATTGAGGAGACCCAAGGGACCTTTGAGGTCCTCTAACCAAAAAAACCCAAACCTGTTGCTGTAGAGTTGATTCTGACTCATAGCGACCCTACAGGATAGAGTAGAACTGCCCGGTAGGGTTTCCAAGGCTGTAATCTTTATGGAAGCAGACTGCCACATCTTTCTCCTGTGGATTGGCTGGTGGGGTTGAACTGCCGACCTTTTGGTTAGCAGCTGAGCGCTTAACCACTGTACCGCCAGGATCTTTCAAGGTCCTCTCGTCCATTCCATTTTAACCAGGAGAGAAAACAGGACTGGCAGGAGGCTAACTTAAGGTCCTAACAAGGACTTAACAATTGGTTATCTAAATGCCCTCCCTGCCTCCCCTCATGCTTCTCCTACCCTGCCTTGTCTGGAACAGAGAAAGGGAGAAGAGAGATGCTACCTACCCTGACTCCACCATTGTCTAACTGGGGCTCCTCAGGGAACTTGGAGAACGAATCCATTTCATAGATGGGGAAAACTGAGTCATCCCGCCAGACTAAACTTCTCGCCGCCTCGCCGCCAGGGGATCTATGCTAATACAGATATCTTGAAATCCTTAGCATCGGGGGGCACGTGAGGGGACCCACCTTGGGATCCTCCCAAATCAAACCAGGATGTGGGCCATGCCTCCAGTTGCCGGAGATGCGAACACAAAGAAAAAAAAATGACTCCCCACGTCCCCTGGCTCAAACCCAGTAAAAAAGTGACTATTTACAATGAAGGGGTGGGGAGCGAGGGGGTCCCCCCCCCCCGCAGGGAAGAGTGGGGGCCCGGAGTGACCTCACCACTTGGGGGACGCCACGCCCCTGGCCCCGCCTTTTAAAGAGATAAAGCCAAACAGCATAGATACTTATAGAGGATCTCGATCCCCCAGATTGGGGGGGGGGGCTGACCCTAGGGGTGAGGGGTGGGGCATGGGATGCGGTGCGGGTGGGGAGGCATGGGCGGTGGGAGGAGATGGAGGAAAGGTAGCTACTGCCCCTCCCCTCCCCCTTCCCCCCCTTGCCGGACACACAGTTTTCCGTGGGATGAACACAGAAAGGGTTAATCAAAAAGAGTTCGATGAGCGAGTCTGACGGTCGAGTGGGGCGGACTGGAGCAATGAGGCCGAAGGTCCCGGTGGCCGGTGGTGATGGAGTCACTTAGAAGATGAGAGGTTGGTGGTTTTGGGGGGGTGGGGTGGGGAAGAAGGAGGTGGGGGAGGGGGTTAGGTGGTCCCTCCCCCAATTATCTCTGGGAGACAAGAGTGTCCTGGACTGGCTGAGAAGGGGTTAAAAACCAGCAGCCTACATCACCCTCCCCCCCGACTTTCCCATCTCCCTTCCAGCCACCAGCACTCCCTATCGCGACTGGCGACAACACCCAACAGCAGCGGCGCCATGGACAGAAGCCCCCTCCACACAGGCGTCGAGACAGCTGACTGCAGTGGAGAGGGATCGCGATGGCAAGGCTGGGTGTCGCGACTTCACCACTGCGTAAAACCAGTGTCCCCGGACCGCTGGGCCCGAACCACCAAACGGGCATCGCGATCCCGTTCTCCTCATCGCGATATCCAGTTCAGGCTTTCGCGACAGCCGGCCTCGGATTCAGGACCAGCACGCAGCAGGTGCGCGGCCTGCCAGCTGAGCTGTCGCGATAGCGCATGCGCCCAATCAGCAGCCTGGACGCCCGAATGGCCGCTCAGTCTACCACAACCTCTAATTCTGGTCTTTGAAACAGCAGAAATCAGTGCAGCAGGACTTCGCTCACTTTCCAAACAGTTGGCCACCATGCCGAAACAAAATAAGGAGAAGGAACAGGCAGGAGAAACAAAACAAGGGGATATTGAGGGATTTGGGGTTAAGAAGGGAAAAGAAGTACCACTCAGAGAAAAGTGGTACCGTATTGTTCCAAGTATAAGTTCCCAACCGTCTATAAGTCGACTCTTACCAAGCGCCATTTGGGATACCCATGATTCCCACCTTTAAGTCCAGGGCAGGCGTCAGGGCAGATAAAGATGGCACAATCGTCACCTTCTGATCCCCCGCCCCCTACTAATTATTGCAGTGAAGCCTCTTTGCCCCTGTAGAGATGGAAGGGACAGGGCAGAAGAAGGTGGCTGGGGCAGGTTGGCTCAGAGCCCCCTGAGACAGGGGATGAAGGAGGTGAATTTGGCACATTGAACCCCTTCTTCTCATAAGTGCTTTGAGATCCTTCTCTCATGTCCAGCTGGCACTGACCCTAGGGCCATAGAGTAGGGGTTGAGCATATCTCCCCCTCCCCAATTTCTACAGATTTGCCCAAAGGAGGCAAATGGGGTTCTCCCCGGCTGGTGGAATTTGGGGTATCCAAAAGGGTAGGGGGGTTAGCTGAAGAGGAGAGTTTTTTTCTGCCATTTTTTTTTCTTACAAAGATTCTAAGAAAAACTCGGGGTGGGAGGGGTGAGAAAGGGGGACCCAGTCTAGCTAAGTGTTCACAGACTTTTTCAATGCCTCTTAGGAGCCCATTCCCTCCCCTCTATCCGAGGTCCTCTCCCCCCAGAGCGGCTCAGTTCCAAGGAAGTTTGGCACTTTTTTTTTTTTTTTAATCAGTGGGGAAACAGGAGAGAGAGTTGAGAGAGTTGAGGAGAGGGGGAAGACAGACAGACAAAGATAGAGACAGGACAGACAACAATGGGAGACACGGGGAGGTAAAACAGAAAGTCATAGGGAGCCAGAGAAAGAAAGAGAGAGGGAGATGCTGGGGGAGGATGTGGGGAGCAGGAGGGCAAATGGGAAGGAACAGGGAGACAATTCAATGCAGCAAACACTTATTAAGCACCTACTGGGTGCCAAAGAGCAGGGTGCAGGGAGGCCATCAGATTCTCTGAGATCTGATGGCTAATGGGGGGGTGGAAGAGGTGATGGGATTTTCAATAATCCCCATCCCTGAACCGACATCTGTGTCCCCTCTGGACAAACTGCAGCACAAAAGATTGAGGTCAGATTGCAGAAGGGACTTTCAAGGGATGGGGAAGACAGTGGAGTGAGTTCCCAGGTTAAAATGGGGAAAGATGTGTGACTCCCCACTCACCAACATGAGAGTTTTCCCCATTTTGGTGAGTGAGTTAGCTCACTGAGCTAGGAAACTACCTTTCCGAAAGCCCTGGCTGGCGGGGGTAGGGGGTCCCCGAGAAATGGGAATAAGGAGGAGGCTGTCACACAGACACCCCAAGGGAACACTTTACAGGAGGCCCAGCCTCCAGAGATGTAGCTGGGTGAGGGAGAGGAGTACTGGATCCCGTGCTGACTGGGACCCAGACTCCCTCAATGGGTCTAAAGAAAGCATCTGCCAAACCTAGGGCAGCTGAGGATGCAAATGAGATGCAAATGATACGCAAAAGAGCTCTTTCAGATCCTACCTCCCCACACCCAAACCTTAATTTACCTCTCCCTGGCTCCTTCCCCTCCTTGTGGAGGCCTAGGGGATTGTAGGGGGGATATACTAGCTAGATACCGCAATACCCACGCGTGCGTGGAGATACTGTGAAATACTGTAAGGTCTTTTGAGAGGCGGAGGGGAGCCATGGCCCATGGAGCCACCCCACCTCCAACCCCAAGAGCCCCCAACTGCAGAAGATATGTACAAAGTTACATCAAGAATTGTTTTGGCACTCAAATCTCCATCTGGGTTTAGTTTGGAGATTAGGGGTGGGAGGTGATGGGAGGTGGGGGATGGGAGAGGAGGAAATGGGGCCTGGCCCCCCACCCTGGAGATGAAGAGAGCACGGAAAAAGTCACCTTAGTGCCCAAGCTATAGCCTCCCATTGGGTGGAAAGGCTGGGCTGGGGAATTCAGTGCAAGGTACCTCGAGGGCTATTGCTTTCTAGGGATTTTCACATTTTGATTTGGGGGTAGCCCTCTAGCGAGGGGCAGGGGTCTCCCCGGCTTTAGGGGTAGGAATTGTCTCTGTGGCTTTTCTTCGCTCCCTTTCTGAGAGAGAGGGATGAGGAGGCCTGGCCCCCAAAGCCGTGAAGAAGAGAAGGGTCTGGAAGACCTAGGAGGGGGACAAATGGGGGAGAGGGTGGGCGTGGGATGCCCCTCCCCCACAAATGCTGATGATGGAGCTAGGGCACTAGAGGCCCTGCTTTGGGTTGGAGAAAGTGGAGGTGGTCTCCAAGGGGCAGGGGGACATATATGGGGGTGGAGGTGGGTCTCAGCTATCCTAAGTCCATAGAGTTGTCAGGCCTTAAAATCTCAGCCTGCCAACAGGTCCTTAGAGCAGACCACAGCCACAGTGCTCAAGGAGACACTCCCAAACTAACTTGCAGGGCTGCCTGGCCTGTCAGGCTCCACTGAAACTTTCAACCTCCTCAGAGCCCATGGCGAGCCACACCAAAACATTCTGATCCATCAGATTCCACCAGAGTATGCCAGCTTGCCAGAAGCCATCAGGCCAATCTAACCTTTGGCCCAAATGACCCTACCAAGGCTCACTGAACCCTACAACCAAGCCACGCTGGCCTGACAGAGCCACCACACATTTGGCTCACCAGACTCAATGAAACAAAGCCACGCAGACACAAGCATGCATACAAAAGGTGGGGGTGGGAATGCAGGGTCTTTAACAGCAGTTTTCACTAGCTCCATCTTCCACCCTCCCTGCCAAGGTGAGTTCACAGACTTGGTGTGTTTGAATGGAGATGACCCTAACTGTACTGGGTCTTTTTTCTTAGAGTCCTCCAGATTGAATCCAAGTCACCCCTATTCTCCTCCTGGGAAGACCTCCCAGGCCACCATCCTACCAAAGTAGGGTGTGGGTGGAGAAAGGGTCAGTGACTGGCCATGACCCAATACAGGAAGTGGGTGCTTCATCCCAATGACATCACAGGAAGTGACCTCAAGACATCATAGGAAGTGACCTCAGGACATCACAGGGAGTACATGCCCCCATGATATCACTGAAATGACCTTTGGGAAAGGGCTCATTAACACATCATAGGAAATACCTGTCCCTGTTGTCATCACTGGAAATGACCTTTGGTGAACTGCTTCCTGTGATATCATAAGGAGTGCCAGAAGCACTCCAGAAAGTACTTGACCAGTGAAATCACAACAGGGAGCTTCATTCCCATTACTCTAAGAAAAGCCATAGTAGATGCCACAGGAAGTTGCTCTAGCCTCTTCCAACAGTCTTGCCCATGGGACTGGCCCAATCCTACAGCTGGCCTCATTCCCAGCAGCCACCCGCCTCCAATACAACCTGACAACAGAAGAGTGAAGATTCCCACCTAGAGGGGGCAACTCTGGTGGGGGGAGAGAGAGTAGCTGAGACAACCTGGGAACTATGGGGTTCCTACTCCAAAGGTCCCACTTCAGCTCAGACTCCTCCACTACCTCTTCTCCCATCACTTCCCTCGCATCTGAAACTGAAGGCGGGAGAGGTGGGGTGTTGTGTTTTGGGGACGCCCCTCATTCCAGGTGACCCAGAGGCTCCCTCCCCTCCTCCCATATGGGAACAAACGTAAAAAGGAAAAAAAAAAAAAGAAAGAAAGAAAGAAAGAAAGAAAAAAATCCTCACCAAGGAAAAAAAAAAAGGAGGGAAAGAAAGAGAAAATAACACTTTGTTTTCTATTAAAATCAACAAAATGCAATATATACAGATATCACACAGACCTGGGCCCTGGGAGAGGAGGGTCAGGCCCAGTCAAGCACAGGGAGGGAGGAAGGAGGGGTCAGTTCAAGGCTGAGGAGGGGGCTTCTGGGCCCTGTCCCCAGCCAGTACTCAATCCTGCCTATGACTACCAGAAGGGGGGGGTGCAGTCAGGCCTACCCCGACCCCATCCCATGAGGAGCAGGACTACACCAAGCTGAGGTCAGGAGTTGGGGGAGGAGGAGGAGGAAGAGGAGGAGGAAAAGGAGGGACAGGGAGAGGGGTGGGAGCACGCACCACAGGCCTCATCCCACTTTCTGGGGGTTTGAGGCCCTCACCCCCTGCTCATAGGTGACCCGCTGGCTGATGAGGTATTGGGCGGCTTGCGTGGCCGCGGGGCTGCCGGTGATGGTGACCCGCCGGTTCCGCGTGCCTGGCAGGAACTCGCCCTTCTTGGATATCTGGATGCGGGCGCCTGTGAGCTCCTGGTACTCCACCAACGTCTTGCCCCCCTTGCCCAGGATGGCCCCCACCAGGTTCTCAGGCACCGCAATCTCCACCAGCTCCTTGGTACTCTCAGCTGCCAACTTCTCCGCCGTCAGGAAGCCCCCGGCCGCCCCTGCCGCAGCCGCAGCAGCCACCAGCGGGCCGCCTCCCCCACCTGCCCCACCGCCTGCCCCAGCGCCGAGGTAGCCATTGGCGGCTGCGGCCAAGGCGAAGGACCCCAGAGCTCCGGGGGGCGGGGGTGGCGGCGGGGCGGCCCCTCCGGCTGGCCCAGCCCCTGCCTCTCCTGCGTAGGATGCGAGGAGGTTGGCAGCGGCGGCGGCAGCAGGGTTGGCACCGGCGGCCACAGCAGCCAGGACTCCAGAGGCTGCGGCCGAGTTGAGGCCCAGGCCGAGGGAGTTGGTGTTGTAACCGTAGCTGGCCAGCGTGTTAAGCGCCGTGCTGATGGCCAGCAGATCGGTGCCTGAGAAGGCGGGCAGGGCGGCGGGAAAGGCTCCCACGCCCGCCAGCCCAGCGGGGCCCAGCAGGCCAGAGGCGGCGGCGGCAGAGGCGGCGGCTGCAGCAGGCAGCACATCGGCTGGGCTGGCATACGGCGAGCCGGTGGGGTTGGAGTTGGCCACGGGGCCGGCCACGTTGGCGTAGCTGATGTTGAGGCAGCTGCTGCTCTGGGGGTCTTCCTGGACCTTCTGCACTATGGCGCCGACAGCCTTGTGCACCTGCTCGGGCTCACCGCTGACGGTCACCACGCGCTCCTGCAGGTTGATGCCCTCCGGCTTCTGGGACAGCTGCACCCAGGCACCCGACTGTTCCATCACGGCTTTCACCGTTGCGCCCCCTTTGCCGATGATCAGGCCGGCCGTGCTGTTGGGGACGATCAGCTTGGCCTGCGTGGGGAGCGAGAGGGAAATCTTTAGGGCGATCATTGGAGACTGAATGATAACATTAGTCCAGGGTTTGTTGCCCCAAGACATTTCACACCCCTGCTCTCTCAACTGTCCAAAATTAGGTCTAGTTTGTCCTGTGTAGGCACCAATATGACTCTGCTGCCGTTGTTAGCTGCCATTGAGTTGGCCCCCAGCTCATGGCAACCCCATGCACAATGGAATCAGATCGTTGTGATCATAGGGTTTTCATTGGCTGATTTTGGAAGCAGATCACCAGGTCTTTCTTCTTAACCTGTTCCTAGTCTGGAAGCTCCGCTGAAGCCTGCTCAGCATCATAGCAACATGCAAGCCTCCACTGAGATGGGTGGTGGCTGTGTATGAGGTGCATTGGCTGGGAATCGAACCCGGGTCTCCCACACGGAAGGTGAGAATTCTTCCACTGAGCCACCAATGCCTCATAATATGGCCCTACCCCTTGTTAAAATAATTAAATACTTCCATGTTGGCTAATAAATGAATAGCCAGTACTTGGCACAGTGGTTAAGAGCTCAGTTGCTATTCAAAAAGGTTAGCAGTTCGAATCCACCAGCCGCTCCTTGGAAACCTCATGGGGTACTTGTACTCTGTCCTTTAGGGTCACTATGAGTTGGAATTGACTCGACAGCAACAGGGTTTTTTTTTCTGTTGGTAGCGTCTTGGTCACCTTGTTCCTTGCTCCCGAAGCCCCTGGTACCTCCCATTCATCCAGCTCCTAAAGGCTTAATGTCTGACCCAGTGCGGGCTTCCAGAATCCTGCTCTTAGCTTGCCTTCTACATTGTTAAATGCTTTGACTCCCAGCCCCAGAAGAAAGCATCATTCTTCACACTTTACAGATGAGCAACTTGAGCCCTAAGGGGTGAAAGGACTTGCCCCAGAGCCACTCAGATAGAGCTGCAATCCAATCTCTTGGGCTCATGGTCCGTTGGGCTTCCCATCCTGTGACATGGTCTTTTCACTTAACCCCTTTGTTGTCTTATCTGTAACGGAGATAATAAAAAACCTTAGGTCTGAGAAGGCAGAGGGTTAGATGACCTCTCAAGGATGGTCTCAAGCATTGGGCTGCTTAAATATGATGCCCCCCCACTTCTCAGTCACAGAGAAGCCCCTCCTTCAACCATCCAGGTGGCCAAGCAGCAGCAAATCCGATCAACCTTGATTCCAGTGCAGAGATTTCAAAACCAACATCACGAAGAGCGTTTCTACACATCAATTCCTCCTTCTCAGTCCTTCCCACATCCCCTCCGACCTGTGGATTCTACACTCACATCCGGCTCTCTTCTTCATCCCTAAGCAGACCCAGGGGCATCTGAGAAATTTGTGGGCGTGGTTCTGATTGCCACACAACTAGGGGCAGATGTGGGCATTCAGTGGGCAGGGCCACGGATGTCTGCACTCCACAATTTGAGAGTCAGACCCTCACAATGAACAACTGTTCCAGGTCCTGCAGGACTTTTGAAAGTCTCACAGGACCTTTATCTGGTGAAAAACCTGTTTGTAAATCTCGGAGCCCAGAAATGAACTCCATGATACATTTCGTTGTTGTTAGCTGCCATTAAGTAACTCATGACCACCCCACACACAACGGAACAAAACACTGCCCGGTCCTGCGCCATCCTCATGATCTGTTGCGGATCGGATCGTTGTGATCCATACGGTATTTATTGGCTGGTTTTCGGAAGTAGATCGCCAGGCCTTTCTTCCTAGTCTGTCTGAGTCTGGAAGTTCCACTGAAATCTGTTCAGCATCATAGCAACACACAAGCCTCCACTGACAGATGGGTGGTGGCTGTCCTGAGGTGCATTGGCCGGGAATCAAACCTGGGTCTCCCGCGTGGAAGGTGAGGATTCTACCACTGAGCCACCACTGCCCCAGACAGTGTGATACTAATATGATGATGTAGGAGACTGACCTTGTTCTTAGCAGATAAATGCTAAAGTGTTTAGGGGTGAAGAGTCATGAGGTCTACAACTTATTTTCGAATGGATCAGCAAAAATGCCCCAGTGTGTGTGCGTGTGTGTGTAGAGATAAAGCAAATATTAATAACTGGTGAATCTAAGTGCAGTGTATAGGCAGTGCATTGTACTATTTTTTAAACATTTTCAAAATAAGAAGTTAGAGAAAAATACACATGCCCCAACATTTCCTTTCACTCTCTAACATCCTATATATTTTACCTGTTTACTTGTTTATCTCCTGTTTCCCCTCAAACGAATTTAGGATCCACGAGGATAGGCATGTTTGTCTGTTTTGTTTACCACTGGGTCCTCAGTGTCTCGAGCAGTGTTCAGCACACAGTAGGGGCTCAGCAAAGGCTTGGCGAATGAATGGATGGAGGAAAGAATGAATGATGACATACCCACAGGACCAAGCAGGAATGGGATTGTGTGGAACAGCTAGGTGTAACCCACTTGGGTGATGTGGTGGTGGTGGTGGTGGTGGTGTGTGTGTGTGTGTGTGTGTGTGTGTGTGTGTATGTGTGTGTGGGTGCTGTACATCTGGATAGCCAATCTCAGCTCAGTATGGCCTGTTCTGATTTTCTAGATTAACTGGGAATTCTGTTTTGTAAAATGTAAAGCATCCCAGTTTTTAAATGTTGGCAATCTCTTCCACATTTCTAAGAACTACTGCGTAGTGTAAACAATCCAATGTGCTAGCCAGGCCACCAGTTTGCAATCTGTGCCTACAAATCCCAGACAAGCTGCCTTAGACTCTGGCATCACTGGATCATGTTCAAATCCTGGCTCTACCACTGAAGCTAGGCAAGGGACTTAGCCTCTTTGGGACTCAGTTTTCTCATCTGTAAAATGGGTATAATGACACTTCCTCCATAGGGTTATTATGAGGCCTAACTGGTGGCTCAGAGGTTAAGAGCTCGGCTGCCAACCAAAAGGTCGGCAGTTCAAATCCACCAGCTGCTCCTTGGAAACCCTATGTGGCAGTTCTACTCTGTCCTATAGGGTCGCTATGAGTCAGAACTGACTCGCCGGCAATGGGTTTAGTTGAATTTTAATTGAGCTCAGGCAGGCAATAATGAGCTTGAGACTCAAGCATGGCCACAGTTAGCTAGAACTGGGTATAGCTGCTCTTCAGGTGACTCACAGTCCCTACCACTACCAGGTGAGTTCCATCTGGTTGCCTCTGCTCAGTCAAGTTTTTGCTTGGCCCCTGTGGACACGTCATCATTCATTCATTCGTTTGCTGATGACCAAGCATAGGGTGTCAAGTGAGTGTGCAATTAATGTGTGTCCATAGTAGATACTCAGTAAATGGTTGTTGTCATGGTTACTATCATGGGAAGACCTGGATTTAACACCCACGTCTGTGGTATAGGCACTTTGGACAACAGTTTGTCAGTTCCTCAAAAAGTTAAATGTAGAGTTAACGTGTTGTTGTTATCGTGTGCCATCGAGTCGATTCCAACTCATAGTGACCATATATGACAGGGGAAACCTACCCCACAGAGTTACCATAAACAACAACAACAAAAAAAAAACCCCACCAAACTCGTTGCCTTCGAGTCGATTCTGACCCACAACAACCCTACTACCATATCACCCCACAGTTCCACTCTTAGGTATTCGCTCAAAAGAACTGAAAACAAATGTCCACACAAAACTTTGTACATGAATGTTCATAGCAGCACTATTCACAATAGCCCAAATGTGGAAATAACCCAAATGTCCATCAGCTGATAAGTGGATAACCAACCATAAGGTGGTAGATCCAAATAATGGATGATTTGGCCATAGAGGAAATGAATACACAATACCTGCTACAGTATGAACGGACCTGGAAGACATTGTGCCAAGTGAAACACATGAGACGCAAGAGGCCACATATCATATGATTCCATTTATACGAAATGTTCAGAATAGGCAGATCTAGAGAGACCAGGAGCCCTGGTGGCACAGTGGTTAAGAGCTTGGCTGCTAATCAAAAAGTCAGCAGTTCAAATCCACCAGCCGCTCTTTGGAAACCCTATGGGGCGGTTCTACTGCCCTACAGAGTCGCTGTGAGTCGGAATTGACTCGAAGGCAACAGGTTTTTATAGAGACCAAAGGCAGATTAAAGGTTGCCAGGGGCTGGGGGGACAGGGGGAATGAGGTGTGGCTGCCAATGGGTATGGGGTTTATTTCTGGGGGTGGTGAGAATGTTCTAGAATTAGATAGTGGTGACGGATGCACAGCTTTGTGAATATACTACAAAGCCACTGAATTATACGCTTTAAAATGGTGAACTTTATAGTAGGTGAATTATGTCTTAATAAAGTTGTTATTTTTTAAAAAATCACCAGAAAATACAGAACAGCCTGACAAGGGGATAGAAAAGCATGTACAAAAGCAGACGTAAGGGTCAAGAGATCTTTAGTATGTGACTTGGCACTGCAGAGCAGTGGGGAAGGATGGATTATTCCAGAAAAGGTCTGGGGACAACGGGCTGATCATGTGGGGGAAAAGAAAAAGATAAAAAAAAAAAAAAATCTCACCACTGCCACTTCCTAGCTGAGTGGCCTAAGGCAGTCATTTCACTCTTCTGAGCCTCTTCTTCCACATCTGTAAAATGGGCATATCATTCATGATCCATATGGTTTTGGGGGAGTATTCATTGAGATACTGGCAGCCTGCCCCATGGCAATGGGTCAGTCAGTGTTAGTTCTCACGACAGAACCACAGCTAGCAGCAGGATTGTTGCTGGCTGTTTTTTCAACAGAGCAGGGTCTAAATTCTAGTCTGCTGTTTAATAACTACGTAATGTTGGGCAAATGTCTTCACCTCTCTGTGCCTCAGTCTCTCCTCATCCCCAGCATTGGTATAATCACACCTTGCTGTTAGCTGCTGTTGAATGGGCCCCACGCACAATAGGATCAGACCATTGTGATCCATAGGGTTTTCACTGCCTGATTTTCACAACTAGATCACCAGGCCTTTCTACCTCATCTGTCTTAGTCTGGAACCTCTGCTAAAACCTGTTCAGCATCACAGCAACATACAAGCTTTCACTGTCAGACGGGTGGTGGCTGCGCATGGGGTGCATTGCCGGGAATCAAACGTGCGTCTCCCGTATGGAAAGTGAGAACACTACCGCTGAACCACACCCTTTCCCTTCTAATCACACCCACCTCATACAATTATCGGGAATGTTCAATGAGTAAAATGACTGCCCAGTGCTTGGTACATGGTACCTACCCTACCGGTTGCCGTTAAGTCAATTCCTACTCATAGTAACCCTACAGGACAGAGTAGAACTGCCCTGTATGGTTTCCAAGGAGCAGCTGGTGGATTGGGACTGCCAACCTTTTCATTAGCAGCTGAGCTCTTAACCGCTGCACCACCAGGGCTCCGGCACATGGTAAGCCCTCAAGAAATGGCAGATGCCTTATTAATAGACTCCAAATTGTAGAACCACAGCATCTTAGGGAGAACTGCAAGTGCAGACCTAGAGATTCCTGGAGTCCCAGGCATGTTAGAAGAGTACAATCTTAGAATAATCTATGCCTGTTGTTGTCGTTAGTTGGCGTAGAGTTGGCGCCAACTCATGGCAACCCCAGGTGTGCAGAGTAGAACTGCTCCATAGGGTTCTCAAGGCTGTGACCTCTTGGAAGCAGATCACCAGGCCTGTCTTCCGAGGCACCTCCTTGGGGGGGGGGGGGGTTGAACCACCAACCTTTCGGCTAGTAGTCAAGTGTTTAACCATTTGCACCACCCAGAGACTCCAACATAGGCCTAGAATCTTGGAATCACAGAGTCATAGAATCATAGCAATTTTAGAGCCAGAAAGGCCTCAGAGACCATCTGCACCAGTGATCTGCAAGCCTGTGGAGATTTTCAAATAGCAATAACAATAGCAGCAGCAGCAGATGGACGTAACAACAACCTCCAACACAGTGCTTGTCATTTGCCAGGCACTTTTCTAAACACTCTAATATATTAACTTGTTTAATCTTCACAATAATTCTATAAGGTAGGTACGATTATCACATTTTATAAACTGGGAAATGGAGGTACAGAGACATTAAGTAACTTGCTCAAGGACACAGAGCAGTGAGTAGTAGAGGCAGGATCTGCTCCTAGGACGGAATACTTGCTCAGATTCCCAGGCTTTATCCTCAGAAATTCTTATTCAGTGGTTCTGGGCTGGAATCCAGGAATCTGCATTTTAAGCTCCCTAGATGACTCAGATGCCAGCCAGGGCTGAGAACCACTAGTCTATCCCAGAGGTGGCAGACCTGTGACCCTCTGGCTATAACTAGCCCACAGCCATGCTTTCATTGGTCCACATAGTGTTTTAAAAATTGATCCAAGTTTTTAAAATCCATTTATTTAAAAGATTTCTGGTATATTTTGAAAAATTTGGAAGATGTGGTCACACTATGTCCACATTCCCAAAAGGCAAGAATCAGCTGCAGCTGAGAGGCAGCTGCCCCCTTAAGGGATGGCGAACGCTCTCTAGAGGGCCTTGGTCCTCAATCCTTTATGTTCCCTTCCTGGATTCTCCAGGCATTCCAATTTATATTCCTTAGTTTGGTCCACCGGACACACTGTACAGAAAGGGAAACTGAGGCGTAGAGAAGGGAAGGGGGCCCAGAATAACACAGTGAATCCAAAGCATAAAGGGGAGTAGATCTGTCTCCTGACCCCAAAATCCACTAGTAACAACAACAACAGCTAACATTTTTTGGAGAACTTTCTATGCACTAGACACACCTGCTAAGTGCTTTTCGAGCATCAGTGAACACTAACCACCACCCTTAAGTAGGTATCACAATGAATCCCACTTAACAGATGAAAAAATGAGGTAATGAGAAATCAAGTCATTTGTTCAAGGTCACATAGGTAGGGAGTAAGTAGGACTCAACTCAACCTCTGGCTCCAGAGCCTTAGCTTTCAACCATTATCTTTCTCATTCTTTGGAACCTGTGGAGTAAAAGGCAGAGGATAAAGCCTGGTTCTATAATCTTTCTGCCCGACTATCTCAGAGTTCCTGTGGATTCGGGGTGGGAGCGGGAGGCTCAGGCACAGATGGTGCTGACCCCATTTTCCCTGAAACATTCACAAACTCTTCATGATGAACCCAGAGCCCTTGTGGCCATGACCAAGGCGGAAGAGGCGATGCCCTGTACTCCCTGTAAACTGTGAGTAAGCTGGTGGGAAGGGATTCAGGAGAGGCCTGGAGGGGCGTGAAGACCGAACAGCGCCGCTTCAGCACCGAGGACAGCAGCTGCGCTCCACTCCCTAAACCCCCAATCTTTTTCGGAGTACTCCTCCAGGGCTCTCCGCCCACCATTTCGCCACGAGCTTGGGGGAATTCAGACCCGTGGTCTTCTCCACTTCGGGGCAAAGACAGGATCCCAGAATTCCAGATCCCTTTTACCGAGACCGTCTCTCCTGTCTTTGCCTCTCGGCTGACGTTAGGAACACTTGCAAATTACCTGCCCACCAGCCCGGGACTTCTCGCCCCTTGGCGACGAGTGCGCATGTGTGTGGCAGCGGGAAGGAGAGAGAAAACCGGGAGCGCGCGCAGCCAGCCCCGCGTTTCCCTCCCTCTTCATCTCCCACCGGTCAGGACCGCACTGCCAGAGGCCTTGCTGTGAGCCCACCAGCCCCACACGCACCGTCGTCATGGCAACTGGAGAGGCCCGGGAAGCGATTGGTCCCCTCCCTGCCACGCCCCTACGCCACCGCTTCCTGGTAACTGAGGCAACGGAAAGGCGCTGCCCTCCGCCTTCCTACAGAGGGCTGTGTGGGAGAAGGACCCGCCCCCGGACCCGCTAACGGCCCTTTCTCCAAAATGGTGACTACCCTCATACAGTAATTAACTAATGGGAGGGAGGAGGGAGTATGAGAGACCATTTCCAAACTCTTCTGGTTGTGGCAGGGCTGTCACTGAGGTCACTTCCGGTGAGAACAGGAAGTGGGAGGCAGGTTGCTCAGAGAGACAATGGGATGCAGTGGAGGGAAGATGAGAGTCTAGAGAATCTCGGGAAAGAGGGGTAAGTGGGGGCTGTGGGCCAAAGTTTCCCAGACCTTCCCTCCCCTTCTGAATCAAGCCAACTCCAAGAGGCCTGGAGTCTTTTCTATTAGGGTTGACTTGCTAATAATAATAATAATAAAAACCGTTGCTGGTGACTTGATTCTGACTCATAGCGACCCTATAGGACAGAGTAGAACTGCCCCTTATGGTTTCCAAGGTTGTAATCTTTACGGAAGCAGATGGCCACAGTTTTCTCCCACAGAGCAACTGGTAGGTTCGATCGGCTGACCTTTCCTGTTAGAAGCTGAGCGCTTAACCATTGCACCACCAGGACTCCTAATAATAATAAACATTACCATATATTGACTGATAAACCTTTTATAGGCACTATCCCAATGAACTCCCATAGTAACCCAGTGATGGAGGATTTGATTCCTCCCAAACGTCACCAGCATTACAACAACGCAGTTTGCCCCAGCTGACCTGCTTGGCTCTGTCGGGGTTCATCGTGGTTTGGGGTTGAAGGATGTTGACCACTTCAGGCTTGGTCATTGCTTGTGGAATTTCTCGGACCTTCTCAGCAATAAAGCTGTGCACAGCATTCAAGGCCTCTGCTGTGCCCTGTACTAGGCACACCCGCTCTGTGGTTCCTGTTGAGCCAGGAAGAGAGAGGGCAGACACATCAGACAGGAATGGTGACATTCCTGAGAGACCCCCGACTCATGGCAACCCCATGTGTGTCAGAGTAGAACTGTGCCCCACAGGGTTTTCAACGGCTGACTTTTCCGGATGTAGACTGCCAGGCCTTTCTTCTGAGACAGGACTCATTTAATGGAAGGGGATAACTGAGGCCCAGAGAGTGGACCTGACTGGCCCTAGTCCACATGGGGAGCCTGGGCAAGCTGGCATGGGCTCCTAAGCCATGATTGGCAGCTGGGAGAATGTTTTATAATCTGCACTTCACCACCCTCCCCTAAAACAATGCCAGGGTATGGAAGAATGATGCCCGCAGCAGCCCTGGGCAGGGGGAGACAGGGCTCAGCTGCCCCTTCCCAGTCTCTGCCGGCTGCTGGTTGCTTTGGCAACCATTCACTCACTGCCCCCCCTTCTAGGAGCGGTGAGCTCAGGCCTGCAATGGTTGCCACAGTAACTGGAACCCCCTAATCGGTCTGGCTGGCTGGGTCCTCAGCCCACCCCCAGGGGGATGAGGGACAAGGTCCTGTTGCCATGGCAACCCCTGAAAGCCTGCAGCGAAGGCCTCTGGGCTTTTGGAGAGGATGGGGAAGAGCTGGGGGATGGGGGAGGTGGAAGAGAGGTCTGAGTGGCTGCCTGGACCCACCAGATGGAAGGCTGAGGGGTGGGGGAGGGCAGGGGTGTGGAAAGGGGAGAGTAAGCTAGGTCAAAGGCAATGAGTGGGGGATTGTGGACTGGGGGACCAGGAAAGAAGGGTGGGCTGGTGCCTTGGCTGGAGGAGATTCACCAGATATTGGCTGCGGTCCTGACTTGGGCATCTTTCTCATTCATGTGTGTGTGTGTGTCTGAGTGAGAGAGAGAGAGAGAGAGAGAGAGAGAGAGAGAGAGAGAGAGAGAGAGAGAGAGAGAGAGAGAGAGAGAAGGGGCGGGGGAGGAGAGAAGCTAACTCTGAGAGGTGTTGGGATGTCCGTGCATGGGAGAGAGACTCTGGGTAACACTGTGACCAGTGTATGTGCCTCCATGAGGCTGAGTGGGCAACTGGCTTGTGTGTGTGTGTGTGTGTGTGCATGCACACACACACTTGGTGGGACCGATAGCTCATCTTTATCTGTGTTTGTGTATAGAAGAGAAAGAGCAGGAAAGGCTGAGTTCTAAACAAACTGTGTGACACAGTGGTTCAAGTGAAGATGTTTGTGCGGGCCCTTGTGTTGGGGAAAGACCCTGGATGTCACCACGATGATCCAAGTCGTTGATGCTATTTGTGGGACGGAGCTGAGTGTACGTGAGAGTTTGCGAGAGAGAAACAAAGAATCTCACTAAGCGGCACTGTAAGATGAACGTTTGCCACGTTGAGACTGTAGGATGGTGTGTGTCTGCATATGTGTGTGTGTCCATGTGTGTCAATGGGAGACAGGGACAGTCACTCCCTCTAGATGTTCATAAGACTACTTGGAGGAGTGGTATGTGGTATGTATATGTGTGTGCATAGGAGACAGACAGGCAAGACTCTATGATGGGGTGTGTGTGTATATGTATAAGACACAGAGACAGAAAGAGACAGAGAGAGACAGCACATGGGTGTGTGTGTTGTGAGTGTGAATGTGTGTATGTGTGAGAGACAGTGGGTAGAGAGAGATATGACAGGGGTGTGTGTATCGTGAGTGTATGTTTGTGAGAGAGACAGATATGTATATATATAGAGAGAGACAGGCCAGAAGTACATGTGTTGTGAGTGTGAGTGTGTGTGTGAGAGAGACAGGGGAGGTGTGTGTGTGTGTAAAGAGAGAGACAGACAGACTTGGGTCAGTATGTACGACTGGACGGCAGATGTGTTCGTGCATATGTGTGTCTGAGTATACGAACAACAGGGACAAACGAGACTCCACCATGACTGGTACATGGGAGAACGTGAGTGCCTGGGTGAGCCTGGGCCATTTTTGCGTGTGGACTGAGTGTGTGTCTACTTGGGCTGGACCCAGTTAGCTCCCTGGGTCCCTGCGCCAGCCTCCCGTGCCTCCGGAGTGTCTGGGACACTTAGGGGTGAGTGTCCAGTGTCCTGAAAGCATCGCCTGCCATCTCCCAGCTTGGCATGCTGGTCTTGCCATGTGTCTGGGTGTCACTGTATCTGGGTCACTTGTGCGGTTGACATCCCCCACCTCCTTTGGGCCACTGTCCCTCCCTCTTACCCCCCCCACCCCCGAACAATGGCTTGGTCTGAGCCAAGGGTGACTCAGCGTGCAGGCTGCCTCTGTCTGGGGTGTAAATAGGAAAGGGTGTGGGGCAGGGTAGGAACTGGGGGCGGGGTGGGGGAGGGGGAAGCCCCAGGGAGAGCCTGGCCAAAGTGGCCAGGTTCTCAGTCTCTGCTGAGCTCTTTTTCAGCTGAGAAGTCTGTGATCACAACTCCCTCTTTGCAATTCTTAACCTGGGGGCCACAGGGACTTTGGGGGGACTCAGTTAAACCTTGAAAGAGTATCTAATAATAACAGCTGAGGCTTATATAACACCATATGCCAGGCACCCTTCTAAGTACTTTACATACATTAATCACTTACTGTATGAGGTAGGCAATATTATTATCCCTGATATACTGCTAAGGACACTGAGGCACAGAAAGGGTAAGGAATTTGGCCAAGTTTGCTCAGCCAGTGGTGAAAGCTCAGGGTTTTGAACTCAGGTGTCTGGCTTCAAAGTCTGTTGTTGTTAGTTGCGATCAATTCCAACTGATGGCGACCTCATGTGTCACAGAGTAGAGCTGCTCCGTAGGGTTTTCTTGGCTGTGCTCTTTATGGAAGCAGATTGCCAGGCCTTTCTTCCAAGGTACCCCAAGGTGGGTTCAAACTGCCAACCTTCAGGTTAGCAGTCGAGCACAAACTACTCTGCAAAATTATGGGTTGTGTGGAATGGTTAGCTTTATATGCGTGTGTGGGGGGGGAGGGATATGATAACTGTAGTTTTGGTTTTACATTTTTGATATTAAAAAATGAGTATGTGTGAATTTGTTAAGTAGTCACTTAAGATTTTACACTTTGGTGCAAGCACGTTATAAATCAATACAAATTTTTTTTAAAACGTGTGTGTGTTTGTGCTTTTCTTCTAGGGTAGGGACTATACCTTCAGACGGATGCTTCAAATCAGAAGCAGTTTTAAGATTCAGTAGGGTGGTCTGATGTCTCTGGCTGGTACAAATGGTTTGCCCTTGATACTAACCTAAAGGTTGGCAGTTCAAACTCGCCAAGCAGCACCATGAAAGATAGGCCTGGCAATCTGCTTCCATAAAGATTACAGCCAAGAAAACCCTATGGAGCTTGGTTTTACTCTGTGACATACGGGGTTGCCATGAGTGGTCTGGGCTGGTGTACAGGAGTCTGTGTGGCCTTAGGCAGGTACCTGCCTCTTTCTGGGTCTTTGTGTATGACCTGCAAGGATTCAATCTGGGGTTTTGGGGTTCATGCACCAGGGAGGGGGCACCCTGTGTGTGTTCTGTAGTATCTCAGCCCCTTGCCTGGGGCTAAGGGCCAGGTTTTTTTTCAGGTAGTAGACACACAGGTGCCGTGTGTGTGTGTGTGTGTGTGTGTGTGTGTGTGTGTGTGTGTGTGTGTGTGTGTGTGTGTGTGTGTGTGTGTGTGTGTGTGTGTGTGTGTGTGTGTGTGTGTGTGTGTGTGTGTGTGTGTGTGTACCTACCAGGCATGGAGGACCCTTTCAACTTCTCCACTGTCATTTCTCAACTGTTCTCTATGCTTGCTTGATACACACTGCACAGACCACCCTCTTAGCCTTTGAACATGCTAGCTCGTCTTCCTAGAGCACCCTTTCCTGCTCTTTCCCTAGCTCACTTTTACGTATCCTTCTGGGCCTTTCCTTCAGAAACCCTTCCGTGAGCCCCCAGGCTGGGTCAGGGGTCCTGCCTAGGCTCCCGTCGTCTTCCCGGCTTCCCCATCCCAGCCCTGCCACCTCAGCATCATCACTGGTATCTGTCTCCCCCACGGGGCTGTGAGATCCATGAGGGCAAGGCTCGGGCTGTCTCAGTCACCGCTGTGTCCCCAGCTCTGTCCAGCACACAGCTGGCTCAGAGGAAATGCTCAGAGAATATGTGCTAAATGAATGAATGAATGAATGAAAAGACATCACCCTGGGGTGGAGGGAAACATGCTCTTTGCCTCGTGCAGTAGCATCTCCGTTTCCTGTGCTCCTGTGGGTCCTGGGAGGTCCCAGGGACAGGACTAGGATGTAGGTGCTGCGTCTTGCATCTCTAAGTCAGGAGACAGCCCAGGCTCTATGGTCCGGAAGCTCTATGTCAGTAGTGGGCCTGGGGAAAATGCTGGCTCATGTTGTTTGTCTGGATAGTGTCTGTCCCACCCTTTGGGGTTCTCAGCTCCTCAGCCTGTGGGGTACGTTGAGTGGAGACAACATGGTCTCATGCCACAGAATGTGATCCACAGGCAAAGAACAAAGTGTCAGTGGATGAATGTCCCAAGCAGAGGTCTGATCTGTATCTTGGGGGTTAGAGGGGTGTGGGGGAAACCAGGCCAGGGTGGACAAGAAAGGGAGGGGGTGTGCCTGGTTCCCTGGACTTTTCTCTAAACCTCTTGCCAAAGCTGCTTAGTGAAATGGGCAGTGGGGAGAGAGAGAGAGAGAGATGTGTGTGTGTGTGTGTGTGTGTGTGTGTGTCTCCTGACTCTGGACTCCAGCTCTGCTGTTTGACCTAAAAAATCCTAGGGGATTAAGGATGAGCCAGCACTGGCGCTGAACCAGAGATGCAACTCGGAGACCTTCACTGGATTCCTAGATGCCAAGGCTCAGCCACTGATCTTGGGAGGGAAATACTGAGGGGGATTAGAGAGAGTGGAGGGGCCATGAACAATTTATGGGCAGTATGGTTAGGGAGTCCCTGGGTGGTGCAAATGGTTAAGTGCTCAGCTGCTAACCAAAAGGTTGGAGGTTCAAGTCCACCCAGAGGCGCCTTGGAAGAAAGGCCTGGTGATCTACTTCTGAAAAATCAGTCACTGAAACCCCTGTGGAGCACAGTTCTACTGTGACACACACGGGGTCACCGTGAGTCAGAGTCAATTCCACAGCAACTGGTGTATAGCTGGGGGAGAGAGATGCAGCTGGAGGAGAGGCAGAAAATGGGCTGGGTTTGGATAAATCACAAAGGAGGGAGCTGAGACTTCAGAGAGAGATTCCTCAAGGGAGGCAGGGAGAGATGGGCAAGAGAAAGCAGAAAGAATGGAGAGGCAGCCCAACCGGAGAATGACTTCATTGAGGGGGCTCACTACATATGTGTTGAATGGATGACAGAACGAGAGAGGGAGTTCAGGGAGACAGAGGAAGAAAAGTGGGAGAAGTGTGAGTGGTGGAGGGAATGGAAAAGACGGGGAGAGAGATGGGAAGACAGGAAGGGAGGGAAGTTGGAGGAGAGGGAGAAAGAAAAGCAGTGACAGGCTGGCAGGGATGGGGAGACACAAACAGAACCAGAGAGACAGAGACAGGCACAGAGAGAGAGAGAAGCGGGGAGAGAGGCAGGGAGACTGATGGGAATGGAGACTAAGGGAACGAGAGATCGGAAAAGTCAGAAACGAAGGGAGGAACAGACACATGAACAAAGCCAGAGCGGAGAAATCAGTGACACTGAGATCTGCCAAGATCGGGTGAGAGAAACCCAAAGGGAAAGAATGAGGGGAAAGGAGTGGGGTGTGTATAACATGGATGGCTGCCCCTCAGCCCCAGAGACACCCTGACACCTGCCTCCCTCCTCCCAGCTTCTCCAACTGACCCGAGGGGGCAGGTGTGTGGGAAGGGGCACATCTGCCAGCACATCATGCAAATGATCTCATGAATATGCAGCAGGCCCATTGTCTTGCCCTGCCCCCACCCCCATCTGCTCCGGCCTGGCCCGGCGGCAGGTTGGGGGCAGCTCTGTCCCCCTAGGGGGAGGGGCACCCTCACCACCCTTACTGCCCCTAGGGGAGCCCTTCCCCCGCATCCAGGGCCCGGGTGGGAGGCAGGGGAGGCCTTAGGGCACAGCCCGGGCCAGCTCACCAGGGTAGAAGTCTTTGGACTTGGAGAGCTTGATGGTGGCTCCGGTTTCCTTTTGCAGCTGTACGATGGTCTGCCCGCCCTTGCCGATGATGGAGCCCGCCGCGTAGCTGGGGATCAGCACCTTCAGGAAGTATTCGCCTTCCTCTGCAGGGGCACACAGGGTGGGAGGGAGTCAGGTGGGGAGAGGGCTTCACCTTCGGAAGGTGCTGACCCTCCTCCTCCAGGGAGGCCGGGAGGGGTGGGCATTGGAAACCAGGATGACAGCCGCCAAAGGAACAAAGAGCACGGAATCAGCAGCGAGGACAGTAACACACATCTTGATCTTTAAAACCAAACAATAAAAATCAAACCAAACCCATTGCTGTTGAGTCGATTCCGAGTGATAGCGACCCTATAGGACAGAGTAGAACTGCCCGGTAGGGTTTCCAAGGCTGTAATCTTTACGGAAGCAGAATGTCACATCTTTTTCCCAAGGAGCTTCGAACTGCCAAGTGCTTAACCACTGTGCCACCAGGGCTCCTTAAAACCAAACAATAGTTTTAGCTTAATTGGTAAAAAAGGTCTGCCTTGAGCATTTTGCTATTTAAGAACTGTCTATATGGGATCAATTTAACGACAGCAACTCAAAAGATTAGATCCAAACCTTAGGGGGCAGTGAGTTTATGTGAATGGGGGAGGAACAACTCAGAAAAGGAGGGTGAGAACGGTTGCACAACTCGAAGAATGTAATCAGTGTCACTGAATTGTACATGTAGAAATGGTTGAACTGGTGTATGTTTTGCTGTGTATATTCTCAACAACAACAAAATAAAATATTTTTAAAAATTAAAAAAAAAAGATCTTCATTCATTCATTCATTCAACAGATATTTACTAAGCACCTGCGACATCCCAGCACTGTTCTAGTGAGACAGCCATGACAGAGGCAGACAAAGGTCCCTGCTCCCTCGGGCAACTGAGGAAAATAAGGCCAAAAGAGTTTCCGTAATTCAGCCAAGAGCTTGCCCAGCTAGATTCTTCTAGAGCGGGGGAGACAGACAATCCATTTTATGACAGATGATGGTAAGTACTAAGAAACCAAAAAGAGGCAGAAAACAGGAATGGAAAGTGGAGAGTGGAGGGGGCTGTTGTGTTGGATACGGTGAGCAGGAAAGTCCTCCCCAAGAACACGGCATTCTTTATTTATCAAACACTCCTTCTGCAGCTGTATGTTGGGTTGCTCAGAGCCCTCCTGTGGCTCCTGTCTCACTAGGTGTAAAAATCAAAGGACTCAACATATCTGGCCCCCTCATCACCACCCGGTCTCCTCTCTGCCCTCATCTCCTCCCATTCTCCCCCCCCCCCCCACCTTGCTCACTGTGCTCCAGCCACACCGCCCTCTTCACTCTCCCTGGAACACCTGGCACAATCCTAACCCGTGGAGAGGGAAGGGAATGGAACCACGTGGTTATGTGGAAGAAGAGCAAGTGCAAAGGCCCTGGGGTAGGATTGTGCCTGGTGCTCCAGAGAGAGTGAGGAGGCTGGTATGGCTGGAGCCAGACTCCCTGAAATGTGTCCTGGAAGAAGTAAAGCCAGAATGCCCCTTAGAAGCCAGGATGGTGAGATTTTTGTCTCGCTTACTTTGGACACAGCATCAGGAGGGATCAGTCCCTGGAGAAGGACATCATGCTTGATAGAGGGTCAGGGAAAAAGAGGAAGACCCTCAACAAGACGGACTGACACAGTGACTGGAACAACGGGCTCAAACATTACTTACTATTGTGAGGATGGCGCAGGACTGGGTAATGTTTCATTCTGTTATACATAGGGTCGCTATGAGTTGGAACTGACTTGATGGCACCTAACAACAACCTACCATACCTAATATGTGATAGACTCTATTTCCTGCCAAAAGAATGAACAAATTTGTCTTGGAAGAAGTACAACCAGAATGCTCCTTAGAAGCAAGGATGGCGAGACTTCCTCTCACATACTTTGGACATGGTATCGGGAGGGATCAGTCCCTGGAGAAGAACATCATGCTTGGTAAAGTAGAGGGTCGGCAAAAAAGAGGAAGCCCCTCCATGAGATGGATCGACACAGTGGCTGCAACAACGGGCTCAAGCATAACAACGATTGTGAGGACGGCGCAGGACTGGCAGTGTTTTGTTCTGTTGTACGTAGGGTTGCTATGAGTTGGAACCCACTCGAGGGCACCTAACAACAACTATTTCCTGTACTTTACAAATACCAGTTCTTTTAATCTTCACACTAATCTTATGAGAGAGGTCCTATTTTTAAAACCCATTCTACGAAAGAGGAAACAAAGGTGAAGAAATTGCTGAAGTTCACATAGCTGCTAAGTAGCAGAGCGGAGATTTGAACCCAACACTGGGAGCCCCTGGGTGGTACAAATGGTTAACATGCTCGGCTGCTAACTGGAAGTTTGGAGGTTTGAGTCCACCCAGAGGCACCCTGAAAGAAAGGCCTGGCGATCTACTTCTGAAAGATCAGCCACTGAAAACCCTATGGAGCACAGTTCTACTCTGACACATATGGGGTCACTGTAAGCTGGAGTCTACTAGATGGCAACTGGGTCTCAGGGAGACTGTCTCCAGAGTCTGTGCTCTTAACCATTATGATATACTGTCTCCAGGCTATGCAGGAGGGAAGGGAATGGAAGGAACCTTGTGGTTATGTGGAGGAAGAACACATGCAAAGGCCCTGGGGTAGGATTGTGCCTGGTGTTCCGGGGAGAGTGAGGAGCAGTGAGCAAGGGGGAGGGTGGGAAGAGATGAGGGCAGAGAGGGGACTAGGTGGTGGTGAGGAAGACAGGTGTGTTGAGTCTTGTGGGTCATGGTGAGGTCTTTGATTTTTACGCCAAGTGAGACAGGAGCCACAGGACGGCTCTGAGCAAAGGAGGGATGGGATCTGATGTAGGTTTCAAAAGGATCCCTCTGACAACCAGAAGGGGAACAGACTGTGGGGGGAGAGGATGGAACCAGAGAACCTGGAGAAGAGGTGACTGCGGTGGTCCAGGTAGGAGGTGACGGCGGTACTAACTGGAAGATGCCCTGGAGGGCTGAGAAGAGCTGGGCTCTGGGGATGCTCTGAACACTCAATCTTGACCAGGCACTGCACTGAGAGCTTTGCGAGCTCACTCTTGTTGACTCATGCAACCTCGCGGTGAGGCAGGTAGAATGATCGCCAGTGTTACAGAAGAGGAAACGGAGGCATAGAAGGGCACAGAGAAGTGAAGGCACCAGCCCAGGTTCACACCTCCAGACAATTGCTGGGCTGAGATTTGAACTCAATTGTGTTTCAGCCTTGGCCCTCCCTTGCTTATCACCCCCTACTGCTGGTGGCTAAACACCAACATGCCCAAGGTTGGCCTAGAAGACCTAGAGGCGGTGCCAAGGTGGGCTTGTGGGACTTTGGCCATTCTTTGCTACGGATCAATGATGTTTTCTTGGCTGTGTATAGTACTCTGAGACTGCAGCCTCAGGCAAGTCCCTAACCTCTTCCTACCTTCTAACCAAGCTGTTGCCCCTAAGTCTTCCCAGGATAGCAATTCTGGAACCTTTGTGATTTCGCCCCATCCACCTTTCCAGCCTCCCTTTCTCATCTTCTAATTGTTCCCTGCTCCCTCCCACCCCAGGTCCTTTGCACATTCCCTTTGCCTGGAACTCCTCCCCCCAGCGAATTCTTCTCCTCCTTCAGGTCCTTGCTCTGAAGGTTTCTCTGAACCCTGAGCATGGGACGGGTCCCCTTGTCTTATGCCGTCAGAGCAATTCGTCACTGAGGTCTGCTGTGGATCATGTCAGCAGAGCTCACCTCTCTGTCCCAGGGACCCCACAGCGACCAGCACATAGTTGGTCTGCAAAAATACACACACTGGAAAAAGGATGAGAGGAGCCAGGCCATTCTACCTCCAAAGATTAAGGTCTTAAGCTCTTAAACTGTCCCCCAGTGGGTTTTCAACTTCTTTCTTTTAAGCAAAAAACCAGTTGCTGTGGAATCAATTCTGACCCATGGCAACCCCATGTGTGTCAGAGTAGAACTGTGCTCCATAGGGTTTTTAATGGCTGATTTTTCAGAAATAGGTCACCAGGCCTTTCTTCCGGGTGCCTCTGGGTGGGCTTGAACTTCCAACTTTTTGGCTAGCAGCTGAGCACATTAACCATTTGTATCACCCAGGAACTCCTTCTTTTAAGGAAAGTAAGTCTATTTTCAGCATCTAACATGAAAGCCGGAGATACAGAGCAGATTAAAGAGACTGCGCTAGTGAAAATGGAGGTGGGATCAGGGGGCAGGGGACTGAGAGCTCCGTCCATCTCAGCCTGGTCCCTTAAGATTCAAGGTTCTGGGTTTCCTAGTGTGTTAAGATGGGAGTATGGGGGCGAGGGGCTGGATGTGGCATGGGAGGGGGTCTAGAATTAAGGGGTTTCCTGAGCCCAAGGCAATCCTCTTAAACTTGCCTAATAAGACCATTAAGCCTATTAGGTAATTAACCCCCCAGGGTGCCTTCCCATCAATCATCCAGCCCCATCTTGATTTCACTTTCTTCCCCGGGCTCACACAGGTGCCCCTCTCACTCCATTCCTGCCCCTAAATCAATCACCAAGATTGGGGCCACGTCTGCATCTCTGGAAGATTCTGGAAGATTGGGAGGGAATTCTCAATAATCCTCAGGACTCCATCCTCTCCCCCCTCATCCTCTCCCCAGCCAGGGCCTCTTCCCCCACTTCCCTCTTGAGGACAGAGGGTATTCATCAGCTCTGATGAAAACTAGATTCCTGCCCCCATTTTCTGTACCACTCCCCACAGCCCCGGGTTTTGTCTGAGAATCTCAGCATCAGATGGCAGAAACGGCCCGAAACTGAGTGAATTTTGTCACAGGCTGTGTGGCCTTGGGCAAGTCGCTTCACGTCTCTGGGCCTCCGTTTTTTCATCTGTAAAATGGGAGACATGATAAACCAAAAAAAAAAAAAAATCCAAACCCATTGCCATCAAGTCAATTCTGACTCATAGCGACCTCATGTGTGACAGAGTAGAACTGCTCCTTAGAGTTTTCTTGGCAGTCATCTTTACAGGAGCAGATTGCCAGGCCTTTCTTCAGCGGTGCTGCTGGGTAGGTTTGCACTTGGCAGTCGAGTGCAAACCGTTTGTGCCACCCAGGGACCTTGAAGGACTTACTAGCACTACCCCAAAGGGTTATTAGGATTCATTAAATGGTTAAATGTAAAGTACTTAGAATGGTCCCAGCACATAGAGCACTGGAGCAACGTTACCTATCATCATCATCGTCATCATGATTATTATTATTATCACCTACCTCATGAACACAAGTGCTTGTCACTGTGTCTGGCAGATGCCTAGTGCTCTATAAATGGGGAACAAATGTCTAAGGTTTGAGGTTTCGGTTGGGAGGTAAGAGAAGGAGGGGAGACCCCACTTCCTTGTCACCCAGCCCCCTAAGGGGCTGCCCCAGGCATTTCCCTGCCTCTTGGAGGAGGAATACCTCCTCCCTGAGAGAAGTGAGACCGAGCCCCAATTCTCCTGCAACAGTGACTTTCTAACTCCCTTGTTCCTCATGCCACCTTCCTGAATTTTGCTCTTCTTTCATATCTCTGTACCACTATTTCCTCCCTCCCTCCCACAAATCCTTCCTGAGTACCCACTACTTAGGTGGGTTCCTGATCACTCACCTAAACCCTTCTTTTATGTACTAGGGATACAGCAGGGAATAAGACCAAAAAAACAAAACAAAACAAAACGAAACAAACCAAAACCCACTGCCATCGAGTCGATGCTGATGCATAGCAACCCCATAGGGTTTCCGAGGCTGTAAATCTCTACAGAAGTAGACTGCCACATCTTTCTCCCGCAGAACTGCTGGTGGTTTCGAACCGCTGACGTTTCAGTTAATAGTGGATCACTTTAACCACTGTACCACCAGGGCTCCTAGGAACAAGACAGACGGGTCCATTTCCTTTAGGAACACTCACTTCTAAAATTTAAGTGCACCTATTGGAAGAGAAACTTTTCAAAATCATCACTAATAATCAGAGTTTGAAGGGATGGTTGTTTCTTTTACTTCTGGAGTCCATTGATATAAATGATCAATCTTAAAAAAAAAAAAAGAGTTGTCCGTGGACCATCCCACCTAAAACCAGCAGTGGACGCTCAGAGGTCCTTGTATCAGACTAGCAGATACTCTGGCTTCTGGAGCCACTTCCTCAGGCGACTGAGACTTCCCACCTGTAGACGCTCAGAACTCTAAGTCTCAGGAGTCCTCGCTGAGGACATCAGGCTATGCTCCCTCCTGAATCTTCTGCACACCCTTCCTGTTTGGGGCATTTCCTACCTGTGATTCCCATCTCCCTCAGGAAGAAGCCAGAGCCGTTATCTCCCAGGCTTCCTGGCAGCAAAGGGCAGACACGTGACCTCGGCTGATCCGGGAGCCCCTAGACATTGACCGCTTTCCCACCCCATGTGAGTGAACAACCAAGGCTCTGCCTGTGAGAAAGTTCTTCCTTCTCCTGAAGCAGAATCTAGACGCACAAGTCACCTCCACTGCTCTAAACTTTCCCTTGGTGTCCAGGCAACTCCTCTGCCCAACGGCAGGGACTGAAGACAACAAGTTCGTCTCTTCCGCTAGCCTTCTTCCCTCTTGCTGCAGTTTCAAGAAGTTTCACTTTGGGAGGGGGCCATCTTTCCTTTCTAGTCACTGTATGAGTCTCTGGCCTCCCCTTCCCTCTGGCCCCCCTCCCAGAAATGCTTCTGGACACTTTCAAAATCAACCAGTACCTCCCCCTCCACAAATAGCTTTTGCCCGCCCAAGAGATGTGAGATGTTGTGACTGGAGCGAGCATTTTTATTGTCAGAGAGTTGACCCGGTAAGGTGGCTTTGCTCTGGAGGCGGGAGGGCGTTCACGAGAAAGGTAGAGTTGAAAGGACGTATGTTGTAGAAGGTGTTGTTTTTGGCGTCTGTATGTCTAGGGGGAACCAAAGTTTGGGTGTTGTAGTCATGGTTATGCGTTTGTTTGGGAGCTGTGCTGGCGTGTTCGATGGAGGGGGGGTATGAGGCGGCAGGGTGTGATATTGATATTATCATTGGGAATGTACGGTGATGTCGTTGGCGAAAGGCGAGGGATGGTGGGGGTGTGGGGAGGTAGGGGAGCTGCCGAGGAGGGGTAAGACGCCAGGCATGTGATGTCTTTCCGTGAGTGATGGTGTTGCTTGTTTGTGTCAGAAATGTATTACAACTGGAGTGTTCTTCGGTAGGGATGTGAGACGCCAAAAGGTGTGACATCGTCCTTGAGTTGTGACACTATCTGTGTGTGAGAGAAAGGTGGTTGGAGTATGACTTCCTTGGGGTGATTCACCATTGAGCAGTGAAACAGGAATATGATATTGTTGATGGCAACAGTACTAACAGCAATAATGCTAATGACTGTTGGTGTTGGTAACTGCCATCACGTGGGCCCCCGATTCATGGCAACCCCGCGCGCAATGGAATGAACTGCTGCCTGGCCCTGCGCCATCCCCAGGGATCAGACCATTGTGACCTATAGGGTTTGCACTGACTGATTTTTGGAAGTAGATCACCAGGCCTTTCTTCCTAGTCAGTTTTAGTCTGGAAGCTTTGCTGAGATCTGTTCAGTATCACAGCATCACACAAACCTCCATGGACAGACGGGTGGTGGCTGCGCATGAGGGGCATTGGCTGGGAATTGAATCTGGGTCTCTCGCGTGGAAGGCAAGAATTCTACCACTGAACCACCAATGTCCCCCATAGAAATGGTACCCAAACCCACTGCTGTCGAGTCGATTCAGATAGTGATTGTTTACTGAGCACTTACTACCTGCCAGGTCTTATGCTGTGTGCTTTACATACATGATTTCATTTAACCCACACAGCAACCCAGAGAGATAAATCTTATAGTCCCCATTTTCCAGATGAGGAAGCTGAGGCTCAGAGCAGTGAAATAACTTGCTTGAGGGTCCCACATGAAGCACACCGCAGCATCACTGAGAAGGTTTCACGCTAGGGTTCTTAATCTGGCAAAACTGTCTCTGTGTTAAAGTGTGAGGGATGCTGGGGGCAAGACCTGGTTGGTGTAAGCACTGTTTGGGTGTGGGGTGTATATGTATGTAGGGCGTGCTGTTTCTATAGTTTTGGGGGTAATAGAGGTGAGAAAGCAGTCAAGAGTGTGGAGGTCACTGTAGCTGCAGCTTAGGAGTTATGATCTGTACTCGAGAGGACACTCTTTGAATTATTGTTCCACCAGATTAGGGTCATTTACTTCTCTGATGAGCTCCTGACTGGGAATTCTATTCAACCTCTTCACCCATGTCCTCCTGCCTTTAGCGCCTTGTCTTCTCCAAGTAGTGCCTGCCAGCCAGTCTTGGTGCCCAGAAATCAGTTTAAATAGCCCCCCTTGCCTCCATGTCTCCCATCAGCCCCCAGGAACAAGCAAGAGGGGCTGGTTGGTGCCCTGGGCAAGAGCTCCGATCAGCCACTACTTGCTGTGTCCCTCACCCCTCTGAGCCTCAGTTTCCTCACCTAAAAATGAGGTCTACTCTACTGTTGGAGCCCTCGTGGTCCAGTGGTTAAGCATTTGCCTGCTAACCAAAAGGGTGGCAGTTTGAATCCACCAGCCGCTCCTGGAAACCCTATGGGGCAGTTCTACACTCGCTATGAGTAGGAATCAACTCAATGACAATGGATTTGTTTGTTTAATTTTTAAAATTCTCCTGTCTACCCACACAATGGAGCCAGCCTCCCTAGTTCAAATCCTAGCTCTGCCTCGCCTCTTATTAGCTGGCTGACCTTGGGCAAGTTACTTAATCTCTCTGTGCCTCAGTTTTTCGTCTGTAATGGGCAACATAATAGAGCTGTTGTAAGGATTAAATGATTGAGCCATGTCAAGCACTTTCCACAATACTCCCTGTAACATTGTATGTAGCACCATAAATGTTAGCTATTATTATAATTTATTATTATTGTTATTACACCACAGAGTGTTGGGAGAATTAAATGAAATGTTGCATGTAACGCATTAATAATATCGGTAGCTATTATTACTATTACAGAGCCCTGGTGGCACGGTGGTTAAGCACTTGGCTGCTAATCAAAAGGATGGCGGTATGAACCCACTAGCTACTCTTCGGGATAAAGATGTGGCAGTCCGCTTCCGTAAAGATTACAGCCTTGGAAACCCTATGGGGCAGTTCTACTCTGTCCTATAGGGTCGCTATGAGTTGCGATCGACTCAACTGCAATGGGTTCAGTTTTTTTGGTTATTAGTACTATTATAGTTGTGGTTATTATTATTTCCCCATTTGGCAGATGGAGAAACTGAAGCTCAGGAAAGGGGTGGGCTTGATCCAGGGTCTCACAGCCATCAAGGTATATTGTTGGAAGGAGCCCCCAGTTTTGAGATCAATGTCCTGGACTCTTGCCCAGCCCTGCCACTAAGTGTTTCTGTAAATGGAAGCCTGCCCCTTGAATCTCTGGGCCTCAGTTTCCCCAGGGGGAAATGGGAGGAGGTGGAGGAGGAGGCCAGAGGAGATGGTCCCTAAGGGCTTGTCCTAGTTTTCCCACTGCTGAGGGAGTCAGGACAGCACAGTGGTTAAGTACATGAGCTCTGGAACAAGGTGGGCAGGGTTGGAGAAATCCTAGCTCCATTTATGAGTTGTGCAACCTTGGGCAAGTGGCTTCATCTCACTGAGCCTCAGTTTTCCGCATCTGTGAAATGCAGCTCCAACCACCTCCCTTCAGGCTTGCAGTGAGAAATTAACCCGTATCTCACAGCCTGACTCCTAGGAGGATATTATTATCATCAATGCTAGCAGCAGCCACAGCAGCTGTATCCCTATTGTTACACCGTACAGCTCTGAGCAATCAGATTGTGAGCATTTCTATCTCTCTAAGGATGGGAGCGCTGGTGGCGTAGTGGTTAAGCGCTACGGCTGCTAACCAAAACGTTGGCAGTTCGAATCCACCAGGTGCTCGTTGGAAACTCTGTGGGACAGTTCTGCTATGAGTCAGAATTGACTCAACGGCAGTGGGTTTGGTTTGGTTTTTGGAAGAGAAGGATGGAGTCCCTAGGTGGTGCAGACACATTCAGCTGCTAATCAAAAGGTAGGTGGTTTGAGTCCATCCCGAGGCATCTCGGAAAAAAGGCCTGGTGATCTACTTCCAAAAAATCACTCACTGAAAACCCAACGGAGCACAGTTCTACTCTGACACAATTGGAGTTGCCATAAATCAGAATTGACTTAAGGGCAACTGGTTTGGTTTTTGCTTTACGACAAGGATGGGCAGCCTGGCTGGGCTCAGGATCCTCCTGGGTCCCCAACCCTTTCCAGGCCTGAGAACGGCAGTGGGGCAGGAAGTGGAGAAGGAAGTCGGCTGGGGCTGGGACATATTCGTGTGTGTGCTGGATGGGGGTGGGGGAGCAGGAAGAAGGACAGGAAACTCCCTCCCACCCCTCCCCCAACTTCCCTTTCCTCCAATTTCTGCTGGACACCCTCACAGGCAGGAGGAACCAGGGGGTCCCCAACCTGGATGGGGGTTGGGATGGGAGGAAGAGACTTGGCTGTATTCAGCCAAGGGGAGGAGGTGGGAGGCCCCTAACCCCTCCATTCCAGTGCTCAGTAGAGTGGGAGGGGCCCGCTCTTCCTGAGTCAGAGCCATCTCTCTCCCATCCGGAGGAGGAAAAGGCCAGAGGAAGCACAGATTTTAGCGAAGGTGACCGTGGGGAAGGGTTCTCATCTGCTCTGGGGTCACCCTCAGGTGAAGAAGCTCTGATTCCCCAAGCCCTGATAGGCGGGTCACTGCCTCTTCCCTAAGTCCCCCACCACTATGGCACACGCCTCAAGGTCCGAGCTTGTCTATTCTCTGGTACACACACTTCCTCAGGTCACACACACGGTGATGACCCCTCTGTCTCTCACACACACACAGCTTCATCCACATACCTTCTGTGGTGTTAGATGTTCAGCCATTACACACACACACACACACACACACACACACAATCACCTCCATGTCTTCTCTGCTCACGCTCAGTCGCTTTACACACACACTTCTCGTGTTACATATATACACACTCTTGGGGCTCACAGACACAGAATCACCCCCACATATTCTCCGGTGTCACACAGCCATTTCACGCACATACTCCTCCCCTTGTTTAGACACTCACGGGGGACACACACACACACACACACACGTCTTCCCTTTTTACACCCCTTGGCTGTCATTGGCATATGTCCCCTGCTCTACACATACACTACAGCCCTGTCACATCGGCGCTCGCCCCTCCCTTGCCTTGTTACACACGCTCATGTGTTTCACCCCCAGAGCCTCAGCATCTCCCCCGTCATACACCCACCTTTCCTCTGTGCACACACCCCCTCTGATGTCATCTTGCACACCTCCATGTGTCACACCCAGCCACAGCCTCTCTGGAGTCACACCCACACCATTTTCTTGGCACATCCCCTCTCCTGCTCCTCCTGGTCCCTCCCTGGCCCAGACATGCCTGGGTGTCACACACACTGACCCGCCTGCCCCTGTCCCACACGGCCTCTTATGGCTCACACACAGACCCGGCCCATTCGGCGTCCCCCACACACCCCCTGACAGGTCACACACCCCCTCTCGCTCATGTGTCACCACACTGTGCCACAGCCCCCACTTGGGTGACATGCACACACCTTCCCTTGTCACACATATTGCCTCTAGGGTCTGAAACATGGAGCCCAGCCCCTCTTATTCTTTTACACACACACACACACACACACACACCCCCTCTTTCCTATCATATCTATGATCCCCAATATCACAATCTAGGACTCACACGCGTGCACACACACACGAACACACACACACACACCTGTCCCAGGCACACATTCTCCCACTTAGCTTTACACACCCACTCTCCTCTCTGTGTCACCCAACACACCCCCCCAGCCCATCCCCACGCACAATCCCGCCCATGGCCCACACACGCCTCCCTCCAGGACGAGACTGGCTCAGGACATCCCCGGGGAGGGAGGCCGGGAAGCTCCGGGTCCACAGGCTTCCTCTCCCCCTTTCCTCTCCTCCTCCCCCAGGGCACAGATTTGGGATCGTCTGCAGACGAAAGCCTGGGGAACACCCCTGCCCCGAAAGGGTCACATCACACACCCCTCAAGGACACAGAGACACCCTCCCCAAGGGACCCACGCCCCCATCCTCTGTGCCCCCCCAAGGACACTCACCACCCCTTCCCTCCCCCAAGCCGCCTCCTCGCAGACAAAGCTCGCAGCCCCTGGTCGCGGCGAGAGGGGGAGGAGGTCCGGCCCCCTCCTCAACCCCCTCCTCTGCCCCCAGCCTCCGGGAGGGGCGCCCAGCCCTTCCTCAGACCCTTGCACCTGCCACTTGGCGTGGGGGGGGGGATGGAGGAGGCGAGGCCCCAGTCCCCCTCACCCCCCAAGTTACAGCCCCTTCTCACCTCCCGTGTTGCTGCGCTTGGTGCAGACCACCTCGGGGGGCGTTTCGAGGGGCCTTTTGCGGGAATCCAGGGCCTCGGGCTCCATGGGGGGGGCCTGGGGCGGCGGCTGCTGCGGCTGCGGCTGCGGCGGCGGCGGCGGCGGCTGCTGTGGCGGCGGCGACGGCTGCTGGGGAGGCTGGGGCTGCGGCGGCGGCGGCGGCGGCGGGGGCGGCGGCGGCTGCGGGGCCGCGGAGGCCGTGAAGAGGCCGTGCACCGCGCCGGCGGCCATCATCCTCATGGTGGGGGGGGCGGGGGAGGGGAGGAAAGGGGATGTGGGAGGGGGAGGGGGCGGCGGCGGAGGGTGGGGGAGGGGGAACCCCGGAGAGAGAGGGAGGGAGAGAGGGATGGAGGGAGAGAGGGAGGGAGAGAGGGAGGGAGGGAGGGAGGGAGGGAGGGAGAAGGGAGCTGGTGCTGGGGGGCTGGCAGAGCCTGGAGAGCGGATGTGAGCAGGATGGGGGGGTCAAGGGGGTCCCCGATGGAGCCCAGAGAGAACTGAGGAGTGGGGGGGGGTCTCTCTCAAGATCACAGAGACCCGGGACTGACCGCGCCACTGGGGGAATGGGATCCCCTTTTTGAGCCCCCCTGGGCGGAGGGCCGAGCCCCCCAGGCCCTGTTCGGGGCGGGGGGGGCCGGAGGAGCGGGACCGGAGGTGGGAGGTGGAGGCGGCCGCTAGTGGGGGCCCGGGGGGCGGCGGGCGCGGGCGGCAGCGGCGACAGGGCTGGCGGTGGCTGCTCGCCCGAGCATCTTCTTCCCTGGAGGCTCCGCCAGCGCCCGGCCCCTCCCACCCGCGTAAGGCCACGCCCGTGCCGGCCAGGACCACGCCCTTCAACGCCCCCATTGGCCCTTTCTTGAAGCTTGGCCCACGCCCCTCTGGAGGGCCACGCCCCTTCCTCGCAGCCGCGAGAGGGACCTGGCTCCTCCAGGCTGTGTACAATGAGTCTTGGGCTCGTCCATGCCCTCCCCACGCCTCGCCTTTAACCAACATTTATTGAGTACCTGCTACCTGCCAGGTCTGGTTCAAAGTAAGCGCTTCACGTACCTTATCTCATTTACTCCCCAGAGTAACCAACTCTGTGTGGTACTCTTATTATCTCCATTTTATAGATGGGGAAATTGAGCCTCCGAGGCCTGATGTCACTTGGTCAGGACAAGAAATTCAGCTTTATAGTGACTTCCAACCCCGACAGTTGCGAAGTTTCGCTTCAAAGCTTTTATCCATCCATTCTAGAATCAACACAGTGTTGTTTGTGAGGGCTCCAAAAAAAAAAAAAAAAAAAACCCAGAAACCCAAACGCAATGCCATAGAGTCGATTCCAACTCAGTGACCCTATGGGACAGAGTAGAACTGTCTAATAGGGTTTTCAAGGAGCGGCTGGTGGATTAAACTGCCGACCTTTCGGTTAGCAGGTGAGCTCCTAACCACTGTGCCACCAGGGCTCCTGTGAGGGCTCAGGGGATTGAATTCAATGAGAATCTGAGATAAAGCAAGTAGCACTGAGCCTAGCACACGGTTGGCTCTCAATGTAATCAACAACACTTATGGACCACCTACTAGCTGCCAGGCACTGTCCCAAACTCTGGACTCAACAGGGAACAAAACGAACTCTTGTTGCTTGTAGAGTAAATATTACTATCCTTGTAATTAAAAAAACTTGATGTTCAGATGACAAAGTGGAGGCCCAGGAATGTGGAGTGGCTTGTCCAATGACACACAGCTAGACAGAAGGAGAACTGGGATTTGAATGCAAGACCAGCCTAATTCCAGAGCCTGAAGTCATTGAAAGTAGGGGGCCCTTCCTTGGAATGGATTGTTGCTGACATTTCGTGTTCTCTGGTACATGGATTTTCTTCTCCCTGGATTCCTGGTCCCCAAGTATTATTTCCTTCCTAGGTCAACCAGAGGCAAGATTAGACTCTGAGGGAGCCTGTATGGGGGTAACTGTGGCAGCTGGGGGGCCCTTCCCTCTGCTCTATCCCACTCCCTGCCCCTCCGTTGCCATGCTGAACTCCTAGGTCCCCAGAATGAGGTGGGGGGTGGTTAGCAGATGGCCTGGGGTGGGTGGGGTGGCTGCCCATCTGTCCCCTCCCCCCTCATTGTCCCCAGAGCCAAGGGGGATGGGAGGGGGTTGTGGTCCACTGCAGCCTGGATCCTCCCCCTCCATCTTCCTGGAGGGAGCTGAGGAGCTGGTTGTCATGGAGACAGGAAAGAGGCAAGAGGGATGCAGGGAGACACTGGGGTCAGGCAGAGAGTGGACACCTTTAGACCCTCTGAATCACACACACTCGCAGCACACAGGAACATACCCTGACAGCCGTGGAGTTGGGCATGAAGTCCCCCCCCCCAACATATACAGTCACAAAGGCCCCCTGCAGACAAACCCGTGCCCAGACTCACAGGTGCACAAACTCACACAGTTACACCCAGGCACACTCTGATGTACAAAGACTCACAGGGGACTGATGAAGACTTATCTATAACACATATCCAGTCATATGGACCCAAAGCCATGCCACAGGCTCTCACTCACAAAGAGATAGATACACATCTAATATCCAGGTAGTCACATCTCATAACCAGGTATGTCTGAGGTATGCAGATTCAGAGCCACAGCAACTCCACACTTGGCCACACACACCCAGAGAAGTTAGAAAGACATGAGTATAACCACAGGCATACACGCCTGTGTCATATAAAACATACATGTAAGTGACATGTGATGTATGGACTCAATATGCCTTGCACATCGACTCAGTCATTCCCTGCCCACGAATAGGGTTATCACACACATTTAGATACACAGCCACACATAGTCTTACACACACAATGCCCTGGAACCTCACAAGCCAATCACAGTGACACAGATACAACACACATGGAGGGCCGTTGCTGCTCAGCCCCCCACCCCTGAGTCATGCCTGTCGCCCCAGCTCCACCCCACCCAAGCCCTCCCATTTGGACACACACCACACAACAGCATGGTTGGTCACGCACTCACACTCACACACAAACACAAACCTCCTCCTAGATATTTTTAAACCCAGGCTAGTTCTGCTGCCATGGCAACCGCCCCAAACCCATCGCCATAGCAACCCAACGTCAGCTTTCCAAGCACCAAATCCTGGGGGATTGCAAGGCCCCAATCAGAGGCCAGAGGAGGGGGCTGCTGCACCCTCTGCCATCATCCGTGCCACCCCAGTGCCCCCAACCCAGAAGTTCCAGGGAAGGGGCCGCCCTCGACTGAGCTGGGGCCAGAGCCAGGGTCACCAGAGAACCAGACTAAGCTGGGACAAGAAGAGTTCCAAACCTGCTCTTCCCTCCCGCCCATCATTGCTTTATGGAGTGGTTCATGGGACGAGGGTTTGAATCCTGGCTCTGCCATTTCCATGCTGTGGGACATGGGCATGTCCTTTCCCTCTCTGAGCTCCGCTCTGCTTATTTGGAAAACATTGCTGTGGTTGCTATTGATACTAATAACCCAGAGGACTGTGGTGACTTAGTGGATAAAAGCCCAGTCAGATCTGTATCAAATTCTGATTCCTTCTTTCCAGCCATGTGAGTTCCAGCAAGGGCCTCACCCTCTCTGTGCCAAAGTTGGGGGGAAAATAATAGCCAAAATTTATAGGGCTGTTGGGAAGATTCCCCACGCAAGTGATGTGGCCACTGTTCTAAGCACTTGCGCGTATTCTAACTTATTTAAGTCTTAAAAACAACCTTATGGGTAGGTACTTTTTTTTTTTTAAATGTATCTTATTTGTTGTTGCAGTTGTTGAGAATATACACAGCAGAACATATACCAATTCAACAATTTCTATATGTACAATTCAGTGCCATTGATTATACTCTTCAAATAGCGCAACCATCCTCATCCTCCTTTTCCAAGTAGTTCTTCCCAGTAGGTACTATCATTATTCCCATTTTGTAGAAAAGGAAACTGAGGCCCAGAATTATTTGTCTGTGGTCACAGAGCTACACAGGTTTGAAGTATGGTGTTATGGACTGAACTGTGTCCCCTAAAAAGAGATGGTGAAGTCCTAACCTCTGGTAGCTGTGAACGTGAACTTGTTTGGAAACAAGGTCTTTGAAGATGTTAGCAGTTACGTTAACGTGAGGTCATACTGGAGTAGGGTGGGTCCTAATTCGGTATGAGTGGTGTCCTTGCAAAAAGAGGAGGGAGACACAGGGTGAAGATAGCCATGTGGTGATGGAGGCAGAGATTAGAGTGATGTGTCTAAGAGTCAAGGAACGCCAAGGATGGCCACGAGCCATCAGAAGCTAGGAAGACACAAAGGCTCTTCCCCTAGAGCCTTCAGAGGGAGCATAGCCCTGCTGACGCCTTGCATTTGAACTCCTAGCCTCCAGAACTATGAGGCAATAAATTTCTGTCTTTTTGAAGCCAGCTGGTTTGTGGTACTTTGGTACAGCAGCTCTAGGGAACCAACACACATGGAATTTGAACCTAGGCAGTCAAAGATGTCCTTAGCCATTCTCTCTCCTGCCTCTCAAAGAGGGGAGTTTGGAGGAGGATGCTAGAACCATGGATTCTTGGGAATGCTGTCAAGCTTTTGCTTTCTGGGGTGAAAGGCCTCAGTTTTCTAGCCTGCACAGTGGGGGTTGAAACAGTATTGCCAACGGGAGTACCAGCAGGATCCATGAGGTGGCTCACATCCGTGGGGCTCTGAGGATGGCTGGTACACCTGAGTGCTCCGTGTATGTGGGCAGCAGATCGGGAGGGGTGGGGACCGTGAGCAGGCAGGAAGGTGCTGTGTGCTCAGACTCAGAGACAGGCTGGCTGGGGTGGGAGCCCTGCTCCTCCGCTCTTCTGGCTGGTAACCTCAGGCATGGGCTTTCTGCAGTCTGAGCCTCAATTTCACTATCTGTCAAATGGCAATCACAACAGTGCTTAGGGTGTAGCAAGAGGTCCATAAATCAAAGCAGGTAAAACCGTTTGGCACGGACCCCAGCATAGAGAGAAGTCTGAGCTGATGTTAATATCATCCATCCAGCCAGTACGTGGGATTTAGGAAAGGTAGGATTATACTCTGCAGGGTTTTGCAAACTTTTTTTGACCACAGGAAGAAACACACTGACATCACGACTCAATACGTATAAAACTGAAACAAAAGCTTCACGAAACATTACTTCGTCTGTATCTTAGTTATAAAACTCCAAAACCTGACTCTTCACTGTCAAGTTGATTCCAACTCATAGCGACCCCATGTGTTATAGAGTGGAACTGCTCCACAGGGTTCGCTCGGCTGTAATCTTAATGGAAGGAAGCAAATCACCAGACATTTCTTCGGTGGTATTGCTGGTGGGTTCAAACCACCAACATTCAGGTTAGTAGACGAGTGCTTGCACCACCCAGGGGCCCTTACCTTAGTTTATACTAGGCTGCTGACTGAAAGGTTGGAGGTTTGAGTCTACCTAGAGGTGCCTCAGAAGAAAGGCCTGGCGATCTACTTCTGAAAAATCAATCATTGACAACCCTGTGGAGCACAGTTCTACTGAGTTGGAATCAACTCGACAGCAACTGTCTATAAAATGCTATATCTATACTGTGTGCACAGACTCTGATCTATTAAATAATCTAGGTTGATTTCACAGCCCACAAATGGGTTGTGATCCACAGCTTGAAAAACTCTGATGTGAGGGTATGAGCTGGACTCCTGGAGTCCTTGGGGGATTTTAAGCAGGGGCGTGACATGGGCATCAGAGGGGTGATGGAGTGGAAGGGCCTGAGTAGGAGCTGGGATGGAGGCCAGAGCAGAGTCCAGGGAGGAAAGGTTTTTGCCTGGACCCTGGCAGGGGCAGGGGAGACGGAGAGATGTGGTCAGATGCCAACACATAAAGCAGTTGTTGCTAGTTGCTGTCAAGCCTGTTCTGACTCATGGTGACCCCGTGTACAACAGAACAGAACATAGCCCAGTCACGTGCCAGCTTCATGATCATTGGCATGTTTGAGTCCATTAGTACAGCTACTGAGTGCCTTCCAACCTAGGGGGCTCATCTTGCAGCACTGTATTGGACAATATTCTGTTGTGATCCATAGGGTTTTCATTGGCTAATTTTCAGAAGTAGATCATTAGGCCTTTCTTCCTACTCTGTCTTAGTCTGGGTGCTCCACTGAAACCTGTCCACCATGGGTGACCCTACTGGTATTTGAAATACAGGTGGCATAGCTTCCAGTATTATAGCAACACGAAAGATACCACAGTACGACAAACTGACAGACGGGTGGTGGATAAAGCAGTTAGGGCAGTGTATCACCCACAAAACATATAGCAGTTAAGAACATCAACCCTGGATTCAACAAGTATTTATTGAGCGCTTACTGCATGCTGGGCACTGTTCTAGGCACTGGGGATACAGCCATGAACGAAAGAGACACACACTCCTGACCTCATGAGTTCATGTTCTAGAGAGGCAGACAAGGAACGAGAAAAAGAAGCAAAACATGTGGTCTGTTAGATGATAAATTTCATGGAGAAAACACGTGGAAGGGAGATGAGGAGTCAAGGTGCTGGGGGTGTAGTTTTAAATAGGGTGGTCAGGGAAGGCCTCACTGAGGAGGTGACATTTGAGGCAGGGACCTGAAGGAGGCAAGGGAGTGGCTCGTGCAGGGATCTGGTGTTGCAGGCAGAGGGAACGGCAGGTGCACAGGCGCTGGGGCAGGAACACACCTGGTACATTAGAGGAACAGCAAGGAGCCCAGGGAAGCTGGAGAAGAGTGGGGGAGGGAAAGAGTGGGAGGGATGAGGACAGAGATTTAGGCAGGGAGTAAATTGTGTGGGGCCTTGTGGACCACTGCAAAGACTTGGCTTTGACTGTGAGTAAGATGGGAGCCAAAGGAGGCTTTTGAGCAGAGGAAGGATGTGATCTGACTTAGGTTTCATCTTCAGCTCCTTCTGGCTATGTGTGAAGAGCATGCTGTCAGGCGCAGGGGTAGAAGTTGGGAGACCAACAAGGAGGTGACTGCTACCCTCCAGGTGAGAGTGGTTGGGGCAGGGTGACAGCAGTGGAGGAGGGGAGAAGTCATTGAAATCCTGGTTCTCCCGTGTGTTTGCTGTGTGACTTTGGTCAAGTCACTTTACCTCTCCAGAGCATTGGTTGCATCATTTATAAATGTTCGCTCTTGGATTGCACTGTGGTGTGGATTCTGCATGATCATTCCCGGACAGCCCTTGGCATAGAATGCATGCTCCACAAATATTACCTATCATTGTCACTGATGTTATCCTCTAGGCTCCGAGACCAGGGCAATTCTATTTCTTGTCCAGCAGCCCGAGGATGGGCTTTGAGGAGGAGGATGCAGAGAGAAGGGTAGGATTTTGCATAATTGTTGGGTGTTTGTCTGATCCTGGAAATATTTGAGTCAGAGAATCTTGGAGTAAGAATATCTCAGTGCTAAAAGGGTCTTTGGGAGTCCCTGGGTGGTACAAACAGTTACTAACTGAACGGCTGGTGGTTCGAATCCACCCAGAGGTACCTTGGAAGAAAGACCTGGTGATCTACTTCCAAAAGATCACAGCCATTGAAAATCCTATGGAGCATGGTTCTACTCTACAACACATTGGTTCGCCATGAGTTGGAATTGATTCGACAACAATTAGTTTGGTTTTGGTTTAACAGTCTGGTAAGCTACCTCACATTGAGCACAAAAACTAACTCAAAATGCATCAAAGACCTAAATGTTAAAGCTAGAACTACAAAGTTCCTGGAAGATAACATAGGTTCAAAACTAGCGGACCTAATTTTCAGCATAAATAGTCTATCAAACAAAACTAAAAATGCACAGATGACAGAAGATAAATTCAATAACTGGGACCTCCCAAAAATTAAATACTTATGCTCATCAAAAGATTTTATCAAGGGAGCAAAAAGAGAACCTACAGAGTAGGAAAAAAACTTTGGCAATGACATATCTGCTAAAAATCTAATCTCTAAAATATATAGAAAACGTCAACAATTCAACAACAAATAGGCAAAAAATCCAATCCAAAAATGGGCAAAGGACACAGACAGACACTTCACTGAAGAGGACATTCAGGTGGCCAACAAATACATGAAAAGACATTTGCGATCATTAGCCATCAACCAAAAAAGCCAAACCCATTGCTGTCGAGTCGATTCTGACTCATAATGACCCTATAGGACAGAGTGGAACTGCCTCATAGGGTTTCCAAAGAGTGGCCGGTGGATTTGAACTGCTAACCATTTGGTTAGCAGCCAAGCTCTTAACCATCAGACAGATCCAAATCAAAACTACCGTGAGTTATAATCTCACTCCTGCAAAAATGGCAATGATCAAAAAAACAGAAACCAACAAAGGCTGTCAAGGTTGTGGTAGGATTGGAACTCTTACACATTGCTGGTGGGATGGTGAAACGGTACAACCACTATGGAAAACGGTATGAGTCTTCCTCAAAAAGCTAGAAATAGAAACATCTTATGATCCAGTAATCCCAGTCCTAGGTATATATCCTAGAGATATAAAAGCAGCGTCGTGAATAGACTTATGCACACCCACATTCATTGTAGCATTATTCGCAATTGCAAAAAGAAGGAAACAACCTAAGTGCCCATCAGCAGATGAATGGATAAATGAATTGTGGTACATACATACAATGGAATACTACACAATTATAAAAATTAATGAGGAGTCCATGAAACATCTTGTAACATGGGTGAATCTGGAGAACATTATGCTGAGTGAAATAAGTCAACCACAAAAGGACAAATAGTGTATGGTCCCACTATTATAAAAAGTCAAGGATAGATATACACGCAGAAAGCAAAGTTCTTTGATGGTTACCAGGGACGGGAGGGAGAGGGAAGGGAACTCACTTTCTAGATAGTGGACACTTGTTACTTTTGGTGATGGGAAAGGCGATCCCAGATATGGGTGAAGTCAGCACAACCTGGCCAAGGTAAATAAAGATAATAAGAAGTATATGAGAAAAAGGGACAATTTTGGTAAATGCTATAACACAATTTTTCAACAACAGTAGAAACAACCAAAAAATGTATGTGTGATTACATAGGTAAACATGGTGCATATATGTATATAGAAAGGCGTAGGGGGAAGTAAATGCATGTACATGTATGGGTGTATCAGTAGGCATATGTATACACACGTTTGTGTGTGCTCCATATATAGCTACATATATCCACATAGGAGGCACAGTTACGGAGGCTTTACTGCATCAAAGGGCTTGGGACCACAGTCTCAGGTAACAACTTAGTCAATCAGCATAACATAGTTCACAAAGATGATGTTCTGCATCCTAGTTTGGTGAGTGGCATCTGGGATCTTAAAAGCTTTCAAGTGGCCATCTAAAATACATTTTTTGGTCCCATCCCATTCGGAGCAAAGGAGAATGAAGAAAACCAAAGACACGAGGAAAATATTAGCCCAAAGGACTAATGGACCACATGAACCACAGCCTCTACCAGCCTGAGCCCAGAAAAACTAGACAGTGTCTGGCTATCACCACCGACTGATCTGACAGGGATCACAATAGAGGATCCCAGATGGAGCTGGAGAAACATGTAGAACAAAATTTAAATTCACAAAAAAAAAGACTGGACTTACTGGTCTGACAGAGACTGGAGGAACCCCTGAGATTATGGCCTCCAGAAACCTTGCTAACTCAGAACTGAAGCCACTTCTGAAGTTCACCTCTCAGCCAAAGACTGTGTTGTTGTGTGCCATCGAGTCGATTCCGACTCATAGCGACTCTATAGGACAGAGTAGAACTGCTCCATAGGGTTTCCAAGGAGTGCCTGGTAGATTTTTGGTTAGCAGCCGAGCTCTTAACCACTATGCCACCAGCGCTCAGGCAAAGGTTAGACAGGTCTATAAAACAAACAGTAATACACACAAAGAACGTGCTTCTTAGATCAATCAAGTATACAAGATCAAATGGGCAACACCTGCCTAAAAGCAAAGATGAGAAGGTAGGAAGGGACAGGAAAACTGACAAATGGCCATGGAGAACCCAGGGTGGAAAGGGGGAGAGTGCTGACACATTGTGGGGATTACAACCAATGTGACAAAACAATGTGTGTATAAATTTTGAAGGAGCAACTAATTTGCACTGTAAATTTCACCTAAAGCACAATGAAAATTAAAGAAAAAAGTCTCGTAAGGAGTGTTGTAAGGATCCTGGGTGTCATAAGTGGTTTGAAATCAGCAGCTAACCCAAAGGTTGGTGGTTCAAACCCACCCAGCAGCTCTGTGGAAGAAAGGACTGGCAATCTGCTTCTGTAAAGATTACAGCCAAGAAAACCCTATGGAGCTGTTCTACTCTAACATAGGATGTTGCCGTGAGTCAGAATAGACTCTATGGCAGAGTTTTTTGTTTTTTTTTCCAGGAGTCTTGTATTCCTAACCTCCTAGCCTCTTTAGGATGGGGAGGGTGAGGTCCAGAGGGAGGTTTTTCTCTTGCCTAGGAGCCCACCGTGAGTTGGGGGGTGAGCCAGGGCTGGAATCCGTCCCAGTCTCCTGTCTTGGCTTGTGCTCCTGGTCCTGGCTGCCTCCTTGGTGGCTGTGACATCTGACTGCGTTCCCTCCCCCCCCCCCCCCCCCAACCAGCCTCAACATCCTCCCATGACTCCCTACTGCCTCTGGGATAAATTCCAAACTCTCCCAGTGGCTCAGGCCAAAAACCTTGGAGTTGTCCTTGACACTCACACCCAGATCCAATCCATCAGCAAACCCTTTCTGCTGCACCTTGAAACTGGATTCCAAATCTGAGCCCGTCTCACCACCTCCATCAACACCACCCAGACGCCCATCAACAACCACCTAGACTTTCACAGAAGCCACCTCCCCGAGCTCCCTCTTCCACCCTTGCCCACCCTTTCCAACCAGCAGCCAGAGTCATCCTTTTAAAATGGAAGTCAGATCATACACTGAGTGCTATCCAAAAAATAAAGAAAAAGGGGATTTCTCAAAGAACATCAACGAGCTAGCTAGGTTGCTTGCCTTAGGCTTCCTGGAGGAGAAGGGAGATTTCTGTGCATGTCTTCAAAGGGTTGTTGTGGTTGTGAAACCAACTCCTGGGGACCCCATTGTCATGGTTTGAATTATGTCCCCCCAAAAATGTGTGTATCAACTTGGCTAGGCCATGATTCCCTGTACTGTGTGATTTTCCTGTATGTTGTAAACCTGCCTCTATGATGTTAATGAGGGAGGATGGGTGGCAGTTGTGTTAGTAAGGCAGGACCTGATCTACAAGACTGGACTGTGTCCTGAGGCAATCTCTTGAGATATAGACAGAAGTGAGCAGTGAGACGGTGGACCTCATAGCATCAAGAAAGCAGTGCCAGGAGCAGGATGCGTCCTTTGGACAGGGGTCCCTGCGCCGAGAAGCTCCTAGTCCGGGGGAACACTGATGAGAAGGACATCCCCTGGAGCTGACACCCTGAATTTGGACTTTTAGCCTACCTTGACTGTGAGGAAATAAACTTCTCTTCGTTAAAACCATCCACTTGTGGTATTTCTGTTATAGCAGCACTAGATGACTAAGACACCCATGTACAATGGAATCAGACCATTGTGACCCACAACGGGTTTTCACTGGCTGATTTTTTTGGAAGTAGATCTCCGGCCTTTCTTCCTAGTCTGTCTTAATCTGGAAGCTCCACTAGATAACATCATGTTGTTGTTGTGTGACCTCAAGTCAATTCAGACTCAGAGCGATCCCATGTGTGAGAGAGTAGAACTGCCCCAGAGGGTTTCCTAGGCTGTAATCTGCAGGGTAGTGCAGGAATTAAGAGCTATGGCTGCTAATCAAATGGTTCAAATCTACCAGGCGCTCCTTGGAAACCCTCTGGGGCAGTTCTACTCTGTCCTATAGGGTCGTTATGAGTTGGAATAGACTCAACAGCAATGGGTTTGTTTTAAATCTTCAGGGGAGCAGATCACCAGGTCTTTTCTCCTGCAAAGCAGCTGGGTGAATTCAAACCTCCCACCTTTCAGTTAGCAGCTGAGCACTTAACCATCATGCCACCAAGGCTCCTGGAACAGCATCATAGCAACACACAAGCCTCCAATGACAGACGGGTAGTGGTTTCACATGAGATGCATTGGCCAGGAATTGAACTTGAGTCTTCTGCATGGAAGTTGAGAATTCTACCACTGAACCACCTCTATCCCCCCTTCACAGGGTATGAATTGCCAATATTATGGATAGGAAAACCAGACACAAGGCAGTTAAGCCCCTTGTCAACAAGTGGAACTGTAGCAGAGCTGGGATTTGAGCCCAGGTGGCCTGGCTGCAGGGGCTACTCTCTTCATCACTTCACCACACTGCCTCTGTCAATCACCCCTCTCTTCTCTGCAGAGTTTCTCCAAGGCCCCTCCTTTTTCCCCTCAGCAAAGTCTCCTTCCTTGGGATCTCCATGTTTCCCTGGCTTAGAACAGCAAATATGTAGACTTGAATCAATTCTATGCCACTGTCTTTGGTTGAATTTAATTTTAGTCACTTCCCCCCTTCATCTGCCCCACCCCCAGGTACCCACTAGTGTGCTTAATTTTTGCCCTTCCAATCTGTGATGATTACTTTTTTTTTAAATTGTACTTTAGATGAAGGTTTACAGAACAAACGAGCTTCTCATTAAACAGTTAATACACATATTGTTTTATCACGTTGGTTAACAACCACACGATATGTCAACACTTTCCCTTCTCAACCTTGGGTTCCCTATTACCAGCTTTCCTGTCCCCTCCTGCCTTCTAGTCCTTGCCCCTGCACTGGTGTGCCCCTTTAGTCTCATTTTGTCCTATGGGCCTGTCTAATCTTTGGCTGAAGGGTGAATCTCAGGAGTGACTTCATGGCTGAGCTAAAAGGGTGTCCAGGGGCCATACTCTTAGGTTTTCTCCAGTCTCCGTCAGATCAGTAAGGCTGGCCTTTTTATGAGTTAGAATTTTACTCTACATTTTTCTCCAGCTCTGTCAGGGACCCTCTATTGTGACCCCTATCAGAGCCATCAGCGGTGGTAGCTGGGCACCATCTAGTTGTACTGGATTCAGTTTGGCGGCGGCGGTGGTAGTTTTGGTCTGTTAGTCCTTTGGACTAATCTTTCCCTTGTGTCTTTAGTTTTCTTCATTCTCCCTTGCTCCTGAAGGAGTGAGATCAGTGGAGTATCTTAGATGGCCGCTCACAGGCTTTTAAGACCCCAAATGCTACTCACCAAAGTAGAATGTAGAATATTTTCTTTATAAGCTGTGTTATGCTGATTAAGCTAGATGTTCCCTGAGACCATGGTCCCCACAGCCCTCAGCCCAGTAATTTGGTCCCTCAGGGAGTTTGGATTTGTCCATGGAGCTTCCATGACCTTACCCGGAACAAGTTGTGCTGGCTTCCCTAGTACTGTGTACTGTCTTACCGTTCACCAAAGTTACCACTTATCTATTGTGTATTTAGTGTTTTTCCACCTCCACACCTCCCCTCCCTTGTAACCATCAAAGATTGTTTCTTTTTGGGTGTAAACCTATTCAAGAGTTTTTATAGTAGTGGTCTCATACAATATTTGTCCTTTTGTGATTGACTTATTTCACTCAGCATAACGTCCTCCAGATCCATCCATGTTGTGAGATACTTTGTAGATTCATCATTCTTTATTGTTGCATAGTACTCCATTGTGTGTATGTACCATAGTTTGTTTATCCATTCATCTGTTGATGGGCATCTAGGTTGTTTCCATCTTTTTGCTATTGTGAACAATGCTGCAGTGAACATGGATGTGCATATGTCTATTTGTGTGACAGCTCTTATTTCTCTAGGATATATTCCTAGGAATGGGATTGCTGGATCAGATGATATTTCTATTTCTAGCTTTCTAAAGAAGTGCCATATCATTTTCCAAAATGGTTGTTACCATTTTGCATTCCCACCAGCAATGCGTAAGACTTCCAATCTCCCTGCAGCCTCTCCAAAATTTGTTATTTTCTGGGGTTTTTTTTTTTTTTGATTCATGCCAGTAATGCTGGAGTGAGATGGTATCTCATTGTAGTTTTGATTTTCATTTCTCTCATAGCTAGTGATCGCGAGCATTTCCTCATGTGTCTATTGGCCACTTGAATGTCTTCTTTGGTGAAGTGTCTGTTCAGCAAATAGGGACAGTTTTACTTCTTCATTACCAACTTGGATGCCCTTCATTTCTTTTTCTTGCCTTATTGCTCTAGCTAGGCTTCCAGAACAATGTTAAATCCGAGTGGTGTTAAAGGGCATCCTTGTCTTGTTCCTGTTCTCTAGCGGAATGTTTTCAGCTTCTCTCCATTAAGAATGATGTTGGCTGTTGGTTTTGTTTAGATGCCCTTTAATATGTCGAGGAATTTTCCTTCTATACCTATTTTATTGAGAGTTTTTATCAGCAGTGGGTGTTGGACTTTGTCATATGCCTTTTCTGCATTGATCGAGACAATCATGTGATTCTTTTATTTATGTGGTGGATTCTGTTGATTGATTTTCTAATGTTGAACCATCCTTGCATACCTGGTATGAATCCTACTTGGTTGTGGTGTATTATTTTTTTGATATAATACTGAATTCTACTGGCTAGAGTTTTGTTGAGAATTTTTGCATCTATATTCATGAGAAATATTGGTTTGTAATTTTATTTTTTCTGATGTCTTTGCCTGGTTTTGGTATCAGGGTTGTACTGGCTTCATAGAATGATTTTGAAAGTATCGCTTCCTTTTCTATATTCTGAAATAGTTTGAGTAGTACTGGTGCAAGCTCTTCTCTGAATGTATGGTAGAATTCTCCAGTGAAACCATTTGGGCCAGGACTTTTTTTTGTTGGGAGTTTTTTTTTTTTTTTAAATATTATCTTTTCAATCTCTTCTCTTGTAATGGGTCTATTCAGATTGTCAACATCGGTTTGTGGTAGTTTGGGTAGGTAGTGTGTTTCTAGAAATTTGTCCATTTCCTCTAGACTTTCAAATTTGTTGGAGTATAGTTTTTCATAATACTCTGTTATGATTCTTTTTATTTCAGTTGGGTCTGTTGTAATGTCCCCCATTTCATTCCTTGTTGGGGTTATTTGTGTCCTCTCCTGTTTTTCTTTTGTCAGTTTGGCTAGTGGTTTGTCGATCCTTTCAAAGAACCAACTTTTGGTTTTGTGGATTCTTTCTATTTTTCTATTCTCTATTTCATTTATTTCTGCTCTGATCTTTATTATTTCCTTTCTTCTGGTGGCTGTAGGCTTCTTTTGCTGTTCTCTTTTTGTTTATTTGAGTTGTATAGCTAATGTTTTGATTTTGTCCCTTTCTTCTTTTTTGATGTGTGCGTCTATTGCTATAAATTGACCTTTGAGTACTGCCTTTGCTGTGTCCCAAAGGTTTTGGTATGATGTGTTTTCATTCTCATTTGATTCTAGAAATTTTCTGATTCCATCTTTGATTTCTTCTATTACCCAGTGGTTTTTAAGCAAGGTGTTATTTAGTTTCCACGTAACTGATTTTTTTCCCTTGCTCTTCCTGTTGTTAATTTCTACTTTGATGGTGTTGCGATCAAAGAAGATACTCAGACTTTTGGATTTTGCTGAGGGTTGCTTTCTGGCCTAAGATGTGGCCTATTTTGGAATACGTTCCATGTGCATTGGAAAAGAATGTGTACTTTGCAGCTGTTGGGTGGAGTGTTCTATATATGTCTATAAGTTCAAGTTGGCTGATTGTGGCCTTTAGATCTTTCGTATCTTTGTTGAGCTTCTTTCTAGATGTTCTGTCCTTTACCAGGAGTGGTGTGTTGAAGTCTCCTAGTATTATAGAAGAACTGTCAGTTTCTCTCTTCAGTGCTGTTAAAGTTTGTTTTATGTATTTTGGAGCTCTGTCATTGGGTGCATAGGTATTTATCATGGTTATGTCTTCATTCTGGATCATCCCTTTAATCATGACATAGTGCCCTTCTTTGTCTTTTATGGTGGATTTTGTTTTAAAGTCTATTTAATATGAGATTAGTGTTGCCACTCCTGCTCTTTTTTGGTGGCTGTTTGCTTGATGTATTCTTTTCCATCCTTTGATTTTTAATAAATTTATGTCTTTGTTCTAAGGTGTGTCTCTTGTAGACAGCATATTGATGGATCCTGTTTTTGTTTTTTGTTTTTTTTAATCCATTCTGTCACTCTCTGTTTCTTTATGGGTGCATTTAGGCCATTTATGTTCAGTGTCATTATCGATCTGTGTAAGTTTATTGCTATCATTTTGTAGTGCTGAGGATTTCTTTGTTCCTCTTACTCTCCTGTGATGAATTCCTTTTGTTTGTGGATTTTTTTCTCATTTTGTTTGTTTTTGTAGATTTTGTTTTTACAGAGACTTTGTGTTTTTCTTCTTTATTTTGATGAGTAGGTTTGTTAACGTTCTTTGTTGTTTCCTTGAAATTTACCCTTATCTTCCTGAGTTTGAACCAGTCTATTATTACTTGGTATCGCCTTGCCTTCCTTTCCATTAGAAAGTTCTATACTTACAACGTTTATTTCCTCTTTTATTGTTCTGAGGTTGTTGCCATTTGCAGATTAACCTCACTGGTTCCCTGTTGTAATCTTTAGATTTTGAATAGTCTTTGAGAGTTCATTTCCTATCTTAGTATCTGGCTGGTACGAGCTTGTGTCCTAGATTTAGGCTGTTGTCTGATATTGTTTGTTTTCAAACCCAAGGGCTCCCGTTAATAATTCTTGTAAATTTGGTTTGGTTTTTAGATGTTCCCTTAATTTCTGTTTATCTGGAAATGTCCCAGTTTCACCTGTGATGATTAATTTTTAATTTTTTGTGTCAACTTGGTCAGACTATAGTTCCCACTTACTCAATCAAACACTAATCTAGGTGTTGTTGTGAAGGTATTTTGTAGATGTGATTGACAAGTAAGTAAAGGAGATTACACTTGATAATGTGCATGGGGCTTAGCCAGTCAGTTGAAGGCCTTAAGAGCAAAACCTGAGGTTTCCCCGAGAAGAAATTTGGCCTTATGACTGCAGCATCAGCTTCTGAGTTTCCAGTCTGCTGACTTGCCCTGTGGATTTCAGACTTGTCAGCTTCCTAAATGGCTTGAGCCAATTCCTTACAATAAATCTCTTTATACACACACACACAAACCTGCTGCCACTGAGTTGATTCTGACTCATGGTGACCCCACGTGTTTCAGAGTGGAACTGCTCCATAGGGTTTTTAATGGCTGTACTCTTATGGGGAAACTCTGGTGGTGTAGTGGTTAAGAGTTTGGCTGCTAACCAAAAGACTGACAATTCAAATCCACCAGGGACTCCTTGGAAACCCTATGGGGCAGTTCTACTCTGTCCTATAGGGTCGCTATGAGTCAGAATCAACTCGAAGTCAATGGGTTTGGTTATTTTTTCTTTATTTGGTACTCTTCGGGAGTCCCTAGGTGGTGCTACTTTTGGTTAAGCTGTCAGCTACTGACCAAAAGTTTGGTGGTTTGAATCCATCCAGAGGCACATTGGAAGAAAGGTCTGGTGATCTGCTTCCAAAAGATGATAGCCATTGAAAACCTTATGGAGTGCAGTTTTCCTCTGAAGCACATGGGGTCGCCATGAGTAGAAATTGACTTGATGGCAACTGGTTTTATTTTGCTGTTATGAATTGGATTGTGTCCCCCAAAAAATATGTGTTGTAAATCCTAACCTCCATGCCTGTGTTTATCAACCTGTTTGGGAGTGGATTGTCTTTGTTATGCTAATGAGGCGGGTTTACTGTAGACTGTATTTTGAATTAATCTCTTGAGATATAAAAGAGATTAAACAAGCATGCAGAAAGTAGAGATGGGGTAAGATAGATGCCAAGACACACGGAGATCTCCAAGTAACCTGGAAGCAGAAGCTGAAGAAACAAGGACTTTCCTCCAGAACTGACAGAGAAAAAAAGCCTTCCCTTACTCAGAATTCAGACTTCTGGCCTCCTAAACTGTGAGAAAATAAATTTCTGTTTATGAAAGCCACTTACTTGTGGTATTTCTGTTATAGTAGCACTACATAACTAAGACCGAATTTGGTACGAGTAGGGTGCTGCTCTAACAGATACCTAAAATGTAGAAGCAGTTTTGGAATTGGGTAATGGGTAGAGGCTAGAAGAGTTTTAAGATGACTGTTAATAAAAGCCTAGATTGCCTTGAGGAGACGGTTGGTAGAAGTATGGACACCAAAGTTAATTCTGGTGAAGGCTCAGAAGGAAATGAGGAGAGCCATAGAGAAAGTCTCTATCCTCTTAGAGAAAACATATGGCACCAGCAATAGAATATTGCTAGAAATGTGAAAGTTAAATGTTCTTCTGGTGAGGCTTTAAAAGAAAATGATGAACATGTGATTGTACAATGGAGGAAGGGCAATGCTTTTTATGCGGTGCCTAAGAACTTGTATGAATTATGTTCAAATGTTCAGTGGAAGGTAGAACACGTAAGTGATGAACTTGGATATCTGACTGAAGAGATTTCTAAGCAAGATCTTAAAGAAGCCTCATGGTTTCTGCTTGCCACTTATAGTAAAATGTGAGAGAAAAGAGGTGGACTTAAAAATGAACCATGCAAAATGAAAACAGAACTTAAAGATTTGGAAAATTCTATTGTACAAACTAAGAACATGTGTCCTAGAATGTTCACCAAGGAGGTGGCTACACAATCTTTTGTTAAAGTGATTAAGTCTATGGCTGATGGATCTAACCAACTAGCACAGCAGAAAACCCATCAGCTTAGACTGAAGGGAACAGAGAAAGAATGAAAGGAGAGAATGCTGTCTGCCTCTTCGATTCTTCAGGCAGGAAACAGGCCAAAGAAGCTACATTTGTTGTCCTCCAAGAAAAGAAAAGAACCACCCCTGGAGCATCTCAGAGACCAGTAGAACTGTTGGAAGGAGCACGGGAAGTAGGGCCTTCTTGGTTTCAAAGGGTGGGGCAAAGGTGTCCTGGATCTCAAAGGGTGGGCCCACAGCTTCCTAGGTTTCAAAGAGTTGCATCTTCACCAACTGGGTTCCAGAGTGTGGGATTGCCACTCAGATAGACTAGGAGAATGGGGCCACCCAAAGCCAAGGGAGCAGAGTTTCTGTCCCAGTGGGCCTGGAAGGTGGAGCTGAAGCCTACAGCCAAGGGGCCTCCTCCCAGAATGCAGAGGGCATGGCCAACATCCAGAGTCTGGAGGGCAAGGCCATTGCCTAAACAGTCTCAGAGAAGAGAGGATTATTTTTAAGACTTGAGGGCTAATGTAAATTGTTTTGCTGGGTTTTGGACTTGCTTGGTGCCTGTTATTCCTTCTTTCCCTCTAACTTAACCCATTTGTAATGGAAATGTCTACCTTGTGCCTGTTCCACTGTTGTGCTTTGGAAACAGATAACGTGTAGTCTAGATTTCACAAATTCACAGATGAAGAGGAATTTTGCCCCAGGATGGAATATGCCTAAAGTCTTACCCATATTTGATTTGGATGATCAGAAGATGAGATTTTGGACTTGGAGTTGATTTAAGACTTTTAGGGTGATGTGACGGGTTAATATGTTTTGCATGTGGCAAGGACAAGAATTTTGGAGTGCCAAAGGATGGAATATTAGATAACTAAGACACTTACATATATATGTTCACGTGTGTGTGTATGCGTGTGTTTATATACACACAGGTGTATGTATGTACATCTATCCTATTGGTTCTGTTTCTCTGGATTTAAGACACAACCTAACCTTGTAGATTGAGTCTTGGCTCATTAATATAACTGCGGCTAATCTCACCTCATTAACATCACAGAGGTAGGATTTACAACACATAGGAAAATCACATCAGATGACAAAATGGTGGACAATCACACAATACTGGGAATCATGGCCTAGCCAAATTGACACACATATCCATCTCTTTTGAGATATAAAAGAGAGAAGTGAGTAGAGACAGGGGGACCTCATTCCACCAAGAAACAAGAGCTAGGAGAATAGCGCGTCCTTTGCACTCAGAGTCCCTGTGCTGAGAAGGCCTTTGACCTGGGAAGATTGATGACAAGGAACTGCCCCCAGAGTCCACAGAAAGAGAAAGACTTCCCGTGGAGCTGGCAACCTGAATTTGGATTTCTAGCCTCCTAAACAGTGAGAGAATAAATTTCTGTTTGTGAAAGCCATCTGCTTGTGGTATGTTTTGTTATAACAGCACTAGATGACTAAGACGTGTTAATCCATCTTGTTGAGAGTTCCCTTTAGGATTTTTTTTTTTTTGACCCTTTACCAAGGAGCCCTGGTGACACAGTGGTTAAGAGCTGACTGCTAACCAAAAGGCCAGCAGTTCGAATCCACCAGCTGCTCCTTGGAAACCCTACAGGGCAATTGTACACTGTCCTATAGGGTCACTATGAGTTGGAATCCACTCGATGGTAACGGGTTTGGTTTGGTTTACTTTACCAAATACAATGTCTTTTTCTAGCGATTGGTCTTTCCTAATGATGTGTCTAATGTCTTGCCATTCTCACTTCTAAGGGACATTCTGGTCATCCATTAGGCACCTCCAACTTCAAATGTCCAAAACCGAACTCCCAATCCCCGCTTCCCCCACCCCACACCTGCTATTCAGCTAATCTCAGTAAATGGAAACTCCATCTTGGCAGCTTCTCAGATCAAAAACCTTGGAGTCATTTTTGACTCTTTCTCTTCCTCCCAACACCCAATCCATCAGCAAATTCTGTCAGCTCTACCTTCAGAATATATGCAGATGATAACCACTTCTCACCACCTCCACTGCCACCTCCCTTGTAAAAGCCCCAATCATCTCTCACCTGAATTATTTTTTAATCTTTTCTTTTTAAAAACTTATTTTTTTAAAAAAATTGTGGTGAAATTCACATAGCACACAACTGACCATTTAGAAATGTACAATTCAGTGGTATTTAGTACATTCACAATGTTGCGCAACCACCACTTCTATCGAAAATACCTCATCACCCCGGTGTCCAAGGACCTTAGAGTGGCCCTAGCAATGTGTTCCTATAGTCTGATGTTTTTGCAAAATTTGAAAAAGGGAGATATTTAAAATGCAATTGGTTAAGGCCACCGTCTTTTCTCAGTGCTACTTCCCCCCCCCCCCGCCCCCCCGCACAGTTCCCTTTGCCGTGTTGTTGGAGTGACCCCAGCATCTTGCTGGGTCGGTGGTGAGTTGAGGATACATTTAGAGTGAGTTTAGTGGGATATATTTTGTGGTTCACAGATATGCCCATGTATACGTACATTACCTAACTAGTTGTCCTGGAAGGAGCCCCGGTGACGCAGTGGTTAAGTGCTCGGCTGCTAACCAAAAGGTTGGCAGTTCAAACTCACCAGCTGCTCCGTGGGATAAAGATGTGGCAGTCTGCTTCCGTAAAGATTACAGCCTGGAAACCCTATGGGGCAGCTCTACTCTGTCCTACAGGTCGCTATGAGTCGGGATCAACTTGACTGGCAACGGGTAGTTGTCCTGGTGTAGGAAACTAAGGAACGGCTTCCAGGAATTCTCCCCCTGTCCACGGTGCTGAAGTATCCTCTAGCGGCGACTCCAGAGGCACATGGGTTATGGAGGTGAGACTAGAATTGAACGGTACAGAGCCAGAAGGTAGTCTGTGGAACCATTTCCCAAAACGTATAGCTAACATGAATGAAACGTCATGGAAGTTTCCCCTAATTTCCTAAAAATTTAGATGATACTATTAACGCTGACTTATGGAACAGAAACTTTTTCTAAATTATAATGAATAAAAACGTTTGAAATAATTAACTTTTCTATTATCTCTGTGGATCAGGATAAGTGTACGTAGCCAAAAAAGTAAGAAACATCTCACAGAGGTTTGTCTGACAGTAAATGAATTAAAGCTTTTCGTTATCTCTTGGGATTTTGCAGTATTTGTGGTATTTGTCAGCTCTTTTAAATATATGATTTGTTATTATTCACGTTCTAAGTAAATTTTCATGGTCAGATCTAAATTTGTGTTTGTGATTTTTGTATTCTTTTTCTTAAAGAGGATCCACCACATTCTATGAGTTTCCAGACCCACAAAACCTGTTTCTGCGCCTGTTGACTCATTGTCTCAAAATAGGGATCGCGCTCAAGCTGTGTGATCCCTGGCCAGTGGCTGTACCTCTTTGAGCCTGTTTCCTTAGCGGCAAAATGGGGATCATAATAGTGCCTACTTTGCAGGGTTGTTATAAACTTCAAGTAAGCCAAGGCCTGTGAAGTGCTTAGTACAGACCTGGCATGCACTGAGCAACGATAAATCTCAACTTGTCATTACGCTAAGAACATTCCCGTAGCTCTCGCACCGCCAGCTAAGGCCTCCTTATGCACATGCGCCCCATCCTCTCCTCTTCCCCCAAGCCCTCCCCTTCACGTGGGCGAGGCCGACCACGCTGCAGGGGGTGGTGGGCGGGGTCGAGAGCTACTTCCGGGTTTCTCCCTGTGCCCACCCCCCAGGAACAACCTTCCTTGTGTGACTGGCAGCGTTATTAGCCAGTAACGAAGCACCGAGGGGGCGGGTTCTCCTCTGGGGCGGGTCAGAGTGACGGGCGTCCACCTTGACTAATGGGAGCTGGGCTGCGCTTAAGCCAGCACCAATCAGAAGCGAGAAGGCCGGATCCTGGGGCGGGGCTGGGGCTTCGGCAGTTGAACCGCTCGCGAGGAGGAGTGTTCGTGGAAAAGGTGAGAAGCGGAGAGAGCGGCGGATGCGCGGGCTGGGACGGCGGTCTTGGGGGGAGGGGGTGCTCTGGGGGAGAGTGGGCTGCAGTAGGCAGCTGACCGAGCCTTGTGGGAATGGGGGGGTCGTGCCCTTTAATACGTGTTGGCTCTTTGATGAGGGGCTGTGAGGCGGAGGGCTGTATCTGAGTCTGGGGGTGCTCTGTATTTCGTAGGAGGGTCTTTAATGGAAAAGTGTGTAAATCAAGGGTCATATAGAGATGTCTTTGTACTATAGGGTTGTGACTTAATGGCAGGTTTTAAGGCAGAGAGTTTTTATAGCTCAGTATAGAGGGGCGGGGATCCCTGCGATGAGTTATAAGCTTTGGTTTGGGGGCGAGTATTGGGTAGAGGGCACGTGAAGAGGCAACTTGCAGATGGACTGGACTGTATGTGGGGTGAGGAGAGGAGTCAGGCCGCCAGGGAAGTGGATGTGAAGACGTGTGCCTGGCTCCCAATAAGCCTACTTGTGGCTAAGAGTGTTGGCTTTGGGGTGGGGTTGCCCGAGGGTAAAGAGGGTTGGTTCTGACACTGGTCTTGCCACTGAACAACATGGTGGCTTTGAGCGAGTTACTTAACCCTCCTGGGTCTCGGTTTTGTCATCAGAATGACCTCATCTCTTCTCTGTCTATACCACTCCCCTGGTGGCCTCACTCAGTCCCTTGGCTTCAAAAGCTCTTTGTAATCTCCCAGGTATAAACTCCCAGGTGTCTCTCTCCAGCCTGGATCTCTCGCCTGACTCCAGACTCATGTATTCAGTGGTTGACTCTCTGTTCTCAAGGGCAGCTGACGTCCAGACTTAAACATATCCCAAACCAAACTTGAGGTTTCCATCCTTCAACCTCCAAACCCAGTCTTCCTCATTCAAGTTTGTCCTTCCAGGTACTCAGGACAAAAATCTTGGAGTTTACCTTTCCTCCTCTCTCTTCTCTCACCCCACTTACAGTCCAGTTCATCAGCAAATCCCAGTGGCTCTGCCTTTAAAACACATCCCGACTCCAACCACGTCTCACCACCTCCCTTGCTACCACTCTGGACTGAGCCATCACCTCCTCTTGCCTGGTCTGTTGCAGGGTCTCCTCACTGCTCTCCTTGCCTCCCACAGACAGGGGGATCCTGTTAAAACAAAAGTCAGATCATGCTGTTCCTCTGTTGAGACCTGCTCATGGCTCCCACCTCACTCAGTAAATAGTCCTCACCTAGCCCACAAGGCCCCACGCGGTCCAGCTTCCCCTTTCTCCCTGCCCTCAACAATGTGTGTCACTCACACATTGCTTCAGTCACACTGGTCTCCTCACTGTGCCTGGAACATAGCAAATACATTCCTACCTCAGGGCCTTTGTACCTGCTTTTCTCTATGTCTGGATCATGTTCCCCTTAGATATGTGTCTGTGTAACTTTTTCCCTTACCCCCTTCAGGTCTCTGTTCAAATGTCAACTCCCAGTATAGGCCCTTGTTACCTAGCAAAGGTCTTCTTTCTGTCACTCCCTGGCCCCTCACCTGGCTTTATTTTTCTTCATAACAATTATCAGTACTTGACGACATATGTTATTGTTTGTTTATATCCACTGGGATTCTCAGCACCCCCCTAGAGTGTGGGCTTCATGTGAATACAGGAGCTCAGCACCCAGAAGAGTGCCTGTAGCATGTAGGTGCTTAAAAAGTGTTTCTCCTACTGTTACCACCATTCCTACCATTCTTGGGGTTCCCTGTGGCCGGGGCAGGGTTTTGAGCTGGGCAGATCTTGTGGCGGGTGGTGAGGTCAGTTTGGGGGTAATAAACTAGGCAGACCACAGTGCTCAAGGGCAGAAGGTCTCAACTCTAGTTAGTGTCAGGGGGAACTTTTAGAAAATGCAGATTCCTGGCTCCACCCCCAGACGTTCTGATTAGGTAGCTTTGGGACCAGGCCCAGAAACCTGCATTTTTCCTCAGGTGCCCCTACCAGTACCCTATACCTACCCATTGCCGTTGAGTCTGTTCTGACTCATAGTGAACGTATAGGATAGAGTAGAACTGCCCCATAGGGTTTCCAAGGCTGTAATGTTCATGGAAGCAGACTGCCACATCCTTCTCCTGTGGAGTGACTGGTGGGTTCCAACTACTGACCTTTCTGTTAGCAGCTGAGTGCTTAACCATTGTGCCACCAGGTGCCCCTAGTGGTGATGATGTCTGTGGCTCCCACCTTGAGAAGCACTGTTAGGCGGGTTCAGAGCTTGGGCTGGGGGGAAATGGCTCTCTTATCCCCCAGCTCCTCCTCTGTGCCTGCTCTCTCTGGGCCGTGCTGGGGACACCGATGGTGACTGAGACAGCCCCTGATCCAGCCTGGGAGTCTGGGAGGGCTTCCTGCCAAGGGGACATTGGAGCTGAGACCTGGAGGAGAACCAGGAGTCAGCCTAGGGGAGGACCTTGGCTGTATCCCCTGTGTCTGGGACCCCATTTCCTGGCATCTCCCGTGAATTCACCAGAAACCGCTGATCTGTGCCAGGCCCTGGGCACTGAAGATACAAGAATGATGGAAATGGCTCTGCCTTCTGGGCTCCCAGGCTGGTGGAGGAGGCAGACACTTGCCAACCAATCTCACAGACGGTAGCAGCCGGCGACTGAATGCCACTGTTTGAAGTCCCTTGTATGTATTAACTAATTTAATCCCACACCAGTCTGTAGGTGAGGACTCTTATTCCCCACTATGCTGGTGGGGAAAATCCCAGAGAGGGTGACACCGAGGATAGTCAATGTATCTGAACCCAGGGGTCCCCATCCTGCAGGGTATGCTATGCTGAGGCCGTGTTTGGATTAGTGCCAGGAGGGAAAGGAGCAGGGAGTTCTGGGAGAAAACCGGGAGGGGGTGGTCAGGGAAGGGCAGCTGGGTAATGAGTAAGGGGGCAAACGTTCCAGGGCCTAGTTATGGGATCCTAGACTAACCTCTGTTTAATTCTCTATAAAAAAAAGAGTCCCTGGGTGGTGCAAATGGTAAGCGCTCTCTGCTGGTGATTCGAGTCCAACCAGAGACGCTTTGGAAGAAAAAGGCCAGGCGATCTACTTTTGAAAAATCAGCCTTTGAAAACACTGTGGAGCATAGTTCTACTGACACACGTGGGGTCAACATTAGTGGGAATGGACCTTACAGCAAATGGTTTATAACACCTACCGGAGAGCAGAAAGAAGGGGGATTACTGGGATGATGGGCATGCGTGGGAGTATCTAAGGAGAAAGCATTTGGGGGGCAGTGGGAGGGTATGGTTACCTCAGGAGGCGGTGGAGAGGGGCTGCTGTGTGGACTACAGAAGCCTGGATTGCAGTATGTCCTGGAGGACTTTATATGTTGATACATTCCAGCGGGACAATGTGGGACACTTTGGTTTATTCTGTGGAGTTGCAGGGATACAAGGATCCTCTCAAGCTCAAATTTGCGCACATGGTGGGGAGGTGAGCTCAGAGGTGAGCCATGGTGGAGGAGGAAGAAGAGGGGCGAGGAGGAGCGTGCAGCGTTGGGGAGCCCAGCTAGGGCCTGGCCGGGCTAAAGTATATTAGGGGGGCTGCCAAGGGTGGGAAAACAGCCATGGGGTGGGGGCTGCCAGGGACGGTTATTTAGGGATCTCTGATGTGGGACATGGTGGTGTGGATTTGTCTTCGGGGAGCCCGGCCCCGGGCTGTGGACTGGGAAATCTGTAAAATATCCCGCGGAGCGCAATCCGGGAGGAGGAGCCAGGGGCGGTGATGTAACACTGGGAGCGGGGGCTGGAAAATCTGTGTGTGTGTCTGTGTGTGTGTGTTTACGTCCATGATGCCATGAGGCCTGAGAACTGGGGTCAGGTGTGGGGGCCACAATGGGGTGTCCACATAGCCAGCGCGGGGCTGAAGTGGTGATGTCAGGGGTTGGCGGGGCGGGGCCGCAGAGGAAGGGCTGGGATCGGTGGGTCAGGAGGCTGAGGTGGAGAGGAGGAGCTAGGAGACACTTGGGACTGGGACTAAACCAGCGACCAGGATGGGCTGCTGGTCACTGAGTGAGGACAGAGGATGCAGGTAAAGGGACGCGGCCTGGGCGGAGGGGGGCTGTGCAGGGCCTGGAGAATCCCAGAAATGGGGTGGGGGTGGGGGGCGGGTTCAGGGAGGACTTACCGCAGGGAAGAGAGGTGGAAAATGTGTGTGCAGGAGTTTTCACAGAATTTGGGAGGTGAGCAGAATCCAGGTGAAATACGGAGGTGACAGATACAGGCTGAAAGTGGGGGTGTGTGTGGAATACAATCCTGAGCAAACATACGGGCAGAATCCAGGTGGAATAATGTGGGGGCAGAATCCAGGTAGAATATGGTCCCTCATGAACATGCGGGACTGATGGAAGAAGGGGACTGCGGCTGCCTCCTCTTCCTTCCCCCCCAGTATGGGAGAGTGGCTGGAAAGAAGGGACTGGGACGGGGAAAGGCACAAGGGGGCAGGGCTGAATAGGCAAGGAGGGAGGTTCTGCAGAGGTGAGGGGAGGGAGAGCCCAGAACCCCGTGGCAGTTTGAGGAATGCGTGATGGGGAGCTTAGGTCGAGGGTGGAGGGTTGAGCTGGCGGGGGTGTGGGATTTATTCCATCAGTAATTGTTGAGCGCTTTTACGACCTGCTCAGGAGAAGGGACCGGTGGGGGAGGGGAGCCGGCGAAGTTAGTGGAGGTGAGGGAGGGGTCGGAGGTGGTGGGGTGGGGGCTGATGACTTCAGTGTTAGTGTCTGCAGAAAGGCACTGTGATCTAGGGCAGAGTTGCTTTTGCCAGGTGAAAATAGGGGGCTGATGTGAATTGGCAAAGGAGGAGGGTGGGGCCGGGTTGGCGGCGGGGCGGGGCGGGCGGGCCTGGCCTCTTCCCCCTCTCTCCCCTCGGCTGAGTTGGGTACCACTAGTGGGAGCAATGATGCTGCGTGCTCTCGGTAGGAGTTCCGCGGGGCGGCCCTGACGCCTTGGTAATCCGGCCAGCGCGGCCGCCGATTGGCTAGTGGAGTTCTAGGGGGCGGGGCCGTGAGCGAGGGCTCCACCCCTAGAGGGGCGGGGCCAGCGCAGCATGGCACCACTGGGGAGTTCTTTGGGTGAGGGATACGTTGAAACGTGCTGCGATTCATTTGCACTTTAGATCAGGGATTATTAATCCGGGCCCCTGACCCCCTGAGAATGAAAGCACAATTTAGAGGGGGTGTGAATTTTCCGGGGGGAAGAGGTCCTTAGATTTCTTCAGCCCCTGCAAATCACCAGAGACCTCTCCCCCAAATAAAGAGCTCTGGTCTAGAGACAGAGGTGTCTGTCTGGATGTCCGGGATGATGAGCATCGGAAACAAGTCGGTGGATGGGCCTTGGGGTATTCTGAGGTCGCCTGAGATTACAGGTGAAACGTTGTGGGCCTGTTCATAGAGCTGGGAGGATTCAGAGATTTCATTAGATTCTCAAAGGCTCAAGGACTCCAGTAAGGTTAAAAATAATTCTGAACCCCGCTCTCCCCCCCGCCCCCGGAGAGTTTTAGCGCTCATCTCCTTTTCCCACATAATGTTCTGTTTCCCCGAGTTAGAATCCAGGGAAAAGCATGATGACTAGAGGAGGTGGTGGTAGGGAAGGAGAGGAGACCCATGTTCTCCTTGATCTGGGGTGGGGCAGCCCTGGGTGACTGTCTTTGGAGCAGGTGTTGGACCTTGGCCAGGGTCCTTTTCCTCACTGAGCCTCAGTTTCCCTATCTGTACACTGGAGAGAGGATGAGCCTACCTTGTCTCTCTGGTCTCCTTCAAGCTCAAACCACAGAGTAGTAGTAATAATAAGGATGATACCAACATGTACTGCATGTTTGCTTTACGTGTCAGACATTGCTCAGTTTCTCTCAGGCCTTCAATAGGAGTAGCTCATTTAATCCTTATAACAGTCCAAGGAGGTCTGTTAGTCTCCTGTGGGCTTACAAAGGCCTGCACGAACGTCATCTGGCTCCTGTTACATCTCCAGTCTCCTTGCTTAGCCCTCTCTCCCTTGCTTCGTCTCTGCCAGCCACAGTTCCCTGCCGTTCTTAGAACAAACAGGAACATCCTCTCTTCGCGCCTTTGCCCGGCACACCTCTGCCTGCACACCTTTCCCCCAGATATTCACATGTCTGCCTTCCTCCCTCCCTCCCAGCCTTTGCTCAAATGTCCCCCCTCAGTGGCCATTCCTGGTCAGGTGAGTTAAAAGAGCAGCCTCTCCCTCAGCGCCCCTTTTCCCCAGAATCTACCTGCACTTGACATTTTTATATACTGCCTGTCCCCCACTCTTGAGGGCAGGGACATCATCTGGTTTCTCATTGAATCCCCAGCCCCCAGGATGGCACACACTTTTCAGATGAGGAATCTGGCCCACAGAGAGGTTAAGTAACTTGCCTGTGTACACGCAGCAGAACCTGGACTTGAACCCAAGCAGCCCAGAGCTCCCATTCGGAACCACCCCCACCCCCACCCCCAGAATCCAGTCTGAGGGTGGAGGACTGACCCTCTCTTCTAGCTGCTTGTAGAACTAACAGTGAATAGTAGCTCTGTTGGCTAAGAGAGTGTTCTTATCCTTCCAAAGCCAAACCCACTGCCTACGTACGAGCTGACTCTGACTCATAGCAACCCTATAGGACAGAGTAGAACTGCCCCATAGGGTTTCCAGGGCTTTATGGAAGCAGACTGCTACATCTTTCTCCTGCAGAGCAGCTGGTGGTTCAAGCCGCCAACCTTTCAGTTAGCAGCCGAGTGCTTTAACCAGGGCTCCTTGTTCTTATGCTTAATAAAATCAGTTATTAATTCAGTGTAAAGGATTTTAAGTGTATCATAGATAATATATAGCACTGGCTGTTCTCTCGACTTGGAGCACCTTCACCAGAGCCACTTGGCTCACTCCCTCACTTCCTTCAGGTCTCTGCTCAAATATCACCTCCTCAGCTAGGCCCACCCTGACTTCCCTATTTAAAATCTCTGCCTTGCTCCACCCCAACACTTCCTGTCCCCCTTCCCAGCTTTATTTTTCTCCACAAATGTTTGCTGAATGGAAGAAGAAATAATAATAAATATATAATGAGAACAGATAGGTGGAGTGAGTGAGTCCCTGAGTGGCCCAAACAGTTAAATGTTTGACTGCTAGCTGAAAGTTTGGCACCCAGAGGTGCCTCGGAAGACAGACCTGGAGATCCTGCTTGAAAGGTCACAGCCTTGAAAGCCCTCCGGAGCAGTTCTACTCTGCACACACGGGGTCACCGTGAGTCGGATATACATCAACAACAACAGATGGATAGATCCGTAGCTGCTGTTGAGTTGACTTCAACTCATGACGGACCTTATATACGACAGAACTAAAAGTTGCCCTGTCCATCCTGCATCATCCTCACAAGTGCTGGCATGTTCGAATCCATTGTTGCAGCTCATGTGCCAGTCCGTCTCACTGACACTCTACTTCACCAAATGTGATATCCTCCTCCAGCAGTTGATCCCTCCTGATGTCCATAGCAAATGAGTCAGATGTTCTGTTGTGACCCACAAGGTTTTCTCTGACTGATTTTCGGCAGTAGATCGCCAAGACTTTCTTCCTAGTCTCTTTCAGTCTGGAAGCTCTGCTGAAACCTGTCCACCATGGGTGACCCTCCTGGTATTAGAAATGCCAATGGCATAGCTACCAGCATCACAGCAACACATAAGCCACCACAGTATGACAAACTGACAGATGGCGGATAATGAGTATAAGGATTAATAATACATTAATAATCAACAGTATTAATTGTTCTTTTGTTGTTAATCATATATTCTACTAGCTAGCATGTATTCAGCAGAGTGGGTCCACAGGAGAAAGACTCAGCAATCTGCTCCCATAAAGATTACAGCCAAGAAAACCCTATGGGGCAGTTCTACTCTGTTGCATTGGGTCACTGTGAGTTGGAATCGACTCGATGGCACCCAGTAACAACACTGAGCATAGTAATATGCAGGACATAGTTCTAAGTGCTTTTATGTGTATCATCCAATTTAATCCTCACGACAGTGAGGTGGATTCCATTATTATACCCATTTTCCAGATGAGGAGACAGGCACAGAGAGATGAAGTCACTTTCATAAGATGCCATGGCTTGTATATGGTGGAGCCAGAATATGAATCCCGAGAGCCTGGGCTCTCAGCCCCTGTGAGTCTCTGTCTCGTTCACTTCTCCAGCGACCCTGGCCATGGACCAGCCGGCCGGCCTGCAAGTGGACTACGTCTTCCGGGGTGTGGAGCATGCTGTGCGGGTGGTGGTTTCGGGGCAGGTGCTGGAGCTGGAGGTGGAGGACCGGATGACGGCCGACCAGTGGCGAGGCGAGTTCGATGCCAGCTGTGAGTGTGCCCGCCTGGCGCGGGCTCCCCTCTCCTCCCAGAAGATGAGGCCAGCCAACTATCCTGCCCGCCAGCCTCTTCTACCTGACCAGCTGTCCCAGGTGGGGCGGGGGCGTCGGGCTCCTCCCTCAGGTGAGAGGCACCGGGCCAGGGAGAGTTGGAGAGCTTGAATGTGAGGTCCTGGGGCTGAGCAAGTGTTCAGACCACAGGAGAGACTTTTCTCCCCACCCAGTCATCGAAGATTTGACTCACAAGACAGGGAACTTCAAACAGTTCAACATCTTCTGTAACATGCTGGCGTCAGCCCTCACCCAGGTAGGGACCGGTGCTGGGGGCTCGGGTGGGGAAGGAGATTCTGTCCCCTGGATCCCTGGGAGTAGATGGCCATCTAATGTGTATGTGACTCTTTGCCACTCTTCCATTCCTGGGTCATAGCTGGCTGTCTCTTTCTTTCCTTCTTTCCCAAATGTAAATGGCTTTAGTGTTTTATTCTGCTTCTAATAAGAGTTATTCTCACGTAGAAAATTCAAATCACAGAGAAGCGTGAAGAAGAAAGTAAAAATCGTTCCACTCCCGTTACTCACTCCTGTTAACATTTTGATGAAAATTATTCTAGACATTTCTCTATTCATTTGTGAGTGCGTGTGTGTCTGTGTGTGTGTATGTGTATGTATGTATTTGTAGATCTATAATTATATATAATACTTAATTATATATAAGGAGACTTGGTGGTGCAATGGTTAGGCATTTGGCTGCTAACTGAAAGTTTGGTAGTTTGAATCCACCCAGTGGTTCTGTGGGAGAAAGATCTGGTGATCTATTCCTATAAGGATTAAACTGTTGCTGTTGAGTCGCTTCTGACTCCTAGCGCCCCTATAGGACAGAGTAGAACTGCCCCATAGGGTTTCCAAGGAACAGCTGGTAGATTTGAACTGCTGACCTTTTGGTTAGCAAATGAGCTCTTAACCCCTGTGCCACCAGGGTTCCATAAAGATTACAGCCTAGAAAACCTTATGGGGCAGTTCTGCTCTGTCACATGGGGTTGTTGTGAGTTGAAGTCGATTCAATGGCACCTAACGACAACAGCATAATTATATATAAACCCGTTGCCATTGAGTCGATTCCATCTCACAGTGACCCTATATCTAGTTGATATATTTTCCAAGGTATTCTGCAACCTGCTTTACAAAAATACGAAAATATTTTATAAACGTTTGGTTACATCAGTGAATGTACCCACTCCCTCATTTCAGTTTTTCATTTGAGATTTGAAAATGTTTACTGAGCGTCTACTCCATGCCAGACACTGTTATAGGAACTGGGGATGCAGCCGGGAACAAAAGCGACAAAAGAACCCTGCCCTCATGGAGCTGACATTCTAGTGGGGGGAGACAGACAATTAAAAAAAAAAAAAAGGATAATGTCAGGTTTAAAACTACTAATAGAATACAAAAAGCAAGGTTAGAATTTTAGAGTGACAAGGTGCTATTCAGATAACTACATGTCATCTTTACACTTATTTGTGTGTGTGTGAAAACACTGGATCTTTTTCTTATTAATTTATTTGTTTTTGCTGTTGAGAATGTACAGAGCAGAATATATCCCAGTCCAAGAAGTCCTGCATGTGCAGTTCAGTGACACTGATGACATTCTTCATGTTGTGTGGCCATTCTCACCCCCCTTTTCTGAGTTGTTCCTCCCCCATTAACAAACTCACTGCCCCCTAAGATTTCTGTCTAATCTTTTGTGTTGCTGTTGTCAACTTGATCCCATATAGATAGCTCTTTCATCTTTGAACTTTTGATGAGCTATATTATTTCTCTGCTTACAGATAAAATTTTATTTGTGCATATAAAATTGTGAAACTATTAATGTGTGGCTTAGAATACAGTGACTGCTAGTAAGTCCCACTTGATGCCATTGACTTGATTCTGCCTGTGGCAGCAGAGTTTGACCCACCATTACTTTTGCGCCGTTAGTGCAAATATCAGCACGGTGAGAAAGGAAAATGATGTCTAATATTATTATGAAAATAGTTTTGACCTCATGGACTCCCTGAAAGGGTCTCAGGGACCCCCAGGGGTCTGGATCTGAAGACAACACTTGGAGAACCGCAGCTCTAAGCTACACCGCAGGGTTGAGGTAAAAATGGCATGGGGGTGGTGTCTGACCTCCTTTATCTTCACAAGGGGGAAGGAGAATCAAGATCAATGCTCAAGGCTGATTCCTATGAGACGGAGGTCAGACATGCCTCTTCTCTCCGCCATCTCTACCAATTCTGACACCATCTGTCCCTCTCACAGCACTTTCTACGATAATTCATTGCAATGGCCACACACAGCTCACAGACAATACTCACAATTATGGGGTTTGTTAGGGAAGTAACAGGGTACAATTTAGGTTCAGGAATTCTCAGGATACGGTTTTTCCATCAGGACAGCCTCTTCTCAACCGTGCCTGCAGGCAGGTCTCTCCCTGGCCCTCAGCCTCTGCCCTGCTCAGGCAAGTGTTAAAAGCTCTTTTAGCTCTGCTGATGAGTGCCTGGAGGCATTCCACTCTGCCAGCAAGGCTCCTGCCCAAAGGGACTCCACTTTCTCGCTCAGTGGGCCAGGAAGCCCACCACATTTGTGTCTGCTGCCAGTTTCTCCTGCCACTGTTTCTCTGCCACCACTTCTCCATCTCTCTCTCTTTTTCTTGGTCTTCTGGCTCCAGGAGCTGATCAGTGCAGGGATCCCAGGTCCAAAGGACACGCTCTCCTCTTGGCTATCCTTCCTTGGTAGTGACGGGATCCTGTCTTTGTTCTGGAATTGGCTCTCTTTTAAGGCAAAACTGAGTAATCCCCTTGGTGGGCCACAATTACGTTATTTGCACAGTCCCGTCAAGTCACTTGGGCGGGAGCCATAAGACCATGGCAAGGAAAACAAAGAAACCCAGTGCCATTGGGTTGATTCCAACTCATAGCTACACTATAGGACAGAGTAGAACTGCCCTGTAGAGTTTCCAAGGAGTGCCTGGTGGATTTGAACTGCTGACCTTTTGGTTCGCAGATGTAGCTCTTAACCCCTACGTCACAAGGATTTCTAAAGAAAGGCTGTGTGAAAGCGATCCATCACACTGCAGTTGAGCATTTAGGTTCTTCCCAGTTTCTCCCTTTGACAATATCCTTGTGCCAGGGCTTGGAGCAGGGCCATCTTGATCACCCCCCAGCTTCAGTGTAGGAAAGCCCAGCCAGTCTGGAGATGGGACAGAGCATGGTCCGGGCGTGTGGGTTGTGTGCTCAGAGTGTGTCCATGTTGGGTCCGGGGGCAGCTCCTCTTCACCTCTCCCGACAGAGCAGCGAGTCCGTCACCCTCGACCTGCTGACCTACACAGACCTGGAGTCCCTGCGGAACCGCAAGATGGGGGGCCGCCCAGGCCCATTGGCCCCGAGATCGGCCCAGCTCAACTCCAAGCGCTACCTGATCCTCATCTATTCTGTGGAGTTTGACAGGTGGGGACGAGGAGTTGACTCCAGGCCCAGGCTGGCGGGCTGGGTGGGAGAGGATGTGTGGGACCTCAGGAACCTCTGGTACCCAGGGCAAGGTGGGGATGTTGGTTAAGCATTGCCCTTGGAATCTTGGGTGTTGGAGTTTGTATCATGTAGTATTGTGTTTGACTGTAAGTAGCAGAATAGCCAATTACTGGTGCCTTCAACCTATAATAGTTTAACCTTCTCACGTAATAAGATGTTTTGGGTAGGTGGCTGCTACTTAGCAGTTCCATTAAAGACACAGGCTCTTTTTCCCTCCCTCTACCATTCTCGGTGTGTTGCTGTTTTTGCCTCATCTTATCTCCTTATGGAGCCCTGGTGGTGTAGTGGTTAAGTGCTTGGCTGCTCACTGGAAGGTTGGCAGTTCAAATCCACCGACCGCTCCTTGGAAACCCTATGGAGAAGTTCTACCCTGTCCTGTAGGGTCACTATGAGTCAGAATCAACTCGATGGGAGTGGGTTTGGTTTTTTGGCTTATCTCCTTATGGTCACAAAATGGCTGCTGTGCCTCCAGGCATTGCATCTGTATCAAGGCAGGAAAGGGGACAGGGCAGTACATACTAACTGCATCTGCCCTTTTTATCAGGAAAACAAAAGCTTTCCCAAAGGTCCCCTAACAGATTTTATGTAATATTTGATTGGCCAAAAGTGGTCACATGGCCTTCTCTAGCTGCAAGGGATGTTGGGAAAATGAATATTTGTCTTTTTAGCCTTAATACTGGGAGGCAACAAGGGAGAAGGGAGTTGGGGATGCCTGTTGGGTAGCTGGGGAACAGTGTCTGCCACATTTGCTAATAGCTCCTGAATTTTCTAGTGGGAATTTATCTATCCTCTGTGAATATGATCTGGTGGTACAGTTAATCAAGGTGCCCTACCTTTCACCAGCCAAGGGGTGACTCAGGTCAGGCCAACTAGAATCTCCTTCCGTGGAATCTGAATTAGGAGTGTGCTTGGCTGCAAGTAGCGTGATGCTGATGTTCACTCCTAGCAGTGTGTGAGAGGGAAGTTTCTTCTGACTGCACCAGGACCTTTAATCCTGATGGTTCCGAATCTGCTACATAGGAGGGCCTAAGGGATAGCAGGCTGGCAGAAGGGACATGAGGGCAGGGAAGGGGGCTTGAAGCTGCATTTAGAATGTAGCTTCTAGGAATCTGAGGCTTGGAGAATTGTGTGTTTTTGTCCTCTAAGGCTCTCAGAGTCCAGTAGTTACCCTCGGGTGGATTCTTGGTCTCTGAAATACCTCGGTTCTGATCCACCCCCCTCAGGATTCACTACCCGCTGCCCCTCCCGTACCAGGGCAAGCCGGACCCTGTGGTGCTCCAGGGCATCATCCGCTCACTGAAGGAAGAGCTGGGCCGCCTTCGAGGGCTGGGCAGCCAGGAGGCTCGGGACACCCGGGAGGCTGAGATCTGGCACCTGCGGGAGCAGTGAGTATGGAAAGGGCAGACAGCTGGGGGTGGTGGAGTGGTGGAAGGGGAGACACATCCCAGCATGCACCGCGGGGTCCCCTGCTCAGCACTGTTGGAAAACCGGCTGTCTCTTATTCACCACATACTTGCTTTGAATCTCTCCTCTGTGCCCAACCTTGTGGTGAGTGGTGGTGGGGACACAATGGTGACTGAGATGGCCCTGCCCCTGTCCCCATGGGCTCACAAACCAGTGGGGGAGACAGATCTGTCCCCAGAGAGTGATGGTCCAGAGTGGACAGGGCTGGCAGAACCCCAAGGGGGGCCCTGACCTTGCCTGGAGGAGAGGTGTGTTCCAGGCATAGGGAACAGCATGTGCAAAGACAAGGTGGGAGGTAGAGCTCTATTCAGTTGAGTCTACCTTCACTGAACACCTGTTTTGTGCTGGCCCCTCCCTGCCCTCATACAGCGCCCAGCCCAGGAGCAGGTAGATGCTAGTCAGGTAGCCACTCGAGTTTATCGCTGCAGAACAGCGAGGGGTCAGGCAGGAAAGGGGGCTCTGAGGGAAACTCACTGGTGTCTTGCAGTGGCTCAGGCAGCGGGGCTGGGGAAGAGTGTTCTAGGCAGAGGGAACAGCATGTGCAAAGGGCTTGTGGTGGGCAGGGAAGTTGGTGAGAACAAGGGGACTGAAAGAGTGAAGAAAGTGAAGGTGGCAGACTCTCGGTTTTTCGGCACATTTATGGAGTGCCTACTGTGTGCCGTACCCCTTCCCACTGCCATCGAATCGATTCCAACTCACAGCGACCCTATAGAACAGAGTAGAACTGCCCCATAGGGTTTCCTAGGCTGTAATCTTCATGGAAGCAGATCTCCAGGTCTTCTGTGGAGCCACTGGGTGGGTTCGAACTGACGACCTTTCGGTTAGCAGCCTAGCACTTAAACGTTTGTCCCACCAGGGCTCCTTAATAATAATACTGTGCTATAATATTATAATAACAACAACGTTTATTGAGCATTTAATTGTGTATCAGGCACTCTGCTCAGTGTTTTATGATTTAATTAATTTAATCCTGATAACCATTGCATGAGGTAGGCACTGTTATCATCTGCGTTTTACAGAGGAGGAAACTGAGGCCCAGAGAGATTAAGGAATTTGCCCCAGGTCGCGCAATGAGTAATATGGCCAAACCAGGCCTTGAATCCAGGCAGCCTGCCTAGCTGCTGTGTGCTGTTGGCAGCTACCAGCCCAGAGCCGAGTGCTAAGTGCTGACAGGGAGGACCAGCCCCCTGTCCAGGGGCTGGGGAGTCATGTGGGTCCTGGCTGTAAACTGCTAGGCCAAGGGGCAGGAAAACAGCATGAAAAGGCCAAGGTGGGAGGCTTGACAAGTTCATCATCAGGATCCATCCTCAGGCCTAGAAGGGTAGGAAATGGGGGTGAGGCCCTGTTGTTCCGAGGATGGCCACAAGGTGGTGCCATCTGTCTTTTGTAACCAACCAGGGAATCTAGAGAGGCTGACTTAAGGTGGTACAGCTGGTCAGTTCTCACCTTCTTCCTTCCAACCTGGAGTTAGGGAGTTTGGGAAGACTCCAAGATTCATTCATTCATTCATCCGCCATTTATGGAGTTCCTACTATATGCCAGGCACACTGCCTGGCACTGGCTTACATTTATGGAGCGCTTACTGTGTGCTAGACATGGTCTAAGCACTCTTCAGAGACTCCTATAACCTTATCGGGTAGGTATTCTCATTATCCTTATCATCTCTATTCGCAGATGAGAAAATTGAGGTCTGGAGCTGTTAAGTTTAATCGCCCAAGGTCACACAGCTTGTAATAAACGGAGTAGAGTTGAACGCAGGCCACCTGGCTTCAGAGCTCAGGCTTTTGCACGGAGAACCAGATAGATGGAGACTCCATCCTTCGGGGGGTGGGGATACAGACAGAAAATGATAATTTCATTGATAAATGCCAGCTCTACAGCGGTTGGTGCCAGGAAGGAAATGTACTGGGAGCCAAGAGAACATAGAACAGAGAGACATGACCCAGGCTGGCTCAGGGCAGGAGGGCTTTCCCGTTTGAAGGATGAGTGGAGTCCCTCCTGCAAGGAGAAGGAGGATCATTCCAGGAGGGGAATTGAATTTGAAGAGCTGGAGCATCCTGGGAGAGGGAGGAGGAGAAGGGGGAAGTCAGCTGGGCAGGGACTGAATGGGAAGCTGCTTGGAGATGTGGAGGAACCAGAGACTTTTTAAAATAATATTTTGTTATGTTTTAGATGAAAGTTTACACAGCAAATTAGGTTCCCCTTTAACAATTTTTGTACAAATTGTTCCGTGCCATTGGTTACAATTTTTAATAACGTGTCATCATTCTCATTCCATTCTGTTCTGTTTCCATTGACTAGGGACTTTTAAAATGTTTTATTAGGGAAAATTCCAAGAACACATAAAAGTAGGTAATGGTAAAAATATCATAGGGGTGGTGTCTGACCTCCTTTCACTTCACAAGGGGGAAGGAGAATCAGTATCAACAGTCCAAGGCTGATTCTTATGAGGTGAAGGTCAGACATGCCTCCTCTCTCCGCCATCTTTACCAATTCCGACACCAACCGTCCCTCCCATGGCGCTCTCTACTTCTGTGCTGGGTTCGATGATTTGTTGCAATGGCCACACAGAACTCACAGAGAATACTCACAGCTGTGAGGTTTATTAGGGAAGTAACAGGTTACAATTCGGACTCAGGAACATTCAGGATACAGTTCTTCCATCGGGACGGTGTCTTCCCAGCTGTGCCGCAAACATGCCTCTTTCTGGCCCCTTGGCCTCTGCCCTGCTTAGGCAAGTGTTACAAAGCCCTTTTAGCTCTGTTGTTAAGTGCCCAGAGGCACCCTACTCCACCAGTAAGCCTCAGCCTGAAGGCACTCTGCTTTCTCCCTCCATGGGCTGGAAAGCCCACTGCACCGTCTCCTGCGGCCGTTTCTCTGCCACTGCTTCTCGCCGTCTTCAGTGTTACAGCACTCTTGGTCTCCTGGTTCCAGGAGCTTCTCAGTGCAGGGGTCCTGGGTCCAAAGGACACATTCTACTCTTGGCTCTCGTTCTTTAGTGGTGGTGGATCCTCCCCCTGCTCTGGAATTGGCTCCCCTCCCAGCCAAGCAGGATGGCAAAACCAACCAGTCCCATCAGTGGGCCACAATTACCTTATTTGCACAGCCCCACCCAGTCACTGTGTGTGAGTCACAAAGACGGCTAGAAGGGTCACACTAAGTAATTCATGGCACCGCAGTAATAGTATAAAGCAGATGTCCTTGCCCCAACTTTTAATGATTGTCAACATTTTGCCCACATAGTTTATCTACCCACCTCCCCTCTCTGTAGACATTTCTACCTCATCTGTAAACACTTCAGTGTGTAGCTCTACCATAAAACCTGTTGCCGTCAAGTCGATTGCGACTTATAGGGTAGAACTGCCCCGTAAGGTTTCCAGGGAGCTGCTGGTGGATTCAAACTGCTGACTCTTTGGTTAGCAGCTGGGCTCTTAACGACTATGCCACCAGGGCTCTTTAACATATAAGGACAGAAAAGAAAAACCAAAAAAAAAAAACCCTCACTACTGTCATTACATACTATAGAGTTACCAAAAACCCCTTAACATCACCTGATACCCAGTGTGTATGTGTTTACACTTCTCTGACAGGTGTCTTTTTGTAATTGTTTTGACTTAGTATCCAAACATGGCCTTACATTGCAGTCTGTTGATGTGTCTCTTACATTTCTTTTAATCTTTTTTGTCTCATGCTGAAAGGCTTACTTTCTTGCGATTGTAATATAATCACTTATTTGCTTTATCCCAGCAATACTAATATAATTACTAATAACAAGAGTGCTAAATGAAGTTTAAGATTTCTTTGTCCTTAGGCTGTATCCCACTTGCTAAAATATGTTTTAGTCTCTTGACATAATTCTTCTCCATTATGCCACCAGCTGTGATATCCAGGTAGGTCTGTTTGAGCTAGTTCCTTGAAAATTTTTAGGGATTGCTTTTGTTAGAATTTTATTTTGTTTTTTATTTATAGAAAATATTTTCACAGTTCCAAAATCAAAACTAAAAAGAGGGTACGTTTGGAAGGGTCTAGTTTCCATCTCTGTTCCTTCCCCAGCAGGTTACCCATTTTTATTGTTTTCAATTTATCCATTATATATTTTCTGAAAATGTGGACCTATGTCTAATTTGCTTGATAAAGTAGAGGGTCAGTGACAAAGAGGAAGACGCTTAACGAGATGCATTGACAGAGTGGCTGCAAAAATGGGCTTAAGCATAGCAACGATTGTGAGGATGGCGCAGGACTGGGCAGGGTTTCCTTCTGTTGTGCACAGGCTCACTGTGAGTTGGAACTGACTCAACAGCACCTAACAACAACAACATATCTAGTTTATAATTCCCCTTATATAAAAACGGACATAGTGAATATACTGTTCTGCAGTATTAAGTACAAACTTAATACATCCTGGCAGTCTCTAGGTGACAGGACATAGCGACTTTTTCATTCCTGTTTCAGTTGTGTGCTCTGCCATCGAGTGGCTGTACCAGAGGTTCAGCCAGTTCTGTAGTGATGCGCGCTGTGGTTATTTCCAGTCTTTTGCTGTTACAAACAGTGCTGTGATGAATAGCCTCGTGTATATGTCATTTTGTCCAGGAACGGTTTGGAACACTGAGGTGACCTAATCAGATTTGCATCTTAGAGAGTCCTCTGGAATGGGAGAGGATGAGACAAGGCTGGGAGACCAGGGGGAGGCTGGGGCAAGGCCTTCAGGGCTGGGCTTGCCGGGTGTAGAGAAGGCCACAGACTGAAGAAATGTTTTGGAATTAGAACCAGCACGACCGTGTCCCCCTCCCTGCCCCATGGGGGAGAGGGTGTGTCAGGATCGTGTTCTTCCTGTGGGACGGCTGGTGGGTGATAGGGCTATGTTCTCCCTTCGTGGGGGAGGTGGAGGAGAGAAAATGATGGGTCTTGCCCACCCCCGTGGAAGAGGGAGAATGATGGGACTTGACCCTAACCCGTGGGGGTGGCTGGGAGTGGGGGTGGGGGAGGGCAGGGGTGATGAGGTCGTACCCTCCTCCCCATCTCCACTTTCCCTCTCCGCCAGGGTGTCGCGCCTGTCCTCGGAGAAGCGCGAGCTGGAGGTGCAGCTGGGCCGCTCACGCGAAGAGGCGCTGGCCGGGCGGGCGGCGCGCCAGGAGGCGGAGGCGCTGCGCGGGCTCGTGCGCGGCCTGGAGCTGGAGCTGCGGCAGGAGCGTGGCCTCAGGCCCACGGCGGCCCGCCGCGGCCAGGACTGCCGCCGCCTGGCCAAGGAGGTGAGGTGGGGGGGCAGCTACGGGGCTGCCCGCAGGGCCCGGGCCCGACCTCATCTGGATCTCTGCGCTCTTCTCCCCTCCTGGCAGCTCGACGAGGTGAGGGCGTCGGAGCGGACTCTGCGCGCGCGGCTGAGGACGCTGAACAGCGAGCTGGCCCTGTACAAGAGAGGGTGAGGGCCCGGCAGGTTGGGCTGGCCTGGGGTCGCACCCGACCGGCAGGTGGGCTGGCGGCCAGTGGGCGGGGCCTGGGGCTTTCCGGGCCTGCTGTTAGGCGGAGCCTGAGAGGTGCTCTGGAGCCTGAGAGGTGCTCTGGATCCTGTGGGTGGGCTTCGGGAGGGTGGGCAGAGTCTGAGGGGGCGGGGAGGGGCGGAGCCTAAGCTCAAGTAGGATGGAGAGGGCGGGCGGAGTCGGAAGCTGGGGTTGCTGAGAGGGTGGACGGTGCCTAACGGACTTGTGGGATTCAGGGAAGGACTGAAAGGTTGGAGCGGTGGGCGGGGCCTGTGGAAAGATGGGTAGGGCTTGGGGACGTGGGGCCTGGAGCAGGGACTGTGAAAGAGGCGTGGCCTGAGAGTGTAGTTGAGCTAAAGGGCGCAGCCCAGCAGGTGCGGATCAGGGTGATTGCCTGCTGACATTTATTGAGGAGGTGGGTGGCGGAAAATTGGGAAGGGTTTCTGGGGGTCTGTGGGCGGGGCCTGGGGAAGGGCACCTGGGACGGGCGAGGGCGTGAGCGGCTAGCAATAGTAGGTACAGGATGGCCCCGAGGGTTCCGGAGAAGGTGCGGTTGTGGACGAGGCTTGGGGCAAGGGTTTCCCAGGCCAGCGGGAACGTGACGGCGGGTCCTTTTACCCTAGGAGGCGTACTCCGCCGGTGGTACCGCCCTCGGTCCGGGAGGACCGCGCCTCGTCGTCCCGGGAGCGCTCCACATCGCGTGGCCGTGGCGCAGCCCGTTCTTCATCGCGGGAAAGCGGCCGCGGGGGCCGGGGTCGGGGCCGCCCTGCCCGCCCCTCTCCCTCGCCCACAGGTCTGTGCTGCCTTGCCCTGCCCGAAGGCAAGGCGGGACCCACTGGAGCTGTGGAGCCGCAATCCTGTGACTTCATCCTTCCCTGTCTTAGGTGGTCGCGGAACCCGTTTCGACCCCACGGCCTTTGTGAAAGCCAAGGAGAAGAAGCAGAGAGAGCTCAAGATGAAGTGAGTGCTCATTAGGGCCCCTTCGCAGGGCCCCCCTTATCCCTGCCCCGTTACCTGCCTCCCTCACCGGTGACCTCCTCACCTGTCACCGCCCCTCATTTTTCCTAGTCCCTCACCTGTCAGCTGCTGCTTCATCGCTCCCCCCCCTTTTCTTACCTACCTCCTTCCCTTTTCTCACCCCCACCTGCCTTGCTCAGTTGTCCTACCCAACCCCCCACCCTGCCTGTGTCCCCGCAGTCTTCTCTGTCTGAGTGACCTCAGGTGGGTCACAGGCTTCCCCCGGGGACTTCAGTCATGGCTGTGACTCCAAGGGGCCTTTCCTCGCATTAGTGGAGCGCACAGGTGGGGTCTCCTTTCCCGCTCCCCAGGCAGCAGCAGCGAAACCGACTGGGCAGTGGAGGCAGCGGGGACGGTCCGACGATCTCATGGTCTCGCCAGACCCGGCCCCCCGCCGCCGTGACCGGCCGAGGGGACGCGGCTAACCGCTCCCGAAACCGCAGCTCTTCCGGTAACTGGGCTGGAGCCCGGGGCGGGCGGGCCTGGCGGGCCTGGCGGGCCTGGCGGGTACGGGGAGCCTCACGTCCTCCTCCTCCCTCTAGTGGACAGTTTCCGCAGTCGCTGCTCGTCCGCCAGCTCCTGCAGCGAGTTCGAGGATTTCTCCGAGTCGCTTTCCAGAGGGTAAAACTTGGGCTAGGGAAAAGGACCACCTCGAATCGGGCCTCTGGGGAGCCTGGAAACAGCCTTTTGTAGGGAGATAGGTGGTGGAGGACAAGGTGGGTTTTGAAGCTACGGAGGGTGAGGTGTGCGATGCCAGAGGCTCCCCCGCATTGCTCCTGGATTGCTCCCTTCTCTCAGCGTTCGCCGCTGCAGGAAGCCTCCCAGCCCCAAAACCTGGAATAGGTCCTATACGGTGAGTGTCTTTCATCAGGCCTTGGAGGGGATAGGGGCTGCCACCAGAAGCTGGCTGTTCCATCTCCTGCGATTCTATTCTAGGGGGATCAGGTTGCAGAGGCAACTCTGAAATGCTTTTGGCAACAGGGTATTTCCAAACCCAGTGGATGGAGGGGGCGGGGGACACAGGATGCTGGTTATGAGCGCATACTCTGGTCTCAAATGACCGGATCTTAGACTTTGGTTCTCCCTTCTACCACTTGTGTGACTTAAGGCAATTACTTAGCCTCTCAGTTTCTCGGTTTCTTCATCTGTTAAATAAAAAAACAAAAAACCTCTTTGCCATCGAGTCGATTCAGACTCATAGTGACCCTATAGGACAAGGTAGAACTGCCCCATAGGGTTTCCAAGGAGCGGCTGGTGGATTGGAACTGCTGACCTTTTGCTTAGCAGGCAAGCACCTTAACCATTGTGCCATGAGGGCTCCGTCTGTTAAGTGGGAATGGTAATAGTATCCACCTCAGGGAGTAGTTGTGAAGATACTAGGAGGTGGTTTTGCCTATAGTAAGTGTCCAGTTTGTGTCATCTCCTTTTTTCTGAGGACCTTAGGTTTGAACTTCCAGTGGAACTGGGGGGAGGAATAGGGGGAGGAAGCCTGACCTCCTTTACTGCCTCCCACAGCAGCAGCAGAAGTCTACCCCCCTGGAGCGTGGCCATCAAAGACGCCCGGGCAATTCGGGGGGCTGGGTCCCTATCAAAGGTGAGCTTGGGACTCCTCTCCCCCATTAGCCCTGGAGCCCGCTGGGATGGAACGGAGGGCAGCGTGTTGGGCCCCTCACAGCCCCCCACCGGCATGCCCACCCCCACAGACTACAGCTCAGACCACCAGGCGGCCGACATGGCCGAAATCGACGCCCGGCTGAAGGCCTTGCAGGAATACATGAACCGGCTGGACACGCGGTCGTGACCGCAGAGTGCTGCCCCTCCACCCACTCAACTCCCTCTGGGGTACTGCGTGGGGGCGGGGCCGGGTGGCCTCCCATCCCCGTCGGCCCCCCCCCAACCTGTGCTGGGGGGAAGGTTTCCAGGTGAGGCCCCGCCCTTCCTGGTGCTGGGAGGGGTCTCCAGATGCGAAGCCAGGCCCCCCCTGCTTGGAGGGGTCTCCAGGTGTGAGGCTCTGCCCCGTCCCCGCCCCCCGGCAATGCAAGCTGCGTGGGAGGGTTTGTGCTATTTGTAAATAAACATATTTGCCCTTGGGACCCCTCGGCTTATGACTGAAGGGTTGGGGTGGAGTGCGGAGAAAGGAGGATTTGGGGTGAGGGTGTAAGCAGGGCCTGTGTGTATTTCTGTGTGTGTCTGGGAGGCAGACGAGTTCAGGCTCTCTAAAGCAATGAAAGGGGTGGCCTGACGCGTGGTAGTGAGCAGCCCGTCCACAAAGGGGTCCAAGCAGAGATCCTGCGCTGGGACCAGGGTGGCTGCGCTGGAGGGGAGGGGGCCGTGCAGCCTGGCGCCTCGCCCTGAGGACCCCGAGCTGCTGTCCCGGACGCCGGGCCGACTCGCTGCCAATTCCTGGGCTCTGACCTGAGACCTCTGGGTTCTGAGCTGTGATGTCGCTTCCGAGCTGGGATCTCCGGGGTCTTGGTTCAGGGTTGGGGCCTCTGGGTTCCAAGCACATTGGAGGACAGTGTCGGGGGGGAGGGGCAGGGCTACGGTCTCTTGGGCGGGAGAGAGGGAGGGGAGGCACGTGGCGGCGCCAGGAGGAACCCAGTTTGAGCTGCATGTTTATTGGAGGAGGAGACAGTGGGTGGGGTTTCAGGCTGTGCCGGGAGTGGAGCCGCGGAGCGGGGAGCCGGGAGGCGGGGCCTCACTCGCGATAGTGCGGCCATCTCTGGAGGAGGGCGTAGAGTTGGTCGCCCGGGGAGAGCGTCTGCTGCACATCCCGGTGTCCTTTGACCTCGTAGTTGCGGGTCAGGGCGCCCAGCTTCACGCCGCAGGTCAGCAGATTCTGGGCCGCCCTGATGGCCCGGGCCGGGGGCACCCGCTCTGGGGGAGGCAAAGGCAGGGATGAGGCTGGGGCTTCCAGGTAGGTCAGAGGCCGTGTGTGGGGGAGGGAGGGGGGAGGAATGGTTCGATTCAGGGCCCAGATCGGGGCTCTGTCACTCTCTAGCAGTGACTTACCCTCTCTGTACCTCAGTTACCTCATCCGCGCCTGGCACAGAATAAGCCCCCAGCGAGTGTCATAATGGTTATTGCTCATTCTCCCTCCTCTGCCGCAGACCTCTGGGTCCCATCCAAAATAATAGCTGACATTTAACAAGCACTTCTTATGTGCCATGGCCTGGATGAATAGCTTCTCTATAGATTAATCTTCACCACAACCCTATGGCTGGAAATGACGCCCACTATCCAAAGGTGGAAAGGAGGCTCAGGAGAAGGTCGCAGAGCTTGTAGGTGGCAGAGCCTCTCCACCACCACCCCCGGCTGCCGCCACGCCCCGCTCCAGCCCCGGGCCCCGTGGCAGCCCGCTGCCCTGCCCCAGTCACTCACCCATGTAGTTGCCCATGAAGCTGATGCCAATGGATATGGGGTTCCAGGTGGCTCCTGTGTGGGCGCCCTTGGTGCCCCAGCCACGGCCCTCGTACACCAGCCCATCTTCACCAATCAGGAAGCTGCGGGGACAGGGAGAAGGCAATTGATGAGTCAGGGAGGGCTTCCTGGGGGAGGAGTCCATCCCCCTCCACCCTGTTTGGGCTCTCATCTCCGTACAGTGTTCTCCCCACCTGACCGCCAGAGGGCGCCTGTGAAAACCTAAGTCAGCTCACGGCCGTTTGCTCAGAGCCCTCTGTGGCTTCCGTTGGATTAAGGCCAAAGTCTTCATTCTGGCCCACCAGGTCCTGCACCATTTGGTCCCTACCATCCTCTTCCATCTCTTTTCACACCCCTACAACCATTGCTATCAGTCAAAATTGACTCTTTGGAGCGTAACAACTACAACCCCCATCTGCTTCCAGCCACTCTGACCTCTGCCCTTCAGAAGTGACTGGCCCAGTAGGTCTCACGGCCTTTGCATCTGCTGTGCCTCCTGCTTGCCACACTCTTCCCTCAGCTCCCAGAGCCAACTCAAAGCCGTGTTCTCAGGGAAGCCTTCTCTCACCACGTCCTTCCGGGGGAGCCCATGTGGGTCCTGTTCTAGCTTACAGAGCTCACATCACCCTGTTCCTTTTTCCGTCCCATCTATCACCATCTGAATCTATCTTGTTGACTTTGCTTGTTTCTCCCTGCTGGTTCCTTATGCCACTAGGGCTGGATTCACACTGTTCAAGGCTGAGTCCCCACCGCAGTGTACAGCATGGGGCCTGGTACACAGTAGGTGCCTAGTAGCAATAAGTCGTGTATTTAGGGGCTCCTACTATATGCCAGAGTGCACGGGTGGTGCAAATGGTTAAGCACTCAACTGCTAACTGAAAGAGGTTCGAGTCCATCCAGCGGTGCCTTGGAAGAAAGGCCTGGCAATCTACTTCCAAAAAAATCAGCCATTGAAAACCCTATGGAGCACACTTCTACTCTGACACATGGGGCCACTGTGAGCCGAAGTCGACTCAACGAACACTGGTTGTGGTACCGTGTGCCAGGCAGTGTCTTAAATGCCTTGCATGAACTGGCCCATTTAGTGATCAGGCGGGCCACCATCCTAGGGACTTTGCAAAGAAGGCAGCTGAAGCTGAGAGAGGGTGAGTGAGTGACCAGCCAGGTCTCAGCCGGCAATTAGCCGAGCTGGGGCTGGAGCCCACTCCATGCTTAATCAGCCTGGTTTTCTGCCTCCTGACAAAGGCATCAGGGGACACCTCTGAGCATCTTAGGCAAAACCTGCTCCTTCCTCTGGGGGCAGAGCTGGGACTTCAGCCCCTTCCCCCTCCTCAGTTGTCTTTGTGCAGCCTGCGTATTCCCAGTCCTATGTGGCCACCCTGGGGAGAAACAAAGGCCCCTGGAGGCTGAGTGAACTGCCCAGCGTGCCAGCCTGGAGGTTGCAGAGCCAGGCGTAGAACCGGGTTCTGCTCCCCACAACCTCCACGCCTTTCCCCGCCCCAGCCCTGCCTGGGGCCCTTGCCCGGGCCGCGCAGCCTCCGTACTCACTTGTAGCCCACGTCGCACCACCCTTTCTCCCGCATGTGGTAATATTGCACGTTCTGGGCCTGCTGCTCGCACAAGGCAGGGCTGTTGCAGGTGCTCCCCGCCGTGTGCGACACTATCACATAGCGGACGGGTAGTTTTAGGCCCTGCTTGCACTCAGACGCCTTGGCCTTCCACTCGCTCCGGGGCACGACGGTGCAGGAGCTGGTCCCCTCAACCTGAACCGCCCCGAGGGTGAGAAGGGTGAGGAGGGCGCAGGTAAACATAGTGCAGCGGCCGGACATGGCAGGCAGGGCGCACAGCTGGCCTGGCCACCTTTATCAGCCCCGTCGGAGGGGGTCGGGGGAGAGGCTTGCTTCACACCCCAGTGGGTTACACAGGACCCCAAACTCTGCTTCCTCCTCTAGTAGGGAAGGAACAAGATGCAGTGCGGTCAGGTCAGGGTGTAGTGGGAAAGTCGGCGTGGGGGGGCATGAAAATGCCACGGGGCCACTAACCCAGCGCGGGAGTAGGATGGGGAGGGGCCCGTGAGCCTCGCCCTGTGGTTTCTGGAAGACCCAGGGCCTGGATTCCCTCCCTGTATTCTCTCTCCTCTCAGTGGGGCAGTGTACAATTACCAGGAACTTACCTCAGAGAGAGGCCCAGGGCGTTAGGACATCCACTTCTCTTTCCTGCAGGGACCGAGTGACAGTCTTTCTTTTAAAACACTTCTGCCAGGTCCAAGCTCGATGTCAGTCAACCCTTGCAGCAAACTGAAGAAGTGAGGATTGGGAAACCCATGTCACAGCTGAATAAACTGAGTTGGGAGAGGAGAAGTCACATGCTAAGATGGGGGAGGCAGTAGAGCCTGGTGGTCCAGAGCCAGGACTCAGAGCCAAGCTACCTGTCTTTGAATCTGGCCACTTTCTACTGTGTGAGCTCCCTTAAGTGACTTAACCTTTCTGTCCCTCAGTTTCCCCACCTGCGTAATAGTGAAGTACCCAACTCATAGGGTTGATGTGGGGACTTACGGGGTTGACAAAGGTAGGGTCGTTAGAGGATATGTGACTCATAGTGCCACATCAGCACCACTGGGACTTGGACTGAGGTCTGTCCTTGGTATTAAGTAACATACTTTACATGGATGCCACTAGCAGTTCCATTCTGCAGTGGAGGGAAACAGATCCAAGTGTGTTGGATCACCTGTTGGGGCAGAGGGCTTTCCTGGGGCTTCTGCCTTGCATGGCCCCCTTTCCCAACCCTTCCCAGAGCACCGTGATGAACACAGAGCCCTAAGAGTCCCAGCTCAGGGAAGACTGGTTTGTTCTTCTTGCCTTTCTACTTTAGTGGGTTAAAGAAAATGACAAAAGTAACACATGCTGGCTATAAGAAGTTGAATTGCGACAAAATGTTAATCACCCTTTGTCCCACCCCTCTAGCCCTGCCCACCTCAGATAACAAATGAGAACAGTGTGGTATGTTTGCTTCCACCGTATTTTCCATGATCGTGTAGGTCATGCTCATACTCATAATACCATGGAATGGTGCACCAGGAATCTCTAAGCAATTTACACAAACATCTCATTGCTTGCTCACAACAAGCTTACGAGGTAAAGGTTATTAGTAATCCCCTTTTACACTTGAGGAAACTGAGGCCAAGAGAGTTTATCACACCCGGGGAGGAGATGGAGGAGCCAGGATTGGGCTACAGACTTCCTGGTGTCAGACATTCAGCTCTAAACTATATCCTGCTTCCTGCAAATTTATATAAGAACATTATCTTTTTTTAAAAAAAAAAAATCAGAACTATGCTCCACAATTTACCTTTTGTCACCTAATATTTGATGAACATCTCTCTAGGTCAATACATCTATTCTGGAGAATGTTCCATGTGCATTGGAAAAGAAAGTATACTTGACTGCTGTTGAGTGGAGTGTTTGGTATATGTCTATGAGATCAAGCTGGTTGATTGTAGCATTTAGCTCTTCCATGTCTTTGTTGAGCTTGTTTCTGGATGTTCTGTCCTTCACTGAAAGTGGTGTGTTGAAGTCTCCTACTACTATTGTGGAGCTGTCTGTCTCTCTTTTCAGTGCTGTTAGAGTTTGTTTTATGTATTTTGGAGCCCTGTTGTTGAGTGTGTAAATATTTATTATTATGTCCTCCTGGTGTATTGACCCTTTGATCATTATATAGTGTCCTTCCTTATCCTTTGTGGTAGATTTTACTTTAAAGTCTTTTGTCAGAGATTCATATTGCCACTCCTGCTCTTTTTTGAGTGTTGTTTGCTTGATATATTTTTTTCCATCCTTTGAGTTTTAGTTTGTTTGTGTCTTTAAGTCTAAGGTGTGTCTCTTGCAGGCAGCATATAGACGGATCGTGTTTTTTTATCCAATAGGCCACTCTCTGTCTCTTTATTGGTGCATTTAGTCCATTTACATTCAGCATAATTATTGAAAGGTATGAGTTTAGTGCTGTCATTTTGTTGTCTTTTTTTTGCGTGCTGTTCACAGTTTCTTTGTTCCACTTAATTTTCTGTGCTGAGTCGTTTTTCTTTATGTATTTTCTTCTCATCTTTTTCACTGTTGTTGATTTTGTGTTTGCTGAGTCTTTATATTTTTCTAGTTTTTTGTTTTGACTTGTAGGATTGTTAGCTTCCTTTGTGGTTACCTTAATATTTACCCCTATTTTTCTAAGTTTATACCAGTCTTTTATTTCTTTATATCACCTTGACTTCCTCTCCATACGAAAAATCTATGTGTACATTTTTTAAGTCCCTCTTTTTTGTTTTAATGTTGTCATCTTTTACATATTGACATCTGTTTCCCTATTTTCAGTGTTTTAACTTTGGTTTACCTTTGTGACTTCTCTATCTGGGTTGATATCTGGTTGCTCTGTCCTGTGTTCTAGTCTTGGGTTGTTATGTGATGTTACTGATTTTCTAAGCGGAGGACTCCCTTTAGTATTTCTTGTAATTTTGGTTTGGTTTTTTGCAAATCCCCTAAACTTCTGTTTATCTGGAAATGCCCTAATTTTGCCATCATATTTGAAAGACAGTTTTGCTGGATATAGAATTCTTAGCTGGCAGTTCTTTTCCTTCAAGGCTTTATATACATCATCCCATTGCCTTCTTGCCTGCATGGTTTCTGCTGAGTAGTCCGAGCATTTCTTATTGACTCTCCTTTGTAGATGACTTTTTGTTTATCCCTAGCCGCTCTTAAAATTCTCCCTTTATCTTTGGTTTTGGCAAGTTTGATTATAATATGTCTTGGTGACTTTCTTTTGGGATCTACCTTATGTGGGGTTCAGTGAGCATCTTGGATAGATATCTTTTCATCTTTCACGATATCAGGGAAGTTTTCTGACAACAAATCTTCAACAATTCTCTCTGTATTTTCTGTTATCCCCCCCGTTCTGGTACTCCAGTCACTCGTAGGTTATTCCTCTTGATAGAGTCCCACATAATTCTTAGAGTTTCTTCATTTTTAAAAATCTTTTTATCTGATTTTTCCTCAAATAAGTTGATGTCAAATCTTTATCTTCAGTCTCACTAATTCTGACTTCCATCGCCTCAATTCTGTTCCTATGACTTTCTATTGAGTTGCCTAATTCTGAAATTTTATTGTTAATTTTCTGGATTTCTATGGATTCTTGCAGCCTGTTAAATTTGTCATTATGCTCTTCTCTATTGCATGTTCTGTGTTTTGCTTAATTTCCTGAAGAGTTCTGTATATTAATCTTTTGTATTCTGCCTCCAGTAATTCCAAGAAATTTTCCTCCTCTGGAAAATTTCTAGATGCTTTATTTTGGGAGCTTGCTGAAGCCATCATGGATTGCCTCTTTATGTGATTTGATATTGACTGTTGTCTCCGAGCCATCAATAAGTTATTATATTTATTTATTTTATGTTTGCTTACTGTGTCCTAGCTTCTTGTTTTATTTTGATATTCCCAAATAGGCTGCTCGTATAAGCTAGTTTGATTAATGGCACCTTTGAAGCTCTAACGTCCTATCACCAGGTGGTTAGATCTGTTACTAGGTATGTGAGCTCAGAAGTCCTCCCACTCTTCCTGTATGGATTCAGCTCAGGTGCCCAGGTAGATAGCCACCAACTGTGTGGTGTAGGCTCTCACTTACAGTCCTAGACAGGCATGGGTGATTGGTGTAGGCACAGGCATTTGGCTGCAGCAGGGGGACACACTCTGAGCAAGACAGAGGGCTGACGGCCACCCCCGAGTGTCCAGGAGGAAGGCATGTCCCTGTTCCCTAGAGCACGTAGGTGGATGGGTTTTGCAGCCAGACTATGAGCACCTAATTCTGTTGGCTGTAAGGACTGGGGGGTACCTCTTATTCATGAGGCCCTATCGCAGGTGGCTAGGTGGGGGAGTGGAGCTACCAGTCCTCAGGCCCCTGATGTGGGTAGGTGAAGACCCTGCTTAATGGGCAGAGCAGTGTCAAATGTCAAGAACCTGCCACTTCACAGCTGAAACTGCTGAAGTTTGAGTTCTGGTATATACCCTGTTGTATTGCAGTAATGAGAGCCTACGCTGTTGAAATGGGCCCACACAAATCTATGCAGGGGGAAAGGCTCAAAGTCTGTGGATCCCTTATGTCCGTGCCTAGGCAAAGGAGCTGTGCCTACCCCGGGTTCCTGGCTTAGGGGAGCTGGCAGTTTATTTTTTGCTGTTTGTTAATTTGTTCACTCTCCAAGGCAGGGAGAATGGCTCTGGGCGTGATGGATCCTACTTCCGGCCCAGGGAACTCAGCAATTGCTGAAGCTGGTCTGGGACCCAGTGCAGAGCAGGGAGTGGGGAGGTAAATGGGAGAGAGGTTTTTCCCTAAGGGGGGTGTTTTTGATCCATGCGGTTGAACATACGCAATTACTTATCTTTTGCTGGATCGAAGGCTGCTTCTCACTGGTTCTGGGTGGCCGTGTAGACTCTCAGCGGCTGGGTCTCTCCCCGTGTGGAAAACGCGCTCCTGAGCATAGCTGCTTGCCTGCATTACCACTCACCCCTGAGCTGCTCAGGCCTGAAGGGCTCAGGCTCTCAGTGGGTCAGGTCTGGCAACTCCTCGCTGCTTCTGAACTGTCTCTCTCTCCCCCTGCCACTCAGTCCAGCTCCTCAACTCTGCCTTTGATGTTCAGGGCTCCCAGACTGCCATATATAATCGAATCATTTGTTTTTTTGGGCCTTTGTTGTAAGATGGTCCACCGGAAGCATCTGACTACTCCGCCATCTTGGCCCTGCTCCTAGGTCAATACATCTAATTCTAATCTGTTCTTCAAAACAGTTGTACAATCTTTCATAGTATAGGTTCACCATAATTACGTAATCTTTTCCTTTTTGAAGTCTTTCCAGTTTGCTTTCTCCCCATGCAGCACAAAATATTCTTGGGCATACAGCCTTACACACTGGAGCATTTATGAATTATAGGTGTAGATTTTCTGGGTCACAGAGTATACACATTTGAGATGTTAATAGATATTACCAGATTGCTTTCCACCAAAAAGCAGTTAACAATGCACACTTCCACCAGTAAGGTATACAAGGACCCTCTGCCCTTCTCCAAGAAGTGAGTGTTCCAAAAATAAACGAAACCCATTGCTGTTGAGTGGATTCTGACTCCTAGCGACCCTATAGAACAGAGTAGAACTGACCCATAGGGTTTCCAAGGAGCAGCTGGTAACTTCGAACTGCTGACCTTTTGGTTAACAGCTGTAGCTCTTAACCACTGTACCACCAAGGCTCCAAGTGGGTGTTAAAACCAAAGAAAGAAAGAAAGAAAACCAAAAACCAAGCATACTGCTGTTGAGTTGATTCCAACTCATAGCAACCCCATAGGGTTTCCAAATCTCTACAGAAGCAGACTGCCACATCTTTCTCCCACACAGCCATTGGCGGTTTCGGACCATCAACCTTTTGGTTAGTAGTCCATCACTTTAACCACTTTTTAACCAAGTGGGTGTTAGAATTCCTTAAATTTATGGGTAAAAAGTGATGTGTCATTGTAATTTTAATTGGCATTTTTAGGACTACTCAGGAGATTGAGTATTTTTCTGTGTTTGCTGCCCATTTGTATTTGCTTTTCTGTCAATTGCCTGTTCATATTCATTGCCCACTTTTTCTGTTGGTTTATTTGTCTTTTTGTTATCAATTTGCAAATGAAGAGAAGAGTCCTGTAACTGAGATAGTTGGGTTGTTGGGTATGTACCTTAAAACATCTTGTGTGTCTCAGTTATTTTTAAAAGCATTAAAGAATAATGTACATATAAAAAGATGCACAAATCATAAGTGGAGAACTCTGTTAATTTTTACAAAGTGAATACACTCAGCACTCAGATCAAGTAATAGAGCTACACTTTAAATTTTAATAGATTTTTCCAGATACCATTCCAAAAAAAGTTTTCGTATTTATTTTCCCCAACAATGTAATCAGTTTTAAAATGCTTTACCAGTCTAAGGGGTGATACCTCATTATTGTTTTATCTGCCTTACCTCAAACATTAGAGAGGTGATGGTCTTTTCATGTATTTATGGTTGTTTTCATATATTTTTGTCTTATGTAAACTGTTCATCTCCTCTAACCATTTTCCTGTTGGGTTGTTGTATACTAGTGATATTAACCCTGTGTCTGTCAAGGCACTGAAAACCTTTTCCTCCTAATCCTATTTAAAAAATCTCTATTTTGATTTCTGTCTTTCCTGTCTTGCCTTAAGAAGGTCTGTCCCACCTGTAAAAATGGTGTGGCAGGGGCATTGTCTGACCTCCTCCAACTTCACAAGGAGGAAGGAGAATTAAGAACCAAGTCTGATTCCTATGAGATGAAGGTCAGACATGTCTCCTCTCTCCGTCATCTTTACCAATTCTGACACTGTCTTAGGCTGGGGTCTCTAGAGAAGCAAAACCACTAAAGTTTATGTATGTATATATATATATATATATATATATATATATATATATATATTTCAAGGAAACGGCTCACAGGATTGTAGTGGCTGGAACTTCCCAAGTCTCTGGATCAGGATAGAGGCTTCTGTTTCACATAGCCACAGGGGCTGGCAAACCCAAGATAGGCAGGTTGGAGAGCAGGGCTCTTGCTCACAGGCTGTGAAGATCAACGAATCCCAAAATTGGCAGGTAAGCTGCTAGCTCAAGTCCCAAGAACTGGAGGTCAGATGAACAGGAGCCAGCTACAGGATTCAGAGCAGGCAAAAGCCAGAACATCCACTTATATTTGGATGCAGGCCACACGCTGGAAACTCCCTTTCAACTGATTGGCTACTCACAGCAGATCCCATCATGGGGATGATCACATATAAACACCGAGAATCATGGCCCAGCCAAGTTGACACACAATCTTAACCATCACAGATACCAACCGTCCCTCCCACAGCACTCTCTACTTCTCTGCTGAGTTTGATGATTAATTACAATGGCCACACAGAACTCACAGACATGATAATTAATTACAACGGCCACACAGAACTCACAGACAATACTTACAATTATGGGGTTTAGTAGGGAAGTAACAGGTTATAATTCAGGCTCAGGAACACTCAGGATACGATTTTTCCATCAGGACAACCTCTTCCCAGCTGTGCCCTCAGGCACTCCTCTTTCTGGCCATTTGGCCTCTGCCCTGCTCAGGCAAGTGTTACAAAGCTCTTTTAGCTCTGTCAGTAAGTGCCTAGAGGCACCCCACTCCATCAGTAAGCCTCAGCCCGAAGGTGCTCAGCTCTAGCTCTGTGGGTTGGCAAACCTAACTCCACCAAGTGCCCGGAGGCACCTGACTCCTCCAGCAAGCCTCCTGCCCACAGGCACTCAGCCTTCTCACTCCGTGGGCCTGGAAGCCCACCACACGGTTTCCTTCTGATCTTTTGCCACTCTCCTGGTTCTCCAGCCTCTGCTGCTGTCATTTCTCTGCTGCTGCTTCTTGCCATCTTGCTGTTTTAGGTGTTATAGCTCTTTCTCTGTGTCCTGGGCCTAGGAGGGTCTCAGTGCAGGGATCCCAGGTTCAGGGGTGCACCCCACTTCTGGCTATTCTTCCTTGGTGGTGGTGAGATTTTTTTTTTTGCTCTGGAATTGGCTTTCTTTTAAGCCTAAAACAAGCAAAAATACCCCAAACCCGTTGCCATCAAGTCAGTTCTGACTCAGAGTGGAACTTGCCCCTTAGGGTTTCCAAGGAGGGGCTGATGGATTTGAACTGCCAACCTTTTGGTTAGGCAGCCAAGCTCTTAACCACTGCACTGCCAGGGCTCCCTTTTAAGCCTAACGGATGGCAAAACTGACCAATCCCCTTGGGGGGCCGCAATTATTTTATTTGCACCGTCCCACCCAATCACTTGGATGGGAATTACAAGACCATGGCGAGAAAGGTCACACAAAAGCAATCCCTTGCACCATACCACTCCAGGATTATAAAACTTTTCTTTTTCTATTAAAAAAATCGTTATTTTGTGTTTTACTTTTAGACCTTCAACTTGGCCAGAATTTATAGTTGCATACGGTATGAGGTAGGGGCCAAACTTTAATTCTTTTGAAATTGCTAACCAATTGTTCCAGAACCATTTATTAAATAGACCTGATTTTACATTTCAGCCCTGGAACGTACTAGCTGGATGACCTTGGGCAACTGGTAAGCATTTGACAGAGCTGACCACTTCCTTCTCCTTGAAATGCTCACTTCCCATAGCTCCTGTGACATAAGACTGTCCTGGTGTTCCTTCTGCTTCTCTGGCAGATATTTTTTTCTCCCTTTCACACATTCTTCCCTCCCTGGCCATTGTACTGTATCTTTTCTCCCAGGTGATCTTATCCACTTATGTCTTTGGCCACCACTGGAATGCAGATGACTCCCAGGTTTCTATGTCCAGTCTGGAGCTCTCATCTGAGCTCTGGATCCATGTATCCAACTGCTTCCTTGACATCTCCATTTGGTTGTTCACAGGCACCTCCACCTCAAGATTTCCAAAATGACTTATGGTTTTCTCCTCCAAAATCAGCCCTCTTTCCTTTCAGGAGTCCCTGCCTAAGGGGATAGTATCACCATCTTCCAGTTACAAAAACCATAAATCTGAGCACAATCCTTGACCAAGCCTCGCCCCTCTCCTCCTGTACCTAAAACAATGCCCAGCACATAACAGGTACTCAATAGTTATTGACCTTCATCCATTGCTGGTGGGAATGTAAACTGGTTCATCTTTGTGGAAAACAATTTCGGCCGTTCTTCAAAAGGTTAAACAGAATTACAATAACCCATTGCCATCGAGCTGATTCCATCTCATGGTGACCCTATAGGGTAGAGAAGAACTGCCCCATAATGTTTCCAAGGCTGTAATCTTTAGAGAAGCAGGCTGACACATCTTTCTTCCAAAGAGCAGCTGGTTGGTTTGAACCACCAACTTTTCTCTTAGCAGCTGAGTGCTTAACCACGGCGCCACCAAGGCTACTTTAGAATTACAATATGATTCAGCAATTGCAATCTTAGGTATATACCTAAAAGACCTAAAAGCAGGAATGCAAACAGAAACTTGCACACCAATGTTCACTGCAGCATTATTCACAAGAGCCAAAAGGTGGAAACAATCCAAGTGTCCATCAACAGATGAATGAATACACAAAATGTGGCAAATACATACAATGGAATATTACTCAGCCAGAAATTAATATTACTCAATTCATTTCTCTTTATGGAGAGATGAATTTCTGATACATGCTACGACATAGATGAATCTTGAAAACATTACGCTGAGTGACAAGTCACTCGGCAAAAAGCTTGTATGATCTCACTTATATGGAATAGGCGAATGTATAGAGACCAAAGTTTATTAGTGGTTACCATGGTACAGAGGGGGAAAGGGCGAGTCTTTGCTTAGGAGGCACTGGGTTTCTGTTGATGGCGGTGGAATAAATTGTAAGTGGTGATGGTTGTACAACATGACGAACATGATGAATGTAATCAGTGTCACTGAATTGTACATGTAAAAAATGTTGCATTGGCAAATGTTCGGTTACCTGTATTTTTACCACAATAAAACAATTTTTTTAAAAAGTTATCAAATGATTGAATGGATATGCAAGCCATCCCCAAGTCATGTGGGCTTTTACCTGTTAAATATCTTATGAAGCAGATCAGTCCTGTCCATTTCCACTCCCTCCACCCTGCTCCAGACATCATCTCCTCTCACCTGGGTCTTGCTCTCACCTCCAAAGTGACCTCCCAGCGTGCACTCTGGCCCCTATGAGGCCAAAGCTCAGATCAGATCTTCCTGAAGGTCACCTTCAAAAGTGAGTCAAATTCTTCTGTAGCTTCTCATGACTCTTAGGGAGATTCCCAAACTCCTTACCATGGCCAACAACACGGGACAACATGGGTGGTCTCCACCTGTTTTAGTTATCTAGTGCTGCTATAACAGAAATACCACAAGTGGATGGCTTTAACAAACGGAAGTTTATTCTCTCATAGTCTAGTAGGCTAGAAGTCCCAATTCAGGGCGTCAGCTCCAGGGGAAAACTTTTTCTCTCTGTTGGCTCTGGAGGAAGGTCCTTGTCATCAATCTTCCCCTCAACTAGGAGCTTCTCATCTCAGTGACCCTGGGTGCAAAGGATGTGCTCTGCTCCTGTCACTGCTTTCTTGATGGTATGAGGTCCCCACCCCCCTTGCTTCTCTCTAGTATCTCAAAAGAGATTGACTTAAAACACAACGTAATCTTGTAGATTGAGTCCTGCCTCATTAACATAACTGCCTCTAATCCCACCTCATTAGCATCGTAGAGGTAGAATTTACAACACGTAAGAAAATCACGTCAGATGACAAAATGGTGGACAATCACACAATACTGGGAATCATAGCCTAGCCAAGTTGACACATACTTTTGGGGGACATAATTCAATCCACCTCACTCCTGAAATCTCTTCTGTCAGTCACCCAGCCACCCTGTCCTTCTTGCTGCCCTCGAAGATGTCTTTACTGGCCTTCCCCCACCGGGTCTTTGTGCACCATGTACACATTTTAAATAGAGGAACCTTGAGAAATTTAGAAACTTTGACCCTTACCTTTAAGATTATAAAACACAGAGCTAGCTAGTGTTTTGTAAAGACACTGGGGGGATATTTACACATCAGATTGCTTAAAGATACTAAGAATATACATATTAGTCAGGTGGGGCAAAGTCTTCTATTCTGTTTCTTGTCAGCCTAACACAGGCATAACCTTGCGGACATTTGCTGCAACTTAGTGGGTAATTGCTGCAACACTGGGAATCTTGAGGCTGTATTGCTTGAGTACTTTTTTTTGATCGGTCATTAGATTTTGTCTCTGTATGGTTTTGGGAACTGAATTTTGTGATATTTAACTCATGGACTTACTGATCATGTTATAATTAGTCAGTATAAAGATTCCTCAGATTGTCTTAGAGTTAGCAAAAAATGCTTGTTTTCTTTGTTGAATCAAAGATGACAGAAGTAAAATGAAATGGTGATGATAGCAGGGACAAGTTTAAAACACAAGGTAGAGTCTTTGATTTTTTTCCCTTGATGTTCCCTAGCCTGGAATGCTTACCCTGCTCGCTTGCCTCGTCCTAATCGTCACCTCTCTTCTATGTCCACTCCTCACGGAAGCCCTCTGATATTTCTGTTAAGGAAAAATCCCCCTATTTGCTTTCCCCATACCATTTCCTCTCCTTCCTGTCTATCACAGGTGGTTATTTATCTGTGTAATTCTTTAATTAATTTCGATCTCTGTTACTCTACAGTGAGGTTTGAACTTACCGTTCAGACTAGGACACTTAAGAGTGAAGCTGTTGTTAGCCTTCGTGGGGTTGGTTCCCAACACATGGTGACCCTGTGCGTAATGGAACGAAGTGCTGCCTGGCCCTCAGCCATCCCCATGATCAGCTGCGGATCCGACTGTTATGCTCCATAAGGTTTTCATTGGCTGATTTTTGGAAGTAGATCACCAGGCCTTTATTCCTAGTCTGTCTTAGTCTGGAAGCTCTGCTGAAACCTGTTTAGCATGATAACACGCAAGCCTGATAGGTTGTGGCTGTGCATGAGGAGCACTGGCTGGGAATCAAACCCCAGTCTTCTGCATGGAAGGTGAGAATTCTGTCACTCAACCACCCCATTATACTGGGTCAATAGGTGTTCATGGGGACTGTCCCCAGTAATCCTGAATATATGATTCCACCACTGAAAGGTGAGGAAGGGAGTGCCATTTTTTCCTGTCACTCACCATTATACTCTCAGTTCCTAGCCCATAGTTGGTGATAAATATACATGAATTAAACATACTGAGCCACTCTCTGTCTTCATCTGTGAAATGGACTGAACAACAGCACCTCCTTCATCGACTGTTGTGAGCTTCAGGGCTGTCCCTCATTTGCGGGTTCCTGGCCGAGAGTACAAACGGAGGCTTACATACCATACTGCTAAACATTTAAAAGTGATAACTCAAGCTAAACAGCTGCTGAACAAAATATGTTCTACCTTTTCACAAAAACACCTTCAAAAAGGCAAAACGGAAAAAATAAGCGCAAAGCAGCAGCTTGCACCAAATAACCGTGGATAACGCCATTTCTAAGTTAATTTCCTTTTCTGCTAAAGACCCTACCTCACTCTGGGGAGTTGGGGCAGGAGGAGGGGAAGGGCAGCTTCCCCCCATGTTTGTTGGATCCCCTGGGCACCTTCTGTCAGCCCCTTCTCCAGTCACTTGGGAAACCCACACGGTAAACACCCATTTTTCTTCCTCTTTTTTGGGGGAGGGGACTGCCCTCCTGTTGCTCATCTCCTCCCCCCCCCATCCAGGCACTTCCTGAAGCACCTGAGCAGACCCTACAGGTGTCTCCCCCCTTACCTGGACTAACTCAGGCATCCTTTGCTCACAAGGTGCTCCCAATCCCTCATCTAGCATATTAAATTCCTCAGAGGAAATGGAAGCTGGAAGACCTGGTTGGAATTTAGAAGTCTTGGACATTTTGGAATTCTGCCCCAGGATCATGGAGTTCTGGAAGATCTGGCCCCAGCTCCAACCCACGGTCTACTCCTCTTATATTGCATACACCTCCTCCTCTGTCCCACCAGAACAATCTCCTGTGCACCCTGCCCACTTGCCCCTACTCTGTCCTCAGCCCCACAGACAGTTGCCCCTGGTAAACCCTGAGTCTAGGGGTGCACACCAAATCCCCTTGACGTCACAGACTCAGGGAGGAGGCCCATGCAGACTGTGGAAGGAGGCTAAGGGGTGGCTGTACAGGGACTTCTGGGGTCCTGGGATCCAAGAGGGAATCTCTGGATGGTGCAAACGGTTAACGCGCTCACCTGCTAACAGGAAGGTTGGAGGTTTGAGTCCACCCAAAGGTGCCTCAGAAGTCCTGGAGATCTACTTCTGAAATATCAGCCGTTGAAAACCCTACAGAGCAAAATTCTTCTCTGACACACATGAGGTCGCCATGAGTCAGGGTCAGCTTGTTGGCAACTGGTGGTGGTGGTGGTGGGCTCTCAGAGTGTGGTCCAGAAGGGGAGACGCAGACACATCTTCTTGCTCCTGGGGACTCCTTGCCCTGTGGGGAGAGATGAGGTGGAGGAGGGCCAGAGCAGGACTTCGGACTCAGGTCTAAGGGCAATATTGATGTGGATTCCATTCCACACTTACTTATTGAGCACCTACTGTGCGCCACCTGCCTGTTGTAGGTATTCGGGGTTTGTTGTTCGTTGCCGTTTAGCGGTTTCCGACCCATGGCGACCCCATGTGTACAGAGTAGAGCTACTCCATAGCGTTTTCAAGTCTGTGATCTTTTGGAAACAGATCGTCAGGCCTGTCTTCCGAGGCGCCTCCGGGTGAGTTCAAATCCCCAACCTTTTGGCTACTAGTTAAGCACTTAACCGTTTGCACCACCCAAGGATTCCTGTTAGGGTTTTATCAGTGAGCAAAACGGAAAAAGTTCCTTCACACACATTCTTGTGAGGAAGACAGTAAATACGGAAATTAATAACTATAAAAAACATGTATACTATATCTCGTGTAGGTGACGCGCTTAGTGTGGTGCCTAGCAGTAGCAGGCGCCCAGGGAGCATTATCGCCTCTGACTGTGACACGGCTCCTGGCTCAGCGAAGAGGATGCGGCATCCCTCTGCGCGGTTCTCCCCTTCCGCCGCTAGACGGCGCTTGGTCCCCGTTTGTCTTTCATCAACCGCGCCAGGGCTCATTCTTCTCAACCTGGTAGGGCGACCTTTTTAGCCTCGCGGGGCTCGTGTTCTGTGATTCTCCTGGACACCTGCCTCTCCCAGGGAGTAGTTTGCTTCTAATAACAGTAATGACAGCCATAATCTGAGGAACTAAGAGCTAAAGAGTTACTGCGCTTCACGCTGACACTAGGCTGTGGGTCAAGCAGTGCCGTACAAACGAAGATCAAGCCTTGGGGTGAGTACCCATTATTCAGATGAGGCAAGCTGAGGCCAAGAGAAGTGAGGTTGACTCTATAGGCACCATTAGCCAGGATGAGGAGAGAGAGAAGGGTGTTCTGGGCAGAGAGGGCAGCGTGAACAAAGGCACGGAAGACTGATGTTGCTCGGGTGTAAAGGACCGGGCGAGGTGGGCAGAGCTATGTCATGCTAGGTCTTGTCGGGCAAGGTGTGGGCTCTGGACTCCATGCTGTGGGCACTGGGGAGCATCTGAGGGTGGCAGGGATGTGATCCGTTTTGCATTTTTGGGAGACCATTCTGGCCGCTGTGTGGAGGGTGGACTGGAGAGGCCATAGTGGATTCGGGAAACCAGTTAGGAGGCGAAAGTGACTGGGATGTGGAAATGTGGGTGGCCACGGTGAGGTGGGAGGTAGGGATGGCCCTTGCCTGAGTTTCGGGCTTGAGTAGGTGGATGGTCAGGAGCCCTACCCTGGATGGGAGGACGGTGGGGGAGAGGCGGCACCTTTTGGAGAGGGAGTGGGAGGTATTTGCCACAGCAGGTCCAGGAGGAAGCTCTGGGCTGAGGGCGGGGCACAGACGTCTGCGACCACCTGGGTTCAGACCAGCGGAGCCCAAGACCGAGAGACAGAGTGAGAGATCAATGTGAGATTGTGTGCACATGTTTCAGGTTGTGGGTGTGGAAGTGTGTGTTAGAATGTGACTGTGTCTAAGTGTGGCTGTGTGAGTGCATATGTATGTGAATTGTGTGAGAAAACATGAGTGTGTGAGTGTGGATGAGTGTGCAAGGGAATGTGAGTTTGTATCAGTGTGTGTGTGAATGTGTGTTTGAGAATGTCTTTGAGTGTGTGTGTGTGAATAAGTGTGTACATGTGTGGATCCACCAATCAGATTGCTTTGTAGATGTCCTTAAACTTGTGGCTCTCCTACAAGAAACCACAGCTAGACAGTGTCGGCAATGCATTATTGAGGGTGTTTTTGCAAGAAAGACAACGTGAACTGTCTTCTCTAGGCTCATACAGAGAAAACCTTTTGACATGTGTTAGAAGATTGATAGGTGGCTAAAACCAAAATAAACTGTTAAAATGGGTCTGGCAAGATGATGTGAGCTTCTGATTGATAACCTTGTAAGTTACCACCAAGTAGGAAAAGAACAAGGAAAGCCCTGTTGAGTGTTCTAACCTCTTAATATTCATCTAATTATGTCTGGGGAAAATGCATTATTCCCATTTAGAAATGAGAAAACGGAGTCACAGAGAGGTGCCGTTACTTATAAATGGGAATGTTGGGATTTGAACTAAGGAGTCTGGGCACTTTATATTTTAAGTATTTGTGAGGCAAGAGATCCCCAGAGTTCTTTACCCCAAAGTGTGAAGCCTTTAAGAAATGGCCCAAGAGTTTGTAGAAATGTACCAGTTGCCATCAGGCTGATTCCGACTCATGGTGACCCCATGTGTGTCAGAGTGGAACTGCTGCATAGAGTTTTCAACGGCTGTGAGCTTTTGGAAGCAAACTGCCAGACCTGTCTTCTGAGGCACCTCTGGATGGATTTGAACAGCAAATTTTTCAGTTATTAATAAATAAATAAATGCAGATGGGGCCAATTACTGGCCAGGACGTCAGTGCTAAAATGACTGCCTGAAGTGTGACCAACTGTGCTAACCCGCAGGTCCTGTCCTTATCGGGGACATCCTAATTAAGGGGTAAAAAGCAGCCACATTCCACAGAGCTGCGTCAGCTATGATGGTGGAACGCTATACATAACGTCTAGGAACTCCCATTGCTTTTCACTCAGTTAATCCCAAGGGGCTCCCCAGGTAGCCAAATGGTCTGGGGGAGGGGCGGCCTCCTCCAGCAGCGTAGTATCTGGCAAGGGACTGAGGACAGGAAAGGCCAACCGCTCTTGCAGGTGGGATATGCCAGAGGGTCTAGGTTTGGCTCCATCCTTTAGTAAAGAGGCCTCAGTTACCATGCTGAGCTTGTGGTACTGCTTCCATACACAAGGCGTCATGGGCAGCTGGGTGTGGAGGGTCACAGGCTTAAAGTCTGTGAGCGCCTCTGTTTCTAGAAAAGCCTATTATGTGGCTGTCAATTACCACTCTAATAGCTTATAGTGCACGGCCGAGAAGGGCCATTTCTTGTGTTAAAAACCCATGGGCACTTACTGGACCGATAGAGACTAGAGGAGCGCTTGAGACTATCACCCTAAGATACCCTTTGAACTTGGAACTGAACACTCCCAGAGGTTACCTTTCAGCCAAATAACAGATTGGCTTGTAAAACAGACAATATCACCCGTGAGTAATGTGCTCCCTTAAGCAACCAACTGTATGAGATCAAACGGGCAGCATTTACCCAAAGGCAAAGACAAGAGGGCAAGGAGGGGCAGGGAAGCTAGATCAATGGAGGCAGTAGGGAAATAAGGAGAATGCTGACACATTGTGAAAGTTGTAACCAATGACACGAAACAATTTGTATAAAAATTGTTACATGAGAACCTAATTTGCTGTGTGAACTTCCACCTAAAGCACAAGAAAACAAACAAACAAACAAATAAAACAAAACAAAAACGGACAACTCAGGGCCATCAAAGGTGGTCCAGAGACTTCAGGAAGCATGACAGGAGGTTGCTAAAGCCTCTGCCTTGAAGGAGTTGCTGAGGGTACTAACGGGAGTGCCTGTTGATTTCACTTTGGACAGATTCTAGAGCCTTTTCTTAGAGAAGCCCCATTCCAGGTGGTCTGATTTGCAAGTAACAGCATAAATGGATTTAACCAAAATTACCAGGGGCTTAGGGTAGTGGGGAATGGGGAGTTATTACTTAATGGGTACAGAGTTTCTGTTTGTGGTAAAAAAAATTTTTTTAGAAACAGTGGTGATGGTTGTACAACATTGTGAATGCATTTAATGCCACCGAATTGTACACTTAAAAATGGTTAATGTGCAAATTTTATGTGACGTATATTTTAACCACACACAGACACACAAAATCCCAAAGATCTTTTAGGCAGAAATGAGAGAGTCAATTCTAGAAGTCATCTGGAATTGCAATGAACCTGAAATAGCGGAAAAACAGTTCTGAAAAAGAAGAGCAAAGTAGGAGGACTCACACTTTCTGATCTCAAAAAACACTATGAAGTTACAATAATCAAAACAGTGTAGTACTGGCATAAGGACAGACATATAGACCAATATAGTAGAATTGAGACTCAAGAAGTAAACCCACACGTTTATGGTCAATTGATTTTTCTTTTCAATTACATTAATCATGTGCAACCAGCACCAATAATTGTTGCCAAATTTTCCATCATATGGTTGATTGATTTTTTCCCTCCTGCATTCTTTCTTTCTTTATTTAGATATTTTATTTTTATATTTCTTTCTTTTTCAATTGTACTTTAGATGAAGGTTTACAGAACAAACTAGCTTCTCATTAAACAGTTAGTACACATATTGTTTCATGAGATTGGTTTACAACCCCAAGACATGTCAACGCTCTCCCTTCTCAACCTTGGGTTCCTATTACCAGCGTTCCTATCCCCTCCTGCCTTCTAGTCCTTGCCCCTGGGCTGGTGTGCCCCTTTAGTCTTGTTTTGTCCTATGGTCCTGTCTAATCTTTGGCTGAAGGGTGAACCTCAGGAGTGACTTAATTACTGAGCTGAAACGGTGTCCGGGGGCCATATTCTCAGAGTTTCTCCCATCTCTGTCAGGCCAGTAGGGTCTGATCTTTTTTTGTGAGTTTGAATTTTGTTTACATTTTTTTCCAGCTCTGTCCGGGACCCTCTATTGTGATCTCCGTCAGAGCAGTCAGTGGTGGTAGGCAGGAACTATCTAGCAGTACTGGACTCAGTTTGGTGGAGGCCATGGTAGTTGTGGTCTATTAGTCCTTTGGACTAATCTTTCCCTTGTGTCTTTAGTTTTCCTCATTTTCCCTTGCTCCTGAAGGGGTGAGACCAGTGGAGTATCTTAGATGGCTGCTCACAGGCTTTTAAGACCCCAGACGCTACTCACCAAAGCAGAATGTAGAATATTTTCTTTATAAGCTGTGTTACGCCAGTTAAGCTAGATGTTCCCTGAGACCATGGTCCCCACAGCCCTTAGCCCAGTAATTTGGTCCCTCAGGGAGTTTGGATTTGTCCATGGAGCTTCCATGACCTTACCCTGAACAAGTTGTGCTGGCTTCCCCAGTATTGTGTACTGTCTTACCCTTCACCAAAGGTACCACTTGTCTATTGTCTATTTAGTGTTTTTTCACCCCCACTCCTCCCCTCCCTCGTAAGCATCAAAGATTGTTTCTTTTTGTGTGTAAACCTATTCATGAGTTTTTATAGTAGTGGTCTCATACAATATTTGTCCTTTTGTGATTGACTTATTTCACCGAGCATAATGCCCTCCAGATTCATCCATGATGTGAGAGGTTTCGCAGCTTTATCATTGTTGTTTATCATTGCATAGTATTCCATTGTGTGTATGTACCATAGTTTGTTTATCCATTCGTCTGTTGGTGGGCATCTAGGTTGTTTCCATCTTTTTGCTATTGTGAATGATGCTGCAATGAACATGGGTGCGCAAGTCTGTTCGTGTGATGGCTCTCATTTCTCTAGGATATATTCCTAGGAGTGGGATTGCTTGATCATATGGTATTTCTATTTCTTGCTTTCTAAGGTAGTGCCATATCGTTTTCCAAAATGGTTGTTACCATTTTGCATTCCCACCAGCAATGCATAAGAGTTCCGATCTCCCTGCAGCCTCTCCAACATTTGTCATTTTGAGTTTTTTTGATTCATGCCAGTAATGCCGGGGTGAGATGGTATCTCATGGTGGTTTTGATTTGCATTTCTCTAATGGCTAGTGGTCGTGAGCATTTCCTCATGTGTTAGCCACTTGAAGGTCTTCTTTGGTGAGGTGTCTGTTCATTTCCTTTACCCATTTTTTAATTGGGTTATTTCTCTTTTTGTTGTAGAGGTGTTGGATTTTTCCTGTAGATTTTAGAGATTAGACCTTTGTTGGATTTGTAGTAGCCAGTTTTGTTTTGTTTTTCCCATCTGTAGGTTGTCTTTTTACTCTTTTGGTGAAGTCTTTTGATGAGCATAAGTGTTTAATTTTTAGAAGATCCCAGTTATCTAGCTTATCTTCTGGAGTTTGTATTTTGTTAGTTATGGTTTGTATCCTGTTCATGCCATGTATTAGGGTCTCTAGCGTTGATCCTATTTTTTCTTCTATGATCTTTATGTTTTTTGGTTTTATATTTAGGTCTCTGAACCATTTAGAATTAGTTTTTGTGTATGGTGTGAGGTATGGGTCCTGTTTCATTTTTTTTGCAGATGGACATCCAATTTTACCAGCACCATTTGATAAAAAGACTGTCTTTTTCCCATTTGATGGACTTTGGGCCTTTGTTGAAGATCTGGTGACTGTAGGTGGAAGGACTTACCTCTGGCTTCTCAATTTTGTTGCATTGGTCAATGTATCTGTTGTTGTACCCGTACCAAGCTGTTCTGACTACCATAGCTGTATAGTAGGTTCTGAGGTCAGGTAGTGTGAGTCCTCCTACTTTATTCTTCTTCTTCAGTAGAGCTTTACATATCCAGGGCCTCTTCCCTTTCCATATAAAGTTAATGATTGTTTTTTCCATCTCTTTAAAGAATGCTGTTGGTATTTGAATTGGGATTGCATTGTATTTGTAGATTACTTTGGGTAGAATTGTCATTTTCACAATGTTGAGTCTACCTATCAGTAAGCATGGTATGTTTTTCCATTTATGTAGATCTCTTTTGGTTTCTTGCAGTAGTGTTTTGTAGTTTTCTCTGTTATGGGTCTTTTACATCCCTGGTTAGATTTATTCCTAAGTATTTTGTTTTTTTAGGGGCTATTACAAATGGTATTCTTTTCCTGATTTCTTTTTCGTCATTCTCTTTATTGGTGTATAGGAGTCCAAAGGATTTTTGTATGTTTATCTTGTATCTTGCTACTCTGCTGAATCTTTCTATTAGTTCCAGTAGTTTTCTCATGGAGTCTTTTGGGTTTTCTATACATAGATTCATATCATCTGCAAATAGGGACAGTTTTGCTTCCTCATTACCAATTTGGGTACCCTTTATTTCTTTTTCTTGCCTTTTGTTCTAGGTAGGACTTCCAGCACAATGTTAAATAGGTGTGGTGATAAAGGACATCCTTGTCTTGTTCCTGTTCTCAAGGGGAATGTTTTCAGCTTCTCTCCATTAAGAATGATGTTGGCTGTTGGTTTTGTATAGATGCCCTTTATTATATTGAAGAATTTCCCTTCTATATCTATTTCATTGAGAGTTTTTATCAGGAATGGGTGTTGGACTTTGTCAAATGCCTTTTTAAAATTTTTATTATTTTTCCTTTTTTTTTTTCAAATGCCTTTTCTGCGTCGATTGAGACAATCATGTGATTCTTTTATTTAGTGGATTATGTTGATTGATTTTCTAATGTTGAACCATTTTTGCATACATGGTATGAGTCCTACTTGGTCATGGTGTATTATTTTTTGATATGATGTTGAATTCTATTGGCTAGAATTTTGTTGAGAATTTTTGCATCTATATTCAAGAGAGATATTGGTCTGTAATTTTCTCTTTTTGTGGTGTCTTTGCCTGGTTTTGGTATCAGGGTTATGCTGGCTTCATAGAATGAATTCAGAAGTATCCCTTCCTTTCTATGTTCTGAAATAGTTTGAGTAGTACTTGTGTGAGCTCTTCTCTGAATGTTTGGTAGAATTCTCCCGTGAAGCCATCAGGGCCAGGGCTTTTTTTATTGGGAGTTTTTTAAAGTAACTTTTCAGTCTCTTCTCTTGTTATGGGTCTGTTCAGATTTTCAACATCAATTTGTGATAGTTTGGGTAGTTAGTGTATTTCTAGAAATTTGTCCGTTTCCTCTAGATTTTCAAATTTGTTGGAGTATAGTTTTTCATAATACTCAGTTATGATCCTTTTTATTTCAGTGGAGTCTGTTGTAATGTCCTCTATTTCATTTTTTATTTGGGTTATTTGTGTCCTCTCCTGTTTTTCTTTTGTCAGTCTGACCAGTGGTTTGTCAATTTTGTCAATCCTTTCAAAGAAACAGCTTTTGGTTTTGTTGATTCTTTCTATTGTTTTTCTATTCTCTATTTCATTTAGTTTCGCTCTGATCTTTATTATTTCCTTTCTTCTGGTGGCTGTAGACTTATTTTGCTGTTCTCTATTTGTTCGAGTTGTGTAGCTAATGTTTTGATTTTGTCCCTGTCTTTTTTGTTGTGTGCATCTATTGCTACAAATTGACCTCTACGTACTGCCTTTGCTGTGTCCCAAAGGTTTTGATATGATGTGTTTTCATTCTCATTTGATTCTAGGAATTTTTGATGCCATCTTTGATTTCTTCTATTACCCAATGGTTTTTAAGCAATGTGTTATTTAGTTTCCATGTAATTGATTTTTTTCCCTTGCTCTTCCTGTTGTTAATTTCTGCTTTGATGGCATTGCGATCAGAGAATATTCTTTGTATTATCTCAATGTTTTGGATTTTGTTGAGGTTTGCTTTGTGGCCTAAGATGTGGTCTATTCTGGAGAACATTCCAAGTGCCTTGGAAAAGAATGTGTACTTTGCAGCTGTTGGGTGGAGTGTTCTGTATATGTCTATGCATTCAAGTCGGCTAATTGTGGACTTTAGACCTTCTGTGTCTTTGTTGAGTTTCTGTCTAGATGTTCTGTCCTTCAACGAGAGTGGTGTGTTGAGTTTCTTACTATTATAGTGGAACTGTCAATTTCTTTTTTCAGTGTGGTTAAAGTTTGTTTTATGTATTTTGGAGCCCTGTCATTGGGGGTGTAGATATTTATTATGGTTATGTCCTCATGCTGGATCATCTTTAATCATGATATAGTGCCCTTCTTTGTCTTTTACAGTGGATTTTGTTTTAAAGTCTATTTTATCTGAGATTAGTATCACCACTCCTGCTCTTTTTGGTGGCTGTTTGCTTGATATATTTTTCCCACCCTTTGATTTTTAATAAATTTATGTCTTTGTTTCTAAGGTGTGTCTCTTGTAGACAGCATATGGATGATACTGTTTTTTTAAATCCATTCTGTCATTCTCTGTCTCTTTATGGGTGCATTTAAGCCATCTAAGTTCAGTGTAATTATTGATAAAAAAAATAAAAACAAAACAAAACCCTTTGACGTTGAGTCCATTCTGACTCATAGTGACTCTATAGGACAAGGTAGACTGCCCCATAGAGTTTCCAAGGAGTGCTTAGTGTATTCGAGCCCCTGACCTTTTGGTTAGCAACAGTAGCACTTAACCACTATTATAGGTGTGAGATTAGTGTTGTCATTTTGTAGTGCTTTTTTTTTTTTTTGTGGTGCTGAAGATTTCTTTGTTCCTCTTACTCTCCTGTGCTAAATTCCTTTTGTTTGTGATTTTTTTCATTTCTTTTTTTTTTTGTAAATTTTGTTTTTACTGAAACTTTGTGTTTTTCTTCTTTATTTTGATGACTAGGTTTGTTAATGCTCTATGTTGTTTCCTTGAAATTTACCCTTATTTCCTGAGTTTGAACCAGTCTATTATTACTTGGTATTGCCTTGCCTTCCTCGCTATTAGAAAGTTCTATATCTACACATTTATTCCCTCTTTTATTGTTCTGACATTGTTGCCATTTGCAGATTAACCTCTCTGGTTCCCTTTTGTAAATCTTTAGGCTTTGAATAGTCCTTGAGAGTTCATTTCCTAGGTTGGTGTCATGGATTGAATTGTGTCCCCAAAAAATATCTATCAACTTGGCTGGGTCATGATTCCCAGTATTATATAATTGTATACCATTTTGTAATCTGATGTGATTTCCTTATGTGGTGTACATTCAATCACTATGATGTAATTAGATGGATTAACAGCAGTTATACTGATGAGGTATCCAAGATTGGTTAGTATCTTAAGCCAGTCTCTTTTGAGATAAAAAAGACAGAAGTGAGCAGAGACACAGGGGAATCTCATACCACCAAGAAAGCAGTGCCAGGAGCAGAGTGTGTCCTTTGGACCTGAGGTTCCTACGCTGAGATGCTCCCAGACCAATGGAAGACTGATGCATCACGAGGACCTTCCTCCAGAGCTGACAGAGAAAGCCTTCCCCTGGAGTCAACACCCTGAATTTGGACTTGTAACCTACTAGACTGTGAGAGAATAAATTTCTCTTTGTTGAAGCTATCCACTTGTGGTATTTCTGTTACAGCAGCACTAGATGACTAAGACAGTTGGTATCTGGCTCGTGCTATCTTGTGTCCTAGATTCAGACTGTTGTCTGATGTTGTTTGTTCTCAAACCGAAGGACTCTCTTTAATAATTCTTGTAAGTTTGATTTGGTTTTAACATAGACCCTTAATTTCTGTTAATTTGGAAATGTCCTAATTTCACCATCATATTTTTATTTTATTTTTTATTGTTGTAGTTTAAATTAAGTTTACATTTCAAGTTAGTCTCCCATACAAAAATGTATACATACATTGTTACATGACCCTAATTGCTCTCCCCATACTCTTCACAAGTATAATTTTATGTCCCGCAGTCCTGTCTAATCTGTCTGAAGAGTTGGCCTCAGAAATTGTTTTAGTTGTGGGCTGATAGAGAATCCAGGGGCCATGCTTTCTGGGGTTCCTCCAGTCTCAGTCAGACCATTAAGTCTGGTATTCTTACTAGAATTTGAGTTCTGCACCCTACCTTTCTCCTGCTCCATCAGGAACTCTCTGTTGTGTTCCCTGTCAGGGCAGTCATTGGTGGTAGCCAGTCACCATTTACTTCTTCTGGTCTCAGGCTGATGAAATCTCTGGTTTATGTGGCCCTTTCTGTCTCTTGGGCTAATACTTTCCTTGTGTCTTTGGTGTTATTCATTCTTCTTTATTCCAGGTGGTTGGGACCAATTGATGCATCTTAGATGGCTGCTTGCAAGCTTTAAACACCCCAGATGCTACTCACCAAAGTAGGATGCAGAACATTTTCTTAATAAACTTTGTTATGCCAGTTGACCTAGATGTCCCCTTAAAGCATGGTCCCCAGACCCCTACTCATGCTACTCTATCCCTTAAAGTGTTTGATTGTATTCAGGAAACTTCTTAGCTTTTCACCATCATATTTGAATGAGAGTTTTGCAGGATATATTATTCTTGGTTGGCAATTTTTTTCTTTCAAGGTTTTATATATGTCATCCCATTGCCTTCTTGCCTGCATGGTTTCTGCTGAGTAATCAGAGCTTAGTCTTATTGTTTCCCCTCTGTATGTGACTTTTCATTTTTGTTGATCTGCTCTCTGGATTCTTTCTTTGTCTTTGGTTCCAGTAAGTGTGATTATGATATGTCTTAGTGATTTTCTTTTCGGATCTATCCTATATGGGGTTCGTTGGCCTTCTTGGATGGTCAGCTTTTCATTTTTCATGATATTAGGGAAGTTTTCTCTCAGCAATTCTTCAGTGATCCTCTCTGTGTTTTCCATTTTTTCCCCCCTGTTTTGGAGCTCCGATCACTTGCAATTTTTTGCTTTTGTTTGTATCACACATAATTCTCAGGTTTTTTCATTTTTCTTTGTTATTTTTTTCTGATTTTTCCTCCAACAAAGTTGTATCCAAGTGTTTGTCTTCAATTTCACTAATCCTGTCTTCCATTGTTTCAAACCTGTTCCTCAGCCCTTCTATAACACCATCCATTTTTGAAATCTTGTTGTTTATCTTTTGGATTTCTAATTGTTATTTTTGTATGATTTCTAGTTGTGAATTTATTTTGGCATTTTGTTCCTGTATTATTTTCCTGAATTCTTCCATTTTTTTGGTCTGTATTTTCCATGAATTTGTCTGCCTTTTCCATGAATTTGTGTATTTTTTCCTCATTTTTGTCTGCTTTTTGCTTCAACTCTTGGATAATTCTGAGTATTAGAGCTTTGTATTCTGTATCAGGTAGTTCTAGTGCCTTTTCTTCTACTGGAAAGTCATCTGGTTTTTTATTTTGGATGCTGCTGGAACCATCCTGTCCTTTTTTTTTTTTTTAATATATGTTTTGATATGCCTGTTGTCTTTGGGACATTCAGTAGTTATTTTCTTCATTTATTGATTGTAGATCTGTTTGTTTTGTCCTGCTTTTTTGTTTTATTTGGTTATGTCTGAGCAGGTGGGCTGTGTATTCTTTGTTGTTTGCTCGTCTATGAACATTATACTTTCACCTCCTTGTTCAATGGGCAGGGTCAGTTGCTCAGTTGTGGTGCAGCAGGGCAGGTCCAGCTGAAGGGGAGGGGCTGGGATGTGTTGTTTGTGGCACTTACTTGGGCAAAGAAGATGAGCTGGTGGTCAGTGCGGGGCCTGTGCTGCTTGGGAGTGCAATGTTCAGCACATGGTGCAGATAGGCAGGAGGGAGGGGAAGGGGAAGGTTGTGATGTATGGAGCTAGGATAAGTATTGAAAAGAAGAGAGAGGAGAGAGAAACAGGAGCAAAAAAAAAGTGCTGAGGGAGCTCACTGTTAGAGTGGCGAGACAAGAAACCAAGAAATGGGAAAAAAAAAAGAAAGAAAGAAAAAGTAAAGAAAAATAAATAAATAAATGCCCCCAGGGATCCCACTGGTACAGCTGTGCAGACCTGAGAAGCAGCTCCCAAGCCATGCAGTACAGCCCAGCTAGAAGAGGTGGAGATGATACACAGTGCCAGGTATTCAGGAGACAGGAAAAGAAGGTAAGTAGAAAGAGACAAGAAACTGAGAAACAAAGAAAAATAAAAAGGAAAGAAGAAAGAGAAGACAAACAAACAAACAAGAAAAAGCCCCCAGGGATCTCACCAGCATTGCTGCGTCGACTGGGGAAACGACTGAGGGAAGCAGTTCCCAGCTGAGCAGCCTCCACAGCCTGTCAAGAAGAAGCAAAGATGGCACATGGAGTCAGTTGTTCAAGAGAAAGGAGGGGGAGGAGGTGAGAGGCAGGGAAGAAACCAAAAGAGGCTGAAAAAAAGCAATATCAGCAACAAACAAATGGCCATGAGGAAGCTGGCTGGTGTGGGTGGGGCAAATCTGAGTGGCATGGAACCGGTGCCTCCCATGCTGTGGTCACTGCCTCCTGGGAAGTGGCAGATTGGCACTCTGGGAAGCCAGGAATCGACCCACTGGGAAGCTGAGGATTGGCCAGCTGGAAGTAGGGAAGGTCAAGCAGGGGAAGGCAAGGTAGGGGGTGGGGAAGCGTATCTCACTGGTTACAGGGTTCTCTGTCTCCTGCTGGGAGCTCTGTGAATCTGCTTTCCCATACTCCCTATTTGTGAATCTTGGACAGGAGCCCAAGATGGTGGATCAGTGCTGTGTTAGCCGATACGGGATCTCTGCTCATAACTCTCCTCGCTCTCTGTTCTCTATCAGTATCTTATTCCATTCGATGCTTGGTTGAATTATCTCTTCATTTGATGCTTAGGGTTCCAGGATTGACATTTGTCTGTTTTATTTAGGTTTTTTGGTCTTTGCTGTGGAGGGACTGCGTGTGGCTTCTGTGTATAGCACCATGTTGGCTCTGCCTCTATTTTGATGTTCTTTAATTTATTTCAGCAATGTTTTGAAGTTCTCAGTATTAAGATCTTACATTCATATTAGAATTATTCCTATTATTTGGTGATTTTGTAAATGGTGTTTATTTTAAATTTTCTGTTCCCAGTTTTTTTTTATGATATAGAAATGTAATTGATTCTGCATATTGACTTTGATATGCAGTAACTTTGTTCATTTTACTTATGTACACTTATAATATTTGTAGATTTTTTTTTATCTTCTATGAACGCACGGGTAGTCCCTGACTTATGACGGGGCTCTGTTCCAATGACTCTGTTGTAAGTCAGTTCTGATGTAAGTCAAATACCTCATTTTTAAAAAACCTTTCATTATTATTGCCTTTACTATCAGCGTCTTTATAAATATGATCTTTTTCTGTCTTTGGGTTTTGGAAACATTACATATAAACATCTGAGAGGGAACATCTGAGAATAACATCAGCAAATTAAGCACGACAACATTGTATGTAGTACATACATGCAGTCCCTGGATTACAATCGAGTTCTGTTCCTAAGTCTGTCTTTAAGTCAAAGTTGTACATATGTCTAATGTCAGTCAAATGTTTATCTTTGTACATAGTATATAGTGTACCTTTCCTGCATAAAGAACATTAAAGTAACACTTCCAAATATACTAAAACATATTTTTTTCACCATACAGACATTTTAATTTATTGTACACGTATTATGTACACAGGTAAAAAAAGAATAAAGACCTGACTCTGTAGAACATGAGAAGACAATAAATAGAACAAAGATAGGTGCTATTATACACATGGAACGAATGAACATAAATCATGTAAGATTTAATATGTGATCTTCAACTACATTCACATTACATACATAGTTTTAATACTATCTTAACCTTTTACAATGAAAAAGGCTTACATGAAACTGTAGAATTGGTAAGTATTACTTCAGTGCTTTATAAAATAATTTTATTGACCATAATTATGTGTGGGAAGAAGAGAACTGTTTACTGTATATGTATATTGTCCTGTTTATGGAGACATGATTTAACAGTGAAGTTACAGGTCTTTATATCATAAGGAAAAAAAGTTTAAGTGTTATTTTAGAAATGCTACCTAAACTATGACACTTCTTAAATAGTGTATATATTTCATTGCTAACTCCATTCTAATAGTCTATAAACACACCAAATGAAGCTATGGAAGTTAATATTTTAGTATTTTAGATATTCAAGTTACAGAAGGAACTAAAGAAAGGAACTCAGACTAGATTTAAAGTTTCTAATATCCACTAAATTTGACAGATTTTCCTTCTTACCACTAAGTATCTTCTCTTAGAAATGGAGTATTCAGTTAATTTATTCTTCTTGATGATCTCAGTTAGAAGTAGAAAGAGGCCAAGAGGCCACAGGTACAAACTCACTAGCATCGATGAAAAAGTAACAGTGAAGAACCATAGGCAGTCCAAGGGTCGTACAGAGCACAGCAGTCTGGGTGACAAGAATTTGGTGAAAAAACAAGCTAAGTCTTATGTGTCTAAATGGAGGGAGTCACTCTACACATTACAATTGTTGACTTTCATACCCATCCAGAATCATCAAAGAGAGGCAAAATAGAAGTTAGTATTCTGTTTCAAGGCAATGAAGTATATCAGAAATTTTAAAACATGTCCCTGCAAAATTATAAATTCTATCTAGAAACACCTCATTTTCTAATGATGCAGCTTTACTGGAGTTACATCGAATGACTTATAGTGTTTCTATAGTTTTAGACTTCTTTAAAGTGAACAAGCCAACATTATGATGGAGCTTGTTCATCAAGGAACATAGTGAACTAGCTAACAAAATCGTCCTGTCTTCAAGAAAAACTAGTCTCTGTTGAGATAGACAAAGAAGGATTGAGATTCTGATGCATAAAAGGCAACTCCTGCTAAATGTGAAAATGGAAGAGGCTGCACAGGCCCGGCTCACTGTTATTTACTCCCCATTGCTAACCGCCACATTGTCTCATGATCTTGTTTTTCCCTCCAGTTCCAGTCTCTACAAAAGGTTTAAGATTAACTGATGTTCCTCCTTGGAGTGTGGAAAACAAGTGATAATGATCTAAGGATGAAAACTGAACAAAGCACCCATCTTGGGACAAGAAAAACCAGGATGTCACCAGATAATCCCCAAGAATGTCACCAGATAACCCCCCAGAATACCAGTAGAAGATTAACTCATCTAGGATATCACCACCTCAAGGGGAAACGAACACAAACTTCTAAGATACATAATCCTGTCCCTATAAAAGCCTTCAGCCAATCTCCAGTGGGGGAGACGGGTTTTTTGGAGGACTCTATTTCCCTCTGTCTCCTATATATAGATATATAATAAACCTCTTGCTCCTCACCTCACCCCTGTCTCAGAATTGGCTATTGTGGCAGGCGGCTCCAATCTGCATTATTGCGGTAACAAAAATAGTAAAGGAGCTCAGTGCCATGAATACTTAGAATACTCAGGTACTTGGCCAACCCCAGACCTAAGAGAAATGCAAAGCCACAAAAAAGAAAGTAAAAAAAACTCCAGGAGTAACAAAAACCCCATTCCTTATTACAGCTTTATTTCTTCTCGGTTGTTTTGGTCGCTAAGTACATCAGGCACAGTGCTGTGTTAGGACGGCATACAAAAGCATCACTTTCACTTCCTAGCTCTGTTAACTGTTCTAATGAAGGCACACAAGGATGATGGTCTTTTAACATATCTGGCAATCTAGAAGTCTTATCTAGAAGACATCGAGACCATCTCGCTGATGTTAGAAACTTGAACTCTTTAAATATAGAATTTGTTTCGTCAAACTGAATCTCCTTTTTTGCACTTGGCAAGCATGGCGTAGTAAATACATTATATGTCATCAAACAACTCTCCTTAGTTTCTTTTTTGGGAGTTTTAACATCATTGGCCGGATTTTTTGTTTTGTCCCCTTGTTCTTTTTCACAATCATGAAATATCACACGTCTATGATGTTTATTTTCCATTTTCAGTTTTCCTGGCTCTAGACTAACACCTATGTCTTCAATGTTGACTTTCTTGGACTTGTTCCATGGTTGCCTCCTCAATATCTGCAAAATTAACTTTTTCTGGACTCTTCATTGTTAGAATATCTGCAATTGCGTGTCGTATCTCTTCAATAGGCTGAATCCCTGCCAGGATGGCCTTCTCACAGATGGTAATAATATGTTCAGTAGGACTTGTGGCTGGTTCAAGACATGCAAGGCACATCCAATACTTAACACCAGTTTTTTAGCATCTGGAATATTTTTAATCAGGTTATGCCATGTGACCGATATTTCTTCTTTTGGGCATCCCTCATTAAATCAGGTTCAGGCATTCAGAGAATGCCTCGTTTACTTTTTCAGTAAATAATCTTTGTTCATCTTCTTCTGCCATGGTAGGCCAGAAGGATCCAGCTGGTTTTTCATTTTGCTCTGTAGTCTCAGGCTGGGTAACGACTGAGCTCGGAGGCCTTTTTGGCACTCTTCCTTTGCCAGCTTTCTACTCAGTCAGATGATCTGTTCTGTGGTTTCTTTGGGCTGAGCCGATCTGTTACTGACACTTGCCTTTGCTGTAGTATGTCTTCGCTGGTCGATGGGTTCTGACTTTTCCATCAGTTTGATATTAGAAGGTGAAGCAGGCCTGGCTACAATTTCAAGATGGCTATGCTTCTTGATCGGGCCTCATTTCTTTTTATGTCCTGAGCAGAACTGGTTTTGACACGAGATAAATCTGCTTTTAATTCAATCAGTTCTTTTCTACAAAGCCCTTTCTGAATTGTCACATTGGCAGAGGTTCTATCGATGCCTTGTTTCACCTCGTCCTGGGTGTTATTGTGGTGGCTTCTAATAGGCGGTTGCACAAGTTGTCTGCTCTGAGATACAGTGCTCACAATTCTACTGGTAGTGGTCACATTTGAGGCTCTATAACTTTTTGCTGTTACACTGCTGGTGTTCATAGGCTGAGGCTTGGTGGCATTAGAGATGGTATCTGAAGTTTCCTTGTTTGCTGCAAAACTCTCATTTTTGACTTGTACAGGTTTTCTGAACAAATTAATCTTAGACTCAACAACCTGGCCACAATAAGACCCAAGCACAGCTTTCTTGAGCATACTAGCCTCTTGCTTCAGTTTTTCTGTAAGCATTGGTTTCTTTTTATTATTATTATTTTTTTTAAGGTGGAATGGCTGGCTAAATGTCATACGTTGATTTTGGACATCATCTTCAATTGGTAACAGCCGAAGAGGTTGATTATTATAAAAATTATGTGTATCAACTTCTAAAGTTGAATTGGTTAATTCATTAGAAGGTTTTGAAGGAATACAATTTTTTTCCATTGTCACATTATTTTTGCTGTCTGTAGGTCCATTGACATTTTCTTCTTTAGCCATTTTTGTTTTAAGTTTAGGAATATTTATCCCGTTTTGGACCTGGTCTTTAGATACCATCACTCTCTGGTCTCTTCGAAGGCGGGCTGCGTCCTCTGACTAGGGGGTATCTGCAGGTTCAGGGGCACGGCTGCGACGCTCATCGCAGGCGGGGAAGGAGGGCTCCTGTCTCGGGTCTGCCTGCCTCACGTCCCTACAGATTAGGCAGCCTGCGCGCTCAAAACACTGCCACCGTCTGTCGAAACACCTTTAACATAATAATACACCTACTCCTCACTTATCCACTATCTCCTTATCCAACATTTTGCATTTACAACCACTTCGAAAAAATTTTCAGGCCGCACCTCCTTTGGTCAAGGCCAGACGCGAGGCCACGGCAGGGCCGGGGGCGCCCTCTGTGGGCCATCCCGAATGATGCACTGGAGGCCCCAGTGATGACCAGATCATCAGAGGGATGGCAGCTGATTGGTCGTGAGACGCCTTCTCCTGCTTCCGCGACCTGTCTGTCTTTCCACGGAGAGCGCGGGGTGATGGCGGGAAGATGCAAGGTCACAGGCGGGCAACGGGAGGCCAGGCAAGGGCGGGAAGGTGCCAGGGAGGTCGATGTGGGGGGTGGTTTGGGAAAGGGGTGAGAAGGAAGGGAGCCACTTGGGGCTACCAGGCTAGGGCAGACGGAGGAGGAGTGGAGTCCCTGCCATGGGCTCGTGGGGGAGGCGGTGGGCAACACCTCACCACCACCACCACTCCCAACTCCCGAAGGAGAAGGAAGTCGTGGTGGGGCAGGCGTGGTGGGGCAGGCGGCCTGCTGCGCCACATGCATCCCCGGAAGTGGGGAGGGTGGCCAATGGGCAGTGAGCGATGGGGGGGTGGCGGTGGGGAACAGCTGCACGGAAAATGAGCCGAGTCCTTAGACTCTCCCATAACTCCCGTTTCACATAATGACCTGGTCTTTGTAACCTAATCATGTTGATAAGTGAGGAGTGGGTATACTGTAATAATAATAGTAATGTTTTGATGTGTGATACAAAGTAGTGCCCATTTATTGATTATGAACCGTTATATGTACCTCGAATTTGTAATATAATAGGCTTTCAAGGGTTGGTTCCTAACTACCGGTTGTAGGTAAGTTGGATGTTTGTAACCTGGGGACTGCTTGTACTATGACACAGGCAGGTTGCTGGGTGTGGCTGAAAATGATTATATAAATTGCAGTAAGGTTCATAGCCCCATTCCTCCACTGCTTTCCCATCAACTGCACTGGAGCCTCGACCAGAAGCATGGTGCCCCGACTCTTGGGTAAGCCAACCCCACCCCAAATCCAGCCTAAGTGTTATTGCGTCCCTCATACGTCTCCAGACTTCAAACCTACTTCTCTTTCCTCCGTTCAGTTGTGGAATTCCCACCTTGTAATCACCTTTGTGTCGTATCTGACTGAACTGCAGTCTTTCTCCCAATCTGCAAATGACAGAATCTTAACTCTTCCCAGAGCCCTCCTTCTATTTCTATATCTGTCAAGACTCCCACCTAGAGTTGGTCTCAAAATCCACTCTGAGCTGTCACCCGCAATGGAAGAAGCTCAGTGACATCATCCTGTGCCTCGTGAACATGACCAGATGGCTACACTCCCAGCATCATTGTCATTTCCCTTTCACTTCTCAGCTGCTCTTGGCTCAGAAGGAGTCACAGGTGAGGACAGGTGTAATGAGGAGGGGAGGGGAGGAGAAGGCAGCATTATGGATGGGGGTGGGGGCCCCCCGAGGCCCCAGGCTGGTCCTTGGAGCCCACTCCAGCTCTGACTCCCCCAGACTCTGGACTGTGGATGTGCCCACTGGTGCCCAGGTGTGGGGACGAGATCTACAACCTCTTGAAGCAATGCTGTGACGAGAGGGCTTTCCTGTGCTTGAACTGGACATGTCTCTGTGGTTCTAGATGCACCCTCTGGCCCTTGAGTCCATCGACCTGCAGCATCAGACGATTATGTGTGTTAAGGGGTATTACCATCTTAGTGATATGAAGTCTTCCAATTTATGAATATGGATGTCTTTCCATTCATTTATATACTCCTTAATTTATTTCAGCCCTGTTTAGTCATTTTCCATGCGCACATCTTGTGCTATTTTAAAAATTTATTTCTAAGTATGTTATTCTTTTTTATGCTACCGTAAATGGAATTGCCTTCTTAATTTCATTTTTGGATTTTTCTTTGCTGGTGTATAAAACCAACTGATGTTCACGTGTCATCTTGTATCTTGCAATCTTCCCGAACTTGTCTATTAGTTCTAATAGTGGTTGTCATGGATTGAATTGTGTCTCCCAAAAACATATGTCAACTTGGTTAGGCCATGATTCTCAGTATTGTGTGGTTGTCCTCCATTTTGTGATTTTCCTATGTGTTATAAATCATAATATCTGCCTGTGGTTAAAGAGGATTAAGGTGGGATGTAACACCCTTGCTCAGGTCACACCCCTGATCCAATGTAAAGGGAGTTTCCCTGGGGTGTGGCCTGCACCACCTTTTATCTTACAAGAGATAAAAGGAAAGCGAAGCAAGCAGAGAGTTGGAGACATCATACCACCAAGAAAGCAGTGTGGGGAGCAGAGCGTGCCCTTTGGACCTGGGGTTCCTGCACAGAGAAGCTCATGGTTCAGGGGAAGATCGATGACAAGGTCCTTCCTCCAGAGCCGACACAGAGAGAAAGACTTCCCTTGGAGCTGATGCCCTGAATTCGGACTTCTAGCCTACTAGACTGTGAGAAAATAAACTTCTGTTTGTTGAAGCCATCCACTTGCGGCATTTCTGTTACAGCAGCACTAGATGACTAAGACACCATCCATTTGTTGGATTTTTTTAATTTAGAAAATATGATCATAGAAATAATAACAGCTAAGATTTACTGTTGTACTCATCACTGTGAAGTCCAGTTATGGATTATTTCTCCGTGGAGAAGGAGGCTTGGAGGAGACAAAGCTGGATAAAGCCCGGTTGTGTGACTGGAGGCCCATGGCTTGACCACTTCATCTTTCTCCTGTGCTGAGTCAGAGCTTCCCTCACGGAGCCACCTCCGGGGCTCCACTCCCAGCCCTGCAAGCCCTGTGTTCCCGATCCTGGAGCCTGCTCTGTCCTCCATGCCTGGTGAGTCACTGAGGCTTGGGGCTTCCTGCGAGGGCGAGAGCGTGCTGGGAGCCTGGCAGCTCACCTCGCCCCAAAAGGCGGAGGCTTTAGGCCCAGTTCGGCTCACTTTGGGATGTCATTAAACTCACAAACATTTCTTCCAAACGCCCTCTCCAATGCCTCTTTCTTTCCTCCCTTCCCACCCCCACAGCAATTCTGAGCTGCAGGGCCCCAGCCACATAGGAGCTGGGAATCCAGAACAGGCACCCACCCTCTTGGTGTTGCCTGCATGTCCGCCTGGAAACCGTGACCACGGAGGAGGCCTGCCCTGCGCCACAGTTGGACGTGGTGCCCCTCCCAGCAGGAGGGCACAGGGCAGCCAGCCCACCTTCCCAGAGGCCGCCAGGAAACCCTTTTCCAGGGAGGGAATGATCCGCAGCCATTGTCACCATGCCCACTGCCTCGTTAATGCACAAAATAGTTATATAGTAGAGTTTTTACTATTGTCATAAATGTAAAATGTCACATAACTAGATAGTCAATAAGTGACGGGTAGGTGTATACAATATATATGTATAAACCAAGTCTCTCTCTTCAAATATATATACTTATGTGATGCCGTCTAGACAGAAATTTACAGATCACTGTAGCTCACTTTAAAAACAGGATAATAGAAGTCTGTGAGACATGTCATGAACAATGATAAAAGAAATATAACATAAAGTTAAACCTCTATAAGGTGGCCTTGAGACATCAGAAATATCATAAACAACCTTCCTAAGTTGGCTTGGCTCACACCTGACATGGTAAATGTAACGTGACGGTGGCCTTAAGACTTGAGGAATGTCATAAACAACCACTTAATCTCTAAACGATGCAACATTAAGTGAATGCCTGACCTTGAAGGGTACATAGGGTCACTATGAGTCAGAACCGACTTGATGTCACCTAACAACAACAGGTGGCTTAAAAGAAGCACTGGCGGCACAAATGGTTAAAGCACTGGTCTGCTAACCAAAAGGTTGGTGGTTCAAGCCCACCTAGTCACTCTTCAGGGAAAGACCTGGTGATCTGCTTTCAGAAAGATTACAACCAAGAAAACCATATGGAGCAATTGTACTCTGTCACATCGGGTCGCTATGAGTCGAAATCAACTTGATGGCAACCTAACAACAACAACAGGTGGCTTGAAACGATAGAAATTGATTCTCTTACAATTCTGGAGGCTGGAAGTCCTGAATCAATGTGTAGGCAGGGTTGTGTACCCTCTATACACTCTAGGCGGGGCTTCTGTTCCTTGCCTCTTCCAGCTTCTAAGGCTGCCTGCATTCCTGGGCTTGTGGCTGCATCCCTCCAATCTCTGCTGCTGTGGTCACACTGCCTTCTCCTCACCAATATTACTCTCCTCTATGTGTCTCTTATAAGGACACTTGTCATTGAAATTAGGGCCATCCAGGTAATCCAGGATGATCTTCTTGTCTCAATATCCTTAACTCTATCTGCAATGTCATTTTTCAAATGAGGTCACACTCACGGTTTCTGAGGATTAAGACCAGACAGATCTTTTGTGAGGGCACCATTCAGCCCAGTACACCAAACCACAGATACATTATATCATCTATTTTTGTGTATATTTTCTGTCTCCTCTAAATAAGATTGAAGCCCCATGTTTTGCTCACTGCTGTATTCTCAGCACCTAGGACAGTAATCGACACAAATAGGCATTCAAGAATATTTGTGAAAAAATCAACAAAACCGAACCATTGCCAATGAGTCGATTTCAACCCATGGAGCACCCCCATGTGTTACAGAGCAGAATTTCTCCATAAGGTGTTCTTGGCTGTAATCTTTACAGAGGCAGATCCCCAGGCTTTTCTTCCTTGGTGCCATGGGTGGGGGAGAGGGGGAGGTTTGAACCACCGACCTTTAGGTTAGTAGTTGAGTGCAAACCATTCGTGCCACCCAGGGACCTCTTTGTGAATAAGTATGTGAATGGAAAAGTGAATTTACACACCCTGGTATTAATTTTTTATTTTTAAATTTAACAAACAGTAAAATTGACTTTTTAAACATACATTTGTGTAAGCTTTAACACATGTATGAATTCATGTAACCACAACCACAGTCAGGATACAGAATATTTCCTTCACCCAAAATGACTCCCTCATGAAGTCCCTGTGTGGTCACACCATCCCCCCACCCCTAACCCCTGGCAACCACAATGCTACCTTTTTAGTTTTGCCTTTTCCAGAATGCCATATAAACAGGAAAACATACCTAATGTAATCTTTTGAGATTGGCTTCTTTCACCAGGAAAATGCCTTTGAGATCCATCCAAGTTTTATGTATCAATACTTCCTCTTCATTGCCGAGTAGTGTTCCGCTGTATGGATATACCAATTTATCTATCAATTCACCTGCTGATGGATATTTGGGTTGTTGCCAGCTTTGGACTATTACAAACAAAATTGCTGCAAACATTCATGTACTTTATTTGTGAAAATATAAGTTTTTGTTTCTCTGGGATAGATACCCAGGAGTGCAATTGCGGGGTGGTGTGGTAAGTGTACCTCTAACTATATGGAGGTTAATTCTTGTAGTAATCACCTTTATGATTTTCCTCCATAATCAATTGTACTTGTTAACTAACTAGAGCTTTCTCTTTCATGTGGCCATGAACACTTTGGCTACTGGTTCAAAGTTATGGATGAAGGACCAAGCTAACTAATTTAGGAAACAAGCCGGTGGTTCCTCAGGGCTGTTTTTCCAGTAGCTGTTCCGTGTAAGTGGGTGGTGGGTCTCAACAGGGCATTCCTCTTAGGGTGCAAGGGCAGGAGAAGGCATGCTGAGGACTGTCATCTATCAATACACACCCATACAATCACATACCTGACAAATTAGGAGGTAGGGGCTAATTTATATAATGAACTGGACAAGTCACTCGGAAGTATTGCACACACTTAACAGGGCAGAGGAAGAACTTCTCCCACAAACAAGGTGCTTTTACAACACCCCGAAGTCTCTGCCTTCTCCCTCTTTGATCTACCCAGTCTCCTCACTGTGACATGGGGAGGAAGCCAATTGAGAGGGGAGAGGGACACTCCAGTAATAGCCCTGGTGACGCAGTGGTTAAAAGCTCGGCTGTTAACTAAAAGATCAGCAGTTCGAGTCCACCAGCCGTTCCTTGGAAACACCATGGGACAGTTCTACTCTGACCTAAGGGGTCGCTATGAGTCAGAATCGACTTGATGGCAATGGGGTTGGTTTTGGTATTACCTGATCACACAGATAAATAGCGGTGGTAACAATACAATAATAGTAAGAAACATGGATGGACCATTTCTTTGGACATGACACTCTACAAACGTGCTGCCTTTCAATCCATGCAATGACCCCAAGAGGTCAGTCTATGACTGTCTCTGCCTTTGTCAGTCTCCCTAATGGGTTTTTTTTTTTTTTTTTTTTTTGCAGCCTCTGCTCTTCTTCTAGATGATGCTTCAACTTCCTAATACATCCTCCAACTAACTCTGAAGAGTAATGTCATGGATTGAATTGTGTCCCCCCAAAATATCTGTCAACTTGGCTGGGCCATGATTCCCATTATTGTATGATTGCATACCATTTTGTAATCTGATGTGATTTCCTTATGTGTTGTAAATTCAAACACTATGACATAATAAAATGGATTAGCAGCAGTTATACAGATGAGGTATACAAGACTGGATAGTGTCTTAAGCCAGTCTCTTTTGAGATATAAAAGAGATAAGTGAGCAGAGAGACATAGGAACCTCATACCACCAAGAAAGAAGTGCCAGGAGCAGAGTGCGTCCTTTGGACCTGAGGTTCCTGTGCAGAGAAGCTCCCAGACCAAGGCAAGATTGATGACACGGGCCTTTCTCCAGAGCCAACAGAGAAAGCCTTCTCCTGGAGCTGATGCCCTGAATTTGGACTTGTAGCCTACTGGACTGTGAGAAAATAAACTTCTCTTTGTTAAAGCCATCCACTTGGGGTATCTGTTATAGCAGCACTAGATGATTAAGACAAGTAATAAACATCGCAGGCCTGGAGGTGGGTTGAGATGCAGAGTATACAGATCTCTTGAAACTTCCAGGGTGGAGGAGTGTGGGAGGTCTAGAAACTGCTGGTGCTTGGTTGGGGGCTTGCACTCAGAGGAGGGAGAGCCAAGGAATCTCTATCAACTGGGCTGTCCCTCGGCAGTGATCAAACCAAGAAGCTCACAAGAGTCACAACTTTGATAGGCTGCAGGGTAGCATTTATGCTGAGGTGAGGGGGCCAGGAAGGTGGCAGCCAGCTGAAACAGGTTTATAGGTCTTCTGCTAAATTTATAATTTGTTTTTTCTCACACGTTGCTATGATTACGTTCCACTCTTCTTAGCAATGTGGCTGCTTATGTTGCAATATGACACGATCAGGTTCCCTGGGTGTGGCTGAAATCACTTCCCCTATAAGCCTCAGTAGAGGTCTCAGTCTCACTCTCCCGCTGCTCCCGCATCAACTGCCCTGGAGCCTGGTCCAAAAGCATGGTGTCCAGAATCTTCGGTAAGTCAGCCCAGCTCCAAGTCCAGCCTAAGTGTCAATGCATTCGTCATATACCTCCAAACCTCAAACCTACTTCTCTCTCCTCTGTTCAATTGTGGACTTGCCGCCTCGCAATCCCCTTTCTGTCATATCTGATTGAACTGCAGTCTCTCTCCCAATCTGCAAATTTCAGAATCTCAACTCTTCCCAGAGCCTTCTCTGTATTTCCAGATCAGTTCAAGGGCAGGACGGTCCCATCATCACAGCACAGCTCTAAGGGGTTGTAGATCTCGTCTCCACACCTGCGTGCTGGCTGGCACATCCACAGTCTAGAGTCTGGGGGAGCCAGAGCCGGAGTGGGCTCCAAGGACCAGCCTGGTGTCTCTGGGGGTCCCATCCCTATCCATAGTGCTGCCTTCTCCCTCCTCTCCTTCTTCCTCACTACACCTGTCCTCGCCTGTGACTCCTTCTGAGTCTGAGTCTAGGAGTTCAAGATGCCCACCTAAAGTTAGTCTCAAAACCCACTCTGAGCTGTCACTAGCAATGAAGAAGCTCAGTGACATCATCCTGTGCCCCATGAAAGTGACCAGGCAGCTACATTCCCAGCATCATCCTCATTTCCCTTTCACTTCTTAGCTGCCATCTTCATTTTTGAACAATCGCCCTTCCATGATCTTTATCTTTTAGGTTTTATATTTAGGTATTTGATCCATTTGGAGTTAGTTTTTGTGTATGGTGTGAGGTAGGGGTCCTCTTTCATTTTTTTACAGATGGACATCCAATTTTGCCAGCACCATTTGTTAAAAAGACTGTCTTTTCCCCATCTAATGGACTCTGGTCCTTTGTCAAAGATCAGCTGACCATAGGTGGATGGATTTACATCTGGGTTTTAGATTCTGTTCCATTGGTCTACGTGTCTGTTGTCGTACCAGTACCAGGCTGTTGTGACTACCGTGGCTGTATAGCAGGTTCTGAGATAAGTATTATGAGGCCTCCCACTTTGTTCTTTTTCTTCAATAGTGCTTTGCTTATCCTGGGGCTCTTTCCCTTCTATATAAAGTTAGTGATTAGTGTTTTCATTTTGCTAAAGAATACTGTTGGTATTTGGATCAGGATTGCCTTTATAGCTGTAGATTGCTTTGGGTAGAATTGTCATTTTCACGATGTTGGGTCTTCCTATCCATGATCATGGTATGTTTTTCCATTTATGTAGATGTCTTTTGGATTCTTGCAGTAGTGTTTTGTAATTTTCTTTCTATAGGCCTTTTATATCCCTGGTTAGATTTATGCCTGTTTTATATTTTTAGAAGCTATTATAAATGGTATTGTTTTCCTGATTTCCTTTTTGAAGTTTTCTTTGTTGGTGTATAGGAATCCAACTGATTTTTGTATGTTTATCTTGTGTCTTGCTGCTCTGCTGAATCTTTCTATTAGTTCCAGTAGCTTTCTCGTGGAATTTTTGGGGTTCTCTACGTGTAGTATCTTATCACCTGTGAATAAGGATAGTTTTACTTCTTCCTTTCCATTCTGATGCCCTTTATTTCTTTTTCTTGCTTTATTGCTCCAACTAAGACTTCCCACACAATGTTAAATAGGAGTGGTGATAAAGGGCATCCTTGTCTTGTTTTTGTTCTCAGGAGGAACGCTTTCAACCTCTCTCAGTTGAGAATGATGTCTGTTGGTTTTGTATAGACCCCCTTTATTATGTCAAGGAATTTCCCTTCTATATCTATTTTATTGAGAGTTTTTATCAGGAATGGGTGTTGATTGACATGATCATGTGATTCTTTTCTTTTGTTCTATTTATGTGGTGGATTATGTTGATTGATTTTTTAATGTTGAACTGTCCTTGCATAGCTGGTATGAATCCCACTTGGTCGTGGTGTATTATTTTTTTGATATGATGCTGAATTCTATTGGCTAGAATTTTTGCACCTATATTAATGAGAGATATTGGTCTGTAATTTTCTTTTTTTGTGGTGTCTTTTCATGGCTTTGGTATTGTGGTTATGCTGGCTTCATAGAATGAATTTGAGAGTATTCTTTCCTTCTCTATGCTCTGAAATAGTCACACAAGTACTATGTGAACTCTTCTGTGAATGTTTGGTAGAATTCTCTGGTGAAGCTGTCCAGGCCAGAGATCTTTTTTTAGGGGGGGGGGGGTGGGAGTGGAGGTTTTTTTTTTTTTTTAATTACCTCTTCAACCTCTTCTATTGTTATGGGTCTGTTTATATTTTTTATCTCAGTTTGTGTTAGTTTAGGTAAGTAGTGTGTTTTTAGAAATTTGTTTATTTCCTTTAGGTTCTCAAATTTGTTGGAGTACAGTTTTTCACAGTATTCTGTTATGATCCTTTTTATTTCAGCTGGGTCTGCTGTAATGTCCCCCATCTCATTCTTATTTGGGCTATTTAATTCCTTTCCTGTTTTTCTTTTGTCAGTTTGGCCAATGGTTATTCAATTTTGTTGATCTTTTTAAAGAACCAACTTTCAGTCTTGTTGATTCTATTGTTTTTCTATTCTCTATTTCATTTATTTCTACTCTAATCTGTATTATTGCCTTTCTTCTAGTGGCTGGGTTTCTTTTGCTGTTCTCTTTATTTGTTCAAGTTGTAGGGCTAACATTTTGATTTTGGCCCATTCTTCTTTTTTGATGTGTGTGTTTATTGCTTTCAATTGACCTCTGAGCACTGTCTTTGCTGTGTCCCAAAGGTTTTGGTATGAAGTGTTCTCATTCTCATTTGATTCTAGGAATTTTTTGATTCCCTCTCTGATTTCTTCTCTTCCCCAGTTGTGTTTAAAATCAAAAAACACATTACCATCGAGTTGACTCCAACTTATAGTGACCCTATAGGACAAAGCAGAACTGCTCCATAGAGTTTCCAAGGAGTGCCTGGTGGATTCGAACTGCTGACCTTTTGGATAACCGCAGTAGCTCTTAAGCACTACACCACCAGGGTTTCCAGTTGTGTTTAAGCAAGGTGTTATTCAGTTTCCAGGTATTTGATTTTTTTCCCTTGTTCTTCCTGCTATTGATTTCTACTTTTATGGCATTGTGATCAGAGAGAATGCTCTGTATTATTATTTCTATGTTTTGGATTTTATTGAGGGTTGCTTTGTGGCCTAAAATGTGGTCTGTTCTGGAAAAAGTTCCATGTGTGTTGGAAAAGAATGTATGCTTTGCTGCTATTGGTTGGAGTGTTCTATATATGTCTAGGAGGTCAAGTTGGTTGATTGTGGCCTTTAGATATTTTCTATCTTTGCTGAGTTTCTTTCCAAATGTTCTGCCCCTTACTGAAAGTGGTGGGTTGAAGTCTCCTACTAATATTGAGGAAGTGCCTATTTCTCTTTTCAGTGCTGTTAGAGTTTGTTTTATGTATTTTGGAGCCCTGTCATTGGGTACGTAGATGTTTATTAAGGTTATGTCTTCTTGGTGGATTGTCCCTTTAATCATTATATAATGTCCTTCCTTTACTTTTATGATAGATTTTGTCTTAAAGTCTATTTTATCTGATATTAGTATTGCCACTCCTGCTCTTTTTGGTTACTGTTCGCTTGGTATATTTTTTCCATCCTTTCATTTTTAATATATGTCTTTGTGTCTAAGGTGTGTCTCTTGTAGACAGTATATTGATGGGTTCTATATTTTTTATCCATTCTGCCACCCTCTGTCTCTTTACAGGTGCATTTAAGCCATTTACGTTCAGTGTGATTATTGATAGGTATGAATTTATTGCTGTCATATTGTTGTCCTTTTTTTGTGTGTGTGGTGCTGACGTTTTCTTTGTTCCTGTTACTTTCCTGTGCTGAGTTCCTTTTGTTTGTGGATTTTCATTTCTTTCATTATTATAGATTTTGTGTTTATTGAGTCTTTATGTTTTTCTTCTTTTTTATCTTGATGAGTAGGAGTGTTAACTTTCTTTGTGGTTACCTTGAAATTTACCCTTGTTTTCGCAAGTTTGAACCAGTCTTTTATTACTTGATATTGCCTTATTTCCTCTCCATTTGAAAGTTCTATACTGTCTTAGGCTGGGTTCTCTAGAGAAGCAAAACCAGTAAAGCGTATATATATGTATCTCAAAGAAATGGCTCATGCAGTTGTAGAAGCTGGAATGTCCCAAGACCAAGGGTCAGGATAGAGGCTTCTCCTGATTCACATAGCCACAGGGGCTGGTGAACCCAAGATTGGCAGGTCAGAGAGCAGAGCTCTTGCTCACAGGCTGTGACAATCAATGAAGCCCAAGATCAGCAGGCAAGACGGAAGGTAAACTGCTAGCTCAGGTTCCAAGAACTGGAGGTCAGATGAACAGGAGTCAGCTGCAGGATCCAGTACAAGCAAAAAGCCCCCAACCTTTACCAGAATGTCCACTTACATTCAATGCAGGCCATACGCCCAAGGAAACTCCCTTTCAAGTGATTGGCTACTCACAGCAGATCCTATCATGGGGGTGATCATATATTGAAAGTCAATAGGGAAGTGATCACCTGAAGAGAGGGAGGGGAGAGGGGCACCCAGTGAGGAGTCGGACTCCTGGCTACAGCTGAAGTGTGATTTTCCAGGGCTGACCATAGCCTCTGTACATTTACCTATTCTAGATATTTCATATAAGTGGCATCATGCAGCATACCGTTTTTAAGTTCATTGGTGTTATAGCATGTATCAGAATTTAATTTTGCTTTATGACTGATTAATATGCCATTATAGGCATGTACTATATTTTGTTTATCCATTCATCTGTTGATGCACGTTTAGGTTGGTTTCACTTATTGGGAATAGTATTGCAATAAATATTGGTGTACAAGTATCTGTTTGTATTCCTGCTTTCAATTCTTTTGGGTACGTACCTAGGAGTGGAATTGCTGGGCCATATGGTAATTCTATGCTTAACTTTTTAAGGAACTACCAAACTGGGCTCCACAGCAGCTGCACCATTTTACAATCCCACCAGCAATGTGTAAGGATTCCTGTTTCTACACATCCTAGGCAACACTCATTTTCCATTTTTCTGATCATAGCCATCCTAGTTAGGGTGAAGCGGTATCTCATTGTGCTTTTGATTTGCATTTCCCTAGTGACTAATGACGTTGACATCTTTTCAGAGGTTGTTGGTCATTTGCATACCTTTTTGGTGAAACATCTAATCAAGTCTTTTCTCAGTTTTTGATTTGGGTTGTTTTTCATTTTGTTGTTAAGTTGTAGTATTAATATACTCCGGATATTAAACCCTTATCAGATATAGAGTTCCCAAATATTTTATCACATTCTGTAGGTTGTCTCTTTCATTTGTTGATCAAGCCATTTGATGCACAAAAGTTTTAAATTTTGATGAAGTCAAATTCACCTACTCTGTCTTTTGTTCCATGGTTTTGGTGTCCTGTCTAAGAATTCATTTTTAAAAACTGGATCCTGAAGCATTACCCTTATGTTTTGTTCTAAGTGTTTTATGGTTTTAGTTCTTACATTTATGTCCTTGGTCCATTTTGAGTTAATTTTCGTATATGGTGTGAGGTAGGAGGCCTGCTTCATTTGTGTGCACGTGGAAATCAGGCTGTCCCAGTACCATTTATTGACTAGACTATTCTTTCTCCATTGGATGGACTTAACACTCTCATTAAAAATCAATTGGCCACAGATATGCAAGTTTATTTCTGGACTCTCAATTCTATTCCATTGGCCTATATGTCTATCATTATACCAGTACCAGGCTGTTTTGATTACTATATCTTCATAGTATGTTTTGAAATTAGGCCATGTGAGTCTTCCTACTTTGTTATTCTTTTTCAACATTGCTTTGGCTATTCAGGGCCCCTTGCTAGTCCACATAAATTTAAGGATTGGCTTTTCCATTTCTGTAAAGAAGGCTGTTGGGATTTTGATGGGGATTGTGTTGAATCTATAGATTGCTTTGGGTAGTATTGATATCTTAACAATGTCAAGTTTTCCAATCCACGAACACAGAATGTCTTCCCATTTATTTAGATCTTCAATTTCTTTAAATAATATTTTATAATTTTTAGTGTACAAATCTTTCACCTCCCTCGTTAAATTTATTCCTAGGTATTTTATTCGTTTAGATGATATTGTAAATTAAATTATTTCCTTAATTTTTTTTCAAATAGCTCATTGCCGATGTACAGAAACCTGACGGATTCTGATTTTTATGTATTGACCTTGTAACTTGCCACTTTGTTGAAGTCATTTATCAGCTCTAGTAGTTTCTCATTTGCTGCCTTCAGGTTTCCTTGGGCTTCCATAGAGACTATTTCTCTCCCTTTATCTTGTTCTTTTGAATGGGCATCATTTCTACGTCTTTGTGTGTCATTTGATTTTTTGTTTCAAGCTGGGACATTAAAATATTACGGTGTGTTAGCTTTCTCAATTACCCCCTATACCCAATGCTTACAAAAGTGCTCATTTCTGCAAGAAACTCTTAGGTGGGCACAGTCTTCAGTGTTTGCTCACCACTCCCTCCCCTGTCCTGTGAGAGCTCTGATTCAGGTCAGACCAAGGTTTCGGTACTTCAAGCCACACCCAGACTAGTCAGAACATACACTCTGAACAGTTCACCAGCAAGTTCTGTCCTATTGCATTCAGAGCCAGACACTGGGGCCCTTCTTCGTGCATAGGGGAGCTGTGGGTCATTGGGGTTCCACTGTAGTCATCTAACTTCTGTGCTGGGACAGGAATAGTAGGAAAAAAGATTTTTTCTGCCATTAAAAATTCACCTTTCTCTTTCTTCAGTTTATGGCTCATTCTTACTATCCTTTTACCTTACTTTTTCAGAGTACTTGCAGGATTGAGTACAGATTTCTAGTTGTTTTTCTTGGTGCTCATTTGGGAAGGTTGGGATCTTAGACCTGCTCACACTGCCATCTTCCCAGAAGTCCCAGAAGTTTTATCTTTAGATTACATTTGTAGTTTTGATTCTTACACAGAACTTTTCATTGTAATTACAGACTGAATTTTGTTATGGAAGACGACCAGAAAAGTGTAGAGACTTACCCTCAATTTCATCTGTGGGCAGAGGGAAACAATTCCACAGAATAAATGTCTGAGGATTGGGGAGGGCAAAAATAAAGAAACTTTACCAGGGATCCTGCACTTGGCAGCCTTGAACTCAGATGTTTATACCACCAAATATGCTGTCAAGCTTCTCAGGCCGGTCTTTGGAATTGACAAATGACTCCGGGGTAAAGGTGGTTCCAAATTTCAGGTTCAACTTTTTAAATGGCCATCCTCTTGTGAAGCTGGTTCTATTATTCCTCATTATCTTGTTAGATCGTTGATGCTTCTGAGATGTTTTTACATTTTGTCCAGTTTCTTATATTGTCTTCAGCAAGAGGGTTAGTCCAAATTGCCTAGTATGCTATTACTGTAAGCCAAGACCTAGTGTCTGAATTTTCAAATTAACCGTTAACTGACCTGTGAAGAAGCTGAGTGTCTGAAAATACTGTGATAGAAATCTGAGCAGAGTGAAAGAACTGTAGACAAGTTTAAAACATTTAAAAATTGTTAAGAACATTGTCTGTATTTTGGCTGCTAGCAGAGAGGTAAGAACTTAGTTAATACATGTGTCTGTTTCTGAAGACTAATAATAATGACTAACATTTATCAAGAACTTGATATGTGCAAAATATTATCCTAGTTTTCTTATATGTAGTATCTTATTTTATTGTGAGAAATTTGTGCGTTAGGTGCTAATTTTTATTCCAAATTCACAAAGAAAAAAATTGAATGAAGCTCAGTGATGGTAAGAAACTTGGTCAAGATCACACATCTAGGGAGAAACAGAACTGGATGTGAACTCAGAGCATCTAACTTTGGAGCCCATGCTCTTAAATACTGTTCTATGTAAGTCCTCCATGCAGGGCTGGGACTAGGGTGTGGTGAGCAAGACACATACCTCAGATGCAAAATTTAGGGGGGCACCACAAAAAGCAAGTAATCAAGATAAGAGATATTTGAATGCAATATTTTTAAAATTCTAAATTAATGCAAAAAAAAAAAAAAATCAACAATGAAACATCCCTGCCTCCGTGAATACTGTTTAAGAGGAAACGTTTCTTGAATCCCTGGTGAAACAGTTTGTTGTTTTTTGTAAAAAAAATTATTTATTCATTTTATTGTACTTTAGATGAAGGTTTACAGAACAAATTGTTTCTCATTAAACAGTTAATACACATATTGCCCTATGACAATGGTTAACCCCACGACATGGCAACACTGTCCCTTCTCGACCTTGGGTTCCCTATGACCAGCTTTCTTTGTCCCCTCCTGCCTTCTAGTCCTTGTCCCTGGTCAGGTTGTGCCCCATTAGTCTCATTTTGTTTTATGGGCTGTCTAATCTTTGGCTGAACAGTGAATCTCAGGAGTGACTTCATTACCGGGCTAAAAGGGTGTCCAGGGGCCATACTCTCGGGGTTTCTCCAGTCTCTGTCAGGCCAGTAAGTCTGGTCTTTTTTTGTGAGTTAGAATTTTGTTCTACATTTTTCTCCAGCTCTGTCCGGGACCCTCTGTTGTGATCTTGGTCACAGCAGTCAGTGGTAGTAGCCGGGCACCATCTACTGTACTGGACTCAGGCTGGTGGAGGCCACGGTAGCTGTGGTCCATTAGTCCTTTGGACTAATGTTTCCATTGTATCTTGTTTTCTTCATTCTCCTTTGCTCCCGAAGGGGTGAGACCAGTGGAATGTCTTAGATGGCTGCTCGCAGGCTTTTAAGACCCCAGACGCTACTCACCAAGGTAGAATGTAGAACATTGTCTTTATAAACTGTGTTATGCCAATTGAGTTAGATGTTCCCCGAGACCATGGTCCCCACAGCCCTCCGCCCAGCAATTCAGTCCCTCAGGGAGTTTGAATGTGTCTATGGAGCTTCCAAGACCTTTCCTTGTACAAGCTGTGCTGGCTTGGTGAAACATTTTGAACAAAAATTTTCAGGATGAGAGTTTGAATGGATACTACACTATTAGTTACCTGGGCCTTCCAGAGGTTCCCACCTCCCAAGTTCTCCCCAGAAATTCTGTTCCTGTGAATGGGCTGCTGCCTGCAGCTCTGGAGGGAAGAGGAGAATTCCAAAGAGGTGGCCGTGTTTTATAGCTTCTCTCTCTGCAGATTCCTGCGGTAGACACTTAGAGGGCGCCCTGAACCCCATTATGTTCCTTAATTTTTGCCTTGGCGGTGTTTCTTTTGGAGCCCTAGTGGACCTGTGGTTAAGCATTTGGCTGCTAACCAAAAGGTCAGCAGTTCAAATCCACCAGCTGCTCCTTGGAAACCTTACGGGGCAGTTCTACTCTGTCCTATGGGGTCTCTTTGAGTTGGAATTGACTCGATGGCAACAGGTTTGGTTTCTCTTTTATGAATTGGGTGATGCCCTTTGCCCTGGGGAAAAATCAAGAGGACTTGTTGGTCATGTGATTGTCTTGAGGAAAGAATGCACCCCACTAGGTCACGGTGTAGCAAGAATTTTGGAATAAGGCAGTCAGTCAGAAGTTCAAATTCTGGCTGGGTTTTTTGGTCGTGTGTCATCTAGAAACTTTCATTTATCTAACTTTATTTTTTTCTCTGTAAAATGCAGACAGTTCATGTAATTACCCAACAAATGTTGACTGAGCTGTGAATCAGACATTGTGGAGTCCGCGTGATAAACAAACAATACCAGTTGCCATGAAGTCGACTCCGAATCATGGAGACCCCATGTGTGTCAGAGTAGAACTGTGCTCCATAGGGTTTTCAATGGCTGATTTTTTGGAAGCAGGTCACCAGGTCTTTCTTCTGGGGCAACTCTCCAGCCTTTTTATTAGCAGCTGAGCACAGTAACCATTTGCATCACCCACAGACGCCAAAAGTCCTGGGGTTTAAGGCTATTGTAACCAAGATGCAGGGGTTCAGAAGCCAGATGGTCTTAGCATAAATCCAAACTCTGACACATAATACTGTGTGATCTTGGCCAAATTATTTAACCCCACCTATTCATTGTTAACTCATCTTTAAAATATTGGTGAAATAGTAATTGACCCCATAATTGGAGTGAGCATCCAATGAAGTAAGAGATACAAAGTGTCAAAGCAGTGCTTAGGTTATATCAGTTGCTGTCAAGCCAATTCCAACTCATGGCGACCCCACGTGTCTCAGAGTAGAACTGCATGTAGTGTTTTCAATGACTGTGACCTTTTGGAAGGAGCCCTGATGGCACTGTGGTTAAAGCGATTGACTGCTAACCAAAAGGTTGGCGGTTCGAAACTACCAGTGGATCTGCAGGAGAAAGATGTGGCATTTAAGAGATTTAAGAAAAGAAAAAAAAAATAACCTGTTGCCATCAAGTCGATTCCAACTCAGAGCAACCCTACTGGACACAGTAGAACTGCCCCATAGGGTTTCCAGGGAGAGGCTGGTAGATTCAAACTGCCGAGCTTTTGGTTGGCAGTCAAGCTCTTAACCACTGTACCACCAGGGTACTGTAGTTGGAATCAGCTGGATGGCAATGGGTTTGGGTTTGGTGACCTTTCATAAGTAGGTCAGGCCTTTCTTCTGAGGCACCTCTGGGTGGATTTGAACCGTCAGCCTTTCAGTTATTAGCTAAGAACTTAACCATTTGGGCCACCTAGGGATTCCCTGACTAGAGTATAATACTCAGATATCGTTAATGATTACTACTCCTTTCCATGGCATACAAAGTTCTGTGGTACCTCCTGACCCTCTCCACTTGCTCCCTTCCTTCCAGGCTCACAAGTCTCCTGCTGTCCCAGCATTGTCAAACCATCTATGCCTTGGGGCCTTTGCACTTCTCTTCCCTCTGCCTGGAACTCTCTTCCACAGTTCTTTTAATGGATGGCTTCTTTGAATCTCTTTTAAACGACCCCTCCTTCTGGGCCTTAAGCATGCTAACTAACTAGGTCCCCCATATTGCTCTCTCTCAACACCTGTTTTATTTCTTAGCTCATATTACAATCTGTGATTGTTTTATTTATTCACTTGTTTGGTTTTGTTTTATTTGCTTGTTTTTGTCAGTACCCCCCACTGGTGTGTGAGCTCCATTTCAGCAGGAACTGGGGCTGGCCTGGTCACAGCCTTGTGCCCACCACAGGGCCCTGAGCCTCACTGAGTGTTTGCTCCATGAGTAACCTCTGGACCAGATGCAACACCTTTGAGTTCTGTCTACGAGCCTTCTTAATCTATCCCTCGGCCTTTACCTATGTTGATCCCATGGCTCTTCCAGGAAGCCTTCCCTGACCCTTTTGGGGCCACCATCCCAGCCCTGCCCAGCTCTGGGTTGTCACTGTCTGGGGATAGGTCTATCTCCTCCTCTGGACTGTGAGGTCCAAGAGGGAAGGGCGGGGCTTTTGTGGTCACTGCTGTGTCCCCAGAACAGGACAAGGCACAGAAGAAGCACTCAGTTAATATATGTTAACTGAGCCAATTGAAGAGTATTAGGGGAATCCCCAACAGTGGAGTCTACCTCTGAGATTAGTTTAAAAGGTGAGTAGGCTCAAGACAGGTAAATGGGAGTGGGCAGGCGGCATTTCAGGTAGAAGGGCCACCATGGGCAAATGTATGGACAGGAAAAAAAGCAGGGATGCATGGGGACTACTGGAGGGGGAGAGGCTGGATAGGTCAGCAGGGATCAGAGGACCTAGGGCATGTAGGCCATGGTGAGGGGTTTGAATGCCACCCTAAGGCCCTGGAAATTCTGGAAGGGGTGTAAACAGGGGAGAAACCAGGTTATATTGGTGCTTAGGAAAGATCACACTACCTGCCTTGAGGAGGATGGAATGGAGTGAGTGACACTGAGTTAGGGAGACATAGGAAGGCATTGATTGTCCCCAAGTGAGTGAGGAAGGAGGCTGGACCAGGGCAGGTGGAGGAGATGGTGACATCATCATCACAGGATAAAGGAGGCCAGGTACCTGTCTTCAGAGTAGGCAGACTTGGTTAGACTCCTGGCTATGCTGCTACCAAATGCATGGCCTTGGGCACGTGTCTTCATCTCATATTCCTCCTCTGTGAGATAGAGTTAGTCATAGCCTCCAAGTTTTGATAGCACTAAGTGTGACTTCTCCAGCTTTGTCCTTCTTTTTCAATATTCTGTTAACTCTTCATGGTCCCTTATGAATTTTATTTCCTTATGAATTTTAGGAGCATGTTGTCAATTTCTGAAAAAAAAAATGGTAGCTGGGTTTTAATGGGGTTGACATTGAATCTGTAAATCAGTTTGGAGGAACATGGCCATCGTAACAATATTCAATCTTCTGATCCCTGAACACGGGATGTCTTCCCATTTATTCAGGTCTTCTAGAAGAAAGGTTTGTTTCGTTAAAAAAAATGTCTCTTGATATTGTCCAAGTAGTTCTTTGTGTTATAAAAATAAAATCAAATATTCTAGCTTCTATTTTCCTGTTATGGTGAGGAAGGTACCCATATGTAACCCACTGGAGACATAAATGACTCCTGATTACCTTGTCCAAGATAGTTGTATCAGCTGTTCAGTCTTCAACATAGTCATGAAGTTCTCCATGATATCCTCTAGGAATCCAGCTGTTTGGCCAAGTTCTAGTAACTTAGTCCTTCTTTGCCTTCTCTTCTTGCTCAGGTTGCACTACTTCACTCTCTAATGGTGTTTTCTTAGTCCTGGTTTATTGATATCCAGGCTGCCAAGTGAATGTAGATCTCACTGTGTTGTGAGTCTTCTGACCATCTCTGTTGCTCTTATTCTGTATTTGGTGGATCTACATCCCCTCCCCACCACCCAGTGACTTCACTTTCGAAATGATAAGGACCACACTACCCTGCCCATCATTTTCTGGCCTGATGCAACTTTTTATGAGTGTAGCTTCCTAAATTTTCAGACCTTTTAAAATGACTTAGGTTCTACCAGCATCCTGGATTGGTTGTATACTCTCTCATAAATACAACTGTTCCATTACCATTGGCATAAACAGTATGCCAGGCAATTTTTATGCCTCTGGACCTCAGAGGTAAGGCGTTATTCCCGTTCTAATGCATTTAGCATCAAGGTGGGTCCCTTTTGAAATGCGTGAAGCTCAGCAGACCAGAGTTGGAGCCTCATTGTTGTGTAGGTTGAGCATTCTTTTAGGCGATGCTTCCTGGATGTGTTAGTTCTGTGAACTTTTGCTTTTTTCCCCTTTATTTCTGTGAGATAAGGCTTGTAAGCATAATTATGGCTTTCCTGTGTGATAGTTAGGGAACCCTGATGGGTTTGTTTTGGTTTTTCTGTGTCATATTTGGAAAACCAGAGGTTCCCATGTTACCTAATGGAAAGGTGCCAGCAATAAATTATCTACTTAGTTCTCAGTGGGAAACCCTGGTGGCGTATCGGTTAAGAGCTACGGCTACTAACCAAAAGGTCAGCAGTTTGAATCCACCAGGCACTCCTTGGAAACCCCATGGGGCAGTTCTACTCTTCAGGGTGGCTATGAGTCGGAATCGACTTGACAGCAATGGGTTTTAGTTCTCAGTGACTTACTGTCATGACACAGATTGGTGGCGCCAAAGTGCCACTAGCCTCATTGGCGGATTGTATTGCCAGATCATATTTCTCAAAATCCATATTTAAAAAAAACGAAAACAAAAGCAAGTTGTCGTCGAGTCAATTCCGAGTCATAGCAACCCTATAGGACAGAGTAGAACTGCCCCGTAGGGTTTCCAAGGAGCAGCTGGTGTATTCGAACTGCTGACCTTTTGGTTAGCAGCCATAGCTCTTAACCTCTGTGCCACCAGGGCTCCAATATTACCAGCCAAGAATTTAAACATGCTCAGCTAGTAAGCGTGCATTCCAATACTGAAAAGACACACCATCAAAAAAAAATTCATAAGAAACAATGTGGTAATGGAAGGGATGATATGTCTATGGGAGGATTAGTGGAACGTGCTGAAATTCCAGTCATGGGACTAAGGTTATTAAAGATCCAAACTTACCTAGGGCTCAAGAGTATTTTTGGTGAAATCTCAAAGGTCATTCTCTCTCTACGTTCTCTTACTTACTGGTCCTTCCTAATTCTATTTTCTCATGCCCCTCTGTGAAGAGGTAGTTGGGGTCTTTTTGCGCAGAACGGGTGCTGTGCTTAGATGATTGTGATAGTGGAGATCACCTGGGCCACTGTACAATGTGACCACTTTCAATATATGTCCCCACATCCACACATGTTGCATCCTCTACCTATGTCTGGTATGTGATTGTGGTTCCCCAACCAAATGGGAAGGTGAATAACTCATGCATTTGGAGGTACTTCTCTCTATTTTTGCTGAATAGACTCCAATTGTATTTTTTTAATTAAACTTTTAAAGTTTTCCAGTTTGACAGGGTTGTTCCGGGTCATCCCTGGAGTCCCACCATGGAGCTAGAACATCCAGCCCCACCAGAGTGTTTGTCAATGCTCATACCTGTTCTAAAGCCACTTCTATTTGTATTGATTTGAGTGGTTTCTGTTTGCTGCGGAAGCTACTGCTGCTGCAGGGCTTTTTAAGCAGGCACAGATCTAGCCTGACCATCCAAGTCAAAAATCAAACCAAACCCATTGCCGTTGAGTCAATTCCAACCCATAGCGACCCTATAGGACAGAGTAGAACTTCCCCATAGGGTTTCCAAGGAGTGGCTGGTGGATTTGAACTGCCGACCTTTTGGTTAGCAGCCTGAGCTCTTAACCACTGGGACAATCCAGGTAGTGGTCACCTAATGCTCTGTTGCAGGTAGCAGAAATCAGACACGAAACCCTGAAGCTTGCAAGTGGAGCAAAAGAACTCCCTTTCTGGTGAGGACCCTCCCTGGACCCTCCTTACACTGAGTGTGAGCACACACTAGTGAAGGCGTGTAAACCAGCATCTATGCCTATACTTCACCCCATTTTAGACAATCAGTGTTTCAGTTGCTCGATCCAATTCTGTATGAAATCATTACTCTGAGGATGATAACTCTCTGCTTATTGTTGGGCATTATGGGCCGTAAAGTGTGTTCCTTGATCTGAGGAAACATGCCTCAATGGTCCAAACTGGTGCGATATCTTCTGCTCCAATTCTTTTTATAATATTCTGAGCATTTGTGTTTACCACTAGGAAAGCAAACCCAGTACAAATTATTTCTGCAAAGATTCATTTGTAGCCTTCCAGGGCTACTGGCATAAATCCAATCTGTGAGTTACATGCAGGGCCTTCTCCCAGGGGAATCTTCCCCATAGCCATAGGCATTCTCTGTCTCTTGTTGTCAGTCAGAACAGTTCTTATTGGCATTCTATGCCTAGAGAGGTCAAGAGGAATATGTCTAGTATTAGCCAGTCTCTGCACTGCTGCTCCAATGCCCACTTATTTCATGTATCCAGGTGGCCACCAGGTGATCGCGTCACCATCATCCTCCTGGCACACTGATGTGCATAACAATATGAAGAGTATTGCTAACCAAGGAAGCCCACTTGAGGTTCGATGGTCGGAGTCTTTATTGAGGCTTCATTACCTAGGAACAATGGATTGAATCATTGCCTATGTGACTGAACTCAATCTGCAGGCTCCCTCCTCTCCACAGAGGTTCAACTGACAACATTTTGTTCAAAGCTCCAACCCGCTGATCGCATGGCTCGTCCTTCTGGTGTGGCCAGCCTCCATCATGAGTCATCTTCTCACCAGAAATTATCAAGGGTTCCACCATGAGTCACTTGGTTAGTGTAAAATGTCAGGTGTGGTTTGAAGTGCCCAACCTGAATAACAAAGACACTCTAATAACTCAGGAAAATCCGAGATTTAGATGTTACCACCCAGGAACTGGGGATAAAGGCCAGCCAAATCCTTCATTACACACGTTTAAAAGTTACCTCCGAGGAATTGAGGATACAGATCAGCCAATTTTTTTGTCAAACAGGGCCATGTGCCCCACCCTCTGTTGGGCATGTGAGACCTCCATGCCCCTTTTATCTTAGGGTACAAGCCAACGGGGGTCTAGGAGGGTTTGAGTGTATTGAGGCCAATGGGAGGCAGTTCATTTTCCATGGAAGGCCACAACCCTGTTGTAAACTGTCTACGGAGAGGGGTAGCCTCTAGGGGCTGAGGGCCTCGGTCCTACAACCTCAAGGAACTGAATGCTACCGACAACCAGTGGGCTTGGAAGATGAGCCTCAGATGAGATCACAGCCCCATCCAGTTACTTTGATTAAAAAAAAAAAGTTAAATAAATAGAACTCGTTAAGGCTAATTGTGTTTAGCCTTGGGGATGGTTTTTAGCAAAGCCAGCAGGCTACCTACATTGAAACTTTCATCTCATCTCATGCAATTTGAACCATTCCTGATTGTATCAAGGCCCCTGTAATTCCTCTTAACCGATTTCCCAAGGCAAGGCACATGGCTACAGTAAATAAACTCAGGGGCGGGGGGGGGGGGGAACACCACTCCCCATGAAAGCCAACCAACTGACCATGATGAACCATTTCAAACACCATTGGGGGGGAACTCAAGAAAGGTTGGCCCAAACACTTAGCCATGTACCAGCTGGGTAATTCTTACGTGTATGTGTACAGTTTAACAAGATCCCCAGGTGATTCTTCTGGACACAAAAGAAACACCTGGGGATCTGTTAAAATGTAGATTCTGATTCAGTATATCTGGGATGAAAATGCAAATTCTCAGCAGGGGTCAAACTGGAACGAACTGGTTCAAAGCCCAGGAAAGACCACATTTACTTCACCATCCTCTAGGACGTGTGCTTTATTATTTCTTTGTTACAGAACCATGACACCCATTACTATTTATATCATAGAATTCCAGTGTGCTAGGTTCCAGGGAGGCTATATCAGCAGGTGGTATGGCCGTCTGTCTTTATCTACAGAAAATGAGAGAGACCAAGACTGAGCAACTAAGAGAGATGCAGACACGGAAAGGGATGGGGACATGCAGGGCTTGGGGTTCCCAACCTGGAGGGACCCAGCATCCAGATCCCCTCCCTTCCACGTTCCCCATTTCCTGTTCTCACCTTGGATAAGGCAGGGCCTTTACTTTTTACAGTTACTGGAGATGGGTGAAGTGAAACAGTGGGATTTTATGCCTTGAACCTTCAACCTCACAACATACTTCTTTTGGGAGCCAAGGTACTCGAAACAGCAAAGCTCAAAGCAGGGCCAGAAGGTGCATTTGGGACCACAGGGGCGGGTCTGGTTCATGGTCAGGATGGTCCCATAATAACAGCAGTGCTGTGAGGGGTTGTAGATCTGGTCTCCACACCTGGGTGCTGGCCGGCACGTCCACAGCCCTGAGCCAGTGGGGTCAGCTGGGAGACACCGAATTTGTTTTGGTTTGAGGAATACAAGACAGTCATCACCTATGTTGTGGTCCCACGTACAGTCCCTTCTCCTCCCTAAAGGTGCCTCCTCTCCCCTTACTCCTGCTGCCCTCACCTGTGATCACACCTGTACCTGTCCACAAGAAGGTGAGGATGCCAACAGCAGCTGTTGGGGAGGAAGGGCAGTGAGGGTGAGGCTGGAGGGACAACCTCCAGGAAGGCAAGAGAGAAGCTCTTAAGTTGGATTTAGTTCTAGCTAAGATTCAGGAGAGACTTGGAGCTGTTTTGGGGTGGGGTTCAGCACCTCCGGGGGCGGGGAGGGGTGGTGTATGAGGTATGGGGCCTAGGAGATTGCATCCCAGGTAATGGAGAGAAGTAGTGACGTCCTGAAATGAGCTGAGCATTAGGTTGCGTAGCCAAGTTTTCAGTGCAGAAGAGACTGCAGTGAGATGAAGAGATGCTCTAGGAAGAAACGCCTGGCTGGGCAGGGGGCTTGGGTTGGGGGGTGGGGAGCAGGGGAGAGGTATGGTTGGACCTACAGGGTGGGAAGAATCGGAGCAGTCTGGAGATGGGCTGGTTTGGGGTCCTTCTTATTCAACAAGTAGCTGCTGGTCACCATTCTCCTGGCTGGGCTTGTGAATCAGAGGGTGAGAGAGAGAGGATTTTAACTGTGGTTCTTTAGAAAGCTCTGGATGGGCAGGCATGTTGGAGATGAGTATGAGACAGGAGGAGAAGGGACTGGGAGAGACAAGGAGAGGCAGGAAGAGAAGACAGAAGAGAAAAGAGACAGGAGAGAAGATTCAAGTCTGGGAGAAACTGGAAGAGACAAGAAGACACAGGAAGATGAGGCAGAGAGGGAGGGAGAGGAGACAGGACATTGCGGGGGAGGAAGGAGAGGCAAGGAGAGATGAAGAGAACTGGGGAGAAAAGAGAGATGGGCGCGGTACAAGGAGAGGTGGGAGAAGAGGCACAGGAGCAGGCCGCAGGCGCTTGGGCAGATGCTGGCTGTGGGGTGGGGGTGTGGGGAGAGTTACCACTGAGTTTACAGGGGGGGTAGGATCTGAGCAACCTAGGGGAGGCGGAGTGGGGTCTTACTTACCCAGCCTGCAGCTGCTGGTCTTCGTTCCTCTGGACCAGGCTTTGAGCTGGTGAGTAGACAGAAGGGAGACAGGATCTGAGCTAGGGGCCCTCTCTACAACCTGAGTGCAGAGAGTCTGGGGAGGCGTCTGGGAGGAGGTTGGGGGAAAGGGATTGTGACAAAGGATGAGAGACAGGAAGAGAAGGTGTGCTTTTCTGAAGACATGAGGAAATGCTGGGTGAGACAGGGAGGGACAAGGACAGACTAGACAGGAAAAGAAGAGGATTACCAGGAGAAATGAGGAGAGACCAGAGAGTGTTTGGGTACTGGGGACAGGGGAGAGTGGGAGACACCTGGAGTCGTGATAGAGACGCCTTGATCCTGGAGAGATGGAGGGAAAGGGCGGGGATCTGAGAAGTAAATGCTAGGAGACACCCCAGGGACTGCGGGCTGGAGAGGGCAGCAGACGGAGGGCAGACAGGGTGACCAGGACAAACTGGGAGATACAGTGGAGGAGAGAGAGCAGGAGGGGGAGACAGATACAGAGAGAGACAGGACGGAGGGCAGAGTGGGGAGACACAGGCCAGAGGGGAGAGCCAGGGAGACACAGGGACGCAGGAAGTGAGAAGAGAGTTCTGAGAAAGGGGAGAGAGGAGGAGACAGGGGAGAGGCAGGGAGAGATGGGCAGAGGAGCGTCTAGGAGAGGGGAGAATGGGGGAGAGGAGAGAACCCGGGGAAGAGAGGACGAGGAGTTAGAGGAGAGAGGAGGGACCACAGCCCGGCTAGAGGCTAGGGGCTGGTGTGGCTGGGCGCACTGGGCTGTACAGCATGAGGTTCAGAGACTCAGGGACTGAGCCCAGGGAAGGCAACACCAAACCTGGTCCTGACTCATGGCGACCCCACGTGTGCCAGAGTAGAACTGCACTCCATAAGGTTTTCAATGGCTTTAATCTTACAGATGTAAGACACTGCTGGGTGAATTCCAACCACCAACCTTTCCATTAGCAGCCAAGCACAAACTATTTGCACCCCCCACCCAGGGACCTCAGGGAAGGCAGAAGCCCCAGAATGTCAGATGCCAGGGGCTAGGGGACCCCTCCCCACAACTCCAGAACCCTACAATTTTTTTTTGTCCTCATTTTCAATGGGACCAAACCCAGATCAGGTACCAAGTCCTGATGGTACCTCATATACTCATAAGTGTGTATCCCCAAAACCACCAATTCACACTTTCTAATAATGTGGCCACATGCGAGTAATAAGATAATATAATCACAGACATCAAGCCCTCAAAAGAATTACTAGAAACGTGAGTTCCTGGGGAGTGGTTGAGACAGATGGGGGCTAAGAACAAGAAACATCCTGTCTTGAGGGATGCAGAGATTCCTGCGCCCCACCCCCACTCCAGCATCTCTAGGGGAGCTGCCCCCTCTAGCCCCACCAACAGCAGCAGGCGCAGGAACCATACGGGGCCCGGGTGCCTCAGGCTTCCTATACCCCTAGAAAAGGACATTTCTCTCTCTATCCCCCGAGCCTTTCCCACATGTTGACAGAAGGACCTGGAGTTCAGGGAGGAGGCCAAATACTCAGGATGACTGAGGAGGTGCAGGTCGCTGTGGCTAGGTAGGCACCTGGGACACCTGTCCACACCTGAGGGGTCTGAATCCTGACAGATGACTCAGGCCACAGCCCTGTAGGACTTTCTCCTCGTGATTCTGACTTTCTCCTGATGACAAGTGGGCTGGGACAGCTCTGCCTTGTTCTTTGCAGAAGCCATATGGCTCAGAAGCGAAAGAGTATTAAGAGGCCCTTTTTGTCCTGGGTAGAGGTGGAATAGAAGTCCCTGGGTGGTGCAAATTGTTAAGCGCTCTATTATTAGCTAAAAGGTTGGTGGTTTGAACCCACCTCGAGGTACCTCAAAGACAGGTCTGGTGATCTGCTTCTGAAAGGTCATAGCCTCGAAAAACCCTATGGAGCAGTTCTAAATTGACTCAGTGGCAGCTAACACCACTAACACCAGAGGCAGAATGGGCCCATCTAGGTAGGGCCTGAGTGAGTTGGGGGACAAGGCAGGCAACTCATTTTCCAGAGAAGTCCTCAGCCTAATCAGGGGACAATCTCAGAAAACTGGTTGGAAGTGGCAGGGCCCTGAATAAGGTGGTGGACACGGATGAGAGTCAGGGCCGTGCACCCCTACCTCCATCGCTGAATTCAGTGACTAGATGCTTGTCTTCCCCACAAAGATGAGAACAGTTCCTTTTTGATAATTATCCAGCTTTTTGAAACCAAGAAATCTAGAAAGAAGAGATTTAACCTCACTGCACCCTAAGACATGTGTGCTAATACTGCTTTATTACAGAATAATGCCACCCCCATTCCACCTGATATCTTAGAATCCTGGTGTTGCCAGGCTGCAGGGAGGCTCCACCAGCAGGTGGTATAGCCGTCCATCGTCAGCTGTAGAAAATGAGAGAGACAGAGACTGAGCAACTAGATAGGCAGACATGGAGGGGCAGGGGGACATGCCCGGCTTGGGGTCCACATCCCAGAGGGACCTAACATCTAGATCCCCTCCTTGCCACTCCTCCTCTTCCTGTTCTTACCTTGGGTAAGGCAGGGTCCTTACTTGGTACAGACCCTGGAGATGGGAGAAGAGAGTGTCTTGGTTATCTAGTGCTGCTACAACAGAAATACCACAAGTGAGTATTTAACAAAGATAAATTTATTCTCCCGCAGCCTAGGAGGCTAGAAGTCTGAATTCAGGGCACCAGCTCCAGGGGAAGGCTTTCTCTGTTGACTCTAGGGGAAGACCCTTGTCATCAGTCTTCCACGGTCAATGAGCTTCTCAGCACAGAGACTCCGGGACCAAAGGATGCGTTATTTTCCTGGCTCTTGGTTCTTCGTGGTATGAGGTCCCCATGTCTCTCTGCTCAGTTCTCTTATATCTCAAAAGAGATTGACTTAAGACAAAACCTAATCTTGTAGATTGAGTTCTGCCTCCTTAACATAGCTGCCTCTAATCCTGCCTTATTAACATCACAGAGGCAGGATTTACAACACACAGGAATATCATATCAGATGACAAAATGGTGGACAATCACACAATACTGGGAATCACGGCCTAGCCAAGTTGACACACATTTTGGGGGGACACAATTCAATCTGTAACAGAGGGGCACCAGGACGTCATGCCCTGAACCTTCAACCTCACAACATACATCCTCTGGGGGCCAAAAGACTCAGGACATCAGAGCTCAAAGCAGGGCCAGAAGGTGCAGCTGGGGCCACAGGGGACGGTCCAGTTCAGGGGCAGGGCGTTCTCTTCATCACAGCACTGCTCCAAGGGGTTATAGATCTGGTCCCCACACCTGTGAGGGTGTTTGGCAGACAGAATTTGTGTTGATCCCAGGGAAGCAAGACAGCACCCATACTATGGTCCCTTCCTAAAGATGCCTCCTTTCCCTCTTCCCATCCTAGCTGTCCTCATCTGTGATTCCACCTGTACCTTCTGCTCAGATCTAAAACCCACGAAACCAAACCCACTGCTGTCAAGCCGATTCTGACTCATAGCAACCCTATAGGACAGAGTAGAACCACCCCATAGGGTTTCCAAGGCTGAAATCATTACGGAAGCAGACTGCCACACCTTTCTGCCTCAGAGCAGCTAACATTTTGGTTAGCAGCCGAGAGCTTTAACCACTACATCACCAGGGCTCCTCTAGAAGGGCGAGACGGCAAGGAAACTCCCAGGGAAAGGTGCGTGGTGGGTGGGTGGGGGTCATGGACACCTAGGTGATTCTTTCTGCACAGGTTGGGGAGTCTCTTGGTCAGAGAACACCAAAGGACAGCAGGAGCCGGGGGTCATTATAACTATAGGGTTTTATCTTCACTAGGGCTGGCAGATGTTGGGGGCAGTTTTAGAGTATGTACAGCAGGCAGGCTCTAAGTGAATACGCATCTGCTGTTTGGGCTATTTTTTAAACAATTAGTAATAATAATAATAAACACTGTCGTGGAGTCCATTCCAACTCACAGTGACCCTATCGGACAGAGCAGAACTGTCCCATAGGGTTTCCAAGGAGCGCCTGGTGGATTCCCACTGCCGACCTTTTGGTTAGCAGCCATAGCTCTTAACCATTGTGCCACCAGGGTTGGACATGTATACATCTGAGTCTGGCACTGGGGGGCTTTTTTTTATGGGGTGGGGGGTTGGCTCATGGGCCTCAGTTTGCTATGAAGAAGTGAACTACTTGGGGCCAATACACAGAGGCCATCTTTGACTCATTCATATGATAATACCTGTGGTTATACCTGAACCTGCTCACAGTAGGGTGAGGATACTGACAGCAGTGGGGGTAACACCAAGGGTGGAGGCCAGTGTCACGGGGTGGGGGTGGGGGTGGGGTAAAGCCCCAAAACGCTCTTGGAAAAGATTGGTTCGGATTCCGAAAAAAGAGGCAGTAAAAGCCAGGCTGTTTGGACTAAAGGCTTTTAGTAAGGAGAAACTTAGTACAGAGGACAGCTGGATCCCATGGTGAATCCACTGCGAAGCGCTGACAATTACCTAGGTCATATTACTGGCACATGGAGGTGGTGTGCTTTGCTGTTACACATGGTCATAGAGTGGGTGAATTACATGGGGGGGAAAGGAATGTGATTCTGGGCAAGGGGAAGGGAGGGGAAAGTGAATTCTGGAAACCGCTGGGGAAATGGTCCTGGGGAGTCCTAGGGAGTTTGCTTTGCTAATTGATGGTTGGATTTGCACTTAAATGAAGTTAATCAGTAGCTGTTAACTTCAAGGGGCAGAGAAAAGAGAGGAGAGTCTGGTTAATGTCCCTGTCTAACTATGGGGCAGAATTTCTGTCTGGTCAGTCACTCTTGCTCAATCCCAGAGTCCTTTTCAGGCAGGACCCGTTAGGACATGCCTCAGTCCCACACTGTCGGGGAGGAAGGACAGTGAAGATGGGGCTGAGGGGGACGATCTCTGGGAAGGCAAGTGAGAAGCTCTGAAGCTGAGTTTGGTCTGGCTAAGATTGAGGAGAGGATTGAAGCTGGTTGTTTGTTTGTTTTGAGGGGAGGAGGCCAGCACCACAGGAGCTGAGCCCAGGAGGGTGTACCCCTGACAGGAGAGAGAAGGCAGGCATGTCCTTGAGGGGAGTGGAGCTTTAGGTTGGTTATCCATGTTTTCTGGGTGGAGTGACTAGAGAGAGATAAAGACATGCTCTCTGGGCAGACAGGAGGGTACGCGTGGCGATCTGACTCTGGATCCGGGTAGGGAGTGTGAGGAAGAGGGGTAAGATTGAGCTTGCAAGAGGGGAGACTATGAGCAGTCTTGAGTGACCAGGATTGGAGTCTTACTTGCTCAACATGCAGCTGCCCGTCGTCATTCTTTCTGCTAGATAAGCCTTTGCGCTGTTGAATAGGCAGAACTGAGAGAAGATCTGAACTGGAGGCCTTTATACAGACGAGCCTAGTCGTTGTTACAGGCAGACCATTGCACGGTGAGCAGGTATAGCATTTTGTCCCTTTCAGCTCTGTGTGGGAAATTCCTTTCCACTCAAGGCCCAAGGCTAATCCTCCCCTTGGCAAAACTTCACTCATTCCTCTCTTTGGAATGGCAGTCAGCTTCTCCTTCCAATGGGCACATTCAGCTCACAAAAGCTAAAGGTAGAACCTATTAAATGTAGCTATCTATACACGGGCAGAGTCCCTGTGTGGTGCAAATGGTTAAGTGCTCAACTACTAGCTGGAAGGCTGGTGGTTCAAACCTACCCAGAGGCACCTCAGAATACAGGCCTGGCGGTCTGCTTCTGCAAGGCCATAACCTTGAAAACCCTATGGAGCAGTTCTACTCTGCACACGTGGCATGGATGAGTTGGAATTGACGCTTGAGCAACTAACAACAATAATAACATACATGGGCGTAGGCGTAATTTGTCATATTTAAACCAGGCCAATCCTGTGTCTAGTAGGAGGACCCAGAGGACATTCATTTCACTGAGACATTGGTATTCTAATAAAAAAAATTTAAATGATCTTTTATATTTACCTGCATATTTACCTTTCCAGTAGTCTTCATTTCTTCCTGCAGATCTGGGCTCCTATCTGACATGTCCCTTCACCTTAAAGATCTTGTAGAAATTACCAACAATTTCAACTTTCGTGCCTGTGTGTACTTATTTTGCCTTCATTTTGAAAAGTATTCTCAGTGGGTAAAGAGTTCTAGGTTACTAGATATTTTTCTCTCAGAATTTTATTTTGTGGGGTCTTTTGGGGGGGTGATATTTTGGAGTTCGTTCTTAATTTACTCTTTATATTGGGATCTTGACATTATTTCTTTTTTCTTTTTTTGGCCAAGAGATAGCTAGGGTTAAGTAAAAAAAATTCTAATGTGGAAGGCCACACTTAATAGCTTTTTGGTAGTCAGGTTTATTGAGGTCACGTTTACATGCAGCAAAATGCATCCTTTCAGCGTAAAGTTCTATGAACTTCATGACTCACTTCCTTTCCTTAGCATAATGCATTTGTGTGTATTGGTAGTTCCTTCTTTTCCCTTGCTGAGTGGGATTTCCACTGTATGGATGTACTACTGTTTGTTTACTCATTTACCTTGTTAAAGACATCTGGGTCAGTAATCTTGGCCTCTCCCTGCCTCTCCAGATCACTCCCAGTGTCCTGCCCGCCTCAGCCCGCTGTCTTCTGGTCTGTCCATACCTCTCTTTGTCTCTCCCTGCCTTACCCTTTCACCAGTTCTTCCCCACATTTCTTGATTCTTCTTACCTCCCCCATTTTTCTTTTCTCTCTCAGCCACTTTCTCCTCTCTCCCAGGTGTGAAGAGTCTCATCCTGCCTCTTCCGGTCTCTCCCAACTTCTCTCCGAGCTCCCAGTTTCTCCCCGTGTTCCTGTTTCTCCCCTCTCTTTCACTCCCTCCCCTTCTCTTCCCCCTTTCCGTGTCTAATTTCTCCAGGCCTCTAGGTTTTAACTCTTTTTTTTATAGTTGCATCTAGTATTCTCTTATTCTTTTAACATCCTCTGTAGGCCCTGGGTGGTACAAATGGTTAACATGCTCGGCTGCCAACCAAAAGGTTAGACAGGTTCGAATCCACCCAGATTTGCCTTAGAAAAAAGACCTGGTGATCTATTTCCAAAAAAACCAGCCATGGACAACCCTATGTAGTACAATTCTACTTTGGTACAGATGGAGTCACCATGAGTCAGAACTGACTTGACGGCAATTGGTACTGGCATCTCAAGTGATTGAAATTTTCTCATGCACAATAAAGTATATTTTTCCTCTTGCTCCTTTTTCTTAACCAAGCATTCAAGGAATTTACCTAGTTTTTATTCAAAGTAACAGTATACATTTTTTTTTCTTTCTCCTATTTTATTTCATTTTTTGTCTCAACTGGTTCTTTCTTCCAAGTTTATTTTCATGGTCATTATTTTCTAAATTCCATGGTAAGGAATAGATTATTTTATTTTTCAAAGTTCCCCTTTAATGATGAGGGCATTTGAGGTGAGACTATTTACTCTGAGTACAGATATGTAAGTCTCTGATGTTTGGTGTGAAATGTTAAGTTTTCATTTTCTCCCAGATAATTGGTCATTTCACTTTTGATTTCTTATTTGATATGTGGACTATCAAGCAGCCCTGGTGACACAGTGGTTAAGCACTCAGCTGCTAACCAAAAGGTCAGCAGTTCGAAGCCACTAGCCACTCCATGAGGGAAAGATGTGGCTGCTTCCGTAAAGATTTATAGCATTGGAAACCCTATAGGGCAGTCCTACTCTGTCCTATAGGGTCACTATCAGTTGGAATCAACTCAATGGCAATGGGCGTATCGAATATCTACTAGCCTGTTTCTTAATTTTCTGGTCACGATTATGGTCCCATTTTTCATTATTTCTGATTTTATTGGACAATATGGCTGAGACAACTCCTAATTTTGTTCTCTTAAGCCTTTGTGTCCAGCTGCATGTATAAATTGCTTAAGGTTCGTAGACATCCACAAGATGAATGATATCTCATTGGGAAATGTAGGACAGTATATGTTTTTCTTTCAGTGTCTGTTGATTGGTCTTTCATTCCTTCTCTTCCTTCCCCTTCTCTTTCATCTTGCTTCTCTTCTTCTCTGAGCAGCTGATCCTTCTTTCCTCTTCTCCATGCCTGTCCTCACTCAATCTCCCTGTGTCTGCTGTTTCCAACTAGAGAAAGGCCAACAAGACTTCACCTTCCCCAGAGCCAACTGTGCCCCTCGTCCAGCCTGGGGAGAAGGCACAGGGCTGGTCTTGATCTGAGACATGAAGAGGGAGGCAAAGGTGAGGGACTCAGGGTATCCCCTCATCCTCACTCCTGCTCCCTTAGAAAATCCAGCTGGCATCTGCCAAGTTCAGAGATCTGGGCTCTTCCCCCAGTTGTATAAAGATGAGGCTTATGAGGTGAATCCAGGGGTACAACAGTCACACACCACCCCCAGAGTTAACTCTGGGCATTCCATCCTTGTTAAGAGTTGGCTGTGAAGAGACCTGGTTGTGGATTCCTTCTTCGAGAAGCTCATTTCTCCCCCAGAGCATTGTAAATGCTGAACCTGCTTAATATTCTCATTGTATACAGTGAACTCAGATTATTAAGGTCCAGTATCTGTCATCCTCCTCCTCTATGGGACCCAGGGAACAACAGCTACAGGGATATTCTATCTCCTTCCCCGTTTCCAATACCGAGTGCACTGCTATGCAGGGTGATGGCCTGATGGAGATGTGGACTGATGTATCAGGGACACACATGGAATTATGTGACAATTGTTCCACTCCACAAAGGTGGCCCAGCCAGATAGCCCCACTCAAATGATGAATGGAAGTGGGTGGATCAGGTCTCAGGGACAAAGGCAGGGAGATCTCCACTCTGGTGCAGCTCATCTCCCAGACCTTACAATGAATGGAGCCTCACACTTGTCACTCATCCTGCCTCCTCACCTGGCACCTTGCTGGCTGCTGATTCACAACCAGACCAGACCCCTCTTTCGCCTTCCAAGAATATTCCTTGGGTCATGTTAATAAACATGCTCATTTTGCCATATTAAGAAGGTGTAAACAGGATATTTGTGATTGTAGAAAATTCTATTAACTGTATGCATGAGTTTTGATATTCTGTAAAATGCTTGTGTGCGTCAGACGGGTTTCAGTTATTCAACTCTCTGCTGGGAGGTCATGACAACACATCTGTGGCACACCTGAGCTTCTGCAAAGGGTCTCAGCACCTTCTGGAGATCGCAACCACTATTGCCCACCAGAGAAGCCCAGGGAGAGTGTGCCAGGCTCACCTGAGCTTCAGGGGAAAATGTCTAAGTCCTTTCCAGAACCCAGGAACTGCTCCTACCACCTAGGGAGTCTATGACAGTATGTCCCAGGCCCACCTGAGCATCAGTCCAAGTCCGTTTCAGACACTGGAACTGCTTGTGCTGACCAGAGAGGCCATGAGCTCGTGTTCCCTGGTCAGCCTGGGCTTCCGGGAAAACATCTTTGCCCCTTCCCGAGCCTGGGAAGCAGTAATCCCTATCAAGGAGGTCATGAGAGTGCCACCCTGACCTCTCTGAGCTTCTGGGAAAATGTCGAAGTCTCTCTTTAGGCCAGAACAGCCTTTGACGACCGAGTTGCCAGGGGTGTTTATCCCTGGCCCGACCTGAGCCTCAGGGAAAATGTCGACCTTCCTTCTGGAGACGGAAACTGCTCCTGTTCGCTGGGCAGCTAGTCCTGCCTCTGGGCCGCCGAACTTGAGGAAAAATGTCTAAACCCCTTCCAGAGACCAGGAACCGCTACTCCCTGACAGGAAGGCGCCATGAGAAGGCGTCCCTGGCCTGCCTGAGCTTTAGAAAATGTCTTAATGACCTTCTGGAGAACAGAAGAGCTCTTGCCAACTACGGAGGCCCAGTGAGGGTGACCTGAACCCCCTGAGCTTTTGGGAAAATGTTTAAGTGCCCTCCTGAGCCCGGGAACCTTTCTTGCTGGGAGCTTCTAGGCACATGTCTGTGTTCTCTCTGGAGATCGGAAACACTCATGAAGCCAGGGAATCCGAGAGAGCTCTCTGTGGCCCTCTGGAATTTACAGAAAAATGTCTAAGCCCCTTCCAGAGGCAAGGAAATGCTACTCCCTGGCAGGCTGGCCAGAAGAGTGCATCCTTAGCATGCCTGAGCTTCTGAGAAAACGTCTAAATCCCTTCCAGAGACCTGAACCAACTGGCCTAAGCTTCCGTGAAAATGTCTAAGTTGCTTCAGGACCCCAGCAACCTTTCCTGTAGCCCAGAGAAGCCAGGAGAGCATGTTCCTGTTCTTCCTGAGGCTGGTAGGAAACGTCCAAATCCCTTCCAGAGTCCAGGAACCCATTGTGCCATCCAGGGACGCTGTAAGAATGTGTTCCCGGCAGGCCTGAGCTTCTGGAATATGTCTAAGCACCTTCTAGAGCCAGGAAACTCTTGTGCAGACTTGGGAGGCCCAGGGAGGTCATCCTAGGCTCGCCTGAGCTTCTGAGAAAATGTCCTAAATCCTTTCTGAATCCTGGGAACTGATCCTGCTGGCCAGGAGGACCATGAGGGTGCATACCAGGCCCACCTGAGCAAGAGGGAAAATGAAGTAGGATTATAGGTATAAGAGGACTGGATTATGTTATCTCCACAGAACTTTAGGATGGAAAAGGTATTTATAAGGACTATGGAGATGGTTGGTTGTTTCCAAGTGCCAGTGATACACTGTAGGAAGAAAACAATAAACTCCAGTTGGCCAGACAGCAACTCAGGGCATGATGAAAATCCAGAAGGCCTCTATGACATCATTAAAATACACTCACATCTGGTAGCTAGCGTGCTGATAAAGCTGAAAAACTGACCAAGGTTCTGATTGTGAAAGGAGAAAAATTGCATAAAAGGTTTAGTTTGCAACCCCACCAAGTATCCTATGCTAAAGTCAAGGCCCTGACAGGGAAGGAATGGGACCCTGAGACCAGGGATGTGGACATACAGGTGGAAGTCCTTGAGAAACATGTACCTTCAGAGTCCCTTTTACCACTTGGGCCTAGAGAAGTGGTCCATTTCCACTTGCTAAAAGATGTAGCCGGCCTTTGTCTGGAAACCATGAAGAATCCTCACCCAATACAGATGCTTCACAAGATAATACTTGCTCTCTTCCATATTTGCACCCACCTCTCCTCTAGCAGTCTGCTTCAATAAACATTTACAGCCTTGGAAACCCTATGGGGCAGTTCTACTCAGTCCTATAGGGTTGCTATGAGTCGGAATCGACTTGATGGCAATGGGTTTTGGTCCTCTGGGTTCTGGGGGGTTAGCAAAGTTTTTCTCAAAAGGACTAGATAGTAAATAGTTTAGACTTTGTATGCCAAGCGACAAAAATTGAAGATATAAGGAGGAACTTCTATAAGAAGAAAGAAAACAAGTTTTCACAAAAATATTTTTGACAAAATTCAAAGTATAGTAATAATAGTACTATTTTTTGTAATAGAGGTCTACTAATGAGAATCATGGAATTAACTTTGGGGGTGTATACTATTTCACCTTTGCAAATATTCTGTTACTGCTGATCAGCAGTGAGATTTTACATGTTTCGTCTTTGAATATGTCTTTAAATACACCTAGTTAAAGCCAAATACAAATATCAATCCACGAGCATATAATCTTAAGTATATTCATACCCTGGGAGGAATTTATAAAATTCCATTAAATTCTTCTCTTGATATTTGTCTTTTAGCATGTCATGACATTGCTTATTAATCACTGCCAATTGAAGGCTACATAAGCTCTTCAACTGTACATTTTAACGGTGTTAATATAGATGAATAAATCAATAGAATGTTGTGGTGAAATGAGGTCCTTTATGTGGCCTTTTGCCTTGGTTCTTTGGAAAAACAGCTTGAGAGATTTTTCCCCTAAGTCCTGAGGAGTTACTTTTGCCTTGGTTTTTTACCCCAGAGGGCTTGTTACTTTTGTCTAGGTTGATTGACATTTCCTGGGCAAGCTGTAAACAATCTGGTTTTGATACTTTTTGTCTGGTCCTGGGTTCAGCCTGCCCTATGATTGGTATGCAGCTTGCAGGGATTGGTCAATAGACTATGCAAATAAAGGAGGTTGTAGCCTGTTATGCCAATGAAGTGTTTGTGGCTTACCAAGAGGGGATTGATCAGTTCATGGCCCTGGTGGGAGGGCCATGCCTTGAAACTGACAAGGAGTTTGTGTATTTAAGCAGCCAGCCCCACAGAGGTTTTTCAGACTGAAAGAAGCATGAAGAGAAGCAGCAGGAAGAAACAGAAGGAAGAAGCAGAAAGAAGGAAGAAGAAGCAGAGAGAAAGGAGACCAAGAACTCTTAAAAGAGCCATAACGCTGGTCAAGGGTTGCAACACTGAAAACAGCTAGAGGCCCAGAAGGGACCCAGTGGCAGAGCTGGTGGCAACAGGCCAAGTAAGAGGCCTGCATAGTTGAGAAAAGCTAAGAGAGCTGTCCTGCACAGAAGAAGGGAGACTTTGCCTGCATGCTTCCCGCTCCTGATCCTGAGTTGTAGCCTGTTAATCTGATTCTGAGTTGTACCCTGCTACTTCCTTAGTAAAACACTTAACTGTGAGTATGGTCTGTGAGTTCTGTGTGGCCATTGCAACAAATTATTGAACCCGGAAGAGAAGTAGAGAGTGCTATGGGAGGGATGGCTCGTGCCAGAATGGGTAAAAAGGTCAGAGAATGGAGGTATGTCTGACCTCCACCTCATGAGAATCAGCTTTGTGCTAATGGTGATTCTCATTACCTCCCCCTGCCCCTTGAAGTTAGGTTTGGATACAACTACTGCCACCGTTCTACAAATGTCCAGAAATTGGCCCATATGTACACAGGTCAATTGATTTTTGGTCAAGTTGCCAAGTCAGTACAATGAGAAAATTAAAGTCTTTTTAACAAATATTTCTGGGACAATTGGATATCTGAAAGGAATATGGAACTGTCATGGATTGAATTGTACCCCCCAAAAGTATGTGTCAACTTGTCTAGGCCATGATTCCCAGTATTGTGTGGTTGTCCACCATTTTGTGATCTCAGGTGATTTTCCTATGTGTTGTAAACTAGATCTAACACTATGATGTAATAAGATGGATTAATGGCAGTTATATTGATGAGCTCTACAAGATTAGGTAATGTCTTAAGCCAATCTCTTTTGAGATATAAAAAAGAGAAGTGAGCAGAGAGACATGGGGACCTCATACCACCAAGAAAGCATTGCTGGGAGCAGAGTGCATCCTTTGGATCTAGGGTCCCTGCACCTGAAAAGCTCCTCGACCAGGGGAAGATTTATGACAAGGACCTTCCTCCAGAGCTGACACAGAGAGAAAGCCTTCTCCTGGAACTGACACCCTGAATTTGGACTTGTAGCCTACTAGATTGTGAGAGAATAAATTTCTCTTTGTTAAAGCATCCACCTGCGGTATTTCTGTTATAGCAGCACTACATAACTAAGACAGGAACAAAGAACTTTGACCCTTTTCTTACTCCACACAACAAAATGTCAAAATACCAATATACGAGTAAATTATGAATGCACTCCAAGAAAGCACAACAAGACTAAGTAAAATTTAAAGAGAAAAAAAATGTTAACCTAGAACTCTATAAATGAAAATACCCTTCAAAAAATAAAGGCACACAAAAGATGAGGGAAATTGTTGCCAGCAGATACATACTACAAGATATGCTAAAGGAAGTTCTTTAGGGTGAAGGAAAATGATGTCTGATTTGAGCCCAGACCTACAGGATGCAATGACGAGTGCTGTGAAGGTAAATTTTGTACTGATCAGATTGTGGGAGCAACACCCATTGACTGGAGGATAAGATTCTTGAATTCCTCCAAACTAGAGTGAATAAAGCAGGTTTAGGACCCTTTAATATTATGGTACCTATAGGGCCTTCCACTGGTCCACCCAAACTCCAAGAGTACTGTATTAAGAACTTTTTATGATCCCATTAATGTCTGCTTTATTTGTCTCATTTCTTAATAAGCCATTAAAGATCTCCACCCTGCTGGGATGAGTGCTTTGATTCTCCCCTTTCTCTGTATCCTTTGTTTTGTAACATTGATGTTTGCTTTACTCATCCGATTCCTTAATAACTGATTAAAAATTTCCTCTCTGCAGGAATGATTCCTTGAGTCTCCTCTTTTACTTTCCCCTCTTCTCTTAGGAATCAGTTCAGGCTTCTTTGCTGTTTGCTGTTTCAGCATAACTTTTCAATTTGGAAATGGCTCTAAGTTAAAGGATGTACTTCTGGCAAGCCAGGGTCTAAATATTTTGCTTTCTCCTTGTTTCTTTGAATTTTCTTCTGCATCCAGTAAGCCAACCCATGGTGTGTCAGCAATCTCCCCTTCTCCACCACAGTGTCCCTGTTTCCATTCGTCCAGTTTTCCTATCCTTTCCTGCCTTCTCATATTTGCTTTTGGGCTGGTTGCCCGTTAGTCTCATATACATGAATTGAACTATGAAGCACATTCCTCATGGGTGTTACTGTTGTTCTTATAGACCCGTCTTTGGCTGAAGGATGAACTTCAGGAGTGACTTCAGTAGTGAGTTAAAAGGGTGTCTGGGGGCCATACTCTCACGGTTTCTCCAGTCTCTGCCAGACAAGCAAGACTATATTTTGTGTGCATGTGTGTGTGTGTGTGTGTGTGTGTGTGCACATTTGAATTTTTTCTACATTTTTCTCCCACTCTGTCAGGAACCCTCTATTGTAATCCCTGCCAGAGCAGTCTGTGGTGATAACCGGGTACCATCTAGTCGTTCCGGGCTCAGTCTGGTCGAGCTTGTGGTCCATTAGTCCTTTGGACTAATCTTTCCCTTGTGCCTTTGGTTTTCTTCATTCTCCGTTTCTCCAGCTGGGATGGGGCTGGTAGATGTATGTTAGATGGCTGCTCACAGGCTTTTAAGACCCTAGACACTACTCACCACAGTCACATTTTCATTATAGACTGTTATGCCAGTTGGGCTAGATGTCCCCTGAGAGACCATGGCCTTCAGCCCAGTAGCTCGGTCCCTCAGGGCTTTTGGAAGTGTCTGTGAAACTTCTATGACTTTGTCCTGGTTCTATAGGTAACTTTTACCTCCTGTGACTGCAGCACACCTGCTTTTCCATAATATGGATGCCCCGGTGGACACCCAGGAATCAGATTCCTCATCCTTTGCCTTTCATTGTTTCTTATTCCAAACCTCATATTTCAGTGAGTCAGGGTTGTTCTAGCAAATCTTGCTCTGATACCAACTGCAATCACTTCTGACACCAACTGCCTGGAATTAGGCCAAACTTCACAGGTTAAGGACACAGTCTTCCACAAGACTGCACTCACTTCAGACACCACCAACAATTCAGAGGCCTTCAGGGCCACTCTACAATCAGCCAGCAGCAAATTAGGGGCTCCCACAACTCTCTGAAGCTTGATAATTCTCTAGAATGACACATAGAGCACAGAAAAGCCCTATACTTATGATTATAGGTTTACTATCGGAAATTAATACAAAATCAAACAGTCAAAGAGAGATACAAACAGAGCAAGGTCTAGGAGAGTCACACACAAAAAAGCTTCCACTATCTTCACCCTGAAGAGTCAGAAGACATCACTATCACTCTTCTGCCACATTAATGTGTGTCAATATACAGAATATTGCCAACCATGGAAGCTCACTCGAGCTTCTGTTGGCAGAGTCTTTATTGAGGCTTCATTATATAGGTATGATTGATTGACTCTTTGGCATTGTGATTGAACTCAATCTCCATCCCCCCTGCTGTTTGCATAGGTTGGGTTAAATATCATGTGGATCAAAGTTCCAACCTTCTAATAATATAGTTGGTCTTTCTGGTGTAACAGTCCTCCATCCTGAGTCATCTCCTTAGCGAAAACTATCCAGGGTCCAATCATGAGTCACCTAGGTAGTGTAAACTATCAAGTGTGACCTAAAGGGCCCAACTTGAATAATAAAGTCACTCTAGTCACTCAGGAAAACCCAAGATTTAGATGTTACCTCCCAGAAACCTGGGAGAAAGACCAGCCAAATTCTTTATAATGCAGATTTAGTGTTATCTCCTAGGAACCAGCACAAAGGCCATCCAAACTCTTTATCAAACAAAGTCCTGTGCCCCTGCCTCCACTGGGCATGTGAGATCTCCAGGCCCTATTTGTCCTAGGGTACAAGCATATGGGGACTCAGGCAGAGCAAAGTGTGTTGAGGCCAATGGGAGGCAGCTAATTTTCCATAGAAGGTCACAGCCCTAATCCAGGAAACAAAAGAATCACAGAAAACCAATAGGAAGTTCACAGGGACCCTGAATAAGGTGGAAGGAATGGATGAGAGTCAGGGCCTTGTGCCTTACCTTCATAGCCAAATTTATTGACTAAATGCTTATCTATCCCACAAAAGCAGAAAAATCTCCTCTTTGATAATTATTCAGCAATCTACTGTAAGGAAATGCAGAGAGAACATGTTCAGCCTCACCATCCTCTAGGACATGTGTTTTATTGTTGCTTTGTTACAGAACCATGACACCCATTACTACTTATATCTTAGAATCCCAGTGCCACCAGACTCCAGGGAGGCAACATCAGTAGGTGGTGTGGCCGTCCATCTTCAGCTGCAGAAAATGAGGGAGACCGAAACTCAGTAACTAGAGAGATGCAGACACGGAGGGGGAGTGGGGCATGCAGGGCTTGCGGTCCCCATCCCAGAGGGACCCGACATCCAGATCCCTTCCCTGCCACACCCCCTCTTCCTGTTCTCACCTTGAGTAAGGCAGGGTCTTTACTTTTTACAGAACCTGGAGATGGGTGAGGAGGTGCACCGGGACTTTGCACCCCGAACCTTCAACCTCACAACATACACTCTCTGGGAATTATATGACTCAGGACAGCAGAGTTCAAAGCAAGGCCAGAAGGTGCACCTGGGGCCACAGTGGCGGGTCAGGTTCAGGGGCTCAATGATCCCATAATCACAGCAGCGTTCCAAGGGGTTATAGATCCGGCCCCCACATCTGGGCGCCTGCTCGCACAGCCACAGCGCTGATTCAGGTGGATCAGCTGGGAGACACAGAGTTTGTGTTGGTCCCAAGAAAGCAAGACAGCACCCATGCAGTGGTCCATGTGAATCCCCTCCCCCTCCCTAGAGATGCCTCCTTTCCCCTCACTCCCACTCTCCTCACCTGTGATCACACCTGTACCTGCCCACAGAAGGGTGAGGATGCCAACAGCAGCTGTGAAGGAGGAAGGGCAAAGAGGATGAGGCTGGGAGGGACAACTTCTAGGAAGGCAGGAGAGCATTTGGTTGGATTTGGTTCTGGCTAAGATTCAGGAGAGGTTTGGAGCTGTTCTGGTGTGAGATTCAGCACCTCAGGGGTATATGAGGTGTGGTGCCTAGGAGATTGCATCCCTGGTAATTGAGAGAAATCAGTGACGTCCTGAAATGAGTTGAGCATTAGGTTGCGTAGCTAAGCTTTCAGTGGTGAAGAGACTGCAGTGAGATGAAGAGACGCTCTCTGAATAGAGGGGAGGTGGCGGTGACTGGGAAGACGCTGTATGTTGTGTGTAGGGAGAGCAGGGGATAGGCACGGTTGGACCTGCAGGAATGGAAGAATCTAAGAAGTCTGGAGATGGGCTGTTTTGGGGTCCTTCTTACTCAACAGGTAGCTGCTGGTCACCATTCTCCTGGTTGGGCTTGTGAATTGGAGGGTGAGAGAGAGAGGATCTTAACTGTGGTTCTGTAAAAGCACTGGTTGGAGAGGCATGGGGTGGGGAGAGTACGGTAGAGAAGAGACAAGGAGAGGCAGGAGGAAGAGAAGAGAAAAGAGACAGAAGATTCAAGTCAGACAGAAATTGGGAGAAACAAGGAAATGGGGGAGGAGAAGGCAGAATGGCAAGTAGAGAGGATGGGTTGTGGAGATGGAGGAAGAAGAGACAGGGAGAGATGAAGAGAAGCGGGGAGAAAAGGGAGAGGCCTGGAGAGAAGCGGCACAGGAGCAGGTTGCAGGCACTTGGCAGATGCAGGCTGTGGTGTGGGCTGTGGGGAGAGTTACAACTGAGTTTGCAGGAGGGGGAGGGTCTGAACAGCCTGGGGAAGACCAGGGTGGGGTCCTACTTACCCAGGCTGCAGCTACTGGTCGTCATTCCACTGGACCAGGCTTTGAGCTGGTGAATAGACAGAAGGGAGACAGGATCTGAGCTGGGATGTTACATGTCAAAGGCTGGGGCTACCCCTCCCCACAACTACAAACCGAAAAACCAAACCCATTGCCTTCGAGTTGATTCTGACTCATAACGACCCTATAGGACAGAGTAGAACTGCCCCATAGGGTTTCCAAGGAGTGGTTGGTGGATTTGAACTGCCGATCTTTTGGTTAGCAGCCAATTGCCTAACCAGTATGCCACCAGGTCTACCCCCACCACTCCAGGACTCTACAAATCTCTTTGGATTGTCTTCATTTTGAAGAGGACCAAAATCAGATCAAGTACTAAGCCCTGACTTGGAAATGGTAACCATGTACTCATAAGTGTGTATCTCAAAAACTACCAATTCACAGTTTATCATAATGAAGCCACATGAGAATAAAAAGATGATATAATCACAGACATTAGATCATCAAAATAATTACTAGAAATGTGAGTTTCTGGGGAGTGCTTGAGGCTGAACAGGGGCCCAGAGTAACAGTCTGGCCTTTAGTGAGGCAGAGATTCCTTGATCCTACCCCACCTCCAGTGTCTCAGGGGCAGCTACCCAACCCCCCTCCCCGAGACAGCATCAGGTGCAGGAACCACCACGGGGCTGGGTGCCTTGGGCTACCTACACCCCTTGGAGAGGACATTTCTCTCTCCAGCCTCCCACCTTTCCCACATGTTGACAGAAGGACTTGGAACTCAAGCAGGCAAACTGCTCAGGCTGACTGAGGAGGTGCAGATCCCAGGCAGGGGGCACCTGGGACACCTGTCCACACCTAGGGGTGGTCTGAATCCTGACAGGTGACTCAGGCCTCAGTCCTGCAGGACTTTCCCCTTGTGACTCTTTCTCTTGATGAGAAGTGGGCTGGGACAGCTCTGCCTTGTTCTTTTTTTTTCTTTCCCTCTCTCTTTTTTTTATTGTTGTAGTTTAAATGAACTTTACATTTCAAGTTAGTCTCCCATACAAAACCTTATACATACATTGTTATGTGACCCAAATTGCTCGCCCCATGCTGTGACAGCACACTCCTCCTTTCCACCCCTGATTCCCCATGTCCATTCAACCAGCTCCTAAGCCTCTCTGCCTTCTCATCTCACCTCTGTACAGAAGCTGCCCGCTTGGTCTCTTGTATCTACTTGAGCTAAGAGGCACACTCCTCACAAGTATCACTTTATATCCCACAGTCCAGTCCACTCTTTGTCTGAAGAGTTGGCCTTGGAAATTGTTTTAGTTCTGGGCTGGTAGAGAATCCAGGTCTGCCTTGTTCTTTGTGGAAGCCTTATGGCTCAGAAGCAAGAGTGTATTGGGAGGCCCTTTTTGTCTAGGGTAGAGGCGAAGTAGGAGGAGTCCCTGGGTGGCGTTGTTTTTTATATGCGGAACTACTGCATGGAGAGGCAGGCCTGATTAAGTGCTTGACTACTAGCAGTTAGAACCAACTAGAGGCACCTGGGAAGACGGGCCTGGTGAGCTGCTTCTGAAAGGTCACAGCCTTGAAAACCCAATGGAGCAGTTGTACTCTGCACACATGGGGTCGTCATGAGTTGGGATCGACTCAATAGCAACTAACAACAACAGAGGCAGAATGGGCCCATCGAGTGCCTGAGCGAATTGGGGGAAAAGGCAGCTAGCTCACTTTCTATAGAAGGCCACAGTCCTAACCTAGGAAACCAAACAATCACAGAAATCCGGTTAGAAGTTGACAGGGACCCTGAATAAGGTGGTGGTCATGGATGAGAATCAGGGCCCTGTGCTCCTACCTGTACTGCTGAATTCACTGACTAGATGCTTGTCTTTTCCACAAAAGCCAAGAAAAGTTCCTCTTTGATAACTATCCAGCTTTTTTAATCCAAGAAATCTAGAAAGAAGAGATTTAACCTCATCACACTGTAAGACAGGTGTCTTAATACTGCTTTATTACAGAACAATACCTCTTATTCCTCCTTATACCTTAGAATTCCAGTGTTGCCAGGCTCCGGGGAGGCATCTAGATGTCCTCCCTCCCACTCTCTTCTCTTCCTGTTCCCTCCTTGGGGAACCAGGGTCTTCATTTGGTAAAGATGCTGGAGATGGGCAAGGACAGACTTTATGTTCTGAATTTTCAACTTCACAACAATTTTTTTCTGAGGGACATAAGACTCAGGAGGGTTTAGTTCAGGGCAGGATGGTCTCTTCATCACAACACTGCTCAAAGAAGTTGTAAATAACCCCACTCATGGGCCCTGAGCCTGTGGGGGTGTGTGGGAGACACAGAGTTTGTGTTGGTCCCAGGGAAGCAAGACAGCACCCATGCTGTGGTCCGAGGTGGACTCCATTCACCCTCCTAAAGATGCCTTCTTTCCCTCTCCCCATCCCAGTTGGTCTTACCTGTGATTCCACCTGTACCTGCTGTAGTGAGTTTGAGGGAGTTCGGAACTCATGAAGGAAAATGATATGGCCATGAGATAGCAGTGTTGCACAAAAAGCTATTCATCGGGGCAGACACATTGACAGCCACATGCTGGGGGTGACTCACCATAGTAGGAGGTCTGCCAGAGGCCAGTGGTACAGGGAGTCAACCACAAGGGGAAGAGCACAAGGAAAGTCCTGGGGAAGAGGAGAAGGAGGAGGGATCACATATGCCTAGGTGATATCTTTCTGCAGCAAGGTGGGGAATCTGAGTCAGAGAACTCCAAAGGACAGCAGCATTTGGGGCCATGACTACAGGGTTTTATCTTATCTATGGCTAGTAGATGTTGGGGGGTGTTCATAGGGTATGTTAAGCCGGCAGGTTTTAAGTGGCCACAAATCTGATTCTCTGGGCTATTTTAAAAATAATTGGATATGTACAAATTTGAATTCAGCCCCATTGGCTGGACCAGAGAGTCCAGTATAACTTGGAACTGGTCTTCACATTCATATCTAACAGGCTAGAGAGGGTGAGTGGATGGGAGAGATGGGCCTGTAGGAATTAGAATTCAGACTCAGCTCTTGTTTAACCTGCCCCATAGGTATCTCTGGGCTCACCTCTTTCCTCTTCTTCCCTTCCTGTCCTCTTCCCAATTCCCTCTCATTTTCCTTAGACTATGTGTCCTGGTTTCAGATGTCACTCATATTTAGCCTCATCATCACTTTTTAAATTTCAGTGAATAAAATTGTCACAGTCGTTTCTGGGTGGGATGCTGGGAAGGAAGACTTAGGTAAGATCAAGTGAAGACAATTCTTCCCTCCTTGACCTCCTTCTCAAGTTCCAGGAGAGTAAGGATCAGTCCTTTCAAGACAGATCAGGGTGTTGTTCTTGAGCCCCACCATATACCTCCCAGAAATCATATCGGCATGTTTGGGAGAAATACAGAAGTCCCCATGAGGCTTTGGGTAAATCCTCTTTCCACTCCATTCATGTCTTTTACAGAAATCCTCATTTATCTCCCCACCCTACCCCCACCACCCAACCTCCCTCATGCTCAGAGGCCACACAGCCCCTCTCTGACATCAGGAACACCTGCTGTGTCCATCACATGCCTGTGTAAGGAGGAGACTTGTTACTGGAAAAGAGGAAGTGTGGCCCGGGCAGAGCTTCTGCAGACATGGATAAGGCCCACCAACCTGGAGTCATCAGTTACACAAAGTAAAAAGCCCAGACTGTATAAGTGACATGCAGTGGAGCCTTGTGTCCAGTCCTTCTCTGCATCAAGGGAATTAGGGTGAGAGAATACACCCAACAGAGGTTAGAATATATTCTTATACCCCATGAGACCCTGACCATCCTTTGGTGGTGGGAAGACACAGAGTCCCCAACCACTGGGGACATGATGGTGAGCAAAGCAGCCTTGGTGCCTGTCCTCACAGAGCATTAGGTTCAGTGGAGGCAGCTGACTGGTCCCTAGATAGTGACAACCTAGTGGCACAACAGTTAAGTGCTTAGGTGCTAACCAAAACGTTGGCTGTTTGAACCCACCTAGTGACTCCGCAGGAAAAAGACCTGGCAATCTGCTTCTCTAAAGATTACAGCCTAGAAAACCCTATGGGGCAGTTCTCTGTCACATGGGGTCGCTATGAGTCGAAGTCGGCTCAACGGCACCAAACAACAGCAACAACAACAGAGTTGGCTGGGATGGGGATGGTTTGGGGAAGCTGACGGGAAGATAGGGCACATCGAGGCTGGAGTTCAGCAGAGAGGAGAGACCTCCCTGACTGCACCAGGGACCCCACACCTGGGTGGATGAAAGTGTGATGAGCCTTATGGGGAAACAAAAGGAGCTTGTAGCGGGCTGTAGCTCTTCGTAATTAACTAACATTACTCAGTGGTGTTTTATAAGTTTTTATTTACTTTGTTGTTGTTGTTAGGTGCCATCAAGTCGGTTCCGACTCATAGCAACCCTAAGTACAACAGAATGAAATACTTCCAGGTCCTGCGCCATCCCCACAATCGTTGTTATGCTTCAGCCCATTGTTGCAGCCACTGTGTCGATACTGACTTACATGGTGGTTAGGATGAAGATCAATGCGGTAAGGTTCGTCGTGGGGTCGACGTCCCTCAGAACCCCGTCCCAGGATGAGTTGACACAGGAAACTCTTCTGCACACATAAGGCTCCAAGTTTACGTTGCAGGTGAAAGACCACGAGGCAAAGGGGTCTAAGGGTTTTATACCTCAGAGTACATGGGAACAGGGATAAGGGGTAAGAGGAAGGGGACTTTGTTCATCTGCACCTGGCCTGACCATCCTCTTGCCAAGCTTTGTTCAAACTCAAGCAGCATAGCGGTCCTGTGACCATGGGTGCATGACCAGAACGATCATTTCTTCCCCTCTTGTAGCTACATGATTAATCGTGTAAGCTGACTTTTTCTGATTAATGATATACCAAAAAACAAACCTGTTGCCATCGAGTCAATTCTGACTCATAGTAGCCCTACAGGGCAGAGTAGAACTGCCCCTATAGGGTTTCCAAGGTGCGGCTGGTAGATCAGAACTGCTGGCCTTTTGGTTAGCAGCCCAGCTCTTCACCACTGCGCTACCAGGGCTCTGATTAATGATATAAATCCATTGCCGACAAGTTGATTCCGACTCATAGTGACCCTACAGGACAGAGTAGAACTGCCCTATAGGGTTTCCAAGGACAGCCTGGTGGATTTGAACTGCCACCTTGTGGTTAGCAGCTGTAGCTCTCAACCACTACACCACCAGCGTTTCTGATTAATGATATAGGGGTTAAAAATCACCTGGAGAGGCTACCTCCCCCTGGGCGCATACTTTAGTACAATTATGTGATCATGGGTAGTCATGGAAACGGAGGAAGTGAATCTCAGGCTGGAAAGCAGCCGCCTTCCTTCAGAGATGGAGGCATCTAGAGGACATATCCCCTCTGGGCTGGAGCCCTTGTGGGTGTAGAGGTTCCGGGACAGTGAGATGGCAGGTCACCATTGTCTGGGGTTGGGGCAGGCCTGCACTTACCCCAGGACATGTTGGTCTGTGAGCTCCAGGGAGACTATAGCATCAGAGGCTTCTGGAGCTTTGGTTGCAACGGGCAGGACTTCCTCGCCTTCTGTCTGGAGACCCTCACGTGGATGGTAGCTGAGTCCTCAGCCAGCAGAGCAAAAAGCTCTGGGAGGCACAAGACCCCAGGGCTGATCCAGTTAATGTTTTCCTCCATGATACCTGTCCTGCCCAACTATGGAGACACCTGGTCTCCTGGAGAGGCCTCCTGGAGAATATAGGTACTGGCTCTAGGCAGGAAGGTCCATTCCCTGAATCAGCCCCTGGTTCCCTACATGGAAGAAAACTTTCCTATTGTTCTTTGAGTGGATCACCTGCCCTGGCCTTAAGTTTAGGTATTGACTTCTGATTGAATTATCGCGAGGATGCCAAAGACTAAGGCCACCTCCATGCAGGTGGATGAGTTGTCTCCTCTGGAGCCATTGCTCAGTCCATCAGTGGCAGAAGCGGAGGGGTCCCAGACATGGGTATGGTGCTCACAAGTCAGGTCAGAAAAAGGCAGGAGTGAGAAACTTTTCCTCTCCAATAGCCTCATTCCCTGGGATCTTGACTTTGAGGAGGGGGGACATGTAGCTCTGAACTCCTGAATGGAGGCCCTAAGATGGTACCAACCTGGCTGGGAGATAAGATAGGAGAAAACATCCTAGCCTTGGAGAAAGAGTTGAATATTCAACAATGTCATATGATTATAATGGAGTATATGAGGGAGGCAGGGTATAAACAGCTATAATCACCCAGAGGTCCCCAAAGGGAAAGTAGGCCTAGGGCAAAAAAATTAGAGCTGCAGGGTCAGCTGAACTCCTCATGGTCAGTCCCTCCATTGACCCCTACAGCAAATGGAATTGATTTTGTCACAAAAGGAGGCATATCACACCTATGGAAAATTCTCAATCCTGTAGACCAGAGTTGCCCCTTTGTTCCATCAGTGCCTACAAATCATCTATACTATGTGACAGAGAACCCTTGGACCAGTAGGAAGGTTGATCCCTTGGCCCCTGGGAGTAGAAAGTTCATGTTCTCTCAGGCTCTATAGCTGAGGTGAGGGCCTGACATCCAGTGAGTGTCTAGTGACCATTGAATCAAAGTGTGTGCCTCCCACAATCCTCTCTACACTGAGAAAAATGGCCTCCTGATAAAGTATGGTGGGAGAGTAAATGTGCATGGGGTAAATTCTAGGGGGCTGATTGGTTTCTGCTCTTACTCTTCTCCAGTCCTCCTGCTGGGGAAGGATAAGTCCTCAGCCTCACTGTTGTGCCTTGTCTTTCCCCAGAGTCCCTATTGGTGGCTGTGACCCATAGTTAGAACTTGGTGGACAAGGTCACTCAGAGGTGCTGTGTATTTAGCATCTACCCTTAGGGTACCACCCTGACCTGACTGTGGGATGGGGAGTCCCTGTACCTGGGCACCCACAGGCCTGGTGCCATCTTGCTCAGTGGGAATGGGACCTATCAGATCTAGGTGGCCATTTGGATCTGTCCTGGAGAGGACCAGAGGAGCAGAAGTTCATCTGCCATGTGGGACACCACAGGGTGAAAATCATGTTCCCTGTCACCTCTTTTGAGGAACTAGGGGAACCCTTGGTGTTCAGGAAGCTGGAGGCAGGGTAAGCATAGGAGCCTCCTATGAGGAAGTGGCCCCCTAGGTATAATCACAACCCATCTCATGGCAGCCTCTAGGGCATCACAGGGGGATGTCTGTGCTGCTGTGGTTCCCCTGGCTGTTTTCCCTCTTGCTGCTGTGTTGTTTTTCGTGGTGGTGGATGGCTAGAGTAGGAAGAACACAGAAGACAGAAGACAGAAAGAACTCAGGTGAGAAACACACAGGCAGTGAATGGGTGGACAGGTCTGCTTTTTCTCTGGGTGGTAAGTGGAGACAGCTGTCTTCTTTCCTCCAGGGACAGAAGAAGAGTAGACAAATCTTTTCCCTACTTACAGAATTGCATCCTAAAAGCTGTTTGGGAACCAGGTCACTATTATGAAAACTGGTTTAAAAAAAAATAAAAGAGAGAAAGAATCAAGCATTTTTCCTGCCATTCCCATAATAATTGTACCTGAGGGCATACAATTAACTTAGCAGAAGTGTTTCTTCATAAAAGTGTTCCGAGTAATAAAGGTAGGGAAAAAAGTAGCATTACTTGACCACAGTTTTGCAACCCTAATGAATGAAGGGGTGTAAGATATGACTATCAGTGGTGGCTAACTTTGCAAATTTCATCGACAGCCAAATGTTATGCGCCTAAAATGGAAGAACAGGAAACCACTTCTGGTGTGTTCTTGCCAATACATTAAGTCTCAGCCTGATTCAGCGCATTAGAAGGCTCAGAATGTAAATTAGCATGGAGTTTTAGGCTTGTAGATATATTAATACATATAAGCTGGGCTTACAAAACAAATGTTTTTGTTGTTATAACTAGCTACAGTGGTATTTTTATAAAAAATAATAAATTTCTGCTGAAACACTGCAGGAAAATTTTATAGACAGTCATTTTTGTGTCACCTCCTCTGACAGTGTCACCCAGTGTGGTCTGCCTCCCTGACCCCCCTAGTGACACCACTGGGTTGTTGGTCTGTAAACTGGCTCAAGGCTGGGAGTTAATTGAGGGACCGTGATTCTACCTTGGTGATTCAAGTTAGACTTATGTTCATTTGACCTAGAGTTCTTCTGCTTATACAGATCAAGTAAGAACTTAGTAACTCATCTGTTTCACTCTTAGGGATACCATGATCAGCTATCCATTGCCAGAGACTTTCAGATTACTGGTTTGAGTCTGCTGTCCATTACGGTAACCTTGCCCACCTTGTCTTTGGCGATTAAGTGCTGCCACCTGGCCCCTGCCACCCCAGGATCCAATCACCCTCATTGCATTTAGGTTTCCAAACTCAGTGGCAGCAGTTCCCACTGTAATATCTGACCAACAAAGAAGAGGAATCGTAGGGCTCCTCAAGGATGAGAAGACTCCCCTCTCAAATTTATTCCTCACAGTTGCGGTGAGAGGTCTGTCCTCTGGACACTTCCAGGGTGGCTGGGTCTAACATGATAAATCCATTCTAACGTTCATTTTTCTTTATGGTTGAGTGATATTCCATTACATGTATATGTCATGTTTTATCTATCTATTCATCTGTTGACGGACACTTGGGTTGTTTCCACCTTTTAGCTATTGTGTACAGTGCTGCAATGAACATCGGTGTACAAGTTTCCATTTTCATTCCTGCCTTCAAGTCTTTTGGGCGTGTACCTAAAATTGCAATTGATGGATCATATCCTAATTCTACGTTTAACTTTTTGAGGAACCACCAAACTCTTCCACAGTGGCTGTATCATTTCCCATTCCCGCCAGCAATGTACGTGGGTTGGTAACTATTTATTGAGTACCTGTTAAGAGCTAGGAACTGTTTTGGGTATCGGAATGGAGGGATAGGGATTGCTCAACGATGGCGCTCAGATTTATGGCCTTTTGTAATTGGACAATGGGGACACCTTCCCTTAGACATCGACACCTGAAAGGAAATGGGGCCACTTTTGGAGAAGAAAGCCGTAAGTCATTTTGGAAATCTTGATTTGGAGGTGCCTGTGGACAGCCAAATGGAGATGTCAAGGAGGCAGTTGGATACATGGATCCAGGGCTCAGATGAGAGCTCCAGGCCGGACATAGAAACCTGGGAGTCATCTGCATTCCAGAGGTGGCCAAAGCCATTAGTGGATAAGATCACCTGGGAGAAAAAGTGTAGTACAATGGCCAGGGAGGGAAGAATGAGTGTGAAAGGGAGACAAAAATATCCGCCAGAGAAGCAGAAGGAACACCAGGGCAGTCTTATGTCACAGGAGCTATGCGAAGTGAGCATTTCAAGGAGAAGGAAGTGGTCAGCTCTGTCAAATGCTTACCAGTTGCCCAAGGTCATCCAGCTAGTAAGTTCCAGGGATGAAAACTTAAAATCAGGTCTAAATGTTTAATAAATGGTGCTGGGATAAATGCTAGTTATTTGGAAACAAACAAAATTAGACCCTTACTTCCCACCATATGCAACTATAAAATCTAGCCAAGTTAAAGGTCTAAAAGTGAAACACAAAATAACAATATATATATATTTTTTGCTCCTTTTTATTTTTTAATGCCTTGGTGTAATTTACTTATTAGCTAGAATTACAAATTACATAATTCTGAAAGCAAGACTTTACATTCTGTTTTCCTGATTCTTCCTCCCCAATAAAATTGTACATGCTTATATGTATGGAATGTCAAGAGTAAATCAAGGGGCTAAAATGCCTCAGAGAGATGTCCTTCCTTAGGCAAGGAAGAACTCTTAGAACAAATTTTTATCACCTTTGCACACTTTGTATGGGCACTTAACAGGTTAATTTCTGCCAACTCTTGGTGGCATAGGGTGGTGGTGGACGTGAAAGCCGTGTCATTCAGCTAATCATCACTCACGACTTACATCCACCCAGCTCCTTTTTTTTTTTTTTTTAATTGTACTTCAGGTGAAGGCTTATAGAACAAATAGTTTCTCATGAAACAGTAGTACACATATTGTTTTATGACTCCGGTTAACAACCCCACAACATGTCAACCCTCTCCCTTCTCGACCTTTTTTTTTTTTTTGGTGAAAATATACATGGCCAAAGATACACCATTTCAAAAATTTCTACATGCACAGTTCAGTGACATCGACGACACTCTTCCAATTGTGCTGCTATTCTCACTTTGGATGAAGGCTTACAGAACAAAATCGTTTCTCATTTAACAGTTAGTACACGTTGCCCTATGACAATGGTTAACAACCTCACAACACATCAGCACTATCCTTACTCAACCTTGGGTTCCCTATCACCAGCTTTCCTGTCCTCTTCTGCCTTCTGGCACTTGTCCCTGGACTGCTGTACCTCATTAGTCCCATTTGGTTTTATGGGGCTGTCCACCCCCTGGCTGAACGGTGAACCTCAGAAGTGACTTCACCACTGAGCTAAAAGGGTGTCTGGGGGCCATACTCTCGGGGTTTCTCCAGTCTCCTTTAGGCCAGTAAATCTGGTCTTTTTTTTGGGAGTTACAATTTTGTTCTACATCCTTCTCCAGCTCTGTCCAGAACTCTCTGTTGTGATCCTGGTCAGAGCAGTCAGGTAGCCAGGCACCATCTAGCTGTACTGGACTCAGTCTGATGGAGGCCTTGGTAGCTGTGGTCCATTAGTCCTTCAGACTAATCTTTTCCTTATATCCGGTTCTCTTCATTCTTCCTTGCTCCCGAAGGGATGAGACCAGTGGAGTATCTTAGATGGCTGCTCACAAGCTTTTAAGACCCCAGACGCTACTGACCAAGGTAGAATGTAGAACATTGTCTTTATAAACTGTGTTATGCCAATTGAGCTAGATGTTCCCCGAGACCATGGTCCTCACAGCCCTCCGCCCAGCAATTCAGTCCCTCAGGGAGTTTGGATGTGTCTGTGGGGCTTCCATGACCTTTCCTCGTACAAGTTGTGCTGGTTTCTTCCTGTATTGTGTACTGTCTCACCCTTCACCCAAGATACCACTTACCTATTGCCTATTTAGTATTTCCACCCCACCCCTCCCATCCCTGGTAACCAACAAAGATTGTTACATTTTGTGTGTGAACTTTATCATGGGTTTTTACAATAGAGGTCTCATAATATTTGTCCTTTTGTGATTGACTTATTTCACTCAGCATAATGTCCTCCAGTTTCATCCATGTTATGAAACGCTTCACAGATTCATCACTGTTCTTTCTCGTTGCATAGTACTCCCTTGTGTGTATGTACCATAGTTTATCGATTCATCTGTTGATGGGCATCTAGGTTGTTTCCATCGTTTTGCTGTTGTGAACAATGCTGCCATGAACACAGGTGTGCATATGTCTATTTGAGTGACGACTCTTATTTCTCTAGGATATATTCCTAGGAGTGGGATGGCTGGATCAAATGGTAAAATAACAGTATTTTTAATAGAAGAAAAGTTTTATAAACTTGAGGTGGAAAGGACTTTCTTAAGGTGATACGGGAAACAGAAGAGATAACAGAAAAATAGATTTTAAAAATAGGATTAGCAGAGGAAGGTTTTCAACACATTTGACAGACACAGGGTTGATATCACTAGCATACAACAGCACAACAGGAAATAGTGAAAGGAGATAGGCAGTTAACCGAAGAGAAATGCAATCAGCCATAAATTCGTAAAAAACCAACAAAAAATCACCTCTCTATTCTCGGGGAAATACAAACAGAACAATAATGAGATACCATCCCTTGAACTGGTGAAGCATTTTAAAACTGATTACATTGCCGGGGAAAATAAATGCTAAAATCTTTCGGAATGATATTTGGCAATATCTATGAAAATTTAAAGTGTTGCTCTATGTATTGACCTGGGTGCTGAATACAAGGGTGTATTCACTCAGTAAAAATTAATAGAGCTCTCCACTTATGATTTGTGCATCTTTCTATGTGTACATTTTACTTTAATGCTTTTAAAAATATCTGAGACACACAAAATATTGTAATGTATGTACCCAACAACTCAAAAATACCAGTTATGGGACTCTTTTTTTTTTTTTTCATTTTGCAAATTAATAACAAAAAGGCAAACAAACCAACAGAAAAAAAAGGACAATGGATATAAATAGGCAATTGATGAGCACATCAAAATGGGCAGCAAGCATAGAAAAATAATCTCCTGTATGGTAAAAAAAAAAAAAAAAAGTCAATAAAAATTACAATGAAATATCACTTTCTACCAATAAATTTAAGGAATCTTAACACCCACTTCTTGGAAAGGGCCGGGGGTCCGCATATACATTACTGGTGGAAATGTGAGTTGTTAACAGCCTTTTGGAGGAAAGCAATCTGGTAATATCTATTAACGTTTCAAATTAATTTGACCCAGAAAGTCTACATCTATAATTAATAAATGCTCCATGCAACTACCACAACTTCCACCAGATTGAGCCCAGAACAACTAGATGGTGCCCAGTTACCACCATCAACTGCTCTGGCAGAGATCACAACAGAGGGTCTCGGTCAGAGCAGGAGAAAAACATAGAACAAAATTCCAATTTACAAAATAATAAAAAAAAAAAAAAAAAAAAAAAAAAAAAAAAAAGACCAGGCTTCCTGGTCTGACAGAGACTTGGAGAAACCCCAAGAGTATGGACCCGGACACTCTTTTACCTCAGTACTGAAGTCACTCCTGAGGTTCACCCTTCAGCCAAAGATTAGACAGCCCTGTAAAACAAAATGAGACTAATGAGGCACAACAGTCCAGGGACAAGCACTAGAAGGCAGGAGGGGACAGGAAAGCTGGTAATAGGGAATCCAACGTTGAGAAGGGACAGTGTTGACATGTCATGGCGTTGTTAACCATTGTCGTAAAACAATATGTGTACTGTTTAATGAGAAGTGATTTGTTCTGTAAACCTTCATCTAAATTAAAAAAAAAAAAAAAAGAAGAAGAAAAAAGAATTTGCGTTTCTTTTTTTCTCCTCTCATTTTTATTCCATTCTATCCAGGACCATCTATTGTGACCCTGGTTAGAATGGTCAGCAGTGGTAGCCAGGCACCAACTAGTTTTTCTGGTCTCATGATAGATAAGGTTATGGTTCGTGCAGGCTATTAGCCCTGTAGATTTGTTTCTTCTCTGAGAATTTGATTTCCTTCTTACTCTTTTGTTTCTAATAAGCAGAGACCAATGACTGTCTCTTAGGTGCCCCTCACAAGCTTTTAAGAACCCAGACACTACTCACTGCACTAGGATGCATACATGAACTTGGTGAAGTTATGCCAATTGACTGAGTTGTCCCATGAGACTAAGGTTCTAAGCCTTCAAACCTAGAAAACCAGTCTTGCAAGGTGTTTGGTTACGTGTGAGAAATATCTGCAATTGTGTCTTCTACGAATATATGTGCCTGCACACACATATCTGTACTTACACGTATATATAGATATTTCTATCTGTGCACACGTGTGTACACCTATACCTACCTATATATCTATATGCCTATACACATACATATGTGACCATACACTTGTTTTTGGTCACTGTTGGTGTTGCAAAATTATGTCAAATTCTTTAGTTCAAGTATCCTATTCCCTTGAGTGCTTCTCAGTGACATCATTTACTTCGGCCAAGGTGTGCTCACTACACCCACATTCGGTGTCACTTTTCCCCTCACCCAAAATAACACATAGCTATGATCTCGAGTGTGATTCCCCCTCCCCTCCAACCCTTCTATGGTAACCTCTAGTGAACATTGGTCTCTTTATGTATATCTATTCTTATATTCTTATAAAAGTGGCATCATACAATTTTGTCCTTATGTGATTGACTTATTTCACTTAGCATTACATCCTCCAGGTCCATCCATGTCATATGTTTCATGGACTCATCATTGTTCTTTATGGTTGTGTTGTATTCCATTTGCAGTACATTGAATTATATACTTAATATGGCCCTTCTAGCCATAGTTTTTGTTACTCCCACCAAATGCACTGGGTGGGACTATACAAATGAGGTGCTTGTGGCCCACCAAGGGAACTGGATAGCTTGCTAATAATGTAAATAAGGTGCATAGCAGCTTGTGGTGGTGGAATCGTGCAAATAAGATGTATGGAACTCTAATGAGGGATTGGTCAGTTTTACCAACCTGCTAGGCTTAAAAGAGAGCCAATTCAAAAACTGAGGGGGGACCTCACTAGATGAAAAAAGAAGAGCCAAAAGTGGAACACATCCTTTGGACCCAGGGTCCCTGTGCTAAGAGCCTTCTAGACTCAGGGGACAGAGTGAGCTGTAACACAGAAGACAGTGAAAGACAGCTAGAAGCAGCAGCAAAGGCAGCAGATCCAGGAGACTGGTATTCCAGCCTATGGAATGAGAGAGCTGAGCACCTTCAGGTTGAGGTTTGCTGGCAGAGTATGGTGCCTCCAGGCGCTTAGCAGAGCTAGGCTTGCCAACCCATGGAGCAGAGCAAGAGAGCAGGGCACCTTTGAGTCGATGCTTACTAGTGGAGTGGGGTGCCTCTGGGCACTTATTGGCAGAGCTAAAGAGCTTTGTAACACTTGCCCGACCAGGGCAGAGGCCAGGCCAAGTAGCCAAAAGGCCAATGGCCAGAGAGAGGCCTGCCTGCAGACACATCTGAGAAGAGGCTGTCTTGATTGAAGAACTATATCCTGAGTTGTTTCTGATCCTGAATTGTAACCTGTTAATTCCCTAATAAACCCCATAATCATGAGTATTGTCAGTGAGTTCTGTATGGCCATTGCAACAAATTATCGAACCCAACAGAGAAGTGGAGAGTGTGTGGGAGGGATGGTTGGTGTCAGAAATCGGTAAAGATGGTAGAGAGAGAAGGAATGTCTGACCTCCACCTCACAGGAATCAGCCTTGGGCTGTTGATCTTGATTCTCCTTCCCCTTTGTGAACTTAGAGGAGGTCAGACACCCCCTGCCATGCCATTTTTACACCATTGTACGTACGTACCACATTTTGCTTTTCCATTCATCCGTTGATGGGCACTCAGGTTGTGTCTATTTTTTTTTGTTACTGTGAATAATGCTGCAATGAACATAGGTGTGCATGGAAGGAGCAGGTTTTGCCTAAGATGCTCAAAGGTGTCCCCTGACGCCTTTGTCAGGAGGCAGAGAACCAGGCTGATTAAGTGTGGGCCGGGCTCCAGCCCCAGCTCAGCTGATTGCTAGCTGAGACCTGACAGGTCACTCACCCTTTCTCAGCTTCAGCTCCCTCCTATGCAAAGTCCCTAGGATGGTGGCCTACCTGGTCATTAAATGGGTCGGTTCATGCAAAGCACTTAGACACCGCGTGACATTCAGTACCACAATCAGTTTTCGTCAAGGTGACTTCAGCTCACAGTGACCCCATGTGTCAGAGTAGAACTGTGCTCCACAGGGTTTTCAATGGCTGATTTTTTAGGGAAGCAGAGCACTAGGACTTTCTTCCAAAGCACCTCTGGGTGGACTTGAACCTCTCACCTTTCAGTTAGCAGTTGAGTACTTAACTGTTTGCACCACCCAGGCACTCTAGCATATAGTAGGAGGCCTCAAATACATGACTCGTTGCTACTAGGCACCTGTTGTGTACACACCCCATGCTGGACACTGCGGCGGGGACACAGCCTTGGACAGTGTGAATCTAGCCCTAGTAGGGAAAAACAGGTGAGGAACAAGCAAAGTTAACAAGATGGATTCAGATATGATAAGCCATGATGGAAAAAAGGAGCAGGGTGATGTGATGGTGACCTGAGAAGTGAGAACAGGACGCACACAGGCTCCTCTTGAGGGTGAGGTGAGGGAAGGCCTCCCTGAGAAGGTGGCTTTGAGTTGGCTCTGGGAGCTGAGGGAAGAGTGTTAAGCAAGGGGCAAAGCAGGCACAAGCAGGAGTCTCAGGATGTCACGAACAGTTCATGGCTCGACTACTAACTTTAAGGTTGGTGGTTCAAACCCACCCAGAGGTGCCTCAGAAGAAAGGCCTGGTGATCTGCTTCTGAAAAGTCACAGCCTTGAAAACTCTATGAAGCGGTTCTACTCAGATACACGTGGGATTGTCATGAGTTGGAGTCAACTTGACAGCAACTGGTTTGGTGTTTTTTGGCTTACAGCAAGTGTATAGACTATGAGGCCAGAGTGGGCTGGTTGTGTCTGAAGGGCAGGGGTGAGTATGGCTGACAGTAGCTGGCAGGAGTGGTATGATGAGGAGGAAGAGGTTGGTAGGGACCAAATGGTGCAGGGTCTTGTGAGCCATGGGGAGGACTTTGGCTTTGATTGTTGAGAGGGTAGGCTGACTTGAGTTTTCACAGGTGCCCTCTGGCGGTCAGGTGGGGAGAACACTGTAGGGAGGTGAGAGACCAAACGGGTGGGCTGTGGTTATACCTGCCTCTGAGGGCCACGCCCACCAGCTTCCCTTCTGATGCAATAGGCTGGGGTCCTGCACAAGGGTTTGCACGGTGGGAGGGGAAGCTGGAATACTACAGGCTCCCTGACTTGGCTGAACATCAGATTCACTGGGAGCGCTTATTTAAAATGCAGGTTCCCAGGCCCCACCTCTAGACACTGCTTCAGTAGGGCTAAGCCGGAACCCGGGAATCTGAAAACCCATCTTGGAGAAGTTCAGATGCCTCCAAGTGTATCCACAGCTCTTCCCACTCAAGATTTTATCTTTCACAGCCAGTTGGAGAAATGAAGTCTTGATACATGCTACAATATGAATGGAGCTTGGAGGCATTATGCTGAGGGAAATAAATCGGTCACAAAAGGACAAATACTGTATACCTCACTTATATAAAAAGACAAGACTAGGTAGAGACCAAATCTTCTTAGTGGTTACTAGGGCCAGGAGAGAGGGGGAAAGGGAGGGTATTGCTCATGGAGTACTGTGTTTCGGTTTACGGTGAAGGAAAAATCACACTGATTAAGGGTAGGATTGCATAGCCAGTTATTTAAGTGTTGTCAGTAAGTCGTACACCTGCAAAAAGTTGAATCGGCAAAAGTTGTGTGATAGACATTGTCATAGATTGAATTGTGTCCCCCCAAAATACGTCAGCTTGGCTAGGTCATGATTCGCAGTATTGTATGACTGTCTACCATTTTATCATCTGATGTGATTTTCCTATGTGTTGTAAACTCTAACACTATGATGTAATAAGAGGGATTAGTGGCAGTTATATTGACGAGCTCTACAAGATTAGGTAGTGTCTTAAGCCAGTGTCTTTTGAGATATAAAAGAGAGAAGTGAGCAGAGAGACATGGGAAACTCACACCACCAAGAAAGCGGTGTCAGGAGCAGAGCGCGTCGTTTGGACCTGAGGTTCCTGCACAGAGAAACTCCCAGACCAAGGGAAGACTGATGACATGGACCTTCCTCCAGGGCTGACAGAGAAAGCCTTCCCCTGGAGCTGACGGCCTGAATTTGGACTTGTAGCCTACTAGACTGTGACAGAATAAATTTCTCTTTGTTAAAGCCATCCACTTGTGGTATTTCTGTTAGAGCAGCACTAGATGACGAAGACAGACATATTTACAACGACCCCCCCGCCAAAAAAAGGGTAGCTACTGAGGCTGCTTATGCACAACCAAATACCTCATGGGATTTGGTTCCTTGGTTTGGAGGTTTAGGGTTATGGTTTCGTGGGACATCCCAGTTAATTGGGCTAATAACATGTTTAGTGCTTCTGTTTACCTCCTAGTTTGTTGGGTAATCCTGGGATCTTAAAAGCTTGCAAGCAGCCATCCAAGGCACCCCAATTGGTCTCTATTCGCCTAGAGCAACAGAGGAAGAAGGAGAGTCAGGAATAGGAGGAGGAAATGGAATATGTGGCTAATTGCCTCCTGAACTGTTGCCTCCTTTGCCATGAGACCAGAAAACTGGATGGTACCTGGCTACCCTTACTGAATATTTTGATCGAAGATTCTATAGAAAACTCTTGATCAAAAGGGAGAAAATGTAGAAAAGAATTTGAAACTCTCATGGACTCCAGACTTTCTCGAGCCATGGAGGCTGGATGAACCCTTGAAACTACTGCCCTGAGATAATCTTCAAACCTTAAACCAAAAACATCCCGTCATCTTAAAACATAACAATAGTTTAGCTTAAGTAGTCTGCCGTAAGCATTATGCCCTTTTAAGAACTATCTATGTTGTTGTTGCTGTTAGGTTCCATTGAGTTGGTCTGACTCACAGCGACCCTACGTACAACAGAACGAAACACTGCCCGGTCCTGCGCCATCCTCACAATCGTTGTTATGCTTGAGCCCATTGTTGCAGCCACTGTGTCGATCCATCTCATTGAGGGGCTTCCTCTTTTTCGCTGACCATCTACTTTACCAAGTATGATGTCCTTCTCCAGGGACTGATTCCTCCTGATAACATGTTCAAAGTATATGAGAAGAAATCTCCCCATCCTTCCTTCTGAGGAGCATTCTGGCTGTACTTCTTCCAAGGCAGATTTGTTTGTTCTTTTGGGAGTCCATGGTATAGGCAATACTCTTTGCCAACACCATAATTCAAGGGCATCAATTCTTTGGTCTTCCTTATTCATTGTCCAGCTTTCCCATGCATATGAGGCAACTGAGAACACCATGGCTTGGGTCAGGTTCACCTTAGTCCTTAAAGTGACATCTTTGCTTTTGAACACTTTAAAGAGGTCTTTTGCAGTAGATTTGCCCAATGCAATGTATCATCTGATGTCTTGACTGCTGCTTCCATGGGTGTTGATTGGGGATCCAAGTAAAATGAAGTCCTTGACAACCTCAATCTTTTCTCCGTTTATCATAATGTTGCTTATCGGTCCAGTTGTGAGGATTTTCGTTTCCTTCATACTGAGGTGTAATTCATTCTGAAGGCTGCAGTCTTTGATCTTCGTCAGTAAGTGCTTCAAGTCCTCTTCGCTTTCAGCCAGGTTGTGTCATCTGCATGTCGCAGGTTGTTAATGAGTCTTCCTCCAATCCTAATGCCCTGTCCTTCTTCATACAGTCCAGCTTCTCGGATTATTTGCTCAGCATACAGACTGCATAAGTAGGTGAAAGGATACAACCCTGACGCACAACTTCCCTGACTTGAAACCACACTGTAACCCCTTGTTCTGCTTGAACGACTGCCTCTTGATCTGTGTACAGGTTTCTCATGAGCACAAATAAGCAGAGAATACCAGAAAGATGTTTACCTGTGTTTTATTGACTATGTAAAGGCATTCAGCTGTTTGGATCTTAACAAATTATGAATAATACTGAGAAGAAAGGGAATTCCAGAACACTTAATTGTGTTCATGGGGAACCTGTACGTAGATCAAGAGGCAGCTGTTCGAACAAAACAAGGGGATACTGTGTGGTTTAAAGTCAAGAACTATCTATATGGAATCAAATTGACACCAGCAGCTCGAAAGGTTACCTAGGAAGCTTAGGGGGCAGTGAATTTATGTCAGTGGGGGAGGTACAGCTTGGAAAAGGCGCGTGAGAACAGTTGTACAACTTGCAGAATGTAATCAGTGTCACTGATTTGTACATGTAGAAACTGCTGAATTGGTATATGTTTTGCTGTGTGTATTCTCAACAACAAAATTTTTAAAAAAAGGTTTTATCCTCCAAAGTCTCCAGTTTCAGGGTTTTGTTTCCAAGAGTCCGATTCTAAGTGTTTGCATGATGTAATGAGGACAGAGCCTGGCTCCGCAGCCTCTGGTCTAAGTCACCTTACAGGAAAGCAGACAGAGGTCTGTTTCTCAGATTTCAGGATTCAGAGTCTGACTCAAACGTTCTGGATCCCCCTTCCTTCTCACGTCACGTTCTCTCTCAGCCTCAGTTCCTTCACCTGTAAAATGGGGTTCCTAGCTGAACCCACCTGACATTTAAATTAGATGTAGCCATTTAACGAATACATGGGGTGCACCAGGGCGGGCAATCCCAGCCAGCATCCCTCTGGTCTTTCTAGTCTCCTCTGAGCCAGATTCAGGACCTGAGATTCAGGAGTTCCAACATCCTGTGCATCCGCAGGGACCCTATGAGTCAGAGGGCTGAGCCAAAGGTCCTGCCGCTGCAAGATGCTGGCTGCCTAGTTAATTCCAAAATGCCACGTCAGGCTCACTCAATCAAGACGTGGGGAATGAGGGAGCCTTAAGGGTCAGCTGCCAGGATTAGAAACTTCAAGGAGGCAGGTGCTGGGGCTCCAAGGTCTGTGTCTGATTGTGACCCTAACCCTTGAGCCCCTGATCCCATCGCCCAGGTGGACCCAGAGGCCAGGAAGCAGGCTGGGGCGGGGGCAGAGCTTCTCAGTGGAGAGTTCTGGGTAATTTTACCTTGGACAAGTCACCTCGTTTTCTGGGTCTCTGCTTCCTCAGCTTAAAATGGGGATAACAACAGCACCTACCTTAGAGGGTAGCTGTGTGAAGATTCAGCAAAACCAGAGCTCGACAAATCCTCTCGGAGGCAGGAAAGAGCACAAAATAAGACCTTGTGGGTAGGAGTCAAGTTCTGGCTCTGCCCCTGCCTGGCTGTGTGACCCTGGGCAGGTGGCTTCAGTTCTCTGGTTCTCTGTCGATAAATGGGGGCCACGGTGACTGTGGGATGAAATAAGGTGCATGTAGAGCTGTGCCTGGCACATGCAGGGACTCAAATGGCCACTGCCATTATTAGTAGGATGGAAATTAGAGGATGAGAAGGGGGGTGTGGAGGAAATTGTGTGAGTGGCATGAACAGGGGGATGAATGGAGGAGGGGGATGGACTCCTCCCCCAGGAAGCCCTCCCTGACTCATCAATTGCCTTCTCCCTGTCCCCGCAGCTTCCTGATTGGTGAAGATGGGCTGGTGTACGAGGGCCGTGGCTGGGACACCAAGGGCGCCCACACAGGAGCCACCTGGAACCCCATATCCATTGGCATCAGCTTCATGGGCAACTACATGGGTGAGTGACTGGGGCAGGGCAGCGGGCTGCCACGGGGCCCGGGGCTGGAGCGGGGCGTGGCGGCAGCCGGGGGTGGTGGTGGAGAGGCTCTGCCACCTACAAGCTCTGCGACCTTCTCCTGAGCCTCCTTTCCTCCTTTGGATAGTGGGCGTCATTTCCAGCCATAGAGTTGCGGTGAAAATTAATCTATAGAGAAGCTATTCATCCAGGCCATGGCACATAAGAAGTGCTTGTTAAATGTCAGCTATTATTTTGGATGGGACCCAGAGGTCTGCGGCAGAGGAGGGAGAATGAGCAATAACCATTATGACACTCGCTGGGGGCTTATTCTGTGCCAGGCGCGGATGAGGTAACTGAGGTACAGAGAGGGTAAGTCACTGCTAGAGAGTGACAGAGCCCCGATCTGGGCCCTGAATCGAACCATTCCTCCCCCCTCCCTCCCCCACACACGGCCTCTGACCTACCTGGAAGCCCCAGCCTCACCCCTGCCTTTGCCTCCCCCAGAGCGGGTGCCCCCGGCCCGGGCCATCAGGGCGGCCCAGAATCTGCTGACCTGCGGCGTGAAGCTGGGCGCCCTGACCCGCAACTACGAGGTCAAAGGACACCGGGATGTGCAGCAGACGCTCTCCCCGGGCGACCAACTCTACGCCCTCCTCCAGAGATGGCCGCACTACCGCGAGTGAGGCCCCGCCTCCCGGCTCCCCGCTCCGCGGCTCCACTCCCGGCACAGCCTGAAACCCCACCCACTGTCTCCTCCTCCAATAAACATGCAGCTCAAACTGGGTTCCTCCTGGCGCCGCCACGTGCCTCCCCTCCCTCTCTCCCGCCCAAGAGACCGTAGCCCTGCCCCTCCCCCCCCCGACACTGTCCTACAAGGTGCTTGGAACCCAGAGGCCACGACCCTGAACCAAGACCCCGGAGATCCCAGCTCGGAAGCGATATCACAGCTCAGAACCCAGAGGTCTCAGGTCAGAGCCCAGGAATCGGCAGCGAGTCGGCCCGGCGTCCGGGACAGCAGCTCGGGGTCCTCGGGGCGAGGCGCCAGGCTGCACGGCCCCCTCCCCTCCAGCGCAGCCACCCTGGTCCCAGCGCAGGATCTCTGCTTGGACCCCTTTGTGGACGGGCTGCTCACTACCACGCGTCAGGCCACCCCCTTCATTGCTTTAGAGAGCCTGAACCCGTCTGCCTCCCAGACACACACAGAAATACGCGCAGGCCCTGCTTACACCCCCACCCCAAATCCTCCTTTCTCCGCACTCCACCCCAACCCTTCAGTCATAAGCCGAGGGGTCCCAAGGGCAAATCTGTTTATTTATAAATTGTACAAACCCTCCCACGCAGCTTGCCTTGCCGGAGGTGGGGGGGGGGGGACGGGGCAGAGCCTCACACCTGGAGACCACTCCAACCAGGGGGGGCCTGGCTTCGCATCTGGAGACCCCTCCCAGCACCAGGAAGGGCGAGGCCTCACACCTGGAGACCCCCCAGCAACAGGGGCTTCACACCTGGAGACACCCCCCAACCCAGCACCAGGAGGGGCGGGGCCCGACGGGGATGCGAGGCCACCCGGGCCCGCCCCCACGCAGTACCCCCGCGGGCATTGAGCTGGTCGGGGGGCAGCAGCCCCTGTGCGGTCTCAACCAGCTGTCCAGCGGGTTCATGTATTCCTGCAAGCCTTCAGCCGGGCGTGTGTCGGCTCTGTCGGCCGCGTGATGGTCTGAACTGTAGTCTGTGGAAGTGGGCATGCAGGTGGGGGGCCGTGAGGGGCCTTCGGTACCCTCCCAGGGGGTTCTGGGGGTCAATACATGTCCAAGTGTGGGGACTGCACTAGTTGGTGGAGGGTTTGTGTGTCTTGCACAATCTTATTCCAGACGAGGCTGTGCTCTGTGTCTGGCTCTGAGCCGCCCTTCCCCAAGTGACTCCTCCAGTCTCGCCTCCACGCCCCCACCCCCTGTGAACCCGGTCCCTCTTTCGAGAAGTTTGGCCTCAGGCGTTGCCGAGCAGACCCTCTGTGACCCGGCTTCCCTCCGTGTGCATCGTCCTGGGATGAGTCTAGGAGCGCGGACCGTGTTTCCACTGTGGTTTTGAGTGAAAACGGACATTTGGAAACGTCCTCAATGAGGCGCAAAGGAGGCGGCGACGCCTGTTGCGGCAGGTCGGGCGGGGATGCGCTCAGACAGCGACGTTGCGTGGTCCGTGTTAGAGAATAAAGCGAGTTATAAAGTAGCATGTGGGGGCTGTCCTATTTGGGGGGGGGGGAGCGTTTGCTTTTAAATAGGAATGTATGTATAGTTGAACGGGTTTGTGTAGGATGTATGTTGGAACTATTGGTTTCAAAAAGTTCAAAGGACTTTTAAATTGTGAAAACATAGATGCTTCTCGCCATTTATCTTCGTGTTCCTACTTTTGTACAGTAGATGATTTTTAAGTTAAAACCTTTCAAAAACATTTAAAACATCTTCATACAAAGTTTTCGTGGAAAACATTTAATATTAAAAATCTTGCATTGGATACGAGTTTGTAGAGGTTTCGTCACGGTGTCATTTGGTGACTCGCATTGTTCATATATTATGGGAGTTTTTTTTTTTCAAAATTTCTATCCTAATGGTTCGTTTATTTTTCTTTTATAATAGTATTTAATGCCTTATTTTTAACCTTTGATTTTTTTCTGCTTAAACATTTTTTTCATTTTGGCAGAGCTGAAGTTTTCCATTGTTTTGTGTTATATTTATGATAAGTGCATTTTTCAATTTTAAACAGCAATGAAAAGCAAAGGTCCTCCCCCCATCCTCAGCCCTTGTCTTCCTCCCCTCAGGGAATGCACTCTCTGTGGTTTCTGGTTGATCTTCCAGAGGCTTCTCTGCACATCTGAGCAGACCTGCGTGTCTGCGGTAGGAGGCAGCTGGTGCAGGGGGAGCAGGAACTAGGCACTGTAGCCCCCAGCTTCCCTCCTGACTCTGCCACTCAGTGTGCCACCTGAATGAGCTATTTTCATGACTCAGTTTCCTCATTTGTAAAATGGTGAGGAAATCCAGACAAAACGAATTAATATTTGTAACAGTTCTGGAACAGTGCCTGGAGTATAGTAAGCATTGTGAAAGAGCTTGTTGAAATTAAAATTGTTGCTTGTTTCAACTTATATGTAAAAACACCTGTCAGTGTTTTGTCTTTTTGACATAATCATTTGGAAATATTTCTGTATAAGGGTCTATAGAGCCATCTCAAATTTTCTAATGGCTGAGGATTATTGCAGGGTCCGAATGCAACAAGATTTAGTTAACCAATTTTTTAAAAATTTTCAAAATCTTTTTAATGACATGAAAGATGTTCACAACATAATGTTAAAGTAAAAGGGACTAAGTTACAAAACTGTACATACAGTAGGAACCCAGTTTTTTTAAACATGCCTGTGAGCTTAGGAGGAGTCAGTTTTTCCTTTAGGGCACCTGAGGTGAATGAAGGTGCTTGTCTGATCTCAAGAAACTTGGATGACGCGGCGCCATCTAGGGCTTTTTCATTTTTTCTGCCTAGTTTAATTTTTTTTTTAATTGAGATAAAATTCATATAAGAAAGAGTTTTGCATTTTAACCATTTTAATGTGTACATTTCAGTGGTTTTAAAATATGTTGTACAACCATCGGCACTATAAAATTCCAGAAAATTTCCATGACTCCAAAAATCACTCCCAATTCTCCCCTCCCCCCTCCCCCCTCCCTTGACAAACACTAATCTACCTTCTCTTTCTAGGTATCTGCCTTCTGGACATCTTATATAAGTGGAATCATACAATATGTGATCTTTGGTCCTGGTTTCTTTCACTCAGAGTCACGTTTTCAAAGTCTAAGTGGTTAAGAGCTATGGCTGCTAACCAAAAGGTCAGCAGTTTGAATCCACCAGCCACTCCTTGGAAACCCTATGGGGCAGTTCTACTCTGTCCTGTAGGGTTGCTATGAGCTGGAATTGACTCGATGGCAATGGGTTTGGTTTTTTTTTTCTGGTTTGGTACTCTTCTGGAGTCCCTGGGTAGTGCTCCTTTTGGTTAAGCCATCAGCTACTAACCAAAAGGTTGGCGGTTTGAATCCACCCAGGGACACATTGGTTTTTTTTTTTTTTTTAAATCCATATAATAGCATCAATTGGTATTTTTTTAAATTGTCTGTAATATTCCATTGTATAGATAGACCACGTTTTGTTTATCCATTCATCAGTTGATAGACATTTGAGATGTCCACTTATGGGCTTTTATGAATAATGTTGCTGAGAATATTTGGCTACAAGTGGATATGAATTGGTATTTCACTGTAGCTTTGATTTGCATTTCACAAATGAGAAAGACGCTGAGCATCTTTCATGAGCTTCTTGGCCATTTGTTTATCTTCCTTGGGATAAAGGCTTTAAATCCTTTACCTGTTTTAAAATTGCGTTATTTGGGTTTTTATTTTTGAGTTATATTCTGAGTTATTATATTCTGGATACAATTCCCTTATTAGGTGTATGATTTGAAAATATTTTCTCAGATATGGTGAGCGATCTTTGAAATGCAATTTTGAAAAAATTTTGTTGAAGTACAATGTATGTATTATTTTCTTTTGTCCATTTGGTGTTATCTAAGAAAAGGTTGCCCAACTCCAGCTTTATTCCGATGTTTTATTCCAGTGTTTTCGTCTAAGAGTTTTATACTTTTAGCTTTCACATTTAGTTCTATGACCCATTTTGAGTAAAATTTTAATATGATGTGAGGTATGGGTCTAACTTCATTCTTTTGCATATGGAGACCCAGAGTTCTCAGCACTATTTGTTATGAAAACTATTCTGCCTCTCACTGTATTGTCTTGGCACCTGTGTCAAAATCCAATAAACATAAATATGAGGGCTTATAGCTGACCTCTCAATTCTGTTCCAATGTCTGTATGTTTATCCTTATGCCAGGACCCCACTGTCCTAATTACTGCAGGTTTGGAGTGAGTTTTGGAGTCAGAAAATGTGAGTCCTCCAACTTCGTTCTTCTTTTTCAAGATTGTGTTGGCTCTTCTGGATCCCTTGCATTTCCTTATGGATTTTAAGATCAGGTTGTCGATTTCTGCCAACATGGTAGCTGTGTTTTGATTGGGTTTACATTGAATGAGTAGATCAACTTTGGAGAAGTATTGCCATCTTAGTAGTATTAAATATCGCAATCCATGGACATGGGATATATTTCCATTTATTTAGTTCTTCTGGAAGAATAGTTTGTTTAGTAAAAAATGCTGCTCGATAGTGTCCAAGTAGTTCTCCACCTTATAAAAATAAAATGAAATACTCTGGCTTTTATTTTCCTGTTATGGCCCAAAAGGTATTGATATGTAACCCACTGGGGACATAAGTCAGTTGTGACTACCGTGTCCAAAATAGCTGTATCTCCTGTTCTTCAGTCTTCAATGTGCTCATGAAGTTCTCTGTGATGCCTTCCTCTCTCCTGCCATGAGAAATCCTTGAATCCAGTTGTTAGCTCAAGTTCTAGAAACTTAGTCATGCTCTGTCTTCTTTTCTTGTCCAGACTGCAATACTGTACTCTCTAATGGTATCTTAATCCTGGTTTATTGATACCCAGGCTGCTAAGTCATTGTAGATGTCACAGGGCAGGGCGTCTTCTGACCATCAGCCCTTGTCTCTGTTTCTCTTGCTTTTTCTGGTATGTCTCCATCTCCTTCCTTCCCCCAGTATCACATCTTGTGAAAGAACAAGGATCACACTACTCCTGCCATTCATTTTCTGGCCAGATGCAACTTTTATGAGTGTTCAAAAAAAAGAAAGCCCCGTTGCCATTGAGTTGATTTCAACTCATAGCGACCCTGTAGGACAGAGTAGAACTGCTCAATAGGGTTTCAAAGGAGCAGCTGGTGGATTTGAAGTGCCAGCCTTTTGGTTCACAGCTGAGCTCTTAACTGCTGCGCCACCAGGGCTCCACTTTATGAGTGTAACTTCCTGAATTTCTAGTCCTTTTAAAGTTATTGAGGTCTCACAATAACGTGGATTGGTTGTGTACTCTCTCATAAAATATAATATATGCATGGGATTGTAAGAGGAATATGTCGAAATTACAGTCATAGGACTAAAGTTAATAAACATCCAAGCTTACCTAAAGACTCCAGAGGATTTTTCCTGAAATCTAAGAGGCTGTTCTCTGCCTATGTTCTCTTACATTACTGTTCCCTCCTAATTGTATCTCCTTGTGGGAGGAAGAAAGCCTGGTGGTGTAGTGGTTAAGTGCTATGGTTGCTAACCAAAGGGTCAGCAGTTCAAATCCACCAGCACTCCTTGGAAACTCTATGGGGTAGTTCTACTCTGTCCTACAGGGTCGCTGAGTTGAAATTGACTTTATGGCAGAGGGTTTGGTTTTTTGGTTTTAGCAGAGCAGTAAGGAACCCTGGTGGCACAGTGGTTAAAGCGCTCAGCTGCTAACCAAAAGGTTCAGCGGTTCAAACCCACCAGCCACTCCATGGGAGAAAGATGTGGCAGTCTGCTTCCATAAAGATTTACAGCCTTGGAAACACTATGGGGCAGTTCTACTCTATCCTATAGGGTCGCTGTCAGTGGGAAAAGGCTCTACAGCAGTGGGATGTCCCTCCGTGAAGAGGGAGCTGGAGTCTCCCTGTACAGACCTGGTGCTTGTTCAGGAGATGGTGATAGCGGGGATCATCTGGCTCCACACATAATGTGATCACCTTCAATATCTATCCTTGAGATAGGGTTGCTCAGTCACCCCACATCCACACATGCTGCATCCTCTACCTACATTTGGTACCTAGTTGTGGTTCCCCACCCAAATGGGATGGAGCCTTGGTGGTGCAGTGGTTAAGCGTTTGACTGCTAACCAAAAGGTCAGCAGTTTGAATCCATCAGCCGCTCCTTGGAAACCCTATGGAGCAGTTCTCCTCTGTCCTATAGGGTCACTATGAGTTGACATTGACTTGATAGCAGTGAGTGATAGTGGTGACCCAAATGGGAAGGTGGCATGACTCACCTATTGGGTAGATTCTGTATGTTTTTGCTGGATAGATTCCAATTGTATTATTTTAACTAAAACAATGAATGTTTCCCAGTCCAGCAGTGTTGTTCCAGGGTATATCTGGAATGTCACCACAGAGCTGGCACACCCAGCTCTGCCAGAGCGTTTGTCAGCCCTCCTAAACGAAAACACCAAACCTGTTGCTATAAAGTCGATTCTGACTCATAGCGACCCTGTAGGACAGAGTAGAATTGCCCCGTAGAGTTTCCAAGGAGCGGCTGGTGGATTCGAACTGCCAATCTTTTGGTTAGCAGCCAATCTCTTTTTCTTTTTTTTTTAAGTTTGGGATATGACCTATATTGAGCTTATCCACCAGAGTGGAAATAATGTCTGTCCAAAACGAAATGTTTGTTGCTATAACTTCTCCATCACAATTAAAATCCAAACACTTTTCTTTTTTAAAAACAGTCAACTCAATCAAAACCACTACTTCAGAACCAATAGCTTCTTTGAAGCCCAGTAACACTTAAATATGGTTAAGACGCGAATGCAGAAATCTGGTTGGTTGGAAAGCTAATTAAACTTCCAACTTGCTAAAACAGAATTACAAAAATGCAGAATTGTGATTTTCACAGATACAGTCCACTGGAATCACCAACACCGGACAGCTGTTAGAGTATTTAGGGTCCCGACATAATAAGGAATCCAGGCATCCTTTAGACGGTCTTCTGTTGTCTTTCTTCGCAGTCAGAGCTTTGTGGATGTGGGGAATGACACCACCACCGGCAAATGTAGCCTTGATAAGAGAGTCCGATTCTTCATCTCCTCGAATAGCAAGTTGCAGGTGAGGAGGGGTAATGCTTCACCTTTAAGTCTTTTGATGCATTTCCTGCCAGTTCAAGTACCTCTGCGGTGAGGTACTCCAGGATGGCTGCGCTGTACGCAGCGGTAGTCAGCGCCCACGTGTCCAAGGTTGGTCGTCCTAGATTTCAGGTGTCGATAAATACCGATAAATACTGCAAGCCGGCTCTCTGCGAGCGGGAAACCGCCTTTGTCTTGGCTGTTCCGGAGTCCTTCCCAGCCTTACCGCCAGCCATTTCGAATTCTGCTGAAGCTCAAACAAGCAAGGCAGAGAAAGGGCGAGTCCAACACCCTGCGAGGTCCCACCAGCTACTCGGTCGCACCGCGATTCAAACTAGCGGCCGATCTCTTACCACTGTGTCACCAGGGCTCCGCCTACCATGGACTAAAGCGCTGCTATTTACAGGAGCTTTAGTGGTTTCTGTTCGCTGTAGATGCTGCTGCTGCTGCAGAATGTTTTAAGCAGAGAAGGGATCTGGCCTGAGCACCCATTAGTTAGCAATCGCCTAAGGCACTGTTGCAGGTAGCAGAGATCAGCGAGAAACTCTCTACCGTGCAGGCTGAGCAAAAGAGCAACCTACCAGGTCAGCAAGCACAGGGTGGCCCCTCTGGCAATGGGGAGCCCCAGACCCTTCTCAGGGACATATGCATGCCTGACATTCTCCCCACACACCTGACATTCCACCACATTCCTGCCTGTCCCCTGGAGGGGGATTCCTGAGGGCACATGGAAATCACACCCTGATGCTGCCCGGAGACAATCAGCCTGCTTATTCCTGGTGCAAAAGGAAAGCCAGTGGGGAAGCCCGTCAGAGCAGGAAATTCCAGTGTCCTTGATTTCACATTCCAGGGGCCCAGCTCTGCCCAGGAGTCGGGAGAGGAGCTCACCTGGGGCTTGTCCAGGGTGTCTGAGATCTGGACCTGCCGGCCGTCAGTGGAGGAGCTGTGCCAGGGGCAGTTGGAGGTCCCTGGGCTGGGAGTCACGCTCCCTGGGTCCAGTGCAGACTGTGTCAGTGACCCGCACTGGGATCTAGTGCCAGGGTCTTTCTGACCTTTAGAGAACTGGGCTGAGAGAATATGACCAACAGGGGTTCCAGTATCCTGTTATCTCCAGGGAGACCCTGAGCCTCCTCTGGCCATGGGAAGACATGGAGTTCCCAACAGCAGGGGCCGTGGCGCTGACCAAGGCAGCCCTGGTCCCTGTCCTCACAGAGCTCTATGTCCAGATGCGTCCCCAGAGAGTGACAACCCCGAACAGGAGTCGTCGGGATGGTGACTTGTAGTTTTTTTTAAAAACTGGGCTCTGGTGCCCCCTGCTGGACACTGGGCAGCACTCCCTCCCGGAATTGTTAAACGGGTATCAGGAACAATGACACCCAGCCACCCACGGTATATGAAATGTTTATTACTGACAGAGGAACCAGCAAAGGATTCCCCAAGGAGAAGGGCTCGGATCCAGTCCAGAGAGCAGCGAGTGGGAAGCCAGGTGTGTGACACTGGGTGTGTTTTCACTGGAAGGTGGCGAGAGCTTTCCTGAAGAAGGGCTGTTGTTTGAGTGGTTTGAAGTGCCCTCTACCGCCCCGGGAGGGAGCACGAGGGCTTTCTTATGGGCTGGCCTAGATGCCGGGGGAAGGTGGTCAGGTGTGGGCTGAAGGCTGTCGGTCAGGTCGCAAAACCCGAATTTTCCTCTTTGTGCAGGGAGATGAATGTGCTGCCTGTTGGTGGCTTGTTTGGCCCCTTGAGAAAGCGCAGGGACAGGATTTGAACCCAGGGCTGTCTGTACTCAGAGAGAGGGTCCAGGGAGGCTTTCCTGGTCCTGCAGCACCCAGGCAAGCACAGGGAGCTGAGTGAACAGGGCGCCACGTGGTGCGTTTGGTGGCCAGCGTGGCCCTGAGCACAGTGAGGCCCTTTTGTGAACTCAAAAAAGCTGAGGGGCCCTGAAAACCAAAAAAAAAAAAAAAAAAAAAAAAAAAATCCAAACCCACTGCCACTGAGTCAATTCCGACTCACAGCGACCCCATAAGACAGAATCGAACTGCCCCATAGGGTTTCCAAGGCTGAAATCTTTACGGAAGCAGACTGCCACATCTTTCACCGACTGACCCGCTGGTGGATTCGGACCACTGACCTTTTGGTAAGCAGCTGAGCGCTTTAACTACTGCACCACCAGGGCCCCGAGGTCTAGGAATTAAACACATACAGGCTCAGAACAAGTGATGGCTCCTGTCTCTCCTCAGCTCCGTGTCCTCCAGGTCACATCCTTGCACATGGTCTTGAACTCCAGACCAAGGAGGATCTTTGAGATCAGGCCCTGGCTACCTCACTGCTGTGCCTTGGGTGGTCACACCCCCAGGCCTCTCTGCAGTCAATGGGTCAGGTCAGTGGGTCAGGCTCCCTCCCACCACCCGGCCTTTACCCAGGCTGTTCTGACTGCCTGGAGCACTCTTTCCTCCACCCACAAGCCCGGCTTCTGAATAAATATCTGCACGATGGTTTGTACTGTGGGCATCCAACATTCCTGGGACTTAAAATAAAAAAATGAACTGCAGCCATCAAGCAGATTCTGACTTGTGGCAACCTGTGTGCTGCAGAATAGAACTGCTCCATCGGGTTTTCTTGGTTATAATCTTTATGGAAGTAGATCACCAGGCTTTTCTTTCATGGTACCACTGGGTGGGTTTAAACTAAAGGTTGGCAGCCAAGTGCAGTTAGCACACCCAGGGACTCTTAGACCAGTTGTTATTGAGTCGATTCCAACTCATGGTGACCCCATGTGTTTCAGAGTAGAACTACGCTCCATAGGCTTTTCAATGGCTGATTTTTGGAAGTTGATTTCCAGGCCTTTCCTCCAAGGCACCTCTGAGTAGATTCAAACCGCCAACCTTTTGGCTAGTAGCTGAGCGCTTAACAATTTTCACCACCCAGGGACTCCCTTCTGGTCCTTCAGTCAAAAACACCAAACCCATTGCTATCGAGTTGATTCCGACTCATAGTGACCCTACAGGACAGAGTAGAACTGCCCCATAGGGTTTCCAAGGAGTGCTTGGTAGATTTGAACTGTTGATCTTTTGGTCAGCAGCCATAGCTCTTAACCACTGCACCACCAAAGCTCTTCCTGGTCCTTACCTGGACCAAAAGCTGTTCAAACTGACCATGTGTTGTTGGCATTCTGATGTCCATCCTGCCCAGGGTTCCTGGCATTGGGGCCACTGAGGAGCCCAGTAGGCTCCACTGCATCTGCACCATCAATGGGGGCCGGTGAGAGGTTCTTCTGGCCTCTCCTTGGCCTGACCTCACTCCCTCCACTGCATGGGTGGGTTGAGCCTGCAGAGCAGACAGCAGAGGCCCCCAGCACTGAGCTGATTCTCTGGGCATGGGGCTGGTTGGGAGCTCAGCTCTGGGCTCAGACAGACCTGGGTCTGCAGCCAGGCTCTGCCAGACATTTGCTGTCTGACATTGGGCAAGTGTTATGGATTGGATCGTGTTCTCCCAAAATACGTGTTGTAAATCCTAACCCCTATACCTGGAGAAAGGAATCCTGGTGGTGCAGTGGTTAAGTGCTCAGCTGCTAACCAAAAAGTTGGCAGTTCGAACCCGCCAGCCGCTCTGCAGGAGAAGGTTGTAGTGGTCTACTTTGGTAAAGATTACAGCCTTGGAAACCCTGTGGGGCAGTTCTGCTCTGTCCTATAGGGTGACTATGAGTCGGAATCAGTGGATTTGGATACCCGTGGATGGAATCCCATTTGGGAAGAGGGTTTTCTTTGTTATGTTAATGAAGCCATATCAGTGTAGTAAGTGTCTTAAGCCAGTCATTTTTTTTTTTTTGACCTTTAGATGAAGGTTTACAGAACAAAGTAGCTTCTCATTGAACGGTTAGTACATATATTGTTTTATGGCATTGGTTGTTAACCAATGACATGTCAACACTCTCCCTTCTCGACCTTGGGTTCCCTGTTAACCAGCTTTCCTATCCCCTCCTGCCTTCTAGTCCTTGCCCCTGGGCTGGTGTGCCCCTTTAATCTCATTTTGTCCTATAGGCCTGTCTAATCTTTTGCTAAAAGGTGAACCTCCGGAGTGACTTCATTACTGGGCTAAAAGGGTGTCCAGGAATCATATTCTCGGGGTTTCTCCAGTCTCTGTCAGGCCAGTATGTCTGGTCTTTTTTTTGAGTTAGAATTTTGTTCTACATTTTTCTCCACCTCTGTCTGGGACCCTCTATTGGGATCCCTGTCAGAGCAGTTGGTGGTGGTAGCTGGGCACCATCTAGTTGTACTGGACTCAGGCTGGTGGAGGCTGTGGTAGTTGTGGTCCGTTAGCCCTTTGGACTAATCTTTCCCTTGTGTCTTTAGTTTTCTTCATTCTCCCTTGCTCCTGAAGGGGTAAGACCAGCAGAGTATCTTAGATGGCCGCTCACAGGATTAAACCAATCACTTTTGAGAAATAAAAGGAGCAGATTAGGCACAGAAACAAGCAAGAATGAATGGGGGAAAGATAGATGCCACATGGAGATTTCCAAGGAACACCAAGAAGGACTTTAGAGAAGTTGAGACAAGGATTTTCCCCTAGAGCAGAGAGAGCCTTCCCTCTAGTGGTGGGGCCCTGAATTTGGACTTCTCACCGTCTAAACTGTGATAAAATCAATGTCTGTTCATTAAAGCCACCCACTTGCGGGATTTCTGTTATAACAGCACTTGGAAACTATAGCAGGTAACTGTGCTGCTCTGAGCCTCAGTTTCGACATCTGTAAAAAGGAGCTAATACTCGGGTTGTCATGGGGACTGAGTGAGCTCACACGGAGGTACAGGGGCCCTTAGGACAAGGCAGTCCTTTTCTCTGGCTCAGAAACTGCTTGGCTTGAGTCACGCTCTGAGCAGTCTTACTCATCTGCCAGGAGCCTCTCTATCCTCACGGCCATCACACACAGTGTCTCCTCTGATTGGGGACATTCTCACTTATGACCCACCAGGTCTCTGAGATCCTTGACTGAACCCCTTTGGCTGCTTCACTCACAGCTAAGAGACTATGTCTCACATACTTTGGAGATATTATCAGGAGGGATCAGTCCCTGGAGAAGGACGTCATGCTTGGTAAAGTAGAGGGTCAGCGAAAAAGAGGAAGACCGTCAACAAGATAGATTGACACAGTGGCTGCAACAGTGGTCTCAAACATAGCAATGATTGTGAGGATGGCGCAGGACCAGGCAGTGTTTCTTTCTGTTGTACATAGGGTCGCTATGAGTTGGAATTGACTCGATGGCATGTAGCAGCAACGTCTTTAAAAGGAGCAGATTGACAGGTCTTTCTCCCTCGAAAAAGCTAGGTGGGTTTGAACCGACAGCCTTTTGGTTAGCAGCCGAGCGCCTAACCATTGCGCTACTGGGGCTCCTTGGGGAAGGGCTAGTGGAGGAAAAAGTACTGAGTACTGAGTCATAGTGGGGAAAACTATCTTCAAGTTTCCCTCCCCTACCCCCTCTCAACGAGGCTGCAGCAGAAGTGGCTGAGGAAGGCCTCTGCCAAGGGCCCTTGATTGTAACCTTGCAGAGGACCCAGCCAAGCTGTGCCCAACCAACCAGTGAGAAAAGAGTCCCTGGGTGGCACAAACGGTTAAGCACTCGATTACTTTCCAAAGGGTTGGTGGTCCAAACCCACCCAGAGGCACCTCGGAGTACATCCCTGGCCATCTGCTTCCAAATGGTCATAGCCTTGAAGACCCTATGGAGCAGTTCTACTCTGCACACATGGAGTCACCATGCGTCAGAATCTACTTGACAGCAACTAACAACAACAACATCTTAAACCATAAGTCTGTGGTCATAGTGTTACCCAACAATGTTGTTTGTTGTTAGGCTGTTGAGTCAATTCTGACCCATAGTGACCCTGTATGACAGAATAGAACTACCCATTCGGGTTTTCTAGGCTGTAGTCTTTATGGGAGCAGATTGCCAGCTCTTTTCTCTCACAGAGCGGCTGGTGGGTTCAAACCACCAACCTTTTGGTTAGCAACAGAGCACTTAACCGTTGCTCCACCAGGGCTCCTTACCCAACAATAGATAATAGATAATGAATACATCCCCACTTCATAAGAAGGAATAGAGGCACAGAGAGTTTGAGTAACCAACCCCGGTCACACAGCTCCCAAATGGCCCAACTGTCCTCTTCCCTGGGCAGCCTGACCCAAGAGCATGAGCCCTCGACCCCCTGGCAGTCCCGCCTCTCAGGGTCACTGGACACCATCTCTTATGACTGAAACCTCACGCTCCTTCATCTGCCACTTCCCCCTCCCCTGCCTCCTCTAGGGCCAAGTTCAGGAATAACCAAAAGGCCAGGGTGAGCCCCCAAGGCTCTTTCCCTCTGCTGAGTTCCTCGGTTTCAGCTGCCAAGGAAGGCCTGGGGCAGGGCTAAGAGAGTAGGGAGTGGAAAGAGAGGAGGAGGGGACAGGACGATACTTCTGCCTGGGCACCCTCACTTTCCCTAATTGCTCATCACCTGCCCCCACGCCCCCAGCAGGACAGCGACACCGACAGTGCAGGCTGTCGTCTGTTTTTCCTGCTGGTGGAGCATGCCCCAGCCCATCCCTGCTCATCCTGGCAGGGCCCTGTTGCTGTTGGCAGCCCAGGTTCCCTGCAGGCCGGGAACCCAGGGCACAGGACTGGGTCCTATGTGTGTGCATCAGCCTAGAGCGGTTCTTAGTCTTTCCCCAGCGTGTCGACTCCCACAAGGCGTGGCTGAGCAGGAACTTCACAGAGCTGACTGGAGAGCCCGCCAGGAAGACCGAGAGGTCTGAAGACCTCCAGGCACCAATTCTCAGGATATCATTACGTCAGGACTCACACGTTGATCCAGATGCACACTGAACACAGTGCCTCCATCCATCCATCCAACCATCCATCCATCCATCCATCTGTGCAGTGAACACCTGCTCTGTCACCAGCTGTCTTCATTTCCTGGAGCTGCTACAGTAAAAGCTGCAAAAGCCGGATCCAGTTTAAGGTTGAAACCTGTCAGAGAAGGAAAACTCAAATATTTTCCACTAAGAGAGAGCAATTGGAAAGTGGTAATATGGCACCCTGTCAAAGGCAGAAAACTTGCAAGACCCAGAAAAACAAGGTAGTTCTGCCAAGTTTCAGCTCTCACAAGTTTCACTGTACAGGCAGTCCCCAGATTACGACCGTCCCACTAACGTGTAACCTGTAGTTGTGAACCAACCCACATAAAGCCTATTATGTTAAAAATTGGAGGCACATACAATGGTTCCTAATAACAAACAGGTGCTACTTTGCAGCGTGCATCAAACTTTATTATTATTATTACTTGTTACTATGTGAAAGATGTTCTAGTGTATGTGGAAGGTACACTATACTATATACTAAGACAAACATTTGATTAACTGACATTAAATATGAAGTGTACCTAACTGTTCCTGTTGTTGTTAGGCGCTGTCGAGTCAGTTCCAACTCATAGCAACCCGATAGGACAGAGTAGAACTGCCCTATAGGGTTTCCAAGGAGCGGCTGGTGGAATCGAATTACCGACTTTTTGGTTAGCAGTCAGAGCTCTTAACCACTGTGCCATCAGGGCTCCTACTTACATACAAATTCGACTTAAAGACAGGTTAGGAACGGAACTCGTTTGTAATCCGGGGACCGCCTGTATAAAAGAAATACCACAAGTGGGTGACTTTAATGATCAGAAGATTATTCTCTCACAGTTTAGGAGGCTAAAAGTCTGAATTCAGGGCCCTGCTCTAGAAGGCTTTCTCTGTCTGCTGGGGGTGGGGATGGAGAGGGGAATCCTTGTCTGAGCTTCTCCAGTGTTCTTCTGAGCTTTCCCCTTTCATGCTTGCTTGCTGCTGTACCTAATCTGCTCTTTTTAAATCTCCAAAGTGAGTAGGTTTACAACTCACCCTACTCTGATATGGCCTCACTAGCATAACAAAGAAAATCCTGTTCCCAAATGGAATTCCAACCACAGGTACAGGTGTTAGGATTCTAACACACATTTTGGGAGAATGAAATTCACCCTATAACACCAGCTCTGTGAACGTTGATGCTGGGGACAAAGTTGTGACTTTGTCTAGGGCATTGCCCGCCTGGGGCTCACAGTCCAGGGACAGATCCCCAGACAACGATGACCCAGAGGGGGCAGGGCTGGGACAGGAGGCCAAGGGGTCAGGGAGGGCTTCCTGGAGAAGGGGACATCTGAGCTTAGATGTTCAGTATGAGGGAGGGCTGTGACTGTTCGGTGAGGCTGGAGCCCCAAGAGGGCAGAAAGTAGGCCAGGGAGAGAGAGGTGGAGGGGGCTGCAGGCTGGCTCACCCTCTGGGCCTCAGTGAAGACCCTGGACTTGATCCTGAGTGCCCTGGGCACAAGAGATAGGTACTAAGCAGAGGATGAAAATGGTCAGATTCGTTCTTGTGGAACATCCCTGAATCTGTCTGCTGTAAGGAGGGTGGACAAGAGGGTGGAGACTGGTGGAAACTTGTGCCAGAGAGATAACGAGGCAATTCCCAGAGTCCCACGGGGTGGGGGAACAACAGCACACTCACCTCCCAGACCTCTCCCCCCTGCCCTTCTGTCTGCCCCTAATTTTACCTCGCTGTGTTTCCCAAGGCGTGAACCAGGACGCCCTTTCAGGTTGTCAAACCAGTTGCGGTGGTCAAAATCAGTATCTTATAATTAAAAAAGAATAGGCTGGAAAATAGGATGGCTTGAACTGCACAGAGTCTTACCAAACATCAGTGAAACTATCTTTTTGACTGTGTGAGCCACATAATAATGTCATACCTATTTTTCCTATGAGGCACAAGTGATTAGTAAATTCAGGAATGGAGAAAGATCCAGGTGCAGGCCCTCCCTCCTTTCCAAAGAGCCGCTGACTTCAGCTGCCCTGTCACGTCTTCCAAAAAGGGGCTCAGCTCTCATGTCCTCGGTCCCAAGTATTTCTGGGGAGACTGGAGTTGGACCAGGCACTGAGCCTTTGGTCTCTGCCAAAGAGAGGGATGAGGCTGGGCCTGGACACTGGCCAGAGTGAGAGAAGCCCGTTCTCCTGGGCAGCTGGAGGTGGCATCTGTGAGGAGGAGGAGCCCAGCGGCCCTCCTGGCTGGTTGGTCACCTGGTCTCTCAGGTGGCTGGGTCAGCCCCTTGGGTGGAGCATGGAGGAGGTCAGGAAGGGCCAGCGGGGCTGAGAGGCTCTGCCAGGGGAGGGCAGAGGCCAGTCCAGTGCTTTGTGGACATTGAGAACGACTGACTTGATAGCAGTGAAGCTTTGAGGTCAGGCAGCCACAGGTTCAAAGCTTGACTCTGCCCTTTCAAGGTAACATGTTCTTATAATGAAGATTCGATTTTTTTTTTCTTTAGGCTTTTTTAAAAAATTGTACTTTAGATAAAGGTTTACAGAACAAATAGTTCCTCATTAAACAGTTAAACAGTTAGTACACATATTGTTTTATGACAATGGTTAACAACCCGACATGTCAACACTGTCCCTTCTCAACCTTGGGTTGCCTATTACCAGCTTTCCTGTCCCCTCCTGCCTTCTAGTCCTTGTTCCTGGACTGTTGTGTTCCATTAGTCTCGTTTTGATTTATGGGGCTGTCTAATCTTTGGCTGAAGGGTGAACCTTGGGAGTGACTTCGTTACTGAGCTAAAAGGGTGTCCAGGGGCCATACTCTTGGGGTTTCTCCAGTCTCTGTCAGGCCAGTAAGTCTGGTATTTTTTTGTGAGTTAGAATTTTGTTCTACATTTTTCTCCAGCTCTGTCTGGGACGCTCTGTTGTGATCCCTGTCAGAGCAGTCGGTGGTGGTAGCCGGGCACCATCTGGATGTACTGGACTTAGTCTGGTGGAGGCTGTGGTAGTTGTGATCCGTTAGTGATTTGGACTAATCTTTCCCTTGTATGAAGATTTGATTTTTGATGTCTGACTTTGACAGGTTCTGTGGCCCACCTCACCCCCTGCCCCCAGCCCCATATCTGGGCAAGTCCACGAGAAAGACCACATGCTCCCTCCCTTGGAGGCAGGAAGAAGTTCAAACCACTCAAACCCAAGCTCTTGAGCAGGAACTTTCACCAAGACCCCACCTCCAGCCAAAAAAGAGCCAAAACCACCCTCTCCCCTGCACAGTTGCTGCTCTGTGGACCAAATGTGAGCCTTTCTCCTTGGGGAATCCTGTTACTGTTTCCTGTGTCAGTAATAAACCTTATCTCATATACAGTGAAACTTGTGAGAACTGGAACTCGATAGGACTGCCTTGTTTTTCCAGGTCTCGCAAGTTTTCTGCCTCTGACGGGGTGCAATTCCTGTAAGTGTACCACTTTTCTATTGCTCGTTTTAGGGGAACATATTTGCGTTTTCCTTCTCTGGCAGGTTTCTGCCTTACACAGGTTCTAGCTTTCACAGGTTCTACCATATATTGTTGTCTGCCCTCATGTTGATGCCAACTCATAGTGACCCTGTAGGACAGAGTAGAATTGCCCTATGGGGTTTCCAAGGAGTGGCTGGTGGATTCAAACTGCCAACCTTTTGGTTAGCAGCCTGCGCTCTTAACCACTGTGCCACCAGGGCTCTTTGTACTGTATAGTGGGTGTCATTGTTTCTGACAAGGAGCCCTGATGGCTCAAATGGCTCCAACAGCTCAGAGGGAGGAAGACCTGGCCATCTCTTCCTGTAAAGATTCCCCCCATTGCCACTGAGTCCATTCTGACTCATAGCAATCCTTCAGAACACAGAAGAACTGCCCCGTAGAGTTTCCAAGGCTGTAATCTTTACGGAAGCTGACTGCCACATCTTTCTCCTGGCTGGTGGGTTCGAACTGCCAATCTTTTGGTTAGCAGCCAAGTGCTTAACCATTGTACCACCAGGGCTCCTCCCGTAAAGATTACAGCCTAGAAAAACCTTTGGGACAGTTCTACTCTGTCCATGGGGTCAGTATGAGTTGGAATCGACTTAAAGGCGTCCGGCAATTGCTCCTGACATCTGTAACAAGTCCTGGGCAGCCAGTGTCCAACAGGGGGCACCAGCAGCCCATTTAAAAGAAAAAAATCCAGACAGCTGCCTCAGAGTCTCCATCCCAGCATTTCTCACTCTGGGTTGCCTCTGTCTGAGGACAAGTTAGCTGCCTCCTCTGGACATAGAGCTCTGTGAGGACAGGGACCAGGGCTGCCTTGGTCAGCACCACGGCCCCTGCTGTTGGGAACTCCATGTCTTCCCATGGCCAGAGAAGGCTCAGGGTCTCCCTGGAGATAACGGGATACTAGAACCCCTGTTGGTCATATTCTCTCAGCCCAGTTCTCTGAAGGTCAGAAAGACCCTGGCACGAGGCCCTAGTGCGGGTCACTGACACAGTCTGCACGGGACCCAGGGAGCGTGACTCCCAGACCAGGGACTTCCACCTGCCCCTGGCACAGCTCCTCCACTGAGAGTCTGCAGGTCCAGATCTCAGACACCCTGAGCAAGCCCCAGGTGAGCTCCTCCCCTGACTCCTGGGCAGAGCTGGGCCCCTGGAACGTGAAATCAAGGACACTGGCATTTCCTGCTCTGACGGGCTTCCCCACTGGCTTCGCTTTGCACCGGGAATAAGCAGGCTGATTGTCTCCGGGCAGCATCAGGGTGTGATTTCCTTGTGCCCTCAGGAATCCCCTCCCAGGGGACAGGCAGGAATGTGGTGGAATGTCAGGTGTGTGGGGAGAATGTCAGGCATGCATATGTCACTGAGGAGAAGGGGCTAGGGCTCCCCATTGCCAGAGGGGACACCCTGTGCTTGCTGACTGGGTAGGTAGGTTGCACTTTTGCTGTACCTGCAGACTTCAGGGTTTCAGGTCTGACTCCTGCCACCTGCTTCAGGGCTTCAGGTGACCACCACCTAAAAGGTCAGGTTAGATCACCTGCCTGCACAAAATACTCTGCAGCAGTGACGGCAATGCAGCAAACAGAAACTGTTTAAACTGAGATAAGTTGTTAGCTGCCATCAAGTCGATTCTGACTCATGGCGACCCCATGTATGCAGGTTAGAACGGCCCCATAGTTTTTTCAAGGCTGTGCCTTTTCGGAAGCAGGTTGCCAGGTCTGTCTTTTGAGGTGGGTTTAAACCACCAAATTTTCGGCTGGTAGTTGAATACTTAACCGCTTGTGCCACCCAAGTAGAAGGGGCTGTAAAACGGGGAAGGAGGGACTGGCAAACTATTTGGCAGGACTAGTGTGCCAGCTCCATGGTGAATTCCAGATATGCCCCAGACCACCACCACTGAACTGAAAACCTTTCACAATTTTAATTTAAATAATACAGTTGGAACCTATTCAGCAAAAACAGAGAAGTACTCCAAATACATGAGTCATGCCATCTCCCCATTTGGGTGGGGAACCACAATTAGATACCAGATGCAGGATTTCCTTTTACTTGGATCCACAATCAATGCCCATGGAAGCAGCAGTCAAGAAATCAAGAGGTACAGCCAGAATGCTCCTTAGAAGCAAGGATGGTGAGACTTCGTCTCACATACTTTGGACATGTTATCAGGAGGGACCAATCCCTGGAGAAGGACATCATGCTTGGTAAAGTAGAGGGTCAGCCAAACACAGGAAGCCCCTCAATGAGATGGATTTACACAGTGGCTCAAGCATAGCAACAATTGGGAGGATGGCGCAGGACTGAGTAGTGTTTCATTCTGTTGTACATAGGATCGCCCTGAGTCGGAATTATTTGATGGAAGTTCTCCTGCTATGGGAAACCGCCCCCTGCAAGCAACTGTCCATGCATCTGCCCCAGTAAATAGCTTGTTGTGCAAGACTGCTATCTCGTGGTTGCATCCGTTTCCTTGATCAGCTCTGAACTAACTCGAACTCACTACAGCAGCTACAGGTGGGATCACAGGAGAGGACACCTGGGATGAGGGGACAAATGAGGCATCTTTAAGTAAGGGGGCAGGGTCCACCTGGACCACAGAGGGGGGTGCTGAGTGTCCTGCTTCACTGGGATCAACACAAACTCTATCTCCCAGCTGACCTACAACTGGCTTAGTGCTGTGGGAGTGCCATCTGGCACCTAGATGTGGGGACCAGATCTACAACTCCTTGGAGCAGTGCTGTGATGAAGAGACTGTCATGTCCCTGAATGAGACCCTCCACTGTGGCCCCAACTGGACATTCTGGCCCTGCTTTGAGCTCTGATGTCTTGAGTCTTTTGACCCCCAGAGGATGTATATCGTGAGGTTGAAGGTTCAGAGCATGATGTGCTGGAGCCCCTCCTCGCCCATCTCCTTACCTGGTACAGACCCTACCTTACTCAAAGTGAAAACAGGAAGAGGGGGTGTGGCAGGGAGGGGATCTGGATGTTGAGTCCCTCTGGGATGGGGACCCCAAGCCCTGCATACCCAACTCCGTGTCTGCATCTCTCTATTTGCTGAGTCTCAGTCTCCCTCATTTTCTGCAGCTGACAATGGACGGCCAGACCACCTACTGGTGGACCCTCCCTGCAGCCTGGCAACGCCAGGATTCTGAGATATCAGGTGGAATGGGTAGGATTGTTCTGTAATAAAGCAGTATTAGCACGTACGTCTTAGGGTGCAGTGAGGTTAAATCTCTTCTTTGTAGATTTCTTGGTTTCAAAAAGCTGGATAATTATCAAAGAGGAACTGTTCCCGGCTTTGTGGAGAAGAGCATCTAGCCAGTGAATCTGGCGATGGAGGTAGGGGTGCAGGGGCCTGGCTTGTCATCTATGCCCACCACCTCATTCAGGGTCTTGCCACTTCCTGTCAGGGAAGTGTTTCTTGGGAATTTTTTGTGGCCTGGATTAGGGCTGTGGCCTTCTATGGGAAATAAGTTGCCTACCTAGTTGCCCCCCCCCCCCCCGCCCCGATGGGCCCATTCCCCTCACCCTGTGACAATAAGGGCCTCCCAATACTTTTATGTTCCTGAGCCATATGGCTTCTGCAGAGACCACAGCAGAGCTGTCCCAGCCTGCTTCTCATCAGGAGAGAGTCAGAGTCAAGAGGGGAAAGTCCCGCAGGGCTGAGGCCTGAGTCACCTGTCAGGATACAGACGCCCCAGGTGTGGACAGCTGTCCCAGGTGCCCCCTGCCTGGGATCTGTACCTCCTCAGTCAGCCTCAACAGTCTGCCTCCTTGAGCTCTGGGTCCTTCTGTCAACATGTGGGAAAGGTGGGGGGCTGGAGGGAGAAATGTCCTCTCCAAGGGGTGTAGGAAGCCCGAGGCGCCCAGCTCCGTAGTTCCTGTACCTGCTGCTGTTTGGTGCGGCGGTGTGGGGCAGCGGGCAGCTGCCCCAGAGACGCTGGAGTGGGGGTGGGGCAATGAAGTCTCAGCATCTCTGAAGACATGATGTTTCTAGTTCTGAGTCCCCATCTGTCTCAATCACTCCCAAGCAACTCATATTTCTACTAATTCTTTTGATGGCTTGATGTCTGTGATTATATCTTTTCATGTCATGTGACACCATGATTATAAAATGTAAATTGGTGGGTTTTAGGATACATACTTACGAGTGCCTGAATTAGCATGGGAACCTGATTTTGGTTTGGTACTGATGATAATGAGGACAATCGAAAGATATTTGTTTGGTCCTGGAGTTATAGGGAGGGGAGGCCCCTGGCCCATGACATCTGACTACTGGGGCTGTTGCCTTCCCTGGGCTCAGTCCCTGAGTCTCTGAGCCTCATGCTGTACAGCCCAGTGCACCCAGCCACACCAGCCCCTAGCCTCTAGCCGGGCTGTGGTCCCTCCTCTTTCCTCTAACTCCTTATCTCTCTCTTCCCTGGGCTCCCTTCACTCCCCCATTCTCCCCTCTCCTAGACCCTCCTCTGCCCATCTCTCCCTGCCTCTCCCATCTCCTCCTCTCTCCCCTTTCTCAGAACTCTCTTCTCACTTCCTGCGTCCCTGTGTCTCCCTGACTCTCCCCTCTGCCCTGTGTCTCCCCACTCTGCCCTCCGCCCTGTCTCTCTCTGTGTCTGTCTCCCCCTCCTGCTCTCTCTCCTGCCTCCCACTGTGTCTCCCAGTCTGTCCCGGTCACCTGTCTGCCCTCCGTCTGCTGCCCTCTCCAGCCCGCAGTCCCTGGGGTGTCTCCTAGCATTTACTTCTTGGATCCCCGCCCTTTCCCTCCATCTCTCCAGGATCAAGGCGTCTCTGTCACGACTCCAGGTGTCTCCCACTCTCCCCTGTCCCCAGTACCCAAACACTCTCTGGTCTCTCCTCATTTCTCCTGGTAATCCTCTTTTCCTGTCTAGTCTGTCCTTGTCCCTCCCTGTCTCACCCAGCATTTCCTCATGTCTTCAGAAAAGCGCACCTTCTCTTCCTGTCTCTCTTCCTTTGTCACAATCCCTTTCCCCCCAACCTCCTCCCAGACGCCTCCCCAGATTCTGCACTCAGGGTGTAGAGAGGGCCCCCAGCTCAGACCCTGTCTCCCTTCTGTCTACTCACCAGCTCAAAGCCTGGTCCAGAGGAACAATGACCAGCAGCTGCAGGCTGGGTAAGTAGGACCCCACTCCGCCTCCCCTAGGCTGCTCAGATCCTATTCCCCCTGTGAACTCAGTGGTAAGTCTCCCCACACCCCCACCTCACAGCCAGCATCTGCCCAAGTGCCTGCAGCCTGCTCCTGTGTCCCCTCTCCCACCTCTCCTTGCGCCGCCCATCTCTCTCCTCTCCCAGCCTCTCCCTTTTCTCCCCAATTCATCTCTCCCTGCCTGTTCTTCCTCCATCTCCACATCCCATCTGCTCTACTTCCCACTCTGCCTTCTCCCACGTTTCCTTGTCTCTCTGTTTCTCCCCAACTTGAATCTTCTCTCCTGTCTCTTTTCTATTCCTCCTGCCTCTCCCAGTTCTTTCTCCTCTCCCACACTCCCCTCCCATGCACCTGCCTATCCAGTGATTTTTAAAGGACCACAGTTAAGACCCTCTCTTAGCTTGCCCTCTGATTCACAAGCCCGACCAGAATGGTGACCAGCAGCTACTTGTTGAGTAAGAAGGACCCCAAACCAGCCCATCTCCGGACTGCTCAGATTCTTCCCATCCTGCACATCCTACCGTACCTCTTCCCTGCTCCCCGACTCCCGTCAAACTCCACGTCCACTGCCTGCCCGGCCACGTGCTTCTTCATCTCGATCCAGAGAGCATCTCTTCATCTCACTGCAGTCTCTTCGCCACTGAAAACTTAACGACACAACCTAATGCTCAGCTCATTTCAGGATATCACTGCCTTCTCTCCATTACCAGGGATGCAATCTCCTAGGCCCCACGCCTCATACACCCCCAAGGTGCTGGGCCTCACCCCAAAAACAGCTCCAAGCCTCTCCTGAATTTTAGCCAGAACCAAATCCAACTTAAGAGCTTTTCTCCTGCCTTCCTGGAGGTTGTCCCTCCCAGCCTCGTCCTCATTGCCCTTCCTCCCCCACAGCTGCTGTTGGCATCCTCATCTTCTTGTGGGCGGGTACACGTGTGATCACAGGTGAGGGCAGTGGGAATGAGGGGAAAGAGGCACCTCTAGGGAGGGGGAGGGGAATTCACGTGGATCACAGCATGGGTGCTGTCTTGCTTTCTTGGGACCAATACAAACTCTGTGTCTCCCAGTTGATCCTGCTGACTCAGCCCTGTGGGCGTGCCGGCCAGCGCCCAGGTGTGGGGATGAGGTCTACAACCCCTTGGAGCAGTGCTGTGATTATGGGATCCTCAGGCCCCTGAACCAGACCCGCCTCTGTGGCCCCAAGTGCACCTTCTGGCCTTGCTTTGAGCTCTGCTGCCCAGATTCATATGGCCCCCAGAAGATGTACGTTGTGAGGTTGAAGGTTCGGGGTGCAAAGTCCCAGTGCCTCACCTCACCTATCTCTAGGTTCTGTACCAAGTAAAGACTCTGCTGCCTAACCCAAGGTGAGAACAGGAAAAGGGGGAGTGGCAGGGAGGCGAACTGGATGTTGGGTCCCTCTGGGATGGGAACCCCGAGCTCTGCATGCCCCTCTCCCCCTCCGTGTCTGCATCTTTAGTTGCTCAGTTTCAGTTTCTCTCATTTTCTGCAGCTGAAGATGGACGGTCAGACCACCTGCTGGTGGTGCCTCCATGGAGCCTGGAACACTGGGATTCTAAGATATTTGGAGGACTGCATGGCATGGTTCTGTAACAAAGCAATAATAAAATACAGGTCCTAGGGGATGGTGAGGTTTAATGTGTTCTTTCTCGATTTCCTTGTGGTAAATTTCTAGATAATTATAAAAAAAGAATACTTTCTCTGCTTTTGTGGGGCCAACAAGCATTTAGTCAGTGAATTTGATGGTGGAGGGAGGGGTGCAGAGCCCTGACTGTCTTCCATGCCTGCCACCTTCAGGGTCTACACTAACTTCCAACCAATTTTCTGTGATTCATTTGTTTCCTGGATAGGGCCTGGACCCACTTGGCCCCTGCCTGGTCCTCTGTCTGCCTGTACCCTAGGACAAAGGGGACTGGAGGCACCACATGCCCTGTAGAGACAGGGGTGCAGGGCTATGTTTAGTAGAGTTTGGATGACATTTGTTCCTGCTTCCTTGAGGTAATCTCTAAACGTGTGTAATCCAGGATTTGGCTGGCCTTTGTCTCCGGTTTCTGGGAGGTAATCTCTAAGTCTTAGATTTTTCTGAGTTATTAGAGTGTTTTGTTATTCTACTTGGGTCCCTTAGACCACAGTTGAGAGTAGATGCTAACTCTGTGACTCGTGGTTGGACCTGGATAGAGTTTGATAAGGAGGTGGCTCAAGATGGACACTTGTCACTCCAGAAAGACCAACTGTGGGATTAGAGGGTTAGAGATTTGAGCCACATGATACTAGACCAATCTCTGGGGAGGTGAGGGTACTGGAGATTGAGTTTAATCATATAGCCAATGATTTAATCCATCATGTGAGGTCTCTATGAGTTGGAATCAACTCAATGGCAGTGGGTTTAGTTTTTTTTTTTTTTTTGTCTATGTAATGAAGCCTCAATGAAGACTCTGTCCACCAAGCTTGAGTGAGCTTCCATGGTTGGCAATATTCTGTGTATTGTCATACATCAATGTGCCAGGAGGGTGACAGTGATGAGTTCTGACTCTGCCAGTGAGGACAATGGATGTTTTTTTGGAGGGAACCCTCCCAGACCTTGCTCTATTTGTATTGTCCTTTGATTTGTATCCTTTTGCTACAATAAAACTGCAATCGTAAGTCTAGTGCTTTCCTGTGTTCTGTGAGTCATTCTAGAGAATTGTCAAACTTGAGTCATGGAATCCCCGAATTTGTAGTTAGTTGACTAGAAGTCAGAGGCTCTAGGAACCCTTGAATGGTGGCTGGTGTCTGAAGTGAGGGCAGTCTTGTGGAGGACTGTGCCCTTAATCTGTAAAGTTTGGCCTAATTCCTGGTAATTAGTATCAGAAGTTTGTGTTTGTGGGGTTTGAACTTTCCAATGATACCAACAGAAGGAGCACACAGACTTTCTTCTGGTCTTGCCCAGATGTGAACTTGAAGGGGCATGGCTGATCCGTACTTCCTCAGGTATGTCATCTACTACAGGGCCCCTCCTGCTCCCCATGGAGTCACCTCACTTATTGTGGGACAACAAAAAGATGACCCCTCTCAACATGCACACAGAAGGAGGTCACTTACCTGTCTGGGCCCAGCAATGTAATTCCAGACATATTTTTCAATAATGTGTTCTCAAGGAAATTGTTCCCCGTGTTTGTTTGGGGAAAAGGTCAAATATGCTTCTTTTCAACTACTGAAAAGTTGTGCCAATAGCAATGGTGGCAACATGATGCTTGTGTAACATTTTCACATCCAGACACCAAACACTATAGGAATTATTTCTCTAAAGCTTTCTCATGAAGTTCGTTGCTTTTAATCTTGGTTAACGAGGACATAGTACATTTTGAGTGGGCATCAGTGGTTCATAAGTAGAATTCTCACCTTCCATGCAGGACACCTGGTTAGATTCCCAGCAAATGCACCTCATGTGCAGCCACCACTCATCTGTCAGTGGAGGCTTGCATGATGCTATGATGCTGAGCAGGTTTCAGTGGAACTTCCAGACTAAGATAGACTATGAAGAAAGGCCTAGTGATCTACTTCCAACAATCAGTCAATGAAAACCCTATGGACCACAACAGTCCACTCTGCAACTGATCATGGGGATGGTGCAAGATTGGGCAGGTTTTCTTTCTGTTGTGCAGGGGGCGGGAGGGTGGTCCGTGAGTTTGGGGCTGACTTACAATAACAGTACATTTTGGATTCCTCATTTCCTGTAATGCTTCCCTCATTTTCGTATTGTGGCAAAATAAGATTTTTTTTCTTAAGAGACTCATGCCCTAGATGGGAATAAATAACTCAAAAATAGTAATCTCTTAAAGGTGATTTTGTATCATATGAATTTTATTATTTGTTATGAAAGCTAGCCAACCAAGTGGTGCTAGAAATAGTAGCATTAACCAGATTGTGCAAGTATTCATTATCACTTATTATTTATAAATTTTTGCTTGATCAAAAATTATAACGTTCATCCTAAAGTTATTGCTTTTGTATTAACCATCAGTTTATTTCCTTAAGTTTTATCTGTTTGAACTTTCTTATTTCACACAGTCATCGGAGTTCACAAAAGTCATTTATCAGAGCCAAATTTTAGTCTTGTACAACAAATATACATTTCTATTTCAACTGACAGATCGGACTTCAAATGTGCCCACAAGGGATTGTTACTTAAGTGTCATCTAGGATGTGACCTGTATTGGATGGTGACTGTTCTAAAGTAACCAGGAAATCTGAGGCACAAGCTTGGTTCAAGTCACTGGTCACCATCGTTGTCACCCTGATGAGGTGTGATGATGACAACATGGTCAGGCCAAGTGTGGGAAGGCCAAAAATGACCCTGAAAAAGCACTTGGTACTTAGGAATGGCAAAGGCCTATGTGTGTGTGTGTGTGTGTGTGTGTGTGTGCACACGTGTAAATACACTACACAAAGGTTTCTCACCCTCATTTTTTCCCTTACTACACAAGACGGACACCGTTATAGCTCTTCCCTTTCTATGTTCTGTTTCTGTTATTAAAAAAAATGCTAGTCCTCGCCTATCTTGTACATTAATTCCCTCCCTCATTCCCAAACCGACTAAGCTTTGGGTTATGGTTTGTAAACCCCGCTCCAGGCACCTCTTTAGCCCTAAGACTTGTCGTGGACAAGTCAGGGACTTTCCCAGACAGTGGTCCGGATCCCTGGCTAGGGTGTGGGTCTGGGATCTTTGGTTGGTGACTCTATGAATGCGTGGAGGCCCCAGGGCTCAGCTTTCTCCACTGTTGAATGTGGGTAATGAGCTCTGACTGTCCAGGGTGCTCTGAGGATCCCAGGAGATAAGCCCCGTGAGGAGTCTGGATGACGCAGGTGCAGGGTCACCACAGCATCTCTCCGTTATCCTGAGGTTGTTCAGACACAGACTGGCTCACAGACACAGTCAGCGAAATCTGAAAATTCCCTTACTTGGCTGATTTTCACAGCTGTTCCATTCTTTTCGGTTTCATGGCATTTTGATCAGACATAGTGATTCTGGGAGTCCTGAGATTCCTGTTCCTGAGTGGGTGCGCTGAGCGCCACTTGTGCACATGTGGAGAGATTGGGCGGGAACCAAGGGTCTGACTCCAGGGATCCATCCCAGATCTAAGTGTGGGGACTGCACCAATTTCGTTGAGGGTCTGTGACTTTCAGATTCTTGTCCCAGAGGAGGTTGTGTTCTGAGCCCAGTCTGGGTGTTTAGGGGAAGGCAGGAAGTGGTCCTGTGTCCACAAGCTCAAACAATGGCAGGAAAAGGCTGGCCCGGCTGACTGTGTGCCCTAAATAGGCGAGACCTTACCAGGCACCCTCTGGGCGTAAGCCAGAGTGTTAGGGGACATCACTGTGTGCAGTTATCTGGGGAACAGGTCTCTGCAGGGGTGAAGCCTTACGGTGCACTGTGCATGTGTGGCTCGGCAGGAAAAGCAGAGGTTTCTCCCCCGACAAACCCCAAGTCCTCAGGACTGGTGGGACTGGAGAATACTTGGAGGCACTTAGGGTCTTTGTTCCTGGTACCGTGTCCTCCCTGGTTCCTCTAGCGCCCTGACCTTCCATGGTGGCAGCCCTGGATCCTCCCATCCTCTTGGGCACCTGGGGAGCAAGACCCTGGAGAGGGTGATCTTGGCTGAGCTGGAGCTACAGGTGCCGGGCCTCCATCCCAGGTGGGAATTGAGGGGTCAGGTGGTGTCCAGGGTTCATCTCCCAGAAGCCAGGTAAACTCAGGACTCCCTGCTCCTGGAGTCCTCACCCTGTTCTAGACAGCTGGGGGCTTCCTTCCAGGCTCCCGACGCTCCACTAGGCGGTCCTGGACCCTCCTTTCTCTAGTGCTTCTGAGCTGCCGGCCCCGTATGACCCGCGCTGCGTGTCTCGTGGGCACCGGGAGTGTCCACTCCGAACTCGGCTGCCTTTTTTGGTTCCGACTCATAGAGACCCTATGTACAACAAAACGACACACTGCCCAGTCCCGCGCCATCCTCACAATACTTGTTAAGCTTGAGCCCGTTGTTGCAGCCACTGTGTCGAAGCATCTTGTTGAGGGTCTCCCTTTTTTTCACTAACCCTCTGCTTTACCAAGCATGATGTCTTTCTTCAGTGACTGATCCTTCCTGATAACATGTCCAAGGTATGTAACACATTGTCTCGTCATCCTTGCTTCTAAGGAGCATTCTGGCTGTACTTCTTCCAAGATGGATTTGTTTGTTTTTCTGGAAGTCCATAGTTGTCTTAGTCATCTAGTGCTGCTATAACAGAAATACCACAAGTGGATAGCTTTAACAAACAAATTTATTGTCTCACAGTCTAGTAGGCTACAAGTCCAAATCAAGGCATCAGCTCCAGCTCCAGGAGAAGGCTTCCTCTCTCTGTGGGCTCTGGAGGAAGGTCCTTGTCATCAGTCTTCCCCTGGTCAAGCAGCTTCTGAGGTGCAGGGACACTGGGTCCAAAGGACTTCTGCTCCCAGTGCTGCTTTCTTGGTGGTATGAGGCCCCCTGTCTCTCTGCTTACTTCACTCTTTTATATCTCAGAACAATTGGTGGAAATAGTAGATTAATCTTGTAGACTGAGTTTACAGAACTGCTGCTAATCCCATCTCATCAATATCAGAGAGACAGGACTTCCAACACACAGGGAAATCACCTCAGATGACAAAATGGTGGACAGTCATACAATACTGGGAGTCATGGCCTAGCCAAGTTGACAAATATTTTTGGAGGACACAATTCAATCCACAACATTCTACCCTTTGGCCCCCCCAGATTCATTTCTTGTCACATGTAAAACACATTTGCCCTATCATATCACAGCAAAAGTCTTAATTCAACTCCAAGTTCAAAATCCAAAAATTCCTCTTCATCTGTGAAATCTAGAATACAAGTTATCTGCTTCCACAGTACAATGGTGGAATAGGCACAGCCTAGACGTTTCCATTACAAATGGGAGAAACTGGAGGGAAAGAAGGCATAACAGGCATCAAGCAAATCGACAGAATACACTACATTAACCTTCAAGGCTTGAAAATAATCCTCCGTTCTCTGAGACCATTCACACAATGGCCTTGCCCTCCAGACTCTGGGTGTTGGCCCACTCTCTGAATTTTGAGTGAAAGTCCCTGGGCCCTGGGATTCAGCTCTGCCTTCTCGGCCCACTGATATGGCAACTCTGCTCCCTAAGTTAGGTGGCCACATTCTTCTAATCCATCTGAGTGGTGACTCCACGCTTTGAGACCCCAGAAGCTGTGGCCATACCCTTCAAGACTGAGGCAGCTCTGCTTCCTGTGTTCCTTGTCTCTTCAGCTTCTGCTTCCTGGTTCCTTGGCCTTTAGGCCTTTGGGCCTCACTGCCTGCATCTCCCCTGCTGGGTAAGTGTTCCAAAGCTCTGTAGCACCACCGATAAGTGCTCAGAGGCACCCCACTCCACCTGGAAGCCTCCTGCACCCAGGCACTCAACTCTCTCGCTCCGTAGGTTGGCTCCAGTGCCATCTTGTGCTGGTCTCCTGGTTCTGCTGCTTCCAGTCCTCTGCTGCTGCCAGTCCTTTGCTGCTGCTGGTCCTCTGCTGCTGGCGGTTCTCTGACGTGGCTTCTTGTCATCTGCGCCATCTCCAGTGTAATAACTCTCTTCATTTCCTTCTGAGTTCTCTATCCATTCACAGTTTCAAAAGCACTTCTACATTTTAGGTATCTGTTAGGGCAGCACCCCACTCTCAGTACCAAATCCTGTCTTAGTCATCTAGTGCTGCTATAACAGAAATACCACAAGTAGATGGCTTTAACAAAGAGAAATTTATTCCCTCACAGTCTAGTAGGCTACAAGTGCAAATTCAGGGTGTCAGCTCCAGGGGAGGGCTTTCTCTCTCTGTCGGCTCTGGAGGAAGGTCCTTGTCATCAGTCTTCCCCTAGCTGAGGAGCTTCTCAGGGCAGGCACCCTGGGTCCGGGGACTTCTGCTCCTGGTTCTGCTTTCTTGGTGGTATGAGGTCCCCTTGTCTCTCTGCTTGCTTCTCTCTTTTATCTCAAAAGAGATTGGCTTAAACTGTAGATTAAACTTATAGATTGAGTTTACATAACTGTTGCTAATCCCATCTCATCAACATCATAGAGACAGGATTTACAACACATAGGGAAACCACATCAGATGACAGAATGGTGGACAATCACTCATACTAGAAATCATGACCTGGCCAAGTTGACAAATATTTCTTGGGGACATAATTCAATCCATGACATTCCATCCTTTAGCCTCCAGATAATCATGTCCTTGCCACATGTAAAACACATTCACCCCATCGTGTCATAGCAAAAGTCTTATTCAACTCCAAGTCCAAAATCTTCATCTGTGAAATCTAGAATACAAGTTATCTGCTTCCACAGTGCAAGGGTGGAACAGGCACAAGCTAGACATTTCCATTACAAATGGGAGAAATTAGAGGGAAAGAAGGCATAACAAGCACCAAGCAAATCAACAGAACACATTACATTAGGCTTCAAGGCTTGAAAATAATCCTCTGTTCTCTGAGACCATTCACACGATGGCTCTGTCCTCCAGACTCTGGGTGTTAGCCACACTCTCTGGATACTGAGTGGAGGCCCCTGGGCCCTAGGATCCAGCTCCGCCTTCCAGGCCCATTGGAATAGAAACTCTGCTCCATTGGTTAGGTTGCCACATTTTTCTAATCCATCTGAGTGATGACTCCACCCTTTGAGACCCCAGAAGTCATGGCCGTACCCTTTGAGACTGAGGCAGCTCTGCTTCCTGTGTTCCTTGTCTCTTCAGCTTCTGCTTCCTGGTTTCTTGGCCTCTAGGTCCTCAGGCCTCATTGTCCACATCTGCCCTGCTGGGGCAATTATTCCAAAGCTCTTCAGCTCCACTGATAAGTGCTCAGAGGTACCCCATACAGGCACTCAGCTGCATACAGGCACTCAGCACTCAGCTCTCTTGCTCTGTGGGTTGGCTTCAGCTCTGTCTCATGATGCTCTCCTGGTTCTGCTGCTGCTGGTCCTCTGCTGCTACCAGTTCCTTGATGTTGCTTCTCTCCATCTGTGCGTCTCCAGTGTAATACCTCTCCTCATTTCCTTCTGAGTTCTCTAGCCATTCATAGTTTCAACATTGCTTCCACATTTTAGGTGTCTATTAGGGCAGCATCCTACTCCTGGGACCAAATTCTAACTTAGTCATCTAGTTCTGCTATAACAGAACTACTACAAGTGGATGGGTTTAACAAAAAAATTTATTCTCTCACAGTCTACTAGGTTATAAGTCCAAATTCAAATTCAGGGCATCAGCTCCAGGGGAAGGCTTTCTCTCCTTGTGGGCTCTGGAGGAAAGTCTTTGTCATCAATCTTTCCCAGGTCAAGGAGCTTCTCAGGTGCAGGGACCCAGGGTCCAAAGGACTTCTGCTCTTGGTGCTGCTTTCTTGTTGGTATGAGGTCACCCTGTCTCTTTGCTTGCTTCTGTCTTTTAAATCTCAAAACAACTGGCTTAAATTGTAGATTAATCTTGTAGATTGAGTTTACATAACTGCTGCTAATCCCATCTCATCAACATCAGAGAGACAGGATTTACAAGACACAGGGAAACCATCTCAGATGACAAAATGGTGGACAATCATACAATACTGGGAATCATGACCTAGCCAAGTTGACAGATATTTTTGGGAGACAGAATTCAATCCATGACAATGGTATATTCAATATTCTTCACCAACACTGTAATTCAAAGGCATCAGTTCTTCTTCGGTCTTTCTTATTCATTATCCAGCTTTTACATGCATATGAGGTGATTGAAAACACCATGGCTTGGGTCAGGCGCACCTTACTCCTCAAAGTGACATCTTTCCTTTTTAAACCTTTAAGAGGTCTTTGCAGCTGATTTGCCCAATGCAATGTGTCTTTTGATTTCCTGACTGCTGCTTCCATGGATGTTGACTGTGGATCCAAGTAGAATGAAATCCTTGACAACTTGAATCGTTTCTCCGTTTATCGTGATGTTGCTTATTGGTTGTGAGGATTTTTTTTTTTTCTTTATGTAGAGGTGTAATCCACAGTGAAGGCTGGGGTCTTTGGTCTTCGTCAGTACATGCTTCAAGTCCTCTTCACTTTCAGCAAGCAAGGTTATGTCATCTGCATATTGCAGGTTCTTAATGAGCCTTCCTCCAATTCTGATACCACATTCTTCTTTATATAGTCCAGCTTATCAGATTATTTTCTCAGCATACAGACTGAATAAATATCACAAAAGATACAATCCTGATGCACATGTAAAAACCAAACCAAACTTACAAGAATTATTAAAGGGAGTCCTTCGGTTTGAGAACAAACAACATCAGATGACAGCCTGAATCAAAATGCAAGACCACATCAGCCAGAAGCCAACCTAGGTAATGAACTCTAAGGGATTAATAAAAACTAAAAGATTTACAACAGGGAACCAGAGAGGTTAATCTGTAAATGACAACAATGTCAAAAGAGTAAGAGAGGGAATAAACGGTGTAGGTATAGAACTTTCAAATGGAGAGGCAGGCAAGGCAATACCAAGTAATAAAAGACTGGTTCAAACTTAGGAAGATAAGGGTAAGTTTCAAGGTAACCACAAAGAAAGTTAACAAACCTACTCATCAAAATAAAGAAGAGAAACATAAAGTAAACACAAAATCTACAAAAACAAAGAAATGGAAAAAAAACACCAACAAACAAAAGGAATTCAGCACAGGACAGTAATAGGAACAAAGAAAATGTCATCAGCACAAAAAAAGAACTGCAAAATGACAGCAATAAACTCACACCTATCAATAATTACACTGAACGTAAATGGCCTAAATACATCCATAAAGAGACAGGGAGTGACAGAACGGATTTAAGAAAAAACCAAACAAACCAGGATCCATCAATATGCTGTCTAGAAGAGAAACACATTAGAGACAAAGACATAAATTTATTAAAAATCAAAAGATGGAAAAAAAATATATCAAGCAAACAGCTACCAAAAAACAGCAGGAGTGTAACAGTAATCTCAGATAAAATAGACTTCAAACAAAATCCACCATAAAAGACAAAGAAGGGCATTATATAATGATTAAAGGGATGATCCATCATGAAGATATAACCATAATAAATATCTACACATCCACTGACAGAGCTCCGAAATACATAAAATAAACTCTAACAGCACCAAAAAGAGAAACTGACAGTTCCACAATAATAGTAAGAGACTTCAACACACCACTCTCGCTAAAGGACAGAACATCTAGAAAGAAACTCGACAAAGATACAGAAGATCTAAAGGCCACAGTCAGCCAACTTGAGTTCATAGACATATTTAGAACACTCCACCCAACAGATGCAAAGAACACATTCTTTTCCCACGCACATGGAACGTTCTCCAGAATAGAACACATTTTAGGCCACAAAGCAACCCTCAACAAAATCCAAAACACTGAGATAATACAAAGTATCTTCTCTGATGCAATGCCATCAAAGTAGAAATTAACAACATGAAGAGCAAGGGAAAAAAATCAATTACACAGAAACTGAATAACACCCTGCTTAAAAACCACTCAGGAACAGAAGAAATCAAAGATGGAATAAAAGAATTCCTAGAATCAAACAAGAATGAAAATACATGATACCAAAACCCTTGAGACACCAAAAAGGCAGCTTTCAGAGGTCAATTTATAGCAACCGATGCACACATCAAAAAAGAACAGACCAAAATCAAAACATTAGCTACACAACTTGAACAAATAGAAAGAGAACAGCAAAAAAAGCCCACAGCCACCAGAAGAAAGGAAATAATAAAGATCAGAGCAGATAGAGACTAGAAAAACAATAAAAGAATCAACAAAACCAATAGTTGGTTCTTTGAAATGATCAACAAAATTGACAAACCACTGGCCAAACTGACCAAAAAAAAAAAAAACAAAACAAAACAAAAACAAAAACCAAAAAAAACAGGAGAGGATGCACATAACCCAAATAAGAAATGAAATGGGGGATATTACAACAGACGTAACTGAAATAAAAAGGTTCACAACAAAGTACTATGAAAAACTATACTCCAACAAGTTTGAAAAGCCAGAGAAATGGACAAATTTTTAGAAACACACTACCTACCCAAACTAACAGGAAATGATGTTGAAAATCTGAACAGACCCATAACAAGAGAAGAGATTGAAAAGGTAATTTAAAAAAAAAAAAACCTCCCAACAAAAAAAAAGCCCTGGCCCAGATAGCTTCACTGGAGAATTCTACAAAACATTTAGAGAAGGGCTTACACCAGTGCTACTCAAAATATTTCAGAACATATAAAAGGAATGGCTACTTTCAAATTTACTCTATGAAGCCAGCATAATCCTGATACAAAAACCAGGCAAAGACACCCCCAAAACATAAAATTACAGACCAATATCTCTCATGAATACAGAGGAAAAATTCTAGCCAATAGACTTCATCGTATCAAAAAAAAAAAAAAAAAAAACCACACCACAACAAAGTGGGATTCGTACCAGGTACGCAAGGATGGTTCAACATTAGAAAATCAATCAATGTAATCTACCACATAAATAAAAGAAAAGAATCATATGATTATGTCAATCGACACAGAAAAGGTATTTGACAAAGTTCAACACCCATTCCTGATAAAAACTCTCAACAAAATAGGTACAGAGGGGAAATTCCTCAACATAATAAAGGGCATTTATATAAACGAACAGTCAACATCATTCTTAAAAAAGAGAGGCTGAAAACATTCCCCTTGAGAACAGGAACAAGACAAGGATGCCCTTTATCACCACTCCTATTTAACATTGTGCTGGAAGTCTTAGTCCTGGAGTAAGGCAATGTCGTGGATTGAATTGTGTCCCCCAAAAATGTCTGCCGGTTTGACTGGGTCATGATTCCCAGTACTGAATGACTGTGTAATCTGATGTGATTTCCTTATGTGTTGTAAACTCTGTCACTATGATGAAGTTATACTGATGAGGTCTACAAGGTTGGAGTGTCTTAACCCAATCTCTTTTGAGATATAAAAGAAGCGAGCAGAGACACATGGCAACCTCATACCACTAAGAAAGTAGTATTGGGAGCAGAGCGTGTCCTGTGCAGAGAAGCTCCCAGACCAAGGGGAGGTTGATGACGTGGACCTTCCTCCAGAGCCAACAGAGAAAAGGTTTCCTTGGAGCTGACGCCCTGAATTTGGACTTGTAGCCTACTGGATTGTAAGAGAATAAACTTCTCTTTGTTAAAGCCATCCACTGGTGGTATCTCTGTTAGAGCACCACTAGATGACTAAGACAGGCAAGAAAAAGAAATAAAGGGCATCCAAATTGGTAAGGAAGAAGTAAAGCTGTCCCTATTTGCAGATAATATGATACTATACATAGAAAACCCAAAAGACTCCACAAGAAACTTACTCAGTAGAGTAGCAGGATACAAGATAAACATACACAAATCAGTTGGATTCCTATACAACAATAAAGAGAACTATGAAAGGAAATCACGAAAACAATATTATTTATAATAGCCCCTAAATAACCCCAAATACTGAGGAATAAATCTAACAGGCATGTGAAGACCTATACAAAGAAAACTACAAAACACTACTGTAAGAAACTAAAAAAGATCTACATAAATGGAAAAATGTACATGCTCGTGGATAGGTAGACTCAACATTGTGAAAATGTCAATTCTACCCAAAGAAGTCTACAAATACAAAGCAATCTCGATCCAAATACCAACAGAATTCTTTAGAGTTGGGAAAACTAATCATTAACTTTATATACAAAGGGAAGAGGCCCTGGATGAGTAAAGCACTGTGGAAGAAGAATAAAGTAGGAGGATTTGCACTACCTGACCTCAGAACCTACTATACAGCTACGGTAGTCAAAAGAGCCTCGTACTGCTGCAACGATAGACACATTGACCAATGGATCAGAATTTAGAACCCAGATTAAATCCATCCACCTACAGTCACCTGATCTTCAACAAGGGCCCAAAGTCCATGAAATGGGAAAAAGACGGTCTTTTTTAACAAATAGTGCTGACAAAACTGGATGTCCATCCGCAAAAAAATGAAACAGACCCATACCTTACACCATACACAAAAACTAATTCTCAGTGGATCAAAGACCTAAATATAAAACTAGAAACCATAAAGGCCATAGAAGAAAAAATAGGATCAATGCTAGAGGTGCTAATATATGGCATTAACAGGATACAAACCATAACAAACAACACACAAACTCCAGAATATAAGCTAGATAACTGGGATCTTCTAAACATTAAACACTAATGCTCCTCAAAGACTTCACCAAAAGAGTAAAAAGAGAACCTACAGACTGGGAAAAAAAATTGGGCCATGACAAATCTGATTTAGGTCTAATCTCTAAAATCTACAGGAAAATCCAACACCTCTACAACAAAAAGACAAATAATCCAATAAAAACATAGACAAAGGATATGAACAGACACTTCACTAAAGAAGACATTCAAGTGGCTAAAAGATACTTGAGGAAATGCCTGCGATCACTAGCCATTAGAGAAATGCAAACCAAAACCACAATGAGATACCACCTCACCCCAACATTACTGGCACAAATAAAAAAAAAAAGAGAATAACAAATGTTAGAGAGGCTGCGAGGAGGTTGGAACTCTTATGCGCTGCTGGTGGGAATGTAAAATGGGACAACCATTTTGGAAAATGATATAGTGATTCCTTAAAAAGCTAGAAATAGAAATACCATATGATCCAGCAATCCCACTCCTAGGAACATATCCTAGAGAAATAAGAGCACTCACACAAATAGACACATTCACAACCACGTTCATTGCAGCATTATTCACAATAGCAAAAAGATAGAAACAACCTAGGTGCCCATCAACAGATGAATGGATAAACAAACTATGGTACATACACACAGTGGAGTACTAAGCAATGATAAAGAACAATGATGAATCTGCAAAGCATCTCACAACATGGATGAATCTGGAGAGTGATATAAATGGAATAAGTCGATCACAAAACGACAAATATTTTATGAGGCCACTATGGTAAAAACTCATGGAAAGGTTCATACACAAAAAAGAAACAATCTTTCATGCTTACCAGGGAAGGGAGGAGTGGGAGGAAAAAACACTAAATAGACAATAGATAAGTGGTAACTTTGGTGAAGGGTGAGACAGTGCACAATACTGGGGAAGCCAGCACAACTTGTCCAAGGTAAGGTCATGGAATCTCTATAGACACATCCAAACTCCCTGAGGAACCAGATTACTGGGCTGAGGGCTCTGGGGACCATGGTCTCAGGGAACACCTAGCTCAATTGGCATAACATAGTTTATAAAGAAAATGTTCTTCATTGTATTTTGGTGAGTAGTGTCTGAGGTCTTAAAAGCTTGTGAGTGGCCATCTAAGATACTCCAGTGGTCTCACCCATCTGGAGAAAGGGAGAAAGAAGAAAACCAAAGACACAAGGGAAACATGAGTCCAAAGGTCTGATGAACCACAACTACCACAGCCTCCACCAGAACAAGAATAGCACAACTAGGTGGTGCCCAGCTACCACCATTGACTGCTCTGACAGGGATCACAATAGAGAGTATGGGACACAGCTGTAGAAAAATATAGAAGAAAATCCTAACACACAAGAAGACTTACTGGTCTGACAGAGACTGGAGAAACCCCGAGAGTATGGCTCCCAGACACCCTTACAGCTCAGTAATGAAGTCAATCCTGAGGTTCACCATTCAGCTAAAGATTAGACAGGCTCATAAAACAAAACCAGACTAAATGGGCACACCAGCCCAGGGGCAAGGACGAGAAGGCAGGAGGGGACAGGAAAGCTGGTAATGGGGAACCCAAGGTGAGGAAGGGGAGAGTGTTGACATGTCGTGGGCTTGGCAACCGATGTCAGAAAACAATATGGGTATTAACTGTTTACTGAGAAACTTGTATGCTCACTAAACCTTCATCTAAAGCACAGTAAAAAATACAAATAAAAAAAACCAAAAAACAATAGCTGTTAAGTATACTCCAACTACCAAGGGGCCCTTTCTAAGGCCCAGAACCAAAATAAAAAAAAAAATTTAAAAAGCACAACAAGCTGACAGCAATAAACTTACACCTATCAATAATCACACTAAATGTAAATGGTTTAAATGCACCCATAAAGAAACAGAGGGTGACAGAATGGATAAAAAAACAGGATCCATCACTATGCTGTCTACAAGAGAGACACACAGACACAAAGACAAATTTATTAAAAATCAAAGGATGGAAAAAATCTATCATGAAACAAACTCTAACAGCACAGAAAAGGGAAATTGCTAGTTACACAATAATAGGAGGAGACTTCAACACACCACTCTCGCTAAAGGACAGAACATCTAGAAAGAAAGCAACAAAGATACAGAAGATCTAAAGACTACAATCAACTAACTTGACCTCATAGACATATACAGAACACTCTACCCATCAGCAGCAAAGTACGCATTCTTTTTCAATGCACATGGATCTTTCTCCAGACTAGAACACATTTTAGGCCAGGAAGCAAGCCTCAACAAAATCCAAAACACTGAGATAATATGAAGTATCTTCTCTGATCACAGCACCACCAAAGTAGAAATTAATAACAGGAAGCCCAAGGGGGGAAAAAAAATACATGGAAACTGAATAACACCTTGCTTAAAAACCAATGGGTAATAGAAGAAATAAAAAAAGAAATTTTAAAAATTCCTAGAACCAAACAAGAAAGAAAACACATCATACCAAAACATTTGGAACACAGCAAAAGCAATGCTAAGAGGTCAATTTATAGCAATAGATGCACACATCAAAAAAGTAGAAAAGGACAAAATCAAAACATTAGCTACACAACTCGAACAAATAGAAACAGAACAACAAAAGAAGCCCACGGCCACCAAGAGAAAGGAAATAAAGATCAGAGAAGAAATAAATGAAATAGAGACTAGAGAAACAATCAAATAATCAACAAAACCAAAGTTGGTTCTTTGAAATGATTAACAAAATCGACAAACCATTGGCCAAATTATCAAAAGAAAAACAGGAGAGGACACAAAAAACCAAAATAAGAAATGAAATGGGGGACATTACAACAGACCCAACTGAAATAAAAAAGATCATAACACAGTACAATGAAAAACTATACTCCAATTAGACAACTCAATAGAAAGTCATATGAAGAGAATTGAGGCAATGGAAATCAGAATTAGTGAGAGTGCAGATAAAACACTTGACACCAACTTATTTGAGGAAAAATCAGATGAAGAGATTTAAAAAAATGAAGAAACACAAAGAATTATGTGGGACTCTATCAGGAGGAATAACCTATGAGTGATTGGAGTACCAGAATGGGGGAGGGGGGTAACAGAAAATAGAATTGTTGAAGATTTGTTGGCAGAAAACTTCCCTGATATCGTGAAAGATGAGAAGATATCTATCCAAAATGCCACTGAACTCCACATAAATTAGATCCCAAAAGAAAGTCACCAAGACATATTACAATGAAACTTGCCAAAACCAAAGACAGAGAATTTTAAGTGTGGCTAGGGATAAACGAAAAGTCATCGACAAAGGAGAGTCAATAAGACTAAAATCGGACTACTCAGCAGAAACCATGCAGACAAGAAGGCAATGGGATAACATATATAAAGACTTGAAGGTAAAAAATTGCCAGCCAAGAATTATATATCCAGCAAAACTGTCTCTCAAATATGGTGGTGAAATTAGGGCATATCCAGATAATCAAAAGTTTAGGGAATTTTCAAAAACCAAACCAAAATTACAAGAAATAGTAGAGGGAGACCACCTGTTAGAAAATCAATAACATCAGATAACAACTCAAGACTAGAACACAGGACAGAGCAACCAGATATCAACCCAGAGAGGGAAGTCACAAAAATAAATCAAACCTAAAACACTGAAAATAGGGAAACAGAGATGTCAATATGTAAAAGATGAAAATATTAAAACATAAAAGAGGGACAAAAAATGTAGTCATACATCTTTCATTTGGAGAGGAAGACAAGGTGATAAAAAGAAATAAAAGACTGGTTTAAACTTAGAAAAATAGGGGTAAATATTAAGGTAATCAGAAAGGAAAATAACAATCCTACACATTAAACTAAAAAACAAGAAAAACATGAAAACTCAGCAAATACAAAGTCAACAACAATGAAAAAGAAAGAAAATACATAAAGAAAAACGACTCAGCACAGAAAATTAGGTGGAACGAAGAAACTGTGAACACCACACACAAAAAAGACATCAAAATCACAGCACTAAACTCAGACCTATCAATAATTATGCTGAATGTAAATGGACTAAATGCACCAATAAAGAGACAGAGAGTGGCAGAATGGATAAAAAACACGATCCGTCTATATGCTGCCTACAAGAGACACAAACTAGACTTAAAGACACAAACTAAAACTCAAAGGATGGAAGAAAATATATCAAGCAAACAACACTCAAAAAAGAGCAGGAGTGGCAATATTAATCTCTGACAAAATAGACTTTAAAGTAAACACCACCACAAAGGATAAGGAAGGACACTATATAATGATTGAAGAGTCAATACACCAGGAGGACATAACTATAATAAATTTACGCACCCAACAGCAGGGCTCCAAAATACATAAAACAAACTCTAACAGCATCAAAAAGAGAGATAGACAGCTCCACAATAGTAGGGGACTTCAACACACCACTTTCGGTGAAGGACAGAACATCCAGAAAGAAGCTCAATAAAGACACGGAAAATCTAAATGCCACAATCAAGCAACTTGATCTCATAGACATATACTGAACACTCCACCCGTTAGCAGCCAAGTATACTTTCTTTTCCAATGCCGGTGGAAGATTCTCAGAATAGACCACATATTAGGCCATAAAGCAAACCTTAACAAAATCCAAAGCATCGAAATATTACAAAGCATCTTTTCTGACCATAAATCCATAAAAGTAGAAATCATTTACCAGAAATAGCAAGAAAAAAAAAATCAAACACATGGAAACTGAACAACACCTTGCTCAAAAAATACTAGGTTATAGAAGAAATTAAGGATAGAATAGAGACATTCACAGAATCAAACAAGAATGAAAACACATCCTACCAGAACCTTTGGGACACAGCAAAAGCAATGCTCAGAGGTCAGTTTATAGCAATAAATGCACACATCTAAAAAGAAGAAAGGGCCACGATCAAAAGATTGACTGTACAACTTGAACACGTAGAAAAAGAGCAAGAAAAGAGGCCCTCGAGTGCCAAAAGAAAGGAAATAATAAGAATTGGAGCAGAATTAAATGAAATACAGAATAGGAAACAATTTAAAGAGTTAACAAGACCAAAAGCTAGTTCTTTGAAAAGATCAACAAAATCGATAAATCATTGACCAAACAGACAAAAGGAAAACAGGAGAGGAAGCAAATAACCTGTATAAGAGATGAGATGGGTGATATCACAACAGATACAACCGAAATTAAAAGAATCATAACAGAATACTATGAAAAATTGTACTCTAACAAATTTGAAAACCTAGAGGAAATGGACAAATTTTTAGAACCTCACTACCTACCTAAACTAACACAAACAGAGGTAGAAAAACTAAATAAACCCATAACAAAAGAAGAGATTGAAAAAGCAATTACAAACCTCCCAACAAAAAAAAGCCCTGGCCCAGACAGTTTCACTGGAGAATTCTACCAAACATTCAGAGAAGAGTTAACACCAGTACTACTAAAGGTATTTCAGAGCATAGAAAAGGATGGAATACTCCTAAACTCATTCTACGAAGCCAGCATAACCCTGATACGAAAACCAGATAAAGATACCACAAAAAAAGAAAATTAGAGACCAATATCCTTCATGAGCATTGATGCAATAATTCTCAACAAAATTCTAGCCAATAGAATTCAACAACATATCAAAAAAAAAAAAAAAAATCACCGTTGTCAAGTGGGATTCATAGCAGGTATGCAGGGATGGTTCAACATTAGAAAAACAATAATTGTAATCCTTCACATAAATAAAAGACAAGAGCCACATGATCTTATCAATTGATGCAGAAAAGACATTTGACAAAGTCCAAGACCCATTCATTATAAAAACTCTCAGCAAAATAGGAATAGAAGGGAAAATCATCAGCATAATTAAGGGCATTTATACAAAACCAACAGCTAACATCATCTTAAATGGAGAGAGTTTGAAAGCATTTCCCTTGAGAACAGGAATCAGACAAGGATGTCCTTTATTTATCACCACTCTTATTCAGCATTGTGCTGGAGGTCCTAGACTGAGCAATTAGGGTAGAAAAAGAAATAAAGGTCATCCAAATTGGTAAGGAAGAAGTAAAAGTATCTCTATTTGCACATGATATGACCTTATACACTGAAAACCCCAAAGAATCCACAAGAAAACTACTGGAACTAATAGAAGATTTCAGCAAAGTTTCAGGATACAAGATAAACATACAAAAATCAATTGGATTCCTCTACACCAACAAAGAGAACTTCAAAGAGGAAATCACCAAATCAATACCATTTACAATAGCCCCCAACAAGATAAATTACTTAGGAATAATCTACCCAGAGATGTAAAAGACCTATACAATGAAAACTACAAGACACTACTGCAAGAAACCAAAAGAGACCTGCAGAAGTGGAAAAACATACCTTGCTCTGGGATAAGAAGACTCAACATTGTGAAAATGTCAATTCTACCCAAAGTGATCTACTGATACAATGCAATCCCCATCCAAATTCCAATGGCATTTTTTAATAAGATGGAGAAACAAATCACCAACTTCATATGGAAAGGGAAGAGGCCCCAGATAAGTAAAGAATTACTGAAGAAGAAGAACAAAGTGGGAGGCCTCATACTCCCTGATTTTAGAACCTATTATGCCACCACGGTAATAAAAACAGCCTCCTTCTGGTACAACAACAGATACATAGACCAATGGAACAGAATTGAGAATCCAGACATAAATTCATCCACCTATAAGCAGCTGATATTTGACAAAGGCCCAAAGTCCATTAACTGGGGAAAAGACAGTCTCTTTAACAAATGGTGTTGGCGTAACTGGATATTCATCAGCAAAAAAATGAAATAAGACCCATGCCTCACACCACGCACAAAAACTAACTCAAAATGGATCAAAGACCTGAATATAAAATCGAAAGCGATAAAGATCATGGAAGGAAAAATAGAGACAATGCTAGGAGCCCTAATACATGGCATAAACAGAATACAAACCATATGCAACAATGCACAAGCACCAGAAGAGAAACTAGATAACTGGGAGCTCCTAAAAATCAAACATCTGTGCTCATCAAAAGACTACACTAAAAGAGTAAAAAGACAACCTTAAACTGGGAAAAAAAATTTGGCTATGACAAATCTGATCAGCATCTAATTGTAAAATCTACAAGACACTGCAAAACCTCAACAACAAAAAGATGAATAACCCAATCTAAAAATGGGTAAAGGATATAAACAGGCCCCTCCCCAAAGAAGACCTCAGCTGGCAAACTGACACATGGGGAAATGCTCACTATCATTAGCCATTAGATAAATGCAAACCAAAGTATAATGACATACCATCTCATCCCAACAAGGGTAGCATTAATCCAAAAAAACAAAATAATAAATGTTGGAGAGGTTGTGGAGAGACTGGAACACTTACACAATGTTGGTGGGAATGTAAAATGGAACAACCACTTTGGAAATCAATTTGGCGCTTCCTTAAAAAACTAGAAATAGAAGTACCGTAGGATCCAGCAATCCCACTCCTTGGAATATATCCTAGAGAAATAAGAGCCATCACACGAATAGATACATGGACACCCATGTTCATTGCAGCACTGTTCACAATAGCAAAAGGATGGAAACAACCTAGGTGCCCATCAACGGACGAATGGATGAACAAATTATGGTATATTCACACAATGGAATACTACACAATGACAAAGAACAACGATGAAGCTGTGAAACATAACATGGAGGAATCTGGAAGGCTTTATGCTGAATAAATTTAGTCAGTCACAGAAGGACAAATATTGTATAAGGCCACTATTATAAGAAGCTCAAGGAAAGGTTAAACACAGAAGAAAACATTCTTTGATGGTTACAAGGGTGGGGAGGGAGGGTGAGGGTTATTCACCAGCTAGATAGTAGACAAGAATTATCTTAGGTGAAGGGAAGGACAGCACACACTACAGGGGAAGTCAGCACAATGGGACTAAACCAAAGCTAAGAAGTTTCCTGAATACAGTCAAACACTTTGAGGGACAGAGTAGCAGGGGTGGGGGTCTGGGGACCATTCTTTCAGGGAACATCTAGGTCAACTGGCATAACAAAGTTTATTAAGAAAATGTTCTGCATTTTACTTTGGTGAGTGGCATCTGGGGTCTTAAAAGCTTGCAAGTGGCCATCTAAGATGCATCAATTGGTCCCAACCACCTGGGATAAAGGAGAATGAAGAACACCAAAATCACAAGGAAAGTAGTAGCCCAAGAGACAGAAAGGGCCACATAAACCAGAGACTTCATCAGCCTGAGACCAGAAGAACTAGATGGTGCCTGGCTACCACCAATGACTGCCCTGACAGGGTACATGATAGAGAGTCCCTGATGGAGCAGGAGAAAGATGGGGTGCAGAACTCAAATTCTAGTAAAAAGACCAGACTTCGTGGTCTGACTGAGACTGGAGGAACCCTGGAAAGCATGGCCCCCACACTCTCTGTCAGCCCAGAACTAAAACAATTTCTGAGGCCAACTCTTCAGACAAAGATTGGACTGGACTGTGGAACATAAAATGAAGAGGGTGCTTCTTAGCTCAAGTAGATACATGAGACCAAGCGGGCAGCTTCTGTACAGAGGTGAGATGAGAAGGCAGAGAGGGTTAGGAGCTGGTTGAATGGACTTGGGAGATCAGGGGTGGAGAGGAGGAGTGTGCTGTCACAGTATAGGGAGAGCAATTAGGGTCACATAACAATGTATGTATAAATTTTTGTATAAGAGACTAACTTGAAATGTAAACTTTCACGTAAACTACAAAAATAAACAAAAAAAAATTTTTTTTTTAGAAAAGCCCTGGACCCATGGAAGCCCCATAGACACATCCAAACTCCCTGAGGGACTGAATTGCTGGGCGGAGGGTGCTGGGTACCATGGTCTCGGGGAACATCTAGCTCAATTGGCATGACACAGCTTATAAAGACAATGCTCTACATTCTACCTTGGTGAGTAGTGTCTGGGGTCTTAAAAGCCTGTGAGCGGCCATCTAAGATACTCCACTGGTCTCATCCCTTCGGGAGCAAGGGAGAATGAAGAGAACAGGATACAAGGAAAAGATTAGTCCGAAGGACTAATTGTCCACAGCTACCAAGGCCTCCACCGGACTGAGTCCAGTACAGCTAGATGGCGCCCGGCTACCACCACTGATTGCTCTGACCAGAATCACAACAGAGGGTTCTGGACAGAGCTGGAGAAGGATGTAGAGCATAATTCTAACTCACACACACAAAAAAGACCAGATTTACTGGCCTAAAGGAGACTGGAGAAACCCCATGAGTATGGCCCCCAGACACCGTTTTAGCTCAGTGGTGAAGTTACCTCCGAGGTTCACTGTTCAGCCTGGGTGTGGACAGCCCCGTAAAACCCAATGAGACTAATGAGGTACAGGAGTCCAGTGACAAGGGCCAGAAGGCAGAAGGGGACAAGGAAGCTGGTGATAGGGAACACAAGCTTGAGTAAGGATATTGTTGATGTGTTGTGAGATTGTTAACCATTGTCATAGGGCAACATTTGTAGTAACTGTTAAATGAGAAACTGTTTTGTTCTGTAAGCCTTCATCTTAAGTGAGAATAACAGCACAATTTGAAGAGCGTAGTCATGTCACTGAACTGTGCATGTAGAAATTTTTGAAATGGTGTATCTTTGGCTATGTGTATTTTCACCAAAAAAAAAAAAGGTTGAGAAGTTAGAGGGTTGATATGTTGTGGGGTTGTTAATCAATGTCATAAAACAACATGTGTACTTCTGTTTCATGAGAAACTATTTGTTCTGTAAGCCTTCACCTGAAGTACAATTAAAAAAAAAAAAAGCCCTGGACCCAGAAAAGGTTGGGGCAGGACCAGTGAAGGGTAAAGAGAGGGGAAGGAATATGTAAACAGGGTGGTAGAGGAGGATTTGGGACCCACCAAGTTAGATCAGTGTCTCCAGGTTAAGGGCAGTTGGAGTTGGGGCCTTGTGGGTGGGTTCAAGACTCCACTGAAGCATAGGATGGGATCTGAATTTCAGGACCTACAGGTTTGGGCAGGTCATGTGAATGGGTGAGGTGGGACCTGAGGGACCTCTGAGAAGTCTGCAGAGCTCAGTCTCATCTCTTGGCAACCCCACCCCTAAGTGTATTCTGGTTCCACCTCTTTCTTCTGCCCTCTGTCACTTTTCCAATTTCCTCTCTTTCTCCTGAAGGAATGGCCCCTGGTCCAGACACAGCCGCAGTTAGTCTGAACATCACTTTTCAATTTCAGTTAATAAAGTTGTCACAGTCTCTTCTGGGTGGGATGTTGAAAGGGTAGACTCTGGTGGGATCAAGTATGGACCTCACTTCTCTTGCACCTTGTTTTTCTGGCCCCTGCAAGATTCCAGTAGAGAAGGGATCGGTTCTTTCACAACCAGCTTAGGGAGCTGTCCCTGATCCCTGATATCTGCTTTTTAGAATATAAAATCAGTATGCCTGGGAGTAATAGACATGACTCCATGAGGCATTGAGTGATTACTCTCTGGATGTGATACTTGTGTTCTACAGAAGTCCCCTTCCCTCCCCTTCCGCTCTGCCTACCTCTTCATTCCAGAAACCGCACACCCCCTCCCTGATATCAGGAATGCTCCTTCATCAGTCACATGCCTGAACTGGGAGGAGACTTGTTATTGGAAAGTGAAAGATGAGCCTTTTCAGAACTGGGCAGATGGGGATCAGACATGGAAAAAGCCCCCACAGCTGGGTCTTATGATCAGGTGAACACTCTTCTGAACCTACTTTTCAGCGTAATAAAGAGAGTGGTAGAGACAGATTTGGGGTAGATGCTTCTGGGTTTCCCTAGGTCTTTAAAAAACCGCAAACTCTTAGACACCATCATCCCAAATGCCCAGGACTGGAGGCCCTTAGATAACCGGGCTCCTCAGACCCAGGAGGTCTCAGATGGCTGACACCTGAGTCCTTCCAGGTTCCCACTGACCATCACAGCAGAAGCCCAACTCTGCCATGTCTCACACCCTGCCCTTCAGGTTCAGGACTATCTGGGTGGTACTGAGACAGGGCAATAGCATATCCAACATCACGTAGCAGGTTGGACCAGATTTATAAACCACACATGTTGGTTCGGTATTAAGAGACCAGGGAAGGAAGGTAAGATTGCTGTTATTATTGGTCCTTACTGAAATCACAAGGTTCAACACAAAATTTCTGAAACACAGAACATGTTGATAAAACTTTACCACATATTTTTACTCCTTTTCCTTATTGGCACATGAAAGAATTACTCTTTGGTAACTGAAAACCCTTTTTAGTGCCTCAGCATAGTCAAGTGAGAAAATATGTCCAGTCTTCTTACAGAAGAGAATTTCAGAGTTTCCATGACCACAGGTCCAATTCATTGGAGGCATTTGTGACTTCTTTTCCATTAGCCTGTGCAGCCCATGAGGAAGTGTTAGGGGACCCTAGAGGCAGAGGACACCTAATTAATTAGTACTCCACCAGTTATCAGGCCACTCCCAGTCACCTCCCCACCATGTCACTCACTTCGTCTACCATGTTTTGCAGACTCTCTGGAGAGCCCTGAACAGATCCAGATCTAACCAGCTCAGAGTGGTCAGACATGCGCAGAACAGACTTACATGACCGACACATGACCCCAGGCCTCCACAGATGCTCCATAACACAAAAGACTCATGTCAAAGAACCAAAATCACCGGACATACGTCATCTGCAGTAGCCGAGCCCATTTCAAAAGCAAAGAGTCTTTTGGCTGCTTCTGTGCCAAGTCTTAGCCCCACCCCATAATAAATAATCAATAAAAACTATGAATAGGTACAACTTCCCGATCCTGCCCACCCATCTTTCTCCACCCCTATAAGAATATCTATAATTCCCCATACCTGTAAAATGTAAATGCTTCCTCAAATCAAGGAACTCAGTCCAACACCTCTGAGTTCCTGCTTGCTAGCCTGCGGAATAAACTCTTCTTCTTAAAACCAGTGTCTCAGAGACTGGCTCCTCGCACGCTGGGCACGGACCCATTGGTCCGGTTTCAGAAGTGCCATGGGTCTCAGGTGAGGGACTGTGGAGGGTCCTTGGGAGAGCTAGTGGAGGAGGGACTTTGAACATGGGCTTCAGTTAGGTGAGGAGAGCTGATCCCCATCACTGCTGGTGTGAATGGGACATGCCTCCCACTGTCACCACCAGTACATCATAGAGACAACTCTGTCAGCAGCTCTGGTGTCCGTCTGACCTTCAGTTCCTGACCTGGGACTTGAATGGCCTTGGCAGTGTTATGGATTGAATTATGTCCACGAAAACGTGTGCTGTAAGTCCTAACCTCTATGCCTGTGGTTATAATTCCGTTTGGTAATGGGTTGTCTTTATTATGCTAATGAAGCAGGATTAGTGTAAGGTGTATCTTGAGTCAATCCTTTTTGAAATATAAAAGAGATTAAGTGAGGAATCAGAGATGAGGGGAGATGCCAAGCCACATGAAGATGGCCCAGGAGCAGAAGCTCAAAGAGACAAGGCCGTTCCTCCACAGCTGTCAGCAAGAGAAAGCCTCTTCTAGAGCCAGAACGCTGAATTCGGACTGTCAGCCTCCTAAACAGTGAGGGAATAAATTTCTGTTTGTTAAAGCCATTAACTTGCGGTATTTCTGTTATAGCAGCATGAGATAACCAAGACAGCTAGTGTATTTCTGGGTCGCAGGGCCATGTGTAAGACCAAGGAAGAGCGAAATGAGGAGAGGCTTGAAATGCCGAATTAATAGGGTGGGGATGATTCCGATCTCCGGGAGACAGAGGTGATTATGAGGGAGATGATACAGGGAAGAGACCATGACTGCCGTGGTCCACAACTGTGGATCCAAAGCTCCATTACTCGGTGTCATGGATTGAATTGTTTCCCCAAAAATTATCTGTCAACTTGGCTGGGTCATGATTCCCAGTATTGTATGATTGTGTACCATTTGTAATCTGATGTGATTTCCTTATGTGTTGTAAACTCTATCACTATGATGTAATAAGATGGATTAGCTGCAGGTATACTGATGAGGTCTCTAAGATTAGATAGTGTCTTAAGCCAATCTCTTCTGAAATACAAAACAGAGAAGGGAGCAGAGGCGCATGGGAAACTCATACCACCCAGAAAGCAGTGCCAGGAGCAGAGCACATCCTTTGGACCTGAGGTCCCTGCGGTGAGGTGCTCCCAGACCAAGGGAAGACTGATGCATCACAAGGACCTTCCTCCAGAGCCGACAGAGAAAGTCTTCCCCTGGAGCTGATGCCCTGAATTTGGACTTGTAGCCTACTGGACTGTGAGAGAATAAACTTCTCTTTGTTGAAGCTATCCACTTGTGGTATTTCTGTTAAAGCGGCACTAGATGACTAAGACACTTGGGTATTTTCTTTTCTTCTGTTTTCTCCTCATTTGATTTCCTAGTGAAATTACTTTTCTACGTTAGTGTGAAATGTGTTTTCAAATGTAGTAAGTTCTTTCTTACCAATTCCATGGTGCAAACCCAGAAGTAAAAAGGGAAAATCTTTACTTTCTCTTCCATATAAAGTACCACATAACACTCCGCAGTTACAATGTGAGGAAAATCTTACAAAATATGGTGAAATGTTGCATGTTCTGTGATGATGTTAACTTATTTCATATATATGTCTGCCTGTCTATCTCCGATGCCACTGTAACCGGTTTTTCATGGAATATGAAAATCAGATTCAGATTTTTTTTTTCAGAAAAAAATAGTCTCAAAGAAAGGCAGAAAAATATAATCATAAAATAATATTTACTCTCAACGCTAAAGTGATATCCAACAATAGTAAAAATCTATGTTACTTAAAAACAGTGTGTTGATCTTACAGGCATCTGGACATATTTCACAGGGGAAGAAGTGCAAATGGAAAATATGAGCAGTTAACATTCATGCATTTATTGTGTGATGAAGAAATAATTTCAAATCAGTGGAAAAGACGGATTGGATAAAAATTATGTCTGTCCCCTTGGCTGTTAATTTAATGAAACGTAGTTCGATTTTCCCTCATACCATTCATAAAGCATAATTGGATTAGAATGATAGATCTCAAAGGAAAAGGAACAGAAATATAAAAATATTTAGAGGAATAAGCTTAAGCAGGTTAACAAGTGATGCCTGATAAAGATATATATGAGAAAGATTAATGAGACTCCCTGTAAATTTAAATCATATCTTGTAACCATTCTGTGTTACAGGACTGAGCAGACAACAACATACGTTGCTATTTTAGAGGAACCATGTCTTTCTCCATGGGAGAATGAAGTCAGAAAATGAATTGACAAAGAAAAGAAAGGGCTCTGTGAGACTGGATACTGGAGATTCCAGTAGGAGATCTGGGTTTCTAGACACCATGGTTAAGTGAAGAACCAGGCTAGGTGGGGAAAAGAACAGCTGATGCATGGGCTGGGAAAGCAAACATGATATCGAATATCTTATTGCTACAGAGAGTAAAGACTTCTCAACAACTGATGGGCTACTTCAAGAAGTTACAAAAGCCAGCGAGAAAGAGATCTCACTGTACACATTTGGAATAATTTGATAATTTGAGCACTAGAGAGAGGGGACGGAGGGAGGAAGGAAGGGGACAGGAGAGAGAGAGAGAGAGAGAGAGAGAGAGAGAGAGAGAGAGAGAGAGAGAGAGAGAGAGAGAGAGAGAGAGAGAGAGAGAGGAGAGAGAGAGAGAGAGAGAGAGAGAGAGAGAGAGAGAGAGAGAGAGAGAGAGAGAGAGAGAGAGAGAGAGAGAGAGAGAGAGAGAGAGAGAGAGAGAGAGAGAGAGAGAGAGAGAGAGAGATCCCTGGTGCAGTGGTTAAGAACTCAGCTGCTAACCTGAAAGGTCTGCAGTTCGAAACCACTAGCTGCGAGAGGAGAACAAGGTGGCAGTTGGCTTGCTTGCTTAAAGATTACAGCCCTGGAATGGCTACGGGGAGTCTACTCTGTCCTACTATAGGGTTGCTATGAGTCAGGAGCAACTAAAGGGCGTAGGAATTTGGGCAATGGGGCATATCTGTATCTTAACAAGAATGAAAAAATATCCTCACCTCAATATGATAATAAAAAGAGAGGAAAGGAACAGCTCTTCTTCAGAGAGGATTATTTAGTACTAAAAAAGAAACAAAAATAGACTCAGAAAATTACCCTTTAGCAACTACAATGTGAAATTTCATTTAATAAGCCTTTTAACTTTGAATAGGGACAGACAAAAAACCTGTAATCACTAAAAAACTCATCGCCTTAGAGTCTATTCCGACTCATAGGGACCCTGTAAAGACAGAGGGGAACGGGTTTCCGAGGCTTTGATTTGTACGGAAGCCAACTGCTACACCTTTCTCCCTTAGAGGAGTTGGGGGAAAGGGGGCTTGAACTGCCGACCTTTCGGTAAGCAGCCCCGCGCTTTAACCACTGCGCCAACAGGGCTCGTCTAGAATCACTAGTTCTAATTATTTGTCCTTTGAAAAAGTCTGTGCTCTTTCCTGAAAACGTTTGACCTTTTTAAAAGGACGTGGTGTCAGGACAGCAAATCTCTATCGGGCAGTCTGGATAACAGCTGGAGACGTCCTGAGGGTGAGGGGGTTGGAAGCTCCACCCCTTACTCTCCAGGCCCTGCGCGCGGGTACTTCAACTCTCCGCCCACTCCTTAGCGTCTCTGAGCGCTTAGGCGTCCGGAGCGGTTGGTCTGAGCTGCCTGCTCCGATCTGGTGCTCACGGTGTCCTGGCGACCTGCTTGCTGATTCAGAAGCAAAGACAGAACGCTTGGTAAGTGAATCTCTGTCTGTCTCTTTTTTTATTCCAAATATCTCTTTAGAGCGGACACAGGTGTGCGCGCGCGAGCCCGCGGAACACGAACACATACACACAGACACACACACACACTCACACACACAGGGCACTTCCCTCCATTTCTGGGCTCAGAAGTCTGTTAGACGGACTCTGGGACCTGCAGGTTCCTCAACCATGTCTGCCTCAAAGGCGAGTGGGGTCGGGTCTAGCTCCTCCCCTGAAGGGTCCCCACCTGACTCCGGAATCCACATGCCAGTCTCCCCCAGCTGCTTACTCCCCTACCCCAGTCACACAGACCTCAGGGGAAGCTCCCCACCAGGGACTCCTGTCTCTCTTCCAGCCTCCCCCACGGTTTCACCAGACTCTTCTCCGTCACAGGAGCTGACAGTCCCCTCTCCACCTCAGGCTGCACCATCACCAATGTCAGAGCTCTGACTCTTCAGAGTCACCACGCTCGTCAGCAATAGACCACATCTTCTTCCTGCCGTCACCAAGTCAGTCACCCAGAGCCCTCAGGGACTCTCCGCTGTCACCCAGCCACTCTCCTACCATCCCCAGATTTCGGCGAGAGTCGCCCCATCACACACAGGACACACCGAGCCTCTCACAGACCTCACCCCGTTACTCCCCCATCTCTCATGTCTGCACATCAAGGGCTTCTAGACACGCCCGAGCATCTCCCAACACCTCTCTGGTCTCACCTGGACACACACGAGGCCCCACACCCACTCTCCAGTATTGCCCTTCCACTCCCAGACGTGGCCAAGCTACTGGACCACACGATGCAGTGACTTCCCCGTGTCCCCATGGCCCTGGTCAGGGTCACACACCCTCCAGCAGAAAGAACCCTCCTGTTTCCCGCCGTCACACACACGCTTGTCCTTCCACTTGCTATTGTCACACACTTGCTCACAGAAGAGACACTTCTAGTGTCCGATGTCACCACACTGGTGATCATCATCCCCCGGCTTTTGAACGTCCCCCTCCAGCCTGCAGACGAGATTGCTGGCCTGCGACCACGTCAGCGTGACCCCCCAGCCTGCCTGCGTCCTTGTGGGCGACATTGCAGGCGATGCTGACAATGTGACCCCCCAGTGTGCTGTGTTCACTGAGGCCCAATGTCCCAGCTCACAGATAACTCACTTTCTGAACAGGTGACCCCACTCGCCCTCACGCCACCTCTTATCCTCTCTCAGCTTCTCCCACATTTTCTAACCATCATTCCCACCACACTCGGTCCACCCTGCCTCGCATGCACCCCTGTGCTTGTGTCAGGCCTCTGTGTGTATTTAAGATTCTAGTCCCAGAAGAGGTTGTGTTTTGAGTCCAATCTGGGTGTTTGGGGGAAGGTGGGAAATGGGCCTGTGTCCACAATCTCAAATGATGGCGGGACATGGTTGGCCCAGCTGATTCTGCACCCTAGGTGGGCAGGGCTTTGCCAGCGACCCTCTGGGCACATGCGCGTTTAGTGAGCACCTGTGGAGCCCTAGGAAACCCTGGTGGCATGGTAGTTAAGTACTATGGCTGCTAACCAAAAGGTTGGCAGTTCGAATCCACCGGCACTCCTTGGAAAGTCTATGGGGCAGTTCTGCTCTGTCCTGTAGGGTCGCTGTGAATCGGAATCTACCCGACGGTAACGGGTTTGGTTTGTTTGTGGAGTCCTAAGCCCATAGGGCAGTTCTGCTCTGCCCTGCAGGGTCGCTATGAGTCGGAATGGACTCAACGGGAACGAGTTTGCTACTTTTTTTCTCGTTTGATGGAGCCCTGGTGGCGCAGTGCTTAAGCGTCCGGCTGCTAACCAAAAGGTCAGCAGTTCGAATCCGCTGGCGCTCTTGGAAACCCTGTGGGGCAGCGCTACTCTGTCCCATAGGGTCCCTGTGAGTCGGAATCGACTCGACAGCAAGAGGTTTGCACTGCGTGCAGTTTCCGGGGAAGCCAGTCCTTGGCGAGGAGTCTGGTTATTGGAGGCGAAGGGCGTCAGGGAGCCTGGCGCATGCGCGAGTTTTATAGGCAGCATGGAGTTTTTGTCTCCAAAAATGCAGTCTTCAGGGCTTCTGCCTTTGGGAGACGGTGCAGAGGCACTTGGGGTTTCTGTTTCGGGCCCTGGATTCTCCCTGGTTCTTCCCGTAGTTTAGCCCTTTAGGCTGGGCGGTTCTGGACCTCCCTTTGCTCTGTGGCGTCTGAGCCATATGGGCCCTGAGTGACTCGCGCCCAGAGTGTCCTCCCCGAACCCAGGTCCCTCTTTCGGGAAGTTTGGACTCGGACGTCGCAGAGCCAGACCCTTTGTGACAGGGGTTCCCTCCGTGTGTACCGTCCCTGGATGAGTCCAGAAGCGTGGGTTTCCATCCTGGGTCTGTGTAAAAACGGATAATCGGAAACATCTTCAGTGAGGAAGGATGGAGGTGGGTGAAAAGGGCTATAGCAGCTAAGCCTGCTTCCTAGGAGTGGGATTGCTGGATCTTGTGGTATTTCTGTTTCTAGGTTTTTAAGGAAATGCCATGTTGTTTTCCAAAATGGTTGTACCGAAATGGTTATACCATTTTGCATTCCCACCGGCAGTGCCTACGAGTTCCAACCTTGCAGCAGCCTCTCCAATATTTTTTATTTTCTGTTGTTTTTTGATTCGTGCCAGTGACGTCGGGGTGAGATGGTATTACATTGTGGTTTTGATGTGCATTTCTGTAATGGGTAGTGAGCGGGAGCATTTCCTCACGTGTCTGTTAGCCACTTGAATGTCTTCTTTGGTGAAATGTCTGTTCATATCCTTTGCCCATTTTTTAATTGGATTATTTGTCTTTTTGTTGTAGAAGTATTTGATTTTCCTATAGATTTTAGAGATTAGGCCTTTGTTGGATTTGTCAGAGCCAAATTTTTTTCCCCAGTCTGTAGGTTCTCTTTTTACTCTTTTGGTGAGGTCTTTTGATGAGCATAGGTGTTTAATTTTTTAGAAGATCCCGGTTACCTAGCTTATCTTCTGGTGGTTGTGTATTGTTAATTATGGTTTGTAGTATTCTGTTTATGCCATGTATTAGGGCCTCTAGCTTGGAGCCTATTTTTTCTTGTAAGATCTTTATAGTTTTTGGTTTTAGATTTAGGTCTTGGAGCCATTTTGTGTTAGTTTTTGTGTATGGTGTGAGGTATCATTTTTTTGGTAGATGGACGTCCAGTTTTGCCAGCACTGTTTTTTAAAAAGACTGTCTTTCCTCCATATAATGGAGTTTAGGCCTTTGTCAGAGATCAGGTAACTTGTAGGTGGATAGATTTACATCTGGTCTCTCAATTGTGTTCCATTGGTCAATGTGTCTGTCGTTGTAGCAGTACCAGGCTGTTTTGACTACCATAGCTGTATAGAAGGTTCTGAGGTCAGGTAGTTCGAGTCCTCCTACTTTATTCTTCTTTTTCAGTAGTGCTTTACTAATCCAGGGCCTCTTCCCTTTGCATATAAAATTAATGATTAGTTTTTCCATCTCTTTAAAGAATGCTGTTGGTATTTGATCGGGATTGCATTGTATTTGTAGATTGCTTGGGGGTAGAATTGACGTTTTCACAAAGTTGAGTCTACCTATCCATGAGCATGGTATGTTTTTCCATTTATGTAGGTCTCTTTTGGTTTCTTGCGGTAGTGTTTTGTACTTTTCTTTGTATAGGTCTTTTTCATCCCTGGCTAGATTTATTTGTAAGTATTTTATTTTGGGGGGGTTATTATAAATGGTATTGTTTTCCTGATACCCTTTTCGTCATTCTCTTTATTGGTGTATAGGAATCCAACTGATTTTTGTATGTTTATCTTGTATCCTGCTACTTTGCTGAATCTTTCTATTAGTTCCAATATTTTTCTCGTGGAGTCTTTTGGGTTCTCTATGTATAGTATCATATCGTCTGCAAATAGGGACAGTTTTACTTCTTTCTTACCAATTTGGATGCCCTTTATTTCTTTTCCTTGCCTTATCGCTCTAGCTAGGACTTCCAGCACCATGTTAAACAGGAGTGATGATAAAGGGCATCCTTGTCTCGTTCCTATTCTCAAGGGAAATGTTTTCAGCCTCTCTCCATTAAGCATGATGTTGGCTGTTGGTTTTGTATAGTTGCCTGTCTTAGTCATCTAGTGCTGCTATAACAGAAATACCACAAGTGGATGGTTTTAGCGAAGAGAAGTTTATTTCCTCACAGTCAAAGTAGGCTAAAAGTCCAAATTCAGGGCGTCAGCTCCAGGGGAAGGCTTTTTATCTCTCTTGGCCTTTTCATCAGTGTTCCCCCGGACTAGGAGCTTCTCTGTGCAGGTACCCCGGTCCAAAGGACGTGCTCTGCTCCCGGCACTGCTTTCCTGATGGTATGAGATCCCCAACTCTCTCCTTGCTTCCCTTTCCTTTTATCTCTTGAGAGATAAAAGGTGGTGCAGGCCACACCCCAGAGAAACTCCCTTTACATTGGATCAGGGATGTGACATGGGTAAAGGTGGTGTTACAATCCCACCCTAATCCTCTTTAACATAAAATTACAATCACAAAATGGAGGCCAACCACACAATTCTGGGAATCATGGCCCAGCCAAACTGATACACACATTTTTTGGGGGACATAATTCAGACCATGACAATGCCCTTTATTATATTGAGGAATTTCCCTTCTCTACCTACTTTATTGAGAGTTTTTATCAGGAATGGGTGTTGGACTTTGTCGAATGCCTTTCTTGTGTCAATTGAGATGATTGTGTGAATCTTTTGTTTTATTTGTGTGGCGCATTCTGTTGTTTGATTTTCTAATGTTGAACCATCCTTACATACCTGGTATGAATCCCACTTGGTCGTGCTGTATTATTTTTTTGATATGTTGCTGAATTCTGTTGACTAGCATTTTGTTGAGAATTTTTCATCTATATTCATGAGAGACATTGGTCTGTAATTTTCTTTTTTTGTGGTGTCTTTACCTGGTGTTTGTGTCAGGGTTATGCTGGCTTCATAGAATGAATTTGGAAGTATCCCTTCCTTTTCTATATTCTGAAATAGTTTGAGTAGTACTGGTGCAAGCTCTTCTCTGAATGTTTGGTAGAATTCTCCAGTAAAGCCATCTGGGCCAGGGCTCCTTTGCCCATTTTTAAATTGGGTTATTTGGGTTTTTATTGTTGTGTTGTAAGAGTAATTATTACATGCTGGGTACATTGCTTTCTCAGTTACATGATTTGCCAATATTTTCCCCTATACACTTTTCACTTTCTTGATGGTGTTCTTGGAATCATAAAGTTTTAATTTTTATGAAATCCAATTTATTTATTTTTCCTTTTGTCGCTTGAACTTTTTCTGTGTTTTTAGAAAGTATTGCCTATGGCCAGGTCATGAAGATTTATTTTTATATTCTTAAAGTTTTATAGTTTTAGCTCTTACATTTAGTTCTGTGATCCATTTTGATTTATTTTTAATATGATGTGAGGTATTCCACCCAACTTGATTCACAGGCACGTGGAATTCCAGTTGTCTCATCCCTACTTGTAGGAAGAGTATTCTTTTCTCTATAAATAGTTTTAGGTCCCTTGTCAAAAATAAATTGACCATAAATGTGAGGGTTTGTTTCTGGACTCTCAATTTTATTCCAATAATCTGTAAATCCTCATGCCAGTACCACACTACTTTGATTAGCAGATTTTGAAATCTGGAAGTGTGTGTCCTTCAACTTTGTTTTTCTTTTTCAAGATTGTGTTGACTCTTCTGGGTCCCTTGCATTTCCTTTGAAAATTTGGGATAAGGTTGTCAATTTCTGCAAAAGGCTAGTTAGGTCACCTCAATACCTTGATGAATAGATCATCATATTATATGATATTAATTGTATGATTAATATACTTGTAAGAGTAATATCATAGCTGTATGATTAATAGTATATAATCATGTATTGTGACTTATATAATATATTCATGGGGTAAGAGTGGAATGTGCTGAAATTCCCATGTTGGAACTTGAGCCAATAAAGAAACAAGTTTGTCTAAAGGCCTGAGAAGATTTTGGTGACATGTCAAAGGTTGTTCTCTGCCTCTATTCTCTTACATTAAAGTTCCCCTCTAATTATACCTCTTTATGTCCATCTGAGAGGAAGAAGTTGGATTCTCTCTTGTACAGACATGTTTCTGTGTTCAGGAAATAAGGATAAAAGAAATTATCTGGACCTGTGCACGGTGCAAACTTGATGGTTAAGGTTGTATGTCAACTTGGCTGGGCCATGATTCTCAGTGGTTTGGCAGTTGTATTATGTTGTGATCACTTCTATGACGAGATTTGATATAATGTGATCACCTCCATGTTGGAATCTGCTGTGAGTAACCAGTCAGTTGAAAGGGAATTTTCTTGGGCATGTGGCCTGCATCGAATATAAGTAGACATTCTGGCAGGGATTGTGGGCTTTTGCTCACTCTGGATCTTGCAGCTGACTCCTGTTCGTCTGACCTCTGGTTCTTGGGACTTGAGCTAGAAGCTTACTGCCGTCTTGCCTGCTGATGTTGGGATTTGTCCCTCGTTGCAGCCTGTGAGCAAGAGCCTTGCTCTCTGACCTGCCAGTCTTGAGTTCGTCAGCCCATGCGTCTACATGAGTCAGGAGACACCTCTATCCTGACCCATGGACTTGTGACATTCCAGCCTCTAGAACCATGTGAGCCATGTCCTTGATATAAAGCTCTCTCTCTATATATTTACATGCTCTACAGGTTTTGCTTCTCTAGAGAACCCAGCCTAAGACATTTGGTACCAAGGGTGGTTCTAGGAAAAAAAAAAATTGTAAGGATGAGTTTTCTAAATTGGTTCTCAAGTCTGGTTAGTCTTAAAGATGTTGATGACTCTGCTTTCAGTATTAAAGAGGGCGCTGCTAATCCATGGCATGAGTTGACAATACAAATAGACAAAATATCACCACCAATAGATTGAGTATTGGTGAAAGGCGAGGCTGTCAGTGACTGCATCTGTGATACTTGTCTATAATTTTGTCACAATGAGAAGTATAAGGAAACTTGGTGGTTGGTCCTACTTTCTCTGAATAAACTGGTGAAAGAAAGAGATGAGCTCAGGGCTTCAGAGTCAAAGCTCAAGTGCGTCATAAATGACCTCAAAGTTTCCACTTGTGCCTTGGAAAGCAGCCTTATTTCTTGTAGTAACAGTGCTGATATTGCCAAAAACCAAACCCAGAGTCTTATCATAAGACAGGCTAAACTACCACACCAACTTAACTGCCAACCTAGAGGTGTCTAAAGTTGAAGTGAGGGCATTGATTGGGAAGAAATGGGGTCCTGAAACTTGGGATGGGGACATATGGGCAGATAATCAGGAAGCTGGAGACACTGAGCCCCTAAATTCCATTGAATCACTCCTGTCAACAAACTAGCCCTCTCACTCTCATCTGAAGAGATTACTCCATGTTTGTCTGCTAAACCACCCTCCCCATTAAAATCATCAGCCAGTCCACCCCCACCTAATGAGATTAACCCAGCTGTGTCTAAAGAGCCTTTGTCTGAGTCATTGCCTGGGGCATTGCCTGAGGCCGATGCTTTGTAAGTCAATGCTGAATGTTTCAAAACATTTCCCCACTACCGATTTTGGCTTCTAGACCTATAACTAAAGTCCTAGCGAGCCCCAAAGGGTGAAGTACAAAGTGTGACCCATGAGGAAGTACACTACACCCCTAAAGAACTGCTTGACTTTTCTAATATATACAAACAGAAAGCTGGGGAATATGTGTGGGAATGGCTATTAAGGATGTGGGGTAATGGTACAAGGAACATAAAGATGGATCAGTCCGAGTTTATTGATATGGGCCCACTAAGCACAGATTCTTCATTCAGTGTTTCAGCTCAAGAAGTTAGGAAACCATCTCACAGTTTATTTGGTTGGGTCGCCGAAGCATGGATTACAGGGAGGCCTACACTAAATCAGGTTGACGTACTAGACCTGCCCTGGGATACTGTAGAAGATTACAGAAGGCTTAGGGAAATTGGCGTGCTAGAGTGAATTGATCAGGGTAGACCCACAGTCTCACACATGGAGCGCCCAGGGGACACACCTTTTACCACAACTGTGAGGAGCAAATTTGTAATTGTGTCTTTTTAATAAGACAAATTAAGGTTCACAGCCACCTCTCGTCTGTTGGTTTGCCATACTGTGGTAGCTTGCATGTTGCTGTTATGCCGGAAGCTATGTCACTGGTATTTAAAATACCTGCAAGGTCACCCATGGTGGACAGGTTTCAGCAGAGCTTCCAGACTAAGACAGACTAGGAAGAAGGACCTGGGGGTGTAGTTTCTGAAAAAATTGGCCAGTGAAAACCTTATGAATAGCAGCAGAACATTGTCTGGTATAGTGCTGGAAGACGAGCCCGTCAGGTTGGAAGGTACTCAAAAGACAGTTGGGGAAGAGTTGCCTCCTCAAAGTAGAGTCGACCTTAATGACGTGATTAGAGTAAACCTTTTGGAACCCTTATTTACTAATGTTGCATGACTCAAAATGAGGAGAAACAGCTGCAAATATCCATTAATAATCAGAACATGGAATGTATGAAGTATGAATCTAGGAAAACTGAAAGTGATCAAAAACGAAATGGACCTCGTAAAGATTGATATCCTAGGCATTAGTGAGCTGAAATGGACTGACACTGGCCATTTTGAATCAGGCAATTACACGGTCTACTACACCAGGAATGACAAATGGAAGAGGAATGGCATTGCATTCGTCATCCAAAAGAACATTTCAAGATCTATCCTCAAGTACAGTGCTGTCTGTGATACGATAATATCCATATGCCTGCAAGGAAGACCAGTTGATACGACTGTTACTCTAATTTACACACCAACTACTAATCCCAAAAATGAAGACATTGAAGAGTTTTACCAACTCCTACACATAGTCAAGATGCATTGATAGTTATTGGTGATTGGAACGCGAAAGTTGGAAACCAAGAAAAAGGATCCGTAGTAGAAAAATATACCCTTGGTGACAGAAACAAACCAGAGATCACATAACAGAATTTTTCAAGACCAACGACTTCTTCATTGCAAATACCTTTTTTCAACAACATAAAGGACGACCATACACATGACCTTTGCTGGATAGAATACACAGGAATCAAATTGACTACGTCTGTGGAAATAGATGATGGAGAAACTCAGTATCATCGGTCAGAACAAGGCCAGGGGTTGACTGTGGAATAGACCATCAGTTGCTTGTATGCAAGTTCAATTTGAAGCTGAAGATAATTAAACCAAGTCCACAGGAGCCAAAATTCGACCTTGAGTATATCCCACCTGAATTTGAAGACCATCTTTCAAGAATAGATTTGATGCATTGAAAACTACTGACCAAAGACCATACGAATTGTAGAGTGACATCAAGGACATCATACATGAAGAAAGCCAGAGGTCATTAAAAAGACAGGAAAGAAAGAAAAGACCAAAATGGATGTCAGAAGAGACTCTGAAACTTGCTATTGAATGTAGAGCAGCTAAACTGAATAGAAGAAATGATGAAGTAAAAGAGCTGAACAGAAGATTTCTGAGGGTGGCTTGAGAAGACAAAGTATTATAATGAAATGTGCAGACACTTAGAGTTAGAAAACCAAAAGGTAGGAACACACTTATCATTTCTCAAGGTGAAAGAACTGAAGAAATAACTCAGACCTCGAGTTGCAGTATTGAAAGACTCTATGGGCAAACTATTGAAAGATGCAGGAAGTATGAAAAGAAGATGGAAGGAATACAGTGTCACTCTACCAAAAAGAGTTTCAGTGTTCCACCATTTCAGGAGGTAGCATATGATCAAGAGCCAATGGTATTGAAGGAAGAAGTCCAAGCTGCACTAAAGGCATTGGTGAAAAACGAGGCTCCAGGAATTAACATAATACCAACAGAGATGTTTCAACAAATGGATGCAGCCCTGGAGGTGCTCACTTGTCTATGCCAAGAAATTTGGAAGACAGCTGCCTTGCCAACCTACTGGAAGAGATCCATATTTGTGCCCATTCCAAAGAAAGGTGAGCCAATGGAATGCAGAAATTATTGAACAATATTATTAATTATTAATATTATTATTTTGCTGAAGATAATTCAAAAGCAGTTACACCAGTACATTGACAAGGAACTGCCAGAAATTCAAGCTGGATTCAGAAGAGGACATGGAATGAAGGATATCTTTGCTGATGTCAGATAGATCTTGGCTGAGAGCAGAAGATACCTGAAAGATGTTTATCTGTGTTTTATTGACTCTGCAAAGTCATTTGACCGTGTGGATCATAACAAATTATGGATAACATTGCAAAGAACGGGAATTCCACTTAATTGTGCTCATGGGGAACCTGTACATAGACCAAGAGGCAATCATTTGAACAAAACAAGGGGATACTATGTGGTTTAAAATCAGGAAAGGTGTGCATCAGGGTTGTATCCTTTCACCATACTTATTCAATCTCTATGCTGAGCAGATAATCCAAGAAGCTGGACTATATGAAGAAGAATGTAGCATCAGGACTGGAGGAAGACTCATTAACAGCCTGCGATATACAGATGATACAACCTTGCTTGCTGAGAGTGAAGAGGACTTGAAGCACTTACTGATAGAAAATCAAACACTACAGCCTTCAGTATGGATTACACCTCAACATAAAGAAAACAGAAGTCCTCACAATTGGACCAATAAGCAACATCATGATAAACGGAGAAAATATTGAAGTTGTCAAGGATTTCATGTTACTTGTATCCAAAATCAACTCCCATGAAAACAGCAGTCAAGAAATCAAAGGACATATCTCATTGAGCAAATCTACTGCAAAAGACCTCTTTAAAGTGTTCAAAAGCAGAGATGTCACTTTGAGGACTAAGGTGCGCCTGACCCAAGCCATGGTATTTTCAATTACCTCATATACATGCAAAAGCTGGACAGTGAATAAGGAAGACCGAATAAGAATTGATGCCTTTGAATTATGGTGTTGATGAAGAATGTTGAATATACCAAGGACTGCCAGAACAAACAAATCTGTCTTGGGAGAAGTACAGCCAGAATGCTCCTTGGAAGGGAGGGTGGCAAAATTTTGTCTCAAGTACTTTGGACATGTTATCAAGAGGGACCAGTCTCTGGAGAAGGATGTCATGCTTGGTGAAGTAGAGGGTCAGTAAAAAAGAGGAAGACCCTCAACAAGATGGATTGACACGGTGGCTGCAACAGTGGGCTTAAGTATATCAACGATTGAGAGGATGGTGCAGGACCGGGCAGTGTTTCATTCTGTTGTACGAAGGGTCGCTAATAGTCAGAACAGACTCCACAGCACCTAACAACAACAAGGTTCGAAGTCCAGCAGAGTTGTCCTGGGGCATCTGTGGAGTCCCAACATGGAGCTGGCACACCCATCCCTGCCAAATACTTTGTCAGTTGCTCCTTCCCTGGACTAAAGTCCTTTGCTTGAGTTTGAGTGGTTTTTGTTTGCTGCAGATGCTGCCTCTGCTGCAGAGCATTTTAAGCAGGGAAGAGATCTTGCCTGAGTACCCATTAGTGGTCACTGAACACCCTGTTGCAGGTGGCAGGAATCAGTCCTGAGAGCCTGAAGTCTGTAGGTGCAGCAAAAGAGCAAGGCACCCTACCCAGTCAGCAGATACAGGGTGGCCCCTCAGGCACTGGGGAGTCCCAGCCCCTCCTCCTGTGTAACATATGCATACCTGATGTCATGGATTGAATTGTGTCCCCCAACAGTATGTGTCAACTTGGTTAGGCCATGATCCCCCGTATGTGTGGTTGTCCTCCATTTTGTGATTTTCCTATGTGTTATAAATCATAATCTCTGCCTGTGGTTAAAGAGGATTAGGGTGGGATGTAACACCCTTGCACAGGTCACTTCCCTGATCCAGTGTAAAGGCAGTGCCCCGGGGGTGTGGCCTCAACCACCTTTTATCTTACAGGAGATAAAACGAAAGGGAAACAAACAGAGAGTTGAGGACTTCATACCACCAAGAAAGCAGTGCTGGGAGCAGAGCACGTCCTTTGGAGTTGGGGTCCCTGCCCCGAGAAGCTCCTTGTCTGGGGGAAGATCGATGAGAAGGCCGACAGGGAGAGAAAGTCTTCCCCTGGAGCTGACACCCTGAATTTGGACTTCCAGCCTACTGTACTGTGAGGAAAGAAACTTCTTTTTGTTCAAGCCATCCACTTGTGGTACTTCTGTTACAGCAGCACTAGATGACTAACATACCTGACATTCTCCCTGAAATTCCACCACATTCCTGCCTGTTTCCTGGAAGGGGTTCCTGGAGGACAGGCGGAAATCACACCCTGATGCTACCGGGAGAGAGTTCAGTCTAGTCAGCTTCTGTGGCAAAAGGGCAAGCCTGTGGGGAAGCCTCTGAGAGCAGGAAATGCCATGGTCCTCAGTTTCACATCCAGAAGCCCAGCTCTGCCAGCCCCATTCAGGGGTGGTGGGGATGTCTTAGTGGAGGCTGGTCCAGAGTTACCTGACTCAGGGCCTTTCTGTCCTTTCCAGAGGCCCGGGCCAGGGACGATGGAGGTTGCTGGGGGGGAGTTATGGTGTCTGGGTCCAGTCCAGACTGTGTCAATGCCCTGACGGGGGGAACTGGGGTGGAAATACAACCAGTGTGGGTGCGAGTACCGTTGTATTTTCCATAGACCCTGAGCATCCTCTGGCTATGGGAAAAGAGGTAACCTGCTTCCTGTCCTCACGGAAATTCTAGGTCCAGTGGAGCAGCTGACTTGTCCCCAGACAACAAAAGTTCATAGTTGGCTGGGATGGGAACTCTGAGGTAGCTCATTTGGGGATTGTTTTATTTGGGTGCCTGGTATCTTCTATGGAGCCCTGGTGGCACAGTGGTTAAGGGCTCAGCTGGTAACCAAAAGGTCAGCAGTTTGAATCCAACAGCTGCTCCTTGGAAATCCTATGGAGCAGTTCTACTCTGTCGTATATGGTCGCTATGAATCGGAATCGACTCAAGAACACTGGGTTTGGCTTTTTTTTTTTTTTAGGGAGAGTGTGAGGTTCCCTCCTGTGGGCAGGGCTTTGTGTGGATTGAACTTCCCGGAGACACCACTGGAGGGGGCCTGCGGGCTTTCTTATCAGGTGGCCCAGACTTAGGGAAGAAGGGGAGGGGTGAGCCTTGGAAGCTGTCAGAGTCAGACTTCAAAGATGGAATCTTCCTCTTCATGTAAAAGTGGACAGTGCTCCTTATAAACGGAAGGGGAGGTCAGGATTCAAACGCAGGGCTGTGTGTCCTCAAAGACTCATCGCTGTCAAGTCATTGTCCCTCTGTGTTCTCACAGACATGGACTGGCCTCTGCACTCCCCCGGCACAACCTCTGAGCCCCAGTGGCCCTTCCAGACCTCCTTCATTCTCCACCCAAGTGGCTGACTCAGCCTACCTGAGAGACCAAGTGACCGACCAGCCAGGAGGGCCGCTGGGCTCCTCCTCCTCACAGATGCCACTTCCACCTGCCCTGGGGAACGGGCTTCTCTTACCCTGAGTCATCACGTTCTGTGTCCCGTTCCCCACTGTTGGGACAGGGCCTGTGATTCCCCCTGTGTCCCCTGGCACAGTTGGGCTCACAGGGGTCCTCAGTGAACATTTCTTGCAGGCTCCATAGTGCATGGTCCCTGTTAGTCCAAAAGTCAATCAATCAACTGGGCATGGTTAGCTCCATTTCACAGGGAAGGAAACTGAGGTTCAGACAAGCATAGTGTGCACCCCAGGGTCACCCAATGATTAACTGGTGGAATCTGACTCTACCCAGGTGTCAGTCAGAGCCGAATCTCAACCAGCCTTGGCCCAGAAACGCGGCTCAGTGCTGGGGCTCAGTCACCTCTCCTGTCTGTTCTCCAGCATTGTTCACCTGCAGGGAGTAAGGTCAGACGCACTAAAGGCCACAGGATCCCCGACAGCACCTGCAGGTGGTGCCACAGGCAAGACCCACGGCCAGCAGCAGGAGCTCAGAGGGGTTTGTTCAAGGGTATTTGGAAGCTCATGGAATTTCTGGGGGTGGAGACCTTGGCATGTGGGCCCCAGTGACACCTTCACACAACCCTGCAGGGCTGGCCTGGGGCCCCCCTCTGCCCCCACTGAAGGAGACAACAGTGCTTACACCGTGGACACATCTATCCCAAACCCTGGATATTTTCTTGAATCTTCCACTCCTCCTGGGCCTGGAGGCTGTCCTGGATTCCCATGATCACAGGAGTGGACATGCTCTGTTCCTGCCTTCCTGGGTCCCTGACCCTGACTCACAGCTGCAGTGGGTGCCTTTCATGGGGGAGCCCGGGTCATGTGCTTGGGATCCAGATGGAAAGGCGTCTGGGAGAGTGAGTGCTGGGGGCTCCTTGGGGAGGTAGAGACACGTAGGGTGGTAACCTTCCAAACAAGAAGGGTGTGCGGATGTGTGTGGCTGCCAACAAGATTGAGAGGTCTCTTTCCCGTGCCCTGGAGAGAAGGTCTTGTTTGTGTCAGGGTACAGCCTGCAGTGCCCCTGAGCTGGGGATTCCTGCACACGCTGGAGGAGCCCCCCTACCCACACCCTGCACAGGGTGACCCACAGCACAGGGCTCCTTCAGCTTGTTACCTTTGTGGCCCCTTCAACTTCTGCCCCCACATCTTGACTCTCAGAGGGACTGACAGCAACAGTAATAGGGAAACTCCTGGTGGCGCTCTGGTTAAAATTGTTCAGCTGCTAACTGAAAGGTTGGTGGTTCGAACCCACCAGCCTCTGCATGGGAGAATGATGTGGCAGTCTACTTCCGTAAAGATTACAGCCTTGGAAATCCTATGGGGCAGTTCTGTGTCGTACACGGTCGCTATGAGTTGGAATCGACTTGATGGCAATGGGTTTGGTTTCTTCATGTGTGCGCAGGGTGGGGAGAGGGAGTATATAGGAACTCTGTGTCTTATATGCTCAATTTTTCTGTAGAGTTAAAATTCTTCTAAGCAATAATGTTGTTGTTAGGTGCTGTCGAGTTGTTTCTGACTCATAGTGATCCTATGTGACAAAGTAGAACTGCCCCGTAGGGTTTTCTAGGCTATAATCTTCATGGGAACAGATTGCCAGGTCTTTCTCCCCCTTAGCTGCTCGGTGGGTTAGAATCAGCAACCTTTTGGTTAGCAGAGGAGGGCTTAACCATGTGCACCACTAGGGCTCCTTCCTCTAAGCAATAAACTATTAATTAAAAAGGAAAAGAAAAGAAGCAACAAGCCCTTGTTAGATTCAGACGGTTTATGCACATAAACAGTGAAAGCAACAGTAGGTGAGCTGTCAGCTCCCTGTGTCCCTTGTCCCACAGGATGACACCAGAACACAAGGGACTGATGATGTGGTGATGCAGCCGGAGCGGTGGGGTGCCCCATTGCTGAGGAGCTGATTCCATGCTCAGCTCAGCAGTTTTGTGGGCTGCAGCTGCACCCTAAGGAGGGGTGAGGCAGAAAGCTTCATGCCTCACCAGATCCTGGAGGTGACGACAAACAGTTGCGTGACAACCTCCCAGAGAGATGGGGAGCAAAGTGAGAAATGGCCTTGTAGCAGCCCCTCACAAGCCTCCCGTGTTCTGGAAGGATCACAGAGCATTCTTCTAAGACAGATCAGCTGTGCTTAAGCCTTGCCTATGAAGGCTCTCTACCACCCGTCTATCAGTCCGTCGTACTGTGGTGGCTTGTGTGTTACTGGGATGCTGGAGGCTGTGCCACCAGTATTTCAAATACCAACAGGGCCACCCACTGTGGACAAGTTTCAGCAGAGCTTCCAGACCAAGGCAGACTAGGAGGAAAGGTCTGATAATCTACGTCCAAAAATCAGCCAATGAAAAGTTTACGGATCACAGCAGGACATTATCTGACTCACTTGCTTTGGACAAGTCATCAGGAGGAATCAATCACTGGAGGAGGGCATCATGTTTGTTGAAGTAGAGGGCCAGCGAGGGAGAGGGAGCCCCTCAGTGAGATGGATTGGCACAATAGCCGGCAATGATGGACTTGAACATGTCAGCGATCATGAGGATGACAGAGGACTGGGCGACATTTCGTTCTGTTGTACATAAAATCACCATGAGTCAGAGATGCCTTGACAGCAGCTGTCTGTCTGTCTGTTTATCTGTCTATCTACCTATCTATCTGTGCAGGCTATGTGAAGATTTGAAAGGTCTCCAGGGCACTATTATGGGGCTATGTCCCTTCACTCTCCCTTAATCTTACATAAACTTTACCCTCCAGTAACAGGTGCCCTGAGTGGCGCAAACAGTTAAGCATCAAAAGGTTGGTGGTTTGAGTCCACCCAGAGGCACCACGGAAGAAAGGCCTGGCATTTTACTTCCAAAAAATCAGCCATTGAAAACCCTATGGAGCACAGTTCTCCTCTGACACACATTGGGTAGCCATGAATTGAAACTGACTTGATGGCAGCTGGTGGTGGTGGTACCCTCCACTAAACCTCTAGTGCACTCCTAACTCCATCTCGGCGTCTGCTTCCTGTAGGACCTGAGCTGACCCAAGAGAGACTCAGCCAGTAGGTAATTATACTGAGGATAACGGAGGCCAGGTTTTTCATTGTTGGAGAAGGGAGCTAAACATATGGAAAGGAAGAAAACAAAAATGAACCCAGTGGTGTTGGATTGGATTTGGAGGTGTTGGTGTGAACACATGGTTTTCAATAGATAGAGACAGAAAATAACACAGATGTGACTGTTGATGTTGTTAGGTGCCATCAGGTCCGTTCCGACTCATAGCAACCCTGTGCACCACAGAACGGAACACTGCCCAGTCCTGCGCCATGCTCACAATCCTTGCTATGCTTGAGCCCATTGTTGCAGCTACTGTGTCAGTCCATCTTGTTGAAGGTCTTCCTCTTTTTCGCTGACCCTCTACCAAGCATGATGTCCTTCTCCAAGGACTGACCCCTCCTGACAACATGTCCAAAATATGTAAGACGTAGTCTTGCCATCCTTGCTTCTAAGGAGCATTCTGGTTGTACTTCTTCCAAGACAGATTGGTTCGTTCTTTTGGCGGTCCATGGTATAGTCAATATTCTTTACCAACACCACAATTAAAAGGTGTCAATTCGTCTTTGGTCTTTCTTATTCATCGTCCAGCTTTCGCATGCATATGAGGTAATTGAAAATACCATGGCTTGAGTCAGGCGCACCTTAGTCTTCAAGGCGACATCTTTTACGGGTCTTTAACACTTTTCAACACTTTAAACGGGTCTTTTGCAGCAGATTTGCCCAATGCAATGCGTCTTTTGATTTCCTGATTGCTGCTTCCATGGATGTTGATTGTGGATCCAAGTAAAATGAAATTCTTGACAACTTCAATCTTTTGTTCGTTTATTATGATGTTGCTTATTGGTCCAGTTGTGAGGATTTTTGTTTTCTTTATGTTGAGGTGTAATCCATACTGAAGGCTGTGGTCTTTGACCCTCACCAGTAAGTGCTTCAAGTCCTCTTCACTTTCAGCAAGGAGGGTTGTGTCATCTGCATATCTCAGGTTGTTCATGAGTCTTCCTCCAGTCCTGATGCCCCTTTCTTCTTCATATAGTCCAGCTTCTCAGATTATTTGCTCAGCATACAGATTGAATAGGTATGGTGAAAGGATGCAACCCTGACACACACCTTTCCTGACTTTAAACCATGCAGTATCCCCTTGTTCTGTCCGAACAACTGCCTCTTGATCTGTGTACAGGTTTCTCATTAGCACAATTAAGTGTTCTGGAATTCTCATTCTTTGCAATGTTATCCATAATTTGTCTTGATCCACACAATCAATGCCTTTGCATAGTCAATAAAGCACAGGTAAACATCTTTCTGGTATTATGTGCTTTCAGCCAGGCTCCATCTGACATCAGCAGTGATATCCCTGGTTCCACGTCCTCTTCTGAATCCAGCCTAAATTTCTGGCAGTTCCCTGTCGACATACTGCTGCAGCTGCTTTTGAATGATCTTCAGCAAAATTTTACTTGCGTGTGATATTAATGGTATTGTTTGATAATTTCCACATTTGGTTGGATCACCTTTCTTGGAAATAGGCATAAATATGAATCTCTTCTGGTCAGTTGACCAGGTAGCTGTCTTCCAAATTTCTTGGCATAGACAACCGAGCACTTCCAGTGCAGCATCCATTTGTTGACACATCTCAATTGATACTCTGTCAGTTCTTGGAGCCTTGTTTTTCACCAGTGCCTTCAGTGCAGCTTGGACCTCTTCCTTCAGTACCATCTGTTCCTGATCATATGCTACCTCTTGAAATGGTTGAACATCAACCAATTCTTTTTGGTATAGTGACTCTGTGTATTCCTTCCATCTTCTTTTGATGCTTCCTGCATTGTTTAATATTTTCCCCATAGAATCCTTCACTATTGCAACTCGAGGCTTGAATTTTTTTCTTCAGTTCTTTCAGCTTGAGAAACACCAAGCATGGTCTTCCCTTTTGGTTTTCTATTGCCAGGTCTTTGCACATGTTGTTATAATATTTTACTTTGTCTTCTCGAGCCGCCCTTTGAACTCTTCTGTTCAGTTCTTTTACTTCATCCTTTCTTCCTTTTTCTTTAGCTACTCAATGTTCAAGAGCAAGTTTTGGAGTCTCTTCTGACATCCATTTTGGTCTTTTCTTTCTTTCCTGTCTTTTTAATGACCTCTTGCTTTCTTCATGTATGATGTCCTTGATGTCATTCCACAACTCATCTGCTCTTCAGTTATTAGTGTTCCATGCATCAAGTCTATTCTTGAGATGGTCTTTAAATTCAAGTGGGATATACTTGGGGTCGTACTTTGGCTCTCGTGAACTTGTTCTAATTTTCTTCAGTTTCAACTTGAACTTGCATATGAGCAATTGATGGTCTGTTCAGCAGTCAGCCGCTGATCTTGTTCTGAGTGATGATATTGAGCTTTTCCATTGTCTCTTTCCACAGATGTAGTCGATTTGATTCCTGTGTATTCCATCTGGCGAGGTCCATGTGTATAGTCACCGTATATGTTAGTGAAAAAAAATATTTGCAATGAAGAGGTCATTGGTCTTGCAAAATTCTATCATGCGATCTCCGGCATCATTTCTGTCACCAAGGCCATATTTTCCAACTACCGATCCTTCTTCTTTGTTTCCAACTTTCACATTCCAATCAGCGGTAATTATCAATGCGTCCTGATTGCATGTTCAGTCAATTTCAGACTGAAGAAGTTGGTAAAAATCTTCAATTTCCTCATCTTTGGCCTTAGTGGTTGGTGTGTAAATTTGAATAATAGTCATATTAACTCGTCTTCCTTGTAGGCGTGTAGATATTATCCTATCACTGACAGCGTTGTACTTCAGGATAGATCTTGAAATGTTCTTTTTGATGATGAATGCAACGTCATTCCTCTTCAAGTTGTCATTCATGGCGTAGTAGACCATTTGATTGTTTGATTCAAAATGGTCAATACCAGTCCATTTCAGCTTGCTAATGCCTAGGATATCGATGTTTATGCGTTCCATTTCATTTTTGAGGATTTCCAATTTTCTTAGATTCATACTTCTGATTATTAATGGATGTTTGCAGCTGTTTCGTCTCAGCAAATGAAGGTCTCGAAAGCTTGACTCCATCCATGTCATTAAGGTCGACTCTACTTTGAGGAGTCAGCTCTTATCCAGTTGTCTTTTGAGCGCCTTCCAACCTGGGAGGCTCATCTTCTGGCACTATATCAGACAATGTTCCGCTGCTATTCCATATGGTTTTCACTGGCTAATTCTTTTCAGAAGTAGACTGCCGGGTCCTTCTTCCTAGTCTTACTCTGGAAGCTCAGCTGAAACCTGTATGCCATGGGTGACCCTACTGATATCTGAGTACTGGTGGCATAGCTTCCAGCCTCACAGCAACACGGAAGCCCTCACAGTATGACAAACTGATAGACACTTTGGGGGAGTGTTACATTATAATTATAATTTCTTCCACTAGAGGGCGTATCATGCTTACTTTAGGGCTTGACCGCTTTTTAGTTTAGACAGACCAGTAGTTCACAGACGTTTTGATCTTAGAATTTCCTTTGTACTTTTAAAAATTATTGAGGACCCCAAAGATGCGATCTCTGAAATGGTGAAACTCCCGATACCGACTTGATGCTGAAAATAGAGTATGATCTTCCCTTGATTTACATGTACTTGCCTTCCTGGAAAATTCAGAGTGTATTAAAACCAAAACCAAACCCACTGCCGTCAAGTGGATTCCGACTCATAGCGACCCTATAGGACAGAGTAGAACTGCCCCATGGGGTTTGCAAGGCTGTAAATCTTTACCGAAGCCAACTGCCACATCTTTCTCCCGCTGAGTGGCTGTGGGTTCCAACCGCCTACATTTGTTTAGTAGTGAGTGCTTAACCACTGTGCAACCAGGGATCCAGAATATATGAAACTGATACAGAATTCTTACTGTTTACGTGTAAAATTGGGAGAGGTTCTAGTCCTCATGATTGTGAACAGATTACTCTTTACATGAGAATTCAGAAAGACCGAGGAAAGTCTTCCTTGTCCGGACTGAACAGGGCATTCAGGATCGCACAGGTAGCTGGAAACCCTGATAGGGCAGTCGGCTTCGTAAAAGATTACAGCCTTGGAAACCCTATGAGGGGCAGTTCTACTCTGTCCTATAGGGTCGCTATGAGTCGGAATTGACTCAATGGCAGTGGGTTTCTACCTCTCCGAATGGCCCCAGCTGCTGAGAGCTGGTTAAGGATCTCTGAGAGCGGTAGGTGCACAGGAGGAGGCGGGGCTCAGGACCCCGGCGGGGCCTTCCTGGCCTCCCAGAGTTGAGCTGGAGTTCTCCTCCAGGGAGCGCTGGGGCGCTGAGGGCGCAAGCCGGGTGCTTGAGCCACAGGGTCCATCACACAAGGTCCCTGGGTGTGGCAAACGGTTTGCTTTGGACTGCTAACCTAAACATTGGTGGTTCAAACTCATCCAGCGATAGTGCAGAAGAAAAGGTCTGGCAATTGGTTTCCATTAAGATTACAGCCAAGAGAACCCTACGGAGCAGTTCTACTCAGCATACATGGGGTCGCCAGGAGGCGGAATCAAGTCGTCAGCAACTGACGACAACAACATCCGTCATGCTGAAGTCCAGGACACTCACCCGCATCAACACCAACATACATCAACATCTGCAAATGGGAACCATGACATGTATGAGACCTTTACATGCATGTGTCCGTAGCCATGAATGTAACCTTTCTCATGGGTTAACAAGGAGAGGTGACTTTATTTATGGAACCCAAATGCACACAGCTGTCACTGTCAGCCTGTGCACCGACAGACGTCCACATGCCTTCATCAGCTAGCATGCTATTATCAAGATGTGTGTAAGGTTTCAGCTTCCAGAGCTTCCAGACTAAGACACACTAGGAAGAAAGGCTTGGCGATCTGCTTCCAAAAATCAGCCAGTGAAACTCTTATGGATCACAATGGTCCAATCCGCAGCTGATCATAGGAATGACGCAGGACCGGGCAGCATTTTTTCCATTATGCATGGGGTTCCATGAGTCAGGGGATAACTCAGTGGCACTTAACAACACAACAACAAGACTAAGACACATGTCTTGATACTATGGTATCAAATCTGCTGCAAAAGACTTCTGCTGCAAAAAAGGAAAAAATGTTAAAAAGCAAAGATGTCACTTTGAGGACTAAGGTGTGCCTGACCCAAGTCATGGTATTTTCAGTCACCTTATATGCATGCGAAATCTAGACAATGAACAAGGAAGACCGAAGAAGGGTTGATTCATTTGCATTGTGGTGTTGGTGAAGAATATTGACTATACCATGGACTGCCAGAAGAATGAACAAATCTGTCTTGGAAGAAGTACAGCCAGAATGCTCCTTGGAAGTGAGGGTGGCAAGACTTCGTCTCACATACTTTAGACATGTTATCAGGAGGGACCAGTCCCTGGAGAAGGACATCATTCCTGGTAAAGTAGAGAGTCAAAGAAAAAGAGGAAGACCCTCAACAAGATGGATTAGCACAGTGGCTGCAACAATGGGCTCAAGCATAACAACGATTGTGAGGATGGCGCAGGACCGGGCAGTGTTTCATTCTCTTTTACACGGGGTCATTATGAGTTGGAACCGACTGGACAGCACGTGACAACAACAATGAATGGTGCGTGCTAGCACATGTGTATTGGTTGGAATCCACACAGTTTGATAAGACTTGTGGGCTAATGGCAGCCTGTCACTCGGCACCTGTGTGTGTTACATGGACGTGCATAGATATGGACGTGCATAGATATGGACATATGTGTTACCGTGGGTAGTGAAAGTGCCGGTCTGAGCTTGTCCTTCTGCCCTCCAGCCTGGAGCCCCTTGGTGGGTGGGGGAGTTCTGATGAAGTTCTGTATCCCCTGCATCGGGCAAAGAATAGATGCATCATAAATGCTTGAATGAATGAGTGAATGGCAACAAAGCAGAATTCACCAGGTGTCAGGTGCTGTGCTAAGCTAAGCAGTCACATGCCTGATCTGATTTAATTAGTATCATTAAATAAAGTGTTCTCAGAAATGCTTTTTTTCGTTGTTTATTTTAGCCAAATTACAAACAAGGCCCATATGTTGCAATTGGTTAATATGCCTATAGTGGAGTTAATGGAGCCCCAAAAAGATAGGTTCACATCCTGGTGGTGCAGTGGTTATGCACTTGACTACTAACTGAAGGGTTGGCTGTTTGAACCCACTAGCAGCCAGCTCTGCGGGAGAAAGATGTGGCAGTGGGCTCCCGTAAAGATTACAGCCTTGAACTCTATGGGGCAGTTCTACTCTGTCCTATAGGGTTGCTATGAGACGGAATTGACTTGACGGCAGTGAGTTTGGTATTTTTGGTTTTTAACCCCCAGAACCTATGACCGTGACTTCATTTGGAAAAAAAAAAGTCTTTGCAGATGTAATTAAGTTAAGGATCCTGAGATGAGATCGCCCTGGATAACAAAGTGGGCCATAAATCCAATGTGACAGGTGTCTTATAAGAGACAGAAGAGGAGAAGACACACAGGGGAGACGGCCATGTGAAGACGGAGGCAGAGATTGGGGTGATGCAGCCACAAGCCAAGGAACGCCAGGAACCCCCAGAAGCTGGAAGAGGCAAGGATTCTCCCCTAGAGCCTCTGGAGAGAACACGGCCCTGCCAATACCTTGATTTCAGACTTCTGGCCTCCAGAACTGGGAGAGAATAAATTTCTGTTGTTTTAATCCACCCAGTTTGTGCTAATTTCTTACAGAAACCCTAAGAAATTAATACACTCAGAACCATACCAGTTACCATCGAGTCAATTGTGACTCATGGAGACCCCATGTTTTTCAGAGTAGAACTACTCCATAGGGCTTTCGTGGTATGACCTTTTGGAAGCGGATTGCAAGGCCTTTCTTCCGAGATGCCTCTGAGTGGTTTTGAACCACCAACCTTTAGGTTAGTAGCTGAGCACTTAACCATTTGTGCCACCTAGGGTCTCCTCAATGCCAACTAAACCTCTCTGATCTATAGGTTCCCCAACCTTGGAATTTATTAAAGAACCTGAATCATTTTTCCCCTAGAGCTGCACCGTCTGATGAAGTAGCCACTAGCCACATGTGGAGTGATGGTTAAGGTTATGTGTCAGCTTGGCTAGACCATGATTCTCAGTGGTTTGGCAGATGTTATGTAATCATCCTCCATTTTGTGATCTGATGTGAGCAGCCAAGCAGTTGATAGGGGATTTCCTTGGGGGTGTGACCTGCATCCAGTATATATGGATGTTCTGGGACAGCTCACCCTCTCTCAATCCTGCATCCGACTTGTCATCCTCTGACCTCCAGTTCTTGGGCTGTGAGCTGAACAGGAGCCAGCAGCTTGCCATCTGACCTGCAGATTTTGGGATTCCCCAGCTCCCTCAGCCCCATGAGCCAGTAGCCTGCCGTCTGACCTGTCAATTTTGAGTTTGTCAGCCCTGCAACCACATGAGTCAGGAGACGCCTCCAGCCTGATGCTTGACCCACAAATTTGGGACTTGCCAGCCTCACAACTGCATGAGCCATTTCCTTGAATTAAATCAATCTCTCTCTATATATATGCTTCATTGGTTTTACTCCTCTAAAGAACCCAACCGAAGACGTGGCTACTTAAATTTAAATTATATTCAATCAAAGTTCAGTTCCTCAATCATACTCACCCCATTTCAAGTGCTCAGTTGTCACATGTATTAGCACGTGGCTACCATACTGGACAGCGCAGATGTGGAATGTTTTCATCATTCTGGAAAGTTCTGTTGGACAGCAGTACTCTAGAGTTTCCCAGAGTCTAGATTTGGCTGATTGCTTCCTCATGGTGTTGTTTAACATGTTCCTTGTCCACCGTATTTCCTATAAACTGGTAGTTAGATCTGGAAGCTTGATCAGATTCAGATTCAACTATTTTGGCAAAAATTACTTCATAGGTGATGTTGTGTCCTTCCCCCAGGAGGCACATCATGTTTGCTTGTCTCTATTTTTTGTGATGCTAACAACTACCCCTCACATCCTATTGGCCAAAGCATGTCATGTGACCAAACCCAGCATCAATGGCGAACGAAAACCAAACGTAATGTCCTTGAGTCGATTCTGACTCATAGTGACCCTATAGGACAGAGCAGAACTGCCCCCATAGAGTTTCCAAGGCTGTAAATCTTTACAGAAGCAGACTGCCACATCTTTCTCCTGAAGAGCTGCTGGTGAGTTCAAACCGCCAACCTTTTGGTTAGCAACTGAGCGCATAACAAGTTCGCCACCAGTGCTTCTCCATCAATGGCACAGGGGATGTGTTTGGCCTAGATAGAAGGGTCTCCAAAATCATATAGTAAAGCCATGGTAGTATAATTCTATAAAAAGGAGGGAGTGGAAATTAGGAAACAATAATCTAATATGCAACTAAACAAACAAACAAAAAAAATCAAACCTGTTGCCATTGAGTTGATTCTGACTCACGATGACCCCATATGTTACAGAGTAGAACTGTGCTCCATAGGATTTTCTTGTCTGTAGTTTTTACAGAAGCAGATCACCAGGCCTTTCTTCTGCGGTACCACTGGGTGGGTTTGAACTGCCAATCTTTAGGTTAGTAATTGAGAGCAAAGCATTTGTTCCACCCAGGAACCTTTAATCTGCCACAAGGAGGTACTATTTTTATCATATTCATTTTCTGGAAATGACTCTCTGAGTGAGAGAGAGGTTAAAAAATTTGCCCAAGTTTCACACAGCTGGTAAGTGGCGGAGCCAGGATTTGAACCCAGGCAGGCTCCTTACCACTACACTACAGAAAAATAAAGTCATCCATCCAAGAGGGCTGTTGTGACGTTCCAATAAGAGCAGGCATGCAAAGGGCTTAGCCTGGTGCTTGGCACAGCACCAGGGCACAGCACTTGAAACTTGTGCTGTTTATTTCCATCACTGGACTCAAGGTTGGCCTTGGCTTGAGCTTGGAGGGATTTTCTGCCCCTGGCAGGATTCCAGGGATGGCAGCTGACTTTTCTAAACCCACCTTATTAGGAGTCACTCGGGGCAGGGGGGTGATGGAAATAAGATCAGATCATGAGAGGTAGCAGTGAAGGGGTTAGGAGCTACTCCTCAAGCCTTGGGCAGCGAAAGGGGGTGAGTCACACAGAAGTGATGTCTGAGCTGAGGTTCAGGAGACACTGGCTTATCGGAACTGGGTGCCTGCAGAGTTGTGGATTTTTGTTGCTGTCCCTGCCCATCAGACAAGCATTTCTTCCCCAGTATTCCAAGGCATAGGAGGTATATTGGTGGTTCTGTGGTAGAATTCTCACCTTCTGTGTAGAAGACCCGGGTTCTAGTCCTGGCCAGTGCACCTCGTTTGTAGCCACCACCTGTCTGTCAGTGGCTTGCATGTTGCTAGGATGCTAAACAGGTTTCAGCGGAGCTTCCAGACTAAGGACGGGAAAGAAAGACCTGGCAATCTACTTCTGAAAATTAGCCAATGAAAAACTTAAGGATCACAATGATCGCGTCTGAAACTGATCACAGGATGGCGCAGGACCTGGCATCATTTTTTTCTGTTGTACATGGGGTCACAATGAGTTGGGGCCTGACTCAATGACAGATAACAACAACATTATTGGATAAATAAATCAGACAGAAAGAGGAGGAGGAGAAGAAGAAAAGACTCCAACCCTCCTTGAAAATATGAAGTCTTCCATTTGCCCAAGACAGAACATACATTAAAATTTTTTTCTCTTATCCCCACAACCAAATAATAATCAACTAAATAATCAATAATCAATAATCAATCAAGTAATGTCAAACCATGCCCCTGTTGCCTCTTTAATATTTTTTGTAAGGCATTTGACTGTGTGGATAATGTTGTGGAGAATGGGAATTCCAGAACACTTAATTGTGCTCATGTGGAACCCGTACATAGATAAAGAGGCAGTCATTCGAAGAGAACAAGAAGATACAGCATGGTTCAGAATTGGAAAAGATGTGTGGCGGGGTTGTATCCTCTCACCTTACTTATTCAATCTCTATGCCGAGCAAATAATTTGAGAAGCTGGACTATATGAAGTAGAATGTGGCCTCAAGATTAGAGGAGGATTCATTAACAACCTTCAATATGCAGATGACACAACCTTGCTTGCTAGAAACGAAGATGACTTGAAGCACTTACTGATGAAAGTCAGAGACTACAACCTTCAGTATGAATTACACTTGAATGCGAAGAAAATGAAAATCTTCAAACTGAATTGATAAATAACATCATGATAAATGAAGAAGAAATTGAAGTCGTCAACAATTTCATTCCACTTGGATCAACAGTCAGTGTCCATGGAAGCAGGAGTCAAGAAATCCAGTGACGTATTGCATTGGGCTGCAAAAGATCTCTTTTAAAATTTTAAGATGCAAAGATATCATTTTGATGACTAAGTTTCGCTTGACCCAAGCTCTGGTCTTTTCAATCTCCTCGTATGTATGTGGAAGCTGGACAATGAAAAGGAAGACAGAAGAATCGATACATTTGATTTGTGGTGGACTTCCAAAAGAATGATCAGTCTTAGAAGAGATACAACCAGAATGTTCCTTAGAGGCAAGAATGGCAAGACTTCAGCTTGCTTATTTTGGACACATCATAAGGAAAGACCAATTGCTAGAAAAGAATATCATGTTTGGTAAAGCAGAGGGTCAGCAGAAATGAGGGAAACCCTCAATTAGATGGATTAACACAATGGCTGCAACAATGGACTCGAACATACTAATGACCATGAAGACGGCGCAGGACTGGGCAACGTTTAGTTCTGTTATACGTGGTGTCCCCATGAGTAGAAGCTAACTCGTTGGTGACTAACAACAGCAATGACTAATGACATTGAGCATTCATGTGTTTTTTGACCATTTGTATTTCCTCTTTGCAGAAATGTCTGTATAGTTTTAATTCTATTTTCATGTTTGTTTAACAGGTGCTGGTTTTCCTCTAACACTGCTCAAAATACAGATCCTTCAGATTGTCTATCTGTTATGTAGCCCTCATCCCCATATCACTTGGTACTTTCTTTCCACTGGATCAGTCCTCCGCTCCCTCCACCCCTGTCCAAACCCTTCTGTTATACCCTCTGGAACTGTCATCACGGGGATAACAACCACGCCTTCTCCTCAGATTCTTTCCTGAACATTTCTTCTACTTTATATCGTTAACCTAAAGCCTGACCAGCCCCAAGGACACTGCTTCTCTTGCTTCTTGTTAGTTGCCGACAAGTAGACTTCGACCCATGGCGACCTTATGTAAATAGAACTAAACGTTGTCCAGTCCTGTGCCATCTTCATGATTATTGATATGTCTGAGTCTATCCTTGTGACTCTTGTGTCGATCCATCTCACTGGGGGTTTCCCTTTTTTTGCTGACCTTCTACGTTACCAGTCTTGATGTCCTTTTCTAGTGATTGGGCTTTCCTGATGAGGTGTCCAAAGTAAGCGAGCCAAAGTCTTATTATCCTCACTTCCAAGCTTCCCCTGCAGCCCTCTCTAATTCAGGCCTCTCATTGTCTCACACTCCACATGCTTCCATACGGGGACTCAGGAGCTAACATCTCTGTTTATCAAGATTCCTTTGGGTACAAGAAGGTGAAATCAACTCAAACTAATCCAAGGACAAAATAAATAAATAAAACAATATTCAACCACAAAACCAGCAATAACAACAACAAAAAATCCATAATGGTTCATGTTAAAGTCCAATAATTAAATTGGAGTTTAGGTATGGCTCAGTCCAGGCACCCAAATGCTGACATCAGAGCTCTTTCCCAATCTTTCAGTTCTTTTTTCTGTTTTGACCTTCATCTCAAGAAGCCTCTTCCCTCTTGGTGACGGGGTGACCACCATCAGCTCCAGGCTTACATCCCACCGGTTTGGCAACTCCAGCAGAAATAAGTGAATCTGTTTACTGATGGGTGTAGCAAATGTCTCAGAGTTGATTCTCACTGGTCTAGGCTAGGTCACATGCCTTCCCTGAACCAATCACTGTAACCAGGGAAACAAAATTAACTGATTTGCTAGGTCTGATTCCTACACAGATCCCTGGAGTTGGGGCAGAGAGGGATCTGGCCAGCCTTGTTCAAATTAAATAGACTGGGGAGAGCAGAGGTTCCTCAAAAGAAAACTGAGCCAGATACTGGGCCAGCAAAACCCACAGACTTCTGCTATAGTATCTTCCCTGCTCAACGCTGGAGATTGGCACACAATTCATCCCCCGCTCCCATACTCTGTTCCTTATCCAATTGTAATCCTTTTGCCACTCCTTGGTGACCTTGTTTAGGAAAAAAAAAAGTTGCCATCACGTCGACTTTGACTCATGGCGACCCCATGTGTGTCAGAGTAGAACTGTGCTCCACAGGGTTTTCAGTGACTGATTTTTTGGAAGTAGATCGGCAGGCCTTTCTTCTGAGGAGCCTCTGGGTGGACTCCAACCGCCAACCTTTTAACCTTTTGCACTACCCAGGGGCTCTGGTAACCTTGTACCTCCCCCTTGTTACTTGAGTGGTAGAAAGATGCCATTTCTCTGCCCCTTTTTCAAGAGGGTGTGATCGAGTTTTACATATTTATTTGACATAAGCTTGACCATCAATGAGAACATAATAAGGGAGTCAGAGAGACAAAGGTGTCAGGGTGGAGTGAGAGGGTTGAAGAAGGTGGGGCTGGGGCACAGAGGGAGCCCGACCAGAGGAACTGGGGCGAGGTAGGGCTGGAGGGAGGGGCTGGGGACTGAGGAGAAAGGGTGGCACACCGAAGGGAAGGACTGTGGAAATCGGTGGGGTTAAGAGTTGGGGTATGGAGACGGGCCTTGAAGGGTCTCAGACGGATACGGAAGAGAGGACAGAGGAGACAGAACTGGGCAAGGGAGGAGGCTGGGAGACGGAAGAAGGTGAGACTGTAGGTTGGAGGGGCCCAACCGGGAGGAGGAAATAGAGGAGTAAAACCGCGGGACGCGGTCAGAGGATGGGGATCAGGTGTAAGGAACATAGAGAACTGGGTGCGTTCAGAAGTGTTGGAACTTCGCAGTGAAGGCTGGGCCTGAAGGCCTTGCCAGCCGACCCTTGCGGGCGACACTACTGAGGAAGTCCGCGGCGAGGGGCGTGGTTGGGTGTGTGTGTGTGTGTTTTACGCTACACCCCCTCCTTACACACACACCCCTCTTGGCACTGCAAGCCTTCGCCTCTGGTCCCGCCCCCTTCTCGAGAGTGACGGAACCGTCGTCCAACCAGCGTCGCGGGCCGGACGCAGCTCAGCCTATTACACGACGAGGGGTGGAGCTGGGGAGGGGGCTCGCAGGGCTAGGGGAGGGGGCGAGGGGCCTCGAAGGGCTCAGCAGCGGCGACTGGCAAGCCATGGCGCTGGGGCTGCAGCGCGCAAGGTACCGGGGTCCCGGACCAGGGATGATGGGAATTGAAGGTCTCTTCTTCCAGGGACCCCTGAACCGGGTGTGGGGGGTGGTGCGCGGGTGCAAGCCAAGGGCTCCCGGGGCCTGCGGCTGGAGCCACATCCTCGCCGCAAGCTCCACACTAGGGGACTTGGGGGGGGGGGGTTTCCCCCAAGTCCCTGGCTGCCCCGTCCCTCCCGCCAGAGCAACTTCGGGGTGGTGATCGTCGGCTTCCTGCAGCCCCGGTGCGCTTCCCTGCCTGGCTGGGGTGAAATTCGAGGTCCCCACGAAGTGGGGCCCGTTGAGTTCGACCAGTCCCCTAGTCTCAGCGTTCTCCCTCCACATATTGTCCCCTCTGGCCTCGGAACCCCCCAAATCGACGTTGTTCTTTGCCACCAACTCCTTGGGATCCTAGGAGATATGGGACACCCCACGCTGAGCCTTCCAAGGTATAGGGAATACCTTGGAATTGGGATTGGGCTCCTGAGATCAAGAAGAGGGGTCCCCTTTGATCTAAACCTCCCTGACACAGTCTCCCAAATCTTGGCTTCCCCTGAAAATGAACAGAGGGGTCCCCTTTCAGAGCTGTCTGGGATCCTTCTCGGGGCCCTTTTGTCTCCTTTTGAAAAGTAGGGTCACCCCCTTTAATAATAGGGAGACAACTGTGACCCATTTATCAAAATCTGGCCCCGTATCTCATCCTCCCCCCATCCTCACCCAAACTTTATTTCTGAAGCATAAATTGAAGGGACAGGGGAGCCCCATCCAAGCCTTATTTTGGGGAGACCCTGATGGGTTGGGGTGCTGTGCCTGATGCAGTGTGAGCCCCTGTGAGCTGTGATGGGAGCGGCCCCTCTGAAGTGCCCCAGCCGAGGGGCATTTCTGTATGCACCTCAAAGCAGGTGCAGATCTGCTGGAGCAGAGGGGAACCTAGGCCCTGGCTCCACTCCTAAGGGGGGCCCTATCTGCCCCCGTTCGCAGGGGACCCTGGAACATGCCGCAGGCCCTTGCTTTTCCCTGTCCAATCTGAGGCATCCAGCAAGCCTTACCCCCTTCCCTCCTCCCTGGCTTCTCAGGGCTGATTGGATCCGGCTATACACCCATGTTTCTCACCCCCCCAAGGTCTCCCCCCATCCCATTCTATTCTGGTTCCTGGCTCTGGGCCCACCAGGGAACTCCATCCCACCAGCTTCTAGGCCAGCGGTGGCCCCGCCCCTCCCGGCACCCCCTCCTGGCTGGGTGGGGGCCCCTCTTGGCTGAGCTGGGGCGCTCCCCCCTCCCCACCCAAGGCCAGCCCTTTCCCGTCGGGTCATCCCACCACCACCACGCACCACCCACTCACAACTCGCACCTGGATCCCAGCCGCGTCCCGTACCCTCCTGCGCCCCCAGGATGGCACCTCGGCTGAAAGGGGTCTGGGCAACGGTGAGTGGGCCCCCACACCCCTTCCTTCTTGCCCTTGTCTCGGGCTTGCTGCCATCCCACCCTGGGCAGGGATGTTCTTGGGGAGTCCCTGATGGGCACACTGCCCAGGGTGCCCACCTAGGGTTGAGAAGATTCTGGAAGAGATAAGGCCTTGAGGATTGGCACCCCACCGGATTTCCACGTCCTTGGTAATTAGCAGTCGGGGTCACAGAGACCCCCCCAACCCAGATCCCTTCTTGAACCTGCCCCGGCCTCTCAGGCCACCTCTGGGCAGTGCCAAGAGGGCTCTCTGCCCAGATACAACCTAAGCCCCCCAAATCCCTTACTCGTTTTCAAGATCCTAAGACCCAGTTGTGTTTAGAAAATAGAGAGGCCCAGGAGCAGTCCTGAATGAGGGGTGGGATCTCCCTACTTTCTCCATGCCTTTGCTCATGGGTGGCGAGTTCCTTAGGGCAAGGAAGATGTGAGTTTCTCCCCTTCCTGGCTGGGGGTGCCAGGCCCCAGCCCCCATTCCCAAACCTCAGCCTGGGGCCTCCAGGCCCTGGCCCCACCCCTGTTCTCGGCTGGAACACAGAGGAAGGGTGGCAGGATTCCAGCTGCACGTCCCGAGCTGGGCAGAGCGCCAGGGGGCTGGCCCAGGCCTGGGTTTGGGGCCAGCAGGGGAGACCGGCCAGCTGGGGAGATCCAGAGGCAGCAGGGGTGGGGCAGGGAAAGGGTCCAGAGCCACTGGACAAATGAGCAGCAGGGAAGTGGAGCTTTGGGTAGGCATGCCTGCCCACCAAGCCATGACCTTTAAGAACACAAGCCCCCAAGTCAGAGTTCAAATCCCAGCTCACCTGTTTGCTGGCTGTTGGTGGCCTTGTGCCAGTGACTGCCTCCCTGAGGCTCAGTTTCCTATCCTGGAAAATGAGGGTCCAACCTCCACACTCCCCCGACACTGCACCGTATCAAGATGGGGGTAACAGATATCTGGGTGGGACACCCAATAGGTGCACAAGTCAGAAAGAGTTCAAGGTGGATGCAGATGGACCGGGTCTGAATGCTACTTACAAGCTATGTGGTCTCAGGCATGTCACGTCTCTGGGCCTGTTTCTTTGTCAGGAAAATGGGGATGGTAGTAACAGGTACATAGTTGGGCCGGGTACCTGGATTACTAGGTGTGCAATCTGGTGATGCCCCTGCCTGGAGCCTCCGTAGGGTTGTTGGAAGGATTTAATGGGATCTCAGGTGGTACAAACGGTTTGCACTTGACTGCTAACAAAAAGGCTGGCAGTTTGAACCCACCGAGCAGTACCATGGAAGAAAAGCCCCAGTGATCTGCTTCTGTTAAGATTACAGCCAAGGAAACCCTATGGGGCAGTTCTGCTGTGTAACACCTGGGTCACCATGAGTTGGAATGGACTCCGTGACAACTAACAAGAACAACTTGCTATGACATTCAGTACGTTGAAGCTATTATTTATCTATTGTCACTAGGCGCTCCTTGGCAACTCTACGGGGCAGTTCTACTCTGTTCTATAGGGTCACTAGGAGTCGGAATCAACTCGATGGCAACGGGTTTTATCACTGTTATTGATAATGTATAGTATCCACCCAAGGTACAAGTGTATAATGCATGGATGTACTTGACGTATGTACACTATGCCATGAGTTCCCACCAATGCCCATGTATTACCCCAGTACTCAAAAGGCTCGTAAGCCTGAGCCTTCCATCCCTGACGTAGGCAAAGGAAGCATAATAATAATATTTAACCTTTATATGTGATTATTGTTAGTTGCCATTGAGTCAGCTACAACTCATGGCGTCCTTATGTATAACAGAACAAAGCATTGCCCGGTCTTGTGCCATCTTCACGATCTTTGATATTCTTGAGTCTATTGTCACGGCCACTGTGTAGTCGGAGTGCCTTCCAGCCTAGTGGACTCATCTTCCAGCACTATATCGAACAATATCCTGTAATCCATAGGGATTGCATTGGCTAATTTTCAGAAGTAGATCTCCAGGCCTTTCTTCCTAGTCTGTTTTAGTCTGGAGCTCTGCTGACACCTGTCCACTTTGGGTGGCCTTGCCGGTATTTGAAATGCTGGTGGCATAGCTTCCAGCATCATAGCCACACACAAGCCACCACAGTATGACAAACTGATACTAACCGATTGCCATGCTCTAAGTCTTTGACATATTTTCCCAAAACCAAACCCACTGCCATCGAGTTGATTCCAACTCATAGCAACCCTACAGGACAGAGTAGAACTGACTCATAGAGTTTCCAAGGCTGCAATCTTTACGAAAGCAGACTGCCACATCTTTCTCCTGAGGAGCGGCTGGTAGGTTTAAACCACTGACCTTTCGGTTCACAGTTGAGCGATTAACTGCTGTGCCACCAGGGCTCCTGTGACAGATTTTAACTCGTTTAATCTGCAGAATAACCTCTGAGGTCTCAGGATGCTATTATCATGCCCATGGAGGTTGTGTAACTTGCCCAAAGTCATACAACTAATAGGTGGTGGAGTCGGGATTAAAACCCAGGCCTGAACCAGAGGAATTAGCCCCCACTTGGTGCAAATGGTTAAGCATTCAGCTAATAACCTAAATGTTGGTGGTTCACATCCACCCAGAGGAACCTCAGAAGAAAGCCCTGGCAATCTACTTCCAAAAAGTCAAAAGCCATTGAAAACCCTATGGAGTACAGTTCTACTCTGACACCCATGAGGTCGCCATGAGTCGGAATTGATTTGAGGGTAACTGGCTTGGCTTGGCTTGTTTAACCAAGGAAGGTCCAGGCTTCTGAGAAGGGAGCGAGAGGCTCACACTTCGCCTCCAAAGAACATTCAGAGGGAGCACAGGGTGGGAGCTGGAAGGAGGGTCCCACTGCTGCCCCCAGCTGGCTTCTTCCATGAAGGGAATAGCCCTGCCCCAGAGAGAGGATTACAGAGCCCAGCTGCCTGGGAGGTGGGGGGCTGGCCCCACCCCCATTCCTGTTCCTACTCCCTGTTCCCTCTCTTGGGGCCCCCGAGCGGCGAGGCCCGCCCACCCCCACCCTCTGGGCAGGAAGACAAACACGGCTAGAACAGAACAGAACAGGACGAAATGTCCTTTTGGGCAGACAGGGCAGGACTGGAGGCCCCTGCCCTCCACCAGCTAGGAGGGAGGGGATGGGGCCATCCTGGAGCCTCACTCACTCCAACTCCCCCGCCCAGCCTGCCCCCTTCCGTGTCTCCCCCACCCTGTAGCACTAAGAGTTTTTTTTTCTTCTATAGCCAGACGGGAAAATCTCCTTCCCTCTCCCCCTTGTGCCTGGGGGTGGGGCTGCAGGTCTCATGCCTGGGGGTGGGGCTGGTGCCACCCCCAGAAAAGGCCTCTGACTCCCCTATGGAGCCTCCCCTCCTAAAGGTTCTGCTTCCCTGGGCTGGGTCACAAGGAGGGGATTAGAGAAGAAACAAGGTTTTGTGATCTCACTGCTAGGGTTCAAATCCCAGGTCTGCCAGTTACTGGCTCTGTGATTTCTTAGGCATGGAGGTTTAAAATGTTCCCTTTCTTGGGCTCTTCTGGGGATTGAGGGAGCATATTCAGGCGAGCACTTAGCACATAAATGCTGAGACACATAAATGCTTAGCAGATTATCTTGTTAGTTGCTGTCGAGTCAGTTCTGACTCATGGCAACCTCATATATAACAGAATGAAAGAAACATTGCCCACCCCTGCGCCATCTTCATGATCATTGGTATGTCTTTCTCGATCCAGAGTAGGTGAGTCAAAGTCTCGGACAATATTCTATGAACCATAGGGTTTTCATTGGCTAGTTTTCAGAAGTACATTGCCAGGCCTTTCTTCCTAGTCTGTCTCTGTCTGGAAGCTCTGCTGAAACGTGTCCACCATGGGTGACCCTGATAGTATTTCAAATACCAGTGGCATTACTTCCAGCATTATAGCAACCCACAAGCCACCTCAGTATACCAAACTGACAGATGGCTGGTGGTAGCAAATTATAGCTGTTTATTAATAGCTTTAACAATATTATACCTTAAAAAAAAAAAAAAAAAAAAAAAAGAACCTTTGCCATTGAGCCAACTTTTTGGTTAGCAGCTGATCTCTTAACCACTGCGTACCAGGGCTCCATGATACATATAAATAAGATTATATATAAACCTGTTGCCGTCGATTCTGACTCATAGCGAACCTGTAAGACAGAGTAGAACTGCCCCATAGGGTTTCCAAGGAGCGCCTAGTGGATTTGAACTGTCAACCTTTTGGTTAGCAGCTATAGCTCTTAACCACTACTCCACCAGGGTTTCCCTGATGGCAACAGGTGTCTGTAAATATATGCTTTAATTTTTTTATTCAAAAACTAAAGTTTACAGACTTTGGGTTCAGACAGATCTAGAGTATAAATTTTAAGACTAGCAGAAGCAGGAAGAAGTACTGGGACCTAGAGGCAAACCTAGGCCACAGAGGCAGAGAAAATAATTTAAGAGTTCAGGTAGACCAGTGTTGGAAGCCTGGTTTTACTACTTATGGGCAAACACTGCACTTCTCTGTGCCTCGGTTTCCTCATCTGTTCAGTGGAGATAATGTTATCACCTTCTTTCTAGGGTTTCTTGAGCATTAAATGCGTTAGTGTAAGTTAGATGCTTGCCCTAAGAGCTGGAAACCACCACCAGTTTTCTTCAAGTCGATTCTGACTCATGGAGACCCCATGTGTGTCAGAGTAGACCTGTGCTCCCATAGGGTTTTCAAAAGCTCATTTCTCAGAAGTAGATCACCAGGACTTTCTTTCAAGGTGCCTCTGGGTAGACTTGAACTGCCAACCTTTTGAGTAGCAGCTGAGCATGTTAACTCTTTGCACCACCCAAGAGGCAGATATTTCTGACAAAAATGAAACCTATTCTTCCACCTTCAATTTTTCCCCACGTATACCCTGACAGATTCACGTCTGTGAAGTGGATTAAAAGCCAGGGGTGAGTGGTTAGCTGTTGGCTGGACAGAAACCTGGGGTTGGTTTGCTGTGTCACCCTGGTAAGGCCCTGCCCCTCTTGGGGACCCTGTTAGTGGGTTGTTGGACTTTGATGTGTTCGCCAAGATTCTGAAAACTCAGCTCAGCTGAGTGGGGAAAGGGCAGGGAGGGGACTCTGGGAGGCTGTAGGGCAGGGGGCCTGGGAAGCTGCAGGCATAGTCTTCATGCTCCCTTCCTCCCTGGCACTAGGCCAGCTCAGCCTGCTCCCCGCCCCCCCGCAGCAGGAGGCCTCTCTGTTCCCTAGACGTCCCTAGCCTGGGATATAAACAGCAGATAAGTCAGGGAGGGGACGGAGTGACTCTGGGCACGCCTCAGAGAGGAGCAAAGCGCTGAGAAGGCAGCATGGGCTGGCGCCAGGACAGGTAAGACCCTGGGCTAGGATGGGCTCCCGAGCGAAACCCTCCCAGGTCCAGAGAGCGCCAGGAATTCGCCCGGGCCACAAAGCTAGGCCTTCGTGACCCAGGGCCCCATGTGGCAGCGCACCACGTGCTTGTCCCCGCCACCCCTTCCCTTCTGCCTGAACGCTGCCGTTGCCCGCAGGTCAAGCACCGAGCTGCGCAAGGAGAAATCCCGGGACGCGGCCCGGAGCCGGCGCAGCCAGGAGACCGAGGTGCTGTACCAGCTAGCGCACACGCTGCCCTTCGCTCGCGGGGTCAGCGCCCACCTAGACAAGGCCTCCATCATGCGCCTAACTATCAGCTACCTGCGTATGCACCGCCTCTGCGCTGCAGGTGAGCCTGGCCCTGGGAAACTGCGTCCCAGGAAAGCCCCGCCCCCGGGAGTTCCCAGCGCGGCGAAGCCCCGCCCTTGGGAAAACTACACTCCAAGGAGGCCCCGCCCCCGGGAAGCCGGATCCCGACAAGGCCCCGCCCCTTGATGATGTCTTCCTGGCTCATTGCCACCTTCCTTGGAGTCCACTCCGCCGGCGAGACCCCGCCTCCTTCGAGTTCTGGGCAAGCCGGAGCCCAGTTCCCTGGGAAATCCCTCCAGTTTAGATGTCCGCCTCCATAGGACTCTAAGGAATGGAAGCCGATAAGCACCAAAGGCGCCTCAACCCGTAGTAGTTGGTGCCCTGTGAGACCTTGGCTAGGTCTGTCCCTTTATAATAAATACTCCTGCGAGGCGCTACCTCCCATTCTTTTTCACTTGGGAGAGCCCCTCTGCCCTTTCTCCTTCCCTTCTCTTCCCCTTTTTCTATCCCCTGTTCTTTTAGAAACCATCCTCTTGGATCCCCCACCCAATTAAAGTTTCACTTTGCAGGAGCCTTTCCATCCCCCCCACCCCACACTCCTTGGTTTCCCAGAACTCTGAAAAGATTTGCTTGTAGGGGAAGTTCAGTGATCTAATGGGGCCCTTCCCTATTAGAATTCCCTGCCTCACAGAATTGTACTTTTCTAGGAGGTTCTGGCCCTTTTAAATTTTGTCCACTGGGAGTTGTTGCTTCTTTAGAATTCTGACCCCCTGGGGAAGACCCAGAGACCCTGGGTGGCACAGACAGTTAAGCGCTCGATTACCAACCAAAAGCTTGGCAAACTCACATTGGAAGAAAGGCCTGGCGATCTGCTTCCGAAAGGTCACAGCCTTGAAAACCCTATGGAGTGCAGTTCTAATCTGCAGCACATGGGGTTGCTATGAGTTGGAATCGGCTCAAAGGCTACTCTTTTTGGGGGGGCGTAGGGGTATTTGGTTTGGGGAAGACCCAGCATTCCAAGAATTCTGAGCCCATGGGAGGCCTGCCGCCTTAGAATTTTGACCCCTGGGAGTTCCATTCTCTTAGAATTCTGTCCTCCTAAAAGGCCCACCCCCTTAGAATTCTTTTCTCTTGGGAGACCCCACCTCCTTAGAATTCTGTCTTCCTGGGAGGCTCTGCTCTCTTAGAATTTCTTTCCTTGGTGGTCCTGCCTACTTCCTTGGGACTTCAGACCACTGGGATGTGTCCCCACTCACCTGGGGCACCTGTAGCTTCCTCTGAGGGAGGTGAGCCAGTGTGGGCCTGTGGCTGACTAGAACAATCCCCGGTGCCCCCTGCCCCGGTGCCAGGGGAGTGGAACCAGCTGGGAGCAGGGGGAGAAGCACTGGATGCCTGTTACCTGAAGGCCTTGGAGGGCTTCGTCATGGTGCTCACAGCTGAGGGAGACATGGCTTACCTGTCGGAGAATGTCAGCAAACATCTGGGCCTCAGTCAGGTGAGAGTTGATGCCTGCTTTATACCTGGGCCTGTGCTGGGTGATGCTGGGAATACAGGGGTGACCAGGACAGCTCTGGCCCTGACTTCATGGGGCTCACAGTACAGAGGGGGGACAGACATGTCACCTAACAGAAAGATTCAGACTGGGCAGGGCTGTGGCAGCCTATGGGAGAAGTGGGGGCTGCAGATAATACAGACCTTCCTGGAGGAAAAGACAACTGAGCTGCAGCCTGAAGGAGTTAGCCAGGTAAAGGGGTGTGGGGAATGGATGGAACCAGTGAGGACTGGGAATGTACAAGGCAGAGGGAACAGATCTTGCAAAGGCCCAGAGGTGGGATAAAACAAAGCATTTTGGTATAGAGACCAAAGTTTATTATTAGTGGTTACTAGGGGCAGGAGGAAGAAGGAAAGGAGGAAGTCATTGTTTAGGAAACATTAAGTTTCTGTTGATGGTAATGGAAATTTGGCAACAGATGCTGGTGATGGTTGTACAACATGATTTTTGTAATAGATATCACTAAATCGTACATGTGAAAAATGTTAAATCGGCAAATCTTGTCTTATATATATTTTTACAAAAATAAAAAAAGCATTTGGAGGAAATAAAGAAGTTTACCCTGGCTAGGTGCAGGATAAGGAGCCCTGGTGGTGCAATGGTTAAGCCCTCGGCTGCTAACTGAAAGGTGATCTGCTCCCATAAAGATTACAGCCTAGAAAACCCCATGGGCCAGTTCTATTCTGTCACATGGGGTCGCTATGAGTCACAATTGACTTGATGGCACCTGACAACAACAACAAGGTGCAAAATACAATGGGAGAAGTTGAGAGAAAAAAAGCTAGAGGGGTCAGCAGGGACCAGATAATTTAGGGCCCAATTAGCGGGTTTATCTCCAGGGCACTGGGGAACCATGGAAGGATTTTTAAGCAGGTGAGAGGTTGTGTCAGAGGGATGGAATCCAATTTACATTTCTGAAGATCCCTCTAGCAGCCATATGGAGATAGAACTGAAGGGACTAAGATCAGAGGCGGGGAGACCAGCAAGGAAGTGAATTCAGGGAGTCAAGTGAGAGAAGAGAGGTGGGGGCAGAGGCCAAGGGGGTGGGAAGACTTCCAACTCATCCTTTCAGTGAGCCCTATGAGACAGTTACCATTTGTCTTGGATTGAATTATGTCCCCCCAAAAAATGTGTCAACTTGGTTAGGCCATGATTCCCAGCGTTGTGTGGTTGTCCTCCATTTTGTGATTGATATAATTTTCCTACATGTTGTAAATCCTATTCTCTGCCTGTGGTTAATGAGGCAAGATTAGGTTATGTTGAAGAGGATTAGGGTGGGATGTAACATCGTTACTCAGGTCACATCCCTGATCCAATGTAAAGGGAGTTTCCCTGGGGTGTGGCCTGCACCACCTTTTATCTTACAACAGATAAAAGAGAGAAGGGAGCAGAGAGGCATGGGGACATCATACCACCAAGAAACAAGAGTCAGGAGAATAGCTTGTCCTTTGGACCTCGGCTCCCTGCTCTGGGAAGCTCCTCAACTAGGGGAAGATTGATGACAAGGACCTTCCTCCAGAGCCGACAGTGAGAGAAAGCCTTTCCCTGGAGCTGGCACCCTGAATTCGAACTTCTAGCCTACTAGACTGTGGGAGTATAAGCTTCTATTTGCTAAAGCCATCCACTTGTGATGTTTCTCTTACAGCAGCACTAGATAACTAAGATACCGTGTTTTTTTCTGTTTCACATAAATGGGGTCTATCTTAGTCTTCTAGTGCTGCTGTAACAGAAATACCACAAATGGGTGGCTTTAACAAACAGAAATTTATTTTCTCACAGTTTAGGAGGCTAGAAGTCCAAATTCAGGGTGCCGGCTCTTGGGGAAGCCTTTCTATCTCTGTTGGCTCTGGAGGAAGGTCCTTGTCTCTTTCAGCTTCTGCTCCTGGGCAATCTTCATATGGCTTGGCATCTCTCTTCCCCTATCTCTGCTTCTCTTGCTTGCTTGTTTAATCTCTTTTATGTCTCAAAAGAGATTGATTCAAGATACAGCCTACGCTAATCCTGCTCCTCTAATATAACAAAGGCAGCTCACTCCTCAAATGGGATTATAACCAAAGGCATAGAGGTTAGGATTTACAACACATATTTTTGGGGGACACAGTTCAATCCCTAACAGGCTCCATAGTTGGTGTAGTTTCCCTGCCTCAACACCCCACTCCTGGTACCAATTTATCTATTAGTTTCAGCTCTGGGGCTCATAAAGGTGAATGTCTCAAGGTCACAAATCTAGGAAGTGGCAGAGCGAGGATTCGAATCCAAGTACAAGAAGCGTTGTCAGAAGAGGGCATCCTCGTTCTCTCCCCTACTCACAGTCGCTGGTGCCACCACCACCAGACTGTGAACTGATGTGGGTCCTTTTCCTCTGTGTCCACTGCTCTCAGCACCAGTCTCCCTTCATGAATTGAAAAGAGGAGTTGGGTCTTTGCTTTGTCAAAAAGACGTGATTTGAATGAGGTCTCATCTCAGGGCCTTAGCATTTGCTGTTCCCACTACCTGGATGGAGCAAACAGTTTGCTCTGGGCTACTAACCAAAAGGTTGGCGATTCAAATCCACCAGCGGTGCTGCAACAGAAAGGCCTGGCGATCTCCTTCTGTAAAGATTACAGCCAAGAAAACCCTATGGAGCTCAATTCTATTCTGTAACACATGCGGTCTCCATGAGTCAGAATCAGCTCTATGGCAATGGGTTTGGTTTGTTTGGTTTTCTACCTGGAGCACTCTTGCTCCAAAGAGCCACAAGGCCACCTCCCACTCTGTTCAGCTCTCAGTTTAAATACCACCTCCTCAAAGAAGCTATCCCTGACCACTCTTCCTAAAATAGCACCCCTATCATTTCATTCCCTGCTTTATACACGTTGTTGTGGTGGTTGTTAGTTGCTGTCGAGTCAATTCCAACATGTGGTGACCCCAAGTGTTACAGAGTAGAACTGCTCCTTAGGGTTGTCTTGGCTGTCATCTTAACGGGAGCAATTTAGCAGGCCCTTCTTCCACAGTACCACTGGGTAAGTTTGAACCGCCCACCTTTAGGTTAGTAGTCCAGTGCAAACTGCGTGACCTAAGGCACAGTTTGCTTTATCTATATTATTTGTTATGTTATTATTATGCATATACATGTATTGTTTGAGTTTGGTTTGGTTTGTTATTGTCTGTCTCCCCTTCCTAGACAGGAACCTCTGCAAGGTGGGGATTTTGTCTATGTGGTCGCTGTATGGCCATCCCATTTAGAAGAGGGCTTGGCCCATAGTAGGTGCTGAATGAGTGTTGGTGAGTGAAAGAATGAGTGAATGAATGAATGAGGAGACTAGTGAAGTAATCCAGCCTCTGAATCAGGGCAGGGGCATGAGGATGCAGAGGAGGAGATGATCAGAAGTCCTGATAAGAGCCTGTTCCCTCTAACACCTTCTCCACTCCCCTCACAGCTTGAGCTCATCGGACATAGTGTCTTTGATTTCATCCATCCCTGTGACCAAGAGGAGCTTCAGGATGCCCTGACCCCCAGGCAGAGTGAGTGCCCTGGAGGCCTTCTGTCACCATTTTACAGATGAGGAAAGTGAGGCACCGCCCTTCCCTCAGCATATCCCCTCTTCCTCTGAAACACTGGACTGAGAGAAATGTGAAGGGGGAGGACACAGCCCTGCCCTGGGGTCCAACAGGACATGGCCCTGCCCTGGGGTTCTGAGGGGACATTGCCCTGCCTGGGGGTCTGAGGGGATGCAGCCCTGCCCTGGGGTCTGAGGGGACATAGCCCTACCCTGGGGTCTGAAGGGATATAGCCCTACCCTGGGGTCTGAGGGGACACAGCCCTACCCCAGGGTCTGAGGGGACATAGCCCTACCCTGGGGTCTGAGGGGACATGGTCCTACCCTGGGGTCTGAGGGGACATGGCCCTGCCCTGAGGTCTGAGGGGACATGGCTCTGCCCTGGGGGACCTTCTCTGGTTCCAGGTCCCGGTTTTGGAGGTGAGGCTGGAGAGACTTTAGTGGCAGGGTGCTGGAGGGAACTGGGGCCTGCCCCACACTGCCAGGTAACTCACCCCCTCCTGTGGCCCTCCCCAGGCCTGTCCAAGAAGAAGCCGGAGGCTCCCACTGAGCGGTGCTTCTCCTTGCGCATGAAGAGCACCCTCACCAGCCGCGGGCGCACCCTCAACCTCAAAGCGGCCACCTGGAAGGTGGGTGGGGCCTGGGTGGAGAAGCACACGGGCTGAGGGCTGCCGGAGCTGAGCCTGAGTCCCTAAAGTCCTTGAGGGGGTCGGACCAGGAGTCCCCTGGGTGGGGATCTGCAGACTCTCTCAGGCTGGGTCTAGTGGGTCCTAGGGCATCTAAGAGGTTGGGTGTCTATGGAGTTGGGGTCTGGGAAGTCCTTGTAATCTTTTCTTAGGCTAAATCTCTGTGGGCCTAGAGCTTGGGGTTCTCAGCCCCTGAGCCTGGGTTTCTATGGGGTTGGGGTCTGGGGGATCTTCAGAGCCCCTAAGCCTAGATCTCTATGGGGCTGGAATTTGGGGGTTGTCAGAGACCCCTGAGCCTGGCTCTCCATGGGGCTGGGGTCTGGGGGTCCTCAGAGTTCCATGAGCCGGGTTTCTGTAGCCCTCAGGGATTTCTTCTAGGCTCCCTATGGGGCCCACGGAGACCCATCTCCTGGCCCCATGGGTGTCCCAGGCCCAGTGATACACTGACAGAGGTGCCACAGGCTGTACCCTACTGAACCCCCCCAACCCCCAGGTGCTGCACTGCTCCGGGCACATGAGGGCCTACAAGCCCCCTGCACAGACGCCCCCCGACCTGGAGCCCCCCCTGCGGTGCCTGGTGCTCATCTGTGAGGCCATCCCCCACCCGGGCAGCCTGGAGCCCCCGCTGGGCCGGGGGGCCTTCCTCAGCCGCCACAGCCTGGACATGAAGTTTACCTACTGTGACGAGAGGTGGGCAGCAGCGGCTGCCCCCAGATACGTGCCCCAATTCACTGACTGTTCCTCATCCCCTTACCCCCGTGTGTTTCTCTCTCTCTGTCTGTCTCTCTGTGACTCCAGCTATCTCTGTCTGTGTCTCTCTGTGTCCCTCTCTGATTTTTTTTGTGGGTCTTCTGATCTTCAATTGTCCCTCTGTCTCTCTTTCTGAGGGTCTCCCTCCTTGTCCTTCTGTTGCTTTCCTTGAATGAAATCGATTTGTGTAAAGCCATTCATACAGTGTCCAACACACAGGAAGTACTCAGGAAACTGTCTTTATTAATTCTCCTTCTGTCCTTCCTATACTGGGTTGGATAGTTGCTGTTGTTAGCTGCCATCAAGTGGATCCCCAACTCATGGCAACCCCATTCACAATGGAACAAAATGGACCATTGTGATCCACAGGGTTTTCATTGGCTGATTTTTGGAAGTCGATCACCAGGCCTTTCTTCCTAGTCCATCTTAGTCTGGAAGCTCCACTGAAACCTGTTCAGCATCACAGCAACACATGAGCCGCCACAGCCGGTTGGATGGTGGATGTACATGAGATGTACTGGCCAGGAATTGAAGCTGGGCTGGATAGTGTTGCCCCAAAATTCATGTCCTTCCCAGAACCTCAGAATGTGGCCTTATTTGGAAATAATATTTGCAGATGTAATTCATTAAGATGAGGTCATACTGGAGTAGGGTGAGCCCTTAATCCAGTGTGACTAGTGTCCCTAGAAGAAGGGGAGAAGAGACACGGAGACACACACAGGGAAGATGGCCTTGGGATGACGTTGGCAGACGTTGGAGTGATGCTGTCATAAGCCAAGGAATGCCTGGGGCTACTAGAAACTGGAAGAGATCAGGAAAGATTCTCCCCTAGAGCCTCTGAAGGGAACACAGCCCTGCCAGCTCTTTGATTTCAGACTTCTGGTCTCCAGAACTGTGAGACAATAAATTTCTGTTGTTTTAAGCCACCCAGTTTGTGGTACTTTGTGATGGCGGCTCTAGGAAGTGAATGCACTTCCCTTTCCTTCTTGTATCTCTTTCTCTTCCCTCTGTCCTTCTTTCGCTTCCTTCTTCCCTTAATTTTTCTACGTCTTCCCTCTTCCTCTCACTGTGGAGTGGTGCTTAGGAACGGTGGCTCTGGCTGAATTCAGGCTACTTGAGTTTAAATCCTTGACGAGGTGACTTCTCTTCCCCGTGCCTCACTCTCCTCATCTGTCTTATGGGAATAATAATAGAACCTTCCTTATCCAGCTGTTCTGAGCACTCAGTGAGTTGCCCAGCGCAGAGCACTATGTTGTTGTTGTGAGGTGCCATTGAGTTGGTTCCGACTCACAGCGACCCGGTGCACCACAGAACGAAACACTGCCTGGTCGTGCGCCATGCTCACAATCCTTGTTATGCTTGAGCCCATTGTTGCAGCCACTGGGTCAATCCATCTCATTGAGGATCTTCCCTCTTTTTCGCTTACACTCTACTCTACCAAGCACGATGTCCTTCTCCAGGGAGGATCCCTCCTGACAACATGTCCAAAGTATGTGAGACGAAGTCTCACCATCCTCGCTTCTAAGGAGCATTCTGGTTGTACTTCTTCCAAGACAGAGTTGTCTGTTCTTCCGGCAGTCCCTGGTATATTCAATATTCTAATAGAGTGCTATAGAATGTATTTTTTTAATCATCATCATAATTTTTTATTTCTTTCCATTCTTTCTTCTTCTCTGATTTTTCTTTCTCCTCTTCCTTCCCCCCTATTTTTTCACTCTCTCTCTCTTTCACCCTTACCTTTTTCTTCCCTTGCCTTCTCTCCCTCTTGTATTAGCTTCCTGTTGCTGCTGTCTAGTGACATCCCTAGGGTTGGTGTCACCCCGTGTGGTAACTCATGATGTCACCCCCCCTATGCTAATTACCACAATATTGTAGCTAAAACACCAGAAAAATTAACAAACTCAGTGACTATAAAAACACCGGCAGCAACGAAAAGAACAGCCCGTGCTTGTAGCGCATGCAGACAAAACCACATGATCTGAAGCATCGTTGCAATTGGCTAATAATGACCGCTCTGACTGAGTGCACGAGAAGGTTCAAAAAGTAAATTAGCATAGAGTTTTAGCCTTGTAGGTATATTGATACACGTAGGCTGGGCTTATGAAAAATTATTTGTTGTTACAACTAACCACGGGGATGTTTTTATAAAAAATAATAATAAATTTATGTTGAAACTGCACAAAAATTTTATAGACAGTCATTTTGGTGTCACCCCCTCTGACAGTGTCACGCAGTGTGTCCTGCACACTCTGCATTCCCCCTAGTGACGTCACTGCTGCTGTTTAACACATTATCAAACAATACAGATTCACTATCTCACAGCTCTGGAGGTCAGAAGTCTGAAACTAAAAAACAAACTCATTGCTGTTGAGTCGATTCTGACTCAAAGCAACCCTATAGGACAGAGTAGAACTGCCCCAGAGGGTTTCCAAGGAGCCACTGGTGGATTTGAACTGCCAACCTTTTGGTTAGCAGCTGTAGCTCACCATAGCTCTTAAGCACTGCACCACCAGGGCTCCCAGAAGTCTGAGAAGAATCTTAAAAAAAAACCAAAAACCAAACCTGTTGCTGTGGAGTCGATTATGACTCATGGCAACCCCCCATGTGGTCCCTGGGTGGTGCTAACAGTTTGCACTTGACTGCTAACCTAAAGCTTGGCAGTTCGAATCCACCCAGCAGTGCCTCGGAAGAAAAGCCTGACAATCTACTTCCGTAAAGATTACAGCCAGGAAAACCCTATGGAGCTCAGTTCTGCACCGTAACACATGGAGTCTTCATAAAGTGAGCCTTATGGGGCTGAAATCAGGGGGTCGACAGGGCAGGTTCCTTCTGGAGGCTCTAGGGGAGAATCTATTTCATCACCTTTTGCAGCTTCTAGAAGCTGCCTACATTCCTTGGCTGGTGGCCCCTTCCTCCATCTTTAGAGTGCATCACTCCAACCTCTGCTTCTAGCGTCACATCTTCTCTGACTCTGACCTTCCTGCCTCCCTCTTATAAGGACCCTTTGTGATTACATGGGGCCCAGCTGGCTAATCCAGGATCACCTCCACATCTCAACATCCTTCATCACATCTGCAAAGTCCCTTTTGTCATGTAAGGTAACATATTCATAGGTTCTGAGGATTAGGACATGGACATCTTGGGGGACAATTATTCAACCTACCACATCTCTCTTTCACTATTTCTCACTCTCTCCCTTTCTCTTCTTCATAATCCTGTCTTTCTCCATCTTGCTGGCTTCATCCCTGTGTCCCCTGCCCTTCCCTCTCCCCACCACCCCACCCCAGCCAGCTGAATTCTGGCCTGACCAGGCTCCGTGCACCCAGGGACGGATTACCCAATAAGCAAGGTACGCACGGGCTTAGTTGTACTTACTTACTAATTTGTAATGCACAATTTCACTTGTTTTTCACCACGTTTGATGTGAAATTGTGCACTATAGATTAGTAAGTAAACACAATTAAGCCCGTGCGTACCTTGCTTACTATAAACCCGTTTGTACATACTGCTTACTGGCTAATCCGCCCCTGTGTGCACCCTACCCCCAGGATTGCCGAGGTCGCTGGCTACAGCCCTGAGGACCTGATTGGATGTTCTGCCTACAAGTACATCCACGCCCTGGACTCCGACGCGGTCAGCAAGAGCATCCACACCTGTGCGTGCCCTTCCCCAGGCCTGAGCCCCCAGCCTGACCCCAAACCCAGCCCCTAGCTCCCCAGGGAGCCTCCCCTGACCCAACTAGCTCCCCAGCTCCCACATCCCAGGAGCCTCCCCTCCACACACACAAGTTCCCCAAACTCCAAGGCACCTTCTCTTCCCCAACCCATGCCAACACTAGCTCCCTCTTCCGCAAACTCCAAGGAAACTTCTCCGCCCTGGCCCCCTCATAGCCAACTACCGGCCCCCAGACCCTTCCCCTCCCCAGTTGCCCCTTCTGCGACCCTCATCCCTCTCTATCCCCCTTCCCAGTGCTGAGCAAGGGCCAGGCAGTAACGGGACAATATCGCTTCCTGGCCCGGAGTGGTGGCTACCTGTGGACCCAGACCCAAGCCACTGTGGTGTCAGGGGGCCGGGGCCCCCAGTCTGAGAGTATTGTCTGCATCCACTTCCTGATCAGGTAAGCAAGAGGAAGTGGGATGGTTGAGTGTGTGGGTCTGGTCTACAAGTATGTGGACGGGTATCGGGTGTGCATATGGGTGAGCATGTGTATCATGCATAAGTGTAGGCTCCAGGCCAGGGTCAACTACCGTGAGTCAAACCCCAGCTCTGCAACTTACTTGCTGTGTGAGCTGACTCCTGCTTCGCCCCCCCTTCTCACTCCGTCTCCAGACTACCCTGGCTTCCTCAGTGTTCTTGGAACAGGCCAGACTCTTTTCTGCCTCAGGGCCTTTGCATATGCAGTTTCCTCTACCCAGAATGCTTTTCTTCCCTTCTCCCCTTTCTCCTGAGTTATGCCCACTTACTCTTCTGTTGTCCGCTCGGACATCACTTCCTGAAAGAACCTTTACCTGAACCCCCACACTAGGTCAGGTCTCCCATTTTTGCTCCTAGTATACTGTACTTTTGCCCCAAACTCGTTGCCATCGAGTCGATTCCGACTCATAGCGACCCTATAGGACAGAGTAGAACTGCCCTATAGGGTTTCCAAGGAGCAGCTGGTAGATTCAAACTGCTGACCTTTTGGTTAGCAGCCGAGCTCTTAACCGCTGCCCTATCAGCGCTCCTCTTTTGCCCCAGAGCACTTAAAACCATTTGTAAGTATTTATTTGTGTGTTCAACCAGGCCTCCCTGATTACGCTTTTCAAAATTGCAAAATTTTCAAAATTCCCCTTCTCTGTTTTCTCCTCTTACTTTTCACTATCTGAGTCTCTGGATAGTGCAAATAGTTAAGCGCTGGGCTACCAAAACCAAAAGTTTGGTGGTTCAAACCCACCTAGGGGCACCTCAGAAGAAAGGTCTGGTGATCATCTTCTGAAAGTTCACAGCCATGAAAACCTTATGGTGCATAATTCTACTCTGACACGCATGGGGTCACCACGAGTCAGAATCGATTCAACAGCAACTGGTGCGGTTTGTATATGTGTTTATTTTTTTTCCACTCTCTAACCCAGCTCTGTCCAATAAAGTGTGATGCAAGCCACAGATGTCATTTTGAGTTTCCTAGCCACCACGTTAAAAAAGTAAAAAGTTGAAAATAATGTTAATAACATGTTTTATTTTATCCAGCGTATCCAAACATGATCATTTCAACATGTAATCAATATAAAAATTATTAGTGAGATATTTTAGATTCTTTTTTTCATACTCAGTCTTTGAAATCTTGTGTATACCTTACACTTAACGGCAGATCTCAATTCAGACTAGCCACATTTCATCTGCTCCAAAGCCACCTGGGGCAAGTTAATGTTGTATTGAATGATGCAAGTCTGACATTATCTGTTTATCAGTCTGTCGGGGGCAGTGGTGGCTCAGTGGTAGAATTCTCACCTTCCATGTGGGAGACCCAGGTTTGATTCCTGGCCAATGCACCTCATGTGCAGCCACCACCCATCTGTCAGTGGAGGCTTTTGTATTGCTATGATGCTGAACAGGTTTCAGTGGAGCTTCCAGACTAAGATAGACTAGGAAGAAAGGCCTGGAGATCTACTTCCAAAAATCAGCCAATGAAAACCGTACAGATCACAGCGGTCTGGATCGTTTCATTGTGTATGGGGTCAACATGAATCAGGGACCAATCTGATGGCAGCCAACAGCAACTATCTGCCTTCCTTCCTGTCTGTCTACCCACCTACCTATCTGTAAAAGATACTCTGTATCTTTATTTATCCTAAATAATAATGTATTTATCCTAAGTAATAGTGTATTTAGGATAAATAAAGATATATCTAGTTAACATAAAGATACATATTATGTTTTGTAACTTGTTGTTGTTGGGTGCTGTCGAGTCAATTCCGACTCTTAGTGACCCCGTGTATAACAGAACAAAACCCTGCCCGGTCCTGCGCCATCCTCACAATTGTTGCTATGTTGGAGCCCATTGCTACAACCGCTGTGTCCGTCCATCTCGTTGAGGGTCTTCCTCTTTTTTGCTGACCCTCTACTTTACCAAGCATTTTTGTAACTAGATAGATACACTTAACATGAAAATGATATATTTTATTTAAGACCTGTCTTCTCCCACAATCATTTAAGGCCCACGAGGGCAGAGAATTTTTTTTTTTTTTAGTTGTACTTTAGATGAAAGTTTACAGCTCAAGTTAATCTCTCATACAAAATTTTATACCTATATTGTCATGTGACACTAGTTGCAATCCCTACAGTGTGACAGCACACTCCCCCTTTCCACCCCAGGTTTCCCGTGTCCATCCAACCAGCTCCTGACCCTTCCTACCTTCTCATCCCGCCTCCAGACAGCAGCTGCCCATTTGGTCTCATGTATCTGCTTGAACTAAGAAGCACACTCTTCAAGAATATTATTTTATGTTTTATAGTCCAGTCTAACCTTTGTTTGAAGAGTGGTCTTCAGGAATGGTTTTAGTTTTGGGTTAACAGAGCGTCCAGGGGCCGTGGCTTCGGGGTTCCTCTGGTCTCAGTCAGACCATTAAGTCTGGTTTTTTTTACGTGAATTTGAGTTCTGTTCCACACTTTTCTCCTGGTCCGTCAGGGACTCCCTGTTGTCTGCCCTGTCAGGGCGGTCATTGATGGTAGCTGGGCACCATCTAGTTCTTCTGGCCTCAGGCTGATGGAGTCTCTGGTTTATGTGGCCCTTTTGTCTCTTGGGCTAATATGAGGGCAGAGAGTTTTGCTCGTCTCACTGCTGAATTCCAAGTTCCTAGAATACTGTCTGACACACAGTAGGTGCTCAATAAACCTTCGTTTAGAGAAAAATGAATAATGTTCTTATCTGCCTTCCTGCTAGCCTGAACTCTGCGAGGGCAAGGCCTAGGCCTGTCTTGTTCACCTCTGTCTCCAGTGCTCAGCCCGGCGTCTGGCTTATAGTTAGTGCTCAATAAACAATAACAAACAAGTACATAAACAATAGCAACAAACATGTACATAGTGCTCGCTTCCTGCCAGGTGGAGTTCTAAGCACTCTATACATTAACTCATGTAGTCTTCATAACAACCTGAGAGGAGGTACTATTATTATTCACTGTTGTTGCTGTTAGTTGCCATTGAGTAGCTCCAACTCATGGCGACCTTGTGTATAATAGAACATTCTTGATTCTGCACCATCTTCGTGATCGTTGGTATATTTGAGTCCACTACTGCAGCTGGGGAGCCCTGGTGGTGCAGTGGTTAAGAGCTAGGGTGTGCTATGGCTGCTAACCAAAGGGTCAGCAGTTCAAATCCACCAGCCCTCCTTGGAAACCCTATGGGGCAGTTCTGCTCTGTCCTATAGGGTCGCTATGAGTCAGAATCGACTCGATGGCAACAGGTATTGCACCTGTTATGTGTATCATCTCATTGATGGTCTCCCTCGTTTTCGCTGACCCTCCACTTTACCAAACAGGATGTCTTTTTCTAGCCGTGTGTCTTTCCTGATGACGTGTCCAAAGTAAGCAAGTCGAAGTCTTGGCATCTTCACCTCTAAGGAACATTCTGGTTGTATTTCTTCTAAGACTGATTTGTTCATTCTTCTGGCAGTCCATGGTATATTTAATATTCTTCACCACACAGTCTGAGTGCATCAATTCTTCCATCTTCCGTTTTTGTTATCCAGCTTTCACATGCATGGGAGGCGATTGAAAGCACCATGGCTTGAGTCAGATGTACCTTAGTCCTCAAAGTGACATCTTTGCTTTTTAACACTTTAAAGAGGTCTTTTGCAGCGGATTTGCCCAATGCAATATGTCCTTCTTTACAGATGAGGAAAATGGAGCCCAGAGAGGTGCACTCACTTATTTGAGGTCACACAGCTTGTAAGCAGCAGAGCTGGGATTTGAATCCAAGCTGCTGGCTGTAGAATCCTTGCTCTTAACCACCATACATACCGCTCATCTAGCTAGTGTTTGCGGAATGAATGAAGGAGTGAGCTCCATGTGACATGTGTGCCTGTGTTTTTCAGGGGGATGGGGGTGGCTTCAATCCAGCCTAAATTAAGATGTTTCCGGTCCATGAGGGACTTGGTGAGGGTGAGGAGGGGTCATAGCTTCTTTAGCACTCAGCTGCTTAACTGAAGTCTGTGGTTCAAACCCACCGGCTGCTCTGCGGGAGAAAGATGTGGCAGTCTGCTTCTGTAAAGGTTTACAGACTTGGAAACCCCATGGGGCAGTTCTACTCTGTCCTACAGGGTCAGTATGAGTTGGAATTGACTCATGGCAAAGGGTTTGGTTTGGGAGTCCCAGGCCCGCCCACATACCTTTCTGTATGGTGTTATGCAAATGAGATGCAAACAAGGGCCTGGTCCTCAGCCCCAGACCAATTCCCCAGTCACTAATTTCCCCTTCAAACATCAGGATTGTCTTCTGCAGCTACAGGCTGGGGGCGGGAGATGCGGGGGACATCAGAAGGGTGTATTTATAAATCTGTCCCCTTACATGTGAAAAATGTCTATGAATAGAGACTTCATAAATATCATCTTATTCATAAAAATATACCTCTGTCAATTCTCACTTGGTAACATAAATCAAGAATATATTGAAAATATATTCTTCATCAATACGTTTATAAGGCTATGTTCTTAAGTAAATATCTATAAAAAGAACAGTTCTTTTGCCTTTCATTCTCCTTCCCCTCTGCCCCTCGGTCCCCCCACCCCCCGCTCTTCCCCTCAGTCTCCCCTCTCTGCCCTTCAGTCCCCCTCCTCCCTGCCCCTCAGTCTCCCCTCTCTGCCTCTCCATCCCCCCTCTCACTGTCCCTCGGTTCTCCATCTCTCTGCCCCCTCGGTCTCCTCTCTCTTTACCCCTCAGTTTTCCCTCCCCCTCCCCCACCCCTATTACATACCAGCCCTTTTTTCTGTCTTCCCTTTAACAGAGGGAGCTTGGGAAGCGACACCCTTCACTTTCTTGTAAATGCCATTATAACGAAAAGCAGGCAACAAAAATGAACTCCTTGAAAGAAACAAGTATACGTATACGTGGCAAATTCTTTTCCGAGAAACACTCTCCAGCCCCTGGACGAGGTTGCCTCCTGTGACAGGACCCTGCGTGAGGGGGCTGCCTGGGAGAGGACACGGCCCCTCCCTGACTCCTACTCCCCTCTCTGCCCTGTACCCCAGCCGGGTGGAGGAGACCGGAGTGGTGCTGTCCCTGGAGCAGACGGAGCGACACTCTCGCAGACCCGCTCAGCGGGCCACCACCTCTCAGAAGGATGCCCCCAGTCCTGGGGACAGCCTCGGTATGGGCTGGCCGGGCTGGGGGTGGTGGGCTGCGTCCCTGGGATGATTACTTCAGACTCTTGTCACCCCATACTCTAAATCCTGCTGTGGATCCCCATTGCCTCTGCCCCTCAGCCTGTGCCTCTCTTTTGCCTCTCTACTCTTCAGCTTCCCATAAACCCCTTGACCCTCCCAAATCCCGCTCCTTTTCACCTCTTCCTTCTTTCTCCTCCTCCCCCTAGTCCCTCCCTGTTTGTCCTTCAAGGCCCCACCTTCTCCATACTGTTGCTGGCAGCCCGCCTGGCTGTGGGGCGGGTTGCTGCTGTCCTTTCTTTTTCTGGCTTGGAGCCACTTCTTTTTATTATTAGTTTTTAATTTTCATCTTTTTTTGTTGTGGTAAATATATAGGTAACAAAGCATTTGCCACTTCAACCAGTCTTCACATGTGCAGTTCAGTGACATTAAATATGTTCATTATGTTGTTCAACTATTGCCCTTACTGAATTTGGAGCCACTTCTTGACCTCTGAGGACCTTAGACTCCCCTTGAGTGAGGGCCTTGGACCAGGCCATTTTCCTAACATGTAAGCCCCCTGCTTCTGTGCAGCTGGGGAATCGGGGCTTGGCCATGTGCTCCAGCCCTGGTAGTGCAACAGTTAAGCGCTCAGCCACTAACAGAAAAGTTAGCAGTTTGAACCGACCCAGTGGCTCCCTAGGAGAAAGACCTGGCGATCTGCTCCTGTAAAGATGACAGCCTAGAAAACCCTATGGGGCAGTTCTACCCTGTCACATGGGGTTGTTAGGAGTCCAAAATCCACTCGATAGCACCTGACAACAGCTGTGCTGATTTTAAATATGGAAGCACTTCTGCACCTTTGGCAAATTGCTATGGTCTTTGCTAACCGGGTGCCCCCCCCCCCCCCCCCGCCTGCCCTGACCCCTCCCCTACGGCCCTCTGGGGCCTTTCCACAATTTGACAATCAAAGGGTTAATACCTGTCCCAGCAGGGGCTTTCCAGAACCCTTCCCCCCATCATTAAGAATGATTTGCACCCCCTTGATACCCCAACTGTCTGACATTGTCTCCTACTCCTACCCTTGAGCTCAAATGTCTAGACCATCTGCCTGTTGACATTCTGGTGTCTGTCCTCATTGGTGGTTGAAGATGTTAATTATGTTCCCTGGGATCAGCAGTGGAGGGCTCAGTCCTGTGGACCTGGCTGACCACCCCCACGTCCTCTCCATTTCGACGTGTCCCGCAGACACCCCTGGTCCCCAGATCCTGGCCTTCCTGCATCCCCCTGCCCTGAGTGAAGCTGCCCTGGCCGCTGACCCTCGCCGTTTCTGTAGCCCTGACCTCCGCCGCCTCCTCGCGCCCATCCTGGATGGGGTTTCGGTGGCTGCCACCCCCAGCACACCCCCGACTGCACGGCGCCCCCAAAGTCCTCTTCCGGTAAGCAGTCCCACCCACTTGAGGCCTCAGGATCCATGCTATCTTGGCCTTTTACTTGAATCTTGCTGTTCTCTGGGCCTCAGTTTCTCCATCTGTATAGTGGGAAGGTTGGGATGAGATGGGATCTGGGGTTCCTTTAAGACCTAGGTTCTAGATTCTTCAACTGTTATGGTTCCAGAGTCCGGACCCCACCTGAGATGTTTGGTGCCGGCACAGGTGACCTCCCTGACATGTGACCAAGGGTCCAGGGTCTCTGACCTTTGACCTCAAGGAGTTAGGAATGTGTAATGTCTTGAGTCACCCAGACCTGGATTCAAATCCTGAATCTGCCACTTATCAGCTGTGTTACCCTGGGGAAGTGAATTCTTCAGTTTCTTCATCTGCAAAATGAGGATAATAATGAGTAACCACTTCATTGGTTATTGTGATGGTTAATGAGATCATTCATGGTTAAGTACTTCAGAGGGGCCTGGCACCATGTAGATGCCCAACAGACTATGGACTTTACCATTTTTCCTTAGGGTTCAGATAGTCAGACCTTTGACGTCAGGGGTCCATTTGACCCTGACTTCTATCCCTGAGCTCAGTGTCCAGACTGCCTGACTGTTGACATCTCCCAGGCTCAGGACCTCCTAAAGCCTCCACTCTGTCTCCCCACAGGCTGATCTCCCCAATGAGTTACTTGTGGATGTGGAGAATTCACACAAACTCTTTGCCTCTGGGAAAGACCTCGAGGCAGTGGAGACAGATCTAGATATAGTTCAGGTAAGGGATAGTATGGAAACAATGGTGTTCACCTGTGGGCCCTTGGGATTGACATATCTGGGCTTAAGAGAAGGGTGGTGGAATGGCTGGTTGGTTGGTTGGTTGGATGGATGGATGGATGGATAGATGGACCATTGATTCATTAGGCGGATGATGGTAGATGAATGGATGAAGTTTAGACAGATATCTGGATGGATGGATGGATGAATGTTTGGATAGATAGTTGGTTAGGTGGACCATCAGTTCATTAGATGGATGATGGATGGATGGATGGATAGTTGGATGGGTGGACCATGGATTCATTAGGTGGATGATGGTAGATGAATGGATAATAGTTAGACAAATACTTTGGATAGATGGATGAATGGATGGATAATTGAATAGGTAGACCATCAGTTCATTGGATAGATGATAGATGGATGGATGATGGATTAGGTAGATAGATAGATGATAGTGGCATAATATATTAGTTATCTATTGATGTATAACAAATCACCCCAAAACTTAGCAACATAAAACAAGTAACATTTATTATATCCCACAGTTTCTGAGAATCAGGAATCTGGGAGTCATTTAACTGAGTGATTTTTTTGCTCAGGGTCTTTCATGAGTTTGAAGTCAAGCCGTCAGCCAGGGCTACAGTCATCCGGGGCTAGAGAATCTGTTTCCAACCTCACTCATGTAATTGTTGAAAGGTCTCAGTTTCTTTCTGGCTTTAGCTGGAGGCCTCAGTTCCTCACCCTGTAGGCCTCTATATAGGCTGCCTCACAACATGGCAGCTGGCTTCCCCCAGAGCGAGTAATTTGAAAAAGAGGGAGAGAACCCAATACAGAAGATGCAATATATCAATTCTGGTGTATTGTATTGGTCACACAGACCAACTTAGCACAATGTGGGAGGCAACTACACAACAATGTGAATACCAAAAGACAGAGATCATTGAGAGCCCCCAGTGATACATGCTTTTTCCCCACATAAAATACAAGACCTCCAAAAGACTCATCCCATTATAGCATCTGCTTGAAGTCTAGAATCTTGTCATGTAAATCAGGTCCAGGTGCAGATGAAACTCCTCAAGTATAGTTCCTTTCAATTGGTAGGCCTGTGAACTAAAGAGACAAGTTATCTGCCATCTACATACCCAACATACACAGTGGTGGGACAGGCAGAGAATAACCGCCATAGATCCTCCTATCCAGAAAGGGGGAAAAGGTGAAGCACATAGCTGTCAACTTGTCCATAGCAGTTATGAAATCCAGCTGGGCAAATATTGGAAATTCTTTGATTAGAACTCATTCCTCCTGCTTCCTACTAAAACAAGGAGTTTTTCTCCGTGGCTCTTGGCTCTGCTTTCTGAGCTCTTGTTCCTCACTCTGAGTCTTCCTTCCTTTCTCATAAAAGGTAACATATATTTGCAGCTGAGTATTTTTCTCAGCCTGCTTCCTGCTTGTTGAAGTTCAGTGGTCCAAAGTCCTCTTTTCATTTTGTGCTATCTCTGCCCCTTTCAGTCCAAGCTGGCAATGTTTCTGCTGATATAATTCTCTTAAAAACTTTGTAGGTCTCCTGTGAATCTTTTTGGAGTTCACTCCATTAGACAAAAGCCACACTCACAAATCTCTTTGAGATAAACCCTACTCTACCTTGAACTGACAACGCCCATAAGTTTATTAGAAACCCTATTGTTTGATTGCGAGGATCTGTGAGTCACATGCTTAAACTCTTTAGAGGGCCTTTGTCTGACTGGAGGATACGCTGAGGCACCACCCATTTCTTAATTTTAGCATCATTTACCGTCCAGGGAGACTTGAGAATTTTCAAAACCATCATGTCCCAGTTCCTTGATGTTTAACAGTTCTTCCTTTAGGATTATCTCTTTCCTCTTGTCTTCTACTATACGTAGCAAAGAAGAAATTAGGCAACTCCTTCGGCACTCCGGCTGGAAGTCTTCTTAGCTAGAGCACCCAATTCATTAGTTACATCTTCTCCTTTCCACATAGCAGCAGGCAATAATGTTGCTAAACTTTCAGCCACTACATAAGTATCTCCTTTCCTCTGGTTCCCAATAACATATTTATCACTTCCCTTTAAGCCTTCACTGACAACTTCCTCAAAGTTCACATTTTGACTAATAGTCTATTCAAAGCAGTCTAAGCTTTCTCTAATGTGCTGTTGAAAGTTCTTCCAGCCTCTGCCTAGTTTCAAAGCCACTCCTATACTTTAGGTTTTTTTGTTAGCATCCCACTCTTAGTACCAAAATCTGTATAGTTATCTATTTCTGGAGAACAAATTACCCTAAAATTTAGCAGCCTAAAACAACAAGCACTTACCATAACACACAATTTCTGAGGGTCAGTGGTTTGGGAGCCAGTTTTCTGGGTAGTTCTGGGATCTCTCATGAGGTTGCAATCAAAATGTCAGCCGGGGCTGCGGTCATCTGAAGACTTGACTGAGCTAGGTGATCCACTTCCAAGTTCACTTGCTTGGCTGTTGACGAGAGGTCTCGGTTCCTTGACATGTGGGTCTTTCCATAGGACTGCTTATGACATGACTTCCCCAGAGCAAGTGATCTGAGAGAGAGAAAAACAGAGGAAGAGAGTGAGACCGAGTGAGACAGAGACAGACTGATGGAAGCCACAGTGTCTTCTATAGCCTAATCTCAGAAGTCACACATCATCATTTCCACAATATCCACAGGTCACTGTGGTAGGGGATCCATCTTGGGGGCCATCTTGGTGACTGGCTATCCCATTTTACAGATGAGGAAACTGAAGCTCAGACTCTTGACCTCAGACACACAGCTCAGAAGTGGTGGAGCTGGGACTCCAGCCTGGGTCCACCCAAGTCCAAAGCTCGTGCTCTTAACTCCCTCCTGCCCTCCGTAGGACGTCGATGCTCTGGATTTGGAGATGCTGGCCCCTTACATCTCCATGGATGATGACTTCCAGCTCAACTCCAGTGAGCAGCTACCCAGAGCCCACCACAGACCTCCAGGGACTGTTCCCCGGCCCCGCGCTCGGAGCTTCCACGGCCTGTCACCCCCAACCCCTGAGCCCTCCCTGCTGCCCCGCTGGGGGAGTGATCCCCGGCTGAGCTGCTCCAGCCCCTCCAAAGGGGAACCCTCAGCACCCTTCCCCATGGCTGGGGCTCGGAAGAGGTGAGCCACAGTAAAGGGGAGATATACAGAGAAAGTAGAGAAGGTCCCTGCCCCCCTGTCTTGCTGCAGCCTCCTACTCCAGTCTCATCAGTCACTCTTCTCCTACCCTGATCTCTGCTCCAGCCAAGTCCATAGGGCCCCAGCACATGCCAGGTTTGTCTGAACCTCCAAGTCTTTGCCTAGGCTGTGCCACCCTCTGGAGTACCTTCCGCCATTCTCATTGTTTATCCAAATCTCACTGGCCATCCAGGGCTCTCTCCTTTGGAGCATATGCATATCTGGCTGTATTACTCTCCTGTTGTTATTAACTACTGCCAGGTCAATCCCTGAGTCATGACGGCCCCATGCACAACAAAACAAAACACTGCCTGGTCCTGCACCATCCTCATGGTTGGTTGCAGATCAGGCCATTGTGATCCATAGGGTTTTCATTGGCTGATTTTCAGAAGTAGATAGTCAGGCCTTTCTTCCTTGTCCATCTTAGTCTGGAAGCTCTACTGAAACCTGGTCAACATCGTAGTGACATGCAAGCCCCCAATGGCAGATGGTAGCTTCACATGAAGTGTGTTGACCGGGAATCAAAACCAGGTCTCCCACATAGAAGGTGAGGATTCTACCACGGAATTACCAATGCTCGCAGGGCCATAACAAAGTACCACAAAGTGTGTGGCTTATGAGAACAGAAATTTAGTGTCTCGATTTTGGGAGTCCAAAATCAGGGTATGGGCCATGTTGATTCCTTCTGAGGGCTCTGAAGAAGAATCTGTTCCACACCACTCTCCTAGCTTCTGGTGATGGCTGGTAATCCTTGGTGTTTCTTGGCTTACAGCCCTGCCTCTGTCATCAACTAGATGTCTTCCTTCTGCATTTCTGTGTCTCTTCTCTTTTACAAAGACACCAGTCATATAGGATTAGGACCCACCCTATTCCAGTATGACCTCATGTTAACTGATAACATCTTCAAAGACCCTATTTCCAAACAAGGTCACATTCACAGGTACCGGAGGTTAGGACTTCAACATGTCTTTTTGGGGAGCACAATTTAATCCATAACTCCTGCTTAGTGACAATTTTTGTTACAGTTAGGAGGATATTGCCACAATGTCAGAGAACCTGTCTAGAACTAAGTGTCCTAGCCTCTTTGAGAATCTGATGAAAGCTGTAGACTTCTTTCCCAAAAAAATTAACAGATGCACACAGACAAACGATTCTGCATATACTTTCAGAAAGTCCATGCTCCCCTTCCAGAGACATTAGATTATTAAATACTCAGGGTTTTGCTCTCCATATTGTAGGCACGTATTTGTCTAGTTTCTAGAGTGGTCTCTTTACTATCTTTACGAGGCATTTATGAATGCATCTGGGTATCTCCCAAGGCTTCTAGTTTGGGGCTGGGTATAACAGTGGGTGCCTAGTAAACACTTATTAAATGAAAGAGGGAGGGAATTAATGAATATAGTAGGTGGATGGAAAAAAGAATGGGTGGATGGATAGATGTATAAGTGAATAGGTGGAGGGATAGGTGGGAGGAGGTGAGTGGATGGATGGAGGAAGGAAGAGAGGGGGTATATGGATGGATAGATAGAAGATGAATAAATGATGGATGGGAGGTTGGATGGGTTAGTGGGTGATCATCAAATGTATGAATGAAAAGATGGATTGGTGGATACATGTATGGATGGATGATGGATACGTGAATAGATGATGGATGGATGATGAGTAAATGGACAGATGATGGACGGATGGATGAATGGGTGGATGGATGGATGGCTAAATGAATGGATGGATGGATGGATGCATTGGTGGGGGTGTATGAGCAGAAGAATAAATAAGTACTTGGAGAGTAAATAATGCTCATTACCTGCCTACACTGGTGCCCACACTTGTCCAGGTTTCCTGTCTTCTGAGATTCCTGCCTTTTTTTACTCTAGGACCCTGGCCCAGAGCCCAGAGGACGAGGACGAAGGGGTGGAGCTACTGGGAGTGAGACCCCCCAAGCGTCTCCCCAGCTCAGAGCCCGAACACTTTCTGCTGCCTCCCCTCAGCCTGGTACATCTGGGGATTGGTGGGATTCTCTGGCCCTCAGAATCAAATGGGCTTAAATCTGTTTTATAGATGGGAAAACCAAGGCCCAGAGAGGGACAGGGGCTGGCTGAAGGTCACACAGAAAGTTAGTGGTCTAGCTAAGGTTAGGACCTTGATCTTCTGGCCCAGGTAGTGAGTATGAAAGGGCTTTGCCATCCATCAACTGGACATAGTAGGTACTCAACTGTTGTAGGAACTGGGGATACAGCAGTGGAGAAAACAGACAGAAATCCCTGCCTTCAGTGAGTCAAACCCATCAGAGCACACAGAACAAGGTCACATGCTCATGTAGATCACACATGCCAGCCTCCTGGGGCACAGAAGAGGAGGAAGAAGGGGACGATGAGGCCCTGCAGGAGCATATCTGGCACAAGGACCTGCCTACAGTCACATAGCTGGCAAGTGGCTGCTGCACCACACTGGTACCCTTAACCGCTGTACCATCCTGCCTTCTGGGTATTGGTGATGATAATGATGGTGATGGTATTAATCAGAGTTCTCCAGGGAAACAGAACTAATAGGAGACAGAGACAGAGAGATGATAGTAGGTAGGTAGGTAGATAGGTGGATAGGTAGGTAGGTAGATAGACAGATAGAGATATAGACCAGTAATACCAGTTGCCATCCAGTCAACTCTGACTCGTGTGTCAGGGTAGAACTACATGCCATAGGGGTTTTAATGGCTGATTTTTCAGAAGTAGATTGCCAGGCCTTTCTTCTAAGGTTTCTCTGGGTAGACTCAAACCTCCAGCCTTTTGGTTAGTAGCCAAGTGCATTATCTGCTTATACCACCCAAGGACTCCTAGATATGTATATATATACAGAGAGAGAGAGAGAGAGTGGGGGGTTGGGGGAGGACAGGGAAGGAGAAACGAACAGAGAGACAGACAAAAAAAGAGACAGAGACAAAGAGAGACAGAGTGAGATTTATGTTAAGGAATTTGGCTCATGTGATTGTAGGGCCTGGCAAGTCCCAAAATCTGTAGGCCAGACAGCGGGCTGGAAACTCCGGCAGGACATCTGTGTTACAGCCTCGAGACAGAATTCCTTCTCCTCTCGGAAACCTCAGTTTTTGCTCTTTAAGGGCCTTCAACTGATTGGATGAGACCCACCCACATTATCTTCTTTGCTTAGAGTCAAGTAATTGTAAATGTTCATCACATCAACAAAATACCTTCTCAGCAACATTTAGGCTGGTGTTTGATCAACAACCAAACGGCAGTAAACTTCACCATCACAGTGGCTTTGTCCCCTCCCACAGAGTTTCCTTCTGACAGGAGGACCAGCCCCAGGGAGCCAACAGGATCCCAGCACCCACCTCCTGGACCTGAGTGAGCCCCTGGGTGAGTAGCAACCAGAGTGTGAGAGGCCCTGGGGTCCCCCTTACCCCTGGGAGAGAGAGGAATGGAGCTATTCTGAAGGTAGTGGGGGGCTTTCAGTGCCTGGAGACGCTTGGTGGAAGCAAGCAGCTCCTCCCTCCTCTGAAGGATGCTGTGGGGCTCTGCTGGGGAAAATGAGGCTCTGAGGGAGGCATGGCTTGCTGAGGCCACTCCTAGGGGTGGAAGCCAAGCCTAGGCCCAAGCTGGATCTCCTGAAGCCTACATATGACTATGCTTTGGAGCCTGAATGAATCGGGGTTGCATCTGCCTTGACATCTTCCCAGCTGGATGCCCTTGGAAATGCTTCTGCTCTGGAGCATCAGTTTTCCCCGCTGTTGATTGGGGCCATAATGGCTCTTACTTTATGAAGATGTTTTGAAGACTTGTGGGGATGCTGCACAGGAAGTGCTTAGCACAAGACCTGTTACGTAGTAAGCACTCAAGCAGTGTCCATGCTGTGTTCATGGTGGTGATGCTGTTGCCGCAGCCCCACTTAAAAACTCAAGACAAGTTGCTGTGCCTGTTTGTGTAACTGTCATCATCTTCCAGCACAACTGTCAGCAGCCATAGCTCTACTTGTCTGACCCTCCAGGCATCATCCTGAGGGATCTCTCCAAAGCACCACTCCTGACCCTGGCCCTCCTCTGCTCAAAACCCTTCCATGGCCCCCTAGTACCGTCCAGGGAAAGATCAAGCTCCTCATTCTTGGACTGCAAGACCTTGTAAGGTCTGGCTGGTGCCTCGTCTCAGACTCCACTCTGCTTCACACCCTCTGTTTCAGCCACAGACACCGTGTTTTGGTGCATTCCTTCCTTCTGTCATGTTACAAATATTTACTGAACTCATACCATGTCCCAGGCACTGTCCTAGGTGCTGGAGACACAGCCATGAGCAAAACACATAGAAATCCCTGCCCTCATGGAGCTGACAGTCTAGTGAGGGAGACAGACCACAAGCAAAGAAACAAGTACAATAAAGAGTGTGAGAGATGAAACTTAGTGCTACTTGGAAAAATAACACATGCAGGAGGAAAGGAAGTTCTGAGGTGGGAGACTTCAATTTTAAATGCACCCACTCTTCATTTATTAGCATGGTTAGGTTCCAAAGACCAGGTCGTTAGGCAACAATTGGTGTTATGCAGAAATGGACGATGACCACATCAGATCACAAAATGGAGGATGACTACATCATTACATAACTGTCAAACCACTGTGAATCATGGCCCAGCCAAGCTGACACATAACCTTAACCATCACAGCCAGTGTTACTCCCACCTGGCACCTCAGCGTTCATCACTGCCAGATGTATGTCTTTAGTGTGCAAAATAGTCAGCTAGTAGTTCTTGTTTACTATTTTCCTAAATGTGAAATGTCAGATAATGAGATAGTCGATAAGTGAGGAGTAGGTGTGATGTAATCGAGGAGGAGGTGATCATTGAAATTGATGTCTGAGGAAAGACCTGAAGGAGGTGAAGGAAAAAGCTGTGAGGATATCTGGGAGAAGAGCATTCCAGGCAGAGGGAACAGTCGGTGCAAAGGCCCTGAGGTCGGAGTATACATGTCTTGTTTGAGGGAAAGCAAGCCCAGTATGGCTAAAACAGAGTAAGGGGAGAGAGGTGGGAGACAGGTTGCACAGGGCCTCCATAGGGCATTCTGATGACATTGAAGGCCTCTTGCTTGAGGAGGCCTCTGAGCATACTGATCCCTCTGCCTGGAATGCTTTTCTCTCCATTCTTTGCCTAATTTCCTCATCCTTTAGATATAAGCAGGAGCCCTGGTGGTGAAGAGGTTAACTGCTCGGCTGCTAACTGAAAAGTCAGCAGCTCAAACCCACCAGTTGCTCCCTGGGAGGAAGATGTAACAGTCTGCTTCTGTAAATCAAGGCTGTAAATCTTTGTGGAAGCGGACTGCCACATCTTTCTCCTGCACAGCGACTTGTGGGTTCAAACCACTGACCTTTTGGTTAGCAGCTGAGCACTTTAACCACTGCTCCACCAGGGCTTCTTGTAAAGATTACTGCCTTGAAAACCCTATGGGGCAGTTCTACTCTGTCCTATAGGGTCGCTATGAGTCAGAATCGGCTTGACAGCAGTGGGTTTGGTTTCGTGGGTTTTAGATCTGAGCTTAAACATTACTCTTTCTGGGAAGCCTTCAAAGATTGCCTCCCCACCCTTTCCCTTATATGGGGTCAGGCTTCCCTCACTTCATAAGCTCATTTCCCGTAACACTTAGATGGGCAGTGAATAATTACGTACGTATTTGTGCTGTTATTCAGTTTATGAACTGTCTTCCCCCCCGGATGGTGAGCCCAGGGGGCAGAGTCCTGGACTGTCTTGGTATATGCTGTGCTCTACCATGTATGCAAGGAAGAGCTCACGTTATTTATTTTTTTGAACATTTTATTGTGCTTTAGGGGAAGGTTTACAGAGCAAGTTAGTTTCCCAATCAATAATTTATGTACAGATTGATCTGTAACATTGGTTGCAATCCTGCAGTGTGTCACCACTCTTCCCATTACCACCCTGAGTTCCCCATTTCCATTCATTCAGTTCTCCTGCCCCTTCCTGCCTTCTCGTCTTTACTTTTGGGCAGATGTTGTCCTTTTGGTCTCATATAGATGCCTATTCTAAGGAGCACTTTTCTTACGGGTGTTAATTGTGTTTTTTATAGGCCTGTAAGAGCTCAGCTGCTAACCAAAAGGTCAGCAGTTCAAATCCACCAGCCACTCCTTGGAAACCCTATGGGGCAGTTCTCTTCTGTCCTGTAGGGTTGCTATGAGTCAGAGTAGACTTGATGGCAATGCGTTTTTGGTTTTGGCCTATTATTTGGATGAAAGGTTATCTCCAGAACTGGCTTCAGTTCCAAATTAGAAGGATGTCTAAGGGCCATAGTCTTGGGTGTTCCTCCAGTCTCTATCGGACCAGTAAGTCTGGTCTTTTTTATGAATTTGAGTTTTGTCTACATTTTTTTCCCACTCTGACTGGGACCTTCTATTGTGATCTGTGTCAGAGAGGTCGGTAGTGGTAGCTGGGCACCATCTAGTTCTTCTGGTCTCAGGCTAGTGGAGGCTGTGTTTCCTGTGGTCCATTAGTCCTTTGGACTAATTGCTTCCTTGAGTCTTTGGTTTTCTTCACTCTCCTTTCCTCTGGACAGAAAGAGACCAATAGTTGTATCTTAGATGGCTGCTCTCAAGCTTTTAAGACCCCAGTCGCTATTCACCAAAGTAGGATATAAAACACTGTCTTTAAGACCTATGTTATGCCAGTTGACCAAGATGTTCCCTGAGACTATGGTCCTTAGCCTTCAAGCCAAGTAATTCAGTCACTTGAGGTGTTTGGTTGTGTCTAGAAAGTTTCCATGACTGTGCCCACTGTGTTCTCTATTATATATATGAGGATACATGCAGCACATACAAATATATACATAGAAATATCCATAGCCAAACCTATATATGCACGTGGGTGTATGCCCATGTGCCCTTCCACACTTTGCAGGATTGTATATGTTCTAATATTTACCATAGTTGCCTTTTGTTCTTGCATACCTTTCAGTGTCTTCCCTTGCCTTGGTCATGATGTGCAGACTTCCGCCTTATTGGAGCTCATATTTATTTACTGAACACTTACTCTTCGCCGGAGGCCCCAGGTGGTGCAGACAGTTAATGCCCTCTTCTGCTAACCGAAATGTTGGAGGTTCAAGTCTACCCAGAGGCACCTTGGAAGAAAGGCCTGGTAATTTACTTCCAAAAAACCAGCCATTGAAAACCCTATGGAGCAAGTTCTACTCTGACACATGAAGGGTCACCATGAGTCAAAGTCAGCTCAATGGCAACTGGTTTTCACTCTGCCAGGCTTTATATACGTGATCTAATTGATGCCTCCCACTAGAACGTCGGGGAATATCCCGTGTCCTCTTCATTGCTGTATCCCCAGTACCTAGCACAGTGCCTGGCACTCAAAAAACCAAAAACCCATTGCCGTCAAGTCTATTCCGACTCATAGCAATACTATAGGACAGAGTAGAACTGCCCCATAGGGTTTCCAAGGAGCGGATAGTGGATTTGAACTGCCAACCTTTTGATTAGCAGCCGAGCTCTTAACCAGTGTGCCACCAGGACTCCAGTAGGTGCTCAATAAATACTTTTTGAATGAGTGAATTCTCATTGATGAGGTAGCTATGAGTATTCCCATTTTCTAGGTAGCAGCTGCTTACTTACTGCGAGTTCACCACGTACTAATTACTGTTCAAAGCACTTTCCTTGCATTTACTCATTTACTTGTCACAACAGCCCTACAAGGGAGACACTATTAGCCCATTTTACAGATGAGACAACTGAAGCACAGAGAGGTGAAGTCACCTGCTCCAGGTTGCACAGCGAGTAAATAGTGGAGCCTGAATTCAGACTTTGGCAGTATCTGATTTCCATGAGGGCAAGTCTTCTATGTGTTTTGCTTGTGGCTGTGTTTCCAGCACCTAGAACAGTGCCTGGGGCATGGTATGCATTCAATAAATGTTACATGAAGGAGGGATAGAAAAAACCGTAACACACACCAAGTTGGGTTCTTAACCACTGCCCTAGATGTCTCCAAGACCTGGGGTTCAGAGGGAAGAAATGACTTGCTGGGATTTCACTGCTATTTGAATCCAGGCTTGCCTGCCTCACTGCCACTCTTGTAACCCCCACGAAGGGAAGATGGGGTTGGGGTGGTAATTCCCACTAGTTCACCTTCCATCTCCTCCACAGGCCTGGGCCCCTCGCTGATCTCCGTTTACTCGGATGCGGACACCGCCCAGCCCAGGAACCGCCTCCAGCCAGTGGCAGGCTTGGCCCAGGTCAACTGAGACAGCCCCTTTTCCCACCGCCTTCTGCTCCCCAAGAAAGGATCTCGCTCACATTCAAGCTGGCAGCCAACACACAGGATGGGGGTGCCAGGAGAGGGACTCCCTCTCTCCTCTGAGTGCCCTTGCCTGCCTCGGGCCTACCTCAGCCCCCCACCCCTCTGGCCCCTGTCTGGGGTTTTTTTGGGGGTGGTCTCAGCTCAGTGACCTCTGGGAGGAGGTCCCTGGCCCCCTCCTCCTCATTCTCTCAGGACTTCCCTTGGGGTTCTTGATTTTTGGTTACCTCATTATCCCTTTCTCAGACTCTCTTGGCTTTATTTTGGGGAGCTAGGAGGTGAGGCCAGGTTGAGGGACAAATCTGTTTCTGGGCTCTGGGGGGGTGGTATTGATAACCATAATCACATTTCTTTCTATCCATCTTATATTATTATTCTTATTTTTGTTGTTTTCTTGATAAGGTTTTTAATTGCTATGAATTTCTGGGGGCCATCAGAATGTGGGACTCTGATCTTCCCCCCTCCTCAGGCGTCAATGGGGGTGTCTGTGGGCCAGGCCTTACCCCCAGCTACTTCCGAATGAGCTCTCAGCCTCCCACGCTGCACCAGCTCTGCCTACCCCTCCCCGTACTCTGGACTTCTGCTGCCCCAGCCTCACCTGGACACTGACTTCATTCGTAGTCTTCCTGTTCCAGGTGCAGCCTCCAACTCCCTCTGCCTCCAGAACCAACGACCACTAGATTCTTGTCATTCTAGATCTCACCCTCTAACCACCTCTGATTCTAGACCACTCCGTATAAATTCCTCTAGTTCTAGTTCTCATACTCCCCAACTCAGTCTGATTTCAGGTCTTATGACATCCAATTTCCTCTGATTCTGGACCCCACAACCCTAAGCTTCCTATTGGTTCTAGAACTCCCAATCTGTAGTACATTTGGTTCCAAATCTAGACCTAATTTCTAAATTATCTTGATTCTAAACATGATAACCCAGCTCATTCCTCTTCAGCTCTGTACACTCAAGACTTGCTTTCTCAATTACAAATACCTCACCAGAAGCACATTTAAAATAAAATGAGTCTTATGTCTGGATCTTATAATCAGTTCTTCTAGACCCAGACGTCATGTTCCAGTTCTCTTTGGTTCTAGACCTCACAACCTCCACCATTCACTGGTTCTAGATTACCCAAACTCTAGACCTTGCAACCTCCAAGGCTCTCTGATTCCATATCTGATGATCTCTCATTTCTCTGGCTCTAGAACTTGGCCACTAATGTCTTCCAATTCAAGACCTCATCCAATAAGTTCCCTTAGTTCTGGACCTCACAAACTCAAATTCCCTCATTCCAGATCTTATGATTCCAAATTACTCTTGGTCTAGAACTCAGCCTTTAAGTGTCTTCTGATTCTAGACCCTCACTTTATAAACTTCTGTGGTTCTAGACTCGACAATTAATTCCACTGCTTTTTTGATTCTATATATTATGGCTCCAAAAATTCCTCTGGTTCTAGAACTTGGCCTTCAAACTTTTTCTAATTCTAGTCCTTATCCTATAAACTGCTCTGGTTCTAGGCCTCACAGCCTCAACTGCTTCTACATTGAGATCCAAATTCTTCTTGTTCTAGAATTCAGCCTCCAAATGCTTCTGATTCTAGAATCTAGACCTCACCTTGTAAATTACTCTGGCTTCAAATCCTAGAACTCCTACCTTTCCGGTTCCAGACCTCACCCTCCAAATTGGACTCTGGGCTTCCCATCTGTCTTAGTTATTGAGTGCTGATATAACAGAAATACCACAAGTGGATGGCTTTAACAAACTAATTTATTTGCTCACAGTTTAGGAGGCTAGAAGTCCAAATTCAGGGTGCTGGCTCTAGGGGAAGGCGTTCTCTCTGTCAGCTCTGGAGGAAGGTCCTTGTCTCTTCTGAGCTTCTGCTCCTGAGCAATCTTCATGTGGCTTGGCATCTCTCTTTGCCCATCTCTGCTTCATAGCTTGCTTGTTTAATCTCTTTTAGATCTCAAAAGAAATTGACTCAAAATACACCCTACACTAATCCTGTGTTATTAATGTAACAAAGACAACTCATTCCCAAATTGGGTTATAACCACAGGCATACCAAAAAAAAAAAAAACAAAAAAAAAACAAAACCTGTTGCCATTGATTCGATTCCAACTCATAGTGACCCTATAGACATAGAGGTTAAGATTTACAACACTTACTTTTGGGGAACACAATTCATAACGTTCTCCCCTTTGGCCTCCCAAAATTCATGTCCTTGCCGCACGTTAAGCACGTCCCAAGGTCTTGAATCAACTCCAAGTCCAAAATCTCATCATCTGACTCATCTAAGTAAAATATGGGTGAGAGTTTAGGTGCAGTCCATCCAGGGGCAAAATTCCTCCTCTTCTGTGAACCTGTGAAATCTAGACTACAAGTTATCTGTTTTCAAAGCACGATGGTGGAACAGGCACAAGGTAGACATTTCCACTACAAATGGGAGAAATTGGAGGGAAAGAAGGCATAGCGGGCACCCAGCAAGTCCAAAACACAGGAGAACAATTTACATTAGCTCTCAAGGCTTGAAAATAATCCTCTGTTCTCTGAGAGGAAACCCTGGTGGCGTAGGGGTTAAGAGATACAGCTGCTCACCAAAAGGTCAGCAGTTGGAATCCACCAGGCGCTCCTTGGAAACTCTGTGGGGCAGTTCTACTCTGTCCTATAGGGTTGCTATGAGTCGGAATCGACTCAACAGCAAGGGGTTCGTGTTCTCTGAGACCACCTAGACAATGGCTCTGCCCTCCAGACTCTGGGTGTTGGCCATGCTCTCTGGATTCTGGTGGAGGCCCCTCAGCTCTGGGCTTCAACTCCACCTTCCAGGCCCACTGGCACACCAACTCTGCTCCCTTGGCTTTGGGCACTGGCCTCATCTTCTTGGCCAAACTGAATGGCAGCCCCACGCTTTGGAACTCAGTTGCTGAAGATCTGACTCTCTGAAACCTAGGAGGCTGTGGCCCTTTGACACCCCAGAGGCGGTGGCCCCATCCCTTGAGACTGGGCAGCTTTGCTTCCTGTGTTCCTTCCAATAGTTCTGTTGATCTCTGAACCAGGGATGGTTGTTTTCTTTTCTTGGAGGACAAAAGACGTAGCTCCTTTGGCCTATTTCCTGCCGGGAGAACTCCAAGAGGCAGACAGCATTCTCTCCTTTCATTCTTTGTCTGTCCCCTTCAGTCTAAGCGGAAGGGTTTTCTGCTGTGGCAGTTGGTTAGATCCATCAGTCACAGGCTTAATCTCTTTAACAAAAGATTGTGTAGCCACAGCCTTGGTGAACATTCTAGGGCACATGTTCTTAGTTTGTACAATAGAGTTTTCCAAATCTTTAAATTTTGTTTTCATTTTGCAAAGCTCATTTTTAAGTCCATGTCTTTCTTCTTGCATTTTACTGTAAGTGGTGAGGAGAAACTACATGGACCCTTTAAGATCTTGCTTAGAAATCTCCTCAGCCAAATATCCAAGTTCATCACTTATAAGTTCTACCTTCCACCAAATATTTGAACATAATTCAGACAAGTTCTTTGCCACTGCATTAAAAGCATCGCCCTGCCTCCATTGCACAATCACACGTTCATCATTTTCCTTTAAAGTCTCACCAGAAGCACACTTAACGTCCACATTTCAATCAACATTTTGTTGCTGGCACCATATGTATTCTCTAAGACGACAGAGACTTTCTGTAGAGCTCTCCCCACTTCCTTCTGAGCCCTCACCAGAACTGCCTTTGACATCCATGATTCTACCAACAATCTCTTCAAGGCAATCCAGGCCTTTACTATTAGACACCTTAAAACTTTTCCAGCCTTTACCTATCACCCAATTCCAAAACCATTTCCACAATTTAGGTATCTGTTAGAGCAGCACCCCACTTCTGGTACCAATTTCTTAGTTAATGTAGTGGTGCTGTAACAGAAATACCACAAATGGTGGCTTTAACAAACTGAAATTTATTCTTTCACAGTTTAGGAGGCTAGAAGTGTGAATTCAGGGTGCTGGTTCTGGGGGAAGGCTTTCTGTCTCTGTTGGCTCTGGAGGAAGGTCCTTGTCTCTTCTGAGCAGAATTCTGCTCTTGGGCGATCTTCATGTGGCTTGGCATCTCTCTTTCCCCATCTCTGCTAGCTGGCTTGCTTGTTTAATCTCTTTTATATCTCAAAAAGAGATTGAACTCAAGATACACCCTATACTAATCCTGCCTCATTAACATAACAGGGACAACCCATTCCCAAATGGGATTATAGGTGCAGGCATAGAGGTTAGGATTTACAACACAATTTGGGGGACACAATTCAACCCATAACACCATCCTGCTCAGCTTTCCCCAGTCTCCACCCTCAGTCTTATGTCTTTCTATTCCAGAGCCTGACCCTCCAGGTCTCTCTGCTCATGGACTTCATGCCCTAGTTGCTCCTTTCTCAATCTCACATCCCTGCTCTAGACACCCCCCTCCACTCCCCACCCCAGCCCTCCAGGCATACACTCACCTTTACTTTACCCCAGATGTCTGGAGGACCTAGGGCTCCCTTCCCTGCTTCGGGGTTCACAATCCAGGAAACTTCTCTAGCCGCCTCACAGGCACACGCACAGCCCTGTCCGCATATCGCAGGGTGGGGACAGAGGCCAGGACTCCTCAGCTCTCTGCCACCACCTATGCATCCCCCTTGCCCCCAACCCCCTTTCTATTGATGGTGCTACTCTTGGTGTCTCACAGGAAAAGGCCTCCCTCTGTCAGCCTGATTCACCCTTTTTTGGAAGGCACTGCCCACTATGTTTAATCAGGGGGTGACCTGTCCAGATTGGTGCTATAGGGGAAGAAGGGCCTGACCCCTCCCTCCCTCAGGGGGTGATCTTGGCCCTCAGTGGTGGGAACTGTGCTGGGATGTGGGAGGGGAGGGGGCTGGACCAGCCAAGGCTAACTCTGAAACCCACTAATCTTCCCATTACCATAAAGACCTTGCCTTGGTAGGCACCAGAGCTCTGTGTGTTGACTCATCTGTGAGGTTGCTTTTAGGAGTGTGGGTATACTGGTGACTCACTGTATGCACATGTGTGTCCCTGTTACCTTGTGAGTGTATGTGTGTGAGAAAGAGAGAGTAGGTATGAAAACAGATCTGTGTTCCTGTGTGGACCTCACACCTGTCTGTCAGTTTGTCATACTGTGGTGGCTTGTGTGTTGCTGTGATGCTGGAAGCTATGCCACCGGTATTTCAAATACCTGCAGGGTCACCCATGGTGGACAGGTTTCAGCAGAGCTTCCAGACTAAGAAAGACTAGGAAGAAGGGCCTGACGATGTAATTCTGACAATTTGCCAGTGGAAATCTTATGGATCACAGCAGCATATTGTCCAACTCACTTGCTTTGGACACATCATCAGGAGGGATCGATCTCTGGCGGAGGACATCATGTTTGAAGTAAAGAGCCAGCGAGGGCGGTGGAGACCCTCAGTGAGATGGATTGGCACAGTAGTCGCAATGATGGACTTGAACATGCCAGTGATTGTGAGGATGACGTGAGACTGGGCAGTGTTTTGTTGCGTTGTGCATAAGGTCACCGTGAATCGGAGCCAACTCAATGGCAGCTATCTATCTGTCTGTCTACCTACCTACCTACCTACCTATCGTGTGGGCCTATGTAACTTGTATATTTCTGGTGAGGGTGTCATTTTGCGTATATATATCTTGTCATTGTGTGTCTTTGTGACAATTCTGTGAATCTCTGTGTGGGGGGAGGGCAGCTGGTTGTGATTCTTTCTACGTGTGTGTGTTAAATATCCAGGTAAAATGATTCTGCCCCATGAGTGTTTATGGTTACTTTAGGTTTCTGTGTTTCCTAAGTGTGGGTGATGTGATTTTTTGGCCCTCGGGTGTATCTGAAGGAACCTTGGTGGCACAGTGGTTAAGCGCTCGCCAAAAGGTCACCAGTTCGAACCCACTAGCAGCTCTGCAGGAGAAAGACCTGGCGATCTGCTTCCGTAAAGATTACAGCCTAGAAAACCCTATGGGGCAGTTCTACTCTGTCACATGGGGTCGCTATGAGTCAAAATCGACTTGACGGCAACAGGGTTTTGTTTTTTTTTTTTTTTTTGGGTGGGGGAAGGGTGTGTCTGTGTGATATGCTTCTGCACACACGTGTGGGACTGTGAGACAACTTAATTCTGTGTACCTATGTGTGTCTGTGTGGCATAATTCCCTGTAATAGTGTGTGTGCGCAAGAAAGAGGTTGTGTGTCTACCCACTCACATGTGGGTGGATGTATCTGTTTTGTCACATCTCTGTATATCACCCTCATAATCCCTCTCCTTTGTTCCACGTAGGAATCTTTTCAAGGGAACAAAATAACTTTCAGGCCTCTGCACTTGCTACTCTCTCTGCCTTAGATGCTTTCCCCTCTCCCCTCACTTGTTTATCTCCTATGCATACTTCAGATCTTAGTTGGGACATTCCCTCCTCCAGGAAGTCTTCCCGGCCTACCCCAGCTGGGCGAGGTCCTCCTCTGGGTTCTCATAGTCCCCAGAGAGCATCTTCCCACCATCACAGCACTAGTCATCCCGCCCGACTCTGAGTATTTACACTGTGTCAGGCCCTCGGCCAAATGATTTCCTCATGTGATCTCATCGAATCCTTCCCTAACAGTATACCGTTATTGTGTTGTTGTTGTTCGGTGTTGTCGAGTTGGTTCCAACTCATAGCGACCCTGTCTATGTACAACAGAACACAACACTGCCCGGTCCTGCGCCATCCTCACAATCGTTGCTATGTTTGAGCCCACTGTCGTAGCCACTGTGTCAATCTGTGTTGTTGAGGGTCTTCCTCTTTTTCGCTGACCCTCTACTTTACCAAGCATGATGTCCTTCTCCAGGGACTGCTCCCTCCTGATAACACGTCCAAAGTACGTGAGATGAAGTCTTGCCATCCTCCCCTCTATGGAGTGTTCTGGCTATACTTCTTCCAAGACAGATTTATTCGTTCTTCTGGCAGTCCATGGTATATTCAATAGTATACAGTAGGCACAATTATTAGAGGGTGATCACTTACCCAAGGTCACACAGCAGGGAAACGAATGAGCTGGACTCGAATCCCAGACTGAAATCCATTCCTGCAGGCCCCCGGCATCTGAAAAACAAAAACAAAAAAGTCATCGAGTCATTGATCCCAACTCACAGCGACTCTATAGGACAGAGTAGAACTGCCTCATAGGGTTTCCAAGGAGCGGCTGGTGGATTTGAACTGCTGAACTTTGGGTTAGCAGCAGAGCTCTTTACTACTGTGCCACCAGGGCTCTCCCCGCCACCAAACTACTAACCCGCAAAGCTGGCTCTGGAGCCGATAGAAGCAGTAGTGTGGGGATTTAGAACACAGGATAAATCAGGTGTCTGTTGCCGCTGAGTTGATTCCAACTCATAGCAACTATGTCGGACAGAGAATTGCCCCATAGGGCTTCCAAAGCTGTAATCTTTACAGAAGCAGACTGCCACCTCTTTTGAGGAGCGGCTGGTAAGTTCATACTGCCAACTTTTCGGTTAACAGCCAAGCACTTAATTACTGCGCCACCAGGGGTCCTTCCAGGAATCAGGTGGGACAGATTAAATCCCGGATCTGCCACATCCCTGCTGTCTGACCTTGGGCAAGCATGTTGACCACTGTGAACCTGTGTCCTCATCTGTAAAATGTACATGGTATCATTATCTACCTTCTGGGATGTTTGTTGGCTGGGCTGGGGTGGGGGTGGTGGGAGGAGTGGGGCAAGGCTAACGGGACAGGAAGTTTGGGGTGGGACAACTTGTGCTTCCTGGAGGGGAATCAGAGCAGAGCCTTAAAGGATTTGCTGCTACTGTTTAGCTTGACTAGCGCTGGGGGCTTGGAGGATGGACTGGAGGGTGTGTATGTAGTGTGGGGGTGGGGTAGGGGAGTGAGATCTGGAGATGTTGCCCGAGGGTAGACTATTCAGGGTCTCTTAGGTCATCAGAAAAAGTTTGGGTTTTCTCCAAAGGGCACTGGAGATCCATGGAAGGCTGCTGGTGGTGGGGTGACACACATCGTGTTTTAAAACGATCCTACTACCTGCCACGTGGAGGGTTAAGTGGAGTAGAGAGGCTGAATGCAAGCAGCAGACAAGGAGAAGATGCAGAGACAAACGAACGAGTTATTTTGAAGAGTCAACAGGACTTGGGAAGCTGAATACATACAGGGAAGAGAAAGGAAACGGTGCAACCAACTTCTGAGCCTTGCTCTGGGGTTGGGGACCTAGGGGATCTTCAGTTAATAACTTAGAAACAATGACCCTCAAGGTTGAAACTGTATTTTGTTTGAGAAATTGCCCATTTTTCAGAAAGGGGTCACGGCGGCCCTGGGGAGGAGGGAAGGATTTATTCAAGGTTACACAGGTAATTGGCAATAGGGTTGACACCCAGCTCGGCTCCGCGCTGGGCATGGTGCTGCCTAGCAGAACAGCCACATCCCCCAATGGCATTTGCAACCTACCCACCAACCCAAGGGGACCGCAGAAGAACTTTTGCGGCCTCGGAACGTAGTAACTTCAGAGGCAGGGGCCACGCCGGGCCTTTTCACCCCACGCGCCCAGTCAGCTTTCCCCACTGGATTGTTCTAGGAAGGGCTCCGTCGAAGAACCCTCTGGTCACCTTGTCCTCCGCGCGCTCTACGGCGAGACGGCTTTGCGCAGGCGCGCGATGTGCGCCTTCGGGGCCCGCGCTTTACGACACTTGTGCGGCAGCAGCCGCGGCAACTCGGCGCTCCTTCGCGACGGTTCGGCTGGGTGCCGCTGGCTGCCGTTGCCAGGGTGGGGGTCGCTTTGCGGCATGGCGATGGCGGAGGGCGAGCGGACTGAGTGTGCTGAGCCCCCCCGGGACGAACCCCCGGCTGATGGCGCTCTGAAGCGGGCAGAGGAGCTCAAGACGCAAGCCAACGACTACTTCAAAGGTGCGCCTACTCCGGAGGGGGCGAGTGAGGGTAGAGAGCGGCCCAGGGCGAGGGGTGCCGGGGGCCCGCGCGGAACCATGGCAACGCGGAGCAGCAGCCTGGGCGCGGGGCAGGCACTACCAAGTGGTCAGGCGTGGGGAGGCCCGGGATGGGCGCTACCAACGGGGCAACACAGGGGACCTCTGAGAGAAGGAGATAGTACCAAGAAGTGGCGTACGGGTGCTACTAAGTGGGGAGACTGAGACGGGTGTGATTAAGGCGGGGAGGGGGACGGGAATAAGGACACTACCAGATGGTGAGATCTAGGGAGGTGCTGCTTGGTGATGAGACCTGAAGAGGGCGCTACCAAGTGGTGACATGTGGCGGGGGAGTGATGGCACCACCAAGAGCCCCGGGGTGGGCGCCACCAAGTGGGAGGTGGGGAGAGACAGTGCCAATAGATTAGGGAAGTGTGGGGGTGGGGGAAAAGGTCATTAGATGGGGGGCAGAGAAGTAGCAGATTTGTGGTGACCTGAGGGAAAGGGAGGTATCTGGAGACCTGGGAGTAGAGATGGGGGAACCTCAAGAAGAGTATGATTTAGGATCTTGGGAGAGAGATGTGGGGGCACCCATTCATTCATTAACTCAACGAATATTTATCGAGCACCTTCTTTGTGCCAAGGACTGTGCAGGACTCTGGGGCTATAGCAGCAAATGAGACAGAGGTATCCTTCCCCTTAGACAAGTTGTAGTTTGATAGAAGAACCAGACACTGAGTAAACACAAATAAGCAAAATACTTACAAGTTGTGATGAGTGGTTCGAAAGAAAACCAACAGTGTGCCGGAGTAGAAAATAAGAGTTGAGGGCTCCTTTAGATAAGGTTGGTCAGGGAAGACCTTGCTGAGGAGGCAGCATTTAAGTTGAAACTCAGAGAAGAATTGAGAAGGAGTGTTCCAGGTAGATGGAGCAGCATGTGCGAAGGCCCTGAGGTGGCAAAAGAAAGGATGCTGGCTTGGCTGGAGCTTTGAAGTTAAGACAAGGGCCAGAACATGCAGGGTCTCTAAGTTATTGAAAAGACTAGTTTGGATGTTACTCAGATATCCAAGAGGAGATGTTGAGTAGGTAGAGCAGTCTGGACCTCAGAGATGAGGTTTGGGCTGGAAAGGAATTTGAGCGTGATCGCCTATGGTTGGAATAAGGCACACTGGGAATGAGTGAGATCACCCAGGAAGATTGTCTTAAGAGAAAGGGGCTAGGATGGAACCCTGATGCTTAGTGTGGAAGAGAAGGACACTGAGGAGGAGTAGCCATTGAGGTGGAAGGAAAACCAGGGAAGCTGAAAGAGAATGCTTCTGGAAGGAGCATTCTGCGTCAGATGCTGCCAGAGCAAGGACTGAGCACAGACCATTGAATTTGGCTCCATAGACACTGGCAGTGACCTTGATGAGAGCATTTCTGGGGCATGGCAGGGGTGGTAGCCAGCCAGGAGGGTGCTGAAGAGTGAATGGGAGAGGAAGAAGTGGAGACAGCCAATGTTGACAATTGTTTCAAGTATTTTTGGTTTTGAAAGGAAGCAGAGAAATGGGGGATTGCAGGAGGGGAAGTGGGGTTAAGGGAGGCTCCTTTTTTTAAAGGTGGAAGAGACTAGCCAGTAACTAGTTGCCACTGAGTTGATTCCAGTTTACAGTGACCCCGTGTGTGTCAGAGTAGAACTGTGCTCCACAGGGTTTTCAATGGCTGGTTTTTCAGAAGTAGATCACCAGGCCTTTCTTCCAAGGTTCCTCTGAGTGGACTCGAACCCCCAACCTTACGGTTAGCAGTTGAACGTGTTAACCGTTTGTGCCACCCAGGGACTCCTGGGAAAGACTAGAGTGTGAGCTAGTAGGGAAAATTGATTCTACAGGAAAGGGGGGAGACTTGCAGCAGCAAAGCCCTGGATAAGTTTTGGGGTGGGGGTGGATCTAGAGCCTTAGTAGAGAGTTGGCCTCCGATGGGAGCAGAAGTGGATTCCATGTTTGTGGACGTTTGGTCAGGCTGGAACAGTGAGTGGGAGGTGAGACTGGTGAGCGAGGAGGCAGGAGTTCGAGCTTTGGAGACCAGGTCGACAGTGTGGATGTCAGCTGAGGGTAGTGTGAGCCATCGGAGGTTTTAAGCAGAGGAGTGATGTGGTCTGAACATTCAGAAAAGATTCTCCGGCTGGTGCACAGAGGGTGGACACATGGGCAAGAATAGACACCAGGAGACCAGGGAGAGACTAGCCTGGTAGGCAGATGAGAGGTAGGGGTGCTGTGGACCAAGACGGAAATTGACTCAAGAAGTGTTTCAGAGAGGAAATGAGAGGGGGAGGGGTATTCCAGGCAGAAGGAACAGGGTAACGGGCTCAAGGTGAGCGGAGTCTGGCACCAAGGAGGTGATGGGCGCTGGAATGTAAATGTAGGAGGCTGGAGTATTTTATGATGAGGCTGCAGGGAAGAGACTGAGCTTTCTGCTGAGGCCCCTGAGGAGCCATGGCAGGTGTCTGAGCAGGGGAGGCACAGGGTCAGGTTTGCGCTTTAGAGAGACCCCTGTGTTGCCATGTCGAGGGGGCAAGACCAGGGAGGAGGCCACGGGACCGGGGAGGAGGCTAGTGCAGGAACATGGGCAGGAGAGGACAGAGTCCAGACCAGGGCGTGGCTGTGGGCATAGAGATGAGTGAATGGATTTGAGAGATGCCCAAGGCTCTGATTTAACAGAAAATGGTGGCTGCTGGGCTTTAGGGGTTGAGCGGTTGGGAGGTGACCAGGATGAGACCCAGTCTCCAGCTGAGTAATGGGGTGGAAGGTGGGGCTGTCCCTGGAATGGGGCATAGTAGGAGGAGCAAGGATGGGGCTTGATGCTGAGTTAGTGAAGAATTCTGGGAAGCAGTACGCCATCGGGAGGGACATCTTGTCCCCCAGGATCTGGGAGCCGAGCTCTCAGGAGCCTGGGGGCTGCGCGGGCAGCCAGTGGTACCTAGAATTGAGCTGGCACGGATGATGACACTCTTCCAGGCCCAGCTCCTCCGTGTCTGGCAGGCTGTGGCAGGCACCGGGCCCCAGCCCCCCCCCCCCCCCCCCCCCCCGGGGCTGTGGGAATAACAAAAAGAATAATTACAGCTTGCCTTAATTGAGCCCCTGCAGCGACCAGGTAAACAGCTTTGTTTAATCCGCCCTGAGGCTCCAGGAGGGGCTGGGGCAGCCCTGTCGGTTTTATAGAGGAAGCCGAGGTGTGGAGAAGTGAAACCACTTGCCCAAGGTCAGAGTGTGTGAGCAGCAGGGCCCGGATATCCCCCTTCTTACCACGTGCTCGCCTCCGATGTTCAGAGCCCTTACCCAGAGCCATCCTGGCCTGGCGGGGAGAGGAGAGGATGCAGTGGCTCAGAGGTCCCCCATCCGTGGCTAGGTCCCGTTCGTGAGCTCAGGCTCATTCCAGAGGCCCTGGGGGACAGAGCCTGGCCCTGACTCAGGTTGGTGTGGCTCAGCTCTCTTCCCTTCTCCCTGGGCCTCATGCCCCCTCTGTAAAATGAGGGTTGGGTAGGCTGTGCTTAGCCTCAAGGAGGCCCCCAGGTCTAAGAGTTTGTAGAGAGGCAGCATAATCTCTTGGAGAAGAGCCCTGCCTGCCTAAGTTCAAATCCTGTTTCATCCTCTTACCTGCTGTGTGACCCCTGGGCAAATGACTTTATCTCTCTGTGCCTCAGTCTCGTAAGATGAGAAATGTCAGGAGGATTCCATGTGTTAATACTTGTAAAGCACATAGAACGGGATCAGGATATAGTATAACTCTTATGGGGTGCAGGCATGTGATCCAGGCCCTCTAGTTTCCTTCTCTCCTTCCCTTCTCTTTTTCCTTTCATGTAATCATTTGTTCCCGTGTTTTACAAGCTTTTGCTGATAGCTTCCTCTGCTGAAGCTACTTTTCATAGAGAGTTCACGGAACCCTCAACTCCTGAGGAGGAACAGGCCCAGGGAGGGGAGGCTTCCTGCCCAAGGTCTCCTCAGCAGAGCCGGGTGTCAGGCTCCCTGCCCCATGCCAAAGGGCCACCCCAGTAACACCTCACCCATCTAGCGTGCTGGCCAGCTGGCCTCTGGAATGCAGCCAGAAAGCCGGAAGGAGTCCTCGAAGGCGCTGGCATTCCAGGGAGGGAGGTCAGAGCTGGGCTGTTGCCCTTGCTTGTCTCTGGGAAGTCCTGGGCCCTGCCCTGCTGGGGCTCACAGTCTGGGGGGCACACCCATCACCTTGACAGCCCAGAGTGGGGCAGGGCTGGGATGGGGGAGCCCAGGGACTGGGGCAGCCCAGAAGGAGCACCTAACCTAGCCTGGATGTCAGGGAGGGCTTCCCGGAGGAGGGGATGTCTGAGCCATTTGAAGGATTGCCAGAAGTTAGCCTGGCAGACGAGATTGTTATATTGTTCCTGGCCATGTCTCAGGACCTGGCTGCTTCTCCCTTCTCTTGGGTCGATCTGTGCCTCTCTCTCTCTCTGCCTCCATTCCCTCATTCATTAATTCAGGAACCATTCACAGAGTCCAGGACTCTCTTCCACTGTCTTCACCTGACTGACCCCTCACCGTCTCGGTCTCAGCTCTGGTGCCCCGCTCTGGGCTGCCCCAGCCCTGCCCACTCTGGTTCGCCACTTCTGGAGACAGATCTGTCTCCCCCGCTGGACTGGGAACCCCATCTGGGCAGGGCCCTCCCCAGACAGGAAGTTTGTTTAGTGAGTGAACTAATGAGCAAGTGCCAGGCCCTTGCGAGTCAGGACTCTCCTGAAAGTGCTGAGGAGCCAGGAAGGCTTGGATCAGAGAAGGACGTGGTTCCATCTCTGCTGCCGACCACCCCAGGCTCCCTCTCTGCCCAGGGCCGCTGCAGCACTTCCCTCAGCCTGGAACCCTGCCGCCCACTGACCCCATCCTCTGATCCGTCAAGACTTGGTTCTGGCGATCCTCCTGTTTCGGGGAGTTTTCCATGATGGACCCTGTTCCTTGTCATTCCTGCTCCTCCCCTGGCTGAGTCAGGGACCTCCCCTGGATTCTAGCAGACACCGCTGTGTCCCTAGAATCGGGCTTTGTGAGTGGAGGCTCAGTGAGTGTGCAGAGAGTGATGAATGAATGAATGTGTGTCATCTAGAGAGAAGGTAGAAAGGGGAGATCAATGGGAAGAGGCCTTTCAGCCCTTGCCAGCCCCAGTCTCCCTGACCCCAGCCCAGGAGGGGTCTGCAGGTGAGTGGTTATGGATGTGGGAGGCCAGGGACGAAGCAGAGGCAGGGATTTGGGAAGAGGGGATTGCATCAGGACTCCAGGAGGGGCGATGTTCTTGAGAGGCAGCCCCAGCTCTGCCCTCCTGGGGCTTATAGTCCAGTTGGGGGAGAGAGACCCATCCTGAGACATGAAGATCAAGAGTAGGCAGTACTGGGATGGGGATCTCAGGGGAATTGAAAGCCTAGAGGGGGACCTGACCCCACCTGGAGGGTCCACGGGGGCTTCCTGGAGGAGGGAATGATGTCCAAGCAGGACCAGGCTGGCAGGCAGCCCCAGGGAGTGAGGATGCTGTGTGTGCAACTGAGGCAGGGGTCCCCACACCTGGATCACAGACATTTGGGAGCAGTGGCTCACAGTGAGGCTGGAGAAAAACAGGTCTCTCTTGCCACCTCCGGGGTCTGCCTCCCTCCCCTGTTATCCCTAGTGTATCCCTTCCCGCCCTCCCTCACACCCCTTCCAGACTTCCCCCCACCCCCAATAAAGTCCGCCTTCCTCCTGAGATGTGAGGAGGTAAAGAGAGTACCTCCCTCCCAAGTCACCGTTGAGGGCAGTGCCTTCATCCTCTACATCATCTTCAAGTGCACATTTCTGAGCACCCGCTGAGGGCCCGGCTCTGGTGTGTGGGCTTCCTACAGGTGTGAGCTGGTCCTTGACCCTGACCCCAACCCCGGGGTGTTGCCTGCCTGTGCGCCTGCTTGGGGCCAGCCCTGTGCTAGACTGACAGGGCACCTACCCTCAAGGGCTTCTCTTCATGCTGGGGAGACAGATAGTAAGCAAACAGGCAAACTCATGGTTTCTCCAATGGTGATAAGTGCTCTGGAGAAAAATTAAGTGGAGGTGAGGGCAGGGATACCCGTTTTAAGCAGGGTGGTAGGAAGGACTCTGAAACGAAAGTGCAGGGAGGGCATGGTCCCAAGGTCACCAGCTAGTAAGGGGCAGATCCAGTGATGGAGCCCAGGCCACCACCCCTGCTTCTGCTCCTGCCTCTGGACAGAATCCCCCACTGCCCCTGCCCCTTCCCCTGGGTTGGAATCCCCACTGCCCCTACCCCTGCCCTGGGTCAGAATCCACACTGCCCCTGCCTCTGCCCCTGGGTCAGAATCCCCACTGTCCCTGCCCCTGCCCCTGGACGGAATCCCCACTGCCCCTGCCTCTACATCTGGGTAGAATCTCCTTGTACCACTTGCTGTGTGGCCTTGAGCACAGGCTTTCCCTATCTGAGCCTCATTCCCCAGTGTGGACAATGGGCTGATGCAACCTCCTCAGGATTGCTGTGAGGTTTAGGGAAGGGACTGACCTGCTGAGAGCCCCATGTGATCCTGGTATGTCACAGTTCTCTGATTCGGACACGCCTCGGAGGAAGCTGCCCAAGCCTTGGTTCTCCTGCCTGTTGAGTGGGCATGTGGGAGGGCCCCAGCCTGGCTCTGCCATGTGCAGACTGCGTGTTTGACCTTAAGCAAGACCTGAGTCTCGTCTGTAAAATGAGCAATTCCAGGGGTTGGGTCATGGAGTGCAGGGCACAGCATGGCTCATTTCAAATGAAACCTGACTTTTTCCCCTCAGCCAGAAGTCACATCTTGCCATTCGAGACCCTCTGTACTTAGACATCAATGTCCAGACCCCACTGTGGTGCCAGGGCCCCTGGGGTCTGCCCGGCCAGCCTTTCCATCCTCATCTCCAACTCTCCCCCAGCCACACCAGATGAGCTACCACCTCAGGGCCTTTGCACCTGCCGTTCTTCATGTTGGGAATTCTGTTCCTCCAGTCTTAGGTGTTGCTTCCTTCGGACTGTGCCCTGTGACCCCTTGTCCTTGAGGTCTAAGTAGGCTCCTTCTCCTTCCCTACTCTGTCCTCCCATTTGCCCCTCTCTTTGGGCTTGTTGGCCTGTTTTGGGGGCCAGTTAGCCAAGGGGCTCAGGGCAGGAGCTCCTGACTCACGTGTGCCTCGTTCACATTTCATTTCTGGCGACGTACCATTTCAGGGCCCAGGGAGGACTTGCTGAGACCCTCCGGAAGTCCTAAAGGAGTGTGCCCAGCTGGGGGCCTTAGGTAGTTATTGATGGCTAGATGGCAGGTATCGGGGAGCAACTTCAGGGCCTAGGATCTGGGTCAAGGCCTGAGCTAGAACGGAGCAGTTGGGACAGGGGAAGATGGGACAGGCTGAAGAGTCGTTTCTGAGCTCGGCCGTGGACTTCAGTTTTCCCATCTGTAGACGCGGGGTCCGGGCCAGCACCCAGCCAGGGCCTGTTCTTACTGGGTGGAGGTGGCCCTTGCGCATGTTTCCTCTTCCTCCTCTGTCTCAGCCAAGGACTACGAGAACGCCGTCAAGCTCTACAGCCAGGCTATCGAGCTGAACCCCAGCCACGCCGTCTACTATGGCAACCGCAGCCTGGCCTACCTGCGCACCGAGTGCTACGGCTACGCGCTGGCCGACGCCACGCGGGCCGTTGAGCTCGACAAGAAGTACATCAAGGGCTACTACCGCCGGGCCGCCAGCAACATGGCGCTGGGCAAGTTCCGAGCCGCCTTGCGCGACTATGAGACGGTGAGTTGGGGCACGGGGCGGGTGCCGGCGGGAGTGTGGGGTGCGAGGGAACGGTGGGGAGGGTGGGGAAGGGCAGCCTCTGAGCACGCGGGCCGGAGGGGGAGAGTGAGGAGGCCATTCGTGCGTTCACTCACGCCCCGCTAATGCCCGCAAGAGGCTTTGTGGCCTGGAGCAGACTGCCTGGGTCAGCTCCAGCACGGCCGTCTCTCGCTGTGTGGCTCTGGACAAGCTGCCCAGCCTCTCTGTGCCTCCTTTCTACAACTGTGCCGTGCAGGCAACAGGACCTGCCTCTAAGGGTGGCTGTGAAAGATGAATGAGTTTGTGCTTTTAAAGTGTCCAGAACACCGTCTGGCACTGGGTCGTGTTTCCCTAAGGACTGGCCATTATGGTTACTATGGTTGTTACTGGTGAACAAGTGTGATATGGCCCTTCTGGTGGTGCTCACACTTCAGGGGCAGGTGAGGAAACACGTCATTGGCATGTGCTTTGAAGACAACAACAGTGTGATGTGCTGTGGAGGGCAGAACATGGCAGTGTTGCACGTGGTGATGAGGGAGGGGACCTTGAACTCAGCAAGAGCCCGCCCGCCCGCTCGCTCACCCACTGCCACCTTGTTGCTCTGATGACACCAGTGATGGGAGGGAGCGTGTACAGAGTGCCACCCTTGTGCCAGACATGTTGTCAGCGCTTGACACGAACTGGCTGGCTGAGTTGTCACAGCAACCCCGTGAGGTGGGCACAGCCCTGTGTCCGTGAGGCAAGCATAACCCCGTGAGGTGGCTGGCTACAACCCCATGAGGTGGGTATGACCCCATGTGGTGGGTGCTGTTATCACCCCCATTGTACAGATGTGGAAACTGAGGGACAGGGAGGTGAAGTCGCCTGCCCGGGGACACCAGCAGGTGCGTGGCAGAGCTGGGATTCGAGCCCAGGCAGCTTGGCCCTGAGGGCTACCTTCCTCCTTTCGGAGAGGAGGGTTTCTGCTTGCTCTGTTCACTGGCAGGTGCAGGAGCTCCATCAGTGTTTGTTGAATAAGTTATTCTGCTGCCTGCCTCCATGCCTTTTCTTCCTCAGGCCCTCTCCCCACCCCCATTTCCTTCAACACAAGCCCTGAGCAGCCCCTGTTGTGTCCATGGGGTGGGGGATCAAGAGGGGCTGATGATCCCTGGGCTGCAGTTGGAGAAGCCAGGTCAGACTGCCTGGGCTATCGCTGCTGGGGCCTGGGGTGGGTATCAGGCTGGTGCAGGCCTGAGCCAAGCCAGGGGAGGCCTGTGCCAGGGCGGGTGGAGGTGTGGAGGGGTAGATTAGAGACTGAGGGGCAAGATGGAGGGGGAGGCTCAGGTGACACCTGGAAGGATGGGGAGGGGAGCAGAGCTGGGTCCTTAGGAGCTCAGGCTCCCAAACCTCCTCGGCGCTTTCATCTGGGAAATGGTGACGGGGCAGTGGGATGGCTGAGGCTCTGATGGAGTGTGGGTGAAGGTCATGGGGGCTAGAGGGCTCGGTAAAGAACTGATAATGAGTAACCTCGAAGGGCAGCTTTGGCCTGGACGAGGGCAACAGTGGGAGGAGGGCCTGGGGGAAATGGAGGCCAGGAGGCAGAGGAACCCTGGGATAGGTGTGAGCAGGGTCTTCTCAGCTGGGCTTGCAGAAAAGTTTCCCCAGGTAAGGAGTCGGCGTTCCTTTCACGGCCCAGGGCCTGACCCTGCAGCCTTGGTGACGCAGGGCATGAGGCTGGTGGTCCATCACAGCCATCTTGTGGACACACCAGGGGATTCCATAGCGCTTTGCCAGGCAGAGCTGAGCCCTTCTTCCCCCTACCCCGCCCCGCTTACATTGTCATGGCCCATTTCCCCGTGGGTGCCCTCCCAGTGGCATTGGGGAGCCCTCGACATGAGCCTGCGGTCCTTGCCTGGGTGTCTGTCCAGCCCACAACCCAGCCTGGCCACCGTCAGCAGCCATTGTATGTCTGTATGCCTGCCAGCTGCCAACCCGTCTCCATTCTGACACATTTTATCCAGCTCCATGGGCTGGGGTGAAGGGCTGGGTCCTAGGGTGGCTCCCTAGCAGGGTCTCTGCCTCCTGCGTCCACACACCCTGTGCTGCTCTGGGGTTGGAGGCGGTCTCGTGGCAGATGCCGGAATTTCATGGAGGACATGCCTGGGCCCTGTCCTCTGTGACCAGGAGCTGAGCTTGGGGATGCAGAGCCAAGAGAGGACCTTGGTTGAAGCCTCTCAGCAGCCTGGGCTCGGGGTGAGGCCCTCTCTCAGCCTCGGCGGCCTCATGGTGTTTACTGTGTGGCCAGCTCTGCTGTTAGCTCTTTACACGCATTTATTCAACCCATTTCACAGGAGAGAAACTGAGGTCTCAAGAGAGAAGACCTTTCCCCAAGGTCATCCAGCTGGGAGGTGGCAGAACTGAGACTTGAACCCAGGCCCTCTGGCTTCAGAGTCCGTGCTTTTAATCCCTAGTGGGCCGTGGGATCGATTTAGTGGATTGAGCCTACACTTTGGTCTTCATCAAGTAAGACAATCTCTGAAAAACAGAGTTGTTTTGGAAAGTTCAGACAATGCATTTGGTGGCAAAACCTGCTCTGAACTAACAAGTTGCACATGGTGTGACTCTTCGGCGGTTTTGCAGCAGAAATGGGAGTATGTGTAACTCCCAGGTGCTGCTGTGGAACTGCCAGGGGTGTTACGGAACCGACAGTGGGTGCACTGCGGCACCTGCCTGAAATCTTCCTGTTTCCCTGTTCCCATCACATCCACCTGCTGCTCCACCAGAGCTTCAGGTGGAGGTGGGGAGCCTGTGTTATCCTGACATCCACTGACATCTCCTTCAACACCATGATTGCCTGCGGGCACGCCCAGCTGTCTTTGTTGTTAGTCGCTGTCGAGGATGAAATGTTGCGAGATCTTGCACCCATCTTCATGATTGTTTGTGTGTTTGAGTCCAGTATCTATTTAAAAGAAGAAGAAGAAAGCACTTAAGAATTTTGAGTTCATTGTAGATTTACGTGCAGGTGTAAGAAATCATACAGAGAACTCGTGGATACTCCACCCAGGTTCCCCAGTGGTCACAGCTGGCACTTGTTATTGGGTGTCCTCATATGACCACGTGTGATGGAGTAGAGCTTCTCCATAGGGTTTTCTAGGCTGTATTCTTTACGGAAGGAACCCTGATGACGCAGTGGTTAAGTGCTCAGCTGCCAATCAAATGGTCAGTGGTTCGACCCCACCAGTTGCTCCATGGGAGAAAGATGTGACAGTCTGCTTCCGTAAGATTACAGTCTTGGAAACCCTGTAGGCACAGTTGTGCTCTGTCCTGTGACATCGATATGCGTTGGAATGGCCTCGACAGCAACAGGTTTGGTTTGGGGTTTTTTAGTCTTTACAGGAGTAGATCTCCAGTTAGAGCGTTTAAACTTTGTGCCACCAATCCTTGAGGGATGGATTGTTGCTGCTGTTAAGTGCCGTTGAGTCAGTTCTGACGCATAGCGACCCCGTGTACCACAGAATGAAACACTGCCCGGTCCTGTGCCATCCTCACAGTTGTTACGCTTGAGCCCATTGTTGCAGCCACTGCATCAGTCCATCTCGTTGAGGATCTTCCTCTTTTTCACTGACCCGCTACTTTACCAACAATGATATCCTTCACCAGGGACTGGCCCCTCCTGATGACATGTTCAAATATGTGAGATGAAGGATGGATAGATGGATAGAAATATGATAGTGTTCGGCTGGTAATGGAAAGGTTGGTGGCTTGAACCCACCCAGTGACTCCATGGGAGAAAGACCTGGCAGTCTGCTCCCATAAAGATTACAGCCTAGAAAACCCTCTGAGGCAGTTCTGCCCTGTCACGTGGGGTCGCTATGAGCTGGAATCAACTCGACGGCACAAAACAACAACAACCACCTTTACGGGAGCAGATCGCCAGCGCCGCCGCCCCCCCCCCGTCAAGCCCAGGAGCCACTGGGTGAGTCATAACCATGTACAATATTCTAAGCAAGATATTGACACTGATACAATTCAGATACCTCTTTTTAAAGACCGATCCAACGTTAAGGCTTGGCTTAGCTCCCAAAAGACCCAGCCAGGCTCTCGAGAGTGGCTCGAATGCCCTTCCCTGATGGCGCTGTGTCCTCTCCTGATCAGGCTCGGTAAGGGCTCATCACAGCAGCAGCTGCAGGCCCTGTGGCAAGCCTGGTGTTGCATTCTCACGCCAACCCTCCGTGGGGGTGCTGGCACCTTCCCCATTTTCTGGAAGCCGAGGGAGGCTGGAGAGCTGGGGCCACCTGCCCTGGAAGGCCTGGATTCACACCCAGGCAGCCTGGCCCCAGAGCTTGCTCTCAGAACCACTGCCCCCACTTCGCGCCACGGAGCCGTATCCTGTGGCCCCCACAAGAAGAGGAGGTGGTGGAAGGGGAGGACGCCCTAGTGTGCCTGGAGAAGTCAGGAGCCCGGCTTTGGGGCGAGTTGGCCAGGGAGAGAATGGAATTCTGGCAGCTTCTTGGGTTATTGACATCACCTCTCTAGGCCTCAGTGTCCTCATCTGTCAAATGGGGATTGTGATAACACTACCTCATTGAGTGCGTGGAGGATAAAGTGAGCAAGTCAGTTGCTTACAACAGTGTCAGCACAGAGTAAATGCACAGAAACCTAGCCGTGGCCTGCTTTGTTGCTGCTGCTGCTGTTCCTCTCCCTGCATTGCTATTGTTGGCCTCGTCTCCCACCCCAGCCTGCAGGCTCCCCGAGAACGGGGCTGGCTCAGAGGAAACATTAGTCCATTCACCCCTGGGGACGCAGTGCGGCTGAGCCTGCCCTGCCCTCCCACGGCCACAGTCCAGTGGGGGAGACCGTCCCTGGCAGTGTTCAGGACTGGGCAGAGGGGGAGTCCAGAGTGGGTGCCTAAGCTGTTTTTGGGGTAGGGTAGGGGCTTCCTGGAGGAGGGGCTGGCACAGCTGAGACCTGGAGGAGGAGTTGAAGGTAGAAGTAAGATGTTCTGAGCTGGGGACAGCCTGTACAAAGGCCCAAGGGTGAGGGAGCTGGCGAGTTTGGGGAATATGAGTTCTGTCTGGCTGGACCGGGCAGGGCAAACAGAAAGCAGAGGGGTGGGTGTGGCCTCGTGGGCTAGGCCAAGCGGCAGTTTGGACTTTATCCCCGGGTATGGACTTGTCTTTCTGTTGGGAAGGACTCCAGGGGATGTCTGGGGCTCCTGCCTCCCCTGCCACCTCACCCTGCCCCAGGTGCAGCTGCCTAGTGGGCTGGGTCCAGGCCTGCCCAGCCAGGGAGGAGGCTGGCCTGCCACTACTCAGCTTCCTCTGTACTCCCGTTCCCAGAGTGGGTGAGCTTTGCTCCCGCCCGGGTGCGCCCGCTGGGATCAACAGGTGTCTGCACGGGCTTCTGGCTCGCTCTGCTAGGCTTCCCACTGGAGACTCCCTCTACCCCTGGAGGGCTGGTCCTGGCACCCTATCTGCCCGCTGGTACAGGAGCTGTGGGGCAGGTTATAACAGGTACACATAGCTAAACCGAGGCTCAGAGAGGTAAGGTCACTCAGCTTGTGGCAGAGCCGGGATCTGAATCCAGCCCAGCCTCAGAGGATAAGAGTTTACAGGAAGCCCGATGGAAGGTGGGCAGAGGGGAGGGGATGGGCTCCTTACTGAGAATGCGCTGTGTCCCTGCCATGTGCCAAGGATTACTGTGTGTGATCCTGTTTGATCAGCACGGCAACCTGACAGAAGAGGTGGCAGTGCAAGGCAGCTGATGTTGGGGTGGCTCCACTGCTGCGCACGTCACAAGTGCTCACTTGTTCAATCCTCCCAGCAACCCCCAGAGATACTGTCATAACTCCCATTTTACAGAGGAGGAAACTGAGGCCCAGAGAGGCAAACTCACTTGCCCTAGGCTACTCAACTACTAATTGGTGGAGCTGGGGTTTGAACCCAGGTGGCCTGGCTCTGTGGCCCCCAGTCTTCACCTCTCTTCAGAGAAGGAAATGGAGGGAAGTCATTTGTCCTAGTGTTCTCTGAGAGCTGGAGGTTGAGGGAAGGACATGTCACCAGTCAGCACTGGCTGCCGCCTACCGACCCCGTACTGTTTGAGCGCCAGGCCCTGTGTTTATTACCAGATCCTCCCAACAGCCCTGGCAGGTGGGGACGCTTCTTGCTCCCATTTTATAGAAGAACAATGAGGGTGGTGGTGGCTCAGTGGTAGAATTCTTGCCTTCCATGCAGGAGATCCAGTTAGAGTCCCAGCCAGTGCACCTCACGTGCAGCTACTACCTGTCTGTCAGTGGAGCCTTGCATGTTGCTGTGATGCTGAGCAGGTTTCAGTGGAGCTTCCAGACTATGACAGACTGGGAAGAAAGGCCTGGCAACCTCCTCCTGAAAATGAACCAGTTAAACTCCCTGTGGATCACAATGGTCTGATCCACAACAAATCATGGGGATGGTGCAGGACCAGGCACCGTTTCATTCTCGTGTGCTTGGGGTTGCCCCGAGTCAGGGCCGACTTGCTGGCAGCTGCCAACAACACAATAGAAGAGGAAGCTGAGGCTTAGAGACTCCAGGTCAGCCAGCAAGTCCTGGGCCCGCTAGATGAGTCTGGGCTGTCGATTGTGACTTTAGATCCGGCCCACCCTTTCCTCCCAGACTCTTACCCTTTTGATAATAACAATGATAATAATAAACAATAATAACATCAGGAAGGTGGGATCCTGTCAACTTCACCTAAGCGCACACTTCTCACACCTTCTGTGGGTCCAGGAAGGTACCCGAAGCAGAGCCATGGTGCTCAGACTGGGTGGTTTTTATTCTGTCGGCTGTCTGGGCTCCGAGTCATCAGGAAGCCCTTGTGCGGACTGACTCATCTGGTCGTCATGGCAGCTCTGTGTGGGCAGCTCTGTTGTCATGCCCAGTTTAGAGGTGCAGAAACCGAGGCTTGGAGATTCATCGTACCTAGGGCTACAGCAGTGGCACGTGGTGCCAGGGTGGTCTGGCCTCTGTGTTCATGCTCCTGGGGAGGCCGCCTCACCTGTCCTGATGGCTCCTTGCCACAGGTGGGCTGGCCCATGGGCCCCTGGAACTGGGAGGCAGAGGGGGAGGGGAGACTGGGCCTGAGCACTGATGCCTTTCCTCCCCTCTTCCCCACCATCTACCTGCCCAGGTGGTGAAGGTGAAGCCCCACGACAAAGATGCCAAAATGAAATACCAGGAGTGCAACAAGATTGTGAAGCAAAAGGCCTTTGAGCGGGCCATCGCGGGCGATGAGCACAAGCGCTCTGTCGTGGACTCACTGGACATCGAGAGCATGAGTGAGTCAGGCCTGAGTGCTCTGCCATGCCCAGCACTCTGGCCCGGAACATTCCACCTCCTGACCTGGGCCCTCTCCACTCCCTGTGCACGCTGGGGTGGGGCATGCTTGGGGTCAGCTCCTCCAACTGCATTCCCGGGAGGTCCACAGGCCAAAGCTGAGCATCAGGTGCCCCAGATTGGGTGAGGTAGGTGAGCCCCAACCCCGTCATCTCTCTGACCCCACCCCCCCCCCCCCACCCCCCCCCGGCAGGCCTAACCTCCCTACTGGCCTCTGCCACCTACCTCTGCTCCCAGGCCTCCTGCATCTGATTCACCTCTAGGCGATCCTCAGTGGATGATCTGATCGTTCATTCTACAGATAATTACTGAGCACCTACTATGTGCCAGGCACTGCTCCAGGCACTGGGGATACAGCTGTGAATCAAACAGTCCCTGCCCTCGTGGTGCTGATGTTCTCGTGGGGAGTGATCGAGTCAGCTAATGAGTAAATAGTATCAGTGCTACAAAATCAGACAGGACGAGGGGAGAGGGGGTGGTGGAAGGGGGGGTACACTAGACAGGGAGGGCCTCTCTGAGCCAGACCTGGAGGAAAGGAGGGGCTGTGAGAGGGCCTGGCTGGAGAGTGGACTTCTCACTTGGTCCGCCCCTTTCCTGATGTGTGTGTGTCCAGGACTGTCTGCCCTGTCCCAAGAAACCGGTCCCCCCTTCCTACCCTCACAATGGCTGTGGCCACTGACGCTTGTTCCCCCATTTACACCAGCCATTGAGGATGAGTACAGTGGGCCCAAGCTCCAGGACAGCAAAGTGACAATCACCTTCATGAAAGAGCTCATGCAGTGGTACAAGGATCAGAAGAAACTGCACCGGAAGTGTGCCTACCAGGTAACACACCTGTCAGGTATCAGGTACTGCAAACGCCTGTAACCCCAGGACAGCGTTGCAGTTGGGGCAGAGCCTAAACTCAGCCCCAGGGGCAGGTGCCCTCTGAGGCAGTGGTCACTGAGCATCAGGTTCCCTGATAGCAAAACGAGAAGAGAAAGTGGTGACAGTAGCTAACATTTGTCATGTGTGTGGTGTGCCAGGCACCATGCGGAGGGCTACCGCGTGAGCTCATCTGGTGTCCACAGCAGTTTGATGAGGTGGCAGGTACTGCCGAGTCACAGGTGCGGAGACGGAGAGCCAGAGGGATTGGGTGACTTGCCCAGGGTCAAAGGTGAAGAAACAGCAGAGCTGTTTGCTGAGAGTTTGAACCCAGGTCCCTGTGACTGCCTGTCCTGCGGGCTGTTTGGGACTTGGTTGCTGATACTGCCTCTGTGGCCCCTCATGAGGGCAGTCAGCCACAGGATGGTGAGCTGGTTGAGACTTGGGCTTTACTGTCCCTTCCAGATGAGACCCTCTGTTCTCACTTCTCAGAGCAGTGAGGAGACTGATGGGGTCCACCACCTTCTGTGAGTCGGTTGACAGGCGGGTGGCATCAAGGAGCATGGCAGGTGGTGGGGAGGATGTAAGGAGCGGTGAGGCCTGCCCCTCTGAAGGAGCCAGATGGCCTAGGTTCAAATCTCAGCTCCTCCACTTACTAGCTGTGCAACTGTGGGCAGCTGGCTTTACCTCTCCGTGCCTTGATTTCCTTTTCTGTACAATGAGGATGTGCATAGTACCTCCATCTAGGGTTGCAGTAAGGATTAAATGGATTTAATCCATTTCAAGTGCTTAGAACAGTATCTGGCACATAGTTCTCTTGACTGAGCAGCTGTTATGGCGACCACATTGATGAGGAAGACAGAAGAGGAGGAATATCCAGATTTCCTGGTGGTTTTTAATTGAAGTATAATTTGCATACTTTCATATGCCCTTGAAACCACTGCCCAAAATGAGTTACAGAACATTTCCATCTCCCAAAAAGCTCCCTTGTCTTCCTTTACAATCAGCTTCCACCTCAAAGGCAACTACTGGTCTGATTTATTTCGCCACCATACATTAATTTTGCCTGTTATTGAACTTCACATAAATGTCATACAAGATTACAGTCTTTTGTGTCTGGCTTCTTTCACTCAACATAATGTATGAGAGATTTATGCATGTATGTTGCATGTATCAGTAGTTCATTGCTTTTTACTCCTGAGTAGTAGTCCCTTGTATGAATAGATCACAATTTATGTATGCAGTCCCCTGCTGATGGACGTTTGGGTTGTTTTCAGTTTTTTGCTTTTATTTATTATAAAAGCTTTATTAGCTGCTACAAACTTTTTTGTACAAGTCTTTTTGTGAACGTTTTGCGTGGGTAAATAAATACGTAGGCGTGAAATTGCTGGGTCACAGAGTAGATGTATGTTTAACTTAAGAAACAAAAAACAGTCCTCCAGAGTGGTTATACCATTTTACAATCCCAACAGCAGAGTATGAGAGTTCCAGTTGCTCCATATCCTTGCCAACATTTGGTATTATCATAATTTCCTATTTTAGTCATTTCAGTGGGTATGAAATGGTATCTCATTGGGTTTTTTTTTGTTTTTTTTTAACTCACTGTGATTTTAATTTACATTTCCGTAATAACTAATAATGTTGAACTCTTTCACGTGCTTGTTGACTGTTCATATTATCTTTTGTGAAGTGTTCGAGTATTTTGCTCATTTTTTAATTGGGTTATTTGTCTTTTTATTGTTGATTCGTAGGATTCTTTATATGTTCTAGATGCCATCCTTTGTCAGGTATATGTGTTTGCAAACATTTTCCTAGTCTTTGGCATGTGTATTCATTTTCATAATGATGTCACTTGATGAGTACGTTGTTGAATAAAAATAGTTCATGCATACTCAGTGTGATTCAGTTTACTGCTATTTCTAGCTCTGTTTGTGAGCATGTAGTGAGCACTGGAAAATATTGTGTATTTTGCAGTTCATTGGTTATAAGGATCTATAAATAAATGTCAATTAGATCAAATTGATTGATACTACTATTAAAAATCTTTTATATCTTAATATTTTTTTCTAATTATTCAATCAGTTATTGAGAGAGGATTGTTAAAATCTCCAACTATGCTTTGGATTTGTGTATTTCTCCCTATAGTTCTATCAATTTTTGCTTCATGTATTTTGAAACTCTTGTTAGGTATGCACACATCTAGGATTGTTATGCTTCTTTGATGAATGGCCCTTTTATCATTATGAAATGTTCCTGCTTATCTCTGGCAGTACTCTGGTTTGAAGTCTCTTTATATACTTAGAGCAGAAGTGGAACACATAAACATCGATATCATAAGGCATGAGTGAGCGGAAATGGACTGGTTTGGGCCATTTTAAATGGGACAGTCATACGGGCAAATTGAAGAGGAATGGCGGTGTCGTATTCGTTGTCAAAAAGAACACTTCAAGATCTATCCTGAAGTACAGTGTTGTCAGTGGTAGAATACTATCCATATGCCTACAAGGAAGACCAGTTAATACAACTGTTATTCAAATTTATGCACCAACCACATATGTGAAAAGATGAAGAAATTGAAGATTTCTTCTAACTTCTGCAGCCTGAAATTGATCAAACGTTTAGTCAGGATGCATTGATAATTACTGGTGATTTGAATGCGAAGGTTGGAAATGAAGAAGGATCAGTAATTGGAAAATATGGCTTTGGTGATAGAAACAATGCTGGAGATCGCATGGTAGAATTTTGCAAGACCAACGACGTATTCATTGCAAATACCTTTTTTCAACAACATGAACAGTGACTATACACGTGGACCTTGAAGGATTGAGTACACAGAAATCAAATCGACTATATCTGTGGAAGGAAACAATGGAGAAACTCAGGATCATCAGAACAAGGCTAGGGGCCATCTGTGGAACAGACCATCAGTTGCTCATATGCAATTTCAAGTTGAGAACCAGAGTCTGACCTTGGGTATATCCCACTTGAATTTAGAGACCATCTCAAGAATAGATTCGATGTGTTGAACACTAATGAGCGAAGATCAGGCAAGTTGTGGAATGACATCAAGGACATCATCATACATGAAGAAAGCCAAGAAGTCATTAAAAAGACAGGAAAGAAAGAAAAGACCAAAATGGATGTCAGAAGAAACTCTAAAAGTTGCTCTTGAATGTAGAGTAGCTAAAGTGAACAGAAGACATGTTGAAGTAAAATAGCTGAACAGAAGATTTCAAAGGGTGGCTCAAGAAGACAGTATTACAATGACACGTGCAAAGATCTGGAGATAGAAAACCACAGGGGAAGAACACACTTGGCATTCCTCAGGCTGAAAGAACTGAAGAAAAAAGGCTTCAAGTTGGAATGCTGAAGGATTCTGTGGGCAAAATATTGACACAGGAAACATCAAAAGAAGATGGAAGGAATAGACAGAGTCACTACACCAAAAAGAATTGGTTGACGTTCAACCATTTCATGAGGTAGCATCTGATCAAGAACCAATATACTGAAGGAAGGAGTCCAAGCTGTGCTGAAGGCATTGGTGAAAAACAAGGCTGCAGAAATTGATGGAATACCAATTGAGATGTTTCAACAAATAGATGCAATGCTAGCTGCACTCACTTGTCTATGCCAAGAAATTTGGAAGACAGCTACCTGGCCAGCCAGCTGGAAGAGATCCGTATTTGTGCCCATTCCAAAGAAAGGGGATCCAACAGAATGCAGAAATTATCGAACAATATCATTAACATCATACACAAGTAAAATTTTCCTGAAGATAATTAAAAAATGCAAACGTTGGCAAATATACATGACATTGTCAAGGCCGTCTTCAGTGTGTAAAAAATATTATCCATGTTTTCAGAGATACAGTCTGAGTTCCCCCAGTTGTCCCTAAAACATCCTTTTTAGCTGTTTTTTTTTTTTTTTTTAAAATCCAGAATCCATTGAAAGATCAAATATTGCATGTGGTTCTTGTCTTCTTAGTCTCTTTTTATCTAGAACAGCCTTACAGCCTTTTTTGGGAGAATCTTTCATAATACTGGCATTTACAAGTGTCCCGGCAGTTAGTACATAAAATGCACTACAATCTGGTTCCATCCGTGTGTTTTCTCATGATGTTGATTATTATAGAGAAACCAAGAATCTAGGAGCCCTGGTGGCACAAACAGTTAAGCACTTGGCTGCTAACCAACAGGTTGGTGGTTCAAACCTACCCAGCTGCTCCTGTAAAGGTGGTTGTTAGGTGCTGTCCAGTTGGTTCCAACTCATAGCAACCCTGTGTACAACAGAAGAAAACACTGCCCAGTCCTGCGCCATTCTCACAATCATAAACATTACAGCCTAGGAAACCCTATGGGCAGTTGTACTGTCTGTCACATGGGGTCGCGATGAGTCACAGTCTACTCAACGGCGCCCAACAACAGATTTTCATGTGAAGCAATCCTGATGTTTAAGTGCTGCGTTAGGTCACTCAGAACACAGTCTGGTCCCCATTCGCTGCCTTCTCCCCACCCCCAGCCCAGGGGCATCTCCTGGGTAGTCGGGTGGGTGATGGGCCCTTCAGCCAACCCCACTCACAGCCTGCCCTGCCTTCCAGATCCTGGTACAGGTCAAAGAAGTCCTCTCAAAGCTGAGCACGCTTGTGGAGACCACGCTCAAAGAGGTGCGTGCAGCGGGGCGGTTTGTGGGAGCAGCAGGTAGGCGGGGGTGCAGGTAGGGGCTCCCTGGCCGGGGTGGGGCCATGGAGCCCAGAACCTTATGGATTCACCTGTCTTGGTCTGCTCTTCCCTCCCTCCCTCTCTCCCTGCCCTCGTACATCTCTCTCTACCCGCCACTGTGTCTTTCTTCCTGATGTCGCTGCTTTCCTGGCCTTTCGGTCTCTGTCCCGCCCTCGTCACATCTCTGTCCCCCATTGTGTCTCTCGCATGGTCTTTCTCGGTCTGCCATGGCCTCTTGGCTTCTCTGCTCCCCTCTGCCCCCTCCCCATGTCTTTCTCTGGGCCCCTTCCTCTCCCGTGGCCTCTTTTCTTTCAGACAGAGAAGATTACGGTGTGCGGGGACACCCACGGCCAGTTCTATGACCTCCTCAACATATTTGAACTCAACGGTTTACCCTCTGAGACCAACCCCTATGTATCCTTTCTCAGAAGAACAGACCTTTTCCCATTTTACCCACACACACCCCTGGATTTTAGGGTGCAGGAGGGAGAGGGACCCTTCCAGAGAAAAAGGCATGAGCGTGTGACTGCCTGGGCACCATGGTGTGGGTGGAGCGGCAGGCCAGCCTTGCGGGCCAGTCCCCACGTGCTGTGTGGCCTTGGGCAGGCAGCTGAGTCTCTGGGCCTTACTTTTCTTCATCTGTGAAATGGGGCTGTTAGACTACACACCCACACACCTGAGTTCCATCCTGGCTTTGCCACGTACCACCTGTTAGCTAGTTCCTTCACTTCTTGGTGCCTTGGTTTCCTTGTTTGTAAAATGTTGATAATAGTACCTCGCAGGGTTATTGTGAGGATTATATGAATCAATACCTGTGAGGGCTAAGGACAGGCCACAGTTGGTGCTATGTAGGTATTTGCTAATGTTATGGTATTTGATAAATGGCTACTCTGGGGCCACCAGGCCAAGACAGGGCTGGGTGGGAGGTCCTGTGTCCCATCTCCCCTGTGGCTTTAGGACTATATTCATGGCGAGGTGACCGCCCAGTACTTCCCCCATCCCCCACCATAGACGTCCCTGGCAACAGGCCAGGTCAGGATCTCAGCACTGTCCTCAGAGGCCCTCCATGTGGCGAGGAAGAGATGGAAGCCCAGCCTCCGTCATCCTGCCATTCCCAGCTCTTCGGAGGAGCTGATAGGAAGCTGGGGCATGGCGAGGCCACCTCTGTTTTCCTTAGCAGGGCAGATATTTAATGGCGACTTTGTGGACCGCGGCTCCTTCTCTGTAGAAGTGATCCTCACCCTTTTTGGCTTTAAGCTCCTATACCCAGATCACTTCCACTTACTTCGAGGTGAGCCAGGAGGTGGGCTCTGGGGGCCACTTGGGGCTGAGGAGGGCACTTGCTTCCCCTTGGAGCCTCTGTTTCTGCTTCTGGGAAGTGAGGATGATGATCTTTGGCTCCACCGATGTTGAACACAGGCGGCTGTGTGAGGTGGGGTGGCGGCGCTGGGGCAGGGGGGTGGTGCTCACTGCAGACAGCAGGGATGAACGTGTGAATTATGACCGCTTCCCAGCAGGTGGCAGTCAGGAGTCTTACAGGGATGCCTTTAGTCTTATTTGCACAAGGCTATGGAACAGGCTCCTGATCCTTTGGTAAAGTCGAGATAGTAACAGGAAACAGTTACAGAAGATACTGTCGTTCTTGGGGCTGTTCCCTGCCACCTATACTCTCACCAGGGCCCAAGACTCCAGGGCCATTACACCTGCTTCCTAGAGGAGGAAAGAAGGAAAAACCAGTTGCCATCGAGTTGATTCCAACTCATAGCGCCCCCATGTGTGTCAGAGTAGAACTGTACTCTGTCAGGTTTCCAATGGCTGAGTTTTTGGAAGCTTGCCAGGCCTTTCTTCCAAGGCACCTCTGGGTGGACTCCAACCTTTAGGTTTCCTGAGTGCCCCTGAGCTGACTGACCAGCCATGGGAACGCAGTGGGAACACAGCACACCTCACAGGGCCCCAGGCATGAGACACAGGTGTGCTGGAGGGTGACGTGTGCTATAGAGGAAAAGAAAGTAGAGGGTAGGGGGGCAGGGGGGCTGCGGTTTTATGCAGGGTGGTCCCAGAAGGCCCCATGGGAATGTGCGGTTTACACAGAAACCTGAATGAGGCGCGGGAGAGGCAGGCCGGCAGATTCCTGAGGAAGAGCACCACAGGCAGAAACACCAACACCAAACCCGACTCATGGCGACTCCACTTGGCAGAGTAGGACTCTGCCCCATAGGGTTTTCTTGGTGGTAATCTTTACAGAAGCAGATTGCCAGGTCTTTCTTCACAGCACCACTGGGTGGGTTTGAACCGCCAACTTTTAGATTGGCAGCTGAATGAAAATCATTTGGGCCACCCAGGAACCTTATACAAAGAGCGCCAAATACAAAGGCCTGAGGTGGGGTGGGTCTGGGAGGTGGGTGGGATGGGGGACAGGATGAATAGAACTCTGGTGGAGGAAGGTGATAGCTGACGTAGGTGCTGACAGCATCCTTTAGGCGCCCGCTGTGGGGGACTGGCTGAGGGGGCAGCTGACCAGCAGGCGGGAGGTGATGGCGGCTGGGCCAAGTGGGGCCTGGTTGGATCTGAGCTCTCCTGAAGGTAGAGCCAGAGCGTTTGCGGGTGGACGGGTGTAGGTGTGAGAGAAATGGGGGTCAAGGATACTCCCGGCTTCCACCCGGAGCCCCTGGGGCGTGTCTGCGTTGACCGAGATGGGGGAGGTACATGCTGCAGGTGGGGGGAGGTGAGTTCAGTTTTGCACGTGGTTGTCAGGCTCCCAAAGGGCCGTCAAGGAGGGCTGGGGGCTCAGGTTAGGAGAGGGGTCCTGAAGGGCGCTGTCCAGTTTGGATCTCTCTACGTACCAGTGGTATCTGAAGCCTAAAGACAGGATGAGCTCTGTCAGGAGGCAGAGGTGAGGCGTGTTCAGGGCGGCGCAGTGGGGAGAGTGGGAGACCCAGGAAGGCCTGACATCCCAGAGCTGAGGATGGGGGAGCGGTGGGCCAGGGCCTGAGCGCTGTCTCTGGGTCCACGGAGGTCACATGGCAGCACCTGGAAGGTGCAGTGCGGGGTCAGCACCTGCTTTGGGCAGCATTGTGGGGGTGGCGTGGCCACGTGCCTCAGGGCTTGGCTGAAGAGTCACTCCATCCAGATAGCCCTGGCTCTACAGACCCTTAGCAGATGTTTTCCCCAAGGCCTGACCCTTGGTTCTGCCAGCCTCCAAGCACTGCCAGTCCTTCGAGAGGGAGCCGAGGCCACAGGGCGCACTCCTCCGTGGTGAGGAAGCTGACTGGTTCAGGCCTGGGACTGAGTCTGGCTCTGCCTCTTATGGCCTCGTGCCTGTGACAGGGATGCCACTTCCTGGCCTGCTTTCTCCTCCAGAAAACGGGCTTGAGGACGCTGTCTGCACACGTCCTGTTTCTGTGAGAGGCGTGAGCTGGTGCGAGAATGTCTCTGGGGGCCCCTGGGTCGCCGGCCTGTCCCGGGGACATTGAGGTTGCCCTGGGGGCCCGGAAGCTGAGGTTCCCTTCTGTCTTGCTGTTGGCCAGGCAACCACGAGACGGACAACATGAACCAGATCTATGGCTTCGAGGGCGAGGTGAAGGCCAAGTACACGGCCCAGATGTACGAGCTCTTCAGTGAGGTGTTCGAGTGGCTCCCGCTGGCCCAGTGCATCAATGGCAAAGTGCTGGTGAGAACGGCAGTGGGCCCCTCCCCGCCACCACCTGCAGAGGGGCCAGGGATGGCATCCCTTAGGGAAGGGGGTTGGGGGCTAGGGTGTGGCTGGCTCATGACCTCATGGCACTCCCACCCCCAGATTATGCACGGGGGCTTGTTCAGCGAAGATGGCATCACTCTGGATGATATCCGGAAGATTGAGCGGAACCGGCAGCCCCCAGACTCAGGTGAGTGGGCAGGGCCGGGTGAGCAGCCCCTCCCATCCCAGGACCCCATGTCTCCAGCGCAGAGGACCTCCTGGGCTCAGATCTCAGCTGTGATCCCATGCGGCCACGGGTTCACTTGTGCCTACGAGCTCCATCCCTCACCTGTTCCTGGGCTCGGTGCACCTCCCTCAGGGGTGTCAGTGCCCATGGCTCAGGGCAGGTGCCTGGTGAGTGCTGAGCACACAGCAGTCATCTGTTCACTCATGAGCCCAGCTACTGCCACGCTCACACACATGTTCACACACACACAGACAAATGGGGCAGGCTGTGCATAGGGCCATGAGCTGACAGGTGGTCAGGGAGTGATGTTTGAGCTGCACCAAGTATGGAAAGGGCTCCGGGCGTGTGCAGAGGGTGGATGGCCGGACAACACTTCCAGGTGGGAGGAACATGCGGTTCCAACAGAGGGTTTCAGGGTGAGTTGATGCTAGACGTTCGTTAGCTGGGGCCAGGTCACGTTGAGCCTTCTGGGCCTGGCAAGGAGTGTGGTCTTTCTTCTTAGAGTGATGGGAGCCCCAGGAGGCTTAGAGCAGGAGAGGGACCTGGTCTGGGGTGGGATGTGGAAAACTCCCTCCAAGTGCGGTGTGACAATATGTTGAAGGAGATGGGGGTGGGGGGACCCACGGGGAGGCTGCTGCTTTCACCACGGCCAGCTCAGAACCCCGATTCGTGGGTCCTGAGTGCCTTCTGCACGGGTGTCCTCTGCCTGGCCTGAACCAGGCTAGATGGTGGGCGGGGCCGTGGGATAGCCTGCGACACCCACCCCAGGGAAAGTGGGGTGACAGGCATTCCTGACATGTCCCTGATGTGTTCTGACATCCCCTCCGCTCCCCACAGGTCCCATGTGCGACCTGCTCTGGTCAGACCCGCAGCCGCAGGTGAGTGTCCGGGAGGGCAGGCCGGGCCAGTGAGTGTGTGCTGTGGGCAGAGCAGGCAGGCGGGGCTGGTGGACCCGCACTCTGAGCTCCTGTCTCCCCGACCTGTCCCAGAACGGGCGCTCTGTCAGCAAGCGAGGTGTGAGCTGCCAGTTCGGGCCTGATGTCACCAAGACCTTCCTGGAGGAAAACCACCTGGACTACATCATCCGCAGCCACGAGGTCAAGGCTGAGGGCTACGAGGTGGCGCACGGCGGCCGCTGCGTCACCGTCTTCTCCGCCCCCAACTACTGGTGCGTCCCTGCCTCCCACCCTACCCATGGCCTCTTTCCTCCCCAGCCCCAGCCCCTGTGCCTTTTCTCTTTTTTTCTTTTAACTTCTTTTAATGAAAAATTTTAAAAGAGTAGATAAAATAGTATAATGAGCCCCCATATCGCCATCACCAGCTGCCCCAGTTACCACCTCAGGGCCAATCTGTCAGTTCCTACCCCCCGTACCCCTACGTGTGGCGTATTTCAGAGTAAACCACAGGCAGCCTCTCATTCGTCCATGGACACTTCAGTGTGCTTTGTAAAGAACAGAAGTCTTTTCTTCACACAACCATAACGCCCTTATCCCACCTTTAAAACATGAGCAGTAACCCCTTCCTACCACCTGACTCCAGCCAGAGCTCCGTTTCCCCGTGCTTTTTTGTATAAAGTGTCTTTCTTTCCTCAATTGATTTCTTTGAAGCAGAACCCAAACCAGGGCCACGTTATTCAGTCTCTGAATCCGTAAGCTCCCTGTTCCTCCCACCCCTCCACCCCATTGCCACTGGTTTGTTGAAGGGACCAGGTCATTTGTCCTGCAGAGTGGCCTGTGCTCTGGACTCAGCTGCCACAAGCTCCATGGTGCCCTTTGCCAGGCTCCTCTGTCCCATGTATTTCCTGAGCACTGGCTGTTTGAGCTGGAAACACAATCCCATGTGAGTTTAGGTTTTGGCGAGGGTCTTGCCTCGGGGCTGTGCGTGCCCCTGCTCTCCTGTGTGCCTGGCCCGCTGCTCCCTCCCTCGCCCCTCCCCGTCTGCTCCTCCCACCTTCTCCCATGTCCTGTCCCCTTCTCCAGCCTCGCCCTCCGGGCCTGTCTTCTTTCATCTGTATTGTTTCTCTCCCTCGGTCAGCCTTTCTCCCATCTCGGTGTCTCTGTCCTTCTGCGTCTCTTCTCTGTCCGTCCTCTCGGCTGTCTTGAGATGTCCGTCTCCATCATTGTCTGTTGTGGTCTCGGTCCCTGTGTCTTCCCTCTCTCTCTGCCTCTCCATCATCAGGCTCCTCAGGGCTCCCCCCTCGCCTGTCCCTCTCCTGTCCTCCCCTCTCTGGTTGGCCCTTCTTTCTTCTCCTGTGCCCCAGCTGCACCCATCCCTGACCACAGCACCTACTCTGCCCCGTCCCCGCAGCGACCAGATGGGGAATAAAGCTTCGTACATCCACCTCCGGGGCTCTGACCTGCGGCCCCAGTTCCACCAGTTCACGGCAGTGGTGAGTTCCCCTGGTTCGGGTCCCTGTACGTCCCTGCCCAGGCCTGGGAGGAAGAGGCTGAGAGGTCTGTTTAAGCGGGGTGGGCACAGCAGCCTTGCGGGGGGTTCCTGCATCTGGGCGCTCAGAGATCCCCGGGAGTCAGCCCGTTTATGTGTCTTTCTGTCCGTCCTGCCTACCCTGGCCCGCAGCCTCATCCCAACGTCAAGCCCATGGCCTACGCCAACACGCTGCTGCAGTTGGGAGTGATGTGAGGAGCGCCGGCAGGGAGGCCCGCTTCCCAGGGCCCCCCGCTCCCCGCGGGCCCCGGGCCAGGCCGGGGCAGAGCACACCTGGCCCCAGGGCAATGTCGGGGCCCCGTTTACTTTGTAAAGTTTGTATTTATTCCCCCTTTAGGTTTGCGGAGGGGGTGGGGGGCAGAGCAGTGGGGTGGCCAGAGGGTCTGCTCCCTGGACAAAGAGGAAGGAGGTGGAGAGGCTGGGGTCGAGGGGGCACAGCCTGGGCATTCTGGGGGGAAGCCAGCCTGGGGGTGGAGGGGGCCACGAAGCTTCCCTGCCCCCCTCGTTTGCATGGCTACTCCCCCCACTAAAGCAATAGGGCCCCCGCCATAGGAAGACCCCCCCGGAAGGAGGGTCATCAGGGAGGCCTCACCTGCACCCCCCTTCCCGGTAGCCCCAGGGCGAGGCGAGGCTGGGGTCCACCCCTTCCCCAGCTATTTTATGTCTGTAATTAAATATGTTAAAATAAAGTCATTATTGTAACTCAGCCTGTCTCTGGATAGTGGAGTGGCTGGCGTTCCCATTTACTCTGGATATCCAAGGGGGCAGGGGGCCAGTAGTGCCACCCTCCTTTGTCTCTTGGAGCCCTAGGGTAGAGGGAGCGGAACTGGCTGGGCTTTTGGGGAAGAAGAGGCTGAGGGGCCTGGTCAAGGGTGGGGGGCGGACACAGCAGCTGGGAGGTCCTATATCTAGGTGCTTAGAGATTCCTCCAAAGCCAGCTCGTTTCTGTGTCTGCCAGTTGTGGCGGGCCCCTGAGGGAGAGTTCTGCTGACTGGGGTGGAAAATCCCCCATCAGCAGGCGACCGTGTACGTGGAGAGACGGAGGCCCAGATTGGGCCAGCAGGGCCAGGCAGGAGTGGGAGCTGGAAGACACTCCTCACCCAGTCCTCTGCCCACTCCATCCAGCAAGTATCCCAGTCAGCCCCTGCTCAGTGCCAGCCCTGCCCTCTGCAGCCCAAGTCCATCAGGGCACTGAGGGCCTTGCCAGGATTAGGGGGGAGTTCTCTGGGTGGCACAGATGGTTAAGTGCTCAACTACTAGTCAAAAGGTTGGCGGTTCGAACCCAGCCAGAGGTGCCTTGGAAGACAGGTTTGGCAATCTGCTTCCGAAAGGTCACAGCCTTGAAAACCCCGTGGAGCAGTTCTGCACACGTGGGGTTGCCATGAGTCAGAATAGACTCGAAAGCCGCTAACAAGAATGGCAACCACTCTAAGGGAGGCCCAGTTTTGGTTCTTCACATTAAGGAATGAGGCAGAAACTTGCGGTCAGCAAGGAAGACCAAATGGTCCTTTCTACCGTCCCTTTTATTCCCTATCAGAAGTGATAGTACATCCCATTCAGACTGTTCCATCTGGCTTTGGCTCCCGGGTGAGATCTCTATTTTCAATTTGGAGATCTGGGCCCACCTTTTTCTGAGGAAACGTAGACCTGGGGATTGTCTCCAGGCAGACAGCACCCCAGGGTGTGGAGTCTGGTGAGTACTTTGGCCCCTTGTGTTGCCTCCCCTCGGGCAGAAATGAGGCAACCCCAGTCCTGGTCTGTGTGGCATTCAGGGCGGGTCAGCAGGGAGGTTCCCCTTTTATCTAAAAGCAAGTGAGCATGGTAGTAAGTGTGATTGCCTTGTTGTGGGAAGGTGTCCTGAGGTTTTAGAGTGTCTTAAGGAAAATAGACGTGAGTCCCAATTCGCCAGTTCCATTTATTTCCCACGAGAGAGAGAAATAATCAACCATGTGATGAACGTTACAAGGAGTGCTTCAGACCTACAAATGGGATAATAATATCCTCAGGCATATTGGATTTTACAAGTTATCTTTTGCTACTACAGTTTGGGAGTCCCCAAAACCACCCTCGGGTTCGGTGATTTTCTAGAAGGATTCACAGAGCTTAGAAAAGCTATTATGTTCACAATTATAGTTTATTACAGCAAAATGATTCAGACTAAAATCAGCAAAAGGAAGAGGCACGTAGAGCTTCTAGTTGCTGTATCCCAACGTAGTTAAGTGGACAGCACTTAATTCTCCCAGGATTGATGTATAGTAACACCCTCGGAGTATTGCCAACCATGAAAGTTCAAGCCTTGGTGTCCAGGGTTTTGATTGGGAAGTTGGTCACATAGACATGCTGACCACCCACGTGGCAAACCTTAGTCTCCAGCCCCTTCTGAGGTCAAGCTGATACCCCATAGCCAAGGGCCTCCACCTTAATGCACATTGTGAGTATAGACTATTTGATACGGCCCAAGTCCCCAAGTAAAGACAGGACATTCCAAAGGCTGGCCAAGGGACAGACCGCTCCAGAACTTACTGGCTTAAAAAAATATATATGACTCTCAGTTCCACGGGTTGACTTGGCTTGGCTGCGCAGTTCTCACTTGAGATCTTAGGTGTTTGCAGTCTGATGGCAGCTGAGGCTAGTCATGTGAAAGCTCGACTGGCTGGACATCCCAGATGGCTTACTCACATGACTGGCAGTTGAAGCAGGCTGTTGGCTGGGAACTGTCAACTGGAATGCCTACCCATGGCCCCTCCATGTGACTTGGGCTTCTCACAGCATGGCAGCTGGGTTCTAAGAGGGAGTGTTCAAGAGTGTGCATTCCAAGATGCCTAGGTGGAAGCCGCAAGACCTTTTATGACCCAGCCTCTGAAGTCCCACAGCATCACTTCTACCATATTCTGTTGGTCAAGCAGGTCACTCAGGCAAACCCAGATTCAAGGGGGTGAGGAAATAAACTCCACCTGTTGATGGGAGTGGCTGGGTCACGGTGCAGAAGAGCACGTGGGATGGGAGACATCACGGCAGCCATCTTTGGAAGGTACAGCTTGCCGTGCTCGACCTCACCAACACCTACATGACAGCCCTTTTGGGGGAAGTTTTTAATAAAAAGTAAATTTATTGGTTGAGCCCTAAATGCATGGAGTTAAAATTAAGCCTACAGAGGCAATCTTTCCTAAGAAAAGACCTATTCTAGAAACTAATGGCCTTACATGTTAAGGATGAGTCAGTTCTGGGTTGCAAACTGGCATTCCTCAAAATCCTAATTGATTTTGTTTCATTTTTTTTTTTAACTTTATTTGGAAAGAGGTTTAAACTTATAAAAAGTTGCAATAGTATGAAAAAGGGTCTGTTAGTACGTCACTTACATACTCTTCGGGCCAGAGATTCACAACAAAACATTCATTTAAAAAAAGTGGGGGGTGGGGGGGAAGCGTGGGAGTGTATTTTTTAAAAATGCTCATGTCATGAAAGATCAGAAAAGGCTGAGGTACTGTTCCAGATGAAAGGGGACTAAAGAGACCTGACAACTGAATGTTTAATGCAGGACATTGTCGGGTCAACTAACTGCTGATGCTGGAATACAGTTCGTAGATTAAATACAAACAGCGTTATCAATGCTAAATTTACTAGTGGATGACTCTCATGTGCTTATGTAAAAGAATATTCTTAGGAAAAACACGCTTAGGTATCTAGGGGTAAATATACGCTTATCCAGATGCACCTACTGTGAAACATTTGTCCCATTTGCTTGCATGACTACCCACTCTGTGTGTGTGTATATATAAATAAATGTGTGTGTGTAGGCACTCGGCTGCTAACCAAAAGCTTAGCGGTTTGAACCCACCCCGCGGCTCCATGGGAGAAAGACATAGTGATCTGCTTCTGTAAAGATTATAGTCAAGAAAAGCCTATGATGGAGCAGTTCACCTCTGCCACATGGGGTCACTGTGAGTTGGAATCAGCTTGACGATACAGCAACATCATGCATGTACACATGCTTAATATGTATATATACTTTTTCCCCTGAAACATTTTGAGAGAAGTTATGTACATCATGGCCCTTTACCCCTAGATACCTAAGTGTGTTTTTCCTAAGAATAAGAATAATCTTTTATGTAAGCACATGAGAGTTATCCACTAGTAAATTTAGCATCGATAACGCTGTTTGTATTTAATCTACGAACTGTATTCCAGCATCAGCAGTTAGTTGACCTGACAATGTCCTGCATTAAACATTCAGTTGTCAGGTCTCTTTAGTCCCCTTTCATCTGGAACAGTACCTCAGCCTTTTCCGATCTTTCATGACATGAGCATTTTTAAAAAATACACTCCCACGCTTCCCCCCCACCCCCCACTTTTTTTAAATGAATGTTTTGTTGTGAATCTCTGGCCCGAAGAGTATGTAAGTGACGTACTAACAGACCCTTTATTGGAGATCTACAGTTGGCCCTCCGTATCCGTGGGTTCTGCATCCGCAGATTCAACCAACTTCAGATTGGAAATACTTGGGAAAAAAAATTAGTTACAAAAATCAAAACTTGAATTTGCCGTGTACCAAGCACTACACTGAATCCATGTGAATGAAATGATGTGCTGTAGCTGCCCACCATTTCACAGATTCTCAGTCTCTCTAGGGCACTCATTGAGCATTGTTCACTTCGAGTCTTGTCATTATTTCCCAAACAATACAGTACCGACTATTTACATGGTGTTTACATTGTATTAGGTATTGTAAGTAATCTAGAGAAGATTTAAAGCATATGTAGGTTATATACAAATACTGTGCCATTTTATATAAGGGACTTGAGCATCCCTGGATTTTGCTATCCCAGGGGAGTGGGTCCTGGAACCAATTCCCAGACAATACCAAGGGCCGACTGTATGTGGCAAATGATTTCCTCCCAGTCTGTCTTTTACGTTTTGACTTTGCTTGTGTTGTCTGAGTTATCTGGTGCTGCTATAACAGAAATACCACAAGTTAATGACTTTAACGAAGAGAAATGTATTCTCTCACAGTCTAGGAGGCTGTTGTTATGTGCCATTTAGTCGGTTCTGACTCACAGCGACCCTATAGGACAGAGTAGAACTGTCTTATAAGGCAGCTGGTGGATTTGAACTGCCTGACCTTTTGGTTAGCAGCCAAACTCTTAACCACTGTGCCACCAGGGCTCCCTCTACAGACTCTGGGAGAAGGCCCTTGTTATCAGTCTTCCCCTGGTCTAGGAGGTTCTCAGCGCAGGGACTCCAGGTCCAAAGGATGCACTCCCCTCCTGGTTCTTCATTCTTGGTGGCATGAGGTCCCCTTCCCAAGTTTCAGGATCCCATTTCTTCCCAATCAGTGCCCTCACTTTAACTTCAGACACCACTCGAAGTTGGGAATTCAGTGGGCCTTGTAATTCAGCTATTATGATAAGACTCTGGGTTTGGTTTTCGGCGGTATCAGCTGTTATTACAAGAAATAAGGCTTTCTTTCAAGGCACAAGTGGAAATTTTGAGGTCGTTTATGTAGTGCTTGAGCTTTGACTCTGAAGCCCTGAGTGTATCTCTGTATTTCACCAGTTTATCCAGCAAAAGTTAGACCAACCAACCAGCTTCCTTACACTTCTCATTCTGACAGAACTGTAGAAAGGCATCAAACATGCCATCACCCAGAGCCTCGCCTTTCACCAGTACCTGATCTATTGGTGAGAATATTTTGCATATTTGAATTGCCACCTCATGCCATGGATTAGCAGTGAAGCGGTGTCATCAACATCTTTAAGATTAACCAGACTTGAGAACCAATTTAGAAAACTCATCCTTACAACTATGTTTCTCTGGAAACCACTCTGGGTACCAAATGTCTTAGGCTGGATTCTCTAGAGAAGCAAAACCAGTAAAGTGTATAAGTATGTATAGAGAGAGATTTATATCAAGGAAATGGCTGATGCAGTTGCAAAGTCTGGAATGTCCCAATTCTGGGTCAGGATAGAGGCTTCTCCTGATTCATGTAGCCTCGGGCTGGCGAACCCAAGACTGGTAGGTCAGACAACAGGGCTGTCGCTCACAGGCTCAAGATCCACAGGCAAGCCAGCAGGTAAGCTGCTAGTTCAAGTCCCAAGAACTGGAGGTCGGATGAACAAGAGCCAGCTGCAGGATCCAGAGCAAGCAAAAGCCCTCCAGCCTTGCCACAGAGTCCATTTATATTCGATGCAGGCCACACTCCCAAGGAAACTCCCTTCCATGTGTTTGGCTACTCAGAACAGATCCCATCCTGGAGGTGATCACGTTGTATAAAATCTCATCACAAAAGTGATCACACACATCATCACCAAACTACATCATAACTGCCAAACCACTGAGAATCAATGGCCCAGCCAAGCTGACACACCACCTTAACAATGACAGGGGTTCTCAGAAGACCCCAGCCACTATCAGCAGTGATGGATGGACCCCGGGCAACCGCCTCCTGGATGGAGCTGACTCAGGCTGCTGGGGCCCAGGGCCTCCCTCCCTCAGTCCCGTTTAAACTGTTTTCTCCTCTCTACCATCCCACCTGTCATGGCCTTGATTTAAGTCCCAGGCCCCAGCTCTGGCCATCCTGGGCAGGCAGAGGGATTACCTGTCACTCAGGAGCACAGAGGAAAGGGGCCTGCCCCCACCTATCGGGATGTGAGGCACTTGGCAGCCAGAGTGGCAGATACCACTGCCCTACCCCACACACTCTGGCACCTGACAGATGGGGACACTGAGTCTGTGGAGCCCTCTTGAGATGTGAGTCCCTCTGCTCAAACCCTCCACCCCATGACACCTGTTTTACAGGTAAAAATCAGATTCCTCCATGGCTCACAAACCCTTGTCTCCCTGTGTTTTACTTCTGTCTCCCTCCTCCAGTTGACCTCTGCCCCTGCTCCACTGAGACCCAACCCAATCCTTGCTGTTTCTGGAACCCTCCAGGCACACACCTGCCTCAGAGGCTTCACTCTTGTTCTGTTGGTAGCTGCCCTGGATCAGATCACTATGATCCACAGGGTTTTCACTGGCTGATTTTCAGAAGATTGTGAGATCTTTCTTCCTAGTCTTAGTCTGGACGCTCCACTAAAACCTGTTCAGCATCCTAGCAACACACAAGCCTCTACTGACAGACAAGCGCTGGCTGTGCATGAGGTGCATTGGCCTGGAATTGAACCTCGGTTTTCCACATGGAAGACAATTCTACTACTGAGCCACCACTGCTCTCTTTGCACTTGTTCAACCTGCTTCCGTCTCACTGTCTCATCTACTTAGCTCTCTCCCTCAAGCCCTCAGATCTGTGCTGAGTGAGTTGCTCAGGTCCTGCCATCTCACATGGGGACCCCGCCTCCAGCACTCTTGCCACTTCCAATGCGCAGTTGGAACACACAGTTCCAATGTACAGTTTGCTGGCCGTGTTCGCTGTCTGTGTCCCCACCAGAACGCCAGCTCTTAGGGCAGGGATTGTCTGTCCTGTTCGCAGCTCCGCACTGGGATTCTGCTAGCATTCCTGCGCGCCGTCATGGCCCTCAGGAAGTGCTCAAGAGATGCTTGTTCCAGAGCAGAGGGAGGGCAGAGGCCAAGTGGGGAGACAAAGTGCTCTCCTCCACCTCCTGTCATTGCCCCAAATTCAACTAATAATAATAGTCTTGAACCCCTCTTTTATGCTGACACTGTGCTAAGTATTTGAAGCTGTGATCTCATTTGATCACCCACAATATCACACAGTCTGTTCGTGTTCCAGATGGGGAAAGTGAGGCACAGAGAGGTGATGCCACTTGCCCTGGGGGCACACAGACAGTGAGCGGCAGTTGTTAACCAGGAGGCTATAGGCCCGAGGGATGAGGGGGTCTACTGGAGGAACTGGGACACCAGAAGAGAGTGGGATGGGTGCCCTGCTCAGGATGAGGGAAAGGGCAGAGTTGAGGGTCCTGGGGGCCTCATGCTTTGCAGCCTGTACTTGAAACACAGGCGGTCACAGAGAAATGGGAACTCTCTTACTGGTAGGAATGTAAAATGGTGCAGCTACTGAGGAAAACAATTTGGCGGTTCCTCAAAAGCTAAAATATGGAATTACCACATAACTAGCAATTCCACCTCTGGATATATATCCAAAAGAATTGCAATCAGAAACTAAAACAGAAACTGTACACAATGTTCATAGCATCACTATTCACAATAGGCAAAAGTTGGAAGCAACCCAAGTGTCTATCAACAGATGAATGGATAAACAAAATGTGGTACATCCACACAGTAGAATATTATTCAGTCCTAAAAAGGACCTATAGCCATATCTATGTCTACATCAGTGTTTATATACATCTATATCCATATCTACAGCTATATCCTTATCTGTATCTCTAACTACATCTACATTTACATCCAGATCTATGGCCATGTCTGTATTAGTTTCCTGTGGCTGCTGTAACCAATTACCACAAATTTGGTGGCTTAAAACCACAAAAATTTATTTTTTCACAATTCTGGAGGCCAGAAGTCTGAAATCAAAGTGTTAATAGGGCCATGCTCCCTCTGAAGGCTCTAGGTGAGAATTCTGTCTTAGGCTGTGTTCTCTAGAGAAGCAAAACCAGGGAAGCATATATATGTATATATATTCATATATATATATAGAGAGAGAGAAAGAGATTTATCTCAAGGAAATGGCTCATGTGATTGTAGAGGCTGTCAAGTCCCAAGTCTGTGGGTCAGGTGTCAAACTGGAGGGTTCTCCTGACTTACATAGTTGCAGGGGCTAACCAATCCAAGATCAGCAGGTAATACAGCAGGCTGCTGTCCAAAGTTCCAAGAACCGGAGGTCAGATAATGAGCTGGATGCAGGATCCAGAGTGAGTAAAAGCTAGGGAGCTTTGCCAGAACATACATATATATATTGGATGCTGGCCACACCCCCAAAGAAACTCCCCTTACAACAGATTGGCTGATCACATCAGACCACTTGATGAAGGTGATTACATTATATCACAAAATGGAGGACAACTACATCATTACATAATTGCCAAACTACATTCCATTATATAACCACCAAACCACTGAGAATAAGCCCAGCCAAGCTGATAAATGACCTTAACCATCACTCCCTCCTTGCCTCTTCCAGCTTCTGGTGACTCCAGGGGTTCCTTGGCTTGTGGCTGCATCACTCTAATCTCTGCCTCCGTCTTCACATGGCCTCCTCGGTATGTCTGTGTCTTCTTTTCTGTCTTTTATAAGGACACTCTCATTGGATTTCGGGCCCATCTAGATAATCCAGGACGATCTCATCTCAAGACCCTTCACTTAATTATATCTACAAAGATCCTTTTTCCAAATAAGGGGGCAACCATTCAACCTCCTGCAACAACACCCACATACACGTCACTATGTCTGTATCTATGTCTATGTAGTTGTTAGGTGCCGAAGAGTCAATTTTTACTTATAACGACCCTATATGATGGAGCAGAAGTGCCCCCATGGAATTTTCTTAGCTGTAATCTTTATGGGAGAAGATCACCAGGTTGTTTCTCCTATGGAACCACTGGGTGGATTCAAACCACCAGCCTTTCTGTTAGTACTCAAGTGCTTAACCACTATCCCACCAGGTATATGTATATCTATGTTGTTGTTAGGTGCTGTTGAATTGGTTCTGACTCATAGTGACCCCATGTACAGGTAGTCCTCGACTTATGACAGGGTTCTGTTCCAACGACTCCATTGTAAGTCGGTTCTGACTTTAAGTTGAATACCTAATTTTTTGTTTTATATTTTTAATTTTCATTATTACTGCCATAGCCTGCTATATGGCAGTGTTTTGAACATGAAATCACAACATTGAACACCTTCAGGTGAAAGTATGAGAATGATAACATCAGCAAGATACGTGCTGCAATTGCAACGTTGTCTGTAGTATATATCACTAACGATGAAACGTACAGAAAAAAAAAGATGGTTGTAAGTGCAGTTCCTTGTAACTTGAATATGTCGTAAGACGGGGACTATCTGTATAACAGAACAAAATGCTGCCCAATCCTGCACCATCCTCACAATAGTAGGCATGTTTGAGCCCATTGTTGCAGCAACTATGTTGATCCATCTCATCGAGGGTCTTCCTCTTTTTTGATGACCTTCTACCAAGCATGATATCCTTCTCTAGGGATTGGTTCCTCCTGATAACATCTATATCCTTATCTGTATCCATATCCTCATCTACATCTCTATCTACATCCATATTTATAGCCTTATTTATATCCATATATACATCTAAAGCCACATCTATATCTGTATCCTTATCTACATTCATATCTCTAACCATATCCTTATCAACATCTTTGTCTATATCTACTCTATATCTGTATCCATATTCTTACCTCCATCTACATCTGATCCTTATCTGTATCTGCAAAACAGATTACAAGTACAAAACCAAATAATAATAGGGGTTATCTTATTTCTGGTTGAAGAATTCTAGCTGATTTTTATTTTCTCCTTTATGATTTTGTATCTATCTAAATTGTTACAAAGAGCATATATTACTTTTGGTAATTAGTTTTGTTGGTTGTTACATAGCAATACATAACTTTAGCAGAAATTCTCCATAAACCTCCCAACCCAAGAGGAACCCTGCTAACATTTTGGTTAGCTGCCAGATTTTTTTCCTCTGTGCTCATATGTATATGCTTGTGTGTGCATGTGTGTGTATATATATATATCAATGAAAATTAACAACAGGATGCAGAATCCAAAAAATAAACATCTTGACATTATTTTTAGGCTTTAGGAAAACTGCCTGAAATCTCTTTATTAATAGTTCAGCTGCAGCAGGAAAAGGAACTGATGACAAATTTTGTGTCTTAACAACCAAGAGTTACAGTGAGCTTTTCATAGCTATTGTCTTAGTTTTCTAGTGCTGCTGTAACAGAAATATCACAAGTGGATGGCTTTAACAAAGAGAATTCATTCTGTCACAGTCAAGGAGTCTAGAAGTCCAAATTTGGGGAAGACTTTCTCTCTCAGTCAGCTCTGGGGGAAGGCCCTTGTCATCAGTCTTCCCCAGTCAAGGAACTTCTCAGCACAGAGACCCTGGGTCCAAAGAAGGCACTATTCTCCTGGCTCTTGTTTCTTGGTGGCATGACGTCCCCCGTCTCTCTGCTCGCATCTCTCATTTATATCTCAAAAGAGATTGATTTAAGACACAAGCTAATCTTGTAGATCTAGTCCTGCCTCGTTAACGTAACTGCCGCAAATCCCACCTCATTAATGTCATAGAGATAGGCTTTACAACACACAGGAAAATCACATCAGATGACAAAATGGTGGATAATCACACAATACTGAGAATCATGGACTAGTCAAGTTGGCACACATTTTGGGGGGACACAATTGAATCCATAACATTCCACCCTTTGGCCTCCATAAATTCATATCCTTGCCACGTGTAAAATACATTTGCCCCAACATATCATAGCAAAAGTCTTAAATCAACTCCAAGTCCAAAATCCAAAAATTCCTCTTCATCTGTGAAATCTAGAATACCAGTTGTCTGCTTCCAAAGTACAATGGTGGAACAGGCACAAGTTAGACATTTCCATTACAAATGGGAGAAATTGGAGGGAAAGAAGTGATAACAGGCGCCAAGCAAGTCAGCAGAACACATTACATTATTAGCTCTCAAGGCTTGAAAATAATCCTCTGTTCTCTGAGATCATTTAGGCAATGGCCCTGCCCTCCAGACTGGATGTTGGCCACATTCTCCAGATTCTGAGTGGAGGCCCCTTGGCCTGGGCTTCAGCTCCAGGCCCCCTCAGGCCTCTCTGACGCATGTGCTCTGTTGGGGCAAGTGTTCCAAAGCTGTGTGGGGAAAAAAAAAAAAAAAAAAAAACCTGTTGCCCTTGGGTTGATTCTGACTCATAGTGACCTTATAGGACAGAGTAGAACTGCCACATAGAGTTTCCAAGGAGCGCCTGGTGGATTCAAACTGCTGACCTTTTGGTTAGCAGCTGTAGCACTTAACCACTACACCACCAGGGTTTCCAAAGCTCTGTAGCTCCACTGATAAGTGCTCGGAGGCAACCCCACTCCACTAGGAAGCCTCCTGCCCAAAGGCACTCAGCTCTCTTGCTCCATGGGTTGGCTCCAGCGCTGTCTCATGCTGGTCTCCTGACTCTACTGCTGCCATTTCTCTGCTGCTGCTTCTCACTGTCTGCACCATCTCCAGTGTAACAGCTCTCCTCATTTCCTTCTGAGTCCTCACCAAAATTGTCGTGATGTCCATAATTCCACCGACGATCTCTTCAAGGCAATCTAGGCTTTTACTATTAGGCACTTAAAACTCTGCCAGCCTCTATCCATTCATGGTTTCAAAAACACTTCCACATTTTAGGTATCTGTTAGAGCAGCACCCCACTCTCCTGGTACCAAATTCTGTCTTAGTTTTCTAGTGCTGCTCTAACAGAAATACCACAAGTGGATGGCTTTCACAAAGAGAAATTCATATCTGTAACAGCTCTGAAAGTCAAAGACCTGAATTCATAAACTTAGCACACTCTTGCTGAGTTATTTTAATACTTTGTCTACAAGAACCCGTGGGCCCAGTGTGTAGGAGAAAGCATTTTTTAACCAACCCAATAACCAAATCTGTTGCTGTCAAGTCAATTCCAACTAATGGCGACACCATGTGTTACAGAGTAGAACTACTCCACAGGGTTTTCTTGGCTGTGATCTTTATGAAGCAAATGCCAGCCTTTCCTTCTGTGGTGCATCTGGGTGGGTTCAAACCTCCAAACTTTAGGTTAGTAGCTGAGTGCAAACCATTTGTGCCACCCAGGGACCTCAATCATGTTTAAGATCCCCCCAAAATGTTTGAACCAGGAAAAAAAAGTATTTGTTCTGAATATGGAAAGAAACCAGCAAAATCAAAGTTTACTAACAATTAAATGTCTACAGAAGGCAACAGTAAGTCAGATAGACTACTTGTTAAATTTTCCTACCATGTCTTTTATTTGAAAATAATTTATAGGTTAGCTTTGTCTGGATTCCAAAAATTCCTGGGCAGGCAGGATGAATACAGAGAAAACAGGCAATCTTAAAGAATTAGCTGTAGCTTCAGCCGTTTTGGAAGACAGTTTGGTAGTTCCTCAAAAAGTTAAACATAGAGTGACCATTTGACCCAGCAATTCCACTCCTAGATGTATACCCAAGAGAAGTGAAAACATATGTCCACCCAAAAACAAACAAACAAACAAAAAAAAAAAACAAATGTTCATAGCAGCTTTGTTCATAATAGCCAAAAAGTGGCTATCCGTTCACTAATGAATGTTGTTGCTAGTTGCCGTTGAGTTGATTCTGGCTCATGGTGACCCCGTGTGTGCAGACTAGAACTGTTCCACAGGGTTTTCAATGGCTGTGACCTTTCAGAAGCAGATCGCCAGGTCTGTCTTCTGAGGTGCCTCTGGGCGGGTTCAAACTGCCTACCTTTCAGCTAGCAGTTGAGTGCTTAACCATTTTCAACACCAAATGGTCACTGTATGTTTAACTTTTTAAGGAACTACCAGACAGTTTTCCAAAACGGCTGAACAACAGAACAAAACACATGCACATATATAAATATATTTATATATTGGTTCCATGTATATATATATATTTTTTTTCAAGTGGCTACTAAGTTGTTAGGACATAAACACGTAAACCAAGTTTTTTGGATCTAACTAGATAATAGCCAGAACTGTTTGCTATTTCTTTTGGCCTAGGGTGCTATGGAAAAATGACAGAGATCAGAAGGGCCCCTGCACAGAGAAAGTTTGGGGCCACGTCCTCTAGATCACAGGGATAGAGAGCTTGGGCTCTGGGGTCAGAAGGCCTGCATTTGCATCCTGGCTTTGCCATGCATGGGCTTCCCGCAACCTCTTCACAGGTAAAATGGAGACAATAAGAGCTGTGGAGATTAATGACAAACACGCATGTAAAAATACTTAGAGCAACTCCTGGCATGCCATTGTTGTTGTTAGGTGCCAGTGAGTTGGTTCCGACTCATAACGACCCTATGTACAACAGAATGAAACACTGCCCGGTCCTGCACCATCCTCACAATTGTTATTATGCATGAGCCGATGGTTGCAGCCACTGTGTCAATCCGTCTTGTTGAGGGTCTTCCTCTTTTTCACTGACCCTCTCATTTACCAAGCATGATGTCCTTATCCAGGGACTGATCCCTCCTGATAACGTGGCCAAAGTACGTGAGACGAAGTTTCACCATCTTTGCTTCAGAGGAGCATTCTGGCTGTCCTTCTTCCAGGACAGATTTGTTTGTTCTTATGGCAGCACATAGTATATTCAATATTCTTCACCAACACCATAATTCAAAGGCATCAATTTTTCTTTGATCTTCCTTATCCATTTTCCAGCTTTTGCCTGTATATGAGACAATTGAAAACACTATGGCTTGGGTCAGACGTCCTCAGAGTGACGTTTTTGCTTTTTAACACTTTAAAGAGGTCTTTTGTAGCAGATTTTCCCAATGCAATAGGTTGTTTGATTTCTTGACTGCTGCTTTCATGAGTGTTGATTGTGGATCCAAGTAAAATGAAATCTTTGACAACTTCAGTCTTTTCTCCATTTGTCATGATGCTACTTATTGGTCCAGCTGTGAGGATTTCTGTTTTCTTCATGTTGAGGTGTAATCCATACTGAAGTCTGTAGTCTTGATCTTCATCAGAAAGTGCTTCAAGTCCTCTTCACTTTCTGCAAGCAAGATTGTGTCATCTGTATAACGCAGGTTGTTAATGTGTCTTCCTCCAGTCCTGATGCCTGTTCTTCTTCATATAGTCCAGCTTCTTGGATTATTTGCTCAGCATACAGACTGAGTAAGTATGGCGAAAGGATACAACCCTGACGCACACCTTTCCTGACTTTAAACCACGCAGTATCCCCTTGTTCTATTCAAATGACTGCCTCTTGATCTATGTACAGGTTCCTCGTGAGCACGATGAAGTGTTCTGGAATTCCCATTTTGTGCAATGTTAGCCATAATTTGTTATGATCTACACAGTAGAATGCATTTGCATAGTCAATAAAGCACAGGTAAACATCTTTCTTGTATTCTCTGCTTTCAGCCAGAATCCGTCTGATACCAGCAATGATATCCCTCGTCCACGTCCTCTTCTGAATCTGTCTTGAAGTTCTGGCAGCTCCCTGTTGATGTACTGCTACAACCGCTTTTGAATGATGTTCAGCAAAATTTTACTTGTGTGTGATATTAATGATGTTGTTCTATAATTTCCACATTCTGCAGGATCACCTTTCTTTGTAGTAGGCATAAATATGGATCTCTTCCAGTCAGTTGGCGAGGAAGCTGTCTTCAAAATTTCTTGGCATAGCTGAGTGAGAACTTTCAGTGCTGCATCTGTTCGTTGAAACATCTCAATTGGTATTCTGTCAATCCCTGGAGGCTTGTTTTTCATCAATGTCTTAGTGCAGCTTGGACTTCTTCCTTCAATACCATCAGCTCTTGATCATATGCTACCTCCTGCAATGGTTGAATAGTGACCAATTTTTTTGGTACAGTGACTCTGTGTATTCCTTCCATCTTCTTTTAATGCTTCCTGCATCATTCAGTGTTTTGCCTGCAATACTGCAATACTGCAGCTCGAGGTTTGTATTTTTTCTTCAGTTCTTTCAGCTTGAGAAATGCCGAACATGTTCTTCCCTTTTGGTTTTCTAACTCCAGTTCTTTGCGTATGTCATTATAATACTTAACTTGTCTTCTTGAGCTACCCTCTGAAATCTTCTGTTCAGCTCTTTTACTTCATCAATTCTTCCATTTGCGTTAGCTACTCCATGTTCAAGAGCAATTTCAGAGCCTCTTCTGACATCCATTTTGGTCTTTTCTTTCTTTCCTGTCTTTTTAATGGCCTCTTGCTTTCTTCATGCATGATGTCCTAGATGTCATTCCACAACTTGTCTGGTCTTTGGTCATTAGTGCTCAATGCATCAAATCTATGTCTGAGATGGTCTCTAAATTCAGGTGGGATATACTCAAGGTTGTACTTTGGCTGTTGTGGACTTGTTCTAATTTTCTTCAGCTTCAACTTGAACTTGCATATGAGCAATTGGTGGTCTGTTCCGCAGTCGGCTCCTCTCCTTGTTCCGATTGATGATATAGAGCTTTTCCATTGTTTCTTTCCATAGATGTAGTTGATTTGATTCCTGTGTATCCCATCTGGCGAGATCCAAGTGTATAGTCACTGTTTATGTTGTTGAAGAAAGGTATTTATAGTGAAGAAGCTGTCCTTGTAGGTGTATGTATATTACCTTATCATTGACATTGTTGTACTTCAGGAGAGATCTTGAAATGTTCTTTTTGATGATGAATGTGATGCCTTTCCTCTTCAATTTGTCACTCCCGGCATAGTAGACCATAAGATTGTCTGATTCAAAATGGCCAGTACCAGTCCATTTCAGCTCACTAGTGCCTAGGATATTGATCTTTATGCATTCCATTTCATTTTTGACAGCTTCCAATTTTTCTAGATACATACTTCACACATTCCACTTTCCAATTATTAATGGATGTTTGCAGATGTTTCTTCTCATTTTGAGTTGTGCCACATAAGCAAATGAAGGTCCCAAAAGCTTGACTCCATCCATGTCATTAAGGTCGACTCTACTTTGAGGAGGCAGCTCTTCCCTAGTTATATTTTGAGTGCCTTCCAACCTGAGAGGCTCATCTTTTGGCACTATGTGAGACAATGTTCCGCTGCTATTCATCAGGTTTTCACTGGCTAATGTTTTTCAGATGTAGACCTCCAGGCTCATGCATAGTAGCAGAACATTGTCTGATATAATGCTGGACGATGACCCCATGTGACTGTGAATTTATTGTACTGTGGTGGCCTGCATGTTGCTGTGATGATGGAAGCTATGCCACCAGTATTCAAATACCTGCAGGGTCACTCATGGTGGCATGCTGTTGCAGGCAATAAATGTTAACTTTGTCTATTTATTCAATTAACTAAAAGGGAATCTTCTACATACATTATTCTACCAATGGCTTTTTAAAGTTCTCACTTGATAATATTGCCTGGACATTTTTTCCAGGCAGATTCTTAAAGGGCCTAGATTGTTCTCTTCTAACAGTTGCAGAATTTTACTGTCACATCCCTTTTCCTTAGTCTGCATCCTTTGTGATTTGTGTGTGTTTGTTTGGTTTTTGTGGTAAAATTCAAGTAACATAAACTCCACCATTTTAACCATTTTTAAAATGTATGATTCAATGGCATTTAGTACTTTCACAGTACTACCTAGCCACTACCTAGCTCCAGATTATCACCCCAAAAGGAAATCTCAGACCCTTTAAGCAGCTACTCTTCCCCCTAATCCCTAGGCAACCACTAATCTACTTCCTGTCTCTATGGAGTTGCCTATTCTGGACATTTCATACAACATGTGGTCTTTTGTGTTGTTTTCTTTCACTTAGCATCATGTTTTCTAGGTTCATTCATGTTCTAGCATGAGTCAGTACTTCATTCCTTTTTATGGCTGAATTATATTCCATTGTATGGTTGTGGATTCTTTCTAAAATAAGAACTTTCAAAATCTAGAGGATCCCTGAGCTCCCCTGAATCTTTGACTCAGATCTGCAAATGGCTGCCCTTTCCTTCTTCTAAAACAGGGTCTTGTTCTCCCTTCCCAAGCCCTCACCTTTTAGTTTCATCCTCTCCCTCTCAGGGCGGAGTCTCATTTCCTCAACTTGGCATCCAAGGACTCTACATCCTCCCCTGGCTACTATCCCCTGCACAGTACATGGTGTTGTGGAGTCAGACCTGAGGGCAAATCACGGCTCTGCCATCTCCATGCTCTGTGACCTTGGACAGGTCCTTCAACCTCCCTGAGCCTCAGTTTCCTCATCTGTATAATGGGGATAATAATAGGGCTGCAACACGGGACTGCTGTGAGAATTACAAAGGTCATCTCACCTGAGGGTATGAAAAATCTGCCCTGCAGCATGCAGGCCCTGGCAGTATGGGGAGCTTGCCTGGCCTGAGCCCCTTTTCCAATCATTGCCCCCATTCTACATCAAGGGACACAGTGAAATGTCACTACTGTCTCTTACAGGGAACTTGGTAAAGAACAGAGCAAAGACCTGTGAAGTCATAGAGGCTGGGGATGGAAGCTTCCCCGCCACTTAGATGCTGTGTGACCTGGGAAAATTGAACAACCTTTCTGAGCCTTGCTTTACTCATTCATTTTCTCTAGGTCTCATCTTGCTGTTGATTTAGAGATCAGGGATATGGAGGAGCACTTAGCCCAGGGTCTGGCGTGCAGTAGGGCTGAAATTATCAGTTAATATTATTATTGGAGGCCTTGAGTGCACAGATGAGCCTTTCAAACTCACCCAGAGTCGCCTCTGAAGACAGGCCTGGCAATCTGCTTCTGAAAGGTCACAGCCTTGAAAACCCTATGGAGCAGTTCTAGTCTGCACACATAGGGTCTCCATGGGTCGGAATCAACTCAATGGTAACTAATAACAACAACATTATCAATATTATCGTTACTCCTTTCTCAATGCTAGAGGTGGCAGGTACACTTAGAGATTTGTGGTGTCAGAGTGCCCTCTGGTGGGCAGAAGAAACCACAGCCCAGGGAAAAGGGATATGGAGTCAAAGCGTAAAACCCAGAGGTAATCCATTTATTCAAAACACATGCGGAAAGCCCCTTCTGCGTGACTGCAGTGGTTAAGGTTGTGTGTCGGCTTGGCTGGGCCATGATTCTCAGTGGTTTGGCAGTTATGATGTTGTTTGGCAGTCTTATAATGATATAATCACCTCAGTGATGGGATCTGGTATAATGTGATCACCTCCATGATGGGATCTGCTGTGAGTAGCCAATTTGTTGAAAGGGAGTTTCCTTGGGTGTGTGGCCTGCATCCAATATAGGTGGACTTTCTGGCAAGGCTGGTCGCTCACTCTGGATCCTGCAGCAGGCTCCTGTTCATCTGACCTCCGGTTCTTGGGACTTGAGCTGGCAGCTTATCTGTGGTCTTGCCTGCCAGTTGTGGGATTTGTCGGTCTCCGCAGCCGTGAGCCAGAGGTCTGCTCTCTGACCTGCCCATCTTGGGTTCACCAGCACCTGTGTCTAAGTGAATCAGGAGAAGCCCCCAGCCTAACCCGTGGACTTTACAGCCTCTACAACCTCTATAAATCCATATATACATATATATTTATATGCTTTACGGGTTTTGCTTCTCTAGAGAACCCAGCCTAAGACTGTGCCCAACCACTTGCTAGGTCCCATGCTAGGTCCGCATAGATCCAGCCCTGCTCTCTGGGGCTCACAGTTCCATGGGGGAAACAAACACATCCTCAGACAGTGAAGACCCAGAGTTGGCAGGGCTGGGAGGGAGTCGGCCAGGGCACTGGGGCAGCCTAGAGGAGGCGCCTGACCCCATCTGGGCGCTTTAGTCTGGGCTGGGACGAGGGCAGGGCCAGATGTTTTTGGGACCTCCTGGGTGGTGGTGAGGAGCTGGGCTTTATCCTGAGGGTACTGGGAAGCCATGGCATGTTCTGAGCAGGGTAAGGGTGAGGCAGGGAGTAAGGAGGCATCTGCACAGGAGTGGGGCCATGGATGGGGGCAGGTGTCAGGATGAGGCCCAGGTCTCCAGTGAGAGGGATGGCCATCCCCCTCCCAGTCTAAGGGAAGACAAGATGTTCTCCAGTCTGATGGGGGGGTCTTACCACACCCCACTCTCCTCACACCTGGAATTCCTGTCTGCACCCCTCAGCCTGGAAGGTCCAGACTCCTCAAGGCCGCAGCACGTCTTGCCCGTTGGGATAGGCCTGTGGGCCAAGAACGGGCAGAAATGACCATTTGGCATCAACTTGGGAAAGACAAATGGCTGTGGGCTGGGCTGGGCTGAGTCTTCCTGTGTCTGTGAGTTTAACAGGGTGGGGATCTGTAGCGTGTCCATGTTGTCAGGGGGTCTCTGGATCTCTGTGGTTGTGGGCAAGGGGGGGGGTCTCAGGATGTATGTGGGTCTGGGATTCTGTGTGTATCTGCGTCTCTCTGACTTTGGGCCTGGGAGTCTGCGTGTCTGTTTACCTGGGGCGTGTCTCAGGGCCCGTGTGTGATGGGGTGTGTAGACAGGTGACAGGGTTTCAGCTGGTGTGGTGTGTGAGTGAGTCTGGGTGTGTATCTGGGTGTGTTGGGGTGTGTGTGAGTGTGTGAGACCAGGTGTGATTGAGTATGTGGGCAAGAGTGTTTCGTGAGCGTGTCACTTTCTGTGTGAGCTCGTGGGGGGGGGGGTGTTAGTGGGATGGTGACACAGATGACACAAGGCTAGTCCACACCTTGAAACTAGCAAGGCTCTGCATGTCTGGGAGGAGTGGCTACGGGGAGTCTGGGAGTCCCAGGCAGAGTCCCAAACTTTGGATGTTACCACTTAGTATTGGAGACTGACCAATACAGGGTCATCAACTTGGCACGTAGCCAAAACCAAATAATTACAAAACAAACATCACAATAAATCCTACATGAAGAAGGGAAACCACAAAGCCAAACAGTGGGTCAAACTAAAAATAATCATTTAAATGGAATACATTTAACCTGTAGTCATCAAGTGGATTTTGACTCAAAGTGACCCTGAAGGACAGAGCAGAACTGCCCGGTAGGGTTTCCAAGGCTGTAACCTTTACGGAAGCAGACTGTCACATCTTTGTCCCATGCAGCGACAGGTGGGTTCAAACCTTTTGGTTAGCAGCTGAGCACTTTAACCACTGTACTACTGGGGCTCCTGGAATACATTTAAAATTAAAAACAAACAAACAAACAAACCAGTTGCCATCCAGTCGATTCCAACTCACACAATCCACGAGCTGCTCCTTGGAAACCCTATGCGGCAATTCTACTCTGTCCTCTAGGGTTGCTATGAGACAGAATACATTTGTTGTTGTCGTTAGGTGCTGTTGAGTCGGTTCGGACTCATAGCGACCCTATGTACTACGGAAGGAAATGCTGCCAGGTCCTGCGCCATCATCAGAATTGTTATGCTTGAGCCCATTGTTGCAGCCACTGTGTCAATCCATTTTGCCGAGGCTCTTCCTCTTTTTTGCTGACCCTCTGCTTTACCAAGCATGATGTCCTTCTCCTGGGACTGATCCTTCCGGATAACATGTCCAAAGTATATGAGATGTAGTCTCAACATCGTTGCTTCTAAGGAGCATTCTGGTCATATATCCTTCAAGACAGATTTGTTTGTTCTTTTGGCAGTCCATGGTATATTCAAAATTCTTCTCCAACACCATGGTTCAAAGGCGTCAGTTCTTCGGTCTTCCTTATTAATCGTCCAACCTTCACATGCATAAGAAGATTGAAAATACCATGGCTTGGGTCAGGCACACCTTAGTCTTCAAGGTGACATCTTTGCTTTTTAACACTTTAGAGAGGTCTTCTGTAGCAGATTTGCCCAATGCAATATGTCATTTGATTTCTTGATTGCTTCTTCCATGGATGTTGATTGTAGATCCAAGTTCACATTTTACACATGGGGAAAGCGAGGCTCAGAGAGGTTAGGTGACTCGCCTAGGGCCACACAGTGGTGGAATCTGAACCCAGATGGTCTAAAAGGATTCAAACGGTGTCCGATTAACTCCACACTCCATTACAAGACCCACCTCTTTGATGTCTCTCAAACCCCAGGCAGGGGGAAGGTGGGGTGTGGGTAGCAAGAGTTGGGAGACAGGTCAGGGCCAACTGGGACAAATTACAAAGGGCCTGGGGCAATGGGGCAGGGAGGGTGCACGTCCTGGGGCTCTCAATGGTCTCCCCTTACCCCCCACCTCACCTCGTCATGGTCAGGCAGGGAGTGGGCTGGGAGTGACCAGGTGCTGATTTAAAACCTTTGCTGGACTCACTGGAGAAGCTGAGAGAGCATGGTCTCTAGCGAGAGTTAAGTAACCCGTCCAAGGTCATAAAGAGTGGGGAGGGGGAAGTGAACCCAGGCAGCCTTGCTCCAAATACCCATCTCCCACACCATGTCCTCAGCTCTTATCACCACTAACCCCACATTTGGGTTGGGAGACTGAGAATATTTGCACCTGTCCTTTTCCTGGGAACCAAGGTAGGCTTTGAAGTCAACCCCCACCCCCCCAGTTGGTTTTCTGGGGCCACAGCACTGACAGCCCTGGTGAGTTTGAAATCACAGCCCCAGAGGCATCAACGGGCTGGATGTGAGGATCAACTGGGCCCTGCAAGCCCATCTAAAACCTCCTTGCATTAACGATAGTGAACATCCTTACTGCCATCTCTGGGTAATTCAAGTCTCAGTCCCACACGTAAGCCCTCCTCGGATGCTCCCACTGGGGTCAGGAGGGCGGACATGGTTGCCTCCATTTAGAGAGGGGCAGAGATTCCCGTCTGTTTTCTACCAGGTGCTGCTAGAGGGCGCACTGTGGTTCATCGTCTCCAAAGATGGCCTCTGTCAATTCTTCCCCTCCCTGTACGCACCTGGTACTTCTCCCATGAAGAGACTGAGTCTGTTTTTCTTCCCCTTGAATATGGACTGGCCTTACGACTTAGTTAGACTTGGCTTAACCAAGAAGTCAAGACCAATCCAGTCATTGCCCTCCACAAACCTCTACCTCACCAAAGGGCAAAGCCCACGTCCCTACAATGATCTACATAAGTCTGTCCAATGTGGTAGCCACTGGCCTCACGGGGCGATTTAAATTTACGTGTAATTAAAATTAAATAAAATTAAAAATCTGCTTCCTCAGTCACACTAGCCACATTTCAAGTGCTCAAGGACCACATGTGGCCAGTGGCTACTGTATTGGACAGAGCAGGTACAGGGCATTTCCATCACCCCAGAAAGTTCTATTGGACTGAGCTGACCTGCATGCTTTGCCCCCGTCTGACTTCTCTGCCTTTTTTCTCACCCCCTCCCCATGTCTCATGTGGCTTCAGCCACCCAGGTCTGCTTGCTGTTCAGGCACCACGGCGGGCATGTTCCTGCCCCAGGGCCTTTGTACTTGCTGTTCCCGCTGCCTGGAGAGCCTCTCCCCCCAGGATATTTGCAGTGCTCAGTCCTTCACTTCATTCCAGTCTTTCTTCAAATGTCACCTTCCAAGTGAGAACTGCCCTGACCACCCTATTAAATATATGAACCTCCTGCACGTTCTCACTTTATTTTTCAGAGGGTTGCTTGCCAACTGACACACTATGTATTTTATTTAAAACCAAACCTATTGCAGTCAAGTTGATTCTGACTCATAACGACCCTGTAGAACAGAGCAGAACTGCCCCATAGGGTTTCCAGGGCTGTAATCTTTACAGATACAGACTGCCATGTCTTTCTCCCCAGGAGTGGCTGGTGAATTCGAACCACTGGCCTTTCGGTTAGCAGCTGAACGCTTTAACCACTGCACCACCAGAGCTACTTAAAACCAGTTACCATCAAGTCAGCTCCAACTCTTGGCGACCCCATGTGTGTCAGAGTAGAACTGTGCTCTGTAGGGTTTTTTAAAAAATATAATTTTATTTATTTTGTTGCTGTTGAGAATATACACAGCAACATATACAACAAATCAACAGCTTATACATGTACCATTTAGTGACACTGATTACTGTAATCATTCTTTCCCCTTTTTCTGAGTTGTTTCTCCCCCATTAACATAAACTCACTGTCCCCTAAAGTTCCTGTCTTATCTTCCCAGTTGTTGGCAATTAGGTCCTATATATCTGTTGCCATCGGGTTGATTCCAACTCATAACCACCCATATAGGTAGTTATTAAAAGAGCATAACTCCATAGGTCTTTAATAGCTGATTTTTCGGGTCTAGATCACCAGGCCTTTCTTCCAAGGCCTCTCTGGGTGGATTTAAACTTCCAGCCTTTCGGTTATTGGCCAAACATGTTAAGCATTTGCACCACATACCTGCAGGTAATTCTGGCCAGGAGGCTGTCCTAGGACAAGTGTGGCAGTCAGAGAAACCATTTGACAACAATAAGGAAAGACACATGTAACGTGTGCGTCCGTGTGTTCATTTCTGCCGGCCTGTGGGCATGTATGTAAGGATGTCTGTGTGTCTTGGTCTATGTGTGTGTGTCTTTATTTGGCTCTGTGGAGAGCAGTTTTGGGGGAACAGAATGAAGGCTGCTTTTCACACCCATTTCCCGGGTAAGGAAGCTGAGGAAAGAAGCTGGAACTCAGATCTGTTTTACTCCAAGGCTCCTAGTGTCGCCGCACTCACCTGGGTCCCGGTCCCACAGCCTAAGGCCCCCCCTACCCTACTTCAATCCTTTACTCTCCCTCCTCAGAGGCTGAACCACTCAGGCGGGAACAAGGGAGCCCCCAGACTCCAGGAAATATGGCCAGATAGTAGAACAGCCTGGAGGGAAGAGTAGGGATTCCGAAGGCGGTGGAATACCCTCCTCCTCCCCACTCCATAACTTCATAGGGGTTCTCAATGCAGGCGAGCCGAGGTGTCCTCTGTACCCACCAGGGGGCGCTCCAGGACGGCTGGTAAAAGAAGCGCCGCCGACGACGTTGATTCAGCGTTTTAAGGCTCCAAAGCTCCACAGGACTGGGAACGCCAGACTGTGGAAAGTGGACTTTGCTGTAGGGCAGCGGTTCTCCAATGAGGTCCAGTGACCAGTAACATCAGCATCACTTGGGAACCTTCTAGAAATACAGATTCTCCAGCCCACCCCAGACCTACAGAATCAGAAACTCTGTGGTTGGGGCTGGGCAATCTGTGTTTTAAAAAGCCCTCCAGGCGATTCTCTGAGACAGGACATCGGAGATGAGGTGGGGTCTGCTTATCTCTAGGACCCCTAGTGTAGCAGTTCTCAACCCAGCTGCATACTGGGGCCTCGCTGGACGCTGCTGGGGGTGGGGAGGCAGCCGATGGTTGTGTCCACTTGAAAGTGGGACAAACTGAGACTCAGTTTTGCCAAAGTCTCAGGGCTACTCAGAAGGGGCGAGTGTGTGAAGTGTATTCCTGCTAGAATATGTCTCTGACTGGTGTCTGAGTTTCTGTGTGATCACGTGAGTGTGCTTATGTGGCTGAATATATCTAAGTGTGGAACAGTGTCCAGCAGTGTGTGTGTATCCTGTGAGTGGGTATCCCATTGCCGTCTAGTTGATTGTGACTCCTAGCGACCCTACAGGACAGAGTAGAACTGCCCCATAGGGTTTCCATGGCTGTAGGCTTTACGGAAGCAGACTGCCACATCTTTCTCGCTCGGAGGGGCTGGTGGGTTCTAACGATGACCTTTCAGTTAGCAGCTGAGTACCTAACCCTGGTTGCTACCAGGGCTCCTTGTGAGTGGGTATAAATGTTGGAATGTATAAGTACAGGGGTGTAGGAAGGGGCAAGTCTGTGATGTGTGTGTGTGGAAGTTTGCCGTGTGGAGATAAAAGTCAGCCTGAGTGTGTGTGCCTGTGTAAGTGAGCATTGTGTGTGTGTCTGTATATTTTTTTGTGTGGGCTGAACAAAATACGCCTGTGCTTGCGAGTACGTCTGCCAGTGTGTACCAAATTCAGGGGCATGCCTGTGTCTCTGTGTGCTTGTATCTAGGCTTGCTTGTGTGTGAATGTCTGTGTGTGCATGTAAGCACATGCCTGTGTTGAGGCATGCCTGTATGTTGTGTGCATGAGTCTGTGTGTTGCAGTGAGGAAGAGTGTGAGCTGGCCCCTCGTAGGGCACCGTCCAAGGCTTGTCAAGGGCAGCTGACGTTCATGACCTCCACACAGCTTCATGCTAATCCATCTTGCCCCCATTGTTCAGGGTCCACACTCCTCTCCCTCCCCAAGCCCCCATGAGTCATCCTAGGAAAAGTAGACACTCAGACTCAGCTGGCTTCAAGCAGACTTTATTGAATAAAAAAAGACACAGTATCGTTCCTTATCAGCCCTGCGTTTTCTCCCATCTCTGAGTCTCTCCCAGTGTCTCTCCTGTAGTCTCTGCTGCTCCCGTGTCCTCTCACCTTCCAGGTCCCCAGAGACCAGGCCCCCTTTGCTCCACTGTTCTCCAAGGTGGGCAGCGGAGAAGGACAGCCTCCCCTCTTCCAACCTCCTAGGCTGGCTCCAGAGCCATCTCCCTACCTGGCCTGGCTACACCTACCCCCGCCCCCCACAATGCCTGGAGCTCAGTCCACCCCTCCAGGTGCTTCGTCTTTTCTGGCAAACCCCACCAGGCCTCTAAGCCACCTGGTGGCCAGCTGTGGGCCACATAGACCAGGTGCCCGCCACAAAGCACAAAGCAGCTCTAGACAGCAACACACCACATCACACAGCAAGCCACGGCATCAGTAACCATTTCCTTTTTGAAAACAGAGCAGGAAAAAAGAAAAAGGGGGGAAAAAACCCAGCCAAACAAACAGTTGCCATTGAGTTGACTCTGACTTATGTGTATCAGAGCAGAACTGTGCTCCATAGGTGTTTCAGTGGCTGATTTTTCAGAAGCAGATTGCTGGGCCTATCTTCCGAGGTGCCTCTGGGTAGGTTTGAACCGCCGACCTTTGGGTTAGTAGTCGGGCGTTTAACCATTTGTGCCACCCAGGGGCTCCTGGATGAACAGAAGGAGGGGGATATAATTCTTGAGGTTTCAAGGGAAAAGAAAAAAAAAAATCCAGGCAAGACCTGCAGACACAATTAGGAGGGCAGAGCTGGCCTTCTGCCTCCCTCCACCACCTCCTTTTCCCCAGTGAGGCTCCTTTGTGGCCGTTTGCTGTTTTACACTGGTTGAGTGGGGAGGGCACAAGGTAATACAGAGATGCCCCCCAGTTTCCTCCCAGCCTCACAGGACCTCAACTCCCCAGTTTCTCCCTAACGATAAGTATTAGTCACACCACATGACGCCACACCCCCATTATCAACATCAGCATGCTCCCCCACGACCCCCCTCTTGGGCCTGTTCCTACGGCAATGACTTTTCCACATGTCTAGTGAATGTCAAGTGTGCAAGCTGCCCTGGGTAAAGCTTATGGGACTAGATCAAAATAGATTCCTGGGCCGCACTAGCAAATCCACATCTGTGGGGTGAAGAGCCCAGGAATCTGCATTTTGAACTTGTTCCTGGGCTGATTTTTATGCACACCCATGGCTGACAACCTCACAGCCAAGGACAGGTTGAAGGGCATAAACCGTGGGCTCTATGCCCTCCAAACCAGCAGAGCCCAGGGGAGCAAAGTAATGACAGTCATTACCATTGAGGACGAAGAGTGGGGCAGACAGGAGGGTGTGTCACCAAATAGCCCTGAAACATTCTTCAGTCGTCAAGTCCAAAGCCAAGACATAAGTTCTTTTTTTTTAAAAAATGTTTTCACTTGCAGGTCAGCTTGAGCACTCTTTTGAAGCTCAAGGAGACAGTAAATGCCAATTGTGCAGTGAAAGGGGAAAAGACATGAATTTCACCCCGTCTCTCTCCCTTTTTTAAAATGAGCACCTAGGGAATTAAAAGTATGTTTGCTGCAACCCCGCTGTATCGATTTTTCTCATTACATTCCTTGAGTTGCTATAAGGAGTGGGTATAAAAAAATTAATACATGGGAGACAAAATTTTAACAGGAAAAGGAAGAGGGTTGTCAGGCGGAAATGTCTTGCCCTTTGTCTCTCTCAGATTTTCAGGGGCAGAGGCAGAGAATGAAACCATCTCAGTCCAGGTCTGGCGGGGGAGGGATGTGCCCAAGTGGCAGATAATGCAGCAAGTGGCAAGGGGCACTCCACATGGCTCCTGCTCTTGCCCTCACAGCTGGTCTTCTTGCTCTCCCTGCTCCGCTTCTGCTCTGCCCTCGGCCCTCAGCACCCTGAGGCTCCTGGCCTCGCCTGCCCTGGGGACTCTCTTGGGTAGGGATGGCAGCCTGGGGGTGTGCCAGAAGGCTCTCCGGCGCTTGCGAAACCATGAAAAACGTCCAGGGGTCTGGAACCTCACTGTCTTGACCTGTTTCCGGGCCCTGGCTCCTGCGGTTGCCCCTGGGGCCCCCTGGATATCTGGGGCCTCTGCCCTCTGGTCAGCTGCAGCCTCTGCCACCTGGTCAGCTGCGACCTCTGCCTCCTGGTCAGCTGCGACCTCTGCCCCCTGGTCACCTTCGACCTCTGCCCTCTGATCAGCTGCGACCTCTGCCCTCTGGTCACCCAGGATGCCTGCCCCCTGGTCACCGGGGACCTCTGCCCTCTGGTCACCCAGGATGCCTGCCCCCTGTTCACTGGGGACCTCTGCCCTCTGGTCAGCTATGGCCTCTGCCACCTGGTCACCCAGCACCTCTGCCCCCTGAGCTATGGATGCTGCCTCCTCCCTCCTGCGTCGCCTCAGCGAGCCCCAGTTGATCCTGGGCCGCCACCGTCGTGGGAGAGTCCCGGCTCCCCGCCCATCTCCTGTGTTTCCCACGTTCTCCCCCTGGCTGGCGCTGCCTGGCCCTGATACCCTGTCACTCTCCAGCCTGGACACAGCCTGCCGGGTCTCGCCCACCCCCGGGAAGGACCTCGGCGCCCAGCTCTTCACCCTGCGCTTCAGCTTCCCCCAGGACACCTGGCTGGCATACTCGCGCCACCTGTCGGCCTTGGAGAGCTGGGGCGGGTCGTCCTCGACCACCGGCACAGGCAGCGCCACCCGGCGGCGGGCAGGGGCCGCGCTGGGCTTCTTCTCCCCGCGCCGCAGGAAGGCCTCCACCAGCTCCTCGTCGTCCCCGCTCTCCTGGTCGCTTCCCAGGAACTTGCTGCCCAGGTAACTGACTGGCATTTTTCGAACCCTCCGGGCCCGGCCCGAGCCGTGGTCGCCCTTGTCCCTGGAGGTCTCGAAGTCGCTGAACTCGCTGTCACTGGCGTTGCTGCTGTCATACGTGCCCACGACCAGCCGCGGCGGCGGCGTCACCATCTGCTGGATTCTCCTTTGCACTCGGGGCGCCTTGGGCTTTTTGGGGGGCTGGGGCGGGTGCGGGGTGCTCTTCTCGATGATGCGGGCCACATCCTCCAGGGTGCGGCCCTCTTCCTCCAGAAACTGGGTCAGCCGCTCGCGAAATTCCGCCTCCTTGGTCGCAGGCTTGGAGATGACCCTCCAGACGCCCCCCGCCAGCCGGACCTCTCGGGGGATGAGTAGATAGTCGACATCCTCCCCAATCTGCAGCATCCCCACCGTAGAGTCCTCCTCCCTGCGGAATACCTTGCCGATCTTCTTAAAGGTCCCCACGGGCTTCAAGGCTTCCACGAGGACGTCCAAGTCCACATCTTTGCAGACGTCGGGGACGCTCCATAGGATTAGGCAGTCAGGGGACGGCAGGAAGCCCCAGGGGAACCAGCCCCCGACGTGGCTTTTCTCGAGCGTCTTTAAGATCTCCAGGGTGAAAGCTGGGATGTGAGGCCAAAGACCCCCAACGTCACGCAGTCCCTAGTCTGAGGTGGGGAGTCCCCACAATGCTGCCCGGAGGGTCTCACCTCCCCAGCCAGGGATGAGCCACCGACGAGCCACCACTTCCCACTTTCTCTGTCTGCAACCAGGCTGGCCTTGGCCAAGTCTGCTCCCCTCAAAGGCTGGTGGGAATGAAGTCCCAAGACGCTTACGTGAGCTGGCGGGGAGTCTGTCCCGAGGCTCCAAGCCCGCGCCAAGCTGGAAAACTGCTCCAAGTTGGGGTGCACAGTGGTTCGTCTTGTCCCAGGCACCAAGGGGGCAGCTGGAACTTGCGAGACGGCTTCCCAGACAAAGACGGCTCAGCGGTGGCTATTCAATATGGCCGAGGGGCTGGGAGACTGCGGCCCGGCCCCCCCCGGAGGGTCTCCCGCCCCCAGGCAGGCTGCCACCCCTCCAAGGCTGACCTTGACGCGGCGCGCGCCCAGTGCGGTGGAGCGCACAGGCAGGAAGTTCCTCCTCGCCCTCCCCTGGTGAGGCCCACCTTCCCCCTTCTCAGTTTACACTCCCTGACACGGGAAGACTGACAGAGGGGCTGTCCACTCCCTTCAGGGCGGCCTCTCTCCCCTCCCCCACAGGGGTGTGGCCGCGCCCCAGGCCTAGCTGGGGCCACTCGTTTCCAAGTGAAAAGAGCGCGGAGGCCCACGTCAGCACCTTCAAAAGGCAGCCAGTTCCCAAACTTGCCATTGTAGATATACCAGTTCCAGCCAAGCACCCCACCGCCCTCCTGAGGTGGGTGTGCTAATGAGGCAGCCCCTTCGAAGGTCACTGACGCTGTGTATTAACATTTTAAACGCACGTGAATCGTGATACCAGCAATTCCTACCCATATACCCATTTATACCTCTGGGTAGAAAAATCGATGGTTGTTGTTAGGTGCCCTAGAGTGGGCCAGATTCACGGCGACCTCACGCACGACTGAAAGAAACGGTGCCCGGTCGTGCACCATCGCCGGGATCCGTTGCAGATCGGACAGCTGTGATCCATAGGGTTTTCACTGGCTGATTTTCAGAAGTGGATCGACAGGCCTTTCTTCTTAGCCCATCTTGGTGTGAATGTTTAAACCTGTTCAGCATCGTAACAACACGCAAGCCTCCACTGACGGATGGGTGGTGGTGGTATTATTGGTTACCATTCAGTCCATTCTGACTCATGGCAACCCCATGTGTGCAGAGCAGAACTGTGCTCCATAGGATTTTCAAGGCTGTGACCTTTTAGAAGCAGATCTCCAGGTTTATTTTGCCTCTGGGTGAGTTTGAACCACCAACCTTTAGGTTAACAGTGGAGCACAAACCGTTTGTGCCACCCAGGGACCGTTTTTCCTGTATACCGCTGTTTCTAGATGCTGCCGAGTTGGTTCTGACTTACAGTGACCTTATGTATGACAGCATGAAACACTGCCAGGTCCTGCTCCATCAGCACAACCATTGCTGTATTTGAGACCTACATACAGTGAGAGCTGTTAACTTGACGGGATTGCTTTGTTTTTCCAGGTCTCGCAAGATTTCTGCCTTTGATGGGTGCTGCCTTACCACTTTCTATCCCTTGTTTTGGTGGAAAATATTTGAGTTTTCCTTCTCTGACAGGTTTCCGCCTTGCACAGTTTCCAGCTTTCACAGGGTTTACTTTACTATATACTAGGCACCATGTTGCTGGAGAAAGACGTGGCAGTCTGCTTCCATAAAGATTTACAGGCTGGGAAGCCCTATGGAGCAGTTCCACTCTGTCCTATAGGGTCACTATAAGTCAGAATTGACTTGATGGCAGTGGGTTGGGTTTGGTTTTTTTTTAGGTACCATTTTGAGTGCTTTCTATGAATTACTTCATTAGATCCTCACTATAGCAATATGAGACAGGTAATGCGATTATCATTCCTATTTTACAGCTAAGGAAACTGAGGCCCAAAGAAATAAAATCACCTGTTTGAGGTCATACAGACAGGAAGCGATCGAGGCTGGCAGTCTAACTTTTTTTTTTTTTTTTAATTTAAAAAAGTTTTTTTTTTTAATTGTACTTCAGGTGAAGGCTTACAGAACAAATAGTTTCTCATGAAACAGTAGTACACATATTGTTTTATGACATTGGTTAACAACCCCACAACATGTCAACCCTCTCCCTTCCTGACCTTTTTTTTTTTGGTAAAAATATACATAGGCAAAGATACACCATTTCAACAATTTCTACATGCACAGTTCAGTGACATCGACTGCGCTCTTCCAATTGTGCTGCTATTCTCACTTTGGATGAAGGCGTACAGAACAAAATAGTTTCTCATTTAACAGTTAGTACACGTTGCCCTATGACAATGGTTAACAACCTCACAACACATCAACACTATCCTTACTCAACCTTGGGTTCCCTATCACCAGCTTTCCTGTCCCCTTCTGCCTTCTGGCCCTTGTCCCTGGGCTGCTGTGCCTCATTAGTCCCATTTGGTTTTATGGGGCTGTCTACTCCCCGGCTGAACGGTGAACCTCAGAAATGACTTCACCACTGAGCTAAAAGGGTGTCTGGGGGCCATACTCTCGGGGTTTCTCCAGTCTCCTTTAGGCCAGTAAATCTGGTCTTTTTTTTTTTTGTGAGTTAGAATTTTGTTCTACATCCTTCTCCAGCTCTGTCCAGAACCGTCTGTTGTGATCCTGGTCAGAGCAGTGAGTGGTGGTAGCCAGGCACCATCTAGCTGTGAATAGTCTGACTTTTTGTGTGTAGACCAAACGGTCGAGATGTGCACTCGTGCTAGTCACATGTATAAAACCAAAAAACCAAACAAACCCATTGCCATCGAGTCGATTCCAACTCATAGCAACCCTATAGGACAGAGTAGAACTGCCCCATAGGGTTTCCAAAGAGCGGATAGTGGATTTGAACTGCCAACCATTTGGTTAACAGCTGTAGCTCTTAACTACTGTGCCACCAGGGAGCACAGCCTAAAGTGCTTGTTTCTGAGGAGAGGGCCTGGGAGCCCCTGAGGTGAGAGATGCACATATTTTCACTCTACACCCTTTGGGATTGCTTGAATTTTCAGCAACCAAAAATGTTAACTGAAATAAAAGTGAAGGTTCTCAGGCCTCACCACAGACATACTGGGTCAGGATGCCTGGGGAGTAGAGTCAGCATTTTGCAAAGCTTCCCAGGTAATTCCGAGGCAACAGGCTCAGCAATGAAAGCCCAACAACATCATCAACAACAACCGCTTTAGGAAATTAATAACAGTTAACTTGCATTGAGAGTTTCCTTGGGTCCAGACATCGTGAACGCACTGAATGGACCTGTTGTTGTGAATCCCCAGAGTTACACAGCAAGGTGGATGCCCTCACATCATCTTCTTCTTGACGGGGAAACTAACTAGAGGGCCTGATATTTGAAGCAGATCTTAAGTGCTAGAGTCATAGGCCCAGGCAGGCTCTACAGAAATCAGCTGTTGGTCAGGGTTTCAAGACACAGCTGAGTCCCTCCTCCCAGCTTAAAGTGCTGGGCGGTTTAACCCCTTGAGAGCCATAGCATGTTGAGCCACCCTTATTTCTTGTTGGATCCCTGCAAATGCCTCCTCACCGGGCTCCCAGCTTCCCCCTTGCTGCCGGCAATCCACCCTCAACCCAGCAGCTGGTTGTTGTTGCTAGTTGCCGACGAGTCAATTCCAACTCATGGTGACCCCATGTGTGCAGAGTAGAACTGCTCTACAAAGTTTTCAAGGCTGTGACCTTTTGGAAGCAGATCACCAGGCCTGTCTCCTGAGGGGCAGCAGGGTGGTTTTGAACTGCCTACTTTTTGGCTAGTAGTCGAGTGCTTAACTGTTTGTGCCACTCAGGGACTCCTCCAGCAGCTGGTTGTTGTTAGGTGCCATTGAGTCGTTCCGAATCATAGCAACACGATATACAACAGAATGAAACCCTGCCTGGTCCTGCGCCATCCTCACAATCGTTGCTGTGTTTGAGTCCATTGTTGCCGCCACTGTGTCAATGCATCTCCTTTGAGGGTTTTCTTTTTTTTTCGCTGACCCCCTACTTTACCAAGCATGATGTCCTCCTCCAGGGACTGGTCCCTCCTGCTAACGTGTCCAAAGTGAGTGAGACGTAGTCTCGCCATCCTCGCTTCTAAGGAGCGTTCTGGCTGTACTTCTTCCAAGACAGATTTGTTCATTCTTCTGGCAGCCCGTGGTGTATTCAATGTTCTTCACCAACACCGTAATTCGAAGGCATCAATTCTTCCTCGGTCTTCCTTATTCATTGCCGAACTTTCGCATGCATATTAAGTGATTGAAAATACCACAGCTTAGGTCAGGTGCCTTGGTAAGTGTAGTGGTTAAAGTGATCAACTGCTAACTGTAAAGGTCAGCAGTTTGAAACCACCAGGGGCTCTGAGGGAGAAAGATGTGGCAGTCTGCTTCCATAGAGACTTACAGCCTTGGAAAACCTTATGGGGTTGCTATGAGTCATAATTGATTCAATAGCAGTGGGTTTGGTTTTTGGTGGGTCAGGTGCACCTGATTCCTCAGAGTGACATGTTTGCTTTTGAACACCTTAAAGAGGTCTTTTGCACCAGATTTGCTCAGTGCAATACAAGGTTTGATTTCCTGACTGCTTGTCTTAGGCTGGGTTCTCTGTAAAACACGGAGAATTATGGCCCAACCACGTTGACACACAATCTTAACTATCACACTGCTGTTTCCATGGGCATTGGTTATGGATCCAAGTAAAATGAAATCCTTGACAACTTCAGTATTTTCTCCTTTTATCAGAAGCTGGAGGGATCTTTAAAAAAATAAGTAGCTCTGTCTCTATTCTTTTTAAAATCCTTCATCTCACTCAGAGGAAAATCCAAGTCCTCACCATGGCCCACAAAGCCCTACAAAATTTCCCCCATTCCTTCCTTCTCTGTCCTCACCTCCTGCCCTCTTTCCCTCTCTCACTCCACTCCAGCCAAACTAGCCTGTTCCTGCCTCAGGGCCTTTGCACTTGCTGTGCCCAGACCTTCTTTTGTCAACCTCTCTCTCCTATCTAGGTCTCTGCTCAAAGGTCGCCTCTCCACCACTCCAAGAGGCCCCTCTGAGCTCTCCCCTTTTTACAGGAGTGATGCCTCCCACCCCAGGAATTCTTAATCTTTTCTGTGCCACGTACTCATTGAAGCACAGACTGTTCCCTACAGTTATCAAAACATTAAAAAAAAAAAAAAAAAGCCAAATCCGTGAAATGCATGCTTATTATTATCACAGCACATAAAGAATCTAGCAACAGGTCTAGATTTAGTGGAAGTGCTTTGAGGTTTCATAGCAACTAAAAGAGCCACACAAAGACAGCTGTGATTTCTATCAGGGACAAAGTTGCAGGTTCTTCTAACCCTACTGTGGTTTCTTGCTTATGTTCATGATGGAAGGAAATGGTCAATCTCAAAGGTTTGTGAGGATAAAGCTGTGATTTTATTTTTCCCATTCAGGTTCACAGAGCCAAGAGGTCCAGGCACTCCAAGGGAAGACACCTCCTGCATCCCAATTTCCTACTTTATTTCCTAGCACAACACAATCAGATATTATTGTGTTCATCTTTTGCTTTATTTTTTTATCTGCCCCCCCCCCCCCCCGCATGCAAACTCATTTGTTCTCTACTGTACCTCTAGTACCTAGAACAGGGTTTGGCATGAAGTAAACCAGCTGCCATTGAGTTGATTCCTGGAGACCCCATGGGTGTCAGAGTAGAACTGTGCTCCATAGGGTTCTTAATGGCTGATTTTTTGGAAGTAGATCGCCAGGCCTTTCTTCTGAGGTGTCTCTGGGTGGGTTTGAGCCTCTGACACTTCCGTGAACAGCCAAGTGCTTAACTGATTACACCACCCAGGGGTTTTAGGTATGTAGTTAAGACCCAAATATTCGTTGCCGTGGAGTCGATTCCGACTCATAGCGACCCCACGGGACACAGTAGAACCGCCCCACTGGGTTTTCCAAGGAGCGGCTGGTGAATTCAGACTGCCGGCGTTTTGGTTAACAGCCGAGCTCTTAACCACTGCGCCACCAGGGTATGTAGTATGTGCTCAATAAAAATTTGCTGGCTGAGAGACGGGAGGGAGGGAGGAAAGAAAGAATTGGAGAGAAAGGGGAAGGGAGGGAGGGAAAGAAGAAAGAAGGAAAGAAAAGCTTGGGGTAGGGGGGCGGTTAAGGTCTCATGAGGGCCTTGGCACAATCATTAGCTCGTTCGAGTTGTTTTTGCTTTTGCACAGCCGGCTGTCGCGGACCATAAAGTTTCACTGGGTTTTCTCCTCCTCCTCGCCTACTCGGTCCCAGCCGGGGCGCTCAGCCTCGCTGGGGCCCCCGGCCCCCAGGTCTCCAGCTCCTGCAACGTTTCCAGCCTTCGCCGCCTGGCGGTCTCTATGGTAACGTGGGGACGCGCCCCTTCGCCCAGCCTCCTCTGAGGGGGCGGGACCCAGGCGGAGGATGAAAGGAGGAGGGGGGTTGTGCAGCGCAGAGGGTGGAGGCGGGGCAGCACCTCTTCACGGCTCCCCCAAACCAGCTTCCCTGAAAAGCTGCGTGGTAGAAGTGAGTCGTTTGGGTTTTGTAACTGGTAAGAGATTAAAAGACCCCTGGTGGCGCACTGGTTAAGAGCTCGGCTGCTACCCAAAAGGTTGGCAGTTTGCATCCACCAGCTGCTCCTTAGAAACCCAATCGGGGCAGTTCTCCTCTGTCCTGTGGGGTCGCTATGAGTCGGAATGAACTCCAGGGCAACGCGTTATGAGATTAAAAAAAAAAATTTTTTTTGGTGGGGAGCGGGGAGGATTATCATAGAGATGAAAACCCCAGATGTTCAACTTTCTTATAAAAATTGCCAACCTCCAAGCAGTTCTGCTGTGGGCATTTTAAATTGCCCTGATCTCTGGCCGACTAGACCCTCTCCAGCCTCCCCAGACACAGAGATAATTAGAGCGCCCGTTTTTGTGTTTGTTTAAAAGAAAATAAAAATCAGGCTAAAAAAATAATGACTATTGCCTGTAAGTGATTTAAAAAATCACCTGTATGAGACCAAATGATCAACAGCTGCTTTGAAACAAAGATGAGACGGTAAGGGGGCAGGGACACTAGATTAATGGAAACAACCAGAAAGAGAATATTGAGAACGTTCAGGCATTGTGAAGAGCGTAACTAATGTCGCTGAACAACTTGTGTAGAAACTGTTGAATGGAAACCTAAACTGCTGTGTAAACTTTCACCGAAAACACAATAAAATATTAATTAAAAAAAAAAGGAAAAAAAATCAGAAAAGAATGGAGAAGCAAAACACGACCCATAATCCCTTTACCCAGCTACACTTTGTTGCCACTAAAAGTAATAATTATCATAAAAGTGACACACACGTTAAGAAAATGCAAAAGGAGTAAAATGACCCAAACCAAAGCAAACCTGTTGCCGAGGAGTCGATTCTGACTCATAGTGACCTTATAGGACAGAGTAGACCTGCCCCACAGGGTTTCCAAGGAGTGGCTAGTGGATTCCAACTGCTGACCTTCTGATTAGCAGACAGACAGGTATAAAATGAGAGGCAAACCCCCTTCACTCCCACAACCTCAGCCTCTCTCAAAGTAACCACAGTTAAATAGCTTCTGTACTTCTCAGGAGGGAGCGGGAAAGTTTACATGAGTATACTTTTAGAATTTACCCCACACTTTTAGAATTTACCCCACAGGGAATTTTCACATCATCCTAATGATTTTAATCACAGCACTTAGCACTTTCTGATATTTTGTTTATTTATTGTCTCACTCTCTTGGGGCAGTTCTACTCTGTCCTGTAAGGTTTCTGTGAGTGGGAATCTACTTGATGGCACGTAACAAATTAGAACACTAACCCCATGAGAGTAGGGATATTTGTCTGTGTTGTTGATCGCTGAATCCTCAGCATCTAGAACAGTGTGGTAGACGCTTGATAAATATTTGTTAAATGAATGAATGAACTGAATGAATAAATGAAGGGATTATACTAGAGCTACTATTATTATCCATTACCACCCATCTGTCCATTTGTCGTACTGTAGTGGTTTGTGTGTTGCTGTGATGCTGGAAGCTATGCCACCGGTATTTCAAATACCAGCCGGGTCACCTATGGTGAACAGATTTCAGCAGAGCTTCCAGACTAAGACAGACTAGGAAGGAAGGCCTGGTGATCTACTTCTGAAAACGAGCCAATGAAAACCCATGAATCACAGTAGAATACGGTCTCATATAGTGGAAGAAGATGAGCCCTCTAGGTTGGAAGGCAACAATGGTTCAAGCGTATCTGCAATCATGAAGATGGCATAAACTGGGTAACGTTTAGTTCTGTTGTACACGGGGTCCCCATGAATTGGAGCCAACTTTACAGCAACTAAAAACGGGAGTTGTTATCAGCTGAGGGGCCAGGAGAGGGAGCAGTGATATAGATGGAGACCTAGAGAGCTGGAGCTATGGAAGAGGGGCCACTTGATAGGAACTAGAATTGTAGAATGACATGGCAACAGCCAAAAAATAGAGGGCGCCCAGAGGGAGAGAATAGGGAGGAAATATCCTGACATCTCTCTCCTCCCGCCCTCTGATCTCACGCTGCTGCCTCCCATTGGCTGATCCCAACAGGAAGTCAGAGGGCAAAGGAGCTTGGGTAATGCAGTTCATCCATGTCAGCCACCTAGGGCACGGAGCCAGCTGAAGGACAGAGTCAGTCTGGGGAAATCACCACCAGAAACCACACAAAACCAGTTGCTATTGAGTCAGTTCTGACTCATGACAACCGCATGTGTGTCAGAGCAGAACAGTGCCCATAAGGTTTTCATTGGCTGATTTTTCAGAAGTAGATCGCCAGGTCTTTCTTCTGAGGCACTTTGGGTGGATTCTAACTTCCAGTCTTTTGGTTAGCAGCTGATTGTGTTAACTGTTTGCACCACCCAGGGACTCCACCAGCCACATAGTGATCACTTATGTTTTGGTCACTCGAAAATTCAGCGCCACCTTCAGAATAACCAAGGGCTGCTGGGAGGAGGCCTAGGGTGTTTTTTACTGGATTCACTCAGACTCCATTCCTCCTTGTGCTGTGCCTGCCCGCTCTCCTGGGGTCCCACCCCATTTCCGGCCCTCTTTGTGGTGGAGCGTGTGGGCTCTAGAGCCCAGCTGCCTGGGGTCACATTCTGGCTCCATCACTCTGTGACTGTGTGATCTCGGATGAGTCCCTTCACCTCTCTGAGCCTCTGTTTCTTCATCTGCAAAATGGTGGTCAGAATAAGACTTACCTCATGGGGAGACTGTGAGCAACTGATGAGATCACGTAAATTAGGTGTCAGAACAGGACCTGGGGCATCATAAACGTTCCTAGTGTTTAAGCATGGAGACTCTGGAACCTGGTTCAAATCCTGGTTCTATTTACAAATCATGTGGTTCTGTGCCTCAATTTCCCAGTCTGGAGAATGGGATTATTTGTTTTCACCCTATAGTGTTCTTGAGAGGATTAAATGAATTATTCATGTTAAGTGCTTAGAATAGTGTCTGGTACATGATAAGTATTCAGTACGCATGAGTATTATTTTTATTATTATGGAAGTTGGGCCTTCCCATGATCTTCTGCCTCCCCTCAGAGCCAGAGGGAACATTGCAGGTTACATTAGACCATCAGAGTGCAGCCTGCTGCTGCCTTGATTCTCAGAGAATCCTGAAGAATTTCTGCGTAGTCACTTACCAGAGAACCACGCTTGCGACTCTGATGTCAGCCGGGGCCTTCCAAGCCCCAGAGGGACACAGCCCTGCATCAGAGGCCCAGACTTTTGTCAGACAAACCTGCGTTTCAATTTGTCTTTAACTGTTTGCTGTGTGGCCTTAGGCAAGTCACTTAAACTGTCTAAGTTTTGCTCATCCATAAGATGAGATGGTGATCATGATGACAGATTCATAATCACTGTGCACACTTATGAAATCCAAAAAGCTCCAAAAACAGAAACCTTAGCACAAAAAAACCATTTGGAGGCAAGGCCAAGACAGACGAACATGAGGCTATTAATAATGTTTCTTCATTTCATTTTGTGTGAATGCCCTACATTTTGCTACAGAAATATTAATTATTTGATTATGGGGCTGTCCAGACATCCCGGGGGGATGTTATGTAATGTATGGTGTAGTCGCTGTCAGTTTTCTAAAATACAAAAATCTCTGTATTCTGAACCACATGTGGCCCAAGGGTTTCAGATAAGGGCTTGTGCTGTGGATGGAATTGTGTCCCCTCGCCCCCCCAAAATATCTCCTGGAATCCTGACCCCTATACCTGTAAATGGAGCCCTGGTGGCGCAGTGATTAAGAGCTTGGTTGCTAACCAAAAGGTTGGCAGTTTGAATCCACCAGCTGCTCCTTGGAAACCCTGTAGGGCGGTTTTACTCCGTCCTATAGGGTCGCTATGAGTCGGAATTGACTCAATGGCAGTGGGTTTTATACCTGTAAATATGATCTTGTTTGGAAACAGGATTTTCTTTCTTATATTAATGATGTCATCGCCGAGGAGAGTGGGTTCTAAACCTAATCACTTCTGAGTTATAGAAAGAGCAGAATGGACACAGAGACACACAGGGGGAAGAGGAAGACAGATGGTGGAGACAGATGCATCCACAAGGATTGCTAGCAGCTACCGGAAGCTGAAATAGACAAGGAAGGACCTCCCTCTAGAGCCACGGCCTGAACCGTGACAAAATAAATTTCCTTTCTTTAAAGCCACCCACTTGTGGTATTTCAGTTATGGCCGAAAAAAACCCCAAATCTGTTGCCGTTGAGTAGATTCAGACTCATAGTGACCTTATAGGACAGAGTAGAACTGCCCCATAGGGTTTCCAAGGTGCGCCTGGGGGATTCGAACTGCTGACCTTTTGGTTAGCAGCCGTAGCTCTTAACTACTACACCACCAGGGTTTCCTCTGTTATGGCAGGACTAAGAAACTAAGGCAGGTTGTGAGCCTGCAGTGCCAGACCTTGATAATAACTTTGGCATGTTGTTGTTGGGTGCCGTCGAGTTGATTCGGACTCATTGTGAGTCCATGTGGCAGAGTAGAACTGCCCTATAGGGTTTTTTTAAGTTGTAATCTTTATGGGAGCAGATTGCCAGGTCTTTAACCCATGGAGCTGCAGGGGTGGGTTTGAACTGATAACCTTTCAGTTAACAGCTGGGCACTTAATCACTGTGCCACCAGGGTTCCTAATAACAAGGATATCATGAGGATGTGAGGGGCTAATGAGCATGAAAGGATTTTGCACAGTGCCTGGAACACAGGGTAATCGTTATTGTTTTTCTTCCAGATAAGCTGTTTACCTTTCCCTCCCATTGGCTGCTGGAAAATAGCCCGAGACCCGAGAAGCCCACAGGATAGAAGAAAGCTGTGTGAATTGTGTCTTCTTTGCCTACTGAGATCTGATTTAAAAAAACCAACTCGTGGTGACCCCATGTGTGCAGAGTAGAACTGCTCCATAGTGTTTTCAAGGTTGTGACCTTTTGGAAACAGATTGCCAGGTCTTTCTTCCGAGGTGCCTCTGGGTGGGTTTGAACTTCCAACCTTTTAGTTAGTAGTTGGGCACTTACCTGACTGAGCCGCCCAGAGACTCCAACATCCATTTTTAAAATAATGCAGCTCTGGAAAATTTCAGGCAACCCACGGAAGTGTTTTTCAAAACTATTTTTTTTTTTTTTTTAGCAGCCAGCTGTTTTCTCCAAACTGAATCTTCAGTGGGCTCCCAACATATCAAAGAACAGACTATGATGTCATTAGCATACATTTATTTGATAAGTTCACATTTGTACAATATCGCGTCAACCACAAAGAACAATGAAGGGTTTTAATTGAACCCAGTTTTGAAATCAGGGCTTTACAAAGGCCAGTGGCAGCCTGCCATCAGCCACCACATCCAATTTCTTTGTAAAGTGTTGTTTGAGATGTGTTGTATCAGTGACGTCCTGATGCACAGAGATGAGTAGCTTCCAGTGGCAATGGTTTTCTGAAACAGTTTGCCTTGCAGTCCCAGGAACCTCTTCAACTGGTCCAGAAAACCTCGGAAGAGAAGTGGTATGAAATTTTGCTTCCATGGGCAACATTGAACAGCTGCATACTTTGCGTATCACAAATATAGACATTGTATCCGGAAACCCATAATGAACACAAATAGAGTCTGAATATAGCAATAGGACAAAAAGAAATGTCACACTGCCCCTTGTTACTATACAACCATTATGCCTCGGTGGGAATAGAGCATGTAACAAACAAATGTGCCCCGGGCCTGTGTGAAATTTATTCAAGGTCACACTCTGTGGTGGATGATGAATGCAGTAATTCAATATTCTGTGAGTGAGTATGCCAGGTGGGAATTTACAAGGAATAACCCAAACCGTATACAGAGTTACAAGCTTCTTCATCATGAATGCACTTACAACAAGTTCAAATATATATGTGGCAATGGCAGGAATAGTTTTATCCCGACTTTTGCACAAATAAAAGGATGTGGAGGCTGGTGCTAGAGAACCAACGTGGGAAATAGCAATAAATGATTGAGGTTTTAGGTGTATCTAAAGTATGGCAGGTATGACACGTGCCTGGCCACTACTGGAAGTGGGGTCGGAGGCGCTGAGCAGTTTCTATTAACCCGGGAAGGCCCAACGTCCTTCCTCAAGCAGGGTAGACAGAGAGGCATGGAGGGGTGGGGGGCAGAGTGGGGCATTTATCCCGGGCGAAAGTCCGAGGGGGAGCCAGACCGGCCGCGGAATGACATTCCGAGGCGACACAAATATGAAAGGTCCCTGACTGAGGCAGCCGGACAAGAGGTGGGAAAGTGTTTCTGCTGACTCGTTTCGGCCATCAGCCTCTGTTCATTTTGAAATGGGGCAAGGGGGGCGCAATTTAGAAATTCTCCAGCTCAAGGGCTTTTAGGGCGCAATTTCAGTGCTTGCCAGAGGCGCTGTTTCCCACACGCAAGCCTCTTCGAAATGGCCAGCAATTCACCTGTCAATGCAAGTGAATTCTAAAAATTCCTTGTTTCTGGACACTTGCTGGGAACTCAAGGACCCAAGAGGCGTTTGTGACTGCCTGGGGGCGGGTTCCTTGCCTGCACCTTGGCTGCCAGGGTTGAGATGTAGAGAGAGAACCTCCACCTTTTGGTTTTAATGAAAAACCCATTGCTATCGAGTTGTTTCGGACTCATAGAGACCCTATAGGACAGAGTAGAACTGTCCCATGGGGTTTCCAAGGCTGTAATCTTCATGGGAGCAGACTGCCACATCTTTCCCCCTCAGATGGGCTGGTGTGTTCAAACCGCTGACCTTTCAGTTAGCAGCGGAGTGTTTAACCACTGTGCCACCAGGGCTACTTTTTGGCTCTAATAAAAAAAACAAAAACTCAATGCCATCGAGTCGGTTTCAACTCATAGCGACCCTATAGGACAGAGTAGAACTGCCCCATAGGGTTCCAAGGAGCGCCTGGTGGATTCGAACTGCCGACTTTTTGGTTAGCAGCGGAGCGTTTAACCACTGCACCACCAGGGTTCCTTTTGGCTTTAACGGGGGGACAAAATGGGGGGCAAAATAGGGATAAAACAAATAAGCAAAAAACAAACCCACTGCAGTCAAGACAATTTCGACTCATAACGACCCCATGTGTTACAGAGTAGAACTGCTCCGTAGGGGTTTCTTGGCTGTAATCTTTACGGAAGCAGATTGACAGGCCTTTCTTCTGCGGTGCCGTTGGGTGGGTTCGAACCGCCAATCATTAAGTTAGCAGATGAGTGCAAACCACCACATGGGGACCTTAAAGTAGGGCTAGCCTCTCGGAAATAAGAAATAAGGAAGTTGGATGCGGATGCTGGACGTCACAAACATGACTGACACCCACCACTTTAATGCATGGGGGTAGGGGGGGGTCTCCACTGTTACAGTTTGATAGGCAAGAAACCTGAGTCTGCCTGTATGCACGCACGCATGTGAGTTACATTTGTGAAAATAAATTCAGCTCAAACCGTTGCAGATCCCGAAACTAACGCGTTTGTAAATCCACAAGTCAGACCCCCGCAACCCCCAACAAGAGATCTGTCTACACACATAAATTTGGATTTTCTTTGCTTTTTTTTTTTCTCTGCCACTACAGGGGGCTCAGATTTTGGACTTGGGGACTGAGTGGATGTTAACGTTGTTCATTGACAACTCTTGAAGGTGACCTCTTAACTATTTACCTCTTTTTGGACTGTTCCCTGGAAGTCTTGCCTTTTGTGCTTTAGGAAGTAGAGCGTTCTCCCACCCCTCCCCTGGCCAGAGCTTCTGGGTTTAGTTTGGGGGGACTCACACCCTCACCCTAGGAGCCCACAGGACAAGGTGGAATCAGGGCAGAAGGTCCCAAGTCTGACCATCGTTGTAAAGGAGACTCAGCGGGTGGAGAACAACAACAGCTTTTGACAGTCACATAGAGCTGAGACCGGCAAGCAGACAGCTCAGAAGTCTGCCATGGTTTCCGGTTGGCACGTGCAAACCAGGGTGGCCCACTCGGGGCAAGTTTGTGCCAGAGGTGGATTCAAGGTACATCCCTTCGAAAGACAGAAGACAGTGCTAGACTTTGCAATGACCAGGTTTCTAGCAGGGCCCAAGGGTAGAGGGGTCTGTGTCGCCTCCCCACCCACAAAACCCAGCAAGAGGGGGCTGTTACCCAAATCAGGCCGCGGGTGATGGCTGCCAGGGGATCGTGGCCTTTCTCCCGAGCAGGAATCTCCCTGATCCGTTCTTTTTTTGGGTATGCTTGGTTTTTCCTCAACGCTGCAAACCCTTGGAATCTCAGACCCTGCTTCTCCTCCTCCATTTTCTGCAAACACCTGCTTGCCCAGGCGCCTGGGGCAGCCCGCGGTCTCCATGGCAACAGCAGGACACAAGATCTTGGCTCTGGCTCTGACTGCGGCTGCGCAGCTGGTCCCGCGGGGGTCTCCGGGTTATTAGAGCTGTTTGCAGGTTTTTGAGACCCTCCCTCACTCAGAAGTTACCCTCACCAAGTCAAATAACACCTACACACATACTCAGGTGTTACCGCCACACGCTCAAATGTTACCCATAACTACGCAAATATTACCCACTTGAACTCATATTACTCTCACTCATACTCATGTGACGCATACAATGAAATGGTACCCACGCTCCTTGTATTTATGCAAGTAACTCAAATGTGGTACCCACACCTACTCAAATATTTAATATACGTGCCACAAAGGCAAGGATTTGGGTTTGTTTCGTTCCTTCTGTAGCCCCAGTGCTAAAACAGTGTCTGTAGGTTCTATTTGTTCAATGAATCCATGAATTGCTCACACTCAACCAGACGTTACGCTTACTCAGCTATTACTCACGTCTACTCAGATGGTACCCATGCTCTCTCAGATGTATTCAAGTAACTCAAATGTTACCCACTTCATATGAATGCCACTAAGGCAGGGGTTTTTGTTGGGCATGTTCCCTTCTGCATCCCCAGCTCCTAGAACAGTGCCTGGGACACACACGTGTGCAATCAATACCTGTGGAACGAATGAATGAATGAATGACCCACACTCGACCAGGTGCTAACCACACCCACTCAGAGGCAACCCACAAGTTAGCTGAGATAAAAATACCCACCCTCACTCACTTGTCAGATGTTGCCCATGCTCACTCAGATGACACCCATTTTTACTCGTTACCCACTTACTCCAGTAATACTCATCGTCACTCATTATTACCCAGACTTACTCGCATTCTCCAGACTTGCTCAGATGGTACCCCCCTTCACACAGAAGTCACCCACACCCACTCATATGCCACCCACCCTCACTCACACGCCCCCACGCCCACCCCACGTCACCTTACAGCTTCTTGTCAGATGCACGGTGCCGCCGACGGTTCTTCTTGTGCTTCCTCTGGCCTCGCTTGCCATCGCCAGCCTTGCTCTCCTCCTCTGTGGAGTCCAGAGCGGGCACACTGTCCACTCCAGCGGCGGCCGCAGCCCCTGGATCCTTCCCGGGCCCGGGAACACAGACCTTTCTCGCGGGCAGCCCGCTGGGGCCCGCCCCTGCCGGGCACAGTTCCTGCCTCAGGACCCGGGCCACGTCCTCCACGGTCCTGCCCTCGCTCTGGAGGAAGAAGTTCAGCTTGGTGAGGAATTCGACATCCTGCTTCCGGGGCATGTAGACCACCCTCCACACCCCGCGCTTGCCCTTGATCTCCCTGGGGATCACGGAGTAATTGATCTCCTCCGCCAGCCTGATGATGGCTGCCTTGGTCTTATCTTCTTCCAGAAAGGCCTTCCCGACCACTTCGAACTTGCCCAGAGGCTTCAGGGGGGCCCGTATGATCTCTTCGAATTCCTCGTGCTTGCAGTCTTCCGGGATGCCCAGGATCATCAGGGACTTGTAACTGTCCACCTCCAGGGCCTTGCACCCGTGCTCCAACAGCGCGATGTCCTTGACGCCAAACAGCATCTTGCCCAGCTCCCGGAGGCAGCAGTATGCCCGCTGCTGCCCATCGGAGCTGCCTCGGGAATCCCAAAAAGGATCCAGGATGGCACGATCTCTTCCCCAAGGCTACGCAAGGGTGAGGCCTCACCGAGGCTGCAGACAGGCCCGATTTGTCCAACTCAGCCCGTGTCCTCTGGGCTGCCCAATGTAACAGCCTTCTGAGGGGGCTCTTGGGAATTCCCAGGGACTTACGCGCGCAGGTGATGCAAAGATGGGTGTTTGCCAGCTGGCGCGAGGCTCCCGACCAGGGAGGGTCTGAAGATGCTGCTTCTGCGCTTTTGGCAGTGGTCTTCAAGGGCTGGGGCTGCTGATCTCCTCGGGGCTACTGCAAGGAGGGGTGTCGTGGGTGGGGGCCCGGCAGGCAGGGGCGGCTTGTCCCTCACCGCTGGCCTAGAGGCTGCCCTCAGTGCCCAGCGGCGGGGCTAAGAGAAGGATGCGGTCGTTGCTCTTGCTCCGCAATGACGTCACCGCCTCCTTTTGCTCTGCGGCCGCGGTCGCTATGGCAACAGCTGGAGCATCGCCTCCGCTATCGGCCGGGTCCAGCAGCACTGACATCAGAGTCCGAGAGGGTCAATCTGATGCGAGGGGTCAGCCACCCCCCACCCCCTCAACCCCTATGCCCGCCCTTCTGCTTGGAGAAAAATGGCTGATCCCAAGAGGGCAGAGAAGATACAAGATGAGCCTGGAACATTCTTTTGGGGTTAGAAAGGAAGGAAGAGCTCAGAGAATGATGAGGACAGGTGGAAGGATACAGGAGTCAGCTTGGAAGGGCTCCCACTGGCCAAATCTGGGACAATTTGAGCATTGACGTTAAAAATGAGAGTAACAGGTTATAAACCCTTGAGTAAAATAAGAATTCCTGAGTCCATGCAGCTGTAAACAGATGAAGAAATAGAAAGCTTGATGGGAAGTGTGGGTTGTTATATTGCCTCATCAAAGTACCTGCCCATGTAATACTTACTAATCAACAGGAGGAAAGGTATGTTTTCAGTGGGGCGTTTTTGTTTGTAGGAAACACACACTACCTTGTTCAGGGATAATGGGGTACCAAGCTGGCCATTTACTCTCACATGGTTCAGGAAGAAAAAAGTTCTTTGTAGCGTACTTGTAACTTTTCTATAAGTTTGTGATTATTTCAAAATAATCTTAAAAAAAGAGAAAAAAATGCCTTGCTCATGTGATCACCTTCACAAAGACTATTCCTCCCCTTCCTACCCTGTTAATATCTGCTGCCAGTTTAGTGGATTCTGACTCATGGTGACCCCATGTGACAGAGTAGAACTACCCCATAGGGTTTTGTAGGCTGTAATCTTTTTTTTTTTAAAATAATATTTTACTGTGTGTTTGGTGAAGATTTACACAACAAGTTAGGTTCCCATTTGACAATTTCCACACAAATTATTCAGCGACATTAGTTACATTTTCCACAACGTGTCAACATTCTCTTTGGGTTCTGGTTGTTCCGTTTCCAGTGCTCTAGGTTCCCTGCTCCCTTATCTTCTCATCTTTGATTTAGAGGAAATGTTGACCTTTTGGTCTCATAGAGAGGGATTTTTAGTAGACAGAGCACCATTCTTACAGGTAATATCTTTTATTTTGTGTGCCATTCTGCTATGTCACTAAAGGATCATCTCAGCACGTAGTTTCGATTCAAGGTTTAAAGAGTGCCTCAGGGCAATAGTCTCAGGAAGTCCTCTGGGCTCAGCTGAGTTTTGTTCTACATTTTTCTTCCATTCTATCTGGTACCATCTATTGTGGCTTCAGTCAGAATGGTCAGTAGTGGTAGCCAGGAACCATCTAGTTCTTCTGGTCTCAGGGTAGATGAGACCGTGGCTAGTGTAGGCTCTCAGCCTTGTAGACTTGTTTCTTCTCTTAGATTTTGGTTACCTTCTTACTCTGTTGCTCCTGATGAGTAGAGACCAATAGTTGCATCTTAGATGGCTGCTCACAAGCTTTTAAGACCCCAGACACGACTCATTTCACTAGGATGTAGAACATGAACTTCGTGAACTATATCACTCCAATTTACTGAGCTGTCCCATGAGACTATAGTTCAAAGCTTTCAAAGCTAGAAAACCAATCTCAGAAGATGTGTGGTTATATTTGAGGGGTGTCTAGTTGTGTTTTCAATGAATCTATATGCCTGAACACGTCTGTATTTCCGTACATATACCTGTTGCCGTCCAGTCGATTCCGACTCATAGCGACCCTACAGGACAGAGTAGAATTGCCCACAGAGTTTCCAAGGAGCACCAGGTGGATTTCGAACTGCTGACCTTTTGGTTAGCAGCTGCAGCAATTAACTACTATGCCACCAGGGTTTCCGTGTACATATAGATACTTCTATATGTTCTCACGTATGTATACACCTATACCTACTTGTGTACCTATATGCCTATCCCCATCCATATGTGATCTTACGCTTATTTTTTTAGGTATCTTTTGGAGCTGTTGCCATTTTATGTGTGTCAAATTCTTCAATACAGGCATCCTTTTCTCTCGAGCACTTCCCAGCAGCATCATTTACTTTGGTTATGCTCTGCTCACTAAACCCACATTCGGTGTCACTTTTCCCATCACCAAAAATAACAAGAATCTACGATCTAAAACGTGCTTCCACCTCCTCCCACCTCTCCCTGGAAACCACCAATAAACATTGGTCTCGCTATCTATATCTATTCTTGTCTTCTTATAAAAGAGGGATCACACAATATTTGTCCTTATGTGCTTGACTTATTTCACTTAGCATTACGCCCTCTGGGTCCATCCGTGTCATCATATGTTTTGTGGACTCATCGTTGTTCTTGGTGGTTGCACAGTATTTCATTGTATGTATACACCACATTTTGCTGATCCATTCTTCTGTCGATGGGCACTTGGGTTGTTCCCATTTTTTTGCTATTGTGAATAATGCTGCAATGAACGTAGGTGTGCGTATGCCTGTTTGTGTTACTACTTTTAGGTCTCTAGGAGTGGTACGGCTGGATCATAGGGTAGTTCTATTTCTAGTTTTTTTGAGGACGTGCCATAGCATTTTCCAGTAATTGTACCATTTTTCAGTCCCACCCGTACCCAATCTCCCCATGTCCTTGCCAGCATTTGTTTTATCTGTTTGTTTGTTTTGTTTTTTAACCAGTGCTATTTTAACTGGGGTGAGATGGTGTCTCCTTGTGGTTTTGATTTGCATCCCTCTAATGGCTAATGGTAATGAACATCTTTTCATGTGTTTGTTGACCACCTGGATGTCCTCTTTGGGGAAGGTTCTGTTCATGTCCTTTGCCCATTTTATAATTGGGTTGTCTGTCTTTTTGTTGTTGAGTTGTTGAAGTTCTCCATAAATTTTAGAGAATAGACCTGTATAGGATATGTTGTTTGCAAAGATTTTTTTTCCCAGTATATAAGTTGTCTTTTTACTCTTCTGATAAAATCTTTTTTTTTTTTGTAATTCTTATTTTGTTTTTGTTAAGAATATACACAGCAAAACATACACCGTGTTTCTACATGTTTGCTAGCCTATTTTGATAAAAGATTAGGTCCCATAGTTTTCCATCTATGTTTTCTTCCAGGAACTTTATAGTTTTAGGTTTAACATTTAGGTCTTTGATTCATTTTGAGTTAGTTTTTGTGTGCGGTGTGAGATATGGGTCCTGTTTCATTTTTCTGCAAGTGGATATCCAATTTTGTCAGCAGCATTTATTAAAGAGACTGTTTCTGCCCCACCGAATGGTCTATGACCCTTTGCTGAAAATCAGATGTCCATAGGTGGCTGGATTTATTTCTAGGTTCTCAATTCTATTCCGCTGGTCTATGTGTCTATCGTTGAACAAGTACTAGGCTGTTTTTATTACAGTGGCTTTATAGTATGCTTTTATATTGGGGAGTGTGAGGCCTCCTGTTTTGTTCTTCTTCTTCAATATTGCTTTTGTTATTCAGAGTTTCTTTCCATTCCTTATGACCTTGGTTATTAGTTTTTCCATTTCAGTAAAGAATATTGTTGGGATTTATATCGGGATTCCATTGTATCTGTAGATCACTTTAGACAGAATTGGCATTTTCACAATATTAAGTCTTCCAATCCACGAGCACGGAATGTCCTTCCATTTCTGTAGGTTTCTTTAGTCAAGGATGCCTGTTGTTGTTGTTAGGTGCCATTGAGTTGGTTCCGATTCACAAAAACACTACACACAAGAGAGCGAAACATTGCCCGTCCTGTGTGCCATCCTCAAGGTCATTCTTATGATCTAGCCCATCGTTGCAGCCACGGTGTCAGTCTGTCTCATTGAAGATCTTCCTCTTTTTCGCTGACCCTGTACTTTACCAAACATGATGCCCTTCTCCAGGGACTGGTCCCTCCTGATACCATGTCCAAAGTCCGTGAGATGAAGTCTCACTATCCTTGCTTCTAAGGAGCATGCTGGCTGTACTTCTTCCAAGACAGATTTGTCGGTCCTTCTGGCAGTCCATGGGATATTCAATATTCTTCACCAACACCATAATTCGAAGGCATCAGTTCTTCTTTGGTCTTCTTTATTTATTGTCCAGCTTTCACATGCATATGAGGTGATTGAAAACACCATGACTTGGGTGTTTATGGACTATGACTTAGTCCATAATGTGACGTCTTTGCTTTTTAACACTTTAAAGAGGTCTTTTGCAGCAGATTTGCCCCATGCACTATGTCATTTGATTTCTTGACTGCTGCTTCCGTGGGTGTTGATTGTGGATCCAAGTAAAATGAAATCCCTGACAACTTCAATATTTTCTCCATTTATCATGATATTGCTTATTGGTCCAGTTGTGAGGATTTTTGTTTTCTTCATGTTGAGGTGCAATCCATAGTGAAGTTTTTGATCTTCATCAGTAAGTGCTTCAAGTCCTCTTCACTTTCTGCCAACACGGTTGTGTCTTTGCATATGGCAGGTTGATAATGAGTCTTCTTCCAGTCCTGATACCCCAGTCATTTTCATACAGTTCAGCTTCTCAGAGTATTTGCTCAGCATACAGACTGAGTAAGCACGGTGAAAGGATACAACACTGACGCACATTTTTCCGGATTTTAAACCACGCAGTATTTTCTGGTTCTGTTTGAATGACTGCCTCTTGGTCTATGTACAGGTTCCTCATGAGCCCAATGAAGTGTTCTGGAATTCCCATTCTTCACAATGTTATCCATAATTTGTTATGAGCCACACAGTCAAATGCCTTTCCACAGTCAATAAAACACAGGTAAACATCTTTCTGGTATTCTCTGCTTTCAGCCAAGATCCATCTGACATCACTAATGATATCCCTGGTTCCACATCCGCTTCTGAATCCAGCTTGAATTTCCGGCAGTTCCCTGTCAATGTACTGCCACAGCCATTTTTGAATGATCTTCAGCAACATTTTACTTGCCTGTGATATTAATGATATTGTTCAATAATTTTCACATCCTGTTGAAATAGGTACAAATATGGATCTCTTCCGTTCAGTTGGCCAGGTAGCTGTCTTCCAAATTTCTTGGCATACACCAGTGAGCGCTTTCAGCGTTGCATCCACTTGTTGAAACATTTCAGTTGGTATTCTTTCCATTCCTGGAGCCTTGTTTTTTGCCAATGCCTTCAGTACAGCTTGGATTTCTTCCTTCAGTACAACTGATTCTTGATCATATGCTACCTCCTGAAATGGCTGAATGTTGACCAAACCTTTTTGGTGCAGTGACTGTGTATCTCTTCCCTCTTCTTTTGATGCTTCGTGTGTCATTTAATATTTTCCCTGTAGGATCCTTCAATATTGCAACTCGAGGCTTGAATTTTTTTCTTCAGTTCTTTCAGCTTGAGAAATGCCGAGCGTGTTCTTCCCTTTTGGTTTTCTAACTTTAGCTCTTTGCACATTTCACTAGAATACTTTACTCTGTCTTCTCCAGCTGCCCTTTGAAATCTTCTGTTCTCTTTTCCACGATCATCTCTTCCATTCGCTTCCATAGCTACCCTATGTTCAAGAGCAAGTTTCAGAGTCTCTTCTGATATCCTTTTTGGTCTTTTCTTTCTTTCCTCTATTTTTTAATGACCTTTTGCTTTCTTCACGTGTGATGTTCTTGATGTCGTTCCACACTCGCCTAGTCTTAGGTCACTAGTGTTCAGTGCGTCTGTCAGTTTGTCTTACTGTGGTGGCTTGTGATGCTGGAAGCTATGCCACTGGTATTTCAAATACCAGCAGGTTCACCCATGGTGGACAGGTTTCAGCGGAGCTTCCAAACTAAGACAGACTAGGAAGAAGGACCTGGTGATCTACTTCTAAAGAAACTGGCCAATGAAAACCCTATGAATAGCATTGGAACATTTTCTGATATAGTGCTGGAAGATGAGCCCTTCAGGTTGGAAGGTGCTTGTTTTAATTTTCTTCAGCTTCAACTTGAACTCGCATATGAGTAATTAATGGTCTGTTCTGCAGTCGGCCCCTGGCCTTGTTCTGACTGATAGTATTGAGCTTCTCCATTGTCTCGTACTTGATTTGATTCCTGTGTATTCCATCTGGCGAGGTCCATGTGTAGAGTCGCCGTTTATGTTGTTGAGAAAAGATAGAATGGATCATGTGATCTCCATTCTGTAAGTGGAAATCAACTCGAAGGCACCCAACAACAACAGTTACGGTTATCATGTTGTTCAACCATTGCCAATATCCATTTCCAAATTTTCTCATCACCCTTCAAAGAAGCTCAGTGTTCCCTAAGATGCTGAGGTTTTTGGCTTGAACAACTGGAAGGGTGGCAAGTCCACCACAGTGATGGGGAAGCTTTAGAGGGAAAAGGGCTGGGGACTTAGGAATTCCATTTTGGAGATCTTAAATTTGATATGCCTAGCAGACAGCCAAAGGGAGTTAGAGAGAGGAGCCTGGAGTTTAGGGGAGAGATGGGGTGGGGATATAAATTTAGATGTCATTGGCACATGGGAGGAATTTTAAGCTGAGGGGCTAGATGAGATCATCCGGGAGAGGGTGTGGAGAGATGAGAGAGAATAGCCCAGAACCAAGTCCCTGGGCCTCAGAGAGTTTCAAGGTCAGGCAAAAGGGGAGGCTCAAGGAAAGAAACATAGCAAAGGAGGTGAGGGAGGAGCAGAACCCTAAAAGCGTGTGTTTGAAAAGCAGAGAGGAGGGACAAATGGAAAAGCAGAGACTTCAAAGAGTAGAAGCCTGGCTGAGGCCATTTTAATCAAGCGATGCCAGTTAACAGTGCCAATCTTGGGACAAATCGAAATCCAAGAAGGATACAGCATCTCCTCTATGGAATTCCTGCCCACAGTGCATCACCTGATTCTAATCATGAGGAAACAGGACAAACCCAAACGGAGGCTCATGCTACAAAATAACTGGCCAGGATTCTTCAAAAGTGCAAGGGTCCCTAAAGTCAAGGAAAAACAAGCAACTGTTCCAGAATGAAGGAGACAGAAAAGATGTGGCAACTAAATGAAATGTATTAACCCTCAACTAAATCCTGGACTCAAAAAATAGAATTGCTGTAAAGGAGATTATTGGGACAATTGGCAATATTAAACATGGACTTGAATTAGGTGACACTGTGGTGCAAACACTTAAGGAGCTCGGCTGCTAACCCAAAGGTTGGAGGTTCAAGTCCACCCAGAGGCAGCTCTTAAGAAAGGCCTGGGAATTACTTCCAAAAAGTCAGGCTTGAAAACCCTATGGAGCGCAGTTCTAGTCTGACACACATGGGGTCACCATGAGTCAGAACGGACTCCACAGCAATTGGTTTTTAATTTTTAAACACTGATGTATTTAGAGATAAAGAAATTGGTGTACGCAACTTACTCTCAAATGATTCAGAAAAAAATACAGAGAGAGAGCGAGGAAGAGGGAGAAATTTAGGAGTGGGAGAAAGAGAGAGAGAATGAGAAAATAAATGTGGCAAACTTTAGATAATCCGTGAAATATTTGGATAATCTGGGTAAAGGGTATTCGGGAGTTCTTGGTCTTGTTCTTGCAAGTCTTCTGTAAATTTGAAATTATTTTAAACCAACAAATTAAATAGCACAGAGAGGAGAGGGTTTCAACGAGGCGGGAGTGGTCAGATAAGGGCAAAGCTGTGGCCCTTGGATTTACAAGATGGCGGCACTTTGAGAGGTGGGGTCAGAAATCAGAGAGCAGTGGGTTACAGGAGTGACAGGAACGTCCAAAACCAAACCCAACCCCACTGCTGTTGAGTCGACTCTGACTCATAGCAATCCTACAGGACAGAGTAGAACTGCCCCACATGGTTTCCAAGGCTGTGATCTTTACGGAGACAGACTACAACATCCTTCTCCCGGGGGGCCGCTGGTGGGTTCCAACCTGTGACAAGTTAGCAGACGAGTGCTTAACCACTGTGCCACCACGGCTCCTTGCGCAGAAGGTACTCGTTAACCCGTTGCCATCGAGCAGAAGGTAGGGAGGTAGAAACCTGAGGATGGCAGCCCTTTTGAAGTGTTTTGCCAGTAAAGATGAGCAGGGAAATGGAGTGGTAGGTGGTCAAGGGGAACGTCTTAAAAGACAAAGAGATGGATGCAAGAGAGAGCTCACAAAGGACCGGATTGGAGGCAGACAGAGTCCTCCTCTGGGGAGGAAGATGGGGCCTGAGTGCAGAGAAGGGACTGGCTTTTGATGGGAGCACGGACAGGAAGTGAGGGGAGAGAAGGCCAGGTGTACACTGGCAATGTGGATTTGATGGTAGGAAGCTAAAGAAGTGAATTTTAGTTACTATTTTGTTTTAATTTAATTTTGCTTTATTTAATTTTACTTTATTTTAATTTTATTTTATTCTAATTTAATTTAAATTTTATTTTTAAAATAAAAATATATAACACATATTAAGGAGCCCTGGTGGTGCAGTGGTTAAGCCCTCAGCTGCTAACCGAAAAGTCATCGGTTCGAACCCACCAGCCGCTCCGTGTTCCTCGGGAGAAAGATGTGGCAGTCTGCTTACATAAAGATTACAGCCTTGGAAACCCCACGGGGAAGTTCTACTTTGTCCTGCAGGGTCACGATGAGTTGGAATGGACTCACCGCAATGGATTTTTTAATATCCCTTATTACATGTCCGCCTCTAAGCACTTTACAAATGTTGTTAGTTACCTTGCAGTCGATTTCCACTCATGGTGACCCCGTGTGTGCAGAGCAGAACTGCTCCATAAGGTTTTCAAGGCTGTGACCTTTCAGAAGCAGATCACCAGGCCTTTCTTCTGAGGCGCCTCTGGGTGGGTTTGGACCTTTTTGCTTAATTGTTCGCATCACCCAGGGATTCCTATTAACTTCTTTTAATTGCATAACAATCTTACGAGGCAGGTACTGTTATTATCATCATCCTAGTAGATACGGAGTCCCTGTGCGGTGCAGATGGAAGGAAATGGGAGGAAACTGAGGCACAGTAAGCGGAAGTGCTGGTAAGAGGCTGAGCCGCTTAGAGTGCAGAATCCATGCTCCTAAACTCTTCCCCATGATCCTCCGCTGTGCTCGTGTTCTGTCTTGGCTTCTCCGTTCTTCGTAAGGGAATATGCAAGATCAGCCAGGGGATTTGGGCTGGGAGGGGGCCCCTGATGGTGGGAGGAGGGTGGAGAGTGAGAAGCAGCTCTTGGAGAGTAGGATTTATTAGTAAAACAGGAGCATTGCGCACTTGAGGTTGGCGGCGCTGGACTTCAAGGGAAACCAGGGAGGCTGTTTGATTTTTTTCCTGCACTGAGGCTGAGAATTGCCTTTGCACAGGAGGGGAGCAGGGAAGGAGAAGAAGTGCGGCCCCTTCCCCACTCTACAGTCCATCTGCAAACCCAGAAGTGCTCTTGCTCCTTGGCCTCACATTTAGTGAAATTTAATTTCTCTAAATTTGGCCCTGGGTGGACCCTTCCGCCCTCGCAACTGGCGACCTCGCACAGGGTGAGTTAAGAACTGGGAACCGTCCCAGGCAGGCTGAGTGGGAGGAAAGGTCCTGGAAGGGTGTTTGCAGGCCCAGGTCCAAAGGAAACGAGTTACATTCCAGGACCTGGAGCTCCTCGAGCAGCGGGCGGGGAGCTGAGGGGCTAGGGGAAAGCCGCGCCCGGAACTTCAGGGCCTCCGAAGCTGGCGGAGAGAGTTTAGCCTGAGACAAAGCAGGGACCGACATGGCTGCCTTTCTTCAGCCGAGGCGAGTAACGGATAGATTGGGGGAAGGTCAGGGTCAGCCTGAATGAATCCCTGCATGGTGCAAACGCTTAAGCACTCTGCTGCTAACCAAAAGGTTGATGGTTCAAGTCTGCCCAGAGGCGCCTCAGAAGAAAGGCCTGGCGATCTACTTCCAGAAAATCAGCCATTAAAAACCCCATGGAGCACAGTTCTACTCTGACATACATGGGGTCGCCATAAGTCAGAAGGGACTAGATGGTAACTGGTTTGGTTTGGGTTTGGAGTCGGCCAGGCATGAGTTTGAATCTCAGCTCTGTGGTTTGTTTTTGCTGAATGTGACCTTAGCGAGTGTGGTAGGCAGAATAATGTCCCCCAAACACATCCATGTCCAGATCTCCTGGGACCTATGAATGGGTTACCTTATGTGGATGGCAAAAAGGACTTTGCGAGCGTGATTAAATTAATGATCTTGAGATAGGGAGGTTATTTTGGATTATCTGGGTGGGCCCAAGGTAATCACCAGCTGCCAACCAGTTGCTGTCGAGTTGACTCTGACTCATGGCGACCCCATGTATGTCAGAGTAGAACTGTGCTCCATATGATTTTCAATGGCTGATTTTTTCTGGAAATAGATCACCAGGCCTTTCTTCTGAGGCACCTCTGGATGGGCTTGAACCTCCAACCTCTTGGTTAGCAGCTGAGCACATTAACCATTTGCACAACCTAATCACAAGGGTCCTTATAAGAGGAAGATGGGAGGGTCAGAGTCAGAGGAAGAGATGTAATGACAGAAGAAGTCAGAGTGATACAAGGAAGGGCTCATGAGCCAAGGAATGCAGGTGGCCTCTAAACCAAAAAAACAAATCAAACCCTTTGCCATCAAGTAGAATTCCTACCCACAGTGACCCTATCGGACAGGGTAGAACAGCCCCCATAGGGTGTCCAAGGTTGTAAATCTTTGCAAAAGCAGACTGCCACATCTTTCGCTCATGGAGCGGCTGGTGGGTTTGAACTCCCAACCTTTCAATTAGCAGCTGAGCACTTAACCACTGCATCACCAGGGCTCCTCAAGTGGCCTCTAGAAGCTGGAAAAGGCAAGGACATAGATCCTCCCCTAGAGCCTCCAGAAGGAATGTGGCCCTGACAGACCATTTTAGACTTCTGACTTCCAGAAGGGAACAAATTTGTGTTGTTTTAAGCCACTAAGCTTGTGGTAATTTGTTACAGCAGGAATAGGAAACTGATACAGCAAGTTCCTTCATCTCTCTGGACCTCAGTTTCTCAATCTGTAAACTGGGAATAATTGTGAACCCTCACCGTGTGGTAGCGAGGATTTGGTATGTGGATACATTGAAAGTGCTTAGAATGATGCCTGGCACACACAGTACGTGCTTGATTAATATAGTATGTGCTCAATAAAACGTTAGCGATAATTCTCTTCAGGAGTCCCTGGGTGGTGCAAATGGTTAACGTACTTGGTTACTAACAGAAAGATTCGAGAAAGATTTGAGTTCATCCAGAGGTGCCTCGGAAGAAAGGTGTGATGATCTGCTTCTGAAAAATCAGCCATTGAAACCCTGCGGAGGACAGTTCTACTCTTCTGACACTTATGGGGTTGCCATGAGTCGGAGTTGACTCGACTCGACACCAACTAGTTTTTACAATTATCTTCAAAATGAAGATAAGTCGTCCATTTATCCAACAAGTTTTAATTGAACATCTACTGTATTCCAGGCACTGTTTTCGGTGCTGGGGATGCAGCAGGAACAAGACTGGCAAAGGCCCTGCCCATCAAGGAGCTTCCATTCTAGAGAGGGAGAAAGACAATAAACAAAAGAAACGAGCAGGCTGTATGGGTTGTGAGATGTGGTAAGTGTGACAGAGGACAAATCAAGAAAGGGGACTGAGAGGGCTGGTGGACTGGGTCAGGGAAGCCTCATGGGGAAGGAGACATTTAAGCAAAAACCTGAAGGAAGCGAATGAGTGATCTTGTGGAGTTTCTGGGGAAGAGCTTTCCAGGGCAGAGGGAACAGCAAGTGCAAAGGTCCTGAGGCAGGAGCATGCCTGGAGTTTTCAAGAAAAAAGCAAGGAGGTCAGTGTAGCTAGGAGGTGGAAAAGTGCGGAGAAATAAGGCCAGAGAGATGATATGGGCAGCAGCTGATGGGGCAGGGCCATATGGGCCATGGTGAGGACACTGCCTTGATTTGGAGGGAGGCAGGAGCCATTGGAGGCTTCTAAGCTGAGGAGAGGTGTGAGCTGACTTCAGTTTTAACAGGCGCCCCCTGGCGGCTGATTGGGGAACAGCAGTGGAGCCATGAACCCGGTGAGGCTATGTTGTTGGGTGCTGTCAAGTTGATTTCGACTCATGGCGACCCGATGTGGCAGAGTAGAACTGCCCCACAGAGTTTCCCAGGCTGTAATCTTTACGGGAGCAGATTGCCAGGTCTTTGCTCCCCTAGAGCTGCTGGTAGCTTCCAACCACACTCCTTTTGTTTTTAAAACAGTATAATGTTATTATCCAAGAATCCGTTTTTCAAATTTCTGAAGGTATTAGTGTAGTTCTATGAATTTATTGCACATTCACGATTTTGAACCCTAGTAAAACAATCAATGAACACCATGAGGAGTTTTAATGAGCATCGGTTGGAAGCCAAGGGTACAGATGAAAATTGTGATTTCATAGGAACCTCAGTATTTCATTAATTTCTGCGTCTTGTGTTGTGTGTCTAGTCTGGAGGAAAGTTTATTTCCAAGATAAATAGTTAAAAGGTAATAGGGTTTGAACACACTAATTTCATTTTAATATAGAAAAGCATAAACAAAAGATGTACATACATACAATGGAATAGTACTCAGCCAGTAAGATAAATGGAGTCTTGATGCCTGCTACAGTATGGCTGGAGCTTGAAGACATCTGAGTGAAATAAGTCTATCACAAAAGGACAAATATTGTATGACCTCACTTATATAAAAAGACAAGAACAGGCAAATGTATAGAGACCAAAGTTCATCAGTGATTGCCAGGGGCGGGAGGGGAGGTTATTGCTTATGGAGTGCTGAGTTTCGGTTTACAGCGATGGAAAACTCACACTGATTAAGGGTAGGGCTGCATAGCCGGTTGATGTCATTGCTGTCAATAAGTTGTACACCTGTAAAAAGTTAAATTGGCGAAAGTTGTGTGATAGATGTATTTACAACAATGACCAAAAAAAAAAAAAAAGTAGCTGCTGAGGCTGCTTACGTACAACCAAACACCTCACGGGATTTGGTTCCTTGGTTTGAAGGTTTAGGGTCATGATTTCATGGGCCATCCCTGTTAACTGGCCTCATAAAGTGTTTGGTGCTTCTGTTCTACCTCCTAGTTTGTGGCATAGTGCTTGGGGTCTTAAAAACTTGCAAGTGGCCATCCAAGTTACAACAATTGGTCTCTATTCATCTGGAGCAACAGAGGAAGAAGGAGAGTCAGGAATAGGAGGAGGATATGGAATATGTAGCTAACTGCCTTCATGAACAACTGCCTCCTTTGCCTTGAGTCCAGAAGAACTGGATGGTGTCTGGCTACCATTATTGAACATTTTGATCAAAGATTCTATAGAAGAATCCTGATCAAAAGGGGAAAAATGCAGAACAGAATTTCAAATTCTCATGGAATCCAGACTTCTGGAGCCATGGAGGCTGGATGAACCCCTGAAACTATTGCCCTGAGATAATCTTTAAACCTTAAATCAAGAATATCCCCTGAAGTCTTCTTAAAAACCAAACAATAGTTTAGCTTAACTAGTAAATAATGTCTGTCTTGAGAACTGTGCACTTTTAAGATCTATCTATATGGGATCAAACTGACAACAGCAACTCGAAGGATTAGATAGGAAACTTAGGGGTCAGTGAGTTTATGTTAATGGGAAAGGAACAACTCAGAAAAGGAGGGTGAGAATGGTCGCACAACTCGAAGAATGTAATCAATGTCACTGAATTGTACATGCAAAAACTGTTGAATTGGTGTATATTCTGCTGCGTATGTTCTCAACAACAAAAACAAAAATAAAAGAAATTATTATATATTACACATACAAAGTATAAGGAAGGAAAGGAAATTGGCAGATTCTCCCATAGCTCAAATAATGCCTTTTGATGTTTCTTTTGGAAATTATTATAGTCCCTGAACATGGTAAGAAAATGCACTTAGTCCACAACTACTTGACTGATGTGAATGCTTAATGTATTAGTTGGGGGATGATAGATAGATGTAGATATAGATAATCTGAAGGTCACCAGTTCAGGGCTGCTATTTCTAACTTGTGGCTCTACCATTCTCAACAGATGACTTCTACTTCATGGTCCAAAATAGCTGCTTGAGCTCCAGCTATCACATCTCCACTCCAATCGCCAAGAAACAGAAACGGACAAAGAAAGACCACCCTTTCTTTTTACAATACTTTCCAGAATTTGGAAATTAATCAGTAATATTTCTACACGACACTCAGGGGAACAGCTCAGAGACAAAAGCTGAGGAAAAAGGATAGGGAACAATGAGATTTATAGGACCATCAGCATGGTCTATTTTACTTAGGTGTGAAAGTTTGGCTTTGACCTCTGGGTTCAGCCTTTGGAGGGCCAAGTGAACAACATCCCCTCAGTTCCAGCTCTGCCTCGCTGAACCATGGGGAATTAGAGATGCTGTGGTTGTCTTGGCAACCATCTACCTGATCACCTCAGGAGCGGGGACCAGCAGGTCATTTCCATCTACTGGCATTATCTGAACACACACTATCAAATTTATGACTGTGTTCCTGATGTCACTAGCAGTGAAAATCTCCTTACGAGTTAGGTTGATTTTTTCTTCAGTTGGATTATAAAAGAATATTTTCTATTTCAAGAGTAAAATGCTGCCATAATAAAGGATGATGGTGGAAGCTGCCGATATCGTGACCAAAACAAAGATTAAAGGCTTATAAATATATAAAGAGAGGAAGAGATTGACAGCTAGTGCAAATATTAAGCTACCGTGGTGACCATATACATTTAGGAAGACATTAGACACTCTGTGAGCTAATCAAAGCTCAAATACATTTCGACAGTAAGAAAAGAATAATAGAGATTGGACTTTATCACGATTCTAATCTTTTAGAAAAGAGCCCTGGTGGTACAACGGTTAAGCCCTCAACTGCTAACCGAAAGGTTGCCAGTTCGAACCCACCCAGCGATTCTGTGGGAGAAAGACCTGGCCATCTGCTGCCATAAAGAATACAGGCAAAAAAAATCCTATGGGGCAGTTCTGCTCTGTCACATGGGGTTGCTATGAGGTGAAATCAGTTTGACGGCACCTAACAATAACAACAACGATCTTTTAGAATTATTGAGTATACTAGCATTCATCACATTATATAAAATAACCATTAAGAACTGTATTTAATTGTATTTAGGATGTAACCTGTAAATTTCTATTAGTCCTTAAACTAGCCCAAGCCAGGTTTGGCCTGCCGCCGCATGCACAGAAGGGTCAGCTGTGACTGCTGATTGACCTCAACAGAGGACGCAGCAACAGGTGGAACGAATCAGAAGGAAAATCATCACTGGACCGTATTCCTAAGTGAGAGGTTCGAAAAGAACCACGTCACCTCCTGTTTCCTGGCCGCCTTCTAGAATTTTCCCTCCCCAGTACGGGTGTGTGGACACCATCATGCTGCCCAAATCACATATAAGCCCTGCTTCCCCATAGCTCAGGGAATCAGACCTGAGATACTTCCTCCCGGCTCCTTGCTCTGTGCATTGCAATAAAGTTACTTTCTCAAAGGCCTCTGTCCAGAGCATTGGCAAGTCTGAGTGTGCCAGACAAGAACTCACCTTCCCGGGTTTGGTAACAAGGCCACAAGTTATTCAAGAAAAATCACGAGAGATTAAAAGCAGAATGTCAAGTTTGCTACCTCCAAATTGGAGGGGCAATATTCCAATAGGAACTATCACACCCATGATAAACCATCTTTGATTCAGATAAGTGAACTATAAAAGAGAAATAAAACCAACACCTGTTGCCATTGTGTTAATTCCGACTCATAGTGATCCTTTGGGACAGAGCAGAACTGCCCCACAGGGTTTTCGAGGCTTTACAGAAGCACACTGCCACATCTTTCTCCTGCGGAGCGGCTGGTGGGTTCAAACCACCAACCTTTTGGTTAGCAGCTGGGTGCTTCACCACTGTACCACCAGGACTCCCATAAAAGAGAAATAGAGAATTAAAAAAAAAAAATTGGACTTGAGTGCACAGAATTCAGTTATTCATAATCCCCTTTTTGCGAACTCCCATCACTGGTATGCTTTGCTTCTGTTTTATGTATACACTTCACCTACTTGTTTTATAATAAACACTCTTGACTCTATTACCCAACCTGTAAAGCACCAACAACACCTTACAACAGTTTTTACCTGCTGTTGAGTCGGCCCCTGACTCACTGAGACCCCCATGTGTTACAGAGTTGAACTGCTTCACAGGGCTTTCTTGGTTGTAATCTTTATAGAAGCAGTTCACCAGGCCTTTCTTCCGCAGAGCCACTGGGTTGGTTCAAACTGTCAACCTTTCACTTAGCAGTGGATCCCAAACGGCTTGCGCCACCCAGGCTCCTTTATTACTTGTGTTACATTGTTAAAATAACAGCCCTCCATGAATCATGTCTCTCTGTGGCCATGCCGCTTTGCAATGGGATGATACCATTTAGAGGTGGAGTCTATCTCCTTGGATCTGGGCAGAGTTTGTGACTACTTTGACCAATAGCATGAAGCCCAAGTGCTGTAGTGTAACTTCTAAGGCTGGGTCTTGAGAGGGCCTTGCAGCTTTGGCTCTTCTCTTGTTAGATCTCTGAAACCACTGTACAGTAAAGAAGCCCAGTCTAGCCTATTGGAGGATGAAAGGCCTCGTGGAGAAAAAGCAAGGGTGCCAACCAACAGCCAATACCGACTGCCAGACACATGAGTGAGCTATTGTGGATATTCCCGACTGGAGGACCTGCCAGATGACTGTAGCAATATGAGTGATTGAAGCCGAGACCAGCAGATAACATTCTCAGATTTCAAACCCACAGAATCATGAGAAATAAAACATTGTTATTTGAAGTCCCTAAGTTTTGGGGTCCTGGTGGCCCAGTGGTTAAGTGCTCGGCTGCTAACCAGAATGTCTGTGGTTCGAACTCACCAGCTGCTCCATGGCAGAAAAGACCTGGCGATTTGCTCCTGTAAGGATTACAGCCTCAAAAACCCTGTGGGGCAGTTCTCCTCCGTCACATGGGGTCTCTATGAGTCAGAATCAATTCAATGGCACCCAACAACAACACAGCACATTTTGGGATAGTTTGTTATGCTGCAATAGATAGCAGCAGTACTTCACCTTCGTCCGTCCCCCAGCCTCCCATTACGCAAAACTAAACACTTTCTGAGGCTTGTGTTGATCTTTCTTTGCTTTTTGAATACAGTTTTAACACATGTAAAACCAAACCAAATCCGCTGCTGTCAAGGCAATTCCAACTCTTAGCGAGTCTATGGGACAGAGTAGAACTGCCCCATAGGGTTTCTAAGGGGTGGCTGGTGGACTTGAACTGCTGACCTTTTGGTTAGCAGCTGCAGCTCTTAACCACCTGCGCCACAAGGGCTCCTTAATGTGTGCATGTATTCCTAAAAGCCTATTGTGTAGTTTCAGTTTTTAAAATAAGGCATTGCTGGCTCAGTGGTAGAAGTTTCACCTTCCTTGCCGAAGACCTGGATTGGATTCCTGGCCAATGCACTCCATGCGCAGCTGCCACTTATCTGTTAGTGGAGGCTTGCATGTTGCTATGATGCTGGGCAGATTTCAGCAGAACTTCCAGACTAAGGAGGGCGAGGAAGAAAGGCCTGGTGATCTACTTCCAAAAATCAGCCAATGAAAACCCTATAGATCACAGTGGTCTGATCTGCAACCGTCGTGCAGATGGTGCAGGGCCAGGCAGCATTTTGTTTCATTGTACATGGGGTCGCCATGAATCTGGGCCAACTCGACGGCAGTTAACAACCACCACCTTTATAAAAAGAATATCATGCTGAATGCATTCTTTTAAGATTTCCAATTTGCACTCTACATTACATTTCCATTTCCCAGTTGCTGTCGAGTCGACCCTGACACATGGTAATCCCATGTGTCAGAGTAAAACTGTGCTTCATAGGGTTTTCAATGGCTGATTTTTTGGAAGTAGATTGCCAGGCCTTTCTTCTGGGGTGCCTCTGGGTGTAGTCAAACCTTCAAACTTTTGGTTAGTAGCCAAGTGCATTAGCAGCTTGCACCACCCAGGGACTCATACATATGTACATATACACTCATATATACACACACATACATGTGCACAGACACACATTTATACACAAGCATATATGCACACATGCCTAGATACACACATGTATACATTCGTAAGGAGAGATAAACCCACTCATTGCTGTTGAGTCAATTCTAGCTCATAGTGACCCTACAGGACAGAGTAGAACTGCCCCATAGGGTTTCCAAGGCTGTAATCTTTACGGAAGCAGACTGCCACGTCTCTCTCCCACAGAGCGGCTGGTGGGTTTGAACCAATGATCTTTTTCATTAGCAGCCAAGCGCTTAACCACTGCACTACCAGGGCTCCCGTGTAGAGGGATATGTGCTGGTATATACATAAACATGTTTTCCCTTTTAGAAGGAAAAACAAGGTTATCGGCTACGGGGGAAGCAGAGGAGAAGCGGTGTGGGGTGGAGCTTTCTATTTTCGATTCTGCACTGTTTGAATGTTTAACACTGAGCACATCTTAGTTAAAAATGTCTGTGGGGCTATTTTGGCAGGGGCATTATGGGTCGTTCTTGTTTTCTTCTTTATATGGCTCCTTATTATAGAAAAGACTAGACCACAACCTAAAAATAAAACGTGCTAGAAAGCCAAGGCCACATTACAGGCTGTTGCCACAGTAATTCTTTTTTTTTTTTTTTCCTTCTTTTCTTTTTTCTGCTGGTCTGGCATCCAGCTTCATTTAACCTGGTTACTTGTGTAAATGTGTTGCTGAATAAGACATTTATAGCCCCACTGAATACCCCAGCCTGGGCTTGTCCTCTCCTATAAGACCGTCCAAGCTGGCGGCTGTCGCAGCTCACATTTCTCTGGCTCCAAGAAATGACAGGAGCACCTGCCAAGGACTGATTCAGCCTCGGTGACATAGAGCTTTATCACAACAAGCAAATGTGTAATGAGTTTCAGCACAACGGTTTGTTGTTCCAGATGGCTTCATGCTGGCAAATTCGGGGTATATGCCTTGTGACTTTCTCATTTGAAAGGGGGGAACCCTATCTCTGGTCTACCCCTGAACACACACACACCCACTGTGGTGAGGACTTCGCTCATAGCGACCCTACAGAACACAGTAGAACTGCCCCGTGGGGCTTCCAAGGCTGTACTCTTTCTCAGGTGCAGCAGCTGGTGGGTTCAAACCACCGACCTTTGGGTTAGCAGCTGAGTGCTTAACTACTGTGCCACCAGGGCTCCTTAAACACACACATAAGCAGTAAGAAAAAGCTGCTTTCCTCAGAACACTTTGAGGCTTAAGATAATTTGCTTTAAGATTCCTCTAACAGAAGTCCCCCGGTGGTGCAAACAGTTAACTCGCTCAGCTGCTAACCGAAAGGTTGAAGGTTGGTGTCCACCCAGAGGCAACTCGGAAGACAGACCTGGCGATCTACTTTTGAAAAACCAGCCATTGAAAACCTTAGGGAGCACAGTTCTACTCTGACAAACATGGGGTCGCCATGAGTCAAGAGTCGACTCAAGGGCAACTGGTAATCCTTTGTCAGGCTTCTAGAGTTTAACGTGTGAGTGAAAAATAACCTGTTGAAGAATTGTTACCATATGGAAATAGCGGAGAAACTTTGGAAAAAAAAAAGTTAATGGGGAGTGGGGGGTGGGGCAGGAGCAGACTTACCAAACAGTAAAATACATTGACCAGTAAAAACAGTTGTCATTGAATAGATTCCAACTCCTGGCAACCCCCCATGTGTCCAAGTAGAACTGCACTCCATCAGGTTTTCAATGAATGATTTTTGGAGGTTGATTGCCAGACCTTTCTTCCAAGGCACCTCTGGTTGGAGTCAAACCCCCAACCTTTCAGCTAGCATCCAAGCACGTTAACTGTTTGCACCATCCAGGGACTCCAAAATACATTACAAATACATCATATTCCTAACAGATTGGTGCCCCCCAATATAAGATTCTCCTTTTTCATGAAGGCAATGCCGCAAATCAGCAGGAAAATCAAGGATCACAAGGCCAAATATTTGTTTGGAGGTTGAGGGAATAAAAGCTGGATTCCTATGCTTCTTCCACGGAAAGTATTCCCAGATGCTCAAATATTTAAACGTAAATCATGAAAACATTGGTGGCTTAATACATACTTTTAATGTCTCTGGGTGATGTAAACGGTTTGCACTCAACTTCTAACCGAAAGGTTGATGGTTTGAACCCAAAAGGCCTGGCACTCTGCTTCAGTAAAGATTATAGCCAAGAAAACCCTAGGGAGCATTTCTTCTCTGACATACACGTGTCACTATGAGTCAGAATCAACTCAAACAGCTGTGGGTTTGGGTGTTTTGGCTTAGAAGGGGATTTTTTTGAAGCTGAAAAACAAAATTCAGAAGCTTTAAGGGACAAGCTTGATACATTTGCAGTTTAAAGCTTATATGTGATCAAAGGGGAAGAACCCATTAAAACAGTTAAAAAAAAAAAAAAAAGACAAACTATGAATGCAACTATTTCAATCCATTCCGCTGGGTTTCTTTCCCCCATTACCGAAACCTTTTAAGGACTGTACTTTCCTTGTACCTTTTAATGGCTGTTTGGGCTGGTCATACTTATTCTCAACACCATCCTGGTTCATGTGACCTGGTGGCAGCTTTTAGGAGTCCCTGGGTGGCCCAGTGGTTAAAGCGATGAATTGCTAACTTAAAGATCCGGCGGTTCAAAACCACCAGTGGCTCCGGCGGAGTCTGCTTCCATACTGGTTTACAGCCTTCGAAACCCTATGGGGTCGCCATGAGTAGGATCTACTTCACGGCAGTGGGTTTTTTTGTTTGTTTGTTTTGTTTTGGGTAGCGCAAACGGTTAAGCGCTCAACTACTAGCCAAAAAGTTGGCAGTTGGAACTAACAAAGAGGCGCATCAGAAGATAGGCCATCTGCTTCCAAAAGGTCACAGCCTTGAAGACCCTGTGGAGCGCGGTTCCACTCTGAAAATCAGTGGCTGATTTTCGGAAGTAGATTGCCAGGCCTTTCTTTCGAGGTGACGCTGAGTGGATTTGAACCTCTAATCTTTCAGTTGGCAGCTGAGTGTGTTAACCATCTGCACCACCCAAAACTAAAAAAACAAAAAAAACCCAAAAACAAAAAAACCTGTTGCCATCCAGTCGATTCCAACTCATGGCGACCCCATGTGTTACAGAGTAGAGCTGTTCCATAGGGTTTTCTTGGCTGTAATTTTAATGGAAGCAGATCTTCCTTACAGAAGCAGGCCTTACTTCTGCAGTGCCTTTGGGTAGACTCGAACCTCCAACCTTTGGGTTAGCAGCAGAGCAGGTTAACCGTTTCTACCTCCCAGGGACACCAATGAAACGATGGTGGGGAGTCTTAGTTTTCTAGTGAAATTACGAGCACTATCAACAGCTGTTCACATTGCTTGTTGTGAATGTGAAAGTTACGGAGGCTCCCAGCCCCCAGCCCCCAGCCTCCACACCACATGCTCAGGCTCTGAATTACTGTTATACATTGACTTGTTTTCATAGAACTGGTACATAGGGATTGGAGCATTTCCACGACAGCCCAGCCGAGCTCAAGGTTTACTTGTCACTGAATTGAGCGTGACGGGGCATGCGCTTTTGCAGAAATAGTTGGTAGAGTCTCTCAAGCCAGGACATGCCCATACCAAAAAAGAAAGAGAACAGGCCAGCATAAGCAGGGATGCACTGTCCAAATCAAGGACACTTTATAAGAAGGGCAAATATTTGTTCAGAACTGGCAGAAAACGCTTCCAAGAACGGCAGAAAAGTCTAGTTAACTTAGCAATAGTGGTGAATGTGCTTTGGGAGCAATTGAACTTTCTAAAAAATGTAGGTTTTGTTTTTGTTTTTTAATGCGAAGAAATAAAGAGAAAACAAAAAATGCCTGCTATCTTGCCACATCAGCCTTCTAAAAATGTGTCAGAAAATGTGAGAGTTCCAAACAGGGGCCATAATAGAGAAAATCTGCCCTTTCCCTCATTTAGTTCCCCACCTCAAAAGCAACCATTTTCACAGTGTCTTGTTTTTCTTTCCAGAAAAAAAAAAAATTTTTTTTTTCATGAATGTACTACCATATATAACCATATCCACCACTTGTATGTCAGTTTGTCATACTGTGGTGGCCTGTGTGGTGCTGTGATGCTGGAAGCTATGCCATTGGTATTTCGAATACCAGCAGGGGCACCCATGGTGGACAAATTTCAGCAAAGCTTCCAGACTAAGACAAACTAGGAAGAAAGGCCTGGCAATCAGCTTCCAAAAGGTCACAGCCTTGAAAACACTATAGAGCGCAATTCTACTCTACATACATGGCATTGCCACGAGTTGGAATGGACTAAACCATAGCAGGTTTTGTTCTTGTTTTTAATCTGTCTATCTCTAGGGAGCCCTGGTGGGTGCAGTGGTTAAGTGCTATAGCTGCTAACCAAAAGATTGGCAGTTCAAATCCACCAGCTGCTCCTTGGAAGCCCTCTGGGGCAGTTCTACTCTGTCCTATAGGGTGGCTATATGGGTGTTTATTTTGTTGTTGTGATCTAGCTCTATAACCATATAATTTTTTTTTCCATTCATTCAAAGGTAATCATATGTGCCCTAATGCACCTTGGTATTTTTCACTTAATAAAATATTCTGGAAGTCTTTTTACATCTGCAGCAAACCTATAAACATGTGTTTCACCCTCTGGGTTGTACTACCGTTAGTTCCATATTGACACACCCTTTGATTGTTTTCATTTTTCACTCTTACGAACAGTATCATATTTAATGTCTCTCAAATATGTATCATGGCAATATTTCAAAGGCTAGTGTTAGAGAAAAATCCCAGTAGCAGGTTCCCAAGGACCAAAAAAAAAAGGTCATTTGAAATTTTTGATAGTTCAGTGCATAGGGTTTCAGAGCTACAGCTGCCAACCGAAAGGTGGGCAGTTCAAATCCACCAGCCGCTCCTTGGGAACCCTATGGGGCAGTTCTACTGTGTACTATAGGGGGTCACTATGAGTTGGAATCGACTCAGCAGCAATGGGTTTGGTTTTATTGCTAAATTGCCCTCGAACCAGCTCACATTCCCAACAAGTGTGTATGAGATTGTCTGTTTCACTGCATCCTTGCCAATACTGGGTATTATGCAACTGTTAGAACTTGTGCCAATCAGATACCTGGGAAACAGTATCGTGGTTGTTTTCTGGGCTCTCAACTCTATTCCATTGACCTATATATCTATCTTTATCTCATGATTGCCTTGATGTGCATTTTTTTAAGTGTGAGGTTGAGCATCTTTTGATATGTTTATTGGCTGTTGGTGTATTTGTTCTGCTGTAAACTTCCTATTCATGTTCGTTGACCATTTTTCTCAGTTGTTCCTTTTTATCTTTTTTTTTTTTTTTGTGGTAAAAAACTATTGTATGCAATCAAGCCACTAAAAATATGTAAGCTATGTGACCTTTATTTGTATGTTGCTGTTGTTTCAGGACCAAATACAGACATGCACACCATTTTTATGTGTGTGTCCTCTCATTTTTCAAGTTTTGCAAGAATGGATGAGCCCAGGCTGGAATTTAAAAAATGGACCCCTGCGAAGCTGAAACTTTCCTAACCAAAAATGTGTTTATGAAGAAACTCGAATACACAGACAAAGACGACAAGGAGAGTTTTCTTCCAGGACCTGCCACACAGCTAATATATCTGGCAGCAAGAGGCAATGAGGTTTCCGCACATAACACATGTGTTTGGCTTTGTGGCTTTTTTTTTTTTAAGGCAGAAAACTATCAGAAGGAACCCTTCACCGTCCCCCTCTCCCTCTCACAAAAAAAGGTCCACGGTCCCAGCTGCCAGCTGCCACATTTTTTTTTACTAGTTTTTAAAAATTTGAGGTGAAATTCACATAACATAAAATGTGGTGCAATGTGTAAGCACTCGGCTGCTAACTGAAAGTTTGGTGGTTGGAATTTACCAGCAGCTTGGCAGGAGAAAGATGTGGTAGTCTGCAGTCTGCTTCGTAAAGATTACAGCCTAGGAAACCCTATGGGGCAGTTCTATTCTGTCCTATAGGGTTGCTATGAGTCAGAATTGATTCAGTGGCAATGGATTTGGTTTTGGTTTTAAAGTGTACAGTTCAGTGGCATTAGTACGTTCACACTGTCGTACAACCCTCATCATAACCTAATTCCAGAACATTTTCATCACCCCCAAAAGAGACTCTTGTACCCCTTAAGCACTTAATTATCCATTCTCCCCTCCCCTGCCCAGCCCCTGACAACCTGTCTTAGGCTGGGTTCCCTAGAGAAGCAAAACCAGTGAAGCATATAAATGTATATAAATATATAGATTTATATCAAGGAAATGGCTCACTTGCTCAGAGGCTGCAAAGCTCCAAGTCTGTGGGTCAGGCTGGAGGCTTCTCCTGACTCACGTAGCTGCAGGGGCTGGTGAATGGAAGACCAGCAGGTAAGCTAGCAGACCTCTGGCTCACAGGCTGCCGAGGCATACGAATCCCACAATCGGCTGGTAAGCTGCTAGCTCAAGTCCCAAGAATCTGAGGTCAAGTGAACAGGAGCCAGCTGCAGAATCCAGAGTGAGCAGAAGCCAACAAGCTTTACCAGAAAGTCCACCTACACTGGATGCAGGCCACACCCCCAAGGAAACTCCCTTTCAACTGATTGGCTGCTCATAACAGATCTCATCATGGAGGTGATTACATCATTACATAGCTACCAAACTACATCATAGCTGTCAAACCACTGAGAATCACGGCCGGCCCAGCCAAGTTGACACACAGTCTTAACCATCACACAACCACTGATCTACTTCTGTCTCTATGGATTTGTCCAATCTGAAGAGATCATAAAAGAAATCATCATACAAAGTGCGGTCCTTTGTGTCTGAACTCTTTCACTCAGCGTAATGTTTTTGAGGTTCATCCACATTGTAGCATGTATTAGAATTTCATTCCTTTTTATGGTTGAACATTTTTTACTCAAAAGAAAAAAAAATACGTGTTCATGGTTAGAAATTGGCAAAGTAAGTGTCTTAGTCATCTAGCGCTGCTCTAACAGAAATACCACAAGTGGATGGCTTTATCAAACAGAAATTTATTCTCTCACAGTCCAGTAGCCTACAAGTCCAAATTCAGGGCATCCTCTCCAGGGGAAGTCTTCCTCTGTTGGCTCTGGAGGAAGGTCCATGTCATCAATCTTCCCTTGGTCTGGGAGAACCTCAGCGCAGGAACCTCAGGTCCAAAGGACGTGCTCTGCTGCCGGTGCTGCTTTCTTGGTGGTATGAGGCCCCCAACTCTCTGCTTGCTTCCCTTTCCTTTTATCTCTTGTAAGATAAAAGGTGGTGCAGGCCACACCCCAAAGAAACTCCCTTTACATTGGATCAGGGATATGACCTTAGTAAGGGGTGTTAGAATCCCTAATCCTCTTTAACATGAAATTACAATCACAAAATGGAGGACAACCACACAATACTGAGAATCATGGCCCAGCCAAACTGATACACACATTTTTGGGGGGACATAATTCAATCCATGACAATAAGGAAACCAAAATAAACCTTGAAGTCCCCTCACACCCCCAACCCTTCAGCCCTATCCCTGTCCCTCAAGCCAAGAGTAACCAGGCTAAAGAGGTTTTGCTTTTCCTTCCTTGGGCGGGGGATCGGTATGCATTTAGTAACAGATCACACAACATGGATGCACCTTGAAAATATCATGCTGGCTGAAATAAGGTAGTCACAAAAAGACAAATGCTATATGATCTCCCTTTTACGAAACAAGCAAATATACAGAAATGAAAGATTATTAGTGGTTACCAGGGGTGGGGTGGCGGCACAGTGGTTAAGCGCTTGGCTGTTAACCAAAAGATCAGTGGTTCTAACCCACCACCTGCTCTGTGGGAGAAAGCTGTGGCAGTCTGCTGCTGTAAAGATTACAGCCTTGGAAACCCTATGGGGCAGTTCTACTCTGTCCTGTAGGGCTGCTAAGAGTCTGAATCAGCTCTGTGACACAGAGCAACAACAATAGAGGTGGGAGGAGGGGGAAAGGGAGAGTTTTTGCTTAAGGAGCATTGAGGTTATGTTAATGGTGGTGAACTGATTTGGAAACAGATAGCGAGAATGGTCGCACAGCTTGAATGTAATCAATGTCACCGAATTGTACATGAGGAAATTGTTAAGATGATGTATATTTTGTTATGTATATTTTCATCACAATAAAATTTAAAAAATAACAAATAGATGTCCACATAATCTATGGTTATTTCTTTTTAGAATATTCACAAAAGAGATCATTATGCATTCTTCTCTGCAGTACGGTCCATTCACTAAAACATACGGCTTGGGCAATACTCACCTATGCAAGTCAGGAGGGTGGTTATGCTTGAGGGGTAGTAACTGGAATGGGGTGGAGGATGGGGGGGTTGGGCATGCTCTGTTTCTTGATTTGGGGCTGGTTACACAGGTGTGTTCTGTTTGTGATTAGTGTTTGATTGAATTACTGGGTACTATAGCCTAACCTGAGGCGCTCTGGTGATGAAGTGGTTAAGAGCTCAGCTGCTAACCAAAAGGTCAGCAGTTCGAATCCACCAGCTGCTCCTTGGAAACCCTATGGGGTATTTCTACTCTGCCCTATAGGGTCACTACGAGTTGGAATTGACTCGACGGCAAAGGGTTTGGTTTTCTGGTTTTATAGCCTAACCTGGAGAGCCCTGGTGGCCCAGTGGTTAAGCGCTGGGCTGCTAACAGAAAGATCAGCAGTTCGAACCCACCAGCAGCTTCGTGGGAGAAAGACCTGTCGATGTGCTCCCCTAAAGATTACAGCCTTGGAAAGCTGATGGGGCAGTTCTAATTTGTCCTATAGGGTCTCTATGAGTTGGAATTGACTCAGTGGCAATGGATTTTTGGTTTATAGGCTAGCCAAAAGAGCCCTGGTGGTGCAGTGATTAAGTGCTCAGCTGCTAAACAGAACGTCAGTGGTTTGAACCCACCAGCTTCTCCGCAGGAGAAAGATGTGGCAGTCTGCTTCTGTAAAGGTTACGCATTGCCATCAAGTCGATTCTGATCATAGCGACCCTATAGGACAGAGTAGAACTGCCCCACGGAGTTTCCAAAATTGTAAGCTTTACGGAAGCAGACTGCCACGTCTTTCTCCCACTGGGGCTCCTCTTCCATAAAGGTTACAGCCTTGGAAACCCTATCTGGCTGTTCTACTCTGTCCTATAGAGTAGCTATGAGTCCGAATCGACTCGACAGCAGTGGGTTAAGTTATATGGCTAGGTTATAGCCTAGCCATAGGGAGCAGTGGTAGTTCGGTGGTAGAATTCTCATGGCCCATGTAGGAGACCCAGGTTCGATTCCTGGCCAATGCACCTCATGCAAAGCCAATACCCTTCTTGTCAGTGGAGGCTTGTGTGTTGCTGTAATGCTGAACAGTCTTTTAGCGAAGCTTCCAGACCAAGACAGACTAAGAAGAAAGGCCTGGAGATCTGCTTCTGAAAATCAGCCAGTGAAAACCCTATGGATCGCAAAGGTCCAATCCCGTTGTACATGGGGTTGTCATGAGTCAGGGGGCCTGTATGACAGCAGCTAATAACAACAACATCATGGCCTCGCCTAGTTACACAAAACAGACACTCACAAGACCCTTTGCCAGATTATCCCGTTTGTCTCTTCCTTGGTATGCAGGAGCTCTTCGTAAATTGAGGAAATTAATCTTTGTCCTACTTGCAGTAAATGTATCCCTCAGTTTGTTGTTTGTCTGTTGACTTGGTGGAGTTTTGTTTTTTCCTTCTGAAGGTTTAAATGTTTATGTAGTCAGACAACTTTTGGGTTTTGTGTCCTGCTTAGAAATGCCTTCTGCTTCCAAAAATTATAAATAAACTCATTCACATTTTTATCTCGAAGGTTCTTGATTTCCTGTCTTACATTTACATCATTTTCTATCTAGAAGATGTTTGGGGATAAGAAGGAGATAGGGAACCCAGTTTTATTTTATTTTATTTTTCTAAACGGCTAGCCAGTTTTCTAAACACCAGCTATTTTGCTTGTTTGTTTTTGTTTGTTTTGTTTTTAGAAAATCTCGTCTCCCCTGCTGATTTAAAATAAATAGCACCACGCTCAGAATCTAAATTCGCAGATGGATGCAGCTCTATTTCTGGACTCATTCTTCTCCCCTATTGTTTTGCTGGCCTGCTTCTTTGTCAAGTGTAAGCTCTAAGTCCCCCACTTACTAAATATTAGCGTTATGACCAACCACACTTATGACTGTCTGTTTTTTTGTACATTTTATGGTTAGTAATATGTGCTACATACAATGTTGCAGCTCGTAATTTGCTGATGTTATCGTTTACCTGCTTACTCTGAAAGAGAAAGATGGATTTTATAGAGGTACTGATAATAAGAGGCAATAATAATGAAAGCTTAAAAAAAAATGAGGTATTCGACTTATGAAGGAGTCGTCGGAGTGGGACCCTGTCGTAATCAGAGTGCCTGTAGTGATATTGCAGCTTCATAATCTATTTCATTGTCTTCTAGGGCTAATCCACTTACATCGATTGTCTTTTTCCAGAATGTTCTGGCCGTGCTCGGAGGGTAAAACCAAACCAAACCGGTTGCTGTCGATTCGATTCTGACTCACAATGACTGTATAGTAACCCTACAGGACAGAGTAGAACTGCCCCTTGGGTTTTCAAGGAGCGGCTGGTGGATTCAAGCTGCCGACATTTTGGTTAGCAGCTGAGCACTTAACTGCTGCACCACCAGGGCTCCTCATAGGGTGGCAGACTTTAAATAGTTTGCTTTATAATGTCAGGATGTGGTTTGGTTAAACTAATCCAGGTGCCTGCAAGTCAAGTATGGAAATTTGGTTCATCTTGAATCATTTTAACATCCTTAATAATGGAATGCCTTCTCATAAGTGTCAAAGTCACAGGCTGCAACAGGCATTTAGGTTATTTTCCAAGTGCACAAAGTTCCCTTCCTAACAACACTAGCTGAGATGCTCATTTCTCCACAGCCTCACCAGCAGTGGGTTTTATTACACTTTTAAATTTCTGATTGGTGAAAAACTGATTCACTGCTTTTGATTTTTCATTCTTATTAAAACAGCAATGGGGTTTTTCATACACTTTTTTTTCCACACACTTATTGGCCATTTTAACTTATTTATTTTCTCTAAGCTACCTGCTCATCACCTTTGTATATTTTTCTGCCAGCTTGTCTTTTTCTTATTATGATTTTGTACTAGCTTTTGGTAAATTAAGAGTAGGGGCATTGGAAACCCTGGTGGCATAGTAGTTAAGAGCTACAGCTGCTAACCAAAAGAGTAGGCGTATTGACTGGAATGGGGAGGGGGTTGAGGGAGGCTGGGCATGCTCTGTGTCTTGATTATTGGCGCAAACAGTTAATTGATGGACTATTCACTGAAAGGCTGGCAGCTCAAACCCACCTAGAGGCACCTCTGAAGACAGGCCTGGCAATCTGCTTCCAAAAGGTCACAGCCTTGAAAACCCTATGGAGCAGTTCTACTCTGCATACATGAGGTCACCATGAGTCAGAATTGACTCTACTGTAACTGTTTTTTTAATAAAAATTAAGAAAATTAGCCCCAAGCCTGTCAAATCTGTCATTAATATTTTCCTCAACTTGCACTTTATTGTTTCAGTGGTTAAAAGCACTGACTCTATACATTCAAAAGAGTTAAAATATGTAAAATACGTCCGTGTACATTTTTACGTATCATGTACATTTTTTGGATTGTGTGGTAACCCCCATCCAGTACCTTTTTCCACAAACTGCCATGCCTTCTCATCTGATAACAATTTTTCAACAGCTCGCCTTGCAAGCCCAGGATACGCTCCAATTAGATGGATCGAGGAAGTGAAGTCGAAGGAAATGTGGTTTCATAATGGAACCATTAATGCTATCTAACAACTGCTTAATTTCCTCATCAAAAAGCACGGAAGTCACAGGAGAAATGCCAAATCTTGCACAGAGCACAAAATTGATTCCTAATACCCTTTTGTCATGCTGAGATCTGCCACGTATTCTCTTGGTATTACACATCCACTCGGCCTGCTTAAGGGCCAGGATCCAAAAGGTCCGTGAGAACCATCCTGACAGTTAATTGAGTGGGACAGCTGTGCTGTGTAGACTGGGACTCCGGGATAACAATTTTACAAGCCTGGGCGTGTTTTGGGGTGAACCTTGGCACAGACCAGACCAGCTCTCTAATCTTCTTAATCACTCATACAGTTACAGAAAGTGCAAAATAGATAAGCAGAGATGTTGTTAAGTGCAGCCAAGTCGATTTTCAACTCATAATGATCCCATGTGACACAGTAGAACTGACCTATAGGGTTTTCTAGGCGGTAACATTTATGGGAACAGATCGACAGGTCTTTCTCCTATAGAGCAGCTGGGTGGGTTTGAACTGCTCACCTTTTGATTAGCAGCTGAGTGCTTATCCATTGTGCCACCAGGGCTGGTTACAAGGAGACACCAAAAAAGAAAAAAAAAAAAAAACCCTTTGCCATATTGAGTTGATTCCGACTCATAGTGGCAGAGACAGCAAAAATTACTGCATTATCTGTGGGGGAATGAGTTCAAGCTCAATGGCTAATGTTGTTTGGATTATGTAACACATTTGTGTGGGTGTTTTGAAATGTCTGTGTTGTATTTTTTTAAAGTGGGGAAATAGAAAAAGTAAATAAAATGTTGCTAGTTGCTGTCAGATCAGCTCTGACTCATGGTGACCTTATCGTTAATAGAGCAAAACGTTGCCCGGTCTTGTGCCATCCTCATGATCGTTGGCACGTCTGAGTCCATTGTTGCAGTTTTTGTGTCAATCCATCTCACTGAGGGTTTTTCCCTCCTTTTTGTTGACTGTCTACTTTACCAAACATGATGTCACTACCCAAGTAGTACCAACTGATAGTATTTTGTAAAAATGAAAACAACACAGGTTTACCGGTGTTCATGTAAGATTTTCACTGTAATTGCCAAATATCAATGAAAGCTTCAGAAAGTTGGCACCAATTTACAGAAGCAAAATTGCTCTATGAAGCTGCCTTTTCCTAATACTTTTGCCAGCAACGATTACATAAAATGTAAAAAGGTTGCCCATCAGATGAAAAAATGCTTTCTTATTCTGATGAGCATTCATTGTCATATGAGTGTGGTAAGCTTATTTTTCTTATGACTTATTGGGCCTTTGTATAATACATTTGCAGTGAATTCCCTGCTCAAATGCTTTGCCTATTTTTCTATTAGGTTGTTCATCTTTTACTTATTAACTTGAATCAGCTCTTAACAAAGTTAGGAAATTAACTCTTTGCTATATAGGTAGGCCCCTAGGTGATGCAAAAGGTTTGCAGTGGACTACTAACCTAAAGGTTGATGATTCGAACCCACCCAGTGGTGCAGCTGAAGAAAGGCCTGGAAATCTGCTTCTGCGAATATTAAAAACCCAAAACCCATCGCCGTCGAGTAGATTCTGACTCATAGTGACCCTACAGGACAGAGTAGAACTGCCCTATAGGGTTTCCAGGGAGCAGCTGGTGGATTCGAACTGTTAGCAGCCTAGCTCTTTTAAAAATGTTTTTAAATTGTATTTTAGATGAGGGTTTACAGAGCAAATTAGTTTCTCATTAAACAATCAATACACATATTATTTTGTGACATTGGTTGCCACCCCCACGACATGTCAACACTCTCCCCTTCTTGACCTTGGGTTCCCCATTACCAGCTTTCCTGTCCCCTCCTGCCTTCTCATCCTTGCCCCTGGGCTGGTGTGCGCATTTAGTCTCCTTTGTTTTAGGAGCCTGTCTAATCTTTGGCTGAAGGTTGAGCCTCAGGAGTGACTTCAGTACTGAGTTAAAAGGGAGTCCAGGGGCCATACTCTCAGAGTTTTCTCCAGTTTCTGTCAGACCACTAAGCCTGGGTGTTTTTTTTGTGAGTTAGAATTTTTTTGTACGTTGATCTCCAGCTCTGTCTGGGACCCTTTACTGTGATCCCTGTCAGAGCAGTCGGTGGTGGTAGCCTGGCACCATCTAGTTGTGCTGGACTCAGTCTGGTGAGGCTGTGGTAGTTGTGGTCCCTTAGTCCTTTGGACTAATCTTTCCCTTGTGTCTTTAGTTTTCGTTATTCTCTCTTGCTCCAGACCGGGTGAGACCAGTGGGATATTTTAGATAGCAGCTGAGCTCTTAACCACAGCCAAGAAAAACTTATGGAGCAGTTCTACTCTGTAACACATGGGGTCGCCATGTTACAACGGGTTTTTGTTTGTTTGCTTTTGATATATATGGGGGATATTTTCCAAGTGCTTTATAGCAGCATTTGCCACGTGGTTGTTTTTACTTTTTATGTTGGCAAAAGAATTAGTTTTTCTCCTTTAATGGTGACTAGGTTTTATACCTTGCTTAGAAAGGCCTTTCTCATCTCAGATGATGGGTGAATTCAGCTATATTCTCTTCTACAACTTACGTAATTTTATTTTTTACATTTTATTCTTTGACCTAGGTCCCTAGGTGGTGCAAACAGTGAAACCTAGGCTCCTAACCTAAAGGTTGGCATAACCCACTAAGGAGCACTGCGGAAGAAAGGTCTGTCAATCTGCTTCCCTGAAGATTACAGCCAAGAAAACCCTATGGTGCACAGTTCTACTCTATAACACACAGGGTCGTCATGAGTCAGAATCGACTCGATGACAACAGATTTGGTTTGGGTTTTGGTATTATTTGACCTGGAATTTTTCTTTTATAAGGGAAACTAGCTCCCCTACACGCAGTCGCCACACTACCTTAAATAATCTCTCTTTTCCCGCTGATTTGCTCAACCACCTGTATCCCAAACAAAATTTCCCTGTTTATGGAGTCTATTTCTGGATTTGCTTTTCTGTTCTACTGTTATTGTGGATCCATAATATATTTTTAGAACATATTTTAACATTCCACAATCCTTACCTTTAACATCCCACCCCCTTTCCATGTCTGTTTTGGAATTTTCCTGGCCACTGCAGCAGCAAGAATTTTCAACAATTCACCCCACAATCACAGGAAATGCTCCAGTTAAACATATCATAAGGCTTTGAAAGAAGGAGCCCTGGTGGCACAGTGGTTAAGAGAGCTCAGCTGCTAACCGGAAGGTTGGCAGTTCGAATCCACCAGTCACTCCTTTGGATACCCTATGCGGGCAGTTCTACTCTGCCCTGTGGGGTTGCTACGAGTCAAAATTGATTCATCAGCAACGGGTTTGGTTTCTTTTTTGTTTTTTTTTTTGGTGGCACAGTGGTTAAGCACTCAGCTGCTAAGTGAAAGGTCGGTGCTTTGAACCCAGCAGCTGCTCTGCAGAAGACAGATGTGGCAGTCAGCTTCCGTAAAGATTTACAGCCTTGGAAACCCTATGGGGCAGTTCCATCCTGTAGGGTCTCTATGATTCAGAATTAACTAGACGGCAACAGGTTTGAATTTTGGGGTTGTTTTAAGGCTTTGAAAGCGGGCAGTGTTGGTTCAGTGTAGAATTCTCACTTTCCATGTGGGAAGCCTGGGTTTGATTCCCAGCTGATGCACCCCATGAGCAGTCATCACCCATCTGTCAGTGGAGGCTTGTGTGTTGCCATGATGTCAAACAGATTTCAGTGGAGCTTCCAGACTAGATGAACTGGGAAGAAAGGCCTGGCAATCTACATCAGAAAATCAGCCAATGAAAATCCTATGGATCATAACTGTCTGATCCACTACCCATCATGGGGATGGTGCAGGACAGGGCAGTGTTTCATTCATCTGTTCATGGGGTTGCCATGAGTCAGGGCCAACTCGATAGCAGCTAACAACAACAAGGCTTGAAAATTAGTGGTAGATTTTTTGTTTCAGCATTGAATTTTTAACACTATCTAACAACTTCTTACATTCTTTACAAACAAAGAGGTGTTAGAAGAACTCCCCAAGTTTACTATAAGCACAAAAATGATCTGTAAGGCCAGACTATCCCTGCAAAATTTGTTCCGGTTTCACTCCTAATTATCATGGGGAATTGGAGCAGGCAGGTTGCAGATAGACATGAGAAATTCCTGCCCCATGGTCAAGAAGAGCACAAAGTTCACAGTTTTAAAGCAAGTTGGCACAAAAACAAAAATAAACCAAAAAAAAGAAGAAAAAAAAAAACTGGTTGCCATTGAGTTGATTCCAACTCATAGCGACCCTATAGGACAGAGTAGAACTGTCCCATAGGGTTTCCAAGGAGCGGTTGGTGCTTTCAAACTACCGACTTTCAGTTAGCAGCCAAGCACCTAACCATTTTCTTAGGCTACAGCCAAGAAAACCCTGTAGAGCAGTTCTACTTTATAACAAATGGGGTCACCATGAGTCAGAATCAACCTGACAGCAACAGGTTTGGATTTGTGTGTGTGGAGGGAGGAAGGAGTTTACCAGTTTACTAATCCAGGGAGCATTTAACACAATTCCAAATATATGTTCACATGTCAAAAGAGAATCTTTATCCCAAAACCTAGAAAAATGAGTTGTCCTGGCAACTTTAACCAATGGACTCTAGGTTATGAAATGCAAATACTGAGCAATACTGAGGACAAGGAAGTGGACCCGCATGGTGCTATAGACAGAAGCACCATACCATCCCTCTACAGCGAAGACCCAAAAACCTAAGTAAAACAGATACAAACGTCAATCCTGGAACCCTAAGTACCTAATGAAGGAATAATGAACTCTATCAAGCACCAAATGTAATAAGAAACTGACAGAGAACAGAGAACAAGGAGAGCTACAAAGTGGATGTCCCTACCAGCTACGGATAAACCCCAAAAGAAAAACACCAAGACGTGTTATAATCACACTAGCTAAAACAAAAGACACAGAAAGAATCCTGAGGGCAGCTCAAGAAAAATGAAAACTCACATACAAAGAGGAAACAATAAGACTAAGCTCTGATTACTCAGTAGAAACCATGCAGGCAAGAATGCCATGGGGTGTTATATATTAAATCTTGAAAGAAAAAAACTGCCGATCAAGAAGAATATATCTTGCAAAACTCTCACTCAAATATGTTGGTGAAATTAGGACATTTCCAGATAAACAGAAATTAATGGAATACCAACCAAACCAAGCCAAACTTACAAGAATTATTAAAGACAGCATTTCTGTTAGAGAGTCAACAACATCAGACAACAGCCTGAATCAAGGTCATAACACAGCATCAGCCAGATACCAGCCTAGATAATGAACTCCCTAGGATAAAACAAAACTAAAAGATTTACAACAGGGAAGCAGAGATGTCAACCTGTAAATGGCAACAATGTCAAAACAATAAAACAGGAAGAAGGAAAGGAGAAAAAGGAGAGAAAGAGAAGAAACAGAAATTAAAAAAAAAAAAAAGAACAAAGCAACAAACCAAGAAAGGAAAGGAAGGAAGGGAGAGAGAGAGGAGCAAGAAAAAGTTTTAAAAAATGACAAAACAAAAACGTCTCTGAAGGGGCTGGTGGGTGGGGGTGGGGCTGACCCCGGTGTCAGTGACCTGGTGTCTCTCTGGTCTGTTGGAAAGTGGTATAGGCTGTGTAGAGGGAAGAATGTTGGGAGGTGAAAAGTGTGTATTTCTGGTTACTGGGTGCTCTGTCTCCTGTTGGGAGCTTTGTGAAGTTGCCTTCCCTTATTCCCTGTCTGCTTTCCTTGGTGACTGTAGTCCAAGATGGCGAATCCCTGCAGCCTTAGCTGGTAGGGGATCTCCGCTCTGTAGCTCTCCTCGTTCCCTGTTCTCCGCCAGTTTCTTATTCCATTTGGTGATTGATCGAGTTGTTTATTCCTTAGGGCTGATGCTTAGGGCTAGGATTGAGGTTTGTATCAGTTTTACTTAGTTTTTCAGGTCTTTGCTGAAGAGGGAAGGCATGGTGCTTCTGTCTATAGTGCCATGTTGGCTCTGCCTCCTCAACTTCCATTTCATGATGGGTTATAAATTCTATCCTCTACCTGTGGTTATAATCCAATTTGTGAATAGGTTGCGCTTATTACATTCAGGAGGCAGGTTCAGGTTCTGTTAATGTGATAAGTTTATGATTGTTATGTTAAGAGGTAAGGTTCTGTTTATTATGTTAATGAGCCAGGATTAGGGTTAGATGCATCTTAAGTCACCATCCTTACTGAAGTCACACCCTTGATTGAGTCATGCCTTTAATCTTACAAGAGATAAAAGGAGAGAGAAGCAAGCAGAGAGAGGAAGGACAAGACTACCAGCAAGAAAGAAGAGCTGAGAGTGGAGCGCATTCCTTGAAAGTTGTGTGGGGAGGGGGGAAGTGTCTCTGTTTTGACCTCAGTTTTTTATAAAGAATGTAAATAGCTGATAGATCTTGTTAGTGATCAACTTTGAAACAGAAATTTCTTGGGACTCCTTTCAAAATCCTGAGTGAGCTTAAATGAAGATTCAGAAAAGGGAACCTGGTTTCCACTTGCATCTACTGCTCAGTGTGTGTCAAGTTTTTCCTTGGGCACTTGAAGCAAATCGTGCTCCTGAGGTGAAGAAAGCCTGTAGCTGACCAGCTCCCGATTAAAAAATTGGGTTTACTTGGGCTTCAATGTGTTGACTGATTGCGCCAGGATCAGTCAATGTGAATGTTTATGTATAAAATAAAGGTGAGCAAATTAAATATCTGTTTAGTCTTTTTTGTGGGTCTCTGAGAGACACAGTTAAGCACTTAGCTGCTAACCAAGAGGTTAGGTTTCAGATCCCACCCAGAGGCACCTAGGAATAAAGTCCTGGTGATCTACAGTAGAAAAATCAGCTGTTGAAAACCCTATAGAACACAGCTGTACTCTGACACACTTGGGGTTGCCATGAGTTAGAACTGACTCCACCACTACTGATTAGTGGTTGGTTAGTCTCTTTTATAGGTTGAGATTACATGGACTATTCAATTAAAGAAGAGGGTCCCTTGCTAAACAGCACACACAGTCCTATCTTCCCAGCCAGCTTTAGTGGTTGTCAAAACCAGGTGTGAGCTAGGAAGATTGTCAACGTTCCATGAGAGAAGAAGCCATTGAGACGGCTCTCCTCTTTTTGTGACTTTCCTCTGATTTGAAAGGTTCTTCTACAAGTCTTGGGAGATTCTCCCACCTTCCAGACATTTCTAGAACAGGTAACTGATGGTGTAAATTACCTGAAAGTGCTAATTTATTTTTAAAAGCAGCTGGAAGATGGAAACCACTCCCTCCCCTCTCCTTAGACAGCAACTGTGGTCTTATTGGATAAAAATTTTTCTCCTATCTGAGCCTCTCCCTAGCTAAGGAGTCCTGAACCAGGGTTGCTACCTACATCAGAATCACCAGGGGTCTTTGTTAAAAACACCCTTTCCTGGCCTCAGCTGCTGAATCAGGATCTTTGGGGGTCATGCCTGCATCTACATCTCCATCAGTTGCTCCAGAGAATTCTAATTCACTCTTGAGTTGGAGAGCTCTAGTTGGAATAATTCAAACTGGGCATAAGGGCAGGCTCCTTAGGGGTGAATGTTGGAGTTTTGTGAAATGTGGTTGGAGATTCTCAGAAGGTGAACGAGAGACCAAAATGGAAGCTGGGATTTGAGGAGCTACCGAGGAGCTGGAATACACTCACATAGGGTGAGATGAAAGGTTTATTTAGCGTGTCCATTCCCCAAACCCTCTTCCCCCACCCCCACCCTCTTCCTGCCACCCTTGCCCCTTTTCACCCCGTTTTCTCTCACTGCCATCCCTCTTCCCTGACTCCTGTTCTCCCACACTCATCCCTTTTCCCCCCCTTCTCTCACACCATCCCTCTTCCCCCACCCCCACCCCTGTTCCCCCACTCCACCCCTCTTCACCCTCCTTCTCCCACTCCATTCTTCTTTCCTTACCCCCACCCATTCCCCAATCCTCTCCTCTTCCCCCTGTTTTCCCACTATCATCCCTCTCCCCAACTCCTGTTCCCTACCACCTCTAACCCTCTTATTCCTCCACCCTCACAATGGAAAAAGCCATATTTGGCCAATATCTTTACAAGTCCCTCCCACAATGTAGTCCTTCCCTCTAGTTACACCTAGTCCATCAGGAAAGTCTGAAACACCCATACGGCTTGCTATGGGGGGATACTGGGAGGGGCGTGGTGGGGTACAGGGGATGCTGGCTCTCTGCAAGGAAACCCGTCAGACGACCTCTTAGATGGGCCAGCGTGCTGTACGGGGTGTGCTAAGAGCAAGGCCCAGACAGGCTCCTCTGGGGAGAAGGGAGGGTGCTGAGGACAGCTGTGGACACCACCAGGAGGGCCTAAAGGTGAAGCTTTCTTGTTGCATTATGCTCATCCATGCTTTCATTCAGCCAATAATTATTGAGTCTCTGGCACAAACGGTTTGCACGCAGCTAGTAACAGAGGATTTTTCATTCAGAATCAACCAGTGGTGCCACAAAAGATAGGCTTAGCGATCTGCTTCTTTGAAGGTTACCTGTTGCTATTGAGTCAATTCTAACTCATGGGTGACCCCACGTGTTACAGAGTAGAACTGCTCCATAAGGTTTCCTTGGCTGTAATCTTTATGGAAGTAGATCACAAAGCTTTTCTTCTGAGGTGCCACTGGGTAAGTTCCAACTGTCAGTCTTTGGATTAGTAACCGAGAGTAAACCCTTTGTGCCACCCAGGGACTTAAAGGCCAAGAAAACCCTATGGAGCAGTTCTACTCTGTAATACTTGGGGTCACTATGAGTCAGAATCCATTGGATGACAAAGGGTTTACTGTGTGCCAGGCGCTGTGAGGTGTTGCAGATACAGCTGGGACCAAGAAACAGATTCCTGCCCGTGTGGAGCTGACATTCTGATGGGGAGACAGACCACATGTGGATACATAATATGTAGGGGGTGTGAGGACTGTGGTGAAAAGCTGAACAGGAGAGTGTCAGGGTGAGAGAGAGTGTGCGTGTGTGTGAAAGAAAGAGAGTGTGTGTGAGTATTGTGAGAGTGTGTGAGAGAGAAAGACTGTGTGTGAGAGAGTGTGTGTATGTGAGAGACAGAGGGAGAGATGCCCATATATAGAAGCCAGGTAGGACCTCTCTGAGGAGATGATATTTGAATAGATATCTGAAGGAGGTGAGGGAGGGGACAAGAAGCTGACTGGTGGAAGAACAACCCAGGCAGGGGGAACAGCCAGTACAAAGGAAGGCAGAAGGTGCCTGGTCCTTTTGAGATAAATTGAGGAGACCGATGTGGCTGGAACGGGAGGAGTGAGGAGGAAGTGAGGAGGTGAGGTCAGAGATTTCAGGGGCTGATAGTGCAGGGCCATGTGGACCTCAGTGAGGGGAAAATTGGGCTTTGATCTTAGTGAGATGAGAGGGTTCTGAGCTGAAGTCCTGATCTGACTTAGGCCTTGACAGCCTCCCTCTGGCTGCTGGTGGGGAGCAGACTGGGGTGGGTGTGCAGGCTGGAGGGTGGGGGAGCCAGGAGCCCAGGCAGGAGGTGTGTTAACTTCCTAGAGCTGCCATCACAAAGTACCACAAACTGGCTGACTTAAAACCACAATCATTTATTGTCTCAGTTCTGGAGGCCGGAAGTCCAGAATCAAGGTGTGGGCAGGGCCATGCTCCCTCTGAAGGCCTAGGAGAAGGTCCTTCCTGGCCTCTTGAAGCCTCTGGTGGTTCCTGGCAATCCTTGGCGTTCCTTGGCTTACAGATGTGCGTATCACTCCAATCTCTGCCTCCGTCTTCACGTGGCTGCTTCCTCCTGTGTCTGTCTGTGTCTCTTCTCTTTTTATAAGGACACCAGCCATGTTGCATTAGGACACACTCTCCTCCAATATGACCTCATGTTAACTAATAACATCTTCAAAGACCCTATGTCCAAACAAGCTCACATTCACAGGTTCTGGGGGTTAAGACTTCAACATATCTTTTGGGGGGACACAATTCAACCCATAACAGTAGGGAACTACAGTAGTCCAGTGACAATGATGGTGGTTGGACCAGGGGCGGTGGATGTTCTAGAAATACCTGCCCACTTAGGGAGGCTAGGTAGGGGCAGGTCAACAAGAAAGATGTGGTTGCATTAATTTATTTATTCATTTACTTATCTTTTCTTGTTACCTTTTCAATTTTGAATAAAATAAATCTTTTACATACAATGAAGTGCATAATTTTAAGTGAACTACTTAATGAGTTTTGCTGTATATAGGCACCCGTGTAACCCATAGCCCTAACAAAATACAGAACAATGGCATCATTCCAGAAGTTTCCTCTTCCTCGAGTCCAACTCATAGTGACCCTATAGGACAGAGTAGAACTTCCCCATAAAGTTTCTACCCTGGAGGTGTACTGGTTAAGAGCTATGGCTGCTAACCAAAAGGCCAGCAGTTCAAATCCACCAGGTGCTCCTTGGAAACTGTATGGGGCAGTTCTACTTTGTCCTGTAGGGTCACTATGAGCAGGAATCGACTTGACGGCAATGTTTCTTTTTCAAATAGAGTTTCCAGGCTATAAATCTTTAAGGAAGCAGACTGCCACATTTTTTCTCCCCCAGAAAGCCTGGTGGGTTCCAACTGCTGACACTTCAGTTAGCAGCCAAGCTCTTAACCACTGGGCCACCAGGGCTCCTTCTAAAACACCCCAACACCCTCCAATGATGGTATCTTCTAAACAAAAGAATATGAACTATGGGAATATTTTCAAAAAGTAAATTATGGGACATTCTTGGAAAGGTGTAATCTGCAGTAGGAGAACCTGCACTGCTGATGTGGCTGCATGTTTGAGCATGTGGGTCGGGGGCCTCAGTGGATAGGTTGTAAGTGAGTGTAATGGCTGAGGAATTTCAGGCCTGAGGAAGTCCACTCCTGGCCAAACTCACATGACACAAGTCCCTGTTCTAGACCCCCACATGATCCCTGAGATGTGAGGAGGGCCAGCACAACTGCTGGCTGTCCCTCCTGACTCCAGTAGTGACTGGCACATTCTAGAACCTTACAGCACCAAGTCCTGCTCTAGGGATGTTTTTGTGCTTCTTGTCAGCTGGGACATTTATATTTCCCATCAAGAATGTGAACTTTTGTGGGTGCGAGTTTGTCATTGAACACTTGGGATACAAAAAATTCTAAACTTTCCCCTTTCCCTGTCCCCTAAGCTTAAAAAATATATATCTTTAGTGAGATATAGTTCACGTATCATACAATTCACCTCTGTAAAGTGCATAATTCAATGGTTTTTAGTATATTCACAGAGTTGTGCAAACGTCACCACAATTACAGAACATTTTCATCACTTCAGCGAGAAATCCCATACCTATTAGTAGTCAGCCCACCCTGTCCCACCACCACTCCATCTCCCACAGCCTCTTCTCCTGCAGCTCCCCACCCTCCTACTTACCTACTTTCTGTCTCCATAGTTTGCGCTATTCTGGAAAGTTTCAAGTAAATGGAATCGGACAATACGTGGTCTTTTGTGTCTAGCTTCTTTCACTCAGCATTTTTTTTAGATTAATCCATGTTGAAGCATGCATCAGTGCTTCATCCACTTTTTTAGCTGAATAATATCCCATTGTATGGACAGACTGCATTTTGTTTATCCCTCCATCAGTGGATGGACATTTGGGTGATTTCTACTTTTTGGCTATTGTGAACAGTGCTGCTATAGACATTCTTGTCCAAATTTTTGTGTGGACTTATGGTTTCATTTGTCTTTGGCATATACCTAAAAGTGGAATTGCTGGGTCGTATGGTAACTCTGGAGATCCTGGTGGTGTAGTGGTTAAGAGTTGGGCTACTAACCAAAAGGATGGCAGTTCATATCACCAGGTGCTTCTTAGAAATCCTATGAGGAGTTCTACTCTGTCCTAAAGGGTCACTATGAGTCGGAAATGACTTGATGGCAATGGATTTTTTTTTTTTTTTTTGGTATAGTATCTCTACATTTAACCGTTTAAAGAACTACCAGACTTTTCACCAACAGCTGCACCATTTTATATTCTTGATAACAGTGTATGAGGGTTCCAATTTCTCCACATCCTTGCCTACACTTGTTATTATCTGACCTTTTTAAAAAGATTTTTATTTTATTATTTCTTTTATTGTGCTTTAGACGAAGGTTTACAGAGCAAATTAGTTTCTCATTAAACAATTATTACCCATATATTGTTTTGTGACATTGGTTGTTAACACTGTGACATGTCAACACTCTCCCCTGCTCGACTTTGGCTTCCCCATTTCCATTTGTTTAGCTTTTCTGTCCCTTCCTGCCTTCTTGTCCTCGCCCCTGGGCTGATGTGCCCATTTAATCTCTTATGCATGTTGGAGCTACGTGTATTATTGCTTGTTTGATGGGCCTATCTAATCTTTGACTGAAGGGGGAACCTCAGGATATTGACTTCAGTGCTGAGTTAAAAGGGTGTCTGGGGCCATACTCCATGAGTTTTAATTTTTCTCTTGCTCTGCCTGGGAACTTCACTGTGATCCCTGTCAGAGCAGTCAGTAATGGTAGCCAGGCAACATCTAGTTGTGCTGGACTCAGTCTGGTGGAGGCTGTGGTACTGGTGGTCCATTAGTCCTTTGGACTAATCTTTCCCTTGTGGTTTTGGTTTTCTTCATTCTCCCTTGCTGCAGATGGGGTGTGACCAGTGGTGGAGTATCTTAGATGGCTGCTCACGAGCTTTTATAACCCCAGAACCTACACACCAAAGAAGGATGTAGAACATTTTCTTTGTAATATTATCTGACTCTTTAATTACAGCCATCCTAGTGAAGTGGTATCTCATAGTAGTTTCGATTTGCATTTCGCGATAGCTATTGAGGTCAAGCATCTTTTCATGTGCTCCCTGGCCACCTATATATCTTCTTTAGAGAAATGTTTATTCAGATTCTTTGTCCACTCCCAAGCTTTTTAGCATAGCCTGGGTGTACGAAATAAAAGCTGAAAAATATTACCTTGTAAATTTAACCAGGAACGTTATAAAACAAAGTGAAATGGCAGAATAATTAGACCTACCAAATATTAAAGTGTAGTGAGAATAATTCAAGGATTTTGATACCAGAGAAGAGAAAGGCAAATAAATCAATGAAACAGATGGGGAAGTCCAGAGATAAACTCATCTACTGTTGAGAATTTAAGGTAAGAATGGAAAAAAAATTCTGTGGCGAAAGAGAGGTTATTCAGCAAAAGGTAAAGAGTTCTCATGGCGCAAAAGATTAAGCACTTGAATGCTAACCAAAAGGCTGACAGTTCGAACCCACCCAGCAGCTCTACAGGAGAAAGATGTGGCAATCTGCTTCCATAAAGATTACAGCCAAGGAAACCCTATAGGGCAGTTCCACTCTGTCACATGTGTTGCTACGCGTTGAAATTCACTCAACAGCACCCAAGAACAACACAATAAACTTATTGTTTGGGGGAAAAAATAAACTGAGGTATCCAAAGTGAAAGGAGGAGAAATGAAGTGAAGAAGGCAAACTGAGGGATACACAGAGAGGGAGAGAGAGAGTGAGCAGAAGAACAGAGAGAGGGAAGGAACTAAGGAGAAAAGAGGGGGCAGACAGAGGAAAAAAGACAACTGCCGTCCAGTCTATCCCGACTCATGGCGACTCCATGTGCTAAAGAGTAGAACTGCTCTGTAGGGTTTTTTTTGCTGTATGGAGCTTCTGGGTAAACTCAAACCATTTGCACCATCCAGGGACAATTACATTATAAGGAAATCAAAAGGCAAAGGACAAAACAATAGCAAAATAGTTTTAATTTACTTTTCTTTCATTAAAATCATATACGTATCTGTGTTAAAAAATCCGTGCTCCCAGTGTAAAATGCATATAGAAAATTGGCATTCAATATATATAAAATAAAACAATATATAAAGCCAATAACAATATCTACACTGATTTAATACTCTACACTAAAATAGGACAAATTGAAATCTATAAAATTGAACGAAGTTTAAAATTAGACAAAGAATATGAGCCAACAGTTAACTGCAGAATAAATCCACATGGTCAATAAGCATTGAATATTCCTTGACTTGGTTTTTACATAAAGGAAATGAAAAGCAACCAACAGAGACATGATGATTTCACTCATCAACCTGAAAAATGTAGGGTATCCAAGGCTGTAAATCTTTATGGAAGCAGACTTCCACATTTTTCTCCTGCGGAGTTGCTGGTGGGTTGGAACCGCTGAACTTTTGGGTTAGCAGCCGAGCACTTTAATCACTGTACTACCAGGGGTCCTGTTACAAGAATTTACAAGACATTCCAAAACAGAGTATAATTACAACAGATCACAAAAAGGAGGCTATTTCACATACATTATATCATAGTTCCAGGCGCTGTCACTGATCAATGTTGAGTTGGGTAGCCCTGACTCTGGCAGTATCAGCCTCAGGTATGACAGGTACACTTGAAGATTCCCCTGTTGAAGACTACCTTGGATGCCCAGGTAACACTCCAGTGGAATGGGAAGCACTCCAAGTCTGAACTTGCTCAGCGGGAGGGTGTGCTGAAGCAGGCCCTCCAGGACAGCCATGGAGACTGAGTTTCCACAGAAGCTGAAGCTGGTGAGCTGGGAGCAGCGGCCCAGGGCAGGCAGGATAGTGGTGAGCTGTGAGTCAGTGATCCCACACCCATCAAAGTTCAGGTGGTGGAGGGTGGCTGAGTTTTCCTCTAGCAGAACTTGGAGGAACTCAGGACTTAAGCCAGTCAGGTTGACATCTCTCAAATTCAGGTACCTTAGGTGGCTGGTGTTTGGGCACAAGGAAAGGTATATCAAGTCGGACTCCAAAAGCAAGCAGTTAGTTATTGTGAGGGTCTCCAAGGGGTTCTTCAGGCACCTAAGCACCTGATCCAGATGGACTTTGAGGAAGAGGACAGAGCCCAGGTAGAGCTTTTGGAGCTGGTGCAGACAGAGCAACTGAGAGCTAAACTGGGTAACTAGCTTCTCCACCTACTCCTCCATCATCCAGTTTAAACATCTGGCCCAAGTGAGGAGCAAACCTGGCCAGGGTGGACAGTTCCCAGGTGTAATTCACTTCCACCTCCTGCACATAGTCAGAATCTTCTCAATATTTTGGAGGGGCATCGCAACTATCTTCAGCTTTCTACAGCACAGCTGTAGCTGACCTTTACTCTGCTTGAACCTCTTAATGAGGAAGGTGAGGAATTCAACCTGGGTGGCTTCCTCAAGGCACAGGTCTATGAGCACCTCCAAGGGGAACAAGGTTTGCTTCTCCCCTGTCCTTGAATCGTCCACTTTTCTCCTCTTTATCCTGGGCTGGATGACCTCTGGATCCCAGAATGAGCACACAGAGGACCTGTCCTAGGATCCAGACCATATGTTCCAGAAGTTGGTGTTAGCATTCACCCATAAATCCAGAACTTTCAGTTTCCATCTCCTGGGGCAGATCTTCTGGGCAAGCAGGACATCGAGCCTGTCCAGTGCAGCTTTTAACAAGTCTTAGTGAGCCTGCTGAGCTTTCATCAGAGCCCCTAGGGGAAGGTGGCTGAAGGGCCAGGCCTGCAACATTGCCTTCAGAGTCTCGCTGTGTCTCCCAGCCACAGCCTCCATGAACAAGGGCGGGAAGAGTTCCATCGCCAGGGACTCCAGAGCCGCGATGGCCCAGGCTTCCGCCCGCAGCAGACTCTGGGTTGCCAGGTCCAAGAGCCCCCTTGGGCCTGTGCTGTTCATGCTGATATCTGCTCCAAAAGCAATCCTGATCTGTGGTTGGCACGATGGGTCTTCTAAGACCTCCGGGAGAGCCAAGGCAATGATACCGGTGCTCCACTTTCTGGGTCCCTCCTTACCAACTCAGAAACCTTTCTAGACCTTTCTGGTCACACTCTCCCTTCTTTCAGCTCATGGTTGTAGTATCTGTCAAGTCCCAAATTCGTGGGTCAGACGTCAGGCTGGAGGCTTCTCCAGATTCATGTAGCTGCAGCAGCTGATGAACCAGACCACTGTCGCCGGCTCACGGGCTGCAGAGGCCAAGGAATCTGAGATCAGCAGCTAAGGTGGCAGGCGGCTGGCCCAAGTTCCAAGAACCGGAGGTCACTTCCTGAGGAGCTGGATGCACGATCCTGAGTGAAGACAGCCCCGCTGGAACATCCAGCTATATACTGGAGGCAGGGCACACCCCAAGGAAATTCCCCTTTCAGCTCACTGGCTGCTCATAGCAGATCTCATCACAGAAGTGAGCATGTGATAGGATAATTTCATCATGGAGGTGATTGCCTTATTTTAGATCTCATCATAGAGGTGATTGCCTTATACTAGATCTCATCATGGAGCTCAGTGCATTATTACGTAACTGCCAAACTACCACCGATCTATCAAACCACTGAGAATCATGGCCTAGCTAAGTTCCCACACAACACTAACCATCGCAGTTCCCCCACTTCAAGCCTAGTTCATCAAATGATGGCCTCAGCAGCTGCCTAGTTTTTTTTCTCACTAGAAATGTCATCACCATTTGAAATAACTCCACTTGTGAAAGGTTCAGAATCATCTGGATGGTCCCTGGGAATAGTCATGGTGTTTCTGGTCAGAAAATTCGTGACAGTTTTTGGTAGGGTCGTTTTTTAAAATTTTTTCCGATATGTATTTCACTGAGCCATCTCACTGCTTCCTGAATCTGCCTGTGAACTTTAGCAAAGTGGTCAGCTTTCGGGTCCACGTTTTCAAGCAGCTGAAGCCGCTGATTTAGTTTAGAAAACACTCCAGCTCCTCCCTTCACTGTCAAATGTTTTGACGATTTCTCTCCTTCCTCTTCCTCATTTTTTCTTTCTTCTTCAACATTTCTTTCATCTTCAAAATCCATTAAGTCCTTGTCTTGGATCCAATTGTGTCCTTCCAAAATATGTGTCAACTTGATTGGGCCACGATCCCCGGAGTTGTGTGGTTACCTCCATTTTGTGATCAGATGTTATTATATTCGCTTTTCTAAATCCCACCCTCTGTGATGTTAATGAGGCAGGATCAGAGGCAGTTATTTTAATGGGGCAGGACTCAACTACATGATTAGGTTGTATCCTGAGTCAATCTCTTTCGACCCGGACTCCCTTCTCTGAGAGACTCCTAGACCCGGGGGGAAGATTGACCATGCAGAGCTTATCCCCAGAGCTGACAGAGATAGAGAGAGCCTTCCCCTGAAGCTGACACCCTGAATTTGGACTTCTAGCCTCCTAAACTCTGAGAAAATATATGTTGGTTGAAGTCATCCACTTGTGGTTTTTCTGTGTTAGCAGCACTATATAAGTAAGAGTCCTGATCGGTCAAGTTCCCTTCATTGTGCTCTATAGGCTGTTCCACATTGGCGATACCAAGTTCTAAATCCAGCGTCCTTGCCAGATGGACGACTTTTCCAACGACTGCTTCCATCATATTATGCCCATCAGATGCCTGGAGTAAGTTCACTTAACTCCCTCAAGCTCATCACACGCACACAACTTCTCTACAGTGTTGCTATGAGTTGGAATCGACTCGAATTAGGTTTATGCCAATCGTAAAAATTTCTTGGTGATTTCTATACAGCAGATTTCAAGGGTGATTCATTTCTGTATTACAGTGGTAAGGGGCGCAAAACTCAGATTCCATGGCTGCTTGGGAAAACTATAATGACCATATTCAGTGAGGGTTCTACCAAAATACACTGGAAGCTTTTAGCAGTTGGTGTAGGACCTTCATTCCTCCTCCACAAGCTTACTGTCTCAGGAATTATTCCTCGTCCTGTGTGGCTTTCCTCAGAAGAAAGGCCTGGCAATCTAATTCTGAAAACTCAGCCATTCCCACGCTATGGAGAACAGGTTAACTGCCACCCACGAGTGAGAATCGACACAATGGCAACTGGCTTTTTACCCTCCCCCGTGCATCGTCGTGTGTAGCACTGTGCGAAGGGCTGGGTAAGCACTCCTTCTGGCTCTTCACAGCGAGCCTGTTGTTGTTTCACTGGCAGACAAGAACAACTCCTGAAGAAGCTGCGTGGTGCTTGGACTCTTATGCACTGCCGGTGGGAATGGAAAATGGTACAACCCTTTTGGTAGTCGACATGGCACTTCTTTAAAAAGCTAGAAATAGAAGCATCACAGCAATCCCACCCTAGTAATAGATCCTAGAGAAATAAGAGGCGTCACACGAATAGACATATGCACAGCCATGTCCATCGCAGCCCTAGTCACAACAGCAAAAAGATGCAAACAACCTAAATGCCCATCAACAGACGAATGGATAGGCAAATTATGCTACATATACACAATGGAATAGTATGCAATGATAAAGAGCAATGATGAATCTGTGAAACATCTCACGGTGTGGAGGAATCTGGAGGGCATTATGCTGAGTGAAATAAGTTAGTCACAAAAGGAGAAATATTGTATGAGACCACTAGTATGAGAACTCAAGAAAAGGTTAAAACACAGGAAAAAGCATTCTTTGATGGTTATGAGGATGGGGAGTGGGGCAGAGGAAATCACTGACTAGATAGTAGACAAGAACCATATTAGGTGAAGGGTAGGACCACACACAATACAGGGGGAAGTCAGCACAACTGGACCAAAGCAAAAGCTAAGAAGTTTGCGGAACACAACCAAACACTTTGAGGGGCAGAGTAGCTGGGGCTGGGGACCGGGGACCATGATTTTGGGGGATATCTAGGTCATTTGGCATCACAAAGTTTATTAAGCAAGTGTTTTGCACCCCACTTTAATGAGAGGCATCTGGGGGAGAAAAGCTTGGGAGCAGCCATCCCAAGCAAAGGAGAATGAAGAATACCAAAGACACAAGGAAGATATTAGCCCAAGAGACAAAAAGGCCACATAAACCAGAGACTCCATCAGCCCGAGACCAGAAGAACTAGATGGTGCCTGGTTACCATCAATGATGGTCCTGACAGGGCGCACAAACGAGAGTCTCTGACGGAGCGGGAGAAAACTGCGGCACAGAACTCAAATTCACCTCGAAAGACCAGACCTAAGTGTTCATCAGAAGATGAATGGAGAAGCAAAGTATGCTACATACACACAGTGGAACACTACCCAACGATAAAGAACAATGATGCATCCGAGAAACATCTCACGACACAGATGAATCTGGAAGGCATTATGCTGAGTGAAACGAATCAATCACAAAAGGACAAACAAACAGTGTATGAGACCACTATTATAAAAACTCATGAAAAGGTTTAAGGACAGAAGGAAACAATCTTTGATGGTTTCTAGGGAAGGAAGGTATGGGAAGGTAAAAACAGTAACTAGACAAGAGATTCATGGTAACTCTGGTGAAGGGTAAGACAGTACACGGTGGAACCCTGCTGGCGCAGTGGTTAAGATCTTGGCTGCTAACCAAAAGCTCGGCAGTTCAAATCCACCAGGTGCTCCTTGGAAACCATATGGGGCAGTTCTACTCTCTCATATAGGGTTGCTGTGAGTTGGAATCCACTTGACGGCAACAGGTTTGGTTTGCTGTTGGTTGGTTTTGATGACAGACACAATACCGGGGAGGTCAGCACAACCTGACCAAGGTGAGGTCATGGAGGCTTTATATATACACCCGCACTCCCCAAGGGACCCAATTACTCGGTTGACTCCTGAGGACCACGCTCTCGGGGGTCATGTAGCTCAATTGGCACCACATAGTGTCAGGGATTGAATTTTGTCCCCCAGAAATATGTGTATCGATTTGGCTAGACCATGATTCCCATTTTTTGTCCTCCACTGTGTGATTGATGTAATTTTGCTATGTGTTGTAAATCCTAATCTCCGCCTGTGGTTCCTGAGGCAGGATTGGGCCATGCTGGAGAGGATTAGGGTGGAATGTAAAACCCTGTCTCAGAACACACCCCTGATCCAATGTAAAGGCAGTTTCCCGGGGGCGTGTTCTGCATCACCTTTTCTCTTACAAAGAGATCAAAGGAGAGAGAAGAGAGCAGAGAGTCGCAGACCTCATGCCACCAAGAAAGCAGCGCCGAGAGCAAAGCATGTGCTCTGGACCCGGGGTTCCTGCGTGGAGAAACTCCCAAACGGAGGGAAGACTCCTGCGTCACAAGGACCTTCCTCCAGAGCCAACAGAGAGAGAAAGCCTTCCCCTGGAGCTGGCGCCCTGAATTCAGACTTCTAGCCTACTAGACTAGAGAAAAACCCCGAGAGGATGGCCCCCGGACACCCTTCAAACTCAGCACGGAAGTCACTCCTGAGGGTCCCCCTCCAGCCAAAGGTTAGACAGGCCCATCAAACCAAAGGAGACTAAATGAGCACACCAGCCCAGGGGCAAGGACAAGACAAGAAGGCAGGAGGGCACAGGAAAGCTGCTGATGGGAACCCAAGGTCGAGAACGGGAGGGTGTTGACATGTCGTGAGGTTAGCAACCAATGTCACAAAACAATATATGTTATTAATTGTTTAATGAGAAGCACATTCACTCTGTAAACCCTCATCTGAAGTACAATTAAAAATTACATCAGGTCACAGAATAGAGGAGAATTGTGTGATAGGAACAGGCGCTGTCACTGAACAATAAGACCGCATTGGGCCGCCCTAAGTCCTGAAGTGTCAGTCTCAGCTCGGCCAGATAACCTCGAAGATTCCCCAGGTCGAGAGTACCTTGGAGGCCCACATAACACTCGAGAGGGACGGGTAACAGTCCGAGTCTGAACTTGCTCAGCAGGACGGTGTGCCGCAGCAGGCTCTCCACGGCCACCGTGGACACTGGGTTTCCACGGAAGCTGAAGCTGGTGAGCTGGGAGCAGTGGCCCAGAGCAGGCGAGATGGAGGTGAGCTGGTAGTCCGTGATCCCGCACCCAGCTAACTCCAGGCGCTGGAGGGTGGCTGAGACCCCCTCTAGCAGCACTTGCAGGAACTCCGGACTTAAGCCCATCATGTTGACATCACTCAAATTCAGGTACCTTAGGTGGCTGGTGTGCAGGCATGATGACAGGTATGTCAAGTCGGACTCCAAAAGCAAGCAATTAGTTATGAAGAGAGTCACCAAGGGGGTCTTCAGGCACCTGAGCACCTGGTCTAGACGGCCTTCCAGGAAGAAGACAGAGTCCAGGTGGAGCTCCTGGAGCTGGTGCAGACTGAGCAACTGAGAGCTGAATTGGAGAACTAGCTTCCCCACTTCCTCTGCCGCCCAGGGAGTGAAGGAGTTCAGGAGGACGTCAGAGACACGGAGTCTGCTCAGATTAACCATCTGGCCCAGGGGAGGAGCAAACCTGGCCAGTGTGAACAGGTCCCAGGAGCCATGCACTTCTACCTCTTGGACACAGTCCAGCTGCACCATTCTCAGGATCTTCTGAAGATGTCCGAGCGCCATATCAACAAACTCCAGCTTCCTACAGCACAGGTGTGGCAGACCTTTTCTCTGCTTGGCCCTCTTCAGGAGGAAGGCAAGGAATTCATCCGGGGTGGCTTTCTTGAGGCAAAGGTGTTCTAGGAGCACCTGTACAGGGGCCAAGACTTGCTTCTCCTCCTTCCTGGAATCGTCCACTTTTCGCCTCTTAGTCTTAGGCTTGGCAACCTCTGGCCCCTCGAAGGAGCCCACAGAGGACCTGTCCCAGGTTCCAGACCACCTGTTCCAGGAGTTGGTGTTAGCATTCGCCCGTAAATCCAGTACTTTGAGTTTCCATCTCCTGGGGCGGACCTTCTGGGCAAGCAGGACATCGAGCCCGTCCAGTGCAGCTTTTAACACGTCCTGGGGAGCCTGCTGAGCCTTCATCAGAGCCCCTAGGGGAAGGTGGCTGAAGGGCCAGGCCTGCACCATTGCCTTCAGAGTCTCGCTGTGTCTCCCAGCCACAGCCTCCATGAACAAGGGCGGGTAGAGTTCCATCGGCAGGGACTCCAGAGCCGCGATAGCCCAGGCTTCCACCCGCAGCAGACTCTGGGTTGCCAGGTCCAAGAGCCTGGGTGGGCCTGTGCTGTTCATGCTGATATCTGCTCCAAAAGCAATCCTGATCTGTGGTTGGCACAATGGTCTTCTAAGACCTCAGGGAGAGCCAAGGTGATGACACCGGTGCTCCACTTTCTGGGTCCCTCCTTACCAACTCAGAAACCTTTCTAGGTCACACTCTCTCTTCTTTCAACTCACGGTTGTAGTATCTGTCAAGTCCCAAATTCGTGGGTCAGACGTCAGGCTGGAGGCTTCTCCAGATTCATGTAGCTGCAGCGGCTGATGAACCAGACCACTGTCGCCGGCTCATGGGCTGCAGAGGTCAAGGAATGCCATATCAGCAGCTAAGATGGCAGGCGGCTGGCCCAAGTTCCAAGAACCGGAGGTCACTTCCTGAGGAGCTGGATGCACGATCCTGAGTGAAGACAGCCCCGCTGGAACATCCAGCTATATACTGGAGGCAGGGCACACCCCCAGGAAATTCCCCTTTCAGCTCATTGGCTGCTCATAGCAGATCTCATCACAGAAGTGAGCATGTGATAGGATAATTTCATCATGGAGGTGATTGCCTTATTTTAGATCTCATCATAGAGGTGATTGCCTTATATTAGATCTCATCATGGAGCTCAGTGCATTATTACGTAACTGCCAAACTACCACCGATCTACCAAACCACTGAGAATCACGGCCTAGCTAAGTTCCCACACAACACTAACCATCGCAGTTCCCCCACTTCAAGCCTAGTTCATCAAATGATGGCCTCAGCAGCTGCCTAATTTTTTTTCTCACTAATTTTCTCACGAGAAATGTCATCACCATTTGAAATAACGCCACTTGTGAAAGGTTCAGAATCATCTGGATGGTCCCTGGGAATAGTCATGGTGTTTCTGGTCAGAAAATTCGTGACAGTTTTTGGTAGGGTCGTTTTTTAAAATTTTTTCCGATATGTATTTCACTGAGCCATCTCACTGCTTCCTGAATCTGCCTGTGAACTTTAGCAAAGTGGTCAGCTTTCGGGTCCACGTTTTCAAGCAGCTGAAGCCGCTGATTTAGTTTAGAAAACACTCCAGCTCCTCCCTTCGCTGTCAAATGTTTTGACGATTTCTCTCCTTCCTCTTCCTCATTTTTTCTTTCTTCTTCAACATTTCTTTCATCTTCAAAATCCATTAAGTCCTTGTCTTGGATCCAATTGTGTCCTTCCAAAATATGTGTCAACTTGATTGGGCCACGATCCCCGGAGTTGTGTGGTTACCTCCATTTTGTGATCAGATGTTATTATATTCGCTTTTCTAAATCCCACCCTCTGTGATGTTAATGAGGCAGGATCAGAGGCAGTTATTTTAATGGGGCAGGACTCAACTACATGATTAGGTTGTACCCTGAGTCAATCTCTTTCGACCCAGACTCCCTTCTCTGAGAGACTCCTAGACCCGGGGGGAAGATTGACCATGCAGAGCTTATCCCCAGAGCTGACAGAGATAGAGAGAGCCTTCCCCTGAAGCTGACACCCTGAATTTGGACTTCTAGCCTCCTAAACTCTGAGAAAATATATGTTGGTTGAAGTCATCCACTTGTGGTTTTTCTGTGTTAGCAGCACTATATAAGTAAGAGTCCTGATCGGTCAAGTTCCCTTCATTGTGATCATGAATTCCTTCAAACTCGGTGCCAGAGGAAGTGGAGAAGCTGGTTGCCCCATTCACCTCTCAGCTCCTCAATCTGCAGGAGCTCCAGGAGCTCCACCTGTACTCTGTCTTCTTCCTGGAAGGATGCCTACACCAGATGCTCAGGTGCCTGAAGACACACTTGGAGTCTCTCTTGTTAACTAATTGCTTGCTTTTGCAGTCCAACTTGACACAACTGGCCTTGTGCCCAAGCAAAAACCACCTACGGTGCCTGGATTTGAGTGATGTCAACCTGACCAGTTGTCTTAGTCATCTGGTGCTGCTCTAACAGAAATACCACAAGTGGATGGTTTTAACAAAGACAAGTTTATTTCTTCACAGTCCAGTAGGCTACAAATCCAAATTCAGGGCGTCAGCTCCAGGAAAAGGCTTTCTCTCTCTTTCGGTTTTGGAGGAAGGTCTTTGTGATGCATCAGCCTTTCCCTGGCCTGGGAGCATCTCAGCACAGGAACTTCAGGTCCAAAGGACGTGCTTTCCTCCCGGCACTGCTTTTTGGTGGTACGAGTTTCCCCCATTCTCTGCTTGCTTCCCTTTCCTTTTATCTCTTGTAAGGTAAAAGGTGGTGCAGGCCACACCTTAGGGAAACTCCCTTTACATTGGATCAGGGATGTGACCTGGGTTAGGGCGGTGTTACAATCCCACCTAATCCTCTTTAACATAAAATTACAATCACAAAATGGGGGCCAACCACACATTTCTGGGAATCATGGCCCAGCCAAATTGATACACACATTTTTGGGGGGACATAATTCGAACCATGACACCTGTTTAGTCCTGAGTTTCTTCACATTCTGCCACTCTCCACCACCCTCAGCCACCCTCCACCACCCTCAGCCACCCTCCACCACCCTCCACTACCTGAAATTAGATGGGTGTGGGATCACAGTATCCCAGCTCACTGACATCCTGCCTGCCCTGGTCCACTGCTCCGTGCTCACCACCTTCAGCCTTCAGTTTCCATGAAAACCCAGTCTCCATTGCTGTCCTGAAGAGCTTGCAGTGGCACATCCTCACACTGAGCAAGTTCAGACTCAGGCTGCTTCTCGTTCCTCTGGAGTGTTACGTGGGCATCCAAGGTACTGTCCACTTGAGGAATCATCAAGGGTATCTGACTGAGCTGGGGCTAATACTGCAGGAATTAGGGTGGCCCATTTTGGTCTTAGTGTTTAGTGACAGAGCTTGTACCTATGATGTAATTCTTCTCTATTTTGTGATCTGATGTAATTATCCTCCATTTTGTGATGTGTTGTAAATCCTAACCTCTGCCTGTGGTCATAATGCCATGTGTTAATGGGTTGTGTTTATTATGTTCAGGAGTCAGATTTAAGTTATGTTAATGAGGTTATGTTATGTTTGTTATGTTAATTAGGAAAGATTATGGTGGAAAACACCTTAAGACACCACCCTGACTCAAGTCACAGCCTTGCTTGAATTTCACCTTTTATGTTATGGCAGGAGAGAGTAGCAAGCAGAGAGAAGAGGCACCTGACTACTACCAAGAAAAGAAGAGTTGGGAATGGTGCACATCCATTCGGACCTGGGGTCCCTGAGCTAGAAACTCCAAGACCCAGGGGAAGATCGATGCCAAGACACATGGAGATCTTCAAGATTCACAGAGATCCACAGATGTTGAAAGGAGACAAGGACAGTCCCCCAGAACTGACAGGGAGAGAAAGCCTTTCCCTAGAGCTGGCATCTTGAACTTCCAGTCCCCTAAACTGTGAGAGAATAAATTTGTTTGTTAAAGCCATGCACTTATGGTATTTCTGTTATAGTGGCACTAGATAACTAACACAGGCAATATTCCTCGAGGTGATCAGCCAGCCACCTGGTGGCAGGTTGATTACATTGGACCCCTTCCATCATGGAAATGGCAGCATTTCATTCTTACTTGGATATACACTTGCTCTAGATACAGATAGACCTTCCATGCAAGCTATGCTTCAGCCCAAACTACCATCCCTGGACTCACAGAATGACTTATCCACTGTCATGGCTAGTGTAGTGTGCCCTGGGCGTGTGTAGTGGAGCCTGGGTAGGTGTAGGGTTTCTTGGATAGGTGAAGTGGAGCCTGAGTAGGTGTAAGGTGCCCTGGGGAGGCACGGATGCATATATAATGGAGGGAGAAGGGATGTTACAGATGTGGGTGCTTAGCTCCAGGAATGAGAAGAGGGGCATTCTGAAAGTAGTGGATGGGCAACGAGCTGGGGCAAAGATTTCCTCATGCATGTTGGAGGATGAAAGACCAGAGAAGTAAGGTATGAATTCTAGGTGTTGGTGCAGGGGAGCATTCTGAATGAATATACTGGGAATAGAATTCTATGTGTGGGATATCAGTGTCACAGACTTGTTGGCGGGAACAGGATTCTAGGTGTGATGAATGGGGGTATGAAGTTTTGTGTGCCTGTGTTTGGGTGTCTATGTGTATTTGGAGTGTGTGTTTGTGTGTGTGTGTGTGTGTGTGTCTTGAGAATTGAAAGTCACATAGACTCAAGTGCAAGTTTCCCAGAAATGGGCATTAAAAAACCAGTGGGCTTGGGGGTACAGCAAGTATATTATAGCAAAAGAATGCGGTGGAGAGTAGGCTGAGGTGGTGTCTGGGGTGGGCAGTGGAGTGGCCATGTGAGCTACAGCACATAATTTGGATGAGCTTATGGGGATTGCAAATTTATATAACTGATGAAGCCAGATAAAGCCAAAACCAGTTTCCTTTGGGTCAATTCCAACTCATGGTGACTCCATGTGTGGCAGAGTAGAACTGTGCTCCATACGGTTTTCAATGGATGGTTATTCGGAAGTAGATCTCCAGCCTTTTCTTCTGGGGTGCCTCTGGATGGATTTGAACTGCCAATCTTCTGGTTACCACCTGAGTGCATTAACCATTTGCACCACCCATGGACTCTGTGTGGAAAGTAGCTGGAGTATTGCTATTCGCTGTTGACTTTAATACACTTTCCAGGGCATGAGGGTAGGAGAGAGTGGACATGGATGCAAAGCGTACCCAACGTGTGCACGTAGGCTATCCTCCCATCATACAATCAGTTTAGATGTGACTCCTCTGGAAGTCCCCCTACATCCCACTGCAGACTCGGTTGGGCCCTCCTGCAGTGCCCATAGTACCATCTCTCAGCACACGCAGCATTGTTGCCCCTCATCCACGTCCACCTGCTTTTCCAGGTGCTGAGGGTCACAAGCCAGGGCCATCTATGGCCCATGGGGTGTCCCCAGCATGCAGCAAGAGAAGGCACTCCAGTAATGAGTGTGTGTAAATGAACACTGCACTCCTGTCTTCCTCCAGCGCTCATTTATCATGGCTCTGGGTATGTTGGTCCAGTGGTGAATGTTTATTTTCAGTCTATTCCACTTTATTTCCACCATCTCATTTAATCCTCACAACAACTCTCCAAGTGAGATATTGTCTGCATTTTACAGGTGAGATCACAGACTCACAAACTTTTACCTCAGGGTCTGTCTTGCTCCCTGCCACACACAAAATGGCTGTCATGACCATCACATCGAGCCCACAGTCCAGTCAGAAGGAAGTCAGTGAGTATGTTCTCTTTCAGGCTGAGAGGCAGAGTCTGCAATGGAAGGAGGTGTATTAGGAGTCTAGGTAAGTTCTCATGTCTGGAAAAGGGATTCTTATAAGAAGGAAACTGGTCCCAAGCCAAAGCCACATATTATTACCAGCTGATGTCGAGTTCATTCTGACACATGGTGACCCCAGGTGAGTCAGAGTAGATCTGTGCTCCACAGGGTCTGAATGGTTTTTTTGTTGGAATTTGATTGCCAGGCCTTTCTGATGAGGAAAGTCACACAGAATGAGGAATAATATCTCAGGCACTAAGCTTGTAGAGAAGAAACGAGGTCCTTCATGAATCGCTAGCTGCTTCTAATGTATTTTAAGATCACCCTCTCTGAATATGGTTGTTATAGTTTGTTCCAGGCAGTAATGGAGTCTGATTTTCGTGTCTCTTATGAATATAATTCAGAAATTGATCTGTCATTATCTTTGCCGTACAGGAATCATAGAGAAATTTTCACAATTAGCACAGTTATTTCTATAAAAGTTGTGTCCATATGATAATGTGTTTGACGGAGTTATGTGAACATCTTCCAAGCATTTCATACAATAATAAGATGGAAGAGAGCCGTGGAAAAATTGTCCATCTGGCAATAACGCTGAATTTAGAACTTGATATCACCAATGTGTAACAGCTCGTAGATCATGAAGAAGGGGAATTGACAGATCAGGACTTAATGGATTTTGAAGAAAGAAATGCTGAAGAAAGAACGAAATAATGAGAAAGAGGAAGGAGAGAAATTCCAAAACTTTTATAGAGAAAGGATTAGCTGGAGTGTTTCCTAAACCCAATCAGGGGCTTCAGTTGCTTGAGAACAAGGACTCAAACATTGATCACTTTGCTGATGTCGATAGACAGATTCAGGAAGCAGTGAGCTGTTACTTTGAAATAGATGAAGAAAAAAATAAATAAAGATCACATAGATAACTCTCACTAATTTTGTGACTAGAAATGCCATCCCCATTTTCAGGGATAATCCAGATGATCCAGAACCTTCCACAAGTGGAGTTATTTCCGCAACAGAAAAAAATGCAAAAGTCGTCCATGTTGTCCAACTCTTCTCAGTCTTTGGAGTGTAGTTTTATGATTTGCGTAGTTTTCAAGAATGTATGCATGTATTAAAACATATCTGTAAGTTTACATGTAATGTTTCCAACCCCAAACACAAAGATCGGTTTTTAAAGTTACTCATAATAAGAGGCAATAATAATGAAAACTAAAAGAAAAAAATATATATAGTATTAAACTTACATTAGAACTGACTCACAATGGAGTCTTTGGAATGGAACCCCTGTTGTAAATAGGGGATTATCTGTATTTATTTGGCCAGAGGAGCTAGACTCTTCATTTTGATCATTCTGATTAGCCTCTGTTTTCCACAGCAGCTGTACCGTTTTACATTCCCATCAGCAATGGATGAGGGTTCCTGCGCCTCACAGTCTTGCCAATACCGAATGACTTCCGGAAAGAATGAAGAAAAGTGTTCCAATACTTGCAATGACACCTAAGATGTCGGCTACAGGGGACTATCAAGGAGCAGCAAGCATCCCCAAGCCAAGTCCCCAGGAGATGAGTCACCACCACTTCAGAAAAGCCTAGTGACTTCCCTGCGGGCTCTGTCCAAGGCCATTTACCAGGGCATGGCTCAGGTGCCGGCTCAGCAGGCCGTCAGTTGATGAACTAGGTTTGAACTGGGGTGACTGTGATGACTAAGGTTGTGTGTCAACTTGGCTAGACTGTGATTCTCAGCGGTTTGGTAGTCATGATGTAGTTTGGCAGTTACATAATAGTGTAACCACCTCCATGATGAGATCTGATATAATATAATCACACACATGATGAGATCTAAACAAGGAAATCACGTCCATGATGAGATCTGTGATGAGCAATCAGTGGAAAGGGGATTTCTATAGGGGCGTGGCCTGCATCCAGTATATACATATAGAGTTCCAGCAAGGCTCCCTTCAATCTGAGTCCTGCATCGCTCTCCTCATAATTGGACCTTTGTTTCTTGAGACTTGAGCCAGCGTCCTGACGTCTCACTTACCTATCTTCGGTTCATCAAAACCTGCAGCTACCTAAGTTAGGAGAAGCCTCCAGCCTGACGCCTGAACCACAGACCGGGGACTTGCCAACTTCTACAAACACAAGTTAAAAGGGGAGGAGTGTGACCAGAAAGAACTAGAAAGCTTTCTGAGGAGCTGAGGAGGGACTCAGAACCTACAGCACTGGAGTAACCACCGTGGCTATCCCTGAGTTCTGATCAAAACCACCCTGCCAACCACAGATCAGGATTCCTTTAGGAGCAGGTTCATCAGCATGAACATCTGTAGCTCTTCCAGGCTCTTGGACCTCCCAAACCAGAGCCTGCTTCAGGATGAGACCTCAGCCATGGCCACTCTGGAGCCCCTGCCCTACTCCTTAAAAGAAAGAGGCTCAGATGAGGAGGAGAAACCGTTTGAAGGAAAACGCAAGACACTCTCTTCCCAACCAAGTGAGAGCAGCATCCACAGGCGAGGTAGGAACTTGGGCTGTTTGTAAGGAGGCTGGAGGGAGAGGTGGAGTCTGGGATACAGTCAAGCATTGTTGGTTGCATTTCATTTTGTGGACAAAAAAAAAAAAAAACCATTGTTATTCAGTTGATACCAACTCATACTGACCCTATGTGTGTAAAGTAGAACTGTGCTTTGTAGGATTCCGAGGCTATAACTTTTTTGGAAGCACACCAGGGTTTTTTCAAAAGGTGCTTCTGGGGGGGTTCAAACTGCCAACTTTTTGGTTAGTAGTTGAGCGCTTACCCATGCGCTTTCTCCACAGGTGTCTCTCCAGTGACTCTCAGAAAGAAGGAAGAAAAGGGTCCTGATGCTGGAGATGAGACCCAGGGTGCCCGCCACAGGAGACACTTGAAGACGCATCCAAGGCGAAGCAAGCGACCCCGAGCCCCGTCCCCAGGAGACCAGTTGCCGCCACTTCGGAGAAGCCTGGTAACCTCCATGCGGGCTCTGTCCGAGGCCATTTACCAGGATGTGGCCCAGGTGTGGGCCCAGCAGGCACAGGCCCCGCTGACCTGGGAGGAGCTCGGGGCTTTGGCCCAGCTCCGGTGCTCACTGTACACAGCAGCCCAAACCGTCTACACGATGGCCACCCAGGCGGCCTACGTCTTCCCTGCTGAGGGCTGGCTCAACCCTGACCCACTGCCTGGCTCCAGGGACCCAGCTCAGGAGTAGAAGCTCGGACTTCCACCTAGGAGGACAGAGGGTCCAGTCCTTCCAGGGACAGGGATCAGCTGAGGCTATCAGTGGATGAACTAGGCTTGAACTTGGGGCACCCCCAACACTGTTCATCAGAAGATGCGGGGCTCAGAGCAAGAATAAAGACCTGAGATTTCTTAGATTCCACCAAAAATCTGCAGAGGTGATTACAGACTGGATTAATAAATTACAGAACCTCAGGTGGACATAGGAAAAACCAAAAACAACTTGGACTCTGTCCTCTTCATCGAGTGTCACCTGGAACAGGTGCCGGAAGACCCCTTTGGAGACCCTCTGAATAACTAATTACTTGCTTTTGGAGTCCAGCTTGACATACTTGTCCTTGAGTCCAAGCACCAGCCCCCTAATGTACCTGAATTCGAGTGATGTCAACCTGAGCAGCTTGAGCCCTGAGTTCCTCCACATTCTGCTAGAAAGAACCTCAGCCACCCTCCACCACCTCAACTTTGATGGGTGTGGGATCAGCGACTCCCAGCTCACCGCCATCTTGCTTGCCCTGGGCCGCTGCTCCCAGCTCACCACCTTCAGCTTCTGTGGAAACCCAGTCTCCAAGGCTGTCCTGGAGAGCCAGCTGCAGCACACCCTCCTGCTGAGCAGGTTCAGACTCGGGGTGTTTCCTGTCCCACTGGAGTGTTACCTGGCCACCCAAGGTACCTTTTACCTGGGGAATCTTCGAGGGTACCTGTCCAATCTGAGGATGATACTGCAGGAGTTGGGACGGCCCACCTCCACATTGTTCAGTGACAGTGCCTGGAACTATGATATAATTTATGTGAAATAGCCTCCTTTTTGTCATCTGTTGCAATTATAGTCCATTTTGTGATGACTTGTAAATTCTTATAATAGGAGCCCAGTTAGCCCAGTCGTTAAAAGTCCTGGCCGCTAACCCTAACAGGTCAGCGGTCAAAACCCATCAGTCACTCTTCTGGAGAAAGATGTGGCAGTCCGCTTCCATAAGGATTTACAGCCTTGGAAACCTTATGTTTTTCAGCTTAATGGGTGAAATGACCGTGTCACTGTTTGCTTTTCATTCCCTTTGTGTAAAACCCAAGTCAAGGAATATTCAATGTTTATAGACCATACGGAATTATTTAGCAGACAACTGTTCCCTCATATTCTTTGCCTAATTTTGCACTTTCTTAAATTTTATAGATTTCAATTTATCCTATTTTATTGTAGAGTATTCAATCAATATAGATATTATTATTGGTTTTACATATTGTTATATTTTATTTCATATATTGAATCCCAATATTCTATTTGCATCTTACACTTGGCGCATGGAGCTTTCATCATATAGATACATACACGATTTTAATAAAGAAAAAATAAAACTAGGTATTATTTTGTCTTTTGACTTTTAATTTCCTTATAATGTAATTGTCCCTTGGTGACGCAAATATTTTGAGCTTCCCCAGCAGCTCCACAGAGCCAAGAAAACCCTATGGAGCAGTTCTACTCTAGAGCAGACGGGGTCGCCATGAGTCAGAATCCATTCAACTGCAGTTGCAGATTTTTTACTCTGTCTGCCCTTCTCTCTATTCCTCCCTCTTTTTTGCTTAGCTCCTTCCCTCTCTGTGGCTGTGCTCACACTATCTCTCCCTTTACGTATCCCTTGGTTTTCCTTTTTCACTTTGTTTCTTCTCCGTTTCCTTTGGATTCCTCCCTTTATATCTTCCCCCAAACAATAAGTTTCTTGTGTTCTTGTTGGGTGCCATCGAGTCAATGTTTACTCATAGCAACCCCATGTGACAGAGTAGAAGTTCTCCATAGGGTTTCCTTGGCTGTAATCTTTAAGGAAGCAGATCGCCAGATCTCTCTACTATAGAGCCGCTGGGTGGGCTCAAACTGCCAGACTTTGGTTAGTAGTCAAGCGCTTAACCTTTTGCACCACTAGGACTCCTTTCCATTTGCTGAATAACCTCTCTTTCACCACAGAATTTTTTTCCCCATTCTTACCTAAAATTATCGTATGTAGTTGAGTTTATCTCTGGACTTCCCAATCTGTTTCATTGATTTATTTGCCTTCTCTTCTCTGGTATCAAAATCTTTTAATTATTCTCACTACACTTTAATATCTGGCAGATCTAATTATTCTCCCATTTCACTTTGTTTTACACTTTTCCTGGCTAAATATACAAAGTAATATTTTTCAACTTTGGTTTGACGCAACCAGGACATGCTGAAAGCTTGGGAGTGGGCAAAGGATCTGAAAAGACATTTATCCAAAGAAGATATACAAATGGCCAGTGAGCACATGAAAAGATGCTTGCTATCATTAGTCATCAAGGAAATACAAATCAAAACCACTTCACTAGGATGGCTATAGTTAAAAAGTTAGATAACAACAAGTGTAGGCAAGGATCTGGAGATATTTGAACTCTCATACACTGTTATCAAGAATAAAAAATGGTGCAGCTGCTCTGGAAAAGTCTGGTAGTTCCTTAAATGGTTAAATGTAGAGATATCATATGACCCAGAAATTCCACTCCTAGGTATATGCCAAAGAGAACTGAAAGAATATGTCCACAGAAAAACGTGGAAAGAATGTTTTAACAGCACTACTCACAATAGCCAAAATGCGGAAAAATCAAAATGTCCATCAACTGATGAATGGATAAACAAAATGTGATCTATCTGTACACTGGGATGTTATTCAGCTATAAAATGGAATGAAGCCCTGATACATGCAACAACATGGATGAATCTCAAAACCATGTTGAGTGAAAGAAGCTAGACACAAAAGACCACATATTGTCTGATTCCATTTAAATGAAATGTTCCAGAAAAGGAAAATCTCTAGAGACAGAAAGTAGATAAGAGGTTGTAGAGTAGGGGGAGGAGATGGAAGAGGGGGTAGTTGTTGGACGGGGATGGCGGACAGCTAATGGGCATGGGATTTCTTGTTTAAGTGATGAAAATGATCTACAGTTGTGATGGTGTTTGCACAACTCTGTGAATATACTAAAAACCATTGAATTGTACATTTTACATAGGTGAATTGTATGGTATGTGAATTATATCTCACTAAAGTTTTTTTTTTTTTTAAATCTTGGAGGTCAGGAAGTGGGTAAACATTCAGAAAATTTTGTATCTCAAGTGTTCAGTGACAAACTCATAGCTAAAAAATGTTCACATTCTTGATGGGAAATGTAAACGTTCCAACTGACAACTAGTGCAAAAACATCCCTAGAACCAGACCTGGTGCTAGAAGTTTCTAGACTGTATCGCATAGTCACTGCTGGGGTCAAGGGGGACACACAAAAGGTTCCCTGGCCAACCCCACACTTCAGGGAGCATGTGGGATCTAGACTAGGCTCTGTGTTGGGTGAGCTTGGCCAGGAGCAGACTTCCTCAGGCCTGAAATTCCTCGGCCATCACACTCACCAACAGCTCTCCACCGAGTCCCGCTGCCCACAGGCTCATACACGCAGCCACATCAGCAGGGGAGGTTCTCCAACTGCAGAAAACACCTCTCCAAGAATGTCCCATCATTTACTTTTTGAAAATATTCACATAGTTCATGTGCTTTTGGTTGAAGATATCATCATTAGGGGGTCTTCAGGCATTTTAGAAAGAGCTCTGGTTGAGCAGTGGTTAAGCACTAGACTGCTAACTGAAAGGTCAGCAGTTCAAACCCACCAGCCTTTTCTGGGAAGAAAGATGTGGCAATCTTATTCCATAAAGATTTACAGCCTTGGATACCCTATGGGGCAGTTCTACTCTGTCCTACTGGGTCACTATGAGTTGGAATCGACTCAACAGCAATGGGATTGGGTATTTTAGGTGATGGCTGTTTCCTTTCCCTGGAAGAGCAAGGTTAAGAAAATTAGCATCTATTGCTTCCCTTTGTGTGAAAACGGGGTGTGGGATACATTACGCACATAAATGTTGCAAATGTTTTATATACATAGAGTGTCTCTGGAAGGATGTAAAAGAAACTGGTAAAAGGGGTTGTCTTTGGGGACAAAGACTGGGAGCCTGGGGTGAAAAGTTGATTTAATTTGCATTTGATTTCCTTTTGCACTTTCATTAATCAAGACTATTTGAGGTGTAAAATAAGACAATTCCAATTGCCCTAGCAAAAAGGAAAGGAAAGGAAAAGAAAGAGAAAATAAGGTATTTGTTGATTCATATAACCAAAAAGTCACGAGTTCTAGCTTTCAGGCATGGTGGGATCCAGGCTTTCATATAATATAGACAATATTCTCTCCCACTCTCTCTCTTCTGACTCTGCTTTCTTCTATGTTGTCTTGGACTCAGACAGTCTACCCTCTCGGACCTCACCTCCTTCTATTCCCCCTCCTGCTTACTCTGCTCCAGCTACACTGGCTTCCAGCACACCAGACATTCTCCTGCTTCAGGACCTCTACACTTCCTCCCATGTGGTGTCAAGACAGCCTCTATCAACATCAAACTGACATACTAATAATAGAGAATTCTGAGAGAAAGAGACCTTTTTCTTCCCGAGAGTTCCAGCAAAATCCCAGGAGTCTCATTGGACAAATCACTGTGGCTTGAGGGATGGAATGCTCTGATTGGCTGGGCCTGGGTCATGTGACATCCCTGGAGCTTGTGGAGATGATGGTGTCAGATGGGAGGACTGAGGGAGACAGGGAAGGACTGTTCTTCAGCAGAAAATCAGTTGCTATGACTAGAAGAAAAGGGAATGGATGTAAGGAGGGCTTCCACTACACTGTTGTTTAAATTTTTAAAAACATTTACATGTATTCGAGCCCTGGTGGCATAGTGGTTAAGAGCTTGACTGCTAACCAAAAGGTTGGCAGTTCAAATCCATCAGCTGTGGGGTCTTACAAGCTTCCGAGCGGCCATCTGAGATGCATCTGCTAGTCCCATCCCGTCCGAAGGAAAGGAGAATGAAGAAAACCAAAGACACAAGGAAATATTAGCCCAAAGGAATAAAGGGCCACATGTACCATGGCCTCTCCCAGCCTCAGCCCAGAAGAGCTAGATGGTGCCTGGATGCCACCACCAACCTCTCTGACAAGAATCAAAACAGAGTCCTGGGCAGAATTCGAACTCTAAAAAAAGACCAGATTTACTGGTCTAACAGAGTCTGGAGGAACCCCTGAGACTATGGCCCCGGACACTCTGCTAACTCACAGCTGGGACCACTCTCGAACCCTACTTTTCAGATAAGTATTGGACTGGCCTATGAAACAAGCAGTAGGGCACTTGAGGAAGTAGCTTCCTGATTCAATTAAATACCCAAGACCAAGTGGGCAACTCCTGCCCAGGGGCAGGATGAGACGGCAAGAAGGCACAGGAACTGGATGAGTGGACACAGGGTACCTGGGGTGAAAAAAGGGGAGCATGGCATCACATTGCGGGGATTGCAACCAATGTCCCCGAACAGTGGGTGTGTAGATTTTTGAATGAGAGATTAACTTGAGCGGTAAACTTTCACCTAAACAACAGTTTAAAAAAAAAAAAAATCCACCAGCTCCTCCTTGGAAACGCTATGGGGTAGTTCTACTATGTCCTATAGGGTCACTATTAGTGGAATCGACTAAATGGCAATGAGTTTTATACATGTACTACTTTTTAAATTTAATTTTTAATTAATTTAATTTTGAGTGAACTCAAAAGATAATAGGGTATACATACTACAACACACGTGAATCTCAAAGACATTTGTAAAACTTCAGCTTCAGGCTTTCCTCACCTTGACAGTCCAATTTGCTTCAAGTGCCCGAGGAAAAACTTGACACACACCGACTACTAGCTGCAGGTGGAAACTGTTTTCTTTTGTCTGCACTTCCAGTTAAACTCTTTCAGGATTTAGTAAGGAGTCACAAAGTTGAATCACTAATAAAATCTAACAACTGTTCACATTCTTTATCATAAAAACAGAGGTCGAACAGAGGGACTCCGCCCCCGTCCCCCACACACACAGCTTACAAAGGATGCGCTCTGCTCCCAGCTCTTCTTTCTTGGTGGTAGTCATGTCCTTCCTCTGTCTTCTTGCTTCTCCCTCCTATTATCTTTGGTAAGATAAAAGGCATGACTCTATCAAGGGTGTGACTTCGCTAAGGTTGGTGACTTCCAATGCATCAGACCCTAATTCTGCCTTATTAACATAACAAATGGAATCTTATCTTCATTAACAGAAAAATCATAAACTTATCCTTATTAACATAACCTAAACCTGCCTTCTGAACATAATCAACACAACCCATTCACAAATGGGATCACAACCACAAGCAGAGGTTAGGATTTACAACACATTAGAAAATGGAAGTTAAGGTGGTGGAGCCAACATGGTGCTATAGGCAGAAGCACCATGCTGTCCCTCTGCAGCAAAGACCTTAAAAACTAGGCAAAACTGATACAAACATCAATCCTGGAACCCTAAGCATCAATGAAGGAATAAAGAACTTGATCAATAACCAAATGGAACAAGAAACTGGCAGAGAACCCTACCAGCTGACACAGAAGGGATACCTTCTCTTGGACTACAGCCACCAAGGAACACAGACAGGGAGTACAGGAAGGCAACAGGAGACAGAGCACCCAGTAACCAGGGATACATGCTTTCCCACCCTCCTTCGTTGTACAAGGTCTCCACTGCTTGCCAATGGGAAACAGCCAGTCGGACTAAGAGATACCACTTCACTGCTGCCCGGAGTCATCATCTTGGACCTCAGCCACCAAGAACTGTGGATAGGAAGTACAGGAAGGCAACTTCAAGGAGCTCCCAACAAGAGACAGACCACCCCGTAACCGGAGATACACGCTTTCCCACCTCCACACAACCCCACTTATTACTTCTGTGAGGCCTGTGCCCTTTTCAAACAGGCCACCATCGCTCAGACAGAGAGACACCAGCTCACTGTTCCTCAGGTCCACCCCGCTCCCACCAGCTGGCCACTTTAGTGCAATTTTTTTTTGTTTTCTTGTTTTGTTTTTTGTTGTTGTTACTGCTACTTCTCTCTCTCTTCCTTCCTTCCTTTCCTTTCTCCTGCCCAGCTAGCTTTGCTATCTCTTCCTTCTTTCCTTTCCTTTCTTTGTTTGTTTACTTCTTTTTTTTTTCTTCCTTTCTTTTGTTTCTTCTCTCTATCTCCTTTCCTAAGTTTCCTTTCTCCAGCCACCTAGCCCTGTGCACCATCCCTGATCCTTCTAGAGTGGCTGTGCTGTGCCACTTGGCAGAAAATCACTGGCACGTGGCCTCCCAGGGTTTGTGCCTTCATCACTGACCAGCTCCCTCAGTGTCATTTTATCAATTTATTTATTGTTTCTTTGCTTTTTTTTGTTTTGTTTTTTTTTTTTTCTTTTTTGGTGTTGTTGATTCTTCTCTCTCTCTCCCTTCCTTTCTTTCCTTTCTCCCACCCACCTAGCCACATATGCCACCACTGTGATATATGGTAGGCTGTGCTGTACCTCTTGGCTGGGCAGCCTCTAGCAAACGGTCTTCCCAGGTCTGGGCTACTGAACAAGCCAGCTCCCTCAGCTCCATATTTTTTATTTTTTTTTTGTCTCCCCTTCTCCCTTTTTCTTCTGCCTCCCACCTAGACCCTGTGCTGCCTCTGCCTCTTGCTGATGGGCCATGCCATACCACCCAGTGAGAGAGACATCAGCTCGCTAACACCCAATTCTGTCCTGCCCCCAATGGCCCACTTGCCTACCATCATATTTTCTTCTATTGTTATTGTTTTTATTTTATTTTATTGTTGGTTGGTTGGTTTCTTCTCTCTCTTTGCCCTCTTTCCTTTCCTTTCTCCCACCTCCAAGCCTCTTCTGGATAGGCTGAAATGCTCCACTCAGAGTCATCAGCACAGAGTCTCACAGTGCCTACCCCACTCACGTCTGCCAAATCATACCCTGTCGCCATTTTATTTATTTTTTCTTATTTCCTTCACCTTTTTATTTTTTTACTTTTAATTCTCTTCTTTCACTTACCCACTTAGCTCCACAGATAACATCCTTTCCCTTCCCTCCAGCCTATTAGTGCCTCAAGCCAAGTGCTGTGCTCCTGAGTTGTTTCCACCTGGTCCTCTGAACCCCACCCTGACTATCCCTCAGCCCCATCCACTTGGGAGCTCAGAGGTCACTTTATAGCAATAGGTGCACACATCAAAAAACAAGAAAGGGATAAAATCAAAACATTACCTATACAACTCTAACAAATAGAAAGGGAACAGTGAAAGAAGTCCACAGACAAGAAGAGATATGAAATAATAAAGATCAGAGCAAAAATAAATGAAATAGACAATAGAAAGAATTAACAAAATCAAAAGTTGGTTCTTGAAAGGATCCCCAAAATCGCCAAACCGTTGGTCTAATTGACAAAAGAAAAACAGGAGAGGATGCAAATAACCAAAATAAGAAATGAAATGGGGGACATTCCTGGAGTCACAACTGAAATAAAAAGGACTAAAACAGAGTACTATGAAAAACTATACTCGGACATAAAAACCCAGAGGAAATGGACAAATTTCTAGAAACACACTACCTCCCTCAACTAACACAAACTGAGGTAGAAAATCTGAACAGACAAATAACAAGAGAAGAGAGTGAAAAGTTTATTAAAGACAAACTACCAACAACAAAAACAGTCCTGGCCCACATGGCTTTACTGGAGATTGCTACTAAACATTAAGAGAAGAGCTTACAATACTACTTAAAATAATTCAGAACATAGAAAAGGAAGGGGTCCTTCCGAACTGAATCTATGAAGCTAGTGTATCCTTGATACTAAGAACAGGAAAAGATACCACAAAAAAAGAAAATTGCAGAACATTATCTCTCATGAATATAGATGCGAAAATTCTCAACAAAATTCTAGCCAATAGAATTCAGCTGCATATCAAAAAAAATAATACACCACAAACAAGTGGGATTCATACAAAGGTGAATGCGAAGATGTATGCAAAGATGTTTCAACATTAGAAAATCGATCCACCCACATATATAAAACAAAAGAATCACATGTTCATCTCAGTCAACAAAGAAAAGGCTTTTAATAAAGTCCAACACATATCCACGATAAAAATTCTCAATAAAATAGGTGTAGAGAGGAGATTTCTCAACATAATAAAGGGCATCTGTAGAAAACCAACAGCCAACATCAACCTTGCTCTTCATAGCAAGTCTATTGTTGTTGTTGTTTTACTGGCAGGAATTTTTAAAAAAGGATGTAAATTTTGGATTCATTGCTGGGAGTTTGGATGCTTATGCACTGCTAGTGGGGATGTGAAATGGTACAACCATTTTGGAAATCGATATGGCACTTTCTTCAAAAGTTAAAAATAGAAATATCATGGCAATCCCATCCCTAGGAATATATCCTAGAGACATGAGAGCCATCACACGAATAGAGAGTGCACACCCGTGTTCATTGCAGCACTATTCACAACAGCAAAAACATGGAAACAACCTAAATGGTCAACAGACAAATGGATAAACAAATTATGGTACATACAAACAATGGAATGCTATGCAATGATAAAGAACAATGATGAATCCGTGAAACATTTGACAATAAGGATGAAGCTGGTGGGCATTATGCTGAGTGAAATAAGTCAGTCACAAAAGGACAAATATTGTATAAGACCACTCAAGAAAAGGTTTAAACACAGAAAAAAGCATTCTTTGATGGATACAAGGTGGGGAGGGAGGAGAGAGGAACTCACTAACTAGAGAGTAGACAAGAATCATTTTAGGTGAAGGGCAGGAAACACCCAGTACAAGGGGAAGTCAGAACAACTGGACCAAAGCAAAAGCTAAGAAGTTTCCTGAGCACAACCAAACACTTTGCAGACAGAGTACCTGGGGCTGGGAGCTGAGGACCATGATTTTGGGGGACATCTAGGTTAATTGGCATAGCAAAGTTTATTAAACGAATGCTCTGCATCCGACTTTGGTGAGAAGGGTCTGGGGTCTTAAAAGCATTTGAGCAGCCATGTAGATGTATCAATAGGTCCTAACCCACTTGGAACAAAGGAGAATGAAGAATACCAAACACACAAGGAAAATATTAGCCCAAGAGACAAAAGGGCCACATAATTCAGAGACTCCATCAGCCTAAGAGCCAGAAGAACTAGATGGTGCCCGACTACCATCAATGACAGTCCTAACAGGGAATACAACAGACAGTTCCCGAAGGAGTGGGAGAAAATTGTGGCGCAGAACTCAAATTCATGTAAAAAAAAACAAGAGTTAAGTGTCTATCCAAAGATTAATAGATAAACAAACCATGGTACATATACACAATGGAATACTACAAAACAATGAAGAACAATGATGCATCCGCAAAACATCTCAAAACGTGGATGAATCTAGAAGGCATTACATTGAGTGAAATATTTAGTCACAAAAGGACAAATAAATAGTGCATGAGACCACTATTATAAAACCTTATGAAAAGGTTTATGAACAGAAAGAAAAAATCTTTGATGGTTTCTAGGGAGGGAAGGTGTGGGAAGAGAAAAAATCTAACTAGACAAGAGGTTCATGGTAACTTTGGTGAGGTGTAGGACAGCACACAGTGGAACCCTGCTGGTGCAGTGCTTAAGATCTCTGCTGCTAAACAAAAGGTTGGCAGTTCATACCCACCAGATGCTCCTTGGAAAATGTAAGGGGCAGTTCTACTCTACCATGTAGGGTTCCTTGAGTCGGAACTCACTCAACAGCAACGGGTTTGATATTATGTTTATTTACTTTTTTCTGAAGTCGGTACGCAGTACTGGGGAGGTCAGCACAACCTAACAAAGGTAAGTTCATAGAAGTTTCACAAATACATCTAAAAGCCCTGAAGGACCAAATTACAGGGCTGACAGCTGGGGACCATGGTCTCGGGGTCATGTAGCTCTATAGGCATAACAGTGTCATGGGTTGAATTTTGTCCTTAAAAATATGAGTGTCAGTTTGGCAAGGCCATGATTCCCATTACTGTGACCTTCAATTTGTGATTCAAGTAATTTTCCTCTGTGCTGTAATTCCTAATCTCCGCCTGTGATTCGTGAGGCAGGATTGGGCCATATTTCTGTTCAGAATATTAGTGAGTTTTCTGTATAGCCTTTTTCTCCCCCCCCCCCACCCCCAACATGTTTCCCTGAAACATGTCACTACTTCCTGAAAATACATATCAACCTTAGCAAAGTGATCAGCTTTTGGGTCCATGTTTTCAAGCAACTGATGTAGTTTAGAAAACACTCCAGCTCCTCTTTTCACTGTAAATGTTTTGACAATTTCTCTCCTCCCTCTTCCTCGCTTCTTTCTTTCTTCTTGATCATTTCCTATATCTTCAAAATCCATTAAGTCCTTGTCTTGGATCGAATTGTGTCCTCCCAAAATATTTGTCAACTTAATTGAGCCACGACAGCCAGAGTTGTGTGGTTGTCCTCCAGTTTGTGATCAGATGTTATTATACTCGCTTTTCTAAATCCCACCCTCTGTGATGTTAATGAGGCAGGATCAGAGGCAGTTATTTTAATGGGGCAGGACTCAACTACATGATTAGGATGTATCCTGAGTTAATCTCTTTTGACCCGGAGTCTCTTCTCTGAGAAACTCCTAGACCCAGGGGAAGATTGATGACGAAGACCTTATCCCCAGAGCTGACAGGGAGAGAGAGAGCCTTCCTTCCCCTGAAGCTGGCACCCTGAATTTGGACTTCTAGCCTGCTAAACTCTGGGAAAATACATTTCAGTTAAAGCCCTCCACTAGCGCTTTTACTCTTTTAGCAGCACTAGAAAACTAAGAGAGTCCTGATCAGTCAATTTCCCTTCACCGTGATCTATAAGCTATTCCCCGTCGGCGATCTCAAGCTCTAAATTCAGCGTCCTTTCCACTTGGACGACTTTTCCACCCATCTCTTCCGTCATATTATCCCCATCAGAGGCCTCGGGCAAGATCACTTAACTCCTTCAAACTCATCACATGCACTCAACTTTTCTACAGCGTCCCTGTAAATCGGAATCGACTCGAAGGCAACAGGTTTACGCCAGTCGTGAAAATTTCTCCATGATTCCTGTACAGCAGATTTCTAGGGTGATTCGTTTCTGGATTACAGTTGTAAGGGTCGCAGAAATCAGATTCCGTGACTGCTTGGGAAAACTATAACGACCATAGTCAGTGAGGGTTCTACCAAAATACATTACAAGCTGCTAGTGATAGGTGTAGGACCTTCGTTCCTCCTCCACAAGCTTACAGCCTCAGGAATTATTCCTCCTCCTGTGTGGCTATCCTGAGAAGGCAGGCCCGGCAATCTAATTCTAAAAACTCAGCCATTCCAACGCTGTGGAGAACAGATCAACTGTGACACACATGGAGTTGCCATGAGTCAGAAACGACACAACGGCAACTGGCTTTTGACCCTCCACCTGTGTGACCTCGTGTCTAGCACTGTGCTAAGTGCTGGGCCTGCGTTCCTTCTTGCTCTTCGCGGCAAGCCTACTGTCCTTGTTGCTGTTTCACTGGCAGGAATTTAAAAAAAAAACCAGAAAACAACAGACTTTCGAGAAGCTGTGGGAGCTTGGACTCTTAGGCACTGCCGGTGGGAATATAAAAGGGTATAACCATTTTGGTAATCGATATGGCACTTCCTTAAAAAGCTATAAAAGGAAATATCACAGCAATCCCACCCCTAGGAATACATCCCAGAGAAATAAGAGCCGTCACACAAACAGACGTATGCACACCCATGTGCATCGCAGCCCTGTTCACAATAGCAAAATGATGGAGACAACCTAAATGCCCATCAGCAGACGGACGGATAGGCAAATTATGCTACATACACGTGATGGAATAGTATGCAACCATAAAGAACAATGGTGAATCTGTGAAACATCTCACAACATGGATGAATCTGGAGGGCATTATGCTGAGTGAAGTGAGTCAGTCACAAGACAACCAATATTGTATGAGACCACGAGTCTAAGAACTCAAGAAAAGGTCGAAACAAAGAAACAAGCGTTCTCTGATGGTTATGAGGATGGGGGGGTGGTGCAGAGGAAATCACTAACTAGACAGTAGACAAGAATCGTCTTAGGTGAAGGGTAGGACAACACACAATACAGGGGGAAGTCAGCACAACTGGACCAAAGCAAAAGCTAAGAAGTTTCCTGAACACAACCAAACACTTTGAGGGACAGAGTGGCTGGGGCGGAGGGGTGGGGATCATGATTTCAGGGGACATCTAGGTCAATTGGCATAACAAAGTTTATTAAGCAAATGTTCTGCACCTCACTTTGGTGAGAGGCGTCTGGCGTCTTAAAAGCTTGCGAGCAGCCATCTACAGACATCGATAGGTTCCAACCCACTTGGAGCAAAGGAGAATAAAGAATACCAAAGACATAAGGAAAACAGCTCAAGAGACAAAGAGGCCACGTAAACCAGAGACTGCATCAGCCTGAGACCAGAGAAACCAGATGGCGCCTGGCTACCATCAATGACCGCCCTGACAGGAAGCACAACAGAGACTCCCCGACGGAGTGGGAGAAATCTGCGGCGCAGAACTCAAATTCACCTCTAAAGGGCAGACCTAAGTTCCCATCAAAAGACAAATGGATAAGCAAACTATGCTACATACACACAGTGGAATCCTACACAACAATAAAGAACAAGGATGCGTCCATGAATCATCTCATGACATGGATGAATCTGGAAGGCATTATGCTGAGTGACAGAAATCAATCACTAAAGGACAAGTTAGTACTGTATGAGACCACTATTATAAAAACCTGTGAAAAAGTTTTACCAACAGAAAGAAACCATCTTTGACAGTTTCTAGGGAAGGGGAAATGTGGGAAGGGCCACGATCCAGAGAGTTGTGTGGTTGTCCTCCATTTTGTGATCAGATGTTATTATACTCGCTTTTCTAAATCCCACCCTCTGTGATGTTAATGAGGCAGGATTAGAAGCAGTTATTTTAAGAAGGCAGGACTCAACTACACGATTAGGTTGTATCCTGAATCAATCTCTTTTGACCCGGAGTCCCTTCTCTGAGAAACTCTTAGACCCAGGGGAAGATTGATGACAAAGACCTTATCCCCAGAGCTCACAGGGAGAGAGAGAACCTTCCTTCCCCTGAAGCTGGCACCCTGAATTTGGACTTCTAGCCTGCTAAACTCTGAGAAAATACATTTCGGTTAAAGCCCTCCACTTGTGGTTTTTCTGTTTTAGCAGCACTAAGACTAAGAGAGTCCCGAGTTCTCAATTTCCCTTCACTGTGCTCTGTAAGCTCCTCCCCATTGGCGATCTCAAGCTCTAAATTCAGTGTCCTTGCCTCATGGACAACTTTTCCACCAATCTCTTCCATCTTATTATCCACATCAAAGGCTTCGAGCAAATTCACTTAACTCCCTCAAACTCATCACATGCACTCAACTTTGCTATAGTGTCTCTATGAGTCGGAATTAACTCGAAGGCAACAGGTTGATGCCAATCATGAAAATTTCTCTATGATTCCTGTACAGCAGATTTCAAGGGTGAGTCATTTCTGTATTACAGTTGAAAGGGTTACAGAAATCAGATTTCATTAATGCTTGGGCCAAATATAACAACTATATTCAGTGAGGATTCTGGTAAATACATTATGATCTGCCTGTGATTTGGTATAGGACCTGATTCCTCCTCCACAATCTTAGTGCCTCAGGAATTATTCCTCCTCCTTATGGCTTCCCACAGAAGAAAGTCCTGGCAATCTAATTCCAAAAAGTCAGCCATTCGATCTCTATGGAGCATAGATCAACTGTGACCCACATGTGGTTGCCACGAGTCAGAATCAACTCAATGGCAACTGGCTTTTTACCCTACCCCCCGTGCTTCCTCCATGTCTACACTGTGTTCAGTGCCGTGCATGCATTCCTTCTTGCTCTTTGCAGCAAACCTAGGTAGCTGTCGTCGTTTTTTGGTGCCCTGAAGTCAGTTCCAACTCATGGCGATTCTGTGTACGGCAGAGTGGAAAACTGCTTGGTCCTGTGCCATGCTCACAATCTGTACTATGTTTGAGCCCTTTTTTGCAGCCACTATGTCAATCCATCTCGTTAAGGGTCTTTCTCTTTTTCAATGATGCTCCATTTTGCCTAGCATGATGTCATTCTCCAGGGACTGATCCCTCCTGATAATATGTCCAAAATATGTGAGACAATGTCTTGATATCCTAGCTTCCTAGGATCATTCTGGTTGTACTTCTTCCAAGACTGATTTGTTCCTTCTTCTGACAGTCCATGCTAGATTCAATATTCTTTTCCAACATGAGAATTCAAATTAATCAAGTCTCTTTGGTCTTCCTTTTTCACTGTCCAGCTTTCGCATGCATACTAGCTGATTGAAAACACTGTGGCTTGGGTCTGGCCCAGCTTAGTTCTCAAAGTGACATCCTTGCTTTTGAAATCTTTAAAAGATCTTTTGCAGCAGATTTGTCCAATGCAATACATCCCTTGATTTCTTGACTGCTATTTCCATGGACATTGTTTGTGGATCCAAGTAAAACGAAATCCTTGACAACTTCAGTATTTTTTCCATTTGTCTTGATGTTACTTATTGGTCCAGTTGTGAGGATTTTTGTTTTCTTTATGTTGAGGTGTATCCATACTGAAGACTGTATACACATACACGCACTGACACACACACACTCTCTCTCACACACATACTCTCTCTGTGTCACACACACACACTCTCTCTCTCACACAGACTCTTTCTCTCTCTCTTCACATACATATACACACACTCTCTCTCACATTGACACTGTCCTGCTCAATTTTTCACCACAGTTCTCACACCCCCTATATATTATTTTTCTGTGTATGGTCTGTCTTCCCATTAGAACTTCAGCTTTACAAGGGCAGGAATCTATCTCTTGGTCCTGGCTGTATCCTCAACACCTCACACAGTACCTGGCAAGCAGTAAACCCATCGTCATCAAGTAGTTTCCGATTCATGGGGACCCCTAGTGTTACAGAGTTGAACTGCTCCATCAGGTTTTCTTGGCCCTTAAGTCCCTTGTTGGCACAAACGGTTTACTCTCAGTTACTAACAGAAAGATTGGTAGTTCTAACCCACCCAGAGGCACCTCAGAAGAAAGGGCTGTTGATCTACTTCCATAAAGATTACAGCATCAGACTTCCAGGTAACATGGCACTATAGACAGAAGCACCATGCCGTCCCTCCAAAGCAAAGATCCCAAAAACTAAGCCAAACAGAGAAAATGTCAATCCTGAAACCCTAAGCATAAGATGAAGAGATAAAGAACTCAGCCAAGCACCAAATAGAATAAGAAACTGACAGAGAACAGAAGGTGAGGAGAGGTACATGCAGAGGTCCCCTATCAGCTAACACAGCATGGATCTGCCATCTTGGACTCCTATTGGAGATCGGTGAACAGGGGGTATGGGAAGCAGCTTCACGGAGCTTCCAGCAGAAAACTGAACAACCAGTAACAAGCAATATATGCTTTCCCATCCCCCACCCTTCCTCACCCCTACTCAGCCTCCTCTGCTTCCTGCAGGCACAGTCTCTTAGCAAGGAAACACTGGCTTCAGCCCAGTTGTGCTTGGATTCCACCTTCCCACACAGACCAGCTCCCTGAGTGCTGTTTGTTGGCTGCTGGTGTTGCTTTTTTGCTTCTTTTGATTCTTCCATACATCTCACCACTCCCTCTCCTTTCTCTCAAATACCTGGCTCTGTGCACCATCTTTGCCACTTTCTGAGAGGCTGTGAAGCACCGCTCAAGTGTGGGACTGCTTCCCCGCCCATGCTGCCACATTGGTGGGATCCAGGGCTTTTTGTTTGTTCGTTTGTTTTGAATTGTTTCTTTGTTTTCTTTTTCTTTTCTCAAATTGGGAGCCCACTCTAGCTGGGCAGTACCACGCGGCTTGGGACCCACCCCCTCAGTTTGCCCAGAAGTGCAGAGAGATCCCTGATGGAATTTCTTTTATCTTTTTATTTTTCTGGTTTTTTTTTGGGGGGGGGGTTCTTGTTCTTTTTTTATTTGCTTTGTTTTCTTTTCTCTCTTTTTCCCTTTTTGTCTTTCTTCACTAGTCACTTTCTCATATCTCTATACTTACCTTCTCTTCCTGTCTCCTGAATACCTGGTGCTGAGTGACACTTCTACCCCTTTTGCCAGGCTGTACTTCAAGGCCTGGGAGCAACTTCTCCAGACCTCGCGGCCACACTGGTGGGATCCCTGGGGGCTTTTCTTTTTTCTTTCTAATTTTTTAAATTCATTTCTTTCTTTCTTTCTTTTCCTTCTTCCTCTCCTTTTTGTTTTTCTCCATTTCTCAGCCTCTCATCTCTCCTCTCCAAAAGCAAGCCCCCTTAGCACTCTTTTTTGTTTGTATGTTTTTGACTCCTGTTCCTCTCTCCTCTTTCCCATACCCATCTTAGCTCCATACATCACAATCTCCGCCTTCCATCCTCCTACCTTCAGTGTGTGCTGAACATCACACCCCCCAAGCAGCACAAGCACAGCCTACTGGAACCTGCCCTGCACTAATTACTGGCCCGCCCTGTTCACCCTAGTACTTGCCAGAAACAACCCATCCCAGCAACTCCTCTTCAGCTAGATCTACCCTGCTGTACCATATCTGAGCAATTGACCCTGCCGATTGGAGAAGGAGGTGAAAAATATCGTGCCCACAGATGAGCAAACAACAAGGAACACACAGCCTGCCTGCTCTGACATAACCAAATAAAACAAAAAAGCAGGAGGAAACAAACAAATCTATAATCATTAAAAGAAGAAAATAACTACTGAATGCCCTGAAGACAGCAGACAATATCAAAACATTTACAAAAACAGGACAGGACTGTTCCAGTAGGCGTCCAAAATAAAACACCATATGAATTTCCATAGAAGAAAAGGCATTAAAACTACCTGATAGGGAATTCAAATCTCTGATATTCAGAGCTATCCAAGCGTTGAAGCAAAAAGCAGACAAAAATGAGGAAAAAAATAGACAAATTAATGGAAAAGGCAGACAAAGTCATGGAAACTACAGACAAAAAATGGAAGAATTCAGGAAAATAATGCAGGAACAAAATGCCAAAATAGATTCCCAACTAGAAATCATACAGAAACAACAATTATAAATCCAAAAGGTAAACAGCAAGATTTCAGAAATGGACGGTGTCATAGAAGGGCTGAGGAGCAGGTTTGAAACGGTGGAAGACAGGATCAGAGAACTTGAAGATAAACACTTGGATACAACTCTGTTTGAGGAAAAATCAGAAAAAAAAAATGAAGAAAAATGAAGAGACCCTGAGAATTATGTGGGATACAATCAAAAGCAAAAATTTGCAAGTGATCAGAGTTCCAAAACAGGGGAAAAAACAGAAAACACAGAAAGGATCATTGCAGAACTACTGACAGAAAACTTCCCCATATCATGAAAGGTGAAAAGCTGGCTATCCAAGAAGTTCAATGAACCCTATATAGGATAGACCCCAAAAGAAAATCACCAAGGCATATCATAATCACACTCATCAAAACCAAAGACAAACAAAGAATCCTGAGAGCAGCTCGAGAAAAACAAAAAGTCATATACAGAGGAGAAACAATAAGACTAAGCTCAAATTATTCGGTAGAAACCATGCAAGAAGGCAATGGGATGACATACATAAAACCTTGAAAGAAAACAATTGCCAGCCAAGAATATATCCTGCAAAACTCTTGTTCAAATATGATGGTGAGATTAGGACATTTCCAGATAAACAGAAATGAAGGGAATATGTAAAAACCAAATCAAGCTTACAAGAAGTATTAAAGGAAGTCCTTGAATCTGAGAACAAACAACATCAGCTCACAGGCTGATCTAGGATGCAGGGTCATACCAGCCAGATACCAATCTAGGAAATGAACTCCCAAGGACTATACAAAATGAGAAGAAATACAACAGGGAATCAGAGAAGTTAATCTGTAAGTGAAAACAACATCAGAACAATAAAAGAGGGAATAAACGGTGAATAAATGGTGTAGGTATAGAACCTTCTAATGGAGAGGAAGACAAGGTGATACCAAGTAATAATAGACTGCTTCAAACTTAGGGAGATAAGGGTAAATTTCAAGATAACCACAAAGAAAGTTAACAAACCTACTCATCAAAAAAAGGGGGAAAAAATGAAGTCTCAGTAAAAACAAAACCTAAAAAAAACAAAACAAATGAAAAAAAAAAGCCACAAACAAAAGGAATTCAGCACAAGAGAGTAAGAGGAACAAAGAAAAAGTCAGCACCACAAAAAAAAAAGCACTACAAAATGACAGCAATAAATTCACACCTATCAATAATTACACTGAATGTAAATGGCCTAAATGCACCCATAAAGAGACGGAGAGTGACTGAATGGATAAAAATCCAGGATCCATCAATATGCTATCTACAAGAGACACGCCTTAGAAACAAAGATCTAAATTTATTAAAAATCAAAGGATGGAATAAAATATATCAAGCAAACAACTACCAAAAAAAAAGGAGTGGCAATACTAATCTCAGATAAAATAGGCTTTAAAACAAAATCCACCATAAAAGACAAAGAAGACACTATATAATGATTAAGGGGATGATCCAACATGAAGACATAACCATCATAAACATCTACGCACGAATGACAGGGCTCCAAAATACATAAAACAAACTCTAACAGCACTGAAAAAGGAAATTGACAGTTCCACAATAATAGTAGGAGAATTCAACACACCACTCTCAGTAAAGGACAGAACATCTAAAAAGAAACTCAACAAAGATACAGAAGACCTAAAGGGCACAATCAGCCAACTTGACCTCATAGACATATAGAACACTCCACCCTACAGCTGCAAAGTACACATTCTTTTCCAATGCACATGGAACATTCTCCAGAATAGACCACATCTTAGGCTATAGAGCAATCCTCAACAAGATACAAAAAGTTGCGATAATACAAAGTATCTTCTCTGACCACAATGCCATCCAGGTAGAAATTAACAGCAGAAAAAGCAAGGAAAAAAAATCAGTTACATGGAAACTGAATAACACCCTGCTTACAAACCACTGAGTAATAGAAGAAATCAGAGATGGAATCAAAAAATTCCTAGAATCAAATGAGAATGAAAATATATCATACCAAAACCTTTGGCAAAGGCAAAGGCAGTCCTCAGTGGACAATTTATAGCAATATATGCACACACTAAAAAAGAAGAAAGGGACAAAATCAAAACATTAACTACAGAACTCAAACAAATAGAAAGAGAACAGCAAAAAAAAAAAAAAAGTCCACGGCCACCAGAAGAAAGGAAATAACAAAGATCAGAGCATGAATAAATGAAATAGAGAATAGAAAAACAATAGAAAGAATCAACAAAACCAAAAGTTGCTTCTTTGAAAGAATCAACAAAATTGACAAATTGCTGGCCAGGCTGACAAAAGAAAAACAGCAGAGGACACAAATAACCCAAATAAGAAATGAAATGGGGGACATTACAACAGACCCAACTGAAATAAAAAGGATCATAACAGAGTATTATGAAAAACTATACTCCAACAATTTTGAAAACCTAGAGGAAATGGATAAATTTCTAAAACTCACTACCTACTCAAACTATCACAAAGTGATGTTGAAAATCTGAACAGACCCATAACAAGAGAAGAGATTGAAAAGGTAATAAAAAAAAAAAGTCCCAACAAAAAAAGCCCTGGCCCATATGGCTTCACTGGAGAATGCTACCAAACATTCAGAGAAGAGCTTATACCAGTACTGCTCAAACTATTTCAGAACATAGAAAAGGAAGCAACACTTCCAAATTCATTCTATGAAGCCAGCATAACCCTGATACCCAAACCAAGCAAAGACATCACAAAAAAGAAAATTACAGAGCAATATCTCTCGTGAATATATGTGCAAAAATTCTCAACAAAATTCTAGCCAATAGAATTCAGCATCATATCAAAAAAATAATACACCATGACCAAGTAGGATTCATACCACGTATGCAAGGATGGTTCAACATTAAAAAATCAATCAACATAATCCACCACATAAATAAAAGGAAAAAGAAGAGTCACATGACCATCTCAATTGATGCAGAAAAGGTATTCGACAAAATCCAACACCCATTCCTGATTAAAAAAAACTCTTCAATAAAATAGGTACAGAAGGGAAATTTCTCAAAATAATAAAGGGCATCTATGCAAAACGAACAGCCAACATCATTCTTAATGGAGAGAGGCTGAAAACATTCCCCTTGAGAACAAGAACAAGACAAAGATGCCCTTTATCACCACTCCTATTTAACATTGTGCTGGAAGATCTAGCTAGAGCAATAAGGCAAGAAAAAGAAATAAACGGTATCTAAATTGGTAATGAAGAAGTTAAACTGTCCCTGTTTGTGGATGATATGATACTATACATAGAAAACCCAAAAGGCTCCATAAGAAAACTACTTGAACTAATAGAAAGTTTCAGCAGAGTAGCAGGATACAAGCTAAACATAGAAAAGTCAGTTGGATTCCTATACACCAATAAAGAGAATGATGAAAAGGAAATCAGGGAAACAATACCTTTTATAATAGCCCCTAAAAAAATAAAATAGTTAGGAATAAATCTAACCAGGGATGTAAAAGACCTATACAAAGAAAACTACAAAACACTATTGCAAGAAACCAAAAGGGATCTACATAAATGGAAAAACATACCATGTTTACAGATAGGTAGACTCAACATTGTGAAAATGACAGTTCTACCCAAAGCAATTTACAAATACAATGCAATCCCGATCCAACTACCAACAACATTCATTAAAGAGATGGAAAAACTAATCATTAACTTCATGTGGAAAGGGAAGAAGCCCCAAATAAGAAAGCACTATTGAAGAAGAGGAATAAAGTAGGAGGACTCACACTACCTGACCTCAGAACCTACTATACAGCTACAGTAGTCAAAACAGCCTGGTAGTGGTACAACAACAGATACATTGACCAATGCAACAGAATTGAGAACCCAGACATAAATCCATCTACCTACAGTCACCTGATCTTCAACAAGGGCCCGAAGTCCATCAAATGGGGAAAGGACGGTCTTTTTAACAAATGGTGCTGGCAAGACCGGATGTCCATCTGCAAAAAAAGTTAAACTGCACCCATATCTCACACCATATACAAAAACTAATTCAAAATGGATCAAAGACCTAAATATACAGCCCAAAACTATAAAGCTCATAGAAGAAAAAATAGGATCAATGCTAAAGGCCCTAATACATGGCATTAACATCATACAAAACCATAACCAACAACACACAAACTCCAGAAGATAAGCTAGATAACTGGGATCTTCTAAAAATCAAACACTTATGCTCATCAAAAGACTTCACCAAAAAAGTGAAAAGAGAATCTATAGATTGGGAAAAAAATTTTGGACGTTACAAGTCAGACAAAGGTCTAATCTCTGTAATCTACAAGAAAATCCAACACCTCTACAACAAAAAGACAAATAATCCAATTAAAAAACGGGCCAAGGAAATGAACAGACACTTCACCAAAGAAGACATTCAAGCAGCCAACAGACACATGAGGAAATGCTCGCAATCACTAGCCATTAGAGAAATGCAAATTAAAACCACAATGAGATACCATCTCACCCTGGCATTACCGGCACGAATCAAAAAAAACTGGAAATAACAAATGTTGGAGAGGCTGCGGGGAGATCGGAACTCTTATGCACTCCTGGTGGGAATGCAAAATGATACAACCGTTTTGGAAAATCATATGGCACTTCCTTAGAAAGCTAGAAATAGAAATACCATACCATCCAGCAATCCCACTCCTAGGAATATATCCCAGAGAAATAAGAGCCGTCACATGAATAGACATATGCACACCCATGTTCATTGCAGCATTGTTCACAACAACAAAAAGATGGAAACAACCTAGATGCCCATCAACAAATGACTGGATAAACAAACTATGGTACATACACATGATGGAGTATTATGCAACTATAAAGAACAATGATGAATCTGTGAAGCATCTCATAACATGGATGAAACTGGAGAACATTACGCTGAGTGAAATAAGTCAATCACAAAAGGACAAATATTGTATGAGACCTCGACTGTAAAAACTCAAGAAATAGTTTACACACAAAAAGAAACAATCTTTGTTGGTTACAAGGGATAGGAGGGGTGGGGGGGAATATTAAACAGACAATAGATAAGTGGTAACTTTGGTGAAGGGTAAGAAGTATACAGTACTGGGGAAGCCAGCACAACTTATTCAAGGAAAGGTTATGGAAGCTCCAGAGACACATCCAAACTCCCTGAGGGACTGAACTGGTGGGCAGAGGGCTGTGGGGACCATAGTCTCGGGGAATGTCTAGCTCAGTTGGCATAACACAATTTATAAAGATAATGTTCTACATTCTACCTTGGTGAGTAGTGTCTGGGGTCTTAAAAGCCTGTGAGCAGCCATCTAAGATACTCCACTGGTCTCACTCCTTCAGCAGCAAGGGAGAATGAAGAAAACAAGATACAAGGGAAAGACTAGTCCAACGGACCAACGGACCACAACTACCATGGCCTCCACCAGACTGAGTCCAGTACAACTAGATGGTGCCCGGCTACCACCACTGACTGCTCTGACTGGGATCACAACAGAGGGTTCTTGACAGAGCTGGAGAAGGATGTAGAACAAAATTCTAACTCACAAAAAAAGACCAGACTTACTGGCCTGACAGAGACTAGAGAAACCCAAGAGTATGTCCCCCGGACACCCTTTCAGCTCAGTAATGAAGTCACTCCCGAGGTTCACCCTTCAGCCAAAGATTAGACAGCCTCATGAAACAAAATGATTCTAAGGGGACACAGCAGTCCAGGGACAAGGACTAGAAGGCAGGAAGGGACAGGAAAGCTGGTAATAAGGAACCCAAGGTTGAGAAGGGACAGTGTTGACATGTTGTGGGGTTGTTAACCATTGCCATAAAACAATATGTGTACTAACTGTTTACGAGAAACTGTTCTGTAAACTTCCATCTAAAGTACAATAAAAAAAGAAGAAAAAAGATTACAGCATCAAGGAAACCCTATGAAGCAGTTGTACTCTGTAAGACGTGGCGTCACCCATGAGTCGGAATTGACTCAACAGCAAAGGGTAACCTTTACAGAAGCAGGTCACCAGGCCTTTCTTCTGTGCCACCACTGGGTGGTTTTGAACCGTTAACTTTTCAGTTGAGTGGAAACTATTTGTGCCAGATGCTCAGTAATTCGTGGCTGAATGAAAGCATGGACGAGCATAAAGGAACAAGGAAGCTTCACCTTCAGGCCCTCCTGGTGGTGTCCACCACTGTCCTCAGCACCCTGCCATCTCCCCGGAGAAGCCTGCCTGAGCCTTGGTCCTAGCACATCCCACAGGGAACGCTGGCCCCTCTAAGAGGTCGTTTGAGGGGTTTCCTTGCAGAGAGCCAGTGTCCCCTGTACTCTACCTGGCCCCTCCCTGGATTTCCCCCACAGCAGGCCATATGGGTGTCACAGACTTTCCTTATGGACTGGGTGTAACTAGAGGGAAGGACTACTTTGTGGAAGGGACTTGTAAAAATATTGGCCAAATATGGCTTTTTCCATTGTGAGGATGGAGGAGGAAGAGGGTTTGAGGTGGAGATAAGAGGAGTATGGGCAAGGTTCAAAAGGGGGTAGGGGTGGGGGGGGGGTGGGGAAAGAGGGATGGAGGAAAAGGGATGGGGTGGGAGAAGAGAGAGGAAGATGGGTGGAGTGTGGGAACATTGGTGGGGTTCAGGGAAGAGGGATAGAGTGGGAGAAGAGTGGGAAAATGCGTGAGTGTGGGGGAATAGGGGTTGGGGGAGAGGAATTGGGGTGGAAGAAGAGGAAGAAGAGAAGTGGGTTGAGGGAACAGGGATAGGGTAGGAGAAGAGGGGGAAATGAGCAATGGTGGGGGAAAGAGTGATGGGAACGGAGAAGGGGTAGGACGACTGGAGAGTTTGGGGGAATAGGTGTTGGGGGAAGGACACACTAATGAAACCTTTCACCCGACACTTACGTTGAGTGTACTCCAGCTCCTCGGTAGCTCCCGACCTCAGCATCAGCTTCCCTTTTGTCTCTTGGGCATCTTCTGAGAATCTCCAGGCACCTTTCACAAAACCCCAACTTTGACCCCTAAGCATCCTGCCCTTCCCCCAGGTCTGAATTATTCCAATAATACGTCTTCAGCCAATGTGCAAATTGGAATTCTCTGGAGATGCAGCCATGACCCTCAAAGACCCTGATTCAGCAGCTGAGGCCAGGAAATGGTGTTTTTAACCAAGATCCCTGGTGATTCTGATGTAGGTGGCCACTCTGCTTCAGGAATTCCTAGCTAGGGTGGGGCTCAAGTAGGAGAAAAAAATTAATCAATAAGACCTCAGTTTCTGTCTAGGGAGAGGAAAGGGAGAAGTTATCATCTTCCAGTTGCTTTTCAAAATAAATTAGCACTTTCAGGTTATTTACATCATCAGTTACCTGTTCTAGAAACCCCTAGAAGGTGGGAGAAGCCTCCAAGACCTGTGGAAGAACTTTTCACATTGGAGGAAGGTCACAACAAAGAGGAGAGCTGTCTCAATGGCTTCTTCTCATGGAAGGTTGACGATCCTCCCAGCTCCCACCCAGGTCTAACAACCACTCCAGGCTGGCTGGGCAGATAGGATCGTGTGTACTGTTTAGCAGGGGCAACCTTTTCTCAAACTGAATAGTCCATTCAATCTCAACCCATAAAAGAGACTGACCAACAAGTAACCAGTAGCCATGGAGTCGATTCTAACTCGTGGTGACCCCATGTTTGTCAGAGTGGAACTGTGCTCCATAGGGTTTTCAACAGCTAATTTTTCTACAAATCACCAGGCCTTTCTTCAGAGGCACCTCTCATTGAACTCAAACCCCCAACATCTTGGTTAGTAGCCAAGTGCTTAACAGTTTGTGCCTCCCAGGGACCCCTTAAAAAGACTAAACAGATATTTGATTTGCTCAATTTTATTTTATACATATATATTCACATTGACTGATCCTGGTGCAATCAGTTAACACAATGAAGCCCTAATGAACTCAATTTTGTAATCAGGAGCTGGACGATTACAGGCTTTCGTCACCTTGAGAGTCCAATTTGTTTCAAGTGTCCAAGGAAAAACTTGACACACACCAACTAGTAGCTGCAAGTGGAAACCATTCTTTTGTCTGAAATTTCAGTTAAATTCACTAAGGATTTTGAAACGAGTCACAAGAAATTTGTTTCAAAGTTGAATCACTAACAAGATCTATCAACTATTTACATTCTTTATAAAAAACTGAGGTCAAAACAGAGACACTTCTCCCCTCCCCACACAACTTTCAAGGGATGCACTCCACGCTCAGCTCTTCTTTCTTGCTGGTAGTCTTGTCCTTCCTCTCTCTGTTTGCTTCTCTCTCCTTTTATCTCTTGTAAGATTAAAGGCATGACTCAATCAAGGGTGTGACTTCTGTAAGGGTGGTGACTTGAGATGCATGGGACCCTAATCCTACCTCAATAACATAACAAACAGAACAATATCTTCATTAACATAACAATTGTAAATTTACCATCAATAACATAGCCTAAACTTGCCTCCTGAGCATAATCGACACAACCCATTCACAAACAGGATTATAACCACAGGCAGAGGATAGGATTTACAACACATCATGAAATGTAAATTAAGGAGGCAGAGCCAACATTGGGCTATAGGCAGAAGTATGCTGTCCCTCTGCATCAAAGACTTAAAAAACTAAGTAAAACTGATACAAACGTCAATCCTGAAATCTTAAGCATCAAATGAACGAATAAAGAACTCGATCAATCACCAAATGGAGTAAGAAACTGATGGGGAAAAGAGAATGAGGAGAGCTAAGGAGTGGAGATCCCCCACCAGCTACTGTGCAATGGTTTCGCCATCTTGGAGTACAGCCACCAAGGAAAGCAGACAGCGAGTACAGGAAAGCAACTTCAAGGAGCTCCTAGCAGGAGACAAAGCACCCAGTAACCAGGGATACACACTTGGCCACCCCTCCATTGTTCTGCCCTCTACGCAGCCTCTGCTGCTGCCAAATCTGCCACGGTCACTTGGCCAGAGAGACACCAGCTCACTGACTCTCAGGTCCTCCCTGCGCCCACTGGCCAGCCTCTTCAGTGCCATTTTGTTTCGTTTTTTTGGCTTTATTTTGTTTGTCTTTTTGTTGATTCTCTCTCTCCCCCTTCCTTCTTTTTCTTTCTCCTGCCCAGCCAACTTCTCTATGTCTACCTTCCTTTCTTTCCATTCTTGGTTTGTTTGCTTTGTTCTTTTTTTTTTTCTTTTTTTTTTCCTTTTTTTTCCATTTCTTCTCTCGCTCTCCTTTCCTTTTTCCCACCTAGCTCTGGGCATTTCTACCGCCCCTTCTTCAGTGGCTATGGTGCACCACTTGGCAGAGAGTCACTGGCACGTTTCCTCCCCAGATTTGTGCCACTGTCACCGACCAGCTACCTCAGTGTCATTTTATTTACTTATTTATTGTTAATTTGTTTGGATTGGTTTTTTGTTGTTGTTGTTGCTACTGTTTTCTTTCTTTGTTGTTGTTGTTGATTTTTCTCTCTCTCTCCCTTCCTTTCTCCCCCCACCTAACCCTGCGTGCCACCCCCCCGCCTTGTTGGGCTGTGCTGTACCACTCAGCTGGAGAGCCTCTGGCACATGGCCTTCCTGTGTCAGTAATGCTGCAACAGGCTGGCTCCCTCAGTCCCATAACTTTTATATTTCTTTATCTTTCCCCTTCTCCCTTTTCCTTCTCCCTCACACCTAGGCCCTGTACCACTCCACTGGAGAAAAACTAAAACTCACATACAAAGGGAAAACAATAGGACTAAGCTCTGATTACTCGGCAGAAACCATGCAGTAAAAAAGGCAATGGGGTGACATATATAAAACCTTGAAAGAAAAAAACTGCCAAACAAGAATAATATATCCTGCAAAAGTTTCACTCAAATATGATGGTGAAATCAGGATATTTCCAGATAAACAGAAATTATGGGAATATGTAAAAACCAAACCGAACTTACAAGAATTTTTAAAGGGAGTCCTTCAGTTAGAGAACCAACAACATTAGGCAACAACCTAAACTGAGGACACAGGACAGCATCAGCCAGATACTAACCTAGGTAATGAACTCCCAAGGGCAAAACAAAACTAAAATGTTTGCAACAGGGAACCAGAGATGTCAATCTGTAAATGATAAGAACATCAGAACAATAAAAGAGGGAACAAACGGTGTAGATATAGAACTTTAAAATGTAGAGGAAGTCAAGGCAATATCAACACATTTGAAATCCTAGAGGAAATGGACAAATTTCTAGAAACACACTATCGACCTAAACTAACACAAACTGAGGTCGAAAATCTGAACAGACCCATAACAAGAGAAGAGATTGAAAAGGTAATTTAAAAAACTTCCCCCGACACACACACACAAAAAAGCCCTGGCCCACATGGTTTCACTGGAGAATGCTACCAAACATTCAGAGAAGAGCTTATACCAGTACTGCTCAAACTATTTCAGAACATAGAAAAGGAAGGGATACTTCTGAATTTATTCTATGAAGCCAGCATAACCCTGATACCAAAACCAGGCAAAGATGCCACAAAAAAAGAAAATTACAGACCAATATCTCTCATGAATACAGATGCAAAAATTCTCAACAAAATTCTAACCAATAGAATTCAGCATCATATCAAAACACTAATACACCATGACCGAGTAGGATTCATACCCGGTATGCAAGGATGGTTCAACGTTAGAAAATCAATCCACCCATAAATAAAAGAATCATGTGATCATTTCAATCAATGCAGAAAAGGCATTTGATAAAGTCCAACACCCATTCCTGATAAAAACTCTCAAAAACATAGGTATAGAAGAGAAATTCCTCAACATAATAAAGGGCATCTGTACAAACCTGTGAAGATTTACAGTCTTTGAAACCATTTGTAGCAGTATTACTCTGTCACTTGTAATCGACTAATACTGCAGGAGTTAGGGCGGCCCATTTCGGTCTTATTGTTTAGTGACAGAGCTTGTACATGTGATGTAATTCTCCTCTATTTTGTGATCTGATGTAATTACCCTCCATTTTGTGATATGTTGTAAATCCTAACCTCTGCCTGTGGTCATAATCCCATTTGCTGGGGGACTGTTATGTTTGTTATGTTCAGAATGCAGATTTAAGTTATGTTAATGAGGATTAATTTATGTTGGGTATGTTAATGAGGTAAGATTATGGTGGAATGCACCTTAAGTCACCACCCTTACTCAAGTCACATCCTTGCTAGAATCTCGCCTTTTATGCTATAGCAGGAGAGAGAAGCAAGCAGAGAAGAGACACCTGACTACTATCAAGAAAAGAGAAGGTGGGAATGGTGTGCATCCCTGTGAATGCGGGGTCCCTGAGCTGAGACTCCCCAAGACCCAGGGGAAGATTGATGCCAAGACACGTGGAGATCTCCAAGGATCACAGAGATCCACAGATGTCGAAAGGAGACAAGGACAGTCCCCCAGAACTGACAGGGAGAGAAAGCCTTCCCCTAGAGCTGGCACCTTGAACTAAGACTTCTAGTCTCCTAAACAGAGAGAGAATAAATTTCTGTTTGTTAAAGCCATGCACTTATGGTATTTCTGTTATAGTGACACTAGGTAACTAACACAGGCAATATTCCTGGAGGTGATCAGCCAGCCATCTGGTGACAGGTTGATTACATGGGACCCCTTTCATCATGGAAATGGCAGCATTTCATTCTTACTGGAATATACACTTACTCTAGATACAGATATACCATCCATGCAAACAATGCTTCAGCCCAAACTACCATCCCTGGACTCAAAGAATGAATTATTCACTGTCATGCGTAGGTGTAGGGGGCCCTGGGCAGCTGTAGTGGAGCCTAGATAGGTGTAGGGTGCCCTGGCGAGGCACAGATGCATGTATAATGGAGTGAGAGGGGATGTTACAGATGTGGGTGCATAGCTCCAGAAATGAGAAGAGGGACACTCCAAAAGTAGTGGACAGGCAGTGAGGTGGGGCAAAGATTTCCTCGTGCATACTGGAGACTGGAAGATCAGAGAAGAGATGTATGAATTCTAGGTGTTGGTTCAGGGAAGCATTCTGGGTGTCTGTATTGGGAATAGAATTCTAGGTGTGGTATATCAGTTCACAGACATGTTGGAGGGAACAGGATTCTAGGTGTGATGAATGGGGGTGTGAAGTTTTATGCGCCTGTGTTTGGGTGTCTGTGTATGTGGAGGGTGTGTGTGTGTGTTGAGAATTAAAGATCACATAGATCAGGAAGCAAGCTTCCCAGAAATAGGCATTAAAGAACCAGTGGGATTGGGGGTACAGCAGTTATATTACAGCAAAGGAATGAGGTGGTGAGTAGGCTGAGATGGTGTATGGCGGGCAGTGGAGCGGCCGTGTGAGCTATAGCACATGATATGCATGAGCCTATGGAGACTGCAAATTTACATGCCTGATGAAGTCAGATAAAACCAAAACCAGTTGCCTTTCCGTTGATTCTAACTCATAGCAACCCCATGTGTGGCAGACTAGAACTGTAATCCATAGGTTTTTAATGGATGGTTATTCAGAAGTAGATCTCCAGGCCTTTCTTCTGAGGTGACGCTGGATGGATTTGAACTGCCAATCTTTTGGTTACCAGACAAGCACATTAACCATTTGCACCACCCACCAACTCCAGGTGGAGAGTAGCTGGTATATTGTTATTTGCTCTTGATGTTAATACACTGTCCAAGGTATGGGGGTAGGAGGGAGTAGATATGGATGCAGAGCCTACCCCCCGTGAGCACATAGCCTGTCCTCCAATCACACGATCAGTTTAGATGTGACCTTATCTGGAAGTCCCCCCACATACCACTGCAGACTAGGTTGGGCCCTCCTGCAGTGCCCATAGTATCATCTCTCAGCACACCTGGCATTGCTGCCCCTTGTCTCTGACCACCTGCTCTTCCAGGTGCCGAAGGCCACAAAGCAGGGCCATCAATGGTCCATCGGGTGTCCCCAGCATGCAGCCAGAGGAGGCACTCCAGTAATGAGTGTGTGTAAATGAACACTGACCTCCTGTCTTCCTCCAGAGCCCATTTGTCACAGTTCTGAGTATGTTGGTCAAGTGGTGAATGATGATTTCTGGTATATTCCGCTTTATTTCTGCACCTCATTTAATCCTGACAACAACTCTCCAAGTGAGATATTGTCTACATTTTACAGGTGAGGTCACAGAATCACAGACCTTTACCTGAGGGTCTGTCTCCCTCCCTGTCACACACAAAATGGCTGTCATGACCATCACACTGAGTCCACAATCCGGACAGAAGGAGGAGACAGTCCTCTCAGGGTGAGGGGCAGATTCTGTAAGAGAAGGAGGTGTATCAAGAGTCTGGGTAAGTTCTCAGGTCTGGAAAAGGGATTCTTACAAGGAGGAAACTGGTTCCATGCCAAAACCAAAAAAAAAAACCCGTTGCCATCAAGTTGATTCACACTCATAGAGACCCTATAGCATTATTACCGGTTGATGTCGAGTTCATTCTAACACATGGTGACCCCATGTGCATCAAAGTAGATCTGAGCTCCATAGAATTTGAATGGCTGATTTGTTGGAATTTGATTTCCAGGGCTTTCCTCTGAGGAAAGACACACAGGCAATAAGCTTGTAGAGAAGAAATGAGGTCCTGCGTCAGTCGCTAGCTGCTTCTAATGTATTTTAAGACAACCCTCACCAAATATGGTTGTTACAGTTTGTTCCAGGCAGTAATGAAGTCTGATTTTTGTGTCTCTTACAAATGTAATTCAGAAATTGGCCTGCCATTAAATCTGCTGTACAGAAATCATAGAGAAATTTTCACAACTAGCCTAATTCTTTCTGTAAAAGTTGTGCGCATGTGATAATGTGTTTGATGGAGTTCTGTAAACATGCTCCAAGCATTTATAAGCAATATGAGGGAAGAGATCTGTGGAAAAATTGTCCACCTGGCAATAACGATGAATTTAGAACATGATATCACTGATGTGGAATAGCTCATAACCATGAAGAGGGGGAACTGACAGACCAGGACTTAATGGATTTCGAACAGGAAAGAAATGCTGAGGAATAACGAAATAATGAGGAAGAGGAAGGAGAGGAACACCAAAAACTTTTACAGTGAAAGGATTAGCTGGAGAGTTTCCTAAACCCAGTCAGGGACTTCAGTTGCTTGAAAACAAGGACCCAAATGTTGATCACTTAAACTCCATAGGCAGATTCAGGGAGCAGTGAGATGTTACTATGAAATATATGAAGATAAATAAATAAAGATCACATAGATAACTCTCACTAATTTTGTGACTAGAAATGCCATCCCCATTTTAAGGGATAATGCAAATAATCCAGAACCTTCCACAAGTGGAGTTATTTCCGCAACTGAAAAAATGCAAAAGTTGTCCATGTTGTCTAACTCTTCTTAATCTTTGGAGTAGTTTTATGATGTATTTTTCAAGAGTGTATGTATTAAAATATATTTGTAAGTTTATATGTAATGTTTCCAATCCCCAAAGACAAGTAAAGATTGGATTTATAAAAATACTTATAACAAGAGGCAATAATAATGAAAACTATTAAAAAAAAGTAGTATTAAACTTACATTAGAACTTACTTATGATGGAGTCTTCGGAACAGAACCCCTGTTGTAAGTAAGCGACTGTCTGTATTTATTTGTGCAAAAGCACTGGACTCTTTGCTTTTATCATTGTGATTAGCCTCTATTTTCCACAGCAGCTGTACCATTTTAGATTTGCACCAGCAATGGATGAGGGTTCCTGTTTCTCCACAACCTCATCAACACCTAATAACTTCCAGAAAGAAGGAAGAAAAGGGTCCCAACACTTGCAACGACACCTTGGGTGCCAACCACAGGAGACAATCAAGGAGCACCTGGGGTGCAGCAAGCATTCCCCGAGCCAAGTCCCCAGGATACCAGTCACCGCCATTTCGGAGAAGCCCAGTGACCTCCCTGCAGGCTCTATCCAAGGCCATTTACCAGGACAAGGCCCAGGTGGGGGCCCAGCAGGCTATCAGTTATCAGTTGATGAAGTAGGTTTGAACTGGGGGGACTGTGATAGTTAAGGTTGTGTGTCAACTTGGCTGGGCCATGATTCTCAGTGGTTTGACAGTTATATAATAATGTAACCCCTTCCATTATGAGATCTGATATAATGTAATCACTCACTTGATGAGATATAATTCAAGGAAATCACTTCCATGATGAGATCTGCTATGAGCAGCCAATCGGTGGTAAGGAGATTTCCTTGGAGGTGTGGCCTGCCTCCAGTATATACATGGATGTTCCAGCAAGGCTTTCTTCACTCTGGATCGTGCATCCTGCTCCTCATAATCGGAACTCTGTTTCTTACAACTTGAGCCAGCATCCTGCCATCTCACCTGCTGACCTTGGGTTCATCAGCACCTGCAGCTACGTGAGTCAGGAGAAGCCTCCAGCCCAACGCCTAAACCACGAACTTGGGATTTGCCAGTCTCTACAACAGTGAGTTGAAAAGGGGAGGAGTTTGATCAGACAGATCTATAAAGCTTTCTGGGGAGCTAATGAAGGAGCCAGAACCTGGAGTGCTGGAGTCACCTCCTTGGCTCTCGCTGAGTTCTGAGCAGACCCACCCTGCCAATCTCAAATCAGGATTTCTTTAGGAGCAGATTCATCAGCATGAACAGCTGGAGCCCACTCAGGCTCTTCGACCTTGCAAACCAGAGTCTGCTCCAGGACGAGGACACAGCCATCGCTGCTCTGGAGTCGCTGCCCACAGAACTCTTCCCGCCCCTGTTCATGGCGGCCATTGCCGGGAGACACATCCAGACACTGAAAGCAATCGTGCAGGCCTGGCCCTTCACCTGTCTCCCGCTGGGAGCTCTGCTAAAGGCACAGGAGCCTCACCAGGACATCTTAAAAGCAGCACTGGATGGGCTCGATGTCCTGCTTGCCCAGAAGTTTCTTCCCAGGAGATGGAAACAGAAAGTGCTAGATTTACACCTGAAAGCTCACACCAGCTTCTGGGACGTATGGTCTGGAACCTATGACAGGGTCTCTTCGTGCTCACTCAAGGAGCCAGAGGCCATCCAGCCCAGGACAAAGAGGAGAAAATTGGACGATTCGAGGACTGTGGAGAAGCATCCCTTGGCCCCCATGGAGTTGCTCATAGACCTGTGCCTCAAGGAAGCTGCCCCAGATGAAATCCTCACCTTCCTCATTAAGAGAGTCAAGCAGAGAACAGATCTGCTACACCTGTGCTGTAGGAAGCTGAAGATAGTTGCAACAACCCTCCAAAATATTGAGAAAATCCTGAAAATGGTGCAACTGGACTATGTCCAGGAGTTGAAAGTGAATTGCACCTGGGATCTGACCACCTTGGCCAGGTTTGCTCCTTACCTGGGCCAGATGATTAATCTGAACAGACTCTGTCTGTCTCACGTCATCATGGATTCCTTTATTCCTCAGGTGGTGAATGAAGTGGAGAAGCTAGTTGCCCAATTCAGCTCTCAGTTACTCAGTCTGCACCAGCTCCAGAAGCTCCACCTGGCCTCTGTCCTCTTCCTTGAAGGCCACCTCGATCAGGTGCTCAGGTGCCTGAAGACCCCTTTGGAAACCCTCATTATAACTAATTGCTTGCTTTTGGAGTCTGACTTGGCATATTTGTCCTTGTGCCCAATTACCAGCCAGCTAAGGTACCTGAATTTGAGTGATGTAAACCTGAACGTCTTGAGCCCTGAGTTCCTCCAAATTCTGCTAGAAAGAACCTCAGCCACCCTCTACCACCTCAACTTCGATGGGTGTGGGATCACCGACTCCCAGCTCACCACCTTCAGCTTCTGTGGAAACTCAGTCTCCAAGGTTGTCCTGGAGGGCCTGCTTCGGCACACCCTCCCACTGAGCAGGTTCAGACTCGGGGTATTTCCCGTTCCACTGGAGTGTTACCTGGGCATCCAAGGTACTCTCTATCTGGGGTATCTTCAAGAGTGTCTCTCTGAGCTGAGGATGATACTGCAGGAGTCAGGGCAGCCCAACTTAACCTTGTTCAGTGACAGCGCCTGGAACTATGACATAATTTACATGAAATAGCCTACTTTTTGCGATGTGTTGTGATTACATTCCATTTTGCGATGACTTGTAAATTCTTGTAATAGGAACCCTGGTAGGACAGTGGTTAAAGGGCTTGGCTGCTAACCCATAAAGTTCAGCAATCAAAACCCACCTCAAAACTCCTCAGGAGAAAGATGTGGCAGTCTGCTTCTGTAAAGATTTACAACCTTGGAAACCCTGTGTTTTTGAGGTTGATGAGTGAAATGACCGTGTCACTGATTCACTGATGTTTGCTTTTCATTTCCTTTATGTAAAAACCAAGTCAAGGAATATTCAATGCTTATTGACCACATGGATTTATTTTGCAGTCAACTGTTGGCTCCTACTCTTTGCCTAATTTTAAACTTTGTTCAATTTTATAATTTTCAATTTATCCCTTTTACTGTAGTGTATTAAAGTGATATAGATATTGTTATTGGTTTTCCATACTGCTGTATTTATTTCATATATTGAATCCCAATTTTCTATTTTCTTTTTACACTGGAAGCATGGATTTTTCATCATATAGATATGTTTATGTGATTTTAATGAAGGAAAAATAAATTAAAACGATTTAGGTATTGTTTTGTCCTTTGCCTTTTAATTTCATTATAATATCATTGTTCCTGGGTGGTGCAAACGATTTGAGTTTACACAGCAGCTTCACTCAGCCAAGAAAATCCTATGGAGCAGTTCTACTCCGTAGCACACGGGGTTGCCATGAGTTGGGATGGACTAGACAGCAGTTGTTTGTTTCCTCTGTCTACCCTTCTCTCTATTCCCCCCTTTTTCTTAGTCCCTTCTCTCTCTCTGTTTCTCTGCTCACACTATGTCTCCCTCTCTCTATGTATTCCTCAGTTTGCCTTCTTCACTTCATTATCCTCCTTTTCCTTTGGATTCCTCCCCTTATATTTTCCCCCAAACAATAAATTTGTTACATTGTTGTTGGATGCCATCAAGTCAACTTCGACTCACACCAAATCCATGTGACTGTGTAGAACTGCCACTTAGAGTTTCCTTGGGAGGGAGCCCTGGTGGTGTAGCGGTTAAGAGCTCAGCTGCTAACCAAAAGGTCAACTGTCCAAATCTGCCAGCCACACCTTGGAAACCCTACAGGGCAGTTCTACTCCATCCTATAAGCTCACTGTGACGGTTAAGATTGTGTCAACAAAAATAAATCAAAGCTAAAACACTGAAAATAGGGAAACATATATGTCAATATGTGAAAGCTGACAATTTTAAAGTAAAAAGAGGGACTAAAAACTGTAGACATAGATTTTTCATATGGAGAGGAAGTCAAGACAATATAAAGAAATAAAAGACTGGTTTAAACTTAGAAAAACAGGGGTAAATATTAAGGTAACTACAAAGGAAACTAACAATCACACACATCAAAATAGAAAACAAGAAAAATATAAAGACTCAGCAAATACAAAATCAACAAGAATGAAAAAGATGAAAAGAAAATACATAAACAAAAATGACCCAGCACAAAAAATTAAGTGGAACAAAGAAACTGTGAACAACACACACAAAAAAAGACATCAAAATGACAGCACTAAACTCATACCTATCAATAATTACGCTGAATGTAAATGGACTAAACGCACCAATAAAGAGACAGAGAGTGGCAGATTGGATAAAAAAACACGATCCGTCTATATGCTGCCTACAAGAGACACATCTTCGACTTCAAGACACAAACAAACTAAAACTCAAAGGATGGAAAAAAATACATCAAGCAAACAACACTCAAAAAGAGTAGGAGTGACAATATGAATCTCTGACAAAAGAGACTTTAAAGTAAAATCCACCACAAAGGATAAGAAGGGCACTATCTAATGGTCAAAAGATCAACACACCAGGAAGACATAGCTGTAATAAATACTTATGCACCCAACGACAGGGCTCCAAAATACATAAACTCTAACAGCATTGGAAAGAGAGACAGATAGCTCCACAATAATAGTAGGACACTTCAACACACCACTTTCGGTGAAGGACAAAACATCCAGAAAGGAGCTCAATAAAGACATGGAAGATCTAAATGTCACAATCAACCAACTTGATCTCATGGACATAGACAGAACACTCCACCTAAAAGCAGCCAACTATACTTTCTTTTCCAATGCACATGGAACATTCTCCAGAATAGATCACATATTAGGTCATAAAGCAAGCCTTAACAGAATCCAAAGCATCAAAATATTGCAAAGCATCTTTTCTGACCATAAACATAAAAGTAGAAATCAACAACGGAAAAAGCAAGGAAAAAAATCAAACACATGGAAACTGAACAACACCTTGCTCAAAAACTACTGGGTTATAGAAGAAATTAAGAATTGTATAAAGAAATTCGTAGAATCAAATGAGAATGAAAACACATCCTACAAGAACCTTTGGGACACAGCAAAAGCAGTGCTTAGAGGTCAGTCTATACCAATAAATGCACACATCCAAAAAGAAGAAAAGGCCAAAATCAAAACATTAATCCTACAACTTGAAAAAGTAGAAAGAGAGCAACAAAAGAAGCCCTTGGGCAACAGAAGAAGGGAAATAATAAGAATTGGAGCAGAATTAAATCAAATACAGAACAGAAAAATGACTGAAATAGTTACCAAGACTGGCTCTTTGAAAAGATCAACAAAATCAATAAACCACTGGCCAAACTGACAAAAGAAAAACAGGAGAGGAAGCAAATAACCCGTATAAGAAATGAGATGGGTGATATCACAACAGACTCAACTGAAGTTAAAAGATTCATAACAGAATACTATGAAAAAATTGTACTCTAACAAATTTGAAAACCTAGAGGAAATGGACATATTTCTAGAAACTCACTACCTACCTAAACTAACACAATCAGAGTTAGAACTTAATAAACCTATAACAAAAGAAGAGATTGAAAAGGTAATTTAAAAATTCCCAGTAAAAAGGAAGCCCTGGCCCAGACGGTTTAACTGGAGAATTCTACCAAACTTTCAGATAAGAGTCAACACCACTACTACTAAAGGAATTTCAGAGCATAGAAAAGGATGGAATACTCCCCAACTCCTTCTATGAAGCCAGCATAGCCCTGATACCAAAACCAGATAAATACACCACAAAAAAAGAAAATTACAGACCAATATCCCTCATGAACATTGACACAAAAATCTTCAACAAAATTCTAGCCAATAGGATTCAACAATATAGCAAAAAAAATAATTCACCATGATCAAGTGGGATTTATACCAGGTATGCAGGGATGGTTCAACATTAGAAAAACTATCAATGTAATCCATCACATTAATAAAAACAAAAGACAAGAACCACATGATCTTATCAATTGATGCAGAAAAGGCATTTGACAAAGTCCAACACTCATTCATGATAAAAACTCTGAGTAAAATAGGAATAGAGGGGAAATTCCTCAATATAATTAAGAGCATTTATACAAAGCCAACGGCCAACATCATCCTAAATGGAGAGAGCTTGAAAACATTCCCCTTGAGAATGGGAACCAGACAAGGATGCCCTTTATCACCACTCTTATTCAACATTGTGCTGGAGGTCCTAGCCAGAGTGATTAGGCTAGAAAAAGAAATAAAGCGCATCTAAATTGGTAAGGAAAAGTAAAAGTATCTCTATTTGCAGTTGATATGATCTTAGACAGAGAAAACTCCAAAGAATCTTCAAGAAAACTACTGGAACTAATAGAAGATTTCAGCAAAGTAGCAGGACACAAGATAAGCATACAAAAATCAGTTGGATTCCTCTGCACCAACAAAGAGAACTTCAAAGAGGAAATCACCAAATCAATACCTTTTACAATAGCCCCCAAGAAGTTAAAATACTTGGGAATAAATCTAACCAGAGACATAAAAAAACCTATACAATGAAAACTACAAGACGCTACAGCAAGAAACCAAAAGAGACCTGTGTAAGTGGAAAAGCATACCTTGCCCATGGATAGGAAGACTCAACATTGTGAAAACGTCAATTCTAACCAAAGTGATCTACAGATGCAATGCAATCCTGATCCAAATTCCAGCGGTATTTTTAATGAGATGGAGAAACAAATCACCAACTTCATATGGAAAAAGAAGAGGCCCCGGATAAATAAAGCATTACTCAAGAAGAAGAACAAAGTGGGAGGCCTCACACTACCTGATTTTAGAAACTACTATACCACCACAGTAGTCAAAACAGCCTGGTACTGGTACAACAATGGATACATAGACCAATGGAAAAGTGTTGAGAATCCAGACATAAATTAATCCACCTGTGAGTAGCTGATACTTGACAAAGGCCCAAAGTCCATTAATTGGGGAAAAGACAATCTCTTTAACAAATGGTTCTGGCATAACTGGATATCCAACTGCAAAAAACTGAATCAAGACCCATACCTCTCGCCAGGCACCAAAACTAATTCAAAATGGATCAAAAACTTAAATATAAAATCTAAAACCACACAGATCATGGAAGAAAAAACAGGGACAATGCTAGGAGCCTTGATACATGGCTCAAACAGGATACAAACCATAAGTAACAATGAACAAACACCAGAAGAGACACTAGATAACTGGGAGCTCCTAAAAATCAAACACTTATGCTCATCAAAAGATTTCACCAAAAGAGTCAAAAGATAACCTACAGACTGGGAAAAAATTTTGGCTATGACAAATCCCATCAGTGTATAGTCTCTAAAATCTACAAGATACTGCAAACCCTCAACAACAAAAAGACAAACAACCCAATTAAAAAATGGTCAAAGGATATGAACAGACACTTCACCAAAGAAGACATTCAGGTGGCTAACAGACACATGAGGAGATGCTCACGATCATTAGCCTTTAGAGAAACCCAAATCAAAACTATAATGAGATACCATCTCACCGCAAGAAGGCTAGCATTAATCCAAAAAACGCAAAATAATAAATGTTGGAGAGGTTGTGGAGAGACTGGAACACTTATACACTGTTGGTGGGAATGTAAAACGGTACAACCACTTTTGGAAATCGATTTGGTGCTTCCTTAAAAAGCTAGAAATAGAAGTACCATACAATCCAGCAGTCCCACTCCTTGGAATATATCCTAAAGAAGTAAGAGCTGTCACACGAATAGATATATGCACACCCATGTTCACTGCAGCACTGTTCACGTTAGCAAAAAGATGGAAACAACCTAGGTGCCCATCAACAGAAGAATGGATAAACAAATTATGGTATATTCACACAATGGAATACTACACAACAATAAAGAACAATGATAAATCTGTGAAACATAACATGGAGGAATCTGGAAGGCATTATGCTGAGTGAATTTAGTCAGTTGCAAAAGGACAAATATTGTATAAGAACCCTATTATAAGAATTCAAAAAAAGGTTTAAACACAGAAGAAAACATTCTTTGATGGTTATGAGGGTGGGGAGGGAGGAAGAGGGGTATTCACTAACTAGAAAATAGATAAGAATTATCTTAGGTGAAGGGAAGGACAGTACACGTTACAGAGTAAGTCAACACAACTTTACTAAACCAAAGCCAGGAACTTACCTGAATACAACCAAACACTTCAAGGGACAGAGTAGCAGGGGCAAGAGTCTGAGGACCATGCTTTCAGGGGACATCTAGGTCAACTGGCATGACAAAGTTTTTTAAGAAAATGTTCTGCATCCCACTGAGGTGTGTGGCGTCTGGGGTCTTAAAAGCTAGTGAGCAGCCATCTAAGATGCATCAATTGGTCCCAACCTTCCTGGAGTGAAGGAGAAAGAAAAACACCATAGACACAAGGAAAGTATTAGCCCAAGAGACAGAAAGGGCCACATAAACCAGAGACTTCATCAGCCTGAGACCAGAAGAACTAGATGGTGCCCAGCTACCACCAATGACCGCCCCGACAGGGAACACAACAGAGAGTCCCTGATGGAGCAGAAGAAAAGTGGGGTACAGAACTCAAATTCTAGTAAAAAGACAAGACTTAAAGGTTTGATTGAGACTGGAGGGACCCCAGAAGACATAGCCCCAGAACCTCTGTTAGCCCAAAACTAAAATCATTCCTGAGGCCAACTCTTTAGACAAAGATTAGACTGGACTATGGGACATAAAATGATACTTGTCAAGAGTGTGCTTCTTAGTTGAAGTAGATACATGAGACTAAATGGGCAGCTGCTGTCCAGAGGCAGGATGAGAAGGCAGAGAGGGTCAGGGGCTGGTTGAATGGACATGGGAAATCTGAGGTGGAAAGGAAGAGTGTGCTGTCATAGCATAGGGAGAGCAACTAGGGTCACATAACAATGTATGTATAAATTTTTGTATGAGAGACTAACTTGAATTGTAAACTTTCATTAAAGCACAACAATAAAAAAAAAAGATTGTGTGTCAGCTTGGCTGGGCCATGATTCTCAATGTTTCTATGTGATCACTCTCATAATGGGATATGCTGTGTACAGCCAATCAGTTGCAAGGGAGTTTCCTTGGGCGTGTGGCTTGCATCCAAATATAAGCAGATGTTCTGGCTTTTTGCTCACTCTGGATCCTGCAGCTGGCTCCTGTTCATCTTACCTCCGGTTCTTGGGACTTGAGCTAGCAGCTTACCTGCCACACTTGGGATTCTTTGATCTCCACATCTAATGAGATCTGTGAGCAAGAGCCCTGCTCTCCGACCTGCCAATCTTGGGTTCAACAGCCCCTGCAGCTACGTGAATCAGAAGAAGCCTCTATCCTAATCCACAGACTTGGGAAGTTCCAGCCTCAACAACCACATGAGCCATTTCCTGGATATAAATCTCCCTCTCTTTCTATATATGTATTTACATTTATACACTTTACTGGTTTTGCTTCTCTAGAGAACCCAGACTAAGACATTTGGTACCAAGAGTGGTCCTAGAGAAACAAAATTGTAACGATGAGTTTTCTAAACTGGTTCTCAAGTCTAGTTAGTCTTAAAGATGTTGATGACTCTCTGCTTCCAGCAGTAAAGAGGGCACTGCTAAACCATGGCGTAAGGTGGCAATAAAAACACGCAAAATATCACCACCAACAGATCAGGTATTGGTGAAAGGCAAGGCTCTGGGTGAACACATATGTGATATCTTTCTATATTTTTGTCAAAATGAGAAGTGTAAGGAAGCTGGTTGGTTGGTCCTACTTTCACTAGACAAACTGGTGAAAGAAAGAGATGCGCTCAGGGCTTCAGAGTCAAAGTTCAAATGCCACATAAATTATCTCAAATTTTCCACTTGTGCTTTGAAAGAAAGCTTTATTTAGTAACAGAGCTGATATTGCTGAAAGCCAAACCCAGAGTCTTATTGTAAGAGTGGCTGAATTACAATGTAAGCTCAATTGCCAACCTCAAGAGGTGTCTGAAGTTAAAGGTAGGGCATTGATTGGGGTGAAATGGGATCCTGAAACTTGCAATGGGGACATATGGGCTGAAAATCAGGAAGCTGGAGACACTGAGCTCCTAAATTCCATTGAATCACTCCTGCCAACAGATTACCTCATGTTTGTCTGCTAAACCACCCTGCCCAGAAAAACCATTACCCCTCCACTCCCATCTAATGAGATTAGCCCTAGCTCAGCTGCCTCTAAAGAGCCGTTGGCTGAGTCATTGCCTGGGGCATCGCCTGAGGCAGATGCTTTACAAGACAATGCTGAATGTTCTCAAAACAACGCCACACTACTGATTCTGGCTTCTAGACCTATAACTAGACTTAAGTCCCAGTGAGCACCAAAAGGTGAAGTGCAAAGTGTGACCCAGGAGAAGGTACGCTACACTCCAAAAGAACTACTTGACTTTTCTGATATGTGCAAACAGAAACCTGGGGAATACGTGTGGCAATGGCTATTAAGGGTGTGGGATAATGATGCAAGGAAAATACAGATGGATCAGACTAAGATAATTGATATGGGTCAACTAAGCACAGATTGTTCATCCATGTTTCAGCTCGAGAAGTTAGGAAAGGATCTAATAGTTTATTTGGTTGGGTTGCTGAAGCATGGATTACATGGTGGCCTACACTAAATCAAGTTGAAGTACCAGATCTGCCGTGGTATACTGTAGAAGAAGGTAACCAAAGGCTTAGGAAAATTGGCATGCTAGAGTGGATTTATCAGGTTAGACTCACAGACCTACACATAGAGTGCCCAGAGGACACACCTCTTAACCACAACTGTGAGGAACAAACTTGTGAAGGGAGCTCCAGCATCCTTGAAGACTGTTGTGATTGCTATTTTATGTGAATCAGATTTGACAGTGGGAACTGCCCTAACTGAATTAAGACACCTAACTACAATGGGGCTGATTGGACCTCTTGGTGGTAGAGGCCAAGTGGCTGCACTCAATTGGCAACACCTAATGACTTCATGAAAGAAGGAAGAAAAGGGTCTTGATACTTGAAATGACACCTAGAGTGCCAACCACAGGAGACAATCAAGAAGCAAGCATCCCCCAGCCAAGTCCCCAGGATACCAGTCACCACCATTTCAGAGAAGCCCAGTGACCTCCTTGCAGGCTCTATCCAAGGCCATTGACCAGGACACGGCCCAGGTGTGGGCCCGGCAGGCCGTTAGTTGAAGAACTACGTTTCAACTGGAGGGACTGTGATGGTTAAGGTTGTGTGTTAACTTGGCTGGGCCATGATTCTCAGTGGTTTGGTAGTTAAGATGTAGTTTGGCAATTATATAATAATGTAGCCACCTCCAGGATGAGAGCTGATATAATGTAATCACCTCCATGATGAGATCTAACTCAAGGAAATCACCTCCATTATGAGATCTGCTATGAGCAGCCAATCAGTGGTAAGGAGATTTCCTTGGGGATGTGGCCTGCCTCCAGTATACACATGGATGTTCCAGCAAGACTCTCTTCACTCTGGATCATGCATCCTTCTCCTCATAATCAGACGTCTGGTTCTTGCAACTTGAGTCAGCATCCTGCCATCTCACCTGCTGGATCTTGGGTTCATCAGCACCTGCAGCTATGTGAGTAAGGAGAAGCCTCCAGCCTGACACCTAAACCATGAACTTGGGGCTTGCTAGTCTCCACAACTGTGAGTTGAAAAGGGGAGGAGTGTGATCAGAAAGGTCTATAAAGCTTTCTGAGGAACTAAGAAGGGACCTGGAGTGCTGGGTGGAGGGGGAAGAGGGTTGGAGGTGGTGGGGAAGAGGAGTGATGGCAGAGGGGCAAAAGGGGCAAAGGGGGGAGAGGAGTAAATTGGGGGCTGAGGGATGGGAGTAGAAGAGGAAGGGGTAAAGGGGGCCAGGGTGGGGGAATGAGTGGGGGTGGAGAAAAAGGGATTGGGTGGGAGAAGGGGGGGAAAGGACAAACGGGGGAAGAGAGCTGTTGTTGGGGAAGCGGGGGGAAGAGGGGCAAGAGTGGGGGGACAGGGATGGGGTGGAGGAAGGACATACTAAATAAACCTTTCACCCGACCCCTATGTGAGTGTACTCCAGCTCCTCGGTAGCTTCCGTCCTCAAATCCCAGCTTCCATTTTGGTGTCTTGTGCATCTTCTGACAATTTCCAACCACCTTTCACAAAACCCCAACTGTGACCCCTAGGCATCCTGCCCTTACCCCTAAATCTGAATTATTCCAACTAGAACTCTCCAACGCGTGTGGATTAGAATTCTCTGGAGCAACTGTTTGAGATGTTAATGCAACCATGAGCACCCAAGACACTGATTCAGCAGCTGAGGCCAGGAAAGGACGTTTTTAACAAAGATCCCTGGTGATTCTGATGAAGTGGCCACCCTGGTCCAGGAGTCCCCAGCTAGGGAGGCACTCAGGTAGGAGAAAAAATGTTTAGCCAGGAAGACCTCAGTTGCTATCTAGTGATGGGGGAGGGAGTGGTTTTCATCTTTTAGTTCCTTTTAAAAATAAATTAGCACTTTCAGGTCATTTACATCATCATTTTCCTGTTCTAGAAACCTCTGGAAGGTGGGAGAAGCCCCCAAGGCCTGTGGAAGAACCTTTCACATTGGAGGAAGGTCACAACAAAGACTGCAGTCTCGATGGCTTCTTCTCATGGAAGGTTGACAATTCTCCCAGCTTACACCCAGGTCTGACAACCACTCCAGGCTGGATGGACAGACGGGACTGTGTGTACTGTTTAACAGAGGTACCTTTTTCTCAAATTGAATAGTCCATGCCTTCTCATCCTATAAAAGAGACTAACCAATGGAGTAATCAGTTGCCATGAAGTCAATTCTAATTCACGGCAACTCCATCTGTGTCAGAGTAATCTGTGCTCCACAGGGTTTTCAACGGCTGATTTTTCCAAAGTAGATCATCTGGCCTTTCTTCTGAGGCACCTCTCTGTGGACTAACCCGCCAACCTTTTGGTTAGTAGCCAAGGCTTAACCGTTTGTGCCTCCCTGGGACCCCCCCCCCCCAAAAGAGACTAAACAGATATTTAATTTGCTCAACTTTATTTTAAACATAAATACTCACATTGACTGATCCTGGTGCAATCAGTTAATACAATGAAGCCCTAATGGACCCAATTTTGTAATCAGGAGCTGGTCAGCTTCAGGCTTTCCTCACCTTGACAGTCCAATTTGCTTCAAGTGCCCGAGGAAAAACTTGACACACACCGACTAGTAGCTGCAAGTGGAAACTGTTTTCTTTTTTCTGCATTTTCAGTTAAACTCACCCAGGATTTTGAAAGGAGTCACAAGAAATGTGTTTCAAAGTTGAATCACTAACAAGATCTAACAACTGTTCATATACTTTATCACAAAAACTAAGGTCAGAACAGAGACCGCCCCCTCCCCCCACAGCTTACAAAGGCTGAAACTATTGATCGAGTATTATTTGTTAATACACAACAGAAACTCACAGCATAACAAGAGTGTGTGAATTACACAGGTAAACTTGCTTTCACAGAGCTACATTACAGGCTGTGGAGGAGACTGACTTTCTCCACCTTCTACCCTCTGTGTCAAAGTCACATTGACAGGACATTCACTTATATGCAAAGAGATGGCAGAAGCAACCAACTCAAGACTTGTACAAGAACAAGCTAACCTACAAGCACGAAATAATATTTTGGTAGTCTCCAGTGTGATAGAGTTTGGTTTGTGCCGTATTCGAGTAGTCATTTTACACTGCTTTTGAAGAATATTTTTTAAAAAAAAGAGTTGGATTAAATCTTTGGGGAACCCTTGGGGTTCTCCAGGCACAGTTTGTAAACCACTGATCTGGGGTTACCTGTACCCCACCACACACACATATGACATGGAATGCTAGTCTGATTTAATGTCTATTGAGAAAGCAGAAATTAACAATCAATTTTTTTAGGAATGTTTTCCCTCTTGCTACAGTGTGAGAAAGACCAAGAGTTTGGTGGCACTGGATAGGGGTGGCAAAACATAGGAACGCCCGAGTTCTTCCCTCCCAATCACCCCTTCCCCAGAGGCTTCCGGAAAGAACTTCACCCAAATGGGAACCAGGGTGTCACTGTTATTAGTTAATCCTAAGACTCAACACCTCAAGGTCTAAGTGGACACTCTTTTTCCTCAAAACTAACTCTTGGATCTTCCCACCCTCCAGTTAGATACCTAGAGGCTGGAAGATGAAAAATGGGAGGAGCAAGGAAGCCAGGTCAGCATATAAAGGTTCTGGCTTAATTTACTGGCTAGTCACAGCACAAAGGTAGAAATGGAGAACAGAGCCAAACCCCAGCCCCTGCACAGGCCTGCTGACCACACAAATAGAAGGCAGAAGTTGGGGAGAAAGGCCGAGCATAAGTGAACACAGCGGTGACCCTGTCCATGAGTAAAGGTGAGCATTCTAGAACTTGCTCCATCCGCTTAGAACTCCCTCACCTCTGAAGGTGAGTTGAGGAGATACCGAAGCGGGCCTGACAGAAAAAATGGCAGAGATAAGCCTCCATTCCCCCAGCTCTTCCCACCTAAAATCTCAGACATCATTCACCTGACAGTCACACCTCTACAAACAGGGTCCCTGGAGTCCAAAGTCTCGTCCCATAAAATGACAACAGAAATCTTTGTTCCTGCCTTGGAACCTCTTCCTCAGCCTTGTTTCAATTCTTCAGGTATGAGTGGTCCCCCAAATCAAAACTTTCTGGATTCTGGAGAGAAATCAAGACAGCTCAGGGGGGAAACAGGAAGAGGTATCATTTGGGAATTTTTTACTTCCTAGGATCTTCTGAGTACTTGAACATTTGATTCCCCAACCAGGCCTTTAGAAAACAAAAAATAAAAACACAAATCAGTTGCCACTGAGTTGATTCCAACTCATGGCGACCCCACGTGTGTCAGAGCAGAACCGTGCTCTACAGGGTTTTCAAGGTTGTGATCTTTCAGAAGTACACATCACCAGGCCTTTCTTCTGAGGTGCCTCTGAGTAGAGTTGAACTGCCAACCTTCTGGTTAGTAACAGAACACTTAACCGTTTGCGCCACTCAGGGACTCCTCTTAAATTCACAAACTCCAACAAACCATTAAATTCTTATCAAGGGAGATGGGTCAGACTGGCCTGAGAACACCCCAGTGACGATTATCCATAAAAGATCGGTTGGTGGGTTTGCTTTGCCCCTCCTGCGCCCATCCCCCACCCTGGAGTACCCAATGTCGGCCTTCAGAGGCTCCTAGGGAACTCAGAATCAGTTCTCACCTTCTAGAACCTTGACTGCTGCGTCAGCCTCCTCCTCTGATGCACTGGGGCCATCCTCGATGCCCAATGGAACCACTGCCCCACTGGGCGCCTCTTCCTCCACTTCCCACTCCTGCTCCTCCCACATCATCCACTTTTTGACACACTCTGAATGACTCCTGTAGTCACTCTTGCCTTTGGAGGTGTAAGGGGAGCCTTCTGGCTTGGTCTTCGGACGCTGTGACGCTGAGGCTGGCGTCTCAACCGGCTTTGGGCCTCGAGGGGCCTTCAGTACTGAGGCATCCTTTCTCCATCCTGGGCCTTTCTCTGGAATCACCGACTTCTTCCTGGCATCTTCTGAATCCACGAGGACATAGGAGACAAGGCCCAGGCTCACCTTCTTCTTCCTAATGGGGGCAATCCTCTTTGTTGAAACCCAGCCCATGGCCTTCTTCTTTGGTGGGACCTCCTGGCCGCCATCTTGGTCTGACTCTGAGGCGCCTCCGGGGCTCTCAGCTTCCGATGGGCCATCCTGAGGTGGGTCTCTGTGGACCTTTCGAGCACATTTCGCTCCCAGCTTCTTCAGAGACGACTCCTCCTGATTCACGGGGGGCTTTCTGTTGCTACAGACACATTCTGAGGTCTCCATCCTTTCGGTGTCATCCGCCTCAGAATCTTCCCAGTCGGCTGAGCTGTTGGAAAGATCGCCTCTGGTTTTTTTCCGGAACATTGGTTCCTGCTTCGGGGCTCTGTTCTGCTTCTTTCTCCTGGAGGGGTTCTTAGCCCTAGCCTTGCGGAATAGGGGCTTGGGAGCCTCATCTTCCATGTCACACCAGCTGCTGGGGTTCTCCATCTTCAAGGCACGGCCTACTCCTCTAGCAGGCCCCGGCTCCTTCTTGACCCTCCTTTCTGCTTCGGAAGCCCAGGCTGCTATCAACTCAGCCTCCGCCAACTCTTGAGCCCTTGCTTCCTCCCGGTAGCGTATCTCTGCATCCATGTAGAAGACGATTTGCATCACCGATGCCAGGAGGACCCCGAAAGCTTCTGCCCAGTTCTGCGGGGGCAGATTCCGGCTCTGGCGCTGTGGTGGGCGGTCGAGCTGAAGCAGGCGGATCACATCTTCCACGGTGCGCCCCTCGCTCTCCAGGAATTCATGCAGATTTTTTAAAAACTCGGCATCCTGGGTGGGGTCTCTACAGACCACTCTCCATACACCCCCCCTTCCCGGAAATTCTTGGGGTATGGTGCTCAGATTCATGCCCTCGCCCACCTCAATCAGGACGGCTTTAGCATTCTCCTCCCTGAAAAACATCTTGTTGAGCACATGGTACGGGCCCAGAAGGGTGAAGACCCCACTCAAGGTTTCCTCAATTTCTGCTTGGCCACAGTCTTCTGGGATGCCTGTGACTAGCAGGGCTCTGTGGATGTCCACATCCATCCCCCGGCACCAGTCTTCCAGAAGGTTCATCGCTGCCATGGTCGTGAGCACCTGGCGGCTCTAATCCCCCGTGGAGTAATAAGTCTAGGAGGTGAGCGTGGACTGCAGCAGTCCCCAAATATTAATCCTGTAAAGTCACAGGGTAGGGCGGTCAGATTCCCGTGAACAAGGCCAAGCTTGGAGCTCTTGGCTCCCCCCCTCCGCGGGTGGCCTGCAGAAGGCCGCGCCCTCTCCCAGGACCCACCCCAAGCCGGCCCAGGAGGCTCCAGGGTGCTTACACGTGTCGGCGAACCTGTGGGGAAACGGTGTCGGCCGCGCCCCTAGGCCTGGTCTTCACCATCCCAGCAGGGATTTGGCAGCCCCGCCTCCGACTGCGCAGCCAGGGCGAGGGGAGGCCACCGGGGTGCAGCCCCTCCACAGGTGCTGGCCGCCACCACTCCGGCGCTGCAGGTCCAGGCAGAAGGCACAGGGAGGCCGCCGTCCGCCCCGCTTCGACCCCGCCGCTCGTCAGGAGCCAGACGGCCTAGCAGCTTGCGCCTGCGCACTTACTCTTGCGCGCTTACTTCCGCGCCACCGCGCGGCCCCCCCCCCCACACGCGGTCTCCATGGCAACCGGAGGTTGAGTACTAGGGCCCGAAAGTGGCCGGGGCGTGGCCTCCGCAGTAGGGCCTGAGGTAGGGGGTGGGGGGCGGTGGAAGTACTACTGTTCAGCTCTCACTGGTCTCTCCAGGCGCATTGTCCTTCCTTCTTTCCCCTGCTCTGGCCTCCAGGGAAGATGGGGTGGGAGCTGACCTCTATGGATGCACCACTAACTTTCCTGTCCTCTGCTTTTTTATTGGCTTCAGCCAACAGGACTCCTGGGAGACACCAGAGATCAGCAATCGAGATAGGAGAGAGGCTGGGGTATTAACCCCCTGGGTTCCGCTAACAAAAACCATAGCTCCTGTCAGCAGCCTTCTGTTACTCCCGCAGCTCCCGGGTTCCAGAAACTTCCAGACACTTCTTGCTCCACTCCCCTACCCGTTCAGGCCTGGAGGTAGTACCTCTTGTGTCGCCATTCTCACTATCTCTACCCATATTGTTTCATCCCCGTTAATTTAGGCTCTCTGCCCCTTCAGGTTCTCTCTATGACTTAGATTAACTGTTGTCAGATTAAGTTCGTATAGATAATTCTTTATAAGAGTGCTCTGCTCAAGGCAAAACATTTTTTTATTAATTGGGCTAAACTATCGTTTAGTTTAACAATGGCTTCATGGGATAATTTCGGTTCAAGGGTTAAAAGATTATTTCCAGGCGTTACTTTGGGGGGTTCCCCGAGTCTGAATGGATCCAGTAAATCTGGTTTCCCTAGAAGTTTCGAGCTATGTTCCACGCTTTTCTCTCTTTTTGATCGGGATCCATCTGTTGGGAGGTAGTAGTTTATGGAGAATGTCTCATCTTTCTCTCTTGGTTTCCCCACTTGCTGCCCAGAGGCAACATCTTCTTTAATAGTTAATTAAACACTCCTTAATGATGCCATTTGAATTGCCATCTGTTTCCTGCCTAGCCCTCATGATACACCCAGATATGCTGCTGGGCTTCCTAGCTGTGCAATCTTAGACAAGTAATTTGACCTCTCTGAGCTCCTTCCTCTTCTCCACAATAGGAATACCAACAAGTCCTTCCTGATCTGAAGTCTTGAGATTCAGCGAGATCACATACAAAAGTACAATTCTGGCCTTGGTGTTTATCCAAATCTGTTATGTGGATTCAGTTTGGGAATTGGCCTTTGCAAGGTCAAATCCCCAAACATCTATTTTGCTGTCACCTCTGGCAATCCTGATTATTAAGAGTGATCAATTTTTGTGTGATTGCCCCAGTTCCCATCAGATTTCATGCAAAAAAGACATGTCATACAAATTGTTAACATCTGGAATATTCGTATTCCAGTAAAGATAACGTTATAGCTATAACTAAAGTTTAGAAATATCCTTATGTGCTGAAATTCTATGAGTCAGCTGAAGAATAAATGGAAATCATTGTACCAGAAAAAAAAAATTTTCCGAATCAACTCCAACTCCTGGCGACCCTATGGCTGACTTTTCAGAAGTAGATCTCCAGGCCTTTCTTCCAAGGCACCTCTGTGTGGACTCGAACCACTAACCTTTGGGTTAACAGCTGAGAGCATTAACCGTTTGTACCAGCCAGGGACTCAATCACTGTATGGCGTTTTTAAAAACATGGACATAAATTCTTTGACACTTCTCCTATTGAGAGGTGGGGATCTATGTCCCCTCCACTTGAATCTGAGCAGGCTTGTAACTGCTTTAACCAACAGAGAGTATGGTGGAAAGGAAGCTATGTGATTTCTCAAGCTAGGTCATAAAAGACCATGCCACTTCTGCCTTGTTTGTTAAGTCACTCTCATTCTCGGATCCCTGAGCTTCCAATTAAGAAGATCAAACATCCTCAGGCTGCCATGCTGTTAGGAAGCCCAAACCACATGCAGAAGCCACGGGTCCAGTCAACAGTTTCTAGCTGAGCCCATCCTTCAAATGATCTTAAACTCTGGCGCCAGACATGTGAGTGAAGAAGCTTCTAGATGATTTCAGCCCTCAGCCATTTGAGTCTGCATCTTCCCAGCTGAGGGCCAAACATTGTGTGTTAGAGACAAACCACCTCCACTGTGCTCTGTGAACTCCTGGCCCATAGACTCCGTGAGTATAACAAAACGGTTGCTGTTTTACACCACTGAGTTTTGGGGTGGCTTTTTATGCAGCAGTGGAGTCCCTGGGGGGTGCAAATGGTTAACACACTCAGCTGCTAACAGAAAGGCTAGAAGTTCGAGTCCACCCAGAGGCACCTCAGAAGAAAGGCCTGATGATCTACTTCTGAAAAATCAGCCATTGAAAACCCTACAGAGTACAGTTCTACTCTGACACACATGAGGCCAGAAGTCTGAAATCAAGGCAAGGCCAGGGTCACATTCCTTCCGGAAGTTCTAGAAGAGAATCCTTCCTTGCCTCTTCCAGCTTCTGGTGGCTCCAGGTGCTCCTTGGCTTGTGGCTGCTTCACTCCAATCTATGCTTCAATCTTCACATGGCCTTCTCTTCCCGTGTCTCTGTGTCTCAGATCTCCCTTTGCCTTTCTGCCACCAGTCATTGGAGTTAGGACCCACCCTAAATCCGAGATGATCTCTTCTTGAGATTCTTAACTGAATTACATCTGTAAAGACCCTTTTTCCAAATAAGGTCACATTCACAGTTTCCGCGACATGAGTGTCTTTCGGGGGAGCCATCGTTCAAGCCACTACAGCACCTTTACAGTGGGGAAATTTGGTGGACGTCACCTTAATCAAGGATCAAAACTGCCAACACCAGTATGGGACGAACTGACATGATGTGCCTCCTGATTTCTCCCCAAAATGCTCAGCCTGGATCTAATCATGAGGAAACGTCAGACAAGTCCAAACTGGGAGACATCCTACGAAAGAGGTGCAACAATTGAATGCAACATGTGATCCTGCATTGGATCCTGGATTGAAAAAAAAATTCTATATATTATTGGGACAACTGGGGGCATTTGAATATGGTCTGTAATTAAATAATGTTGTTATTTGGTGTCCAGTGCACTCTGATTCATGGCAACCTTACGTACAAGAGAAGGAAACACTGCCCGGTCCTGCATCATCCTCACGATTGCTGGCATGTTCAAGTCCATCATCACAGCTCTTATGCCGATCCACCCACCGGGGGTCTCCCTTGCCCTCAGTGGCCCTCTCCTTCACCAAATATGATGTCCTCCTCTAACGATTGATCTCTCCTGATGACATGTCCAAAGTAAGTGAGCTGGACAGTGTTCTATTGTGATCCATAAGGTTTTCTTTGGCCGATTTTCAGAAGTAGATCGCCAGGCCTTTTTTTCTAGTCTGTCTTAATCTGGAAGCTCTGCTGAAACCCGTCCACCGTAAGTGACCCTGCTGGTATTTGAAATACCGAAGGCATAACTTCCAGCATCATAGCAACACACAAGACACCAAAGTCCAACAAACTAATATCTGAGTAGTAGAATTAGATCATAGTATTGACTTCATGTTAAATTTCCTGATTTTGATCATTGTTCTGTGGGGATGTAAGAGGCATAAGATGATGTCCATGTTCTTACGAGCTACAAGCTGAAGTAGTTAGGGGTGAGGATTGGGATGTAAGAGTTTTACTCTCAAATGATTCAGAAAAAAAAATTATAATAACATGTAAGCACACATCCAGAAAGAGAGAGAAAGCAAATGTGGCAAAATGTTAACACATGGTGAAATTAGGTTCAGGGTCTATAGGAATTTGTTGCACTATTCTTGACATTTCTCTGCAGGCTTGAACTTCTTTTGAAATAACAAATTAAAACCAAAGAAATCTGGCGGGGAGGAGAGAGAGAGAAACAAATTATGGGTCCCTCAATAAGTTAAACATAGAATTACCATTGTCAGGGGCTGTTGAGTTAGCTCTGACTCATAGCAACCCCATGTACAACAGAATGAAACACTGCTCGGTCCTGCACCAACCTCATGATCGTTGTTACACTTGAGCGCATTGTTGCAGCCACTGTGTCAATCCATCTCATTGTGGGTCTTCCTCGTTTTTGCTGACCTTCCACTTTACCAAGCATGATGTCCTTCTCCAGGGACTGGTTCCTCCTCATAACATGTCCAAAGTATGTGAGATAAAGTCTCACCATCCTCGCTTCTAAGGAACGTTCTAGCTGTACAATTCCACTGCTAGGTATATACACAAACGAGTTGAAAACAGGTGTTCAAACAAAAACTGTGCACAAATGTTCACAGAAGCACTATTCACAATAGCCAAAAGGTGGACACAACCCAAATGTCTGTCAGTAAATGAATGGATAAACAAAGTGCGGGGCAGCCACACAATGGGCTATTATTCAGCCATGAAAAGGAATGAAATACTGACACAGGCTACAACATGGGTGAATCTTGAAAACATTATGCTAAGCAAGAGACGCCAGGCACAAGAGACTACATATTGGGTGGTTCCATTTATACAAAATTTCCAGAAGAGGCAAATCCATATAGATGGAAGGCAGATTAGTGGTTGCCAGGGGCTGAGGACAACGCGAAGTGGGAAGTGATGGCTTAATGGATGTGGGGGTCTCCTTTGGGGGTGATGAAAATGTTCTGGAACTAGGTGGTGGGTGGTGATGGGTGCACAACGTGGTGAATGTACTAATGCCACTGAATTGAATATTTTAAAATAGTTAAAATGGTGAATTTTATGTTACGTGTCTTTTGCCACAAAAACAAAAAACAAATTACGGAGAGAATGGGAGGAGGGTAGTGAAACCAGTTCAGTTTTCCTCAACTGCCAGTTTTCAGTTCTCTGTAAAGCTAACATTCCTAACTTGATCAGTACCCCCTCCACCAGTGTCCCCCTCCCTACCCCCCATCCAAATGCATTGAGTCTGAGGACCCTAGAGGCGGAGGACACCTAATTAATTAGTACTCCCCCAGTTATCAGGCCACTCCCAGTCACCTCCCCACCACCTCACTCACTTCCTCTACGTTGTTTTGCAAACTCCCGCAGAGCCCCGGACAGATCCAGATCTAACCAGCTCAGAGTGGTCAGACATGCGCAGAACAGACAAAGATGATGGACAGATGACCCCAGGCCTACACGCATGCTCAATATCACAAGATAACTCATACCAAGGAATGAAAAGACTCGTGTCAAAGAACAAGAATCACCGGACGTACGTCATCTGCAGCAGCCGAGCCCATTTCAAAAGCAAAGAGTCCTTTGGCGGCTTCCATGCCAAGTCTTAGCCCCGCCCCATAATAAATAATCAATAGAAACTATGAATATGTAGAACTTACTGATCCTGCCCGCCTGCCCTCCTCCACTCCTATGTGAATATGTATAATCCCCCAAACCTGTAAAATGTAAATGATTCCTCAAATCCAGGAATTCAATCTGATGTCGATACCTCTGAGTTCCCGCTTGCTAGTCTGTGAAATAAACTCTTCCTTCCTCTCAAAACCAGCATCTGAGAGATTGGCTCCTTGCACGCTGGGCACGGACCCTTTGGTCTGGTTTCCAGTCGAGGTTCTAGAACTTTCTTTTCAAGAACAAAACAAAGCAAAACAGAAAACCTCAGTGTATATGAGAATGCTACTATCAGGCCAAAAAAATTCACCAACCTGGACAGAATAAAAATTAGACCAATATTATCAGTAGATTGAGACAGTTCAAAACTAAAATGAAATGGAACGGGCATTGTGTTAATCCCAAGGGCCTTCCGAGGTTTGCAAAGTAGTATCACAAATACGTGAGGCCTGTTTGTGATTCAGGCTCACACGTGGCACTCAGGTAAATTGCACATGCCTCGGAATTAGATTTACATCCCTCCACCGCCCTTAAAATCAATCTTGGGTCACAGTGGGATCTTGTAGAAGGGACTTGACCCTCAGGTACAGGGGAATCAGACACATTCTTGGTGTTTTCTTCTCTCCCTTTCAATAATTTATTTTGGTGTGCAGGGGAATAATAAATACTGGATTTTAATAAATACTGCATTTTGATACTCATGGGAATGATAAGGTAGTGATTCTCAAAGTGGCTACCTCAAGGGGGGAAAAGAGGGGAAGTAGGACTGGGGGATGGCACACAGGAGGTTTCAACTGTAATGCTGCATTTCTTTTAAAAAAACGGGATGGTCAAACATGGCCCAATGTTAAAATCTGATCAAGACAGATAGGGGGTACATAAAGGTTCCTTACAGAATTTTCTATTCTTGACTCTGAATTTGGAATATTCCAGAAACTACAAAAATTACTTCAAATATTTTTATTTACAAAGACTGTTTACATTATGAAGATCACAAATAGCAGATATGGCTTAGGATAAAATTTCCCAAGGCCAGCATCATATTCGAATTTGAAGAATTACACGACAAACAACTTAGGCAGAAGGGAGACTTCTGAGGTCCTGAAATTGTAGACTTCCCAAGTGGGTCTCTGAATGTTCAGAAGGCTTGGCTATCAAAGATAAAAATGAAGCTTTTTTTTTTGTAGTTGTTGAGAATACACAGCAAAACATACCAATTCAACAGCTTCTACATGTACAATTCAGTGACACTGAATACGTTCTTCGAGTTGTGCAACCATTCTCACCCTCCTTTTCTGAGTTGTTCCTCCCCCATTAACATAAACTCACTGACCCCTAAGGTTCCGATCTAGTCTTTCAAGTTGCTGTTGTCACTTTGACCCCATAGATAGTTCTTAAAAGAGCATAATGCTCAAGGCAGACAGAAAATGAAGCTTTTGAGCTGGACTGTTTTAATGAAGTATAGGGGCAGGGGAAGCAATATTTCTTAATCAGTATTTTATTTTCTATTCCATGTGTTTTTAGTACATAAGAATAAGAAAGGAGAAGTGTGCCATCACAGTATGGGGAGAGCAATTAGAGCCACATATCAATGTATGTATAAATTTTTCTATGGAAAAAAATTTTAAAAAAGAATAAGAAAATGAATAAATTGAAAACTATAAATAAAAATAGAATTTTAAAATATCGAAAATAAATATAAAAGAATATCATGCAAAGATGCAACATTATATATATGTATGCTATATATATCATGCATTACAAAGTACTTAAGAGATAAAAAAAAATTTAAGAGAGAAATTTTTAAAATTATTTACTTATATGAAAAGGAATATATCTATATATATATTTATTAATGCACTATTATATATATGCATGTGTCTATGTGTGTATATGTACATTTTGTGTATAGATATGTATATATATGCAATGACACATCATGGTGTCCCTTGTAGGGTAGAAGCTCTGCCTGCCCCCTCTCCCATCACGGAGCCACACTGATTACCTTCGGATTTAAAAATAGTTTTGACGCACCCGGGCCAGGAGTCGTCTGTGGTTTCCATGACAACGCATGACGCTGTGGTTTCCAAGGCAACAATTCGCACTGGGGTTTCCATGACAACGCAGCCCTGCGGCCCTAATCCTCCCTTCCATCTCTGCACTTCAGGCTCAGGGTTCCGTTTGCGTCCTCTTGCTGTCTAATTCGCCTTAGGGTTTTTGTTTTGTCTTACTGTGTATTTTAAATGAGAATCCATAGAGTTTCTATAAATACTAAACACCAAGAAGGTCCAGGCGCTCACCACCACCGCTTAATGTCCCCTATAACTCACCGCGGTGGTTCTGTGGCTCGTCCTGGCTTGTTTTAGCCGTTTGTGCTGCAAGGACTCCTTCTTGCTCGAAAAACCAAAAGAAACCAAACCTACTGCCTTCTAGTCGATTCCGATTCATAGCGACCCTATAGGACAGAGTAGAGCTGCCCCTTAGGGTTTCCAAGGTTGTAATCGTTATGGAAGCCGACCGTGAAGCCCCTGATAGGTTCCAACCTGACCCGCTGATCTATCGGTTAGCGAGGGAGCGCTTAACCACTGCGCCACCAGGGCTCCGTCCTTCTTGCTCCAGAGTTTCTTAAATTTGTACTTGCTAAAGAACCCTTCCTCCTCCTCCCAACCCCCCAATCCCATCGTTTCCCCTCCCCTTAGTCCCCAGGTTTCCAGCGTGGACATCCCGATGCAAGTCTGCTCATAACATTTTTCCATCTCATATAATCATTTTAAAGTACAGAGATTATTTTCAAATAGTCATAATTTGTTTCTTTAAAAATATATGTCATTAGAATATTCCAGAAAAAAAGGAGGGAGCTAATAGATGAAACAAGATTGGCTATGAGTTGATAATTGTTATAGCTCACTGTTCTATTCTCTCTACTTCGTATAAGTCAAAAAATGCCAAAATGAAAAGTTAAAGAAAAAAGATGAGAAAGAAAATGCCTTCTGTCTTTGGTAAATTTTCTTCTGTTTTTCTTTTTGGCTAATGTGGTTTAGGAAAAGAGTAAAATGCACCCCACAGTATTTTATTGGTTTAATCCTAATTGATCTTATAAAATGTATCCCTTCTAACTTTTAAAAGGTAAAATTTATATTGTCATAAAGGGGGCAAAAGAGGCTATATAAGCCCTCTGTTGTTGTTAGGTGCCGTCAAGTCAGTTTTGACTCAGTGATCCCATGTGACAGAGTAGAACTGTCCCATAGAGTTTTCTAGACTGTAATGTTTGGGAGAGCAGATCATCAGGTCTTTCTCCAGCAGAGCTGCTGGGTGTGTTGACACCACCAACCTTTTGGTTAGCAACCGAGCACTTAACTGTTGGTCGGTCAGGACTCCTTCATATAAGCCCTATCGCTTTTAACTTCAGGAAGGAGGAGAATCATCATCAACATCAGCCCAAGGCTGATTTCTATGACATCGAGGTCAAACATACCTTCACCCTCCAAGCTTTTTACCAATTCTGACACCAGCCATCCTTCCCATGGCCCTCTCTACTTCTCTACTTGGTTCATTAACTCATTGCAATGGCCACACAGAACTCACAGACCATACTCACAGTTATGGGGTTTATTGGGGAAATAACAGGTTGCAGTTCAGGATGAGGAACGACTCAGGACACAGCTCTTCAGTCAGGAAAGCCTCTCTCAGCCATGTCCACAGGCAGGCCTCTGCCACAGGGCCCTGCTTGGGCCTGAGCCCTCACACTCTGCCTCCAGAGGACAGGCTCCTCTCGGCCCCCTCAGGGCAGGCTGCTGTCACCCTGGCATCTGTCCTGCTCAGGTAAGTATTACAAAGCTCTTTATCTCCTCCAATAAGTGCCCAGAGGCACCCTACTCCATCAGCAAGCCTCCTGCTTGAAGGTGCTCAGCTCTCTCGCTCTGTGGGTCAGCACACCCTTGCAGCCGCCTCACTCCGTAGGCCTGGAAGCTGATAGCACCATCTCATATCAGTCTCCTGGTTCTGCTGCTGCCATTTCTCTGCCACTATTTCCTTCCGTCTTGCACTGTCTCCAGTGTTACAGGTCCCTCTCTCTGTCCCCTGGGTCTGGGAGGTTCTCAGCTCAGGGACCCCCAATCCAAAGGATATGTTCCACTCCTGGCTCTTCTTTTTTGATGGTGGTGAGGTCTCCTCCCTAGCCTCTTGGATGGCTCATTTTAAGCCTAGTAAGATGGCAAAACTGACAAATCCCCTTGCTATTCTCATAATTTTAGGAAAACGTCATTATTAAATATTTTAGAAAGATGAGAAAATGTATAAAGAATGATAGAATGAACACCGTGTGCCATTTTACCCACCCACTCCACCCCCAGCTTAAGAATCAAAGCATTTCCTCGTTCAGGTCTTTCTCAAACATGAACATCTGTGATTCCTGCCTTAGGATGTTTGTGCTTGCTGTTCCCTGTGTCTGGAACACCCTTCACACAGATGCCTCCTTTTCCGTCACTCAAGACTTGGCTCAACTCCTCAAAGAAGCCTTCCCAGACTCCACGTATCTAAAGTAATTGACCCCTCACCCACACTCACAAAAGTCACTAACAGATCACATTGGTTTATTGACGTATCAGTAAGCTTTTGCTGTGTAACAAACAACCCCCAAACTTAATGGCTGAAAAATAATACCAGTTATTGTCGAGTCAATTCAAACTCAAGGCAACTCCAAATAGTACTTATACTACCTAAAACTATATCCCACAGGACAATATAAGCCCACCCAAGGCCAGGCATCTCCTCTGTCTCTTTCACCATCATATCCTGAGAACCTAGAACAGTGCTCGCCACAGAGAAACATTTAACAATTATTTGTTGAATGAATAAGTGAATGTCTCTGTTACTGCCCTGGGTTGGTTGGGAATTGTGATGGATTGAATTGGGTCCCTCAAAAATATGTGTTGACTTCCTGGCCCTTGTACCTGTGGTTGTAATCCTATTTGGAAATAGGGTTTTTCTTTTGTTATGTTCTTTTGTGTCTTTCTTGAGCTTCTTTCTGGATGTTCTGTCCTTCACCGGAAGTGGTGTGTTGAAGTCTCCTACTACTATTGGGGAGCTGTCTATCTCTCTTTTCAGTGCTGTTAGAGTTTGCTTTATCTATTTTGGAGCCCTGTCATTGGGTGTGTAAATATTTATTATTGTTATGTCCTCCTGGTGTATTGACTCTTTAATCATTATGTAGTGTCCTTCCTTATCCTTTGTGGTGGGTTTTACTTTAAAGTCTATTTTGTCAGAAATTCACACTGCCACTCCTGCTCTTTTCTGAGTGTTGTTTGCTTGATATATTTTTTTCCATCCTTTGAGTTTTAGTTTGTTTGTGTCTTTAAGTCTAAGGTGTGTCTCTTGTAGGCAGCATATAGACGGACCCTGTTTATTTATCCAATCTGCCACTCTCTGTCTCTTTATAGGTGCATTTAGTCCATTTACATTCAGCATAATTATTGATAGGTATCAGTTTAGTGCTGTGATTTTGATGTCTTTTTTGTGTGTTGTTGACATTTCTTTGTTCCACTTAATTTTCTGTGCTGAGTCATTTTTCTTTATTTTCTTTTCATCTTTTTCATTGTTGTTGATTTTGTGTTTGCTGAGTCTTTATGGTTGTCTAGTTTTTGATTTTGACTTGTAGGATTGTTAGTTTCCTTTGTGGTTACCTTAATATTTACCCCTATTGTTCTAAGTTTATACCAGTCTTTTATTTCTTTATATCGCCTTAACTTCCTCTCCATATGAAAAATCTATGTCTACATTTTTTAAGTCCCTCTTTTTTGTTTTAATGTTGTCATCTTTTACATACTGACATCTGTTTCCCTATTTTCAGTGTTTTAGCTTTGATTTACCTTTGTGACTTCCCTATCTGGGTTGATATCTGGTTGCTCTGTCCTGTGTTCTAGTCTTGGGTTGTTATCTGATGATACTGATTTTCTAACCAGAGGACTCCCTTTAGTATTTCTTGAAATTTTGGTTTGGTTTTTGCAAATTCCCTAAACTTCTATTTATCTGGAAATGCCCTAATTTCACCATCGTACTTGAGTGACAGTTTTGCTGGATATATAATTCTTGGCTGGCAGCTTTTTTCCTTAAAGGCTTTATGTATGTCATCCCGTTGCCTTCTTGCCTGCATGGTTTCTGCTGAGTAGTCCGAACTTAGTCTTATTGACTCTCCTTTGTAGATGACTTTTCTTTTATCCCTAGCCGCTCTTAAAATTTTCTCTTTATCTTTGGTTTTGGAAAGTTTGATTTTAATATGTCTTGGTGACTTTCTTTTGGGATCTACCTTATGAGGGGTTCGATGGGCATCTTGGATAGATATCTTGTCGTCTTTCACGATAGCAGGGAAGTTTTCTGCCAACAAATCTTCAACAATTCTCTCTGTATTTTCTGTTATTCCCCCTGTTCTGGTACGCCAATCACTTGTAAGTTATTCCTCTTGTTAGAGTCCCACTTAATTCTTAGGGTTTCTTCAATTTTTTAATCCCTTTATCTGATTTTTCCTCAAGTAAGTTGGTGTCAAGTGCTTTATCTTCAATCTCACTAATTCTGGCTTCCATCGCCTTAATTCTGCTCCTATGACTTTCTATTGAGTTGTCTAATTCTGAAATTTTATTGTTAATCTTCTGGATTTCTGATTGCTGTCTCTCTATGGATTCTTGCAGCCTGTTAAATTTGTCATTATGCTTTTCTCTAGTCTTTTTAATTTCCTCTATTGCGTGTCCTGGGTTTTGCTTAATTTCCTTCCTGATTTCTTGAAGAGTTCTGGATATCAATCTTTTGTATTCTGCCTCAGGTAATTCCAAGAAATTTTCCTCCTCTGGAAAATTTCTAGATTCTTTATTTTGGAGGCTTGCCAAATCCATCATAGGTTGCCTTTTTATGTGATCTGATATTGACTGTTGCCTCCGGGCTATCAATAAGTTAGTATACTTATTTATTTTATGTTTGCTTACTGTGTCCTAGCTTCTTGTTTTGTTTTGATATGCCCAAATAGGCTGCTCTTATGAGCTAGTTTGATTACTGACGCTTTTGAAGCTCTAATGTCCTGTCACCAGATGGTTAGATCTGTTACTAGGTATGTAAGCTCAGGAGTCCACCTACTCCTCCTGTACGGATTCAGCTCAGGTGTCCAGGTAGATAGCCACCAAGTGTGTACTGTTGGCTCTCACCTACAGTCCAGGCATGTGTGATTGGTGTAGGCACAGGTATCTGGCTGCAGCAGGGGGACACACTCTGACCATGGCAGGGGGCTGACGGCCGCCCCCAAGTATCCAGGAGGAAGGTGTGTCCCTGTTTCCTCAAGCATGTAGGTGGGTGGGTTTTGCAGCTGGACTATGAGCACCTAATGCTGTTGGCTGTAAGGACTGTGGGGCACCTCTTATTCATGGACCCCTATCACAGGTGGCTAGGTGGCATGGGTGGAGCCACCAGTCCTCAGGCCCCTCGTGTGGGTAGGTGAAGACCCCGGTTAATGGGCAGAGCAATGTCAAATGTCAAAAACCTGCCACTTCACAGCTGAAACAGTTGAAGTTAGAGTTCTGGTATATACCCTGTTGTACTGTGGTAATGAGAGCCTACACTGTTGAGATGGGCCCACCCAAGTCTATGCAGGCGGAAAGGCACTCAAAGTATGTGGATCCCTTATGCCTGCGCCTAGACAAAGGAGCTGTGCCTATCTTGGGTTCCTGGCTTAGGGGAGCTGGCAGTTTATTTTTCTCTCTGTTTGTTAATTTGTTTACTCTCCAAGGTAGGGAGAATGGCTCCGGGCGTGTGACGGATCCTACTTCCGGCCCAGGGGACTCGGAAATTGCTAAAGCGTGTCTGGGACCCAGTGCAGAGCAGGGAGTGGGGAGGTAGGTGGGAGAGAGGTTTTTCCCTAAGGGGGTTGTTTTTGATCCGCACGGTAGGACATATGCAATTACTTATCTTTTGCCAGATCCAGGGCTGCTTCTCATTGGTTCTGGGTGGCCATGTAGGCTCTCTGGTGCTGCGTCTCTCCTGGTGTGGAAAACGTGCCTCCCAAGCACCACTGCTTGCCTGCCTCACCGCTCACCCCCAAGCTGATCAGGCCTGAAGGGCTGAGGCTCTTGCCAGGTCAGGTCTGGCAACTCCTCGCTTCTTCTGAACGCCTCTCCCTCCCCCTGCCACTCAGTCCAGTTCTTCACCTCTACCTTTGATGTTCAGGCCTCCCAGATTGCTGTATGTAATCAATTCACTTGTTTTTTTGGGGGGGTCTTTGTTGTAAGAGGGTCCACCAGAAGCATCTGTCTACTCTGCCATCTTGGCCCTGCCTCCTTTTTTGTTATGTTACTGAGATCATACTAGTGTAGGGTGGGTCCTAAAACTAACCACTTCTAACTTATAAAAAGACCAGAATAGACACAGAGAGACGTATACACAGGGGAAGACAGACACCATGTGAGAATCACCTATGAGCCAAGGAACCAATGAACGCCCGGGGCTACCAACAAGGAAGGAGCTGACATAGCTGAAATTCTGATCTGGACTTTTAGCCTTCAGAACTGTGAGAAAATAAGTTTCTATTCTTTAAAGCCACCTACTTGTGGTATTTCTAATACAGCAGCACTAGGAAGTTAAGACAGAAATGGGGCAGGCTACTCAGACCACCACTGTAACTCTAACTAAAGCCAGAGCGTGAGACGCACGCTCTTTTAAAGGAAGACTTTTGGGAAGGAAGCCAGAACAAAGAGGTGCTTATTCATGAGTTTAGACAGGTTAACAGTAAGACAGTAAACTCCACATGAGAGACTTTCACCCTCCTGCTGCCTGGGAGGGAGATTTCCGCGGCGACAGTTAATGGAGCCAGTCTCTCCCTGCAGCCATAAATCATGTGGGCCGCCTTTCTCTGGAAACTTTCCAATATGGCTGCCCTCTGCCTCCTGTCTCTAAATTTAGGTCTCTCTAGTCAACCAGGAGGAAACCCTGGTGGCATTGTGGTTAAGAGTTCAGCTGCTAACCAAAAGGTCAGCAGTTTGAATCACCAGGAGCTCCTTGGAAACATTATGGGGCAGTTCTACTCTGACCTATAGGGTCACTATGAGTCAGAATCTACTCGACAGCAACGGGTTTGGTCGGGTTTTGGTTTAGTCAAGGTTGGAAGGAGCCTTGGTGGTACAATGGTTAAGCACTCAGCTGCTAACTGAAAAGTTAGAGGTTCGAGTCCACCCAGAGGCACCTCGGAAGAAAGGCCTAGTGATATACTTCCTAAAAATCAGCCACTGAAAACCTTATGGAATACAGTTCTACTCTGACACACATGGGGTCCCGTGAGTTGGAATTTACTCTATGGCAACTGGATTTGTTTGGTTTGGTTTTTTAAAAGGACATAGTTTGTACATTTTCATTGTACCAAACAGAAGCAAAAATACAGTCAGATGCATCAGTATTATAAACCTGGCAACTCTATCCCCCAGCTATTCTGAGTTCTTTCTCTCTCCTTCTCTGGAAATAACCGACAAAACCTGGGAATTATATGGCAGGTTTCAGCCACCAGATGCAGATCCTGAATTTCCTTCTGACTGAAAATCCGGCACCTACTTTAAGTCTCTGCAATGTTTCAAGTGAGAAACTGTGGCTAGGAAACTGTGATGCCCCACATCCTTTTTCCTTTCTTAATTTATTTTTCCTAAAAAACAGCCACACAGCAAATAATACACACAGGACCATACTATACTCATTGCCATCGAGTCAACTCCAACTCATGGTGACCCACGTGTGTCAGAGTAGAACTGCACTCCAGAGGGTTTTCAGTGGCTGATTTTTTTAAAGCAGATCTCCAAGCCTTTCTTCCAAGGCGCCTCTGGGTGAACTCGAACCTCCAACCTTTCGGTTAGTAGCTGAGTGCGTTAACCATTTGCACCACCCAGGGACTCCGATCCATACAGTAGGATTGCATTAACATAAGGCTCAGGAAGAGTCCAATTTATAGTGTTGAGGGATACATAGATATGTATGTCTATAGAAAAGCAAGGAACTATTTATTACAAAACAATAGTGTCTCTCTCTGGAGAAGGAAGGGGTTTGTGATGAGCAGGACAAATGAGGGGCTTTTGAGGGGCTGGCTATTTCCTGATGGGGTGATAGTAAAGTGGAGTTTGCTATATAATTATTTGTTAAACTGTTTATTTGTGTTTGGGGCACTTTTCCATATGCATGTTAAACCAAAAACCAAACCCATTGCCATCGAGTCAATTCCGACTCATAGTGACCCTACAGGACAGAGTAGAACTGTCCCATAGGGATTCCAAGGAGCGGCTGGTGGATTCAAACTGCCGACCTTTTGGTTAGCACCCAAACTCTTAACCACTGTGCCACTAGGGCTACAGTGCATGTTATATATTCCACAAATTTCAAAATGTTTAAAAAAAAAAAAAAAAAAGACAGCTACACATTCTGGGTATAGCAGTGAAAGAAATGTTATACCTATTTTCTAGAACATTCCACTGATGAAATCTGAACCCAGCAATATAAGCATGTGTTTTTAAAAAGGCTCATAAACTACATGCACAAAATGCAGTCAGGTGAAGCATCTCCCATTTATATTAAGGAGGTTGATAATATTTCATTCTAGTATCTTGAGAATGTCATATGGACAGGGCACAGTCTTGGCTGGGGACTTAACAGTGCTTTAAAATTATTGATGCCCAGGCCTCACGCCAGATCACCAGCATCAGGCTATCTGAGGGTAGGGCCTGGGCATTCCATTTTTTTTTAAGCTTTCCAGGTGATGTTAATGCAGTAAAGGGTTAACTCAGCAGGCTTGGGATGTTCAAACCCTACACATACCAAATAAGGTCTGGCTCTTGGCTGGTTCCTGGGAGATAATCTCTAAGCCCTTGGAACATCCTACCTGATAAAGATGTCATCATATGCCTGGGGCCTTGGGCCACACCAGATACTTTATACCAATAATGTGATTTATGGTGGGGCCTTGAGTCATGTAGTATCTGTAGTCTGACCACTGGAGGGGCTGGATACTGAGTAACTAAGGTCAGCCATATGGGCACCCCATGCCTATGTGATGACCCTCCATAAAAACCCTGGACACCAAGGCTGGGGTGAGCTTCTATGGTTGGCAATACTCTGTGGGTGTTGTCACACATCACTGCTGGGAGAATTAAGTGCTGTCCATACAACTCCAATGGGAGAGGACAACTGAAAGTTTGTGCCTGGTCTCTCCTGGACCCTTCCTGTGTGCCTTCTGTCTTTGCTGATTTTGATCTGTATCCTTTCACTGCAAAAAAAAAAAACAAAAAACTGTAACCGTGAGTATAACAGCTTCTCTGAGTTCTGTGAGTGCATCTAGCAAATCTTCAAACCTGAGGGTGGTCTTGGGGGATCCCTGACACAGGAATGAAATTGGGAGGGAGGCCAAATTAAGAGTGGGAGCCCACCAGAGTTGATGTTCCTTAGGAAGTCTCCGAAATCCATGGATTTCCCACAGGACCTGAGATGTAGCTTTGAGATATTTTATTTGGGTGTTGAAAAGCAGAGTGGTTCCTGAAGCCTAAAGAATTTGATAATAATATAAGGGCAGCAAAATACTGGAAACAATCTAAATGTCCAATGATTGGGGCTGATTTTAAATAAGTTATGGCCCATTCACGCAGTGGAATACTACATAACTGTAAAAAAGGAAAGAGGACGCTCCGTATGTGCTGATAAGGAGAGACAGCCAAAATACAATGCTAAGTGAAAAAACAAGGTACAAATCAGTGTGGACAGGATGCTACTATTGGCGGAAAAACATGAAGGAAAACAACATATATCTCCAAAAAATCCAAACCCGTTGCCATCAAGTCGATTCCAACTCGTGGCAACCCCATGTGTTACAGAGGAGAGCTGCTCCATAGGGTTTTCTTGGCCATAATCTTTACAGAGGTCCTCGGGTGGCACAAGTGGTTTGTGATCTGCTATTCCAAGGGTTGACCCAATAGTGCTCTGGAAGAAAGTCCCGGTGAGGAGCACAGGGGCGTGAGGACAGAGTGAGAGGGGGCTACTGACTCTATGTCTCAATCATTTTGGATACTTGAATCTGGTACATATATTATCTTTTCCAACGTTAATTACTTAATTAAATTTTATTTTAATAAGTAAATAGAATGAAATGCCACAAAGGAAAAAGCTTATTATAATTACTTAAAGTTAAAGAAACCCAAACCAAACCAGCTGCCCTGAAGCTGATTCCGACTCATAGCAAACCCATGTGTGTCAGAGAAGCACCAGAAGGGCTTTTAAAAACACAGACTGCTGGGACCCACCCCCTGTTTCTGTTTGTTTAAGTCTGCGGTGGGCCTGAGAATATGCATTTCTAGCAAGTTCCCAGGTTCTCACTTTAAGAACCGTTATCGTACAACAAAGTCCACCTTTCACAGCCTACAGCTCAATGTCCCGGTGGAGCTTTGCTATAAGGTGCTTGGTCAACGCCAGGCACACCTTGGGGGTTTGCATGGAGCCATGCTCGGTGTAATGTAACCAGCGGTCTTGGAGCGCCCCCCGGTGGGCAAAGCGGGCTCTGCCGTTCGCCTGTGGTGTCCCTCTGCATACCTGGATGTGTGCGGGGAGTCCCATGGAAGGGGCGGAGCCTGTTCTGAGGGAGGCGTGGCCTCGGCGGACCACCAAGTTAGAGAGGGTCGTTTCTTCTGCCCCTCATCCTCACTCCTCTTTCTTGGTCGTTCTAGGACCAGATCGCCTGGGAGTCTCGAGGCACCCGTGTCTCCTGATCAACCAAAGGGCTAAGGCCCGGGGTGGAAGCATGCTTCCTGAACGTGTGCATCCCGCCCCACCCTGCCCCCAGCGACCTTTGCAAGCTCTTCTCAAGCCCAGCTCACACTCTAAACACCAGTTACGTGGAAATCCAACTAGATAGTGACCTCCATGAAGGCATGTGCCTGATTTGGAGACCACTGCCTCCCCTGAGCAGCCCTGGTGGCGCAGTGGTTAAGTATTCAGCTGCTAACCAGAAGGTCGGCTGTTCAAACCCACCAGCCGCTCTGCCAGGAGAAAGGTGTGGCAATCTGCTCCCCTAAATATTTACAGCCTTGGAAACCCTATGAGGCTGTTTTACTCTGTCCTATAGGGTCGCTAAGAGCGATGAGTGGTAATCAACTCAGTGGTAATGGGTGGGTCTCCCCTTCCCCCAGCACTGATCTTACACGGGAGGGGTCCATAATTACATGTGCAACTCCAGTTATCTTAACCCTGCCTGGGGGGCTTTTGGATTGGCTGTTCCCTCAGCCTGTAGTGTGCTTCCCTCAAGTATTCACCTGCCTCACCCCCTCACCTCCTCGGGTCTTGGCTCAAACGTCATCTTCTCAATGAGGCCTTCCCTGAACAACCTATTTTAGATGACTACAGGACTTCTCCCGCCCCCGGCCCTCCTCTAGCCCCTTCCCTGCCGGATTTTTCCCCCAGCATTCACTACTGTCTGACGTCCTTTGTTGTACTTATGTGTAGTACCTGTTCTACCTGTGTCGTACTTATCTAAGTAGGTTAGTATCTGTATCTCCCACTGGATGGACGCTCCACAGTGGTCTACATTTCTGTATCTTGTTTCCTGCCGTAGCCCCAGGAACAGAACCTGGAACTCAGCAGGCGTTTAATAAATCTCCTTTACCGCATGGACCAGTCTCTCGGGCCTCTTTCTGACGTATTGCCTTCTTCTTCCACCAGAGGGCAGTCTCGCTCTACTTCTTCCATCATTGGCGCAACGATCATCTCCGAGGTTTAGTGCGTAGAATAATACACGCTATAACCGCTGCCTTGCTGGGTCTCCTCTGTGAGGGTCACTGCGCGGTGCCCTTTCCATACCTGAAGCTCCCTTCCTCGCAGCTCCCCCTCCACTGCCGCCAGGGGGCAGTCTCGTTCTATTATATTCCTGATCAGACGCTCTGGGATGAAGTTCACCAAACCCGGTCTTTCGTTCCTTCCCTCGCTCACTCAGTAAATGTATATTGAGCAGCTACTGTGGGCAGGGCACTAGGCTCGGTGCTGGGGATACAGCACAGGACAGGACAGACCAAACTTCCCGCCCCCAGGGAGCTGCCTTCCCAGCCGCTGCGGTGACTGAGAGTTTCTGCTGGTTCTCACCTCCACGCTCACTCTCCCCTCCTATTACCAGGGAAAGAGCCTCAACCGCGTTTCCCAGGTTCCCTTGTCAGCTGCTGCTGCGGATTCCTGCCCATGGGGGATGCTGGCGGGAGTCAGAAAGCTGAGGAAGGCAGACGCTATAAGAGGCTGGTGGAGTTGTGACAGGTCTCCAACCCGTTGCCTTCGAGTCCATTCCAACCCATAGCGACCCATAGTCGCCAACTGCTTGTGCTCAACTGCTCAGTTGAACTACTAACATAAAGGTTGGCAGTTCTAACCCACCCAGCAGTGCTGCTGAAGAAAGGCCTGGCGATCTGCTTCCGTAAATAGTACAGCCAAGAAAACCTTACGGAATAGTTCTACTCTGTAACACGTGGGGTCCCCAGAAGTCGGAATGGACTCGATGGCAACGGGTTTGTTTTGCGTTTGTTTATTTTGGAATTGCGGCAGCAGTGAGCAGCAACAGCAAAAAACCAGTTTGGGCTCCTGGGCGCCTCCCTAGGTAAATCAGTTTGTTCTCGGAACACAGCAGCACAGAAACCTGGGCCCTGGGCAGCTGCATTTTCCACATTGCTCTTCCAGCCTTGGCGGGGCTGTGGGGGAGGGGGTGGTAGCAGCTGCATCACTAATCTTTGGGTAAACTGGCCTTGTCTTTCTTGCACTTCCTGCCTGCAATAGCCTTTGTCACCAATTCCCTCTATGAAAACCCCTCACAAATAGAGGTGGTACGCTATTTACAAACAGCTAAGCAAAATGAGTCAAAATCAACTAGACAGCAATGGGTAAGTAAAACACGGGGTGTCTGGTGGCAATCAGCCCTCTGAAAAACAAAGCGAGGATGTGTGTGTGTGTGGTAGGGGGTGTTACGTGAAGTGAAGGACTGAGCACTGCATATCCTGGGGGAGGGCTCTCCAGGCAGAGGGAGCAGCAAATGCAAAGGCCCTGGGGCAGGAACACGCTTGCTGTGACACCTGAACAGCAAGCAGACCTGGCTGGCTGAAGCCACATGTGACTTGGGGAAAAGGGTAAGAAAAGAGGTAGAGAGGTCAGATGGGGACAGAGTGTGTAGATCAGCTCGGTCCAATAGAACTTTCTGGGGTGATGGGAATGTCCTATATCTGCTCTATCCAATATGGTAGCACCTGCCTCACGTGGCTCTTGAGCATTTGAAGTGTGGCCAGTAGGGTGACTGAGAAAATTTTTAACTTTTTTAATTACATGTAAATTGAAAGCACTCATGTGGCCAGTGGCTATTGCATTGGACAGACTTGTCTAGACCATTGTAAGGACTTTGATTTGACCTTTGATGTCATAGGAAATCATTAGAGGATTTGGGAAGGGGAATGACTTGATTGGAGGTGACTTCTGAGAGACCACACAGGTAGCCATGTATTGGGGGTAGGGGCAAAGGCAGGGGCAGGGAAACCAGGTAAGTGTGGAGGACCCTATGTCTGGGATCCAGGGCAGAGGTTGTGGGCAGGAGATGGAAAGGTGTCTTGGGGTCCAGCATGGGAGCTCAGGGTTGAAGGTTAAGGAGCAGAGTCAAAAAAGCCCAGGTGGGCACCAGGGTAAGCTTAGATGGAGGTAGAGTTGGCTGAGCCTCAGGTGGGGGGCCCTGGGTGAGGTGCCGTTAGGGGGCTGGGGCAGGGGTGAGGGTGATGACTCAGGCTGGGGCCTGGTGAAGTATAGCTGGGTAGAGACTAGGACAGGGGGCTGGAGACTGGGGCAGGGACCAGACTTAGGTTCAGGGGAGGGAGGTGGGCAAGGGGCCACGATAAGGGGTGAGGGACCAGGAGAGCACAATTGGATAGAAGCTGGGAAAAGAGTTTAGGGAAGCGAGCTAGGGAAGATGTGAGGCTGGGGCCTGGGAAGATATAATTGGGAAGAGGATCAAGACTGTGTGCCCTAGGGGTAGGTAGGAGGGGGTAGAGGTCAGGGCCTGGCAGAGGGCATCTGGGTGGGGGCTCAGGCAGAGGGCTAGGCTGAGCTGACACCACATTTATAGTTAGCCTAATAAGAGAGGGTTGGGCTGGGGTTATAGCCCACAGGGGACCCCAGGAAGTACTCAGGGTATCCAGGCATATCTAAGAAACAGACTGGGCATTAACAGCGAGGGAGGGTTGGGAAGGTGGGCTAGGTGAGGCCAGGCACTGGGGAAGGGGGAGGAAAGCCAGATGGGGCAGGAGCACCTGGGTGAGGACCCCAGGAGGGAATGAGGGTGGTTGTCTAAGGGCCCAAGGCTTGGGTACTAGAGGTAAGGAGGGGGCTGGGAGGGTGGGCTAGGACCAGGCCAGCTCTGGGTGAGACGGTGCTGGGTGGGCGGGGGCTGAGACCTGGCAGGGGCCACTGGCACTGAAGCAGTGAATGATGCTCGGTGTGACTCAGCAACAGGCGGTCCCTGGCGGTCTGGCCCAAGTCAACCCTGTAGGGGGGCATCCATTGCCCATCCTCCCACCACCACCCCCCACTCTGATCCCCCAGAGATGGCGAGACCAGAACTGAATGCTGAATTCCACTTTACTGAGGGTCCAAGATGACACGGTACACAAGGAGAGGAATCTACGAGGGCGACTGGAGAGTCACACGGGGACTTCCCTATCTGATGCCTCTGCCCCTCGGGATAGGAGCTTCTTCCACAGCCCATCACAGTATCCCCGATGGATGCGGGGGTGGCTCCTGTGCCAGGGGTGGTGGGGTCCCAGCGTGGGGCAGGCTCCATCTCTGGATCTGCACCTGGGTGTCCCTGATGGCACTCGGACAGTCCAGTTGTAGGCCGAGGATGCGCAGGGCCTCTGCTCCTTCTGAGGGATGCCAGAAGGGCCTCTGGGCAGGATCAGGCTCATCACTCCTGGGGATGAAACGGACACACACACACACACACACACACACCCCGAGGGACAAGGGGACTGGGGAAGGGCTCCAGTGGAGGTTGCTACTGAGGGGACACACAGCTTGGCAGGGGGCCGGCCGACAAGTCACACATGGGACAGACACGGGCTGAAGCGTCAGCGCAGGGACAACGGGATGCTCCTCCCACGAGGGCACTTCCTCCCCAAAGACAGACACTGATGGGGCTCTGACACCAAGGCTCCACCCCTCACAGTGCCTCCCCAGTGTCATTCACTCAGGTGGGACCCTCATCCTCCTAAGTGGGAGGGCAAAGGCAGCACTACAAGGCCAGATGGTCCTGGGACTAGAGGGTGGGGAAGCTGTGGGACACAGAGGGTCTCGCCTGTTGTGGGGAGCCAGCTTAGACATCTGGATTTGTGTGAATGGTCCTAAACTACTGAAAATGTTGGCAAATATCAGAAATTTGGAGAAACGCTGGGCAGTCAGCCTGGGTGTCAAATTCAGCCTGGGGACACCCAGCAGGGTCCTCACCTGTGAGGAGGGTTCATGTGTCAGCATCAGAGGTGCGGGCTGGGCACGCCTCTTTCTTCTTCCTCCTTCTGATCCTCCTCATTCTCTCCTCCTCCTCGTTCCCTGCCTTCTCTTGCCCTTCCTCCTCCTCCCCCTCCCCTCCTCACCGAGTCCCCCTCCTCCCCTCTCCCCTCCCCATCTCTCCTCTCCCTCCCTTCTCTTCTCTTTCTCCAATCATCTCATCTCCCAGGTTGGGGGTTCAGCCTTCAGTGCTCAGCAACACCCTGACACCAGATGCCCACTAGGCACAGCCCAGCCACAGCCACAGCCACAGCCCCATCAGATGGGGGGATGGTGTCCTTGTGATCTTGGCCAGCAAAGCCATAAAGAAATCACTGCAATGCCTGCCCACAGGTGGCCGGTGTCCCAGGACACACTCATCCTCTGCCACCGGGGGGGGGGGGCCACCACGGCGACCTAAGACACCCTCCCATCACGTGGGGAGCCCCTTCCTCCTTTCCTTCCTCTGGAATTGCACCGGGACTCTCTCTGGACATCTGCAAACGGGGGACTAAAAGGTACAGGTGAGCACCAGCGACACAAGGCACAGGAGCGCAGAGCAGGACACGTGCAGCGAGAAGACACCCAGGTGGAGAGGAGGAGGAGCGAGGGAGGAAGGCGCACAGTGCGGGGTCGGCTTGGCCTCCGCGGCTTTGGCTTCCACTAGCGGCACTTGGGGGGCAGCCTGCGGCCCCGACGCGCCTTCTTCCCGCGGGCAGACCGGGCGCCGGTGGGCGGCTGACCCTTGGCCTCGCCCGCCTTCGCGTGGGGCCCCGAGGCAGGATTCGCCTGCTTCTTTTTGCTCCCTGCGCCATCCCCGGCCTTCTTCTCGGGAGTGGAGACCCGGCCGCGGCCTCGGCCCCCTGCTCGGCGCCCAGCTCGGGGTTTGCGAGCCCCGGCGGGGGTGGGGGTGGGGGTGGCGGAGGCGGACGCGCCCGTCTGGCCCAGGCTCCGGGCCGCCGTGCGCGCCCTCTTGGCCCGTGGCTTCCTGGACGCCCTCTCCTCGGGCCCGGACTCCTCGCTCTCCGAGTCCTCAGACCCCTCGGACTCTTCATCCTCATCCTCCTCCTCCTCAGACGCCGACTCCTCCTCCGACTCTTCCTCCGATTCGACGATCTCCCGCGCAGCCAGGAGCGCCAAGACCTCGCCCAGGTTGCCTTTGGCGTATCTGTACTTCTCGCATTCCCAGGCGGTTCCTTTTCCCTCCTTCGTCACCTCCGCCATGTCCTGTGCGGCCAGGAGTGCCACCAGTTCCAGGAGGCCCCCCTCATCTTCATCATCACCGCCCCAGCCGCTGAGGAAGCCACGTGGGGCCTTCTTCCCCTTGGAAGGGGTCTCCGGCTCGGCCAAGGTGGAGATGCATTCCAAAAGGTTCCCGTTGTCTTCGGCTTTCCTCAGGACCATGGCGTCCACCTCTCGACCAGCCTCCTCCACCTTCACGCGGGTGCCAGACGTGTCCTTGGACATGACAGACAAGACCTCAGAAAGAGCCTCCTTTTTTTCCTTCTTGTCACTCCAGCCCAGCGACTCGACCACAGATGCGATTTTTAACATCTCCTCCCGGGCAGAGGGGTCTGAGGGGTCAGTGTAGGCCACGATGGCCACAAACTCAGGGTTGTCCGCCTCCTCTGCTTCTTGGTCCTCGGTGTCCTGGGACTCGCTTTCGGAAGTGTCACTGTCCACGGGCTCCTCATCCGATGTTTCTCTCACGGCCAGGAGCGCCACCAAGTCGGGGACACCATTCCTGTCTTCTTTGATGTCCAAGTTGATGGACTCGGCCGACGGCGGCGCTTTCTCTGTCTCCTCCTTCTTGGCTTTGTCTGTCACGGTCACCAGGGCCAAGAACTCGCGAGGCCCATCTCCCTCCTCAGCATCGTTCTGGACCGCCCACTTCTTAACGAGCTCCTTGGCGGCGGCCTGGAGCGTGGCGTACAGCGCTCTCTGGTCCTCGTCTTCGTCCTCCTCAATCTCCTCGATGACGATGCCCAGGCTGTCGTCGGAAGAATCCTCAGACTCGCTCCTCACCAAGGTGGACGGCCGCCCTCCTCGGCCCCGCTTCTTGCCCCTGTTGCCTCTGGCTCTACTTCCTCGGCCCCTCCGGCCCCTCCTAGCCCTCCTGGCTGCACTCGGAGGCGGCCCGGCCTTCCTGGCCGCCTGCTCCAAGCCCTGGGCCAGAGTCTCCGGAGCAGGAGGGGTAGGCGTGTCCCCGGGGGCCTTGGTCACTTGGGCCCGCGCGGGCCTCTCATCCAGTAGCAAGCGTTTCATCTGCCTCAGGACTCGGGGGTCCTCTGCACGGTCCTTACACAGCACCCTCCACACCCCGTTCTGGCCCGGGATCTCCCGGGGGATGGCCGCGTGGTCGACGTCCTCCACAAACTCCACCAGGGCGGCCTTGGCCTTCTCCTTCCTCACCCGCCTCGTGCTGCGCAGCCTGAACGCGCCCACGGCCAGGAAGGCCGGCTGCAGGACCGCCTCGATGGCCGCCTGCTCCAGGCCCTCGGGGATGCCGGTGACCAGCAGCGCCCGGCGCACGTCCACGCCCAGCCCGCGGCACCAGTCCTCCAGGAGGCTCAGGGCCATGGTGCCGCGGCTCGGCGCGGATCTGGGCAGCGAGGAGCCGGCGGGCGGCCGCGGGCGCAGCGCGCTCCAGATGCCACCCGGAGCGCCACCTGCAGGCTGAGCGTGGAGACGCAGGTGATCGGGGCAGGGGCGGGGCTGGGGCGCCCGCGGCCCCTCCCCAGGCTGTCCCGGACCCTCGGGGGGCTTACGTGTCTGCGCTCCGGTCGGGCCCCAGGGAGGTGGCAGCCCGCCTCCGAGCGGAGTCCCCGGGGAGCAGCGATGCCCTCCCGCTGGCCTTTGTCCCTGCCCCAGGCGCGCTGGGCTCGGCACCTCCGCCAGGTGCAGGGCGAGGGCGGCGCTGCCGGCCCCTGAGAAGGCGCCGGGGGTGGGAACCGCCGCTCGCCCGCCGCTCCCGCCGCGACTGTGCACACTCCGCGGCGAAAATCTCAGCAGTTCCGCTGCGACGAGACAGCGCCGCCCGCGCCTGCGCGGACGGCTCTCGCCCCCACGCCGGCTAGTCCCCGTCTCCATAGCAACACTGCAGGCTGGAGAGGGATCCGCGTCTGTGTGGCCTGAGTACCTGCTCTTAAAGTGTCGGATGGAAATAAGACTCCTTCGCCGGGTACAGGCTCATTCTGTGTATACAGACCTCATTTCTGGGCTACAGGCTTATCTGCGTATACAGACCTCATTCAATGGGGCCAGGCCTCACTACCGTGTATGTGCCTGTGTTTGTCATTATGCAGGTACATGGAAACCTGCTTTCGTGTCCATGGTTTGCATGTGTGTATGATCATCAGGGAGATCAAACTTGAATTCTTCAAGAAATCGGCGAACTGGTACACGCGAATGTCGTCACTACTCTAAACACACATGCGCTTCACCATCCTTTGTTCAACTCTCTTAACTGTCCCCCCTCTGTGGAAATCAGGCGAGCGGAGGGGTTTATGTCCCATTTCTACCGCTTCCTGCCAGGACGCCGACAAGTCGCTGAGCTTCTCTATGCCTCAGTTTCCTCCTCTGCGAGATGGCGATAACCACTGTCCCAACCTCATAGGATTCTTACGGGGATTGAAGGGGCTAATCCTTGACGACGCTTAGAAGAAAGCCTAGCTCATGGTCGGTGTTTCATAAAAGGTGGCTAAGAGAATTATTTATCGAGAACTTATTAGAGTAAAACCTGCGAAAATAGGAACCTGTGTAAGGCGTAAACCTGCCAGAGAAGGAAAACTCAAATATTTTCCACTAATAGCGAAGAAAAGGGGTTAAGACTGTACCCTGTCAAAGGCGGAAAACTTGCGAGACCCGGAAGAACAAGGCAGTCTCATCGGGTTCCGGCTCTCACAGGTTTCACTGCATTATAGAAGCATTTGTTGGATGGATGAATAGATAGATAGATGATTAATAGATAGAAAATCAAAAAAACCTCAGGTTTTTTTACATAGGAAGAGAGTTTATATTGCAAAGTTACCATGGCAACTCGGCCAGAACAAATTGCTTACTCACTCCCCTTCTGTCTCTTTCTCTCTCTCTCTGCAGCTCTTAATTTCCCTGCTGTCTAATAGAAATACAGTTGAGCCCCAAATGTGAGCCACAAATCTCCACTGACAGATGGGTGGTGGCTGTGCGTGAGGTGCATTGTCCGGGAATCAAACCCAGGCCTCCTGCATAGAAGGCGAAAACTCTACCACTCAACCACCACTGCCCTCTCTCCTTTTCTTACGTCTCCTTAATCCACATTTATGCATGAAAAAGATCTGTCTTCATCCCATTTTCTGGCTGTTCTGTCCCCCGTACGGAGCCCTCATTCATTCCTTTCCCGGTGGCGGACACTGGGGACCTCAGCTGTGTGGAGACGCTGTCCCAGAAGCCAAGTTGAGAATTAGAGACCCTTACAAACTCCCAGAAGAGGGGCTTGGCATGCAAGAAGCTGAGGGTCTCCATGGAACTGCAGAAGCTCCAGGTCGTGGGGTCAGGACAGGCCTTGAACCCCTCACCCCATGAGCAAATGACTAGGGACGGGACCAGCCAGGCAGGGCACCCCAAAATGTCCTGCTCGACCCCTCTGTGTGCCTCTGCCCTGGAGTCATGATCCCCACTTGGACCAACTGAGATGGGACTGGTGACAGACGAGCCTAGCCACTCTCTCCCAAGGAACCATGGAAACAGTTTCCCATGGAAACAGCTGGAGAAAAGGCCACGTACAATGTTTTGCAAATTCTTCTCCCCCTCCCCCTGTGTTTGAGGAAGAATAAAACGGAGCGGGGAAGGCTGCTTGTTAACTGGTAGTGGCAATATTAGTCGAGGGGAGTTCACAAAGGGTTGCGCATGGACCCTCAGGGGTCCCCGAAACCCATTCGATGGGGTCAAAAACATGTTTGTAATAACCCTAAAACATTATTTGCCTTTTTTCACCCTCATTCTCTCACAAGTGTTCCGTGGAATTTTCCGGAAGCTGCAGGACACGTGATATCACAACTGACCCAACGCAGGAGCAGCTTCGAGGATCTAATTGTCTTCTGTTGACTCAAACATTAAAGCGCCATCCTGTTGCAGTAGAGTGGATTCCGACTCACAACGACCGTATAGGACAGAGTAGAACTGCCCCACAGGGTTTCCCAGGCTGTGATCTTTGCGGAAGCAGACTGCCCCATCTTTCTCCCACAGAGAGGCCGGTGGGTTCGCACCACTAACCTGTCGGTTAGCAGCTGAGTATTTAACCACTAGGCCACCAGGGCTCCTTTGGTCATTAAAAAGATTTGCAAAAACGTAAAACAACGCCACTGTTTTTAGTGAATTTCTTTTTGTATGTGTGGTGAAAATATACACAACAAAACACAAGACTATTCAACGACCTCCACACGCACAATTCAGTGACCTTGACTACATTCAAGTTGTGCACTCATTCTCGCTATCCGTTTCCAAAATATTCCACCACCGCTAACATAAACTCAGTGCCCCCTAAGCAAACCCCTCCACCCCTGGTAACGATTAATAATTTTTGGTTTTTGGTTGCTACATATTTGCTTAAGGAGCCTTGGTGGTGAAAATGGTTGAGTGCTCTGCTGCTAACCAAAAGGTTGGCGGTTCCCACCCGCCGAACAACTCTAGGGGAGAAAGACCTGGCGATCTACCCCCTTAAAGATTACAGCCTAGGAAACCCTATAGGGCAGCTCTGTTTTGTCATATGGGGTTGCTATGAGTTGGAATCGACTCAGGCACCCAACAACATATATTTATTTCATGTAAGTGAGATCATATAGTATTTGTCCTTTTGCAATTGACTTATTTCTCTCAGTGTGATGTTTTCAAGGTTCAGCCATGTTGTGGCGTACATCAGGACTTCATTTCTCTTTCTGGCTGAGAAGTATTCCATTAGGAGCCCTGGCGGTGCTGTGGTTAGGCGTTTGCCTGCTCACTGAGGTTTGAACCTACCAGCTGCTCTGCAGAAGAAAGACCCGGCAGTCTGCTTCCGTGAAGATTCACGGCCTTGGAAACCCTATGGGGCAGTCCTACTTTGTCTTACAGGGTTGCTATGAATTGGAATCGACTCCATGGCAATAGGTTTCATTAAGATGTTATTTTACAAGAACATGTAACACACGCTTAACATTGCTATTTTAAAATGAGTTAATAAATTCTTTTCATTTCTCCATTTAAATGCCTAATATGGTAAATATCAATAGATATAACCCACATCAACAAAAGCTCTTTGAGGTCCTCGATAAAATTTTTTTTTAATTTCCTAGTAATTCTTTTTATTGTAGTGCAAATATACCCAACAAAACATTTACCAATTCAACAGTTGCTACATGCACAGTTCAATGACATGGATTATACTCTTCATGTTTTTGCAAACCTTATTCCTATCTTCTTCCTGATTATTCTACTGCCAAAGAAAAACTCCTGCTTCCCCCTCCTTCTCACCCTTGGTAACCACTAACTACTTTTGTGTGTGTGTGTGTGTGTGTGTGTGTGTGTGTGTGTGTGGTGAAAATACACCCAGCAAAATATTCACCAGCACAACTGCCACATGTACAATTCAGTGACATCAATTACGTTTTTCAAGTTGTGAGTCCTTTCTCACTGTCCTTTTCCAAATGATTTCACCACTATTAACATAAACTCAAGGTTCCCCAAACAAAAGCTCCGCCTTCCTCCCTCCCTCCCGCCCCTGGTAGCCACTAAAAATCTTTGGTTTCTCTGTGTTTGCTTATTTCTTTTAAGTGAAATCATACAGTCTTTGTCCTTTTGAGACTGACTTATTTCACTCAGTATGATGCTTTCAAGGTTCATCTGCACCGTGGTAGTTTTTAATAATTTAAGAGGGCCTGAGCCCAAATAGGAGCCCTGGTGGTGCAGCGGTGAAGAGCTCAGGCTGCTAACCAAAAGGTTGGCAGTTTGAATCCACAAGCGGCTCCTTGGAAACCCTATGGTGCAGTTCTACTCTGTCCTGTAGGGTCACTGAGTTGGAATCGACTCCACGGCAGCAGATTTGTTTTTTTTCTTTGTTTGGTTGAGTGGTTGAAGCCAAAAAGTTGGAGAATCAGCACGTTAGAGAATAGAAAAGCCTATCTCCTGCCGCCGGCCCCCCAATAAGAAAAAGCTTTTTTCCTTTTGTTATTTTTGGAGGGGTTGATTTTCCCTGGTCAGGTTATAACTGAATAGTGGGAGTTTAGTGTATAGCCGGATCGCCTCACTCCACTGTCTTTCTGCTCTGCTCTTCTCAGCCTCTCCAGCCTCATTGCCAGGGAAACCAGATCGGTACACCCTCAACGCAAAATTAATTTAACTCCCTTGTGCCTGGGTCATGATGGCGGGCATGCCTTTCAGAACATTTGTATCCAGAGAGCTGCTGATTCCACCCATTCCACAAACTTAAGAATGCCCTTCTATACCTCTTTCCCTTCTCCGATTCCTCCCTCATCCTGGGCAACTCTTCTGACTTTTATTTATTTATTTACTTTAATATCTGTCCTTTTATTTTCAAGCATTTTTGCAAAATACGCTTTGCTGTTTGGGGGCATTCATTTTAAATTTGCATAACTTGTCTGTTGTTGTTGGTAGCTGGCAGTGGAGTCAGCCCGACTCTTGGCCATCCCATGCACAACCAACCAAAACGCTGCCCAGTCCTGCGCCATCCTCATGATCGATTGCAGACCTGACGTTGTGATCCATAAGGTCTTCGTTGGCTGGTTTTCAGAGGTAGAGGCGCTGCGTGGGTTGGAACCATCAGCCTTTCCATTAGCAGCCAAGTGCTTAACTGTTGCACCACCAGGGCTCCTTAGGGGGGTTTGGACTTAAATATAAATTCTGGGGGGACACACTTCAAATGTGTACTGATTACAAACCAGTAGATCGCCAGGCCTTTCTTCTTGGTCCGCCTTAGCCATCTTAATCTGGAAGCTCTGCTGAAACCTGTTCAGCATCTTAGCAAAACACAAGCCCCCACTGATGGATGGGTGGTGGCTGTGCATGAAGTGCATCGGCTGGGAATCAAACCCAGGTCAGCAGCATGGAAGGTGAGAATTCTACCACTGAACCACCACTGCCCTCTCTGTAGTACCCACCTCCTTTTGTATTCTCTACTTTTTTTAATCACTCAGAGTAGAACTGCCCCAGAGGGTCTCCAAGGCTGTAACCATTACAGAAGCAGACTGCCACGTCTTTCTCCTGCTTGTGGCTGGTGAGTTCGAACCGCTGATCTTCCCGTTAGCAGCGAGCTCTTTAACCACTGCACCACCAGCACTCCTCAGTGGTAACATGACTAAGATTAATCCAAGTTATTAAGTGCATGTCTTGTTTGTTGAATGGGGCTGCAAGGTGGGCGTCTGTTACGTTTTGCCTTTGTATAGCCCACTCCTCCATGAGGGATGCCAGTGGCAGGTTTTGAACATGGCTACAAGTTCTTTGACCTCATCAGTAGGTGAGATCTATGCCCCTTTTCCTTGAATCTGAATCTTGGTGGGTTTGTGACTGCCTCAGCCAATAGAGATTGGCCGAAGTGACGCTATGTGTCTTCCAAGGCTAGTCATAAAAGGCTTTTGCCTGGTTCTCTTGGAATAATTGCTCTTGGGATGCTTCCTCCCAGGACGTTTCTGCTTGGAACTTTGCTGCCATACTGTGAGGAAGCCCAACTCACATGGAGAGACTACATACAGGCACTCAAGCCAACAGCCTCAGTTAAGCCCCGTCTTCAAAGTCATCCCAGGCCAGGCACCAGACATATGAGTGATGAAACTTCTAGATGATTCTAGATCCTCACCATTTGAAACACCTCAGCTGAGGCCCCAGACATTGTGAAGCTGAGGGAAACCATTCCTACTGCACCCTCTCATAATTCCTGACCCACAGAATCTATGAACATAATAAAATGTCATTTTATGCCACTAAGTTTGGGGTGACTTATAATCAGTATACACTTGTTATGGATTGAATTGTGTCCCCAAAAAGTATATGTTGAAGTCCTAACCCTTTTAAGGAGCCCTGGTGGTGCAAAGGTTAAGGGTTTGCTGCTAACCAAAAAGTTGGTGGTTTGAACTCACACAGGCTCCAACGGAGAAAGACCAGGCGATCTGCTCCCGTGAAGATTATAGTCTAGAAAACGCTATGGTGTAGTTCTACTCTGTCACATGGGGTCTGAGATGAAAATTGACTTGACGGCACCTAAGAACCACAACCTAACCCCTCTACTTGTGAATATTATCCTGTTTGGAAATAAGATTTTTCTTCATTATGTTAATGAGGTCCTACCAGAGTACGGTGCACCCCAAACCTAATCCCTTTTGAGTGGTGTCTTATAAAGGCAACTAGACACACAGAGAGGATTGATTGCCAGCACCAAGTAAAAGCTGAAGAAGATAAAGAAGGATCTTCCCCTAGAGTCGTTGCCCTGAATTCACACTTCTAGCCTCCAAAACTGTGAGAAAATAAATTCTTGTTCTTTAAAGTCATTTATTTGTGGTATTTTTGTTACGGCAGTGCTAGGTAGCTAAGACAACTTTCACTCCCATCTCCTCCTCATCCTCCACCCCCCACCCCCCACAGCCGCCACACCACAAAAAAATACTGATAAACTGCACACATATCCTCTTACGGTGCTGAATGAAAATATCCTTGGCATATGGACCAGAAAGGAGTGGAATTGCTGGGTCATAGGGGCTGCATATTCCTAACTCTCCCAAGTCTTGCTAGTTGCCTTGTGCAATGACTGCCCTTGTTCAGTCTCCACCATTAATGCATGAGGATTCCTGTGCCCCCAACACTGGGCATCAGCAGCCTTCTAAGATTTGCCTATGTAATGAGTATAAAGTGGTAGCCTATTGTTCTCTGACTACAAATGGGTTTGCACATCTTTTTGTATGCTTGTTAGCTTTTTGAGAATCCCCTTCTGTAAATTGCCTGCTCATGTTTTTTGCCCGTTTTTCCGTTGTCATTTCTGCTTTTACTGCCATAATTGTTGAATTTAATAAGGCTCACAGTTCTTTCATGGTTGCAATTCCTGAAAGCATTTTAGCTCTTCTTTTTTTTTTTTTTTTTAATTTACTGGATCATTCACCCACCCACACCCACACCCTGGAACATGAGTGCATTTATAACTAGTTTATTTACTACATTACTTATATATTAGGTCCAAAACATAGAATATTGAGAAGTTTATGTGGTTCAAGAGTCCCTGGGTGATGCAAATAGTTAATGTTCTGGAGTTCGAGTCCACTCAGAGGTACCTCAGAGGAAAGGGCTGGTGATTTACTTCTGAAAAATCAGCCATTGAACATCCTATGGAGCACAATTCTACTATGACACCCAAGGGGTGCCGTACGTCAGAATTGATTCAACAGTATATGGTTTTATAGTTGTGTGAAGTGGTATCTCATTGTGGTTTTGATTTGCGTTTCCCTAATGACTAAAGAGATTGAGCATCTTTCATGTGCTTATTCATCATCATCTTTGAAGAAATATCTGTGCAAGTCTTCTGCCCATTTTTAATTGAATTTTTTGTCTTTTTCTTGTTGAGTTGTCTTTTTTGTTTAATATTCTAGATATTAAACCATATGTATATATCTGATATATGGTTTGCAAATATTTTCTCCCAATCTGTAGGTTATCACTTCACTTTCTTGATAATGTCCCTTGGTGCACAAACTTTTTCATTCTGATTAAGTTCAATTTACTTATTTGTCTTTTGTTGCTCACGTTTTTGGTGTCATATCTAAGAATCCATTGTCAAAATCAAGGTCCTGAAGCTTTACCATTGTTTTCTTTTAAGAGTTTTATGGATTTAGCTCTTACATTAGGTAATTGACTTTGAGTTAAATTTATTTATAGTGTGAGGTAAAGATCCAACTTCATGTTTTGCATGCGGAGATCCAACTGTCCCAGTTCCATCTGTTGAAGAGACCATCTTTCCCCCACTAAATGGACTTAGATCCCTGGTCAAAAATCAATTGGTCATTGATATATAGATTTATTTCTGGACTCCAAATTCTATTCCATGGTCTATATTGCTATCCTTATACCATACACATACCAGACTCTTTTGATCACTGTAGCTTTGCAGTATGTTTTTAAATCAGGATGTGTGAATCCTCCTACTTTGTTTTTATTTTTCAATTTTTTTTTACTATATCAGGGCCCCTTGCATGTTCATATGAATTCGAGGATTGGATTTTCCATTTATGAAAAATAAAAAAGCTGTTGAAATTTTGATAGGGATTCCATTGAATCTGTAGATCTGTTTGTGCAGTACTGACATCTTAACAATATTAAGTCTTCCAATCCATGAACATGGGATGTCTTTCCATTTATTTAGTTCTTCTTTAATTTCTTTCAGCAATGATTTATGGTTTTCAGTGTACAAGTCTTTCACCTCCCTGGTTAAATTTATTTCTAAGTATTTTATTCTTTTAGATGCTATTGTAAATGAAATTGCTTTCTTAATTTCCTTTTCAGATTGCTTATTGCTGATATATTGTGTGTTGATCTTATACCTTACAACTTTGCTGAATTCATTTATTAACTCTAATAACTTTCTTGTGGATTATTTGGGACTTCGTATATAGAATCATGTCACCTGTGAATACAGATAGTTTTACTTCTTTTCTGATTTGGATGCCTTTTATTTCTTTTTCTTGCCTAATTGCTCTAGCTAGAACTTCCAGTACAATATTAAATAGCAGCAGTGAAAGAAAGTGTCTTTGTCTTGTTCCTGATATTGGAAGGAAAGCTTTCAGTCTTTCACCATTGAGTATGATGTTAGCTGTGGGTTTTTTGTAAATGCCTTTATCAGACTGAGAAATTTCTCTTCTATTCCTAGTTTGCTGAGTGTCTTTATCATGAAATGGTGTTGCATTTTGTCCAATGCCTTTTCTGAGTCAATTCAAATGATCATGTGGTTCTTCTCTTTTGTTCTTTTAATGTGGTGTATTACATTCATTGATTTTGTTTTAATGTTGAACCACCCCAGTATTTCATTGACTAAATCCCATTTGGTCTTGGTGTATAATCATTTTAATGCAGTTGGAATTGGTTTGCTGCTATTATTTTGTTGAGGTTTTTGCATCTATATTTATAAGGAATATTGGTCAGTAATTTTATTTTCTTGTGATGCCTTTATCTGGCTTTGATATAAGGGTAATGCTGGCTCATAGAATGCGTTAGGAAGCATTCCTTCTTCTTCTAGATTTAGAAAAAGTTTGAGAAGTATTGATGTTAATTCTTCTTTAAAGGTTTGGCAGAATTCACCAGTGAAGTCATATGGTCCTGGACTTTTCTTTAAGACGTTTTTGATTACTGATTTAATCTCTTCACTTGTTATAGGTCTGTTGAGATTTTCTATTTCTTCTTGAGTCAATTTAGGTAGTTTATGGGTTTCTAGGAATTTGTCTATTTCATCTAAGTTATCTGATTTGTTGCCATACAATTGTTTATGGTATTCTCTTATGATCTTTTTTATTTCTTTAACATTGGTAGCAATGGCCTAACTTTCATTTCTGATTTTCTCTCTCTCTCTCTCTTTTTTTTTTTTTTTTTTTTGCCACTCTTGCTAATGGTTCGTCAATTTTATTGATCTTTTTCAAAGAAGCAACTTTTTCTGTTATCTATTTCACTTATCTTCACTCTAGCTTTAATTATTTCCTTCCTTCTGGTAACTTTGGGCTTCATTTGCTCTTCTTCGTATTGTTCCTCACGGTGTAGTTAGATTATTGATTAGAGATCTTTCCTCTTTTTTAATATAAGTATTTTCAGCTATAAATTTCCCTCTGAGCACTGCTTTCATTGCATCCCATAAGTTTTGATATGCTGTGCCTTCATTTTTATTCATCTTTAAGCATTTTATAATTTCCCTTGTGATTTCCTTTCTGATCCACTGGTTGACTAATTGTGTGTTGTGTTGTTTAATTTCTAAGTATTTGTAAATTTTCCATTTTTCCTTCTGTCATTGAATTCTAGTTTCATTCTATTGTGGTCAGAGAAGATAGTTTGTATGATTTTAACCTTTTAAGTTTACTGAGACTTATTTTGTGACCTAACATATGGTCTATCCTGGAGAATAATCCATGTGCACTAGAGAAGAATTTTTATTCTGCTGTTGTTGGGTGGAATGTTCTATAAATGTCTGTTAGGTTCAACCGAAAGATCACCAATTTGAACCCACAAGCTGCTCCACAGGAGAAAGATGTGGCAATCTGCTTTCATAAAGATTACGGCCTTGGAAACCTTATGGGGCAGTTCTACTCTGTCCTACAGGGTCGCTCTGAGTCTGAATAGACTCAGTGGCCATGGGTTTAGTTTAGGGGGAGTGCAGGACACAGTCCTGGAAGTAAAGGAAAACTCAGCTGGTCCTCAGCAGAAAAGTCACTCCTGGGAAGCACACTGGAAAGGGAGGAAGCCAGTGGAAGAGGCCCAGGCAGAGGGGAAGAGGCTGGGACTGAAGCTCTGAGCAGGGGAATAGAGGGACTCTCCCCGCTTAGCATCTCTACACACCATTCAGCTCCCTGAATTTTTCCTATAAAAACTCATCTGCAAGATGATTCCATATCAGGACCTTCAGTGTTGCCTCAATCTTTTCCACAGCTGCTTCAAATTCCACTGGTGGGATCATACCTTAGTTAACTAAATCCCTACAGATGGAGGTAGACAAAGCTGGGTGACTTAAGCCAGGCACCCAGGCAGAGGGGTGGGCCACCTTTGTATTCTCATTCATGCTCACCACAGTCCTATGAGATGAGACCTATCATTATCATCCCATTTCACAGATGAAGAAATTGAGCCACACAGCCTAATTAACTTGCCCAAGGCGACACAGCCAGGACTGGCAGAGCTGGGATTGAGACTGAGGCCGACTTGACCCAGTGCCCAAGCCCTTAAGCACTATGTTATAAGGTCTTTGTGTTTTAAATTAGTGATGCATGAATGAATAAATACATGTAGATTTTCAAAACACAAGAAAAAGTAAAGAAAGATATACTCTGTGTTAAGGGGTCCCAAGACCACCCTCAATGATTTGCTAGAACTCACAGATTGAAGCAAACCCATTATACTGATAGCTACAGTTTACTACAGCAAAAGGATGCAGATTAAATCAGCAAGAGAAAAAGGTGCATAGGGAAGGGTCCAGGAGAGACCAGGAACAAGCTTCCAGTTATCCTTTCCCAGTGGAATCATGAGGACAGCACTTAATTCTTCTAGTAACAATGTGTGACAATACCCACAGTGTATTGCCAACCAGGAAGATCCCCCCAGCCTTGGTGTTCAGAGTCTTTATTGGGGGCTGGTCACATAGACATGGCTGACCACCCACATGGTTAACTTTAGTCTCCAGCCCCTTGAGAGATCAAGCTGATACCACATGACCCAAGACCCCTACCATAAATCACATTGTTAGCATAGAATGGTGGTCAGTGCTATGGAAGAACTAAAACACCACTGAGAAGGTGATATCCAAACAGAGAGTAAAAGGAGCTGAGGAGTGAGATACAGGAAGATCTGGAGATGATTAAGAGTTCAGTGAACAGCCTAAGCTTTTAGGAGAGCTTGGGGTGTTTGAAGAACAGAAGAGTAATGCAGGTGTGAGAGGAGGTAATGAATCTGGTTTTTACTCCGAGTGAGGTAGGAACCGTGGAGAGTTTAGAGCGAATGTTGCCTGTGATGGTTAATGTTATGTGTCAACTTAGCTAGCCAATGGTTCTTAGTATTATGTAAATATCCTCCATTTTGTGATCTCCCATAAGTAATATAATGTAATCACCTATATGATGTGATCAGCCAGTCAGTTGTAAGGGAAGTTTCCCCGGGGGTGTGGCCTGCACACAGTGTATATATGGACCTTCTGGCAAAGCTTGCTTACTTGTTCTGGCTCTTGTTTCTGGCTTATCATCGTCTGACCTCCAGTTCTTGGGACTTGAGCCAGCAGCTTGTCGTCTGACCTGCTGACTTTGGGATTCGCCAGCTTCCACAGCCCTGTGAACTAGCAGCCTGCCGTCTGACCTGCCAATTCTGGATTTGGCAGCCCCTGCAACCACATGAGTCAGGAGAAGCCTCTACCTAATGCCTTGTCTCAGTCATCTAGTGCTGCTGTAACAGAAATACACAAGTGGATGGGCTTTAATGAATAGAAGTTTATTCTCTCACAGTCTAGTAGGCTAGAAGTCCAAATTCTGGTCATCAGTTCCAGGGGAAGGCTTTCTCTGTCGGCTCTGGAGGAAGGTCCTTGTCATCAATCTTCCCCTGGATTAGGAGCGTCTCTGCGCAGGAACCCTGCGTCCAAAGGACACTCTCTGCACCTGGCACTGCTTTCTTGGTGGTATGAGTTCCCCCAACTCTCTGCTTGCTTTCCTTTCCTTTTATCTCTTGTAATATAAAAGGTGGTACAGGCCACATACCAGGAAAACTCCCTTTACATTGGATCAGGGCTATGACCTAAGTAAGGGTGCTACATCCCAACCTAATCCTCTTTAACATAATCTAATCTTGCCTCATTAACCATAGGGAGAGATTAGGATTTACAACACAGGAAAATTACATCAATCACAAAATGGAGAACAACCACACAGTACTGGGAATCATGGCCTAACCAAGTTGACACATATTTTGGGGGGACACAATTCAATCCATGACAGCCTGATCCACAGACTTTGGGACTTGCTAGTGTCCACAACCGTGTAAGCCAGATAAATCTCTCTTTCTCTTTCTCTCCATACACACACACACACACACACACACACACACACACACACACACACACTTCACTAGTTTTGCTTCTCTAGAGACCCCAGCCTAAGACATTGACTATTGCTACAAAGCAAACCACCACCCCCAAAACACTTCATGACTTAAAACAGTGACCATGTATTATTTCTCATGATTCTGCGATCCAAGTTGGGTTCAGTTGGGTGGTTCTTCTGCTGCATGTGTCTCTTTTGGGAAAAGAATGTCCAATTTAGATGTCTGGTGCCTCAGATGGGATTATTGTAATAGCTGAGAACTGTCTGGCATCTCTTCTTTCACACAGCCTCTCCACGGGCTGGCTTGGGCTTCTTCACATCGTGGCAGTATCAGGGTAGTCAGACTTCTTAAAAGGTAACTGGCTAAGAGGGAGGAAGTGGAAGCTGCTGTGGTTCTTATGGGTTATATCTGGAAAGTTCCACAATGTCATTTATGCTGAATTCTATTGGCCAAACCAAGTCATAAGGCCAGCCCAGATTCAAGGGGAGGAAAAATGGACTCAACTTCTCTATGGGAGAAGTATCAGGGCATACAGGGAGGGGAAGAATTGATAGCAGCCATCTTTGAAGAAAAGAGTCCTGGTGATTCCTGGGTTAAGCACTTGGCTGCAAACCAAAAGGTTGCTGGTTCCAACTTACCCAGATGCTCAGCAGGAGAAAGAGCTGGCAATCTGCTCCCATAAACATTACAGCCTAGAAGACCTTATGGGGCAGTTCTACTCTTTCACAGGGGGTCGCTATGAGTCGGAATTGACTCGATGGCACCCAACAACAATAACATCTTTGGAGACAATCCACCTCAGTGTGCCCCTCTGGAGGTGGCTGGGAGAGAATAGACCAGGATCTGTCCATCTCCCTAATGGACCCCAGTATAGGATCGCTATGAGTCAGAACTGACTCGATGGCAATGGGTTATGAGCATCCCATGAGGGCTCAGGTGTGGGATGGACACTTGGGTAACCCGGAAATGGCAGCAAGGAGTTCACTATTTTTAACTCAAGGAGGTTTTAGATGGGCCTGCAGGGCCCAGTCCCCAAATCCAGCACACTGATGCCTCTGGGGCTGTGATTTCAAACTCACCAAGGCTGTTAGCGCGGAGGCCCCAGAAAATCGGGGTTTTGACTCCAAATCAGCCTTTATCTGGGCCCGTCCAGCTGCCCTTCACCGTCACCAAAGAGATAAACAACAAAATGCAGACGCGAAGCAGAGAAAGAGAATGCCTGCCCGGGCAGTCCCAGGAAAGGGACTTTCGCGGACCCCCCACCCCACCCCACACAAGAGGGTTGAGGAGGGGTGACAAGAGATGCAAACACGGTGCGGTGGGGGGAGGGGTATTTGGAGTGGGGCCATCTGGGCTCACTGACCACCCCCCTCACGCCCCTTACCACCTTGGGCTGTTATTCTAGGTGCCTTTATTTACGTATCTGAAGATGGGGATCATGCTCTCTCAGCCTCATCAGGAAAATGGAAGTGGCTGTGACGTGCTAGTGCTTAGAGACGACCCGGAGCTCAGCGAGTCCAATAAAGGTTATTAATTAGCAGCTGGTCGCTCCCATTCCACCTCCCACCTGACCGTGACCCCAGCGGGGGAGGGAGGTAGAGACCACTGCAGCTCCAGGACCCTGCACATTCCTCAGCCCGGCGCCCCAAGCCCCTCATGATCTGTCCCAGATCAGCGCGGTCCTTCTCTTAACCCTTGGTCCCCCACACTCCGCTTTCCCCCTGCCTGAGGTTTGAGGGGCGGCAAAGGAGGTCGTCCTATCAGACTCTGGAGTCACACGGATGGATTTGAGTCCAGCCAGACCGCTTGCGTTCAGACTCCAGCGCTGGAATCTGGATAAACTATCTCATCTCTCTGAGCCTCAGTTTCCCCATGTATAAAATGTGCACCATAAGAGCACCTAACCTTGCGTTTAAACAATCAGAGTGCTTCAAACAGTGCCTGGCATGTAGTAAGAGCTTCGTAAATAATAACTGTTGTTGCTGTTAGTGTTGAATCGCAGCTTCTCACGACAGAGCTGAATGTATCTGGGCGCTTTATTCCGCAGGCACAGTCTGAACTCTCCGGAAGCGCCAGGCCACGCGTCTTTCATCAGCGGTCCTGGAGCGCCATCTAGTGGGCACCGCGGGCGCCGCGGCTTGCACAGGTCACGGCGTGGAGGGCTACCCGGAAGGGGGGGGGGGGTCTTCTACAGCGTCCGGAGTCTCTACTCTTCCGTCTAGGCCATTCTAGGACCTAGTCACACTCTCAGGAGTCTTGGAGCTCCCCTGTCCCCGCCTAAGCGGACCGAGTGGTCTGGACAGGTTGGAGGGAAGGAGACAAAGTGGGGCTGGTTGACGAGGACGATCCCGGGCTGGACACCGAGACCTCAGGCTCGAGCATCGGATCCCTTTCGGGCCCCCGGGACTGGGGCAGCCGGTGATGCCAAGAGACCCTAGGTCAGACAGGCCCGGGTTCGAGCTCCTGCCCTGCCTCTTCCCTGTCTCTCTGAGTCTCGGTTTCCTTATCTGGGAAATGGGGTGATGTACACCTGAATTCCATCAGTTGGCTGAGAAACAGTAGGGAGAAAGTGAGGAAGTGGGATTTCCATAAACACAAATTTATTCCCTGTAAAAGGCTATTTTTAGTTTTAGGTCCTGACGCCCCCCTCTACCCACACACACACATATACCACCACCACACCACAACAACAAAAACACACACAACCATTTTCACTGGGCTCCTTAAAACAGACGTTGCCATGGGAACGGCGTGAGCCCTACGGGGACGAAGAGACGCGGGAGGCCATGGACCCGGAGCTAAAGCTGCTGCTGACGCCGAGGCTGGCTCAAAGAAACAGCCGGGATTCGGGCAGGAAGGTATGCGCTCCCACTTAGCTGGTGGCAGGGTGACCGGTGTCCTCACACAGCCGTTGCTCCCCAGGGACTCCGCTCGGAGGCGGGCTGCCACCTCCCTGGGGCCCGACCGGAGCGCAGACACGTAAGCCCCCCGAGGGTCCGGGACAGCCTGGGGAGGGGCCGCGGGCGCCCCAGCCCCGCCCCTGCCCTGATCACCTGCGTCTCCACGCTCAGCCTGCAGGTGGCGCTCCGGGTGGCATCTGGAGCGCGCTGCTCCCGCGGCCGCCCGCCGGCTCCTCGCTGCCCAGATCGGCGCCGAGCCGCGGCACCATGGCCCTGAGCCTCCTGGAGGACTGGCGCCGAGCCGCGGCACCATGGCCCTGAGCCTCCTGGAGGACTGGTGCCGCGGGCTGGGCGTGGACGTGCGCCGGGCGCTGCTGGTCACCGGCATCCCCGAGGGCCTGGAGCAGGCGGCCGTCGAGGCGGTCCTGCAGCCGGCCTTCCTGGCCGTGGGCGCGTTCGGGCTGCGCAGCGCGAGGCGGGTGAGGAAGGAGAAGGCCAAGGCCGCCCTGGTGGTTTGTGGAGGACGTTGACCACGCGGCCATCCCCCGGGAGATCCCGGGCCAGAACGGGGCGTGGAGGGTGGTATGGAAGGAGGGCCTCACCAACTCACCAGTTGTGAGGCAGCTGAAACGCTTGCTACCGGATGAGAGGCCCACGGGGGCCCAAGTGGCCAAAACCCCAAGAGACATGGCCACCCCTCCCGCTCCGGAGACTCAGGCCCAGGGGTCGGGGCAGGAGGCCAGGAAGGCCGGGCCCTCTCTGCGTGCAGCCAGCAAGGGCAGTACGGATCAGGGAAATAAAGGCAGAGGCCAGAAGGGGGGCCGAATAGGGCGACCATTGACCTCAGCCAACAGTGAGTTGGAGGTCTCTTCCTACGAGGTGGAAGAGGTGGGTGCAACTGTATGCGGCCCTTCAGACCGCCGCCAGAGGGCGCATCAAGAAGAATGGGCCCAACAGAGTGACGGCAAGGGAGACAGCCCCACGGAGTTTTTGGCGCTGGTGACCATGATGGACGAGGCCAAAAAGGAGGAGCTCGAGAAAGAGCTCCCCCCCCCCCCAGTTGATGAGCTTGACCATCCAAGAGGACAGGAGCGGTGTCCCCAACGTGGTGGCCCTCATGGCATGAGGGACATCCCAGACGAGATGCCCAAGGGCAGCGACGAGTCCGAAAGAGAGTCCAAGGAGAGCAGCCACCAAGTCACCGAGGGCGGCGTGGAAAACCCAGAGTTCATGGCCATTGTGGCGTATACCAGCGGCTCTGGCACCAAAACTCGCAATGAAATGCTGAAAATCTCGTCTGTAATTGAGTCGCTGGGTTGGAGCGACAAACAAGGCGCCCTTCCGAGAACGTGGCCCTCGGACACCCTTTTAGCTCATTAATGAAGTCACTCTTGAGATTCGCCTTTTAGCCAAAGATTAGACAGGCCCATAGGACAAAACGAGACTAAAGGGGTACGCCAGCCCAGGGCAAGGACGAGAAGCCAGGAGGGGACAGGAAAGCCAGTAATAGGGAACCCAAGGTCGAGAAGGGAGAGTGTTGACATGTCGCGGGGTTGGTAACCAATGTCATAAAACCATATATGTACTGTTTAACGAGAAGCTAGTTTGTTCTGTAAACCTTCATCTAAAGTACAGTAATTTTTTTTTAAAGGCGCCTTTCCGACCCTTCCCGATGTCTTGTCTATCATGTCCACGTCTGGCACTCATGTGAAGGTGGAGGAGGCCATGGTGAGGCGAGGTGGAAGCCACGCTCCTGAAGAAGGCAGAAGACGACGAGGACCTTCAAGAATCCATCTCCACCCAGGCGTAGCCGGAGATGCCTCCCCCGGGGAAGGCGCAGCGGAGCTTCCCGGAGGACTTAGCACAGAGAAAAAGAAAAGGAAGAACAAGGAGGGCCTGCTGGAATTGGTGGCTCTCCTGGCTGCGCAGGACATTGCTGCGTTGGTGAAGAGGGACAGAGAAAGGGCCTGGGAAGGCAGGAAGTTCAAATACGCCAAAGGCAACCTGGGCGAGATCTTGGCACCCTGGCTGCCTGGGGGATCATGAAGCCGCCAGAAAATGAATCCGAGGCAGCGGCCACGGCAGAGAATGAAGAGTCCGAGGGGTCTGAGGACACGAAGAGCGAGGAGTCCGGGCCTGAGGAGAGGGCGTCCAGGAAGCCACGGGCCAAGAGGGCGCGCACCGCCCCGGGGAGCCTGGACCAGACCCGCGCGTCCGCCACCCCCACCCCCACCCCCACCCCCGCCGGGGCTCGCAAACCCCGAGCTGGGCGCCGAGCAGGGGGCCGAGGCCGCGGCCGGGTCTCCACTCCCGAGAAGAAGGCCGGGGATGGCGCAGGGAGCAAAAAGAAGCAGGCGAATCCTGCCTCGGGGCCCCACGCGAAGGCGGGCGAGGCCAAGGGTCAGCCGCCCACCGGCGCCCGGTCTGCCCGCGGGAAGAAGGCGCGTCGGGGCCGCAGGCTGACCCGCAAGCGCTGCTAGTGGAAGCCAAAGCCGCGGAGGCTGAGCAGACCCCGCACTGTGCGCCTTCCTCCCTCGCTCCTCCTCCTCTCCAGCTGGCTGTCTTCTCGCTTCACGTGCACTGCTCTGCGCTCCTGTGCCTTGTGTCGCTGGTGCTCACCTGTACCTTTTAGTCCCCCGTTTGCAGATGTCCAGAGAGAGTCCCGGCGGAATTCCAGAGGAAGGAAAGGAGAAAGGGACGCCCCTGAGGCTGTGGCCCTGAACTGGCGCCCAACGTGATGCGAGGGTGTCCTAGGTCGCACTGGTGGGGGCCCCCCGGGTGGCAGAGGATGAGTGTGTCCTGGGACACCGGCCGCCTGTGGGCAGGCAATGCAGTAATTTCCTTAAGGCTTTGCTGGTGCCCCCGTCGTTCTACACGTGCTGCTGGCCAAGATCCCGAGGACACCATCCCCCCATCTGATGGGGCTGGGGCTGTAGCTGGGCTGTGCCTAGTGGGCATCTGGTGTCAGGGTGTTGCTGAGCACTGAAGGCTGAACCCCCAATGTGGGAGATGAGATGATTGGAGAAAGAGAAGAGAAGGGAGGGAGAGGAGAGATGGGGAGGGGAGAGGGGAGGAGGGGGACTCCGTGAGGAGGAGCAGGGGGAGGGGGAGAGGACAGAGGAAGAGGGGAGGAGGCTGCCTACAGGAAGGATGAGGAGATGAGGAGGGGGAGGCGAAAAAAGGGGATGACAAAAGGGAGTAGAGGACAAGGAGGAAGGCGGGGCCAAGATGGCGGAGTAGTCAGACGCTTCCGGTGGACCCTCTTACAGCAAAGACCTGAAAAAACAAGTGATTCCATTATATATGGCGATCTGGGAGCCCTCAACATGAAAGGCAGAGTTGAGGAACCGGACTGAGGGGGAGAGAGAGAGATGGTTCAGAAGCAGCTAGGAGTTGACAGATCTGACCCTGCAAAAGCCTGAGCCCTTCAGGCCTGAACAGCTCTGGGGGTGAGCGGTGAGGCAGGCAAGAAGCCCTGAGCCGAGGTTTCCGCAGCTGGAGAGACCCAGCCACTTAGAGAATACACAGCCACCCAGAGCCAGTGAGAAGCAGCCCTGGAGCCAGTGCAAGATAGGTAATTGCATATGGCCTACCACGCAGATCAAAAACACCCCCCTTAGGGAAAAACCTCTCTCCCATTTACCTCCCCACTCCCTGCTCTGCACTGGGTCCCAGACTGGGCTTCAGCAATTGCCAAGTCCCCTGGGCCGGAAGTAGGATCCATCACATGCCCGGAGCTGCCTTGGGTAGTGAACTAATAAACAAACGGGAAAAAATAAACGGCCAGCTTCCCTAAGCCAGGAACCCAGGGTAGGCACAGCTCCTTTGCCTAAGCACAGGCATAAGGGATCCATGGACTTTGAGTGCCCTTCCCCCTGCATAGACTTGTGTGGGCCCACCTCAGCAGCATAGCCCCTCATCACCACAATACAACAGGGTATATACTGGAACCCTAACCTCAACTGTTTCAGCTGTGAAGTGGCAGGTTCTTGACATTTGACACTGCTCTGCCCATTAAGCAGGGTCTTCACCTACCCACATCAGGGGCCTGAGGACTGGTGGCTCCACCCATGCCACCTAGCCACCTGCGATAGGGGCGCATGAATAAGAGGTGCCCCCCAGTCCTTACAGCCAACAGAATTAGGTGCTTATAGTCCGGCTGCAAAACCCACCCACCTACACGCTCTAGGGAAGAGGGACACGCCTTCCTCCTGGATACTCAGGGGCGGCCATCAGCCCCATGCCTTGCTCAGAGTGTGTCCCCCTGCTGCAGCCAGATGCCTGTGCCTACACCAATCACTCATGCCTGTCTAGGACTGTGAGAGCCTACACCACACACTTGGTGGCTATCTACCTCGGCATCTAAGCTGAATCCATACAGGAGGAGTGGGCGGACTCCTGAGCTCACATACCTAGTAACAGATCTAACCACCTGGTGACAGGACATTAGAGCTTCAAAGGTGCCAATAATCAAACTAGCTCATAAGAGCAGCCTATTTGGGCATATCAAAACAAAACAAGAAGCTAGGACACAGTAAGGAAACATAAAATAAATAAATATAGTAACTTATTGATGGCTCAGAGACAACAGTCAATATCAAATCACATAAAGAGGCAATCCATGATGGCTTCAGCAAGCTCCCAAAATAAAGAATCCAGAAATTTTCCAGAGGAGGAAAATTTCTTGGAATTACCAGAGGAAGAATACAAAAGATTAATATCCAGAACTCTTCAAGAAATCAGGAAGGAAATTAAGCAAAACCCAGAACACGCAATAGAGGAAATTAAAAAGATTAGAGAAGAGTATAATGACAAATTTAACAGGCTGCAAGAATCCATAGAGAGACAGCAATCAGAAATCCAGAAGATTAACAATAAAAGTTCAGAATTAGACAACTCAATAGAAAGTCACAGGAGCAGAATTAAGGCAATGGAAGTCAGAATCAGTGAGACTGAAGATAAAGCACTTGACACCAACTTATTTAAGGAAAAATCAGATAAAAGGATTTAAAAAAATGAAGAAACCCTAAAAATTATGTGGGACTCTATCAAGAGGAATAACCTACGAGTGACTGGAGTACCAGAACAGGGGGGATAACAGAAAATACAGAGAGAATTGTCGAAGATTTGTTGGCAGAAAACTTCCCTGATACTGTGAAAGATGACAAGATATCTATCCAAGATGCTCATTGAACCCCACATAAGGTAGATCCCAAAAGAAAGTCTCCAAGACATATTAAAATCAAACTTGCCAAAACTAAAGATAAAGAGAAAATTTTAAGAGCAGCTAGGGATAAAAGAAAAGCCATCTACAAAGGAGAGTCAATAAGACTAAGCTCGGACTACTCAGCAGAAACCATGCAGGCAAGAAGGCAATGGGATGACATATATAAAGCCTTGAAGAAAAAAAGCTGCCAGCAAAGAATTCTATATCCAGCAAAACTGTCTCTCAAATATGATGGCGAAATTAGGGCATTTCCAGATAAACAGAAGTTGAGGGAATTTGCAAAAACCAAACCAAAATTACAAGAAATACTAAAGGGAGTCTTCCGGTTAGAAAATCAGTAACATCAGATAACAACCCAAGACTAGAACACAGGACAGAGCAACCAGATAACAGCCCAGATAGGGAAGTCACAAAGGTAAATCAAAGTTAAAACACTGAAAATAGGGAAACAGATGTCAATACGTAAAAGATGACAACATTAAAACAAAAAAGAGGGGCTTAAAAAATGTAGACATAGATTTTTCATATGGAGAGGAAGTCAAGGCGATATAAAGAAATAAAAGACTGGTATAAACTTAGAAAAATAGGGGTAAATATTAAGGTAACCACAAAGGAAGCTAACAATCCTACAAGTCAAAATAAAAAACTAGAAAAATATAAAGACTCAGCAAACGCAAAATCAACAACAATGAAAAAGATGAAAAGAAAATACACAAAGAAAAATGACTCAGCACAGAAAATTAAGTGGAACAAAGAAACTGTGAACAGCACGCAAAAAAAGACATCGAAATGACAGCACTAAACTCATACCTTTCAATAATTATGCTGAATGTAAATGGACTAAATGCACCAATAAAGAGACAGAGAGTGGCCGATGGAATAAAAAAACACGATCCGTCTATATGCTGCCTGGAAGAGACCCACCTTAGACTTAAAGACACAAACAAACTAAAACTGAAAGGATGGAAAAAATATATCAAGCAAACAACACTCAGAAAAGAGCAGGAGTGGCAATATGAATCTCTGATAAAATAGACTTTAAAGTAAAACCCACCACAAATGATATGGAAGGACACTATGTAATGATTAAAGGGTCAATACACCAGGAGGGCATAACCATGATAAATATTTATGCACCCAACCAACGACAGGGCTCCAAAATACATAAAACAAACTCTAACAGCACTGAAAAGAGACAGACGGCTCCACAATAGTAGGAGGAGACTTCAACACACCACTTTCAGTGAAGGACAGAACATCCAGAAAGAAGCTCAACAAAGACACAGAAGAGCTAAATGCTACAATCAACCAATTGATCTCATAGACATATACCGAACACTCCAGCCAACGGCAGCCAAGTATGCTTTCTTTTCCAACGCACAAAGAACATTCTCCATAATAGACCACATATTAGGCCATAAAGCAAGCCTTAACAGAATCCAAAGCACTGAAATATTACAAAGCATCTTTTCTGACCATAAAGCCATTAAAGTAGAAATCAACAACACAAAAAGCAAGGGAAAAAAATCAAACACGTGGAAACTGAACAACACTTTGCTCAAAAACTACTGGGTTATAGAAGAAATTAAGGATGGAATAAAGAAATTAATAGAATCAAAAGAGAATGAAAACACATCCTACCAGAACCTTTGGGACACAGCAAAAGCAGTGCTCAGAGGTCAATTTATACCAGCCCCATCTGCCCCTCCTCCCTCTCCTCCAGTGCCTGGCATCAGCCTAGCCCATCTTCTCAGCTCCTCCTTTCCTCTATCCCCAAGCCTCACCTTCAGCAGCCCCTTAGATACCTATGAGCCCCCTCTAGTCCCCCTCCAGGACCCAGCTGTCCCCTACCCCAGCCCAATCATTGCCAGATGGGATGTACGTTGCAGTTAGGGCCCTGAGAAACCCCACGGTCCAAGCTTATAAGCAGCCAGCATCCTTTTCACAGTAGGGTCCTGCGCTTAAAAAACAGTTGTCATCAACTCTACTCCAGCTCATGTGTGTCCGAGTAGAGTTGTGTTCCATAAGGGTTTCGGCGGCTAATTTTTTGAAGGTAGATCACCAGGCCCTTTCTACCAAGGCGCATCTGGGTAGACTCTAATCTCCAGACTTTGGGTTAGCAGCCAAGCATTTGCACCACCCAGGGATGCTGTCCTGGGCTTACCGAGTCCATGTGACTTCTCCCTGTAGCGGTTGTAGGTTCCTCTCATTGGGCATTAAGTATTTTTAATGTCACTTCTGCATACTGCCATCTGGGTCAGCCACCTTCCAGAAGAGAGTTAACAGAAGGGGTCAGTCCCCTTCCCAGCAGTTACTTAGAGAGAGGAATCCAGTCAAATATGGGCTTTCCTAGCTCCGAAGTATAAACATTGACATGTAGACATAATTCATTCATTCAGCCTGGTGGCAGTGGCGGTTCAGCGGTAGAATTCTCACCTTCCACTTGAGAAATTCGGTTTGATTCCCGGCCAACACACCTCATGCGCAGCCCCCGCCCGTTGGTCAGTGGAGGCTTCTGTGTTGCTATGATGCTAAACAGGTTTCAGCAGAGCTTCCAGACTAAGATAGAGTAGGTAGAAATGCCTGGTAATCAATGTCCAAAAATCAGCCAATGAACATCCTATCAAAACCATCTGATCTGCAACCGATCATGGGGATGGCACAGGACTGGGCACCTTTTCATCCTCTTGTGCATGGGGTCACCATGAATCAGAGGCCAACTGGACAGCAGTTAACGACAATTAATTGAGTGGTCTGAACTGGGGCAGAGGGAGGGGAGACATGCAACAGTCTATTTTTACTCCAGTCACCATTAGACCAGGTAGAACCTTCCTTTCCAATCCCTCAGTGACATCTCGGGCACAGCACAATCACATTAGTGGGAAAAAAAAGTCCAGTTTGATCCTGTTCAAAACCCCATCTTCTTTTCCTCTCCTGTCCCAGGTGTGGCCCTGGGACTTTCATTGACTTGGGCCCTGTATCCTCACTTCCTTCCCACTCTCCTCATGGGGGTCTAGCTCCTTCTGGTACTGGACTGGGCAAGAGGGAGACAGAGAGAGACATGTTGTTAATCCATTGCCATTGATTTCAACACATAGCAACCTTATAAGACAGAGTACAACTGCCCCGTAGGGTTTCCAAGGCTGTAAATACTTATGGAAGCAGACTGCCACATCTTTCTCCTGTGGAGCACCTGGTGGGTTAGAACAACCTACCTTTAGGTTAGCGGCTGAGCACTTTAACCACTGCGCCACCAGGGCTCCTTGACATTGTTGTTAGCTGCCATGAATTGGTCCCCAACTCATGGCGACCCACGCACAGTGGAACAAAATACCGCTCAGTCCTGCGCCATCCCCACGATCAGTTGCAATTCAACGAGGATTTTCACTGGCTGATTTTCAGAGGTAGATTGCCAGGCCTTTCTTCCTAGTCCGTCTTAGTCTGGAAGCTCCACTGAAACCTGTCCAGCATCATAGCAATCCACAAGGCTCCACCGACAGATGGGTGGTGGCTGTGCACGAAGTGCATTGGCTGAGAATTGAACTTGGGTCTCCTGCATAGAGGAGCTTTGGTGATGCAGTAGTGAAGGGTTCAGCTGCTAACCAAAAGGTTGGCAGTTTGAACCCACAAGTCACTCTGGGGAAGAAAGATGTGGTCATCTGCTTCCTATAAAGATTTACAGCCTTGGAAACCCGATGGGGAAGTTCTACTCTGTCCTATAGGGTCGCTATGAGTCGGAATCGACTCGCCAGCAATGAATTTTTCTGATTCTTCTGCACGGGAGGCAAGAATTCTACCACTGCAAAATAATAAACGTGGAAGAGGTTGTGGAGAGGCTGGAACACTTATACACTGTTGCAGGGGAATGTAAAACCACTTTGGAAATCGATTTGGCACTTCCTTAAAAATCTAGAAATAGAAGTACCATACAAACCAGCTATCCTGCTCCTTGGAATATATCCTAGAGAAATAAGAGCCGTCGCACGAATAAATATATGAACACCCATGTTCATTGCAGCACTTTTCACAATAGCAAAAAGATGGAAACAACCTAGGTGCCCATCATCGGATGAATGGATGAACAAATTATGATATATCCACACAATGGAATACTACGCACCGATAAAGAACAACGATGAAGCCATGAAACATAACATGGAGGAAGCTGGAGGTCATTATGCTGAGTGAATTTAGTCAGTCACAGAAGGACAAACATTGTATAAGAACACTATTATAAGAATTCAAGAAAAGGTTTAAACACAGAAGAAAACATTCTTTGATAGTTATGAGGGTGGGGAGGGAGGGTGAGGGTTATTTACTAACTAGATAGTAGATAAGAATTATCTTAGGTGAGGGGAAGGACACCACACAATACAAGGGAAGTCAGCATGACTGGACTAAACCAAAGCTAAGAATTTTCCTGAATACAACCAAACACTTTGAGGGACACAATAGCAGGGGAAGGGGTCTGGGGACCATGCTTTCAGGGGCCATCTAGGTCAACTGGCATAAAAAAGCTTATTAAGAAAATGTTCTGCATCCTACTTTGGTGAGTGGCATCTGGGGTCTTAAAAGCTTGCGAGTGGCCATCTAAGATGCATCAATTTTTCCCAACCACCTGGAGTAAAGGAGAATGAAGAACACCAAAGACACAAGGAAAGTATTAGCCCAAGAGACAGAAAGGACCATATAAACCAGAGACTCCATCAGCCTGAGACCAGAAGAACTAGATGGTGCACGGCTACCACCAAGGACCACCCTGACAGGGAATAAAACAAAGAGTCCCTGAGTGGATGCAGAACTCAAATTCTAATAAAAAGACCAGACTTAATGGTTTGACTGAGACTGGAGGGACCCTGGAAGACATAGCCCCCGGACTCTCTGTTGGCCCAGAGCTGAAACCATTCCTGAGGCCAACTCTTCAGACAAAGATTAGGCTGGGCTATGCGACATAAAGTGATACTCATGAGGAGTGTGCTTGTTAGCTCAAGTAGATACATGAGACTAAATGGGTAGCTCCTGTCCAGAGGTGAGATGAGAAGTCAGAGAGGGTCAGGAGCTGGTTGAATGGGCGTGGGAAATCCGGGGTAGAAAGGAGAAGTGTGCTGTCACAGTATAGGGAGAGCAACTAGGGTCACATAGCAATGTGTGTATAAATTTTTGTATGAGAAACTGACTTGAATTGTAAACTTTCACTTAAAGCACAATAAAAATTTTTAAAAAAAGAATTCTACCATTGAACCACCAGTGCTACCAGAGAGGGAGATAAGTGTCTCTTATTTGTCTGGTCAACATTGAGGTCCTGGATTGGGTTTGCTGCCATCCCTGACTCTGTTCTAGGTCCAGATGTCAACGGTGTCATGAAGCACAGATGTGGATTCTTCCTGGTGATGGAGGTAAAGGGGAAAAATAATAAAATATAGCAAGCTAGCTGACTGAGGATGACAGTGAGTCTTCCACTAGGAGGATAATCAGCCCTTTGCACCCAAGGTACAAAATTCACAGAGAATATCCCCAGGAACTAGGATGGGACACTGTTATGGATTGAATTGTGTCCCCCAAAAAAGAAAAGTTGAAGTCTTAACCCCCAGTACCTGTGAATGTGACCTGGTTTGGAAATCGGGTCTTTGGAGATATTATCAGTTAACATGAGGTTATACTGGAGTAGGGTGTGTCCTCATCCCATAATGATATTCTTCATTATAAAAAGAGACACAGACAGAGATGTAGAGGGACAGCAGCCATGTGAGGCACCTGCAAGCTGCCTGGCTTCCCCTCATGGTTACAAGATGGCTGCAGTAGCTCCAGACATCTTGTTCACACCCCATGTTCAAGGAATGCCAAGGACTGCCAGGAACGACTAGAAGCAAAGAGAGACGCATGGAACAGATTCTCCCTCAAAGTCTCTACCAGGATCCAACCCTGCTGATACCTTGATTTTGGACTTCTAGACTCCATAACTGTGAGCAAATAAATTTCTGATGTTTTAAGCCTCCAGCTTATGGTACTTTGTTACATCAGCCCTAGAAAACTATGGCAGACATCATAAAGAGGTTATATTCATTATCTATTGTTACATTACAAAGTACCCCAAAACATAGCCACTTAAAACAACAGTTATTATCTCAGCATAATGAGGGTCTGGGTGGGTCTGGCTCAAAGTCTGTCATGAGGTTTCAGTCAAGATGTTAGCTGGGAAAAACTGCCTCCTTTGCCATGAGACCAGAAGAACTAGGTGGTGCCCAGCTACCATTACTGAACATTTTGACCACAGAGTCTGTAGAAGAATCTTGATCAAAAGAGGGAAAATGTAGAAGAGAATTTCAAATTCTCATGGAATCCAGACTTTCTGGAGCCACTGAGGTTGGATGAGCCCCCAAAACTATTACCTCGAGATAATCTCTAATCTTAAACTTTAAACCAAAAATAAATCCCCTGCAATCTTCTTTAAAACAAACAATGGTTTAATATAATTAGTAAAGAATGTTTGCATGAGCACTGTGCCTTTTTAAAGAACTATGTATATGGGAGCAAACTAACACCAACTGGAAAGGTCAGATAGGAAGTTTAGGGGGCAGTGAGTTTGTGTTAATAGGGGAGAAACAACTCAGCAAAGGAGGGTGAGAATGTTTACACAATTTAAAGAATGTAATCAATGTCACTGAATTGTACATGTAGAAATTATTGAATTGGTGTGTGTTTTGCTGTGGTTATTTTCAACAACAATAAAAAAAATATGTTGGCTGGGACTACAGTCATCTGAAGGCTTGACTGGGGCCGGAAGATCCACTTCCAAGATGGCTTATTCCCACGGCTGTTGGCTGGAGGTCCAGTTCCTCACAACATGGCTGCTGGCTTCCCCTAGAGCAAGTGATTTGAAAGATAGAAAGCAAGAAGATCACAATACCTTTTATGACCTAGTTTCAAAAGTCGCACACCATCTCCTCTTCCAAATTCTGTTTGTTAGAAGCATGTCTCTAAATCCAGCCCATACTCAAGAGGAGGGGAATTAAGCTCCACCTCTTGAAGGGAGGAGTATCAAAGGATTTGAGAGTATATTTTTAAACCACCATAAGCACCTCAGCATCTCCTGGCTTATTTTCTGCCAGACTCATAAAAATTAAAGCCACACATGCATAGGGGGAGGAATCACTCACTTGGTAGTTCCTAGGGGAATAGCGAATGAGTGAATTTTTTCCATTCGTCACCCCATCGTACATTCACGTGTGGAGGATTTGGCTCGAGGTGAAGAAGTAAGATGTAAGTAATGGACTCGTGGGAAAATACCTTCTTTTCTGAACAGCACCTCTGGCTGCTAAGCAATCTACAGCCTAGGGAAGTGAAACAGGTGATAAGATTAGAGCAGGAATTAATTATGAGGTTTAAAAAAAAAAGATGCCCAAGGGCTCTCCCAGGGCACCCCATACATCATTAGGAAGACTTTCAGGGCCAAGTCACAGAATAGTCAGCTATAGTGGCTTCAACACAGCAAGAAGTCAAGCAGTGAATGGTTGTTAGAGTTGGTTCAGCAGCTCAACCATGTCAGGTTCATGGTCTGTGAGATTCTCTTAGAAATTGTTGCAATATCTTTTTTTTTTTTTTAACATTTTATTGCAGTTTGGGTGAAAGTTTAGAGAGCAAATTCGTTTCCCATTCAACAATTTATACACATTTTGTTTCATGACATTAGTTGCAATCCCCTCAATGTGACAGCACTCTACCTACTTCCTCCCTGAGTTTTCCGTTTCCATTCGCCCATCTTTCTTGCCCCTTCCTGCCTTCTGACCTTTGTTTTTGGGAAAATGCTGTCCTTTTGGTCTATCTATTAGTTATCTATGGCTGCTATAACAGAAATACCACAAGTGTTTAACAAAGAGAAATTTATTCTCTCACAGTCTAAGAGGCTACAAGTCCAAATCGGGGTGCCAGCTCCAGGGGAAGGCTTTCTCCCTCTGTCGGCTCTGGGGAAAGGTCCTTGTCACCAATTTTCCCCTAGTCTAGGAGCTTCTCAGCACAGGCCCCCCAGGTCCAAAGGACGCGCTATTCTCCTGGCTCTTGTTTCTTTATGGTATGAGGTCCCCCTGTCTCTCTGCTCCCTTCTCTCTTTTATATCTCCAAAGAGATTGACTCAAGACACAACCTAACCTTGTAGATGGAGTCCTGCCTCATTAACTTAACTGCCTCTAACCCTGCCTCATTAACGTCACAGAGGTAGGATCTACAACACATAGGAAAATCACATCAGATCACAAAACGGTGGACAATCACACAATATTGGGAATCATGGGCTAGCCAAGTTGACACACGTTTTTGTGGGACATGATTCAACCCATAACAGTCTGGTATGCAATATCTTAGGAAAAATAGTCTCCCAAAGAAGCCTGCAATTCTGATTGGTTGTCTTCCTGGATCAGTGTTGCCATGGTGATAAATGACCTCTCTAACTTTTAAAAAGGAGTAAGTACTGGTAGGTTTTCTCTGTCAAATCAGAAGCGGATCATTTCTCTCTCTCCTCAAGCACGATGAAATAAAAGCCTAAGACTCCTGTACTTGTTTTTTAGCAAAAAAAAAATTGAGCGTCTTGCCTCATCTAAATTAGCAAAAGCACTTGGCCCAGTGTGGAGTCTGCATACATGGGGGCTGCGCTTCTACTGACGGCAATTATTACTATTAAATCCAGCGCGCCATCTGGTGGTCAAAGGGAGAATAGCAGGACTGTGTTAGCTCCTGTCCCCTTGCCCGGACTCAGGGCGACCCTATGAACAACGAGATGGACTGCTGTGATCCATACAGTTTTCATTGACTGATTTTCAGAAGTAGATCACCAGACCTTTATTCCTAGTCGGTCTTAGTCTGGAAGCGCCACTGAAACCTGTTAAGCATCATAGTAACACAGCGAGCTTCCACTGACAGACTGGGGTGGCTGCGCATGAGATGCATTGGCAGGGAATCAAACCCAGGTCCCCCCACATGGAAGATGAGAATTCTACCACAGAACCTACTGCAACTAAAGGCAACTCTCCTCCCTCCGTCTCATATGCCAACTTGTTTACTTTTCACAATAACAAAGGAGATGTAGTGAATTAGTGGTGTTGCCTGCATAATAAAGAATTTGGTTAGCCTTTGTCCCAGCTTCCTGGGAGATAACCTCTAAACCTTTGGAATTTCCTGGGGGATTGAGGTGTCTTTGTTATTCATGGTGAGCACCTCAGACCATACCTGATAGTTAATACTCACAAGGTACCCTTCTATCATTTATACTAATAAGATGACTCAGGGTTGAGGCTAGCCACTCCAAAAAGACCAACTGTTATGGATTGAATTGTGTCCCCCAAAAAGAAATTGTAACCTGATCCTGTACGTGTCAGTAAATTTCCATCAGTCCTTAAACTCACCCAAGCCAGATTTGGCCCACCCCACGTACGCAGAAGGACCAGCTGTGACCACTGATTGACTTCAACAGCGAACACAGCAACAGGTGGAACGAACCAGAAGGAAAATCAGCACCCAGACACTATTCTAAAGCGAAAGGTCCAACAAGAACCATGTGACCTCCTGTTTCCTGGCCGCCTTCTAGAATTTTCCCTCCCCAGGACACCTGCGCAGCTGCCATCTTGCTACCCAAATCACATATAAACCCTGCCTACCTGTCATGGATTGAATTATGTCCCCCAAAACATGTGTGTATCAATTTGGCTGGGCCATGATTCCCACTATTGTGTGGTTGTCCTGCATTTTGTGGTTGTAATTTTATGTTAAAGAGGCGTAGGGTGGGATTCTAACACCCTTACTAAGGCCACATCCCTAACCTAATGTAAAGGGAGTTTCCCTGGGATATAGCCTGCACCACCTTTTATTTTATAAGAGATAAAATGAAAAGGAAGCAAGCAGAGAGTTGGGGACCTCATACCATCAAGAAAGCAGTGCCAGGAGAAGAGCGTGTCCTTTGGACCCGGGGTTCCTGCGCGGAGATGCTCCCAGTCCAAGGGAAGACTGATGACAAGGAACTTCCTCCAGAGTTGACAGAGAGAGAACACCTTCCGCTGGAGCTGGTGCCCTGAATTTGGACTTCTAGCCTACTAGACTGTGAGAAAATAAATTTCTCTTTGTTAAAGCCATCCACTTGTGATATTTCTGTTATAGCAGTGCTAGGTGAGTAAGACACTACCCATAGCTCAAGAAGCCGGATCTGAGGAACTTCCTCCTGGCTCCTTACTCTGTGCATTGCAACAAAGTTACTTTCTCTTTCTCAAAGACGGGTGTCCAGATAGTTGGCAAATCTGAGCACGCCGGACAAGGACCCACCTTCCTGGGTTCACTAACAAAATGTGGAAGTCCTAACCCCTGTACTGGTAAATATGACCCCTTTTGGAAATACAGATTTCCTTTTGTTATGTTAATGAGGGTATACCAGAGTAGAGTGGGTTCTAAACCTAATCACTTCTGAGTGGTGTCTTATAAAAAGAGCGAAATAGACACAGACACACCCGGGGAAAACAGACAATATGTGAGGATTGTCTACAAGCAAAAGAACGCCAAGAATCCCCCTCCAACACCAGAAACTAGGGAGAGGTCCGCAGAAGGAATTGACATGGCTAAGACCTTGATTTGGACTTTTAGCCTCCAGAACTGTGAGAACATAAATTCCTGCTATTTAGAGCCACCCACTTGTGGTATCTTTTGTTGCTGCAGCACAAGGTAACTAAGACACCAACCATGTAATTAGAAGTTTGAAACTTTAGCCACATGATATCAGCTCAACCTCTAACCTCTAGGGAGAGGAGGGGTGCTGGAGGTCACATGCCCAATGATTCAATCAATCATACCTACGTAGTTTAATCCCAATCTGAATCAGGTGAACTTCCTTGATTGACAATTGACAATATTCTGCATGTGGTTACACATCAACTTACCTGAGGATGATGATCCTGACTCCACACGGGGAGGACAATGGAAGCTTTGCCTTTGGAACGCTCCCAGAACTTTCATATGCATCACTCCCTTTGGCGGGTTCTGATTTAGCTCTTCTTGCTATAATAAAATTGTGATCATAAGTAGAAGTCCCTGGGTGGCACAAAAGGTTTGCTCTTGGCTACTAACCAAAAGGCTGGAGGTTTGAATCCACCCGCTGGCACCATGGAGATTTACTTCTACAATAGTAAAACCCAAACCAAAGCCCTTGCCATTCAGTCACTTCTGACTCATGATGACTCCATGTGTTACAGAGAACTGTGCTCCATTGGGTTTTCTTGGTTGCGATCTTTGAAGAAGAAGATCACCAGGCTTTTCTTTCACAGCATCACATAGGTGGGTTTGAACACCAACTTTTCGGTTAGTAGTCAAGCACTTAACTGTTTGCACCACCCAGGGGCTCCTTCCATAAGATTGCAGCCATTCAAAACTCTATGGAGCAGAGGTCTACTCTGACACACATGGGGCCACCATGAATCAGAATCAACTCAATGGCAAAGATTTGGGTTTTTGGTTTGTGTGTGTGTGTGTGTGTGTGTGTGTGTGTGTGTGTGTGTGTGTGTGTTTAATCATAAGTAGAGTGCTTTTCTGAATTCTGTGAGGCAAATTATCAAAACTGAGGGGGTAGTAGAAACCTCCCAATTTGTAGCCAGCTGGTCAGAAGTGAGGGGCCTTGGATATGCCTAAACTTGTGGCTGGTGTCTGAAGTGAGGGCTGTCTTGTGGAGGACTGTGCCCTTAACTTTATTGTTGTTATTGGGTGCCATCGAGTCACCTCTGACTCATGGAGACCTCATGTGACAGAGTAAACCTGCCCCCATTGGGTTTTCTTGGCCATAATCTTTACGGGAGCAGATCACCAGGTCTTTCTCCTGAGGAGCCACTGGGTGGGTTCAAATCACCAACCTTTCAGTTAGCAGCCAAGCCACCAGGCTGCTTGAGTTTGGCTTAACTCGAGGCAGTTGATATCAGAAGTCCCATCACAAGTGAAGGTCTATGTCTTATTCCCCTGAACTTAGGCTGGCCTGTGAGAAAGTAACAATCAGCTTGGACTGACCTGCTATTCATCATTTGAGATTAAAGACAAGAATATGTAGTCAGTGTCTTAGGCTGGGTTCTCTAGAGAAGCAAAACCAGTGAAACATAGCCAGAGAGAGAGATTTATCTCAAAGAAATGGCTCATGTGGCTGAAGAGGCTGGCAAGTCCCAAGTCCATGAGTTAGGCATCAGGCTGGAGGCTTCTCCTGACTCCCGTAGCTGCAGGGGCTGACAAATCCCAAGATCAGCAGGCAATATGGCAGGCCGCTGGAATAAGTCCCAAGAACTGGATGCAGCATCCAGAACAAGGAGCAAGCTTTACCAGAATGTCCATATATATATTGGATACAGGCCACACCTCCAAGGAAACTCCCCTTACAACTGACTGGCTGATCACATCAGATCACATCATGGAGGATGACTACATCACTACGTAACTGCCAAATTACATCATTGCATAACTGTCAAACTACATCATTGCATAACTGCCAAACCACTGAGAATCATGGCCCAGCCAAGTTGACACACAACCTTAACCCCACAGTCAGCTACAAAGCTAATGAGAAACAATATTTTTTCCCAAGGTCACCTGGTAGCTGTAAAGTATCAAAATAACTCCGTCTCTGAGTGACTACTTTGTTCTCTAAAATTATAAACTACTGGAAACTTTGCTGTTTGGAGCTAACAGCAGTCCACTGTCTGCTGGAGATTTAAGTCATCTTGACACAGAGAGGCAGCTTTGACCTCCAACCTCAGTGCCGAGCTTCAGAGAAGTTTCTGGACACAACATTTTACATTTATCTTAACTTTATTGTTTCCAAGGAAACAGGACACTAAGTCCACAACACGGTCCAGAGCTGATGTGGCCCCTTTATACACTGCCCTGCTTCGCTTTAAACCTGTCAAGACACTGTTGTTGTTAGCTGCCTTCAAGGCAATTCTGGCTCATGGCGCCCCCAACTGTTACAGAGTGGAACTGCTCCATAGGGTTTTCTTGGCTTAAGGAGCCTGGTGCAGTGGTTAAGCACTTGGCTGCTAACCAAAGTGTTCGCAGTTCGAACCCACCAGCTGCTCCATGAGAGAAAGATGTGGCAGTCAGCTTTTGTAAAGACAACCAAAAAACCAAACCCACTGCTCATAGCAGCCCTGTAGGACAGAGTAGAACTGCCCCATAGGGTTTCCAAGGCTGTAATCCTTACGGAAGCAGACTGCTACACCTTTTTCGCTCAGAGTGGCGTGGATTTGAACCGCCGACCTTTCAGTTAGCAGCGGAGTGCTTAACCACTATCCCACCAGGGCTCCATACATAAAATACACACATATATAGAAATAAAATATAGACCCATATACAGTATATGCATATTAGGAACCCTGGTGGTGCAGTGGTTAAGCATTTGGCTGCTAACCAAAAGGTAGGCAGTTCAAATCCACTAGCTGCTCCTTGGAAACCCTATGTGGCAGTTCTACTCTGTCCTATACGGTCGCTATGAGTTGGAACCGACTTGACAGCACCTAACCACAACAACATATGTATATTGTATATATATATGTGTGTCTATTTGTTTCTATCTTCATAGAAAAAGGTCTGTAAAAACTCACCCCAATTTGTAACAGTGACATCTCTGCATGAACACAGGAGAAGGAGATCACTGGGGGCCATTTAGGGGTTGCCTACCTCAAGTAAAGGAGTCCCTGGGTGGCACAAACACTTAAGCACTTGACTACTAGCTAAAAGATTGGCGGTTCAAAAACACCCAGAGGCACCTCGGAAGAAAAGCCTGGAGATCTGCTTCCCAAAAGTCACACCCTTGAAAACCCTATGGAGTAGTTCTACTCTGCACACGTGGGGCCGTCATGAGTCAGAATCGACTCCACAGCAACTAACAAGCTAAAGTCAACGTGTTAGAATGACAATAATGTGACCCTGACTCTATCTGGTGGGAAATGATAGCAAAGAACAGAGTAGGTGACGAGGCAAGAAGTTTTACTTTTACCAATTTTGACTTCCTAGTAGAGTTGTCAGATAAAGTACAGAACATCTAGTTAAATTTTAATTTCAGATAACCCAAAAATAATTTTCTAGTATAAGTATACCCCATGTAATGTTTGAGAAGCGGGGATGGGGGAAGATGCTGAGCTCAGTTTGGACACAGTAAGTGGGAAGTGCCCAAGGGACAGCCAGGGAAGGCTGTAGCCTGTGGCTACACCCAAACCTGGGACTCAAAGAGAGGGCTGGTGTGGTAAGTTGAATGCTGCCCCCTCCCCACTGTATGGAACCCCGCTGGTGCGGTAGTTAAGAGCTCAGCTGCTAACCAAAAGGTTGGTGGTTCTAATTCACCAGCTGCTCCTTGGAAACCCTGTGAGGTAGTTCTACTCTGTCGTACAGGGTCACTATGAGTCGGAATCGACTCGATGGCAATGGGTTTGGTTTTGGTTTCCCCACTGTGTAAGGGCAGTGGTGGTTCAATGGTAAAATTCTCACCTTCCATGCAGGAGACCCAGGTTTGATGCCCAGTCAATGCACTTCATGCACAGCCACCACCCGTGTGTCAGTGGAGGCTTGTGTGTTGCTATGATGCTGAACAGGTTTCAGCAGAACTTCCAGACTAAGATGGACTAGGAAGAAAGGCCTGGCAATCTACTTCTGAAAACCAGCCAATGAAAACCCTACGGATCACAATGGCCTGATTTGCAGTCACTCTCGAGGATGGCATAGGACCGGCCCATGTTTTGTTCCACTGTACACGGAGTCAGCATGAGTCGGAACCAACTCCACAGCAGCTAACGACAACAAAGATATCCACATTTGAATCCCCGGAACCCGTGGCTATGTTACCTTACGTGGCAAAAGGGATCTTACAGATGTGATTAAATTAAAGAGCTTGAGATGAGAGATTATCTTGGATTATCTGGATGGGCCCAATGTAATCACAGTGGTCTTTATAAATAAAAAAAGGAGGCAGGAGAGAGAAGGAGATGTGACAACGGAAGCAGAGATTAGAGTCAGAGAGTGTGGTGCAGCGAATTGCTTTTCTATGGCCTTTCTAGAGACGGTCTTGTAACTCTCACAAAATGATTGGCTGGGACTATGCAAATAAGGGGTGTAAAACCTTGCAGGGACTGGACAGTTTACAGTGACTATGCAAATAAGGTGACTGTGGCCTACCAAGGGAATTAGTCAGTTTTGCCATCCTGCTGGGCTTAAAAGGACAAATCCCACAGAGGTTCAGGGGGACCTCACTACCATCAAGAAGAAGAGTCTGAAGCAAAGCACATCTTTGGATCAAGAACATAGGGTCCCTGTGCTGAGAACCTCCTAGACCCATAAGAAAGAGCAAATGCAGAAAAGGGTGAAAGACAGCAGCGATGGGCCTGCCCAGCCCACTGAGCGAGAGCTGAGTGCCTTCGGGCAGGGGGCTTGCACGCGGCGTTAAAAGAGCTGTAACACCTGTCCATGCAGGGCAGAAGCCGGAGTGTGCCCCGGGCAGGGCTTGCCTCGAAGGATCTTGTGCAGGGGACTTCCCTATAGCAGGGTGGAGCCAGACGCCTCTGGGCAGGAGGCTTGCCAGCACAGTTAAAAGAGCTGTACCCAGTGGGGGCCCGGGTAGCGTGGCAGTAAGAGAGCCCCATAGGCCCGGGTAGCGTGGCGGTGTCCAGCAGCAGAGGCTTAGAGGCCCCAGCGGCAGAGGCTCGGGAGATCCCGTGCAGGGGTCTCCCAGCAGGCGAGGTGGGGCCCAGCAGCAGAGCAAAAGCCTCGGGAACTATGCAAGCTCTCCAAGCAGCGTGGCAGTAGCCGGAGGCAGCAATAACGTAAACACGGCATCTGACAGGAACCACGGCGCGCATGCCTAGTGACATAAGTACGGACATGGGTAATTCGGGGAAAACCCGTTGCGGTCGAGTCGATTCTGACTCATAGCGACTCTATAGGACAGAGTAGACTTATACCCCATGGGGTTTTCAAGGAACAAGTGGTGGATTTGAACTGCTGATCTTTTGGTTAGCTGCTGTAGCTCTTAACACTGCGTCATCAGGGCTCCGGAATTTGGGGAAAGGTAAGCAGTTCTCCCTAGTGGTTAAGAACTCAGCTGCTAACCAAAAAGTCCGCAGTTCGAATCCACCAACCGCTTCTTGGAAACCCTATGGGACAGTTATACGCTGTCCTATAGGGTCGCTATGAGTCGGAATCGACTCCACGGCAACGGGTTTCAGTAGACATTTTAGGTTGTCTCTATAGGGAGGGTGCTACTGGCATCTAGAAGGTAGAGGCCAGGGATGCTGCTGAACATCCTACAATGCACAGGTCAGCCTCCACCATAAACAATGAGCCTGCACTTCGTTAGGGAGAATGCTGTTCCCCAAAGATGTCTAAAAGGAGCCCTGGGGGCTCAATGGTTAAGTGCTTGGCTGCTAACCAAAAGGTTGACGGTTTGAACCTACCCAGTGGCTCTGTGGGAGAAAGACCTGGCAATCTGCTCCTATAAAGATTACAGCCAAGAAAACCTTATGGGGTGGTTCTGCACTGTCATATGGGTTTGCTATGAGTCAAAATCGACTTGACAGTACTTAACAATAATAACAACAAAGATGTCTACATACAAATCCCCAGAACCTGTAAATATATTAGGCTACATGGTGTTATGGATTGGATTGTGTCCCCCAAAAATACATGTTGAAATCCTAACCCCTTCTGTGAGCCTCTCTCCTAGTTTTGGCCAGCAACCCTTGGTTTTTCCTTGATTTCTGTCTCCCCTCTCTGTGCGTTTCTGTGTCTATTCTGCTCTTTCTACAACTCAGAAGACATTAGGTTTAAGATCCACCCTACTCTGGCGTGACAAATACCACAAGTGAGTGGCTTTAAAGGACAGAAATTTGTTTTATTTTCTCACAATTCTGGAAGCTAAAAGTCCAAACCAAATTACATTCCTTTCTGGTCAGTTTTCCTGGGCATTCCTTGGTTTCTTGAAGATCCTCACGTAGCATCTGTCTTTGTCCTTGAGTGTGTGTGTGTGTGTGTGTGTGTGTGTGTGTGTGTGTGTGTGTGTGTGTGGGTGTGTGTGTGTGTCTAATCTGCTCTTTATACAACTCAGAAGTGATTAGGTTTAGGATCCACCCTACACTAGTATGACCTCAACTGATGGATTGATTAGATTGCACTAGATTAGATTACATCCACAGGTATGTTGTTGTTGGGTGCCATCAAGTCGATTTCAACTCATAGTGACCCCATATGACAGAGTAGAACTTACCCCATAGGATTTCCTAGGCTGTAATCTTTACAGCAGCAGATCACCAGGTCTTTCTCCCGTGGAGCTACTGGGTGTTTGAACTGCCAATCTTTCAGTTAACAGCCGAGTGCTTAACTGCTTTGCCACCAGGGCTCCTTTCCACAGGTATAAGGGTTAGGATTCCAACACATACTTTGGGGGGAGGGGCACAAATCAATCCATAACACCCCCTTAGAGCCTCAAGAATGGAACGAAGCCCTGCCGACACCTTGATCTTAGCTCTGTGAGATCTACATCAGACTCTGACCTACAGAACTATGAGATGATGAATTTGTGTTGTTTTAAGCCACTAACTTTGAGGTCACTTGTTACAGCAGCAATAGGAAACTAATACAGACCCAAATGTCAACAGAGTTGGGGTCAAAAACCTCTGGTCTAGAACAACACCTGAAACACAGTAGTTGCTCAAAAAACATTTGTCAAAGAAACGAATGAAAGCTGGATTTATACAAATGATTTCCTTTTTTCTGACAAAATAGTGTTTTCTGGCTGGTTCCTTAGGAACCAAGAAAACAAAACCCATTGCTGTCAAGTTGATTCCAACTCATGCTGACTCAATGTGTTACAGAGTAGAACTGCCCAGTAGGGTTTCCTAGGCTGTAATGTTTATGAAAAGTTTGCCAGGTTTTTTTTCCGTGGGTGAGTTCAACCTCCAGCCTTTAGGCTGTCCGCTGATCACAAACCACTTGTGCCACCCAGGTTCCTGGTTTCTTAGGAAACAGCTCACCGGTTAGAGGCTACTTCACCATGATGGTTTTGTGTTGATCCCTGCTGGAATGTAATCCCTAATCTTAAAGCTATGGTAACCACCAAGCTCTTGGTTTAAATGTTTGCTTTGGGGAACTGTGCTTGATTACTGGGTGTTTTTTTAATAGGAAATAGAACTTATTCCTCAACCTTGTAATATCGTCTGATTATATCATCCCTAATCTAGTTATAATTAACTCACCTCATACTGAAACTGCATAGAGAAATCCTGGAGTTAGGAAAAGAATCCATGTGCTTTTCCTCTTTTTAGAAATTTATATAAGTAAAAGTAACATAAGGTGATGTTTCCTTCTTTTATAAATTTATGTAAGTAAAAGTAAAATAAGGTGGTTATAGACACCTCTTCATTTTTTTCTTTTTTTTTTGGTAACAGCTCTGAGGCACAGAGAAGTTAAGTAACTTGCCCAACATCGCACAGCTTGTAAATGGCAGAGCAGGATAGACACCCAAGCACTTTGGCTCCAGAGCCCATACTCTGTCAGTAGGAACTGTAGTGAGGACTGACTGGTGAAAAAAAAAAAGCTCAATGCTCTGCCAGCAAAAGCCTGTGATGCCAACCAAGGAAATTCAGAGTCAGCCCTTTAAGATGGCGATTCCACCTAGTCACAAAAACCAAAAAGCAAATTCAGTGCCCTTGAGTCGATTCTGACTCTTGGCAACCCCATGTGTTACAGAGTAAAACTGAGCTCCATAGGATCTTCTTGGCGGTGATCTTTATGGAAAGGGGCCCCAGTGGCGCAGTGGTTAAGCGTTCAGCTGCAAACCAAAAGGTCAGTGGTTCGAACTCCCCAGCCACTCCTGGGGAGAAAGATGTGGCAGTCTGCTTCTGTAAAGATTATGGCCTTGGAAACCCTATGGGGCAGTTCCACTCTGCCCCATAGGGTCGCTATGAGTTGGCATGGACTCGACAGTGATGGACTCCTTTGGTTTCAGAATCTTTATGGAAGCAGATTGCCAGGGCTTTCTTCCGGGATGCTGCTGGGTGGGTTGGAACCGCCAACCTTTTGGTTAGTAGACAAGAGTCGTTTGCGCCACCCAGGGACCTACTATTAATAAAGGGAGTGTCTTTTTCATGAAAAAGTAAAAAAGTTTTGTTTACACTTTTAATAAAAACGAAAAACCAATTTTTTTAATTAAAAAAAAAAGTAAAGGAGATACTCTCTGTCCCCTGCAACTACAGAGAGAAAGATAATTTGCTCAGAGACAGTAACAAACTGAGAACATTCTTTTGTTTGAGAGTGCAGTCAGAAGGCTCCACTTCCTGCTGCCAACTTGGTCTGTTCTTAAATTTGTCCTTGAAAGAATTTGAACAAAAGAGTCTTGTGAGATTCTTCTAGAAATTGTTGCAATATCCAGAGAAAAATAACCTCCCAAAGAAGCCTGGAATTCTGATTGGTTGCCTTCCTTGATCATTTGTTGCCATGGTGATACCATAACACTCTCTTTTTAAAAAGAATAAATGCTTGTAGCTTTTCTCTGTCTAAACCATATGAGGATCACTAGCATTCTTCTCCTACAAACAGCATGGAAATAAAAGCCCACGACTCTGCTAGATTTATTATGTTTAACAAAGACATTGAAAGTCCTGTCTCCTTTAACGCAACCAAGCGTTGGATAACGGTCGTCGCTGTGATGGCCACGAGTCTTAATTTCAGAGCGCCCACTGGTGGTAAATGAGAGAACAGCAGAGCTGGCCCGGCAAGGAAACCCTCTCCCTCCCCTCCCTTCTGCTCTGGAAGACCCACCAACATCCCCGGGACCAAGATCCCTGACGATTCTGCAGAGGTTGGTGGTTATGGGTTGAATTGTTCCCCAAAAAATATATGTTGAAGTCCTGACCCCCTGTACCTGTAAATGTGACCTTGTTTGCAGATGTTATTGAGTTAACATGAGGTCATATGGGGTGCTCCCTACTTTTATTTAGTGGCTTATCAAAGGCCTCCAGCTAAACTCAGTGGGTAATTCTGGAGGCGGAGTAGCACCAAGGTCAAGGTCCTGGCCTTTGTTAGAAGGTGCCCTGCTACCACTACCAACTGTTCTGATCAGGGAAGACCACAACAGATAGATCCTGATAGAATGGGAGAAAAACGTGGAACAGAACCTCAAAATATTAAAAATTCCAGGCTTAGTGGACTGTCATACTGTAGTGGCTTGCATGTTGCTGTGTTGCTGGAAGCTATGCCCTCGATATTTCAAATACCAGCAGGGTGGCCCATGGTGGACAGGTTTCAGCAGAGCTTCCAGACTAAGACAGATTAGAAAGAAAAGCCTGGTAATTGATTTCAGAAAACCGAGACTGGAGGTCTCCCCAAGGCTCTTGCCCTTTGAACTCTGAACCGACACAAACCTGCGGTCACCTTCTGGCTAACAGATTGGTTCACAAAATTAAGAATATTGCCCATGAATACTGTGCTCCTTTAAAAAATCATCTCTGTGAGACCAAATGTCAACAATTACTTCAAAACACAGATAAGAATGTAAGGGGACAGGGAAACTAGATTAAGGGAAAAAGGACAATCAGAACAGAAATGATGAGAATGCTCCCTCATTGTGAAGAACGTAACCAACGTCACTGAACAACTTACGTAGAGATTGTTGAATGGGAAACTAAACAGCTGTGTAAACCTTCACTGAAAGCACAGTAAAATATCATTTAAAAAAAGATCCCAGCCTTTGGGGTCAAGCACAAACCATTTGCTCTCTGTTACTAACCGAAAGGTTGGTGGTTGAAACCCCTCCAGGGGTGACACAGAAGAAAGCCCTGGAGATCTGCTTCCATAAAGATGACAGCCAAGAGAACCCTACGGAGCAGTTCTACTCCATAACACGTGAGGTCTCTGTGAGTCAGAATTGACTCGACACCAGAGGATTTTTGTTTTGTTTTTTCTTTTAAGACCAGTGTGTTCAAATCCCAGCTTTGCCATTATCGCTGTATCCCTGGTCCATTGCAGCCTCAGTTTTCTGATCTGTAAAATGGGATCAGCATAATATCTAATGGGAGTCAACCAAAGCCCCAAGGTGTATGGGCCAGAGCGGGCCATGAAGCAGGAACCATTGTTGGTGTTGCTGGAAGGTACCACAGGCCTGCTGTGGCTAACACCTATTTCCACTGGAGCCAGCGCTGCTACTGGCCCTTGTGGAGGCACTAGCTGCTACCGCTGACTCCTCCAGGCTCACAATCCCTGTCCCCATTGGAACTGCCCACAAGCTGGGACTGGCACAAAATAAGCAGAATAAATGACACCAGTATAACCCAGAACCGCACATCCCCCCAAGTGGAACATGCAATGAGCTACAGAGCACCACATCACACAAAGCTATATCCTCCAGAGAGTTAGTGCCTTTGCTGCCCTTTCCAAGAGGGTAAAGAAAATGGCAGACATCTATGCAAATGGCCCCAGGCACCACAATCTAATGGTTACAGAGGAGATGGATGAAGATACCAGGGGTATCTTTCCTGAAGATGTTGTTGCTAGTTGCCATCGAGTAGGCTCTGATTCATGGCCACCTCATGTGCACCAGAACAGAAAGTTGTCTGGTCCTGGGCCATCTTCACCATCGTTGGTACACTGGAGTCCATTGTAGCAGCCACTGTTCATGCTGAGTGACTTCCAACCTAGAAAGCTCACCGTCTAGCACCATACCAGACAATATTCTATTGTGCTCCATAGGTTGTTTGTTTTTTTAAGTTGAATAAATTTCATTTTTTTATAATATTTTATTGTGTTTTGGGTGAAGGTTTACACAGCAGTTTAGGTTCCCATTCAACAATTTCTACACAAATTGTTCAGTAACATTGGTTACATTCTTCACAATGCATGAACATTCGCATTATTTCTGCTCTAATTGTTCCATTCCCATAGGGTTTTCATTAGCTAACTTTCTTTTTTTTTTTAGAATAGTCTTACATTGATTGCCAAATGGTTAGTACTGCTTCTTTGATCACCCATGTGTTGTAACAAACGGTATCCCATCCATACATCCAGGCCTCATTCACAACCTGTTTGGATGTGGTCTTTAGGCATCCCCTGCCACATTATTTATTGCCTCAACTTGATCTTTCTGCCTTCTGACCATTTTCCAGTTGCCGAAGAGTCGATTCCAACTCATAGCAACCCCATGTATGTCAGAGAAGAACTGTGCTCCATAGAGTTTTCAATGGCTGATTTTTTGGAAGTAAATTATCAGGCCTTTCTTCCAAGATGTCATTGGCTAATTTTCTGAAGTAGATCTCCAGTAGATCCTAGTTTGTCTTAGTCTGAAAGCTCCACTGAAACCTGTCCACCATGGGTGATTCTGCTGGTATTTGAAATACCAGTGGCCTAGCCTCCAGCATCATAGTAACACATAAGCCACCATTGTACAACAAACTGATAGGTGGTGGTTGCTGACTATACCCCCTACCATTTCTATAGTTGGTAAGGGGGTCAGTGAAGAGATTGAGATTAGGTTGTCCAATATTTATGAGGTAAAAAAAATAAGATGAAGATTACAACTAACTAGTATAAAGCTGTAAAGGGCACTAATTATAGCCTGCCATCAAAGAGTTCTATATATTTGAGGACTCCATAGCTTAGATGGGATGGTTCTGGAGTAGCAACCTGTGAAAAAATAAAATAAAGCTAGTAGGTGAGGCATCTCACTCCGCCAGTAAGCCTTGGCCCAAAGGCGCTCAGCTCTAGCTCCATGGGTCGGCAAACCTAGCCCAGAGGCACCCTCTCTCTCTCCCTCTCTCTCTCTCTCTCTCTCTCTCTCTCTCTCTCTCTCTCTCTCTCTCTCTGTCTCCTGGTTCCAGGAGCTTCTCAGCACAGGGATCCCAGGTCCAAAGGACTCACTCCACTCCTGACTCTTCTTTCTTGGTAGTGGTGAGATCCTCCCTTCCCACCTCTGGGATGGCTCATTTTAAGCCTAGTGGGATGGCAAGGTTGACCAATCCCTTTGTTAGGGTTCCATAGACCTTATTTTCATGGTCCCACTCAATCATTGTGTGTGAGTCACAAACACTATGGCTAGAAGGGCCATATTAAGTAATTCATTACACTGCAATAACGTCATATTTAATTAACTCTCAGCTGCTCATATGCAGACTTCTTCAACCACTATCTACCAGGAGGCAGTCAATCTGTGGTTGTCATTGGCTGTCCATGTGCATCAAAACATGTGGAATGGGTGACAATGCTTGGGAAAAAAATCCTAGAGACGGAAACAGTACTTTTTAAACAAATGCTGCATCACTAATGCCCTTGATGGCACAAAAGAATGATATCTCACATAGCATGAACTCTGAGCCCAAAAGTAAATCTGTGCCTACTTAGAAATAGTCCTAGAAAATAAATTGATATGCTGTCAGAACCAACTCCAACAAGGTGGCTGAATTCAAGATCACTTATCAAAATTCATAGTTTTAATACACACCAGTCACCTACAAAATGTTGTGGAAAATTGGATCCCATTCACATTGTCAACAAAACCTTTAAAACATCTAGGAATAAACCTAGCAGGCATTACCTGGCCTCATGTCCTCAGATTTTATATGAGGAAGTGCCAATTCCTCCCAAATTAACCCTGAGAGTTAATGCAATCATAACAAAAATAAACTACAGATTTTGCCAACCTGATCTTAAAGTGCATATAAAAATAAATATGAAAGAAAAACAGGACATTAAAAAGACACGGATCAAACAAGAAATCACAAGAGAAATTAGAAAATACTTTGAGATAAATGAAAATGAAAATACACATACCAAAAATTATGGGATACAGTTAAAGTGGTACTTAGAGGGAAATGTATACCTGTAAATGCCTATATTAATTAAGAGAAACAAAGAACCTCAAATCAATAAGCTAAACTTCTACCTTAAGAAATTGGAAAAAGAACAGCAAACTAAATCCATAGCAATCAGAAGGAAGGAAATAATAAAGATTAGAGTGGAAATAAATGAAATAGAGAATAGAAAAACCATGGAGAAAATCAAGAATACCAAAAGTTGGTTCTTTGAAAAGATCAGCAAAATTGACAAACCTTTAACTAGACTGACCAAGAAAAACAGAGAGATTTAAATTACTAAAATTAGGAATGAAAACGGGGAAATCACTACCAACATCACAGAAATAAGAAGAAAGACAAGGGAATACTATGAACAACTACATGCCAACAAATTAGATAACGTAGCTAAAACGGTCAAATTCCTAGAAAGACACAAACTACTGAAACCAACTCAAGAAGGAATAGAAAATCTGAATAGACCCATAATAAGTAAATAAATTGAATTAATAATTTTTTTTAATTTTATTTATTTTGCTGTTGTTGAGAATACACACAGCAAAACATATAGCAGTTCAACAATTTCTACATGTACAATTCAGTGACATTGATTACATTCTTCCAGTTGTGCAACCATTCTCACTCTCCTTGTGTGAGTTGTTCCTCCCCCATTAACATAAACTCACTGCCCTCTAAGGTTCCTGTCTAATCTTTCTAGTTGCTATTGTCAATTTGATTCCATATAGATAGTTCTTAAAAGAGCATACAGCTCAAGGCAGACTCTTTTTTCCAGTTAAGCTAAACTATTGTTTGGTTTTAAGAAGACTTCAGGGGATAGTTTTGGTTTAAGGTTTAAAGATTATCTCAGGGCAATAGTTTCAGGGGTTCATCCAGCCTCCGTGGCTCCAGAAAGTCTAGAATCCATGAGAATTTGAAATTCTGTCCTGAATTTTCCCCTTTTTGATCAGGATTCTTCTGTAGAATCTTTGATCAAAATGTTCAGTAATGGTAGCTGGGCACCATCCAGTTCCTCTGGTCTTGTGGCAAAGGAGGCTTTTGTTCATGGAGGCAATTAGCTACACATTCCATTTCCTCCTCCAATCCTGACTCTCCTTCTTCCTCTGTTGCTCCAGGCAAATACAGACTAGTTGTTGTGCCTTGGATAACCTCTTGCAAGCTTTTAAGATCCCAGGAACTATGCAACAAAGTGGGAAGTAAAACAGAAGCACTAAACACATTATTAGGCTAATTAACTGGAATGTCCCTTGAAACTGAATTAGTAATTTGTGTGTGTGTGTGTGTGTGTGTGTGATTTAGGTGAAAGTTTACAGAACAAATTAGTTTCTCATTAGACAGTTAGGACACAAATTGTTTTGTGACAGTGGTTGCCAACCCCACGATATGTCAACACTCTCTCTTTGTCTACCCCAGGTTCCCTGTTCCCATTCATCCAGTTTTCCTGTCCCTTCCTGCCTTCTCATCTTTGCTTTTGGGCTGGTGTGCCCATATGAAGCACATTCCTCACATGTGCAATTGTTGGCCCTATAGATCTGTCTAATCTTTGGCTGAAGGGTGAACCTCAGGAGTGACTTCAGTACTGAGTTAAAAGGGTGTCTGGAGGCCATCCTCTCAGGGTTTCTCCAGTCTCTGTCAGACCAGCAAGCTTGGTGTTTTTGTGAGTGTGTGAATTTGGATTTTGTTCAACATTTTTCTCCTGCTCTGTCTGGGATAAATTAGTAATTTTGAAGCTTCCACAAAGGAAAGTGAAGGACCAGGTGACTTCACTAGTGAATTCTAACACGTGTTCAAAGAAGAATTGATAGCAATTCCTTCACAAACTCTTCCCAAAAATAGAGGAGAAGGAAATACTTCCCAACTCATTCTATGAGGCCAGCATTACCCTGATAGCAAAACCAGATAAAGACATTACAAGGGGGGAAAGAAAAAAAAAACTACAGACCAATATACCTTATGGATACAGATGAGAAAAATCTTCAAAAAATACTAGCAAACCAAATCCAGTAGCATATAAAAAAGATTATACACCATGACCAAGTAAGATTTATTTTAGTAATGCAAGGTTAGTTCACCATATGAAAATCCATCAATGTAATACACCATATTAATAGAATAAAGGACAAAAACTACATGACCATCTCAATAGATACGTAAAAAGCATTTGTCAAAATCCAACACCATTTTATGATAAAAAAAAAACACTCAACAAACTAGGCGTAGAAGGGAACTGCCTCAATCTAATAAAGGACATTTAAGAAAAACCCACAGCTAACATCACACTTAATTGTGAAAGACTGAAAGCTTTCCCCTAAGTTCAGGAAAGAGACAAGGATGTTCATTCTAACTACTTCTGTTTAACATTGTTCTGGAGGTTCTAGCCAGAGCAATTAAGTAACAGAAATAAACGGCATCAGATTGGAAAGAAAGAAGTAAAACTATCTTTTATGCAAATGGCATAATTTTGTATGTAGGATATCCTAAGAAATCTTCCCAAAACAACCATTAGAATTTAAAAAACAGTTCAGCAACATTGCAGGATATAAGATCAATATATTAAAGTCAGTTGCTTTCTGTGCACTAGAAATGAACAATCTGAAAAGGAAATTAAGAGAACAATTCCATCCCAATAGCATCAAAAAGAATGAAATACTTAGAATAAATTTAACAAAGAAGGGCAAGACTTGTACATGAAAATCTACAAAACATCAATGAAGTAAATTTTAAAAAACCTAAATAGATGGGAAGACATCCCATGTTCATGGATGGGAAGACTTAATATTGCTAAAATGGCAATAATCCCCAAAGAAATCTACAGATTAAATATAATCCCTATCAAAATCCTAACAAGATTTTTGCAGAAATTGACAAGCTCATGCTAAACTTCATATGGATATACGACAAAACAATCTTAAAAAAGAAGAACAAAGTTGGAGGATTCACACTTCCCAATTTCAAAACTTACCACAAAGCTACAGTAATAAAGACTATGTGTTGCTGGCATCAGGATAGACATAGATCAGTGGAATAGAAATGAGAATCCAGAAATAAGCCTATATATCTATGGTCAATTGATTTTAGACAAGATTGCCAAAATAATTAAATGGGGAAAGAATAGTCTTTTCAACAAATGGTGTTGGGACAACTGGATATCCACATGCAAAAGAATAAAGTTGGAACCCTACCCCACACCATACACAAAAATTAACTAAAAATGGGTCAAAGATCTAAATGTCAGAGCTAAAACTATAAAAATTTTAAAAGAAAACATAGGTCTAAATCTTTGTGACATTGGATTGGACAGTTTCTTAGATATAAAACTTATAGCATAAGCAAACAAAGAAAAAATAAATTGGACTGAATAAAAATTTTTAAATTTTGTGCTTCAAAGAACACTATCTAGAAACTGAAAAGACAACTCATAGAAGAAAAATTTGCAAATCATGTATTTAACAAGAGTTTAGTATCCAGAGTATATAAATAACTCTTATAACTCAACAATAAAAAGACAAATAACTGTTCCCTGGGGTTTTCTTGGCTGTAATCTTTACAGAAGCAGGTAACCAGATCTTCCTTCTGCAGCACTGCTGGGTGAGTTCAAACCAACAACCTTCAGGTGAGTAGTTGAACGCAAACTCTTTGCACCAACCAGGGACCTAAAAGCCTTAGACATCTTTTCAAACAACTGTCTCAAAGAACCTCAGTTAAGCCACTGCACACTTTCATTTTGAAAACACTTCCAAGATGAGAATTTTTGTTTGTGCAGTTGAGTTTTATAGATAAGTACTTCCCTATTCCTAACTAAGTTCCGTATTTCTATAAATAAGATGCATTTGGAAGTTGAAAAACAGAAGATATTGAGAAAAAAACAACACCTACATCATGAAGCTGTAAGAAATGTTAAAATTTGACACTTAGGTAGGGCTAGACAAATGCTGAGAGGCTGGCAGTTCAAACCCACCTAGTGGCTCTGCAGGAGAAAAGACCTGTCTATCTGCTCCCATAAAGATTACAGCCTAGGAAACCTGATGGGCGGTTCAACTCTGTCCGACAGGGTCTCTATGAGTCTGAATCCACTCGACGGCGAACAGTAACAACAGATAAATAAATTAGTGAAACAAAATACGGCCCAGAATGTGTGCATGAGTATGCATAGACACACACACATACACACAAGGAAGATATTTCAAACTAGTATACAGAGACAAACTACTGTGAGAGCCAAGCTCCAGCTTGGCCCCCAATGATCCTCACCTCTTAATATTCTCACTCTTGTGTAATCCCCTCCCACTGAGTGTGGGTTGGATTAGTGACTTGTTTGTAATGAATAGAATAAGCATTGGTGATGTATGACTTGGAGAGTATGTCATAAATGATAGTATGGCATCACTGTCTCACTCTCTTTCTTGGATCACTGGCTCTTGGGAAAGCCATGTGTTATGGATTGAATTGTGTCCCCCCAAAATATGTGTTGTAAATCCTAACCCAGATACCTGTGGTTATAATCCCATTTGGGAGTGGGTGTTCTCTGTTATGTTAATGAGGCAGGATTAGTGTAGGGTGTGTCTTGAGTCAATCTAGTTTGAGATATAAACAGAGCAGATTAAGGAAGCACAGATGGGGGGAAGATAGATGCCACACCACATGAAGATCACCAAGGAGCCAAGGAAGAGAAGCTGAAGAGACAAGGCCTTCCCCCAAAGCTGACAGAGAGAGAGGGCCTTTCCCTAGAGCCGGCAGTCTGAATTCAGACTTCTAGCCTCCTAAACTTTGAGAAAATAAGTTTGTTTGTTAAAGGCACCCACTTGTGATATTTCTGTTACAGCAGCACTACATAATTAAGACATTATGTCATGAGCAGCGCTACGGAGAGGCCCATGTAGTGAGGAGCTGAGGCCTCCAGCCAATAGCCATGTGAGTAGCCATCTTGGAAGTGGATCTTTCAGCCCCAGTCAAGCCATCAGATGACTGCAGCTCCAGTTGACATCTTGATGACAACCTCATGAGAGACCCTGAGCCAGAACCTCCCAGCTTGGCTGCTCCCAGATTCCTGACCCTCAGAAACTATGTGAGATAATAAATGTTTAGGGTATTTGTTACGCAGCAATAGGTAACTAACACAACTACTAAATAGAACTGCTGAGATCATCAGAAAAAACAAAAATTTAGGCCCTTCCTTCACACTATGAATAAAAGTGATTCTATATAGGTTAAGCAATAACTATGATGGAGAGAATGAAAAAAATAAGAAAGAGAGAGAAAAGAAGAGAATAGATATATAAATGTTTATTGAGAAGGTACGAAGAGAGGGAAGGAGGGAGGCAGGCAGGGAGGGAGAGAGAAAGAAAGAGAAGAATCAAGAGAGTTCATTCAAAATGTGAAGAAATGTTAAGAATACCCCCATGTGTTACAGAGTGGAACTGACTCCATAGGGTTTTCTTGGCTGTAATCTTTATGGAAGCAGATTGCCGGGGCCTTTCTTCTGCCATGCTGCTGGGTGGGTTTGAACTGCCAATCTTGAGGTTAGTAGTCAAGCACAAAACGTTTGCACCACCAAGGGACCTCTGCTAGAAAGTAAGAAAGTGCTAAACACACATATATACACACACAGAGACAATAATATCTCAAAGGGACACAGGAGCCAACTCAAAGAGCTCCAAATGGTCAAAGCTAAAACAATTTAAGCAACACAGAGTATTGGATTATTACCCAAAGTATAAAATAAATATAAAAGGACTCTGGTGGCGAAATAGTTAAGCACTTGGCTGCCAACCGAAAGGTCAGAGGTTCAAACCCACCAGCCGCTCTGTAGGAGAAAAAACCTTGCAATCTGGTCCTGTAAAGATTTGTTTCATTATCATCAAGTCGACTCTAATTCATAGCGACCCTACAGGACTGAGTAGAACTGCCCCACAGGGTTTCCAAGGAGGACTGGTGGATTCAAACTGCTGACATTTTGGTTAGCAGTCGAGCTCTTAACCACTGAGCCACAGCCTAGGAAACCCTATGGGGCAGTTCTGTTCTGTCACATGGGATCGCTATGAGTTGGAATCGACTTCACAGCACACAACAACAACATAAACATAAATATTCATGAGTCCATACTGACATAAATAAAATGATGGAATAAATAAACAAACAAGAGAGAACAGATATAAGTTTTGTAGATATTCCCCCTTAAAGGAGATGGAGCACAACTCCCCATTCCTTAAATGTAGGCTGTACAGTGTAACTTCCTTCCAAAGTACTACATGGAAAGGTGGAAAAAGAGTAACTTTACAGTGAGAAACCTGACAAAACCACACCACCCAGGTGATGATCAAGGTTAGCATTCACAGTGACGAGTCATGCTGATATGTACCCTTGATATGATGTGATGACAAAGACATTTTTTAAAATAATATTTTATTGTGTTTTCAATAACGGTTTACACAGCAGTTTAGGTTCCCATTCAACAGTTTCTACACAAGTTGTTCAGCAACATTAGTAACCTTCATCACAATGCATGAACATTCTCATTTCCATTCTGGTTGTTCCACTTCCATTAATCTAGTTTCCCTGCCCCCTTGCATTCTCATCTTTGTTTTAAAGACAAAGACATTTTACCTCTAGTCTTGCTCACAAAAACCCATAATCTCAGTCTAATCATGAGAAAAACATCAGACAAATCCCAGCTGAAGGGCTTTCTACAAAATACCTGACGAGTACCCTTCAAAACTGCCAAGATCATCAAAACAGAGTCTAAGAAACTGTCAGAGTTCAAATGCAATGTGGTATCCTGTATGGGATCCTGGAAGAAAAGAAGAATATTAGATAAAAAAATAAAATCATCTGAATCAAGTATGCATGCATTTTAATAACAGTGTATCGATATATTGGTTCATTAGTTGTGACAAATACCATAGTATTGTAAGATGTTAATAATAGGGAAACTGGGTGTAGGGTATATGGGAACTCTCTGTACTATTGCAACTTTTCTGTAAATCTAAAACTATTTAGTTTTAGTAGTAGTAAATAGTAATTTAGTAATAGTAAATTAGTTAGATTTGGTGAATCTAAATCTAAAACTACTCTAAAATTAAAAAGTTTATCTTTAAAAACCAATAGCGGGAACATTAAATACACAATTAGCCTAAAAGAAGACAGACAAAAAAGGAACAAACAGCAGATGGTTTAAATAGAAAGCAAACAGCAAAAAGGGAAACTTCAACTAAGCCATATAATTAATCACGTTAACTGTAAGTGGACTAAACACTACAGTTAAAATACAGAGATTGTCAGAATGATTAAAAAAGCAAAACCCAATTATATGATGTCCATAAGAAACACACTTTAAATATAAAGATAAACTCAAGTTGAAAGTAAAAGGGTAGAAAAAAACATACCATGCAAAAGGAAATATAAGAAATCTGAAGTGGCATATTAATATCAGACCAAGTAGACTTTAGAAGAAGGAATATCCAAAAATAAAGAGGGTCACTTTATAATGATAAAATGGTAAATTTGCCAGTAAGGCATAATAATCATAAATGTGTATGCACCCAATAACAGAACTTTAAAATACATGAAGCAAAAGTTGATAGATCTAAAGGGAAAAGTAGAAAAATCCACAATTATAGTTGGAGATTTTAACACTATTCTTGCAACAATTGCTAGAACAAGTAGACAGAAAATCAGTAAGGATATAGAAGACTTGAGCAACACTATCAATTAATTTGATCTAATTAACATTTAAAGAACGTTGTTGTTGTTGTTGTTGTTAGGTGTTGTTGAGTCGACTCCAACTCATAGTCACCCTGTGTACAACGGAACGAAGCACTGCCCAGTGCTGCGCCATCCTAACAATCATTGTTATGGTTGAGCCCATTGTTGCAGCCACTGTGTCAATCCATCTCGTTGAGGGTCTTCCTCTTTTTCACTGACACTCTACTTTACCAAGCATGATGTCCTTCTCCAGAGACTGGTCCCTCCTAATAACATGTCCAAAGTATGTGAGATGAAGTCACGCCATCCTTGCTTCTAAGGAGAATTCTGGTTGTACTTCTTCCAAGACAGTTACGCTCCTTCTTTTGGCAGTCCATGGTATATTCAGTATTCTTCACCAACACCACAATTCAAAGGCATCAATTCATCTTCGGTCTTCCTTATTCATTGTCCAGCTTTCTGACGCATATGAGTCGACTGAAAACACCATGGCTTGCATCAGGCGCATCATAGTCTTCAAGGTAACATCTTTGCTTTTTAACACCTTAAAAAGGTCTTTTGCAGCAGATTTGCCCAATGCAAAGTGTCGTATCATTTCTTGACTGCTGCTTCCATGGGTGTTGATTATGGATCCCAGTAAAATGAAATCCTTGACAACTTCCATCTTTTCTCCATTTATCATAGTTTAAACAATATTCTATACAATAACAACAAAATACACATTCTTTCCAAGTGTACACAGAATATTAAACAAGATATACCATATGTTGGGCCATAAAACAAGTGTCATTACATTTCAAAGACTTGAAATCATACAGAGTATGTTCTCTGATCACAAAAATATTTTGAACTCAATAAAATGAAAAATGCAACATTTTAAAAATACAACTCTGGAAGATTGGGAGAATGGATAATGGGAGCCAGTCACAAGCTCTGTCACAGGAGATCATCATAATATATTTTAAACACTGGTAGTGTAATGCAGCTGGGAGCCCTAGTGGCACAATGGTTAAGCACTCAGCTGCTAACTGAAAGGTTGGAGGTTCATATCCACCCAGCAGCTTTACGGGAAAAAGACCTGGCAATCTGTTCCTGTAAAGATTATAGCCTAGAAAACCTTATGGGACATTTTTACTCTGTCACATGGGGAAGCTATGAGTCGAAATTGACTCAAAGACACCCAACCACCACAACAGTGCAATGCAGGGTTAAGAGTGTGGGGTCTGCAGGTTCAAATCTACTATGTGACCTTGGGTAAGTTACTTCACCTCTCTGTGCTTGATCACGCCCCCCTATTTCTCTGGTCTGATCTGATTCCAGTGGCAGTAAAACTATTTCATCAGCTAGAAAATGGAGATAAGAAACTCATAGGGAGATTCTGAGAATTAAATAAATTAATGCATGCAACATGCTTGGAACAGTGTCCGGCAGAGAGTAAGTGTTAAAAAGTGTTAGCTAGTGTTATTTGTATTACTTCACATCCCCAAGTAATTTAGAAACTAAGATCTGCCTGAGAGAAATTGAGAATAAAAAAAAAAAGAGAGAAGGGGAAAGAACATGAGCTCTTCATTTTGCTTATTTGTTCAACAAATGTTGACTGAGTACTTGGCCTTCCTTACTGATGATGACACAGGCCTGGAATAAGGAAGCCCAGCTCATATCCAGCAGGAATCCTTGGGTTGCAAATGACAGAAATTCAATTCAAACTAGCTTGGGATGGAAGGCAAATTAAACGGCTCATGTAAACAAAGTTCCAGCAGGATGGGGTGCAGCGGGTCTCAAGAGTACTGGAACCAAGGAAATGAATGCCAACAGAACGAACAATACCTTAATCTTTCTCTCCCCCCTCTCCCAATCCCTCTCTCTCCATCTTCTCTTTGCTTCTCTCCTGTGTCAGTTTTATTCTCTTCTCAACAGTTTCTTCCACAAGGTGAGGAGGGAGAGAGTGGGAAATGGCCGCAGACATTTTCTCAGAACAGGAAGACCGATTCCTCACCACACAAGAGGAAACGCCTTCTTGCCCCCAGCTCCAGATCCAAAAATCCGAGGGAAGGACTCTCACGGGCTCAACCTATAGTCTCTTCCTATCTCTCAACCAATCACTGCATCCAAGAAGTGAGACATAACCATTAGTCCAGCTTGACTCACATGCCCATCCCTCAGCCAATCACGGTGGTAGGGAAGGTTGCACATAAGAGAATGGCAGCTCTTCTGGGGTCCCTGGGCGGTGCAAACTTTTAACCGTGCTCAGCTGCTAACCGAAAGGCTGGCAGTTCCATTCCACCTAGAGGAAGTAGAGGCAATCTACTTCAAAAACATGAGCCGTTGAAAACCCTATGGATGGTGATGGTTGCACGACATAATATAATTGATAACACTAATTTGTATACATGAAGAACACTGAACTGGCAAACGTGTTATATATAATTTTACACACACACAACCCTATGGAGCACAGTTCTACTCTGACACACATGGAGTGGCCATGAGTCAGAATGGACTCCATGGCAACTGGTTCCAAACAAGAGAAGGTGGATATTATCTTGAGCTCCAGTTAACAAATAGATTCAGCTAACCTGCCCATCCTTTTCCTCCTATGGTTGGAACCCTAGAGCAAGGGGTGAAAGAGTCAGGTGGTCTAGAAGACGACTGGAGAATGGTTGCGGAAGTACGGTCTACCCAGCCCAGCCAACCACAGGAACCTTCATGCAGCAGGCGCCCAATTCATGCTTATTGAATGAATGACTAAATTAAGTTCTCAGAAGCTGTCCTGGGACGGCCCTAATTTCAGACTCAGAGTCGATCACTAGTGGACTTGGGCTAGAGGTTCCACACACATGTGCATTGCATCTTAGGATGGAACTTTTAAGTGACGGAGACCCCCGCGGCCACGTTGGGCACATTTGGGGGCGGGGCTTCCAGACCCCAGCATTTTGGGTTGAACCATCTTCCATTTATTAGAGGGGAGAGCTGAAAGAGTACTTCTGCATCTCCCGCCAGCCCTGTTACCACTTCCTAGCCATGAATACGATATCTTTGCTTCTATAACAGCCACACAGTTTCCCCCTTCGCCTCATTACGATTCAAAGTTCCACGTAACAACACATCTCAGGCTTCCCCACCACCACCACGCAGTGGCTCGCCCCAGTTTGACGCATTGCAGGGAAGGCCGCACCAATCGGCGCCGCGCTCTCATTTCCGCCATGGCCCGGGCCCAATAGCGGTGCGGCTCTCACAGAGACGCGTCACACGCTGCCGACCGATGCCCCTCCGCCGGGGAGGAAAATGGAATGGGCACAGAGAGCGGGGCACACGGTGACAGAAAGTAGTCCCGCGGCGGGAGCGCGCGCGCGTGTCCGGCGGTAAATCCAGCGCTTTGCGGCGGGGGTGGGTGGTTGGGAGGGGCCGCAGGGTCCGTCGGCTCGGAGCGCGGAGGGATCCGTGGGGGCCGCAGTGCGGCGGCGCACCGGCAGGGCGGGGCGGGGCCAGGCCAGGCGAGGCGGGGCGCGCGCTGCGGCCGTTGAGAGACGGTTGGGGCGGCCAGCGGCGGCGGCGCGCGCTGCGGGCAGTGAGTGTGGAGGCGCGGACGCTCGGCGGAGCTCGAGCTGCTGCAGCTTCTGCCGCCGCCAGAGGAGCCTTGATCCCCGCGCACCGGACACCCCGGGCCTCGCCATGGTGAGTGAGGCTGAGGGGCCGCTGGGGTGAGGGACCTCTGAGGCGGACAGCACTCCCGAGAGGGCGACTGGACCCGGAATGGGAGGCGTTTGGGCCCCACGAGCCTCGGGAACCCCCCGCGAAAGTGGCCGTTTGAGCCCTGAATGGACGCTCTGCACCCCTGTCGGGGCATTTGAACCCAGAGCGGGACGTCTTGATCCCAAAAGGAGGGCTTTGGGGGACTTTGAGCGTAAAAAGGGGTGTCTGGACCCCCAAATGGGCATCTGGGCCCTCAAAGGGGGCATTTGAGCCTAGGGGAATATCTGAACCCCCAAAAGGGCTTTTGAGCCCAGAATGGGACGTTTGGGCTCTTAGGTAGGGTGTTCAGACCCCAGGAGGGCAAGATAAGAAACATTGGGTGGGGAGGGGCGGCCACCCCACTTTTGGGGGGCAAAGGAAGGGATGAGGGGTCACTTCTGCCGATTAGATCTTTGAGGGTGGAGGGAGGGAGTTCTCCAAAGACCAGCACAGCAGAGGAGGAGGAGGGTGAGGCACAAGCTTTTGAGAAGGAAGAGCCTGGGGTGGGTGGCAGCAGAAGGTCTAGAAGATGCTTTGGGAGCTCTCAAAGCCTGTGGAGCTGGGAAGGATCAGGGCTGTGGAGGCTGGTGGTTGCCAGCAGTAGGGGGACAGGGGACCCTACAGTTGATTTTTGGGGGGCAGCTGGAGAAGGTTCTGAAGTTGCTAGTGGGTTCAGGCTGTTGCACCAGGGAGTTTTTTGGGTTTTTTTGGAGGGGGGGAGCAGTGTTGTGTGGGTCCCTGAGGAGGTGGTTTCCAAGGTGAGGGCCAGGGAGCACTTTGCTGGAGCGGTGGGAGGTGAGGTTGGAGGGGGGTGGGGGGAGTTGGAAGGGGAAGAGGAGAAAAATGAATGGAAGACAAGGTGGGCCTAGGTTTGGAGGTGGATGTGAGTAGCTCCTTGGAAGTCTGCAGGAAAGACTGGGACAAAGACTGTTCAGTCTGGGTGGGGAGTGGGCTGCAGAGACCCAAAGGAGTGGCTGTACAGTCTCCCTCCCCACGTCTCCCCCAGGAGGAAAAGGGTTGGGCTGGAGGCACCCAGGCAGTGGGAGCAGGTGGGCGGAGCTGTTCAGGCCCCTATTGCGCACTGAAGCCGCATGAAATACAGGGTGGGGGATCAAAGTTTGGGGTGCATCAGCTGAGCTAGCTTTTTGAAGACTAGGAACCTGACCCCTCACTGCCCCTTCCAGGCTCAGAACGCTACCTTTTCCAAACAGGAGTGGTGGGTTTCTCATGCTCTCTAGCTCCACGCACCATTCTGCATCTTCTTGCTTGTGCCAAATGACAGTGCATTGCAGTGTGGCGTTGGTGACAATCGGACGCCTGTTCCCCGTGCCCTCAGAGTGGGAGCTGCCAAGCTGAGCCCAAGAGGACCTCCTGAGGGACCCCGTCATTGGCCCAAGGGCCACTTGTTCTGTTTGGGGAGCCCCTCACTGAGTGCTTCTGTTGATTCGTGCAGCTAGGGCTTTGAGAGAAAGCCAGGAGACTAGTTCTTTCCTACTCCCTGCCACCCACAGCGCCCCCAGGCTCAGTCTTCGAACCATGCACAGCCATCCTCCCTGGCAAGGCTGGGGAGAACAGGCAGCCGCTGCTGTGTATCAGATCTCAGACTTGCTGACACAGACCTGATGGCTCCTCTTGCCGCTGCCCCATTTCCCCAGCAGAACTGTGCTAAAGGGGCCCTGAGCGCTCAGAGGCGCCACGAGGCCCCCCACGTCCAAAACAGGACCCGAGTTTGGGCCCTGACTAGTTTTTCTTTCCATTTGTAATCAGCAAGGTATGGGTGGGACAGGTCACTGTTAACTGGCCTTGGACTTTGGCCTGTGCTCTGTGGCTCCTCCTTGGCCTGGGTGAGGGGCCCTGGCCTTGGTTTCTGATCTCATCTAACACTGCACTCTGGCAGTGGCTGGGGGCTGGGGCATGGCAGAGAAATCATACCCTCTTCCTTCACCCATCCCAAGATTTTTTTCCTTCTCCAGCCCCTTGTCAGAGCCTAAGAGGAGGGATAAGGAAGCAGGAGTGCAGCTGAGTTATTTTGGAGGCAGTTTTTTGGTGAAAGCTTAAAGTCTTCAGGTCTGACAAGGGAAGAACCCCTGAGAAGGGGTCCCCAGTGATGGCAGCTTATCAGGTCATCTGAGTTTTCTGGGCAGTAGCCAGGCCTGGAGGTCTGGGGCCCGGAGCTGGGACCTTTCCTGTACCAAGCAGGAGACGAGGGTCTCTTGAATGGGAGGCAGCTCTGACAGGCCCCACACGCAGAGCCACGCCTATTTGCAGCAGCCATGGACCCGAACATGGCAGTGTATCTCCTGCATCTGCCAGCCCTTCTGCGGGGAAGGGCAGATCCTGGCCTGCAGAGTCACTCGGGGTGTTCAACAAACTGTCACAGCCTCCTCGCCCCCTGCCTCAGCCCTCTCCAGTGCTGCCTGAAGATGGGAGAGAACTAGGCCCCCTCTTCGTGATGCAGAGGAGTGGAAAGAGCCCTGAATGGGCTAGCTCTTTCCGTTTGGGGCCAGGGGAGAACAGAAAGCAGATAGAATGGCAGCCCTTGTCCCCGACTGCCACTTTTGTCTCTGTTCTTCCGCATCCCCTGCCCTGCTGTTGCCCGGCCTTGGTAACCAGGAGCCCAGTCTCTTCTCAGTCTCCCCAAGCAGCTTCCTCGGGTGTCAGGACCTCGGGGAGCAGCGCAGGCTTTCTTGCACATAGGAGCCAGGGAACCGATGGACAAGAGGCTCCCTCCTAGGCTGAGGAGCCCAGCCACCTGGGTCTTTTTGAAGGCAATGCAGAGAAGTCTCCATTTGGCCTCTTAATCTTCCCATTAGACTTTAGACTTTTCCAGAATGTGTATCTGTGGCGTTTTTCCTTTCCTACCTTCCTCCTTCCCCCTCCCTCAGCCATCTCCTCTCTGTCATCATCACTTTGATGTCCCCTCCCAGTTTGCCTGTTTGGAGCTTGGTCCAAGTTCCTCTTCCCTTTGGGAATAAAATGAGGCACACAAAACCAGTGGTTCTTAATATTTGGGACAGGAGTGGGTTAGGGGGTTGTTGCTAGCCTCCATTGGAAGCGCCGGAACCTCTATTAAGATTAATGCAGATACACACAATAGTTTCCATCCGTTCCTGGAACTCTGCGACTCAAGGCTAGAGCCCTACTGCAGACTTTGTAGCACTGTTCCCCTAACCGGGAAGGGGGGCAGTATCTGAACCCACAGTGTTCCAAGGGGTGGTACCTTCTTAGCAGCATTCACAAAAAACAAGGAAAATTGTTCTCCTAGCTGCCAAAAGCTAAATGTTGGGATTCAGCCCAATGCTGGGATCTCGCTGCTCCGTAAGGATGCCTCTCCCAGGCTGGTTCCCAGCGCACCAGTGCAGGGAAGCTGGTCTCTGCCTCCCTTCTACCCCACCCCCAAGCCCACCTGCAGCAAAGACTGCTGCCACAGGCTGGCCCAGGCCCCAGAGTGGCCAGGACTGGAAAGGGTTAAACACTGCAGCGTGCTGGGGACGCAGAGTTCAATCCTACAGCTTTTGCCTCCGCGGCTGCTGCCTGCTGCAGTCCGCTTCCCGACATTTGTCCCTCCTGCTCCAAGAAACCGAACAGAAGAGTGTCCTGTGCCTAACCGTGTGCAGAGGCTGGGTGGAGCAGTCTGACCAGACTTTGCTCAGGCCCTCCAAGCAGCTCAGAGGATTTGTGCCCAGTGTGGATCTACCCTTCCTGGACCTCATGCCTCCAGATAGGTGACACAGATGCTAGCAAAGATAGCCCTAGACATCTTGCCGCTGCCTTACCCAAGGACTGGCCTGTTTCAGTTTGGAGCTTTCTAGAGCTGCTCGATTAGGCCTCTAGGGCAACTGCTCCCTTCGCTCAGCCTCTGGGGCTCCCCACTGCAGTGTTAACACCGAGACGGGAGATGGGAGCCTGGGCCAGGCCCTGTCAGTGGAGCTCTGGGCCCCCAGAGCACTGGGTGGAGATTGGAAGTCTTTGGGTCTGGGCAACTTCATCAGGCCCTGAGACCCTGCCCTCTGGCATGTGAAAGGCTGCCATGTGGACCTGGCCTCCCCCGGAGTGGGCTGGGCTGAGCAAGGAAGACACATCAGTGATGGCCAGTTAGCCCCGTGACTAACATTCTCTTTACTGCTCTTCCAGGCTGACCAGCTGACTGAGGAGCAGATCGCAGGTGAGCTCACCCACCCCATGTCCCTTCACCCTGCCTCAGAAAGGCCTCTGCAGCCCAGCCCACCTTTGTCCCCAGGAGTACCATCTGATAGACACACCTGTGAGCCCCTGTACCACCTGATGCCATGCCTTGTGCTCAGAGTGTTGATACATGTTTAGAAAAGTACACCAATGCCCAGTAACCCCAAACCATGTGGTCCTGAGGTGGGCCTGCACCTAACAACAGAGGCCGTATCCTTTCCTGGCCGTGGCTTTTCTATGGTCTCAGAGATCAGTGGCTGCAGGATGAGCCCAGCTCTCTGTCCCCTGCCTCCCTGCAGAGCTGCAGGGTCCCGACCCATGTTGGGAGCCGCCCAGGAGCTGTCTGGTCACCCCCACCTCTGCACTGCCCTGCACTTTTTCCTTTGCGTGGCAGCTCCTACTCATCCTTAGGTCTCAGTTCCAGTGGCACCTCAGCAAGGCCCTACCTGACCCCTCTTCTCAAGTGGCAGCCTCCCTCTACTCTCCATCACGTCCCTCTGCTTATTTCCTTCATAGCATTTCTTGCTCTTCAAAAGGATTTTATGATGACCATACTTCTTGCATCTGCTGTCACTAGATGTGAGTTTCTTGAGTTTGGGACTTGGTTGGGATGGTCCCTGCTGTATCTCCAGTGCCTGGAACATAGTTGTGTGCTCATAAAGTTTTGTTGACTGAACACATGAATAAAGGAACCATCGTATATTTCCCACTAAGCTACAGAAATCCTTGGATCACCCATCAAATTCATTTTTGTTGCCCTGAAACCGTGGAAAGATCCCAGCTGCAGGAACTATTGTATGATTGAGAGAGTGTGTGTCTCTGTGTCCCCCTCTCCCCAGGCTGAGCTGTCTGAGGACAGAGACCAACTCTTGATTGATGTCCACAGCCACAAGCCAGCACAGGGTGGATAAGGGAGAAAGATGGAGAGAATGGGCCCTGGCCGCCGCAGTTGCCCACACCCCAGCTTTGCTGTCAGGCTAGGTGGGCAACATGCTCAGTATTAAACAGCCTGGCTTCTGAGGGGAAAGAGGCAGGAATGGACTTGCCTTCTCGCCTTTGTTTGCCCGCTGTCCAAATGCACACACAGTCACGCTCTGCTTCTAGGCTTCGGTCCCAGGCGGTCACGGAGACCCACCAAGGAAAGCCAGAGGGCTGCCTTGTTTCAAGACCATGAGCTCAGGGTGCCTGTGTGACCCACTCCCTGCCCCCTGAGAGCAACAAGGCCTCTGCATAGGGACAGCATCCCCAAGGAAATTCTCCCCATTTCCCCAGGGCCCAACGGCTAGGGGGTCACAGCTGGCCCGCTATGTTTGTCACTCACATCCCACTTGCCACCCACACCCCAGCTCTGCCCTTGTGTAACACAAACACACATGTACCCTTTTCACCCCGTCCCCATTAGCAAAGTGTCCACCGCCTCACCACAACCCACACCCTCTGGGAACAGGCTGCCAGGCATCAGTTCTCTGAGGGCTTGGGGGTAGGAGAGCACCAGGTGCCAAAACGAGCCCAGTGGGAGGGCAGGAGCCACGTGCCTCTCTCCCTGCTCGGCAAGCAGCATCTCTCGTGCCTAATGCGTCCCCAGCTGCGGCCTGCCCACTCGGCACTACCAGCTCCTCATCCCCCTGGCTTGGCAGCAATCCCCTCTCCACTTCCCTGCACCCCCAACCCCACGCACTGTCCATCAGCCATGATCTGCTGCTGACCACCCCCACACTGCACCACATAGCTGCTCGGCTCCGCCTCTGGAAGCCGGCAGCATCCATGGCAAGGTTCAGGCTGGCGGAACCAGTCAGGGATCCCAGGCCCGCGTGTGCTCTTCAGGCAGTCCACAGTTCTGCCTTGTCTTCCCTGCTGGTCGACCTTGTGCGCAGAGTGTTGGTAGCTGTTTAGAGGAGCACAGCAGTAACCCCAAACTGCATGGTCCTGTGGTGGGCCTGCACCTGAAGGCAGAGGCGCCAAAAGCTCAGTGTTAGGATTCAGCCCAACATTGGGATCTTGCCTCTCCATAAGGATGCCTCTCCCTGGCTGGTTCCCAGCACAGCAGCGCAGGGAAGGCTGTTCTCTGCTACTCCTGTACCGCATGAGAACTCTCCTAGGCCTCAGCTACCCCATGACCACCATTTGAGGGAATGAGACCCAAAAGGAAATTAGGATTCTCTGAGGACAGCCGTCAGCCCGTCTCCCCCTCTGCCTTCACTGAGCTAGCTTGTTCACTAAATATGGAATGAAAGAAGGAAGGATTCTGCCTGCACGCTGAGGAGAGTGGGCTGGAACCGAGGTCTTTCAGAGGTGCTTCTGGTGGGGCTGACTCCCTTGACTTCCTGCAGGGAGAGTCCTATGTCCGGAGGCCAGGGTTTCCCTGTGGCCTCCTGAACCCTGATCCAGTCCCCTTCCTCACCCAGAGTTCAAGGAAGCCTTCTCCCTCTTCGACAAGGATGGAGATGGCACTATCACCACCAAGGAGTTAGGGACAGTGATGAGATCCCTGGGACAGAACCCCACTGAAGCCGAGCTGCAGGACATGATCAACGAGGTGGATGCAGATGGTGAGCCCCCACAGAGCGGGTGGGCAGCCCCTACCCAGTGACCCCAGGGAGCCTTCCTCAGGGTGCTGGGCGAACCAGTATGTCTTCCCCCAGGACCCAGGCCAAGAACATTGCCTCCTCCCTCCCTCACCTTCCAGGGAATGGGACCATTGACTTCCCGGAGTTCCTGACCATGATGGCCAGAAAGATGAAGGACACAGACAGTGAGGAAGAGATCCGAGAGGCCTTCCGTGTCTTTGACAAGGTAAGCAGCCCTGGGGACTGATGCCAGCCTTCAGGCAGAGAGGCCAAGTAGGTGGGACCGCAGGACACCCGGTACACCGAGCCATCGCCTTCGGGAGGCATGGGCCCGGATGCCAGCCCCACTGCCAACTTGCTCCTCAACTTCCAGAAGCCCCCTGGGGACTTCACACTCATCTCCTGCTTGGGAGGGTGACTGACAACCCCTGCCCTGGGGCAAAGACCACAGGGAGCACTCGGGGCTCAGAGCTTTGCCCCCCCCCCCCAACACACACACCCAGGATGGAAACGGCTACATCAGCGCCGCTGAGCTGCGCCACGTAATGACGAACCTGGGCGAGAAGCTGACTGATGAGGAGGTGGATGAGATGATCAGAGAGGCTGACATCGACGGAGACGGCCAGGTCAATTATGAAGGTGAGTCAGCGCCGGCGGTCACGGGGCCAAGCCCTCAGGTCAGGGCGGACTGCCTGTGGCTCGGGCTGCTCGCCGGGTGACTCCCTCTCCCTGTTTCACTCCACAGAGTTTGTACAGATGATGACCGCAAAGTGAAGGCCCGGGCAGCTGGCGATGCCCGTTCTCTTGATTCTCTCTTCTCGCGCGCGCACTCTTTCTTCAACACTCCCCCTGCGTACCCTGGTTCTAGCAAATACCAACTGATTGACTGAGAATCTGATAAAGCAACAAAAGATTTGTCCCAAGCTGCATGATTGCTCTTTCTCCTCCCCCCTTGAGTCCACTTCCACACTCCTTCCCCCTCATCTCTTCCTTTTGCGCTCCCCCCTCCTCTCCCATCTCCCAAGGCCTGACACATTCATGAGATGAACCCCCCCAACCCCCCAGTTCCCTCAGGGGAGCCTCTGCCTCCTCCTCCAGCCCGGGGGGGCTCTCCTCCCTTTTTGTCTGTTTCCTTTCGTTTGTCATCTTATTTTGGGTGCTGGGGCGGCTGCCAGCCCTGTCCTGGGACCTGCTAGGGAGGGACACGGCCCTTGCCCAGGCAGAAGAGCATGCCCTCTGCTATTGCATGCCCCGCCAGCCTGTGAATCCGTATGCAAAGCCCAGCAACCTTGTGGGCCGGGGGTACCGGGAGAGGTCTTCCAGGAGGACGGAGTAGGGACCGAGGAATCGTGGTGTTGGTTGGATTTGGCCCAGAAGGGGGCCGCAGGGCCAGGGAGTCTCTGAAGCTGGCATTCTCTTACCACTTGAAGGGCCGACTCAGCGGGGGGGGGGGGGGGGGGGGAACAGGGTGGACAACACTCAGACCCCATTGGCTGCACTTCTGAAACCACCTGTGATTGGCTTTCTACGGTGAGGCTTGGGGGCGGGGAGCTGCTCAGCTGGCCACTCTGCAAAGCATCCATGGCCACGTTCCTAAAGCGATCTCTAGCTCTTCTGTAAATACCTGGTGCTAACATCCCATGCCACTCCCTGCTCGTGCTGCACCCCCACACGCCCACCCGGCATCATGGTCCCATCATCGGAAGGGGTGTGGGGCTGGTCGCTTTGTAATGTGCTGGCTGGCCTTCCCCCCCCCCCCTTTTTATGCCCCTTACACTTTTTAATTTTGCCCAAAACCATGCCGGGCTAGCTGAAGGATGGGGAGAGAGAGGGTGAGCCCCACCACGCCCTCAAGAGAACGTACCTGCAATAAAACAGTCTTGCCGGCTCACAGCCCAGAGGACATTTTGTCGGGGCAGCCTCTGCTCCCTGGTCAGCCGGCACCTCCCGCTTCAAGTGACGACTTGACAGCTTCGTCACACCATGCTATCTCTTATGCCCTCCTCGCCCCAGCACACCTGCCTGCCCCCACGCCCCCCGGCGTAGAGCATGATCCGTGACCTGGCTTCTGCCTCTTGCCTCTGGGACAAGTCAGTCAGTGTGCAGTTCAGCCGTCTGGGCTTTTTTACTTCTTTTCCTTCTTCTGTTCATTCCATCTGCCCCCCGCCCCGACCCCCACTGCCCAGGTCAATCAAGTGGCTTTTCCTGGGACCTGCCCAGCTTTGAGAATCTTCTCATCCACCCTCCAGCACCCAGCCTCCGAGGGAGGGGAGGGATGGGCCATAGTGGGAGACCCAGCCAAGAGCTGAGGGCAAGGGCAGGTAGATGTGAGGTTGTGGCTGTTTCCGGAGTGTTTTGGTTTTTCTCTTTTTGTTTTTTTTAAACCGGGCAATATTGTGTTAAGTTCAAGCTGTGAAGAAAAATATATATCGATGTTTTCCAATAAAATACAGTGACTACCTGACTTGGCTCCACCCCTCTTGTCTCCTGGTCTGAGCCAGCTCCTTGCAGCTAGAGACTTTGCCCTGCTGGGAAGGAGCTTTTCCTCCACATCCTTGTCTGGCAGCAGCTTCCCACCTCTGAGGCCATTGAGGGCAGGATATTTCCAGTCAACTAACGCTCACGGGGGCAGGCATGAGGGAGGTGGGGGCGTGTAAGAGAGACCAGCCGCGCCCTCGTGGGGGTACTGCAGCCACAGATACATGCAAGATGAGACGGGAGAGGCTCCGAGGGGCCTGGCAGGCCTGCAGGCCACGGGGGAGGACTGGACCTAGTCAGGATGGCAGGATTGAGCCAAGAGCTGAAGGGTGGGTACTTACTGGGTGTGCCTGCGCAGGACAAGCATCCAGTCCAAGGGAACAGCACATGTTTAAGAGCCCTGGGGCAGTAGAGTGAGACTGGGAGAAGGAAGCAAGGGCAGACCCCCTGAGCCTCAGGAGAGCAGGTGATCCTGGGTGACTCAACAGGCTGCTTTGGAGAAGGGGGTGGCATTCACTGGTTCGGTATCAGTTAACACGTGACCCATTGTCATCCAGTCGATTCCAACTCATAGCCACCCTATAGGACAGAGTAGAACTGCCCCATAGGGTTTCCTAGACTGTAATCTTTAGGGAAGCAGACTGCCACGTCTTTCTCCCACGGGGAGGCTAGTGGGTTGGAACCGCCAACCTTTTGGTTAGCAGCCGAGAGCTTTAACCACTGTGCTACCAGGGCTTCTCAGGATCAGTTAGGCAGCCTAAATGTGCCAAGTTACTGGACACCCAGTGGTGAGAAAATGGGCGTGGTTCTGAGCTCCCTTATGGCCAACTCCCAGAGACGCTGCAACGTTTGGAGATTTGAAACAAAAAGCTCAAAGCATCTACAAACTACGGAACGTTCATTAACTTCCTGATGGTGAGTCGGGGTGTGGGGAAGGAAGCCCAGTGGTGCTGTCGTGGAGAAGTGTGTCAGCTTCCTGAGGGAGATTTTCCAAACTACAGGTGCCTTTCCCCTCCCCCCACTACACATCTGATATGTCCCCCTTCAGGAGCACCGAGAAGGAAAGGTTAAACTCTGAAACTCTCACACAACCCCAGGGGCTGGTCACCAGTTGGCAGAGATGGAAGAATGCATGGAGTAAAAAAAACTTCTTCCTTCCATGCATCTTTGCCTGGCCCTGGGCTTGGAAGGATGGAGAAGCCTTGGGAAGCCTGGTGGGACAGAGGTGCCATGGGGTGGGGCCCAAGCTCAGGGCCTTCCCTATGGCAGAGGTCAGGCCTCCTTTGATCTTTCTGGGGTGTATACCAGTCGTCGGGGCCCCCACTGTGGAGGGGGTGATGTTGGGAGTGGCCAGCTATCTCTCCAGAATCCCAGCTTCGGTGCCCCTTTAATCTGCTGCCACCCTGCCCACAGCTGTGGTTTAGCATTTGGTGGTACGGTAAACACTACGGGAGCTCAGGCTCGACTGTCTGCCTTAGTACCCGGGCTCCAGCACCTACTACCCTTGAGGCCTTGGGTGGGTGACTTCACATCTCCACCTCAATATTCCTTTCTGTAAAATGGGGGTAATGATAGCCCTACTTCTGGGGCTGAGGTGAGGATTGGATGAGTCAGTGAGAAAAAGGCCTGATATACAGGAAGTGCTCAGTAAGCATTAGCCAGCGTTTACTGGGTGCCTCCTACATAACCAGCCCCTGCGTGGTGGAAATAGTTAACACACTAGGCTGTTGACTGAAAGGGTGGAGGTTCGAGTCCACCCAGAGGCACCACAGAAGAAAGTCCTGGTGATCTACTTCCAAAAATTCAGCCATTGAAAACCCTCTGGAGCACAATCGTACTCTGACACACTTGGAGTCACCATGAGTCAGAGTCGAGTCAATGGCAAGTGGGTGGGTTTCGGTTTTCTGCTTCCCAGGCTCTGCTCTGAGCTCAGCACCCGTGATCTCATTGAATCCTTAAAGGCATCGTTCAGGTTGGATGCTGTTATTCTCCACTTGGCAAACTAGGAAGCTGAGTCCCAGAGAAGTAAAGCCCCTACAGCCAGGTTATACAGTAGGAAGTGGCGGAGCTGGACTTAGAACCAGATCTGACCCCGAGGAGGCCATGTTCTCTGTCAGTGGACTTTAGGGTTGTTACTGTCTTGTGCTGTCGAGTTGATTCCAACTCATGGAGACCCCGTGTGTGCAGGGTGGAACTGCTCTGTAGGGTTGTCAAGGCTGTGACCTTTCAGAAGCAGATCACCAGGACTTATTTCCAAAGCACCTCTGGGTGGATTCAAACTGCCAGCCTTTCAGCCAGTAATTGAGTGCTTAACCATTTGCGCCATCCAGGGTCTCAGGGCTTTTAGAGTAAATGGTAGTTAAGAAAATAGTTCAGGCAGGCCAGAGCCAGCGGGGAGGCTGGGCCGAGGCGGGGGGCCCCAGTGGTGGGATCTTAGATGGCAGCCACCCTCTCAGCAGCCAGGAGACCCATGGGAAACTGTGATCTCAGAGTTGGGAGGAAGGCAGGCCTTGGTGTCCCACAGAACTGCGGTCATATCCCAGCTTGGGGCAAGGCTTTGCGCTCACTGAGCCTCAGTGCCCACTCCGCCACTTCCTAGCTGGTGACCTTGGAGTAGTGACTTCACTTCTCCAGGCCTCAGTTTGCCAGTCTGAAAAATGAGGACTGATAATACTCTGTAAGAGGAAGGTGATAAAAACAGCCACCTAAGCAGATTGTGCCAAGCATTTTATAGACATCATCTCATTTAATTATCACTAAGCCCGAATGAGTCCTGCTAAAACATAGCCCCTATTTATGGAGCGGAGTCCCTGGGTGGTACAAACGGTTAACACCCTCAGTTACTAACCGAAAGGCTGGAAGTTCAAGTCCACTCAGAGGTGCCTTGGAAGAAAGGCCTGGCGATCTACTTCCAAAAAAATCAGCCATTGAAAGCCCTCTGGAGCACGGTTCTACTCTGACACACATGCGGTATTTATGGAGTGTGTAGTCTGCCCCAGGAGATGTATTATGTTCACGTGGGCATGAGCTAAGTCATGATCCCAACCTTCCAGAAAAGGAATGGAGGTTCTGGGTGGGAGAACCTGCAGCATCACCCCACACTTCTTGGAAGCGGCTGAGCTGGCTCTCAAAGCCCCAGATCATTCTGCTCCCCAAAGCCCATGCTTTTAACCAACAGAGCCACTGCCTGCGCAGCTCCACTGCTTATCGTTACACTCCCCCTTGGGCCCTATGTTTTGAAAGACTCACTCCCAGACAGGCAGCGTTATTAAATAATCATGACTTCCCTTCCCCATTCTTTATTAATCAAAGATGCATAGATGGCCCTCTGAGCTTCTAATGGGCATGGGCAGGCGCTGAGGGGAGCCGACTCCAGCCCAAAGCAAAGAGGTGCTTGGGGCTTCTGAGCCCCCGGTGCCCCACGGGAAATGTGTGGCCCCACAGATTGGAAATCCTGTGCAGTGCAGGCTCACAGGTCTGCCGTTGTTATTGTCTTAGGCCGTTGAGTTGATTCGAGCTCATGGCGACCCCACATGTTACAGAGTAGAACTGCTTTCCATGGGGTTTTCTTAGCTGTACTCTTTATGGAACGGAACATTGGTGGCTCAACGGTTAAGTGCTTAGCTGCTAACTAGAAAGTTGGCTGTTTGAACCCACCCAGCAGTTCTGCGGCAGAAAAACCTGCCGATCTGCTTCCGTAAAGATTAGAGCCTAGAAAACCCTATGGGACAGTTCTACTCTTGTCATATGGGGTTGCTATGAGTCAGAGTTGACTCGATGGCAAACAATCTTTATGGAAGCAGGTCGCCAGGCCTTTTCTTCCATGGTGCTGCTGGGTGGGTTTGAGCCTCCAACCTTTCAGTTCTCAGCCAAGCACAAACAGTTTGCACCATTCAGGGACCTACAGGTCAGCTAAGCCGGCTCAGAACCTGGCCTGGGGAGAGACCAGACAGGAGAGCACAACAGGAGGTGCCCAGCCAGGGCCTGCACCTTAGCCTGGACTCCACCGCCCCCCCGGGAAACCTGGGTTCTGCTCAATTTCCTGAGGGCAGCCTAGTGCATTGCCTCTGGGGCGACTTCTAAATGTTATTCCCAGTGTGACCAGTAGGTGGAGCAATGACTACAGAAGGCCCCTGAGAGCTGCCATTCCTGGGGACCAGCAATGATGTGTGTGTGTGCGCGCCACTAAGCCGCTCTATGGGCTAGGCCCAGTGCTGCGGTGACAGAAAGGAATAAGGTCTGGTAGCTGCCCTGGAGGGAGACAGACCTGTCCCTAGGTGTCAATTCCTGACCCCGCACAGCTGATCAAGGCAGGTGCCTCCTGTATGTTTTCACAGACCCTGGTACTGTGCTTTTTTGGTACATATCACTACAATAGTGTAATAATGTATTTTAGCTGCTTGCTGTCTTACATATTTCAGTGATTATTAAATTGTTGCCCCCACTGTGATAGTCACCTCTGCCAAGAACAGACCAGGCTCCAGAGAATTTCTGTTGAATTAACAAATCAGTGAGTTGCTACGGAAGGGAGGTAGTAGACACCAGGGGGGCAGTGGTGGTTCAGCAGTAGAATTCTTGCCTTCCATGCGGGAGACCTAGGTTCAATTCCTGGCCAATGCTCCTCACCCACAGCCACCACCCATCCATCACTGGAGGCTTGCATGTTGCTGTGATACTGAACAGGTTTCAGTGGAGCTTCCAGATTAAGATGGACTAGGAAAAAAGGCCTGGCGATCTGCTTCCAAAAATTACCCGGTGAAAACCCCATGGATCACAACAATGGTCCGGTCAACAACCAATCATGGGGATGGCACAGGACCGGGAACATTTTGTTCCGTTGTGCATGGAGTCGCTATGAGTCAGAAGCTGACTCAATGGCAGCTAACAACAAAACGGTGTAAAAATGGCGTCACGGAGGCATCTGACCTCCTCTAACTTCACAAGGGGGAAGGAGAATCAAAATCAACAGCCCAAGGCTGATTCCTATGAGGCAGAAGTCAGACATGCCTTCTCTTGCCAGCCCTTTTTACCGATTCTGACACCATCTGTCCCTCCCACAGCACTCCCTACTTCTCTGCTAAGTTTGACGATCCATTGCAGTGGCCACAAAGAACTCACGATTATAGGGTTTATTAGGGAAATAACAGGTTATAATTCAGGTTCAGGAACGCTCAGGATACCATCTCTTGATCAGGACAGCCTCTCGTCAGCCCTCTCGGGCACTCGACCTCTCAGCCCACCCTCTACCCTGCTCCGGCAAGTGTTACAAAGCTCTTTTAGCTCTGCCAGTAAGTACCCAGAGGCACCCCACTCCACCAGTAAGCCTCGGCCAGAAGGCGCTCAGCTCTAACCCCCTGGATCGGCAAACCTAGCTCCACCAGCTGCCTGGAGGCACGCCACTCAGCCAGTAAGCCTCTTGCCCGAAGGCACTCAACTTTCTCGCTCTGTGGGCCGGGAAGCCGACCGCGCTGTCTCCTCACAGTCTCCTGTGGTCTCCTGCCTCTGCTGCCACCGTTTCTCTGCCACTGCTTCTTGCTGTCTCTGATGTTACAGCTCTCTCTCTCTCTCTCTCTCTGTCTCCTGGATCTAGGAGTTTCTCAGCAAAGGGATCCCAGATCCAAAGGATGCACTCCACTCCTGGCTCTTCTTCCTTGGTGGTGTTTAGATCCTCCCTTCCCACCTCTGGTATGGCTCATTTTAAGCCTAGCAGATGGCAAAACTGACCAACTCCCTCATTAGGGTTCCATATACCCTATTTGGACAGGCCCTGGTGGTGCAGTAGTTAAACATCTAGCTGCTAACCAAAACATTGGCAGTTAGAATCCACCAGCCACTCCTTGGAAACCCTATGGAGCAGTTCTACTCTGTCCTATAGGACCGCTATGAGTCAGAATCAACTCAACGGCAATAAGTTTTTTATTCCCACAAGGGTGCCATGCACCTTATTTACATTATTAGCAATCCAGTCCCCTTGGTGGGCCACAAGCACCTCATTTGCATAGTCCCACACAGTCATTTGTTGGGAGTTACAAAAACTATGGCTAGAAGGGCCATGTTAAGTAATTTACTGCACTGCAAACAGTAAACACCGGACTTGGAGCTGTGACTAAGACAGAAACCCTCTTTACTTGGCTCATTTTCTTTTACACCTCAAGTCCTGGCTCAGCTGTCCACTCCTTCAGGAAGCCCCCAGTGACGTCCCTCTGGACTCCCCCATCCCAGCCCTGCCCTCTGTGGGTCGTCACTGGGGACAGGTCTGTCTGCCCCACTGGACTGTGAACCAGGAGGGCAAGGCCAAGGATGTCTCTGTTACCACCATGCCCCCAGCATCATAGCGACAAGACCTGACATACAGTCAGCCCTCAATAAGTTGAACAAATGAATGTCTGTGCTATGTCAGGCTGAAGCAAGTGTCATAATGGAGCTGAAGACGTGCCGAGAGCGCACAGTGGAAGGAGTGGATATGTCTTCAAGGAGGAGGAAACGTGCTTCTGATAGATGGAGAAAGGGAAACAATTGTTCCAGGAAGCGTGGGCTCGATGAGCCCAACTCACTGGGAGAACCTCGCTTGTCAGATGTGGCTGAGACATGAGTGAGTGGGTGGGGGTTGGCGCTGTGGGGCTGTCCAGGTGGTGAAGGGCTTGAAAGCTAAGCAAAAGGATGTGGCCCTTATCCTCCAAGCCGCGGAGTGACAGAACTGTGGCAGCTGTTGGGGGGCAAGGGGGTGAGGAGGATGGACTTGGGCAATCAGGACACCAGCCAGGAGAAAACCAGATGCCATCCAGTCAATTCCAACTCATGGCAACCCCATGTGTGTTCGAGTAGAACTGCTCCATAGGGTTTTCAATGGCTGTGACCTTTCAGAAAGGATCCCTGATGGCTCAGTGGTTAAAGCCCTCAGCTGCTAACTGAAAGGTCAGCGGTTCAAATGCTTCATCCGCTCCTTGGGAGAAAGATGTGGCAGGGAGTCTGCTTCCATAAAGGTTGTTGTTGTTGTGTGCTGACTCATAGCGACCCTATAGGACAGAGTAGGACTGCCCATAGGGTTTCCAAGGCTGTAATCTTTACAGAAACAGACTGCCCACATCTTTATCCTGCAGAGGGACTGGTGGGTTTGAACCGCTGACCTTTCGGTTAGCAGCTGAGTGGTTAACCACTGCACCACCAGGGCTCCTTCTGTAAAGATTACAGCCTTGGGAACCCTATGGGACAATTCTACTATGTCCTATAGGGTTGCTATGAGTAGGAATCGATTTGATGGCAATGGGTTTGTTTTGGTTTGAGTGATCTTTCAGAAGTAGATCGCCAGGCTTTTCTTCCAAGGTACTTCTGGGTGGATTTGAACTGCAAGATTCTGGGTTGGCAGCTGGATTCTGGAACTCCTCCACCTAGGAGAAGAGTCTCCAAATCATTGCAGAGGGCCGTGGCAGGACGGGGTGGGAGCTGTGTGTGAACCACTGACCTGGTAGACAGGGTAGACACCCAGGCCAGAAGTGGTAAGAGTCTGAGCTCAACAGTAGGATATAGGAGAGTCTGAGCTCAACAGTAGGATATAGGAGACGGATGGATGCCTGTGACGTTAGCCCTGGTGCCTAAAAGCTGGCAGCAAACCAACTTTGACATCTTAATCCTCATCTGAAAAACGGGAACAATCATAGCACCCACCTCAGGTGAGGGGTCTGTGGGGTGAAATGCTCAGCCCTGGGCCAGGCTCGAAAAGGCCAAGTGGATAGAACTGACTCACCTTCAGGGCGACCCAGAGAGGAGTCGAGCGCACCCCTGGAATCTTGCCTGGCAGGAGGGTCCCCTGTCTCCTCACTCTTGCCTGAAATGCCTTTCTCCAGACACCCCACCCCATTCCTTCCTCATGGCCTTCCAGGGGGCCCCTTTGGGTGGGTTCCTGCTGGTGGCTGGACCCAAGCTGATGTTTTCTTTCTTTTCTTCCTTGCTTCCTTCCCTCTTTCCTTTCTTTCTTTTTTCCTTCTTTGTCTCTCTCCCTCCCTTCCTTCCTCTTTCTCTATTTTTCTTTCTTCCTTCCTTTCTTTTTGTGCAAACATCATCCTACTATTTATTTCCAAAACTTCTTCATCACCCCAAACAGAAACCCCATACCTATGAAGCGGTCACTCCCCCATTCCCTCCAGCCCTTGGTAACCTCTAATCTATTTTCTGTCTCTGGGCGTTTGCCTAGATCTTTCATGAAGGAGCCCTGGTGATGCAATGGTTAAAGAGCTCAGCTCCTAACCAAAAGGTTGGTGGTTCGAACCAAAAGACCTAGTGATCTGCTCCCATGAAGATTAACGCCTAGGAAACCCTATGGGGCCATTCTACTCTGCCCTATAAGGTCAACTATGAGTTGGAATCAACTTAACAGCACCCAACAACAACAGATCTCTCATATAAGTGGGATCATACAAATATTTGTCCTTTTGCAACCTGAGTCTCTTGACCTGTCTTTGTTTTTGTTTTTACAAGTCGACATTTATACTGTTAAATTCAACCAGTATGACAGTTATCTGTCAGGAGTGCTGTAAAACTTTGTAAAGGCCTATCCTCAGTTGTAGCCCTGGTGGCACAGTGGTTAAGTGCTTGGCTGCTAACCAAAAGGTCGGCAGTTTGCATCCACCAGCTTCTCCTTGGAAACCCTATGGGGCAGTTCTACTCTGCCCTGTGGGGTTGCTATGAGTGGAAATCAACTTAATGGCAAAGGGTTTGGTTTTCTCGTTTACCCTTAATTATTTTTAGCATCACAGTTTTTTTGTTTGGTTGGTTTTTGCTTTTTTAATTGTAAAATATTCATAACGTCCATTTAAAGTGTACAGCTCAGCGCCTTCAGAACATTCACAATGCTATGCAACCATCACCACCCTCTAGCTCCAGAACATTCTCACTGCCCCCCAAAAAATCCATGAATCAGTCATGTTGACCTCTGTTTAACCCTCAAAGACACCCCTCTATTGTTTTTTTTTTTTTTAGTTTTATTTATTTTGTTGTTGTTGAGAATATACACAGCAAAACATAGACCAATTCAACAGTTTCTACATGTAGCATTAAGTGACACTGATTACATTCTTCAAGTTTTACATCCATCCTCACCCTCCTTTTCTGAGCTGTTCTTCTCCCATTAACATAAACTCACTGCCCCTGTTTCCTGTCTAACCTTTCGAGTTGCTGTTGTCAATTTGATCCCATTCGATAGTTCTTAGAAGAGCATAATACTCAAGGCAGACATTTTTTACAGTTGCCCTGTTCTTCTTTAATGGGATTTGAAATGTGGTGACTGAAAAAACAAAGTCAAAACAGTGGAGCAAAGTGTTGCTTTGTTTTCAGTCCACATTTGCCCAGATAACTAAAGTCAACAGTAGCAACAAAGAGAGGGCAATAATGGTAACATTTATTGCAGGCTTTCTCCTGTGCTAAATTGCTATTCAAGGGGAATAACTTAACCCTCAAAACACCTCTGTGAGCTAAGTACTAGATTATTATCACTTTTTCATGATACAGAGAAGGCGGGTAGATGGAGATGGAAGATAGGCCTGCCTCTGCTTCCTCCTCTCTGTGTGATCTGGGCCAAGTGATTGCCCTCTCTGAACTAAGAACAGCAGCGCCTGCTAGACTGCTGTGAGGATGGAGTGAGAGGGTGTGCCTGGCCTGGTGCCTGCTAAGCCTTAGCTGCTCTTGTCTTTATAGGAGGTGCACACAGGTGCAAATGTACAGTTTGAACCCACAAGCAGGTCAGAAAGGGGAATGGGCAGACATTGTGGAGGTGCTTTCCCATTCACCCTAATGGCCCCCTACGGGCCAACTCACTTCTTTTCATGCTTATCCCCTCACTCCCATGCCCCCCCCTTGACTCCAGGCCTCTCTGAGGGCAAGAGCAGCAATCAGAAGTGGGGAGAGGGCAGAAAGCTGGAAATCACCCCATTGGGGGCCACGGCAGGGCAGGAATCTGTCTTTGTCCCCAACACCTGGCAGAGTTGGCGCCTGATGAGTATTTGTTTAATGAATGAAAGAAAGTTCTGTGAGAGCTCCAAGGACATACAAGACGTGGCCAGGCTCAGTAAGGAGGACCCTGGGGACAGGCACAGGACTTAGGTCTGTATTCTTGGGTAGTCCCTGGTGTTATGGGTTGAATTGTGTCCCCTAAAAAGATATACTGAAGTCCCAGTCCCTGGTACCAGTGAACATGACCTAGTTTGGAAATAGGGTCTTAGAGGATGTTACCGGTTAACATGAGGTCATGCTGGAGTAGAGTGGGTCCTAGTCCAATATGAGTGATGTCCTTAAAAGAGGCAAAGAGACACAGAGAGATGAGCACACCAAGGGAGGACGGACATGTGAAGACAGAGGGAGAGATTGGAGCCATGCATCCACAAGCTAAGAAACGCCAAGGATTGCTGGGAACCACCAGAAGCTGGAAGAAGCCAGGAAGGATCCTCCCCTGGAGCCTTCAGAGGGAGCACGGCGGCCCTGCTGCACCTGGGTTTTGGACTCCCAGCCTCCAGAATTGTGAGACAATAAATTTCCGTTGTCTTAAGCCACCCAGTTGGTGGTACGTGGTTACAGCAACCCTGGGAAATTAACACACCTGGGGTCTGCACCCCACACCCCTTCATCTGCTGGTCCTCGAAATCCCCATCTCCCGAACCCGTGTCCACACTGTCCACCTTTTACAAGCCCTGCAGGGTTTCTTAGGCCCCTTTTGTATCAGGCACATGTCCAACGGTGTCACCAATGACGCAGCAGTATCCCCTTCCTCCCGCTTCCTCCCGCTTCCCCTTGGGTGCCGGGTCTGGTGACCTCCAAGCCAGGGTTTCCAAGTCTGAAGGGAAGGCAGGGAGCAGGGGCATCCGGGGGCTCTTCTGAGAATCCCTGGCTCTCCTGGGGCAGAGAGGGGGTGGTTCTTGGAGCAACTTGGAGAGGACAGGGCCCTCCCCTCGAGATTTGGGGTGGGCAGCTGGGGCACCCTGGATGGATGCGGATCAGAGTTGGGAGCCTAACCCTAGCAGACCTGAGCACACAGAAGCTGCTGGGAGCTTTCCGGCCCTCTAAATGTTTAAACAGTGAGATGGATGGAGAGCCAGGGCCAGCCAGGCCACCCAGGCCACTGGTTATTTTGAGAACAATTCTTTCTGTGCTCCAGAATAAACTTTCCCTCTCTCACTCACCTCCCAGAGCCAGCAGCCACAGCCTTGAAGGAGGAGAAATAGCAGCTGATCGCCCCCAGAATTTGCGGGGACAAAGTTCTGGCAAGCCAGGGCTCCAGGATTCATCTCTCTGCTGACCCACCCACAGCCAGCAGCCGTGTCCCTGGTTTTCTGGGTCCCTGGGTGGTGCAAACAGTTAATGCATTCAGCTGCTAACCAAAAGGTCAGAGGGTCAAGGCCACCCAGAGGCACCTCGGAAGAAAGGCCTAGACACTAACTTCGACAAAATCAACAGTTGAAAAACATCTGGGGCATAGTTCTACTCTGACACACATGGGGTCGCCCTGAGTTAGAATCAACTCGAAGGCAGCTGATGGTGGTAGTGGTGGCTCCAGGAAGACGGGGCAGGAGAATACCGGGCCACTAAGGTGTCAGCAGAGAGAGCAGGCCACAGTGGACTCCGCTTTGGACGGCGTTCCCACGGTGCTTCCAGATACTTGCGCAGGAGGCAAGGGGGCCACCCGCCCCTCGCCCCAGGCTGACAACTGCACCCAGCTCCCCTCCTTACCCCCCAGGGCAGGGGAGCAGTTTGAGTCCTTCCTACCGGAGGCAGAGGCAGGCCCAGCATTGGGTGTCTGCAAGTCTCCGCAGGCAGTCCCGCGGCCCATGCAGCAGAGCCAGAGCCGAAGGCGCTGGAAGACAGTCTTGCGGAAGAGGATGAAGACCCAGGGGTCCAGGATGGGGTTGAAGGCGTTGAAGCGGAAGGCGAGGAGATCCCCCATCTCACTGCTGTCTGGGGCTACCGCCTGGGTGAAGCCACGGATCTGGGGGCGGGGCGAGACGTCAGAAGGTCTCCTGTCTCCCCCCATGCACCCCACCTGAGAGCCCCTCCTCCCACTCGTTCATGGGGGAGGCGAGGTTGAGGAAAGGAGCATGTATGTCAAAAGGGGAAGGAAATAAGATGAAAATTATGAAGTGCATCCTGCGCAGAGGGAGGGAAAGCCCCAGGAAACAGCCCCTGCCGGCCTGGAGGGAGGGAGGGAGATGGAGAGCTGTGAATGTGGGTCTCCCGGCCCTTCTCAGCTCTGGGAACCCTCGGGCTCCAGGATTGGGGAATCTGCGGTCTCTAAACCTGTTGCCCTAGAGTCGACTTTGACTCATAGCAACCCTATAGAACAGAATAGAACTGCCCCTATAGGGTTTCCAAGGCTGTAATCTTTACGGAAGCAGACGGCCGCATTTTTTTCCCAGGGAGCAGCTAGTGGGTTTGAACAGCCAACCTTTCCGTTAGCAGCCAAGTGCTTAATCACTGCGCCACCAGGTCTCCTTTCCTCCATCTCTAGGCCCCCTGAAGTATTCTGATGAATTGCTATGTCCGTGGGTGGGGTCCACACCTTCCAGTCTCTGAGTCATGTGTAACCGCCAAAAGGTTAGAGGACGCTCCAAATCTAGCCGAGCCCCTGGCATCTTACAGAATGGGAAACTGAGGCCCAGAATATAGGTGGCAAACCCAGAGTGTCACACACACTGGGCTAGGACCAGGGTCAGTGCTACTTAACGTGCGGGAGGGGAGGGGCTGGAGCCCCTGCAGGGAGCAAGGGTGACGCAGGAGAGTCAGGCCACAGAGGTGGAGGGTGGGGCTGAGATGGGGAAACGGGGAGTGGCAGGGGAGATCAGGCTCTGGAATCGGAGACCCAGGACCCCCAGCTCTGTGTAATGGTGGACAAGAGACATCTCCCCTCCACTGCAAAAATGGTCCTGAGACAGGAACTCTGTCCCTTTTCCTGGGACACACCTGTGGAACCAGTGGATAAGGCCGTCTTGAAGACGATCTGAGAAAGTGTCTGTAAGCCGCTGAGCATAGGGCACAGAGTCCTGGTGTCCAAACCGTTAAGCACTCAGGCGCTGATCGAAAGGTTGGGAATTTGAACCCACCAGCGGCTCTGAGGGAGAAAGACCTGTCCATCTGCTCCTGTAAAGATCACAGCCTAGGAAACTCTATGGGGCAGTTCTACTGTCACAAGGGGTGGCTATGAGTCAGGATCGACTCAACAGCACGCAACGACAACAAAGAGCACAGGGCAGGCACAGGCCAGCTGCTCATGAAAGGTGGATCTTATTTACAAGAGGGCTCCCTGGGTGGCAAAAACGGTTAAGCACTCAACTACTAACCAAAAGGTTGGTGGTTCGAGTCCACCTAGAGGCGCCTCAGAAGACCGGCCTGGCGATATGGTTCCAAAAGGTCAAAGCCTTTAAACCCTGTGGAGCAGGTCTACTCTGACACGCGTAGGGCCGCCATGAGTCGGAATCAACTCTACGGCAATTAACAACAACAACACTCGTCATAGTGGGAGGGGTGAGTTTGATTATGGAGAAAGGGCAAGAGACATCTGCGAACACTGTGGAAGAGGGGAAAGCAAATGGGAACTCACCACAAAGTTGGGAGATGTTTCCCCTTTTGAGTCTCAGTCTTCCCATCCATCAAATGAGTACAACCCATGGACGACAGAGTCAGGCACCCCCCCCTCCCCGCCACCCGCCTGCCCCAGCTCTGGAGGGGACTCACCGTGAGTGGCAGGGAGCACACGGCCATGATGCCTGTCATGAGGGCCAGCAGGATCAGGTAGTCCACCTCATCCTCGCCTGCCCGGGGCCCGGGCACCACTGAGCCCTGGTGGCGCCTCTGCTGGCGGTACATGCGGCAGAGGCTGAGGGTGACGGAGCCATTGCAGAAGACAATGGCGACCACCAGCAGCGCCACGAGGCTGGCATAGGCCAGCGAAAAGGCGCAGCCGCCCACCTCAGCTGAGCGCATGCGGATGAAACACCAGCTGCCCGGGCAGTACTGCTGGTGGCGGCCCAGGCCCAGCAGGGGCAGCGAGCAGAAGAGGGTGCAGAAGGCGTAGATGGCAGGCAGTGCCAGGCGGGCACAGCGTGGCCCGTCCAGCTGGGCGTAGAGGTAGGGGTGGCTGAGTGCCAGGCAGCGCTCCACAGCCATGGCAAAGAGGATGAGCGTGGAGGCCAGGCCGAAGAAGGTCATGGCGAAGGCGAAGGCGTTGCAGAGCGCGGGGCCCCCCCGGGCCAGGCCCAGCAGGGAGCTGTTGCGGGCATAGGCCACAAACACAGCCGGGCTCAGGAAGCACGTGCCCAGCAGGTCGGTGCCTGCCAGCCCCGTGACCAGCACCGCGAAGGCCGAGGGGCGCGACCGCCGCCGCGCCCCCAAGATGCCCAGGGCCAGCCCGTTGCCCACCACGCCTGCCACGAACATCAGGGTGCTGGTGGCTGGACCCACTGAGCCCTGCACATAGGTGAGGTTCTGGCACGCATCCGCCATCCTGGGCCTCCTCCGTCTGCCGGCCTGGGCGTCGTGGAGGGGCCCCGAGGGTGGGGTGCGGGTGGGCAGGGAAGGAGGGACTGGACGCTGACTGGGATGTTCCTGGCCACGCCTCAGCCCACTCAGATGCTCACCACCGGCGGCCTCCCAGGTTCCTCAGGGCAGCTGGGGGCTCTGTCTCGTGTCTGTCTGTCTCCTTGCCTACCCCCAGCTCTCCTTGTGTGTATGTGTCTGTCTGTCTGTGTTTCTCTCCCCTCAGTCTTCCCCCGTCTCTCTCTCTTTCCCTCTCTACCTCTGTCTCTCTAAGTTGCTGTCCTTCCCTCTCCAAGTGTCCCTAGTTCTTTCCTCCTCTGTCTCTCTGTCTCTTGCTGTCTCTCTGTCTCTGTCCGCTCCCCTGCCCACCCGCTCTGCCAGTCTCGCCCTGTCTCCCCTCCAAGTTGCCTACACCCTTGCTCTCTGCATTTCTGCTCTCCCAGCCCCTCCTCACCCCACCTCTGGTCTCTCTCAGTCTCTCCTTTCGTCCTGCTGTCTGTGTCAGTCGCCGTGTGTCAGCTTCTCCCTCCCTCCCTGCCTCCCTCCCCATCTCACCCTCCCCCCAGCTTTTTCATTTCCTCTCTCTGCCCCGCCCTCCTTCCCCCGGTATCTCCCTCCCCTCTCCTGCCTGCTCCCCCCACCCCTGCGGCCCCCTCAGCTCCTAGTGCATCCTTCTCCCTGTGGCCTCTCTCAGCCCTGGGTCCCCATGACCGCTGAGCCTCCTGCCACCACCCTGCTTCCAGGTCTGTGCCTTTCTCCCACTCCTGTGCTCCGTCTCTGGCCCCTGGTGGGGATGATGGGTGAGGACCACTGAGCCATCCCCACTTGGAGTTTGGAGCCCACCAGCGGGGCCAAGACAGGGCCCAGCTGACCAGTCCTTGAGGGAGTGGCACGGCCTGGCCATCTGAGTCTATTCTGGGCCCAGCCCTGGGTTTAGGACATTGCCCGAGGATTGAGAAATGACCAGGAAATTCCTCCCTGATTCACTGTTTTCCAGGCACTACCAAGATTTCTGTGCCCTGAACACAGTTCACTCCTTCCAAAAGGCTGAGGAAGGAGCTGGCCGGGCCAGAGGGAAAAAAGCCAGTCCCTCCAGCCCTGTGCTAGGGCTCCCAGCTCTCGCATGCTCAGCCACAGAGCCCTGAGAAGGGAGCAGTGGCAGAGAGCGAGAAGAGCAGATCAGGCATCCTGTTGTAGGGGACAGGCCAGAGGACATCTAGGACCCATCGTCAAAAGCAGCACCCTCCCGCCCTCTCCATTCTCCCTGCATACCCTCCCCAGCACTCCCAGGCCCCAGGCCAAGCTCTGTGACCTTGACCTCCAGGAACACTATTTTAGCCACAGATGACAGTCCAGGGCTCCAACATGGCTGACACACAGATCTCTCCCACCCCAGCCCCCAAAATCCGCCACCCAGCCACCACCGCCCTGGTGCCAGCATGGTCAGCGTGCTTGTCCCAGCTGCCAGCACAGGGATCTCAGGCCTCAGAGCCCACTCAGTCCCCAAGTTCCCATGCAGCTTCTTGGCCCATCAAGGCCAGATGGCACCTCAGGGACCCTCTTTGAATAAAAGAAAAACCGTTGCCATCAAGTCGATTCCAACTCATAGTGACCCCATGTGTTACAGAGTAGAACTGTCCATAGGGTTTTCTTGGCTGTAATCTTTATGGAAGCAGATTGCCAGGTCTTTCTTCTGAGGCACCTCTGGATGGGTTTAAACTGCCAAACTTTAGATCAGTAGTCCAGCACAAACCGTTTGCACCACCCAGGGACTTCAGGATGCTCTTAAACGGTCTAGCATCCACTTGATTGGGTTCCTGTCCAAATTCAGCCACCTGCCTGCTGTGTGGTGGTCCTAGGTGAGAGCAGGAAGCTGATGTACCTCAGTTTCTTCATCTGGGGTGAGACTGGCCTTGTGGTGCCGTTGGCTGGCCATGGCCAGCACCCCATTCAAGGGGGCTCTTTGTGGCAAGGAGTGAGCATTGCTGATACCAGGAGGGATGCTTCTGACCCCAAAGACTCCACTAGCTGGCAGCTGCCACCATCCCCTCCCCCACCCAGTGACCACAGCCCCCTCCCCCGGCTCCATCTCCCTATCACCCATGCCCAGCCAACCTCCCCAGCTTCCTACAGATGGGTGCCCCAGCTCCAGCCACACCAGGGCTCCCCAAGGGGCCACACAGCCCAGCCCCATGGTCCACCCTCATGCTTTCCAGCCCCCAGGCAGTCCAGAAGAGAACTCAGGAAGTTTTATCATATTAATGAAGGAGAACAATGACGCCTGGCAGGCTTATGTCCTGTCTTGGCATCAGGGGAGTTGGGGGGTGGGGGAAGAGGGGAGCTCTGGTTCCTGGAGCTTCGCTCCCACTGGCTTCCTGTCCCCACCAGGGATCATGGAGCGGTCAGGAAGTCCACTGTACCCCATAGCCAGTGGGACCTGGGACAAGCCCCATGCCCTCTCCAGACCTTATTTTCCCCCCTGTGCTGTGAAGGGGCCATGAGCCCTTGCAGCCCTGGCATCCCCTGAGCTCCTCCATCAGGAGCAGGCGGGGCTGGCGGTGACTGTAACTCTTTGCTGAGCTAAGGGTCCCTGGGGTCCGTGCCAGTGCTGGGCACGCCTCCACCCACCTTCTGGGCGCACCTGGCCTCCTGCCTGGCTGTAGCTCCAGCCAGGGCCCAGAGGCCAAACCTACAGCAGGGGCCACAAAGGATTCTGAATGCAAAGGGTTCCACTCCATCCAGGTGCCTTGGGGTGAGGGGTCATCCCAGCTGGGCTGTGGAGGGGTGGGGACTTCCGGGGTGGGGGCCGTGGGCAGGAACTGTGGTGGGAGGGTGAGTCAGCAGCTTTTTCCCTCCACCCACTCCTAGGGACAGGATGGCGGCCTCCCAGAGGAACTCCAGGGCTGAGGGGAGAAGATGGGCAGAGACAACTGGAAATGGGGACTGATTCAAGGACACACAGCACCCAGGAAGGGGAGGGAGGAGATGGCAACCCAAGAGAGGGTGTGGGCACAATGGGGACTGTGAATGTGTGAATTTCCTGTGTAAGTCTGTGTGCAATTATTTTTATGTGTGCATGTGTGTGTGTGTGTGTGTGTGATTGCAGGCTCCTTGTGTGCGTTGGTGCTGGGCACAAAAATACATCCTCATGGATCTGGCTGTGGGCATGTACAGTGTGGCTCGAGTGTCTCGATGACTGTGGCCATGTCTGGCATGGGTTGCGACTGTGCATGACCTTACGTGCACGTCTTTAGGGCCACAGTTGGATTGTGTCCATTTGTGTGTTTGTGGCAGTAGGTGGTCATTACTGCAGGCCTGTATGATGTCTGTGGATGTGTCTTAACTTTCTGTGTTGTGTGTGTGTATGTGTATGTGCATGTATTGTGGTCACATGGGACAATGCGTTTGTGGGTGAGCATGGCTGTGTCTGCGTGTGAATTGGTTGCTGTTTTGCATTGTCCATGGATATGGCTGTGTGTGTGTATGTGTGAGTATGTGTGTAGTGTAATGTGGACTCGTGTGTGTGTCTTTATGGGCATGGATGTGTTTACATGGGTGTCTTACACTGTGTGGTTTTGTGGGAAAAATTTGTCTCTAAGGATATAGCTGGGTCTATTTGTATGTCTGTGTGTGTCTGTTTATTGCATGCTCGTATATTTCTTTGTGGCTGTGTCTACCTGTGTGTGTTTGTGAGTGTGTGAAAGGGGGTGCCTCATGCAGTGGGAAGAGGGGCTTTGGAAGCTCATCTCCACCACTCACTAATCACTAGACGTGTGACACAGGGAAAATTACTTCCCCTATCTAAGCTTATGGGGCCCGGGTGGCACAGTGGTTAAAAAGCTCAGCTGCTAACCAAAAGGTCGGCAGTTCAAATCCACCAGCCACTCCGTGGAAACTCCATGGGGCAGCTCTACTTTGTGCTATAGGGTCGCTATGAGTCGGAACTGACTTGACGGCAGTGGGGTTTTTTTAATCTAAGCCTTGGTGTTCTTCCCCATAAAATGACCACCTTGACCTTCTTGGGGTGTTGTGTAAAGATTAGACAGAACTCACCCTGCCTGCTTCCCAGAAAGCCCTCAAATACCTGGTGGTGGTGTTGTTATCCATTCAACAAATCTAACCAATATCTTACTGTGTGCCAAGGGCTCGGGACCCAGAGGAGTTCAGAGGGATCTCACAGGGCACCAGCTGATGGGGATGTTCCCAGACAGCTGCATCCACATGGTGTGGGACAAGTGATGGGAGAGGAAGTTCGTGGCTGGAGCCTGGGTAGGCTGAGTCATCTCATGCCGCTCAGACTCCCATCTGGGTGGGTGAACTCACGAGACCAAGCACCACGCAAGCCAGGAAGTGCATCTGCATCAGCCACAGCCCTAAGGCCCGACCCTCTCCTGCCTCCCTGATTTCCATCCTCCTGGCCCTGTCCCACCAGCCACACCTTGGAAATCATATGGGGCAGTTCTACTCTGTCCGACAGGGTCACTATGGGTCAGAATCGACTGGACAGCCCCGGGTTTGGTTTTTTTGTTTTTTTGGCCCTGCCCCTGGGAGAAGGCCTCACACCCCATATGCACGCCCAGATAGCTGCCAGGCCTGCCTGTAAAAATATGTGTTGAACTCCTGGCCCTTGTACCTGTTGATGTGACCCTGTTTAGAAATAGGGGGTTTCTTTTGTTATGTGAATGACATCATACCAGTGTAGGGTGGGTCCTAAACCTACTCACTTTTGAGCTATAAAAAGAGACACACACACAGGTGGAAGAGGGACATCATGTGAGGATCATCTACAAGCAAAGGCTCGAATGCCAATGATTGCTAGCAGCTACTAAAAAAAAAACCAAAACCGTCAAGTCGATTCTAGCCCTATAGGACAGGGTAGAACCGCCCTATACAGTTGCCAGGAAGCGGCTGGTGGATTCGAACTGCTGATCTTTTGGTTAGTAGCCAGACTCTTAACCACTGTGCCACCAGGGCTCCAAGCAGCTACTAGAAGCTACTATAACCTTTACTCCAGGTCCCAGTGGTGCAAACAGTTGGTGCTTGGCTGATAACCTAAAGGTTGTTGGTTTGAACCCACCCAGCAGCATCGAGGACAAAAAAGGCCTGCAGTCTGCTTCCGTAAAGATTACAGTCAAGAAAACCCTATGGAGCAGCTCTACTCTGTGACACATGGGGTCGGCACGAGTAGGGATCCACTTAACAGCACAAGACAGACAGACTAGGAAGGATCTTCCCCTAGAGCCACATCCTGAATTCAGACTTCTAGCCTCCAGAACTTCGAGAAATGACCTAAGACACTGTGTCCATCCTGATCCATCCCAGAGCCTACAGTGAGAGGCCATTTTCTCAGCCCACTGCCTTCCACCCTAAATGAACCCTTGCCTACCTAGCTGCCATTGCTTCTCATCCTTGCTCCACTCAGTGCCCTGCCTTTGCCTGGGCTGTGCCCCTCACCTGGGTGACCCTAACTTCCTAACCCTCAAGCCCCTCTGCACCTTCAGCCTCTCCCACACTGTCATCCGTCTAATCCCCCAACTCCAACCTCACTCCCCAGCTGGTCAGGTGATGGCATCTCTCTGTGCCTGTTTTGGTCCCTGGGTGAAGGAATTGGTTTGTGATCCACTGCTAACTGAAAGGTTGGTTGTTTGAACTCACCCAGTGGCACTGTGAAAGAAAGGTCTGGTGATCTGCTTCTGTAAAGCCTATAGCCAAGAAAACCCTGCGGGCAGTTCTACTCTGTAACACAGAGTCGACAGCAATAGGTTTGGTTGTGTGTGTGTGTTTTTTTTTTGTTTTTTTTTTTTTAACGGGGATAAACAGAGTCTTTGGGGGAGCTTGGTAATTTAGTGGTAAAATTCTCCCCTTCCATGCAGAAGACTCAGGTTTTATTCCAGCCAAGGCACCTCATGCGTAGCCACAACCCATCTGTCAGCAGAAGCTAGACTGTTGCTACAATGCTGAACAGGTTTCAGCAGAGCGTCCAGACTAAGACAGACTAGGAAGAAAGGTCTGGCAATCTACTTCCCAATATCAGCCCATGAAAACCCTATGGATCACAATGGTCCAGTCCACAACCCATCATGGGGATGGCACAGGACCAGGCAGCATTTTGTTCTGTCGTGCATGGGGGGCAAACTCAACAACAGCTAATTAGGATTACAATTGTGAGAATTCATGGGGCTTGTGAAACGGGACTCCCCCTAAGTGATGGTCGTTATTAGGGCAGCTGGCTTTGGCTCTGGGTTACCTACCTTCCAGCCCCATTAGCTGAGCCTAGCATTGCTGAACGTGCATGTCGGGTGCGGCAGGAAGACAGGTTGGGATGGGCAGCGGTGGCCCACAGAACCTCCGGGGTCAGCAGCTGAAGTGGGAGAGGAGTAAGGGAAGCAAACGCCTCTCGAAGCCTGGTTCTTCCCTCTTTGCCTCATGACCTGGCACTGACCCCAGTCTGGGCTTGACCTCACAGCTGGGGGTGGCAGGAAAGAGCTACGGGTGACCAGAACCTGGTGGCTGCCCAGTCATACCCTTAAAGAGATTATCCAGGTCTCCAGCCACTGTTCCATGCGTGCACGGAAGCTGGTCCCCAGGCACCTGCCCTGTCCCTTCTGATTTCCCCTTGTTCTCAGCATCAGCTGTCCACATCCTCCATCCTCCCTCCCTCTCTTCCTCCAAGCAAACCCCTTCCTCCGGCCAGAGCCCTGGTCTCCTCCAAGCCTGCCCCTTATTTCCAGACACCCAGGTCCCATTGAGTCAGCCCCACTTGCTTCTCCGCAGCTTCTGTTCCCCAAGACCAGCTGGTGTGAAGGAGGAAGAATTTGTGCTACAAGGCTTCAAGGTCCCAGGGTTGGAAGGATCTCAATCTCAGCAGACTTGGCTTAAGAAATCCTCTCGCTCCTGAGGTGCCAAGCTCCGGATTCCTAGCTGGACAAGGGGGCAGGACCCCAGAACCCTGGCCCCACAGAGTTGGAAGACTCCAGAATTCTAGCCTTCCAAGATCCTGGGATTTTAGATTCTGCATTTCAGATTCTTAGATGCAAAGATGCTGGGCCTGGGACATTCCAGAATCCTCTGCCCCCTTTCCTTCTTCCCATCCACCCTCCTTCAAGCCCATCCTTGGCTCTCTCCCTGTCCCCGATTTCCCACGGGGCACCCCCAGACATGATGCAACCCAGGCCGGAGCCGGCTGAGAGGTGGGAGGCAGGAGAGGGATGTAATTACAGCCGCGCTTGTCTCCATCCAACAGGAAGCTCAGAGTTGGGGCCCAGGGGATCTTAATCCAATGTGTATAATGGAGCAATCGGCAGACTCACGCACAAACCCTCTGGGGAGAGGAGGCCAGATTCAGGGGTCCAGCCTCCATCAGCCCCAAACTAGGGAGCAGGGGTGTCAGTCTCTACAGAAGAGGAGGTGGGGGGAGTGAGGAAGGGGTCCCATTGCCGATGAGTCAATTCCAACTCATAGCAACCCTATAGGACAGGGTAGAACTCCCCCATAGGGCTTTCAAAGCTGTAATCCTTACAGAAGCTGACTGCCACATCTCTCTCCCATGGAGCAGCTGGTAGGTTCAAACCACAGACCTTTTGGTTAGCGGCTGAGCTCTTTAATCTCTGCACCACAAGGAACGGGGTAGGGGGCTGCAAACTCAGTGGACCTCAGGCAAACCAGGTAAAATAATTAGCAATTCACCATTTGCAACAGAAACACGGGTCAAGAGCATTTCCTCTTTCCCTTCAATCCACTAGAAGCAGCCCCCACCACAGGCTCCATGACAAATGGCAACTGGCTCTCAGGCTCCTTAATCAGGAAATGATAGGGCATGGTGGGGACTTTGATGAAAGTCAAAGCACCCCCCCCCCCCCCACTTCTCATGGCCAAAGATCTGAGGTCACCAGAACTTCCAGTTCCAGATAAGTAAAAAATATGGGCTTTTATGTGAAGCACCCCTGTTTCCATGTGGCAACCAAATCAAGTACATTTTTTTTCACATCATGTAGGCCAAAAGTCAAGAGCTAAAAAATATCACTGCAGACCATATCTGTCCTGCAGTCACTAGTGTATGAACTGACAATCAGAGAGCAGGAACCAGGGCCGCCACCCCTGGGTCCCCAGAACAAAGGAAATAATTGTCGAATACATATATGTATGCGTTAGTTTGTCTCCTCTCCCTTCCTCTAGCCACACATCTGTCTCTCTTCTCCCCGTCCCCAATTTTTAGTACCATCATGTCCCAGCTCAGATGTCCTCTCCTCCAGGAAGCCACCCCTGACTTCCAAGCTGAGTCAGGTTTCCCAGCCTACTGAGCTCTCCCATCCCAGCCCCGCCCACTCTGGGTCATCACTGTCTGGGGACAGGTCTGTCCCTCTCACTGGGCTGGGAGCTGGGGAAGACAAGTCCAGGGCTGGCTAAGTCACAGTCACAGCTGTGTTCCCAGCATCACTCACCACAGGGCCGGGCATAGAGCAGGTACTTGGGGAGTGCCTGGGAGAACGAATGAATGAACAAAGAAGAGTTCAGTGCTGGAGGACAGAGGTGGGCCTTTGATGGGGTAGCCAGATGTGAAGAAACGGGGTGAGGTCATTCAAGGGATGAGAAATGTGGGAGGACTCTTGGCCTCCGAAGAATCTCCAGCCACTGTTCTTAGGCCCAGGAGGGAGGAAGGAGAGGGGCCAGCTGATGGATCCAGGGAGCCCTCCAGTCCACAGTCCTGATCCCATTACCTCCTAGCTGTGGGATTTGAGTAAGGGACTTCTTCCTGCTCAGTGTCCTCATCTGTAAAATGGAGACAATACATACAAGTAGCCAGCTGCCTTCTGGGGGCTGTTGGGACTGTCAAATGAGTCCAAGTTATGGAGTGTTTAGTCGAGGCCAGCGATGCCCGCTCCACATCCACGCCTCGCATATCCTCACTCCCACCCCACGTACAGTCAGGAGAAGTGAGGAGACACAGGTTCCCCCACGGCGGCCCCAATCTCTGCGCGTGCCTCAGTTTCCACGAAAGGGCAGGCACCACCACAGTCATCACGTTTATTGAATTCGTACTTTGGGGGCAGAAGGTAAGGTGTCGGGTAGGCTCAGAGCAGGACGCAAAAGAGGCGCTTGTCGCGGAAGGGGTTCTCGGCGGCAGGCACTGGTGTCACCAGCGGGTCGTCTTTGGCGTGAGCCTCACAGAAGGCCAGGAGCTCGGCCGCCGCCTGCGACACCTGCGGGCGCCGGAGTGGAGAGGTCGGCTCCCCGCCCACCTGCCCCTGGGGGCCACCCCCGCCCCGAGACCTGCCCTCCGGGCCCTGGGAGCCGCCCCCATCGGCCCCGCGCCCCCGCCTTCTGGGTCTCTCTCCTGCTCCACCCCACGGCCCCGCCTCCGGCACTTCCCCCTTTCCCGCACTGTTCCGAAGGGGCTCCGCCCACCGCGGCTCCAGGCCCCGCCCAGCTGGGACCCCTTCCCAAGAGACCCCGCCTTCCTCGCCCACTTTGACCTGCACCTTCACGCGGTCGATGTTCACCTCCAGCTTCAGCTGTTCCACAGTCTTGCGGGCTTCGGCGATCTTGGCCATGTTGTTGGGCATGGCTACAGCGGGGAAGGGGCTAAGAGCCGGGTGGGAGTGAGGACTCGAGAGGATGCGCTAGGGCGCCTCTGGGTTCCGAGGAGGGGGGAGGTGACCGGACCCAGCAACAGGGGCGTGAGTGGAAGAGTGCACGAATAGGGTGGGTGCCCAGAGGCGGGTGGAAGGAGGGACAGGGAAAAAGAGGGGACGGGGAAGGGATAAAGAGACGCACAGATGCGGGACCAAGAGGCAGACTAAGGTGGGACAGGACAGGCAAGGGGAGGGGGTGGAGGGATGCCCAGGTACCGGTACCTAGAGGCGGGTGGAGGGGGAACAGAGAAGGGCTAGGGAAAGGCAGATGAAGGCAGGTGGGAAGAGGGACAGAAGGACAGGACCACAGGTGCTGGCTCAGGATCCAGGGACCCGGGCGTCCTCACCCCCCAGGGGTAAAGCATGAGCCAGGAGGGGGGACCCCCCCCTCCCCAGGCCAATTAGCCGTGGCTCCAGGGAGAATGGGGAATTAAGATCTCGGCGGGAGGGGCACAGAGGGGGCCTCATTAGGGCTTTGGTAGCAGCTGCCCCGTCCGCCCCCCTCGGGGGGCCCCCACCTCAGCCCTGGCCACCTCAAAGGCTCCTCTGCTCATTAGCAGCCGTGGGAGCGGACTGGGGGAGCCCAACCCCGCCCTGGCAAGGAAAGGAGGAGAGAGAGACAAATGGAGAAGTAGAGAGACAGAGAGATAGAGGAGAGGAGAAGACATCGAGGGGTAAGCAAACGGGAACAGAGGGACAGAGGAGGGAAAGGACAGGGGGACGGAGAGGGAGATGGAGGGGCTGGGGGAGAGATGGAGTGAGGAGGGGGGAAAGCGGGGACAGATGGAGGGATAGAGGGATGACAGGCTGACGGCAGACAACGAAGTCATTCATTCATTCATTCACTCATTTTCGGGCGGTCAGAGGGACTAGCTGGCGGCACCAGGACCAGGGCATCCTACCTGTTGCTGCTCAGGACCGGGATGGCGGGTGGGTGGCGAAGGACGAAGGACGGGAGGGAAGGCTGGGTTGCCCCTATCCCCGCCCCGCCCCGCCCCCTCCCCCGGGGCGCAGCCCCTGAGGACCCGCCTCCTCCCGCCACCGCCGCGCCCCGCCGCCCTGGGTCTGTCTCTCTGGGTCCTCTCTCTGTCTGTCTGTCCCCCTCTTTGTCTTTCTGTTTTAGTGTCTCTCTCTTCTCTCTCCCTGTGTCTCTGTCTCTCCTAGTCTCTCTGTGTGTCTCTCGCTCCGCCTCTGCATCTCTCTCCCAATCTCCCCTTTCAATCAATCTCTGCCTCTCACACACACTCTTGGGAAAAGGCAGTTTCTCAAGGTGTGACCCACACCCTGCATTTACCACACAGTCACACAAGTCTCTTCTGGGTGTCCCACACAGCCTCTCACTCCCTCACACATGCCGTATCCTCCTGTCACACACGGTCACACTCGCCACCTTGGTGTCACCCGATCACAGACGACCCCTCTCAGCAGCAGACTTGTGCTCACAGTCCGTTGCACAGAGATGCACAATATCTCACAGCGTGCCACATGGTCTCATGAACAACCTGTGCACAACACACAGACACAATCTCCCGCAGCATCACAGTCCCACGGGATCTCAAGATGCCACACGTGGTCACTCACAGTCTCTCACAGCGTAGCACATCATCACCAATGACACCTCCCACAACCACACAGTCAGATATACAATCTCAGAGTATCAAATGTACAATTTCTGACAGTGTCACACACAATCTCTCAAAATGTCACACACATTCATGCACAGTTTAAACTTCTTTCCTTGCTTGGCACCCCATCAGTCTCACGCACTGTAGTGTCTCGCAGGTGACACATAATTAGTTATACAACCCCTTTGTCAAGCACTATCACTCAATATTTTGTGATATTACAGAGTACACACAGTCACATGTCACAAACAGTCTCACATACCCAGTGACTCCCACAGTCACACGCATTCTTGCACAATCTCCTTCTGTCACACACAATCTTACACTCACTATCCTTCCACACAGTTACAGTCTGTCCCTGTCACACACATACACACACATACACCATCTCTTGGTGCCACACAGTCACACATGATGAGTCAGTGTCTCACAGAAGCCCTCACAATCTCACACTGCTTGTGTACACTGTCACATACACAATCTCTCAGTGTCACACACAACCTCACAATGCCACACAGTCACAGTTTCCTGGGGTAACAATCTCACAGTATTAAAAATTCACACAGAATGTCCTGGTGTCCACACACTCTCTTGGGATCACCCACACTCACACTACGTCTCTCGTGTTACAGTTACACACACTCAGTCTGTTACAGTCTGTATCACACACAGCTGTCACCCTCACACGTGGTGTCCCTCATACTCCTATAGTCACACACAGTCTCTCCTATTCCATCTCTGAGTGCCCCACACAGTCGCACAGTCTCTCTCATGCACACTTACAATTTTACACCCACTTGCACAGTCCCTCAGAATCACGCACAATCTCAGTGTCAAACGTCATCACAGTTTCTCACAGTCCATCAGTGTGGCTGACACGTACAGTCTTACACTCAACCTCGTCTTTGTCACAGTCTCCCATCTCTCACACTGCCTTCCCACGCGATCTCTTGGTGTATCGGTCATTCAATCGCTCCCTCTCGCACTCGCTCATTGCTTGTGACACACACAAGCACTCATACCTCTCCATATTGCACACACTCTTGCACACATGCCGCCTCACAGTCACACACATCTCTCTCATGTACAGTCACTGCCTCTCTCACATACACTGTCACACAGAATCTCTTGGTGTGACACACAATCCCACACAATCTCTCACTCTCACATGTGGCCTCTCGGTGTCACATACAATCACCCAAATAGTGTCTCTCTCACACCCAATCGCATACAATCTCCCAGAGTCATGCACAGTCACAATCTCTCAATATCTCAGATGATCTCACAGTGTCACAAGCTCCCACAATCTCGTGGTGTCACACACAACTTCACAGTCACACACAAACTTCCATGTCACACAGTCCCCCCAATCTCTCATTGTCGCACATAACCTCACAATATCACACAGCCACACACAATCTCCTGGTGACACACATATTCTCACAGCATTACATATTCACACAGCCTCTTGGGGTCACACACCATCTCCTGGTGTCACTCACGATACCCCCACAGTGTCTCTCAGATACTCAAGCCACACCGTCTGTCACATGCGCGCGCGTACACACACACACACACACACACACACACACGCACACGCACACACACAGAGCCATCTATCTCCTGATAGTCCCCTGCCGGCCACATGGGGGCACCCGCCGGCCGCCCACCAGCCCGTGCCACTGCCCCGCCGGAGATGGAAACAGATTTAGGGACCAGAGTCAAGGAGGAGACAGAGACACAGAAAGCTGGAGGGAGCTAGAGACCAGAGGCAGAGAATTGAAGCTTGACTGGGACACAGAGAAATTCAGAGAGACAGAGACAGAGACAAAGTCGGAGAGGTAGAGAGAGACAGGAACACGGAGACAGAAGTTTAGAGAGAGAGAGAAGGAGATAATGGCAGAGTGAGACAGAGACAAGAGACAGAGATGCAGAGATAGGCACACACAGGCTGAGAAGGCACAAAAAAGAAACACAGAAATGTAGGGTCAGAGAGACAGGGAAACAATTGCAGAGAGAGAGAGACACACAGACAGCGAGCGTACGGGAGAGACACACAGAAATCAGGGACAGGAACTGAGACACACACACAGACAGAGACAGAGACAGAGGCAGGTAGAGACAAAGGTACATGCAGAACGAGGCTTCCACCGAGACGCAACTGCGGAGGCGGGGCCTGCAGAGGCGCGTCCCAGGGACCTGGCCTCAGGCGGGCGCTAGAAGGGGCGTGGCGCTAGGGGGCGGGGCCTGCCGGAGGCGTCCCCCTCGAGGGGCGTGACTTGGGGGGGGGATTGGACCCGGCCGGGGCCAATTGGGCCCTAGAAAGAGGGGCAGGGCTAGGGAGGAGCGTCTTTTCGGTTTTGACCCACCCCAAGTTCGTTTTGACCTCCTGGACAGGGAAGCGAGACGGACGTGGAGGGTACACCAGCCCGGGTCCCTGGTAGTGATTTGGGAGGGGGGTATCGGATACTGGCTCCCCTCCCCCTCCCCCTCCCCCCGCGGGCTCAGCGGGGTCTGGTGGGGGAGGGGAGCTAGGTCCACATCTGGAAAGCATCAGGCGCGCCGGACATGCCAAGGCCCAGGGCCGGGCTGCGGAAGGAGGGAGGGGGGCCGAGGCGCCCCTGTGCGCCCCCACCCAGAGCAGGGTCCGCCGGCGCCGGGGAGGGGCCTGGGCGCGCGCCGAGCCCCGGCGCGTCCCGCAGCTGGTTTCTATCAGCGGTTCTGGGCCGGGCAGACCCCGAGGAGGAAACCCAGCTTAGTGCGGGGGAAGGCAGGGTGATGACCCCACCTCTCCCAACCTCGACGGCGGCCGGAGGCTGGGGGGCGGGGGGAGACGGACAGACAAACACTGCCTGAACTCAGCTTTATCTATGTTTTTCCCCCGAGCTGCGGACCTGAATCGTCATAAAAATTCCCAGGTGCTGCACACAAATCACCCCAGCCTCACGGCAACCTAGCGGTCGATGGTATTATCGTCTCCATTTTTTGGAGGAGGGAACTGAGACCCTAGATGCGGATTCAGTTCAGTCTGTCTTTGGTCAATTACTCAACAAACGTTAAATGAATGCCAACAATGAGTTCTAGAATCTAATATGCAATTGCCTACTAGGTAGCTCCACCTGGGTGTCTAGTGGGTATATCAAATTCAAGGCATCCAAAACTGAGTTCCTGACTTCATCCGCCAAAGCTCCCTCCTACTTCAGGCTTACTTATCTCCTGACCAAAACCAAACCAGTTGATTCCGACTCATGTCCGATTAGAACTGTGCTCCATAGGTTTCTCAACGGCTGGTTTTTTGGAAGCGGATAGAAGTAGACCACGAAGTCTTTCTTCTGAGGTGCCTCCAGGTGGACTCGAACCTCCAAACTTTCAGTTAGCAGCTGAGTGCGTTAACCATTTGGCACCACGCAGGGACTCCTTACCCATCTCAGTTGATGGTGGATATTTGGGGACACACTTGACTCCCCTCCTTCTCTCGTATCCCACAAATGAACTAGCCACAAATCCCATTGAACTCCACCTTCACAGTATCTCCAGAATCCAACCACTTCTCACCTCCTCTGCTCTCCCCACCCTGGTCCAGTCACCATCACCTCTCACTTGGACTATTGCAATCTCTTTGTCACTGGCCTATGGCTTCCACCTCTGTTCCCCTCAGTCTACTCCCCACAGAACAGCAAGATGGAACCTGTTTAAAACTATGTCCTCAGATTATAACAAGTGCTGATGAGGTTTGAGAAAACTGGAACCCTCATACATACACTGTGATGGGAACATAAGATGGTACGGCCACTTTGGTAAACAGTCTGGCAGTTTCTCAAAAGCTTAAGTACATAACAACCGAATGACCCAGCAATTCCATTCCTAGGTATAGACCCAAGAGAAATGAAAACATACATCCACATTAAAACTTGTACATGAAATGTTCACAGCACTATTCACAATAGTCCAAGTTGGAAACAACCCAAACGTCCATCAACTGATGAATGGATAAACAAAATGTGGTATGTCCCCACCATGGAATATTATTCAGCCATGAAAAGGAATGAAGTACTGATATATGCCACAACGTGGATGAACTTTAAAAACATTATGCCAAGTGAAAGAAGCCAGACACAAAAGACTATATATATTATATGATTTCATTTATCTGCAATGTCCAGAATAGGCAAATCTATGGAGAAAGAAAGTAGGTTGGTGGTTGCTAGGGGCTGGGGGCTGGGGAAGGGGCGTTGTAGGGTGAGCGCTAAGGGATGCAGGCTTTCTTTTTAAGGTGAGGAAAATGTTCTAACTTTGCAGTGAGAGTTGGATAATTCTGTGAATATACTAAAAGCCACTGAATTATACAGTTTAAACATTAATTTTTTGGTATGTGCATTATATCTCAAAATAGTTGAAGTAAATACGAATGACTTTCTTTTTTAAGATTTTAGTGCTTACAAATAAAAAAAAAAAAATTAACAGGTAACACTTGCTGAGCACTTATTACATGCCAGACTGTATTCTCAAAACTTTATATACTAACCCATCTAATCCTTACAACCTCATGAAGTAGATACTATTATTAAGCCCATTTTAGAGATGAAGAAACTGAGGCTACAAAGAGGTTAAGTAACTTATCTGAAGTTAATAAGTGGCAAAGCCAGGATTTAAATCCAGGAAGCCTATATCCAGAGTTCATGCTTTTGTATGTGTGTGTGTGTTGAGTATATATACAACAACAACAAAATTGCCATTTTGACATTTTTTACATGTCCAATTCACTGACATTAATTACCTTCATCATATTGTACAACCCACACCACTATTCATTTCTGTTTTTCTATCACTCTTAACAGAAGCTCAGCGCCCCTCAAGCAATGCAGAGCTCCTGCTCTTAACCGCTGCCCTACATGCCCTATTTGCTATATGGATTATCTGTAGAAGGATACACAAGGAACTGGTTACAGGAAGGGGAGCTGAGGGGGAGGGGTGGGTATAATACATAAATTCTATAATTTATTAAAGGTGATAAGGGCTATGGGGAAAAACAGAGCAGTATGGGGAGAACTGGGAGGAGCGAGGGGCAGAGGAGTTTGTAAACCCAAGCCATCAAGTCAATTCTGACTTGTGGTGACCCTACAGGACAAAGCAGAACTGCCCATAGGGTTTCCAAAGCTGTAATCTTTATGGAAGTAGACTGCCACATCTTTCTCCTGCAGAGCTGCTGGTGGGTTTGAACCACCGACTTTTTGATTAGCAGCCAAGCGTTTAACCACTGCACCACCAGGGCTTCTAGTACAGTGATCAGGGATGGTCTAATTAAGAAGGTGACAGTTGAACAGAGACCTAAAGAGGTAAGAGAGTGAGGTTTGTGGATATCTTGGGGAGGAGCATTGCAGGCAAGAGGAATAGCCAGTGCAAAGGCCCTGAAGCAAAACTGTGCCTGGTATGTTGGCAAAACAGCAAGGAGGCCAGTGTGGTTGGAGCAGAGGAAGTGAAGGGGAGAGTGGGCGGGGGTGGGGTTGGGAGGGGAGATAAGAGAAGTGACAGGCCACATTGGTAGGGCCTTGTGGGCCATGGTGAGGATTTCAGATTTTACTCAAAATGTGATGGGAGCCACAGGAGAATTCTGAACAGAGGAAGGACTGCTTTTTGTTTTGATTTGTCACTGCTCTCTCAAGGACAGAGAGGTGAACCCACCCATGTAGACATAAAGGTCAAAAGTAGCAACAAGTACCATTCTTTGCGCTATGGAGTCAGGTTGGAGTTGAGTCCTAGCCTTGGCTCTCCCTTGCCTTGTGAGCCAGGGCATGTGACAGGCTCTCTCTGAGCCTCCATTTATCCATCCATGAAATGTTGGGCTTACCCAACAAAAAAATGGGCAAAAGTTTTGAGTGGGCAATTCATATAAGAGGAAATAAAAGTGGGCCAAGAAACATACAAACTGATGCACTGTCTCTAGGAAATAGAGAAAGAGACGGCCTAATTAAGGCAGAACAGCAATTTTTGCTCATCAGTTTGGTAAATGAAAATGACTGATAACATCTGGTGTTTGGTGAAGCAGTGAAGAAACAATCATCTTAAAAATTGCTTTCAAAAATGTCAACTGGGGGCAGCCTTAACTGAGAGAAGTACAAGGATCTCAATTTAAAAAAATTTAAAGACCATACTATAATGGTCAAACAGATTTCTAGAAATGGAGCCTACAGAAATACATATATGCACATACAGATATGCTCAAGGACATTCACTGTAGCAAGGTGCACAATTGTAACAAATAAAATAAAATTAGAGAGCTGACAACAGGGAACCCTCACAATGGAATGTTATACAACTGTTAAAAATAATATGTTGATAGGAAAATATATCATCTAAATTTAGATGAAATGCATAAATTCCTGGGTGAATACAACTTACAAAACTGACACAAGAAAAAATACAAAAGCTTCCATATAAGGAGGAAATTCAGGGTGATTTCACAATATACAGACTGTTTTAATTTTAGGAGGATTAAGGTAAACTTTGGAGCCCTGCAGGTGCAGTGGTTAAGAGCTGGGCTGCTAACCAAACGGCCAGAAGTTCAAATCCACCAGCTGCTTCTTGGAAACCCTATGGGGCAGTTCTACCCTGTCCTATAGGGTCAGCATGAGTTGGAATTGACTCGGCAGCAGTGGGTTTGGTTTCTGGTTTTTTACGGTAAACTTCAGGTTAACCACAAAGAAAAGTAATAAATCTACTCACCAAAATAAAGAAGAAGAAAAGCAAAAAGACTCAGTAAACACAAAACAACAACAATGATTGACAGGAAAATAAAATCCATATACAAAAAAGAAATCAGTACAGAAAATTAAGAGGAACAAAGACACTGTTAACACCACAAAAAAAAAGTATAACAAAATGACAGCAATGAATCCATACCTATCATTAATCACACTGAATATAAACTGATTAAATTGCACCAATCAAAAAGAGACAGAGAGTGGCAGAATGGATAAAAAACATTCATGACCCATCAATATGTTGCCTACGAGAGACACACCTTAGATACAATGACATAAACAAGTTAAAAATCAAAGGATGCAAAAATATATAACAAGTAAACAATCTCCAAAAGAGCGGGAGTAACAATAATAATTTCAAATAAAATAAGCTTTAAATCAAAATCCATTATAAGAGACAAAGAAGGGCAATATATAATGATTAAAGGGTCAATCTACCAAGAAGACATAACAATAATAAATATTTATACACCCAATGACAGAGCTCCAAAATACATGAAACAAACTCTAACAGAAGTGAAAAAATACACAGTTCTACCATAATAGTAGGAGAGTTTAACACACTCCTTTCAACGATGGATGGAACAACTAGAAAGAAACCTAATTAAGATACAGAAGCTCTAAATAACACAATCAGCCAACTTGACCTCATAGACATATACAGAACACACCAACCAACAACAGCACAGTACACATTCTTCTTTAATGCACACAGATCATTCTCCAGAAGAGACCATATTCTAGGCCACAAGGCAAGCCTCAACAAACTAAACAACATCAACATAATACAAAGCATCCTTTCTGACCGTAACACTATAAAACTAGAAATCAGTAACAGAAAGAGCAAGGAAAAAAATTAAATACATGGAAACTGAATAACACCTTGATTAAAAACGGCTGGGTCATAGAAGAAATTAAAAATGAAATTAAAAAATTCTTAGAATCAAATGAGAATGAAGACACAACATACCAAAACCCCCGGGACACAGCAAAAGCACTACTCAGAGGAAAATTTATAGCAATAAATGCACACATCAAAAAAGAAGAAAGGTCCAAAATCAATAACTTAATCCAACAACTTGAACAAATACAAAAGAAATAGCAAAAGAAGTCTACAGTCACCAGAAGAAAGGAAATAATAAAGAGCAGAGCAGAAATAAATGAAATAGAAAAACAATAGAAATCAACAAAACTAGAAGTTGGTTCTTTGGAGGATCAGTAAAATTGGCAAACCACTGGCCAAACTGACAAAGAAAAAAATGAGAAGATGTGATAACCAAAATAAGAAATGAAATGGGTAACATTACAAAAAGGAGCATTACAGAATATTATGAAAAATTGTACTCTAGCAAATTTGAAAACCTAGAAGAAATGGACAAATTTCTAGAAACACACTGTCTACCTAAACTAACATAAACAGAGGTAGAAAACTTAAATTAGACCAATAACAAGAGAAGAAATTCAAAATGTCATTAAAAAAAAACTCCCAACCAAAAAAAGCCCCAGCTCAGATGGGCTTCACTGGAGAGTTCTACCAAACATTCAGAGAAAAGCTGACGCCAATTCTACTCAAACTATTCCAGAATGTCAAAAAGGAAGGAACACTCCCTAATTCATTCTTTGAAGCCAGCATTAACACTTATATCAAAGCCAGGCAAAGTTACCACAAAAAAAGAAAATTACAGACCAATATCCCTTATGGATACAGACATAAAAATTCTCAACAAAATTCCAGCCAATAGAATACAACAACATATCAAAAAATAATATACCACAATCAGGTAGGATTCATATCAGGGATTCAAGGATGGTTCAACATTAGAAAATCAATCAATGTAATTCACCACATAAATAAAACAAAGGAAAAGAATCACATAATCATCTCAATTGATGCAGAAAAGGCATTTGATAAAATCCAACATCATTTCCTGATAAAAACTCTCAGCGAAATAGGATTAGAAGGGAAATTTCTCAACACAATTAAAGGCATATATACAAAACCAACAGCCAGCATTATTCTCAATGGAGAGAGACTGAAAGCTTTCCCATTTAAAATGGGGAACAAGACAAGGATGCCCATTGTCACTCTTATTCAATATTGTACTGGAAGACCTAGCCAGAGCAATAAGGCAAGAAGGGTAAACAAGGGCATCCAAATTGGTGAGGAAGAAGTAAAACTATCCCTATTCATAGGTGGCATGATCCTATACATAGAAAATCCCAGAGATTCCACAAGAAAGTTACTGGAACTAATAGAAGGAAGGGTTCAGCAAAGTGGCAAGGTACAAGATCAACATACAAAAATCAGTTGGATTCCTCTACACTAACAAAGAGAACTCCAAAAAGGAAATCAAAGAAACAATACCATTTACAATAGCCCCCGAAAGGATAAAATACTGGAATAAATCTAACCAGGGACATAAAAGACTTATACAAGGAAAACTACAAAACACTACTGCAAGAAACCAAAAAAGACCTCCATAAATAGAAAAACATCCCATGCTCATGGATTGGAAGACTTAATATTGTGAAAATGTCAATACTATACAAAGTGATCTATAGATATAATGAAATCCTGATCCAAATCCCAACAACATTCTTTAATGAAATGGAAAAACTTATCTCTAACTTTATATGGAAAGAAAAGAGGCCTCAAATAGCTAAAGCATTATAGAAGAAGAAGAACAAAGTAGGAGGCCTCACATCCCAGTCTCAGAACTTACTAAACAGGCATGGTAATCAAAACAGTCTGGTACTCGTCGAATGACAGACACATAGACCAATGGAACAGAATTGAGAACCCAGAAGTAAATCCATCCAGCTATGGACACCTGATCTTCAACAAAGGGTCATAGTTCATTCAATGGGGAAGAGATAGTCTCTTTAACAAATGGTGCCGGCAAAACTGGATATCCATTTGCAGAAAAATGAAACAGGATCCACACCACACACAAAAACTAATTCAAAATGGATCAAAGACCTAAATGTTAAACGTAAAACTCTAAAGTTCTGGGAAGATAACATAGGGACAGGCTAGGGGTTATAATTTATGGCATAAATACACTATCAAACATAACTAAAAATGCACAAACAAAAGAAACGAAACCAGATAACTGTGACTTCCTGAACATTAAGTACTTATGCTCATTGAAAGACTTTACCAAAAGACTAAAAACGTTTTGGCGACAACATATCTGACAAGGGTCTAATGTCTAAAATATATAGAAAACTTCAACACCTCAACAACAAAACAACAAACAATCCAATACAAAAATGGGCAAAGGACATGAACAGACACTTCACGAAAGAAGACATTCAGGTGGCTAACAAACACATGAAGAGATGCTTGCAATCATTAGCCATTAGAGAGATGCCTATCAAAACTACAATGAGATACCATCTCATCCCTGCAAAACTGGCACTGATCAAAAAAACAGAAAAGAACAATTTGCTGGTGAGGTTGTGGAGAGATTGGACTTCTTACACAATGCTGGTGGGATTGTAAAATGGTACAACCACTATGGAAAATGGTCTGGGCTTCCTCTAAAAGCTAGAAATAGAAATACATGTTGTTGTTATTAGGTGCTGTCGAGTCAGTTCTCACTCATAGTGACTCGACATATAACACAACAAAACACTGCTCATTCCTGCACCATCCTCACAATCATTATGCTTGAGTCCATTGTTGCAGCCACTGTGTCAATCCATCTCATTGAGGGTCTTCCTCTTTTTTGCTGACTGTCCACTTTACCATATGATCCAGCAATCCCACTCCTAGGTATATATCCTAGAGATACGAGAGTGGCGACATGAATAGACATAGGCACACTCATGTTCATGGCAGCATTATTCATAATAGCAAAAAGATGGAAATAACCTAAGTGTCCATCAACACATGAATGGATAAACAAAATGTGGTACATACATACAATGGAATACTATGCAATGATAAAGAATAATGATGAGTCTGCGAAACATAACATGGATGAACCTGGAGGACATTATGATGAGTGAAATAAGTCAATCACAAAAGGACAAATATTATTTGATACCACTTTTATGGAAAGTCAAGAATAGGTTTACACACAGAAAACAACATTCCTTGATGGTTACCAGGGATGGGAGGAGGAAGGGGGAGAATCACTTACAAGATAGTAACCAAAAACCAAACCCACTGCTGTCAAGTCGATTCCGACTCGTAGTGACCCTATAGGACAGAGTAGAACTGCCCCGTAAGGTTTCCAAGGAGCACCTGGTGGATTCGAACTGCCAACCTTTCGGTTAGCAGCCATAGCTTTTAACCACTACACCACCAGATTTTCCTACTAGATAGTAGACGTGTTAATTCTGCTGAAACAAAATTAAAAAAAAAAAAATCCATTGCCATCAAGTCAACTCTGACTCATAGGACAGAGCAGAACTACCCCATAGGGTTTCCAAGGAGTGGCTGGTGGATTCAAATTGCCAACTTGCTCCACCAGGGCTCCAATTCTGGTGAAGGGAAAGGCAATACACAATATGGGGGAAGGTAATACAGTGTGACCAAGGTAAACGAAGACACTGAGAGGTAAACAAGAATTAAAGGATTAAAGGACAACTATGGTAAATGCTGTAACATACAATCTTGCAGCAGTAATAACAAGCAAAAAATGAGTGGTTACATAGGTAGATATGCATGCTATTATAGGTGTGGGAGAGCATATGGGAGTACACGGGTGTGCATATATAAGTATAGTTGTGTGCATTTGTATACACATATTTGTATATGCTGCATACGTATTCATATATGTAATAGAGCACATAAGGGGCACAGTTATGGAAACTTCCTAGACATACACAAACACCTTGTGGTACTGAGTTAGTGGGTTTGAAGGCTCAGGACCATAGTCTCTGGGACCGTCTAGGTCAAATGGCGTAACATAGTTTATGAAGATAATGTCCTACAGCCTAGTTTGGTGAGTAGAATTTGGTGTCTTAAAAGCTTGCAAGCAGTCATCTAAGATACAACTATTGGTCTTCTCCTGTCTGGGCAAAGGAGAGTGAAGGGAACCAAAGACTCAAGGAAACAATTAGTCCACAGGACTGAGGGTCCACATGAACCAGAGCATCCTCTAGCCTGAGACCAGAAGAACTAGATGGTACCAGGTACCACCACTGATCACTCTGACAAGGGGACACAATAGAAGCCCTGGTTAGAATGGGATAAAAATGTAAAACAGAACTCAAATTCATAAGATAAGATCAGGATTACTGGACTGATGGACACTGGAGGAACCTCCGAGACTATCACCCTAAAACATCCTTTTAACATGGAACTGAAGCTACTCCCAGCGATCACCTTTCAACCAAGTAATAGACTGGCCTATAAAATCAAACAATAACACCCATGAGGAATGTGCTCCTTACAACAATCAACTATGAGGCCAAACGGGCAACATTCGCCCAAAAGCAAAAAAGAGAAGGCAGTGAGGGGCAGGGAAACTGGAGGGATGGAAATGGGAGGAGTGCTGACACCTCGCCAGGGGGTGGGGGCGGGGGAGCAGTGGGGAATAGCAACCAACGTCATGGAACAATTCGTGTATGAATTATTGAATGGCAAACTAATTTGCTGTGTAAACTTTCACCTAAAACACAGTAAAATGTTTTTTTTTTTTTAAAAAAAAAAAGAAATAGAAGAGCTAACTAGTGCTATAACCATCAAAGAAATTCAATCCTTGATTAAACTTTCCCAGAAATAAACCTCCAGGCAGAGATTTCACCCCCAAGACAGGAATGATAAACAACACGTATAGTCCAATTCATGCAAATACATGGAGCCCTGGTGGCGCAGTGGTTAAGAGCTCGGCTGCTAATCAAAAGGCTGTCAGTTCGAATCTACCAGCTGCTCTTTGGAAACTCTGTGGGGGCAGTTCTGCTCTGTCCTATAGGGTCGCTATGAGTCAGAATCAACTCTACAGCAACAGGTTTTTTGGTGTTTATGTATGTATCTATACATATATATAACTATAGACATACAGTTATATTACATATATAGTTATATGTATTTATATAGTTATTTAGATTCATAGATGTATGCAAACAAAGTAAAAATGCAAGGGTGCACTTACATCCAATTTGTTATGACTTCTTGGAAAGGCACTGGGGTTAAGTAAGGGGATTTGCAGGTTGCCCCTTTACCTCCATTGAAACCGTATTTACGACGAAAATTTAACTCAGTCAAAGGTAGATTCACCGAAGTAGAATAGTGTACGGTAGGAAGACGCTGTTGAGATCTACCCCAGGATCTGTCATCTGGTTCTGGGCACTACCATGTCTAAAGCACACAGTAGTTACTCTGTGTTAAGCATTAGTTAATAAATGTTAGTCCAAAGGAAAGGCATGTCTCCCATTTTGGCAGAGAACAAGAGTCCACCACACATGTTACACTGTGCATTTATTTACAAAGAGGCTAGAGAAACACACAGAATCTGGCCCCCCTGTGCATCGGGGAGTCACCATCGTCATAATAAATACAGTAATTTTTAAAAAGAAAAATACTGGATTGGAACAGCTGAGGGTCATCCTGAGCTCCCCCGACTCCCTGTCGCGAGGGGCGGGGGGAACAAGATAGATACCATCCTATTTCCTCTTTTCCACCTCCCAATCCCCCATAATTGTCCAGGGATAGAGGTGAGTCTTTCCAGGTGTTGCCAACTCCTACTTGACCCTCAAAACCCCAAAGTCAGCGCTCCTTCCCTTCCCAGGGCACTCTGCAGGCACCACCTGGGACAGACATAGAGTCTCTGACCAGGGTGCCAGGGGATACGGAGGGGGGCACTTTGTGAACGAGAGGGAGACATAGAAAGGAGGCTTAGAGAGAAGAGTGAAGGGATTCAACAAGAGAAATGAAGAGAAAGAAAACAGACTAAGTGTCTAAACTAAAATAGGGAAATTCAAACTGAATTATCCCTTCCTCATACACGGGCACCCATTGTACAGCTGAGGAAAGTGAGGCCCAGACAAGGGGAACTTTCTTGCCTAAGGGCTCCGGAGCCAGAAGTTGAACTGGGTCCAACAAGGCTCCTCCCCCATTCCTCCCTGTGGTGGTGGGGGAGGGAGGGTCTTTGGAAGCAAAGAAAACTGTGGTCTTTGGAAGGGAGGTGTGGAAGGGTTAGTGAGTGGGAGTATGGAGGTGCAGATGCCATAAACGGAGAGCCGAATCGAACCCCTAAACTCACACTGTAGTCATGACCTTGAGAGAACCTGAACGGAAACGCAGGATCTTTTTCTTGAGCGCGTGGGAAGCCTTGATCTTTACAAAGACCTTGGCGGGGCCTGCAGGCGCCCCTCCACCTGCACCACCCCCTGGCCCAGAGGCTGCAGTGGCCGCCACCAGCTGCTGCGGCCACACGAGGCCCCCGCTGCCGTCTGAGTCGCTGGATGCGGAGCTAAAGGCAGGTGACTCCCCCTCGCTGGCGCTGGATTCGCTCTCCCCGTAGCCGCCGCCGCCCGAGGGTCCCCGGCGTCCAAGGGGCCCCAGGCGTCCAGCCGAGCACTCCGAATCGCTGCCCGCACAGCCATAGAGCAGACGGCGCTGAGGAGCTGACGGGGATGGGCCAGGACCTGGGCCGCGGGCAGCGGGGGCTCGGAGACGGCCGCGGCGGCCATCGGCAGCGTCGATCTCAGCGGTGGAGCGCCAACGGCGGCAGGCCCCAGCGGCCTGGGCTGCGAGCGTGGGCGCTGGGCCGCGACGGGGCCGGGGCGGCCGCGGCTCTTCACGTTCAGCCGTGGGGTACTTGGGAGGACCAGGAGGGACCGCAGTAGCGCGACCCAGCAGGCTGGTCTCGGATTGGGAGCGCGCGGTCTTGCGCGCCCTGGGCGAGCCCCGGCGGCCGGAGGCCTCGGTCATGCGTCCGCGGCGCCCTGCGGCCCGGGGACGCTCCCGGGGTGGGGACTGCTCCACACTGCGGCCGCGGGTCAGTGGCGGCGCTTTGCGGCGCGCCGCGCGGCCAGGGAGGCCACGGGTGGCGGCCTGCGCGCCCGGGATGTACTGTGCCTTCACCAGGCGGCCCTCAGCCGGGCTGTCGGGGGGCGAGGGCGCCACGGGCAGCGAGGGGGGCTCGGGCGCCGCCTCAGACTCCCACTGAGAGGCCCAGGCGCGGCTCAAAGCGGCCGGGCTGGCGGGACAGACCCCTGCACGCTCCACTGCAGGCTCAGGCGCGGGCCGCGCGCCGCCGCGGGGTGAGGACGCATCGGGCGGCCGCTGGCGCACGCTGTTTTGGCGCCGCAGGCCGCCGTCCGCGCCCCCGGGGCTGGTCCGGGGCTGGCCCGCCCCCCGGCGGCGGCGCCTGCGCAGGAGCGCTGAGATGTAGCCGTCCAGGGGCCGCCCCGCGCCCGCCACGTCGGGCGAGTCGGCTGGAGGGCGGGGGCACGGGCGTGGGCTGCGCAGCGCCACGGCGTGCAGGGGGCTGGGCGTCAGGAAAGGCCCCGCGCGCGGCCGCCGCTCTGCCGACAGGCAAGCCTCTGCCCCTGAAGAGCCCGTGGCCGCCGGGTAGGGCGCCGAGAAGGACCGCGGCACGGCGGCCCGAGCGCTCACTGCCTCGCGAGCGCTGGGACTGGCGTCTCCTAGGAGGGGGAGGCAAGAAAGGAAGGGAGTGGAGGGGCTCTCAAAGCCTTTTCTCACCGAGTCTGGGAGGGCAAGCTTCCTCTCCCACTGTCTGCTCCCGTTAAAAGCCCTGCTCTCATCCCTTTCCCCATAATCAGGTTCCTAACAAAATCTTTACAGTGGCTTACAAGCCTCTGCATGATCTGTCTCGCCCACCCCGATCTCCTGCCGCTTCCTCTTTCCTTGTAGGATTCCAGCCACGCGGGCCTCCTGAAAATATATGCCAGTTGCACTCGGGCCTCAGGGCCTTTGCACTTGCTGTTCACGCTACCTGGAACACTCTTCCCCCAAGATACCTGTTTGGCTGGCTCCCTCCCTTAATTTCAGGTCACCACTACTGTGTCACCGCCTCAGTGAGGACTCCTCTGGCCATATTTTCTAAAATTGCAACTCTCTCCCCAACACAAACACACTTTCTAGCCCCTTTCCTTGGTTTCTTTCTTTTCCCAGTACATGTCAATATCTAACATCCTATGTATTTTACTTCTTTATCTTGCATAGTAACTATCTCTCCCACTAGAATGTCACCTCTATAACAGCAGAGATTTGTGTCTGTTTGTCAGCTGTATCTCCTACCTCTAGGAGAGTGCTGCTTCTTGTGTACTGTGGAGTCCATTCCACAGTACAGAGACCCTGTATGACAGAGTAGAACTGCTCTGTAGGATTTACTAGGCGTAGTAAGCCAACCCAAACCTGTCACTGGGGAGTTGATTCCGACTCATGGCAACCCATATGTGTTAGAGTAGAAGATCACCAGGCCTTTCTTCCACACTGCTGCTGGGTGGGTTTGAACCACCAACCTTTAGGTTAGTAGTTTTTATTTACTGGGCAGCTACCATATGCCAAGTCCAGTGCCTTAGGGCGGAGGCTCACTGAAAGCTCAAAACATCCCTAGGAGGTAGGCATTGTTATGATCCCGTTTTAACAGATGAAGAAATGGACGCCCAGAAAGAAGAGACGTGCTCAAAATCACACAAGAAGAATATCACAGCGGAATTTGAATCCAAATCGGTCTGACTCAGAAGATTGTGCTCCAAACTGTCTGCTTTTAGTGTCCATTCCCTGGCCTCAGGGCCCCCTACCCCACCCACCTTACCTAGAGACTTGGGCCGCTCACTGGCATAGATGCCGCGGGGTTCAGAGGGACCTAGGCGTCCATAGGAGCCAGATCCAGAGAAGCCACTGTCCCCACAGAAGGTCGAGGGTGGTGAGTCTGGAGCTCCTGCGGAGCTGGGGTCTTCATAGAAGCCTGGATTCCAGGGAGAAGGGGAGAGAAAATCAGGGAGCCTGGATGGGGAGACCAGGGGCAGGGAGACAGGGAGAACAAGGGAGTAGAGAGAGGGTGAGACAGAGGGGCAGAGAGAGGGGGTACTGAGGGGCAGAGAGAGGGAGGACACTGAGATGGGGTACAGTGGGAAAGATAAGGGTGTCCCGGGAAGGCCTTCCCTTCCACCTGTGCTCACCCGAACTGCGCCCGCTCTCTTGCTCCAGGCCCCCAGACTCCAGGCTCAGGTCTCCCAGCTGCTGGCCCAGGTCCCAGATGAGCCCAGGCAGGGCTTCCTGGGGACACAGGGAGAGCAGGATGGTCAGAAGAGCCCCAGTCCTCTGCCCACGGGTCCCCTCATTCCATGGGCTCGTGGGCAGAGTCTCATTTTTTACTTGAGTCCCAGGACACCCCTCAATATCTGTCCCTTTAGCCCCCTTTGAAAGTCCTTCTGGCTGTCTAACTCCAGTCTTTCATGCTGCAGTTCCATCTCAGTCCCTCTTAGGTATGATGAAGCCTCATCCCTTGGGCCATCCATATCAGCCATTTCCCCCATCTATTGCTCGCAGCCCCTTAGCCCCTATTAGAATGTCCCTCTTGAGTTCAACTTCAGATCTTCTTGCTGTAAGGTCAGTTCACTGCTAAAACGTTGTGCCCAAGATCCAGCAGAGCCCTTAGCCGTGGGTGTGCCTTCTCCCAATCCTTAACTCTGCCTTCTCAGATTCTCCCATCTCCTCCCATTGCCAGTGGGAAAGATTAACTGTAACATCTTTAGAAAGTCCCTTTGCTAGTGTCCCTTAAGTCCTTCCTGCTGCAGACTCTTTCCCTCAGTTAAAAGAAAGCTGATCACAACTCATAGACTTCTTTGTCCCTCCCCTCAGAACGCCCTCTTCCTACTGGGAAGTCCTTATGTGAGTCTAGCCTTAGTGGTATTGCTGTAAGGACATTTGTGCCAAGCCCCAATAGGTCCCTTTACCCCCGGAACCATATTCTCCTCCAGCCCTTGCCCCATTCCAACCCGGAAGCCCCCACTGTCTGCCCACAGTGCCTCACTCATCTCGAGGAAAAATGTCCGCGAGTCTATCCTGGATCCTTCTTGCTGCAGGAAAAGACCATTTTTTAAATCAGGTGTGAATAAACGGAGGTGAAAACCCTTTGAAAGGAGTAAGAGTTACTGAGGGTGGGAGCTGAAACAACACGGGGTTTCCAAGACAGTAGGACTTAACCCGTTTTTGGAAAACTGAGGCCCAGAGCCAGGAAGAGTTTCCCATGGGTCTGGCCGAGGCCAGAGGTGGCCATAGCCTCAGGCTGACTGTTGACCCTCAGACAAAAGCGGCTTGTCTGGGCAGCGGGAGGGAGAGAGGGAGGGAGGAGGGGCTTGGAGGGCAGGCGCCCAGCCTTTCCTATTTAGGGCAGAAAGACTACAAGGCTGCTCCGAAGCACCGCCCCAGCTTCCCCTCCCCGGCTCTCCTAGGGCTCTCCTGACCCACCCCCACCCGCCCAGAACAGAAGCCCCCGTCTGGGCCTGTTTATGCAAGGAAGGTCAACAAAGCATTCCACTGTGGGCTCCTGCCCTGGTGTGAAAAGATTATCATGGCGGAGTCATCTCTGAGCAGAGTAGAACCCAGGAAAGCAGCCAGACTGTGCAGCATCAAAACCTCAAAATCAAACCCGTTGCCGTCCAGTCGATTACGACTCATACCAACCCTCTAGGACAGAGTAGAACTGCCCCATGGGGTTTCCAAGGCTGTGAATCTACAAAAGCAGACTGCCACAGCTTTCTCCCACAGAGCGGCTGGGGGTTTTGAACGACCTTGTTTTGGTTAGCGACTGCACCACCAGGGCTCCGTGCAGCATCAGGCTGCCCACATACCCCATGTCATGTCCTCCCACTAATGGTCCCCTTGGTCACTCCGCTCTAGCCACAACGGCCTCCTTGCTGTTCTTTGAACATGCCGTGTATGCTTCTACCCCAGGGCCTTTGCACTGGCTGTTCTCTCTGTAGGACAGGTTTCATCCATGTTTCCTACTGGCTGACTCCCTTGCTTCACTCAGGCGCCTGATTACACAGTCCCTTTTCTGACCAAACCAAAACCAAAACCTGTTGCTGTAGAGTTGATTCTGACTCATGGCGACCCCATGTGTTACAGAGTAGAACTGCTCCATATGGTTTTCTTGGCAGTGGCTCTGCAGGAGAAAGACCTGACAATCTTCTTCCATAAAGATTATAGCCAAGAAAACCCTCTAATCTAAATTGACTCTAAAGCACCCAACAACAACAAATCATCATGGAAGCAGATCACCAGGCCTTTCTTCCACAGCACCACTGGGTGAGTTCGAACTGCCAACCTTTAGGTTAGTGGTTGAGTGCAAACTGTTTGTGCGACCCAGGCACCTCCTTCTCTGAGCACTCTGTCTAAAATAGCTCCCCTGTGTTTTTTACATAGCAGAAATGACTTCCTGGCTTAAAATTATATATCGATCTGTCACTTGTTTATTGTCTGTCTCACTAGAACATCAGCTCCTGGAGAGTAGGGATTTTTGTTTGTTTTGTTCACTACTGTGTCCCAAGTGCCCAGACCAGTGCCTGGTACAAAGGAGGTGCTTGGTAACCATTTGATGAAAGAGTTAATGTCTACAATGGAATACTATGCAGCTGTTAAAAATGAAATAATTTCAGTATGGAATCATTGCCAAGATCCATGTTAAGTGACAAAAGAAAAGTAAAAAATTTATAGTAGGAGTGTGAGAATCACCTGGAGGCGTGTTAAAACCCAGATTTCTGGAACTGACTTCCAGTTTCTGACTGGGGCCTGGAGGTTAACAGTAACACCATTAGAAAGCCCTTTTGCTAGTCTCCCTGAAGCCCTTCCTGCTGCAGACTGATTCTTTGAGAATTTGCGTTTTGAACAAGTTCCCACGTGATCTGACACAGCTGGTCCAGGGGGCCACACTTTGAGAACCACTGGCATAGATTCTGGGACCTTACCCAAGAAACTGGAATTTGTAAAAAAAAAAAAAAAAAAAAAAAAAAAAAAAAACTAAAGCAAAGCTCTACATGTCTTGGTATGTAAACTGTTTTTGTGAGTCCAGGCACTGGAAGAAGTCTGGAAGGACTCACAGTAAGGTGACAATGGTGTTGCTCTCAATTGAGGGGGTTTAGGGGGTCAGGGGAGGGAAGTGGGGAGTGAAGTGTTTAAGGAGGCATGACTTGGAGCCAAATTGTTGTTGTGTGCTATCGACTCAATTTTGCCTCATAGCGACCCCACCCATGTGACAGAGTAATGTTACAGAGTAGAACTGCCCCATAATGCTTCCTAGGATGTAATCTTTACAAAGGCAGATCTCCAGGTCTTTTCTCCTATGGAGCCACTGGGCAGGTTCAAACTGTTGACCATTCAGCTAGCAGCCAAGTGCTTTAACCAGCTAGGGTCTAATCCCAGCTCTGCCACGTCCTAGCTGTGTGACCTTGGGAAGGTTACTTCACCTCTCTGAACATCAGTTTCCCCATCTGTAACATGGGCATCATACAATTCTCTCTCTTATGGAGTTATTGTGCAGATTTAATGAATTAAAAAAAACAGTTCCTTTAAAGCACTTAATAAATGCTAACTTTTCTTATTATATGAAAGCTATAAATTTCTTACAAGCAAAATATAAATTCTGTTTTTACTTGTGCAACGAAAAATAAATGTAGAAAACGATTTTTTTTTTTTTTTTGTAAGGTCTGCAGGTCTAATTTCAGTTCTACTACGGGGAAGAGGGAAGAGCAGGAACTGGGGGCAGGGGCAGACAGGAGAGGCCTCCTCCCCCAGCCGAGACCCCTTTCCTCCCAGCCACCTCAGTCTACTCCCATCATCCCCCGCCCCAATAGCAAGTCCTTTATTAGCTGCAAACAGGTGAATCTTTAACACAAAGGACCAGAAGGTCCTTGGCCTGAATCTGGCCGCCTGCCTGCTCTCATGCCCCTCATCCTATTTTTGCAAGCCCTTTTGTAAGTGGCCTCAGGCCATTCTGCTCAGGCAGGTGTAACAAGGGTGTGGTCAGGACCCCTGGAGACCCCAGTGCCCACACTTTCCCAGACCTTTGCTTCTCTCAGCTCATATTTCCTAGTCGGGATCCAATGCCCTTCATCTCTGTTAGGAAGTCCTTCTGCAAATCTAACTTAAGTCCTTTCTGCTGGAACCCCCAATGGCAAGCTCTGGCCACACACATGCTTTCCTTCTTTGGAGAGAACAGGACCCAGGGAGCCCCCGCCCTTTAATCCAGCGTTCTTGCCTCTATTCTCTGAGATACCCCTAGTTTTTACCTGGCATCCTCATCATTCCTATTAAAAAGTAATCAAGTCTAACTGGAGTTTTTCTTGCTGCAAAGAGAGTGTATGGGGGGGGGGTCAGCTTCATAAGACAAGGGTTCAGGGATCAGAGGAGGCTCCCACCCCCTCCTCAGAAGGATTTAGGAACCTCCAACATCAGAGGAGTTTATATTTAGCGCTTCTCTGCTCCACCCTCAGTGCGGCTGTCTCCCTCAGCCCTCCCGCCGCCACCGCCTCCTCCCTGATGCCAGGACCGAGTTTGCCTGGAGACTGTGAGGGGGAGAGGCCTCCCCACTACCATTTCAAGTCAGCCAGGGAACCGAGGGGTGGGGGGACTCCAAGGGGCAGAGAGATAGGGAGAACGAGGGGTAGAGAGAGGGAGATTGAGGGACGGGGGGGGAAGGGGGGTCCGAGGGGCAGAGAGACAGGGAGATTGAGGGATAGAGAGATGAGGAGACAGATGGATGAGAGATGGGGAAACGGAGGGGCAGAGAAAAGAGGGGACCGAGGGGAAAAAGAGGGGAGAGACTGAGGTACAGAGGGAAGGAGGACACTGTTACCCATACCCTCTTCCTCTCCTCCCTGGGATGGGAGGCACCTTTCGGAGCCCAGACAGCTTGGGTGGGGGGAGCTGGTGAAGGGCCCCCACAATCCGTCTCCAACTTTAGGAGGGGGTGGGGCCTCCCACAGCTGTTTCTGCTTCCCCGAGAAGAATGTGTAGGGTCCCGCTCGGAACGGGGGAGGGGCTGGGCTTGCAGCCCCGGAGTCTGGCTTCAGCTCCCCTCCCCACTCCCCATCTGGGGAGCGGGCAGCCGAGGTCAGCCGCTGAGAGAGCCCCCTTCCCCCCAACCTCGGCTCAGATTTCCCCAAACGGGAAGCTCTGGCCACACACAGGCTTGGGGATGGGATCAGCAAGTGGAGCCAGGGTCTAGGGCCTGGCGGGCTAGGGGGAGCTGCTGGAGGATGGGCGGGGACAGATAGAGACCGAGACGTGGGGCAGGAAAAGAAAGAGGTGCAGCAATGCAGGAAGGGAAAACCAGGGAAACAGAGAGACTCAGAGAGACAGAGACGGAGAGATAGAGGGTTAAGAAAGAGAGGCAGACATAAAGTCACAGTGATGTGGGGATATGGGGAGAGTAAGAAAACCCAGGAAGAGATCAGGAGAATGAAGGAATGACACAGAGAGGGAGAGAGGGATGATGCCTCCTTAAATCAATCCGGAGACCACGGTCTCATTTTCCACCTTTAGAGCGCCAAGGAAGTCCACAAGTCAGGTACTCCCATGCTGCCTCAACCCACCGCCTCTGGGATCAAGGAGGGTTGGGAGCAGGTAGGAAAGGAAAGGATATGTAACCCGAGGGGCAAGATCCCTGTAGGGTGCTCAGGGACCGTGAGCTTCCTCTCAGCAGTGATCCCTCCCCCAGGAGGCCCTAAAGCCCCCTCCCCCATTCTGCCCCCTCCAGAGATCTCTAAGCACACCGGGATTAGGGAAGATGGAGCCCTGGTAGCCCGGCCAGGAGCGGGGCATGTTTGGATCACGGCTGTGTGGGCTGTGTGACCTTCGGTGAGTAGCTTGCCCTCTCTGAACCTCAGTTTCTTTCTCCGTACAATGGGGACGATCACCTGCTATCTCCCAAGCTCCAAGGAGACCACGCATGCAAAGTATTCGGCGCCCGGCTTGACACATACTTGGCGCTCAGTAGGATTTTTCTCTGGTAAGGAGGTAGGGGATGGAGCCTATGCATCTCACGAGGCCCTAGCGGAGGCGATGCAATCTCCACCACCACCTTGCGTCCGGGTTTGGAGGCGGGAAGGCCAGATCCCGCCCGCTGCCCGAACTCCCCGTCCCTACCCCCTTCCTCTCCCCTCCTACCCCTCGCGATCGGGACCGGTGTCTGAGCATCCAACCAAGACAGACTGACAGACAGACTGGGGGAGGGGCGGGGACGGACGGACTGGCAGCCCCTCACCAGCTGCTCCTCCAGGGCCGCTGCGGCCCGGCGCGCCGCCGCCGCATCTTCGTCCTCCTCGGCGTCCTCCTCGTCCTCGGCCTCGGCGCCCCCCATTCCGGGCTGGGCTAGCCGCAGCGCCTGCTGCACGCGGTACTCCTGCCTCTCCCGGAGCCAGTGCAACTCGCAGAGGCCGGCCAGGCTACCCTCCAGCCAGCCCCGCAGCCGGCCCCGCTCGGGGCTCACCGGGAACGAGAAGGCCCCGATCATGGCTGCGGCCCCCCGCCCCAGCCTGGCCGGGCCCCGCGGCCACCCCTCTCCCGGTCCCACCTCCTCGCCCCAGCAGCCCGCCCGCCGCCCGCCCGCTGGCCCGGCTGTCACCGTCTCATCTGCATAGACGCCCGCCCATTGGGCCGCCCACCGGCGCCTCATCTGCATGACCACGCCCCTGGCTACAGAGCTACAGCCGCCTATTGGCTGGTCCCCGCCCTTGGGAAGACAGTCGGCCGTGCGGCCGCACCTTCCAACACGACGCATGCTCGCAACTGCCTACTCGCTCTGCTTACTGGTGGCCTCGCCACGCCCCCCGCGCGCCTACCTTTGGGTCCAGGCCACACCCCCCACGCATCACAATAAAATACGTCCGCCCTTGCTCCGCTACCATTGGTCCGTGCCTTCCCGGCCCCGTGGCTGGTTCCGCCCCCTTGCGGGCGAGCTCGGGCTACCATTGGACTGTCCGGCAGGACGGGGAGTTGGTGATCTATAAATAAAGAATGGGTCCATGTGACAGTTTGGCTGTTGCACCTCCCCCTTTCCCAACCCTTCTGAGGCAGAGCAGGGGGCGGGAAGGGTTAGGGGGGTGAGCCCTGATTCACCTCCTCTTCCAGGAAGACTTCCTAACTTAGTGTAACTCAGCTGTAAAAGAAGAGGCTGGTCCACCTTTCAGCCAAAAGATTAGACAGACCTATAAAACATGTAATAACACGTGAGGAACAGTGATGCTAAGTTTAATCAAGTATAGGAGACCGAATGGGCAGCACCTGCCCAAAAGCAAAGAGGAGAAGGCAGGAAGGGACAGGAAAACTGGAAGAATGGACAGGAATGGACACGGAGAACCCAGGGTAGAAAGGGAAAGGGGGAGAGTGCTGATACATTGTGGGGATGGCAACGTATGTCACAAAACAATCTGTGTATAAGTTTTTGAATGAAAACCTAATTTGCACTGTAAACTTTCACCTAAAACAATGAAATTTTTTTAAAATGCTGAAATGGCAGAAGTTTTGTAATATATATTTTTTATCAGGATAAAAGATACAAATTTTAAAAAAAGGGAGGGGGGCCAGGGCTAGCTAATACTGACATTCTCCGATAAAAATTATGCTTCTAAGAAGACCTGGCTTCACAGTCTTGCGACCCGTGCCACGCGCTTAGAAGAATCCCATGTTTGGTTTAATGCTTTGCTGTCGCTGTCTTGAAATTCTTTTTTTTTTTTTTTTTTTTTTTTTAACAAGGGGCCCTGAGCTCTACAAATTAGGCAGCCGGTCTTGCTTCTAAGAATGTAAGATTGATTGTATCCCACATTCTGGAATTATAAGACCCCGGATGGAAGCTTCTATGATTCGGCCAGAATAGAATCTAAGTATCTTTTGTCCCCCAGGTGCTGTGGTGCTTTGTGTCCACTGTTCTACGATTCCAGGGGCCTTTGTTCTACGTTCTGAGAGGCTTTGTTCTCAGCCTTCTAAGATGCTCTGTTCTCAGCGTTCTGTGGTCCTAAGAGTCTCAGTCCGACAGCCATTTCCAAGGTTGCCTCCTCCCTTCCCGGGCTCCGTGAGCGGGTTAGTGCCCCCTCAGGTGGCCAGCCTGTGTCACTACGCCGAATGTGCCTCCCTACAATCTTCAGGAGACCTAGTTCCGATACTCCTACCCATTTCTCAGACAGACCTTGACTCCCTAAAAGCCAGGGGCCTGGAAGATCATGTGAGAATGATGTCCCCTGCACAAGGCGACTTTCTGGTCATGAGCTGGAGAAACACTTGTGAACACTTGGATAGTGGATAAGAGCAAGGACTTGGGAGTCACATGGCCTGGGGGTAAATCCCAGCTCTGTCACTTACTGGCTGTGTGACCTTGGGAAAGCAGCTTAGTCTCTACGTACCTCAGTTTCCTCATCTGTATAACGGGGGTCGTAATACATAAGGTTATTATGAGGATTAAATGACATACGTGTCAAGGGCATGGAGCAGTGCCTGCCACATCACTTATAAAGAGCCACAGAAGGATTTGATAAATAAGTAAAAAGAAATAAAAAAAAATATGTTGCTGTCAAGTGAATTTTGACTCATAGTCACCCTGTAAGACAGAGTAGAACTGCCCCATAGGGTTTTCAAGGAGAGTTGGTGGATTCAAACTGCTAACCTTTTGGTTAGCAGCTGTAGCACTTAACCACTGTGACACTAGGGCCCCAAAAAGTAATCTAGTGGATGTCAAAGAGAAAAATGAATTTGGACTTTAGTGGAGACAAATTTTATTCAGTCCCTCATCTTGTTCTAGACGAACCTAATCTGTCCTTGAACAACTTTGATTGTCCAACAATTGAGAAACTATGGCGGGGGGGGGGGGACTGGTAGAGGTCTGGAGAACTCTGGACAAGATTTTCGAAGTAGTCAATGTCTGGGATGATATCAGAATTGGTTTTTCGTCCCTGCTGTTTGTGCAAGACCTGTTCAGCCATGTTAAGCCTGGTACTAATTTAGGGTTCTGGTCACCAGGAGTTGAGAAGGGAAGATAATTATCCAAGTTTGAATAGGCCATAATACCAGTTGCCATCAAGTCACCTCTGACTCATGGTGACCCTGTATGTGTCGGAGTAGAACTGTGTTCCACAGGGTTCTCAATGGCTGATTTTTCAGAAATAGATCACCAGGCCTTTCTTTCAAGGCATCTCTGGGTGGACTCAAACCTCCAACCATTCAGTTGCAGGTGGGTATGTTAACTGCACTACCCATGGAGTCCAATGAGTTTGAGTCAACCTGAAGGCAACTAGTTGTGTAATCGCAAGGGTCCTTATAAGAGAGAGGCAGGAGGGTCAGAGTCAGAGAAGGAGATGTGATGAGAGAAGCAGAGGTTGTAGTGATGAGTTTTGAAGATAGAGGAAGGGGCTATGAGCCAAGGAATGCAGGAGGCCTCTAGAAGGTGATTCTCCTCTAGAGCCTCCAGAAAGAACACAGCCCTGCCTATACCTTGATTTTAGCCCCATAAGACCCATTTCAGACTTCTGACCTCCATAGCTGTTAGATACAGACTCGTGCAGGCTTAGGTGAGGGCTGTGAGTCAGATGTTTGGGCTGTCTTGCCTTCAGGAAGGGGCTTAAACTCTATGGGCTGTTGAAAGTCAGTGAGGATATACTCTGCTTGGAAATCTCCTGGATGTTTAAGCTAAGAGCTGTCCACACATCCATACAGTTCTTTCCTGGGGCTATGATTGGAGACGGATTTGTTGCTCTGTTGTCCACACAGCTGGATCTTAGACTGATCAGTTGTAGAGGGGAAGATGTTCCAGATGGAGTCCAAGGGACATTCCCTCATGGTATTTGCTCTGACATATGCCTCAGAGGTGTTATAGCACCTTTGGAGAGCCTCATTTACTGAAGTCCATTAAAAAACACAGAAAACCAAACCCAGTGCCATCTAGTCGATTCTAACTCAAGGCAGCCCCTAGCGTTACAGAGTAGAACTGCTCCATAGGATTTTCTTGGTTGTAATCTAACGGAGGAGCCCTGGCGGTGCAGTGATTTAAGAGTTCAGCTGCTAACCTAAAGGGTGCCAGTTCAAATCCACCAGCCCCTCCTTGGAAACCCTACAGGGCAGTTCTACTCTGTCCTATAGGGTCGCTAGGAGTTGGAAATGACTCAACGGACAATGGGATTTTCTTTTTCGGAATCTAATGGAAGCAGATCGCCAGGACTTTCTTCCACAGTACCACTGGGTGGGTTTGAACAATCGACCTTTAGGTTACCAGTCAAGCACAAACCATTTGCTCGACCTAGGGACCTGAGGCACATTTAGCTTTCTCAAATAAAAGAGCTATATTTCCAGACCAACTGCAGATGGACAAATTGATATAAATCATGAAGTCAGATATTAGCCTGAATTGGTTGCTAAATTCTTCTTTCTGCATGGCTCAGGAAGGTCTTTCACTATGGTGTGTAAGTCTGAGTGTGACTGAGGTTTAAAGACAACTTGTTCGGGTGCATGCTCAGATTATTCACCCTCAGCTGTGGGTGGCAAAGTGCCGAGAGTCCAGGTGACAGTGAGTGTCTTAGTTATTTAGTGCTGCTATAACAGAAATACCACAAGTGGGTGGCTTTAACAATTTATTTTCTCACAGTCTTGCTGTTGCTGTCCTGCGCCATCCTTACAATCATTGCTATGTTTGAGCCCATCGCTGCAGCCACTGTGCCAATCCATCTCATCCAGAGTCTTCCTTTTTTTCACTGACTGTCCACTTTACTAAGCATGATGTCCTTCTCCAGGGACTGGTCCCTCCTGATAACATGTCCAAACTATGTGAGACGAAGTCTTGACATCCATGCTTCTAAAAAGCACTCTGGCTGTACTTCTTCAAAGACAGATTTGTTTGTTCTCGGGGCAGTCAATGGTATATTCAATATTCTTCACCAACACCGTAATGCAAAGGCATCAATTCTTCTCCAGTCTTCTTATTCATTGTCCAGCTTTCACATGCATATGAGGCAATTGAAAATACTGTGGCTTGGGCCAGGCACATCTTAGTTCTCAAAGTGACATCTTTGCTTTTTATCACAGTTTAGGAGGCTAAAAGTCCAAATTCAGGGCACCCGCTCTGGAGGAAGGAACTTGTCCCTTCGGGTTCTGTTTCCTTGTTCCTTGGAGATCTCCACGTGGCTTGGCATCAATGTTTCCCTGACATGCTTACTAAATCTTCTCATTTTATATCTTATAAGAGACTGACTCAAGACGCACCCTACACTAATCCTGTCTCATTAACATACCAAAGAAACCCATTCCCAAATGGGTTTATGACTACAGGCATAGAGGTTAGGATTTACAACACATTTTTGGGCGACACGATTCAATCCATAAGAATGGGTAATTGGGGATCTGGAAGGCAAGGGTCAAAGGAGGTGAGAGGTGGATACAAGGAGGCAGCAGTGAAATGAGGGTGCTGGAGGGGGTGAAAGAAAGGATTGTGAAGTTCAAAGAGATCAGGAGGGGGTGGGGAAGGAGAGGAAGAAGTATTCCCATGCGAACAGCCCTTACGTGATTGCAGGATTTGGGAGAGGTAAGAGGTATTTTGTTTTTCAGCTTCCTTATACTAAGCGAAGAAAGCTGACTGCTGCTTAAAGGAGATCTTGGACCCTCAAGATCTGAGAGCTCCCTGAAGGCAAACAGGTTTAGGGAGGTCCCAGTTCCCCAAAGGGGCCATTGAAGTTTCAAGTTGCCTTTAGTGAAGTTTTGCCATTTCTGGAGGGATTGGACTGAGTCACTGGATGGTGAGCCCCGTGAGAGTAGGGCTGGGATGCTCTTGGTCACCGGTGTCCTCAGCATCACGCAGCCCAGTGTGACAAATGGATGAACAAGTAAATGAGCACATTCAGTGTGTAGAGAAGTCATCACGTCAACTAAATATTATATATTGTTTCTACTATGGACCACACAAGCAAACCCGTTACTGTCAAGTCAATTCCAACTCCTGGTAACCCCGTGTGTTACAGACTAGAACTGAGCTCCCTAGGGTTATCTTGGCTGTAATCTTTACAGAAGCAGATCATCAAGACTTCCTTTGGTGGCACCGCTGGGTGGGTTTGAATGGCCAACCTTTTGGTTAGTAGCCCAGTGCAAACCATTTGCGACCTATCTTGTGCCAACTGCATTGTTGTTATAGTTATGATTATTAGTACCACCACCAAACAAAATTTAATCTTAAAAAACCATGAGATTGCTTTTCTCCAAATCCTTCTGCCCCTCTGGTCATGATCCCTCCTCCTTTTCCAGTTCTTCCTCCATTACTCTTCCCTCTCCTCCTTACACTACCCCAAACTTTTCCTTCTTCTAGTGTTCTGTCAGAAGCGACTGGATGACACCTAACAACAAGTGTTCCCTTCTGGCAGTCCTCCATACCTCCGCCTCCAGGCAGCACTCCTTCATGACTCTTCATCCCGGAATCTGGGCTCCCTTCCGGTCTCCTCCCCCTACTTTCCATCCTCCCTCCATCCAGCCTTTCCAGATAGTCCTTCTTCCAGGTGAACTCCATCTTGGTGAACGAACAGACTAATGATTCAAGCGTGTGGCGTGGGCATAGGCCAAAGCCACTAGGTCAAAGATGAGTCCGTTTTAATTGTTAGGGAGACAGAGAAGGGCCTTTGGAAATGACCCTGTGAACCCCATCCCCATGCCCCCACCTCTCCGTCTCCAGGGCGTGTCCCCTCCAGTTAGGGTAGAAAGCCTCTTCCCCTAGAATAGTTCGTAGCTGGCATTCGGGTGAAAGGCAGGTCCCCGAGGGCGGGAGTACAGGGCCTCAGAGGACGCTAACGCGCTCGGCCAGCCCCTGCATCTCGTGCTCCTGTGGCGGGAGGATTCCACTGAGCTCCGCATCGAAGGGCAGCCCAGGCCCGGGCAGCGGGTGCTCGGTAATGAACTGCTCCCAGCGGGCGTCGTCGCTCTCGTGCGTGATGTACCGCTCTCCCATCTTCCCCTCCAACTCTCGGAGGTCCAGCCACGTCTGGTACTCCTACGCCCGGGAGAACAGGGATTAGCGTGGGTATAGCAAGAGCTCCGCTCTATATCGTCTGCGCTCCCAACGCGAGGCCAGGCTGCAGCTGGTACCCAGCAAAACGAAGCCACACCCTTCCCAAGGGACCCAGCCAATAGAGAATTAGCTCCACCTTTCTACAGCCCAGCCAATGGGAGACTCGGCCTGCTGGCCCAGTAAGAGACCTAGTCCCACCCCTTTCTCCAACTCAGCCAATGGGCAGCCCCACTCCCTTTGCTCTCAGCCCCGCCCCCTGCCTCACCTGTAACCAGGAGTGGCTGAGAGATTTGTCTACGCTGTAACGCTTGCGCATCTTCACCTGGAGCAGGTTGTTGATGAGGTCAATGGCTGCGGCAGAAAGGAGAGATACAGCTCAATTCCTGCAGGGTGAGGGGCTGCCCCTCTGGCAACAGGCCACCCAGCCTATCTGCCGGCCATCAAGACCTTCTGTACTGGCCCAGAGGCTCGGAAGCCTCATCCAGACCAATCACTCAATTACCTACCCCCTCATCCAATCAAAAGCTTGTTTCTTGCCCTCAGGCTCACACACGCACTAGCCTCAGTTCTACATCTCTTCACCAATTCCCTGCCTGTTACCCCATTCCTATGTTACAGGTTGAATTGTGTCCCCCCAAAATATCTGTCGCAAATCCTAACCTCTGTGCCTGCAGTTATAAATTCATATGGGAATGAGCTGTCTTTGTTATGTTAATGAGACAGGATTAGTGTAGGGTGTGTCTTGAGTCTATCTCTTGAGATACTGAAAGAGAAGCAGAGATGGGGGAAGAGAGACGTCAAGCCACAGTGAGATCGCCCAGGAGTGGAAGCTCAAGAGACAATGACCTTCCTCCAGAGTCCACAGGGAAAAAGAGAAGCCTTGCCCTAGAGCCGGCACCCTGAATTCGGGCTTCTAGCCTCCTAAACTGTGAGAATATAAATTTCCGTTTGTTAAAGCCACCTACTTGTGGTATTTCTGTTACAGCAGCACTAGGTAACTAGGACAGTTTTCTCCACAATTTTTGTCATACACAGACAACTACCTGTACTATTCTCCACTTAACACCCATCCTTCTCCTTCTCTGTTGTCGTTAGTTGCCATCTGACACCATGTGTGCAGAGTAGAACTGTACGCCAAGGCTGTGACCTTTCGGAAACAGATCACTGGGCTTGTCTTCCAAGGCACCTCCGGGTGGATTTGAACCACCAACCTTTTACAGCTAGTAGTCAAGTGCTTAACATTTTGTGCCACCAAGGGATTCCAAATATTCTTATTTAAACTAACTCATTACCCAAGATATACTGTTAAGCGGACAAAGCAAGTTGGGGAACAGCGTGCACAGTCTGCCGCCTTCTGTGTAACAAGGGGAAATAAAATGTGTCCACATACTTGCTTACAAGGAGTCGTGGTGGCTCACAGTTTGTGCTCAACTGCTAATTGAAAGGCTGGCAGTTCAAACCTACTCAAGGGTGCTGTGAAAGAAAGACCTGGTGATCTGCTTCCATAAAGATTACCGCCAAGAAAACCTTATGGAGCCGTTCTACACATGGGGTTGCCACGAATTGGAATCAACTCAAGGCAATGAGTTTTTTGGGGTTTTTTTTGGTTTATTTGCTTACATACATGTAAAATCCCTCGAGAGAGAGAGAGAGACAGGATACTCATAATAGTGATTGCCTTTGGGACAAACGGCAAAGAAGCGAGGGAGAGAATTTTCACTGCAGACTCTTCTGTGTATTTAAAAATTTGAAGCATATAGTTAACTTCTGCCAAAACTGTTAATCTTTTGTTTTAAAATCAGTTTATATTTGCTTCAATTCACCTTTAAGGTTAAATATAAATTTATTTAAAATGAATACTTTAAATCACCTCATTCAGTGGAAATCCAATGGTCATTTGCCATGTCCACAAAAGTAAAATGAGAATAAAAACAATGATCTTAGATGCTAGTTAGTCACTGGCTCCCTGCAGAAAGGCCAGAGACTGAAACATCTGTTTCTTTTTCCTGTGAGAAGGAGGATTAGTGAGTATCAGGAGCTCAGGACAAACCAGCACCGCCTGAGACTCTCTCCTAGACCACAGGTTTGAAGGACAAGTCTTCACTGAGTGACTCCATCTGAGTATCGACTGCTCTAGTCAACACCCACAGATTCCCTCACGATTGTCCATCCATTCATGCACACTCCACATACATTTATTGAGGGGCTACGGAGTGGACCTCAGAAAGACAACCCTGGGGACCCCTAATATTACATGCTATGAATTGAATTGTAGCCTCCAAAAAGAAATATGGAAGTCCTAATCTCTGTACCTGGTAAATATGACCCTGTTTGGAAATAGGGGTTTCTTTTGTCATGTTAATGGGTCATACCAGAGTAGGGTGGGTCCTAAACCTAATCTCTTCTGAGTGATGTCTTATGAACACACACACAGGTGAAGACAGATAGACAGACACACACACACAGAGCAGATGCATCTATAAGCCCAGGAACCACAAAAATTGCCAGCAGCTACCAGAAGCTGAAAGAGACAAAAGACCTTGCCCTGGAGCCAATGCCCTGAATTTGGACTTCTAGCCCCCTGAACTGGGAGAAAATAAATTTCCGTTCTTTAAGGCCACTCACTTGTGGTATTTTTTGTTACAGCAGCTCTAGGTAACTAAGACATTATGCTACTCCAAGACTCAAGTCCATCTTCATTCTTATCTCTTAGTCTTTAGGCCCACCACCAAGACATTTTCCTGTACTCAGTAACCTCTACATCACCCCCTCTCTGCCTGCTCCATGAGGTCAAACCCCTCTAGGGCTCTTCCCCTGCTTCCCATGGCTGTGGATCTGATCACACACCCACTTCCCAGACCTCTCAAGGGAGCTTCTCCGCACACCATCCTTTCTGTCCAATTCACCAACAGGATTCCCAGAACCGAGGACTATCAGTACCAGGCACACAGTAGCACTTTACAGGTACTTATCAAATACATTTTTGTCTCCTTAACCTTCCTCCCACACTCCATCTGTCCTCCAGGGCTCCCTGGCTCAGGACCTGCCCCTTGTTCTCCTTCCACCTTACTGACACACCCCAGAATCTTGGCTCCGCCTCCAGCCCTCGCTCTCTAAACGTCTCACCCCCACACCTGGCTCCACCCCAAGGCTTCAGGCCGCAGGACTTAACTTTCCCAGGCCTGCCTCCCGTCCTCACCTCCACCATCTCCTGATGGGCCCAACTCACAAGGCCCAGTGCCACTACCTGCTCACGCTTTTAGACGCCAAAGCCCTTGGAGGCAGAGACCCCAATGTCCACCTCAGTCCTGGTACACTTCTCCTCGCAGTCGCACTCCTCTTCCTCCGCCAACTCCTAGGTGCCAGGCTGTGCCTATGGCCTCAGGGTTTGCCCTTGTAAGTTTCAAGGCCCCTCCTCATCTTCTGGCCCCGCCCCCAGATGGGCCCTCTCCATCGCTGGCCCTGCCCCACATGGGCCCTCTCCATCACTGGTCAGGCCCCCACACAGGCCCTCTCCGTCACTGCCCCTGCCCCACGTGGGCCCTCTCCGTCACTGCCCCTGCCCCACGTGGGCCCTCTCCGTCACTGCCCCTGCCCCACGTGGGCCCTCTCCGTCACTGCCCCTGCCCCACGTGGGCCCTCTCCATCACTGGTCAGGCCCCCACACAGGCCCTCTCCATCGCTGCCCCTGCCCCACGTGGGCCCTCTCCATCACTGGTCAGGCCCCCACACAGGCCCTCTCCGTCACTGCCCCTGCCCCACGTGGGCCCTCTCCATCACTGGCCCGGCCCCTTTATAGGCCCTCTCCATCGCTGGCCCGGCCCCTAGGTGGGCCCTCTCCATCACTGGCCCCACCCCTTGGCCCTCTCCATCACCAGCCTCACCCCCTGCCGCGGGCCCCAGGCTCTGGCCCTTCTAGTCCCCTGACCGATCTCTGCCCGAGTCACTCCCCTTACATCCAGCTGGTAGCCAAGCCCTTGTTCCTCCACCTTGCCCCTGGCACCTCCGCTTTTCTAGGGCCCATCCTTTCCTGGTCATAAATAAGCCCAAAGGCTCCAGGCCTCAGCCAGCGCCTTGAGAGGGTCGGCCCTTTCTCCTGACCATCCCAGATCTTTGGCCTCCTCAGGTCCTGTCCCTCTCCTGGTGCTGCCCTAAGCGGACTGAGTCTCACCCCGGTCCCCAAAGGCACCAGGCGTCTATCTCAGCACTTCTAGGGCAACTCGTCTCCAACTCACAAAGCCTAGTCTCAGCCTCAGTCTCTGGGTCCCTGGTTCTATACACGCCCCTAAGTCCTGACCCCAGGGTTCCGGGCCCAGAGAACCTGTCATTTACAGGACTGCCCTCGTTGCCCCGCCCCCCACTAGGCTCTACCCGCAGGGCGCCTGGTCTATGACCCGCTATTTCAGGACTCACCACTTCCGGCCCCGCCCACTCTCCCCACCCCCCACCCTCACCCCCGCCCCCCCCCACCCCCGCTGTGGAGCCACGCCCCCAGCCTGGCTAACCTCCCTTGGAGATGTGGCTCCAGGGGCTGGGCGGGTACATGAAGGCGGCATTCTGGATCTGGTCGTTGATGTCTTCGTCTTCATTGAAGGGGAATGTGCCGCTGAGGCTGACATACATGATTACGCCCACCGACCACATGTCCAGCGAGCGGTTGTAGCCCTGGTTGAGCAGCACCTCGGGCGCCAGGTAGGCAGGTGTGCCCACCACCGAGCGCCGGAATGACTTCTCGCCGATGATGCGCGCGAAGCCGAAGTCGCACAGCTTCACCTGTGGAGGGTGGAGGGGAGCAGGTCTGAGGGGGCTGTGAGGTCACCTCCGTCACCCTCACTGAAGCATTCCAGAGGAAATCCAGCACTGCCGTTACAAATTCTGATCTGAATACAAGCTCCTCCGCTCACTAGCTGAGTGACCCTGGGCTACTAGCGACTTCCCCTGTCTGTATGAGGAAGAACATAACAGCACCTTCCTCAAAGGCTTGTTTGAGGATTAAATGAATCAACCCATCAAAAGCTCATAGGACAATGAACGCCTGGCACACAGTAAGCGCTCAATAAATGCTACCAGCCGCTATATCTCTGTTACCCCCAGCACTTACTCTTAACCTCCCTGGGCCTCAGTTTCCTCTTTTGTACAATATAGATCCTGACAGTCCCAACCTTAAAGGCTGGTTGAGAGTAAATACATGTAAAGTGTTAGGGGTAGTGCCGGCAACAGAGGGAGCCTCAGTAACCTCAAGTGAAGGACCTAACTTGTCCAGCCCCTAGGCAGGGCAGACAGTAAACAATAAGCCTAGTAAGTAAGTGAATTAATTACACTGTATGTTAGAAGGTGGTATTACTGTTGTTAGCTGCCATTGAGCAGGCCCGTGATTCCTGGCAACCCCACGCACAACAAAATGAAATACTGCCCAGTCCTGCACCATTGCCCATGACTGGTTGTGGACCAGGCCGTTGGCTGGAAATCATCAGCTGATTCTCAGAAGTAGATCTCCAGGCCTTTCTTCCTAGTCTGTCTTAGTCTGGAAGTTAAGCTGAAACCTGTTCAGCATCCTAGCAACATGCAAGCCTCCAGTGACAGACGGGTGGTGGCTGCACATGAGGTGTGTTGGCCGGGAATCAAACCCTGGTCTCTTGCATGGAAGGTGAGAATTATACCACTGAAGCCCCTTATTCATATTTAGGGATGGATAATTCTTTGTTGTGGGGGACCATCCTGTTCACTATAGGCGGTTTAGCAGTATCCCTAGGCTTCAGATGCCTTAGCACTCCCCCTCAGTTGTGATTAACAAAAAAATGTCTTCAGACATTGCCAAATGTCCCGTAGGGGGCAAAATCGCCCCCAGCTGAAAACTATTGCTATAAATGGACGGTCCTTAGGCACATAGATAGGGCATGTCTTTGCTTACCATAGACCCCAAGGCCTCAAGATGGGGCTTGGACGTAAGAAAAAAAAAACAAAACAAATCCAAACCCAATGCCATCGAGTTGATTCCAACTCATGGTGACCCCATGTGTTACAGATTGGAACTGCTTGCTCCATAGGGTTTTCCTGGTGGTAATCTTTATGAAAGTAGTTTGCCAGGCCTTCTTCTCGTGGTGCTGCTGGGTAGATTTGATCTGCCAACCTTTAGGTTAGCAGCCAATCACAAATTGCGTGCACCACTCAGGGACATTTGGCACGTAGTAGCCACGCAATAATTTTTAGTTCGCTGAAAATGAGCCTCCAGCTTTTGAAATGAACCGAACCAAATGATATGGAAAATAAAGGAAAAATTTCACAGGTATGTGAAAGGGCTAAATGAGAACCTATAACTAAAGGTGCGTAAACACAGTAAAACAAAGGAAAAAAAAAAAAAGTTGTCAAGGAGTTGATTCCAACTCATGGTGATCCCATGTGTTTCAAATGCATTCCATAGGGTTTTCAATGGCCGATTTTTCAGAAGTAAATTGCTAGGCTTTTCTTACTAGCCGCCTCTGGGTGGATTCGAACCACCAACCTTTTGGTTAACAGCCAAGTACTTAACCATTAGTACCACCCAGGGACTCCTTAAACACCCATTACCCTTTGCCATCGAGTGATTCCGACTCATAGCGACCCTATAGGACAGAGTAGAACTGCCCCATAGAGTTTCAAAGAGCTCCTTTGGTGAGCAGCTGTAGCACTTAACCACTATGCCACCAGGGTTTCCCCCTTAAACACAGTAGGTGCTAAATAAATTTCAGCTGTTATAATCACAATTCTTGTCCAACCTGATTCCCATACTAAGGGGTTCTCACCTCCTAGCCAGGAGGCCTCCTAAAACAGTTTCACTAACAGACCCACAGAAGAAATTACCAGTTGTCCCCCACTTCTCCCCTCAATGTAATGGGCCACATGGCCACCAAGAATAAAGGCTACATTTCCCAGCCTCCCTTGCAGCTAGGTATGGCCATGTGACCAAGTTCTGCCCAATGGGATGCAATCCTTGCAAGTATTGCCTTGGAGAAGGGAAGAGGTACATCCACGTTCTCTAGTTCGTTACTTGCCTCCTTCCCTGTCGCCGGAAAGCAGACATAGTTGGGGGCCATCATGGACCACGAGGACCCAGCAACACCATAAAGAGGGCAGAACAACAAGGTAGCAGGAGCCTGGGTTCCTAACACCAAGAGATGGCTTTTTCGGCCCCAGAATGCTTACACTGAATTCTTCTTACATGAGTAAGAAACAGGCTTCCATCTTACTTAAGCCATTTTTACCTTGGGTCTCTGTTGCAGGAGCTGAACCTACATCTTTTTTAAAAATATATTTTTTTACTTTTGGGGGAAAATATACACAACAACACATACACCACTTCAACAATTTTGACACGTACAATTCAGTGACACTGGTTACATTCTTCAAGTTATGTCACCTTTCCTGACAACTTTTCCCAAACTACTTCACCATCATTAACATAAACTCATTGCTCCCTTACGCTTCTCATTTATCCTTTCGAGTTGCTGTTGTCCATTTGATCACATATAAATAATTCTTTAAAAGAGTATAATGCTTAATGCAGCCATCCTTTTCTAATTAGGCTAAACTATTATTTGTAGCTGAACCTACATCTTAATTAATACAACCCTCAGCCGCTCCCAGGATTGGCTAGAATTCCCAAAATCAGGAGAGAATGTAACTGACCTGGGGAAATGGGTCAGCTGATGCCAGCAAAACATTTTCTGGTTTCAAGTCACAGTGGACGATGTTCTTGAAATGAAGGTGTCGCAAAGCCACCAAGATCTGAGAGGAGGAGATGGGGTCAGTAAGAAATGTGCCTGCCCCAGATCCCACCTGCAGCAGCCAGCCCTCCAAGCCCCATCCAAGCCCTTCTCTGTACCCCTAAAGATACCCCCATTGGGGCAGGGGAGGCATTGGAGCACTAAAGACTCTGAGAAACCCCAGAACTGTTTACGCTGAGATGTTAGGACTTGAACAGAAAATTCTAGAAAGGTTAAACTGCAGCAGGTGGGCTGGGAAGATCCTCAGAGACCCTCTGGCACATGACATACTTCTGATAAAAATGAGCTATTAATAGAACAGGGGCTTTCAAGGAGATGCTACTGTATGTGTATGGTTCAAATTTATGAAAAGCATTTTTCACTCTTGAAAAAGCTGTAACACAAAACAACACATGTACAAATAAGACCTGAGTTATACACCAAATGTAAAGCTCTTCAGGGTTGGGGTGGGGATTCCAGAGCCAGGCTGCCCAGGTGGAAAGCCTGGCTCCCACACTTAATAGCTTTTGGTCTTGGGCAAATCACTTCACCTCTCTGGGTCTCAGTTTCCTCATCTGTAAAATGGGAGTAATAATAGTACCGGCCTCCTAGAGTTGCTGTGAGGTTTAAATGAGTTGATACATGCCACGTGCTTTAGGACAGCGTCTGGCACAGAGCAAACACTGTATGTTAGTGATTATTACCGGTGGTGGCAGTGGTGATTATTTTTGTGATAGCCTGTTGGTGAATGTATTCTTAGCGTGTCACAAAAAGGCCTCTCCTGCTGTATCTGTTGGAGTCCCTGGGTGGTGCAAACAGTTAATAAGCCTGGCTCCTAACTGAAAGGTTGGAGGTTGGAGTCCACCCAGAAGCGCCTCAGAAGAAAGGCCTGGCGGTCTATTTCCAAAAAAAATCAGCCATTGAAAACCCTACGGAGCACAGTTCTACTCTGACACATACGGGGTCATCATGAGTTGGAATCCACTTGACAGCAACTGGTTAGGCCGTATCTGTTAATTCAAGAGTATCCTGTGATAGCAAGGTGAACTAATTCAATAAACAAACAAAAAACTGTTACCATCTGTAACCACTTATCTATGGGAATCATGATTTTCCTTGATTCTGTGTAACCCCAACAAAATACCAAATACACTGGAAGCATAGAATGATGTTTAAGTGTGCAATTCTAATCTGTGTCTTCGAATATGTACATACCCTCACTGTTTTCACTGGCAGAGTTTGGTAAAGAGGTGTCATTTGAAAGCCACTGCTGGAGTCCAACCTCCTCATTCCACAGACAGGGACATCGAGATCCATAGATCTATGTGTACATCACCATCTCCAAGTTTTATGTTTGTTGATTTGTTTTTTTCCCGCAGTTAACATGGTGAACAAAGGGGACAGTTTGGAAGCTAGATAGATCCAGGTTCAAATCTTGGCCAGACTGCTACCTAGCTGGATGATGTTGGGCCAGAGGCTCGTAAATCCCCGTGCCTCAGTTTTTCTTATCTATACAATGGGTGTCAACGATACCTACCTCACAGGGTGGTTGTGAGGCCTAAACAAGATCGTGAGGTAAAGGGCTTAGCACAGGACTTGGGGCTGGGGCAGCCAAGAGCCTGGAAAGCAGAAATCTGCAGAGAGAGAGAGAGGAAGGGAGCAGGCTAAAAGAGAAGAAGAGGGAGAAGACCAGAAAGAAAAGTTGTTTCGATTGCTGAAGGTGGTCAGTCCCTCTCTCCACCCAAAGTCTGGGTGAGCCTCCTCAGTGGTCTCTGTCCCCACCCTGCAAGACAGGCTGACAAAGACAGGCACACTGCTTGGGAGAGTGGTGGCGCTGGGCTTGGGTTAAGGAAGCACAGTACAGGGGACTTTGCAACCAACAGAGATTTTGCAGAATAAGGTGAGGTACCAGCCAGATGGGAAAGTCTTTCTAGGCAGGATGTGAAACCCGGAAGCCATAACATTGTAAAAGTTAAACCCTGTGTGCAAACAAAAGCCATAAACAAAATAAAGAAGCAAACAAATACTGGGAGAAAAGAATTGAACAACACAATGACTGGATCTACTGCCTCCCATATACAAAGAGCTCTTACAATTCAATAACAAAAAGAGAATACTCCAACTGAAAAATGGACAAAGGGCACATAAAGCAGAGTGATTCAAAAAGAAATCCAAATGACCAATAAGCATATGAAAATATGGTCAACCTCATCCATAATTTTTAAACTGCCAAATAAAGTGACAAAGAAGTATCATTTTTCCACTGATAGGATTGGCAGTTATTTTTATCCAATGCTGCTGAGGAGTGAGAAAATAGGCACCCTCATGCTCTGTTGGTGGGAGCAAAACTTGAAAAGGATTTATACAATAAATGGACATCTTTGAAATTTTTTAAAGCACATTTCCCTAGACTCAGGAGTCAACTGCTTTGAAATTCTCCCACCAGAACACAATGTTTGTAGATAGATGTTCACAGGATGTTGTTTGCAATGGCGGAAAAATGAAAATGACCTACATGTTCAGCAACCAGGGATTTGGTGAAATCCATTAAGGGCTACAATTCAGAAGAAGAGGCAGATCTGCTGTGTACAGAAATGGGACAATCTCCCAGATCTATTGTTAGAATGAAGAAAGTAAGGGACAGAACAACAGACAGTGGTATATATGCCTCAGTGGGTCTCTGTCCGCATTGAAAATGCACACACACATACATGCACATAGCAAACAGAAAATCTGAGTAGAACACGAACTACTTTGGCATCACTGGTTAGAAGCACAGACAGTGGGTTCAACCCCACCAGCTCTGTAACCTGGGGCAAGTTACTAAACATCTCTGGGCCTCAGTTTCTTCAACTGTAAAGTGGGGATGATACATACTAACAGCACCTGCCGCATTGATTGCTGTCAAGATCAGTGAGTTAAAACAATGCCTGGTGCACAATGACAGCTCAACAAATGTGAGTGACCACTGTCATCATCGTCATCATCATGATCACCCTTTCCCATCCAGTCCCCACCTCTCTGGGTTCTCACTCTCTGGGGACGGGTCTCCCTCACTGGACTGTGAGGCCCAGGAGGGCAGGGCCAGGGCTGTCTCAGCCACCACTGGGTCCCCAGTACTGCCTACCACATGGCAGGGCACAGAGCAGGGGCTCAGGGAATGTTTGTTGATTGAACAACCAAATGAATGAATGAATGAACTCCCCACAGAAAGTCCTCTCTCCCCATTACTATATTGTGTTTTTATTTGTTTTTTAAGGAGCTCTTGTGGCGCAATGGTTGACAGTCGCTCCTAACAGAAAGGTTGGTGGTTCAAACTCACCTAGTGGCTCTGCGGGAGAAAGATCTGGTGATCTGCTCCCACAGAAATTACAGCCAAGGAAATCCTATGGGACAATTCTACTCTGTCACCTGGGGTCCCCAACAACAACATTGTTATTTTTAAATTATTATTACTCTATTATTTTCTGGAGTCCCTGGGTGGTACAAATGGTTAATACATTCAGCTGTTAATCAAAAAGTTAGCGGTTCAAATCCACCCAGAGGTGCTTCAGAAGAAAAATCAGCCATTGAAAACCCTATGGAGTTCAGTTCCACTCTGACACACATGGGGTCGCCATGAGTCAGAGTCGACATGACAGCAAATGGTTTTACTGGCTTATTATTTTCTATTGTTATTACTATGCTATTATTTTTTTCTATTATTATTACTGTATTATTTTTCTATTGTTATAATTATCACTCTATTTTTCCATTATTATTATTATCACTGTTATTGTTGCTGTGTGCTGTAAAGTCAATTCCGACTCATAGCGACTTCATGTGACAGAGCAGAACGGTCCCATAGGGTTTTCTAGGTTGTAATCTTCATAGGAGCAGACTGCCAGGTCTTTCTCTGGCGGAGGTGCTGGGTGGGTTTGAACCGCCAACCTTTTGGTTAGCAGCTGAGTGCTTAACCATTGCACCACCAGGTCTACTGCTTCTTCTTAATTACTCTTAATGGTTATCTATTATTTTTTTCTATTATCACTCTTGTTATTTTCCTATTATTATTGTTACTTTATTATTATTTTTCCATCCTCTATCTATCAGATTCCCACCCAGTGTCTGCCTGACCTTCCAGGGGATGTCTACTGGGGAGGGGGGAGCACCAGGGAGGAGGGAGGCAGCGGCAGGGGGCGCACCTGCGTGATGAGGAACTTGGTGAGGCGCTCGGGCAGCCGCCCCTTCTCACTGGACAGGATCATCTCCAACATGTCCCCGTGCAGCTTCTCCATCACCACAAATACCTTCTCAGGGGTCTCGAACATACACTCCAGGTTTACGATCCCAGGGTGCCGTAGGCTCTGGGGGGACAGGGTGGGGTGGTGGTCAGGGCCCAGGTCACCCACGAACTCAGACCCCAGACAGCAAGTCGTGGGAACAGGCAGAGGACAAACAAGAAGGAGGACGTTCCTGGGGGATGGCAGCTCCTTCCCTGGGTGGCACTGAGGGAGGGGAAGGGGCTTCCCAGGCCATGACCTGGGAGGGACCACTCTCCTTGCACCACCTCAGGGCCCAAAGGACCTTTACATCAAGGAATTCTGGGAGGAGGGGAGGGGAAGCCTGTAGAAGTAGGCAGGAGCCTGGTACATCTGTAACTCCTAAATCCATGTTCTCCTCCTTCCTTTCCTGGCCTTGCCCTGACCTAGCCTCTCCTTGGGCTCTGGGCTCCAGTCCCACCCGCTCCCCTCCATCCTCCAGGAGACAGCTAGAGAGGTCTTTCTAAAGTAAATACCTGACCTAACCCTCCCCTGCTCAAAATCCCTCTGTGGCTCCCTAGTGCCCTTGGAGAAAGCCCTCAGAGAAAGGGTTTGACCCCACCCTTCTCTCTGGCGTCACCTCCCACCACTTCCCTGAACTCCTTTAAGTTCCTAGAGCACCTCATGTCCCCTCTCATCTCCAGATATTTGCACAGGCTGGTCCCTCTGCTCAGAACACCTTCTCCTCCCCTTTAGTCGCAACATTCATATTCCCTCCTCCATGAAGCCCTCCCTGACAATACTCAGGCTAGGTCAGTTGTCCCCTGAAGGGAGCAATTGGGAAGACAGGGCCTTTCCAGGGTGAGGGCAGAGCTGGGGCACAGATCCTGGTGGTCACCTGCAGAATTGCCACCTCATTCCGGAGCTGGCTCTCCTGCTTGGTGGGGAACCGCAGTTTGTCGATGACCTTTACTGCCACATCCCGGCCTGTCTTCCGGTGCTTTCCTGGGCAGGGGGTAGGGGAGATGTGAGATGAAGGGAGAAGAACCTTCCAGTCCTCCCAAGAGGCACCCCACCCCTCGATGCCCCCGCCACTGAGAACAGCCAGAGTCGGACAAAGGTGGGTGGAAGGCCATCAAGGTGAGTCTGGGGAGGGGGGCGGGCAGGAGATATGCAAGGAACAGGGGGCCCTGGAATTAAAGATGGAACAAAGGAAGATTTAGAACCAATCAGAATCTAGGATTTAGTCCTGTGGCCAATCAGAGTGCAGGGTTTAGCCCCCTCCCTATTAATAACGGATCCCTGCCTGACAGGGAACACAACAGAGAGTCCCTGACAGAGAAGGAGAAAAGTGGGGTACAGAACTTAAATTCTAGTAAAAAGACCAGACTTAATGGTCTGACTGAGACTGGAGGGACCCTGGAAGACATGGCCCCCGGAATCTCTCTTAGTCCAGAAGTGAACTATTCCCGAAGCAAACTCTGCAGACAAAGATTAGACTGGACTATGGGATGTAAAAAACGACACTCGTGAAGAGTGTGCTTCTTAGCTCAAGTAGATACTTGAGACTAAATGGGCAGCTCCTGTCCGGAGGCGAGATGAGAAGGCAGAGAGGGTCAGGAGCTGGTTGAATGGACATGGGGAATCTGGGGTGTAAAGAAGCGTGCTGTCACATTATAGCGAGAGCAGCTAGGGTCACACAGCAATGTGTGTATAAATGTTTGTATGAGAAACTGACTTGAACTGTAAACTTTCCTTAAAGCACAATAAAAAATGAATAAATAAATAACGGAGCCCTGGTGGCACAGTGGTTAAGTACTCGACTGCTAAACAAAAGGTTGGCAGTTCAAATCCCCCAGCCGCTCCTTGGAAATCCTATGGGGCAGTTCTACTCTGTCCTATAGGGCTGCTATGAGTCGGAATCAACTCGATGGCAATGGGTTTGGTTTTATTTTATTAATAACAGGAAAAAGTACACTGGTTTTTCCCAGTGATAAAAGGAAATCCTGCAACCATCTGCACAAAAGATCTAGCTTTCTAAACTAGTTGCCATCAAGTCGATTCCAATTCATGGTGACCCCATGTGTGTCAGAGTAGAACTGTGCTCCACAGGGTTTTCAGTGGCTGACTTTCTGGAAGTAGATCACCAAGGCTTTCTTCCAAGGTGCCTCTGAATGGACTCGAACCGCCAACCTTTCAGTTAGCAGCCAAGTGCTTAACCATTTGCACCACCCAGGGTCTCCTAGCTTTCTAAGCCAATCAAAACAGGAGGTGTGAGCATGTGGCCAATCAGCACTGAAACTGTGGAGCTCAGAACAGCTTCTGTGTCCCCCAGGGTCCCCTCTGGGCCAGCTCTGAAGCACTCTTAGCTCCTACCTCCGTAGACCACTCCAAACTGCCCCGAGCCCAGCACCTCATCCGGAAAGATCTGGTAGACAGTGGCGATGTCCTGGGGGGTGGGGACAGGGAGAGTCAGGGTGCACGTGGAGATAGGGAAGCGGTTGAGGAGACTGGGGAGGGCTGGGGAGGTTGTGTGCATGGGAGGGGAGGGCCTCTTGGGTCCATGGGGTGTGGGCAGGGATCTCACCACATTCTCTTGGATCTGACTGTTGGACACAGAGATGCTCAGAGAAGCTTGTCCTGGGGAGAGGGAAGAGGCGGAGGTGAGGGTTGGGCACAGCATTATCTTCCCCCATAATTTCAGAGGCAGCCCGTGGAGCCAGACCACCTGGGTTCAAATCCAGGTGACACAATTTGGGACTTCAGGCTAGTGACTTGTCCAGTATGAACCTCAGTTTCGTCATCTGGACAATGGGGATAATAAAAGGATGGGAAAAAATCAAACGGCCCTCATAAGGCCATTGGGAGGACTAGGTGAGATGTTCTAAGGGCTCAAGAAGTGATGTCATAAATGATTTCTTTGAGCACTTCAGCAGCAAGGGAAGCATGCTTGTCCCATTTGACAGAGGAGGAAACCGAGGCTTGGGGGGAAAGTCCAAACTGACCTCAGCATCTTCCCCTAAACTTGTCCCCCCAGTAAACCCATGCAAAGCTGGACATCTGAAAAGTCCTTATCCTTCTGCCATTTGAACATCTCTCCCTTCCTTCCCTTCCCCATCCCCACAGCCTGGTCCTGCCCCAGCCTCCACCCTGGTCTCCCAGCCCCAGCCCGGCTCCCTTCACTCTCCACAGGGAAGCCAGAGGCATCTTGTTGACGCACAACCCTGCCTCTGCACCTCCCCTGCTCATAATCCTGCCATGGTTCCTCAATGCCCTTGAGAAGAAGTGTCCAAGTGTCTTAAATGGCCTAAAAGGCATAGTCAGGCCCCGTATCTACCTCGTCATCACCTACCATTCTGCGCTCCTGACACACTGGCCTCCTTGCTGGGCCTCAAATGCAGCAAGCTCTCGCTGACCTGCTGGCCTTTGCACTAGCTGTTCCCTCTGCCAGGAATGTTCTTTCCCTCATTCTGGACTTGGCTAAATCCTCCCCACCCTTCAGTCTCAGCTCAAATGTCACCCTGGGGCCATGTCAGAGGGCTCTCTAAAATGTTCTATATCACACTTGTTTGTATAGAATGCTCTAACATCTGTCACCCACACTGAGTTATGAGCCCCAGAGGGTGAGAAGCTGGCCTTCTCTGATCATCCTTTGCCTCTGCATGATGTGACTCCCCATGTGTTTTCCCCTATTGCACCTCTCCTCATCCTCCAGGTCTCAGCTCAGATATCACCTCCTCCAGGAAGTCCTCCTTTGACTGCTGTGCTTGGAAAAGGAGATCCTCTGGCTCCACTCATAGAGAGGGGAGGAGAAGGGAAGTTCGGAGGTAGACTTAAAGTTAGAGAGGGGGCTATAGGGGTGGGGTCAGGTGGGGCGGGACTAAAGCAAGAGAAGGCTGGGGTTTAGGAGCTTAAGGAGGAGAAGAGGCTGGGCCCAGCTGGAGTAAGGTCAGGCAGGGGAGGAGCTAGCCAGGGGGCAGGAGCAAAGCTAGAGGAAGGTTGGGTTTAGGGGGTAGGGTTAGGTGAAGGTGAGGCTGGGCCCAACCGGGGCAGGGCCAGGCAGGGGCAGTGCTAGAGTTAGGGGCAGAGCTGGCTGGCTTCCTTGGCCCAGCCCTGCCCACTCTGGGTGGTTACTGTTTGGGGGTGGGTCTGTCTCCTACACTGGGGTATAAGCCCTGAGAGGGCAAGCCCGGGGCTGTGTCAGTCACCACTGGGTCCCCAGCACTGCCCACCACAGGCTGAGCACAGAGGAGGCGCACAGAAAATGCATGAATTAAAATGTTCCTCTCTCACTGAGTGTACGTCAGTGGGGGAGGAACAACTCAGAAAAGGAGGGTGAGAATGGCTACACAAGTCCAAGAACGCAATCAATGGCACTGAATTGTACACGGAGAGACCGGTGAGCCAGTGTATGTTCTGCTGTGTATATTCTCAACAACAACAAAACTATTTTAAATTAAAAAAAAAAGTTCATCTCACAGTTTGGAGGAGGAGTCGTCACCCGCAACAAGACTTGGAGAGGGAAAGTGACAAGCCTAAGGCCACACAGCAGGTCAGGAGCCTAATAGAGACTTGACCCAGGTCTGCTGACTCCAGAAGCCATGCTCTTAACCTGACTTCCCCTGCCCCCCTCCCAGAACCCCTGCCCCAGCCCTCCCAGCCTACCCTCTCAGGGACCCAGGGTGGAGACTCACTGTGGGGTGTGTGGCCTGGGGCACTGGGTGCGTCCTGGAGGATGATGGGCATCAGAGCTTGACGGATGGCCATCTCCCAGCCCCGGGCTGCCTCGGCCCCTTGCCCGCTTGGCCCCCCTGGGGCCCCGCCAGGTGTCTCGCCCACGAAGTAGGTGGCATTGGCAGTGACGATCTCAAAGCAGTGGGGGTTGGTGCCCGGCGGCACGAGGCTGAAGTTCTGGGCAGACTCTATGGCGAGGATTTCCGACAGTGGAATCTCCTGGCAGGACATGGAGCCAGCATGGTTGAGGGCGCCAGGCAAACCCTGTGGCTCTCCCCACCTAACTCGGAGGAGCCCACAGGGTCTAGTCAGTGAAGAAAGGCCTGTATGGCACAGGGTGGTCAGGAAAGGCCTCTTGGCAGATGTGGCATTTAAGCAGACTAGAAAGGTAAGAAGGGGCCATCTGGCACAGGAGTGGAGGGAACACCACGTGCAAAGGCCCTGCGGTGAGGAAGGCTTGTTGTGTTCAGAGGCTACGCTGTGTCCCTATCAACGGGATGGTGGCTGGCACACAGTAGGTGCTCAATAAATGTTTGATGAATACATGAAGGAAAGGAGGTTAGGGTCAGGTCATACAGGGTCTCAAGGGGGGCAGGGATGGGCCTGGGCTTTATTGCGAGGGCCCTTGGGAGCCACAAAAGGGTTTTGAGCAAGGGAGGGCAAGTCCCTTTGGCTCTGTGTGGAGGGTGGGTAGGAGAGAAAGAGAGTAAAGTAGGAGACCCGAAGGAGGCTGGGTGGGACTGGGGGGAGAGAAAAGAGTATGCTTTGAAAAGTACTGAAAGAGAAAGAAGAAAGAAAGAAAAGAGAGGAAAAAAGGAAGAAAGGAGAAGGAGGGTGGAAGGGAAGGAAGGAAAAGAGAGAAAGAAAGACTGAGCGACTCCTGTACCTCAAAAAACCAGGTGATGAGATAGAGAACTGGGGGGTGGGGATGGCATCTGTGGTTTGAGCACCACAGAAGAAGGAGAAGGAACCACCGGGCCATGGGAAACTCTCAGGAAGACTCTCCAGGTAGAGGGAACAGAATGTGCAAAAGCTGTGAGGTGGGGAGGTGCTTGGTGGGTTCAAGGCACAGTTGGCTGGCAGTGGGGCCGCGACAGAGAGAACTAGGATGGGAGGGGGTAGGAAATCAGCTCAGAGTAGTGTTCGAGACCTGGAAGGCCTAGAGATAACAGCGAGGGCTCTGAGTTTTATTTGAAGGGCAATGAGGAGCCATTGGAGAGGTTTGTTTTTGTTTTTTAATTACAGTTTTATAATGACTCCTCTGGCAGCCAAGTGGGAAACAGAATGCGGAGGCGAGGGCAGACAAGGATCCAGGAACGGGGCTGCTGCAAGTGCCCGGGTGGGGGATGGTGGCTGGGACACAGTGGTAGCATTGGAGGTGGTGATAAACACCAATTAGGAATTCAAGAAAGTAACTGAAAAGAAATAATGGCAGTAGGTTCATAATTACTGAGTGCTTAATGCATCGCAGGCCTTAGGCTAATTGCTTTACCTGGGTTAGCTCTGCATCCCCACAACAGCCTTATGAGGTGAGTGCCACCATTGGAAGCGTTTGAGAGGTGACAGACGTGACTGAGGCACAGAGAGGTGACAGAGCTTGCCAGGGCAGGAATCAAGCAGGTGGCAGGGCAGCCATAGGGGTGGTTTGGGTTAGGTACCTGAGGGTAAGGGAGAAGGAGGGTAAAGAGGGGAGATTTGGGAGAGCCGGCCCAGGAAGGCTCACCTTGTAGTATCTGTTGGTGGTGTTGTTCTGGAAGAGGGTGATGCACTTGGAGTCCAGCCGCCAGTAGTGCCGCTTCCTCTGTGGGGAGGTGATAGAGAGGGTGAGGGCTGACCAACCCTCAGGCTGTTCCGAGACTGCTTGGGGTTCCTGGGGCCTGAAGGACCCTGTGCACAGCCCAGCCTTCCCCTGGCCAACTCCCCCCTACAACTCTAGCTCTGCCCCCACCCGGCCCCGCCCCAGCTGGACCCAGCCTCAATTCCCCCTTAAGCCCATCCCCTAAATCCCAGCCCTCCAATCACTTTAGTCCCGCCTCTCTAACTCTAGCTCCGCCCCACCTGGCCCCGGCCCAGCTAGGCCCACACTCATCTGCACCTAACCCCATCTCCTAAACCCAACCTTCCTCTAGTTTTAGTCTTGCCCCGCCTAACTCTAGCTCCACCCCTGCCTGGCCCAGCCCCAGCTGGGCCTAGCCCCATTTCCCCCTAAGCCCATCCCCTAAACAGCAGCCCTCCTCTCGCCTTAGTCCCACCTCTGTAACTCCAGCTCTTACCTCACCTGGCCCCGCCCCTACAACCCTGTCTCTAATTTTAGGAAACACTGGTGGAGTAGTGGTTAACAGCTACAGCTGCTAACCAAAAGATCGGCAGTTCGAATCCACCAGGCGCTCCTCGGAAACTCAATGGGGCAGTTCTACTCTGTCCTATAGGGTTGCTATGAGTCGGAATCGACTCGACGGCAACAGGTTTGGGTTTTTTTGATTTTCCAGCCAGTCCTTCTCCCCTCTATGTGCCTGTAGCCCCGCCCCACCCTTATCTGCAGCCCTGCCCAGATTTGGCCCCACCACTACAACCCCTTCCCTCCTCTCCCTCCAGCTTCACCCCCCCCCCCCGCCCTGCTCTTATATCCCCTTCCAACAACAACAACAAAAACCCGCCAACTTGATTCTGACTCATAGGGACCCTATAGGGCGGAGAAGAACTGCTCCGTAGTTTCCAAGGAACGGCTGGTGCATTCGAACTGCCGACCTTCTGGTTAGCAGTCGAGCTCTTAACCACTGCGCCACCAGGGCTCCACAGCCCCTTGGGTTACCTCTAATTTGGCCTCCAGCCTAGCCCAGCCCAACCTAGTCCCTATCCTGATGACCTCAACTCTCCTGTAGCTTTAGTCCCACCCCCTCCCTGACGCTGGCTGCGCCCCACCTGGTCCTGCCTCTCCCCTAAACTTGCCTTAGCCCCGCTTCTCCTCTAACTCCTGCCTGGTCCCGCAACTGGTCCCACCCTTTTAACTGACCCCTCTAATTCTAGCTCAGTGTCCAGCATGGCCCCGCCCACTCTACCCAGTTCCACTCCCCGACTAGCCCCTGCGCCTTCTCAAACTAATCCTACCCCCTTAACTCTAGCTCCGCCCCACGGGTCCCGTCCCGTGGCCTCAACCTTCCTCTAACTGTAGCCCCGCCCCCTCTCCAACTCCAGCTCGGTCGGCCTGGCCCCGCCCTGCACACTTACCAGGGTGTCCTTGCTGCTGTAATGAACCACCCACCCCTCGCGAAGCGTTGTGCTGGATTTCCGTGTTGTGTGTCGCACAGACTGCACCACTCTCATCAGGGGGATATACCCCAGGGAGCTGGGGAGGGAGGGAAGGGACAAGAAGTCACATGCAGAAAATGATCACTGGCACCTGGAGCCGCAGGGGGCACCTCTGGGCAGTTGCAAAAAAGTTTGCCACACACTTCCCCCTCCACTCCCCCCCCCCCCCCCCCCCCGTCCCCATGCGGTTTCCAGATTTCCCACAGTGAGGGAGGGGTCTCTTTAGGGGGCGAAAATGAGAATCTGGATTGCCAAGTCATTGCCTGTCAGGTCCTTGGGGATATCATCTCTACTCGTTGTACAGGCAAGGGGACTGGTTTAAGGCCATTCAAGTCAAACAGAGGCCAAAATGGTTGAAAGAAAAGGATATCATTTTCCTTTCTTTATAAGATTTTAGTGCTCTCTGATTAATAAGAGGTAAAACTCATTTAACACTTACTGCGTGAGGCACTCTTCTAGATACCTAACTTGTATTCAAGTAATTCTGACAACATCCCTGTACTGTAGGTACTACCTGGTGGCCTAGTGGTTAAGAGCTACTCTGCTACCCATAAAAGTCGGCAGTTCGAATCTACCAGGTGCTCCTTGGAAATTCTATGGGGCAGTTCTACTCTGTCCTACAGAGTCCCTATGAGTCGAAATCGACTCCACGGCAATCGGTTTGGGGTTTTTGGTTTACAGGTCGTCCCGACTTCCGACATTCGAGTTACCCCGAACTGCACCTAACCACCTGTTTTTTTTTCTTACATCTTATCGTTAGTAATATGTACTGTACTACACACAATGTTGCAATGCATGATTTGCTAACGTTATCATTCTCAGATGTTCACCCGCAGATGTTTAAAGATCAGATTTATAAAGATATTGATAATAAAAAGCAATAATAATGAAAACTTAAAAAACAAAAAAGTATTGGATTTACATCAGAACTGAATTACGACAGAGTCACTGGAATGGAGACTATCTGTACTTTGTCCCCATTTTATTGATGAGGACACCGAGGCTCAGAGAGATTAATATCTTAGGGCCACACAGCAGCCTGGTTCCATAGTCCATGTTCTTACTCTTTATACTGTCATTGTGCAATACAGAATGTTTCTAGAAGGGCCTAGAAACCAGCCCTAGTGGTTTCCTCCAGGGAAAGAAGCTGGGTAACTAAGAAACAGGGAATTGGAGGGATTCACTATATATCTTTGGAATGACTGTATTACCAGCTTCAAAAAATACATACCATATAAATTAAAATATACCTCTATAAAAAATTATTTTACTATAAATTTGGAAAAAAGCCAAAATTAAAAATTGTGGTGCTGTCTGGGAACCCAGAAATTTTATAAACATAAAGTGATGTCATCCCATGGTAGAGATGGGGAAGTTGAGGCTCAAAGTAGGGAAAGATCTTCCCCCAGGGTCACCAGAGGGTGCTGTGGGTACCTCTGTGCCTTGCCTCCCTCGCCTTCTTCCTCCTCGCTGGCATGGAGGGCATTTTCCGAGTGGGAGCCGGGGATGATACCGGAGTCATCTGACTCATCCATGAGGACACTCTTGTCAGCCTCGCTAAAGTCGGTGGCCTCCTCCATTGGCACATCTGGGGGGGCAGGGACTTCAGAAGGGCCTTCACCCAATCCTGTGCCTCTCCACTTCCCTCTCAAGCCCCCCAGCTCTTACCTCCATTGATAAGTGCCTCCCCCAGACAGTCATTAGGGACACGAGTAGCACAGCGTTTGTGACAGTTAAACTTGCAATCTGGTAGAAGGACAAGTAGCAGGGGGATGGGTGGGAGAGGAAAGAGAGATCACCTGTAAGGGTTGAATGTTAACCCCTAACCTCCAGGCTCAAAAGGGTCTGCTCTTGTGTCTGGATCAGGAAATCTGGCTGACCCTTCTCTGGTCACCCCCCCTCCCCTTTGAACCACAGTTTACTCGACTGTGTAGTGGGAGGGCTACATTCAGTCTTTGACCCTAAAGCCTCGTGACTCCAAGGTTCTAAAGTTCTAACAATGTATGTTTCCACCATCCTGGACTTCTAAAATTCTAGAATGTAATGGGTTCTACATGCTATGATTCTAGACTTTGAACACTCTACAGCAGGGTTTATCAACCTTGGCAGTATTAACATTTTGGTCCTGACAATTCCTTGACAGACAGTTGTTCTCTGCTCTGTAGAATATTTAGCAGCATCCCTGGCCTCGACCCACTCAAGTTCTCCAAGTCTGACAACTAAAAATATCTCCAAATATTACTGATGTCCCCTAGGGTAGGCAAAATTATCCCTGGTTGAGAACCATGGTTTTAGCATTTGATGACTCTAACATTCTAAGGACACTATGTATCAGAGATTCTAGAGCTTGATGAAAACCCATTTTTCTAAGGTTCTATGATTCTAGACTTACATGACCCCAGAATTCTGTGGGTTCTGTTCCTAGAACTTTACATACCTATGATTTGAGAATTTGAAGATTCTGCAGTTCTGTGATTCCAGACTTGGGAGACTCCTTAATGTCCAAGGTTTTAGGATTTTATAAATCTAAATGCTAGAGTTCAGTGATTCTACAGTTCTATGAATCTAGACTTCTGAGCCTCCAGAATTCAATGGAGGTTTCTATGGTTCTTTAGTTCTAGACTTTAGTTCTGTTCTTCTAAGGTTCTAAAATTTGGGGATTCCAAGGAATTCTAGACCTGGATCATTCTAACCCAATTATTAGTCTAGACTTTTGGTATTCTAGAACTTGACAGTTTGAAGTTCAGGGATTACAGATGCCTAGGATCTAGGATTCAAGGGTTTGATAACTATATGATTCTAGACTTCTAAGACTCAAATTTGATGCTTCTAGGCGTCTATTATTTTCAAATCTTATGATTCTAAAATTCTAATGTTCTGAAATTCTATTATTCTGTGGTTTTGTTTGCTGAATTTTATGATTCCAGAGTTCTTAAATCTTATGTTTCTAAGGTTCTGATTCTAGAACACTCAGGTTTTACTGTTTTGGAATTCCATTCTGTGTTTTCTGAGCACAGGATTCTAAAGTTCTAGGATTTGAACGTTCTAGAACTCCAAGGTTCCCGTGACTGAGGTTCTAGGAATCCAGGATCCCAAAGGCTGCAGAGAGCCATGGGCAGTCCCCTTCTTAGATTTTGTCCCCCACAAGCCCCGTTGAGGTCCTAAGGCTCCGAGTGGGGGTTCTGACCCTGCCTGACCTCCCTGTCCGGGCCCCGCTGACCTTTGCACTGCAGGCCCTGGCGGAAGAGGCCCTTGAGGAGTTTCTTGCAGGCCTGGCAGACAGTGGGCCTCGTGTAGCTGTGGATGAGGAAGGTATGCGGCACCTTGACCTTGGAGAGCAGCATCTTGTCCAGCTCGATGGGGCGGCCCGTGTAGGATGAGGCAGAAGATGAGGAGGAGGACGAGGGGGGGCGGCGGGGCAGGAGTTCAGTGGTGCTAACGCTCTATCCATCAGAGAGAGTGAAAGGGGCGTATCAGTGTGTTGCCCCCATGCCTGGAACCCGTCACCCCACAGCCCCATTAGCCAGCCTCTCACCAGCTCGTCGGTCAAACAGGGCAGGGACTCAGAGGTGCCTAGGCGCACCGAATGGCCACTGGCTAGAGATGTGGATGACAGGCGCCGCTTGCGGGCCCCACTGCAGTTGTTGGGGATGCTGAAGGCACAGCGCTTGTGGTAGTTCAGCCCGCAGCCTGAAGGGGGCGCCAGATAGTCAAAGAAACAGCCTCCGCCCCCTCCCAGGCCCTCTACCCGACCGCGCTCCAGCCCTATCCAAGCCCGACCCCTCCCACGAGACACTACCAAACCAAACCCATTGCCGTCAAGTAGATTCTGACTCATAGCAACCCTACAGGACAGAGTAGAACTGCCGTGTACGTTTTCCAAGGAGTGCCTGGTGGACTGGAACTGCTGACGTTTTGGTTCGCAGCCAATAAGCTTTATCACTATGCCACCAGGGTTTCCTGAGATGCTACGCTCCACCCCCCTTCCTTAAATCTATCAATCCTTATGCCCCGCCCCAACCCTCTCGGAGTCCTGCCTCTTGTTCGGGTTTGCAGCCCTGCCTCCACCCCGGAGGTGCTTTACCACTTCACTCTCCAGGAAACACTGCACCCCAGTCCCTGCAACGTGCCCCTTTCCCCTCCTCTTCCCATCCCACCAGAGAAGGCCTCCTTTCATCTCCAAAGTTTGCCCTGAAATTCTGCCCCCAGCCCCACCCCTCTATTCCACCCCAGAGACTCCGGTCCACCTCGCTACAGATCCTGTTCCTGCCTCCGCCTCAAATTCCGCCACTTCCTTTCCTGAGGCCACCTTGCTCCCTCCCACCTTCCTTCCCAGCCTCAACTTTCCAAGAGCAACCTCTTCTCCTTAGTCCCACCTCTGCAAAAGACCACCACGGCCCCCTCCAGTTTATCCCATCCTTTTGCCCACACCTCATCCACTCACCCCTCCAAGATTCACAGCCCCACCCCCTACATCCCTCCAGCTCCAACCCTCCACCCTTTCTCCCTTTCTGTGGGTCTAGAATACAGGCGATCCCTAGGGCATCTTTTAGTACTACCACGTCTTGTGATTAAAGTCAATGGAAAACTATAAATTAAAAAAAAAATTTTCAGGCAGAACTGCTAATGGCCCAGACCCTTTAGGAATAAAAGTTTGGGTCACCCCACCAGGCAAGGAACTAAAACCAGCTGAGGTGCTTGCTGAGGGGAAAGGGAACATAGAATGGATAGTGAAAAGGTAATTATAAATACTAGCTACAACCACATGACCAGCTGCAGAAATAAGGACTGTAAGAGTTGAGTATTTCTTTCTTATTTTGTTATGAATGTATGTGTATAAGATATATTGATAATAAACCTGTTGCCCTCAAGTCAATTCCGACTCATGGTGAGCCCACATGTTACAGAGTGGAACTGCCCCATAGGAGTTTTTTTGGCTGTAATCTTTAAGGCTGGTGGGTTTACAGCCTTGGAAACCCTATGGGCCAGTTCTCTTCTGTCCTTATAGGGTCTCTATGAGACGGAATCAACTGGATGGCAATAGGTGGGTTGATCTTTTTGGAAGCAGACTGCCAGGATTTTCTTTCATGGCACTGCTGGGTCGGTTCAAATCGCCAACCTTTAGGCTAGCAGTCCAGGGCAAATCATTTGCGCCACCCAGGGACCATATTATTAACAGTTAGCCTTATATCACAGTACAGGTAGTCCTCGACTTAGAACGTATTCAAGTTAAGACAAATCACATTTACTACCGTCCTTTTGTTGTGCATCTTATCGTTAGTAAAATGACTGCATACAATGTTGCAGCATGTACTTTGCTAATGTTATCATTCTCAGATGTTCACTCACAGATGTTCGATGTTATCATTTATAAACATTCTGACAATAAAAGGCAGTAATAATGAAAACTAAAAAAATGAGGTATTCGACTTATGTCAGAACTGATTTATAACGTAGTCGTTGGAACAGAACCCTGTCATAAATTGGGGACTACCTGTATAAATTACAGGATATCAAAGGAGAAGGGTGAACATCATCCAAGGCCTTTGCAGCCTCTTCTGCAGAAAGGCTTAGTGTGTTTTCGGTTGTACTCAGGATACAGCTGTATCATATTAGGTAGAAGTATGACTTTGTTATTGTCTTTATTTGGAGATTAAATTTGATTTAAGTGTATGGTTGCCCAGTTGACAAGGGGTGGACTTTTATGTGTCAACTTGGCAAGGCTAGAGTCCCCCGTTATTCAATCAAACACAAATCTAGGTGTTGCTGTGAAGGTATTTTGCAGATGAAATTAAAGTCCATAAACAGCTGACTTTAAGTAAGGGAGATTATCCTAGTTAAACTGGGTGGGATTGATTCAATCAACTGAAGGGTTTTAAGAGGAGAGCTGAGATTTTCCAGATGAAGAAATTCCTCCTGTGGAAGCATTCTCAGCCCATGACCTAAGAGGTCCAGTCTACCCTTGCTGACGGCCTGCCCTTCAGATTTCAGACTTGCTCACGATCATGTATGCTAATATCTTAGAATAAATCTCTTAACATATATCTTCTAGTCCCTCTACTACTAGCAGAAATGTTGGCGGCTGGAACTCACCTAGAGGGCTCTGGGAAGACAGGCCTGGCCATTTCCTACTAATTGTTTCTCTGGTTGAACCATGACTGATACAGCACTGCCCCTCCTTCCCCATCTCCACTTTATCTCACTCTCCAAGCTCCACCTCCTATGCCCCGCCCCTCCAGTCCTGAGCGCTTCCCAGGCCCCGCCCCCACCTCTTGGTCCCTCCTCTTCCACCTTCACTAGCTCTAAGTGCCGCCCCTTAGACACACCTCCAGCACTGCCCCTCCTCTCTCAAGCTCTGTCCCTGGGTCCACACCTCTCCCTCTGAACTCCCTCTCCCAGGCTCCACCCCTCCGGCCCTGAGCTCTGCCCCCGGCCGGGTCCCCAGCAGCATCCCCGTCAGCCCCGCCCCCAGCTCCCCTTCATGCCTCACCATCGCACTTGAGGCCCTGGCGCACTAAGCCGAAGAGCATCTCGCCACAGTGGTCGCAGAAGGCGGGCGCTCGGTACGAGTGCACTGTGAGGGCGTGCGGGCGGATCTGGAAGTCCTCGAAGGTGGCCGAGGCTGCAGGCGGGCAGCAGGGAAGGCGGATAGTGGGGCTGGTCATAGGGGTGCCAGGCCCGGGCAGTCTCAGCTCCCGTGTGCCCTGGTTACCCACCACAACTCCATACAGTCAAGGTCTCTCACAGTCCTCACAAGGGATATCTAACAAATACACACTGAGCCCCTACTATGTGCCAGGCACTGTTCTACGCGGTGGGGCACTGCATAGAACAAAAGAGACAAACTCCCCGCTTCCCGGGGGCTTACGTTCTAGCAAGAAAGACAGACAAAAAGCCTTTACTCTGAGCCAGGCACTTGACACAGATAGGTTAAGTGATCTGCCCAAGGTCGCACAGCTAGCAAAAGTGGCAAAACTCTGATTCAAATCCAGGCCAATCTGGCTGCAGAGATCACGCTCTTAGCACTGCACTTAGTGCCTTTTGAAAACGTTAAGACGGTTTAAGTGCTAAGAAGAAAATCTAAGCAGGGAAAGGAGATAGGGAAATAGGTGCTTGGGGAGGGCCTCCTGGAGGAGGTGACATTAAGGCAAAGACCAGAGGAGGGAAGGGTATGAGCCATGTAGGTGTCTGGGAAAAGAGCTTTCTCAGCATCATCACACTGTATCCCTGTAGACTTTTTTTTTTTTTAGCGTAAAAAAATTAATATATGGAGAGTAATTAAAACAGTGCCTGGCACATAGAAAATGCTCAACAAATGTCAGGTATTATTTTAAAACAAGGAGCCCTGGTGACACAACGTTTAAGTGCTCTGCTGCTAACTGAAACGTGGGAGGTTTGAACCTGTTCAGCTGCTCCACGGGAGAAAGACCTGGCAATCTGCTCCCATAAAAATTAAAAAACAAACAAACAAAACACCCCATTGCCGCCAAGTCTATTTCAAGTCATAGTGACCCTGTAGGACAGAGTAGAACTGCCCCATAGGGTTTCCAAGGAGCAGCTGGTGGATTCAAACTGCTGACCTTTTGGTTAGCAGCTGAGGTCTTAACCACTGCACCACGGGGGCTCCCCCATAGAGATTACAGCCTAGAAAACCCTATGGGTCAGTTCTACTCAGTCACGTGGGGTTGCTATGAGTCAAATATCCAGTCAACAGCACCCAACAACAACTATTTTAAAACAGTTTCATTTTTGGATTAGGTCTCATTTCTCTCTCTTTCAAAATTTCCTTCTAATATTAAGCTATTTTTATTAGCATTATTCAATGGGAAGGAAGTTCTTCTCCAGATGTCAAGCGCTGCTCAGCCACTCGGGATAAAGCAATGAATAAGACAGACACGCACCCCGCTCTCAGGGAGCTGACATTTTTGGGAGGAGACAGACAAGAACCATAAACACATAAATAAACAAGGAAATTTCAGAGAGTGCTAGATGCTGTGAAGAAAATCAAATCAGTGTGATAATACAGAACATGACCAAGAAGTTGGTGACTTTCGGTAGGGTGATCAGGGAAGGCTACTCTGAGGAAATGACATTTGAGCTGAAATTCAAAATAAGGAGGAGCCAGCTGTGAGAAAACTGGGCGGGGGGGGGGGGGCGGCATCTCAGGGTGGGAGAACAGCATGTGCAAAGGCCCTGAGGTAGGAGAGAGCTTGGTTTGTTGAAGGGACGGAGGCCAGGCAAGCATGGCTGGAACAGAGAAAGTAAGGAGGAGAATGTTAAGAGATCAGCTGGGGGAACTGGCAGGGGCCAGATCATGTAGGGCTCTGAGGTCATGCTGAGGAGTCTGCATTCTATTCCAAGGGCAATGGGGAGCCATGGGAGGACTCTGAGCAGTGGAGTGTGATGATCTGACTTACATGCTACTGCAATTGTCTAGGCAGAAGGTGATGGTGGCTTGAATCAGCAGGCTTGGTAAGAAATAAATTCCAGGTGTATGTTAAAGATAAGGTTTGCTGATGGATCAAGTGAGGGAATGAGAGAAAAAGAGGAGTCAAGGGTGCACCAAGATTTGGGGCCTGAGAACCCTGGTGAATGGTGACACCCTTCACCGAAGTGGAGAAGGCTATCAGAATAGCAAGGAGCCCTGGTGGCACAGTGGTTAAGCACTCAGCTGCTAACTGAAAGGTCAGAGGTTCAAACCCACCAGCCAGTCCACGGGAGAAAGATGCGGCAATCCGCTTCCATAAAGATTCCAGTCTTGGAAACCCTATGGGGCAGTTCTACTCTGTCCTATCGGGTCGCTATGAGTTGGAATCAACTCGATGGCAATGGGTACAGGAAGGGCAGGTTCAGAAGGAGAAAGTCAAGAAGAATTCTGTCTTGGACAGGCCATATCCAAGATGCCTATTAGATGCCAAGTGAAGCTGTCAGGGAGGGTTTAGAGGAGAGACCAGGATGAAGATAAAGATTCTACCTACAGGAGAGTATTTAAAACTTAGAGGTCACCAGGGGGGTAAATCCAAACTTTTGTCATTCAACAAATTTTACTGAGCATGTCCGTATGCATGGGAGATACAACTATGAATAAAACACATACAAACCCCTCCACCACCTGCCTTCATGAAAGGACCAAAGGCTGTAGACGCTTAGCACTGTATTTACTAAGTGACAAACCAAGCTCCCTCCTACCTCAGGGCCTTTGCACTTGCTGTTCTCTCAATTCTAAGGTGCTGAGAACTTTCCTATCTATAAAATGGAAATGGTGGGTGGGTGAATCAGATTTTGGCTGCACATTAGAATCACCTGGGGAGCTTCGATAAATGGCAGTTGAAACCAGTCCCCAGGCAATCCCTTCCTGCTCACCCCCCCCCCCCAAGTCTCCATCTTCCCCAGAGGTAGACAGACTCCTGCCTTCTAACACCACAGAGTAATTTTGCCAGTCTTCTGTGCTTTAGAAATGAAATCATATATGTAATCTGGTGTCTTAGCTTCTGCCCCTCAGCATTATGTTTTGAACCTTTTGGTCAGCAGCCGAACGCTTAACCACTGTGCCACCAGAGTGGGCCTCTGAACTTTAAGAAGAAAGTTTCTGATTCCAACTCAGTCCTGATGCCCCTCCCCCACCCGAGGCCCCGCCCCTCGGCGGGCCGCGTAGTCTCACCCGATAGCACCACCTCCACCAGGTCGCCCTCCTGGATGTCACCCGCGGAGCGCACCAGCTGCAGGAGGTTGGCTGACGTGGGGTCATGTTTGAAGAGCAGAATCTTGTCGTAAAGGCCGTAGAAGCCACACTCAGGAAACTAGGGTGCGGGAGAGAGAGGTAGCAACGGAGAAGCTCTGAGCTGCCTTCGGCAATGGACTGGAATACTACCAGGGCACGGCTGGCTGTTTCCCCCGGAAACTCAGAGACCCCAACCCTTGCTTCCTGCCAGCCCCCTCCCAACCCCAGCTCAACCCGGGCAGGATGCCAGCGCCCCAGCTGTGCTGGGAGAGAGATCTGGCAGGAGTTTGGGGGCTGGACTGGCATGGTGGGTTGGAGCGAGGGTACCCCCGGGAGCGTGGACACCTGGATTTTTTCCGCAGCTTGGGAGGGTGAGGTTAAGTGAGCACACCCTTCCCTATCCACCACCTTCCCACCCCAGCTTCCTTCCGGCATCTATTGTTTTCCCTGTTACCTGGCTCCAGGCCCAGCATTGGGGTGGGGCGAGCTGGAAGGAGGGGATTTAGGGCTCCTGGGGAGCTGGAGGTGGGGAGTGTGCCCCCATTGTCTGAAGGACCCAGGTGCCCAGGTCCCCAGCTTGAGGGGGGGGCAGGAAATGAAGCCTGGTCGAACAGAAAGTGAAACTGCCCAGGTGGGGCAGCTGGAAGGAAGGAAAGGGGCCGTAACGCACCTGGGACCAGGAGGGGAGGAAAAAGAAAGCTGGGGCAAGCCTGAGAGAGACAGGCTGGGGATCGAGCCTTAAGCAAAGAATTTCAACCAGCGACAATCTCAACTCCCTCCACCTCCCTCATTCCCACAAATGCTTCTTCCTCAAGCCTGGCTTACCAAACAGCAGGCTAGGGCAGGGGGTGAGGGGAAGAGGGGAGACTTCGAAGCTAGGCCTGCTAGATTTGGGGGTCTAGGGGCGGTGCCCTATCCGTTCTGACCTGCTGAGGGGGTGGCGGAGTCCCAGGAGACCAGGTCTGTCTAAGTCTTTATTTCTCTAAGCCTCAGTTTCCTTGTCTGTAAAATAGGGGAGCTGGCCCAGTTCCTGATATTTCTCTGAGGCCCAAAGGATTCATTTCCAGGAATCTGAGAAGATTCTAGAATTTGGGTATTTGGGGATTCTAACAGTGTAGGATTCCAACATCTTATGATTACAGGTTTTAGAATTTCAACCATCTAGATTATCAGTAGTCTAATGTTTGAACATTCTAGGAGCCTGACAAACTAGGATTCTAATATTTGAATATTTTAGCATTAAAGGAATTCAACAACCCAGCATTAAAATATACCAGCATTTTAACACTCTAGGATTCCAACAACCCAGGTATCCAATATTCCAACATTTTAACGTTTTAGTATTTCAACAACCTAGAATTCCAGTATTTGAACATTTTAACATCAAAAAAGTTCAATTACCAAGAATTTGAATATGGCAACAATTTAGGATTACAATATTCTAACATTTTTACTGACTAGTGTTCCGACAACATAGAAGCCCTCTGTTCTAACTTTCCACATCCTAGGATTCCGACACTGAGTTCCACTTGGTTTCCTCTTTCCATAGCCCCCAGCCCCCCAACCTGGTGACTCTGGTGTCCAAAGTTAAGGTTGGATTCGGGTTAGGGAGGTCTGTTTAACAGGACAGCATCAGACCTAGATGGTGGGAGTACTGTGATTAGAAGAGGGGACAGGTCCCCAGAGTTTCTGGGGGTGCAGAGGGGGTGCCTGCCCCCCTGCACACTTCTCAGGCCTGGGGCGGACAGGGATTGGGCTCTGAGACCTCACTTGCCCTGGTAGCCAGCACCGGCACCAACACACCAACACCCACATGTGTTACCTGATCGCCATGGCCAGCCCGGCTTCAATTTCTACTGTTTCCACCAAATGGGAGGCCTGGATGGGCCCAGGTAGGGAGATCCCCCCACATCTGAAGCCCCCACCTGCTCCTTCCTCCCCTCCCTACACCTGATCGGCCCCTCCCTTCCTCCCTGCCCGCTGTAGAAAACAACATGCAGGGACACGTAATTTGGGGAGGCCTCTGGGGCACACCACCCCTGCCCAGTTTTCCTTCAAGCAGGTGGGGGCGGGGGGGAGGCAACTGGGAGCGAATGCCCCTCGCCCCTCAGTCACCCAAGGCTCAGGCCCCTTTGGTCCCCCTCCACAACACCAGGCCCCGGGTCGCCTCCGCCCGCGCCCTCCTCCTCTGGGAGACCCTTTCTGCAAACTAAATGAGGGGACCCCGCACCTTCTGGTCCACGATGGAGCACGCCAGCTGCTTCACATGGGCCAGCTCGGAGGCGGCGGGCAGCAGCACGAACTCCCGGGTCAGCCCGATCTGGATGTGGAAGGAGACCCCGGAACCCGGGGTCGGGACCTGGGGCAGCAGCGGCTGCGGAGACTGGAGCTCCAAGCTGGGGCCGGTGGGTGGCGGAGACCCCGGCAGGGGAGAGCCCGGGAGCCCCGCGAGATGGGTGGGGGCGGCGGCCATGGAGGGAGGCCCGGGACAGGCCGCCTGGTCCGGGTAACCCGGATCACTGGATCCGCGGGATCTCGTAAACTGGTGGTAGGAGCGCGGGGATCCCGGGGATTCGAGAAGAAGAATCTGACAGGTTGAGGGGACCGAGGACGGCAGGATCCTGGAAAAACGGAAGAAACCCTAGTAGGTCAGACGCCCGATAATCACAGGATCACACACGACCCTAAAGGAGAAATCTAGTGGTTTGGGGACCGAATAATTGAGAGTCCAAGAAATCCGAGAAGAAAATCTAGTAGGTCGGGAGCACAGGGATCAAGGGAGCCCGGGATGCAAAGGACCCCTGGAGAGAGAAAAGAGTGGGAAGCAAGGTGGGGGGATCTAGTGAATCTAAAAAGAGGATCCATTTAAGAAGGGGGTTGGAGAGATTCGCCAGACCTTGGGGTGGGGGGCGGGAGTCTCTGAGTCGAGGATCGAGCAGATCCCGGGGATCCGACGGGCCCGGGGATGGGCAGAGGAGTCCCGAGGGCCGGGGTGCTGGGGGGGAATCTCACGGTCTGGGAAGTTGGAGAAACTTCGGCCGGGGGGCTCGGGGAGGGGGGCGTTACCGGTGGCGGGGGGTGGGCCAGGGGAGGGTCGCCCGGCCCCCGCGGCTTTTTTCCGCTCCAAAGTTTAATTGTGCTGCGGCGGCCCAGGAGGAAGTATCCAAAGCGACAGCGCAGTCGGCCAATAGGAGCGGGCCTCGGTGACGTCAGCAGGAGGGGCGGGGCCCGCCGAGAAGCCGGGGGCGGAAGGGGAGGGCGGGCCGGCGCCTTGGAGCTGGGGGCGGGACCTCCCCACCTTGGGTTGGGGGCCCAGGATGGGGAGGGGGTGAGGGCAGGGAGCCATCGATTGCTCCCCTCAACACTCCCAAGTCTGGAAAGTTACTTTACCCTGAGCTGGAGAGGTAGGGGCGGGCCACCCTCACCCCCACCACACGTCGCGGGCGCGCGGGCCGCAGAGGCGCCTGGCCCTTTAAAGAGGGGGCCCTATCTTGCCTGGCCTGCATCCGGCGCCCACCGCAGGAGAAGGGGTAGGAAATGGAGAGTCAGGTCAGCCTGCTCTTTGGGCTCGGTCTGCCCGGTCCCAGAGCATCGCCCCTGCCCCTGCAGTGCTGTAGTCCCGAGGAAGGGGGCGGTAGAGAGCACCCTTAGCCCATTCCACAGGTGGGAAGACTGAGACCTCCAGATGAGTAGAAGGGCCTTGCCTCAAGTCTGACTCCAGCGACTTCAGCAAGGGCACGGACCGAACTGAGTAAGGTGTGCCGGGAAGAGGTAGGCGTAGGGCGGGGCAGGGTGAAGATTGGTGTAGTTTCATCATCCCAGGGACCCCTTAGGATGGTGGCAAACCAAAGGCCTGGAGGACTCCGTAAAGGCCAGGTAGCAACCACGGAGGACGACGTCCACACAACTTCTTAGATGGAGAATTGAGATCCAGGACAGACTATCTCGGGGCTGCATGTGTCTTTCTGCCTGTGCGTGCGACTAGGTAGGTGGTTCCCCTCTCTGAATCTGTTTCTTTATCTGTTATATGGGATTGTACTAGGACAACCCTCGGAGGGTTATTGTGGGGATTAACGAGATCCTATATGGTGCCTGGAACACAGCGCAAGTTCAGTGAACGGTGACTGTCCATATAACTGCAGAGGATGGTACAGGGTGAACACCTCAAGCACCCAGACATTGAGGGCCTACTGTGTGCCAGACCTTGCCATGAAACACCTCCTCCAGCACCTTGATTTCTCTTCCACAGCTAATAATAAAACAGTGGCTACCATTTAGTTTACATACAGGAAGCTGAAGCTTAGAGAGGCTAATGACTCATCCAGGATCACTGAGCCAGCTGCTGCCACCCCACCTGCTTCTTGGAGAGGTTCAGGCCCAGGTTTGAGCTCCAGAGGCATCCTGATAGAGAAGGGCAGGCTGGCCTGGCCTGGCTATGAGGCTTTGAGAAGAGTCCCCCCCACCCCAATTCCTGGCACATGGCTGTCAGGGGCAGCTGAAGTGGGTACAGTAGCGATTCTGTCACCACATCCGGGAGCGAGCTGGGGCCGGGGAAGGAAGTCTGAGGCCAGAGCGAAAACCCAAACCACCACCTGGGGAAGCTGCAGAGGGGGGGGGGGGGGGGCGAGGCGGAATAGGGCCACGTGGAGCCCACAGCCAGGCTCCCGTCGGCATCACCTTACAGCCATCTGCCCCCCTCACCCACCCTTTGTCTCAACGGGCAGATGCCACCACCGTAAACTAACACATCTGGAGTGTGCGGTTCCACGTTCACAGGCCACGAAGCCCCTTACAACCTAGGAGGCGGGCATTCTGTCAGCCAACTTCACAGAAGGTGCTGAGGCCCAGAGCATGCCAGGACTTGCCCAGACCCCCAACTGGTCAGTGGTGAAGCCCTTCGGGCAAGCAGAGGGCTTAAGAGAACTGGCCTGGAGTCAGGACTGAATACAAATTCTGCTGACGTGCTAGAGACCCTGAGTGAGACCCTCAGCCTCCAGCCTCCATCTTGTCCTCAGAGATGTGGATAATGGTCCCACTTCTTTGAAATGACATGCAAAGGGCCTGGCCCAGGGCCTGGCTCCTGGTCAGGGCACAGGGTTAGCCGATGTGGTGCAGCCACCTCAGGGCCCTGCAGTGAGGGGTCGGGCACCCTGCCCGTCCCTCGAGCTTGACAAATCTACACCCCCTCCTCCAGGCAGCCTCCCGAGCAAGGCGGGGGGGCGGCTGCAGCCTGTGTCCTTGCAGCCAGGTGCACACCACCACCCATCACGTCCCCAGGTGGGGTGAGGAGTCATGAGCTTAACTGTTACATCAACTGGCTGTCAGGGCTCTGCCCCCAGGCTGCTGCTGCCCCTAGGGATAGGATGCTTAGGGACAGAAAGGGACAGGAGATTCGGTCCTCTGCCCCTACTTCCGCCCCTCCATCCACACCCTACCCAAGTTCTGGGCCCTCTCTGGCCCCCCTTGCCCTGTCACAAAACCCCAACCCATTATATCCCCTCTCTCCAAACCCCACCCAACCCAGGGTGAGCTGGCTCATCCCTCCCCAGGCCCCTCAACCCCCAAAGTCCCCAATGCCCACAGCAGTCAACACCATCACCCGTCTTACTCCAAAGGGTTTACTGAGACAAGTTTTCACATACAAGTCCAGGGTGAGAGGGGATGGGCTTATAAACAGGAACCTGGAAGGGGGGCTGAAGGGGATGGGTGGGAGGGACCCAAATGAAAAGAGTGAAATAAATAGAGGAGGAGAGTGGGGGGCAGGAGGGGAGACTGACGAAGACTATCACACAGTGATAACAGCCATGGGGGCCCCATTGAAATCCCACTATTTATACATAGATACAGGGAGTCACGGGCCTTTGGCCCCCACTCCGTCCTCCATGCCTCTGGCAGGGGCAAGAGAAGGCTGTCTCTTTCCATGGGTGACCCCATGGGTGGGGGCTGGGGGGCTGCCCTTGGAGGAGTGTTGGGGAAGTAGGGGGGCACCTGCCCCAAAGGCATCCCCCGCCCAGGCAGTTACTGGCCCTGGTGGCGCTGGTTAGTGTCTGCAGAGCAGTGCTGAGTGAACTAAGGAGAGGGGGGAGCGGCGTGGGTCCATGGGGGGCCAGGCCCCGGCTCCCACTATGGGAAAGCCTGTGGTTCCTGGCTCCGGGCTTGCAGCTGGCCCGGAGGAGGATGGGAGCCTGGGGCCTCCTCCCAGCACAGCTCTCACCCAGGTCTGGGAGGATGGAGGGGAAGGTAGGGGCTCAAGGGGGCACCTGGCACCTTGTGGTGTCTTGGAAAAACGGATCCCCGAGGTCACCGGGCCCTGGCTGTGCTGCCCTCGCGAAGGCAGCTCAGACACCGGAGTAGGGGTCAGGGCCCGAGAAAAAATCCCCCCAGAGGCAACCCTCGGCGGGGTGGGTCCTGAAGGAGGCCCAGGCGGGCAGGTGAGGCCATGGGGGGCTCCCTGGGGAGGGCCCTTAGCACCACCAGGCTCCAAGGCAGGCAGGGAGAGGCCAGGCCTCTGAGCCTCCAGTGGGAGGCTGGGAGTCACCTGCAGGAGACAAGGGAGGGGAGCCTGGACCACGGGCTTCCAGGGCCCTTCGAGGCCTCACACCCCGTCCTCCAAGACCCCGGCCTACCCCAGTGATCCTCACGACCGGGCAGGAAATGCTGAGCTAGGTGGGATGAGCGAGGGCGCCACACAGGGAGGAGGGCATTCTGCCACCTGAGCCAGGGGCTCAGGCTCCCCGTACAGAGCAAAGGCCTAGCAGCCCCTCACATCAACCCCGCTGGCCTGGCCCCGCTCCCCAGCCAGCGTGGTGGCCAGGGCGGAGCCCGGTAGGCATCATACGAAGACCTTGGCCAGGGCGTCGGCACCGGCACTGGCAATGAGGGCCTTGCTAGGGTGGCAGGCCACGGCGTGGATGGCCTCCTCATGCTTCTTGCGGTGGGCCGTGATCTCCTGCACGCATGTCTTGTTGTCCAGGCTCCACAGGCGCAGGGAGCAGTCGTGGCCTGTGCAGTGTGGGAGGGGCTGTCACCGAGTACCCAGGTACCCCACCTCTGCACTCAGCTCCACCCCCTGAACCCCCAACCTGGCCTGGACCAAAGGCCTGGCAGGGGGTGGGGGCTTGGTCCCCTTCCACCTGATCCTCTGCCCAGTGCCAAAGAGAACCTTCCTGTCCTGCCCTGTATCACCTCTTCACCAGATATTTACTCAGCTCCTATTGTGTACTGGCAGTTGGGGGTGCACTGTGAACAGAACAGGCACCTCTCCCTGCCTGTGGCACGGACACTGCAGAGGCATGGACACTGCAGAGCTGGGGAGAGTAGGTCAACAAGGAAACAGATTGTAAACCCATGAGGAGACAGAAAGGGAGCAGCCCTGAGGCAGGAGCTAGCAGTGAGGACTGACCAGAGGGAGTGGGGAGGGAGGGAAGGAGGGAGGAAATGCAGCAGGAGAGCAGGCACAGAGGGCCTGGCAGTCAGGGGGAAGGGAGGGAACAGGTAGGGCAGGACACTGGGCTGGCTGCAGTGGGGGGCTGGACAAGACACTCCGTTCCATTTTCATAAACATGGGTCCCGGGACGGAACCAATCTGTGGGCCAGGCCTGGACCAGAGCCCCTTTGTACAGAGCCTGATTTCACTGAGCTCAGCCCAGGGGAAGCTGCTGCTCTTGTGTGGCGGAGGGAGAAGCAAAGCCTGGGGCCAGGCCGCTGTCCACGAGCACATGATGAGGAGGCAGAGTCAGGGTGTGACCTGCTCCACCCACACTCTCCACTGCTCAAAGCCCTCTGTATACCCACCCACCAACGCCCCAACAGGTAGAGACATGCCCTTGCTCCTGAGGGGCCAGAGGCCCTCAACTTACTTCCCGACATCAGGAATACACCATTGGGGTCCACGGCTAGGCAGGTGACGGCGTCCAGGTGGGCGACCATGGAGTGCACGGATTTCCCTGAAGGGAGACAGGGTGGGCGAGTTACTGCCCCACTCTGGGCCTTGACTAGGAGGGTGAGGAGCACAAGGGGATGCTCTGAGAGACCCCCAACGGGAGATCAGGCCTTCTGGGTCAGAGTCTGGATCACCCCCACCAACACACGCAGGGGCACACACAGAGCCAGCATGTGGAGAGGCCAGGAAGGCAGGCCAGGGGCGCCGGGAAGCCTGAGCCTCACCTGTCCGATTGTCTAGGTAGCGAATGCCTCTGTCATCGTGGGCGGTGATGGTGAGGGGCTGGTTTGGATGACTCACCACCTGGTTGATCTGGGTGGGGCCTGGAACGAAAAGGGGAGAAAGGGACGGATGTCAAGGGGAAGATCAGGGAGACCAGGACAAAGGCAAGAAAACAGACGGTCCCCATACCCTTACTCCTCTCCCTAGATGTCAAGGTGGGCTAGGCACACAGGCCACTTCCTTCTCTGGGCCTTGGTGTTTCATCTGTAAAGTGGGCATATGCTTTGTTTTGGGGGTATGCGTGAGAAGCGTGGTAGCACAAGAACTTCTGTGCACTCAATCAAGCGGGCCACCCGCCGGGGGAGGCTGTGTGAGGCACTGGCTCCTCTCAGCCTGAGAGCCCACCCTATGAGGGTGACAGCTGGGCCTCCACTAGGCCCTAGTTCCTTCCTTCTCTGGTCCAGCAGTAGCCCAGGCTCAGAGCTCGGGAGGCAGGGGGCCATCTTTAGCTGACTGGACATCAGGTTGCCAAAGCCACAAGAGGAACTGGGGCTTGCAGGCACGTAGCTCCTGGTCCCACAGGTCTGCCCCAGCCCTGGCCTCGGGGCCCCCTTACCACTGCTCCCCCGGGACTCCAGTGTAAGGAGGGCACTGCTAGCCTCCAGGTCATAGAGGACGGTGTCGCCAGAGCGGAAGGAGGCCACTATGTGGGCAGGCTCGGTGCTGATGAAGGCCACTGAGGTGGGGATCCCGTGTTCTGGGGGCGGAAGGGAGAGAAGGCTGCCTGAGAAGCCCTCACCAGGAGTCCCTCCTCTCCCCAAGGTCTGGCTCTCGTGTGAGAGGTCTGGGTCCTCCCAGCGCCCCCTCCTCACTCACCGCTGGCTGTGGGGAAGGTACAGAGGCAGGTTGGGCTGCTGCTCCTGGGGTCCCAGATGCGGACAGTGCCATCGGCGGAGCAGGAGGCCAGGCGCTGGGAGGTGGGACTGAACGCCAAGCCCCACACAGCGTCCCCGTGGCCCTCCAGGACATGGCTCAGCACACTGGGGTCTGGACCCACCCGTGGGGAGGAAATAGGCCAAGTCAAGGCTGCCAGCCCCTCCTCGGACAGCCTGGGAGCACCAGGGCGACGAGAGCCTGGGCCTGAGCCACCCACTCCCTCATCTATTCCTACAGACTCATCTGCTCCCCTCTGAGCTGGTCACTACTCTGACCATTGGCTCTTCCAGATTTTAGGACCCTGAGGCACCCCGGAATGGAAGCTCCAGAGAGCAGGATTTCTCTGTTCACTGCTGTCTCCTCAGGGCCCAGAAAAGTGCATCAGGTAGATGCTCCATACACCATTTTTAGGACTCAGCTAGGAGAGAAGAACAGAGGTGGCTCTGTGGCCCCGGCTGGCTGCACACAACCTCTGCTCCATGAGGTTGGTCCAGGCAGAGTCCGCCCTGCGCCTGCCCAGTGCACGAGCCATCTGGGTCTCCAAGTCCCACTGCGTGTTCAAAGGCCACACCATTGCCTCCCAGGCACTCGAGTCCACACAAGCGGCTGTGGCCTGAGCCCTGCTGACCCTGGTACCTGGCAGCTCGCTGGATGTGCAGCATACACTGCCTGGGACTGATTCCTGACCTTTCACAGGGTGAGAATGTTCCCTGGAAAACAGTGCATGACCCTCGTGGGGAGACACAAACCTTTAAACTCTGCCATGGCAGGATACAGCATAGGGCCACATGCGTGATCAACAGGGCTACTGCAGGTGGTGTCAGAGGGCAGGGGGACAGACACTGACAGGGACTATCCCATCACTTCCCTACTCAACCCATAAAAGTGGCCCTGGGATAAAGTCCAAACTCCTACAACCAGGGCCACTGACTTCTCCCATCTCACCTTTTCTTCTTTCTCCTCAAAACTGCCCCACTTCATCGACACAACAGCCTGGGCTGACCCCTGAATGCACTGTCTGCCAGCACAAGCCTCCCAAGTGCTGGTTCCCCAGCCTGGGATGCCCTGACCTCTGCCTGCCACATGTCCAGCTCACCCTGATTCAGAGTCGGCTTGACCATCACCTCCTCTGTGAAACGCCCCCTGCACATCCCGAATCACTAACCACCTACACTCCCAGCACTGTGAGAAGGGCAGGACACAGGTAGGCACTGTATGTGTGCTGAGGGAACGGGAGGGGAGGGTGGGCAGAGGAAGGAACTGTCCTCCTCACCGTAACCGTCATAGGGGTCCATGTTGAGGTCTGGAATCTTCCAGCTGTGGATGCGGGCATCTGCCCCACCACTGTAACAGTATTCGCTGTTGTTGCCCATGGCTACTGCCAGCACAGGGCCCCTGGAGGGCACAAAGAGGAGGGGAGACAAAAAAAGCTCAGAGTCCCCCCACCACAGGACCTTCAGGTTCTTCACTAGCATTTTTCCACGGTGAGGGCTCTGGTTGCGCCATTAGGCAGGCTGCCTGCCACACACACCCCCACCCCACCGCCACCCCATTTCCTCCTCTGAAGGGAGATGGTGACAGTCAGAGGCCAGGGCCATTGGAGTCTTTGTGAAGCATAAGGGGCTCGGGGTGTGTGCAAGGAGAGGGCCACACCAGTGCAGGAGGGGAGGGGCTGACAGTGACGGGTCAGAGTGTCTTTGGAGATGGGGTTTTGGGCAGGTTGAGAGGCACTTCCCTACCTATGAGCCCGGAAGGCATGGATAGGTTCCATGTCGAGCGCGGCGTTCCTGTGGGGAGACAAGGAGAGGGATGTCACAGGACCCCCCCTCACCCATCCCGCGCCTAGATGCCCACTACCACAGCCTCTGGGGCGCCCTCACTTTTTGGCTGTGACTGCCTTCTGCAGATTCCAGAGCTTGAGCGTGCCGTCCTCAGAAGCGGTGAGCAAAGCCGACTGGCTGTGGTGGAAAGCCAGGGAGCGGATGCCGTCATAGTGAGAGCGCAGGGTGAATTTGGGGTTCCATGTCTTCTTGAAGGCATCTTTGCTGTCAGACAGCTGGGGGCGGGGGCAGGCTGCCTCAGTGTCTGCTCTCCCGCCCTGCAGTCACACAGACACCGACATCCAGGACTCCAAGGACCCCCTTCCCCAGCCAAGCCGCGTGGATGCCTTTGTAGACGTGCTCTCCAGCCTAGGGTGCTCGCTCTATGCTCTTAGCAGCAAGTTGCTACAATGTGTCAGGCACTGTGCTAGGGGCTGGGGGGACAAAGGGGAGCAGGAATCTTGGGATGGTGCACTTCACAAGGGGGCTGGGGGGAAAGGACAATCGATTCATCCCACAAGTGCAGAGGATTACAAACCACAAGCAGGGCACCCTGAGGGGGGAAGGGGACAACAGCAGGCAGCCTGACCTCCTCTGTGGGAGTCAAGAAGGCCTTACTGAGGAAGTGACATATGAACTGTTGCTGTGTGCTGTCAAGTCGATTCCGACTCACAGTGACCCAACAGGACAGAGTAGAACTGCACCAGGGGGTTTCCAAAGCTGTAAGCCACACCTTTCTCCCATGGAGCCGCTGGTGGGTTCAAATCACTGACCTTCTGGTTAGGAGCTCAGCGCTTAAACACTGTGCCACGAGGGCTGCCATGACATGTGAACTAATACCTGACAAATGAGTAGACTTAACCAAATAAGGGGAAGGAGTTGAGGAAGGAAACTGCATGTGCAAAGGCCCTGAGGCTGGAGGCAATGAGGGCAGACCCAGAGCCTGAAAGGAGGTCAGCGTAGCCAGAGTGCAGAAAGCAAGGGGAGGGTGCAGGTGATAGGGCCAGAAAGGTCAGAAGGAGGCAAAATGGGAGCCACATTCAGGAATCTGCACTTCACCCTAAGAAAACATCTCAGAGAAATGGGAAGCCACAAAGGGTTTAGAGGAGGAGGGCAATACGGCTTGTGCTGGCTGCCCCACATGAAACTCGCACTGGGAGAGGTAAGAGCGGCTAGAGATGTATCTAGAATATGTGAAGAACTATTACAACTCAATAATAAAAAGACAAATAACCGTATTAAAAAACGGGAAATAGAATAGACATTTCTCCAAAGAGAATATAAAAATTGGCCAATAAGCACATGAAAAGATGCTCGACATTAGTCACTAGGGAGATGCAAATCAAAACCACAACGAGATACCACTTGACGCCCACTAAGACAGCTACAATCAAAAAGAGGTAAGAAGTGTTGTGAGGATATGGAGAAATCAGAACCTTCATACACTGCCAGTGGGGATTTAAACTGTTGCTGCTACTTCTGTACAACAGTCTGGTGGTTCCTCAGATGGTGAAAACAGAGTTCCCATAGGACCCAGCAATTCCGCTCCTAGGTATACGCCCAAGAAAAATGAAAACATGTCCACCCAAAACTTGTACACAAATGTTCACGAAGGCATTATTCACAACAGCCAAAAGGTGAACAATCCAAATATCCATCAATGGATGAATGGCACATAATACAGTGGAATATTATTCAGCCATAAAAAAGAAAGGAGTACTGATACATGCTACAAGATGGATGAACCTTGAAAACATCACGCTAAGTGAAAGACGCCAGACACAAAAAACCCTGCGTTATTTGTTTCCATTTATATGAAATGTCCAGAACAGGCAAGTCCAGACAGACAGAAAGTAGACTGGTGGTTGCCAGGCTGCAGGGGATTGAAAGCTGACAGCGAAGAGGTAGGAGTTTCTTTCTGGGGTGATGGAAATGTTCTTAAATGTGAATCTACACAAAGCCATTGAATTGTACACTTTAATTAGGTGAATTGTATGGTATGTGACTTGTATCTCAATAGAGCTGTTAGAAAGAGAGGTTAAGAGGTCGTGAGGAAGCCCAGGGAACAACGGGGCTTCGGAGCACACACCTGATGGTGGAGATGGAGACAGCACACAGAGTAGGGCGATTTGGGAGACAGAGTCCCCAAGCCCCTGTGGGGAGCTAGACACATGCCCCATGGATGGTGGTGCTGCTCAATGAGTTGAGGGCCCTGGGTGGGCCATGTCTGAGAGTAACGATGCCAGGCAAGTCTTAGCACCCCACCCTGTGTGTGAGGGGGTTTGCACCTGACGAGCCCTTTTACCTGGGCGCCTGTGTACCCCAATGCCCACCTAAACTGCCACTTCAGCCATAGTTCTTTTGGGTCCGAGGACCTGATGTCAGGTGGGCACCCAATGCCTCCCTGAGCAGAGCGTGGGACATTCCACCTCATACCCACAAAAGGGTGACGTCTCAGGGAAAGCACACCCACTGCTCACACCCACATGCCAGTCCACTTCCCGGCAGTCTGTGGCAGTACCCCCAACCTCACTAGGGTCATCAGCTCCTTGAGAGCCTGCTAGAAAGTATGGGTGATGAAGAGACACAGGAAACGTGCATTCGCGTCCATGCCCATGGGTTCCTGACTGCCCAGACCAACCATGGACCCTGGGCTCAGAACACTGGCCTTGGGACAACCTGCACCCCAGCCCATCTGTCCCGTCAGCCCCTGTTCACACCAGAGGCACCTGATTTTTTTGGATTTTGGCTTGAAGCCATTTTCCCAGCTCCCCGACGGGTCCTCTGGATTTGGTGTGCCATCTTCCCGTGCCCCAAATCCCACCTGTCTTCGAAGCACAGCTGAATCTCACCTCCTCCACAGAGGGCTCTCACCGGCATGGCCGCCACCCGCGGGACCCACTGCTCCTTTGACACTGGACTGCTGTCAGCCCACCCCCGTGGCCGTGCTGGGGACTCACTAGACGAGGAAGAGCCTGGCACAGTGACTGAGACCCAGACTCTAGTCTTCCAGGCCCCAAACTTTATGACCCTAGTCGGGTTCCTCCCCCGTCTGCACTGTACCCCTCTGTAAAGTGGGGTGAATAGGAGGACCTACTTCCCAGGGCTGCTGAAGTATCTCACTGAGTGCTCACGTGTCAGGGAGCCAGCACAGGTCTGGTGCCCAGGCTAAGCTCAGCAGGTGCTGGCATCACGCTTGAGTGTGGGCAGGGGCCAATGGGGTGGGGGTGGGGGGGTGCCCCATGAACTTACATCACAGCTGAGGTCGTTGTCGTTGGTGACGGTGAGATCTGCCAAGTCCCCCAGGCTCACCTCCCCGCCCCCAATAGTGTCCATGATGAAAACGTCTGAGGAGAAGCCAAAGGAACCTGGTGGGGGGAGGGGAGGGAGGGTGCAGAGAGGGGCGGGGAGAGAGAGAAAGACAGACAAGAAGCCGAGGGAGAGGTAAGGAGTGAGAAACAGAGACAGGGAAAGGATGAGATCAAGAATACAGCTGAAAAGAAAGAAAGACAGATGGACAGGGCAGGACAGACAAAAAAAGAGGGAGACAGACAGACAGACGCACTTTTGGGACAGGGAGGCTGCAGGCTAGAGGCCTGGTCTCCACACTGAGGACACAGAAGTCCCAGGCTTAGCTCTGCAGCCTCCCTCTGCTGTGGGCCCCTGGGGACTGGGATGGGCCACTTACCTTCGTGGGGTCGGGGCTGAGGAGTGCCAGGGGGTGGGCCGGTCACTTTGGGAGGCAGCCCATCCACATCGCGAAGGTCTGCCAAAATTCCCTGGAGTTTGACCCGACGGCTTTCTGGAAGAACAAGACACATGAGAGGAGTTACCCACCCATTCTTCCCCAGGTTCACACGGGCCATGCCATCCTTACCCTCACCACCTGAGGCCTTGCCTGCAACTGTGGCTGGGAAAGCCCTAGCCACAAGGCAGGCAGAGGAGATTGAGCTTGAGCTGGCACCTCTGTGGGGCCCTTGCCTGGGCCTCAGTGCGCACAGCCACACCCCCTGGCTCGGAGTCACAGGGAGGAAGACGCAGCAGGGCCCCATCAGCATCAGCCTCTCCCCTACTGAGTCCTCATCTGCTCTCTCCTTGAGGTCACAAAGGACTGGATGCTGCTGGGGAGGACTGGAGGCCCCCCAGAGCCACAGGGATTTTCCAGGGAAGGGATGAAGGGCCTGACCACCCTGGCGCGGGCCTCCTGCTCTCCTTGGCCACTCTCCTCTCAGGAAGTGTATCCGTCCGGTGGAGAGGCCCTGGGGCAGGAAGCAGCTGCAGGCACTGTGTGTGGAAGAAGCAGGGCCAGGGTCTGCCCGCCCCCCGCCCCCCGCAGTAGAGGAAGGCAAGCAGAGGTGGACCAGAAACCTCAACTCACCCAGCTCATGGTGGTTCCCATCTGCAGTACAACGCCGCGGGTCTGGAGACCCCTCCCCATCCTCCCCGGAGCCCAGGAAATCAAATTCGTTGATGGCGTCTTCTGAGTCATCCTCTTCATCCTCATCCTCCATCTCAGGCACCAGGGCCTTGGAGGGGAGCTGGGGCATGGAAAGAGTGGACAGGTCACGGCTCTTGTCCAGAGACCAAGCCCACCCAGGGCTCTGAAACAGACAAGCAGTGGTGTGGTGGCCAGCCTCTGTCTCTCCCTGATGAGACCCATCCTGCACAGGCCACCAGAAAACACTCAAGGTGCCCCACACGTGGCTGTGCAGCTCCCCCTGCTGGGAGCCTTTGGAAGTGCCTTATTCCTTGGGAAAGGGGGAGTGCCCAGTGAGCTTTACAATGGAGTCCCCTATAAGGGCCCTCTAAGGAGTCCTGGTTGCACAACAGTTAAGCGCTGGGCTTCTAAAGCCAAAATGCTGGCGGTTCAAAACCACCCAGTGGCTCCACGGAAGACAGACCTGGCAATCTGCTCCCATAAAGATTACAGCCTAGAAAACCCTATGGGGCTGTTCTACTCTGCCACATGAGGTCGCTATGAGTCAGAACTGACTTGACAGCAACTAACTACAACATATGGGCCCTCTGCCCCCCTCCCTTCATGCTCACAGGCCCTCCTCCTAGCTTTTGCCCAGGCTACGCCTGCCTGGGCAAATCTGCTGCAAAAGACCTCTTTAAAGTGTTAAAAAACAAAGATGTCATCTTGAGAACTAAGGTGCACCTGACTCAAGCCACGGTGTTTTCATCTGCCTTGTATGCCTGTGAAAGCTGGACAATGAATAAAGAAGACCAAAGAATTGATGCCTTTGACTTATGGTGTTGGCGAAGAATACTGAATATACCATGGACTGCCAGAAGAACAAACAAATCTGTCTTGGAAAAAGTACAGCCAGAGTGCTCCTTGGAAGGGAGGATGGCGAGACTTCGTCTCACATACTTTGCGCATGTTATCAGGAGGGACCAGTCCCTGGAGAAGGACATCACATGTGCCAAAGTAGAGGGTCAGCGCAACGAGATGGATGGACACAGTGGCCGCAACAACGGGCTCAAACCCAGCAATGATTCTGAGGACGGCGCAGGACCGGGCAGCGTTTCATTCTATCGTACATAAGGGCACTATGAGTTGGAACCAACTAGACAGCACCTAACAACTCCTGCCCGCCCCCTGGGTTCGCCCTAGCACATTACCGCTCATGAAGAAAAGTCAGGGAGGGGGAAATATTTGTGTGTGTATACATGTAGCTGAGTGCATGCAGGCACACAATTAAAATAAGGAAGAAGAAAAAAACCAAATTTGTTTCACTGAATCAATTCCAACTCATAACGACCCTAGAGGACAGAGTAGAACCACCCACAGGATTTCCAAGGCTATAAATTTTATGGAAGCAGATTGCCATATCTACCGAGAAGCAGCTGGTGGGTTCAAACCACTGACCTTTCAGTTAGCAGCCAAGCACTTAACCATTGCGCCACCAGGGCTCCTTAACCACAGGTATAACAGTGATACAGTAAAACCGGTAAAAGCCAGCACCTGTGAAAGGTGGAAACCTGTCAGAGCAAGAAAACGTAAATATTTTCCACTAAAATGAGCCATAGAAAAGTGGTAAGATTGTACCCTGTCAGAGGTGGAAAACTAGCAAGACCCAGAAAAACAAGGCAGTCCCGTCAAGTTCCAGTTCTCACAGGTTTCACTGTAATAATAAACACGTATCAGACTCTCTGTGCTGACGCAATGCACTGAACCCCAGTGAGTGCCAAGGAAGCTTTGCACACACGACTTCACTGACCCCTCACAATGGCCTGTGAGTGGTGGTCATTATTATAGTTATTACCCCATACCGCAGGTGAGGAAGCTGAGGCTGAGCACAGCGAAGATACCTGCCCAAGGTCACCCATTCTGGGCTATTCCTTACGCAATGGGACAGGCACTGGGGGCCGAGATTACAAGTGGCTTTCCAAGTCCTCCTTATCACTTTCTACACTGGCTGATTTTTTTTTTTTTTTTCCTTATATAAAAAGCACATACTACTTTTAGAATCTGTCCGGAAGCTCCACTGAAACCTGTCCACCATGGGTGACCCTGCTGGTATTTGAAATACCAGTGGCATAGCTTCCAGCATCACAGCAACATGGAAGCCACCATAGTATGACAAACCGAGATCTCTTTAACGCGTTAAAAAGCAAAGACGTCACTTCAACTACTAAGGTGCACCGGACCCAAGCCATGGTATTTCCAATCGCCTCATATGCATGCGAAAGCTGGACAATGAATAAGGAAGACCAAAGAAGAACTGATGCCTTTGAATTATGGTGCGGGCCAAGAATACTGAATATATCATGGACTGCCAGAACAACAAACAAATCTGTCCAGGAAGACAGCCAGAATGCTCCCTAGAAGCGAGGCTGGCGAGACTTCATCTCACGTACTTTGGACATGTTGTCAGGAGGGAGCAGGCCCTGGACAAGGACATCACGCTTGGTAAAGTACAGGGTCAGTGAAAAAGAGGAAGACCCTCAAGGAGATGGACTGACACAGTGGCTGCAACAACAGGCTCAAACCTAGCAACGATTGTGAGGATGGCACAGGAGCAGGCAGGTTTTGTTCTGTTGTACAGAGGGTCGCTATGAGTCAGAACTGACTCAACAGCACCTAACAACAACTTTTAGAATGGAGTTCCTGGGTGGCACAAACAGTTAAACACTCAACTACTAGCCAAAAGGTTGGCGGTTCAAACTCACCCAGGGGCGCCTAGGAAGACACGCCTGGCAATGTGCTTCCGAAAGGTCACAGCCTTACAAATGCTAGGGGGTGGTTCTACTCTGCGCACGTGGGGTTGCCATGAGTCGGAATCGATTCAATGGCAACTAGTAACAACTTTTAGGATGAGAACAAGAATAAAGTTCATTCCTGGGCAAAGGGACACTCAGTCTGCTGGAAACTCTAATGTGGTCGGTCTTACCCAGAGGTAGGAACCAGCTCCTCTTGAGTTGTTTTCCTACGTTCACAAGCTTGGGCCCATCCCAGACTTGGGAAGTTAGGAGCAGCACCATGCTGTGTGTGACCCACATGAATGCAATCCCTTCTATACATAACTTAAGAAGTTATAGAACTCTATCCTGAATATGTATTCCTTATCCTGTTATTAGATATACGTACATTTTACACAAAGCACATCCAGGGGTCATACACTCGGAACCACACAGTCCACATTTTATACATGGTTCAGGGATTTTCAGAATTTTCAAGGCCAATTTTGATATGTTAGATTTTTGCCTGAAGTACTGGCTTAAGAAGCCCCAACCATAAGCTCCTCCACGTCATGCAAGGTACCCCTGTGTTTCCTCATCCTTGCTGCCAGCATGAGACCTGGCCTGGGAAGGCGCCAATGAATGCCTGAGGAAAGCGCCATCACAACGGGGGCTCAGGTCATCAGGGAGCAAGGGAGAAGAGGTGGGGGCCAGACTGCAAGGCGGAGTGGAGGTGATCAAGCGGAGGTGATGGACTCTCCCTTGTGGGCAGTGCTCCTGACACCAACAACAGACTGGATGCCCACACCCTACGGAGTCCCTCAACCTGGCTCCAGGCTGAGCCCGAGGCCCAGCCACATGCACTCATGTTACAGAAGTTACTGAGAGCTTTTTCTAGTCCACACCCCCTTCAGGGCACTGTGGACAGCAGCCAGTCAGATCCACACAGTCCCTACCCTCACGAGCTTACAACCTACAAGGGGAGACTGAGAGACAGAAAGCTGCGGTCACACCTGAAAACACATAACTGCAGCTGCGACCAGACTGTCCAGAAGAGAGCTGCCCGAGTTTGCCAAGTTCCGGAAGGGCCTCCTTAGTGAAGACGGAGGATGGGAGCGGGAGAGGGAAGAGGACACGTGAAGGCCCTGACAGTAAGGACTCAGGCACCTCGGAAGGTTCTGGAGGTGAGGGCGTGGCTGTAGAGAAGACAGGGACTCTGGAAGGGAGACACGATGAAGCCACGTAGGCAGCAAAGAGCTGCCCTGTTGCCGTCTGTCCCGCCCGGACCAGGGGCAGGCAGGGGAGTGTCCTCTGGCCACAAGCTCACCTTCACGCGCTGCTTCTTGTGCTGCACGCTGTCCAGCTCGTCGTCCTCATCGCTGTCCTCGTCCTCACAGTTCTGCAGGAAGGGGATCTGCTCTAGCACCGAGCCACTGAGGCGCTCTTTGCTGTCTTTGCCTGCTGCATTCCTGCCCACAACAGGGGGACGAGGGGGTGTTAGTCCTACTAGGTGACAAAGCCCAGGTGGGAAGGGGCCGAGGCCTGGTGGCTGGAGCCTGGACCCATCTCGAGTACCTGAGCCCAACCCTGGCCCTAGAGCAGCCCCTCCTCTGTCACACCCAGGGCCCTGAGCCTGACCTCAGAGAGATGCCCACCCCAACCTAAACCCTCGTGCAGACCTCAGACGGGGCCCCGCTCCTCACTGAGCCCCAACACAAGTTCCCAAGGACTAGTCCCAACCCTGACTGCCAATCTCCCCACAGGTGCCGTGTCAGAAGGAGAGTTTGTAGAGGAAGTGCCACTGACACAGCAGATTTATTCTCAGGGCCTGGTCAAACCACAAGTGCAGGTCAGCACATGGCCAGAAACACCCCCCAGAGGGAAGAGGAAGTCATCACTCCTCATGCGCGTGCACCCACAACAGCCTGGCCACGAACGCAGCCTGCGCTAGCCCCAGTGCCACCCGCACCTCCTGGCCCGTGGCTTCCTGCCTCCCTGTAGATGATAAGGTTGGCAAAGGAGGCGTTTGCTGAGCCTGACCTCAGGGTAGAACGCAGAAGGGATGCAAAGTTCAGGTAAATGCAAACATCCCTCTGTCTGCCATGAGGGTAATGTCGTAAAGAGTTCTGTCAACTGCCTTGTGGCCCTAAGCTGGGGAACTAGAGGCCGGCTGAGAAGGCGGACGCCTGCCCTGTGCTCCACACTGGCTACTCGGCATCTCTGCTTGGATGTCAAACAGGCACCACGTGTCCTAATGGACCTCTTGATGTTCCACTCCTCGTGGCCCCGTCTCAGTAAAAGCCTGCTTTTGGTTACCCAGACAAAACCCTGGAATCATCGTCAACTTATTTTTCTCTCCACCACATCCAATCCATTAGTGTTGACTCCACCCTAAAAGCGTTATTGGGAGTCTGACCACTTCTTCCCTCTCCACTACTAAAGCCCATCACCTAGACTCATGTCTTGGGCCCCTAACCCATCTCCCTGCAGCTCCCCGGCTCTCCTCCAGCTTGGCGTTCTCAAATCAGACCAAGTTCTATCAGATTATGCCACACCCCAGCCCAAAACCACAGGTTTCCCAAAACCGGCAGAGAAGAATCCAAACTCCTTATGACAGCTAGCGAGGCCCTATATGATCTGACCCCTGGGATTTCAACCTCTCACCACAGACCACAATCCCACGTGCTCAGTCCACTCCAGTCACCCTGCCCTTTCTGCTCTTGCTCTGCCTGGAACGTTCTCCTCCCAGCTATCCGTGTGGCCCACCCTCATCCACTTCTCTGCTCAAATGCCCACCCCATCCAGAATACTGCGCCTCTCACCGTTCTTTGTTTTCACCTTTCTTTTCTTCATAGCATTTATCATCACCTAACAATATATTATCTACTTTGACAAACAACAAGCGTTAAACCAAAAAATGAACAAACAAGGGCTCCCCGAGGGTGGTGCCCATGCCTGTTACGTTCCCCACTATGTCTAAAGCACATCGCCCAGGATCTGCCTCCAGCAGGTGCTCGATGTTTGCTGAGGAATGTGTCCAGGCCTGAGCCTTGCGAGAGGCTGGGCTAAAGATGAGGCTGGGACATGATGGCTGAAGCCACAGAAAGTGGGCAGGGACCCAGAACAGAATCCTGGGGATTCAGCAATGACGGGAAAGAGGCTTCCAGAATCAGCGAGCCCACAACGTACTCCAGGAGAAGTGGCCACCGGAGCTCCTGGGAACATCTGTTGACGTTTCTGACACTGGCCTTCGTCAGACGGGAGGGGCAGTGGGATGGAGACAGCAGGCCTGAGGACTCACCTCTTGATCTGCTCCTCGATCTGCCGCACCAGCAGCGACTCGCCCCCACTGAGCACCCCAGGGCCCGGCGTGGCCCTTGGGCCCCCTTCGCTGGGCTCCACGGCCCCGTTGAGCTCCAGCGAGCGGCCCAGCAGGGAGCGCACACGCTTCGACCGCATGTCCAGGATGGTGTCCGTGTAGCCCACCTCTTCCAGGTACCTGAAGAGGCAGAGCCAGCTCGGGTCAGACCTTCCCTGGGCTTCACTCTGCGTTGCAGGAGCCAACGCACACCGGGAGAGCCTTTCGGAAGGGCAACTCTTCAGAGACACCAAAATTGTAAACTAAGCACACCCTGGACCCAGCTGCCTCACTTGTGAGACTCTTTGTGGAGGAAGGCCCTGCACACATGCACACGTTTGCTATGATGCTGTCTGCGAGAGCTAAAATGCAGGGACCAGCCTCAGTGTCCGTCAGTGGGGGCCGTGTAAGCAATTACCGATGAGGATACTAGGCAGAAGACAAACGAGGCGGCATCCCAAGGAAAGGTGGCCATGAGAAACGGCTGAACAAAAACGGTAAGTTACAGGTTCAGCATGATTCAAGCTGTTGTTTAAAAAAAATGATGGGAATGTGTGTACAAGTATACAGCACACACAAAGCCACATGTCTGCATTATGTCCCTCCAAGAGGCCTAGAAAAACATACACTAAACTTAATAGCAGTGACCTCTGGAAAATGGGATTAGGGATTTAAAAGGACCCTTGCAATTTATAAGAAGCCCTGGTGGCACAGTGGTTAAAGCACTCAGCTGCTAACCCGGAGGGTCAGTGCTTCAAATTCACCAGCTGCTCCACAGGAGAAAGATGTGGCAGTCTGCTTCTGTAAAGATTTACAGGCTTGGAAACCCTATGGAGCAGTTCCACTCTGTCCTAGAGGGTTGCTATGAGTCAGAATTGACTCAACAGCAGTGGGTTTTGGTTTGCAATTTACTCTACTTACTTCTGCAATTAAGAAAAGAAAGCTGGGACTGATCTAAAAGTTAAAAAAAAAGAGAAAGAAAGAAAAAGAATCAATGTATGGGTACCGGTGCTTCAAAAGATGTGAAAAGGCAAAAAAGACCAGATTTACTGGCCTAAAGGAGACTGGAGAAACCCCGAGAGTATGGCCCCCAGACACCCTTTTAGCTCAGTGGTGAAGTCATTTCCGAGATTCACCATTCAGCCCGGGAGTAGACAGCCCCATAAGACCAAATGGGACTAATGAGACACAGCAGTCCAGGGACAAGGACTAGAAGGCCGAAGGGGACAGGAAAGCTGGTGATAAGGAACCCAAGGTTGAGTAAGGACAGTGTTGATGTGTTGTGAGGTTGTTAACCATTGTCATAGGGCAACATGTGTACTAACTGTTTAATGAGAAACTATTTTGTTCTGTAAACCTTCATCTAAAGTGAGAATAGCAGCACAACTGGAAGAGCGTAGTCGATTTCACCGAACTGTGCATGTAGAAATTTTTGAAATGGTGTATCTTTGGCTATGTATATTTTCACCAAAAAAAAAAAAAAGGTCAAGAAGGGAGAGGGTTGACACGTTGTGGGGTTGTTAACCAATGTCATAAAACAACATGTGTACTACTGTTTCATGAGAAACTATTTGTTCTGTAAACCTTCACCTGAAGTATAATTTAAAAAAAAAAAAAAAAAAAGATGTGAAAAGGCCCTTGCTGGTCCTCAGTGCCTCCTCCACTGGGAACTTTTCTGAGCACCTGTCCCTCTGGGACACCTGACTGCTTCTCTCATGTTACACTGCCCTGTCTCCATCTGCTTGTCTCCAGCATGCGCTGTGTACGCCAGAGACTCCCATCTCCCTACCAGGAAAGGGGCAGGGAAGCATTACGGGTAAGGGCTTGGGCTCTGAGATCTCAGACCCTCCCCTTATTGACTGTGTGACGTTAGGCAAACACTTAACTTTACTGCACCTCAGTTTTTTCACCTGTGAAAATGAGGGTAACGCCAGTAGTTACATCTCACAGGGATTTCTGGGAGGAATCAAGGTGCAGAAAATGTGTAGTGTGCTGCCGGGCACATAATAGGTACTAGGTAAATGTTGCCTGTTACTATTATCATTTTGTTGTTGTTGAGTGCACACACTGTAAGCTAGCAAGTGCACTTCTAAAGATTTAGCTTAAGGAAGTCAAGGATATGCATAAATAGCTTCCCGATGTTTGTCACATTGCTCCTAATACTAAAAAGTTAAACGCACCCTCTATGAAATCCACCACAAGGGACTGGCTATAGGAAGTTAGGGTTATCCACATGACAGACTACTACAGTCATTAAAATGATATGACACATCCACTAATTGTACACGTGAAATAAAAGGAACCCCGATAGCTCAGTCGTTAAGCACACGGCTGCTAACTGAAAGGCTGGCGGTTGGAACCCAACAGCCACTCTGCAGGAAAAGGATGTGGCAGTCTGCTTCCGTAAAGATTACAGCCTTGGAAACCCTATGGGGCAGTTCTACTCTGTCCTAAAGGGTTGCTTAGAGTCAGAATCAACTCAACAGCAACGGGCTTGGTTTGGTTTTGGTATGTGTGAAGATTATAGAACGGCAAATGTTTTGTTACCTATATATTTACCACAGTAAAAAAAAAAAAAGCCACGACATATCTGATTTATATGGAAAGACATTCACGATACTTAGCCAAAGTAATGTCTTACAAAATATTGTGAGGACGGAATCCTTGCTTTTATAAAGCCTGCGCGTGCACGCACACATATATAGCCATGGAAGAGACTGAGTGCATATGTGCCATAATATTTACGGGAACATGAAATTCCTTGGGTGATGGAACTGAGTGATTTTATTTTTTTTCTCTGCACTTCCCTGTATTTTTCAAGTTTTCTAAAACACATAAATCTCTTTAGTAATAAAAGTACTCTAACATTACCCCTTTAAAAAATGCTACAGAAGACTAAGAATAACTTTCCAAGAATGGGGTCCCCTATCTTCCTCCTCCCTCAGGCAGGGGCCCCCATCTCCCTCTTCCCAAGCAGGGCTCCACCCACAGGGTGACGGGCCATTCCAGCTGGGGCCAGCTGAGATCCTGATACATCAGCGTTCCCGATGAGGACAGGAAGGACTGTGGAGTATCCAGGTCTATCTCTCAAGCCAAACGTGCCATCCCCCCAGCTCCAACCCTGGGCACACTCACTGTCGGAGAAGCTGCCGCCCCTCCTTCCACACCAGCGGGCTGTTCTCCAGGGTGACTGATTCCACGGGGCCGTTGGAGACTGACGGGGGAGAGAAAGAAGGCAGGTCGTCTTAATCAAGGCCCTCACCACTTCCCCATCACCCCCACCTCCTTCTTCACCCCTCAGATCCAAACTGGTGATGGGGTCCTGCGGAGTCCACTTCCTCAGTGGTTTGAAACCTCCCTGCTCCCCTCCATTCTGAGTCTCCTTCCTTGAAGTGGCCCTCCATCTCTCATCTTCTGACTGGTCATTCTCCAAACCGTACCCCACCCCGTAGTCATGTTAAAACTCAGATCTAGGTACGTGATTTTCTTACTCAAAAGGCTGGCCTGCTTCTAAGAGAACGGACAGACCTGGGTTTGAGTCCTGCTCTGCTACTTCCCGTCTGAGCCTATCTGAGTCCACCAACCTATCTCAGCCTCAGTTTCCTCTTCTGAGAAATGAGGTTAATAATAGCAGTAACTACCTCTTGGGATTGGGGTGAGATTAAATTAGGTAAATCATTCAATTTCTTTTATTCAGCAAATCTTTAACCAGCACCTACAATGTATTTGGCTGGGTGCCTGCACTACATAGTAAACAAAGACCCCTGTCCTTGTGGAACTTACAGCCTAGCAGCAGAGTCTCACAATAACAACAGCAATCGCTATTGGCTCTGCATTTAAGGCCTCTACGGTTTGTCTCAGCCAAACTTCCACCACTATTCTGCCCAGCCCGCCACCTCCACCATTTGTTCCAGTCACACTGGACAATGCCCCGCCCCCTAAACTGCTGTGCTCTCAAGTCTCCACATGTCTATCCTCACTCTTCCCTCTACCTGGAACACCACCCCCCAACTCCTCTGCTGCTGCACTGATTCCTCTTTCAAGGAGCTGAGGCTCTATCGGCGCTTACAGCAGGGACCGTGTCCATCTTGCTGAGTTCCTGATCTCTGACACAAAGCAAGCACCCAATAAACATAGTTTTGATGAATAACTGGATGCATAACCGAAAAGCTCAGTTCAAATGCTGCCTCTTCCGTGAAATCTTTCCCAGTGCCCTGTAAACAGCGCTATCTCACACTGCTCCCAGAGGGTGCAGTGATCTGCTTGCTTTTGTCTATCTGCCTCGACTTCCACAGAGGGATGGCAGGCAGGCCTGGCCTGCTTCCCCACAATCCAACCCCTTGGGGCCCAGCACAGCACCTGGCACAAAGTAATCCAGCCAAGGGGGTGGGTATTGGGAATGAGATTCCTCCCCAGCCCCCATGGCCAATTCTGCTTCCTACGGGAGCAAATAAAGAGGCAAGCACCCCTCCACCTTTACTGGTCTCTATGCATTCAGCTTTTGGGGAGGGAGTGCACAAGGTGGGGACATCAGAGAGTGGTACCTTGTTCTGACAGATCTGGTCTCTTCTCCCCCAGATTCAGGTCTGTCCCGAACTTGAGTTTATGATATTTGGCCCTAAAAGAGCAAATGATTAACAAATGAGAGACACAGGAGAGTAGACTCACCTCAGGAATCCCAAATCCCAGGGCCTCTGCCTAGTCCACTCTCCTACCTCCAAGGCTGAACTCCCCCTACCCCTTCCCTATCCTCCTTCCTCCTCTACCTGGCTAGGAAGCAGCCCTGCTGGGGAAGGCGAGATAGAGAGCATTGTGGTTAAGAACCTGCTCTTTGGAGTCAGGCAGGCTGGCTTTCTAGCCCAGCTCTATGAGTCTTTGAGGAAGCCATTCACCCTCTTGAAGCCTCAGTTCCTTATGGGAAACAGGGCTGACACCAATCTCATTAGGCTACTAGAAGGGCTAAGTGAGATAATGAATAGGAAGTGTTAGGCAGTGTGTGGCACACAGCGAGCCATCATTATTAACAGTATTGTTACCAACCGCAATGCCCAGGGCACTAGGTTTCATTTTGTCCCTCTCCCCTAGAAGCCATACAGGCCTGGGATGATGGGGAGAATGCTTGATCCCAAACCTCCCTCAGCCGAGAAGAGTAAAGTACCAAGGAGAGCACGGCCTGACGGCCTCCTGACCCAGTGACTCCTCAGAAGGCAGGGCCAGGGCCAGTGGACTCACCTTTCCTGCTTCAGTGCATATTCCAGCATCTTGATCCGCCGTACCAGGTCTGTTTTTAGATTCTCTTGCCCTTTCCTTTCTCCCTGGAGGAAGGCCACCTGAGCCTGCAGGGGAAAAAGAAGGAGAGTGGAGGGAGAGAGAACGGAACAGGAGCCCCCACAAGGCCGTGCGGCAGCCACTTCCTCACACCAGGGGTCAGTGGAGCAGTGAGAGGGACACTGGGGTCTGTTTCTAGGACCCCTGCCATGTCACCCACAGTAAAAGGCCTGGAGAGGAATCCTTAGCCCCTGAATTTAAAGTGGTTGCTGGCTTTTGGGCAGAAGGCAGGTCAGGGATGAAGGTGGCAGCCCCAGTAATTAACAGCCCTGAACTCCCCCTCCTCACTCCCACCCTCACCCCAAGGCAGGTGCTGGTCCCAAGGTTGCTGGTGGAGGTGACATCCCGCTATTCCTACTATAGCATCTGTCTCTGGGAGGCGTAGGAAGTTACTTCTGGAGCTCAGGGACAAGAGTGGGTGGCTTGGCTCAGCTCCCGCTCCAATGCAAAAGCTTTACCGCCAACCCCAACTGTGGGAGCATCATCCCGCTGAAGTTTGCCCAGGGAGTGAGACAGACGTGCCACAGACAGGACCCAGGGCTCCTGTCAACCACGTCACATCGTCTGCTGGCTTGGGCTGCCCCAGTCTGCCCTGGTCTGTCAACAGGTCGTTTGGAGACACTGGGCCAACGGTCTTCGAGGCAGGATCCTGGCCCCTGACCATACTCAGATGGCCCTTCTGCCAAAGCCCATGGCGCCTAGCTCATCCCTGGCTTCTCCCCAAGGTCTCCATCACCCAGTCCAGGGGCCTGGCTCAGCCACTTCCTGGCTGCATGATATCAGGCCTCCGTGCCCCCTCTAGGAAATGAGACTCATGAGAGCTCCTATCCCTTAGGCTTGTTATGAGGATCTCAGGTGCTACGTTCCTCTCAGTCCAAGGCCTGGCACAGAATAAAGGCTAATAATGCCAGCTCCTACCTCTCGTGTTATTTATATTCTCCCTGTCCATTCTTCTACAACTTTGAAACAGGCCCTGTTCTGTAGAGGTGCCGGATCCCTGTGAGACCCAAGACCAGTTAGGCAGGGAGGCCTGTGGGTAACGGGCCTCTGGCCCCCTCGGGCAGCTGCATCTTCCCGGGGCCAAGCTCCCTACACACGACATGCCTGTTGAAGAACTTCATCAGCTCTCTCGGAAGCCTCCAGTCTGGCCCTAGACACCTTTTCCAGCCCCCGCTCCTTCTCAACTGAGCCCTGGTGGTGCAGTGGTTAAGCACTTGGCTGCTAACTGAAAGGTTGGTGGTTCAAACTCACCAGCCATTCCGTGGGAGAAAGATGTGGCAGCCTGCTTCGGTAAAGGTTACAGCCTCAGAAACCCTATGGGGGCAGCTCTACTCTTCCCTACACAGGTCTCTATGAGTCGGAATCTACTTGACAGCAGCGGGTTTGGTTTGGTTTTGGCTCCTTCTCAAAGCCTAGCTCTGGACGTCTCCTCTAGGCAGCCCTCTCAGATGCACGCCCACACTGCTCTCCCTGTCCTCAGGGCTCACAGGGCCAGGACCCATCCACCTCAGCCCCCTGGAGCACAGCACAGCCCTGTGCCCACAGCCCTACAACCACCCCTGCCCTGCCCCGGGGACCAGGTCTGTCTCTCAGGTTAGCAGAGAACTGAACACAGGCTGAGTAGCCTAGCAGTGGCTGGGGGCTGGGGAAACTGGCACACACATACCCATACACCGTTGGTGGGCTCATAAACTGACGCCACCTTCCCGGACGGCAATCTGGCAATATCTATAAAAATGTTAAACGCACATTCCTTTTGTCCCAGCAGTTTCACCTCTAGGAGTTTATTCTCCAGGAATGCTTGCAATGGTACGCCCACCTATATGTACAAAGATATTCCCTGCAGTATTATTTGTAATGCCAAGAAAGCTAGAAGCAACTAAATGTCCATTACCCATTGCCGTCGTGGCGATTCTGCCCATAGGGTTTCCAAGGCTATAATCTTTATGGGAGCAGATTGTCGGGTCTTTCTCCAATGGAACGGCTGGTGAATTCCAACCACCAACCTTTCTGCTGAGTTAGAAGCCGAGTACTTAATCACTGTGCCACCTGGGCTCCTAAAATGTCCATTAGGGGACTAGTTAAGCAGAGAGCTGGTTAAACCAATTTTTTCCCTGTAGAATGGAAAACTAGACAGTTCTTTTTTAAAACACCACATAACCATACACAGGTAGTTACCAACTTACAACGTGTTCAAGTTATGACAAACCACACTTACAATCGTCCTTTTTTTTGTGCGTCTTGTCATTAACAATATGTACTACATACAGTATTGCAGCATGTAATTTACTGATGTTACGATTCTTATGCCCCCCAAGGACAAATAAAGACTGGATTTATAAAGACATTGATGATAAAAGGCAATAATAATGGGAGAAAAAAGTAGATACAAGAACCGACTCATGACACAGTCGTGGGAACAGAACCCCTTCTTGAGTCGGGGACTACCTGTATACCCAAACAGACTGCCAAAATACATTCTTAAGTGGAAAAAAGCAAAGTTCAGAATAGTGTGTCTCCTTGTGAACAAATAAGAAGGGATGTATATGCATTAATGCATAACAAAAGTGTCATCCATTCATTTATTTATTCACAAATATTTACTAAGCCCTCACCATGCATGCTGAAGCTATGGCCTTGAACAGGATGGGACTTATATTGTAGTAGGGGTGTGGGACAAACAATACACAAATAAATACCTGTTGTCAGGTGTGCTATGGAAAAGAAACTTCACCTGTCACTGGTATAATGGGACATTTTTTTTCTCTTAACACTTTTCATTTTACATTGTAAATCAGTATTTAAGCCAAAAAACCAAACCTGTTGCCATCGAGTCAATTCTGACTCATAGCAACCCTACAGGACAGAGTAGAACTCCTCCATAGGGTTTCTAAGGCTGTAACCTTTATGGGAGCAGATCACCAGGTCTTTTCTCCTGAGGAGCGGCTAGTGGGTTCGAACTGCTGACCTTTGGGTTAGCAGCTCAGTGCTTAACCACTGCACCAGGGCTCCTCCTAAAATCAATATTTACAAGCATAAACATCTAAGAACAGAGAGGTGGACTCACACGTGGGCAACATCTCTGAAGTTTGAATTTCTGTCCTTTGGATCTCAGTCACCCAAATCTATTCTGCTTATGAGTCAGTTATGTGGTGGGGAGAGGGGTGAAGAAGAAAAGGAAGATCACCAAGCACAAGCCCCACGTGACCTCCTTACTGTCCTCCCTGCCCTCCTGGGACTCCATGAGTGATCCTTCTACTTCCCAGCCCCGGTACTGCCTGTGGGAGCAGACACTCAACACTACGTAGTGACTGTCTTAGCGATCTAGTGCTGCTATAAAAAATACCACAAGTGGGTGGCTTTCATAAACAGAAATTTATTTTCTCACAGCTGAGGAGGCTAGAAGTCCGAACTCAGGGTGCCAGCTCCAGGGGAATGCTCTGTCTGCTCTGCGGGAAGGTCCCTGTCACTTGGTGATCTTCATGTGGTGTGGCATCTATCTTCCCCCATCTCTGCTTGCTTGTTCAATCTCTCTTATATCTCAAAAGAGACTGACTTAAGACACACCCTACACTAATACTGTCTCATTAACATAACAAAAAAAAAACCCATTCCCAAATCGGATTATAACCACAGGTACAGGGGTTAGGATTTACAACACATATTTTGGGGAGATACAATTCAATTCACAACAGACTGCCAGCCAATGTCAGGTACTTTGGGAGGCACTGGCAGAAAAATGGAGACACATGGTTCCTGCCACCACAGTGCAGGAGACAGGCATGATCAGTGACAACTAGCATATCCTAGAAAGAAATAAGATATAGCTGTTACAATCAGAAGCCAGAATCCATATCCTAGGAACTCACTGGTTATAGACACAAGTCCTCGAATCTAGAAGTTAGTAGTAAATTACGTGACACACACAATGTGATGAGGCCACAGTGAGGTAGCAAAGGATGCTACAGGAGGAGGGACACCCACCCATTTCTGGAGTTAAGGAAGTGACAGTTCAGCTGAGACCTGGGGCTGGGCAGGAGTTGGCCAGGGAAGGAAAGTGTGCCGGGCAGGCTAAAGGAACCCTCACACGTCCAGCCATACCGACTAGAGTTAGCGAGGAAAATGAGTGACGTGCATAAGTCCAACAAAAGCCCACAGACCAGGTAAACGAGTTGGAAGTGTATCCTAAGAGGACAGGGGAAGCCATGGAAGGGCTTTCGGTAAAGGACTGTATTTGGATTTGCGTGTTACAACAGCTATTCCAGCTATAATGCGGAGAACGGATGGCTGGGGTGCCAAGCAAAAGGCAGAGAGATTGGTTACAGAAATCCCAGGGAGAAATGAGAGCAGCCCTGACTAGGATGGGAGCAGTGGGGTGAGCGGACTTGCCATAATAAAGAGGCAGCACTGAGAAGACCCAGTGACCAGTTGTCTGTGGGTGAAGAAAGTGGAATGGAGAACCACATCTAGCCCTCACGCTCTGTCAGCCTCCCCTGTCATCTCCTTGCCACCAGACCAAGTCCTTATGCCGTTTCTCCTAATTATGACACAAGGATCTGGCTCTGCCTACTCTGCTCTGGTGTCCCTTCCCCAGCTCTTCTGGCAAGAGGGGAGGAAAGAGAACCAGAAGGATGTGGCTGAAGTGTCTCAGGCTGGTGGGATTCCGCCCAAAGGGGAAGTGTCGGTGGCCAGTCTCCCAGCCCTGCCTGATCTGGGAGAGCTCCCCCAGGGCCTGGCAGGTAAGACTGGGATCTGGAAGTACTCTAATGTACCCCATCTGCCCACAACACTCCTTCTGGCCAGACTGGCAGGACACACACATACACACCCCCAGAGCTGTCCTGACACATCCTGCAGCCTCTCCTCTGGCTGTTCCCTCGCTCCAGCCAAGCAGCACCTAGAGAACGTCCTGAGGAACCTCAGCATCTCAGTCCCCTGGGGACAGAGGCCTCTCTCTACCTCTGCCCCGACCCCCTGCTGCCAACCTTTCTGCCCAGCCCTGCAGCTCCTACATGCCTCCTTCCCAAGCTTCAGGGGCTCCTGGCAAGGATGAGTTCCCACTGGGTCCCTCAGAGCCCCCGTGGGGCTGGGAGTGGGCAGGCAGACAGCTCCACCTTCTCTGCTGGCACACTTGTTCACTGCATCTCCTATCTCTGCTCCTGCAGGAAACACCCTGTTCAAATTCCTCACCCAAAGAAGGCTCCTTCCATCCTCAAAAAGCTTCCCTTCCAAGAAATGCCACACAACCAAGAACGCAAGTGTACACAAGCTTGTATCGTTCTCCTGTGCAAACCAGCTTCCTCAGTTAGTCTGGAAGTTTCTGAAGGGCAGAAACCACATGGTCTACTTCTCAGAATCCCCCCTTCTAGCAAATTCCTGCTTATTACCAAACCGTATCCACAAGACCTCCCTGCTCCAAACTTTGGGTGCCTCCTGGCAGGATCTCACAAGGAGCTGCCTCTTCTGCCGTTCCACACACTTACTGAGCCCTGACTGCACGGCAGGCCCTGTGCCAGGAGAAGCTATGTTCCATTATTCAGAGAAAAGTTATTCACAGTCAATCAGAAATACCTGACACAGTCCGGGCCCTAAAGGCTCTCAAGCAGGCCCATGTTATGTAGGTGATAAGTGCTCTAGTAAAGGTGTGTAAAAAATGGGGCTGCAGACAGTGAAAGCTGGAGGAGGAAACTCAGCAGAGCCAATCCACACTTCACCAGCACATCTATTCTGCTCTTCCTCCCGTCCAGTCTACTTTATATTCACACAGGAACACAAGGATAGTCACTGCAGTCATTTCCAAGGGTGGAAAATTGTAAACAACCTAAAAGCCCATGAACAGGAATCAACTTAAATAAGCGGTGGGACAAACATACAATGGGACACTGTGTAGTTATTAAAGACAATGAGAAAGAGCTGTGCGGACAGGAAAGGAACACAACACGTTATTAAGTGAAAAAAATCACAAAATGATACAGATAATATGATTTCATATATTAAACACATACACACACACAACTGAACTCCTTTCATAGAAATAACAGGGAGGAGAGCTGGAGAGAAGAGAAGGGACAGGATGAAGGAAGGAGGGGGGACGACTTCCCTCTTCACTCATACGTACACTTGTGAGATGTTTGATTTTTTGACTAGTATGTAATAGATCTAAAGGAGTCCTTCGGGGCGCAAACGGTTACCACACTCAGCTGCTAACCCAAAGGTTGCAGGTTTAAGTCCACTCAGAGGCACCTCAGAAGAAAGGCCTGACGATCTACTTCTGAAGAATCAGCCACTGAAAACCTATGGAGTACAATTCTACTCTGACACACATGGGGTCTCCATGAGTTGGACTCCACAGCAACTGGTTAACAGAACAAAAGTACAAAGTAAGTGATGGGGGACAGCTTTCCTGGGTGCCACCCACAAGTTCCTCTCAAATGTCAAGAACAGTCACCAAGTGAGGGAATACACATATCTCTTTACACTCATTAGTCTCAAAGATGAGAAGATGGTGTGGTGGGTGCCGTTGGGTGCACAGGCAAGGGGCCCAAGAGACCAGGATTCAGCCCAAGCTCTACTTTGACTATTAGGGTGACTCTGGGAGGCCACAGAGCTTCCCTGGGCCAGTTTTCTCACCTGTACTGGGTGGCAGAGGTACAGAACATGGGTTGAAAGTCCAAAGGCCAGCTCTGCCACTTACCGGCTGTGTCCTAGATAAATTATTTACCCTCTTCAAGTCTGTTTCCTCTTCTGATTTTTTTCATAGGGGGGAGGGGCTAAAAATCACTCACCCTCTCAGAATGTTGCAAGGATTAAACACCAGTGTGTATTTAAAGTACTTAATACAGTGCCTCACACATAATAAGTACTCAATAAATGGCAGCTGCTACCATTACTGAAGGAGCCCTGGTGGCACAGTGGTTAAGTGCTCAGCTGCTAACTGAGAGGTCAGCAGTTTGAACCTACCAGCCGCTCTGCAGGAGAAAGACGCAGCAGTCTGCTTCCGTAAAGATTATAGCCTTGGAAACCCCATGGGGCAGTTCTACTCTGTCCTACAGGGTTGCTATGAGTTGGAAACAACTCTCTCGCAATGGGTTTGGGTTTTTTGGTTTTATCATTATTGCTGAGTGAGGGTAATAATGATGGTCCTGCCTACCTCATGGGGTGTTGAGAGGATTCAATGACATGTAAAGTGGGAAAGAACTTGGAAAGTACAGAAACGAACACAAAAGTGAGGGGCACTTATATAAGGATTCTTCCTCCAGCCCAGCCCTAAGTCTCCACTACCACACAGCTAAGATCCCAGTGAGGGGGGGAGAACTGTGGGATGCGCTCAGATACCTTCAATTTGGAGGACAAAAGCCTCTCTTTATTTACACTATGGATAAAATTTTAATCAGTTATTTATTTAGGTCTCCCCCTCAGCTAGATAGGAAACAACAAATCACATGGGGAAAGATGGGCTGCTAGAAGCAGGTAGTGACAACCTCTACCACTAATACACCAGCCCAGGAACCCTCAGACACCTCATGGCGTCCCTGGACCCCTTCAGATCCTCACATCTCTGATCCCAAGAATCTACCAGGCACTCTCGGCAAACTGACCCACACTCCTCAAGGTCACAAAACCCAGCCCAACTCCCCAGCCTCTTCCACCCATCATCCCACAGCACATCCCTCTCCCAAGCTACTCCACAAACAAATCTCCCCCAAGGTCCTTCTAAGACGCCTCCTCCCCCTCCATCACCCAGCGTCGTCCCCAGATTCTTTCTCATTGCCCCCATCCCAGGTCCTCTCGTCTCCATGATGGTCATGCCTGACCTCCCACTTTTCCAGCTCAAGATTCTCTGACACCCTCCACACATCTCCCATCTCAGGGCCAGCCCCCTGCTCCTCCACACCCCCAAACTGGAGTTTCCCTCTCAAGCTCTTCCACACAGGTTCCTAGGGGACATCCTCTGCCCTGTCCACATCTCCATCCAAGGGACCCCTCAAACACTGTGACCATACATGCCAGGACTCCCCAAAGTTTCCTCCTTACAAGGGAAGGCACACACCTTCATCCTGGACCCCTTGGATACGCATCTCACCGCCACAGTCCTCACACAAACATCTGGAAGTTCCCCCGTCCAAACGCTCCCAAACACGCCCCATCCCAGGCTCCTGACACCCTCCCTATCATCCCGGTTCCCCGCTCGGAATCGTCCGCGCTCTCAGCGGGTCCCAAGTCCCTGCAAACGCCCCCTCTCTCCCACCGGAGCCCATCAGGCTCCATCTCCACCCCTCAGCTGGTCGGAGAGGGGGTGGGAGTCCCTTGGCACACCCTCGGCTTCCTGCAAGCTTTTGCTCACTTCCATACAAAACCACTCAGGTCTTTCTCAAGACATCTCAAACGCCTCTCATCGTCTTCCTGTGAGTTCTCTTAGGTTCCCCTCCCGCCCCGAGTCCCCTCCCCTCAGGAACCCCGAGGCCGGGCAGCTCAATCCCACTCCGGGCCGGTTCAGGTCTCCTCCCGCCCTCGTCCCTCTGCCGGTCTCGGTCAGTCCCTCCGGCCCCAGGGTCTCCCCTACACCCACCTCGAGCCGGTCCTAGCCTCCTCCCGCCCCCGGGTACCCTCAGAACCCCCCTCGGACGTGCCCTCACTCCCTCAGCGAGCCAGTCGCGGTCCCCTCCCGCCCCCCCGGCCGTCCCGACGGCCATTGCTCCAAGATGGCGGCGACGGGAGCGGCGGGTGAGGCCGGGCCGGACCGGGTTGGGGGCTGGGGGTCCTGGGGCGGCGCTTACCTGCAACTCGGCGCGCTCGGCCTCCCAGCGGGCCTTCTCGGCTTCGAAGCGCGCCCACTCGTGCTGGATAAAGTGCAGGATCCCGGGCAGGCTCAGGGGCTCCGGCCCCGCCGTGGGCCCGGGGCTGCCTCCGCCGCCGCCACCCTTACCTGCCGGGCCGCACCCGGGGGCAGGAGCCGGGGCCGCCCCGCTCGGGCCAGGGCCCGCACCGGAGCCCAGCGGGCGGCAGGAGGAGGCGGCGGCGGCGACCGCGGCGGCCGCTCGCTCCTCCATCATGGAGGCCCCGGGGCCGGCCCGCGCGCCCGCTGTGCCTCGCGCGCCTGCGCGGCCGCGCCAACATCAGCGCGCGCGCCCGGCGGGAGTGGGGGGGCTGCTAACGAGAGTGAGACCGGGCGCGCGCCTTGCCCACCCTGGTCGACCCCGGAGGCGCGCGCGCGGGGGTGGGCGGGAAGCAAGGCTCCCCCCTCGGAGAAGCTAGTCTTTGGGAGGGGCCACTTTTTGCGCCCACCTCCGCGTCGCCTAACAGAAAGCTTCTTACCCTCTCCAGCCCCGAACCCCAGCCCCCTGGACAATCACTTTCTCTCTTTGAGAGAAAAAGTAACCACAGGGGTGGTTTCAGCCTTGGCCCCATCCTCTCTGATTCCTGGCCCAGGTCGGTTCTCATGGTAACCCTTCCCCAGCCTAGAGCCCCCCGTATCTCCCCTCCCCTCCACCATTGTGGTTATGGACCCCCGCACCTCTCCTCTCCCCACACCTGGAGGAGTTTGCTAAGGTAACCTTAGTCCCTGATGGTCCTTCTGCCCCTAACAACCTCGGTTACTATGGCAATCTGCCTCACCTAGCACTCAGGTAGAAAAGACCCCAGGCCTCAAGGAGATTGATGGTTAAGAAGCACCTTTTCCTCAACCCCTACCCCACACCACCCAGCTGGAATTACCATGGTAACCATCACCCTCTTTCCCTTTGTGGGAGGCCCCTGGGCCAAACCAACCAGGTGTTTTTATTTAGAGGAAGAGATGCTCTGCTGAGGAGCAGTTGCTATGGTTACAGGGCCTGGACCATCCCCAGGGAGGTGAGAAACAGGCAAGGCCAAGCCCTGGTTGCTATGGTAACAGGGGCTGCCCCCTTCCAGTGACCCTAGAACCAGGCCCACCAAGGTACGGGACATTTTAGGATTGTCTCTTGAGGTGGAGCATGCCTAGGGAAGGGGTTGTCATGGTAACAGCTTCTGTCACTTCTAACCCCACGTTTCTGGACACATTCATGAGGAGGGAGGTTACAGATTGCTATGGTAACTGACATCCTTCCCACTCCACCCTGCCTCCCTCCTGAGATGCTCCAGGTGGTGCCCAAGCTTATGGAGCATCCAGAGAAATGATTTCCCCATCCTCCTGTTACCACTTTTATAGATAACATGAAGCCGTGCTCTATACTAAGGGGCCCTGGTGGCACAGCGGTTAAGTGCTCGGCTGCTAACGGAAAGGTCGGTAGTTCAAACCCACTGGTGGCTTCGCAGAAGAAAGATGTGGCAATCTGCTTCTGTAAAGATGTACACCTTGGAAACCCTATGGGGCAGTTCTACTCTGTCCTATAGGGTGATAGGGTCAATATGAGTAGGAATCAATGCTACAGCAGTGGGTTTGGTTTTCGGTTTTCGGGTGCCCTATTCTGCAGAATTGGCTGACTGGGGGTTCTCTGGTTCTCCTTCCCACAGCAGTGCAGCTGAGATGGGCTGGAATGGCCCCCTGGAAATCCCCCTACCCTGCAACGTAGGAGGTAAGAAGTCCCTCAATGCTTCCATCACTTGCATAGAAACTGCCCTTTCTTCATCTTCAAAGACTTTCCCACACACCTCTCATTTTCTCTACCCTCACATTCCTATCCTACAGATGCAGCAACTGAGGCTCAGGCCAGATCAAAGCTCAGACCCAGGAACCCAGGCCTGAAGTGAATCGGGATCCACTTACAATGTTTTGTGGGAAATGGCGAGACAAATAAGGTCTTTGCTTAACTGTCCTCTCTTTCCCTGACCACCTTTTCTAAACCAAGCCCCTCATTCTCTATCATTGCCCTCTGTTTTCCTCCCTATCTGTGGTGCGGTGGTTAAAGCAATCTATTGCTAACTGAAAGGTTGATGGTTTGAAACCAGCAGCAGCTCCTCAGGAGAAAGATGTGGCAGTCTGCGTCTATAGAGATTTATAGCCTTGGCAACCCTATGGGGTCACTATGAGTGGGAATCAACTCGACACCAGAGGATTTTTTTTTTTTTTCTTCTTACCTTGCCAGGACAGATCCAGAGTCTAAGTTTCTTAGTGCTGCTGTAATAGAAATACTACAAGTGGGTGGCTTGAACAAACAGAAATTTATTTTCTCAAAGTTTATTATCATTAGATGCCGTTGAGTCAGTTCCGACTCACAGCGACCTTATTCACAGCAGAACAAAATGCTGCCTAGTCTCACAGTTCAGGAGGCTAGAAGTCTGAATCAGAATGCTGGCTCTAGCGGGAGGCTCTCTCCGTGGGCTTTGGAGGAAGTTGTTTGTCTTGTTGAACTTCTGGTTCTGGGTTCCTTGGTGATTTTCTTGTGGTATCTATCTTCCCTGTTGGTCCTTCCCTGTCTGTACCTAATCTCTTGTTATATCTCCACACTGATAGGCTTAAGTTTGAACTTAAGGGCTGACCTTTTGTTTAGCAGCCGTAGCTCTTAACCACTGTGCCACCAGGGCTCCAGCAACCCTATGGAACGGAGTAAAACTGCCCCACAGGGTTTGTAAGACTGTCATCTTTACGGACGCAGACTGCCACATCTTTCTCCCTTGGAGCAGCTGGTGGGTTTGAACCGCCCACCTTTTTGTTTAACAGCCCAGCACTTAACCACTGCACCACCAGAGCTCCTTATGTTGGGGGTAGGGAGATGCATTTTTAAGCAGGGTAGCCAAAGAAAGGGCTGACTGGACAGGTGAGATCTGGGTAAAGACCTGAGGCCATGAGGGAGGAGCCAGGTGGGTACCTGGGGGAAGAGCATTCCAGGTGTGTCCCAGGTCTGTTTGAAGAATGGCATATGGAGAGTACTGTGGCTGAAGCCTAGTGAGTGAGGGGGAGAGAGTGGGAGGTGAAGGAAGCGAGGGAGGGAACGGGATGGGTCACGCGGGGCCTCGTGGGCCACAGTGAGGCTTTTCCTCTTGAGTGGGGCAGGAGTCACGGAGGGCTCGAGCAGAGGAGGGAGAGGATCTCACCCCGGTTGTAACAGGGCCCCTCTGGGAACAGACTGTTGGGGCTGAGGGTGGGAGCAGGAGGGTGGTCCCTTGCTCGGACCTCCAGGGATTTGAAGATTCTCAAACTATCTAAGGGTGTGCCAGTCTGTGCTTCTAAAAACCTAGACGGTAAGATTATAAGACTCTGAACATCCCGTGATTCCAAAGGGTCTTCCCCTCACAATGATGCCAGCTCTCCAGGGCAGGGGTGTTGCCTACTGTCCCTGTGGTGTCCACTGCTATACCCCTGTCTTAGTAACTTAGTGCTGCTATAACAGAAATCCCACAAGTGGTTGGCTTTAACAAACAAATTTATTCTCTCACAGTTTAGGAAGCTGGAAGTCCAAATTCAGGGGGCTGGCTCTAGGGGAAGGCTTTCTCTGTCAGCTCTGGGAAAGGTCCTTGTCTCTTTTCAGCATCTTTCAGGAGAAGATTGGCTCCTTGGCAAACTTTATGGGATGTGGCGTCTATCTTCCCCCCATCTCTGTTTGTCTGATCTCATTTTATATCTCAAAAGAGATTGACTCAAGACATACCCTTCACTAATCCTGCCTCATTAACATAACAAAAAAAAAAACCATTCCCAAATGGGATTATAAGAGTGGTTAAGTGCTCAGCTGCTAACCAAAAGGTCAGCAGTTCGAATCCACCGGACGCTCCTTGGAAACCTGTGGGGCAGTGCTACTCTGCCCTATAGGGTCACTGTGAGTCAGAATCGACTCGACGGCAATGGGTTCAGTTTTTTGGTTTAAGAGTCCCTGGATGGTACAAAAGGTTAAGTGCTTGGAGGCTGACCATAAAAGCTGGCAGTTTGAATCCACCCAGAGGCACTTCAGAAGAAAGGCCTGGTGATCTATTTCCAAAAGATCACAGCCATTGAAAACCCCATGGAGTACAGTTCTACTGTGACACACATGGGGTCGCCATGAATCGGAATCAACTTGACGGCAAGTGTTTTTGTTTGTTTGTTTAAAGTTTAGAAAATCGCTCCTAAAGTGAATTCAGATTCTTAAGTGCTGTCTGATTTGGATCAAGGAAGGGCAAGCAGGACTGGGATGAGTAAAGGGGAGTGGGAGGTGACTCCTGGTGGGAGGAAAGAGAGGAGGCAGGAAAACTAGGGCAGGGCCCAGGCATAGGGCATTATGGGCAGAGCTGGGCACCCAGGACACAGCCACTTTGGCTTTACAGACCTTGGCCATTGTTTTTTTTTTTTGTCAGTTCCCAGCTGTATTCTGGGGACACAGAGGTGACTGAGACAGCACTGACCCTGCCTTTCCAGGCCTCACAGTCCATCAGTGGAAACGGACCTGTCCCCAGACAGTAACTACCAAGAGTGGACAGGGCTGGGATGGGGGAACCCAGGGGCTAGGAGACCCAGAGGGGGTGCCTGACTCAGCCTGGGGGTAAGGGAAGCCTTTCTGGAGATGGAGACGTCTGAGCTGAGTCCTGAAGCAGTAGTAGTTCTCCAAGAGAAGAGGTGTGGGAAGAAGGTATAGGAAAGGAGACTCTTCCAGATAGAGGGAACAGAATATGCAAAGGTTTAGACACAAGACATGTCAGAGGAAAAGAAAAGTCTAGGCTGGCTGAGGCACAGAGTTGAGGGGGCCGTGGCAGGAGGTGAGGCAGAAATGGTGGGCGGGCAAGGGCCAGGTCACACAAAGCTTTGTGGGATGGTGTAAGACGCTTAAACTTTCTTCCCAAGGAAATGGGGAACTCTGGCAGATTCTGAGCAGGGGAGGGACAGGTCAGGTGTGTGCTTTAGGAAGACCCCTCTGGCTGCCATGAGGAGGGAGACTATGCAGGGACAGGACTGGGGCAGGAGACCAGGAGGAGGCTGGGTGGGGACCTAGAGGGCCCCAGGGGCAGGGGGAGCTGTGGGGATGAGGAGGAGGGGTCAAGAGTATTTAAAAAGTACAACGATTTGGTGATTGGCTGGATCTCTGATATCCCCTCTCCCTGGGAGGGGTCAAACCCAAACCCATTGCCATGGAGTCGATTCCAACTCATACTGAACCTATAGGACAGGGTAGAACCGCCCCATAGGGTTTCCAAGGCTGTAATCTTTATGCAAAGCAGACTGCCACATCTTTCTCCCATGCAGTGGCTGGTGAGTTCGAACCTCCAGCCTTCTGTTTAGTAGCTGAGCGCTTAACCACTGCGCCAGGAGGGCTCCACTGGCTCCTTCATGTGGAAACTTTTTTGAGTACCTACAGGGAACCAAGAGAGTTACACCCCCCTGCTGGGAGACCAGCCAAATCTTCAAGCCAAGGTGGAGAACAGGAAGACAGCGCCATCTGGGGGTCATTTGGGAGTGTGGCCAAGAATGGAAGGGAGTGCCCTAAGGTTGGCCACCCCTTTTGATGTTTCTCACTCCATGTTTGTGATTTTTTAATTTTTAAGTAGCTGCCAACATCTAAAAACTGGGAGAGATGTGATTTGTAAAGAATGATTTTTCTGGCTTTGCTTGCAAAACCAAAGCCATCTGGCTGACCATCAGGAAGGAGATGACCTAATGATACAGGATTTAGGTATCTTCAGTGGAGGAAAGGTTTGGTGGCTAAAGCTCAAGGGTACAACATCAGCTTGGCCCTGGAGGTGACCAGGGTGTTCAAGGGAAGGGAGGAGATCAGGGGTGGCTTCCTGGAGGAGGCAATGGTAGAGAACAAGGTGAAATTTGGGCTTGGGGATGGGTGGAGGGTATTTATAACTGAACCTGAATGAAAAGTTGACAAAGAAGAAGGAAAGAGTGGAATTGAACAAGGGAGAAGGAAAGGTGGTTCATTTGAAAAAGGCTTTTACTGAGCACCTAATATGTACCTGGCCCTGTGCTGAGTGGTGCTGGGAACCAACAGTGACTTAAGACAGGCCCAGGGTCTGCATCCATGGGTCACGTGATCCATTGGGGGATACAGAGCCATCCTTAGACAGTAATTATTCAAAGTAGAGGGAATGGGGTAGGAAAAACCAGGAGAGTAAATGAGCCCAGACAGGGACCACGACCCAGCCTGGGAGGCAACAGAGGGCTTCCTGGAGGAGGTAATGTCATAGCTGAAACCAAATAGGGAAAAGGGGTGGGGAGAAGGCAAGGCGTGTGGGGGGTGGGGGGGTTCTGACAACCAGCTCCAGCCACTCCTTTTTCTCCCCTTCTCCAGGATGCCAGGAGACCCAGCTAGGGCCTGAGGCCAGCCCCATGCGGCTCACCCGCTGCCAGGCTGCTTTGGCGGCCGCCATCACCCTCAACCTCCTGGTCCTCTTCTACGTCTCATGGCTGCAGCACCAGCCCAGGAACTCCCGGGCACGGGGCCCCCGTCGTGTGTCAGCTGCCAGCCCCCGTGTCACCATCCTGGTGCGGGAATTCGAGGCCTTTGACAATGCTGTCCCCGAGCTGGTGGACTCCTTTCTGCAGCAGGACCCAGCTCAGCCAGTGGTGGTAGCAGCCGACACGCTCCCCTACCCGCCCTTGGCCCTGCCCCGCCTCCCCAATGTCCACCTGGCACTGCTCCAGCCCGCCCTGGACCGGCCGGCCGCTGCCTCGCGTCCCGAGACCTACGTGGCCACCGAGTTCGTGGCCCTGGTGCCTGATGGGGCAAGGGCTGAGGCACCAGGCCAGCTAGAGAGCATGGTGGAGGAGCTCCGGGCGGGAGGCACCCGCCTGGTGGCCGCCCCCATCGCCACGGCCAACCCCGCGCGGTGCCTGGCCCTGAATGTCAGCCTGCGGGAGTGGACTGCCCGCTATGGCCCAGCCCCTGCTGCACCCCGTTGTGATGCCCTGGACGGGGACGCTGTGGTGCTCCTGCGTGCGCGCGACCTCTTCAACCTCCCTGCGCCCCTAGCCCGGCCGCTGGGCACCAGCCTCTTCCTGCAAACTGCCCTCCGCGGCTGGGCGGTGCGGCTGCTGGAGCCGCCCTTCGCGGCCGCGCGCCAGCCCCCGCTCGCCACGGCCCACGCGCGCTGGAAGGCGGAGCGCGAGGAGCGCGCGCGGCGGTCTGCGCTACTGCGGACGCTGGGGATCCGCCTGGTCAGCTGGGACGGCGGGCGGCTCGAGTGGTTCGGCTGCAGTAAGGAGACCACGCGGTGCTTCGGCACGGTGATGGGGGACACGCCGGCCTACCTGTACGAGGACCGCTGGACGCCGCCGTGCTGCCTGCGCGCGCTGCGTGAGACTGCCCACTACGTGGTGGGCGTGCTGGAGGCGGCCGGAGTGCGCTATTGGCTGGAGGGTGGCTCGCTGCTGGGCGCGGCCCGCCACGGGGACATCATCCCGTGGGACTACGACGTGGACCTGGGCATCTACCTGGAGGATGTGGGCAACTGCGAGCAGCTGCGCGGGGCTGAGGCAGGCTCGGTGGTGGACGAGCGGGGCTTCGTGTGGGAGAAGGCTGTGGAGGGCGACTTCTTCCGCGTGCAGTACAGCGAGAGCAACCACCTGCACGTAGACCTGTGGCCGTTCTACCCCCGTAACGGCGTCATGACCAAGGACACGTGGATGGACCACCGGCAGGATGTTGAGTTCCCCGAGCACTTCCTGCAGCCTCTTGTGCCCCTGCCCTTCGCCGGCTTCGTGGCCCAGGCACCCAACAACTACCGCCGTTTCCTGGAGCTCAAGTTCGGCCCTGGGGTCATAGAGAACCCCGAGTACCCCAACCCGGCCCTCCGGAGCCTGGCAGGAGGCGGCTGAAGTCAGGGGAGCATTCAGGCACGGAAAGCTGTCTTTTGGGGTTTTTCTGGGTGTGGAGAAGCTTTGTTTGACTGGGTGATGGGGATGGGGGGAGAAACTGACAGAAAGAAATCCATAAATCATAGGAAGGGCACAAGAGAGAAGCCCGGCTTTAGCTGGCGGCGAGAACGAGGCTGAGATGGTCAAACGAAAGTGGCCCTGCCCCTCGTGGACGATGGATACACGTAGGTGCATCCTGGATCGTCCTAGGAATTGGGGTACCACTGGCATTTGGTGGACGGGGACAGGATGCCAAGCCGCCCTGCAGGGTCCAGCACAGCCCCCGCCAAAGATGCTAAGAGGCCTCCATCCGGGATCTGGAGGAAGAAATGATACCCGCATCTGCTGCTCCAGAAACCCAGGGCACAGCCTGCACAGGGTTGGGAAGGAGCGTGGAATCCGGGGCCAGGCTGCGAGATTCAGGTCCTCCCTGTGTCACTTACTAGTTAAGTGGGCCTAGGCGAGTGCCTCCATTTCCTCCAGGTTCAGCGAGTGCCCTCGGTGTCTAGCACACAGTGAACTGCGAGGGTTCTTGACTGCTGGGATTGTTTTGGCCACTAGAGGGCGCCTCTATCCCGCTCCTAATGGCCCGGTGGGGATGCTAGGTGGAACCATAAGCTCAGGTCCTGTTTCCAAAGCCAAGGCGTCTCTTGAACCTTTGGTCTTCTCTCTAAGCCCCTCTGGGAGGTGGGGCATCGATGACCGTCTCTCCTTTTTCTTCAGAGGGATGCGGAATGCAATCTCCTTGGAGAACAGGGCAGCCTTTCTGAGGCGTTGCTGTGGTGAAGAACGGGGACTCTGGATCTTGGCCCCACTCCTTTTTAACTGTTACCTCATTTTAGCTCTCTGCGCCTGTTTCCCCACTTATAAGTCGTGGTAACCAATAGTCATAGCTCGTACTTAGTGAGCACTTACTGGGTGCAGGCTTTGTTCTCAGCGTTGTGTGTGGATTAGCTGATTTATCCCTCACCTCAAGCCTCCGAGGTGAGAGCTGCTATTATTCCTGTCTTACAGATGAGGAAACTGAGGCCAGAATGGTGAAGTCACTTGCACAAGGTCAGCTTAGGAAGTGGCAGAGCAGAGACTTCAACCCAGACTGTCAGGCTATGGAGCCTACACTGTTAACTCACCTACTATGCCCCTCTTTGGAGTCCCCGGGTGGTGCATATGGTTAACATGCTTGGCTGCTAACTGAAAGAAAGGTTGGAAGTTCAAGTTCACCCAGAAGTGGCTTGGAAGAAAGGCCTGGCAGTCTACTTCTGAAAAAAATCAGCCATTGAGAACCCTATGGAGCACAGTTCTACTCTGACACACTTGGGGTGACTGTGAGTCGGAGTCAACTTGATGGCCACTGGTTTATGCCCCCCTCTAGTAATGGTAAAGAAGTCCTGGTGGTGCAATGGTTAAGCACTCAGCTGCTAACCAAAAGGTTAGAGGTTTGAACCCACCCAGTGGCTCCATGGGAGAAAGACCTGGCAATCTGCTCCTGTAAAGATTATAGCCTAGAAAATCCTAAGGGCAGTTCTCTGTCACATGGGGTTGACATGAGTCGAAATCAACTTGATGACACCTAACAACAACTAGTAATGGTACTCAAGAGGGGCTTTTGGGAGGCCAGACAACTTAGCAGGTGAAAGCAGTGGCGTCTTTTTTTGATCGTGCACGTAGGAGTAAATACCCCCAGTATGTGTATAGTTATTTATGAATCATATACATGCCCAACTATCAGTCTGTATATTAGGGATAATAAAACTTAAATTATTCCATCTTAAAGTAAAAAATAAATATAAGTAGAGGCTCTTACGTTTTGTTGCCCCATCCCAGTGACTTGTCCTCACGCCCCTTAGGTGTGTGCACCTGCCTTTCGAGACCACTGGTTAAAAACACAGGCTCTGAAGAGACAGGCCTGGTTCAAACCCCAGTGCTGCTGCTTCCTCCCAGTGGGAACTTGGGTCACCCCTGGCTCTCTGCACCTCCTGTTTGAATCTGGGGAGAGGATCTCTAGTGGCACAACAGGTAAGTGTTTGGATGCTAACCAAAAGGTTGGTGGTTAGAACTCACCAGCCGCTCCAGGGAGGAAAGACCTGGCGATCCACTCCCGTAAAGATTACAGCCTATAAAACACTATTGGACAGTTCTACTCTGTCCCATATCAATATGAGTCAGAATTGACTTGACAACACCCAACAACGGCGAGGGAAGTGAGAAGGCTCACCCCACCTGGGGACTCTGAGGCACTTAGCGGTGATGGGATCAGGAGGCAGGGCTGGGTTTAATCCTGGCCCAGCCACTACCTTCCTTTTTGATCATAGGCAAGTTGCTGCCTCTGAAACTATAAGCTGAGGGGATGGTAATATCGCAGAATTGCCGGGAGAATTTGGATAGCTAGTACGTGCAAAGTGTAAATTCCTTGGAGCAGTAGACACTTTGTAGCCCAGAAAGCAAGGATGAGTATTGGGCTAGTCTCCTGAGGCTCAGACTGCCAGAGCCTGGCTTCTTGTAGCCCAGCCTGTGCTTTTAACCACTGAACCCGCAAATCATTCACGGAGAGATTGCCGGGTCCCTGAGAAGCATACTGGAAATGTACGGGGGTGTTTGGGGTTGTGGCAGTGGCTGGGCAGAGCTCTTGGCTGTTGGATGGAGGTGGCTTCCAATATGAAGGGCAGCCCCTTACAATGAAGTATGATGCCTTGTTTCATCCCATTTTCAAATGCTCCACTGAACATTCCTGAAGGAAAGGGAATGTTAAGAATATTTTACACCTGGTAAGGCTTGAACCCACCCAGTGGGAGAAAGACCTGGCCATCTGCTTCCCTGAAGATTACAGGCAATCTCTGCCTTCAGCTTTATGCTCTCTTAAGAACCATCTATATGGGATCAAAGTGACAATCGCAACTCAAAAGATTAGATAGAAATCTTGGGGGACAGTGAGTTTATGTTAACGGGGGAGGAACAAGTCAGAAAAGGAGGGTGAGATTGGTTGCACAACTTGAAGAATGTAATCCATGTCATTGAATTGCACGTGTAGAAATGGTTGAACTGGTATACGTTTTGCTGTGTATATTCTCAGCAACAACAAAATAAAGTAAGAAAAAAAAAGATTGCAGCCAAGAAAGCCCCATAGAACAGTTCCACTCTGTAACACGTGGGGTCGCCATGAGTCAGAATTGATGACAACAGAAATTGTTGTTGTGATGTTTTGATTGACACCAGCCGTTACTAGCTGCACACCAAGACTACCTGTGCTGGGTTTTGATACCAACAACAACATCCAATGCTTCCAGCAACTTCTCATTAAATTGGGACTCATTAGGGAACTTGAGGTCTCAATGGAGAGTTTCTGTTAGCATCAATCATATTGTTTTGGTGTTTTATTCTCTCAGCTGCTCCTGAACTAATGGTGATTACATGAAGAACTTTTCTAGCCCATAAAATAGTGTCTGATAGTTTTATGTAATATTTTTATTATTGACAAAGTTAAGCTATGACAGAAAACCCATTACAGCAATTAACGTGTTGCGTCTAGTGGTGCGACAATTAAGTGTTCAACTGCTAACTGAAAGGTTGACAGTTCAAACCCACCTAACAGCTCTGTGGGAGAAAGACCTGGCGATCTGCTCTCGTAAAGATTACAGCCTAGAAAACACGATGGGGCAGCTCTACTCTGTCACATGATATTGCTGTGAGTCGAAAATCAACTCAAAGGCACCTAACAACAACGAGTTTATATTAGAACACATATTATTGATGAATTCTGCTGCTTCCACTATTACACTTGTACTATTCGCCAGCCAGATCAGAGGTATTTCAATATCTAACAATCAGTACCTCTATACTAGGGGGCAGTGGTGGTTCAGTGGTAGAATTCTTGCCTTCCAAGTGGGAGACCCAGGTTCAATTCCCAGTCAGTGTACCTCATGTGCAGCCAACACCTATTTATCAGTGGAGCCTTCCGTGTCATGATGCTGAACAGGTTTCAGCAGAGTTTCCAGGCTAAGATGGACTTGGAAGAAAAGCCTGGACATCTACTTCCAAAAATCCACCCATGAAAACCCTATGGACCACCATGGTCCCAGCCACAACTGATCATGGGGAGGGTGCAGGACCAGGCAGCGTTTCGTACCCTTATGCATGAGATGGCCATGAGTTGGGGCCAGCCTCTTGGCAGCTAACACAGTAACAATCTCCATAGCAGTGCATTCCGACTGACTTTTAGCCCTACTTGGTGGTGAAAAAACCTGGTAATAATTATCAGTGCCCGGAACCTAACTCCCTCTTCATGTAAACACTAAGTCCTTTTTGTAAGTTTTCTTATTTTTTTTTAAATAGGCTTTGAATTTTCCAGGAATTGCAACTACTGTTTTATCTGAGGGAAGTTTGTGCAGTGTTTTGTTTGAAACTTGGCCGAGGATTGCCCACCATTTTCAAGAATCACGTTCCAGGTGGGCCTGGGTAATTAGACACCCATGTGGCGTGTTTGCACCTGTGTCCGGAGCTGCCTACACTGGAAGTGTACATGCCCGGCTACTTCCTGGTGCTGTGGGGATGTGCCCCATTCATTTGCATATTGAGATGCATGTTACACATTACTGTCCTTTAATGTCTCCTTTTGATTATAGTTAGGACAGTATAGAGACTGTTTTTCAAAATCACGTGAAGACCAGTTATATTGTTTAAAAGCGTCATTTCAAAAGAGTAAAGAGGACTTTCTTGGCGTGGACACTCATACTGGTCTGGCCATGGTGGTCATGTTGTGGGCTGCCATGGACAATCGTTTCAGATGTTCATCCAGCCTCCATGGCTCCGGACAGTCTGGAGTCCGTGAGAATCTGAAAGATTCTGTTCTGCACTTTTTTCCCTTTGATCGGGATTCTTTCTATAGAATCTTTGATCAAAACTTTCAGTAATGGTAGCTGGGCACCATCCAGTTCCTGTGGTCTCATGGCCAAGGCAGCAGTTGTTCATGGAGGCAATTAGCCACACATTCCATATCCTCCTCCTACTCCTGACTGTCCTTCTTCCTCTGTTCCTCTGGGGGAACAAAGACCAATTGTACCTTAAATGGTCGCTTACAAGCTTTTATGACCCCAGGCACTACACAATGAACTAGGAGGTAGGATAGAAGCACTGAACACTTTATTAGGCCAATTAATAGGAATGTCCCATGAAACCATGACCCTAAACCTCCAAACCAAGGAACTAAATCCCGTGAGGTGTTTGGTTGTACATAAGCAGGCTCAGGGTGATGGGAATATCTCGATTATGGTGGTGGTTTCATGGCTGTATACAGCTGCCAAAACTTATCCAGTTGTACGCTTTAATGGATACAGTTTATTGTATGTAAATTATACCTCGATAAAGTTGACCCCTGTGTAGTGGGTTGAATTGTGTCCCCCAAAATATATGTCCAAGTCGTAACCCCAGAACCTGTGAATATGACCTTATTTGGAAATTGGGTCTTTGCAGCTATAGTTAAGGCTCTTGGGATGAGATCACCTGGATTTAGGGTGGGCCCTAAATGCAATCCGTGGTCTTATAGGAGACAGGAGAGGGAGGGCAGAGACAGAGAGACACAGAGGGAAGATGGCTATGTGAAGACAGAGGCAGAGATTGGAGTGATACATCTACAAGCCAAGGAACGCCAAGGATTGCCAGCAGCCACCAGAAGCTAGGAGAGAGGCATGGAACAGATTCTCCCTCAGAGCCTCCAGAAGTGAGACAGAACTCCCACAGTGTTGCATTAAAACTCGTTTTTCCTTTGCTGGGCTTCCTCCCCACAGCTTTGCATTTAAATCCTGCTTTTGCTTGAAGTTATAGGTAAACCCCATCACACCTGCGTAGTATGATTAAGAATGTTGCTAACGTAACTTGTATGAACCTTTATTTGTAAACCCTTTAAAAGTAACTTTTCTCCTCTCCCTCAGGGAGCAGTCTTGGCAGGGGCAGCTCCCACTGACTCCTCTCCTTGTGCAACCAAATAAAGTTGCCTTTCCTTTCTCTCGTTTACTGGCCAATACAAGTCATGCTGAGCAAGAACCTGGGGATTCCGCCCAGTAACAGAAGGAACAACTGTGAGGCGTATCTAGGGTATGGGAGGTATTGCGTGCACCTGGGCGCCACTTGAGGGGGTGCCAATGAACAGTTTCTATTGGCCACTGAAGTTTCCATTATCGTCTGTGAGAGATCATCCAGCAATTTAAAACTGACTGCCATGGGCGCAATTTTCCACAGATGCACCACTACTGGAATTGCTGACATCTTGATTTTGGATTCCTGGCCCCTTGAACTGTAAGAGAACACACAAAGCCACCCAGTTTGTGGTCATTTGTTATAGCTGCCCTGCCTAGGAAACTAATTTAAAAACAAAAAATTGCTGTCAAGTCAATTCTGACTCGTGGCGACCCAACGTCTGCAGAGTAGAGCGGCTCCATAGGGTTTTCAAGGCTGTGGCCTTTCGGAAGCAGATCTCCAGGGCTTTCTTCCGAGGGCCTCTGGGTAGGTTCAAACCACCAAGCTTTCAGTTAATAGCTGAGTGTTTAACCGTTTGTACCACCCAGAGACAAAATCATGTCTCAGTAGATGACCCAATACAACCCCTAAGAGAGCAGACGGGGTCCAATAGGCCTAAAGAAACATTCAACAATAGATTCAAGCAGACAGAAGTAGACTAAGGGAACTGGAAGACAGAGTAACTGAACTTACTAAATCTCAAGAGAAACGAGAAAAGAACAAAGGAAACCGAACAAAACCAAGTGGAAATGTGGGATTCAATTAAGAAATCTAACGTTAGAATTTTTGGAATTGCAGAGCATCATGATAATAATAAAGGCACAGAAAGAATTTTCCAAGAGATAATCAGAGAGAATTTTCCAGACCTGAATAAGGAACCAACAGTCCTAGAAACACAGGTCTGTCACTAGGAGGGACAAGACTGAGTCATTACCCTGTGTTTGTCCTCCCCCTAAGGAGCCCTGTTGGCAAAGTGATTAAGCACCTGGCTGCTAACCAAAAGGCTAGCGGTTTGAACCCACCACTTGCTCCACAGGAGAAAGATGTGGCAGTCTGCCCCCGTAAAGGTTTATGTCCTATAGGGTCACTGTGAGTCAGAATCGGGTTTGGTTTTGGTCCTCCATCTGCCCCCCTCCTCCCAAAGCTGAGTCCCTAGTCTGTGCCTGCCTGCCCCTTGTACTGCCACTCCACCCTGAGCCAAGAACCCAAGTCCAAGACCAATCAAGGGCCAGCCTGAGTCCCTTTTCTCAACCCAGGCTCTTCAGAGGAAGCAAGAGGGGTATCCCAATAATAGGAGTGGGTGGGGCGATGGAGGAAGGGAGAGGGAGGTGGGAGCCCAGGTGCCTTCCCCTCCCGCCTCTCTCCCCCCGCCCCTTTATGTAACTTTCCCCAGCAGCTTTTGGGTGAAGCATAACCGAGCCTTTGTCAGCAGAGTAGTAGGCTTGGCAGAGCTCATTCCAGGTCACAGAACCTTGAACAGGTGGGACCTGAGCCAGGGGAACAGCCTCCTTACAGCCAGGCAGCTCTGTGGCTGGAGCCCAATTTATTCATTCATCCTGCAAACACTTACTGAGCACCTACTGTGTGTCAGGCCCTGATCTGTGTGCTCCAGGGATACAGCTGTGAGCAAGATAAAGGGGGCTGCCCCCATGGAGTGCACACTCCAGAGAGGGCAGGCAGTAAACGATAAGGCTAATAAGTAAATCAATTGCCTTATATGTTGTTGTTGGATGTTGTCAAGTCGATTCCAACTCACAGGGACCGTATAGGACAGAGTAGAACTGTCCCATAGGGTTTCCAAGGAGCAGCTGGTGGATTCAAACTGCCAATCTTTTTTGGTTAGCAGGCAAGCTCTTAACCACTGCGCCACCAGGGCTCTGCATCCTGAACCAGGAGGCACTTAGTTAACAAACATTTATTAAGTACTGCTTAGTAAGGCACCCTGTTGGCACAGCGGTTAAGCACTTGGCTGTTCACCGAAAGGTCAGCGGTTTGAACCCATCAGCTGCTCTGCAGGAGAAAAGACCTGGCGATCTGTTCCTGTAAAGATTACAGCCTTGGAAACCCTATGAGGCAGTTCTACTCTGTCCCATAGGGTCGCTATGGGTCAGAATCGACTAGATGGCAGTGGATTTTCAATCTTTATGGGAGCATATTGCCAGGTCTTTTCTCCCGTGGAGTGGATGGTGGGTTCAAACTGCCGACCTTTTGGTGAGCAGCTGAGTGCTTCACTACTGCACCACCAGGGAGCCTTCATTGTATGTTAGAAGGTGATATTGTTATTGTTGTTAGCTGCTGTCAGCCCCCAACTCATGGCAACCCCATGCACAATAGAACAAAACACTGCCCATCCTCTTGATGGGTTGCAGATCCAACTGTTGTGATCCATAGGATTTTCACTGGCTGATTTTTGGAAATATACTGCCAGGCCTCCTAGTCAATCTCACGCTGGAAGGTTCGACATGAGAGCAACACACAAGCCTCCACTGACAGATGGGTGGTGGCTGCACATTAAGTTCATTGACTGGGAATCAAACCCAGGTCTCCTGCATGGAAGGCAGGAATTCTACCACTGAACCACCATTGCCATCTTAGAAGATGATAAGCAATACAAAGAAAGAAAAAGCAGAACAGGGCGTTGTTGTTAGGTGCTGTTGACTCGGTTCTGACTCACAGCGACCCTATATACAACAGAACGAAACACTGCCTGGTCCTGTGCCATCCTCACAAGTGTTGCTGTGTTTGAGCCCATTGTTGCAGCCACTGTGTCAATCCATCTCGTTGAGGGTCTTCCTCTTTTTTGCTGATCGATGTCCATCTCCAGGGACTGGTCCCTCCTAATAACATGTCCAAAGTATGTGAGACGAAGTCTCGCCATCCTCACTTTCAAGGAGCATTCTGGCTGTATTTCTTCCAAGACAAACTTGTTCGTTCTTCTGGCAGTCCATGGTATACTCAATATTCTTCGTCAGCACCATAATTCAAAGGCATCAATTCTTCTTTGGTCTTCCTTATTCATTGTCCAGCTTTCGCAGGCATATGAGGTGATTGGAAATATCGCGGCTTGGGTAAGGTGCACCTTAGTCCTCAAAGTGACATCTTGCTTTTTAACACTTTAAAGAAGTCTTTTGCAGCAGATTTGCCCAATGCAATATGTCATTTGACTTCTTGACTGCTGCTTCCATGGGTGTTGATTGTGGATCCAAGTAAAATGAAATCCTTGACAAAGTCAGTCTTTTCTCCATTTATGGTGATGTTGCTTATTGGTCAGTTAAGAGGATTTTTTTTTCTTTATGTTGAGGTGTAAGCCATACTGAAGGCTGTGGTCTTGATCTTCATCAGTCAGTGCTTCAAGTCCTCCTCGCTTTCAGCAAGCAAGGTTGTGTCATCTGCATAACACAGGTTGTTAACGAGTCTTCCTCCAATCCTGATGCCCCGTTCTTCTTCATATAGTCCAGCTTCTCAGATTATTTGCTCAGCATACAGACGGAATAAGTGTGGTGAAAGGATACAACCCGGACATACACCTTTCTTGATTTTAAACCACACATTATCCCCTTGTTCTGTTCGAACGATGCCTCTTGGTTTATGTACAGGTTCTGCATAAGCACGATTAAGTGTTCAGGAATTCCCATTCTTTGCAATGTTATCCATAATTTGTTATGATCCACACAGTCAAATGCCTTTGCGTAGTCAATAAAACATGGGTAAACATTTTTCTGGTATTCTCTGCTTTCAGCCAGGATCCATCTGACATCAGCAATAATATCCCTGGTTCCATGTCCTTTTCTGAATCCGGACTGAACTTCTGGCAATTCCCGCCAATGTATTGCTGCAACCACTTCTGAATGATCTTCAGCAAAATTTTACTTGTGTGTGATATAATGATATTGTTTGATTATTCCCACTTTCTGTTGGATCACCTTTCTTTGGAATGGGCACAAATATGGATCTCTTCCAGTCAGTTGGCCAGGTAGCTGTCTTCCTCTTGGCATAGACGAGTGAGCACGTCCAGGGCTGCATCTGTTTGTTGAAACATCTCAAATGGTATTCTGTCAGTTCCTGGAGCCTTGTTCTTTGCCAATGCCTTCAGTGCAGCTTGGACTTCTTCCTTCAATACCATTGGTTCTTGATCATATGATGCCTCCTGAAATGGTTGAACATCGACCAATTCTTTTTGGTATAGTGACTCTGTATATTCTTTCCATCTTCTTTAGATGCTTCCTGTGTCATTTAATATTTTGTCCATAGAATTCTTCAAAATTGCAACTCGAGGCTTGAATTTTTTCTTCAGTTCTTTTAGTTTGAGAAATGCTGAGTGTGTTCTTCCCTTTTGGTTTTCTAACTCCAGGTCTTTGGGTGTAGGAGGTGGGAAAAGGGGAGAGGGGTTGTGGGATTCAATAGGGTGGTCAGGGAAAGCTTCATTGAGAAGGTGACTTTGAGCAAAGACGTGAAGGAGGTGAGAAAGGAATCGAGCAGAGATCTGGGGGAAGGCAGTGCAAAGGCCCTGAGGCAGGAGCAGGCCTGGCTTGTTCAATGAACAGTGAGACTAGTGTGGCTGGAGTGAATCAGTGAAGCAAGGGGGGGTGGCCGACCATACATGGGCCTTGTGAGCCACAGGGAGGACTTGGGCTTTTTGAGTGAGCCAGGACCCAGGGAGGGTTCTGAGCAGAGAGACCTGAGCTACCATAGTGGCCATGTGGGGAACAGACTGAGGGGGTGAGGGCTGAGGCAGGGAGGCTGTGAGGAGGCGACCGTGATGGTGATGATGGTGGCCGGACCAGGCTGGCAGCCAGCATGGTGGGTGGTAGGAGGGGACAGATTTGAGGTGTACTTTGAAGGCAGAGCACATAGGATTGCTGACAGCCTGAATGTGAGGTGTGAAGGGGGAGAGGAGGGTATCGCAGGGGAGGGGAATAGAGCAGGCTGCTGCACCCCCTGGCAGCCCCTGTGATCCCCCATACCCAGCCAGAGCCAACTTTGGAGAAACCCAAAGTTCCCCAGCTCTCTGGGTGCCATGGTTCCCTCCTCTCTGTCACCACAGGCTGGGCCTTGCTGGCCCAGCTTTCTCTGTTTGTAATGGGCAGGCGCCACGTTAATGGGTTCCAGATGGCTCTCCAAGTCCCAGGATGTGGAGGAGGTGGCAGAAAGGGAAACCCACCATTTTCAAGTTTCACCAGGGTCTTCCATAGAAGATTTCATTCCAAGAGAGTCCACTGGCTTTAAAAAATGTTTGAAGTCATTGATCTAGGAGGTGTACTGGCCCTAAACCTGTTGCGGTCGATTCTGACTCATAGTGACCCTACAGGACAGAGTAGAACTGCCCCACAGGGTTTCCAAGGCTGTAATCTTTACTGTCCCATCTTTCTCTTGCTGAGTGGCAGGTGGGTTCAAACCACTGATCTTTTGGTTAACAGCCAAGTGCTTAACCCCTGTGCCACCAGGGCTCCTCTGCTGACCCTAGCATTGGAACATTCTAAGTCCCAAGTAGAGGGTGCAATGAAGGGAACAGGAGAGCATGGTGGTGAGGAAGAAGCCAGGCTTGGCAGCGCCAGACCTGGGTTTGCATTTTTTGCATCTCTGCTCTGCTGTGACCATCAAAAAGCTTCTGACCTTCAGAAAGCCTCAGTTTCCCCATCTGTAAAATGGGAACAATCCTAGTGCCCACCTCACAGGGTTGCCGTGAACATTCAAAGGGATCCTGCATGGGAACCTTTTGGCACAGATTCAGGTATATAGATATTACACCATTAAGCACAGGTGTTATTTTTATTTATAATTATTGTAGAGAGGCAGGGTAGCATGGTGGTTAAATGTGGGCTGAAGGCTGACCGTTCTAATCGGGGCTACAGTAGATGGACTCTGACAGAATGGGTGAAAAATGTGGAACAGAACCTCAGATTACTAAAAAAAAAAACAAACACAGACTGATGGACTCCCCAAGACTATCCCCTGAGATAGTCTTCAAACCTTGAACTGAAACTAAACTAACCCCTGAGGTCACCTTGTAGCTAAATAACAGATTGGCTCACAAAATAATGAATATTCCCCTTAAGTACCGTGCTCCTTTAAAAAATCAGCTGTATGAGACCAAATGGTCAACAATTACTTCAAAACAAAGATGAGAATGTAAGGGGGCAGGGCAACTAGATGAAGAGAAACAAAACAACCCAGAAGAGAAATAACAAGAATGTTGACACATAGTGAAGAATGTAACCAATGTCACTGAACAATTTGTGTAGAAATTGTTGAATGGGAACCTAAACTGCTGTGTGAACCTTCACCCAAAACACAATAAAATAGCTTAAAAAAATGTGCGCTGAAGGCAAGCTGGAGGAGTCTGAATCCCAGCTCTATCATTTCCTGGCTGTACCTTGAGCTAACAACCTCACCTCTCTGCACCTCAGTTTCCTCCTCTTTAAAACGGGGATAGAAAATAATTGGAACTACCTCAGAAGACTGTTGAAAAATAAATATATGTGCAAAGTGCTTAGAATAGTAATTGCTCAATAATTGTGGACTGTAATTAAAGAGCTTGGGGGCCAGGTCTGGGGGCTACTTAAGTCCACACTGAGAAAGCTGCAGATGGTTCCAGTCTTTCCATACGGCCTAGATCAGCGATTTAGGCAAATTAGTGGCACGTGGCCAGCAAATTTGAAAAACGGAGTGGAATAACAATGGCTAAGCACTACTGGGTGAAGCTTGTTTCTATTACAGATTCTTTGTATATACATGAGTCCCTCCCCTCTTTATCTGAGGGTTTGCTTACCACCGTTTCAGTTACCCACGGTTAACCGCAGTCCGAAAATGTTGAATGAGTAGTGTGATGAAATCTCTCGCCTTCCCACTCCGTCCCTCCCCGGACACAATTCACATAACTTTTAGTACAGTATATTGTTATAATTGTTCTAGTTTATTATAAGTTATTGTTTTTAATCTCTGTCTTGGTCACCTAGTACTGCTATAACAGAAATACGACAAGTGGATAGCTTTTAACAAACAAAAATTTATTCTCTCACAGTCCAGTAGGCTACAAGTCCAAGTTCAAGGCATCAGCTCCAGGGGAAGGCTTTCTCTCTCTGTCAGCTCTGGAGGAAGGTACTTGTGATGCATCAGTCTTCCCTTGGTCTGGGAGCATCTCAGCGCAGGAACCTCAGGTCCAAAGGACACGCTCTGCTCCCAGCACTGCTTTCTTGGTGATATGATGTCCCCGTGTCTCTCTGCTCACTTCTCTCTTTTAAACCTTAAAAGAGATTGGCTCAAGACACTATCTAATCTTGTAGATCTCATCGATATAACTGCCACTAATCCATCTTACTACATCATAGTGATAGAATATACAACACATAGGGAAATCATATCAGATTACAAAATGGGAGACAATCATATAATACTGGGAATCATGACATAGCCAAGTTGACAGCTATTTTTTGGGAACACAATTCGGTCCATGACAATCTCTTACTGTGCCTAATTTATAAATTAAACTTTATCATATGCATGTGAAGAAAAATAGTATATATAGGGTTCGGTATCATCCTCGGTTTCAAACATCCACAGGGGGAGACTACTGTATTATATATTCTGAAGGAGCCCTCGTGGTGCAACAGTTAAGTGCTCAGTTGCTAACCAAGAGGTTGGCGGTTCAAACCCACCGAGCAGCTCTATGGGAAAAAAGACCTGGTGATCTGCTCCCATAAAAATTACAGTCTAGATCATGGAAGCTCCATAGACACATCCAAACTCCCTGACGGAGCAAATTGCTGGGCTGAGGGCTGTGGTGACCATGGTCTCAACGAATATCTAGCTCATTTGGCATAACACAGTTTATAAAGCAAATGTTCTATATTCTACTTTGGTGAGTAAGCGTCTGGGGTGTTAAAAGCCTGTGAGCGGCCATCTAAGATACTCCACTGGTATCACCCCTTCAGGAGCAAGGGAGAATGAAGAAAATTAAAGATACAAGGAAAAGATTAGTCCAAAGGACTAATAGACCACAACTACCACAGCTTCCACTAGACTGAGTCCGGTACAACTAGATGGTCCCGGCTGCCACCACTGACTGCTCTGACAGGGATCACAACAGAGGGTCCTGGACAGAGCTGAAGAAAAATGTAGAATAAACTTCTAACTCACAGAAAAAGAGCAGGCTTACTGGCCTGACAGAAACTTGAGAAACCCCGAGAGTATGGCCCCCAGACACCCTTTTAGCTCAGGAATGAAGTCACTCCAGAGGTTCACCCTTCTGCCAAAGAGTAGACAGGCCCATAAAACAAAATGAGACTAGAGGGGCACACCAGCCCAGGGGCAAGGACTAGAAGGCAGGAGGGGACAGGAAAGCTGGTAATAGGGAACCCAAGGTCGAGAAGGGAGAGTGTTGACATGTCGTGGGGTTGGCAACCAATGTCATAAAACAATATGTGTACTGTTTAATGAGAAGCTAGTTTGTTCTGTAAACCTTCATCTAAAGTACAATAAAAAAATAATAAATTAAAAAAAAATTACAGTCTAGAAAACCCTGTGGGCAGTTCTACTCTGTCACATGGGGTCGATGGTACCTAACAACATGTACGTGGATTATATGCAATACATTATGTATGTAAATATGTTATCTGTTTAAACAGGCATCCTTCTATATATGAATCTAATCCATTCCAAAAAAGTGTTAAACAGCAAAGTGCTGGATAAACCACTACTTTAAATTCGGAAAATAATGTACTCCAGCTGCATCCAAAAAAACCCCAGCCAATTTCCCCAAGTATTATTAAAACATTCTCAAACACCTATATAACAACTCAAGGATTCTGGCATTAATATACAGCATTTACAACACCAATTACCTAATTATTCAACACTTAATGAACTTATTAGTGGCTGCGTTTGTGTGCAATCTTCAGCAATTCCACATAGAATCTGATAAGAATTACATTTCCCTTCCATGCTGCAACAAGCATGGACTATCATTAAATACAGAATAAAAAAGATGTTATAGATACCTGAGAGAGCATTTATAATTGGACCGAGGTTGGTGATGCCTCCGGGCACCTGGCAGAAGTCAACACAGGGACCTAAGTAGGGTAAGATAATATCGACAATGTCCAACATGCTTCAGCAATGCGCAAGACAGGCTCCTGTTAGGGGAGCAGGTGAAACATGACTGCACTCACCCAGGAACTTAAAAACAGTTGCACAACAGGTTTTTTTATTCAAACAGCAAATTTTGGGTTAAAAAAAAGTAAGCAAGTCATTATTGAGGCTATTTGGATAGTGAGAGTTCATATATCAAAGTTGGTGTCTACATGAAAAACTTTCTTTTTTAAATTTTTGTTGTTGGTGGTGAGAATATGCACAGCAATAAACATACACCAATTCAATGTACAATTCAGTGACATTGATTTCATTCTGAGTTGTGCAACCATTCTCACCCTCCTTTTCTCAGTTGTTCCTTCCCCATTAACATAAACTCCCTGCCCCTTAAGTTCCTATCTAATCTTTCAAGTTGCTATTGTCACTTTGATCCCATACAGATAGTTCTTAAAAGAGCATAATGCTCAAGACAGAGATTTTTTTACTAGTTAAGCTAAACTATTGTTGGTTTTAAGGAGACTTCAAGGGATATTTTCAGTTTAAGGTTTAAAGATTATCTCAGGGCAATAGTTTCAGGGGTTCATCCAGGCTCCATGGCTCCAGAAAGTCTGGATTCCATAAGAATATGAAATTGTTCTGCATTTTCCCTCCTTTAATGAGGATTCTTGTATAGAATCTTTGATCAAAATGTTCAGTAATGGTAGTCAAGCACCATCCAGTTCTTCTAATCTCAAGGCAAAGGAGGCAGTTGTTCATGGAGGCAATTAGCCACACATTCCATATCCTCCTCCTATTCCTGACTCTCCTTCCTCTGTTTCTCCAGGCAAATAGAGACAAATTGCTGTGCCTCAGATGGCTGCTTTCAAGCTAGACATTGTAGGCTAAATTTTTAACTGAAGGATAACATACATAGAGTAAAATGCACAATCACCATCCACATCAAGATCTAGAATGTTTGCTGTATTGTAGGTTCCCTTGGGCTCCTTCCTAGTCAACACGCCCCCTCAGAGGTCACCACTATTCTGACCTCTCACCATAGACTACTTTAGCCTGTTCTAGACCTTTATACAAATGGAACTGTACAGTGTGTACTTTGTTTTTGGCCTCTTTCACTCAACATAATATTCATGAGATTAGCTCATGTTATTATCAATAGCTAGATTCTTTTTATTGCTGAGTGATCTTCCACTGTATGAATGTTCCAGCTTATCCAAAGGGGTTGTTCCCAGATTTTGGCAATAATGGATACAGCAGCTATAAACATTTGTGTACAGGCATTTGTGAGTTTTCATTTCTCTTAGGTAAATATTCAGGAGTGGGGTTGCTGAGTTATATGGTAACTGTGTATTTTAACTGTATAAGCAACTGTGCAACTGTTTTCTAAAGTGACTGTACCGTTTTGCATTTTCACCAGCTGTGTATGAGAGTTCCAGTTGCTCCACATCCTCACTAGCACTTGGTATTGTTTTTGTTTGTAGCCATTCCCATAGGTGTGTAGTGTATATATGTGTTGAATTTGTTTATTGTGGTAAATATATATGTAACAAAACAGTTGCCATTTCAACATTTTGACACATATAATTCAGTGACATTAATCATGCTGTGCAACCATCACCATTATCCAGTTTCCAGACTTTCCCACCTCATTGTATGTTTTTTGGTTTTCTTTTTAATTTTATTGTGCTTTAGGTGAAAATTTATAGCACAAATTAATTTCTCATTTAAAAATGTACACACAAATTGCTTGTTGACATTGGTTGCAATCCCCACAATGTGTCAGCACTTTTCCCCTTTCACTTTATGTCCTGGGTTCCCTGTGTCCATTTGTCCGGTTTTCCTGTCCCTTCCTGCCTTCTCATCTTTGCTTTTGGGCAGGTGTTGCCCATTTGGTCTTGTCGACTTGATTGATCTAAGAAGCACGTTCCTCACGTGTGTCATTGTCTGTTTTATAGGCCTGTCTAATCTTTGGCTGAAAGGTGGGCTTCGGGAGTGGCTTCAGTTCTGAGTTAGCAGGGCGTCCGGGGGCGATGGTCTTGGGGCTTCCTCCAGTCTCTTGTCAGACCAATAAGTCTGGTCTTTTTGTTGTGTTTTTTGATGAACAGATGTTTTATTTTGATGAAGTCCAATTTATCTTTTTTTTTTTGGTCATGGCTAGTGCGTTTAATCAAATTCTAAAAAACCACCTGATCAGATATACTTGACACTATTTTATTGCTAAAAAAATGTACTCCAGAGTGACAGCAGTATTTGTCCTCAGTCTCCCCCCAGGGTCCCAGAAGTGTTTCTTTTACTGGGGAGGGAACAGAGGACCTGGGGACAGGGTGGAACGTACCATGGAGAGAGTAGGCAGTCATAGGAGATACACACCACACACGTATGTACAAACACACACACACACACACACACACACACACACACACACACACACACACACACCCCAACAATAACCAACAAAGGAGCAAGCATTCTGTCAGAACGTCCTTCCCTCAAAGAGGGTAAAATTCCATATCTTGACCTGTACGCTGAGAAAGGGGGAGGCCTGGCAGGCTTCTGGGGTGGAGTGAGGCGACAGTTAGTTCTCCTTCTCATGGTTTCCTAGCCCTAGGTAGGGGCCAGGAGTTGAAGACCGGGGAGATTTGGGAGACACACTTACATACACACATCCACCCCCTGCAGTGTAGCCTCCAAGATCTGATGTCAGGGTGGAGGCTGGGGCCTCTGGATCCCTGGAGTGTGTGCACGGGGCCCCCTGAACCCCACTTTGTCCGTTTATCCAACCTGCATGATCCCAGTGTCCGAAGCGCCCCACCCCCACATCAGGGCAGGGAAGGTCCCTACCAGCATTTACATGACCGATTCCTTCTCAAAGGTGTCAGCATCCCCAGCGGCGCCTAGGCAGGGTTTGAGGAGGGGGTTTCCTTCCTCAGGGGGTGCTGACAGAAGCTGAGGCAGGGGTGTCTCGCTCTTCACCTGGATCAGCTCAGGCACCGGGCTCCTTGACTCTGTGCGGTCCACGTAATTTTGGAGGAGTCCCGCACCGAAGGCGTCACCTTCCACGTTGAGGACGGTACATGACCGGTCCCTGGTTGGGGGAAGGCAGCGGGGAAGTGAGTGGGAGGGAAGGACAGGGTAGGTACCAAGGCCTGGCCCTCTCTCCCTCTGAAATCTTGAAGCCCCTGTCATGCCCCCCTCCCTCACAGAACCCTATATCCCACTTCTCCTACAACCAGAAGCTCATCCCATGATCCTCCCAGGATCCCAAAGGTCCCTTCCTTCTAGAACATCAGAAATCTCTTCATCTAGAATCCCACACGACCTGTATCTTCCCTCCTTCCCCTAGAAGCCCAAAGGGTCCCATCACACTTCCTCTGCTTTAGAACCCTAAAGAGCTCCTTCTCTAGCCTCCCTGAACCCCAAATGATCCTTCTTCCAACAATATAAATGACTGGTTTCTTCTGGAACCTCAAAAAGTCATCCCTCCCCATTCCTGGGGCCACGGAGGACCCATCCATCCCTCCTTTTCTCCCTGGATTACCATCAAGCCTTTCTCTTCCCTAGAATCCTAAGGATCTCTTTTTCTTTCCTACTTATTTATTTAGCCATTTTTAAAAACAGGCCTTTCCCTCTGGGTGGATTCGAACCACCAACCTTTCAGTTAGTGAGTGCTTAACTGCTTCCACCACCCAAGAACTCCTGTGCAACCATTAACCAAAACCAACCCAACCTATTGCCGTCAAGTAGATTACAACTCATGGCAACCCTATAGGACAGGGTAGAACTGCCCCACAGGGTCTCCAAGGAGCAGCTGGTGGATTCAAACTGCCGACCTTCTGGTTAGCAGCCGAACTCTTAACCACTGACCCACGATTTGGTCTTTTGTGACTGGCTTCTTTCACTCAGCGTGATGTTTTCAAGGTTCATCCATGTTGTGGCATGTATCAGGACTTCATTCTTTTTTTTATGATTGAAGAACATTCCATTGTTTAGATAAACAAAATGTGGTACGTCCATTTAATATATCAACTGGTATATTTGTGTTGATGAACATTTGGGTTATTCCCACTTTTTGACTATTATAAATACTATGGATTGAATTATGTCCCCCCAAAAATGTGTGTATCAATTTGGCTGGGCCATGATTCCTAGTATTGTGTGGTTGTCCTCCATTCTGTGATTGTAATTTTATGTTAAAGAGGATTAGGTGGGATTGTATAACACTCCCACTAAGGTCACATCCCTGATACAATGTAAAGGGAGTTTCCCTAGGGTGCAGCCTGCACCACCTTTTATCTTACAAGAGATAAAAGGAAAGGGAAGCAAGCAGAGAATTGGGGACCTCATACCACCAAGAAAGCACTGCCAGGAGCAGAGCACGTCCTTTGGACCCAGGGTCCGTGCACGGAGAAGCTCCGTCCGGGGGGAGGATTGATGAGAACCCTGACAGAGAGAGAAAGCCTTCCCCTGGAGTTGATGCCCTGAATTTGGACTTCTAGCCTACTAGATTGTGAGAAAATAAATTTCTCTTTGTTAAAGCCATCCACTTGTGGTATTTCTGTTACAGCAGCACTAGATGAGTAAGAATAAATAATGCTGTTATGAACATCTGTGTCCAAAGTTTTGTGTGGGCACATTTTAAATTCTCTTGGGTATATACCTAGGAGTGGAATTAATGGTTCAAGGGAGTTCCTGGGTGGTAAAAACAGTTAAGTGGTTGACTACTATCTAAAAGGTTGGCGGTTCAAACCCACCAAGACAGGCCTGGAGCCTCAGAAGACAGGGTTGGTGATCTACTTCTGAAAAGTCACAGCCTTGAAAACCCTATGGAGCAGTTCTACTCTGCACACATGGGGTTGCCATGAGTTGGAATCAACACGACAGCAACTAACAACAACGTGGTAATTCTATGCTTAACTTTTTCAGGACCTGCCTGTTTTCCAATCTTTGTATTCCTAATAGTTTAATTGTGACAGCTAACAATTACGTAGCATTTACTACTGCCTGGCTGTTCTTTAAGGGAGCTGTTACCTAATTTTCATCATGACCACCCCACAAAGGAGAAACTATTCTCCCCATTTTACAAATGGAGACACTGAGGCACAAGGAGATTTACATACTTGCCCAAAAGTCATAACAGGTAAATGGTGGCGCTGGGATTTGAACCCAGGCAGTTTGGCCTAAAAGTCTAACACTACCTTTCTGAGGTTCTTCTTAGAACCCAAAGATCCCATCCCTTCCTCTTACTGGAACACCGAAGGTCCTGCCCTCTTTTCTTTAGAATGCCTTCCCTCCTTAACTGTTCTACCCAGTGGTTCTCAATGACCCTCTCATTCACCCATTTCCCCAGGGGCGCCCCTGGGTCCCCCAGAAACTCCAAACCCACACTCACACCAGCCAGTCTACAGCCAGGATCAAGGAGAGGTCATGAACAGGCAAGCTGATAGCTTCGAGGATGATAGCCAGAGTGAGGACTCCTCCAGCAGGAATGCCTGCTGCCCCCACGCTGGACGCTGTGGCAGTGACCCTGGGGGTTACAGAAAATGAGAGCTCACGGAGGGCCCCTGACGGAGAAATTGCCAGGAGAGTCCTACACCCCAGGGTGGTGCTCCCAGCCTGTGCCCATTCTCAGCCAAAAGGGTCAGGTGGGTCAGGGGGCCCAGCCCCGCCACCCCTACTCACAGGATAGTGATGATCTTCACTAAGTCCAGGGGCTGTTGGTTGAGCTGGGCAATGAATACTGCAGCCACGCACTGGAAGAGCGCGGCGCCGTCCATGTTGACCGTGGCCCCGATGGGCAGGATGAAGCGGCTGATGTGTCTGGACACGCCGTTCTTCTCCTCCACGCACTTCATCATCAGAGGCAGCGTGGCAGAGCTGCGCGGGAAGGAGGGACCACCATACAGGGTTAATTCACCTAGCTGGCCCCACCCACCAGCCCAGACCACCACTTGACCCAGGCTCCACCCCCACCAACCTAGACTCCACCCCCACCAACCTAGACCCCACCCTCACCAACCTAGACCCCGCCCTCTGCTGTCCCCAAGCACTACTCACGCTCCCTCAACTCCCAATGCTCTTCCCTGAGCCAGAAGGTTCTAGGCATCCCATGGAATACCAGGATCCCAAGTGTATAGGTCTTGGACTCCCTGGGACAGCATGGACCATCCCCCATCAAAATACACGCAAATATTTGCACCTAAGTTCTAAAATGCAAAAATTTGCACCCGAATGCAAAAATTTGCTGCTAAGTACTCACTGACCCTCCCCGCCTCCCCTTCCACCAATAATAGACCCCGGCTACCAATCACTCTTATCTTTGGGAATAAATGGAGCTGTAGGACAGGACCTCCAGGGAAGGACATATCCCGAGGAGACAGGTGGAAGGAGTTCCCAGAGGTTGGGTCCACGGTGGCACAGAGAGTACCAGGGGGGTGGGGGTGTTGGGAGGGAGGAGGTGAGTTGCTAGAGGTGCGGCTCTCAGGAAGGGAGGAAGATATTTCTACGGCAGTGGTTTCCTAACTTTTTAAGGGTGGGGGGGAGATCTAGAACCTTCTGAAAAACTAATGAAAGTATGTCCCCTGAACCCAGATATAACCTCCCCCCCAAAAATTTCTGGGGTCTTCAAACACCTAACCCCCCTTCCACAATCCAAGCCCCCTAGATTAAAACTCAGACCCTGGTCCCTCTGCCCCACACACACACCTGGAAGAGGTCCCGAAGGCAGTGGCCAGCGGGGTCATGATGCCCCACAGGAATCGGTAGGGGTTCTTGCGGGTGAACAGGAAGTAGATGAGGGGCAGCACCAGGAGCCCGTGGATGGCGTGGCCCAGCAGGCAGCACACGATGTACTTGCCCAGACTGGTGAAGAGTGTCCCCACGTCCTCCATTTCCACAATTTTGCTGGCCACCAGGAACAAGATGCCCACAGGGGCATACCTAATCACCAGGAGATAGGTTGCTGCATCTGACCAGGCATCCATTAGCATTATCATCCCTGTTTTACAGCTCTATCAGATTTTGTTTAATTCAATAAGAGCAGAAAGGGACTCATAACAGGAGCTCCCTTGTGGGGTTGTGGTGGAGATTCAATCACATTCAATCACCAGGTCTAGGCTGGTGGTGGGCAGGGCCTGGGTCAGGGCGGAGTAGGGGGGCACACAGCACAACTACACTTCCCAGCATCCGTTGCAGCACGAGACGCCACCCGGGCACCATGTGCCACAGGTATGGGTGCCACTTCCAGTCCTAGCTCATGGAAACTTCCCGAGCCATCCTCCTCTCCCCTCCCCTCCACCTGGCTTGTGGCTACACCTTGAGAGTATAGCCTGGGGTCTCCATCAACACTGAGAGAAGACTCACGAGGTTTAGATTGAATACACAAGAAAGAAACATCCACCAGGTTCAAACTACTGGCGCTTTCTGGATTTCTTTGTTATAGTAGTTAGCATTTACTTGAACCAATACATTATCTTACCACGTCATGAAAAATAAAGAGGCCATGGCTCATTTCTTAATAACAACCAGTGGCACAAACAGTTTGTGCTCCACTGCTAACCTAAAGGTTGAGAGTTTAAACCCACCATGCGGCATCACAGAAGAAAGGCCTGGTGATCTGCTTTGGTAAAGACAACAGCCAAGAAAACTCTGTAACACATGGGATCACCATGAGTCAAAATCGACTCGACTCATTGGCTACTAACAAGGTATCAAGCATTGATGATTAAACTGGGCCCTTGAACGTGATTGAATCTCAGCAACAACCCCACGAGACAGCTCCTGTTATGAGTCCCTTGCTGCTGTCATTGAATTAAACAAAATCTAATAGATCTGTGAAACAGAGACAATGCTAAGCTTCACAGGAATGTTGGGAGGATTCAATGAGATGCTGAGTTGAAAGCCTACTGCACACGATTAACCAAATCAAAACCCCAAACCTGTCTCTGTCGAGTCAATTCCAACTCTTAGCAACCCTACAGCACAGAGTAGAACTTCCGCATAGGGTTTCCAACACTGTAGTCTTTACGGAAGCAGAATGCCAAATCTTTCTCCTGCGGAGTGGCTGGTGGGATCCAACCACCAACCTTTTGGTGAATAGCTGAGTGCTTAACAACTGCATAACCAGGGCTCCTTTTCTGTACACAATAAGTGATAAACGTCAGGCCCACCACTTGTCTGTCAGTTTGTTGTACTGTGGTGGCTTGTGTGTTGCTGTCATGCTGGAAGCTATTTCACCAGTATTTCAAATACCAGCAGGGTCACTCATAGTGGACAGATATCAGTGGAGCGTCCAGACTATGAGAAACTAGGAAGAAAGACCTGGTGATCTACTTCTAAAAATATTGGCCAGTGAAAACCTTATGACTAGTAGCAGAACACTGTCTAATATAGTGCCTGAAGATGGCACTCAAAATACAACTGGGGAAGAGCTGCCTCCTCAAAGTAGAGTTGACCTTAATGACATGGATGGAGTAAAGCTTTTGGGACCTTCATCTGCTGATGTGGCATGACTCGAAATGAGAAGAAACAGCTACAAACATCCATTAATAATCAGAACGTGGAATGTACGAAGTATGAATCTAGGAAAATTGGAAATGGTCAAAAATGAAATGGAATGCATAAAGATTAATATCTTAGGCATTAGTGGGCTGAAATGGACTGGTTTTGGCCATTTTGAATCGGACAATCGTATGGTCTACTATGCCGTCAATGACAAATTGAAGAGGAATGACGTAGCATTCATTGTCAAAAGGAACATTTCAAGCTCTACCCTGAGGTACGACGCTGTCAGTGATAGGATAATTTCCATACACCTACAAGGAAGACCAGTAAATATGACTATTATTCAAATTTATGTACCAGATACCAATGCCAAAGGTGAAGAATTTGACGATGTTTACCAATTTCTGCAGTTTGAAATTGATCAAGCATGCAATCAAGATGCATTGATAATTCCTGGTGATTGGGATGCAAAAGTTGGAAATGAAGAAGGATCGGTAGTTGGCAAATACGGCCTTGGTAACAGAAACGATGCCAGCGATCGCATGATAGAATTCTGCAAGACCAACGACTTCTTCATTGCAAATACCTTTTTTCAACAACATAAATGGCGACCATACACGTGGACCTTGCCGGATAGAATACACAGGTATCAGATCGACTATATCTATGGAAAGAGATGACGGAGAAGCCCAATATCATCAGTAAGAACAAAGCCAGGGGCCAACTGTGGAACAAACCATCAATTGTTCCTATGCAAGTTCAAGCTGAAGCTGAAGAAAATTAGAACAAGTCCACCAGAACCAAAGTACCACCTTGAGTATATCCCACCTGAACTTGGAGACCATCTCAAGAATAGATTTGATGCATGGAGTACTAACGACTGAAGACCAGACAGGTTGTGGGGTGAGATCAAGAACATCATACATGAAGAAAGCAAAAGGTCATTAAAAAGACAGGAAAGAAAAAAAAGACCAACGGGGATGTCAGAAGAGACTCTGAAACTTGCTCTTGAACATAGAGTAGCTAAAGCAAAAGGAAGAAATGATCGGGTAAGAGCTGAACAGAAGATTTTAAAGACCAGCTCGAGAGACAAAGAGAAGTATTATAATAAAACATGCAAAGACCTAGAGATACAAAACCAAAAGGGAAGAACACGCTCAATGTTTCTCTCAAGCTGAAAGAATTGAATAAAAAATCCAGCCTCGACTTGCAATATTGCAGGATTCTATGGGCAAAATATTGAACCACGCAGGAAGCATAAAAAGAAGATGGAAGGAAAACAGTCACTATACCAAAAAGAATTGCTTCACATTCAACCATTTCAGGAGATAGCATATGATCAAGAACCGATGATATTGAAGGAAGGAGTCCAAGCTGCACTAAAGGCATTGGTGAAAAACAAGGCTCCAGGAATCGATGGAACAGCAACTGAGATGGTTCAACAACTGGATGCAGCACTGGAGGCACTCACTCGTCTATGCCAAGAAATTTGAAAGACAACTACCTGGCCAACTGACTGGAAGAGATCCCTGTTTGTGCCCATTCCAAAGAAAGGTGATCAACAGAACGTGGAAATTATTGAACAATATCATTAATATCACACACAAGTAAAATTTTGCTGAACAGCATTCAAAAATGGTTGCAGAAGTACATCGACAGGGAACTGGCAGAAAGTCAAGCTGGATTCAGAAGAGGATGTGGAACAAGGGATAGCATTTCTGATGTCAGATGGATCTTAGCTGAAAGCAGAGAACACCAGAAAGATGTTTACCTGTGTTTTATGCAAAGGCATTCGACTGTGTGGGTCATAACAAATTATGGATAACATTGCGAAGAATGGGAATTCCAGAACACTTAATTGTGCTCATGAGGAACCTGTACATAGACCAATAGGCAGTCATTCGAACAGAGCAAGGGGATAATGTGTGGTTTAAAATCAAGAAAGGTGTTTCAGGGTTGCATCCTTTCACCACACTTACTCAATCTGTATGCTGAGCAAATAATCCAAAAAGCTGGACTATGTGAAGAAGGATGTGACATCATGATGGGTGGAAGACCTTATTAACAACCTACAACATGCAGATGACACAACCTTGCTTGCTGAAAGTGAAGAGGACCTGAAGCACTTACTGATGAAGATCAAAGATTACAAACTTCAGGATGAATTATACCTAACATAAAGAAAATAAAAATCCTCACAGCTGGACCAATAAGCAACATCATGATAAACAGAGAGGAGATTAAAGTTAAGGATTTCCTTTTACTTGGATCCAAAATCAATGCCCACAGGAGCATAGCAGTCAAGAAATCAAAGGACACATTGCACTGGGCAAATCTGCTGCAAAAGACCTCTTTAAAGTGTTGAAAAGCAAAGACGTCTCTTTGAAGACTAAGGTGCGCCTGACCCAAGCCATGATATTTTCAGTCACCTCATATGCATGCGAAAGCTGGACAATAAATAAGGAAGACCAAAGAAGAATTGATGCCTTTGAATTATGGTGTTGAAGAAGAATATTGAATGTACCATGGACTGCCAGAAGAACCAACAAGTCTGTCTTGGAAGAAATACAGCCAGAGTGCTCCTTGGAAGCAAGGATGGTGAGACTTCATCTCACATACTTTGGACATGTTACCAGGAGGGACCAATCCCTGGAGAGGGACATCATGCTTGGTAAAGTAGGGGGTCAGTGAAAAGGTGGAAGACCCTCAACGAGGTGGACTGACACAGTGGCTGCAACAATAGGCTCAAACGTAGCAATGATTGTGACAATGGCACAGGACCAGGAGTACTTAGTTTTGTTGTACATAGGGTCACTCTGAGTTGGAACCAACTCGAGGGCACCTAACAACAACAAAACTTCAGGCAGGATTACTTTTCCTGGAGTGAAGATCCCAAGGGCATTGGCCTCCTAGCCAGGAGGCCTCCCCAGACAACCTTCTGACTGCTCAATTGTCATTGTGAATGGAATAGTGTGCCCCCAAAAATTCGTGTCCACCATAACCACAGAATGTGACCTTATTTGGAAACAGGGTCTTTGCAGATGCCATTAATTAAGGATAGCAAGATAAGATCATGTTGGGTTTAGGGTGAGCCCTATATCTAGTGACTGGTATCCTTATAAGAAAAGGGCACATGGAATGTGTCGCTAATTGCTCCCATGAACAACTGTCTTCTCTACCATGAGGCAGAAGTGGATGGTGCCCAGCTACCACTACTCAGTGTCATGGTTTGAACTGTGTCCCCCAAAAATGTGTGTATCAATTTGGCTAGGCCATGATTCCCAGTGTTGTGTGACTGTCCACCATTTTGTTATCTAATGTGATTTTCCTATGTGTTGTAAATCCTATCTCTTCAATGTTGATGAGATGGGATTAGTGGCAGTTATGTTAAAGATGCAAGATTAAATCTACAAGATTAGATTGTGTCATAAACCAATCTTTTGAGATATAAAAGGGAGAAGCAAGCAGAGAGATAAGAGGGATCTCATACCACCAAGAAAGCAGCACCAGGAGCACAGTGCATCCTTTGGACCAGAGGTTCCTGCACAGAGAAGCTCTAGACCATAGGAAGATTGATGATAAGAACCTTCCTCAAGAGCTGACAGAGAAAGCCGTCCCCTGGACCTGATGCCCTGAATTTGGACTTCTAGCTTACTAGACTGTTAAAGAATAAATTTCTCTTTATTAAAACCATCCACTTGTGGTAATTCTGTTATAGCAGCGCTAGATAACTAAGATACTACCTAATCTTGTAGACCTCATCAGTATAACTGCCGCTAATCCATCTTATTATACCACAGTGATAGAGTTTACAACACAGGGAAATCATATCTGATTACAAAATGGTACACAATCATACAATACTGGGAATCATGACCCAGCCAAGTTGACAGATATTTTTGGGGACACAATTCAAACCATGACATTCCACCCTTTGGCCCCCCAAAATTCATGTCTTTGCAACAGGCAAAACATATTCACCCCATCATATCATAGCAAAAGTCTTAATTCTAAGTCTAAAATCTAAAAATTCTCTTCATCTGTGAAATCTAAAATACAAGTTATCTGCTTCCAAAGGTACAATGGCAGAACAGACACAAGCTAGATATTTCCGTTACAAATGGGAGAAACTGGAGGAAACGAAGGGATAACAGGCACCAAGTAAGTCAGCAGAACACATTACATTAGCTCTCAAGGCTTGAAAATAATCCTCTGTTCTCTGAGACCGTTCACACGATAGCCCTGCCCTCTAGACTCTAGGTATCGGACACAGTCTCCAGATTCTGAGTGGAAGCCCCTCGGCCCTGGGCTTCAGCTCTGCCTTCCAGGCCTGCTGGGGCAGCAACTCTGGTCACGATTGCCAGTATTGTATGATTGTGTACCATTCCGTAGTCTGACGTGATTTCTCTGTGTTGTAAACTCTGTCACTATGATGTAATAAGATGGATTAGTGGCAGTTATACTGATGAGGTCTACAAGATTAGATAATGTCTTAAGCCAATCTCTTTTGAGATATAAAAGAGAGAAGCGAACAGAGACACATGGGAACCAAGAAAGCAGCACTGGGAGCAAAGTGCATCCTTTGGACCTAAGGTCCCTGCAGTGAGATGCTCCCAGACCAAGGGAAGACTGTTGCATCACAAGGACCTTCCTCCAGAGCCGACAGAGAAAGCCTTCCCCTGGAGCTGATGCCTTGAATTTGGACTTGTAGCCTACTGGACTGTGAGAGAATAAATTTCTCTTTGTTAAAGCCATCCACTTGGGGTATTTCTGTTAGAGCAGCACTAGATGACTAAGACAGAAGTTGGCACTGGGAGTGGGTGCTGCTCTAACAAAGACTTAAATGTGGAAGTGATTTTGAAACTATGAATGGATAGAGGCTGGAAGAGTTTTAAAGTGCTTAACAGTAAAAGCCTAGATTGCCTTGAAGAGACTGTTGGTTGAATTATGGACGTCAAACACAATTCTGGCGAGGACTCAGAAGAAAATGAAGAGAGCTAATACACTGGAGACAATGCAGATGGCGACAAACAGCATTAGAGAGCCGACAGCAGCAGAAGCAGGCGACCAGCTTGAGACAGTGCTGGAGCTGACCCACAGAGCAAGACAGCTGCGTGCCTTTGGCAGGAGGCTTCCTGGTGGAGTGGGGTGCTTCCGAGCACTTATCAGTGGAGCTAGGCTTGTCAATCCATGCAGCAAGAGAGCTGAGTGCCTTCTGGCCGAAGTTTACCGGAAGAGTGAGGTGCCTCCAGGCACTTATTGGTGCAGCTAAAGAGCTTGGGAACACTTGCCTAAGCAGGGCAGACGTGGGCAGTGAGGCCGCAGGGGCTGAGAGGCCAAGGATCTAGGAAGCAGAAGCTGAAGAGACAAGGAACACAGGAAGCAGAGCTGCCTCAGTCTCACAGGGTGAAGTCGCCACTCAGAAAGACCAGGAGAATGGGGCCACTCAAAGCCGAGGGAGCGGAGTTGCTGTCCCAGTGGGCCTGGAAGGTGGAGCTGAAGCCCAGGGCCGAGGGGCCTACACTCAGAATCCGGAGTGTGGCCCATACCTAGAGTTTGGAGGGCAGGGCAATTGTGTAAATGCTCTCAGAGAACAGAGGATTATTTTCAAGCCTTGAAGGCTCATGTAATGTGTTCTGCTGATGTGCTTGGTGCCTGTTATCCCTTCTTTCCCGCCAATGTCTCCCATTTGTAACGGAAATGTCTACCTTGTGCCTGTTTCACCATCGTATTGTGGAAGCAGATAACTTGTATTCTAGATTTCACAGATGAAGAAGAAGTTTTGGATTTTGGACTTGGAGTTGAATTAAGACTTTTGCTATGATATGATGGGGTGAATGTGTTTTACATGTGGCAAGGACATGAATTTTGGGGGGCAAAAGGGTAGAATGTCATTGTTTGAATTGTGTCCCCCAAAAATATGTGTATCAATTTGACTAGGCCATGATTCTCAGTGTTATGTAATTTTTCCACCCTTTTGTCATCTGATGTGATTTTCCTGTGTGTTGTAAATCCTACCTCTGTGACGTTAATCAGGTGGGATTAGTGGCAGTTATGCTAAAGAGGGAAGACTCAATCTACAGGATTAGATTGTATCTTAAGCCAATCTCTTTTGAGATATAATAGAGAGAAGGGAGCAGAGAGACACGGGGACTTCATACTACCAAGAAACAAGAGCCAGGAAAATAGAGCATCCTTTGGACCCGGGGTCCCTATGCTGAGAAGCTCCTCGACCAGGGGAAGATTGATGATAAGGACCTTCCTCCAGAGCCAACAGAAACAGAAAGCCTCCCCCTGGCGCTGACGCCCTGCATTTGGACTTGTAGCCCACTAGACTGTGAGAGAATAAATTTGTTTGTTAAAGCCAAACACTTGTGATATCTCTGTTACAGCAGCACTAGCTGACTAAGACACTCAACATTTTGATCAGAGATTCTATAGCAGAACCATGATCAGAAGGGGGAAAATGCAAAACAGAATTTCAGATTGTCATGGACGCCAGACTTTCTGGAGCCGAGTGGGCTAGATGAACCCCTGAAACTATTGCTCTGAGGTAATCTTTAAACCTTAAACCAAATATATCCCCTGAAGTCTTCTTGAAACCAAACAACAGTTTAGCTCTACTAGTAAATGTCTGCCTTGAGCATTATGCTTTTTTATAGAACTGTCTATATGGGATCAAAGCAACAATAGCAATTCATATGATCAGACAGGATCCTTAGGGGGCAGTGAGTTTGTGTGAATGGGGGAAGAACAACTCAGAAAAGGAGGGTAAGAATGGTTGCAGAACTCAAAGAATATAATCAATATCACTGAATTCTATGTGTAGAAATGGTTGAATTTGTGTATGTTTTGCTGTGTATACTCCCAACAACAACAAAACAAAATTTAAAAAAAAAAAAGAGAGGACACAGAAAGACACAGAGAAGAAGGTAATGGGAAGACAGTGGCAGAGATTGCAGTGATGCATCCACAAGCCAAGGAATGCCAAGGGTTGCCAGCAGCCACCAGAAACTAGGAGAGAGGCATGGAACGGATTCTTCCCCAGAGCCTCCAAAAGAAAACAACCCTACCAACACCCTAATTTCAGACTCCCGGCCTCCTGAAATAGGACAGAATAAATTTCTGTTGTTTTGAGCCACGTAGTTTGTGGTATTTTGTTATGGCAGTTACAGGAAATTAATACAGCTATTACCATGGATAATTATCTTCCAAATACCCATTCTCCTCTTTAGTAACAGAAGAAAGTCAACATTTCCCAGCTGCCTGTGCAACTAGGTTTCGGCCAATGGGATGTACGTACAAGTTACATACAAAGTGTTCAGTAAATATTAGCTATTATTGTTTACTTAGGTGTGCTATAGGCCAGGCACTGTCCCAAGAACTTTACACATATTAACTCATTTGTGCCTGACTATAATCACAGTTCAGTGGTAGAATTCTCGCCTTCCATGCGGGCGACCCGGGTTCAATTCCCAGCCAACACTCTTCATGCGCAGCCACCACCCGTCTGTCAGTGGAGGCTTGTGTGTTGCTATGATGCTGGACTGGTTTCAGTGGAGCTTTCAGACTAAGACAGACTAGGAAGAAAGGCCTGGCAATCTACTTCCAAAAATCAGCCAATGAAAACCCTATGGGTCACAATGATCCTCAGCTGATCATGGGGATGGTACAGGACTGGGCAATGTTACATTCTGTTGTGCATGGGGTCGCCATGAGTCAGAGGCTAACTGGATGACAAAGCTAACACCATAATCCTTTGAGGATGGTACTATATACCCCAGAGGGGACACTGAGGCACAGAGAAGGTAAGGCACTTGCCTGAGGCCACATAGTCAGGAAATAGTAGATCTGGATTTGAATCTAGGCCATCTGGCTCCAGGGAGCAGATGGAGGGTCCCCCACCCTGCACAGACGCGTCCTGCCTACCTCCAGCCAGCCCCCATCCTGTGCCCCCAGCCCTTCTCCCGCCACTTACCACATGATCCAGGAGACCAGCACCATAGTGGCATCATTGAAGGAGTTGAAGAAATTGATAAGTAGCTCCCCCTCGGGCCCCAGCTTCCGCAGGGCCACGCCAAAGACAATGGCAAACACTACCAGGCCCAGGATGTTCATTCCTTCCACCTCACCCCCCAGGGGCACCTGCGGGCAGGAGCAGATGGAGGTGAGGGGAGGGGAATTCAGTCAACCTGCAAGACCTGCACAGACACTGCCAGTGAGGGCCTGTCCTGGAAACTGCTGGGATCCAGCAGTGACAAGACAGCTCCTCAGACCCCGCCTGCTCCACGCTTACAGTCCAGGTCCAAGGATGAGAGGGAACAGTCACCAGGGGCAAGTCGGAGTGGGCAGGGCTGGGGTGGGGGAGCCCAGGGGAGCATGGGAACTGAGAAAGGGGGACAGCTTGGGGAAAGTCAGAGAGGTCTTCCTAGAGGAGGGAGTATCTGAGCTGACACCTGTAGGGCAGGAAGGTGAACCAGGTAAAGAGGTGGGGTAGAAGGTTCTAGAAAGAATAAACAGAATGGCTTGGAAATGAGAGCAACGTGGGCATTCTAAGAATGGAAAGAAATCCACTGTGGCTGGAGTGGTATGAGCTGGAAGAGAGGGTCACAAGATGAGGCTGGGCAGGCAGGCAGGGGTCCGACCTCACAGGGCCTCATGAACTACGGCGAGGAGCCTGGGCTTTCTTTCTCCTGAGGACACGAGGGAGCCATGGCAGAGATGTGAGGCACAGGGGAGGCAAGGTCAGATCTGCAGTTTAGAAAAGACCCCCTCTGATGGGTCCCTGGGTGGCACAAACGGTTAAGCACTTGACTACTAGCGGAAACGTTGGCAGTTCAAACCCACCCTGGTGCCTCAGAAGAAAAGTCTGGCGATATGCTTCCAAGAGGTCACTGCCTTGAAAACCCTATGGAGCAATTCTGCTCTGCACGGATGGGGTCCCCATGAGTCAGGATCAACCTGATGGCTCACAACAACAGTGGTGTGCTATCGAATCAATTCTGACTCCTGGCGACCCAATGTGACAGAGTAGAGCTGCCCCATAGAGTTTCCTAGACTGTAATCTTTACGGGGTTTGAACCCACCAACCCCTCCACGGAAGAAGGCTGTGGCAGTCTGCTTCCGTAAAGATTACAGTCTTGGAAACCCTATGGGGCAGTTCTACTCTGTCCTATAGGGTCGCTATGAGTTGGATTGACTTGATGGCAACAAGTAATCTTTATGGAAATAGATCATCAGATCTTTCCTCCCTTGGAGCCACTGGGTGGGTTCAAACCACAAACCGCAGCTGAGCACTTAACCACTGCACCAGCAGTGCTCCTGCCAACAATAGCCCTATACAAACAGAGTGCCACAGTATCTTCAATAGAAAGACTCCTTTGGCTGCGGGGGTGAGGGTGGATGGGAGGGGGGGACTGGGGCAGGACACCAGGGAGGAGGAGAGGGAATAAGAGAGAAAGAAGGAAAGGAGAAGAGGGGGTAAGGTACAGAGATGTTCGAATGGTGGGAAAAAAGAAAAACCAGAAACCAGGGAAGGACCACGGACACTTTAAATCAAATTCCACACCAAACTTCAGAAGACCAAGAGTGGAGACGAAGGCTGGGGGTAGGGGGAAAAACCCAAAACCAAACCCAGCTCATGGCAACCCCATGTATTACGGAGTAGAACTGCTCCATGGGATTTTCTTGGCTGGGATCTTTACAGAAGCAGGCCGCCAGGCCTTTCTTCTGCGACACCGCGGGGTGGGTTCAAACCACCAACCTTTAGGTTAGTAATGGAGTGCAAACTGTTTGTACCACTCACAGACCTCAGGGGAGGGGTAGGGAAACAAAACAGAACCAGAGCAATGGACCAACAGGTGGGGCCCCCACCACCCTTGCCCACCTCTCACCTTCACCAATGTTTCGCTCTGGTCTCCGGCGACCTTTCTCATTTCATAGTAGGTGGCGTACTGCAGGAGGGGTTTGGAAGAGTGAGTTTCAATTATCACAGACGCTCCCTCACCCTGGTACTGGTGCCAACCATGGCCAAAACCTGCCCTCCTGCCCTAAGCATCCTTAAACACGGTCTCATTTCATCCTGCTGGCAACCCCACTGAAGTAGGACTATTAATGCCCCCATTTTCGAGAGGTGGAAACCGAGGCTCAGAGAGGTCAAGACACTTGCCTCGGGTCACACAGCTAGAAGGAGATCCCAGAAGGGGTTCTGAGCCTGTATTCTCAGTTCTTGATAAGAAGGGGCCTGGATGGGTTTCAGAAGTCACCCAAGAACCCTCCAATATTGCCTGTAAGCATGTGGGCACCTGCGTGTTCCCAGGCACCACCCCAAATCAGGCAGCAAGGGCTGCAGTTGGCTATCTCCCTCCCTGGCCACCCCCAACCCCTCGGGACACCCCTGAGGACTCACTGAGCGGAAGGCTGCGGACACCAGGTTGGAGGGGAAGATATTTCTGTAGAGATAGACACATGGGGGGTTATTAGACACTGTAGGGGGTAGGGCAGTAGAGCAGGGATGCTTAGGGGAGCTGGACTGACCCTTTAGCAGATGGGGGAAACCTTCGAGGCCGTGTTTACACACAGATGTGGCCCCCACCCTGCCTCAGCCAGGGTCTGGTCAGGCCAAGTTGGATCTGGGTCTGTACCCTGGCCCTGAGGGATTGTGGCTGGCAGTGAGGAATACCGGCTTCCCAAGGCAGGCTGGATCAGGGTCATCTGGGGCCTCAGCTCCACCTCGAGAGGCAAACTTAATACCCTACACATCTTTCATCAGCCACTTCCTTCTGGAGATCTGAGAGCTGGGGGCTGGGAGGGCTGAAAAGAGGGCTGGTCCCTGGGGACTGGAAGTGAGTTGGAGGGTGTGGTGGCAGTGAGAGGCCAGGAGAAAGTAACAGGGATGACTTTGTGTGTCGTGAGTGTGCACGTGTGTCTATGTGGCCATTCTTGTGTGACGGTATCCAGCAATGGCCTCATGTGTCTCCAGGTGAGATTAACAGATAACACATTTATAGCACGCTCTGTGTGCCAGGCATTGCAGTAAGCGCTTTATGTAAACTGACTCGTTTAACAAAACTTGGCTGCTACCTGAGAGGTTGGAGGTACGAGTCCACCCAGAGGTGCCTTAGAAGAAAGGCCAGGTGATTAATTTCTGAAAAATCAGCCACTGAAAAGCCTATGGAACGCAGCTGTACTCTGACACACACGGGGTCACCGTGAGTTGGGGGCCACAGCAGCCCTTTGAGAGAAAAACCAAAGGAAACCAAACCCGTTGCCATTGTGTCGACTCCGACTCATATAACCCTGCAGGACACAGTAGAACAGCGCCAGAGTTTCCAAGGAGCGGCCGGTGAATTTGAACTGCCAACCTTTTGGTTAGCAGCCGAGCTTTTAACCACTGTACCGCTTTGGAGATAAGCACTGTTATTTCCATTTTACAAATAAAAAGCAGAGGCACCGAAAGGTGAAGAAACTTGTCCAGCTAGAAGGGGTAGGGCTGGGATTTGTACCCAGCCAGGCTGGCTCCATAGTGAGGCGGGCGCACCACTATTTCTGTGGGTCAGTATACAGTTTGTCAGGTGTTGGCATCCAGGTGGCAGTGCAGGTTAGCAATCAGGTGTGTGGGACAGCGTTGGTGTGTGACCAAGCCATGTGCCACAGTAGCAGACAACTACGTGCGAACATGGTGTGTAGACTCGCAGGAGTGTGTGTGTGTGTGTGTGTGTGTGTGTGTGTGTATTATGTGCTTGAGCGTGTGGTTAGGCATTGACGTGATCGGTGAGGTCATCAAGTGGCTGTTTGTCCTAACGGGGTGTGAGTACACACTGGTATGTGTGTGATAGCTGGTGTCAAGGCCACGCAGCTGTTACAGCCCAGACCAAATGTTTCTGTGTACCTGTGCCCAGCTGTGTGTCACTTGGTTGTAAGGTTGTTTGTCTATCTCCAGCTGTGTGTGACTTGGTTATAAGATTGTGCAGCTGGGTAAGACGTTACAGCTGTGGCTGAGTGTCTCTGTGTCTGTGTCCAGCTGTATTTGGCTGTGTCACTTTGTTAAGGTTGTGGGGCTACGTGAGAAGTCACAGCTCTTTTGGAACGCAGGGGAAGCCTGTGTGTAAACAACCATGAAGAGGGTGTGCCCATCCTTAGGTAGCCCTTACCCACCCAGGCCGGGGCTGGGTGGGGACCCAGCTAATCTTCCCCAGCCAGAAGGTACCTAGGCAACTTCAAGACACCAAGTCTCTCCCAGTCACCTCAGCACATGCTGCCGCTCCAGAGGCCAGGGTCCCTGCTCCATGACTCATCACTTCCTTCCCACCAACTCGCCCCCACGTCCAGGAAGTTCCCCTCCTGGAGACACTGAATCAGCAGACACAGAAGGCAGGGCCATGTGGACCCAGTTGTCTGCCTCTTCAAAAGAGGGGATGGCCGTGATGGAGCGGGGGCGGAAAAAGCCCAGAGAAGGCAAACAATCTGCCATTTCTAATTGGTCCCCTTCTAGACAGCCTACTGTGGGGGGGTGGGGGGGGAATGAAAAGATGAAAAGGCAGCAGCCACAGCAGTGGAGGGATTGGCCAGGAAGGTAAAAACGGGAAGCCTATAAAGGGGAAGCCCCCGGGCCCCACCTAACCGGGTCAGGAAGGGGAGTTGAGGAAAGAACTTGAGGTGTAGGGTGACAGGTGGACAGAGAGCATGGACATGTGTCAGGGAGCCCTGGGGATAGGAGGAGGGCCTGGAAGGGGTTTGCTCACATCTCGGGTCCTCCAGGGGCTCCCTACCCTGGAGTCCCAAGCCCTCTGACCCTGGCTGCAAATCTTTATCCAGAGCCCCATCCTGGGGCCCTTGTGTGTCCAAAGATTCCTTCCCAAGAAGTTTCCCTCAGGGTCCCTCCCTCTCATAGGGTCCCTCCTACGTCCCCCAAAGACCCCCAGGCACTACTCTCTTCCTTTTCCCTCTGTGAGTCCTCTTTGCCTATCACACTCACGTGGAGTCCCTCTCATGCACCCAGGCCCCAAATTTATAAGTCCCTTTCCCTGGGAGTCTGTCCTCACCCTCTGTACCCCACCCTCACAGGGCCAGAGCCCCGCACCCGCCCTGTCTGCCCCAGGACCTGGGGATGTCTCTGCTCAGGGGGACCCAAAGCCCCTCTCCTATCCACGTGGCCCCTCCCCCAGCGAGTAGCGGGGTCTGACCTCACAAGATCCAGGAAGGAATCCAGCACCTCCTTGCTGGGGGCCGGTTTGCCATCGCCCAGGACTCCGACCGAGGCGTTGACGGCGGCGAAGGCAGCACCCGGCTGCAGCGCCAGCGCCAAGCCCACGCCGAGCGCCGAAGAGAGTAGTGTGGTGACCAGGAAAAAGAGCAGCGCCCAGGCGCCCAGGCGGCCAAGAGCGCTCGGGTCCAGACTGGCAGCGCCGCCGACCAGGCTGCACACCACTAGAGGCAGGATAATCATCCTCAGCAGGCGCAGCAGCAGCTCGCCCGGGAAGGCGAAGGCCGCCAGGCGCGCGGGGCCCAGGGCGAGCGCGCCGCCGGCCCCTGACACCCCTAGCCCAAGCGCCACGCCTGCCGCCACAGCCACCACCGTCAGCAGCACCAGCAAATTGGCGCGAAGGCAGCGGCGCACCTGCTCCCGGGAACTGCAGCAGCCGCCGGCCGCCGAGTCTTGATCCTCCACAGGAATCAACGTCGAGACACCGTTCGCCTTGGGCTCCCCCGTCGCCGCGAACCGTTTGGGGTCGCCCCTGGGAGGATCGGCCACCATGATGGGAAGCACCGGGGTTCCTTGGCGCCTAGAGGCTGGGAGCGCTTGGGGCTCCTTCCCAGGACGCGGAGTTTCCTTAGGACTGAGAGTTGAGTAACAATGTCTGCAGGCTGGAACTTTGGAGTGGATAGTTTTCTTAGAGCTGCGATTTCACAGCTCCAGGTTCCTTGGCTCTTGGGAACCGGAGTGTCTGGGCTCCCCAGGCTGGGCGCTGAGGTTCCTCTGCTCCTCCAAATTGGGGAGCGAAGTGTCAGGCGCCCGAAAGCTGGGAGTTGAGAGCGCCTGGGTTTCTTGCCCCTGCTTGTTGGAAATACAAGAGTTCCTCAGGCTGGGACCTGGGTCCTAGGTCCAGGTGGCAGAGGTTTGCAGAAGGCTAGGTCCTGGTAGCGGAGATCCGGGGCGCTTGGATCCGGAAGGCTGGGACCCAGGGCACCTGGGTCTGAAACCGAAAGCTGGGGCTCCTGGGTCTGAGAGCCGGGAAACGGAGCGCCAGGAAGAGGGGACCCAGGCTCTTGGGTCCGAGAGGGGTGATCCAGGCCCCTGGGTGCGGAAGGCGGCGGTCCGCGGTCCAGGGAGGTAGCAGCTGCTATAGGAGATGGAACCTACCAGGAGCGCCGCGTGGCTTTGAGCCTGACTGGCGGAAGCCGGAGGGATTAAGGGAAGGGGCGGGGCCCTCCGGCGAGCAAGGGGCGGGGCTGAGGCTGCAGCCTGGCCCAGCGTCCGTAAAAGGCCGAATTACAATGCCACATTCAGGGGCGGAGCCTGGAGGGGCGGGGCCTTGGGGCCGGGGCATTGAGGGGGCGCTTTTTCCCGCCAGAGAAATTGGGCGGTGGATTGTGGCGCTAAAATCTCAACGGTCCCGTGGCGCGAGGGTCTCTATAAAAGTGCGGGTGATTCGCGGGAGGTTCATTTGCAAATCACCTCTTTCCCTTCAAGTCCTTAGTTCTGTCTTTAACTGCATCTAAGAACTCCGGTTCCTCGGATGCCGTTGATAAAAGCTCAATGCTCACAGTGACGTAAGATTTAAATGAGATGGAGTTGTCTTTAAACGTTCCCAGTTCAAAAGACGACACTTATCGATTAATGGTTGTGATTATGACATCAGGATTGCAATTCACTCCTCACTTAGGTACCACGATTTGCAATTCACCCATTCAAAATGACAATTCAATTTAATGATTGTGCTAATGCTTTTACAAACGCTTTCACAGAATGTTTTCCCAGTATATATATTTTTGTAATAATATTATGTTTTCGGTGAAGGTTTACACAGCAGGTTTACATAGCAATTTCTACACAAGTTGTTCGGTGACATTGGTTCCATTCTTCACAATGCTAAGCAGTCTCATTATTTCCATTCTGGTTGTTCCATTTCCATTAATCTCATTTCCCTGCCCCCTTATATTCTCATCTTTGTTTTAAAGTAATTGTTGACCGTTTTGTGTCATATACGTGACGCTTTAAAGGAGCACAGTATTTACGGGTGATATTCATTATTTTGTAAGCCAAACTTATTTAGCTACTAGGTGACCTCAGGGGTTAGTTTCGGTTCAAGGTTTGAAGAGTATCTCAGGGCAATAGTCTCCAGTAGCCTTCCAGTCTCAACTAGTCCAAGAGGCTGTTTGTTTTTTAGGAATTTGAAGTTCTGTTCCACATTTTCCCCCAATATTTCAAATATACAGAAAACTTGAAAAGAATTTTATAGTGAACACCACGTATATTCTACAATCAACATTTTACCATTTATCTTTCTATCCACCTATCCATTCACCTTTTTTTGATGCATGTCAAAGTAATTCGCAGACATCAGTGCACTTTCCCCTAAATACTTCAGTGTGCATATTATTAAGCAGACTTCAATATTTGTTTACAGCATTTTTTCTTTTTACGTAAACTTTACATACAATAAAATGCTACAAATCTTACCTAATATTCGCTTATTTTTGACAAATATATATGACTGTTTTCGCTAGAATCTTCATAGATACAAGGTGAGATTGATCCCACTATTACACCCATTCTGCGGATGGGTATAATCAGAGTCTATGGCAAGAGGAAGGAGCCCTGGTGGTGCAATTGTTAAGCACTTGGCTGCTAACCAAAAGATTGAGGGTTCAAACCCACCAGAGGCTCTGAGGGTGAAAAGACCTGGCAATCTGCTCCTGTAAAGATTAAACTGAAAAAAACAAACCCAATGTTGTCAAGTCGATTCCGACTCAGATCGACCCTATAGGGCAGAGTAGAACTGCCCCAGAGGGTTTCAAAGGCTATAAATCTTTACGGAAGCAGACTGCCACATCTTTCTCCAGCAGAGCCTCGGGTGGGTTCGAACTGTCAATCTTTTGGTTAGCAGCCAAGCACTTTAACCATTGCACCACAAGGGCTCCCCTGTTAAGATGACCCAGAAAACCCTACAGGGGCAGTTCTACTCTGTCTTACAGGGTCACTACAGGACTACTATTGTTATTACTATAGAATATGGCTTGGACCCTGACCAACTCCAGACCACAGTGGGCCCTGGTGGTGAACCCTCCGTCTTGGTCAGTACTCGACCCTAGTCCTAGGCCTGCATGGGAAGGAGTTTGAAGAGCTTATGGTGAGTGTTGTGGATTGAATTATGTCCACCCAAAAATGTATGTATCAATTTGGCTAGGCCATGATTCCCAGTGTTGCGTGGTTGTCCTCCATTGTGTGGTTGTAATTTTACATTAACGAGAATTAGGATGCGATTGTAATACCACCCTTACCCAGGTCACATCCCTGATCCAATGTAAAGGGAGTTTCCCTCGGGTGTGGCCTGCACCACCTTTTATCTTACAAGAGATAAAAGGAAAGGGAAGCAAGCAGAGAACTGGGGACCTCATACCACCAAGAAAGCAGTGCCGGGAGCAGACCGCGTCCTTTGGACCCAAGGTTCCTACACAGAGAAGCTCCTAAACCAGGGGAAGATTGATAATGATGAGGACCTTCCTCCAGAGCTGACAGAGAGAGAAGGCCTTCCTCTGGAGCTGACACCCTGAATCTGGACTTGTAGTCTACTGGACTGTGAAAAAATAAATTTCTCTTTGTTGAAGCCCTCCACTTGTGGTATTTCTGTTATAGCAGCACTAGATAACTAAGACAGTGAGGCACTGGGACTGGCTGAATTAAGAACCTGCCAAAGCTCCGAAGGCCCCACTACCCAGGCACATGTGACCTCGTGGACCTGCTTCCCGGGCCTCCTGGACAAGGACTCCACCCAAATTCTCCTGACCTCAAAGCTGCGTGCTTCAGAAAGCCATCACCCTACATCCTGAATTCCTGGTCTGAATGTCATATTCATTCAACAAATGCCAGTTCATCTCCTCTGATGTGTTTGGTTCTCTGCTAGACTGTAGGAGGGTGGACACCAGAATGACACAGGCACACATTCAAATTCCGACCCCACCACTTACCAGCTGTGCCTCAGTTTCCTCATTTGTCCCAGAGGCAATGTGAGCAGTGTAAACACAATCGTGCACACAGTGACCCTCAGTACAAAACAAGAGGGGCCTGTTCCTGAGCACTCCATTAATTCTACCAATATTTCTTGAGCACTTCCTAAAGGCCCAGCAGTATAGAACAAAAACTCCCTGCCCTGTGGGCAGCTTGCATTCTAGTGAAGGGAGACAGCCCGTAAACAAGCAATAAACTTGGGCTATCAGGTGGGGATAAATGCTGAGGAGAAAACTCAGGCATTGTAAGGGCACAAAAGGATGGGGTAGTCAGGATAGACCACTGTGAGGAGGTGACATCTGAGCTGAGACCTTGTCATGGGTTGAATTATGTCCCCCCAAAAATGTGTGTATCAATTTGGCTGGGCCATGATTCCCAGTATTGTGTGGTTGCCCTCCATTTTGTGATTGTAATTTTATGTTAAAGAGGATTAGGGTGGGACTGTAACATCTTTACTAAGGTCACATCCCTGATCCAATGTAAAGGGAGTTTCCCTGGGGTGAGGCCTGCACCATCTTTTGTCTTACAAGAGATAAAAGGAAAAAGAAGCAAGCAGAGAGTTGGGGATCTCCTACTACCAGGAAAGCAATGCCTGGAGCAGAGTGCATCCTTTGGACCTGGCGTCCCTGCTCCTGAGAAGCTCCTTGACCAGGGGAAAATTGATGAGAAGGACCTTCTTCCAGAGCCGACAGAAACAGAAAACCTTCCCCTGGAGCTGATGCCCTGAATTTGGACTTTTATCCTACTAGATTGTGAGTGAATAAAGTTCTTTTTGTTAAAGCCATCCACTTGTGATATTTCTGTCACAGCAGCACTAGATAACTAAGACAGACCTGAATGAAAAGAAAGAGCCTGCCAACATGGAATGATTTGGGAAGAACTTTCCAGCAAGATGGAAGAGCAAGTGCAAAGCCCTGAGGCAACAGGAAGATACCTGATACAATAAGAGGATACCAGACATTATCTCACATAATTTATGAGACCCCCTCACTATCCCATTGTACTGGTTTGAAAGCAAATGAGGGTAATGAGGAGTCCCTGGGTCATGCAAACTGTGTGGTTAATGCTCTGGGCTGCTAAGGAAAGGTTGGAGGTCTGAGTCCACCCGGAGATGTCTCAGAAGAAGGGCCCAGCAATCTGCTTCTGAAAAATCAGCCATTGAAAACCCTATGGATCACAGTTCTAGTCTAATACACATGGAGTTGCCATGAGTTGGAGTCAACTCAACAGCAACTGGAAAGGTGATGAGGTTTCTTGTGGCCCAAACCCACACCCTGGGCAGGGGATTTCAACTCAGGTGTCACTGAGCCTTCCCTGTACCATCCACCTCTACCAAACACCATGGCCAGTGCTACCTGTGGGGCCTGGGGCTACCCTTGCACTTGGTTCCTCTCCCACCAGAGATATTTCTTTTAAAGGACTATTATTATTCAGTGTTGGGTCCTGTGCTAGGGACCCAGCAGTGACTGAGACAGCCCCAGTCCTGTCCTCCTGGGCCTCACAGTCCAGTGGAAGAGAAAGACTGTAAAAATGGAGTGGCAGAGGCATCTGATCTCCTCTAACTTCATGAGGGGGAAGGAGAATCAAGATCAGCAGCCCAATCCTCTGGGGTCTTAAAAGCTAGTGAGTGGCCATCTAAGATGCATCAATTGGTCTCAACCCACCTGGAGTAAAGGAGAATGAAGAACACCAAAGTCACAAGGAAAGCATTAGCCCAAGAGACAGAAAGGGCCACATAAACTGTAGACTGCAACGGCCTGAGATCAGAAGAACTAGATGGTGCCCGGCTACCACCAATGACCACCCTGACAGGGAAACACAACAGAGAGTCTCTGCTGCAGCAGGAGAAAAGTGGAGCGCAAAACTCAAATTCTAGTGAAAAGACCAGGCCTAATAGTCTGAATGAGACTGGAGGAACCCCAGAAAGCATGGTCCCGGGATTCTCTATCAGCCCAGAACTAAAACAATTTCTGAGGCCAACTCTTCAGACAAAGACTGGACTGGACTGTGGGACATACAATGATGCTGGTGAAGGGTATGCTTTTTAGCTCAAGTGGATTCATGAGTCTAAATAGGCAACTCCTGTCCAGAAGTGAGATGAGAAGGCAGAGAGGGTCAGGAGCTGGTTGAATGGGCACTGGAAATCAGGGGTGGAAAGGAGGAATGTGCTGTCACAGTACAGGGAGAGCAACTAGGGTCACATAACAATGTATGTATAAATTTTTGTATGAGAGACTAACTTGAATTGTAAACTTTCACTTGAAGTACAATAAAATGAAATTAAAAAAAAAAAAAAAGATCAGCGGACAAGTTTGATTCCTATGAGGCGGAGGTCAGACATGCCTTCTCTCTCCACCATCTTTACCAATTCTGACACCAACCACCCCTCCCATGGAACTCTCTACTTCTCTGCTGAGTTCAATAATTCATTGCAATGGCCACACAGAACTGACAGACCATACCCACAGTTAAGGGCTTTATTAGGGAAGTAACAGTTACAATTCAGGTTCAGTAATGCTCAGGATGCAGTTCTTCTACCAGGACAGGCTCTTCTCAGCCATGCCCACAGTCAGGTCTCTCCCTGGCCCTTGACCCCTCGGCCCCTCAGCCTGGCTTCTGCCCTGCTCTGGCAAGTGTTACAAAGCTGTTTTAGCTCTGCCAATAAGTGCCTAGAGGCACCCTACTCTAAAGCAAGCCTCCTGCCTGAAGACGTTCAGCTTTCTCACTCCTGCTGGTCTCCTGATTCTGCTGCTGATGTTTCTCTGCCACTGCTTCTGTCTCTGGTGTTACAGCTCTCCCTCTCTGTCTTCCATGTTACAGCTCCTACTGTCTCAGTGTCTCCCTTTAACCCTAGCGGGATGGCAGAACTGACCAATCCTCTCATTAGGGTTCAATACACCTCATTTGCATAGTTCCACCCAGTCATTTGGTGGGAGTTACAAAGACTATGACTAGAAAAGTCATATTAAGTAATTCACTGCACTACACAGACTCATCCCCAGTGATCACCCAGAGTGAGCAGGACTAGGATGCAGGAGCCCAAAGGAATGCTTGACCTGTGCTGGGGGTGGGTCAGGGAGGGCTTCTTGAAGGAGGAGACATCAGAGCTTGGATATGAAGGGGACAGACCAAGCCCAGGGAAGATGCAACGGGAAGAGTATTCCAGAGCAACATATGCAAAAACCAGGTTCAGAAGAGCCTGGAAGAGTAAAAGAATGAAGAACAGCAAAGACACAAGGAAAGTATTAGCCCAAGAGACAGAAAGGGCCACATACTTCATCAGACTGAGACCAGAAGAACTAGATGGTGCCCGGCTACCACCAATGACTGCCCTGAAAGGGAACACAACAGAGAGTCCCTGATGGAGCAAGAGAAAGGTGGGGTGCAGAGCTCAAATTCTAGTAAAAAGACCAGACTCAGTGGTCTGACTGAGACTGGAGGAACCCCAGAAAGCATGGCCCCGGGATTCTCTATCAGCCCAGAACTAAAACAATTTCTGAGGCCAACTCTTCAGACAAAGACTGGACTGGACTGTGGGACATAAAATGATACTCGTGAAGAGTGTGCTTCTTAGCTCAAGTAGATACATGAGACTAAACGGGCAGGTCCTGTCCGGAGGTGAGATGAGAAGGCAGAGAGGGTTAGGAGCTGGTTTAATGGACACCGGAAATCAGGGGTGGAAAGGAGGAGTGTGCTGTCACAGTATAGGGAGAGCAACTAGGGTCACATAACAATGTATGTATAAATTTTTGTATAAGAGACTAGCTTGAAATATAAACTTTCACTTAAACTACAACAATAAACAAAAAAAAAGAAAAGCCTGGAATGTTCCAAAGCTCAGCTCTAACCTCGTCACTCCCCTGATTAAAACTCTTCTGAATGGCCCCAGTGACTTGCCTTGGGATAAAGTCCAAACTCTTCAGCTGGGCATGTGGCCATTCAGTAATTTATTTCTTCAATCATTCAACAAACATCCACAGAACGGAACACCAAAAGACGTCAGAGACCCATGCACCGACACAGAACTGTCTCCAGGATTCATTCGACCAATATTTCTCAAGCACCTAGAATGTGCTGGGGACTTAACTGTGAACAAAAAAGATAAATATCCCTTTTCTGTTTGTGCTGACATTCGACACGGGGAAGACAGCCAATAATACCAAATAAACAAATAGGTAAGTTACCTTGTGGTTCAGAAAGTGATCAAATATATCCCACCAAATGACTGGGTGGGACTATGCAAATAAGGTATATGGAACCCTAACGAGGGGATTGGTCAGTTTTGCCATCCCACTAGGCTTAAATGGTTAAGTGTTAGGCTGCTAACCAAAAGGTCAGCCTTTCAAACCCACCAGCTGCTCCTATAAGATCACTATGAGTTGAAATCGACTAGATGGCAGCAGGTTTGGTTGTCATGTTCTTAGATGCTGTCAAGCTGGGGACTCCATGTCCAACAGGATAAAGTTTGCCTGGCCCTGGGACATCTTCACAATCATTGGTACACTCAAGTCTGTTGTTGTGTCTGGTCACTGTGTATTCTGAGTGCCTTCCAACCTAGGGGGCTCATCTTCCAGCGCTCTGTAGGACAATGTTCAGTTGTGATCCACAAAGTTGTCATTGGCTAATTTTCAAACGTAGATCACCAGGCCCTTCTTCCTAATTATCTTAGTCTGGAAGCTCTGCTGAAAACTGTCCATCATCAGTGACCCTGCAGGTATTTCAAATACCAGAGGCATAGCTTTTAGCATCACAGCAACACGGAAGCCACCACAGTACAACAAACTGACAGATGGGTGGTAACATATATATAGATATATATACACCACGTATGTATATATAGGAATCCTGGTGGCACAGTGGCTAAGTGCTTAGCTGCTAACCGAAAGGTCAGTGGTTGAAATTTACCAGCTGCTCCACAGAAGAAAGATGTGGCAGCTGGCTTCCGTAAAGATTACAGCCTTGGAAAACCTATAGGGCAGTTCTAATCTGTCCTGTAGGGTTGCTATGAGTCAGAACTGACTCAACAGCAGCAGATGTGTGTGTATGCTGAAGTGGAGAGCAAGTTTCAGAATAAATCCAGGGTCAAGAAATATCATTAAGGAGGAAAAGGCAAGGTGCAGGAGAATGTGTTTAGCAACACTTAGTGCTGCTATAAGAGAAATACCCCAAGTGGATGGCTTTAACCAGTTTATTCTCTCACAGCCTAGTAGGCTAGAAATCCAAATTCAGGACGCCAGCTCCAGGGTAAGGCATTCTCTCTCTGTTGGTTCTGGAGGAAGGTCCTTGTCATCAATCTTCCCCTGGTTGAGGAGCTTCTCCCCGCAGGTACCTGCTCCTGGCGCTGCTTTCTTGGTGGTGTGAGGTCCCCAACTCTCTGCTCACTTCTCTCCTTTTATCTCTTGTAAGATAAAAAGGTGATCCAGGCCACACCCCAGGGAAACTCCCTTTACATTGGATCAAGGATGTGATCTGAGAAAGGGTGCTACATCCCACCCTAATCCTCTTCAACACAACCCAATCCTGCCTCATTAACCACAGGCAGAGATTAGGATTTACAACTCATAGGAAAATTACATCCATCACAAAATGGAGGACCACCACACAATACTGGGAATCATGGCCTAACTCAGTGGACACATATTTTTGGGGGGACACAATTCAATCCATAACAGGCCACCATCCTCTATGAGAAAAACAAAAGAATATGTAACAGCATCTGTTTTAAATGCACTATACCGGCAAGGATTTACAGAAACTGCCAGAAGTGGTTGCTTTCAGGAAGGAAAACTGTGGCTTTGTGGTTCAGCATAGGGACCTTCGTGAAATCTGTCTTCTTGAGTTTGAACCTCACTGCTTAGCAGCTGGATGACCTTAGGCAAGTCACACAACTCTCCAGCCTCAAGTTTCCTGGGCTATAAAATGGGGATAATTGTAGCAGTGACCTTAGCAATCACTGAGAAGTGAGCTGAGTTCATGTGTATATTGCGCTTTGGCTGGTGCCTGGCAAACCACAAGCCCCATGGTATTTTAAGCTGTTAGGACCTTTTGCAAATAAACATTATGTATAAAGCGAAGTAAAAAAAAAAGGTGGGGGGAGGCATCTTTTAGTGTATTTTCTTGGCCACAGACTCACAGGCTTTCCCCCTTAGCACTGAGGACCTGGGATCGTTGGGCAAAGGGAGGCCTGAGAGACCCCAGAAGGCCTGAGCAGCTGGTTTCAGGTGCTGCTGCAGCAGGTGGCTGGACAGGAGGTTGGAAGATTCTGGCAGCTCTCCCCAAAACCAGGGCCTCCGGGGCATGGAGAAGTGGCCCAGGCCAGTTGGGCAACGTGGGCGTAGGCCTGGCTCAGCCTGGTCACTGCCCATTTCCTCCAAGAGCAGGAGTGTGAGACACAGAGACAAAAAGGAGGCACAGGACTCGGGGACCCTGGAATCTCAGAATGTCGGGGAAGTATAGGATGGGTTTAAACCAGGATGGGGAGACTGGTGGGTTTGGTCCAGGATTGGCAAGGAGGGCCCCACCTCCTGCCCTCCTAGGGCTTGGAGAGGGAAATACACAAGCTGGTCTCAGCAAGCTTCTCTCCCACTCAGCCAAACCTCCTACTCAGATTCTGATTTCTTCATTGGAAAAAGCGCCCCAGGGCTTCCAGGAAGGGGGGTGAAAAGGGCCAGGAGGAAACTGGGCTGAGCAGTAGGGAGCAGGGAAGCCCTCCCGACCACAGTTTGCCACCGGTGAAATGGGTATTGTTCTGAGTAGTGTCCGCCTAGAGAAGACCTGGAAACCCTGGTGGCATAGTGGTGAAGAGCTACGGCTGCTAACCAAAAGGTCAGCAGTTCGAATCCACCAGCTGCTCCTTGGAAACCCTATGGGGCAGTCCTACTCTGTCCTATAGACTAAGTATGAGTTGGAATCGACTCGACGGCAACGAGTTTGGTTTGGTTTAGAGAAGACCTAGGAGCCCTGGTGACACAACGGTTAAGTGCCCGGCTGCTAACCGAAAGGTCGGTGGTTCAAACCTGCCAGCTACTCCGTGGGAGAAAAGACCTGGCAATCTGCCCCCATAAAGATTACAACCTACGAAAGAAACCCTATAGGGCAGTTCTGCCCTGTCCTGTAGGGTCATTATGAGTCAGAATCAACTTGACACCACAACAACAGAGTAGACCTGGTGTCTGACAGCAGGAGGGACTGAGGTTAGACTCCAGGGTTTCAGCCTTCTCCATTAGACCTGTGACAGGAGCTCCCAGAGGACACAGCCTCTCCCCCTCCCTTGGATTTGCATCCAGTCACTCAGCAAACTTTTCCTGTGCACCCACTGTGTGCCCAGCCCCATGCTGGGTGTTGCTGGGGACTTAGGAGTGACAGAGACAGGCCTCACCCCTGCTGACTTGGCTCCTAGTCTAGCGTGGGAGACAGACCATTCCTAGCCAGTGATGATCCAGAGTAGGTGGAACTGGAATGGGGGAGCCCAGAAGGGGAGCCCAGCCCGGGGGGAGATTAGAGAGAGCTTTCAGGAGGAGGAGGCATCTGAGCTGGATTTTGACGGATGTCAGAGCCAGTCAGTGGAGGGAGTGAGAAAAGCATACAGGCAGACGAAACAGCAAGTGCAAAGGTCTGAAGACGAGGAAGGTTTGTATAAGCTATGAAACCAAGAACAGTTCCCTTTGGTTGAAATGGAAAATTCGAGGGGAAAACTGGAGAGGAATAGGGCTGGAGTTGTGGTCAGGAGCCTGATCAGGTAGCTAGAAATAAAAAGGTTGAAGTTCAAATCATTTGTTTAATACACATTACCTGAGCGTGTTTCCTGTGCCTGGCCCTGTGCTGGGTGACCCTGGGGTCACAGTGGCAGCCAAGGGAGGCCTCATCCTGTCCTCACAGAGCTCATCATTTATGTTGCTGTCTCTCTCTCTTTTTTTTTTGTTGTGGTGAAAATACATATAAAACCATCTTAACAGCTTCTGCTCATATAATTCAGTGACATTGATTACATCCTTCAAGTTGTGCAGCCAATCTTGCTGTCCTTTTCCAAATCATTCCACCACCATTAACATAAACTCAATGTGCCCTAAGCAAAAGCTCCCCTTCTTCCCCTCCCTCCCATCCCTGGGAGTAATCTAATAATTTTTGGTTTCTATGTCTTTCCTTATTCCATATAAGTGAGATAATACAGTACTTGTCCTTTTGCTACTGATTTATTTTGCTCAGCGTGATGTTTTCTTTTTCTTTTTTTTATTGATGTAATTAAATGAAGTTTACATTTCAAATTAGTCTCCCATACAGAATTTTTTTTTTTTAACATACATTGTTATAAGACCCCAACCGCTCACCCCATTCTGCAACAACACACTCCTCCCCTCCGCCCCTGACTCCGCATGAACATTCATTCAACCAGCTCCTAATTGTCTCTGCCTTCCCCTCTCACCTCTGGACAGAAGCCGCCCCTTTGGTCTCTTATAGCTACTTGTCTAAGAGGCACATTCTTCACAAGTATCAGCATGTTGTTTTCAAGGCTCATCCATGTTGTGGCATGCACCAGGACTTCATTTCTGTTTACGGCTGAGTAACTATGTCACTAAGACGCCCTGGTGACTCGGTGGTTAAGTGCTCGGCTGCTAACTGAAAGATGAGTAGTTCAAATCCACCAGCGTCTCTGTGGGAGAAGTATGTGGCAGTCTGCTTCTGTGAAGATTACAATCTTTGAAACCCTATGGGGAAATTCTGCTCTGTCCCATCGGGTTGCTATGAGTTTGACAGTATGTCACTGTTTCTTAAACTTTTCTTGTCTCCCAGATCTCTTTGTGAGTTAAAATGCAGATTCCTGGGCTCCATCCTAAGATTCTGATTCTCTATTTTGGGACTGCCATAAATCTGCATTTTAATGACTATCCCACGGGGTTGGAGAGAGGCTCAGAAAGCCATTTGAGAAACATTGGTGTAATGGGCTGAATAAAAACACCCCACTGCCATTGCGTCAATTCCTACTTATAGCAACCCTGTAGGACAGAGTAGAACTGCCCCATAGGGTTTCCAAGGCTGTAAATCTCTACAGAAGCAGACTACCCCATCTTTCTCCCGAGGATCGCTGTTGGGTTCAAACCACTGACCTTTCAGTTAGCAGCCCAGCACTTTAACCACTGCGCCACCAGGGCTCCTATGGGCTGAATAAGGGCCCCCAAAATGTTCACATCCTAATTCTCAGAACCCGTGAATGTTATCTTCTATGGCAAAAGGGACTTTGCAGCTGTGATAAAGTTAAAGATTTTGAGATGAGGAGATGATCCTAGATTATCTGGGTGGATCCTAGATGTAATCACAAGGGTCCTTATAAGAGGGAGGCAGGCGGGAGTTTGACAACGGAAGAAGAAAAGGCAATGTAACAATAAAAGCAGAGATGGAATGATGTGGCCACAAACCAAGGAATGCCAGCAGCCTTAGAAGCTGGAAGAGACGAAGAACGGATTCTCCTCTAGAGCCTCTAGAAGGAACCAGCAGTGCCGACACCTTGATTTTAGTCCTGGAAGAGTCATTTCAGACTTCTGACCTCCAGAGCTGCAAAACAATAAATGTGTGTTGTTTTAAGCCGCTAAATTTGCAGCAATTTGTTACAGCAGCAATAGGAAACTAATACAATTGGTGTATACTTGGAGACCAGCATCATTCATATCACATTCAAGTAAAATTTTGCTGGAGATAATTCAGAAACAGTTGCAGCAGTACATCCGTAGTGTTACGGATTGAATTGTGTCCTCCAAAAACGTGTCAACTTGGCTAGGCCATAATTTCCAGCATTGTATATGGTTGTCCTCCATTTTGTGATCTGATGTTATTATACTGTGTATTGTAAATCCTACCCTCTATGATGTTAACGGGAGCCCTGGTTGTATAGTGGTTAACAGATACGGCTGCTAACTAAAAGGTCAGCAGTTCTAAACCACCAGCCGCTCCTTGGAAACCCTACGGGGCAGTTCTACTCTGTTCAAGGTGGTCCATATGAGTCAGAATCCACTTGACGACAACAGGTTTGGTTTGTTTTTTTATGATGTTAATAAGGCAAGATTAGAGGCAGTTATGTTAATGAGGCAGGATATAATCTACAGGATTAGGTTATATCTTAAGTCAATCTCCTCTGAGATATAAAAGAGAAAAGCAAGCAAAGAAGAGAGGGAACTCATACCACCCGAAAGAAGAGCCAGTGCAGAGCGTGTCCTTTGGACCTGGGGTCCTTGCCCTGAGAAGCTCCTAGACCAGGGGAAGATGGATGACAAAGACCTTACCCCAGACCTGAGAGGGAGAGAAAGCCTTTCTCTGGAGCTGGCACCCTGAATTCGGACTTCAAACCTCCTAAACTGTGAGAGAATAAACTACTGTTTGTTAAAGCCATCCACTTGTGGTATTTCTGTTACAGCAGCACTAAATAACTAAGACAGATAGGGAATTGCCAGAAATTTAAGCCGGATTCAGAAGAGGATGTAGAAAGAGGGGTATCATTTCTGATGTCAGATGAATCTTGGCTACAAGCAGAGAATACCAGAAAGATGTTTACCTGTGTTTTATTGACTGTGAAAAGGCATACTAAGTGGCTGCAGCAGTATGTCGACATACCGCTGGCGTCAAGGTTGGTAATGTCCCCAATTGACCCCGAATGGATATGTAGCATGAGCAAGAAATCAATCTTTGTTATTGCAAGCCTAGGAAGAAAGGCGCTGTCAAGTTGGTTGTAAGACGTGATCTTGCCATCCTCCTTTCCAAGGAGCACTCTGGCTGTACTTCTTCCAAGACATATTTGTTGGTTCTTCTGGCAGTCCATGGTATATTCAAATTCTTTGCCAACACCATAATTCAAAGGCATCAATTCTTCTTCGGACTTCCTTATTCATTGTTCAGCTTTCGCATGCATATGAGGCTATTGAAAATATCATGGCTTGGGTCAGGGGCACCTTAGTCCTCAAAGTGACATCTTTGCTTTTCAATACTTGAAAGAGGTCTTTTGCAGTAGATTTGCCCAATGCAATACATCGTTTGATGTCTTGACTGCTGCTTCCATGCGTGTTGATTATGGATCCAAGTAAAATGAAATCCTTGACAACTTCAATCTTTTCTCCGTTTATCATGATGTTGCTTATTGGTCCAGTTGTGAGGATTTTCGTTTTCTTTATGTTGAGGTGCAATCCATACTGAAGGCTGTGGTCTCTGATCCTCACCAGTAAGTGCTTCAAGTCCTCTTCACTTTCAGCAAGCAAGGTTATGTCATCCGCCTATCGCAGACTGTTAATGAGTCTTCCTCCAATCCTGATGCCCCTTTCTTCTTCATATAGTCCAGCTTCTTGGATTATTTGCAGCATACAGACTGAATAGGTATGGTGAAAGGATGCAACTCTGACACACACCTTTCCTGACTTTAAACCATGCAGTATCCCCTTGTTCTGTCCAAACAACTGCCTCTTGATCTGTAAAGATTACAGCCAAGAAAACCCTATAGAGCTCAGCTCTACTCTGTAACACATGGGGTCACCATGAGTTGGAATTGACTCAACAGCAATGGATTTTCAACTTCGGGGGCTCACTTTCCAGCACTATATCAGACAGTATTCTGTTGTGATCCACAGGGTTTTCATTGACTGATTTTCGTAAGTAGATTGCCAGACCTTTCTTCCCAGGCTTGCAATAACAAAGGTTGATTTCTTGCTCATGCTACATATCCATTTGAGGTCTACTGGGGACATTACCAGACTGGTAGAACAGCCTCCATCTGAAATACGGTTATGTGGTAAGTTACACACTGACTTTTAAAGGCTTCCACCCAGAAGCAACATGCTACTTCTGTCACGTTTCATTGGCCAAAGCAAGTCACCTGGCTAAGCCTAACTTCAAAAGACAGGGAGGTAAAATCCTACCATAAGCCCCAAAGAGAGGAGATTTGGAATATTGATGGACAGTCCTAAGTATTATTACACTTGCTGATTCTAGAATTCTGCCCCTTTGGAGGCCACGGGCTCCTACCGTGGTTTATATATCTGTATTCTCAAACCTTAGATGTCAGCCTATTAGTAGGGCGTGAAATAAATTAGTGGCTCTCAACAAAGCAGTTAAATTTAAAAATAGACTATATAGGTTAAATCACAGAGTGTATTGTAAAAGTAATTGTTTCCTGAAGTTTTGGTTAATTTGTGTGCGTGTGTGGGCGCACACACGCATACACGCATATTTTGCTGCAAGTAAAATATGCTTCCTAGAGTGTATTGAAGGAGCCCTGGTGGCATAATGGTTAAGCACTCAGCTGCTAACCAAAAGGTCCGCAATTCGAACCCACCAGTGGCGCCTCGGGAGAAAAGATCTGACGCTCTGCTCCCATAAAGATTACAGCCTAGGAAACTCTATGGGGCAGTTCTACTCTGTCATATAGGATCACTGAGTCGAAACTGACTCAACAGCACTCACAACAATGCTGTGTATTGAGAGGTGTTGGTGATAAACTGGTAGAATTCTCCCCTTCCATTCAGGAGTCCTGGATTTGATTCCCGACCAATGCTCTTAATGTGCAGCCACCACCTGTCTGTCAGTGGAGGCTTGCATGTTGCTATGATGCTGAACAGGTTTCAGTGGAGCATAGAGACTACAGAGAAAGGTCTGGTGATCTAGTTCTGAAAATCAGCCAATGAAAACCCTATGGATCACAACGATCCAATCCACAGCCGATCGTGGGAATAGTGCAGGACTGGGCAGCATTTTGTTCTGTTGTGCCTGGGGTTGCCATGATTCAGGTGCCAACTCAATGACATCTAACAACAACAACTACAGTGTCTCAAGTTCAAAATAGTTTGAAAAACACTGGTCTTGAGTCCTACATGATCTGCCCCTGCTCACCTCTTCAGCCCTACCTCATCACCTTTTTTTTTCTCACTCACCTTTCCCTTCACTTGACGAACGTCTTCCATTTTCAACTCATGGATCCCCCCTCCAGGCTCCTCCAGGCCCCTAGGCTCCCAGTTCCAGCCCCACCCATTCTGGGTCTTCACCGTCTGGGGACAGGTCTGTCTCCCTCACTGGACTGTGAGTCATGGAGGGCAGGTCTGAGGTCTTGGCCTCTGCTATGTTTTCAGCACCGCCTGTACAGAGCCAGCCACCCGGGAACACAGGGAATGTGGGTTGATTCTTCTAGAAACAGGAAGGAGAGGAGGAGGAGGAGGAGGGAGAGCAGGAGAGCCCTCCGCGGGTCTAGGTTAGGAGGCACTGAAGCTTCACGTTCACTAGCCTGGCTGGGAACTCAGTCTGGGGAATTGGAGAAGGGCCCAGACCTTTCCTTCCTACCGTCCTGATTATTTATTTAAGAGCTGGCTTGTCTGGACTACTCCACTCCCCCTCCCTGCAGCTGCAAGCCCAGGTGGCTTGTGGTACAACAGCCACTCGGGTTTCTGTGCCTTGAGGCCCAGAGTTGGGGTGTCAGGCGCTGTCCTTCCCGCCTTTCCCCACATGCAGCCATGGCACAGGGTTGTGTCCCTGACAGTCCCCCCTGCCACCATTTCACTATCTGCCTGGGGCCCCACAGCTGCCTGGGCTCAAGTGACCTGGCTAGAAGACATTGGATGCTTCCAGGGAGGCAGGCTGGGATAATGGGTAAGGGTGTGAGGGGCAGAGGCAGAGGGATGGGATTGGAGTCAGGGCCCTTCCTCTTCTTAGCTGACCTTATAAGCCCCGTTTCTATCTCTCTGAAATGAGAAAGCCAGTGCCTACCCAAGGAGGCAGGAGGACTGAGTCAAGCCACACAACTGAACCCCACAAGATTCAGCGATGTAGTAAGAGAGCAGTATATTTGGGGGACATTATTAGCTTTTCACTTGGTCAGAGGTGAGTCAGGCCATACACTGGGGGCCTGTCTTAGTCATCCAGTGCTGCTATAACAGAAATACCACAGTGGGTGGCTTTAACAAACAAAAATTTATTTTCTCACAGTTTAGGTGGCTAGAATTCCGAATTCAGGTGCCAGTTCTAGGGGAAGGCTTTTTCCCTCTGTGGGCTGTGGAGAAGGTCCTTGACTCTTCTGCACTTCTGCTCCTGGGCGATCTTCACGTGGCTTGGCATCCCTCTTCCCCCATCTCTGCTTCTTAGCTTGCTTGTTTAATTTCTCTTATAGCTCCTTACAGCTCCTTAGAAGCAAGGATGGTGAGGTTAACGCTCACATACTTTGGACATGTTGTCAGGAGGGATCAGTCCCTGGAGAAGGACATCATGTTTGGTAAAGTAGAGTGTCCGTGAAAAAGAGGAAGACCCTCAACGAGATGGACTGACACAGTGGCTGCAACAATGGGCTCAAACATAGCAATGATTGTGAGGATGGCACCGGACCGGGCAGCGTTTTGCTCTGTAGTACATAAGGTCGCTGTGAGTTGGATCGACTCGATGGCACCTAACAACAACGTATCTCAAAAGAGACTGATTTAAGATATACACCCTACACTAATTCTGTCTCATTAACGTAACAAAGATAACACTTTACAAGATGGGCTTATAACCACAGGCACAGAGGTTAGTATTTACATTTTTTGGGAGGACGCAATTCAATCCATAATAGGGCCTAAGGGGATACAGCCCTACACTGGGGGTGGGGTGTCTGATGGGACATGGCCCTGCCCTGGGGTCTGAGGGGACATGAGCCTGCTCTGGGGGGGGGGGTTCTGAGGGGACACAGCCCTGCCCTGGGGGGCTCTGAGGGGACAAGGCCCTGAATTAGGGGGTATGAGGCATCATTAGCCCCGAACTAGGGGGTCTGAGGGGACATGGCCCTGAACTAGGAGGTCTGAGGGGACAGAGTCCTACCCTGGAGGTGTCTGAGGGCATATGGCCCTGCCCTGGGGGAATGGGAGGAGACCTAGTCCTGTCAGGAGCCAATTCTGAGGGTAGATCACCAGACAGCCAGTTTCCAGTGACACTGTGGGCATTGTTCCCTGAGGGCAGTGGCCTGACTGACCAGGCTGTCTTGTGTCTGGGAGGCAGTGTCATCTCAGACAGCCCTGGGGCTGGAGGAGTCCTTGAGCCCTTGAAGTCTCAATGCTGTGCCCAATCAGCTAGACCCCAGCAAGGACCAAAGAACCACTGCTTTTTTTCTGAGAAAAGTTGGGCCTGGGAGGCCTGGATTTGAGAGGTGCTAGAATTTGCACTTAGCCCAAGATAAGGGGCAATCTGAGTGCTGATTTACAAGCCCTGGGGAAATTCCATTGGAGCCCTAGTGGCTCAGTGGTTAATAGCTTGGCTGCTAACCAAAAGGTCAGCAGTTCAAATCCACCAGCTGCTCCCTGGCAATCCTATGGGGCAGTTCTACCCTGTCCTGTAGGGCAAATTCCATCAGAGCTGGGAGAAGAGGGAAGGAGGTCCAGCATTTAGAGGTAGGGAGAGGGGGAAGGGGGTTGCCACCTTAGGCTCAAGTAAGGCCTAGGCCCGTGGACTTTGATGGCATGTTAGAAACCAATGGGCCCAATGCCCTCCTGGTATGGATGAGGACACTGAGTCCCAAAGTCCCACAGCAAACTAGGGAAAGAGCCAGGGGAGAGGCCGTGAAGTTAGTGCTGTGGGCTTTAGGCTTCCAACTGCCAAAAAAATCAAAGTCCCAGTGGGTGAGGGGGCTATGGGGTGGGGAGCCCGATGTCCTGGGATGGGGAGGGGCATGAACCATCCAGAACAGCAGAGAAGTCACAAGGCTTCACAGCCTGAGAAGGACATCAAGGTACATTCCACCCATATATATATGTATTTTGTAGGTATTAACATTTTTTTATTGTACTTTAAATGAAGATTTACAGAACAAACTAGTTTCTCTTTAAACAATTAATTACACATATTGTTTTGTGACATTGGTTGCCAATTCCATGACATGTCAACACTCTCCCCTTCTCAACCTTGGGTTCCCCATTACCAGCTTTCCTGTCCCCTCCTGCCTTCTAGTCCTTGTCCCTGGGCTGGTGTGTCCCTTTAGTCTCATTTTGTTTTATGGGCCTGTCTAATCTTTGGCTGAAGGGTGAACCTCAAGAGGGACTTCATTATTGAGCTGTAAGTGTCCCAGGGCCATACTCTCGGAGTTTCTCCAGTCTCTGTCAGACCAGTAAGTCTGGTCTTTTTTGTGTGTGTGTGTGAGTTAGAATTTTGTTCTACATTTTTCTCCAGCTCTGTCCAGGACTCTCTACTGTGATCCCTGTCAGAACGGTTGTCCACTCGTACATTTTTTACAAACAGGTCGATTTTTTTTTGCATTTTCTAAAATTTTGGTGAAAATATACATACCAAAACATTTGCCAATCCAACAATATCTACGTGTACAATTCAGTGACATTGATTACATTCTTCACATCGTTCATCCATTATCAGTAACCTTCTCTAAGCTATCCCACCAGCATTAACCTAAACTCAATACCTTCTAAGCAAAAACTCCCCCTTCCCCCTTCCCTATTATCCCTGGTAACCACTAATAATCTTTTTTTTCTATATACTGGATTATCTCATGTAAATGAGATTCAACATGCCAACTTTTCAATAGCTTTATCCAGTCATAATTTACATACCATACAATTCATCTATTTAAAGTATACAAGACAGTGGTTTTGCGTATTCACAGATACATGCAACCATCACCAAATTTAGAACATTTTCATCACCTCAAGAAGAAATCTTGTACACTTTAGCTATCATCTTCCTAAAAAAAAAAAACTGTTGCCATAGAGTCAATTACGACTCATAGCCACCCTACAGGACAGAGTAGAACTGCCCTATAGGGCTTCCCTGGTGGCACAGTGGTTAAAACGATCAACTGCCAACCATAAGGTAAACCCACCAGAGGCTCCATGGGAGAAAGATGTGGCAGCCCGCTTCCATAGAGATTTACAGCCTTGGAAACCCTAGAGGGGCACTCGAAAGGTGTCAACATGGAAGAGATCAGAGCTGACAGGCCAAGACTGGCCTCCTGGTGTTATTCAAGCTCCTGAAACCAGGTGTGCTTGAAGCCAGCCACCGTGAGGATTTTCCACTCAGGGAAGCCAATCAACTCCTGGTTTTGCTGAAGGCAGGTGCAACTGAGTTTTCAGGCTCTAGAAACAGAAAGAGGGTGAACTAGATATGGCATCAAAAGCATGAGCAACGAAAGACAAAATAGATAAATGGGACCTCATGAAATTAAAAGCATTTGTGCACCAAAGAACTTCATCAACAGGGTGAATGAGAAAAAATGTTTGGGAGCCATATATCCGATGAAGGTTTAATACTCAGGACATATAAAGAACATCTACAGCTCAACAATAAAAAGACAAACAACCCAGTCAAAAAAATGGGCAAAGTTCCCCGAAACTATGTCTCCCGAACACTCTGTTAACCCAGAACTGACACCATTCCTAAAACCCACTTTTCAAAGATTAGACAGGTCTATAAAACAAAAAATAACATGGGAGGAACGTGCTTCTTAGTTCAGTCAGGTATACGAGACCATATGGGCCGCTTCTGTCCAAAAGCAGTATGAGAAGGCAGGAAGGGACAAGAACTGGATGAACGGACACAGGAAACCCAGGGTAAGAAGGGGGACAGTGCTGTCACATTGTGGGGATTGCAACCAATGTCACAAAATAATCTGTGTATAAATTTTTGAATGAGAAATTAACTTGAGCTGTAAACTTTGACCTAAAGCACACACAGACACACACACACACACAAAGGGGCAAAAGACTTGAATAGACATTTCTCCAAAGAAGATAAACACATGGACCACAGGCACGTGAAAAGATGCTCAGTGTCGTCAGCCATTAGGAAAATGCAAATCAAAACCACAGTGAGATACCATTTCACCCCCACTAGGATGGCTATGATCAGGAAAACAGAAAACAGCAAGTATTGAAGGGATATGGAGAAATCAAGACCCTCATCCACTATTGGTAGGGTTGGGAAATGGTGCAGCCGCCAAATTGAGAAATAATTTGGTGGTTCCTCAAAAAGTTACACATAGAATTACCATCTGATCCAGCAATTCCACTCCTAGGTATATACCCGGAAGACCTGAAAGCAGGGACTCAAATGGCTACATGATCACCATTGCAGAACTATCCACAGCAGTCAAAAGGTGGAAAGAACCTAAGTCCATTAACAGATGAATGGAACAACAAAACGTGTTAATATGCAGACAATGGAATACTACTCTGCCATAAAGAGAAATGAAGTCCTGATACATGTTACAACATGGATAAACCTTTAAACATTACGCTGAGTGTAATAAATCAGATACAACAAATATTGTATGATGTCACTTCTATGAAGTACCTGGAACAGGCAAATGCACAGAGACCGAAGTTTATTAATGGTTACCAGAGGTGGATAGCTTGGTAAAGTAGAGGGTCAGTGAGAAAGAGGAAGACCCGCGACAAGATGGACTGACACAGTGGCTACAATGAGCTCAAACATAGCAACGATTGTGAGGATGGCGGGGATCGGGCAGTGTTTCGTTCTATTGTACATAGGGTCGTTATGAGTTGAAATCAACTCAACCGCAGACAACAACAGGGGTGGGTGGGAGGGGAAAAGGGAGGGTCACTGCTTAAGGGGCATTGAGTTTTTGTTTTGGGGTGATGAAAACGTTTTAGGAATAGATAGTGGTGATGGTTGCACAACACAGAGAATGTAATTAATGTCACCGAATCATACACTTAAAAAGATTGAAATGGCAAATGTTTTGTTGTATATTTCTTTTACCACAAAAAGAAAGAAAGAGAGAGAGAAAGGAAGGAAGGGAGCGAGAGGGAGGAAGGAAGGAAGGGTGGAAGGAAGGAAGGAAGGGCGGAAGGAAGGAAGGAAGGGCGGAAGGAAGGAAGGAAGGGCGGAAGGAAGGAAGGAAGGGCGGAAGGAAGGAAGGAAGGAAGGAAGGGCGGAAGGAAGGAAGGAAGGGCGGAAGGAAGGAAGGAAGGGCGGAAGGAAGGAAGGAAGGGCGGAAGGAAGGAAGGAAGGAACAGGCTAAACTGACACAGAGGACCAGTGGGAGATTGCCCAGTGATAAGGCAGAGGGAGAGAGCTCCTGGCAGAGGGAAGGGTACAAGCAAACTAGAGTGGGTGAGACACAGCCCACTTCAGGGGACCATTCAAACCAAACCAGTAGTCATAGAGTCAATTCCTACTCAAGGCGAACTGAGCTCCACAGGGTTTTCATGGCTATGACTTTTCTGAAGCAGAGCACCAGGCCTTCTTCTGAGGTGCCTCCTCGGGTTGGGTTCAAACTGCCAACCTTTCGGTTAGTAGCCAGACAGCAGGTAATTAAGGAGGCTGTAGCATGGATTTGGAGTCCCTGGATGTTGCAACAGTCATCACTGTCTGCTACCTGAAAGGCTGGAGGTTGGAGTCCACCAGAGGTGCCTCAGAAGAGAGGCCTGGCAATCTGCTTATGAAAAACCAGCCATTGGAAGCCCTTTGGAGCACAGGTCTACTCTGACACACATGGGGTCACCATGAGTCAGAGTTGACTTGATGGCAACTGGTTTTTTAATATCGGATCATAGTGAAGAAAGTTGCTAGAGTGAGAGGAAAAGCCCAACTGTGAAGGCCTTGGGAGACTCCAAGGGCTTCATCTGGGAGCAGCAGAGCCATCAAAGGGTTGAAGCAGCAGAGTGACACAATCAAGTCTGTTAGGAGAAGTCTCTGCACTCTGACACATTTGCTGGTGGGTGAAGAAATTAGTACAGGCTCCCTGGAAATCCATTAGGCAATAGGCATTAGCTTTAGAACCTCCCACGCCCTTTGACATGGCAGTTCTTCTGGGACAGATTTATTCTACAGCTGTAGGGGCAGTGGTGGTTTGGTGATGGAATCTCGCCTCCCATACAGAAGACCTGGGTTCTATTCCCGACCAATGCACCTCATGCACAGCGATTACCCATCTGTCAGTGGAGGATTGCGTGTTGCTGTGCTACTGAACAGATTTCAGTGGAGCTTCCAGACTAAGATGAAGTAGGAAGAAAGGTGTGGCAATCCACTTCCAAAAACCAGCCAATGAAAACACTATGAGTCACAACAGTCTGCTCCCCAACCAATCATAGGGAATGCACGGGACTGGGCAGTATTTTGTTCCATTGTGCATGGGTTCACCATGAGTCAGGGCGCACTGGACAACAAGTAACTACAACAACATTCTAAGCTACAGCCACACATGTGGGAAATCACCACAGCACAGTTTGTATTAGGAAAAGACTGGTAGAATTTTTTTGGCTCACGGAGATTAGGAGTCCAAAATCAGGATATTAGCCATGTTGATCCCTACTGCCGGCTCAGGTGACAGTTTCTGGTGACAGCTGGTGATCCTTGGTGCTACCTGACTTGTAAATGTTGTTGTTAGGTGCTGTCGAGTTGCTTCCGACTCATAGGGACTCCATGTACAACAGAACGAAACACTGTCTGGCCCTGCGCCATCCTCATAATCGTTGTTATGCTTGAGCCGCTCGTTGCAGCCACTGTGTCAATCCATCCCGTCGACTGTCTTCCTCTTTCTCGTTGACCCCTTACTTTACCAAGTATGATGTCCTTCTCCAAGGAATGATCCCTCCCCATAATATGTTCAAAATACGTGAGGTGAAGTCTCACCATCCTCCCTTCCAAGGAGCATTCTGGGTGTACTTCCTCCAAGACAGACTTGTTCTTTCTTCTGGCAGTCCATGGTATATTCAAAATTCTTCGCCAACACCATAATTCAAAGGCATCAATTCTTCTTCTGTCTTCCTTCTTCATTGTCCAGCTTTTGCATGCATATGAGACAATTAAAAATACTGTGGCATGAGATACCACCTCACCCCAACAAGGCTAGCATTAACCCAAAAAACTCCAAATCATAAGTGTTGGAGAGGTTGGGGAGAGACTGAACACTTATACACCGTTGGTGGGAATGTAAAATGGTATAACCACTTTGGAAATCGATTTGGTGCTTCCTTAAAAAGCTAGAAGTGCCATACAATCTAGCAATCCCGCTCCTTGGAATATATCCTAGAGAAATAAGAGTGGTCACACGAATAGATATATGCACACCCATGTTCATTGCAGCACTGTTCACGATAGCAAAAAGATGGAAGCAACCTAGATGCCCATCAACGGAAGAATGGATAAACAAATTATGGTATATCCACACAACGGAATACTGCTCAATGATAAAGAACAATGGTGAATCTGTGAAACAACTTATAACATGGAAGAATCTGGAAGGCATTATGCTGAGTGAATTTAGTCAGTCACAAAAGGACAAATATTGTATAAAACCATTATTATGAGAACGCAAGAAAAGGTTTAAATACAGAAGAAAACATTTTTTGATGGTTACGAGGGTGGGGAGGGAGGGAGAGAGGTATTCACTAACTAGATAGTAGACAAGAATTATCTTAGGTGAAGGGAAGGACAACACACACTACAGGGGACATCAGCACAACCGGACTAAACCAAAGCTAAGAAGTTTTCTGAATACAACCAAACACTTCGAGGGACAGCGTAGCAAGGGTGGGGGTCTGGGGACCATGCTTTCAAGGGACATCTAGGTCAACTGGCATAACAAAGTTTATTAAGAAAATATTCTGCATCCCACTTTGGTGAGTGGCGTCTGGGGTCTTAAAACCTAGCAAGTGGCCATCTAAGATGCATCAATTGGTCCCAGTTCACCCGGAGTAAAGGAGAATGAAGAATACCAATGACACAAGAAAAGTATTAGCCCAAGAGACAGAAAGGGCCACATAAACCAGAGACTGTATCAGCCTGAGACCAGAAGAACTAGATGGTGCCCAGCTACCACCAATGACTGCTCTGAGAGGGAACACAACAGAGAGTCCCTGATGGAGCAGGAGAAAAGTGGGGTGCAGAACTTATATTCTGGTAAGAAGATCAGACTTAATGGTCTAACTGAGACTGGAAGAACCCCAGAAAGCATGGCGTCCAGACTCTCCGTCAACACAGAACTAAAACCTTTCCCGAGGCCAACTCTTCAGACAAAGATTAGACTGGACTAAATGGACCACAACTACCACGGCCTCCACCAGCCTGAGTCCAGTACAACCAGATGGTGCCGGCTACCACCACTGACTGTTCTGACAGGGATCACAACAGAGGGTCCCGGACAGAGTTGGAGAAAAATGTAGAACAAAATTCTAACTCATAAAAAAAGACTGGACTTACTGGCCTAACAGAGACTGGAGAAACCCCGAGAGTATTGCCCATGGACATCCTTTTAGCTCAATAATGAAGTCACTCCCGAAGTTCATCATTCAGCCAAAGATCAGACAGCCCCATAAAATAAAACGAGACTAATGGGGCACAACAGTCCAGGGACAAGGACTAGAAGGCAAGAGGGGACAGGAAAGCTGGTAATAGGGAACTCAAGGTTGAGAAGGGACAGCGTTGACAAGTTGTGGGGTTGTTAACCATTGTCATAAAACGATATGTGTGCTAACTGTTTAATGAGAAACTAATCTGTAAATCTTCAACTAAAGTACAATTTAAAAAAAAAAAAGATTAGACTGGACTATGGGACAAAAAGTGATACTCGTGAAGAGTGTGCTTCTTAGCTCAAGTAGATACATGAGACTAAATGGGCAGGTCCTGTCCGGAGGCGAGATGAGAAGGCAGAGAGGGTCAGGAGCTGGTTGAATGGACATGGGGAAATCCGGGGTGGAAAGGAGGAGTGTGCTGTCACAGTACAGGGAGAGCAACTAGGGTCACATAACAACGTGTGTATAAATGTTTGTATAATAGACTAACCTGAATAGTAAACTTTCACTTAAATTACAACAATAAAAAATATATATATTGTCACTTGGGTCAGGCACACCTTAGTCCTCAAAGTGACATCTTCACTTTTTAACACTTTAAAGAGGTCTTTTGCAGAGATTTGCCCAATGTTATAGATACATCACTCCAATTTCTGCCTCCATCTTTACACGGCTACCTTCCCTCTGTGTGTCTTTGTACTCCTTTTCCTCTCTTATAAGGACACCATTCATATAGGATCAGGACCCTCCCTACTCCAGTATGACCTCATGTTAACCTAACTGATAACATCTTCAAAGACCTTATTTCCAAACAGGGTCATAGACACAGGTACAGGTGCTAGGACTTGAACATAGCTTTTTGGGAGACACAATTCAATCCATAAGCCTGCCTCTCCCAGCGTCCCAACTTCTTTGGCTGCCTGACGTTTTTCCGATACCAAACCAAACCCATTGCCATTGAGTGGATTCTGACTCATAGTGACCCTGTAGAACAGAGTAGAACTACCCCATAGGATTTCCAAGCTATAATTTTTACAGAAGCAGACTGCCACGCCTTTCTCCCCCAGAGGGCTGGTGGGTTCAAATCATCAACCTTTCAGTTTGCAGCCAAGTCCTTAACCACTTTCCCACCAGGGCTCCTGTTTTTGCAATAGCACGGATACATTACATAATGTTAAAATTTGCTTGTCACCTCCACGAGGGCAGAGACTTTTGTCTGTTCTATTCTCTATTGTATCTCCAGTGCCTAATACAGTACCTGGCATGTACAGGTAGTCCCTGATTTATGAAGTACTCAAGTTACCACGAACCCCAATTACAGCCATCCTTTTTTTTTGGTACATTTTATCATTATTAATATGCACTACATACAGGGATAATTACTCAATAAGCAAGGTACTCATGGGCTTTCTTGTGTTTACTTACTAACCAACCCATAGTGTACAATTTCGCCCTTTTTTTTAATCACATCTTTTTCATCATGGAGCCCTGGTGGCACAGTGGTTAAGCATTCAGCTGCTAACCAAAAGGTCGGCAGTTTGAATCCACCAGCTGCTCCTTGGAAATTCTATGAGGCAGTTCTACTCAGTTCTATAGGGTCACTGTGAGTAAGAATTGACTCGATGGTGGTGGGTTTTTTTTTTTTTTCCACCGTGTGAAATTGTGCACTACCGATTAGTAAATAAACGCAAGTAAACCTATGCATACCTTGCTTACTGTAAGCCTGTGCATACCTTGCTTGCTGGGTAATCTGCCCCTGACTACATGCAATGATGCAGCAGGTAATTTGCTAATGTTACCAATTTCAGATGTTCACTCGAAGATGTTCCATTTTATGACTTACTGTTCAAAACACTGCCGTACAGATGCAGTTTCCTGAACTAAATCAGGGGCTTCAGTTGCTTGAAAACATAGACCCAAACACTGATCGCTTTGCTAACGTCAATAGTCAGACTGGGGAAGCAGTGAGATGTTACTACAAAATACGCGAAGAGAAAAAAGAAAAAGACCAGACAGACAACTCTGACTAATTTTCTGACTAGAAATGCCATCCTTATTTCCAGGCGTAATCCAGATGATCCAGAACTTTCCACAAGTGGAGTTATTACCACAGCTGACAAAACATCAAAGTCATCCAACTCTTCCTGGTAGGAGTAAATGTTTATGATTTGTGTATTTTTGTACGTATGTGTGTATTAAAATATATCTGTGAGTTTATATGTAATGTTTCCAGTCCCCAAAGACAAATAAAGATCAGATTTACAAAGATACTGATAATAAAAGGCAATGATAATGAAAACTAAAAAAAAAAAAAAAAGTTATTCAACTTATGTCAGAACTGACTTACGATGGAGTTGTCGGAATGGAACCCCATCGTAAGTCGGGGACTACCTGTAGTAAGTACACAATAAACGTGTTGAATAAATTAATATAATGTTGATGTTATGTACCATCAAGTCTGTTCTGACTCATGGCGATCTCCTGAATATACAGTGAAACCTGTGAGAGCCGGAACTCGATGGGATTGCCTTGTTTTTCTGGGTCTCAAAAGTTTTCCACCTTTGACAGGGTTTGGTCTTACTGCTTTTCTCTCTCTCTATTAGTGGAAAGTATTTGCGTTTTCCTTCTCCGACAGGTTTCCGCCTTACACAGGTTCTGGCTTTTGCATATTTTACTATACTAGCAAGTGAAAAAATAAGGTGCAGAATCATGTGAATAATTTGAATAGTATTTCTCCATCTGTGCTTACATTTGATAGACTATCTCCAGGATAAAGTGGTGCCTCATCTGGTGTCCCCCAGAGGAGCCCTAAAAAGAGGAGAGGGGGAAAGCTTCTCACCGTACCCCCTCTTGTACCTTTAGGAATCTGTGCCATGTGCCTTTAATTATCTATCAACAATTTTCCCAGTGTTCTATAAAAACACTGAGCTGCTGTGGGGAACAGGGACGGAGGAGGGTGAACCGGCCTTCGAAGGCCACAGCAATGACCCGGGGGCAGGGATCAAGCTGCCAAGCCAGTCACGGTCTGTTCCGGAAGGAATGTTCTGGAATGTTCCAGATGAAGCCCTTAGAAAGTTATGGGAGGCGAGGCCTGTACTTCCAATCAGCTCCTCAGGCCGTCTTCCCCCAGCCAGCTAGAAGGTCTCCACCTCCACCCCGACATAAAAAGATCCCACAGCCTCCAACCGGCCATGTGGATAAAAGCTCAAGATGCTTCATGCTTCATCTGTAAAGACACGAGCTGACTCATGTCCTGTCTCCTCTTCCCTCTCCCCCTCTTCCTCCCTACTCTGTATCCTATCTCCCCTTCCATCGCTTCCCCCTCTTCCTCCTCCTTCTGCCCATTCTTCTTCTTCCTCTGCTCTTCCTCCCTCCTCCCCGCTCCTCCTGCCCTCTCTTTCCACTTCCTCCTCCTCTTAGCCAGGCACACCGGCCTTCAAAAACCCAAACACATCGCCTTTGAGTTGATTCTGACTCATAGTGACCCTATAGGTTAGAGAAGAACTGCCCCATAGGGTTTCCAAGGCTGTAATCCTTATAGAAGCAGACTGCCACATCTTTCTCCCACGGAGCAGCTGGTGGGTTCGAACTGCATACCTTCCGGTTAGCAGTTGAGTGCTTAACCACTGCGCCACCTGGGCACCAGCCTTTGGTCCCTCTGAAACACCAGCTCTCTCTGCTCGACACCTTCGCCCATGATGTTCCCTCAGCTTGGGACTTCCTTCCCCAGCCTTGTCACCACAGTGCTGTCCATTCTGAAGGTCTTGATTTTCTTCCTGCACATAAGAAACACTGACCAGGTACCAACTCTGTGTCAGGCATCCTGCCAGGGCTTAGGGAGCGGAGGGTGAAGCAGAGGGCGAGGGGAGCTCACACCCAGCAGAGAAGGCAGAAATAAGGGAGTCTACAGAAACTAAATAATAAAGGAGTCTTTAAAGACTATCATGGATAGAATTGTGTCCCCCCAAAATGTGTATCAACTTCCCTAGGCCCTGATTCCCAGCATTATGTGATTGTCCACCATTTTGTCATCTGATGTGATTTTCTGATGCCTTGTAAATCCTACCTCTGTGATGTTAGTGAGGCAGGACTAGAGGCAGTTATGTTAATGAGGCAGGACTCAATCTACAAGATTAGGTTTTGTTTTAAGTCAATCTCTTTTGCGATATAAAAGAAAGAAGCGAGCAGAGAGACACCGGGACCTCATACCACCAAGAAAGTAGTGCCAGGAGTAGTGCGTGTCCTTTGGACCTGGGGTCCCTGTGCTGAGAAGCTCCTAGACAAGGGGAAGATTGATGACAAGTACCCTCCTCCAGAGCCGACAGAGAGAGAAAGACTTCCCCTGGAGCTAGCACCCTGAATTCGGACTTCTAGCCTCCTAGACTGTGAGAGAATAAATGTTCGTTAAAGCCATTCACTTTTGGTATTTCTGTTATAGCAGCACTAGATAACTAAGACAGAGACTAAACCAAAATAATAAAAAAAATAATACAGGAGTCTTTAGAGACTAAACCAAAAAACCAAGCCCATTGCCTTCAAGTTGATTCCGACTCATAGTGACCCCATAGGACAGAGTAGAACTGTCCCATAGGGCTTCCAAGGACAGCTGGTTGATTCAAACTGCCAACCTTTGGTTAGCAGTCGAGCTCTTAACCACTGCACCACTAGGGCTCCTGATTCCATATAGATAGTTCTTAAAGGAGCACAATGCTCAAGACAGACAATTTTCACTAGTTAAGCCAGACTACTGTTTGGTTTTAAGAAGACTTTAGGGGATATTTTTGGTTTCAGGTTTAAAGATTATCTCAGGGCAATAGTTTCAGGGGTCATCCAGCCTCCATAGCTCCAGAAAGTCTGGAGTCCATGAAAATTTGCAATTCTGTTCTGCATTTTTACCCTTTTAATCAGGATTCTTCTACTGAATATTTGATCAAAATGTTCAGTTAATGGTAGCCGGGCACCATCCAGTTCTTCTGGTCTCATGGTAAAGAAGGCAGTTGTTCATGGAGGTAGTTAGCCACACATTCCATATCTTCCCCTATATCTGACTCTCTTCTTCCTCTGTTGCTCCAAGTGAGTAGAGACCAATTGCCATGCTTTGGGTGGCTGCTTGCAAAGTTTCAAGATCCCAGGCACTATGCGATAAACTAGAAGGCACAACAGAAGCATTAACACGTTACTAGGCCAATTAACTGGGATGTCCCATGAAACCATGACCCTAAAGATCCAAACTAAGGAACCAAATCCCATGCAGTTTTTGGATGCACATAAGCAGTCTCAGCTGCTACTCTTTTTTTACTGTTGTTGTTTTTGTAAATACATCTATCGCACGACTTTTGCCAATTCAACTTTTTCACAGATTTTCAACTTATTGACAGCAAGTACAAGAATCGGCTGTGCAATCCTACCCTTATTCAGTGTGATTTTTCCATTGTCATTAACCCCCCTACTTTCCCCCTCCCTCTCACCCACAATAACCACTAATAAACTTTGTTCTCTATACATTTGCTTGTTCTTGGCTTTTTGTATAAGTGAGGTCATACAATATTTGTCCCTTTCTGGTTGACTTATTTCACCTAGCGTAATGTCTCCCAGCTCCATCCATACTGTAGCATGTATCAAGACTTCATTTCTCCTACTGGCTGAGTAGGATTCCACTGTGTGTATGTACCACATTTTGTTTATCCGTTCATCTGTTGATGGGCATTTAGGTTGTTTCCACCTTTTCGCTGTTGTGAATAGTGCTGCAATGGATGTTGGTGTACAAGTCTCTATTTGAGTCCATAGGGTTTTTTTTTTTTAAACCAACAGAAATGTATTTTCTTACAGTCTAGGAGGCTAGAAGTCCAAATTCAGGGTGCTGGCTCTAGGGGAAGGCTTTCTGTCTCTGTCAGCTCTGGAGGAAGGTCCTTGTCTCTTTTCAGCTTCTGTGTCTCAGTCCCTTGGCCATCATCATGTGGCCTTGCATCTGTCTTCCCCCATCTCTGCTTGCTTGCTTAATCGCTTCTTTTATATCTCAGAACAGATTGGTTTAAGACACACCCTACTCTAATACTACCTCATTAACATAACAAAGAAAACTCATTCCCACATGGGATTATAACCACAGGTATAGGGGTTCCATAGGGTTTTCAATGGCTGCTTTTTCACAAGTAGATTGCCAGGCCTTTCTTCTGAGGCACCTCTGAGTAGACTTGAACTGCCAACCTTTTTATTAGTAGCCCTGCTTTTAACTGTTTGCACACCCAGGGACTCCCAAAAAAGGGTTAAAAAAAACAAAAAACTAAACCCTTTGTCGTCAAGTTAATTGCAACTCATAGAGATCCTATAAGACAGAGTAGAACTGCCCCATAGGGTTTCCAAGGAGCAGCTGGTGGGTTCAAACTGCCAACCTTTCAACCTTTTGGTTAGCAGCCATATCTCTTAACCACTGTGCCATGAAGGCTCCAAAAAGGGGCTACATGCTGCAAAAACAAAGAAATGGGATGATAGATCGCGATCGAGTGGGGCATTTAAATGTGGGGTTGGGAGGACCTTTGAGGTGGTAACGTTTGGTCTAAGATTTGAATAAGGAGAAGAAGCCCACCTTGTTAGGAACTGAGGAGACAGAACCAAGCAGAAGAACAGCAAGTTCAGGGGCGGGAATAAAGAGTTCAGTCATCAAAAAAAAAAAAAAAAAACAGAGCTCAGTCACCAGAAAGAAGTCCAGTGCGGCTGGATGGCTGTATTTCAGGGAGTGAGAAGAAAGTGTCACTCTATGTGGCTGAAGAGGCAGGTCTGAGACAGGTACGATAGACTCTGTAGGGAGGTAAGCAGCCCTTCTTCCAGGAATCCCTCCTGGACTACACCAGGCACCCTAGTCAACTGGTTGTCCCAACCCAGCCCTGTTCTCTCTAGGTTGCCACTCTCTGGTCACTGGCCTGTCTCCCTCACAGAACTGTGCCACCAGCACCAACCAGTACAGGCCCAGGCGCACAGCAGGTGCTCAGTAAATGCTCAGGCTGCCCTGGTTCTGCCAGAAGCCCCAGGAAGCCTCAACTTCTCTCCCTCCCAATCTCCCTGCAGCCCACGCCTCTTCCCGGGCCCAGCCCAGGGGGTGCCGGGGTTCCCCACCCAGGCAGCCACGCTGGCTTCAGCCCAGCCTCTTTCATCTCAGCCTCAAACGCCCATCTAGGTAAGAGGACTCCTGGCTCCAGCCACCTGGGATGTGCTGCAGGCTCAAAGGAAGGCTCGGAAGTGGTCAGATCAGATGGACCCAGGCCTGGCCTCAGGCTGGGGCGGCCCTAGGGAAGGCACAGAGGAGAACCAGGCTCCCAGGTGTGAACATGCAGGGGTGGGAGCAGCCGGGCAGGGCGTGGAGCCAGCAAAGGGACCATCCGTCTTTCCCTCATTGTAATAACACAATGTCCTGTCACGAAAGACTCATTTTACAACACGCAATGGTCTCGTTGAGACAGTAATGCAAATTATTAACTTGAATGGAGAGTTCCTTTGCCATCGAGTCGATTCCAACTCATAGCCACTCTACAGGACAGAGTAGAACTGTCCCATAGGGTTTCCAAGGCTGTAATCTTTACAGAAGTAGACTGCCATAACTTTCTCCCTCGGAGTGGCTGGTGGGTTCGCACCGCCAACCTTCCGGTTAGCAGTTGAGCACTTCACCACTGCACAACCAGGGCTCTTTTGAATGGGGAATATATGGAGGAAAATCCAAAAGGCCAAAGGATTATGGTAAAAAGTTGTTGTTGGCTGCCGTGGAGTTGGCCTCCAACTCATGGTGACCCTACGCACAATGAAAAGAAACGCTGCCCGGTCCTGTACCATCCCCACGATCCACTGGGGATGAGACAGTTATGCTCCATAGGGCTTTCACTGGCTCGTTTTCAGAAGTATATCACCAGGCCTTTCCTCCTAGTCTGTCTTAGTCTGGAAGCACCACTGAAACCTGGTCTGCATCATAGCAACACACAAACCTCCACTGACAGACGGGTAGTGGCTGTGCTGAGGAGCACTGACTGGGAATCGAACTCAGGTCTCCCACATGGAAGGTGAGCATTCTGTCACTGAACCACCACTGCCTCATCTCTTCTGATAGGCTGTCTTTTTCTCAGTGAAGCAGGAAACAAGGTCCCCATTGAAAATGAACAGGAAGGGAGGAGGTGTAAGAGTTTGAGGAGAGAGAAGTGATACAAATGTCTAGGCGTCCTGGGAGAGAGAATGGGCTACGGCTCTAGGATTGAATTGCCAGGTCACACTGAGCGCCCCCTTGAGGTTCATGGTCCTAATTTTTTTTTTTTTTTTTTAGATTAAACCTTTAGAAACTTTTCTCACAACTTGATAGAGTAATTTTATGCTTGTTGAATATAATAATAATTTTTAAATGGGCTTGAAGTTTGTGTGTTTCCTTTTGATTTTTTTAAATTGTGATAAATATATACGTATGGTCCCTGGGTGGTGCAAACAGTTTGCACTCGGCTACTAACCTAAAGGTTGGCGGTTCAAACACACCCTGTGGTGCCACGTAAGAAAGGCCTGACAATCTGCTTCCGTAAAGATTAACCTATCGCCATCAAGTCGATTCTGACTCATAGCGACCCTATAGGACAGAGTAGAACTGCCTCATAGGGTTTCTGAGGCTGTAAATCTTTACGGAAGCAAAATGCCGCATCTTTCTCCCACGGACTTTCTGGTTAGCAGCTGAGTGCTTAATCACTGCACCACCAGGGCTCCTTATACACAACAAAACATAGACCAATTCAACAATTTCTACACGTACAATTCCGGTGACATCGATTACATTGTTCACGTTGTGCACCCATTCTCGCTAACCTTTTCCGAATTATTCCACCCCCATTCACATAAACTCAAAGCTCCCTAAGCAAAAACTCCCACTTTTCCCCTCCCTCCCACCCCTGGTAACCACTAGTCATCTTTGGTTTGTATATATTTGCTTATTTCCTATAAATGAGATGATACAGTATTTGCCCTTCGGTGACTCACTGATTTCACTCCACACGATGTCCTCTAGGTTCTTCCATGTTGTGCTGTGCATCAGGACTTCATTCGGCTTTGTGGCTGGGTCGTGTACTCCACGTATGCATCTCCTACATTTTGTTGATCCATTCAACTGTTGATGGACGTTTCGTTTGTGTCTACCTTTTGGCCGTTGTGAAAAGGGCCTCAATGAACACTGGTGTTCAGGCTCTGCGCGTTTTGAAACGCCCAAGAATTAAGACAGGAATGGAGGGCTGAGGAGAGAGCTGGGTATCTGCCATTGATTGTAACAAGCAGTGTAGCAGGTGGTAGAGTGTGACTCGGGAGCCTCAAAGCTGAGGGTTTAGCTCTTCACCGCACTGCTGTTTTTATCCCACATCACTCTAATTCCACCCAGAGGACATCTGGCTGGAACAGACCTCACCATCCTGAGGATGTGGTTCATCATGGCAACGGCATCTGTGGCATTGTGGGCTAGGGGGCGGGGCTTGTCATCTATCACCATGGAAACAGCCAGGCCCACATCTGGAGGGAGACTATTAACATCTTGAAGACGCTGTCCGGGCCGAGACTTTTGCTCTTACCAGCTGGGCTTTACCCCCTCCTCTAGGAAGCCTTCCAGGATTTTTTAAGCCTCCCCTCCCCCAGTCTGGCTTCCCCCAAATCTCTGATCCTGTGGGAGGAGGAGGAAGCCATAGTGTGAGTGGGAGTGGGGTGTGTCTGAGAGTTCACGCCAGAAATAGGTCAACAGAAAAAGCACCCATAATATTTATTCGTTCAACAAATAGTGATTGAGTGCCTACTGTGTGCCAGGAACTGTGCTAGTGCCAGGGATATTGTGGTAAATAAAACAAAACTCCAGTCTTCTTGGCACTTACATTCTATTGGCAGAAGGGAGACAGATAATAAACTAGTAAAATGCCCAGAACACCACCATCCAGTAGAAATGTAATTCAAGCCACGCATGTAACTTTTAATTTTCTAGTAGCCATATTAAAGAAAGCAGAAAAAAAGAGAGAGAGAGAGGCAAAATTAATTTTAATAATGCATTTTATTTAACCCAATTGTGGTAGAAAGAATAATGACCCTTCCAATGGGCCTGATGATCTGCTTCTGAAAAGTCATAGCCTTGAAAACCCTATGGAGCACAGTTCTCCTCTGTGCACATGGGGTTGCAGTGAATTGGAATCGACTCAACAGCAACCAATAACAACAATAATGTCCACGTCTTAATCCCGGGAACCTGTGAATATGTTACCTTACATCTGCAAAAAGGGTTTTGGAGATGTAAGATTCTGGAAGGGAGTCCTGGTGGTGCAGTGGTTAAGCACTCAACTGCTTAATCAAAAAATCAGTGGTTCAAACCCACCAGCTGCTCCACGGGAGAAAGATGTGGCAGTTTGCTTCCGTAAAGATTACAGCCTTGGAAACCCTATGGGGCAGTTCTACTCTGTCCTATAGTGTTGCTGTGAGTCGGAATCGACTCAGTGGCAATGGGTTTGGTTTTTTAAAGACCTTGAGGTGGAAGATGATCTTGGATTATCCAGACAGGCCCTGTGTAATACAAGCATCCTTATAAGGGAAAGAGGAAGGCATGAGGGTCAGAGAGAGAAGGAGTTGTGACAACAGAAGTAGAGGTTGGAATGATGCAAAAGGGGCCACAAGCTAAGGACTTTGGGCAGCTTCTAGAGGCTGGAAAAGGCAAGGAATGGATGTTCCTCTAGAGCTTCCAGAAGGAACCTGGTCTCCTGACACCTTGATTTGAGTCCCATAAGATCCTTTTCTGACCTCCAGAACTGTAAGATAGTAAATTTGTCTTGTTTTGAGCTACTAAGCTTATGGTAACTTGTTACAGCAGCAATAGGATACTAATACATCAATAGAACCAAAATATTATCATTTCAACATATAATCATTATAAAAAATCATCAAGATAGTTTACCTTCTGTCTTAGGCTGGGTTCTCTAGAGAAGCAAAACCAGTAAAGCATATAAATATATACAGAGAGATTTATATCAAAGAAACAGCTCACATGATCGATCGTAGAGCCTGGAACATCCCAAATTGGTGGATTAGGACAGAGGCTTCTCCCAATTCACATAGCCCCAGGGGCTGGCGAACCCAAGATCAGCATGTTGGAAAACAGAGCTCTTGCTCACAGGCTGTGAATATTGACCGATCCCAAGATTGGCAGGCAAGACTGCAAGGCTTCTCCTGATTCACGTAGCTGCAGGGGCTGGCAAACCCAAGATCGGCAGGTCAGAGAGCAGGGCGAGAGGTTAGGAAGTATTGGTAGTAGGTGGGAGGGGAAATAGTTTGGAATTTTAATTAGGGTGTTTAGGAAGGCCTCCCTGAGCAGATGACATTTGAGCAGACACCCTGAAGGTGAGAAGGAGCCAGCCGTGGAAGGAGTGGAGGAAAGGGCAATCCAGGCAAAGGGAACTGCTTGAGCAAAGGCCCTGAGGCAGGACCACGCTGAAAGAAGCTAGTGGGTGGAGAGAGATTAAGGGCAAGAGTGGCAGTAAATGAAATGGTGGGGCCAGGGAAGGAAGAAGCAAAATCACAACCAGAATAACTATTAGAGTTATTGAACTCTTAACGTTGTTAATTGCCATTGAATTGGCCCCAGACTCACGGTGAACCCAGGTACAACAGAAGAAAATGTTGCCCGGTCCTGTGCCATCTTCATGGTCACTGGAATGCTTGAGTCCATTTTTGCAGCTATTGTGTAGCCTTCCAACCTAGGGTGCTCATCTTCCACCACTATATCAGACAATATTCTGTTGTGACCCATAAGGTTTCAAGTGGCTAATTTTTGGAAGTAGATCACCAGGCCTTTCTTCCTAGTCTGTTCTTAGTCTGGAAACTGCTGAAACCTGTCCACCATGGCTGACCCTTCTAGTGTTTGAAATACTGGTGGCATAACTTCCACTATCATAGAGACATGCAACCCACCAAGTATGACAAACGGAAAGATGGGTGTTCGTACCACGACTATGAGTGCCCACTATGTGCTAGGTACCGTGCTAAATGCCTTTGGCGTAAGGGCTCATTTAATTCCTCCCATCTACTTTGATCCCATTTTACAGATAAATAAACTGAGGCCACAAATAGATAAAGTTGCTTGGCCAAGTTCATTCAGCCATTAAATGCTAGAGCTGGAGTTTGAACCCAGGGCTGTCTGACTCCAAAGTGCCTGCTTTTCCAACGTCCCTGTGTATGGTTGTTCAGGCTGGGCACTGCACAACTCTAGAGGGCGCCATTCACGTGAGACATCATGTATTTGTTTGTTTTCTGACTGTTGCCCAGAGATGGCAGTAGAATGTCTTGTTCTAACAAAATTTTTATATTATGACCATTTTTTGAGAGAAGGAAGCTGTTGTTAGTTGTCATCGAGTGAGCTCCGACTCATGGCAACTGTCATGGATTGAATTGTGTCCCCCCAAAATGTGTGTCAACTTGGCTAGCCCACGATTCCCAGTATTGTGTGACTGTCCACCATTTTGCCATCTAAGTGATTTTCCTATGTGTTGTAAATCCTACCTCTATGATGTTAATGAGGTGGGATAAGCGGCAATTATGTTAATGATGCAGGAATCAAAATCTACAAGATTAGGTTTTGTCTACACTCAATCTCTTTTGAGACATGAAAGAGAGAAGCAGTGAGCAGAGAGACGGGGGACCTCATACTACCAAGCAACAAGAACCAGGGTCCCTGCACTGAGAAGCTCCTCAACCAGGGAAGATTGATGACAAGGACCTTCCCCAACAAAGAGAGAAAGCCTTCCCCTGGAGCTGGCACCTTGAATTTAGACTTCTAGCTTCCTAGACTGTGAAAGAATAAATTTCTCTTTGTTAAAGCCATCCACTTGTGGTATTTCTGTTATAGCAGCACTAGATGACTAAGACAGCAACCTTACATATGACGGAACGAAACATTGCCCCGTCCTGCGCCATCCTCAGGATCACTGGTCTGTTTGGGTCCATTGTGGCCACTGTGTCAATCTGTCTCATTGAGGGTTTCCTTGGTTTTCGCCAACCCTCTCCTTTACCAAACATGATACCCTTTTCTCGCATTGGTTTTTCCTGATGCCTTTGTGTCCAAAGTAAGCAAGCTAAGTAAAGTGTCTTAAAGAAGGGGTCATGCGGTGAAATGGGTTCCTTTAAGTGACCTTTTGCCTTGGTTGTTTGGAAAAACAGCTTGAGAGATTCTTCCCCTGAGCCCTGAGGAGTTACCTTTGCCCTAGTTTTCTACCCCAGAGGGTTTGTTACTTTTGTCCAGGTTGATTGATAGCTCTTGGGTAAGCTGTAAACAACCTGAGGTTTGATATTGTTTGTCTGGCCCTAGGCTGCAACCTGTCCTGTGATTGGTATGCACTTTGCAGGGATTGGTCAATAGACTATGCAAATGAAGTGCCTAGCCTACTATGCAAATTAAGTGTATGTGGCCTATCGAAAGGGGATTGGTCAGTTTCTGACCCTGGTGGGAGGGTCATGCCTTGGAATTTATGAGAAGTTTGTGTACATATGCAGCCAACCCTGCGGAGGTTTATTCAGATAGGATCAGGAAGAAAGAAGAGAGAGGAGGCAAGGAACTTTCTAAAAGAGCTATAACAAGGGCTGTAACACTGAAGACAGCGACACGCCTGGAAGGGGCCTTGCAGCAGAGTTGGTGGAGACAGATGGCAGGGCCAAAAGGGGACTGTCCCCAGGAGGCCAAGAGGAGGCCCGTCCTGAGAGAGAGAAAGAGACCTACATGGCCAAGAGGAGCTGAGAGAGCTGTCCTGCACTGAAGAAGGGAGACTTTGCCTACATGCTTCCTGATCCTGATCCCAAGTTGTAGCCTGTTACTTCCTTAATAAACCACTTAACACTAAGTATGGTCTGTGGGTTCTGTATGGCCATTGCAACAGATTATCGAAGTCAGCAGAGAAGTAGAGAGTGCCATGGGAGGGATGGCTGGTGTCAGAATTGGTTAAAAAGGTTGGAGAGTGGCAGTACGTCTGACCTCCATCTCATAGGGATCAGCTTCGGGAACTGGTTGTTTTTTATTTGGGGAGTAGGGTGGGTTTACAGTTCAGAAAGGCAAGAATTTGAAACCTCAAAGACAAACCATAGCTTACCCTCATTAAGCACAGCTGCTGTTCCATGTGCTTGACTCATAGGAATGCATTTAAACCACCCAACAGCCCTGTGAAGGAGGGACTGTTATTATCACCCCCATTGTACAGATGAGAAAACCGAGGCTCTCACATGAGGCCGTGCAGCCAGTGAGTGGGGAAGCTGGACTTGAACCCAGGCTGTCTGGCTTCAGATGCCTCACTCTTGGTCACTACTCTCATAAATTCCACAAAGCATGTCAGCACTGGGGAGATCACAGCTTCGACTTCAGAGGACAATAAGTCTGCAATTTTACAACTCCAATGTTTAAAGATTCAGTGATTCTAAAGCTTCTCAGCTACTGAAGGATGTGTGGGCAGGACGATATGACGTCTAGGATTTGCTCCAAAATAAATGCAGGCCAGTGTGGAAAATGGTTTGGTGGTTCCTTAGAAAGTTAAACATGGAATGACCATATGACTTGGCAATTCCACTCCTAGAAATCTATCCGAAAGACTTGAAAGCAGGGACTCAAACCAATACACGTACACACGTCCACAGCAGCCTTATTCACAATAGCCAAAATGCGGAAACAATCCGAATGTCCATCAACAGATGAATGGATCAACAAACTGTGGCACATCCATACCATGGAATATTATTCATCCATGAAAAAGAAACGATGTATTGTTACATGTTGCAACACAGATAACCCTTGAAAACATGATGCCAAGTGAGAGAAGTCAGTCACAAAAGGCCACATAATGTACGATCCCATTTATATGAAATGTCCAGAATAGGCAAATCCATAGAGACAGAAAGCAGATTAGTGGTTGCCAGGGGCAGGGGTTGGATCCACAATCAACACCCATGGAAGCAGCAGTCAGGAAGTCAAAAGAGGCATTGCATCGAGCAAATTTGCTGCAAAAGACCTCTTTGAAGTATTGAAAAGCAAAGATGTCACCTTGAAGACTAAGGTGCGCCTGACCCAAGCCATGGTATTTTCAATCGAGTCATATGCATGCGAAAGCTGGACAATGAATAAGGAAGACCGAAGAAGAATTGACGTGTTTGAATTGTGGTGTTGGCAAAGAATATTGACTATACCACGGACTGCCAGAAGAACCAACAAATCTGTCTTGGAAGAAGTACAACCAGAATACTCCTTAGAAGGAAGGATGGAAAGACTGCGTCTGACGTACTTTGGACATGTTGTCAGGAGGGATCAGTCCCTGGAGAAGGACATCATGCTTGGTAAAGTAGAGGGTCAGCGAAAAAGAGGAAGACCCTCAACGAGATGGATGGACAGTGTCTGCAACAGTGAGCTCAAGCGTGACAACGACTGTGAGGATGCGCAGGACCGGGCTGTGTTTCGTTCTGTGGCGCATAGGGTCACTATGAGTTGGAACCGACTTGATGGCACCTAACAACAACAACAGCCGGGGCAGGGGGAGGGGAATGAGGAGCGATGGGTATGCAGTTGCCTTCTGAGGTGATAAAAATAGTTTGGAGCTTGATATAGTTGGTGATTGCACAACATTGTGGAAGTACTAAATGCTACAAAATTGTTCACTTTAAAATGATTCATTTGATGTTATGTGAATGTCACCTCAGTAAAAACAAATAAATAAAGACAACTAAAAATGCAGGGGTGGGCAGTGGCTAGGGGTAGAAAGGACACAAGATTAGCTACAAGTTGACAATGGCTGAAACTGGGAGAAGGGCACCTGGGGGTCTAGGATATTGTTCTCTCCGCTTTTGTGCATGTCTGAAAATTTCTGTAATAAAATTTTTTTTGAAAAAGAAATAACACCCAAAACAAGTGAGGATGCTCAGAACCTTGCAGCTCAGGCAGGGGCAGATTTTCCAATAGGCAAGGTTAGCGCGGTAAGAACAATTTCACAATTTTTCATCACATCAAAGATTCTGCTTCTAGATATGACTGACATATGCCTTTCTCCCAACCCCACAGCACCTTCCTGCAGAATCAAAGCCTCTTTTCGAATTTACAGTCCCTGACAGGGGCAGATGACTCGGTAAACTAGGTAAGCATCGGCTTACTTGTGTTTACTAACTAATCTGTAGTGAACAATTTCATATGGATTTCACCACATCTTTCACGTGACATTGTTGTGAAATTGTTATGAAACCCATGTGAAATTGTTCGCTACAGATGATCTGGCAAGCAAGATAAGCACTGTGCTTACCTTGCTTATTGAATAATCCCCTCCTGGGCTCAGGCTTTCACCCTGAGACTTCCCAGCAACTAAAGATGAGAGGCCTGCCCTGGCCTCCTACAGACCTGCTTCAACCCTGGACCTACTTCCTGTCTGTGTGGCCCCAGCCAGTGACTTCACCTCTCCAAGCCTCAGGCCCTCACCTGCCTAGTGCGGCAGGCAGTCCCAGCCTCGTTCGAGAGGGAGCACATCCCCGGCTGAGTACAGGGCCTGAAATGCAGCAAGAACTGAACAAGTAGGAGCCGGATGGCCTTGGATGGGTGACTTCCCCTGTTGTGCCTCTGTCTTCTCATCTGTAAAATGGGGATGGTTGTAGTGCCGACTTTCGAGGGCCATTGAGAGGATTCATTTGTTCATTCATTCATTTGCTATTTATTGAGCATCTACTAAGCATCAGGCACTGTTGTAGGTACTGGGTGTGCAGCAGCAAAAAAACAGATATTGTTGTCCTGTGGAGTGGACACTCTAGTGGCAAGATGGACAAAAAGCAAATTTTTTTTTTTTAAATCAGTTGCTATCGAGTTGATTCTGACTCATGGCAACCCCATATGCATCACAGTAGAACTGTGCTGCATAGAGTTTTCAATGGCTGATTTTTTGGGATGTAGATCATCAGGCCTTTCTTCCGAGGCACCTCTGGGTGGTCTTGAACCTTGAATCTTTTGGTTAAGAGGCAGGCGTATGCACCATTTGCACCACCCAGGGACTCCAAACCAAATAGGTATATATAATAATATAGACATAATATATAGTAATAGATACATATAACGTCAGGTGGCGATAAGTGCAGTGGGAAGAAATTGACAAATAAAATAGGTTATGAGGTATATGTTGGTAGGGTGTATAAAAAAAGAAAAAAAAAAACTAAACCCGCTGCTGTTGTGTCGATTCCAACTCATAGTAACTCTGTAGACAGACTAGAACTTCCCCATAGGATTTCCAAGGCCATATGTCTTTACAGAAGCAGACTGTCACATCTTTCTCCAGTTGGGTTGAACCGCCAACCTTTCAGTTAGCAGCCAAGTGCTTAACCATCATGCCACCAGAGCTCCTTGATATGATGTACAGAGAGATAGAAAACAAAAACAAAAAAAACCAAACCAATTACTGTCAAGTTGATTCCGACTCATGGTGACCCCTTGGGTGCAGAGTAGAACTGTGCTCCATAGGGTTTTTGAGGCTGTGACCCTTTAGAAGCAGACCTCCAAGACTTTCTTCTGAGGTGCCTCTGGGTAGGTTCGAACCACCAACCTTTCAGTTAGTAGTCAAGCCCTTAACCTTTTGCATCACCCAGGGACTCCTTGGAGAGAGAGAGAGCTCTTTTATATGGGGAGGTCAGGAATTCCAGCCAAGGAGATGACATTTGAACAGAGACCTGAAAGATGCGAAGCAGTGAGCCCCACCAATCTCTGCGGAAAGACGGTCCCAGGTAGAGGAAACAGCAAGTGCAAAGGCCCTAAGGCAGGATGGTGCTTGATAAAGTCAAGGAAGAGCAAGAAGGTCAGTGTGGCTAGAACAGAATAAGTGAGGGGAAGAATAGTGGATGAGATCAGAGACGGGATCTTATGGATCATAACGAGGACTTTGGCTTCTGAGTGAGACGGGAGCCATGGGAGAAATTTGAGGAGGGAAATGACATCATCCCACTTACTGTAAAAGGATTCTGCTGCTGGGTGGGGAATTTTCTGCTGGGGACAAGGGCCAAAGCACCAAGGAAGCTAAGCCAAGAGGCCAGGCGGGAGGTGATGATGGTTGGACCAGGGTGGTAGCTGTGGGGGTAGGGAGAAGTGGTTGGACTCAGGATACATTTTGAAGGTCAAGTCAACAGGATTTCCTGCAGGATGGGACATGGGGTGTGACAGCAGAAAGGAGTCATGAATCTTTTCAAGGCTGCAGGCCTGAGCACCTGGAAAGATGGTAGTGGTTTCTACGGTCTCAAGGAGATAAACTACTCACAGCCCTTAGCATGTAGCCACACAAAGGAAGTGCTGGGCCTCTGTCATGTACATTAAAGCTGCTTTATTGGAGTCAAAATGGATATTGTCTGCCAAGTGCCAGAGTGCATCACCAACAAGGAGAGGCACTGCTGACCCAGGTTATCCTTGACAAAACTCAGGGAGGTGTCGGGTAGGAAGCCAGCTCCTTCTGCCTCACATTTTCCCTCTGGGCTGGGCCACCTCTCCCCTACCCAGGCCAGGCTTCTGGAAAAAATAATCTCTTCCATCTCATCTAGAATTCACTCTCAACAAGCTTAATGAGGCTCCTAAACCTTCTGTCAGGTCTATCTTCACGCAGATCGCTTGTGACAGCTAATAGGCTACATCTCAGTTCTTTTGTGTATGGTGAGAGGTAGAGACCCTATATCCCACCTCATACAGATAACCTGCATCCCTTCCCCACCTCCCGGGATTTCTGATGTTGTCTTCCTCTCCTTCTTTTGCCCATTTTCCTATTCTGATTTTTTGCCTTTTTCTTATTGATTTGTAAGAGTTCTTTGCATATTGTGGATATGAATCCCGCTGTCAGTTACATCTGTTGCAAATATCTTCTCCTGATGCGTGGCTTGTCTTTTCATTTCATTTATGGTGGCTTCTTCTTCTTTTTTTTTTTTTTTGGTGCTAATGTGTCTTTGTGCGCATGTGGTAAAATATATATAAGAAACCATTTGCCATTTCAACCATTTTTCATGTACAATTCAGTGACATTAATTGAGTTCATATGGTGCAATAAAAATGATCTGCCTTCCCTTATGGTTAGTGCTTTGTTGTTTTAAGAAATCTTTCCTTACAATACAGCCATAAAAAGGAATAAGGAAATTCTTCATCTACTCTTTTGGAATCACCTCCAAAATACATTAAGGGAGAGAAAGCAAGGTGAAGAAACTGTATGGTCAATATGTCACCATTTGTATTAAAAAGGGGAGAAGGGAATTGTGTGTGTGTGTGTTCCTATCGTTTCTCAACCCACAGAATATCTCTGGAAGGATAATCAAGAGACTGGTTATACCAGTTGACTCCAAAGAGCTGAACTAGGTGGGTAGAAGATAGGAGTTGAGGGACATACTCTTTTTCTTGGTATCCACCTTTGTTCCTTTTAAATTTTGAAATGTAGCAGTGTATTACCTTTTGCAAATGAACTAATATTATGCATTTATCAAAACCCATAGAAAAGTGAATCCCAGTGTAAACTGAAGACAACATCAGAAGTCCCAGGAGGTGGGGAAAGGATACAGGTTATCCACACGAGGTGGGAGATTGGATCTCTACCTCACACCATACAAAAAAGAACTGAGACATAGCCTATCAGCTGTTATCAGCCGCCTACCTGAAGACACGCCTGGCACAAGGGTGTAGAAGCCTCATTAAACTGGTTGAGAGTGAATTCAAGAGGGACTTTAGTTAATAAGAATGTATCAATATTGGTTCATCAGTTGCAATAAATGCACCACAGGAATGCAAGATGTTAATAACAGGAGAAACTGTGCAGGGGGTTATTGTTAGCCGCTGTCAGGTTGGCCCCTGACTCATGGCAACCCCATGCACAACAGGATTGGACAATTGTGATCCACGAAGTTTTCACTGGCTGATTTTTTTGCATGGGGAAGAGGGAGCATTTGGGAACTCTACTTCCTGCGTAATTTTTCTGTAAATCTAAAACTGCTCTAAAATAAAGTCTATTAATTTCTTTAAATGAACTAATTAAAATTATTTTCATGAAACAATCATTTTTGACCCCAAGGTCGCAAAGGTATTCTGCCATATTTCCTTCTAAACACTTTATTTTTCACCCTTGGGGCTTTGATTCCCTGGAGATGACTTATGTATGGTATGAAGTAGAGCTCCAATCCCCTGCCACATGTGGATAACCCACATCCTTCCCCCTCTGATCTGAAATGCTGTCTCTGTCCCATATCAAGTACGCATGTATGTGTGGGCCTGTTTCTGGACTCTCTGTTCTTTTCTGTTGATCTATTCATCCAATCTTACGCAAATTCCATGCTTTCTTAGTTGCTAAGGTGAACGGTGATTTTGATTTCTGGTTGGGCAAGTCCTCTCATATTCTTCCTCCAAATTATCTTGCCTTTTTTTGGAGCTTTGCTTTTCTACATCAATTTGATTGGAAGATCTAGCCATACTGTGTTCACATTTCCAGGTGGCAACAACAGGCAATGGCGGAGTAGAAACTACAGCTTTGGAAGTGGCTGTGCTCTCCACCTGGCTGGCTCCACCACACCCAGTAGCCTCACTGATACCTGTCTAAGAGGCACTCATCCTCTCAGCTGATGGTCTTACCTCCCACCAGGACATTGAACCAGTTTGTTCCTGTTGGAACCTCTGATGAGAATGTGCATTTCTAACAAATATCCAGGCAATGCTAATGATGCCGGTTAGGGACCAATTCTGAGAACCACTAGTAGAATGGTGGTTCTCAAAATTTATTATCTGTAAGAATCACCTAGGGATCTTGTTAAACTGTAGATTCTGATTCAGTATATCCGGGGTAGAAATGCAAATTTTTAGCAGGAACTCAAATCTGAACAAACCAGTTCGAAGCCCTGCTTCCCAAGTCACCAAGACAATTGGAGAAAGAACTGCCTCAATATCCCTTTCCCATACTCACCACCCACCTGCCTCGGTGCCTGCCCCACCTGCCTCCCACCTGGTCCTCGGGAAGAGTTGCCTGTGTTGCTCCTTGGGGTCAACTCCTCCTTGTGTCCCTGGACCCCACCCTTCTCGATCCAGCCTTCTCCTTTCTCTCCTGCACCATCAGGCCGTCCCTTGTCCATCAGACGATTCGCATCAGCATAAAACATGCTGTGATACCTTCCACCTTAAAAACACACACACACGCACCCATTGCTTAAGAGGTATAGAGTTTTTGTTAAGGGTGATTAAAAAAAAAAAAAAAAGGAAATGGATAGCGGGGATGGTTGCACAACATGGTGAATGTGATTAATGTGACCGAATTGTACATGTCAAGATGGTTGAAATGTTTTCTTGCCTATCCTTCACCACAATGAAAATTAAAACAAAACATACAAGCACACACACGCTGAGAGGATAAGCAAATCGAACAAGCGAACTGTGGTAACTCAGTACAATGGAGTATTATCCAGCCAAGAAAGGAATGAACTGATACAGGCTACAGTATGGAGGAACCTGAACACATGATGCTGAGTGAGAGACACCAGGTACAAAAGGCCACACGTTGCCTGATTCCATTTCTGTGAAATGTCCAGAATAGGCAAATCCACACAGATACAGACAGAAAGCAGATGAGCGGCTGCCAGGGGGTTGGGGGAAGGGGAATAGGGAGTGGCTGCCAATGGGTACAAGGTTTCTTTTTGAGGTGATGAAATGTTCTGGAATTACATAGTGGTGATGGTTGCATAACCTCGTGAATATACTAAATGTCACTGAACTGTACACTTTATAGTATGGGAATTATATCTCAACAGAGACAGAGACACCTAGGTGTGTTATGAGGGTTATCTGAGATAATCGCCATGAAGTCCATAGGACAGGGTTTGGCATAGGAACGCTGTGGGTGGTAGCTTTCGCTATTTCTGTAATAATATTCTGGAGAGCAGTGGTTGAGAGCTCGGGCTGCTGAAGTCAGAGCACCTGGCTTTCTTCTTGGCCTCGTCACTTCCCTTCAGCAGGATCCTGGCTGGGGAGCAGTTAGAGGGCTTCCTTTCATCCACCCTGCATCTGAACCCCCTTCCTCTGCTTGAGGAAACCCCCAACGGTCCGCAGCTGAGCCCCTCACACAACAGCTGCATGCTTTTCCCCGGACCCCATTGCAGCTAGTCTGTGGGAACACAACCAGGCTCCATGATGGAGTCGGTTTGGTTTTGCTCTTGATGGGATGGGAATGGGGGAACAGTAGCTGATGCTGTAGGGACCAGGCAGAAGCCTGCTTGTGGGGCAGTGGCAGACACAGTAAGCTTCCAGAGGCTGGAGCAGCAGGTCTAGCAGCAGTGGTGTGTCCAGGGTACAAGGGTAGCGATGGTGGTGTCCCAGCACAGGTCCTCAGCGCCATCTTGTGCACTGTTCGGGTTCTGCAGGCCCGAGCCTGGCTCTCTGCCCTGCCCCGGACACCCTGGAGATTTCGCAGAGCTGCTTAATATCTTTCAATGAACCCCTTTCCTCATTAACCTATCCAGAGTGAGGCTTTGGTGCTAACAAAACCAGCTCTGACGTAAACACCATTAAGTGTTAGCTGTTCGTGGTAGACAGAATAATGGCCCCCAAGATATCCACATCTTAATCCCCAGAACCTGTGACTGACTATGTTGCATTACTGGCAAAAGGGACCTTGCAGATGTGATTAAATTAGGAATCTTGAGATGGGGAGATTATCCTGGATTATGCGGGTGGGCCCCATGTAATCACAACAGTCCTTGTAAATGAAAGAGGGAAGAAGGAGGGTTAGAGTCAGAGAGAGTTTGGAAGGTGCTATGCTGCTGGCTTTGAAGCTAGAGGAAGTGGCTATGGGCCAAGGAACACAGGCAGCCTCTATAAACTGGAAAAGGCAACCCAATAGATTGTTTCCTGGCACCTCCAAAAGAATGCAGCCCTGATGACACCTTGATTTTAACGTGGTGAAACCCATTTTGTACTTTAGAACTGTAAGATAATATATTTGTGGTGTTTTGTCACTAAGTTTGTGGTCTTTTGTTACAGCAGCAACAAGAACCTAACACAGGTAGTGCTCAACTTACGACGGGGTTCCTTTTGGACGACTCCCCTTGTAAGTCGGTTCTGACGTTAAGTTGACTACCTCGTTTTTTTTTTTCCAGTTTTCATTATTATTCCCTTTTATTATCAGTATCTTTATAAAACCAATCTTTGTCTTTGAGGGTTGGCATGACAAAGGTAACATCAGCAAATCACACAGTGCAACATTGTATGTAATATATATTACTAATGTAGTGTTGTAAGTGCCTGTAACTCAAATGCGTTGTAAATCGGGGCTGCCTGTACACTGTTGTGATGATTATATCTATAAAACATGTCCAATATAAAGGAATTCACCTCTCCAAGCCTGTTTCCCTGTGTGTAATGATTATAGCTAGCGCCCATTCTCCGGTGTCTCTGATAGGGCTCTGCACACAGCAGGCACTTAAGGTTTGTCGAATGAATGTTTACTAGTACCAAGCAGTGTTCTAAATTTTCCCATAGATTAGCTCATTTAATCCTCAAACACACCCTGTGAGGTAAAAACTATTATCAAGCCATTCCCCAGATGAAGACACTGAGACACAAGAGGTGAGTTCCCCGAAAGTTTCATGGCTGCCACGTGGCATTACCTCCTGCAGTTGGGAGGCTACAACATTAACAGAAGCTGGCAGTACAGGCCTGGCATTGTTTTGAGCTTGCCAAGGCCCTGGTCACAGGCGCAGTCGGCGGCCATTACACTCTGCCCTGAACGGGTGTGGGGGGGGGGGGGCGCAGGGATAGGCACCGCCACTACCAGAGGGCACTGGGAACACACGGGGCTGTCTTCTGCTGTCACTATGGCTGAGGGCCACTCCCGGCATTTGGTGGGTGGAAGCCACATGTGGAACAGCCCGCTACCGTGAAGAACTGGCCTACCCCAAATGCCGACAGCACTGGTGCTGAGCAGCACATATGCACCTAAAGCACCTCGTGCAGCACCTGTGCTTCCAGTGGCCACTGAGCCTGGTGGTTATGAACCAGGACTCTGGAGCCACCTGCTGTCTGGGGCTACAACCTGGCTCAGCCACTTACTAGCTGTGTGAGGTTGGGCAAGTCTTTCAACCTGCCTGGGCTCAGTGACTCACCTGTAAAAGGGGGATGCTAATCCCTCCTCCTGGCCTTGTTGTGGGGATTAAGGAAGGTAACACGTGTCAGTCATTTAGAACACTGCCTGGGAAATACTCAGTGCTATTAGGTGCGATATATCAGTACTTCTTTTTTTTTTTTAGTGTAACAGAATATATTTATTGTGAGTAGATACAATTCAAATTAGACAGCATCACTCACACATGTTGGGAAGATGCTCCAAAGGGGAGAGTGAAAATGGGTTATGTATGTCACTGTTACGTTAATTTCTCAGAAGATAACATCAAAGCACAGCAGGGTTTCAGGGTCCATCAGTTAGAGAAACAGAATTACCAAGGTCACGCCATACATCCTAAAACACGGCCTCTAATCAGGCCCTGAGGTTACTGCTTCTTGAAGCTGGATGCACACAGATGATTTTCCAAAAGAACCCAATGCCGAAGGCCAAAACCTCTCCACTAAGCTGCTTACTAAGCTACTATTTGACCTGAAGGTGATTCCAGGGAACCAGTTCTTTTAAGGTTCAAAAGGACACTTAAGGGTGGATGGCCTAGGTGGGTCACCCCAATTTCATGAACCCAGAAATCGGGATTCCAAGAGAATCAAATCTATTTTGTTACAGCTCAGTGGGGAAAGTTGGCACTACTCAACAAATGCATTTTATTTATTAGCAACTGGTTATTAATAAAATAAAATGACATTCCTAATATCATGTGGGCTAAAGACTGTTATGGATTAAACTGTCCACCCCCCATATGTATTGTGGTATTTGTGTTACAGCAGCAGTAGGAAACTGAGACGGACTGTATTCATTTCCTACAGTGGCCGTAACAATCAGTACTATTATTGAAGGCCCCTGAGTAGCACAAACAGTTAAGCTCTTGACAACTAACCTAAAAGTGGGCGATATGAACTCACCCCCACAGCACCATGGAAGAAAGGCCTGGCAATCGACTTCTGTAAAGATTACAGCCAAGAAAACCCTATGGAGCAGTTCTACTCTGTAACACGTGGGGTCGGCATGAGTCGGAACTGACTCAAAAGCAATGGTTTTTTGTTTTTTTCTTGGTATCGGTATTACTATTTTGGTAGCAAGTGGGTGGTGTCCAAATCTGTCACCCTCTTTCAGACTTGAGGTCCTCTGTGGAAAGGAGCAGGTCTGATGTGTGTCTGCATCCCCCGCATTGCTCTGTGAGGAGGGGTGTTTGTTGACTGACTAATGGCAGAACCTCCAAGTGTGGCTCCTGGGGACAACAGGCACAGGGCTCAGAGATGGCAAGGCCAGGTGGGGGCCACAGGTTTATTGGGGCTCCACACACACACACACTCACAACATCACATGACAACAGCATGGTTACTCAGTACACGGGAGGTGGCCTCCACCCCCAGCTGGGGCCCAGAGGGGAGCTGGGGGCAGCCTTCTCCCTTGTGTCCCAGACCCAGCTGGGTCCCTTCCTCCCGGGCAGCCGAGGCAGGGGGCCGCAAGGGGCAGTGAGTGGGCGAGTCCGGGGAGGCTGGGGGCCGGCGGGGGCCGCAAGGGGCAGTGAGCGAGCGAGTCTGGGGAGGCTGGGGGCCAGGGGGGGCCGCAAGGGGCAGTGAGTGGACGAGTCCGGGGAGGCTGGGGGCCGGGGGGGGGGGCCACAAGGGGCAGTGAGCGGGCGAGTCCGGGGAGGCCGGGGGCCGGCGGGGGCCGCAAGGGGCAGTGAGCGGGCGAGTCCGGGGAGGCTGGGGGCCGGGGGGGGGCCGCCCGCCCCCTCACTCCAGCGACTGCAGCATCAGCAGCTGTTTCAGCACCTTGGTCTGGCTGGTCTCACGGATCTCGCCAGCCAGGAACATCTCGTCCACAACCGTGTAAACCTGAGTGGGGGGAGGTCAAGTGGTGACCCTGGTGTGAGGGAAGGGACCTCTGGAACGCGGGTCCGAACCTTGGAACCTAGGGACTCTGACACCCGAGAGTCAGGAAATCGACATCCATGGAGACACGGGGAAGGCGGAGGGGCTGTGGCCCACCCTCCTCCCCGCCTGCTCCCCAGCTCCTACGTCTTCACCGAGAGCCTACCTTATAGAAGTTGAACACCAGGTCCAGCTCACAGACATTGTGGAAATATTCATTTAAGACCTGGGAGGAGAAGACAGAGATGGTAAGAGATGGGCAGGGAGAGAAAGACAGAGAGAGAGAGAGAGAGAGTGGATCAAAGGGCGTCAGAAAGAGATGACAGCAAGATCACCAAAATGAAAACCTATAAAACAAATAATAACACATGTGAGGAACGTTCTTCTTAGTTCAATCAAGTAGATGAGACCAAATGGGCAACACCTGCTCAAAAGCAAGGACGAGAAGGCAGGAAGGGACAGGAAAACTGGACGAACAGACATGGGGAACCCAGGTGTTAACGGGAAACGGGGAGACTGCTGACACATTGCGGGGATTGCAACCAATGTCACAAAATCATTTCTGTGTGAATTTTTGAATGAGAAGCTAATTTGCACTGCAAACTTCCACCTAAAGCACAATACAGTTAAAAAAACAAAAACAAATTCTGACAGGGAGAAATAGAAGCCAAGGTCATCAGACAATAATAGAAAAAGATGGCAAAGAAAAACAGACTGAGACAGGAGGAGAAAGAGCTGAACAGACGGACAGGGAAACAGACAAATGGGGAGATGGCTGGATGGACAGAAACAGAGACTGACATAGCGGCATAAGGACGTCAGTCGCTGGAGCAGATTTTAACACACCAGGAAAGACGGGGACAAAAAGAACCAGGAGTGGAGAAAGAGAGTCCCATCCACCACAGAGAGGCGCGGAGAGGAGAGTCTGCGCACACGTCCGCCCTCCCCAGCCCTCCCTGCCCGGCCGCACACCTCCACGAAGTTGTGAATGGCCTCCAGGTAGGCCAGGTTGTTATCGTTGACGTCCACGCAGATGCAGAAGTAGAGGCCAGCATAGCGTCGGTAGATGATCTTAAAGTTCCGGAACTGTGGGCCAGAGAAACCATCAGCAACAGAGAACGCCCAGGATCCAGCGGGCCAGACGGAGAGGGGCTGAAATACCTTGTCCTGCATTCCACACATGGTCCCTGGGGCCCAGCTCTGTGCCCGGCCCTATGCTGGGGACACAGTGGGGACCAAGACAGCCCTGGTTCTCCCCTCCCAGGGCTCCCAGTCCAGTGGGGGAGACAGATCCATCTCCAGAGAGGGCTGACCCAAAGCCAGCAGGGCCGGGATGGGGGAGCCCAGAGGGGGTCAGGGTGGGCTTCCTGAAGGAGGGGGCATCTGAGTTGAGCCCTGGAGGATGAGCAGGAGTCTCCAGGCAGAGGTAACAGCTTTAGCAATAGCCTAGGGAGCCTGGCGTGTTCACCAGCATCGATGTGACCCTGTCACTCCCTTCCGGAGCCCCCTGTTGCCTCCAGATAGAATTCATTTATTCAATCACCTCACAAACATTTCCTGTGTACCTACTGCATGCCAGGTCCTGTGCTGGGTGATGCAGGGGTCACCCAGGACCCAAGAAAGCCTGGGGCCTTGCCCTCACTAAACTGTAATATCTATAAATATGACTCCAGTCACACATACACATAACTTGGGAATAAATATACAGGAATCAGGGACATGGACTGTATAATTTTATGCATGTGTAAGGCAATAAAGAGATAGATAAATACAGATATATAGGCTAGATAAATATAGGTCCAAAGTACAGTGTCTTTGGCCAAAATCTGAAAATCCCTGTTCTAGGCCTGGGAGGAGTCCCTGGTGGTGGAGATGGTTAAAGTACTTAGCTGCTAACCAAAAGGGTGGAGATTTGCGTCCACCTGAACCTTTGGAAGAAAGGCTTGGCAATCTACTCCCAAAAAATGGGCCACTGTAAACCCTACAGACTACAGTTCTACTCTGACACACACGGAGTCACCAGCAGTCAGAGGCTACACCACCGGCAACTGGTACCGGTAGGCCTGGTGCGCGTGTCCGCGTGTGCACGTGTGCGCGTGACCACCTGGCTGTCCTCAGGTGGATTTTTGACTCAGGGCAACCCGGTGTAACAGAGTAGGCTGGCCCCACAGAGTTCTCTAGCCTGTGGCCTACAACAGCAATCTTAACAGAAGCAGATTGCCAGGTCTTTCTCCTGCAGAGCCACTGGGCAAATTCAAACCCCCAACCTTTTGGTTAGCAGCCAAGCGTTTAACCACTGCACCATCAGAGCCCTTTAGAGCCAACACTGGATTTTTGTTCTTTTTCAGCTCATTCTTTTGTTAATTTCTATACTTGAAGTATGTTTTCTAAAATATTATTAATGTCTACACATAATCCATAGATAAGTAAGCATATCTCAGGTGCCTGCTGTACTTTTTTAAAAATTGATTCATATATGTGATCAAGGGTCCTGAGTGGTGTAAACGGTTTGCACTCGGCTGGTAACCCAAAGGTTGGTGGTTCAAATCCACACAAAGGCACTGCAGAAGAAAGGCCTGGCAATCTGCTTCCATAAAGATTAAACTCATTTCCATCAAGTCAATTCCAACTCACAGAGACCTGGTAGCACAGAGCAGAGCTGCCCCAGAGTTTCCAAGGCTGTAATCTTTATAGAAGCAGACTGCCACATCTTTCTCCCACGGAGGTGAGTTCGAACCACCAACCTTTTAGTTAGTGGCTTAACACTCAACCACTGCGCCACCAGGGCTCCTCTGTAAAAGATGACAGCCAAGAAAACCCTATGGGGCAGTTCTACTCTGTAACACACGGGGTCACCTAAGTCACAAATCAACCGCAAAAGCAAAATCAACAAAATATGCAATCAAATGTCTTGAAGACTACTGCTCTGGTGGACAGGGTTCAAGATAGGAGGCTGAGTGGCCCAGAGAGTTTTATCTGGAGACACACTAAGGACTGACCCTTAGAATTGGCATGACCTCTGAAGAGTCTGACACTGACCCACCCTCCTCTTTCCTAGCAATTCCCCCTCTCCTGCTATCACCTCCCAGCGCCTCCTACTCCACTGGCTGCTGCTCCATTCTTGCAGGCTCTTCAGCCTCTGTTTTACATTCCCAGGCTCTCCAGGGTCTGCCCAGACCCCCAGCTCTTCTCCTGCTACATACTGTCGGATAAGTCTTTTCCTCCAGATTGGAGTAAGTGCCCCCAATGTATACCCTAGCCACCTCTGGGCTCTCCAGTCCCAGGCCTGCCTGCTCTGGGTTGTCACTGTCTGGGGACAGGTCTGTCTTGCCCACTGGACTGTCAGCCACGTGAGGGAAGGGCCAGGGCTGTCCTGGTCACTGCCGTGTCCCCAGCACAGGGAGGCACACAAGCAATGTGAATGCATGAATAAATGAATAAATGAATGGGTGTTTTAAATATCTGGGCCTGGACCCTGGAGGAACCTAAGGGCTCAAGTTCAGGCCCCACTCGACATCCTCATCTGATGGCTGACCTTTCTGGCTGTCTATTCCAGCCTCACAGAGCGCCTCCCAGCTCCATCCTACGGGCTGCTCAAGGCCAAAATCTGCACATCATTCCTGGCTCCTCTTTCTTTCACACTCCACCTCCAGTCCTCCGACTCCACCTCAGACATGCTGGCCCTCTTGCGATTGGATTCCTAGAACACCCTGGGTGTGTTCTTGCCCCAGGGCCTTTGCACTTATTCCAACTTAGTTGGAGCCCTGGTGGTGCAATAGTTAAACACTCATTGCTAACCGAAAGGTTGGCAGTTTGAACCCACCCAGCAGCATTTCAAGAGAAAGACCTGGTGATCTGCTTCCAGTCTAGAAAACCCTATGGGGCAGTTCTACTCTGTTTCACGGGGTCACTATGAGTCGAAATCAACTTGACGGCAACTAACAACAATGACAACTTCCAAAACACTTCTTGCCACCCCCACTGCTTCCACCCCGGTTCCAGTCACCTGCAGCTCTCACCTGGGCCACTGCAGTCACCTCCTGAGTGGTTCCCCTTCTTTGGCTCCTGCCGCCTTCTAGAACAATCCCCGAAGCTTAAGTCAGCTCATCTCCCTTCTCTGGTCAACAGCCTCCCATCTCACTCAGAATAAAAGCTGAAGTCCTCACCATGGCCCACCAGGTCCCACACGATCTGCCTCTGTTATTTCCTCCCACCCTCCCCTGGCTTACTCCACCTTCAGTGCTGGCCTTCTTGCTATTCCTAGAATACCTGAGGGCTGTCCCTGCCTCAGGGCTTTTGCACTGATTGTCCTTTGGGCTTGGAATGTTCTTCTCTCAGATATCACCTCATTCACTCAGCTCCTGCAGGTCTTGGCGCAAATGTCACCTGTTCAGTAAGGCCCTCCCTGACTAGACTGTTTAAACCTGTCATCCATCAGGGACACAACAGATGAAGCCTGACAGAAAGGGAGAAAAATGTGGAACAGAAGTTCAAATTCTTAAAGAATGCAGACTTAGTGGACCTACTGAGGTTAGAGGAATCCCTGAGACTAAGGCCCTGAGTTACTCTTCAAACCTTGAATTTAAACTATCCCCTGAAGTCACCTTTAAACTAAGTAACAGTTTAGCTCGAAAAGTAAAGATTGTCACCACTGAGTACTGCAGTTCTTTTAAAAAAAGCCACCAGGGTGCCACCTAAATTGGAACAAGTGCAAAGGCCCTGGGGCGGAACGAGCCCAGGACATTCTAGGACTAGCAAGAGGGCCAGCATATCTTAGGTGGAGTCTGAGGAGTGGGGGTGGAGTGTGAGACAAAGATGAGTCTATATGAGACAAAATGGACACAATTATTTTAAAACACAGACAAGATGACTGGAGAGCAGGGAGTTTAAGTCAAGAGGAGTGAAACACCTAGAACAGAAACAATGAAATGTTGACACAATGTGAAGAACATAACCAATGTCACTGATCAATGTGTCTAGAAACTGTTGAATGGAAGCAGGTTTTGCTGTGTATATTTTCACCAACAATAAAATAAGATATTTCTTGGGAGCAAGGGAGAATGAAGAGAACAGGATACAAGGAAAAGATTAGTCCAAAGGACTAATTGTCCACAGCTACCAAGGCCTCCACTGGACTGAGTCCAGTACAGCTAGATGGTGCCCGGCTACCACCACTGACTGCTCTGACCAGAATCACAACAGAGGGTTCTGGACAGAGCTGGAGAAGGATGTAGAGCATAGTTCTAACTAACAAAAAAAAGACCAGATTTACTGGAGAAACCCCGAGAGTATGGCCACCAGACACCGTTTTAGCTCAGTGGCGAAGTTACCTCCGAGGTTCACGGTTCAGCCTGGGAGTGGACAGCCCCGTAAAACCAAATGAGACTAACGAGGTACAGGAGTCCAGTGACAAGGGCCAGAAAGCAGAAGGGGACAAGGAAGCTGGTGATAGGGAACCCAAGGTTGAGTAAGGATATTGTTGATGTGTTGTGAGATTGTTAACCATTGTCATAGGGCAACATTTGTAGTAACTGTTAAATGAGAAACTATTTTGTTCTGTAAGCCCTCATCTTAAGTGAGAATAACAGCACAATTGGAAGAGCATAGTCAATGTCACTGAACTGCGCATGTAGAAATTCTTGAAATGGTGTATCTTTGGCTATGTGTATTTTCACCAAAAAAAGAAGAGGTTGAGAAGTTAGAGGGTTGATATGTTGTGGGGGTGTTAACCAATGTTATAAAACAACGTGTACTTCTGTTTCATAAGAAATATTTGTTCTGTAAGCCTTCACCTGAAGTACAATAAAAAATAAAATAAAATAAAAAATAAATAAATAAATATATCATTAATATCACACGCAAGTAAAATTTTGGTGAAGATCATTCAAAAGGAGTCACCAGCAGTGTCATGGTTTGAATTACGTCCCCCCAAAAATGTGTGTATCAGTTTGGCTGGGCCATGATTCCTGGTACTGTGTGATTTTCCTGTATGTTGTAAACCTGCCTCTATGATGTTAATGAGGGAGGATGGGTGGCAGTTGTGTTAGTAAGGCAGGACCTGATCTACAAGACTGGATTGTGTCCTGAGGCAATCTCTTGAGATATAAAAGACAGAAGTGAGCAGTGAGACAGGGGGACCTCATACCATCAAGAAAGCAGTGCCTGGAGCAGAGCGCGTCCTTTGGACTGGGGTTCTTGCACAGAGAAGCGCCTAGTCCAGGGAAACACCAAAGAGAAGAAGGCCGACAGAGAGAAAAAGCCTTCCCCTGGAGGTGATGCCCTGAATTTGGACTTTTAGCCTACTTTGACTATGAAGAAATAAACTTCTCTTCCTTAAAATAAATAAATAAATAAATAAGATATTTCTTTAAAAGATCTGTCATCCACCTCCACTCTCAGTCAGCTGCTGGGCGAGTTCGAACCACCAACCTTTGGGCTAGCAGCCGACTGCAAACCACTTGCACCACACAAGCTCCTTGGTAATGAGAGTCTGTCTGTTGTGTGCCGTTGAGTTGATTCTGACTCATGGCAACCCTACAGGACAGAAGAGAACTGCCCACAGGGTTTCCAAAGCTATAATCTTTACGGCAGCAGACTGCCACATCTTTCTCCCAAGCAGGGGTGGTGGGTTCGAACTGATGACCTTCCAGTTAGCATCCAAGGGCTTAACTGTTTGTGTGACCCAGGAACTTCTGGGCAATATTAATACTGGTTAAATCTGGGGGAGGAGGGGAATCTGGGTGGCAAGTATATGAATCTTCAATCTACTTTTCTCTCATTGTACTTGTCTGTATGCTTGAAAACTTTTACATTGAAAAGTAAAAGAAGAAACCTAAAAAAAACAGAAGTGTTGTGTGAATGAATACAGGAAGGAGGGAGGGTCTGAGGGTTCCTGTAGCTAGGGGCTGGGCATGAGGCAGGGAAGGAAGTGATCCAAAGGAAGGAGGGGAGTGCAGGAGGGATTAGGACACGGGAGGGAAGGGACTTCTCAGGTGGATCCCCAGAGGCAGAGAGTTTCTAACTGGGAGGAGAAACAAGGAAGAGGCAGGTGTGAGGGAATTTAGGGATAAGAAGCTGAGCTTCCCTTGGAAGGCAAGAGGTGGGGTGGGGGGTGTCTCTCACCTCCACAAAGTTGGTGTGCTTGGCATCGCGGACAGTGACCACGGCGTGCACCTCCTCAATCAACTTCTGTTTCTCATCGTCATCAAACTGCATATACCACTTGGCCAGACGGGTCTTGCCCGCCCGGTTCTGGATTAGGATGAAGCGGATCTGTGGGCAGCAGGAGGAGGAAGTGAGACAGGCCAGCGGGTGCAGGAAGGCTGGGAGGGAGGGAAGGAGGGTGAGCCAGGGCTGGGCGGTGCCCACTGCTCCACCCACCCGTGCAGGGGTGATAGGGCCCAAGCCTCCCGCCGCCAGCCCTCCAGAGCTCTTAGCACTCCCCAGAGCCCAGCCAGGCCACCGTGGCCTCACGCCCCTGTCCCAGGTACCCCCAACACCCCAGTGGAGTGAGTTCCCTTCCAGGAGACTCTGGCGTCCCCCCTGGGCCCTGAGTCCCAGGCTCCACCCCACCCCCCTTCTCTACAGTGACCTCTGACAAGAGATCTGCCTCTCTAAGCCTCAGTTTCCTCACCTGCAATACAAGTTTGCTAAGAAGACCTATCTTGTCAGGTTGTTTTGAAGGTGAATCAAGTTTATAAACTTAGTTCAGTCCCTGGTACACAGCAGGCACTCAATAAATGCTTGCTTTCTGACTTCTTTGGTTTGAGTTCCAGCTCTAGCTTTTTTTTTTTTTTTCTTTCTTTTCTCTAGCAATTTCTTTTACTGAGATATAATTCACATACCCTAAAATTCACCCATTTAAAGTATACACGAGTCAATGGTTTTTAATACATACTCACGCAGTTGTGCAAAGATCACCACTAATTCTAGAACATTAGGATCAGGGTGCTCATTTGGCGTGAGTACTCATCACCCCAAAAAGAAACCCCATACCCATCTGCAGTCACTCCCCATTCTCTCTCCCTCCAGCTCTTGGCAACCACAAATCTCCTTTCTGTCTCTATGGATTTGCCTATGTGGGACATTTCCTATCAAAGGAATCCCACGTGGCCTTCTGTGTCTGGCTTCTTTTACTTAACGTGATGTTTTCTAGGTTCATCAATGTTGTAACATACATCATACTTCATTTCTTTTTATTGTGGAATAATATCCCACGGTATGGATATACTACGTCATTTACCCATTCATCAGTTGATGGGCATTTGGGTTGTTTCCACCTTTTGACAATTGTGAATAGTGCTGCTATGAACACTCATGTATAAGTTTGCATTTCTCTTGGGTATATACCTAGGAGGGGAGAAAAGACCCGGTGACCTGCTCCATAAGGATTACAGCCTAGGAAACCCGATGGGGCAGTTCTACTCTGTGGTACAGGGTTGCTGAGTTGGAAGCCATGTGATGGCACACAACAACAATAACATCACGCTAACTCTACATTTAACTTCTTTAGAAACTGAGAAACTGTTTTCCAAAGCGGCTGCTACTTTTTAAGTAACTTAAGGAGCCCTGGTAGCACAGTGGTTAAGTGCTGGGCTAACCAAAATATATGGGAGAAAGATGTGGCAGTCTGCTTCTGTAAAGATTACAACTTTGGAAACCTAATGGGGCAGTTCTACTCTGTGCTATAGGGTTGCTATGAGTCAGAATCAACTTGATGGTAACGGTCAGTGTCTCAGTTTATTCACCTGTAAATAGGGATAATAATAGTACTATCCTCTTAAGGGTTTAATGAGGAACAAACGATATATGAGAAGTACTCTAACGAGTGTCTGGCTGAGTAAGTGTCCTGTGTCAGCTATGATAATCAGCATCAGGTATGACTAGAAAATGTATTATGGTTCTGAAAAGCCAGGTCAACCTTCATAGGGCTGCTGTGAAAATTCAATGAGTTAATGCCAGATGTGCTTAGCATAATGCCTACTACACAGTGAGCACTCAATACAGTTAGCTATTATGACTGAGAGTAATCTGGTCAAGTGGCTAAGAGCCCAGACTTTGGAGCCAGAATGAATCCTGGCGCTTCTCACTACTGGCTGTGCGTCCACAGGCAAATCACTTAACCTCTCTGAGTCTCAGTTTCTTTCCCCTTCTGTATAATGGACAAAATGAGAATACCTCCCTCATAGGACTACTGCTAGGGTTAATAAACACAAGAGGTATAGTACAGTGAGTAGCACATATTGAGTGTCATACACTCAGTATATAACATGTAAGTATCAGCTCTTTTTAGCATTATAATTCATCATTATTTGACTTTGAGAAAACCATAGCCCAAGCTCACCCACTAGGAAGCCTGCCTTTGGGCCCAGTTCTGTCTGACACAGGCATACTTATACCCATTTTATGGATAAGAAAGCCAGGGCTCAGGAAAATGAAGTCTCACAGCCATAAACCAGAGCTGGGAGTCCAAAGGCTTTGCTCTGAACCCCCTTACCCTGACTTGTGGGGACCTCCACCCTTTAACTGGAGTCCACTCTCTTTCCTAAGGCATTATTCACCACACACTCCATTCCCTCCTCCCCTAACCAACCAAGCTGGACAGGAACAGGGTATTACACTCTCCTTCCAAGAACCCTTCTGCTGAGCCAGGGGAAACCACTTCCTGGCAGGGCAGGGGTCCTCTGCAGGAAGGGAAGGGGTGCAAGGGGAGGGCACACAGGCAGCCATAGCCTGGGGGCAGAGCTGGAGATATACAGGGCATATGGGAAGGGGAGCTAGAAAGAGGCCTACAAAGCTGAGGGGGAAGGAGCTCAGCCACTTACCCCCAAATTCCCTCACATACCTCTTCCCTGTTTCTCCTCCCAATTAGAATTTTTCCACCTCTGGGGATCTACCCTGAGAAGTCCCCTCCCTCCTACACCCTCACCCCTCTGGGAACCCCCCTGCGGATGCCCCCAACCCTCCCAGTCTCCAAGACCCACTCCCCTGGAGATACTCTCTTCGACCTCCACTCTCTTGGTTTCAATCCCTTCCCTCAGGCCTCAATGGGCCCTTTTTTAAGACATCCCTTCTCTGACTCAAACGCCTCCTCTCCTTTTCTAAAGGCCACATCTTGCCTCCTAGAACCCTGTTGTTCTGACAGCTTCCTCCATTCATCCATCTTCTCAATTCCCTGCTCAAAGAACGCTTTCTTCTGTTCCAAAGCCCCACCCTGCCGGGAGGGGTGCTGCCCCCTCCCCAAATCCAGCGACTAGTCCCTCCCCCAAGAGCCCCCTCCCATCTCCTGCACCTCCTCTAACCTCCAAAGCCTTCTCCCTATCCCCAGAGAACACTCCTCTTGGAAAAACCTGCTCCAATTCTCCCCACTTCTTTCTGGTATCCACTCCTATTTCCAAGCCCTCTCTTCGTCCGCAGCCCATGTCCCCTGACTCCAAAGCCCCATTCATTCCCTACAGATGCCTTCTTCAGATCTCCAGTGCCCAGTCTCTTTCCCCTGAGATTATTTTTCTCTCTCCTGCAGTATCCCGTCCCTGTTTTAACACCTCCTCTCCGCCAGCGATGCCAGCTCCCTACCTCTGGAGACCCCTCCCATCAGGAAGATCCCCTCTCCCCAGTTCCAAAGTCTCTCATTTGCCTCCAACGTTCCCGCCTCACCCTAAGGAAGTCCTCCTACTGGAACGCCTCCTCCCCACCTCCAATGCCCTACCCCTGAGACCCTGGCCCGCCAGTCTTCGCCTCCCCTGTTTCAAGAACCCCAACCATCTCCAATATCCCCCACCCGCACAGCCCTCTCCCCGTGACACTCTCCTCCAGTCTCCCATGTCCCTTCGCCTCGGGAACCCCGGGCACCCCTGCGCGCGGGAGTCACGGCCCTGTTCCCCCTTTCCTTCCCGGTCCTTGATCGCCTCCAACACAGCGAGCCCGCGCCCGGCCCAGACCATCGCGCCGCGGCAGGGGGGTTGTCATCGCCCAACAGAGCTCAGGTGTCTGCACGCGGACCTCCCTCCACCCGTCCCAGGCGTGGGCGCGCCCCTGTTACCATGGCGATCCCCGTCCGGACCCCAGCGTCCCCGGTCCCCTGGTGACTGGGCGGCTCGGCCGCAGTTGGGGGGCTCAGGGCTAGAGCGGACTTCCGGCAAGGGGACCAGCCGGCCTTCTCACGCACGACCCATTGGGAGTTGTAGTCCCGCGAATCGGCCTGCACGACCGAGCGGCAGGCCAGCGTAAAGGGCCGGGCCTTCTTCCCGGCATGCTGAGCGACTGCTCTTTTCCTACCACACGATTCAGACCCCAAGTGCATGCTGGGAGTTGTGGATGAACATCTCTTCAGAGGACTACAATTCCCTACGTGCTTGACAGAGAGCTAAGCCCCCTTGCATTCTGGGAAATGTAGTACATGCCCCCCCCCCCCCCCGACAAGAGCGTGCTGGAAATAATAGTTTTAAATGAGAAACTACGTTAGAGAGCTAGAAGTGTAACTGTCTTTTCGTGCTCACCCAGTGCTTTGGTTAAATTATGTTGAGGGTTTGCCTGTGAGAGACGGACAGTGGTTTAAGAACAGGAATTTGGGAGTGGAACTGTGTGCAAATCCTCCGTTGCACTTCCTAGCTGTCTGACTTTGGGGCCAGGGATTTCACCTCTTAAGTCTCAATTTCTTCATCTCTAAAAGAGGGCCGTCATCATAGTAGTTACCCCTTAGTAAATACTACCACCACCTATCTGTCTGTTGTGTTGTAGTGGCTTGCTTGTTGCTATGATGTTGGAAGCTATACCACTGATATTTCAAATACCAGCAGGGTCCTCTATGGTGGACAGGTTTCAGCGGAGCTCCCAGACTAAGACAGACTAGGAAGAAAGGTCTAGCGATCTACTTCCAAAAATTAGTCAGTGGAAACCCTATGGATCATAACAGAATATTGTCCGATATAGTGCTGGAAGATGAACAGCATAGGTTGGAAGGCACACAATAGCTACAACAATAAACTAAAAGATAGTGAGGACTGGTGCAGGGCCAGACAGCATTTTGTTCTGTTGTGCATGGGGTTGGCATGAGTTGGATCCAAGTCGATGGCAACTAACAGCAACAGCAACTACAACCAACTCCTTGGACAGCTGATTTTAAAGCTTTGAAGCTTTAAAAGTACTTAGCACTGTGCCTGACACATACTAAGTGCTCAAAAATATTAGTTAACATTACGAATATTCATTGGTAACATATGTCAGGTGATAACAGTCTTCTCACTCACTTCCTACTCAAGGGTACACTTGTCTTCTTTCAGTTACTCAAATACGCCAAGTGCTTTCTCAGGGCCTTTCCACTTCTTGTTCCCTGGAAGACCTTTCCCCATTCTTCCTATGGCTAGCCTTTTCCTTTAGCTTAAACACCACCATACAGGACCATACATGTAAAGGTCCCCTACCTCCTCCTACTATAGTTCTCTAGGTCAGCAGTTAGTTTGATTTCTTGATAGCCTTTATTACTACTTTAATGATTTTATTTGTCTGTTTTGTGTGTGTGTGTGCATGTGTATTGTCTAGAGTTCCCACCAGGAGTTTGCTGGGGGCTGGGCCTGTATGTTAACTGTCTTAATTACCTAAAACACAGTGGCACCTAGAAAGTACTCAATAAAGGAATTACTATTGATAATGAGCGTTATTGTTATTAGCTGCCATCATGTAGGTTCCTCAACCCATGGCAACTCTATATGTTTCAGAGTAGAATTGCACCGTGTCGGGTTTTCTTGGCTGTAATATTTTTAGAAGCAGCTCACCAGGCCTTTCTTCCGCAGAGCTGCTGGGTGAGTCTGAAACGCCAACTTTGGGGCTAGCAGCTGATTGCAAACCCCTTGCACCACCCAGGCTACTTGGTACTGAGAGTCTGCCTGTTGTGTGCTGTCGAGCCAATTCTGACTCATAGCGACCCTATAGGACAGAGGAGAACTTCCCCATAGGGTTTCCTAGGCTTTAATCTTCATGGAAGCAGATTGCCAGGTCTTTTCTTTCACAGAGTGGCTGGTTGGTTCGAACCACTAACCTTTCAGTTAGCAGCCAAGCGCTTAACCATTGTGCCACCAGGGCTTCTTGGTAATGAGAGTAGATTTGCCCTAATAACAACAAAGCAGATAGAAATTGAAAGTGTGATATTGGCAGAAGAATCAACACATTGCTACTGAATATTTTAAGGGCAAGAAGAGGTCAGAGATCATTTCTGTCTTGTGCACTGCTCTATCCCCAACTGGATTGGGACTAGGATAAGGCAAGCAGGGTGCAAAATGTAAAAAGGCACCAGCTCTCAGGTGCTGACTCAGCCCTTGCACAAGCCTGAGAGTGAGTGTCTCCTTAAACGATGTGCCCTGGGCACCTTGGGGGCCCTGGTGGCTCAGTGGTTAAAGAGCTTAGCTGCTAACCAAAAGGTCGGAAGTTGGAATCCACCAGCTGCTCCTTGGAAACCCTATGAGGCAGTTCTACTCTGTCCTATGGGGTTGCTATGAGTCGGAATCGACTTGACAGCAATGGGTTGGGCACATTGCTTACCTCACCTTAACCCCAGCCCTGATCTCCAGTGCTCAGCTTAGCGCTTGGCATCAATCTGGTGTTCAATAAACATTTACTGAATGAGTGAATGAATGAACAGGTATCAAGAAATCAGACACTGTCCCTGCCCTGACAGCATTCACAGTCTGTTGTTGGTGGTGGTCCCTGTTGAGTCAATTTTGACTCATAGGGACCCCACGTGACAAAGTAGAACTTCCCCATTGGGTTTTCTTGGCTGTAATCTTTACAAGAACAGATTGCCAGGTCTTTCTCCTGCAGAGCTGCTGGGTGGGTCTGAACTGCCAACTTTTCAGGTAGAGCAGAGCACTTAGCTGTTGAGACACCAGGGCTCCTATTCATGGTCTAGCATGGGAAATTGACTTAAATGACATTACACAAACAAATTTAAAAATTAGCGTAATCAGTCCATGAAGAAAAAGCATAGAGTGCTTTGAATACTGAATTGGTTACCAATTGTGTAACAAATCACCCCAAAACATAGCGGCTTAAAACAACAGCAAGCAATTATTATCTCAGGTAGTTTCTGTGAGTCAGGAATTTAGGGGCAGCTTAGCAGGGCAGTTCAGGCTTAGGTCTCTCATGAGGTTGCAGCCAAGACGTCAACCAGAGGAAACTAGATCACTGGAATCGGAACAACTAGAACGCAATTAAACAGAATGATGACACATTGTGAAAAATGTAACTCATGTCGTTGAACAATTTGTGTAGAAATTGTCAAATAGGAACCTAATTTTCTGTGTAAACTTTCACCAAAAACACAATAAAATATTATTTAAAAAAAAAGATGTAAGCCAGGTCTGCAGTCATCTGAAGGTTTGACTGGGGCCGGAGGATCTGAGGACCAGTGGCTCATTCCTATGTTTAGTGCCCCAGCTGTTGGTGAGGGGCCTCAGTTCTTTACCTCTCATGTGGCAGCTATTTTCCCCCAGAGCGAGGGATCCAAGGAAGGGCGAGGTGAAAACTGCAATATCTTTTATGACCTTGCTTCAGACATCACACTCTAGTTTTTCTGAAACATCCTACTGGTACACAGGTCAACTCTATCCAATGTGGGTTGTTGTTAGCTGCCATTGAGTTGATTCCAACTCGTGGCGACCCCACATGTGCTGAGTAGAACTGCTCCATACGGTTTTCAGGCTGTGAGATTATGGCAGCAGATCTCCAGGCCTGTCTTCTGAGGTGACTCTGGGTGGGTTCCAACCGCCAGCCCTTCAGTAGTAGGGCACTTAACCATTTACATACGACATCCAGGGGCACATGAATACCAGGAATGAGAATCACTGGAGGCCATCTTGGAGGTTGGCTAACACAATAGCTTACAGCAAGGGAACCTGGCCTAGCTGAAGAGTTAAGGACAGCATCCCAAAGGAAGTGACATTTGAGCTAAGATCAGAAGGATGAGTAGAAGTTAACCAAGCAAAGATTAGTGTCAGGGGAGGAGGCACAGGTATAGGCGTGGGGAGAAGATCAATCCAACATTGTCTATGCTCTCAGGATTCTCATGGTTTGGGTGGTTTGGAGGCTGAGGTTAGACGCCACAGACATAGACAGAAAGGACCAGTCCCAGCACTTCCACTTTAGTGTGGTCCCTGAAAAAAATTCTCTCCTTTGCAATGCCCATAACATCATGCTTGTCATAGGGAAAAATTAGAAATGGGTGAAATACACATCCATAGGGCAAAAGTCAATGAATCCATGGTGCACTCATGTAACAAAATATTATGCAGCAGTTAATATGAGGTCTCAGGGCGGGGAAAATGGTTTGCACTTGGGTAGTAACCTAAAGGTTGGCTGTTCAAACCCACCAAGCAGCGCAATGGAAGAAAGGTCTGGTGATCTGCTTCCATAAAATGACAGCCAAGAAAACTCTAGAGCAGTTCCACTCTGTAACACATGGGGTTACCATGAAGAGAATTGATTTGAAGGCAAGGATTTGGGCTTTTTGGTTTATACCAGTGGTTATAATCCCATTTAGAAATGAGTTTTCTTTGCTACGTTTATGAGACACTAGATAACTAAGACACCCTCCAACTTTTTATTAAAAAAAAATTCATACCTACCAAAAAGTTGCAATATCAGTACAAACCCAGTTGCTGTCGAGTCAATTCCAGCTTCTAGTGACTCTATAGGATAGGGTGGAACTGCCCCATAGAGTTTCCAAGCAGCAGCTGTTGGATTTGAACTGCCGACCTTTTGGTTAGCAGCTGTAGCACTTAACCACTGTGCCACCAGGCCTCCATATTAGTACAATGAACTCCAATATATGGTTCATCTTGTGTCTTAGTTATCTGGTGCTGCTATAACAGAAATACCACAAGTGGATGGTTTTAACAAACAGAAATTTATTTTCTCACAGTTGAGGAGGCTAGAAGTCCAAGTTCAGGGCACCAGCTCTAGGAGAAGGCTCTCTCTATTTGTTGCCTCTGGGGGAAGGTCCTTGTCTCTTTTCAGCTTCCACTTCTTGGTTCTTTAGAGATTTCCATGTGTCTTGGCATCTATCTTACTCCACCTCTGCTTCTTAGCTTGCTTGTTTCATCTCTTTTATATCTCATAAGAGATGGACACAAGACACATCCTACACTAATCCTGCCTCATTAACATAACAAAGACAGCCCATTCCCAAATGGGATTATAACCACAGGCATAGAGGTTAGGATTTACAACACATATTTTGGGAGGGGATGCGGTTCAATCCATAACAGCTAGATTCACCAATTGTTGACACTTTAACGTATTCTTTCTCATCTTGAACCGTTTTTGAGTTAGTTGCAGACATTGTGACAGTTCACTCCAAAAGGCTTCATGCTTCAACACGTTCCTCTGAAGGACAAGGTCATTCTCCTCCATAACCACAATGCAATTATCACCCTCAGGAAACTTGACATTACTACTGTACTATTATCTAATAGGAGTCCCTGGGTGATTGAAACAGTTAACACGCTGGACTGCTAACCAAAAGGTTGGAGGTTTGAGTCTGCCCAGAGGCACCTTGAAAGAAAGCCATAGCGATCTGCTTCCAAAAGCTCAGCCATTGAAAATCCTATGGAGAACAGTTCTACTGATACATGTAGGATCGCCATGAGTCAGAATTGACTCGACGGCAACTATTTTTTTTTTAATTAGCTAATATTTAGTCCGGATTACAATATCCCTGATTACTCCAGCAATATCCCTTCTAGATTTTTTTTTTCTGCTCCAGAATCCAATCCAGGATCACAGGTTGCATTTAGTTACCATGTCCCTTTAACAAGGAGGAACGCTGGTGGCACAGTGGTTAAATGTTTGGCTGCTAATCGATAGGTAGGCGGTTTGAACCCACTAGCTGCTCTGTGGGAGAAAGATGTAGCAGTCTGCTTCCATAAAGATTTACAGACCTGGAAACCCTTTGGGGCAGTTCTACTCTGTCCCAAAGGTTGCTATGAGTCAGAATTGACTAGATAGCAGTGGGTTTGGGTGCCTTTAACTGCTGCTGGAGAGTTGATTCTGACTCAAAGCAATACTTTGGACAGAGTACAGCTGCCCCATAGTGCTTCCAAGGCTGTAATCTTTATGGGAGCAGACTGCCACATCTTTCTCCCACGGAGCAGATGGTGGGTTCGAACCTCTGATCTTTTGGTTAGCAGCCGAGCACTTAACCACCGCGTCATATCCCTTTAGTCTCCTTTAATCTGGAACACCCCTACCCCGTCCCTTTTCAGTACTGGCATTTTGAAAGGCTACATCAGTTGTTTTGCAGAGCATCCCTCAATTTGGGTTTGTCTGATGTTTCCTCATGACTAGCTGCACGTTAACATTTTTGGTGGGAATATCACAGACGCTGTGTCCTTTGCAGAGTATCCCCTCAGGGACATGTGGTGTTAGTTTGTCCCATCCTTGGTGATGTTAAGTTCGATCACTTGGTTAACATTAGTTAATAGTATAGTATTAATGTCTGCCACATGTCTCCTTTGACAGGTTATATGGTTTATGTTTAAAACAACAACAATTGGGATATTTGGGGGGAGGAGGGTTCTTGTCAACAACCACAACAAAAATCTTTATTGAAGAAATTCAATTTTTTTTAAACAATATTTGATTGTGTTTCCAGTGAAAGTTTACACAGAAAATTAGGTTCCCATTTGACAATTTCTACACAAATTGTTCAGTGACGTTAGTTACATTTTTCACAATGTGTCATCATTCTCTTTAATTGCTTTCTGGTGTTTCCGTTTCCAGTGCTCTAGTTCCCTACCCCCTTCTCTTCTCATCTTTGCTTTAGAGTAATTGTTGGCCTTTTGGTCTCATATGGATGGTTTTTTAATGGAGCACAGTTATTTCACTAAAAAGTGACCTCAAGGATAGTCTTGGTTCAAGGTTTATAGAGTATCTCAGGGAGTCCTCTAGTCTCAATTGGTCCAGTAAGTCTGGACTTTTTTTTTTTTTTTTTTTTGGCTTTAACAAAGAGAAATTTATTTATTCACAGTACAGTAGGCTAAAAGTCCAAATTCACGGCACCAGCCCCGGGGGAAGGCCCTCTCTCTCTGTTAGCTCTGGAGGAAGGTCCCTGTCATCAGTCCTCCCCCGTTCTGGGAGAATCTCAGCACAGGAATCTCAGGTCCAAAGAACCTGCTCCCGGCACTGCTCTCTTGGTGGTATGAGGTCCCCCCACTCTCTGCTTGCTTCCCTTTCCTTTTATCTCTTGCAAGATAAAAGGTGGTGCAGGCCACACCCCAGGGAAACTCCCTTTACATTGGATCAGAGATGTGACATCTGTAAGGATGTTACAATCCCACCCTAATCCTCTTTAACATAAAATTACAATCACAAAATAGAGGATGACCACACAACACTGGGAATCATGGCCCAGCCAAGCTGATACACACACTTTTTGGGGGATATAATTCAATCCATGACACAGATCATCCTCCCCTCACCCACCCCTATTCTCCCCTCACCATTCCCCTCATCGCTCTGGAAATTGACTTTCCATTGAGATATGTTTCTGTTCTATTTCACATTGCTGAATTCACTGAGAGGTTTGTAGTCAGATTCCACTCCCCATGTTAATCATGATGGTGGTGGGGCGGGGAGAGGAACATATTTTGACAGACCAGAGAACGCTCCAGCACTGTCCATTGCTGACTCACCTAACTGGCAGTGGCACTGAGTTCCCTCTTCAGATCTGACTGTCCCCAGTTCTGCCCATTGAGGACCGGGGCGGGGGAGGGGGGGGCTTCTCCAGTCCCATAACAGTTCTTGCCTGCAGCTGATGCTGGCATCCTCTGTATGCAGCCCTGAGAGATTCCCCTAGGGGTGGTGAATCTCTGCTATGTTGATCTGAGTCAAGCATGAACCCCAGGTGATCCCCAGCCCTGCTCTGATTGCTGCTCTGAGATATAACTCCCTCAGAACATGAATGAGCTTTTCCATTCAGTTAATCCCTGAGGACTCTTGAGATGCAGAAATCCCCACTACCTGCCACCCTTATGCACCTCTCCAGCCAGTTCTAACATTTTCTTTGACGGTCTGTTGTTTGCAACTGCTCTCCTGGTACCAAATTCTGACTTGGAAATAATCTGGCTGCCTAAAACAGGAACCCACTCAAGCCAGCTTAAGGAAAAGGGGATCTATGTAAAGGGCACTTTCATAGCATAACTGCAGAAGTGGAAAAGTGGTCAGACAGCCACTTTCTCTAGGGTCACAGATCAACTCCTTTCTGCTTCTCCACACCTCTCTGTTCTCTGAGACCTCATCCTGGCATCTTCTAAAAGATAGGTGCCTCTGTAAAGCACACAGTTCTCCTCCCCCACAGCTGGCCCCAACACCAAGTGACCCACTGCTCCATAGCCCAACACCATCTTGACTCTGGAATCTGCCTCTAGTGCGAGAATCTGTGAGGCTCTGGATGGGTCCAATGTCCAATCCTGGTCCAATCATCTAAGGCCTGCATGTGGGCGGGTGTTATAAACATGCCTGCCTAGGTCCATCAGACACTGGAGTAGCAAGGAGACGCCCACACAAATAGAAGCCCTATTAGTTCTGGAGTGTTGAATGCTAATGTTCTGGAACACACAAGGAGCCTTCAAAATACATCTCTTTGTCTCTCTCCCCACCTCCAACCTCTGCATCTACACCCTCCCCTGCCCCCTACTGCCCAGCCCACCTCACCCACTATACCACCATCAACCCCACTTCACCTCCCTCCTACCCACTTTACTCTCACTCCCCCCTCCCTCTAAAAATTGATTTCCCTTTAGGATGTGTTTCTGTTCTAGTTCACTTCACTAAGTTTTGTAGCCAGATTCCCCTTCCACAGCAGAAGCAAATTTCCCTCCGTGAAAAATTCACAGCTTTACATCAAAGGAAGTCCCCAATCCCCCAGCCTGTGTGCTACTGGAGGCCTTCTCTGCTGATGGGGTTCCTGGTCTTTCCTACCTCTTTAGGATCAAAAGCTAACATCAGAGGCCCCCCAGTGGGGAGCTATCTAAGGTGGAGCTGCTGCTGTGAACCTGGCTGCTGGTGGGGCTGGTGAGGGTGTGGGTGGGTCTGGGAATCGGGATAAGGAGTACAAGTATGAGTATGTGAATGAGGCACGGAGTTGGACAGAAAAGGGTGCCAGCGAGGCTGTGGGCCTGGATTTCATGGCCCCAGAGAAATAAAACATGGCTGTTTCCACTGACCGGAGCTCGCCCTCCCTCTGCCCTCGGGAGGTGAGAATTTTCCGCTCCACTGCTCCAAAAAGCTGCAGGAAGCTTCCGCCCAGCTCCTGTGCCGCCTCGATAGCAGGGGCGGTGGCAGCCCCTGACGCATCCCTCTCTTCTTCTCCTTCTGTGGCATCAGCAGCAGCAGCCACCGCCTCCTCTTCCTCCTTGCCGCCTTCTGCCCCAGCCACATCGGCAGCGGCCATGCTTGGCCACCATGTGGCTTCCGCCTCCTCTTCCTCCTCGTCTTCTTCTTCTGTCCCAGCCCCACCAGCAGTGTGGCCAGGCTTGGCCACCCTGTGGCCCGCTCCAGGGGCTGCTGCAATTCATCTTGGAGGAGCTTCCACCTCAGGCCAGTCCAGCTCCATCTGTACCTCCGCCAGGGAGGCCTGGAGCAGCTGAAGCTGAAGGGCCGCCTCCTTGCACTCCAGCTCCTGCTGCGCATCGAGTTCCTTGAGGTCTGCTGCCAGGGCCTGCATGGCCGACCTGTGCAGCTTGGCGAAGTTGTACAGCTGCTGCACCCTGTGCCCCCGTAACTGGCTCTGCCTGTGAGCGAAGCACACACCCAGGGCCAGGCCACCCCAGGTGCAGGCCTCCTTGGCCTCGCTGGGCACATTGCTGTCCTCCAGGATGGCCCTGAGCTTGTCCTCCACCTCCTCCCAGGACAAGGACATATTCTTAAGGTAGAACTTGGGGCCTTTCACGTGCCCGGCCATCTTCTCGTTGATGAAGGTCACCACCTTGGCGTGGTGGACCCCCCCACAGGTGTCCTCAGGGTTCAAGGCCATGAGGGCTGAGGCCCTTAGTGGCTTTGCTGGCCCTCTGTGGGAACAGTGGAGGTGCAGGCCAACTGCGCACCACCGACCACGACCACAGAGCAAGGGCACCTCTCTCCTTTCGATGCCTCCGGGAAAAAAGCAAGTCTGGACTTTTTAAGAATCTGAGTTCTTAAAACAATTCCTGAGGCCAACTCTTCAGATGTAGTTTGGACTGGACTGTGGGACATAAAGTGATACTTGTGAAGAGGGTGCTTCTTAGCTCAAGTAGATACATGAGACTAAATGGGCAGCTCCTGTCCGGAGGTGAGATGAGAAGGCAGAGAGGATCAGGAGCTGGTTGAATGGACATGGGGAAATCAGGGGTGGAAAGGAGGAGTGTGCTGTCACAGTACAAGGAGGCAACCAGGGTCACATAACAATGTGTGCATAAGTTTTTGTATGAGAGACTAACTTGAAATGTAAACTTTTGCTTAAGCTACAACAACAAAATAAATAAATAAAGTGAAAGAAATGTAAAGATTTTAAAAAAAAAAAGGAATCTGAGTTCTATTCCACATTTTTCTCCCATTCTATCAGGGTCCATCTATTGTGGCCCAGATCAGAACGGTGGGTGGTGGTAGCCAGGCACTACCATGTTCTGGTAACAGCAGGCAGCTCTCTTTTCTCTCCACCATTTAAGTATCTCCATCTCTGAATGTTTACCTTGTCTGTTTATCAATTAACTTAATGTTTATATTTCATTGTGTCTGTCCAGTTTGGCTGTAACTGTGTATGAGAGTCAGCCTGTCTGCTTTGGATTGGAAACTGTTACAGCAAGGTTTAGCCAATCCTCTCTATGACTTATTTTGCTGGCATAGCATCACACACAGTTAGAGACATAATAAATGTGTGAGTATGGTCTTAAAAACAACAACTTCAGCTTGGTAGTAGCTACCACCAATATAGTATTTAGTATGGTCCAGTCCAGGCTCACAGGTTGCATTTAGTTGCTATGTCCCTTTAACCAGGAGGAACCCTGGTTGCACACTGGTTAAATGCTTGGCTGGTAACCAAATGGTCAGTAGACCCACCAGTTGCTCCGGGGGAGAAAGGAGAAAGATGCGACAGTCTGCTCCCATAAAGATTACAGACTAGGAAACCCTATGGGACACTTCTACACCGTCCTATAGGGTCACCATGAGTTGGAATTGATGGCACACAACAACAACAACATGGTCCAGGCATTTTTAAAGCAACCTACTTATTGAAAACTCAAAACAACCATGTAAGGTAGTGTCTTAGGCTGGGTTTTCTAGAGAAGCAAAACCAGTAAAGTGTATAAATATATGTATATATAGAGAGATTTATATCGAGGAAACAGCTCATGTGACTGTAGAAGCTGGAGCGGCCCACGTCTGTGGATCAGGATAGAAGCTTCTCCTGATTTACCTAGCAGCAGGGGCTGGTGAACCCAAGATCAGCAGGTCAGAGAGCAGGGCTCTTGCTCACAGGCTGTGAAAATCAATGAATCCCAAGAGTGGCACATAAGCTGCTAGGTCAAGTCCCAAGAACCGGAGGTCAGATGAACAGGAGGCAGCTGCAGGATCTAGAGGGAGCAAAAGCCAGAACGTCGACTTATATTCGGATGTAGGCTACACACCCAAGGAAACTCCTTTTAACCGACTGACTACTCACAGCAGATCCCATCATGGGAGTGATCACATATAAACCCTGAGAATCATGGCCTAGCCAAGTTAACACACAATCTTAACCATCGCAGGTAGATACCAATATTATTTATCAACAACATTTTACAGATGATGAAATTGAGAACATAAAAATTGAGTAAGTTGCCCAAGGTCACACAGCTTGTAACTGATGGAGCTGGGTTTTAAATCCAGACATTCTGGCTCTGGAGTCCATGCTGCTAGCCATGATGCGATACCAAATGTGTGTAAATGTATAAAGAAAGGTCTGGAAGAACACACACCTCTGGAGAGACAAGTAGGATGGGAGTGGGCCAAAGAGACTGTATCTTACCTAGGGTATTTTAAATTTTTGCAAGGACAAAAAATTCATGTAGTACCAAGTAATTCAAAATAAAAAGAAAAAATATGTATAACATGGTAGAAAAATGGACAAAAGGTTTGAACAAGCACTTCACAAAACATGCTATTCAAATGTTATTGTTAGGTGCCATTGGGTCGGTTACAACTCATAGTGACCTTATGTACAATAGAACGAAACACTGCCTGGTCCTGCAACCATCCTCACAGTCATTGTTATGCTTGAGCCCATTGTTGCAGCCACTGTGTCAATCCATCTGGTTGAGGGTCTTCCTCTTTTGCCCTGACCCTCTACTTTACTAAGCATGATGTCTTTCTCCAGGGACTGGTCCTTCCTGAAAACATGTCCATAGTACGTGAGATGAAGTGTCACCATCCCCCTTTCTAAGGAGGATTCTGGCTGTACTTCTTCCAAGACAGATTTGTTCATTCTTCTGGCAATCCATGGTATGTATGTTCGATATTCTTAGCCAACACTGTAATTCAAAGGCATCAATTCTTCTTTGGTCTTCCTTATTCATTGTCCAGCTTTCACATGCATATGCTGTGATTGAAAATGCCATGGCTTGGGTCAGGCTCACTTAGTCCTCAAAGTGACATATATATCTATATCTGTGTATATCTATTGTGAGAGAAAGATGTGTCAGCCTGCTTCCATAAGGATTTACAGCCTTGGGAACCTATGGGGCAGTTCTACTCTGTCCTATAGAGTGACTATGAGTTGGAGTCAACTCAACGGCAGTGGGTTTTTTTTGTTGTTGTCGTTGTTGATATATATCTATACCTATACCTGTATCAATATCTGTAGAGAGAGATGCTCAACCTCATTAAACATTTGAGAAAGGCAAATTAAAACCACAATGAGGTGCCACTACACATCCATTAGAATGACCAAAAGTAAAGACTAATAATAACAAATGTCTGGGAAAATGTTGAGCAACTGAAATTCTCTTACATGACTAGGGAGACTGTGTAAATTGTTACATTCACTTTGGGAAACTGTTTGAGAAAGGTGAGCACACATATACCTTATGACCAGCCATTTTGTTCTTCGGTATATACTTAGAAGAAATGCATATACGTGTTTACCAAAAGATGTGCTCTGGACTGTTCATAGCAGCGCTATTCATAATACCCCCAAAGTGGAAACTACCCAGATGTTCACTGGTATGGATTGAATTGTGTCCCCTAAATGTATACTGAAGTCCTAACCTCTGGTGCCTATTGTGAAATGGCAGTAGTAATAATAATAGTATCAATACCTGTCTAACTTCAGGGGGGATAACGCAAATCAAGATCAGCCCAACAATGATCCCTATGAGGTGGAGGTCAGACATACCTCCACTCTCCAACCTTTTTACCAATTCTGACACCAGCCATCCCTCCCATGACACTCCCAACTTCTCTGCTGTGTTTGATAATTTGTTGCAGTGGCCGCACAGAACTCACAGAACATACTTACAGTTAAAGGGTTTATTAAGGAAATAACCTCTCAGTCCCATGAAGACAGGCCTCCTCTCAGTACCCTCAGGACAGGCTCTTCTTCGCCTGTTGTCTGTTGCCGTCAGCTCTGCCACTGGGCCCTTTCTGGAACTTTTGCCATCTTCAGCATTGCAGTCCTTGACCTGTGTTATAGCTCTCCGAGGAGGTTCCTTGCCTCCTCTCTCTCTGCTTCTTCCTGCTGCTTTTCTTCCTGTTTCTTTTTGTCTCTCAAAAACCTCTGTGGGGTTCGCTGCTTAAATACACGAACTCCTTGTCAATTTCAAGGCATGGCACTACCACCAGGGCCATGAACTGACCAATCCCTTCTTGATAGGCCAAAGACACTTCATTTGCATAGTATGCTACAACTCACCTCATTTGCATAGCCTATTTATGAATCCCTGCAAGGTGCATACCAATCCCAGGGCGCTCTGCAGTCCAAGACCAGACAAAAAGTATCAAAACCAAGTTGTTTTCAGCTTACCTAGGAAATGTCAGTCAACCTGGACAGAAGTAACAAACCCTTTAGGGTAGAAAACCAGGAAAAGGTAACCCCTCAGGGTTGAGGGGAAAAATCTCTCAGATAGTTTTTCCAAAGAACCAAGGCAAAAGTTCACATAAAGAAACCAATTTCACCACAACCACGTCTATGAATGTGACCTTGTTTGGAAATAGGGTCTTTGAAGATGTTATCAGTTAAATGAACGGGAAGTCATACTGGAGCAGGGTGGGTCCTAATCTTATTTGAGTGGTGTCCTATAAAAGGAGAAGAGACATAGACAGATGAGGACTGGTGGAAGGGGGAGAGAAAGCCAAGTAAAGATGCATGTACGATCCAGGAAATTCTTGGTGTTACTAGTAGCCAGGAGAGAGAAGAAAGGATCTTCCCCTAGAGACTTCCTAGAGAATACGGCTCTGCCAACACTCTGAATTTGGACTACTAGCCTACCGAACTACTAGACAATAGATTTCTGTTCTTATATGCTCCCCACTTGTTGGTAGTTTGTTATAAAAGTCCTAGGAAACTAATACACTAACCAACAGTTTGATAAGATGGATAAGTACATCTTGGCTCATTAACACAGTGGCATACTACATTCAGTGAGAAAGAACAATCTACCCTACCCACAATAAAGTGGTTGAATCTCACAGTGTTGGTCAAAAGAAGCCAGGTGCAAGAAAGTGCTGACTGTATGATTCCATTTATATAAAGTCCAAAACGAGCAAAGCTAATCTTTGATCCCAGAAGTCAGGAAAGAGGCTCTCCTTGTGTGAAGAGGGGAGTAACTGGAAGAGGGTACAAGGGACTTTGGGGAGGATTGATAATGTTTTGTTTCTTGATCTGCGTGCTGGTTACAAGGGTGTTTCTCTTTGTGAATATTCATCAAGCTGCACGCTTGTGATCTGTGCACTTCTCGGTATGTATGCTAGATTTCAATTTTTTTAAAGTTTATTAAAAACTAGAGAGTTTCATCACTCATCCTTCCATTAGATATTTTATTGCGTGCCTACTACGTGCCAAGCACGAGGTCAGGCGTTGGGATGATGTCCTGAATCCGAGCATCCCCGCCTCCCGTTCCTTCCTCTTGATTGGCTGCCCTTCCAGCCAATGGTGGAAGAGTTCGCCGCTCTCTGACAGCTGCACTTCCTCAGCTGGGTTTGTAGGCGGCGCTGTGGGCTTACTGACTCCTGCAAGCGCAGACCTGGTCCCCACCCTCTTTCTGATTCTGACTCTCAGGAAAGGAGAGAGCAAATACCCCAGGGCCCCCACCCGCTTTGCAAAATTCTTTTGTGGATTTCGCAGCCTGTGTGTCTATTCGATGCGGGTCCCGGTCCTCAGGCCTTGCCTAGTACCTACCCGGCTCTCCCATTGGCCTGACCTCCAATACCGGTCATTGGAGCCCCTAGGGCGATGCTTGGGAAATCTTGATAGCTGCCCAGGCCCGCAGTCGGCACTTCTCTCTGTGTGCTAATTGTCTACTTAGTTGTTTATTATCCTGGACTGGAGGCTAGCTGGGTGTGCGGGGGCGGCCGCCCCCAGGGAAGTCGGCTTCCTGTGGTTGCCTTGCTCAGCTCACACCGGCCCTCTTGTGCACTGGAAAGATATGCAGAGCTGGAAGGGCCTTCCTTGATGGTTCGGTTTGTCCAACAAAATGCTGCCTGAGCGCCTGTCTTGTGCCTGGACCTGTGCTGGACGCGACCGAGACAGCCCCAGCTCTGCCCTCACGGGGCTCACAGTCCAGCGGGAGAGAGACCTGTCGCCACACAGGGTTGACCCAGGGTGATCAGGACTCGAATAGGGAGTCAAGGGAATTTACAGGGGGCACCTGACACAACCTAGTGGGTCGAGGGCCTTCTGAAAGAGGGGACATCTGAGCTAGCATCTGAAAGAAGGGTAGGAGTCAGTCAGTGGACAAGGACTGTGTCTTTTTGACTACCACGCCCCCAATGCCTACCATCCCCTTTGTTTAGTATTGGATTCATTCATTTATTCATTAACTAACAAGTATTTATTATGAAAGGTCCCTAGGTAGTGCAAAGGGTTTGTACTGGACTGGTAACCCAAAGGTTGTAGGTTGTAGCCCACCCAGCAGTACCTCAGAAGAAAATCCATTAAGATGACACCCAAGAAAACCCAATGGAGCAGTTCTACTCTGTAACGTTTATTATGGGCCATCTGCAAGACTGTGGAACTAGCTAGACAGAGTTCCTGCCTTCAAAGGATTCACACATAAAATCATTTTGTTACCTAAAATTTATGTTCAAGTCCTAACCCCCGGTACCTGTGAATGTGACCTTGCTTGGAAATAGGGTCTTTGAAGATGTTATCAGTTATCATGAAGTCATACCGGAGAAGGATGGGTCCTAATCCAATTTGAGTATATCCTGTAAAAGAGCAGAGACTTTGGACTTTATATAGATGGAATCATACAGTTAGCATTCTTTTGTGCCTGGCTTCTTTTGACCAACAGTGTTTGTGAGATCCATCCACGTTATTGTGTGCAGGAGTAGATCATCTATTCTCACCAAATATAGTATTTCCACTGTGTGAATAAACCATGATGTATTTGTTTGATTGCATCAAACCCTGATGGAGTGCTATGAAGAAGTAATAGAGTGTGTAGTCTGATTCCAACCTCCTGGGTTTGAGTCCCAGATCTGCCACTTAGTAGCTGTATAACTTCTGTGTGCCTTGTTCAGTATAATAACAACTATGAGCTACCTCAGAGCTCTGGTGGGGCAGTGGTTAAGTGCTGGGCTGCTAACTAAAAGGTTGCAGTTCGAACCCACCAGCAGCTCCAGAGGGGAAAGATGTGGCAGTCTGCTTCTGTAAAGATTTAGAGCCTTGAAAACTCTAGGGGTCAGTTTTACTCTGTCCTATAGGGTTGCTATGATTCGGAAAAACTCAACAGCAATGAGTGTGGTTTTTCATGTCCCACCTGATAAGGGTGTGAGGATTAAATGAGTTATGTCTAAAGTGCTTTAGAATGTTGCCTGAAGCAGAGTAAGTGCCAAACCAAGCCACTCAGGAAGTGACTTCAAGACCTAAAAGATAAGATGGGTTTAATGGGCTATGAAAGGGACAATGAGAAATGCAGGCAGGCCCTGGGACCAGAGTGAGCCCATTCTTCTCTCTTCTGCCTGGTAAACCCATTGCCATAGAGTTGATTCCGACTCACAGAGGCCCCATAGGACAGAGTAGAATTGCTGTAAAAAGTTTCCAAGCCTGTAAATCTTTATGGAAGCTGACTGCCACATCTTTTTCATCACAACTAGGAGTCGGAATCAACTTCATGGCTGATGGAGTGGGTACAGTATGATCATTCCAGGAGGAGGGTAAACTGGGGCAGGAAGCAAGTGCAATCAGTCTTTAAGGCCTTCATTAATTCATTCACTCAACAAATATTTAATACATTCTAAGTTAAAAAAAAAAAAAAAAAAGGAGCCCTGGTGGCACAGTGGTTAAGCACTGGGCTGCTAACCAAAAGGTGGGCAGTCGGAATTTACCAGCTGCTCCTAGGAAACTCTATGGGGCAGTTCTGCTCTGTCCTGTAGGGTCGCTATGAGTTGGAATGGACTTGACAGCAATGGGTTTGGTTTCCGTTTTTTTTTTTGGAGGTTAAAAAAACAGAAACAAGAACAGTCCCTGGTGGCCCAAATGGTTAAAGGCTGGACTACTAGATGAAAGGTTGGGGGTTTGAATCTACCCAGAGGCTCCTCAGAAGACAGGCCTGATGATCTGTTTCTAAAAGGTCACAGTCTTGAAATCCCTATGGAGCAGTTCTACACTGCACACATGGGGTTGCCATGGTCTTAATTGACTCCACAGCAACTAACAACAAGAAGTTAAAAAAAGGAGTCCCTAGAATTGGCATAACACAGCTTATAAAGGCTGTGCTCTACATTCTACCTTGGTGAGTAGTGTCTGGGGTCTTAAAAGCCTGTGAGCAGCCATCTAAGATACTCCACTGGTCTCATCCCTTCGGGAGCAAGGGAGAATGAAAAGAACAGGATACAAGGAAAAGATTAGTCCAAAGGACTAATTGTCCACAGCTACCAAGGCCTCCACTGGACTGAGCTACCACCACTGACTGCTCTGACCAGGATCACAATAGAGGGTTCTGGACAGAGCTGGAGAAGGATGTAGAACATAATTCTATCTCACAAAAAAAAAAAAAAAAAAAAAAAAGACCAGATTTACTGGCCTAAAGGAGACTGGAGAAACCCCGAGAGTATGGCCCCCAGACACCTTTTTTGCTCAGTGGTGAAGTTAATCTTCAAGGTTCACCGTTCAGCCTGGGAGTGGACAGCCCCGTAAAACCAAACGGGACTAATGAGGTACAGTAGTCCAGTGACAAGGGCCAGAAGGCAGAAGGGGACAAGGAAGCTGGTGATAGGGAACCCAAGGTTGAGCAAGGATATTGCTGATGTGTTATGAGATTGTTAACCATTGTCATAGGGCAACATTTGTAATAACTGTTAAATGAGAAACTATTTTGTTCTGTAAGCCTTCATCTTAAGTGAGAATAACAGCACAATTGGAAGAGCATAGTTAATGTCACTGAACTGTGCATGTAGAAGTTTTTGAATTGGTGTATCTTTGGCTACATGTATTTTCACCAAAAAAAAAAAAAAAAAGGTTGAGAAGTTAGAGGTTTGACATGTTGTGGGGTTGTTAACCGATGTCATAAACAATATGTGTACTACTGTTTCATGAGAAACTATTTGTTCTGTAAGCCTTCACCTGAAGTACAATAAAAAAAGAAAAAAGAAAAAAAAAGGAGTCCCTAGGTAACGTAAACTGTTAATGTGCTAGGCTGCTAACTGAAAGGTTGGAGTCCACCCAGAGGCGCCTTGGAAAATAGGCGTGGCAATGTAATTCTAAAAAATCAGCGACTAAAGATGCTGTGGAGCACACTTCTGAAGCACGTGCCTTCGCCATGACTCATAATTGCTTCGATGGCAACTGGTTTGGTTTTTCGGTTTAAGTTAAAGAAGAAAAAATAAAAAAGTCAATGCAAAGGACTCTTGCTAGAAAATCAGTAATCAGAAAACCTTTAATAAGTTTGAAAACTTGAGCCCTTGTAATTTTATTTACAGTACTTATCAACGCTTATATAGCATTTACTATGTGCAAGGCACGATTCGCAGCGCTTTACAAATATAACTCAATTCTCATAGCAACGCTAATGAAGGAGATACGATTATTAATCCTATTGTGTAGATTACGAGACTGGGGAAAGAAATGCAAAATGCAATAGGAACATATCCATTCCTTCACTCAGTGCACAAATATTGACAGGGCATCGAGATCGTTCATCTTCCACGATCAGTGCTTCCGGAGAGGTCCCAGAGGAACCCCCTCAGTTCAGAGGAACTCGAGGGTTTCAGAGATGCCCCCTCCCACCATTTCTACTTCCTCTCTAGGCTCCCGAACTGATATTCGCACTCATGTGTGCAATGCCGCCCCGCAGGACCAGGCCCTGCATCCTCTCCTCGGGACCGAGCGATCACAGAATCAAGAGCTAGTTCCATTAGTACGCGGGTTGCGACCAGATCTGCTTCACGGCAAGGGTAAGGAGCACGCGCTCGCCAGCCCCGCCCCTTCTTCCGGGAGAACGAATTACGAGACTTGGATTGGGTCGAGGCGAGCCACGCCTCCTCAGGGTCCCTAATCAACTACCTCGCTGGGCGCGCTCCCTCAACCCTAGCTCCTCCCACCACCACATGTTACGTCGCTCCCTCTCTCCTCCGTTATCCCGGGGGCTGCGGCTCGCGCGGCAAACCCGCCTCCCCTTGCCTCCCATTGGCTGGTCGGGTCCCGCGCGAGCGGAATCTCTTCCTCTCACTCCCGCCCCAAGGCCAGGCCATGCCTCTTCCCTCCTGCTTTCTCCAAGAGCCAGCCCGAGCCGGCGGAACGACTGCTTCAGCCGCGCGCATGGGTGCGCGCGCCTCCTGCGGGCCACGCCCTCCGCCTTGCGCCAGCCGCCGGCAGCCCCTCCCGCGCACGCGCACTTGCCCAGCCCACTCCCTCTGCCGGGTCGTGGGTCTCCTCGCGGTCTCAGTCTCGCGCCGCAGCCACCGCAGTAGCAGCTTTTCGGGGCGCACGCGCACTGCACCTTCCGCGCCCGTTTCCAACCCCAGGCCGCGGCGGTGGCAGCGAGCCCCTCGGGCGCGCACGCGCTCTCGCTTCTGCCCGCTGTGCCGAGCCGGCTATCCCCTCGCGGCGCGCACCCAGGGGCCGTTATTCCCCCTGCAGCGGTCCCCGCGACGCGCACGCGCAGCAGTGGGGGCGCGCGTGCGGGAGCGGCGGCCGCGGAAAGGAGGTGCCGCCGTCGCCGCCATTGCGAGGGAGGGAGGGAGCGAGAGAGCGAGACCGGTCCGCCCTCCCCTGTTCCCGCCCCTCCCCCCTTCCCCCCCGCCCCCCGCCCCGAGGGAGAGCCGCGGCGCGGCGGGAGGAGGAGGCGGAGGAAGGAGCCCGCGAGGGAGGGTCCGCCCGGCCCCCCGCCGCCGGAGCCGCCGCCGCCTCAGCCGCCGCTAGACTAGGAGCAGCAGCGAACATGGCGCCGGGGCCGCCGTCGCCGCGGCTGAGATCCCGAAGGCCGGGGCCGCGCTGAAGGCGCCCAGCTGGTGAGTGCGCGAGCTAGCAAGGCCGGGCGCCGCCCCGCTGCGGGGTCCAGGGGGAGGCGGAGACCGCGGGGCCCGGAGCCCGCGAACAATGGAGGAGCCGGAGGGGGAGGGGAGGGAGCGGCCCCTCCAGCCCCCCGGGCCCCGCCGTCTGCGCCTCGGCCCGGCCGGCAGGTCCCGCCTCCCTTCTGACCTGCCCGCCCTAGCCCTAGTGTCCCCTCTGTTCCCCCTTCCCCCCACCCGTTGGGATCTCGGTGTCTGCCTCGATCCCCGCACTTCGGCCGCTCTGCTTTCCATTCTGCGTCCCCCTTCCCTCTTCCGCCCCTGAGTAATGGTCTTCGCCCCTCCTGGACTCTGCAGTGCTCATGAGACCCGCCTCCTCACTGAACCTCCGCACCCCTTAATTCTGGTTTCCTACTTTTGAGATCCGTGACCCTCTGCCTCCTCTCTGAAATCTGCTCTCACCACCCTTCGGATCTGTCCCTAGTCCCCTCCTCTGATCATCTCCTCGATCTTACTTCCCCTTTCTCCGAATCGGTTGCACCCCCAGGAGCTGTTCCTTTAAGACCTGCGGTTCCACCTCCTTGGAGATCCATTGAGAGACTTAGTTCAGCCCCCTGCCCATCTTGGCACTGCTGACCCCACTTTTTCCCCTTGGGCTTCATTCCACCTCCCTCTTGGGCTCTGCCGCCCCGCCGTTCTGTCCCTGTTCCCTCCCAGAACCTGCTGCACCTTCGGGGATGCCCCTCTGCTCTCCGACCCTTCCTGTCCCCTCTGGGACTTGGGTGCACCACGTTTGCCTCCTCTCCTTCTCAGATGTTGCTCCCTTTTGCCTTTCAGACCCTTTCCTTTCTTCCAGACCTTTCTGCCTTCCAGCTCTGCCCTTTGCCTAGTCTCAGCACCTTGTTGTGTGCCTAACCGGCTGGCTTTCCCACTCTGCCTTCTCATGAAGCAGCCTGCTCCCCTCCTCTGACCCTGTATTTGTCTCATTTGTGCTATTAACTTTTCTGGTCCCTCTCCTCTCCCTCACACAGCCTCCACTCCGCCCCATTTCAGCCCTGATGTCCTGACACCTGTCCCCAATGTCCTCTTTGACGTTTCCTTGCCTCCCCACTTCTTTCTGGCACTCGTTTTGAGCTGTCCCATTCATTTGCTCCTCCATTCTTTGGCCTGTCTCCCCTTCAGTTCTTTGCCTGGGACCTGCCGCCTGCTCCTTTGCTCTGGGTCCTTCCTCTCATGATTTTCGTGGTCCTTGGATTTGCCCTTTACCTCACTATACCTTTGTTAACTTCTCTCTTATCTATGATCCCATTCCCTTCCCATTCTGCGTCTCACAGACCTGCCCTCAAATCCTTTTTGCGCCTGCTCTTTTTCCTTCTTTGCTTGATTCTGCCCCCACCCTCTTTGGAGCTGTGCATTTGCCCGTTTAATTTTAGACCCATTTTAACTTTCCTGTTGGCGTTCCCTCTTGGAGTGGTTCTCTTTAATACGAGTCTTCCTGTAACTGCCTCCACCTCTTTTCCCTCTCAAGCCTACGTTTCCCACCTGACATCCCCCCACCATTTTGAATCAGCTCTCACCCTTCGTGCTGTCCTTTCTTGTGGCTGTCCTCCCCCTTTTGCCTTGCTCCTTACCTCTCCTTTTTGAGTTCTCCTTCCCCCAGTTCTGTCTAGTGCTAGAGATGTCTTCTGAACCATTCCTGCTATCACAACTGTCCTTCTTTCTCCCACCCCAGAAAGCTTCTTCCTAGAGCTGCTTCAGTTCTTTGATAGGTTCTTAATTCACACTCCTTTTGGATACCCCTCACCCAGTTCTGTTCCTCCTTGACTGTTTTCCTCCCCTGCCTTTTCTTTCCTTTTGGGTGCCTGGTCCCTTCTCTTCCTGTAGTTCCTAACAGACCTGCTTCTCCCAGCTCCCCACTCTTGACCTGCCCATTCCCCATTGATCGAGTCCCCCTTTTAGGCAAGTCTTCCTCCCTCTCTTCTCCTTGCCTCATCTTTGGTGGAGAAAGGGCTGGGCTAGGCCTAGGTTCTCTAGGCTCTCATTTTAGTGCAGATCCTCTCCCGCGTCCTGACCCCGAGAGCTTTATCACAAGGTAGCTTGTGCAGTCTGGGCAAATCGGTGGGCGATGGTGGATTGGTTACTGCTTTCTGGAGTCTTGGAGCGTCTCCCCCATTTCCCTTACTTCTGCCAAGGTTGGTGGTGGGTGCTGGCTGTCTCCCCATGGCCCTGTCTTCTTTTCCGTGCTCCATTTGTTGCCCACCCCATTGGTTCAGCCCTCTTGGCATTGCAGCTTTGTGTCCTCTGGAAAAGGGGCAAGTGCCGCTGCTGCCAGGTCTGTCTTCTCTGTCTCCCTTTTCCTCTTAACCTTCTCTGAGCTAAAGAGGCAGTGAGTGGTACCCTCTCCCCTTCCACCTCCAGACCAGCACCCTTGGAGAGAACTTGGTTTTTTTTTTCTCAACAATTTATAATTTTGTTTTACCAGTGGTTGGGGAAATGCCATTTCTCAACTTCTGCCCAATCCCATAGGGGGTGCAGGGCCACACTTCGTGTGTTTGTTGCCCTGGGGCTACAGAAGCTGCCCCATCCAGTGGACTCTAGTTTGCAGTGTGAGCTTTGGGGAGGGGTTGGAGGTGGGGGTAGGCTTATTTCTTTTTCACCTTGGCCCCAGGAAGGCTTCAGCTTCCTGGTCTTCAAAATGGTGAGGGCCTGGGTTTGGGAAGCACATTGCGGTTGTTTGTTGAAAGAGTGCCAAGTGTCACTCAGATTTCTGCCCTCTGGTATTGCAGGCACTCCTAGCCTTGGGAGCTGAGGGCCTGGGGCAATCTAGGTGGGGTTCTGGGGGCTCAGTTGGTGTGACAGGGGTGCATGGGTGGGGCCTGGCATGCCCCTAAGCCTTTTGAACGACCTGATTGGGTAGGGCTAGAAAGGGATGCCAGAAACTGGCTGATATGATTGGATTTTTAGTCTTATTCCCTGGGAAATGTACCTTACTTCCCTTTCCTGAGCTGTTCTTTTCAGTGATCTTAGAGAAAATTCAGAGGCAGAGATGGTTTTTTTTTTTTTTTTTTAATTGTACTTTAGGTGAAGGTTTACAGAACAAATAGTTTCTCATTGAACAGTCAGTACACATATTGTTTTATGACATTGGTTAACAGCCCCATGACATGTCAATCGTCTCCCTTCTCAACCTTGGAGGACCTTTTTTTTTTTAGTCAGAGATACACCATTTCAAAAATTTCTACATGTACAATTCAGTGACATCGATTACGTTCTTCCAGTTGTGCTGCTATTCTCGCTTTAGATGAAGGTTTAGAAGAAAATTGTTTTTCATTAACAGTACACATATTGCCCTATGACAATGGTTAAGAACCCTGCTACATGTCAACAGTGTCGTTACTCAACTTTGGGTTCCCTGTCATCAGCTTTCCTGTCCCCTTCTGCCTTCTAGTCCTTGTCCCTGGACTGCTGTGCCTCATCAGTGTTGTTTTGTTTTATGGGGCTGTCCAATCACCAGCTGAACAGTGAACCTCGAGAGTGACTTCACCACTGAGCTAAAAGGGTGTCTGGGGGCCATACACTCGGGGTTTCTTCAGTCTGTGTCAGGCCAGTAAATCTGGTCTTTTTTTGTGTGTGTTAGAATCTTGTTCTACATCCTTCTCCACGTCTGTCCAGAACCCTCTGTTGTGATCCTGGTCAGAGCGGTCAGTGGTGGTAGCCGGGCACCCTCTAGCTGTACTGGACTCAGTCTGGTGGAGGAGGGCAGAGGTGGTTTTTACAGAAAAGCCATCTAACCACTTTTCTTCCTTAACTTGGGGGCGGGGATCTTTTGCATGTTGTAGGTTTATTAAAACAAATAAGTTTTAAAGTCTCTTAAGTGTAAAGCCTTCTCCTTTCCCCAGCCTCCCCCCACCCCCACCCCCACACAGTTGGCCAAGGGCGATTGCATATTAAAGCAGCATCCAGCTGTGAAGGCACATTCCCTGGGAGGACTTTATTTCTTAACTGAGCTATGATCAAACTTTGTTTATTTCAGCATTTATTTAGAAATAGTTCTGTGTAAACGCATTTGAAATAAAAAAATGTTCTTTGTCAGCTGCAGAATTGGATCATTGACTTTTCAAATGTTAGTGCATTTGTAGTGTAGATGAGACAGTGACAGGAGTTGGATAGTAGCCCTTTTAGCTCCAAAAAGGACTCTGACAAGCAGAGTCTGGTCACTTTTAATTATCCCTGGTATGTGTTTTCACCATTATTGACTTAAAGAATTTTGGCTCATTTCCGTTGGTGAATCTTTGGCCTTGTGAATCATGATTAATCCTCTGAATTTTTTTGAGCATTTGTGTTCCTTGTGTTGGTATAAATGGTTGTTTTGTTTTTTATTCTTAATGTGGAATTGACACCTAATTAAGAATAAAAACAACTGTGTACGTAGTACGGCTTACATTTGCGCTCTAGAGTCTTAACATTATGGGCGGCATAAAAAGTTTCTGCCAGCCGAAAGCCTAAGTTGACATAGTAGGAAGAGAAGAGTGAAGAACAAAGACCTGCTTTTTCTTCCTCAACTAATAACTGATGTTCCAAAGACTGTCAGGTTTCTCTGATGGAAGCAGAGGTTACAGCCCCAGCATTGACATTTGCTCTCGTGCTGGAATTGGGTGCTACAGGGATCTGAAGTGGCAGCCTTAGCCTTCTGGAACAGTTAATGTGCCAGTTGGGGGTGGCATGTGGAGCAGAGATGGCAGTAGACCACAGTTTTCAACCTAGTAACATGTTTCCAAGGGCCCTTGCCCTGCCAAGGGATCCCTGGTGGCGCAGTGGTTAAGCACTCAGCTGCTAACCGAAAGATCAGTGGTTCAAACCCCCCCAGCGGTTGTGTGGGAGAAGGATGTGGCAATCTGCCCACATAAAGATTATAGTGTTGGAAACCCTAGGGGGCAGTTCTACTCTGTCCTGTAGGATCACTGTGAGTCAGAATTGACTTGATGACAACGAGTTGTTGTTGTTGTTGTTTTTTTTTGCCTTGCCTAGAAAAATCTCTGTAAAGACAGTTAAAAATCGGCATGATCAAAATGCCTCTCTTTTTTTTTTTAAACTGATTTTTTTGGGGGTGGGGGAAGGGTTCTCTTCTTTCTCCCTAACCTGTCCTCTTCCCCTTTCTTCTTGGCATGATGAAGGCCAAAGTGTTTAGGACAATACAAAATTAGAAAATTGTCATTCCTTTTGATATCGGACAGATAGAGGAAGTTGTCCGTGTACAGATCCATGGACCTAATGGTGATTTTTTTTTTTTTTTTTTTTTTTTTTTTTTTTGGCAAAGGACAATTTGAGAGTGTTCAGGGCTGCATAGACTGGTTGCTGTCAAGTTGAGTCCAACTCATGGTGACCCCATGTGTGTTAGAGTAGAACTGTTTGCATGGTTAAAGTGCTTGGCTGCTCACCTCTGGTCCACCCAGAGGTGCCTTGGAAGAAAGGCCTGGTGATCTACTTCCGAAAAATCAACCGTTGAAAACCCTGTGGAGCACAGTTCTACTCTGACACACACAGGGCCACCATAAATCAGTTTTTTAAAATAGTTAATTTTTGTTGTTGAGCATATACACAGCAGAACATATACCAATTCAACAATTTCTACGAGAACACTTCAGTGACATTGATTATATTCTTCAAGTTGTGCAACCATTCTCACCCTCCTTTTCCCAATTGTTCCTCCCCCATTAAAATAAACTCACCTCCCAGTGAGGTTCCTATCTAATCTTTGGAGTTGCTGTTGTCAATTTGATCCCATATAGATAATTCTTAAAAGAGCACAATGCTCAAGGCAGACATTCTTTACTAGTCAAGCTAAACTATTGTTTGGTTTTAAGAAGACTTTAGGGGATATTTTTGGTTTAAGGTTTAAGATTTAAAGATTATATCAGGGCAATAGTTTTGGGGGTTCATCCAGCCTCCATGGCTCCAGAAAGTCTAGATGCCATGAGAATTTGAGATTCCATCCTACATTTTCTATCTTTTCATCAGGATTCTTCTATAGACTCTTTGACCGAAATCTCCAGTGATGGTAGCTGGACACCATCCAGTTCTTCTGGTCTCATGGCAGAGGAGGTTGTTAGTTGTTCATGGAGGCAGTTAGCCACACATTCCATTTCTTCCTTCTATTCCTGACTTCATGAGTCAGTTTTAAGGATTGCACAAGACGACTGTAGCTTCATGGATATTGGTTTGTTCTTGTCTGTATGTGGTGGGGAAATGTATCAGGTCAGTGTAGTTCGAGATTGCAAAGGATGGGAGTGATCATATCCTCCATTAGAGTCTGCTCACCTTTCCCATCTGTGGTCTGCTGTGGTTCTCTGAAAGGTGTTAGACCTTCTGCAAGGCTTTCCTGTGACCTGCTGTGACTACTGTCATTCACTAAACAAGTCTTCATGTACCCAGTCAGTGTGACATTTTATTGATCTATCTATCTAGTCCAGGGTTTAAATCCCCCCCCCCCGCCCCCATTGTAGGAAGTAGATAAACTTGGAGATTGTTTGTTTGAAGAGGGAAGGTGATTAAGAGAAATACCTTCTTTCTTACTCCCCATGGGTTCAAAGGAACGCCGTTTGAAAACCAGTGCCTAGTCTAGCCTCATCACTTTGCAGATGGGGTTTGCAGAAGGCATTGCGAAGGCTCCATGTTGTAGTAGAAAGAGTGCTCAATAAAAGGGCAGGAGATGTACGTTCTGGTCTAGGCCTTGTCCCAGTTAGTTGGGACCTTGGACAATTCCTTGCACTTCTCTGGGGTTCATGTTCCTAGTCTGAGGGCTGGTGTGCTCTCCAGCTCTGATTGTAGATTTTGTTGTCCTGGGTCACATACCAGGTTAGGGCTGAAAATAGGACTGGGCACCTGGTGCTGCTCTTAGGACCCCCCCCCCCCGCCCCCCGCCAGCTTCTCTTCAAGTCCTATAAGAGTACCCTCCAAATTGGAGTAGGGGCTCTCCTCCCCGGGATGCAGTAGGATGAGCTGGGTCACCTTTGTTGTATACTTTACAGGTATAGCACACTGTGTCTCTTTCACCCATTCATGTGGAAATTAGGTTATAACTTGGGGGAGGGGGGCCCCAGATTGTATTAGCTCCATAACTAAAACCATACACCTCTTTTAAAAGCAATATGGAATTTTTCAAGCTGAGTCATTGTTGACTTAGGCTCTCAATACCAGTGATCTGAATAGCAGATGAATTGCTGGCATTAAGAAATGCAAACACATCATTAATGTTCCTTTCCCAAAAGTTTTTTTCATTTTCACTTTCGAGGCATTGCTGTGTCAGGCTTCATCTATGAAGGGTTCTTGCCAATAACTTTCGGGACCTGTCCATTGAATTTTTGTTTTATTTGCTTCTCTGATAGCAAGAAACATCGTTAAGTTGCTATGGTATTAGAGAACCAGGTACTCTGCACCATGAAGCATCATCACAGGAAAGTAATCTTTATTTTAGTTGAAAATAGCCAGACTTCCCTATCTCCTTCATCTTCCTTTATTGAAACTAGTATTTCCATTTTATGAAATTTGCAGGAAATGTGACTGTTGCATTATGCATCTGTAGCTATTTTCATACCCCTTTTGCTTTCTTAGTGTCTTTGCATTCTTATTTGGAAAATGTCCTTTTGCTGGTTACTGTGATAATATTTGCACTTGGTAATTGAATTTGAATGCTTAAGAAGCAGCTTCCTATGGTGTAAAGAACATTGAATTGATAATGAAGAAACCTGGGCCTTGGCCCTGCCACTTGCTAGCTGTGAGACTTTGGCCAAATCATTTTCACTTCCTTGGATCTCAGTTTCTTCATTTGAAAAGTAAAGGGATTATACTAGCTGGTTCCCATTCCGCCTTATTTTATAGCTAATTTTACTTAATTGCCTTCACTCTGTAGATTGTGAGCTCCTTGAGGCTGGAAACCCTCTCATATATCTTTTGTCTCCCATCCCACCCCATATTTACTGATGGAGTCCAAACAGGTGACAAAGCTATTTTTCTAAGACGTGTGTGCACCAACTATAATGGCCACTTTTAGACTTTACACTCTTGGAGGGTGTGCCCTCCTGGGCAGCGTTTACTCCACATACTTTCTGCATTGGAAGGGACTGACTTGCCCAGAGTTACAAGCTAATAAGTGGTAGGGCTGTGTAATGAAATCTATCTGATTCCAAAATTTGTACTTATTTTATTAGGCTGCTCTGCCTCTCTGGGGTATAAGAATAAGCTATAGTTCATTCCCTTGAGGAATTTATAGTCAGTTGTAAACAATTCCAAAAACCCATCGCCAGTTGAGTCGATTCTGACTCATTGTGATCTGTAGGACAGAGTAGAACTGCCCCCATAGAGTTTCCAAGGCTGTAATCTTTATGGAAGCAGGCTGGCACATCTTTCTCCCATGGAGCAGCTGGTGGGTTTGCTACCCTCTCAGTTAGCAGCAGAGTGCTTAACCACTGCACCACCAGGGCTCCTTGGCTCCTTGGAAGGCGATCCCATATTGGTAGTCTGAAAGGTTTTCGTGTTCAGAGGCTGCACTTGGTGGTTTCATATAACAGTGTTGTGAAAAAATTGACAGCCACAGTACCAGCTTGTCTTTCTAGCCAACTTATTGGAAAAGTGAATGTTTTATTTCTGACTGGATTCAAACCCAAGTATAACAAGTAAACTTGTCTGACAGGGAGAAGATAGAAGTGTTTCATCACGTAATGACTTCTTAGACCTGTATTTTCTTTGACAACTAGAAAAATATCTGGGTAGTTCTTAATATAGAGATTTTCTTCATCTGAGAAAACTCTTTAGGCAACTAGATATGTTCAGACAGAAATATACATTACCCTTCAGTTATTTGTGTTGCGATCACTACACTTTATTTAATAACTTTTAAATATTTATTTTTTGTTAGATAATATCAACAGCAAAACATACATCAATTCAGCAGTTTCTGTATGCACAATTCAGTGACATTAATTACATTCAAGTTGTGCAACCCTTCTCACCCTCCTTTTCCGAATTGTTCCTCCCTCAATAAAATAAACTCACCACCCCCTAAGTTTCCGGTCTAATCTTTCTAGTTGCTTTTGTCAGTTTCCTCTTGTAGATTGTTCTTAAAAGAGCATAATGCTCAAGAAAGACATTCTTTACTAGTTAAACTAAACCGTTGTTTGATTTAAAGAAGACTTTAGGGGATATTTTTAGTTTAAGGTATTTAATAACTTAAAAAAAATTTACTGTGAAATTTGTTGAAAATATACATAACAAAACATATCTATCTCAGCAATTTCTACATGTACAGTTCAGTAACATTGATTACATTCTTCCAGTTGTGTAACCATTCTCGCTATCCTTTTCCAAATCATTCCACCGCCATTAAAATAGCCCCAATGCCCCCTATTTAATAACTTTTTGAATTGCAGCCTTTTAAAAATGTTGAAGTGGAGGTTTGTTGGCTAACTATAGCTAATAGCCTCTTGAAATGTAAAGAATTTTTTTTTGAAATATTGTTGAATTGTGCTTCGAGGACCCCTAGTGGTGCGGTGGTTAAAGCACTCAGCTGCTAGCTGAAAGGTCAGCAGTTTGAACCAGCTGCTCCGCCTGAGAAAGATGTGGCAGTCTGCTTCTGTAAAGATTATAGGCTAGAAACCCTATGGGGCAGCTCTGTCCTGTCCTGCAGGGTTGCTTCTAGTTGAGTCGGAATTGACCTGATGGCAGTGGGTTTCCTTTGGTGCTTTTTTGCATCTCCATTTAAAAGAAAGTTCAAAACTGTGGCTTCATCTATTGCAGTCTGCACTACTTAGGAATAAGACAAAGGAAAATGATTACCATTAATTTCCATAGGCAATTAAAAAGGGGTCTTTGTTCAGTAACAAATTGATTGTGTACAAATGAAAGTCAGCGCTGCATTAATATGAGATTATTAGATTCTTGAAATCTGCATCTTCGGCTAGAGCGGCTTTCCCTTCAAGGGAATTATTTCACTGGGAATAGTGGACTTAAATGCTTGGTGATTAAAAAGCGTCACTAGCTCTTTATTTTTCAAAAACACTAAATTTTTAGGTAGCAGGCTGGTGGTTGCTGCCTTTATTATACCATTGTTAATGGCCTGAAATCACTGAATTCCTTTTGAATGTTGCCGACCTATAGGAAATTTCATCCTCTGATTAATCAGTCAGTTGAAGAATGCACATCAAACCTCTGATAGATGAGGAGAGAAGGAAAAAAGGCTGCTGACCGCCATGGGAGTGGGTCTTGCTGCTGACACATGCCCAGTATTCATCAACAGCCACATTAACTAAAGTGATCGGTGATTTGATGGTGTGTGTGGATATAGAAGGAGTCCTCGTGGTGCAGTGGTTAAAGCACTCGGCTGCGAACGGAAGGGTCAGCAGTAGGAACCCAACAGCCGCCCCGTGGGAGAAAGATGTGGCAGTCTGCTTCTGTAAAAATTATAGCCTTGGAAACTCTGTGGGGCAATTCTACTCTGTCCTATAGGGTCATTATGAGTCGGAGTCACTGTGATACATCTTAAAGAATAAAGGGTTTGATTTTGGGTTTTGGTGTATACAAGAAATAATATTTTCTTGTGTACAGATGATCTTCTTAAAAGGTTTTTCTTACTGTTTACTTTCTTTTTTTAAATTAAGGTAAAACTTACATGTAGAAAAACACATAAATCTTAAGTGTAGCTTTCTGAATTTTTTACATGTTGTACAGAGCCCTTTTTCATATGATGGGGCATAATTTCCTTCTTCACATAATTCTTCTTAGTAAATTGGTAACTATCTGAGAGCCTGTACATGTGAGGCACTTAAGTCATGACTATGTTTAACTTGAAAATGTGAATGTTTAGGGATATTTAAAACTTTTCTAAGTCTGTTTAAGGTCATATACCTGATAAAGAATGGGATAAATTCATGAAGTACCACAAGTGTGAAAGCATTCTTTTATTAATAGATCTTTCCTATTTGTGGTATAGTTCCAGATTATTTTGGTCTCTGTTTGCCCGGCATTAAAATGAAATGGATAATGCTCACTGCTGGTGTGATTGTGATGGGTCTGGTACTCAAGACTGCCGTTGTGTGAACTTTCTGGAAAGCAGTTTGGCAGTGTTTCAAGAGACGGGACAATCCTTGATCTACTTATAGGAATCTAGGCCATAGAAATAGAGATGTGGACCAAGATATGTATACGAGGATGTTAACTACCATGATGTTTATAAATTGGAAAAGTAGAAACAATCTAAGTGTCTTAACCTTAGGGGAATGGTTGCTTTATGGAAGAGTATGGAGTCATGAAAAAAGTGTGTTTTGGGAATACTTGACATGGGACAATGCACACAAAATAAAATTAAACATGAAAAAAAGCAGGATATGGAACTATAAACAGTGTGATTCCAGTTACTTTTAAATATATATGGGGAAAGTGGAAGAAATAGATCAAAGTGCTAACAGTAGTTATCTCTTTGTTGTAGGGTTTTGGGTGATTAATTTTTTTCTAAGTTTTCTGCAGTGAACTTTACTAATTTTCATTCTGCAAAAAAGGTTATTTTTTTTGCAGTATGCCTGTATTATGTTTGGTTTTTTTCTTATAAACACAGAAGGAAAAATTGAGCTGAAAAGGCAAGAAATTAGTAATGGTAAGATCTGCTGGACTCTAGTACCTTTGAAGGGAGAGCAATGACCCTTTCTTAGAGAGATTAGTGTTATGGTGTTGCCTTCACGTCGATTCCAATTCATAGTGACCCCATGTGACAGAGTAGAACTGCACCGTAGAGTTTTCTAGGCTGTAGTCTTTTTTATTATACATACATTTTTCTTTATTTATATTATGTTTTAATACAAAGTTAAAGCTATAAAGCTATAGTTATCAAACTAATCTTGTAAGATATTGCCAGGTCTTTTCTGCCATGGAGCCACTGATGGGTTCCAACCACTGACCTCTGAGTTAGCAGCTGAGCACTGAACCATTGTGCTGTGAAGCCTCTTTAGAGCCATAATACAAATTAATAACAATATTACAAGTCAATAACAATAATATGCTTATTGGGGACCAGAACACTACTAAATGTTATTACCTCTTTCTCCTTACAGTAGTTCTCTGAGGTAGGTGGGACCATAAAACCTGCGAAAGCCGGAACCCGTGTAAGGTGGAAACCTGTCAGAGAAGAAAAACTCAAATATTTTCCCCTAAAATGCGTGGTAGAAAAGTGGTAAGGACCACACCCTGTCGAAGGTGGAAAACTTACGAAACCTGGAAAAACAAGGCAGTCCTGGCTAGTTCCAGCTCTCACAGGTTTCACCGTGTTACTTTCATTTTCTAGATGGGAACTGAGGCTTCCAGAGGACACTTGCTAGTTTAGTAAGTAAGGAGGTAGTCTGGCTCCAGAGCAAAGTCACTTCTGTTTTCATTGAGTTTTTTCCCCCAGCTGTGTTTGTTTTAAGAGAAAGGAGCCATTGATCTATTACATTTTTCTTTCTTGGTCAAAGTCAGGAATTGCCATGAAGTTAGTTATGTCTTCCCTTTTCGGGGCCAGAAATATTTAAATAATTAAGGACTATTAGGCAGAAGAGGCAGGAGCCCTTGTGGTGCAGTGGTTAAAGCACTTGCCTGCTAACCGAATGGTCAGTGGTTTGAACCTACCAGCTGCTCTGCGGGAGAAAGATGTGGCAGTCTACTTCTGTAGCCTTGGAAACCATATGGGGCAGTTCTCCCCTGTCCTATAGTGTCACTGTGAGTTGGAATTCACCCGAGGGCAGTGGATTATGGGGTACGCAGAAGAGGGAACAAACTAGTTCTTTGTAGCTCCTGGTGATAGATATAGGGTGACCAGTTTTAGTCCCCTCCGCACCCAGTTCAACCCTTGTTAGAGTGTCTGCTGTGCTTAGAGTACCAGTGATACAAAACATGACTCCTCCTCCCTCAGAGAGTTTGTACACCATTTATAAAACAAAAGCAATTTTTCCCTTACAGGTAACACGAAGGAACACCCTGTTTCTGTACCAGAAAGTAAAAAAACTTAAGAGGGCCAGTGGCCTGACTTTTTTCTGATGGTATCTTGAATTAAGTGTGACTGAACGTTTCAACGCAAGAATGCATTGACTGGGAAGACAGATTCCATCTTATTGTGAGAAATAACTTTTGAAGAGAGTGGTCCAAGTTCCTGCTTTAGCTTGAATAGGGGCTAATGTGGAGATTTTCAAGTTTACCTGGTTTCTTTTTACTGTTGTTTAACAAGGTATTTGCATATACATGCACTTATTTACTTACTGGTCATTCTTTTCTCTCCTGGGAGAGAGTATCAGGCCACCTGAAGTTCATTTGCAGTGTGAAGGGGGTTTACTGTCAGGCCTCAGGAAAAAATTGCAAAATAAGAGTTTTGAAAGCTCCTGGTGGGGGTGGGGGGATGTGTTTTGTTTCTGCTGTGTAACCATCACCACGAACAGGGCCTGACCCATCCACAGGAGCTTAGTGGTTTTTGAATAAAGGTATGAATTTTTGAATGAGAGAAGCCAGGAAAAGATAAAGCCTTTGGAGTCTTTTACACTTCTTTAGACTCTTGGGATTCCTCAGCGGATACAGAGGGAAGTACATTTTGCTTCTCAGCAGCTTTGTAACCTTGGACAAGTCATTGATTAATTTTTTAAATTTGGGTTCTCTCGTCTGTAAAATGAGCTTAAGTACCTACTCTGCCTGCCACAAAGGCTTTTTTTTTGGAGAATTAAATGCCGACTGTGAACATGAAAATGCCGGAAAATTGAGAAACCTCTCAGTTTGCTGGAGAATGAAACAGAACAATGTGGCTAATTCTAAACGTTCAGGTAACCAGCATCTTAGTACTACAAAGGCAGCATGATGGAACTTTGAGTCAGCGGAGCAGCACTTGCTATTGATTTGTCATCTCTTGGTCTTTGTACAGCTTGTAACTTGGCCCCAGGTAGCAGTCAGTTTTAGGGTCTTATCAGTGAGCATCTCACACATTTACAAGTTACTCCAGGTTGTAAGCCAAATAGCAGTTGAGGTTTGTTTGGTATTCCCAGTATTCAGATTGAGGCTTCTGTTCCTCTCTCTCATCAAGAAGCAGGGCCTGGGTCTGAGTCCCAGTCCTGTCACCCACCAGCTCTGCATCCATTGGACAAGGCATTTCAGTTCTTGTTGCCTCAGGTACTTAATCTATTTTAAAAAACAACAAAAAACCCAAACTTGTTGCTGTTGATTCCAACTCACAGCCATGCTATATAGTACAGAGTAGAACTGCTCAATAGGGTTTCCAAAGGTACAGCTTTATGGAAGTAGACTGCCACATATTTCTTCTGAGGAGCAGCTAGTGGGCTCGAACTATCGACCTTTTGGTTAGCAGCTGAGCATTTAACCACTGCACTACCGTCTATAAAAAGGGGAGTATAAGTAGTGTCAGGGGTCCCTGGGTGGTACAAATGGTTTATGGTCGTCTACTATCCTGTAGGTTGGTAGTTCAAATGTACCCGGTGGCACCACAGAAAAAAGGCCTGACGATCTGCTTCCGTAAGGTTTACAGCCAAGAAAACGATATGGGGCAGTTCTACTTTGTAACACATGGGGTCTCCATGAGTCAGAATTGACTTGACAGGTTTGATTTTTTGGTTTTAGTAATGTCTACTCCTAGGATGGCCATGGATATGAAAAGACAGAGCATTTAAGAGGCTCAGAGTAATCCCTGGCTCATGGTGAATGCTCAGTAAATGCGGTTATTAGTGCAGTGGTCCTTAGACTTGTCTTTTACAGAGCATTTGAAGAATATCGTGGTAGGAAAACCGATAGAAGTTTGCCAATTTTTACTTTTGCCAAGGAGAGCATTAAGGAAAGAAAAACTATTCCAACAGGATTCCCTAAAAACTAGGATCCAATATCAGAGTAAAAGATAGCCCTTCCCAAGGCAGTTTGGACCTATGTATGTGTATGTTTGTAATTCTCATTTTACATCGACTGGGGAAAACTTTGCCACGGGCCAGCACCAACAATATGTGGACAGGTATTTTTAATCAGACAGGAACCCTGGTGGTGCAGTGGTTGTGTGCTTGGCTGCTAACTGGAAGCTCCAGGGGAGAAAAGACCTGATGATCTGCTCTGGTAAAGATTACAGCCTAGGAGACCTTGTGGGGCAGTTCTGCTCTGTCCTACAGGGTCACTATGAATCAGAATTGACAGGACAGCAACTGGTTTGGTGTTTGGAGCTGGTTCCTCCCTCTAGAATGCCCTGCCCCCCTTCTCTGATCAGTGAATTCTCTCCTCATCCTTCCGCATCCTCTCAAGTATCCAGGATTCTCTTAGACCTTCCTCACCGGGATTTTGTTCCATTAGCACTTTGCTGGTGATGTTACACCGATCATTTGTTTTTGCCTAGTGATACGTGTTCACATGGTTCTGCATCAGTAGTCACAAAACACCAAGTACTGTTGCATTAGCTCTGTCCCTGTAACCCAGTTGTCCCCACAGGCAATGATGTTTTACCTGTTTCTTTTTTTTTCTTCCAGGGGTGTTTTATGCAGTTACAAACAAGCAGTTATGGATATGTATGACCCCTTTTTGGGAGTCCCTGATTAAGCACTGGACTACTAACCAAAAGGTTGACAGTTCAGATCCACCCACAGGTACCTCAGAAGACAGGCCTGGCAGTCTGCTTCTGAAAGGTCACAGCTTTGAAAACCCTATGGAGCAGTTCTACTCTGCACATCTGGGCTTGCCTTGAGTCAGAATTGACTTGATGGCAACTAACAGCAACAACAATGACCCGTTTTTGCATGATGGTAGTTGTGTTGTTGTAATTACTGTTCTTTGTCTTTTTCTTTTCACTTAATATTTTGGGAGATAATTCTTCATTAGTACAAAGGGAGCTTTCTCGTTCTTTTTTACAGCCTCATGGTATTCCATTGTACAGATATATCTCAATTTATTTAGCCTGTCTCCACTGATGGACATTAAGAATTTGTTTCCAGTTTTTTGCCTCTGCATTCAGTGCAGTAGAGAAGCTTGGACGTACATTATTCTGCATATGTGAGAATATACCTGTAGGAGAGATTCCTGGGAGTGGAGTAGACGGCTCCTACTTCTTGAAGCTTGGCAGATGTTGTGTTTTGTTTTCCACTTTGCCTGGTAAAGTGCCTGACCTGTGATGGTGCCTAGTTAATGCTTGAATGAAGGATAGAATGGTCTAGCTGGGAGACTAGACAGATTCCGGAAAAAATGAACACTCGTATCCCTAGCCAGTATATTAGGGGCTCACAGCTAAACCCTAAAGCTTGCAGACGTTCTGACAGCTGTCTCTGTGGCTTTGGGCATTACGCATAGCCCGTAGACACGGTTGGGAGGTGTCCGTATAGCTCGCTTAGTGAGATTGGATTCTTCAAAATCCGCCTCCTAATGTACAACATCCCTTTCCCCTGTGAGCTTACCCCCAGGGAAATCTTTTTACTTTCACGCAAGTGAAACTAGATCCTCAGAGAAGGTTATTGACCCCTGTGATGGTGATAATAATAGCCAATACTCACTTAGTCCTTTTTCTATGTTACTTTACATATGTTAACACAAGGAGTCTTCATTATGACCCTGTGAAATAGGTATTATACTTATACCTATTTTACAGATGAGGAAATGGAGGTAGTACATACTAGGTGGTGTAGACAAAGGATTCAGAGGAAAGAGTTTAAAAAAAAACAAAAACACTTTCTTCCCCCTCCCCCGCTCCTTTAGAAAGTACCAAGTTGTAATATAGCTCTACCCAGCTGGTTTTGTGCATGTTCATTTTCTCTCTCTCTCTCTCTCTCTCTCTTTCTGTAGCCCTACTTGTTTTTTTAATGTGAGGTTAATCACCTGTGATTTCACATATTGACCTTGATTATTGGGAAATGTTTCTCCTACGGAAAGGTATTTGGATGGGCATAGTGCATTCTTTGGTTTGTCCCCTTGATCCCTAGTTTGGCTTGCCTGTTAAAGATTTCCAGAATGATCTAGGAGTTTCACGCTAGTTCCAATTTCCCTTTCTTCTTTTTAGTAAGATCCTAATTAGACTTTATAGTATAGGTTTTTTTCATTTTAGGGTATTTTTATCTGACCTTATCTTAGCAAGATGCAATCAAACCCTCTCTCTCACTCATTTCTATAATGCCTCCTTGAAGCATTTGCTTTTGGGTTTTGGGGGATAGCCCTGGAAGTTTGGTAGGTGTGATTCTGAAGGCCAGGGCCAATGGCACGTTGTCATCAGCCAGCCTGGAAAGCTCACTTCAGTGCCCATCTCAAACGCATGTCTTCCCAGGAGCCTTTCCCAGATTCCCTGCCTGTTTCCAAGGTCTGAGTTAGCATCAGGGCTTCATCTAGATCAGCCTGTCCAGTAAACTCGCTGACTGTCTAGTACTGTACTACTATTAACCACGTGCTGCTACTCGTAATGCAGCCAGTGGGACTGAGAAACGGGATCTTTAATTTTATTTAATTTTAATTACTTTATCTGGCCAGAGTACTAGTGCAGATCTAGACTATATGCTCCACAAAAGTGAGTTTTCTTTTATTTTTTTCTACCTCCTAACTGGTAGAGGGCTGTGTGTATTTGATGAATGTTTGACGAATAGCCCTCAATAGCTGAGGTATTTAAGGAAAGTGAAAATACTCCTTAAGTTCTACCTCCCAGGGATAACCAATGTTAACAGCGTGTTTTGGTTTTAAAACCAGTTGCCAGTTTTCATTGGCATAGCAGTGCTTTCTGTCATCCTTGATTCTTAAAATCAGAATTTAGTCAAGATTGTTGTAGGTTTGGGAGTTTGAAGAGATGGAGGATAAGAATGTAGGCTGTAAGTGTGCCAGAAAGAAATACGACTAACATTATTGGTAAAGTAGCTTTCTAAATAACCAAAAAACCAGACCAAACCTGTCGATTCAGATTCATAGAGATTCTGTAGGATAGAGTAGAACTGCCCCATAGGGTTTCCAAGGAGTGGCTGGTGGATTCGAACTGCTGACCTCTTGGTTAGCAGCAGAGCTCTTAACCACTGCGCCACCAGGGTTCCATTTTTCTAAGTACTGGTGTGATAAGATGGAATTCAGTCTTCGTGATTAGAGTCCTTAGTAAAAATCTAGAAAAGGGAGGGATTAATCAGCCTTTTTTCCCGTCTCAACTCCTGATTGACTTTGCTAATGTTTTGTTTTGAGGATGAGTTAGGTGTTTGGGTAGTTTTGGCTCAACTCTTTCTCGAGTTGGTTGGGGTATTTGAAGAAAGCGAGATGAAAGGGGATTTACTACTTGCTGGTAAGATTGAGGAGCCCTGGTGACGCACTGGTTAAGAGCTCGGCTGCTAACCAGAAGGTTGCCAGTTGGAATCCACCAGCCGCTCCTTGGAAACCCTATAGGGCAGTTCTACTCTGTCCTATAGGGTAGCTATGATTTGGAATTGACTCGATGGCAACAGGTTTGGTTTGGTTTGGTAAGACTGAAGAAGCAGAAACAGGCCTACTCGAATTTCTTTTCCCTTCCTTAGAGTAGACAGCACCTTAGGCCAGGTTCTTTTCCTAGTGGAGGGGTGGGGAGGCCTGTGTGCGCACATTATGCATCTTTCTTGTGTAAAGAGTCTACTGATTACATTTGTTGGATTTCCTTGAATCCCTAATAGTTCTCCCCACTCCAAATCATGTTTTGGTAACTTCCATTCTGTACTGAAATGATGTGTTTACCTTCCAGGTGGGCTGGTGATGTTGGGGGGTGGAGAACACAGGTGGAGAGAGTGACAATAAATGATTAAACTGGGGAGCTCACAAGTGAAGGAAGGGAATTAAAAGGTTTTGGTGTTTTTTTTTTTTTTTTGCATTAAATACAACATGGGATCTTGGGTTGGATCCTGGAACAGAAAAAGGACATTAGTGGAAAAACTGGTGAAATCCGAATAAAGTTTGTAGTTAATAGTTTTGTGCTAAAGTTAATAGTTTTGACAAATGTGCCACGGTTATATTATCGTTAGGGGATGTTGGGGGAAGGGTATGGGAAACTCTCTGATATCTGCAGCTTTTCTGTAAATCTGAACTTACTCCAAAATAAGAAGGTGTTTTTATTTTATTTTTTAAAGCCGTAATAGCAAGAGCATCCAAGGGCTGGAGTGTTACCAAGGGGGTGTGCACAGAAATGTGGATTATTTATAGGGCCTTACAGAGCTTGGCTGCTAACTGAAAGGTCGGTGGTTTGAACCCACCCAGCACCTCTGCGGGAGAAAAGACCTGGTGATCTGCTCCGGTAAAGATTATAGCCTAGGAAACTCTTACCTACTCTGTCATATAGGGTTGGGTCACTATGAGTCAGAAAAAAGGAAACCTGATGGCACAGTGGTTAAGCACTGGGTTGCTAACTGAAAGGTTGGCGGTTCGAACTCACCAGCTGTTACGTGGGAGAAAGATGTGGCAGTCTGCTTCCATAAAGACTACAGCTTAGGAAACCTCATGAGGCAGCTCTTCTCTATTCTTTAGGCTCGCTATGAGTCGGAGGTGACTCAGTGGCAACAGGTTTGCTTTTGGTTGTTTGGTTATCATTATAAAGGAGCCCTGGTGGTGCAGTGGTTGAAGCACTTGGCTGCTAACTGAAAGGTTGGTGTTTCTAATCCACCAGCCCTCGGGAGAGAGATGTAGCAGTCTGCTTTTGTAAAGATTTACAGCCTTGGAAACCCTATGGGGCAGTTCTACTCTGGCCTCTTGGGTCGCTATGAGTCAGAATTGATTAGAAGGCAAAGGGTTTGGTTTTCTAGGAGCTATATCTGTCTCTGTCCCCTCCCTTCTTCATCTCTGCCACCCCTATGCTGAATGCCTGTGGCTCTCCCAGAGATCCTTGCTTCTGAGGTCTTAGGCTGTTTCCTTTTGTCTGGGATAGTCTCCTGCCACCTAACCTCCCCCTCCTCCCAACAAATTAAACCAAACACACCAACAGAGAACACCTGAAAAAAAAAATAGCTTGACTAATTCCTTTTAATTTTTGAGATCTGGCTTAAATTTCTTTTTCTCAGGAAGCCTTCCCTGACCCTGGCGCGCTCTGGCCAGTCACCCCTTGCTGGAGTTTGCCTCCTGCGTCTCCTCCTGTCATGATACTTATCATTACTCTCTGTTTTCTTGTCTCCCCAACTTTATAAACTTTATAAAGCCAGTACTTTATTCATCATTGTATCTCCAAGCATATAACCCAAGAACGTAGGCATTGTAGATGTTCAGGACATGTTTACTGAGTAAATCGTTTCCACAACAAGAAACCAGCCTGCCGCTCACACCTGCCCAGGCTCCACTGACAATTTCCCTCACGTCCTTAGGAACTGCGGACTGTAGTTGCTGTATACCAGCATATATACCGGAGATGGCCAAATCCCTACCACCGAGAGAGAAACTCAGGAGTATAGAGACGAGAAAGCACATTTTGTACAGCCTTATTCTTTCAAGCTCCCAGGGATCCAATTTAAGAACATATTTTGTTTTAAAATCTGCTTAGTTATATAGCATTGTCTTTTCCTGTACTCTGGGAATTTGTAGTTCATTTTCCTATAAAAGATAACGTATAGATTGTTTTAACCTCTTTTTCTTTGTAAACTGGTCAACAATTACTAATCACCTAAAAATGTGTTCAACCCTAGGTGGAATTCATAATACTATCAGATATGGCTCCTGCTTTTGAATTTCTTACATTCTAGTCAGGGGAGATAGAACATCCTTATCCCTGTTTGTTACTGTGGCTTAATAACATGAGGCAGGTAGCAAGAGGAGTAGGGGTCATTGTGGTGGATGGTGAGACACTATAAGTACTAAAGTCATCACCTCTGTCTTTAGTTCCCCTTAATGTGTGACATCTAAGAAACTAAATGGATGGTAAATTTGGGGTGTCTAGCTAGACACGGCTAGATGTGCAGATTTTAAGCAAAGAATTTGAACTTGGGGGTCTGTGAACCCATAAGGGTTGCAGAGGGTGGAGAAGGCCATGATAGGTTCAAAGTAGATGCCAGATTTTGGTTCTGTGTATTTTCTGCCAAGAGAGCTTTCTGTAGCTTTTGTCGAATTCTCAAAGGAATCCATGACCCAAAAAAGATTAGAAGCACTGGATTAGAGTAACACTGAGCCCTGTGGCCTCATTTGTCTCTCTCTCATTTTACCAGTTTGGGCTGGGCACTGCGTTTTGGTTTTCCCTGATGCTTATTTGGAGGGGTCCTTGGTCCAGGTGACTGCTGGCAAACATCTGAGGGAGGAGTGTGTGTAAGTTGTTCCTTTTAGAGTCTTGATTTGGCTCTCAGTCCTCCATCTGTTCTCATATTGTTTAGTAAAAATGTCTTTATATTTGAAATAATGATTACTGCTTTCCTAGATCCAAAGTATTTAGTCCTTCATTCATTGTATATTTATATGCCAGGGCCCTATGAGTCAGGATCGACTCGACAGAAACAGGTAAGGGTATGCTGAGCTTGGCTGCTAACCAAAAGGTCTGCAGTCCAAATCTACCAGGCGCTCCTTGGAAACTCTAGGGGGCAGTTCTGCTCTGTCCTATGGGGTCAGTATGAGTCAGAATCGACTCAAAGGCAATGGGTTTGGTTTTTTGGTTTTATGCTGAGTAGTAAGGAGCCCTGGTGGCGCAGTTGTTAAGTGCTCGGCTGCTAACCGAAAAGTCAGTGATTCGGACCCACCAGTCAGTCGCTCCACAGGAGAAAGATGTGAGAGTTGGCTTCTGTAGAGATTACAGCCTTGGAAATCCGATGGGACAGTTGATGACAGTGGGTTTGGTTTTTGAGTTTATGCTGAGGAGTGGTCATATAAAGAAGAAATGACTCAGTGCTGGCCCTGTGGAAGTTTTCCGTAATACACAGTGCAAGTGCTCAGTGATGGTAGCTGTTTGTCTCATGGGAACAAAGATCATACAGTCTTGGAGGATATACAGAGTAGAATAGAAATATAGTGGAAAGATTATCTGGACTTTACTCTGTGCGTTTTACTGAAATTTCGCTGTTGATTTATCCCATTACCTCACTGATACGTTTGTTGTAAACCTTCCCACGTGAGGGTGGAGCAGATTAGGTACTTAGGGCTATTGCCAAACTGGAGAGATCTGGTTGGAAACGTGACAGTGACTGAGGTCCAAGCTGTGACACATGCGTTCACAGTGAACGTTTTTAAGTACTGTTGAATCCGTTTCTTCCCCTCAGTGGACAAGAATATAAGGGTCTCTTAGCCATAGTCACTCAACAAGTATTTATTGGACACCCAGAGGGCGTGTAATACTGGACTGAACCTTGGACTGGGCTGTGTATTTACTGGGAGAGCAGATGAGATGATTGGTTTGTTGCTCTTTGGCAATATCCTTTGATCTCTCCCAGAAATCAATAGGTGGCAAGGTTCCTTCTGCTGGGAGGCAGGATGGAGGGGCTTTGCAAGTCAGATTGCCAGAGTTCCAAACCCAGCTCTACCACTGTCGAGCTGGGTAGCCTTGGCCAGGTCAGTTGACCCCTTCAAGCCTAGGTTTTCTCATGTGTAAAATGGGAATGTAAATATTACCTGCCCGTCAGGACTGCTGCATTAAATGAGATACTGCATGTCAGCTGCTTTGCAGAGGGCCTGTCACATGTTTGTTAGGTGCTGTCGAGTTGGTTCCAACCCATAGCGACCCTATGTACAACAGAACAAAGAACAGCTTAGTACCGCACCATTCTTATGATCGTTGTTATGTTTGAGCCCATTGTTGGAACCACTGTGTCAGTCCATCTCGTTGAGGGTCTTCCTCTTTTTCACTGACCCTCTACTTTCCCAAGCATGATGTCCTTCTCCGGGGCCTGCTCCCTCCTGATAACATGTGCAAAGTATGTGAGATGAAGTAACATAGTAAATCCAAAAACCTGTCACATGACCCGTGACCCATGTAAACTCAAAAACCAAACCCATTGCCACTGAGTCGATTCTGACTCATAGTGACCCTCTAGGACAGAGTAGAACTGCCCATAGGGTTTCCAAGGCTGTAAATCTTTACGGAAGCAGACTGCCACATCTTTCTCCTGTGGAGTGGCTGGTGGGTTCAAACTGCGGACCTTTCAGTTAGCAGCTGAGTGCTTTAACCACTGCACTACCAAAGCTCCTTCCTGTCATATAGTAAAACCAAAAACCAAACCCATTGCCGTCGAGTTGATTCTGACTCATAGTAACCCTGTAGGACAGAGTAAAACTGCCCCATAGGGTTTCCAAGGAGTGGCTGGTGGATTTGAACTGCCGACCTTTTGGTTAGCAGCCGAACTCTTAATCACTGCGCGACCAGGGCTCCTCCCTGTCACCTAGTAGAGCTGGATAAATGGGAGCTGTATTGTTCTTAGTTGGTGAGGATTATAAGTCTCGGAGTACTTGCCTCATTTTGCTTATTCATTAAGGATAATTACTCTGTCATTCAGAAGGAGTATTGTTCTGCTTACGTGAATGGGGAAATTGGGTACTCCTAGTTAGTATGGGAAACCCTGGTGGTGTAGTGGTTAAGTGCTACGGCTGCTAACCAAAGGGTTGGCAGTTCATATCTGCCAAGCGCTCCTTGGAAACTCTATGGGGCAGTTCTGCTCTGTCCTATAGGGTTGCTATGAGTCGGAATTGACTCAATGGCAAAGGGTTTGGATTTTTTCTTTTTTTAAGTTAGTATGAGTTGGAATCTACTTGATGGCAATGGATTTGGTTTTGGTTTTTAGTTAGTGTTAGGGAAGGAGCCCTGGTGGCACAGTGGTTAAGCTGCTAATGGAAATGTCAGCAGTTCAAACATAACAACTGCTTCTTGGGAGAAAGGTGGCAGTCTGCTTCTGTAAAGATTACAGCTTTGGAAGCCCTATGGGACAGTTCTGTTCTGTCCTGTAGGGTCGCTATGAGTCGAAACTGACTTAGTGGCAGCGGGAGTTAGTCTTAGAGGCTGTGGCGAAGTTTATTTTTGACTTGTTTATTCCGTAATTTTTGTTAGAGCATAGGTTCTTAATCTGGGGTTCCTGAGTTTTTGGTGTAAGTGCATATTTCTGGGGGAGAAAGTACAAATTTTCATCAGATTGTCGAAGGAGACCTTAACTGCCAAAAGATTAAGAATTGGGTAATCCACTTTTTTGATTGGCTATGTAGCCACAGTTAGAACCTTTGATCCCCAAATCGTCTCTTAGATATTACTGAGAGAACTTTCCAAGTTAAAAAGAACATAATGAGGATAAAAAACCTATTGCTGTTGAGTTGATAGGACAGGGTAGGACTGCCCCATAGGGTTTCCAAGGCTATAATCTTTATGGAACAGGATGCCACATCTTTCTCCCACGGAGCAGCTGGTGGATTAGAACAGCTGACCTTTCCGTTAGCAGCCAAGTGCTTTAACCACTGCACCACCAGGGCTCCTTATAATGAGGAGAGAAAGTGAATATTCAGAAGTCTTTTTGTGCTTTTGCTGAAGGGGTGGGGTGTGGTGGAGTATGAGTAGGTGAGATGAGTAGGAAAGAAAAGGGAGATTTCAGGAAGGAGTAAGAAACTGCCTAAAAAATTACATACCAGCTTCTCACCCTCATACTCAGTTCTTCCCACAGGTTGAGCCCAAGTGATCATTCTGCCTGTTTTCCTGGTTGGGTCTTCCCTGCCCCATACCTTTCAGTCAGACTGCACCACTTTTCTCTTGAACGTGTCTTTAGGTGTGTGTGCTCATAGCAGTCCCTCCTCCTAGAGCATCCCTTCTCCTGTAATTTGCATGTCCATGTCTTTGTGCTCTGGAACTCCTTTCAGATGCCGTCTTCCTGACTCTCACCGGCATGGAGCTCCTTGAGAGCTGGCCCTCTCACTCCCCTCGGTGTCCTCCGCAGGCACAGTCCTTTGCATGGAGTAGGCACTAGGTAAAGGATGTGGAGCTAACGCAGAGAACGATGCATGAGCAGAAGTTAACTGCACGCTGAAGGGAGGAGACGATGTAGATTAAAATTAATTTAAAATATAAAAAAGGATGAGATGCCAGTGTGAGTTCTGAGTTGTGGGAGAGAGCTTGGGGAACCCTCCTAGCCTCAGTTACAGCCTGGGTAGAGGAAGAACCTCCTCGAATTAGGAAGCAGGGATATGGGGAGTAGAGTTAGCAGCAGTATAGCCTTGACCAGGTCATGTTCCCTCTGAACAAGGATTATCTGAAAAATGTGTGGATCGGACTTTTTGAAATACGTATGTTAAAGATGTTGGTGAGCATCTGCCATGTGCCAGGTACTATTCTAGGTCCTGAGAATGCAGTAGTGACAACCAGACAGATAGAACCCTGCCTCTGTTCTAGAGGGATGCAGCACTGGGTGGGAAGTTAGTCCTTTGCAGCCTTCACAGCCTGTGCTTCTGTGATCTATAGAACGGGCGCCAGCTCTGCTTGGGATTGTCGTGAGGATCAAATGAGAAAGCGCTTTGAAGACTATAAAGTGCTCTTCTCTTATTGTGGGTGCCTGCCCTTGCTTTTGACATATAAATTTAAGCAGATTAAAAATGTTTAAAATGTGTATCGAGGTCACTGCCAGCATTTTTCCATCACTCAGTCCTCAGTGGATTTTTCATATCATAAGCAAATTAACACAGGAAGATTGATAGAAGCATTTTGCACTGATAGGCGTGTGAACTAATGATCCCAGGGTTTAGGTAGCTTTGGGTACTTAATTCTTTCAGTTATAAGTGAATCCCTTAACTGGATTGAGATGTAGATTTGTAATACCATCTTCACCAACTGAAAATGGAGTTGAAGAAGAGACATTTACTTATGAGTAGTTTCGAAGGGCTTCTACATTAGGTTTATTTCCACCTACCCATGAGTTCTTCCCATTTTTTTAAGATTTCAAACCATCTGACTCTGCCATTATTCTTAAGTGCAATTTCAGGTTGGGAAAACCAAACTTCTCTACTGATTGGGGCTCTTTTGACCACAGCTTCAAATGCAGTTGTTCTCTGAGTGGTTCCGTTTTGTGATTGGGCTCAGTATATTTAAGCACAACTCCCCTGTCCTTAGAATTTTTCTCAAAACAAAGAGTAAATGATGCAGTTAGGATGCAATCCATTGCCTGTGGATTTCAAGGAAAATTATTTTCCACACAACTTGGAAGCTCATGGATAGAGTCAGATTTCCTTGAAATGTGGTGGATTTATCAAAAGTGATGTGATAAAGTGAGATTCTGACCTCAAGGTTAGAGTTTTTTGCTGTGGAACAATGGGGTGAAATGTCTAAGGTAGCTTTTATTTGTGACTAAAATGTCACTTGTGATTCACTCTGCATAGCTGTAGTATTTTTTCTTTGAAACTTCAAACGGAGTTGACTTTGGTAACACTGTATCCTGGTATCTTTGACTCTGAGTGAAAGGAAAGACATGCATGTTCTCCTGCCATCTCCTGTGTCCTGTCTTCTTCTGCTGTTTTGTGGGTTACTGGTTTTGAGAGTGAGGTAATGGAAGGCTGAAACTTAGTATGTTGTTATTGCTGTTGTGTGCTGTCGAGTTGATTCTGACTCATAGCAACCCTGTATGACAGAGTAGAACTGCCACATAGGGTTTCCAAGGCTGTAATCTTTTTTTTTTTTTAACCTTTTTATTTATTTTTGTTTTTATTGTAGTGGTTTAAGTGAAAGTTTACAATTCAAGTTATTCTCTCATACAAAAATTTATACATAACATTGTTATGTGACCCTAATTACTCTCCCTATACTGTGACAGCACACTCCTCCATTCCACCCCTGATTTCCTATGTCCATTCAAAACCAGCTTCTAACTCTCTCTGCCTTCTCATCTCACCTTCGGACAGAAACTGCCCATTTAGTCTCATGTGTCTACTTGAGCTAAGAAGCATACGCTTCACGAGTATCATCTTATGTCCTACAGTCCAGTCCAATCTTTGTCTGAAGAGTTGGCCTCGGGAATTGTTTTAGTTCTGGGTTGACAGAGAGAGTCCGGGGGCCATGCTTTCTGGGGTTCCTCCAGTTTCAGTCAGACCATTAAGTCTGGTCTTTTTACTAGAGTTTGAATTCTGCACCCCACCTTTCTCCTGCTCCGTCAGGGACTCTCTGTTGTGTTCCCTGTCAGGGTGGTCATTGGTGGTAGCCGGGCACCATCTAGTTCTTCTGGTCTTGGGATGATGCAGTTTCTTGTTTATGTGGCCCTTTCTGTCTCTTGGGCTGATACTTTCCTTGTGTCTTTGGTGTTCTTCATTCTCCTTTACTCCAGGTGGTTGGGACCAATTGATGCGTCTTAGATGGCCACTTGCTAGCTTTTAAGACCCCAGACCCAAGGCTGTAATCTTTGTGGGAGCAGATCGCCAAGTCTTTTCTCCTGAGGAGCAGCTGAGTAGGTTTGAACTGCTGACCTTCCAGTTAACAGCTGAGCACTTAACTGTGGTGTCACCAGGGATCCTTGAATCTTAGTATAAGTGTTTTAATTTCTTTAAATTTGAGACTGGTTTTTTGTTTTCCATGGTGTTTTATTTTCCCATTGTCCTTATGGAGTCCTAACCCCTCAGGACTCATGTGGACACTGCTGTCCGATTGATAGAAAAGAGCTGCTTTTTCTAGCTCCTTGAAAGGATCTTCCCAGAATGGTGAAGTTACATAATCACTTTTTTTTGGGGGGGGGGGGTGGTGGTGGTGGTGAGTTTTCAAGTGAATTTTCTATATGAGTAGAAATAAAGTTTTGCAATGGGATGAGAAAAAATGAAATTAAAGTTCAGGGTGGAAATGTAGCATCTTCTTTCTACGGTTTGGGAAACGAAAGGTACAAGTTAGTGTTTACTCACATTTGAGTGCTCAGATAACTGAAATTATGTTAATTCTTAAAGTGTAAGGACAGCTGTTTCTCATCATTTTCCACTTTGGAAATGGTCTTTGTGGTTAACTGGCAAAAGTTCTGTTTCTTCTCTGAGGCTTGGGTGACATTGGTTTTCCCATTTAGTAGGTGGATATTGAATCCTTCTGACCTTAGGCGAGTGACTTAACTCTCCACATCTCAGCATTCTTACCTGTGATGAAGAGAATACCTACCCTTCACGGTTGCGTGTTGGAATCAGCAAGGCCGAGGAGCCCTGGTGAAGCAACAGTTAAGTGCTTGGTTGCTAACTGAAAGGTTGACAGTTCTAACCCACCTACCTGCTACGTGGGAGAAAGACCTGGTAACCTGCTCCCATAAAGATTACAGCCTAGAAAACCCTATAGGGCAGTTCTGCTGTGTCACATGGGGTCTCTGTGACTCCAGATCAACTTGATAGCACCTAACAACATCCACAAGTAAGTGATTGAATTCATGTCAAGCCTAAACCCCCAGCCTCCAGATCAAGACAATTGGAAAGTAAGGATCAGCAAGGCAAAGGAGGTAAAAAGTAATGTAAGAAATATGAGTACATACACAAAATACTGTGGAGAGCAGGTTTTTAAAGTTTGGTCTAGGTTGGTAAGAGACTGTCACTCTCACAGTGGAGAGCGCTCCTGAGAGAGCAAGTGTATTGTAGCAGTAGTGACGTCTGTTTTCTCCATAAAGCGCAGCTGTCTCTGTCTGTCCATTCTGTCTTTGCAGCAGTGCAGTGCTGAGGTTAAGCCATGTGCATGGGCATCCAAGGCAGACACCAGGGCCATACTAAGCTGGGTGATGTTGAACAAGTCACTTGACCTCATCTATTTCAATTTGTTGAGAGTTGATTTTCTGTGAAGCATTCAGTAAATCTCATTTTACCAGAACTTTACATTTGCCTTTCTCTGAAGGCAATTTATTGTACCCAGTGCTTGGGAGGAGGGCAGTGGTGGTTCAGTGATAGAATTCTCACCCTCCATGTGGGAGACCTGGGTTCAGTTCCAGGGCAGTGCACCTCAATGCAGCTACCACTCATTTGTCATTGGAGGCTTGTGTGTTACTATGATGCTGAACAGGTTTCAGGTGAAACTTCTATACTAAGACAGTCTAGGAAGATAGGCCTGGTGATAAACTTCTGAAAAATCAACCGGTGAAAACTCTGTGAATCACAGTGGTCCAATCCTGTTGTTTGTGGGGTCACCATGAGTTGGGGGCCGACTTGACGGCAACAGCAGCAGTACTTGGAAAATGCTCATACTGGGTTGTAGGCATGGTCTTATGTGACAAGATTGTTAGAAGCAGTAATAGACCAGCTAGAAGCGTTCAAGCATTTATTCATTACGCATGTTGTCAAATGGAGTATGAAGATGACAACAGCTGATGGCCCAGTGTCATCAGTCAGCTGGCCTGGAAGTCGGTGAGAGTCAAGCTTCTTTGTACTCTCTTTGGGGTTTACATTTAATCTAAGGTTTCTATTTTGTGAGGCATTTTTTTATTAATGGAAAACTGGAGTTAGTGGATGATGTGATGAAGGGCCGTAGGTGTGGTTAATAGTTGTTAACATCTGAAGTTAGCAGTTTTTATTTAGCCTTTTTTTTATACCTTCCAACACTTCTTACCTTTATCTTTCTCTTTTTAATTGTATGTTAGATGAAGGTTTACAGAGCAAATCAGTTTCTCATTAAACAATTAATACACATATTGTTTTGTGACATTGGTTGCCAGACCCGTGAAATGTCAACACTCTCCCCTTCTTGACCTTGGGTTCCCCGTTACTAGCTTTCCTGTCCCCTCTTATCTTCTCATCCTTGCCCCTGGGATGGTGTGCCCCTTTACTCTCATTTTGTTTTATGGGCTTGTCTAATCTTTGGCTGAAGGGTGAACCTCAGGAGTGATTTCAGTACCGAGTTAAAAGGGTGTCTGGGGTCCATACTCTCGGAGTTTCTCCAGTCTCTGTCAAACCAGTAAGTCTGTTTTTTTTTTTTGTGAGTTTGAATTTTGTTGTACATTTTTCTCCAGCTCTGTCCAGGACCCTCTGTTATGATCCCTGTCAGAGCAGTCTATGGCTGTAGCTGGGCACCATCTGGTTGTGCTGGACTCAGTCTGATGGAGGCTGTGGTAGTTGTGGTCCGTTAGTCCTTTGGACTAGTCTTTCCCTTGTGTCTTTGGTTTTCTTCATTCTCCCTTGCTCCAGATGGAGTGGGACCAGTGGAGTATCTTAGGTGGCCGCTCACAAGCTTTTAAGACCCCAGATGCTACCCACCAAAGTAGGATGTAGAACATTTTCTTTATAAACTATGTTATGCCAATTGAGCTAGATTTCCCTGAGACCATGGTCCCCAGCCCTCAGCCCAGTAATTCGGTCCCCCAGTGAGTTTGGATGTATCTATAAAGCTTCCATGACCTTGCCTTGGTCAACTTGTGCTGACTTCCCGGTATTGTGTACTGTCTCACTCTTTCTTACCCTTATCTTGCTTTAATATAATACCTGAAAATGACATTGAGGCAAGACTTAGAGATATCTAAATGACCTTTGAGCAGGTTGGAAACTCACAAGACTTTCAGGAGCTGTGGGTTTGAACCTGCTCCAGGTCCACCCAGGGGCTTCATGCTTTCAAGAAAGGTAAACTGTTTTGGGTAATTTTCTGTGATGAGGTCTTCAGGCTAGATCTTTAGCCAAAAAATGGAGGCCCTCACAAGAGTTGCAGAGACAGCCTTCTAGGTTTAAAGAGTGGCTTTGTCAAGGAAGAGGAGAAAAATCCTGCCCTTTGTGCCAGCTGAAGTCCTTCTGGCTTCCCTCACTAGTGGCTACATCCCAGAACTGAGGAGCTTTGCAGTCCTTTGCTGACTGCTGTGCGTGAGATTTGTTTTCAAGTTGCTTTTTAGAACTGGAGTGATTATTTGCTTGCCTTTCACCCCACTCTCTATGAAGTCCAAAGTTTTAGAGCAGTCATCAGTCAGACACCAGATACTTGGGAAGTATCTACTGTGTGTGGGGTTTTAGGGAAACATATGGAAGGATAAGAGAAGGTCTCTTATTCTGTAGTAACTTGATTTAGTCAGAAAGAGATACTGTATTGACTTAAAAAAAAAAGTACAGTTAAACTATACTGTAAGGAGCCCTGGTGGCACAACAGTTAAGCTTTTGGCTGGTAACAGAAAGGTTGGCAGTTTGAAACCATCCAGTGGTTCTGCAGGAGAAAGGCGTGGCCATCTGCTCCCGTAAAGATTACAGCTAGGAAACCCTGTGGGCAGTTCTGCTCCGTCACATGGGGTTGTCATGAGTTGGAATCAACTTGACAGCACCCAGCAGCAGTGACAAAAACTGTACTACAGCGCCTTAATTTTTAGAACTCAAAAATTATATCAGCATATATACCTAGGGAGAAAATTCCTGGGATTTAGTTTTGTGAGATTTTTTTTAATTGCCCTTTTGTATTTCATTTTCGATCTTATTTGCTGTTGCTGTTTTTATTTCCTCATTCTCTGCTGCTGTGTCACTTACTGCCCAATCAAGAAGTAGAAGTCAATCTAGATATTTCAAATAGAGATTTAATACAAGGAATTTGTTACAGAGCTGTTGGAAGGACTGGAGGCGCAGAGGGAGGGGAGGGGAGGGGGTATGTGGGGGTGCAGAGGGAGGGAGAGGAGGGGGTATGGAGAGGCAAAGGAAGGAGGGGGTGTGTGGAGGCACAAAGGAAGGGAGGTGAGAGTGGAGGCGCAAAGGGAGTGCAGTTGTTACCCAGAGATGAGGGAGCTGGCTTGTGGGCTGGAGCCCAGGAGTCCGCTCTCACACATGAGCTGCTGCTGCTGCTGCTGGACCATATTGCTGCAGTTCAGCTGGAACCCAGAGGCCAGCCCTCTGCCCAGGCTGCTGGAGCCTGTAGTGTGAGCCGTTGTCGGCAGTCCTCCACAGTCACTCCCTGCTGCTGCTGGAGGTGCACCAGAAGCAGAAAAAAATGGCAGCGCCATTTTCCTGCCATCCTGACTCCAGCCAGAGACAGAGGGGAGCCTGGGAAATGTAGTCTGCAGGCTTTCAGCCCTGGTAATGCAGAAGGGAATATGGTTGCTTGGGATGATGACTTTGTTGTAGGCGGAGGTGGGCAGAGAAGGCATTATGAAGGAGGTGAGGCTTATGCTGATGAAATTCAGATGGGTGGAGAAGAGGTCTGATGGCAGTCCAGGTGAGGGGTGTGGAGTGTGTGATGGTGTGGAAGCAGGGCACACAAGGCCTGTTCTTCTGGGAACAGCTTAGCAGGAGCATGGGTTCTTGTCGAAGGGTACTTGGAAATAAGGTTGGAAAGATAGGTCGGGGTCAAATTTTGGGGTGGGGATTGTGATAAAAACTGTTTTAAGATTAACCTAGAGCATTGTACACAATGATTTGGCCTGGGAGAGACCAGGGAGGAAGCTTACGATAGTCCAAGGGCAGAAGTACAGTTGTGGGAGTGCAGTTGGAGAAGAGCAGTCTGTCCAAGACAAGCTTTTAACCAGTATAGCTGTCAGGAGTAGGGGTAAGGTATTGATTGAATACAAGTTGTCCCTGACTTATGATGTATTCTAGTTACTACAAACTGCACTTATGACTGTTTTTTTGTTTTTGTTTTTTTTAATATCTTATTGTTAGTAATATGTATTGCATACAGTGTGGCAGCGTGCAATTTGCTGATGTCAGTGTATCTGTAAGATTGTATTTAATGTTTCTAACCCCCAAAGACAGATAAAGTTTGGATTTATAAAGTTACTGATAATAAAAGGCAATAATAAAACTGAAAAAAAAAATGAGGCATTTGACTTGCATCAGAACTGATTTATGACAGAGTTGTCAGAATGGAACCCTGTCCTAAGTCGGGGACTATTTGTAATACATTCTGATTTTGTGCTCGTTTTTCTGCATGAACTAAGTTTGTTGATTACTTTGTGATCTTGGAAAAGTCTTTGTCCTCTGTTTCTCATTTCTTCACTTCTCTGTAGGATGATCATGATACGTCAGACATTTCATGATGATCTAGGACTCAGTGATATTGGTAGGATCTGTCTTGAAGTGGTGCTAAAAATTCACTTTGCTCATAAACTGTGTTGGTAAGCCTGAAACCCGTGTAACCTCTGCAGGGACTTTGGTCACTTGAGGCAACACCTGTATTATTTGGACATACCTTTTATTTTGTTTTTTAGCCACTTCCTTATCCCATTTAGCAGGTATTTATTGAGCTGGGTTCTGTGTTCGGTGCTGAGGTTGAGTGGGAAGCAGAATAGGTAAAGACACTCGGTCCCCATCTTCTCGGAGTTAACAGTTTAATGAGACAGACATTAAAGCAAAAACAGTCACTAGGCCTCAGGGCCTTTGCATTTGCTCTTCCCTCTGCCTGGCCTGCTCTTCTTCCATATTTCCACATTAACTCCCCCGCCTCCCTCATGCCTCTGCTCTCATGCCCTCTGCTCAGTGGGTCCTTCTCTGACCATCCTTTTTAACATTGCACATACCTCCTCCCCGCACTCTCAGTCTCTTACCCTACTTTACCTTTTTTTTTTTTAAATTACTATTTTTAATTTATTTTATTTTTTGTTGTTGAGAATATAAACAGCAGAGCATTTACCAACTCCACCATTTCTACATGCACACAGTTCAGGGACATTGATTACATTCTTCAAGTTGTGCAGCCATCCTCATACTCCTTTTCCAAATTGTTCCTCCCCCAGTAACATAAACTCACTGCCCCCTGAGATTATTATTTTTTGAATTACGTGTTTTCCCTGACTAGACTGTGAGTTCCATGAAGGCAAGGCTTCTTGTCTGGTTTGCTCATGGCTGTGTCTCTAGTGCCTAGAACAGTGGCTGGCACAATAGTAGGTGCTTGCTCAGGAGTTTTTTGTTGAACGAATGAATGAATGGATGAATGAGAGGTGGGGCATCCAGGGAACTGAAAGGAGGCCACAATCACTAGAGCCAAATGAGGGAAAAGTAAGGTGGTAGAGTTGAGATCCCATAGGAACCCAAAGGCCATGTGAACTTGGGGCTTTAGCATTAGAGGACGGGAAGCTCTGAAGAGCTGTGAGCAGGGATTGGCAAGGTCAGATCTGCACAGAGCAGGGGCTGCAGAGAGCAAGAGTGGACGTGGGAAGGTACACGTGAGGCTGTGGCAATCCAGACGAGCGAGCTGCTCTGGCAGCAGTTATGTTCTCATCCTGAGTTGCATTTGAGTGTCCCTTTCAAGGGTGGGGATTGATTCCTACTAGTCAGGTTATAATTGCATGTGCTTAGGTTGTCATTAGCCCCAGGAGAGCTGTCTGTCTTCTTGAAGAACATCATTGTTTGACGATCCTGCTGACGGATGAGAGCTGTCAAGATAGCTTGGCTGTGAGAGGCCATTTGACTGGTTTGTGTCTCTGTGTGCCGGCCTTCCCCGCTGCAAGATTTAATGATCTGGTTAAGGAGAGAGGCCAGGCCTCTTGGCGACTCTCCAAATGTTCCACCAGTAAAATGTTAATATTACTGTTCTCAGAATTCTCCTGAATCATTTGCTGGCAACATGAGTGGCTTTTTAAACTTTGATTTTGCCATTTTGGAGGCTGCTTGTGCTTGTCCTTCTTGCTGTAGGAATTTGAGCTGCTTTGGCCTCTTGGAGAAGACCTTTTCCCTTGCCTTTGCCTTTGAAAATTGCCTTGAGTAGCCTGGGAGAGATAGGAATGCGTTTGCCTTCTGACATGTTCATTGGTAGAGTAATCAAGGCAGCCCTTCATAAAGGTCACTTTGGAAGAATATTAGTCGGGTACTTAGGATTCTTGGCATTCTTGTGGAATGATACAGGTTTATGGCCTTTTTTATTAAGCTCTTAAAATCAAATGGTCTGTAATTAGAAGCAAGCACATATAAAACTTTGTAACTCCAGACAACACTAGCCTTACTGTATTGGCTTACGAGTGGAGTTTGCGCCTGCAGGAACATGGGTCTTGCTGGGGGGAAAGGGAAGGGTGTGAGAAGGCTGTATGGAGCTTGTTCTCCCCTGGCCCTTAGCATCTGCTCACTGCAGCCTGGACGGTGTAGCGTGTGGACGACAGCCTTAGAACTCAGCTGCCTTTTGAGTGTGCCTGACCTGGTTTTTAGCTCTCCTAATTCAGCTGGTTGAGTTGAGCTCTCTGGTAGATAGTCGATATGGGAAATGGAGTTGAGTAAACTAATTTTTTCGAACTCCTGTAGAGTCTTGACGAGCTTTGATACATTTTTTTCCTGCAAACTTTTTTTTTATTGTACTTTAAGTGAAAGTTTGCAGTTCAAGTTAGTTTCTCATACAAAAATTTATACACACATTGTTATGTGACCCTAGTTGCTCTCCCTATAATCTGATGGCACACTCCTTTCCACCCTGGATTTCCCATGTTCATTCAACCAGCTCCTGTCCCTTTTTGCCTTCTCATCTCGCGTCCGGACAGGAGCTGTCCATTTAGTCTCATGTATTTGATAACGTGTGTTTTAATCACTGTCTTTGAAATGGCCCATTCTGGTGTTTCAAACAAGACAGTGGAGGAATATTACAAATTCAAGGACTGACAGGTTATTACAAAATAAGCCCCCACCCCAAACCAAACCAAACAAACAAGTGACAAACCCCCCCACCTTATTCTGTTGTGTAGGATTCATTGGGCAAAGAAGGGCTTAGGAAGGTGCGTGCTTTCTCTTTATCTGAGTGTAACATAAGGCCTGGTGAAGAAAACTGAGGGTCGGTGTACTTGATCTGGCCTTTTGCTACATACAGGTTATATAAGTTTACATGCCCATGCCGGTGCTCTTGAGGGGAGTTAACAGCCAGAAGGGGTCGTCGTTTTATGGTTGGCAAAATTAAGCCCCTGACAGGCTCTCATTCACAGTGGATCTTCTGAGCTGAAAGTAGAAATAACAGGTGGACACCGGTGAGTGATGTGAAGGAGTTGGGAAGATAACATGCCTGAGCAAAGGCACTGGGTTGAGTCAGTCCTGCTCTTCCCTCTTCATACTGTATTAGTCACTTTAGCCATATTAAACAAGTTTTCATTTAAGATTTTTAAAAAATAATATTTTGTTGTGTTTTTGGTAAAAGTTTACGCAGCACGTTAGGTTCCCATTTGACAAGTTCTGCACAAGTTGTTTAGTGGTATTAGTTACATTTTTCACAACGTGTCACATTCTCATTGATTGCTTTCTGGTTGTTCCATTTCCAGTACTCTCATTTCCCTGCCCCTCATTTAAGATTTTAATCCAGTAGATGCTGTGGGTAGTCAAGTCAGGTCTGCTGATTAATGGTTTTGTAATAGTGAAGTACTTTTTCTATTCTTCTTTCTGGTGTGAGTTAGAAATCAGCAGTAGCTATTTGTTGTACATCAAATTTTTTTAAAGACTTTTCACAAGAAAGTAGCTGCCATATGCTCCTCCCAAAGGCTGTGTGTAACCTGGGGAGTGGGAGGTAAGGTCACTTCGGGAAAAGCCCGGTGTGTTTGTGCTGGGATGAAACAGTGGAGGCATTTTATGCATACAGAACTGAGAAGGGTATGTTGTCAACCTGATGGGGAGCTCCACAGGACAGTGAAACTGAGTATGTTTTCTATAATTTGGACCAAGAAATGTGGTTTTCTGTATAGCAGCCAAATACACGAGGTCAAGGTGCTCTCTCTAGCAGGTAGGAACAGCTGTTGTGGATGAGTAGGCAGGGCCTGTTTTCCTTAAGTCTCAGGGCTGAAGCTGTGATAAGAGATGACTCATTGATGTTAAGGAAAAAATCACTGGCCAAGCACTTTCTAAGGAATGGTGGCTGATAAGGAGGAGCTAGTTACTATTCTGGTCTGTTATCTAAGGGAAAATCGGAGCTAGCTTTTGATAGAAAATGCCGTTTATTGAATTCCTTATATGACCACAAGTGCTTTCTTAGTTTTTTTTTTTTTTTGGTTCCTCAGCAGAACATGTTACTTTTGTAAGTTGAAATTTATCTTCCAGTGGTGGGTAGTAGGTAGGTGCTCTGTAGAACTTGGAACAGAAACTCATGAAGTCTCCATATGGCGAGGGCAGAGGTGGTTGCTGTAATAAATGGTCCTGGCTGAGTGCCACTCCCTGTCTGTCCCCTTCGCAGTCATTTTGATTCTAGGATCTTGATTCATCCTATCGCCACGGCTACCCACTCACGTCCAGAGCGTGGTGTAGAAGCAGCTCTGGGGTGGGGGTGAGAAGTGGGGAAGAGACCGTGATGGAGCTCCCTGTTCCTGTTCTCTGGGCCAGGACAGCAGTGAGATGTGACCCTGGGGGCATGGGGGACCCCGACCCTGAGTTCTAGCTGAATTCCTTCTTTTTTCTCTGTCTCAGCTTTCTGTGTGTACTAACCCTGACTGACTGACCAGTCAGCCGACTTCCCTTCTCTGTTACCTTCCTCATCTCTGACATTGGGCCGATCTCTAATGTGCTTGGCTACCTGCTCTAAGGAGCTTTACCTTCAGGGGGCTTTTCATTTAGAGAGAAAACAGATACACATTCCTCTAGAAATCCTTTTAGTTGTTAATCCCAAGAAGAATCTTTGGAATTTTTCTCAAATCCGTCAATTTTCTTCAGATTTTGCTTCTTAGTTATCTGCCCTTTCCCCTCAGCCGACTCCCCTGACAGTGAGCCACAGGACCAGCGGTTTCAGTATGGGAAGGAAATTATGGCCTTGAGCACAGTCAGAGGGAATCTGGCTCTCAGGCGCTTCCTGTGAGCCACCACGACATTCCAGAGCCTGGGCCCTGACAAGGCTTTTCAGAGGAGCCTCTTGCCCACCACTGTGCCAGTGTTTCCAGTCCTCGGTAGTTGTTTTTCATGGTGCTTATTATGCCCAGGTTTGACTTGGCCTTTACATGGGAAGCATTTACCCAGTGGGCTGAGGGGAAACTAGCAGGCCAGGGATCTGAGGGAGGAGGGTGAGAGTGTGCACATGCTTCAAAATCCCGTTTTTTAGCCCAGGCTTGGCCATGTCATTCTTGCACAGAAACCTGTGGTTTCTCAGAGCCCTACAGAATATTGAAGGCCCTCCACAGACTTGCCCCCAGCCTGTCCATGCCACTGGCAACCCTGTACCCCCAACCAGCCAGACTCCCGGCCCCTCATGCCAGTGCTCCATGTTCTTGTTCTCTGAGCCAAGAGAACAGAGAGGGAGAATGGAGGGATGTGATCCTGGGGATGCGGGAAACTCTGGGTTCTCTGACTAGCTGAGTTCCTTCCTTTCTCTCTGTCTCAGTAGTCACTAATCTGGATATGTTTACTGAATGAGAGAAGAAAGGGTGTGGGAGACAGATGAGGAAGCTCTTTTGATGCTTTTGGCAGAAGCTTGGGAATTAGACCGCCAAATGTTTGGGTATTAAAGGATACATAGTTTTTGGGGATGGTATGAGCACTGTGATGCTAAAACCACAACCACACCAGTGAGAATACAACCAGTTGCCGTCCAGTGGAGCTGTGCTCCATAGGGTTTTCAGTGGCTGATTTTTCAGAAGTAGTTTACCAGGTCTTTCTTCTGAGGTGCCTCTGAGTGGACTCAAACCTCCAGCCATTTAGTTAGCGGTCATGTTAACTGTTTGCACCACCCAAGAACTCCAGTGTGATGTTGCTGTTGTTGAATGCCATTGAGTCGATTCTGACTCACAGCGACTCTGTAAGGCAGAGTAGAATTGCCCCATAGGGTTTCCTAGGCTGCAATCTTTTTTTTTCCTTCCTTGTAATTTAGATGAAGGTTTACAGAACAAGTAGTTTCTCATTAAACAGTTAGTTACACATATTGTTTTATGACATTGGTTAACAACCCCCACGACATGTCAACACTCTCCCTTCTTGACCTTGGGTTCCTTAGGCTGTAATCTTTATGGGAGCAGATCGTCAGGTCTCTCTTCTCCCACAGAGAAAAGTATAACTTTTATTACTTGCAGTCGCCTGTTTTAGGACTGGCAATTTATAGAATAATGCAGATGAGTAGTGAGGAGTAATTAGAAATAATGGGCAGAAATTTTCATGTCATTTTGATTCGAACTTCTCTTAACCATTACACCAACAGGGCTCCTTCATATGATGCTAAACGTATGTAAATCACAAAGTGTTACGAGCTATTTTTAAAAAAACTTAAAAAAATTTTTTTTAAAGACAATTTATTAAAAACAAAAACACTTTATATGGGACTCCAGCATACAAAAGAGATCAAATTGGAATTGCTTTGGTTGAAGTGAGGCTGGAAGGGCTGATGTGCCACCTGTTTGACCTTCTCTGGAGTTGTGAAGAACTGCTGGTACATCAGGGCTTTCCAGAGCAAACGTTTCTCCTTACTTTCTGCAATGAGGATTAGTCACCTGTTTGACTGGACCCAGGCAGGTGGCCGGTGTGGAGCAGGGGGAGAGTGTATTGTAGTGGTTGAAAGAATGAGCTGTGTGAACTTGAGTTGCTTCGTCTTTCTGAATTATGGCCTTTGTAAAAGCTATACAGAATAGTGTAGAAAACATGTACGATATGAACAGTTTTGAAGTGAACATCCATGAAGCTACCACCCCAGTCAAGAATAGAACCAAAGCTCCACTTGAGCCCTTTTTCTATCATATCTCTTTTCCTCTCCTCAAAGCGGGGACCTGAAATCCACTTTTCACATACTGAGGCAGTAAATACTTGGATAGAAGTAATGGTATTTTTCATAATAACTTTATGTTAATAATGCCGACATGTAACAGCTTTTCAGTCAGAAAATCAAGTTTGTTTTAAAAATATTCACTCATCTGGTCATCTCTTCTAAAAGAAAAGAGGGATAAATGCCCCAATTTAGCAGATTTCCAAATATGATAAATTGAGCCTAAGGCACAATTTTGTGCTGACTCCAGGCGCCTCCGCATATTCCACCTTGTGGCTGTTCATTTTTTCATCTCTCTCATACCTCTGCCTTTAACTTCATTTGAAACAAGGCAAGGATGTAAGTAAATATGAAGGCCAGAAAACGGAAGGGGTGAACATGGGTACAGGTATGATGGGGTTCCATCCCGTAAGTTGGTTCTGACGTTAAGTCGAATACCGGTTTTTTTTTTTTTTTTAAGTTCTCATTGTTACTGTCTTTTATTATTAGTATTTTTTTTTTAATATATATTTTATTGTACTTCAGGTGAAAGCTTACAGAGCAAATAGTTTCTCATGAAATAGTAGTACACATGTTGTTTTTTGACATTGGTTAACAACCCCACAACGTATTAAGCCTCTAAATTCTCAACCTTTTTTTTTGATGAAAATTACAGATGGCCAAAGATACACCGTTTCAAAAATTTCTACATTCACAGTTCAGTGACAGTGACTACGCTCTTCCAACTGTGCTGTTATTCTCACTTAAGATGAAGGCTTACAGAACAAAATAGTTTTTCATTTAACAGTTACTACACATGTTGCCCTATGACCATGGTTAACAATCTCACAGCACATCAAGAATATCCTTACTCCACCTTGTGTTCCCTATCACCAGGGGGCTTCCTTGTCCCCTTCTGTCTTCTGGACCTTGTCAGTGGACTGTTGTACCTCTTTACTCTCATTTGTTTATTTATTTATTTATTTATTTTTATTTTATTTAAACACCATTTCAAAACTTTTTACTTACACATTTAAGTGATATTGACTATGCTCTTCCAATTGTGCTGCCATTCTCGCCCAAGATGAAGGCTTACAGGACAAAACAGCCTCCCATTTAATAGTTACTACAAATGTTGCCCTATAGCAGTGGTCAACAATCTCACAATACAGTGACAGTGTCCTTATTCAATTTGTGTTCCTTATCATCAGTTTCCTACTCTCCCTCTGCCTTCTGGCCCTTGTCACTGGACTCCTGTACATCGTTAGTCCCATTTAGTTTTACTGGGGTGTCCATTCCCAGGCTTAACATCGAACCTTGAAGGTAACTTCCCCTCTGAGCTGAAAGGGTGTCTGGGGGCCACACTCTCGAGGTTTCTCTAGTATTCTTTAGGCCAGTATATCTGGTCTTCTTTTTTTTTTGGGGGGGGGAGTTAAAATTATGCTCTACATCCTACTCCAGCTCTGCCCAGAACCCTCTGTTGTGATCCTGGTCAGAGGAGTCATTGGTGGTAGCTGGGCACCATCCAGCTGTACTGGGCTCAGTCCCGTGGAGGCCTTGGTAGCTGTGGACCATTAGTCCTTCGGACTAATCTTTTCCTTGTATCCTGTTCTCTTCGTTCTCCCTTGTTCCCGAAGGGATGAGATCAGTGGAGTATCTTAGATGGCTGCTCATAGGCTTTTAAGACCCCAGACACTACTCACCAAGGTAGAATGTAGAGCATTATCTTTATAAGTAGTGTCATGCCAATTGAGCTAGATGTTCCCCGAGATCATGGTCCCCAGAGCCCTCCGTCCAACAACTCAGTCCCTCGGGGGGTTTGGATGTGTCTATAGGGCCTCCATGACCTTTCCTTGTGCAGGTTGTGTTAGTTTCCCCTGTAGTATGTACTATCTCATCTCTCACCCAAGTTACTACTTACCTATTAACTATTTAGTATTCCCCCCCCCCCCCATCCCTGGTAACCAACAAGGATTGTTACATTTTGCATGTGAATAAAATAAATAAATCCAATCTTTATTTGTCTTTGGGGTTGGCATGAGAATGATAACATTAGCAAATTATGTACGGCAACACTGTGTGTAGTACATATTACTAACGATAAAATGTATCAAAAAAAAAAAAAGGACCATTTAAGTGTGGTTTGGTCGTAACTCGAATACGACCTAAGTTGGGTACTGCTTGTATTGATTTTGTTAGTGTGCAGCATAAATTAGTTCTTTAACCCATGGATCGAAATTTGTTCCCTACTAAAATTTGCTGGATTTAGAAGTTGATTCTGTTTGTTCTGGTCCCTTGTAGCCATTGTCCTTAGCTTCATTAAGGTGCATTCGATAAAATTAAAAAGTGACTGTTCTTTTTATGAAAGTTTATGCATGTACTATAACTTTTATTACTTGCAGTCACCTATTTTAGGACTGGCAATTTATAGGATAATGCAGATGAGTAGTGAGGAATAATTAGAAATAATGGGCAGAAATTTTCATGTCATCTTGAAATGCCATCAGGGGAATAGTAAGCCTTACTGTTGGACTTGAAAATAAGCTGACCTATTTTTCCCAATTCACAGAAATGCCTGTTTCTTCAGCACTGTCCTCTATTTGCAAGGCACATTTCTCTGAGATGGTGCCTCCACTCTCTTACATATTCAGAGACATTTTTATGGAGAACATTTTTTCAAAAAGAACTTTTTTTCTGAGAAGATTCTTTTTTTTAACTGAGTAGATCACACGTACTCAGAAACAACTACTACTGAACTAATGTTATCAGTTTTATAGACCATTTAAAAAATCAGTGTATCATTGGCCTTAATATCAGGAAATCCAAAAGTGAGTCTGGCTGTTTTGGGGGGTCTTGTTTTGGTGAGAATCTTAGCTCAGTGTGGTAAGGGTAGATATTCTGTGATACATGGGCTTACTGGAGTGCTTTGAATTTTGAATTTGCCTTGGTTTTTCATTTCCTTTGAGATGGAATATTTTTACAGCTTATCAGAAATCCTGTTTGTTTTTTGTTTTTCTTAATATAGGTAACCCAATAGAAATTATGCTGGATCAGTAGGGCAGATTTCTTTGCTTGTGATTTTGTCTTTGTTTATAATTCCTTATGCTTTGATCAGACGGCTTGATTAGCACTCCATAGCTACCTGGTAGTGAGCTGCTGAGGATAAAGTTTAAGGAAGTGCTTTTGCTGAAAGCAGCCCCCTTTATTCACCAGAGGAATTTGATTTCCTCCTGTGAACAGCTTGGCTTAGAAATTTTGTTTTTCTGAGACTAGCTTGTAGAGTTCTACATGCCTCAAAGCATGAGAACTGTGTCTGGGTGAAAAATGGGCTGCTGGCTTCATGTAGGGTGGGCCGGCTGGAATGCTGAGGTGGCAGCATAGGTCTGTTTTCTACCCTGGAATTCAAAGGTACCTTTACCAGGGAAACAAACAAATGAAGACATTTGCCAAAATTACCAACGGAGCGTCGGGGACTCTTTCCTAGTTGCTCTTGAAAACATTAACGTTGGCCCAGATTATTTTTAGAACAGACACCTGCGTTATCAGTCCTTGGAAATCTTTTGATCCTTTGTGTTTTCCATGCTGGACTCTCTGGAGAGTGCTCTACGTAGTTTGCAGAGGGTATAGTGAGAGTGGTTTTGATGAGAGGGAAGAAGGCAGTGGAGAAGTGGGAAGGATTCTGTTGACAAAATTTTGATTTCCAAACACCAGGACCAACTACCACCGACAATAATCCCTATGTAAGACAATGAAAAGGAGCCATGGTGGTGCAGTGGTTAAAGCTGAGGGAAAGGTCAGTGGTTAGAGCCCACCTGCCGTTCTGCGGGAGGAAGATGTGGCAGTCTACTTCTGTGAAGATTATAGCCTTGGAAACCCTATGGGGCTGTAAACCTTCTGTCCCTATAGGGTTGCCATGAGTCGGAATCAACTCGACAGCAACGAGTTTGGGTTTTTTGGCTTTATAATGAGAGCTGAGTGCACATACCTAGTGTCCAGGAAGAGCCCATCTGTTGCATGAGATTACATGTCTCAAGGCCGAATGGTTAAGCACTTAAATTAGTCGTTCCAAAAATCCAGATGACCCATTTCAGAGATTTCCTGTACCCTGAGCACTGGGGATGTGGTGAGATGCCATGGCTATGAGGAGATCCTCCCTCCCACACCAGATAGGAGTAGGTGTGTGTAGCCTAGAGTAGTGGGAGTAACCTCTAGTGCTATTCTGGGCAAATATTATTTGCCCTTTGCTTCCTTTGTAAATCCATGGCTTTCTGTTTAGCTCTCCCTCTTGTTATTTTTATTTGCATTGGACTGAAAGGTAAAAATATAATTGCCATATTCAAATGGAGCTTGCTTTTATGTAAGATGTTCAACTCCTTAGACTGTTAGTTGGTACGGTGAAGAGTTCAGGTGACCATGTTTCCAACAATAAAATAGCATCAGTAGGGTAAAAGATTATTTTCATATTGGATTCTCACAGGTGAAAATACATTCTGTTCCTAGTCTGACCCCTGGCTGCCCTTCTACGTTTTTACCTCCCATACATGAAAACTCTGTTGTAGTCAGTCTGTCCCAAAATGTGTCGTGTCCTTTTCCATTGTGGTCACCGTTCGTGTCTTTTCGCATCTTTAGAATGCCAGAACCACCTCTCCAAACCCTGCCCGTCTTTTTAAGTACCAGTTCAGATTTTACTTCTGCTCTGATACCTTTCCCAGCCACCCCAGAAACAAGTGATCTTCTTTCTCTGGACCCCAGGAAATGGTCTATACCATTTATTATCTTGTCGCTTAGTTATTTTTCGAGTATAAGTGTTATATCTCAAGGAAATTATAAGGTCCTCACCAGCAAGGACAGTGCCCCATTCTTCTTTGTTTCATCACACGGCTGTAGTTCTATAAATATTTAGTATTTGATTTGGTTGATGGACAGTTTAGTTCTCAATTCTAAAGATTAGCAACTAGAGTAATAAAAAGGTTAACCCCTCCGAAACCTTATGAAAGAAGGAGGGAGTTTAGTGGCTCTCTAACTGGCTGACTAGTATGTCACTAAGGAGCCCTGGTGTCACAGTGGTTAAAGCGCTCAGCTGCTAACTGAAAAGGTCAGCAGTTCGAACCCACCAGCAGCTCCATGGGAGAAAGATGTGGCAGTCTGCTTCCGTAAAGATTCCAGCCTTAGAAACTCTATGGGGCAGTTCTGCTCTGCCCTATAGGGTCACTATGAATCAGTCAACTCGAGGGCAGTGGGTTTGGTTTTGTCAGATTCCGACAGAAATCACATACAGGAAATGAAGACTCCCTCCCAGTATCTCAGTGAGCTTCCAAAAGATTATAGATTCCTGTTTACAGCCATATGCCTGACACATCATTTTTACATTTCACCAACTTGAAGCTTCTGTACATTCATCTGAATTTCACAGATGAATGAATTAGATGAATAAGGACTTGGACTCCGCTTCCAACTTTTCTTCTCCAATTTACCTTTATTCAAAAGGAAAAACAAACGAACAAAAACCTTAAGAACATTTACTTTAGAGTTTATTCATCAAAAAATGGAAGCATTGAGTTTTAAAGAAGTTGTAAATCCACTGGTTCGGTAGGCCTGGAGAGCAGCACTCTCTCCATATATCCCATCCTTGCCGGCCACTTTGGCAAGTAAATTCCTCTGGAAAACTCTCTCCTAAGAGTCTGTCCACAGGGAAAATGCTTCCTACTTAGATCTATTTTCCTTTTGCTCCTCCTCCTCTTTCCCCAGTACTTATCATCATTTATCTGCTTAAACTTTTTTTTCCTGATATTTATTGAGTTTTTGTTGAAAGTTTACACAGCAAATTAGGTTCCCATTTGACAATTTCTGTACAAATTGTTCAGTGACATTGGTTACATTTATCACAATGTGTCAACATTCTCTTTAATTGTGTTCAGTTTGTTCCCTTTCTAGTGCTCTAGTTTCCCTGCCCCTTATCTTCTCATCTTTGCTTTTGAGTAATTGTTAACCTTTTGGTCTCATACTAAAGGTTTTCAAGTAGGGTACCGATCTTAGGGTAGTTTCCTTTGTTTTGTGTGCCACTCTGGTATTTTGCTAATAGGTGATCTCAGGGAATAGGCTTGGTTCTGAGTTTAAAGAGTGTCTGAGGGTGCTAGTCTTTGGGAGTCCTCTGTTCTCTACTGTTCCAATTTGTCTGTCTTCTTTTAAATAAGAGTTTGAGTTCTGATCCATATTTTTCTCCTGCTCTATCCAGGACCACCTGTTGTGACCCAGGTCAGAAAAGTCAGTGGTGGTAGCTGGGTACCATCTAGTTCTTCTGGTCTCAGGGTAGATGAGGTTGTGGCTTGTGTAGACTTATTTCTTCTCTGCTTAAAGCAAACATTTTTACCAGCTGCTGCTGATAATTCATAGCTTTAAAAACCCACCCAGAAATTTAAGGTGTTGAGAAATACGAGGTTTAGGAAAGGCCTTTGTTTTCTGTGAGTTCCGTGTGTTTCCCTTCCTTTCCCCTTCTGGGTTAAAAAAATAATGGTAACGAGTATTTTACTTTCTTTGCTAGCAGCGCTCTGAAGTTATTTCCTTATAGTATCATTAGTTCTGTATATGGTTGCCTGAAATGTATTTTCAGAATTTGTTGAATATTCTCAGCAGTAGAAGACAGTAATTTTTGGTTATGGATAATGGTAGTAGGTGTGTGTCTTACGGGGCCTTCCAAATCATATAGCCCAGAAACCTTTTCTAATGAGGGAAGAGGGTGAGATTGCTGGGATGGGAAGGTGGTACACAGCTTTGAGACGTATCCTGATAGAGCTGTTGACAGGATGAACTTTAGCAGTCATAGTAATACTGGGATCGCAGTGACATTTCTGTGTCCTGTGAAATGTGTGCTATCTTGGGAATGTTACCACTTCTTGCTCTGGGTGTTTTGTAGAGGTGTTAAAAAAGAAAACAGCCTCCTCCCTTCCAGTGGGGGCACTCTGGTGGAGAGTTGGTGTCTTGGTTAAACAAACCACATAAACAACTCTGGGAGCCGGGTGACAAGTTCTAAAAAAGCACTCAGATGTTTGCACTATGTTTTGTCACAGCATATATTTGTGACAAAGAATTGAAAATATTCCTGAAGCATTTTCCTCTCTGAAGTAGTTGAATTACGGTGTAAATGAGAAACTAAATGTTAGGTTGGGTGTTTTTCTAATACAGGCAGCTCTAAAACTCAGAAATAAACGCAGCTGCTGTTTTTAAAGGATACTTTTTTCCCTACATCAGTTTTAAAAGGATTAGTGCTGGTGAATTATTAGAATGCATGTTCACATTTTGCTGTTTGAGTAGCTTAGTTAACCACCAAGAACACTGATTCCCATCAGATTGAAACTCTGAAGATGTTGCGAAGCCTTGGACATGCCTTGTCTCTTACTTTCTCTTGCTTTGTGCCCTTTACATCATGAAATTTAGTGACTCAGCTAATTTTTTCTTTTACCCACCACTCAGAAAAGTTGAACATGTGTTTGTGACCAAGCACTTAAGGTTGTTTCGTTTAAACCAAGTGTTTGATACCGTTTTTAGATTTATAACAGTCTTTGTTTATCGTGTAATGCAGTCCAGTTGAGGAACTAGTAGAACCGCATTATCCAGACATCAAAGCTAAGGAGAGTGCACTTGTACTATGGAAACTATCAGGTATCTGACAAGTGGAAAGTTACCAGGTGTCCCAAAATTAACCACTCCCATGGCAGCTAATTCTCATTTCCTGTCAGTTTTTTAGGTAAGAAGCAGCGCTCTGGGTTTAAATATCAGTTGCCATCTTCTTGAGAGTTGGGAGTGTTCTCTTTAGAAGCTTCAGGTAACTGAGCCTTTGAACTTGAATGGACTAAATAGAAAGAATATGCCATTAAAATTTTTATAACTAAACAAGGTGTTGAGTAGATAATGCATTTTAGTCTCGTTCAGAATGGAGCTGATATCTTTATTTCTTGAGGTTTGAGAGCAGGGTGCTTTGCTTTTATTTCCCCCTGAGATTTCTGTGAAAACATGGGTTGTTACACCCACTTACCAGAGAATAAGTGAGTCAACAGACAAGGGATGATTTGCTAGCTGCCTGCAGCAGTCACTTGAGATAGGATCACTGCACCAAGTTGTGTTTCCAGACTGGTCCTGTGGGTGGCCTTGAGACTGACGAGACCCTGGGATGAGGGATTGATAGACAAAGGCTCAGTTACTTGCGCACCTGAATAACAAATGGTGTTGTGGCGGGGGACCTCCCCTTCTAACTTCACAAGGAGGAGAGAGAATAAAGATCATCAGCCCAAGGCAGATTCCTATGAGGTGGAAGTCACACTTACCTTCACACGCAAACCTTTTTACCAATTCTGACCCCACCTGCCCCTCTCACTGCACTCTCTTGCTTCTCTACTGGGTTCGAAAGTTTGTTGCGGTGGCCACACGGAACTCTCAGACCATACTCATGACTATGGGGTTTATTGGGGGAAATAACAAGTTACAATTCAAGATCAGGAATGACTCAGGATACAGTTCTTCTATCAGGATAGCCTCTTCTCAGCTGTGCCCGTGGGCAGGCTTCTCTCTCTCTCAGCTCTGGGCCTCTGCTCTGCTTGGTCAAGTGTTACAGAGCTGTTTAGTTCTGTCAGTAAGTGCCCAGATTCACCTCACTCTGCCAGCAAGCCTCCCACCAAAGGCACTCATCTCTCTGGCTCTGTGGGTCAGCACATTGACCGTAGCCTCCTCACTCTGTGGGCTTGGCCCACCACGCTGTCTCACGTCAGTCTCCTGGTTCTCCTGCTGCCATTTCTCTGCTGGGCTTACCACCACTTCTTACGATCTCCTGTGTTACCATTCTCTCTGTCTCCTGGGTCTAGGAGGTTCTTAGTGTGGGGATCCACTCTGCTCCTGGCTCTTCTTTCTTGATTCTAGTGAGGTCCTTCCTCCAGCCTCTGGGATTGGCTCATTTTAAGCCTAGCAGGATGGCAAAACTGACCAATCCCCTCATTAGGGTTTCTTACACCTTGTTTGCATTATTAGCAGGCTGTCCAATCCCCTTGGTGGGCCACAAGCACCTTACTTGCATAGTTACACCTAATCATTGTGTGGGAGTCACCAAGACTATTGCTAAAAGGGCCATACTGAGTAATTCACTGCACCACAACCTGTGACTTCCTTAAAACCTTCCTCAGTGTTCCTATTTGAGGCTCTGTGAAACTTGTCTGCTCACAGGTTAAAACAAAATTCTGTATGTATGCTACAGAGTGCTGTGCAAAAGCGCTTTGATTTTGCACATATCTTTCTTGTTCAGGTGTATCAGAGGATGTATGTAAATTGCTTTAGATCTTCATAGATAAATAGATCAATAGCTGCCATCCAGCTGACTTCCAACTCATGATGACTTTATGTACAACAGAACAAAACGTTGCTAGGTCCTATGTCGTCCTTGTGATCACAGGCATGTTTGAGTCCATCATGGCAACTGTTGTGTCAGTCCATCTCACCAAGGGTCTCCCTTGCCCTCAGTGGCTCTCTCCTTCACCAAACGCTATGTCCTCCTCCAGTAGTTGATCCCTTCTGATGATGTGTCCAATGCAAGTGAGTCTGACAGTGTTCTGTTGTGATCCATAAGGTTTTCATTGGCTGATTTTCAGAAGTAAATCTCCAGACCTTTCTTCCTAGGCTGTTCTTAGTCTAGAAGCTCTGCCGAAACCTATCTACCACAGGTGTCCCTGCAAGTATTTGAAATACTGGTGGCATAGCTTCCAGTATCATAGCAACATGCAAGCCACCACAGTCTGACAAACTGACAGATGGATAGTGGTAGATCTTCATAAGCATCTTAAAATTTTGTTAATATAAGCAGCTATCTAGGGAAGTGGAGGATGGGGAAAATTTATTTTTTCTCTTTCCATGGATGCCCCACTTGATGCTGCTGAAGTTCCAGACTTGGTTCTTTAGGACCCGCCATTAGGTTACTTGGAGGGATTGCTTACAGTCCCTGAGATTTCCCTTTTTAAAATGGTCAGAACAATTTTTATACACCATGGCTTGCCACATCTTATTTCCATACAGGGTTTGGCTTTCAGGGTTATCAGAGGAAGATATGGATGCTTGGAAAAAGTCTGTGACCTTTTGAGGTTTTCCTCACAGGGAACAACTATGCTGTCCCACCCGTTGTCCCTTGTATCCCCCCTTGAGAAAAACGGATGGTAGTCTGATTTCCTGTGGCATTTCTTAGGAGATGGGCTCACAAAGCATCAAGGTGGTGGTAATACTAGATTTTTTCAAGGCATAAGTGGGATTCAAAGTAAAATTGCCATTTGTTTATTTTAAATTCTGCTCTTTGTGATTGTCTCAGGAGACTGTTCATTCGGCTGCATGTTCAGCAATTGCACAGTCACACCTGAGCCTATGAGTAAAGGCCATACAGTGTAAACTGTACAACCAGAAGACATTTGTGTAGAGGCAGCCAAGACAACATATTTTAGTTTCTCAGCTAGAAAGTTGCTAAAGACTTTGTTAAGACAACTTAAGCTTTTCATTACTTCATCTGTCCAAACTGTAGCTCCTTCAAGATGCTATTTAACAGCCACATTCTGTGGTTCCCAGTAACCTTCAAGAAAAACTTTAGAATCTTAAAGTGGCTTAAATCCAGTTCCTGCTTACTTGCTAATCCATCTAGCCTGTCTCCTCCCAACATATACGCTTTATTCCAGCTCCTTCCCCGACACAGATTGTACTTTTTTGTGGAGGAGGGAAGGGTCTTCACACATTTCATTCCTTCTGTCTAAACTACACTTTATGCATACTTCAGGTTTCACTTGAGATGAAACTTCCTCCAGGAAGATTCTGCTAAATCCAAAAGGCTGGCTCTGGGGACCCTTTAATATATGCTCGAAGAGTCACTTATCTGTCTGTTTGTTCATTCAGTAAATGTTTGTGTCAAGCACTGGGCCATAAGCTGGATTCACAGAAGTGAACAGGGCAGGTATAGGCCTTATCCTCACAGAGCTTACCTTCTTGTCAGGGAGAATATCCCACAGCCACATCCTTAAAAGAAAACTTCTTGTTTGGAAGTAATTGTGAACTTACAGAAAATTTCAAAAATAAAAATAGCATAAAAACCTGTTGCCATCGAATTGATTCTGACTCGTAGCAACTCTGTAGGACAGAGTAGAACTGCCCCATAGGGTTTCCAAGGTGGTAGTCTTTTTTTTTTTTTTTTTTTTTTTTTAACAGCCACCACTCATCTGTCAGTTTGTTGTACTGTGTTGGCTTGCATGTTGCTGTGATGCTGGAAGCTATGCCATTGGTATTTCAAATACCAGCAGGGTCACCCATGGTGGACAGGTTTCAGCGGTGGTTCCACACTAAGACAAACTAGGAAGAAGGACCTGGCAGTCTACTTCTAAAAGCTGGCTAGTGAAAACCTTATGAATAGCAGCAGAACATTGTGTGGTATAGTGCTGGAAGATGAGCCCCCTCAGGTTGGAAGGCACCAAAAGATGACTGGGAAATAGTTGCCTCTTCAAAGCAGAGTCGACTTTAATGATGTGGATGGAGTCAAGATTTTGAGAACTTTATTTGCTGATGTGGCATGATTCAAAATGAGAAGAAAAAGCTGCAAACATCCATTGATAAATCGGAACATAGAATGTAAGAAGTATGAATCAAGGAAAATTGGAAGTCATAAAAAATGAAATGGAATGCATAAAGATCGATATCCTAGGCATTAGTGAGCTGAAATCGACTGGCATTGGCCATTTTGAATTGGACAGTCGTGGTCTACTATGCCGGGAATGGCAAATTGAAGAGGAATGGCATCGCATTCATTGTCAAAAGAACATTACAAGATCTGTCCTAAAGTACAACACTGTCAGTGATAGGTTAATATCCATACACGTACAAGGAAGAGAAGTTAATACGACTGCTATTCAAATTTATACACCAAAGATGAAGAAATTGAAGATCTCTACCAACTTCTGCAGTCTGAAATTGATCAAACGTGCAATCAAGATGTATTGGCAATAACTGGTGATTGGAATGCGAAATTTGGAAACAGAGAACGATCAGTAGTTGGAAAATACGTCCTTGGTGATAGAAATGATGCCAGACATCGCATAATAGAATTTTGCAAGACCAGCGACTTTTTCATTACAAATACCTTTTTTTTTTTAACAGCATAAACTATGACTATACATGTGGACCTCACCAGATGGAATACACGGGAATCAAATCGACTACATCTATGGAAAGAGATGACAGAGAAGCTCAATATCAGTCAGAACAAGGGCAGGGACCAACTACAGAACACACTGTCAATTGCTCATATGCAAGTTCAAGTTGAAGCTGAAGAAAATTGAAACAAGTCCATGAGCACCAAAGTATGACCTTGAGTATATCCCACGTGAATTTAGAGACCATCTCAAGAATAAATTTGATGCATTAACCACTGATGATTGAAAACCAGACGAATTGTAGTATGACATCAAGGACATCATACGTGAAGAAAGCAAAAGGTCATTAAAAAGACAGGAGAGAAAGAAAAGACCACAATGCATGTCAGAAGAGACCCTGAAGTTTGCTCTTGAATGTAGAGTAGCTAAAGCGAATGGAAGAAATAAGGACGTAAAAGAGCTGAATGCAAGATTTCAAAGAGCAGCTCAAGAAGACAAAGTATTATAATGAAACTTGTGAAGACCTGGAGTTACCAAAGGGGAAAAAGATGGTCAGTGTTTCTCCAGCTGAAAGAACTAAAAGAAAAAGTCAAGCCTCGAGTTTGATGCAAGAAGCATCAAAAGAAGATGGAAGGAGGAATACACAGAGTCACTATGCCAAAAATAATTGGTTGATCTTCAGCCATTTCAGGAGGTAGCATATGATCAAAAACCAGTGGTATCGAAGGAGGAAGTCCAAGCTGCACTGAAGACGTTGGTGAAAAACAAGCCTCCAGGGACTGATAGAATACCAGTTGATTTGTTTCAACAAACGGATGCAGCACTGGAAGTGTTCACTTATCTATGCCAAGAAATCTCTAAGACAGCTACCTGGCCACTCGACTGGAAGAAATCCATATTTATGCCTATTCCAAGGAAAGGTGATCCAACTGAATGTGGAAATTATCGAACAATATCATTAATATCACACGCAAGTAAAATTTTGCTGAAGGTAATTCAAAAGCAGTTGCAGCAGTGCACCGACAGGGAACTGCCAGAAATTCAAGCTGGATTCAGAAGAAGATGTGGAACGAGGGATATCATTGCTGATGTCAGATGGATCTTGGTTGAAAGCAGAGAATACCAGAAAGATGTTTACTTGTGTTTTATTGACTATGCAAAGGCATTTGACTGTGTGGATCATAACAAATTGTGGCTAGCATTGCTAAGAATGGGCATTCCAGAACACTTCATTGTGCTCAGGAGGAACCCGTATGTAGACAAGAGGCAATTGTTCGAACAGAACAAGAGGATACTGCGTGGTTTAAAATCAGGAAAGGTGTGCGTCTGGCTGTATCGTTTCATCACACTTGTTCAATCTATATGCTGAGCAGATAATCCAAGAAGCTGGACTGTATGAAGAAGAATGGCGCATCAGGATTGGAGGAAGATTTATTAACAACCTGCGATATGCAGATGACACAGCCTTGCTTGCTGAAAGCGAGGAGGACTTGAAGCACTTACTGATGACTATCAAAGACCACAGCCTTCAGTATGGATTGCACTTCAACATAAAGAAAATAAAAATCGTCACAGCTGGACAAAGAAGCAACATCATGATAAACGGAGAAAATATTGAAGACATCAAGGATTTCATTCTACTTGGATCCATAATCAACACCCGTGGAAGCAGCAGTCAAGAAATCAAATGACATATTGCGTTGGGCAAATCTGCTGCAGAAATCCTCCTTAAAGTGTTAAAAAGCAAAGACGTCACTGTGAGGACTAAGGTGCCTTTGACTCAAGCCATGGTATTTTCAACTGCCTTGTATGCACGTGAAAGCTGGACAGCGAATAAGGAAGGACTGAAGAAGAATTGATGCCTTTGAATTATGGTGTTGGAGAAGAATGTTGAATATACCATGGACTGCCAGAAGAACCAACAAATCTGTCTTGGAAGAAGTGCAGCCAGAATGCTCCTTAGAAGCAAGGATGGCGAGACTTTGTCTCATGTACTTTGGACATGTTACCAGGAGGGACCAGTCTATGGAGAAGGACATCATGCTTGGTAAAGTAGAGGGTCAGCAAAGAAGAGGAAGACCTTCAACAAGATGGATTGACACAGTGACTGCAACAGTGGGCTCAAACATAGCAACTATAGTGAGGATGGTGCAGGAACGGGCAGTGTTTTGTTCTGTGGTATATAGGGTCACTGTGAGGTGGAACCGACTTGACACAGCCCCTAACAACAGCAGCAATCTTTATAGAAGCAAATTGCCACATTTTTCTCCTGAGGAGCAAGTGATGGGTTCGAACTGCCGACCTTTCATTAGCAGCTGAGAACCTAACCATCGTGCCACCAGGACTCCTATACACTACCCAGATTAAGCTATCGCTAACATTTTACCTCATTTGCTTGCTTTCTCAGTATATAGACATAATTTTTTTTGCTGGACCAGCTCTAGATGAGTTACATACATCACGGCCCTCTTCCCCAAAATATTTTAGTGTGTATTTCTCTCACATCATAGTGATCAACATCATAAATTTATATTGACAAAATTCTTTTATCCAGTATCCCGTTCATAGTCCTATGTTGTTAACTGCTCTGTTTCCGAGAAAACATCCCAAGGCCTTTACCCCCTCCCATATTGGATCCAGTCTAGGGTCAGATAATTGCATTTAGCTACAATGTCTCTTGAGTCTCCTTTAATCTGGAACATTTATTTAGCCATTCTTTGTCTATTATGACATAGATATTTTTTGAAAAATACAGAGCCGCCTCCTCCTTTTTTAATAGAACGTTCCTCATTTTGTGTTTATCTGATGTTTCCTTGTGATTCCATTGAGATTGTGCATTCCACGCTGTAATACTCCATAGCAGTGCTGCTTCCTCCTCAGTGGATCACAGCTGGAGGTGCAGGATGTCCTTCTGTCTGTTACTGGTGATGCTTATTTTGAGCACCTGGCCAAAGTGTTGTATGATTTCTTCTCTGTATAATAACTGGTTTTTTTTTTTTTTGTTTGTTTGTTTTGTTTCTCTCTTGTGTAACTAATAAGTAGTCTCTTGGGAAACACTTGAATTCTGTGCAAATATCCTGCTCTTCATCAAAATTTACCCCCCAGACTTAGCATCCTTTGATGATACTTGCCTTATCCAGTGTGTGGATTTGTATTCCTTTTTTTTTCAGTGGGTTATAATTCATTCCGTTTCAGAAAAACTTGTTGATTTGATTCCAACTCACAGTGATCCTGTAGTACAGAGTAGAACTGCCCCATAGGGTTTCCAAGCCTGTAATCTTTACAGGAGTAGACCATATCTTTCTCCTGTGGAGCAGCTGGTGGGTTTGAACCTCCGACCTTTTGGTTAGCAGCCGAATGCTTAACCACTGCCCCGATAGGGCTCTTTTATAATTCATTACTGTACTTCATTGTTTTGGTGTGCAAATGGTCCCAGATTTGGCCAGCGGGAATCCTCACATCCTTATTTTAGCACTTAGCACACTGTTTACATATGTATCTTCCTCCACTAGATTATAACTCTCTGGGGTACATGGATGACAGTCTCATTCACTGTTATGTCTTCACCCAACATACAATCTGGCACATTGGATGTTTACTAAATGTTTGTGGAATTAAAAAATAGGTTTTTGCCAGAGTTCAGTAATTATAATTGGGTTTTAAAATTATGATGCTGATAGGTTTCCTTTTTTTCCCCCATGTAGGAAGAAATGTTGGCTATTTGGCGATGAGAGACAGCGAAAACTGACCTTGTGCTGGTGTGCAAGCCGTATGGGACCTGACACCTTCGCTGCTCTGGCAGTCAGCCCTCACTAATGATGTTGGGAAGCCTTCAGGTCCATTGGAAAACACTAATCTGATCTCGGAAGTGGTTGATTGTGGCAGGATGTGTCGACGATGATGATGGCAAGAAAGCAAGATGTCCGCATTCCCACCTACAACATCAGTGTGGTGGGATTGTCTGGGACCGAGAAGGAGAAGGGCCAGTGCGGCATTGGGAAGTCTTGTCTGTGTAACCGCTTTGTCCGCCCCAGTGCTGATGAGTTCCACTTGGACCATACCTCCGTCCTTAGCACCAGTGACTTTGGTGGGCGAGTGGTCAACAATGACCACTTTCTCTACTGGGGAGAAGTCAGCCGTTCCCTGGAGGACTGTGTGGAATGTAAAATGCATATTGTGGAGCAGACTGAATTTATTGATGACCAGACTTTCCAACCTCATCGTAGCACGGCCCTGCAGCCCTATATCAAGAGAGCTGCTGCGACCAAGCTCGCATCCGCCGAAAAACTCATGTACTTTTGCACTGACCAGCTGGGGCTGGAGCAGGACTTTGAGCAGAAGCAAATGCCGGATGGGAAGCTGCTGGTGGATGGTTTTCTTCTTGGTATTGATGTTAGCAGGGGCATGAATAGGAACTTTGATGACCAGCTCAAGTTTGTCTCCAATCTCTACAATCAGCTTGCAAAAACAAAAAAGCCTATAGTGGTGGTCCTGACCAAGTGTGATGAGGGCGTCGAGCGGTACATTCGAGATGCACATACTTTTGCCTTAAGCAAAAAGAACCTCCAGGTTGTGGAGACCTCGGCCAGATCCAACGTGAACGTGGACTTGGCCTTCAGCACCTTAGTGCAACTCATTGATAAAAGTCGGGGAAAGACAAAAATCATTCCTTATTTTGAAGCCCTCAAGCAGCAGAGTCAGCAGATCGCGATGGCAAAAGACAAATACGAGTGGCTGGTGAGTCGCATCGTGAAAAACCACAATGAGAACTGGCTGAGTGTCAGCCGAAAGATGCAGGCCTCGCCAGAGTACCAGGACTATGTCTACTTGGAAGGGACCCAGAAAGCCAAGAAGCTGTTTCTGCAGCACACCCACCGCCTCAAGCATGAGCACATTGAGCGCCGGAGAAAGCTGTACCTGGCCGCCCTGCCGCTAGCCTTTGAAGCTCTTATACCCAATCTAGATGAAATAGACCACCTAAGCTGCATAAAAGCAAAAAAGCTCTTGGAAACCAAGCCAGAATTCTTAAAGTGGTTTGTTGTGCTTGAAGAGACGCCATGGGACGCCACGAGCCACATTGACAACATGGAAAACGAGCGGATTCCCTTTGACATAATGGATACAGTCCCCGCGGAGCAGCTGTACGAGGCCCACTTAGAAAAGCTGAGGAACGAGAGGAAAAGAGCCGAGATGAGAAGGGCGTTTAAAGAAAACCTGGAGACCTCTCCTTTCATAACTCCTGGCAAGCCTTGGGAAGAGGCCCGCAGTTTTATTATGAACGAAGATTTCTACCAGTGGCTGGAAGAGTCCGTATACATGGATATTTATAGCAAACACCAAAAGCAAATTATAGACAGAGCCAAGGAGGGGTTTCAGGAGCTGCTCTTGGAATACTCCGAGTTGTTTTATGAGCTGGAGCTGGACGCAAAGCCCAGCAAAGAAAAGATGGGTGTCATTCAGGACGTCCTGGGGGAGGAGCAGCGATTTAAAGCGTTGCAGAAGCTCCAAGCTGAGCGCGATGCCCTGATTCTGAAGCACATTCACTTTGTCTACCACCCAACCAAGGAAACGTGCCCCAGCTGCCCAGCCTGTGTGGACGCTAAGATCGAGCAGTTGATTAGTTCTCGGTTTATCCGAGCGTCTGACCGGAATCAGAAAAATTCACTCTCTGACTCCAGCATTGATAGGATCAACTTGGTTATCTTGGGCAAAGATGGCCTTGCCCGAGAGTTGGCCAATGAGATTCGAGCTCTTTGTACAAATGATGACAAGTATGTGATAGATGGTAAAATGTATGAGCTTTCCTTGAGGCCCATCGAGGGTAATGTCCGGCTTCCAGTGAACTCTTTCCAGACGCCAACATTTCAGCCCCATGGCTGTCTCTGCCTCTACAATTCAAAGGAATCTCTGTCTTACGTGGTGGAGAGTATAGAGAAGAGTAGAGAGTCCACGCTCGGCAGGCGAGATAACCATTTGGTCCACCTTCCCTTGACGCTCATTTTGGTTAACAAGAGAGGAGACACCAGTGGAGAGTCCTTGCATAGCTTAATACAGCAAGGCCAGCAGATTGCGAGCAAACTCCAGTGTGTCTTTCTCGACCCTGCCTCTGCTGGCATTGGCTATGGACGCAACATTAATGAAAAGCAAATTAGTCAAGTTTTGAAAGGACTCCTGGACTCTAAGCGTAACTTAAACCTGGTCAGTTCTACTGCTAGCATCAAAGATATGGCTGACGTTGATCTGCGAATTGTTATGTGTCTGATGTGTGGAGATCCTTTTAGTGCAGATGACATACTCTTTCCTGTCCTTCAGTCCCAAACCTGTAAGTCTTCCCATTGTGGGAGCAACAACTCTGTTTTACTTGAACTGCCAATCGGACTACACAAGAAGCGCATTGAACTGTCTGTCCTTTCATACCATTCCTCATTTAGCATCAGAAAAAGCCGGTTGGTTCATGGGTACATTGTTTTTTATTCTGCCAAACGTAAGGCCTCCTTGGCCATGTTACGTGCCTTTCTTTGTGAAGTGCAGGATATTATCCCCATTCAGCTTGTAGCGCTCACTGATGGCGCTGTTGATGTCCTGGACAACGATTTAAGTCGGGAACAGCTGACTGAGGGCGAGGAGATTGCACAGGAAATCGACGGAAGGTTCACAAGCATCCCCTGTAGCCAGCCCCAGCATAAACTTGAGCTCTTTCACCCCTTCTTTAAAGATGTGGTGGAGAAAAAGAACATCATCGAGGCTACGCACATGTACGATAACGCTGCTGAAGCGTGCAGCACCACGGAAGAGGTGTTCAACTCTCCCAGGGCAGGCTCACCTCTCTGCAACTCAAACTTGCAGGATTCTGAAGAGGACATTGAGCCGCCCCCATCTTATAGCCTGTTTCGAGAAGACACATCACTACCCTCTCTGTCCAAAGACCATTCCAAGCTCTCTATGGAACTGGAGGGGAACGACGGGCTGTCTTTCTTCATGAGCAACTTTGAGAGTAAACTAAACAACAAAGTACCTCCGCCAGTCAAACCAAAGCCTCCTGTCCATTTTGAAATCACAAAGGGGGATCTGTCCTATTTAGACCAAGGTCATAGAGATGGGCAGAGGAAGTCTGTGTCTTCTAGCACCTGGCTACCTCTGGATGGGTTTGATCCTTCCGATTATGCTGAACCCATGGATGCTGTGGTCAAGCCAAGGAACGAAGAAGAAAACATCTACTCAGTGCCCCACGACAGCACCCAAGGCAAAATCATCACCATTCGGAACATCAACAAAGCCCAGTCCAATGGCAGCGGTAACGGTTCCGACAGCGAAATGGACACCAGCTCCCTAGAGCGAGGCCGCAAGGTGTCCATGGTGAGCAAGCCCGTGCTGTACAGAACGAGATGCACCCGCCTGGGGAGGTTTGCTAGTTACCGAACCAGCTTCAGCGTGGGGAGTGATGACGAGCTGGGGCCCATCCGGAAGAAAGAGGAGGATCAGGCATCCCACGGTTATAAAGGGGACAATGCTGTCATTCCATACGAAACAGACGAAGACCCAAGGAGGAGGAATATTCTTCGCAGTCTAAGGAGGAACACTAAGGTAAGGCCAATTTAGGGATGAGTCATAATCATGGGAGTGACTTGTACAGTGTCTCCATGAGAGTTCAGTGATTGATGATGATGGTCAAGGACAACTTATTCTGGTAAAAAAAAGTACCGTGTGTGTGTGTGTGTGTTTGTTGACTCTTTGAGCGTAAAAAAGTTAGCAATGTCTAGCTACTGTTGGCAGCTCTCAAGTAGTCAGGACCTTGGAGAGTCTGAGATGCCTTTGTCCAAAACAATAGTTAATTAATTACCAAAATGAGATAGAGTAGGACTCATCAGTGTCTTGACAAGTAGCCAAACCCATAACGATACACTCCCTCTTCCTTCCCTTAAACACTGGGATCCAGAATTGCGTGCCTCAATCTCCTGCTGTGAAGCATTCGTTTTGTTTATAAGGAGGGGTAGAAGCAAGGATGGCAAGACTTTGTCTTACATACTTTGTGCATGTTATCAGGAGGGGCCGGTCCCTGGAGGAGGACATCATGCTTGGTAAAGTAGAGGGTGAGCAAAAAAGAGGAAGACCCTCAAGGAGATGGCTTGACACAGTGGTTGCGACAGTGGGCTCAAACATAGCAGTGATTGTGAGGATGGCACAGGCCCAGGTAGTGTTTCATTCTGTTGTACATGGGGTAAACAACAACAACAAAAGTGATCTGTGAAGGTTGCAGCATTTTAGATTACCGTATTTTTTTTTTTCGCAATTGACGTTCCCGTGTAAATAATGCGCCCGCACATATAACGTGCAGAAACGATGAAATTAAGTAAAGCGGTTCTGGCATAGTGCGTGTGTTATTTGTGTGAAAATAGGGAGTGGACAGTTGAATGATCATTTCACAAACCAGCGAAGGGGCTTCCAGTCCATAAACGAAAAGTAAGAAACTTGCCACTGGAAGTTATAAACCCACTGGGTGTTTGTGAAATTGGAGTGCGTCTATTTCCATTATTTTAGCCTTAAGTGAGTCACTGTTGTGGTCAGCAAGAGTCTTGGGTTTTATGTAGGGACCACAAGTAGGGCAGGGAGGGGATGGGGCAAAAAAATAAACCGTGCATTATAACTGGCAGGCCTGCTCTGTTGGAAGAAGGAATATTCCCAGTGCAGAAGCAGCAGCTGAAGTCTCTTGTCTTGTGGAGAATTGCAGTTTGCAAGGCACAGCTCTGTAAGCAGCACTCTGTCCCCTGGGCTTAGGCTTTGAGATAGAGACAGTATTTCCCAACTTACTCTGGTTTGTCCCCATTTAGCAGAGGAAGTTCGCTGTGTTTCAGAGAAGGACATCTTGGTGAGATGCCACCACTGAACCATGTTGTGTAATACCCCTAAGCCAGCATGGAGCCCTGGCGGCACAACGGTTGAGCACTCAGTTAAGTGCGAACTTACCAAGCAGCTCCGCCGGAGGAAGGCCTGATGATCTGCCCCTATAAAGATTACAGCCTAGAAAATCCTATGGGGGAGTTCTGTTCCTATCACATGGGGTCACTATGAGTTGAAATCGACTTGATGGCACCCAACAACAACAAACCAGCGTGGTGACACACGGAATGTTTTCTCAGCATTGAAAACGTTTGCTCGTCTCCCTTCCATAAAATAGCAGAGAATACAAGTCTCCTGTCTAAAAGTATTCCAGGACCTCTGGAAAGAAAAGTTGCCAAAAACTTAGGTTATTACAAAACCAAAACACACCTGTTGCCGTCTAGCCAACTCCAATTCACAGTGACCCTGTAGGACAGACTGGAACTGCCCCATAGGGTTTCCAAGGCTGGAATCTTTACAGAAGAAGACTGCCACACCTTTCTCCCGTGGAGCAGCTGGTGGGTTTGGACCACAGTTAACAGCCGAGTGCTTAACCATTGCACTACCAGGGCTTGTTAGGTTACAAGACAGACCAAATGAGAAGGATCTGCAGTCCAGGCTGTCTTGAGAGCTAACAGTTCTGCCGGTTCTGTAGTCGTGTTGGTTAAGAGAGCCATTGGAGATGGAGGAACAGGGTGCCATGGCCCTTGAGGAAGATGTATCTACTTCCCTGGCTGCATGCAAAGTACTCCCCAGCAACCATTGGCCAGGAGCATCCAGAATTTTCTTACCTGTACAGTGTCAGAAAGGGTGGGACAGTATCTGTGTGTGTTATGTTCCCCGGCCCCCGCCCCTTCCACGCTAAATGTTAATCAGTGTCATAACCATTTTTCCCTTCCTCTTTGGGTTCTTCTCAGCTTATTTTTCTGCTTGGATTCCTTCATCTACATTTCGTATTTTGTTCTCCAGACGTTGGTAGGAGGAGACCTATTGCGAATAGTCCTCATTTGGGAAGCCAGAAAATGGGCCTGACCTGCCTCCTAGTATTTTCCCAGAGCTCTCCTGTTTAACAATACTGGAATCCAAACATTTTGAAAATCTGGCTTTCTCCTCTTCCTCCCTCCTCCACTCCACGGAAAGCTGTTGCCAGAACAGCTGATCTAAATGCTGACAGTCTTCTCATTTGTGGGGGTGTGTGCACACCTGGGAATTAGGAAGGTGGCATAATAGCACACTGTGAATTATAACTATTTTCCTGACTTCTGGCTACATATTTAATACTTGTTGAAAATGGTGTTTTTAAGACACGTTCCCAAACAAGCCATGCTTTAAAGAACACACACATAGGCTCAGTGGAAACCAGCTGCTTACTGTGAGCATCTCAGATAGCTGTGCTCTTGCTAGTAAGGAGCACTTCCTAACCTAGGACTTCCTTACCCCAGGTCGCTGGAGTCACTTCGGCTATCTTTAGTTACACGGGCCACATCTCTTCAAGTCAAATAAAAAAAGATACATCTGGCCCAAGAGCAATTAATTGCATGCCAGAAGTCAGTTTAGGAGTGTCCTTTGGAAAGGGCAATAAAAGGTGAAATTGTCTTTTCCTGCCTTGCAAAATGCTGCTTTGAGAGGAGCTGCTTTGTCATCCTAATGCAGAGATAAGCAGATCCCTGAGTCTTTTCACTGCACTGCTGGGGCAAGTCTCCTATTAAAATTGCTGCCACTAAGAGCACAGACTGACACTTGTTTTACTGGAAAAGCAAGATTACCACTGGGGCGGAGAATGCCAAACCAGCCCCTACGTGAGGGATTTGGCCTTTGATTTTTATTGGCATGACAAAGCAATACAATACTTAATTTGCAGTTAGGGGGCAGCCAAGCACTCCAGTTTCAGTTGGTAATGGAAAACATACTTGGTACTCCTATATGCCAGACACCATTAGGAAATGAGACAGACCCTTCTTGCCCAGACATTAGTGCCCAGTTGGGGCAGCAAGACCTACAAAGTTACTGAAAATAGGTGGTTGGCCTGGGGAGGGCTGCGTGAGGTCAGTGTGGAGAGTCTGTGGGGCTGGAGGGGGTGGTTAAGGTAGTATGTTGTTGATAGCTGCTGTTGAGTTGGCCCCTGACTCATGGCAACCCCATGTGCAATGGAATGAAACGCTACCTGGTCCTGAGCCATTCCCACGATCTGTTGTGATCAGAGTTTTCGTTGACTGATTTTCACAAGTAGAGCACCAGGCCTTTCTTCCTAGTCTGTCTTAGTCTAGAAGCTCTGCTGAAACCTGTCAGCTTCATAGCAACACGCAAACCTCCACTGACAGACAGGTAGTGGCTGCGAATGAGGTGCATTGGCCGGGAATTGAATCCAGGCCTCCAGGGTGGAAGGTGAGAATTCTACCACTGGACAGCCAACAACCTCAAAGTAGTATGGTGTGTAGTGATTAGGAACTCAGTCTTTGGTAGTCAAATCTCAACTTCTCTACTTCCTCATTGGGTCTTTGGGCACATGATTCACGTGTCTGCATCCCTACAGCAAAACGGGGAGGACAGTAGTATCACCTTCCCTATGTGGTCGTGAGAAATGAAATGAGATAATGCCCAGAAACCACTGAGCATGCTGCATTCTGGGTAAGTGTTACCCATCAGTTAACTAGACTTTGAAAAATGAATAGAACTGAAGAAATGGTATGATGTAAGGAAAGGCTTGAAGGTGAAAGTAGGCATGTTGTATTCAAGGAAAGGAGAAAACTGGTCTGGTCTAACTGAGGATTTGAGGGACCCACATTGTGCCCTTTTGTGTAGATTTTAACCCTAGGTGTTTGTTTGCTACTTTCTCCACACTTACCCTAGCAACCGCCCTAACAAAAAAAAGCTATGCTTGGGTACCAGTGCAATCTGGAAATAGAGCAATTGCCCAGCGCCCTTGGCTCATTTGCTAGATTAGCTCTTACTGTAAAACAGGAGTCAGGGTGAAGGGAATCACTTTCATTTCCACTGATGAAAGTGCAGACTGTGAAGCTGACTCTCATTCCAGGTCCTTTTCCCAGCTGAACCATTTAGCAAGCCACCCTCATAGTGGGAGCCTTCCGCACTCAGCTGAATGAAATTGGAAATCTACGCTTGCACTTCAGTGGGGTCCATGAATAGATGCTTTGTCTGCAAAGAGTTCTTGTTGCGCATGGTCTCTGTCTCCCAGTGCCATGCGTTTGCAAAGATGAGATCAGGACCGGCAGGGTCCTATTTTAAAGCCAAGAAACAGGCCGGGGCAGCCTAGCTTCACAAAATGCGCCTTTGGGGCCAGCTCTATTCGCTAAATGTGGTGTGTTTGACCATGAGCTTAAAGGGAAGACATTATTGGCCGTTTATCCTTTTATCTGGTGTGTTATTATTTTTGTGTATAAAATAATAATAACAAGACAACATAGAATGATAAAGAAAATCTTTCACTGTAGCAACCACATGACAAGACAACCTATTGAAAAGCAAACCAATTCAATCACACATTGTTTGGTCTGTAAGGCACCAAGTAAAGAGTTTGACAGTTTGTGTGTGTGTGTGTGTGTGTGTCCCCACCCCCCACCCCCCAAGTGAATTGGCTTATTTCATTGGCTTCAGTGAATTGGCTAGTTGTTACAGCTTTGTGTGGACACAGCTCTCATTTTGTGAGGCCTAGAACGGAGTTAAAGTTTCTAGTGTGAATAAAAACCAGCTGGGGAATTGGACTGCTTGCTCCCCTGGGAGAGACATTTCGTTTCGACAGACAAGCTGAATGGTATGAAATATGGGCTTTTTGTAACCTGCTCAGGAAAGGCTCTCAGTGTGCACTTCAGAAAAGGCTGATCGCACACAGTGAGCTTTAAGACCAAATAAATACCTTGGTCTTTAAAAATAGGGTGGGGGTGCTGACTCGACCTAGGATTTTGTGATTCCTGAAAACATTTTATCTTTTAAAAGATGTGTTTTTCTCTCCAAAGCACCTGCTCATTCACTCTTTTAGGAGGGGAACATTCAATTCAAAACTTTGGTGTTTATTGAGCACTTGCTGTACACCTGCCATTGTGCCAGGTCCATAGATGTAGTTAGTTACGTTCATCGAGTTGACCTCTCCGGGATGACAGATTTTAAACATGCATTGCGAATGTTCTCAGAAGGTAGGCACAGGTTACTAAGCAATTGTATGGCAAGGAGTTTTAACCTCAACTTGGAAATCCAGGGAAGCTCCCCAGGAAATAATGTTGGAGGCTAAGGATGAAGGGTGAGGCAGGCAGGTGGTGAAGAGGGAGAGTTCACGGGGAGAGCCTTCCAGGCTCAGGAAACAGTATGGAACTTGGAGTTGAAAGAACATGGCATGTTCCAAGAATCGAAAGACGCCTAGTGTGGCTGCTGCAGTGGGGTGAGGGGGAACCAGCCCAGTAACGGAGGGCTGTGCATACTAGGGGTTTTGTGTTTTTGTACATTTACTGAGCATCTGTTGTATGCTAGGGGTGGTGCTAGGCATTTTCACACCAATTTTTCATTTATTCCTTTTATCAGTCTTTTTTTCTTGGTGGAGGGGAGGGGTTGTACGTAAGCAGCCTCAGTAGCTACTCTTTTTATTTTTTGTCGTTGTGGTAAATATATCTGTCACACAGCTTTTGCCAATTCAACTTTTTACAGTTGTACAGCTTATTGACAGCAACTATAGTAATCGGCTGTGCAACCCTACCCTTGATCAATGTGATTTTCCATCACCAGAAACCAAAACTCAGTACTCCATAAGCAATAACCCCCCCTTCCTTGTTCCTCCTGCCCCTGGTAACCACTGTTAAACTTCAGTCTCTAGACATTTGCTGTTTCTTGTCTTTTTATATACCTCTTATCAGTCTTAAGGGAGTCTTGGTGGCACAGTGGTTAAGCACTTGTTTGCTGAACAAAAGGTCATGGTTTGAACCCACCAGCTGCTCTGCAGGAGAGAGATGTAGCAGTCTGCTTCTGTAAAGGAAACCCTGTGGGACAGTTCTACTCTGTCATGTAGGGTCGCTTTGAGTCAGAATTAACTCGAGGGCAATGAGTTTGTTTTTATCCTTGTTTTAGAGATGGGGAAACTGAGGCTCCAAAAGATTAAACACCTTGCCCAAGAGAGTGTAGCCTCTAAGCAGATGGGCTGAGATTTTTGAGGCCTGGTCTTCTGACTTCCACTTCCAGGGTGCTTTGAGAGTCCAGTCTGCAAGAAAGATGACAGTATACAGTATTCAGGCACACTTATTTGGACCACTCCCATCAGTCCAGTCAATTTGCTCATTGCAAACAAAGGACTTTGATTATTATCTTAAAAAGCCCACTCCCCCCACACCATTCCCTCAGAACAGCCTGGTGCTGTTTGTTTCTAGTGGCAGAGATCTAGATGAGCAGGGGACAAAGAAGCACGGAGACACTGAAATAACAACTGGAACTTTGAGAAATTGTTTTGAGTTGGTGTCATTCATTTCTCGGTTTATTTTAAGCCCAAGGAACTGCTGTAGTGTTTTCTTGGTGATAAAAATAAGCTATCTTTAATTCTCTGCTTTAGCTTACAGCACACCTGTTCTTTTTTTAAAATTTTTTTTATTGTGCTTTAAGTGAAAGTTTATAGTTCAAGTTAGTTTCTCATACAGAAATTTATACACACATTATTATGTGACCCTAGTTGCTTTCCCTATACTGTGACATCACGCTCCTCCTTTCTACCCTGGATTTCCCGTGTCCATTCAACCAGCCACACCTGTTCTAAAAAAAAAATAAAAAAAAAAAAAAATTACAGTAGGCAACCCAAATCTATTTTTCAAAGAATTGCTCTGATGCTCCTCTGAGCCAACTGGTTCTCCTCCACCACCTTACTGAAATCTCTTTGTAGGGAACCAAGCTGTGTCAGATCCAGTCAGGAATCCCTTGTGCTTCCAAAGGTAAAGGCTTTCTGATTGAATTTTCTCCAGTGTTTGGGAGGAGGCAAGCAGATGGAAACTGACCCATTGCTGTGGGCCGTCCCAGTTCAGTGTGATTGAATCAGGCAGGGTGGACCCTCCTCTCTACTTAGCCCCCAACCCACTGGCCACTGAGTCTGAAAGCACAACAGGGATTGACCCAGGTTGGCCACAGACTTCATACCTCTGTAGAGCAAAAAGCCATGGTCTCAGTTTATTGGGGGTCTTTGAGGGGATGACTTCAGGTCCCTGGGTAGTGTGAACGGTTTGCACTCATCTGCTAACCTAAAGGTGGGTGATTTGAATCCACTCAGTGGGGCTGTGGAAGAAACTCCTGGTGATCTGCTTCCATAAAGATTACAGCTAAGAAAACCCTATGGAACACAGTTCTATTCTGTAACATTAACATGGGGTTGCCATAAGTCAGAATCAACTCAATGGCAACGAGTTTGGTTTTTGGTTTGAGGGGATGACACACCTTTCTTTTCCCATCATGCAAGAGGATTAGGGATGGCAGGAAGGGCAGACTTCGTGCTACTTCCTGTTCCATCCTTTAAACAAAGATGCTCCAAGATGGTGAGGGACTAGGTCTTAATACTAACTATGAGCTGGAAGGAGACAGGGTCTGAGTGTTGGCACTTTCATAATAGACTTTGCCAGCAAGAGCAAATTCCCCTTCAGGTTTTCGCTTAAACTTGGGCTTGGATTTTATTCTAGCCAGCAGGGGGAGCATCAGTTAACCAAGAATGTATTTGGGGCATGAATGATTAACTTCACTGAAAAGGTCCTTTTGAAGCTTTGATGCAAATATGAGAGAAATAATTGCCAATCAGAAAGGTGCACTCGTTGAATATAGAACATTAGAAAGTACTTTAGGGGCAACCTATAGTACTATGCTTTCCGTATTTCTAAGGCTCATGCCAGTTACGGCTAGTGCAGGGTGTGCCACTGTAACACTTGGTGTTGACACTCTAGCACCCTGCTTCTGTCAGTTGCACTAGCAAGAGAATTGTCCCCACTCTGATGACATTGTACCAGAGCCAGACTACGTTCTGCATATACTTTTCCCCCTTAAAAAAACAAACAAACCAGATAGAGTCCAGCAGCCTGAGGTCTGCTTTTTGTTTCCTTTGTTAGACATGCTCCCACGCGTTTAAAAGGCTATGCTTGGTGATACAGTTTTAGTGATCGTATTTCTGACCCTAACATCTGGACAAGTACTCGACATACATAAGGGTGTTTATGGGGACCAGAGGAGTTCCTGGGTGGTGCAAACGGTTAAGTGCTCATCTGTGAACCAAAAGGTTAGTGGTTAGAACCCCCTCAGAGGCATGTTGGAAGAAAGGCCTGGCGATCTGCTTCCGAAAGGTCACAGCGTTGAAAACCCTATGGAGTGCAGTTCTCTGTACACACGGGATTGCCATGAGTCAGAATCAACTTTATGGCAACTGGTTATGGGGCCCAAAAGAGAATATTTGAAGTTGACAACTTAGGGTCGCTAAATATTTATACCTTCTGTTCCCACGGAAGAAAGTTCTTTATCTTTATCCTGGCAGGGTGGCAGACCTCTCGATTGGGCCCATAGAAGACTTTGCCTGTGTGCTTATAATCCTCCTTGCCTTTTTCTGTGTGCCTCAGTTGGTATTTGCTCAAGTGATAAGCTTTGCTTATTGTGGCTCTGTGTCTTCTCTTTTGGAGTCCCTGAGTGACACAAATAGTTAATGAGCTTGCTCAGCTGCCAACCAAAAGGTTGGCAGTTTGAGTCTGCACAGAGGCACCTTTGGAAGAAAGCCCTGGCAATCTACTTCTGAAAAATCAGTCAGTGAAAACCCTATGGAGCACAGTTCTACTCTGACACACATAGGGTCACCGTGAGTCACGGTCGACTCAATGGCAGCTGATTTTTTTGTTTTATTTTTTATGTCTTCTCTTACCGGTTAGATTGTAAGTTCATTGAGGGCGAGAGATGACTTTGGTCCTAGTATTAGCTCTGCTGCTAGCTTGCTGTATGACCTTGGGTAATTTCTTTAAAAAAAAAAAAAAAAAGATGGGCTCCTGTGATCTAGTACTTTCAAAGTATGGACAAGACCTTTTCGCCCTCACTTCTTCACCTAATAGTGAGAGCGGCACGTTGTTAGAAAAAACTTCCTCTACCCACAGAGACAGTACTCGTCTCAGCTCAATTGGAAAAAAATATAAAGGAACATTGGCCCCAGTGCATTAATGGAGACTTTTTGTTCAGTAAATTTATTGAGTGCCTCCTGTGCACCTCAGGTTCTGGAGCCCAAGCATCTCATAGGCTAATGGCAGAGGCCTTGTCTTGGCTCTCTTACTCTTTGACTGGCATGCTAATCTTTTTCCTGCCACGGTGGACTTTGGGGGCTATGGAGTAGGGTTGCCATTCCAGAGGGGAGCAGTGGCAGGTGACACGTGTAGCTTCTTCCTCTGCCACAGCTGGAAGTTCACACTTTAGAGCGCTTGTCTTGTTTTGAAAAGCCAAGAGGCCAGGCAGAGGCCGATTCCAGGCACCACTTTTCCCCGGAGCAACACTGGTATAAACTATAGGTTCATTTCTTCTTGTTGGTTAGATCACGACCAAGAATCAGGCATGTTTTGAAGGAAACCGTAAAGCACTGAGGTAGGCATCTATCCAGAAAGACCAGGTGATTCAAACTGGCCCAGTCCTTGACTGTAGTGCCGAAGAGCACAGGTTTGCAGTCAGACAGACCTGACTTGGGCAAGTTACTGAGTTTTTCTAGCAGTCAGTTTTCTCATCTATAAAATGGGGTTTGTGGTAATGGCATTTCAAATGGAGATAGCTCATTTAGGGGATAGAGCATGGAGCTTTGGCATTCATAGATCACAGGCCTCTGAATCCTGGCTCTCTCATTCTAGGTGTAAATCTGTCTGAGCCTCTTTTCTCATCTGTAAAATGGGGCACCTAACCCTTACCTTGCAAGGTGGTTGTGAGGTTTCAGAAAATTGTACAGAGCACCTGGCACAGTGTCTAGCACATAGCCACTCTAGCCTAATCGTTATTATTTTCATTTTTTGGACCCAGTCAGATTTGAAACTTAGAGGCACAAATACGTGGATTGCTCTCAAGGACTGGTTTCCTCTGGCTTGATGCTTCTGTCACTGCAGCCTGCTAAGTGAGTGCCCCAGAGAAGATGGATGTTGGGATGGTGTCACTTTGGCCTCTCCAAGGACCTGCTATTAAGAGTGCTCCCAGTGACTCCCTAATGAATGACACATGTCTGACCCGGGACATGGGACATCTGGCAGGCCACTCAGGGGAATGGCATTTCCATCTGAAATGTGCCGAGTAACCCTTCTGATGCCTGGTGTGTGGTTGTTACATCAGCAGTCTGGCCCAACTCTTGGCATGCCAACTCTGACTTCCTTAGTAGGAAGGTTTAGAATTAGTTGTGCAGAATTCCCTACCCAATTTTATGACACCGAGAGAGCCTTCAGTTATCTCAAGCAGGTATTTTGACATTCTGTAAACCAGAGTTGGTTTAAATCTGAGAGAGACTATCCATGTCATTCAGCAAAAGGAGGTAATGCTGTTGCAAGAGCCTGCTCTCCATTTGCTCATTTAAAAATTGAAGGATTGAACTTGATCTTGGAGTCTTTGAGATGTTGCTGCTGCTGTTGTTAGTTGCCGTCGATTCCAACTCATAGCGACCCCATGTGGCAAAGTAGAACTGCCCCACAGGGTTTCCTAGGCTGTAATCTTTACAGAAGCAAATCACCAGACCTTTCTTTTGCAGAGCTGTTGGGTGGGTTCAAACCACCAACCCTGGGTTTAGCAGTGGGCGCTTACCCCTTGTGCCATCAGGGGTCCTTTCTTGGAGTCTTTTGAAGTGAAAGGAATAAAAGCAGTTGTCTAATGTAGCCTCCACCTAGTGGCAGAATCCCCTTGACAACAGGTATGGCAGTTGCAGTCTCTGCTTTGAATACTTAGCAAGCAACCCATTCCTTTTTTTTTTTTTTAAATAATTTATTTTTTGTTGTTTTTGAGAATGTACGTAGCAGGACGTATACCAGTTCAACAATTTCTACATGTACAAGTCAGTGACATTGATTATGTTCTTTGAATTGCGCAGTCGTTCTCATTCTCACTTTCTGAACCGTTCCTCCCTCAGTAAGCTCACTGCTAAGCTTCCTGTCTAATCTTTTGAGTTGCTGTTGTCAGTTTGATCCCATATAGTCAGCTCTTTAGAAAAAGCATGATACTCAAGCCAGACATCCTTTACTAGTTAAGCTAAACTATTCTTTGGTTTAAAGAAGACTTCAGGGAATAGTTTTGGTTTAAGGTTTAAAGATTCTTTCAGGGCAATAATTTCAGAGGTTCATCCACCCTCCATGGCTCCAGAAAGTCTGGAGTCCATGAGAATTTGAAATTCCATTCTGCATTTTCCCTCTTTTGATTAGAATTATTCTGTAGAATCTGATAAAAACATTCAGTAATGGTATCAGGGCACCATCCAGTTCTTCTGGTCTCATGGCAAAGGGAGTAGTTAGTTGTTTATGGAGGCAATTAGCCACACATTTCATTTTCTCTTCCTATTTATTCCTGGCTCTCCTTCTTCCTCTGTTGCTTCTGGCAAATAGAGGCCAATTGTTGTGCCTTGGATCCATCACTTGCAAGCTTTTAAGACCCCAGGCACTATGCAGCAAACTAGGAGGTAGAACAGAAGCACTAAACCTGCTATTTGTTTGTCTTTTCAAATTTCTCCTTTATGTTGGCCAAAATTGCCTCTCTGCATCTTCCTCTTATCTCTCCCCACATGACCCTTTGGAACTACACAAGATAAACCTGGTCTCTTTCCGTGAGAAAACCCTTTAGCTCTTTGAAAATAGCTCTTATAGTGCATATTCTTCTCTTTTCCACATTAAAAATCTGAGCTGCTTTATGGGAGTGAGTCTTTATTACCTTCAGAAGTTCACCAGATTATCAGTGTACCTTCATTCATTCAGTCATCCATTTATTTATTCTGCCTATCCCAGAAACTTTGAGGAGAAGGCAATAAACTGTAGTGGCTAAGAGCATAGATTTTGCAGTCAGTCAGACCTGACTTGGGCAAGTTACTGAATTTTTCTCGCGCTTAGTTTCTTCATCTGTGAAATGGGGTTCTTAACACCTGTACCCACAGATCTGTTGTGAAACTAGAGTGAGATAGCGCATATAAAGAACTTAGCAAGGTCTCTGGTACATGGCAACTGTTCACTTGATGGAGGTTCAACTTCTAGCTAACTTAGATTGTTAGAATACACATCATCTTGTTTTAGAATTGAGAGGGTGGAGGAAGTACAACATTAGAATTTGTTGTCTGTTTCCTAGAGCTATGGTCAGAAGGCTTTCTGTTGTTAGGTGCTGTCAAGTCGATTTCAACTCATAGTGACTCCATGTGATACAGTAGAACTGCCACATAGGGTTTTCTAGGCTGTAATCTTTATGGGAGTAGATCGCCAGGTCTTTCTCCCGCAGAGCTGCTTGGTGAGTTCGAACCACTAACGTTTTGGTTAGCAGTCAAGCGCTTAATCATTACATCATAGAAAGCTTTCTGGTGAGTAGAAATAGTATCCTTGCAGCTTCTTTTTCAGTTCCATTTTTTTATTCCTTAACAGCAGTTTATTTGGATGCCCCAGTTTTATTGAAGAACAATGCTGTTGTTAATGTTAGTTTTGACAAGCGAACTCTGCTGGATTGAGATTTCTAAAAAACTTGAACGATAGAAGGTGGAGGAATGTCGCTTAAACACAGATGATGATCTTTGTTTCTTCCGTGTCTTTAGCTAAAACTGCCTGAACAGTATGGAGTTTTTAAGAAGCACATAGTCCGACTCACCGTTACCTGTTTGTAACAATGGTGTAACAGTGGAAGCACTCAGCCCTTCTCTTTTCTTTAGCATGAGCTCACATTTATTGAACAACTACTGTGTACCTGACAATTGAGCCACTTCCCGTATGTCATATCATTGTATCCTCCCAAACTCCTTGTGAGGAAAGTGCTCTTCTCTTTACAGAAGAGCAGCCCAAGACTTAAGAGATGTTAAGTTACTTGACTAGATGGTGCTCGGCTACCACAATGACTGCCCTGACAGGGAAGACAACAGAGAGTCCCTGACGGAGCAGGAGAAAAGTGGGGTACAGAACTCAAATTCTGGTAAAAAGACCAAACCTAATGGCTTGACTGGGACTGGAAGGACCCTGGAAGACACGGCCCCTGGACTTTCTGTCAATCCAGAACTAAACCCATTCCCGAGGCCAGCTCTTCAGACAAAGATTAGACTGGACTATGGGACATAAAATGATACTCGTGAAGAGTGTGCTTCTTAGCTCAAGTAGATACGTGAGACTAAATGGGCAGCTCCTGTCCAGAGGCGAGATGAGAAGGCAGAGAGGGTCAGGAGCTGGTTGAATGGACACGGGAAGTCCGGGGAGGAAAGGAGAGTGTGCTGTCACAGTATAGGGGGAGCAGCTAGAGTCGGCGTAACAGAGTAGGTATAAATTTTTGTGTGAGAGACTAACTTGAATTGTAAACTTTGACTTAAAGCACAACAATCAAAAAATGAGAGAGAGATATTAAGTTACTTGAAGTCACAGAACTTGGCAATCAGAATTCCAACCCACGTCTGTCAGGTTTCAAAGCTTGAAGTCCTTAGATTTTGTGTAAGTAGAAGATGCAAGGGAGACAGTCTTTTTTTTTTTTTTTTAAATCTTTTGTATGTTTTTTATTATGATAGAAACACAACAACACGTACAATATTTCATCAGTTTCTGCATCTACACTTCAGTGACATTGATTACATTCTTCAAGTTGTGCAGCCATTTTCACTCTCTTTTTCCAAGTTATCCCACCACCATTAACATGTCTTCAGTGCCCTCTAAGCAGAAGCACCTCTTTCCCCCTCCCTCCCAGCCCTAGTAACCATTTTGGTTTCTATATATTTGCTTATTTCATATAAATGAGATCGTACAGTTTTTCTCCTTTTATGTCTGACTGACTTCATGCAGCCTAATGTCCGCAGCGTCCATCCCTGTAGTGGCCTGCGTCAGGACTACGTTCCTCTTTGTGGCTGAGTGAGATTTCATTTGTGTACATACTGTATTTTGCTTATACATTCATCAGTTGTTGGGAGAGTCTTTTTATTGTTAGTTGCCATCAGGTCGGCTCCGACTCATGGGTGACCTTAGGTACAACTGAACGAAATATTGCCTGGTCCTGCACCATCTTCATGATTATTGGTATGGTTGAGATTGGTTGAATTATTTTGTGTAGAGGTGCATAATAACGCATCAAAGTGCTTTCCCTTCTCTGGGGAGGAGCCTGACGTCTGAGCCTGTTTGCCTCATGCAGCCTGCAGGGGGAGCTAACAGCAGCCATTCCCACGTCGCTGGTTTTAGGAGTGGGCATATCACAGTGGGCAGGGACGGGCCTTATTGAGAGCAGGTTTCTTCTCTGGGGCCCCAAGATCTGTTTACGTTACAGAATTCTCTGTACTGAGTCAGTTAGCGGGCTGTGTAGAGATCGGGTTTGTCATTTGAGGTCTTTTCAGCCAGCAGCTTTGGCTGCTCTGGAAAGAGAAATAGGTTTGGCCTTCTTTGGTGTGCATTTGATTCTCAGCTCTTCTTCTGTTGCCACTTGTTTTCATAGGAAGTCCTCAAAGAATCTCAGACCAAACAGGAAGTGATCTGTTCCAGTATAAACCAAAACCAAACCTGTTGCCTTCAAGTCGATTCTGACTCATAATGACCCTATAGGATAGAGTAGAACTGCCCAATACTGTTCCCAAGGAGCAGCTGGTGGATTTGAACTGCCGACCTTTTGGTTAGCAGCCTCTTAACCACTGTGCCACCAGGACTCTGTTCCAATATGACGGGGTACTAAAAGGAATGAGGATGGGCAGGCTAAGGAAAGGGAATGATTAACCCATGACCCGGTGGCTAGTTAGTTGTCCTCTGCTGTGGATTTTATGCAAAGATCCTAATTGTCTTTCTCTTCAGTAGATATTTTAACAAAAGGCCCAAGTTTCAGGTGTATTTCTTGTGGCTTTAGGAAACTGACCATTTGTTAAAAACTTTTTTTTCCCTCATGTGACCTTTGAAATAAAAGGATGAAATAATTTTGGGGCAGATATCTTAATATTAGTGATGTTTAGGAACACGGGTTTTGGAAACAGGCTGGCCCTCCTGGATTTGACTCTCAGCACTGCCACTTACTAGTATGTCATTTAGACATGGGAGATTGTTTTTTTTCCTTTGGTAAAATGCTTGTTCGGCTCAAGTAGTTGCTGCTGCTGCTGGTACTACTACTCGAGGAAGGTGACTATGGGGAAAGAAGAGACAAAGAATGATTTTATTTGTCCTGTTTCATTAGTTGGCTTTGCCCTTTCCTAATGTGGAAACCACTGGGGGTTCACCTCAAGTTAACGTATCAAAGGGAATTCGCATTTGAGGCTAGCAGCCCTAGCAGAATGCATGCTCTCTCTCTTTTCTGAAAATAGAAAATCCTGAGTTTTCAATTCCGTCTTTTATCTTTTTAAGATTTTATCCATCTCTGGATGTATAACATCTATTATCCATTCGGGATGTTTGCAACACTTCCTGTTTACTCCAGTGCATCCCTGATAAAGCTGTGGATAGTCATCTCATTGTTATTAAATAAATATGGCCTGCTTCCTATAAACACCTTTGTTCTAAGAATGCAGTCTCACACTAAAGGTGTGACTGGGTGGCAACTTGCCAGCATTCCTGTGCGGTATTTGGAGGCTAGAGAATACAGAATTAATGGGATGAGCTCAAAATCTGTCCAGCCGTTTCTACACTGCTGTAGGTTCCCTCTGAAGGCCTTCCTGATGTTGACATTATGTGTTGATAACTCACTGTATTTTTGTACTTTCACTCTTTGTTGGACAGAAACCAAAGCCTAAGCCCCGGCCATCCATCACTAAGGCAACTTGGGAGAGCAACTACTTTGGGGTGCCACTGACAACGGTCGTGACTCCAGAGAAGCCGATCCCTGTTTTTATTGAAAGATGTATCGAGTACATTGAAGCCACAGGTAAGAGTGTTCCCTCACAGCAGATTGGAGCTCCTCATGTCTACAGGATGCTTTCTAGAGTGCTGAACCATCTGGAGGTGCTGGAATCCGCTCATGTTTAGTGTGAGATGCTTTCTGAAAAGGAGCTGAGCAGTTCCCACAGCTGGCAGGCGTGGGGCTCCTCCGTTGGCATCTGGTCTTGAGGCTGCCATGCCAGATTTATTAGACTTTTCAGTGCGCGGGAGCAATTCTGGTCTCAGGCCTGCAGTTCAGCTGGTTAGATGCCTTCTCTGTGCTCCCCTGGCCCCTGTCATAGTGTGTAGCCCTGTTGATCAGTCATCTGATCCTCTGTGTCCCCCACCAATCTGGAAGCTCCTGGAGGGCAAGGAGCAGGCTTTATTCATCTGTGTGTCCTCAGCACTACGTGGGGGACAAAATACATTTTGGTTTAATAAAATGAATGAGTAGTTGTGACTGTTAACTGCCCTTAGCTGTTGATCAGGTGCCTGAGATTCATGTGTTGATATAGGATTTTTTTAGAGGAGTAAAAAACCACTGGAGTGCTTGGATGTCTTCTGGTCATGTGGTTAAATTTAAGCTCCACGGACAACTTGGTATTATCACAAAGGCAGACTCAGATTTTCCACATTGCTCTTGAAATAACAAAATTTGACTTGCGTTGAAACCATTTATTGCATTCATTTAGAGTGCCCATAATGTGTCTCTTTGTCCTGTCTTTTGAAACCCAGAGCTTTCAGTTTCATGCCATTGTTTCCCTAGTTTTTCTCCTGGATGCTTTGAAAGCTGATGAGTTTTGAGGAGACAGTGGTATAGCAGGCACATGGGAATGTGGGTTCTTCAGCATTACTAGTTTGGCTCAAGAATATAGGCTTAAACTAATTTGAAACCAAGGTAGGGATTACACCTCCTTGTGTGTTTTTTCTAATTCCAGGGTGATCCGTGATGACATTAAGCATTGCATGGTGTGGACAGACACTCCCAATCTCTGCTGGTAATTGCAGCAGGAGCATATGAGGCTGAGTGGCAGTGTTAATATTTACTTAGGATGTGCTAGTCAGGAAGATAGGTTTCAAGGTGAAGCCCACTAAAGACTTGTAGTTATTTTCAGGATTTTCTCTGCAGCATCCGAGTTGAATCACAATAAGGACTTTGCATGATCACAGCAGATCCGCAGCTTTGTTTTGGCTGCTCAGTGCCGGAAGCCTTTTCTCAGTGTCCCATCTTTTTGACACTGGTTTTATGTCCATTTCCTCCTGGTACCTCTCTCTTTGGCAAGGAGAAAATCTGCAGGGCACAGGTGTGATTGGTTGAAGCCTTTCCTCCTCCTTCACCCAACGCTTCAGAGAGATAGTTTGTGTCCTTTCACCTGGAGGAGCCCTTTATTCCTTAACTTTGTAGTTTGAAATAATGTCAGATTTATGGGAAAGTTACAAAAGTTGTAAGTTGTAACAAATTGAAAGTTACAAAAATTCCCAGATCCCTTAAATGTTAACAATGTACCACATTTGCTTTATCATTTTCTCTACTTGTTTTTTCTTTTTTTCTGAGACACTTGAGAGTAAATTGCAGATATGATGGGCCTTTACTTCCGAATTGGTCTCTGGGTGGCACAAACGGTTTATATTCGACTACCAACCTAAAGGTTGACAGTTCAAACCCACCCAGTGGCAGTGTGGAAGAAAGTCCTGGCGATCTGCTCCTGTAAAAATTGTGTTCCATTGCTGTCTAGTCGATTCCAACTCATAGCGACCCTACAGGGCAGAGTAGAACTGCCCCATAGAGTTTCCAAGGCGGTGCTCTTTACAGAAGCAGACTGGCACATCTTTCTTCCGTGGAGCAGCTGGTGGTTTGAACTGCCGACCTTTCAGTTAGCCGCCGAGTGCTTAATTGCTGTACAGCCAGGGCTCCTTCCTTCCTGTAAAGAAAGATTACAGCCAAGAAAACCCTATGGAGCAGTTATACTGTGCAACACGTGGGGTCACCATGAGTCAGAATCAAAGGTAATGGGTACTTCTAAACAGTTCACCATTTATTTCTGAAACACATTGGCATTCTCTTACATAACCACAGTACATTTATCAAAATTAGGGAATTGGCATTGATTCAGTATTTCTCTGTAGATGAATCTATGATCTAATCTACAGATGCTTGCTTTTCATTGGTTGACCCTGGATCACACGTTACATTTATTTGTCAAGTCTCTTTAGTCTTCTTTAACCTGGAACAGTTCCTCAGTCTGTCTGTCTTTCGTGGCTTAGGTATTTTTTTAAGAGCACAGACCAGTTATTTTGTTGAATGTTCCTCAACTTGGGTTTCTCTAGTGCTTCCTCATGGTTAGATTTGGGTGACGCACTTTTGGCAGAAACACCACGGAAGTGGTGCTGTGTTCTTTTCAGTGTGTCCCATCAGTAGGCATGTGATGTCCATTTGTCCCATCTCTGGAGATACTCACTTTGATCTCTGATGAAGGCGGCTTCTCCACTGTAAAGTGACTCTTTCCCCTTTGTAAGTAATACGTATTTTATAGGGAGATGCTTTGAGACTATGTAAGTGTCCGGTTTAGGTTTCTCTTCATACTGACGTGCATTGGTTTTAGCATCCATTGATGAGTTTGGCTGAAAGAATGATAACCATTGTTTTTCTGCCTCCCTGATTCCTTCTGCATGTATTAGTTGATACTCTCCTGTCAGGAAGAGCTTCCCTTTCCCTGGGGAGCCTTTTGTGAATGGCCTCCTTGAGTGGCTCTCTTGCTTAACATCGGGTGCTTGAATGTTACCAAAATGCCCTCTAGCTGAGCTCATCAATGGCCTTGACCTACCCTGCTCCCTTTCTTCTCCGGCTCTGGAACTTTCCAGTCCATGTGATTAGCTCTTTGACATCCCGTGAGGAAATGACACCTCTGCTTGCTCTTCTCTTGTTGAACACTTTCAAGTGTGAGGAGCCTAACAGCAGCTGCCACCAAGCTGCTGCTGCTTGTACATTAGAAAGCTCTGTTAAATAGCACCGTGTTACCAAAAAGCTTGGAGCTTCAGAGTCGTCTCTGACTCATATAGTCAGGTCCCAGGCTGTGTCAGTTCTGCTCCGTCATTTCCTGGCTCTGTCCTCTCCACTTCATTTCCGCTGCCTCACAATCCGCACCTCTGAGTCCGTCCTGATTATAAGGATTCCCCCTGCTGAAGAACCTCTTATTGCTTCCTCATTGCCTCCCAGATGAAGGCCACACTCTGCTCTGCCATCCCTTACAGCATCTGTATTATGCCATGCTTACCTGCCTGTCTTCTTCCTCCCCTTTCTCCTTCTCTTTCCCTCCTTCTCTTCTTCTTTTCCTTTTCTCTCTCCTTCCGTCCTTTCTGTTTTACACTACTTCAAGCATTAATTTTAAAATTGTTTTACAAGAATGCAAACAGTCTATTAATGAGGACATAGACCTAGCAGAGTCTCTCTGTATCTCCCTGCCTTCATGTATGCCCTTCCTGTGGTTTGTCGTGTCCCACTGCCATTGCTTGCCTCCGGAACTTGTTCTTATTTTTCAAGACTCCCCTCACCTTCCCAATAGCTCTTTGAATGTAATCTCTGTGGTAGTCCTTCTCAAGCAAATTTCAACTTCCTGAGAGCAGAATAGGAACCCTGGTGTCATGGTGGTTTAAGTGCTCCGCTTGCTAACCGAAACGTCAGTGGTTCAAACCCACCAGCTGCTCCGTGGGAGAAAGATGTGGCGGTCTGTTCCTGTAAAGATTGCAGCCTTGGAAACCCTACGGGGCAGTTGTACTCTGCCCTGTAGGGTTGCTGTGAGTTGGAATCGACTTGATGGCAGTGAATTTGTTTTGTTTTGTTTTTTAATGTAAAGCAGGCAGGCTCCAGGTGGCTGAAAAGCTGCTTATTTGGGCTATTTTTAAGATAATTGGATGTGTACAAATTTGAGTTTGGCACTGGCAGGCTTTTTTTTTTAATGAAGGAACAAAACCTGGGGCCAGTATATAGAGGCTATCTTTGACTCATTTATATAACAGTATTCTCTTTTAGGAGCCCTGGTGGCATGCTGGTTAAGCACTTGGCTGCTAACCGAATGGTTGGTCGTTCAAACCCACCAGTGGCTCCTTGAGAGAAAAGACCTGGTGAACTACTCCCATAATGATTGTAGTCTCGGAAACTTACGGGGCAGTTTACTCTGTCATAACAGGGTCACTAGGAGTCAGAATCGTCTCGACAGCAGTGGGTTTGGTTTTCTGGCTCGGAGAACAGGGTGCTAGGTTCTCCTTGTCTCCGTAGAGCCTGGCAAACAATACACATTAATTGCTGATTGAATGAGTGATTTTCAACCTGGAAAACTTGTAATTCCATTGTTCAGCTTCTTTTTTTTAAATTTGTACTTTTATAGAATTTCAGAAAATATTTAAGCTGGTATCTATGAGCTTAAATGTGTGTTGTTGTTTTTTTTTTTTTGTGCTTTAGGTGAAGGTTTACAGAGCAAATCAGTTTCTCATTAAACAATTAATACACAGATTGTTTTGTGACATTGGTTTTCAGCCCCACAATGTGTCAACACTCTCCCCTTCTTGACCTCGGGTTCCCTGTTTCCATTTGTCCAGCTTTCCGGTCCCTTCCTGCCTTCTTGTCTTTGCATTTGGGCTGATGTGCCCATTTAGTCTCCTATAGATGGTTGAGTGTACTCTTTTCCTGTTTCCTGAAAGAACTTTTCTTTTTACTATTTGTAAAATTAAAGCATACTCACTGTAGAAATTCAACAAAAATGAGAAAGAATTTAAAGATTCGTTGATTATTTACTTAGTGACAACCACTGTTAGTGATTTGTTTTCCTTATAGTCTTATTTCTCTGCATATGTACATATATTTTTATTTTTACATAATGCAATTTATGCTATATGATGACTCTCAAAAATTTTTGAGCATAGCCCGCTTAAACGGAAACCAACCAACCAACCTGTTGCTGTCGGGTCAATTCTGACTCATAGCAACCCTATAGGACAGGGTAGAACTGCCCATAAGGTTTCCAAGGAGGAGCTGGTGGGTTCAAACTGCCGACTTTTTGGTTAGCAGCCCAGTGCTTAACCACTGTGCCACCAGGGCCCCAAAGCCTGCTTAGGTGAAGCAGAAGAGCCTGGAATTCACCAGCTTACCTGCTGCCATTTCCAGGGGAAAAGAATTCTGTAACCAAGAGCTGATTGGTTTTTAGCCTATTGGGAGGACCGGTTTTTGAAAACTACTGCTTTTTAAACCAGGCATTGACTTGTAAACATGGTCCCCTCTTGTTAAATTTTATCTGTGAAAACATGACTTAGTTGCTACAAATGTCCCATTAAGTGGCTGCATCACAGATTATTTAACTATTTCCTGCTCTTGGACCCATATACCATTTTCTCCTGGTATACCTAAAACAGAGGAGCAGAACAGCTCAGAGAGGCATTTTGGTGTTTTTTTTTTTTTTTTTTTAAATATATATTTTATTGTACTTCAGGTGAAAGCTTACAGAGCAAATAGTTTCTCATGAAATAGTAGTACACATGTTGTTTTTTTTGACATTGGTTAACAACCCCACAACGTATTAAGCCTCTAAATTCTCAACCTTTTTTTTTTGATGAAAATTACAGATGGCCAAAGATACACCGTTTCAAAATTTTCTACATTCACAGTTCAGTGACAGTGACTACGCTCTTCCAACTGTGCTGTTATTCTCACTTAAGATGAAGGCTTACAGAACAAAATAGTTTTTCATTTAACAGTTACTACACATGTTGCCCTATGACCATGGTTAACAATCTCACAGCACATCAAGAATATCCTTACTCTACCTTGTGTTCCCTATCACCAGGGGGCTTCCTTGTCCCCTTCTGTCTTCTGGACCTTGTCAGTGGACTATTGTACCTCTTTAGTCTCATTTGTTTATTTATTTATTTTTATTTTATTTAAACACCATTTCAAAACTTTTTACTTACACATTTAAGTGATATTGACTATGCTCTTCCAATTGTGCTGCCATTCTCTCCCAAGATGAAGGCTTACAGGACAAAACAGCCTCCCATTTAATAGTTACTACAAATGTTGCCCTATAGCAGTGGTCAACAATCTCAGAGAGGCATTTTGGAATGGAGATTATAGAGTTTCCGATCTGGACTTGTCTGTAAAATGGGGACAATGGCAGGGCTTGCCACCTAGGCTGCTGCAAGGATTCAGGGAGACGTGCAGGTACTTAGTGCAGGCCTGGCACACAGAAATGCTCAGGAGGTGTTAGCCACAGTGGCAGCTTTTCCAGTTGTCCGTTTGGTCTTCCTTCCTCTGAAAGTTCAGACTTTACTGGTAAATGTAAATATCCATGACTCTGTCTTTTTTTACCCCAGTTTTTAATTTTGAAAATGGTAAAACCCATTGAAAGGTGCAATGATGACCTAGTATCTACCAGCAGTCCACATTTTGCCATATTTGTGCTCCCTCTCTCGCGCTCTCACTCTCTGTCATTCTGCAAGAGCATTATCGCTTTTAAGAATACTAGCAGTAATTCAGAGACAGGCCTGGAGCTCTGCTTCTGAAAGGTCGCAGCCTTGACAACCCTGTGGAACAGTTCTACTCTGCACACATGGGGTCGCCAGGAGTCTGAATCGACTCCACAGCAACTAACAATATCCATTAATTCAGTCGTATCATCTCATATACAGTCCCTGTTTAAATTTACTCAGTTGACTCAGAATATTCTTTTATAGCTGAGTTTTTTGTTCTAGGATCCAATCAATATTCACACTGCGTTTTGTTACCGTCTCTTTAGTCTCTTTCAATCTAGAACAGTTCTCCCTGTCCTTTTTTTTTTTTTTTTTCCTGACTTCATAATGACTTATTTTGCATCATCTAGGCAGTGTCTTGTCAAGTGTCCTCTTTGTGTAGCATGCTGTCTAGATTTCGTCATCACCCTCAGCACCCTTCCAACACCGCCCATGGTTGCCTCACAGTGTGGCTCCCGTCTGAGCAGAGAGCTGAGCCCTGAAGATGCAGCAAGGCATGGCTGTAGATTTGGCCTGAGGGGCTCTGTGAGAACTGGTTGAACAAGTGAATGACTTAGAGATTATTGCTTCCTCAGCTCTGAATGACTTGTGTTGAACTTGCAATTTTTTCAGGGAACGCCTCTGCTGTCCCCGACCTCCCTGTCCCTCGTGGTATAAATGGCCACATGGCCACACAGCCTCCACATAGTGGTCTAGGCAGTCAGCCCTAATTGATTGGAGACGATATTTCAAATGAAACTTGTTTTCAAGGCCTGCTCCAAGCAGTTCACAAGTCAGAAGTCAGCGTGTCCCTTTATTTGTGTCAGTCACTTTGAGGCTTATCCTGTCAAATAAAATATTGCATTGTCACCTGTGAGAGCAATGCTTGGAGTTAATACTGGGCGGGTGGGGGTGGGGGTGGGGGTGAGGGGTCCAGCACCCTCTCTAATCCTCCACACCTTGGGACTTCCTCGGTGCCTGCTGTCCTCTTGTCAGTGATAGTGTAGAAAACAAACAAAAACAAGATTTGTCAGCTTAATAATGTGATGGACAGGAGGATGGGGTAACCAGTTATAAACTAGGACAACTAGAACCATTCCAAGTTTTGTAATTACAAGAATAGTGTACTTGCTCACTGTAAAAAAAAAATTAATCCTAGATGTGAATAACAGAAAGTGAAAGTCCTTTACAATCCCAGGCTCCAAAGGTAATCTCCATTAATAGTTGGATTGTTTTCTGCTAATAAATTCATTGCTGTCGAGTCGATTCTGACTCGTAGCAACCCTATAGGACAGAGTAGAACTGCCCCATAGTTTCCTAGGCTGTAACCATTATGGAGGAGCCCTGGTGGCACAGTGGTTAAGAGCTCACTGCTAAGCAAAAGGTAGGCAGTTCAAACCCACCAGCCACTCCATGACCTTTTGGTTAGCCGCTGAGCACTTAACTACTCTGCCACCAGGGCTCCTGTTTTTGTTAATACTGGCCCCAAAATAAAAACTTGGGATCATACATACCGTTCTGTAGCTTGTCTTTTTTTTTTTTTTTTTTTTTTTTAAACTTAACACCATATACCTTGGACATCATCTTTTTAATTCTCTGTTCAGGCCAACTGCATTTTAATTTCTAACGTGAGATGAAGGGGTCAGGAATCGGTGTGAGAAGGGGTCTCCAGGAGTGTGGGGAGATGAGCTTCGTCCACAGCTAGCTCCGTGTGCAGGGGTGGCATGCGAGAGGGCCCTGGGACTGCGATGCTCCCCTGCCCATAGTTTGTGAGCAAATTGCCGGCGTTCCCTCAGACACGGATCCCAAGGAAAGGATCTTGGCCTTCTTGCCTCACAGCCTGCCGCTTCTGAGGTCTGTCACCAGGATTCACTATGGAAGCTCCTCCCTGGTAGTTTTCCTTCTTCAGTTAGCTCATAACATTGTGGGTGGATATTGGTTCTGGTTTGCACCTGTCTTTTTTCCTGAGCTTCCAACCCAGTTCATTTACTCTCGTGTCATATTTCCTAAAACTGGAGCATGTTTAAGAAATGGCCAGTCGGTAGAACAGCTTTCAGATTGATCTGCTGAGGCTTTTAGCATATCCCAGGCCTGGGGACAGCGTCTGTGCTCGCTGTGCTAATAGGATATTAGATTTTCCTTCTCTCGGCTCCAGTTACACGGAGGGTTCTAAGGGCACAGAGCCACCGCAGCTGCTCTGGGATCACCGCCCAGAGAGATAGGGTGGGGTGGGGCTGGGGTCAGGCTGCCTGCATAGTTCTAGCTGGAACCCTTTCCTCTCCAGTTTTCATCTGTGTGGAAAATCAGTCAGAGCAGTGCAGTCACTGCTTCCCTTCCCTAGCAGTGTGACTTCACGAGCTCATCTGAGCTCTCAGATGCATGGCAGGAAGGAGGAATGGTCTCAGTCCTGTCCAGAGTGTATCTCGCCAGAGCGGGAGTGAGGAGTTAATTTTAGAGCCTGCTATAAATTTCTAGGATCAGGTTCGCCATCTTTACACTTTACTGTGGGCATAAAAAGGAGCCCTGGCGGCTCAGTGGTTAAGCACTCAGCTGCTAACTGAAAGGTCGCTGGTTGGAACCCACCAGCTGCTCCACGGGAGAAAGATGTGGCAGTCTGATTCTGTACAGATTACAGCCTTGGAAACCCTACGGAGCGGTTCTCCTCTGTAGGGTCACTGTGAGTCCAGATCAACTCGATGGCAGTGGGTTTTTTACGGGTGGGCACAAACCAAAGTTTTAAATCCTGGGTCTCTGGGCCAAGTTTTAGCCAAGGCCTCCCACAGTTCAAGGAAATGTCCATGTCCCTCAAGCCTAGAAGCTCAAGGGAGCGTCCACGCGTTACTCTTCCCCACTGCAAAGGCCTCAGTGTCCTGGAGGCTGGAGGCTGGGCCCTGCTCAGCTCCGCTCTGCTGCTGTGAGTATTCCCCCAGCCGCCAGCCTCTCCTGGGCCTCACCAGCCAGCCAGCCAACTAAAATTAGCATTCTCTTACTCCCTCTCTCTGTGATTTATTACCTTTTTCTTTTGGTGGGGAGGGGGAGGGTGGGGAGAAGCAGGGTGACAGTGACAAAAATGATTTCCCATTCAGTGAGTCCTTTTCTGAATTGATTTGCCTACTGTAGAGGTGACCAGCCCCCAGCACTGCTACCAAATGAGAAGAGGAATTGTTCCCAGGAAAAGCAGTTTGATTTGGGCAGAAGGCACTTGTCTTATTTCTTGAATTCTAATGTCTTCAGTCCATACTGTATAAATAACTGGTAGGCATTGATACTGTTAGTGTATTTTAATTTCAGTTAGTCCCTATGGAATGAAAAACTCCCTCTAGTCAGTCGGCCTGGCAGCTGTTTAAAATAATAATGCTCTTTGCCACTAGACCAGAAGAACTAGATGGTGCCTAACTACTATTACTGAACATTTTGATCAAGGAATCCTAATCAAAAGGGGGAAAATGCAGAACAGAATTTCAGATTTTCAAGGACTCCAGACTTTCTGGAGCCAAGGAGGCAGGATGAACCCCTGAAACTATTGCCTTGACATAATCTTTAAACCTTAAACCAAAAATATCCCCCGGAGCCTTCAAACCAAACAATAATAGTTTAGCCTAACTAGCAAAAATGTCTGCCTTGAAAAAGGTTAGTGAGAATAGCAGTACAACTGGAAGAATGTAATTGATGTCACTGAATCGTACGTGTAGGAACTTTCAAAATGGTGCAACTTTGGCTGTGTATATTTTCACCCCCCCCCCCAAAAAAAAAAAAAAAAGTTCTCCAAGGCCAAGAAGGGAGAGTGTTGACATGACGTGGAGTTGTTAACCGATGTCGTAAAACAATATGTGTACTGACTGTTTAACGAGAAATTTTTTGTCCTGTAAACCTTCATCTAAAGTTCAATTAAAAAAAGAAAGAAAAAAGTCTGCCTTGAGCATTATGCTCTTTTAAGAACTGTCTCTACAGGAACAAATTGACAACAGCAACTCAAAATGTTAGATAGGAAGCTTAGGGGCAGTGAATTTATGTGAATAGGGGAGCAACAACTCAGAAAAGGATGGTGAGAATGGTTGCATAACTCAAAGAATGTAATCAGTGTCACTGAATTGTACATATAGAAACTTGAATTGGTGTATGTTTTGCTGTGTATATTCTCAACAACAAAATAAATAAAACTTAAAAGGAAATTATAATAATAATACCGAATGTGGTTTGCCACCCTGTCAGCCCTCTTCCCCATTTCCTATTCCTTCTACTTCAGAGCAGCTCAGAGACTCTAGAGACTCCGCTGCCCGGTGCATCGTGTGTGGCTCCTGACAACAGATATGGTGTTGCTGCTTCAGGAGCAAATGAAGTTACATGTTACTCAGTGCTTGCTGTGATCTAGGGATTGTACTGAGCACTTGGCATATGTGGTCACATTTCACAGGACATGGTTTTGTTGCTCTGAGATCCCAGGCATGGTGGGAAACTGGCCTTTGGAAGGGGGTTAGGGTATAGCACAGTCTTATTACTGGATGGGGGGGGTCACTGTATTCTCCCTTCATACAGTACAGTGTTAGGACAGCCTTAACAAAAAAGGCCAGGGTTAGCCTGGCTGGAGAGGAGGTGACAGCATTTGGATTCCTTCCCCCTACTCCAGCAGCTCCCTGGGAGAAAGACCTGGCAATCTGCTCCCATAAACATTACTGCCTAGAAAACCACTGGGGCAGTTTTACTCTGTCACATGGGATCTCTATGGGTTGGAATCAACTCGACTGCAAGCAGCAGCTCTTGTGGGAGGAATCCTGCACAAAACCTGGTGACAGGGCCTCTGCCTCTCGGGGCAGCACCTGTCTGGGCACAGTATTGAAGTGGAAGCCTGGTTTGATTTTCCAAAGCCCTTTGCTGGTGAGCCTAGAATTGAGCCCCACTGCTTTGGGCCTCAGTGCCTGCACTCAGCAGGCTGTGTGATCAGGAGGTACCCCTTTCTCTGCACCTGAAGGAGCACTGTTCCTTGTCGGGCAGCATCACCAGGTCACGCTTGACCTCTTGTCCCTGGGGGAGGGAGAAATCCATGAGAGTAGGACCCAGTGGTTGTAGGAAGACAGAAATTTCCTGATCACTCATTAGTCGGTCTCAAAATACTAGATTTATCACCCTTTTTTTCTTCTTTTTTTAATGAAGGTGTCAGATTTCATTCATTCAGCAGATATTTATTGAATATTCCTATTAAGTGCCTACTATATGCTGGGCAGTATGTTGAACTGAAGTTGCCCTCATGATGTCTGAGGCTGGGAGAGATAGACATACTCACACAAATGCATAATTAATTCAGGCACAGAACGGTATTACATTTTAAAATCATTGGGGAGTAAAAAGACTGACTGCAGCAAGCGTTGGTGAGGATGTGGAGCAATTAGAGCTCTCCAGTGCTGCTGGTGGGAATGTAGAATGGTACAATCACTTTAGAAAATGGTTTGGCAGTTTATTAAAGAGTTATACACTTACCATTCCACTTCTAGGTATTGGCCCAAGAGAAATGAAAACATAATACAGTATTCACACAGTTGTACTCAACTAAACAGCTCAGGTGTCCATCAACAGGTAGATGAGTAAACAAACTGGTATATCCACCTGTTTATGGATTGAATTGTGTCCCCCAAAATATGTATTAGAGTCCTAACCCTATAGTTGTGGATGTAACCCTGTTTGGGAATAGGGTTTTCTTTATGTTAATGAGGCCATATCAGTGTCTTAAACCTAATGACTTTTTTTATTTTTTAAAATATTTTATTGTGTTTTCAGTGAAGCTTTACACAGCAGTTTAGGTTCCCATTCAACAGTTTCTACACAAGTTGTCCAGTGACATTAGTTACATTCTTCACAATGTGTAAACATTCTGATTATTTCCCTTCTGGTTGTTCCATTTCCATTAATCTAGTTTCCCTTCCCTTCACGCTTACATTAAAAAGAGCAGATTAGACAAAGAGAGAAGCAGGCAAGCATAAATGGGGGAAAGATAGATGCCATATGGAGATCATCAAGGAACACCAGGACTACAGAAGCTGAGAGATGTATCTTCCCCCAGAGCCAACAGAGAGGCAAACTGTCCTTAGAGCTAGTGCCTTAAGTTTGGGCTTCTAGCCCCCTAAACTATGAGAAAATAAATTTCTGTTCCTTAAAGCCACTCACTTGCAATATTTCTGTTACTGCACCACTAGCTAACTAAGACACCACCCGATGGAATACTACTCAGTGATAAAAAGAATGAATTACTGATACGTGCAACACCACGATTGAATGTCAGAATCATTATGCTGAGTGGTAAAGCCATACACGAAAGACTAAAACTGTGATTCTATTTATATAAAGCTCTGGAAAATGCAAGCTAATACATAGTGACAGAAAGCAGATCAGTGGTTTCCCAAGAGCTGGGGGTAGCAAGGAGAACTGATTGCAGAGGGGCATGATGGAAATATTTTGCGGGGTGATAGAAATATTCTGTATCTTGATTATGGTGGTGATTTCACTGGTATGTATTTCAAAATTTATCAAATTGTACATGTTGAATGGGTACAGTTTATTGTATATAAATTATACCTCAAGTGGATTTTTAAAAACTAAAAAACAATCAGGAAAGGATTTTGGGGGGTATGGTATTTACATAGTCTCACAAGTATCCCCCAACACAGGGATTACTAATTACAAAGGGGGAAATGTACCTTTATAATGGAGAGGTCTGGGTAACGGTTAGCACCTTCACAAAGTGATCAGACTTAGCATCCCCACTAGCAGTTCAACCGAATATTATGTGCCTCCTTGCTAAAAATATTTAATCTTGTCATGAGGAAACAATCCGACAAATCCAGAATGGGGTTCATTTTACAAGAGAGCTGGCCTGGTCTCAGCCAAAAAGTCAGTGTCGGGAAAAAGAAAAGAGTTGGGGAGCTTAATGCAACTTCTGTGTTTAGAGCACAAACCCCACCCCCATTAGAATGGACCAGTGTTACATACCTGAGCTTTGGACTCACACCTGTTGTCTTAACTTTCTGTGCAGTAGCTGACATCTGTAGGCCAGTCCCTGAAACTTCCCAAGCCTCCTTTTCCTCTTCCTTCAGGATGGAATAATAATAGCACCTCTTTCAAAGGAGATTCTGAAAATTGAATGGAATCCTCTTTGGTAATGTGCTTAGCATAGTGCCCCCCACATACAATTACACAGTTCCACATTAGCTAGTTCTTTTGGTGGCTCCGATCACTGATGTGCTATGGTTGTTTTGGTTTCCCCAAAACAGCAACATGTGAAATTGGACAGTGTCTATAGGCAGTTTTTTAAAACTTACTGAACTAGGACCAAAATCTGTTGCTGTTGAGTCTGTTCTGACTCATAGCAATCCTATAGGACAGAGTAGAACTGCCCCATAGGGTTTCCAGCACTGTAATCTTTCTGGAAGCAGACTGCTATATCTTTCTCCCAAGGAGTGGCTGGTGGGTTTGAACCACCGACCTTTCGGTTGACAGCCGAGCGCTTAACCATTGCTCCACCGGGCTCCTTGTTGAAGTATCACAGACATTCAGAAAAGTGCACCCATCATAAGTAGAGCTCCGTGAATAGTCACAAACTGAACACAACTGAGTAACCAGTGCCCCAGGAGTCTTTCTGTCTCCATCCCAGTTCTTCCCCTCACCCAGGGTAACCACTATCCTGGCTCTAACAGTATAGAGCTGTTTTGCCTGCCTTTCTGCTTTAAAAGTGGGATCATAACCAAGTGCACATTTTTATGTTTGGCTTCTTTCATCGACGTTATGCTTGTGAGATGCATCCTCGGTGGAATCCATGGATTCAGCCTTGGTTGGGTGTGCTTGTAGATTGTTTATTCTCAGTATATATATTATAGCCTTCCATCCAGCTTATTTACTCGTTCTCTTGATGGATATTTGGCTATGTACCAGTTTGGGGCTGTTACAGATAGTGCTGTGGTGAACATTCTTGTACAGGTAGTCCCTGACTTATAACATATTCAAGTTACAAGTTGCACTTACGACAGTCCTTTTTTTTTTTTTCTTTTTTGAAGAGGTATGTCTTATCTTCAGTAATATGTATGTACTACATAAAATGTTGCAGTGCATAATTTGCTGATGTCATCATATCTGTAAGTTTACATGTAATGTTTCCAACCCCAAAGACAAATAAAGATCAGATTTATAAAGATACTGATAATATAAGGCAATAATAATGAAAACTAAAAAAAAAAAAAAAAAAAAAAAGAAAGGTATTCGACCAAATGTCAAAACTGACTTACAATGGAGTTGTCGGTATGGAACCCCATCGTCAGTTGGGGACTACCATACATGAATTTTACTGCACATGTGTGCACACTTATGTCAGGTGTATACTGAGGAGTGAGGCTATTTTTGATCATTCATTTTAGTATGTTGAACACAATTTAAGAGATGTCTTGAAGCACATGTCAGTCTCTGAAGGGGCAATAATCTATGAAGCTGAGAGCTAAAGCAGTAAAGGATCTCTGTGCTACCTGTCTGGCTTTGTGTTTTTGCTTTTTAGTCTTTTGGGTTGGGGGTGGTGGCTCTCGCAAGGGCAGTGCTGGGTGTACGAAACTGCCTCACCCTTTCTCTCAGCACCCTGATTGGTCCGATTTGCAAAGTGTGCCTGACTAAGTTTCCATCCCTCGTGGTGTAGCTCTTCTCTGCTGTGGCTTTCTCTGTGGTTTCAAGTTGAGACTGTGGCTAGCACAGATCTTGATAACCCCATGGTTGTTACCTGCCAGGCCATCGAAGGGCATGGCTCTCTGATTAAATTTTGGCCAGTTGTAGCCCAGCAAAGTAGATGTTCTTACTGACACCTGCCAGTGAGCCGGCAGGTCTTGACCGAGACTCCAGAATGACAGGTCCTCCCCTGTGAGGGGCAGAAGGGGGAGTCGGGAAGGGAGGCTCCCCCCTTGTCCTGCAGGCTGAGCACCAAGCACCTCAGGAAGCCTCTGCGAACACGTTGTTTGCATCCTTCACAGGTCAGAGGGGCCTTTGGCTCCTGTGCGGCAATGGAGCCCTGTAGAAAAATGGCCTTTGATGGAACCCTCCTAGCTGTGACCTTCCTCCTGAATTAGCTCCTTTCCCTGGCTAAATGAGTAGAGTGCTTTCTGTGTGGCAGATTTAAATTTCACCACTAATTGATGGTAGCATCTTGAGGGAAAAACACTTGCCATTAGATCAGAGGCCGCTGGGAGACAGCCTCGAAACAAACACATCCATGGCAGAGTAAGGCTGGGCCAGATGGGGCCAGGCCATGGGGCCACTGTTACCGTTAACCTGGGACAGACTGGCCACAGAGGAGCCCGGTGAGGACTCTTGCCACATGCCCTTGGGGACTGCACACGTGCACATACGTGCTGTGGTGTTCTCATGGCCCTTTTTCTTTTATCTTACTGCTGAATAGTCTTTGTGCCAGGATGAGCTGGAGCCAAAGTGCCTGGATTCAAAATTCAGCTCTGCTACTTGCAAACAAATTTTTACCCTTTCTGTGCCTCAGTTTCCTTGACTGTAAAATGGGATAATGAGTGTTGTGATGATTCATGATGTAAAGACGTTACAGTAGTACTTGGCAAGTTGTGAGGAATCAGTTAACTGCTGCTGCTGCTGTTGCTGTCATTATTCATACTCTAAGATTCCTCTTCCACTGTAGTTGGGCCATTGTACTTGCTGTCCTCTTGTTTGTCATCCCCTCCCTGTCCCGTGGACTTGGTCCCCTCCCCCCTGTGCAGAGGTACCTGTTCTTCAAGGTCCAGCCCAGGCTTCTCGGCCTCCAGGGAGAGAAGCCCACAGCCATCCACTCCCCTGTCTGAGCTCTCAAGGGTGGGTCAGAGCATGGACTGTGGAACCAGTCACACTTGGTTTAAAATCCCAGCTCTGCTACTTTTCTTGGCTAAACTGCTTCACGTCTCTGAGCTCTGTTGTTCTGTGAAATGCAGGGGATGACAATGCCCACCTCATAGGACTGTGAGGACTGAATGAGGTCATGCACTTAAGATACTGGGCCTGGCACATAGTAAACACTCAGAAATGGGAGCCGGTACTATTTTGTTGTGAGATTTCTAGTTTTCCTTCTTGCCTAACCTCTGATAATTGCATAGGTTGATTTTGAATCCTTATCTGGGTGTGCACTCCTTAAGGTCAGGTATCTTCCGTTCATGTTCTTTGAGGTCTTCCCCATGCTTGATGTTGTTGGTGATGATTGTCGTCAGGCCAGCTCCAACTCATGACGACCTTATGTGTACCTAACCCAAACCAAACCCACTGCCGTCGAGTCGATTCCGACTCTTAGAGACCCCCATAGGATTTCTAGGCCTGTAATAAAGACTTGGGAATCTTTTTTCCTACAAAGCTATCATCGTTTTACCTCCATTTTACTTCACTGTTTAAGTATGTAGGAGCTCTGGTGGCACTGCAGTTAAGTGTTTGGCTGCTAACCGAAAGGTTGGCAGTTCAAACCCACCAGTGGCTCCACAGGAGAGAGAACTGGCGATCTGCTTCCATAAGGATTACAGCTTAGAAGGCCCTGTGGGGCAGTTCTACTCTGTCACGTGGCGTTGCTACGAGTCGAAATCGACTCAACAGAACCTAACGACAACAATTTAAATATGTGGTCCTTTGTGAGCTTGTTTCTCTGCCTGGTTCCCAAATGCCAGAGGACTGGAACGCCTAGAACAGTGAAGATGCTGTTCTTTCTTCATTCATTCAGCAAGTATACATTGAGCACCTACCTATGTTATGGGCCAGACACCGTTCAGCGTGCTTTATACGATCCTGGACTAAACAGACAAAAAGCCCTACCCTTGGGCAGTGTCTGTTACAACCTAGTGGGGGAGACAGACAGCAGTAGGTAAAATATAAAGTATCTTAGTGCTCAGGAGGGAGAAAAATGCAGCAAAAAAAAGGGATGTGAATGTCTGGGAGGGTGTTAAAATTGTAGAAAGGAGGCCTGGGGGAGAGTGACGAGCAATTAGGGCCTGAAGGAAATGAGGGAGGGAATCGTGCCAGTACCTGGGGGAAGAACCTTCCAGGCAGAGAGAACAGCAAGCGCAGGAGTCCTGCAGCTGGAGCCTTCCTGGGGAGGCCTTTCCTCTGAGCAAGGTGAGAAGCCATTGGAGGAGGTTTTTTGTTTTTAATCTTAAATAATCTCTTCTCACTCTTATTTATTTCTTTTTCTTATATTTTTAAAAATTTTTTATTTATTTTGTTGTTGTTAAGAATATACACAGCAAAACATACACCAGTTCAACAGTTTCTACATGTACAATTCAGCGACACTGATTATATTGTTTAAATTGTGTGGAACTATTCTCACCTTCCTTTTCTGAGTTGTTCCTCCTCCATTAACATAAACTCACTGCCCCCTAGTTAAGCTAAACTATTGTTTGGTTTGAAGAAGATTTCAGGGGATAGTTTTGGTTTAACGTTTAAAGATTATCTCAGGGCAGCAGTTTCAGAGGTTCATGCAGCTTCTGTGGCCCCGGAAAGTCGAGTCCATGAGAATATGATATTCCGTTCCGTATTTTCCCCCTTTTGATCAGGATTCTTTTATTGAATCTTTGATCAAAATGTTCAGTAATGGTAGCTGGGCACCGTCCAGTTCTTCTGGTCTCATGGCAAAGGAGGCAGTTGTTCATGGAGGCAATTAGCCACACATTCCATATCCTCCTCCTTTTCCTGACTCTGCTTCTTCCTCTGTTGCTTCAGGTGAATAGAGACCAATCGTTGTGTCTTGGTGCAGCTTGCAACTTTTAAGACCCTAGGTACTATGCAGCAAACTAGGAGGTAGAACAGAAACACTAAACACATTATTAGGCCAATTAACTGGGATGTCCCATGAAACCGTGACCCTAAACCCATTGGAGGATTTTGAATGAAGGGACAGGATTTGACATTTATTTAACAGAATCTCTGACCACTGTGTGGAGGAGAGTCACGGCCCTCGAGGACTTGAGTGCTCTTGATCTAGCTGCCTTTCCATAAATCTTCCCCCACTTTGCTTTAGGGGGTGTACTCAGTGCTGTCCCCTATGGTGCTAGCATGGCTCCACGCAGACCTTTGGCGTAGACCTGAAAGGATGGCATGATGCGACTCCCCGTGGGAGGCAGCCTGGGTTTGAGGCCCAGTCTGGGAGAACCCAAGATGCCGTAAGCAGGTAGCTTGGTCCCTGAGCACAGCGATAGTCTTTCCGACCTTATCTTCCTGCACACTGGACTCCTCACCAGTTGTCAGACCGTTTCATGCTTCCATGACTTTACTCATCGCTGTTCCTGCTGCCTAAGATGTCATTTCCCCTCCACACTCCAGACATGCATGTTAGAGCCCATTTCCCCTTGTATTAGGATCATCTCTTTACCTGCCTGTTGCTCCACTAGACTCTGAAGTCCTTAAGGCAGAGGCCAATCCGTTCTTCCCTTATGCTCCCCCGTGGGGCCTGGCTCTCTCCAGGGACCTCGCTCAGAGCTCTTTGTGCCCACGTGGCCAGGACAGAGCAATTAGGTCATAGGGATGGGAATTGAGGCCACAGAAAGTCAGAAGGCCTCGGACTTGGGGCAGAAGACGTGAAGAATACCACTTGAGAACCCTGGTCTAAAAAGATAAGCCGACTCTTTTGTGCAGCACCTGGCTCCCAGGGGTTTATTTGTTTGAAATGTAAGATGACTTGGGCATCAGACTATTGAATCCTACTTTTTCAAACAGAGATAGTGCAAGGCCTTGTTATCTCACCCCAATTTGCATTCTTTCACTCTTGGCTATTTAAATTTGGTGACCTCCAACAGTTTACAAACAACAACAACAACTCATACAATTTCTCTTTTCACGTAAGCTGCAATTTGGTTGAAACAGGATCTCTCTCGTACGCAGTCCAAAGCTCCTGATAACTGGAACTACTATCATTGTTTCTGTTTTGTGATCTGTTTTTTTTTTTTTGTATGTGTGTTTCAAAAGCCAAAACAGAAAATACTTTATTCTGTTGTAGTTGTCAGGAGCTGGCCTTTGGGCTGTGGCAGCAAGCGAGTGTTTTTTGGTAGAAACTTAATCTAGAATGAGGTATTCCACTTCCTGGGCCAGGCTGTCTATGAAGAAAGCGTGCATTCCTCTATAACCTGTGGAGGGAGCAAAGGACCCCTACATCTGGGCAAATTCAGAATTCTTCAGAGCCTTGGATAGTCTTGAGTGTAGGCTTAAGTCAGGGTCTGACTTGAGAAATGTAGGTTGTGTTTCTATTGTTTTATTATTTTTTTAATTTTAGTTTGTTGTTGAGAATATACACAGCAAAACATACACCAATTCAGCAGTTTTTACATGTACAGCGTTGATACATTCTTCGAGTTGTGCAACTATTCTCACTCTCGTTTTCTGAGTTGTTCTTCCCCCATTAACATAAACTCACTGCCCCCTAAGGTTACTATCTTATTTTTCGAATTGCTGTTGTCAGTTCAATCCCGTATAGATAGTTCTTAAAAGAGCGCAATACAGAAGGCAAACATTCTTTATTAGTTAAGCTAAACTATTGTTTGGTTTTAGAAGACTTCAGGGGACATTTTTGGTTTAAGGTTTCAAGATTATCTCAGGGCAGTAGTTTCAGGGGTTCATCCTACCCCTTTGGCTCCAGAAAGTCTAGAGTCCATGAGAATTTGAGATTCTGTTCTGCATATTCCCCATTTTGATCAGGATTCTTCTACTGAATCTTTAATCAAAATGTTCAGTATTGGTAGCCCAGCACAATCCAGATCTTCTGGTCTAGTGGCAAAGGAAGCAGTTGTTCATGGAGGTAATTAGCCACGCATTCCATATCCTCCTCCTCTTCCTGACTTTCCTTCCTCTGTTGCTCCAGACAAATAGAGACCAATTGTGCCTTGGGTGGCCACGTGCAAGCATTTAAGACCTCAGACACTATGCAGCAAACTAGGAGGTAGAACAGAGGCACTAAACATGTTATTAAGCCAATTAACTGGGATGTCCCATGAAACCATGACCGTAAACCTCGAAACCAAGGAACCAAATCCCATGAGGTTTTTGGCTGTACGTAAGCAGCCTCAGCAGCTACTACTATTTTTTTCGTCATTGTAAATGTATCTATCACTGTTTCTGTTGGATTAATGTCACTAAGACTAGATAAAAGGAGCCATGGTGACACAAAGGTTAAGTGCTCAGCTGCTAAACTGGAAAAGGTTGGTGGTTCAGACCCACCCAGCATCTCCATGGGGGAAAGACCTGGTGATCTGCTCTCGTAAAGATGACAGCCCTGGGAACCCTCCATGGCAGTCCTACTCTGTCACATGGAGTTGCCATGAGCTGAAATCATCTCTGTGGCACCTACCAGCAACAAGACTAGATAAAGAAAAATGAGGTGAAATTATATAGCCTGAGCTAAACTAAATAGGACTATTTTTGATGCTAATCCATGTAGTAACAGCTATCGGGGGTGAGGGGGTGGGGTGGTACAGTAAATGTATGGATTAATGATAAGTTAGCCTAGTTTGGAAAATGTGAAAGTGGGCAGAGGTGTACACCATTGAATGGAAGGAATGTGGTAGGTAGTAGCTGTTTTAATAACAATAACGATGAAGATATTTAACATTTAAGAGGCACAGTCCTAAGCTCTGTATAAGCATTACTTTATTTTCTCCTCACTGTGAGGGATAGAGCCTCAGAGGAATTGTCTCTTGCCCACACACGGCTAACCTTTCAACACCCTGCTTGGCAGCAATTACGTAAAGCCGACAATATCTTCGTAATCTGAACATCACTATTTCATATTTCCTGTATTTTGGGTAAGGAAGTTTTATCTTCAGAGTGATCTTTGAAGGGATGGACTTAACTTGGCATTTAAATAATATAAGCAAGATTAAACCATTTAAGAAAAAAGTGTATGTGTTGTGTGTGTGTGTGTTTTAAATTGGAAATTATTGTCATCCTTTTCCTCTTGAGAGGTATAAAGAAGAAGGTAGAAATGAGTGTTACTGCTGGTGCCCAGATTTAACCGTTATTGAATAAGGAAGGTGATACTGCATAATGGCTCAGAGCAAGTGAGTGGAGGAAGGGCGCTGGGATTCGAGGCCTGGCTCTGCCACTCATTACCTCTGTGATTTGAGCAAGTTACTCCACCTATGTAAGCCTCAGTTTCCTCATCTGTTAAATGAGGATGATGATAAAATATTTTGATACATACATGTCGCCTTCTACATTTAACCAACTACTTCTAAGCATTTGAGGAACGTTATTTATAGCTTTCAGCATACTACAAATTTTTTTTAGCTGTTCTTAAAGCAGACCTTCTAATACTGTTATTCAAATGGCACCATCCTTCATCATTTAAAAAAAAAAAAGTATAATTTAAATTAAATGTGTGGCTTAGATTATTTATTCATCTAAATTGACTTTCTCGGTTACTGCAGATATGTGAAGTTAGGCCTGGTAACCATTTTGGTGACTGAAGCATCCTGAGGACCCCGGACTTTTGGTTCTGGACCTGCCACTCCCTCATTTCCATAATGACCTTGTTTGATGGGCACCTTCAGTCGTCTGGAAGACACTGACTAGGGCATGGTCCTGCCCTAGGAGTGAAGAGATGGGAATGGGGGAATTAGGTAGAGGAGCAGGGCTGTCCTGGCATACTCTTGTGTTTAGAAGACCATGAGCACCCAGAGGAGGGAGCCAACGTCATTTAATCTCTCTTATCCTTCATTTTTTCCATGGGAAATGGATACAGTAAAACCTGCCAAAGATGGACCCTGTGTAAGGTGGAAACCTGGCAGAGAAGGAAAATCCAAATATTTTCCACTAACAGAGAGGATAAAAAGTAGTAAGACTGCACCATGTCAGAGGCAGAACACTTACAAGACCCAGAAAAACAAGGCAGTCCCTTCCAGTTCCAGCTCTCACAGGTTTCCCCATAATATCTGCCTTGCCTACACCTCATGACTGGTGATATTGAAGATTCAAAGAGACATCAGAAATGTTTCATAAACTATAAAACTTTGTAACTGTTCTTGAGGTGTGTCATTCTTCTCATGATTTGATAGGTAGAAGTGGAGCCTTTGGCTGGTCTTGAATAGATTTGTGGTAGGTGCTAGGTCTCATCTAATCTTCCCAGGGTAAAGGTGGTTGGCAGCCGTGCCGTACTGGGCAGAGAACTGGGCCGGCACAGCGTTGCTCTAATTTCTTGCGTATCTCGCCTATTCAGAAGTGGTCAGTTTAATCCTAACCTCTACTACAGTGGCTCCCAGACTTCTGATTTAGTGGACCGGTACAGTTGTATTTTGGAGGGGACAGAGGGTTGCCAGCTTTTTATGCTGCCTAACAAGGACATTAATTTTTTTTTTGAAAAAAACTATCTTTTCTGATTTTGTCATTTCATAAAAGAAAGGACTTTATCAACCCTGAAGGAGTAGAAAGACATAATTGCAGAATACAGTCCAGACCATGATTATTTTCATCATGTATTTGGTACAAGAAGGAGCCCTCGTGGCGCAGTGGTTAAAACACTCAGCTGCCAACCAAAAGTTGGAGGTTCAGCCACTCTGCAGGAGGAAGATCTGGCAGTCTCCTTCTGTAAAGATTACAGCCTTGGAAACTCTATGAGGCAGTTCTACTTTGTCCCATAGGTTGTCTCTGAGTCAGAATCAATTCAATGGCAACAGGTTTGGTTTTTATTTGGTACAAAATGCAGGACAATGTACAGTGGAAAAGGAAGTCTCTATCTCAGCTCTCTGCCACGGCCCCCTAACCAGCAAACTCCCTTGGTCTTTAATATAGGTTGCAGGTATCCTAGTTTGACGTTTGACTTTTTATTTATAATCCTTCTTCCATTTAGGATTTATTCATTTATTTGTTTTTGTTTTTTACAGTCTAATTTTCCATTGTTTCTTTTGGCTTCTGAGCTTTTGATATATTCAGAAGGGGTTACTCTACTACAAGATTAGTTTTGAAAGTCTCCCATATTTTCTTCTAATACTTCATGGTCTTACTTTTATTTAAAATTTGTTATGTGGAAGGTGAAACATTATTTTTCAAGAAGGCTGTTCAGTTGTAACAATATTATTTATTGCATGAAATACCCCACATACACACGCACTGATTTGAAACCTGCTTTTAACATATGCTAATCTCCTGTGTATTTGGGGTATATTTCTGGACCCTCTTATCTCATTGTTGATGTTGCTAGCTAGGTAGCTCTCCATCTCTCCATGTGCCAGAACTACACTGTCTTCATTACTGTAGCTTTATAGGTGGCCATTTTGGAATTTCCGTGGCTTTCCTTGCTTGTTTATTTTTCCATATGAACTTTAGAATCTACTTGTTTAGTTTTAAAAATAAGTTTTTGGCCTGTGAGCAGCCGTCTAGGATACTCCACTGGTCTCATCCCTTCGGGAGCAAGGGAGAATGAAGAGAACAGGATACAAGGAAAAGATTAGTCCGAAAGACTAATGGACCACAGCTACCAAGGTCTCAACCAGACTGAGTCCAGTACAGCTAGATGGTGCCCGGCTACCACCACTGACTGCTCTGACCAGGATCACAACAGAGGGTTCTGGACAGAGCTGGAGAAGGACGTAGAACATAATTCTAACTCACAAAAAAAAGACCAGATTTACTGGCCTAAAGGAGACTGGAGAAACCCTGAGAGTATGGCCCCCAGAGACCCTTTTAGCTCAGTGGTGAAGTTATCTCCGAGGTTCACCATTCAGGCTGGGAGTGGACAGCCCCGTAAAACCAAATGGGACTAACGAGGTACAGAAGTCCAGGGACAAGGGCCAGAAGGCAGAAGGGGACAAGGACACTGGTGATAGGGAACCCAAGGTTGAGTAAGGATGTTGTTGATGTGTTGTGAGATTGTTAACCATTGTCATAGGGCAACATGTGTAGTAACTGTTAAATGAGAAACTATTTTGTTCTGTAAGCCTTCATCTTAAGTGAGAATAACAGCGCAATTGGAAGAGTGTAGTCAATGTCACTGAACTGTGCATGTAGAAATTTTTGAAATGGTGTATCTTTGGCTATGTGTATTTTCACCAAAAAAAAACAAAAAAACAAAAAAAAAAACAAAACAGTTGAGAAGTCAGAGGGTTGACATGTTGTGGGGGTTGTTAACCAATGTCATAAAACAATATGTGTAGTACTGTTTCATGAGAAACTATTTGTTCTGTAAGCCTTCACCTGAAGTACAATAAAAAATAAATAAATTTTTGGGAATCCTACTAGCATCATACTAAATTATGCATTAACTTTGATGTCTTTATGATGTTATGTCTTCTTTTGTGTCCCTCAGTAGCATCTTAAAGTTTTCTTCAAATAGCTGTTGCTTTTTTTTTTTTCCTTGGATGCACATGTAAAAGGGACTAATAGGTGGATGTTTAGATTGTTGTTGCTGGCTGCTGTGGAGTCAACCCCGATCATGTCAACCCCCTACACAGTGGAACAAAATGCTGCCCAGTCCTGTGCCATCCTCATGATTGGTGTGGATCAGACCGTTGTGATCCATAGGATTTTCTTTGGCTGATTTTCAGAAGTAGATCGCTAGACCTTTCTTCCTGGTCCATCTTAGTTTGGAAGCTGTGCTGAAAGCTGATTGGCATCATAGCAACATGCAAACCACCACTGACAGACAGGTGGTGGCTGTTCTTGAGATGCATGGGCCAGCAATCAAACCCTGGTCTTCTGAACCCCATGGTGTTTAGATAGATGAAGGCTTTTGGCTTCTGCATATTAATTTTGTGTATCCAGGCAACTTCCTAAATTTTTTTAATGTTTGTAGTAGTTTTTTCAAATGATTCTCTTGGGGTTTTTCCAGTTAGCTTATTGATATGTAATTTACATACAATAAAATTCACCAGTTTTAGATGTACATTCAATGAGTTGGGTTTTTTTTTTTTTTTTAATTTATTTTATTTTGTTGTCATTGAGAATATACATAGCAGGGCATACACCGATTCAATAATTTCTGTATGTACAATTCAGTGACATTGATTACATTCTTTTTTTTTTTAAATTGTTGTAGTTTAGGTGAAAGTTTACAACTCAAGTTAGTCTCTCATACAAAAATTTATACACACATTGTTATGTGACCCTAATTGCTCTCTCTGTACTGTGACGGCACACTCCTCCTTTCCACCCCCGTGTCCATTCAACCAGTTCCTAACCTTCTCTGCCTTCTCATCTCACTTCCTGACAGAAGCTGCCCATTTAGTCTCATGTATCTACTTGATCTAAGAAGCACACTCTTCACGACTAACATTTTATGTCCCATAGTCCCATCCAATCTTTTTATGAAGAGTTGGCCTCGGGAATTGTTTCGGTTCTGGGTTGAAAGAGAGTCTGGGGGCCATGCTTTCTGGGGTTCCTCCAGTCTCTGTCAGACCATTAAGTCTGGTCTTTTTACTAGAGTTTGAATTCTGCATCCCACCTTTCTCCTGCTCCATCAGGGACTCTCTGTTGTGTTCCCTGTCAGGGTGGTCATTGGTGATAGCCAGGCACCATACAGTTCTTCTTGTCTCGGGCTGATGAAGTCTCTGGTCTGTTTGGCCCTTTCTGACTCTTGGGCTAATACTTTCCTTGTGTCTCTGGTGTTCTTCGTTCTCCTTTACTCCACGGGGTTGGGACCAATTGATACATCTTAGATGGCTGCTTGCTAGCTTTTTAAGACCCCAGACGCCACTCACCAAAGTAGGATACAGAACATTTTCTTCTTTTTTTGTTTAACGTTGTAGTTGAAATGAAGTTTACATTTCAAGTTAGTCTCTCATACAAAAATTTATACATACATTGTTACGTGACCCTAATTGCTCTCCCCATACTGTGACAGCACACTCCTTTCCACTCCTGATTCCCCATGTCCATTCAACCAACTCCTAACCCTCTCTGCCTTCCCATCTCACCTCCGGACAGAAGCTGCCCATTTAGTCTCTTGTATCTACTTGAGCTAAGAGGCACACTCCTCATGAGTATCTTTTTATGTCCCACAGTCCAGTCCAAACCCTGTCTGAAGAGTTGGCCTCAGAAATTGTTTTAGTTCTGGGCTGATAGAGAATCTGGGGGCCATGCTTTCTGGGGTTCCTCCAGTCTCATTCAGACCATTAAGTCTGGTCTTCTTATAGAATTTGAGTTCTGCACACCACCTTTCTCCTGCTCCATCCGGGACTCTCTGTCATGTTCCCTCTCAGGGCATGGTGGCTGGGCACCATCTAGTTCTGGTCTCAGGCTAATGAACTCTCTGGTTTATGTGGCCCTTTCTGTCTCTTGGGCTAATACTTCCCTTGCATCTTTGGTGTTCTTCATTCTCCTTTACTCCAGGTGAGTTGGGACCAGTTGATGCATCTTAGATGGCCACTTGCGAGCTTTTAAAACTCCAGACGCCACTCACCAAAGTAGGATACAGAACATTTTCTTAATAAACTTTGTTATGCCAGTTGACCTGTCACCTGAAAGCATGGTCCCCAGACCCCCACCCCTGCTACTCTGCCCCTCGAAGTGTTTGATTGTATTCGGGAAACTTCTTAGCTTTGGTTTAGTCCCATTGTGCTGACTTCCCCTGTATTGTGTGCTATCCTTCCCTTCACCTAAGATAATTCTTGTCTACCATCTAGTTAGAGAATACCCCTCTTCCTCCCTCCCCACCTTTGAAACCATCAGAGAATGTTTTCTTCTGTGTTTAAACCTTTTCTTGAGTTCTTATAATAGTGGTCTTATACAATATTTGTCCTTCTATGACTGACTAAATTCACTCAGCATAATGACCTCCAGATTCCTCCATGTTACAAGATGTTTCACGGCTTCATCGTTGCGTAGTATTCCGTTGTGTGAATATACCATAATTTGTTTATCCATTCGTCCGTTGATGGGCACCTAAGTTGTTTCCATCTTCTTGCTATCCTGAACAATGCTGCAGTGAACATGGCTGCGCATATATCTGTTCGTTTGATGGCTCTTATCTCTCTTAAGATACATTCTGAGGAGCGGTATTGCTGGATTGTATGGTGCTTCTATTTCTAGCTTTTTAAGGAAATGTCAAATCGATTTCCAAAGTGGTTTTACCATTTTACTTTCCCACCAACAGTGTATAAGTGTTCCAGTCTCTCCACAACCCCTCCAGCGTTTATTATTTTGTGTTTTTTGGATTAATGCTAGCCTTGTTGGGGTGAGATGGTATTTGATTGTAGTTTTGATCTGCATTTCTCTAATGACGAATGGTCATGAGCATTTCTTCATGTGTCTGTTAGCCACCTGAATGTCTTCTTTGGCGAAGTGCCTGTTCATATCCTTTGCCCATTTTTTAATTGGGTTATTTGTCTTTTTGTTGTTGAGGTTTTGCAGTATCTTGTAGATTTTTGATTACATTCTTCAAGTTGTGCCATTCAGTGAGTTTTGACAAATGTATATATAGTCGTGTAACCTTTACCCCAATCAAGATACAGAACCTCCAGGGTTTTTTACGTAAGTAATTAAAATAACTGGAAGTAACTATAATTTTACCTCCTTTTCCCAATATTTCTCTTAATTTTTTTCCTCTAATTATATTGGCTAGTAGTATCTTCCAGGACAATATTAAATAATGCTGCTGGTAGTGAGTATTCTTTTCTTGGTCATTGTTGGCTTGTGGGATGAGATAAATACATTTTTTTCATTTTAAGGAATTATTTATCTATGCATCCTTTTTAACTAAGAATTTTTTGGTTGGTTTATTTCTACCAAGAATGGAGTTAAATTATATCAAATGTCCTTCGCGCTTTTATGAAGAGGCAGTCATTAGAATTTATCTCTTTTGAGCCGTGTAGGAATACACTAAATCAATAATTTACTATTATTGAACCACCATAGCAGTTTTGGAATAAATCATACTTGGCCATAGAATATTGTTTTTACATGTGTTGCTAAATACCATATGCTTATTTTTTACATCAATATTAATAAATGAGGTTGCTCTGTAAAAGGGTTTTTTTATTTTTTCCCCCTGAATTCTCAAAAAAATTTGGTTATATTCAGATGGCAGTTTTGCTGGCTCTACAATTACTGTGTTAGCCTTTTTTTCCTTGATGACATTACAAGCATTGCTCTACTGTCTTCTAGCATGAACTGTGCATTGGAAAAAGTTGAGGCCAGCCTGTGTTTTGCCTGAATGCCCCAAATATCCTTTTTTTTTTTTTTTTTAAGTTCAGTAAGTTTACTAGGATATGTCTTGTTCACTGAGCTAACTCAGTTTTTTCTGAAGCATGTTGTTGGTGTTGGTAGTTGTCATCAAGTTGAATCCGACTCATGTGTGCAGAAGTAGAACTGCTCCATAGGGTTTTCAAGACTGTGACCTCTCAGAAGCAGATTGCCAGGCCTGTCTTTCTAGGTGTTCCTTGGTGGGTTCAAACCGCCAGCTTTCCATCTAATTGAGGACTTAAACTGCACCACCCCGGGACTCCCTCTGAAACATAGTGAGCCCTTCTAATCTGTAGATTTATCTTTATTTCTATAAAGTTTTCTAGCATTGTTTCTTTTCTTTGGGGGCACTGGTAATGTATATGGTACCTGTACTCGTCGAGTCGATTCTGACTCATAGCAACCCTACAGGACAGAATAGAACTGTCCCATAGGGTTTCCAAGGAGCGGCTGGTGGTTTCAAACCACTGACCTTTTGATTAGCAGTCGTAACTCGCCATATCTCTTAAGCATTGCACCACCAGGGCTCCAAAGTGTATATGGTGGTTCCTCCTTATCTTCTAAACTCCTTACATGTTGAACGTGAAACCGCTTATCTTCCGAATCTATTTTTTTCTCCCTAATCCTTTTTAACTATTTGTTTATTTCCATTTCATTTTGCACACTATCGTAACTTCTGTTCTACATATCCTGTAAAAATGGCATGGTGTGGTGTCATCTGACTTCACAAGGGGAACGAGGGAATCAAGATGAACATCAGCCCAAGTCTGGTCTTTATGAGGTGGAGGCCAGAATGCCTTCTCTCTCCAGCCTTTTCACCAATTCTCACACCAGCTTTTCCTCCCACGGCACTGTCTCCTTCTCTTTTGGGTTCAGTAGTTCATTTCAGTGGCCACACAGAACTCACAGACAATACTCATGATTATGGGGGTTATTAGGGACGTAACAGGTTACGATTGAGAATCAGAAACAACTCAGGATATAGTTCGTCGGTCAGGACAGCTTTTCCGCCATGCCCGCAGGCAGACCTCTCCCTCGGCCCCTAGGCCCCTCGGCCTGGCCTCTACCGTGCTTGGCCAGGTGTCACAAAGCTCTTAGCTCCACCAATAAGTGCCCAGAGGCACACTACTCTGCCAGGAAGACTCGTGCCCAAAGATGCTCAGCCTTCTTGCTCCATGGGTTGGCATGCCCACTGTAGCCACCTCATTCCATGCCGTCTCATGCCAGTCTGCTGGTTCTGCTGCTGCTGTTTCTCTGCCTCTGCTTCTTGCCATCTCGCGTCATCTCTGTTATTATAGCTCTCTCTCTCACCTAGATCTAGGAGGTTCTCAGCACAGGGACCCCGAATCCAAAGGACACACTACACTTCTGACTCTTCTTTCTTGATGATAGCGAGGTCCCCCCTTTACTCTGGGATTGGCTGTCTTTTAAGCCTAGCAAGATGGCAAAACTGACCATTCCCCTCATTACGGTTCCATATACCTTACTTGCATGGTCCCACACCCACAGGGGTTCCATGCACCTTATTTCCATTATTAGGAAGCTGCCCAATCCCCTTGGTGGGCCACAAGCACCTTATTTGCATCGTCCCACCCAGTCACTGTGTGGGAGTGACAGGACCATGCGTGACCAAAAGGGCCATATTAGTAATTCACTGCACCACATATCCCTCACTGGGTTTTTGGCAGTGTCTTTTCTATGTGACTTTATTTCTATGGTGGTTTTATTTTCCTCTTCCATTTTTCTGAGTGCTGCCTCCTTCCCCCCACGAATATTCTGTCTACTTTTATTGTCTCATTATATCTTTTCTAAGTGCTGTATCTGTGCTTTACACACTTTGTTTATAGAGATGATTGCATTATTTGTTTTTCTTTTTTGACTCATGGAAATACGTTGTTATTTACTGCATGGCAACATTTTTCGATGAATTTTCTTTGCCATTTGCTTTTCCTGTACCTACCTTTTTTGCTGGTCGTCTTCCTGGGTCTCCTGTATTGCTCCTTTTTAAATCATTGTTCATCCTTGAATAGGCCGATACCTCCCTAGTCTAGCAATTTGTAGAAAACTCTTGTGAGGGTGGTGCCTAGTTTAGCAGGAGTTTAGTCTCTGTGTGAACGAGTGCTACTAGCCTTCCTAGTCCTCAGCCACCACGGATTGGCATTGTAGGTCTGCTCCAGGCAGTCTTTCTCTGTTGCCTGACCTCACGGATAAACTAAAAAAAAACAAAAAACAAAAACAAACCTGATACCATCGTGTGGATTCTGACGTATACCAACCCTATAGGACAGAGTAGAACTTCCCCATCGGGTTTCTAAGGCTGTACTCTTTACAGAAGCAGACTGCCACATATTTCTCTGTGGAGCTGCTTGTGGGTTCGAACCACCGACCTTTTGGTTAGCAGCCTAGTGCTTTAACCACTGTACCACCAGGGTTCCTTCACTGATTAGACTACAGCCTGCAAATTTAACATGTGATTCTTCAGCCCAGACGGGGCCTGAGGAAGCCTCATCACCAGTCCCTGTTTGAAACAATGTGTGCTGGTTTTACCCCTTGGAGGGAAGCATTTTCTGTGGAGAAGTGGAGCGGTCTGCTCTGTCCGACATCTGTGACAACAGGCATTCTCTTTCATCACGTTCTCACACCCTGGTTTGACCTCTCCAGCCCTTGGCCATTCTTACTCATATGTTGGGGTTTGGGGTCACAGATGTCTCCAGTTTTGTCAGAGACATGATGTTTCTGTTTCTCATTCTCCTGGTTGCTTTTGTGTGATTCTCTAGAGGAGAGGGGGGAGATGGCTTCTCTATGCTGCCATTTTTAAACGAAGCACAGTCCTTTAAGTGAAATAAATTCAGCGTTCAGGAAAACTCATTTGTTGGTCCGTATTTTCTGCCTACTGATGACTTCCTCACTCCCTCTGGTTGGGGACGCCTGCCTTTGTGTCATTGAAAGGTAATCTGATCTTGCTGGGAGAGTGGCTTGAGAGTTAGTGAGAGGGATGTGTTCTTATGCCCTTTCTGCCTTCTATCCATTAGCCCCGGCTGTTTCTGATTCCTGTGATTTTATTAGCATTTTAGTAAGATCTTTGTCCTTGGTGCCCATCTTCCTGTATGTATATCATTCTGCTGAGAAACTGCAGGAAGACATCTCTGTGACCAGGCAGTGTTTGCCGCGGGAGTCAATGCAGACGTATCTGACCATGAAAACAGGAAGCTGTTTGTGAGCGTGTAGGTCCTAGACCCCAGGTCCCTGTGACTTCCTTAGGTGATGTCTGATGTCGTATGGAGAGTGTCATAGGTTTTCATTTGTTAGTCTACATAAAGAGAAGAAAGGTCCTTTTTAGAGAATGGATTTTCTTTTTCCCTGTAGCCTTAGTTATTACTGTACTTTTCTTAGTTAAAGGAACCCTGGTGATGCAGTGGTTATGTATTCGACTGCTAACCAATAGATGGGTCAGCGGTTTGAATCCACCAGTGGCTCCATGGGAGAAAGGTGTAGCAGCCTGCTTCCATAAAGATCACAGCCTTGGAAACCCTATGGGGTAGTTCTGCTCTGTCTTGTAGGGTTGGCTGTGAGTAGGAATCAACTTGATGGCAGTGGGTGAGTTCCTTAGTTAAACTTTCTTCTCCTGTTGACCATAGTGTCAGGTTAGCCTAGGTTAAAATCTCAGTGGCTTAAAACAGCAAAGATTTCTTGTCCTGGGTACTCTGCTCCACCTTGTCCTCACTTAGGGACCCAGCTGATGGAGTTGCCACCCTCTTCAGTGATGCTGGTGCAAGAGGCAGAGAGACCTGCTTCAGCCTGACCTCTCCTTACCCACATCATTGGGCAGAACTGGTCACATGGCTTCACCCAAGGGTGTCAGGAAGTTCACTCTCTTTCGTTCCCAGGAAAGGAGAGTGGGTATTGGTGAGAAGTACTAGTGATTACCACAGCCACCTGTCAGTTGTTGCAGGCAGGTTGGCAAGTGTTCCGTTTAGAATTTCTAGTGTTTGGATTTGTACATTTTTCTTTTGACATACCATTGGGCTAGAATGTCTTTGCCCAGTTCTGTATATAACTTACTGGGTGATCTTGCAGTGGGAAAATACCCTCTTTCCTACATGATCTTACTTAATTCCCCAAACAATCCTATGAAGTAGTGACTACTGTTTTCCTATTTTAAAGTTGAGGAACTAGTATTGAGGAAAATTAAATCATTGGCCCCAAAGGGACTTAACTAATGAGTTACAGATTCAGCTCGTGTTGATGTATCTAATGCCAAAGGTCAGGCCCTTGCCTTTATTCATTTATATCATAAAGCCAGCTTTAAAATGAGAGGCTTAGACTAGCTGATCTGCAGGGACCCTTCTGGCTTGAAAGCCTGCCCACCTTCCTGGAGCAAGCAGCCCTGGTTGTCTATGCTTAGAAATGCTGTCCCTTTAAAGATTTGGTCTTTCCTTAGAGGTGGGCACCAGGGCTGCAACTGAGTAGTTAAGAATGGAAGTCGTGATGTGGCAGATGAGAATGATTTATGGCCTCATGAGCTGTTCCCTCTCACCCATGGTAGCCAGACCATGGCAGCCAGCTGTCCTGTTGGCTTTAATGTGTCTGATCACATGTCCAGAGCCAGCATTCTTTGTGGGCAGGGGACAGATGCACAGCAATAAGTCACTTTCTTTGGCTTTCTAGGTAAGCCTGGCTGTGGGAGACCACCTTTTAAAATAGGTTTATCTTAAGACTAGAAACTTTTGCTAGGTTTTTAGGTGTTAATCTTAATCTCCTCTTCAAAGCTTTTTTGTTCTTGTTGTAAAATAGATACTCCTTGTTAAAAATAGTCACAGAGAAAGAGTTTGGAAATTGGTGAACTCATATACTGTTGGTAGGAACATAAATTTAAAAAAAAACCAAACCCATTGCCGTCCAGTTGATTCCGACTCACAGCAACCCTATAGGACAGAGTAGAACTGCCCCATAGTGTTTTCAAGGAGCGGCTAGTGGATTTGAACCGCCAGCCTTCTGGTTGGCAGCCAAGCTCTTAACCACTGCACCACCGGGGTTCCAGAAACTTAAATAGACATGCCATTTAAAAAGAGAATTTGGTAGCATCTGGTAAAAATGTAAACCTCTTATAACCTTGGTTTTAGCCATTGGCCTTTCTGGGAATTTGTCCTATGGAAATGGATTTGTCCACAAAGGTCTGTACAGGAATGTCTATTCATTAACAGAAGAATGGTACATCCCTACAGTGGAGTTATTTAAATTTAAAAAAAAAAAAAAAAAACCCTTTGCGGTGAGTTGATTCCAACTCATGGTGACCCCGTGTATTACAGAGTAGAACTGTGCTCCATAGGGTTTTCTTGGCTGCTGTAATCTTTACGGAAGCAGATTGTCAGGCCCTCCTTCTTCTGAGCTGCTAGGTGGCTTTGAACATGTGTGTAGATGGTTCCGTTTATGTGGGTGGAGAAAATCCGTGTGTGTTTGTTTGTGACTTGATGGGAAAATGTCTGGAAGGACAGTGAATGCTACAGGAGTGTGTTCCTCTTGGCTTCTGAGAGGAGACGGAGATTTTTGATGGGGTGGTGGCGAAAAATAGGGCTTGTGCTATTTAGTCTGTCCATATTTCTGGATTGTATGAAAAGAAAGTTAACAATAAACATGTATTATATTACTTTAAAAAATTTAAACTGTGTGGAATTGTTAGAAGTAAAAAGTAAAGTTGCTTTCTCGTTTCCCAGTTATCTGCTGTTAAGAGTTTGAATTGTATATGATCAGAGATTTATTCTCTATGTATGTACATATACATAATACATATTGTTTATCTTTTCTTTTTTTTGTTTTTAACACGAATGACACAACACTAAACATACTGTCCTATGACTTGCTTTTTTTCTACCTAAAAATACATTGTGGATACCTTCCCATATTGATAGGTCTAGATAAGCTGCTAAGGAGCCCTGGTAGCGCAACACTTAAGCTTCAACTGCTAACCAGACCCACCAAGCAGTTCCATGGGAGAAAGACCTGGTGATCTGTTTCCATAAAGATCACAGCCTAGAAAACCCTATGGGACCGTTCTGGTCTGTCACATGGAGTCTCTTTGAGTTGAAAATGAACTCAGCAGCACCTCACAACAACAGATAAGCTGCTGCTGCTTCTTTTTTTTTCCCTTAATGGCTGCATAGTATTTCTTGGTCTGGATCTATCATAATTTATTTTATGAGTATCCTAGTGAAGGACATTGTTTCCAGTCTTTTATTATTACAGACAATAATGCAGTGGTTGTTTAGCTATAGGTGTGTGTATACACACATATACACACACATACATGTATGTTATTTCACATTTGTGCAAATATATTTGTGGGGGAAATACTTCAGAATGGAAAAGACAGATGAAGGGTTTGTGCATTTGATATTTTGATGGATATTGCCAAGACACTCTCCAGTATACCAGTCCCATCAAGGTGTTGTACAAAGTTAAAACCCGTTGCCATCAAGTCAATCCTGACTCATAGTGACCCTATAGGACAGAGTAGAACTGTCCCATAGGGTTTCTAAGGCTGTAATCTTTACAGAAGCAGGCTGCCGTATCTTTCTCCCGCGGAACGGCTGGTGAATTTGAACCACTGACCTTTCTGTTAGCAGCCAAGTGCTTAACCACTGTGCCACCAGGGCTCCTCTGTACAAGGTTAGCACGGTATTTTTTAAACAGTAATCTGTTAGACATGGAAGATGCCTTAAAAACCATCTAGTCTAACTCTTCACCTTGTGGATGACTCACATACAGAGAAGCCACAAACAAAAGCACACGTGCTGTGTGATTCTCTCGTAGGAGCCAGGACAAGCTTATCTGTGCGGTTAGAAATGAGGATGGTGGTTATCTTAGGGAGGGGGCAGAGACTGGAAGGGGGAATGAGAGGGCTTCTGGAAGGCTGAGAGTGTTCTGTATCTTGATCTGGGTGCTGTTCACATGGGTGTGTTCAGTGTGTGAAAATTCATCGTGGTTTGCTTCTGTCAACTTTTCTGAATGTGTATTATACTTCAGTAAATAGTCTGACACTTTCGCTTATAGATAAGACCCTGCCACAGGCAGCTGAGGTTTCCTGAGAGCCATGTGCCAAGTGCCAGAGCCCTGGTCTGCCTTGCCAGGGTTGGCCTGCTGGTGCTGTTGGCACTTAGGAAGGCTGTGAATGTGTGACAGTGTCTCTCGCCTTCAGGCCCTTGAAGAATAATGGTGTGTCTGAGAGCCAGCTGATGTGTCAAATGGCAGTTTCTGCTTTTACAGCTTATGCCCTTGTGTTTGGAGGACTGGGAAAGAGATCCTAGCATACGGCCTCACACCTCAGAGATAGACAAGTTCACGAAGCTTTAGTGGTGAGAAAAAGTCCGGCTCTCTGGTCTTCCAACTGGCCTCTCTTTCATTTCTTTACGTGACTCTTCTTAGCACTGCATCCTAATCTCTTCTAGCTTTTCTTCCTAATCGTTTTCAGGCCAGTCCCTGTTTCAGATAATTGGATCTTTTTCAGTAAAATTATTTAACTCCAAGTGGAAAGAAAAACAACTTCTGTTTTATTCATCCTGGGCCTGCTTTGAGGAGGATGGTGGAGTGGGGCATTCAGGGACTATTTTCCTGGGGTGTATCTCTGAGATGGGAGCTTTCCTGCACCCAGGATTCCTTTCCTTGGCCATGCTAGAAACCTGTGCATGAAAGCCAAGTGTAACATTTAAGCGTTTCTTTGCTCAGAAACTCTTGTCTTTGATTGGAGATGAAAATGTGTTTGGAGCACTTGCTGGTAGCATATCTGGGCGTGTGCCTGTTTGACCAGGATTTAGCAGTAATGGACGAGTTATGGAGCCAGCCTCTACTGTAAGACAGCACGGGCAGTTCATGTCCTCACATGACCAGGAGACTTGGGTAAACTTCAGGGTTGTGTGTGAAGTCCAGGCTGGCCTCCTCTGACACACACAAGAAATTTTAAGGGAAGCTGTGGATCCATTCTAAGGTGACTCTGGTCAGTGCAGCGCTAGGGGAAGACACTAGGCCTGGTTGGAGAGGCACTTAATTGGCAAGTCCTTCTTGTGAGCCAGAGAGGACCTTCAGCAGAAAAGTCCCAATCTGACCTCACTCCAAGCCGCTTAGCCCCCTCATCATGTTCACACTCTAAGCTGTCCCTCCCCAACTCTGGCCCGGCAAACCCACCTGTTGTTGTAGACTCAGCTCAAATCCCGCCTCTCCACTGATGGTGCATCCTCACTCAAGGTGACCTCGCCCTCCCTCCTGGACTTCTGTGCCAGTGACTGCCCATGTACTCTGTTCAGCGATCACCATGTCCTACCTTGTGGCCAATCTTTTAATATCTTTAAGTGTGATTTAATTTTTCACATCTTCACCTTTTCTCCCTCTGTAAGTTCTCACCTTCTTAAAGGACACTGCAGTGCTATTAATTTTCGTATCCCCCCCCCATGGGACATAGTATGCAGTCACCCATGTAGTATGCTTTCAGTAATGATTTATTGCCATGATAACTCTATTTCCCAAATGCCGCCGTATGTCATAGCATATCACAGGTGGTGGGATTGTTATAAATTGAAAATTCCGTTTCTGATTTATTTTGTGAGCCTGAGCAGGTAGCATCTTTTTTTAAGTCTTCCTTTCCACATAGGTCAACCTCCACTGAAGAGCTGTGACAAAACGATTTTTGAGTTCCACCTGACTTCCACTGACCCTCTGAATTTGGGATAGTACTTTTGAGGCTATAGGAAGTAGGTGCCATAGAAGTCAACAAGAAAGAAAACGCCTTGAGCTGGCTAGGTGCATGTCTCGGGTGGGGCTTGACCTGAAAGATAAGTTGGGTTCTGTAACACAGAGAGGATGGGGAAGAATCTTCTAGGTAGGGAAAGTAGAGTGAGTGAAAGCCAGGTGTTGCAATGAAAGGAGTTGTGTTGCTCTCCAATCCTTTGAATGTCAAGCTCTCAGGTATTTGGACTCAGCCACTGGATTTCTGATTCCTCTTCTTTAGATCCCTGGGATCCTAAGGAAGTGCTTCTGGGTGGGGAGGGGGAGGGCAACCAGCAGACCTGTGGGTCCTTCACTGTTAAGGTTCAGCTTAAGATTTTGCTTTGAAAAAGGATTTTGCCACTTGTAAGAAAGCTTGTTAACCCTTGCTGTAGCCGTGGGAAGGGGGGTTTTTGAAGGTTTTCATCTGAGGGATTTTACTAACTCTGCCGGCATGCAGCTCTCAGGCGCCTCTCCTGTGTTCCCTTCCTGTGCCAGTCAGCCTAGTCAGTCAGTCTGTTGTTTTCACACCTGAGTGTGTCTTGAACCTGCCCTCATGTCCCTGCATTTAGGCTCTCATTAGTCTCTTTCTTGGTTTGTTGTCATAGCCTCTTAGCAACTGGTGTTTCTGCTTCTGGTCTCATGTCCTTTCAGACCATTATCTGCACTGCTGCAAAAATCTTTCTAAAATAAGTGGGATCACATCACCTTCCCTTGTTTAAAATTCTTCCGTGGCTCTCCATTGCTTCCAAGATAAAGTGTAGTGCTGTTGCCAGAGACCTGGCCCCTGGCCACCCGTCCAGCCTCACCACTGCCATTCCCTTCATCCACTCGAAACTTCAGCCAGTTCCTTAAGCATTCCTAGTCTTTCTCACCCATTTCAGGAGTCTCCTCTGGGAGTCCCACTCTGTTGTGCCCTCTGCGCCAGGGCCCCTACCCTGTACTCATTCTGTAGCACCGTCCAGCAGCCTCCGGGAGCGCTTCTCACACTGGACTCTGATTGTCCTTCTTCCTTAATCAACCCTAAGTTCCTTGAGGGAAGGGACTGGGTCGCCATCAATGTCTGCTTCAAACCAAGGACAGTAGGCTCTAATAAATGATCTTGAATGACTGGATGCTGTAGAGACAGTCAAAAGACCTCTTCCCTCAAAAGCTCCATTCAGCGGGGGAGCAGGGAATTGTATATATAGAAAAGGAGACATAAAACCACGGCCTGTCGTCATGAGCAAGGTTGCAACATCTGGGTGGGAACAAATGTCCCTGTGTTTTGAGTGTGCGGGGTAGAAGGTGCATTGCTAACAGTCTAGGGAATGTGCAAGAAACTTTTAACGTAGGCTATTTAAATAGACAGCCTTGGAAGAGAGGAACCGTGAGTCCACAGAGCAGTGGGGCACAAAGAGAGTAAATCAGATCGGCAGGGCTGCTGGGAAACACGCTGTCACAGGGGTGGAGCTGGCAGTGAAGATTCAAATGTACCTTTTCTGAGTTTAAGGAAATATCTGTAAATCACTTTAGAATTTAGGGTTCAAAATAATATAAAGGCAGCATTATTCATTAATAGCCAAAAAGTGGAAACAATCCAAATGTCCACCAACTGATGCCTGGGTAAATAAATTGTGATCCATTCATACAATGAAATCTTAAAAAAAAAAAAAGATACCTATTGCCATCAAGTTGATTCCGACTCATAGCGACGCTATAGGACAGAGTAGAACTGCCCCATAGGATTTCCAAGGCTGTAATTTTTACACAGGCAGACAGCCACATCTTTCTCACACCGAGCAACTCATGAGTTAGAACTGCCAACTTTTTGGTTAGCAGCTGAGCACTTAACCACTGTGCCACCAGGGCTCCTTAATGGAATATTATTTGGACATAAAAAGGAATGACACCCTGATCCATGCTGTGACATAGATGGACCTTGAAAACATCATACCAAATGAGAGAAATCAGTCACAACCACATACTGTATGGTTCCATTTGTATGAAATGTCTGAAATACGCAAATCCGTACAGACAGAAAGTAGATTGCCTGGGCTGGGAAGGAAGGAGGAGGAGGAGGGGCTGCTAATGGGTACGGGATCTCTTTGGGGTGATGAAAATGTTCTGAAGTTGATTGTGGTGATGGTTGTACAATTCTGTGAATATACTAAAAGCCATTGAATTGTACACTGTAAATAAATGAGTGAATTGTCTGGTATGTGAATTATACCTCAACAAAGCTGAATAATAATAATAATGAATGGAGGGTTAATGGAGACATGTTTTACTGAGTCCCCAGTGGCCCGTATTAATTTGAAGGTGGCTCCTTAGAGAGGAGACCTATCTTGGTGCCTGGTGATTTCCCTGGTCTCTCTCAGTGCCCCTGCATAAGGCCGGGGGTCAGCTGTGGGGAAGCTAAGTGGAGACAGTGCTAGAGCCTCAGTGACTCTGAGTGACAGGCCAGCAGAGAACACGCTCTTCCTTCGAGGGCTGAGACAAGTGCTTGTTGACCATCCTTTGCTGAATGACTGCGAGTGAGTTGGTCTTGTTGTCTGTGGCATCATCAGCTGAGAGAGGCAGCCCTTGGAAGGACATCTGCGAGTGCCATTGTTAGATCTGTCTGCCACAGGTACTCCTAGACTGGATTCTGCCTCTGAGTTTCTCTCCGTGGTGATTTTTCTGTCTGTCCTCTTCATTTTCAGGACTCCTTCCCCCAGTACTCACCCTGCCCAAGGCTAGCTAAGGTGTCATTTCAGGGAGAGCAAGGAGGCCCCTCTGCCCAGCCCTGAGGTCAGGCCATCCCTTTACCTGGTCTTTGCCAGTTAGTGGCTGTCTCCCCGACTCAGCTGTGAGAAACTTGAGGGCAGCAACTGTCTCTTCTTTGCATAGCACCTGACTGTAGTAGGCACTCAGGTATTTATGGAATGAATAAGTGAAGTGTTCAGAGAGCAGATAGGGATGAAGTCATGAGGTACAGGATGAATTCTTGGGGGTTGATCACTCAGATCTCTTACTGGCTAAAGTGTGTCCAGTTTTCCTTTGCTTTTTCCCTGCTCAGGTCCAGGCTCTTTCCAGTGGCAGCACATTTCATACAGATTATGTCTCAACTTTGAATGCTGTGGGGTGCTGCCACAAGGGCCATCTTTGGAATTGCTTAAATATTTGTTATGTGGGGGACCCATTGCCATGTAGAGCAGGTAATGGGGAAAAGCAGGTTCTCAGACCCCTGCCGTCTGACTTTGAAAGACTGTGCAAGCAGGCATACCGTAGATGTTATTTAAGGATGGTTAGTCAAGGTCTATGGATGGTCTTCTGGAGGTCTGTGAACCTCTGAAAACCAGTGCAGATTGTATACATGTATGTGTTACATGCACACCGTGTGGACAGGGCAAAAATGTACAGCTTTCATCAGGTTATCAAAGTGAGAGGAATCTCCTCCCCCCAAACAGTTAAAGAACGCTGTGCATCCCCAAGTGTGTGTTGACTACCAACCATACGCTACTGAGTGAGCAAGTATAGTGACACCCCTTGTCTGCCAGGAGTTTATGATCCAACAAAAGTAAAACACAATTGAGCCCGAAACCACTTAGAGCTTGCAAGAGAGAGCAGTGAGAGAAGCAGGGCTGTTGGGACTTAAAAGACGAATAGCACTGAAACGGTTTTGCCTAGATCAACTAGTTTTCAGAACGCTCCAGGACAAGAGACCTCACAGCTTCCCCATGATCTCAGGGACCCCAGTGGTCCACAATAGGTTATGATCGACCTCCTGCTTTACTCTCTGCCCCTTCATCAGATCCTTTCCAAAACGCAGAGTCCTGATCACTTACACACAGGCCACAAACAGCAGTGGTGGCAACTAACAGAACTGTTTTAATGTGGTAACATGTTGACCCCGACTTTATTTCCAAGATCTCACCTCCCGGGTGCCTGAGTCTGATGACTCCCTCGTTCAGTCTTGTCCTTCCTTGCAGAGAAGTGGCCTGACTCACATCTGTCCCACTTGAGTTTTTACAGTGATCCTGAGAAATGGAAGCCTGGTATTTAGAGAACACTTAAGACCAGTGTTACACAGTTGTGCAGAAAATACCAGCACAATCTTTCTTGGAATTGCCCTCCAAAAACCCCAACAAACCAGTAAATGGAAAATGGCTGCTGAGTGTTTAGAATAATGTGCGTATATTATCAGCTTGCTAACTGAGACAGCAGGACCAACTCTTAGTTGAGCTAATTTCCTACAGCTGTTGGTGAACTTCAGGGTTGCCTAATGCAGTTGGGAGATGCCCTTTATGTAGACCTTTCCTGGGAGAGGTGCCCAAGAAAGGTCTGCAAGCAGCATAGCAGGCAGACCCTAGGCAAATTCCTCAACTTCTCTGACCCTGAGTTTCCTTGACTGTAAAATGAAGGTGAAAAATACCTCCCTTAACAGCGTAACTGTGCATATTGAAAGAGAGAATGCCCGTTTGCAGCTGACACTGCCAGGCCCTGTGCTAAAGTGTTTCCATGAATTCCATTTAATCCTCATAGCAACCCTGCAAGGTAGGTATAATCTCCAACTTTCCAGTTAGGAAAATGGGGTTAAGAAAGATGAAGACAGGAGCTAGGATTCAAACCCAGGGCTATTCCCCACTTGGCCACATTGCTTTCCTTCACAGGGGGCATTTGAAGCCCAGAAGATAGATCAAGTGGGGCCCTGCAACTCAGAGAGAAACGGAGTCAGGCCAGACGACAGGGGGCTCTGCTCCCCCTTACCAAGTGCCCTTGTTCTTCGTAGAGCACCATATGTAGTTTGTTAGCTAATCTCCTTAGAACTGGAGGACGGTATTAAACTCAAAGTAGTTCTAATCCCTTTTTACAAGAGAGGAAACAAATCCCACAGTCCTTTGGGCAGGGGCCGCTCCCAGCCCGTTGGAATGGAAAGGGCCTCATTCCAGCCCTGTCTTGTGTACTTCAGGGCTGTGTAGCTGCACGCTTTACAGCATTGGACTGAACAGAGTCCGAATTTTACCACGCTCCTTCCCACTTGGGACACAGCTACCCGAAAGAAGCCGCCATGTTTCTGTCCACGTTTATCACCACTACTGTCTAGAGAGATCGTGGAGGGCTTTGGCATGATGGGAGCTGTTACGTTCAGTCTGCTCTTTCCCTGCAGTCAGAAAGCCTGGATCACTATAATTCTGTCTTTCAGGGAAGGCAGCTAATTTCAGCATAGATACTCCCATCTGTCAATACAACAGTTCAATAGGTGCATTTACAGCTTGACTACACCAACAGGCTTTCTGTGAGTAATTGCCATATTTGTACTGCTTTGAATTGACGATAAAGTGCTCAAATATGAGGTATACAGTTTCATGTACTGTGATTTTTATGGGGGTTCTATGCTACTTAATCTCTCCCTACCCCTGTAATTCTAGGTTTGTTAGCAAGTTGCTTTCCTATAATCCAAATAGTTTTAAAACAAAGCTCTCTCCCCTTCTTTTTGACTACCTTCCATGTGCCCGTTCCTCCCTACCTTCTAGTTTTTCTGCTGGCTTGTAAGCTAAGCATGAGTGGCTGGCATTCCAAAAATTCCACATTGCCCTAAAGGCAGGCAAGTTGGTTAGCCAGCGCTGGCTTGTTCCAGATAAGCAGAGTTCACTTAGCTTGTGACTCGGCAGGACCCAGTGCCCGGATCAGAACAGCACCCTGGCAGGCTGCCTGGAGAGCCCCATAGCCAGAGAGGAGTGGAGCTTGTTTCACCAAAGTCCTCCCTCCTGCCCGTCCGTCCCAGACAGAGATAGCCTGTGTGGAAGCTCAATGCCCGGGACAGTTCCGACAGGCCTGCCTGGCCGGCTATTCCAGCTGCACTTTCCTGCTCCTCTCCTTGGAGATGAGTTCAGACAGGTGGCCCTGAGGGGCGAGGGGACATGTTTGCCCAACAGGAAACACAGGAAGGGGCAGGACCCACCCCGCTGCACACCTTCTGGGCCCTTTGTAGAAGTAATTCTTCTCCACCTACCATTCAAGTCATGCCCGGGGAGCTGGTTTGGCCCTCGCTCCTGCTTGCTCTCCCTCTGTGTCCGTCTTTCTCTTTCGCACACACAGACACGCACGTGCACACACACTCTGTATTGCCTGATGGGGTGTCACATGCCAGTTTTACAGGTAGAAGAAAGTAGAAACCTTGCAGGCCTTGATGATGCTGTGTTGGTGGCACTAGGTAGTACTACCGCCGCCGCCGCCGCCCCCTAACATTTATCAAGCACTTACTGTGGGCCAGGCCTGGTGCCTAGAGCTTTGTAGACAGGAATTTGTTAAATCCTCCTAACAGCCCTGGGACATAGGGACTATTTGTATTCCCATTTTTCAGATGCAGACACTGAGGTGAAGTTACTTGCCCACAGGTAGGTAGCTAGTTAAGTGCTGAGCTGGGGAGCCAAAGCCCCCACCAACGGCTCCAGCTGGTCTCAGTTTCTCCTGCCTCTGCTTTTTACCTGTTTGTCCCACCATAGCCAGTAAACCTGTTTGAAGTGATCTCTCTCCATGTTAGACTTGCCATAAAAATGTCCAAGACCCACATAGGCCAGTCTAGGAAGCTAGGAAGATTGAGACCCAGCTAGTTTGTTCTTTATAAGTCCAGAACCTTGGGTAAAAGGGGCCTGTCAGCCACTAACAAGGATTGCTTTGTTTCTGTGAAGGGACATAACTCTCTGGAGACCCCAGCCACAGCCAAACCAGGGCCCTGTGCTACCGAAGTCATAACTCCAGTCTGGAGACCAGACAGACATAGAGTAGCAAATGACTTACCTAGTGAGGCCAGGAGTCAGGGAAGACTTTGTGGGGAAAGGGAACCTCTGCAAGTCTGGAAGGGAAGGTAGGAGTGGATATGCTTGTTGATGAAGTGCCTGCTCTGAGGCTCTGTTCCCTCCTTCAGCTGCTCCTGAAGGCCTGCAGGCTGCTGGGGGGCTCTGGGCTGCTGGAGAGCCTGCTAAGTCAGTTCTCCCTCTCTAAGGAGTCTTGGTGGCACGACGATTAAGCACTCGGCTGCTAACCAAAAGGTCAGCAGTTCAAACCCACCAGCGGCTTCACGGGAAAAAGACCTGGTGATCTGCTCCCATAAAGATTAAAAATTCAAAACCATTAAAACCTGTTGCTGTCGGGTTGATTCCAACTTATAGTAACCCTGTAGGACAGCGTAGAACTGCCACATAGGGTTTCCGAGGCTGTAATGTTTACGGAAGCAGACTGCCACATCTTTCTCCCACAGAGCAGCTGGTGAGTTTGAACCACCGACTTTTTGGTTAGCAGCCGAGCCCTTAACCACTGCACCACCAGGACCCCTCCCAATTTCAGCCTAGAAAACCCAGTGAGGCAGTTCTCGTCTGTCACACGGAGTCGCTATGAGTTGGAATAGACTCGACAGTAAACGACAGTAACCCCACGTTTTCATTCTCAGTCGTGCATTCCTCCTCCCTCCCTTCCACAAATAGTTCTCCAGTGCTGTCTAGGCACTAGTTACACTGTGCTAAGTCCAGGTACTAGAAGGGTAGTCGGAAAACTGTCTGCTCTCCTGGACCTCAGGGTCTACTGGGGGGCCCAGCATTAAGCATTACACAATTCCACGGTAACTTTCCAGTTTTGCTCAGTGCGCCCCAGGAAAAGTGTGGAGGGTAGTGGGGTGTGGTGGTAAGCCAGGCTCTGGAGTCAGACTGCCTGAGTTCAAGTACCAGCCCTGTCATTTGTCTGCTGTGTGACTCAGTTTCCTCCTTTGTAAAACGGGAAGAAGAATAGCCATATACAACTCAAAGGTTGGCTGTGAGGGTTTAATGAGGCAATGATGCACATAACATGCTCAGCATAGCACCTGGCTCATATAGATGGAAGCACTTAGTATTGTAATGGGGACGACCTCTGGGCAGGAGTGATGGCTAGCCAGCCAAAGAGTGGAGATAAAAGTAGAAGGAACAACTTCTAGGAAGGCCCAGAGCAGGAACAGAAAGAGGTGGGTGCTCCAAGCCCGAAAGGCCAGTCTGATTGGAGGTGCGTGTGGGCGTGAGGGGGTAGCAGACTCGGGGAGCCTGGTAATGCCAGCCCCCAAGGCCACATGCTGAGGAAGTTTGTGTTTTATCCTAGGTGGAGTGCGAAAGGATTGTTCGCAGGTATGGATCAGATTTTTCTGCTAGACAGCTATAGGCTTCTGACCTAGGAGAAGTGCTGTTTCTTTATTAGGGAAAAGAGGCCTGGAAAGGAAGGGCCCCCAGTTGTGATTGGTGACATCTTTGCTTCCTTTCTTTCATGGTTCATTGGGAATCAGGAACCTGAAGGAAGTTAACCTCTGCCCTTATTAGTGCTGGGGAGGAACCATTCTTGCCACCTCAAGGGGCTTTTCTACTAGGGAGCCTGCTGTGGAAGGGGAGGTTGGTGTTACATATATGTGGGGGATGGGGGGTGGGAGGGTGAGGGCAGTTGGGGTGATGGTGGTGATGGAGGTGGTGGCTATGGTGGTAGTGGTGGAGGCAGAACAGGAGCCATTCTTTGTTGGTAGCTCTTTGTCTAGCCCATGAGACCCCTCTCTGGGGTGGCACCAGCTCCCCTCAGCCACACTGCCATCACCCATGCAGGGGGCTTGCCTGGGTGTGCTGACGGAGTCACACTTCAGTGCCATGGACAGCTCGCATTCTTGTCAGGAGGGGTCTCCCAGCTGCTCCTGGCTTTGAAGACTCACTCTTGCTCTGCAGAGCAGGCTGCTCACCTCAACTATGAGTGCACGCTTCTCTCCCCTCCACCCCGAACAGCAGAGTGTCAGCTTAGGCTAGCTGCGTTCCTTTGCCGATGTGATTTCTTGAACACTCCTAGGATGTGCATTTTCTCAAATGTCAGAGGAAAACCAGGCCCTTGGTTTGGCTCAGGGCAAGGTCCAGAAACCCTGCTTCACAGTGAATGACAGTAAATACATGGGCAGCTATAAAGGCTTAACCAGCTGCTAGAGCCATATGATGCCCCAGACATGGTGTGAGATTGTCATCTCCTCCCTGCTTACCCCCCACCCCCCATCACTCGCTCCTCCCACCTCAGCCAGGGATTTGTGGCATGGCTGTGCGGATGCTGCGCTGGGAGTTCATAAAGCCACAGTGCCTCATGGTGGGGCTCACAGCTGACAAGACTGTTATCATAGTGCCTTATAGTGGCCTTCTGTCCTGGGAGAAAGGAGGCCTGGCATTGCCAGGAGCAGATCCTGACTGACAGGGAATTACTCATAAAGACAGCTAACAAAGAGGGGCAGGGGGCCAAGGCGGCCCTAGTGTTCAAGGAGTACAAATGCCAGGAAGTCATTCCAAGCACATCCAAAGCAGGAAGGCAGCAGAGGAATCTGGTGGGGACGCTTTAGTGTTATCAACAGTAGAACTTCCTCCTAGGAATAAAGCAAGGAAAGCAGCTTCCATTGGCCGCTTTCTGGGTGGAGAAGAGTCAAGGTTTTCTCTGGTTTAGCCTGCTTATCCAGAAAACTGAGTAGATGTACGTGAAGAGATGAGCAGGAATGATTAATGAGGAGGGAAAACCCTCCTCATTCATAATGACCCTGGCATTCATATGTATCTGACATAACATTTCAGGGAGAGATGGTGGAGCATAACGTTGAAACACACAATTGTCAGAGTCAAGAGACTTGAGTGAACCTGGGCAAACTCTGGCTCCACCACTTAAACCCTCTGTGGCCTTGGACAAATGGCATAGCCTCTTGGAGCTTCCATTTCCTTGTCTGTAAAATGTGAATAAAAATAATGTTTACCTCAAGGAATTATTGGGAGAATTCACTGTGATAATTCTTGGGAGGAGCTTAAAAGTGTCTGGCACATAGCAAGCCCTCGGCAGATGTTAACTATGATTGTTATTCTATCATTTTGTGTTATTATCATTATTATTTCAGTGTGCTAGCTATTTATGGCACTACTTGCTTTTATGCATGTCATTTCACCTAATCCTCACGTCTCAGCAGCATCCTTAGTGATATTGTCACCCTGTTTTTGATGAGGAACCCAGGCTTCTGAGAAATGATGTGATGTGCCCTCAGTCCCCCAACTAGCTGTGAGCCAGAGCCAGGACTGGAACTGAGGTCACTCTTGTGTCCAAACCCACGCATATTTTCTAAATATTTCCCTGCTGACCAGCTGGCTTTGGCCAAGTCAGAACAGGCCATGCCTACAAGCAGGCACAGCTGTGGAGGCTTGTGAAGAGTGTGGAAAAAAGAAAGTTCTAGTGGCAGGCATCATGGGACAGGCTTTGCATGGGTTGTCTTATGTATTCCTGACAGCAGTCTGAGAAGATAGATGTTAATCCAGTGTCCAGTTGGGAGATGATAGAGTAGGATTCAAACCCATTTCTCCCTAACAGCAAAAGCCGGGCTCCCATCCACTTGCCATTCTGCTTTCCAGGTAGATCATTAGGCTGATAGCTGCTGGGGAAGCTTTGTGGTACAGAGGAGAAAATGGAGGCACAAAGAGGTTGCCCAGGTCTCAGGGCTGGAAAGGAGCTTGTGATGGTGACCTGAGCGCTCTCTTGCCCCCTAGCCCTCTCCTCTTCCATGGAGGGTGGGAGATGCTGCATGTGGTCTTTAAACGGGAGAGAATCCTTCTGTAGATGCACTGTGGGCATTATTCAAGAAAGAGGACTTCTTACTCTTCCATAGAGGTCCCTCCTCTTCAAGACAGTTTGAACTTTATGCTCAGGGGTATTTCCTTCAGGACTTCAAACCAGTTTGAACCAGTTCTGTCATGGTCAACAAAGTGAAAACAGAAAAGACCCGAATTTTTACATTGTGGGTGATCCAGAATGATAACTGTTGTTGTCAAGTGCCATGGAGTCAGTTCCAGCTCATAGCCACCCTACCTACAAAAAAAAAGAAATACTGCCCTGTCCTGTGCCATTCTCACAATCGTTATGCTTGAGCCCCTTGTTGCAGCCACTGTGTCAGTCCGTCTCTTTGAGGGTCTTCCTCTTTTTTGCTGACCTTCTACTGTACTAGAACGGGGAAAATTATGAGTCAAAGCCCTGGAATGGGAGACTCGGAAGAGGCATAGTGAGCCCTTTCAGGAACCTGATGCGTGAGTTTGGATTATTGCCAGGACTGAGGAGAGCAATACATATTTAAAGCGGCATGGTCTCTGAGTTGGGCACCACTGTCTCCGAGTCTGCTCAAAATCCAACTGGGCAGGAGATTTGGTTGCTATGCAACACGTATGCTGCCCTTGTTTTCTAAGAGGGAGATTAAGTTCGTGGCAGAACCTCGACCTCAATTTTTCCTGTTCTGGTTTCCTTCTCTCCCTGCGTTCTCTAGGACAAATGAAAGAGGAGGGCAGTGGTCTATTAGAAACATTTTCTGCCTCCAGAAAAGCAGTTGACAAAAATTGTTCTGTGGTTAAGCCCTGTCTGATGTAGGGTATGTGAGAGTACTAGCAGCACCAGTTAAGATTTTTTTAAAGGCCAAAAGTGCTGAGTTTTTAATAACTAAATATAGAATGTAAAAAATAAGCAAATCAGAGTTTGTCTTGGAGGAAGTCTTGATTTGCTGCTGGAAATGAAACTCAGGAGGAACTAAGTCCTGAGTGAAAGCGCAGGCGAAGCCTGACCCAGGGCAGCCGCCAGGAGACAGAGGCTTCTGGGCAGGAATGCTGGGCGGAGAGGTGGTTGCCTGGGATCCGGGAATAAGATCCTCAGCCACATTTTCGCATACCAGGGCAGGAGACGATTTCCCCATGGTTTCTAAGCTCCTGCAGGTCACCCGCCCAGCTTCCTGGGGCACCACCTGCAAAGGCTGAGGGCATTTCTTGGGAGTTCAGGTCGGCAGTGGCAGCTCTAATGGGAAGCCAAAGGGGCAGAATGTGCTAGTTCTCAGCTTTTGAGGGGTGCTGCAGTGGCACACATTGCTGGGCCATCCAGCCTTCTGATGTCACCTAGTAGTTTTTGGAGACCAAGACTGAAAATTTGGTGAAGGCGCTTGCCTGCCCTGTAGTTATTGAAAGAAAGAATAAGGCAACTTTGCTTTTTTTCCTTTACAGTTTTTAAAAATCTGTATGAAAGTCCTACATGGCCATGGCAAATTTTAAATAATGTGCCGGGGCTTGCCTGTGAAAAGGAGCACTTTCTAGCCCAGTCCCACCCCAGCTCCACTCCTTACAGGCAGCCTCTTTTAATCCTGTTGGAAATGCTTTGCTCCTAAAGTAGCTGGTACCCATTTTTCCTGCTGTATCATTCACAGATTTCATTGAATCATGGAATATGGGAGTCAGAGAGACCTTAGAAGCCTGGGCCGTCTTCTGAAACAGCAGTTTGCAAAGTGTGTGTCCCTGACCGGCATCAGTATCACCTGGAAGCATGCTTAAAATGCAGATTCTTGGGCCTCACTCCAGACAGACTGAATCTGAAACTCCAGGGGTGGAGCCCTGCCAGCTGAATTATAGCAAGCCCGTCAGGTGATTCTGATGCAGGCTCAATTTCGATAGCTGGTGATTTAGAACATAGTAGTAAAAGAACCCGTTGCCATCAAGTCGATTCCGATTCATAGTAACCCTTAAAAGTGAGGGCGGCGAGGCTTTGTCTCACTTACTTTGGACATCTTGTCAGCAGGGACCATTCCCCGGAGAAGGACATCATGCTTGGGAAAGTACAGGGTCAGCAAAAAAGAGGAAGACTCGATGAAATGGATTGACACAGTGGCTGCAACAATTGTGAGGATGACGCAGGTCTGGGCAACATTCTATTCTGTTGTGCATAAGGTCTCTATGAGTTGGAAGTGACTTGAAGGCACCTAACAACAACACCAACTGTAAAAGAACACAGGCTTTAGAATCAGATGGGGTCAAATCACATCTCTGCAACTCCTAGCTGTCTGACCTTGTGCATGTCACTTGACCTCTTAGCCTCTGCATTAATCTTTTTAAAATGAGGTAGTCATGACCTCTCTTAAGGAGTTATTGTGAGAACGAATGTGAAAATGGACCCCTGGTGGCTCAGTGGTAAAGAGCTCAGCTGCTAACCAAAAGGTCAGCAGTTCAACTAAGTGGCAGGCCTCACACTACCTGATTTTAGAACCTGTTATACCGCCACGGTAGTCAAAATAGCCTGGTATTGGTACAACAACAGATACGTAGACCAGTGGAACAGAATTGAGAATCCAGACATAAATTCATCTACCTATGAGCAGCTGATATTTGACAAAGGCCCAAAGTCCGTTAATTGGGGAAAAGACAGTCTCTTTAACAAATGGTGCTGGCATAACTGGATATCCACCTGCAAAAAACTGAAACAAGACCCATACCTCACACCATGCACAAAAACTAACTCAAAATGGATCAAAGTATAAAATCAAAAACGATAAAGATCATGGAAGAAAAAATAGGGACAATGCTGGGAGCCCTAAAACATGGCATAAACACAGTACAAACCATAAGTAACAGTGCATAAGCCCTAGAAGAGAGACTATATAAATGGGAGCTCCTAAAAATCAAACACTTATGCTCATCAAAAGACTTCACCAAAAGAGTGAAAAGACAGCCTACACACTGGGGAAAAAATTTTGGCTACGACAGGTCCGATCAGCGTCTAATTTCTAAAACCTACAAGATATTGCAAAACCTCAACAACAAAAAGACAAATAACCCAATTTAAAAATGGGCAAAGAATATGAACGGGCACTTTGCCAAAGAAGATATTCAGGTGGCTAACAGACACGTGAAGAAATGCTTACGATCATTAGCCATTAGAGAAACGCAGATCAAAACTACAATGAGATATCATCTCACCCCAGCAAGGCTAGCATTAATCAAAAAAACACAAACTAATAAATGCTAGAGAGGTTACAGAGAGACTGGAACACTTATACACTGTTGGTGGGAATGTAAAATGGTACAGCCACTTTGGAAATCAATTTGGTGCTTCCTTAAAAAGCTAGAAATAGAAGTACCATACAATCCAGCTCTCCTGCTCCTTGGAATATATCCTAGAGAAATAAGAGCTGTCACATGAATAGATATATGCACACACGTGTTCATTGCAGCACTGTTCACAATAGCAAAAAAATGGAAACGACCTAGGTGCCCATCAACGGACAGATGGATAAACAAATTATGATATATCCACACAATGGAATACTACCCAATGATAAAGAACAGCAATGAAGCCGTGAAACATCTTAGAACATGGAGAAAGCTGGAGGTCATTATGCTGAGTGAATTTAGTCGGTCACAGAAGGACAAATATTGTATAAGACCACTATTATAAGAACTCAAGAAAAGGTTTAAACACAGAAGAAAACATTCTTTGATGGTTATGAGGGTGGGGAGGGAGGGTGAGGGTTATTTACTAACTAGATAGGTAAGAATTATCTTAGGTGAAGGGAAGGACAGCACCCACTAAAGGGGAAGTCAGCACAACTGGAGTAAACCAAAGCTAAGAAGTTTCCTGAATACAGTCAAACCCTTTAAGGGACAGAGTAGCAGGGATAGGGGTCTGGGGACCATGCTTTCAGGGGACATCTAGGTCAACTGGCATAACAAAGCTTATTAAGAAAATGTTCTGCATCTTACTTTAGTGAGTGGCATCTGGGGTCTTAAAAGCTTGCAGGCGGCCATCAATTGGTCCCAACCACCTGGAGTGAAGGAGAATGAAGAACACCAGATGCACAAGGAAAGTATTAGCCCAAAAGACAGAAAGGGCCACATAAACCAGAGATTTCATCAGCCTGAGACCGGAAGAACTAGCTGGTGCCCGGCTACCGCCAGTGAGCACCCTGACAGGGAACACAACAGAGAGTCCCTGATGGAGCAGAAGAAAGGTGGGGTGCAGAACTCAAATTCTAGTAAGAAGACCCGACTTAATGGTCTGACTGAGACTGGAGGAACCCTGGAAAGCATGGCCCCTGGATTCTGTGTCAGCCCAGAACTAAGACGGTTTCCGAGGCCAGCTCTTCAGACAGGGGTTGGACTGGACTGTGGGACATAAAGTGATACTCATGACGAGTGGGCCTCTTAGCTCAAGTAGATACAAGAGACTAAATGGGCAGCTTCTGTCCGGAGGTGAGATGGGAAGGCAGAGAAGGTTAGGAGCTGGTTGAATGGACATGGGGAATCGGGTGGAAAGGAGGAGTGTGCTGTCACAGTATAGGGAGAGCAATTAGAGTCACTTAACAAAGTATGTATAAATTTTTGTATGGGAAAAAAATTTTTAAGAAAAAAAAAAAGGTCGGCAATTCAAATCTACCAGCCGCTCCTTGGAAACCCTGTGGGGCAGTTCTGTTCTGTCCTGTAGGGTCACTATCAGTCAGAATCAACTCAACAGCAATGGGTTTGGTTTTTCAATGTAAAAATACATAGTAAGCATTTATCATTGTGTGCCTCACACACTGTAAACATTCAATAAATGCTTTATATCGTTGTTACCAGCTATCTTATCCTAGAACAAATATTAATCTTTTTAAGTAGCATCCCAAACAGGTGGCTGTCTGGTGAGAAGAGAGTTCAAAACTCTAGTCCATTCCAATAAATGACAGCTAGTAATAGTTATTTTATATATTGAGAGACTATTTGCCATCCTGTAATTTCCATTCTTAGTCATATTTCTGTTCCCTAGAGCCATTGAGAACAAGGCTATTCTGCATGGCAGTTGTTAGGCTGTTTGAAGGTTGCATTCAGGGCTTTTTTCTTGTTCTATTCCCAAAGATTAATTTAAACAGAAAAGAGATTTGAAATCAGTAGGGCTTAAAAAAAGAAAGCAAGCAAGACAAGAGGTCAGTAGCCGTGACCCTGCTTTGGTAGTGGGTCTTTGGAGGTTTCTGGTCATTAGGGGTGCTTTCTGAGATGCAGGGCTGTAGCTTTCTCAGCCAATGGCTTGGGTGCATGAAATAGTCAGGATAGGTGGAGGTCACTGTTGGTAAGAACTCTTTGCTTACTGCTGGCAGGCTTGAGCCAGACTCCCCATGCAGAGTTTGAATGTGCCAGATCTGTGGGTGCCCCTGTGGTGGGCTGCTCCAGGACCCCACCCCGCCTGCTCAGCCTGGGCTCTTTGGCCAGCTGCCACACTGTCAGGTGTCCTGGTTCTCACCTGCGCGGCACATGAGGTTGCAGTCCGCTCTCAGGCTTTTTGGTTTTGTTTTTGAATTGATGTATAATTAGTGGCTGTGATGAATTATGCTGGGCAAGCAAATGATACCGTTCCTAAATTATGCCACAGGGTTGTGTAGGGCAGTGGCAGAATTGCTATTTTAAAATGGGATTTTGTAAAATAAACCATGTGTCTAGATGACAGGAAGTACTAGCTTGGTGATTAATTGATGCTCTGGAGCTGGCCTCGTGCTTTGTTTCACATGCTTCCATTTTTGTGATCATCCATCTCATGAGGTTTCCGTAGGCCACACCCCTGATCACTCGCGGATAGCTTGTTTTCAGTTTTTCTGCCCTCTGATGCCAGGGTAGGTGGCCATTATGAGACCCGTTAACCGTTGTCATCGAATCATTCAGACTCATAGCCACTCTATAGGACAGAGTAGAACTGCCCCATAGGGTTTCCAAGGCTGTAATCTTTATGGGAGCAGATCGCCAAGTCTTTGCTGGTGGGTTCAAACTGCTGACCTTTCAGTGAGCCACCGAGCATTTAACCACTGCGCCACTAGTGCTCCTTCATTAGGAGACAGTGCAAAGGACTCCTTCTGTCTACACCTGGGTTAGGGTGTCAGATGATGAATGACCTGAGGCTTCCTGATCCTTTGCTGTCGATATTGCCAGGCTACTGAGGAGTTTGCAACCCTGCCATTAGTGTCATCGATTTCTTCACATTAGAGAGGGCGGCTACTCAGGAAAACGGAAGATTCCTTAGAAAAGAGTTGCTTTTTGCACCGAGGGGGTAAAGATTTGAGTCTGCTGCTTCATACCCAGCACTTGCCAGAATTTGATTTCTCGAAGCCCTTCTGTGCACCGTAAGCATGTGGTCTGTGTTCCCTGAAACACGAGCCAGATAGAAAGTTTATGTGTGTCTGAGAACAGTTCAGAAAAGGCACTGAGGAAAGAAGCCATTGCAAAATTGCTAACTAGGGGTGGTAAACAGGGCCCATCCCTTTGGAGTTGACAGAATAAGGGAGGTGTCATCTCAGATGCCACCCAGAATGCTGAGGGCCAGTGGGTTCCCTCATGTGTGGCATTTCTTCTGGGGGAAAGACTGTGGTCTGTACCCAGCTTGGTGGGTTAGTATCAGGCAGCGGACGCCTGGACTGGGCATCTCTTCTGGAACAGCATAGAGGCAGAAGAGGAAGCCCTGGAATCAGACAGGCCCACCTCCCTCTGTCAGGGACTTGGCCTTCCTGAACCCTGCTTTGTCCATCTCTTTTATCGACCCATACAGTAGCTCCTGACCAGAAGGTCTTGAAAATTAAATAGCATCATCATTCATTTACTAAATAATTGAGTGGATGTGTGGATCCCTGAATGGGCCTACCCAGTGCGCAGTGCAGTGATCCCTCAGGAAATGTTAGCTCCAAGGGGGGAGAGGTCACCAGTGAGCTGGGGGCACCGGGAGCCTCAGGTTAGGAGAGTGTCAGCCTTCCCACTGCCCAAGTACAGTGATGGCCACCCCTTTGTAGCTGGGCACCACATGGTAGCAAGCCCTCCGGGCTGGCCATTAACTCTGTTTTCTCTGGGGTGAAAGTCCTTTGTGCAATTAACAGCTTTTAAGCCAGGGAATTGATGGCTTTTGCCTCAACGTTCCTCAGAGTTCACCTGCCACCAATCTGGGGCCCCGCAACAGCGGGCAGACTGATCTTCTTTGGTCTGATGGGAGCCGCTCCCCAGGCAGCACTGAGAGCAGTGGGATGCTCTCAGGAGCCTCCCCTAATTGAGTTCAGGCCCAGGCCTCTCTCCATCACACACGCCGCCTTCTTGTGTTCATTGGTGGCACCCAGGATGCCTCCCTGGTGCCCCTTCAACCGGCAAGAGTTGCTTGAAACCATAGGCCTCAGAGGAGGCCATTAGACTCTCTCTTGGTTTTCACCATGACATCCCATTTCTTTGTGGTTGTTAGGTTAGGTACCGACTCTTAGCAGCCCTTTATGACAGAGTAGAACTGCCCCATAGGGTTTCCTAGGCTGCGGTCTTTATGGGAGTAGATCACCAGGTCTTTTCTCTCAAGGAATGGAGTCGCTGGTGGGTTTGAACCGCCCACCCTTTCAGTTAGCAGCCGAGCACTTAACCGTTGTGCTACCAGGGCTCCTTCCCTTCCTTTTAAAATCCGTTGCTGTCGAGCAGACTGTGACGTCTTTCTCCTGAGGAACAGCTGGTAGGTTCTAGCACTGACCTTTCAGTTAGCAGCCGAGCACTTAACCACTGTGCCACCAAGGTCCTCCCTTTCCTTTGTTGTTGTAATGTGCCGTCTAGTCGGTTCCAACTCAGCAACCCTACAGAACAGAATGGAACTGCCCCCATAGGGTTTCTGGGGATCACCTGGTGGATTCAAACTACCAACCTTTTGGCTAGCAGCCCAGCTGTTAACCATTGCACCACCAGGGCCCCTCCCTTCCTTTAGAGCTATGATATTGCGGACGCAACAGTGGGCTTTCCTTCCCTGAAAGAGGGAGTGTGGTTTCCCCTGGGGAATTTCTGTTTTATTTATTTCCTTGATTTTTACTTTTAGTTGTTTTCCTTATCTCACACCGTACACCAGAATAAGTTCCAGAGTGATCACAGAGTTAAATTTAAAAAAAAATAAGACAAGAAGGGAAAAAAAGAGAGAGACTATCTCGTGTAGGATTAGAGAAAGCTATCCTAAGCATAAAAACAAAGGAAGACATCATAAAGAAAATGGCTGGTCTTGAACACCTAGAATTTCTGAGTTATAAACGTCAGAAAATTCAGTGCGTAAATTAGAAGGCAGATAACAAAAGGGGGAGAAATGTAAATGTCTATAAAATAAATAGCTAAAATAGTCATTCCTTAATATTCAAAGACCTCTTTCAAGGATAAAATGAAAAGAACTACACCTACAGGAAAATGAACAAAGAAAGTGAATTAGGAAATTCACAAAGTTGGAAACACAGGTGTCCAAGAATATGTTAAACTAGTTGTCTGAAATATGTAAAAATAAATAAATAAATAATAACATAATTGTGGGTTATTTCCAACAGTGAAATGGAGCCCTGGTGGTACACTGATTAAGAGTTCAGCTGCTAACCAAAAAGTCAGCAGTTCAAATCCACCAGCCGTCCTGTGGAAACCCTATGGGGCAGTTCAACCCTGTCCTATAGGGCCTGTCCTATATCACTATGAGTCAGAATCAACTCGATGGAAGCGGGTTTGGTTTTGGTGGTTTTTCTAACAGTGAAAACTTGAAACAACCTAACTGGTTAACAGTTGGATTTTCTTGTTAAAGTTATTGTATATTTTGATGTCTTTAAAATCGTGTTGTAAAAGAATATTTAATGGTTAGATATAAGATCATAACATACTTTAAATGAAAAGAGTAGGTTCAAAACGTATTATCTCCATTTTGTTTAAAAAAATGATAGAGTATACATCAAAATGTGGACCAAAGTTACCTTGAGCTGATGTACTTCTATATTATTATTTTAATTTTTACCAAAAAACAAGTATTTTAAATGTGTTTAGGTGAAAAAGAAAATTTGGGAAAAGTGAGTTGAAGCATCTAGAAAAACCGAGAGAGAAAGAATTTACCCCTGTTCTGTCTCTTGGGGGGGCCTTGTGGAATCTCCCTGGCTTTCCCTAGTGTCCAGTCCTCCTCATTCTCTGCTCTCCAGTTCCTGCTACTAAGACAACTGCTCGTTTCTCCTCAGGATTGAGCACTGAAGGCATCTATCGAGTCAGCGGAAACAAGTCAGAGATGGAGAGTCTACAGAGACAGTTTGATCAAGGTAAGGCCCTTGGACCTGGCGTCTGGAACTGGAGCCAGTCACAGCAGACGCCACACAGAACAGACAGGGGCAGCTCAGGGAGGGGACTGCAGTGTGGTCCTGTGGGGGCTACAAGAGGGGCTCCTGACACCTACAGACCCAAAGCCAAAGGTGCTGGCTGGCTCAGGGACTGCGTGCATAATAGCTGGCATGAGGCTAATTTACAAAATACGAAGATAACTAATGTCTCTGCTTCCCACTTCATCATTCTGACACCAGCCACCCATGTGACACTTTCTCTCTGAACCACCCAGAGTTGGGTCTCCACAAGTTAGGACTCCGTCCTTCCTGCCCAATAGGCAAACGCCAGCCTTCCTGCTGGCCCTCACGGTCCCAGTGGGTTCTGTAATTCCTAGAATGACACACAGAATCACCGAGACTGTTGCCTACAGTTATCCATTTATTATAACCAGAAAAGATAACAAATGAAGAGGTGCATCAGGCAAGGTCTGCGGAGGTCCCTGCATGAGGCTCCCATTGTGCCAGGTATGGATGTTCTTACCAATCCCAGAAGCCCCAAAGAGAACGCCGCAAGGTCCAGAGTCCCCTAGTCACTGGGGCTACAATGAATATGCACAACTAGGGCCTTAATGCGTAGTCACGACCGATCCAGTCAGTGAATGTGCATGGCTGCATCAGGCTGCCTCCCTTCTTGAGGCCTGTATCCACGGTAGGGCTTAGGTAGCCTCTTATTTATTTACATTGATCTGAGTTTGGCCTGGCTGTTTTAGAAAGACACAAAACACCTTAATTGCTCGGACTGTTTTCAAAAACCAGTGACAAAAAGCCAGACTTAGTTCTTTGTCCCACAGTGACTCAGAGAGGGAGAGCGAGCAAGGGAGCAGGCCCTGCCAGGGGGCAAACACATCAGCCCTGCCAGGCTGCCTCCCCACATCACCATCGTCAAGCAGGGTCCCAAGTTACCCTTGCACGTGCCTCTCACCACCAAAGGGCCCTGCTTCCCTAGGACTGGGCCATGCCAGGGTTAATCGCAGGTACATGATATCAAAGTTGGGTTGAGGTGACAATTACATTTTACCAGGGCCCCAGGAGTTCCCCCAACCATGACTCCTCTCCTTGCAAGGCCCCTGCACAAGCAAAACAAACCCAAGGAACATTCTATGATTAGCTGGGCCTTAGAACCCAGACTCCCAAAGCTCACCTTTTGTGAGTTGTGTTAGCTCTTGACGAGGGCTCCCTTCTCTTAAGCTAGGCCAGCTTAGAGAGCCATATGGTCGAATGTGTTGCACCCTGACCCAGTGACCAAACTCTTAACTCTTGGAACTGACCTCACAGTGGGGTCAGAAGCCACACCCACTAATGAGCCAGAGCACTAGGAGGTCCCAGGTGAGCCGGGGACCCAAGGTAGGGTCCGACTCGGCACAGACTGTAGGAGACAAAGCCAGTTAGAAGCCAGGCAGCCCATGAGGGCCTGCAGAACAAAGCTGTTAACCAGTTACCAGCATGCAGCCAGGAGCAGACACACACCCAAGCACCCATCAGGGCCAGAAACACCTGCCACACCCCGAGGCAGTTTCAGCTGGCCAACAGCATAGAGCCTCCCAGCTAGTGGAGGCGAACCACACCAGAGAGGTGGGAACCTCTGTTAACCTTGTGCAGTGGGAAGCGTGAGGTGGAATGAGGGGAGAGCCACACACCTGGGTGTGCAAGAATCTGTCACGCCATTTATCCTTCAGAAATAGACACAACACAGGCTGCTGATTTCTTAATAGCCAGGAGTGTAGTCTAGTATGTAAAGAAAAGTAAGAGACCAAGGTTAGGGGAGGCAGACGGAGAAAAGAGGAGTATGTTGGCTCCACCACCATGAGGGTACGAGGATAGAGGCCGAAGACAAGACTGTGTGTACCTTTTGTGTAATCCACCATAAAAAGTGAGGTGGCCCTTTAGGAAATCCTCCTTTTTTCCCTGATGGGGAAGGGAGTGAGGAAGAGGTAGTCCCACATCAAAGCCAGATGAAGGGGGCTGGGTGACACCAGTAATCAGGTGGGGGCAGCTACACCTGCCCTGTCCGAAGGATAGCAGACAGCTGGTCCTGTGGCCTTGGCAGGAGACACGGGTCTTTGGGTGTGTCTAGGAATCTCAGGACTCTTTAGCAGCATCCAGGACTGCCACCTCCTCTCTAATTCGTGGTAACCCTGAGTCCCCGCCCAGGCACCAGGCCCGCCTGGCGCCATGCCAGGGCCCTCAAGGCTTCTCTGACTGACCCCAAGTCCTGAGTTCTCCTCTTGCCTCCGCCCAGCCTGGATTGGCCTGGCCTCACACTCCTACCTTCCTTGCAGACCACAACCTGGACTTGGCTGAGAAAGATTTCACCGTGAACACCGTGGCCGGTGCCATGAAGAGTTTTTTCTCAGAACTGCCAGACCCCCTGGTCCCATACAGTATGCAGAGCGACTTGGTGGAGGCGCACAGTGAGTACTGGCCGACCCCGTGTACACAATGTACCCCCACCACCACCCCATCCCACACCGCAACACTTAAGACCCACTCAGAGTTGGACTACCGGAGAGAGGGATGCAGCAGTATGAGCACGTGTCTGCTGGCTTCCTGCCCCCAGGGAGCTGACACTGACTCTTGGAGCTGAAAGGTGAAGCACATAGGGATGATGCCAAAGGGATTTGCAGATTGGGCCCCTGCCTTAGTAGCCCAGAGGTGCTTACCTGAGGGTCACAGCAAGGGGCTCACAGTTTCCCCAACAACTACATTAGGTAAGAGCATGGTTGTGGCGTCAGACTTGGCTTGAAATCCCTGCTCATCTCCTTATTTACAGTGAACCCAACCATGCCTGGCGGAACCTTCCCTGATCCTTGGTTTCCTGCTGTTACTCTTCCTACTTGGATTTATGCAGTGGGACTTGGTGTAGGCAAGTGTTGGAGACTGGACTGTAAGCCTATCAAGTAGTAGGAGATGCTTTCCTTTCCCCGTTTCTCACTCACCCCTCTTCTCCTTCTCCCGTGTAAGGAGTTCAGCATCTTGGCCTGGGGCCAGAAAGCCTCTTGTTGTTATTAGGTGTCGTTGAGTCGGTTGCTACTCATAGCGACCCCATATACAACAGAACGAAATACTGCCTAGTCCTGTGCCATCCTCATGATCATTGTCATGTTTGAGCCCACTGTTACAGCCATTGTGTCAGTCCATCTCATTAAGGGTCTTCCTCTTCTTCACTGACCCTGTATTTTACCAGGCGTGATGCACTTCTCCAGGGACCAATCCCTCCTGATAACATGTCCAAAGTATGTGAGACGAAGCCTTGCCATCCTCGCTTCTAAGAAACATTCTGGCTGTACTTCTTCCACGACAGACCTGTTCGTTCTTTTGGCAGTCCATGGTATATTCAGTATTCTTCACCAACACCATAATTCAAAGGCGTCGATTCTTTGGTCTTCCTTATTCATTGTCCACCTTTCTCATATGAGGCGTTGAAAACACCAAGGCTTGGGTCAGGCACATCTTAGTCCTCACAGTGACATCTTTGCTTTTTAACACTTTAAAGAGATCTTTTGCAGCAGATTTGCCAAATGTAATGTGTTGTTTGATTTCTTGACTGCTGCTTCCGTGGGCATTGATTGTGGATCCAAGTAAAAAGAAATCCTTGACGACTTCAACCTTTTCTCCATTTAACATGATGTTGGCTATTGGTCCATTTGTGAGGATTTTGCTTTCTTTATGTTGAAGTGTAATCCATTCTGAAGGCAGTAGTCTTTGATCTTCATCAGTAAGTGCTTCAAGACCTCTTCACTTCAGCAAGCAAGGTTGTGTCATCTGCATATCACTGGTTGTTAATGAGTCTTCCTCCAGTCCTGATGCCGAGTTGTTCTTCAGCTAGTCCAGCTTCTCGGATTATTAGAAGCCAGCATCTGGGGGTGGGGCAGCTCCAGAGGCACTAGCCCCCGGGCCCATTGGGGGCTGCAGCAAGTTTGCCATATCTGGTGTTCATGGCTCTCTTTGTGTGCCATCCCGGCAGTTTCCACCTGGGCCTGCCTCTCTCATGAAGCGTTTGTCCACCCGTATGAGGGGACCAACCACTCTGAGGACTTACTGCCTTTTCTAGCTGAAGACAACCTTCCTACTTGCAGCACTTGTGAACCAAGAGCCCCAGAAGCAGCTGTTGCTGCACAGCTGCAGAAGGGCGTGCCCTTGCCAGCCACCCAGAGAGCCCAGCTGCCCAAAGATCCTGGGGTAGGAGGCAAGAGGGTTGCGGGAGGGCACCTCTCATACCACAGGACCGCAGTCTCATCTTGTCACTGCCGTACTCCAAAGAAGGAGTTTTCAGCAACACAGTTTACTCACAACAAGGCTGATAGCCCGGGTGAAAAACAGGGCGAAGTGACAGATAAGCTCGTCTTTGGGTCCCAGGCCACAGACTCCTGGTGACCTCAAGGGGCAGGGAGGCCCTGATCTGTGCAGTGCCGTCTGACTGAGCGCCTTCCAGTACCTGGGTGCTGCCTTTGCCTTGATCTGGCCACGTGGCCTTGGCTGGTTGGAATTGTTCACAGCTCCTCATCGTCTCTCAGCCGCCAGGAGGGCTGGGAGCACATGTTCCTGCCAGGACGGTCCTCAGGTTGCCTGGCCTTCTCTCCCGGCTGCCTTTTGGAGATGGGTTAAGGGTGGAGCCAGTGCTGGCTTCTCGGTTCACCCTGTCACCCAGAGAGGTTCTCTCCACAGTCCCTTCTCCAGCAAGCTCTAGGCTGGCCCAGATGTGAAATGCAGAGGAAATCTCCATCTAGAGCCAGCTTCCTGTCAGCCAAGCCTGTCTTTGAGTGGGATTCAGGAAGAGAGGAAGGAAGGTGTGGACTGGTACCCAGCTTGCTGGAGGCCCAGGGAATCCTGTCAGCATTTGTCTTGACTTGGTGCCATCTAGAGGCTTAGAGCATCCCTGCACCCAGCAGAATCCCATTGTTTCTGGGGGAGCTGCTAACATAGCATATTTTTGTTTTGGGAGTGCAGTGGGGGCAGGAGAGGGAGGTGTTACTGATAGACAATCAGCTGTCCTTCCTATCTCAGCTTCCGCCCGCTTCCAAAGCTGAGGAGGTAGCTTCTTGCTGCTGCTGCAGCTGCTGCCTGGAAAAGGGTGGAAGTTTTCCGCTTCCTCTTCCCTTTGTGTGTTTCCTGTGCCCCAAGCCAGTCAGCGGGGCTGCATCGCCTTGAACCTGGAAGAAGTGGGAGAGGGGTGGATGTCGCTGACACGGCACCTCCCACAGTGGCCAGAGCTGCTGAGTGAAGTTGGGTGTCAGGAGATGGCTTTAATCAAACCACAGAAACAGCCCCTGGCTGGGCAAAAGTTAGTGTTCACGGACACAATGAAAGGAAGATTCCCAGCCTTGGTGGGTTTCCATGGCAACGTCAACTTGTCCAGCCCTTTTCAGTTAATACCTAAGAGCTGTTGTGTGTGTGTGTGTTCAGGACTTGGAACTGGTTTCAAGTCCCATCACAACAAATACCCAGGTCATTATCAAATTGTTTTGGTAGCTCCAGAATCTCACAATATTGAACATTGCTGAAATGTGCACACAGAGTAGAGATTTGTGTGATTATTCACCAGTTGTGTTCTTGCTGGAATCCCTAGGTGGTGCTCAGCTGCTGACCAAAAGGTTGGAGGTTTGAGTCCACCCAGAGGTGCCTCTGAAGAAAAGCCTGGCAGTCTGCTTCTGAAAGATCAGCCATTGAAAACCCTATAGAGGGCAGTTCTACTCTGGCACACATGGGGGTGCCATGAGTCAGAGCCAACTCCACAGCAACTTTTTTGTGTTTGTTTCTGTGACTTGTGAGGTGATGTGTAGGAGATTCTGGAGGGAATAACAACAGCCGTAGCTCCCAGTTACTGTGTGCTCGTAACGTGCTGGGCTGGGCTCTCTACTGGGCATTGATGTACACAGCTGATTGCATTTCACTCCAGTGTCACCTTGAGGGAGGTGTTGTTAGGATCTGAAAGGGGACACAGCTTGCCCGGGTCACCCCACTAGGGAGTGGGATCCGCCCTCCGTGATACCCTTTTAAGTTGTCTGCCAGACAGAATGGAGCCAGCTGAGCCAGAAAGGCAGAAAAGGCAGAAAAGGCAGGGAAGAAGCAACAAGGTTGAGGGCTTCGTGGGGGTGGCGGCGGCACCCGAGCTGTGGCTTCGGCTAGGACCAGGATCTCAGGAAGCCAAGAAAAGGCTTCGTTGGCCCCACGTCTTCTCGCCCTCACACCTCAGCCCAGCTTTCAAGAAGTCTTTCCGCTTTTTCTTGCTCGTATTCTTTGCGGGGTTGCAGAAGCCTCTGCAGCCTGGTAGAGGAGGTGATGTGGGACAGGCAGCTAGGAGCCAGGCCTGGGGTCGGTCTGGTCCCCACCCCCACCCCTCTCCAGCCTATGGCCCTGGCTTTGCCCCTTTGGGTTTTCTCATCCAGCAAATGGGGTAGGTTTGTAGTGAGGGCTGCCCAAAGGTCAATGTGAAGTTGTTCTGCCAACATTCCAGCACCGTCCAGATGCAAGGACTCACAGATGTCGTTACTGTTGTGAAAAGGCTGCCAGCGTGAGCCTGGGCCCAGGTCCTTCAGCACAGAGCTGGGGTCTACTTTGCTGGAGGGAGGCGCTGAGTGGGGTCAGGTCAAAAGGACGTCAGCAGGACTGACTGAAGTTTTGGTTTTGAGTTGGGGGCCTGGAAGCACTCCCATTGCTCTCCTTGATGTCCTCCCTCCTCCTCCTCCTAAGCCCTTGATGCTGTTCAACATCACAGCTCCCGACCAACCAGCCGGATGGAGAAGGACAGTGACGCAGAGACCGACTAAGGAGGCCCTCGTTGTGGGCGCCTTGCTGGGATGCCTCGTGAGGGCGGTCCCTGGGTTATTATCACCGCAGGCTCTGAGACCCCCCTGCCCTCAAGGAAGGAAGGGAAGAACCAGCTGACCTTGCTGCTCAGGAGTTAGGACAGGGCTGTCCCCTGCTGACAGTGGCCCTGGCAGCCCCTCCTGCTCCAGCCAGGAGGACAGGGTAAGGCACGCCCGGCCCGGTGTGAGAGGCGGGTCTGATTAAAACAAACACAGTTGTGTTGGTGTCGGGTAGGCACTTAAGGAGACCTGTGATGAGCTTGCATCTGGAAGGGGCATGATTGTCTTATTAAGTGCCACTTCGAGCCATCCACATGCTTTTCAGTAGAACCTCCCATCCTCCTTGCAGCAAGAGTTTGTCCTTTTTTTTTGTTTTAAGTAAACTTTTTGTTGAAGTATAACAGCAAAGGGTTGTGCCCTTGAGGTTGTTGTTGTTAGCTGCCATCCACTTGGCCCCGACTCATGGCGACCCCATGCACAGTGGAACAAAACGCTGCCCAGTCCTGCACCATCCACATGAGCGGTTGCAGATAAGACTGTCTTGATCGCCGTAGGGTTTTCACTGGCTGGTTTTTGGAAGTAGATCACCAGGCCTTTCTTCCTTGCCCATCTTAGTCTGGAAGCTCTGCTGAAACCTGTTCAGCATCACAGCAACATGCAGGCCTCCACTGACAGACGGGTGGTGGCTGTGCACGAGGTGCGTTGACCACGGGTCTCTCCATCATGGAAGGCGAGAATTCTGCCACCGAACCACCACCGCCCCCGTGTCCTGGGAATGAACCTTGAAAACATCTTCGATTAAAAAAAAAATGGCGCTCCTGATGGCCCGACCATAATTAGTCCCTATGGTTGTTTAGTCATTTTCTAACAGACAAATGTTCCCAAAACGCTGCCTTTACCAAGTCACACTCTCAGGTCCAAAAACGCCTGCCTGCTTTCACACTCATTTAGCCTGCAGGGTGGCTCTTTAGCTCCCTCCCTGGTCCCCTGTGCCTTCTGCCACTATTGCCTGAAGGCTCCTGGCCCCTGGGTATCGGGGCTGACGGCGTTGGCCTCAGCTCTCCACTTCACGGTGTGGTCTCACCGAGGGAGGGCGCCACTGCTGTCAGCCCATCACAGAGAGGCAGACTGACGCAGGGGTGTGTCACTTGCCCACGGTAACACAGCTGATTGGTGTCCGAGATGGGACTCTTACCCAGATCCATCTGCACCACGGTTTGTGCTCTGAACCACCATGCAACCTCCCTCCCTGCTGCGCCCTCCCAGCACCTCTCCAGCCCAGGCCAGGCCCTGTGGGTAGCTCCCCAGACTGGGCCCTCCAGGCACTTCACCTGCTGCAGAGGCCCTGAATTCGGAGGCCAGGGGCTTCCTAAAACATACTTGGGCTTGGTGGGGGGGCGGGGGGCGGTCCATGAACCTCCAGGGATGGTGTCAGAATTGTCCACATGTACATCTGTGGAGATGGCTGATAGCTTTCATCCATCTCAAAGGGGCCCGTGCCTTCAGAGTGGTCAGAGACGATCATCTTTTTTAACATATCCCCTCCCCACCCACCCTAACCATCAGTGTGAGGCAGATGCTGTCCCTTCATCCTGCCTGCCTGGGGTCTGTTTTGTTAATTTGTTGTTGAGAGTATGCACAGCAGAACATACACCAACTCTCTCTACATGTACAGTTCAGTGACATGATTGCATTCTTCAAGTTGTGTGACCACTCTATCGCCCTCCTTTTCTGAGTTGTTCCTCCCGCATTAACATAAACTCACTGCCCTCTAAGGTTGCTACCTTTTGAGTTGCTATTGTCAATTTGATCCCATACAGATAGTTTTTGAAAGAGCTCAGTGCTCGAGGCAGACAGTCTTTACTAGTTATGCTAAACTGTTGTTTGGTTTAAAGAAGACTTCAGGGAATATTTTTGGTTCCGCCTGTGGTCTTTTGAGCCCTGGAGTCCTGGAGACAGCCTTCAGTTCCGAGATGTCACTACAGGAATATCCTTCCACATGCAGAGAATTCTCTCTTGGCCAGCTGCTGACCCCCAGGGGGCTCTGCACCTCGTTTGCCTCAACAGCCCAGGCTGGCTCTCCCGGCCAAGGTGGCCAGGCCCCTGAGGCGCACAGTGGCCGCAGCTCAGGCTCTGCAGCCTGGCGGACAGGGCCTGGTTCCCAGCTCTGCAGCTTGTTAGCTCTGTGACCTCAGGCAACTAAGTCAGCCTCTGGGCTTTAGGTTCCTGTCCTTGAAATGAGGGTGATCACAGCCCGTCTCATAGGTCAGGGAGGCCTAACTGGACCAGGCCTGGCGTGTCTCAGCACTTGGTTGGTGTTAGCTTCCCTCCACTGCAGCCCGTCCATTAGGATTCCACGATGGTCAGAGCGTGGGCAGCAGTGGAGGAGAGGTGCCTAGTGCCTTTGATGAACTGCACAAGAATCCCCCACTGTTCCCACCAGCCCCTCCAACAGGGGGACGTGTGCAGCATCCCTGTGTCTCTAGGAAAAGGACAGAGCCCTGGTCCTGTGACAGCTCCCTCCCTAGACAGTCTGCTGGCTGAGTGGGTGGGTGGCCACGCTCACCCATCTGGTCAGGAAGCAGGCAGGCTTTCTGCATTGGGATCCTGTCTCCAGGGGCAACCGGACGAGCAAAGAATGGTGTTCTTTATGGTGGAGTCGCTCTAGATCGCTCGTCTTGGGGGTGGGGGCCCGGAATACCCCGGCACACAGTGCTCCCCTTCAGCAGGGCCTGGGACCCAGAGGTGGGCCTCGGTCGGGGCCCTCATCACCACCAGGTGTGCGGCCTGTGTGCAGTCTTTGGGGACAGAGTGAGGTGGCCTTGTCTGGAAGGCCTGGCTGGCCCGCAGAGAAGGCCCAGCAGAGACCACATGCTCAGGCGGCCGCCAGTCCACTGGGCTCACCAGCGCCCCACATCTGCTTTGAGCCACAGGACACCCGCCAACCTTGGCCATAAGAGTCTTTGGTTTTTTTCTCCTCAGAAATCAATGACCGGGAGCAGAAGTTACATGCCCTCAAGGAGGTACTGAAGAAATTTCCAAAGGAAAACCACGAAGTCTTCAAATATGTCATCTCTCACCTAAACAAGTACGTGGCAGGCCTTTCTGATTGGGCTTTCCTCCTCCAAGCATCAGCTCAACAGGCACGGTCAGTGAAGGGCTGTGAGCCGGCCAGGTCAGGGCTTGCCTGCGGGGGCTCAGGGTCCCCCCCATGGGTGGGGCCTGCCTGGCTCACCTGTGGAGGAGCACCTCAGCTCTGGCCTTACGCACGGGTTGGGTGCTGGTGCTGAGCAGCCACATGGCTCAGGTATGGAGGCCCTTTTGCAGCAGGCCATGCACTTGGCCTCACTGGGCCCCCAGCACCCAGTGGGGATGGGGGGGGCAGTCTTTAGAGTCCATGGCCCTCATCTAATCCCCAGGGCTGTCAGGCTCAGATCCTCTGGTTGGGAGGGATGCTTCCAGAATCTGCCCCTGAAACAGAAAAGCGTAAGAGCCTCCCAAAGTCATCTGTCCAGTATTAGTGTACCCCAGCGGGTGTGTCACGGGGCACTGTGCCGGGGCAGGTGTGCTGGGAAGAAAGCCGCCTCCGTTTAGCTTGTGTGGAGATGGTGCCAGCAAGAGGCCGGCTTAGCGAGCATTTCCCAGATTTACATGAGCAAAGACTAGGCTCGTTTTTAAGACAGACCTCTTACTCTCCAGACAGTGATGCTACTCGGTGCTCTGGCTGGGGGCAGCCTGTGTAGCTAGAGCACGCTGTCCCCACGCAGGGTCTCGGCAGGCGCATCCGAGCCCATCAGCCCATCCCTGGTGTTTGTGGAGGCCTCCTGGGCCAGGTGCTGGTGAGGGCAGGACCCTCCAGCTAGAGGAGAGCGCCCCGGGATGGGGGGACGGGGTGACGGTGTGACGGTGAGCACACCCAGGGTGGGGCCTGCCCTGGGGCACTGACCCGCATTTGTGTCCCTGCAGAGTCAGTCACAACAACAAGGTGAATCTCATGACCAGCGAGAACCTCTCCATCTGCTTCTGGCCCACCCTGATGCGGCCCGACTTCAGCACCATGGACGCCCTCACAGCCACACGCACCTACCAGACAATCATTGAACTGTTTATCCAGCAGTGCCCCTTCTTCTTCTACAATCGGCCCATCAGCGAGCCCCCCGGGGCCACGCCCAGCTCCCCCTCCGCCGTGGCTGCCACCGTCCCCTTCCTCACCTCCACGCCGGTCACCAGTCAGCCGTCGCCCCCCCAGTCGCCTCCGCCCACTCCCCAGTCCCCAATGCAGCCACTGCTGCCCTCCCAGCTTCAAGCTGAGCACACACTGTGAGCCGCCAGGGCTGGGCCACAGGGAGCACTGCTCTTCTCTCTGACGGGGTGGCATTGGGCTTGAACACAGCCAGGTCCCCCCATCACCTTCTGGAGACCTCAGTGGCAGCACCTGGCAGCACCGCCAAGGGTCTGAACATGTATGTGGGGCTGTCGGGCCCTGAGCCGTGTGCAAACCATCCTGGGGCTGGCTGGAAGCTGCTGCCACGGGGACCTGCCCTATGACCTGGACCCCTTTGAGGACTGAATGAGTGAAGCAGCAGACCCGTGATCCCCACCGCTGCCCATCTGCACGCACCAGCCTCTGGGCCTCGCTGACTGCTTGTACAGAACCACAGTGTGGACCGGGCCTGGCCTCGGCAGGTGGAGTCACTGTCCCGGGATCTAGGCCGCCCAATGAAGGGCTGTCAGTCCCTGAAGAGGACACATCCCCCCCACTTTGTCTCCTCCCCCCTCCCATATCCGCACCCCCCAGCTAGGGGGTTACCTGTTTAGCAGCCTCCTTGGGAACATGTAAGCAGGATTCTGCACCCCCAGGTACAATGCTGAGGGCGTCTGCCTGGCAGACAGGAACAGAGGGGGCAGCCCTGCACCTGGACCACGAGAGTGTGACCCCCTCCGCCACAAGTCATCCTCCGCTTCGAGATACAGCCCTGTGCAGCAAAGGGACACTGGAAGGAAGATGGAAAACTCCAAAATTAACAAAAAAAAAAAAAAAGGAAAACTACAGACCACCTCAAGCTCTCCCCTCCTCTGCTCGGAGGCAGACAGGTGGAAGGGACCCTCGTCTTTGTGACAGCAAACCAGGGATGCCCCAGCGGCCCTGCCTGAGAGCCTGTTGGGGGCCTATTTCTGTCCTGGTCCGTCCTCCCTAAGAAGATGGCATTGAACCCTCGATGGGGAGAGCTGAGGAGACGAGCAGGCCAGCCAGGATGCTGGGCTGCCTTGAACACACTACATTGCTGTGGAAACACTACTCATGCATGCGTGTGTGTCTGAGCATGTGCGTGCGTGTGAGAGCGTGTGCTTGTGGAGGTGTGAGTGTGGGTGAGGGGACAGCACGAGGGGCCAGTGTGCACTGGGGGGTCCGTGGGTTTGGTGGTGTGGGATCTTTTTCTTCCTGAGCAGTGGAACACCACCAGGTGGCAGGCAGGGGTGTCTGTGGGAAGCGGGTGGTGTGCGAGGAGCCCCTCCCTGAGTGGTGGTCCTTCGTGTTCCCAGGCCAGCAGAGAGTCAGGAGGAGGGCACTGTTTGCCTGTCACACTCACTGCTGTCCCCTGTGGCCTTGCCTAGCCCTTCCTGGGAAATGACCATCCCCTCAGCTTCCCGGTCTTCTCACCCCCTACATGCAGCAGCCCTGCCGGGCAGCCACGCCATCGGCCAGTCTCTGTCTTCAGGGCTGGGCTGCGGCCTCAGCCTTGGAGGAGCTGATGCCTAGGTGCCCTGGGCATGAGGGAGGTGGGGCACGGGCCTTGCACGCACACCGTCCTCCTCGGTCTCTTTGCACTTTAAGAAGCAGGATCTGTGGTCGTGTTCCGAGGATGCCCAGTCACTACAGTCAGGTAGCCTGACCAAGTAAGAGATGGCTCCACACGGCTCTAGCCTCCACCCCTGCCCCCAGAAACTTCTTCGCTTGCCAGATTCGTCCTCTGGATAAGCCAGCTCTCTGACTGTCCCAGTTAGCTGTGTGTCTAGTTTGTGTGTGGCAAACGAGTTGCTAGGAAAAACTAGCCCTGTGGTTTTACCATGTCTCTGAACACTAAGTGAAAAAACAAAGCCAAGGTACAGAAGTGTTTGAGGTAAATGTGGATGATGGCTTTGTTCTCTCCTGGAGACTCCAAGTGGGAAGGCAGGGTGTCAATTCTGTTTCATTTTGACTGAGGTTGGCAGGCACATTTGTACTCTGACCTCAAACTTCCCAAGCTCTGAGCCCCAGGCAGCAAGGAAATTACTCCCTTTAGTTCATCTTTACCTTTCTGTAGGTCGTCCTCACCTACCACCCATCAGCCCGTCAAGGAACCATCCAGTGTGTGAACAGAAGCAAGTGGCCCAGTCCTCTCCCTAACGCTGCCACCTCTGTGCTGGCACCTGGGGTCATGTCCCCCAAGTCGCCACCTGAGAGCTTTGCTCCAGGTGTTTCATCAGCCCCCAACTCTCCCCCACTCCCACACTTCACTTGCTCCTCCCAACTCTTCAGTGCAGGAGGTGGGCTCCATACTCTGGAGAGGAGCCCCTTGATTGTAAACTAAAAACTGGCTCCTGATGTGTGACATCTGAGGGTTACAGCTAGGAGAGGGGGTCTGCCCACCCCAGAGACTGCACTGACATAAACTGAGGTGGTTTTTCTGGATGTATTGGCTAGGTGGGGAGGGGGACAGGGAGGAGGAACACCGTGCTTTGTGTACCCTTCCTCACCCCACAAAACGCCAAAAACCAGGTATGGGGGGCAGTAGGAAGCACTTCCCGAGCCTTCCCGTCCCCAGCAGCTCCATGTGTCCTGCAGCTTTGGGGGGGGGGGTGACTCCTGCCCCTAAAGAGCCACAGTAGACAGACAGTGCCAGGACTCCTGTTTCTGCCCCCTCTGCCAGCGCTTCACCCTCTTGCCCTGCGCTTCTTGGGGCTGCCATTACCAGTGGCAGTCCTGGACCCTGGGCTTCAGCTTCCAGTCAGGTCACCCTTGCACCAAACAAGCACTCGGGAGTGAGAAAGGAGACCTGGGGGTGCATAGGGACAGCTGGCCTTAGGCAGAGTGTTACCCACTCATGTTCACCAAGGGGCACCAGCTCCCGAGGAGGACATGTTCCCGTACTTGATCTTTCTCCTCCCCGCTCTGTTCAGTGCTAAAGGGGAGGCACCACGTTCAGTGGAAATGAGCCCCTTGATTCTAAGCTCTAGCTCCTGGAGCTGTGCCATCTGGGGGTTCCACCTAGGGGAGGGGTCCAGGTGAGGAGGCGAGGCTTGCACTCCAAGTTCCTGGCCTGTGTTGCATGTTGGGGCTCACACTACATTGGCTCATGCATCATTCACATGTTCCCCCATCACTAAGTCTAAGGAGGAATATCGGATAAATACAGAGAATTCCTGTTTTCCATGCCCTACGCACCCCACCACCTTGTATAGTCTTCCTGCCTCAGGCAGGAAACTGCTGCTGGGCGAGATTTTTTCCAGCAGCCTGTGTTTGTCTTTGCCAGGGTTGATGGAGGGTGACAGCCCAGGAGCAGATGTCAGCGGGGACAGGAGAGACCCCTCCCTCTGTCCTGGCGCCTCAGCTCCTGGTCTTGGGAGGAAGGGGCCTGAGGCCACAGTCCCCATGGTGTCGACATCCCCTAGACGGGAGTGAAGCAGTTTAGTTGTCACTCCATCTTTGTTCCCCTCCCCCATTCCTCTCCAGGGCAGAAGCCCACACTACTTTGGGGTGTTTGCTAGAAAAAAACGCAGCGGTCAAAGAAATGTCACCTCCCTGCTGCTGAATCATTGCTTTCCTGAGAGGGAAGCTCCCAGCATGCGGGTAACTTGCTGGGAAGTAGGTTCAGGCTCCACGGTTCTCACTGTGATGGTGTGTGTGGTGCACGGGGACCCTCAGAAAGCAGCTGCCCTGGATTTCCTGTGCGGGGCCTGAGGCCGAGCACAGTGCAGTCACTGGCTCCCAGCCCTGCTGCCTGCAAATGGTGGACCAGCGAGCCACCTTCACTCCTGTTGCTTGGCAGGTACAAGCCACTCATCTGCTCTTAGGTGAAAGGGGACAGACTAAGAAACGTAGCCACATCTGAGTGTGCTGATCACACTACAGAAGGCCTGACCTGGAGCCCAGCGGACATTGTGAGGGGAAGCCTGGGCCTTCCCACAGGGCCAGGCCTGCATCGTGGTTCCAGGGAAAAGGACTCTGCTGGCCTCCCTGCCTGTGGGCCACCATCAGCTGGCCACCAGCCCCTTCCCCAGCAGCCCTCTGTCAAACAGCAGTGATGTTACACTTTTGATGTAGTCAAGACAGGGCCTAAGTTATTGTTTGCATTAAAAAGAATCATGTTCCCTGTGTACATTTAAAAAAAAAAAAAAAAAAGCAATGTCTGAATTGTATGGGAATAAAACTTGTTTGAAAATTTGGAATAGTGCTGCTGCCAGCTTATTTTTCTGGTACTTGTATTTTCACATGTTAAATGATCTTTATATATGTTGAATTAACAAATATTTTGAGTTTCCTGAGAAAAGAACATATGAACGGTATTAAAATGTGTTAGTAGTCTGGCCGTGTGCCCAAAATTTTGTTTTGCAGCAAAGGTGGAGAAGTGTATGTAAAGAAATTATAACAGTTAATTCTTTGTACTTTATGGCTTTAACCAGGACATCCCCTAGTTGGTGTTAGGAATGTTTGCTTACTTTCCAGACTTTTCTTTGGATACGTTGTGGGTTTGTTGAGGCTCTAAACTGATTTAGTGCATGGGCAGCCAGACCGAGGGGCTGTGGCATCTCGGGCTGAGGTGTTTGCATTTGGTTTTGTTTTTTAAAATCATGTATTTGCTACAAAGTATTGTACTTGTCTCAATGGGAATGGTGTAAAAAACTGAAAAGGCCTTATGTGATATGTATCATAGTTAATAAATCAATCTTGTAAAAAACCAAACCTGAGGAGTGAAGGGGGCCCTTCCCCCACCCCGGGCCAGCAGGTCTGGCCCCATCCCCACCCAGAGGCGAAAGGGACCCACCTTGACCTGGTGGTACAGGGCCTTCTTCCCACCTAATGCCAGCACTCCTTGCCTTTTGCTTCCTTCTGAGCTCTGTTCCTGAGGTGTGATTTCAGCATCTTTCAGGTTGTCACCCAAAGCACCACCCCCAGGCCCCTGGTGCCACAGAGGTGCAAGCACAGGCCATTCCCCATGGACCACACCAGTGGGGCTGGGGGGACTTGGCAGGATGGGGAGAGGGGGATAGACGGGAAGTCCCAGGGACAGGGTCATGAGTGGGCCCTTCAAGGGTTCAGAAGGAAGATACAAAGGCCAGAGTTCCCCCGGGTGCAGGCCCTGGGGTCAGGGACACATGGACCCAGAGGACCCCGGATGCAGTCTCTTGCCAGCACTGGACATCTGTCCTCATGGGTGTTTGCTGCTGTCACCACCACCATCCAGGACAGAGACTCCAAGCATGGAAGTCAGCTGCCTCCCACCAAAAACAAACCACCTCTGACACTTCAGACCGAGGCCCAAACCAGCTCTGTCCCCTGCTCCTTCCAGGCCCCTTATTGCTCTAGGCTTCTAGATCCCCCTCCCAAGTGCAGTCCTGACCTCTCTGTTCACTATTCTGTTCCAGCAGAGGCCTAACTTGAGCTCACCTAGACTGATAAGCTCCCCCACCTCCTAACTGGCCTCCCGTCCTCCATCTTACCTCGTACAATCCATCTTCAAACCCCAAACTTATTCTGGAAGGAAGGCCTGGCTTTGCATTATCTGTGGCAGGAAGGGAAATATTCAACATTCAAGGCACTTCTAGCTGCTCCTGGGCCTGTAGCAGGCATGACTAGTTGATCACAGCACCGCCTAACACCGAGCTCAGACTCAATCACTGCACCTGCAGGCAGCCATGACCAATCAATCCGAACTATTTTCACAGTCTTCTGAGCTTGGCCGCCCTTCCCTCCAATGCAGGTGCCTCCAGTGAGCCAGGAACTTGGATATTCACTGAGGGACAAGCCCCCATCAGATACTCCAGCATCAAACATATTCTTATTCCTTGAATGCAGTTGGTTGTTTCTGTTCCCAGGTTTCCTCTGCTTGAAATTCCTCCTCCCTGCCCTCCCCCAAATCTCAGCTTAGCCCACCAAATCCTAAACTAGCCTTGAAAGCCAGTCTTCTTTGAAATTCCTCCCTGACCTTTCTTTTCACCCACTGCTTCTCCCAACATGTATTATTTAGCTGCTGGGGGCCAGACCCTGTGCGAATTCCATAAATGCTTCAGGCGTTTCTCTCTCTTTTTTTACTCTCAGCATCCCCAGGTACACAGTTGGCACTCTGTACGTGCACTGACTTACACTGTCTTTTTCTCTGGCTCTTGATGTTCAAGTCTTATGTAGTTGTACCTCTTAGCCACCATCCACCCAAGATGGGAGCTTTGGGAGGCAGGCCTGGTGGCTCCCACGTATGTCCCCCCAGTACCTGACAAGGTGCCTTGTACGGGGTGGGCCGCAGTCAGTTTGTAGAACACGGTGGTCCCATCCTTGCCCTTGGCCTGAATCCCTATGAGCCAACCTCTCCCACGTGACTCCAGCCCAGCCCTCACTCCAAGTACCACACTAATATCCAACTTCCTGCAGAGCCCTGGTGGTGCAGTGATTAAGAGCTTGGCTGCTAGCTAAGAGGTCGGTAGTTCAAATCCACCAGCTGCTCCTTGGAAACCCGATGGGGTGGTTCTACTCTGTCCTATGAGTGGGACTTGACAGCAATGGATTTTTTGGTTTTGTGTGACACCTCTCAGTGACTCCAATGCCACACACATGGAGCCAAACTCCTGGCCCTTCTCTCCAAACCCGCTCGCCTCCCAGCACCATCCCCCAGAGCCTCTGGGGGGTGTCACACCCCCTTCCTCATCACAGCAAGTCCACCTCCAGGTTCTATTTGACCTTCCGCCTGGCTCCCAAACCGCGCCCCTTTCCTTCGTGGTCCCTGCCACCACCCTGGTCTCATCTCACCTGGATATCTGCCCCAGCCTCCTCCCTGGCCTCCCACCCTTCAGTCTCACCCCCTCCCTTCGTTCTCCACATGGCAGCCAGAGGGAGCTTTCTAAAGTGTAGATTGGCCATGCCATCCCCTCCCCAAATCCTTCCAGGGCTCCCCAATGCCCTTAGAGAAAAGCCCAAAGTCTTCAGCAGGGCTGACCTTCCGGCCTTATTTTGGACCCTGCATTCCAGCCGCTCTGCTCTTAATTTTTGTGTGTGTGTGAAAATACACATATCAACATGCAAAACATGCATTTAATGATTTCTACACATAACGATCAGTAGTAGTATTTACATTCTTCACATGTATCAACTTTCTCCTTATTTCTGCTCTAGTTGTTTTGCCCCCATTAATTTAGACTTGCTGCCCCCTAAATTTCTCATCACTTTGTTCTTGATCTTGATCTTGACCAACAGAGTTCAGTCAGATGCTCCAACTCCCCAAGGGCCCCACACCAAAATGGCTTCACTCCTTTATTACATGCTTCCAAAGAAAAAATAATATTCTCTTCTTTGGGAACAAGAAGCCCTGGTGCTTGCTGCTAACCCAAAAGTTTGAATCCACCCAGAGGCTCCATGAGAGAAAGGCCTGGCGATGCACTTCCATAAAGATTACAGCCTTTGAACCCCTATGAGGTGGTTCCACTCTGTCCTATAGGGTCCTTATGAGTCAGAATTGACTCAATGGCAACAGGTAACAGGGGTCCCCACAGGGAAGGTCAGGAAAACATCCATGCATTTCACTCAAGGCTCTTCAATCCCTCCCTACCTCCCCCTCCCCTGGGATGTTTGCTTACTCAGAGCCTTTCTCCCCTGCCAGGTCAACCGCTGCAAATACTGGGTAGAGCAGTGTCCCTTCTTCCCAGGGGCAGATGATCTAATAGGCAGAGTAAGCATGGTGCATACCTTGCTTACTAGATCATCTGTAGTGAACAATTTCACATCTTTTCACCACATCAGAGATTCTGCTTCTAGGTATGGCTGGCATCTGTCTCTCTCCCAACCCCACAGACCCTTCCTACAAAATCAAAGCTTCTGTTCAAATTTACAATCCCTGACAGGGGCGGGTGACTCAGTAAGCAATGTACGCACAGGCTTACTTGTGCTTACTTGTGAAAACCATGTGAAATTGTTCACTACAGATTAGTAAGTAAACAAGCCCATGTGTACTTCGCTTAATGGAAGCCCCTGCATACCTTGCTTACTGGTTAATCCACCCCTGCTTGTCATGCTGGCCAAACAGAAGTCCTGCAATTTTGGGGAGAAGGTACCAAGATTAAGTGTCATAGAGACACACAGGTGCATTATGCCTCTCCCCACTGGGTGAAGAAGGCACCCTTGTGGTGCAGTGGTTAAGCACTGGGCTACTAACCAAAAAGGTCAGCAGTTTGAACCCACCAGCCAGTCTGCAGGAGAAAGATGTGGCAGTCTGCTTCTGTAAAGATCACAGCCTTGGAAACCCTGTGGGGCAGTTCTACTGAGTCCTACAGGGTCGCTATAAGTCGGAATGGACTGGACGGCACAGAGCAACTTCTTTAGGAGCCTTTTCTTGATGTAGCACTCATTTAGATCTTTCTCATCCACCCAACACATAGTTCCCTGAGCATCTACCCTGTGCCAGGCCCCGGAGGCACAAGCATGAACAAAACAAAGCCCCGGTCCTCACGGAGCTGACATCCTAGTAAACAAACAAACAAATGTGTGGGAGTGGTGGTTTGGTGGCAGAATTCTCGCCTTCACACGGGAGACACGGGTTCCATTCCTGGCCAATGCACCTCATGCGTAGCTACCACCCGGCTATCAGCGGAGGCTTGCGTGTTGCTAGGATGCTGAACAGGTTTCAGTGAAGCTTCCAGACTGAGATGGACTAGGAAGAAAGGCCTGGTGATCTACTTCCAAAAATCAGCCAGCGAAAACCCTATAGATCACAACCTATCACGGAGATGGCATAGGACTGGGCAGCGTTTCATTCTGTTATGCGTGGAGTCCTCATGAGTCAGGGGCTGACACAACAGCAGCTAACAACAACAATAGTGGCAGGTGGGGGTAATGAGTTAATAAGGGTTACTGGGAACAGGAGTGCTATTTAGGTTATTAATTTTAGGGTGATCAAAGAAAGCTTCCCTGAGGAGGTGACATTGGAGCAGAGCACTAGGCTGAGGCACTTGCCTCGGGGGCAAAACTTAAGGGGACAGCCAAAAGCTCAGGAATCAAGATAAAAAGGTTTTTAAAACTCAAAATTAATGCAAAAAAAAAAAAAAAAAAAACCCACAATGAATAAAATATTTTTAAAAAATTAAAACTGTGTAAATAACAGTACTGGGGAGGCGGGTGGGTGGTACGCGAGCCTGAGGCAAAAGGAACAATCAATAATACCGAGCCTGGAAGCCAGAAGCCCAGTGAGAAGGGAGGTAATGGTGGATTAGACCAGAGCGGGGGCGGCGGAAGTGGAGAGAAGGTTCTGCGTGTCTGGACGTGGCTGTGAGAGAAGGTGAGGATGACTCCAGGTTTGACACACACCGTAGTGTGAGTATCTGATTAACATCTTTCTCCCCCACTACCCTGTGGAGTCCACGATAGCAGAAGTTGTGTTGTCCTGTTCCCGCCAGCTAGCCCAGCACCTGGCGCATAATAGGTGCTGAGCAGCTCCAGGCCAGCTTTCCCGAAGGTGGCGAATGCGGTGTGTTGCTCCCTGTTACCACTAGGGGTCAGCAGAGCGCCGCCCTGCCCAGCCCTCGCCGGAGTTGGGAAGCGCTGGAATTTCTTTGGTGGCTTTTGCGGGGAGGGGGTCAGGAAAGCAAGATTAGAAGGATCAGCGGGGACTGGGGAGGACGTAAATTCTGAGAAATGGAGCTGGATCTAAGTGTCCCAGGAGCGGGCCAAGAAGCAGGAGAAATGAGCTTCTATTCCTGTCAATTCACCCATCCGTCCGCTTGTTCATCCATCCCTCCATCCATTTATATATACATACCAAAAAAAAAAAAAAAAAAAAAAAAAAAACCCCAAACCCATTGCCGTCGAGTCGATTCCAACTCATAGCGACCCTATAGAAAAGAGTAGAACTGCCCCATAGGGTTTCCAAGGAGCAGCTGGTGGATTCAAACTGCCAACCTTTTGGTTAGCAGCCAAGCTCTGTTAAGAGGTGTACCACCAGGGATCCCCATCTCTACATACATTTATTCAGTCACTTAGCCACAAGAGATCAGAAACCAGGCCACACAAGTCCTCGTGGGGCAATAGAATCCCCAAGTTTATCCTGAAGGCACTAGGGAGCCATGGAAGCAATTTGAGCAGGGAAGAGACTGGGTCAAATTTGCAGGAGCTGAGAGGAGAAAGTAGGAATTCAAGAAGTACAGACTCACAGGGGAGCTGCCTCCCAGATAAGGATTGAAGAGAGTGCGGCTGATATAAATGTTAGCGATAAAAATAATAAACCAAAACCAAACCTGTTATCCTCGAGTCATTCTGATTCATGGCAACCCGTGTGTTGCAGAGTAAAACTGTGCTCCATGGGGTTTTCAAGGCTGTGAACCTTTCAGAAGCAGATCGCCAGGCCTTCCTTCCCAGGTGCGTCTGGGTGAGTTCCAGCCACCAACCTTTCACTTAGTAGTCAAGCACTTAACTGTTTGCGCCACCCGGTGACTAATAAAAATAATAGTAGTTAACAAATGTTGGGCACTTACAAGATGTCAGATCCCTGTTTTAATCACTCTCCATGTGTCAGCTTGACTTTTTACACAAGTCCTATGAGGTAGGGATTATCATTACCCCCATTTTCCAGATGAGGAACCCCATTAACCCCCTGCCGTCTAGTCGATTCCAACTTATAGCAATCCTATAGAACAGAGTAGAACTGCACCACAGGATTTCCAAGGCTGTAATCTGTACAGAAGCAAACTGCCACATCTTTCTCCTGCAGAGAGGCTGGTGGGTTCGAACCACCTACCTTTCGATTAGCAGCTGAGCGCTTAACAACTATCGCGCCACCAGGGCTCCTTCCAGATGAGGAAACTGAGGCACAAAGGGGCCAGTTAATGCATGCAACACCACAAGCTAGTAAGTGGGGGCCAGGATTTGAACCCCAGCTGTTAACTCCAAAACCCATGGCTCTTTTTTTTTCTTTTTTTTTTTTTTAGTTTCCTGTGTTGAAGACGGTAACAAATTACTACAAGCTGAGTGGTGTAAAGCAACAGAAATTTAATGTCTCACAGTTCTGGAGGCCAGAAGTCCGAAATCAAAGTGATGGTCCTTCAAGGTACAGCACTGGGATGAAGTGAGGGGTGCGCATGTGGGAGCGTTTGAAGACAGCAGAGGGCGCTAGTGAGGACGGGACAGCAGTGCGCGCTGGCAGTAACACCAATGGCGGCTTGTTGCTCTCCAACCGTCACCCTGCTGCCTCTCCAGTGGTGTCAGCCTCTTGTTCCTTCTCCAGGGAAACTCGGTGGGGTTGTTAAAGTGAGACGTGGGCCCTAAACCTTGGGATCAGTTCTTTTCTCTGGGGGGAGCAGCTCTTGCGTGGGAAGAGACAGTCCTGAGCCTTGAGGGTCCCTGTGCAGCCCTGCTCAATGTGCCAAAGGTCATGGCCGAGCCATGCCTTGACCCTGAGCTCTTTCTGGGGTCGGCCCCCGCTGACGGGTGGGTGACAACAACAAGGGTGTAACCCCCATGTGCTGCTCGCTCCCCTGGCTGGCCTACTGGCTGCCTCCTACACAAAGTGCCCTAGCGTCCATCTGGGTCCATGGCCTGGCCCCTGTCATCTGGGGGCAGGGGGCTGACAGAATGATGCTGATATTCCCAGCCAAGAGCAGTAAACTCTCTCACTCTGTTCCCTTGAGTCTCGTTGTCTTCTTCCAACATTATGGAGAGGTGACGGTGTTAGCCCTTGCTGTCCTCAATAAGGTCAGGGTTCTTCCCTGACACCTTGTGTGGCCTGGAAGAGAGGCAAAACTGGGACTGGGAGACCAGCAAGGAGGGAGGACTTGGGTGGGGCGAGAAGGGGAGGAGGGGGTGGAGGCCTAGGAGGCAGCATGTGGGGATGAGGAGGGACCAGGCACCTGGAAAGACACCCAAGTGTCCAGCCGTGTGACTCTTAGATGTAGGACCGTTTATTGATCGGGTGGGTGATGTTTTCTCTCATTTCCCCAGTTCCTTTCTTCTTCCTATTTCTAGTAATTCTTAACTGCTGACCACCTATGATGGTTAATTTTGTGTGCCAACTTTGCTAGGCTATGGTTCCCAGTGGTTCTGCCAAACACTAGGCTAGTTGCTGTTCCGTAATGTAATCTGAATGCAATGTAATGTAATCAGTCAGTTGAAAGAGAAGTTTCCTTCTCCCTGGGCTCTGCTCTCTTCCTGTTGCCTGATCTGCAGATCTTGGGATGGATCATAGCACACAAGCCTACAGAAGTATCCAGCATATGGATTTTGGACTTTCCAGCCCCCACAACTGCATGAGCCAAGCCCTTTGAAGCAAAAATATCTCTCTCTATATATACATACATATACATATACATATATATATATATATATATATATATATATATATATATATATATATATGTATATATATATATATGTATAACCAAAACCAAAACCCGTCGAGTCCATTCCAACTCATAGCGACCCTATAGGACAGAGTAGAACTGCCCCATAGGGTTTCCAAGGAGTGGCTGGTGGATTCGAACTGCTGATCTTTTGGTTAGCAGCTGAGTTCTTGACCACTATACCACCAGGGCTCGAGATATATATATATATATATACATATATACATACATACATATACATATGTACATACATACATATACATATATACATACATAGCTGCTGGTGGGAATATAAAATGGTGCAGCCTATGTGGAAAACAGTTTGACAGTTCTTCAAAAAGTTAAACATAGACTTACCCTATGACACAGCAATTCCACTCCTAGGTATATACCCCAAAGAATTGAAAGCAGGGACTCTGACAGATACTTGCACACCAGTGTTCATGGCAGCACTCCTCATGGTAGCCAAAAGATGGAAACAACCCAAGTGTCCATCAACAGACAAATGGCTTAACAAAATGTGGTGTATATGTACAGTGGAATATTACTCAGCCATAAAGAGAAATGAAGTTCTGATACATGCTTCAACATGGATGAACCTCGTTATGCTGAGTGGAATAAGTCAAACACAAAAGGACAAATTGTGTATGACTTAATTTACATGAAATATCTAGAATCACCAAATGTACAGAAACAGTAAATTGGTGGTTACCAGGGACTGGGAGGAGGGGGGATCTGAGGAGGTATTGTTCAATGGGCACCAAGTTTCTGTTTGGGAAGATGAAAAGGTTTTGGAAATAAATAGTGGTGATGGTTGCACAACATTGTGAATATGATCAAGGCCCCTGAATTATATACTTAAAAATGATTAAAATGGCCAATTTTATGTTATATATATTTTACCACAATAATTTAAAAAAAAATAAAAAATATATATGAAGGCAGGGATTTCTACATGTTTATTTCTTGCTGGGAGTCCCTGGGTGGTGCAAGCGGTTAACACACTCAGGTGCTAATGGAAAGATCGGAGGTTCGAGTCCACCCAGAGACACCTTGGAAGAAAGGCCTGGCAATCTACTTTTAAAAAATCAGCAATTGAAAACTCTACAGAGCACAGATATACTCTGACACACATGAGGTCGCCATGAATTGGAATGGACTCAATGACAACTGATTTTTGGTTTTTCCCCTGCTGGGACCCTAGAGCCTAGAGCAGCATCTGAGACATAGTAGGTGCTAGGTGGATGGATAAAAAAGCCTGTAACAGGACAATCTGGTAGCCAAATTGGGCCACCCAGGTCCCTGATGACCCCTCATCACCCACTGTATGCTTTTCACTCTCAGAACTGAACATTCTGGAATGATCCAACCCACCCCCATACCCCATTAGTACCTCCAGACCAGGGGAGACATCTCCTTGACAACCTGGCTTTCCCAGATCCTGGACTCAAACAGGTCCTGGCTCTGGGGGACCCTCAGTACATGTTTGCGATGTGAACAGGTTTGCAGAGTGATGGAGCAATTTTGGACAGAACAGATTCTCCCTCAAAGCCTCAGAAGGAATCAACACAGCCGACACCCTGATCTCTGACTCCCAGCCTCTAGAACTTCAGACAGTACATTTCTGTTCCTCAAAGCCGCTCACTTCCTGGTATTTTGTTACGGCAGCCCTCAGAATCTAATACACCAGGTAACGTCTGAGTGTTAATGTGAAAATAGTGCTGACCTGGCAGAGCTCCTGAGAAAGTCTCAGGGACCAGTTCTGGGCCACGCTTTGAGAACTGCTATTTGAACTCAAGTAATCCACGCAAGGATGCTAGGTAGTGGGTACTATAATCATCTTCACTGTACAGGGGAGAAAGTGGAGGCCCAGACAGGTGAAGTGATTTGCCCAGAGTCACATAGATGGTAACTGGTGTCAGGAGACAGGAGACAGTGACCTGAGCTTCAATCTTTTCCCCTGAGGCCCTAGCAAGTCTCTTTGGGGATAAGTGGGGAAATATTATTGGCTGAGTGACCATCACCAGGCTACGTAACTGCTTGGTGCCTCAGCTTCCCTAGCTGTAAAATGGGTCTAGTAATAGTGCTTAGCTCAGAGCCTGGTTATGGAGTAAATGTTGTTGTTAGGTGCTGTCAAGTCGGTTCCAGCTCATAGCGACCGTATGTATAGCAGAAAAAGACTGCCAGGTAAATGAGCGCTCCCTAAATGTTAGCTGTGATCATCATAAATAAACCCGTTGCCATTGAGTGGATTCCGACTCATAGCGACCCTATAGGACAGAGTAGAACTGCCCCAACAGGGTTTCCAAGGAACGGCTGGTGGATTCCAACTGCCGACCTTTTGATAAGCAGCCTACCTCTTAACAACCACTACGCCACCAGGTTTCCTAAGCAAGTTTAAAGAGTTTGTGTGAGCGAGAGCACACAGGTTTTCCAGAGGTGTGTGCCTCAGTTTCCCCATCTGTCCAACCGGAGACAGGCCCATGCCCTCTGCAAGCCCGTCCCTGCCTGCTTCTTCTGATACCTGCTCTCCATTTTCAATACCCACACTGGGGTCTCTTGGGGGCATGTGAGCCCTGAAGACGCTCCATCATCCACATCAGACCTGGGGGCGACTAGGGAGGAGCTTGGGGTGAGGAATGTAGGATCCCTCAGGAAGGGCTGGCGCAGATACCTGGGTCCCATCCTCTGTGCACAGTCTCTGGGTTCCAATTTAAGCTCTAAAGGGGAGCTCCGACGCTGAGGTTTCTGTCCCTGAGCGGGGAGTGAGAGGAGACAGGACCCCAGGATCCTTATTTCTGGAGCTCCTAAGATACTTGGGTCCCGGTCCCTGGAGGAGGGGGTTAATTTGCCAAATCGTGGCCCTATGGGAGAGGGGGCGCTGACGTCTGGGTCCCCACCCCTACCGGGGTCTCCGGTGTGGGGTGCCCTCCTTGTCCCGAGGAGCTGCTGAGGCGCAGAGTGGCTCAAGGTGGGGAACCCCCGACTCCGAGTTTCTCGTCCTGGGCGGGGGGGCTCTGCAACCTGCTGTTTCCGTGGGATAGGGGGACTCTGACGCCCAGGCTAGGCCCCCCACCCCCAAACAGACCTGCCGGAGGGACCCAAGCAGGGCGGGATGGAGGGGGCGGGGCCGAAGGGGGCGGGACTCCGCCAGGCCTCGCCCCTCGCCGCCAGCGCTGTCCCCACGTCTCCAAGTCGCCGAGGCCGCGGTAGGCGCCCAGCGCCGCGCAACACAGCCCGTGCGCCCCGCCGCCCGGCCCGCCCGGGTCTATGGAGCAGCCCCTCCGTTCCGCCCGGCCGGCCCCACGCCGCGCCCGGAGCCTGCCCCGCGGCCGGGTAACGGGGCTCGGGGACCTGCGGGGAGGGGACGCCTGGAGGCCGGCCAGAAGGGACTAGGGACTCTTGGGTCCTGGGGCCGGGAAGGGAGGAGGACACGGATGCTTGGTTCCTGGAGAAATGGGGGTTGGAGACATGGACGGCTGGGTTCTGGGCTGAGGAATCTGGACACCTGGTCGGAGAGGTCTTGAAGCGGCCTGGGTGCTAGGGGAGTGAGGGGTGTCCTGCAAGCCTGGTCCTGGGAAAACGAAGACCTAAATGAACACGTTCCTGGTTCTGAGGAGAGCTGGAGACCAGGACACCTGGGCCCCGAGAGTCGGGTCCATCCTCGCAGTGTCCTGGGAGCTCTGGTTAGGCCCCTGCTCACACGTCCCAGGGAAGAAGTTGCGGGTTGGCAGATTTGGCGGCCCGGGCTAGTGGCACCATCCGGAGGAGGAGCTGGGGGTGGGGAGGTCCCTGGGCAGGACACGGGGTGGAGTCCCTGCCCTCGTCCCCTCCTCCTCTCCTGAGCTTAGCCTGGGGACTAGGAGCACACAAATTTGGGGGAGGCTGGCGTCTGGAGTGGGCTTGGGGGCGGGTCCCCTGGGCAGGGGGGTCTGGGGGCTGGGACCCGGTGCGCTTGGGCCCAGAGAGCGCCCGCCCCCGCCAGCCTTGGGCATGCTCGGCACGCAGCGCGCGGGCCGGTCCGATCCGTATGCGCGCCGCGTGCGCCCATTGGTATGCGGGAGCCGGCCCGGCGCGGGCGTGAGGCGGGCGCGCTGGCGGGCGGCGCGGGGGAGGCGACGGCGGGGCACGTCCTCGCCCTGGGGCCGGCCCGGGCCGGGCACAGCGGCGTCTGCGGGCTCCGTCCCCGCGCCTCCAGGGAGAGGAAACTGAGGCATCATCTAGCCGTAGCACCTCGCTAGAACCCTAAGCCCTGCGCGGACCTCAGTTTCCCTGGAAGGTTAAGGTCTTCCGGAGTCCCCAAGGGCAGTGAGCGCTGCTCTGCCTCCTTCCTGCTGCAGGAAAAGAGGATCTCGAGCCCCACAGCCTGCTCCGAGCCCGCCTGAGCGAGACCCCTCGGAGATGGCGGCGCCCTACCCCAGCAGTGCCGGCGGCGGCGAGGTCAAATATGGGGCAGGAGGTGGGGGCAGCGTCCGGTGGGACTTTCTGCCCGCTGTCAAGGCTCCGCCCGGACTGTGGTAAGCAAAGCCCCGCCCCTCGGGTCGTGGCCCCGCCCCCAGAGAAAGAGGAGTCTTACCGTCCTGGAGAGTTCACACCCAGCTATCTGCCCTGCTCCCAGGGAGAGTTCACACTCAGATTTCTGCCCCGCCCCCTGGGTGAGTTCACACCCAGCCTTCCACCCCCCTCCCTGGGTGAGTTCACACTCAGATTTCTGTCCCTGTCCCACCCCCTGCGAGAATTCACACGTAGCTTTCTGCCCCGCCCCCCAATTCACACCCAGCCTTCTGTCCCTGCCTCCTGGGGCTATAATTTCTTACCCAGACTTACCAAACGTTGTTAGATATCCCTCCAGGATCTGTTCCCAGTCCCCTACCAAAGAATTTATACTCGATATTCTTAATCTCTCCCACCTAACCCCCCCCCCCAAATCTACACCCAAGGCTCCACCCCCACCTCTATGTTGAATTCACTCCCGGCCTCCTGTCCCCTCTCCGAGGCCCCAGGAGGCTAGTTCGTCCCCTGGACCCGCTCCCCGGCTCTCCCAGGCCCCGCTGACGCCCCTTCCCGCCGCCCGCCCAGCCTGCAGGCGCAGCGCAAAGAGAAATCCCGCAACGCGGCGCGCTCAAGGCGCGGGAAGGAAAACCTGGAGTTCTTCGAGCTGGCCAAGCTGCTCCCTCTGCCCGGCGCCATCTCGAGCCAGCTGGACAAGGCGTCCATCGTGCGCCTCAGCGTCACCTACCTCCGCCTGCGCCGCTTCGCAGCGCTCGGGGCACCCCCCTGGGGGCTGCGGGCAGCTGGGCCGCCTGCTGGCCTGGGTGAGTGCGCATGCGCGGGAGCTGGGGACCCGGAGCCCACTTGGACCGGACGGGGCAAAGGATCTGAGCTGGTCAGGCCTCCCCTAGTTAGGCGACCGAGAGGGAGAACGGTTGGAGTCAACCAGACCTTTTGTGTGTCCCTATCAGGTGACTTCTACTCTCCAAGTTTCAGTTTTTCAATCTTTAAAATGGGCACAAAAAAATTGGGAAGATGTCGTGAATTCTGGCCTAAGCAAGGGCCTGGCAACACCAGGGATCGGACCACTAGTAAATACAATTATTTTTATTAGAGAAGATGAATCATTATCACAAAAGAGCCCCTCAGCTCCATGGGCAGGACAGAGGGACCCAACCTGTGTCTGCCCCCACTAAAGGCTAGAGACCCCCCACCCATACTTGAAGGGCCCTAGAGGATGCACAAGGACTCGAGTCTGCATTCCCAGTTCAGAGGGTGGGAGACAGTATAATATGGCAGGTAAAATGGGGAGCTTCCGGAAAACACACCTGGATATTCTGTCCCCACTCCACACTTCCCGGCATTGTGACCCTGGGCAGGTTGAGTTACCTCTCTGTGCCTTGTTTGTAAAATGGGAGTAATGAGCAAAGCTCCCCAGAGGGCTGAGGAGACGATTAACCAGGTAATATGTGTAAACCAGGAGCCCTGGTAGCACAGGGGTTAAGCACTAGGCTGCTAACCAAAAGGTCTTCGGTTTAACCCATCAGCCACCCCGAGGGAGAAAGATGTGGCAGTAAAGATTTACAGCCTTGGAAACCCTATGGGGCAATTCTGCTTTGTCCTATAGGGTCGATGTGAGTCTGAATGGACTCCATGGCAATAGATTGGGGTTATATAGTGAGTAGAACATGGGCGCCCTCTGCCTTTCAGAGTGTGTGAGAGGCACCATGCTTTGCTCTCTGACTTCAGCTAAACCGATGTACCATCTGTGCCTCAGTTTCCTCATCTGAATTATGGAAGCAGGCACTTGGCTTCTTGTTGGGGACCCTTGTAGGACTGGAGATGCCACCACTATCTCAGTTGAGGCAGGCATGGGAATCCACACAGCACCTTCCACAGTTCTGCCCCCACTTGGTATCAGCATGCAGGCAGGGAGGTCACCGAAATCCATGGTCTGCCACCCCAGTGCTGTAATCTCTGCGAACCGCTGCCGGTTTCCGAGCCTCAGATTGCCCATCCAGGCAATGGGGGTGCTGGGTGCTGACGGGGCCTTTTCAGCCCCCCTTCATGCCCCCCTTCCCTCCCTAGAGCTTGGGGACAATAGACAAGATGTTTATCCCCCGCCAGTGCACATGTTGTTCGCGGTAATGACAGTAATCAGCGGCACTAATGCCGCATTCTCCCGATGCCAGTCAATTCGCCTAATTACCGCCTGGGAAGCCGAATTATTTAAATTTAAATGGTGATTTATTGCGAGTTTAATCAATGCTATTTTCTCTCCCCCCTCCGCCCCTGGGGCTGGGGCAGGAGGGGAATTGGAACCCTTCCAACCCCACCTTGAGGATACCCTCTTCTCCTTGGCGGGGGGTTAGGGGTAGCCTGGGGTCCCCTGTCCCTTTTACCTGCGTCCTCAGATTAACACGATTCACTGCCCCTAACAACAGTAAAGCTGTAAGACATAAAACAGAAATAATAATAACAGTAACATAACACTCCTTATGTATTTTTTATAATAAAGTCTGAAGAATAATAATACAATTAGATATCTATATGTATTTTACATATTCTATGGAGTCCCCGGGTGCTGCAAAGAGTTAATGAACATGCTTGCCTGCTAACCGAAGGGTTGGAGGTTCAAGTCCACCTGGAGGCACCTTGGAAGAAAGGCCTGGCTATCTACTGAAAAATCAGCCATTGAAAACCCTATGAAGTGCAGTTCTACTCTGACACACATGGGGTCGCCATGAGCTGGACTCAACTACAACAATATATTATATGTATTTTACATATTCTGTGTTATTTCTTTATTGTGCTGTTAGGCCAGAGCACTCAGAACCGTGCCGGGTACACAGTAGATGCTCAATAAATGCTTCCAACAGCCCTGCAAGCTCACCATGGTTAACAATACCAGTAAACCAGTTACCATCAAATCAACTCCAACTCGTGATGACCCCATGTGTATCAGAGTAGAACTGTGCTCCATGGGGTTTTCAATGGATGATTCTTCGGAAGTAGATCACCAGGCCTTTCTTCTGAGGTGCTTCTGGGTGGACTTGAACCACCAACATTTTAGTTAGTAGCCCATCGATTTGCACCACCCAGGGACTCCATGGATAACAATAGTCTTCATGTGTTGATTGCTTTACATGTAAACCAAACAAAACCCATTGCTAACTCACAGTGGCCCTATAGCACAGAGTAGAACTACCCCATAAGGTTTCCAAGGCTGTAAATCTTTACGGAAGCAGACGGCTACACCTTTCTGCCAAGGAGAGGCTGATGAGTTCAAACTTCCAACCTTTCAGTTAGCAGCTGAGCACTGAACCACTTCGTCACCAGGGCTCCTTTTACTTACTGTATACTGTACACAAATTACTTAAGCCTCTCAAAAATCTTAGGAAGGAGGCACTATTATAATTTCCATTTTATAGAAGAGGAAAACTGAAGCTCAGAGCGGTGAAGCTGTTTGCCCAAGAGAGCCCAGAGAGGCCCAGCTGAGATTTGAACTCAGGTAGCTGGTTCCAGCATTCACCTTCTCAATCTCCGTGCCTGGCGTGTTTGTAGGTCTGCAGGGCTGAGTCCTCTCTTGCAGGCCTCGGCATCTGTCTGGGCCTCAGTCTACCACCTGTAAAATGGGGCCACGAGTGTGAACGTCCAGTGCTAAGCCTCTGAGTCTGGGGACAACACAGCCTTGACCTCGTATAAGCATCGGCATTCTTTCAACAAGTTCCCATCGGACTCCTCTGTGCCAGGCGCGCTTCATGGTGCCAGGGACGCAACAGAAAAAGGACAAAGTCCCTGCCCTCAAGGGTGAGGCGAACAACCCCTGCACACCAGGTCCTCCGCCTCCCACCTCCCTAATCTTCTCTCTCTCTCACCTCCTCACCCTTCCCCCACTCGCACACACTGTCCTTGCTGTTCCTCAGCGAAGCATGTTCACACCTCAGAGCCTTTGCTCGTGCTGTGCCCTCTACCAGGAACTCCCGTCCCTCACAGCTTTTCAGGCAGGCCTTCTCAGGGCCCCAGATTTAAAATGGCAGCCTCTCTCTCCCCCCCAGGACCCCCTGCTGTCCTTTCCTGCCTTATTTTCTTCACAGCGCTTCTCATCACCTGACACTCTACGTTATTGTTGTTTGGTGCCCTCAAGTCAATTCAGACTCACAGTGACCCCATAGGGCAGAGTAGAACTGTCCCATAAGGTTTTCTAGGCTGTAATCTTCTTGGGAGCAGACTGCCAAGTTTTTCACCTGCGGTGCCGCTGGGTGAGTTTGAACCGCTGACCTCTCAGTTAGCAGCCAAGCACTTAACCTTTGCGCCACCAGGGCTCCTTTGACGCTCTGTATCACTTATTTGTCTTGTTCCTTGCGTGTCCCTCCCTCACAGCAGGTCAGTCACTAAGCTTAGAATAATGCCTGAGGCAGAGTGAGGGCTCAATAAATATTTGTTGGGTGACTGTGGAGTGTGGAACTGGGTGAGCGGAGGAGGGCTACTATCCTGGATCCCAGGTCAGGAAAGTCTTCTCTCAGGAGGTGACATTTGAGCTGAGGTGTGAAAGAGGTGAAGGAGCCAGCTGTGAGAAAGGCTGGAAGAAGAGCTGTCGCAGCAGAGGCAGCAGAAAATGCAGATGTCCTGGGTCTGGCAGGAATTAGCTTGCTGGGGGCAGGACACAGCCAAGAGGCCAGGCTGTCTGGAAGGGAGTAAGGGGAGCGGGAGGTGAGCTGTTCAGGGCCTCGGGGCCCAGCTGGGTTCTAAGCAGAGGAGGGAAGGATCTGACTCAAGTTCTAATAGGTGCCCTCTGCCGCACAGGGAACAGCCTGGGTGGGGAGGGGGCATGAGGATGGGTGCGGGGAGCCTGTGAGAAGACAGCTGCAGCGGTCAAGGCAGGAGGCGGGGCAGCTGGACTGGCCGGGGCCGCTGAGGTGAGAGGTGGCTGGACTCACGTACTTGGTGTAGAAGCCATGGGATCTGCTCGGGACGGAAGTGTGTGTGAGAGTAAGGGATGCGGTTGAGACAAACGCCAGCGAACTGTCTGGAGTGGTAGAGGCGCACAGTGTTGTTCAGATAATAATGCCGCTAATAGTACCGGGACTCAGGAATTAGGCACCCACTGTATGCTCAGCTGTGCTGAGGAAGCACTTTGCATACAAAAACCCATTGTGCTCTATCACTAGACCCATTTTCCAGATTTTGAGGTGAGGAAAGTACAGGCAGAAGTGCCCCAGAGCCTTCCCCATGGTAACCCTCTTCCCAAATCCCAGGCCTGTTCACAGGGAGCAACTAGGCACTCTGATGATGGGAGGGTTCCCTCTTCCCCCAACCAAGCCCGGGAACAAATCCCAGCCCTTCATCCCCACGACCTGGCTCTGCCAATCCCTTCAGGACAATTGAGACTCAGAGAATCCCCCCTTTCTCCCCTTGGTCCCCCCCTCTCCGCCCCTCAGTCCCCCCACTCTCTGCCCCTCAGTCTCCCCCTCTCTGCCCCTCAGTCTCCCTCTCTCTGCCCCTTGGTCTCCTCCCTCACTCGGCCCCTAGGTCCCCGTCTCTCCCTCTCTGGCTGTCGGCCCCACTTCTGTTTCGTCCCGACTGGGGCAGCTTTTCGTCCCTGGTGGGTCCGCAGGGTGGCTCAGCTGACTCAGACTCAGAAGAGAGACTCAGCGAGTATTTGTCGAGTGAGGAGAAGTGTTCGGGATTTGGACGTGGGGAGGAGGCAGGGCTGATGGGCGGGGAGAGGGCAGATCTGGGAAGAGGGAAGAGCCACCTGCTGAATTTGGGGGACTAGGAGTTGGGACAGTGGCGGGGGGGGGGAGAGGGGAGAAAAGGAACAAGGGGGAGGAGTCGGGGAGTTGGCGGGCTTGGGGAGTGGGAGAGGCTGGGGTAGTAAGACACAGTCGATGATGGAGACTGGCTCCAGGGGGTCCCCAGACTCGGGCCAGGGCCGGCGTTTGGTGTTTGGGGAACCGTAGGTCCCTGAGCCCTCCCCCCACACAGCCCCATCCCGTCGTGCCCATTAACGCTGTTAATTGCAGCGGCTCCGTCTGACCCAGGCTGATCCCGTGAGAAGGAAAATGAAGGAATTAGCAAAAATGACAGGGGAAAATTGCGACAATTAGCAAGCGGCATTGTTCCCGCCTGTCACCCGGCTGGTTCGCGATGCATCTTGGGGGAGGGGTCCCCACCACCCCCTCCCCCGTTATTTTTCCTGGCGCTCCCGGCGGGGTTGGAGAAAGGGTGTGAACAGCAGAGAATGTTAGGGCGCTCCTGGGAGAAGGAGGCGTGGCCTGACCTTAGCGGGGGCCCAGGAGGCGGAGTTTTGATTCCAGTGGGGCGGGGGCGGGGTTTCGCCGCCTGGTGTGTTAAACAATCGCAATCACAATATTAATACTAATCCCGGCTCCGTTCTTGGGAACCTCCGCCCTATGCCAGGCCCTGCCAGGCCCTTTCTGCTGATGAAGTTCACTGAGGGCTCCCAGCAGCCTAAGAGGTTGGCATTCTTTGCAAACCCACTTGACAGATGAGGAAATGGAGGCACAGAGAGGTGAAGGGACTGGTCCCGGGGCACACAGCCAGGGAGAGGCAGCGCCAGGGCTTGACACCACACGTGGGCCCATAGCCTTGCAGGAACCAGACGCTTGGGGACCGTCGAGGACACCCCATCCCCCCTCCCACCTCTGTGGAGTGCCTGGATCTCCAGAGGGGCGGTCATTATCTGCAGGGTCAGGTAGGGCGTCCAGGACCCAGGGGTCTCTATTGAGGCTTAGCAGGGTGGTGCCCCCAGCATAACGTGGCACGGTGGGTCAGGGGGCGTGTCTCTCTTCGTCTCTGTCTCGTTCTCCATCCTGGTTTCTCCATCACTTTCTTTGTATGGCTGTCTCTCTCTGAGTGTATCTCTTCCTGTCGCTCCATCTCTTTGTATCTTTTTCCCCCTCTCTCTGTCCCAATTTCTCTTTCTCTTTATCTGTCTCCGAAGTCCCTGGGTGACACAAATGGTTTGCACTGGACTACTAACCTAAAAGTTTACAGTTCAAACCCACCCAGCAGTGCCACGGAAGAAAGGCCTGGCAGTTTGCATCCATAAAAATCACAGCCAAGAAAACCCTATGGAGCAGTTCTACTCTGTAACATATGAGGTCGCCATGAGTCGGAGTCGACTCAACAGCAATGGGTTTATATCTGTCTCTGTTCCTGTCCCTTCCCATCCCCATGTGTCTCTATTTATTTGCGTCTTTGTCTGTCTTTCCCCTGTCAGTCTTCTGTCTGCGTCCTTCTTACCCTTCAGGTCTGAGCTCAAATGCCCCCTCCTCCAGGTCTCACCTCATTATTCAATACGTCACATCAGCATCACCTATTTGTCTCTTCATAGCGCCAGCCACAAATGATAATTCTGTTCGGTTTCTTGCTTGTTGTTCATCTCCCTCTGGCCTGGGAGCACCATGAGGACAGGGCTGGGGCTGTCCTAGTCACCTTCTTGTCCCTAGTACGGGCCCTGGCACCCAGAAGATGCTCAAGGAGTATTTGCAGGCTTTAAAAAACAAAAACAAAAACAAATCCATTGCCGTGGAGTTGATTCCAACTCATAGCAACTTTCTGGATGGATGGATGAAAAATGAATGAATGACTGAATGAACGAATCTCTTTCTGCATCTCCTGGTTGGCCTCACTTTCTCTGTCTCCCTATCCCACAGACCACTGCCCCTCCTGCCCTCCCCACACTCAGGCCACCCCCCCCCACAGGACTCAGGGACTCCAGATCCCCAATATGCCAAGGTGGCTACAGGACTGGAAGGGGGAAGGGGAGATTTGTAGGGTAGCTCCCTGTAGGCTTGCTCAGACCAACAGGCCTGTCTCACCCCTTAGCCTCTTCCCCAGCCCCAGCCCGCAGGTCCTCCGCTGCGCTGGTCTCCGACGTCTTCGAGCAGCACCTGGGAGGACACATTTTACAGGTGAGGCTCCTTCCCGGCCTGCTGCTCCTTGCTGCCACCTGGTGGCCGCCGCCTCGGAACTGCATCCTCTTCTTCACCATCCATCCGCATCCATCCTGCCCCCGCCCCGGAAGCCCCTTCCTCACCAGAACAATCCATCCCAGGCGGAGACCCAGACTTCAGAATCTCTTACCACTTGTCAGCCGGACAGATGGATGCCAGGTCTTCCCCTGCCCCCTCCCTCTCTCTCCCCTCTCTAGTCCCTGGACGGCTTCGTCTTTGCCTTGAACCAGGAGGGAAAGTTCCTTTACATCTCAGAGACTGTGTCCATCTATCTGGGTCTCTCACAGGTAAGGAGCCCCCAGCGGCCATTTCCCTCGCTGGGCCGACACATGCCCTTTTTGTCTGTGGGCCTCACCATCCCAGCTTGAAAAAACACTTTTATAGTTTTTACAGAGATTTTGGCAAATGATAAATTTGGGAAACTCAGCAAAGTGGTCATTCATCCTCTGTGAACAGCTTTTCAGTGAGTTATTAGGGTTTCCTGGGAGGAAGACCTGAAGGAAGGGGAATTTGAACAAGAGGAAAGGGGGGAGGACTAAAAGAGAAAAGGTTTGGAGGCTGGACCAAGGCTGGTATGGGGGAGGGCTTCATGAGAGGGAGGAGCTCACAGGGATGAGGTGAGAGAGGCATGTGAATCTAAACTGAGGGGCAGTGGGAGCCATGGGAGGTGTCTGAGAGGAGGAGGAACAAGGTTAGATGAGTAACTTGTGGAGGGGTATTTGAGTGGAGAGGAGAGATTGAAGTTCAGAAGACCAGTGAGGAGCCTGGGGCAGGAACAAAGCAGGGAGAAGACAGGAGTCTGAACTCGGGGGCAGAGTGGAGAGAAGGGTGCTCCTGCGAGGAGGTCTGGGAGGTAGAACTAAACGTAAAAATCATCTGATTCAAGTGTTTGAGTTTGGAAACCATTCCTCTCCTTGTATCCTGAGTTCCATTCAGGCTGGGACACACGGTGGTTCTTGTCAGGGCACAGTTGTTTGCTGTATGGGGTAGTCAGAGTTGGAAAATGGAGGCTATGTATGACAACCACCCCATCCAACCATGCAACACACACACATCCACTTTTTAAGAGTAGGCATGGGAAGAAAAAATCTTAATATTCACTGGATATGAAGTAGATAGGGCACAGAAAATTTGTATCCGCCTCCCCCCGCCCCAAAAAAGAAATATTTTTCTAATAAAAATACAAGACAGGCATGAAGCGCACCTGCGTGCATTAGAGTGAGCCTGAGGCTACCAGGCGGGCGAGTGACTGCGCGCGCACCCCACTCTTGCATTTTCCTCCATCACCGACAGGTGGAGCTGACGGGCAGCAGCGTCTTTGACTACATCCATCCTGGAGACCACTCCGAGGTGCTGGAGCAGCTGGGGCTGCAGGCGCCCGTGCCTGGGCCCCCCACCCCGCCCTCCATCTCTTCCTCTTCTTCCTCCTCCTCCTCTTCCTCCTCGCTTGCGGAGACCCCTGAGATTGGTAATTCAAAGGGCTCCCAAAGAATGAGGCCTGAGGGCCGGTCAGGGGGCATTGGGTATGCTGTATCCAGCTATGCCTTACTTATGCAAAAACTTGGGCAAAGCAAGTTTTTGTAAAATGAATCAGAGTTGAAAAGGAGGTGGCGAGACTTGGCTCCCTAAAATTGTCTCAGCTCCCTAAGACTGCTGGCTTTCCAAGATTTGAGATTTAGAAAGAACCCTCTGGCTGCTGAATGGAGGTAGCAGTAGCTTTGGGAATAATAATAACGCAGGCTTGTTGGCATTTACATTGGGCCGTGCCTCTAAGTACATTACTGCATTGAATCCTCATCACAACCCTACAAAGCAGAAACTATTATTATCCTCATGTTTACAGAGAAGAACACTGAGGCACAGCACGGAGAGGTTGATTGCCCAAGGTCTCACAGCTATAAGTGTTTGAGCTGGACTTGAACCCAAGCTGGTCTGGTTCCAGGGTCTGGGCTCTTAGCTGCTCTCTTCAGTGGGAAATTCTACCTGCATGTTGGAGAGGGAGGGTGTTGGGGACGACTCTCAATGTTCCTTTGGCTCTGAGACGATGGGAGACTCTGTGGTTAACTTTGCTAAAAATAGGATTTTCTTTTATTGGGTTTGCTTAACACTCCAGACATCTGGGATATCAGCAGTGCTTGCAAGCTTGGGAAGTTGTTTGTGACTGAGTATATGGGACTGTTTGAGAGTGTGCTGTGTTTGTACGTAAGTTTAGGGTACAGGGTCATCTGTGTATGAGTGTATTTATTAGATTCTGAGCCCCGGAAAGAGCCCTGGTGGTGCAGCGGGTAAAGCATTCAGCTGCTAACTGAAAGGGCAGCGGTTTGAACCCACCAGCGGCTCTGCAGGAGAAAGATGTGGCAGTCGGCTTCCGTAAAGATCACAGCCTTGGAAACCCTATCGGACAGTTCTACTCTGTCACATGGGGTCACTATAAGTTGGAATCGACTTGCCAGCACCCAACAACATGGTGGGTTTTACAGAATAATCTGGATTTCTGAGTCTTACTTGTTGCTATTTCCTGAGCCCCTGCTCTGGGTCTGGCCTCATGCAGGGCAATACTGGGGACAATGTAGTGACCAAGCAAGCCCTGGCCCTGCCCTCTTGGGGTTCCCAGTCAAGTGGGGGAGACAGACCTGTCCCCAGAGAGTGAGGACCCAGAGTAGGTGGGGCTGGGACCAGAGAGTCCAGATGGAGCCCTGGACCAGCCTGGTGGTCAGGGAGGGCTTCCTGGAGGAGGAGACAGCTCAGCTGAGACCTGGAGGATGTAGCTAGAGATGGTGTCAGCAGGAAGTAGATCTTGCCAAATTTTTAGGCCATGGTGAAGAACTGAAAGGAGCCCTGGTGGCACAATGGATAAGCGCTCAGTTGCTAATTGAAAAGTTGGTGGTTTGAACCCACTCAGCGGCTCCATGGGAGAAACACCTAGTGATTTGTTCTCATAAAGATTACAGCCTAGAAAATTCTATGGGGCAGCTCTAGTCTGTCACAAAGGTCGCTATGCCCCATGATGAGGGTGACCAATGGAATTTAGGGAATCAGGTGTGGGAACTGGACCACACAGGAAATTGACACTACCTAACAACAGCGAAGAGCTGGGCTTTCTCCCCAGGGCCCTAGGGAGCCATAGCATGTTCTAAGGAGAGAAGGGACAGGATCGGATTGAGCTTTAGCAAGACTCCTCCCCTCTGACTGCCCAACGGAGGGGAGGTTAGTGTATGACGTCAGTGAGCTTGTAGAACCATTAAGAGTCTCTAAGGGAGAGTGGGTGGCCTGGGGCGGGGAGTTCTCCTAAATCTGGTTGGCTCTGCAAGGGCGAAGGTGGCCAGTGTGTTTCTCCTCTTCAGGACCCCCTAACCTGCCTTCCCTCTCCACCCCAGAGGCCAGCCCCGCTAAGGTGCTCCCATCCTCCCGAGTCCAGGAGCGCTCCTTCTTTATCCGCATGAAATCCACCCTCACCAAGAGGGGGCTGCACGTCAAGGCCTCGGGGTACAAGGTGGGTGTGCCTTCTCTGGTCCCCCCCTCGGACTCTCACTTCCCTGGTGTCCCGGGGGCCAGCGCTTGCGTTCCTGGCAGCTGTTCCCTGTGCTGAGGGTGACCAATGGAACCAGGCTGGTGGCTGTAGCTCCTAGGAGCATCCAACCCTCGGGGAGCACCCCAGCTATACCCCATACCTGAGGGTGACGGATGGAACTTTGGGAACCAGGTCTGGGAACTGCCGGGTGGCCCGGGTATGGTCCCCCCTCCCCCTCCAACCACGCCCACTGCCGGCAGGTCATCCACGTGACCGGGCGCCTTCGGGCCCGCACCCTGGGCCTCGTGGCCCTTGGTCACGCGCTGCCCCCAGCCCCACTGGCGGAGCTGCCACTGCACGGTCACATGATCGTCTTCCGCCTCAGCCTGGGTCTCACCATCCTTGCTTGTGAGAGCAGGTACCGGGGTTGGGGGCGGAGGTGGGCAGATGGGGGCGCAGGAGAGCTGGGTATGTGGGGAAGTCAGAGGGAGTCCGGCTGTGTGGGCACTGGGAGCCACGGGCAGCAAAAGAGCAAGAGGGACGTGGGAGAGTGAAGAAGGATGTGAAGGTGGGGAGGACAGGCGGGGGCTGGGGGCGGGGCCTTTGGGATAGAGGGCGAGTCTAAGCCCTCCCTCCAGGGTCGGCTCTGCGGAGCCCTGCCCCTCCCTGACCCCGTTTCTTACTGGTCTCATTTCTCATCCATTTTCTCTCCTGTGCTGCGCGGTGGGGAAACATATAGTGAAATAGTCCCCACGCTGAGCACCTCCCGAGTGCTTAGATGTTTACAGCCACCTGAGGAAGGGGCACTATTATTACACCCATTTTACAGAGGGGGAAACCGAGGCTCAGAGCACCCCAGAGCAGGGCTGGAGCCCAGGGTGACTCCGGAGCCGACCCTGCCTCTTCTCTCCCACCCCATGGACTCGGACCTCTTCTCCTCTCCTCTGTCACCTCCTGTCCTCAGAGTCAGCGACCACATGGACCTAGAGCCCTCGGAGCTGGTGGGCCGCAGCTGCTACCAGTTCGTCCACGGCCAGGATGCGGCCAGAATCCGCCAAAGCCACCTGGACCGTGAGAACACCCCCCTCCCCAGCCTAGCCCCACTCCAGACCTGAGCACCCCCAATGTCCTAGTCTCTGGAGGTCCTTCTTCAGGGCTGACTGCAGTCCCTCCTGCTGCATCTCCATCCTCAGGGGCTCAACTCGGCACAGGCAAAGCAGCAAGGAGACTGAGCAACAGCTGAGGACGTGGGTGGGCGTAAGGGAGGCTGTGGAGTCTCTGATGCCAGGGTGTCGGACACCCCGTGGTGTCTCTCACTGTACTTTTGCCTCTCTCTCCTCACTGTCACACCCATTCCGTTCCCTGGTCTCCTGTCCATCTGTCTCTCTCTGCGCCTGTCTCCCCATCTCTCTCTCCCTGTCAACCTTTCTCTGCTGGTCTTTCTCTCCTCTCTGCCCATCTGTCTACCTGTTTCTGTCTCCTTCCACCTTTCTTCCTGTCCACCTGTCTCCCTCTCTGACCACCTCACCCCCACCCCCCACCCCCCACCCGTTCCTCCCGGTCTCTCCCCGTCCCTGGGCCACATCAGTGCTGGACAAGGGTCAGGTGATGACCGGTTACTACCGTTGGCTGCAGCGCGCCGGGGGCTTCGTGTGGCTGCAGTCTGTGGCCACCGTGGCTGTGAGTGGCAAGAGCCCTGGGGAGCGCCATGTGCTCTGGGTCAGCTATGTGCTTAGGTAAGGGCCGCGCCCACGTCTCCCACAGGGCTTCAAGCCCAGACGCCTGGAATCTGCTTCTCGGGGTGGGGGTTCCTTACTGAGGGCGTCTAGAAGAGGACACACATGAGGGAGGAGTGTGAAAACGTGAAGGGGGAGGGGCAGAGTGGAAACAAAGGCCTGGAGGCTGGACCAAGGCAGAGAGGAGTTCCCAGGGGACAGCATTTGCAGGGGAAGCAGAAGCAAGTTCACAGTGGTCCCGGTGGAGGGTTTAACTTGATTCTGGGGGCACTGGGGAGCCATGGCAGGCTCCAGGCAGGGGAGAGCCACAGAGCAGAGCAACTCCTGGAAAGAGGCTAGGGGTGGGGAAGGGTGTTCCAGGCAGAGGGCACCGTATAGGTAAAGGCTTAGAGCGAGAGCCTGACCCATTTGAGAAACTGAAGGTCATGCACGGGGCTGGAATATGAAGTGGTGAGCGACAAGGCTGAGGATGATGGCAGGGCCTTTTGTACCAAGGGCACTAGGGAGCCATGGAAGGCTTTAGAGCTAGAGAGGGACACAGTAGCCTTTGGCTGCTGTGTAGAGGGGGGACTGAAAGGAGAAGATGGGGGCTAGGAAACCAGGGAGGAGGCTGAGGCAGGTACCTGAGTAAGTATGGACAGCCCTGAGCTAGGGCAGGGCTGACAAGAGATGTTTAGGAGGAATGGACAGGTTCTGGGCCATGGCGGGCTCTGAGGGTGGAAGAGGGAAGGAGGCCACCTGCTGCCCAGGTCTCTGGCTTTGCTGGACCCAGCTGTGGGCCCTGAGAGGAAAAGCAGGTTTGAGAGGGAGAGGCTGATGTCACGTGCCCAGGGGACACCCAGGAGGCCACTGACTCCTTGGAGGAAAGGCCAAGCTGGGCTAGACACCAGGTCATACAGGGCCTTCTATCCCAGGGGTACTGGGGAGCCATGGAAGGCTTTAGAGCTGGAGACGGACATAGTCAGATTGGCTTTTTGAAAAGACCTCCTGGCTGTTGTGTAGAAGGGGGACTGAAGGGCCAAGACAGGCCTTCAGTGCCTCAAGGAAGGGGTGCCCCTGATGGAGGTGTGTCTGCACTTACCAGTGGGGGAGGGGAAGTCTACACTCACCAGTGGAGGCAAGAGTGAGGGGCTCTACACTTACTGCTGGGGGAGGGGTGGACAGGAGGGGGTCCACTCTCCCCAGAAGCCTGGCAGTGCGAGGACCCCATGCTCCCAACCCCGACTGTGTCTTGTCCCCAGCCAAGCTGAGGGGGACCAAACGCCTCTGGACGCCTTCCAGCTTCCAGCCAGGGTGGTCTGTGAGGACCCATCCAGCCCCGAGCCAGAGCCCACAGGTAAGCCCCACCTCCCACATCAGCCCCTGGGAATTTTTGAGGGACCTTCCAGAGCTGAGTTGCCCACCCCGGTAGCCACCAGCCACATGCAGGTGTTTACATTTAAATTAAAATGAACTAAAATGAAAAATTCAGTTCCTTGGTTATACTGGCCACTTTTCAAGGGCTCAGTCACCCCATGTGGCCAGCGGCTCCCATGCTGGACAGCGTAGGTCTAGAACATGTCCACCATCACAGAAAGTTCTACTGAACAGCACACGTCTAGGCTTCTCAATCCTGGCTCTACTGGCATTTGGGGCCAGATGATTCTTGCTGAGGCTGTTCACCCACCTGAGGCCAGTAACACCCCTACCCCAGATGTGTCAACTAAAAATGTCTACAAGTCAAACCTGTTGCTGTCGAGGTGATTCCGACTCACAGTGACCCTTTAGGACAGAACTGCCCCATAGTGTTTGCAAGGCTGTAATCTTTACGGAAGCAGACTGCCATACATCTTTCTCCTGCAGAGCGGCTGGTGGGTTTGAACTGCCAGCCTTTTGGTTAGCAGCTGAGTGCTTAACTCCTGTGCCACCAGGGCTTATTTTGACTCACACTCTATGTGACAAAGTAGAACTGCTCCCTAGGGTTCTCTAGGCTGCAATTTTTACAGAAGCAGATCGCCAGGTCTTCTGCGGAGCTACTGGGGAGTTCAAACCACCAACCTTTCCGTTAGCAGCCTAGTGCTTTAACCATTGTACCACCAGGGCTCCTTTGAATATCTTTCAAAAAACTCAAAACAAACCTGATGCCGTTGAGTCGATTCCAACTCACAGCAACCCTATAGGACAGAGTAGAACTGCCCCGTAGGTTTTCAAAGGCTGTAATCTTTCAAAGGAGCCCCGGTGGTGCAGTGGTTAAGAGTTATGGCTTCTAACCAAAAGGTCAGCGGTTCGAATCCACCAACCACTGCTTGGAAACCCTATAGGGCAGTTCTACCCTGTCCTGTAGGGTTGCTATGCTATGAGTTGGAATCAACTTGATGGCAACGGGTTTGGTTTTGGTTGGTTAATCTTTCAGAAGCAGACTGCCACGTTTTTCTCCTGCAGAGCAGCCAGTGGGTTTGAACCACTGGCCTTTCAGTTAGCAGTTGAGCATGCTTAACTACTGTGCAAAACAGCCCTTGAGACCACTGAGTCCAGCCCCATTCCACAGATGGGAAGACTGAGGGCTAGGAGCGCACACACACAGTGCTCTCCAGAATCTTCCTCTTCCAGAGCCAGACCCTCCAGTGGACGGGAAGCAGATTGTGCCCCAAGACAAGGATGAGCCCCCCCAGACCCGGGGCAAACGCATAAAAGTGGAGCGTGGCCGAGGGGAGACTAAAGACCCTGAGGACAGTGGGGACGAGGCATCATCCAGTCACCTGGCCCCGCCACAGCCCGAGTTTACTTCTGTCATCCGGGCAGGAGCCCTGAAGCCAGATGTGGTACATCCGTGGGGCCTGGCACCTCCCGGGGAGCCCCCGCCATCTGTGTTCCATGTGGGCTTCCTGCCCCCCACCATGCGAGGTCTGTGCACACCGGGCACCATCCGCTATGGCCCCACGGAGCTGGGCCTCATGTACCCGCACTTGCAGAGGCTGGGCCCGGGCCCCGCCCGCCCCGAAGCCTTCTACCCTGCCCTGGGCCTGCCCTACCCTGGGCCCACAGACACCAGGGGGCAGCGGAAGAGGGACTGAGAGAGCGGCCAACAGAACTGGACCCTGGGGGACAGGGCGGGAGCCAAGCTGACAGGGAACAAGGCTCTTGGCCCTGGAGAATTAAATGCCCACTCTTCCTTCTGTAGCTCAGTCCCTGGGGGCTGTGAGCACCTCTCTCCTTTTATTTTACCTGTTATCTCTGCCCCCTTCATCTCCCACACTGGCCATTCCCTCCCCCTGTCCCCTCCCCCTCCCTGTCACCCTCCCCAACAGAATACGCACCACCACTCAGAATCTGGAGGAGGGAGGGTCAGGTTTTAATGTCCCGGTCTGCAGGCCCCAGGCCGTCCAGCACCCAGGGCCAGCGACCGCAGTCACTCAGACGGTGGCCGGCCCGCCTCGTCAGGGCCTTCAGCAGTGGCCGTCCTGTCGTCCTCGGGCACCAGCTCCACGTCCAGCTCGAGCTGACCCATATAGAGACCAACTGCACAGGCCCAGAGCAGGCTGGCTGCCAGCACAGCCCCAACCCCTGCAGCCGCACCCCCCAGTGAGAGCTGCATGGGTCCCCGCAGTGCAGCCAGGCCCACGGTGTAGGAGGCGCTGCCCCACACCACGCACAGGCCGCCCAACAGGAAGAAGCCTGTGGGGAGAGGGCAGAGGCCGGGTCAGGGGAGGGGAGGACCTGGTCCCAGGCTGGGGCTGTGGTGGTCAGGGAGGAATGGGGAAGGGGGGATAGAGGGAGGGCTGAGGGTGCTGCATGCACAGTGTGTTCAAGAGGTCACAGGTAGTGTCAGGGGTTGAGCTGAGGCTAGGAAGGGGATGAGGCAAACTCATGGTCAAGGCAGGGGTCGGGACTAATACAGAGGCAGGGTCGGGGGCATGAGAGGCTATCAGAGAGGGTATCTAGGACTTGCCAAAATTGCCCTGGCTAAGAACCACAGGTCTAGACTACTGAGCCCAGCCCCATTCCACAGATGGGGAAACTGAGGGCTGGGAACGCATGAGTGTACATAGGCACGCAAACACGCACAGCCCCCCAGAATCTTCCTGGAGCCCAGGAACAAAGGAGAGGCTGCGGGGCTGGTGTGAGAGCAAAAAAGGGCAGAGGCTTGGCCAGTAAGGGGTGCTGGGAAGTTAGAGATTGGGGCATTGGGGGACACAGGCATGCCCTGGGCTGTCACTGGGATCTCAGATGTGCCTATGAGGTAGGGGTGGGGTAGGTGGGTGGTCTACACTCACCAGTGAGGGTGGGGGCATCATCTCCTGATGAGGGGAGTATAGAGATGGGATAGGGCAGGAGAGTCTAACCCATGACTTAGGAGCGGACTTCTACATTACCCAGTGAGGGAGGGAGCGTCCACACTCCATGGTAGGGGTGAGAGTGGGGGTCTGCACTCACCATATGCTGCTTCCCGACCCATGTCACTCTGCATGAAGGAGATGACCCCAATGCCTGAGGCCAGGAGGCCATTTCGGAACCAGGAGAGGAAAGCTGGAAGGAGGGATGGGGGAGGTGTCAGCATTGGCCCAAACCTTGCCTCTGAGACCACCCCCCTCCGCCCAGCATCTCAGACAGCCAAACCAAGGGGCCTCCCCCTCATCCCACCCATCCCCAATCCTCACCCGTCCCAGACGCCCCCCACCCAACCCCATCCCCCAAGTCCTCTTCCCCCCACCTGTGAGCCCCTCACTCCCAAACCCTTCAAAATCAACTCCACGAAATCTGGGGGACAGTCTAGACCAAAACTGCAGAATCTCAGTCAGAACACAGGAAGACCCCAAGGGATCATCTTGGTTGGTCCCCTCCCCACATGTGTACCCCCATTGCTGCCCCCCACTTTTTTCTCAGGCCTCTGGGACAAACTGTCCCCCTACCCGTGGCCTCCCTCCAGTCTCCCCCTTCACCTTTCTTCAAATGCCACCGTCTCCTACCAGTACTGCCGCCCTCAACCCCCTCCCGCCAACACCACCTTATAGCTAGATGACAGGTTCTTCCCAACCAGGACTGCTTCCCGTGAGGTCCCGCCCCCTGCAGCCCGGATCACCCCTCCGTTCAATCAGCGGAGAGCTTCTCTCCTATTGGTTGTTTCCTCCCCCAGTCAGAAACTTCCCTCTTCTTCGGTGGGATCAACATTCGCTCCTGTGCAGAGTGGTCGCACCTTCTAGTCCGAATTGGCCTCTGCAACGCAGACACCCCACCCCCACCCCTTATAGGCAGCTACCCAGCCCTTACCTCCCCGGAAGCCTTTCTCTCATCCAGATTCAATTCTGTCAGGCTGCCTCCCCTCACCGGACCCACCTCTGCAATCCTTGGTGCACTCGGCAAACCCGGACCCACCGTCCAATCAGCAAGCCCTTCCGTCTGGACAGGCTGCATTCTGGCGGCCAGCACTTTCCTGCGCTTACACAGAAGTCCTTCTCCCTCCTGATCCCCGGCCTTGTTTCCATCAGACGCCCCACCCCACACCCTACTCAGATTCTCAGACACCCCCCCCCCCCCGGTATCCAGACTGACCCCAGCCCCTGCCCCAACCTGTTTCATGCGCCTTCCGGAGGAGCCAGGCATCCGCGCGATCCAGCTCCGACACGGGGGGCGTCGAAGCCCCGGCGCGGGGGCCGTGGACGGGGGCGAAGGACCCCCGGGAGCACCCACTCCGGGGCCGCGGTGGCGGCAGCAGCGCCCCCCGGAAGCGGAGTCTTGCCAGGCGGGCGGCCCGAGCCCACCACCAGCCACCTCCCATGGTTCGCACTACGGCCGGCGCTCGTCGCCCCGCCCCACGAGCCTCTTGTAGGCTGCAATTCACGTCACTCAGGTTTAGCGGCTCGCCTATTGGTTGTGCGCTTGCCCCCCCCCCCCCCCCCCCCGACTCTGCGCACTGTCCATTGGTCGGAATGGCGGTGTTTCCCTCCTCTGTCATTTTGCCGGCAGTGCGCGTCCCAGCTTGCCTCTAACGCTGGACTACGAATCCCAGCGTTCATTGCGGCCGAGGAAGTTCGGTCTTCAGGAGCCTGAGGCGCGATGTCTGCTAGGACTTGTAGTTTTGGTTGGTAACTTTTATTCCAATGGCCAAAACAAAACGGGGTGCTCAACGTTAAACTTTTGCAAAATCTTGGAGAGTCTGGAGGGGAAAATAACACACCATTAATTCCACCAGTAAGCGGCTACCGCTAATATTTTGTTGTATTCCTGTCCAGTCTTTTTATCTATATAGATATAAAATTATACTCCCTTTGATAAATTACTTTTTTTTTTTTTCCACATAACAATATATCGTGAACATTACCCTGTGGCACTGAATGTTTTTCCATGGCATAATTTTTTATTTTCAAATTTATTTAGTTTTCTAAATATTTTGAACATGGTACAAAATGCAAATGGTACAAATAGAGCTAAGGAAAAGTATTTCTCCCACCCCCTTCCCCAGCCAGCCAGTTCTGGTAGCCCGTTCCACAGCATCATGTTTAATGGTTAATACTGATAAACATTATAAGAACTTACCACAAGTGATTGATCTGGGCCCCTATTGTTGGACACATATGCTGTTGGCCAATTTTCCCCACTATCTGCTATAAACGTCTGTAGTTTTGCTTGAAGTTTAAGCTGCTAGTCTCAGTCAGCAGGGACATGATCTCTGTGTCATAATGATGGATATATTTACTTGTCTCTGCCCTCAGGCTGTGAGCTTCCAGTGGGCTGGGTTCTTGACAGACTCATCTCTGTGTCCCCTAACCCAATACAGGTAGAAACTCGGTAAGGAAAATAATAGCAAATGTTTACTGATAGTTTTCTCTTTGCCAAAAATTGAGCTAGGAACATTAAGTGAATTATGTCATCTAATCCTCATTGGAACCATAGGAGTTAAGGCCTAGAATGTTCCCTCTTTTATAGAGGAAAAAATAAGGCAATAAAAGCTAACACTGCACATTAATTATGTGCCAGGCAACATGTTATTGCTTTACATGGATTTTTCTCATTAAATTTTCAAATTAACCCTGTGCCATGGGTATCACTATTATCTCCACTCCACAGATGACACAAAGAGAGGTTAAATCATTTGCCCTAAATCACACAGTTAATATTGTGCCATGCAGCCTATACTCATTCATTCGTTCATTCCATATATATTTACTGAGATCTTACTCTCTGCCAGTACTGTGCTCGACAGTTGATATAAATCTGGATAAAACTGACAAAATGCTCTACCCTAAAGTTCCTCAGTCTGCTAAAGGGAATCTACAAAAACCTATAGCTAGCATAATTCTTAATGCTGAAATATTGATTACTTTTCCCCTAAGACTGGAAATAAAGCAAGGATTTCCACTCTCGCTGCTACGAATCAACATTGTATCTGAGGTCCTAGCCAGTGTAACAAGATAAGAAAAAGAAATAAAAGGCATCACAAATAGAAAGGAAGTAAAAATAGCTCTATCTGCAGATGATGTGATTGTTTATGTGTAAATCCTAAAGTATCAACAAAACAACCACTAGAATTAATAGATAAATTTAGCAAGGTTTCTGGATACAAAATTAATATACAAAAGTCAATTTTAGGTTTATATACTAGCAGCAAGAATTGTAAAATGAGATTAAAAATACTTTCCTTTACAATATTAATGAATAATTTCTTTTATGAGGATCAACACAAAGCTGGTTCCTATGAGGTAGATGTTAACATGTCCCAGTTAAGATGTCCCAGATGTCCAACTTTTCCAAGCTGCTGTACCACTCCATCATCTCTAACATCAACTACTCCCTCTCCCCTCACTACTCTCCCCCATCTTTGGCTTCCCTAATTTGCTGCAACATCTCACAGAACTCACGGACCATATAAAGGAAATGGCTCACATGGTTGTGGAGGCTGGCAAGTCCCAAACTCGTGGGTCAGACATAGGCTTCTCCCAACCCATGTGGCTGCAGGAGCTGAAGAACACAAACCGGCAGTTCAGACCACAGGCTGCTGGCTCATAAGGCCGTGGAAGTTGGTGAATCAGGTCACACAATAATACAATAGGCCACCGGCCCAAGGGGATGTGGATCCTGGTGAATCCCAGAATCAGCAGATCAGACAGCAGGCCTCTGGGAAGGTCAACTGGTCACAAACAAGATGCAGAATCCAGATGCAGAGAGAGAGTCGTGCCAGGACACACACATACATCATAGATGCCGGCCACACCCCAGGGAACTTTAGTAAGGGTGGGGCTTGAGTCACGCCCTCCTGCAAGCCTGTGATCCAAGACACACCTTACACAGATCCTGCCTCATTAACATGTAGAGGTCAGGATCCACAACACATACAATGGAGGACAATTACACAATACTGGGAATCATGGCCTAGCCAAGTTGACACATAACCCCAGCCATCACAGGATGCATATTCCCTCTCAATCATTGTTTGTGAGTCACGAAGACCATGGCTAGAAGGGCCATATTAAGTAATTCATCGCACTGCAAATAACATTAAAAAAACACAGAAAATATTTAGAAACAAATTTAACAAAATATGTTCAAGACTTCTACACTTAAAACTATAAAACATAACTGACACATGTTTTAAAAAGACGTAAATAAATGGAGAGGTATACCATGTTGATGGGTTGGAAAAATCTCCGCCTGAGCCTCATGACAGACCTTGAGCCAGAACCACCCAGCTAAATCACTCTGGGATTCCTGACCCACAGAAACTGTGTGAGATAATAAATGTTTATTGTTGTTTTAAGCTGCTAAGTTTTGACAGTGTGACATGTGAGTAACAATCTGAGTGACAAAGAGTCAGCCATGAGGTGATAAGAAGGAGGAGTCTTCCATGCAGAGGAGACAGCACGTGAAAAGGCCCTGAGGCTGAAGTGTGCTTGATGTGCCCGAGGAACAGCCAGGAGGCCAGTGTGGTCTGAGTACAGTGAGTAAAGGAGAGAGTGGAAGTTGATGAGATCAGAGAGGGAATGAGGGGAGGTCAGATTGTTGGGGTCTTGTGGGCCACCAGGAGAGCTTTGTATTTTATTTTAAGTGTAATGGCAGCCAGTGGCAGATATTGATCTGGGGAGTAAAATAATCTGACTTATGTTTTTAGAAGATCTTGCTGACTTCTAGGTGGAAAATGGACTTAGCAGCCAGACAATGTTTATTTATTGTTTGTTGTTGTTGAAAATATACACAGCAGAACATACACCAATTCAACAGTTTCTACATGTGCAATTCAGTGACATTGATTACATTCTTCAAGTTGTGCAATCATTTTCATCCTCCTTTCGAAGTTATTCCTCTGCCATTAACATGTACTCACTGCCCCCTAAGTTTCTTCTGTAACCTTTCAAGTTGTTGTTAGTTTGATCCCATATAGGTGGTTCTTTAAAAGAGCACAAGCCTGAAGGCAGACATTCTTTAAAAATTAAGCTAAACTATCGTCTGTTTGGAGCCCTGGTGATGCAGTGGTTAAGCGTTTGGATGCTGACCAAAAGGTTGGCAGTTTGAATCCACTAGCTGCTTCTTGGAAACCCTATGGGGCAGTTCTACTCTGTCCTACAGGGTTCCTATGAATCGACTCAACGGCAACAAGTTTGGTCTTTCTCGGTTTATTGTTTGGTTTAAAGAAGACTTCCGGGGATATTCTTGGTTTAAGATTTAAGGTTTAAAGATTATCTCAGGGCAATAGTTTCAGAGGTTCATCCAGCCTCAATGGCTCCAGAAAGTCTGGATTCCACATAAATCTGTTCTGTATTTCCCCCTTTTTGATCATAATTTGTCTATAGAATCTTTGATCAAAGTATTCAGTAGTGGTACCTGGGCATACCAGAGGATGTTTTAAATGAGCATCTAGTGATGTCTCTCCCTAGCTTAAGCCCTCCGATAAGGGGAAGAACCTTCCATAGCTCCCATCACCCTCTGGAACCTTAGCTTACAAGGCCTGTCTGGCCAGGTCACTCTTGACATCGTCTCCTTCATCTTCTGCTGGGAAGAGCTTGCATTTGATGGTGGGAGGGACTGGGAATCCGTGAGGGGTATACACTTGAGGAGAGGGTTCAAGTGGACAGCAACAGATAGCCTGCCTGCTGGCCATGACCACTAAGCCTTTAACTGAGATTAAGTGGGGACTGAAATATCTGAGATACATTCTTCACATTCTTGGCTGATGAAATCGTTCATACTGATTAGGAAAGGAAAAAAAAAGTTGAATGCCAGAAAGAGTTAGGGCAGAGAAAAACAAATCTTCCTTAAAGAGACAGATCTTGTGTTGGCACTTGTGATTATATCAGTGCTTCTAATATGAATATTTGGGGAGCTTTAAAAAAATACTAATGCTCCTGAGTTTATGTTAAAGGTAGTGGAATGACTTGGAAAAGGATGGAGAGAATGGTTGCACAATTCAATGTTACTGAATTGTACGTGTAGAAATTGAGACGGCATATGTTTTGTTATGTATATTTTCACCACAATAAAATTAAAAAAAGAAAAAAATGAATGCCCCAGCCACATCCCACACCAACGCAGCCAGCATCTGCATAGAGTAGGGCCAGGCACTGGTATTTCTTTCCAATGCATACATTTTTACCAAGCACTTACTAGGAGTCAGGCATTGTTCCAGGCACTGTGAATACAGAAAGAAGACAGAAATCATCAGAGTGGGACAGGGAATGATGTAGAGTTGTATCGCCTGCCCCTTGGATTCCCCACCTAACCCTAAACTGTTCATCCTTCTCTGTGCTGAAAGCCACTCAGCATCAGTCTCCTTTCTGAGGGCTCATGGCCACCCGCTATGGCCACAAGATTCACCCCCTTCAACTTTTGGATCTCCCTCGGTGATTCTTGGGGGTCTCCTTCCATGGACACACACAGCTCTCTTGATTTCCTTCCCTTCTTTTCATCTTCCCCAGCCCCTAGCCCACCCAACAATCCTTCAGTGTCTCCACCTACCCAATAATTATCCTACTATACTGACTTGATTAGAACAAAGTCCTTTTCTGCCACCTCCCAGAAAATAGTCAAGATGAGTCTACAAAGCTACAATGATTATGATGTGAATGTTGCCACCATTTCAGGTGTGGGTTCCTGCTTAGCGTGAAACCTGCACAACCATACAGGGTGTTATGGATTGAATTGTGTCCCCCAAAATAATGTGTGTCAACTTGGCTAGTCCATGACTCCTAGTATTGTGTGATTGTCCACCAGTTTGTCATCTGATGTAATTTTCCTATATGTTGTAAATCCTACCTCTGTGATGTTAATGAGACAGTTATGTTAATGAGGGAGGACTTAATCTACAAGATTAGGTTGTGTTTCAAGCCGATTTCTTTTGAGATATAAAAGAAAGAAGTGAGCAGAGAGACGTGGGGACCTCATAACACCAAGAAAGAAGCACCAGGAGCATAGCGTGTCCTTTTGGACCTGGGGTCCCTGCACTGAGAAGCTCTTCAACCAGGGGAAGACTGTTGACTAGGACCTTCCCCCACAGCCAACAGAGAGGGAAAGCCTTCCCCCTGGAGCTGGAGCACTGAATTCAGACGTCTAGCCTCCTGAACACTGAGAGAATAAATTCTCTTTGTTGAAGCCTTCCACTTGTGGTATTTCTGTTATAGCAGCACTAGATAACTGAGACAGAATTTGGTAGTGGGAGTGGGGTGCTGCTCTACCAGATACCTAAAATGTGGAAACAGTTTTGAAACTTTGAATGGATAGAGGCTGGAAGAGTTTTAAGGTGCCTAACAGAAAAAGTCTAAATTGCACTGAAGAGACTGTTGATGGAATTATGGACATCAGACAATTCTGGTGAGGACTCAGAAGGAAGTGGACAGTGCTGTAACATCAGAGACAGCACAGACAGTGAGAAGCTGCAGCAGAGAAATGGCAGCAGCAGAACCAGGATACCTGTGCAAGACAGTGCTGGAGCCAACCGACCCATGGAGCAAGAGAGCTGAGTGCCTTCCTGCCAAAGTTTAGTGGCAGAGTGGGGTGCCTCCAGGCACTTATTGGTAGAGCTAAAGAGCTTTGGAACACTTGCCCCAGTAGGCCAGATGCAGGTGGACAGACCCAAGGGGCTGAGAGGCTAAGGAACCAGGAAACAGAAGCTGAAGAGACAAGGAACACAGGGAGTAGAGCTGCTTCAGTCTTGAAGGGGACAGCCACGATCTCTGGGGTCTCCAAGGGTGAAGTCGCCACTCTGATGGACCAGGAGAATGGAGCTGCCTAAAGCTGAGGGAGCAGAGTTGCCGTTCCAGTGGGCCTGGAAGGCGGAGCTGAAGCCCAGGGCTGAGGGTCCTCCAACCAGAATCTGGAGAGTGTGGCCAACAGCTAGAGGCTGGAGGACAGGGCTATTGTGTAAATGGTCTCAGAGGACAGAGGGTTATTTTCAAGCCTTGGGGGCTAATGTAATGTGTTCTGCTGACTTGCTTGGTCCTGATCCCTTCTTTCCCTCCAATTGCTCCCATTTGTGATGGAAGTATCTAGCTTGTTCCTGCTTGTCGCACCATTGTACTTTGGAAGCGGATGACTTATATTCTAAATTTCATAGATGAAGAGGAATTTTTGGATTTTCAACTTGGAGTTGATTTAAGACTTTTGCTGTGATATGATGGGGTGAATATGTTTTACATGTGGCAAGAATATGAATTTTGTGGGGGCAAAGGGTGGAACGTTATTGATTGAATTATGTCCCTCAAAAATAATGTGTGTCAACTTGGCTAGGCCATGATTCCCAGTATCGTGTGATTGTCCACCATTTTGTCACCTGATGTAATTTTCCTATGTGTTGTAAATCCTACCTCTACAGTATTAATGAGGCAAGATTAGGTGCAGTTATGTTAATGAGGCAGGACTCAATCTACAAGATTAGGTTGTGTTTTAAGCCAGTCTCTTTTGAGATATAAAAGACAGAAGAGAGCAGAGAGACATGGGGACCTCATACTACCAAGATAGCAGTGCTGGGAGCAGAGCATGTCCTTTGGACCCATGGTTCTTGCACGGAGAAGCTCGTACTCCAGGGAAAGATCAATGATAAAGACCTTCCTCCAGAGCCAACAAGAGAGAGAAAGCCTTTCCCTGGAGCTGGCATCCTGAATTTGGACTTCTAGCTGGCTAGACTGTGAAAGAATAAATTTCTCTTTGTTCAAGTCTTCCACCTGTGATATTTCTGTTGTAACAGCACTAGATGACTAGGACACGGGGCAACCCTATGTCCTGTACATCCGGCAGGAGCCCTGAGAGCCTAGTCTTTCCTGGACACCCATCCATCTACTCCTCTGTCCCACAAGATGTGGTCTTACATGACAGCTGACTTGGAGCACTGGCTAGTCATCTCAATAAAGCCTTTCAAGAAGATATATCAGATTCTGCATGAGGTGTAGGAGGAGCAACAGTTAGAAGGCTAGATGTGGTGAGCTGCATGGGAAAAAAAAGGAATGAGAAGAATCACCTCCAGGGAAAAACTCACCCTGTTCTTCCCATTCCTCAGACATTGTTATGGATTGCATTGTGTCCCCCAAAATATCTATTAAACCCTGTCATGGATTGAACTGTCTGCCCTCAAAATATATGTTAACTTGGCTAGGCCATGGTTCCCAGTATTGTGTGTCTGTCTTCCATTTTGTGATCTGATGTAATTATCCTCCATTTTGTGATGTGTAGCAGATTCTAACCTCTATATGTTAATTATTTAATAATCAGGACACAGAGTGTATGAAGCATGAATCTAGGAAAACTGGAAGTCATCAAAAATGAAATGGACCACATAAAGATTGATATCCTAGGCATTAGTGAGCTGAAATGGACTGGTATTGGCCTTTTGAATCAGACAGTCATATGGTCTACTATGCCAAGAAGAAAAATTGAAGAAGAATGGCATTGCATTCATCATCAAAAAGAACATTTCAAGATCTCTGCTGAAGTACAACTCAGTCAGTGATAGAATAATACTCATAAACCTATAAGGAGGACCAGTTAATATGATTATTATTCAAATTTACACACCAACCACTAATACCAAAGATGAGGAAATTGAAGTTTTTACCAACTTCTTCATTCTGAAATTGATAAAACATGCAATCAAGATGCACTGATAATTACTGGCGATTGGAATATGAAAGTTGAAAACAAAGAAGAATCGGTAATTGGAAAATATGGCCTTTGTGATAGAAACGACCTGGAGTTCACACGATAGAATTCTGCAAAGACCAATGACTTATCCATTGTAAATACTTTTTCCAACAATATAAACAGCCGCTATACACGTGGACCTCACCAGATGGAAAACACAGGAATCAAATTGACTACATCTGTGGAAAGAGACAATGAAAAAGCTTAATATCATCAGTCAGAACACGGCCAGCGGCCAACTGCAGAACAAACCATCAGTTGCTCATATATAAGTTGCGGTTGAAGTTGAAGAAGATTAAAACAATCCACCAGAACCAAAATACTACCTTGAGTATGTCCAATCTGTCTTAGTTATCTAGTGCTGCTATAACAGAAGTACCACAAGTGGATGGCTTTAACAAACAGAAGTTTATTCTCTTACAATCTGGGAGGTTAGAAGTCCAAATTCAGGGCTCCAGCTCAAGGAGAAGTCTATCTCTGTCAGCTCTGGGAGAAGTTCCGTGCCATCAAACTTGCCCTGGTCTAGGAGCTTCTCAGCGCAGCGATCCCAGGTCCAAAGGACGCACTCCACTCCTGGATGGTCTTTCTTGATGGTAGGAGGTTCTCTCTCTCTGCTTGATTCTATTTCCTGTTATCTCTTGTAAGATAAAAGGTGATGCAGGCCACACCCCAGAGAAACTCCCCTTACATAGAATCAGTTCTGTGACCTAAGTAAGGTTGTTGCATCCCACCCTAATCCTCTTTAACATAACCTAATCTTTCCTCATTAACCACAGGCAGAGATTAGGATTTACAACACTTACGAAAATTACAGTAAATCACAAAATGGAGGGCAATCACGCAATACTGGGTATCATGGCATAGCCAAGTTGACACATATTTTTGGGGAACACAATTCAATCCATGACACTACCTGAATTTGGAGACCATCTCAAGAATAGATTTGATGCACTGAGCACTAATGACTGTAAGATCAGACAAATTGTGGGATGACATCAAGGACATCATACATGAAGAAAGCAAAAGGTCATTAAAAAGACAGGAATGAAAGAAAAGACCAAAATGAATGTCAGAAGAGACTGTGAAACTTACTCTTGAATATAGAGTAGCTAAAACAAATGGAAGAAACAAAGAAGTAAAAGAACTGAACAGAAGATTTCAAAGGATGGCTCGAGAAGACAAAATGAAGTATTATAATGAAATGTGCAAAGATCTGGAGTTAGAAAACCAAAAGGGAAGATACACGCTTGGCATTTCTCAAGCTGAAAGAAGTGGAGAAAAAATTCAAACCCTACTAGCAATATTGAAGGATTCTATGGGCAAAACATTGAATAGTGCAGAATGTATCAAAAGAAGATTGAAGGAATACACACAGTCACTGTACCAAAAATAACTGGTTGAAATTCCACCATTTCAGGAGGTAGCATATGATCAAGAACTGATGGTACTGAAGGAAGAGGTCCAAACTGCACTGAAGGCATTGGCGAAAAACAAGGCTCCAGGAATTGCCAGAATACTAATTGAGATGTTTCTACAAACAGAAGCAGTGCTGGAGGTGCTCAGTCATCTATGCCAAGAAATTTGGAAGACAGCTACCTGGCCAACCAACTGGAAGAGATACATATTTGGGTTCATTCCAAAGAAAGATGATCCAACAGAATGTGGAAATTATTGAACAATATCATTAATATCACACACAAGTAAAATTTTGCTGAAGATCATTCAAAAGCAGTTGCAAGAACCTATTTTACTGCCATGGAGGTCAAAACAGCCTGGTACTGGTACAACAACAGATAGGTAGACCAATGGAACAGAATTGAGAATCCAGACAGAAACGCATCCACCTATGATGAGCAGCTAATATTTGACAAAGGCCCAAAGTCTGCTGATGGGGGAAAAGACAGTCTCTTTAACAAATGGTGCTGGCAAAACTGGATATCCATCTGCAAAAAACTGAAACAAGACCCATACCTCACACGATGCACAAAAACTAACTCAAAATGGATCAAAGACTTAAACATAAAATCGAAAACGATAAAGATCATGGAAGAAAAAAAAAGGACAACGCTGGAATCCCTAATACATGGCATAAACACAATATGAACCATAAGTAACAGTGCACAAGCACCAGCAAAGAGACTAGATAAATGGGAGCCCCTAAAAATCAAACACTTAAGCTCATCAAAAGACTTCACCAAAAGAGTAAAAAGACAACCTACAGACTGGGAAAAAAATTTTGGCTATGACAAATCCAATCAGCGTCTAATCTCTGAAATCTACAAGATACTGCAAAACCTCTACAACAAAAAGACAAATAACCCAATTAAAAAACGGACAAAGGATATGAACAGGCACTTCACTTCACCAAAGAAGATATTCAGGTGGCTAACAAACACATGAAGAAATATTCACGACCATTAGCCATTAGAGAAATGCAGATCAAAACTACAATGAGATATCATCTCACTCCAGCAAGGCTAGCATTAATCCAAAAAACACAAAATAATAAATGCTGAAGAGGTTGTGGAAAGACTGGAACACTTATACATTGTTGGTGGGAATGTAAAATGGTACAACCACTTTGGAAATCGATTTGGCGCTTCCTTAAAACTAGAAGTACCATACGATCCAGCTATCCTGCTCCTTGGAATATATCCTAGAGAAATAAGAGCCATTACACGAATAGATACATGCACACCCATGTTCACTGCAGCACTGTTCACAATAGCGAAAAGATGGAAACAACCTAGGTGCCCATCAACGGACGAATGGATAAACAAATTATGATATATCCACACAATGGAATACTACGCAACAATAAAGAACAATGATGAAGCCGTGAAACATCTTACAATATGCAGGAAGCTGGAAGTCATTATACTGAGTGAATTTAGTCAGGCACAGAAGTACAAATATTGCATAAAACCACTATTATATGAACTCAAGAAAAGGTTTAAACACAGAAGAAAACATTCTTTGATGGTTACGAGGGTGGGGAGGGAGGGTGAGGGTTATTCGCTAACTAGATCATAGATAAGAATTATCTTAGGTGAAGGGAAGAACAGCGCACACTACAGGGTAAGTCAGCACAACTGGACTAAACCAAAGCTAAGAAGTTTCCTGAACACAATCAAACACTTTGAGAGACAGAGTAGCAGGGGTAGAGGTCTGGGGACTATGCTTTCAGGGGACATCTAGGTCAATTGGCATAACAAAGCTTATTAAGAAAATGTTCTGCATCCTACTTTGGTGAGTGGCTTTCAGGGTCTTAAAAGCTTGCAAGCGGCCATCTAAGATGCATCAATTGGTCCCAACCACCTGGAGTAAAGGAGAATGAAGAACACCAAAGACACAAGAAAAGTATTAGCCCAAGAGACAGAAAGGGCCACATACACCAGAGACTTCATCAGCCTGAGACCAGAGAACTAGATGGTGCCTGACTACCACCAATGACTGCCCTGACAGGAAACACAACAGAGGTTCCCGGATGGATCAGGAGAAAGGTGGGGTGCAGAACTCAAATTCTAGTAAAAAGACCAGACTTAATGGTCTTACTGAGACTGGAGGGACCCCAGAAAGCATGGCCCCTGGATTTGCTATCAACCCAGAACTGAAATAATTTCCGAGGCCAACTCTTCAGACGGATTGGACTGGACTGTGGGACATAAAGTGGTACTCGTGAGGAGTGTGCCTCTTAGCTCAAGTAGATACAAGAGACTAAACAGGCAGCTTCTGTCCAGAAGTGAGATGGGAAGGCAGAGAGGGTTAGGAGCTGGTTGAATGGACATGGGGAATCAGGTGGAAAGGAGGAGTGTGTTGTCACAGTATAGGGAGAGCAACTAGGGTCACATAACAATGTATATGTAAATTTTTGTATGGGAAAAAATAAATAAAAAAGGAGAGACATAGAAACTATTTAAAAAGCAGTTGCAGCAGTACATTGACAGGGAACTGCCAGAAATTGAAGCCAGATTCAGAAGAGGATATGGAATTAGGGATATCATTGCTGATGTCAGATGGATCTTGGCTGAAAGCAGAGAATACCAGAAATATGTTTACTTGTATTTTATTGACTAGGCAAAAGCATTTGACTGCGTGGATCATAACAAATTATGGATAACATTGCAAATAATGGGAATTCCAGAACACTTAATTGTGCTCATGAGGAACCTGTACACAGACCAAGAGGCAGTCTTTAGAACAAGGTGATATTGTGTGGTTTAAAAATCAGAAAAGGTGTGCGTCAGGGTTGTATCTTTTCATCATACTTATTCAGTCTGTATGATGAGCAAATAATCCAGGATGCTGGACTATATGAAGAAGAAGGGGGCATCAGGATTGGTGAAGACTCGTTAACAACCTGCGTTATGCAGATGACACAACCTTGCTTGCTGAAAGTGAAGAGGACTTGAAGCACTTACTGACAAAGATCAAAGACCACAGCCTTCAGTATGGATTACACCTCAACATAAAAAAAAAAAAAAATTCTCACAACTGGACCAGTAAGCAACATCAGGATAAATGGAGAAAAGATTGAAGTTGTCGGGGATTTCATTTTACTTGGATCCACAATCAAAACCCATGGAAGCTGAAGTCAAAAAATCAAATGATGTATTGCATTAGGCAAATTTGCTTCAAAAGACCTCTTTAAAGTGTTGAAACGCAAAGATGTCACCTTGAGGACTAAGGTGCACCTGACACAAGCCATGGTATTTTCAATTGCCTCATATGCATGCAAAAGCTGAACAATGAATAAGGAAGACTGAAGAAGAATTGACGCCTTTGAATTATGGTGCTGGTGAAGAATACAGAACATACTATGGACTGCCAGAAGAATGAACAAATCTGTCTTGGAATAAGTACAGCCAGAGTGCTCCTTGGAAGCCAGGATGGTGAGACTTCATCTCACATACTTTGGACATGTTATCAGGAGGGACCAGTCCCTGGAGAAGGACATCATGCTTGGTAAGGTAGAGGGTCAGTGAAAAAGAGGAAGACTCTCAACGAGATGGATTGACACACTTGCTGTGTCGGTAGGCTCAAATATAGCAGTGATTGTAAGGATGGGGAAGGACCAGGCAGTGTTTCCTTCCGGTATACATAGGGTCTCTACGAGTTAGAACTGACTTGATGGCACCTAACAACAAGAACATATGTTAATGAAAGAGACCTGGTGGCACAGTCATTAAAGCAGTCAGCTGCTAACTGAAAGGTCGGTAGTTAGAACCCACCAGCCACTCCTTGGGAGTCTACTTCCATAAAGATTTACAGCCTTGAAAACCCTATGGGACAGTTCTACTCTGTCCTATAGGGTTGCTATGAGTTGGAATTAACTCGAAGGCAATGAGTTTGGATTTTTGTTTTTATATGTTAATGAGGCAGCATCAGTGTGGGGTGTATCTTGAGTCAAAGCCTTACAAGGGGATGTGACTTGACTCAAGTCACATCCTTACTTAGGTCACACACTCAACTCACACCCTTGCTTGTGTCATACCTTTTATCTTACAAGAGATAAAAGGAGAGAGATGTTAGCAGAGTGGGGAGGGACCTCACTACCACCAAGAAAGAAGATCTGGGAGCCAGCATTCTTTGGACCTGGGGTCCCTGTGCGAAGAACCTCCATACCCAGGGGAAGATTGATGCCAAGACACATGGAGATCTCCAAGGAATGCTGGGCTCACAGATGTTGAAAGGAGTCAAGGACCTTCCTCCAGAACTGACAGAGAAAGAAAGCCTTCCCCTAGAGCTGGTGCCCTTAATTTGGACTTGTACCCCTCTAAACTGTGAGAGAATAAATTTCTGTTAAAGCCAGCCACTTGTGGTATTTCTGGTATAGCAGCACTAGATAACTAAGACAAACTGCTAACCCCTGGACATGTAAATATGACCCTGCTTGGAAACAGGTTTTTGTTATGTTAATGAGGTCACACCAGAATAGGGTGGGTCCTAGACCTAATCATTTCTTACTTATAAAAAGAGCAGAATAGACACAGACACACAGAGGGGAAAACAGATGACATGTGGGGATTGTATACAAGCAAAGAACACCAAGGATCACCGGCGGACCCCAGAAACCAGGAGAGAGGTCCACAGAAGGGAATAACATGGCTAAGATCCTGATTTGGACTTCTAGCCTTCAGAACTGTAAGAATCTAAATTCTTGTTCCTTAAAGTCACCCACTTGTGTATTTCTGTTACCGCAGCACTAGGAGACTAAGAGAGGTGCACCAGGGAGAAGGAGAAAAGTGCAGAGTGCAGCAGGGCTTGGTGGGAGCAGGTCTTCTCCTTCTCTTTCCCTCCATGTGTTCCTCCACCTCTACCAACAAGGCTGTGACTTTGGAGACAACAAAGGATGGGGGCTGGGTCCACTTCCAGAGTGAGGGCACATCCAACAGAAGGCCTCATAGAGGCCCTCAATGAGGAAGAATGAAAGGAGACACTCATATCCTTGCCCTCTCTCTTGCAACTGAGGCTAGAAGCCTGCAAACTACATTTCCCAGTCTTCTTTGCCAGTGGCTTGCCCGCTAGGTTCTGGCAATTGGAAGGCAGTAAGAAGCAAAAGAAGGAGCTCTGTTGGCACAGTGGTTAAGCACTCGGCTGCTAACCAAAAAGTCAGTATTTTGAACCCACTAGTAGCTCTGCAGGAGAAAGATGTGGCAGTCTGCTTTTGTAAAGATTACAGCCTTGCAAATCCCATGGGGCAGTTCTACTCTGCCCTATGGGGTCACTAGGAGTCAGAATTGACTCACTGGGAACAGTTTTTGGTTTGGGTTAAGAAGAAAGAACCTCTTTTTTTTCTGGCTACTGGCAGCACATCCAGGGACAGCTACCAAGTGTAGGTTCCTGGGTTCCTGCTCAGGCAGCCTGATTCCTACCTCAGCAGAACAGTAATTCTCTGGTAACATCATTTTCCTTTTGCTCTTCTGACCCTGGGGATTCTAGTGGGGTCAGAATACTAATCTGTGTTAACCTGATCTTTCCCCTTTGCTATTTCCAACCTTTTGGTGCCCAACTTCCCTGTATTATATTCCCTCTGTTTTAAATACCTAGGGTGGTTTCATTTTTCCAACCGGATACTAACTGCGTTAGGAGGGAAGAGAGAACATGTTGCTACATGGATGAACCTTGAAAACATTGTGCTGAGTGAAAGAAGCCAGACACTAAAGGACAAATATTATACGATCCCATTAATATGAAATATCTAGAATAGGCAAATGCATAGAGACAGAAAGTAGATTATTTGCTACCAGGGACTAGCGGGAGGAGAGAATGAGAGTTGTTGCTTTAAAACAAACAAATAAACAAACCTAAGTCCAAATCTCTCTCTGTGTCTCTCTTTCCATATACATATGGAGCCCTTGTGGTGCAATGGTTAAGTGCTCAGCTGCGAACTGAAAGGCTAGCAGTTTGAATCCACCCAGGGCCTCTGCAGGAGAAAGACCTGGAGATCTACTTGCATAAAGATTACAGCCAAGAAAACCCTAGGGGCAGTTCTACTCTGTCACATGGGGTAGCTATGAGTTAGAATCAATTTGATGGCACTCAACAACAACAATATCTATCTATATATAATACACAAAAAGCTGCATCACAATCCAAATCAGTCATTTGAATGTCCAATACTCTCATCAAAACCATGTAAATCCAAAACAGAAAATAACAAATGTTGGAGAGGCTGCTGGGAGATTGGAACTCTCATGCACTGCTGGTGGGAATGCAAAACAGTACAACCATTCTGGAAAATGATATGGTGCTTCCTTAAAAAGCTAGAAATATCATACAATCCAGCAATCCCACCTTAGGAATATGCCCTAGAGAAATAAGAGCCATCACACAAATAGACATATGCACACCCATGTTCACTGCAGCATTATTCACAATAGCAAAAAGATGGAAACAACCTAAGAGCCCATCAACAGATGAATGGATAAACAAACGACAGTACACACACACACTAGAATACTATGCAACAATAAAGAGCAATGATGAATCTGTGAAACATCTCACAACGTGGATGAATCTGGAGGGCATTATGCTGAGTGAAATGAGTCAATCACAAAATACTGCATGAGACCAGTATTAGAAAAGCTCATGAAAAGGTTTACTCACAGAAAGAAACAATCTTTGATGGTTACAAGGGAGGGGAGGGGTGGGTAGGGAAAAACAGAAACTAGACAATAGATAAGTGATAACTTTAATGAAATGTAAGACAAACACAATACTGGGAAAGTCAGTACAACTTGACCTAGGCAAAGTCATAGAAGCTTCATAGACACATCCAAACTCCCTGAGGGACTGAGTTACTGGGCTGAGGGCTAGGGACAACTAGCTCAACTGGCATAACACAGTTTATAAAGAAAATGTTCTACATCTTACTTTGGTGAGTAGCATCTGGGGTCTTAAAAGCTTCTGAGTGGTCATCTAAGGTATGTCTACTGGTCCCACCCCATCTGGAGCAAGGGAGAATGAAGAAAACCATAGACACAGGGAAGGATTAGTCCAAAGGACTAATGGACCACAACTACCATGGCCTCCACCAGATTGAGTCCAGCACAACTAGATGCTGCCCGGCTACCACCAACAACTGCTCTGACAGGGATCACAATAGAGGGTCCTGGACAGAGCTGGAGAAAAATGTAGAACCAAGTTCTAACTCACACAAAAAGACCAGATGTACTGGTCTAATACAGACTGGAGAAACCCCTCGAGTATGGCCCCCAGACACCCTTTTAACTCAGCACTAAAGTCACTCCGCAGGTTCACCTTTCAGCCAAAGGTTAGACAGGCCCATAAAATAAACAATAACACACGTAGTTCAACCAAGTATACGAGACTAAATGGGTGCACCAGCCCAGGGGCAAGGACAAGAATGCAGGAGGGGATGAATGGAAATGGGGAACCCAAGACTGAAAATGGGAGAGTGTTGACATGTCACAGTGTTGGCAACCAGTGTCACAAAACAATAGGTGTACTACTTGTTTAACGAGAAACTAATTTGTTCTGTAAACTTTCACATAAAGCACAATAAAAAAAAAACAAAACACACATAAATCCTTCACTGTACTCCATTAAGTGACTAATCTCATGAACAGCTCCAATTCATTGATAGCCTCACCTATCAGTCTACTTGTTGTTAGCTGCTACCAAGTCAGCCCTTGACTCGTAGCAAACTCACACACAACAGAACAAAATACCCAGATGTGCACCATCCCATGATTGGCTGCAGATCGGACCATTGTGATCCACAGGGTTTTCACTGGCTGATTTTTTGCAAGTAGATCTCCAGGACTTTCTTCCTAGTCTGTCTTAGTCTGGAAGCTCTGTCAAAACCTGCTCAGCGTCACAGCAATACACAAGCTTTTAAGTTACTGAGGTTGTGGTCATTTGTTACCGTAGAAACAAGAAAACAGTTACCAAGCTTGACAATGACTACAGTTGCCTGGAGGTAGGTGGGAAGTCTTGAGAGGAAAGTAAAGACGGTTTCATTGTAATCATTTTAACAAGTGGGAAGTCAAGGGCTGCATCTCTGGTTTGGAGCTGTGCTGTCCAATATGGTAGCCACTAGGCACACGTGGCTACTTACATTTAAACTTAAATTAAAAATAAAAATTTAGTGCCTCAGTTGCACTAGCCACACTCCAAGTGCTCAGTAGCTACATGTGAACAGTGTAGATCTACGCCATCTCTATCATTCCAGAATATTCTAATGGATAGCGCTGATTAAGAGACTAAGACACAGAGGAGAGATGTCATAACATTTAAAGTTACAAGAGCAGTCAAAAAGTAGGGGGGAGGAGGCAAGCCAGAAATTGAGAGAATATATCTAAAGCTGACATATTTTGAGAGAAATTGAGTAACCACCAGAAGGAGTACAAAAGAATTCTTAAAACTTTTGCCTTTAAGACGGGATGGGGGCAGGGTGGGGCAGGGATTATTGCTTTTCATCATAAGCTCTTCTACACCATTTGATGTTTTTAAACTGTGTTCATGTATTGTTTTGATTTAATGTTGTCATCTTTTACATACTGACATGTTTCCTTATTTTCAGTGTTTTAGCTTTGATTTACTTTTGTGACTTCCCTCTCTGGGTTGATATCTGGTTGCTCTGTCCTGTGTTCTAGTCTTGGGTTGTTATCTGATGTTACTGATTTTCTAACCAGAGGACTCCCTTTAGTATTTCTTGTAATTTTGGTTTGGTTTTTACAAATTCCCTCAACTTCTGTTTATCTGGAAATGCCCTAATTTCACCATCATATTTGAGAGACAGTTTTGCTGGGTATATAATTCTTGGCCCGCAGTTGTTTTCCTTCAAGCCTTTATATATGTCATCCCATTGCCTTCTTGCCTGCATGGTTTCTGCTGAGTAGTCCGAGCTTATTTTTATTGACTCTCCTTTGTAGATGACTTTTTGTCTTAAAATTCTCTTTGGTTTTGGCAAGTTTGACTATAATATGTCTTGGTGACTTTCTTTTAGGATCTACCTTATGTGGGGTTCGATGAGCATCTTGGATAGATATCTTGTCATCTTTCACGATATCAGGGAAGCTTTCTGCCAACAAATCAACAACTCTCTCTTTACTTTCTGTTATCCTCCCCTGTTCTGGTACTCCAATCACTTAGAAGTTATACCTCTTGATAATTTTTAGGGTTTCCTCATTTTTTTTAAATCCTTTTATCTGATTTTTCCTCAAATAAGTTGGTGTCAAGTGCTTTATCTTCAATCTCACTAATTCTGACTTCCATTGCCTCAATTCTGCTCCTATGACTTTCTATTGAGTTGTCTAATTCTGAAATTTTATTGTTAATCTTCTGGATTTCTGATTGCTGTCTCTCTATGGATTCTTGCAGCCTGTTAAATTTGTCATTATGCTCTTCTCTAATCTTTTTAATTTTCTCTATTGTGTGTTCTGCATTTTGCTTAATTTCCTGAAGAGTTCTATATATTAATCTTTTGTATTCTGCCTCTGGTTAATTCCAAGAAATTTTCCTCCTGTGGAAAATTTCTAGATTCTTTATTTTGGGAGCTTGCTGAAGCCATCATGGCTTGTCTCTTTATGTGATTTGATATTGAGTGTTGTCTCCAAGCCATCAGTAAGTTATTATATTTATTTATTTTATGTTTGCTTACGGGGTCCTAGCTTCTTGCTTTGTTTTGATATGCCCAAATAGGCTGCTCATATGAGCTAGTTTGATCATTGGCACCTTTGAAGCTCTAATGTCCTCTCACCAGGTGTTAGATCTGTTACTAGGTATGTGAGCTCAGGAGTCCGCCCACTCCTCCTGTATGGATTCAGCTTAGATGCCGAGGTAGACAGCCACCAAGTGTGTGGTGTAGGCCCTCACAGTCCTAGACAGGTATGGGTGATTGGTGTAGGCACAGGCATCTGGCTGCAGCAGGGGGACACACTCTGAGCAAGGCAGGGGGCTGATGGCCGCCCCCGAGTATCCAGGAGGAAGGTGTGTTCCTGTTCCCTAGAGAGCGTAGGTGGGTGGGTTTTGCAGCCGGACTATAAGCACCTAATGCTGTTCGCTGTAAGGACTGTGGGGAACCTCTTATTCATGGACCCCTACCGCAGGTGGCTAGGTGGCATGGGTGGAGCCACCAGTCCTCAGGCCCCTGATGTGGGTAGGTGAAGACCCTGCTTAATGGGCAGAGCAGTGTCAAATGTCAAGAACCTGCCACTTCACAGCTGAAACAGTTGAAGTTAGACTTCCGGTATACACCCTGTTGTACTGTGGTAATGAGGGCCTATGCTGTTGAGATGGGCCCACACAAGTCTATGCAGGGGGAAAGGCACTCAAAGTCCATGGATCCCTTATGCCTGTGCCTAGGCAAAGAAGCTGTGCCTATCCTGGGTTCCTGGCTTAGGGGAGCCGGCAGTTTGTTTTTTTCTGTTCATTAATTTGTTCACTCTCCAAGGCAGGGAAAATGGCTCCCAGTGTGTGACGGATCCTACTTCCAGCCCAGGGTACTCGGCAATTGCTGAAGCCAGTCCAGGACCCAGTGCAGAGCAGGGAGCAGGGAGGTTTTTCCCTAAGGGGGGTGTTTTTGATCCGTGCAGTAAGCCTTACACAAGTACTTATCTTTCATGGAGGGCTGTTTCTCATTGGTTCTGGGTGGCCGGTTCTGGGTGGCCGTGTAGTCTCTGGGGCTGGGTCTCTCCTGGCACGGAAAACATGCCTCCCAAGCACAGATGCTTGCCTGCCTCACTGCTCACCCCATAGCTGATCAGGCCTGAAGGGCTCAGGCTCTCGCCGGGTCAGGTCTGGCAACTCCTCACTGCTTCTGAACTGTCTCTCCCTCCCCTTGCCACTCAGTCTGGTTCCTCAACCTGCCTTTGATATTCAGGGCTCCCGGATTGCCATATGTAATCGAATCACCTGTTTTTTGGGGTCTTTGTTGTAAGAGGGTCCACCAGAAGCGTCTGACTACTCTGCCATCTTGGCCCCTCCTCCACATGCATTGTTTTGAAATTAAAAATCAAACAAACAAGCAAAAACGTTTGCAGCCTGCTCTCCACCTACCTGAGACAAGTTCTCCTTTGTCTGCTGTGAATTTCTACTGAGGTGACAGAGAGGGGTCCCTCACATGCGGTTGAATTGTCGCTTACCTTGTATTAACATCACCTTGTTGTTAGCTGCTGTAAAATCAGCCCCCGACTTGTTGTGACTCCATGTACAAGGGAACGAAAAGCTTTCTGGTTTTGCACCGTCCCCGTGATTGGTTGTGCATCAGAACCTTGTGATTCATAGTTTTAATTGGCTGATTTTTGGAAGTTGATTGCCAGGCCTTTCTTCCTAGCCTGTCTTGGTCTGGAAGCTCCCCTGAAATCTATTCAGTATCATAGCAACACACAAGCCTCTACTGACAGATGGGTGGTGGCTGCACATGAGGTACATTGGCCTGGAATTGAACCTGGGACTCCCAACATGGAACCTTCAATGTCTCCAAGTTTAACATCATACTCTCATTCAGCTTTGGGATGCTTCTGACCAGGCCTAGGGGCTAGGGTGAAGCAAGCGAGGCGCTCACTCTCAGTGTGGTGAAATTCCAGGGTTGTTACCTGAGTATGAGCACTTCCTTCAATGTTGCAACCTGGATGCCTCACTTGCCTCACCCTAGCCTTGGCCTTTTTCATGAATGAATGAAGGAAGGAAGGCTCCTCATTTCTGCTGCAGTTGTTATAAATGTGTTTATCCAGTTACCAACACATCCAACGCTGTGGCCATTTGTTGTTTTCAGTCACCTCTGCTGTTATTTTGATCAAAGTTGATCCTTTTGCACCCAAGTTATCTCGCCCCCTCCTCCCCCCCAACCAAAACACACAGTAGCTACTCATTAACACCAAAGGTTTGCTGCCTGTGTTAAGTCTGGGTAATCTGAGAAGCAGATGTCAACACAGAAGTAGACGTCCAAGAGATTTATCGGACACAATGCCTGTGGGGACTGGAGAAGGCAGGGGGAGCCTTCAGAACGACTCAGGTCTAACCCTCATGGAGGAGAGAAACAAGGCAGGAAGGTTGGGCAGGAAAAGTCTCAGACTGCAGCGCAGTCCTAAAGGAAGTTGAGCAAAGTTGGTGGGGAGTCCAGGGACCATAGTCAGCCATCCATCCGAGGAGCCCCGTGTCTCTTAGCAACCAGTCTGCCTGGGTACCCCTGCCGTACAGTCAGTAGCTGGAGCAGCCCATGGGAAGTGTGGCCTCCACACTAACTCCCTGGTGAATTTCAGCATGAAGCAGCCAAGGATTTGGGTCAAGGTCCATCCCTGCAGTTGAGATGTGTGAGGGATACATTCTCAAGGCCACCACCCTTCCGCACTTGCTCATGTAGCCCATGGCATGGCACCCGCAAACAATGAGGGATGCTTGGGATAACTGGGAATGGCTGATGTGGTAGGAGCCCTGGTGGTGCAGTGGTTAAGAGCTCGGCTGCTAACCAAAATGTCAAATCCACCAGCCACTCCTTGGAAACCCTATGGGAGAGGTTCTACTCTGTCCTATAATAGGATTGCTATGAGTCTGAATCAACTTGATGGCAATGGGTTTTTACTAATAGCCCTATTAGTAACAGTCATGGCACACTCTTTCCAGGATAGATTACAAAGGAAGTTTGTAAACTCTTACAGATTTATCAGAGCATTCACTGTTCACATCCCAAGTCAAATGACTCAATGTAATTCAGAGAATTCAATTAGTCAATGGTCACATAAACACCACAGCATGCACGAACATGAAATCCACAGCAGACTTTTCTGTGTATCTAGAATCATCCTAAAATAAAAAAGTTAAAACAAACAAAACAAAAACAGAACCTGGCACAAGTGGGTGCTGAGGGGAAACTAAGAAAAAATAAAGGCAATCACAAACTCCAGGGAAATATAAATAACAATTGGAACTATACAAACAAGGACCTGCTGCTCTTCCCACATAAGTGAACAGACCTGCAAGAGGTCTGGTTAGATTCACCCAAGGTAAGTCATTCATGTGTGCTAGATAATGTACCATTGAATGATGACAAAGCTTTTGGGAACAGAAGTTCGAAGTACGCTTTTTCTAGGGAAAGGATATGACCAATCCATCTCTTACACCCCCTCCAGATGATGCCCTGGTCACCTCCCTACTAACTCTTCAAGTTCTTCTCCATTGCTCTTAGAACAAATCCTCATATCTTTAACGTGGCATATGAGGCTTTCCAAGGTTGTTGGTAGTTCAGTGGTAGAATTCATACCTTCCATGTGGGAGACCAGGATAGTATTCCTGGCCAATGCACTTCATATGCAGCCATCACTCATCTGTCAGTGGAGAGCTGTGTATTGCTATGATGCTAAACAGGTTTCAGTGGTGCTTTCAGACTAAGATGGACGAGGAGGAAAGGCTATCTACTTCCAAAAAATCAGCCGATGATCCACAGCTCATCATGGGGATGGCGAAGGACTGGGCAGCATTTTGCTCCACTATACATGGGATCGCCATGAATTGGGGCCAACTCAGTGGCAGCTAACAGCAACGACGTGAGGCTCTTCAGGACCTGCCAACCTCACAAACTTCCTTCTCTGTAGAGGCCTGGCCCTAGCCAGAAGATCATCTTGGCTGGGTCCCCAAGGCTGACCAGAGGACCTGGTGCAGAGTAGATGCACACCTCCCTAAACATGTAAAAAGATGTCTGTGCCATTACAGCTACCACCAATTCCCGGCCCTCCTTCACGGCGGGTCGAGCTCCACATGTATTAGGAATGTGCACCCCCAAGTGGCCACGTGTCTGGATCTTTGCTTGGTCTATGGTTTAGTCTTATTCCCCTCTTGCCAGGGATTGGTGTACGAAGGGGCACATGATCTAATACTGGCCAACGAGCTAGGAAAGGAATTCAGCTGAGGGGACTCTGGGAATTGTTTCCTGGCTCATAAAAAGATACAGTTCTTTTTCTGCATTTGGCTGTGTAAGGAGGTGGAACCTGGAGCTGTCCTTGTCTCATTGCCATGAGGGGAGCTTCTGACATGTCAAGAATGGCCGAATGGAAAGGTGGTGTGAGCCTGGGGGAATTTGGATCTCATCCCCAAGTTTACCAACCCTGGACCTGCCCTGGACCCCTGGTGGTGCAGTGGTTAAGTGCTTGGCGGCTCTAACCAAAAGGTTGGCAGTTGGAACCCACCAGTTATTCTGTGGGAGAAAGATGTGTCAAGTCTGCTCCCGTAAAGATTACAGCCTTAGAAACCCTATGTGGCAGCTCTACTCTGTCCAATAGGGTGGCTGTTAGTCTGAATTGACTTGATGGCAGTGGGTTGGTAATGGGCTGGGCCTGCCCTACCAACGTTCTTATGTGAGCTGATGCACTCCTGGCTGTGTCTAAGTTTTCTGTTATAGATGGAATCATCATTGTTCAATATGGATGAAATATAAAGTTCAAACTCTGAATTTTTGCCATAAACCTAAAATTTACATGTTCAGACCAGCAACCAGTGTATGGGCAATGAGATCCTCTTCCCTAAGGAATATTCGGGGACCCCAATTAAAGGACATCAAAAATGTCCACATCCTAAGCCCTGGAACCTTACATAGTAAAAAAAAGCTTAGCAGATGTGATTAAGGATCTTGAGGTGGGGAGATTATCTGGGTGGGCCCAATCTAATCAATCAAAACCAAACCAAACCAGTTGTCAAGTTGACTCCCGACTCATGACGACCCCATGTGTGTCAGAGTAGAACTGTGCTCCATAGGGTTTTCAGTGGCTGATTTTTTGAAAGTAGATTGCCAGGCCTTTTTTCCAAGGTTCCTCTGGGTGGTCTCGAACTTCCAACCTTTCAGTTAGCAGCCAAGCGCTTTAACTGTTTGCACCACCCAGGGGCTCCCTGTGTTGTTGTAAACCCCTAAATCTGTGACAGTTTGTTGTAGCAGCCACAGAAAACTAACACAGGCCCACGGAAACATGGGGGCCAAAAAACGCCTAAGGAGACATAGCTACTGCCCTGCCAGTCCGCTCGACCTTCACGCTTTTTGTGAGTGTGGCTTCTTCAGAGAAGTTGTTGTGTGCCATCAAGTCAGTTCTGACTCACAGTGACCCGTGTGACAGAGCAGAACTGCCCCATAGGGTTTTCTAGGCTGTAATCCTTATGGAAGCGGACTGCCAGGTCCTTCTCCTGAAGAGCTGCTGGGTGGGTTCAAACCGCTAACCTTTCAGCAGCCCAGTGCTTAACCATTGCACTTCCAGGACTCCTTTCTCAGAGAAGATACCCTTGTTAATAAATGTTTAGACCACCCTCCATTTCTATGAGACACACCAGTTGTCCCATATCTGTGCTCACCACTGGCTTGTTTGTGAGCTCAAGGGTTCCCTCTGCCTCGATATCCTGGATATTCAGAAACTAGCACCAGTGGGAGCTCAGGAATCAGCCACTGAAGTCGCAGGCGGCAGGTCTGCAGTCCACTGTGGAGGAAAGCTCAGGCATTCCCACAGTGTCATCAGAAGTGCTATCCTAGGGGAAGTCAGCACAACTGGACTAAACCAAAAGCTAAGAAGTTTCCTGAATACAACCAAACACTTCAAGGGACAGAGTAGCAGGGATGGGGGTCTGGGGACCATCCTTTCAGGGGACATCTAGGTCAACTGGCATAACAAAATTTATTAAGAAAATGCTCTGCATCCAACTTTGGTGAGTGGTGTCTGGAGTCTTAAAAGCGAGCGAGCAGCCATCTAAGTTGCATCAATTGGTCCCAACCTACCAGGAACAAAGGAGAATGAAGAACACCAAAGACACAAGGAAAATATTAGCCCAAGAAACGTAAGGGGTCACATAAACCAGAGACTCCATCAGCCTGAGACCAGAAGAACTAGATGGTGCCTGGCTACCACCAATGACCACCCTGAGAAGGAATACAAGAGAGAGTCCCTGACGGAACAGGAGAAAAGCAGGGTGCAGAACTCAAATTCCAGTAAAAAGACCAGACTTAATGGTTTAAGACTGGAGGAACCCCAGAAGACTTGGCCCCCAGACTGTTAGCCCAGAACTGAAACCATTCCCAAAGCCAACTCTTCAGACAAAGATTAGACCGGACTATAAGCCATAAAATGATACTCGTGAAGAGTGTGTTTCTTAGTTCAAGCAGATATACTGGACTAAATGGGCAGTCCCTGTCTGGAGGCGAGATGAGAAGGCAGAAAGGGTAGGAAAGCTGGTTGACTGGACATGGGAAACCCAGGGTGGAAAGGAAGTGTGTGCTGTCACATTACAGGGATAGCAACTAGGGTCACATAACAATGTAAGTATAAATTTTTGTATGAGAGACTAACTTGAGCTGTAAACTTTCACTTAAAGCTCAATTAAAAAAAAAAAAAAAAAAGTGCTATCCTGGGGCTGAGGACTGGGAGAACAAATCAGGCTTCACCTCTCCACCCACCACCCCTCCGGGGCCACCTCCCATCCTCCTCCTCATTCACTCTCGGGTCAGGGATGGTTGACTGGTTGACTGTGACGCAGAAAGACCAGGCCGGCAGGCTTTTTAAAATAACTGCATCCTTTAATGGCAGTAATACAATTACTGGATTAAGAGACCACAGGAGAAAGGGCAGGTGACGCTCTGGAAGACAGATATGGAATACAAAAAAGGGGACAGAATAGAGTCATGCGGCAATCATTGTAAAAATACAGTACGTTATATACATATTTGCACCATCAACTCTCAACTCTGAAATCGTATTTACACTTTTGTTACAATCCTGGTTAGAGAACAATTTTTCTTTAAAAGCTCCAACTTGATGGCAAATGGAAATTATGGGTGAGTTCATAGTCCCATGAGGCTCTTAGGCTAAATATTAGGGAAGGAGGATTCTGGCTTCTATTTCATCCACAGATTTCGGTTTTTAAAAAAGTATTTAACTTTTCTTTTACAAAAAAAAAAAATCTCAAAGATGAGTAGGGGGGTGAAAAAAAAAAAAAAAACAGACCACCACCACACTGGATTTTTACTTATCTTATGAACACCAAGGGCGGCAGCCTTGTCTTTCAAGGCCAACACTGGTGGCTGTCGGAAAAATTTCACTAATGATTGTTGAAGAAACCAAAAAAAAAAAAAAAAAAAAAAGCCAAGCCAAACCAACCTGATCATGGCGTGGTGACCTGGGCCCTCTGTGCCCGCATGAACCCTGCCTCCCGCTGTTGCTTCTGGCACCAAACCCCAAGTGTATCTGGGGGGCTGGTACAGGCACCTTGCTCATGTCCACCTGAGGGGGAGGGAGAGGATCCTCTGGCTGTGGGACAGGGTTTCCTCACTGTCAGCAAGGAGGGGAGATGGGGCCTTGGGTGGGGCAGCAGATGAGAAGAGAAAGGCGGGAGACAGATGAACAAACTCCCCACTGCCTCGGGGCCGGCAGTGTAGGCCTTCTCCAGGCCCCACTGAAGGCTGGTCTCCCAGGGCTCTGGGGACCAGGACTGCCCTCAGATGGGACCTGGGGGAGGAACCCAAGCAGCTGTCTGTGCTCGTGTCCCAGCAGAGCCACTGCCACCCTGGCTGCAGCCTGCAGTCCTCTCCTCAGGCCCTGCTGGTGGAAGTATCCATACATCCAACACCGTTTCACATCTCTGAACCCGGCTTAGAACGGTCGAACCACACACACCAATGCCATGTGCCCTTCCAACAAGGTGCAAAGAAAAGGGGCAGGGCAGAAATACTTTTGAAGACTCACCAAGCTTTTCCAGGTCAAGGGGGGTAGCGGCCACACCACGGATCCATGAGCTGTCTCCAGAGGACAGGGTGGGGTCTGGGGCAGACAGTGCAGACACTCGGTGCTGAGGGGGGCATGGCCGCGACAGGACAGGTAATACTGACACATAGGGTGGGAATCCCCGAGGCTGCCCCACAAGGGAGCTCTTCTGGGGAGGCTCCCCAACACCGGCCCCTGCATCTCCATGTCCATCTCTCACCCTGGAGCCTCAGGACCCAGGCTGGGGTGTCAGCTTTTAAAGATGAACTCTGGACGGAAAAGGCCGGGAGGGCCCCAAGGGCGAATCCAGGTGAGAGACAGCAGAGGGAAAGGACTTCGTGCCTCCCCGCCACAGGGAACTATTGAGGGCTTTTCTCTTTTGGATTTTTTTTTTACTTTCACCATCTCCTGGGGGGGTTCGCCACCACCCGCACATTATGGGGTGGAGGCGGGCAGTGCAGGCTTGTGTTCTAGAAAGGCCTGGGACCTGTTCCACTGTCTTGGTTCCAGCTCTCTTCGCCTGTACCATGCAGGACAAGCGGCCTTCCAGGGCCTCCTCGATCGCCCACTGTTCCCTCCATCCTGAGAGTAAGGGTGGGTGGGAATTTCTGGCGAGTGGAGCAGGGAGAAGGGGCCAGGCTTTGCCCAGAAATCCCAGTGGACCTCCAGCGACAGGAATGGGGCCTGGGACCAGAGGACTTGAGGCCACCGTTCATGTGCACAGAGAGGTGTTCTCAGCAGGAGCCCGGGCACTGACCAAAACTAAAGATGGTTATGTACAATTTATGTTTCAAAGATAGTACTATTTAAAAAAAAAAAAAAAGGAAGAAAGAAGAAAAGCAACAACACCCAGGCCCCCTGCCCCCTGACCAAGTCCGTGACTCTGGTTGCTGTGCTGGGTACAACCTGGCGGGAGCACACACTCGGGCTAACACTACTGGCAGAAGGGGGAGGCAGTGGGGTCAAAGCCTTTAAAAACATCCTTGAGGGACCCCGTGTCCTGCTCGCCCTCACGGGGCGGGCTGTTGCCAGCAAACGGGCTTCCGGAGCCTGGTTTGGGTGCCTGCTTCACAGTCCCGAAGAGGGTGGGCACGGGCAAGTTGTGCACCCCGGGCTGGGGTGGGGTGCCCTCTGGTGGCGGGGTCGGTGCTGCAGTGGCAGCGGGGGTCGCAGTGACCTTGGGCCGGGGCCGGTTGTAGCTGTTGTATCTGTCCGTGGCTGTGGCTCCGTCTGCGCCGGCCTTCGCCACTTCGGGCTGTTCCAGGGCAGACTTGCGGACAAAGGGGGGCTCCTTGGCCTTAGCAGCGGAGGTGCCCTTGCCATTGCCCTCGGCGCCCTTGGGCTGTGTGCCCCCGTCAGTGGCCGACTCTGTGACGGCCTTGCCTCCTGTGTGCGGAGTCCTTGGGTCATAGAGGCTGATGCCACTCAGCACACTGCTCTGCCCGCTGCCACTGCCCTGGCCCAGCCCACCAGCTGCCAGCACACGTGGGTCATAGGGGGCAATGGCTGGGGGTGAGGACTCGCCGCTGGGGCTGCCAGTTGGTGCAGGCACCTCAGTGGGGCCAGGCTTTGCTGCCCGGGAGGCAGACGCAGGGTCAGCTGTCTTCTGTAGCCGGGGGTCAGTGGGGGCCTTGCGCACCCGGGGGTCACTGGGTTTGTCGCTTGGGCTGGGGGCCGACGAGGGGCCGGTGGCGCTGACAGTCTTGAGGATGCGAGAGAGGAGCTCGAAGTCGGGCAGGCTAGATCCAGACGGGCCAGGCTCCGTGGGGGCACCCGGGCGCTGCCGGGCGTTGGGGGGCGCTGCAGTGGAAGGGCGGTGCAGCCGGGGGTCCAGGGCAGGCATGGATTGCAGGGCCGCCGGCACGGGCGGCACAGCGTCCTGCTTCGGGATGGGCAGGGGGATCAGGTCCTCAGGGTTCCAGAGCACGGTGCGGGCAAAGCTCGGCCGGCTCAGAGTCACGTCCTTCTTGATGTGGCTGAACTGCTGCAACTGGGAGCGTGGGTCCCGCAACGGGTGTCCAGGAAGAGGGTCCAGGGGGATGTTAACTGCCTTTTCCCGCAGGGCCCGCTCTCCTTCTTCCTCCTCAGCGGGGGGCAGCCCGGCTCCCTTGGTGTTGCCAGGGCCCGCGGGGCTGGTGTGGAGGCCACCATCAGGCTTGGGGGCAGGCAGTGAGCGGGCTAGTCGAGGGTCGGAGGGTCCCACATCCCCAGGCCCTGGCCCAGCGGAGGTCTCGGCGTGGCGGCTGAGTCTGGGGTCCCGGCTGAGGCGAGGATCTGCCAGCCGGCCGCCTGTGGCATGTCCCTTCTGGAGGCGGGGATCCCCCAGCCCACTGCCACTCAGCTCCCCAACTGAGGTCTGGGGCCGGTTGGATGTCTGCTGCCGCAGGCTCTTGAGGATGGAGGTGACGCTGCTCCCGCCCTCGTCCTCATCACTCGAGTACCAGTTTCCAGTGTCGCCTGAGGAAAAGCAAAAAGGAGCAGTCAGGGACGGGTGGTCCCTCCTCCATGACAGCGTTCTGGGACCCACAGGCCACCTGCAGGCGAGCAGCTCCTCCACCTCTTCCCTCAGATCCTCAGTTGCTCCTGAGAGCCCCCGTCCCTGCTGCCTTTGCAGGCTGCCCTGAAGATCCAGGGAGGGCGGAGCACAGGTCACAGGCTCATGTTTAAGGAAGGGCCTTTATCATGTAGCAGCACTATTTTTCTCTATTCCTCACAACACCCCAGGAGGAAGCGCAACGACCACGCCCATTAGACAGATGAGAAAACAAGGCACAGCGCAACCACATCGGGGCACTCCCAGCCCAGGGCTCTGCTGCCTGCTGCTCAAGCCCTGGTAGGTGTTCCCACCACCACCGGCTCTGCGTGTCTGGCCCAAGAGGTGAGTAGGCTGAAGGCTCACATACACTGGTCCCCAGCCCCTCACTACCTCCATGTGGGGTGAGCCCTGCTGTTGCTGTGTCCCAGGGAAAGGGAAGGGCAGGTAGATCTGCGACCCGCTGTAGTTAATAAGGATGGGCAGTCTGCTGACTCAGGGTAGACTGGCCCAAGCCCCACCTTCAAGGCAGGTGAGACCTGGGCCACCAGGCGAGAGCTGCCTGTTCCTGCTGTCCCACTCCTGTCAGGACGGCCCCACCATGCGTCCCACCCCAGCTGGGGAGGAGGCCCCAGGGTGACTGACTAGGTGGCTAGTGTGACCGTGATCATCTCTGGCTCACGAAGCACCTCTATCTGTCTGCTCCCTGAGCCCTGGTTTGGGGAAGGGGGCCGTGAGGGTCTCCCAAAAGCCTGCTCTGCAAGGACGAAGGTAGTTGAGTCCTGGTGGCTGCTGTCTCAGAGAATCCAGCCTACCCCTCTCCTTGATGGAATCTGATCTCCCCAACCCAAACACCAAGGGCAGCCCTAACTTCCCGGTCCCCTCGTCCCATTTTCTCAGGACACATAAGCAGTCCCAGCCTGGCTGTGCACCCCGGGAAGGGGTCCTTCCTGGCCACAGGCTCCTTCCTGACATGACACCCCCCGACCTGGATATTATCTGGGAGGCCTGCCCCGGGGAGGACACGTGCCTTCCTCATTCTCCCGGTCCTGCTTGCTGCTCTCGGCCAGCCTCCTCGCTCTCTCCTCCTCCTCCTGCTGCTTCTGCTGGATCCGCAGGTACAGGGCCCGCTGAGCCGAGGGCAGGAAGTCGGGGACACCGGCGCCCGGCTTCGGCCGGCCTGGGGGCCCGCCCTCAGAGAAGCTGTCGGGCTCCAGAGGGAGCTCAGGGAAGAGGTGCTCCCCGGGCCCCCCCGCCAGCTCTTCGCAGTGCCCGTAGTCCTCTGTGGCAGGAAGAACCGGGGGTTCACGTCGGGCAGGGCCCAGGGCGCCGCCTCCAACCCACCCTCGCCGTTAGCTAAAATACCCGACCACCGGTGCAACAGGGCAAGAAGGCACAGCCTGGTCCTGCCTGCCAACCCCGAGGGCTGCCAGACCGGGGCCCCACATAGGGAATGGAGCAGTCAGCTGGGTGTCCCCCACCACGGTGCAGCCATTAAGAATGAGGTTCACAGAGAGCTTCTGGAGACATGGGCAGAAGCAGATGAGTGAAAACAGGACAGAACTTTGTATGTATGTATGTTAAGAGGCACAGAAAAGGCTCTGAAAAGACAGACATAAAACAGGCCCTCTGGGAACAGGACTCAGGAGAGAGGGGTGGATAAATGGTCCCTGTTTCACACTACATGTTGTTGGTTTGTCTTAATTATTTGAGGTTGGAGTTGGTTTCATGGTGTTTTTTCACAACTAATAAAGAAAAAACACATTATCTCATAAATGAGCTCTTAGCATGAGCCCAGCCATGTTCACAGACAAAAACCAGCAAGAGAACAGAATGAAACACCAAAACGCTATGGCCACATGGCAACCCAGAGGCTCGTGGAAAATTCCCCCTTCTTCCGCATGCATTTCTCAATTCCACAGACGTTTGTTTATAAGCATATTATTGCATTTATGGAGCCAGGGGAGAAACATTTGCTTCCCCTACAAAGTATGTGAAGGAGCCCAACTGGCGCAAATGGTTAAACACTCAGCTGCTAACCAAAAGGTTGGTGGTTCAAACCCACCCAGTGGCTCTAAGAGACAAAGATGTGGCAGTCTACTTCTGTAAAGATTACAGCCTTGGAAACCCTATGGGGCAGTTCTACTCTGTTCTACAGGGTCGCTATGAGTTAAAAATGACTCAACAGCACCTAATAACAACAACAAAAACACACTATCCTAAGGAAGCAGGGTTGAAGGGTTGCATTTACCCCTGAAGGATGGCACCCAGCATCAGCCACCTCCTTCCACTAACTCCACCAACCCCATTTAGGGTGAGCAGGCTTGTGAAAAGAACAGGCTAGCACCACTCCAAGGAGCCCTGATGGTGCAATGGTTAAGCACCTGGCTGATAACCAAAAGGTCGACAGTTCAGACCCACCCAGTGGCTCCATGGGAGAAAGACCTGGCAATCTGCTCCTGTCTGGTCTGTCACACGGGTCGCTGTCAGACAGAATCAACTCCACGGCACACACAACGACAAGACTACTCCTCTGACACTGTAAGTGTGAGTGTACAAGAAATTAAGTCACAGAGACAGAGTGTCTACAGCCGGGACCGCCCCACAGAACACCAGCGTGTAGAGGGAAACGTTCTCTGCCTGCCGTATGCAATCTGGCTGCCACCAGCCACACCTGCCTGCTATGCATTTGAAATTTACCAAGTGCTACTGAGCAGCTACATTTGTCATAAATTCATTTAAATGTAAACAGCCACCTGTGGCTAGGGGCTACCCTGGCAGACAGAACGTAGAGCTGAGATTATGGAAGAAGGGACACTTCTGACCTTTTAGTCTGTACACTCTGCATTGTTGAAATTTTACGACAGAATTGATCCTCATTAGTCATGGATTCCATACTCATGAGCCCCCATTTGCAGCACTTCTTTTTTTTGGGGCGGGGGGGGGCAGGCATTTGCAGGAATGAGCAGAGCGAGCACCCTTCGCAAACTTTCCCAGCTGAGAGCGAACAAGGCTGTTTTCCCAGTGCCCACTAGTTCAGCACTGGCGTTACAAAATATAACTACCACGAATAACGAGAATCAACTGTGCTCTTTCTACATCATGAAAAAAGATTAAATCTGCAAATGTTTCACGTGTAAAAGTTTAACAAGCAAAAAGTGAAAGGTCTCCTTCTGGCTCCTGAACTTGGTCATATAACTTAACGGGGTGTCGGATGGAGGCCACACCGTGTGCTTGGAGTTGGGGACACAACAGGCAAGGGGACGGGCATGGTCCCACTGTCATGGGACTTAAACAGTCAAGAGAATCTCACACCCTTGGGAAAGTACAGTGAAACCTGTCAGAGCCGGAACTCGACAGGACTGCCTCATTTTTTGGGTCTCGCCAAGTTTTCCACCTTTGACAGAATGCACGCTTACCACTTCTCTATCCTATTAGTGGAAGATATTTGAGTTTTCCTTCTCTGCCAGGTTTCTGCCTTACACAGGTTCCAGCCTGCACAGGTTTTATTTACTAAAACCTACTGACTGTGCACTTTAGAAAGGTGGATTTCATATGTGTATTCTATCTTGCTTTTTTTTTTAAAAAGTGAACTACCCTAGACACCTGTTAACAGCTTTCGGGTAGCTTTCTCCTCCCTCCCCCTAACCTTTTTCTATGCACGCCTAATACACGTTTCTCAAAAGAGGGCGGGGGGTGGGCAGCCTGTTGTTCTCACTTTAGAACATATTCCTCCTCTTTCTAAAGCCCAGGCTCCTCTCCCCAGCCTCTGACGGCACCTGCACAGTGGCTCTCAGCTCACCCACCCCCACAGCTGCAATATCACCTATAGCCAAAGACATTCATATTGAGATCTGCAGCCTGGCCCTCTCCCCAGCTCCCCTCCAATCACCTCCTCCAAATTTCCACTTGACTGACAGACAAACGGGCATTGCACACTCCATGTGGCCAAAGCAGAAGTCCCAATGCCCACTCCCAAACCTGCTCTGCCCCCTGGCCGTCCCCATATCAGCACCTACCACCGGTCACTCTACCCTGAGTCTAAGCACCGCCCCCCGCCCCCGCCCTGCCACATGCCTCTCCTGCTCACCTTGGAAACCACCCCCCACACATATACATGCACACACGCATACACACATGCACACATGAACTCCCCTTGGCACCATGGCACCAGCTCCACACTATAAAGCCCAAACCTGCTACTGCCTGCCACCAGTGCCACTCTGACCCCTACAATCCACCATCTACTCCACTGGCAGAGGAGGCTCCCTCCGCTTATAACCCCACAGCTCTCCCAGTAAAGCCCACGCCTCCCTGTCCTTGTGTTCAGAATTCTCTTCCTCCACCCTCCTTTCTTGAGCCACACAGCGGCCTTTACTCTTCTCAAACCCTTTATTCTTTTCAAATGAGCTGGGCTGAGCTGGGGCCTCAGCACTTGCTGTGCTTTCTACTCAGACTGCTCACCTATGGCAGCCTCCTCCTAGCACCCAATCCACCATGTGGAGAGGCCGCAGCCTCTCTCAGTCCACGTATCCTGCTCATTCTCTCTCTCCTCACTGAAAGTGGCTGACTCATTCAGTAACAGGTGGCTATCTATGCTCCTGCCCTTGGATGTCGCTAAGACAGGGACTGGGGCTGTCTTGCTTGCTCGGCGATCCCCGGGGCCTAGAGCAACACCTGGCACCTGTGGCCTTCAGGTACAGCCTCATTCTTTCTAAAGGCTGCCCACTTGGGCTCATCGGGAGGCTGTGGCCCAGCTCATTTAACCACTCTCCAACAGCCAGACGTTTAGGCTGTGGCCAATAAACTGTCTTGTTTCAGTGAGAAAAGGACGGACGGAAGGAAAATAGTCAGTCATGGGAACAGAAAAAGCAGTCACAAAGGTCGACACAGACAGCTCCCAGCCAAGAACCGTATGGCAGGAGACCGCTCTGCCCAGGGCATGCTACCTATTAATACAGAAACAATGGCCTCTTAGCCCGACACAGCTTCACATTCTGTCCCTCTAACTTCCCATGCTCCGATTCCAGGCACACCAAGTAAAGCATGCAGGAAGTTAAATCAGTTACTATCACCACAAAACTCCTCTCTGCCTTGACAAGGTAGTGAAAGCACAGCATTGAAGACACCAGGCCACTGGACGGACAGGGATGGAGGTGGATGTATGCTTTAAGAGGCTTGGGCTAAGGAAAACACCCCACCTTCCCTCCTAGACTTCCCCGTGTGAGAACCGGCAGCCTTGCCTGTGCCACAGCCTTGCATACCTGCATCCCCAATGAGCCCCGGATCCATCTCCATGCTCTCCTGCTGCTGGTAGAAGTTTTCGTAGAAGTTCTGGGCTGGCGGGATGGGAGGCATCATTCCAGAATGCGGGGAGTCTCCAGGGCCGTAGGGCATCATGGGTGGGCCACTGGGACCCATGGGTGGGCCGGGGTTCATGCCAGGGCCCATCGGCATGTCCGGATGCATGTCGGGGTGCATGTCGGGGTGCATGTCCGGATGCATGTCAGGGTGCATGTCTGGGTGCATGGGTCCCCCCATTGGCCCCGGGGGTCCCATGTTGGGCCCAGGGCCCATGGGCCCTGGGGGTCCGCCAGGTCCAGGGAACCTAGGGGAGGAGGAATGGGTGCGTGTGAGGGGGTGAGGAGGAAGGGTGCAAGCCACCTGCCCAGAATGTGAACAACTTTGCGGGGAGGAGTAGACCATGCCCCAGCCAGGCTCCCACCAACAGCCCCAGGCACCAGGAGGAGTTTGGCGGAGCCCCTGTACAGCCCCACGGGCCTGGCTTTGGGCTGGGGCACTTACCTCACGCCCAGCTTCTCGGCCAGCTGCCCTGTGGGCCGGACCACGATCTCAAACAAGGAAGGGATCTTCTTGTTGTACATGTCTTGCTGCTGCTGCAGCTGCTGGGGAGACAATGGCTCGTGCACAGACATGGGCATCTGCGGGGGCCCGGGTGGCGGGGGTGGAGGTGGGGGCGGGGGTGGGGGGCCGCCCTGCATGGGCCTGCCATTGGGAGAGGTTGGGGCCGGGGGGCCGGGTGGGCGAGGTGGGGTGGGCAGGAGGCCCACGCCAGGCGGTGGCTTGGGCAGGGGGTTGATGCCCTGCTTCTTCAGTTCCTCAACTTCCTTCTCATCCTCGGCACCCGCTTCTGCGTCGTCAGCCAGCATCTGCCGGGACAGAGTGGACACGGGGAGTGAGCCTCTGACAGCGCTGACAGCACCACAGCCCTCCTTAGAAAGAAAGGGCCGCTTGCTAGCACATGGTCAAATCTGAAAGTGGTCTTGGGGACCCTGACACAGATCCCTTAGTGGATCCTAATGCGGGCTCTGAGGTGCCACACCTCAGCTTTGGCACTGCTCACACGAGCCTGTGAGATAAACTTTGCTGGCTCCTCTGCCCCGGGGCGGGGGGTGGCGGCGGCCGGGTGGCAGCAGTAGGACCCCTCTGGGAGGAGCCTAAAGGACAGGTGGGGCTCTCCCCAGGACTGACTGGCCAGGCTTAGAGCCAATGTGTGTCAGGTAGCTCACAGCTTCTCTCTCTTCCTTACTATTACCAGAGGGTCAAAGAAGATGGTGGGTTCTGGGGGAGGTGCAGAAAGGATAAGCAGAAACCACATGTGATCTAGGGCACAGGGAGACCTGCTGGAAGCCGCATCTTAACAAGTGCCTGTGGCGCCTGAGAAGCAGTGCTGAAAGCAGCCGGCTAGGGCCAGCCCAGCATCTTCCGATGGCGCGCAGCTGTTCTCGAGGTGGAGACACCGCCCATGGGTCCTGCTGGTCTGCTGCCCTGACCACGGTCCGCTCACTTCCCTAGGGCGAGCTAGCCCTGTAGACTTCTCTCCGAGTGTCTGCCTTGAGGGCTCCCTCACTGCCCTGGCCTGGTGTCACCAGCACATGCCCTAGAGGCCCAACCTGCTTGTGGTCATCGCTGCACCTCGTGCCAAGGGCGGTGCCCAGCACACACTGAAAGCACATTTATTGGGCGAATGACTGAGCAAGACAAGAAGATGCCCGCGTCTCCCTCTGCATTATGGCCTCCGGAGAGCATCTCGTCGATACTCAGAGAGCAAAGGCAGTGCCGGGAGGTGAAGGTGTTGGCTGCTCCCCACTCGCTTTTCCCCTGGAGGACTTCTCCTGTGCTGCCAGCTCCCCAAGGTCCTGCCCCCACCCCCTCTCTCCAGCCAGGCATGACAGACCACTGACCCATGCCATGCCTCAGTCAGTGAGTCTGGAACCAGAGCCACCACCGTGTTCCCTACACCACCTCCTGTGCTACTGGCACGAGCTCAGCTCTGCCAACAACAGACCCTCCATCCACCTGTCCGTCCCCAGCCCACCCCTCCTCTTATCCCCACACCTGACACTGGCCTGGAGCTGCCGCCCGGCCCCCCTCAACAGCTCACCACCCACTTCTCCTGCACTCTGGCCTCACCCCCCCCCGCCCCTCCCCCACCACTCTTTGCACCCCAGCAGGGCAGAGCAGCCTTCCCATCACAAAGATGTCCATGCCTCCATGGCTAAATTCTTTCGATGGCTCCTCAATGCCCGCAGGTGAAAGAAAGGTAATAGGGTCATACCTCATTAAACATGAACAAGCCTGACCACAATCTTTTCTCCACCCTCACCTTCCACGGCACCTTCCTTGGTCTGGCCTCCACTCTCTCTTGCACCCCAGCTGTCACCCGGCACGCCCTGTTCCTCTCCCTCACACCCTGGTACCCACTGCTGCTAGCCATCCAGGGGGCTCTGCCCTCTCGTGCCCATTTGGGGCTGCAGAACTTGCCGTACTTGTCCTAATACTTAGCACAGTACACAGACAATCTGGCCAGCATCCCTCTTCTCCAGGAATCAAGACTGTGCTGATCTTTTTGCTGATGTTTGTGCAGCACCCAACATACAGGAAAAAAACCCATTGTCAGCAAGTCAATTCCAACTCATAGCAAACCTACAGGACAGAGTAGAACTGCCCCATAGAGTTTCCAAGGCTGTAATCTTTACAGAAGCAGAGTGCCACATCTTTCTCCTGTGCAGTGGCTAGTGGGTTTGAACTGCTGACCTTTCAGTTAGCAGCTGAGCACTTAACCACTGTGCCACAAGGGCTCCTTTTCAGCACACAGAGGGCACCTCATAAATCCATGATGGATTGGAGGAATTAAAGCCCTGACTTACAGAACAGCCACTGCTGCCGCCAGTAACATCCTCCTGAGCTCTCACCTCCCCAGGCAGAGTCTGCACGTGGCACCTAACCTTCCCAGCCACACTCTGGTCGGGGCTCCCATCTCCACTCCCCGGGTGCGCACCTCGCACCCTGCTCCCCCACCCCGTGTGGACCCCACATGTCCTGAGGGAGATTCCATCTCTGGACATACATTGCCTCCCTGCCCTCATCTCTTCACTCATCTGTCGTCTCCCACCCTGGGCGCTGACTCGTCTCACTTGTCTTTGTTGTTCCAGAGCCCAGAACGTTTTCATTTAAAATACATAAAAGATACCATCAGAAGAAGGGGCATGCCTGTTCCTGCAGCTCCCATCCCGGTCTAGACACCTTGCACCCCTCCCTGGCCTTGCAGCCAGAGGGGAAAGTGGCCCAGCTTCCAGGCCTTTCCCATCAGAAGAGGAGCCAGTGCCTGTCTGGGTCTCACCACCCTACTCACAGGATTGGTCCTGACTGAGCTGAGAGGGTTCCAGAAAGCAGAGCCACCCTCTCAGAATCTCAAGGGACAGAAGTGTCACACTGGCAGAAATGCAAAGGCCTGTGGCCAAGCCTGGACAAGCACCAAGAGGCCAGCACCCACTGCACAAATAAACCCGAGTCAACTAGTTAAAAATTCTAAGTTTTCACCCCAACCTGGAAACAACCCAAATGTCCTTCAACTGATGACTGGATGAACAAACATAGATACGTCCACAGTAATGGAATAGTATGGATAGATCTATGTTTATCCACAGTAACGGAACAGTACTCAGCAACTAATACTAATGAACTACTGATGCTCGCCACAACAGTGGACACACTATGCTGAGTGAAGGAAACCAGGTTCAAAAGGCTCCAACACACACACACCCACATGGCTACATGTATATGTATTTTTAAAGGCTTTCCACACTGTACATAAGTCCACTGATAGGATACTCTTGAGAAGGCAAAACTAAAGGGACAGAAAACAAGTCAGTGGTTGCCAGAGGCTGGGGGCAGGGAGAGCACAGAAGAGTTTTTGAGGTGACAGAATGAATTTTCTATATCTGATGGTGAGGTGGTTACACGACTCTGCATTCATCAAAACTCACAGAACAGTATGCTAAACAGACTTTGGATACGTATTATACCTCAATAACCCTGACGAGTCCCTGGGTGGTATAAACAATTAACTCACTTAGCTGCGGAGCAATGGATTGCTTTTACAAGGCCTTTTTCACCTACAAAATGATCGGGTGGGATTATGCAAATAAGGTACTTGTGGCCCACCAAGGGGACTGGACAGCTTGCTAATAATGCGAGTAAGGTGCACGGATCCCCTGTTGGGGTGGGACCATGCAAATACAGTGTATGGAACTCTAACGCGGGGACTGGTCAGTTTTGTCATGCTGCTAGGCTTAAAAGAGAGCCAATCCCAGAGCAGAGAGGGGATCTTGCTACCACCAAACCAGAAAAGCAGGGAGTGGAGCACATCCTTTGGACCCAAGGTCCCTGTGCTGAGAACCTCCTATACCCAGGAGACAGAGAAAGCAATAACATCTGAGACAATGCAAGACGATGAGAAGCAGTGGCCGAGAAACGGCAGCAGCAAAACCAGAACACTAGAACGAGATGGCCCATGGAGCAAGGCGGTTACAGTAAATGTGCCAACCCATGGAGCGAGATAGCTGAGACTCTTCGGGCAAAGGGCTTCTTGGCTGAGTGGGGTGTCTTTGGGCACTTACTGGCAGAGCTAAAGAGCTTTGTAACACTTGCCCTACGAGCAGGGCAGAGGCGAGGCCGAGAGGCCTGCCTTGCAGGCACAACTGAGAAGAAGCTGTCCTGATTGAAGAACTGTATCCTGAGTCATTCCTGATCCTGAATTGTAACCTGTTACTTCCCTAATAAAACCCGTAATTGTAAGTATTTTGAGTTCTGTATGATCACTACAATGAATTAACAAACCCAGCAGAGAAGTAGAGAGTGCCGTGAGAGGGACGGCTGGTGTCAGGTAAAAAGGCTGGCAGGTGGAGGTATGTTTGACCTTCACTTCATAGGAAACAGCCTTGGGCTGAGGTCGATCTTGATTCTCCTCTCCCCTGAAGTTACAGGATCTCAGACACCATCGTGCCGTTTTTACACTAACCAAAAGGTTAGCAGTTTGAATCCACCCAGAAGCACTTCAAAAGAAAGGCCTGGGGTCTACTTCCAAAAACTCAACCACTGAAAACCCTATGGAGCACAGTTCTACTCTGAAACACATGGGGTTGCCATGAGTTGGAATCAACTTGATGGCAACTGGAAAAAAACTGGAAACGTGACTACAGAACATTTACGTGTCACTGAAGTGTTTAAGCGTAAAGGGCCACGATGTATACAACTTACCACTCTCAAATGGTTCAAAAAAATACACACACATATAAACTGAGACCAAATGCTAAAGCAAATGGAGTTAAATATAAATAACAGATGAATCTGGGTGAAGGGAAGTCTGTACTGCTTGCGCTGCTCACTCTAGGTAAGGTCAATGCCAACGCCAAAGGCAGGCACATTTCCATATCTGGACTAAACGGCTAGAAATGGATGTTTCTGGACAGATGGAAATGTTATCGAGAAGTGGGAAAGTCAAGTTGAATAAAAGAGCAAAGACATTTCAGGAGAGGATGGCTCAAAGGCCTAACCCTCAGTGGCACCATAGCCAGGACCCAGATCTGCCCGGGAGACCCAGGTCTCTAGCTCTGGTCAACTATGCTGAACACTTTCCAGGCCAAAAGCACAAGGGGCCCCATGACTTCACTAGGGTTAATCTAGGTCCTTCCTCCTCTATGGCAACTAAAAGGACAACTTCCTACAGGGTCATCTGAGGAACTCTGGTGGCAAAGTGGTTAAGCACTCGGCTGCTAACCGAATGGTCGACGGTTCGAACCCACCAGCCACTCTGCATGAGAAAGATGTGGCAGTCAGCTTCCATAAAGATTACAGCCTTAAAAACCCTATGGGGCAGTTCTACTCTGTCCTACAGAGTCGCTATAAGTCGGAATCGACTCAATGGCAACGAGGCTAGACGGTCATTTAAGTTTTAACTTTTTGATCACCCAGACTCAATTCTAGCATGGCTATTCCAGGTTCAACACTAACTTCTAACCTACTGGAACTTGACTTTAGCTAGGGAATGGTACCAATGCTTTTAAAACGTCTGTGGCCCGAAGCTGAAATGTACTGCCCTCTTTGCTTTGGGTTTTCTTCAGGACACCTAGAGCTGTGTCGTCCAGCACGGGGGTCACTGGCTATTGAGCACTTGAAATGTGGCTAGTTCAAATGGAGATGGGCTGCAGGTGTAAAACAAGCACAAGATTTCAAAAACTTAGCACCAAAAAATATATACAAAATATCTCAACAATGTTTTCATATTTATTGCTTGTTGAAATGATACTTGGATATACTGGGTTAAATGAAATACACTGCTAGAATTAATTCCACCTGTGTCTTTTTGCTTTTCTTTTTTTTAATGCGGCTACTAGAAAATTTTACATGGAATCTATGGCTTCCAAAGTGTTCCTGTCGGACTGCATCTTGAGCACAAACCCTGAGCCACCAGCAGGGCGCAGGCCTCAGCCTGACATTGTTGAGTTCTTTGAATGAGAAATGAGGTATCATTAGTCTTTCCACTGACTACACTGCAAAATGACTCAGACTCTAGTAATTATTGATTATAAAACCCTATTCCTAGGGTAACAGGCTCCCCAAAGGGGCTGGTGAAGATGACAACTTTTTCCATGAATGTTTTGCCAGCGACAAGGGGATGTTGTCTCACTTCTGCTTGTACAGGACTTCCCCTGAGCTGCTCCATGCAGCACCGGCCACCATTTAAACACGGCAGTCACTGAGGGATGAATTCTGGAAGCTGGCCGATGCACTGAGGGACTCGACCTTCTCCATCTAGAAAAAACAACCCAACTCCTAAAATATTTTAAGAACTAGAAGTTCTAGCAGGAAAGCCTTCGTCTGAAAGGAGCCCTGTTCTCACCCCATTTGCACCTCAGGAAACATGCATGGGAACTGGGGACCCCTGAAGTCCTAAGCCCGACTCCTAGGGGAGAACAACAGACAACAGGATGAATTTCAAGTGCCACCTGGCGAGTGAGAGGGTCCTAACGCCTCATCCAGGAAGACCCCCTTCTACGATCCTCCACTTCCTGTACTTCCTCAACTGCCTAAGAAAGTCCGTCTGTCAGCCTGTCGTGCTGTGGCAGCTTGTGTGTTGCTGTGATGCTGGAAGCTAAGCCACCAACATTTCATATAGCAGCAGGGTCACCTATAGTGGACAGGTTTCAGTAGAGCTTCCAGACTACGACAGACCAGGAAGAAGGACCTGGCAATCTACTTCTGAAAAAAAATCAGCCAAGGAAAACACAACAGAATACTGTCCAATATAGTGCTGGGAGACGAGGCACTCAAAATACACAGCGGCTGCAACAGCGGACTTGATCAAGCATACCAACAATCGTGAAGATGGCACAGGACCGGGCTACATTCCATCCTGTGGCTCTGTTGTCCATGGGGTTGCCGTGAGTCAGTCAACTTGACAGCATCTAACAACTAACAAGTTTTGCGAAGAAACACCTGATGTTTCCATCAAAACGGAACCACCCCGACTCTCTTCTTTTTTGGGCATCACAGGCGCTCTCTAAGAGACAACTAAGAAGTCACCAGCTGTGTCTGAAGACACGCCAGGCAACATTCCTTTCATACAGCTGCCCCTCCACACCCAACAGGAGCCCTGGTGGCTCAGTGGTTAAAAACTTGGCTGCTAACCAAAAGGTTGGCACTATAAACCCACCATCTGCTCCTCAGGAGAAAAATGCAGTAGTCTGCTTCCATAAAGATTACAGTCTTGGAAACCCTATGGGGGCAGTTCAGCTGTGTCATACAGGGTCACTATGACTAGACGGAATTGACTAGACAGCAACAGGTTTTTTTTCCCACCCCCAACAGGAGCCCTGGTAGGCACAGCAGTTAAGTGCTGGGCTGCTAATCTTGAGGTTCAAACCCACCAGCAGCTCCATGGGAAGACAGACGTGGCAGTCGGCTTCCATAAAGATTACAGCCTTGGAAGCCCAATGGGGCAGCTCTACTCTCTCTTAAGAGTGTCACCGTGAGCTAGAATTTATTTGACAATGGGTTTATAGTTTTATTCTGGTGCTGTCCTCAACTGAAAACAGCAGCAGTCTGCCCTGGCCAGAGATAAGACACGTGCGGGACCAGCTCAAGTTCCCTCACAGAAAAGAACACAGTTCCTGTTTCCTCCTTAAAATGGCCCAGAGCTTGGGACTGATGCAGCTGGAAATTGTGATCCTCTCCCCCAGGACAGCGGGGTAGGCTGGAGTGCCCCGTCGACGGGAGACTGTGGGCCCGCTGCATGACTCCCAAGTGGGCGCTCACCTTATCCAAGAGCTCCCTGGTCTCCTCAGTCAGCGGGTCGTGAGAGAACATGCAGTCGTCGCCGTTGATGCAGTTCCCAGTCGTGTGGTACAACTTACACGGGAAATCTCGTTCACGGCAAATTAAGGTAAACGCTTCACTTCATGGACCCTACCTGAGGACGGAAGCCAATCCCTTTTGTTCTGAAGGTGAAGATATGGGAGCTCAGAGGTGAGGTGCCTTGCTCGAGGTGGCACAGCGGGCAGGTAGCACACCCAAGATCAGCCCCAGTTCCTAAAACACGTGCTCCTGAGCTCCTCCTGCCCTGCCATGCTGGCACTGGGGTGGTGCCCCCAGATCCTCAGTGGGAAAAGGGAAGTTAAGCTCCACAGCCAATTGGAAAAATCTCAGAAAGCCAACAGGCAAGTCTTGAGAGTGTATGTAAAGTAAAATACAGCGTGTGCGCCTCGGTGTACTCATCTGCAAAATGAGAACAGCAGCCCCACGTCACAGGGCGGGTGTGAGGAGTATTTAAGGTGGAGACGCATAGCGCCCAGCACAGAAAGCGCTCACAGTGAGGCCAGCCGTCACCCCACTAAGGAGAAGTCCTGCCCCTTATTCAGGCCCAATGCGGGCTGTAACAAAGGATATCATGCATATATGGGCAGTTCTCGGCTCGGGCGCAGAATCCAGTGATGTAAAACTTGCACAGTTCTCGCTTCTTTGGTAGTTCGATGTCGTGGCTAAAATTGCAGTGGTCTCCCTGGAAGGGAAGGGACGAGAAGGTAAGGTGGTGGCACAATGAGCCCCGACAACTTTGTCACCACAGGAAGACAGGGAAGGGGAGGGACAACCAGGGCCACCTGGGGAACGGGCCCAGGAAGGGCAGGCTCACAGGCTCTCAACCTCACTTCCCACCAGCCTGGTAGCTTCTGACACCCGACTTCTAGAAACAGCTGTGCTTTCTCTCAGGCCTCCGGGCCTCTCCAGACCCACCAAGTCCCAATTCTCCCAGCTCCAGCCCACTGCCTTCAACTCCCTTCTCCCTCCTCTTTCCTTCACTTCCTTGCTATCTCCCCTTTCACAATTCTCAAAAGTAATTTTGTGCCATCAGCTACATGACAGCCAAGGCTAGTCACCTACCCAGTATGCAGTCCTATGCTTTTTAACAGAACCCCAATTTTATTTGGGGGAAGAATGCCTTCAGCTAAAAATACTCCATTTCCCAGCCTCTCTTGCAGTTCTGATCAGTGAGATGTTAGCAAAAGTCCCTGGGGAGGACAATACTTCCCAAATAAAAAGACCCCTTCACCCATTTTTGTTCCTCGTAGCCCTTCACTGTGATGCCTAGAGGCACAGCAGCCACCATGCAACCACGAGGACAAAAGCCACATTTAAAAATGGCAGAACAGAAGGCAGCAAGGAACCTGGGGTCCCCAGGGTGCCCTATGACTGAAGTGGCCCCTTACCCATGTGCACCGCCCTTCCACGAAGTACTTGCAGATGACTTTGCCTTTCTTGTCAGACTGCTGGTGGGGCTTGTCGTGGTCGCTCCTCCGGTAGTTTCCTCCGCCACCGTCCTGTTGGGGACACGGAGCCTGGGTGAAAGGGAAATGCGAGAGAAGGGAGGGGGAGAAACAAAAGAGAAGGGAGGGGGAGACGAGGTAGAGGACAGGGTTTAAGTGGAAAGACAGGAGAACTTGGCAGATGGGGGTGGGTGTTCACTTGACAGGAGTGTCTTCGTGTGACAAGCGTGTTTACAGACAGGTTGTTGCCAACACTGAGCTGTGGGCAGGGCTGGAGCCTGGCCTTATGGAGTGACAGCACTCTGACAGGAAAAGCTCTGGTGCTGGGAGGTGCTGGTGACCGAAGATTCAAGTTTTGCATGAATACCCCAGGAGGGTGCATGCAACTTCCTCTAAACCCTCCAGGCTTAACTGTGTGGACCGCTCAGAGCCTTTCTAGCCATGGAGACTCATTTTCAGGAACTGCCGAGGCTGCCAGAGATGTGTTTAAGAACAGAGGGTCTCACCAGCAGCAGGTCCCCCCAGAAAGATGATTAACACAGATCATCTCTATGGGGAATGGCTGACAGGAGCCGGCGGACAGGATCAGACTCACAGGACCCTTCTTTAAAAAAATCCGAAGGGTAAGAACTGTTGCACAACTCAAAGAATGTAATCAATGTCAGTTAACTGTACATGTAGAAGTTGTTGAACTGGTGTATGCCCTGTTGTGTATATTCTCAACAACATAGGAAATAAATTATTTTTGAAAAAAAAATAACGTACTGAGAATATTGTCAGAATAATTAAACTTATATATTGCTTTTAATCATGTTATTAAAAAAAAAAAAATCAACTATTAAAATAAAAAACTATCCAAGACAGGGCCTTGGCCAAGAACATCAGATCAAGGGGACGAGCTGACTCACGCCCATGTCCTCGTCGTAGAAGTCCTCGTCATCGTTCATTCCACCCTTGTTCATGCCTCCGCGGCTCCCTCCACGACCACGGCCCCGGCCCATCCCTTTCCCTCGGCCTCGGGAGCCCCGGCCTCGGCCTCGACTTAAACCTGTGGAGGGGAGGAACAGTGTTGGCCCATGGGGCCTCGCCTGGACCCAAGACCTGCAGCTGCCTGAGGAGCGCCCACCAAGCGCGCTGCCTCCTGGGCCCCTGCTCACCTCGTCCTCGTCCATCCTTGGACCGGCGGTACTGGTTCAGCTCCTTGGAATACTCATCGTAATCGTCATCTCCCACTGGCTCCTCACTTTCTCCATACTGGACGTCCAGAGGGAAGGAGAGCAGGGAAGTGTCATGTAGGCGACACTTAACGCGGTCCCTAACTGGACCCTTCTCCCGTTTGTGTATTCAGGACGCCCTAACTTCAGAGCGGAGGGCAGGTGACCAACCACAGGGACTTGTGCCTGTGACCCCACTTCACACACCATACCTGAGTGTGGGAGTCCTCATCCTCCAGCGTGGTCTTCACTCCTAACACCCCCACCCCACTAGGCAGATCAACTGCAGCACCTCATCCCTCCTCCTGGACAACTATATGTATATATAAAAAACTGTGTGCAGCTATAAAAAGAAAGGAGGCTCACCCAGTACTGACAGATACGGATAACGGTGAGGACAGTACACTCGTGTGTGTGCACATGTGTGGGGGGAGTAAGCAAACATGTGCAGGATATAAGGACATAAAATATTTCTAGAGGACACTCAGCAGACTCCAGGGACAGGAACTGAACCGTCAGGGTAGACGGGGTGGAAGGGAGACTGTTTTCTCTGTCCACCCTATTATACCTTTCCAGTTTTTCTATCCCTAGATAATAAACGACCCTTTTAAAAACAAGGAACCCGTCACTTGATGCTTTCTTTCCATCAGAAGGCTCACACGTCCTGCCACCTTTGTCTTACAGCAGCTCTCTATGGTGTTTACAGGCCTGCGAGCCCACTGGCCACCCTACCAGGGCTAGAGGGAAACCTTACTTCCATCTCCTCCTCGTAGAAGTCCTCCTCGTCCTCCGGGTGGTCTCCTCCCACGGAGCCTCGGCCCCTGCCTCGGCCACCCCGGCCCATGCCTCGGCCTCGAGACCCTCCACGGCTTCCTCGGCCCCTGTAGCCCCTGCCACGGCCTCGGCTGCCTGTGCAGAGATTCAGACAGGTGAGCAGGAACAGAAATGGACCCACCATCGAGACACAAGTCAACTGAGGTTTGTGCCTAAGGTCAATCATTCTCCTCCTCCTCCTCCAGGAAGTCTTCCCAGCCCCCTGGAAGACTGATGGTGCCCTGAATGCAGCCTCACAGGGTCTGCCTACTCAGCCCTGTGCAGCCCAGAGCTGTAGCCTGCAGCCACATGTGGTTCCGGAGCACTTGTCGTGGCTGGTTCAAACTCAGATGCTGCAAGTAGACAACACACACTAGATTTCAAACACTTACTACAAAAAAAAAAAAAAAAGTGTATCTCATTAATATAATTACGTGACTTTTTTTCCAACTGCCATCTAGTGGACTCCTATTCATGACAACTGTATTAGTTATTATAACCAGAGGCATAGAGCTTAGGATTTATAAAACTGTTTTTACACTTAAGTGCTTTAAAAGGAATAGGCTACAGCTCAGGATCAGGAAGCATGTAGGCAAAGTCTTCCTTCTTCACAGGACAGCTCTCAGTTCCTCTCAGCCATGCAATGCTCCTCTCAGCCCCCTCAGGACAGGCTCCACTTGGCCCTGCCATCTGTCACCATCAACTGGGCCCCTTCTGGGCCTGTCACCACCAGCTGTGCTGCTGGGCCCCCTCCAGGCCTGTTTTTTTTGTGTGTTTATTTTTTCCCATTCAAAAATTCATACATACATTGTTACGTGACTCTAACTGCTCTCCCCATACTACTGACAACACACTCCTTTCCACCCGATTCCCCATGTCCATTCAGCCAGCTCCTAACCCTCTCTGCCTTCCCATCTCACCTCTGGACAGAAGCTGCCCGTTTAGTCTCTTGTATCTACTTGAGCTAAGAGGCACACTCCTCACGAGTACCACTTTATGTCCCACAGTCCAGTCCAATCCGTCTGAAGAGTTGGCCTCGGAAATTATTTTAGCTCTGGGCTGATACAGAATCCAGGGGCCATGATTTCTGGGGTTCCTCCAGTCTCAGTCAGACCATTAAGTCTTGTCTTTTTACTAGAATTTGAGTTCTGCACCACACCTTTCTCCTGCTCCATCTGGGACACTCTGTTGTGTTCCCTGTCAGGGCGGTCATTGGTGGTAGCCGGGCACCATCTAGTTCTTCTGGTCCCAGGCTGATGAAGTCTCTGGTTTATGTGGCCCTTTCTGTCTCTTGGGCTAATACTTTCCTTGTGTCTTCAGTATTCTTCATTCTCCTTTACTCCAGGTGGTTGGGACCAATTGATGCATCTTAGATGGCCACCTGCAAGTTTTTAAGACCCCAGACGCCACTCACCGAAGTAGGATGCTGAACATTTTAATAAGCTTTGTTATGCCAATTGACCTAGATGTCCCCTGAAATCATGGTCCCCAGGCCCTCATCCCTGCTACTCTGTTCCCTCAAAGCATTTGACTGTATTCAGGAAACTTCTTAGCTTTGGTTTAGCCCAGTTGTGCTGACTTCCTGTGTAGTGGGTACTGTCCTTCCCTTCACCTAAGATAATTCTTACCTACGATCCAGTTAGTGAATAACCCTCACCCTCCCTCCCCACGCTTGTAACCATCAAAGAATGTTTTCTTCTGTGTTTAAACCTTTTCTTGAGTTCTTATAATAGTGGTCTTACACAGTATTTGTCCTTCTGTAACTGACTAAATTCACTCAGCATAACGACCTCCAGCTTCCTCCGTGTTGTTTTACGGCTTCATTGCTGTTCTTTATCCTGGCGTAGTATTCCATTGTGTGGATATACCATAATTTGTTCATCCATTCTTCTCTTGATGGCCACCTAGGTTGCTTCCATCTTTTTGCTACTGTGAACAGTGCTGCAATGAACATGGGTGTGCATATATCTATTCGGTGATGGCTCTTATTTCTCTAGGATATATTCCAAGGAGCGGGATAGCTGGATCGTATGGTACTTCTAGATTTTTAAGGAAGCACCAAATCGATTTCCAAAGTGGTTGTACCATTTTATTTTCCTACCAACAGTGTATAAGTGCTACAGTCTCTCCACAACCTCTCCAGCATTTATTATTTTGTGTTTTTTGGATTAATGCTAGCCTTGTTGGGGTGAGATGGTATCTCACTGCAGTTTTGATCTATGTTTCTCTAACGGCTAATGATCGTGAATATTTCTTCATGTGTCTGTTAGCCGCCCGAATATCTTATCTTCGGCAAGGTGCCTGTTCATATGCTTTGCCCATTTTTTAATTAGGTTGTCTTTTTGCTAAGGTTTTGCAGTATCTTGTAGATTTCAGAGATTAGATGCTGATCAGATTTGTTATAGGCAAAATTTTTTTCCCAGTTTGAAGGTTGTCTTTTTCCTCTTTTGGTAAAGTCTTTTGATGAGCATAAGTGTTTGATTTTTAGGGGCTCCCATTTATCTAGTCTCTCTTCTGGTGCTTGTGCACTGTTACTTATGGTTCCTGTTGTGTTTATGCCACGTATTAGGGCTCCCAGCATTGTCCCTATTTTTTCTTCCATGATCTTTATCATTTTCGATTTTATATTTAAGTCTTTGATCCATTTTGAGTTAGTTTTTGTGCATGGTGTGAGGTATGGGTCTTGTTTCAGTTTTTTGCAGGTGGATATCCAGTTATGCCAGCACCATTTGTTAAAGAGACTGTCTTTTCCCCAATTAACAGACTTTGGGTCTTTGTCAAATATCAGCTGCTTATAGGTGGATGAATTTACGTCAGGATTCTCAATTCTGTTCCATTGGTCTACGTATCTGTTGTTGTACCAGTACCAGGCTGTTTTGACTACTGTGGTGGTATAAATAGGTTCTAAAATCAGGTACTGTGAGGCCTCCCACCTTGTTCTTCTTCTTGAGTAATGCATTACTTATTCGAGGCCTCTTCCCTTTCCATATGAAGTTGGTGATTTGTTGTTTCTCCATGCCATTAAAAAATGCTGGTGGAATCTGGATCAGGATTGCATTGTATCTGTAGATTGCTTTGGGTAGAACAGACATTTTCATAACGTTGAGTCTACCTATCCATAAACAAGGTATGTTTTTCACTTACTCAGGTCTCTTTTGGTTTCTTGCACTAGTGTCTTGTAGTTTTCATTGTATAGGCCTTTTACACCTCAAGTTAGATTTATTCCTAAGTATATTTTATCTTCTTGGGAGCTGTTGTAAATGGTATTGATTTGGTGATTTTAAGGTTCTCTTTGTTGGTGTAAAGGAATCCAACTGATTTTTGTATGTTTATCTTGTATCCTGAAACTTTGCTGAAATTTTCTATTAGTTCCAGTAGTTTTCTTATGGATTCTTTGGGATTTTCTGTGTATAAAATCATAACATCTGCAAACAGAGATACTTTAACTTCTTCCCTACCAGTCTCGATGCGCTTTCTTTTTCTAGCCTAATCGCTCTGGCTAGGACCTCCAGGACAATGTTGAGTAAGAGAGGTGATAAAGGGCATCCTTGTCTGGTTCCCATTCTCAAGGGGAATGCTTTCAAAGTCTCTCCATTTAGGATGATGTTAGCTGTTGGCTTTGTATAAATGCCCTTAATTATACTGAGGAATTTCCCTTCTATTCCTATTTTGCTCAGAGTTTTTATCATGAATGGGTTTTGTACTTTGTCAAATGCCTTTTCTGCATCAACTGATAAGATCGTGTGGTTCTTATCTTTTGTTTTATTTATGTGATGGATTACACTGATTATTTTTACTAATGTTCAACCATCGCTGCATACCTGGTATAAATCCCACTTGATCATGGTAAACTATTTTTCTGATATGTTGCTGAATTCTACTGGCTAGAATTTTGTTGAGGATTTTTGCGTCAATGTTCATGAGGGATACTGGCCTATAATTTTCTTTTTCTGTGGTGTCTTTACCTGGTTTTGGTATCAGGGTTATACTAGCTTCGTAGAATGAGTTTGGGAGTATTCCATCCTTTTCTATGCTCTGAAATACCTTTAGTAGTAGTGGTGTTAACTCTTCTCTGAAAGTTTGATAGAATTCTCCAGTGATACCATCCGGGCCAGAGCTTTTTTTGTGCTGGGAGTTTAATTACCTTTTCAATCTCTTCTTCTGTTATGGGTTTATTTAGTTGTACCTCCATTTGTGTTAGTTTAGGTAGGTAGTCAGTTTCTAGAAATTCGTCCATTCCCTCTAGGTTTTCAAATTTCTTAGAGTACAGTTTTTCATAGTATTCTGTTACGAGTCTTTTAATTTTCATTGGGTCTGTTGTGGTATCACCCATGTCATTTCTTACACGGGTTATCTGCTTCCTCTCCTGTTTTTCTTTTGTCAGTTTGGCCAATGGTTTTTCAATTTTGTTAATCTTTTCAAAGAACCAGCTTTTGGTCTTGTTAACTCTTAATTGTTTTTCTATTCTCTATTTAATTCTGCTCTAATTCTTATTATCTCCTTTCTTCTGGCACCTGAAGGCTTCTTTTGCTGCTCTTTTTCTACTTGTTCAACTGAAGGGTTAATGCTTTGATTATGGCCCTTTCTTCTTTTTGGCTGTGTGCATTTATTGCTATAAACTGACCTCTGAGCACTGCTTTTGCTGTGTCCCAAAGGTTCCGGTAGGATGTGTTTTCATTCTTGTTTGATTCTATGAATTTCTTTATTCCATCCTTAATTTCTTCTATAACCCAGTAGTTTTTGAGCAAGGTGTTGTTCAGTTTCCATGTGTTTGATTTTTTTTCCTTGCTTTTTCTGTTGTTGATTTCTACTTTTATGGCTTTATGGTCAGAAAACCTGCTTTGTAATATTTCGATCCTTTGGATTTCGTTAAGGCTTGCTTTATGGCCTAATATGTGGTCTATTCTGAAGAATGTTCCATGTGCGTTGGAAAAGAAAGTATACTTGGCTGCTGTTGGGTGCAGTGTTCGGTATATGTCTATGAGATCAAGTTGGCTGATTGTAGCATTTAGCTCTTCTGTGTCTTTGTTGAGCTTCTTTCTGGATATTCTGTCCTTCACTGAAAGTGGTGTGTTGAAGTCTCCTACTACTATTATGGAGCTATCTTTTCAGTGCTGTTAGAGTTTGTTTTATGTCTCTTGGAGCCCTGTTGTTGGGTGCGTAAATATTTATTACAGTTATGTCCTCCTGGTGTACTGACTCTTTAATCATTATCTAGTGTCCTTCCTTATCCTTTGTGGTGGATTTTAATTTAAAGTCTATTTTGTCAGAGATTAATATTGCCACTCCAGCTTTTTTTTTTTTTTAAATATTTTATTGTACTTCAGGTGAAGGCTTACAGAACAAACAGTTTCTCATATAACAGTAGTACACATGCTGTTTTATGACTTTGGTTAACAACCCCACAACATTTTAACCCTCTGAATTCTCAGCTTTTTTTTTTTTTTTTTACACTCCTGCTCTTTTTTGAGTGTTGTTTGCTTGATATATTTTTTTCCATCCTTCGAGTTTTAGTTGGTTTGTGTCTTTTTAAGTCTAAGGTGTGTCTCTTGTAAGCAGCATATAAACAGATCACATATTTTTTTATCCATTCTGTGACTCTCTGTCTCTTTATTGGTGCATTTAGTCCACTTACATTCAGTGTAACTACTGATAGGTATTAGTTTAGTGCTGTCATTTTGATGTCTTTTTTTGTGTGTGTTGATCAGTTTCTTTGTTCCACTTAATTTTCTGTGCTGAGATGTTTTTCTTTATGTATTTTCTTTTCATCTTTTTCATTGTTGTTGATTTTGTATAACACATATTTTTTGGAGGACACAATTCAACTCATACCGATCTACTCTTTGGCCCCCAAAAATTCATGTCCTTGCCATATGCAAAACACATTCATCCCATCACATCATCCCAAAAGTCTTAAATCAACTCCACGTCCAAAATCTCATCTTTTGAATGATCTAAATCAAATATGGGTGAGACATTAGGCGTATTCCACCCTGGGGCAAAATTTCTCTTCATCTGTGAATCTGTGAAATCTACATTACACGTTAGCTGTTTCCAAAGTACAGTGGTGGAACAGGCACAAGGTACACATTTCCATTACAAATGGGAGAAATTAGAGGGCAAGAAGGAAATAACAAGGCACCAAGCAAGTTCAAAACCCAGAACAATTTACATAAGCTCTCAAGCCTTGAAAATAATCCTCTGCTCTTTGGGACCATCTAGGCAACGGCCCTACCCGCCAGACTCTGGGTGTCGGCCATGCTCTCTGGATTCTGGGTGGAGGCCCCTTCGCCCTGGGCTTCAATACTGCCTTCCAGGTCCACCGGAATGGCAACTCTGCTCCCTCGGCTTTGAGTGGCACCATTCCCCTAGATCATATAAGGGAGGATCCCACTTGGCCCCATTCTTCTGCCCCTTGGGCATGGCATCCCTGTCCCCTCAGCTTTGGGTGGTGGCCCCATCCCCCAGGCACACCTCAACGGCAGCAGCCCCACACACTAGAGTTAGCAAAGATCTCACTTCTTTGAAACCCAGGAGGCTGTGGCCCTACCCTTTGAGATCCAGGAGACTGTGGCCCTACCCTGTGAAACCCCAGAAGCCATGACCCCACCATCTGAGACTGAGAAGGTCCTGCTTCCTGTGATCCTTCCAACAGTTCTGTTGATCCTCCAAGCTGCTCCAGGAATGGTTCTTTCAGTGCCCAGTGCTGCCAGGGGAGGGGCTGCCAAGGCAGAAGCGTCACTAGTGTTGGTGTCACCCACCACCCGGTACAGTAACTTGTCACAGCGTACCCCACTGTCAGTCACTAAGATCAGTGTCACTCAATGTGGAAATGTCTCACCACCACCACAACTCCTCCCAGTCAGGATGTGGGCAGCCAGATATGGTGCTCACCATTGGGCGGAGAGGAAGGTCTCTGCCTTGGCCAATGGGAGACAGGAGGAGCTGTGGTGAGCTGTAGGGGCGGGGCTGCAAACGCTCAGCTCCAGCTGGCCCCACACAGCCTTGGCGGGAGGGGGGAGGGTGACATCATGAGTTATCACACAGGGTGGCACCAACCCTAGTGACATCATTGGGTTCTTTTCTTGGAGGACAATAGATGTAGCTACTTTGGCCTGTTTCCTGCCTGGAGAATTCTGAGATGCAGACAATGAGCATTCTCTCCTTTCATTTTCATTCTTTCTCTGTCCTCTTCAGTCTAAGCTGATGGGTTTTCTACTGTGGTAGCTGGGTAGATCCATCAGTCACAGGCTTAATCTCTTTAACAAAAGTTTGCATAGTCAAGTCCTTGGTGAAAATTCTAGGACACATGTCCTTAGTTTGCATAAGAAAGTTTTCCAAACCTTTACAAGTCTTGTTTTCATTTTGCACAGTTCATTTTTAAGTCCATTTATTTCCTCTTGTATTTTACTGTAAGTGACAAGGAGAAGCCACATGGCCCTTCTACTAAGATCTTGCTCAGAAATCTGCTTCAGCTCAACATCCAAGTTCATTACTCTCAAGTTCTACCTTCCAGCAAACATTTGAACATAATTCAGACAAGTTCTCTGCCACTACATAAAAAGCATAGCCCTTTCTCCATTGTCCAATCACATGTTCATCATTTTCTTTTAAAGCCTCATCAGAAGCACACTTAACGCCCACATTTCTAGCAACATTCTGTTGCTGGCACCATATGTATTCTCTAAAAGGAGAGAGACTTTCTCTAGAGCTCTCCTCACCTCCTTCTGAGCCCTCACCAGAATTGCCTGTGACATCCATAAGTCTACGAACAGTCTCTTCAAGGCAATCCAGGTTTTTACTGTTAGGCACCTTAAAACTCTTCCAGCCTTCACCCATTACCCAATTCCAAAACTGCTTCCACATTTTAGGTACCTGTTAGAGCAGCACCCTACTCTCGGTATCAAGTTCTGTCTTAGCTATCTAGTGCTGCTATAATAACAATACCACAAGTGGGTGGAATTAACAAACAAATTTATTTTCTCATGGTTTAAGCCAGAAGTCTGAATTCAAGGTGCCGGTTCTAGGGAAAGGCACTCTCTCTCTTTGTCAGCTCTGGAGGAAGGTCCTTGTTTCTTTGAGCTTCTGCTCCTGGGAGATCTTCATGTGACCTGGCATCTCTCATCCCCAATCTCTGCTTCTTTTCCTTGCTTGTTTAATCTCTTTTATATCTCAAGAGACTGACTTAAAATACATCCTACACTAACCCTGTCTCATTAACATAACAAAAACAACCCATTCCCAAATGGGATCATAACCACAGGCATACAGGTTAGGATTTACAACACGTATTTTGGGGGGACACAGTTCAATCCATAAGAATGACCCCATGTGTGTCAGAGTAGAACTGAGCTCCATAGGGTTTTCATGGCTGATTTTTGAGAAGCAGAACACCAGGTCTTTCTTCCAAGGTGCCTCTGTGTGGACCAACCTTTCGGTTACTGGCCAAGCACTTAACCATTTCCACCACCCAGGTATGTTAATATAAACACGTTTATACTTATTACATGTTGAAATGACAAGATCTTGATTAGGTTAAATAAAATGTTATTAAAATTAATTTCACCTGTTTCCCTTCACTTTTTTTAATGTGCCTACTAGGAAATTTAAAATCACACGGTGGTGTGCATTATATTTCCACTGGATAATGCTGGTCTTAGATGCTCCCCAAGAGTGGAGCCTGTCCAAGAAAGATTGCTGAAAGAAAGACCGAATGGTCACCAAAACAAGCTGGGCCTTGTTAGGCAGGAGTCATAAGCTCCCAGAGTAGAACTGCTGAGCGGGAAGGTTCCAGAAGCCCCCTGGGGCTAGGACGTCTTTCCAGCCCACCTCTTAGAGACAGCTCTAAGAGATCAGGCTGGGTTGCCCTGTCTCTGTCCCCCTCCACCCCCACACTGTCCTCCTGTCACAGGTCAAGGTACAGAGGTGTGGCAGTCACATGGGCTGCAATCACACCTTGTCAGGTGATGGAAGCGGAGCAGATGGGGGGAAGGGCTGAGGGTCTGGCAGCCAGGTGTCAGTCACCCTGGCCCATCCCTTCTCTCTCCCCCCATAGCTGACCAGTAACAACCTATTAGGTAACAACCCTATTGTTGTTAGATGATATCAAGTCAATTCCGACTCATAGTGACCCCATGTGACAGAGTGGAACTGCCCCACAGAGTTTTCTAGGCTGTAATCTTTACGGGAACAGATTGCCACGTCTTTCTCCCTCAAAAGTGCTGGGTGGACTCAAACCACTGATCTTTTGGTTAGCAGCTGAGCATTTAACCATTGTTTGAACCAGGGTTAGAGGAGTATTAAAAATCAGGCCAAAATGAGGCTTTCTCCTACATTTAATTAGAAGGCTCAAAAGAGGTGAAAGGAAAAAGTTTTCTATGTGACTCCATGCAATTTAATGCCCTGCCGGTGCATCCTGTACCACATAAGATGATGAACAGGTAGATGCAGTTACATCCCTATAACCAGGAAGTGAATTAACAAAAAAACCAACAAACACCCTTCGGCAGCCACACTGGCCTTCTCTCTGTCCCTCGTACTGGCCTGGTTCTACCCCAGCCTCAGCACGGGACCCTCTTCCCACCATCCACAGGTCCCTCCGTGCCTCACGGCCACGCATGTACAGCTCCCCGCCCTCCTCCTTCACAGTCCTCGTCTCAACCCTGCACGACTGTTTGTCTCTCCCTCTGGGCTGGAGGCTCTGTGAGGACGGGGCCCACTAGGGCCGTTTTGCTCTGCTGCACCCACACCCCACACACAGGGCCTGGCAAAGACCCTTCTTGTCTAAAAAGGCCCCTCGGGCCTGGCTCAGCATGCGGGCACACCACAGCAGGGACTCACCTCGGCCCCGGCCACTGCCCTCCTTGGCACGCCGGTACTGGTTCAGCTCTTTGGTGAAGTCGTCGTAGTCCTCCTTGCCCAGGTCCTCCTCCTCATCCCCCTCGTACTCCCCGTACTGCTCATTCTCATAGTCTTCGTACATGCCGTAGCCCTTGCTGTCCATCTTGGAGTAGGACTTCTTGGGCAGGGACGTGGGGTGCGACGAGGGGTACTGCTGGTGGGACTGCCAGGCCCAGGGAGAAAAGGGGAGAAGGGCTGAGTTGACTGCGCTCCCAGTCTGGACCTCCAAGACCCCAACCACTCCCTGAAAGGACACATCTCTCCATGTCACTCTGTTGTCCTCTGGGTCACACCACCAGTCCCCTGTCCCTCTGGGCACCACTCCTCCCCTGAGGGGCTGGGGGCACTAGAGGGGGACCAGACGTTTCTGTTCTTCGGAAAGAGCCACAGTTGGAAAGAAAACTAAGATTACAGACCCCACTATCCCTGAAGAACTGTGGGGACAAGAAGGGGCATTTCGCAGGGAGCTACAGCAAGACCATTTTGGGAGGGGGCCCAGCAGGCTCTAGGGCACTCCTCAGTCAAAATTTTCCTATGGCCTTGGGATTCAATTAATGGCCTGCTAGGCAACCAAATTAGAAAGCTATTTCAAATGACGCTTTCCAAAGTATGCTAGTGCCAAGTGGTACTGGGTGAAGACAGGTAGGTAGATGACAGACAGAAACAAAGGTTGGTTAGATAGACAGATAAAAAGACAGACAGACAAACAGTTGCCATCGGTCAACCCCAACGTGTGACCCCATGTGTGTCAGAGTAGAACTGTGTTCCACAGGGATTTCAATGGCTGATTTTTTGGAAGTAGATCACCAGGTCTTTCTTCCAAGGCACCTCTGGGTGGACCTGAACTGTCAACCTTTAGGTTAGCAGCCAATTTCGTAAACCATCTGCACCACCCAAGGCTCCCAGACAGACACATACACAAGTACTTCAGCAGATCTCAAATCCCTCAACCCTCAGTTCACAATCAAAAGTGTGCTGCGTTCCCTCCACTTCCTACGGTGCCCTGAGGCCCCTGCAGATTTGAGGCCGGAAGCTACATTAGTAGATCAATCTCATCTATAATATCTCATAAGAAATAATCCACTATAACGAATGATGATGAGTCACAGGATACCTGGGATAGCTTTGAAGAGCTGCTAACTTTAAAATATTTCTTACTGAAACTTGAAAATCCAAGCTGATTTTTTTTCTTTCTGCTTTTACTGGGGGAAGGAACAAATGGTACACAAACTTAACAAAGCACTGAAACTTAGGCTCCAACTCGGAGATATACTGAGAGAAGTACTTAACTTTTCATTGTACGACACTTGAGATAACTTACTCCCGTAACCATTTCACTGTCTTGCCAATTTTCCATAAAAGGCGATTTCTGAACAGTGGAAAAAGTCAGCTCTGACGTGGGCAAGTCAGCATCTTTCTCTGGGACATACTGAGTCCTGCCAATGCCATGAGGAAGAGGTAGCAAACAGAAGGATTAAGAGTATGGCTTATGCAAATCAGTTACTGCCTGGGTTCGAATCCCAGCTCCTCCACTTGAGAGCCGTGCAACCGGTTGACATTTTTTAGTCTCAGTTTCCTCACCATAAAATGGGGTAAGAATAATACCCAACCTCACCAGATTATGTGAGAAACTCCACATCAAGTACCAAGCAAGAATGCCCAGCATGAGTGAAGTAAGGGAGACACGAAAGGACAAACAGTGTATGATCCCACTTATATCCGTAAGGATCAAAACAGGTAGATGAACAGAGAACAAATTTCATTAGTGGTTACCAGGGGTGGGTGGAAGAGGAAGAGAGGGATTTATTGCTTAGAAGGTACTGAATTCCTGTTAAAGGTGATGGAAAAATTTGGAAATGACTGTCAGTGATGGTTGTACAACATGGGGAATTAGTATCACTGAATTGCACATGTAAAAATGGTTGAAATGGCAAATGTTTTGTTATATATACATATTTCACCATAGTAAAAAAAATAAAGCCCAGCACGCAGTAAGTGCTCAATAAACTCACCGGCGCATACGGGGGGCTGTACTCCCTGTACTTGCGGTGCCCCTTCTCACTGGGGCTGAAATCTGAGTCATCTGAGAAGTCGGAGAAATCATCACTGGAGGAGGCGTGGCGCTGGAACGACAGGGCAAGTGGACTTGGTGATTCTACAGCAGGCCAGCAGGGCCTCGCCACGCTGGCAGGGTCAGCCCCGGGACAAACAATGCTGGAACTTGCCGGAAAGGCCCTGGGCTTTACATGAGACACCTCACCTAGGGGCATCTAGTGGCAACAAAGCATGAGCTGCCAACTTTTTTTTAAAAAAAAAAGGTCTTTATCCAATTTAGGGAAGGAAAACATATTACTGAGTGCCCTCTGGGGCTGAAAAGACAGCTGGGCACCCGGGGCTCTCCGCGGCCTGGCATGAACCCTCCAGACCTACTTTGTGCTTGGATTTCCTCCTCTTCTTCGACCGCCTCTTCTCCTTCTCCCGCTCTTTCTTCCGCTTCCGCTTCAGCCGCCGGTGGGCCTTCTCCTCGTCTGAATCGCTGTGGTGCTTCTCCCCTTTTTCCTTCCGGCTCCTCTCTGGCCCTCCAGAGGTGTCCTGGGTTTCCTCGACCCCGTCATCCTCAAGTTCACCTTCTTCCAACTCACCATCTTCCCTACAAACCAACCCCAGAGCCAACGTGAGCGTGGGGTCTGAGAGAAGCGGCTAATGGCTTTGGTCTGGCCCATGCTGATAGGAGTGCAGGCTGAGAGTGAGAGCGGTCACACCCAGAGAGGCCGTGCGTCCCGTCCCTCATCCTCCCCTCCAAAGGACTGTGTCCAACCAGGCTCGGGGGACAGTGGAGGGGCTGAACTGCTAACATTGGGACAAATCTAACCTGTACTTCCAACAGGGTCCACAGAACTAGTGTTCTTAGGAGAGGAAAAACAGAGAGGTTCTATGGTAGAATGAGTTTAGGGAATCCCTGTCCTGAGGACTCGTCATGCTTAATACCACTACAAAGTTCTGAGGAGTCCTGCAGCCAAGAATCTTGCAGAGCTCCACTTCGGAGCACTTCTGAAACTCACTGGCCCACACGGGTCTTCTCACAGGAAACTCCAAGGAGCGTCCCGCACAAGGGGAGCACAGGGGAACATGGGGTTTGGGGTCACCCACTCGGCCCCAGTCACTAGAGACACCTGCGAGCTGGGTGTCAGTTTACCTGGGGGCTGGGGGGTGGCTGTGGACAGTGAGTAGAGCGAGCTGTGGTTCTGATCCAGGGGTGTCCCTCAGATTCCTGCCCCCCCAAACTCTAACTGGCAGGCCTGGGCTGTGGCCCATGAATACGGAAAATACTTTACAAAAGCCCCACTAAGAACACCGGTGAACAGGCCTGCTGGGCTGGAGGCAGGAAAAAGGGGGCAGGGGTCGGGACATGGCCCACCCCGTCCCCTCCTGGTCCTCACATGACTACAACACAAAGCATCACTCATAGCTCACCTGCTGCCAGCCCGCCTCTCTTTCCCTCCTGACTCCCCCTGGCTCATCTCATCTCCAATCTCCCCATCCTATGGTTTTCCTGACTTCATCTGCTCCCTTCCCCATTATCCCAATCCCCAGTACTTAAAAACATTAAAGTGCTCTCTGAACATGATTGACACTGCAAACAGGATGTTCTAGGCACCTAGTGGGTGGGGTGAGGTGGGGAGGGGTAGGGGGTGATAAGGGTTCAGAAGGGAGCCACTGGATAAAGAACCCAGCTTCTGAGCCAAACCCACAGACACAGTTGTCACAAGTACAGGAGCTAGTTAAAAAACAAAAAGTTACTTAAGTTCTTCTTGAATGACCATGGGAAGGTTTATGGGTCAGAGCATAAAAATTCCTCCCATCACAATCAGGACACAGAAAGATGAGGGAGAAAAAGTAAAGGGTACCACCGGGAACCCCGGGGTCTAAAAAGATAACCAGATAACCAGAGAGAGAACTGCTTGAAGTGCCCTCACCGCTCAGATAGGGCAAAGATCAGCCCAGGATAACAAGCTAATTAGGCTCCCAAAGGTTCTAAGCCCCAAGGACCTCTCCAGAACCCTCCACGCTCCTTCCCTGTCTTCCTCAGTGCTGTTCCCACAACGTCAAGGAGGCCCAAGAGAGGGGCTCACTTCCAATTCAAAGGGCACGGGTCCGGCTTAAACCCAAGGAGCTCAGCTCCCCAGATACTCCTGACAGAGGTCAAGGGCAGCTCTCAAGACACAAAATGCTGGACACAAAACTCTTTCTGATGATTAAAAGAAAACAACAAGGAGAGGGGACCAAGCTGTGCCTGATGCGGCCTCCTGGTAAACCACATGGCTGCCCTGGGCAAGAGGGCTGGGTGCGGGTGAGAAGCCAGTATTCTAGCCAAGTGAGCGAGGCACCTCCCAGCTTGGGTGTGGCCCCCCAAACAAGCAGGGAGCAGGAATCCCACTGGAAAGAGGCACCACTGCCAGGGTTGCCTTGCCCCAATTCAAAGCACCTCTGACTGGGGAAACCGGTTTCCTCCAGCTCCCCAACCCCAGCGCCATTCGGTGACACGGCAGACTTCCCGCAGCCTGGAGTTGCGTCAACACTGGAAGAATGGTTACTGGGACAAACCCAGCAGCAGCGTGCTCTGATAGGAACACTGTGGGCAGCCAACTCACCACACCTCACAGGAATGCAGGGAGGCAAAGCCAGCCAGCCAGCCAGACATCATGGCACCGGGAAGGGTCAGAAAAGGCCCCGTAAGGACAAGCTAAACAGCATCATGCTCAACTGTTTAGAGTATCAAGGAAAAAGCTGAAGGGGGACCCAGGGTAGGGACGGAGGCAACACTGGGCAGAAAGTACACAAAACCCCAGAGCAGGGAAACCCTTGGAAGGCGGGAATGGCCTGGCCCCTAAAAAACTAGATTAAATAAAATAAAGCCCAGAGCAGCAATGAGCAGAAGGCCCCGCTGGAATCTGGAGAAGCTGGTCAGAGCTGGAAGGAGCACCAGAAAGAATCAACCCTTGTGTTTCAGACACGAGGAACTTAAAGGGGACAGGTGAAGGGACTTGTTGGGGACAGACAGCCAGGAAATGATGGCAGCAAAAGCTACCTCGTTCCCTGACTCCAAGCTGGGAGACTTCTATGACTTGGGGAGATGGAAAGGGAACTGGGGACTGCTCATCGTCTGCCAACTCGTTGTCCCTCTGACTCTTCACTCCCCCACCCCCTGCCAAGCCAGAAGCCACTGTCAGCTCCACTATGCAGAGGGCGACAATGAAATCGCGGAAGGTCCGGGGCCTGAGCAGCAGTGCCTAAGCCCACGCACTTCATTCAGGCCACAAAGGTTTCTTGAGCACCTACAGGGTGGCAGGTGCTTTACCCTCACTCCCTCCTGGTCTGCACCTTCCTTGTAGGTCAAAGATGCAAATGACAAGAGCCACAGCCCACAAAGCCGTCTCCCTGATAAACAGGGCAGGTCAAAGGGACCAGAGCTGGGCAGGATCCTCAGACACCCCCTCACGGGGAAGCAGTGACAGGTGAACGTCTTGCCCACGGTTCACTGAGGCCTCCACCCTGACTGGCCTGGACTAAGGCACAGGCTGCTCCACATCTAACGCCTGGGGGCAGAGGGACAAGAAACCATCCGAAGAACTCCAAGAGCCTTAACCGTCAAGGATGATTCTAGAAGAAAGCCTTTCCATTCCAAAGGACTCACCAACGCAGCAAAGTCCAACACTCCACTCTCCACCACAAAGACTTCTAGCCACAGAGGGACTCCCTGCATTAACCACATTAACCATCCCAGGCGTTTCTGGGCTCAGTGAGACTCAAACACGCAACTTTTTACAAAACGGATGATAAATGCTTGGAACTCTGTTTCCATAGAGTTGGGGGGGAAGGGACGAAAAATAAACAGGATTAAAAAAATCACTGGTGGTTTATGGAAGAGGAGAGACAGGACACTGGAGGGAACGATGACACCTGACTGATCACTGTGTGCCCTTGGGGCCACTGGCCTCCCCAGGCTCCCGTCTGCCTCAGAGCAGGAGCTGGGCCAGGGGTGCCCTCTGATGACAATGGAGATGCCCTCCCAGCTGTATGTCCTGCGTGACTAAACCAGCTGCCGTCAAGTCGATTCCAACTCATGGCGACCCCATGTATGTCAGAGTAGAACTGTGCTCCACAGGGTTTTCGATGGCTATGATCTTTCAGAAGGAGATCACCAGGCCTTTCTTCTAAAGTGCCTCTGGGTGGACTGGAACCTCCCACCTTTTGCGCCACCCAGGGACTCCTGCACAACTAAACCAAAACCAAACTCGATGCCGTGGAGTCAATTCTGACTCACAGAGACCCTAAAGGACACAGGAGAACCACCCCCACAGGGCTTCCAAGACTATCAGCTTTACGGAAGCAGAATGCCACATCTTTTTCCTGTGGAGCCGCTGCTGTGTTCAAACCGCCAACCTTTCAGTTAGCAGCCAAGCGCTTAACCACTGCACCACCAGGGCTCCTTCCTGCACGACTACTGGAGTCTCATTATTGTCTGCAGACTTTAACAGGAAAAAAAATATTGAGCCGACTGGGACAGAGCGTAGAAAGCCTGTGGGCCACCGACACCACTGCACAACAGCCGTTTCCACAAAACAGCAACCAGGTCTAAGCGGAGCCACTTAACAGACTGCCAGCGCAATCCATGTCAGAGTGGGATTAAATACCAGAGGGAACATGCTTAACAGACTGTGACATAATCCCCCAAGAAAAGTGAGGGAAGCCCCACTGCGCTGATAGTTTAAATCTAGGCCTGCCAAGCCCTCTTGAGACAAGCAGGCAGAGAAAACCCTGCAAAGGCAGACTAGGCAGAGACTGCTTGATTTCAGGGCCTGGACTGTCAGGGCCCTGGTACCTGCTGGAGCCATCGGGGCCAGGAAACCACCCCTTTCGGAATTGGACCCCAGGAGGCAACGGGCAGAGGCCAATGCCTTGCCTAGAGGCAGTTCTGCCTTGTGCCTTCTGGACTAAGCTTCCAGGGCATTTTCCAGTTGCATTTTCAGAGCTAGTGCTAGCCCTTGGGTTCTTTCTCTGGGGTCAAGGAATAAATCTGGATGCCCATTCATTATAAAGAAATGGCTACTGGGCCAACTCCAGAAGGCACAAAAGGGCGTTGGGTTCATCACGTACCATGCACTTGGCAAAAACAGTATTTGGTAAAGAAATCCTATGTCCCCAAACTAAGCTAGCACTATTCACCATTCTCCGGATTTGGGCACCAGGCTTCTTGCTCCCTTTTTTGCAGACCAGCATAACCCAAATGGCTGTGCCTCTTCCCTGTACCAAGAGCCATGTGTGCTCTTGGTACTGAACCTGAGTCTTGGTTTTCTCAGCTGTAGGATGGGATAACAGTAATACCTACTTCAAGGGACTGTGAAGATTAAAACAAGACAATATGGATAAAGTCCTTGACGTGGGGGCCAGGCACAAAGTTGTTGTTAGTTGGGTGCCACTGAGTCAATTTTGACTCATAGTGACTCTATGTGACACAGTAGAATTATCCCAGAGGGTTTTCTAGGCTATAATCTTTATGAGAGCAGATTGCCACGCCCTTTCTCCTGCAGAACTGCTGGGTGCGTTCAAACTGCCAGCCTTTCAGGTAGCAGCCGAGTGCATGACCATTGCACCACCAGGGCTCCTTAAGCACAAAGTAAGGACCCGATAAACAGTAGCTATTGCTTTTAAGAAGCACCCAGCTCCAGCATGCCTCTATGTGGAGAACCCTAACTAGGATGGGGTGCTCAATGGAAAGAAAGCATCTTCTCTATGGGGAAGGTACAGTCAACTTCTCTTCGGTGGTGGTGCGGCTAACTGTTGGCCAAGACGTTCCCACCTCACTCAGCCCTACCATGCCTGCACAGTCCTCTCCCAACAAATCCTGCTGACAAAACTGACAAATTAACACCTCCCCTTCTTCATCTCTCGTGGGGTGGTACCAGAAGGCACAGGGGAAGCTGGCCTGCAGGAAGATGGGACAAAGGGCCATTACAAAAATGAAGCTTGTCCACGTGGAAACTGGAAAGTTAAGAGACTGAGACGGACATTGAAAGGGGCCCAGGTTTATGGATCTACCTAATTTAAAAAAAAAAAAAAAAAAAAGGTAAAACACAACAAAAAGATGGAAACTCATGGGAGCAGTGGCTGTTACCTGAAGATCATGAGAGCCCTTGATAAGAGGCGGCTAGGTTAATGTGAAGGTCAAGGTTATGATCATTAACTGCCCAAACTCTCAACAAACTGCCTGGGTAGGCTCGAAATGACCCATTAAGTAGGGACAAAATTACAAAAATTACAAGGAGGCTCCACCTCTTCAAATGTTTAACGACGGCCCTAGATGCAGAAGTCCAGAATCCCCAAATGCGACCCTGTGGGATGGTCGTTTACTAAAAGGCATGGAGCTTTTCCTTTAGAAAACTGGCTCAGGGCCCATGCCTGAGGAAGGCCACATGAACTTCCCTCAGTTTATGGTGAAGCGGTCTCAAGAAGGGGGGCAACCTCACTGAGGGATTTTCAGAGCCAGGAAATTCTTGAACTAAACCTCTGGGTCTTACACATGTTTTTCAGTGTCCCTACTACCTAGGTTCATCGACCAGAAATCAAGAGCAAATAGCTCTGTGTCTCCCTTCCCTTCAGCATTCTCAGGCGTGGTCATAACCCCCCCTCTGTGACTGCACCATCTCCATGGCAACATGAGCATACACAAGCCAACCACAGGGAGAAAAGAAACCCAACCACCAGCATCCTGAACCCCTCACTTCCATGGGATGAAGACAGCCTGCAGGGTGCTGGAATACGAATTCAAACAAACCTATCTATCATAAAAAGTCAGCACGAGAAGATGGGAGAAATTTGAACCCAGACTGGTATCTGAGATGTTAAGTATTGTTCATTTTGCTGGGAATGATAATGGTTTTGTGGCTATGTTAAAAAAAATTCTTAAGAGATTCAAACTGAAGTATTTATGGGTAAAATGAGATGAGATCTCGGAGCTGCTTTAAAATACACAAGGGAGATGGAGGAGGGAGTTAAGATGAACCAAAAACTGTCAAAATGTATATAATCGTTGAAACTGGTAGATGGGTATACGCAGTTCGCTATATTATTTTCTCTTCTCTTGTGTATGTCACTTTCCATAATAAAGTTTAAAAAGATGCCCCAAGTGCTTGGGACAACCTCAGCAACATGGGGAAAGACTGTTGAGGTCCTCAAGAAGTTCATCTCCCAGAAATTTCAAATACCAGCAGGGTCACTCGTAGTGGATAGGTTTCAGCGGAGCTTACAGACTAAGACAGACTAGGCAGAAAGGCTTGGCAATCCACTTCCATTAATTAGCCAACAAAGCCATATGGATCACAATACGATATTGTCCAATATAGTGCTGGAAGATGAGACACCTAGTTTGAAAGGCACTCAAAATACACAGTGGCTACAAAGTACTCAAGCATACCAACCATCTTGAAGATGGCACAGGACCAGGCAACATTTTAATCTGTTTTACACAGGGTCGCCATGAGTTAGAACTGACTCAACAGTGGCAACAACGGTAACAAGCCTATGTGGAAGTAATTCATTAGCTTCCCCATTTTACAGACAAGCAAAATGAAGCTCAGAGACAGGAAGAAATTTGCCCAATGGGTCACAGTTAGGAAGAAGCAGAACTGGAACCTAAGTCCAGGACTTTCTGACCCCAAGGCCCAGATCTTAGCCTCTAACCTTAAAGACAACTAGAAATTATCTGGAAAAGAATATTTTACTCCACAGATCAACTGACGAAACAACTCCTATCCTGAAATTTATAAGTGAGTTAGAAAAGTAAAACATGTATACATAAAACAGATTATATAAAACAGTATTCCAAGAAATGCCAAAATGAGGTACTAAGACATTTGGCAAGTTCCTTAAACACTTTGTGCCATTTCCTCAACTGTGAAGCAAAAGCAATGATGGAATCTCCCAGACAGGCTATGGGGAGAATTCCAGAAGACCATGCAAATCAAGTGCTTAGCAACAACCTGGCGCAGAAGAAATGCTTTGGAGTAAAACCATCTCAATGCAAAGACAAGAGACCAATACTATTCTCCCAATATCTGAATTAAGGGAATTGGGGCATAAACAAATCTGACAGAGGACATATTGGATAGTTTACAGAATAAGAGGTATGCAGGCAGGAATCCTAGTGAAAAACCAAATGGAACTTCTCCCAAAACAGCCTGAAAGCAATGCAAGCAATGCAAACCCGCGAGGTAGAAAGTCCAAAGTCGCCCAAAAAGGGAAGGAACGCCTCACCCCCGAACGTGCAGTGTCCATAATGGGGTTAGTCCAAGGACACAAACCTCTCAGGCAGAACATTCTCTTTTCTATAGCGCTTGGAATTTAGGGTCACCAAGAAAAGCCAGCCTGCCGGAATAACCGTGCTGCTGCATCCACAGTCACTAGCTTTGCCTGAGTGGCACTCTTCTGCTCCTACTAGCTCAGGAAACAGCTCATATTCTTAAGTAAAGGTATCTCTTGCACACGCCTGATAAATCTTTCGCTGTCTAGTAAACTTCCCGACGCCCTCTAATCCAAGTTCCTCCCGGCCAAGGAACCCCTGAAATTTGCTTCTCAGCAACAAAAGAGTCTGCTAACCCCTTCGTCTCATGCCAACCATGCTTTGGATAGCTTAGAGGTAGGAAAATGCTGGTTTTCATCGAGGTAGGGTCGATTTCTATTAGTCCAGAACAGAAAGGTCTAATCATTTAACTTGGGACCTAAGATATTTCCTTGTTGGTAATTATAATTTTTCAGAGAAATCAATTTGGTTCCATATATTCACCAAAGTATTAATATTTTCCTCTAATAGGAGACCTGGATCTAGGAATACTGAGATTACTTATTCATTTACCACTAAATAATTTCTTACAAAGAACTGCAATTATCTATACACAACTGTAAGGAGCTCTGGTGGCACAATGGTTTAAGTGCTCGGCTGGTGCTTCAAACCCACCCAGTCGCTCTATGGGAGAAAAGCTGTGGCAATCTGCTCCCATAAAGATTACAGCCTAGAAAACTCTATGGGGCAGTTCTACTCTGTCACATGGGGTCACTATGAATCAGAATAAACTCAACGGCACCTAACAACACCACATACAAATATAGGTCCCTGGGTGGCACAAACGATTTGCATTCAGCTACCAACATAAAGGTTGGTGGTTCGAACCCACTCGTTCACATTGCAAAAGAAAGACCTGGCGATCTGCTTCCATAAAGATTTCAGCCAAGTAAGCCCTATGGAACAGTTCTACTCTGCAACAAATGGGGTTGTCAACAGTCAGAATCAACTCGATGGCGATGAGTCTGGGTTGTTTTTTGGATATGCAACTATCGGATGACTTCAGGTCAACTGTGGCCTCCTTGAGGGCAGACACAAGGTTCTCAGTTACTCTGGATGTCCAAGGACCCAGCACAGTATCAGGGACAGATGGGTGGGTGCTCAAGACACATTCTGAATGAATGAGGCATCAAGCTCCACTACCCGCATCCTTTTTTCAATTTCATCATCACAGATAACGGAAAATTAGCAAGAAGCCCCCTTCAACCACCTGGATCCCTTAAATATCTGATGAGGCCACTGAGGGGTTGTCTTTAGTCACCAAGTGTTTTTCGACGGCTTTCTGGGAGGCCAGAAAAGGGCCAACAAGAGCCCCTGGGCGCATGGTGCATCTACCAAGCAGGAGAGAGAGGCACTGGTCGGTCCCTCCCAGGGATGCAGCCTGTCATCCTCCACATTGCTGAGAGGCTGCAGGTAATGCAATTGCTCTGGTTCCCGCGCGGTGGCAGGGCCTGGAAACCTAAGGAAACTTAAGCCCTGGTGTCTGCTAGGAAAATGAGGAGGGCAATAATCCAAACCACCTGTGACAGACATCCAGCCAAGTGACACTGGTGCTGGGCTCAGCTCCCTTGGGTCAGCCATAGCAGGGATGTGTGAGCTGTGAGCCACTTCCGCACTGAGCCTCCAGAAGTCTCCAGTTACTTCTAATGAATGAAAATCCCTTTGATTTAGGGGTTCAAAAGCCCAGCCTAATAAAAAGCTGAGAAGGAGTTGCCATCATGGGGATAAGAAGGAATGGGAGGGCTTAAGGGCCTTCTGCTCAGCTCACCAGCTTGTGGAATTATTTGACCCTAAATTCTGCATATGTAACTTAGATCCCACGCAAAATTAACGCTTACAAAGTTAACTCAAAATGCAGGGTATTAAGGGGCACTTAGTCTCTGTTAAGGGTGATGAAAAAAACTGGAAACAGACAGTGGTGATGTCTGCACAACATGGTAAGCCTAATTAATGTCACTGAATGGTATCCATAAAAATAGTTGAAATGGGCAAATATTATATATTTCACCACAATAAAAATTTTAAAAATGCAGAGTAAATCCTATCATTGATTTTACTCTACATACATAAAATATTGAGAATGCACATGAAGAACAGATGATGTCAGAATACAAAAAAATGAGTGGACACCTTTCACTTCAGAATATTTAAGTTGCTTTTTTGTTTTTGGTATTAGTGAAACCAATGTCATAACCGAGTATCAACGAATCCAATTCTGCTACAAAAGAATTCATGAAAAGAAAGGCCTGTTCATTCGGGTTTAAAGGAACCCTAAAAAATATAAATAAAATGCTAGCTTTCCTTTAGAAACTAAATACTCATTCACGAAAAATACACCCCAACCACACTATAATATTATCTTTGGAGTCAAACATATGGAACTGCCTTCAGGGTGAGATAACCTTAAGACTTGAGTCCTTTTAAAACTTGGGCAGTTAACTATCCTTGGGCGCCAGAAAGACTGTCCTTCTACAGAGTTGTACTCTTATCAGAAACTGTGCTATAGCATGGCATTCCAAGGTATACTACAGTATTCTCATTCTAGAAACTGGCTCAGAATTAATTAACCACGCCCATGAAAACATAAGCTCACTTATTGGTGGGGATAGAAGAAATACCACTTATCCATGACCTAATTCAAGAGAAATGACTCCACAAAACAAACCCCTTTTATTTGGAAAAATAAATGCTTACAAAATTTTTCTTTTATTAAAAAGCCCAGATTTGGGCCTCTATATTCACTAGACAGAGCCAAACTGCAGGGATGATGGAGCCGCAAAGGGCACTGAGGGGACTGGCACACCTCTGAGGCCAACTTTAAAGGGAATACATGCATTCTGGCTCACTCATTACCACCACCACCAGCCGCTGTACACACCACACTAGCACAGGGTGGTAAACTTTTTCCATAAAGAGCCAATTAGTAAATATTTTAGGCTTTGTAGGCCATACGGTCTTTGTCCTACCTACGCTACTCTACTCTTGGGAGTGCAAAAACAGCCACATGCAAAAGATACAAATAGTGGTGGCTGGGTTCCAATAAAACTTTATTAACAAAAGCAGACAGGGTGAGCTCTATCTGGCCCAAGGGCCATAGTTTGCTGTCGCTATGAGTCAGAATCAACTCCACGGCAACAAGTTTGGTTTGGTTTTTGGTATTAGATGTGGAGTCTCTGGGTGGTACAAATGGTTAAGAAGCTCGTCTATAAACAAAAGGGTGGCAATTCAAGTCTATCCAGAGACACCTGGAAGAAAGGTCTGCTGATCTACCTCCCAAAAAATCAACCGCTGAAAGCCCTAGGGAGCACGGTTCTACTCTGACACACACATGGGGTTACCAAGTCCACTGGTTATTATGGTACTAGATGCAGTGGCTTTCAAACTTTTTTGACTTTGACCCACATCTCCTTTACATTTCTATCAAACAAAAGCTGCGCAAAGCCACATTCAACCTTTACCTCACTCTGCTTTCTCTAGCCTCTCCCGTTTCTGATTTTCAAATGTGGGAAACGACTCAATAAACGAACTTCATATCTGGTGAATGGCTGCAACCTGTAGTTCGAACAATATCTTACCAGACCAATGACAGCATTAACGGGTCTGGGGCTTGGGTGTGGCTACAGGCAAACAGCTTCTAACCCTGACTCCACCACCGGCTGACTCTGCGACCTTGGACCAGTGCCTCCACCTCCCTGCTTCAGTTTCTCAGCAGTAGGGCTGGGGTGAGGGTTAAAGGAGTTACCGCATGTGAAACATTCAGAACAGCCCCTGGCAGGTAATCTTTGAACCTCACACCAACAGTACACAAGAACCGGTCACACCTTTAGGAAGACAAGGAGACTGACTCAGGATTCGAAGAACTCAGGAGTCCCGTCCAGTCTGCCTGACTACCATGTCCACGCCCCATCTACCACTCCCCATCCTTTCTCGATCACAAGAGGGCAAAGGCTGGTGTGGAGGGAACAGGGCCACATCCATGCCATATTAAGCTTTATGGCTCTGGTGTTTATTGTTTCTGGAACCACCCAAGACCAACAAGCCGGGGAAGGGGAACCAAGTGCTCACTCTCCCAATGGATCTGCCTGTGATCTAGCCACTTAGCCTAACCTTACAATTAATTTTAAGGCATCTACTTTACAACTGGGTATTAGGGAGCTGAGGAGCCACGACAGTGGTTAAGCACTAAGCTGCCTACCAAAAAGTCTGCGGTTCAAACCCACCGGCTGTACCGCAGGAAAAAGACGTGGCAGTCTGCTTCCATAAAGATTACAGCCTCGGAAACCCTGTGGGGCAGTTCTACTCTGTCCTACAGGGTCGCTATGAGTCGGAATCGCCTCGACGCCATGGGTTTCATTTTTGGGTATCAGTGAGTTGCAGCAGCAGCAACAAGCTCTTATCGTGGCCAGAAGCTACAGAAGGCAGATTAGACAGGGAAGGAAACGTCACGCCTGGTAACCGCAGTACCAACCCTTGCTAACTCTTAAAAATTGCTCAAAGGAAAAGTGTTCCTTGTACACTCTGAAAACTTTTCTGCTCCCAGGAAAGCATGGGACAAGTCTGGTTGCTGAATAAACAACGCCTTAACTGACTCAGCCAAATTACAAAAGCGGGTAGAATCTTGGAGCTGGGACAGATCTTGCTCATTTCTCTCAGAGACTTTGGAAAATGAAAAGAAACCCCACCAAACCTACTGTCTACTAGTCGATTCTGACTCACAGTGACCCTCTAGGACAGAGTAGAACTGCCCCGGAGGGTTTCCCTAGGCTGTAATCTTTACAGAAACAGACTGCCATGTCTTTCTCCCGTGGAGTGGCTGGTGGGTTCAAACTGCCAACCTTTCAGTTAGCAGCCAAGCACATAACCACTGTGCCACCAGCAAGAGGGCAAAGGACTCACCTAAGGTGCCATGACTGGCTGGCAAAGGTATGAGGTTCTAGAACCCTGGTCTCCCAGTTCTCAGGAAGCCTACCAAGGTAGTATCACTGACCCAGATTCTAACTGCAAAGGATGAACACAGGCAGGTACAGCCAGCATAAGCTCAAGACAGTATGACTCTTTTTGCACCTATAATAAGAACACTGAGCAAGCAAGACATGGTGCAAGATGGTTTCCACTTAGTTTCAACCCCAATCAGCTCCTTACAATTAACTCACCAGAACCCTAAAAGCTGACTTTCTTCAAAAAACACAGACATCTTTCTCCTTCTGTATACACACCAGGCTGTTAAGTTCTATTCAGAATTTCTCTCTAGTAGGGAAAGCCGGAAGATACAAAAACCAAGATCCACTGAATGCCAGGCATTGTGTGGGTGTTCGGCACGTACCCGTCTGACCGCAATGACCCTGACAAGTGGGCATTATCCGCAATGCCCACTGCACACTGCCAGGGAGGGGCCGGGCCTGAACACAGTCTTATCTGACTCCACAGCCCACGCACCTTCCTTCATATCCTGTTACCACCTCCAACGTCCAAATAGATGTCGCCACTTGCCATACAAATAGGGAGCTGAGTCACCAATTCACACTGACGCAAAATGATAAAAAATACGCACAAGAATGAGCCTCCATGCAGAGCAATTTTAGCCAGGAGAAGCAAACTATGCTCGGAGCAAATATCCTGTGTTCTGCTAAAAAATTATTCCAATAACAAGATGCAGCTAAGTCCATACCAACCAAGACGCCACATGACTTCATTTCTGTCATCGCCTGACTAAGTCACCCCACGGGTGATGTGCCAGAATCTATTTAAAAACTGTCCACCAAACCTCATGTCATATCTGTATCAATGCACAAAACCTCAGCCAACTACCAATGTCTTAAAAGACCACATCTATGCTAACTACTACGAACAAAAGAGGTCTGCAGCAGAGACTAGGCCAATAAATTTGGAAAGCCAAATCCATCCCCAAAACAGTCTTTTTTTAACATCCAATTTGACTTTATATGCCACCCAGGCAAACTTGACAGAGTGCCTCATCTCATTTCTATTACATGTTAACTATGAAACTGGTCTCAAATCATTTCGTCTGACAGGAGACCATTCCTATAGGTCCTTGTATTGGCTGATTAAATACAACTGCCAGAAACCTCCAGATCCATTCTTTCTCTTATACTGTGTCAGTAACTGTGCTGCCAAGGTACAGGTGAGCGCCTTGAAACTCAAGCTATTTCACTTACTACTTGCTCTGAATTATTTTGCTCTGTCATTCAACCTCCTAACATGGGTCAGAAGCAGTTGCTACAGCATTAACCAATACCTGTCAGATCCAAAATGTGGTTCTCTGGAAGACGGTTTGACATACAGCCATCCATCCATAAGGGCTTGGAAACTGTTTCAATAGCGATTTTAGCCACACAGGTATTTACTGTAATTGGATCTGGTCTACATGATGAAGTGTTTCTAGGGACTAGACAACCAAAAGAACGTAAAGTGAACACGTAAGGCAAACCCGAGACAGCCATTTCTCTCCCACCAGGAAAGTAAAAGATTAGAGACCTATCTTAAGAGCAAGGAGCAGAGATGGAGGCATTATTAACTGACAGATTACTAACTCAGCCCAATATATGGAATCGTCTACGTCAACATATGGAAACATACAAGTTCAGAGTCAATTGTTCATCTCTAACTTGCCACACAGTAAACAGCCGGGAAAGCCTTCACTTCCACAGGCGCAAAACAATTTTCCCTTGGGATCAGGCTTCCTGGCTAAAGAAAAGCCACAGTAATGGCTTTCTCAAACAGCTAGCAGGTTTTTTTCTTTTTTAAAACAAAATTAAAAAATCTTAGCTTGTAAAGAATCAAATTTTAAAACTTCAGAGCAAATCAAAGCCCCATCTGAGAGACAGGACAAACTGAATTAGAAAGCCCTTTTGGGGAATCATTTTTTCTGTTTTGAAGAGCAAATTAGGGGTGGGGGAAGTTAAAAATAAAGGGATGTAATGATAAGAATAATCACAACTGATTTTGTTGCTACTGGGAGATATTTTAGATTTGTTTTCAGATTAAACCTCTCACCCGAGAAAATAAAAATTTAAAAGGTTACAAGTGTATAAGATTTGCTGTTAAATCAGGGATTCTGAGTGACACCCTTTTCCTTTTTTTTTGCAACATCCATTAATTTGAATTTTAACTAATACTGGTACATCAGTTTGGGAAGAAGGGGGATAAAAAGCAGTACTGTGACATATCAAAAACAAAGATTACCAAAATACAGTTTGGCATTAATTACTGGGGCTTCTTGAACTTGATGGATGAGATTCCTTTGAGAACAGAAAACAATAAACCCTTGTGTTGCTAAGCCTGAGAGCTTTTAAAATGTCAGGGGAAATATTTTTAAATTCTCAAACTTAATGCTAGAATTTGCACTTATGAAGGAAATCTCATTTCCTTCACATTTCATCCTAAAAGTAAATTTTAAGTAAACATCCCTCTACAGCTTTGTAGCATTTGAAACTTGGAAGGTTGACCTGTTAGATTCCAGTTTCAGCTCTTGGCTCCTGGAGAGGGAATTTCACAAAGGATGGGAAACTTCAAATAAACTCTTTCCGCTGCCCCTGCGCACTGATTCATGTGTTCAGTTTGTGCTTCAGACACTTTTTGCAGGATACTGTGCTGGGTAGACACTTCTTTCCCCCATCACTGATTTTCGATGCTTAAGACCAGTTTCCTGGCAGTTGTGAACATATTAAGAGGAAGAACAAAATAAGGGCATAAATTGCAGTTTAGATGTTTCCTGATCTACCACTGAGTGAATTTTGTTTCTTATAAGAATGGAAAGAAGGAAACAGAATCTTACTTTTGGAGGGTAACAGGGCTGTGTGGCAAAAAGTTTTCTCTAACAAAGTATGTCAGGAACCAAAAGTGGCGAAGAGGGAAAATGGAACTTCAACGTGTTTTGGCTTTGGATGGAGAAACTTATGCTTGTAAAACACATCAGAAATCAGAAGTACAGTGTTTGGTTCTGCAAGTCATTTCTGTTGCTGTTTTTTTCCTTGTTTTTTCCTTGTAGGGGTGGACTGGGGGCTGGAGGAAGTGTCCTCTCCACCATGACTGGGCGTGTAACACGTTCACATCAACTTTTCAGGGTCAGGCATGTGCTTTCGAACAAAGGAGCAGTGGAGACAGGCAGGGGAAGAGATTGGGGCTTGACAGTTTACAGATTTTGTGCTTAAACAGTACTTTACAAATGACTTGCTCAATTTAAACGTCCATCACCGTAAGAGACAGTGGAGAAAAATGAGGAAATTGCATCTACTTGAACCACAATCTTTTCTTGGGGGAGGGGTGGTGCGAGGGGCAGAACATTAACTTTGATGCAAGTATCATAAACCAAAGTCAGTAACCTTGTCTCCTGCAAATGGACTTTTCTTCCAAGATGAAAGCTGGAGACAAAGCAATGGACTGAAATGAAGAGATGCCAATGGTTTGAAAATGTAAGGGCCTCTTACATAGGTTTTTGTCATGTTACAGTCACACACTTTTTTGGGGGAAGAGGGAGAAAACTGTGTACGTTAAATTTAAAAAATTAAACATTGAAAGGATGTGCAACTCTAAAAGGGCTCCACAGGGTTAGAATCCTGATTGCAACATATAAATTCACTTTCTCAAGCATCACTTTGGTCTACAGGTTAGGAGGAAGGCAGGCAGGAAAGGGACAAAAAGAGGGAGATAACCGAATTACTCAATAAAAGAGGCTACTTACCATCCCAACCCACTGTAAGACATACACTTCTGACATAAGAGAACTCCTTAGAGGTCGAATAAATCGTGTAAGCACCTTTGGGTAATGCACCTGCCCCTGGAGAGAGGGCCAGGAAACCGACGTGGGCTTAGCGAACAGACCTTTGCTAATCTGTTTATTTCCTTGAACTGGAGTCAGGCTGCGATGGGCTGCGATTCCCAAGACGATACATTTAATTAGAACAAAACAGAACAAAACAAAAAAAAAAAATTTTTTTTTGTAAAAGCTCACCAAACTGCTGCACTTGTGTCTCTGAATGTGGGTGGCATTTCTTTTAAAAGGCAAAGTATGGTCTGTGAAGGAGAAAGGGAAAAGGGGAGGTGGGAGTGGGGAGAAGGGGCCGTGGCGCCTGGCTGGGAGGCCCTGGTTGGGACCTCCGTCTAGGGGAGGGTCCTCCGCTGCTCCCAGGCCCAAGCTGCGACGGGGCAGCCACCAGACCAGGGCGTCCCCCCCCCCCCCGCCCCCCGCCAGACTCGCCTTCCTGCCGGCTGAAACCCTCCTTCCATCGCCAAACCCTCTCCACAGACTCTTCTTTCCTTCCTGCCCCTGCCCCGCCAAGAAAGGGTGAGCGAACCCTGCACCCCGAGATTCCTTCTGTTCGAGCAGGGGAAACGGGGGCCCAACCTCGCCCTAAAACGCGCCAGGCTGGTCCCATTATCGCCCGCCAGGGAAAGACGTGTGGGGAGCCCATTTCGCACTTTAAAAGGGGAAGAGATGCTCCCTTTTACCCCCCTGCCAGAGCACAAGAAAACCTCGTTTTCTCCCCCCGGAAGGGATGGCACCCCATTTTACCCCGAACGGATGGAATCCCACGGGAAAGGTGAGGACCAACTTCCCTTCCCCTCCAAGGCTGGAAAAACCAAACCTCACCCTCCCAAAAAAGGCTAGGGACCCTCCCCGACGTCACCTATCTACGAAAAGCAAGGGAACCTCTCCCCATAAAGAAAAACATGGGGAAGGATCTTCACCACCCCCCACGAAAAACGATGCTGGGGCTTCCATTAAAAGGACTAGGAGATTCCCCCCACCAGTTTTGCCCCCTAGAGAATAGCTAAGAAACACCTCCCGCCAAAAAAAAAAAAATGTGCGAGAAACCACCCCCCAAAGCCCAAAAGGCCCCCCATTAGGATGGAAAGGACTGAGCGAACCCCCACTTTCTGCCTATGAAAGGTAGGATACATCTCCAAGTAGGGCAGGGCACACCTCCCCCAGGAGAAAGGATACTGCCGGGGACTGGGAGACCCCCAACTCCAAATCCTACGAGCGGAGCTGTTGCTCGAGATCCCCCCCAAAAAGGGTTCGGGAGCACCTCCCCCATCCCCTTCCCCGAAGCCAGGAAAACAAACGGGCGGGCCCGTGGCTGCCAGCTCAGGGCCAGGGGCAGCCAGGACCCCCGTGGGCCTCCGCAGGCCCCCCCGGCGTCCCCTCCCCAGGGCGGGTAGGCGGGCGCGGGGGGTCCAGGGGGCGCCTCCTCACCTTCCCCTCAGCATGGCGCCCAAAAAAGACAGAGCGAGAGCGAGGGAGAGCGGGCGAGCGCCGCGAAGGGGGGGAAACGCATGAGGCCGGGAGAGAAAGCAAGCGAGAAAGAGTGAGCGAGCGAGAGACACCCACCGACCCCGCCCTTCCTCCTCCTCCTCCTCCGCGGCCCGGCCCAACATGGCGGCCGCCCCCCTTCCTCCTCCTCCTCCTCTTCCTCCCCCCCGGGGACGCTGCCCCGGCCCGGCCGGGGGCCTGACCTGTCGTCAGGGAGCGGGAGGCGGTGGTGGAGGAGGTGCGGGGTGGCCGGGCGGGCGTCAGGGGAACACGGAGGAGGCGAAGGCGTTGATGGCGGCGGCGGCGATGGCGGCGACGGCGACTCTGATGGCGGCGGCGGGGGGGTCTCGGGCGCGGCCTCCATAGTTCCTTTTGGGGGAGGGGGTTAATGCACGAAAAAGGACTGCTTGGGCGTGGCGGGAGGGGTACACTTCAGCTCTGAGGGCTCCTGATGGGAGTGGATATATATTTTTTAGGTTTCGGAATCACCTCTGAGCCGACCTCCGCGTAGGCCGCGCGGCCTATGCCTCGGCGGGCCGCTCGCCGCCTGCTTTCTTCGCAGCCCGCCCCTGCGGTCACTCGCTCACGGGCATGGAGCCCTCATCGGGGCGAGAGCCCCACACACACCCCTGCGGGCCCGGGAGTGGGAGACGCGGGGGACTCGGACACTGGTGGGTGGTTGGGTGTAATTAGCGCGAGCCGCGCGCGATGGAGTAAGCGAGGGGAAAGGGAGGATGAGGAAAGCGAGCGAGGAGGAAAAAAAAGGATTATGGGGAGAAAGAAAATGGGCCGCGGAGACGGGCCGATTGTCAGTCTGTCTGTCTGCCTGCCCCAGGTGCCCCAGCTGCCCGGCCCCCGCCGCAGTCAGGAATTCACACAAAATGGCGGTTCGGCCCGTACGAGCCGAGAGGCTGAGGCGGGAGGAAGGGCGAGGTGGGAGGGGGAACTGGGCGGTGGAGGCGGAGGCCGCGTCACGTGGAGGAAAGGGGCAGAGGCGGAAAGAGTAGACCGGGAGGGTGAGACAGAAAAAGCCGAAGAGAGTTGAGCGGTAGAAACGGAGGAGGGAAATTAAAGCCGGAAAGAGCCGAAGTTGATGTGAGGCCGGTGGGTGAAAGAATGCGAAGTCCAGGGGAGCCGGAAATAGCCGAAGTGGATCGGGAATGGGGTGCAAGCAGAGAATCTGCGAAGATCCGGAAATAGCCGAAGGGGGAGATTAGGATAGAGTAGTGGTAGGAGGTAGAAACAGACGAAAGATGCCGAGTGAGAATAATGGGCTTAAGTCCAAATCAGCCGAACGTGGCGGGGCTGAGGAAGCGATTAACTAAGGGCAACCGACTTTGAGGAATTCGCCCTTGGAGAGCAAATGGGAAAAACCGAAAAGTGCCAGCTTCAGGGCAGGCGGGAGAGCTGAACGTTTTAGGTGGAAGAATGGGAAGGAACTCAGGATATAAACAAAAAAAACCGAAGACCGGAGCTAGAGGCCTAGCGCCAGAAAGCGTAGGTTTTCGGGGGATGGGGTGGAGCTTAACCGGCCCGGAGATAACGTCATCGATGGGCCTCTCGGAAGAGGTGGGGCTTGATCCAGAATACGGGCGGGTTTGAGAACCTGGGGCGTGGCACGCCGAAGGCTCTCAATAAATAGGAAACGGTGAAGCACTAGACTGTTGTTAGAGAGTGTACAATCATAAAATCTGTTGACTCTGACAGTGATCCTAAGAGTCGGTGCTATTTCCATTTTATGGATGCAGAGGCAGAAGACGTTTAAGTAACTGGCTCAAGGTCATAGGCTAAGTCACATGGAGCAAGGTTTTTTTTTAATCAGTGCTGGCAGCCCACTGTCTCCAGCAAAAAAAAATTTCAGTTCCTTTCATTTGCATCCAGGGCTCTTTCGGTCAGTACTTTTAGGAACTTCTATAGTGCCAACTTCTGTGATGGGCGTTGAGGGCACAGTTACTTATCCTCACGAAGGTTTTTGTCGATAATGCCCTTAAGGAGAGAAAAGGAATAAAGTCGGAGGGCCCTGTGTTTGGGAGGTCGGGAAAGACTCTGAGGAGTTGTTTAAGCTGAGGTGTGGAGGAGAGGTTCCAGGTAAAGGAAATAACTAATAACTTATTTGACAAGGCGGGGGGCTCTCAACCTCCAGGAACGGAGAGAAAAACTCTTGTTAGAAAAGAGTGACGAGAGGCTGGTGACAGAGGGGCCAGGTGACCTGTTGGTATTTTGATCCTTCTATGAAAGAGAAAGGAGCCCTGGCTGCGCAGTGGTTAAGAGCTTGGCTGTTAACCAAAAGGTCAGCAGTTCAAATCTACCACCTTGGAAACCCTGCTGTGCAGGTCTACTGTGTCCTGCAGGGTCACTGAGTTGAAATCGACTGGAGGGCAACTGGTTTTTTTATGACAGAGAAAAGAGCAGTGGTTAAGAGCTCAGGCTGCTAACCAAAAGGTCGGCAGTTTGAATCCACCACCTTTGAAACCCTGGGGGGCAGTTCTCCTCTGTCCTATAGGGTTGATATGGAATGGCAATGGGCTTGGTTTTCTGGGTTTTGTACATTAGTTTCTCATATCCTCCTTTGAAAAAAAAACAAAACCCAGTTGTTATCCAGTCGATTCCAACTCATGGTAACCCTGAGACAGGCAGCCGCTGGATGGCTGGTGGGAAGAGCTCCAACTTCTCCCCAGTGACTGCACCAACCAGATGATGGCGGCGTCATCAGAGAAGCTGTCCACCAATCCAGATGGACCACGCTCCTGAACACGCCCTGAAGAAGAGCCCACCCCCTACTCTGTTTCCTCTTCGTATATAAATCGATGTGCCTGCCAATTGGGGAGACATCTTGGTGACGCAGGTCACAGTGTGTGTGTTTGCTTGGCCAAGCAAATAAGCTTTTCTTCTTCATTTTCGCCCAACTCTTAGTGTACCACCGAGAAAGGCTTGGAGGTCCCGTAATAACCGCATGTATTACAGGGTAGAATTGCATTCCACGTATCAGGCCTTTGTTCCATGGCACCTCTGGGTAGGTTCAAGCTACCAACCTTTCAGTTGGTAGTCAAGCACTTAACCGTTTGCGCCATCCAGGGACCTAGCTGCCTTTGGACCAGCTTTATATTCCTACTATTTCCCTCAATAATGATTAAGTAAAATTGTCAGTACCTGCCTATTACGTTTTTGTGAAAAATCATATTTTTAACTCTTAAAAAAGGTATATTTTGATAACAGTAAGTCATTGGATAGTAATGCTGGCAAAAATAGGGTAGGTAGGAAAAAAAAAACCCCACCAAGTCTTAACAAAGATGTTTGAATGAAGGCAAATCACTGACTTCTTCCATTGGAAAGGGTCCAGTATAAGCAATCCTCTAGAAGAAGCTGGGAAGAGGGACATTGGCTGTCTGAGACTTTCACATAACTACTTATGCCTTGAGGACTTGCTGGAGCTCAATCTCCAGTATGCCGTTTCCATGTAATGATGAAGTGCTGATGGGCCTGCCTCCTTCTTCACTTGGTGCATCAGATAATACACCATCACCTGAGATTCTATGATCAGTCATTTAGTCTCTGTAGAACCCACTAACAACCCAAGAGCTAATTCTCAGAACAAGAGGAATTGCTTACCAAACAGGTTGTAGTTTTGCTATAAAACCCCAGGGTCTGTACCTCCTATTTAGGCCTCTCCGAGGTCCGTACACTCTCCTATTTTATTACTTTTTATTGAATAATGATATACATGCAGAAAAGCATATACTCAGAAGTATATAGTTCCATGAATTTATGCAAAAAGAATACTCCATGTAAACAGCATCTAAATCAAGAAACAGAAAGTCACAAGCCACCCAGAGCCCCTATCCTGCCCCCATCTAGTCACTACTCCCTGCCAGGGTAACATCGAATCATAAACCCATTGCTGTCGAGTTGATTCCGACTCATAGCGACCCCACAGGACACAGGTAGAAGTGCCCCATAGGGTTTCCAAGGCTATAATCTTTATGGAAGCAGAATGCCACATCTTTCTCCCATGGGTTGGTTGGTGAGTTCCAACCGCTGACTTTTGGTTAGCAGCCAAGTGCTTAACCACTGTGCCACCAGGGCTCCTCAAACATCTAACCACATACATTAATTTTGCTTTTTCTAGAATGTCATGTAAATGGAATCTACAATATGTTCTCTTTTGTGTCTAGCTTCTTTTACTCAACATGATGTTTGCAAGATTCATCCTTATTGTGGCGTGTAGTTGTAGATCATTCATTCTCATTTCTGTATAGAATTCCATTGTGTGACTAACCCAGGTGTTAGTGGTGATGTGGGGCAACTGGAACTCTCCTACATTACTGGTGGGATGATAAATTGGTCCAACTACTTTGAAAAATGGTTTGGTAGTATCTAATCTACTACAGCTGAACATTTCCCTACACTGTGATTCAACAATTCCCCCTCAAAGTATATATTCAAAAGACACGAACAAGAATGTTCACAGCAGCACTATTCAAAATAGCACTTAACTGGAAACTACCTAAATGCCCATCAATAGGAGAACAGACAAATACATTGTAGTGCATTCACCATAACTATTTGCTACACACACTTGGAGAACCTTTGGATCTATAGGTCATAAGACCCAAATGGCAGAGCCATTTGCGGTACATCTTGGGCCAGGTAAAGAATCTCTCTTTTACTAGGCTCCAGCTGCCTTGATGAATAAAAGCAGCTCTCTCAACCATGATATAAATCACCTCCCAAATCCCAAAAAGTCCACCAAACCTTGTGACTTTTTCTTAGTGGAGAAGTCAGTCACGTGCTCTTTGTTTTGGAAAAAAATTTCAACAGTCCTCTCCCCCTGGATCTCTGAGCTAGCAGGCCACTGTATTCTTCTGAGATTGAACATCCTCTGATACCCATAAATCTGACCAATACTTTCATGGTGTCTGTTTCTTCCTGCCCTTATTATTCTGGGGACAGACTTTTTTTTCTAGTTCCTGGGGTAGATTTAGGGTGGGTTCTTTGTAGTGTGCACGAGGTGAATTTCACAGAGAAGACACTCCACAGAGAATGGAAGAAATGCCAGCAGGTTTTAGTGTCGGCTCCAATCTCTCACACACCTTGGGGAAGAAAGGAGAAGAACACTGGCCAAAGAGAGGCATTATGGTGTGGTGAGCCCATTAAATGCCAGCCCAACAGCTATTTCTGATAGGAGATGAATTGTTGGTCTACCACGGGTTCTCAAGTGGGGTGGGAGGGGCGAATATCGCCCCCTAGGAAACATGTTGGAAATTACTGACCGAAATTAATGAATGTGTTTTTTGGTTGTCAACTGGTTCTCAAGGGGACAGTATTGCTCCCTTGGGGGCATTTTAGAAATTTGCAGAGGCTTTTTTTGGTCAGCACAATTATGAGGGGGTTGTTACCAGCATCTAGAGGGCAGGGACAAGGGCTGCTAAGACATACTGCAATATGACATTGATAATGAATGATCATGTAATGAACGAAGTTAATTATAGCTTTTTTTTTTTTTAAGGAGAGGGTATATTTTGGTTATTAGATTCTTTTTTTTTTTAATTTTACTTTCGCTGAAGGTTTACAGAGCAAATTAGTTTCTCATTAAACAATACTCATGTTGTTTTGTGACATTGGTTGCCAACCCCACCACATGTCAATACTCTCCCCTTCCTGACCTTGGGTTCCCCATTACCAGCTTTCCTCATGATAGTTTTAAATAATGGAGAAGACTGTTGATACTAAGTTATATTAAGCTGTACCACTGAATTTTCCGAGTTGTTTCTAAAATTGTGTACATTCTTGGCCTTTGTAAGACATGTATCCCCAAATTTGAAAATATTCCATTACATTTATTTTTTCCCTATAAAATTTAGCAAAGTATAAGGGGGAGGGAGGAGAGATGTTTTTAGACCTTTAATGAGTCTAGAAGTACAGAGGAAAATAATTTATAGAGCAATTAACTTTATTTTCACAGGACTCTTTCACAAAGAAACAAAGTGATCATTTTACAAGAGTTACTACATATATATACAGATAAGGTCTAGTCATTCCCTAATCAATTACAAATTACTGCATGCCATAGATTTTCTTCACGGTCACTTTCAAGGTTGATACATTAACTAATTAATCATTTAATGCCAAGAGTCTGTTTTAGCTCTTCAAAACCACTTGACTCCATTTATTTATCTTTCTATACCCCATGCCCATTTCAATTTAATAGTGTGAGACGTCGAAATAGAAGTGTTTATTTGCAAAACCTTATCCAAAAGATGCCTGATACAGAGAGGTCATTTATAGACTTTCAAATTTCTTTCCCGCACAAAGAGGTTATTTGATCTTAATATTGATATTTTTTCCTGAGATCAGGAGTGGCACACCATAATGGTAGAATTTTAGACTCATAAGTTTAAAATAAGGATATAATAACAAATTTTTTTTTTATGTGCTTTAGGTGAAAGTTTATAGCTCAGGTTAATTTCTCATTCAAAAATTTATACACACATTTTTTGAGGATATAATAACAAGTTAATAACAATTGTCATTATGGATAACACAAATGGTTTGTGCTACCAACCTGGCAGTTTGAACCCATCCATTGGTGCCACAGAAAAAAGGCCCAGCAATCTGCTTCTGTAAAGATTACAGCCAAGAAAACCCTGTGGGGCAGTTCTACTCTGCAACACATGGGGTTGCCACGAGTCAGGATAGACGTGATGGCAGCAGGTTTGGTGTTTGTTTTCGTTGTTGTTGTTATTAAAGAGATTTTCAAACATGTACAAAAATAGAAAGAAAATTAAAATGAAACATCAGGTACACATCTCCCAGCTTCAACAATTACAAACCCTAACCAATTTCATTTCTTCTTTACTCCCATCCAGGAAACCCTGGTGGCATATCGGTTAAGAGTTCGGCTGCTAGGGGCTGAGGTCTGGGGACCATGCTTTCAGGGGACATCTAGGTCGATTGGCATAACAAAGTTTCTTAAGAAAACATTCTGCATCCTACTTGAAACCAGAAGAAATAGATGGTGCTCGGCTACCATCAATGACCTCCCTGATGAGGAACACAACAGAGTCCCTGATGGAGCAGGAGAAAAGTGGGGTGCAGAACTTAAATTCTAGTAAAAAGACCAGACTTAATGGTCTGACTGAGACTGGAGGAACCCCAGAAAGCATGGCCCCTGGACTCTCTGTCAGCCCAGAACTAAAACCATTCCTGAGGCCAACTCTTCAGACAAAGATTAGACTGGGCTATGGAACATAAAATGATAGTCGTGAAGAGGGTGCTTCTTAGCTCAAGTAGATACATGAGACTAAATGGGCAGTTTCTGTCCAGAGGTGAGATGAGAAGGCAGAGAGGGTCAGGAGCTGGTTGAATGGACATGGGGAAACAGGTGGAAAGGAGGAGTGTGCTGTCACAGTAAGGGGAGAGCAATTAGGGTCACAACAATGTATGTATAAATTTTTGTATGAGAGACTAACTTGAATTGTAAACTTTCACTTAAAGTACAGCAATAAAATTTAAAAAAATAAAAAGAGTTCGGCTGCTAACCAAAATGTCGGCAGTTCGCATCCACCAGGCGCTCCTTGGAAACCCCGTGGAGTAGTTCTACTCTGCCCTATGGGGTTGTTATGAGTCATGAGTTGGAACTGACTTGATGGCAGCGGGTTTGTTTGTTTGCTTGTTTTTGTTTACTCCCACCCACTGACCACCCCACAAACCTACTAGATTACTTTAAATCAATTCCCAGACTTACCCTTCCATCTATTTATATCTCCACATATACATTTATAGCTATTTCTATATCTGTCATTATATATTTAAAAACATACATTCATGCCCACTCCTCTAATTCCATCCGACACTACAAGGTTCGTTCCAGTCTTCACCTTTTCCAATTTTGTATCTTCTCTGACATTGAGATGCCTGACTTCCATTATCCTTGATATATTTAGTTATTTATTTACTCATTGCCACGTGTGTGTATATAACCAACCTCCCAGCACTTACAGCCCTCTCAGTGGCCCCAATTCCACAGGTCCTGCCAGCCCCGGATACCTCAAGAGAAGACAAGGATAACCAATAAGTATTTATTTCTTTTTGTTTTTTCCCTCACAACCCCACCCATTGCCATCGAGTCAATTCCGACTCATAGTGACCCTACAGGACAGAGTAGGACTGCCCTATAGGGTTTCCAAGGCTGTAATCTTTACAGAAGCAAACTGCCACATCTTTCTCTGACAGAGCTGCTCATGGGTTCCAAATGCCAACCTTTTAGTCAGCAGCCAAGTGCTTAACCACTGTACCACTAGGAATCCTTCCACAGCCATAGGCAACCACTAATCTACTTTCTGTTTCTACAGATTTGCCTAGTCCAGATATTTCACATAAATGTAGTCATACAATATGTGACCTTTTGTGTTTGTCTCTTGATTTACCATAATGTTTTCAAGGTTCATTCATGATGTAGGACGTATCAGTACTTCATCATTTTTTATGGCTGAATTATATTTTGTTGTATGGATAGACCACATTTTGTTTATTTATCAGTTGATGGACACTTGGTTTGTTTCCACCTTTTGGCTATTGTGAAGGGTGCTGCTATAAACATTGCTGCTAATCTTTTTTGAACACAAAGCTGAAAACCAAGCACACACCTTACTTTCATTTTTTTTTTAATTTGTTAATAGGTAATATAATCACATGATTAAAAATTCAAGACGTTAAAAAGAGTCAGTGGAAAATCTCCCACCCAGACACCCCCATTACCCTTGACAAAGCATCCACTGTTACCAGTTTCTTGGGTATCCTCCCAGAGATATTTTATACATGAAGAAACATATGTACGTATATGTAAATCCGATGCCATCGAGTCAATTCTGACTCATAGCGACCCTACAAGACACAGTAGAACCGCCCCATAGGGTTTCCAAAGAGCAGCTGGTGGATTTGAACTGCCTACCTTTTGGTTAGCAGCAGGAGCTACTGTGCCACGAGGGCTGCTTATCAAGTGGTATGGGCCGTTATAATCCTGGTGTGGTATTGTCAGAATGCCGCCCCCTAGAGGTTGTATCAAGTTACAGTCCGTCAGAAATGTATGTGAGTCGGAACATCCTCACCAACCCGGTGCCAAACGTCTTAACCTTTGTTAATCTGATACTGCATTATTTTGAATGCCATAGATAATCCTTATTTTGAAATAATTGCATTTGTACCAAAAAGTTACAGGAATAGTATAAAGAACTTTCTGCTTTCCTGAACCATTTGAGAGTAAATTGACTTGTCTCATCACTCCTGAATACTTGAGTGGGTAATTCCTACAAAAAAGGACATTCTCCTATATAACCACAACCAAACCAAACCCATTGCTGTCCAGTTGATTCCAACTCATAGCTACCCTATAGAAAGTAGAACGGCCCCTTAGAGTTTCCAAGGCTGCAAATCTTTACGGAAGCAGACTGACACATTTTTCCCCCATGGGGCAGCTGGTGGGTTCGAACTGGGGACTTTTTGGTTAACAGCCGAGTGCTTTACCCACTGCATCACAAGGGCTCCTTGATAACCACAACAAAACCATGAACACAACCATCAAAGTGAGGAAAGTAACACAATGTATCCTGCCATCTAATCCTCAGACCCCATTCAATTTTTACCAGTTGTTCCAATAATGTCCCTCAGAGCAAAAGGATCCATTTCAGGATTACACACTGGGTTTAGTTATCAAGTCTCTCTACCCGTTGCTGTCCAGTGGATTCCAATTCATTGCCACCCCGTAGGACAGACTAGAACTGCCCCATAGGGTTTCTCAGGCTGTAATCTTTAAGGCAGCAGACTGCCACATCTTTCTCCTGCAGAGTGGCTGGTGGGTTTGAACTGCCAACCTTTTGGTTAGCAGCTGAGTGCTTAACCACTGGGCCACCAGGACTCCTTTTTTTTTCTTCCATTTTTTTTTTATTGTACTTTAGGTGAAGGTTTACAGAACAAATAGTTTCTCATTAAACAGTTAGTACACGTATTGTTTCATGACATTGGTTAACTACCTCAGGACACGTCAACCCTCTCCCTTCTTGACCTTTTTTTCTTTTTGGTGAAAATATACATAACCAAAGATACACCATTTCAAAAATTTCTACATGCACAATTCAGTGACATCATTTATGTTCTTCCAGTTGTGCTGCTATTCTCACTTTAGATGAAGGTTTACAGAACAAAATAGTTTCTCATTGAACAGTACACATGTTGCCCTATGACAATGGTTAACAACCCCGCTACATGTCAACACTGTCCTTACTCAACGTTGAGTTCCCTATCACCAGATTTCCTGTCCCCTTCTGCCTTCTAGTCCTTGTCGCTGGACTGCTGTGCCTCATTAGTCCTGTTTTGTTTTATGGGGCTAGGACTCCTTTTTTTCTAAAGATTAAAACTTGTTGCTATAGAGTTGAGTCTGACTGATAGCAACCCTATTGGACAAAGTAGAATTGTCCCATGGGGTTTCCAAGGAGTGGCTGGTGGATTTGAACTGCTGACTTTTTGGTTAGCAGCTGCACTCTTAATCATTTTGCCACCAGGGCTCCATTATTTTGTAGAATGTCTTTGAGGGTTGCACCAGGATTTGAACAGGCAATCAGATTCCAGAGCTGATGCTTTTAACAACTCTATTATACTGCTTTTTAGTGTTATTAGCAATCCCTGGGTGGTGCAAATGATTAATGTGTTCAACTGCTAATCAAAAGGTTGGAGGTTCAAATCCACCCAGAGGAGCCTCAGAAGAAAGGCAGACTAACTTCTTCAGAAAAAGCAGCTGTTGAAAATGCTATGGAGCACAGCTCTACTCTGACACCCATGGGGTTGCCATGAGTTGGAATAGACTCTACGGCAGCTGGTTTAAGGGTTGTGTGGTCCTCAAGGTCTTGGGGAACATCTAACTCAATTGACATAACATAGTTTATAAAGAAAATGTTCTACATTCTACTTTGGTAAGTAGTGTCTGGGGTCTTAAAAGCTTGTGAGCGGCCATCTAAGATAATCCACTGGTCTCACCCCGTCTGGAGCAAGGGAGAATGAAGAAAACCAAAGACACAGAGGAAAGATTAGTCCGAAGGACTAATGGACCACAACTACCACAGCCTCCACCAGGCTGAGTCCAGCACAACTAGATGGTGCCCAGCTACTACCACGGACTGCTCTGACAGGGATCACAGTAGAGAGTCCCGGACAGAGCCGGAGAAAAATGTAGAACATATTCTAACTCACAAAAAAAGACCAGACTTGCTGGTCTGACAGACACTGGAGAAACCCCAAGAGTATGGTCCCTGGATAACCTTTTAACTCAGTAATGAAGTCACTCCTGAGGTTCATCCTTCAGCCAAAGATTAGACAGGCCCATAAAACAAAGGAGACTAAATGGGCACACCAGCCCAGGGGCAAGGATGAGAAGACAGGAGGGGACAGGAAAGCTGGTAATGGGGAGCCCAAGGTCAAGAAGGGGAGAGTGTTGACATGTCATGTGGTTGACAACCAATGTCACAAAACAATATGTGTATTAATTGTTTAATGAGAAACTAGTTAGCTCTGTAAACCTTCATCTAAAGTACAACTAAAAAAAAGAGAAAAAGAGTTGTGTGGTCCTAAAAGACAGGAATCTGGGTGGCAGTGGTGATTTAGTGGTAGAATTCTTGCCTTCCATGAAGGAGACCTGGGTTTGATTCTCAGCCAATGCACCTCAGTGCAGCCACCACCTGTCTATCAGCGGAGGCTTGTGTGTTGCTATGATGGTGAACAGGTTTCAGCGGAGCTTCCAGACTAAGAAAGACTTGGTGACCTACTTCTGAAAAATCAGCCAGTGAAAATCCTATGGATCACAATGGTCCGATACTGCTTGTTGTGCCTGGGGTCGCCATGAGTTGGAGGCTGACTCGATGGCAGCTGAAAACAAGACATAGAACCCTATAAGTATGGCCCCCGGACAGTCCTGAGGTTCACCCTTCAGCCAGAGATTACACAGGCCCATGAAACAAAATGAGACTAAATGGGCACACGAGCCCAGAGTCAAGGACGAGAAGGCAGGAGGGGACAGGAAAGCTGGTGATGGGGAACCCAAAGTTGAGAAGGGGAGAGTGTTGACATGTCGTGGGGTTCGCAACTGTCTTAGTCATCTAGTACTGCTGTAATAGAAATACCACAAGTGGATAGCTTCAACAAAGAGAAATTTATTCTCTCACAGTCTAGTAGGTTACAAGTCCAAATTCAGGGCATCAGCTCCAGGGGAAGGGTTTCTCTGTCAGCTCTGGAGGAAGGTCCTTGTCATCAGTCTTCCCTTGTTCTGGGAGCATCTCAGAGCAGGAACCTCAGGCCCAAAGGACATGCTCTGCTCTGGTACCGCTTTCTTGATGGTATGAGGTCCCCCACTCTCTGCTTCCTTCCCTTTCCTTTTATCTCTTGTAAGATAAAAGGTGGTGCAGGCCACACCCCAGGGAAACGCCCTTTATATTGGATGTGACCTTAGTAAGGGTGTTACAATCCCACCCTAATCCTCTTTAACATAAAATTACAATCACAGAATGCAGGACAACCACAGGATACTGGGAATCAAGGCCCAGCCAAATTGATACACATATTTTTGGGGGACATAATTCAATCCATGACAGCAACCAATGTCACAAAACAATATGTATATTAACTGTTTAATGAGAAACTAATTTGCACTGTAAACCTTCATCGAAAGCACAATTAAAAAAAAAAAAAGCTCTTTAAAAAAAAAAAAACATAGGAAGAATAGGAAAATAATTTAGCTTAGAGTAAAGCAGTACATAGATCTTTGTTCCATGGTTCATGACTGCATTCTAGAATCATCTGGGGAGTAATTTTGTAAAAATCCCAGTGTCTCAGCTCCGCCCCAGCCCAATTAATCAGAGTCTCTGAGGGTGGGGCATGGGCACTGTATTTGCAAGAAACCTCCCCAGATGATTCTAATGTGCAGATGGGATTGAGAACCACTGCTTTGGTTAATGATGAGTCGTCACCTGGGTGAAGGTAATTATTTAATCCTTAAACCCAGGAGCCTGAATTACTGAATAACTGCTCTCCATCCCTTGTAAGTTAGAGTCTCAGTTTTGGCAACTGTTCTGATGAGTTATTTCTGAAAAACAAATTGCTCCCAAAATTTAGTGTCTTGAAAAAAAACAATCATTTTATTGTTTATCACAGGGTCTTTAGGTCAGGAATTCAGGAAGGGCTCAGCTGGCTGGTTCTAGTCCAGAATTGTTCATATGGTTGTAGGCCATATAGCTGGAACAGGAAGAGTGTATGGTTGGAGAGCTAGGGGCTGGACAGGAATCTCTGACCTCATGCCATCTCAGGGGCTCTCCATGTGGTCTCTCCTCTTGGGCTGGTGACACTACATAACTTTTGTATTAGTTTTCTAGTAGTGCTGTAGCAAACCATCAGATGATTCTAGCCCCTAGCTTTCCAGTTTCCCCAGCTGACACCAAAGGGAACACAGATGAACCGTCTTTGCTGAGCCCTGTCTAGACTGCAGATTGCTTTAAACAGCAGGAATTTATTGCTTCACAGTTTTGGAGGCTTGAGGTCTAAATTCACAGTGTTTGCAGGGCCAAGTTCCCTCCAAAGGCTCCAGGAGGAGAAATTTTCTTGCCTCTCACAGCTTCTGGTAGCCCCAGGCACTCCTTGGCTTCCAGCTGCAACATAACTTATCTTCACACAGCCATCTACCCTCTGTCTGTCCCCCTGTGGCACTTCTCCTCTTTTATATGATGCCATTCAGATTGGATTAGGACCCACCCTACTCTGGTCTGACCTCATGTTAACTGATGTCCTTGTCCTCAGTTGCCATTGAGTCAATTCTGACACGTGGCAACTCCACGTGTGCAGAGAACTGTTCCACAGGGTTTTCAAGGCTGTGACTTTTTGGAAGCAGATTGCTGGGCCTGTTTCCCAAGGTGCCTCTGGATGAGTTTGAACCACCAACCTTTCAGCTAGTAGTCAAGCATTTAACCGTTTGTGCCACCCAGGGACTTCTTCCTTGTATTAGTTATCTATTGCTGAGTAACAAATAACCATAAATGTAGCTACTTAAAATAATACATACTTACTACCTTACAGGTTCTGTAGGTCAGGAATCTGGGCATGGGATAGTCCTCTGCTCAGGGTCTCACAGGCTGAAAGCAAGGTGTTGGCTGGTGTGATGGTTAATTTTATGTGTCAACTTGACTAGACTATGGTACCCAGTTGTCTGGACAAACACTAGTATAGATGCTGTTATGAAGTAGTTACACATGACTAAATCAATTAATCTTAAGTAAAGCAGATGACACGGGAGAAAGATGCAACAGTCTGCTTCCATAAAGACTGCACCCTTGGACACCCTATGGGGCAGTTCTACTCTGTCCTTTAGGGTCACTATGAGTTGGAATCAATTCAACAGCAGTGGGTTTTTAAGTTTAAAGCAGATGACAACTGTAGTGTAGGATTTTATCTTAGAAAATTAATAGAGAGATACTCAGGTTTGTCATACATTAAGCCCGTTTAGTTTATTGCAACGTAGTCATGCCAAGGCACACAAGTAAGACCTCACGACATTCATTTAGAACTGTAGAATTAGAATTAACAATTACAATTACAATATTGGTTCAATGGTTAGAGTGTAAATCTTCAGACTTCAGGCTTTTACCCTTAACAAGAGGTCTTGGGAGGAAGGTTTGACCATGGCTTGAACTTGGCAGAGGTCCTTCATAGCTAGGATCCAAGGTCAGTGGCAGTGGACAGAATCTCAGTTCCATCTCTGCCTTCTTTTGGTGAATGAGCAGAAATTCGGGGTTTATATGTGAATTTGTCACCTTGACTCCACACGGCAAGGGCCAGTGTGACGTCAAAGGCTAGTATGTTATGTCTTTTCTCCACAGTTAGAGAGTAGCCAAATGATACTTCTTCTCATCAAGGTTAGAGATTAGGGAGGTTGTTAGATTTGTACGATGTTTTCCTGTGTCACAGCATGCTGGGTCAAAGTGAGCTTAAAGGATATTTACAGTTCTTCACATACTTCACATGTTTCTATGTCTAAGTTCAGAAATTTTCTAAATAACTTCCTCATGATTTTACAGGAGTCTAATGACTTATAGTCAATGTTAGAGGACCTCAGAAATGTAGACCTATTTCTATTTAAAAGTTCATATTATGTGTGTACATATGTACTTTGAAGTACAATAGTGACTTACAACTTACGGGATTTGAAAACATCATAGAAGCATACACAGCAACCCCACATAACGTGGATGGGTCCATTCAATCAGTTGAAGCCCTTCAGAGCAAAAAGGTATATTCTGCCTTCAAAGTTAAGTAGACATTTTGCCAGAACTTCTCACTCTTTGCTCTTCCCATCACCTGACCTACAGATTTTAGGGCACAAGACCACAGGACTCTCCAGCCTGTTGCCTGACCTAGAAATTTTGGACTTGTCAGACCTCTGGAATAGTGTGAGCCAATTCCTTAAAATCACCCCCTCTCTCATTCTCTCTATTTCTATATAAACATATATGGAGCCCTATGGGGCAGTCCTGCTCTGTCGTACAGGGTCACTATGAATTGGAATCGACTACAGGCAATGGGTTGAGTGTTTTTGGCATGTACGTATGTATGTATATATACATATACATAAGGAGCCCTGGTGACCCGTGGGTTAAGTGCTTGGCTGCTAACCAAAGGTTGGTGGTTGAAACCCACCCAGTAGCTCTGCGGGAGATAGACCTGGTGATTTGCTTCCATAAAGATTACAGCCAAGGAAACCCTATGGTGCAGTTCTACTCTGTCACATGGGGTTGCTAGGAGTTGAAATGTTCCTCTCATGGGACTTGTCTGATGTTTTTCTCACGATTAGATCGGGGATATGGGTTTTGGGGAGGAAGCCCACAGAGGTAAAGTGCCATTCTCATCACATCTTATCAAAGGGTACATTGTTCAACATGAGTCATCACTGTTGATGTTGACCTTGATCACCTGGCTGAGGTAGTGTCTGCCACTGTAAAGTTACTTTATTTTCCCTTTTCGTACTTTACTTTTTTGAAGGCAAGTTACTAAGCTCAGTGCACACTTAAGGGGTAGGGAGTTAAGCTCCACCTCTTGATGGGAGAATATCTATGTAACTTATTTGGAATTCTGTATGGGAGATTTGTTTCTTCCCCCCATTTATTTATTTTTTCAATTATTTACTTACATCATTATGGACCGTAGGATATTTATTTTATACTTTGGGTTGTAATCCAATACTGTTGTTGTTGTTGTTAGTTGCCATTGAGTCAATTCCGACTCATGGCAACCCCACGTGTGCAGAGTAGAACTGCTCCATAGGGTTTTCTTTGGAAGCAGATGGCTAGCTTCTGAGGTGCCTCTGGGTAGGTTTGAACTGCCAACCTTTTGGCTAGTAGTTGAGCAGTAACCGTTTGGGCCACGCAGGGACTCCTAATCCAATAATACTTTATTTTTTTCCTCAAATTATTCCATCTTCGGCCACTTTGAACCTTTCCAGCTAGTTCCTGTGTCCCTCTGACGTACCGCCATCATTGTGCTTTCTGAGCGCTTCTTTACTTTCTGGTGCTGCAAAATGCTCCAGGCTCATCTTATATATTCCCTGCCTCAGTGCCTAGAATTAGCCATTTCTCCAAGAAGAAATTACTAAATTCAGACTCTCAGTTGCTAGCTGCATAGCCTTGGCAGGTTCTCAAAACTTTTCTCTACATTGATTTAAAAATCTGTCATAACTCTAAAATGGTTTCCTGCTTGCGCATGTGCAGGGGTGTGTGTATGTGTGAGAGAGACAGACAGAGAGACAAAGAAAGAAAAAAGTAAATGTGCCCAAATGCTAGCAACTGGTAAATCTAGGCAAAGGATAAACAGGCACTCACTGGACTATTTTGTTCTGTAAAAGGACCCCTGCTGGTGCAATGTTTAAGCATGCAGCTGCTAACAGAAAGGTTGATGGTTTGAACCTACTCAGTGGCTCCGAGGGAGAAAGACCTGGCATTCTGTTCTTGTAAAGATCACAGCCAAGAAAACCCTATGGGACAGTTCTATTCTGGAACACATGGGGTCTCTATGAGTCTATATCGACTCCACGGCACCTAACAACAACAGCAACATTCCTTCCTGTAAGCTTGAAATTCTTCAAAATAAAAAGTTGTGAAAAAATAAAATAAAATAAAAATGATCAAACAATGTCAACTATTCCCATTCCATCCCTGAACTTCCACCCATCTCATCCTCTAGGGTAGGATAAGGGTTAAAGTCATGGCTGAGGGATGCACTGAGGAGCCAGGAAAGGACTTAGGAGAAGGTGGGGTAAAGCAGCATTTGAGGAGCCCTGGTGGTGCAGTGGTTAAGCACTCCACTGCTAATCGAAAGGTAGGCCGTTCAGACCTACCAGCTGTTCCTCGGGAGAAAAGACCTGGCGATCTGCTCCCATAAATATTACAGCCTAGGAAACCCTATGGGGCAGTTCTACTCTGTTCTATAGGGTCGGTATGAGTCGGCATCGACTCATTGTCAATGAGTTTGGTTTTTGGTTTGGGCAGTACAAACCCATCAGCTGCTCTACTGGAGAAAGATGTGGCTGTCTGTTTCCATAAAGATTACGGCCTGGGAAACCCTATAGAGCAGTTCTCCTCCTATAGGGTTGCTATGAGTCAGACTTAACTGCATGGCAATGGATTTGGTTTTGGTTTGTGTGGGTGATACAAAAGGTTTATGCTGTATCTATGGAAGTAGATTGCCAGGCCTTTCTTCTGCTGAGCCACTGGGTGTGGTCAAATTGTCAGCCTTTAGATTAGCAGCTGATTGCACACTGCTTGTGCCACCCAGGCTCCTTCTCTGAAAAGACTGAAGCCATGAAAACCCTATGGAAGTGTTCTGCTCTAACACATTGGTTGCCATGAGTCAAAATTGACTCAGTGCCAATGGGTGTGAGTTTTTTTGGGTGGGGGGTGGCACAAATGGTTTGCACTCAAGTACTAATCGAAGGGTTGATGGCTTAAGTCCACCCAGCAGTGCCAAGGAAGAAAGACTTGGCAATCTACTTCAGTAAGGTTAACCCCAAGCCCATTGTCATAGAGTCAATTCCGACTCATAGCCACCCTATAGGACAGAGTAGAACTGCCCCATAGTGTTTCCAAGGCTGTAATCTTTATAGAAGCCAACTGCCACATCTTTCTCCCGCAGAGCCGCTGGTGAGTTTTCACCCTCAACCTTTTGGTTAGCAGCCCAGTGCTTTAACCCCTGCTTCACCAGGGCTCCTTTCAGTAAGATTACAGTCACTGAAAACCCTATGGAGTGCAGATCTACTCTGAAACACATGGGGTTGCTTTGAATGGGAATCCACTGTACATCAACAGGTTTTTTTTTTTTTATTTGTATTTATTTTTGTCTAGGCCGTACTCCACAGACTGTAAGCTCCATGAGTGTAGGGCTTTGTCTATTTTATTCCCCAGTCTATTTCGCAACCCCCCCCCCCCCCCCACTCCTCCGCCATGCTAGGATCTCAGCAGACACTCCACAAATATTTACTGAATACAATAACCTCATAAAAGACCGGGTGAGCACCCCCGCTTCATAAAAGAGCCATTCTTGGCCACTAAAGGTGGAAGCTCTATCACGTGACTAGCAGTCGCTAGTCCGCCGGCCAACCCTTCCCACTTTGAAGCCGCGACGCTGACTCCCACGTGGGCCCAGGCTGTGCGGACCGACCGGACCGGCGGAGGAGGTACTGCGCAAGCGTAGCCACCCGGCGCAGGCGCAGATGCGGCTAGGGCGCGCGGCGGGCGCACGGTTGGCTGAACGCGGGCCTGGTGGGCGTTTGGCTTGAGCCGGACCCGAGCAGAGGCAGCGAGAGCCGGCGCCATGGTGGAGAAGGAGGAGGCTGGCGGCGGCATCAGCGAGGAGGAGGCGGCGCAGTATGACCGGCAAATCCGCCTGTGGGGGCTGGAGGCCCAGAAACGGTCAGAGCCGTTGCGGCCTGAGGGATTGAGGGTCGGGAGGGAGCGGGGAGGAGGAGTCTGGTGTGAGGCGTTTGCCGCCCTGAGGGAGCGGGAGGGTCAGATTTGAAGCGAGGAGGCGGGAATTATGTGCCAGGGGATGGTAGCCTTCCTGAGGGGACTGGAGGGGTCGATTTGGGACGTCTTTGGAAGGTTTGTGAGGCGGAGACGTCCCGAAGTGATGGGAGGTCCGTTCCGAGGGACTGAAGGCTTCTGAACGGGGAGGTCCCAAGGGATCAGTAGGATTCAAACTGAAGGGTTCGGACGCCGGAAAGGTGGGATTCGGGGGTCAGGAGGCTTAGGGGATAAGAGGGGCCCTGGATGCATGAAGGGAGGGGTGTCGTTCGTTCGTTAATTCATTCATTCATTCATCCTTAGATGATGGAAACTTGTTCGGTGCTGGATGCTGGGGAGATGGGTGACCCCAATAGACATGAACTGACATTCTTGTGGGTCCTAAAGGGTGGGCTAAACTGAGGGAATACGGGTTTTTGAGGAGTTTTGGAGCAAGTTACCTCAAGTGAACGTCTTGAGAGGCTCGGAGTCTAGAGGGGCCAGAGATGCCTGAAGAGTGAAGAGGTTGCTTGTGTCTGGGTATGGGGGTCTGTGCAGAGAGGACAGGTGACTAAGGGTGGGCATATATTGGATATTGAGGAGGCCTCTAAAAGAGATGCTTGATCAGTCAACAAATATTTATTGAGCACCTGCTGTAGGCACTGTTTTCGGCACTGAACAAGTATCAGTGAACTAAATAGGTTTCTTGCCCACGTAGAGCTTTAAACCAAACAAAATAAACAGGTAGTCCCCGACTTAAACAGGTTTACATTCTGGAGACTCAGTCCTAAGCCAGTTCTGACCTAAGTCAAATACCTGTTGTTTTTTTTTTTAAAGTTTTTATTATTGCCTGCTATATGGCAGTATTTTTTAACAGTAAATCATAACATTAAACATCTGTGAGTGAACATCTGAGAATGATAATATCAGCAAATTATGTGCTGCAACGTTGTATGCAGGACATTACTAACCAATAAGATGTACCAAAAAAAAAAAAAACCCCAAAACCAGATGGTTGTAATTTAAATACCTCCTAAGTGGGGGATTGCCATATATAATACAATATCAGGTAATGTAAGTGTTAGGGAGAAAAATAAAGCAGAATACCAAAACAAACAAACCTGTTGCTGTTGAGTCAGTTCTGACTCACAGCGATCCCATGTATTACAGAGTAGAACTGAGGTTTTCTTAGCTGTAATCTTTATGGAAGCAGTTTACCAGGCCTTCTGTGGCACTGCTGCGTGGGTTCAAACCATCAAACTTTAAGTTAGTAGTCAGGTGCAAACCATTTGTGCCACCCAGAAACCTAAAGCAGGGTCAAAAAAAAAACCAAACCCGTTGCCATCGAGTCAATTCTGACTCATAGTGATCCTACAGGACAGAGTAGAACTGCCCCATAGGGTTTCCAAGGAGCAGCTGGTGGATTTGAACTGCCAACCTTTTGGTTAGCAGTTGAGCTTTTAACCACTGTGCCACCAGGTGATCAATAAAGGATGGTGGGGTGGGAGAGCTGCTTTGGTATGATGATCAAGGAAGGCTTCTGGAGAGGTAACATTGAGTCTGGGACCTGAATGAAGGGCCAGGAAGAGCCACATGGCCATCTGGGAGAAGAACCTCCCTGGCATAGAGAACAGCAAGTGCAAAATCCTGGAGGCCTGAGCACACTTGGCAAATTAGAGGAACAGTAAGGTGGCTAGAACTAAATGGGTGAAGAGTAGCTTTTATTCTCAGTGTGCTGGGAAACCATCGTAGTGTTTTGAGAGTGGGAGTAACATCATCTGATGTGTGTATTTAAAAGATCAGTCTTGCTGAGTAGAGAATAGGTTTAAGTGGGCAGAAGTGGAAATAAGGATTTCAGTTAGGAGTTGTTGTTAGGTACTATTACGTAGATTTTGACAGGAGACTGCTGAAGTAGTCCATGTGAGACATAATGGTTGCTTGGAATGCTGGAGAAGGGGTCAGATATATTTTTGGATATATTTTGAAGGTAGAAGGGACTGGTCAGATTTGCTGAAGGATTTCCTGTGGGGTATGAGAGGAAGTCAAGGATGACTCCATGGTTTTTGGACTGAAGTTTTTTTGAAAACTGTTAGTTTGTAGGGTAAAGGAAGAAATCAGGAGGTTTTTTTTTCAACTTCAGTTGGAGATTTTGTTATACATCTAAATGAAAGCATGTGAGTGGTCAAGTTCAGAGGCGAGGTCTGAGTGATGGGCATTTGTGTGATGTGGGTGGGTACAAAAATTATTAATTGATCTAAGATAATTGAAAATTTTAAGGGGTCGGAGAGGTGAGCAGGTCAGGAAAATTTAATTTGAGGAGATGGGAGCTTCCAGATTGTTTTGGTGAGTGAGTGAGTGAGTGAGTGAGTGAGTGTGGGGGGGGGGGGGGCGGGGAGGGGGCACCTTAGGCTTATCTCAGTTTTGTGGGATCTTCTGAATGGGAGGGAACATTAGAAAGCATTGGTCTGATGGTTGAAGGCAGCTGAAATAGAAGATTGGTATAATTAAATTCTGGTAATTAAACTATAGTAAGGATAACCCAGGACCCGGCAGTGTTTCTGTTTGTTGTACATAGGGTCACTATGAGACTCGATGGCACCTAACAACAACAACACAAATTAATGATGAGGGCGGCTCTTATGACATAGGTGGGGTTGATTGGTTTTATGGACAGCTGTATAGGGTCCTTATGAGTTGGAATCAACTCCATGGCAATGGGTTTAGTTTTTTTTTTTATCTTCTGGAAGGGATAGAAAGAGGACTTAGGTGAGCTGGAGGAATTTTGAAGGCTTAGAAGGAATGGGATTATAGGAGGCCCTAAAGGGTTGGGGATTCTTTTTATTTATTTTTTTTAAATTGTTGTAGTTTAAATGAAGTTTACATTTCAAGTTAGTCTCCCATACAAAAATTTATACATGCATTGTTTATATGACCCTAATTGCTCACCCCATACTGCAACAGCACACTCCTCCTTTCCACCCTTGATTCCCCATTGCCATTCAGCCAGCTCCTAACCCTCTCTGTCTTCCCATCTCACCTCCAGACAGAAGCTGCCCCTTTGGTGTATTGTATTTACTTGAGCTAAGAGGCACACTCCTCACAAGTATCGCTTTATGTCCCACAGTCCAGTCCAGTCCCTGTCTGAAGAACTGGCCTTGGAAATTGTTTTAGTTCTGGGCTGATAGAGAACCCAGGGGCCATGCTTTCCGAGGTTCCTCCAGTCTCAGTCAGACCATTAAGTCTGGTCTTTTCACTAGAATTTGAGTTCGGCACCCCACCTTTCTGCTGCTCCATCAGGGACCCTCTGTTGTGTTCCCTGTCAGGGCGGTCGTTGGTAGCCGGGCACCATCTAGGTCTTCTGGTCTCAGGCTGATGAAGTCTCTGATGTATGTGGCCCTTTCTGTCTCTTGGGCTGATACTTTCCTTGTGTCTTTGGTGTTCATTCTCCTTTACTAGAGGTGGTTGGGACCAGTTGATGCATCTTAGATGGCCGCTTGCCAGCTTTTAAGACCCCAGATGCCACTCACCAAAGTAGGATGCAGAACATTTTCTTAATAAGCTTTGTTATGCCAGTTGACCTAGATGTCAGGGTTGGGGATTCTAAGTGTGCCAGAATGGTTAATCTAAGAGGTTGGGGCAGCAGATAGTTTTATTTGAAGCAGGGCAAAGTTTGGGAAGATTAAACTGTAATGTAGTGAGGGAACTATCAGAGGGATAGGAATGATTTATCTGAAGAGCAATGAAGAATGGATGGGGGCTCATGATGGGGAGTTGACCTAAGGGGCCAATCAAAGTCAGGATATGGAATTCCTGGGAGGTGGGAGTTTTTCTGAGGGAGTGGAGACAACTTGGGGAAGAACCTGGAGAGGAATAACTGAGGGCCTGAGAGGATGGAAAGGTTTTATCTATAATATGTAATCTCTACATTTGTAGACAGTCTTACAGAGTTTATTAAAGTGTTCTCATGTCCATTTTTTTCAACTGAGTCTCATAGTAGCTCTCTGGAGTAGGAAGGGCCATGATTTACTCCCCTGTACAGATAAGGAAATGGAGGCTCCACAAAGCTAACTGACTTGCCTCTGAGGGGACTCCAGATGGGGTAGGACTCTGGGTGCTGAGACTGGTTTGTGAAATAGAAAGCCTAGGAATGAGCAGATGGCGTTTTAGCTACAGTTTTGCCTCAGACTGGATCTGTGATCTTGGACCAAGATTGTGGGAGAGCTGGAAGGGAAAGTAGGAATAATAAAAAGGGCCTTTAAGGGAACTTAAACAGTATGTTGTTGTTACTAGCTGTCGAATTGACTCTGACTCATGGTGACCCCATGTGTGCAGATTAAAACTGCCCATAGGGTTTTCAAAGCTGTGAGCTTTTGGAAATATCACCAGGCCTGTCTTCTGAGGTGCCTCTGAGTAGCTTTGAACCGCTAACCTTTGGGCTAGTATTCGAGTGCTTAACCATTTGTGCCACCTAGGGACTCCTTAAATAGTCTAGAGATTAAAAATTGGGCCATATCACCCACCCTGACGGTGTTTTAAATTTTTTGAAATTAGTTGCCATCTTTTAAAAATTTAGAGAATTGGCCAGATTGGGGCAATTTAAACATCAGAAAGAATAAAATCTGTTTCATTTAAAAATATTGAATAACTTAAAATCCATAAGGCCAAAGGTATTATTCAAGTAAAAGAAGTAAAAATCTCTTTTGTCTCCTTGGAGGTGAATATTATGCCAACTCGTTATTATGAAAATTGGTAATTAAAAGGAATGAATTAAGCATTTATCCTCTTTTTTAAATTTATTTTTTTAAAAAATACACATATTCATTTGTTGACTACCTTTTTATCCAACATTTTGCATTTATGACAATAGTAAAAAGTCTACTGTCTGACTGTTTTGCACATTAACAACGTATGTCTGGCGGTAACAAATGCCTAGGTGTGAGGCAAGAGTAACTCTGTATGTGATAGTTAAGATTATGTGTCATCTTGGCTCAGCCATGATTCTCAGTGATTTGACAGTTATGTAATGACATAGTTATCCTTCATTTTGTGATCTGATGTGGTCATATTCCATTTTCAGATAACGCCTGTTTTTGCTTAATGACATGGTTGTAACCTAACAATATCGATAAGTGAAGAATGAGTGTGATTTGTTTTATTTTTGTTGTTGAGAATATACACAGCAGAACATACACCAATTCAGCCATTTCTACATGTATAATTCAGTGACATCGATTATATTCTTCGAGTTGTGCAACCATTCTCACCCTCCTTTTCTGAGTTGTTCCTCCCCCGCTAGCATAAACTCTGTGCTCCGTAAGTTTCCTATCTATTCTTTCGAATTGCTGTTGTTAATTTGATCCTGTATAGATAGATCTCAAAAGAGCATGGTTTGGTTTTTAGAAGACTTCAGGGGATACTTTTGGTTTAAGGTTTAAAAATTATCTCAGGGCAGTAGTTTTGGGTGTTCTTCCAGCTTCCATAGTTCCAGTATCCTCCTTTTTTAGTAGAAACTGTTATTCATCCTCACTTGATGAGGGAATGATCTTTTCTACTAATAAATATAAAAATAATCATAGAATTAGAAAATCTCTCCTTTGCAACTTCTGATGAAGTAATTGATTCTGACAAGGAACATTAGTGTATACTAAAGCTATCATGTGAAAGTTTGTTAGGGAACTTGATATTCACACAGTACTCAGATTTTACCCCGTAGATCACTTATTAATTGTGAGGAGGTGAGCTTACCTTTACAATAGAGGAATCTCGTGGTCATCACCTCAGCCAGGTGATCAAACTTAACACCACTAAGTTTGGGACAACCTGACATAATGTGCTTTCTGATGTGGTGAAGTAACAGCTTCATTGTGTCATCTGTGAAGCTTCCTAGACAAAAGTGTTTTACCCTGATCACACTTTCAGAGAACAGATGAACAGATTAAAGGATACCATTGAGGTGACAATAAGATAAGAATGTGGGACGTTCTACAAGACAGCTGCCCTCGTTCTTTTCCAGAAGTCAATGTCATGGAACAAAACAAGTGGAGGCACTGTTTTAGATTAAAAGAGATTAAAACAAACACAGATGCAGTGTGTAATCCTTACTCTGACTGGGTCTGGGTTTTAAAAAAAAGACTTCTGTAAAAAAAACGGGAAACTTGAATATTTAGTCCTATTACATGGTATTTGGGAATTATTTTCTAGATGTGATAATGGTATGGTTATGAAGGAGAATGTCCTATTTTTAGAGCTGCATGCTGAAAGTGTGAAGTGTCATGATGTATCTGTTTAGGTATGTGTAAAACAAATATGGCAAAGTATTAAAAATTCTTTCAACTTTTCTGTAGGTTTGAAATTTTTTACAGTGAGAGGTTCGGGAATTTTTTTCCTCCAGAAATCTGGAGATTTCACAGAGTTTCTGATTTCTAGCTTCTCTTGAAAAACAAAAAAGGTTGGACATCCCCGCATTGGTTGGAGCCGAGTCAAGGTGCCTCTTTTACACAGGGCATGCATTCTCCAGTTTGTCACAGTCTCCATCAGTCCAGCTTCACTCGTTAATGTAGTTGCCTGACCCCTGTAAGTATCGAGCTTGTATTTCTTGCCATGGTGCATCTCCTGTTTTACAGATGAGGTTCAGGGAAGGGAGCCAACTTTTCCAAGGTCACCAAACCAAAACTAAACCCACTGCTGTTGAATCAACTTGTAGCGACCCTATAGGACAGAGTAGAACTGCCCCATAGAGTTTCCAAGGCTGTAATCTTTACCGAAACAGGCTGCCCCATCCTTCTCCCATGGCATGACTGCTGGGTTCAAACCACCAACCTTAGCAATCGGGTGCTTAACCATTGCACCACTGGGGCTCCTTCCCAAGGTCACACACCAAGTTAATGGAAGAACTTGACTCTAAAGTCTCGAGCTTCAGATTCATTGTTATTTCTGTTACAGCTCATTTTCCATAACAGTAGGTCATTCATTCAGTTAAATTAACATAGATACGAATGTTCAAGCTTGCTACTCTATGTGTTCTCAGAATACGTGCACCAGCAGTTTTTGCACTGCCTATCACAACAACAACACGTCTAATTTTTTTTCTTGGACTCAAAAGTAATTTATTCCATGGATGCAGCACTGGAAGTGCTCACTCGTCTATGCCAAGAAATTTGGAAGACAGCTACCTGGCCAACCGACTGGAAGAGATCCATATTTATGTCTGTTTCCAAGAAAGATGATCTAACTGAATGTGGATATTATCAAACAATATTAATATCACGTGCAAGTGAAATTTTGCTGAAGATCATTCAGAAGTGGCTGCAGCAGTATATATCAACAGGGAACTGCCAGAAATTCAAGCTGGATTTAGAAGAGGACGTGGAACCAGGGATATCATTGCTGATGTCAGATGGAACCTGGCTGAAAGCAGAGAATACCAGAAAGATGTTTATCTGTGTTTTATTGACTACGCAAAGGCATTCGACTGTGTAGATCATAATAAATTATGGATAACATTGTGAAGAATGGGAATTCCGGAGCACTCAATTGTGCTCATGAGGAATCTGTACGTGGATCAAAAGGTAGTCGTTTGAACAAAACAAGGGGATACTGCATGGTTTAAAGTCAGGAAAGATGTGCGTCAGGGTTGTATCCTTTCACTGTACCTAGTCAGTCTGTATGCTGAGCAAATAATCCAAGAAGCTGGACTATATGAAGAAGAATGGAGCATCAGGATTGGAGGAAGACTCATTAACACCCTGTGTTATGCAGATGACGCAGTGTTGCTTGTTGAAAGTAAGGAGGACTTGAAGCACTTACTGAAGAAGATCGGTATGGATTACACCTCAACATAAGGAAAACAAAAGTCCTCACAACTGGATCAATAAGCAACATCATGATAATCGGAGAAAAGACTGAAGTTGTCAAGGATTTCATTTCACTTGGATCCACAGTCAACACCCATGGAAGCAGCAGTCAGGAAATCAAAAGACGCATTGCACTGGGCAAATGGACTGCAAGAGATCTTTTTAAAGTGTTAAAAAGCAAAGATGTCACCTTGAGGACTAAGTTGCACCTTTCCCAAGCCATGGTATTTTCAATCGCCTCATATGCATGTGAAAGCTGAACAGTGAATAAGGAAGGCCAAAGAATTGACACCTTTGAATTGTGGTATTGGTGAAGAATATTGAATATGCCATGGACTGCCAAAAGAACAAACAAATCTATCTTGGAAGAAGTACAACCAGAATGCTCCTTGGAAGCAACGATGGCGAGACTACCTCACATACTTTGGACACAGGGATCAGTCCCTGGAGAAGGGCATTCATGCTTGGTAAAGTAGAGGGTCAGCAAAAGAGAGGAAGACCCTCAACGAAATGGATTGACATAACGGCTACAACAATAGGCTCAAGAATAGCAACAATTGTGAGGATGGCGCAGGACAGGGCAGTGTTTCATTCTGTTGGGTCATAGGGTCGCTATGAGTTGGAACTGACTTGGTACCTAATGATAAAAACAACAATAGTGAGGAAGGGAGGGTGACTGGAAAAAGAGAAGTAGAATGTAAGCTCCATGAAGGCAAGTACTTTTCGAAGGTCCAGTAATTAAAATAAGGGTTTTGACTAGTCTTTATTCCCAGTGCTTGCAAGTGTGTAGACATTCAGATATTTGAATGAAATGAAATGGTGTAGTGCAAAGATCCAGGAAGTCAGGAAACCTGGGTTTGATTTCCAGCTCTTCTATAGCTCTGTGACCTTGGTAAGTCACATAGTTTCTTGGTCTTAGGTTCCATAACTAAAAAGAAGGGGTGACTGTGACTAAATCTTTAAAGGCTCTTGCCCTGAAATTTTGATTTTTACAAGAAAGGGACTACAAAAACTTCATCCTATTTTCAAATACTCCTTATTTAACATTGCTGCTGTTTGAAAGAACTTCAGTTGATGCCATAGGTATACATTTGCCATAAAAGTGACTGAGCATATACTATGTACATCTGCTGTTGTTGTTCAGGGCCGTGGAGTTGATTCTGACTCATGGGGACCCCGTGTGACAGAGTAGAACTGCCCCGTAGGGTTTTCTAGGCTGTAATCTTTATGGGAGCAGATCAGCACGTCTTTCTCTCGTGGAGCCACTGGGTGGGTTCAGACTGCAAACCTTTCAGTTAGCAGGTGATCGCTAACCAGTGTGCCATCAGGGCTCCTTTATACACGTACTAGAAGCCAGTAAGGTTCCTGGGTGGTGCAAACAGTCAACTGCTTGACTACTAGCTGAAAGATTGGCAGTTCGAACCCATGCCGAGGCACCTTGGAAGACAGGCCTGGTGATTTGCTTCTGAAAGGTCACAGCTTTGGAAACCTATGGAGCAGTTCTATTCTATACACATGAGGGTGCCATGAGTCGGGGGCCGATTCAACGGCAACTAACAACAGCAGCAACAACAGAAAGGCCAATAATGGTTGTTTCATGTAAGGACCAATTGTAGCAGTTAATGGTGGGGGCTTTAGAGTTAGGGTGTCTGTGGGTGGTGTAAATGGTTAATGCACTTGGCTGCTAACCCAGAGGTTGGAGTTTGAGGTCTACCCTGAGGCACGAAGGCCTGATGATCTACTTGTGAAAAATCAGCCATTGAAAACCTTGTGGAGCAGTTCTGCTCTGCACACATGGGGTCACCATGAGTCAGAGTTGACTTGACAGCAGGTAGTTAACTGGTTTGAAGTTAGAGCTGAGTTTGAATCTCACCTCTGTAACTTCTGAGTCAGGTAACCTTGGGTACATTTCTTCCCTGTGCTTCAGTTTTCTCATTTATCAAGTGGAGCTAATAGGATCTGCCTTATAGAATTGTTGAGAAATAAATGAGATATTACATGTATAGTGTCTGTACACAGAAAGCAGTCAGTAAATTATAGTCATAATCAATTGACGAGTCTAAGTCACTGGCAACAAAAGAAGGGAAGTTTTATGGGAAATGGGTTGAGAAAAGTTAGGCAAATGTTAAGCAGGAGTCAGGGAGAAGTAATTGGACAGTTGCCTTGCTAAAATGGTTTTAAGAACAGGTTATAAAAATTTAGAAAACTGTACTTTTTAATGAAAGCCAAATTTCCATTTTATCACATGAACCGTTTCTGTCTATATTTGAGGTTCTTAATACTGCATAGTTGTGAAGCATAGTGATTACTTGTACAGGCTCTGAAGTTGTACCGGCCCTGTGAGCTTAGACAAGCCATTTAACCTTTGTGTCTCAGGTTCCTCTTTTGTAAATGAGATGATAATAATACCTGCTTGCTCGGTTTGTGGTGAGGATCGTCTTTTACTGGATTTGCAAGGCAGCAAAAAATGGAATATAACTCTGTCTCTAGAGTACTGTTCAGTGGTTAGCAAATTCTGTTTGAAGCAAGGCTCCTAATAAGGATAGTGTTAAAGCAAAAATCATATTAAGTCAGTAATAGAAATTGATAAAAGTTTATTAAATATACAGTTTGCAAATCGGGGTAACATTTTGACTGAGAAGAACTTCCAAATTTCCTATACCAATTTTTATCCACATTGCCATGGAAAAAAGGTCAGGAAGAATTTCATACAGCATTGTCTTGAGGAACAACAAAAAATAATTACTGATTTACCCTAAACATAGCTCCCAGCCTTACCCTTGGAGTCTGTTTCTCAAAACCTAAACTGAATTCTTCAGAGAGCACAATGCCGCAACAAAACAGTCTTACTAGTTTATCTCGGCCATTGTTTGACTCAAAAGTGGCATTTAGGAACCAGTTTTTTCAAGGCTTAAGTTTCAAAAGGACATCAAAGGGAAATGGCCTATGTTGGTTATCCCAGCCTCCATGAAAGCCAGAAATTTGGCTTCCAGAAAATTCAAACTCTTTCATCAGTAGTTTGCATGTTAGGGGATTAGGAGGAAGTGCTAACAATTTATTTTGCTCATTTAGCGCTTATCATGTGCCAGGCACTGCTCTAGGTGCTTTACAAATACGAATTTGTTTAATCTTCCTCACAACCCTGAGAGTTTGATACCATTATCATTCCCAGGGGTACACAGGGGCAGAGCCAGGATGTGAACACCTTGAAGAGGAGGAGGAGGTGGCAGTAATTTTGTCTTGGAAAGGCTTTTTTTCAAGCAGGCCAGGCTTCTTTCAAGCAGGCCAACCTCAGGCTTAGTTGCTAATCTATTGGCAAATCCTACTGGCTCTGCTTCAAACCTTATCTCAAATCCATCCACCTTTCTTCATGTCCTAGTCCAGTCCATCCACCATCATATTTTCTTAGACCACCTCAAATATCTCCTCACTGGTCTCACCTGTTCCACTCTTTATAGTTCATCCTCCATACAGCAGCCAAATAGGGTTTAAAAAAAAAAGTAAACCACATCACACCGCTTCTTAGTTTTAAACTCTCCAATGATTTTCTTTTACACTAAGAATAAAATCCAAAGCTTTTACCATTGTGTTTTATGCCCAGCCATGTCTGATGTTGCCTTCATCTCCATGGTTCACTCTGTTCCAGCTACTTGGGTCTTTCTGGTCCTCAAATATGCTAAAAGCTCCTTATGGCCTCAGGGACTTTGTGTTTCCCCTACTCGAAAGGTTTTTGTATGGCTCATTCTCCCACAGTAGACTCTCAGTAAATGTGGTTTGAACGTGAATTTGATAGTCTTAACAATTTTCAAAGATGAGTGGAATTCATTCCCTTTGACTTAACTTGCACTGTATATTGTGAATTCCAAAGATTGTGATGTAAAGACTCTGGTTTCTTCCGGGGAGGGGGGTGGTGGGAACAAACCAGTTGCTGTTGAGTTAATTCCAACTCATGGTACCCCATGTATGTCAGAGTAGAGCTTTGCTGCATAGGATTTTCAATGACTGTGATTTTTCAGAAGTAGATAGCCTGTCCTTTCTTCTGAGGCACCACCAAGGGACTCCTCTTTCCTAAGAAAAACAGAAACCAAACCCATTGACATCAAGTTGATTCTGACACACAGAGTACATCTGCCTTGTGGGGTTTCCAAAGCCATAAATCCTTATGGAAGCAGACTGCCACATCTTTCTCCTGCAGAGTAGCTCGTGGGTTTAAACCATCAACCTTTCAGTTAGCAGCTGAGCGCTTAACCACTGCTCCACCAGGGGTCTTCCTTCCTAAAAACGGGAGGGCAAATCAACAAATATTTTATTTAGGGTCTGCTGTACAGAAGGCAGGAGCCCTGCTCTGTGAGAGAAAGATGTGGCATTCTGCTTCTGTAAAGAATGAGATGAGATGCAGGACTTTCAAGCCCATGGTAGGGAGTTTGTATAGGAAGCCTTCAAAGATTTTGAGCAGGAGAGTTACATGGTGATCTGGTTTACTTTTTTTATTTCTGTGGTTGTTCATTGCTATGGAAAGATGTTGATGATTTATTATTAAGAGGTGGAAAAAAACAGGTTTTAAATGATACGGTAAAATACCATTTTCGTAAATAAAATACAGAGGCAAATACATGCATATAAAAATTCAAGAAGGATATAAATCAAATAGTTAACAGTTTATTTTTGAATAGTAGGATCGTGGATAATTTTTATCTTTTGCTTCTGTATTTAAATTTCTTTTTTACAATGAGCTTGTTTCTCTTGCATAGGTTTAGTTTTTTTAATTTTAAGGGTAACTTTTTAAAATTTTTTTATTGTACTTACAGGTGAAGGCTTACAGAACAAATAGTTTCTTATGAAACAGTAGTACACATATTGTTTTATGACATTGGTTAACAACCCCACAACATGTCAACCCTCTAACTTCTCAACCTTTTTTTTTTGGTGAAAATACACATAGCCAAAGATACACCATTTCAAAAATTTCTACATGCACAGTTCAGTGACATCGAGTACACTCTTCCAGTTGTGCTGTTATTCTCACTTAAGATGAAGGCTTACAGAACAAAATAGTTTCTCCTTTAACAGTTACTACAAATGTTGCCCTATGACAATGGTTAACAATCTCACAACACATCAACAATATCCTTACTCAACCTTGGGTTCCCTGTCACCAGCTTCCTTGTCTCCTTCTGCCTTCTGGCCCTTGTCACTGGACTCCTGTACCTCATTAGTCTCATTTGGTTTTACGGGGCTGTCCACTCCCAGGCTGAATGGTGAACCTCGGAGATAACTTCACCACTGAGCTAAAAGGGCGTCTGGGGGCCATACTCTCAAGATTTCTCCAGTCTCCTTTAGGCCAGTAAATCTGGTCTTTTTTTTTGTGAGTTAGAATTATGTTCTACATCCTTCTCCAGCTCTGTCCAGAACCCTCTGTTGTGATTCTGGTCATAGCAGTCAGTGGTGGTAGCCGGGCACCATCTAGCTGTACTGGACTCAGTCCAGTGGAGGCCTTGGTAGCTGTGGACCATTAGTCCTTCGGACTAATCTTTTCCTTGTATCCTGTTCTCTTCATTCTCCCGTGCTTCCGAAGGGATGAGACCAGTGGAGTATCTTAGATGGCTGCTCACAGGCTTTTAAGACCCCAGACACTACTCACCAAGTTAGAATGTAGAGCATTGTCTTTATAAGCTGTGTCATGCCAGTTGAGCTAGATGTTCCCCAAGACCGTGGTCCCCACATCCCTCCGCCCAGCAATTCATTCCCTCAGAGAGTTTGTATGTGTCTATGGGGCTTCCATGACCTTTCCTTGTACAAGTTGTGCTGGTTTCCCCTGTATTGTGTGCTGTCTCACCTTAAGGGTAATTTTTAGAATGATTAGAAAGCTGCTTTCTAAAACACTTTGCTTGCGGGCTCTAGTTTACATATTAAAAGATCTCTCTGGCTGTGATGGGGACAGTGGATTATAGGGGGCAAGAGGGAAAGCGAGGTACTAGGTATGAGGTTCTTGAATTTTTTAGGTGAGAAATGATGGTGCCTAGACTAGGATGGTGGCTGTGGAGGTGGAGGGAAGTGGATGGATGATGCTGCTATGAAAATATTTGTATGTGATGCTTGTGCCCACGTGAGTATTTCTGTAGGATTGACTCCTACAAGGGAAATTGCTAAGTCAGAGAGTATGGATAATAATAGCTAACGTTCATTAAATACCGACTGTATGCTGGGTACTGTTTAAAGTGCTTTTCTTGTAATCTAAGGAGCCCTGGTGGTACAATGGTTAAGTGTTCAGCTGCTAACCGAAAGGTTGGTGGTTGAATCCACCTAGCGGCTCCACCGGAGAAAGACTGGCAATCTGCTCCTGTAAAGATTACAATTTAGGAAATCCTATGGGACAGTTTTACTCTGTCACGTGGGGTCGCTATGGGTCAAAATCGACTTGATGGCACCCAACAACACTAACACATGCCAGGTACTGTTTAAAGTAGTTTTCTTGTGATTTAGCATAAATAAACTGTAGTCCCAGGACTCCTGCATGGTTAAGGATTAAAAAGATAAACATTTGATGTGGATGGCAGTTGAATAAAAAAACTCTGGAGCAGTCTGTAGAGCCACATAGGAAAACAGGGCTCCTGGAGAGGCCACATGGCTCTGATTTATTGTCAGAGGCATTTATATGTGGCGGTTGCTGGAAGAGCACAGAGGCAGGCATGCTCACTTGGGTGTGCCATGATAAGAAAGGACTTTTTGAGTAAATAGCATTTGAATTAGGCTTTCACGTATGGGGTGAAGGCCCAGCTAGGCATGGAGAGGCAGAGAGGGCACATTCCAGCTATGTGGAATGTGATGTAAATGTAAAAGTGGAAAACTGAAGGCATGTGGGGGGGGCTGAGTAGACTGATAGAGTCTACTGGTAAAGTAGGATAGAGCCAATACTAGATGGCTTTAATGCCAGCCTTAATTTTTTTCCTGTCAGATATTTTGAAAATCAGAGTCCTGTTAATGGAGTTCTTTTATAATTAAAGCAGTGGGAATTGAGGAAAAGTTCATTAAGTTCAAGTAACATCTATTATCTCTTCTACGCCAGACACTCTGCTAGAGGCTTTAGCACACATATTTTACCAGGTTGTTGAGGGAATTAAACAATGAAAGAATTATTATCCCCATTCTACAGATGAATAAACTGAAGTTTAGAGAAATTCTGTGGCTTGCCCATGTCATTCATTTAGGAAGTTGCAGAGCCAGGATTTAAACCCAAGTCTTTATACTCAAAGGAAATTAGTGATTGGCAGTTACGTTTCTAAAGCAACATCTCAGAGAACAGGGCCTGAGAAAAAGTTAGTGGGTTTGGAAATTAGTGGTGATGATGGGTGATATTTGAAGACAGAGATTCCTAGAAGAGCTGGGCCCTGTTATCTGTATCAGAGAGGCACTGGAGCAGCCAAATTGAAAAGGACCCGGTCACTCAGATTGAAAGGGAACTGCAAGCCTGGAATTCCAAATTCCAGGTGTGACAGTGTCTGGGCCTTGGTGAAGGGAGGGCTTACAGATTAAAAGTGACAGCAGATATCTGGAGGATACAGCTAAATGCCAGGGTACTCAGCCTTTCTGATGCTAAAGGCTTGTTATGTGCACTATGCTCGCAGCAGAAGCATTGCTTATTAAATATATGTGCTGGTTTTCCAGGAATAGAAAGTCCTCTGGACAGTCGGATAGCTTCCCTTCCACTCACCGGGATAAGGCTATCAATCTGTGACAGGAAACCTGTTTATTGCTAGCATCTCTGTTACTTACTTGGTTATGTGTTGTCCACTCTCTCCTCAGTTTCCTCCTACTCTTTTTGTTAGTTGCCATCGAGTCAACTCCAGCTCATGGTGACCCCATGTATGCAGAGTAGAACTGCTCCATAGGGTTTTCAAGTCTGTGACAGCAGATTTCCAAGCCTGTCTTCCAAGGCACCTCTGGGTGGGTTTTAACTGCCAACCTTACGATTAGTAGTTCAGCGCTAGACTCCTAACCTCCTACTCTAGTGAAATGGAATTGTACACTTGAAAGGATTGTGTCTGCCACGTCTGTTGCCATAGAACAAAAAAGGAAATAATGAAGAAGCTGAGATTCAGATGTATGCCTTTGATAGAATATTGTCAATATGTTCTCTTTCTCCCATTTTATTCTTTAATATTAGCAGTGAAGGAGATCTGAAACCTGTGTAAGTTCCCATTGTTATTAAAAATATTTTGGTAATTGGAGATGATCAACTCACTACATAAGTTAGTAGCAAACTCATTGCGCAGCAGAATTTGAACTTACGTGTATTGTTTATGGTTCTTATTCTTTTCAGTGTGAATAATCATATATTTGCTGCAGAAATATTAGTGGGTTTCATTAGAGAGTGCAGCTCAAGACCCCATTGGGATTGTTTCATAATATGTGTTGTAAGGTCCATATTTTCTTTAATTTTTGAAAAATTCTGATTCTAGGGATTTCAGAAAAGATATTTTGGACCTATACTGCCTCCCTTTGATATCAGAGTTAAGTTTAGACATTTGGGAATAGCTCAACCTCTGACTCCTTTTTTAGCCTCATCAAGATTGAAACATTTCCTGTATACATTCTCTTTAATGCCGCCAAGTTTTTGCGTATGTGTTGCAGCCCAAAGAATACCCCGTCTCACCACCTCTTCGGCTGCCATGCTAGTCTAAGCCACCATCCTTTCTCATCTTAACTGCACTTTTTCCACCACCCCCCCCCCCATGGCTTTCCGTAAAATCCAGAATCCTTACAATAGCCTGCAAGAGCCTTCCTGATGTGGCTCCTGGTTCTGTGTACAACCTCATTTCCTACCATTCTTCTCTTTGTTTACTGCTGTTCGGCCTCTGTCCCTGGAACATGGTAATCACTCCTCCTCTTTTCGGTTTTTGCACTTAACGTTTTCTGTACCTGAGATGTTCTTCTCCCAAAATATCCATATGTTCCTCCTTCATTTCATTTTGTTCTTTGCTCAGATATCACCGCCTCTTGAAAGGCCTTCAAGATCACTCTGTCTGAAATAGCATCCTTGTTCATCCTCAATCCTACCCTGCTTGATTTCCATCACTTCTTGACATATTACATACCCCTCTGTTTATCTGTCTCCCCTCGCATATGTAAGCTCAGGGAGGGCAGGGACTCTGTCTATCCACTGCTCTATCTCCACACCTTAGAAGGGAGCCTGGCCCAGTAGGTGCTCAATAAATACTTGCTGAATGACTTGTTCTGTTCAGGAAAAATTGAAGCCTGTCTCTTTCCTGGATTGGATGCTGTGATGCTTCAGTGCATTTAGTAAAAGCCAGAACTATTTTCCTGTTAGTTTGTTGTATTTTGTCTTTGATGATTCTGCAAGTTTCAGTTAACAACATCTTCTTTACAGGTTGCGGGCCTCCCGGGTGCTTCTTGTTGGCATGAAAGGACTTGGGGCTGAAATTGCCAAGAACCTCATCCTGGCGGGGGTGAAAGGACTGACCATGCTGGATCATGAACAGGTGAGCTGTCTGGTCCCCTCATTGCTTCCCTGCTCGGTCTCCCCCTCTTCAACATGACACTTGGAGATGCTGTGAGTTCCCATGTGCCCCTTCAGGGCTCTGAAAAGAGCTGTGGAACTAATGGAACTATATATAGCCTTTGGAGACTGACCTCTCTAGTGCTGAGTGTGAAACCATCTCCATCACATCCTAGCTGGATGACCAGTGGAGTCTCACCTCACCTTGTTGCGCTTGCCTGTCTGTAACATGGAGTAATAACATCTCCTTTGAAGGGTGATTGTGAGGTTTAGAGAAGTGCTTTTCCAGTTTGTCTCTAAAACTCACCTGAATAGCTAATTGAAAATGTAGAATTACCTAGGGTCTTTGTCATGGGGTAGCCTTCACCTCCAGTGATTCTGATTTAGAGAGTCTGAGATGGGGCTCAGGAATGTGCATTTAAAATGTCTTTTCGGAGCCCTTGTGGCTCATTGGCTAAGAACTTGGCTGCTAACCAGAAGGTTGGCAGTTGGAATCCACCAGCTGCTCCTTGGAAACCCTATGGGGCAGTTCTACTCTGTCCTGTAGGGTTGCTATGAGTCGGAATGGGCTTGAAGGCAACAAGTTTTGGTTTCAAGAGATTTTGATGTAGGTAGTTCACAGAATACTACTTTAAAAACATTGGATTAGAAAGGATATATGTGGACTGCTTAGCATAGTGCCTGGCAAATAATAGGCTTTCAATGATTAATCATATTTACATGACATAATGATATTTAATTGATAATATAACAATAGTGCCTAACTCCAATGTAGCTTGCTCTGACCAATCTTTTTCTCCAAGGTGAAAATAAGTACTTCTTTCTCTACATTCCCATGCCTGAATGACGTTTTAGGAGCCCGGGTAGTACAGTGGTTAACCCTCAGCTACTAACCAGAAGGTTGGCGGTTCCAACCCAACAGCTGCTCTGTGGGAGGAAGATGTGGCAGTCTGCTTCTGTAAAGATTCAGCCGTGGAAACCCTACGGGGCAGTTCTACCCTGTCCTATAGGGTCACTGTGAGTCGGAATCCACTTGATGGCAGTGGGTTTGGTTTGGAATGACATTTTAGTTTTCTTCTACAGGAAATTTCAGGTACATACAAAAGTAGAATATTTGACACTTCATCTACCTGACTGACTTATCTCTTCTCCTTTCTTTTTTAGGGACAGTATTTTAAGGCAAATTCCAGAAATCATATCATTATTTTAGGTGAAAAGCTTCAACTCTTATATTGTCATGTTATATTATTCTTTGTGTCTTTGCTTCTAAGCAGTAAACAGGGGTCTTGTCTCATGTTGAGTAACTGGCACACAGTGTGAGTCATAGACTCTGGAAGAAAATAAACATTAATGAAATGTTTTAAAGCATCACCTAGTTTTGAGATTTCAGGAGAAAAATAATACCTGGAATTACTATTTTAAAATAGAAATTCTACTGCAGTATGAAGAGGAGTGTGGGTTGGCTCACTTAATATCACAGTCACAAATTGATATTTGAGTTGAATTTAAAAACCTTCCAAGAAAAAACAAATTCCTGCAAGCAAGCTGCCAGGTTATTACTGACTGGCTGCTTCAACATCTCCCAAACCACAGTGCCCCCTAGAGGCAGGAACACATCTAGAGCCCGTCTGTAACCCGGTTGCTGTCAAGTCCTATAGGACACAGTAGAACTGCCCCATAGGGTTTCCAAGACTTTAAATCTTTACGAAAGCAGCCTGCCACATCTTTCTCCCATGGAGCCACTGGTAGGTTCGAACCACTGACCTTATGATTAGCAGCTGAGTGCTTAACAACTGTGCCACCAGGGCTCATCTAGAGGAAGAAATTCCTAAAAGAGGGAAAGAGCAAAGACCCAAGGAAGGATGGTGCCTAACCATGGAACCCCTTGGGAGCCCTTTAGGTGGAAAGATGAAACCAAATGGTGATGGTGACTTCCTCATCTTGCTGGGGGAATCCGAGAATAATGGAAGATCATTTAAAACCGAGGGTTGTATGATGTACAGACACTGTATCAGTGTATCATATTAGTGTATGCCAATCCAGTAATATGAGTGCTGCCCCATGTTGGAGTGAACAGACTGTCGTCCCGTGTCTCTCTGAGAACTTAGAGTGCCTTCCTCTCGTAAGTCTAAACTCCTCTGCCTGGTTTTCAAGGCCTAACATAGTGGCTCTTAACTTTGGCTGTATTTTAGAATATCAGGAGCCCCGGGGAGTTTTTAAAAAATAATAAAAGGTCTCTAGGTGAGTCTGATACTTAGGGAGCATTGAAAACCACTGACTTGATGCAATCTGGCCTCAGTCCTTGTCACCCAGCCTGACTACCCACTGCTCCTGTCAGATAAGTCTAAGAGTTTTGGACACGCTGTGACGAGTCTTTCTTTTGTTCTTTCTCTGACAAGGAGTGCCCCCAGGAAGCAATGCTGACAGTGCAAAAGCTTTAGAATCGTGCAGGCTGGGCTCAAATCCCAGCCCCTTGAACTGGGCAAGGCTTTACCTCCAGAGACTCAGTTTGCTCATTTGTATTCTGAGGATGTTAATGCCTACCCATTAGATCTTTTCATTTGCCTTACATTCAGCAAGCTTTGTGAGTACCTTCTGGGTGCCCTGAAGTATGCTAGGTACTGGCAATACAAGGAGGCATAAGACTTGGTTCCCATTCTCAAGGTTTTTCATAAACCAGAGTGCTTCCTGATTCTCAGGAGATATGAAAGGCTTTCTGGAGTTCCAATCTGAGCTGAGTGTTAAAGAGCAAGCAGGACTTTTATCAGGTTAAGGGGTGTGTTTTAGGCAGGACACATTAGCAGTGGCACAAAGGCAAAAAACAGCATGGTAGAAATGGAATGTAACACGCAGTTGAGTGTTTTCAGAGTGTGAAGTCCAAAGTTGGGGGGTTGGGGAGCCAGTTGTGGATACTGGGATGGAATAAGGCCCAGATCATGAAGGGCCTGCTGGTAAGCCCTGCTGTGAGCTTTACTTAATCCCCTAGGTGGTGATGCATTGAAGAGTTTTAAATGGAGGGCAGGGTAGCCTGGTCAGTTTTGGGCTTTATGTAGATCACTAATTCCTGTATGAACTATGGTTCATGTGGCACAAGCTATAGGGCAGAAGACCGCCTAGAAGACTGTTGCATTAGTAATTTAGGTGGGAGAAGAAAAAGGTCTGGGCTGTGGCATTGGTGACAGAGATGGCAAGAAGCATACATACGTGAGAAATACTTAGGTGGTAGAATTGATAGGAATTGGATCTGGGAGCAGAAGGAAAGCTGGCCCTGACTGAGTATGCAGGCTGTGTTCTAAAAGCTATAGTTGTATTATCTAATCCTTAGAACAAGTCGGAGACGCAGAACCTGTTATCCCTATTTTACAGATGAGAAAACTGAGGAGAAAGAAGGTCTCACCATGAGTAAGTGGTACAGCCAGGACTCAGGCAGTCTACCTCCAAAACCCATGCTCTCAGCCACTTCATCATGGGCTGCTCTCAAGGAAGTAGCAAGGATAGGATGACCAGGATTCTAGCTTGGGTGACTGGATAGGTAGATGGTGGGCTCTTCAACAAAGACAACAAGTATAGGAGGAATCAAATTAGAAGGGCCTGTTGGACAGCCAGGAGGAAACGTCTGGTGGGCAGTTTAATAGAAGACTCAGATGAATCAGGCAGAAGCGTAAGAGTGGCCTTGATAGAACTAAGAGGCATTGAGATGGTTTGTGGAGCTATACAGCATGAAAAGATGAGTGGTCCTGAGATGGAATCTTGGGGAACAACCACACTTAAAAGGGCCCATGTAGAGACTGGAATGGCCAGCGAAGGGGAGAGCCAGGATCTCAGAGGTCAGAGGCATGGAGTATGCAAGGAAGGTGTGACTTCTGGACTAAGAGTAGCAATAGAATAGCTAACATTTACAGAGTGATTAGTAAGTGTGTTGTGTTCATTAACTCACTTCTTTATTTTACATGTAAGGGATAAACACACAGAGGTGAAGAATTCTGTTTAAGGTCATACAGTATGTGGTGGAACCAGGATTTGAATTAAGGATTTGAATCCCAGCTGAGTTCCAGAGCCCTTGCACTTAACCACTGTGACACAGCCTCTCAGTAAATAACAAAGTCCCTGAAGAAGCAGGACAGGATGGGTCAAGGTCACTGTTAAGAGGGTTGGCCTTGATGGAGGAAAGGTGATGAGGAAGAGCGTATGCTGTGACTAGCTTGTAGGAGGAGATGAAGGGAGATTACTTCGGTTGAACGCTGTCTTTGGTGAAGTTGGCGGCAAGTTCATACGCAGAGATTAAAGGTTAAATTAGATGTTTGATGTGTAAAGAAATGCTTTGTGGACAGTATGAAATCTGTACTCATATTGGTAGTTGTCAGGTGATTATGTTATTTCATCTTTGAGGCTCTGCCCTGTTGACATCCAGCCTTCTGGGTGAAATCATCCGTCTGCCCCAGTCCCCATCACCTCTCCCCCTTTCTGAGATTTGCATTCAAGTATTCTTAGTTGTATCTGATTTTTGCGCCAGTCTGATTTTAAACCATTTGTAAGCAGGGACTGTATTTTTTAAACTACTTGTTTCCCACAGTGACTAGGGTTGGGCACATGGTAGGTATTTAGTAAATGCTTACGACCTGTAATTGTCAGTCATTTTGTTGCAGTTACAAATTTAAGTGGAAGGTGAAAGCTTGGATATTTCTGCTTAGAGGGAATTTTCTTTGTAAACACAAGGGGGTGCTCTTTAGTCATCAATTACCAGTTTAAAGCCTCAGAAGGAAAGAGTAGGGAGTTTACTTCAGGCAGATACCTGCAGGAACAGTAATGCAATGAGATGGTAGGTATTTTAACTGTTCTTTAAAATCCGAAGGTTCATTGTTTTTGAGATTTGTTTTCCCCCAAAAAACTCAAGAATTAAAAAAAAAAAATTATCCCTAGGTATCCCTAGAAGACCCTGGAGCTCAGTTCCTGATCCGGACTGGGTCCATTGGCCGAAATAGGGCTGAAGCCTCTTTGGAGCGAGCCCAGAATCTCAACCCCATGGTGGACGTGAAGGTGGACACTGAGAATATAGAAAAGAAACTGGAGTCATTTTTCACTCAGTTTGATGCTGTAAGTTTCCAAGAGAGCGTCAGCTGCTGTGGGAAGAAAACAAATTTTAAAGCATTAGTTGCATGTATACGAGGTATGCTAGAGTATTAGGATCTAAAAAGTTCTGAACTTTTTCCCATGTAAGCTTATGAGATGCTCTTTTCTTGAGGCATGGTATATTGCCTGAATGTTTTGTAGGAGAGGTCCAGTCTGTGGCATCTGCTGTGACTGTGACTTGCTCCTCGCTGGCTTCTTGTTTAGGCGTATGCTCCCCTAAACCAGGTTTCATCTTTGCTGTTTTGTCTTCCTTCCAGAATCTGTGTGAATAGCTGTTATACATTTTGTTGCAAATGTTTTCTCCCCAAAAACTTAACAAGTTGTTGATTAATTTCTGTAGCAGAGACTTTTTTTTTGTTAGAAATACCAAACCACAGCTTGTGTTTTGTCTTAAGAAAGAGCACACCTGATCTTGGTCTGTCTCTGTCTGTCTGTCTCTCTCGGCTACTTTGACCATGTTGCCATGGAAAACTAGACAGAATTTAGCTATATTGATAAGCTAAATGAAGTCTATCCAGCCTCATTTGGTTGCACTGCTACATCTATGCCGAGGTGAAAAGGAGAAGTTAGATTTAATTTCAGTATCTGTGACCTTTCAGACATAGTTCCCTGTGCCCTGGAAGAGCTTAACAAATGTTTGATAACTGTAAACTAGTCACAGATGATCTACTTGTTTTTTAAGTGAAAGTCCCATTACAGGAGAGGTTAGAATTTGGGTTGGGTAGTTTGTTTTTCACACACTGTTAAATTTCGTACGTGCATCTGTTCACATATGGGCTTGAAATGATGGATCATCTGTGCATTTTTTTTTTTTTTTTTTTAATTCCTTCTATTTTGTCACTCCAGGTATTGGGACACTTTCCATTTGGACACAAGTCCTCTCTTCATTTCTTTGTCCATAATAACCAAGTTTGCTTCATCCTAGGTGCCCCTTGAACTTTTTGCAATTAGACAGCAGGTTTGTTAGAACAGAAGAGTGTGTAATGCAGGTAGCCGGGTGAGGATGGCTGCCTCATGCGCCATGTTGGACTGGTCCTCGTTGTAGGTTTGACTCTGCAGCGCTCTGCGTGGTCAGCTGACTGCATGTTCAGCTGTGACTTTCTTACCCTTAAGATTTGATTTTTTTTCCTTGGGTGGCTGCATCCTTGAGTGACACCAAAGGAACACATATGTCTGAATGTTATATCATTCACATTGACAGACAGTAGCAAAGAGGTTCTAACAAATGAAAGTGGCCTTCTGTAATTTCTTCTACAACTTTCTATGTTCAGGGGAAAACGTGCAATTTGCAAATTAATCTTCTTGATCTTGATCATTCAGCTTCTCCCTAAAAGATCGTATTTGTACAGTAACGCTTGGCCATTTCCAACACCTCAGCTTATTGAAACACAACCTAGAAGCCCCAGAGTTACATTGATAATTCCGCTGAGTGAATCACCTGTTCATTGTTGAAGTCTGAATGGAAGGTCACTTGGTCTGTAACCTCTCCTTTTGTCCTTATATTCAGATAAAGTTTCACACCATAATCGGTGGAAAAATAACCCTAACAAGGCTTGTTTATCTTCTTTATCTTAATCATCAAAAGAAGTGGTAGAGGGAAGCCCTTATATTTAGAAATGTTAAACTTATGACCTTTGGGTCAGTTTAAAATACTTGTTTTGCTTCTATAGCTTATTCAGAGTTTAATAGATTTTATAATTTAGAAATAGCCTACATGAAGTTATTACTGTCATTTTCTTTTGCTCTTCATGTGTTTATGGACTGGGGAAACAAATGCATTGAATAGCTTTTACTTTCGCACTAAACACAGTTCATTTTGGTTGCAGAAAATGTTGGTGTCATAATTTACATTTTCTGTACACTGAAACCTGCAACTTTTCTTTTGTCTTTTAACCATAGGACCCAAAGAACCTGTTGTACCAGTTTGAAACTGGCTTCAAACATGCCCAGAGAGAGTGTTCATTAAGATTTATTTAGACATCAGGGCAATGATTCACAGTTTGCAGGACTCACGCCCTGCTGATTTCTTTCTTTCTGCAGGTATGTCTGACTTGCTGCTCCAGGGATGTCCTAGTTAAAGTTGACCAGATCTGTCACAAAAATAGCATCAAATTCTTCACAGGAGATGTTTATGGCTACCATGGATATACATTTGCCAATCTTGGAGAACATGAGTTTGTAGAGTAAGTGTTGGAAGTGAAAAGGAGAACATAAGACTTTCAAAATTTAGTTTTATTTACTGGTAGGAATTGAACCATCTGAAGGAAATAACGCCTTATTGAATACATGGATTGTGGTTCAGGTTTGTAGGAGATATTGTCCCTACCCTCCAAAATGTTGATCTGATTGAAAAGTCCCAGCATAAAAAGGGCTGAATTCATAAACCATTAAAGTACACCATGTGGGATTCGATCAGTCTGGACCTCAGGTGTTGAAGTCACAATTTCTGTTTGGGGAAGGCTTGCCTGGATTGTAAACATTTCTCCCCCAGCTTCGGACTGTGTGTTTTCAGCTTGAGAGATAGTAAAACAAGTACAAAATAGATAGGTAACTCCGGAGCCACATTTAGCCAAAGGCTATCTTGGAAAAGTTCCAAGGCCCAGAGACTGCTCTGGTGGAACTAGACAGACCTTATCCTCTCATTTTGAACACTGAGGCTGCAGACCCCGGTAATTCTCACATGACGGGACCTGCAGTGTTTTGGATTTGTAGCCTTTAGATGAAAGATGGCAGATGATACAGTATTGTAAAACTATATGAGTTGGTTTTTTGGCTGCAATTTCAGATACCCGGCAACTTGCTAATGAGGGAGGTAAAGACGTGGGAGGAGCTTTCTCCCCAGAGCCAAGCTCTGCTTGCTTTTGTTGAGCCTCCCAGGCAAGTCACTTAATTTCTCCAGGCTACAAGTTTCTTGCCTATAAAATTGAGATGGGGGAAGGACAAAGATGTCCAAGATCCCATGCAGCTAGCACTCTGTGGTTTCAAGAAAATCCAGTTCTTTGGGCACATAAGAAACAGATAAAGAAGTCATGGTAGAAAAACCATGCCAGTTCGGTTTAACTTGTATTCCCCGTGGTAGAGAGGAGGAATTAAATTCGGCTGTTTATTTCAGAAGACAATCCTGGTGATCTGCTTCCAAAAAATCAGCCGTTGTCACTGGAAAGATAACCAGCATTAAAAAAAACAACACCACACTCTAGGAAGAGCAAAAGAAGTCAGGAGCCCTGTGAGGGCAGCAGTGCAGGGCTAGAAACCCCCTTTCAGGTTGGGGAGGGAGACTATTGTATCACATGAAATTGTGAAAAGAATCCAAGAGTCTTAGAGTCAGGCAGATAGGGGTTTGTAGTCTCTTTATTAGTGGTATGATCATGGGCAAATTAACCTTCCTAAGCCTCAAGTTCCTTAAATGTAGAAGGGGGATAATACCACCTTCCACTGAGAGTGGCAGCAAGGGTTAAATGAGCTAACAAGTATGGAGCCCCCACCTAGTACCTGGCACATGGTCAGCACTCAATACGTGGTAGTCGCAGCTCCTTATGAAACCTCAAAGAGCCATCTGCTTGATTTGTTGCTGGAAGAAGAAAAAAAAATAAAACAACAACCTATAAAATGGCTTCCTATTTCAGGAGGGAGGAAAATGAGGATACTGGTCATCAGTCCTGGCAGCAAATAGAACAACAAATGGGCCAACTGTCTTTTTATTTCCAAGAGTAAAAAGAAGTTGATACATAAGCCAGAGTTGTATTGAACATTTTTCTTAAGAGAAAACATTCTAAAACCAAAACTCTGGCAGATGCAGTGTCATGGATACCCTGAGAATGGAGGGAGTGTTGGGGAGGAGACAGTTATGAATGTTTCAGGGCATGACTTGGCTGTGTAGGGTGTGGGGAAAACAATCATAAATATAATATTCTGAAAAGAGTAAAAGACCAGAGATACCTGGCAGTAGACTGGGGTGAAGGGTTCAAAAAAAAAAAAATCAGCCATTTCAAACCCTATGGAGGACAGTTATACTCTGATACATGTGGGGTTGCCATGAGTTGGAATCAACTTGAAGGTAACTGCTTTTTTTTTTAATTTCATGATTCCAGTAGAATGTTTACAAAGTTATTGCTTTCATTTATTGAGAGCTTACGATAAGGTCGCTATCAGTTGGAAACGATTCATTGGCAACGGGTTACAATGTCTTAGGCAATGTGCTAAGTAACTTATGTTATTTCTCTTCTGTAATAATCCTGTCGTGGACGTTGTTCCCACAGAGTGGGTAACCAACTCATCAGGTAATAAGTTGCAGAGCTGGGATTTGAACCCAGATCTGTCTGACCACAACTCTCACCATCCTGTTCTGTGAGCTACAATGCTCTTTTTATTCTAATGGCATGGTTCATAGGCTAGAACTCCATTCCCTCCCCATGTCATCCTCCAGGGAGAAAACCAAAGTTGCCAAAGTTAGCCAAGGAGTGGAAGATGGGCCTGATACCAAGAGAGCAAAACTTGATTCATCTGAGACAACTATGGTCAAAAAGGTACGTATTCCGACCAACCAGATTGTTTCTGGACTGTTCCTAAAAGTATGTGTGTCAGGGGCAGAGGTCAGAAACCCTGGGGCCTTGTAGGGAACAGGCAATTACTATTGTAAATGAGCGAAGCAGGCCTGGAAGGAGATCCACTTGAGGAGAGAGGGGTGTGGACAGACTGGATCGGTCAGTGCTTTGCCCCATCTCAAGGGGCACTTGCTGCTTAGCTCCAGCCAGCTGTTGCCATGAGGAATTGGGCCCCAGTGATGCCAGATGTGATTTTTCTGCAGAAATCAGAAATGAGATTTTTGTATGATCTTTCCCAAATTTCGTAACAATGGCAACCTATTCAAATTGGTTTGAATGCCACTGTGGCCAGCACTGTGAACGCCAGACAGAACGTGTCTGCGGGACTTCTTTGGTCTGTGGGCCTCCAGTTTTGACCTCTGGTGTATGGGGTAGTACCAGAAAGACTGTGAGCAGAAGTCATTACTTTTATATGAAATTAAAAATTTTCCAGTTGATAGATAATTCCTAAGTGGCAAGAACCAGTTTAAAGTATTCTGAATTGCTTTTGTGTCTTTAGAAACTTATTTTCTCCCCCGTCAAAGAACTTTTAAGAGGAAAAGCCTTCAATATTGATAAATGTTATCATGTATATGTGTGTGTGCGTGTGTGTATATATGTATTAATGTAGTTTGTGTTAGGGGCCTAGACTCTCTTTGGATCAGGTGCAGTATATAAATTCATTTTATAGAAAGCTGATTGGGAAGGGAGCCAGAAGTTGATGGTTTCTGTAGCTAGTTTTGGAATCTGAGAAGAAGGGAGGCATGAGATGGAGAAAACAGAAGATGAAGTAGCCAGAATTGGTTTTGTTGAACTGAGATGGATGCTAGGACCGAACCCATATTTACTCTGCTTGGTAGATTTAAATGTTGAGAAAGAAAAACAGCTGGTCAGAGTATGAGTTAGAATTGCTCTAAAGGGGGGATTCTAAAGAGTGCAGAAACCACAAAAGAGACTGCAGAAAACCGCAAAAGTGGAACTCTTAGAGTTTCCAGCAGGGCTACGCTGGAGATTTTCTTTCTCTTGCTTTTTGTGTTTGTATTGGAAGAGTTTGATGGTCTAAGTGTGATACAGGGGAATTATTAAGCCCTGATTTTAGTGTCTATTCACAGAAATGTAATTATCCCAAGTGAACATTGGTGTTTTGGCCAAACTTGGGTCTTTTTCTTCCTTCCTTCCTTTCTTTCCGAGGCTCAGTTGGTCAGTCGAGCTTTATCTGAATAGTTTTGGAGGGGGGAGATAAATTGTTAACAAACGGAGAAGTACAAAAGCAGCTTTGTGGGTGCTGTCAATTTATAAATCACACCCTCTTACGAGTGTGACACTTGGCCTTGGTGTGAAGGGTTTTATGGCTTAAGGGCATTCTCTGATTGAGGCGGGTCTTTCACATTCAAATGGAGAGAGCGCCTAGCTTTGTTAGCCATTCACAGCTGGAAGCTTCCCTGGAGTCAATTCTGATGGTGCCCACAGGGGCGGATCTGGAAAGCTCTTTTGGGAGCCACTTTAGCTATGAGGAGAATGTGAGCAGCCCATGCAGGCACTCGGCGGCCTTGGCGTACCATTCCTCGGGCTCTTCAGTTACACAGCTCTTTGTGCAGCTTCTTCCTTCATGGCCGAATTGGAAGGTACCAAAATATTCCCCAGCTGGCATTGTTAGTCAGCTGTTTCCCTGGGACAATTCAGGCTTGGATTCCGACCCCTAGCCTTGAAGGTTGTGAGGCATTCGGTGCATTCCTGATGACAATCCCTGAGATTCCAAACCTTGTCTTTGTGCTGGAGTACCCGACCCAGCTGGGTTTTGGCTGTGGCTCTGCCACCTTGTAGTAATACGTCTCCCTCATTCTCGGCAGAGGCTGACTCATGATTTCGCAGTTCTCTTCCAACTCAAAAATTCCTTGACTTAGATTCTGTTCTTTTGCCTGTATAGAGTAACTACTTGGGTTCTGCTCAGAGAGTGTAGGATGGGGGGTGGGGAAGCAGCCACTTCCTGTTTCTTGTGAAAGGTCTCCCGTTAGGGTTTCCTTCCCTTCCCCTTTTCCTTAGGTTGCACCAAATGTTGTAAAGCCACTCCTGCTTCAAGGTACATATTGTACTCCTAAATTAGAAACGTTAGAAAACAGAGAGGAAAAACAGACCTTGTGATTTTCACACCATCTGGGAAGACACTGGGCCATTCTGGCACAGGTGCCATCATGATAAATAAGGTCGTGGGAAAACATCTAGTCCAGAGATAGGTGCTCAGTAGTTTGTTTGCTTCCTTTGGTGCCGAGGAGAAGTCAGTAACCAGATCTCATCAGAATCAGGGCTGGGGCACAAACCTGCTCTAGACACTGATGCACACCAGATAGAGGAGAGAGTAATTGTTGGACGGTGATGAGGAGTGTCCAGGAAGGCTTCCCAGAGGAAGAGTTGTTTGACTTGGCCCAAGAAGGACAAGTTTGCAAATCCTAAAGCCCGGACCAGTATCCGGGGCGGAGGAAGTAAGATAAACAAAGCACAGATGTAGGGCAGAGTAACTCTGCTTCCCTTGCTCCAGGCAGCCAGCTCTTTTTCCATCCACGACTTGCACAGTGCCTACTGTATGCAGGGCATGTATGCAGTGAAGCATATCTAGCCCTGCCGTCTCAGTTTAGAGCTGAAGCCAAAGCTAGGAGACGCTCAGTGACCTGCGGGAGATCATGCCAATGGGGAGAGCAAGCAGACAGCAGTGATGGTCATAGACCCAGGCTCCACAATCTACAGCCTGAATTCCCTTGGAGTTTCTAGGATCATTAAAGTTTTCTGAGAATGGTGGGATACACATGTGAAAGTTGGGGTCATCCTGGTAAAAACACTAAAACACCAAACCCACTGCTGTCGAGTTGATTCCCGCTCACAGTGACCCTATAGAACAGAGTAGAACTTCCGCTTAGGGTTTCCCAAGGCTGTAATCTTTACTGCCATATCTTTCTCCTGTGGAGCCGCTGGTGGATTCAAACCGCCGACCTTTTAGTTTGCAGCCAATTGCGTAACTACTGTGCAACCAGAGCTCCTTCATCCTAGGAAACGTTTGGGATAAAAGGATACTGCTGGCGTTTGTTTATTGTAAGTTGTCTGTGTTGTTAGGTGCTGCGCAAGATGATGAGATACCTGACATTGGTTGCTCTCAAGTAATACCGCTTTAAAAACTGAACACAAAGTGGTATTTGTAGTATTGATTCATGACAATGCCAAGAAATGCAGATTTAATTTTACCTCTTCCCCTGCAGTAGTAGGCGACTAATTTGGGGCATTCACTGTTAATCCCTCTTTCCATGAATTGGTTGTGAAATTCCACAGTTGAGTAGTGATTCATTATTTTGATTCCGCTTTTCTGAGCAATTTGTTGACTACTCTCTCATCCTCCTTCCACCCCCATTTTTAAAGAAACACCCCTGACATCTGACTGGTGTAACTCCCCCTCTTTCACATGGCACCTTGACACTTGGCTTTGCAGTGCTGATTGCACTTGAGGTTACTTGTAATGTCTGTCCTGTTAGGTTTTCTTTTTTTTTAATTTAATTTTTTTATTGCGATAAAAATATACACACCAAAACATTCTTCAGTTCAACAGTTTCTACATGTATAATTCAGTGACATTGATTACATTCTTCAAGTTGTGCAACCATTCTCACTCTCCTTTTCTCAGTTATTCCAACATTATTAACATAAACTCACTGCTCCCCGTAAACAGAAACTCCCCCTTTCCCTCTTCCTCCCACCCCTGGTGACCACTAATAATCTTTGCTTTCTGTGTATTTGCTTATCTCATATAAGTGAAATCATACAGTATTTGTCTTTTTGAGACTGACTTGTTTCACTCAGCATGATGTTTTCAAGGTTCATCTGTGTTGTCGCATGCATCAGGACTTCATTTCTCTTTATGGCTGAGTATTATATTATCATATCTTCTGTTAAATTTTTAAGCTCCATAAGGGCAGCATTGTCGCCTGTTTTGTTCACTGCTATGTTTTTAGCCCTGTGTTTAAAAACCAAAACAATAAGCTCCATAAGGGCAGGAGTGTTGCCTATTTTGTTCACTGCTATGTTTTTAGCCCTGTGTTTAAAAACCAAAACCAAACACATTGCTTTTGAGTCAGTTTGTACTCATAGCGACCACGACCCTACAGGACAGAGTATTAACAACAAAACTAACGCTATCTGACTGAAAAACCAAAGCATTTCCAATACTGTTGCTCCTTCTCAGTCTCCCCCTTCCCCAGGGCTGCAGAGGTGCCTTTGTGTGGCCTAAAAAGGTACCTGAGGGGGCAGGTACAGCCCTGCTTGGCTTGTGTTTTGGAATAAAACTTTTTATGCAACATTTTAGGCATAAATTAAGAACGATATCATCAAACCTGAGAAAGCCAGAATCTGTGTAAGGCAGAAACTTGTCAGAGAAGGAAGACTCACTGGAGGTTTATGAGGTAAAACCCTGCCGCTGCCATCAACTCAATTCTGACTCATAGCGACCCTGTAGGACGGAGTAGAACTGCCCCGTAGCGTTTCCAAGGAGCACCTGGTGGATTTCAACTACCAGCTTTTTGGTTAGCAGCCATAGCTCTTAACCACTACTTTTATGAGGTAGGATTCTTAATAAAGAGCGATAGAAAAGTGGTGACTGCACCCTGTCAAAGGTAGAAAACTTACGAGACCTGGAAAAACAAGGCAGTTGCCTGAGTTTTGGCTCTCATGGGTTTCACTGTATAGCAATCCCCATAAAACATTGCCAGTGCCATTGAAGCCACCTGGCTTCCCCTCCCCAGCTAACCACTCTTTTCAGTAGTATTTCTCATTCCCATGCACTTCTTTATACTTTTGCTACATATGTATATATTTCTAAGCAGTAGACAGAATTGTTTTGCATGCTTTTTAATTTCTTAAACAAAATGGTTTCATACTGTATATGTATTCTGCCTCCTGCTTTCTAAGAGCAGTATTTTGTCTGGGAGGTCATCTGTGTTTGTATGTAATTCTAGGACTTCACTATCCATTATGGTAGTCACTAGCCACATGTGGCTATTTAAACTAAAAGGAAATAAAAAATTCAGTCCCTTGGTCTCACTGACGACATTTCAAGCGCTAATAGCCGTACATGGCTAATGGCATCTGTAGGGGACAGTGCAGATCTCGATTATTTCCATCACTACGTAAAGTTCTCTTGGACCGTGCTACAGGGCATTCATTTTGTTCTCCTGTGGAGTATTTGTTGTGTGAGTACATCACTATTTACTTATCCTTCTATTGATAGACATTTAGGTATGTAAGTTTTTGCTGTTAGAAATTGTGCTACAGTGAGTATAGTGTGTGTGTATATATAATCTTCTTGGGGAACTGTGCAAATTTCTCTAAGGTATCTACTTGGGAGTACAATTACTGTGTCATAGGATATGTGCCTCTTCATATGCTAAGTTACTGTCAAGTAGTTCTATCAATTTCCATTCCAAAACCAGCAGTATATTACAGTAACATTTCATAATTTCAGGCTTTTTTGCCACTCTGATGTGTGGGAAAATGGTATCATTTGTTATTGTTGTTCAGCCTGACTCTAAAAGTAAAGTATGTTCATAATCCCATATGTGGAAAAAGCAGAACAACCTTGTACATTATGAATCCTACCACCCGGTAGTGACTGTAACATTCCATTCCTTGTTCTTTCTGTGTATACACACAATTGGGGTTTTAATTAATATATGTTAATACATATAAGCCCTTGCTGTCAAGTTGATTCTGACTCAGCAACCCTCTAGGACAGAGTAGAACTCCCCCATAGGGTTCCAGTGCTGTAATCTTTACAGAAGCAGACTGCCACATCTTTCTTCCGCGGAGCGCCTGGTGGGTTTGAACCACTGACCTCTTGGTTAGCAGCTGAGCGCTTAACCATTTTCCCACCAGGGCTTCTTATTAATACACATACATGTATATAATTTTGTCTTTTACTTTTTCATGCAGTATTTTTCCATAAACACTTCTAAGTCTTTACACCTACTCTGGAGAGCATGGGTTTAATGGCTGCATAGTGTTTCACCTTTTTGCTTTGCATCTATTTAACTAGTCTCCTGTTGCACTGAGGTTAATTGCAGTTTTCCGCTATTCTGAATGGCTCAGTACAAACCCCATTATTTGATGGCTGATAGATTGGGGAGAATTCAACTTTTATATTTACTGATAGGCTTTTTGCAAAAGAAAAGCAGGTTGGATCCTACCAGCTCATGCGTATTTATTGAAAATCTAGTCAAGTCAGCACTGTGCCTTTCACTGTGATCCCTGCCTTAGGAAGCTGATACATGAGAGAGGAGGGCAGAGAATGGTGTGGTGTAAGATGGTTTGGTATTAGTCTGAACTTAAATAGACCATCAGACTGAAGTGCTTAAGGCTCAGAAGTGTTTAAGTGTTAGGGAGGAAATGGATGCGTGGTTGTGTGGACTCCGCATTGTAGCTGAAGGCATAGGCAGTGGGAGGAGGGAGTGAGTCCGTTACCTTTTCTGCTGTATTCATTCAGATGTGGATAGTGAGTGCTGCTCCCTGGCAGACACTGTGCTTGATGCCTCGTCTGGAAGACTCTTCATTCCCTGGAAGCACTGTCAGGTGTGTTCTCTCTTCTATAAACCCAAATGCCAGTCTGTTGCTTGTCCTACTACAGATTAGATGACTTGGATAAATTTGGTTTTTTTGTTTGTTTTTTAATTGTTTGTGACAGATAATAGCAGACTTTGGGTAGTTTGAACAATAAGGGACATTAATTGGTGGGATGCTGGAGTAGCATATGAAGTGTTGAGTAACTACTGTGATATCAGAAGGGTAAAGACCAGGATAGCTCAGGAACCTCATAGCCAGTAGAAATTTGTGGCCTTTCTCCTTATCGCCCTGCCACTAACATGTCTCTGTATTCCAGCATTCAGAGTTCTCAATTCCCAAGAGAGAGAATCTGCCCTCTCTGGCGTGTGCCCACCTATGGCTCTGTCACCTGTAGCTCAAGGGCCAGTACACATTACAGACAAGGTAACTGGGAACTTCCTTCCCAGATACGAGGAAACTGCCCCAAAAGTGGGCTGCCATAGACAGGCCCAAGAGAGGTAAATTAACTTGCCTAAGGTCAGTTGCTTCACATGCATGTGAAAGCTGGACAGTGAATAAGGAAGACTGAAGAATTGTTGATGCCTTTGAATTATGGTGCTGGCGAAGAATATTGAATACTCCATGGACTGCCAGAAGAATGAACAGGTGTGTCTTGGAAGAAATACAGCCAGAATGTTCCTTGGAAGATAGGATGGCAAGACTTTGTCTCACATACTTTGGACATGTTATCAGTCCCTGGAGAAGGACTTCATGCTTGGTAAAGTAGAAGGTCAGCAAAAAAGAGGAAGACCCTCGACAAGATGGATTGACACAGTGGCTGCAACAATGAGCTGAAACATAGCAACGATTGTGAGGATGGCACAGGACTGGACAGTGTTTCATTTTGCTGTACATAGGGTCACTTTGAGTCAGAACCAACTCAGCGGCACCTAACAACAACAACAAGGTCATGAATTAGTGGTGGAACTGGGCTTGTCCTGCCCTTAATCTTGGGCGAAAGGGGCCTCGATCCTTGACCCCAGTGCTCTAGAAAGCCCCACTCTGACCTTCTTCCAGCCCTTTCCCTCATAGGGTGAAGATTCCATGGGACCAAGAGGATATACCTACCTGGAGCTTGTACCCCCTCTGCACCCCCAGATCTAGACCATACTTGGGATTCTTGAGTCTCCTGGAATCCCCTGCCCAGACAACCCCAAGCTTACTTCCTGGGCGTGTGTGGGCTTCCTCCCTGGCCTGCCTCCAGAGTGTGGGCTTTGCCACAATGCCCGTAGACCTAGGCCTGAGGGATGGATTTGGAGCTGCAGGCTGGGTTGTCCACACCCAAGTGCCAAGCCCCTTGGACAGAACCAGAGGTGGGAAGAGAAGGGAGAAAAGGATGAGACCAGCTTGCCCAGTGTGCTTCTTGTGGCATAGAGCTCCCTAGGAGTATGAGAATTCCAAATATGAAGCTGGCCTTCCAGGTGGTTATGAAGAAGGTGTATTTATCATGGTATAAGAATACAGTATACTTCATTTAACAGGTTGTTGGCATGATTTATAACTGAAATATTTAGATATAATATGTGGATCTTTGCACTTCTGTTCTAGGCCCTAAAAGTGTGAGGGCAGCCTTGCCTATGACGGAGACTATTGAACAGGGTCCCCTGTCATATAGTGGCCTAATGTATCACTGGATGCTTAGTGTCACTATGAGCCAGGCAAACACAGGAATGCTAAGTTAAGATCTTGGTAGCTTTTGAAACCTGAAAGGCTTTGTCTCCTCATTCTGATAGCATTTTCAGACCATAATGTTGCTGGCTTGATCTGTGTTTTAAGACTCTTTAAGAAGGGTCTGGCAGACTGCACCAGGCACTAAATGTCACTAGGCTGACTACATGACTTACCGTTTGAGGTCAAACAGACCTTTTGACCAAAAGGTTTGAGGGCAGTACAAACATCTTATATACTAGCTTTTACAATGGATCCAGACCATGGAGGAGTGATTATGGGGAGGCAGGAAGCCACCTAAAAACCATAGCTGTTTAATTTTTACTTATTTGAACTTTCATCCCTCAAGTCAATCTTGGTCCTTAGTGAGCTGTGGAAACTGCCTGGTAGCTGATAGGTCTTGGCTTACTTAGTGGAGAGGGAGAGAGAGGAAGAAAGATACATACACACCATCTCAAACTTATAAAAAGTAGCAAGTGTTGTACTAAGAGCTCTTTTTTTTTTTTAAAATAGTTGGAGTATAAGTTGCCAACATAATGCCCCGCCACCCCCAAATATTTTAGTTTGTATTTTCTCAGACAAGACGCACTCCTACGTGACCACAGAACAACGATCAAAATCAGAAAAGTCTCATCAGTTCATCACTACCACCTAATCCTCAGACCCTGTTCAGATTTTACCAGTTGTTTCAGTAACGTCCTTTATGGCAAAGGGACCCGGTTCAGAATTGTGCGTGCATCTAGATTTTCACAACACTTTTGAAGATTTACAGCCCAGTTACTATATTTTGTAAAACGTCTCTTCATTTGAGTTCTTCTGATGTTTCCTGGTGATTAGATTCCGGTTAACCCATCTAGGGCAGGAGTAGCACAGAATGGCTACTGCTCAGTGCATCCTTTCGTGTGGTACATAGGCCCCATTACTGATGTGCTCGATTACTGATGATGATGTTACAGTTAAGATGATGTCTGCCAGGCTTCTCCTTTGGCAAATTACTTACTCTGTGTGATTAATATGTATTTTATGGGGAGGTACTTTGAAAATATGTAAATACCCTGTTCCTCATCAAACTTTTAATCAATTAATTTTGTGTCTGTGCACTAATAGATTGTATTTTATTTCAAGTTTTTTAATCTATGACTGTCATTTATTTTTATCTACATTGTCCCAGATGTGACCATTGGGAGCCCCTTTAAGCTGGTTTCTGTGTCCTTTTAACATGTCCTCATTCTTTGAGCATTTCCTTACTTCCTGGCCCAATAAGAAGTTCCAGGCTCCTGTCATGCTGTTTTTCTTGTTGTTGAGAATACACATAGCAGAACATACACCAACAATTTATACATGTACAGTTCACTGACAGTTACATTCTTTGAGTTGTACAACCTTTCTCATCCTCCTTTTCCTAATTGTTCCTCCTCCATTAACATAAACTCACTGTCCCCTAAGTTTCCTATCTCATCAAGTTGCTGTTGTCATTTGGATCGTTCTTAATAGATAGTTCTTAAAAGAGCACAGTGCTCAAGGCAGACATTCGTTACTAGTTAAGCTAAACTGTCATTTGGTTTAAAGAAGACTTCAGGGGATATTTTTGGTTTAAGGTTTAAAGATTATCTCAGGGCAGTAGTTTCAAGGGTTCATCTAGCGCTATGGCTCCAGAAAGCCTGGATTCCATGAGAATTTGAAATTCTGTTCTGCATTTTCTCACTTTTGATCAGGATTCTTCTATAGATAGAATCTTTGATCAAAATGTTTAGTAATGATGGTCGGACACCATCCAGTTCTTCTGATCTCAAGGCAAAGGAGGCAGTTGTTCGTGGAGACAGCAGTTGTTCATGGAGACAATTAGCCACACATTCCAAGTCCTCCTCCTATTCCTGACTCTTCTTCCTCCTCTTGCTCCTGGTGAGTAGAGACCAATTACTGTACCTTGGATGGCTGCTTGCTAGCTTTTATGACCCCAGGCACTGCACAAGGAACTACGAGGTAGAACAGAACACTTAACATGGTATTCAGCCAATTAACTGAGATTTCCCGTGAACCATGACCTTAAACCTCCAAACCAAGAAGCCAAATCCCATGAGGTATGTGTTTGTACATAAGCAGCCTCAGGAGCTGCTCTTTTGTTGTTACTGTAAATATATCTATCACACAACTTTTGCAATTCAGCTTCTTACAGGTATATATCTGTCCCCGCTTTGAAATCAGCCATTTCTCCAAAGAGAAATTTTTTAGTGGGGAATGGTAACGAAGATCTGGGTGCTAGGGTGTGCTTATCACTATTGTATTACTTGTAGGTCCTGTCAGCAGACATAGGTAGTTAATACCTTGTATGTACATACACACACACACACACACACACACACACACACACACACACACACACACACACACACACACACACACACACACACACACACACACACACACACACACACACACACACACACACACACACACACACCACCTTTAGGTCTACGTTTGTATCTGTGTAAATATACTGAAGCAGAGCCTTGGTGGTGTAGTGGTTAAGTGCTCGGCTGCTAAACTAAAGGTCGGCAGTTCAAATCCACCAACTGCTCCTTGGAAACCCCACGGGGCTGTTCTACTCTGTCCTACACAGTTGCTATGAGTCAGAACTGACTTAACGGCATCTAACAACAACATATGTATTGAAAATAATAAGTTCACACCAGCATCTCCCTCCACAGGGTTCATTGTAGTTTTCTCCCTTTCCATATTTCTAATTCCCTTCTGGACAGTGAGAACCCTGGCTCCTTTATCTATTGTTGCATCAAGCCCATGAATGTAATTAGTCTCGTGCTGTTGCCCCCTGGAATGCCCTCCTTACCTTGCTCTACTTTTTCTGGCCAGGCCACCCACTTAACCCCTTCCATGTATACTCTTTTCCTTTCCTTTTTTCAGCCCCAGCAAATGGCTTTTGGGCTAAATTTTTCAGGAGGGAGAAAGGAAACAATGTAACAATGTTCTTCATGTTTTTATTGCCTAACCTTTTTGGTGGGCACAAATAATGCCTCTGTATTGTGCAAAATTAGAGCCCTGATGACACAGTGGTTAAGAGCTCGGCTGCTGACCAAAAGGTTGGCAGTTCAAATCCACCAGGAAGAACCTACCAGCCGCTCCATGGGAGAAAGATGTGGTAGTCTGCTTTTATAAAGATTACAGCCTTGGAATCCCTATGGGGCAGTTCTACTCTGTCATATAGGGTCGCTATGAGTCGAAATCAACTCGACAGCAAGGGGGCTTTGTTTTTTCAATCATGCAGAATTAGAAAACAAATTATTTATATTTCAAAATAGAATATAGATTATGACGTTTTTAAAGATTTGATTTTGCTCAGCCATACTTTCTTGTACCACAGGGCTTTTGCGAATGCCATTTTCACAGCCAGGGGTTGTTGTTCCATCTCCCTTGCTTATTGTTTTTCTTCCCGCTATTTATTATTTTATTGTTTCCATCATCATCATCAATTAAACCATTCTTCTACTGATAAACATTTGGGTTTTTGTTTTCTTTTACAAAGAATGTTTTGTTGAATATCGTTAGACACACATTCTTGCTCACTTGGTTAAGTATTTCTGTAGTATAGACCCAGTCAGAGTTGAAGAGCCAGAATGGAGCTAGCCCTTTAGGAGCTTTGCTCTGTCTTCCTTCAGTCCAGGGTGTACATCTTAGTCATTTCTGTGTTTCCAGTGCCCAGAGGAACACACAGGAGGTGCTTAGTATGTGTTTATCAGATTGGAATGGGCCCCAGCTTCTTTCAATGAACAGTGAACCTCAAATAATGGAATTTATCTGAGATGGAGAAGAGCCACTGCCTTGTGACTTAAAGCCCGCATGTTTTATTTCTAAGCACGTTTGCCTTTTTTCCCCCTTTTTCCACAGAAGGTGGTCTTCTGCCCAGTGAAGGAAGCTCTGGAGGTCGACTGGCGCAGTGAGAAAGTCAAAGCAGCCCTGAAACGCACAACTTCAGATTACTTTCTCCTCCAAGGTGAGGGCTCGGGGTGGCTTCCCAGGCAGGGCCATGGGCTTTGGTTCCTGCAAGCGTGGTGGCTGAGGCTGCAGGTTTTCTTGGTGTTTGCCTGGAATCGGACTTCTGCTTTTTTCATTATTTGATGAATTGAACCGCCCTCTAAAGTGGAGCCTGCGATAACAGTGTCATAAATCAACTTCTCTTCACCCCTCTTCCCAGTTCAGAGCTCTTCCTTGGCCTCAAAACCAGCCTTATTCTCCTGAAAGGTGGTGTATTTTTTTCATTCATTTTTTTTCTTTCACTCTTAATAAGCTAGTTTTCAGTCCTTCCTTGCTGGTGCTCAGGAGGCTATTAGCTTACTTATTGGTTGGTTTCTTTTTTTTTTTTTTTTTTTTTTATATATTTTATTGTACTTCAGGTGAAAGCTTACAGAGCAAATAGTTTCTCATGAAATAGTAGTACACATGTTGTTCTATGACATTGGTTAACAACCCCACAACGTATTAAGCCTCTAAATTCTCAACCTTTGTTTTTGATGAAAATTACAGATGGCCAAAGATACACCGTTTCAAAAATTTCTACATTCACAGTTCAGTGACACTGACTATGCTCTTCCAACTGTGCTGTTATTCTCACTTAAGATGAAGGCTTACAGAACAAAATAGTTTTTCATTTAACAGTTACTACACATGTTGCCCTATGACAATGGTTAACAATGTCACAGCACATCAAGAATATCGTTACTCCACCTTGTGTTCCCTATCACCAGGGGGCTTCCTTGTCCCCTTCTGTCTTCTGGACCTTGTCAGTGGACTATTGTACCTCTTTAGTCTCATTTGTTTATTTATTTTTTATTTTATTTTATTTTATTTAAACACCATTTCAAAACTTTTTACTTACACATTTAAGTGATATTGACTATGCTCTTCCAATTGTGCTGCCATTCTCGCCCAAGATGAAGGCTTACAGGACAAAATAGCCTCCCATTTAACAGTTACTACAAATGTTGCCCTATAGCAGTGGTCAACAATCTCACAACACATCGACAGTGTCCTTATTCAATTTGTATTCCTTATCATCAGTTTCCTACTCTCCCTCTGCCTTCTGGCCCTTGTCACCGGACTCCTGTACCTCGTTAGTCCCATTTAGTTTTACTGGGCTGTCCATTCCCAGGCTTAACATCGAACCTCGAAGGTAACTTCAGCTCTGAGCTGAAAGGGTGTCTGGGGGCCACACTCTTGAGGTTTCTCTAGTATTCTTTAGGCCAGTAAATCTGGTCTTCTTTTTTTTTTTTGGGGAGTTAAAATTATGCTCTACATCCTTCTCCAGCTCTGCCCAGAACCCTCTGTTGTGATCCTGGTCAGAGGAGTCATTGGTGGTAGCCGGGCACCGTCCAGCTGTACTGGACTCAGTCCCATGGAGGCCTTGGTAGCTGTGGACCATTAGTCCTTCGGGCTAATCTTTTCCTTGTATCCTGTTCTCTTCGTTCTCCCTTGTTCCCGAAGGGATGAGATCAGTGGAGTATCTTAGATGGCCGCTCATAGGCTTTTAAGACCCCAGACACTACTCACCAAGGTAGAATGTAGAGCATTATCTTTATAAGTAGTGTCATGCCAATTGAGCTAGATGTTCCCCGAGATCATGGTCCCTATTGGTTGGTTTCTTGGTGTTCTTTCTGTGCTTGGAACTTTTAATTTTTTAAAAATATTATTTCAAAAATAATAATGGTAAACATAAATTCAGTGCTTAGCATGAGCCATTGGGGTGGATACTATTAGTATCCTTATTTTACAAACAAGGAAACTGAGGCACAGAAAGATTAAGGTTACTTGTGTTCTCAAGATTACCCAGCAACTCTTCAAACTCCTGAGATCACTTTGTAGCTAAATAACAGATTGGCTCAAAAAATAATGAATACCACCTGTAAGAGTTGTGCTCCTTTAAAAAATTGTCTATATGAGACCAAACTGTCAACAGTGACTTAAAGATGAGAATGTAAGGGGGCAAGGAAACTAGATTAATGGAAACAGAACAACCAGAATGAAAATAATGAGAATGTTCACACATTGCAAAGAATGTAACCAGTGTCACTGAACAACTTGTGTAGAAATTGTTGAAAGTGAACCTAAATTGCTGTGTAAACTTCACTGAAAACACAATAAAATATTGTTTAAAAAAAAAAGATTACACAGCAAGTAAGTGTAAAAACAACATCAGTTGGTTAATGTTTGTAAGTAACATGTTTATTGTAGGAAATGAGAAAAGCTCAAAGAAGGGTAAAAAAATCACCTTGACATTTTTGCTTTTCTGGGGATGTGCTTGCCAGTTTTTTTTTCAAGTCACAGCACACATAGCATGATATTTATGCAGTAACTGGAACCCCTCAGCCACCTGCCCCAGGCCCCGTGTGTCCACTCCAAGGGCTGAGAGACTATAGTCCTTTCTCAGGGAGACTCTGAGATAGAAAGGTGTAGGTTTTATTTCTAAAATTTGCAAAGCCTTTCTTGGTTGTGTTTGGACAGTCTCCAGCCTTCTTTCTCTAGAGCAGAGTTCAGAGCTGCATTCCCACTTCCACCCATTTGTCTGTGCTGACCCCAGGTCCCCCCTCCAGGTCTAGACAGATGGTGGCTGTGTGTGGCAGTTTAAAACACATTCTCCCTTTTCCAAGCACCGTATATATTGACTGAAAGAGAAATACATAAAACTGTCAATAACTAATAAAAAGATCCTACTAGGTCAGAGTTTCTCTTAACGTTATTTGTATAGCTTTTACCATACTGATTTATGGTGTTAACAAAACTGAGGGGGTTGAGTTGGGGTGTGAACTATTTTATAGCACTTAATATCCATTTAGACAGAAATGATCAATTAAGCAGGAATAAGCCTTATGCTGGTGAGTATGGCGGGACTCAGTAGAAAACACCTCCTCCTGACATCCTCCTTGGGAGACAAGGAGGTGCCAGCTGGAGTCAGAACAGTGCCCTTTCTAGTCAAGGGTGAGTGTGAGATATCAGGCTGGGCCATTTGGGAGGAGTTGATCGCTCAGTGCCTGACACATAGAAGACCCTCAGTAAACGGTAGCCGTTAATTTGAAATGTTCTGAGTATAACCTGAGCATCCCTAACTGCTGCTTAAAATAGACGTCAGCTGGTATCTGAGTATAACATCATCCAGTGATTCTCAACCAAGGGGCGATTGTGCCCACGAGAGGATATTTGGCAATGTCCAGAGACATTTTTGGTAGTCACAAATGGAGGTCAATTATTGGCATCTGGTGGATAGAGGCCAGGGGTTTTGCTAAACATCCTACAGCTCCCCAAGACAAAGATATCAGTCCAAAGTGTCAATAGAGCCGAGGTTGAGAAACCCTAATCTAACCCTTTGGATTTTCCAGGGTGCTTTCTTATCCATCGCATCATCACAGCACCCTATGAGGTAGACAGGGTGGGAATCAACCCCAGTTTTGTTTCTTGAGATGAGGAAAAGCAGACCCAGAGATGCTAAGTGTTTTGCCCAAGAGGACACATTGTAAATGACAAAGGCGGTAGAACCTGAACAACCCAAATCTCTTAATTCTACTTAAATATTGTGTGAGATATGAGGCAATAATAGTTTCCAGTGATGTACTTCTCAGTGATATACGTATAATTGGGGTGGCTCAGTGTTTAAAACCTTGGCCGCTAACCAAAAGGTTGGCAGTTCGAGTCAACCAGCCGCTCCTTGGAAACCCTACAGGGCAGTTCTACTCTGTCCTGTAGGGTGACTATGAGTCGGAATTGACTCGACCGCAACGGGTTTGGTTTTAGTTTTATGCGTGTATTAGCTCATTGAATCCTCCCAGCAACCCTGTGAGATAGCTACTGTGTACCCATTTTGCAGATAAAAAGGCACACACTGTTGAAGATTCAGGCATTGTGGCCATTTCCTGCCCTCAAGGATGCTGTCATTGAGCTAGGGAGGCAAAACTAATATCCTTGAAACAGTTTTGGGGAAAATGTATCTATTCCAACCACTACAGACCAACAACACCCTTAGAAGTTAAGAGGGGCCCTTGAGGAAGAAGCAGTAGCTCTAATATTGTGACCCATATGGTAGGCACTGACACACAGTTGTTCACAGTAGGAGCTTTGGAATCAAACAGAGCTGGCTACCAGCCCTGACTCTGCCGTTTTTTTAGATGGGTGATCTAGGCCACTGACTTAAATTCCCTTAACCTCAGATTCCCCTTTGAAGATGGAGGTGGGGGTGGTAATAGCATTTGCCTCTGGGAACTTTTGTGAGGCTTGGATGATATTATACACGCAAAACACTTAGTAATGAGCAGGTGCTAGGGCACTGTGGTATCCATGAAGTTACATGCCTTTTGGCAAGTGTGTCTTGCAACTCCAGTAGTTTTGGGATTGACTCAGTTACCCTGAATTCTGTGCTAGAGTAGATATTATCATAGCATAATTTTCTACCTATGACACTTTGCTAGATAATACATCCCACATGTCTTAGTCATCTAGTGCTGCTGTAACAGAAATACCACAAGTGGATGGCTTTAACAAAGAGAAATTTATTTTCTAACAGTTTAATAGTCTAGAAGTTCAAACTCAGGGCTTCAGCTCCAGGGGAGGGCTTTCTCTCTTTGTCGACTCTGGAGAAGGGTCCTTGTCATCAAGCTTCCTCTGGACTAGGAGCTTCTCCACGCAGGAATCTCAAGTCCAAAGGACGCACTCTGCTCCTGGTGCTGCTTTCTTGGTGTTATGAGGTACCCACTCTCTCCTTGCTTCCCTTTCCTTTTATCCCTTGTAAGATAAAAGGTGGTGCAGGCCACACTCCAGGGAAACTCATTTTACTTGGATCAGGGATGTGATGTTAGTAAGGGTGTTCAATCCCACCCTGATCCTTTTTAACATAAAATTACAATCACAAAATGGAGGACAACCACACAATACTGGGAATCATGGCCTCACCAAGTTGACACATATTTTTGGGGGACACAGTTCAGTCCATGACACCACGTTTAGTTCTCTCTCTTTTAAATAGTACAATTTATCTGTCTTTTCAGTATCAAGGTTCAGGGCTTTGGATTTGGTGATTACAACTGTGTTCACTGTTTAATAGTCATGGAATTTTAAAAGAAGGAGGCAATCCCACCTATCATCTAGACCAAGGATGGCAATTATGCATTCCCCTTCTTCCCAGCATCCTTCACCTATGGCAGGCATGGCTAAAGGAGCCCTCGTCATTGGCAGACATGTCTAAACGATTATGCCATTTCTTCTGTAGCCTCAGAATCCTTTAAATGGTGCTGCCTGCAGTCGCTCTCCAGCTGGGTGTATTAGTTTCCTAGGGCTTCTGTAACAAATTACCACAGACTAGGGGGCTTAAAGGAGCCCTGGTAGTGCAGTTGTTAAGCGCCCAGCTGCTAACCGAAAGGTCGGTGGTTCTAGCCCACCAACATCTCTGTGGGAGAAAGATGTGACAGTCTGCTTCTGTAAAGACTACAGCCTAGGGAAACCCTATGGGGGCAGTTCTGCTGTGTCCTGTAGGGTTGCTGTGAGTCAGAATCGACTCAGTGGCAGTGAGTTTGAGTTTGTTTGTTTGTTTTCTTTTGGTTGGCTTAAAACAACAGAGATTTATTCTCTCTCAGTTCTGGAGGCTAGAAGTCCAAAATCAAGGTGTTGGCAGGGCCGTGCCCCCTCTGAAGGCTATAGGGAAGGATCCTCCTTGTCTCTTCCAGCTTCTGGTGGTTGCTGGTAATCCTTGACATTTCCTTGGTTTGTGACAGCATAACTCTGATCTCTGCCTCCATTTTCACCTGGCTGTCTTACCTCTGTGTATGTCTTCTTCTGAGGGCACCAGTGATGGGATTTATGGCCCATCCCAATCCAACGTGACCTTATTTCAACTCCATGACATTTACAGAGATGCTGTTTCCAAACAAGGTCACGTTCACAGATACCTTAGGACTTCATTAAATCTTTGAGGGGGACACAATTTCGTCCAGAACATTAGGCATGCAAAAGGAACCCACTTTTCAACTCTAATTAGGCTAACTCTTTTTATGACGTAAAAAAGACCTACAAGGGAGGTGATTCGCTGTGATCACACAAAAAATTAGTTGTAGTCCTGGTTATAAAACCCATTTCCTGACTCTTCCTGGCTCTAGTTGTTTCACACCACACATAGTGCTCTGCCTGAGTTTTTGGAATATCCAGTATTCAGTCTTTCCTGGAGCTTCGTCTTTGCAGCAAGTGACAAGTGCTAATAACTTTTCTTGTACGTTATCATACGTGCACTCCTTTGCCCTCTTGGTCTTTTTCTGAGTTCTATCTTCCCAGAGATGCTGCAACTGAAACTACAAGGAATGTTCCAGTGGCAATGCACGTGAGGGTCTGCTTGGCTTTCTGGGAGCATACTTGGTTAACTGTTGGAACAGTAGGTTCAGGTAGTGGAGGGGAATGACTCTCATGATCTCTGTCTGGGGTCTCTGTTAGTCACTTAATACCCTCAGCTGGTGAGGACTGAACTACTCTACATCACCTTGTTCTTAGAGTCAGAGAAATGCTGCTTTCAATTTTTTGCCTGGCCGTTCACATAACTGACATTCTCCTGTAATTTGAACTCATTGGATTTATCCAGGAGAGCACAGCAATTTCCACATGAGAAGAGTTTTGCGGTATGTGCCTTTTGCCAAATACCCTTGCCATCAACTGTCTTTGGAATCATGGACAGATGAGTCATTTTGCCTCGCTAGGATTTTCTTTCCTCTCCTGTAAAGTGATAGTCGGTCTCTAAAGTCTCTTCTCATTCAAAATGTTCAGTGAATCTAATAAAATACATTATTCCTTGTGCCTAGCGCTTTCTGTATTTCTTTATTTTTACACTTTGAACAGCTTTATTTGAGGTATAATTTATACCAGAAAGTTTACTCACCTTAAGTTTGTGTGTGTGTGTTTTTAATTTTTTAGAAGTCAGTTATTTCATCAAGTCAAACAATATCATCTGGCTAGACCTAAGGTTTGATTTTAGTTATAACCATATTTTTGCTCACTGCCCAGCCTGTGTGTGATCTCCAGCTGGAGCGTTACAAGTGCAGCCCTGACAGTGGTGGGCGGGCCCCTGTCAAGAAAAAAGTGCAGGCTTTGGAGGCCGGCCGACCTGAGCTCACACCACAGCTCTGCCTTATCTTAGTTGGAATGACCTTTGGTGTGTGAATGGCAGGTCCTGGCTCCTGACCTGTCCGAATACCTCCTTCCTTCAGCTCTCAGCAAGCTAAATGAGAGAGTGATGTAAAAGGTGTCACACCAGGTGCATAGTTTTCTTCTTTGGCTCTCTTCAGAACATTTTACAATCATGTGTCAAGTAGGACTAGAAGGATTTTTTTTTTTTAAACAAAGTAAACCAGAAAACCAAACCCATTGCTATCAAGTCGATGCCAACTCATAGTGACCCTATAGAACAGTTTGTCGGACTGTTCTTAGCTGTTCTTAACTGTCTCTAACCTAAGTGTTTTTGCTAAATTTCAAATCAGGGAGTCTTTGCATATTAGGCAAACAGCATCAACTCCATACTGCAGAGAACTGTGGTTCACATATGTACTAGACCCAAGAATCATGTGAATTCTGGCCTGAATAGTCCCCCCCAGCGAGACATTTGAACTTTATTTTTATTAGAAAAGTAATCATTGTAAAAGAATTAAACAGTACCAAAAACCAAACCCATTGCCATCGAGTTGATTCTGACTCATAGTGACCCTATAGGCAGAGTAGAACTGCCCCATACGGTTTCCAAGGCTGTAAATCTATACGGAAGCAGACTGCCACATCTTTCTCACACAGCGTGGCTGGTGGGTTTGAACCATTAACCTTTGGTTAGCAGCCAAGTATTTAACCACTGTGCCACCAGCGCTCCTTATTAAACAGTGCATAGAGGTGTAAAAGGTAGGTTTTTCTCATTAAACTCTCCCCAGTCTTCCCTATCCCAGTTTTCTGGGAAATTCCTGTAAACAATTTCATGAATATCTTCTTGAAAAATGATAAATGATTATAATTATTTGTGTGTGTAACCCAACTTTTTTTTTTTTTTTTTTTGTTAATTTCATGGCCTTTAATGATATGGAAAGATTTTGGAGCATTCATTTTGATGGTGGGATAAGTGTAGTATTCTTTTGAATGAACCATGATATGAGACCAGTGATAGCCTGAAAGACATTTAAGTTGTTTTCAGTTTTTTCCAATCTCTGGAATTTATTACAAACAACCTTTCTAGGAGTATGACTAATGCACCTGGTGATGCCTTAGGAATTCCTGGTGAATACTTTGAGGACTAAGGTACACCTGACCCAAGCCATGGTATTTTCAGTCACCTCATATGCATGTGAAAGCTGGACAGTGAATAAGGAAGACCTGAGAAGAATTGATGCCTTTGAATTATGGTGTTGACAAAGAATATTGAATATACCATGGACTACCAGAAGAACGAACACATCTGTCTCGGGAGAAGTACAGCCAGAATACTTCTTAGAAGTGAGGATGGCAAGACTTCATCACAGGTACTTTGAACATGTTATCAGGAGGGGCCAGTCACTGGAGAATGAAGGACATCATGCTTGGTAAACTAGACAGTCAGTGCAAAAGAGGAAGACCCTCAATGAAATGGATTGACACAGTGGCTGCAACAATGGGCTCAAGCATAGCAATGATTGTGAGGATGGCACAGGACTTGGCAGTGTTTCGTTCTGTTATACATGGGGTCACTATGAGTCGGAACCAACACAGCAGCACCTAACAACAGCAACAACAGGGTGCTTGGCTGCAGTGTTCACCTGCAGTCCCAGAACAACTCACAAAAAAACTGACTTGGTTTCACTGTTAACCTAATTGAGCACAGAGTAGGTCCTCAGTAAATACATATTTTTGGTCTTGATTACTGGGTATTGCTTGTCTGGTTGTTGGCTTCACTCTAGAGGGAGCACACCTGCCCAGTGGTGTCCCTGCAAGGTCTTCTTGCCTGCACCCTGGGCACCCACCAGACTTTTGATTCCAGTGTCTCCCTGGCCCTAGTCTGCCATTCACATAGAAACGGTTCTGACTGACCCGTTCACAATCGGAGCTTCCAAGGAAGCAGCTGCCCCGCCGTCAGTGCGCATGTGTTTGCCTTGTTTGGGTGTTGAGTGTTTTTCCAGTTCACTTAATACGAGAGTGACCAGACTGAAGCTTCCTGCTGCATTTTTCCACTATCTTGAGAGTTGCCCTTGCCATCTGTGAGCAAAAGGGCTCATCTTTTTATTATTCTCCCATGGCATGTTGCAAAACATGAAGCGTGAGCTGGTTTCCTGTAGCAAAAAGTTGACTTTGATTTGTTCCTTTTGAGGTTACTGTGAGTTTATCATAACAAGAGTGCTAAAAATATCAGGTCTAGTATGGAAACAGCATTCATTTACCAGCGTGAACAATAACACACAGGTTTAGCCCAGAGCAGGAAGAAATGGACTTCATCTCAAGATGGGAATTGCTTATCAGAGGATCCTCGGCAATCTTAACCTTTCTCAGTCCCTGTTCTTATGAGTTGTGGAAAAGTACTTAGGCCATTCTTGAGCCACAGATTAAAGCTGAGAATAATCTTAGCCCAGACAATTTTTGAGCACCTGCTATGTGCCAGATCCCATGCCTGGGAACCATCAGATGAGTAAGAACAAGTCTCCTTGCCAATGGAGAAGTCAAACACAAATAACTACTTCATTGTGAGCAGAGCTGTAACAGAGGGTTGTAGAAAACACTGTGGGGTTGGGTTCTCTCCATTTTTAAATATATTTGAATTATTTCATAATAATCAAAAGCAAACTGTTATGGGAGCCAAGAGGACTGAGGGCCTGGCCACCTTTGGGGATTTGTGAAGTCTTTGAGTTGGATTTCAGAGCAGACAGGACTTTCCTGGGGGAAGCGAGGCAAGGGTGATTCAGGCAGAGAAGCAGCAGACCAGAGGCTAGGGATGCAGAAATCTTGCCCCAGGGGGAACAGAGCGCAGGAACCAGCCAGAGGTGGATCTCCAGGGCGCTTGCTCTTTAGGTCAAAAGCTTTGGCTTTTATTGTTAGGCCAGTAGTGCTCCAACTGATCGAATCCCAGAACCACCCAGGGAACATTTAGAAAATACAGATCCCTGGTCCTAGCTTGAGTCCTGGTGGCACAGTAGTTAAGAGCTCGGCTGCTAACCAGAACGTTGGCAGTTTGAATTCACCAGCTGCTCCTTGGAAACTCTATTGGGCACTTCTGTTCTGTCCCAGAGCGTCACTGTGAGTTGGAGTCGACTCAACAGCAACAGGTATAGGGTTTCTAAGGGTTCAGATCCTAGCTCAGATTTACTGAATCAGAAGAACTAGGGGTGGAGGGCTAGTGTCTGAAACAGCCAATTTGGGGGAAACCATTGCCATAGGAGAAGGGGAACTCGTATCCTGGATCAAAGCCTTGATTTACTCATACATGGTTTATTTTTAATTTTATTTTGTTACTGTTGTTGCTGAGAATATACACAACAAAACATAAACCAGTTCAGCTATTTCTGCATGTACATTTCAGACACTTCGATTACATTCTTCGAGTTGTGCAACCATTCTCTCCCTCCTTTTTTCTTAGTTGTTCCTCCACCATTAACATAAACTCATTGTCCCCTAAGGTTCCTATCTAATCTTTCGAGTTGCTGTTGTCAGTTTTATTCCATATAGCTAGTTAAAAGAGTGTAATGCTCAAGGCAGACATTTTTTACTAGTTTAGCTAAACTATTATTTGGTTTTGAGAAGACTTCAGGGGATATTTTTGGTTTAAGGTTTAAAGATTATCTCAAGACAACAGCTTCAGGGGTTGATCCAGCCCCTGTGTCTCCTGAAAGCCTGGATTCCATGAGAATTTGAAATTCTGTTCTGTATTCCCGTCCCCTTTGATCAGGATTCTTCTACAGAGTCTGATCAAAATGTTCAGTAAGCTCATAAATGTTTTTATTTTAAATGAATAACGTAACCACTCTGAGGCAGGAAAAAAGGAAGTAACTCAAGTAGGTCTTGAGCACAGTATTTTGACTATATACCCTCAAGCTAAAGAGAAAAAGAACCATAAGCAAATATTGAATTCTACTTAGTAGGTTTGTTTTTCAGAGTGGTATGAGTTAGTAATTCTGAAACTGTTGTTGTTGTTACGTGCTGTCAAGTTGATTCTGACTCATAGTGACCCTGTGTACAACAGAACGAAACACTGCCCAGTCCTGTGCCATCTGCACAATCATTGCTATGTTTGAGCCCATTATTGCAGCCACTGTGTCACTCCATCTTGTTGAGGGTCTTCCCCTTTTTCACCGACCCTCTACTTTGCCAAGCGTGATGTCCGTCTCCAAGGACTAGTCCTGCCTGATAACATGTCCAAAGTTTGTGAGAAGAAGTCTCGCCATCCTTCTAATGAGCATTCTGGCTGTGCTTCTTCCAAGACAGATTTATCTGTTCCTCTGGCAGTCCATGGTATATTCAATATTCTTCGCCAACACCATAATTCAAAAGTATCAGTTCTTCTTAGGTCTTCCTTATTCATTGTCCAGCTTTCACATGCATATGAGGCAATTGAAAATACCATGGCTTGAGTCAGGCCCTTAAAGTGACATCTTTGCTTTTTAATACTTTAAGGAGATCCTTAAGCAGGTGATTTGCCCAATGCAATGCGTCATTTGATTTCTTGACTGCTGCTTCTGTGGACGTTGATTGTGGATCCAAGTAAAATGAAATCCTTGATAACTTCAGTTTCTTTTTTCCTTTTATTATGATGTTGCTTACTGGTCCAGTTGTGTGGATTTTTGTTTTCTTCACGTTGAGGTGTAATCATACTGAAGGCTGTGGTCTTTGATCTTCATCAGTAAGTGTTTCAAGTCGTCTTCACTTTCAGCAAGGCAAGGTTGTGTCATCTGCATATTGCAGATGGTGGTTAATGACTCTTCCTGCAATCCTGATGCCCCGTTCTTCGTATAGTCCAGCTTCTGGGATTATTTGCCTGGCATAGAGAATGAGTATGGTGCAAGGATACAACCCTGACACACACCTTTCCTGACTTTAAGCAATGCAGTATCCCCTGGTTCTATTTGAACAGTTGCCTCGTGCTATAAGTACAGGTTCCTCATGAGCACAATTAAGTGTTCTGGAATTCCCATTCTTTGAAATGTTATTCCATAATTTGTTATGATCCACATAGTCGATTGCCTTTGCATAGTCGATAAAACACAGGTAAACATCTTCCTGGTATTCTCTGCTTTCAGTCAAGATCTGTCTGACATCAGCAGTAATATCTTTCATTCCACGCCCTCTTCTGAATCCAGCTTGAATTTCTGGCAGTTCCCTCTTGATGTATTGCTGCAACCGTTTTTGAATTATCTTCAGCGAAATTTTACTTGCATGTGATATTAATGATATTGTTCAGTAATTTCTGCATTCTGTTGGATTTATTCTTTATTCTAGGATTGAGCAAATAAGTAAATATATTGTTGATAATGAGAGCCAAGTTTTCTTATTGTCAGAAAATAGAGTTCCTATGAATTTGGAAAGAAGCTGTGGTTAAGCACTCCCCTGCTAACTGAAGGGTCAGCGGTTTGAACCCTCCAGCAACTCCGTGGGAGAAAAGACTTGGCGATCTGCTCCTGTAAAAATTTACAGCCTAGGAAACAATACGGGGTAGTTCTACTCTATCCCATAGGGCCGCTATGAGTCGGAATCAACTCCATGGCACATGATACCGTGAATATGAAGATGGGAAATGCTAGAAGTAACTGTGTTATTGGATTAGAATTAACGTTGTCAGGATGACCTTGTGTTTTTTTGTATATATATGTAGAAATAGATGTGTGTGTGTGTTCAAATTTATGTGTATATATTTCCCAACTCTGTTTGTTGATGGGGCCTAAAAGCAAAGATACCCCAGTCGCAGTGAACACACCTGATGCCCAGAACTTGATTGCTAATACCTTCTTCCACTCAGAGGAACCAGGGTTTCTTGGAGAAATGGCTGATTCCAGGGCTGAGGTAGGAAAATTACAGGTGTGCTTGGAACATCTTGCTATGTCAGAAAGTAAGGAAGTGCTCCAAGAATGATGAGGCTTGTCAAAAGATCAGAGGAACCAGCTTAAAGGGCTCCCACTGGTCAAATCTGGGACAATTTGACGGTCAAAGTAAATAATGATAGTAATAGATTACAATTTATAGAATAAAAGAACCCATGAGTCCGTACGAATAAGTAACTAAATGAGTAAATAAATGAGAGAGAGGGGAAATTCTTTTTTATAGTAGAATAACAACCAATAAATGTGGATGACATGATGGAGGTTTTTTTTTTTTTTTTTTTTTTTTTTAAATTGCTATTTGGCTATCACCATATTATTAAAATTGTTTCAGGCAAGAATCATCAGTTGATGCTAAGACCATTGGGGGAAAGGAGAACCAGAATAGTTATGCAATCTCAAAGTCTCTCTCCAGAAGATTCTTTTTAATTAATTACAAGGAGAAACAGTGGAGAACCTCAGCAGGTAGTACCTCAATCAGTAGATCAAAATTAGCATCCTAGGAAAAGGACAAATAGACATTGGGACTCCCACAGGTAGGAACATGATATCAGTTCCTGCCCAGTGTGCAAAACCTGAGTCTAACGATGGAAAATGGCAGACAAATGCAAATTGAGGACCATCCTATATGATAAATGGCCTGTACTCTTTACAAAAAGGAGCCCTGGTGGTGCAATGTTTAAGCACTTGGTTGCTAACTGAAAGGTTGACAGTTCAAACCCACCAGAGGCTCCAAGAGAAAATACCTGAGGATCTGCTTCTGTAAAGATTACAGCCAGAATAATCCCGTGAGGTCGTTCTACTCTGTCACATAGGGTCACTACGAGTCAGAAATCCACTCGGCACAAGACAGTAACAACAACACTCTTCACAAATGTTGTGAAGGACTGAGGAGCTGTTCCAGTTTAAATGAGAATAAAGAGACTTGGTAACTAAATAGAATCCTGGGCTAGATCCTAGAACAGAACATTTTTTTTCCTTTTGCTGTAAAGGACATTAGTGGGACAACTGGTAAAATTTGAAAAGGTCTGTAGATTAAACGGTAGTACTCTAGCAGTGTTAATTTCATAATTTTGATCATTATTTTGTGATTATGTAAGAGAGTGCCCATGTTTTTTAGGAAATACTTAAGTTTTTTAGGGGCAGCTTAATTTCAAATCATTTAGGTAAAAAATGTGTAATATAGATATAAGGGAATATAAAAAAAAGTGATAGAATGTTAACACTTGGAGAATTTAGGTGAAGTTATGCAGCAGTTTTGTGTGCAGTTTTTGCAAATTTTCCTTCTAGAAATCTATAATTATTTCAAAATATAATTTAAAATAGAAAAGAAAGAAAAAACCCACCTCATTACCTGGAAGAATCTAGATATTGGTGAATGGATGGTTAAATCCCTGTAAAGGGCTTAGATCCATGAGTAGCCCATAGGACAGACTCATTTAACAGTGTATCATCACCTTTTCAGATCCGAGAACAAAGGTTCTTAATCTTATATTGTTGTTATTGGGTGCTGTCAAGTTGATTCCAACTCATAGTGACCTTATGTGACAGAGTGGAACTGCCCCATAGGGTTTTCTTGGCTGTAATCTTTACTGGAGCAGACCACCAGGTCTTTTCTCTCGAGGAGCTGCTGGGTGGGTTCGAACTGCCAACCTTTAACCATTGCACCACAAGGGCTTCTTAATCTGGGATTACATGTGTACGTCTGGGAGGCAGCATAGGTTCCCTCAGATTTGCAAAGGCACCTGGAACGCCACTCTGTGGGAGAACTACCACACTTCATGAGTGAGCAGGACAGCCTCCATTAATCAGGCGGAGATGCTAAGACCACTCCACTACCAAGTCCGGACCGTTCTGAGCAAGGCTGCCATGGGCTCCAGTGTGGACACTGGCTCTACAAAAAGGATTTCCTCTGCCAAGCAGTGGTGTTGAGCTGACTGTAGGGAGTGTATTTGCATTTAAACAATGGACAGTGCTAATGGCAGACAAACCTTCAGCTTTTGTCTAGAGCCCTGGGAATATGAATGGTGGCTGAGTAGGCCCTTGGGGACAGTCCTGGAATGGACTCCTGCTGTACCCTTTAGCCAGCCCGCTGGCCTTGAGTGAGTTCCATCATCTTGCTGAGCCTCACTGTTAGTGGGAGGGGAAGATTAAAGGTGAGGTGCCTACACTGCCTGGCTGGCTTTATTTTTGTGCAGATGTACACTCAGACTCAGAATGAGAGTCTGTTGAAATCAGTGTTCCAGGTCGAGCTATTAGTTTCTATTCAGCCCATTCAAAGAACTTGACTGGCAGCTCTTTTCACAGGGAGCCTGAGACAGGCACTCTGAGTGGCTCTCTAGGGAATGGAGCTGAGGAGTTCATTCTAGACTCCTGTTCTCCCTCCCACCCTCCCTCATATTCACATGGTGGAGAGAGCTCTCCCGTAGGGCTGTCTCCCAACTTAAAGCCTTCATCAGGTGTTTAACCTCTGTACCAGCCTCCAAGATCTGCCTTCTGATCTCCTCCTCCTGGTTTGTGATCCTCACTGGTCACCAGACTGAGTCTGTCTAAAAACCAAAGCCCAACATGCTTGAAACTCAATCATGATTCTCTTCTGCCTTAAGGAGACAATTCAGACCCCCTGGATTGGCATCGCAGACATGGGTCCGCTGCCCTCTTTCTCCTTTACAGTGCATTCTGCACTCCTTGAGTCCAACAAATCAACAACAACAACAAAAATCAAAACCGTTGCTGTCGAGTTAATTTCAACTCATAGCGGCCCTATAGGGCAGAGTAGAACTGCCCCATAGGGTTTTGGAGGCTGTAATCTTTACAGAAGCAGACTGCCACATGTTTCTCCCATGGAGCGGCTGGTGGATTTGAACCACCGACCTTTTGGTTAGTAGCCAAGCGCTTAACCACTTAGCCACCAGGACTCCTTTGAAACCTGATACTCAAATGTCTTATTGAACTACTTGGTGTCCCCCAGACCTCTGTCACCCCATGCTATCATCCTCATTTCTACACATGTTCCTTCTGCCTGGAATATCTAGCTTCAGCTCTCCCCCTTATCTTCTCTGCTTAACTCCAGTGGTACCTCTGGGAAACTAACTTCCCATATCTGGGTTAAGTTTCCTTCCTCTGTAATCCCATAACACCCTCTGGACAACAGAGCTAAATCGAGGGCAGAGGCCACAGCTGCCTCCTCTCTTGATTCTCCAGCACAGCCTGACACAGAGCAGGGGCTTGGTGAATGTGGATTGATTGATTCCTCAGACTACCTATCCCAAGTTTGGAGAAGCTGACTGATTCTTAACTTGTGGCCTCATTAATTTATTTTAGGCTCATGTGAAGCCGACTAGATCAGTGCTGATTTGCATAGTTGGCCTTTGGCCTTTTCCCCACTGTGCCACAAGACAGCAGAAGCATCTCTAAGCCCCAGACTTGGCTGCAGGACTATACCTAAACCATCCAAAGGATCTGACAGTGCTTCTTGCTCCCTGGACAAGCACTGTTGGTTAATACCCAGCAGCTCATATCTGCTAGGAGCTGGTGAGGTCAGACCACCCATGGAGAAATGAGTGGTCTTCACTAAGGCAGCTGATTGTTCTTGGTTCACAATCAAGCCAAACAAGTTTGGAGTTCATATGTACTTTCCCCTGCCAGTAGAACCTTCTCAGTCACCCAGGCTCAAAACCCGAAAGTCTCCAAATTTGGATTCGCAAGAAAAGTTTAGATTCCAACTCTGCCAGATGTACCCCGGCTTCTGTGCCTCAAATAGGTTCCTTCGCTTCTCATGGCCTGTGCTCTGTCTCATGTGGAAATGGTGGGATGACAGTAACCCTTCACTGCCACTGGCCATGTGTAGGAGAGCCTTAGAAGTGGTTATGTTTTCTCCTTTTTCCAGTGATAAAAAGTAAGACATTCTCTTAGTAAAACATTCAGATACCTCAGAAGAAAATACCGTATCTTACGTGACTTTCCAGAACTTTTTAGAAATGTACCTCATTCTTCTTCCTCTCTGCATGGTCCCATATTGATGAACACTTGGGTTGTGTTCACTTCTTTACTGTTATAGACAGGCTTTTGAGAACTTTGTTATCCTTGATTCCTCGTGTCTTAAACGCACCCCCACTATACCTCTAGCCTCCGTGTTTCATGATGTTTAAATGGCTTTGTCTCTAGACCCCAGCTTGATTTGGTGGTCTGCTCTCCTCAGAAAGGACTTATTTTTAGAATTTGTAACTTTTGCAGACCAGGTCTGGGGCAGCCCTGGCTGCTTGGGCATGGGGTGACCCAGGATGTTTTTGGTGTCCAGCAATGACAAGCACTGCCGATGAGGAGACGGCCACAGGGAAATTGGTTCCAATAAGAGGGCAGCAGCTGAGTACTTGTTGATTTGCTGCTATCATGACCACAAATGTTTAAAAATAATTGGTAAGGAGAAAGAGAAAAGCAGTGGGGTTTTTTTTTTTTTTTTTTTTTTTGGTGCCACTGCTTTATCAGTGGTGGAGAACGCAGAGACCACAGTCATTCAGAAAGGGAGAGGACACAGCCACGCAGAGGAGAGGGGAGGGGAAGTGCAGGAGGGACCAGAGTCACAACTCAGTAGACCCGGGCTTTACAGCTGCTGGCAGATAGAACCCAGGGAGAGAGCAGGCTCTGGTTAGTGCCTGGTCCCCTCCTTAATCTGAAAAGTAAGCCTAGCGCTAGGTCTAGCACATTAGAGTTGAAGTAAGGATTGTGCGTTAGTAACTGTTGCTTCATCGCTTTACACGCACACCATGATCACGTTAAATCTTCAAAACACCCTCATGAGAGCAATCTAACCATTATGCCATGTTCACACGAGGAAATTGAGTCTTAGAGAAGCCAAGTTATTTGTTTGTCCAGGGCCTTCAGTGCTAGTGTGGTTGGAGTCAGAACTTGGACCACGACAGTCATTTCCCAGAGCCTTGCGTCTTAACCTTTCCTGACGCTGAGGCCCTGAAAGTGCTCAGGCCGACTTGAACTATTAGCCTATTCATATTACCATGTCCATTATTTTATCTGAACTTCACAAGAGTCCCATGACATTTTCGTGTTTCACTCTTGGAAACGGGAAACTGAGGCCCACCGGGACCAGACTGCAATAATGGGCAGCATTGTCAGCAACCTGCCTTCCTATGGCCAGTTAGTTTCTTTCTCTGCAGGCCCATGTTGCCCCCACCCCCGGGTTAGCCTGTGTGTGAGCTGCTTGCGGGCTCCAAGGCCCAGCTGCAATTCTTGTTGAAAGCCTCACATCTTTTCTCTGCCTGTCAGACAGCAGTCACGGGAATGTCCTGTGCCATCTTCCCTCAGCAGAACGGTTGGCAGAAAGCAGCAGATGCCCAGAGTGAAGGTCATGTGCCACTCAAGTGCTGGGTGGAGAATGACCCCCTCTCCCTGCTGCTTGTGACCGGCAAGTGGGTTGGGCTGTGGAGGGCTTTGTCGGGGTGTCAGGCAGAGCAGACAGGGACGGGCCGGGGGACTTGGTCATTGTCCTCCTTTATTATCGTTTTTTTTTTTTTGATCCCCTCCTTTTTGTAAAGTACAGCTTTTTCGTACTGGTTAGAATGTTCCACTTTCAAGGAGAGTGTCAAGCTCAGGCACCACTTGACATTTTTTAGGAGAATAGAATATTTGGCTTGGACCAGAGTCTGAGTGACTAGCTTACATTATTCTGAACTGGCAGGCTCTGGGGCAGAGGGCTGGAAATTCATTTGACGTCATTTTTTTAAAAATTAGCATACCTTATCTTGTCTCTGTTCGTAGGGAAAGAGTACAGCATAAAAGTTAAGTGTGGTGGCTTTAGAGCCCAATGTGATGTTGTAACCCTGAGCTTCTCTCTTCTAAAGGCCCAGTCTCTTACCTCTCCAGTGGGCATGGTAACAGCTGTACCTGCGCCATTGTGTTGTATATTATTTTTACATATCAGAGCTCCTTATTTCTTTTTTACTTAAGTCTAGCAAAAAAAAGTGAATAAATATTAACTCTGCTTAAACACAATTTTAATAGCTGCATAATATTTCATTCTATCAATATATCATATTTTTTATAACCATCCTGCGATTAGTTGTAAGATTATGTCCAAATTTTCTGAGGCATAAATCACACTGGAATGAATGTTTGCACATAGTTTGATTTCCTTGTGAAAGCTTCTTTATAACTGTCAAAGAGCATGGCTTGTTTTAAAGCTCCTCAATGCCACATTTCCACATTGTTTATGGGAGCTGACACTCTCCTTAGCTGTGTGTGAGTGCCTGTCCCCCAGCCCTCTTGCTTGTGTTGAGTAATCTTGGTCTTTAATTTGATAGGCAAAAAATGGCATCTAGTTTCGAGGCCACTTCTGAGAAATAGTACTCTGTTTTTCCCCGTCAGCAACTTTCATCTGGTTGCCACAAATGCTTTTCAGAAGAAAGTGAGATGTAAATAGCCCTTTTTTGAGCTGATATCTAGTGAGGTCATAGACTAGGTTTCATTGGAGAGACAAAAGGGTGGCCAGGACTTTGAGCTCAGAAAGGGGCATTTCAGATTAAGTCTTCAGAGGAGGCCTGTCAGGAGGTGAAGTTCTCTGGAGAAAGAGATCAAAGTATTGTGTGGCTGTGGTGATAGACAGGAGCTAATGAGTGTGCCCTCTGCTGATGGTGACCTCCGCAGGGTCTGGGCTGTCTGGGTCACTTCTAGGATCCCAGCACTGCTCAACAGGTGGGAGTAGAGCAGGTGCTCAGGAAATGTTTGTGGAATGCCTATAGACATACATACACACATGCACACTCTTAGGTTTCTGGGTTAAAGAAGAAAACTCAGAGTGAGATAAATGAAGGGGAGTAATGTGGACCGGAGCAGGTGACCCAGTGCCAAGAACGGCAGGCACTGTGTCCTACCTTTGCACTTCATACCCATGGGCCATTCTGCACCCTTGCCCCTCAGATATTTTGAGAGCTACTGGGCACTTATCTTCTTCCCCCCTTGAGGGCAGATGTGGTGCATCAGATATCTTTTTCTCCCCTGCCAGCTGAGTATTCCACATCTGACGTGTTTGTAAATACTTGGTAAGAAGCAGACCCATCCTGGCTATCTTGGAAGCCGTATTCAATTCACTTAGTGAAAGAGCAGGCCTGGTGTGCTGGATTTGTGAGCACCTTGCTGGATCACTTTACCCTGAGCCCTCCTTCCTCACGTGCGACCGCTTCCCTTTGTTCACAAAACATTGAGGCTCCCCGTGCAACAGTGTTTTTTCAGGGGTCACCATGGGGCAAAGGAGCCCTGATACTGCAGTGGTTAAGCGCTCGGCTGCTAACTGAGAGGTCCATGGTTTGAACCCGCAGCCTCTCCTCAGAAAAAAGATGTGGCAGTCTGCTTCCATAAATATTACAGCCTAGGAAATCCTATGGGGCAGTTCTACTCTGTCACATGGGGTTGCTATGAGTCAAAATCAGCTTGACGACAGTGGGTTCGGTTTTTGGTTTTACCATGGAGCACACGCCGCACTGGGTGTTAAGTAGATAGTGGTGAGTAGACAGACCTGGTCTCTGCCCTGCAGAGCACAGTCATTGAGTGGAAGAGACGAGACAATCCTTGTAAGAATTAATTACACAAATGAACATAAAATCACAAGCTTGAGAGTAAGAACCGGGAAAAGAAAGAGCAGGGAGCCGAGAGAATATCAGGGAGCTGGTTTAGCACCGAAGCAATGTCGTCCCTCAGCTACAGGGGAATGGTGGCAACCCAGGGCAGTGGGGCATGTCGTCAGCCTCAGGTGCTGGGGCACAGAAGCCGCTAGACAAGCATGTCACTTCTCGCGGGGATGTGTGGGCTGGCTGTGAGATGGCATGAGGACAGTGTCAGTTCTGAAATACTGTCAGTTATTGAGCCAGGTGCTGCCCTAGGTGTTTTACATGGATTAGCTCATTTAACCCTGAAAAGAACTCCAGAAGGTAAGTGCCATGATGATTCACATTTTACAGGCAAGGCTCAGGGACACTGTCACTTGGCCAAGGCCATAGTAAGTAGAATAATAGGGATTCCAGCCCAGGCAGTAGGACTCTGGAGCCCTGCTCCTCACGCTGCGCTCTGCAGCCTGTCAGTTTAGAAGCTCTCCAGGCCGAGAAGGGGCAGCAGGCCCTAAAGAGCAGCAGCTGAACGTGCCTAGGGCCCAGAACATGGTGACAGTCACATGTCCTGGGGGCTAGGGACAGTGAGGACTGAGGGGGTTCCACTCACGGTACAGAGCCTGGTTACTTGGTGAGACCACCCATCCCACCCCGTTTAAGGGAGTGTCCCATAGTATTCTCGGTGCCTTTCCTAGTTAGCACCGCCTGTTGTCTCGTGTATAGTGTTTGTCTCCCTCACCAAATGCTCGGGGAGGGCAGAGAGGCCACTTGGCTCCCCCACTGCCCAGCAGAGGGCCTGGCACAAAGTCAGTGCTCAGTAGGTATTTACCAGAAGTTGAGAAAATGCCAGGCCCAGAACATTGCTTTAGAAAACAGGCTATTGGCCAAGAGAATAGCTATACTTTTGGTTTTCCTGCAAGTTTACAGAACCCAGGAGTGAAGCAGATTTCTGGGCCTTTCCTAGGGATGATGTCTCCATGAATGAGCCATCTTGGGGAGAAAGGGGGTCCCCTTTAGGTTGAGCAGGCCCAGAGAGGCTAGGGCAAGAGTGTCTGGCACAGGAGAGCTTTGAGCATCAGTCAGACGAGTGAGATTTTATAGATTTGGCTCTTTCTTCCTCAAATGAACTAGACCATTCTGGGGGACAGCAGTTGGATTAGGGCTAATTTGCAACATTGACTTCATTTTTTTTTTTTTTTAATAACTGGGATCTTTTGATGGCCTGAGTGATTATGCTAAATGTAGTTACAGTATTTAAATGCAATAAGAAATTTGTCAAAAGAAATACAGTGATTAATAATACTGCTTTCCAGACTCTTAAAATAGCACTAATCTGATCTGAATTCCGTAAGTGTTTACATTTTTTTTCCCCCAAAGGTAGTAGTATATTCACATGTACACAGTGTTTCTTTTAAATACATGAAAGGGTGCTTAATTTCTCCTCTTCAGAGTTTGCCTTTTCCATTACATGGGCATGTGTTGAATGGAAGCCGAGGCCTTGACTAACATAGCATCTCCAGTGATGGATGTCATTCCCTCCGGACTTCAGCAACCTGAGTTAATTAAAAGGTTCAGATAAAGTTAATCACGTTTGGAACTCTAATTTGTGCAGTGTTTTGATAAGATTGATGAGTCATCTTTTGGCATTGCAGCACTTCATCCCTGACAGTGTTTGATCTGAACGGAGTGGTTTGATAGTCTGTCAACTGGTGGGGAGGTGCTCTCCAGAACTGCAGAGTCAACACTGATCTGTGTGTGTCTGGCTGTTTGGGAGGGGCAGCAGGCAGAACAAAGAGGAGAATTTAATAAGCACAAACTCGTCAGGGGCTGGGGTCAGTTCTGAGGCCACTGCCTGTCTAGAACATGGACTTCTTCCCACCCCCTCTACCCCTGCAAACTGGAGTGCTGACTTTCAAAAAAAAGAGTGAAAATACCGCTTCTGTTTGCTTTGCTGCAAATAAGTGGCCAGCCGGCCTGGCCTCCTTCCCGGAGGCCCCGAGAGGACTTCAGATGTGGTCAGTGAGGTATCTGGACGGTGCCGGCCTGCCGGCCCTTGTCCAGGCAGCCTGCCCCGGGAGCCGGCAGGGCCCAGGGACACAGTGGGCTGGCGGCCTGTTCCTACACAGAAGGATGATGGGCTAGGTTTTATACGGCCTCTGCCTCCACTTTTCTCACCCACTGAACTAGTAGCTTCAAGTCAGTGAACAGATGAGAGAGGGCAGGGCCCATCTGGAAAATGCATCTCACAAAATGTAGTCTAGTAGAGATTGTCCTGGATGAGGAGCAAGAGCCAGACCACTTGCCCCCCTTGGTGCTGCACTCCAGCATTGCCCTGCCATTTCTCCTGGATTCCGTGGTGGTTCAGAAGCACAACTTAGGAAGCCAGAGCTGGGTTTATGTTTTTGCTCCACTCCTTATTACAATTTCCTTAGCCTCTCTGAACTTCAGTCCCCTCATCTATAAAATAGGGAGAGCCATAATATCTGCCTATGGAGTCAGATGGAATGAGTGATGATGAATGTCACATGCTTAGAATGCTGCCTGGCACATAGTGGGCACTGTCTGCTATTTGGACCATTATCATAGCGTTAGGTCTGGGCTTTGCACAAGGATCCGTATTTTCTAACCTAAAGATGAAAGGCTTTATGGTGAGGACTGAACAAGTACCCTCTGTTCTCAGCCCCTTAACCATAGTTGGTGCTTCCTTCCCAGAGAGACAGAAAGGAGAGGATCGCATGGATGCAGCCAGTGGCTGTTATCACAGCCAGTGTAGGCTCCTGGTGCTGCCCCCCCACCAGGTGGCTCGAAATCAAGCAGCCTTACTCAGTTTCCACATGGCGGTCACTAAGCCACTGGACCTTGGATTGTGTGCAGCATGAGCAGCCTTTGCTTGGCATTGCCTGTTGTCATATCCTCTGAGGAGTGAGTGACGAGACTAGCCATTGGTGTTCACTGCTGTCCACCCACATATCCTCAGCTCTGGCCACACTAGCCAATTTCGATTCCTTTGTCTTCATAGAACATTGTTGGAAAAGAAACATGATCCAAACAAGGATTAACTGCCACTTCTATGGCCTTTTCTCCACCCTACTCCCAAATGAAGGGGAGCCCTGCTGATCAAATGTTCGGCTGCTAACTGAAAGGTTGGCTGTTCGACCACTGCTCCACAGGAGAAAATTGTGCCAATCTGCTTCTGTAAAGATTAGAGCCTTGGAAACTCTATGGGGCAGTTCTACTCTGCCTTGTAGGGTCGCTATGAGTCGGAATTAACTGGATAACAATGGGTTTGGTTTGATTTGGACTCCCAAATGCTTACTTGATTGTATTTACTTATTGCAAATCAGAATTCCAGCAACACATGCGCAGAGTTAGAAGTTCAAGCTTGGGTGATAGCCATCCACGTCAGCCCACATCCAGGTCGACATGGGCTCTGAGTTGTCTGCCAACTGGTCAGGTAGACTTGAGGGTTCTATGAGCTGTGTTCTTGAAAAAGAGAAGAGTAACATTTCCAGACAGCAAATAGTATTCAGAACAGGTGTTTGGGAGCCTTTTTATTTTTTTTAGTTCCCATGTTCAGAGCCCTGTACTGGGCAAGTGAAGGCTTCCAGCAGAATACAGAGCAGAGGCCTGTCTCAGACATTGGCACCAGGAAAAGCATAGAAGGCAAAAACCAAACCCACTGTTGTGGAGTCGATTCCAACTCTTAGTGACCCTATAGGACAGAGTAGAACTGCCCCATAGGGTTTCCAAGGCTGTAAATCTTTACAGAAACAGACTGTCACATCTTTCTCCCCAAAGTGGCTGGTGGGTTCTAACTGCCGACCTTTTGGTTAGCAGCCGAACACTTTAACCACTGTGCTACCAGGGCTCCTTCAGTAGAAAGCAAAGAAGCATGGTTGTGTGTTCCTTTATCTGGGCCTCTGGTTTGGGATCTTGGAACACTTCTTTCTAATCCATTTAGGAACTTCTCTCAGGCTTCAGGGAGCTGCCTGCTGTCATTCCTCAGTTCCCCATCCTCCTGATATGTCCCCCACTGGGACATTGCCTGCACGCAGACCAGGACACCCTTGCTCACTCACCATTGTACCTCTAGTCCCCGGATCGGCCTGACATATAGTAGGTGCTGTCGTGTGGGTAGAGTAAATGAATTTGTGCTCCTTGGATAGTGGTTCTCAACCCTGGCTGCCCATCACCAAATGATCTCTGAGTCTTAAAAAAAAAAAAAAAAGAAAGTAGAAAGATATGGATGCTTTAGTCTGAAAAGACCTGCATTTTTAAAGAGTCTCACAATATTTGCCTCAGTTTTCATTCCACCTTAATTTTTAGGGAGGAACCCCATACTGATAGTATAATTTGATGAATACATTCATTTTGTCAGTCAGCAAATACTTGAGCCTTAAGTGAAAGTACTTTGCAAGTGGTAAGGTGTGAAGTGCTATCCCGAAGTACCTTATAAGTGCCTGGGACTCAGGCCTCGAAGCTGAAGCCGATCTGATCCCCGTGTCTAAACCTCCAGTGGTGTGATATGGTGGCTGTATTGGCCTTAGAGACAGCCCAAGGCTGGCTATTCCCTGCCTTGAGGAGCGTGTGGGCACAGGTACCGTCGTGGACAAGGTGCAATGTCATTGTATATGCTGTGTTTTGACAAATTGTATCCTGCTCCTACCTGTATCTTTTTTGGAGTCAATGTTCTAGACTTATTAGGGTCTCCTTCCACAGTAAGTCTGACTCAGTGCCAGCGTCTGAACCTTTCTTCTGGTTCAAAATCAGAATTAAAGATCCATTTCTAGACGTCAAAGCACAGTTTTTGTATGAGGGGAGGTTTTGTTTGTAATGACCCACCCGTCTGATGAGTCTGAGCGTTTGGCTGGCCTTTCTGGCAAAAGCAGCCCTTTGAACTGGTGCCTAGAATGCACGCCTCCCGCTCCTGACCTCTCTCCAGGGTCATAAACGCACTTTACCCTCTCCTGGAAGTGCGTCCCCCCAACACACACACAAACTCAAAAGCACACACATACTCAAACTCTCACATGAACACACTCCCAAATTTACTCTCAAAACACACGTACTCATACACACTCATACTCACACATACATAAACTCACACAAACACACACTCACATATACATACACTGCATCAGTGGTTGCTTCACCAGGGGAAGCCTTACCTGATGCTACCCTACAGGTGATGTCAGATTACCTGTTAGACAGTCACAGCTCCTACCAGTCATTTTAGTCATTTTTGTAATTATTTGATTGCCTGAGTATATTTTTTGAGTAAATGAAAGCATATTACCTTTCATGTGTCCCACATTTTTATTAATGTACTACTTCCTATAGAATTAAACAAATTTAAGTTCTCAGCATTTGTAAGCATTGTTATAAAAGACTTGCTTTTGTAACATGCCTTCTTCCTCCCTTTCTTAGTGCTCCTGAAGTTCCGCACGGATAAAGGAAGAGACCCTAGTTCCGAGACCTATGGGGAAGATTCTGAGTTGCTGCTCCAGATTCGAAATGATGTGCTTGACTCCCTGGGTGTTAGTCCTGACCTTCTTCCCGAGGACTTTGTCAGGTTGGTCTCGGTGTGAATCACAGCTTAGGATAAACAGACAAACATCTGCTTTCAGTATGTGACTCAGTTTGGGGAGATCCTTTATTAAGACCCAAACCCCTGAGGAAAACCCTCTTTGCCGTATTCTGCCAGCTCTCCCATAGCCCTCCTATAGGCCTCAGTGTAACAGCATACCAAAAATAGAGCCACAGGTTCTGTTTTTTAAAATAGGTATTTTGTATTCACATGGTTCAAAATTCAAAGCAATGTAAAATCTATCAACACCGTTCTGCACCTTCCTCTTTTTGCTTTACGTGACCTTTTGGGATGTTTCCAGATCAGTTCAGCTTCCTCTCTCCTCTCTACAGCTCTGTAGTGTTCTAGCATGTGACACACTTGTGTTGTATTCTGGCTCAGTTGTGTCTAGGCTTTGTTGTTACATCCTCTTGTAGTGTATAACCTTGTGTGTGTCTGTGTGTATGTGTGTGTGATTTTGTATGTGTGCAGGTATGTGCAGACAGGTGACTCCAAAAGGGGGTTGCTGGGCCTGAAGGAGGAGATTTGTCATTTGATGGATATTGCCACTCTGCCCTCCATATGTGGCTCATCAGTTTATGCTGCCAGCATCCTCTCAGTGTTAGAACCTGGGATGTTTTCACCTCAGGCCACGGTCTTTTGTTCTTAGGCACAATCAGAGTCTTGATTGGAGAGGTCCAAGTGGTGTCCAGGTCCATAAACCCTTCAGAGCAGCACTGGGATCCTCCACTCACCCCAGTCCTCTTTATGTGCCTTTTTGGGACTTCTAAACTCTGCTTCACACTGCTTCCAGGTTACAGCCATAATAACCATGTTGTTGTTGTTAGGTGCCATCAAGTCAGTTCTGACTCACAGCGACCCTGTGTGTACCAGAGAACGAAACACTGCCCGGTCCTGCGCCATCTTCACAGTCATTGTTAGGCTTGAGCCCATTGTTTCAGCCACTGTATCAGTCTGTCTTGTTGAGGGTCTTCCTCTTTTTTGCTGACCTTCTAACTTACCAACATGATGACCTTCTCCAGGGAGTGGTCCCTCCTGATAACATATCCAAAGTATGTGAGATGAAGTCTCGCCATCCTCCCTTCTAAGGAGCATTCTGGCTGTACTTTTTCCATGACAGATATATTCTTTCTTCTGGCAGCCCATGGTATGTTCAGTATTCTTCGCCAACATCATAATTCAAAGACATCAGTTCCTCTTCAGTCTTCCTTATTCACTGTCCAGCTTTCACATGAGTATGAGGTGGAGCTTCCAGGCTAAGACAGACCAGGAAGAAGGACTTGGCAATCTACTTCCAGAAAAAATTGGCCTGTGAAAACCTTATGGATAGCAGCGTAATACCGATTGATAGCTACAATTTATTGAGTAGTTACTATGCACTGTCATGGTCATTGCTTTATATACATGATCTCTCTTAGTCCTCACAACAACCCATTTTACAGGTGAGGAAACTAAAGCTCAGAGAAGCTAGGTGACCCAACCAAGGTTCTAGAGCAAGTAGTAGCCCCACATATCGAAAACTTTCTCTTCTTTACATACACAGCCACATTAATCACCACAGTAAGTCCCTGAAGTATGATTACTTTTGCATTTTCTAAATGAAGAAACAGGCTCAGAAAAATACAGTCACTGGCCCAAGGTTTTAGTAAGTGGCCAGCCGTGATCCTACCTCAGTCTCCCTGCACTGCTAATCTCTAGTAGCAATACACTAACTTGGTTTTTGTTGGGGGGTTTTCCCAGTAATAATGTTGATGAGATTCTCTTCTTTCCCTTGTCCCTTCTTTCTTCACTTCTGCTTGGGAACCTCATTTAGACACTAGCTATCTGTACCGATTTAGGACCAGCAGGGATCTTTCAACCACTCACAGCCCTGGACCAGAAGGCCTTTGCCTAGGAGTAGGCAGCAGTCGACAAGGTGCTTTTGGAAGTTGGCAGTGAGTGAGCAGGATTAATGACAGTGCTGGTTTGGATGTGGTGCCTCTCAGGCTGGCTGGGGGGACTCCCCTTATGTGACTGCATCTCTGGGCTTTCCAGCAGGTGGAGAACTGTATCACCCAGGGCTTCAGTTCCAGCAGGCCCAGCCAGGCTCATCGTGGCTACAGCCACAAAGCTTCCCTGGTGCCGGGCGCTGGGCCGTGAGTGTGCAGCCGAGTGACTAATTTGGGCACTTAAGAGTGATGAACGGCCTGGCTGTGCTTCCGCTGGCGAGTGGAGCAGAGGCCCCACTTCCCAGAAGGGGATGCTACAACCTAACGAGCTGCTGGCTGGTTTGCCGCCCAGAGTGCTTTCCTTCCTGCCCTCCTCTTTGGAGACACTGCTTCCCTGAGTCTAGGTCCTGTGTGCTCAGGCAGTCACACTCTAGCGCCCTTTAAGTAAGAGGCGTTCAGCTACCTCTTGAAGTCTATCTGAGCAGGCAGCGAGCTGGCCTGAGATGGGCTCTGGGCGCCGCCTGGCAGCTGAGCTTCCCTCACAAATTGCCCACTGCCATCTCTGAGGAGGCAGAGCTGTTCACAAGCCTCTGTTCCCTTCATTGTCTGGATCTCCTCGCGTCGTCCTGTGTATTATTTCAGTGACTCGCTTTCCCAAGAGCTTTATTGCTCTTCTGATCTTGAAAGTAACAGGTGCCCATTACCAAAAAGTGTAAAAGGGAAGAAAAGGCTTGCCCAGAAGCCCTACCATCAAGAAATATCTGCTGCTAGCATTTTGGACTCTAGCCTCAGAAACTTTTCTATGTACATATGCTCATAGATTTTTTTTTTTCTTTCACTTTTTAAATATCAAAATGAGATGATACTATCCATACTCCTTGATAGCTTTCTGTTTTCTGTATGGCATGAACCTGTTTGTGTCAATAAATACAAATCTATATCCTTGCTTAAAGGAGCCCTGGTGGTGCAGTGGTTAAGAGCTCAGCTGCTAACCAAAAGGACGGTGGATCGAACCCACCAGGTTATCTTCTGTGGGAGAAAGATGTGGCAGACTGCTCCCATAAAGATTCTCAGCTTTGGAAACCCTGACCTACAGGGTCGCTATAAGTCGGAATCGACCCCACGGCCACATGTTTAGTTTTTGCTGTATCCTTGCTTGTACTTCATAATGTTCCGGAAATATGATTATTTATTTAACCATACCTTGTTGGTGGATATTTAAGTTGTTTATAGTTTTTCAGTATTATAAACACTCGTAATTTTTTAATGTAGCTTTTTTTTTTAATTACATAAATAATATACTTGTTTGTTATGGAAAAATCACGTAGTGCAGAACAAACTCCAAAGGTGAACATGGAAACTTCCAGAAAAAAACCACTGACCATTTAATTTAGTATTATATCTTTTCAGACATTTTCTATCATAGCGTATGTAAAATCAATAAAGTCCTTTGTAGATTTATTTTTTATTGTTGTACTTTAAGTTTACAATCCAAGTTAGTCTCTCATACAAAAATTTATACATACATTGTTATGTGACCCTAATTGCACTCCCTATACTGTGACGACACACTCCTTTCCACCCTGGATTTCCCTTGTCCATTCAGCCAGCTCCTGACCCTGTCTGCCTTCTCATCTCACCTCTGGACAGAAGCTGCCCATTTTAGTCTCATGTATCTACTTGAGCTAAGAAGCACACTCTTCACGACTATCATTTTATGTCGCATAGTCCAGTCTAATGTTTGTCGGAAGAGTTGGCTTTGGGAGTGGTTTCAATTCTGGGCTAATGAAGTGTCCAGGGGCCATGTCTTACTGGTCCCTCCAGTCTCAGTCAGACCATTAAGTCTGGTCTTTTTACTAGAATTTGAATTCTGCACCCTACTTTTCTCCTGCTGTCAGGGACTCTCTGTTGTGTTCCCTGTTAGGGTGGTCATTGGTAGTAGCCCGGCACCATCTAGTTCTTCTGGTCTCAAGCTGATGCAGTCTCTGGTTTATGTGGCCCTTTCTGTCTCTTTGGCCAGTACTTTCCTTGTGACATTGGTGTTCTTCATTCTCCTTTACTCCGAGTGGGTGGGGACCAATTGATGCATCTTAGATGGCAGCTCGCTAGCTTTTAAGACCCCAGACACCATTCACCAAAGTAGGATGCAGAACATTTTCTTAATAAACTTTGTTATGCCGATTGACTTAGATGTCCCCTGAAACTATGGTCCCCGGACCCCCACCCTTGCTCATCTGTCCCTCAAAGTGTTTGGTTGTATTCAGGAAACTTCTTAGCCTTGGTTTAGTCCAGTTGTGCTGACTTCCCCTGTAGTGTGTGCTGTCCTTCCCGTCACCTAAGATAATTCTCGTCTACTTTCCCTTTGTAGATTTTTTTAAATACTCAAGGGTGATTGAAAAAAGATACAACCTTTTTAGGAAGCAGTTTATAAGAGAAAAAAACTGGAACGGCATTGAAAAGCTAATTCTGTTGGACAGTGCAGTGTTATGCAGGAATTTAAAATGATGTTTATTATGAAAAATTTCAATCATACAAAAACTTGAAAGAGTAGTACCATAGTGAGCACCACATGCCATTCAGCTAGATTCAGTCATTGTTAACATTTTGCTTTCTGTTTTTGGGAGGGGGATCAAGATGACATATTTCTGAACACATCCAAGCTCATCTGTTACATTTGGTTCTTGTATTGTTTTTAATCTAAAGCTACAGCCCACCTCCTATTTTTATCAAGAAAGTTTTATTGGGGTGCCCACTCATTTACATATTATCTGTGACTATTTCTGTACGGTAACAGCAGAGTTTGAATAGTCGGAACAGAGATTATATGGCCCGGAAAGCCAAAAATATGTGCTATTTGGTTCTTATACAGAGAAGATTTTCTAACTCCTGACCTAGAATAGTTTTTTTGTTTTTTGTTTTGAAGAGCCCAGTAGGCTGGTTGTCTTATAGAATATGCCACATTTTGGATTGTCTTGTTTCTTGTGATGTTTGTTTGTTTTCTCTTGCTTGATTTTTATTTTTTAAATTTATGTACAGTGAAATTCATTCTTTTTTATTCATGTTGTTTTTTAAATTTGTTGTTGTTAGGTGCCGTCGAGTCGGTTCCGACTCATAGTGACCCTATGTACAACAGAAGGAAACACTGCTCAGTGCTGTGCCATCCTCACAATCATTGTTATGCTTGAGCCCATTGTTGCAGCCACTGTGTCAATCCATCTCTTTAAGGGTCTTTCTCTTTTTTGCTGACCCTCTACTTTACCAAGCATGATGTCCTTCTTCAGGGACTGGTTTCTCCATACAGTAAAATTTTTTTTGTTGTTGTTGTATAGTTGTGTTTGTTGTATTTCTGGTTGTTATCTTTAGCTTTGTTTTTTTTTTGTTGTTGTTGTTATTTTTAGCTCTTTGAATTTTGATAAAGGCATAGAATTGTATAGCCACCACCACAATCAAGATACATAACAGTTTCATCACCCCTAAAAATTACATCATGATGTCTCATTGTAGTCAACTGCCCTCCTCACCCACAACCACAGACCTGTTCTGTATACCTGTAGCTCTGCTGTTTTCCATAATGCCACATATAGTGTATAGCCTTGTCAGTCTGGCTTCATTTATTTAGCATTTGAAATTCATTTGAAGTTCATTCATATCGTTGTATGAATCAGTAAGTTGTTCCTTTTTATTACTGAGTAGTATTCTGTTATGGATATACCATAGTTTGTCTTCACCAGATGAAGGGCATTTGAGTTGTTTACGATTTTTGCAGTCATAACTAAAGCCATTGAAAACATTAACAAGTTTTTGTGTGAAAAGTTTCATTTCTTTAGAATTGCTGGGTCATGTGGCAACTCTGTTTAACATTTTGAGAATTTCCCCAACTATTTTCCAAAGTATCTGTAACACTTATAATCCCATCAGCAATGTATGAGGGTTCTTCTAATTTCTCCACATCCTTGCCAACAATTATTATTTGCTGTCTTTTTAATTTTAGCCGTAGTAGGCGTTAAGTGATATCTCATTGTGGTTTTGAGATGAGAGAATGATGACTAATGATGTTGAGCATATTTCATGTGCTTACTGGTCATTTCTGTTTCTTCTTTGGAGAAATGTCTACTCAGATCATTTGCCTGTTTTCTGATTGGGTTGTTGTTAAATTGGTGATTTCTTTATGTATTCTGGATACTTGTTGCTGTCAAATCGATTCTGATTCATGGCAAACCCCACGTGTTACTGAGTAGAACAGCTCCATAGGGTTTTCTTGTCTGTAATCGTTACAGAAGCAGATCATCAGGCCTTTCTTTTGCAGTGTCACTGGGTGGGTTTGAACCACCAACTTTTAGGTTAATAGTCAAATGCAAACTGTGCCACCCAGGGACCTGTATTCCAGATACAAGTCCCTTATAGGCTATGTCACTTGCAAATGTTTTCTCCCACTCTGTAGGTTTTCTTTTTACTTTCTTAATAGTATCTTTTGAAGTACAAAAGTTTTTAATTTTGATGACGTCCAACTTAACTATTTTTTCTTTGTCGTGTTTTTGGTGTCATACCTAAGAAATTATTGCCTACCAAGGTCACGAAGATTTACAGCTATATTTTCTTCTAAGAATTTTATAGTTTTATCTTTAATGTTTAGGGCTTTGATCCATTTTTAGTTAATTTTTGTACAGTAAAACCTGTGAAAGCCAGAACCTCTGTAAGATGGATCCTGTCAAAGGCAGAAAACTTGTGAGACCTGGAAAAACAAGGCCATCCCATTGTATTCTGGCTCTCACAGGTCTCACTGTATATAGTGTGAGGTAGGAGTCCAGCTTCCTTTATTTGCATGTGGAGATCCATTGTCCTAGCACTATTTGTTGAAAACATGATTCTTTCCCCTGTGGAATTATTTTTGCACCCTTTTTGAAATTCAGTGACCATAGGTGTATGGGTTTATTTCTGGACTCTCAGTTTTATTCCGTTGATCTATATGTCTGTCATTACGCCAGTGTCACACTTTTTTTTTTTTTTTTTAAATTGTACTTTAAGTGAAAGTTTACAGTTCAGGTCAGTTTCTCATACAGAAAGTTATACACACATTGCTATGTGACCCTAGCTGCTCTCCCTATAAGGTGACAGCACATTCATCCTTTTCACCCCAGATTTCCTGTGTCCATTTAACCAGCTCTTGTCCCTTTCTGCATTCTCATCTTGCCTCCAGACAGGAGCTGCCCATTTAGTCTCATGTATCTACTTGAGCTAAGAAACACTGTCTTCACAAGTATCATTTTATGTCCCATAGTCCAGTCTAATCTTTGTCTGAAGAGGTGGCTTCGGGAGTGGTTTCTATTCTGGGCTAATGGAGTGTCCGGGGGCCATGTCTTCTGGGGTCCCTTCAGTCTCAGTCAGACCATTAAGTCTGATCTTTTTACTAGAATTTGAATTCTGCACCCCACTTTTCTCCTGCTCCATTAGGGACTCTCTGTTGTGTGCCCTGTCAGGGCGATCATTAGTGGTAGCCAGGCACCATCTAGTTCTTCTGGTCTCAGGTTGATGCAGTCTCTGGTTTATGTGGCCCTTTCTGTCTCTTGGGCTAATATTTTCCTTGTGACATTGGTGTTCTTCATTCTCCTTTACTCCAATTGGTTTGGGACCAATTGTTGCATCGTAGATGGCCACTCGCTAGCTTTTAAGACCCCAGACACCATTCACCAAAGTGGGATGCAGAGCATTTTCTTAATAAACTTTGTTATGCCAGTTGACCTAGATGTCCCCTGAAACTATGGTCCCCAGACCCCCGCTCCTACTACTCTGTCCCTCAAAGTGTTTGGTTGTATTCAGGAAACTTCTTAGCTTTTGGTTTAGTCCAGTTGTGCTGACGTCCCCTGTATTGTGTGTTATCCTTCCCTTCACCTAAGATAATTATTGTCTACTATCTAGTTAGTGAATACCCCTCTTCCTCCTTCCCCACCCTCCTAACCATCAAAGAATGTTTTCTTCTGTGTTTAAACCTTTTCTTGAGTTCTTACAATAGTGGTCTCATACAATATTTGTTCTTTTGTGACTGACTAATTTCACTTAGCATAATGCCTTCCGTATTCATTCATGTTATGAGATGTTTCAGGAATTCATTGTTCTTTATCATTGTGTAGTATTCCATTGTGTGAATATACTGTAATTTGTTCATCCATTTCTCTGTTGATGGGCACCTAGGTTGTTTCCATCTTTTTGCTATTGTGAACAGTGCTGCAGTGAACATGGTAGTATCACACTATCTTGGGGACTGTAGCTTTGTAGTGAGTTTTGATATCAGGAAGTGTGAGTTCTACTTTGTTCTTCTTTTTCAAGATTGTTTTGTCTGTCTGGGTCCCTTGCATTTCCATATGAGTTTGAAGATCAAGTTGTCAATTTCTGCAAAAAAAAAGGCAGCTGAGATTTTGATAGATACTGGGTTGAATATATAGATCAATTTAGGGAGTATTATCATATTAATGCAGAGGGTCAGTGAAAAACAGGAAGACCCTCAATAAGATGGATTGTCACAGTGGCTGCAACAATGGGCTGAAGCATAACAACGATCGTGAAGATGGCTCAGGACTGGCAGTATTTCATTCGGTTGTACATAGGGTGGCTATGAGTGGGAACCGACTGCGACTCCTAACAACAACAACAGCACCATATTAATATTAAATCTTTCGATCTGTGAACATGGGGTATGTGTTCATTTACTTCTGTAATTTCTTTTTACAATGTTTTGTAGTTTTCTGTGTACAAGTCTTCCACTTGTTTTGTTAAATTTATTCCTAAATAATATTCTTTTTGATTCTATTGCAAATGGAATTGTTTTCTTAAATTTCATTTTGCAGTGTTTGCTGCTGGTGTATAGAAGTACAGTCGATTCTTATATATTGATCTTGTATCCTATAACCTTGCTGAACTCATTTAATAGTTGTAATAGTTTTTTCTTTGGATTCTGTAGGAGTTTCCATATACAAGATCATGTCATCTGTGAATAGAGATAGTATTGCATCTTCCTTTCCAATCAGGATATCTTTTATTTCTTTTTCCTTCCTTAATTGCCCTGGCTAGAACCTCCAGTACATTGTTGAATAGAAGTAGTGAGAGCCAACGTCCTTGTCTTGTTCCTGATCATAGAGGGAAAACATCCAGTCTTTCACCATTAAGTATGATGTTAACCAAAAAACAAAACCCACTGCCATCGAGTCAGTTCTGAGTAGAACTGCCCCATAGGGTTTCCAAGGCCATGATCTTTACGGAAGCAGACTGCCACATCTTTCTCCTGCGGAACGGCTTGTGGGTTTGAACTGCTGACCTTTCAGTTAGCAGTTGAGCACTTAACCTCTGCACCACCAGGGCTCAACTATAATGTTAGCTGTGAGTTTCTTATAGATGCCCTTCATGAGGTTGAGGAAATTTCCTTCTCTTCCTAGTTTGGTGAATGGTATCATGAAAGTATGTTGGATTTTGTCAAATGCTTTTTCTGTATCCGTTAAAATGATCATATAGCTACTATCCTGTATTCTATTAATACGGTGTATTGCATTAATGAATTTTCATATGTTAAACCAACCTTGCATTCCTGGCATAAATCCCACTTAGTTATTGTCTTACTTATGTAGTGCTGCCATAACAGAAATATCACAAGTGGATTGCTTCAACAAAGAGAAATTTATTCTCTTCACAGTCTAGTAGGCTACAAGTCCAAATTTAGGGCATCAGCTCCAGGAGAAGCCTTTTACTCTTTGTCAACTCTGGAGGAAAGTCCTTGTCATCAGTCTTCCCTTGGTCTGGGAGCATCTCGGCACAGGAACCTCAGGTCCAAAGGATGCACTCTTGCTCCTGGCGCTGCGTTCTTGGTGGTATGAGGTCCCCACATGTCTCTGCTTGCTTCTCTCTTTTATAGAGATTGGTTAAAGACGCTATCTAATCTTGTAGATTTCATCAGTATAACTGCTGATAATCCATCTTATTACATCACAGTGATAGGATTTACAACACATAGGGAAATCACCTCAGATTACAAAATGGTAGATAATCATATAATACTGGGAATCACGACATAGCCAAGTTGACAGATATTTTTGGGAGACACAATTCAATCCGTGACAGTCATAGTGTATAATCCCCTTTTTTAAAATAATTTACTTTGTTGTTGTTGAGAATATACACAGCAGAACATACACCAATTCAATAGTTTCTTCATCTATAATTCAGTTATGTTTATTACATTTTTCAAGTTGTACAGCCATTCTTTCACCCTCCTTTTCTGAGTTATTCCTCCCCAATAAACAGAGATTCACTGCCCCTAAGTTTCCTGTCTAACCTTTCAAGTTGCTGTTGTCAGTTTGGTCCCGTAGAGATAGTTCTTAAAAGAGCACAGTGCTCACGGCAGACATTCTTTACTAGTTAAAGTAAACTGTGTTTGGTTTTAAGAAGACTTCTGGGGACATTTTTGGTTTAAGGCTTAAAGATTATCTCAGGGATGTATATTCCCTTTTATATGTTGCTGGTTCAGCTGGCTAATATTTTGTTGAGGTGATATACTTTTAAGAGAAAAAACAATACAGGTGTATTGTTAAATAAAGGAAATATTCCCAGAGTTGATTATCGTAAATAGTAGAATTCTGAGTGGTTGATTTTTCTTTAATACAGTTCTCTACATTCTAGAGTTCTGTAGTGGACCTTTCCAAGCAGGAGGAAACGTTACCAGCGTGGTTTAACAGAATGAGTGTGCTGGTCTTGGCCGGGGTAGGAGGGAGTTGAAATGCCTACAGCCTTTCTGGCGGGCATTTTGGCATTAAGTATCAAAACCCAGCAATTCTGTATTTAGGAATTTTCCTCAAGGAATTATTTGTACACCTATGCCAAGATGTGTGATTGCTGTGTTGAACAGCGTAAATATCCATCAGTAGGTTACAAAGCAGAATGAATAATGGCTTGATAGTACAGGTAGTCCCCGGGACAAATCGCACTTTGGACAGTCCTTTTTCCGGGGGTGGGCCTTATATAACGTGAGTAACTGGAGAAGCAGCAGATGTTAAAGCTGTAAGTTTGTATGTAATGTTTCCAACCCCCAAAGACAAAGATCAGATTTATAAAAATACCGATAATTAAAGGCAGATAATAATGAAAACTTAAAAAAACGGAGGCATTCAGCTTATGTCAGAACCAACTTACGAGGGAGTTGTCGGCCGTCAGTCAGGCATTACCTGTACAGTGAGAGCCAAAACTCAACAGGACTGCCTTGTTTTTCTGGGTCTCACAAGTTTTCTGCCTTTGACAGGGTGCAGTCTTCCCACTTTTCTCTCGCTCTCTGTTAGTGGAAAATATGTTAGTTTTTCCGCCTTACATGTTCTGGCTTTTGCAGGTTTTTCTGTATTTGGCTTTTAAATGATACATGGTTAGATATATACACTTTTAAAACCATGTGGAAGGCTGTCTACCACACTGGGAAGAATGGAGGTGGTCTCCTGGTGATCAGATTCCTGGGGGAAGCCTTCACTGTAGTTGGTCTGTGCCCCATTTCACACCTTTGTGTGCAGGGGTAGGAACTGGCAGAGCACACCTCCTGGGGAAGCAGTGGAGGGACGTCTTTGCTCCCAGGATGGTGATTCGGAGCAGCAGGTGACAATCTCTGCTAAAGTCTGTCCTCTGGATGCCCCAGCCTGGCCCAGAAGGGCTGCTTTCTGTGTGGGTAGTCGAGACTTTTCTGTCCCTGTGCTTCCATTTCAGGCCCCAAATTTCCCAGGCCTCCTGCATGTTAACACAGGCCTCTTCCCTGATGTTTGTCTGAGAGCAGCAGATAGAGCCCACTGCCCATTATGGGTGAGAAGAGAATTGCGAGAATGTGACTGGGGCATCGAAACATCTGATATTTGTAGGGCCTTATTTTTAGGAAGCACAGATACAGTCTTTCCTTAAACTTAAAAACAAAAAGAAAGTGTTGTGAAAGAATTCCTGCTTCCCAAAGTTCAGAGGTCTTTCCCAACCACTCACTAACCCCTGGATCAGATTTCATTACCCTGCCTGGATGCCAGCATTAGTGTTCTCCGGATTGACTAGGATTGACTCCTCCCAGTAGCAGGAGATGTTTGCACACAGAGCCCGCTACTGAACTTCCCCAGGTCATCACCATGCGTGTCCACAGGGCCCCACCTCACTCATCTTCTCTTGCAGGTACTGCTTCTCCGAGATGGCTCCCGTGTGTGCTGTGGTTGGCGGGATCTTGGCACAGGAAATTGTGAAGGTAAAAAGCCACCGTGAAACTGAAGAGCATTGACCCACTTGTCATTGGGCCAAACAGAGAACCTGAGGGCTGTCCTTGGAAGCTAACCCACCCCGTCCTTGTTTTATACCCTGCCCTTTTCTTCCCTTCCTCTCCCTCTTCCACCCCGTCCCCATTCTTGCCATCCCGTCCAGGTGGCCATTCAGCAGATGACCCAAGCATGGACTACTCTGTCCTGAGCTCAGAGCTGGACATGTTGCCTGTAAGGTGCTGTCTACTCTACTATATATTTATCTGGTGCTAATTATATCTGCCAGAGATTCTGCTTCTCATGGTCTGTAAAATAGGGATGATCATGATCCCTATTTAAGAGGAAGAAACCAAGACCCAGAGAAGAACTCCAAAGCCTGTGCTCTTAACCACGACTTTATACTGTTTTTCCATTCATCATGCTGGTATCAAGCCCCTCTCATTCTACCCCATGCGCATAGGTGTGTGTACAGATGTGCACAGTCAGTGTCTGTGGGGCACATGCACTGTGCCAGGGGCCCCGTGAGGCCCTGTACAGGGCGGCCCCGTGACGACACCAGGCATATGCTATTGTCCCTCTCAGAAGGGAAGTCTTTCATGTGGGGACCCCTAGCCAGTAACTGGCATAGCCTTTTGAGTCTCTCCCAGACCATTAGGGTTATTAAAACTATAGCATGCTCTCAAATGTATTTTCTTTGGGAACTTTATTATTTTCCTGAAGGCTTTAAATTTGCCTTTTGCAAGGTCTTGGCTACATTAGTAGATTTCTAGTCATGGTTTGTCCTTGACATTCATGAGGCAAAATTGGGCCTGGTTAAATGGTTTCCCAAGTCTATTTACATGTCAAGTAAATGTGGAGACTCAGCTCTCACCACTTTTGTCCTTTGGTCTGTAAATTTGCTCTGGAGACAGTTGACTGAATTTGATAGTCTCACCCTCTTCCTCAGGTTCCTGTTTTCTCTTTACCTGATCCTTCTCTCTGGACCAGCATCTCCCTTCCCCAGATCTGCACTTCTTCTCTGTCCTAAGCAGTGGACATTCACCAAAGAGAAGAGGGGAGGAAAGAAGAGAGGTGTGTGATGGCCAGGCCTGTCTCTGTCTCAGGCCTTCAGCTTAGCCCAGAGTGAGGTGGAGATGCCATTTCTAGGCCCAATCCAAGTAGTTGGCAGTGGCTGCCCAGAGCACCGTGTTGAGAAGGATTCTGAGGCTGCCTGTAGACAGACCCAGCAGGAAAGACTGCACAAGCCGTAAAGGGGGGTATGGGAACCTGTGTATTTTTGTAGTTTATAATGACAGCAACAATAATAATAGATGACATTTACTGAAAGCCCATTACATACCAGACAATGTTGTTTGTATGGATGAACTCATTTCATGAGGTGGGAACTATTGTGGTCCCTAATTTATGAAGGAGGAACTGAGGAGCAGAGAAATGCAGTTGATTGCCCAAGCTGGTAAGTGGCAGAGCCAGGATTTTAACCCAGTCAATCTGGTTGCTGAGCCCATGTTCTTCACCACTTGGCTGTACTGTCTCAAATGCCCGCCCCTAGATGGCACCCTATCCAAAGACACTCTGCAGAGGCCCTGGGACCACCATCCTTGCACCCTCAGCCTTAGCTCTACACCCCTCACCGAGAAGCTGCTCCCTGAGTTGTCCGTGTGGGATGGAGATTGGGGGTCAGGACAGGTGCCATTGACCCCATTGTTTGCAGTGGCTTCTGTGCATCCCAGTCTTCACCCCTCACTCAGCCCCCTCCTTCCTGCCGCTGGGGACAGCTGCTGCCAGCGTCTTGTTTCTGTTTATCCCAGACAGTTCGAGGACTCTGCATTCTTGGTTGCTGGGTGTGTTTGGAATCTCCCCCTGCCTCTGTCATGCTTGGGAAGCACTTTACCTTTCGCTCCGTGTTCACCTGTGTCCTCCTGTCTTGTCCCCGCCGCTCACCCTTACCTAGTGCCTGTCCAGCCTGCAGCCAGCTGGCCTTAGGGCCATGCAGTCTGGTGACTTAGCTCTCCCTGCTCTCCTGAGGGACCTCTGACCACCTCTGAGGAGGACACATTGGGAGACGGAGGGCGGGGGTAACAGTCTGTTCCCTGGAGTCATCCTCGTGTCCCCCCTTTCTTATGCCCTTCCAGACACCACCCAACATCCGTGTCCCTTGTCAAGTGTGTTTCCTTAGCCTAGATCATCCTTCCCTTCCATCCATCCCCACTGTCCTTAGCAGGTTCCTACAGGCTCCATGCTATTTAACTTGTATCATCTCCTGGGATTTATGGTCTAGGAGTTGCAGCTGTGGGTCTCGGGTCCTTCTGCTAGGCTGGGTGCTTGGAATCCCCAGATAAATGGTGAAGAGCCCTCATTAGTAACAGCAAACCAAAGAAACCAAACCTGTTGCCATCGAGTCGATTCCAACTCATTGCACCTGCCCCATAGGGTTTCCAAGCAGCGGCTAGTGAATTCGAACTGCCAGCCTTTTGGTTAGCAGCCAGACACTTAACCACTGCACCACTGGGGCTCCTTAGTAACAGCAGCTCCTGTTTATTGAGCATTTACCATGTGCCAGGCACATTACAAACCTGATGGCATTTCATTTTCACCAAGGAGTAGCAGGCAGGTGCTACACGGTTTGTCTGTTTTGGATGGGAGCTCAGAGAAGGACGCCTCTGATCCAAGCCCCACAGCCAGGAGGTGGCCGAGCCAGCCCTGGGTGTCCACGCCCTCAGAACCAGCTAGCGCATCTTCTCCAGCCTGGCCCCCCCGTTGGGAACACCGGAATCGTCCCAGAGCTCTGCCCTCTTCTGCCCCATCCCAGGGGCTTTCTGTTGCCCGAAGAGTACAGGCACCATCCTGTCCCTGCACTTGGGCCCTTCCACACACCCCACCCTTCCCCTGCCTCGCTCTCTGCCCTGCCTCCAGGCAGCTGCCCATCTAAACCTGTAGCTTGGCCCAAACCCTCCATCCCCTCCAGCTCCTTTCTCTCTGCCCTTGGTCTGGAATGGCTTGTCCTCCTCCTGACACCTCACCTGCCTGACTTTGCTTCATCTGCCCGAACGGATGTAAGCTCAAGGACCCAGTACATACAGTCAGTGTCCAGCTGATACTGATTGTTAAATATAAACGTAATGATATAGGGGAGCCCTGGTCGCACAGTGGTTAAGCGCTCGGCTGCTAATCAAAAGGACAGCAGTTTGAGTCCACCAGCTGCTCTTTGGAAACCTTATGGGGTAGTTCTACTCTGTCCCATAGGGTCACTATGAGTCGGAATCAACTCAATGGCAATGAGTGGGTATTTTTTAAATTTTTTTATTTTAATTATGTAGGTTATAATGCAGATAAAATAGTAATGCAATTACTGAGCATTCACTCTGCCACGCACTGTGCTAAATTCATTACAGGCCAGGTCTCACTTCCTTCTCACAAGCTTCATGTGGGCAGAATCCTTAATACCGGGCACAGAGTAGATACTCAATAAGTTTTCCTTAGCTACACAGTAGATCACTTGAGGTGTAGGTATAATTGTCCCCATTTTACAGATGAAGAAACAGAATGGGATTGGTGCTCAGTTCATGGAGAATTTAAGGGTGTCCAGGGCACGTTCTTGAGCTCATAAATGAGGTCCTTCCTTGTGAATGACGAGCGTGGTGCTCCCTGGAATCATAGACCCAACCTAGCCGCATGCCTCAGTGATGTCCTCTCTTGGTGGTAGCTCTTGGTGACGTTTCAGCCCTCTTTGAAAATTCTCTGACACCTGTGAACTCTCTCCCTAGAAACATGCAGGTACATACACGACTCAGTGTATCATTTCAGGGAGTCTGGCCCCATTTTTACAAGGCCTCTGTCCTTCTGTTGACCCCTTCTAGGACCTCTGGGTTCTGGGGCTGTCCTGTGGGAGGCAGGCAAGCCCCAGCCATATCAGTGTGTGTCCCTGATTAATGTGTCACCCAGTTCCCTTGGGTGATGAAGGCAGCAGCCCAGGACCAATGAAACAAATTGTTGCCTTTATCAGTTGAATAGTCAGAAATAATTATCACTGCTGTTTGCCAAGCAGTGCTACTCTGCGCTGGGCATTGTTTTAGATACTTGAAGTTCATCATCTATTTTAATCTCCCAGGATAATGCATTTGTTATTCTCATTTTACATGGGGAAAGTTAGGTTCAGGGGGTTAAATGATCTGCCAAAGGACCCACAGCTGGGAAGGGACAGAGCAAGAGAGTTGTGACAACCAAAAATGTCTCCAAACATTGCCAAATACCCCCTGGGTGGGGAGCAGAATCACCCACCATTGAGAACCACTGCCCTACACTGCTTTTAGAAGACTTTTTTCCCCTCATTTTATCCCTTTTGAAGCCCTTGGCTGACTCTTTCTCTTTCTTTTCCCACCAGGCCCTGTCTCAGAGGGACCCTCCTCACAACAACTTCTTCTTCTTTGATGGCATGAAGGGGAGTGGGATTGTGGAGTGCCTCGGCCCCAAGTGAACCGAAGACTTGGCAGCCCCAAGATGCTGACTCGCAGCATGCCCAGAGATATTCCCTTCCCCCTTCCCCCACGAAGGCATCTCAAGATGGGGAAAATGAAGTAATTGGACCAGTACACACCACTTCCTGCGAGCATGGAGATTGTGCAGATGTACGGCTTCCGCTCGCCAGCAGCTACTGAACAAGGGGCTGGGGACTGGTTCTTCTCATTCTGGCGCTGTCAGGCCTGTGTGCGAGCCGAAGGCCTGCCAGCTCCCCTGAGTGGTGATCACCTCAAAGCACCCCTTTGACACCTCCCCACCTGGTGCCATCATGGCTTCGCCAGCCCTCGAGGGTCTCGGCAGAGACCCCTGCCAGGAACCAGCATGCCTTGTTGCTTAGGTGCCTCTTACCACCTTGGACTTACTCCCACCTAATGTCACACAGCAAGGAGTGTGACTTCAGGTGGCGAAGATGGCCCAGGCCCGATGAAACGCCAGTGTAACCGAAGTTCCAAATTCAGACAGGTGCCTTTAGAGAGGAAAAAACAGGCTTGGCGGAATGCCTTTCCTCCAGTTTGAGATCCCGAAAAACAACAGGTGCCATCTGCTATGCTGGTCTTGAATTTTCGTTTAGGATTAGTGAAGTTCAGTCTGGGTTTGGGAAGAGGGAAATGTTATTAAGCTCCCCCACACCCCCCTCGGGATATGAGGGGAGACCTTCTGAGTGGAATATTAGTGGGAGAGCAGCTTGTTTAAAACGGCCTGTTCATGGGCCCACCCCTGGAGAGGCACGTTCCCTGGGGCTCAGCTGGGACACGGAGCTCCCTTTTAACAGAGCCCGGTTTAACTGAGGCAGGCAGGCCTGCAGAAGGCGGGCATTTTAATTAAGTGGTTGTCCTTCATTTGCCCCTGAAACATAGCTGTTTGTGTTCCACATGTTTTCTGTACTTTCCTTGGTTCTTTAAAAAGGAATGGTAGTAAAAATAAAGTTATTTTGGTTTGGATTTTTTTTTTTTTTTTTTCCTTTCACATTAGAAACTGCGTCTGACAGGGACTGACCCTCCTGGTTGACCTTTAGACCTAAAGAAATGCCACTGGATGCCCTGACATGACTGGGAGATTCCTTCCCTTGGTCACCATTCCTGCCCCCATTCTTCTGGATAATGCAGCAGGAGTTAGACTGTGTGAATTCTAGAGGAAGGAGAAGCTTCGGGTTCCAATTGTCTCTTCAGTAAGTCAGATAACAGAGGCTGTTCTCTGGCAAGAATTACAATAATCATGAAAAAGGGGTAAGACAAGGATATTGATGCTACCATCTACCAGCTTTAATTGGAGCCCGTGTTTCTCTGGGCTCAGCAGCCTGTACTCATTCCAGGACACCTCACACTCCTGTGTGTCTCCTCGATGTCAGGTTCTGCGAGGGCTGGATTTGCTCAGTTCTGACTAAACCAGCCCCTTTCCCGTTTAAAGTCCTGCTGCCGTAGGTGAAAGAACTGGTCTCCACAGGGTATGTGATTTCCCACACCCTGCTTCTACCTAGATGAGGATGGAGCTGTTGTTCAGGCACTTCTGGAGACGGGGGTCCCTTTCTGGACCCCATTAATGTAGAACCCGTGGCACCAAGGTCAGCAGTTTTATTGCCCCTTGAGTCTCACCCCAGGTTTGAAATTTTGAGCTATTATCTCCTTTCCCTTTGCAATGTGAAGCCTTGGTCACAAGGGGGAGCAGGTGGGTCTGGATGGGTAAAACAAGATTGTCATTGTCAAATCTTCCTTGAAGCCTTTCAGACTTTTCCAACCCTGTACCTCTAATAAGGAGCCCTGGTGGTGCAGCGGTTAAGTGCTGGCCGCAAACTGAATGGTCAGTGGTTTGAACCCACCAGTGGCTCCGCTGGAGGAAAGACCTGGCAATCGGTTCCTGTAAAGATTACAGCCTAGGAAACCCTCTGGGGCAGTTCTGCTCTACATAGAGTCACTATGAGTCAAAATACAGAGCTTGGTGACGCAGTGGTTAAGCGCTTGGCTGCTAACCGAAAGGTGGGCAGTTCAAACCCACCAGCTGCTTTGCTGGAGAAAGATGTGACAGTAAGCTTCTATAAAGATTACAGCCTTGGAAACCCTATGGGGCAGTTTTAGTCTGGTACTGTAGGGTCTCTATGAGTCGACATTGGCTCGTAGGCAGTGGGTTTGGGTTTTTGGATACCTCTAATAGCAAGGATTTAGTCATCTGGAGCAGATACCTTGGGAACCGGGGGAGAGGTGGAGCTGAAGCTGCCAGCCTCAGGCAAGAAATAACTTTATTCTCCTTCAAATTTCATATTCTTCCCCCATAGTACATGCTCCTGTTACAAAAAATGGGTTTCCCCAAGTCTCCGGGAAGCTGCGCAGTGCTTATCCTGTGGCGTCTGGTACCTCCAGGAGGTATATAGCCCATTCGAGAAGGAGGATCTAATCCGTAAAGGTAACAGATACGTTTGGCTGGACCACTTTGAGATGCTGGGGTCACCAGGTGAAAGAAAAAGCCACCAGGTTTCTCACCCTATACCACACTTCTCTTACCCCTGATATGTGTAATGACTCAGCAGTTATGTGCTTAATGCATGATGCCCTTAAAGCCTCAGAACATTCTAGTAGAATCGGTACCACTCTAATATATGCAGAAACTGAAAAAACGCTATAAAAAGTTCTCAGACTACTTGCAGCACCACATGCTACAATTCCCCTTTGCAGAGCAGACTTTTGCCAGTTTCTTGCATATTTTTTAAATTGTTTCATTGTGAAAACACACTATATACATATACGACTACTAAACCAAAAGGTCGGCAGTTCAAATCCACCAGCTGCTTCTTGGAAACCGTATGGGGCAGTTCTACTCTGAGTCGGAATCAATGGCGATGAGTTATGGGGTATATATAAAACAAAACATTTACCAGGTCTATGTGTTTTACAGGCGTGATTCGGTGACAGTATGTTCATCATGCTATGCAACCAGCACAACTACTGGTTTCCAAATTCTACCACCATTAACAGAAACTCAGTGCCCCTAAGCAGTAAGACCCCCCTCCCCTCTCCTTCCTGCCTCTGGTAACCACTAATAAGCTTTGGTCTCTATAATTGCATATTTCATGTAAATGGGATCATACATTATTTGTCCTTTTGTGACTGACATTTCATTCAGCATCATGTTTTCAAGATTCATCCATGTTGTATCTATCAGGACTTCATTTCTTTTTCTGGATGAGTAATATTCCATTATATGTATGTACCACATTTAATTTATTCATTTGTTGATGGACAGCTTTTGGCTCTTGTGAATAGTGCTGCAGGGAACACTGGTGTACACGTACTGGGTTGTGTTCCTGCTTTCAGGTCTCTTGGGTATACATAGAGGAGTGAAGTGCTGGGTCATATGGTCCCTATGTTTAACATTTTGAGGAACCCCCAAACTTTTCCACAGGAGCTGTACCATTTTGCATTCCCACCAGCAGTGGATGAGGGTTTCAATTTCTCCACATCCTCACCAACAACATCTCTTTTGTTTTTTTTTTTAAATAGCATTCTAGTGGGGGTGAGGTGGTATCTCAGTGTGGTATCGCATTTCTTCTGGAAAAGGACATCATGCTTGGTAAAGTAGAGGATCAGGGAAAAGAGGAAGCCCCTGAACGAGATAGATTGACACAGTGGCTGCAACAATGGGCTCAAACATAGCAATGATTGTGAGGATGGCGCAGGACCGGGCAGTGTTTCGTTCATGGGGTTGCTGTGAGTGGGAACCGACTCGACAGCACCGAACAACGACTAATGACATCAAGCATCTTTTCATGTGCTTGTTAGCCACTTATATATCCTCTTTGGTCTTGTATTTTTTGGGTAAATACATAGATATGTGTGTGTGTGTGTTGAGATATGTCCTATTAGCACCTTTACAGATGAGGAAAAGGAGGCTTAGGTTGCAGTTGGCAAGTCAAGAGAGTTTAATAATAAAAGTGAATGTTCATTACACAGAGTCCTGGGGTGGTGCAAATGGTTATGCTCTACTACTAGCCAAAAGGTTGGCAGTTCGAACCCACCCACAGGCAGCTGGAAGACAAATCTGGTGATCTGCTTTCAAAACCTCAAAAACCCAATGGAGCGGTTCTACTCTGTACACATGGAATCACCATGAGTCAGAATCAACTTGATGACAACAGCAACAACGTTCATTATGCTCACACTACCTGCCTGGTACCGTTCAAAATAGTTGGTTACATGTTGCCGTCAAGTCGAGTCATTGCCAGAATAGTCCTTAGAAGCCAGGATGGTGAGGCTTCGTCTCAAGTACTTTGGACATGTTATCAGGAGGGACCAGTCCCTAAAGAAGGACATCATGCTTGGTAAAGTGGAAGGTCAAAGAAAAAGAGGAAGACCCTCAACGAGATGGATTGACACAGTGGCTGCAAGAGTGGGCTCGAACATAACAATGATTGTGAAGATGGTGCAGGACCAGGCAGTGTTTTGTTCTGTTGTACATAGGGTCTTTATGAGTCAGAACTGACTCGACAGCACCTAACAACAACTAGAATAAATTGTTCATTATTTTGGAAAAATATTCAGTGTTCTATTTTGTAGTGTAAAGATATACATTAAAAAAAAAAAAGGGCTCTATGGATCTATATGGTCACCAATTTCTACATGATACGTGAACTGGTACAATATTAACAAACTATACTGTGAATCGTTAAGGATGTGTTTTTGTAATCCTTAGAGCAATAGTGGAGCAGTGGTAGTGGTTCAGGGGTAGAATTCTCGCCTTCCATGCAGGAGACCAGGGTTCAATTCCCAGCCAGTGCACCTCATGTGCAGCCACCACCATCTGTCAGTGGAGGCTTGCATGTTGCTATGATGCTGAACAGGTTTCAGGGGAGCTTCCAGACTAAGAGGGACTAGGAAGAAAGGCCTGGCGATCTACATCTGAAAACCAGCCAGTGAAAACCTTATGAAGCACAATGGTCAAATCTGCAGCTGATCATGGAGATGGCACAGGATCAGGCAGTATTTTGTTCTAGTCTCCATGAGTTGGGGTCCAACTCGATGGCAGCTAACAGGATCAGAGCAATACAAAAAAATTGTAAGAGATATAGTTAAAACACGAAAGTATTAATTTAAATGGAATTCTAAAAGTTATTCAAATAATCCAAGAGAAGGCAGGAAACAGGAACAAAAACCAGACAAACAGAACACAAATAGTAAAATGGTAAACCTAAATCCAACCATACCAATCATTCCACGAGATGTTTCTGGAGAGAGGAGGTGGTTGGTGGCAGGGGCAGGTAGTATCTTCTAAGGAGGAAATGTGCACCCACGTGGGGACTAAGCAGACCTTTGCCTCTTTGAGTGTGAAGGCTTGTATGGCCGCTTCTGTGGGGCCGTTTGGAAATATTTGTTCACGAAGAAAACTATAGGGAATAGTGTAACAAACCTCATATTCCCAACTTCCTTTTGCCACTTGCTTATTTTGCTCATCATTGTTTGTGTTTATTTATGTTGATACAGTTCACTGCTGTGTATTATTCTGAAAGTGTGGTGGACTTGATCAGGCTTTATGGCTGTCGGGCACTTAGGTGGCTGGCTCTGTGCAGTGGCAACACCGCTACCTTGGATGCTCCCATGCACACCTCCGACCTTCTAATGGAGACACTTGGGAAGGCAAATGCCAGCGTCAAGTCTGTACATCTTCAGCTTGACAAGGTTTTGCCAGAGTCCTGTCCAAAGTGGTTGTTCCCTTTTCCTGTGCCCCGGTATTCTAGAAGTAGGTTCCTGGGTGACACAAATGGTTTGTGCTCATCTATTAATCTAAAGGTTGGCAGTTTGAACCCACTAGAGGCTCTGCAGAAGAAAGGCCTGGCAATCTGCTGCCATAAAGATGACAACCAAGGCAACCCTATGGAGCAGTTCTACTCCAACACCTGGGGTCGCCATGAGTCAGAATCAACTCAACGGCAAAGCGTTTGGTTTTTGGTTTCTAGAAGGGCCTTTTTCCGGAGCTTCCCATTTCCCTGAGGTTGGAACTGGCAGAGCTGGATGCCCATCCCATTCCCCGTGGACTTTCCACCACCCTACAGACAGGGCCCCAGAAGGAGGCTCTCAGCAGACCTGACAGGCCTTGACTAGGCCACGTGGCAGGGAAGGTGGGCAGAAAGAGCGTCCACTGTTCCAATCTGATTTTATTGAAAAGGAAACATACAAAAATCATGTACAAAAAAAATTAACCAAACATGTACAGAAAATTCATTCCGGTATCTACAGCAGCGCATATACAGTATTTTACAGGCTGGGCCACCCCTCCCCACTCCCAGACTCCTCCCTCTTCCGAGACCCCCCCTCCCTGACTCCCCGTCCTCCACCCCAGCACCTCGCCCTGGGGACTAAGGCTGGGGCGGGTTCCACCACCATATCCCACCCCCCAAATGAATGCCAGTGGTCACGCGTGCTCTCTCTAAACCTATGAATGGGTTCGATGGGGGGAGGGGGGGTGGGTCGCGGGCAGAGCACAGGATTCACAGTCTGGGCCCCTCCTGGCCACCCCCAATGAAGGTGAGGCAGGCATGACCATCACCCGCCGCTGGCTCAGGGAAGATGGCTGGGCGCTGGGCCGGGGCTGTCCAACGCGCCCTATTCTCTGGCTCCAGGAGGCTAGTGGTCACGTTTGGCTCATTTGCTCTTCACGGGCCCCTTCCCTGGGAGGAGGGGGGGAAGCACCAGGGGCCTGAGGCCAGGCCCAAAGTGAAGGAGCACTGGGGGGGAAACTCCCAGTGTCACCCCTGCAGCTGGAACGGGCAGCCAGCACCAGCAGCCTTTCCTGAGATGGTTGGTGGTGGGCGGTAGAGGCAGGTGGTGCGGCCCCACCCCCTCGGTCACCGCCGCCTTCCCTTCAGATGCTGAGTCCGGCAGCCCGCCCTCCCTGGTGCCACGGCCAGGGACCCAGGAGTCCACTTCTCCGTCAGTGCCCCTCTGTGGCTGCCCTGGCCGCCTTGGGGCAGGCAGGGCCGGTAGTCCAGTATGCTACATGGTGCAGAAAAAGTCCCCCGCGCTGGCCGGGGCGTCAGGAGGTGGGAGGGGCCTGCCCCCCAAGTCCCCGACGTCGGTCGGGCGGGTGTGGGCACCTAATTGGGCTCCATCTCTGGGGCACCGTGGCCCCTGGGTAAGGGCAGGAGTCCCATGATGAGATTGTACAGGACCCTCCAGGGCGAGGGGCGGTGCCGCTGCTGCTCCTCCTGTCTCTGTGGAGAAAGAGGAGGAATTAGAGTGGGCTGGGATCCCAGGGCAGACAGTGTGGGTGCTCAGGTTGGAGGGCAGCTGAGGGCAAGGTAAGCAAGGCCATCTCAGCCTAGGAGATGTTATGTGTGTGAGCTACACCTTCAAGCCAACCGTCTGAGTAGGTTCTATTATTATTATTGACCAGTGACGCAATGGTTGTTAAGTGCTTGGCTGGTAACTGAAAGGTCATAGGATTTGAACCCATTCAGCAGCTTTATGGGATAAAGGCCTGGTGATCTGCGCTGGTAAAGATTACAGCCCAGAAAACCTTATGGGGTGGTTCTACTCTGTCACAGGGGGTCGCTATGAGTTGAAATTGACTTGACAGCATCTAACAACAACCAGTTCCCAAAGAGTAGACTCTGACTCATGGTGACCCCATGTGTGGAACTGTGCTCCATAGAATTTTCAATGGTGGATCTTTCAGAAGCAGATCGCTAGCCCTTTCTTCCAAGGCACCTCTGGGTGGGTTTGAAACTGCTGACTTTTCAGGTAGTAGCCCAGTGCTTAGCCCTTTGTGTCACCCAGCCATCAAAAACCGTATGAAGCACACTTCTACTCTGGCACACATGGGGTCGCCATGAGTCAGAATCGACTTGAAGTCAAGTAACAACAACCCCTTATGCTGAGCGTATGGGTAGGCCCTGTGCTATGCAGGACACGCCTTATCCCCATAAGACATGGAGGGAAGGAGAAACTCACTTTACACATGAGAACATGAAGGTCAGAGAAGTGATCCTTAAGGGAACTCAGGGCAGGTACCAGCACCTGCCTCCTCAACACCCCCCACCAACTCTTTTGGCCAGGACAAGGTGGCAAACAGGCCTGTCACATTGGCATAAACTAAAAAGCCTGCCACCTGGCACAGCCACCTTGGAGAACAAACTAGTAACCACCTAGTAAAACTGAAGGCGCCAAGACCCAACCACCCAGATACCTACCCTGGAGACACTTGCCCATGGGCGCACCAGGAGACCTGCCTCATTCCAAAGAGTGAAAAAAGCAAATACATAAAAATTGAAAAGGAAACAAAGAAATACCCTAAATATCCACCAATGAGAAAATGAATAAGGGCATTATATATAGATACAGTAGAATACTATGTAGCAGTGAAAATGAATGTCTTGAAACTCCCCTTACCCATATGGATGAATATCAGAAGTATAACATTGAGGGGAGAGAAGTGTGGAGAGGGGCACACACATCATCTAAACCAGTTACCATCGAGTCTACTCCAACTCATGGCAACCCCATGTGTCAGAGCAGAACAGTGCTCCAGAGGATTCTCAGTTGCTGATTTTTTGGAAGATCACAGGGCCCTTCTTACAAGGCACCTCTGGGTGAACTCGAGTCTCCAACATTTCAGTTGTCTGCCAAGCACGTTAGTCGTCTGTACCACCCAGGGACTCCCTATATGATCTATGTTGTTGTTGGGTGCCATCGAGTCTATTCCAACTCATAGCAACCCTATATGACAGAGTAGAACTCTCTCATAGGGTTTTCTAGGCTGTAATCTTGATGGGGGCAGATCGCCAGGTCTTTCTTCCGTGGAGTTGCTGGTGAATTCGAACTGCCCACCTTTCAGTTAGTAGCGCAGCGCTTATCCATTTCGCCACCAGGATCTATATGAGGCTTAAAATGTCCACAAGCCTAATCATTGTTTTTGGCCTCGTAAATGCGTAGTAAAAGAATAAGCCCTTGATAGGGAATGAGATTCCCCAACTTTAGAGGCTCTCTCTGGAAGGAGGGAGGGGAAAGGATCGGGCAGGTGAACAAGGAGCTTCAAATTGTGTGTGTGTGTTTTCTTTAAATTATTTTAATCAATGATCTGTACCTTATGCATAATAATCAGCATTTCTATAGTACTTTTTTTAGTTGCCACTCATCTTTTTAAAAATCTCTTTTCATTCTTTAAGATCCCATGAATTAACTGGGAACGTGAAACACCGAGCAACTACATCTTGACTAATTTGTTTTTTTTTCATTGTTGTAAAAATATATATAACAACATGTGTAAAAAAATTCTAAGACAATATTTGACGATTTTACCTTTTTTTTTTTTTAATAAGCAAGCAGTACAGGTGTAATGTTCGGATTAGATAGAGCTGGGTGGTGGGCGCCCTGTTTTGTCGTAAAAAGAGGCTGCGTTATGTTTTTGTGGGTTGTTTTTTTCCTCCGGGGAGGCGGGAGTGCGCTCCCGGGGGCGGGGCTCCTCGCCGCCCCGCCCCCTGCCCGGGAAGCTGGGTGGCGCTGCAGGCCAGAGAGGCTCAGGCGCGGTCGCGCGCCGCTGCTGACTCACTGGCTATAAATAGCCGGGGATATATGAGCCGCGTCGCTCAGCGCCGCCCCAGTCTCCGCTGCCGCAGCGCTCTGGCGGCCCGGCCACCCCGGCCCTGCCCGGCTCTGCCAGCACGGCCCATGGGCGGCTCGGCGGGCACACCACCCGCCCCCACCCCGACCTGCCTGTCCCCGCCGCGACCCCGCCGCGCAGGGCAGCAGCTGCCGCACATCTGGCGGGGCCGCCTGCAGCCCTGCCCCCCCGCCTCCGGCGGGAAGTCCCACCTGCTGTCTACCCCTCCCCCAGACTCACCCTCCGCTCGTACAGCGCGTTGAGGTCGTCCGCCATCCGCCGCAGCTGGGCCCCGATTTCTCGGGCCCACTGCTCCTCCTCTCCCCGGACCCCCGGGGCCGCCTGGGTGGGCCCGCCCGCCAGGGCCCCCGGGACGCTGGGCACGGGCGACTCCAGGTGCTGCTCCGCCGGCGAGAGTGAGGGCTGAGGACCTGGGGGAGGACGAGGGGCGAGGTCAGTACCCACTTCCCCTCCCGGCCTCGAGGTGTCCCTGAGGATCCGGGAGCCCAGGTGGCCAGGCCTGCTGCTCCCTTTTCCAGCCGCCTGATTTCTCTTCTGCTCCTCGCCTCATGTCTAGCGATTCCTCTTTCTCCTCTTAGAGGTAGACTTCTCAGCTCCTCCTCCTCAGGCACCAGAAAGCAAGCAGAGGTCGTGAGGAGGCCTCTCTGGGGTGACCTATCTGATAGGCCACCTCCCCACGACCCGCGTCAGCCTGGAAGTCTTTCCTCGTATCTGATCTAAGTACTTCTATTACAAAAGGGGGTCGAATTTTGCCTGCCCCATTTGACAGGTGTGGAAAACTGAGGCCCATCCTAAGAAGGTCATACAGGGATACAGCGACTGACCCCACCCCGAGTCACAAGCCTCAGGTCTCCTGCCCCTTCGGGTCCAACCGCAGTGAAGCCACACCCCCGGATGTGGCTGGAGCCAGGAGACCAGAAGGCCAGACTGGCCACCGCTGAGAATGGTCCTAGGGGGCTGGGATGCTGGCGATATCTTCATTCCCTCCCCGCTTCTGAGTTCCTCGGACTTCTCTGTCTCACGGATCTTGGCATGACGGTTCCCCACTTAAGGTCTAAAACAAGGGCCTCAGTTTCCCCATCCGTAACTCGGGTGCCGATATTGGAACTCCCCTACCCCACCGCCAGGACTGAGCCAGGGAATTTTCCTCTCCCCTTACCCCCTTGGGCTTGCGGAAACCAGAACAATCTTTTCCCTGCCACTGTGTGTGTGTGTGTGTGTGTGTGTGTGTGTGTGTGTGTGTGTGTGGTGTGTGTGTGTGTGTGTGTGTGTGTGTCCGTCCGCTCGCCGGGCATCACAGAGTTAACAGCCCATCAGGCAGGGGACCTTTAACCCTTCTCTCCCCACAACTCACCCCCGCCCCGAGGGGAATTTCCCAACACAATTGCCCCTCCCCCTCTCCTTCCTCCTCTTGGACCGGCCCAGCCGGGGTAAAGTGATGCAAATAAAGGCATACGGCCACCCTCGCCGCCCCCACCCCAACAAAGTCCAGAGGGGCCAGTTCTCCCGCTCGGCCCACTGCCTCCAAGTGCAATCCCAAAGGGGGTCAAGGGGACCCAGACTGGAGGAGGGGGCTGGGAAACAGCTGTTGCCCGAGGCCCGGAAGCGGCCTTGGCCTGCAACTCGAGGACTGCAGTCAGATTCCAGGAGGGACTTCCCACTCGGCTTCTCCCCAACCCCCGCCTCCCACTCTGTCTTCCTGCTTCTTGCAACACAAAGACCACACTGGCCACACCCTCCCCGTGGCCGGGCTCCCCGCCCCCCCCCCCATTCGCTCCCACTTCTCGAGTTCCCCGAGGTCTCTCTCCTAGGCTCTCAACATCTCGGGCGTGGGACGGGCACTCACCGTCGGGGCGTGGGCCCCGCGGCCGGCTGCGGGGACCCCCTGGCCAGCGGGGGCCCCCCAGGGAGGCGGTGACCGCGGGCGGGGCGGCGGGGGCGCAGAGGTAGGCGGCGGGCAGCAGGGCGGGGGCGGCGGGCAGGCCGGGCTCGCAGAGGCCACAGGACACGGCCGAGGGCACCAGGCGGCCGAGCGGGAAGGGGCGCGGGGAGTCGCGGGCCAGGCCCTCTACGGGTTCGGGGGAGCTGCCCTCCTGGCGTGCGCGGGCCATGGCGCTCCCTGGGGCCTGCGGGACACAGGGGAGGGGCAGGTCAGCCGGGACGTGCAGGGGGCACAGGGCCCCACAATACACACACGACCCGAGAGTTACACATGGTGATGAACACACATGGGGCAGGGGGGCAGGGGAGGCGCCCACAGCACACAGAGGGGCTCACACAGGACACCTATCCAGCCAAGGCTGACACAGGGCAGGGGCTGGACAGCCAACCTGTGCACATGGTGATGGGCTGATGGGCACACATGAGGGGCAGGGAGGCACAGGATGGCTCTCAAGGCACGTACAAGGGTTCACACAAGACCCAGATGGAAGGGCCCGTTTGTATGTGTGTGTGTCATGGTTGTCACAGCCTCCAACACAAACCCACCCAACCTGAGATTGACACAGGACATAGGCTGGTTTGGATAACTTCTGGAACACAGGGATGGGCACACATGGAGGACACTCCCACAACACACACGGGGATGCTCACAGGACCCAGATGGAGAGGACTGTGGAGTGTGTATATGGGGGCACGGGGGACTGAAGGGCACACAACACACACACAAGCACTCACACAGGAGTGGCCAGCCTGGCCTCCCACCCCACCTCCTATTTGCACACAGACATAGAGATGGTCCCAGTATCAGACAGAAGGACACACACACACTGAGGAAAATGTGGACACACACATACACAAGGGCCATATACACAGTGCAGGCTAGCTGGCACAACCTACCCTCATCCCCATACACACATATACAAACTGTCAAAATCCCACACACTGACTGTTGATAAACCCAGGGACACATACATACACACACAGCCACAGAGTAGCCATCACAAGCCCAGACTGGCAGAAACACACACATATAGGCACTGCCAGGATTCTCAGACATATACTCACTCAAGAAACAAGAGCTACACATCCCAGGACTGAACTGCAGGCACGTCGACCCAAAACAGCCACAGCCACACACAGACCAACACAACCAGTACACACCGACTCAACACCAACTCTCAGACCCCAACACACACAGACACATATCATCAGACCCAGATGTAGAGCCACACATGCCAGCAAACACACAGACACACCAGCACAAGAACAGACATCAGCCTGCCCCCCTCTTTCCCACTCTGAGACACTCTCTCACCAACTGTCAGGCCCCGGCAAACACACACACACACACACACACACACAGAGGCAAACGCAGTTAACTAATCCGGCACAGCCCCAGCAGCACATACCTAAAGCCCTGACAGAAACATTGATCTCACGTGACGGACATAAACACTACACACACGCAGCCCACATGACACACATGAGCCAGTCCATCACAGAGACAAGCCCCTCAGACCCAGTGCGCGTGCACAGACGCGTGCACACACACACACACACACACACACACACACACACACAGAGTCTGATCTGAGAGGCAGGCAGCAAAATCCACTGACAACATAGACCTCACAGAGCCGTGGTCCCCAATTCCCAGATGCCAATGCCAGACACACAAGCAAAACACAGACCGAGCGAGACAACTCCCTACCATGCACACACACACAAACACACACACACGCAGGACTCACACAGACACCTGGACAGACAGCAAACACTGGCATTCAGCAGACGCACCGTCATAAACTAAACGCTCAGCAGAGCCACATGCCCCGGAGATACACACAGAGAGAAAGCCATCAACAGATAATACAGGCAAGACACACAAGCACACCGAGACACAACACACTCAGGCAGACACATATAAACACACAAACGCAGCTCACTCAAGCAACACACGCATGCACAAATGGATACAGCCCCCCCAAAGGCAAGACACACATGTTCAAACTCACCCAAACAGTACACTCAGGCAACACACACACAACTACACACTATAGCACACGCAAGCAACACAGACGGATGGAACCATCCACAAACAGCCACAGCCAAGACTCACAGAGAACACACACACAGAGGTAGAACCACATATAAACAGGGCACCCACCCCACCGGCATGGCAGACCCCGACACACAACACGCACGCAGGGACACACACACCCCAACATTCCCCTGGACTGACACCACCACTCCCCGCAAACCCCAGCACAAACTCGGAGCCAGACACACGCACACACCCAGGCGAGACACCTGCAGCTCCACAACCCCACACACGCGCGCTCCCACGGCAGTCCCAGACGCCCCTCGGCTGTCACCGCCCCTCCCACCCCGCCGCCGCCACGTGCGCCCGCCCCGCCCGCCAGCCGAGCGCGGGGCCAATAACGGGCTGTTGCTGGGGCGCAGCCCCCGCCCGCAGGAGCCGCAGACTCGTCGGCCCGCGAGCCGCCCCCTGCCACCGCCCCCAGCGGGCGCGCGCCCGGGGTGTGGCCACCCCTCCTCGCCGACCCCCCTCCCCCGCCCCTCCGGGACTGCGGGAGCTGGGGCAGCCCGGGTCGACTCTCTTCCCCGAGGCCGCACTGGCCGCCAGGGGGCGCTGCCTAGTCTGCACCCCATTGTTTGTAAACAAACCCGCCAGACCGCTGAGGCACCTGCGCTTCCCGACCAGGCTCCCGGTCCCTTCGTGCCTCCCCCCCAGCGACCCCAGCCCAGGGTCACCCGTGGTGGGGCGGTCAGGAGGCAGGCAGGGCGTGGGGCTGTGGCGCGCCCCCGCCGCACTCGGAGTGCACTCCCGCCACCTCCTCCAGGGAGCCCACCCGGCCTGGCCCATGGCCGCCTTAGGGGACGCGGGGTGCGCACACTCACCCCGGGGGCATGAACACGCCGGAGGGGATAGTGGTGGGTGGCGGGCGGCTTCCTTCAGGAGGGCGCGCCCGCCAGCGCCGCTCGATGCGGCAGCTGCTGCTGTCGCTTTGCTGCTGTTGCTCTAACTGCAGTGGTGGCTGCTGTTGCAGTGTCTACTGCTGCTGCTGCTCTGGCCGCGGGCGCGTCCGCGTCGTGGCCGCCGCCGCTGATCTCGCTGCCGCCGCTCCGCTGAGCACCCGCTCGCATGTGGCTCGCGCCGCGTCTCAGTCCTCCCACCGGCTCCAGGCGCGCTCGGCAGCAGCCCCGCCTCGCCCCGCCCCGCCCCGCCCCCGCCCCCGCCCGGAGGGTCCCACGCCCCGCCTCCGTGTGACGACACGGCCCCGCCCCACTGCCCCCCGTCGCGGACAAGTCGGGACTTGCAGGCGCGCGCCGCGCCCCCTCCGCGCGGGGGGTTTCCCTGCAGCGGGGGCGGGGCGGGGCCTGGCCCGGGGCTGGGGCGCGCGGATGGGGACCGGGACAGCGGCCACACACACTGACACACTGACACACTGACTGGGACCCACAGACACACACACCTAGAGTGGTCTACACAGTCATATGCTGACAGGGCTGGGGGACGTACAGACTCAGACACACAGCCACTGCCGCATGAAGACACGCTAATGGACACACAAACTCACACGCTCACCGGGCACGTACACACACCCAGATGCACATACGGAGTCACCCGGACACAGAGACAATGATAGAGTTACGCAGAGTTGCACGAATGCCCGCTCTTGTGTTCACAAACCCACAAACTGTGCTCATAAATATTCCCACTGAGCCGGCACCCACAACACACACAGACAAGGCTGAACGCTTCTCAGGAAACACACTCCCTGCTAGTTGCAGCTGGACAGGCACAAACACATCATACAGACAGAGGCACCTGTCACAGGGACACCTGGACACAGCCTGATCTAGAGGACACTCCACTGGGACACACACAGACACATCCACATGGTCTCGCAGCTGACACACTGAAACCGACCCTAACAGACAGAGATCAAATCTGACACAGAGACTGACGTGGACACAGAGTCACAAAGTCACACCTGTGACAGGTTCCTGCTAACCCACTGACGGGACCCACTCCGAAGCATGCACTCCTGGTCACACTCACCACGAATCTGGCGGGGACCCACAGGGAGGAGGAAGCCCCGGGCGCCTGGCACAGACATGCCCGGGCAGACCCTGCAGGAAGTTTCCCTAAGTCTCTTTGCTTTCTGTTCCCTTTTCCTTCTCAGTTTCCCATTGTCACCCCCTCATCTGATGTGACATGGTGACCTCATGTCCTTCCCGCCCCCTAGGGTCCTGGGTCTATGTCTCTCCTGCACCTTCCATTCCTTTTATGTCTCACCCTCAATCAAATCACCTCACCGAGGGTGAGTCACCTCTGTATGCCCAGCACTGGGCTGGTGGAGAAAAGGATGCCAGGACTGAGCAAAGGTGAACTTGTCCAGGATCGGAAACTGGGCCCCCCACCAGGGCCAAATCCTTAGATTTTCCTGAGAAAAGCTGGAAATCCCAATCTCACATGAAATCTCCTGATTTTTAAACATTGGCAACTGGCAACTAATTCAGCTTAATTTGGTTAAGCACTTGTCTACTAGCAGAAAGGTTGAGGGTTTGAACCCACTCAGAGGTTCCTCGGAAAACAGGCCTGGCAATCTGCTTCCGAAAGGTCACAGCCTTAATAACTCTATGCAGCAGTTCTACTCAACACACATGGGGTCACCATGAGTTGGAATCGACTTGACAGAAACTAACAACACTCCATTTCTTCTTTCTCTTTCCTTCCTTCCTTCCTCCACCCTCCCGCTTTCCCTCCCTCTTTCATTGTTTTTCATACTGTGGGTCTTGAGCAAACCACAGATTGTGAAATTACTTTCATGGCTCTTATTGTTTTTTTATTCAAGTTTATTGATATATATTTACACACAATAAAATTTGCCTTTTAGGTATACAGTTTGATGAGTTTTGACAAATGTATAAAATTGCACACCACCCAAATCGAGATTCAGAACATTTCCATTACACCAAAAACTTTCCTTGTGCTCCTTGTAGTCAACTCCCTCTCTTACCTTCAACTTTAGTGGCTCTTGACCAGTGGGGTTTTTTTGTTTATTTTTTTAAGATAAAATAGAGTATACTTTAAAAAAAAAAAAATCATGAAGTCAAGGGTAAAGATTGTTTTCTGAAAATATTAAATATTGTTAATATACAGTGAGTACATACTACATCACAAAAAGTATATTTCTGACTGTACATCAAATTTAAAGATGTTTGAGAAATGCTGCTGTGGACATTTATTAAATGTGATCATGCACGGAAGTCATTTAGTGCAGTGTCTGGTAAATAGTAAGCACCTAATAAATGTTAGCTATTATAACTAGTATTCTCAGATATGTTACAGGGTTTGCTCTGTGCCTTGAAGGTGGTGAAGTTAGGGGGCCAGCCCCCAGCCCTGGGCTAGCCCAGAGTCCAGCCTGCACCCCTCACTCATCAGTCAGTGTCCCCAGGCTCCCAATGCAAAGCTGGACACTAGGAGGCCAGAAGTGCTGGAATGTTCGAAGAAGAAAAGGAGCATGAAGGACAATGGGAATCCAGCATGGTAAGTAGGGGTGAGAGAGAGAGGGCCAAGAGTCTACCAGATCAAAAACATTGTTGCCAGTAGAGATCCTTCCTCCTCACCATCTAGTCCAAACCCTGTTCCAAATTCTGGCTTCCTATCATCCCAGACCAGGGGCCTCATACTCAAGAACCATCATTAAATAAATGAGAGCAATGAGGCCATGGTAAGACAATAGGGAGTGGTGGGGACTGTGGCTAATTGGAGAGTGTCTGTCCCTTTAGGAGACACACATATTCAAAGTTAAAAACTGTGTGAGAAAAGAAAAGTTTGTGGCTGGCCCAAGGGCTTCATTTATGAGACTCCCCTACTGTACCTGAGGGGCACAAGAAGGGAAGGAGAAGGCCCCACCTCCATTTTCCAGACTACATCCCCACCCCACTCCCACCTCAGCAAGTCTCCTGAAGAACCAAGGGGCTCCTTCCCCTAAGTTCTTGGAGGAGCATTCTAGACCTTGCCCAGCCCTGCCTCTGGTCCCTGCTTCTCTGGAGATGGAAACGGGCTCCGAGGCTTGGAGGGGTCACAGACACCTGTGAGAGCAGGTGAGGGACAGAGAAACTGAGATAAACAGAGACACAGAGAGACAGGAAGACTCAGCGGGGCGGGGGAAGGGAGTCCGAAAGTGAGAGAGAGACCAGATGGGGAGAAAAAGAGAGGGGTCTGGGGTTGGGATGGTTGCGGGGGAGAATCGGGCTTGGCTTAGACTAGGGTTTCTCAACTTGAGTTCTACTGGTATTTTGGGGCTGGAAGAATCTTTGTTGTGGGGGGCCGTCCTGTGCATTATAGGATATTGAGCACCATCCTTGGCCTCTATCCGCTAAATGCTACTAGCACTCCCACACCCTTTGTGATAACCAAAAAACGTCTCCAGACATGGTCAAATATTCTCTTGGAGGCAAAACTGCCCACAGTTGAGAACAACTGGCTAAGAGAAATCAGTCAGGGATCCCGTAACTGTGCTCTGTGCCCCCAAAACCTGCATGCAGACCACACTAAAGAGCATGGGCTCTGGGTCTAAACTACCTGAGTTAGAGTCTCCAGCTCTGCCATCTACTGGGTGCGTGACCTTGGGCAAGTGGCTACATCTCTCTGTGCCTCAGTTACCTCATCTGTGAGTTGGGAACAGCAATGGTCCCTACCTCGTAAGATTGGGCAGAGTGAGGAGGCGAATACATGTTACCCATTATTATTATTATCCACTGACTCCCTGAGAATCCCAGCATGCACCTGAAGCTGAGATCCTTATGTTGGGACAGGGGTCTCAAACTGGTGGCCCGCGGGCCAGCCACTAGTGTGTTTTGTTTGACCTGATCAGTTTCTCATTTTGAATTTTAATGTCTCTCAAAGCGGCATTCAGCACAGTGGAGTGATAAACCAGACTCTGGAGCCAGGCTCCTTGGGTGCAAACGATGGCCCTGAGCAAGTAGCTTCCTCTGTCTGTGCCTCAGTTTCCTCGTCTGTATAATAAGCATCACCATGGGACCCACCTCCTAGAGTTGCTGTGAAAAATAAATGAGTTAATATTTGCCACGCACTTAGTGCCTGGAACGTAGTAGGCCCCGTGGGAAGTGCTGGCTAAAGAAAATCAACTTCCCTCTAGTTCACAACCTTTTCCAATATTTTGTATGCGATTCTGGGGAAGGAGATTTCGTAGAACGGGGTGAGAGAGTTGGGGAGGACTTAACTTTTCACTGCAGGCACTAAGTCTCAGCTTTCCGCGGTGGGGAGGGGGCCTCCGGGGTCCTTGTCCCTCAGGCCTGGAGGTGGGTGGGGCGGCGCAGGGCCGCTGCCCCGGTGGCGCGGGCGTCCGCAGGGTCCGAGCGGCCGGCGCGCGTGTGAAGGTTACCGCTCCCCGGCGGGGGCGGGGGCCGCGCGCTGTTGCTGGGGTCTGCGGGGCCTGCCTGCGCCCGCGCCCCCCCGCCTTCCCGGCCAGCCAGTGAGCGGTACCCGCCGCCGTTGCCAGGGGAAACTCGCCGCCCCGTTACCCAGCAACAAGCCTGGCCCAACCAGGCGCGAGGACCCCCCAGGCCCCGCCCGCCGCTGCCCACTGCGTGCCCAATGCCAGGCGGGCAGAGCCGGCCCGGTTCCCGGAGACGGCGAGCGCGCTCATTGGCCGTCGCGGCGCCTGCCCGCCCGCGCGCCCGCCCGGGTCTGGGGGGAGCCCTCGGCACAGGGGGCGGGGAGCCGGCCCCGGGGAGCTGCCGGGCGGGTGCGCGGCCGGCTGGGGTGAGGCCCGGGCTGGGCACCGTCCGCCCCCACTGCCCCGAATCCTCCCCAGGGCGAGGATGGGGACCCGGGATGGGCTGGGAACAGGGGCTGCGCAGCCTGCTGTCCTTTCCCCCGGGAAGGTGCCCTGGAGTCCTGGCCTTGTGAAAACAGAACCAAAGGGTCCCCTTCCTCGAAGGACACTTGGGTATCCTGACCCCACGAAGAGAGGGGCGCATTGCCCCCCACCCCAAACGGGACGCAGGCATCGTGCCTCTTGGAAACGGGGGCTGAGAGTCCCCCTAGAGGAGCACCCAGGCGTCCTGGTCCCATAAAAACAGAGAAAGGGGTCCTCCAAACTTCTCCCCTCCAGAAAAGGACCCAGGTGTGCCTGGTCCTGTGAAAATTAGGATTGAGCTTCCCACCCCTACAGAAAACAGATCAGAACTGCCTCAGAACAGCCCCCGTCCTGCCTCTCACCCCATCAGTCACCAGATACTCATGTGTCCTATTCATCCAGGTGTCCACCTGCCCAATCCCACTGTGCACACCTCCTACCTGCCCTCCTTGGACCGCTTTCCCTGGGTCTAGCTTGTTGATCTCAGAGGACCTGGACAACTGACCCCTCAGCCTGGCACCTGATTTTCTCTACTCCTTGGCATCTGACCCCCACCCCACCCCAGGGTGCCAGGCCTCCTAGTGCCAAGGACCCCGGAGTCCAAGTCCCCAGTCTCTCACACTCCCCAGACACCTAGTGAGGTGACCCAGCCCCTCATAGTGGCGCTGGGGGCCCCTTCCCAGCCCCGGGTGCCTGGGACGTCCAGAACCTCAGGTCTGGAAGTGCCTTTAGTCGGTCACCAAGGACCCAAAACGTGGAGGCCCCAGTCTCAAGTGACCCTGATGTGAGAGCTCAGGCCACTCCAGAGAAGCCCAGGTTCTTCAATCCCCAACTCAGGAGGACCCAAGCGGCCAACCCTCAGCTCCAGCCCAGGTGCGGCCGCCCCAACCCTGATACCTGGGCGAGGGGGTGGGGAGGGGCGGGGTGGAGTCAAGGATTACTCAGCCTCCGGAATGAGGCGATGACATCATCCTGGGGGGGGGGGTGACTAATGGCCGCGCTGGGGGGAAGCGGGGAAGTTTACCCGGTAACAGCGGCTGCAGCTCGGCCCCGCCCCCGGGGGAGGCGTAGCACACACACAGACACACACCTACACACACATACACACTCGCCCACCCAGCACTCCTCCCCCTAGTGTCCCACATTGAACACATCTTTCTGGGCCAAGGGCAGGGATGGAGTGATGGTTGTGTGTTTGTGTGACTGTGTGTGTTTGTGTGCTGAGAAGTTCTCTGTCAGTCTGTGGTCGGTCTGGTGTGTGTCAGAGGCTTGGCATATTAGGGTGGTGCTTGTGCTGGCATGCAGTGTGTGTGATTGTGTCAGTGTGCTGTTGTGTGTCAGTTGATTGTGTGTGTCAGTGCGATGGTGTGTGTCCGCGTGCTACATTTGTCACCGTGCCGCTACACGTGTGAAGTGCCATAGGGCTGCTGTGACAATGTGATTGTGTGTCAGTGTGATACACTGTGTCAATGTGTTATGCAGTGTGTCAGTGTGTTTTGTGTGATGTTCTGGTGTGTTGTTTGTGAGTGTGATGTGTATCCATGTGTTGTTTGTGTCAGTGTGCTGTTATGTGCAGTGTGCTGGTGCGTGTCAGTGAGATGCTGTGTGTCCGTGTGACACCAGGATTGTATATGTGTCAGTGATGTGTGATGGGGGAAGTTTGTGACTGTGTCACGGCACTGTACAGTACTGTTAGTGTGGCTGTATGTATGAGTGTAGCGCTGTGTGTCAGTGTAGTTGTGTTTGTATGTCACTGTGATTGTATCTAATGCTGTGTGGTAGAGGAATTGCATCTGTGTGTCATGGTGGTTGTGTGTGTGTACAATGCTATGTATCCATGGGAGTGTATGCAGCACTGGAATGACATCACAGTGACACACACAAGCACGTCAATGACACACTCATTGTGTGACACATTGTGTGTCAGCGGAATTGTGTTGTGTGTGATGGGATTGTGTGAGGGTCACTGTGATAGTGTGTGCCAATATGCTTTGCTGAGTGTCGGGGGGAAGATAGTGTGTGTGTGTGTTACTGTGTGTATCTGGATGATGCTGTTCATGGTGGGATTGTGTGTGTGACATTGTGGTTGTATCTACAATGCTGTGTATCTGTGGAACTATGTGTCACCAAAAGTATGTGCATCTATGCAATGCTGTGTATCACTGTATGTGTGTCATTTGTAATTGTGTGTGTCACTGTGATTGTGTGTCTGGGCTGTTTGTGTGTATCATGAATCATATGTGTCAGTGTATCTCTCCGATTGTGTCATTGTGGTAGTGTGTGTCACGGTGGTTATGCTTGTCAGGGTGGTGTGTGTTCATGGGACTGTGTATATATGTTGATGAACTGTGTGACTGTGCAATGTTGTGTGTCACTGCGATTGAGTGTGTCATTGATGTGATTGTGTCTGTCACTGTGATAATATGTATATCAGGATGATATTGTCTATGGGATCATGAGGGTATCACTGATCGTTGTATCAAGGAGACGCTATTTGTCACTGTGACTATGTGTGCCACTGACATTTTGTTGGGGTAATATTGTATGTTGATGGGACTGTGTGTATATCATCAAGATTGCATGCAACAGTGCAATGCTGGGTGTCAGTGTGACTGTGTGTGTTATGGCAATGCCATGTAATTGTGGGTCTGGGTAGTGTTGTGTGTCCTGGGACTGTGTCTGTGTCACTGAGATTTTGTGTGTCTGCGTGATGCTATGTGTCACTGTGTATTTCTGGAACTATGTGTGTATACTACTGTGTGTGTCACTATGATTGTGTCTGTATCCGGCGACGCTATTCTGGGCCTATGTGTGTCACTGTGGTTGTGTGTCTGTGTAATGCTGTATGTCATAGAACTGTGTTTGTCATTGTGATTATATGCCTAAGCAAAGTTGTTTTCCGTGGGCCTGTGTCTGTGTCAGTGTGATTGTGGGTCTGGGCAGTGTTGTGTGTCCTGAGACTGTGTGTCACTGAGATTTGGGGTGTCTATGTGATGTTGTGTGTCACCGCATGCTCCTGGGACTGTGTATATGTCACGGTGTGTGTCCCCGTGGTTGTGTGTGTATCCGGGCGATACTGTGCTGGGCCTATGTGTGTCATTGTGATTGTGTGTGTATCCAGGTGGTGGTGTGCCGGGCCTGTGTGAGTGTGTCGCTGTGATTGTGTGTGCATCTGGGCGATGCCGGGACTGTGTGTGTCACTGTGATTGTGTGTGTGGGGGCGATGCTGCGCGTCTCGGGGACAGTGTGTGTGTGAGCGCGCCACTGTGATTGTGTGGCAGCGTGCTTCGCTGGGTATCGGGGGAAGGTGCGCGTGTCTCCAGGCCTCCTGCTGGAGAACAGCGGCGCCGCGCTCTGATTGGCTGCGGCCTCACCAGTGAGGAGCGCCCGAAATCTGCGGTAACTTGGTAACTTGGCCCGCGCCGCCGCCGCCCGGGGGCTAGGGGGCCCGGGGGCCCGCCCCGCTCCCCGAGGGCCTCGCCCCCGCAGGCGACCCTAACCCCAAGGGTTCGCCCTGGCTCTCCTGCTCCCTACTGTCTCCCCCATCTCAGTCTCTCCATCTCCCTCACCGCTGCCTCCGCTTTCCCCCGTCTCTGCCGCTGTCTAGGTCTCTCTCCCCTCTCCGTCTTCCCCATGTTTGTCTCTCCCCAGTCTCTCTCTCTCTATATATCTCTGTCCTAACTTTCTCCTCATCTCTGTCTCTGTCTCTCCCTCTCTCTGTCTTCATCTGCCTTTCCCGGGCTGTCTTGCCTTGTTTCTATCTTTGCCCCCCCACCCCCCACCTCAGTTTCCCCATCTTTGTCTCTCCTTCCCTTTGTCTCTCCCACCTTCTCTCTCCCTCCCTTCCTCCCTCCCCTCCCCCATCCTCTCTATCACTCCACAGCCATGTTCAGAATTCGCTTTTCATTCTGCGGAGACAGCGAGGGGACCATTCGTACCCCTCCCTGCAGGCCCAGGGTTCTGGTAGCAGGCACCACTCAGGGCAGACTTCAGGAAGGACTTCCCGACCTGGCTCAGCTCCGAAGCTTTATCTCTGGGGCCAGGCGGAGGCCGGGAGGCCCCGCGGCTTCCGGAGGCGCCCGGGCAGGATGAGCTCACTGCAACTTGGCTAGGATTTCATCAGCTTCCTCTGCCGGGGTTGCCCCCGCGCCTCTCCCCGCGAATTCACCGGTCGCCTGCTGCCCCCAAGCGGCCAAAGGCGGGAGCGCAGTTTTATCTTCTCTCCGCCGCCCTGCCCGGCTTATGTCAGGGAATGTGCCGCGCCTTGCTTCCTTCCTACCGGACCTGGCTCAGTCTTAAGGTGCTGCTTCTGTCCTCTCCACCTCCCTCGAGTGCCCCTGGCCAAGCCGGTGTCCTCAGAGCCTTGGCAACGTGAATTTCCTCCACTTGGAACGTCCTCCCCATATTCATCTGGTGTTATAGATTGAATTGTGTCCCCCCAAGATATGTGTTGCAAATCCTAAACCCCTATACCTGAGGATGTGATCCCATTTGGGAATAGGGTTTTCTTTGTTGTGTTCATGAGACCATATCATTGTAGGGTGTGTTTTAAGCCAGTGATTTAAAAAAAAAAATAATATTGTGTTTTCCATGAAAGTTTACACAGCAAATTAGCTTCCCATTTGACAATTTCCACACAAGTTGTTCAGTGACATTAGTGACATTTTTCACAATGTGTCAACATTCTCTTTCACGGTGTTCTGGTTGTTCCAAAGCCAATCACTTTTGAGACATAAAAGGAGCAGATTAGGCACAGAGAAGCAAGCACAGATGGGGGAAGATAGATTCCATGCCACGTGAAGATGTACAGGGAACTAGCAAGCAGAAGCTGAAAAGAGACAAGGACCTTCCCCAGAGCAGACAGAGAGAAAGCTTTCCCCTAGAGCCAGTGCTCTGAACTCAGACTTCTAGCCTCCTAAACTGTGAGAAAATAAATTTCTGTTTGTGAAAGCCACCTACTCGTGGTATTTCTGTTATAGCAGCACTAAGAAACTAAGACACCTGGCTTGTCCCCACCTTTCACTCTGGTCTCTGCTCAAATGTCACCTCCTCAGAGAGCCCTTCCTGGACCATCTCCGCTTTAGTTTGCTCCACAGAGTGTATGACCCGTTGCTGTCGAGTGGATTCCAACTCAGGGTTTCTAAGGAGTGGCCGGAGAATTCAAACTGCCAACCTAATGGCTAGCAGCTGTAGCTCTTAACCACTGCACAACCAGGGCTCCTGGAAATCCTATGGAGCAGTTCTACTCTGTCCTATAGGGTCGCTATGAGTCAGAATCGATTCGACGGCAACAGCATCTATACTACATATTAAGTTAGTATTACAGATCAATTTCACATATTAATATTTCATATTCATTTGTTTAGCTATTTATTGTCTCTGTCTCCTCCTAGAGAAAATGAGCTCCATGGCAGCAGGGACCTGCCTTGAGCACAGATTTACACTCTAATCCCCATTTTACAGATGGGAAAATCAGAAAGAAGCCTAAGTAGGCTTCGTTGTTCAAGGACAGTTTGTTGAATGAATGCCATGTCTGGCGACGGCAGCGGCAACAGCGCCCCCTGGTGGCCAGTAGCAAACATCTCCCCCCCCGCCCCAGCTATAAAATTTCCTGCCAGACTGTTAGGTAGTAAAAACCCTGATAATTAAACAGTAATGCTAGAACTTAACTCCATGTCACATATAAACACAAAGTCATTTTTAATGATTATTGTTTGAACTTTTAAAATTGATTTTCAAAATTCTTTCAAACATTGTTTAAACTGAGGCATATTTTAAATACTTTTGTAGAGTCCACAAATCTTAAGTGTAAAATTCCCCCAGGACCTGAAAGTTTTAGTTATCTTGTGCCACTTTAACAGAAATACCACACGTGGATGACTTCAACATACATAAGTTTATTCTCCCGCAGTCTAGTAGGCTAGAAGTCCAAATTCAGGGCGTCAGCTCTCTGTCGGCTCTAGAGGAAGTCCTTATCATCAATCTTCCCTTGGTCTAGGAGCTTCTCTGCGCAGCAACCCTGGGTCCAAAGGATGGGCACTTCTCCTGGCACTACTTTCTTGGTGGTATGAGGTCCCCCTGTCTCTCTGCTAGCTTCTCTCTTATATCTCACAGGAGAATGATTTAAGACACAAGATACAACCTAATCTTGTAGATTGAATCCCGCCTCATTAACATAACTGCCTCTAATCCTGCCTCATTAACACCATAGAGGTAGGATTTACAACACATAGGAAAATCACATCAGATGACAAAATGGTGGACAATCACATGATACTGGGAATCACAGACTAGCCAAGTTGACACACATTTTTTTGGAGGACACAATTTAATCCATACCACTGAGTCAAGAAATAGAATATTATAAGCCCCTGAGAAATGTCTCTTGTGCTTCCTTCTAGTCACTATCCCCACCCCCCAAAAGAAACAAACCAATTGCCCTCCAGTCAGTCCTGACTCGTGGCAACCTCGTGTGTGTCAGAGTAGAACTGTGCTCCACAGGGTTTCCAATGGCTGATGTTTCGGTAGATTACCAGGCCTTTCATCTCAGGTGCCTCTGGGTGGGTTAGAACCATCAACCTTTCAGTCAGTAGTTGAGTGCTTAGCTGCTTGTGCCACCTTGGGATTCACCTTTTGCTGTTGAGTCGATTCTGACTCCTGGTGTTCCCATGTGTGCAGAGTAGAACTGCTTCATAGAGTTTTCTAGGCTGTAATTTATACAGAAGCAGATTGCTAGGCCTTCCTCGGTGCTGCTGGGTGGGTTTGAAACACCAAATTTTAAAAATTCTAAAAATTCATTTTGTTGTTGTTGAGAATATACACAGCAAAACATACACCAATTTGTGATGGTTAAAATTGTGTGTCAACTTGGTTGGGCCATAATTCTCAGTGTTTATATGTGATCACTCCCATGACTGAGTCTGCTGTGAGTAGCCAATCAGTTGAAAGGGAGTTTTCTTGGGGGTGTGACCTGTATCCGAATATAAGCAGACATTCTGGCTTTTTGCGGCTGCCTCCTGTTCATCTGACCCCTGGTTCTTGGGGCTTGAGCTAGCAGCTTATCTGCCTATCTTGGGATTCTTCGACCTTCACAGCCTGTGAGCAGAGTCCTGTTTCCAACCTGCTGATCTTGGGTTTGCCAGCCCCTGCGGCTACATGAATCGGGAGAAGCCTCTATCCTAATCCACGGACTTGGGACATTCCAGCCTCTACAATCCCGTGAGCTGTTTCTTTGATATAAATCTCTCTCTATGTATATTTATACACTTTACTGGTTTTGCCTCTCTAGAGAACCCACCCTAAGACACCAATTCAACAGTTTCTACCCGTGACATTGATTACATTCTTTGAGTTGTGCGACCATTCTCACCCTCCTTTTCTGAGTTGTTCCTCCTCCAGTAACATAAACTCACTGCTCCCTAAGGTTTCTATCTAATCTTTAGAGTTTCTGTTGACGCTTTGGGAGCCCTGGTGACACAGTGGTTAAGAGGTCGGCTGCTAACCAAAAAAGGTTGGCAGTTTGAATCCACCAGCTGCTCCTTGGAAACTCTGTGGGGCAGTTCTACTCCATCCTGTACGGTCGCTATGAGTCTGAATCTACCCATTGGCAACTTTTTTTTGTGGGGGGGGGGTGTTGTCACTTTGATCCCATACAGATAGTTCTTAAAAGAGCACAATGCTCAAGGCAGACATTTTTTACTAGTTAAGCTAAACTGTTGATTGATTTTAAGAAGACTTCAGGGGATAATTTTGGTTTGAGTTTTAAAGATTATCTCAGGGCAATAGTTTCATAGTTTCAGGGGTTATTAATCCACCCTCCAAGTCTCCAGAAAACCTGCAGTCCATGACAATTTGAAATTCTATTCTGCATTTTCCCCCTTTTGATCAGGATTCTTGTATAGAATCATTGATCAAAACTGAACTGCCAATGTTTAGGTTATTGGCTGAGAGCAAACCATTTGTAGCACCCAGGGACCTCCATTACCAGCCCCCCTGAGCAATCATTATCCTGAATTCTATCAGCATAGTTAGTTTTGCCTGTTCTAGAATGTTACATAAATGGAATCATTCAGTATGTTCTCTTTTTGTGTCTGTCTGGCTTCTGTCAGGAGCCCTGGTGACGCAGTGGTTAAGAGCTCGGCTGCTACCTAAAAGATCGGCAGTTTGAATCCACCAGCCACTCCTTGGAAACCCTATGGGGCAGTTCTATTCTGTCCTATAAGGTTGCTATGAGTCAGAATCAGTGTAACAGCAATGGGTTTGGTTTTGATTTGGCTTCTGTCACCCAGCATAATGTTTGTGAGATTCATCCATGTTGTTGTGCATAAGTATAAATAGTCCCTTTTTCATTGGTACATAGTATTCCTGTGTGAAGGCACCACAGTGTAATGATCTATTCTGCTATTGATGGGCATCTGGGCTATTTCCAGTTTGGGGCTAGTCTGTAAAGGCTGTGGTGGACATTCTGGTGAACACGGGCATGCAGTCTGTTGAGTAAACCCCTCAGAGTGTATCTTTGTCCCCAAGGGCTGCCCTAACAAAATGCCACAAAATGGATAACATTAGAGAACAGACATTTATTGTCTCACTGTTTTGGAGGCTGGAAATCTAAATCAGGATGTCTGCTCTAGAAGAATGTCCTTCTTTGTCTTTTTCAACTTCTAGTAGCTGCTAGCAACTCTTGGCTTTCTTGGGCTTGTAGGTGCTTACACATCTGTCGTCACATTGTGTCTCCCCTTTGTGTGTCCCTCTGTGTCTGTACTTCCCTTTATAAGACACCACCTAGAAGGGATTAGGAGTCATTGGGTGGTGCAAACGGTTAATGTGCTCCAGCCTCAAGGTTGGAGGTTAGAGTCTACCCAGAGGTGCCTTGGAAGAACAGCCTGGCAATGTACTTCTGAAAGATAAGCCATTGAAAATTCTTGGAGTACAGTTCTACTCTGACACCCATGGGGTGCCATGAATTGGAGTCAACTCACAACTGATTGGTTCAGAAGGGATTAGATTTAGGACCCACAGTGCTATGGTATGGTCTCATCAACATAACAAAAGAAAAACTCTATTCCCAACTAGGGAGGGGTGAGGTCCTTGATATCTTTCTGGAGGACACAATTCAATCCATAAAACAGTGGGATTGCTGGCTCATAAGGTATGTGTCTGTTCAGCTGCAGTAGGCACTGCCAGACAGTGGTCGGAGCGTTTTACATTCCCTCCAGCGGTGGATGAGAGTACCAGTTGCTTCACATCCTCGTCAGCACTTGGTATTGTCAGTCTTTTTAATTTTAGCCATTCTGTTGGAGGTAAACACGAAGGATTTTTTGCATGGTTTTAATAGATCCTGAGTTTTCCAAGGGTGCAACTACTTCTTCAAGGAAAGTTGCACTGTGTTTTGTTCAGAAACCAGCAAAGAGTTGATGCACCATTTTTGACAATCACATCACTGCCGCCACTTCTGGTATGAAAGCCACATCAAGGTGCCTCACTATAACACCCCGTATTCATCTCCTGCCTTCTGGTTGAGTCTATATGTATACACGTATATATATACACACACATACTCACTCAGCCCTTTTTCTAAATGTCAAATATAACAAAAGGGTGTTGACAATATTCCATTGACAATTGTATGAATTCTCTTATACCCAAACACATTCATTGTAAGTGGGTGAAAACATTTGACTACTCCTTTGGTTTTCAGTGTAGTTGTACCAATGCATTTTTACATGTACATTGTTTTATTATAAATTAAACCAGTTTCCACGGAGTGGATTCTGATTCATGGCAACCCCATGTGTGTCAGAGTAGAGTTTTCAAATGGCTGATTTTTCAGAAGTAGAGTAGATTGCCAAGCCTTTCCTCTGGGGTGCCTCCGGGTGGACTTGCACCTCTAACCTTTCATTTAGCAGCTGAGCGCAATAATAATTTGCACCACTCAGGGACTCCTAAGGTAGTAATAAAAAACCAAACCTGTTGCTGTCAAGTTGATTTGGACTCACAGCAACCCTACAGGACAGAGTTGAACTGCCCCATAGGGTTTCCAAGGGGCGCCTGGTGGATTCGAACTGCTGATGTTTTGGTTAGCTGTCATAGCTCTTCACCACCATGCCACCAGGGTGATAATAGTAACGGTTAAATGCACCTTCTGTGTGCTCTGCAGGCATTATCTCGTTGAACCCCCTGTGTTAGTTTCCTGTGGATGCTGTAACAAGTTACCACAAATTGGGTGATGTTATGGATTGTACTGTGTCCTTCCCAAAATATGTATTGTACATCCTAATCCCTATGCCTGTGGTTATAATTCCATTTGGGAATGGGTTTTCTTTGTTATTTTAAGGAGGCAGTATTAATGCAGGGGGACCATGGTGGCACAGTGCTTAAGCGTTGGCTGCTAACCAAAAGGTCAGCAGTTCAAATCCACCAGCTGCTCCTTGGAAACCTTATGGGGCCGTTCTACTCTGTCCTATAGGATCTCTGTGAGTCAGAATCGACTCGATGGCAATGGGTTTGGTTTTTGGTCTTGATTGGCGTAGGGTGTCTTGAGTCAGTGTCTCTTGAGATATAAAGGGAGCAGATTAGTCAAGCAGAGATGGGGGAAGACACATGCCAAGCCACATGAAGATCACCCAGGAGCAGAAGCTCAGAAGAGACAAGGACCTTTCTCCAAGTTGAAAGAGTGAGAAATCCTTCCCCTAGAGCCAGCACCCTGAATTCAGACGTCTAGCCTCCTAAACTGTGAGAAAATACATTTCTGTTTGTAAAAGCCACCCACTCGTGGTATTTCTGTTATAGCAGCACTGGATGACTAAGACTTAAAACAATAGAAGTTTATTCTCTCACAGTTCTGGAGGTCAGAAGTCCAAAATCCAGGTGTCAGCAGAGCCATGCTCTCTCTGTCCACTCTAGGGAAGATCCTTCCTTGTCTGGTGGCTCCAGGTGTTCCTGGCTCATAGCTGCATCAATCCAATCTCAGCGGCCATCTTTTTTACATGGATCTTCATGTGTCTCTGTGTGTCAAATCTCCCTCCATTTTTCCTCTACCTTTTTCTTTGTTTTAGATTTTCTTTTATTGTGGTGAAAATACATACACCAAAACATTTACCGGCACAACTTCCACATTTACCATTCAGTGATGTTGATTACATTTTTCAGTATTCGCCATCAGTCTCGATATCCTTTTCTAAAACATTGCTCCACCACCATGCACGTAAACTCAATGTCCTCCAAACAAAACCTTCTCCTTTCCCCCTTCCTCTCACCCCTGGTGACCATGAATAACCTTTGGTTTCCATATATTTGTTTGTTTCATATAAGTGAGACCATACAGTATTTGCACTTTTGTGATTGACTAATTTCTGTCAGCATAATGTTCTCAGGGTTCATCCATGTTGTGGCATGCATCAGGACTTCATCTGTCTTTATGGCTGAGAAGTATTCCATTGTATGGATGTACCACATTTTGTTAATCCATTCATCTGCTGATGGACATTTCCATTGTTCCCACCTTTTGGCTATTGTGAAAAGTGCTACAATGAACATTGGTGAACGGGTTTCTGTTTGTGTTCTGCCTTCACTTCTTCTGGGTATATATTTAGGTCTAGGCTTACTGGGCCATATGGTAGTTTTATGTTCAGCTTTTTGAGGAACTGCTGTCATAATTTTATCTTCTGTCCCCTATCCCAGGGCTCCAATAAACATTTAATACTTTATTTTTTGTAGAGCTGTTTCAGGTGTTCAGAAAAATTACATAGGAAGTTGAGTTCCCATATAACCCTGCTCTTCCCTGCACTCAATTTTCTGTTATTAACATCTTGCCATTTCTGTAACATTTGCCACAATTGATGGACGAATATGGATACATTACTATCTCAGCCAGGCAGTTTACAGCTCCACTTTCTCCTTCACTTCCTGCTTGCCCAGAACTTTAAGGTTAGTGAGAGGTGGGCGTTTAGGACCTTTTCAGTTCTTTTCTGAGTATGCATCTGCCTTGAGCATATGCGTGGACTTTTAGATTCCTAGGAAAATGTGGAGGCTTTTTTTTTAAATTAATATTTTATTGTGTTTTCGGTGAAAGTTTACACAGCAAATTATGTTCCTTTTGCCAATTTGTATACAAATTGTTCAGTGACATTGGTTACATTTATCACAACGTGTCAACATTCTCTTTAATTGCATTCTAGTTGTTCCATTTCTAGGATTCAAGTTTCCCTGCCCCCTTATCTTCTCATCTTTGCTTTAGAGTATTTGTTGACCTTTTGGTCTCATATAAATGTTTTTTTAATGGAGCCCCATACTCACAGGTAATATACTTTATTTTGTGAGCCAATCTGCTGTTTTGTTAAAGGCAATACGGGAGGATAGTTTTGGTTCAAGGTTTAAAGAGTATCTCAGGGCAGTAGTCTCAGGGAGTCCTCTAGTGTCAACTGGTCCAGTCAGTCTGGACTTTTTAAGAATTTGAGTCCTGTTCCTTGTTTTTCTCCTGTTCTATAATGGTCTATCTATTGTGGCCCTGATCAGAACTGTCAGTAGTGGTAGCTGGGCACCATCTAGTTCTTCTGGTCTCAGGGTAGATGAAGCTGTGGCTTGTGTAGGCTATTAGCCGTGTAGACTAGTTTCTTCTCTAAGACTTTGGTTTCTTTCTTTGTCTTTTGCTCCTGATGAGTAGAGACCAATAGTTATATCTTAGATGGCTACTCCCAAGTTAAGACCCCAGACAGTACTCACCTCACTAGGATGCAGAATATGAGAGGCTTTTTTCTTTTTTTTTTAATTAACTAAAGTCCAACGGTTAAGCACTTGACTGCTAACCAAATGTTTGGAGGTTCAAGTCCACCTAGAGGCACCTCAGAAGAAAGCTTGGTGATCTACTTCTGAAAGATCATAGCCATTGAAAACCCTATGGAGCACAGTTCTACTCTGACACATGGTGTCGCTATGAGCCGGAACTGAGTTGATGGCAACTGGTTTGGTTTTTGGTCTATAGTTTACATTAGGATTCACTCTGTGTTGTACAGTTCTACGGGCTTTGACAAATGCTTAACGCCGTATGTCCACCACTACGGTATCATTTACAGTAGTTCCACTGCTCAAAAAATGCCCTGAGCTGCACCAATTCATCACTCTCCCTTCCTCTGAACCCTTGGCCACTAATCTTTTCATTGTCTCTATATAGTTTCGCTTTTCCAGAATGTCATGGAACCCTATACCAATGCAGCCTTTTTAGACTGGCTCCTTTCACTTAGCAATATGCATTTAAGCTACCTTTATATCTTTTGTGCCCTGGCGGTGCAATGGTTAAGCGCTCGGCTGCTAACTGAAAGTATGGTGGGTCAAACCCACCAGCTGCTACGTGGGAGAAAGACCTGACAATCTGCTTCTGTAAAGATTACCAACCGCGAAAACCCCATAGGACGGTTCTACTCTGTCCTATAGGTCACTATGAGTTGGAAATGACTTGACGGCCACAGATTATGTCTTTTCGTGACTTGATAGCCCATTTCTTTTTACCAGTGAATAATAATCCATTGTGTGGCCATACCACAGTTAGTTTATCCATTCATCTCTTGAAGGGCATCTTGGTTGCTTGCAATTTTTGGCAGTTATGAATAAAGTTGCTCCCTTCTCACTTTTTAATTAACTGAAACTACATTAAGATACCACCCTTTGGCCAGCAGATTGCAAAGGTCAACAAGTAACTGTTGAAGAGGATTCTGGGAAGCACATACTCCTGTCCTGCTTGTTATGTTAGCTGTTGTCAAGTTGGCCTGAATAATGGAGACCCCATGCAAAGCAGAACCAGATGCGGCCTGGTCCTGCACCATCCCCGTGATCAGTTGTGGATGCAACTGTTGTGATCCATAAGGTTTTATACAAGTACGTACATATATATATATATATATATATATATATATATATATATAAAACGTTTGTTTTATTGAATTTTGTTGTTGTTGTTGGGAATACACATAGCAGCACGTACACCAGTTCAACAGTTTCTACATGTGCAGTTCAGTGACACTAATTACATTTTTCAAGTTGTGCAACCACTCTCACCCTCCTTTTCCGAGTTGTTCCTCCTTCATTAACATAAACTCACTGCCCTCTAAACTTCCTATCTAATTTTTAGAGTTGCTCTTGTAAATTTGATCCCATATAGGTAGATCTTAAAAGAGCACAATGCTCAAGGCAGACATTCTTTACTAGTGAAGCTAAAGTATTGTTTGGTTTTAAGACTTCAGGGGGTATTTTTTTTGTTCAAGGTTTAAAGATTATCTCAGGGCAGTAGTTTCAGGGGTTCACGCAGCCTCCATGGCTCCAGAAAATATGGATTCCATTAGAATTTGAAATTCTGTTCTACACTTTCCCCCTTTTGATCAGGATTCTTCTATAGAATCTCTGATAAAAATGTTCGGTAATGGTAGCCAGGCACCATCCAGTTCTGGTCCATACGGTTTTCATTAATTTTTCAGAAGTAGATCACCAGGCCTTTCTTCTAGTCTGTCTTAGTTTGGAAGCTCCACTGAAACCTGTTCAGCATCATAGCAACACTCACTGGCTCTGTTTCTCTAGAGAACCCTAAGACAGGAGGTGTTATTATCATCTCTGTTTTAAAATGAAGAAACTAAGGTCCCGAGAAGTTTCATCTCCTGCCCAAGGTCATGTAGTTGGTGATAGTGCCAGGATTCAAACCCAGGCTGTCTGGCTTCAGTGTCCACACTCTTAACCACGATATTATGTGCTCTTTTGAACAAAGTTAAAGATCATGTGTGCAAAGAGATATGTGATTAAAGAAGTTCAATGCAGCCTTGTTCAAAATCTCCTCAAATTGGAAACAACTCAAATGTCCATGACACCAAAAACCAAACCCAAAACACATTGCCATCAAGTCGATTCTGACTCATAGTGACCCTATTGGACAGAATAGAACTGCCCCATAAGGTTTCCAAGGCTGTAAATCTTTACGGAAGCAGACCGCCACATCTTTCTCCTGCAGAGCGGCTGGTGTGTTTGAACCACCGACCTTTTGGTTAGCAGCCAATTGCTTTAACCCTTGTGCCACCGGGGCTCCTAATGAGACCAGGTGGGGCAATTAAGGCACATTTATAGGGTGGCAGGTGGGTGGTTCAAATCCACCTAGAGGCACCTGGGAAGAAAGGCCTGGCAATCTACTTCCAAAGGATAATGTAGTTGCTGTTAGCTGCCGTATGAGTTGGCCCCCGATTCACGGTGACCCTGTGTGTTCTAGAGCAGAACTGCTCCATAGGGATTTTTTGGCAGTAATATTTATGGAAGCAGATCACCAGGGCTTTCCTTCTGTGAAACTATCAGGTGGTTTGGAACTGCCAACCTTTTGGTTAGTAGCAGATCACCAATCACTCGCGCCACCCAGCCTCCTGAAAGACAACAGCCACTGAAAACTCTATGGAGCACAGTTCTACACTAAAACACCTGGGTCCCCATGAGTCAGAATTAACTCGATGGCAACTGGTTTGGTTTGGTTTTTATCGGGTGGAATGTGTAGAGCAGTTTAAAAGGTTGTCAGTCACCCATTGCTAAACAGAATTCCACGGTAAGACATATATATATTTTTTTAATAAAAAAGGGAAGAAAATAGTAGTAATAAAGATGCACGTGTTCATTCAACATATAAATTTTGAGAGCCTACTATATGCCCGGTACTGTTGGAGGCATTAGGGATGCATAGAGGTATAAAACAGACAAGAGTCTAAGACAGACAAGAGTCCCTGACCTTATGAAGTTGATGTTCTAGTGGGGAAAATAGATGGTGAACAAGATAAATAAGTAAAAAATATGGTGGTTGCAAGGGTGAAGAGTAAGATAAAGAAATAAAGCTGGGAAGGGACATTGGATGGGGAGGGCTTTGCAATTTTTAAATGGGTGGTTTCAAGGAAGGCCCCAAGAAGGAGATGTTTGAGTAAAAAGATGAAGCAGGTGAGGGAGTGAACTTGATGGGAAATTATAAAAACAATTAAGCTGGACAGGTAGACAGGAGCCCCTGGGTGGTACAGATGGTGAAATGCTTGACTACTAGCTGAAAGGTTGGCAGTTTAAACCCACCTAGAGGCACCTCTGAAGACAGGCCTGGTGATCTGCTTCTGAAAGGTCACAGCCTTGAAAACCCTATGGAGCAGTTCTTCTCTGCACACGTGAGGTCGCCATGAGTCGCAATCTATCCCACTGCAATTAACAACATGTGCAGAGAAGGCCTCTGAAAGGCTAACTGTTGTTGTTAGGTGTCCTTGAGTTAATTTCAACTCATAGTGACCCTATATGACAGGGTAGAACTGCCTCGTAGGGTTTCCTAGACTGTAACCTTTACAGGAGCTGGTCTTTCTCCCGCGGAGCTGCTGGGTGGGTACGAACCAGAGACCTTTTGGATAGCAGTTGAACACTTAGCCACTGCACCACCAGGGCAATTGTAGATTAAACTGTTGTTGTTAGGTGCCATTGAGTCGGTTCCAACTCTTAGTGATCCCATGTACAACAGAATGAAACCCTGCCCAGTCCTGTGCAATCCTCACGATCGTTGTTATGCATGAGCCCATTGTTGCAGCCACTGTGTCAATCCATCTCATTGAGGGTCTTCCTCTTTGTCACTGGCTCTCCACTTTACCAAGCATGATGTCCTTCTCCAGGGACTGGTCCCTCCTGATAACATGTCCAAAGTACGTGAGATTAAGTCCAGCCATCCTTGCTTCCAAGGAGCACTCTGGCTGTATTTCTTCCAAGACAGACTTGTTCGGTCTTCTGGCAGCCCACGGTATATTCAATATTCTTCACCAACACCATAATTCAAAGACATCAATTCTTCTGTGGTGTTCCTTATTCATTGTTCAGCTTTCACATGCATATGAGGTGACTGAAAATATCATGACTTCCGTCAGGAGCACCTTAGTCCTCAAAGACACATCTTTACTTTTTAACACTTTAAAGAGATCTTTTACAGCAGATTTGCCCAATGCAATGTGTCCTTTGATTTCCTGACTGGTGCTTGCATGGGCATTGATTGTGGATCCAAGTAAATCCTTGACAACGTCAATCTTTTCTCCATTTATCATGATGTTGCTTATTGGTCCAGTTGTAAGGATTTTTGTTTTCTTCATGTTGGGGTGTAATCCATACTGAAGACTGTAGTCTTTGATCTTCATCAGTAAGTGCTTCAAATCCTTTTTGCTTTCAGTAAGCAAGGTTGTGTCATCTGCATATCGCAGGTTGTTAATGAGTCTTCCACAAATCCTGATGCCCTGTTCTTCTTCATTTAGTCCAACTTCTCAGATGATTTGCTCAGCATACAGATTGAATAGGCATGGTGAAAGGATACAGCCCTGACACACACCTTTCTTGATGCTCTGTTCAAAGAACTGTCTCTTGGTCTCTGATTAAATCGTGTCCCTCCCAAATATGTGTTGAAGTCCTGGCTTCTACACTTGTGGATGTGATCCTGTTTGGAAATAGGATTTTCTTTTGTGATGTTAATGAGGTTATAGTAGAGTAGAGTGGGTTCTAAACCTATCACTTCTGAATTACGAAAGACCAGAATACACACACACACATACACTGAAAAATAGAAGCCAAGGATCCCTGCAGATGTGATACTAGAAGACCTAGTTGAGATCCTGATTTGAGTTTTTAACTTCCAGAACAGTGAGAAAATACATTTCTGTTATCTAAAGCTACCCATTTATGGTATTTTGGTAGCACTAGGTAACGAAGACACCATATAAGGTGCAAGGAATTATTGGGTACTTTCACTTTCCGTGTTTTAAATCACAAAATAAAATGTCCGGAAATCTGGTCTCTTGTTCCTGTAAGGTTCTTCCATAGCATTTGTCATCACTTATAATAGGTTTATTATGTGTAAGTTGTAGTTAATGAACCCCTGAATTTCATAGCCAAATCTAGCTTGCTCCTCTGAGCTTCTTCCAGAAGCTGGACTACACCAGGCTGACTTTGCACAGCGTCTCTGCACAGGCTATTTCTGTTGCCTGGATAGTGACCCACTGACACCCTCAGGCTTCTCCTCCTGCGTCTCCTGTAAGGCATTTCTCACAATTGCCGTGTATCCCTCCTGAGAGCAGAGATGGGGTATACCTTGTTCATCATCTCAATTCCACCTCAAAGTCCAACATTAAGTGCTAGGCTCGGTTAGTACTCAGCGCTGATTTAGAGACTGAGCAAAGGAGTCTATCAGTTGAAATCCCAAGTTCCTACAGCCAGAATGCTTCTTTGAAGCGAGGATGACCAGACTTCGTCTCACATACTTGGACAGGTTATCAGGAGGGACCAGTCTCTGGAGAAGGACATCATGCTTCGTACAGGGTCAGTGAAAGAGAGAAAGACCCTCAACGAGATGGACTGACACAGTGGCTGCAAGGATGGGCTCCAACGTAGCAAGGATTTTGAGGATGGCGCAGGACCGGGCAGGGTTTCATTCTGTTGTACACAGGGTTGCTATGAGTCGGAACCGACCTGACGACACCTAACGACAACAACAACTAAGATTCATCGGCAGGAAAGGTGTCAAACCAGGTCAGGCTTCCAGGAGTCACTGTCCAGTGTCTGAGACCTACTTATTGGAACCAGAAATATGGGGCTGCAGGTGGAAACGGCTTGAGCAAAGAGACAAGAGGATACAAGGTGAGGCTTGTGTCTCCTTTGACTTGAAAAGTTAGTCCAGCAACACAGAAGTTGAACAAGCTTCCGAAGCGCCACCATCGGGAAAAACCAGACCACCCAGCTCACGCTTCCAACGCCAAGACGCCGCTCCTTTAAGACTCCCGGAAGCGGGCCGCCGGGACCGGAAGTGACCCTCTTTATTTCCCCTCATCATGTGATGCGGGAGGGAAGTGACGCCTGCGCCCTGGGAGTTGCGGACGCGGAGGCCGACAGATCAGGAGTCGCGGTCGCTGCGGAGTTTTCGGGACAGGTGACCGGCGGAGGGGGCCAGGAGCGCGCCCGGGGAAGGCGGGGCCTGTCGCTCCACATGCGGGGAGCGGGAGCAGGCGCGGCCCGGGTAGAGAGCAGTCCGCGGGGGCGGGGCCAGAGTACTCTGCGGAGGGCGGGGACAGGACGCCCACATGGAAAGCTGGGGGGGGCGCTGGCGGGGCGCTGGCGGGGCGGGGCGTCGGTGAGTGGCCGGGGCATGGGTCGTGAGTGGGCTGGGCCGGGGCGTGGGTGGGCTGCTGTGGGCGGAGCCAGAAAGTTATGCCTAGGCTAGGGGCGGGGCTAGGAAGTCCGCCAGGAACCCGGGGCGGGGCCACGATATTGTCGGCCGAGCTAGGGGTGGGGCTGGGATCCTCGCGGAACGCGCCGGGGGCGGGGCCAGAAAGTTTGCTTGAGTTGGAAGTGGGTCTGGAACGCTGGCCCGCAAACCAGTGGCGGAACCAGAGGCTGACGCGAAGGTAAGGGTGGGGCCAAGATGATGCCGGGGTGTTAGGTGGCGGGGCCATGATGCTGGAGGCATGCTGGGGTGGGGCCAGAAAGTTTTGCCTAAACCAGGGTCGCGGCCAGAGTGTTGTTGCGGCAGCGAGGAATGGCGCCAGAATCTTGACTGGGGAAAGCGGGGGCGGGGCCAGGTATGACGTGAGGAGGCGGGGTGGGAGTCGGGGGACGTGGCCAGAAGGGTGTCTGGACAAGTCGGGGGCGGGGCTAGGGCGCTGCCTGGGGATGCTGGGGGCGGGGCCAGGATGATAACGCGAGAAAGTAGGGACGGCTTCGGGATGTTGCCTGAGGAGTCGAGGGGCGGGCCCAGAAGGTTGGCTGGGAAAGTCGAAAGCTGGGCGAGAGGACAGATGTGTCTTTGGGGGCGGGGCCAGAAAGTTGTGCCTTGGGCGGGGCCGTGGTGTTCTCCAAGGGGTCCGGGCTCGTGCTTTTTTCTGGAAAGCTAGGGCGGGTCCAGGAAGTTTTGTCCACACCAGGGCGGGTAGAATGGTGACCGAGGAGCCGAGCCAGAATTAGGAAGCCTTACCAGTGGGTACAGGCTCTATTTCAGTTTTTGCAGGGGTGAGGGGCAGTGGCAGCACCTGTCTCAGCATGCTGAGGAGTGGGGCTAGGACATATTTGAGAGAGGGCTGGGTTTAAAATGTTCTCTTACGGTCGGGGTAGGAGGTAGGAGTGGGGTTTGAAACTTTTCTGTGTGGGCTAGAGGACAGTTCAGAAGCTTCGGTGTAAAAGGAGTGAAGCTAGAATGTTTCGGTAGATGTGAATGTGACCAGAATGAGTAGCAGGTGGTGGAGCTGGAACTTACTTGTGCGAGTTTTTTTTTGTGTGTGAGGAGGAGTGTATATGTGAAGCTCTCTTGAGAAAGGGACTTGAGCTAAATCCCCAACCACAGATAATGTGAAGGATGGATTGGAATGTTCCTTTCCATGGGAGCAGTGTTGGGGTGCTTCCTTAAGAATTGGGGCAGAGCCAGAACATTCCCAAGGTGGGTGTGAGAATGTTTACTTTGCCAGGCTGGGATCATGACAGGTCACTAGGGGGCATTAGTGGTTCAGTGGTAGAATTTTAGCTTTCCAGTACACCTCATGCATAGTCACCACCCGTCTGTCAGCGGAGGGCTGCATGTTGTTATGATACTGAACAGGTTTTTGCAGAGCTTTCAGACTCAGACGGACTAGGAAGAAAGGACTGGTTGTCTCCTTCTAAACATCAGCCAGTGAAAACCCTGTGGATCACAACGGTTTGATGTGCAACCAATTGTGGAGATGGCTCAGGACTGGACGGCATTTTGTTCTGTTATGCATGGCGTTGCTATCAGTTGGGGGCTGACTCGGTGGCAGCTACCAGCAACAGCATAGTCTTAACAACCAAAAAAAAAAAAAAAAAGCCAAAGCAAACCCATTGCCATTGAGTTGATTCTGACTCATAGTGATCTTACAGGACAGAGTAAAATTGCCCCTTAGGGTTTTCAAGGAGCAGCTGGCGGATTTGAATTGCTGACCTTTTTGTTAATAGCCGAGCTCTTAACCACTGCGCCACCAGGGCTCATAGTCTATCAATAGCATGATCTAAATCTTTACAGGGAAGGGGGTGGGATTAGCACTTCATGAAGATGGTGTAGGATTGAGGGCCAGTAATCTTTGGGTGTTGACCTTAGTGCTTCTTGTTTCCTCTTTGTTTCTCTGTTCTCAGGAACCCACAGTGTTGCGTCTAGATTCTGCAGGGGAGGTGTGCTGGGACCACGGTCCCAGCCAGCCAGCAAAATGGTGAGATAGAAAATGGGCTTTCCAGAATCTTAGCTTCGAGGAAGGGGACTTGGGAGGAGGGGGTCCAGGCGCCTGACTCTCAGACTCGGGGTTTACTGGCACTGGGATGGGTAGAGGCGTTTTACCAATCCTCCACTACTTCCTCTCCCAGGCGGCCACCCTGGATCTGAAATCAAAGGAGGAGAAGGATGCTGAGTTGGACAAGAGGATCGAGGCCCTTCGGCGGAAGAACGAGGCCCTTATCAGGCGCTACCAGGTGCCCTAGCCCCACCCTGGGAGATCCCACCCCCTCTCCTCCCCGCAGTGAGTTTTCCTAGACTTTCATTTTGACTATACCACCTCCTCCCTTAAAACCTTTCCATGGCACCCCATTGCTCTCAGGATCAACAGCAAATGCCTTAGCCTGGCATTCCTTCCTTCATTTCATCATTCATTCACTCGCACATATTCACCGGGCTCTTCACTGTGCCAGGCCCTATGATGAGTGGTGCCAGGGACTCAGCTGTGGCCAAGACAGCCTGGGTCTGCCCTTCCAGGGCGTGCAGTCCAGTGGAGGAGAGAGACTCGTCCTCAGTCAGTGATGACCCAGAGTGGACAGAGCAGGGATGGGGGGGCACAGGGGCTGTGGGAGACCAGAGGGGGTGCCTGACCTAGGCTGTGGGACATTGAGGAGGGCTTCTAGGAGGAGGGGGTAGCTGAGGCCTTCAGGGTAAATAGATGCTAGCCATTTGAAAAGGAGAGGGGAACACGTTCAGGCAGAGGGAACAGCTTGTGCAAAAGCGCAGAAGGAAGAGAAAGAGTTTAGAGGGGTTGGTGAGTTGCTCCCTGGGTGGTGCTAGTGGTTTGCTTGTGCTCGACTACTAACCTAAAGGTTGGTGGTTCGAACCCACCCGGCAGCACTGTGGAAGAAAAGCCTGGTGATCTGCTTCTATGAAGATTAAAACCAAGAAAATCGTTTGGAGCAGTTCTAGTCTGTAACATGTGGGGTCCCCATGAGCTGGAATCAACTCAGTGGCTATGAGTTTGGCTTTATGGTTGAGTGAGTTGGTAGAATGTTGAGCAGTGGGGCTGGAGAGGTCCACAAGGGCCAGACCATGCAGGGCCTTCAGTGCCACCAGCCTGAATGTTTGGGTTTTTTCCTCCTGAGGGCACTGGGGAGCCATAGATGGCTTTGAGCAGGAGCGGGGCCATGCCAGAACAGCCTTTTAGGAAGATCCTTCTAGCTGCTGTGGGGGTGTTCGGTGGGAGGAGGTGATACTGGAGACCAGAGACCAAAGAGGAAGCTGGGGCAGGGACCCTGGGGGAGAGGAGGTGTCTGGCGCAGGGCAGGGCTGAGAGGAGGGAGAGTAGGGTGTGGACTTACAAGATTCTTAGAGGGCAGAACAGATGGGAGTCAGTGCCCGGTGGACTGGTAGGAGGCGGGAGGGGAGGGAGGTCCAGGACGAGGCCCAGGTCTTTGTCATAGGTGATGGGTTAGATGGTGGGGCTGTCCCTGAGATGGGAACCCGGGCTGAGGAATGGGTTTCACGTATTCATTCTTCATACATTCATTCGTTAAAAAAAAAAAAAAAAAAGCGTATTGCGTTTCTACTGTGTGTCAGGCACTGTTCTATTTTTGGGGATACATCAGTGGGCAGAGCAGACCCTGTCTTCGGGTGGATTATATGGCAGTGGGGGAGGCAGGCACCAAGCAAATGCACATGATGCCAGGTAGCGACAGCCTGCTGTGATAAAAAATAGAATAGGGGACGGGGAGAGAGAATGCCAGGGAGGTGATTGCTGTAGCGTGGTCAGGGAAGGCCTCCCCAAGCAGTGGCCATGTGAGCAGAGACCTGGAGGAGGTGTGGGAGTGCAGGAGATCTGGGGGGAGAGTGTTTCTAGCTGAGGGAACAGCAAGTGCAAAGGCCCTGGGACAGGACCCAGCCTGGTGTGTTCTAGGAACATTGAGGAGAGCAGAGTGTGCCGAGGGAGGGGATGGGAGGTGAGGTCACAGGGCCCCTATAGAGCATGGGAAGGCATTGGTTTGGGTTGTACTCAGAGACAGTTAGCCCTGGAGGGTCCTGAGCAGGGGACACCGTGAGTTTGGGGGAAGATGCTGACATGATCAGCTGTGGCCTTCTTGTCTAGTGCTCAGGAGAGGCCTGGGCTGGGACAGGACTTGGGAAGAGCTCAGGGGGTGTAGGATCCCAGCTGGCAGCAGGACCCCTGACACCCCCTCCCCCACCATTTGCTCCCAGGAGATTGAGGAGGACCGGAAGAAAGCAGAACTCGAGGGGGTGGCGGTGACGGCCCCCAGGAAGGGCCACTTGGTGGAGAAGGAGAATGTGGCGGTTGAGGAGGTGAGCTCGACACTAGGGTGGGCGGTTCCTGAGGATGGGGAGGGGCTGAGGGTTGAGTGCTGAAAACCAGAAGTCCCCCAGCTGGCCTAGACCCGTGGGTAGCCTTCATCCAGATATCTGCCCTCCCTGGGCTTGAGGTGTCCCAGTCTCCCTGCCCCAGTAACTCTCCTTTTCACCTTTTCCTCTTCCAGGAGAAGAGCCTGCGTCCCTCCCGGAGGTCTCCTGGGACCCTTCGGCCCCCAGGACCCAGCAAAGGGAGCCGGACCCCTCCCCACCGGGGAGGCTGGGCAGGTGCGGGCCAGGCAGCCCGCAGCTGGGAAGAGAGTCCCGGGGAGCAGCCTCGAGGAGGAGCTGGGGGCCGCGGCCGGAGGGGCCGGGGTAGAGGGGCCCCTCATCTCTCAGGGGCTGGAGACGCCGCAGCCACCACTGCTGACCGCAAATCCAAGGTAGGAGTTGGGCGGGGGGCTGGGTCCTCTGGCCAGGGTCTCTCTGTGTGGTTTCTCTTTATTCCTGCTCTCCGTTTTACCGTTTTCTTATTGGTTTGTTTTTCTGTCTCAGTCTCTCAGCCCTTCCATGCAGCGCTCACTCGCTGGCGCATGCGTATGTGTCTGTCTGTCTGTTTCTCCTGCTCCTCTTCCTTCTCTTTTCTCTCTTTCTCCCTCCCCCTGACCAGTTCCCCTGCGTTGTGTCCTTGTTGAGTTTCTAAGTCTCTCTTTTTTCTTGCTAAATGGCGTGTGCTTATTTATCACCCACCCCTGCCACGGTCTCTCTTGCCTCTTTCTGGCACCCTGTCCTTTTTTCTCTGCACGTCCTGTTTGTCCTTCTGTTTCTGCACGCTGTCCATCTGTATGTTGTCTATATGTCTGGGCACTCCTTGTCTGTCTATGTCTGCCCTCCCTGTCCATCCCTGTACTCCTGGTTTGTCTGTCTCTGCATGCTGTCTCTCTGTCCTTGCATGCCTTCTCCGTCTCTGCTTGCTGTCCGTCTGGTGTGTTTAGGTGTGCGAGCTCTGTCCTCCTAACTCTCTGTTTGCGTCTGTCCCTATCCCTGAATTGGTTTGTGGGGAGCGATGTTCTTATCGAAACTGCCCCTTCCCCCCACAGGTGAGCAAGGCAGGGAGCTGTCTGTCTAGCATAATGACTTATAGCCCTCCCTGGACTTGGGTGCAACCTGGTTCCGTTAGTTTCACGTCTTCAGGCAGCTCACTTCCTCTTTGTCGGTCGTCAGGTTTTTGCTTTTGGATGGAAATGATGGTTTAACTTGTAGATTATTGTAGGTATCCTGGCCTTGAGCATTGAAGCCCTCAGCATGGTGCCGGGAACAGAGTAAGTGCTCAGGAAACGTCACTTGTGGATATTTGTTAGCTGCACACACTAAGCTGCTGTAACAAAAAGGCGCCCGAAACTGTGGCTTAAGTAAGGTGGAAGTTCATTTCTCTCATATGCTGAGCCCTGTGGAGAGGTGAGCAGTCCAGATAGGGAGGCCCTGCTCCACGGTGACATTCAGGGGCCCCGGTTTCTGCCTTTTTGCTGCTTGGTTGTTCCAGAGGGTGTGGTTCTTGCCTGCATGGTCAAAGCCAGGTCACTGGCATAGTTGAAGTTTAATTCATGGGAAGGGAAACAGAAGGGTCATGTTCATCACTTCGCACGTTCTGTTGGTGGAAACCCAGACTCCTGGCTACCCCTAGCTGCAAAGGAGGCTGGGAAATGAAAACATCATCTCTGCCTGGTTGCCCGTGTGTGCATCTAAAATGCTATTTCCATGGAAGAAGGGGAGAATGGATTGTGGGAGGTCACCTAGTCACCTGCCAAGTCATTATCATTGCTGCTAATGTCATTATTGCAGCAACGACGGGGTGTCACGTTCCCCAAGGCCACTCCCAGGTTTTGCAGTTTGCTAGAAAGACTCCGAGGACTCGGCATATAGTTGAATACCTGGCTTAGGTTTACTGCAGTGAAAGGATACAAAACAAAATCAGGAAAGGGAAAAGGTGCATGGGGCGAAGTCTGGGGGAAACCAGGCACGAGTTTCCAGAGTCCTCTTCCCATGGAATCACACAGGATGCATGTAATTTCCCCCAACAACAAGCTGTGACAACACGTGTGGAATGGTCTCCACCAGGGAAAGGCAGGAGAGCCTTGGTGCCCAAGGTTTTGATGGAGGACCGGTCATGTAGCCACCCTCTGCCTGGCATGAACCCAAATTCTAGACTTGCAGAAGAAGAGGAGGTGTCGGGCCTCAACTGTGGTGTTCGTACAGTCTAGGCACGGTAAGCCTTGCTTATCCGTTAACTGTTGGCGCCAGGCCTTTCTGAAGAGAGTAGTGTCAGGCGTCCTGTGGTAACTTTTTTTTTTTTGTTTTTAATTGTGGTAAACAAATAGGTAACAAGACATTCGCTATTTCACTAGTCTTCACATGTACAGTTCAGTGACATTACATGTGTTCATCCTGTTGTTCAATTGTCACCATTAACTGTTCCTGAATTTCTCCCTCACCCTTAACAGAAGCTGAGTGTCTTCCAGTGTTGTGTCTTCCTGGTTTTTTTTTTGGTGGTATGATCATACGTAACAGAACTTCTGCCTTTCAACATTTTTTATGTGTAAAATGCAGTGGTACTATGTTTACCGAGCTGGACAAGCATCACCATTGTTCATTCCCGAGTTTTTCTTAATTACCCTTAGCAGAAACCTACTATCTCTTTAAGAATTCCATCTCCCCCTCCTGTCCCTGGTAGCCACAAATAAACTTTGGTCTCTGGGCATGGGCTTATTCTCGATATTTCATGAAACTTGTTATTAGGTACTGTCGAGTCGGTTCTGACTCATAACAACTCTGTGTACAACCAAATGAAACACTGCCTCGTCCTGCGTTGTCCTCGTGATCGTTACGCTCGAACCCATTGTTGCAGCCCTTGTATCAGTCCACCTTGTTGAGGGTCTTCCTCTTTTTTTGTGATCCTCTGCTTTACGAAGCATAATGTCTTTCTCCAGGGTCTGATCCCTCCTGATAACACGTCCAGAGTATGTGAGAGGAGGTTTCGGCATCTTTGCTTCTAAGGAGCAAGTGGGATGATACGATACGTGTCCTTTTGTGTCTGACTTACTTTACTCAGCATAACGTTTTCAAGGTTCTTCCGTGATGTAGCATGTATCGGGACTTTATTCTCTCTACTGCTGAGTAATACTTTGTTGTACGTATGGACAACACTTTGCTTACACATTCATTTGTTGATGGATACTTGAGTTGTTTCACCTTTTGGCTACTGTGAATAGTTAGTGCTGTGGTGAACATTGTGGGCCAGTATCTGTTTGGCTCTCTGCTTTGAAATCTTTGGGCCTGTACGTCGGAGTGGACTTGCTAGGTCACGTGGTAGTTCTGTGTTGGACTTTTTGAGGACCGTGCTAACTCTTTTTTGCCCAGATCGTAACAAACCTTCAGGTTGAGCAGGTCTGACTGACGCCAGCTGTCTTTGTCTGTCTCCCTGCAGGAGTGGGAGGAGCGGCGCCGGCAGAACATTGAGAAAATGAACGAGGAGATGGAGAAGATCGCAGAGTACGAGCGGAACCAGAGGGTCAGTGCCTGGGCGTCCCTCAACGTGGGGCAGAGCTGCCCGGGCTGCCGGTGAGTCAGCCAACATCCCCGTTCCCTGTGCCAGCAGGAGGGGGTGCTGGAGCCAAACCCGGTGCGCAACTTCCTGGACGACCCCCGGCGGCGCAGCGGGCCCCTGGAGGAGCCTGAGCGGGACCGCCGAGAGGGCAGCCGCCGGCACGGGCGCAACTGGGGGGGCCCTGACTTCGAGCGGGTGCGCTGCGGCCTTGAGCAGGAACGGCAGGTGGGTGCTGGCAGCCAGGCATCCCCAGGCACTGTGGGTTCTGCACCAGTTTCTCATTGGGGCAGCATTATAGTCGTTGAGTGCTTACTGTGTGCCAGGCATGGCTCCAGGACAGCAGTGAACACGGCCGACCAGGGCCGGAGTGCCTTACTTTTCTTGTTTTTGTGCTGCTGTGTTGTTGTTAGGTGCGGTTGAGTCAGTCCCCAACTCTTGGCAACCCCATGTGTTACAGAGTAGAACTGCTCCGTAGGGCGTTTTTGGCTGTGGTCTTTACGGAAGCAGAGTGCCAGACCTTTCTTCTGCGGAGCTGCTGGGTGGGTTCAAACCACCAACCTTTAAGTTAGTAGTTGAGTGCAAACCTGCTTGTGCTACCCAGGCTCCACGTGCCTGGATAGCGGTGTTTTAATTATCATGGATTTGTAGTATGTTTTGTTTCCTGTGAGGAGTCCCTGGGTGGTGTAAACAGTTAATGTGCTCGGCTGCTAACTTAAAGGTTGGCAGTTTTGAGTCCATCCAGAGGCATCTCAGAAGAAAGGCCTGTCGATCTGTTTCCAGAAACCAGCCATTGAAAACCATGTGGAGCACAGTTCTCCTCTAACACACATGGGGTCGTCACAAGTCGGAGACGACTCGACGGCAGCTGGTACGGGTTGTTTCCTACTGAGCAAGTTTTCCTGCCTTCTTGGTAGTAGGAATATTTATGAGGCACCCACCATGTTCAGGGGCCGCGCGAGGGGTGGCAGTACAGCCGAGGAGAGGAGGGAGAGACATGCCCCTGGACTCAGTTGTTCAAATGAACTGTCTTGTTGCAACCTGTGCGAGTCCCATCTGCTTGAATTATAGCTCTATGGCATGTTTTGGGGATCTCGTCTCATTACTAACATTAATACTATTTACCAGGCAAGCAGGATGAGGGGATCAACCGGGGTGCTACTTAAGAAGGAGAGATCTGGGATGGCCTCCCAGAGGAGGTGCCATTGGAGTAGACCTGGTTCTAATCTCCGCCCTGTTGCTGCCTCCCTGTGTGGCCTTGGGCATTGGCTCCACCTCTCTGAGTTTACAAGGCGCAAGGTGGGGGGTGGGGTGGGGTTGTGGAACAGGGTCCTAACTGGCTGTTGGCTGGGTACAGGGCCGCCGGGCTGGCCTGCGAGGTGCTGGCGACATGACGCTGTCCATGACCGGCCGGGAGCGGTCAGAGTACTTGCGGTGGAAGCAGGAGCGGGAGAAGATCGACCAGGAGCGGCTGCAGAGGCACCGGAAGCCCACCGGCCAGTGGCGGCGGGAGTGGGATGCTGAGAAGACCGACGGGATGTGAGTGTCTTCCCCGCTCACCCCCACTGGCTCCTTGACCTTGGCCCTGACTTCTAACTCCTTTGACTCTTTCTCTGGCTTTCTCACCTTGTGTATCAGAGATGGCTACAGTCACACTGTGTAAAAACCTCCAAATTTCAGTAGCATAAAAAAGCTGCATTTGCTTCTCATGTGCTCCCAGCACAGCTGGGTTTGGCGGATCAGGCTGGACTTCAAGCTGTGGTCCAGCTGGGTATGTGTCACAGTCATCTAGTGCTGCTCCAACAGAAATACCACAAGTGGATGGCTTTAACAAAGAAAAATTTATTTCCATACAGTAAAGTAGGCTAAAAGTCCAAATTCAGGGCATCAGCTCCAGGGAAGGCTTTTTCTCTCTGTTGGCCTTCTTCCCTTCAGTGTTCCCCCGGACTAGGAGCTTCTCTGTGCAGGGACGCCGGTCCAAAGGACGCACTCTGCTCCTGGCACTGCTTTCTTGATGGTATGAGGTCCTCCTGTCTCACTGTTCACTTGTGTCTTTTATATCTCAAGAGATTGCCTCAGGACACCATCCAGTCTTGTAGATCAGGTCCTACCTTACTAACACAACTGCCACCCATCCTCCCTCATTAACATCATAGAGGCAGGTTTACAACATACAGGAAAATCACACAGTACCAGGAATCATGGCCTAGCCAAATTGATACAGATACTTTTTGGGGGACATAATTCAAACCATGACAGTATGGGTCCTCGCTCTTGGTTGAGCTCAGCTCTGCTCCATGGGTGTCCATCCTGGGGCTCAGGCCAAGGGGCAGCAGCTACCTGGGGATGCACTTGTCATGGTGTTTAGATGCGCAAGAGGGCAAGTGGGTACATGTCCAAAGACCCAGCATTGCTGGTGGGGAGTAAACTGCCCGCTCTGGTAGATGCTACTGCAAACCCCACAGCCAAGAGCATGGCTGTAAATTCCAACGTAGGGTGGGCATGAGGAATTACTAGTGTGATGAGACTGTTATATCCTCCCTTCAGCCTTTTAACTCGTGCCCTAACCACCCAGCTCCCTGGACTTCTCTCCATGCCTTTCCGCCATCTTATCCCTATGGCATTATTATCCTCAAGTCTGATTTTGTTCCCTTTTGGGTCCTAGGAAACACCCAGTCAGTCAGGCTTAAAGGCATCATGTATCATTGACAGGGAGACCAACTCTCCGTCTTCTGGAGAAGGTTCTGAAAGAGCCGATAGCTTTCACTCCACTCCCATGTCCTCTCCTGCCTTGGGAGTTTTCGTATGTCTCTGTCCTTTACTCCTTTTTTTAAAAGTAATATTGTGTTTTCAGTGAAGGTTTACACAGCAGTTTAGGTTTTCATTCAACAATTTTTACACAAGTTGTTCAGTGACACTGGTGACATTCTTCACATTATGTGAACATTCTCATTATTTCCATTCTGGTTGTTCTGTTTCCATTAATCTAGTGTCCTTGCCCTATTATTGTCTCATTTTCGTTTTAAAGTAATTGTTGACTACTTGGTCTCACATAGGTGGTTTTTTTCAAGGAGAACAGTACTTACGGGTGATAAATTTTTTTGAGACAATTTGATATTTAGCTACAAGATGTCCTTGGGTTAGTTTTGGTTCAGAGTTTGAAGAGTATCTCAGGGCAGTAATCTCGGGGAATTCTCCAGCCTCTTTACTCTTGGTTCTGACTAAAGATGATTTTATCTATCTGCCTGGTGGTCGGGAATGTTTTTTGGACTGTGAGCTAAACTTGTGCAAGTGTGAGAAATAATTTGCACCAATATTGTAGCTGATCTCTTTAAGATGTAGGTGGCTGGGCTTTTGGGAGAGGTTCTCAGGGTTAAGAATGAGAAAGCACTAGTCTTTCCCTCGTTTCCCAAAAGCATTCTGTTTATTAGTCGTCTTTCCCAGAAATCTAATGAAAGTATGTACGCATTGATTTTATGAACAGATACTTGATTTCTGTGTGTCGTAGAAGGTTTTAGATGATGGGGATGCAGCAGTGAATACAGCGTTTCTGCCTTCATGGAACTTATAATCTAGTGGGAAGATGTGCAGTGAATACAGGTAACAGTAAGTTCCCTGGTTATGAATATCCACCTTACGGACAACTCATACTTGCCCTTTGATGTTATGTAAATTTGCCCTCACTTTGGAATGGTTGAACCAACTCCTACTTGCAACAAATTTCTTCATTACAGTCACCTTCGCTTGCTGCACATGCAGCTTTTAAATCATTGAAAAGGTTTTGAGCCTTTCCTTGCACTCGAGTAAGGCTAAATAAGAGCCATATGCACCTGTTCCGACTTACCTAGAAATTCTTAAAGACACACTTAGGAACGGATCTCGTTCGTAACCTGGAGACTGCCTTTGTTGTTGTTAGGTGCCGTCGAGTTGGTTCTGACTCATAGCGACCCCGTGTACTACAGAAGAAAACGGCTGCCTGGTCCTGCACCATCCTCACAGTCGTCGTTATGCTTGAACCCAGTGTCGCAGCCACTGTGTCAGTCCATCTCGTTGAGGGTCTTTCTCTTTCTCAGTGACCCTCTACTTTACCAAACGTGATGTCCTTATTCAGGGACTAGTCCCGACTGATAACAGGTCCAAAGTATGTAAGATGTAGTCTCGCCATCCTTGCTTCCAAGGAGCACTCTGGTTGTACTTCTTCCAAGACAGATTTATTTGTTCTTTTGGCAGTCCATGGTATATTCAATATTCTTTGCCAACACCCCAATTCAAAGTCATCAATTCTTCTTCAGTCTTCCTTATTCATTGTCAAGCTTTAGCGTGCACGTAACGCGATTGAAAATACTATGGCTTCAGTCAGGCGCCCCTTAGTCTTCAAGGTGACGTCTTTGCTTTTCAACACTTTAAAGAGGTCTTTTGCAGCAGATTTGCCCAGTGCAATGTGTCTTTTGATTTCCCGACTGCTGCTTCCGTGGGCGTTGATTGTGGATCCAAGGAAAATGAAATCCTTGACAGCTTCAGTCTTTTCTCCGTTTATCATATGTTGCTTGTTGGTGAGGATTTTTGTTTTGTTTATGTTGAGGTGTAATCCATACTGAAGGCTGTGGTCTTTGGTCTTCATCAGTAAGTGCTTCAAGTCCTCTTCACTTTCAGCAAGCAAGGTTGTGTCATCTGCATAATGCAGGTTGTTAATGAGTCTTCCTCTAATCCTGATGCCCCGTTCTTCTTTATATAGTACAGCTTCTCGGATTATTTGCTCAGCATACAGATTGAACAGGTATGGTGAAAGGATACAACCCTGACACACAACTTTCCTGACTTTAAACCATGCAGTAGTCCGTCACTCTGTCTGAACAACTGCCTGTTGATCTATGTGCAGGTTCCTCGTGAGCACAATCAAGTGTTCTGGAATTCCCATTCTTTGCGAAGTTACCCATAATTTGTTCTGATCCACACAGTCCCTGGCTAATGATATATTCTGGTTATGACAAACTGCATGTATGACCATCTATTTTTTTTTTTTTTTTTTTTTTTTTACAATTTGTGTATTTTTTTATGTGTGTATATGTGTATTAAAATGTATCTAAGTTTATACGTAATGTTCCCAACTCCTAAAGATAAAATCAGATTTATAAAGATACTGATAATGAAAGGCAATAATAATGAAAACTAAACAAAAAAAAAAAAAAAAATGAGGTATTCAACTTAGATCGGAACTGACTTAATATGGAGTCGTTGGAATGGAATCCTGTTGTAAATTGGAGACTACCTGTAGATATAAAATCTACTCATTATGAGGAATATTGAAGCTGAGTAAGGAGATAGGGAAGGATGGGGATGATTATTTTCGGATGGGGGTGGGGTGTCAGGGAAGGCCCCTGAGCTGAGGCCTAAAGGAAGTGAGGGAGCAAGCCACTGGAACATGTGGGGGAAGAGTGTTCCAGGCAGGAGTAGCAGGTGCAAAGGCCCTGAGGCAGGAGCGGGTGTAGTAGGATAACCTGTGTAGCTGGAGAAAGGAAAGAGAGTGATAGAAAATGAGGTCAGACAGGAAACTGGGGGCCTTGTGTTCTACAAAAGGGTCCATAGTGACACCAAACTTTGTTTTGGGGGTTTGTCAAATTCTGAATCTTTCCCTGTATTTGCCACTACAACATCGTATTTGCCTCTTGTCTGTCATTTAATTCCATCCGCCTTCTCATCAGTGACCCTGTGTTTGACCATCTCTCTTCTGATCCTGATTTCTGACCCTGCCCTACATCTTTCTCCCTCATCTCTTTCTATCCCCCTGTTCCCTCTGTGTCCCAGTCACCAGCTCATCCTTTTTCTCCCTCTCAAGGTTCAAGGATGGCCCAGCCCCTGCACTTGAACCATCCCACCGCTGTGGTGAGTGGCTAGCCTTGGACCTGGGTGGGGCAGCCAGCTGGGCTGGGTTGTAAAGGGTGTGGGAGGTAGTTTGGGCCACATGCCCCAGACAACTCCTGGGTTCTGTTTCAGATGACCAACCCTGGGCCCGGCCCCCTAAGCCCCCCACTTTTGGGGAGTTCCTATCCCAGCACAAAGCTGAGGTCAGCAGACGCAGGAGGAGAAAGAGCAGCCGTCCTCAGGCCAAGGCTGTCCCCCGTGCCTACAGGTGGGCACCCTGTCCCCAGTATGTCCACACCTGTAGTGGGGCTGTGGCTCTGGCCCCTGTCCTCTTCCCTGATCTGTGTGTGTCTGTGTGGGTTTATAGGTCCCTGGGTGGTGCACATGGTTTGCAGTTGGCTGTTAACTAAAGGTTGGCAGTTTGAGCTCACCCAGCGGCACCATGGAAGAAAGGCCTGGCAGTCTGCCTCTGTAAAAATCACAGCCAAGAAAACCCTGTAGAGCAGTGGAGCAGTTCTACTCTGTAACACATGGGGTTGCCGTGAGTTGGTATCGACTTGACAGCAGTGAGTTTGGATTTTTTGGTGTTGGTATGGATATATCTGCGTGTCTCTTTCCATGTCTCTCTCTACGTCTGTGTCTGTCTTGGTCTTGGGCCTCTCTCTCTGATCTCTCTTGATCTGGCCCTTTGTTTTGTGGGGCTGGGGTCTGGGTCTCACCTCAGCCCTCTTCTGTTCCTTCCACCCTTCCCACGTATCTCCCCTTCTGCCATGTGGCTCCCCCCCCTTTCATCTGTCTGTCCCTGCCACCTGGGGCCACATGCCACCATCCCCTCCTCACCGCCAACTGCTCCAGCAAGCCTGGGTCCTCGTGCTGAAGCCCCCAGCCCCTACCCCTCAGTTGAATCCTGCAGCTCTTCCTGTCCACCTGGGCCTTACCCCTTCCTCCGCCCCCTCCAGCGACCACGATGACCGTTGGGAGACAAAGGAGACAGTGTCCCTGGCCCCTGAGCCCCCCCAGCCCACTCCCCCCGAGGAGTTGCACACACAGGTATGGCTGGGCTGTCATCTCAGGGTGGGGGGTATGTGGGTGCTGAGGGCCCAGCATCCTTTCACTCACCTGCCTTGTGTCCCTCGCAGCCACCCGAGGCTCCTGCCCCTGCCCACCGGCCTCCTGAAGACGAGGGGGAGGAGGACGAGGGGGAGGAGGACGAGGGGGAGGAGGACGAGGAGTGGGAGGACATAAGTGAGGACGAGAGTGAGGAGGAGGAGGAGATGGAGGAGGATGAAGAGGGTGCGGAGGAGGAGGAAGAGACTGCCCCAGACCACCACCCCCAAGAGGCCGACTCCACTGGGCACCCTGCCAGTGAGCCGGCCGACCCAGCACCTGCCACGCCCGAGGAGTCCCTGCTGCTTGTCCCGGCCCCTGCCACACCGACCAGCCCCTTCTCGCCCCCTGGGGGCCACCAGCCTGTATCCGACTGGGGTGAAGAGATGGAGTTGAACTCCCCCCGGACCACCCACCCGGCTGGTGCCCTTTCTCCGGGTGAGGCCTGGCCTTTTGAGAATGCATGAAGCTGGCTGCCTATGGGTGTGCTCAAGGGGTGCGGTGGTGGGCAGAGCCCCCTAGGGGGCTGGGCCTCAGGACCCCAGCCCCCCCCACAGCCCTGGTGGCTGGGAAGGGCAGTCCAAGCTTCTCTCTGTACTGCCAGTCCCCTCCCCCACCTCCGGCTCCCATTTCTGGAATGCCCACCTCGAGATTCTGCCCTTGACCCAGGCCATTCCCAATAAAGAATTCACATCCTCAAATGACATTCCCCAAAGTGTGTCCTTCAGCCCTCTCTAACTCCTTCAGAGTGGCTGTCTTGGGGTGGGGGTGGGGGGATGTGTGCAGGGGAAGGGGCTGACTGGGCCTCCCCCTTTCCCAGGAGGTGACCAGCCGGCCTCTGCCTCCGTGGAGAGTGGGCCCAGCCTCCCAGGAAGCCAGAAAGCTGAAGAGAAGGGGTCTGAGGCAGCTTCAGGTGGGGAGTGGGCGGCGAAGGCTGAGGCGGTGAAGTCTTCCTCTTCCCTCAGGGCCGGAGGGGTAGGAGGGGTTGGGAGGAAGAGGATGTGGTCTGTGTAGGGGTAGGGTAGGAGCTGGGGGTGGTGGTAGCATGCTTTGCGGAGCTTGGCAGGGCCAATGACTTCACGGATGGGGTAGGGCCAGGCTAAGGTGGTGAAGCTGTGGGAAGGACTAGCCTTTTGGGGCCAAGCAAATGGGAGGTGTGTGTGTGTGTGGGTGGGTGGGTGGGCGGTGGAGCAAGGATAGGATCCGAATTTTGAAGCCGGGTTTTGGAAAGCAATCTAAAGGCTATGTGGTGGGGGGGCTGTGTTCTTTGGGAGCACCTAAAGGCTGGATTAAAAAGTAGAATTGGACTCAGAGGTAAATAAGAGTAGGGTAGGGATGGATTAAGGGGTTTAGCTGTGGGTGGCGTTACAGTTTTGAGGCGCAACCAAGTAGGGGCAAATTAGGATAGAAAATGCGGACCTGATGAGAATTTGGGGGCAGACCCCTAATTGGCCCAACTGAGTGGGAACAAAAGGCGGAACTCTTTCACCTCCCCCCGGTGGTAGCCAGGGAGCGACCCTGCCCCACCCACTCCATGGGAGCGAGGCTGCGAAGCAGGGACCACCTCCCCTCTCCCCTGGAGTGGGATTAGGTTTGGGAGGCAGTCAAGGTAGTTCTGGTTCGAATGTCAGATGAGAGGAAGGAAACGGGAGGGCAGATCCGGTGGGGGTAGCTTGATGGAGGTTGACTCAGACTGGGAGACGGGGTTGTGGCTGTGGGGTCCGAGGGGACAGAGTTTAGGGCCATGTGTTCGTGGGTGTCTGTCACTGCGCCTCACCAGTGTTTCCTTGGTTGTAAGCAGGGTGTATGTTGCAGGGTGAATGCTGCTTCGTGGGTCCCCTGAGCGGATTAAAGAAGCCAAAGCCTCGTAAACAGCTTAGCACGGGCCAAGCTGCTGCACTGGGATGAGGGGCGGGGCTGGACAGAGAAGGGTGTTCCGGGCCCAAGTGGAGGGCACGGGGCTGGGGTGGGGAGATTGTTGTCCCTTCGCTGACCGCCTCTTCTCTTTCCAGAGGCAGGCCCCGAGGCCCATGAGACGGCGGAGATCACCGACTTCCAGAGGGTGCGTTTCTGCAAGGTGGTGGCGGCCGCCCCGCCCCCCGGGGCCGCTCGCTGACCGCGCCCGCCGGCCTGGCCTCTCCGCTCCGCACTAAGCTCCTGCCGCCGCGCTCCTCTGTCCTCTGCTTTTGCCACACGCCAGCCAGGAGAGGGTTAAATGTAAGGGGGGAGGAGCCAGGGGCAGGGAATGCGGTGGGGCCGGGACTGTTGTCCAGCCCCAGCAATGGGGGGAAATCGAGGCACCTGGGTGGGCTGAGCCGCCCCGAGGCACACACGTGTGGAGGCCGTGGGGTACTAAGAGCCTGTCCCCAGACAGAATTTCCTGCCTCCAGCCGCTAACATTTGGGTTATGGCAAACAGCCAGTGACTCTTAACGGACTTGAATCAAACGTAGTGCTTCCGCTAACCTTTGAACTGTGTTCCTGAGGGGCAGGCCGGGCTGCCTTGCTTTTCGGGCTTTTCCGAGGCGGGAGGAAGGGGATCTTCTTCACCTCTTGATACGCCTTCCCTCCCCACTCCTGCAGGCCTCCCCGAATTCCTGAAGACGCTGCTGGGAGGGTCCTGAAGCATCCTCGCCTTGATAGGGGGGCAGGAGGAAGTTTATCCGGATTTCTGGGCTGTGCTCCTTCCTCTCCAGAGCCCGCCCTGGACCCCATGGCTCTAGGGAGAGGAAAACTATGTGGATGTGGGGGGTAAGAGCTGGGGCAAGGGGCGTGGCTGGGACGTGGGACGGAGCTGGGACCTCCGGGCATGAGGTTGGGCCTCTGGACTCAGGAAAGGGCGGCTGAACGTAGCGGGAGGAGGAGGCAGGTCCCGCTGGGGGCTTTGTTTGGGTGCTTGCGCGGGACCGGAATTCTGGAAGGCGGAGTTAGATTGTGGGGCAGGGCTAAGATGTAGGGGTGGGGTCAGGCCTATGAGAGCGGGTTAAGATGGGAGTTCTTTACACTGATGTGGGGCGGGGCCACAGGCGGGGGGCGTGGTCAGAGTGCAGTGCTGAGACCAGCAGAGTGAGGTGAGGAGGAGAAAAGGGGTGGAGCCTGGGCTAGAGATGGTTGAGGCTAGAGCTGAACAGAGGGCTAGTCAAATAGTGGTTTAAGGGAGAATTGCAACTGGGGCAAGGCTGCGTCTAAGGAGGGGCAGGACTGAACGGCAGCGGAGTCCGGAGGCGGGGCTAGATGCCTGGATGAAGCGCTTGTCAGGAAAGGGGGCGGGGCTAGGGAAAGTGGAGGAGGCTAGAAATGGGGGCAGAGTTCGAATTTTAGAGGCCCGTGTGGCTAGTGGTTTAAGAATTTGGCTGCTAAGAGCTGCTAACAAAAAGATCGACAGTTCGAAGCCACCAGCCATTGCTTGGAAACTGTATGGGGCAGTTCTATTCTGTCTTACAGGGTCACTGAGTCAGAATCGACTTGACAGCAACGGGTTTTTTTTTTTTTTTTTTTTAATGTAACACAAAGGAGTTCTGCTGGTGGTGGTGGTGGTTAAGCACTCTGCTGGTAACTGAAAAGTTGGCTTGAACCCACCAGCAACTCCGCGGGAGAAAGATGTGGCAGTCTGCTTCTGTAAAGATTACACCCTTGGAAACCCTATGGGGGAGTTCTCCTCGGTCCTGTAGGGTTGTTGTAAGTCGGAATCGACTCTAGAGCAGTGAGCTTGGTTTTGGTTTTGGGGTATAACACTGGATCGTGGCAGGAGTTAGCTGGGGACGAGGGCCAAGCACTGCACTTAGAAAAAAGAGATAGTGAAGTGCTGGGGCGGGGTAGAGCCCAAAGGAGGCGTGGTTAGAGTGCTGTGGTTGGCCAGAGGATAAGCAGGGGGCGGGCCCAGAGGGCGGAGGAGGCCCGCCCACGCGGGGGCGTGGCCACGCTGTAGGGGGCGGAGTTGAGGGGGAGCTTGAGAACTCGGAGGTGGGCCGCGGGAGCGGGGCCTGGGAGGGGGCGGGCCGGCGCGTGAGGGCGGGGCCTTGCGGGCCGCGGCGCTGGGTCGAGTGGGCTGCGGGGATGCGGGGCACCAGCTGCGTGGGCGGCGGCGGCGAGAGCCCTGGTGGCGCGGGGCTGAGCGAGGGCCCGCGGGGCCGCTGGCTGCGCCTGGCTCCCGTCTGCGCCTACTTTCTCTGCGTGTCGCTGGCTGCCGTGCTGCTCGCCGTCTACTACGGTCTCATCTGGGTGCCCACGCGGCCCCCCGCGGCCCCCGCTGGCCCTCCGCCCAGCGCGCCCGCCCGGTGCGCCGCCCGCCCGGGCGCGCCGCCTGCCCCGGCACCCGCCGCCGCTGCCTCCTGCGCCCTGGGGGCCCCCGGCGGGCCGAGACCGCAGCTCGAACTGCCGCGGAGCCGCCGCCGCCGCCGCCGCCGCCGCCGCCGCCACAGCGACCCAGCCGCCGCCCGAGCCGCCTGATGCCGGAGAGACGCCCGAGGCCGCGGGGGCGAGGACCCGGGTAACCCTCCGCCCCCACCCCGGTTCAGACCACTGGCGCTTGAGATGCGTCGTCCGGCTCCCTCGTAATGGCATCGCCCAGCGTCTCTGAAACCATCAGCCTGAAGAATGGGGTAGAGGGCCTCGGCGCGCCGCCCTTCGCAGCTCCGCGGTCAGGCCGGGTCCTCTCCATCTGGCAGATCTGTCCCCTGTCCCCTGATCTCTGTTCCCTGACCCTAACCTCATAGGATTCTGGGCACCAGAGCCGACAGCAGGTACCCTCTTCTCCCTGAATCACCGTGTCCATCTGTTTATCTGCAATAAACTCCAGCACCACCTGCGTCTCGTGCTGTGTTGTGTTTTTTGGAGAGGGGCCTTCAAAGTTTGTGAGCGGAAGTCCTTTCTAGGGTCTGACCTTTGTCTCTGGTGAGGCAGTGTAGTCTTTTCCCCTTCCTTAGAGTAGTCCTTCTCTTCCTCCTCTGCTCCCATGTAGGTTTTTGGTTGGTGTGGGGAGAAGAGACTTATGTGCAGTAGGGCAGTTGAAGGTCAGACAGTGCGAAGGGCTTCCCAGTTGTGGCATGCTTGGGGTAGAGGACAAGAGCCTTTCTGGAGAGAGGCACAGGGCCTCCCTTCTCTTACAGCACAGGAGACGGGAGGAGAGGTGGGGTTCTGGGAGTTGCTGTTGTTTTAATTATGATGTCCAGGACCGAGGCTAAGTCACTCTGACCTCTCAGGATGCTGTTGTGGGGTGCCATTGAGTTGATTCCCACTCATAGTGATCGTATAGAGTACAACTGCCCCATAGGGTTTTCTAGGCTGTAGTCCTTACTGGAGGAGACGTCCAAGAGTTTCTCCTTCTGAGTGGCTGGGTGGGTTCGAATCTTTTTGGTTAGCAGCTGAGCGCTTAACCATTGCACCTCCAGGACTCCTCAGGATGCTACTGGGAGGGAAAGATTTCGTCCCTTCTTCCTGGGGTCAGAGGGATGATGGTGGTGGTGGGGCTGCTCTGCCCCCTCAAAACCACAGAGGAACTAATTAAAGCCCGGTGCTGCCTTTGAAGATTTCTACACCCCCTGGGACGGCAGTGCTGCTGGGAAACCAAGGTTGGGAAACTTGGGTCTGGTTCCTGCTGAAGGAGTCAGAGGTGGTTGGTCTCTTTTCCCACCTGGAGACTGAGGCTTGGCTCTGGGCAGGGCCTGGGGCCTGGCACATGGGAAGCTGGTTTTCTGTCCAGCCGTCCCTCTTGAAATGGAGACTTTCCCAGGAGAGTGAAACTGAGCCTCCTGCCTCAGACTGGGACTTCTGCGGATATGGTCAGGGCTGGGAATGTTGGTGACTCAGCTTCCCTCCCCTCCCATCCTCTACTCCCTCACCACTGCCCTCTCTACACCCAGAGGGAGTAGGTATACGAGACTAAAGGAAAACTCAGGAAGCCAGTACCTTTTTACAGTCAACAGAGGGTGGTGGTTCGGGGCACTGATTTTGGGGCCAAACTGCCCAGGGTCACATCTCAGCTCTTCGTCTCAGCCGTGTGACTCTGGGCAGGCTATCTCTCTGAGACTGTAAAATGAAGATGATAATAGTACTTAATAGAGTTCTTCTGGGGATTAAATAGTGATCTGAAGCCCTTAGAACAGTATCACATGTTCTCTGTCTCCATCCCTCTCCATCCCTCAGAGCTTTAAAAAGCAGAGCTTGGATCCTGAGGGGTAAGTCAGCTCAGAGCCTTGAACCCCAGCAAATGGTGAGTAAGAGGGAGGGACCTCTTCATCTCTGTTCCCACTAGTCCCCCTCTTTCTGTTTTCCAGCTTTCTTCTTCCAGCCCTGTTTTTCCGTGATCTCCCTCTCTCCGTGTCTCTGTGTCTCCTTCTCCACCTTCACTTCTCTCCCCCATTTCCTTTCTGTCTGTGTCTGTCTCTCTGTTGCTGTCTCTGAATCTTTGTGTCTGTGTCTCTCCCTGATGTTTCTCAGTATTCTTTCTGTCAATCTTTTTGTCTCTGTGTCTCTCTCAAATGTCTCTCAGTATTGTCTCTGTCTCTCAGTCTTTGTGTCTGTGTCTCTCCCTGATGTTTCTCAGTATTCTTTCTGTCAATCTTTTTGTCTCTGTGTCTCTCTCTGATGTCTCTCAGTATTGTCTCTCAATCTTTGTGTCTCTCCCTGATGTCTCTCAGTATTATCTCTGTCTCTCAGTCTTTGTGTCTCTGTGTCTCTCCCTGATGTCTCTCAGTATTGTCTCTGTCTCTCAGTCTTTGTGTCTCTGTGTCTCTCCCTGATGTCTCTCAGTATTGTCTCTGTCTCTCAGTCTTTGTGTCTCTGTGTCTCTCTCTGATGTCTCTCAGCATTGTCTCTTTGTCTCTCAATTTTTCTGTCTCTGTGTCTCTTCTTGTTGTCTGTCAGTACCGTCTCTGTCTCTCAATCCTTGTGTCTTTATGTCTCTCCCTAAGTCTCTCAGTATTGTCTTTCTGTCTCTCAATCTCTGTGTCTCTCCCTGATGTCTCTCACTCTGTACCTGTCTTACTCTCTGTCTTGGCTCTGTTGCTCTCTCCATCTGCCCCACGCTTCTTTTGTTTCTTCTCTCCCCGTCTCCCCTCAACACCATCTCCCCACCTGGCTCTCCCTTTCCTGTCCCGCCTTCATTCTCGTCTCTCCCCTAGTCTCAGCCTGCCACCCACTCCCCCATCTCCTCCCCTTTCTCCATCTCTCTTCTCTTTCCTCTTTCTCCTGGTCTCTTCTGGTTGCTATCTCTTAATCTTTCAGTTAACACATACTTGTTGGGCACCTACCGTGTGCCAGATCATAGTTTAAGCACTGAGGATACAGCAGTGAACAAAACAGGTAAAAATCCGTGCCCTCTATGGAGCTGACATATTAGTGGGGAGACAGACAAAAGATATGCTTAATACATTAAAAACATTGTTATGTCAGATTGAAGGAGCCCTGGTGGCACAAGGGTTAAATGCTTGGCTGCTAACTGGAATGTTGGCTGTTCAAATCCACCCAGTGGCTCTGCAGGAGAAACACCTGGCGATTTGCTTCCGTAAATATTGCAGCCGGTAAATAATCAGGCTATGAGTCAGAACCAACTCAACAGCATTCAACAACAACAACATATAAGACCAAATGGGTATTTTAAAGCATATATGAGAAGGTTAAGGAGCAGGGAGATTAAGTAAATGGAAGTGAAACAACTAGAACAGAAATAAGGAGAATATTGGCACAATGTGAAGAATGTAACTGATGTCACTGATCAGTATGTCTAGAAACTGGAATGGGAGCGGGTTTTGCCGTTATACGTTCACTAAAAGTAAAGAAGGAAAGATTACAGCCAAGAACACTGTATGGGGCAGTTCTGCTTTGTCACATGGGGTCACTGAGTCGGAAACAACAGTACACAACAACAGCGTCCAATTGAGTTGGCAACTGGTTTTTGTTTGCTTGTTTATGTCAATAGTAATATAGTAATAAGCACAAAGGAGAAAAAGGAAGCAGGGAAAAAGCGATAGGGAGCAAGGGAGTTGGTTACTATTCTGCATAGGGTGGTCAGGGACGGGACGCTTGGTAGAAGCCTGAAGGAGGTGAAAGGTGGAGAGCCATGCAGGTATCTAGAGGGAGAGCATTCCAGGCAGAGGGCACAGCCAGTGCAAAGGCCTTGAGGCTGGTGGTGCTTGGCTTGTTCAAAGGACAGCAAAGAGGCCATTGTGGCTGGAGCAGAGCGAGTGAGGGGGAGAGTGGGAGGAGGGGAGGCAAGAGAGATACGGGGCAGATCTTGTAGGGCTTCTTGGGCAGTGGTGAGGAATTTGACTGAGACTCTGAGTGAGACAGGAACCACTGGAGGGCTGTGAGCAGAGGAGGGGAGGGAGCTGACTTAGGTTTTCACAGGCAGGGTGCCTCTGGTGGCTCCGTGGGAAATGGCCTGTGGGGGCAAGGATGGGAGCTGGAAGCCCACTGAGGAGACCATTGTTAGGTTCAGTTGAGGGATGATGGTGGCTGGACCAGGGTGGTGGCTGGGGAGGGGAAAAGTTGTCACAATCTGCATATATGTGTGTTTATTGTGTTAAAATACATATAAAACTTACCATTTTAACCACTTTAAAGCGAACCATTCAGTGGCGTTTATATACACAAAGCAGTGCAACCGTCACCACTGTCTACAGTAAAACCTGCAAAGGCCAGAAGCTGTGTGAGGCGGAAACCTGTCAGAGAAGGAAAACTCAAACATTTCCCACGAAAATGAGTGGTGGAAGAGTGGTTAAGATTACATCCTGTCAAAGGCGGAAAACTTGTGAGACCTGGAAAAACAAGGCAGTCCCAGAGAGTTCCAGCTCTTACAGTTTTCACTGTATAACAGAACATTAAAAAAAAAAAAAAAAAAAAGTACCAATTAAACAGTTGCTCCCCACCTTAACCCCCAGTCCCCTGACAGCCACTAATCTGCTTTCTGTCTCTATGGCTTTGCCTACTCTAGGCATTTCATGTCAGTGGAATCATACAATATGTGATATTTTGCATCAGGTGTTTTTCATTCAGCATCATGTTTTCGAGGTTCATCCACTTTGTAGCATGTGTCAGTACTTCTTTCCTTTTTATGGCTAAACAACAGTCCATTATATGTATATACAGGAGCTCTGGTGGCGCATTGGTTAAGAGCTCAGCTGCTAACCAAAAAGGTCAGCAGTACAAACCCACCAGCCACTCTGCGGAGAAAGATGTGGCAGTCTTCCAAGATTGCAGCCTTGGAAACCCTATGAGGTGGCTCTACTTTGTCCTATAGGGTCGCTATGAATCGGAATCAATGGCAGTGGGTTTGGTTTTTATATGTATATACGGAAGGAGCCCTGGTGGTGCAACGGCTAAGCACTCGGCTGCTAACTGAAAGGTTGATGTTTTGAACCCACCCAACAGCTCTGTGGGAGAAAGACCTGGCGATCTGCTCCCAAAGATATTTAAAAAAAAACCAAAACCCATTGCCGTGGAGTCAGTTTTGACTCACCTAAAAACTCTATGGGAGCAGTTCTGCTCTGTCACATGGGGTCACTATGAGTCAAAAATCGACTCAATGGCACCCAATAACAGCAACAACGTATGTATATACTACATTTGTTCACCCATTCATTCGCTGGTGGACATATGGGTTGTTTTCTAGCTTTTGACTATTGTGAATAGGGCTGCTATGAGCCTTTGCGTACAAGTATTTGTTTAAACATGTGTTTTCAATTCTTTTGGGTATATATCCAGCAGCGAAAACTGTTGGGTCATGTGGTAATTCTATGTTTAACTTGTTGAGGAACTACCAAACAAAATCTGTATATATTTTGAAGGCAGGACCAACTGGGTTGGCTGTGAGTGAGAGAGAGAGAGAAGGCTGACGGGCACCTGGGTGGCTGGTGGGCCCCTTGTTGAGCTCAGAGACTGGGGGTATCAGGGTTAGTACCTTTACTACTTTCTTCTTCTCTTCCTTTCTCTTTCCTCCCCACTTGCGGGGTTCTCTCCCCCATGTCTCTTCTCTGTCTCTCCCTTTCTTTCATCCCTGAAACAATTCTAAAGTATATTGACAACTGCCGCGCCCCACACCACCACTGCTTTCTGGAGTCATTGAGGCTGGACGAACCCTTGAAACTATTGCCCTGAGATCATCTTTAAACCTTAAACCAAAAATATCCCCTGAAGTCTTCTTTAAACCAAACAGTAGTTTAGCTTTGTTAGTAAAGAATGTCTGCCCTGATATTTACCAAAACAAAAAATAATAATAAATGAGCCAATTGGTAAAAAATACAAACACACACACACACACAAAACAAAACAAAACAATACTTTCATGATCCTCAAAGATGCTACATTCAAAATGTTGGCGTTACAGAGAGTCCCTGATGGAGCAGGAGAAAGGTGGGGTGCAGAACTCAAATTCTAGTAAGAAGACCAGACTTAATGGTCTGACTGAGATTGGAGGGACCCCGGAAAGCATGGCCCCTGGATTCTCTTCTCAGCCCACAACTAAAACAATCTCCAAGGTTAACTCTTCAGACAGGGATTGGACTGGACTGTGGGACATAAAGTGATACTCGTGAGGAGTGTGCCTCTTAGCTCAAGTAGATACAAGAGGCTAAACGGGCAGCTTCTGTCCGGAGGTGAGATGGGAAGGCAGAGAGGGTTAGGAGCTGGTTGGATGGACATGGGGAATCAGGGGTGGAAGGCAGAGTGTGCTGTCACAGTATGGGGAGAGCAATTAGGGTCACATAACAATGTAGGTATAAATTTTTGTATGGGGGAAAAAACACAAAGCGTTGGCCATGACTGCAGTCATTTCAAGGTTTGACTGGAAGAAGCTCTCATTCCCAAGGTACTCACAGTCAGTAGGGAAGACATGGTTCCTCGAAGACTCTTGGTCAGAGGCCTCCCTCAGCTCCTGGCCGCAAGGGCCTCTCAATCAGGCAGTTGGTAAAATGCAAGCTGGCTTTCATCAGTGTGAGCTGGGGAGAGAGCAAGAGAGGACTGGCAAGATGAAGGGCAGATTCTTTTTACACCCTAAGGTGGCAAGTGATACCCCGATTGTTTCCTAATATTTGTAGCACACACTCAAGGGAATGGTTATGCACAGGAGGTGGGGGTCATTGGGAGAATCTTAGAAGCTGTACTAAACAGGCTTCACCCTCTATAAGGACAATTGACTCCAAGCACAACTGGACTCTACAGAGGTCCCTCTGCTCTCCAGCCTAGTCACAATCAATGCCACCACCATGCTTGCAGCAAACACTCCCTGGAGAGAAACAGGCACGTGGTAGAATTTTCTCTGCCTCGGGTGCTTCTGCAAACCCATTATGCTGCTTCTTTCTGGTCATTCAGTCAAAAGTCTTTCCCGTTTCTTAACAGGAGCAGAGCCCTTCCATCGATATTAGGCCCATCGCAGCCATTCCACCCACAAATTTAACAAATATCCCCAGGGGCATTGCTTAACTAGAATGGACTCCCCTCCCACCACAATGTATTTTCTTAGGATTTATTTATGTTTGAAACTCTTGAATTCTTAATATGTGTGCTTTGCTAAAAAAAAAAAAAAAAAAAAGAATATCTGCCCTGAGCATTGGGCTCTTTTAAGATGTATCTATATGGGATCAAATTGACAACAGCAACTTGAAAGGTTAGATGGGAACTTTAGGGGTCAGTGGGTTTATGGTAACTGGGGAGGAAGAACTCAGAAAAGGAGGGTGAGAATGGTTGCACACCTCGAAGAATGTAATCAGTGTCACTGAATTGTACATGTAGAAACTGTTGAATCAGGGTATGTTCTGTTGTGTATATTCTCAACAACAACAAAAATAAATTATTAAACAAAACAAAACGAAAGCTCCCCAAACCCCAGCAGCTTCCCACATCCCAGTCCAGGGGAAACTTGAGGAGATTAATTCCTGTCCTTTTTAGGTTTTAGGGTCTCAAAAGCTTTCAAAAGTCTCCTATGATGTCACCTCTCTCCTCAGTCTCCTTATCTGGAAAAGGGGAGAATAGTAGTCTTTGCTTTACAGAAGGGTTGTGAAGAGTCAATGCCAGACCTGCATAAAGCTTTCAGCACAGGGCTGGGAACAGTCAGAGCCCAACGATGGAGGTGACCACCCCCTTCCCCCCAGGCCACTTTGGTCCAGCCCTGTGCCTGGTGGTGCTGGGGATATGGCAGTGATGGCCCTGCCTTCATGGGCCCACAGTCCAGTGGGAGAGACAGACCCGTCCCCAGACAGTGACAACCCAGAGTGGTCAGGGATAGAATGGGGGAGCCCAGGAGGCAGGGGGCACCTGATCAGCCTGGAGGTCAGGGAGGGCTTCCTGGAGGAGGCTCCCTAACCATATTGTTCAGAGGTGACTTGTTTCTGTGAGTCAGGCAGCTTGACTTGGGGAAGGGAAGATGGTAATGCATCAGTCAGGAGGGGCTTGGTTACAAGTAACAGAAACCTCCAACTCTACATGGCTTAAAAAAAAAAAAGTTACGCCCATCCAGTCGATTCCAACTCATGGTGACCCCATGTGTGTTATAGTAATACTGTGTTCCTTAGGGTTTTTAATGGTTGTGATGTTTTGGAAGTAGATTGCCAGGCCTTTCTTCCATGGCACCTCTGGATGGATTCAAATTGCCAACCTTTTGGTGAGTAGCCAAGCTCCTAAGCGTTTGAGCCACCCAGGACTCCCTCTACCTGGCTTCGACCATAAGAAACTTTATTGGCTCACTACCCAGACTTAGCCAAATTTCAAGATTTGAGGGCACAGTCCTTCACAAGACTGCCTGCACTTCTGACATCAATTGCAAGGTTAGGAGGGTTTCTAAAACCACCCTCAGGTTTGATAATTTGCTAGAAAGATTCACAGAACTCACTGAAAGCTGTTATACTCACAGTTGTGGTTTATTACAGGGGAAGGCTACATAGCTGCAAAAATGGCGTGGTAGTGGTAACGTCAGAAGCCCTGGTGGCAAAGTGGTTAGAGCATTTGACTGCTAACAGAAAGGTTGGCGGTTCGAAACAACCAGTGACTTCACGTGAGAAAGATGTGGCAGTCTGCTTCTGTAAAGATTTGCAGCCTTGGAAACCCTGTAGGGTCACTATGTGTTGGAATCGACTTGACGCCAGTGGGTTTTAGTGGTAGCGTCAGAACACGTCTAACTTCAGGGGGGATAAAAGGCTGATCCCTAAGAGGTGGAGGTCAGCCATACCTCCACTCTCCAACCTTTTTACCAATTCTGACACCAGCCGTCCCTCCCATGGCACTCTCTACTTCTTCTCTGGGTTCGATAATCGGTTGCAATGGCCACACGGCATTCACAGACCATACTTACAGTTAAGTGGTTTATTAAGGAAGTAATAGGCTACAGCTTGGGATCAGGATCAGGAAGCATGTAGGCAAAGTCTCCCTTCTTCAGTGCAGGACGGCTCTCTCAGCTCCTCTTGGCCATGCAGGCCTCCTTTCAGCCCCCTCACGACAGGCTCCTCTTGGCCCTGCTGTCTGTCACCCTGGCTTTGCCACTGGGCCCCTTCTGGGCCTCTTGCTGTCTTCAGTGTTACAGCCCTTGACCCATGTTACAATTCTTTTAGGAGGTTCCTCACCTCCTCTCTCTCTCTATCGCTCAGCTTCTTCTCTCCTTTCTTCCTTTTGCTCCTTCCTGCTGCTTCTCTTCATGGCTTCTTTCTGTCCGAAAAACCTCTGTGGGGTTGATAGCATATTTACATAAAAAAACCCCAAACCAAACCCATTGCTGTTGAGTCAATTCCAACTCATAGCGACCTTACAGGATAGAGTAAAACTGCCCCATAGGGTTTGCAAGGAGTGCCTGGTGAATTTGAACTGCCAGCGTTTTGGGTAGCAGCTGTAGCTCTTAACCACTACACCACCAGCGTTTCACAAACTCCTCATCAGTTTCAAGGCATGGCCCTCCCACCAGGGCCACAAACTGACCAATCGCCTCTTCATAGGTCACAGACATTTCATTTACCTAGTAGGCTATGCAACACTTGAAGCGCTCACTTGTCTATGCCAAGAGATTTGGCGAACTGACTGGAAGAGATCCATATTTGTGCCCATTCCAAAGGTGATCCAACAGAATGCAGACATTTTTGAACGATATCATCAATATCACACGCAAGTAAGGTTTTGCTAAAGGTAAGTCAAAAGCAGTTGCAGCAGTACATCGACAGGGAACTGCCAAAAATTCAAGCTGGATTCAGAAGAGGATGTGGAATGAGGGATGTCATTGCTGACGTCAGATGGATCCTTGATGTCAGATGGATCTTTGATGTCAGATGGATCCTGGCTGGAAGCAGAGAATACCAGAAAGATGTTTACCTGTGTTTTATTGACTATGCAAAGGCATTTGACTATGTTGATCATAACAAATTATGGATAACATTGCGAAGAATGGGAATTCCAGAACACGTAATTGTGCTCATGAGGAACCGGTACACAGATCATGAGGCAGTCGTTTGAACAGAACAAGGGGATACTGAGTGGTTTAAGTCCAGAAAGGTGTGTGTCAGGGTTGTTATCCTTTCACCATATTTATTCAGTCTGTATGCTGAGCAAATAATCCGAGAAGCTGGACTATATGAAGAAAAATGGTGCATCAGGATTGGAGGAAGACTAACAGCCTGCAGTATGCAGATGACACGCAACCTTGCTTGCTGAAAGGGAAGAGAACTTGAAGCACTTACTGATAAAGACCAAAGACCACAGCCTTCAGTATGGATTACACTTCAACATAAAGAAAACAAAAATCCTCACAAATGGACCAATAAGCAACATCATGATAAATAGAGAAGAGATTGAAGTTGTCGAAGATTTCATTTTACCTGGATCTACAATCAACGCCCTTGGAAGCAGCAGTCAAGAAATCAAACAGTGTATTGCATTGGGCAAATGTGCTGCGAAAGACCACTTTAAAGTGTCAATTTGATGTCAAAGGTGCGCCTGACCCAAGCCATGGTGTTTTCAATCGCTTCATACGCATGTGAAAGCTGGACAATGAACAAGGAAGACCGAAGAAGAATTGACGCCTTTGAATTATGATGTTGGTGAAGAATGTTGAAGAATGTTAAATGGACTCCAGAAGAAAGAACAAATTTGTCTTGAAAGAAGTACAGCCAGAATGCTCCTTAGAAGCGAGGATGGCAAAACTTTGTCTCCTGTACTTTGGGCATGCTATCAGCAGGGACCAGTCTCTGGAGAAAGGCATCGAAAGAGAGGGTTAGTGAAAAAGAGGAAGACCCTCAATGAAATGGATTGACACAGTGGCTGCAACAATGGGCTCAAGCATAGCAACAGTTGTGAGGATGGCACAGGACTGGGTAGTGAATGGACTGGATGGCACCTAACAACAACAAACTAGGCTATAGTCCCCTGGTTTGCATAGACCATAGTCACTTCATTTGCATAGTCTATTGACTAATCCCTGCAAAGTGCATGCCAATCACAAGGCAGGCTGCAGCCCAGTGCCAGACAAAAAGTATCAAACCTCAAGTTGTTTAAGGTTACCTAGGAAATGCCAATCAATGGCCAGAGGCTTAGCGAGGGTAATGTCTCTAAGTTTTCATCCCCTCTCCTCCTTGATGCGTCGGGGGCTATCTGGCACTCCCTTGGACTTGCGCCTGGGAGCAAATGCCTCCTAATCCTCCATCCCTACTCCTCTGAATCAACCTGGACAAAAGTAACAAACCCTCTTGGGTGAAAAACTAGGGCAAAGGTAACTCCTCAGGGCTCGGGAAAAATCTCTCAAGCCGTTTTTCCAAAGAACCGAGGCAAAAGGCCACATAAAGGAACTCAATTCACCACAATATCAAAATCAGCCAAAGGAATAGATGTGTAGGGTAGAGTCAGGGAGGGTTCCAAACACGAAGCTTCAGTTGTCTTCAGGACACATTACCCTCCAGACTATAAATAGATATTTTGCAGAACTGGCTCTCTCTCTCCTCTGCACTCTTCCTGTTGCCTGACCTCTTGATCTTGGGAGGCAAGCCTGCAGGAGTCTCCTGCCTACCGCCTGACCTACAGGTTTGGATGTGTGACAACACGCACAGAGTATTGCCAACCCGGGAAGCTCGCCTGAGCCTCAGTGTCCATAGTTTTGACTAGGTCTTCATTGTTGTTGTTAGGTGCTGACGGGTCAGAGACCCTATGTACAACAGAACAGAACACGGACTGGTCCTGCATCATCCTCACAATTGTTGTTATGCTCATTATGTAGACATTATTGATCGATTGGTTGTCCATGTGATTGATCTTAGCCTCCAGGTCGACTGACACCATTTATCAGCTCTCCCAAAATTTGTATCCAGCCAGAACCTCAGAATGTGACTTTATTTGTAAACAGGGGCACTACAGATGTAATTAGTTAAGACGAGGTCATACTGGAGCAAGCTGGGCCCTCAATTCAATATGATGGCTGCCTTTTAAGAAAAAGAGAGGAGACAGAGACACAGGGAGAAGGCCGTGTGACAATGACAATGCAGCAGAGATTTGGCTGATGCCCCTACAAACCAAGGAACGCTAAAGATTGCTGGCAACACCTGAATCTAAGAAAGAGGCGTGGAACACATTCTCGTCTCAGAGGGAACCAACTCTGCTGATACCTTGATTTCGGACTCCCAGCCTCCAGAGCTGTTCGAGAATAAATTTTTGTTGTTTTAAGCCACCTAGTTTGTGGTAATTTGTTACGGCAGCCCTAGGAAATGAGTACACCACGTGATGCAAAAGCCCTTTCCTAAATCACACGGTCTTTCTGGTATGACCAACCTCCAACCTAAAACTATCAAGTGTGGCCAGACCCCACCCCAAACAAAGCCACTCCTAACAAGTAGGATATGTACATATACAAACATACATACATACATATATGTGTGTATATATATGTATGTACACCCAGGTAGTTCAGTCAGTGGAGCATGAGATTCTTAGCCTCGGGTGTGGATCTTCTGAAGCTCTGGTAGCCCGGTGGTTATGTGCTATGGCTGCTAACCAAAATGTTGGCAGTTCAAATCCACCAGCCGCTCCTAGAAAACCCTATCGGGCCTCTATGTGTCAGAATCGACTCGATGGCAATGGATTTTTGGTTTTATATATATATATATAAAATGTATGTCTATATATAGATATAGATATATCTTGCCTCCCAGAAGTCACAGGCAAAGGCTAGATCTCTCTTTGGGCAAGGCCATAGTCTTTTTTTCCTTTTTTTTTTTATTGTTGTAGTTTAAATGAAGTTTACACTTCAAGTTAGTTTCCCACACAAAAATTTATACATACCTTGTTATGTGAACCTAATTGCTCTCCCCTTAGTGTGACAGCACACTCCTCCTTTCCACCCCTGATTCCCCGTGTCCATTCAGCCAGCTCCTAACCCTCTCTGCCTTCCCATCTCCCCTCTGGACAGAAGCCGCCTGTTTAGTCTCTTGTATCTACTTGAGCTAAGGGGCTCACTCCTCACAAGCATCACTTTATGTCCCACAGTCCAGTCCAGTCCAAGGCCATATTCTTTATTACACATGCACATAACTGGGAGGGCTTTGGGTGATATACCAAAAAAAAAAAAAATCACTTGCTGTCGAGTCAGTTACAACTCACGGCAACTCCATGTATGTCAGAGTAGAACTGTGCTCCATAAGGTTTTCAGTGGCTGATTTTTTTGGAAGTAGATCACCAGGCCTTTCTTCTGTGGCACCTCTGGGTGGACTCAAACCTCCAACCTTTCGGTTAGCAACTGAGTTCATTTACGCTTTGCACCACCCAGGGACTCCAGAGGGGTGAAAATAGCCAGATCCTATTCCTAAGCCCTTGACCTAGTCAACCCTCATGGCAAGACTATGAGGCATGTACTATTATTATCCTCCATTTACTGATTTGGAAACTGAGGCTCAGAGAGGTGGAGTAACTTGCCTGGTGTTGCACAGCTAATAAGCAGTAGAACCAAGATTTGAGGGCTGGGCAGTTTGACCCCAAAGCCTATGCTTTGAAGCTCTCTCCAGTGTCATTGGGGACTTTGTCAGTTCAGGTCCTCTGGGAAGCAGATGCCAGAAAGAATTAGACATGAACAGAGTGTGACAGGTGGAGGGGAAGGAGAAGGATTTCGTGTGATGCCAGGCTGGAAGCTGTGAAATGAGAGAGGGAAGGAGGGTCTGAGTAGGAGGAGCCTCAAGTTGCCTCACAGTTCTGCGAATGTCTTGGCCAGGTCTATGTGGAGTCCTTAAGAGCCTCGGTAGCGCAAGTGGTTTGCAATTGGCTGCTAGCCTAAAGGTTGGCAGTTCTAACCTACCCAGTGGCACCATGGAAGAAAGGCCTGGTGATCTGCTTCTGTAAAGATTACAGCCAAGAAAACCCTATGGAGCACAATTCTACTCTGTAACACGTGGGGTCACCATGAGTTGGGGGCCGACTTGGATGCCAACTGACAACAAGAAGAAAAACGACGACGGGGAGTCCTTCAGTAGGTTGCCCAGCAGAGAAGCCTTGCGTTGGGTGGCAGAGGGCCGGCACTAATATCCGGTGTGGTCAGTCATTGACTGGGCGCAGCGAAGGGAAGCATGGGACTGGCACCAATGCAATGGTGCTGTCCATCAGCTGAGCACAGCAGCAGGGTCCCTTGAAAGGAGATCTGGTCATTGTCCCTTTTTGACCATCTCAGGGACCTAAACTGTTTCTGGTTCTTCTTGTGTGTAGTGCAGGGTCTGCCTCATCCCCAAGCGGCTTCCCCTAGGGGTGGTAGCCCAGGTGCTCACAAAGCCAAGCACCTGCCAGTTCCTCATTTCCATCCCTCCAAAAGAAGGTCTGGGTCCGACCAGGGAACCAAAGGTCTTTCCTTCAATTTGATTGGATCAAAATGTGTCACATGACAACCCCTGAACCAATGCCTGTGCCAGGGGAATGTCAAGTGCTGGTTGGTTAAGGCAGTGCTTCCTGCCTACTTACTGGCAGGGAGGGCGGGACTACTATGAAAGTTTAGACCAGTCCGGATCCAGCCCTGGAAGTGGTCTCAGCCAATAGCCAATAGACTTCCCAACCCCGCAGGTGACTGGGGCTGCCGAAAGGGGGCGCCCAAGAGCCATCGTCCTCCTGGATCCTGAAAACCTCCAAACGTGAAATCTGAAGGTACCGGAATACGTGTGGGTGCGCTTGTGAGAAGCCTGCTAATAGAATCCAAGATCCCTTATCCGCAATTCTGAATTCCAAAACGCTCTGACAACCAAAACCCATTTCTGAGGGGTTAATTTTGGACCAGTCTCAAGTGGCGGCAAATCAACCAACATGAGTTATTTATACTTACCTCCTTTGGTGTGAATATTCACACATTTTCTGGCACAAATATTAACATATCTGGAGGGAAGAGTGGCCTCAGACCCTTGGGAGTATTATGTTACATAATATATGTATTTGCTTAGAATTATCTTTCTAAAATTGGAGCAATTCTGAATCTGGAAACGCATCTGTCTCAAAGGCTTCAGCTAAGGGATCTGGACCTGTCAGTTGGCATTTTTCCAGGCCTAGATTCAGCTTAATTATGTGTTCAACATTTATTTAATGGCTTTGGGGAAAAGTAATTTTCCATTATGAGTTTTTAAAATACAGAATGACATTCATTTGCTAAGTGCCTTTTATTAAAGAGCAGCTATTTTTAGTGGTGTGTGTGTGTGTGTGTGTGTGTGTGTGTGTGTATGAAAGGGTGTCTGTGTGTTTGTGACTGTGTGAGTGGTATGTATGTGTATGTGTGAACATGTGGGTCTGTGTGAGAGTTTGTGTGTGTATGTGCAAATGTTTGTTGGTGTCTGTGTTGGTGGCGCAGTGGTTAAGAGCTCAGCTGCTAACCAAAGGTTGGCAGTTTGAATCCACCAGCCGCTCCTTGGAAACCCTATAGGGCAGTTCTGCTCTGTCCTGTAGGGTTGCCATAAGTCGGAATTGACTCAACGGCAACGGGTTTGGTGTTTTTTAAGGGTGTGACTGTGTGAAAGTGTGCATTTGTGTGTATGTCTAACTGTGCATATGTGTGAGTGTGACTGTCTATGTGTGAAGTGGTGTGAGGATGTGTGTCTGTGTGTGTGAATATGTGGGTCTGTGCGAGACTTGTGAATGTGTATGCAAGTGAGTTTGTGTCTGTGTGCTTGTGTGTGTGTGTGTTGGTGTCTATATGACTGTGTGTGACAGTATGTGTGTGCATGTCTGATTGTGTGTCTTGTGTGAGTGTGTATTTGTGTGAGTGTGACGGTGTATCTGTGAGGATATGTGACTGTGTGTGTGAATACCTGAGTCTGTCTGAATGTGTGTGCAAGTATGTTTGTGCCTGTGTGAGTGTGTGTGTCTGTGAGTGTGCGTGAGAAGAGGCATAGTGCAGGGTTTAAAGTTTATATGCTGAAATGCAGTCCTCATTTCAAGCAACGATCTCTGCCTTGGTTTTAGAATTTCAGCGGGCTCTACAACATTAGTTAACTCAGCGGAGAAATTTTGTGTTGACAGGCAATACCTTTTATTTCCACTAGAGGTCGCCTGTCTACTTGGGCCAGAAGAAACTTATTTTCTACATTTTTGCTGTTTAATTCCTGGGAGTTTGCAGATCCTTGCAGAGAGGTGCAAGAGGTGGGGGTGGAGGGGGTGGGAAGGTGAAGGTGGAACGGTGGGAGGTGGAGGCAAAGAGGTGGGGAGGGGGAGAGGAAGAGGTGGGGAGGGGAAGAGGAAGGGGTGGGGAGGTGCAGGTGGAAGAGTGGGGAGGTGGAGGTGGAGAGGTGGAGGTGGAGGGATGGGGAGGTGGAGGTGGGGAGGTGGGGAGGTGTAGATGGAGGGATGGGGAGGTGAAGTTGAGGGGGCAGGTTAGCAGCCACCTTCAGCTCACCTTGGCTGTATGTAAGCAGTGGGTCTGACACTTGTTTGTCTCAGGACCCTTCATATGCTTAAAAATTCTTGAGGACCCCAAAGAGTTTTTGTTTACATGGGTTATATCTATCAATATTTGTTTACCACTTCATTGAAAAAACCCATAATAAACCCATTGCATCTTAACATAAATAACATTTTAAATAAAAATAACTATTTTCCATTAAAAAAAAAAAAAACTTTGTGAGAAGAGTGGCCTTGTTTTCTGTTTGTGAGTTTCCCTTTACTATCTGGGTCAGTAGAGCTGGATTCTCATAGCTGCCTCTCATTCCACTGCTGTAATATCACACATCATGTAGCCTCTTGGAAAAATCCAGTGTATGCTTGTCAGAGTGAAGAAGGCAAATAATATCTTACTATTATTATAGAAAAAGGAGCCTTGCCCAGTTAAGCTCTGGCTGCTATGAAAGGTCAGAGGTTTGAACCCACTCAGCGACTCCATGGGAGAAAAACAACAACAACATCAAAAAAAAAAAAAAAAGCCAAACCTGTTGCCATCGAGTTGATTCCGCCTCATAGCAACCCTATTGGACAGAGTAGAACTGCCCCTTAGGGTTTTCAAGGAGTGGCTGGTGGATTCAAACTGCCGACCTTCTTGGTTAGCCCCAAGTTTCTCCATCACTGCACCACCAGGGCTCCAAGGAGTGTTTATAGATGTAAGGTAATTAATTACCTTACCTTACATTATATCTGTGGATATAGATGTTGGTGAGGAATATTAACTATACCATGGACTTCCAGAAGAATGAACAAATCTGTTTTGGAGGAAGTACAGCCAGAATGTTCCTTAGAAGCGGGAATGGTGAGACTTCATCTCACATACTTTGGACATGTTATCAGAAGGGACCAGTCCCTGGAAAAGGACATCATGCTTGGTAAAGTAGAGGGTCAGGGAAAAAGAGGAAGACCCTCAATGAGATGGATTAACACAGTGGCTGCAAAAATGGGCTCAAACATAGCAACAATTGTGAAGATGGTGCGGGACCGGGCAGCATTTTGTTCTGTTGTGCATGGGGTCACTATGAGTTGGAATTCATGACAACAGTTGTGACTAACAACAACAACATAGGGATTAGGGTTCCAACACATATTTTGGGGGACACAGTTCAATCCATAGCATGGTTTGTAGATCACATATAAAATAACATGATGGTCATACATCCATAGTCATATTGCAGCTATGATGAGTCTGTGGATACCCCACTGATAACGATGTTAGCTATTGATGTGAGCCATTGTTGGTCAACATCCCCAGATCCCCAGTGGGGTACAAATTTATTAGTGCATGTATTCAGGGGTTGGCCGAGTGTTAGCGGATTGCACTGGATGGCTCTGTTGATCTTGGCTGGGCTCCTTCATGTATTTCTAGGCTGGCTGATCTTGGCTGGACTTGGCAGGGGCATCCAACACTTGAGACCAGCAGGCTATCCCAGGAATATTCTTCTCATGGTGATGGCAGAAGTGTGAGCCCAACTGCACAAGCACTTTTCAAGCCTGTGTTGCTATTATCCTATTGACCAAGCAAGTCACATGGCTGAGTCCAGCATAAAGGGGAGGAGGAAGTACTCTCATTTTATAGAAGTGAGGTGGATGGTGTCTTACTTATCTAGTGTAGCTATAACAGAAATACCCTAAGTGGATGGCTTCAACAACAGAAGTTTATTCTCTCACAGTCTAGTTGGCTAGAAGTCCAAATTCAGGGTGTCAGCTCCAGGGGAAGACTTTCTCTCTCTGTCTGCTTTGGAGGAAGGTCCTTATCATCAATCTTCCCCTGGACAAGGAGCTTCTCCATGCAGGGACCCTAGGTCCAAAGGACGTGCTATTCTCCTGCCTTTTGTTTCTTGGTGGTATGAGGTCCCCATTTCTCTCTACTCGCTTCTCTCTTTTATATCTCCAAAAGGATTGGTTTAAAACATGACCTAATCTTGCGGATTGAGTCCTTCGTTAACATAACTGCCTCTAATCCTGCCTCATTAACATCATAGAGGTAGGATTTACAACACATAGGAAAATCACATCAGATGACAAAATGGTGGACAATCATACAATACTGGGAATCATGGCCCAGCCAAGTTGACACGCATTTTTGGGAACACAATTCAATCCATTAACAGATGGCGTAAAGTTTTTTTTTTTTTTTTGAACATGGATGTCTGTATTTATTAGTGTCATATTTAATTTATTTCAGCTGTGTTTTATAGTTTTCAGTATACGAGGTGTTCGCTTCCTTGATTAAATATATTCCTAGGTATTTTATTATTTTAGATGGTATTGGTTCTTTAATTTCCCTTTCAGAATGTTTATTGCTATTATTTACATGCAACTGACTTTTGTCTGTTAACTTTGTACTCTGCAACTTGTTCTACTTATTTATTAGGTCTAGCAGCTTTCTTGTGGATTATTCGGGATTTTCTACATATAGGACTGTGTCTTCTGTGAATAGAAATAGTTTTACTGTCTTCCTTCCCAATTTGGAAAGCTTTTGTCCATTTTCCTTCCCTAATTCCTCTGACTGGAACTTCCAGTACAATGTTGAACAGGAGGGATGATGGTGTAGCCTGAAAATTTTGATCTAATTTGCAACAGATGGTCATGTCCCAGCCTGGGCCACGGTAGGGGGAGGAGGGGGTGGGAGTGCTGGTGCTGAAGGGGGATGGGAGGTGACCAAACCTGAAATTGAGAATCACAGCACAAGTGAGCATCGGAGCCAGGTTGAGATAAAGGGTGTTATTATTTTGAATTTACAGACAAAGAAACAGCCTCAGAAAAGTTAAATCATGATTTGCATAACAGTAAGTGTGTACGTAAGGGGGCCTTGGTGGCGCAGTGGTTTAGAGCTCAGCTGCTAACCAAAAGGTTGGCGGTTCGAATCCACCAGCCGCTCCTTGGACACCCTATGGGGCAGTTCTACTCTGTCCTGTAGGGTTGCTATGAGCCGAAATCAACTTGACAGCAATGGCAACAGGAAGTATGTATGCAGGAACCCTGGTGGCGCTGCTAACGGAAAGGCTGGTGGTTCGAACCCACCAGCTGCTCCCTGGGAGAAGGTTGTAGCAGTCTGCTTCCGTGAAGATTTCAGCCTTGGAAACCCTATGGGGCAGCTCTACTCTGTCCTATAGGTCGCTATGAGCCAAAATCGACTTGATGGCAATGGGTTTGGTTTTTGGTGATCTTTATAAATCCAATCTTTGAACATCTGTGAATGAACATCTGAGAAATAATATCAGCAAATTATGTGCTGCAACATTGTGTGCAGTGCATATTACTAATGATCAGACGTACAAAAAAAAACCCCGAAAAACAGACGGTTGTAAGTTTAGGTGTCGTTGAGTTGGTTCCGACTCATAGCGACCCTATGTACAACAGAACAAAACACTGCCTGGTCCTGCACCACCCTCACAATCATTGTTATGTTCGAGCCCATTGTTGCAGCCACTGTGTCAGTTCATCTCATTGATGGTCTTTCTCTTTTTCACTGACTGTCATGGATCGATTGTGTCCCCCTGAAATATCTGTCAACTTGGCTAGGTCATGATTCCCAGTATTGTATGTTTGTCTACCAGTTTATCATCTGATGTGATTTCCTTATGTGTTGTATATTCTATAACTATGATGTAATAAGATGGACTAGTGGTAGTTATATTGATGAGATCTAAAAGATTAGATAGTGTCTTAAGCCAATCTCTTTTGAGATATAAAAAAGAGAAATGAGCAGAGTGACAAAGGAACCTCATACCACCAAGAAAGCATTTCCAGGAGCAGAGCATGTCCTTTGGACCAGAGGTTCTTGCGTAGAGAAACTCCTAGACCAAGGGAAGATTGATGACTTGGACCTTCTTCCAGAGCCAACAGAAAGAGAAAGCGTTCCCCTGGAGCTGACACCCTGAATTTGGACTTATAGCCTACTGAACTGTGAGAGAATAAATTTCTCTTTGTTAAAGCCATCCACTTGGATATTTCTGTTATAGCAGCACTAGATGACTAAGACACTGACCCTCTAATTTATGAAGTGTGATATCCTTATCCAGGGACTGGTCCCTCTGATAACATGTCCAAAGTATGTAAGACAAAGTCTCACCATTCTCTCTACTAAGGAATATTCTGGCTGTATTTCTTCCAAGACAGATTTGTTCATTCTTCTGGCAGTCCATGGTGTATTCAATATTCTTTGCCAGCACTGTAATTCAAAGGCATCAATTGTTCTTCAGTCTGCTTTATTCATTGTCCAGTTTTTGCATGCATACAAGGTGACTGAAAATACCATGGCTTGGGTGAGGTACACCTGGGTCCTCAAAGTGACATCCTTGCTTTTTAGCACTTTAAAGAGGTCTTTTGCAGCAGATTTGCTCAATGCAATATGTTGTTTGATTTCTTGATGGCTGTTTCCCAGACATTTTTTTGGTTTAAAGTTTAAGATTTAGAGATTATCTCAGGGTGATAGTTCTGGGGGTTCATCCAGCCTCCGTGGCTCCAGAAAGTCTGGATTTCATTATAATTTAAAATTCTGTTCTGCATTTCCCCCCTTTTGACCAGGATTCTTCTACAGAATGTTTGATCAAAATGTTCAGTAATGGCAGCTGGGCACCATCCAGTTCTGGTCTCATGGCAGAGGAGGCGGTTGTTCATCAAGGCAATTAGCCACATATGTAGCTTAGTCTTGACCAATAGAATACTGTGGAAGTGATGCTCTGTGTCTTCTGAGTCCAGAAGTTTTGCATTTTCAACATGGGGCTCTTGGAACTCTTGTTCTTGGGACACTCCTTTTGGAACCCAGCTGCCGTGTTTCAAGAAGCCCAAACCATATGGAGAGGCCACGTGTAGGCACTCTAGTTGACAGCCCCAGCTGTGTTTCTACTTGATAGCCAGAATCAACTTCCAGCTGTATGAGTGAGCCTCTTTGGACACCTAGCCCAGTTGAGCCTTCAAATGACTAGAGACCCAGTCAACATCTGACTGCAGTTGAATGAGATCCCACAAGTCAGTATTGTCTAGCAGTCAATCAACAGAATCATGATCAATAATAAAAAATTTTTCTCTTAAGTTACTAAGTTTTGGAGTTGTTTGGTATGCAGCAATATATAAATAGAACCATGTTTCTGAGGTAACCTTCACTCCATGGGTGATAAGAGTTGGTAGATAAATACTTCAGCTTATCTATCATCTGGTGAGAGAATTCTAAGGAGATACTGGGAAATACTCAGTTACTCTGGAAGAGTCTCAGATAATCTGATACAGGTAGGGGACAGAGGGAATGGAGAGCCTCCAGTAGGCTGATGAAGGAGAAATGCAGAGATGGAGAGAGAAACCAAGTGAGAGGCAAATAAACTGAGATACAGTGATACACAGTGGAAAGATGTGTGGGGAGAGAGAGGAAGACATATGTGGAAGAAGAAGATGCGGCTCAGTGTTGGAAAGAGACTGAGAGAAGAGAGATGGAGAGGAGATGATGAAATCTGGGGTGATTTAAAGGTGAGAGGAACTAAGATGAGAGGGGGACAAACATTCTGAGAAATGGAAAAGAAGATTGTATGAGATTAGATATGGATAAAGTCAAACTGAAATGGAAAAAATGGAGCACTATTATCAAACTGAGAAGTGGAGAGAGAAGAGGAGTGGTGTTACGGATTGAACTGTGTCCCCCAAAATGATATGTTGAAGTCCTAACCCCTGGTATCTGTGAACGTGACCTTGTTTGAAAATAGGGTCTTTGAAGATGTTATCAGTTAAATTAACGTGAGGTCACACTGGCGTAGGGTGGGTCCTGTTGCATTATGAGTGGTGTGATGGTTAATACTGTGTGTCGACTTGGCTGGGACATGATTCTCAGTGTTTATATGTGATCACTCTCATGATTGAATATGCTGTAAGTAGCCAATCAGTTGAAAGGGAGTTTCCTTGGGGGTGTGGCCTGCATCTGAATATAAGCAGAAGTTCTGGCTTTTTGCTGCTCTGGATCCTGTGGCTGCCTCCTGTTCATCTGACCTCAGGTTCTTGGAACTTGAGCTATCAGCTTATCTGCCAAAATTGGATTCATTGACCTTCATAGCCTGTGAGTGGGAATGCTGCTCTCCAATCTGCTGATCTTGGGTTTGCCAGCCCCTGCAGCTACGTGAATCAGGAGAAGCCTTGCGGTCTTGCCTGTCAACCTTGGGATTCATCAATCTTCACAGCCTGTGAGCAAGAGCCCTGCTCTCTGACCTGCCGATCTTGGGTTCACCAGCCCCTGTGGCTATGTGAGTCAAGAGAAGCCTCCATCCTGATCCACGGACTAGGGACGTTCCAGCCTCTACAATTGCGTGAGCTGTTTTCTTGATATAAATCTCTTTATTTATGTATATATATATGTATATATATATATCACTGGTTTTGCTTCTCTAGAGAACCCAGCCTAAGACAAGTGGTGTCCTTACAAAAGAGAAGAAGAGATACTGAAAGACAGAGGAAACATGGCCATGTGAAGATCTATCTTCAAGCCAAGGAATTTTGGGGCCACCAGAAGCTGGGAGGGACAAGAATGGATCTTCCCCTAGAGACTTCAGAGAGAACATGGCCCATCTGACATATGGATTTGGACTTCTAGCCTCCAGACCTGTGAGATAATAAATTTCTGTTCTTATAAGCCACCCAGTTTGTGGTATTTTGTTACATCAACCCTAGTAAATCAATATAGATGGTAAGGAAATGGAGAAGAGGGAGAGACTGGAAAAGTGAGGTATGGAGAGACCATCCGACTGGGAGATAGATGATGAGCGTATTTGGGAAATGGAGATGGAGACAGAGAACAAGTGGTGATAAAGTGACTGGAACTCTGAGAAATGTAGAAACTGAGAAACACCTATACAGGTGTGTTAGGGGGTCCCAAATACTACCATCAGGTTTGATGATTCACTAGAAGGATTCACAGAACTCAGAAAAGCTGTTATACTCATGGTTATGTTTTATTATAGTGAAAGGATACAGATTAAAATCAGCAAAGGCAAAAGGTGCATAGGAAAGAGTCCAGGAGAGATCCTGTGCAAGCTTCCAGTTGTTCTCATCCATTGGAGTCATATTATTGGTGTTGTTAGCTGCTGTTGAGTTGATTCTGACTCATGAGGACTCCATGTGTACAGAGTAGGACTGTGCCCCATTGGGTTTTCAAAGCTTGACCTTTCAGAAGCAGATCACCAGGCCTGTCTTCTGAAGCACCTCTGGGTAGGTCTGAACCACCAACAATTTGATGCCTCTGGATGGGTTCAAACCACCAACGGTTTAGTTAGTAGTTTAACATTTAACCCTTTGCATCACCCAGGGATGGGCAGTGCTTACATCTTTGGTAACAATGTGCAACAATATACATGGAGTATTGTCAACAAGAGAAGCTCACTTGAATCTTGGTGTCCAGAATTATTATTGGAGGTCAGTCATGTAGGCATGGAGTGCCCATGTGACTGATCTTAACTATTCAGTCGCCAGCCTTCCTCCTCAAGGTTAAACTGATACAGCATGGCCCAAGACCTCAGGCACACAAAAGCACTCTTGTCAAGCAGAATATTCCAAGGGCTCAGAGATAGCTCCTAGGCGGTGGTCAAGGGCTAGTCTTGAAGAAACGCCTGTCTTTGGAATGTGTGGGGTTTGGACAACCCAGACCTGCTGAGCTGACCCCATCCTGCATGGTCTATTACTTAGTCTCCAGCACTCCGGGATGTCAAGCTGATACGGCATGGCCCAGCGCCTTGGACAAACAAAAATAGACGTTCACCATAAAACACACTGTTAGCATAAACTGTCTGGCATGGCCCGAGGCCCCAGGCATACAAAGACACTCTTATCAGGCAGAATATTCCAAGAGTTTATAGGTTATCTCTCAGGAGCTGATCAAGGGCCAGCTCGTTTCTTTGGATTGTGCAGAGTTTGAGTACCCAAGTTTGCTGAGTTAATTTTTTATTGCACAACAGGGAACCCGCGAGAAAGAGACTGAGAAGCTCAGAAAGGCTTGGAGCACTCCTATAGGAGGGAAATTCCAGGAGAACCGGGGGATATGGAAGAAGATAGCGTGGGAGAGGACTCCAGAATTCTCCAGAAAGAGATAGGGTAAGGGATCTTTCTCCTCTTCACCAGTCCCACCCATCTCTTTGACTACTTTTCTGTACATATCATACTTGGCTTCTCTGAAGTGTCTGACAACACTGACCACATCCTTTTACCTGAAACCCGTTACTTCCTTTCTATAAAACCACCATCTCCTATTTTCCACCTACACCCCTAGTAGCCTCCTTTCTTTTTTCTTGTTAATTGAGGTATAATTTATAGTAAAGTGCAGGAATCTTAAGCGTTCAGCTTGATAAGTTTTTTTGCACATATGTGTACTTTGCGAGGATCCCTGGTGGCGCAGTGCTTAAGTGCTCAGCTGCTAACTGAAAGGTTGGCGGTTTGAACCCACCAGTCTCTCAGCAGGAGAAGGATGTGGCAGTCTGTGTCCATAAAGATTATGGCCTTGGAAACCCTATGGGGAAGTTCTACTCTGTCTTATAGGGTCGGTATGAGCCAGAAGTGACTCCACGGCAAAGGATTTGGATTGGTTTGGTGTACTGTGTAACCACCATCCAGATGAAGATAGGGAACATTTCCAGCCTCTCAGAAGTCCCCCTCATGCCCTCTCCCGGTCAAGATATGAATTGATCATCAAATTGTGGTATAAACTAAATTTTGTATTAGTTTTCTATTTCTACTGTATCACATTACCACAAACTTAGTGGCTTAAAAATGCAAATTTATTATCTTATAATTCTGGAGGTCAGAAGTCCACAATCAGTCTCACTGGACCCAAATCAAGGTGTCAGCAGGCTGTGTTCTTTCTGAAAGCTCTAGGGGAGAATAGGTTTCTTTGCCTTTTCCAGTTGCTAGAGGCCACCCGCATTCCTTGACTCATGGCCCCTTCTCCCATCTCCAAAGCCAGCAGCGTAGCATCTTCTCTTATCTCTGACTTCTGCTTTCATCCTTACGTCTTCTTTCTGTCTTTGATCCTCCTCCCTCTCTCTTATACGGATCCTTGAAAGAGTCCCTGGGTGGCACAAATGGTTAAGTGCTGGGTTACTCACCAAAAGACTGGTGGTTCCAACCCATCCAGAGGTGCTTTGGAAGAAAGACCTGGCAATCTGCTTCCAAAATGTCACAGCCATGAAGACCCTATGGAGGGCAGTTCTATTCTGAAACACATGGGGTCTCCATAAATGGGAATTGACTTGGTGGCAACTGGTTTGGAGTCCCTGGGTGGTGCAGTCAGTTAAGTGCTCGAATTCTAACCAAAAGGGTGATAGTTCAAACCTACCTAGAAGCACCTAGGAAGAAAGGCCTGGCGATCTGCTTCCAAAAGGTGACAGCCTTGAAAACCCTATGGAGCAGTTCTACTCTGAAACACATGGGGTCACCAATGAGTTGGCATCGACTGGATGGCAACTGGTTTGGTTTTAGTTTTTACTTATGTTGAGCCCAACCAGATAACCCAAGATACTTTTCCCATCTCAGGATGCTTAAGGTAATCACATCGGCCAAGTCCCTTTTGCCATGTAAGCTAACACATCACAGGTTTCAGGGATGAGAATGTAGACATCTTTGAGGGGCCGTTATTCAGCCTATTCTTCGATACAGTGCAATACAGTTTAGCAAGAAGAAGCAATGAATTCATACATGCAACAGCGTGGATGAATCTCAAGAGCATTATGCCGAGCGAAAGAAGCCAGGCAAAGAGACCTCATAGAATTAAGAAAAAGACAGGGAGAAGGTTTGTACAACTTGAAGAGTATGTTCAATGTCATTGAATTATGCAGGCAGAAACTGTTGACCTGACGAATGTTTTGTTGAGCAGATTTGCACCACGATAAAAACAAAACAAAAAAACCTCATACTGCATGATTCCACTTACTAAAAATTCTAGAAAATGCAAGCTTATCTATAGTGACAAACCGAAGATAGTGGTTTCCTGGGGATGAGGGTGGAGCGAGAGATAGATTACAAAGGGGCACAAGGAAGTTTCCGGAGGTTATGTAAATGTTTGTTAAACCGATGGTGGTGATGGTTGCACAGATACCTTGCATTTTAAATACGTGCTGTTTATAGAGTACATCAATTATACCTCAATAAAGTGGTAAAACATAGGAACGGTAGCTATATTATACACTTAATGGATTTACCACAAGAACTAATTAAATATCTTATTTCAGTTTTGCATCCTCAGCTTTGGCTCAATTGCCATGATCATCCTAAACCAAACAACAATCTAAATCTGTTGTCATCAAGTCAGTTCTGACTCAGGGCGATCCCATGTGTTGCGTTTTCTTGGATGTAATCTTTACAGAAGCAGCCTTGGGTGCAACAGTTAGGCGCTAGGCTGCTAACCGAAAGCTTGATGGTTTGAACCCACCCAGCGGCTCCTCGGGAGAAAGACCTGGCAATCTACTCCTGTAAAGATTACAGCCTAGTAAACCCTATGGGGCAATTCTACTCTGTCACTCGGGGTCGCTGTGAGTTGGAATCAATTTGATGGCACCCAACAACACCAACAATCTTTATGGAAGCAGATCACCAGGGCTTTCTTCCACAGAGCCTCTGGGTGGGTTCGAACCCATAACCTTTAGGTTAATAGCCAAGTGCAGACCACTTGTACCACCCAGGGACCGTCATGATCATCCTAGTCATTTAAAAAAAGCTGTGATGTTAAGATATTTCTCATTTGAGCAAAATTAAAGCACTTTAACACATTTTAGTATTATAAAAAAATTAGGGCAGAGATTCAGTGGGTGGGAAAGGGATGGTAAAATCCAATGTCTAGGAAAAGGTCTGCGGGAGTGAGGAAGCAGAGCGCTGAGGAAGGGGAACAAATAAGGGAGGAGGCCCAGCACCTACCCAAAAAGAAGAGAGACCTGGTAGAGGAGCTGTGTCAGATAGAGGTAATTCAACTGAGTTTCAGTTTACTGTGTGGGGCTGCTCTCTTCCCTTGCCTCTGTGGAATCTCTGGTACTTTCCATGTTGTTGTTGCTAGGTGCCGTCGAGTCGGTTCTGACTCATAGTGACCCCATGTACAACAGAATGAAACACTGCCCGGTCCTGCGCCATCCTCACAATCGTTGTTACGCTTTAGCCCATTGTTTCAGCCACTGTATCAATCCATCTCACTGAGGGTCTTCTTCTTTTTCGATGACCCTCTACTTTACCAAGCATGATGTCTTTCTCCAGGGACTGGTCCCTCCTGATAACGTGTCCAAAGTACCTGAGACGAAGTCTCACCATCTTCGCTTCTAAGGAGCATTCTGGTTGTACTTCTTCCAAGACAGATTTGTTCCTTCTTCTGTCAGTTCATGGTGTATTCAATATTCTTTGTAAACACCATAATTCAAAGGCACCAATTCTTCTTTGGTCTTTCTTATTCATTGTCCAGCTTTCACGTGCATGTGAAGCGATTGAAAACACCACGGCTTGGATCAGGCGCACCTTAGTTCTTAATGTGACATCTTTGCTTTTTAACACTTTAAAAAGATCTTTTGCAGAAGATTTGCCCAATGTAATGTGTCTTTGATTTCTTAACTGCTGTTTCCATGCGCGTTGATTGTGGATCCAAGTAAAATGAAGTCCTCAACAACTTCAATATTTCCTCTGTTTATCATGATGTTGCTTATTGGTCCAGTTGTGAGGATTTTTGTTTTCTTCATGTTGAGGTGCAACCCATACTGAAGACTGTGGTCTTTGATCTTCATCTGTAAGTGCTTCAAGTCCTCTTCACTTTCTGTAGGCAACGTTGTGTCATCTGCCTATCTCAGGCTGTTAATGAGTCTTCCTCCAATCCTGATGCCCTGTTCTTCATACAGTCCAGCTTCTTGGATTATTTTGCTCAACATACAGATTGAATAAGTGTGGTGAAAGGATACAACCCTGACACACACCTTTCCTGACTTTAAACCATGCCGTATCCCCTTGTTCTGTTGGAATGACTGTCTCTTTGTCTAAGTACAGGTTCCTCATGAGCACAATCATCACTTTGTTCTGGAATTCCCATTCTTTGCAAAGTTATCCATAGTTCGTAATGATCCACGTAGTCGAATGCCTTTGCATAGTCAATAAAACACAGGTAAACATCTTTCTGGTATTCTCTGCTTTCAGCCAAGATCCATCTGACATCAGCAATGATATCCCTTGTTCCATGTCCACTTATGAATCTGGCTTGAATTTCTGGCAGCTCCCTGTCGATGTATTGCTGCAACCACTTTTGAATGATCTTCTGCAAAATTTTACTTGTGTGTGATATTAACGACGTTGTTTGATAATTTCCACGCTCTGTTGGATTACCTTTCTTGGGAATAGGCATAATTATGGATTTCTTCCAGTCGGTTGGCCAGGTAGCTGTCTTTCAAATTTCTTGGCATAGATGAGTGAGCACTTCCAGTGCTGCATCTGTTTGTTGAAACATCTCAGTTGGTATTCCATCAATTCCCGGAGCCTTGTTGTTTGCCAGTGCCTTCAGTGCAGCTTGGACTTCTTCCTTCAGTACCATCGGTTCCTGATCACATGCTACCTCCTGAAATGGTTGAACGTCGACCAATTCTTTTTGGTAATAGTGACTCTGTGTATGCCTTCCATCTTCTTTTGATGCTTCCTGCGTCGTTCAATATTTTCCCCTTAGAATTCTTCAGTATTGCAACTCGAAGCTTGAATTTTTTCTTCACTTCTTTCAGCTTGAGAAATGCTGAGCGTGTTCTTCCCTTTTGGTTTTCTATCTCCAGGTCTTTGCACATTTCCCCACCCCTAGGCAAATACTAATCTGCTTTCTGATGCTATACGTTTGTTTGCTTATTCTAGGTATTTCATATGAATGAGATCATATACTGTGTGGTCCTTTGTGTCTGGCTTCTCTCACTCAGCATAATTTTTCTAATTTTAATTTTTTAAAAATTAATTTTGTTGTTTTTGTTGAGAATATACACAGCAAAACATACACCAATTCAACTGTTTCTACACGTACAATTCAGTGACGTTGATTACGTTCTTTGAGTTGTGCACTCATTCTCACCCTCCTTTTCTGAGTTGTTCCTCCTCCATTAACATAAAGTCACTGCCTGTTAAGATTCCTGTCTAATCTTCTGAGTTGCTGTTGTCCAATTGATCTCATATGGATAGTTCTTAAAAGAGCACAATGCTCGAGGCAGACTTTTTTTTTAAATTATTGTGCTTTAAGTGAAAGTTTATGATTCAAGTTAGTTTCTCATACAAAAATTTATGTATACAATGTTATGTGACCTTAGTTGCTCTCCCTATACTGTGACGACACACTTCTCCTTTACATTCTGGATTTCCTGTGTCCATTCAACCAGCTCCTGACCCTCTCTGCCTTCTCATCTCACCTCCGGACAGGAACTGCCCATTTAGTCACATGTATCTACTTGAGCTAAGCAGCACACTCTTTATGAGTATCACTTTATGTCCCATAGTCCAGTCTAATCTTTGTCTGGAGTTGGCCTTGGGAATGGTTTTAGTTTTGGGCTAACGGAGAGTCCGGGGGCCATGTCTTCCAGGGTCCCTCCAGTCTCAGTCAGACCATTAAGTTTGGCCTTTTTACTAGAATTTGAGTTCTGCACCCTACTATCAGGGAATCTCTGTTGTGTTCCTGTCAGGGTGGTCATTGGTGGTAGTTGGGCACCATCTAGTTCTTCTGGTCTCAGGCTGATGAAGTCTCTGGTTTATGTGGCCCTTTCTGAAGGCAGACATTTTTTACTAGTTAAGCTAAACTATTGTTTGGTTTAAAGAAGACTTCAGGGGATATTTTTGGTTTAAGGCTTAAAGATTATCTCAGGGCAACAGTTTTGGGGATTCATCTAGCCTCCATGCCCCAGAAAGTCTGGATTCCATAAGAATTTGAAATTCTGTTCTGTATTTTATCCCTTTTGATCAGAATTTTTCTATAGAATCTTTGATTGAAGTGTTCAGTAACGGTAGCTGGACACCATCCAGTTCTTCTGGTCTCATGGCAAAGGAGGCAGTTATTCAACGAGGCAATTAGCCACACATTCCATATCCTTCTCCTATTCCTGACCCTCCTTCCTCTGTTGCTCCAGGTGAATAAAGACCAAATGTCATGCTTTGGATGGCCACAGGTAAGCTTTTAAGACCCCAAGCACTAGCAACAAACTGGGAGGTAGAACAGAAACACTAAACACAGTATTAGACAAATTAACTGGGATGTCCCATGAAACCATGACCTGAAACCTCCAAACTAAGAAACGAAATCCCATGAGGTGTCTGGCTGTACGTAAGCAGCCTCAGCAGCTACTCTGTCTCTCTCTCTTTTTTCTTCTTCTGGTAAATACATCTATCACACAACTTTTGCCAATTCAACTTTTTACAGGTGTACAACTTATTGACAGCACTTACAATAATCGACTGTTCAGGCAGTATAATGTTTTGAAGGTTCACCCATGTTATAGCAAGCCTCAGTTCTCCATTCCTTTTTATGAGCACATAATATTCCGTGGAATGGACATACCACATTTTGTTGATCCATTCATCCATTGCTGGACACTTGTGTTGTTTCCACTTTTGGCTGTTGTGAGTAGTGCTGCTGTGAACATTTGTGTACATGTTTTTGTGTGCACCTATGTTTTCATTGTTGTTGATTTGTGACTTAGGAAACCCCATGTGTTACAGAGTAGAACTGCTCCACAGGGTTTCCTAGGCTGTAATGTTTATGGGAGATCGTCAGGTCTTTTCTCCTGAGGAGCAGCTGGTAGGTTTGAACTGCAGACCTTTTGTTCAGCAGTGGAGTGCTTAACCATTGCACCACTAGGGATCCCGAAATATTGCTTTACCCCTCTTTTTTGTAAGTCCTTTTCTGATTCCCCAATCCATCCCTCAGCCATGACCTTATCCCTTATCCTACCCCAGAGAATGACATGGGTGGAAGTTCAGGGGTGGAATGGGAATAGTAGACATTGTTTTGTCATTTTTATTTTATTTTTTCACGACTTTTTATTTTGAAGAATTTCAAGCTTACAGAAAGGAATGTTGCTGTTGTCGTTAGTTCGTCGGGTCGATTTAGACTCATAGCGACCCTACATGTTATAGAATAGAACTGTCCCATAGGGTTTTCTTGGCTGCAATCTTTATAGGAGAGAATGCCAGGTCTTTCTCCCAAGGAGCCGCTGGTGGGTTCGAACTGCTGACTTTTTGGTTCCCAGCTGAGTGCTAACCATTTACACCACCCAGGGACCTTGATCTATGTTTTCACTGAAGTAAGGATTTTTAAATCCCTTTATTTCCCTTTCTTCCTCAGCGTCGACTGCAATTGGAGCAAGTGGGACTAGAAGCAAGACAGTCTGTGCTGCACCCCCAAGTCAAGCTTCTGAGCTTGGGTCAGGCTTGGGAGATGTGGGGAACGGGATGAGCTGGTGGGACAGTGGTTAAGCACTCCGCTGCTAACCAAAAGGCTGGCCGTGCGAACCCATGAGCTGCTCTGTGGGAGAAAGATGTGGCAGTCTGCTTCCGTAAAGATTTACATCCTTGGAAACCCCATGGGGCAGTTCAACTCCGTCCCATAGGGTCGCTGTGAGTTAGAATTGACTTGACGGCAACAGGTTTGGTTTCTTTGGTTTTACACGGACAGCCTGAAATTTGATTTAGATCAGACTGGACTGGACTTTTTAATGCCTCAGAATAAGCCCAGCAAGGAACTGAATTTACCTTGTCTTTCATCTGCTTCATTCAGGGGCGGGAAAGAGAAATTGGATGATAGAAACTGTATTAGCTTTCTGGGGCTGCCGTAACAAATCACCACAAACCAAGTGGCTTAAAAACAACAGGTATTTTTTCTCTCACAGTTCTGGAGGCTAGAAGTTTGAAATCAAAGTGTCAGCAGGGCCATGCTCTCTCTGAAGGCTCTAGAGGAGAATCTGTTCCATGGCTTTCTCTTAGCTTCTGGTGTGGCCAGCAATCCTCGGTATTCCTTGGCTTCTCGATGTTGCTGTTAGGTGCTGTTGAGTCAATTTTGACTCGTACAGAACCCATGTGACAGAATAGAACTGCTCCGTAGGGTTTTCTTGGCTGCAGTCTTTACGGAAGCAGATCACCAGGTCTTTCTCATGCAGAGCCACTGGGTGGGTTCGAACTGCCCACCGTTCGGTTAGCAGCTAAGTGCCTAATGGTTGTGCCACCAGGGCTCCATTTGGCTTTACTAGATGCACCCCTGCAATCTCTGCTTCCATTGTCACATGGCCATCTCCCTGTGTCTCTGTCTCTGTGTCTCTTCTCTTTTTTTTTTTTTTAAAATTATTTTGTTATTGTTGTCGAGAATATACACAGCAGAACATACACCAGTTCAACAATTTCTACATGTCTAGTTCAGTGACATTGATGACATTCTTCAAGTTGTGCAACCGTTCTCACCCTCCTTTTCTGAGTTGTTCCTCCCCCATTCACATAAACTCACTGCCCTCTAAGGTTCCGATCTAATCTTTCCAGTTGCTGTTGTCACGTTGATCCCTTATAGATAGTTTTTCAAAGAGCACAATGCTCAAGGCAGATATTTTTTACAGTTTAAGAGAAACTATTGTTTGGTTTTAAGAAGACTTCAGGGGATATTTTCGGTTTAAGTTTTAAAGATTATCTCAGGGCAGTAGTTTCCGGGGTTCCTCCAGCCTTCTTGGCTCTGGAAAGTCCGGAATCCATGTCTTCTCTTCCTGTAAGGACACTAGTCATAATGGGTTGGGGGCCACTCTGCTCCAGAATGTCCTCATCTTAACTAATTACACTTGCAGAGAAGCTATTTCCAAATAAGGTCGCATTCTGAGGTTCAAAGAAGGGTGTGAATTTTTTTCCAGAACACTTTATTGTGGTTTAGGTGGAAGTTTATAGAGCAAATTAGTTTCCCATTCAAAAATTTATACACAGCATGTTTCCTGACATTGGTGGCACACCCCTGTACATGTCAGCACTCTCCCCTCTTCCTCCCTGGGTTCCCCGTGCCCATTTGCCCAGCTTTCCTGTCCCTACCGTCCTTCTGAACTTTGTTTGTGGGCAAATGCTGCCCTTTAGGTCTTGTATAGTTGATTGTTCTGAGGTGTATACTCCTTAGCGTGAAGGACATGAATTTTGGGGGGAGGGGGCAAACTATTCAGCCCAGTATAGAAGCTAGCACATCTGTGGCACCCACTATGTGCCAAGCACTGCATTAAGCTTGTTTGAAATCTCACAACTCTGTGAGGTGTTATTTTGGTCCCGTTTTATGAATGGGGAAAGTGAGAGGGCACGCAGAAATGAAGTCACCCACCCAAGGTCCTACAGTGAGTAAGTAGAGCCAGGATTTGGATTCGAGCAGTCTGGCCTGATTGGTCCCTGGACGGGGTAAACGGTTTTCACTCAACTAGTAACCTAAAACTTGGCAGTTTGAATCCACCCAGCAGCACCTAGGAGGAAAGCCCTGGGGATCTGCTTCCGTAACAATTGCAGCCAAGAAAACCCTATGGAGCAGCTCTACTCTGTCACATGGGGTCGCTATGAGGTGGAATTGACTCAATGGCACCTAATAACAGCAACAACATCATTAGAATACCAGCAGTGTTCTTCTGGGCAATATGAGAAAGTGTGTGAATATTAATAACTGCTCCCAGCTTGTTCTGTTCTTTGTTAAAATGAATCTGTCTTTGAAGTGTTATACATGCAAAGGGTCTGGTAAGACTCTGAAGGTTTAGGAATCGTTGCCATGCCCTGTGAAAATGACCTTCAAGGAGAAGTCTGTTATTCTGATTGTTCATCTGTCGCAGTCATTTCTTGCCCTGGTCCTAAAGTTGTCATTGCCGTCCCAGCTTTCCTGTTAAGGCTGCACCGGGCTTTCTCTGCTCTCAGTTGCCTTGGCAACAGGATGCTCCCTCTTCCAACATAATAATCTAAAAAAAAATCAAAGCAGTTGCTGTCGAGTCAATTCTGACTCATGGCAACCTCACGTGTGTCAGACTAGAACTGCGCTCTGTAGGGTTTTCGAGGCTGACCTTTCAGAAAGAGATCTGCAGGCCTTTCTTCGGAGGCACCTCTGGGTGGTTTGAAATTGCCAACCTTTCCGTTAGTAATCGAGCACAGATCGTTTTTACCACCCCAAAACCCATTGCCCTGGAGTCAATTCCAATTCCTAGTGACCCTATAGGGCAGAGTAGAACTGCCCCATAGGGTTTCCAAGGCTGTCATCTTTACGGAAGCCGACTGACACATCTTTCTCCTGCAGAGTGGCTGGTGGGTTTGAACTGCCGACCTTTTGGTTCGCAGCCGAGTGCTTTACCACTGCACCACCAGGGCTCTTTTATTTTTATAGCACAGTGGTTAACAAACTTTAGTAAGCACCAGATTCACCCGGAGATCTTGTTAAAACAGGCTGCTGGGCCCCACCTCCGGAGTTCCTGATTCAGTATGTGTGGGTGGTGCCCAATAGTTTGTAGTTCTAGTAAGTTCTCACATGAGCCATCTGAGAACAGGGTACTGGTACAGGGTCCACACTTGGAGAACCCAGAGGACGTGTGTGTGTAGTACACATCACATGGAAACACTGCCCTGTTGTTGTGTTTTTAGATGCTGTTGAGTCGGTTCCAACTCATAGGGACCCTATGCACAACAGAATGAAACACTGTTGGGTCCTTTGCCATCCTCACAATTGTTGCTATGTTTGAGCCCATTGTTGCAGCCACTGTGTCAGTCTATCTCATTGAGGGTCTTCCTCTTTTTCACTGACCCTCCACTTTTCCAAGCATGATGTCCTTCTCCAGGGACTGGTCCCTCCTGATAACACGTCCAAAGCACGTGACACGAAGTCTTGCCATCCGCGCTTTTAAGGAGCACTCTGGTTGTACTTCTTCCAAGACAGATTGGTTCGTTCTTCTGGCAGTCCATGGTATATTCAGTATTCCTCACAAACATTGCCTTAGCGTTTCCCTTTTGACTTGTCTGTTTTCCATTATCAAGTTAACAAACTCTTTATATTGAATCCTCTCAGTTAAAATAGCTGGTGTGGTCTGTCTGCCGATCGGATCCTGACTTATACACCTACTCTCTTGATGCCCTGGCAAAGTTGGATGAAACTATCCATCATCCAGCAGGGTTGGGCCCATCCAGATGGAGGGATAGACAGATGGTCAACATTCAAGCCATCTGTTATGACAGAACTGACAACATCATAAAAGGATTTTTTTTTCCTACTCAAAGAATAAGAAAAACTAAAACTAAACCTGTTGCCATCGAGTCAATTCCAACTCATGACAACCCCATGGATTACGGAGTGGAACTGTTCTATACGGTTTTTTGGTCATAATCTTTACAGTAGCTGATGGCCAGGCCTTTCTTCTGTGGCACTACTGAGTGGGTTCAAACTGCCAACATTTTGGTTAGTAGTGGAGCGCAAACCATTTGTGCCACCCAGGGACCTCACTCAAGGAATTTTGTTGTTGTTAGTTGTCATCACTTCCAACTCCTGGTGGCCCCACTCATGGTATGCAGAGTAGAACTGCTCCATAGGGTTTTCAAGGCTGTGACCTTTCAGAAGCAGATCGCCAGGCTTGTCTTTCTCCATGCCTCTAGGTGTGTTTGAACCCACAACCTTTCAGCTAGCTGTTGTTGTTGAGTGCTGTCTAGTTAATCTGGACCCATAGCAACCCCATGTGACAGAGTAGAACTGCCCGACAGGGCTTTCTTGGCTGTAATATTTACAGAAGCAGATTGCCAGACCTTTCTTTTGCGTGCTTCTGGGTGGGTTTTAACTGCAACCTTTTGCCTAGTAGTCAAGTGCTTAACCATTTGCGCCACCCAGGAACTCCATTCACTCAAGGTATAGTATTGGATTTGTACGGATGTTTTAGTCATCTAGTGCTGCTATAACACAGATATCACAAGTGGATGACTTTAACAAAGAGAAATTTATTCTCTCAAAGTCTAGGAGGCTAGAAGTCTTAATTCAGGGCACCAGCTCCAGGGAAGGCTCTATCTCTCTGTCAGCTGTAGGGGAAGGTCCTTGTCTTCAATCTTCCCTGGTCAAGGAGTTCTCAGCACAGGGACCCCGGGTCCAAAGGACACACTATTCTCCTGGCTCTTGTTTCTTGGTGGTGTGAGGTTCTCCTGTCTGCTAGCTTCTCTCTTGTATATCTCAAAAGAGACTGACTTAAAACAAAACCTAATCTTGTAGATTGAGTCCTGCCTGATTAACATAACTGCCTCTAATCCTACCTCATTAACATCACAGAGGTAGGATTTACAACACACAGGAAAATCACATCAGATAACAAAATGGTGGACAATCATCAATACCAGGAATCACGGCCTAGCCAAATGGACACATATTTTTAGGGGACAGAATTCAATCCATGACAACTGACCAGTTTTTTTTTAGCAGGTTACCTCAAAATCTCTGAGCCCCATTCTCAGAAAAGAAAAATAGTGAGGGAAGAGAAAATGTAGCACCTACATATTTCTTGCTCAATTGTACCTTGTATGGAAATTATACTGGCTTTCTTTCTTTATTTTTATTCCAGAACAGAGAGGCACTTGCCCCTCAGGTAAGAGAGGGGTCGATATGTCTTAACATGGAGATGTCCGGCCTGAGGAAGGTAATAAAGTGATGGAGTCCACTCCTACCTGTTGGAACAACCTCTCAGTTATCCCCTTGGGGCTTGCGTATGGATTGAGGACACACTGATCTATGTCGAACTGAATTATTTAGGATATAGACTTAAAATCACAAAGAAACAAGATGGAGGCTTATTCCTCTCTCAGGTAACAGTTTGAATGGAAGCAGTGGTGGGCTGGTAGCAGTGGTGGGCTGGTGCAGTGGTGGGCTGGTACGGTGGCTCCCCGGTATTAGGTTCAGGCTCCTCTGTCTTGTTGCTTTCACTCCCTAGGGCATTTGTTCTCATCTACTTGGTCCAAGGTTTTCACAGCCACAAGCAAATGCCAGCCAACTCGAAGAGGGAAAGAGAAAAAAAAAACCTGTTGCCATGGAGTCGATTCCAACTCATGGCAACCTTTTGTGTTACAGAGTAGAGCTGTTCCATAGAGTTTTCTTGGCTTCAGTCTTCTTTTCTTTTATATATCATTTATTTTATTTTTGTTGTTATTGTTGTTGTGGAGAATATACACAACAGAACTACACCAATTCAGCTATCTCTACATGCACGATTCAGTGACATGGATTACATTCTTAGAGTTGTGTAACCACTCGATCACCCTCCGTTTCTGAGTTATTCCTCCTCCATTAACATAAGCTCACTGCTTCCTAGGTTTCTTGGCTGAAATCTTCCTTTAAAATTTTATTTATTTTGTTGTTGTTGAGAATATACACAGCAAAACATACACCAATTCAACTATTTCTACATGTACAATTCAGTGAACTGATTACATTCAAATTGTACAACCCTTCTCACCCTCCTTTTCCAAGTTGTTACTCCCTCATTAACATAAACTCCCTGCCCCCTAAGATTCCTATCTAATCTTTCAAGTGGCTCTTGTCACTTTGATCCCATAGAGAGAGTTCTTAAAAGAGCATGATGCTTAAGGCAGACATTCTGTACTAGTTAAGCCAAACTATTGTTTGGTTTTAAGTAGACTTCCGGAGATATTTTTGGTTTAAGTTTTAAAGATTATCTCAGGGAAGTGTTTAGGAGGTTCATCCAGCATCCAATTCTCCAGAAAGTCTGGATTCCATGATAATTTTAAATTCTGCTCTGTGTTTTCCCCCCTTTGATCAGGATTTTTCTATAGAATCTTTGATCAAAATATTCAGTAATGGTAGCTGGGCACCATCAAGTTTTTCTGGTTTCATGGCAAAGGAGGCAGTTGTTCATGGAGCCTTGCTGAAATCTTAATGGAAGCAGATCCCCAGGTCTTTCTTCCATGGTACTGCTGGGTGGGTTTGAACTGCCAACCTTTAGGTTAGTAGTCAAGCATAGGCCATTTGCACCACCCACATCTTCTTGATCAGTAGTTTGTCAATAGTCATATCTAGCAGCAAGAGGCTGGGAGATGCAATCTTATTTGGGTGGTGTCTTAGTTCCCCAGTGCTGCTGTGACAGAAATACTACAAATGGTGGCTAAAGAACAGAAGTTTATTTTATCACAGTTTGGAAGGCTAGAAATCCAAATTCAGGGCACTGGCTCTTGGGGAAGGCTTTCTCTCTCTGTTGACTCCGGCGGAAAGTCCTTGCCTCTTCCCGGGTTCCTGGGTTCCTTGGCGATCTTCACGTGGCATCTATCTTCCTCCATTTGTGCTTGCTTGTCTCTCTGTCTGTGCTGCTCCTGATAGCCCAGAAGTGATTAGGTTTAGGACCCATACACTGATATGGCCCCATTAACATAACAAAGAAAATTCTATTTCCAAATAGGGTTATATCCACAGATATGGGGTTCAGATTCTAACATCTTTTTTAAACTTTTTTTTTATTGTACTTTAGATGAAGGTTTACAGAACAAATAGTTTCTCATTAAACAGTTAGTACACATATTGTTTTATGACATTGGTTAACAACCCCACGACCTGTCAACACTCTCCTGTCTCGACCTTGGGTTCCCTATTACCAGCTTCGCTGTCCCCTCCTGCCTTCTAGTCCTTGTCCCTGGGCTGTTGTGCCCCATTAGTCTCATTTTGTTTTATAGGCCTGTCTAATCTTTGGCTGAAGGGTGAACCTCAGGAGTGACTTCATTACTGAGCTAAAATGGTGTCTGGGGGCCATACTCTCGGTGTTTCTCCAGTCTCTGTCAGACCAGCAAGCCTGGTCTTTTTTTTTTGGAGGGGGGGAATTTGAATTTTGCTCTACATTTTTCTCCTGCTCTGTCCAGGACCCTCTATTGTGATCCCTTCCAGAACAGTCGGTGGTGGTAGCTGGGCACCATCTGGTTGTGCTGGACTCAGTCTGGTGGAGGTTATGGTAGTTGTGGTCCATTAATCCTTTGGACTAATCTTTCCCTTGTATCTTTGGTTTTCTTCATTCCCCTTCGTTTCAGCCAGGATGGGACCGATAGATGTATCTTAGATGGCCGCTCACAGGCTTTTAAGACCCCAGATGCTATCATCACAGTCAAATGTAGAGCATTTTCTTTATAAACTGTGTTATGCCAATTGAGCTAGATGTCCCCCGAGACCAATGGTCTCCAGCCCTCAGCCCAGTAACTCGGTCTCTCAGGGTATTTGGATGTGTCTGTGAAGCTTCTATGAATTTGTCTGGTCAAGTTGTGCTGACTTCCCCAGTATTGGGTACTGTCTTACCCTTCACCAAAGATACCACTTATCTACTATCTAGTTAGTGTTTTTCTGTTCCCACCGCTCCCCTCCTTCGTCGTCATCAAAGATTGTTTCTTTCTGTGTGGAAACATTCTTACGTGTTTTATACTAGTGGTCTCATACATTGTTTGTCCTTTTGTGACTGACTTATTTCACTCAGCATGATGCCCTCCAGATTCATCCATGTTGTGATGTGTTTCTCAGATTCATCATTGTTCTTTATCGTTGTGTACTATTCCATTGTGCGTACGTACCATAGTTTGTTTATCCATTCATCTGCTGATGAGCACTTAGGTTGTTTCCATCTTTTTGCTATTGTGAATAATGTGCAATGAACATGGGTGTGCATATGTCTATTTGTGTGACGGCTCTAATTTCTCTAGGATGTAATCCTGGGTAGTCTGTAATCTTTATGGGAGTAGATCGCCAGGTCACTCTCCTGAGAAGCCACTGGGTAGGTTTGAACTGCTAACCTTTCGCAGCTGAGTGCTTAACTGTTGCACCACCAGGGCTCCTAGATGTGGCAGTCTGGTGCCGTAAAGATTACAGCCTTGGAAACCCTGGATAGTTCTACGCTATCCTACAGAGTTGCTATGAGTCAGAATTGATGGCAATGGGTTTGGTTTTGATTTAACATATGAACACCATTGAGCATTGGGATTGATAGGGAGTGAAGTGGCAGCAAAAATCTCTTGGATGGTTTCTGTTACCTAGTGTCCTGAAATTATCAACACATTGTTAAAAGAATCTAAGTAGAATCTGGCTCAGAGTTGAGGGACCGCTCCTAACTTTGGCAAGGTCCCAAGTCATCAAATGTGGAAGGTGAGGGGGCAGGGAGTTGGGATTGTGTTTAAGGAGAATGGAAGTGTCTTCAGAAGGGAGGTGACTGATCACAGAAATAAAATAGGTTGCAGGGAATGTAGAAGCAAAAGTTAGTGTGCATTGCATGAGCATGTTATCCAGCTGCCCCATTGTGAACCTGTCTACATAAGCTCTCAATGCTTTCTCATCTCCCTCTCTCCAGTTCAACTCTGATGTTAGTTATAGGGGCAGTGGTGGTTCAGTGGTAGAATTCTTGCCTTCCATGCAGAAGACCTGGGTTTGATTCCTGGCCAACGTACCTCATGCATAGCCACTACCTTTCTGTCAGTTGAGGCTTGCATGTTGCTCTACTAAACAGGTTTCAGTGGAGCTTCCAGACTAAGATGGACTAGGAAGAAAGTCCTGGCAATCTACTTCTGAAAACCAGCCAGTGAAAACCCTACGGGTCACAACAATCCAATCTCTTTGTTCATGGAGTTGCCATGAGTCGGGGGCTGACTTGATGACAGCTAACAACAACAACAAACCTAGATGCTGTAACAGACATATCCTGAAATCTTAGCGCTATAACATAATATAGAAGAAAGCCAGTGTGAATGTTCTTTCCTGGTTGGTAGTGACCTTCCACATGGTGACTCAGGATCCAGGATCTTTTATCTAATGGCTCTTCCATCTCTTGGCGGCTTGGTAGCCTCCACTAGATACTGTATGTTCAGTTATCAGAAGCGGAAGATAGCATAGAGGGCTGCGTGGGAGGTTTTTTTTTTTTTAATTTTTGTTTTGGTAAAAATATATACAGCAATATGTACTCCCATTTCTACATGTACAATCCAATAACACTGGTTACTATCTTCCTGCTGTGTCACCATTCTCACTATCTCTCCCCATATTGTTTCACCACCATTGACATAGACTCACTACCCCTGAAACTTCTCATCTATGCTTTAGAGTTACAGTTGACAATTGGCTCTCATCTAGATAATTCTTTAAAAGAGTGCAATGCTCACTGCAGACATTATTTACTAATTTTGCTAAACGGTTGTTTAGTTTAAAGACAACTTCAGGGGATAATTTCTGTTCATAGTTTGAAGATTTCCTCAGAGTGATAGGCTCAGGGGTTCTTCCAGTCTTAGTAGATCCAGTAAGTCTGGATTCTGTGAAAATTTTGAAATTTTATTCCACATGTTTTCCCCCTTTTGATCAGGATTTGTCTATGGATTCCTTAACTGAAATGTTCAGTTATGGTAGCCAGGCACCATCCAGTTCTTCTGATCTCATGGCTAAGGAAGCAATAGTTCATGGAGACAGTTAGACCTGCAGTTCAGTTCTTTCTTTGATTTGCTCAGGAGGTTTTCAATCGGCGTGGTCTGAAAGTCGCGCGTATCACTTCTACTCATGCTCCATTGTCTAGCTTTCTAGCACTCAGTCACATGACCACACCAAACTTCAGAGAAGGCTGGGAAATGTACTCTAGCTCACACCCTGGAGAAAAATGAAACAGGTTTTGATGAACACATAGCAGTCTGGTTTTCTCAAACACTTTCACTCCCCTGTATACTTTATCTAAACAGGACTAACTAATTTTACAGACATCCTACATATTACCCAATAGATAGACAGATACAGATATCCAGCTGACAGACTCTTGGAGACCTTATGTACAACCGAATGAAATGTTGCCCGGTCCTGCATCATCCTCACACTCGCCAGCATGTCCGAGCCCATCGTTGCGGCTGCTGTGCCATCTATCTCACCGAGGGTCTCCCTCCCCCTCGCTGGCCCTCTGCTTCACCAAACATGATGTCTTCCTCTAGTCATGATTGATCCCTCCTAATGATGTGTGCAAAGCAAGCGAGTCAGATGATGTTCTGTTGTGATCCATAAGGTTTTCATTGGCTAATTTTCGGAAACAGATCACCAGGCTTTTCTTCCTAGATTGTCTTAATCTGGAAGCTCTACTGAAGCCTTTCCACTGTGGGTGACTCTGCTGGTATTTGAAATATTGGTGTCATAGGTTCCAGCATCATAGTAACATGTAAGCTACCACAGTATGACAAACCGACAGGTGTTGGTATTTCCCAATAAAACTAACAAGCAAACAAAAAACCTGTTGCCATCAAATTGATTCCAACTCAGAATGACCCTATAGGACCCTATAGGAGTAGAACTGCCCCATATGGTTTCCAAGTCTGTAATCTTTATGGAAGCAGACTGCCACGTCTTTCTCCCACAGAGTGACTGGTAGGTTCAAATGGCTGACCTTTTGGTTAGCAGCTGAGAGCTTAACCACTGCACCACCAAGGCTCTTATTTCTCAATAGACTCCTTTTCATTCTTTTTTTTTTTAAATTTTTTTATTGTTGTAATTTAAATGGAGTTTACATTTCCAGTTAGTCTCCCATACAAAAATTTATACATACATTGTTATGTGACCCTAGTTGCTCTCCCTTTACTGTGACAGCACACTCCTCCTTTCCACCCCTGTTTCCCCACCTCCATTCAACCAGCTCCTGACTCTCTCTGCCTTCTCATCTCACCTCCGGACAGGAGCTGTCCATTTAGTCTCATGTATCTACTTGATCTAAGAAGCACCCTCTTCACGACTATCATTTTGTGTCCCATAATCCAGTCTAATCTTTGTCTGAAGAGTTGGCCTCGGGAATGGTTTTAGTTCCAGGCTGACAGAGAGTCCGGGGGCCATGCTTTCTGGGGTTCCTCCAGTCTCAGTCAGACCATTAAATCTGGTCTTTTTACTAGAATTTGAGTTCTACGCCCCACCTTTCTCCTGCTCCATCAGGGACTCTCTGTTGTGTTCCCTGTCAGGGTGGTCATTGGTGGTAGCCGGGCACCATCTAGTTCTTCTGGTCTCAGGCTGATGAAGTCCCTGGTTTATGTGGCCCTTTCTGTCTCTTCCTTTTCATTCTTATATTACTTTGTCTCCTGGAGTATTTGGCTTTATCAATCACCTTCTTTTTCTTGGTATTCGTCCTTTGGATTCTATGGTACCATCTTGGTTTTCTCTTACCCTTCAACCCCTTTTCTTATTATTGCTATTAATTCCCTAAGAACACAGGATTATGGCCTCCTCCCATGGAGGAGCCGAATAATAACAGTAATTATAAAATAATAACAACAATAACACACTAATAATGTATCATGTACTGTTCTTATTGCTCTACCTGTATGATCTCATTTAATCTGATAAGTACCCTATGGAGTAGGTGTCAATATGCCCATTTTAAGGATGAGGAACCTGAGTCTCAGAGAGGTGAAATAACTTGCCCAGGGTCACACAGCTGGCAGATGTAGCCCAAAGCAGGCATTCTGGCTCCAGAATTTGTACATTAAACATTTTCAAATTCATTTTTATTTTTCAAATTCAGAAATAAACAAACCAAAAAAAAAGTCAAAATTTACCGCACAAGAAACCCAGTTTTTGTTATCTAACATTTTATCACGATTGATATTCTTTTTAATATCAGACAACTCACTACAGGTGATTTAAAACTTCCTTTTTTAGAATAAGACATTTCTCTTTGGAGAGAAAATGGCCCAAGCATACGTCCACATACCCACTGATCTTCTGATGAACTCTATCTTTTTGTTATTTTGTGTCTGGTGTGGTCCACATACTTGATTATTAACTGCCTCCTCCTTCAAAGGATTGAATCATTATAGTCGGAGTCATATAACTTCACCATTGAGGAACAAAATTAAACTTTGTTCCACTAAAACACATAATTATTCCTCATACACAATTCCATGCAACATTACAGTTGAGGAACCAAGAAAAAAATTTTCTAATAGAGAATAAAGTATATTAATGGGTACTAGGAGTAAGAGGGAGGGGGAAAAGGGGAGTTAACGGTGATGGAAAAATCACATTGATTACGGGTAGGGTTACACAGAGGATTATTGTAATTGCTGTCAATAAGTTGTTCACCTGTAGAAAGTTGAATTGGCAAAAGTTGTGTGATAGATATATTTACAGCAATGAAAAAAGAAAGAGTAGCTGCTGAGGCTGCTTATGTACAGTCAAAAACCTCATGGGATTTGGTTTCTTTTTTATTTTTATTGAATTTTAGATGAAGGTTTACAGAACAAACTAGCTTCTCATTAAACAGTGGCTGCATATACTGTTTTATGGCAGTGGTTAACAAGCCCATGACATGTCAGTACTCACCCTTCTCGACTTTGGGTTCCCCATTACCAGCTTTCCTGTCCCCTCTTGCCTTCTAGTCCTTGCCCCTGGGCTGGTGTGCCCCTTCAGTCTTGTTTGGGATTTGGTTTCTTGGTTTGGAGGTTTAGGGTCGTGGTTTCATGGGACATCCCAGTTAATTGGCCTAATAACATGTTTAGTGCTCTGTTCTACCTCCTAGCTTGTTTCTTAGTGCCTGTGGTCTTAAAAGCTTGCAAGCAGCCATCCAGGTCACAACAATGGTCTCTATTCCCCTGGAACAACAGAAGAAGAAGGAGAGTGAGGAACAGAAGGAAGATACGGAATGTGTGGCTAATTGCCTCCGTGAACAAGTACCTCCTTCGCCGTGAGAACAGAAGAACTGGATGGTGCCCGGCTACCATTACTGAACACTGTGATCAAAGATTCTATAGAAAAATCCTGATCAAAAGGGGTAAAATACAGAACAGAATTTTAAATTCTGTTGGACTCCAGACTTCTTTGAGCCATGAAGGTTGGCTGAACCCCTGAAACTATTGCTGTGAGATAATCTTTAATCCTTAAAGCAAAACTATCCTCTGAAGTCTTCTTAAAACCAAACAGTAGCTTAGCTTAACTAGTGAAAAATATCTGCCTTGAGCATTACGCTCATTTAAGAACTAATTATATGGGATCAAACTGACAACAGCAACTTGAATGATTAAATAGGAACCTTAGGGGGCAGTGAATTTATATTAATGGGGGAAGAACAACTCAGAAAATGAGGGTGAGAATGGTCACACAACTCAAAGAATGTGATCAATGTCACTGAATTATTCACATAGAAACTGTTGAATTTGTGTATGTTTTGCTGTGCATATTCTCAACAACAACCACAAAATAAATTTAATTAAAAAAAGAAATATTGTATGTTCTCACTTTTATGAAATGACATGAATAGGTAAATATATGTAAACTAATGTTCACTAGTGGTTCTGAGTGGGTGGCAAGGTTTAGTGGGTGGTGATGGGGAAACTAAGAAATTTTGGCGACAATTTGGGATTTGTTCCTACTATGGTGGACCATTCTAGAACAGCGTTGTCTGGTAGAAATATAATGCCAACTACTTATGTAACTTAAAATTTTCTAGTAGCCACATTGTTTTTGTTGTTGTTAGTTGCTGTCAACTTGATTCCGACTGATGACCACCCCATGTGTGCAGAGTAGAACTGCTCCATAGGGTTTTCAAGGCTGTGACCTTTTGGAAGCAGATTGCCAGGCCTGTCTTCTGCGGTGTATCTGGGTGTGTTCGAACTTCCAACCTTTTAGCTAGTAGTTGAGTGCTTAACCATTTGCGCCACCCAGGGACTCCTAGTAGTCACATTAAACAAATAAAAACAAATAGGTGAAATTAATTTTAATATTATATTTTATTTAACCCACAATATCAAAAATATCATTTCAATATGTAATCAGTAATAGGTGGTTGTTGTTGTTCTGTGCCATCAAATTGATTCCAACTCCTAGCAACCCTATAGGACAGCGTAGAACTACCCCATAGGGTTTCCAAGGAGTGGCTGGTGGATCCCAACTGCTGACGTTTCGGTTAGCAGCCAAGCTCTTAACTGCTGTACTACCAGGGCTCAATAATAGGTTATTAAAGAGATATTTTGCATTCTTTTTTTTTCCCCACACTAAGTGTTTGAAGTCCTGTGTGTATTTTGCACTTACAACCCACTTCAGTCTGCAACAGCCACATTTCAAGAGCTTGATACCACAAGTGGCCCGTGTCTCTCCTACTGGACATCACAGAAATAAAATCTCCCTGGAAATGTTTGGAAAAGCAATTAGCTTGTGCTGTTGAGGTTTCCAGCATCAGAGGGAAGCATAGATGACCTTAGGGTGTATGGCAGGTGTTACGGATTGAATTGTGTCCCCCAAAATATATGTTGGAATCCTAATCCCTAAACCTGTGGAAGTGGAGCCCTGGTGGCGCAGTGGTTAAGGGCTTGGCTGCTAACCTAATGGTCAGCAGTTCTAATCCACCGGCCACTCCTTAGAAACCCTACAGGGCAGTTCTACATCGTCCTATAGGGTTGCATGAGTCGGAATTGACTCGATGGCAATGTGTTTTAAACGTGTGGAGATAGGGTTTTCTTTGTTCTGTTAATTAGAGCATACTGAGTAGAAAAAATCCAGTTGCCATTGAGCCAACTCCCCTAAGATTTCCTAGGCTGTAATCTTTACCGGAGCAGACTAGACCACCAGGTCTTTTTCCCAGAGAGCTGTTGGGTGGGTTTGAACTGTCAACCTTTCGGTTAGCAGCTGAGTAGCTGAGCTCTTAACCATTGTGCCACCAGGGCTCCTTTCACAGGACTTTCAAACCCATTGCCATCAAGTCGATTCTGACTGATAGCGACCCTATAGGACAGAGTAGAACTGACTATAGGGTTTCCAAGGAGTGGCTGGTGGATTTGAACTGCTGACCTTTTGGTTACCAGCCGAGCTCTTAACCACTGTGCCACCAGGACCAGCCTCAAATCAGAAATAGTGCACTTAAGGAAAAAGGTGAGGGCAGAACATTTCCCATCACCCCCCCCTTTTGCCTTTTCTGGACCACTCTTTGACACTTCCTATCTCTTCCCATCTCTCACTTCCCCTTCTCTCTCTCTCACCCGCCACCCCACATCCCCACTGTTTCTCACATCTCCATCTCTCTTTAGCTTTTTTTCTTTATCATTTTTCTCTCTTTAATGATGGTGTTCTCACTGGTCTAACCCTGTCTGGAGCAAAGGAGAATGAAGAAAACCAAAGACACAAGGGAAAGATTAGTCCAAAGGACTAATGGACCACAACTACCACAGCCTCCACCAGACTGACTCCGGCACAGCTAGATGGTGCCTGGCTACCACCACCAACTGCTCTGACAGGGATCACCATAGAGCATCCCGGACAGAGCTGGAGAAAAATGTAGAACAAAATTCTAACTCACAAAAAAAGACCAGACTTGCTGGTCTGAGAGAGATTGAAGAAACACTGAGACTATGGCCCCCGGATACCCTTTTAACTCAGTACAGAAGTTACTCCTGAGGTTCACCCTTCAGGCAAAGATTAGACAGGCCCATAAAACAAAACGAGACTAAAGGGGCACACCAGCTTAGCGGCAAGGATGAGAACGTAGGAAGGGACAGGAAAGTTGGTAACAGGGAACCCAAGGTCTAGAAGGGAGAGTGTTGACTTGTTGTGGGGTTGGCAACCAATGTCACAAAACAATGTATGTATTAATTGTTTAACGAGAAACTAATTTGCTCTGTAAACCTTCATCTAAAGTACAACAACAACAAAAAGATGGTGTTCTGATAAATGTACTCACTCACAGCTGCAGTTTGCCCGAAGCACCACTCTCCATGTGCCTACGCATTTGGATGTGTTGCACATTCATTCCCATCCAACTGAGAGTATGTTGTTATTTTCCATATGAGTTTCACCTTAATCCAAGGGCTGTTTACAGGGATTTTTTTTTGTCTCTAGATATACCTTAACAATAATACCAGTTGTTGTCAAGTCGATTCTGACTCATGACGACCCCATGTTTGTCAGAGTAGAACTGTGCTCCATAGGGTTTTCAAGAGACAATTTTTCTAAAGTAGATTGCCAGATCTTTCTTCCAAGTCACCTCTGGGTGGACTTGAACCTCCAACCTTTTGGTTAGCAGTCAAGTGTTTTAATGGTTTGCACCACCCCGGGACTCCTTCTAGATATACAAAATGTCCCCCACCAAACCCGTTGCTGTTGAGTCAATTCCAACTCATGACCACTCCACATATTTTTTTTTAAATTTATTTAATTCTTAAATTTTTGGTGAAAACATACACAACAAATCATCCCCCCGTTCAATAATTTTTACATGTATGGTTCATTGACACTGGTTACATACTTCACACTGTGTCACCATTCTCCCCATCTCTGGCCATTATCACCGTTAACTTAGCCTCTCCGCCCCTTAAAGTTCTCATCTGTGTTTTAGAGTTATTCTTGTCCATTTAATCTATATAGATAATTCTTTGAAAGAACGCAAAGCTCAAGGTGACCATTCTTTATCGAATGAGCTGAATTATTGTTTAAAGACGACTTCCTGAGATAGTTTCAGTTCAAGGCTTAGAAGTTGTTTCCAAGCAATTGGGCATTCCTCCAGTCTCTAATGAAACCAGTAAGCCTGGTTTCCAATAAGAATTTGAAGTTCTGTTCCACATTTTTTCCTCATTTTGACCAAGATCCATCTACTGGGTCCTTGATCAAAAGGTTCTGTTATGGTAGCTGGGCACCATCCATTTCTTCTGGTCTCATGGCAAGTAGTTCATGGAGGCAGTTAGACCTGCAGTTCATTTCCTTCTCTTATTCCCGGGCCTCCTTCTTTATCTGCTGCTCCAGGTGCATAGAGACCAATTGTTGTGTCTTGGGTGGCTGGACCACCCCACATGTTTCAGAGCAGAAGTGCTCCACAGGGTTTTTAATGCCTGTAATCTTATGGAAAAGAGCCTTGGTGGCACAATGGTTAAGAACTTGGCTGCTAACCGAAAGGTGAGCGGTTAGAACCCACCAGCAGCTCCATAAGAGAAAAGACCTGGCAATTTGCTCTTGTAAAGATTATGGCTTTGGAAACCCTATGGGGCAGTTCTACTCTGTACTATAGGGTTGCTATGAGTTGGAAGCAACTTGAGGGCACATAGTAGCAATCTTATGGAAGTAGATCACGAGCCCTTTCTTTCGAGGCACCATTGGGTGGATTCGAACCACCAATCTTTTAGTTAGTAGCTGAGTGCAAACCATTTGCACCATCCAGGAACCTGTTCTAAATATACAGGACCGTTTAAATGTTTTGTTATTGATTCATATTTTTATTGCATTACAGTCAGAGAACATGTCCCTCCCCTGCCTCAGAAACTTCTGGCTTCTGCCTCATTTAGAGTCAAAGTCAAAGTCCCCACCGTAGCTCACAAGGCCCTACATGATCTGGTCTCACTGTTGGTTGTTACCTCACTCACATCACCTCCTACTACTCTCTCCCTCACTCTCTCTGTTCCAGCCATACTGGCCTGCTCACTTTTCCTCCCTTATGCCAGACTCATGTCTGCCTCAGGGCCTTTGCACCTACTGTTCCTTCTGCCTAGAACACTCTTCTCCAACATACACACAGGCTCATTATCCTACTTGGTTCTGTTCTCTGCCCAAGTGTCATCTTGCCAGCAAGGTCTTCCCTGTGCTGCCTTCTAAAATAACTACCTCACCTCTCTGTAGTCTTCTTTTCTGCTGTATTTTTCTCCATAGCACTTGTGCCATCTGGCATAGCAGGGCCCTGTTTGTTTGTTTGTCTGTCTCTTGTCACTAGGATGTGGCTTCCAGCAGGGAGGGATTTTGTCTGTTTTTTCTCCCTCTGTTGTAGCTTTATTCTTTTTTTGGATTTTTTTTTTTAAATTGTGGTGAAAATATACACACCAAAATATTTGCCAGCACAACAACTTCCACATGTGTAATTCAGTGATATTGATTACATTTTTTCATGTTATGCTACCATTCTCACTATCCTTTTCCAAAATATTCCACTACCATTAACATAAACTCAATGCCCCCAAACAAAAACTCCCCCTTTCCCCCTCCCTCCCATCCCTGGTAACCAGTAATAATCTTTGTTTCTATGTATTTGCTTATTTCATATAAGTGAGACGTTACAGTATTTCTCCTTTTGCACCTGACTTACTTCACTCAGCATGTTTTCAAGATTCATCCATGTTGTGGCATGTGTCGGGACTTCATTTCTCTTTATGACTGAGTAGTATTCCATTGTGTGTATGTACCACACTGTGCTGATCTATTCTTCTGCTCACAGACATTTCAGTTGTTTCCACATTTTGGCTATTGTGAAAAGTGCTGCAGTGAACATTGGTGTACAGGTTTCAGTTTCTGTTTGTAGCCAACTAGTTAGGTAGTGCTGCTAAAACAGAAATACCACAAACCGATGGCTTTAACAAACAGAAATGTATTCTCTCACAGTTTAGGAGGCTAGAAGTCTGAATTCAAGATGCCAGCTCCAGGAGAAGGCTTTCTCTCTCTGTTGGCTCTGGAGAAAGATCCTTGTCATCAATCTTCCCCTGGTCTAGGAGCTTCTCAGTGCGGGGACTCCAGGTCCAAAGGACGTGCTCCCATCCTGGTTCTTCATTCTTGGTGGTAGGAGGTCCTCTTCCTCTTTGCTCAATTCTCTCTTTCATCTCTCAAGTGATTGACTCAACATACAACCTAATCCTGTAGATTGAGTCCTGCCTCATTAACATAACTGCCTCTAATCCTGCCTCATTAACATCATAGATGTTAGGATTTACAATGCATCAGATAATCACATCAGATCACAAAATGGTGGACAACTATACAATACTGGGAATCATAGCTTAGCCAAGTTGACACACATTTTTGAGGGATACAATTCAATTCATAACACCTTATTCTTATTCTTTTGTAAGTAATCTATTTTTCCTTTTCTGGAGACTTTTGTGATTTTTCTCTGGGTCTTTGACAGTTTTAAGTTTTACTATTATTTATTTGGTTTTGTTATGTTTTCTGTAGCTATCTTGTTTATCATGCAGTAAACACTTCGGTATGAAGTTTTGTGTCTTTCTTTAGCGCCGAGTAATTTTTAGTTAGCATTTTTTCACACTGTGGGTCCCCATCCATTCTTTATTTTATCTTCTTCAGGGAGGTTCTATTTAATGGAAGTTAGAATTTTTATTTATATCACCCACATATCTTATTTATTTTCTCACAATTTCCCTCTCTGTCCCTTATTGATGTATTCTGGGATAGTTTTTGGAACTCAGTTGTTCATTCTTCATAGCTGTATCTACTCTGTCATTCAAGCCACTCATTGATTTCTTTATTTCGACCATTATGTATTTTTATATCCTATACATCTAGTTAACAGCCATGAATGGTGCAAATGGTTTGTGCTTGTCTACTAACCAAAAGGTTGGAGGTTCAAACCCATCCAGTGGTGCCATGGAAGAAGGGCCTGGCCATCTGCTTCTCTAAAGATTACAGCCAAGAAAACCCTGTGGAATTCAGTTCTGCTCTATAACACATGGGGTCACCACGAGTCAGAATTGACTTGACAGCAATGGGTTTGTTTTTTTTGGTTCATCTCTAGTTAGGTTCTATTTCATAACTTCCTCTCTTTTGCTCCAAGTTTTCAATATCCTCCCTTATTTCTCTAAGGATATTAATTATGCATGTTTTACATGCCTTATTAGCTCTACTTCATTGGGTATAGTTTCTTCCAAGCCCAACTGAGATAATTGAGCCTCCTGGGTATACTGACAATTTTGTGCTTCAGACAAAGTAACAATTCAGTGCTTTTTAAACTTGATAGTTTTTAATCACTTTTTTCAGCATCGACATAGCGTGAAAGCGGAGAAACTGATTTCTATTAATAAAAAAGAGAATGGGCAAAAAGAGAATTACTGCTTCTAGCCAGAGCAGAGATAATTGCTGGGGAAAAAATTGTTGAGGCCTTCAACCTGAGAGTCATCCACATGTAGCAGACACTGTGGTTACCCTTCCCCACTGCCAGTTGATGCACCTAGGTTCACCTGGGCTCACCTGTATTGTGCCTGACAGTTACCAGCACATGGAGAGCCTTTCAACTCAGCACCTACATCTCTCCTCATGACCTGAGGGCATTCTCTGGCACCACTGAATTTACTTGGACCCCAGGTGCAACCCCAAAATGTAGGGGAGTTTCATGTCCCCTGGGGCAACCCTTAAGCAAAGTGGGTGGGAATTGCTGTATCAGTGCCCCCCTCCCCCTCCTTCAGTGGGATCATTCTGCCATAAGTTCCCCAGCAGGATTGAGCCTCAGTTACCCACAGCTGTAACCCACTCATTTGTTGTTGTTAGGTGCAGGGGTGGATTAACCATTAAGCAAGATACGCATAGGCTTACTTGTGCTTACTCACTAATCTGTAGTGCACAATTTCACCTGTTTTTCATCACATCAGAGGTATGCATGGGCTTAATTTTGTTTACTTGCTACTCTGTAGTGCACAATTCCATATGAGTTTCAACACATCTTTGCTGTGGTGAAAGACAGGTACACTGTGCACTACAGATTAGTAAGTAAGCACAAGTAAGCCTGTGCGTACCTTGCTAATTGGGTAATCTGTCCCTGATTACGTGCTGTAGAGTCGGTTCTGATTTATAGTGACCCTATGTATAACAACGAAATGTTGCCTGGTCCAGCGCCATCCTCACAATCATTGCTGTCTTTGAGCCCATTGTAGTCACTGTGTCAATCCATATCCTTGAGGATCTTCCTCTTTTTCGCTGACCCTCTACTTTACTAAGCATGATGTCCTTCTCCAGGGACTGGTCCCTCCTGAAAATATGTCCAAAGTAAGTGAGACAAGTCTTAATCATCTTCGCTTCTAAGGAGCATTCTGGCTGTACTTCCTCCAAGACAGATTTATTTGTTGATTCTTCTGGCAATCGATGGTATATTCAGTATTCTTTGCCAATACCGTAATTCAAAGGCATCAATTCTTCTTCGGTCTTTCTTATTCATTGTTCAGCTTTCATATGCATATAAGGCAATTGAAAATGCTATGGCTTGGGTCAGGCGCACCACAGTCATGAAAGTCACATCTTTGTCTTTTTAACACTTTAAAGAGGTCTTTTGCTACAGATTTGCCTGATGCCATACATCATTTGCTTTCTTGACTGCTGATTCCATGGGCATTGATGGTTGATCCAAGAAGAAGGAAATCCTTGACAACTTCAATTTCTCCACCACTTACCATGATGTTGTTTATTGGTTCAGTTGTAAGGATTTTTGTTTTCTTTATGTTCAGGTCTAATATGAATAACAACAGAACCCACTCATTATAACCACCTTCCAAAGAAAAAGTTGTCCTCGAGTTGACGCCAACTCATGGCGACACCATGTGTGTGTCACAGTAGAACTGTGCTCCGCAAGGTTTCTTTTTTTTTAATGAATGCAAGATAAAAATTTTAAATTTTCTTACTCTTAACTGTTCTAACTGATCACAATTTGTTCAAAATAATAATGTTGCTGTTAGTTGCTGTCACGTAGATTCTGACTCATGGCAACCCCCATGAGTACAGAGTAGAACTGCTCCATATGGTTTTCATTGACTGATTTTTCAGAAGTAGATCGCCAGGTCTTTCTTCTGAGGCACCTCTGGGTGGACTCCAATCTCCAACCTTTGGGTTAGTGTTGTTTGAGAATGTTAACTGTTTCTACCACCTAGGGACTCCCAACCCTTTTCCCCTTTTTCTGTCTCAATTCTCCACTTCTTCAATCTTGCTTTCTGAGATCATCTTCCAAATAAACTACCAGCACCCAAGTCACTGTCTCCAAGTTTGCTTGTGGGGAAACCCCAGCGAAGCCACCACTCCTCTGTAGATCTTGTTCTCCATTTTTCTCAGATTTTATCAACTTCTTGGGGGGGCATATTAAACAGTTAAAAGATTAGATAATAATATAAGTTGCTTATTTCCTAGAAAACAGCTCAACAATGAAAAGGAATGATACATGTAATAACATGTATGAATTTTGCTAAATGAAAGAAGGAGCCCTGGTGGCCCAATTGGCCCAATTGTTAAACTCTCGGTTGCTAACTGAAAGGTTGGCAAGGTTGGCAGTTCTAACCCACCCAGCAGCGCCAAGGGGGAAAAGACCTGGTGATCTACTCCCATAAAGATTTCAGCCTAAGAAACCCTATGGGGCAGTTGTACTCTGTCCTATAAGGTTGCTATGAGTCAGAACGGACTTGATGGCACACAATAACAATAACAAGTGAAAGAAGTCGGGTTCAAAAGGCTGCAAACTCTCTGATTCCATTTCTGCGACATTCTGGTGGCATTCTGCTGAGGGAGAATAGATCAGTGACTGACAGGGGTTGCAGAGTGGGCCATGTTTTGACTACAAGGAAGCAGCTTGAGGGAATTTTCTGGGTGGGTGGAACTCTTCTGTATCTTGCTTGTGGTTGTGGTTACATGACTCATAGCACTCTATATCAAAAAGCCAATTTTGTTTTACGTACATTTAAAAGGGGAATCCCTCCATGGTGCAAATGGTTAACACGCTCAGATGCTAACCAAAAGGTTGGAGGTCTGAGTCCACCCAGAGGTGCCTTGGAAGAAAGCTCTGGCGATCTACTTCTGAAAAATCAGTCACTGAAAACCCTATGGAGCACAATTCTACTCTGACACACATGGAATCATCATGACTCAGAGTCGACTGGTTTGTTTTGGTTTAAATTTAAAACATATAAATTAAAAAAATCAGAGACTCTTATTATTGACATCTTAGAATCAAATATGCTCACACTTCGTATATTTGCAACTTTGGAATTATAAACTTCTAGAATTTTCAGAGTAATAATAATATGAGCTTTCATTCCTCTAGGATCTTTTATAAGTTAAGTTACTTAGCACTTTAAAAATATGATCTAATTTAATGCAATAAGGACTCCACATAGTCGGTGCTATTTTGGTGATCTCTTCTCAGATGAGGAAGTTGAATCCCAGAAAATTGATGTTGTGTCCCAGGGTCATATAAATAGTTGACAGTGGAACTGGTTCTTCTTTTCTCTTTAAGTACCTCACTTGGCCATTGCCTCCTAATTACCATTAGCCACATTAACAGCAATATTAATAGCTTACATGTTGAGCGTGCTACCAAACACTTTACAAGACGGTCTCATCTGAGCCTCACAACCACCTGTAAGGTGAGATATATTATCCCCATTTTACAGATGTGGAAACTGAGGCACAGTGAGCTGAAGTGATTTGCAAAGCAGGGAGTAGAGGGGCCAGGATTTGAACCAGGCTCTGGGGGACTCCTTCTTGCCTCTCAGTGTTCTCCTTAAAAGCAGGGAACCTCAAAGTCCCTCCTCATGGTCCCCTGAGGCCTCACCGGGACCATGAAAAACTGCACCAGAGCTGCTGGCTCCAGGCTCAGACCTGCTCTAGGTTCCTGCCTCAGCATCCCCCATGTGACATTCCCCATAGTCTCCACTTCTGGTTCTCTGGTGGCTGCACAGGTGAACTGAAGGTGGCTTGGCTGAAGGGAGCGGAAGTGGATACTTGGTGCTCTCCAGTTCCTGAGTCTTGCTCTAGGGGGCAATCTCTGCCACCCGCAGTGGCTTTTGGGAGGACGTCCATCATTTGCCATCAGTTTGGGGTCGTGGTGGAGTGCTACCTGTGTGGCTCTGGCACCAGCCTGTGGCATCTGCATCCCCATTCTTCCACACACGAGCTTCCGTGCTCTGGGGGGGGAGCAGCTTAGCCACTCTGGCCTCAGTTTCCTCACCTATGAAATGGGGATAATAACAGTACCCACCTCAGTGGATTGTTGTACCGTTCAATGTGTTAATCCATGAGGAAACTTAGAAAAATGCCTGAACGTGGCTGTATGGTGTTGTTAGTTGCCATCGAGTCAGCTGTGACTCACGGCAACCTTACATATAACAGAACCAACTGTTGCCCGATCCTGTGCCATCTTCATGATCATTGGTACGTGTGAGTCCATTGTTTTGGTTATTGTATCAGTCCATCTCACTGAAGGTTTCCCTCATGTTCACTGACCCTCGACTTTACCAATCCTGATGTCCTTTCCTAGGTCTTTCCTTTTGACGTGTCCAAAGTAAGCGAGCTGAAGTCTTACCATCCTTGCTTTTAAGGAGCGTTCTGCCCGCTCTGTAGACATTAGCCATTATCCTTTAGCTTTCCTGTGCCTCAGTTTCACCAGCCGTATCATTGGCGTAGTAATCACACCTCATGGGGCCGTCAAATGCCTGGATCAGCTCACAGCCTGCATTCTGTTAGGGTTAGCGCTTATCATCTGTATTAGTTTCTGAGGGCTGATGTAAAGTACCACAAACTGGGTGGCTTAAAATGACAAGAATCTATTCTCTCACACTTCTGGAGGCTAGAAGTTCAATGTAGGGCGTTGGCAGGGCCATGCTGTCTTCCAACACTCTAAGGGAAGATCCTTACTTGCCTCTTCTAGCTTCTGGTAGCTCCAGACATTCCTTGGTTTGTAATCTCTGCCTTCACCTTTTACATGGCCCGTGTCTCTCTGACTCTGTGCCTCATTTCCTCTTCTTATAAGGCCTCCAGTCATGTTGGATTAAAGCCCACTCTACTCTTATTTGACCGCATGTTAACTAATTACATCTGCAAAGACGCTATTTCAAACAAGGTCACATTCACATGTACTGGTGGTTAAGACTTGAACATATCTTTTAGCGAGATGCAATTCAACCCATAACATCATCTTAACCTCCTTCGGTTATTCTGAAATTCTTGGAACAGTGCCGGGCACAGAGCGATCGCTCAGTAAAAACAAAAGCAAATCCATTGCCATCAAGTCAATTCTGATTCATGGTGACCCCATATGTTACAGAAGAGAACTGTGCTTCATAGGGTTTTCTTGGCTGTGTCTTAACAGAAGCAGGTCACCAGGCCTTTCTTCTGTGGTATCGCTGGGTGGATTTGAACCACCAACCTTTAGGTTAGTGGTTGGGAGCAAACCAGTTGTGCCACCCAGGGACCTTGATTACTCAGTGTTTGTTATCTATTATTACTGTTATTGCTGGTGGTGTTGCTGGCCAGAGGGAGTGGCCCCTCCAGAGGTCCTCTGCCTTACATATCCTTCAGCTTCTCCCTCCCAGCCTCCCCACAGAGCTTACTCCTGCTTCCTAGTTCTCAGGCCCAGCTGGTGTCAGGATTCCTGGTGAGCTAGTCAGGCTGGGGTCAGAGACATTGCTGCTAGTGGCCCCACCACATCCGGCCTGGAAGCCACTGTGGCCACAGCTGAGGGGCCTCAGCACCAAGGGGGTGGAGGTGGGGGTGATGGCCATTGAGAGGCTGGCTCTGGGCTTCCTGTGGCCATAGCTTCAGGAAAACACCAAGTGTTGATAACAATATAGAGCAACCTGAACCCTCACACATGGCTGGTAGGAGTGTAAAATCCATAACAGTAACCAACACCGGTTACTTATGAGGGTAGAAACTGAGAAAAACTCCAGAGTGGGGCTCTGGGAGGGTGGTGGCATGATAAATTTTCCAAGGAAAGGAAGCAACTTGGTTGTTTTGAGGAAATAAAATGGTTCTGTGTACGGCTACCACCACCGACTACTCTGACAGAGATCACAATAGAGGGTTCCGGACAGAGCTGGAGAAAAATGTAGAACCAAATTCTAACTTCCAAAAAAAAAAAAATACCAGGCTTACTGGTCTACCCTGTGACCCAGCTTCCTGTGGCCAGAACTTCTTATCTTTGGGTTGTGTGTGGTGGTTGCAGTCATCAGCTTAGCCCAGACCTTCCTGATGGGGATGGACTTTGCAGAGTTCTAGGAACTCTGGATTCAAAGCAACATGCTCCATATGCCACTCAGTCATCACCCTTTTCTGCTCACCATTGTGTTGAATTTTAAGCCTCTCAGGTCTACTTAAGAAAAAAAAAAAAATGAACTGTAAGATACAGAGGAGTCCCTGGGTAGCACAAATAGTTAAGCACTTGTAAAAACAGCGTGTGGGCGGTGTCTGACCTCCTCTGACTTCACAAGGGGGAAAGAGAATCAAGATCAACAGCCCAAGACTAATTCCTGTGAGGAGGAAGTCAGACATGCCTCCTTTCTCCACCATCTTTACCAATGCTGACACCAGCCATCCCTCCCATGGTACTCCCTACTTCTCTGCTGGGTTTGATAACTCATTGCAATGGCCACACAGAGTCACAAACAATACTCACGATTGTGAGGTTTATTAGGGAACTAACAGTTTACAGTTCAGGCTCAGGAACACTCAGGATACAGTTCTTCCATCAGGACAGCCTCTTTTCAGCTGTCCTTGATGGCACACGTCTCTCTGGCCCTAGGCCTCTGCCCTGCTCAGGCAAGTGTTACAAAGCTCTTTGAGCCCCTGCGAATAAGTGCCCAAAGGCACGTCACTCCGCCAGTAAACCTTGGCCCAAAGGCACTCAGATTTCTCACTCCGTGGGCCAGGAAACCCACTGCGCATCTCCTGCTGGTCTCTCCTGCCACTGCTTTTCACTGTCTTCAGGGTTACAGCTCACTCTCTGTCTTCTGCTTCCCAATGCAGGGATCCTGGGTCCAAAGGATGTGCTTTCTCCTCCTGGATGTTCTTCCTTGGTGGTGGTGGGATGCTCTGTCTGCTCTGAAATTGGCTCTCTTTTAAGGCATAACCGACTAATCCCCTTGGTGGGCCATAACTGCCTTATTTGCACAGTCCCACCCAGTCACTTACAAGACCATGGCGAGAAAGGCCACACAAAAGCAATCCATTGCACTGCAGCACTCGACTGCTAGCTGAAAGGTTGGTGATTTGAACCCACCCGCAGTACCCTGGGAAGGCAGGCCTGGCGATCTGCTTCAAAAAGGTCACAACCTTGAAAAACCCTGTGGAGCACAGTTCTATGCTGTACACATGGGATAACCGTGAGTCGGAATTGACTTGATGCTAACCACCACCACCACCACCAGCAGAAACATGTTAGTCCCTGGGTGGTGCCAACTGTTAACGAACTCAGCTGCTAACCGAAGGGTTGGAGGTTTGACTCCATCCCGAGATGCCTCAAAAGAAAGGCCTGGAGATCTACTTCTGAAAAACCAGCCTTTGAAAACCCTATGGAGCAGTTCTACTCTGATACACATGGTGTCACCCTGAGTTGGAATTGATTCAACAGCAGCTAACAACAACAATGACATAAAATACAGGCTGAAGGCTTCACAAATCCTAAGTACACAGCTCAATGAATTTTCACAGCTGAACCTCCTCGTGTTACTGTTTGTTTCCGAGGGCTGCTGTAACAAAATACCACAAAGTGGCTTGGCTTTTTAAGAACAGATATGTATTACCTCACAGTTCCTGTGGTTTGAAGTGCAAATCAGGGTATCAGCAGTGTTGATTTCCTTCCAAGGGCTTTGAGAGAGGAACTGTTCCATGTGTCTCTCCTAGCTTCTGGTGGTTCCCAGCAATCCTTGGCGTTCCTTTGCTGCTTGTAGACATATCTTCACATGGTGCCTTCCCCCGTGTGTGACTCTGTTTATATGTCTGTTCTCCCCTTTTATTACACACCACGGAGAAGTGATTACGATTAGGACTCACCCTACTCTGATAGGACTTCTTAGTACGTAATTGAAAACAAAAGAAAAACCCTATTTCCAAAGGTCACATTCACAGGTACCGGAGTTAGGTCTTCAACATATCTTTTTGGGGGACACAATTCAATCCATAGCAGTAACCAACACTGGTTACTTATGAGGGTAGAAACTGAGAGAAACACCAGAGTGGGGCTCTGGGAGGGTGGCGACATGGTAAATTTTCCAAGGAAAGGAAGCAACTTGGTTGTTTTGAGGAAATAAAATGGTTCTGTGTACGGCTACCACCACCGACTGCTCTGACAGAGATCACAATAGAGGGTTCCGGACAGAGCTGGAGAAAAATGTAGAACAAAACTCTAACTTCCAAAAAAAAAAGACCAGACTTATTGGTCTGATAGAGACTGGAGAAACCTCGAGAGTATGGCCCCCGGACACCTTTTTTTTTTTAATTGTTGTAGTTTAAGTGAAAGTTTACAATTCAAGTTGGTCTCTCATACAAAAATTTATACATACATTGTTATGTGACCTTAGTTGCTCTCCCTATACTGTGACAGCACACGCCTCCTTTCCAAGCCCCCGGACACTCTTTTAGCTGAGTAATGAAGTCACTCCTGAGGTACACACTTCAGCCAAAGATTAGACAGGCCCATAAAACAAAACGAGACTAAATGAGCACACCAGCCCAGGGGCAAGGACTAGAAGGCAGGAGGGGACAAGAAAGCTGGTAATGGGGAACCCAAAGTCAAGAAGAGGAGAGTGTTGACATGCTGTAGGGTTGGCAGCCAATGTTACAAAACAATATGTGTATTAATTGTTTAATGAGAAACTATTTTGCTCTGTAAACCTTCATCTAAAGTACAATAAGAAAATTAAAAAAAAATACTTCTATATAGATGGAGGTAGGAGTCGCCGGGTGGCACAAATAGGTAAGGGCTCAGCTACTAACTGAAAGGTTGGTGGTTCGAACCCACCCAGAGGCTCCTTGGAAGAAAGGCCTGATGCTCTGCTTCTGAAAAGTCACAGCCTTGAAAACTATATGGAGCAGTTCTATTCTGACACACATGGGGTCACAATGAGTGATGGCATGCTGGCTTGGATTTTTGGTGGCTGGAGAAGTCCCTGAGAGGTGCAAAAGGTTAAGAGCTTGGCTGCTAACTGAAAGGTTGACAGTTGGAATCCACCCAGAGGCACCTTGGAAGAAAGGCCAGGCGGTCTTCTTCCAAAAAATCACAAACATCAAAAACCCTATGGAGACTGGATGGCAACTGTATACTTTTTTTTTTTTTTTTGACAAGGGCACTCTCAAGGTTGTGAGTGAGGTCAGAATCTGGCCTGGGCCTTTCTTGTCAAATCATATGTCCCGGTATGGGACTCGACCGCCTGTAGCGGGCATATCTTTGTAATTCACACAAAAGCTCCAGTTGGGCTAATGTCGGCTCTGGAGCAGCACTGAACTGTCCTGTAAACTGTAATGTGAGCCACAAACGCGGACCTCGACTCAACGGCCAGTCCCCTCTTGCTGGACACTTTGGTTGTGTCTGGTTCGACTTGATGGCAACGGGTTTGGTTTTTTATTTTGGGTTATGATGAAATGCAGCAGCGCAAACCTTGTGTTTCATTTGCATCCGGAAGCTCCTGCCAACCGCAGGGTGCTGGCATCAGCACCTTTTTCTGCGCTTGTGAAGTCAGTGAGAGCAAAGGATCGAGTGAGCTCATGCCAGGAAGGGAGTGTCGTCAGCTGATGAGAGGGCCAGGTGGGGAAGCTCCTCTTTTTGGGCCTGAGTCACCCAGCAGTCAGGGATTGCTGAGAGCTTGCAAAGCCAGCAGAGGCAAAAGTTAGCATCTGGCATCTCATCCAAGGGGGAACAGTCAAAAGCATTTGACAATGGCTGAGGTTGGTGTATGGCACAGTTGTTAAGAGCTCGGCTACTAACCAGAAGTTTCTACCAGCCATTCCTTGGAAACCCTAGGGGGCAGTTCTATGTCCTATAGGGTCACTGTGAGTCAGAATCAACTCGATGGCAACGGGTTTGGTTTTGGTTTTCAATAAAATAATAATATAATTATATAATATATAGTATAATAATATACAATAGTATGTCCGTGGATGGTGCAAACAGTTAATACGCTTGACTGCTAACCAAAAGTTTGGCAGTTCAAGTCCACCAAGAGGCACCTCGAAAGAAAAGCCTGGCTATCTACTTCCAAATAATCAGCCACTGAAAACTCTGTGGGGCACAGTTCTACCCTGACACACATGGGATCACCATGAGTTGGAGCTGAATCAATGGCAAGTGGTTTGCCTTTTTTTTTTTAAAACATACAATATATTATTATATAATGTTATAATAATAACAATAATATAATTAATCATATATTTTACTTAACCCAATCTATCCAAAATATTATTTCAACATGTAACCAATACATGTAACCAATAAGCAACATCATGCTAAACAGAGAAAATACTAAAGTTGTCAAAGATTTCATTTTACTTGGATCCACAATCAATGCCCATGGAAGCAGCAGTCAAGAAATCAAATGACGCATTGCACTGGGCAAATCTACTGCAAAAGACCTCTTTAAAGTGTTAAAAAGCAGTTACTTTGAGGACTAAGGTGCACCTGACCCAAGCCATGATATTTGCAATCGCCTCATATGCATGCAAAAGCTGGACAATGAATAAGAAGACCGAAGAAGAATTGATGCCTTTGAATTATGGTGTTGGCAAAGAATACCGAGTATACCATGGACTGCCAGAATAACCAACAAATCTATCTTGAAGGAAGTACAGCCAGAATGCTCCTTAGAAGTGAGGATGGTAAGACTTTGTCTTGCTTACTTTGGACATATTATCAGGAGGGATCTGTCCCTGGAGAAGGACGTCATGCTTGGTAAAGTAGAGGGTTAGCAAAAAAGAGGAAGACCCTCAATGAGATGGATTGACGCAGTGGCTGCAACAATGGGCTCAAACATAACAACAATTGTGAGGATGGCACAGGACCGGGCAGTGTTTTGTTCTGTTGTACATGCGGTCGTTATGAGTCGGAACCAGCTCAACGACACCTAACAACAACGACCAATGCACAAATTATTATTGAGCTCTTTTACATTCTTTTTTTTTTTTTTTGGTACTAAATCTTCGAAAAGTGTTGTGTGTTACACACACAGCACATCTTTTTTTTTTTTAATTTAATTTTATTGTTCTTTAAGTGAAACTTTACAATTCAAGTTAGTTTGTCATACAAAAATTTATACATACATTTTTATGTGACCCTAATTGCTTTCCCTATACCGTGACAGCACACTCCTTCTTTCCACCCCTGATTTCCCGTGTCCATTCAACCAGCTCCTGACCCTCTCTGCCTTCTCATCTCACTTCCGGACAGAAGCTGCCCGTTTAGTCTCATGTATCTACTTGAGCTAAGAAGCACACTCTTCACGAGTATCATTTTATGTCCCATAGTCCAGTCTAATCTTTGACTGAAGAGAGTTGGCCTTGGGAATGATTTTAGTGCTGGGTTGACAGAGAGTCCAGGAGCCATGCTCTCTGGGGTTCCTCCAGTCTCAGTCAGACCATTAGGTCTGGGCTTTTCACTAGAATTTGAGTTCTGCACTCCATTTTTCTCCTGCTCCAACAGGGACTCTTGCTTGTGTTCCCCGTCAGGGCGGTCATTGGTGGTAGTCGGGCACCATCTAGTTCTTCTGGTCTCAGGCTGTTGCAGTCTCTGGTTTATGTGGCCCTTTCTGTCTCTTGGGCTGATGCTTTCCTTGTGACTTTGGTGTTCTTCATTCGCCTTTACTCCAGGTGGGTTGGGACCGATTGATGCATCTTAGATGGCTGCTCGCTAGCTTTTAAGACCCTAGATGCCACTTGTTAAAGTAGGATGCAGAACATTTTCTTAATAAACTTTGTTATGCCAATTGACCTAAATGTCCCCTGAAAGTATGGTCCCCAGACCTCCGCCCCTGCTACTCTGTCCGTCAAGGTGTTTGGTTGTACTCAGGAAACTTCTTAGCTTTGGTTTAGTCCAGTTGCGCTGACTTCTCCTGTAGTGTGTGCTGTCCTTCCCTTCACCTAAGATAATTCTTGTCTACTATCTAGTTAGTGAATAACCCTCTCTCTCCCTCCCCACCCTTATAACCATCAAAGAATGTTTTCTTCTCACATAGCACATCTTCATTCTGACTTGCCACATTTTGAGGTTCAGTAGCCACATGTGGCTAGTGGTTGCCATACTGGACAGCATTGATCTAGATCTTAAAGAACAGCATAAAAGTTACAAACACAGAGAATGGTGTATTCACACTTTGCCCTGCAATCCCATTTCTAGAGAGTTACTTGCAATAAATCCTTGCGTGTGAACACAAGAACATAGGTACAAGGGCGCATATACATGCAAACATGCAGTGCAATGTAAGCAAAAATAGTGGAAACCACCTAAAATTCAACCAACAGGGAAGTGGTTCCATAAAGCAATTTTCAACCTAACAGTGGAACTATTATATTGCTCAAAGGGAACAAGGGGTTTCTGAAGGCATTTAGTAAAATATTCTGAAAAAAGAACAATGATAAAAGATGTAATTGGAACAAAGTATGGGATTTGAATAAAGACTGCAGATTACGCAATAGTGGTGTATCAGTATTACATTTCCTTGTTTTGATAGTTGTACTATGGTTATGAAAGAGAATATCCTGAATCTTAAGAGATAGACACCGAAGAATATACAGGTAAACGGCCATGGTGGATGTGACTTACTCTCAAATGATTTAGGAAAAAGCAATATGGATGGATAGATATCGATATTTTTTGTTGTTGTTCGCTGTCATCAAGTCGGCAACTCATGGGGATCCCATGCACAACAGGACCATTGTGATTCGTAGGGTTTTCATTGACTGATTTTTGGCAGTAGATTGCCAGGCCTTTCTTCCTAGTCCATCTTAGTCTGGAAGCTCCCCTGAAACCTGTTAAGCATCGTAGCAACATACAAGCCTCCAGAAAGGCCTGACGATCTGCTTCGGTTAAGATTACAGCCAAGAAAACCCTATGAAGCAGTTCTACTCTGACACACATGGGGTTGCTATGAGTTGGAATCCACTGGCTGGCAATGGGTTATAACAAACCAAAAAAACCATTGCTGTCGAGTCAGTTCTGACTCATAGCGACCCTATAGGACAGAGTAGACCTGCCCCATAGGGTTTCCAAGGCTGTAGTCTTTTTTTATTTTTGTTCTTTTCAAGGTGAAATTTGAAATAACTGACAACTATAAACCCCAAATTGTTGCTTCAACCATATGAGTAATTACATTAATTCACATACACCTAGTCAAATTCTGACGAGAAATGAATTGTTATTTTAAATATACTCCATTTGTTATTGCTGTTTTATATCAATGATATATTTTCTTTCAATTACAGATCCAGAAATATAATACCCTAAGCAGTCTGGTGAAAACGTAGTCAAAGATTGGATCACACCGGTCATTCTCCTTCCCCATAAGGCAATTATTGGGGTGGAATGTCAACCACAGTGGTGGAGCTGGACATCTGGTTTCTAAAATCCTCTCTAGCATTTCTTGACCTAGGCATTTGTAATATTCACAATCTCTGAATCTTACTTGAGATGTGTTTGTAAAGTAAGAATATTATTGCCTCGGGATGGAGCCCTGGTGGCAAGTGGTTAAGAGTTCGGCTGCTAACCAAAATGTCAGCAGTTCAAATCCACCAGCTGCTCCTTGGAAACCCTATGGGGCAGTTCTACTCTGTCCTGTGGGGTCGCTACGAGTCGAAATTGACTGGACCGATAAAACAACAACGACATTGCCTTGAGATAAGAGCCTAGAGGCCCACCCCAGCTGTAACCTGATTCTACATTTGTAGCAAAGATAACTAAAGAAAGACAGAACCTGTCTGAACTCGTATGCGATCTGGAGGAAAACTTGAGATCCTTGTCATGCCAACATTTTTTCACCTTTGGATTGAAGGGAATCTTAATGTCAGTATACTAGACATCCTTCTAAACTCATCGGCACTCTCCTCCTTAACAAACTTAAAACCCGAATTTCTCTAACCAATATTGACTTTAGATGTGGTTATTTTACAGTGAACCCTTGTTATACTCCCATCACTTTATGTAGGAATAACATAAGGTTGGGGTAGCCCTTATTGACTTTCTTCAGCCTTTGATCCTGGTTATGGGCTAAAATGAGTAACCTTCACGTGGCACCTTGCCTGTTGTTGTTAGGTGCCACCGAGTCAGTTCTGACTCAGAGCGACCCTCTGTACAACAGAACAAAACCCTGCCCAGTCCTGCGCCATCCTCACAATCGTTGCTATGTTTCAGCCCATTGTTGCAGTTACTGTGTCAATCCATCAATCACCTCGAGGGTGTTCCTCATTTTCACTGACGCTCTACCTTACCAAGCGTGATGTCCTTCTCCAGGGACAGGTTCCTCCTGATAACATATCCAAAGTACTTGAGACCAAGTCTCGCCATCCACCCTTTCAATGAGCACTCTGGCTGTACTTCTTCCAAGACAGACTTATCAGTTCTTCTGACAATTTATGCTATATTCAATGCTCTTCACCAACACCATAATTCAGCTGCATCAATTCTTCCTTGTCTTTGCTTATTCATTGTCCAGCTTTCTCATGAGTATGAGACAATTAAAAACACCATGACTTGAGTCAGGCGCACCTCAGTGCTCAAAGTGACATCTTTGCTTTTTAACACTTTCAAGAGGTCTTTTGCAACACATTTGCCCAATGCAATGACGTTGTTTGATTTCCTCCTTTTTTTTTTTTTTAAACAAACGGAAATTTCTTTTCTTTTTTTTTAATTGTACGTTAGATGAAAGTTTACAGAGCTAGCTTTTCACTAAACAGTTAGTACACATATTGTTTTATGACATTGGTTAACAACCCCACAACATGTCAACTCTCTCCCCTCTCGACCTTGGGTTCCCTATTACCAGCTTTCCTGTCCTCTCCTGCCTTTTAGTTCTTGCCCCTGGGCTGGTGTGCCCCTTTAGTCTTGTTTTGTCCTATGGGCCTGTCTAATCTTTGGCTAAAAGGTGAACGTCAGGAGTGACTTCATCATGGAGCTAAAAGGGTAGCCGGGCCATACTCTCAGGGTTTCTCCAATCTCTGTCAGACCACTAAGTCTGGTCTTTTTTTGAGTTAGAATTTTGTTCTGTTTTTCTCCAGCTCTGTCTGGGACCCTCTGTTGTGATCCCTGTCAGAGCAGTCAGTGGTGGTAGCCGGGCACCATCTGGTTGTACTGGACTCAGTCTGGTGGAGGCCGTGGTAGTTGTGGTCCATTAGTCCTTTGGACTAATCTTTCCCTTGTATCTTTAGTTTTCTTCATTTTCCCTTGCTCTTGAAGGAATGAAACCAGTGGACCATCTTAGATGGCCACTTACAGGCTTTTAAGACTCCAGACGCTACTCATCAAAGTAGAATGTAGAACATTTTCTTTATGAACTATGTTATGCCAGTTGAGCTAAATGTTCCCTGAGACCATGGTCCCTATACTCCTCAGCCCAGTAATTTGGTCCCTGAAGGGGTTTGGATTTGTCCACGGAGCTTCCATAACCTTACCCGGAACAAGTTGTGCTGGCTTCCCCAATATTGTGTACTGTCGTACCCTTCACCAAAGTTACTGCTTGTCTATTGTCTAGTTAGTATTTTTCCACCCCCCCTTGTAACCATCAAAGATTGTTTCTTTTTGTATATAAACCCTTTCATGAGTTTTTATAATAGAGGTCTTATACAATATTTCTCCTTCTGTGATTGACTTAGTTCACTCAGCATAATGGCCTCCAGATTCATCCATGTTGTGAGAAGCTTCGCAGATTCATCATTGTTCTTTATCATTGCGTAGTACTCCATTGTGTGTATGTAGCATAGTTGTTTATCCATTCATCTGTTGATAAGCACCTGAGTTGTTTCCATCTTTTTGCTATTGTGAACAATGCTGCAATGAACATGAGTGTGCATATGTCTACTCATGTGAGGGCTCTTGTTTCTCTAGAATATATTCCTAGTAGTGGGATTGCTGGATCATATGGTATTTCTATTTCTAGCTTTCTAAGGAAGTGCCATATTGTTTTCCAAAATGGTTGGACCATTTTGCATTCCCACTAGCAGTGCATAAGAGTTACAATCAAGGCTGTAATCTTTATGGAAGCAGACTGCCACTTCTTTCTCCTGTGGAGCAGCTGGTGGGTTTGAACCACTGACCTTTTGGTTAACAGCTGAGCACTTAACCACTGTGCCAAAAGGGCTTCTGGGTTATAGATATAAAACCAAAAACAACCCAAACCCATTGCCATCAAGTTGATTCCAACTCATAGTGACTGTATAGGACAGAGTAGAACTGCCCCATAGGGTTTCCAAGGAGTGGTTGGTGGACTCAAACTGCCAACTTTTTGGTTAGCGGCCATAGCTCTTAACCACTGTACCACCGTAGATATGGATATAGATAGATGCCCTACACACATAAATATATAGTGCAAACATGCTAAAGAACAAAAAAACAGTTTCTAACCATGAGTCAGTCTGGGTGGAGGGTATACAGAAATTGCTTTTGCTCTTTTGTAACTTCTTTTTAAGTTTGAAATTACACCAAAAGAAACAATTTAAAAAAAAAAATCTGAGAAGTCATCCAGAGCTTCACCAGGGGCCCAGGACATAGAAAATCTTAACCTACGATTTAGGGGAAGACGCCACTTTGATCCAAAATCGTAAAAGTAAAGTGAATGTGACCCCGCCTCTTGTGTCTCCTCCCCACCCCCGCTCATGCGCCCCCTTGAGGTCAGGTTCAACACAACACCGAATTCCTGCGATGCCCTCAATCTCTACCAATCCACTTCGAAAGCCTTTCTGAGTAAGTAGACTGTACATAAGGAACCCTGGTGATGCAATGGTTAAGCACTCAGCTGCTAAGCAAAAGGTTGGCTGTTCGAACCCACCAGCTGCTCTTCCAGAGAAAAGACCAGGTGATCTGCTCCGGTAAGATTACAGCCTAGGAAGCCCTATGGGGCAGTTCTGCTCTGTCCTATAGGATGGTTATGAGTTGGAATAGACTCGACGGCACTTAATGAGGTCAGAAATCACTGTTATGCTTTTATCCCATTATCAATGCTTAACTATTCTGAGGGGTGTAGTTATTTCTGGATTGTTCGAATGTTTGCAATAAGCATGGGTTATCTTTGCAATGAAAAGAAAACTAATTTTTTTCTTTTCAACTTTAGGTGAAAATATACACAGCAGAACATACACCCATTCAATAATTTCTACGTGTACAATGCAATAACATGGGTTATATTCTTCACATTGTGTCAACATGCTGGCTATCTCTACCTATGCTGGTTCACCACTATTCTTCACATTTTTTAAAAATTGAAGTTGCTCTAGAGAAATACTTTGTTGTTTTTAGCTGCCATGGAGTCAGTCCCTGACTCATGGCGACCCCACGCGCAACAGAACAAAATGCTGCCCAGCCCTGTGCTGTTCCCGTGATGGGTTGCAGATTGGACTGTTGTGATCCACAGGGTTTTCATTGGCTGATTTTTTGGAAGTTCAGCACCAGGGCTTTCCTCCTAGTCTGTCTTAGTCTGGAAGCTCCGCTGAAACTGGTTCAACATCACAGCAACACGCAAGCCTCCGCTGACAGACATGTGGTGGCTGAGCATGAGGTGAACTGGCCAGGAATTGAACCCAGGTCTCCCACATTGAAGGTGAGAGTTCTAGTACTGAAACACCACTGCCTCTCAGAAAAATACTGATTGTGGAGGAAAGATGTGGCTAACAGATCGCAGCGTTGTGGAACAGCACGGGTAAAATGCACCTGTTGGTAATCGTCATCATCATCATTCACTGTGGTTGGCTGAGAAATGGCCTCAATGACGTCCGCATCCTAATCCCCAGAACCTATGAATATATTACCTTACATGGCAAATGAGTCTTTGTAGATGTGATGGAGTGAAGGATCTTGGGATGGGGAGATGATCCTGGATTATCCAGGTGAGCCCTAAATGCAATCACAAAAACCCAAAAACCCATTGCTGTCGAGTCTATTCCAACTCATAGCAACCCTACAGGACAGAGTGGAACTGCCCCATAGGGTTTCTCAGGCTGTAAATCTTTATGGAAGCAGACTGCCACATCTTTCTCCTGTGAAGTGGTTGGTGGATATGAACTGCTAATCTTTCGGTTAGCAGCCAAGTGCTTAACCGCTGCACTACAAGGGCTGAGGCCAAAATCAAAGTGTTGAGTTCCTTCAGGAGGAGAGCTTCTAGAACTGCGTTCCTTGGCTCATGGCCCCTTCCTCCATCTTCAAAGCCAGTAGCATAGCGTTGTGCTTCAGTCCTCACATTGCGTTCTTCTTCTGTGTCAAATCTGCCTCTGCTTCGCTCTTATAAGGACCCTTGTGATTGCACAGGAGACCTGGTGGCATAGTGGTTAAAGCACTCGGCTACTAACCAAAAGGTTGGTGGTTTGAACCCACCAACCACTCAGCAGGAGAAAGATGTGGCAGTCTGCTTCTTCTGTAAAGATTACAGCCTTGGAAACCCTATGGGGCAGTTTCACTCTGTCCTATAGGGTTACTAGGAGTCAGAATCGACTTGACGGCAGTGGGTTTGGTTTTGGTTTTATGTGAAGAGGGAGGCAGATATGGGAATGATGCATCCACAAGCCAAGGAATGCCTGGAGCCACTGAAACTGGAAGAGGCAAGGAAGGATTCCCCCTTAGAGCCTTCAGAGGGAGTGCAGCCCTCCTATACAATCACAAAGGTCCTTATAAGAGCGAAGCAGAGGCAGATTTGACACAGAAGAACACAATGTGAGGACTGAAGCATGACGCTATGCTACTGGCTTTGAAGATGGAGGAAGGGGCCATGAGCCACGGAATGCAGTTCTAGAAGCTCTCCTCCTGAAGGAACTCAACACCTTGATTTTGGCCTCAGCCCTGGTGGTACAGTGGTTAAGCGCGTGGCTGCTAACCCAAAGATCAGCAGTACGAACCCACCAGCTGCTTCACAGAAGAAAGATGTGGCAGTCTGCTTCCGTAAAGATTTACAGCCTGAGAAACTCTGTGGGGCAGTTCCGCTCTGTCCTATAGGGTCGCTATGAATTGGGATCAACCCGGCCACAGTGGGTTTGGTTTTGGTTTTATGTGAAGAGGGAGGCAGAGATGGGAGTGATGCAGCCACAAGCCAAGGAATGCCTGGAGCCACTGAAACTGGAAGAGGCGAGGAAGGATTCTCCCTAGAGCCTTCAGACAGAGCGCAGCCCTGCTGACACCTGGATTTTGGACTTCTGGCTTCCAAAACCGTGAGAGAATAAATCTGTGTTGTTTTAAGCCACTAGGTTTGTGGTATTTTGCTATGGCAGGTATAGGAAACTAATACATGATCCTTCTTCTACTTTGGCTCCAGCACATCTCCCAGAGAACCAGAATGAAGCTGGAACAGACAAGACACAGGTCCCATTTCCAAGTCAGATGGTTGTGGCTCAGGGGATGGCTTCTCCTGCCAACTTCAGAACCCTAACCAGTTGCTGCCAACTCGTAGTGACCCCTTGTGTGCAGAATAGAACTGTGTACATCACAGGGTTTTTAAGGCTGTGACGTTTTGGGAGCAGGTCACCAGGCCTTTCTTACAAGGTGCCTCTAGGTAAGCTCGAGCCGCCAATCTTTTGGTTAGCAGCTGAGCAAATTAACTGTTTGCACTACCGAGGGACTCCTTTCAAAACCCTGTTGTGTTGTTGGGTGCCGTTGAGTCGTTTGTGACTCCTGGCGATCCCATGTGACAGAGTAGAACTGCCCCATAGGGTTTCCTAGGCTGAAATCTTTACCGGAGCAGATTGGCAGGCCTTTCTCCTGTGGAGCCTGTTGCTTAGCAGCCAAGAGCTTAACCATTGTGCCGTCAAGGTTCCTTTTCAAAACCCTAGGAACGAAGATTTAACATCCAGATGTGTCCAAACCCTGGGCCACCTCCACAGACCTGCTTGACCTCTCTGTACGTCAGAGCAACCTGGCTGGAGGCAGGGGGCACAGTCCCTGCTTCCCGGGGCCCTGTGGGAGTCTAGGCTAGCTGGACCCCTGGGCTGCTGTGCAAAAGGAAAGAGAGTGCTCTCAAATGGGGTAACCAAGGCACAGAGAGGGGCTGAGTCCAGACTGGGTCGGGGGGCGAGGGGCTCTTCCAGCTGGCTTCCTCCTCTCTCAGACCAGGGGCTTCCTCAGTGTTCCAAGCCCTGGCCTCCCTTCTCTGTCTGGGAGGAGATGGTCAGAGTCCCCCAGTGAGTGTGTGCCCCAAGAAGGGAGCCCAGCAGAGTGTCCAGTGCACTGACCAATCGGAACCCCAGAGAGGAAAGATGGTCATTTCCTCCTCAGCTCTCCACACCCTCCCGTGGGGCCTTAAAAACCACAGCCCTGTGGGTAGGAGGAACCTTCCATCCACTGAGAGTCCAGGAGACCCGAATATGGTAAGTTCAGACGGGGCATGGACACGGGGACTCTCCACCTTTGTTCCCTCCTTTCTCAGCTCCCTTTTTTCTCCAACATTTTCATTCTCTCTCTGTCTCTCCCTTTCCTGCCTCCCTTTTCCCCTCCTCAATCACTCCTCTTCTCCCCTCTTCCTCATCTCAGACTCCAGGGCTGAGATGAAGCTAAGAACTAAGATTATCAAGGGACTGTGGGAGCCACAGCAACCCCACAGGGCTGGAGATCCAAGAACATTTCCCAGGGGAGCAAACCCTTAAGTTGGGTCTTATAAAGATGACTAAGAATTCCACAAGAAGAGAATTCCAGAAAGGGGTTCCAGGCAGCTGGAACCGAAGGGGCAAAGGTTGGGAGGCTGGAGAGAGCCAGTTTGGAGGCATGGCGATGTTACTCTTGTGGAATTTCAGATGTTCTAAATTGTGGAGATGGGGAAACTGAGGCCCAGGCCAGGGCAGAAATGGCTTGGGTCCTTCACAGTGGTTGGCAGCAAAACCGGTATGTTCCTTGGATCCTGTGAGTCTCGGAGGGAGGCCGTCCCCAGGTGAAGTGAGGGTCCCCTCTTGCACATCTGTGTCCTGAGGTCTGGGGACCAAGCCAGGCAGGCTGTGGTTTAGCACTTGGAGGCTCAGGTATTGCTTCATCTGGCTGAAAGAGGAAACAGAAAACAAGTTGGATGGATGTGGGAGGGGTTTGATGTTGCTTCACCCCCCTCATCCCACCTTTGACATCCAACTTGGGCAAACAGGACTTTCAGAATAGGGCCAACTTATTAGCTTCTTCTTTTTCTTTTCTTCCTTTCTGTAAAACATTCCAAAATACCAAAGGGGATTCAGTGAAAATGCACTCTCCCTGACCACCCCAGAGCCTCAGACACGTTGTCATTTCCTTCTGAGGTAAACATGATGTCTTAGTCATCTAGTGCTGCTATAACAGAAATACCACAAGTGCATGGCTTTAACAAAGAGAAATTTATTCTTTCACAGTCTAGGAGGCTAGAAGTCCAAATTCAGGTCTCCAGCTCCAGAGGAAGGTTGTATCTCTCTGTTGGGCTCTGGGGGAAGGTCCTTGTCATCAATCTACTCTAGGAGCTTCTCAGCACAGGGACCGAGGTCCAAAGGATGTGCTTCCTCCTGGTTCTTCATTCTTGGTGGTAGGAAGTCCCACTCCTCTCTGATTGATTCTCTCTTTTATATCTCAAAAGAGATTGACACAACATACAAGCTAATCCTGTAGATTGAGTGTTGCCTTATTAACATAACTGCCTCTGATCCTGCCTCATTAATATCACAGAGGTAGGATTTACAACATACAGGAAAATCACATCAGATCACAAAATAGCAGACAACCACACAATACTGGGAATCATAGCCTAGTCAAGCTGACACACATTTTTTGGGGACACAATTCAACCCATAACACATGGGTATCAGTTGATGGTGGATCCTATTAATGGAGATTTAGGTTGTTTCTAATATTTGGTCTTTAAAACCAAAACTGCAATGAATATGCCAGTGCTTACATCTTTGTACCCACCCTTTGGGTTTCCAGAATTGTAAATGCTGAATCCAGGGTAGGTGCAATTTTTATTTTAACAGAGATTGCCAACATTGTATCAATTTATATTTCCCACCTACATTGCCTGAGAGTGCCTGTTTCCCTACGCCTTCACCTACACAGTTTTATCACACTTTTTTTACTTTTGCCAAACTGAGAAGCAGTTCATTCATTGCATCCTCAGGGGACCTGGAAGCTTGTCCTTTTCACTTGTTATTTTAAATATATTTATGTTTTTTAATGCTTCCAGTTCGGTCCAGTTACTGTCAAGTTGATTCTGACTCATGGTGACCCCATGTGTGTCAGAGTAGACCTGTGCTCCATAGGGTTTTCAACGGCTGATTTTTCAGAAGCAGATCGCCAGGACTTTCTTCCAAGGTGCCTCTGGGTGGATGCGAACCACAAACCTTTCAACTAGGAGCTGGTTTGCACCACCTAGGGACTTCTTCTTTTTTTTCATAATAACAGCTTTCCTGAGGGAGTCAGAGATGCTTTCTGCACATTTTAATAAGCCTGTCATCCTGCCTCAAATTTTAAAAAATTTTATTGTACTTTAGGTGGAAGTTTGCAGTGCAAATTAGTTTCTCATTCAACAATGTATACACAGGTTGTTTTGTGACACTAGTTGCAATGCATCAGCACTCTCCCCCTTTCCCTTTACAGTCCAGGTTCCTGGTGTCCATTTGTCTGGTTTTCCTGTCCCTTCCTGCCTTCTTGTCTTTGCTTTTGGGCAGATGTTACCCATTTGGTTTTATGTCGACTTGATTGAACTAAGAAGCACATTCCTCACGTGTGTTACTGTTTGTTTCATGCCCTGAAAAACCAAACCCGTTGCCATCGAGTTGATTCTGACTCTTAGTGATCCTACAGGACAGAGTAGAACTGCCCCACAGGGTTTCCAAGGAGCAGCTGGAGGATTCGAACTGCCGACCTTTTGGTTAGCAGCCGAGCTCTTAACCACTGCGCCACAAGGGCTCCCTCCTGTTTGTTTCATAGGCCTGTCTAATCTTTGGCTGAAAAGTAGACTTTGGGAGTGGCTTCAGTTCTTAGCAGGATAACCAGGGGTCATAGTTTCAGGGGTTCCTCCAGTCTCTGTCAGACCATTAAGTCTGGTCTTTTTTTATGAATTTGAATTTTTTTCTGTATTTTTTTCCCACTCTGTCTGGGACCTCTATTATGATCCCTGTCAGAGCGGTTGGTGGTGGTAGCTGGGTACCATCTAGTTCTTCTGGGCTCAAGCTGGTGGAGCCTGTGGTTCATGTGGTCCATTAGTCCTTTGGACTAATATTTTCCTTGTGTCTTTGGTTTTCTTCATTCTCCTTTGCTCTGGACAGGATGGGACCAATAGATGCATCTTAGATGGCCACTCACAAGCTTTTAAGACCCCAGACACTACTCACCAAAGTAGGATGTTGAACATTTTCTTTACAAGCTACGTTATACCAGTGGACCTAGATGTCCCCCGAGACCATGATCCCTGGCCCTCAGCCCCAGTAACTCAGTCCCTCAATGTGTTTGGATGTGTCTAGGAAGCTTCTATGACTTTGCCTTGGTCAAATTGTGCTGACTTCCCCTTTACTGTGTATTGTCCCAGGGACTTCTTTTTAATACTTAGGGATTTTTAATTACAAATGTTGTGTGAATTAAAGAAGATAAATCTGAGTTGAAGTGCCTGCCCCCATCCTTGTATCCCATTTTTCAGAGGTAACAACCTATAATGGTTTTATGTGGTTCTGGGGGTGGATTGTTTAAAGACATTCTGTCCATATGGGAGCAGGGAAGGCGGATGCTTAAGAAAAAAACAGACTTTGCCCTTCACGTGTCTCCTGGCTCTGACAGCTTTCCTAAGTGGATCTGTTATTTCCACTTTAATAGGAGAACAGTTGGCAGGACTTTCCCCATTGGAAAGATGGAGAAACTGAAGCCCAGGCAGGGAAGGGGCTGGGAAAGTGTTCACCAGTTGCTCCTCCCATGCACCAGCTGCACGACTGTGGACAAGTTATGTCTCTTCCCTGTACCCTCAAGTCCTTCATCTTTCCCCCCTCTTTTTGCCCATTACCTTCATCCAGGTTTCCAACATCATTGACCTGGATCTGCACCCCAGCCTCTTCTCTGGTTCTCCTGTCTCTGAGTTCACCTTCAAAGTGACCAGAGGGGATCTTTCTAGATAGAAAATCTAACCTAGCACCTCTCCAGCTCAAGGACCATCTATGGCTCCCTATTGCCCCGAAATAAAATACAAATTCTTTAACATGGCATCTGCAGACCTTTCCAACCTCATCTTGGCTACCTGCCAGCCATCTCACCTTCTTTCTTCTTCTGGTGTATAGCATCGCCCTCTTACCCTGGCACCTTCTGCCTGGAATGTGTACCCCTCCTTCCATACTTTTTGGCCTGTTAGCCACTCAGTGACAGGGCTCTGGAGTTCAACTCTTGGAATTGGTCTCCTGTCTCTGCTACTTGCTAATTGTGAGATCTTAGAAAGGTCTCTCTCTCTTTTATTGTGCTTCAGGTGAAGGTTTACAGAGCAAATTAGTCTCTCATTAAACAATTAATACACATATTGTTTTGTGACATTGGTTGCCAACCCTGTGACATGTCAGCACTCTCCCCTCTTGACCTTGGATTCCCGGTTTCCATTCGTCCAGCTTTCCTGTTCCCTCCTGCCTTCTTGTCCTTGCCTCTGAGCTGGTGTGCCCATTTAGTCCGTATACATGGTTGAACTATTTGTATTATTGTTCGTTTTATAAGCCTGTCTAATCTTTGGCTGAAGGGTGAACCTCAGGAGTGACTTCAGTATGAGCTAAAAGGATGTTTGGGGGCCATTGAAAAGGTGTCTTAACCCCTTTGTAGCCTCATTTTTTTCATCTGTAAAATGGGTGTTGCCATAGCACCTACCTCATAAGGTTGTTATGTGGGTTAAATGAGATAATACATGAAAAGTGCTTAGAATGGAGCTTGGCAATTATCATTGCGTTATCGTAAGTACCTTGTCCTCTCCTTCATTCTGTTCTTATCAGAGCCAGTCACTTCTCCTCACTGTCTCTGCCCTAGTCCAAGCCACGTGTCGCTCACTTCACCTGGACAATCCCAATCTCTTCTTCTTGGCTTCTCTGCAAGCCATGTAACAGACAAGCGTTTTTTTTAAACAGGAAAATATTCATTATACGAACAATAATAGTACCCAGTCTTCAAGGTTGTGATGTAGGTAATTAGCAAACCAACAAGGTCCCTGGGTGGCACAGATGGTTTGCTTCCGACTATTAACGTAAAAAGGAGCCCTGGTGGCACCACAGTTAAGCACTCAGCTGCTAACTGAAATGTGGATGGTTCGAATCCACCGGTAGCTCTTCAGGAGAAAGATGTGGCGGTCAGCTTCTGTAAAGATTTCAGCCTTGGAAACCCTATGGGGCAGTTCTACTCTGTCCTGTAGGATTGCTATGAGTTGGAATCGACTCGACAGCAATGGTTTTACTAGACTAAAGGTTGGCAGTTCCAACTCACCCGGTGGTGCTGCAGAAGAAAGGCCTGGCAATCTGCTTCCGTTAAGATTACAGCCAAGAAAGCCCTATGGAGCAGTTCTACTCTGACACACATGGGATTGACATGAGTAGGAGTCGACTCGATGGTAACTAACAACAACAACAAGCGAACCAACATTATGTCCAAGGGGAAGCATTTAGAACAGTTCCTGGCACTTAGGAATCCCTTGGTGACTCCTGGGGCCTGTGCTGTCCCTTATGGTAACCACTAGCCACATGTGGCTATTGAAATTGAATTAAAATGGCATAAAATGAAAAGTTCAGTCCCTCAGATACCTGGGCCACATTTCAAGACTCAATGGACGGTGGCGACTTAGAACATTTCCATTATTGCATTTTTCTTCCTCCAGGAGACTTCTCCTGACACCATCTAGGCTGGGCTCTCTGTTAAAACCTCTCATTTCTCATCACAGTTGATAAGTTTCTCTCTCCTTGTAGACCTTAAGGGTTCCTGGGTGGTGCAAATGGTTTGCCCTTGACTATTAACCAAAAGGTGGACAGTTCAAACCCACCCAGCGGCACTGTGGAAGAAAGGCCTGGTGATCTGTTTCCGTAGAGATTCCAGCCAAGAAAGCCCTATGGAGCTCAGTTCTACTCGGTAACACACAGGGACTGCGTGAGTACGAACTGGCTGATGGCAATGGGTTTGGTTTGGTAGATCTTAACCTCTGTGACGATGGGGCCAGGTATGCCACGAACCAGTCCTGAACCTGTTAATATTTCTTGAATGAAGAAATGTTCTTAGACTCTTAACCAGTAAAACCAGTTGCCATCCAGTTGATTTCCACTCATGGCGACTCCACGTGTGTCGGAGTAGAACTGTGCTCCATAGGGTTTTCAGTGGCTGATTTTTCGGAAGTAGATGGCCAGGGCTTTCTTCTGAAGCTTCTCTGGGTGAAGAGAACCTCCAATCTTTCCGTTAGCAGCCAAGTGCATTAACTGTTTGCACCACCCAGGACTCTAGAATCTTTCTTAGGCTCCTAGAATAGAAACACAAATTCTTTTTTACAATATTCATTTTTTTGAATGGGCAACACATCCACATGATTCTGCATTCAAGAAGAACAAAAGCATACACAAGAAAAGCTTTCTACCAATGCCCCAGTTCTCCTTCCCAGATGCAACCATCCTTACAAGTTTTTTTGTGTCTCCTTCTGGAGCTAGGCTGTGCACACATAAGTAAACACACACACACACACACACACACACACACGTAGAAAGAGAGTGAGAGTTTTCCTCCTTTTGTAACTAGCATGCTTTACACACTGTTCTGTCTCTTGCTTTTTCTGCTTCGCAGTAGATCTTGGATATCTTTCTATATCAGCACATAAAGAACGTCCTCATTTTTGTTTTAGATGTTGTTAGCTGCCATGGAGTCAGCCCCTAACTTATGGCGACACCATGAACAACAGAACAAAACGTTGCTCTGTCCTGAGCTATCCCCATGATCACTTGCAAGTCAGACCATTGTGCTCCATAGGGTTTTCATTGGCTGATTTTCAGAAGCAGATGGCCAGGCCTTTCTTCCTAGTCTTAGTCTGGAAGCTCTGTTGCAACCTGCTGCGCATCATAGCAACACACAAGCCTCCGCTGACAGATGGGTGGTAGCTGCACATGAGGTGCGTTGGCCAGGAATCAAACCTAGGTCTCCCGCCTGGAAGGCGAGAATTCTACCACTTAACCACCATATAGCTGTACAGTATTCTGCTACCTTGGATGGACCATCATTCATTTAGCGAGTCCCCTCTTGCTGGACAGTTTGGTTGCGTCTGGTTTCTGTTGAAATGCTGTAGCGCAAACCGTTGTGTCTCATTTGCATGCGGAAGCTCCTGCCAACCGCAGGCTGCTGGCATCAGCACCTTTTTCTGCGCTTGTGAAGTCAGTGAGAGCAAAGGACCGAGTGAGCTCATGCCAGGAAGGGAGTGTCGTCAGCTGATGAGAGGGCCAGGTGGGGAAGCTCCTCTTTTTGGGCCTGAGTCACCCAGCAGTCAGGGATTGCTGAGAGCTTGCAAAGCCAGCAGAGGCAAAAGTTAGCATCTGGCATCTCATCCAAGGGGGAACAGTCAAAAGTATTTAACAATGGCTGAGGTTGGTAGGAAAGAGTCCTGATGTTGTTGTTGTTACTAGGTGCCATCGAGTCAGTTCCTACTCATAGTGACCCCGTGTACAACAGAACAAAACACTGCGCAGTCCTGCACCATCCTCGTCATTGTTGCTGTGCTTGAGCCCACTGTTGCAGACACTGTGTCCATCCATCTCGTTGAGGGTCTTCCTCTTTTTCACGGACCCTCTACATTACCAAGCATATCTTTCTTCAGGGATTGGTCCCTCCTGATACCTTGTCCGAAGTATGAGACACGAAGTCTCACCATCCTTGCTTCTAAGGAGCATTCTGGCTGTACTTCTTCCAGGACAGATTTGTTGGTTATTCTGGCAGTCCATGGGATACTCGGTATTCTTGGCCAACACCATAATTCAAAGGCATCAATTCTTCTTCGGTCTTCTTATTCATTGTCCAGCTTTTGCATGCATATGAGGCGATTGCAAATATCATGGCTTGGGTCAGGTGCACCTTAGTCCTCAAAGTAACTGCTTTTTAACACTTTAAAGAGGTCTTTTTCAGCAAATTTGCTCAATGCAATATGTTGTTTGATTTCTTGACGGCTGTTTCCATGGGTGTTGACTGTAGATCCAAGCAAAATGAAATCCTTGACAACTTCAGTTTTGTCTCTGTTTATCATGATATTGCTTACTGGTTTGACCCACTGGTGGCACAGTGCTTAAGTGCTAACTGAAAGGTGAGCAGTTCAAACCTACCAGCTGCTCTGCAGGAGAAACATGTGGCATTCTGCTCCCATGAAGATTACAGCATGGGAAACCCTATGGGGCTGTTCTACTCTGTCACATGGGGTTGTTATGAGTCCAAATTGGCTCGTTGGCAATGGGTTGGGTTTTTTGTTTTTTTTTTTAAGGTTGGTGGTTTGAACCCACCCAGTGGGTCCACAGGAGAAAGACCTGGCTGTGTGCTCCCGTAAAGATTAGCTGAGAAAACCCTATGGGGCAATTCTACTCTGTCACGTGGGGTGGCTATGAGTCGAAACCGACTCAATGGCACCCAACAGCAACAACAAGGCATGGGGCCCCCCTAACCAGGGTCTAGGGTCTTCTCTTACTGTGCCTAGCATTAACTCTTTAGTGGCTGAAGCATGGGGAATTGAGGGTAGTCCTAGGGTGGAGGGCAGGGCAGCCAGGGTACTGGGTGATAGGTTCTAGGGTGGGGGATCAGGGTAGAGGTTATTTGCCAATGGAAATATTTCAAAAGTCCTCACTTTCTATTCTGAAATAATTTTAAACTTACATAGAAAAGTTGTAAGAATAGCACAGAGAACTCCCATATACACTTTACCCAAACCAAAAAGAAATCTATTGCCATAGTGTCGATTTCGATTCACACGACCCCATGTGTGTGAGAGCAGAGTTGTGCTCCATTGGGTTTTCATAGCTGTGACCTTTCAAAAGCAGACTGCCAGGTGTTTCTTCTCAGGCGCCTCTGGGTAAGTTCGAACTGCCAACTTTTTGATTAGCCGCTGAGTGCTCAACCGTTTGCGCCACCCAGGGACCCTCGGCACATAGTAAGTGTTCAGTAAATACTGGCTCTGCTTTAGTATGAACAGCCCGTGGCCTGTGTGGGGGCTTTTCTGCCATGTCTGGCACCTCTAGGGCACAGACCTGCCTTTAAAGCTTGCTCCAGCCTCCTTGTCGCCCTGGGTAGTCACTTGGCAGATGAAGCATAGAGCTGACCATCTACCTCAATGGGTGCAAGGCAGGAAAAGGGGGTTATAGTGGTGGTGGTGGCGTGGGGAGGCTGCGTACTAACATCATCTCAGTTTGTTGTGATATTAAACATATTTAATAGCAGTGCGTCATGGGTACTGACCAATCAGAGTGAATAGTGGCCATAGTGTTGCGGTTTACCAGTTGCTGTGGAGCCAGTTCCAACTCATGGTGACCCAAGTGTGTCAGAGTCGAACTGCGCTCCATAGGGTTCTCAATGGCTGATTTTTCAGAATTAGATTGCCAGGCCTTTCTTCTGAGGTGCCTCTGGGTGGACTCAAATCTCTAACCTTTCAGTTAGCAGTCAAGCTTGTTAACTGTTTGCACCACCCAGGGGCTTCCAGCATTGCAGTAGGGCTATGCATTACCCATTTGGCTGCTGGATCATGGGGCATCCAGGGGCTTCAGGGAAGGGGTCAGGATGGCAGAGGGCTGTCTGGGAAGTAGCTCTTTACCAATCAGTATGGAAGCATTTTAATATTTTAATAGCTGGTATGGTTCCTGGGAAGGAGCTCTGGTGGTGCAGTGGTTAAGGGCTCAGCTGCTAACCTAAAGGTCAGGGGTTCAAACCCACCAGCTGCTCCTTGGGAGAAAGATGTGACAGTCTGCTTCTGTAAAGATTTACAGCTTTGGAAACCCTGTGAGGCAGTTCTTCTCTGTCCTATAGGGATGCTGTGAGTTGGAATTGACTCGACGGCAATGGGGATGGTTCTTGGGTGGTGCAAGCGGTTTGCGCTCGACTACTAACTGAAGGTTGGTGGTTTGAATCCACCCAGTGGTGCCATGGAAGAAAGGGCCTATGATCTGCTTCTGTAAATATTGTTGTTGATATTGTGTGCCATTGAGTTGATTTTATACAGATTATAGGCAAGAAAACCCTAGGGAGCAGTTCTACTCTGACACCAACAGGGTCACCATGAGTCGGAATCGACAAGACAGCAACGGGTTTAGGTTTTTTTCTTTTTTTCTGGTGTGACCAGTGCAGCTGTGGCTGAGCCCTCAGCGTCCTCATTTCATGGGAGACACCGAGGGTTCACAGAAGTGGTATGATGGATCCAAAGTCATGTGTCCCCAGACTTATACCCTTCCTGCCTCTCTGATTCCCCCCAGGACACAATGAACACTAACACCACTTTCTACTATGATTACTACTATGATGGCAACACCCTGCATCCCGACCAGCCGGTGGATGGGCCTTCCAAACCGCTAAAGATGGAGACTCTGGATACGATCGCTCTTTTTATCTTCACTCTTGTTTTCCTGGTGGGAGTGCCAGGCAACGCCTTGGTTGTCTGGGTGACAGGGTCCGAGGCCAGGCGGGCCATCAACGCCATCTGGTTTCTCAACCTGGCGGTGGCTGACCTCCTCTCCTGCCTGGCACTGCCCATTCTGTTTACCTCCATCATCCTGCACAGCCACTGGCCTTTCGGGGATGCTGCCTGCCGCATCCTACCCTCCCTCATCCTGCTCAACATGTACGCCAGCATCTTGCTCCTGGCTGCCATCAGCGCAGACCGCTTTCTGCTGGTGTTCAATCCCATCTGGTGCCAGAACTTCCGAGGGGCTCGTCTGGCCTGGACGGCCTGTGGAGTGGCCTGGGTCCTAGCCTTGCTACTGACCATCCCTTCCTTCCTGTACCGGGTGGTGCACGTTGAGTATTACCCAGTCAAGTTCATATGTGGCCTCGATTATAGTAGAGACAAACGTAAGGAGGTGACGGTGGCCAGCATGCGGCTGATAGTGGGCTTCCTGTGCCCGCTGATCATCCTTTCGGTCTGTTACACCTTCCTCCTGCTACGCTCCTGGAGCCGAAAGGCCACGCGCTCCACAAAGACGCTCAAGGTGGTGGTGGCTGTGGTCAGCAGCTTCTTTGTCTTCTGGCTGCCCTACCAGGTGACCGGGATGTTACTGGCCTTACACGACAGTGACTCTGAAATCTTTAGAAAAGTAAGGAGGATGGACGCCCTGTGTGTTTCCTTGGCCTACATCAACTGCTGTATCAACCCCATCATCTACGTAGTTGCTGGGAAGGGCTTCCATACCCTATACCGCAAATCTTTGCGCTCCATACTCCGGAATGTGTTGACCGAGGACTCCGTGGGCAGGGAGAGCAAGTCCTTCACACGCTCCACGGTGGACACCATGACCGAGAAGACCGAGGCGGTGTAAGGGGAGGCCACCCAGACCACCATCTACGTGGTGCGCCATCTTCCTGTCTGGCCCTGTCCGGCCCAGGCGTTTTAACTCAGTCCTTGGGGCGATGGTCTTGTTTTGGTTCATGCTGTTCCATTCCTTCTTCCTTTCTCAGATTTGTCCTTCCTCTTCCAGGCTAACTCTTCTCATTCTTTCTCACTTCCAAGATTAACCCATTCTTCTATGGATACCCAAGGAGTCCTGGTAGTGCAATGGCTAAACGCTCAGCTACTAACCAAAACGTTGGTGGTTCTAAGCCACCCAGCGGCTCCATGGGAGAAAGACCTGGCAATCTGCTCCCGTAAAGATTACAGCCTAGAAAACCCTATGGGGCAGTTCTACTCTGTCATATGGGGTCGCTATGCATCGAAAATTGACTTGACACCATCCAGCTACTTTGGCCTCCCAATTTTTCTTTCCATCCAAGGCTTACCAATGCATGTAGAATAGCTTCATCCATCAGTGTGGTTGTATAATGCATATAAATACTTTAGAATGGTACATCCTATTATTTTAGATAATATACTGTAGAACTTTAGTTTTATTATTATTATTGTGGTAGATACATGTATAACAAAACATTTACCATTGAAACATTTTTTTTTTATTGTGGCAAAAATATACAGACCAAAACATTTGCCAATACAGCTTAAACAGTTTTTATATGTACAATTCCATTCATCATGCTGTGTGACCATCACCACTAACCGTTTCCAAATTTTTCCATCACCTTTAACAGAAACTCAGTGTTTTGTAAGCAAATAGTTTTTTTTTTTTAATAATTATATGTTTATTTTATAGAGGTTTAGAAAAAAAATGTAACCGGCACCCCAAAAGTTATTCTCATTTAGGACCAAGCAAAAGTACCTAGACCTATTTAACTCTTTTCCCCAAACTCTAAACTTTAGTGTCAAACTTCTTTGTGATTGACGATGATAACAGTTTGTAAATTTGAATATCAAGTAGATTATTCATGATTCAGGAGAAACAAAACTTGGTAAATTAAGTTTGCTGCTTCCAGATGATGCGGAGTAACTTGGTCCATGGGAGTCGAATCGTCTAAACTATAGAGGGTATGTCAGTTATTCGAAATTCAAATTATAATAATTAACTTTCCATTGCTTTCTTTTCCACAGAAATATAGGTTTTGTAAAAATTAAAACATTCACTGTTAACAATAAACCAATGCCAATAAGCATAAATAAAAAAAAGTACATAGGTCTATTTAAACTTTTAATTGATTTAAAGACAAGCATTAAGTTAAAATGCTATTTAATTGGAGGAAAAAAAGGATTAAGTAAAAGGAGGTTCCGTGGTTATGGGAGAAAGCATGAAGAAGAAAGGGTAGCAGGCAGAAACACATTTAATGGTCACCTCCGAACTGGGTGGCAGGGGAAATTTTACTTTTGTTTAGTCCTTTGGGCTAGTATTTTTCTCGTGTCTTTGGTTTTCTTCATTCTCTTTGCTCCTGGTGGGATGGGACCAATAGATGTATCTTAGATGGCCACTCACAAGCTTTTAAGACCTGTCCCAAGACAGAAATTTTACTTTTTATTTTGTAAATTTATTTTCTTTGAATATTGTTTAATTAGAAACTTTTTATTTTGAGATCATTGTACATTCATGTCAGTGTTAAAAATAAAATTTTCACAAAATTGTGTGTATAAACTCATAAACTTTACTTTTCAGTTCATGAACCGAGGACTGTCCGAAAGTCAGACAAGAGTTCTGAAGCGTGATAAAAGCACAAGGCTTTTGTAACAGCAGACACCCAGAAACAAGGAAGCTATGCTGGGCAAATTGCTGATTGGCTGGCGGGCACTTTCTTTCCTTATTTGGTATTAAGGGGAAATTTTGAACTAGGTTGAATGGAGCAGGCAAATCCTGATTGGCTAGCTTGGGTTTCCGTTTCCAGGAGAGTCAATTGATTGCCTTGGATTTCTGCTCCTGGAAGGTTAGGCAGTTATAAGAAATAGAAATTTAGATTTCAGTTTGCTGATGTGGGGCTCAGCACAAGTGAAACTCCATTTTGGGCATGACGCACAATGGTTAAGGGCTTGGCTGCTAACGGAAAGGTTGGCAGTTGGAACCCACCAGCCGCTCAGTGGGAGAAAGACCTGGTGATCTGTTTCTGTAAAGATTACGGCTTTGGAAACATTACGGGCAGTTCTACTCTGTTCTGTAGGATTACTATGAGCCAGAATTGACTGGAGGACAATGGGTTTGGTTGTTTTGGTTTTGATATTCAGGTTAGGAGCCCTGGTGGTGTGTTGCTTAAGTGCTTAGCTGTTAGCTGAAAGGTCAGTGGTTTGAAGCCACCCTGTGGGCTCTGTGGGAGAAAAGACCTAGCAATCTGCTCCCATAAAGATTACAGCCTAGGAAACCCTATGGGACAGATTTACTCTGTCCTGTACCGTCACTATGAGTCAGAATCGACTCGAGGGTACCTAACCACCACCACAGCAACACAGTCAGTTTAACATAAGGAATAGTACAAAGAGATCCTGGGTACTCTTTACCCAGTTCCCCCCAGTGGTAGAAACCAGTTGCCATCTAGTCAATTCCAACACGTGGCAATCCCACGTGTGCAGAGTAGAACTGCGCTCCATGGGTTTCTAACGCTGTGCCCTTTCAGAAGCAGATCTCCTGGCCTTTCTTCTGAGGCACCTCTGGGTGGGTTCGAACTGCCAACCTTTTCATTAGTAGTCAAGTGCTTAACCATTTGCACCATCCAGGGACTCCTTTCCCCCAATGGTAACATCTTGTTAAACCTTAGTGCAACATCACAACCAGGGTATTGACATTGACAGGGTCAAGATCCAGAAATTCCACCACCATAAGGATCCCTGGCGATGCCCTTTTATAACACACCCACCATGTCACCTCCTCCCCAGCCTTGTCCCTACTTAATCCCTGGCAACCACTAACCTGTTCTTCAGTTCGATAATTTTGTCATTTCAAGAATGCTCTACAGGAGTGGCAATTCTAATCTCAGACAAAATAGACTTTAAAACAAAATCTACCATAAAAGACAAAGAAGGACACTATATAATGATTAAGGGGATGATACATCATGAAGACGTAACCATGATAAACATCTACGCACCCAATGACAGGGCTCCAAAATACATAAAAAAACTCTAACAGCACTGAAAAGAGAAATTGACAGTTCCACAATAATAGTAGGAGACTTCAACACACCACTGTCAGTAAAGGACAGAACAACTAAGAAGAAACTCAGCAAAGATACAGAAGACCTAAAGGACACAATCAGCCAACTGGACCTCATAGACATATATAGAACAATCCATCCAACCGCTGCAAAGTACACATTCTTTTCCAATGCACATGGAACGTTCTCCAGAATAGACCACATCTTAGGCCACAGAGCAATCCTCAACAAGATCCAAAACGTTGAGATAATTCACAGTATCTTCTCTGACCACAATGCCATCAAGGTAGAAATTAACACTAGAAAGAGCAAGGAAAAAAAATCAACTACATGGAAACTGAATAATACTCTGCTTACACATCAATAGGTAATAGAAGAAATCAGAGATGGAATCAAAAAATTCCTAGAATCAAATGAAAATGAAAACACATCATACCAAAACCTTTGGGACACAGCAAAGGCAGTCCTCAGAGGACAATTTATAGCAATAGATGTACATATCAAAAAAGAAGAAAGGGACAAAATCAAAACATTAACTACAGAACTCAAACAAATAGAAAGAGAACAGCAAAAAAAGCCTACAACCACCGGAAGAAAGGAAATAGTAAAGATCAGAGCAGAAATCAATGAAATAGAGAACAGAAAAACAATAGAAAGAATAAACAAAACCAAAAGTTGGTTCTTTGAAAGAATCAACAAAATCGACAAACCACTGGCCAGACTGACAAAAGAAAAACAGCAGAGGACACAAATAACCCAAATAAGAAATGAAATGGGGGACATTACAACAGACCCAACCGAAATAAAAAGGATTATAACAGAATATTATGAAAAACTATGTTCCAACAAATTTGAAAACCTAGAGGAAATGGATAAATTTCTAGAAACACATGGCCTACCCAAACTACAACAAAGTGATATTGAAAATCTGAACAGACCTATAACAGGAGAAGAGATTGAAAAGGTAATAAAAAAACTCCCAACCAAAAAAAGCCCTGGCCCAGATGGCTTCACTGGAGAATTCTACAAAACATTTACAGAAGAGCTTGTACCAGTTCTACTCAAGCTATTTCAGAGCATAGAAGAGGAAGCAACACTTCCAAATTCATTCTATGAAGCCAGCATAACGCTGATACCAAAACCAGGCAAAGACATCACAAAAAAAGAAAAGTACGGACCAATATCTCTCATGAATATAGATGCAAAAATTCTGAACAAAATTCTAGCCAATAGAATTAAGTATCATATCAAAAAAATAATACACCACGACCAAGTAGGATTCATACCAGGTATGCAAGGATGGTTTAACATGAGAAAATCCATCAACGTAATTCACCACATAAATAAAAGGAAAGAAAAAAATCACATGATCATCTCAATTGACGCAGAAAAGGCATTTGACAAAGTCCAACACCAATTCCTGATAAAAGCTCTCAATAAAATAGGTATAGAAGGGAAATTTCTCAACATAATAAAGGGCATCTATGCAAAACCAACGGCCAACATCATTCTTAATGGAGAGAGGCTGAAAACATTCCCCTTGAAAACAGGAACAAGACAAGGATGCCCTTTATCACCACTCCTATTTAACATTGTGCTGGCAGTTCTAGCTAGAGCAATAAGGCAAGAGAAAGAAATAAAGGGCATCCAAATTGGTAATGAAGAAGTTAAACTCTCCCTGTTTGCAGATGGTATGATACTATACATAGAAAACCCTAAAGACTCCACGAGAAATCTACTGGAGCTAATAGAAAGATTCAGCAGAGTAGCAGGATACAAGATAAACATTCAAAAATCAGTTGGATTCCTATACACCAGTAAAGAGAACAATGAAAAGGAAATCAGGAAATCAATACCATTTTCAATAGCCCCTAAAAAGATAAAATACTTAGGAATAAATCTTACCAGGAATGTAAAAGACCTATACAAAGAAAATTAAAAAACACTGCTGCATGAAACCCAAAGGGGTCTACATAAATGGAAAAACATACCATGCTCATGGATAGGTAGACTCAACATTGTGAAAATGGCAATTCTACCCAAAGCAATTTACAAACACAATGCAATCCCGATCCAGATACCAGCAACATTCTTCAAAGAGACGGAAAAACTAATTATTAACTTTATATGGAAGGGGAAGAAGCACCAAATAAGTAAAGCACTACTGAAGAAGAAGAATAAAGTTGGAGGACTCACACTACCTGACTTGAGAACCTACTGTACAGCTACAGTAGTCAAAACAGCCTGGTACTGGTACAACAACAGATACATTGACCAGTGGAACAGAATTGAGAACCCAGATGTAAATCCATCCACCTATGGTAACCTGATTTTCGACAAGGGCCCAAAGTCCATCAAATGGGGAAAAGACAGTCTTTTTAACAAATGGTGCTGGCAAAACTGGATATCCATTTGCAGAAAAATGAAACAGGACCCATACCTCACACCGTATACAAAAACTACTTCAAAATGGATCAAAGACCTGAATATAAAGCCTAAAACTATAAAGTTCATAGAAGAAAAAATAGGACCAACACTTCAGGCCTTAATACATGGCATTAACAGGATACAAACCATAACCATGAACACACAAAACCCAACAGATAAACTAGATAACTGGGATCTTCTAAAAATCAAACACCTATGCTCTTCAAAAGACTTCACCAAAAGAGTCAAAGGAGAACCTACAGACTGGGAAAAAATTTTTGGACAATACAAGTCAGACAAAGGTCTAATCTCCATAATCTACAAGAAAATCCAACACCTCTACAACAAAAAGACAAACAATCCTATCAAAAAATGGGCAAAGGAAATGAACAGACACTTCACCAAAGAAGACATTCAAATGGCCAACAGACACATGAGGAAATGCTCGTGATCACTAGCCATTAGAGAAATGCAAATTAAAACCACAATGAGATACCATCTCACCCCGGCATTACTGGCACGAATCAAAAACACTGGAAATAACAAATGTTGGAGGGGCTGCGGGGAGATCGGAACACTTATGCACTGCTGGTGGGAATGCAAAATGATACAACCATTTTGGAAAATGATATGGCGCTTCCTCAGAAAGCTAGAAATAGACATACCATTCGATCCAGCAATCCCACTCCTAGGAATATATCCTAGAGAAATAAGAGTCGTCACTGGAATAGACATATGCACACCTATGTTCATGGCAGCATTGTTCACAATAGCGAAACGATGGACACAACCTAGATGCCTATCAACAGATGAACGGATAAACTATGGTACATACACACAATAGAGTACTATCCAACGAGACAGAACAACAATGAATCTGTGAACCATCTCATAACATGGATGAAACTGGAGGACATTATGCTGAGAGAAATAAGTCAATCACAAAAAGACAAATATTGTATGAGACCTCTATTGTAAAAACCCACGAAAAAGTTCACATGCAAAATGTAACAATCCTTGTTGGTTACCAGGGATGGGAGGGGAGGGGGGGGGAATACTAAATAGGCAATAGATAAGTGGTATCTTGGGTGAAAGGTGAGACAGTACACAATACAAGGGAAACTAACACAACCTGCACAAGGAAAGGTCATGGAGGCCCCATGGACACATCCAAACTCCCCGAGGGACTGAGTTGCTGGACGGAGGGCTCTGGGGACCATGGTCTTGGGGAACATCTAGCTCAATTGGCATGACACTACTTATAAAGATAATGCTCTGCATTCTACCTTGGTGAGTAGTGTCTGGGGTCTTAAAAGCCTGTGAGCAGCCATCTAAGATACTACACTGGTCTCATCCCTTCGGGAGCAAGGGAGAATGAAGAGAACAGGATACAATGAAAAGGCTAGTCCAAAGGACTAATCGTCCACAGCTACCAAGACCTCCACTGGACTGAGTCCAGTACAGCTAGATGGTTCCCGGCTAAGACCGCTGACTGCTCTGACCAGGATCACAGCAGAGGGTTCTGGACACAGCTGGAGAAGGATGTAGAGCATAATTCTAACTCACAAAAAAAAGGACCAGATTTACTGGCCTAAAGGAGACTGGAGAAACCTCAAGAGTATGGCCCCCAGACACCCTTTTAGCTCAGTGGTGAAGTTACCTTCGAGGTTCACTGTTCAGCCTGGGAGTGGACAGCCCAGTAAAACCAAATGAGACTAACGAGGTACAGGAGTCCAGTGACAAGGGCCAGAAGGCAGAAGGGGAGTAGGAAGCTGATGATAGGGAACACAAGGTTGAGTAAGGATACTGTTGATGTGTTGTGAGATTGTTAACCATTGTTATAGGGCAACATTTGTAGTAACTGTTAAATGGGACGCTATTTTGTCCTGTAAGCCTTCATCTTAAGTGAGAATAACAGCACAATTAGAAGAGCGTAGTCAATGTCACTTAAATGTGTACATAAAAAGTTTTGAAATGGTGTATCTTTGGCTATGTGTATTTTCACCAAAAAAAAAAAAAAAAAAAAAAAAAAAGCTGAGACTTCAGAGGGTTCAAATGTTGTGGGGTTGTTAACCAAAGTCATAAAACAGCATGTGTACTACTGTTACATGAGAAACTGTTCTGTAAGCCTTCACCTGAAGTACAATAAAATATATATAAAAAAAAAAGAATGCTTTAGAAATGGAATCATATATTATGTTTTCTTTTTTTAAAATTGTTTCAAAAATATATATAATACAACATTTGCCAGTTCAACATTTTTCATGTATACGATGCAGTGAGACAAATTACATCAATCGTGTTGTGAAACTGTCACCAGTGTTCATTGCCAAGTTTCCCATCACCACAAACAGATACCCACTGCTTCCTAAACAATGGCTTCCCCTTTCCTCCTCCCTCCTGCCCCTAGTAACCACGAATAAACTTCGGTCTCTACGGTATGGGATCCTCTGAATGTTTTTCATCAAACTAGCTGGCATGACGTTATAATGAAAATTTTTTAAAGTTAAAATTGATATGTTGTGTTATTTGTAATTGAGTAAAATATTTCTGCTTAGCAATGGTGTCACTAGGGAGTTGAAGGGGTTGGGGGGAGGAGTGCCAACCACGCCAGGTGACACTGTCAGAGGGGCTGACTCCAAAATGACTGTGTATAGTTTTTGTGCAGTGTTTATTATTTTTATTATTTTTTACAAAAATATTCCTGTAGTGAGCTGGAGAAAAATGTAGAACAAAAAAAGACCAGACTTACTGGCCTGACGGAGACTAGAGAAACCCCGAGAGTATGGCCCCCAGATACCCTTTTAGCTCAGTAATGAAGTCACTCCCGAGGTTCACCCTTCAGGCAAAGATTAGACAGGCCCATAAAACAAAACAAGACTAAAGGGGCACACCAGCTTAGCGACAAGGATGAGAACGCAGGAAGGGACAGGAAAGCTGGTAACAGGGAACCCAAGGTCGAGAAGGGAGAGTGTTAACGTGTCGTGGGGTTGTTAAGCAATGTCACAAAACAATATGTGGACTAACTGTTTAATGAGAAACTAGTTTGTTTGGTAAACCTTCATCTAAAGGGCAAAAAAAATTTTCATAAAAAAAAAAATTCCTATAGTTAGTTATAACAACAAAAACATTTTTTTGTAAGCCCAGCTTACATGTATCAATATATCTACAAGGCTAAAACTCTATGCTAATTTACTTTTTGAACCTTCTAATGCACTCTGTTCAGCGCTGTCATTATTACCCAGTGACAATGATGCTTCGGATCACGTGGTTTCATCTGCACACGCTACAAGCGTTCGCTGTTGTTTGCGTTGCTGCCGGTGTTTTTACAGTCGCTGATTTTGTCAAATTTTCCGGTGTTTCGCTACAGTATTGTGGTAATTAGTATTTGTGAACCCACATCAATGATTTTTTTGAGAATGAAAGACTAATGAAACCAACCCAAACCAAATCCATTGCGGTCAAGTCGATTCCGACTCACAGTGACCCTATAGAACAGAGTAGAACTGCCCCATAGAGTTTCCAAGGAACGCCTGGTGGATTCAAACGGCGGATCTTTTGGTGAGCAGCTGTAGTACTTAACCACTATGCCACCAAGTTTTCCAAATAAAGGAAAAGAAGGAGTGATATAAGGGAATTGTGATTTACGAGCAACAGTAGCACAAAGAACATTCCTAAGGATTCTCTATGGTCTGGTACCTGAGAGGAGGTCTATGGGGGGGGAGTGACACCATGAGTTACTGCACTGGGTGACACCAACCCAAGTGATGCCACTGCTGTTTACCTAGTGTAGTGTGTGTGTGTGTGTGTGTGTGTGTGTGTGTGTATGAGAGAGAGAGAAATTTTATTCCAACCATAGGGACTGTCGTAGGGATAGTGGTATTTCAGTGGTAGGATTCTCACCTTTCATCCAGGAGACCCTGGTTTTCTTCTCAGCCAATGGACCTCAAGTATGGCCGTCCCTTGTCTGTCAATGGAGGCTTGCGTGTTCCTGCGATGCTGGACAGGTTTCAGTGGAGCTGGCAGACTAGGATCAGCCTATCAGCCAATGAAAACCCTATGGAGCATAATGGTCCCATCCCCTTGTGCGTGGGGTTGGGGGCTGACCCAGCCTCAGCTAACCATAACGGCTATGGGACCTTTAGCTAATATTCGAAGTGCTTTAATTAACATTCATACCCTCCCTCAAGTGTTTCATTAGCATTTGAAAGACTCCAATCAGAAACCCATCCTAGAAGGCAGAACCATCAACACTTGAGTATTTTCATCTATAATTCACACCGGCACCTAACAGGTGCATGGCCTTCAAGACGTGGGGATTGGCTAGAAATATGGTGCAGATCAGCGTGTCCGACAGAAATTTGATGAGAGTCATATGTGCAGTTCAAATTTTTCTAGTCATATTAAAAATGTAAAAAGAAACAGATGAAGTAATAATAGTAATGCTTTTAAAACCAAACCAAACCAAACCTGTTGCCATTGAGTTGATTCTGACTCACAGCAACCCTATAGGACAGAGTAGAACTGCCCCAGAGTACTTTTCTTGGCTGTACAGGTAGTTCCCGGGTTACAAATGTCCAACTTACATACAACTCGTATTTACGAATGGACTGCCATAAAGCCTATTACATCACAAACTTGAGTTAAATACGTTGGTTCATAATAATGAACGCAGGTACTACTTTGTGACGCTCATGAAGATTTTTTAGTGTTTTGGAAGTGTTTCTTAAATGTTTTCTATGCATGTTGTAAGGTGCCATCGAGTCGGTTCTGACCTATAGTGACCCTACGCACAACAGAACAAAACGCTGCCCAGTTCTGAGCCATCCTCACAATCATTGTTATGCTTGAGCCCGTTGTTGCAGCCACTGTGTCAATCCATCTTGTTGAGGGTCTTCCTCTTTTTCACTGACTGTCTACTTTACTGAGCATGATGTCCTTCTCCTGGGACTGGTCCCTCCTGATAACATGTCCAAAGTATGTGAGACGGAATCTCGCCATCCTTACTTCTAAACAGTATTCTGGCTGTACTTCCTCCAAGACAGATTTGTTCATTCTTCTGGCAGTCCATGGTATATTCAATATTCTTCACCAACACCATAATTCAAAGGCGTCAGTTCTTCTCTGATCTTCCTTACTCATCTTTCAGCTTTTGCATGCATATGAGGCGACTGAAAACACCATGGCTTGGGTCAGGTACACCTTGGTCCTCAAAATGACATCTTTGTTTTTCAACACTTTAAAGAGACCTTTTGCAGTAGATTTGCCCAATGCAACACGTTGTTTGATTTCCTGACTGCTGCTCCCATGGGTGTTGACTGTGGATCCAAGTAAAATGAAATCTTTGACAAAATGTATTCTCCATTTTCCATGATGTTGTTTATTGGTTCAGTTGTGAGGATTTTTGTTTTATGTTGAGGTGTAATCCATACTGAAGGCTGTGGTCTTTGATCTTCATCAGTAAGTGCTTCAAGTCCTCTTCACTTTCAGCAAGCAAGGTTGTGTCATCTACATATTGCAGGTTGTTGATGAGTCTTCCTCCAATTTTGATGTCCCATTCTTCTTCATATGGTCCACCTTCTCAGATTATTTGCTCAACATGCAGATTGAATAAGCATGGTGGAAAAGATACAACTCTGACGCATACCTTTCCTAACTTTGAAACACACAATATCCCCTTGTTACGTTTGAACGACTGCCTCTTGGTCTCTGTACAGGTTCCTCATGAGCACAATTAAGTGTCCAGGAATTCCCATTCCTTGCAATGTTATCCATAATTTGTTATGATCCACACAGTTGAATGCCTTTGCATAGTCAATAAAACACAGGTAAATATCTTCCTGGTATCCTCTGCTTTCAGCCAAGATCTATCTGACATCAGCAATGCTATCCTTTCTTTCACATCCTTTCCTGAATCTGTCTTGAATTTCTGGCAGCTCCCTGTTGATGTACTGTTGCAGCCATTTTTGAACGATCTTCAGCAAAATTTTACTTGTGTATGGTATTAATGATATTGTTCAATGATTTCTTCATTCTGTTAGATCACCTTTCTTTGGAATGGGCACAAATATGGGTATCTTCAGTTGGTTGGCCAGGTAGTTGTCTTCTAAATTTCTTGGCATAGAAGAGTGAGCACTTCCAGCACTGCATCCATTTGTTGAAACATCTCAGTTAGTATTCCGTCAATTCCTGGAGCCTTGTTTTTGGCCAGTGCCTTCAGTGCAGCTTGGACTTCTTCCTTCAATACCATCAGTTCTTGAGCATATGATCAAGAACCTGAAATGGTTGAAAGTTGACCTATTCTTTTTGGTACAGTGACTGTGTATTCCTTCCATCTTCTTTTGATGCTTCCTGAGTCATTTCATTGTAATGCTTTGTCTTCTCGAGCTGCCTTTTGAAATCTTCTGTTCAGTTCTTTTACTTCATCATTTCTTCCATTTGCTTTAGCTACTCTGTTCAAGAGCACGTTTCAGAGTCTCTTCTGACAGCCATTTTGGTCTTTTTTTTTTTTTCTTTCCTGTCTTTTAATGACCTTTTGCTGTTTTCATGTATGATGTCCTTGTTGTTATCCACAACTCATCTGGTCTTCAGTCATTAATGTTCAAGGTGTCAAATCTATTCTGGAGATGGTCTCTAAATTCAGGAGGGATACACTCAAGGTCATACTTTGGCTCTTGTAGACTTGTTCTAATTTTCTTCAGCTTCAACTCGAACTTGTATATGAGCAATTGATGGTCTGTTCTGCAGTTGGTCCCTGGCCTTGTTCTGACTGATGATTTTGAGCTTTTCCATCATCTCTTTCCACAGATGTAGTCTATTTGATTCCAGTGTATTCCATCTGGCGAGGTCCATGTCTACAGTTGCCATTTCTGTTGTTGAAAAAAGGTATTTTCAATGAAGAAGTTGTTGGTCCTGCAAAATTCTGTCATTCAATCTCTGATGTAATTTCTATCACCAAGGCCATATTTTCCAACTAATGATCCTTCTTTGTTTCCAACTTTCAATTCCAATCACCAGTAATTATCAATGCATCTTGATTGCATGTTTCATCAATTTCAGGCTGCAGAAGTTTGTAAAAATCTTCAATTTCCTCATCTTTGGCATTAGTGTTTGGTAGGTATGCTTGAGTAATAGTCATATTAGCTGGTCTTCCTTGTATGCGTATGGGTATTATTCTATCACTGACAGCATTGTACTTCAGGATAGATCTTGAAATGTTCTTTTTGATGATGAATCGACGCCATTCCTTTTCAATTTGTCATTACCAGCATCGTGGACCATATGGTTGTCTGATTCAAAATGGCCAATACCAGTCCACTTCAGCTCACTAATGCCTAGGATATTGATCTTTATGTGTTGCATTTCATTCTCGACAACTTCCAATTTTCCTAGATGCATACTTCATGATTCTTTTTTTTAAATTGTGCTTTGAGTGAAAGTTTACAATTCAAGTTAGTTGTTCATACAAAAATGTATACACACATTGTTACGTGACCCTAGTTGCTCTCCCTATACTGTGACAGCACACTCCTTTCCACCCCTGATTTCCTGTGTCCATTCAACCAGCTCCTGACCCTCTCTGCCTTCTCATCTCGCCTCCAGACAGGAGCTGCCCATTTAGTCTCAGGTATCTACTTGAGCTATGAAGCACACTCTTCATGAGTATCATTTTATGTCCCATAGTCCAGTCTAATCTTTGACTGAAGAGTTGGCCTCAGGAATGGTTTTAATTTTGGGCTAACAGAGAGTCCAGGGGCCATGTCTTCCGGGGTCCCTCCAGTCTCAGACAAGCCATTAAGTCTGATGTTTTCACTAGAATTTGACTTCTGCACCCCACTTTTCTCCTGCTCCGTCAGGGACTCTGTTGTGTTCCCTGTCAGGGCAGTCATTGGTGGGAGCCAGGCACCATCTAGTTCTTCTGCTCTCAGGCTGATGGAGTCTCTGGTTTACGTGGCGCTTTTTGTCTCCTGGGCTAACATTTTCCTTATGTCTTTGGTGTTCTACATTCTCCTTCACTCAGATGGCTTGGGACCAATTGATGCATCTTAGATGGCTGCTGGCTAGCTTTTAAGACCTCAGACACCACTCACCGAAGTGGGATGCAGATCATTTTCTTAATAAAGTTTGTTATGCCAATTGACCTAGATGTCCCCTGAAACCATGGTCCCCAGACACCTTCCCCTGCTACTCTGTCCCTCGAAGTGTTTGGTTGTATTCAAGAAACTTCTTAGCTTTTGGTTTAGTCCAGTTGTGCTGACTTCCCCTGTATTGTGTGTTGTCCTTCCCTTCACCTAAGATAATTCTTGTCTAGTATCTAGTTAGTGAATACCCCTCTCCCTCCCTCCCCACCCTCGTAACCATCAAAGAATGTTTTCTTCTGTGTTTAAGCCTTTTCTTGAGTTCTTATAATAGTGGTCTTATACAATATTTGTCCTTTTGCGACTGACTAAATTCACTCAGCATAATGCCTTCCAGATTCCTCTGTGTTTAAGATGTTTCACGGATTCATTGTTATTCTTTATCACTGTGTAGTATTCCATTGTATGAATATACCATAACTTGTTTATCCATTTATCAGTTGATGAGCACCTAGGTTGTTTCCATCTTTTTGCTGTTGTGAACAGTGCTGCAATGAACATGAGTATGCATATATCTGTGTGGTGACTCTTATTTCTGTAGGGTATATTCCAAGGAGCAGGATTGCTGGATCGTATGGTACTTCTATTTCTAGCTTTTTAAGGAAGCGTCAAATCGATTTCCAAAGTGGTTGTACCATTTTACATTCCCACAAACAGTGTATAAGTGTTCCAGTCTCTCCATAACCTCTCTAACATTTATTATTTTGTGTGTTTTGGATTAATGCTAGCCTTGCTGGGGTGAGATGGTATCTCATTGTAGTTTTGATTTACATTTCTCTAATGGCTAATGACCACGAGCATTTCCTCATGTGTCTGTTAGCCACCTGAAGTGGTGGTTGTTTGGTGAAGTGCCTGTTCATATCCTTTGCCCATTTTTTAATTCAGTTATTTGTCTTTTTGTTGTTGAGGTTTTGCAGTATCTTGTAGATTTTAGGGGTTAGAGGCTGATCGGATTTGTCATAGCCAGAATTTTTTTCCCAGTCTGTAGGTTGTCTTTTGACTCGTTTGGTGAAGTCTTTTGATGAGCTTAAGTGTTTGATTTTTAAGAGCTCCCAGTTATCTAGTTTCTCTTCTGGTGTTTGTGCATTGTTACTTATGGTTTGTATTGTGTTTATGCCATGTATTAGGACTCCTACTTTTGTCCCTATTTTTTCTCCCAAGATTTTTATTGTTTTAGATTTTATATTTAGATCTTTGATCCATTTTGAGTTAGTTTTTGTGTATCGTGTGAGGTATGGGTCTTGTTTCATTTTTTTGCAGTTGGATATCCAGTTATGCCAGCACCATTTGTTAAAGAGACTGTCTTTTCCCCAGTTAATGGACTTTGGGCCTGTGTCAAATATCAGCTGCTCATAGGTGGATGAATTTATGTCTGGATTCTCAATTCTGGTCCATTGGTCTATGTATCTGCTGTTATAGCAGTACTAGGCTGTTTTGACTATCGTGGTGGTATAATAGGTTCTAAAATCAGGTAATGTGAGGCCTCCCACTTTGCTCTTCTTCAGTAATGCTTTACTAATCCGAGGCCTCTTCCGTTTCCATATGAAGTTGGTGATTTGTTTCTCTATCTCAATAAAAAATGCCATTGGAATTTCTATTGGGATTGCATTGTATCTGTAGATGCCTTCGGGTAGAATTGACATTTTCACAATGTTGAGTCTTCCTATCCATGAGCAAGCTATGTTTTTCACTTCTGCAAGTCTCTTTTGGTTTCTTGCAGTAGTGTCTTGTAGTTTTTATCATATAGGTCTTTTACATCTCTGGTTAGATTTATTCCTAAGTATTTTATCTTCTTGGGGGCTGTTGTAAATCATAGTGATTTGGCGATTTCCTTTTCCAAGTTCTCTTTGTTGGTACAGAGGAATCCAACTGATTTTTGTATGTTTATCTTGTATCCTGATACTTTGCTGAAATGTTCTATTAGTTCCAGTCATTTTCTTGTGGATTCTTTGGGGTTTTCTGCATATAAGAGCATATCATCTGCAAATAGAGATACTTTTACTTCTTCCTTACCAATTTGGATGCCCTTTATTTCTTTTTCTAGCCTAATTGCTCTGGCTAGGACCTCTAGCACAATGTTGAATAAGAGTGGTGATAGAGGCCATCCTTGTCTGGTTCCCATTCTCAAGGAGAATGCTTTCAGACTCTCTCCATTTAGGATGATGTTGACTGTTGACTTTGTATAAATGCCCTTGATTATGTTGAGGAATTTCCCTTCTATTCCTATTGTGCTGAGAGTTTTTATCATGAATGGGTGTTGGACTTTGTGAAATGCCTTTTTTGCATCGATTGATAGGATCATGTGGTTCTTGTCTTTTGTTTTATTTCCATGATGATTACATTGATTGTTTTTCTAATGCTGAACTGTCCCTAAATACCTGATATAAGTCCCACTTGATCATGGTGAATTCTTTTTTTGATTTGTTGTTGAATTCTATTGTCTAGAATTTTGTTGAGGGATTTTTGAAACTATGCTCATGAGGGATATTGGTCTGTAATTTTCTTTTCTTGTGGTGTCTTTACCTGGTTTTGGTATCAGGGTTATGCTGGCTTCATAGAATGAGTTTGGGAGTATTCCATCCTTTTCTGTGCTCTGAAATACCTTTAGTAGTAGTGGTGTTAACTATTCTCTGAAAGTTTGGTAGAATTCTCTAGTGAAGCTGTTCAGGACAGGGTTTTTTTTTTTTTTTGTTGGGAGTTTTTAAGTTACCTTTCAATCTCTTCTTTTGTTATGGGTTTGTTTAGTTGTTCTACCTCTGTCTGTGTTATTTTAGGTAGGTAGTGAGTTTCTAGAAATGTGTCCATTTCCTCTAGGTTTTCAAATTTGTTAGAGTACAATTTTTCATAGTATTCTGTTAGGATTCTTTTAATTTCAGTTGGGTCTGTTGTGATATCTCCCATCTCATTTCTTATTTGGGTTATTTGCTTCCTCTCTTGTCTTTCTTTTGTCAGTTAGGTCCCTGGTTTATCGATTAGTTGATCTTTTCAATTGTTTTTCTATTCTTTTTCATTTAATTCTGCTCTAATTCTTACTATTTCCTTTCTTCTGATGCCCGAGGGCTTCTTTTGCTGCTCTCTTTCTACTTGTTTGTGTTGTAGGGTTAAAGTTCTGATTTTGGCCCTTCCTTGTTTTTGGATGTGTGCATTTATTGCTATAAACTGACCTCTGAGCACTGCTTTGGCTGTATCCCAAAGGTTCTGGTAGAATTTATTTTCATTCTCATTTGAATCTGTGAGCTTCTTTATTCCTTCCTTAATTTCTTCTATAACCCAGTAGTTTTTGAGCAAGGTATTGTTCAGTTTCCATGTGTTTGATTTTTTTCCCTTGCTTTTCCTGTTATTGATTTCTACTTTTATGGCTTTATGGTCAGAAAAGATGCTTTGTAATATTTCGATGTTTTGGATTCTGTTAAGGCTGCTTCATGGCCTAATATGTGGTCTGTTCTGGAGAATGTCCCATGTGTGTCAGAAAAGAAAGTATACTTGGCTGCTGTTGGGTGGAATGTTCTGTATATGTCTATGAGATCAAGTTGGTTGATTGTGGCAGTTAGATCTTCTGTGTCTTTATTGAGCTTCTTTCTGGATGTTCTGTCCACTGACAGTGGTGTGTTGAAGTCTCCTACTGTTATTGTGGAGCTGTCTATCTCTCTTTTCAGTGCTGTTAGAGTTTGTTTTATGTATTTTGGAGCCTGTTGTTGGGTGCGTAAATATTTATTATGGTTATGTCCTCTTGGTGTATTGACCCTTTAATCATTATATAGTGTCCTTCCTTATCCTTTGTGGTGGATTTTACTTTAAAGTCTATTTTTTCAGAGATTAATATTGCCACTCCTGCTCTTTTCTGAGTGTTGTTTGCTTGATAAATTTTTTTCCATCCTTTGAGTTTTAGTTTGTTTGTGTCTTTTAGTCTAAGGCTATATGCTGTAGGCAGCATATAGACTGATCGTATTTTCTTTAATCCATTCTGCGACTCTGTATCTCTTTATTGGTGCATTTAGTCGATTTACATTCAGCGTAATTATTAATATGTATGAATTTAGTGCTGTCATTTTGATGTCTTTTTTTTTTTGTGTTGTTGACAGTTTCTTTGTTCTACTTAATTTTCTGTGCTGAGTCATTTTTCTTTATATATTTTCTTTGCATCTTTTTCATTGTTGTTGATTTTGTATTTGCTGAGTCTTTATGTTTTTCTTGTTTTTATTTTGACTTGTAGGATTGTTAGTTTCCTTTGTGGTTACCTTAATCTTTATCCTTATTTTTCTAAGTTGAAACCACTCTTTTATTTGTTTATATCGCCTTGACTTCCTCTCCGTATGAAAGATCTATGACTACATTTTTTAGCCCTTCTTGTTTGTTTTAATGTTTTCATCTTTTACATACTGATGTCTTTGTTTCTCTATTTGCAGTGTTTTAGCTTTGATTTATTTTTGTGACTTCCCTATCTGGGTTGATATCTGGCTGCTCTGTCCTGTGTTCTAGTCTTGGGGTGTTATCTGATATTACTGATTTTCTAACTGGAGGAGTCCCTTTAGTATTTCTTGTAATTTTGGTTTGGTTTTTGCAAATTCCCTCAACTTCTGTTTATCTGGAAGTGCCCTAATTTTGTCATCATATTTGAGAGACAGTTTTGCTGGATATATAATTCTTGGCTGGCAATTTTTTTCCTTCAAGGCTTTATATATGTCATCCCATTGCCTTCTTGTCTGCATGGTTTCTGCTGAGTAGTCCGAGCTTATTCTCATTGACTTTCCTTTGTAGATGACTTTTTGTTTATCCCTAGCAACTCTTAAAATTTTCTCTTTATCTTTGGTTTTGGCAAGTTTGATTATAATATGACTTGGTGACTTTCTTTTGGCATCTAGCTTATGTGGGGTTCAATGAGTATCTTGGATAGATATCTTCTCATCTCTCATGATATCAGGGAAGTTTTCTGCTAACAAATCTTCAACAATTCTCTCTGTATTTTCTGTTATCCCCCCTGTTCTGTTACTTCAATCACTCATAGGTTATTCCTCTTGATAGAGTACCACATAATTCTTAGGATTTCTTCATTTTAAAAAATTATTTTATCTGATTTTTCATCAAATAAGTGCTTTATCTTCAATCTCACTAATTCTGACTTCCATTGCCTCAATTCTGCTCCTATGACTTTCTCTTGAGTTGTCTAATTCTGAAATTTTATTGTTAATCTTCTGGATTTATGATTGCTGTCTCTCTATGGATTCTTGCAGCCTATTAAATTTGTCATTATGCTCTTCTCTAATCTTTTTAAGTTCCTCTGTTGTGTGTTCTGCGTTTTGCATAATTTCCTTCCTTATATCTTGAAGAGTTCTGTATATTAATCTTTTGTATTCTGCCTTCAGTAATTCCAAGAAATTGTCTTCCTCCGGAAAATTTCTAGATTCTTTATTTTGGAAGCTTGCTGAAACCATCATGGTCTGCCTCTTTATGTGATTTTATATTGACTATTGTTTCCGAGCCATCAATAAGTTATTACATTTATTTTGTTTGCTTACTGTGTCCTAGCTTCTTATTTTGTTTTGATATGCCCAAATAGGCTGCTCATGTGAGCTAGCCCAGTCACCAGTGCCCCTGAAGCTCCAATGTCCTGTCACCAGAACTGTCACTAAGTACATGAGCCCAGGACTCTGCCCACTCTTCCTGTATGTATTGAGCTCAGGTGTCCAGGTAGTTGGCCACCAAGTGTGTGGTGCAGGCTCTCACCTATAGTCTTAGACAGGCATGGGTGATCGTGTAGTCACAGGCATCCAGCTGCAGCTGGAGGACACATGCTGAGCAAGGCAGGGGGCTGATGGCACTCCTGCGTGTCCAGGAGGAAGACATGTCCCTGTTTCCTAGAGTGCATAGGTGGGTGGGTTTTGCAGCTGGACTATGAGCACCCAGTGCTGTTGGCTATAAGGACTCGGTGGGCACCTCTTATTCTTGGGCACCTATTGCAGGTGGCTAGGTGGCATGGCTGGAGCCACCAGTCCTCAGGCCCCTGATGTGGGTAGGTGAAGACCCTGCTTAATTGGCAGAGCAATGTCAAATGCACGAACCTACCACTTCACAGATGAAACAGTTGAAGTTAGACTTCAGGTATATACCCTGTGTACTGTGGTAATGAGGGCCTATGCTGCTGAAATGGGCCTACACAAGTTTACGCAGGGGGAAAGGCACTCAAAGTCCGTGGATCCCTATGCCTGTGCCTAGGCAAAGGAGCTGTGCCTACCCTGAGTTCCTGGCTTAGGGGAGCTGGCAAATTATTTATTCCCGTCTTTGTTAATTTGTTCCCTTTCCAAGGCTGGGAGAATGGCTCAGGGCACGTGATGGTTCCTAATTCTGGCCCAGGCAACTTGGCAATCGCTGAAGCCATCCTGAACCCAGTACAGAGCAGGGAGCAAGGAGGTAAATGGGAGAGAGGTTTTTCCCTAAGGGGGGTGTTTTTGATCCGCACTGTAAGCCAGATGAAAATGCTTATCTTTAGCCGATCGAGGGCTCCTTGTCACTGGTTCTGGATGGCCAAGTAGACTCTGTGCCGCTGGGTCCCTCCCAGTGTGGAAAACATCTCCCAGTGCTGCTGCTTGCCTGCCTCACCACTAACCCCTGAGCTGATCTGGGCTAAAGGGCTATGGCTCCCACTGGGTCAGGTCTGGCAACTTCTGGATGCTTCCAAACTGTCTCTCCCTCCCCCTGCCACTCAGTCTGATTCCTCAACTTTGCCTTTGGTGTTCAGGGATCTTAGATTCTCAAATATAATCAATTCACTAGTTTTTCGGGTCTTTGTTGTAAGAGGGACCACCGTAAGTGTCTGACTACTCTGCTATCTTGGCCTCGCCCCCCTAGAATCCCCATTGCCTTCCTGCCTGCATGGTTTCTGCTGAGTAGTCTGAGGTTAGTCTTATTGACTCTCCTTTGTAGATGACTTTTTGTTTATCCTTAGCCACTCTTAAAATTCTCTCTGTATCTTTGGCTTTGGCAAGTTTGATTATAATATGTCTTGGTGACTTTCTTTTGGGATCTACCTTATGTGTTGTTTGATGAGCATCTTGGATAGATATCTTCTCATCTCTCATGATATCAGGGAAGTTTTCTGCTAACAAATCCTCAACAATTCTTTCTGTTACCCCCCCCCCCCCGTTCTGGTACTCGAATCACTTGTAGGTTATTCCTCTTGATACAGTCCCACATAATTCTTAGGGTTTCTTCATTTTTTAAAATTATTTTAACTGATTTTTCCTCAAATAAGTTGGCATCAAGTGCTTTATCTTCAATCTCACTAATTCTGACTTCCATTTCCTCAGTTCTTTTTCTATGACTTTCTATTGAGTTGTCTAATTCTGAAACTTTATCTTCTGGATTTCTGATTGCTGTCTCTCTATGGATGCTTAAAGCCTACTAAATTTGTCATTATGATCTTCTCTAACCTTCTTAAGTTCCTCTGTTGTTTTGTCTCTGTGTTCCTTGGCATGTTCTGCTTTTTGCATGAACTCCTTCCTGATCTCTTGAAGAGTTCTGTGTATTAATATTTTGTATTCTACCTTCAGTAATTCCAAGAAGTTCTCTTCCTCTGGAAAATTTCTTGATTCTTTGTTTTGGGGGCTTGCTGAAGCCATCACGGTCTGCCTCTTTATGTAATTTGATATTGACTGTTGTTTCTGAGCCATCAATAAGTTATATTTTTTTACCTTATGTTTGCTTACTGTGCCCTAGCTTCTTGTTTTGTTTTGATATGGCCAAATAGGCTGCTCATGTGAACTAGTTTGATTATTGGTGCCTTTGAAGCTCTAACGTCCTGTCACCATGTGGTTAGATATGTTACTACGTATGTGAGCCCAGAAGTCTGTTTACTTTTCTTGTATGGTTTCAGCTCAGGTGTCCAGGTAGTTGGTCACTAAGTGTGTGGTGCAGGCTCTCACCTACAGTCCTAGGCAGGCAGGGGTGACTGGTGTAGGCACAGGTATCTGGCTGCAGTAGGGGGTCACGTGCTGAGCAAAGCAGGGGGTTGATGACTGCCCCTTAGTGTCTGAGAGGAAAGCATGTCCCTGTTCCCTAGAACGCATAGGTAAGTGGGTTTTGCAGCCAGACTATGAGCACCCAGTGCTGTTCGCTGTAAGTATTGGGAGGCACCACTTATTCTTGGACCCCTGTCATGGGTGGTTAGGTGGCATGGGTGGAGCCATCATTCTCAAGCCCTTGATGTGGGTAGGTGAGGACCCTGCTTAATTGGCAGAGCAGTGTCAAATGTCACAAACCTGCCACTTCACCATATAGCTGATACAGCTGAAACAGTTGAAGTTAGACTTCAGGTGTATACCCTGTTGTACTGTGGTAACGAGGGCCTATGCTGTTGAAATGGGCCCACTCAGGTCTATGCAGGGGTGAAAGGCATTCATAGTCCACGGATCTCTTATGCCTGTGCCTAGGCAAAGGAGCTGTGCCTATCCTGAGTTCCCAGCTTATGGGAGCTGGCACATTATTTTTTCCTTTAATCTATTCCCTCTCCAAGGCCAGGAGAATGGCTCAGGGTGCGTGAGGGGTCCTACTTCCAGCCCAGGGGACTCGGCAATTGCTGAAGCCAGCCTGGGACCTGGTGCTGAGTGGGGTGGGGGAAGGTAAATGGGAGATAGGCTTTTCCCAAACGGGGTGTATTTTGATCCATGAAGTAGGTCAGATGCAAGTACTTATCTTTTGTTGACTGAGTGCTGCTTTTCACTGGTTCTGAAAGCCTAAGTAGACTCTCTGCTGCTGCGTCTCTCCCAATGTGGAAAATGCCTCCCGAGCATCACTGTTTGCCTCACCACGCACATGAGCTGATCTGGACTAAAGGGCGCCAGCTCCTGTCGGGTCAGATCTGGCAACTACTCGCTGCTTCCAAAACATCTCTCCCTCCCCCTGCCACTCAGTCTGATTCCTCAAATTTGCCTTTGATATTCAGGGCTCCTAGATTGTCATATATAATTGATTCACTTTTTGGGGGGTCTTTGTTGTAAGAGGGACCACAGGAAGTGTATGAGTACTCTGCCATCTTGGCCCCGCCTCCCATACTTCATATATTCTATGTTCTGATTATTAACGGATGTTAGAAGCCATTTCTTCTCATTTTGAATTGTGTCACCTCAGCAAATGAAGGTCCCAAAAGCTTTACTTCATCCATGTCATTAAGGTCAACTCACCTTTGAGGAGGCAGCTCTTCCCCAGTCATATTTTGAGTGCCTTCCAACCTGCCTGGGGGACCTCTTCTTCTGACACTATACTAAACGATGTTCCTCTGCTGTTCATAAAGTTTTCACTGACCAGTTTTTTCAGAAGTAGACCTCCAGGTCCTTCTTCCTAGTCTATATTAGTCTGGAAGCTCCACTGACACCTGTCCACCATGGGTGACCCTGCTAGTATTTGAAATACTGGTGGTATAGCTTCCAGCATCACAGCAACACGCCAGCCACCACAGTACCACAAACTGACAGACGTGTGGGGTTTATATGCATAGAAAGGTAAAATATGTACTATATACTAAGACAAACTTGGCTAACTGACAGTAAATAAGAACCGTATGTACCTGTTCTGACTTACCTACAAGCGTGACTTAAAGACAGACCTAGGAATGGATCTCGCTTTGTAACCCTGGGACTGCCTGTAATCTTTATGGTAGCATATTGTCAGGTCTCTCCCCAACAGAGCCGCTGCGTGGAGTCCAACTGCCAACCTTTCTGTTAGCCACTGAGTGCTTAACTGTTGCACCACCAGGGCTCCTTATGAATATAATATGATACATTTAATATGTTATAGTCATATGAATATTATTAATAATATACAGTTATCTTATGTTGTTATATACATTAATATATGTATTTAATATATAACAATAATATAATTAATATTTTACTCAATCCAATTATTATTTCAAAATGTAATCAGCATAAAAAAGTATTAGTGAGATCTTTTACATTCTTTTCTTTTTCTTTTTTTGTACTAAGTCTTTGAAATCCTGTACGTATGTCACACTCACGGTATATCTCAATTCTAATTCCCCAAGTTCTAAGTGCTCAGTAGCCACGTGGGGCTGAGGCTTGTACTTGGACTGCGCAGGCGCAGAAATCGGACCCTCCCTACCTCTTGGCAAGAGCAGGGAACAGGGTGCTGAGCTGAGCTTTTCGCTGCTTCCAGAACACCCAGCAGAGTCCTAACACTAGAGTATTGTACTGCCACGTTTGCCGTGGGTGCAACTTTTATTTAAAGACATCATTTGAGCCCCTGTGAGGACAGATGGTGCTCTCCACTGAGCTGACAGTAGAGGTTGCCGTGTGATGGTTGTCACTGGCTGCTAATAAGCGTTGGGACCTGCGACAGCATGTAGTCTGTGACCTGCTTTCATTGCAGCAGATCCTGTGGCAGCGAGGTCCTTGGGGACGTCCTGAGCCCCAGCTTCCGTCAGCTCTCAGGGGTCTTGGAATCCAAGCACCTAGACCCTCAGGGTCCTGAATGGCCCTTGAACCTTCTATCCTGCCCATGCTGTCCTCCCGCCTTGCAGACCTCCTCCTTGGCGTGGATGGCAGTCCTCCTACCACTTCGCTTGGTCCTTCTCTGCCTTCTTTGCAGATTTCCTTCCTCTGCAATTAATTGTTGGCTTTCTTGACCTATCTCTTGAACATGCGTCTCCTCTCTCTCACACCTGTGCCTTCCTCTAATATCTCTGAATCTCTCTTTCCACAGAGACCCTCCCTATCCACTCGCCACCATCAAACTGACCTCAGCATCTTCCCCTACTTCCTCCTCCCCTGGCATCCCCCCGGGATGACCCCAATGTCCACCAAGTCACTAAGCTTGAGCCTAGGACCCACCATGGGCATTACCCACTCCCACTCCATATGTTGCCTGCTCCAAACCCTCCAACCTCTCCCATTGGTGTCTCTTCCTTGCCTCCTCCCTGGAGCCAGCCTGTTTTTGTATATTTCTTTAATTTGTTTTTTAAAAATAGTATTTGATTGTGTTTTTAGTGTAGGTTTACACAGCAGTTTAGGTCCCCTTCAACAATATCACCACAAGTTGTTCAGTGACATTGGTTACGTTCTTCACATTGTGTGAGAATTCTCGTTAGTATTTCCCTTCTGGTTGTTCTGTTTCTATTCATCTAGTCTCCCTGCCCACTTACCTTTGCACCTTTGTTTCAAAGCAGTTGGTACTGTTTGGTCCCAGCCTGTTTTTAAAAGACCATTCTACCTTCCTCTAAGATGCATCAGTTGGTCCCAACCACCTGGAGTAAAGGAGAATGAAGAACACCAAACACACAAGGAAAGTATTAGCCCAAGAGACAGAAAGGGTTGCACAGACCAGAAACTTCATCAGCCTGAGACCAAAAGAACTGGATGGTGCCCAGCTACCACCAATGACCGCCCTGACAGGGAACACAACAGAGAGTCCCTGATGGAGTGGGGGGAGGGTGGGGTGCAGAACTCACATTGTAGTAAAAAGACCAGACTTAATGGTCTGACTGAGACTGGAGGAACCCCAGAAAGCATGGCCCCCCAACTCTCTGTCAACCCAGAGCTAAAACAATTCCTGAGGCCAACTCTTCAGACAAAGATTGGACTGGACTGTGGGACATAAAATGATACTTGTGAAGAGTGTGCTTCTTAGCTCAAGTAGATACATGAGACTAAACGGGCAACTTCTGTCTGGAGGTGAGATGAGAAGACAGAGAGGGTTAGGAGCTGTTTGAATGGACACGGGAAATCAGGGGTGAAAAGGAGGAATGTGCTGTCACAGTACAGGGAGAGCAGTTAGGGTCACATAACAATGTATGTATAAATTTTTGTATGAGAGACTAGAATTGTAAACTTTCACTTAATGTATAATAATATAAATAAATAAATAAAAGACCATTCTACCTTCCTCCAGGGTTGCAGGCTCCTCCAGGAAGTTCTCCCTGACTTCCTCCTCTGTCTCTCCGGCCCCCACACTCCATCTCTGTTTCCTGCCATCCTCTAGCTTTCATACTTTGGGGAGTGTCTTCCCACCACCCTGATTCAGATTCAGATGGTGGCCTGCACCACATTTTATCTCTCAAGAGATAAAAGGAAAGGAAAGCAAGCAGAGAGTTGGGGATGTCATACCACCAAAAAAGCAGTGCCAGGAGCAAAGCACGTCTTTTGGACCCGGGGTCCCTGCGCGGAGAAGCTCCTAGTCCGGGGGAAGATTGATGAGAAGGCTGGCGGAGACAGAAATCCTTCGCCTGGAGCTGATGCCCTGAGTTTAGACTTTTAGCCTAATTTACTGTGAGGAAATAAGCTTCTCTTTGTTAAAGCCATCCACTTGTGGTATTTTTGTTAAAGCAGCACTAGATGACCAAGACAGAGGGTCGGTTGCTTCTCTAACACATACCTAAAATGTGGAAGCAGTTTTGAAACTGTGAATGGATAGAGTCGCGGCAGTGACAGAGAAGCAACAGCAGCAGAGAACCAGCAGACCAGCCCGAGATGGCGCTGGAGCCGACCCACGGAGTGAGAAAGCTGAGTGCCTGTGCGCACGAGGCTTCCTGGCGGAGTAGGGTGCCTCCGGGCACTTATCGGTGGAGCTACAGAACTTTGGAACACTTGCCGCAGCAGGGCAGATGCGGATGTGAAGCCCAAGGGCTGAGAGGCCACAGAAAGCAGAAGCTGAAGGGACAAAGAACACAAGAAGCCAAGTTGCCTCAGTCTCAAAAGGTATGGCCAGGACCTCTGGGGTTTCCAAGGGTAGAGCCATGGCCTCTGTTGTTTCTAAGGGTGGAGTCGCCACTCAGACTAGGAGAATGGGGCCGCCTAAAGCCGAGGGAACAGAGTTGCTGTCCTGAGGTACATTGTCCTAAGAGCTGGGCCCCACAACAGTCTTCTAGAAATACTGAGAGGCAGATGAATGGGGTCAGGGTGGCATCTCTGAGTTGACCGTCACTTGGTCTTGGCCAGCCCAGCCCAGCCCAGGAGGGAAGTGGGCTACAGGGCTGGGCGATTGCCAAATCTGGCATCAGCAAGTCGAAGGATCTGCTGGGTCAACAACTTTGGAAGGGGAACTTGTGGGGAAAGGAAGTGGACAATTGGCTTGGTCCAGTGGGGCTGGGCTCTCCCTTTCCCCAGATCCTTGCATCCTTTGGGTCTAATCCACCCACCCCTCACATCAACTCCCCAAGACCAGGGCCAGAGTTTCCCCCTTCGTATTGCCTCCTAGCACCCATGCTGCAGGGCTGGGAGCCTCTGGGTGGCAAGTTCAGCTGCTGATCTCAGATTGTCTGTCCGTCTGTGCTGTGTGACTGTTATGGATTGAATGGTGTCCCCCAAAATATGTGTTGTAACTCTTTTAATTCTGTACTGAAGTCACTCCTGAGGTTCACCCTTCAGCCAAAGATTAGACAGGCCCATAAAACAAAATGAGACTAAACGGGCACACCAGCCCAGGGGCAAGGACAAGAAGGCAGGAGGGGATAGGAAAGCTGGTAATGGGGAACCCAAGGTCAAGAAGGGGAGAGTGTTGACATGTTGTAAGGCTGGCAACCAATGTCACAAAATAATACGTCTATTCATGTTGAATGAGAAAGTGGTTTACTCTGTAAACCTTCATCTAAAGTATAATTTAAAAAAAAAAAGAATTGAATTAAAAAAAATATGTATGTGTGTGTTATAAATCCTAACCCCTGTACCTGTGGATAGGATCCCTGGTGGCGCAATGGTTAAGCGCTTGGCTGCTAACCTGCTAACGGAAGGGCAATGGTTCAATCCCACTAGCCGCTCCAGGGAGAAAAGACCCGGTGATCTGATCTCATTGCCATGGAGTTGATTCTGCCTCACAGCGACCCTATAGGGCAGAGGAGAACTGCCCCATAGGGTTTCCAAGGTTGTAATCTCTACGGAAGCAGGCAGCCACATCTTTCTCCCTTGGGGCAGCTGGTGGGTTCCAACTATATTTACACAGTGTTGCATAACCATCACCCTTCTAGTTCCAGAATATTTGCGTCACCTTCAGGCAAACCCAGTACCCGTTAACCAGCAACTCCCTATTCCTGCCTTCCCGCTGCCCTGTTGTTGTTGGGTGCCATCCAGTCGATTCCGGCTCACAGCAACCCTAATCTGTTTTCTGTCTCTATAGATTTGCCAAAATTCAGCCTATTTTGACCTATGAAAATGGGAATTTCATAGGGGTCGACTTAATAACCTTCTGGCATGTTATTCTAAGTTTCTCCCCGGGAAGAAATGACCAGTGCGTGGGGGGAGGGAGGAAGAACAGGAGGTCAGCGTTTCACAGGATGGATGAAAAAGGAATCCCATCCTCCAAAGGTGGCCCTTCTCTTTGTATAACGGTTGTGTCCCCTCCCCTACCTGCAGCCACCTGAGGCCCACAGAGACTCTGTCCTCGGCCCTCGGCATCCTCCAGGCCCCTGGGTAAGACACCCTACCCCCACTGTCCACTGCCCAGGTCCAGGGACTCCAGAAAACCTTTCCCTCTCAGAATCCAGAAACTTAAACCCAGAGACTTAGCGATGAGGAGTTTATTAAGCTCAAACCCTCTGAGAAGCAGATCCCTGTAAAGTCTTCAGAGCACAGAAAATTTGAGCTGAGGAACTTTGACCTAGAGGAAAAAAAAAAGATGACAAAAGTCTTGTTGCCATGGAATCCATTCAGACTCATGGTAACCCCACGTGTTTCAGAGTAGAACTGTGCTCCATCGGGTAATCAGTGGTTGTAACCTTATGGAGGAGTCCCTTCGTGGTGCAGACAATTTAGCACCTGCTTACTAGCTGAAAGATTGGCGGTTGAAACTCTCCCAGAGGTACCTTGGAAGACAAGCCTGGGGATCTGCTTCCAAAAGGTCACAGCCTTGAAAACCCCATGGAGCAGTTCTACTCTGCACACATGGGGTCACCGTGAGTCTGAATCTACTCGACAGCAACTAACAACAATCTTACAGAAGCAGATTGCGCCTCGGAGGATTAGCTCTGCCAATCTTTTGGTTAATACCTGTAAAGAAAACAACCTGTTGCCATCGAGAGGATTCTGACTCAAAGTGACCCGACAGGACAGAGTAGAACTGCCCCATAGGGTTTCCGAGGAGCAGCTGGTGGATTCGAACCGCCAACTTTCAGTTAGCAGCCAGACAGTTTAGCCACTGCACCACCAGGGCTCCTTTTGGTTAATAGTTGAGTGCAAACAATTTCTGAGGCCCAGAGGCCCAGTAAACTGCAGCCTGTGGGCCGAATGTTGCCCACTGCCTGTTTTTATAAATAAAGTTTTATTTACAATATTTATTATTATATATTTCTTGGTTTCCCCACCCTTGGCTTTTTCTATCTCTGTCTTTTTTTCTGCTGACCAGGGCAGGTTTCCCCAGAGGCATGGGAGTGGCGGGAGGTGGGAGATGTTTGTCATCCTGGAGTCTGAGGTAGGTTCATCCAAGACAGGGTCACCCAGAGAGGGGACAAGAAATGCTCTGGTCACACAAGGAGCTGCTGTCTCCCAACTTTGAAACAATTTCTTCTAATAACATGGTTTTATGAGCTAAAGCAGGATCCCTGGTAGCACAGTGGTTAAGTGCTCTGCTGCTAACCGAAAGGTTGAAGGTTCGAACCCACCAGCCGCTCCTCTGGAGGAAGATGTGGTATGAGTCGGAATCGACTTGATGGCAATGGGGTTTTTTGTTTTGTTTTGTTTGATTTCGTTTGGTATTCTCTAAACAACAACAGAAGAAACGCCCTGAAGAAATATACACCATGAACCACAAAAGCACGCAGAGAACGAAGGGCAGATACCAAGAACTGCTGAGCAAAGGGCTCTGAAGACAGGCTTGGAGCCACTTCCTCTTGTTAAGCTTGCATCGTGTGTGTGTGTCTGTGTCTGTGTGTGTGTTTTAGGAATGCATATTCTTGTTAGCTTCACAAACATGGGCATACATATGCTATGCGCCAGCACTGTTCTCTGTGTTTTAAAAATGTTCACCCATCCTCACAGCAACATTTCACAGATGAGGAAGCTGAGACTTAGAGGGACCTTGGCCCTGTAACTAGTTGTCTTAGTTGACTAGTGCTTCTGTAACAGAAATACCACAAGTGGGTGGCTTTAAAGGGCAGAGATTCATGTTTTTACAGTCCTAGAGGCTAAAAGTTCATGTCAGGGTCTTGGCCCTGCCAATTCCTTCCTTGTCGGTAGCCCTGGGCATATTCCTTGATCTCTTGGCAATTCTTATATGAATCTGTCTTCCTCTGTGTGTGTGTGTGTGTGTGTGTGTGTGTGTGTGTGTCTGTGTGTGTGTCTGTGTCTAATCTGCTCTTTTTATAAATTAGGGGGATTAGATTTAGAACTCACCCTACTCTCGTATGATTTAATTAACATAACAAAACCCAAAAACCTACCATGTTGCCTTCCAGTTGCTTCTGACTCATGTGTGACAGAGTAGAACTGTGCTTCATAAGGGTTTCTTGGCTGTGATCTTTACAGAAGCAGATTGCCAGGCCTTTCTTCTGCAGTGCCACTAGGTAGTTCGAACTCAAAACCAAAAGCTCATTGTTGTCGAGTCAGTTCTGATTTAAATTAATAGTCAGTTGCAGACAGCTTGCACCACCCAGGATCTTAATTAACATAACAAAGAAAACCCTATTTCCAAACGGGGTACACATCCACAGTTATATCCATTCCCATTGCCACTGAGTTGAATTCCGACTCATAGCGACTCTATAGGACAGAGCAAAACTGCCCCATAGGGTTTCCAAGGCTGTAAATCTTTACAGAAGCAGACTGCCACAGCTTCTTCCTGCAGAGCCGCGGGTGGATTTGAACCACTGACTCGGTTAGCAGCCAAGGGCTTAACCACTGCAACACCAGGTTCCTTCCACAGGTATAAAAACCAAAACCAAACCCGTTGCCATCGAATCGATTCTGACTCATAGGGACCCTATAGGAGAGAGTAGAACTCCTCCCATAGGGTTTCCAAGGAGTGCCTGGCAGATTCAAACTACCTACCTTTTGGTTAGCAGCTGTAGCTCTTAAACACTACGCCAACAGGGTTTCCTCCACAGGTATAGGGGCTAGAATTCCAAGTCATATTTTGGGTGAGGGGCACAATTCATTCCAGAACGCTAATCAGTGGTGGATCTGGGATGAGAACCTCAACATTCAGGCTTCCAAGACCACATTCTTAGCTGCTATGCTATGTTGGGAACGAGGGTTAAGAACCACTGTTGCCACCACAGTGACCGCCCTGACAGGGAACACAACAGAGAGTCCCTGATGGAGCCGGAGAAAAGTGGGTGCAGAACTCAAATTCTAGTAAAAAGACCAGACTTAATGGTTTGATTGAGACCGGAGAGACCCCGGAAGACATGGCCACCAGACTCTCTGTTAGCCCAGAATTAAAACAATTTCCGAGGCCAACGCTTCAGACAAAGATTAGACTGGACTGTGGGACATAAAATGATACTCGTGAAGAGTGTGCTTCTTAGCTCAAGTAGATACATGAGACTAAATGGCAGGTCCTGTCCGGAGGCGAGATGAGAAGGCAGAGAGGGTCAGGAGCTGTGAACGGACACTGGAAATCTGGGGTGGAAAGGAGGAGTGTGCTGTCATAACATAAGGCGAGCAACTAGGGTCACAAAACAACCTATGTAGAAATTTTTGTATTAGACACTAACTTGAATTGTAAACTTTCACTTAAAACAGAACAATTAAAAAACAAAAAAGAACCACTATTGCTGACATAAAGTCCCTGGGTGGCGCGAACGGATTTCACTTAGCTACTAACCTAAAGGTTGGCAGTTCAAACCTACCCAGTGGCGCCTGGGAAGAAAGACCTGGCAGTCTGCTTCCGTAAAGATTAAACCCAAGAAAATCCTATGAAGCAGTTCTACTCTGTAACACACGGGGTCATCATGAGTTAGAATCGACTCCGTGGCAACGGGTTTGGTTTTGGTTTGTTTTAATTGCTAATGCCTTCCCATTTTACACATGGATAACAGTGGACCAGAGAAGAGATAGAGCTTGTTTGTGTTTTGTCTACTTCTGAGGCTTCAGGCCCTGAGCTCGGCTGCCTTGGCCTTTTTTGTGAGGGATATGAACCTGAGTTGGAGCCGTAGTGGCACAGTGGTTAAGAGTTCAGCTGCTAATCAGAAGGTCAACAGTTTGAATCCACCAGACACTCCTTGGAAACCCTGTGGGACAGTTCCACTCTGTCCTATAGGGTTGTTAAGAGTCAGAATCCACTCAACGGGAATGGGTTTCGTATGACCCTGACCTGGCTTCCTCAGAACATTCCAGGAGAGAAGAATAGTTACCTGTTCTTAAGGCTCCTTAAAAGGCAGAAAGGAGCCTAGGCTGATCCTGGGAGGGGGGTAACTGGGGGGAGGCTGTATGGTACAGAAGCCCTCAGACGGCTTTCTGTGGGAATTCCAAGTCCAGGCGAAGTCCCAGGCCTCAAAGGTCAAACCACATGGAGGCCTGGCTTCCAGGAAGCTGGTGACAGAGACCGGGGCTACGGACCTGAGGTCAGCTCTCCACCTGGCTTTGCCTAAACCAAACCAAACTCATTGCTGTCTGACCAGTTCTGACTCAATAGTGACACTAAAGGACAGAGTAGAACTGCCCCCTAGGGTTTCCAAGACTGTGATCTTTACAGAAACAGACTGCCACATCTATTTCCCTCGGAGTGGCTGGTGGATTTGAATTGCTGACCTTTCACTTAGCCGCCAAGCACTTTAACCACTGTACCACCAGGGCTCCTTCCGGCCTTTCCTGCTGCCCAGTAATTTGGGGATGAGTGAGTCATGAGAAGAATAGACAGGACAAACACACCCAGATTGAAAGCCACTTCCATTTGTCCGTGGCTACGAAGGTTTGTCTGGGACCTGGAAGGTGGCAGTGCCTGGCAGCGTCTGATAAGAGAAACAGGGTGGACTTTCAGGAATCTGTCTGCTGTAGGGAAGAGGCCTTGGACCTCCTGGGACCTGGCTGTGAGCCCCAGAGTGCTCCAAAGAGGAGTCTGGCCAAATTGAGGACCCTCTTGCAAGAGACGGTAAGAACGGAGAGAACGGGGGAAGGGAGGAGTGTGGGATTTCACCGGCCACCATCCTGACTCCTAACCCAGGAGTCCTCTTGCCTGTTTTTGAACTTGGCATAAATGCAACTGTCTCTTTTGTGTCTGGCTCTCTTCCCTCCACACTGTGTTCATAAAACTCATAAACTGTTACTTTCAGAATCTGGGCAGCAGAGCTAGCATTTTAAAACTGGGCTCTTAAACAACCATCCCGCTGGAATCCACGCCAGAGTTCCAGACTCTTGGAACTGACTTGGAGAGAGCAACAAAAAAGCTCTTGTCAAAGAATCCAAACGTTTTGTCAAATACAGGTGCAGGCAACCTCTGCTTTCAAACCTAGATGGTGGAGCAGGAATTTCTGCAGCTTCTGGTGAACCCACAGAACTGTAACCTGCCCTGAACAAGCCCCTCAACTCAATAATTCCACTTCTTAAGAAAGATTTTTCCTTGGGTGCGTTTTTGTAGATTGTGTCTTTTAAGGAATTGATCCTAGGTGTCTAAGTTATCAAATTTGGGACCATAGAATTGTTGGTTAAAAACAAAAACCAGTTGTTACGCTAACTCTCACAGCGACCTCATGTGTGTCAAAGTAGAACCGTGCTCCACAGAGTTTTCAGTGGCTGATTTTTCGGAAGTAAATCACCAAGCCTTCCTCCTGAGGTGCCTCTGGGTGGACTTGAACCACCAACCTTTCAGTTAGCAGCTGAGTGTGTTAATTGTTTGCAGCACCCAGGGACTCCAAAACCAGTTGCTATAGAGTTGACTCCAGCTCATGGCGACCCTAAGTGTGTCAAAGTAGAATTAGCCTCCATAGCATTTTCCTCGCTGATTTTTCTCTAGTAGATCACCAGGCCTTTCTTTCAAGGCACCTCCGGGTGGACCCGAACTTCCAACGTTTTGGTTAGCAGCTGAGCGCGTTAACTGTTGGTAGTATTTCTTTATTATCCTATTAACGTTTATGGGGTCCATTGTGATGGCATCTGGTTTTTGTTTATTGTGTTTTAGGCGCAGGTTTATAACTCAAGTTAATTTCTCATTCAAAAATTTGCACATATATTGTTTGGTGACATTGGTTGCAATCCCCACAATGTGACAGCACACTCCCCCTTTCCACTCCGGGTTCCCTGTGTCCATTCGACCAGTTCCTGTCCCTTCCTGCCTTCTCATCTTGCTTTTGGACCGCCGCTGCCTATTTGGTCTCGTGTATCTGAATGAACTAAGAAGCACATTCCTTACGTGTATTGTTTTTTGTTTCATATCCTATCTAAGCTTTGTCTGAGGAGTGGGCTTCGGGCATGGCTTCAGTTCTGGGTTAACAGACTGTCTGGGGGCCATAGTTTCGGGGGTTGTGATGTCCCCTCTTTCGTTTCTGACAGTAGTAATTTGTGCCGTTTCTCTTTTCTTTTTTTCCCCCTTGGTTAGCTTGGCTAGAGGTTTACCAGTGTTTTGGATCTTTGAAAGGAAGGTTTGTAAACTTTGTTGTGGTGTATAACAAACACACAGAAAAATGTACACATCGGAACTGAAAAAAATGTGCACGTCAGCTCTATGAGTATTCACGAGCTGAACACACACACACACACACACACACACACACACACACACACACACACACACACACACACACACACACGTCGCCAGCACCTGGGTCGAGAAACTGAACCGGACCAGTCGCTAGAGCCCCCTCCAGCTCCCTCCTCCTTCTCCTGGTCACTGGCCTCCACCCCCAAAGGGAGCCAGCATTCTGACTCCAAACACCCTAGAGGCCTCTTGCCTGCTTTTGAACTTTACTTGAATGATATCTTTCAGTACCTCGTCCTTTGTGTCTGGCTCCCTTCCCTCAACATTATATTCACGAAACCCGTCCACGTTCCCACATGTGGTTGTGGTTCTTTCCTTCTCATTGTTGTAGAATATTCTGCTTCGCAAATATACCCTGATGAGTTCATCCAAGATCCCTGGGTGGAGCAAAAGGTTTGCTCTCGGCTGCTAACCAAAAGGTTCGTGGTTTGAACTTACCCAGGGGTACCACGAAAGAAAGGCCTGGCAATCTGCTTCCATAAAAGTTACGGCCAAGAATGCCCTATGGAGCGCAGTTCTACTCTGTAACAAATGGGATCTTCATGAGTCAGAATTGACTTGATGGCAACGAGTTTGGTTTTTACCTATTCTCCTGTGGATGACTGACTGAATGGTTTCTCATTTGGGGCTGCTGTGAACATTCCAGTATGTGTCTTTTGGTGAGCATATGTATGCTTTTCTGGGTGGTAGTGGGGGGATTTCTGAGTCATGGAGAGGTGTCAAATGTTCAGAATCCACATGGGGATTCTGCCTCACAGTTTCCAAGAGCAGATGTTCCAGCAAGACTGTAGGCACCACCCATGTGGTGGTATGTAATAAGTGCTTAATAAATGTCATCTGTTATTTCAATTATTAGAAAATAATAACGGCAATCGTATTTTATCTTATAAAGTATATAATCTGTTATTGTTGTTGTTAGTTGCCCTTGAGTCAATTCTGACTCATGAAGACCCCACGTCAGAGCAGAATTGCTCCACAGGGTTTTCTTGGCTGTGATCATAATGGAAGCAGATTGCCAGGCCTTTCTTTTGCAGCACTGCTGGGTGTATTCAAACTGCCAACCTTTAGGTTAGTGATTGAGTGCAAACCATTTGCGCCACCCAGGGACCTTATATAATATAAATGATATATAATGTGCTTATATATAATTTATATGTTTATTATAGAAATTACGTATATAATTTATATAATACATTATGAATTATAGAAGCATATATAATTTATATAGAAATATGATTTACTATTATACAAAATTACAGTAAAATAATAATGCTACTTATGATTATTACCATTTTTATTATTAAAGAAAATAATAAACCAGTGAGGGGCTGGTTAATAAGCATCACACTTCCAGCCAGTGGAATGGATTTGAAGCTGTTGTGAAGAACGGAGTTGATGTGTGTGTGCGGAGAGGGAACTAGATCTTAAGACATATTACTTGGAAAAGATTAAGAGATGGAATGGTAAATGTTGAATGCTCTTGTTTCTGTTTCAAAAATTATAAAGGGAATAACATTGGCTGCTATTGTCACTTATGCATAGAAAATTTCCAAGACTTTTATGTGCCAGACATGGTTAAGTTCTAATCACCAGCCACTCCTTGGCAACTCTATGGGGTAGTTCTATAGGGTCCTATGGGTCGGAATCGACTCAACAGCAACAGGTTTTAGTTTTTTAAGGCATTGCTGTTGGGAGCAGATCTCCAGGTCTTTCTGCTGTGGAGCAGATGGTGGGTTGGACCCGCCGACCTTTAGGTTAGCAGCCAAACACTTAACCATTGCACAGCTAAATGCTTAACCATTGCACGTAATCCTTATAAAAATGCTTTCATTCTGATACTATTTTACATCCACTCTGCAGATAAGGAAACTGAGGCACAGCAAGTGCTGTTAAGGGTGGTGGGCTCAGGGTGTGAGGTTGGGGAGAGAGGGTACACTACACGTGGATAGTGAGAACAGTAGCTTACACGTGTGTAATGTTCATCATGGGCCAGGCACTGTGCTAAGCATTTCACTCATATTAACCCATTGCTGTCGAGTCAATTTCGACTCACAGCGGCCCAAGTGTGTGACAGAGTAGAACTGCTCCACAGGGTATTCTTAGCTGTAATCTTTACAGAAGTAGATCACCAGGACTTTCTTCTGAAGTGGGTTTGAATGCCTTTAGGATAGCAGCTGATTGCAAACTGCTTGCTCCACCCAGTTCCCACCCTTAAGGTGGATAGATGATTACTCCTATTATACAGATGAGGAAACGGAGGCACAGAGAGGTTAAGTGACTTGCCCAAGGCCCCCCAGCCAGTGAAGATTTGAATTTTTAAAGCCCGTGCACATTCTAGTCTAGTGATGAAAATAATATGAAAGCAGAGTCCCAAAATTCAGACACAAAAACCAAGAGGCTGGGCTTCTTGGCCACTATCTAGATGGGGAGAGGGGTGGAGGGAGGGGAGTGCACCGACTTCCTCACTGCCCTTCCTGTCATTGCATCAACCCCAGCTCGGGCTCTGGGCAGTGCCAGCCAGCCCATAATAGTCAGCAGAGGGTTGCAGGGCTAGTCTCTCTGACGTGGGGTGGGGTGGGGACAAGTCCCCTGGGTCCTGTTCTACCCAGAGCTCCTGTCTCCGTGAGCCCTTGCTCTGTGCCACAGACGTTACACCTACTAACTCCTCAAGTTCTCCCCAAACTGGTGAGGAAGGTTCCCCAGGGTGACTCATTCTCCAAATGAGGAAACCCAGACAGCCAACTGAAACCTGTTTGCCCGGGTTCGCAGAGCCTGGGTCTGTCAGGGCCACTGCTGCCCAGACTTCTCATCTCCAGAGTCTACAATTTCTGGATGATAATATTCTAGGGCACGGGGTTCAGGAGTGGGACTAACACAATTCCAAACTCAGCTCCACTACTTACTTAGATGAGTGATCTTAGGTAAGTTACTTAATTCCTTTGTGCCTCAGTTTCATTGTCTGCAGAATGGGTATAACAATAGGCTCAGAATCAAAAAGGGTTGTTATAAGGATTGCTTGAAAATAATGTTGACAGGTGTTTGCAGCAGTGTCTGGCACATAACGTGCTTAATAAATGATGGCTTCTAATAAAAATAATAATCAATAATAATAATGGAGTCCCTGGGTGGCACAAATGGTCAAGTGCTCAGCTACTAACTGAAAGGTTGGCAGTTCAAATCCACCCAGCGGCACCTTGGAAGAAAATCCTGGCGACAGGCTTCTGAAACAGCCACCAAACCAAACCTGCTGCCATCGAGTCGATTCTGACCTGTAATGACCCTATAGAACAGAGTAGAACTGCCCCCATAGGGTTTCCAAGGCTGTAATCCTTAGAGAAGCAGACTGCCAGCTCTTTCTCTCGCCAAGTGGCTGGTGCGTTTGAACTGCCGACCTTTTGGTTAGCAGGTGAGCACTTTAACCACTGTGTCACCAGGGCTCCTTCAGAAACATCACAGTCATTGGAAAAACCTTATGGAGCACAGTTCTACTCTGACACATATGGGGTCGCTATGAGTCGGAATCAACTCCCTGACGACTGGTAATAACAACAACTGTTATTAATATTAGTGCTATGACAGACCACATTGGTCATCTAATCAGCACCCTCCCACGGTGCCTATCTCACTTGGAATAAAAGACAAAGTCCTTGCAATGCCCATTTGGCCTTATATGGTCTGGCCCCTAACATCTCTCTGCTCTTACCTTGCTCCACTCCCTTCTTTGCCTCCTCCACTGCGGCCATACTGGCGGCCTCGCTCTTCCTTGAACAGGACCAGCACGTTCCCACCTTAGGACCTTCACCACTGCTGTTCCCTCTGCCTGGAACACTCTTCCCCCAGACCTCTATATGGCTCCCCCCTAACCTCCTTGAGGTCTTTGCTCAAATATCACCTTCTCATAGAGACCCTCGCTGATCACCCATTTAAAATTCCAGCATAGGTGTGTTATTTATCTATCTACTGTTGTTAGGTGCCATTGAGTTGGTTCCGACTCATGGAGATGCTATGTACCAACAGAATGAAAGGCTGCCCAGTTTTGCACAATCGTTGCTATGTTTGAGCCCATTGTTGTAGCCACTGTGTCAATCTGTATCCTTGAGGGTCTTCCTCCTTTTTGCTGACCCTCTACTTTACAAAGCATGAAGTCCCTCTCCAGGAACTAGTGCCTCCTGATAAGTATGTGAGATGAAGTCTCACCATCCTCGCTTCTAAGGAGCATTCTGGCTGTACTTCTTCCAAAACAGATTTGTTCATTCTTCTGCCAGTCCATAGTTTATTCAATATTCTTCCCCAACACCATAATTCAAAGGCATCAATTCTTCTTTGGTCTTCCTTATTCATCGTCCAGCTTTTGCATGCATATGAGGCGATCGAAAATACTATGACTTGAGTCAGGTGTACCTGAGTCCTCAAAGTGACATCTTTGCTCTTTAACGCTTTAAAAGAAGTCTTTTGCAGCAGATTTGCCCAATGCAATATGTTGTTTGATTTCTTGACTGCTGCTTCCATGGGCATTGATTGTGGATCCAAGTAAAATGAAATCCTTGACAACTTCAATATTTTCTCCATTTATCATGATGTTGCTTATTGGTCCAGTTGTAAGGATTTTTGTTTTCTTTATGTTGAGGTGTAATCCTTACTGAAGACTGGTCTTTGATCTTCACCAGTAAGTGCTTCAAGTCTTCTTCACTTTCCGCAAGCAAGGTTATGTCATCTGCATATCACAAGTTGTTAATGAGTCTTCCTCCAATCCTGATGCTGCGTTCTTCATATAGTCCAGCTTCTTGGATTATTGTTCAGCATATACGTTGAATAAGTATGGTAAAAGGATACAACTCTTACACACATTTTTCCTGATTTTAAACCACCCAGTGTCCCCTTGTTCTGTTCGAACGACTACCTCTTGATCTATGTACAGGTTCTGCATGAGCACAATTAAGTGTTCTGGAATTCCCATTCTTAGCAATGTTATCCATAACTTGTTGTGATCCACACAGTCGAACGCCTTTGCTTAGTCAATAACACACAGGTTTCTGGTATGCTGGGCTTTCAGCTACGATCCATCACGCCTTTGCTTAGTCAATAACACACAGGTTTCTGGTATGCTGGGCTTTCAGCTACGATCCATCTGACATCAGCAATGATATCCCTAGTTCCACATCCTCTTCTGAATCTGGCTTGAATTTCTGGCCGTTCTCTGTAGATGTACTGCGGCAACCACTTTTAAATTATCTTCAGAAAAATTTTACTAGCGTGTGATGTTAATGATATTGTTCAATAATTTCTGCACTCCGTTGGAGCACCTTTCTTTGGAATAGGCATACACATGGATCTTTTCCAGTCAGCTGGCCAGGTAACTCATCTGACGTTCAGTCATTAGTGTTCAATGTGCCAAATCTATTCTTGAGATGGTCTCTACCTTCAGGTAGGATGTACTCAAGGTTGTATTTTGGCTCTCATGGGCTTGTTCTACTGTTCTTCAGCTTCAACTTAAACTTGCGTATGAGCAATTGATGGTCTGTTCCACAGTTGGCCCCTGGCCTTGTTCTGACCGATGATATTGAGCTTTTCCATCGTCTTTTTCCACAAATGTAGTTGATTTGACTCCTATGTATTCCATCTGGCGAGGTCCACGTGTATAGTCACCACTTATGTTGTTGAGAAAAGGTATCTGCAATGAAGAAGTCGTTGATTTTGCAAAATTCTATCATATGATCTCTGTTGTCATTTCTATCACCAAGGCCATATTTTCCAACTACCGATCCTTCTTGTTTCCAACTTTTGCATTCCAATCACCAGTAATTATCAATGCACCTTGATTGCAATTTCAGACTGCAGAAGTTGGTAAAAAATCTTCAATTTCCCAGATTTACTGGCCTGACAGAGAGTGGAGAAACCCCGAGAGTACGGCCCCCAGACACCCTTTTAGCTCAGTGGTTTAGTCACTCCCGAGGTTCACCGTTCAGCCAGGGACTGGACAGCCTCATAAAACAAAACAGGACTAATGAGGCACAGCAGTCCAGGGACAAGAACTAGAAGGCAGGAGGGAACAGGAAAGCTGGTGATAGGGAACCCAAGGTTGAGAAGGGACAGTGTTGACATGTCTGGGTTGTTAACAGTTGTCACAGGGCAATATGTGTACTAACTGTTTAACGAGAAACTATTTGTTCTGCAAACCTTCATCTAAGGTACCAAAAAAAAGAATTATCTACGTGAGATCAAATTGACAACAGCAACTCAAAAGGTTTGACGGGAAGCCGAGGGGGTAGTGGGTTGAAGATAATGGTGATGGAATAATTTGGAAAAGGATAGTGAGAATAGCAGCACAACTGGAAGAATGTAATCAATGTCACTGAATTGTACATGTAGAGATTTTTGAAATGGTGTAACTCTGGCTATGTATACTTCCACCAAAAGGTCGAGAAGGGAGAGTGTTGACATGTTGTGGGCTTGTTAACCAATGTCATAAAACAATATGCGTACTGACTGTGTAATGAGCAACTATTTGTTCTGTAAAACTTCACCTACAGTACTATATATATAAATCTTCAATTTGCTCATCTTTGGCATTAGTGGTTGGTGGGTAAGTTTGAGTAATAGTCGTATTAACTGGTCTTCCTTGTAGGCATATGGATATTATCCTATCACTGACAGCGTTGTACTTCAGGATTGATCTTGAAATGTTCTTCTTGATGAGGAATGCAATGCTGTTCCTCTCCAGTTTGTCATTCCCAGCATATGACTGTCCAATTCAAAATGGCCAATACCAGTCCATTTCTGTTCGCTAATGCCTAGGATATCGATCTTTATTGTGTTCCATTTCATTTTTTTTTTTTTTTTTTTTTAATATATATTTTATTGTACTTCAGGTGAAAGCTTACAGAGCAAATAGTTTCTCATGAAATAGTAGTACACATGTTGTTTTTTGACATTGGTTAACAACCCCACAACGTATTAAGCCTCTAAATTCTCAACCTTTTTTTTTGATGAAAATTACAGATGGCCAAAGATACACCGTTTCAAAAATTTCTACATTCACAGTTCAGTGACATTGACTACGCTCTTCCAACTGTGCTGTTATTCTCACTTAAGATGAAGGCTTACAGAAAAAATAGTTTTTCATTTAACAGTTACTACACATGTTGCCCTATGACAATGGTTAACAATCTCACAGCACATCAAGAATATCCTTACTCCACCTTGTGTTCCCTATCACCAGGGGGCTTCCTTGTCCCCTTCTGTCTTCTGGACCTTGTCAGTGGACTATTGTACCTCTTTAGTCTCATTTGTTTATTTATTTATTTATTTATTTATTTATTTTTATTTTATTTAAACACCATTTCAAAACTTTTTACTTACACATTTAAGTGATATTGACTATGCTCTTCCAATTGTGCTGCCATTCTCGCCCAAGATGAAGGCTTACAGGACAAAACAGCCTCCCATTTAATAGTTACTACAAATGTTGCCCTATAGCAGTGGTCAACAATCTCACAATACATCGACAGTGTCCTTATTCAATTTGTGTTCCTTATCATCAGTTTCCTACTCTCCCTCTGCCTTCTGGCCCTTGTCACCGGACTCCTGTACATCGTTAGTCCCATTTAGTTTTACTGGGGTGTCCATTCCCAGGCTTAACATCGAACCTTGAAGGTAACTTCCCCTCTGAGCTGAAAGGGTGTCTGGGGGCCAGACTCTCGAGGTTTCTCTAGTATTCTTTAGGCCAGTATATCTGGTCTTCTTTTTTTTTTTTTTTTTTTGGGAGTTAAAATTATACTCTACATCCTACTCCAGCTCTGCCCAGAACCCTCTGTTGTGATCCTGGTCAGAGGAGTCATTGGTGGTAGCCGGGCACCATCCAGCTGTACTGGGCTCAGTCCCGTGGAGGCCTTGGTAGCTGTGGACCATTAGTCCTTCGGACTAATCTTTTCCTTGTATCCTGTTCTCTTCGTTCTCCCTTGTTCCCGAAGGGATGAGATCAGTGGAGTATCTTAGATGGCCGCTCATAGGCTTTTAAGACCCCAGACACTACTCACCAAGGTAGAATGTAGAGCATTATCTTTATAAGTAGTGTCATGCCAATTGAGCTAGATGTTCCCCGAGATCATGGTCCCCAGAGCCCTCCGTCCAACAACTCAGTCCCTCGGGGGGTTTGGATGTGTCTATAGGGCCTCCATGACCTTTCCTTGTGCAGGTTGTGTTAGTTTCCCCTGTACTATGTACTATCTCATCTCTCACCCAAGTTACCACTTACCTATTACCTATTTAGTATTCCCCCCCCCCCCATCCCTGGTAACCAACAAGGATTGTTACATTTTGCATGTGAATTTTTTCATGGGTTTTTACAATAGAGGTCTCATACAATATTTGTCCTTTTGTGATTGACTTATTTCACTCAGCATGATGTCCTCCAGTTTCATCCATGTTATGAGATGGTTCACCGATTCATTGTTCTTTCTCGTTGCGTAGTACTCCATTGTGTGTATGTACCATAGTTTGTGTATCCATTCGTCTGTTGATGGACATCGAGGTTGTTTCCATCGTTTTGCTATTGTGAATAATGCTGCCATGAACATAGGTGTGCATATGTCTATTCGAGTGATGACTCTTATTTCTCTAGGATATATTCCTAGGAGTGGGATTGCTGGATCGAATGGTACGTCTATTTCTAGCTTTCTGAGGAAACGCCATATCATTTTCCAAAATGGCTGTATCATTTTGCATTCCCACCAGCAGTGTATAAGAGTTCCCGTCTCCCCGCAGCCCCTCCAACATTTGTTATTTCCAGTGTTTTTGATTCGTGCCAGTAATGCCGGGGTGAGATGGTATCTCATTGTGGTTTTAATTTGCATTTCTCTAATGGCTAGTGATCGCGAGCATTTCCTCATGTGTCTGTTGGCCGTTTGAATGTCTTCCTTGGTGAAGTGTCTGTTCATTTCCTTTGCCCATTTTTTGATAGGATTGGTTGTCTTTTTGTTGTAGAGGTGTTGGATTTTCTTGTAGATTATGGAGATTAGACCTTTGTCTGACTTGTACTGTCCAAAAATTTTTTCCCAGTCTGTAGGTTCTCTTTTAACTCTTTTGGTGAAATCTTTTGAAGAGCATAGATGTTTGATTTTTAGAAGATCCCAATTATCTAGTTTATCTGTTGGGTTTTTTGTGTTGATGTTTATGGTTTGTATCCTGTTAATGCCATGTATTAAGGTCTGAAGTGTTGGTCCTATTTTTTCTTCTATGAATTTTATAGTTTGAGGCTTTATATTCAGGTCTTTGATCCATTTTGAAGTAGTTTTTGTATATGGTGTGAGGTATGGGTCCTGTTTCATTTTTCTACAAATGGATATCCAGTTTTGCCAGCACCATTTGTTAAAAAGACTGTCTTTTCCCCATTTAATGTATTTTGGGCCCTTGTCAAAAATCAGGTGACCGTAGGTGGATGGATTTACATCTGAGTTCTCAATTCTGTTCCATTGGTCAATGTCTCTGTTGTTGTACCAGTACCAGGCTGTTTTGAGTACTGTAGCTGTATAGTAGGTTCTCAAGTCAGGTAGTGTGAGTCCTCCAACTTTATTCTTCTTCTTCAGTAGTGCTTTACTTATTCGGGGTTTCTTCCCTTTCCATATAAAGTTAATAATTAGTTTTTCCATCTCTTTGAAGAATGTTGTTGGTATTTGTATCGGAATTGCATTGTATTTGTAAATTGCTTTAGGTAGAATTGCCATTTTCACAATGTTGAGTCTGCCTATCCATGAGCATGGTATGTTTTTCCATTTATGTAGATCCCTTTGGGTTTCATGCAGCAGTGTTTTGTAGTTTTCTTTGTATAGGTCTTTTATATTCCTGGTCAGATTTATTCCCAAGTATTTTATCTTTTTAGGGGCTATTGAAAATGGTATTGATTTCCTGATCTCCTTTTCATCGTTCTCTTTACTGGTGTATAGGAATCCAACTGATTTTTGAATGTTTATCTTGTATCCTGCTACTCTGCTGAATCTTTCTATTAGTTCCAGTAAATTTCTCGTGGAGTCTTTAGGGTTTTCTATGTATAGTATCATATCATCTGCAAACAGGGAGAGTTTAACTTCTTCATTACCAATTTGGATGCCCTTTATTTCTTTCTCTTGCCTTACTGCTCTAGCGAGAACTTCCAGCACAATGTTAAATAGGAGTGGTGATAAAGGGCATCCTTGTCTTGTTCCTGTTTTCAAGGGGAATGTTTTCAGCCTTTCTCCATTAAGAATGATGTTGGCTGTTGGTTTTGCATAGATGCCCTTTATGATGTTGAGAAATTTCCCTTCTATACCTATTTTATTGAGAGCTTTTATCAGGAATGGGTGTTGGACTTTGTCAAATGCCTTTTCTGCATCAATTGAGATAATCATGTGATTTTTTTCTTTCCTTTTATTTATGTGGTGGATTACGTTGATGGATTTTCTAATGTTAAACCATCCTTGCATACCTGGTATGAATCCTACTTGGTCGTGGTGTATTATTTTTTTGATATGATACTGAATTCTATTGGCTAAAATTTTGTTCAGAATTTTTGCATCTATATTCATGAGAGATATTGGTCTGTAATTTTCTTTTTTTGTGATGTCTTTGCCTGGTTTTGGTATCAGCGTTATGCTGGCTTCATAGAATGAATTTGGAAGTGTTGCTTCCTCTTCTATGCTCTGAAATAACTTGAGTAGAACTGGTACGAGCTCTTCTGTAAATGTTTTGTAGAATTCTCCAGTGAAGCCATCTGGGCCAGGGCTTTTTTTGGTTGGGAGTTTTTTTATTACCTTTTCAATCTCTTCTCTTGTTATGGGTCTGTTCAGATTTTCAATATCACTTTGTTGTAGTTTGGGTAGGCCGTATGTTTCTAGAAATTTATCCATTTCCTCTAGGTTTTCAAATTTGTTGGAATATAGTTTTTCATAATATTCTGTTATAATCCTTTTTATTTCAGTTGGGTCTGTTGTAATGTCCCCCATTTCATTTCTTATTTGGGTTATTTGTGCCCTCTGCTGTTTTTCTTTTGTCAGTCTGGCCAGTGGTTTGTCGATTTTGTTGATTCTTTCAAAGAACCAACTTTTGGTTTTGTTGATTCTTTCTATTGTTTTTCTGTTCTCTATTTCATTGATTTCTGCTCTGATCTTTACTATTTCCTTTCTTCCGGTGGTTGTAGGCTTTTTTTGTTGTTCTCTTTCTATTTGTTTGAGTTCTGTAGTTAATGTTTTGATTTTGTCCCTTTCTTCTTTTTTGATATGTGCATCTATTGCTATAAATTGTCCTCTGAGGACTGCCTTTGCTGTGTCCCAAAGGTTTTGGTATGATGTGTTTTCATTTTCATTTGATTCTAGGAATTTTTTAATTCCATCTCTGATTTCTTCTATTACCCATTGATGTGTAAGCAGATTATTATTCAGTTTCCATGTGTTTGATTTTTTTTCCTTGCTCTTTCTAGTGTTAATTTCTACCTTGATGGCATTGTGGTCAGAGAAGATACTGTGAATTATCTCAGCATTTTGGATCTTGTTGAGGATTGCTCTGTGGCCTAAGATGTGGTCTATTCTGGAGAACGTTCCATGTGCATTGGAAAAGAATGTGTACTTTGCAGCGGTTGGATGGAGTGTTCTATATATGTCTATGAGGTCCAGTTGGCTGATTGTGTCCTTTAGGTCTTCTGTATCTTTGCTAAGTTTCTTTTTAGTTGTTCTGTCCTTTACTGAGAGTGGTGTGTTGAAGTCTCCTACTATTATTGTGGAACTGTCAATTTCTCTTTTCAGTGCTGTTAGAGTTTTTTTTATGTATTTTGGAGCCCTGTCATTGGGTGCATAGATATTTATTATGGTTATGTCTTCATGATGGATCATCCCCTTAATCATTATATAGTGTCCTTCTTTGTCTTTTATGGTAGATTTTGTTTTAAAGTCTATTTTATCTGAGATTAGAATTGCCACTCCTGCTCTTTTTTGATAGTTGTTAGCTTGATATATTTTTTTCCAACCTTTGATTTTTAATAAATTCACATCTTTGTTTCTAAGATGTGTCTCTTGTAGACAGCAAATAGATGGATCCTGTTTTCTTATCCATTCTGCCACTCTCCGTCGCTTTATGGGTGCATTGAGTCCATTTACGTTCAGTGTAATTATTGATAGATGTGAGTTTGTTGCTGTCATTTTGTAGTGCTTTTTTTTGTGATGCTGAAGTTTTCTTTGTTCTTCTTACTCTCTTGTGCTGAGTTCCTTTTGTTTGTGGATTTTGTGTTCATTTCTTTTGTTTTTGTAGGTTTTGTTTTTGTTGAGACTTTATGTTTTTCGTCTTTATTTTTATGAGTTGGTTTGTTAACTTTTTTTGTGGTTACCATGAATTTTACCCTTATCTTTATAATTTTGAAGCAGTCTACCGTTACTTGGTATCGCCTTGCCTTCTTCTCCTTTAGAAGGTTCTATACCTATGCCGTTTGTTCCCTCTTTCATTGTTTTGATGTTGTTGTCATCCTTTGATTGATTTCTCTGATTCCCTGTTATATATCTTTTGTTTTTGGAAAGTCGTCTGTAGTTCAGTTCCTAGAATGGTATCTGGTTCATGTTAACCTGCATCCTAGGTCCTAGGTCCTGCCTGAGGGCTTAAGCTGTTTGTCCTCAGATCGAAGAACTCCCTTTAATAATTCTTGTAAGTTTGGTTTGACTTTTGCATATTCCTTTAGTTTCTGTTTATCTGGAAATGACCTAATTTCACCATCAAATCTGAATGAGAGTTTTGCAGGATATATTATTCTTGGCTGACAATTTTTTTCTTTCAAGATTTTATATATGTCATCCCATTGCCTTCTTGCCTGCATGGTTTCTGCTGAATAATCTGAGCTTAGTCTTATTGTTTCTCCTCTGTATGTGACTTCTTGTTTTTCCCGAGCTGCTCTCAGGATTCTTTGTTTGTCTTTAGTTTTAGCGAGTGTGAATATGATATGTCTTGGTGATTTTCTTTTGGGGTCTATTCTATATGGGGTTCGTTGAGCTTCTTGGATGACCAGCTTTTCATCTTTCATGATATTGGGAAAGTTTTCTGTCAGCAGTTCCTCAATGATCCTCTCTGTGTTTTCTGTTTTCTTCCCCTGTTCTGGTATGCCAATCACTCGTAAGTTTTTGCTTTTAATTGTGTCCCACATAACTCTCAGGGTCTCTTCATTTTTCTTTGTTCTTTTTTCTGAGTTTTCCTGAAACAGAGTTGTATCCAAGTGTTTGTCTTCAGTTCCACTGATCCTGTCTTCCATGGTTTCAAATCTACTTCTCAGCCCTTCTATGACACCGTCCATTTCTGAAATCTTGTTGTTTATCTTTTGGATTTCTAATTGTTGTTTTTGTATAATTTCGAGTTGTGAATTTATTTTGGCATTTTGTTCTTGCATCATCTTCCTGAATTCTTCCAATTTTTTGTCTGTATTTTCCATAAATTTGTCTATTTTTTCCTCATGTTTGTCAGCTTTTTGCCTCAGTTCTTGGAAAATTCCGAGTATTAGTGATTTGAGTTCCGTATCAGGTACTTCTAGTGCATTTTCTTCCACAGGAGAGTTATCTGGTGTTTTAATTTGGACGCCTATTGGAGCCATCTTGTCTTGTTTTTGTAAATGTTTTGATATTGTTTGCTGTTTTCGGGGCATTCAGTAGATATTTCTCTCGTTTATTGATTGTAGATTTTTTTTTTTTTTTTTCGTTCTTGTGGTACAGCTGGGCAGATCTAGTTGAGGAGGAGCCACTGGGATGGGTTGCTTGTGGCACTCACCGCAGCCACCAGGACGGTCGGTAGTCAGTGCTGGGCAGGTTCCAATAGGGCGTGCCTGCACCGCTTGGTGATGTGATGTCTAGTGCACGGTGCAGGTAGGTAGGGTGCAGCGGGAAGATGGTTATGTGTGAAGCTAAGCTGGATATGGGAGAGAGGAGAGAGGAGGAGGAGCAAAAAGCGTACAAACATAAAAGAATGCTAGGGGAGTTTGTTGTTGGAATGTACAGATGAGAGACTATGGGATGGAGGAAACCAGAAGGGGGAAGAGAAAGAAAAGGAAAGAATGACCAAATGAAAATCAGAAAAGTTAAAAAACTGCAAAGTTCCCAGGGATCGCACCGATGCAGCTATGAGGTCTGGGGGAGTCGGTCTCAATTTTCACAGCTCAGCCTGGCCAGAAGGTACAGAGGCATACATCGCCTGGTATTCAGGGATCAGAAAGAGAAGGAAGAGATAGAGGGACAAGAAATTAAGCAATGAAGAAAGACAAAAGAGAAAAAGAGGTAAAATATGACAAAACTAATCAAAAAAGGAAGAAAAATAAAATTGAGAAGAAAAAAAAAAAAAAAGGGCAACACCAGCAGACAGTGCCTACAAATGGGACCCAGAGAGCCCCCACTCAGGGGCGCGAATTCCAAGAAGCCGATAGTCTCGGGGTTAAGTGACCGTGGCCACGGGAAGCAGAGGGGCCAACGAACAAAGACCCCAGGATCCCACCCGCGCAGGAGCCCAGACCTGGAAACAGCCACACGCCCGAACGCAGCCCTACAGCCCCGCAGGAGAGAGCAGAGATGGCCCTCGGAACCAGGCACCCAGGCAAAAGGAGGGGGAGGCGGCAGAAAAAGTTCCGCTAGGTGCCAGCAAACGGCTCCCAGAAAGCCCCCAGCCCAGGCGCGCGGAACCCAAGCACCGGCGCCCCCCCGCCCAGGGACCCCGGCCACGGAAAGCAGAGGGGTGAACGAACAAAGGCCCCGGGATCCCACCCACGCGGGAGCCCAGACCCAGAAACAGCCACACGCCCGCACGCAGCTCCACAGCCCCGCAGGAGAGAGCAGAGACAGCACCCGGACCCAGGCACCCAGGCAAAAGGAGGGGGAGGCGGCAGAAAAAGGTCCGCTAGGTGCCAGCAAACGGCTCCCAGAAAGCCCCCAGCCCGGGCGCGTGGAACCCAAGCACCAGCACCCCCCAGCCCAGAGACCCTGGCCACGGAAAGCAGGGGATCCCCAGCTGAGGCGGAGAGGGGTGGGTGGTGGGAGAGCGCGCACCGCAGTTTACCGGTCGTTCTGTCTCCGACCAGATGCTCTGCAAGGCTGCTCTCCCGTTTGCTGGTCTCCGATAGGAATCCAAGATGGTGGATCCGCGCTGCGTTAGCTGGTAAGGAATCTCTGCCTGAGTCTCTCCTCGCTCTCCGTTCTCTTTTAGTATTCTCACTCCGTTTGGTGTTTGGCTGAGTTCTTTATCTCTTCATTTGGTGTTCTAGGGTTTCAGGATTGTTGATTCTCTGTTAGGCTTAGTTTTTCGGATCTTTGCTGTGGAGGGACGGCGTGGTGTTTCTGCCTAGAGCGCCATCTTGCCTACCTCCATTTCATTTTTGATGACTTCCAATTTTTGTACATTCCATGTTCTGATTATTAATGGGTATTTGCAGCTGCTTCTTCTCATTTTGAGTTGTACCACCTCAGAAAATGAAGGTCCTGAAAGCTTTACTCCAACCACGTCCTTCAGCTTGACTCTACTTTGAGGAACCAGCTCTTCCCCAGTAGTATTTTGAGTGCCTTTCAACTTGAGGGGCTCATCTTCTGCCACTATGTCAGACAATGTTCTGCTGCTATTCATAAAGTTCTCACTGGCCAATTATTTTTAGAAGTAGATTGCCAGGTCCTTCTTCCTAGTCTGTCTTAATCTGGAAGCTCCACTGAAACCTGTCTACCTTGAGTGACCCCGTCGGTATTTGAAATACTGGTAGCATAGCTTCCAGTATCACAGCAACATGCAAGCCACCACGGTAAGATGAAATGACAGACGAGTGGTGGTATCTGTCTATCTAACTATCTATCTGTCTGTCTGTCTATCTATTTAAATAATTTATTTTTGTTCTTGTTAAAGGAGCCCTGGTGTATGAGTCGCAATCAACCGCAGTGAGTTTTTTTGGTTTGTTGCTGTTGAGAATATACACAGTAGAACATACACCAGTTCAACAACCTCTACATTCAGTGACATTGATTACATTCTTCAAGATGTACAACCATTCTCACACTCTTCTTCCAAGTCGTTCCTCTGCCATTAACACAAACTCACTGCCCCCTAAGTTTCCTATCTACTCTTTCAAGCCGCTGCCTAACTTGCCTTCTGACATGTCAGTGTTCTAGAATTCCAATATTCTGACATATTAGCAGGAGGAACCAGTCCCTGGAGAAGGACATCATGCTTGGTAAAGTAGAGGGTTAATGAAAAAAAGGAAGACCCTCTACAAGATGGATCAACACAGTGGCTGCAACAATAGGCTCAAGCATTACAACAATTGTGAGGAGGGCACTGGACCAGGCGGCGTTTAGTTCTGTTGTACAGGTAGTCCCAGACTTACGAGGGGGTTCAGTTCCAACAACTCTGTCGTAAGTCGGTTGTGATGTAAGTTGAGTATCTCTCGTCTTTTTTTGTTTGTTTGTTTTCATAGCCTGCCATACAGCAGTGTTTTGAACAGTAAATCATAACATTGAACATCTAGGGGTGAACATCTGAAAATGCTAACATCAGCAAATTACACACTGCAACATTCTAAGCAGGACGTATTACTAATGATAAACCAAAACAAACTTGTTGCCGTGGGCTCAATTCCGACCTATAGCAACTTTATAGGACAGAGTAGAATTGCCCCACATGGTTTCCAAGAAGCAGGTGGTGGATTTGAACTGCCCACCTTCTGATTAGCAGCCTAAATCTTAACCACTGTGCCACCAGGGCTCCAGTTCACTAATGATAAGATGTACAAAAAAAAAAAAAAAAAAAATGACGGTCATAAGTGTGGTTAGCCGTAAGTGTGTATGTTGCCAGTCGGGGACTCCCTGTACATGGGGTGGGAACCGACTCAACAGCACCTAACAACAGCAACGTGCTTGAGTTCTAGTATTATAATAATCTGTCATCCAAGACAGAATCATATAATAAGCTAACGCTTTGGGGTTTTATCATTGTAATATTCTAGTATCCAAGAGGCTAATGGGCTGGGATTCCTACCCTTAAGATTCCAAGGATCTTCATTTCCGTCGCTGAGGTTCACGGTGTTTCTCTCCTGTCCAGGCGTCCAGCACTTGGATGGAGAACGCGTCTGTCACCTACGACTACAAGGACTACGGTGAGATTCCGAGTCTCCCCGTGGACTGCCCAGATGAATTCTGCCTCACCGCCGACACCCTCCGCATGGCACCCCTCCTGCTGTATGCCGTGGTCATCCTCGTGGGCATACCGGGCAATGCTGTGGTGGCCTGGGTGACAGGAAAGGAGGCCCGTCAGCGCACCAGGGCCACCTGGTTCCTCCACCTGGCCGTGGCCGACCTGCTCTGCTGTTTGTCTCTTCCCATTCTGGCAGTGCCCATTGCCTATGAAGGCCATTGGCCATACGGGACAGTGAGCTGTCACGTTCTGCCCTCTGTTATCTTGCTGTCCATGTACGCCAGCGTCCTGCTCTTGACTGCGCTCAGTGCTGACCTCTGTCTGCTGGCCTTCAAGCCTACCTGGGGGGCTGCCACCAGGCGGACACACAGGGTGCAGGCAGCTTGTGTGGCAGCCTGGGCCCTGGCCTTGCTGCTGACTGTACCCTCTGCCATCTACCGCCGGCTGCACAAGGAACACTTCCCAGCCCGGCTGGAGTGCGTGGTGGACTATGGTGGCTCAGCCACGGCTGAAGGCATGGTGACTGCCATCCGATTTATTGCCGGCTTCTTGGGGCCACTGCTGGTCGTGGTCAGCTGCCACAGTGCCCTCATGTGCCATGTAGCCCAATGCCACAGGCCACTGGGCACCGCTGTAGTGGTGGGGTTTTTTGTCTGTTGGGCCCCCTATCACGTGCTGGGGCTAGTACTTGCTGTTGCTGCCCCCAATTCCGTGCTCCTGGCCAGGGCTCTGAGGGGTGAGCCCCTGGTTGTGGGCCTTGCCCTGGCTCACAGCTGTCTCAATCCCACACTCTTCCTGTATTTTGGGCGGGCACAACTCTGCCAGTCACTGCCAGCTGCGTGTCGCTGGGCCCTGAGGGAGTCCCAGAGCAAAGAGGAAAGTATGTTGAGCAAGAAATCCACCAGCCATGACCTGGTCTCGGAGGTAGAAGTGTAGGCTAGAGGGAAACTTGTTCGTATCATTTGATCCTGTTTCACAAAAGTGGCTTCAGGCATAGCTAGATCCAGGGTCTCAGCAATATCTTCATTTGTTCCTTCCTTTATTAAGCACTCATTCACTGTGCATCTGCTATGTGGAAAGCTCTGTCTAAGCACTGAGGATACAGTAATGAACAAAACAGAATAAATCCCTGCCCACATGGAGCTGATATTCTAGTGGACAGAGACAGATAGCAAGCAAACAAAGGCATGCAGAAAACGTCAGGTGGTGATAAATGCTAAGAAACCTAAAGTAGTGTGAGGGTGGGTTGGGGCAGGGATATAGGCCAGTCAAGCAAGGCCCTTTGGGGAAGATGATATTTGAGCCAAGACCTGATGAAGGGAAGGGAGAGAGGAACCATGCTTAAATCCAGGGGAAAAGTGCTCCAAGCAGAGGAAAGAGCAAGTGCAAAGGTCCTGAGGCATGATGTGCTTGGCATACTTTAGGAACAGTGGGGAGGCCAGTGTGGATGGAGTAGAAAGAGCAAGGGGAAGAATGGTATTAGATGAGGCCAGAGATATAGGAAGGGTCAGATTTTTACAGCCTTCTAGGTCATAGCAAATGTTTTGGGAAACACTGGGAGCGTTCTGAGCTGAGGTTGCTAGATAAGATACAGGATGTGCAGTTAAATTTAAATTTAAGATAAACAATGAATAATTTTTAAATATAAATATGTCCTATGAGATATTTGGGACATTTGTCGTTGTTGGTAGCTGCCATCAGTTTGGCCCCCGACTCATGGTGACCCATGCACAATGGAACGAAATGTTGCCCAGTCTTGCACCATCCCCATGATCAGTTGTGGGTCAGACTGTTGTGATCCATAGAGTTTTCACTGGCTGATTTTCGGAAGTAGATTGCCGGGCCTTTCTTCCCAATCTGTCTCAGTCTGGAAGCACCACTGAAGCCTGTTCAGCATCATAGCAACACGCAGGCCTCCACTGACAGAAGAGTGGAGGCTGTGCATGAGGTGCATTGGCCGGCATGGAAGGTGCATCTTATTTATGTGAAATTCAAATTTAACTTGGTATTCTGTCATTTTTTCCTCTTAAATTTGGCAACTCTGTTCTGAGGAGTGGTTTTAATAGGATCCCTCTGGTTGCTGGTGAAGACTAGACTATGGGGAGGTGGAAGGGGCAAGTGTGGAAGTGAGTTGCCACATGAAGAGGCTACTGTAATGGTCCGAGCAAGAGGTGGTGGTGACTTGGACCAGGGTAATAGCAGTAGAGGCTGTAAGAAGTTGGCAGATTGAGCATCTTTTCTTTTTGAGCATTTAAATTTTATTACACACAAAATATTAAAACAATGAAGGCCATCTAATAAGGAAGTAATCCTTAAACTGCCTTTTCCAAACCTACATCCTGATACATATGATATTTCTATTTCCCATATATTATATTCAGTTGATAAAACATAACTCAATTATATTTTAAGCCTCGGTTTTGAAGGAGGAGTCCCTGGGTCATGCAAACGTTAAGCGATTGACCATTAATTGAAAGGTTGGCTATTTGAACCCACATGCAGGGCATCAGAAGAAAGGCCTGGTGAACTGCTTCTGAAAGATCACGGTCTTGAAAACCCTAGAGAGCACAGTTCTATTCTGACACACATGGGATCTCCGTGAATCAGAATCAGCTCGATGGCAACTGATTTTATTTGGAAGGAAAGGCCATATCCAAGCTCCTTAGCTTGGTATTCCAGGCGTCTCTCCACCACAGGGCACACATGTGCTCTAGCTGCTAAGACCTGCAGTAGGCCCCCAAAGATCCACATACTAACCCCCTAAACCTGTGATTATGTTACCTTACCTGGCAAAAGGGACTTTGCAAATGTGATTAAATTAAGGATTTTGTGATGAGGACATTATCCTGGATTATCCAGATGGGCCCAATGTCATCACAAGGGTCTTTACAAGATGGAGGCAGGAGAGTAAGAGTCAGTAGCAGAAGGTGTAATGACAGAAGCTGAGGTTGAAGTGATGTGAGGAAGAGGCCATGAGCCAAGGAATGCAGGCAGCCTCTGGAAGCTGAAAAAGACGAGGAAACAGATTCTCCCTGAAGCCTCCAGAATACAAATAACTGGTAATCACAGAACAGTTTGCTCTCAACTGTTAACCGAAGGGTTGGCAGTTTAAACCTACCCAGTGATGCTGAAAAAGGCCTGGCAATTTGTTTCCATAAAGATTACAGCCAAAAAACCCTATGGAGCACAGTTCTACTCTGTAACACATGGGGTCGTCATGAGTCAGAATTAACTCCATGACAATGGGTTATTATTATTATTTTGGTTTTTAGCTCTCTGTGCCTACTCAAATTTAAATCAAGTAAATCACAGCAAAATACTAATTCCTCAGTTGCACCGACTACTTTTCAAGTGCTCAATAGCCACATGTGGCTGGTGGCTACCATATTGGACAGCACGGAATCATAGAACATTTCCATCATCACAGAAAATTCCATTAGACAGTTCTGGGGTAGAATCTGCCCATTTTTACCTGTTCGGGTTTTTTAAGTCACAGAGTAGAGGCACCTGTTTATGGAATCTGTCTTAGGCTGGGTTCTCTAGATGAGCAAACCAGTGAAGCATGTATGTCACTATATACAGAGAGATTTATTTCAGAGAAATGGCTCACACAATTGTGGAGGCTGGCAAGTCCCAAATCCATGGGTCAGGCAGCAGGCTGGAGGCTTCTCCTGACTCATGTGATTGCAGGGGCTGGCAAATCAAAAATCTGCAGGTCAGGCAGCAAGCTGAGGGCTTCTCATGTCCGAAGAACTGGAAGTCAGAGGATGACGACACAGGTGTAGGATCAAAGAGAGTGAGCTTTGCCAGAACATCCGTTTATATCATGAATGCAGGCCACGTCCCCAAGGAAACTCCTCTTCCAACTGATTGGCTGCTCACATCAGGTCATAAAATGGGAAGATACATAGTGTCTGCCAAACCACTGAGAATTATAATCTAGTCAAGTTGACACATAACATTAACCATCACAGAGTCATTACTCCAGGACAAGATTTTATGCGTAGTTTGACCTTTAAAGTTAATCCAGGGAAGTAGGGGTGAGGTGTTTCATTTTACAAGCTGCAGTTTAGAGAGGGGAGGTCGTTTGCCCCAAATCACGCAGTGAAGAAATTGTAGAGCTGGGATTCGGTTCCAGGTTTGTTTGACTCCAGTGTCCATGCTCTTAACCATGAAAATTTGCCTTCAAAGCCTCAATCAAATGACACTTCCTTCAGCGAATCCTCCCTGATTCATTCATTCACCTCCCAGGGAGAAAATGTTCTTTCCTTCTCTGAGTTTTTGGAACACAAATTCCCAGCTAGACTGTAAATTCCCCAAGGGCAACAACTGGGCCACTTTCATTTCTGTCTCTCCTCCACCCTTCAGCAGACTTCAGGACTTGGAAAGAGCCAAAGTATCTTTATTTGTCTATACCTTGTTTTCTTCCAACTAGACTGTGAGATCACGGATGGTGGGAACCACTTACTTGCTATCTCTTTTTGCTTTACTTGACACAGGGACACATAGCAAGCTCTCAACAATATAAATTTTATTCCTTGCTATTTTATTCAGAATTCTCGTGCATGAAGTATTGAGACCTACACTGCCTTGTAGAATTACTTATGCTCTGAGACAATTTATACAGCTTCTTGAAAAGTTGGAAAAATCCTCTCGTTAATCCACCGGGGCCAGGTGCCATTATGAAAAGTTACTCTTTGATAACATAAAAAGAAAAAGTCCTTTGCATTTTTTGTATTTTGTATTTTTTTAATTTGTGTTCATTTTTTATTGCATTAGCCTTAGTTTTTGTTAAGAGGAATTAATTTCATGGAAGTTTTCAAAAGTATTTCTGTGCAATTTTACATAGAATTCCTTTGATCATTAAAAGAAAAAAATCTTGATTTTTATTTGCTGGAGCTCTCCTTTCTTTGTTCCTAATTTCGTTTATTTGTATCTTTTGTTTTTGTCTATATTTTCTATAAAATGTGTTACTTCTATAAAATCATTTATTTCCTTAAGTTTTCAAAGAACCAGGTCTTAGTGGTTTTTCCAAGAACTAGTTTCAAGTTTGCAGTTCAACCCTCATGTTGGTCACTTGTGGCGCAGTTGTTAAGAGTTAAGGCTGCTAACCGAAAGGTCAGCAGTCCTTGGAAACCCTATGGAGCAGTTCTACCCTGTCCTATAGGGTCTCTATGCTTTGGAATCGACTAGACGGCAATGGGTTTTGGTTGGTCACTGCGGCTTTATTCTTTATTTCACATTTGTTCTTTGCTTCCTCCCACTTTCCTTAGAGTTTTTAAAAAGTTGTAGTTCTCTTTTGGAAATTTTAATAAGAGTGCTTAATTCAGTTCTTCTCCTTCTCCTTTTGATAATGATGTATGTCCGAGCTATTTCCCAAAGGTTTGATAATTGTATATCCCAGTGTCCACCAACATCCTTCCTTGGATGTCCAATACATAACTCAAATGTCACAGTCCCCAAACTGAACTCTAGATTTTCTCTCTCATCTCTCCTCCCGTATCTTCCAAATCTCAGTCGATGGAAACTCCATATTTCTGGGTACTCAGGCCAAAAACTTTGAGGTCATCCTTTATGCTTCTCTTTCTCTCACATTCCACAGCCCATCCATCTGGGCTCCATCTTCAAAATTCGTCAGTTTTCAACCACTTCTCACCATCTCCTCTGCTATCACGTTGGTCCAGCTGCCACCATGTCTCACCTGGACCCTTTCAGTGCAGTGGCCCCCTTACTAGTCTCTCTTCTCATCATGGTTCCCTGCAGTTAGCTCTCCACACAGCAGCCAGAGGATCCTGTGAAAGTCTAAGTCAGAGCCTGTCCCTCCTCTGCTCAAACTCCTCCCATGGCTTCCACTTCACTCAGATTAGAAGCCAAAGTCTGGCCATGGTATGTATGATCTATCCTCCTCCCCTCCTCCACCTCATGCCCTACTAGCCTGGCCCCTCATGGGACTCCAGCCACATCAGCCTTCTTGTTCCTTAGATAACTGCTGTCAAGTCAACTCTGACTCATGGCGACCTCACGTACAACAGAATGAAACCTTGCCCGATCCTGTGTCATCGTCACGATCACTGGGATGTTGAAGTCCATCGCTGCAGCTGTTGTGTCAATCCATCTCACTGTGGGTCTCCTTTGCCCTCTCCGGCCTTGTACTTTGCCAAACATATCCTCCTCCAATGACTGATCCCTCCTGATGACGTGCCCAAAACAAGCGAGTTGGACAATGACCTGTTATGATCAACAGAAGGTTTTCCTTGGTTAATTTTCAGAAGTATATCACCAGGCCTTTCTTCCTAGTCTGTCTTACTCTGGAAACTCCATTGAAACCTATTCACTGTGGGTGACCCCTGTTGGTATTTGAAATACCGGTGACATAGTTTCCATCATCACAGCAACACACAAGCTACCACAGAACAAGAAACTTATAGACAGGTGCTGGTCTTGTTTTTTGAACCTACCAAATTTGTCCCCATCTTAGGCTGCCTAAAATTCCACCCACACCCGAGATATCCTCCTGACTTACTGGTCTTTTATCTGACCATGTTACTTAAAATAGTATCAGTTTCCTGCTTTGTTTTTCTGCAAATAGTATGTCACGCAACTCTGCTTGATATACTACATATTTTTATTTATGTGTCTCTGTCTCCCCCACCAGAATGTGAACGCCACCAGAGCAGAGACTTGGTCTGTTTTATTCACTGCCTCAAACCAACTCCAGAACTGAAGACTGTAACTTCTTCTACTCCTTTTTTATATATATACTATTTTATTGTGTTTTTTATGAAAGTTTACACTGCAAATTGGGCTCCGTTTAACAATTACTGGAGCCCTGGTGGTGCAATGGTTAAGAGCTCAGCTGTTAACGAAAAGATCGGCAGTCTGACCACATGGTTCCTGGCTAGCACCACTGACTGCTCTGACAGGGATCACAATAGAGGGTCCCCGACAGAGCTGGAGAAAAACGTAGAACAAAACTCTAACTCACAAAAAAAGACCAGACTTACTGGCCTAACAGAGACTGGAGAAACCCTGAGAGTATGGCCCCCAGACACCCTTTTTTTTAAAATTTTTTTTTCTTGCACTTTAGATGAAGGTTTACAGAACAAATAGTTTCTCGTTAAATAGTCAGTACACATATGGTTTTATGACATTGGTTAACTACCCCATGACATGTCATCATTCTCCCTTCTCGACCTCGGAGGACTTTTTCTTGGGGGAAAATATACATAGCCAAAGTTACACCATTTTAAAAGTTTCTACAAGTACAATTCAGTGACATTGATTACATTCTTCCAGTTGTGCTGCTATTCTCAGTATCCTTTTCCAAATTATTCCATCACCATTATCTTCAACTCACTGCCCCCTCAGCTTCCTGTCAAACCTTTTGAGTTGCAGTTGTCAATTTGATCTCACGTAGATAATTCTTTTTTTTTTTTTTTTTTGGTACCTTAGATGAAGGTTTGCAGAACAAATAGTTTCTCGTTAAACAGTTAGTACGCATATTGCCCTATGACAATGGTTAACAACCCCGACATGCCAGCACTGTCCCTTCTCAACCTTGGGTTCCCTATCACCAGCTTTCCTGTTCCCTCCTGCCTTCTAGTTCTTGTCCCTGGACTGCTGTGCCTCATTAGTCCTGTTTTGTTTTATGAGGCTGTCCAGTCCCTGGCTGAACGGTGAACCTCGGGAGTGACTTCACCACTGAGCTAAAAGGGTGTCTGGGGGCCATACTTTCGCGGTTTCTTAAGTCTGCCCAGACACCCTTTTAGCTTAGTAATGATGTCACTCCTGAGGTTCACCTTTTAGCCAAAGATGAGACAGGCCCATAAAACAAAATGGGACTAAAGGGGCACACCAGCCCAGGGGCAAGGACTAGAAGGCAGGAGGGGACAGGAAAGCTGATGATAGGGAACCCAAGGTTGAGAAGGGGAGAGTGTTGACATATCGTGGGGTTGGTAACCAATGTCATAAAACAATATGTGTACTAATTATTTAATGAGAATCTAGTTTGTTCTCTAAACCTACATCTAAAGTACAAAAAAAGAAAAGAATATGAATTAAAAAAAAAAAAAGATAAAGTTCACTAAAGCTCCACAATTAATTTTTAGAAATCACTGGGTCAGGAGGACCTACATTAAAAAAAAAAAGAAGAAGAAGAGGAAGAAGAAGAAGAGGAAGAAGAAGAAGTTCAGCAGTTCAAATCCACCAGCTGCTTCTTGGAAACCCTATGGGGAAGTTCTACTCTGTCCTGTAGGGTTGCTATGAGTCAGAATTGACTCAGGGGCAATGGGTTAACAATTACTATACAAATTGTTCGGACATCAGTTACATTTTTCACAATGTTTTAACATTCTCATTAATTACCTTCTGGATGTTTCTCTTCTAGTAATCTGGTTTCCCTGTCCCCTTACACTTTCATCTTTGCTTTAGAGATATTGTTGACCATTTGGTCTCATATAGATGATTTTTTAAAGGTGCACAGTACTCACTGGTAATATTCTTTATTTTATGAGCCAATGTGTTATTTAGCTAAAATGTGCCCTCAAGGGTAGTTTCAGTTGAAGGTTTATGGAGTATCTCAGGGCAATAGTCTCAGGGAGCCTTCCAGTGTCCACTGGTCCAATAAGTCTGGACTTTTTAAGAATTTGAGTTCTGTTTCACATTTTTCTCCCCTTCTATCAGGATCCATCTACTGTGGCCCTGATCAGAATGGTCTTTAGTGGTAGCCAGGCACCATCTAGTTCTTCTGGTTTCAGGGTAGATGAGACCATGAGGATTGTACCTTCTTAACATCAATATTATCCTAAATTTAGAAAAAGAAGAATGATGGGAAGAGTATAGTAATACAGTAATAATGAGATCTAGGAAACCCTGGTGGCATAGTGGTTAAGCACTGTATCTGCTAACCAAAAAAAAAAAAAAGGTCGGCATTTCAAATCCACCAGGCACTCCTTGGAAACTCTATGGGGCAGTTCTACTCTGTCCTATAGGGTTGCTATAAGTTGGAATCGACTCAGTGGCAATGGGTTTGGTTTTTTGGTTTTAGTAAGATCTATTAAGCACTCAACTACTAGCCAAAAGGATGGTGGTTTGAACTCACCCAGAAGCCAACTTTGAAAATAGGCTTGGAGATCTGCTTCTGAAAGGTCATAGCCTTGAAAACCCTGTACCAAAAAAGCCAAACCTGTTGCTGTCGAGTTGCTTCCAACTTGTAGCGACCCTATGGGACAGTGGAGAACTGCCCCACAGGGTTTCCAAGGAACAGCCGGTGGCTTCGTAGTGCCAACCTTTTGGTTAGCAGCTGAGCTCTTAACCACTGTGCCAACAGGTCTCCTGAAAACTCTATGGAGCAGGTCTACTATGTAACACATGGGGTAGCCATGTGTCTTAGTTGCCTAGTGCTGCCATAACAAAAATACCACAAGTAAGTGGCTTTAACAAGCAGAAATTTATTTCTCACAGATTAGAAGGTTAGAAGTCCGAATTCAGAGTGCTGTCTCTAGGGGAAGGCTATCTCTCTGTATCAGCTCTGGAGGAAGGTCCTCGTCTCTTCAGCTTCTGCTTCCTGGTTCCTTGGAGATCTCTGTGTGTCTTGGCATCTATCTTACCCCATCTCTGCTTCTCTCATTTGCTTATTTAATCTCTTTTATATCTCAAAAGAGATTGACTCAATAACATCCTACACTAATCTTGCCTCATTAACATGACAAAGACAGCCCATTTCCAAATGGGATTTTAACCACACGCATGCTGTTGTTGTTAGGTTCCATTGTCAAGAGTAGAAGTTAGGAATTACAATATATATTTTCTGGGGGACACGATTCTATCCATAACACCATGAGTCAAAATCAACTTGACAACAAATAACAACCACAGCACACGTGTATAGTAGCAAATACAACAAAGCTTACGTACTTTATGCACACTATTTCATTTATTCTTCCCAACAATTATGAAAGGTAAGTATGATCCTCATGTTATAAACTGGAACCACCACCTGTCTGTGGTACTGTGGTGGTGTGTTACTATGATGCTGGAAGCTATGCCACCAGCATTTCAAATAGAAGCATGGTCACCTGTGGCAAACAGGTTTCAGCAGTGCTTCCAGACGAAGATAGACTAGGAAGAAAGGCCTGGAAAGCCACTTCTGAAAAGTAACCAATGAAAACCCTATGGATCACAACAGAATATTGTCTGATATAGGCTGGCAGACAAGCCCTCTAGGTTGGAAGGCACTCAAAATACACAGTGGCTGCAAAAATGGACTGAGCACACCTACCATCACAAAGATGGCGCAGCACCACGCAATGTTTCGTTCTGTTGTACATGGGTTGCCATGAGTCAGAGTCAACTCGATGGCAAGTAACAATAACAACAGTAAATGGGGAAAATAAGGCTTAGGCCAGCAATGACTGGCACGTCTAGGACTTCAGGGGACCCACTTTTCTCATTTCGTCGTTCATTCAATGGCATTTAGGGATCATCTACTCCGCATCAGGCCCTGTGCTGGGCGCTGGGGAAACACAAGATGACCAAGACAGAAACGGCCTCTGCCCTCAGGCAGCTGGGGGGTGGAAGTGGATTATTTATTAGTGTATTGACTGGCTGAATGATGCATTAAGAGAGTGACCTCAAGGCTGTTTTAACAGTCAATAGCTCCTTTCTTGGGTTAAAACCCCATGGCCTTGACCATACTGGGGTGCAGGTGGCCATGCTGAGGGAAGGGAGTGCGGGGCCTGGGAAGAAAGCGCTTGAAAGTCCTAGTCGCAACGCCTCTGCCAGCTTCCAGAGGGCGCAGCGTCCTCCGAGGCTTCCCCCGAAACGAGGTGGGGCCGGAGCGCTCTGTACGCAGGCGCAGGGCGGGTCTTGAGCTTTCGCAGCTCCCGGGGTGGCTCCTCTTCACTCTGAGGCGGGAGGGGCGGGGCGGGGCGGGGCGGGGCTAGAGCATGAAGATGGCGTGCGCAGGCGCAGGAATGGCTTTGGGCGCGTGAAGGGGGGGGTGCGTGGGACCGGAAGTTGAGGCGTTCGCCGCGGATAGTGAGGTGAGGGGGTGGGGCGGCGCGCGCAGTTGGGGGGGCTGCGGCCGGAGTCGGCCCGCCCTGGTCGGGGGTTAGCTTGGCCCGGTCGAGGGTTGGAGGGAAATCCGGAGATGAGGAGAAACGTGGGAGGAGGCCGAGGGCCAGGACAGGCGGACGGAGATGGAGCCTGAGTGTCCCCGACAGAGCCTGAGAGACGGAGGCCCGAGACAGAGAAATGGAGTCCCGGAAAGAAGCGTCGAGAAACTCAGGGAGGTTAAGAGAGTCAGGAAGCTGAAAACAAACTGAGACCAAGACCCTGAGGGGTTATTACTCCGAGAGGCTCACAGAGACTACGAGGCCGAGAGGAACGGGGTCGCACCATGCATTTGGGAGATGGAGGGAAGCTAGGGAACAGAAACGGACGGACGAGGAGGACTTAGTATTGTGCTAGCCGTTTGAATATACATATTCGTACATTTCAACAGGAAGGAAAGTGTAAAGCCTAAATGAAAACAAATTTTACAAGGTTATTTGCTTTCTAGGGAGCTCGGGTGGCTTTGTGGTTAAGCGCTGCTAACCGAAACGTTGGGGGCTGCAACCCACACGGCGGCCCCACGGAAGAAAGATCTGGCGATCTGCTTTAAGGGTATTGTTATTAGGTGCTGTGGAGTTGGTTCCAACTCATGGTGACCCTATGTAGAAAAGAATGAAATACTGCCCAGTCCTGCATCATCCTCACAATCATTGCTGTGTTTGAGCCTGTTGTTGCAGCCACTGTGTCAATCTGTGCCCTTGACGGCCTTCCTCTTTTCTGCTCATCCTCTACTAAGCATGATGGCCTTCTCCAGGGACTGGTCCCTCCTGATAACATGTCCAAAGTATGTGAGACAAAGTCTCGCCATCCTTCTAAGGAGTCTTCTGGCTGTACTTTTTCCAAGACATTTGCTCATTCTTCTGGGAGTCCCTGGTATACTCAGTATTTTTCGCCAACACCATAATTCAAAGGTATCAATTCGTCTTGGGTCTTCCTTATTCGTTGTCCAAATTTCACATGTATATGAGGCGATTGAAAACACTGTGGCTCGGGTCAGGTGCCCCTTAAGCCTCAAAATGACATCTTTGCTTTTTAACACTTCAGAGAGGTCTTTTGCAGCAGATTTGCCCAATACAACACATCTTTTGATTTCTTGACTGCTGCTTCCATGGACGTTAATGTGGATCCTTAAGACTGCAGCCGAGAAAACCCTATGGGGACAGTTCTACTCTGTCACATGGGGTTGCTGTGAGTTGGCAATTGACTCCACAGCACCTGATGATAACATTTGCGTTCCAAGAATTGTTGTTCCCTCTTACAAACTTCTGATTCATGTGCCAGATGTTTGAATTCCTCTTCCTTCTGTATCATACCTAAAGTAGCCTAGCCAGCTTCTGAACATGACTTTCCTACTATCTTCTGAAATGTATAACCATAGCCAGTTTTTTGTTTGCTTTTTAATTCAAGGAACTAATTTATCTGAATCATGGGGAGAGACAGATAGATATGGAAAGATGGAGATACTGAAATAGGGAGAACTGGATCAAAATGGACCTGAGAGGGATTGAGAGAAGAGGGATTGAGGGAAAGAGACTTGGAGAAAAAGCAAGGGATAAAAGAATGGAACAAGATGGATGGAAAATGGGAGATAACATCAGAGAAATGAGCACCCTCTTGAGAATGGAAAAATGGAGAGAGATGAAGACACAGTGAAATTGGAGAAACGGAAGAAAGCAGATAGAAGTGAATAGGCAGTGTCAAATTTTAAGATGGAACAATAAAGCCAGACAATGGAGAAAGGGGTAAACGGAGTCTGAATCCCTAGATTTGAATTCTTCTGCCGCTCGCCTCTTATTTAACCTGTCTATGACTAGCTTTCTTTGTCTGTAAAATGGGGAGTGATAATAGCACTTTTCTTAGGGTTGTTGTGGAAAGAGTGTATGTAGTTGGTGTATATGATTTAGAATAGTATCTTAAGCCATGAGTAAGCACTCAGTAAATGCTAGCTATTATTAAAGCTTCAAACAATTGGGAGACAATATTAAATGGAGAAATGGAGAGAGATGAAGATACAGTTGTGAGGGACAGAGACACTGCCGTGGAGGGTTACAACTGAAGAAGCAGAAATGGAGAGTCAGAAAAAAAGATTCAAACAAAATGAGAAAGACAAATGGAGAACTGAAGGGGATTGGAGAGAGTCAAACGGAGAACGAAACAGACAGTTGGACTTAAATCAGATGAAAAATTAGATTCAGAGTCAGAAAGAATCATAAATTAATAGAGGTGGAACCAGACTAAGGGATGAGGGTTGTGGGTCAGCTAGACTGAAAAAAATAAGACACTCAAACTTGGAGAGGAGAGAGACGGAAACAGAAAACCCCTCAAGGCCGTGAGCTTAGGAGAAGTAGGGTAAGAGACCAAGAGATGGCCAGAGACATGGTTATAGAGAAACTAGTACACCCAGAATGTCTAAAAGGTGACTTAAGACTCCTCGAGAGCCAGAGGGTTGCTTGTCAATTGGGCCCACCGTGGGCAGAGAGCTTGCAGCCTGAGAAATGCTCTCGTTTTCACAGTCCCTGTCTTTTTTTGAGAATCATCAGTAGCCCTACAAGGCCTTCTCATCTTACTTCCGTCCTAGAACAGGAATTCCTCTTCAAGCAGCCCTGGTATCATCCAGCCTAGGTGTTTACCAAGAAGTAAGTGATGCACACTGCTGACAGGCTACCTGTGGGAAACAGCTCTGCCAGTTCAAAAGTTCCTCCTCACATGAAACCCGTATCTGGCTCCAGTAACTCCCAGGGTTGCCCTTAGTTCATCCCTCTGGAACTGCAGGGGTCAAGTCTCTGAACTCTTCCATGATGCCCCTTCAGAGACTGAAGGCAGGGTAGGTCCCTCGGTGGCACAAACGGTTTGTAATTAGCCACTAACCTAAAGGTTGGCGATTTGAATTCATCCAGCAGTGTCGTGGAAGAAAGACCCGGCAATCTGCTTCCATAAAGATCACAGCCAAGAAAACCCTATGGAGCAGTTCTACTGTATGACACCAGGGGTCACCATGAGTTGGAATCTACTCGATGGCAATGGGTTTGGTTTGAATGCCATTATGACGTCAAATTGTGACCTTTGAGTCTACATTTTTTCAGATTAAATGCCCCTGATACCTCTCACCATTTTCTCTGTTACAGTGGGAAAGTCACTGGACTTGAATACTGATTACCACTTAGCTTCTCTGCACCAAGCTAGCTGATCAACATTTCATCGTACCGAGATGAGTGTTGTCCTGATTTTATAAGTGAAGAAAACGGTCTGGAAGTAATCTGCTGATGGTCACACACCTAGTAAATGATGAAGCTTTGATTCAAACCCAGATCTTCCTGACGCCAAAGCCCTCACCAAGGAAGACTCTGAAACTGTTTAAGGTCATAACCCCTTTAAGAATCTGAGTGATGGACTTTCAGAAAATATGCACATACAAGCCCGTGTTCTTTATTAGTTAGGACTTTTTCAGTTGGGTCAAAAACCCACTTTAAGTGCAAATAAATTTTTCTGAGAAGTGGAGCGTTGGAGGGAACCAAGTTGCAAGCGCTAAACGATGATGCTCTCCTGCTCTCTCTCCTTCCCTCTCCCTCCACTTCTCTCCTTTCTCCCTTCGGTTGCACAATGATCACCCTTAAACGTGCCTCATTGTGCCATATGCAGGCGTTTCTCTAGGATGGATTCCTAGGAAAGGCTATCACGTTCAAGAGTTACTGCTCCAGATTTATATCATCCTTGCATAGCCAAAATAGATAAAATTAGAGCTTTTCTCTCTGTATCGAAGTATAAATCCCAGAGATGGACCCTGATTGGCCCTGCTTGGGTGATGTGTCCACTCCTTAGACCAATCATTGGTTAAAGGGGAGTAGTGGCAGTGGTGGCTCGGTGGTAGACTTTCTCACCTTCTATGCAGAAGAGCCGGTTTGGTTACCAACCAATGCACCTCATGTGCAGCCACCACCTGGCTGTCAGTGGAGGCTTGCATGTTGCTGTGATTCTGAACAGGTTTCATCAGAGCCTCCAGACTAAGACAAACTAGGAAGAAAGGCCTGGCAATCTACTTCTAAAACAGCCAATGAAAACCCTATGAACCACAACAGTCCCAACCAATCGGGATGGAACAGGACTGGGCAGGGTTTAGTTCTGTTGCGCATGTGGTCGCCATGAATTGGGGCCAACGTGACAACAGCTAACAGCAACAAAGTTACCATGGTTGGCCAGGCCTTTGTGACTTGTACAACCAGTAGGGCTTCTCTGACATTCAGGCCATCAGGAAGAACCATGTGGAATTGGGGAAGGGCTGTTTTCCAAAGGAAAGTGGGTACTATTGTCAGAAGACGGGAGAAGGAATGTGCCAGGCAGGCAGAACCAGCACGTACATAACGCAGCACTTGCCAAATGTTACATTGCACTTCAAAGGGTTCCCAGGTATCCTGAAGCTTAGTGTCCAGCTTAAGAACCCTTGCCTTAACTCTTTTCATTATGCCACATCTCTGTCATGTTACTGGAGCAGTGTTCTGTTGTTGATTGGCCATGTGGTCTCTTCCATTTTTCCTTCAGGAGAAATCTCCAAAACATCCTCTCCTCCGGGGATGTCTTCCCCGATTCCCAGGCACCGTCAGGCTTCTCCTTTGACAATCACAGTCCAGTCAGTCTGGATTGTCCTAGTCTGACGATGTGTCCGTCTCTCGTTTGACCGTGAGCTCTGTGAGGGCCCATGCTGGTGCATCTTATTCACTAGCTTGAGTAGGTGTTCAGTAAATGTTTCTAACAATGAATGAATGAATGAACATCTTCTGTTCCCCTCCCCAGGCATTCAGGGAACTTGTGTCCAACCCAGACGTCACTCCAGAAGTTGTGAGGTACCCTGTGTATCACCAGCTTGACACAGACCCCTGGCCACTGTCACCTGTGGTGGACCATTTCCATCAGTGAGGAGGAAAATTAGCTCTTTGAAGAGAAAGTGGTTCCATATTTGCGGGCACTGGCTTCTCACTGCTAGCTTTAGGATAGGAAATGGATGAGAATATTCAGTCCAGGTGATCAGAACTGAGGCCAGATTTGCGACAGTGTTGTGCTTAGCAAGATGCCTCCTCCCAGAACCAGGGAGGGCAGGAGTCACCGAGACCACCACTGGGCTCCCCATGAGGAAGAGACCCCAGAGAGATGGGACTGGAATTGTCCAGAAACACGTCGCCTCTTGGAGGATGCCTTCTTTCGTGATGAGGATTATATCCGCCAGGGTTCTGAGGAGTGCCAGAAGTTCTGGGCCTTCTTTGAGCGCTTGCAGAGATTCCAGAATCTCAAAACAACCCGGAAGGAGGAGGAGAAAGACCCTGGGCCTCCCAAGCATAGCGTCCCAGCCCTGGCCGACCTGCCTCCTACTTACGACCCACGTTACCGCATCAACCTCTCCGTCCTCGGCCCCAGTGCACCGGGCTCTCGAGAGCTGGGCAGGCGCCTGCCCCCGGAGAGAGTGTCTGAGTTCCGCCGAGCCCTGTTGCACTACCTGGACTTTGGCCAGAAGCAGGCCTTTGGGCGCCTGGCCAAGCTGCAGCGGGAGCGAGTGGCACTGCCCATTGCCCAGTATGGGAAGCGTATCCTGCAGACCCTGAAGGAGCACCAGGTGGTGGTGGTAGCAGGTGACACGGGCTGTGGCAAGTCCACTCAGGTGCCCCAGTACCTGCTGGCTGCCGGCTTCAGTCACGTGGCGTGCACCCAGCCCCGGAGAATCGCCTGCATCTCGTTGGCCAAGCGCGTCGGCTTTGAGAGCCTCAGTCAGTATGGCTCACAGGTGAGTAGGCCGTACAGGGTTCCAGCTTTCCCAGCTTGACCTTGGTGTGTACTGTTACGGGCTGAATTGTGTCCCCCCAAAATATGTGTTATAAATCCTAACCCTTATACCTGTGGTTGGAAACCCTGGTGGCATAGTGGTTAAGTGCTAGGGCTGCTAACCAAAGGGTTGGCAGTTTGAATCCACCTGGCGCTCTTTGGAAGCTCTATGGGTCAGTTCTACTCCATCCTATAGGGTCACTATGAGTCGGAATCGATTCAATAGCAATTGTTTGGTTTTTTTTTAATACCTGTGGTTATAATCCCATTTGGTAATGGGTTTTCTTTGTTATGTCAGTGAGGCAGCATAAGATGTGTTTTAAGTCAATCTCTTTTGAGGTATGAACAGAGAAGATTGAGCGAGCAACCAAGCTCAACCAAGCGAGCAAGCAGAGATGGGGGAAGAGAGATGCCATGCCACTTAAAGATGGCCGAGGAACAGAAGCTAAAAAGAGACAAGGACCTTCCTCCAGAGCCAGCAGAGACAGCGAGTCTTCCCCTAGAGCCGGCACCCTGAATTTGGGCTTCTAGCCTCCTAAACTGTGAGAAAATAAATTTCTGTTTGTTAAAGCCACCCACTTGTGGTATTTCTATTATAGTGGCACCGGATAACTAAGACAGTTACCTAGTGCCACCATAAAAAAAATTACACAAGTGGATTGGCTTTAAAGAGCAGAGATTTATTTTCTCACAGTTCTGGAGGCTAAAAGTATGGATCATGGTCTCTGCTGTGTCGATTCCTTCTGTGAGCCTCTTTCCTAATTTCTCGTGTCTGCCAGAGATCCTTGGAGCCCTGGTGGTTTAGTGGTTAAGAACTTGGCTGCTAACCAAAAGGTCAGTGGTTTGAATCCATCACCTGCTCCTTGGAAGTCCTATGGGGCAGTATAGGGTCACTATGAGTCAGAATCAACTTGATGGCAATGGGTTAGGGTTTTTTTTTTTTTTGGCCAGTGATCCTTGGCATTCTTTTGCTTGTAGATGGGTCCTCATATGTCGTCTGTCTTCCTCCTGTATGTCTCTGTGTCTGTTTTGTTCTTTTTATACCTGGGAAGTGATTAGGTTTAGGATTCCCTACTCTGGTGTAACCTTATTAACATAACGAAAACCCCTGCTATTTCCAAACAGGGTCATATTTAAAGGTACCCATAAACCTGTTGCCATCGAGTTGATTCTGACTCATAGCAATCCCATAAGATAGACTAGAACTGCTTATAGGGTTGCCAAGGCTGTAATCTTTATGGAAGCAGACTGCCGCATCTTTTTTCTGCGGAGTGGCTGGTGAGTTCAAACCAATGACCTTTGGGTTAACAGCCGAGCGCTTAACCACTGCACCACAAGGGCTCATATTTTAAGGTACAGGGGTTAGGATTTCAACACATATTTTTGGGAAACAGTCCATAACACTGGGGGAGTAAATTGCTTGCCCATATGGCAATATCAATAAAAGTTACAAAAGCATTTACCCTTTGACCCAGCAATGATTCTTCTAGAAAGTTATCTACAGATTGGCTTGTATACGGTCCAAATGATAGAGGTGCTACATCACCCATTACAGTACTTCAACAGCAGCAAATTAGAAACGTCTTAAACACTTTTCAATCTCTTTTCAATCAGCCGTAAGAAAAACATGAGGACATTTCCTGAGAAATGATTTCTAGAGTTGTAATCCTGGCTCTACCACTTAAAATTTTGTTATTGTTCTTGAAGTTATCCTTACTGTAAATACAGAAGAATGCACGTGTAAATACATAGCTCAATGAATTTTCATACCTTGAATACCATAGTGTGTAACCAGCACTCGGGTAAAAAAACAAAAAAATCAAACATTACCAACATTCCGCAAACCCTTTTTCTCTCCCTTCCAGTTACTACCTCAGAGTCTCAAGGTTTATCACTGTTCTTACTTCTAGTACCATGGATTCAGTTTGCTTCTTTAAAAAAAATTATAAGTGGAATCATACAGTATGTTCTCTTTTGTATTTGGCCTATGTTGTTCACGGAACCCTGGTGGTGCAATGGTTACAGTGCTCGGCTGCTAGCTGAAAGGTCGGTGGTTCAAACCCACCAGCTGCTCTGTAGGGGAAAGCTGTGGCAATCTGCTTCTTAAAGATTTACAGCCTTGGAAACCTGATGAGGCTGTTCTGCTCTGTCCTGTAGGGTCACTATGAGTGAGAATTGACTCGACGGCAGCAGGTTTGGTTTGGTTTGGAGTGTTGCTCAACATTAGGTTTGTGAGATTCATCTCTATTATTGTGTACAGGTGTACATGGTTCACTGTCACTGCTGTCATTGCTGTGTCGTCCACTGTGTGAAGACGCCACAATGCATTTGTCCCTTCTGCTGTTAGGGGAATTTGAGGAGTTTGGGAATGGTGCTACTAGGAACATTCTAGTACATACCATTTGGTGTCTTTGGTACATATTTCTGTTGGGTATATATCTAGGAGTGGAATTGCTGGGTTCCCAGATCTGCATATATATTTAGCTTTAGGAAAACCGAAACCAAACCAGTTGCTGTCGAGTTGACTCTGACTCATAGCAACCTGATGTGTTTCAGAGTATAACTGTGCTCGATCGGGTTTTCAGTGGCTGTGATCTTTCAGAAGTAGAATGCCAGGCCTTTCTTCCAAGGCTTCTGTGGGTGAATTTAAACTGCCAACCTTTCAGTTAGTAGCCGAGTATTTAACTGTTTGCACCACCCAGGGAGACCACCCAGGGACTTAACTTTAGTAGATCCCACCAATTTTGCAAAGTGGTTATATGTTAATGAAGCAGAGGTGTGTTCCGTGTTGTCACCAACACTTGGTATTGTTAATCTTTTTTGTTTTAGCTTTTCTGATGGGTGTGGGGTGGCACAGCATTTTAATTTGCATTGGAGTTTTTAATTTATATTTCCCTGATGATTAAGGATGTTGATTACTATTTCATGTGTTTATTGGCCATTTGGAGATCTTTTTCCGAGGTATCTGTTCAAGTCTTTTTCCCACTTGTCTCTTGGGTTGTCTGTCTTTTTCTTGATTTATAGGATGTTTTTATAGATTCTGGATATGAGTCCTTTGTAGGATTTATGTATTGAAAATATCTTTTCCCACTCTGTGAGTTGTCTTTTATTATCTTCATGGTGTCTTTTCAAGATGTTTCTTTTAATTTAAATATAATCCAGTTTGTCATTCTCTTTTTTATGGTTAGCACTCTGTGTTTTTTTTTTTTAAGAAATCTTTGCCTACTTTAAGGTCATAAAGTTATTCTCCTATGTTTTTCCTACAAGCTTTCACATTTAGATTTGTAATTCATCTGGAATTGATTTGTGTGTGTGTGGTGTGAGGTAGGGGATAAGATACAAGTCCTCTCAATACCACATTTTAGCCATATTACCTTGGAGAAGTGCCTTCGCTTCTCTGTGCCTCAATTTCCTCCTCTGAGAGATGAGGATAATAATAGTTCTTACATCACATGGTTGTTGTGAGGATGAAATGAGCTGATCTGCATTAAGCATTTAGAGTAGTTAGAGTAGTAATTAGGGCACGTAGAAAGAACTAAAAAAAAAAGGTTAACTGTGACTGTTATGGAGCCCTGGTGGTGTAGTGGTTAAGAGCTCAGCTGCTAACCAAAAGGTTGGCAGTTTGAATCTACCAGCCACTCCTTGGAAACCCTATGGGGCAGTTCTACTCTGTCCTGTAGGGTCGCTATGAGTTGGAATCGACGGCAAAGGTTTTATTTTTTTTATTACTACTATAATTAATTAGTGTAGGTACTGTGCCAAATACTTTACGTATATTACCACATACAACTCTGAATTCAGAGTCTGATGCATGGACATGGCATTTGCTCAGAGTTTCATTTTGGGCAGGGTAGGAGGCTGGTGCCCAGGCCCAGGATCCTATCCTGACCACACCCTTTGTTATGGATTGAATTGTGTCTTCCCAAAAGATGTACTGTAAATCCTGTGCTTATAATCCCATTTGGGAATGGGTTTTCTTTGTTATGTTAATGAGGTAGTGTTAGTGTAGGGTGTGTCTTAAATGAATCTCTTTTGAGATATAAAAGAACAGGGAAAAAGCACAGGTAGGGTATTTTAGTTATCTAGTGCTGTTGTAACAGAAATACCATAAGTGGGTGGCTTTAACAAACAGAAATTTATTTTCTCACAATTCAGGAAGCTAGAAGTCTGAATTCAGGGCACCAGCTCTAGGGGAAGGTGTTCTCTCCCTGTCGGCTCTTGGGGAAGATCCTTGTCTCTTCTCAGCTTCTGGGCAATGGTTGATTCCTTGGTGATCTTCATGTGGCATGACATCTGTCTTCTCCGTCTCTGCTTCCTGACTTCCTTGCCTGATCTGTTCCTTTTATATTTCAAAAGAGATTGACTCAAGACACACCCTACGCTAATACTGCCTCACTAACATAACAAAGAAAACTTGTTCCCAAATGGGATTATAACTGCAGATATCAGAAAACCACACCCATAGCTGTCCAGTGGATTCCAACTCATAGTGACCCTATAGGACAGAGTAGAACTGCGCCATAGGGTTTCCAAGGCTGTAATCTTTATACGAAGCAGACTGCCAAGTCTCTCTCACACAGAGTGGCTGGTGGGTTCAAACCACCAATCTTTCAATTAGCAGCTGAGCACTTAACCACTATACCACCAGAGCTCCTTAAACCACAGGTATAGGGGTTAGGATTTACAACATATATTGTTGGGGGACACAATTCAGTCACACCACATGAGATCACCAAGGAACCAAGAAACAAAAACTAAAAAGAGACCAGGACTTTCCCCCAGAGTCGAAAGAGAGAGAAAGCCTTCCCCTAGAGCTGGCACCCTAAGTTCCAACTTCTAGCCTCCGAGACTGTGAGAAAATAAATTTCTGTTTGTTAAAGCCACTCACTTGCGGTATTTCTGTTACAGTAGCACTAGATAACTAAGAAAGAGCCCCTGTGGTGCAGTGGTTAAATGTTCGGTTGGTGGTTAGAACCCACTGGAAGCTGCATGGGAGAAAGATGTGGCAGTCTGCTTCCTTAAAGATTACAACCGTTGAGGTTTAGGGTCATGGTTTCATGGGACATCCTAGCAGATTGGCCTAATGACATGTGTAGTGCTGCTTTTCTGCCTCCTAGTTCATTGTGTAGTGCCTGGTGTCTTAGAAGCTTGCAAGTGGCCAGCCGAGGCACAACAATTGGTCTCTATTCACCTGGAGCAACAGAGGAAGAAAGAGAGTCAGGAACAGGAGGAGGGAATGGAATGTGTGGCTAATTGGCTCCATGAACAACTACATCCTTTTCTATGAGACCAGAAGGACTGGATGGTGCCCAGCTACTGCTACTGAACATTTTGATAAAAAATCTATAGAAAAATCCTGATCGAAAGGGAGAAAATATAGAACAGAATTTCAAATTCTCATGGACTGCAGACTTCTTGGAGCCATGAAGGCTAGATGAACCCCTGAAACTATTGCCCTGAGATAATCTTTAAACCTTAAACCAAAAATATCCCCTGAAATCTTCTTAAAACCAAATGATAGTTTAGTTTAACTAATAAAAAAATCTGCCTTGAGCATTTTGCTCTTTTAAGAACTATCTATATGGGATGAAAGTGACAGCAGCAACTGGAAAGATTAGACAGGAACCTTAGGGGACAGTGAGTTTACGTGAACAGGGGAGGAATAACTCAGAAAAGGAGGGTGAGAATAGTTACACAAATCTAAGAATGTAATCAGTGTCACTGAATAGTACATGTAGAAACTGTTAAATTGGCATATGTTTTCCTGTGCATATTCTCAACAACAACAACAAAATAAATAAAATTACAAAAAAGGGAAAAAAGATTACAACCTTGGAAATCCTATGGGGCAGTTCTACTCTGTCCTACAGGGTCACTATGAGTTGGAATCGAGTTGACGGCAATGGATAGATAACTAAGACACCCTCTCCTTGTCCACTGCAGGTCAGCTACCAGATCCGCTTTGAGAGCACGCGTTCAGCGGCCACCAAGATTGTGTTCCTGACGGTGGGGCTGCTCCTGAGGCAAATCCAGCGGGAGCCCAGCCTGCCCCAGTACCAGGTCCTGATCGTGGACGAAGTCCATGAGCGGCATCTCCACAACGACTTCCTCTTGGGCATTCTCCGGCGCCTGCTGCCCCTGCGGCCGGACCTCAAGGTCATCCTCATGTCGGCCACCATCAACATTGCGCTCTTTTCCAGCTACTTCGGCAGCGCCCCTGTGGTGCAGGTGCCCGGGAGGCTCTTCCCCATCACGGTCAGTGCTTCTCCCTCCTCCCCAACCCCCACCTCCCACCTGGTGTCTGGCCAAACCTGGACGTATCCCTTCTCTGTTACTCTGTTTTCACCTCTTCAGTTAAGGACATTCTCTCTCCTTTTATTTTTTAAATGATATTTTATTGTGTCTCTGGTGAAGGTTTGCACAGTAATTTAGATTCCCAATCAACAATTTCTACACAAGTTGTTCAGTAACATTGGTTACATTCTTCACAATGCGTGAACATTCTCATTATTTGCGTTCTGGTTGTTCTGTTTCTATTCATCTAGTTTCCCTGCCCCCTTACATTCTCATCTTTGTTTTAAAGTAATTGTTGGCTGTTTGGTCTCGTATAGGTGATTTTGTAAAAATATATTTTTATTGTGTTTTAGGTGAAAGTTTACACAGCAAATCAGGTTCCTGTTTAGCAATGTTTGTACAAATTGTTCTGTGACATTGGGTACAATTTTCACAATGTGTCAGTATTCTCCTTATTTCCATTCTGTTTCCATTTTATCTAGCTTTCCTACCCCGCCTTGCCTTCTTATCTTTGCTTTTGCATCAGTGTTGACCGTTTGGTTTCATATAGGTGATTTTTTAAAGGAGCACAGTGCTTACAGGTGATATTCATCATTTTTTTAGCCAGTTTGTTGTTTAGCTACAAGGGGACCTCAAGGGTTAGTTTCAGTTCAAGGTTTGAAAAGTACCTCAGGGCGATAGACTCAGGGAGTCCTGTAGCCTCAACCAGTCCAATAGGTCTGGTTTTTTTCTGTCTTTTTTAAAAGCTACCATTTTCTGAGCATTTACAGTGTGCTAGGCAGAGGGCTAAACTGCTGTAACAAAACCAAAAAAACCCCAGACATTTGCCGTCAAGTTGATTCCGACTCATGGTGACCCCATGTTTGTCAGAGTAGAACTGTGCTCCATAGGGTTTTCAATGACAGTGCCCTTTCGGAAGTAGATCACCAGGCCTTTCTTCCAAGGCACCTCTGAATGGACTCGAACCTCTAATCTTTTGGTTAGCAGCTGAGCGCATTGACCATTTTACCACCTAGGGACTCCTATTATAACAAAGAGACCCCAAAACATAAAGGCTCAAGTAAGATAGAAATTTATTTCTCTTCTATGATAGTCTGGCCGGTCCAGGCTGGTGGGCATCTCTGTACCATGTGGCCATTCAGGGACTCAGGTTCCTCCTTTCTCATTGTTCTGCCATCTCACTGGGCAGGGTTTCTCAGACTCAGTACTATCAATGTTTTGAGCCAGGTCACTTTTGCTGCTGGGGGCTGCCTGTGCACTGTAGGATGTTTAGCAGCATCCCTGGCCTCTACCCAGTAGCTGCTAGTAGCACCCTCCTCTGCCCAGTTATGACAACCTAAAACGTCTCCAGGTGTTGCCACGTGTACCCTGGGTTCCAAAACCATCTCTAATTGAGAACCACTGTCCGAGGGAGCCAAGGAGTCCTGGTGGCACAGTGGTTACAGCACTCAGCTGTTAACTGAAAGGTCGACGGTTTGAACCCACCAGCCGCTCTGTGAGAGAAAGATGCGAAGTCTACTTTCATAAAGATTTCGAGGCTTGGAAACCCAATGGGGCAGTTTTACTCTGTCCTATAGATGAGTCGGAATCAACTCGACAGCAGTAGGTCTGGTTTTTGGCAGGTGCTAGGGGGCCAAGGAGCGCTGGTGGCACGGTGGTTAAGAGCTCTGCTGCTAAACAAAAGGTTGGCAGTTTGAATCCACCAGCCGCTCCTTGGAAACCCTGTGGGGCAGTTCTGCTCTGTCCTGTAGCATCACTATGAGTTAAAATTGACTGAGCGGCAACAGGTTTGGTTTTTGGTGGATCCTAGGGAGCCAGAGCGGCTCTCTCCACACAGCTCTCTCATGCCTGGTTTTGGTAACCACTCCCTCCTCTTGTGCCTTTGGGCCAAGAAGTGGTAACGGCTCTGACGTTCCTAGCACCAGGGAACTGCACCGTCCCTTGTGGTTTCCTGTCAGAAACGCCCGGCAGTCTGTCGTCTGGGCAGCCAAACATATCCCCGTAAACCTTGTGTGTAGGTGCACTTCTGCTCTGAAACACGGCAGTTCTCCACAAGTTGGAGCCCGCTCCATGGCAACTGGTTTGGGTTGTTTTGGTTTATTGTTATGGCAGTTTAACTTGTAGTCTGGCAAGCTTTCAGCCCTCTGCCTCACACATTGTAAACGCTCAGAAAATGGCAGCTTTCCAAAAGAGAGAGAGAGAATAGCCTTGACTGAAGAGATGAAGATAGCACCAGAGAGGAGAAAGGATGTGTGCGCCCTGCCATACAGAAAGACTGAGGCCGCTTCCGGGGAAATGATACGAGTCAGAATCGACAGCAACGGGTTTGGTGCTTTCTTTTAAAAAAAAATTCTGGCTTCACCACATAAAAATGTGTTGGTTTTGAAGTGATCTAAACGTAGGCAAGTAACATGTCCTAAGTATATAGCTCAATGAATTTTCACAAATTAAATACATGTAACCAACACCCAGGGAGCCTGGTGGCACAACAGTTAAAGCACTCACAGCTAACTGAAAGGTTGGTGGTTCTAACATACGTAGCAGCTCTGCAGGAGAAGGATTTGGTGATCTGCTGCTGTAAAGATTACAGCTTAGGAAACTCTATGGGGTCACTGTGAGTTGGAATTGACTCAATGACACCTAACAACAACAGCCAACACCCAGATTAAAAAAAAAAAAATTATACATTACCAAACAATCAACAATTACTTTAAAACAAAGATGAAAATGTAACGGGGCAGGGAGACTAGATTAATGGAAATGGAACAACCAGAACAGAAACAATGAGAATGTTCAAGCTTTGTGAAGAATGTAACCAATATCACTGAACAATTTGTGTAGAGATTATTGAATGGGAGCCTAAACTGCTATGTAAACCTTTACTGAAAACACAATAAAATATTATTTTAAAAAAATCAATGATTACCAGCACCCCAGAAGCTCCCTTGTGTCCCCCATCCAGTTCCCTTTATACAATGTCTGTCTTAGTTACCTAGCGCTACTGTAACAGAAATATACCCTAAGTGGGTGGCTTTAACAAACAGAAATTTATTCTCTCACAGTATAGGAGGCTAGAAGTCTGAATTCAGGGTGCCAGCTATAGGGGAAGGATTTCTCTCTCTGTTGACTTTGGAGAAAGGTCCTTGTCTCTTCAGCTTCTTGTTTCCTGGTTCCTTGGACATCTCCGTGTGGCCTGGCATCTATCTTCCCCCGCGTTTGCTTGCTTAGTCTGCTCCTTTTATATCTTGTAAGAGATTGACTCAAGACACACCCTACACTAATCCTGCCTGAATGAATAATTTCTTTTATAAGGATCAGCACAGAGCTGGTTCCTATGAGGCAGAGGTTAAAGATGTCCCAAATGTCCAACTTTTCCAAGCTGCTGTACCACTCCATCATCTCTAACATTAACAACTCCCTCTCCCCTCAGTACTGTCCCTCCTGTCTTTGGGTTCCCTAATTCACTGCAACGTCTCACAGAACTCACAAACTGTATAAAGAAAGTGGCTCACACGGTTGTGGAGGCTGGCAAGTCCCAAATTCATGGGTCAGGTGTAGGCTTCTCCTGACCCACGTGGCTGCAGGAGCTGACAAAACCCACACCTGCAGTTCAGACCACAGGGCTGTGGAAGCTGGGAAATCAGGTCCCACGATAGGCTGCCGGCCCACGGAGCTGTGGACGCCGGCAAATCCCAGGTCAGACAGCAGGCCTCTGGGGAGGTCAACTGATGAGGAACCAGACACAGGGATCCAGACGCAGAGAGAGGGAGCCTGGCCAGGACACACACATATAACTTAGATGCAGGCCGCACCCCAGGGAACTTTAGTAAGGGTGGGGCTTGAGTCACACCCTCCAGCAAGTCTGTGACCCAAGACGCGCTTTATACCAATCCTGCCTCATCAGCACTTAGAGGTCAGGATCCACAACACATACAATGGAAGACAACCACACAATACTGGGAGTCATGGCCTAGCCAAAGTGACACAGAACCCCAGCCATCACAGGTTCCATATGCCTTATTTGCATAGCCCCACTCATTCATTGTGTGTGAGTCACAAAGACCATGCCTAGAAGGGCCATATTAAGGAATTCATTGCATCGCACTGCCTCATTAACATAACAAAGACAGCCCATTCTCACATGGGATTATAACCACAGGCATAGAGGTTAGGATTTACAACACATATATTTTGGGGGGACAGAGTTCAGTCCATAGCACTGTCTTTTGGTCCTTCTTCCTCAAGTGATTCCATTTGAGCGTTCCATCTGTCGCTTGAGGGATTTGTGTCTTCCCTGTCAGCCTGCCGTCTTCCCCAGGCATGGGACCTTTTATTTGGAGCGCCCCAGCACGCGAGCTGGAGGTAACAGTATGTCCCTGGGGGTTGGGGGCGCACTGTCTTGTCGCAGGTTGTGTACCAGCCACCGGAGGTGGAGCCGACAATGGCCAAGTCAGAGAAGCTGGACCCTCGGCCTTTCCTGAGGGTGCTAGAGGCCATTGACAAGAAGTACCCACCTGAGGAACGGGGTGACCTCCTCGTCTTCCTCAGCGGCATGGCAGAGATCAGCGCCGTGCTGGAGGCCGCCCAGACCTACGCCAGCCACACGCAGCGCTGGGTGGTGCTGCCAATGCACAGTACGCTCTCTGTGGCCGACCAGGACAAGGTACCCCGGAGGCTGGGCAAGTGGAGCAGGCCAGCACCTCACTGGGTGGGTGGGGGAAGGAGAAGGAGGCAGGGGCGGCTACGTGCAGGACTGACAGGACTTCACAAGGCAGGACTGTGGGACTGCATAGATGGGGTCTCTCAGCTCGTTTGCGTGGGGGAGCAAGAACTGAGAAAGAACTTCCTGTTAAGATAGAAGGCATTGGAGCTGGGCTATGAAGGACAAAGGGGATTTAGATTAGCAGAAGAGAGAGCAAGGCATTCCAGCTGTGTGTGTCGGGGGCGCATCTTGAGCAAAGGTGTTGTCTGTAGGTGCCATTGAGTTGATTCTGACTCATGGTGACCCCATGTGACAGAACTGAACTGTCGCATAGGGTATTCTAGGCTATAATCTTTATGGGAGCAGATTGCCAGGCCTTTCTCCTACAAGGCTGCTGTGGGTTTGAACCGCCAACCTTTCAGTCAGCACCTGAGTGCCTAACCATTGCACCCGTGGGGCTTCTTGAGCAAAGGTGTAGGAGTGGGAATATGTGTGTGTGGGGGGGGGGGGGGAATTGAAAGACCTTCCTAGCTGGAACAGAAGGCTGGCAAAAGTGTAGAGAGAAAGGCCTTTGGGTCACTGTATTAGTTATGTAATGCTGTGTAACAAATCACCCCAAAACTTAGCAGCTTAGAACAATAATAAACATTTATTCTCTTACATAGTTTCTGTGGATCAGGGATCTGGGAGTGGCTTAGCTGGGTGGTTCTGAATGGCTCAGGGTCTCTCATGGGGTTGCGGTCAGATGTCAGTTGGAGCAGCAGTTATCTGAAGGCTGGACTGGGGCTGGAGAGTCCTCTTCCAAGATGGTTGGCAGGCTGGTGTTGGCCGCTGACTGGGAGGCCTCAGTCCCCTTCACGATAGCCCCTTTGGGCTGCTTGAGCATCCTCACAACATGGCAGCTGGCTCTCCCCGAGACACCAAAGCAGAAGCCAGAGTATCTTTTATGACCTAGCCTTGGAAGTCACAAACCATCTTTTCTGCAGTATCTTGTTAGTTACTCAGTCTGCCCTGTTTAGCAGGAAGGTATTAGATAATGATGTAAATTCCAGGAGGCGGTAATCACTGAGGACCGTCTTGGAGGCTGACTCACATCGTCACCTTGGGTAGGATCTCTTCAGGTCCCACTCGGTAATTTACCCATGGAAGAAACAACCTCTCAGCACCTCCTTAGTGCCTCCCCCTAAGCTGGGGGGATTGGGGCCCAGTGGGCCCCAATGGTCCTTACCCTCCAGTTGCTGCTGGCCTGTTGGTGTAGATGGATAAGTAATAAACAGTTTTACAAACAGTTGGGGAAGGCACAGGGTCCTCTGGGAACGCAGAGTCTTGGTGGATTCAGGAGAGGCTCCTGGAGGAGGGGATTTTCAGAGCTGCGATCTGAGAAAGCCAGAGCCTGGGAGGGAGCAGGGAGAAGAGTGTTCCCGAGTATGTGTGTTGAGCACTTGCTGTGTGCCAGCCAGGGTTTTGCTTTCTGTGCACACCTCGTCTCGTTTAATCCTCACAACAGCCTCGTCTGGCAGGTTCTGCTGTTATCCTATTTGATAGGTGGGGAAACGAGGCTTAGGGAAGTACAGACACTTGTGCAAACTCACACAGTTAGGTAGTGGCAGTCAGTTGTCTCTGACTCCTGGCGACCCCATGTGTGTCAGATAGAACTGTGCTTCACAGGGTTTTCAACGGCCAATTTTTTGGAAGTAGATCACCAGGCCTTTCCTCCAAAGCACCTCTGGGTGGACTGAACCACCAGCCTATCTTTGAACCGGGTAGTTTGTCACTAGAGCCCATGCTCTTAGCCAGAGGTAGGTAGACTTTCTGTAAAAGGCCAGAGGAAATATTTTCAGCCTTGCAGGCCATAGGGTTTCTCTGTTAAGGAGCCCTGGTGGTTCAATGGTTAAGCGTTTGGCTGATAACTGAAAGCTTGGCAGTTTGAACCTACCAACCGCTCTGCAGGAGAAAGATGTGGCAGTCTGCTTCCATAAAGACTTCAGCCTACGAAACCCTACGGGGCAGTTCTACTCTGTCACGTGGCATCTCTAAATCAGAATCAACTTGACGACACACAACAACAACAGAGTCTCTGTTGTAACTATTCAGTTCTGCTATCGTAGCACAAAAGCAGCCATTGACTGCCAGATGAGCATGGATGTGTTCCAATAAAACTTTATTTACAAAAAAGGCAGGATTGGCCCAGGGGGCATAGTTTGCTGACTTCCATTCTTAACTACTATGCTGGACTGTCTCTTAGGGCTAAGATAGGGGTTTGTGCAAAAAGCCTGGAGTGACAGGGTGATGGGGCACCTGGTAAACTACATGCAGTGTGGCTGGGGTTCAGATTTCTCCGGGAGGAGATGCCAGGAGAGAGGGGACTGGAGAGGTAGGTGGGGCTGGACCACGCAGGGCCTTGAGGGCCCAGCAAGGAGCAGGGCTTTGTCCTGTGGGCACTGGGGAGCCATGAGACAGTTCTGAGCAGTGGAGGAGCAGTGTTAGGTTTGTGCTGAAGGATGGAGGGATGAGACTGGAGGCCAGAGACCAGGGAGGAGGCTGGGGCAGGACCTACATGGGAAAGAGGGGCCCGGACCAGGGCAGAGCTGTGAGAATGGGGAGGAGGGGACGAATTCAAGAGATGGTCATGATGTTCCGGTGGCTGTGGGGTAAGTGGAGGGAGGGTCCAGGACAGCCCAGGTGATGGGGTAGATGGTGGGCCACTCTGAGATGGGGAGGAATGGTTTAAGGAAAAGATACCGAGGCTGTTTTTGACACGTAGGTGTGAGGTGCCCATGGGACATCTAGGATGTGCCCAGGAGGTCCATGGGCACACAGATCAGTGAGACCCCGATGCCACCTCCTCACTCTCCTGCAGGTATTCGACGTCACGCCCCCTGGAGTCCGGAAATGCATCCTTTCCACCAACATTGCAGAGACCTCAGTCACCATTGATGGAATCCGCTTCGTAGTGGATTCTGGTGAGGGCTCCCCCAGCCCCTACCCACCACCCCATGGGTCAGAAAGGAGTGTAGGGGCTGGGGATGTTCTAGACTGAAGCAGGAAGTAGGTGGCATTTGGGGCTGTGGAGCAGTGGCAGCATTTAATCTTTCTCAAAATATTCCAAACTCACACCTACCTCGGGGCCTTTGCACTTACTGTTCTCTCTGCTGAGGGCTTTCTGGATAACCACACAGCTCGTGCCCTCACCTTATTTCAGTGCCTGCTTAAATGTTTCCCTGCCAGAGAAGCCTACCCTGTGCGCTGTCTGTAAACAAGCCCCTCTTCTTCTGCCACTCTTTCTTCCCTTGTGATGCTTTATTTCTCTTCATGGAACTGACATATTTTATATCTTTTGATCTATTTTTATTTTCTGCCTGCCCAACCAGAATTTAAGCTGGAAAGTCAGCACAACATACTGGTTGGGAGACACAGCAGCCAGCCTGGCTGAGTGCATTGCTGGCTGTGAATGGGGTCACAGTACTGACACTCTCCATGCATCAGTTTGCTCATCTGCAAAATGGGAATAATAACAGTACCGCACTCAGGTTGTAAGGATTAAATGGGCTAGTACACTTGGGTGCTGAAGACAGTGCCTGGCACAGAGTGAGCAATCAATAAATGCTAAAACCAGTTGCTATCAAGTTGTCTCAGACTCCTGGTGACCCCATGTGTGTCAGAGTAGAAGTATGTTCCACAGGGTTTTCAATGGCTGATTTTTTGGAAGTAAATCACCAGGCCTTTATTCCAAAGCGCCTCTGGGTGGACTGAACCACCAGACTTCAGTTAGTAGCCAAGCATGTTAACCATTTGCATCACTCAGGAACCTCTTGAAGATGATTACCTTACTGGATTGAATCTGAGATGCCATCGACTATAAAACATTTCATTATTGCACATACCCTTAAGAAATTTAAAATGCTGTCAAACACTGACATGCCATTGATTTTAAGACACACCATTCTGTTTTCAGAGGTGATAAAACATTCACAAATATTGGTCTTGGAATTGACGACATAGGGTATTCTGTTCAGACCCCAGACGGCAAGGACTTTGTTCTCGTCACTGCTGTTTCCCAAGTGCCTAGAACAGTGCCTGGCACATAAAATTGATTCCAACTCATGGCAACCCTATGTGTGTCACAGTAGAACTGTGCTCCATCGGGTTTTCAATGGCTGATTTTTCGGAAATAGATTGCCAGGCCTTTCTTCTGAGGTGCCTCTGGGTGGTCTTGAACCTCTAACATTTCAGGTGACAGCCGGGTTGCATTAACTGCATTAACCATTTGCACCTCCTTGGCCCATAGTTGGTGCTTCATAAATGTTTGTTCGATAACTGAACCTGTGAAGAAGCAGAGGCATGAAATGAAAGACCTCTAGACAAATAGCTGTGTGGATGAGAGAATGAAAGGATCCATTGACGTGTGAGAATTTAAGCTTCCTGAGCATGGGGACTTGCCTGACGTGGCCACCAGTGCGTCCCCAGCTCCTGAGAAAGGGCCTGGCCCAGAACCAACTCTTGGTTGTTCTTATAGAATAAAGGCGTGAGTGAAGGTGTCGGTGAATGAACACAGAGGTGGGGTGCCAGGAATGTGGAGGGCCCTCTGTGCCTGCTGCACCCAGGTTCCCTTCCCTGATCACTCACCTTCTCCCTCCCGCCATCCAGGGAAGGTGAAGGAAATGAGCTACGACCCGCAGGCCAAACTGCAGCGTCTGCAGGAGTTCTGGATCAGCCAGGCCAGTGCCGAGCAGCGTAAGGGCCGCGCAGGCCGCACAGGCCCTGGCGTCTGCTTCCGCCTCTATGCTGAATCCGACTACGATGCCTTCGCCCCCTACCCCGTCCCGGAAATCCGGAGGGTAGCCCTGGATGCGTTGGTGCTGCAGGTGAGGAATGATTGGGTGAGAGGGGGACTATCCTGATTGCCAGTCCCCAGGGAGGAACTGGGAAGCATTTAGACAGTGCCAGCCTGTCCCAGGGTTTCTGGGCCACCACAGGTAGGGCTGGCCAAGCTGCTGATGGTGACTCACCCCTTCCAAATGTCAAACTCTATGTAGAGGGGAGAATTGTTCCCCAGATCCACAGGGTCAGGAAGAACCCCACAACCCAGTAAGAATGCATTCAGCAAACCTAACAAGAAGTGGCCCAAAACCAGGGTTTTTCAACACATTTGATGTCCTAACCCCCTAGTATCTCATTAGTTAGTTTAGCTTAGTTTAGGCCGCGGAGACAAACAGGCCCAATCACGTAACAGCTGATACAATGGGACTCTAGTTCTCAGGTTGGCAGGCAGTTTCCTTTATTCAGGGACCCAGGCTCCTTCCGTCTTGTGGCTCCATCATCTCCCTGGGGCCTCTCCATTGTCTGTATCTGGCCAGCCGAGCAGGAAAGAGCATGGAAGATGGGTATGGGAGGGTTTTGCATGGTCCACTTCCCTTCCACTCACCTTTCCCTGGTTAGCACTTAGTGCCTGGCCACACCCAGTTGCAAGGGAGGCTGGGATGTGTCATCTCTGTGCTCAGGAGTAAGAGGAAAAGGAAAGTGGGAACAGCTGAGGTGTCTGCCTCAGGCTCGCACGTAGCACAAACCAGCCCCCTTTCCACCGGTAATGCACGTTGATGTTTTCTATTCCGTTCAGTTTTATTTTTTAAAAATGATAGTTGTGACCCACGACATGGATTTCCTGACCCACCAGAGAGTCATAACCTGCCATTTAAAAAAATAGTGGCTTGACAAAATGTGGAAACAACCGAAATATCCATCAGTATATGAATGCATAAACAAAATGTGGTATAGACACACAATGGCCCATCATTCAGCCATAAAGAGAAAGGAAATGCTGATACACACTGCAGGGTGGATAAACCTTGAACAGTTTACACTGAGTGAAACAGATCAGTCACAAAAGGGCAAATACTGTATGATCCCACTTATTTGAAATATGTAGACTAGGCAAACAAAGTCCAAAGATTATTAGTGGTTACCAGGGGTGGGAGAAGGAGGAAAGGGGGAGTTTTTGCTCAGAGGGCAGTGAGTTTATGTGAATGGTGGTCAAATGATAAGGAGAGCGAGAATGGTTGCACAACTTGAAGATAATCAGTGTGTCTCAGTTGTCTAGTGCTGCTGTAACAGGAATACCACAAGTGAGTGGCTTTAACAAAGAGAAATGTATTCTCTCACAGTTTAGGGGGCTAGAAGTCCAAATTCAGGGTGCCAGCTCCAGGGGAAAGCTTTCTGTCCTCTGCTGGCTCTGGGGGAAGGTCCTTGTCATCAGTCTTCCCCAGTCTAGGAACTTCTCAGTGCAGGGACCCCGGGTCCAAAGAACACACTATTCTCCTGGCTCTTGTTTCTTGGTGGCATTAGGTCCCCATGTCTCTCTGCTCAGTATTGCAAAAGAGATTGACATACAACACAACCTAATCTTGTAGACTGCATCCTGCCTCATTAGTATAACTGCTGCTAATCTCACCTCATTATTACATCAGATGACAAAATGGTGGACAACACAGTACTGGGAATCATGGCCTAGCCAAATTGACACACACTTTTGGGGGACACAAATCAATCCATAACACAGTGTCACTCAGTAGAAATTGCTGAAAAAAGTACACAAAGGAAAAAAAAAAAATAACAGCTTGAATGCTACAGAAAATGTAAGGTTTCGTATAGCAAGAAGTCCCGAAGCACAGAGGCTCCAGCCTTGGTCTTTCAAGTGGATCAGTGATGTCATAAAGGACCCATGTTCACATCTTTCCAACCTCCATGTATCAGCAGCTCTCCTAATAATAGTAATGGTAATAATGATGATGGTGATTAAAAAAAAAAAAAAAACCTTTATCTAGTGCCTACTGTATTTTTACGCAAATAATGTGCACAATATACATTCTTGCCAACCCGCAATCCTGATATCACTTCATTCGCCCTGCGACCCACTGCCTCTCTGAATGAGTTGAGATTCTTTTGGTTGCAAGTGAAAAAACCCAACTCAAAACTATCTTAAACAGAAAAGAGGATTTTATTGATTTGTGTAGCCACTGGGAGGGTGGGGGGCTCCATCTTAGGAACAATTCAGAAATTTCTCTGCTGTAGATGGGCTAATTTCCATAGAAAAAATAACTCTGGGCTTCCATCCTGTCCAGGCACCAACAGAGAGCATGCTGGAACTCCTCTCTCCCGGCTGCAGTTAGGAAAGTCCCAGGGAAGGACTCTGATTGGCCCATCTCCGGTCACGTGTTCATCCCATAGTCAGTTGCTGTGACCAGGGGCTGAGGAACCATGATTGGTCCAGCCTAGATCATGTGCTTGCTCCTGCCCCGCCAGGGGTGGGGGGCAGGAGTGCTGAGCAGACAGACAGACAACTGCTCCTCTTCCACCCTGGGTACAATGGGCTAGTCCCTTACAGCCTTGACATGTGGGTTTTAAGTATCATAAGTTTGTGATTCCTGAGTCCCCTCTAGCACCTCCCAGGGTCTCATGTGTACCCCATTTTGGTTGTCATTTCAGATGAAGAGCATGAGTTTGGGGGATCCCCGAACCTTCCCCTTCATTGAGCCCCCACCCCCAGCCAGCCTAGAAACTGCCATCCTCTACCTCCGGGACCAGGGGGCCCTGGACAGCACAGAGGCCCTCACCCCCATCGGGTCCCTGCTGGCCCAGCTGCCTGTGGACGTGGTGATTGGTGAGGAGCCCCTCGGGGCATCATGTGGGCCCCAGGGTTAGGTGCACCACTCACTCTGAGCGGCCTGCAGGCAAGTCTCTTCCTTCTTTGGGCCCTGTTCATTCATTCACAGATAATTTGTGAGCACCTCTTCTGTGCCTTGAGCCCTGGGGGTGCAGTGGTTAAGAGATCAGCTGCTAACCAAAAGTTTCTACCAGCCATTCCTTGGAAATCCTATGGGGTAGTTCTTCTCTGTCCTGTAGGGTCGCTATGAGTCGGAATCAACTCAACAGCAATGGGTTTTCTTCTGCACTAGGCAATCTTCCAGGTGCTGGGGATGCAGCATTGAGCAAAACAGGCATTAAGTCCCTGGCCTCCAGGGACTCACTTTCTAATAGGGACCAAAAACCAAACCAGCTGCTGTCACGTCGACTCTGACTCATGGCGACCCTGTGTGTGTCAGAGTAGAACTGTGCTCTGTAGGGTTTTCAATGGCTGATTTTCTGAAAGTGAATTGCCAGGCCTTTCTTCTAAGGTGTCTCTGGGTGGACTCGAACTGCCAACCTTTCAGTTAGCAGCTAGATACGTTAATCATTTGCACCACCCAGAGACGACTCTAGTGGGGAAGACAACCAATAAATGAGAATAAGCACAATATATAGTAGGTCAGGAAGGAGCCGTCATGGCACAGTGGAGTGGTTCCTCAGCTGCTAACCAGAAGGTTGGTGGTTCAAACCCACCAGCCACTCTGCAGGAGAAAGATGTGGGAGTCTGCTTCCATAAAGATTACAGCCTGTGAAATCCTAGGGGGCAGTTCTACTCTGTCCTGTAGAGGTCTCTATGAGTCAGAATTGACTTGACGGCAACAGGTTTTGTTGTAGGTCAGATGGTGATAAGTGCCACGGAGAAAAAACAAAGCAACAGAGGGGGACAGTAAATATTGGGCGGTGGTAATTTATAACAGGCGTGTTGAGGTAGGCCTTGTTGAGAAGGTAGCATTTGTACAGAGAAATGAGGGTGTTGAGGATGGGAGCTGTGCAGATAGCTAGGACCATGCTCACCAACAGAAATGTAGAAATGTGATGTGAGCCCATGTGTAATTTTAAATTTTCTAGTAGCCACATTAAAAAAGTAAAAAAGAAAATTTACAGGCAAAATTAATTTTGATGATCGCATTAGTGACCTAGGGCTGCCGTAGCAAAGTCCCACAGAGTGGGTGGCTTACAACAATAGAAGCGTCTTGTCTCGCAGTCCTGGAGGCTGAAAGTCTAAACCAGAGTATCAGCCCCGTTGATTCCTTCTGGGGCTCTGAGGGAGCATCTCTTCCAGGCCTCTTTCCCAGCTTCTGGTGATGGCTGGCAATCCTTGGCGTTCCTTGGCCTGCCGCTGCGTCTGCCACTGTTGTCACGTGGCTGTCTTCCCTCTGTGTCTCTGTGTCTCTTCTGTTCTTTTATAAGGACACCACTCAGGTTGAATTAGGACCCACCCTTCTCCAGTATGACCTCATGTTAACTGATAACATCTTCAAAGACCCTGTTTCACACAAGGTCATGTTCACGGGTACAGGGGTTAGGACTGCAGACACCACCACTAGAAGTGGCGTGTGGCTCAAGATTTCTGGCTTGAAATGCCATTTTCAGAGTAAGCTAAAAAGAATGCCAAGCTCTACTATTTTGTTGTTGTTAACTTCCCTCGACTTGGCCCCTAGCTCATAGCAGCCCAGTGTGTTACAGAGTAGAACTGCTCCATAGGGTTTTCTTGGCTGTCATCTTTACAGAAGCAGATTGCCAGGACTTTCTTCCATGGAGCCGCTCGTTGAGTTAGCAGCTCCCCTTCAGGTTAGCAGCCGATTGCAAACTGCTTGCACCACACAGGCTCCTTTCTACTACAGTCAAACCTGTGAAAGCTGGAGCCTGCTTAAGGCGGAAACCTGTCAGAAACGGAAAACTCACTGGGTGTTTATGAGGTAGGATTCTTAATAGAGAGTGATCAAAAAGTGGTAAACACCTGTCAAAGCGTAAAACTTGCGAAACCTGGAAAAACAAGGTGGTCCTGTCGAGTTCTGACTCTCACAGGTTTCCCTGTGTTTTGAGTAAGTAACATTAAGACAATCTCTACTACTTGGGTTCCTCAGCACTTGACTTCCTTATGGGGTGTCTGCTGGGAGAAATGGGCAGGTGGGGCACCTAAAACCCCCAAACTCAGGAGTCCTGGGTTTTCTGCAGCTCAGCCCTTCCCGACTCTGTCCTCTGCACAGCCAGCCCAGCCCCACCCCGTGCCTGCTCTTGCGGTAGTGACAAGGTCAAAACTCACAGCTTCTCCCTCTTGTGCAGTCCTGAGTTACACAGCCCCGCCAGAGGGCCCGCTCCTCCTGCCCAATTCTCCCGACCCAAGCCAGCCTCTTTCTACCTACCAGTGATCCACGACCCCCAGAACACTCCCCAGTGAGCATGACGACCACCCTTAGCACCGTTTCCCAAGCACACTATTCAGTAGAACCTTTTGCCTGCATTAATTCTGAGACAGTTCCCATCATCACAGCACAGTGGAGCTTCTGTGTGGGCAGGAGTTGGAGGCCATGGACTCTGAGGGCCTCCAAGAGCTAAGAAGATGCTTTTTTTGGTTTGGTCTAGAAGTCTCTGGGTGGTGCAAACAGTTAAGCCCTCGACTGCTAGTCAAAAGGTTGGTGGTTCCAACCCACCCAGAGGTGCCTTGGAAGAAAGACCTGGCAGTCTGCTTCCGAAAGGTCACAGCTTTGAAAACCCCGTGGAGCAGTCTACTCTGTACACATGGGGTCGCTGTGAGTCAGAAATGACTTGACGGCAACTAACAAGAAGGAAATGGGTAGAACAAGGAGAATCAGGTCTGCGGAGGAAAGATAGCCTTTACTGAGCACTTGACACGTGCCGGTGAAAGGCTTCACAGGCTTTAAATTATGTCACCCTCACCTGGTGAGGGTAGGGACTCTGGTCACTTCCATTGTACCGATGAAGAAACCGAGGCTCAGCCGGGGGAGGTGACATAAGCCCAGGAGCCCAGAGCAAGCCTGGCTTTGAGCCAGATGCAAAGCTAAGTGCTCTGCCCACATTATCCATTCCCTGGTGGGGTAGGAATACGTGACTCTTGCTTTCCAAATGAGGAAGCTAAGGCCTAGAGAAAGGCTGTCACTTGCCCAGGGTCACACAGTGGGTAGAGTCAGCTCTGTCGGTTCTGAGGCCCTGATGACCCCATGCCAGCGAGTCAGGGCCCAGGTGGCTCAGTGACCGTCCTCCGTCCGTGCCAGGCATGGGTCCCAGTGCTTCACATGGGGAAACACATCTAATCCTCACAGCAACCATCAGAGAACAAGCAGATACTGTTGGTGGCTGATTTTACAAATGGGACCGAGGTGCAGAGTGGTGGAGGGGCAGAGCTAGGAAGCCTTAGAGCAGGACAGGAGCCCACCTTCACGCTGAGAGACCATGTGCGGCTCTCACTGCCTGTGCAGTCAGCCTAGTGATCGTGAGGGACAGTCAGGCCCGGGCCGCACAGCTGCTGACCACGGGGCAGGCGGGCAGGGGCCCAGCATTCAGGGCACCCAGGCTTCTGTTCCAACCCCGCAGGACCAGGGAGTGTCTCAGTTCCCGCTGACGGGCGTTCACCAGTGAAGACAGCTCACTGGCCCCTTTCCCATGTCCACATGCTGCTCCTACCCGGCCTTCCTCCTCCCTGCCCTACCCGCTCTCCCCCTTCTTCCTCGCCCTCCTCCGCCTCCTTCCTTTTCCTCATTTCACTCTCCCTCCCTCTTGTCTCTTCTCTCACTCTTCCTCCCCCTCCCCTTTACTTTGCATCTACTCCTCTCCATCCTCCTCTCCCCCCTCACCCTTGAATTAAACAAAGATGGCAGGAAAGGATTTACCCAGAGCTTGGCACAAAAAGGAGCACCCCCCACGTGCCAGCGCTGACCAGGGCACATCCTCGTGGAGGGAGGGAGACTGACATCCTGGCAGGTCATGTGAGTGCCAGGAAGGAAAAGAAAGCCTGGAAGGGGGTTAGGAGGTGCTGAGGGGTCAGTTGTGGTCAGAGGATCAGGGCAGGTGGTGCCACTGATAACAGTTGTGTGTGTTGTTAGCTGCCATCAAGTGGATCCCAACTCATGGTGACCCCAGGTGTGCAGAGTCAAACTGTGCTCCGTGGGGTTTTCAAGGCTGGGACCTTTCAGAAGCAGATCTCCAGATCTTTCTTCCGAGGTTCCTCTGGGCAGGTTAGAGCTGCCAACCTTTCAGGCACTAGTTGAGTACCTAACTGTTCGCACCACCCAGTGACTCCTTGATAGCAGTAGCCAGTGGTTAAGCAGTGCCTAGTATGTGCCTGGAGGCAAGAACTGTGCTATCCTCAGCTTACAGATGGGGACACTGAGGCCCTTACAGAGGTTGTGTGACCAGAAAACCAGTGCGTGAGTTTGAACCTGGCTGTCTGGTTCCCTTAGTGGGTGAGATGGAGGGAGGTAGGGGCAGGGGACCCCGAGTGCCTGAGGGGTGAGGGATGTGGGACCTCCAGGGCCCTAAGGCTCAGCTCAGCCCCCACCGCGCTCCCCGCTGCAGGGAAGATGCTGATCCTGGGCTCCACGTTCCACCTGGCCGAGCCCGTGCTCACCATCGCCGCTGCCCTCAGCGTCCAGTCGCCCTTCACCCGCAGCGCCCAGAGCAACCCTGAGTGTGTGGCAGCCCGGCGGCCCCTGGAGAGTGACCAGGGCGACCCCTTCACGCTCTTCAACATCTTCAACACCTGGGTGCAGGTGGGGCTGGCCTCAGGGCACCTGTCTGTCCATCGTTCTGCATGGGGTCAGGGCTCCTCCTCATGAGGTCCCCCCTCCCATGGAAAGGGTCACTGCTCCCTCTCCAGACTGAGCCTGTCTGAGGATGACTCTCTCTACTATTCATTCCCTTGGGCCCAGGGAACAGCATGTGCAAAGGCCCAGGGTTGAGAGGAGTCTGGAGCATGCCCTGAGCATCGATTAAAGCCAGTGCCATATGGAGAAACCACACTCCCTAGGTTGGCATTTCTTTATCCAACCCTCGCTCCCTGAGCCCCTTCTCTGAGCCTGGCCCTGTGCTGGACAGTGCTGGGGACCCAGTGGTGACCAAAACTACCCTGGCCCTGCCCTCATGGGGCTCCCAGTCCGGTGGAGGAGACAGACCTGTCCCTAGACAGTGGTGACCCAGAGTGGGCTGGGCTGGGAGAGCCTAGAGAGGCTGCCTGACTCACCCTGGGCAGTCAGAGAGGGCTTCCTATAGGAGGGGGCATTGGGGCTGAGACCTGGAAGGAGGAGAACAGGAGTTCCCTGAGGGAGGACCTGATAGGTCTCCTGTCTGCCTCACATCCTCCCAGCAGGTGATGTTCACCCTCCTGCCTTCAGGCCCAGGCTTAGTGGTCTAGGCCATGGGTCAGCGCCCAGAGCTGGCCAGGCCCTGACACCCTGCCATCTGCATCTCCACCCAGGTGAAATCTGAACGGAGTAGAAACTCACGCAAGTGGTGTCGCCGCCGAGGCATTGAGGAGCAGCGGCTGTATGAGATGGCCAACCTTCGGCGCCAGTTCAAGGTAATGTGTGAGCTCGGGATGCAGGGTGGGGGAGGCCCCCCACAGTGAGGAGAGGTCAGAGGTGATTGGGGCAGCAGTGGTAGAATGGGAGCGAGGAAGTAAGGGGCAGAGGTATGCATGAGCTTGTTCCGGAATGCTCCCTCTGTCCTCTCAGTGATGAGACCAGAGTCCCCACCTATGTCCATCTCCCATTCGGATGGCCAGGGACTGGGGGGATGCCTGGGCAGGGTAGAGGTGTAGAACTCCAAGAGAGCTCCTGGAGGAGGTGGACAAAGGGCGTATTGCTGTACCCTTGTGAAGAACCTCACCCTCTGGACCAGGAGTGAGTGCTGGGAGGCATTAAGGGTGACGGTTAGGGGCACCAGACCTGGGGCAGGCATGGGGACCTGGCCTCCGTGCTATGTGGAGAGAGTGCCTGATGGGGGCCCCTGGGAGGACGCAGGGAGTCACCCTGACCTCCTCTCCTCCTCCCCTGTCCCTTCCTGTGTGCTCTTTTGGCCAACAACAGCGGCAGCTCTTGTTTATGGAGAGTTATATGTGCCTAAGGGGCTGTGGGGGCACAGTGGTTAAGCACTCAGCTGCTAACCAAAAGGTCGGCGGTTCAAACCCACCAGCCACTTGGCGGGAGAAAGATGTGACAGTCTGCTTCCGTAAAGATTACGGCCTTGGAAACCCTGTGGGGCAGTTCTATTCTGTCCTCTAGGGTCTGGAGTGATCAGCAGCCCCAGCTGTGCGCCTGCGTCTACACGGAGCCCCTGGCCTGCCATCACCCATACGGCCCCACCCACTGCCCCCAGGACCTGCTGGAAGACCACAGGCTGCTGGCTGAGACCCAGGCCCTGAGACCGGGGGACAGCTACAGCCGGCTTCAGCAGCGTCGGGAGCGCCAGGCACTGTACCAGCTGAAGCGCCAACATGAAGAGGGTGGGGGACTCAGGCGCAAGGTGCTACGGCTGCAGGAGGAGCAGGACGGAGCCTCCAGTGATGAGGACCGCAGTGCCGACCAGGACACTGGCAACAGTGTAGACATCCAGGTGGGGCCAAGGGGCTGCCTGGGGATAGGGTGACATGATGGAGTTTACAGAGAGGGGACACGGCCCTGCCTGGGGGTCTGAAGGGACATAGCCCTGCGCTAGGGATCTGAGGGGACACAGCCCTGCTCTGGGGATCTGAGGGGACACGGCCCTGCCCTGGACATCTGAGGGGACACGGCCCTGCCCTGGGGGTCTGAGGGGACACGGCCTTGCCCTGGGGATCTGAGGGGACATGCCCTGCCCTGGAGGTCTGAGGGGACATGCCCTGCCCTGGGGGTCTGAGGGGACACAGCCCTGCCCTGGGGATCTGAGGGGACACAGCCCTGCCCTCGGAGGTCTGAGGGGACACGGTCCTGCCCTGGGGGTGTGAGGGGACATGGCCCTGCCTGGACATCTGAGGGGACGTAGCCCTTCCCTGGGGGTCTGAGGGGACACAGTCCTGCCCTGGGATCTGAGGGGTTATGACCCTGTCCTGGGGGTCTGAGGGAACGTAGCCCTGCCCTGAAGGTCTGAGGGGATATGGCCCTGCCTGGGGGTCTGACGGAACGTAGTCCTGCCCTCACCTCAGGATACAGAGATCAGGGGATAGGCCCTGGCCCCCAGCAGGCTACAGAACCCCTTAGGAGAGCAGGTCCCCAGGAACCCCACCATCCCCCATGTTCCCCTAGGATGTGAAGTTCAAGCTCCGGCACAACCTGGAGCAGCTGCAGGCAGCCGCCAGCTCGGCTCAGGACTTGACCCATGACCAGATGGCCCTGCTCAAGCTGGTTCTGGGCCGTGGCCTTTACCCCCAGCTGGCCGTCCCTGACCCCTTCAACAGTGGCCGCAAGGACTCAGACCAGGTGACCCCTCCTTCCTGCCCCATCCCTGCGTTTAATCATTCAACACATGGTCCCCAAGTGCTTGCTCTGTGCCCAGCCTGTGCTAGGGACACAGTGGTGACGAACACAGCCCTGGCCCTGCCCTCCAGGACGGTGGGAGAGACAGATCTATCCCCAGACTGAGAAGGCGCAGAGATGGAGGAGCCCTGGAGGCTGTGGGTGGGGTCAGGAAGGGCTTCCTGGAGGAGGGGACCTGGAGGTGGAGGCAAGGTGTCCAGCAGCAGGAGGAGCAGGTCCAGGGGCCTCTCTCACCCAGCACCCACCTTGGCCTCCCCAGATTTTCCACACACAGACCAAGCAAGGCACTGTGCTGCACCCAACCTGCATCTTCTCCAGCAGCCCCGAGGTGCTGCACACGCAGGAGCCGGAGAGCAGGACTGGCAATGGGAGCCAAGGTACAGGAGCCCAGGTGGCGGGCCAGCCCCGATCGGGGATGGGTGGGTGAGATGCAGTGACCACCATCTGGGGGACCCTCCCTGCTCCTCCCACAGCCCGCCCTTGCTGGCGCTGCCACTTAGAGACCACAAGATGGGATCTCCCACACCTCCCTCCCCAGCCCCACTCCCCACAGGTGGTGCTGGCTGGCCCGAGTCCACTTGGCCCTTCCCGGGGGCTGTTTTCAGCAAGTTGAGAAGCTCCTGTCAGGCAGCGTGGCCCGCGAGCTCCATGATCTGCCGGCTGTGTCCAGCTGTGTCCCGGAAGGGCCTTGAGGCAGACACGGTAGTGTTCAGCAGCTAGAGTCAGGCCACTAAGCCCCCACAGCTGAGCAGTGGCACACAGGGTCCCACAGAGTCCCAGCCCTGATGACGCCGAGCTGAAGGGCACAGGACTGTATGCTGGGGCAGGGATGGGGGCACCTAGATGGGACTTCCAAGCAGTTGTCACACCAAGAGGTCATTCCTGACCCCCTGTGGTAGCAATGACAAAGGCTCAGGTGGCATTTGCAATAAAGATGACTGAGGTGATGAGACACAATTTCCGGGTGACAGTGACGATCCCAGGAGCATATCCTCTGGACGAGGACTCAGCTCTGAATTTTCACAAAGTGATCACCCTCAGATCGAGACACAGGTCCCGGACCAGCCCCCAAAGCCTTATGGATGTTCCTCATCCCTGCACCTCCATGGAGGCCTGTAGCCTGATACCAGAGGGGAGCTTTGCCTGTCTGGGAGTTTGCAATGGCAGTATCCCGCAGTATAACCTCTTTGGTGTCTGGGTGCTGGAGAATGTTAAAGTAATTACACTGGTGTGTGCCCAGCTCTGTGCAATGTCCAGAGAAAACAGAAGAAATGGAAACTAGTTCCTTGGCCTCATTCACACACCACTAACAGAATTAGGTGTTCAATCTCAAGTCTAGGACAGTTTGTAGAGTGTCAGCTGTCTGCTTCTTTGTAGAGAAGATAACATACTTTATTAAAATGGTACATATTAGCCCAAAAAGATAAGGGTTGTAATTTCAAACACCTAAAGTATAATCTGGAACTTTCCTCCCTCATCTTTAACTGCTGTGAACTCCTAGTCAACCTTCCGTCTGTTGCCATTACCATGTTTTTTATTCTATTTATTTTTAGTTTTTTTTTTTATCATGGTAAAATGTACATAACAAAATTTTCCATTTTAATGGCTCTAACTGTGTATTTCAGTGGCATATAATATTCACAGTGTTGTACAACCATCACTGCTGTTTGTTCCCTAGACTTTTTCATCTCCCCAGACAGAAACTCTGTGCCCATTAAGCAATAAGTCTGCATTCACCCCTCACTCTAGTCCCTGGTAACCTCTGCTCTGCCTTCTGTCTCTATGGATTTGCCTGTTCTAGATGTTTCACATAAATGGAATCAGACCTATGTGGCCTTTTGTGCCTGACTTACTTAACTGAGCATAATGTTTTCAAGCTTCACCCATGTTGTGGAGTGTATCAGAACTTCATTTCTCTGCATAATATTCCATTGTGTGTATATACTACATTTTGTTTTTCCATTTACCTGTTGATGGACATTTGGGTTGTTTCTACCGTCTGGCTTTTGGAGGAAGAATGTTGCAATGAACATTGGTGAACAAGTTCTTTTTTTTTTCTTTTTGTCTTTCTAAAATTTCCAAGCATCCTGCAAGCAGAGAGTGTGATGAGCCCTCACGGACCCATCACCCAGCTTCTGTGGCCATCAACATGTTGCCATCCTTGTTTCATCTGTCCCCTCCACATTTTCCTTTTTGCTGGAGCACTTTATTATTTTTTAAAATTTATTTTTGGTGGCAAAGTACATAACCAAACTTACACACACTCACAGTTTCTACAAGAACAGCTCAGTGACGTAGGTTACATGCTTCACATTGTGTCAGCGTTCCCACTGTCTGTACTCATATTGTTTCATCCCCATTAACTTAGACTCTCTGCCCCTTCAAGTTCTCATCTGTGCTTTAGATGAACTGTTGCCAATTTGCACTCATATAGATACTTCTTTGTAAGAGCACAGTGCTCAAGGCAAACATTATTAATTGAATGAAACTGTTGTTTACTTTAACAATGGTTTCATGGGATAGTTTCAGTTTAAGGTTTAAAGATTATTTCCCGGCATTAGGTTCTGGAGTTCCCCAGTCTCAATGTATCCAGTAAGTCTGGTTCCGATATGAATTTGAAATTCTGTTCCACAGTGTTCCTCCTTTTGATCAGGATCCATCTACTGAGTCTTTGATCACAACATTCAGTAGTGGTAGCCGGGCACCATCCATGTCTTCTGTTCCCATGGCAAAGGAGGTAGTAGTTCATGGAGGCAGCTGAACCTGCAGTCCATTTCCTTCTCCAATTCCTGGGTCGTCGTCTTCCTCTGCAGCTTTGCTGGAGCTTTTTACAGCAGATCCCAGACATCATATCATTTAGTGATAATAGTAGCCAGGACAGTTTTGATATTAGCACAACACCATTATCATTCCTAACAAAATTAACAGTGATTCCTTAATATCATCTGATACCCAAATTCATATTCATTATGGCAAAGTCTTTTAGAACAAGTCACAGACATTTTATCGTGATACACACGAGCATGTTCTTCATCTGGATGCGTAAATGGGATGGATGGGAGTGGGGGTTGTGGCTAGGGGAGTCAGCGGGCAGGGTGCTCCTGAGCCATCCTCTTCAACTTTCCAGACGACAAGGACAAGATGAGCAGCAAACACCAGCTCCTCACCTTTGTTTCCCTGCTGGAGACCAACAAGCCATACCTGGTGAACTGTGTCCGTGTCCCTGCCCTCCAGGTAGGTGCCTGCCCCACCCCATCACCCCAGTTTCCAAGTGTGATAGCTGTGTTGCCCAGCGCAGCAGGGTGGGCCTGGAGGATCCGCCTTCCACCGAGCTGGCTGCATACCTAGCTACAGACTGTTTTAGGGTTCTCTAAGAAATAGGACAAGTAAGATATAGATATATATGTGTGTGTGTGTGTGTGTGTGTGTGTGTGTGTGTGTGTGTGTGTGTGTGTGTGTGTGTGAGTGTGAGCCCTGGTGGTGCAACAGTTAAGCGCGCAGCTGCTAACTGAAAGGTTGGCGGTTTGAACCTACCCGGCGGCTTTGCTGGAGAGACCTGATGATTTGCTTCTGTGAAGACTGTAGCCTAAAAAATCCAATGGGGCAGTTGTACTCTGTCACAAGAGGTCACTGTGAGTCAAAAATCAACTCGACAGCACCAAACAGCAACATATATGAAAGAGAGAGATTTTGAGGAATTGGCTCGTGATTGCTGGATGGATCTGTTGGATAAATAGGTAAATGGTTAGGCAGATGAATGAATGAATGGCCAGATGGACCATTGGATGGGTGGGTGGATGGATAGATGAGTAGATGGATGTATGAATGGGTGGATGGATTTTCAAACGATTTTCTAGGCTGCAGTCTTTACAGAAGCAAATCACCACATCTTTCTCCAACAGAGCCACCAGGTAGGCTCAAACCGCCAACCTTTTGGTTAGCAGCTGAGCACTTAACTGTCACACCACCAGGCTCATATATATGTATGTCTTACTCGTCCTATTTCTTAGAGAACCCTACAACAGTCTGTGGCTAGGTCTACAGCCAGTTCGGTGGAAGGCAAATAGGTGGATGGATAGGTGGGTGAATGGATGAGTGGATGGGTGAGTGGGTGAATGGATGAATGAATAGGTGGATGGGCGGGTGAATGGATGAGTGGTTGGGTGAGTGGGTGGATGGATGAGTGGATGGATGGGTGAGTGGGTGAATGGATGAGTGGATGGGTGAGTGGGTGAATGGATGAATGAATAGGTGGATGGGCGGGTGCATGGATGAGTGGTTGGGTGAGTGGGTGAATGGATGAATGAATAGGTGGATGGGCGGGTGCATGGATGAGTGGTTGGGTGAGTGGGTGAATGGATGAATGAATAGGTGGATGGGCGGGTGCATGGATGAGTGGTTGGGTGAGTGGGTGAATGGATGAGTGGATGGATGGGGGAGTGGGTGGATGGATGAATGAATAGGTGGATGGGTGGGTGAATGGATGAGTGGTTGGGTGAGTGGGTGAATGGATGAGTGGATGGATGGGGGAGTGGGTGGATGGATGAATGAATAGGTGGATGGGCAGGTGCATGGATGAGTGGGTAGATGAATGAATGGATGGATGGGCAGGTGGATGGGTGAGTGGATGGATGAATGGGTGGGTGGTGGATGGATGAATGAATGGGTGGGTGAGCAGGACCCCATACACGTGGGTGCCTCTCCAAGATGGTGTCCTGCCCCTCACACCTGCACTGTTTCCCTCCCCTTCCCCCAGTCCCTCTTGCTATTCAGTCGCTCCCTGGACACCAATGGTGACTGCTCCCGTCTGGTGGCTGACAGCTGGCTGGAGCTCCAGCTGCCAAACCCTGAGAGTGCTGTCCAGCTCCTGGCAGCTGCCCTGCGGCTCCGTGCCCAGTGGGAAAGTGCCCTGGACCGGCAGCTAGCCCACTGTGCCCGGCAGCAGCTGGAGGAGGAGGAGGACCCGACAGTCGATGCCAAAGAGGTGGCAGCCCTGAGCAGGGACCTGCTGCAGTTCATGGCATCCAAGGTACCCGCCACTGTGACCAGAGGGGCTGCCCGCCACAGGGATTAAGACTCAGAAGGCCAGCTCCAGGCCACTCACTGTGGGCGCCTTCCCCCTCCTCTGAGGGCAGCACATTTGGGGGTTTTCAAGCCAGAGAGGCTAAATGACTCCTCCCAGGTCACACAGAGTAGGTCAGTGATGGAGCCAGCATCCCATCCCAGGAGCCTGCCTCCAGGGGCCATCCTGTGAACCATGGGCCTGTGCCACCTGCATCACTCACTCAGCAGATGTTTGCTAAGCACCTTCTGCATGTGTGGTACATGTCACTCCTATTTTAACAGTTAAGGGCTGCAGGATGTGAGAGGAGGCCATGAGGTTAGTGGAGGACAGAGGGCAACAACTGGACAGAGCAGATTTGAAACCAGACTCCCTAAGTGGGGAGTGGAGAATTGTTCCTGGGGTCGGAGAGAAGGGTGCAGTCCAGGATGACTTCCTGGAATAATGGAGGGACTTGAGGACAAAGGGGTGGTTACCCAGCGAGCCATGGAAAGGGGAATGAGGCTGACCTGGAGAGGACTGGAGGTGGAAGGGGCAACGTGGCCAGACTCAAGGTCAGGATATAGTCCAAACCAGCAACAGGGAGCAGGGGAAGGGTCTGGGGAAGGCAGTTGGGATGGGGAGGGAGCATTAGATACTCTGGTCATGAATGTCTGAAACCATGTTGTGACTGGCTCCCGTAACTGCAAAGTCCAGGGGAGGACTTCAGGCACATCTGGATCCAGGTGCTGATGGTGTGTCAGAATCCACATCCCACCATATTCTCTGTTTCCTCAGGTTCCCTACAGCCTCCGGCGGCTCACAGGGCTGGAAGTCCAGAACCTCTATGTGGGACCCCAGACCATCACGGCTGCCCCCAGTCTCCCTGGCCTCTTTGGCAGCCCTACCCTATCCCCCCACCCCACCAAGGGGGGCTACACAGTCAGTGACTTCCTCACCTACAACTGCCTCACGGTGAGCACAGATCCTACACTGGCCACTCACCCTTCTGCCCCTGAAGGTGGGATTTTAGGGATGCAGTCTCAGAATGGTGCCTGCCAGCCCCAAGGGCTTCTGGGAGGGTCCCAGGCTGGTGGGGTGGGGGGCATTGGGGCCCAGCCCTGACCACCTGCCTGCCGCAGAGCAACACTGACCTCTACAGCAACTGTCTCCGCACCTTCTGGACCTGCCCCCACTGTGGCCTGCACATGCCCCTCACACCTCTGGAGCGCATCACCCATGAGAACACCTGCCCCGAGGCCCTGCAGGGCGGCCCCCCAGGTGAGGGCGGGTGTGGAGGGCAGGCATTTGCGCTTCCTGTGCATCTGGGCATTCGCTGCACACTCTAGGGACTGACGACCTCAGCCCTCTGCCTCTGGCTGGGGCCACACAGCCTGGTCACAGAGACCCCACACCAGGGCGGCGAGGGCCTGGAGCCCTGCTCACTCTCACTTCTGTGGGTCTCTGTCTCTGACTCTGTGTCTGTCTCTCTTTGTTTGGTCTCTGTCTCTCTCTTCAGCCCTGTCTATCTCTCTGTGTCTGTGTCTCTTATCCCTTTTTTTTTTAATTGTGCGTGAGGTGAAAATTACAGAGCAAATTAGTTTCCCATCAAGTGTTTCATGGCCTTGCCTTCATTCCCCACAGTGTGTCAGCACTCCCCCCATTTCAGCCCTGGTTTCCCTGTTTCCTATTATCCTGATTTTCTACCCCTTCCTGCCTTCTCATCTTTGCTTTTGGGCAAATACTGCCCTTTTGATTGCATGTAAGTAATTGTTCTAAGGAGCAAGTTCCTCTCAGGTGCTGTTTATTTTATGGGCCCGTCCATTGTTTGGCGGGAAGGTGGTCTCGGGGAATGACTTTAGATCCAGGTCAGAAGAGTGTCTTAGGGCCATAGTTTCGGGGTTCTCTTACCGTTTTTCTGTCCAGCAGCCTCTCTGCCGTGGCCATGCCCACCGTGGTTGTCACCATGGGCAGCAGTGAGCAGGGCAGAGCAGGGCAGACCCCAACACAGCATCTGCCGCCGTGCCCCCCACACCTTATACCTGGTTGGCAAGCTGGATGGCAGGGCTGACGGTCCCCATCCAGGGGCTCAAGGCAGGCTTGGGGGGCGGTTTGTGTTTGCTGTCTGTCTCTTTTGGTCTGTGTCTCTTTGTCTCTCTCACCCCCTGAGAAGAGAGTATAGACTGGCCTGTGTATGGGCGTTAATCAAGGAAGACTTCCTGGAAGAGAAGCAGGAGTGAGTCCTTGATCCGCACAGGGCAGCGCCCGCTCACCACCTCTCCCCTCCCCTCCCTTAGGAGCTGAGGAGGCTGAACCCGAGCCCCTCCAGAAGGCTTCGGCCCTGCAGAGGCCCTACCACTGCGAGACTTGCCAGAAGGACTTTCTGTTCACGCCCACCGAGGTGCTGCGGCACCGGAAGCAGCACGTGTGAGCCGGGTGGGGGCCCTGCCCACCCCCACCCCCACCCCAGAACCAGGGCCAGGACCTTCGCCTGTACCCCAGTCGTGGCTCAGAGCTGCAGTCTCAGAGGGGAGAGGTGGGAATGCGTTAATAAAACTTTATATTCTGACTCGGACCTTTAAATCCCCAAACCGCAGCCCCACTACCCTCAGGATCCCGGCAGGAGGTCTGGCAGGGCGCCCTTTAGGATCTGCTCCTGCCCCATTGGAAAGCAGCAGCTGCCCCCGTTGGTCCTCCCCAGGGTCTAGCTTTCATCCCGCCTGCTGCAGGATGCTGTCTGTATGGGGGAGTTAAGGCGGAGCAGGGGCTTCTGGCGTCTACTTTCCGGGGCAGGGTCATGGCGCCTCTGGTGGCTGCTGTCTCCTGAGTCTCCACTCCCAGTGAACTAGGGAACCCCTAGAACTAGGGACCATCCATGTGGGGTGCTTTGAGAAGCCAGGTGGGCGAGTGTTTATGTTCCCACAGGACCACAGGTTACACCACGGAAACCCGCACACCACGCGGCCACCAGGGAGTGTTCCTTCTCCTGGTCCCACGGGCAGGTCCCAGCCCTTCCCTCGACTTCCAGCCGCGCCTCCCTCCTCCCTGACGCGCCTCCTGCCTGGGCCCAGGAGTACCCGCTGCTCTACTTCTCTTCTGCCTCCCTGTCTGCCCTTGCCAGGCTCCTTGGCTGCCTCCTCACCTCCCACTGGAAATGTAGCAGGCCCCGGGGTTTGTCCAAGGCCCTGCCCTGCCTTACCTCCTCCTGTGTTGTTGTTAGGTGCCGAGTCGGTGCCGGCTCATAGCGACCCTGTGTACAACAGAAGGAAACGCTGCCTGGTCCTGCACCATCCTCACAATCATTGCTATGTTTGAGCCCATTGTTGCAGCCACTGTGTCAATCTGTCTCATTGAGGGTCTTCCTCATTTTGCTGTCCTTCTCCAGGGACTGGTCCCTCCTGATAACGTGCTAAGTACATGGGACAAAGTCTCACCATTCTCGCATCTAAGGAGCATTCTGGCTGTACTTCTTCCAAGACAGATTTGTTTGTTCTTTTGGCAGTCCATGGAATATTCAATATTCTTCATCAACCCCATAATTCAAAGGCATCAATTCTTCATCTGTCTTCCTTATTCATCGTCCAGCTTTCCCATGTGTATGAGGTGATTGAAAATACCATGGCTTGGTCAGGCACAGAGCCCTGGTGGCGCAATGGTTAAGAGTTCAACTGCTAACCAAAAGGTGGGCAGTTCAAATCCACCAGCTGCTCCTTGGAAACTCTGTGGGGCAGTTCTACTCTGTCTTATTGGGTTGCTATGAGTCAGAATCAGCTCGACGGCAATGGTTTTGGTTTTTTGGTATTGTTTGGTTTAAAGAAGACTGCTGGGGATATTTCTGGTTTAAGGTTTAAAGATTATCTCAGGGCAGTAGTTTTGGGGTTCATCCAGCCCCCATAGCTCCAGAGAGTCTCCAATTCAATTGTTCTGACATCTGTCTTCATCTCAGCCAACCGCTCAGCAGTGTTTGACAGCTGATGACTGCCTCCTTTTCCCCAAGCCTAATCTCAGTTTCCTGCCCACAATGCCAAAGTAACCACATCATCTGGGGAAGCAAGTTGTGATTTGCTTTTAACCACCTGCCATGGAGCTGTTAGGGTGAGCACACCGTCTTTAGAAAATTATAAACATTTTATTGTGGCCCTCATCTCCAAAAAGTCTTGCCCTTTTCCGCCTATATTCTTTCCCAGTATACCTTCCTAAATTGATCTTGAATCTTGCCACCTCCTTCCCCTCCCTACAGCCTCTGCACTGGTCTCCAGTCTCCTTCCTTGTCTTCCCCACCTCCACTGTTACTGCCTCTAATCCACCCACCACGCAGCAGCTCAGGGGACAAAGCACAAACCCCTGTGTCCTTTCTTTGCCCAAAACTGTCAGAAGGCCAATTTGTGGTCTACATAGTTTACTGCCTCGGTAGCCATTAATTCCTCTTAGCTCCTGACTTGGCCGTTCCTATTTTGTCATCAGCCTCTCAGTGGTGGTGGTCACTCCTTGCCCATCCGGCCATGTCATATACGGTTTCCTGTGATAAAATTTCTCCCCTTTCCCATACTAATGCACTAGAAACTTTTAAACTGACCAGTAAGTCTTCAGCATGTGCTAACCCCAAGTCCCCACCCTACATGCCATACACAAGCCCTCTCCTACAGTTCCAGCTTGTTACCTTGTCCCTGGGTGCAACCCCCTGTGTGGCCCTGCGTCCAGGCGTGTGGTGGTTTCCTCTCTGACACCTGTGGGCGCTAAATTCTATGTGTTTTCTGTCATTCCTGTGTGAATCTCACTCTCTTGGGCTGCACCTGACAGACTGTCCAAGACACAAAATGTCTTAGGCTGGGTTCTCTAGAGAAGCAAAACCAGTAAAGTGTGTAAATATATATAGAGAGAGATTTATATCAAGGAAATGGCTGCCACGGTTGTAGAGGTTGGAACGTCCCAAGTCCATGGATGAGGATAGAGGCTTCTCCTGATTCACGTAGCCACAGGGGCTGGTGAACCCAAGATTGGTAGGTTGGAGAGGAGGGCTCTTGCTCACAGGCTTTGAAGACTGACGAATCCCAAGATTGGCAGGCAAGACTGCAGGTAAGCTGCTAGCTCAAGTCCCAAGAACTGGAGCTCAGATGAACAGGAGCCAGCTGCAGGATCCAGAACGAGCAAAAGCCCTAGAGCCTTGCCAGAACGTCCACCTATATTAGGATGCAGGTCACACACCCAGGGAAACTCCCTTTCAACTGATTGGCCACTCACAGCAGATCCCATCACGGGGGTTATCACATATCAGATCTCAACAGGGAAGTGATCACAACATTATATACTGCCGAAACACTGAGAATCATGGCCCGGCCAAGTCGACACACAATCTAAACCATCACACCCACAAACCAAAAAAATCAAACCGACTGCCATCAAGTTGATTCCAACTCCTAGCGACTCTATATGACAGAGTAGAACTACCCCATAGGGTTTCCAAGGCTGTAATCTTTATGGAAGCAGACTGCCACATCTTTCTCCTGCAGAGCGGCTGGTGGGCTTGAACTGCTGACCTTTCGATTTGAAGCCAAGCACTTAACCACTGCACCACCAGGGCTCCTTAAGTCACCCACCAAAAACCAAACCCATTGCCAGTGAGTCAATTCTAACTCATAGCGACCCTATACAACAGATTAGAACTACCCCATAAGGTTTTCAAGGAGAAGTTGGTGGATTTGAACTACCAACCTTTTGGTTAGCAGCCATAAAGCTCTTAACCACTGCACCACCAGGGCCTCAAGACATCTACAGACCCCCCTTAAAACTTAGTACAAAAACCATTCTATGACAATGGAATATTATCCAGCCATAGAAAGGAATGGAGGAACCTTGAAAACGTGATGCTAAGTGAAAGAAGCCAATCACAAAAGTCCACGTATCTTATGATTCCATTGATATGAAATGTCCAGAATAGGCAAATCCAGAGAAACAGAAAGTAGATTAGTGGTTGCCTAAGGGATGAGGAGCTGGAGGGATGGGGAGTGATGGCTGAGAGGTGTGGATTTCTTTTTGTGATGATGAAAACGTTCTAAAACTGATTGTGATGATGGATATACAACTGTGAATGTACTATAAGGATTGAATTGTACACTTCAAATGACTGGGTTTTATGGTATATGACATATCTCAACAAAGCTGTTACAAAAAACAAAACAAAGACAAAAAACAAAAACATTCCATAGCTCCCCGGTGCCCTCTAGAGGGAGCCCTGGCTCATTTTCTGCCCCTCAAGGCTGTGCAAGGCCAGACTCCTGCTCACGGCTCCCCCACTCCTCACCCTCATGGGGTCCCTTCAACCACAATGGTGGCTTCATGCTCTGCACCTGTGCGCCTTCGTTTTCCCCTGCCCCAGTGGCGTCACTAAGGCAGAATGGGGGATGCAGACCACACTAGGTGAGACTGTCAGAGGGGGTGACACAAAATGACTGTCTATAAAATTTCAGTGCAGCGTTTCAGTAGAAATTTATTATTTTTTATAAAAATAGCCCTGTAGTTAGTTATAACAACAAAAACATTTTTTGTAAGCCCAGCTTATGCGTATCAATATATCTACAAGGCTGTATGCTAATTTACTTTTTGAACCTTCTAATGCATTCCAGCCAGAGCTGTCATTATTACTTAATTACTATGCTGCTTTTAATCGGGTGGTTTCGTCAGCACACGCTACAAGCACACGATGTTTTCGTTGCTGCAGATGTTTTTATAGTCACTGATTTTGTCAAATTTTCTGGTGTTTTAGCTACAATATTATGGTAGTTAGTATTTGTGTACCTATCTCAATAACTTTTTTGAGAATGAAATAAAGGAAAAGAAGGAGTGCTATATGGGAATTATGATTTTTGAGTGTCTTAGGCTGGGTTCCCCCACACATCTGTCAGTTTGTCGTACTGTAGGGGCTTGCGTGTTGCTGTGATGCTGGAAGCTATGCCACCGGTATTCAAATACCAGCAGGGTCACCCATGGCGGACAGGTTTCAGCTGAGCTTCCAGACTAAGACAGACTAGGAAGAAGGACCCTGTGGTCTTCTGAAAAGAATTAGCCAGTGAAAACCTTATGAATAGCAGTGAAACATTGTCTGATATAGTGTTGGAAGATGAGCCCCTCAGGTTGGAAGGCACTCAAAGTACGACTGGGGAAGAGCTGCATCCTCAAAGTAGAGTTGGCCTTAATGACGTGGATGGAGTCAAGCTTTTGGGACCTTCATTTGCTGATGTGGCATGACTCAAAATGAGAAGAAACAGCTGCAAACATCCATTAATAATTGGAACGTGGAATGCATGAAGTATGAATCTAGGAAAACTGGAAATCATCAAAAATGAAATGGAATGCATAAACATTGATATCCTAGGCATTAGTGAGCTGAAATGCACTGGTATTGGCCATTTTGAATCAGATAATCATATGGTCTACTATGCCAGGAATGACAACTTGAAGAGGAATGGAGTTGCAGTCATCTTCAAAAAGAACATTTCAAGATCTATCCTGAAGTACAACGCTGTCAGTGATAGGATAATATCCATACGCCTACAAGGAAGACAAGTTAATATGGCTATTATCCAAATTTATGCACCAACTGCTAAGGCCAAAGAAGAAGAAATTGAAGATTTTTACCAACTTCTGCATTCTGAAATTGATCAAACCTGCAGTCAAGATGCATTGGTAATTACTGGTGATTGGAATGTGAAAGTTGGAAACAGAGAAGAAGACTTGGTAGTTGGAAAATATGGCCTTGGTGATAGAAATGATGCTGGAGATCATGTGATAGACTTTTGCAAGACCAGCGACTTCTTCACTGCAAATACCTTTTTTCACCAACATAAACGGTGACTATACACATGGACCTCGCCAGATGGAATACACAGGAATCAAATCAACTACATCTGTGGAAAGAGATGATGAAAAAGCTTAAAATCATGAGTCAGAAGTAGGCCAAGGGCTGACTGGAACAAACCATCAATTGCTCATATGCAAGTTCAAGTTGAAACTGAAGAAAATTAAAACAAGTCCATGAGAGCCAAAGTACAATCTTGAGTATATCCCACCAGAATTTCAAGACCTTCTCAAGAATAGATTTGACGTGTTGAACACTACTGACTGAAGCTGAGATGAGTTGTGGAATGACATCAATGACATCACACATGAAGAAAGCAAGAGGTCATTAAAAAGACAGGATAGAAAGAAAACACCAAAATGGATGTCAGAAGAGACTCTGAAACTTGCTCTTGAACGTCGAGTAGCTAAAGCAAATGGAAAAAATGATGAAGTAAAAGAGCTGAACAGAAGTTTTCAAAGGGTGGCTCAAGAAGACAAAGTAAAGTATTATAATGACATGTGCAAAGACCTGGAGATAGAAAACCAAAAAGGAGGAACATGCTGGACATTTCTCAAGCTGATAAAACTGAATAAAAAATTCAAGCCTGGAGTTGCAATATTGAAGGATTCTACGGGGGAAAATATTAAACGACATGGGAAACATCGAAAGAAGATGGAAGGAATACACGAATTCACTGTACCAAAAAGAATTGATCGATGTTCAGCCATTTCAAGAGGTAGCATATGATCAGAAACCAATGGTACTGAAGGAAGAAGTCCAAGCTACACTGAAGGCATTGGTGAAAAACAAGGCTCCAGGAATTGACATAATACCAACTGAGATGTTTCAACAAACAGATGCAGTGCTGGAAGTGCTCACCTGTCTATGCGAAGAAATTTGGAAGACAGCTACCTGGCCAACTACCTGGACGAGATCCATATTTATGCCTATTCCCAAGAAAGGTGATCCAGCCAAATGTGGAAATTATCACACAATTTCATTAATATCACACGCAAGTAAAATTTTGCTGAAGATCATTCATAAGTGGCTGCAGCAGTATATTGACACAGAACTGCCAGAATTTCAAGCTGGATTCAGAGGAGGACATGGAACCAGGAATATCATAGCTGATGTCAGAGGGATCCTGGCTGAAAGCAGAGAATACCAGAAAGATGTTTACCTGTGTTTTATTGACTATGGAAAAGCATTCGACTGTGTGGATTATAACAAATTATGAATAATGTCTTAGTTATCTAGTGCTACTGTAACAGAAATGCCACAAGTGGATGGCTTTAACAAACAGAAGTTTGTTCTATCATAGTCAGTAGGCTGGAAGTCCAAATTCAGGGCATCAGCTCCAGGGGAAGGCATTCTCTGTTGGCTCTGGAGGAAGGTTCTTGTCATCAATCTTCCCCTGGACTAGGAGCTTCTCCGTGCAGGAACCCTGGGGCCAAAGGAAACGCTGTGCTCCCAGCACTGTTTTCTTGGTGATATGAGGTCGCCCACTCTCTGCTTGCATCCTTTCCTTTTATCTCTTGTAAGATAAAAGGTGGTGCAGGCTACACCCCAGGGAAATTCCCTGTACATTGGATCAGGGATGTGACCTTAGTAAGGGTGTTAGAATCTCACCCTAATCCTCTTTAACATAAAATTACAATCACAGAATGGAGGACAACCACACAATACTGGGAATCATGGCCTAACCAAGTTGACACATATTTTGGGGGGACGCAATTCAATCCATGACAGATAACATTGAAGAGAATGGGAATTCCAGAACACTTAATTGTGCTCATGAGGAACCTGTACATAGATCAAGAGGCAGTTGCTCAAACAGAGCAAAGAGATACTGTGTGGTTTAAAGTCAGGAAAGGTGTGTGTCAGGATTGTATCCTTTCATCATATTTATTTAATCTGTATGCTGAGCAAATAATCTGAGAAGCTGGACTATATGAAGAAGAACAGGGCATCAGAATTGGAGGAAGACTCATTAACAATCTGCGATATGCAGATGACACAACCTTGCTTGCTGAAAGTGAAGAGGACTTGAAGCAGTTACTAATGAAGATCAAAGACCACAGACTTCAGTATGGATTACACCTCAACATAAAGAAAACAAAAGTCCTTACAACTGGATCAGTAAGCAACGTCATGATAAACATAGAAAAGACTGAAGTTGTCAAGGATTTCATTTTACTTGGATCCATAATCGACACCCATGGAAGCAGCAGTCAAGAAATCAAAAGATGCATTGCATTGGCAAATCTGCTGCAAAAGACCTCTTTAAAGTGCTGAAAAGCAAAGACATCACCTTGAAGACTAAGGTGTGCCTGACCCAAGCCATTGTGTTTTCAGTTGCCTCATATGCATGTGAAAGCTGGACGATGAATAAGGAAGACCAAGGAAGAATTGATGCTTTTCAATTGTGGTGTTGGCAAGGAATATTGAATATACCATGACCTGGAAAAGAATAAACAAATCTGTCTTGGAAGAAGTACAGCCAGAATGGTCCTTAGAGGCAAGGATGGCGAGAGTACGTCTCACATACTTTGGATGTGTTGTCAGGAGGGATCAGTCCCTGGAGAAGGACATCATGCTTTGTAAAGTAGAAGGTCAGCAAAAAAGAGGAAGACCCTCAATGAGATGGATTCACACTGTGGCTGCAACAGTGGGCTCTAGCATAACAGAGATTATGAAGATGGCACAGGACTGGGTGATGTTTTGTTTGTTCATAGGATCGCTATGAGTCAGAACCAACTCAACAGCACCTAACAACAACAATAGGCAGAGTTCTCTAGAGGAGCAAAGCTAGTGAAGTGTATATGTGTGTGTGTGTGTGTGTGTAGAGAGAGAGAAAGAGAGATATATCTCAAGGAAATGGCTCATGTGGTTGTAGAGGCTGGCAAGTCCCAAGTCCTTGGGTCAGGCATCAGGCTAGAGGCTTCTCCTGACTCATGTAGCTGCAGGGGATGATGAACCCAAGATCAGCAGGTCAGATGGCAGGTTGCTGGCTCACGGGCTGCAGAGGCTGACAAATCCCAAGATCAGTAGGCAATATGGCAGGCCACTGGCTCAAGTCTGAAGAACCAGAGGTCAGATGATGATGAGCCAGACGCAGGATCCAGAGCAAGCAAGCAAGCTTTGCCAGAACATCCGTATATATATTGGATGCAAGCCACACCCTCAAGGAAACTCCCCTTACAACTGATTGGCTGATCACATCAGATCACATCATGGAAGATGACTACATGATAACATAACTGCCAAATTACATCATTACCTAACTGCCAAAATACATCATTACATAACTGCCAAACCACTGAGACTCATGGCCCAGCCAAGTTGACACACAACCTTAAACACCACAATGAGTAATATTAGTACAAAAAACATTACTAAGGATTCTGTATGGTCTGGTACTGGAAGAGATCCATTGGAGGGAGGTGGCACCATGAGTTACCACACTGGGTGACACCAACTCTAGTGAAGCCACTGTCCTGCCCCACCTGCTTCTCTTCTTCAGCCTACCACACACCTCATCATCCTTCCAGTCTCAGCTCTGCCATCCTTCCTCCACCCACCCTGACCGCCAGAGTGTCCACTCCAAACAGGGTCTTGGTTCAGCATGGTGGGGCTTGGATTGGTCTTAGGGATAGGTGCCTGGAATTCTGAGGCACCTGAGCTGATGACCCAGAGTCATACATTTGTGGACACACAGTGCACAAAAGGACACAGAGCCACACACACAGACACTGCCATGGACACCTACAAGGCAGCCCCCAATTATAAACCTCATTTTGCCACAGAATCCCAACCAGACACACATAACTCACAGTCACGCCTACACTAAAGACACAACATCACACACACACACACACACACACACACACACACACACACACACAGCTATGGACCATACAAGGTGGCCCTCAATTATAAAGACTCACTTTGTCACATGACCCCAACCACATTCACCCCCACACAGAAACACACACAAAGACACACAACCTAGGCAAAGACACAACATCACATACACAGACACAGCTATGGGCCATACAAGTCGGCCCCCAGTGGTATCACACTTTGCCCACCATCACAACCAGACACAGACACACCCAGTCTCACAGACACCCTCCCACAGACACACCTCCTACACAGAGACACAACGTCACACACACACTGCCATGGGCCCATAGAAAGTGGCCCTGAATGACACAGACACCCTTCGTCACACTGTCCCAGCCAGATGCACACAGCAACACCCAAAGTCTGGTAGTCACAGACACAGCCACAGAACCCATGCCACAGCACAGTGTCACAGGCATGGACAGAACCATTCCCCAGTGACACCCACACATACAGGCACATGCGGCTACATTCAATAATGGGTCGCCCTCTCAGGCCAACCATGGATACACTCGTGGTGATGCCAATTACAGATACCCCTTACACACACACACACACACACACACACACACACGAACACACGAACCCCCACATTCAAGATCTGTAACAACAGTAGACACACAGCTGTCACAGACAAACACACTGCACCCCAGAGCCACGCAGCCCCCTTCACATCACTCCCAGACCCCTGCTCCTGCCGGCCACTCCCCGGCGGCCCCTCCCACTCCAAGATACACACCCTCCACGCTGCCCAGAGTTCAGGGTCCAGCTGCAGGTTATTTACCCCAGGAAGTGGGGGAGGTATTTTTAGTTACAATTAACCTCCTGCCCAATTTCCCTCCTCCCGGGTGGCGAAGCCCATTGGTTTAATTAGAGAGGATTAAGTGAGAGGAATTTCCAGTCTCAGGGAGAAGGTAGGGAAGGGTGGAGGGGAGTGGCCCCTCCCCCACCTCTCCCGTGTCCTGTGTTCCCCTCCTCCACCAGCAGCTGAGACCCTTCCCGTCCAACGCAGGGGCTGCGTGATTAATGCAACTGTTTTCTCCTGAAGTAGCCCTCAGAGCTGCCCCCTCCCCCATGACCCTTCCCCCACCTGCCTTCAAAGTGGAGGGGGTGGGCTCTCTGGAAGCCCTTCCTGCTGTCTGTCATCCATCCCACGTAAGTCCTAAGTTTAACCCGTTGCCCTCAGGTCGATTCTGGCTCATGGTGCTCCCATGTGTGTCAGAGTACAACTGTGTTCCATAAGGTTTTCAGTGGTTGATTTTTCAGAAGCAGGCCTTTCTTCCAAGATGCCTCTGGGTGGACTCAGACCACCAACCTTTCAAATAGTGGCTGAGCATGATAACCGTTTGCGTCACCCAGGGACTCCCCTGAGGAGTTTAGGGGAGAAACAAACACCAAAACAGTATCTAACCCAGAAAATAGTTCATTGTTATTTTGGCCTTCGGAAATCATAGTCTTAGAATTCTATCAAAACCAACAGGCTGCAAGCAGAGTGGTTAGCACACAGGCTCCAGAGCCAAGCTGCTGGGTTCGAATCCAGCTCCACAGTCTCCAGCTGTGTGAGCCCTAGGGAGGGATTTCACCTCTCTGGGCCTCAGTTTCCCCATCTGGAATATGAGAGCAATGACTGTACCCATCTCCTGGGACTGTTGGTCAGTATAAAGTCCCTAGTAGAGTGCCCAGAACACTAAAGGGTTAAATGAAAACGTGAAAGTAACAGCCCCCACTCCCATCCCGTACCCTTGCTCTATTTTTTTAATGACATTTGTTGTCTTCTAACACTAAGACTAAAAGAGGAAGACCCTCAACAAGATGGATTGACACAGTGGCTGCAACAGTGTGCTCAAACATAGCAATGATGGCGAGGATGGCACAGGACCAGGCAGTGTTTCCTTCTGTTGTACACAGGGTTGCTATGAGTCAGAACTGACTCGACAACACCTAGCAACACCAAGAAGACTAAATGATGTACTGTACTTACTTATTTGGTTTATCATCGTCTCCTCCACCACAGCATTAGCCCCCAGAGGGCTGTGACACGTTCACTGCTCTCTTCAGCCCAAGAATTGGCAGAGAGGAGGAGCTCCAGAAATACTGGTTGCAAGAATAAATGAATGAATAGATGACAGCACCCAGTCTTGTTATCTGTGTGGAGTCAGTCCCCAGCTCATGGCGATACCATGCACAAAGGAACGAAATGCTGCCCGGTCCTGCGTCATGCCAGTAATCCAGTGTGGCTCAGACCATTGTGCTCCATAGGGTTTTTGTCGGCTGATTTTCAGAAGCAGATCACCAGGCCTTTCTTCCTAGTCCTTCTTAATCTGGAAGCTCTGCTGAAACCTGTTCAGCATCATAGCGACACGCAAGTCTCCACTGACAGGTGGTGGCTGCGCATGAGGTGCATTGGCCAGGAGTCTAACTGGGTCTCCAGCATGGAGGGCAAAAAGTCTACCACTGAACCACCACTGCCCTGCTTGGGGATGGTCGCAGGCTCCAGGTCACTGCAGTGATGGAGGAAGACACCAGAAACCAAACCAAACTCATTGCCGTCAAGTCGATTCCGATTCATAATGACCCTGTAGGACGGAGTAGAACTGCCTCGTACGGTTTCCAAGGCTGGAAAGCTTTACGGAAGCATATTGCCACATCTTTCTCCCACAGTGCGGCTGGTGGGTTTGAACCGCCAACCATTTGGTTAGCAGCCAAGTACCTAACCACTGCACCACCAGGGCTCAGGGCTGAGGTTCAAACCAATAATGAAACAGGCAAAGGGGTGACAGAGAGAATTCCGTGGTGTAGGGGGCAGTTAGGAGGACAAGAAATGGGGCAATGAGAGAGTGACTGGAGGTGGGGTGTAGCTGCTTCTCTCAAGAGGTGACCTCTGAGCTGGGAAAGGTGTCCTGGGCAAAGGGAACAGCCAAGACCCTGAAGGGGGACTGAGCTGGTCATTTTCCACCAACAAGTGTCCAAATCGAAGCAACTCAGACCCCGCATTGAGCTTCGTTGTGTCTTGGGAGGAGACTAACAAGAGTCGTCAGACCCTGGAGTCTGCAGCATCTGGGGTTCAGATGAGGGATGTTTGACCAGTGTCTGCCTTGTGTGGGGCTGTGGCCTCTGTGGGTCTGAGTAGCTCACCCGGGAGGACCTGGCACCTTGGAGGTGGTGAATATACTGACTGGACGAATTGTATGTGGACAAAAATCTCACAGTTAGATTTTTAGAAATTGGGTCTCCTCGAGGGCAAGAATGTGCCAGTATTAGTCATCTAGTGCTGCTACAGCGGAAATACCACAAGTGGATGCCTTCAACGAACAGAAGTTTATTCTCTCACAGTCTGCTAGGCTAGAAGTCCAAATTCAGGATGTCAGCCCCAGAGGAAGGCTTTCTCTCTCTGTCGGCTCTGGGGGAAGGTCCTTGTCATCAATCTTCCCCTGGTTTAGAAGCTTCTCAACACAGGGACCCCAGATCCAAAGGATGCACTATTCTGGCTCTTGTTTTTTGTTGGTATGAGGTCCCCCTGTCTCTCTGCTCGCTTCTCTCTTTTATATCTCAAAAGAGATTGACCTAAGACACAACCTAATCTTGTAGATTGAGTCCTACTTCATTAACATAACTGCCACTAATCCTGCCTCATTAAAGTTATAGAGGGAGGATTTTACAATGCATAGGAAAATCACATCAGATGACAAAATGGTAGATGATCACATAATGCTGGGAATCATGGCCTAGCCAAGTTGACACACATTTTTGGAAGACACAATTCAATCCATGACACTGCCCCCTCACCTCTGTCATCACAGGCTGTTATGGGTTGAATTGCATCCCCCAAAAAGATATGTCCAAGTCCTAACTCCTGTACCTGTGGACGGGACTTGTTTGGAAACAGGGTCTTTGAAGATGTTACCAGTTAACATGAGGTCCATAGCGTTTTCAATGGTTGATTTTTTGAAAGCAGATTTCCAGGCCTTTCTTCCTAGTCTGTCTGTGTCTGGAAGCTCTGCTGAAACCTGTTCAGCATCATAGCAACACACAAGCCTCCACTGACAGGCCGGACAGTGGCTGTGCATGAGGTGCGTTGGCCGGGAATTGAACTCGGGTCTCCTGCATGGAAGGCAAGAATTCTATGGAGTAGGAGTGGATCCTAATCCAATCTGAGTGGTGTCCTTATAAAAGAGGAGAAGAGACACAGATGCAGATGAAGATGGCTATGTGATAATGGAGGCAGATGCAGCTGCAAGCCAAGGAACGCCAAGGGTTGCTGGGAGCCACCAGAAACTAGGAGAGAGGCATGGAACAGATTCTCCCTCAGAACACCCATAAGGAATTAGCATGGCTGATACCCTGATTTGGAACAAAATACCAACCCACAGAACAAGGAGCTAAAGACACCACTGTGGTTTTAAGCCACTGAAAATTGGGGCAGCTTGTTACACAGCAGTAGCTAACTGATACAACAAGAGTGCCCAAGGGGCGAGCGGGGTAAGAACTCTCCAGTATGATTATCATTAGCGATTCATCAGCTTCCAGTTGACTGATGAGAATTTGAAATCTGGGAAGAAACACAAGGACTCAGACTGGTGGCTTTTTGTTTTTAAGACTTTATTGTTAGAAAAAGAAAAGTAGAAGACGTCAGTGAAGGGAGGTAAGGAGAGAGAAGGGGAATGGTTGGGAGGGTGAAGGGAACCTTCCCCAAAATGTCGGATCCTGGCCCTCCTTCCTTGACAGACCAGCCCCACCCCAACCCCTTCTCTGTCCTGGAGGTGGGGCTTCCAGCCACCATCTTCTGAAGACCCAGGCCCAGGATCTCAGCTCCAGCCTGCAGAGGTGAGGGCAGAAGCAGGGCTCACAGCCTGGAGGCCCTAACTTTGTCCTTGAGAGACTCTCAGAGGAGCATTGAGGCCCCCATGTCCCAGCGGGGCCCCAGGGAGGTAGGCGTTGCATGGGGGGGCCTTGGGAGGTGGGGTCCTGAAGCCAGAGAACCAGGTGGGAACTGGGATCAGATGTGAGCCTGGGAGTCACAGTCCAGAGGCTGGGGTCTGTGGAGAGGGGAGGAGAGGCCGAATCAGAAGGTGGGGAGGGGGTCCACCCCATAACAGCCCCTCTGAGAAAGTCCCCACCAGCCCCAAAGTGAGAGCGATGTGGGCAGAGCAACTGAGGGGAAAGACAGGGAGAGAGAAAGGAGTGGGATTGTCAGAGAGCCACAGAGGAAGAGAGAGAGACAAAGGGGATGGGACAAACTGAAAGACTGAGAGACTGATAGGGAGAGACAGACAGCCACAGAGGGTGAGAGACAGAGAGACAGAGAGAGGCACAGAGGGAGAGAGAGGCAACCAGAGAGGGAGAGAAAGAGAGAGAAGGAGAGGAAGGAACAGAGAGAATACGAGAGAGTCAGAGAGACACAGAGTAACAGAGGAAGAGGGAGAATCAGAATAGAAATGGGGGAGGGAGCAAGACAGACAGAGATGAAGAAAGAGACAGAGAAAGACAAGGCAAGTGAAAGAAAGAGAGACAGAAGAGAGATTCTGAGACAATGAGACCAGAGGTCACCAGGGGCTGGGAGGAGGGAGAATGGGGAGGTACTGCTTAGTGGGTACAGGGTTTCTGTTTGGGGGGATGAAAAAGTTTTGGAAGTAGATGGTGGTTGTGGTCATACAATATGGTGAATATAATTAATGCCACTGAGGTGTATGGCTAAAAGGGCAAATTAAAAAGTTTTTATTGTGGTGAAAATATACATAACAATGCATACGCCATCTCAACAGTTCCTATATGTACAATTCAGTGACATTGATTACATTCTTCAAGTTGTACAACCATTCTCACCATCCTTTTCCAAATGATTCCACCACCGTTAACATAACCTCAGTGCCCTAAAATGGCCAATTTTATGTTACATATACTTTGTTGTTGTTGTTGGGTGCCGTTGAGTTGATTCCGGCTCAGAGCGACCCTATATGACAGAGTAGAACTGCCCCGAAGCGTTTTCTAGGCTGTAATTTTTATGGGAACAGATCATCAGGTCTTTTCTCCAGCAGAGCCGCTGGTGGGTTTGAACCACCAACCTTTTGGTTAGCAGCTGAGTGTTCAACCATTGTGCCACCAGGGCTCCTTATATATACTTTACCACAATAAAATTTAAAGAGAGAGAGAATATCAGAAATGAAGACGTAGAAAGAAAAACTGAGGCATACAGACAGGGAGAAAGACAAGGACAAAGAGAGAGAGGGGGAGGGAGAGACAGGAAAGGGAAGAGAGAAATGGGAGTGAGGAAAGACAGCCACTGGGGAGCCGAGAGAATAGGCTGGGAAGCTCCCACTGCCTTGTAGCTCCTGTCCCCAGTGGCTAACTGGCACTCAGACCAGGCCACGCCAGTCACAGCGATTGGTCACTGTGGAGAGTCCCTCATTTGCCACCACGCCTGGACGAACCCCTCTTCTTCCCAAGCCAAACGTCCAGCACCCTCCTCCATCACTAAGCTCTGCCCCGTTTCCACTCCCCTGTCGCCCTGGCCTTTCACTCACCCACCCCACCCAGCCTGCCTCAGCCCTACCCAAGTCCTCCCTCCCTTATATGTGTGTGGTCAGGGTATGTCTCATAGACATGCGATTTCTAAGTACTCTGGGCATTTGCATATGCTGTTCCCTCTGCTGGAAATTCATCTTCTACCTCTATCTGCCCACTCTCCTGGTCTCAGCTACAAAGTCCTCTCTTCCAGTCTAGGTCAGATGCCCCCTCCTCCAGGAAGCCCTCCCTGACTCTGCTGAGTTATTAGACACCCCCTCTGGGGTCCCCAACCCCAGCCCTGCCCATTCTGGGTCATCATTGTCTGGAGATGGGTCTGTCTTCTCCACTGCACTATGAGCCCCATGAGGGCAGACCTGGGTTGTCTTGGTCACTGCTGGGTCCACAGCACTGCCCAGCACAGGGCAAGGCACTGAAGGGCTCAGAGAATGTGTGTTGAATGAATAGAGATGCTAAACTAAGGAGTTTGGACTTTGTCCAGAGGGCACTAGGGAGCCACAAGTTTTCACTGAGGGGGCGTCAAGATCTGTGCTTTAGAAACTCCAGGCTGCCTCTCAGCCCTGGGCCTTTGCACGTGCCGTTCCCTCTGACTTTCTGAGCTGTGTGAACCTGCGCAAGTGACCTCTTCTTTCTGAGCCTCAGTTTTCTCGTCTGCAAAATGAAAATAATAATAGTCTCTCTCTCTCGGGTTGTTGTGACAACCAAATGGGAAGATGCTCTAGAAAGTACAGCCACAATACCAGGCCAGAGGAAAGTCTCAAAACCTAGAAGAGGAGAATACACCCCACTACCTTGTCCCCCACTTCTGCCTGACAGGCTCCTATCCATCCTTCAATGCCCCTACTTAGAGGTCACTTCCTTCAGGAAGTCTTCCCTGATGGCCCACAGCAAGCTGGTGACTCCCTACTCTGGGTAAGCTACATTTTATTGTTTCAGCTGTTGCACTGGTTTCTGATGGCTCTTTCTCCACAAGACTAGAAGCTTCTCAAGAGTATGACCCTCCCTGATGCATGTCAGGCCCTGGAATGGAGCCAGGGTTGATGCATGCTTTGAGAATGGATAGATGGTGGTTTGGGTGGGTAGGTAGGTGGGTGAATGCACAGATAAATGGGTGGATGTATGAGTGGGTAGGTGGATGGATAAATGGATGTGTAGTGGGTGGATGGATTAGTGTAGAGGTAGGAACATGGGTGAGTGGATGACGGATGGATAAATATCTGAGTGGATGGATGGATGGATGGATGGATGGATGGATGGATAGATGGATGGGTGGGTGGATGAGTGGATGGATGGATGGATGGATGATCTTCCCACCAAGCCTTGGTGGATCCTGTCCTGTCTTCCCCAAGATGGGCCCACTACCAGAATGTGGAGACCTTAGGAAGGTTTGAAAGTTGCCATAACCCTCAACCCTTTCCCCCCAGACCTTGGACACTCACACATTTCCTGAATCCAGCCTCTATAGATAATGCCACTCTCCTTCTAAGTTCAAACTTATCCCCATCGATCCTGGAAAATAAAATTATGTTCATCCATAGAAGGAGTAGTGGGTCTTCACCAGACACCCCCATATGCTTCTAGGTCCCTCCTGCCCCTTCTTTCACCAGGTGACCTTCTATCATGACACATGGAGGCATCTTTCCAGGGGGCTGTTGTTGTCAGCCGCTGTTAAGTGGGCTCAACTCATGGTGATCCCAGCACAACGGAATAAAAGGTTGCCTGCTCCTATGCCATCCCCATGATCGGTTGTGGTTCAGACTGTTGTGATCCATAGGGTTTTCACTGGCTTAGTCCATCTAAGTCTGGAAGCTCCACTGAAACCTGTTCAGCATCATAGCGACACACAAGCCTCCAGTGACAGATGGGTGGTACTGTGCATGAGGTGCATTGACCAGGAATCAAACCTGGGGCTCCCACTGAACCACCAATGCCTCATAGTGATCCTTTAAGGAAGGGAGGAGCCTTCGAATGTGGTGGTTGGAGCCTGAAGATGTGAACTATGCAAGGAAAAGGTGGAGACCAGGGAATCTGTATTTGCATCTTCCACTCCACTGTTATGCAAATGAATATACTACATTATTCATGAACTTAATCCCAGAGGGTGGAACAGCCTGATTTAGAGGAGGGGCCTGGCATGCCAGGGGTGTGGCTTATCCTAGGCAGCAGGGCCTTACCTGACAGCCTGCTGGTCATATGTGGCTGAGTCTCTGTGTAGCCCCCCACAGGCTGGCCTTCTGGGCTGAAAGCTGCACCCTGCCCTGTGGAGGGGATTGAGGGGTGCAGACCGAGCCCCAGGATGCCTGGGTCCTGGCTTTGACACTCCCCGGGGAGCTCCGGGCCTTCCCTCCCCACCTTCTCCCTTTACCTGTGCGGTTGGATTGATCAATCATTGGCTGTACAATCCGTCTCCGGGCGTTAATGAACCTGGGTGGGCATCATGGAGATGGAGGGGGTGTAAAGAGAGTGGGACAGGAGCAGAGAAGAGCACACGCAGAGACAGAGAGAGCTGGGAAGAGAGGATGGGGGAAGGGGAGGCCAAGAAGGCGCGAGGGAGGAGAGGCTCCAAGAGGCTGCGGGGCCACCTTCAGCACCACGGACAGCGCCCGGCTCCCGTGGCGGGCGGCTCCACCCTCCCAGGTCTCCTTTCTGGTCACTCACCAGTTGTTGACCTGCAGGATAGTGAGCCCTGTGTCTTGTGCCAACTGTTTCTTCTGCTCCTCCGAGGGGTAGGGGTGCTGCGGCCACCAGCAAGAGTCATCCTGTCTGCCCGCCCGCCGTCTGGTCCCCAAGGCCTGCCAGGCCCCTGGGGACTGCAGCTCTGGGCTGTGGCAGGACCGGGGAGCCAGCGCAGTGGAGCTCCTCTGTGCTCCCAGGGGCCCAGCGGAGGCCAAGCACTGCCAGACAGCTCCGGGCAATTACACCCGAGGTGACCCGCCTCTTCCAGCAATTAGAGGCTAATTGCAGGCCCTCGTTAGGGAGCTTGCTGGGGGGCGGGTTCCACCGGAGGCGGAGGCGCAACGCAGGGAAGGGAAGCGGAGCCCCGGGCCAGCCCGGCCAGCCCTCCTCCGGGCCCAGCCCACCTCCGGGCCCAGCCCTCTCTGGCTTTCTCCATCAAGGTCTCTGTGCGCCCCTCTCCCTGTTCCTGTTCCTCTCTCTCACTTAATCTCTCCCTGTGTCTGTTTCTTCCTCCTTCCCTCCTTGCCCCTTTCTCTCCCTCCCTCTTTCTCTAGGTGTCTCTGTCTCCCTCTTTCTGTCTCTCTGTCTCCCTCTGTGTCTCTTTCTCTGGGTTTCAGCCCCTCCCTGCCCTGTTTCTTTCTTTCTCTGTGGCTCTACGACTTCATTCCTCCCTGTGTCTGTGTCTTTCTCCCTCCCTCCGTCTGTCTCTCTGTGTGTCTCTCTCTGTTTTGCTGTCTCTTGTCTCTGTGTTTCAGCCTCTCCCTGTATCTGTCTCGTTCTCTCTGTGTCTGTTTCATCCTCTCCCTGAATCTCTGTGTGTCTCTGTGTGTGTGTGTCGTCTCTATCTCTCTGTGTCTCTGTGTTCCACCCTCGCCCTGTAACTCTCCGTGTTTCTGTCTTTCTCTACGGTTCCCTCCTTGCCTCTGAACTTCTGTTTTTCTCTCAGTCTCTGCCCCTTGGTGACTCAGGTCTCTCCTTGTCTGTCCTGCTCTGATTCAGTCTCCCCAGACCTCTCTGTATCTCTGCGTTGCAGCCTCTCCCTGTCGCTCTCTCTATCTGTATTCTTCAGTCTCTCTGAGGGAGTGTGGTGCAAAGGTTAAGGCCACACTGCTGTGTTTGAACCCACTTCTGGCTGTGTGACCTTGGGCAAACCCCCTAACCTCTCTGTGCCTCAGTCCCCTCAAAGCAAAAAGGAGATACTCATAGCCCCTCCCTCACAGGGTATGTTTGGATGGGTGGTGGACGGGTGGATGACTGATGGATGGATAAATAGATGGATGCATGGGTGGGGAGATTATAGAAAGAACTGAATGAGTTAAACACCCTAAGCAGCTAAGAGTGACCTCAGATGGTACAACAATTGGTCTCTATTCACTTGGAGCAGCAGAGGAAGAAGGAGGGTTAGGAATTGGAGGAAGAACTGGAATACATGCCTAATTGCCTCCAGGAACAACTGCCTCCTTTGCCATGAGACCAGAAGAAACAGATGCTGCCAGCTACCATTACTGAACATTCTGATCAAAGATTCTATAGAAGAATCCTGATCAAAAGGGGGAAAATCTAAAATAGAATTTCAAATTCTCTTGGAATCCAGACTTTCTGGAGTCATTGAGGCTGGCTGTGTCCCTGAAACTATTGCCCTGAAATAATCTTTAAACTTTAAACCTTAAACCAAAACCATCCCCTGAAGTCTTCTTTCTACCAAAAAAAAGAAAAAAAGTTTATTTTAATTAATAAATTTCGTCTCCTTCGAGCACTGTGCTTTTCTAAAGAATTACCTATGTGAGATCAAATTGACATCAGCAACTCGAAAGGTTAGATGAGAAGCTTAGGGGGCAGTGAGTTTGTGTCAATGATGGTGAAACAATTTGGGAAAGGATATTGAGAAAGGCGGCACAACTTGAAGAATGTAACCAATGTTAGTGAATTATTCGTGTAGAAATTGTTGAGCTGGTGTATTATGTTTTGCTGTTTATATCTTCACCAAAAATAAAAATAAAATAATAAAAACACTCTAAGAGCCCCTGGCATACAGGAAGCACTCACTGATGGTTGGTCTTATCAGTCCTTATTTCCTAAAGATCCTCCCTGAATTACCACCTCCCACCTCAGTCTCTCATCTCTGTCTCTCAGGCCTCAGTCTCTGTGTGGCCATCCTTCTCCATCTCTCTATGCTCACCGTACATCCCAGGGCTCTCACCGAGAGATGCTGGAACAACCAGGCTCTCATGATGTTGGTGGCCACCTTGGGAAAGATACCCCTCTTCTTGTTCCGCCGCCGCTCCTGTTCCAACTCCTCGTCCTCTCCCCCAGAGCTGGGAGAGGCCACGCTTGTATCCAGCCCATCTCCTGAGGGGGACAGGCATGTTGTGTTTGTGGATAGTGAGGAGCAGTGGACCCTAGGGGCCCAGAACCCTTAACTAAGACACCATTCCACATCCCAGCCTTCCTTGCCCCTCTGGAAGTCCTACTTCCAGTCCAACTTCAATCCTCAGACTGACTCTCAAGTTTCTCCTCTGTCTCTCAAGCTGCTCACCTTGGTCGCTGGAGTTGTCCCCACTCTGTGAGGCCAGGCCCCCACTGGATGGACCCGGGGTACCCAAATGTACAGACCCACTGTCCTCATGGTCTGGAATCCATGTATTATTCTGGAAAACAAGTGTTGGAAATCAGCACCAAGCCTTGGGGCATAACATAGCATAGTGGTTAAGACCATGGGCTCTGGAAGTGGGACTCCTGGGTGTGAAGCCCATCCTTGCCGCTTCCTGGCTGTGTGACCTTGGCCAAGTCACGTCACTTCTCTGTGCCTCAGTTTCCTCAACTGGAAAATGGAGGGTAACAACAATCCCCTCCTTAGAGAGTGTGGTAAGGATTAAATGAGTTAATTTACGTAAAACCAAAACCAAACCAGTTGCCATCAAGTCAGTTCTGACTCATGGAGACCCCATGTGTGACAGGATAGAACTGTGCTCCACAGGGTTCTCAACAGCTAATCTTTGGGAAGTAGATCACCATGCCTTTCTTCTGAGGCACCGCTGGGTGGATTCAAACTGCTCGCCTTTTGGTTAGTAGAGGAGCGCTTAACTGTTTGCACCACCCAGGGACTCCAATTTACATAAAGGCACATAGTATCATTCCATAAAGATGACCCTATACAGCTCCATGCCACCTTATCTGAAATCCTGGGGGCTAGACGTGTTTCAGCATCTTCCACATTTTTAGACAGTTAATCAGTGCGTACACTTTGTATATCATAACACTCCCCAGCAGGGTCTGCGGCTATAACCTTGTCATCAAACTCATTAACATTTCTGCAGCCAAATAAATGAATATTTAACTAAGTGGAATAAATAAAGGCTATTAATAGCCTCACATTAGTTCAGGTCAGGTTTTGCTGCCAAATGAGTTTGCACTAAACATGAAAAAAAAAAATCATTCCAATTTCAGAAGCTGTGTAATCCCTGAAGTGCAGATAAGAAGCTGGGGCTGTTTTTTCTTTATCCAAACTTCAACACAAACTTTGGGAGTCTGACCATGTGTTGGGTTCATGCTCTGCCCCTGCTCTGTGTCCCAGGAGGTTGACTAACCCATAAAAAAAACAAACCTGTTGCGGATTAGTTGATTCTGACTCATGGCAACACCCTGCATTACAGAGTAGAATTGCTCCATGGGGTTTTCTTGGCTGTGATCTTTATGGAAGCAGATCGCCAGGCCTTTCTTCCGTGGTACCACTGGGTGGGTTTGAACCACCAACCCTTAGGTTAGCAGTAGAGCGCAAACCATTTGCATCACTCAGGGACCTATGACCCACCCATATGGCTGTGTTAAGACTGCCTTGTTTGGCTTTCAGGTTTGGTTCAGTCACTGGGAGACACCGGCAGAATGGGGTTAGGGTGAGGTTGCGATATTTGTCCCCGTGATCACTGTAGGTTGACTGTGGGAAGGTCTCAGCTCTTGACAAGCAGCCCGCTTCTTTCAACAACCCAGTCTGGTCCTGGTAATGACTGTGGTCTGACTATATGTTAATATGGTTGTAACCGAGTCTTTGTGGCTAGATCTGAGTCAGGGCAGCTGTATCTACCTCTGCAGGGCTGTTTCCAACCTGTGGGGCTGTAACTAAGTTCATGCAGCTGTAGCTGTGGCTGTGTGGTGGTATTTTTGTCTTCCCGGCTGTATATTTTGGGGCCCTGGTGACACAGTGGTTAAAAGCTATAGTGTGCTATGGCTGCTAATCAAAAGGTTTGAATCCACCAGCTGCTAACTGGAAACCATACGGAGCAGTTCTACTCTGTCCTATAGGGTCGCTATAAGTCGCAATCAACTGGACGGCCATGGGGTTTTTTTGGGGGGTATCTGGGACTACGTGTCTCTGTATTCATTTGTGTGGATGTTATATATTTGTAGTGTATGCATGTGCGTGCGTGCATGTGTGTGTGTGTGCGTGAGCATACACTCATGCAGCTGTGTCTGAGTCTGGCTGTATCTTTATGACTGTTGTGTGACTGGGGTTTGTGTGCATATATGTGTGTTGCATAGTATCATCCATCTGTATCAGAATATAACTGTACCTGAGTCTGTGTAGCTGTTCTTGTCTCTGTCTGGCTGTATTTGGAACTCTGTGGGTGTAACCAAGTCTTTGTGGCTGTATCTGCAATTGTGTGGCTGTTCTGTGGTTGGGATATAAGAGTATGTAGCTTTTATCTGGCTGTTGCATCTTATGGCTGAATCTGTGTGGCTGTATCTAGGTTTTTGAGACTGCTATGTAGTTAGGGTTGTGTGTGGTGTGTGTGTGCATTGTAACCAGTCTTGGTCTAAGTATGGCTGTACCTGAGTATGTGTGGCAGTATCTGGGGCTGTTTGGCTCTATCTTCAACTGTGTGGCTGTTGTGTACCTGGGGTGGGTGTTTGTGTCCTGCATATACACACATAGTATATGTCATGGATTGAATTGTGCTGCCCTAAAAGATATGTGAGGTCCTAACCCCTGGTACCTGAAAACGTCACCTTGTTTGGAAATAGGGTGTTTGAAAGATGTTATCAGTTAACATGAGATTATACTGGAATAGGGTGGGTCCTAACCCTATCTGAGTGGTGTCCTTATAAAAGGAGGAGAAGAGGCACAGAAACAGGAGGAAGATGGCCACGTAAACATGGGGGCAGAGACTGAAGTGATAAATCTACAAGCCAAGGAACGCCAAGGATTGCCAGGAACCACCTGAAGCTGGGAAGAGGCAAGCTAAAGCCTTCAGAGAGACCACAGCCCTGCCACCACCTTAATTTTGGACTTCTGGTCTCCAGAACTCTGAGGCAATAAATTTCTGCTGTTTTAAGGCATTAAGTTTGTGGCACTTTGTTACGGCAGCCATAGGAAACTGATGGACATATAATAACTGTGTCTGAATCTGGCTGTGTGATCTATGCTGCTGTTACACGGCCAGAATGTGTGTTTCAGTATGTGGTATATTTTATAGTCCAGCTGTATGTAGCTGTATGTGCACCTGTGGTTGTAGTTGAGTCTATGGGTGATGTGGTGTCGGCAGCTATTGGGGGTGTGTGTGCGTGCACATGCACACTGTACCCCAGCTGTATCCATGTCTGTGTAGCTGTTGCATAGTTGGGGTGTGAATGATGTGTGTGTATGCGTGTCCTGTTGTCAGGTTGTCTCTGATGGTGACTATGTCTGAGGCCATGTCCTTTGGTGCATGTGTGTGCCTTAGCGCTATACCTAGCTGTGTCTGAGCATGGCTGTGATTGAAGGGGAACACCCTGTATCCCATCTGGACCCACCTGGTCTGGCAGGCTGGGGCAGGAAGCTGGGTAGTCCTCCAGGTCCTCCCTGCAGCCAACATCCCGATCTCCAATGACCAGGTCGATGGGCATCTTTCCCTTGAGGCAGGTGATGTAGCGGTGACAGAAGTTGTCACACAGGTCGTGCACCTGGTGGGGGGGGGGGCACGGGGCACTTGGGGGACCACCCGGGGGACAGGGTTGGGGTGTACAGGGATGAGGATGGTATTCTGCTCAAACTTCAGGGAGGAGAGAGCCCGAAGGAGGGGCGAGAGAGAGAGGGACTGGGGGACAAGGTGAGGGTGTCGGGGGAAGTGTGAAGCACTCACCTTCTCCAACTCCAGCAGGTGGAACCGGAGAACCTGAATGGCCTGTATCATCTGAAAATGGTGGCAGAAAGAGACAGAGGTGGACAGAGAGAGAGGAGAGATGGAGAAACAGGAAAACAGAGTGTGAGACAGAATGACAAAAGCAAAAGACAACGACAGAGTGACAGAGACAGAACAAACAGAAAGAGAAGAGACAAAGTAACAGGAGCAGAGAGAGGAATAGACAACAGAGATGGAGACCAGAATTAAGAAGAGAGAGCGTTAGATTGAGAGGCAGAGACAATGAAAGAGATGCAAAAGGAGTAAGGACAGAAAAAGGGTCCATCACAAGAGGAGTGAGTTAAGATGTGATACAACAATAAATACGTTCTGAGGCCTTTTGCCCTCAGCTCCATTTCCCGCCCTTCTGCTGAAAACTACATTTCCCAGAGTCCTTTGCCAGTGGACTTGGCCAATAGGAAATCTTGGAGGGAGCTTGGAGGGCAAAGAAGGGAGAAACCAGAGTATTTCTCCCTCCCTCCTCTCCCCCCTCTCTCTCTTGCTCTCTGGTGGGTAGCAGAGGCTTCCTGCTGTGCTGATGTCCAGGCTGCCTCACCTCCCTTTGGCTTCTCGGCTCTTACAACACTTTTGTAGCTGTGACCCTGTGCTAATTTTTTCATGGACTCTGTTCTGACTATACAACATTCTTGTTGTTAGTTGCTATGCAGTCAGCTCCAACTTATGGTGACCTTACGTCTAACAGAACGGAACACAGTCTGGTCCTGTGCCATCTCTATCATCTTTGATAGGTTTGAGCCCATTGACTGGTAGAACAGGTAACACTTATTGCCCCTATTCTGTGCCAGGTGCTGTTCTGAGCACTCTACTTGCATTAACTCATTAAACCCTCAAAACAGTCCTACAAGGTAAGAAATTACTATTAACTACACTTTACAGGTGGAAACCCTGGTGGCATAGTGGTTAAGAGCTCGGCTGCTAACCAAAAGATCGGCAGTTTGAATCCACCAGGCACTCCTTGGAAACCCTATGGGGCAGTTCTATTCTGTCCTATATAGGGTCACTATGAGTCGGAATCGACTCGACAGGAACAGGACACTTTACAGATGAGGAAATTTGAGGCACAGGGAGGTGGGCTACTTGCCCTGATTCACAGAGGTAGTTAAGTAGCAGAGCTGGGATTCAAACTCAGGCCATAGGATCCACGTTCTCCAACTCTAGGCTATACCACATTGCAAATAGGCAATTACGATCACTGCCTAGAGTTTGAGAAGGAGCCCCTGGGTGGTGCAAATGGTTAACGCACTCAGCTGCTAACTGAAAAGTTGGTGGTTTGGGGTCCACCCAGAGGCACCTCAGAAGAAAGGCCTGGTGATCTACTTTCAAAAGATCACAGCCATTGAAAACCCTGTGGAGCACAGTTCTACCCTGACACACATGAGGTCGCCAGGAATCAGAGCTGACTTGATGGCAACTGGTAAGTTGGAGAAGGTAGACCAGATGGCCTCCTCCCCCACCCAGCCCCAGGGCTACAGAGGGCAGGACAGGAGACCCGTGGAGGAGGGGGCACTGGGGAGGGCCCAGCTCTCACCAGATTATCCAGCTCTGGGTTGGAGGAGAAGAGGGGCCTCTCAGAGCGGACCTGGGAGGGAAGAGAGAGGCCAGGGTGGGCATGTCCAGGCTCCTGCCCCTCCTCCCTGGCTCTCCCGGCACATGGAGGGTGGGGGTGCCCACCTGCTTGGCGAAGGCGGCAATGTCCTCGTTGAAGGAATCCGATGAGCAGACGTCCCCGCCGGGGGGTGTGCCCAGCCCAGCCCCAGCCCCATCACGGGGCGAGCATGTGGCCAGTTCACACTTCTCAAAGACCAGGGCCAGTAGGGGGAAAAGTGGGTGTCTGGGGAGGTAGGAAAAGAGAGAGTCAGTGAGGGGGAGGGCTGGAAAACTGAAAAGGGAACAAGAGGCCCCAGAGAAGAGATGGAGGCAGAGACATGGAGAGACAGAGACACAGAGACAGAGATAAGGAGAGACAGAGATACAGAGACATGGAGACACAGAGACCTGAAGAGACAGACAGAGAGACAAAGAAACACAGGTGGGAAGATAAAGGCAGACGCAGAGAGAGACAGAAGAAGCCAGAGGACCACAGCCTGAGACTCCATGGGACCCTCAGCCTGGTCTCCACTCACCCATAAATCTCATCCTTCTCGCTCTTCAGGCTATCGCTGTCCAAGCCCGGGGGTGGGGGCTGGGGAGGCCGGTGGGAGCTGTAGGGTCCCGGGGCTCTCGTGGCCTCGGAGAAGCCAGCCAGGGCTGCGGGGCCATCCACGATGCCAGGGTAGTGGGGCAGCTCATTGTACTGGGGGAGGAGAGAGGGAGAGAGCCCAGAGAGGGGTCAGCGCAGCCACTGAGGCACCTCCTGACCCTGGGGCCCTGGAGATGGGGGCCCTCCCCCGGGAACCCATCCTTCTCTTGCCCATGAAGTGTCCGAGCCCCCACCCCCTTATGCCCCCAATGCCTCATGGAACTGGCGGGGGCGGAGGGGTGGAGACTGAAGGTCTCATCCCACAACCTTCCCTTCTGCCCCTGGACTGTGAAATATGTCCTGTCAGAGATCCCGGCTGTGTGGCCAGGAGGGCCTGAGGCAGGAGACCAACTGAGGTCTCAGGTCTGACTGTCGGGGTGGGGGATCAGGGACTGTCTGGCTGTGGACGTGTAAACTCAGGGATCTCACAGAGCGAGGAGGGGAGGGGAGAGGAGGGAGGCATGGCTGGAGACTGAGAGAGAGGAGAGGGGGAGACAGAGCTGGAGAAAGATGTGGGAAGAGATGCAGAGAGAGAAAGACACATAGGAGATAGGGAGGGAGCTGCAGTGAGACAGAGGGAAGATTAGAGAGGGACAGAGACAGAGGAGATACAGGAGAGAAAGAGATGGGGAGTCAGAGAAAGAGAGAGACAGGACACAAGAGAGACAGAGGGGGAGACAGAGACAGAGAGGAGAAGAGAAAGACAGACAGAGAAGTGGCTTCTCACCCCAGGACACCTCCCGTGGAAACAGTACACGGCTCTGTACACACACTTGTACACACAGGCACACGTAGACAATCTTTTCCCTTCGATTTTGTTTCATTTTGTCAAACGTGCACATCTGAGTGTCTAAACGACTTCAGTCACACCCCACACACCATGTGAATTTACCACACACACACACACACACACAGCCATACACACCAACCCACGTGCACACTCACTGTGTCAGTCACTCCCAAACATCCCCCTACATGCATGCCTACACATCCATCCCCCACACAACATGCAGACTTAAGAGTACCACCTCCCCCCCAATCACCAGAGACACCCATGACACACACACACAGCCAAATGCCAGGCACAGAAACGAATGAACAAATGAGACATTTAGCACATGAGTTATTGAATGAGACACTTAGCACAAGAATGAATGAATGAGACAGTTAGCACAAGAATGAATGAATGAGGCATTTAGCACATGAATGATTAGACATTTTAGCAAATGAGTGAATGAGACATTTAGCACAAGAGTGAATGGATGAGGTATTTAGCACATGAATGAATGAATGAGGCATTTAGCACATGAATGATTAGACATTTAGCACATGAATGAATGAATGAGGCATTTAGCACATGAATGATTAGACATTTAGCACATGAATGAATGGATGAGGCATTTAGCACATGAATGAATGAATGAGGCACTTAGCACATGAATGATTAGACATTTAGCACATGAATGAATGAATGAGACATTTAGCACATGAATGAATGAATGTGTGAACAAGACATTTAACACAGTACCTGGCAAAATTCAATAAACACCTTGCTGAAGGAGAGAATAACCCTGCACAACTGCCCAAACACATCACCCAGGACAAAACTCATGCAAACAGTCAGCTCCAAAGAGAAACACAAGCATTCCGAGGTGACTCCTGGTCCCTGCGGGTATGGGAAGCTAGAGGAACCTTTACATCCCCCAAATCTCTTTCTCTGGAGAGGAAGAGACCGAGGCTCAAAGAGGCGAAGGGGTTTGCAAAGGAGAGGTGCGGGAGTGCTCAGTATCTCCCATCACCTGAGGGCTCTGTGTGTGTCTGTCTCTTTCCTTCTCCATCTGTCACTTCCTCTTCTCCGAACTTCTCCTGAGCCCTAAAGTTGAAGCCACCCTCCCAGCCCCGAACTGCTGCCTGCTGTTCTCTGCACACCCACTAAGGTGGGGTCCTCACATCTTGGGATGTTGTGCCTCCCCCCAGGTGGGTACTCGCCTCCCCTCCTGTCACCTTCTACCTCTCCCATCCCATCCCCAGGACCTAGAAAGCGACAGTTCTTTGGCTCAGCCTGGCAAGACCCACCCTTCCCAGCTCTGTCGCCATCCCCAGTCCTGAGGTGGCCTCAGAACAAAAGTAGACCAGGGAGAAGGGTTGGGGAGGGCAGAGAAGGAAGAGGACTCGGGGTGTAGGGATAAAAGACCTGAGATGGAGGAGAGAGAGGGAGCGGGGGGAGAAGGGGAGACAGAGGAGCAGAGAGAGGGGGGTCCGAGACAGGGGGACCGAGGGGCAGAGGGGAGACTGAGGGGCAGAGAGGGGGGCAGGCGGAGAAAGAAAAGGTGGCGAGGGCGGGGTGGGCCAGAGAGCGGGGATAGGAGGGACGGGGGCCGTGCAGACAAGTCGGAGCACAGGGGTCCAGCCCTCGGACCTACCCTCCGGGCCATGGGCTGAGGCCGGCCGCAGCTCCCGGGTCCTCGCAGCACCGGGCCGGCGGGGAGGGCGCCGCCAGTGGCCGCAGCCCCCACAGGCCCGCGGGCCGGCCGCCAGGGGGTGGGCAGGAGGCGGGGGCCCGGGCCCCCCACCCCCGCCGTCAGCGGCCGGCACCGGGCAGGGAGGGGGCGGCGAGCATGGACCCCCAGCGCGCTCCCTCGCGGGAATCACGGCGAGGAGGCGGGGAGGGTCCCCCGAGGCCCCCCCCCCCGGGCCCCAGTCCCGCCCCACCCCGGTCCCAGGAGGATCGAAGCGGCCAGAGACGGACAGACAGACAGACGAGCGCGGGGGGCGAGCGGGGGGCGAGCGGCGGGCGGGGGGCGGCCCGGCAGGGGCCTGGGGCGGGGGGGCGCCCCAGCCTGGCTCAGGGTCCGGCGTCTGGGGGCCCAGGGGATGCTGGCGGCCGGGATCGCTGCTCCCGGTTTCGTCTCTCCTCTCTCTCTGTGGTCACATCCGGAAGTTCCACATCAGAGATGCTTAACCCGCTGTCCGCCGGCGGCGCGGGCGGGGCGGGCGGGGCCAGGACGAGACCCGCCCCGAAGTCCCGCCCCCTCCCCGCCGGCTCCCCGGCTCTCCGGGTGGGCTTTGTAGCCGAGTCTCAGAGCCTGGTCTTGCTCGGTCCCCACCTCGCCGGCCTCCCTCTCGCGGTTCTCTCTCCCCATCCCCGCCCCGCCCCGAGTCTCCTCCCCGCTCTCGGCCACCACAGGGCTCTGTCGCCCTCTCCCCTCTCCTTGTCTCTTTCCACACGGCCACTGTCTCCCTGGTTCTCTCTACGTCTTCATCTCTCTTTCTGTCACTGTCCCTGTCTATTCCTGTCTGTCTCTTTCTCTCTGTCACTGTCCCTCACAGTCCCTCTCTAGTCTTGTGTCTCCTCTCTCTCCCTCTCTCTCCCCTTACCTCCACTGTCTTCCCGGTCTGTGGCCCCACACATCTCTGCTCTCTGTCTCTCACTGGATTCCTTTCCCTCTGTCTCACTCTGACCGGGCCTTTCCCTGTCCCCCACCGGCCCTCTTATTAGTCACTCTCTGCCCCCTCCTCATCCTTTCTGTCTTTCCCCCCTCTCTCTCTCTCTGGCTCTGATGGAATCAGGCAAGAGCAGGAGGCAGGAAGGAACCAAACCCCCATATTTTAGTTTCTCTTCTTGCTCTGCTCCCCCTTTCTCCCTCCCCTGGGAGACAAGGACACTCTTGTGCCTGTTTACAGCCATCTGTGTGTGTTTGTCCCCTGCTGTGCGTCTAGTTGGCGGGTTGTGCCCTAGGGGTGCCATACTTGCGCGCGCGCGCGCGCGCGCGTGTGTGTGTGTGTGTGTGTGTGTGTGTGTGTGTGTGTGTGTGTGTGTGTGTGTGTGTGTGTGTGTGTGTGTGTGTGTGTGTGTGTGTGTGTGTAGGAGTGACTGCATGTCGTTTCTGTCTCTGAATATGGTGAGTATTGGATGCGTGTGTGTGCCTGCCTGAGGCATGAAGATGTTAGCACACTGTGTTTGTGTGTGTGTGTGTGTATCACTGTCCCTCTGCCTATCTTTGACCTCTGCCGTTTAGAAGGTTCTTAGCTCCAAGTCCCCTTAACTGCTTTCAGAATCTTTGGAGTCACCAAACTTGGTGGCAAAATCACATGCCTGATGTCCATATATGTTGGGGAGAAGGTCCACAACTTTTATCCTGTTCCTGGAGGGGTCTGGGATCCAGAAAAGCTTTGCAACTGGTGTTCTAATGAGATTAAGGGAAAAGATTTGTGTGCAACAACAATTTACTGAGCGCCTACTATGTGCCAGGCGGTGTATGGGAGATATGGCAGCAAGGAATGAAAGACAAACTTCTTCCTGAGCTCACGGCACTCACATTCTACTGGGGGGGAGGGGAGAAGGAGAGAACAGTCAAGTCAAAACAATAAATGCGTGGAGGTGACAGGTGCTCTGAAGACAAACCAGAAGAGAAGGGAGAGGATGTATAGGACTTACATAATCTGGCCAGGCACAGCTCTCAGATGAGCTAACCCCTGAGAAGAGACCTGAAGGAGGCGAGGGAGGGGACATGGGGACATCTGGGGGAAGAGCGTTCTGAATGGGGAAGAGCAGAAGCAAAGGCCCTGAGGCAGGAATGTGCCCAGTGTGCTCTAGTCCAGCGAGGGCAGGGGAGCCTGCAGGAGAAGAGAGAGACATCTGGAATTCATTCTCTTGCTGGCTTTTTCTACATTAGGGATCTTTAACCTCCTGGGGGAGGGGGGTGAGGAGACCTGTGAACCCCCTAAAATTGCACGGAAAATTGTGGACTTGGTGCTTATGTGTGTTTTTTCAGGGAGATTTTTTTTGTCCTAATCTCACAAAGGAGTACTTGACCCCTGGAAAGTTACAAACCATTGCTTCAGAGGGAGAGCACATAAGAGAAATGACAGGGATCCAGAGAGAGGGGGACAGAGACCCAGAGAGAGGGAGACAGAGACCCAGAGGGAGGGGGACAGAGACCCAGACAGAGAGGGACACAGACCCAGAGAGAGGGGGACAGAGACCCAGAGAGAGGGGGACAGAGACCCAGAGAGAGAAGGACACAGACCCAGAGAGAAGGGGACAGAGACCCAGAGAGAGGGGGACAGAGACTTGGGGGGGACACGAACCCAGAGACAGAGGGGGACAGGGACCCAGAGAGAGAGAGGCTGAGAGGAGCTGGAGGCTGTGCGCCCAACCCTGCTGAGCTCTCTAGGGTATATTTTATGACCCTCATAAACAGCCCTATGCCTGCTGTGTCCTGTGCCTCCTCCCTCCTCCATCAAGTGGAAAAGAAACCAAACTACCCAGGCCAGGGGGGCAGCGGGTGAGAGGAGTTGGAGCTCCAGCATCAGGGATTGTGGTTAGAACAGCAGCAGCACTTCCAGGCAGCGTGGGCTTGGAGGCTGTGGAGGGAGGGCAAGGAGGGGATGACGCCCCTTGAGCCCCAGGGGTCCTAGGACTCCGCTTCACCTCCGCGTTTCTTTCTCTCTCTAGCTCTCTCTGTCTCTGTCTCTCTCTGCTCTGTCTCTCTGTCCCTGTCTGTCTCCCCTTTCTCTCCCTGTCTCTGTCTCTGTCCCTCCTCTCCATCTCTCTCTTTCACACTCCATCACTGTCTCTCTCTCACCCAGGATCTCTGTCCTTGTTTCTCTCTTTTCCTTTCTCTCTCCTGTCTTTTCTCTCTGGGTCCCCAACCCTTTGTCCTTTGACCCTGTAAACACGTGCTGACTCTCCTCCTAGGCCACCTCCAGGGCTTCCCTAGGGATCTAAGGTCTGGACCCTCCTCAGACAAGTTCTTTCCCTTCTGAGCCTCAGTCTTCCCATCTGTTCAACGGGCGGTGGGCAGGGTGGATGGGGATGATGGGGAACCCGTTAAACTAGAGGGTAGCAGGACTCTAGGAACCGTGGCTGAGTCCGGGGGTCCCACGCCATGGCTCACTCAGTGTGGGCGCTTCCTGAAGGTCCTTTGGGAGTCACTGGCCCTTTAAGGAAGGAGGAGGGGAAGGGGGTTGGAGACCCCTAGTCACCGCCACACACCCTCTGCTCCCCAGATCAGTGTTTTGGAGCAGAAAGTTAACACAAATCACTTTTTAATTACTGATACAACGCTCTTCTGTCTGCCCCCTCCGTCCTGTCCCCACCCGCACCGAGGCTCAGGGGTCTGGGCTCCCAGCCTCGCCTCGCCTCTTCTTTTGGGTGGGGTATGCAGAGGGCCCCTTGCCTTGTCCCGGCTGATTCTGAAAACACGAAGTCTGGCCTCTGGGGGCGAGGGTGAGCGGACAGAGGCATGGAGGGGACCATGCCTTAACTGGGGTGGGAAGGAATGTGACTCCAATGCGGGGTGTGACTAAGAGAAAGGCAAAACCAGAGAGTGACAGACAGGCCGAGAAGAGAGCCCAGGTCCTTACCGAGTTACAGAAAGAAACAGACAGAGTGGGGCAGGGAAGAGACAGAGAGATGGACAGACACAGGGACTGTGTGTGTGTGTGTGTGTGTGTGTGTGTGTGTGTCTGTGTCTGTGTGTGTGTGTGTGTGTGTGTGTGTGTGTGAGAGAGAGAGAGAGAGAAGGAGGGAGGGAGGGAGAGTGAAGTGGGGGAGAAAGAAGCTGAGAGACAGACACAGAGACAGAGGGAGAGACGGGGACAGACAGCGAGACAAAGAGAGAGAGAGAGAGGAGACATAGACTCTAGACTTGTTTCTTCCATTACTCTGAGCTCAGAAGGATCCTCCAGCCCCCAAAACAAGGAGGAAGGGCTTGAACTCTTGGGGATAAATCTTCTTAATTCAAGAAAGGCACAAGGTGCTGGGAAAAGGGGAACAGGAATGACTCAGAGAGAAACTGATGAGGGAGCCAGGAAAGAGGGAGGAGGGAGGAGGCACCCAGGCTCTGTCTGTCTGTCTGTCTGTCTGTCTCTCTCACACACACACACACACACACACACACACACACACACACACACACACACACACACACACACACACACACACACACACACGCAGGCACACACCCAATCTTTCCCCCTTTCTGAAGTGAAGTTCTCCTCTTCCAAGCCTTCGCCCTTCAAGGGACCTTGGACTTTTCCGCCCCCAGGGGAGGAAGCAGGCGGGGCCCAGGCTCTGGTCCTTGGGTCCTTGAGTGGTGGGTGCCCCGTGCTTGCCCAGGTGTGGGCGCATTTGGGATGTGAGCGTGACGTTTGGGTCTCTATTTGCACATCAGTGCTTCTCTGGCTGTGTATGTGTGTATGTGTGTGTGTGTGTGTGTGTGTGTGTGTGTGTGTGTGTGTGTGAATGTGTGTCTCAAAGTGGGTGCAGACTGCCCACCCCACGAGCGCCAGCCCTGGAAAGGGTCTCAGTCCTCTAGTCCCCACCCTGCCCCATTAAACAGATGGGAAGATCCCCAGGCCTCCCCCACCCTTTGAGCCTTCTATAAGTAAACTTGGGGATCCCCCCAGATCTCCCTGACACAGGTCTCTCCCTTTGGCCACCTTGGCTGCTGACCTCTCAGGGACCTGGGCACTCACCTCTGTCCCTCACCTCAGCACTAGACTACAGAGGCTGTGCCCACCAGGCAGCCCCACCTCCAGGGACCCCAGGACCAGCTCTGAGAGGCTGCGGGGAGCAGTAGGAGAGAGCAGGACCCGCTCAGGGCTCCCTCTGGTCTTTTCTCTGGTCCCTGCTAGCTCGCTGCCTCAGTTTCCCCTCTTTCTCACCATCTTTGTTTTGCTGTCTCTTTCCCTCCTCCCTCACTCCTAGAGGCTCTCTGAGGCTCTGTGTCTCCACTGAGGGCAGGGAAAGAAGGGATCCGAAAGGAGAGGCCCTCCGAGTTGCTCTGTTTCTGTCTTGGTGTGTGTGTGTGTGTGTGTGTGTGTGTGTGTGTGTGTGTGTGTGTGTGTGTGTGTGTGTGTGTGTGTGTGTGTGTGTGTGTGTGTGTGTGTGTGTGTGTGTGTGTGTGTGTGTGTGTGTGTGTGTGCGCGCGCGCGCGAGCTACCTGTACCTGTCCTTCCATCTTCTTCTTTTTCTCTGTATAATCTCTCTGTGTCTCTGTCTCTATCTCTGTCTCTCCTTCTCGCTCTCTCGGTCTCAGTCTCTATCTTGTTCTCTCTGTCTCTGTGTCTCTGTCTCTCTGCCTCTCTGTCTCTCCCTTGGTCTCTCGGCCTCTCCTTATTCTCTTGCTCTCAATCTCTCTCCCTCTGTCTCCCCTCTCTCTGTGGGCGTCTCTGTCGCTCTGTCTGTCCCGTTCTGGCTCTCTCGCTCTCAGCCTCTCTTTCTCTGTTACCTTTTCCTCTCTGTCTCTCGCTGAGTGCCCCCCCGACCCCTCCCCATCTCCTTCTTCTGGGGGCCTCTGTCCCTCCATCTTGGCGTCTCCCTCTCTCTTTGCCTCTTCCTGCGCGGCCTGGTCCCCGGGTTTCTGTCTTCCTGTCTCTCCCCAACCCCAGGCCTTTCATAAACGCGTCGCCCGGCATCCCCACGGCCTCCCCGTCCCTGGCCAGGCTCCAGGAGAAGGAAACATTGATCTTGGTGGGTCCCCCAGCCGCGCCGCCCCTCCGCCGGCCGAGCTCATCCATCACCCGCGGCGGCTCGGGCGCCTCATTTGTCACCGCGGCGCCGCCCCTCCCCCCGCAGTCACACGGCGGCTGCGGCTGGGCTGGGACCCCCGTCTCCCACCCCAAGGTCCCCTTCCCGTGTCTCCCTCGCCGTCTCTAGTCCCCCTGCCCTTCTCTCCTTTTTCTCTGAGGCGCCTTCCTCTGCCGCCTTCTCTCCCTGCCTCTGCCGCCTCCCCAGCGCCTGGCGCTCCCTACCTCCCTGCTTTCCTGTCTGCTTCTTACTGTCTTTCTCCCTGCCTCCGACTGGTCTGTCTGTCTCTTTTTCAGTCTGTCTGTCTGTCTCTCTCTCAATCGGCCTCTCTCTCTTTGTCTCTGTCTCTATGTCTGTCTCTCTTTATCTTTCTCTCTGTATCTCTGTCTCTTTATATCTCTCTATATACCGCTCTGTCTCTTTGTCTCTCTCTAGTTCTCTCTGTGTCTCTATATCTCTGTTTCTCTATCTCTCACTGTCTCTGCCTATGTCTCTGCTGCTCTTTATCTTTCTATATCTGTCTCTGTCTCTCTGTACCTCTCTGTCTCTCTCTATGTCTCTGCCTCTCTTGGTCTCTCTATGTCTCTGCCTCTCTTGGTCTCTCTCCTTGCCTCTCTATGTCTCTGTCTCTGTGTGTCTTTGCCTCTCATTGTCTCTCCATCTCTCTCTCTCTCTCTCTCTGTCACCTCACCTCGCCCTGCTGGTCGCCCTCTGTCCATCTCTGTTTCTCTTTGGTCTCTACTCTCACCTCTGCACCCCCTGGTGTGTGCCTCTCTCTGGTTGCCTGTTGGTTAAGCAGCTGAGGATTGATTTAAATCCTCTCTGCCTCTCTCTCTTCCATCCCCCTCGGTGTTGTGTTTCTAAGTCTCTGGGCTTCCTCTCTCTGCATCTATTTCTCTGTCTCCTCTCTTTATCTCTGTCACCCGCCCCCATGTTTTGTTCTGCGACCCTCCACTCCCTCCCTCTTTTTCATGCTTCTTCCCCTCCAGCCCTGAGGTCCCTCCTCCGCTGACCCCAACTGCCCCTTTCAATCCATCCATCATCTGTGACATTTCCCTCCCTGCACTTCTGGGGAGAGAATGGCAGGGGAACAGGAAGGCAGACAGTGAGGGGAGGAGGAGAAAGAGGGCAGGTGCCTTGGGGGGCACAGGGGACCGAGCCTCTCTCAGCCCTAGGGAACCCATTCCTTCTCTCCCCCAGCCTTGTGTGCCCGGAAGTTCTCCCTTGAGTCTGACTTCGGTCCTCAGAGAATGGTAGGAGGTGGAGGAGGTAGGCACTGAGGAGGGAGCTGGGGGCATTGAGCAGGAGAGAGGGAGACCCCGGTACAGCCAGTGCCTTCCCTCGCTGGTACCCAAGCATTTTCCCACCAGAGGTGGGAGATAGTGAGCTCCCCGTTCCCAGAGGTAACCATAGTAGAGGTTATTGATGCCCTACTCATACCCTTTGTCTTAGTCATCTAGTGCTGCTGTAACAGAAATACCACAAGTGGGGGGCTTTAACAAACAGAAATTTGTTTTCTCACAGTTTAGGAGGCTAGAAGTCTGAATTCAAGGCATCAGCTCTAGGGGAAAGCTTTCTTTCTCTGTCAGCTCTGGAGGAAGGTCCTTGTCTCTTCTGAACTTCTGCTCCTGGGCGATCTTCGTGTAGCTTGGCATCTCTCTTCCCCCATCTCTGCTTGCTCACTTGCTAGTTTAATCTCTTTTATATCTCAAAAGAGATTAACTCAAGATACACCTTACACTAATTCTGCCTCATTAGCATAACAAAGACAAGCCATTCCCAAATGGGATTATAACCACAAGAATAGAGGTACGAATTTACAACACATATTTTAGGGGGACACAATTCAACCCCTAATATCCCTTACGACCCAACAGCAGCTTCACCTGCCAGCTCCAGCTGCCCCTTGTTTGAATGAGCTCTCTGACCAGGGCATGACATGCTAGAGAGTGAAGACCCCTGGAAACCACCTCAACCATCAGCGGATGGCAGTTATGGATAAAGACTGTCTTAGTCATCTAGTGCTGCTATAACAGAAATACCACAAGTGAATGGCTTCAACAAAGAGAAATTTATTCTCTCTCAGTCTAGTACGCTACAAGTCCAAATTCAGGGCATCAGCTCCAGGGGAAGGCTTTCTCTTCTGGGTTCTGGAAGAAAGTCCTTGTCATCAATCTTCGCCTGGTCGAGGAGCTTCTCAGCGCAAGGACCCCGGGTCCAAAGGACATGCTCTGCTCCTGCTCTTCATTCTTGGTGGTATGAGGTCCCCCTCTCTCTCTGCTTGCTTCTTTCTTTTATATCTCAAAAGAGATTGGCTTAAGACACTGTCTAATCTTGTAGATCTCATCAACATAACTGCCGCTGATCCATCTCATTAACTTCATAGTGACAGGATTTACAACACATAGGGAAATCACATGAGATGACAAAATGGTAGATAATCACACAATACTGAGAATCATGACCCAGCCAAGATGACAGATATTTTGGGGGGGGACACAATTCAATCCATGACTGACCCCAGTTTCCTCACTCTCAAGGTGGACAACTCAAGGCAGGTTCTACATAGTCCCTGAGAGATCCCCAGCAGTATTGCTCATAGGGGCAACCTACTCTTCAACATACCCTTGATATTTTCCTTCTTGTTATGGACTGAACTGTGTCTCCTAAAAAGATATGTGGTAATCCTAACCCTTGTACCTGTAAATATGACCCTATTTGGAAACAGGGGTTTTCTTTGATGTTAATGAGGTTATACCAGAGTACGGTGGGTTCTAAACCTAATCTCTTTTAGATTGTTGTTGCTGGGTGCCCTTGAGGCAATTCCAATTCATAGAGACCCATGAGACAGAGTAGAAATGCCCCATAGTGTTTTCTAGGCTGTAATCTTTATGGCAGGAGAAAGATGTGGCAGCCTGATTCCGTAAAGATTTACAGCCTTGGAAACCCTATGGGGCAGTTCTGCCCTGTCCTATAGGGTCACTAGGAGTCGGAATCAACTCAGTGGCAGTGGGTTTAGGGGGTTTGGGAGTCTTTATGGGAGCAGATTGCCAAGTCTTTTCTCCCGTGGAGCCACTGGTAGGTTCGAACCACAGACTTTTTTGTTAGCAGCCAAGTGCTTAACCATTGTGCCACCAGAGCTGCTTCCCTTCTGGATGGTGTCTTATATAGTAGCATGATAGACATAGACACACACAGGGGGAAGAGAGGTGCCATGCGAAGATACATCTACAAACAGCCAAAGAACGCCAAGGAACACCAGGACTACAGAAGTTGAATAAGATAAAGAAGGACCCTCCCCTAGAGCCAATGTCCTGATTTGGACTTCTAGTCTCCAATACTGTGAGACAATAAATTCCTGTTGTTTAAAGCCACCAATTTTGTTGTTACAGCAGCAATAGGAAACTAAGGCACGTTCCTTCTCTGTCTCCCTCCAGTGTTTCCTGGGTTTACCTCCCGATTGAGTCATGTCCTCACATCCTTACCTCGGCGCCTGCTCTTGTGGAACCCAACTATCATGGAATGAATTGTGTCCCCCCAAAACATGTGTCAACTTGGCTAGGTCATGATTCCCAGTGTTGTGTGATAGTCCACCATTTTGTCATCTGATGTGATTTTCCTACGTGTTGTAATTCCTACTTCTATGATGTTAATGAGGCAAGATTGGAGGAGGTTATGTTAATGAGGCAGGATTCAATCTACAAGATTAGGTTGTGTTTTAAGTCAATCTCTTTTGAGATATAAAAAAGAAGTGAGCAGAGAGGCAGGGGGACCTCATACCACCAAGAAACTACTGCCATGAGCAGCGTGTCCTTTGGCCCAGGGGTCCCTGCACTGAGAAGCCCTTAGACCAGAGGAAGATTAATGAAAAAGACCTTTCTCCAGAGCCTACAGAGAAAGTCTTCCCCTGGAACCGGTACCCTGAATTCAGACTTCTAGCCTCCTAGACTGTAAGAGAATAAATTTCTGTTTGTTAAAGCCATCCGTTTGTGGTATTTCTGTTATAGCAGCACTGGATGACTAAGACACCAATCCAGGACACTAGCCCACAGGATTAGGACTGTTGCCATCAGGGAAGTGGTGGATGGGCCAAGAGAGGGAGCAAGGGGAGATGAGACCCTTCTCAATCCTAAAATGGAGATGTAGTGTCCCTCAGTGGATGATAATGTGGTATACCCATATGTCTTAGTTACCTAGAGGAGTCCCTGGGTGGTACAAACAGTTAAGATGCTTGGCTGCTAACCAAAAGGTTGGAGGTTCATGTCTACCCAGAGGTACCTCGGAAGAAAGACCTGGCGATCTACTTCTGAAAAATCACGTTGAACACCTTGTGGAGCACAGTTCTACTCTGATGCACATGGGCTCGCCATGAGTTGGAATCCACTCTACAGAAACTTTTTTTTTTTTAAGTTACCTAGAGCTGATGTAACAGAAATACCACAAATGGGTGGCTTTAAAGAACAGAAATTTATTTCCTCACAAGTCTGGAGGCTAAAAGTCCAAATCAGATGATCTGGGAAACGCAAGTAAGCCCGTGCTTACCTTGCTTATTGGGTCATCTGCATCTGTCAGGGACTGTAAATTTGAAAAGAGGCTTCGATTCTGAAGGAAGGTGCTGTGGAGTTAGGAGAGATAGATGCCAGCCATACCTAGAAGCAGAATCTTCGATGCAGTGAAAAAAGGTGAAACTGTTCACTACAAATGATCTGATAAGCAAGATAAGTACTGTGCTTACCTTGCCTCTTGTATAATTTGTCTCTGAAGACACCTCTCAGAAAGGATTAGGTTTAGGACTCACTCTACTCAGGTACGACCTCATTAACTTAACAAAAGAAAGCCTCTATTTCTAAACAGGATCACATTCAACATCACTTTTTTGGAGGCACGATTCAGTCCATAACACCATACAATGGAGTATTATACAGCCATAAAAAAGGAACGAAGTACTGACACACGCTATGACACGGACGAACCTTAAGACGTGATGCTGAGTGAAAGATGTCAGTCACAAAAGGCCACATATTGTATGATTCCATCTGTATGAAAAGTCCAGAATCAGCAAATCTACAGAGACAGAAAGTAGATTTGCGGTTGCCATGGTCTTGGACGAGGGAGGATGGAGAGCAACTGCTTAATGGGTTGTTATTATTAGATGCCATCAAGTCAATTCTGACTCATACAGAACCCATGTGACAGACTACAACTGCCCCACAGGGTTTCCTAGGCTGTAATCTTTACGAAAGCAGATCACCAGGTCTTTCCACTGAGGTGCTGCTGGGTGAGTTCAAACTGAGAACCTTTCGGTTGGCAGTTGAGCGCTTAACCACTGTGCCACCAGGATGTCTATTGGAGGTGGTGAAAATGTTCTAGAACTTGATAATGGCAATAGTTGCACAACATCGTAAATGCACGTAACGCCATTGAATTGTATACTTTAAAATGGTTAAGATGGTAAATTTGATGTTACGTGTATTTTACCACAACCACAACAAAAAGAACTCAAGCTGTAGAGACACATGGAAAGGAAGAGACGAGAGGCAGTAGTGAATTCTCGTTTCCTATGGCTGCTGTAAAAATTAACACAAACTCAGTGGCTTAAAGGTGCCCTGGTGGGACGGTGGTTAAGGGCTTCGCTGCTAATCAAAAGGTTGGCAGTTCGAATCCACCAGCCACTCCTTGGAAACCCTAAGAAGCAGTTCTGCTCTGTCCTGTACTCGCTATAAGTCAGAGTCTATTCGATGGCAATGGTTTTGGTTGATTGCTTTTAGTGGCTTGAAACGACACAACTATATTCGCTCACAGTTTTGGAAGCCAGAAAGGAGTCTGAAATCAAGATATCAGCAGGGCTGCACCCCACTCTGGAAACTCTAGAGGAGATTCCCTCTGTTATGGATTGAATTGTGTCCCCCCAAAAATATGTGTTATAAATTCTAACTAAACCAAAGCCATTACCATTGAGTTGATTCCAACTCATAGTGAGCCTATAAGACAGAGTGGAACTGCCCCAAAGGGTTTCCAAGGAGCAGATGGAGGATTTGAACTGCTGACCTTTTTGGTTAGCAGCCATAGCACTTAACCACTACGCCACCTGGGCTCTAGGCCTGTGGTTACAATCCCATTTAGGACAGTTGCCTTTGTTATGTTAAGGATTAAGGGAGAGTGTGTTTTGAGTCTTACAAAATATAAAAGTAGCAAATTAAGCAAGATGAGATGGGAGAAGATAGACGCCAAGCCACATGGAGATCACCAAGGAGCCAGGAAACAAGCTGAAGAGCAAAGGACCTTCCCCCAGGACCGACAGAGAGAGGAAGCATTCCCCTAGGGCCAGCGCCCTGAATTTGGACTTCTAGCCTCCTAACTGTGAGAAGGGAAGCCCTGGGCCTCCACCGGACTGAGTCCAGTGCAGCTGGATGGTGCCCGGCTACCACCACTGACTGCTCTGACGAGGATCACAACAGAGGGTTCTGGACAGAGCTGGAGAAGGACGTAGAACATAATTCTAACTCACAAAAAAAAAAAAAAAGACCAGATTTACTGTCCTAAAGGAGACTGGAGAAACCCCGAGAGTATGGCCCCCAGACACTGTTTTAGCTCAGTGGTGAAGTTATCTCCGAGGTTCACCATTCAGCCTGGGATTGGACAGCCCCGTAAAACCAAATGGGACTAACGAGGTACAGGAGTCCAGTGACAAGGGCCAAAAGGCAGAAGGGGACGAGGAAGCTGGTGATAGGGAACCCAATGTTGAGTAAGGATATTGTTGATGTGTTGTGAGATTGTTAATCATTGTCATAGAGCAACATTTGTAGTAACTGTTAAATGAGAAACTATTTTGTTCTATAAGCCTTCATCTTAAGTGAGAATAACAGCACAATTGGAAGAGCGTAGTCAATGTCACTGAACTGTGCATGTAGAAATTTTTGAAATGGTGTATCTTTGGCTATGTGTATTTTCACCAAAAAAAAAGGTTGAGAAGTTAGAGGGTTGACGTGTTGTGGGGTTGTTAACCGACGTCATAAAACAATATGTGTACTACTGTTTCATGAGAAACTATTTGTTCTGTAAGCCTTCACCTGAAGTACAATAAAAAAAAAAAATGTTGATAAATAAAAAAAAAAGAAGGGAAGCCCTGGTGGTGCAGTGGTTGAGAGCTACGGCTGTTAACCAGAAGGTCAGCAGTTTGAATCCACCAGGCACTCATCAGAATCGACTTGACAGCAACGGGTTTTTTTTTTTCAGGTTTAACTGTGAGAAAATGAATTGCTTTTTGTTAAAGCCACCCACATGTGGTATTGCTGTTACAGTGGCGCTAGATAACTATGATACTTTCCTTGCCTCTTCCAGCTTCTGGTGGCTCCTTGGCTGTGGTCACATCACTCCAGTTGCTGCCTCCATGGTCATGTGACCTCCTCTTCGGTTTGTAGTCTGCTCTCTCGGCCTCACCGTTGTGAGCACCTTGTGATGGCATTTAAGACTCACCCAGGTAATTCATGATAATCTCCCCATCTCAAGATCCTTTACTTCATCACATCTGCAAAGTGCTTTTCTGTCCTTGTACTTGTTTTCTTAGGTCTGCCAGCTTTAGGTAACAAACTAAACCCAACCCCACTGCCATCAAGGTGATTCCCACTCATAGCGACCCTAGAGGACAGCGTAGACCTGCCCCATAGAGTTTCCAAGGCCGGGATCTACGGAAGCAGACTGCACATCTTTCTCCCAACGGGCGGCCGGTGGGTTCCAACGTCGAACTTTTGGTTGGCAGCTGAGTGCTTTAACCACTGTGCTTCTCTTAGGTAATGAAGTACCATAAACTAGGTGACTTAAAATGACAGAAATTTATTCTCTCAGCTCTGGAGGCTTGTAGTTCAAATTCAGGGTGTTGGCAGGGCCATGCTCTCTGAAGGCTCAAGGGGGAAAGTCCTTTCTCGTCTCTTCCCAGCGTCTGGTAGCCGCAGGCATTCCTTGGCTTGCAGCTGCAGCGAAACTCCAATCTGTCTTCCTGTCACATGGTCATCTTCCCACCATAATTCAAAGGCATCAATTCGTCTTCAGTCTTCCTTATTCTTTGTCCAGCTTTCACAAGCATATGAGGCAATTGAAAACACCATGGGTTGGGTCAGGAGCACCTAGGTCCTTAAAGTGACATCTCTTCTTTTTAACACTTTAAAGAGGTCTTTTGCAGCAGATTTGTCCAATGCAATGTGTCATTTGATTTCTTTGAGTGCTGCTCCCATGGGTGTTGATTGTGGATCCAAGTAAAATTAAATCCTTGAATCTTCAATCTTTTCTCTGTTTCTCATGATGTTGCTTATTGGTCCAGTTGTGAGGATTTTTGTTTTCTTTATGTTGAGGTGCAATCCATACTGACAGCGTCTTCAAAGACCCTATTTCAAAAAAGGTCATGTTCACAGGTAGAGAGGTTAGCGCTTCAACCTATCTTTTTGGGGAACACAATTCAATCTATAACACTCATATAAGGTAACATATTCACAGGTTCTGGGGATTAGAACTTGAATATCTTTTGGGGGCTATTACCAAGGAGCCCTGGTGATGTATATGGTTAAGCACTTGGCTGCTAACTGAAAGTTAGCTGTTCGAATCCGCCAGCCACTCCGAGGGAGAAAGACCTGATGATCTACTTCCATAAAGATTACATTCTAGAAAACCCTGTGGGGCAGTTGTACTCTGTCGTATGGGGTCATTATGGGTCTAAAATGACTCAACGGCATCTAACAACAACAGCTCAGTCTATCACAAATGGCCACGAAAAATTCCTCCCCTCCCCCATGCCCGTGCTCCACCCAGAAAGGGATGGAGTCTATTTCCAAGTCTTGTGGCTTGCTTTGACCAATAGAATGCTGTGGAAGTGACCTAAGGCTTTGCAGCTTCCACTGTGGCCCTCTGGGAACTCAGCCGCCATGTTGTAAGGAAGCCAGTCTAGCCTACTGGAGAAAGAGCGGCGGAGGAGAACTGATATACCCCAGTCCACAGCCAGCACCGACTGCCAGCTCCTGAGTGAGGCCATCTAGTCCCAGCCAAGCTCCAAAATGATCACATCCACACGAGTGGTCTTAGCCAGCACCACATGGAGCAGAAGAACCACTCCTTTGACACAGGGAATCGTGAGAAATTATAATTACCACAAATTTAGTGGCTTAAAACAACACAACTTTATTCTTTTACAGTTTTGGAGGTCAAAGATCAAAGTGCTGACAGAGCTGTGTTCCTTCTGGAGGCTCCAGGGGATAATCTATTTCCTTGCCTTTTCCAGCTTCTACAGGCAGCCAGCATTCCTTAGCTCATGGCCCCTTCCTTGGATCACTCCAAACTCTTATTTCCATTGTCACATCTCCTACTATAGTCAAACCTCCTTCTACTTCCCTTTATTTTATTTTATTTTAAATAACATTGTACCGTGTTTTTGGTGAAGGTTTACACAGCAGTTTATGTTCCCATTTAACAATTTCTACACAAATTGCTCAATGATATTGGTTACATTCCTCACAATGCATGAACTTTCTCAATATTTCCATTCTGGTTGTTCCATTTCCATTAATCTAGTTTCCCTGTCCCCTTACATTCTCATCTTTGTTTTAAAGTAATTGTTGACTGTTTGGTCTCATATAGGTGATTTTTTAAAGGAGCACAGTTACTTACAGGTGATATTCACTGTTTTTTGAGCCAATCTGTTATTTAGCTACAGGGTGACCTCAGGGGTTAGTTTCAGTTCAAGGTTTGAAGAGTGTCTCAGGACAATGGCCTCGGGAGTCCTCCAGTCTCAATCAGTCCAGTAGGTCTCGTTTTGTTTTATTTATCTATTTATTTGGAATTTGAGGTTCTGTTCCACATTTTTCTCCCTTTCTATCAGGGTCCATCTATTGTGGTTCCACTTAGAATGGTCAGTAGTGGTAGCCAGGCACCATCTAGTTCTTCTGGTCTCAAGGTGGATGAGGCCATGGTTCATGTAGACTATTTGTCCTGTAGACTAGTTTCTTCTCTGAGTCTTTGGTTTCCTTCTTTCTCTTTTGCTCCAGATAAGTAGAAACCATTAACTGTATCTTAGATGGCCATTCACAATCCTTTAAGATCCCAGACACTACTCATCAGACTAGGATGTAGAACATAATTTTATGAACCTGCCTTCCTCTTATAAGGACACTTGTTATTACATTTAGGGCCCACCTGGATAATCCAGGATCATCTCCCCATCCCAATATCCTTAACTTCATCACATGTGCAAAGTCCCTTCTGCCATATAAAGTAACATATTCACAAATTCCAGAGATTAGAAAGTCTCTCAACCAGAAGAACTAGATGGTGCCCGGCTACCACCAATGACCGACCTGACAGGGAACAAAACAGAGAGTCCCTGACGGAGCAGGAGAAAAGTGGGATGCAGAACTCAAATTCTAGTAAAAAGACCAGACTTAATGGTTTGAGACCGGAGGGACCTCGGAAGACATGGCCCCTGGACTCTCTGTTGGCCCAGAGCTGAAACCATTCCTGAAGCCAACTCTTCAGACAAAGATTAGACTGGACTATGGGACATAAAATGATACTCATGAAGAGTGTGCTTCTTAGCTCAAGTAGATACATGAGACTAAATGGGCAGCTTCTGTCCGGGGAGGTGAGATGAGAAGGCAGAGAGGGTCAGAAGCTGGTTGAATGGACACAGGAAGTCCAGGGTGGAAAGGACGAGTGTGCTATCACAGTATAGAGAGAGCAACTAGTGTCACATAGCGTGAGTGTATAAATTTTTGTATGAGAAACTGACTTGAATTGTAAACTTTCACTTAAAGCACAATAAATTAAAAAAGAAAAAAAGTCTCTCAAGCTCTTTTGACCCTCCTGCTCTATACCTCTACCCACCTTGGGAAAAAAATCCTCTCCTACCCCGTATCTTTCCACAGTGACTTCATTTGCATCCAGTTTCTCCAAAGAGCGCTCTATATGTCTCCACTCCATTTCCTCACTTCCTTCTCCCTCCTCACGCCAGATCAGCCTGATTTTTGCCCCCCTGTACCCTTCACCAAACTGCTTTCATTAAGATCATCAGCAATCTCCTCATGCCTAAATCTGAGGGTGGTTTCTCTGTGCTCCTCCTCCCTGACCTCCCAGTAGCCTGTGGCATGGCTGACCACGACCTCATTCCGGAAACTCTCTGCTTCTCCTGGCTTCCTGGTGCTCCAGTCTCCTGCTTTTCTTCCTTCTTCTCTGCCTTCTCCCATCTTCCATCTGCTCCTGAAATGCTGGGTCTTCCCAGGGTGTTGTTTGCGCCCTCTTCACACATTACACTTCCTGGGAGACCTCGCCTGGTAGAGTAGGGGCATGGCTAGTGGAGGCTCCCATAGGTTGACATCTCATTGCTGACAAATCTCTCGCAAGTCCAGGGCCCTCTCCTGAGTCCCAGGACACCTCCTTTCTCCGCTGTCTCCTCAGGATGTCCCACAAGCCCAGTGCCAGGTGCCATCGAGTAGATTGACTCAGGAGCCCTGGTGGTGCAGTGATTAAACGTTTTGACTGCTAACCAAAAAGTCAGCAGTCCAAATCCACCAGCCGCTCCTTGAAAACCCTATGAGGCAGTTCTACTCTGTTCTATAGGGTCGCTATGAGTCAGAATCGACTAGACAGCAATGGGTTTGGTTTTTGGCTTTAGATTAACTCATGGCATCCCCATGTGCGTCTGAGGAAAACTGTTCCATGGGGTTTTCAATGGCTGGTTTTTCGGAAGTAGATCACCAGGCCTTTCTTCCAAGACACCTCTGGGTGGACTCGAACTCCCAGCCTTTCAGTTAGCAGCCGAGCACGTTAACCGTTTGCACCATCCACGGACTCCATCCCATAAGCACCTCACCTGAATTCAGTATATTCCCCAAACCTGTTCTTCCTACCTAGCCCAACCTTGGTCCCCCAAGCCGAGCGATGACCTTACTCTCTGCACCGGGGAAATGCCTCCCCACCCAGATCCACTGTCCATCCTTCTTCCTCCTGCTCTGTGCCCTGAGAGGGCGACCTGTATGGACTTCATGAATCTCTTGCCCTCTGCCTTCTGGTTGAAGTTAGCCAGTGAAAGCCAGCAGAAGGAGACTGGTGGCTGGGAGGAGAGTAAGGCTGGGGTATTCCTTCTCTTGGTCCCCTTGTCTCTTATGGGTTGGTGGTGGCCATTCTCCTCTCCTGAGGGCCACAGCCCCTGCTAGGTGACCCTGTCCTATACTATACCTGCAACTATAAGTCTCTCTAGCTTTTGGTAACCGTCTCTCCACTTATCCCTTCAAGCCCAGGGGTGTAACTGCTCCCCTCTCTTTCTAGCCCCAGGGTACTGCAGTGTCCATGGATTGCTTGCCTTAGCCCTGCCCCCCTCTTGTGGTTGTCGTTAACTGCTGTCAAGACAGCCGCCAACTCATGGTAGCCCCAAGCACAATGGAACGAAATGCTTCCCAGTCCTGTTCCAGCCCCATCATCGGTTGCAGATAGGACCGTTGTGATCTGTAGGGTTTTCACTGGCTGATTTTCAGAAGTAGACTGCCAGGCCTTTCTTCCTAGTTCATCTTAATCTGGAAGCTGTGCTGAAACTTGTTCAGCATCATAGCAACATGCAAGCCTCCACTGAGGGAGACGTGGTGACTGTGCATGAGGTGCATTGGCCGACAGGATCCGGGTGTCCTGCATAGAAGGTGTGAATTCTACCACTGAGCCACCACTGCCTCTCACCCATCCTTTAATAACCCTTTTGTTAAACTCTCCCTGGTTACTTCATTTGAGTGCAGCACCTCTGTCTTGTCAGGGTCCTGCCTGTACCCTCTCCTTGATCTCCTCATCCAGTCCTATCCATTCTCTGTAACCTACCTCCTTCTCATGGTCCTCTGCTCCCACCACCCTACTTCAGGACCACCTCCTCTGCTGCCTGGGTCCCTGTCCCAGCCTTCTCCCTCTTCTCCCAACCTTCAGTCTCACAGGTGACCAGAAGGAACATTGGAAAATATAAAATCAGACCACATCAACCCTCTGCCCCAGCCCACACCTCGCATTTAAATCCCTTCCAAGTTTCCCCTTTGCTCTCAGGATAAGTACCAAGCTCCTTAGAGTGGCTAGCAAGGGCTCTTGTAATTGGTCCCCCTAAGCTCTCTCCACTCCCCACAACCAAGCACCTCATACCCCATTTATTCTAACCACTTGCAGAACCCCCCCAAAAGCCATTATTTCATGAGTTTCCACACTTTTGCTGCACCATCTATCCAGAGCAACACACACACCCACACCCACACACACACATACACACACCTCCTGTTTCAGAATTCTGAGAAAGTTACTTGATTTATTTAGGAAATCCTCATCAACTCCAGCTCTCTGACTCAGGCAGAATTAGGGTCCTCCGCTTAGTTCCCAGGATGTCCTATGAAGAGGAATAGCTACTGGCTGATGGGTGGGGACGTGGTGAGTGGAAGCTACTGGCTGATGGGTGGGGGCGTGGCGAGTGGCAGTTTCTAGGTGATGGAGTAGGGGCCCGGCTAATGCAAGCTCCTGGGTGATGGAGTGGGGGCGTGGCCAGTGGAAGGTCCTGGCTGATGGAGTGGGGGAGTGGCTACTCTAAGTTCCCATGGGCCTTTAGTGTACCTAGTGGATATGGGTGTGTCCCGCAAAGGACTGGGGCAGGTAAAACCCAGATCACCTGGTCTACTTCACAGTTGTCCAAATCTCACTGAGTCAGGGACCTCCTTAGGCCCCTTCTTTTGAATCCCAACTTCCCACTGGAAGACTTTTTCAGGCCGAATTTCAAAGTTTTACGGCAACTTTTCAGAAATCACAGAGACAAGAGACAGCGACCGGTGCGGATGAGCTCAGGGCAGAGAAGGGAAAGGGGTCTGGGATGTCAGAGCAGATGCACAAACAGGACAAAAGAATGCTAAAAACCTGTGGGAAGCAGAATGCTATGGGGGTGTCAGGGTCATCCTCAAGATCCCAAGAAGTGGGCAGCACCCCCAATCCCCAAGTGTCCTTTGAGAAGGAAACATCAACAGTAAGAAAATGCAGATGGCCTACTAACACATGGGTGACCTCCAAAGTTAAAAATGCCCACCCAGATCCCCTGCCCCCAGTCCCACCCTCCCACCCATCCCCACCCCCGCCCACCCCCACCGGACAGAGATGTGGCAGCATTTGCTGGCTTGTAGCATGGGTCCTCTGGGACCCTCGGGCTCCTCTTCGAGGATTCTGCCCGGATTGGCTGGCACTGAGGGCAAAATAAACCTCCTAGATTGTCAGGGTAGATCGGCTGGACTCCCTTTGATTCCCCGCCCCCTGCCCAAAGCCGATTCTCCTCGCGGCTGTGAGTCTGCTGCCCTCTTGAAAGGAAAGTCTGTCATTCCCCTTTCCCAAGACATGCACCCTCCCGCGGCCTCCCTCCCGCAAACACACTATATATACACACACAGGCCCCTCCCTCCAAGGCTTGGCTGGGCTCTCAGAGGTAGTGGAGGGGGAGCAGGAGTGGGGGGCGCTGGAATGTGAGAAGTCGCAAGTTCAAAATGTGCCTCTCCATCAGTCTTAGGACTGAGGTCCCAAACTTCTCTCCTCCTTTCTCCAAGCCCCCAGAGCCTGAGTGGAGAGATCAGGGCTGGTGTGCCCCCCTGTGCAAGTGCCCACCTGCTTGTCCGACCCCCCATCCCCTGGGGCTCAACAGAGCTCCCTGAGGGCTGGGGGGAAGGGCAGAGATCTGTGCCAGCCTGGGATGATGGATGGGAAGGGTAAGTTCTAAGACCCCAGGGCTGGGGCCTGGGGTGGGTTCTCCAGAGGAAGTGGGGGTTTATGGGATGGAGCAAGGCTAAGTGTCTGGGAAGAGGGATGGGAAGATTCTTTAGACAGAGGAAGTGTCACTGGCAGGGAGGGTATTTTCTGAGGAGGGACTTGGAGGTGGAAATTTGGAGTTGGAAGTCGTTGCAGAGGTGGTCACCTCTGAGGAGGGACTCAGGAGGCTTTTAAAGGTCAGGCGGGGATGCTGGGATTCTGGGGGAGAATAAACCAAAAATCCCAAATCAGTTGCCCATGGAGTCGACTCCGACTCATGGCGACCCCATGTATGTCAGAGTAGAACTACACTCCACAAGGTTTTCAATGGCTGTGATCTTCCAGAAGTAGATTCCGAGGCACCTCTGGGTGGATTCAAACCACCATCCTTTTGGTTGGCAGCAAGTGCTGTTTGCACCACCCAGGGACTTCTGGGGGAGAAAGACTGTTGTTGTTATTAGTTGCTGTTGAGTCGATTCCACCTAATGACGACCCCATGTGTTACAGAGTAGAACTGCTCACAGGGTTTTCTTAGCTGCAATCTTTACAGAAGCAGATCGCCAGGCCTTTCTTCTGTGGTGCCGCTAGGTGCATTCGTACTGCCAACCTTTAGGTTAGTAGCAGAGCGCTTTAACTGTTTGCACCACCAGTGCTCCTGGAGAAGGATAAAACAAAAACCAAACCCGTTGCCATCAAGTAGATTCCGACTCATAGCGTCCAACCGCCGACCTTTCAGTTAGCAGCCATAGCTCTAAACCACTGTGCCACCAGGGCTCCCACTTGGAGAAGGATAAGGGAGGTTAAATCCCAGGCGAAAAAGAGTCTGAATCTTTGGGGGAGAAGGAGGGTGACTCTCAGGAGAGGCAGGCTGAGTGTCCGTGCAGAAGAGGCCGAGTCTTTGGGGAGGAAGAAGGCTGCGTCCCAGGGGCGGAGGCCGAGTCCCGGAGGAACAAGGAGCTGGTCCAGATCAGGTGCAGCCAAGTCTGCTTGGGGAGAGTCTCCGGGGAGGGGCCGAGCCCGGGGTTCCTAGAAGCCCCTGATGTGGCAGTAGGCCTCCAGGCTAGCGAAGAGGATATAGAGGAACCAGAGGCCTAGAAAGAGCGCGGTGGTGGCGAGCTTGGGGCCGCGGGGGCCACCCAGCTCCCCGCCGATGTGTGGCCGGCGGCGGTACAGCAGCACAGCTATGCCCACGAAGGCGAAGACGGTGAAGAGCGTGACAGAGAAGGCCAGCGTGCCCGTGCGCACCTCGAAGGAGCGGCCCTGAGCCGCCCAGTACACCGCGGCCACCGACCAGGCCACGCCCAGGCCCAGGAACACGTTCACCGCGTTGGAGCCCGTCACGTTGCCGATGGACGCATCGGCGCACTGGTCCTGCAGCGCCGCCACCTTGCTGGCGAACGTGTCTGCGGGAGCAAGGGCACAGTTGGTCAGAGGGGCGCCGCGTCCCCCCCCCCCCCCCGCAGAGGGTGACATCCACCCTGACACGTCGCCTGCTTTCCATCAGACCCAACACCCGCCCCCATCCCTAGATGGCCCAGTGCCGGTGTAACTACCATCAAGGCCTGCTTTTGAAGGCCTCGCCCCTATTCCTGCAGCTCCGGGCAGACACCGAGGGCCTAAGGCCTTGATCCCGTCCAATGCAAAGTCTGTCAACCATCGCTCCCGCTGCTCTCTACAGGATCAGCTGTCTGCTCTCTATGGGACTTGTCTGCCTTCCATTGGATCTGCTGCCTGCCTTCTCTGGAATTCACTTTCTGCTTTCTATGGGACTTGCCTGCATTCTATGGGATCCACTGCCCGCTTTCCATGGGACTCCCCGCCTGCTTTCTATGAGATTCATTGCCTGATTTTTATGAGACCCACTGTCTGCATTCTAGGGGCTCCCCTACCTGCTTTCTCTGGGAGCCGCTGCCTGATTTCTATGGGTCCTGCTGCCTGCTTTCTCTAGGACCTGCTGCCTGCTTTCTCTGGGACTCACTGACTGCTTTCTGTGGACTCACCGCCTGCTTTTTTCTATGTGATTCATTGCCTGATTTTTATGAGACCCACTGTCTGCATTCTAGAGGACCCGATGCCTGCTTTCTATGGAATTCACTGCCTGCTTTCTACGAGACTCACTGCCTGCTTTCTATGGGACTTGTATGCATTCTATGGGATCCACTGTCTGCTCTCTGTGGGACTCACTGCCTCTTTTCTATGGACCTCATTACCTGCTTTCCATGGACCCACAGCCTGTTTTGCTAGGGGTCCAATCATCCCAGGGGCACTTGGCTGGACAAGATGAGTGTCAGGCCCCATCTATATGCAATCCCTTTCCTGCCTCTCCCTGCTGAATTTCTCTCAGGTGTACAGCTTGGTCTCTATGGCCTCCACCCAGTCCTGAAACATCTTACCAGCCAAAGTCTCTGGTGTGGAGAGTGGGCACCGGAAAACCATAGGCAAGACACCTCATCCCCGCTGCCTGCTTTCTAGTCCTATCTCTGTAGTGCCACCATCTGCTTAGCACATTGATATGGAAAGCAGGGGTGTCAGGCCCTACCACCCCCATCTTCCCACCCCTGCAAAAATATCAATTTCTGCAACCTTATTTCTAAGGGACCCTCCCTCAGGTTTGTTTGGGGAGGGGGATCATGGCCAGTGTGTCTCTACGGATATACTCTATGGTTTCTGAGTCTCCGCGGCCTTATTTCTATGGCGCCCCTCCTCCAACATCTGATTTTGACTCTGCCCCATCATCTTAGTTCTTTGAGATTCATTGGCCTGGTTGCTGTCATGACCCACCAACATGTCTGCATGGACATCTTCCATCTGGTTTTGTAGGGGTAAGCAGTAGCATCTTGTTTCCTGGGAACCCACTGAATGGTTTCTATCAAATCCCCACCTTATTTCTAAGGGACCTCTCTCCCAACACCTATCTCTTCAATGCCCAATTCTATGGAATCGGTTGTCTGGTTTCTACCATTCCCCACCACCTTAGTTCTATGGGACATTCCACCTGGTTTCTTTCAGGGAGGAGGTTTGCATATGGAATCTATGAGACATCCCTCTGCCTCATTTCTATTATGCCCCACCACCTTGTTTCTACGGAACCCACTATATGGCTTCTCTATGATGCCACCAATGATCTTTCACTTATGCTCCATTACCTTGCTTCCAAGGTGCCCCCTGCCTGGCGCCTCTGAGACCCTGCCCCAACAAGCAGTCCCCCCGGGGTGTTACCAGGGATGGAGGTGCCCAGGGCCACGAAGACAACAGCGTTGACAGAGTCCTTGAGGCCAACAGTGCAGCCAAAGTGGGAGGCGAGGTCCCCGATGAGGGCGGTGAGCAGGCCAATGACCAGGATGCAGACACCAAAGCAGGCCCAGCCATGGCAGTACTCGGTGGGGGGCACGCAGGCAAACAGCACCTTCCAGAACACCGTCAGGAAGTGCATCACGTAGTCAAAGCAGGACGGCAGCCGCTCCTCCCGAGACCCATCTTCCTCCTCCTCCTCGTCCCCTGTGGGCACATGACTCAGCTGAGGCACACACCCAGGCCTCCTTCTTCCTCACCTACAGAGCTTCCATTTGATTTCGCTTCCAGACAGTGAGTCCCATAAAAATAATTGCTTTCCCAGAATCCTTTGAAGGTAGCTGTGGCATATCAGCAGCTAAAAATATTTACTTTCCCAGAATCCCTTGCAGCTAGGCGTGTATGTGCCCAGGTAAAAATATTTACTTTCCCAGAATGCCTTGAAGCTAGAGGAGGCCATGCACTGAGATAAATATATCCAGCTTCCCAGGACCCCTTGCAGCAACAGGTAGCTATATCTCTAGCTAAAAATATTCCTTTTCCCAGAAGCCCCTGCAAATAGCAATAGTCATGAACTCAGCTAAAAATACTCAGTTTCTCAGATTCATTGCAGCTAGTAGTAACTATATGCCCAGCTAAAGATACTCACTTTCCCAGAATCCTTTGCAGCTATAAACAGCTATGTCCTCAAATAAAAATATTAATTTTCCCAGAATTCTTTGAAGCGAACAATAACCATGTCCCTAGATAAAAATATTCACTTTCCCAGAATCCCTTGCAACCAGGGGTGCCCATATCCTAGCTAAAAATATTACTTTTCCCAGAGGCCTCTGCATATGCAATAACCATATACTCAGCTAAAAATATTCAGTTTCTCAGATTCATTGCAGCTAGCGGTAGCCTTGTGCCCAGGTAAAGATACTCACTTTTCCAGAATCCCCTGCAATTAGAGATAGTCATGCCCCTAGATAAAAACAACCGCTTTCCCAGAATTCCTTGCAGTTAGGGGTGGCTACGTCCTCAGCTGAACACTTGCTTTCCCAGGATCCCTTGCAGCAGTGGCCACGTGACCCAATCTGGCAATGAGACATACATAGAGGGTTTCTGGAAAGCTTCTGCTTTCCTGATATGGGCACTGTGTTATGGATGTGTGTATTCAGCTTTGTAAAGGATGCCTCAAACTCCAAGTTGTTTGTGTAATCTATTGTGACCTGACTTAATCTGCTTTTGACTTGCTTGTGTCGTTTGAAAGGGCATGTGTGAATGAAATACTTCTTAAATCTTGCTCTAAAATGATAAGCATAAGGCGAGTGGGAAGCAGTGAACACACTTGTGTGTGCCAAGCAGTGAATCTAGGACACTGGTAAGAAATCTTGTGACCTCGGACCACTCAGAGCAACACTGTATACTATCCAGCCTCTTCCTATGGAGCAATCTGAATTCTCCTCTCCAAGAACCATCAGAATATCAGCCAGCAGAGGCCACCTGGTGGCAGGGAAAGAGACTGACCAAATCAGGGACTCAGGTCCAATGCCTCTTTTCCCCTTTTCTAGCTCTCTGAGCCACTTAGCTTGTTAAAGAAATAAATGCTTGAATGTGTAAAGGCTTAAGTGAATGGTTTGTGTGGTTTCTGGGTTGTGCTCCTGCACGCTACATCTCAAAGACTGAGGTTTTTGCTGCAACCCAAGGAAAATGGAATTTGAAACTAAAATTGGGGCACACTGTCCCTTCTGGCTTCTCTGCTTCCTCTTTCTTCCTGCCTGGAATATAAACTTGATACCTAGAGGTGCAGCAGCCATGTTGCAACCATGAGGGCAAAAGCTGAGAATGGGAAGGAGAAATAAAGGAGCCTGGGCTCTCAATGACATTACTGAGCTGCTGTACCAACTCCTTATTGCCTCCTACAGATTTTTTTTTTTTTTTTTTGGTTCCACGAGAAAAACTCCTGTGAGCTTAAGCCACTTGTGGTTGAATTTTCTGTTGCTTGTTGCTGAATGCACTTCTACCTGAACCAGAGTGAGACATGGCCCAGGTCAGAGCAGGGGAGGCTACACTCTTGGGATGGAGGGGCTTCTCCCTGTCCTCCTTCAAATCCTGCTGTAGCTCCCTACTGCCCTCAGACTCAAGCTGCATTCCTGGGCTGGACATTCAAGGTCCTGCAGGGCTCTGCTTATATCTCCAGCTTCTCCCCTCTAGAGGGAGCACGTGGCTAGTATGCCTGTGGTTCTGGTGCCACCTCTCTGGAGTCAAACCCTGGATCTGCTACCTGTCAGCTGTGTGCTCTTAAATTAGTGTCTTGACCTCCCTGAGTCTCAGGGTGCTTATCTGAGAAGCAAGAGGAATAATTGAAGCTGCCTCCAGAGATAGTTGTAACGATTAAATGATTCAGTCCATGGAATGTGACCTCAGCAGTGCCAGGCACATCTCAAGTCCTATTGTTATTGTTGCGGTTGATATTATTGACAGCTCTTTTTGGTGCCTGGGAGGATTCAAAGATGCTTGAATCCAAGTCCAGCTTGCAAGGAGCTTACAGTCCAGGAAGGGAGGTAAAGGAAATACGAAAGCACCTCTAAGTGCAAGATGGGACATGATTTATCCCCTAAAGTAGCCAGAGCATGTTAATACCACCATCTTCTCCATCATCATCATTGTCGTCGTCCACACCACCATCATGATTATTATTACTGTTACTATTATCATCCTTACTGTTATCCTCCCTCCACTCCAATACTTCCTCTGAGCCAATCACCTGGTTCCTATAAAACCACAGCTGGATATAGCTTGTGCATCCATGATCATCTCATGCCTATACTTTCAGTTTTGCTCCAGCCTCTAGCTCAGCTAAACCCCCAGAGGAAATGTTCTAACACTCAAAGAGCCCCTTCTCCCGCTCTCCACTGTTCTCATAAGAAAGCTCAAGCAGGAGGCAGTAAGGAGTTGGTGCAGCAGCTCACTAACAACATCAAGAGCCCAGGCTCCTTCTTTATTTCTCCTTCCCATTCTCAGTTTTTGCCCTAATAGTGGCAGCATGGCTGCTGCACCTCCAGGCATCAAGACTATGTTCCAGGCAGGAAGAAAGAGGAAGCAGGGAAGCCAGAAGGGACAGCGTGGTCCAATTTTAGTTTGACCATCTCATGCCTACACTTTTGGTTTTGCTCCACCCTCTAGCTCAGCTAAACCCCCAGAGCGACTGTTCTAACGCTCGAAGAGCCCCTTCTCCATCTCCACGCTGTTCTCAGAATAAAGCTCAAGTTCCCCACAACATTCAAAGAGATTCTGTGTGGCCCATTCCATACCAGCTGTAACAGCCTCAACTCAAACCACAGCCCGTCCTCTGGCTTTTCCTTCCAGAAGCTTTCTCTTGCCCTGTGATTCTATTCCACTCAAAAACCCCCCATAGCTCCCTAGCACACTCAAGATGACACCTAAGCTCCCTTCTGTGACTGGTAAGGACCTGTGGTCTGCCAGCCTCAACCCCTGCCTCTTCCCCACACCTGGGACTAGTCACCCTTCCCCAAAGGTGCCATGTTGTTGCTGCTGGGTGCTGTCGATTCTGACTCATAGAAACTCTGTAGGACAGAGTAGAACTGCCCAATAGGGTTTCCTAGACTGCAGTCTTTACAGGAGCAGATAGCCAGGTCTTTCTCCCACAGAGCCACTGGGTGAGTTCGAACCACCAACCTTTTGGTTAGCAGCTGAGTAGTTAACCACTGTGCCACCAGCGCTCCTTAATATTCCAGAAGCTTTCACTTTCCAGATTTTTGTTCTTGGCTTGCCCTCTGCCTAAACACCCTCCCTGTCATCTCCCTCCTCCTGGTTAACTTCTCTTTGAAGACTCAGCTCAGATGCTCCCTCCTCCAGGAAGCCCTCCCTGACTTCCAGGTGGGGTCAGGCACCCCCTCCCCCTGGGCTCCCGTGGCTCCCTGAGATTCCCCCGCTCCGGGTCCTCACTGTCTGGGTATAGGTCAGTCTCCCCTACCAGACTGTCATCCCAAGGACGGGAGGATATGGCCAGGGATATCTTGGTCACCACTGTGTCCCCATCAATGTCCTGCATAGGGCCAGGCACAGAGGATCTCCCAGAAATATATGTCGAAAGAATGTGGCTTCAGAGGAAGATGTCATCTCGTTTTATTAGGCCTGCCACCTGGTGTCTCCAGGCCTACTACCTGGCATCTCTCCATCTCCGAAGGCTGGTTTCTCTAGATCCCACCGACCAATTTCTTTCCAACCACAATTTCTCCTGTGTTTTCAGTCCCCACCAGCTGGTCTCCCCTGGGCCTCCCTACGGAAAACTTGATGTCGTGTAAAGATCAAAATCCCTGAGTTCCAACTATGGCCCTTTCTGGACTCCCCGTGGGACCTTAGGCCAGTCCCTCTCTGTCTCTGAGCCTCAGTTTCCCCAATCTGTCTCACAAGGGCCCAGCGTTGGGCTCCAAGATTCAGTGAATCCAAGTGTCATAGTGTCTCTGGCCACAGGGGGGCATTGTGGGCCTGTCTGAGGCTGAAGGAGGTGGGAACCACACAGGTGGGAGAGCGTTGGGTGCCATGGTGACTGTCTCTGTGGCAACAGAGGAGGCCAGGCTCCATCTGGGGTGGCCACACCATTTTACCTGCCCTCTAGCCCCCAACATCTGACACAGGGAGGAAGCCCAGGCCAGGTCCCCTCCTCCCCTCAGCCCAGCTCCCAAAAAACCAGCCTCCTCCCCTCTGCTCTGTCTCTGCTCCTGTCTCATCTGCCTTTCTCTCTGTGTGTTCTGATGGCTCTCTGTCCCCTCTCAGGTCCTCTCTGGTCACTGGCTGTTCATTTCCTATGTGTCTCATTTTTAATCTCGGTCTCAGTCTCTCTGTGTCCCTGTCTTTCCGTGTTTGGACCTGTTTCCTACCTTTTCCTTTGTCTTTCTGTCTCTTTCTCTGTATTTATCTTTCCATCTGTTTCCCTGTGTGTCTTCTGTCCCTTTTCTCTGTCTCTGTCCTTCGCTCCGTTTCTCCTCCCCCTCTTCCTCTGTCACTGTCTCTCCCTTTCTCTGTCTTGTCATTCATCTTTCTCCCTCTCTGCCTTTGTCTGTCTGTTCACCTCCTGCTCACTCTTTCTATGCCTCCTTCTGTCTTTCTCACTTTCTCTTCTCTTTTATTCCTTCCTTTCCCTTCCCTTCCCTCTCCAGTTTTTTCTCTCTCTCTCCATCTTTCTCTTTTCTTCTCTCTCCTCCCTCCCCACTTACCTGCGCTCACCGTAATTGCCTCTAAAAACTGCTCCCTCCACGAATGGGTCCCAATCACCAAAGCCAAGTTTGTCTTCTTGATGAGTTTATCCACTGTATTCTGGGGGCAAAAGGATGGGAGAGGGAGAGATCACTGCTCATGGGCACCCCAGGGCAGCTTCATGAGAGGTGCTTGGCTGGGGACTCACACCTCCTTCTCAGAGGTCTTCAATCTTCCATGCCCAGTTCTACTAAAACCAAACCAAACCCATGGCCGTCAAGTCGATTCCAATGCATGGCGACCCCATGTGTGACAGGGTAGAACTGCTTCATAGGGTTTTCTTAGCTTTAATCTTTATGGAAACAGATGGCCAGGCCTTTCTTCCACAGTGCTGCTGGGTGGGTTCGAACTGCCAACCTTTATGTTAGCAGTGGATCGCAGACCATTTGGCCCACCCAGGGACCCTAGCAAGAAGGGAGGTGTGTGCTGTCCGCGGTGCTGATAGTGGGACCCGGAGGCTGTCCTCTGCCCTGTGGTCACCCGGTCCTTGTGACCCTCATGGCTCCTCCTCTCCAGGACACCCTCCCCAAGGAAATGACTCCAGGAAGGCAATGCCCCAGAAAAATCACCTTAAAATCATACGACTCCTCGATTATGACCTCCAGCCGACAGTTTTCCCCAAGAACTGGCTTGCCCATCTCTGCTATCCTCCGCGCCTCCTCTTCCTCGGCTGTCAGCTTCCTGTCCCCGTCCCCTGAAGCATGAGGGATAGCAGTTAGACTCCACAGAGGCCTCATGGGGCCTGTGATTCCCTCACTCCCTGTTCCCATAGAGGAAGTCCTGTCTGTTCTCTGGGAAGCCTATTGGTGCCCTCTCCCAGCTTCCCCACCCTCTCCCCCAAGTCTGGAGATCCAGCCCTCGGGAGCTAGCCCATGAAGTTGAGAAGATAGACTCTGGGGTTCAGCTGCTGGGGCTGTGTGATCTTGGGCAAGGCCTTAACCTCTCTGTGACTCAGTTTCCATATCTGTAAAATGGGCACAACAACAGTATCTACCTCATATAGAGTGGCTGTGAGAGTTAAACTAAGAAAACCCCTTGCTGTCGAGTCAATTCTGACTCATAGTGAGCCTGTAGGACAGAGCAGAACTGCCTCACAGGGTTTCCAGGGCTGTAATCTTTACGGAAGCAGACTGCCACATCTTTATCCTCTGGAGTGGCTGGTGGGTTCACACTGCCGAGCTTTCAGTTAGCAGCTGGGCGTTTAACCACTGTGCCACCAGGGCTCCTTTTGGGACAGTTAAATGAGTTATTTCACATGAAATGCTTAGAACAGTGCCTAGGACCGAACAAATATTCAGTAGATGTTATTTTATTTATTATCATCACCACCAACATTGTTGAGGGTAGAGGCCTGGTCCCTACACCCAAGCTCTGGAAACGTTCTAGAGTGTGTTTGGAGTGGTAAGGAAAGGGGAGGATACCCGATTTCTTGGACCCAGATCCATCTACAACCTGGCCCTGAGTTCATTTATTTCCCCAAAGTCAGTTGATCTTTTTTCCAAGCTCAGCACCAACACAGCTCTAACTCTGGTCCCCAGCCTGAGCTTGTCTCCATCTGTGACTCCACATGTAATTCTGTCACCATCCCTGACCCAAAATCCCAACTCCCAACCCTGGATCTGACCTCAATCCAATCCTGGCACCAAATCTCAACCTAAATCTTACCCTAACCTGACGCATCGATAACCCCAAGCTCCCAAACTCCAACTCCGGATCTGACTCCAGTCCCAATCCCACGTCTAACCCCAGCCCCGATGCCATCACTAACAAAGGACTTGACCATGTGGCAGAGATGCTGTGTGTTCACATGAACCTGTTTCCATTTGCTCTTGGGCACATGACTGGACTACATTTCCCAGTCTTGCTTGCAGTTGGGTGTGGCCATGTGACCAAGTATGGCCAATAGAAAGAGGGCAGCAGTGAAGACCGGTACTTCCAGTCTTGGCCCATAAAAGCCTCCCATGTGAACCTCCACACTCTCTTGCCCTGGTTGCCTGCGGGATGCAGAGGCTCCAGTAAGAATGCCAACACTCCAGGGGATGGCAGAGCCAAAGACGGAGTAATCGCATGGAAGAAACCACCCACCAACTAGGAACACTCTCATAAAACTTTTGCCTGAGCAAGAAATAGCATTTACTGTGTTAAGCTACTGGGATTTGGGGGGGGGGGGGCGGTCTGTTTGTTACAGCAGCTGGTATTAATTACCCTAACTAATACAATCTTTATTCCAACCTTAATCCTGACCCCAAACCCCAATTCTGCTCTTGATCTCAAAACTATGCTGTTGCTATCTCCAAGCCTGATCTTAACTCCAACTCTTACCCCAATCTCTGACCCTGGCCCTAATTCTAACCACAACCCCCTCAAACTCTCTCACCTCATACTCCAACTTCAGTTTAAGCTAAATATGATTCTAAATTCTAATCTGATCCCACCACAAATCCATCTAGACTCTAACCTTGACCCAGTCCTAACCCTAATCCTAAACACCCAGTCCTAATCAGTCCTAAGCCTGATTCCCTCTGAATCCACCATAAGCCCAGATCTGATTCTATGACTTACCTTTTCCCCTAACCTTGACTTCAAACTTAACTCTGGTTTCCAAACCCCAAATCTGACCCTACCCCTAACTGTGACCCCAACTTCACACTGGTCCCACCTCTAACTCTAAGGCTTGCTCCAGCCCTCACCCAGCCCCAAATCTACCCTTATCTCATCTCGAACTTGCATCAAACCCAACCTGGAAGGGTAACTTGAGGCTCTGACCCTCCCCACTCCAGTTTCCCCCTCCGGTGGCTCCTCCCCAGCCAAACCCCAGAGAAAGTGACTTTACTCACCTTGATTGAGTAGCAGAGCTGGGGAGAGACAGAGACAGGGAGAAAGTGAGATCACTTCCCTGGGGTGCTCCAGTTCAAGAGCTTGAAGGAGCCCCCATAATTGAGTCCCCAGGGGACCCCCAACCCTGGATCTCTGGACCTCTTACCTCTCCCACAGCCCACCCATGCCCCCTCACCTGAAATCCCTCGCTTTAGCCACTGGGGCTGGCCCAGCTCGATGAAGAAATTATCCTTTTTCTCATATTCCTCATCATCAACTATCTTCACCTGAAGAGTCTTCCTGGGGTGAGGGTGAAGGGGAGAATACCCAGCGTAAGGCCCCCTCCCTGTTTCGCCAGATAACTCTCCTATTAGACACTCAGTTGCTTGAGCACTGGAGTCCCCGGGTGGCACAAACGGTTAAGCATTCAGCTACTAATCAAAAAGTTGGTGGTTCTAATCCACCCAGAGGTGCTTTGGAAGAAAGGCCTGGTGATCTCCTAAAAAGCAAGCCATTGAAAACCCTATGGAGCACAGTTCTACTCTGACACATGGAGTCGCCATGAGCTGGAGTTGACTCGATAGCAACAGGTTTGATTTGGTTTTTTGGTTTTCTTGAGTGCCTGCTCTCTCCTAGGTTCTGTGTGGTACTTAACATCCATGATGTCATTTAATCCTTACAGGGACCCTAGGAGGGAGATTCTATTATTATCCCCGTTTGACAGAAACAGGTGAGGATGCTGAGGTAAAGTGAGGCAACTTGAGCTCACAGATCAGAGAGGATTTGAATTTCTATCTGTTAGAATGCAGTCTGAACCTCTCCCCCAGATTCATCACCACCCCTCCATCTCCACAATGCCAGCCACCATCATTCCCAGCCCGGACTGTTGCCAGCCAACCAACCGGTTGCTATCAAGTCAATTCCAACTCGTGGCAACCCCATGTTTTACAGTAGATCTGTGCTCCATAGGGTTTTCATGGCTATCATTTTTAAGAAGCGGGCCTTTCTTCCGAGGTACCTCTGGGTGGGTTTGAACCACCAAACTTTTGGTTAGTCGCCCAGCACTTAACCATTTGCGCCACCCAGGGCCTCCACAATTGCCTCCTAAACAATCTCCATGCATCAGCCCTCACTGTCCACAGTCTGTTCTCCAAACAGCAGCCTGAGGGATCCCAATAAAACCTAAGTCAGACTGGGTCCTTCCTCTGCTCAAAACCTTTGCATGGCTCCCATCTCACCCACAGTAAAGGCCAAAGTCCAGGGCCGCCTGCGATCTGGCCCTTGTTCCCTCCCTGTCCTCCAACTCCCTTCCCCTTGCTCCCTTCCCTACAGTCACACTGGCCCAGTTGTGCCTCCAGGCTTTTGCACTGGCTGTTCCCTCTGCTTAGAACACTCTTCCCCCACTTCCTTTAGTTCTTTGCTCAAACTTCACCTTCTCACTAAGGCCCACTCCAACCACCTTATTTAATACTAGTCTGTCCCTGCCCACTACCCCAGCACTCCTGGCCCCTTTACACTGCTCTGTGTCCTTTTTTCCCATATCATCTTCAAACACACTAACATAGTTATTTATTCCCTACATTGTTTGCTATTTGCCTCTCTGCATTAAATGCAAGTTCCCCCCGGGCAGTGATCTTTGTGTTTGTTCTTTGCTGTATCGCCAGCACTTAGCACAGGGCCTGGCATATTGTATGCCCTCAGTGAATATCTGTGGATTCGAATCCTTCCGCCCAGGAGACCCTCAGCTTCCTGCCCTCTGTCCCAATCCCACTGGGAGGGTTAACCGACTGCTAATTGATTTTGTCAGCATCCCTGCTGCCATGGTAACCAGAGGCTGGCAGGGGAGGAACAGCCAGAAGTTACCCTTATCCTTCAGGCACATAATTCTGCACCACCACCACCCCACCCCCAACAATCACAAAGACCCACAACCCCAGAATGTCAACAGCTCTGCCACCAGCAGCTGTCCCAGTTGTAGAAACCATGTGGTCCCACAAGGCCTGGCCCCAGAACCCAGAAATGCAAACACCCAGCCCACGCAGTCACCCGATAGAGGAAGCACAGCCAACTGCACAGCCCACGCACCATCACACCCCACAGCCATTCCACATGCAGTGGCAAAATCACACAGCCCAGATGCCCACTGTTAGTGCAACACACTTGTCCCAGCCTCAGCAACACCCCCAACCCCCAGAGCCCCCCGTGGTATTATCAAGACCTCCTCTTCCTTGTATCTCACTCTTTAGGACTCTTGGCGTCTGTTTATCTCCTTCCATGTCTCTCTCTAAGGAGCCCTGGTGGCGCAACGGTTAAGTGAAAGGTTGGCAGTTCAAACCCACCAGCGGCTCCAAGGGAGACAGACCTGGTGATCTGCTCCCATAAAGATTACAGCCTAGGAAACCCTATGGGGCAGTTCTACTCTGTCACATGGGGTCGCTATGAGTCGGAATCAACTGGGCAGAAACCAACAACAACAGCGTGTCCCTCACTGTATCTCGACCTCTCTTTCAGGCTTCTGTTCTCTCTGCCTACCTCTTAGCCTCTCTCTGTCTCTCCCACCTGACTGTGTCTCTCATTCCCCAGTGGTCTCTCTGTGTCTCTGACTCTGTCTCAGTCTCTCCTTGTTTCTCTGCCTTATATGTGTTTCTCTCTTTGCCTCTGTCTCTCGGTGTCTATACCCATGAGAACGGAATAACCAAAGTCAACACAATCTCACAGTCGTTCAACAGACACATCTCAACACACAAACATGCACGGGACACAGTGACACCTGTGTAAACACAGGATGGTCATGTGAGGCCACATGCTCGCCTCCACCCTCGCCCCCTCCTTGTTCCAGGATATTTTAAATTTTCGGTGGGTGTAAAAAACAGCCACCCCCGCCCTCAGGAGTGGGCTAGGAGCTGTCCTCGGTGCTGAAATACGGCGGTGACCCAGAGGGTCTCCTGAGAGAGAAGCCTCGCACACCCTGACAGACGCAGACAGCCTCCAGCAGGATGACACGCTGACAGGGTGAAACACACACCTCTGACGCACATGCTCTTGCACACACGCTGGGACTTACTGACAGGCAGTGACTGACACGCGCATCAACAGGCTCCCTGGCAGGGTTGCCCTAGCAGGACACAGGAGGAGAAACTCAACCTGGAGGGGACAGACAGCACGAGGGACTCGAGCTAGACAAGGGCAGGATTTCCTGAGATCAAAGGAAGCTGACTTCTTCTATGCCCTGACATTCTGTCACCCTCACGCCCTGCCCTCCTTGTTTTACCTGGAAACCCCACTCTGCCGCCCATCGCGGCCTCTGGATCTTAGTTCAGATCCAGTCTCTCTCTCATCCTCCAGGCCCCTAATGTCTCTCTACGTCTCTTGCTGACCCACACTCTTTTCTTTCTGTAGCATCATGGGGATCTCCTCCCTGGGTCTCACTGAGTTTCTCTCCATCCACGTTTCTCTCTCTCCCAGCATCTCTCTCCCTTTTAGTCTTCCTCACTCTCAGGATCTCACTCTCTCTGTCTCTCTTTCTCTCTGTGTATCTCCGCCCCTCAGTTTCCTCTTTCTTTTGCCTCTGTCAAGGAGCCCTGGTGGTGCAGTGGTTAAAGAGCTCAGCTGCTAACTGAAAGGTCAGCGGTTCGAACCCACCCAGCAGCTCTGCAGGAGAAAGACCTGGCAAACTGTTCCTGTCAAGATTAAAACCTAGAAAACTCTATGGGGCAGCTCTACTCTGTCACATGGGTCACTATGGGTCAGAATTGATGGCAACGGGCTTTTTGCCCTTGTCTCTAAAGTTCTCTCTGTCCTGTCCCTCTCTCCGTCTCTGACTCTCCTTGTCGCTATCCCTTTCTCTGTCCTCTCTGTGTCTGTCTTGTTCTCTCTCACACATTCTCTCCCCATTACACATCTCTCCGCATCTCTCCCTGCATCTCTGTGTTGATCCTGCCTGGGCCGCACCTCCAGCCTGGCTGCTCTACAGCGCCTCTAATTAGCGCCTGCTCGTCAGAAGGATGTGTTTCCCTAAAAGCTAATTAGCCTCCTGTTCTCTGCCTCCTGAAGCCACAGCTGGAAGCTCAGGCAGGGGCAGGGGACAGAGAGGGTGTCCCAGCCTGGGGAAGCCACACAGTGGGAGGAGAAGGTCTGTGGGGTGCCAGCAGTAGGAGGGAAGCGGGTTAGACTACAGGAAGGACCACAGCAAGCAGAAAGACAACTCTCCTCATTCTCCAGGAGTCTTGGGTGTGAAAGATGGGGCCTGGGATGGCACCCCTAGCCCCCAACCCAAGTTCTAAACAAATCCAAGACAGAGAGACCAAGCCAGACACAGAAAAACAAGGAGAGGTATGGAGAGTCATGATTAAATCTAACTGGAGTCAGAGAGCTAGATACTGGGGACAGAGACACAGAGGGAGATGGCCCGGGAGTGAGAGACAGAGATGAAGGGAGACATGGAGAGATAGGGAGAGCAGTGAGAAGCTGAGGCCCCGAGCTGGAAGAGAGAGAAGGGCGCGGTGGGGGCTCCGCTGGGTGGGAGGAGCGTGGGCAGAGGGGAAGAGAGAGAAGGGCCTGCGGGGGCGGCTGGAGCCGGCACGCACGGGGAGGGCGCCGTCTGCATCCCTGGTGGGCGGGTGGGCGGGGGAGGTGAGGCTGTGGACATCTGGGTAAGGGGGTGGCTGGTGTCTGGGCGGAAGAACAGCCATGATTCTGTTTTACCGTGTGCGTCTGTGACTTTATGTGTGTCTGTCTGCACGTTCCTGTGTGTCTGTGTTTATCTGTGAGAGTGGCTTTGTGTTAATCTGTGTAGTCTGTGTGTCTACACGTGTGTATCTGTGAGTCCACCCTATCTCCCCAGACCCTGTTCCACCTCCCCAAATCCCAGCCCTCCAGTCCCCCAACTGTCTCCTAGGTCCTGCCCCCACCTTCCTAGGCCCCCTTATTCCTACTTCATCTTTCCCCAAAGCCTTGCCCACACGCCTCTTACCCACCACCACCCACTGCCATCGAGCTGATTCCGACTCATAGTGACCCTATAGGACAGAGTAGAACTGCCCCATAAGGTTTCCAAGGCTGTAATCTTTACAATAATATTGCCACATCTTTCTCCCCCGGAGGGGCGGGTGGGTTTGAACTACTAACTTTTTGGTTAGCAGCCGAGCTCTTAACCACTGCGACACCACGTCTCGCTATTCCCCCAGGGTCTTCCCCAAAACCACAAGCTCCACCCCTTACTCCATTTCCACCCCAAGTCCCGCCCCATTTCCTTAGCCCCGCCTTCTTCCTAGGCTTCCTTAGTTCCCCAAGTCCTGCCCCTTCTCCACAACCCCATGTCCACACTGTTCCATCTTAACAGGACCCACCCTTAATCTCCATGCGGCCGCCCCCTTCTCATGCCACACTCTTATCTCCACCAGCTACCAATCAAGCCCCCCAGAACTCCCTTTCCTCAGGCTCCTATTCCTTCTCCCATCCTATCACTCCTCACCTCGCCCTCCCTCCGCTCTCCGGCCTCCTTCCTCAGCAGACCCCACCATTCTCTCCTCAAAAGTGGGCAGCACAATTGGAAGAGCATAGTCAATATCACTTAAATGTGTAAGTAAAAAGTTTTGAAATGGTGTTAAAAAAAAAAACCAAATGAGACTAATGAGGTACAGTAGTCCAGGGACAAGGGCCAGAAGACAGAAGGGGACAAGGAAGTCCCCTGGTGATAGGGAGCACAAGGTGGAGTAAGGATATTCTTGATGTGTTGTGAGATTGTTAACCATTGTCATAGGGCAACATGTGTAGTAACTGTTAAATGAGAAACTATTTTGTTCTGTAAGCCTTCATCTTAAGTGAGAATAACAGCACAGTTGGAAGAGCGTAGTCAATGTCACTGAACTGTGTATGTAGAAATTTTTGAAACGGTGTATCTTTGGCTAGCTGTATTTTCATCAAAAAAAAAAAAAAGGTTGAGAATTTAGAGGCTTAATATGTTGTGGGGTTGTTAACCAATGTCATAAAACAACATGTGTACTACTGTTTCATGAGAAACTATTTGTTCTGTAAGCCTTCACCTGAAGTACAATAAAATATAAAAAAAAAAAAAAAAAAAGAAAACTCTGTGTGATAAAGAGATTAAAAAAAAAAAAAGTGGCCTCCCTCTCCCGGGCCCCGCCCTCTCACCCAGGCCCCGCCCCCTCCCCAGGCCCCACCTTTACCCAGCCCTGTCCGCCTGCCCCTACTTCTACCTGGCCCTGCTCTATCTCCGTAGCTCCTCCCTTGCCCCGCCTCCTCGCTCCTCTCCCTTGTCCCACTCCTCTGCTGAACCTGCCCTGCCTCCCCAGCCCCACCCATTTCAGGGCACTGTCCTGCTCTGGCTCTCTCTCTCTAGCCCCAGAACCTCTCTGGCCCTGCCCTCCCTCTACAACCCTGCCCCCTCCCCGACCCCACCCCTAGCTCCATCGATCTCTCTGCACTGCCCCACCATGGCTCCGCCCCATCTCCCCAGCCCTGCCCCTTCTCTCCAACCCTGCCCCATCTCCCGGCCCCTGCCCAGTCCACAGCCCCGCCCCGTCTCCTGGCCCCGCCCCATTTCCGCGGCCCCGCCCCGTCTCCTGGCCCCATCCCATCTTTCCCCAGCCCCGCCCGGTCTCCCAGTCCGCGCGCTCACATGGTCTCGTCGTCGCCGAACTCGAGCTCGCCGCACGCATCCTCGTAGTGGACGCCGCCGCCTCGTGCCGTGCCGTCCACCGTGCGGTAGGGCAGGCGCACGGTGCCGCGCGCGCCCGAGCTGCGCACCACGCGCACGTCCACGGTGCCCATGCACTCGCTCACGTGCAGCAGGCGGTCCTGGAAGGAGAAGATGCCCGCGTGGTCGTCGTCCAGGATGGTGACGGTGGCCAGCTGCGGCGCCACCAGCCTCCCCTTGGGCCGTCCGCCGCCGTCGGGCTCGAACATGCCTTGCGCGTCGCCCACGCGCAGGTTCAGCAGCCGCACGAAGAAGTGCTCGTCCTCCTCAAAGATGTCGTCGTCGATGATGCCGATGCGCAGCTCCTTCAGGGTTTCGCCTGGCTTAAACACCAGCGTACCCTCGCTGCAGTAGGGAGGGAGGGGAGAACAGGGTGACGGTCGGGCAGCGGCTGTGTGTGTGTGTGTGTGTGTGTGTGTGTGTGTGTGTGTGTGTGTGTGTGCGCGCGCGGGATGGGGGTAGCCTGGGCAGACTTCCCGGAGGAGGGGGTGCCGCAGGAGAGCTCACAAGTGTGAGGGTGAACTGGCATTAAACAAGACTGAGGGTGAATCATGGCGGCCCTCCTGGAGGAGGGGATGCAGAAGGGTTAACGAGACAGAGTTGGCCCCTCCCCCCATGAACTCATGGGTATTAGGAGGGTAGACAGGAAACAGATGATGAGGGTGAGATCACAGCAGGCTGCCAGAAGAGGGGACTTAATGCAGAAGGAGGCTCCAGGCAGAGGGAACTGCACATGGAAAGTCCCAGAGAGGACAGAGTATTCCACATATCCTCCCATGTGCACACGAATCCCCTGGGGATCTTGTTTAAAATGCAGATTTGGTTCCAGAGCTCAAGACTACATGTGTCACATGGGATGCAGATTCTCCTGGTCCGTGGACCACACTTTGAGTAGCAGGGGACAGAACTGACTTTGCCACTCCCCCAGTAAAACCTTTCTGTGCTCCCAGGTGCTTTCCAGAGAAAGTCTGCACTCCTTAACTTGCCATAATTCATTCATTCAACAAACACTCCCCAACTGCCTGCTCAGTGTCTGGCCCTGTGCTAAGTGGTAGCTGGGGACACAGCAGTGACCAGATCCTGTCCTCACAAGGCTCACAGCCCCACCGTGGGAGAGCCATATCACAGTAACAATTACATATTGAATGATTTAATTACAGTTTATTCATCCAACAGATAAGGATGGTGGTCCTGTTATGTGCCAGGCACTATCCTAAGTGCTGAGGAAATGGCCTAAAACCAGATCAGACAAAAGTCCCTGTCTTGGTGTGGCTTCCATCGAAGTGCAGGGGTTAGATAATAAACAATTATACAGTATAACGTCAGGTGGAGATGGTGCTACGGAGAAAAACAGGAGGAGAGAGAGTAGAGAGTGAGGGGAGAGGGCTGTGTGGAGATCTGGGGGAACAGGGTTCCTGGTAGAGGGAACAGCCAGTGCAAAGGTCCTGAGGCCTGAAGTGTTCGAGAAACAGCGAGGGAGACCAGTGTAGCTGGAGCGGAGGGAGCGAGAGGAGAAGATGGGAGATGTCAGAGAGGCAACGGGCAGCTCTTCTAGGGCCTTGGTTGCCCTTGGTGAGCACTTGGGTGTTTACTCCAAAGGGGGGGTGGTGGTTTCTGAGCAGATGAGGGACATAACCTGATACAGGTTTAAAAGAGGGACAGTTGTGTAAGGCTCTGAAGCAGGTCCTCTTGATGGAGGTGGGAAGTGAGGCAGTAGCATTAGATTGGTCAGGGTGAAGCTTTGAGAGGGGACAGAGGATGACTGAGCTCCTCCTGGCAGGGCTGAGGGCAGCAAATGACTCTGGGGTGTTAATGACTCTGGAAAATCTTTGTCATTTCCTCCTAGTGCTTCCCACCATGCACGTCAGGGGCTCAGTGCTGTTTCTGAAATGTGCCTTGTGATTGGTAAATGTTCACTATTGTTACTATTATTGTTCTTGTTAGCTGCCCTTGAATCAGCCCTCGACTCATGGAGACCCCATACACAATGGGATCAGACCCTTGTGATCCATAGGGTTTTCACTGGCTGATTTTTGGAAGTATATTGCCAGGCCTTTCTTCCTAGTCCATTTTAGTCTGGAAGCTCAGCTGAAACCTGTTTAGCATCATAGAAACATGCAAGCCTCCACTGACGGACAGGTGGTGGCTGTGCAGGAGGTGCATTGGCCGGGAATCAAATTTGGGTCTCCCACAGGGAAGGTGAGAATTCTACCTCTGAACAATCACTGCCCCATAGGACCATCTTTACCAAAGTGGACACCACCAGTCATGGGACACATGGGCATCGTGTGCGTCCTGATATGATGCAATGAGGAGGACACAGCACCACTTCATGGGATTCCTGCTCAAAGTGGACCACCTGAATCTAATCATGAGAAACAAGACAAACCCAAATTGAGGGTCATTCTACAAAGTCACTGGCCTGTCATCGTGAAAGGGTCAGGGTCCCAAAAGTCATAGAAAGGTTGAGGAACTGATCCAGACTTAAGGAGATTAAAGAGACCTGACAATCAAATGCAATGAGTGGTTCCGGACTGGATGAGAAGGGAAAGAGGGAGGGAGAGAGAGGGAAGGAAGAAACAGCCATAAAGGACATTACTGGGACATGTGAACATAGACTGAAGATTGGTTAACAATACTGATTCCATGTTAAATTTCCTGAGTGTGATCATCATACTGTGATTATGTAGGAGAATGTCGTTATTCTTAGGGGATGATGCTCAAGTATTTAGGGGTGAAGCATCCTGATGTTTGCAGCTCACTCTCATACATTTCCACAATTATTAATATTATTCTATATTCAGGAGAGAGAAAGCAAAAAGGACAAGATGTGAACAAATTGGTGAATCTGGGAGAAGTGTATAGGAGAGTTCATCAAACTGTCCTTGCAGCCCTTCTGTAGGTGTGAATTTTTTTCAGAATAAAAAGTTTGGGATAAAAAGAATGTGGGGATTTTAGAAGCCACGCATCAAAAAATTGGAGGGCTAGATTCATAGGACTTCTATTCCAACAGGAACCTGAGAAGACAAAAATCTCAGGACCATCAAATCAGAGGGGTAAGGATGTTACTGTTGTTAGTTGCCGTTGAGCTGATCCCCACTCACGGTGAGCCCATGTGTGTAGAGTAGAACTCCATAGGGTTTTCAAGGCTGTGACCTTTTGGAAGCAGATTGCCAGGCCTGTCTTCTGGGGCTCCTCTGGGTGTGTTCAAACCACCAACCTTTGAGCTAGTAGTCAGGAACTTAACCAAAATGTTGGAATCTTGGAATCTTAGAACTTTAAACCCTTGGTATCTTAAGATCATAGGGGCTTAAACTGCAGAATCTTAGAAAAGCTGTGCTGTTTGGGGGACTCAAGACATCATGCTTAATTTGGAGAAACTGAGGCCTACAGGGCCACCCTAGCCCATGTGCCAAATTAGAAAAAGGCATCCATTCTTCAAGACACTATTTCCATGAGTCAGCAAATTGTCATAATAGACATAGAAATCTACTATGTGAACAGCGTTTCCTTAAATAGGGTGCTCTTGTGCAGTACACAACCTCAGTAATTACACATGACAGCCCTGCCTGCTCAGACTGAGGCAGAGACTTGTCAAAAGAACAGGGTCCAGGGCTGAGCTTGGACTAGAACCCAGGTCTTCTGCCTCTTAGTCCTGGGCATAAGCTGCCTTGATAAGTGATGCCAGGTCTGTGAATGTTGACTGGGTTGGGAGCAGGGGGACAGTTAGGAAGGTGACGGCTATTCCTAGCTCTTTGGTTGCCCCATCAAGCAGCATTTACTCCTACATCTCAAACATCTCAGTCCCAAGGTCAAGTGAGAGAGTGTCTCAGGGTTCAGGGTTTTAGATGGGGGCAAGGTAGACTAGGGGTGTGGGAAGGAGTGGAAAGGTGAAAAGATTATTGAGTGACAGCAATTCCCATGATGGCAAATGGGAAGCTGGCAGACATGGGATGGTGGGGGAGGTTGGAGGGAGAAAGTCATAAGTGGACAGAAGGATCCCATGCTACTGGATGGCAGAACAAAGACATGTGAACAGCTGTGCCCACTGGGACAGGCTGAGAGGAGCAAGAAGGAGAGGTGGATAGGGGTGGATTCATTTGTTCATGAAGAATGAGTGAACAAATGAATGAATGCCCAAGATGGTGAATGGCTTTTCGACAACAGAAAGAGGCTGCTAGATGTGGGATGGTGGGGGAGGTTGGAGGGAGAAAGTCATAAGTGGACAGAAGGATCCCATGCTACTGGATGGCAGAACAAAGACATGTGAACAGCTGTGCCCACTGGGACAGGCTGAGAGGAGCAAGAAGGAGAGGTGGATAGGGGTGGATTCATTTGTTCATGAAGAATGAATGAATGAACAAATGAATGAATGCCCAAGATGGTGAATGGCTTTTCGACAACAGAAAGAGGCTGCTAGATGTGGGATGGTGGGGGAGGTTGGAGGGATGAGGTCATGGGTGACCAGTGGGATCCCATGCTACTGGTTGACAGAACAAAGACCTGCGAAAAGCTGTGCCCACTGGGGAAGGCTGGGGAGGGACAGGTAGGAGAGGTGAATGGGGATGGATTTGTTTGTTCATGAAGAATGAATGAATGAATGACTCAACGAATGGAAGCCCGAAGATGGTGAATGGCTTTTCCACAACCAAGGGAGGTGCATGGATGTGGATTCTTTTGTTCATGAGGAAGGAAGGAAGAGAGGGAGGGAGGGAGGAAGGAAGGGAAGAAGGAGAAAGGGAGGGAGGGAGGAAAAGAGAGAAGGAGGGAGGGAGGGAGCAGCCAACAAGTGGATACTGCAGGTCTGCCCACAACAGGGTAAGGGTAGGCTCTGGAAGCTGCCAGGAGGCAGGCCAGCAAGATCTGCAAACAACCAACCCCCCCCTGCCCAACCGCCCAAGGAGGCCAGGGGGCCCGGGCACCCACCTGTACTCGTAGTCAGAGCCGGCCTTGGCCGAGCCGTCCTCGGTGCGGTAGTCCACATAGAAGGTGCTGTTGCCCTCACCGCCCTGGCAGGTGACGGAGAGCAGCACCGAGCCGCAGTTCTCCAGGCAGTGGTAGAGGCTGGGCTCGAAGAAGATGCGGCTGGCCCCGTCGTCCTCGTCCTCGCCGGGGCCCTCGGCCGGGGTGGCCCTGCGCGAAGCGTCCGCCGCGTGTCTGCGCAGCACGTTGCCCGCGCCGGTCATCAGCCGGGTGGCCTGGATGCGGTAGAAGGCGCGGCTCTTCTGCTGGTGCAACAGCGCGTAGTAGTTGGCGATGCCCACCAGTTGCTCCAGGTCTTTGTCCGGGTGTTTCTGCTTGAGGTCCTTAAGGATCTGGATGACCTCGCGGCGGCTGGCGTCCAGCTCACGGGCCTCGGCCGGACCCGGACCCAGGCCGCCCAGCTCGGCCCCCGGCCCCTCGGCGGCGCCCACAAACGTGCCATCCAGCTCAATGCTCTTCGGCGGGTCGCCCTCGGCGCCAATGATGATGCCGCTGCGCGGGTCAGTGCGGTAGCGCTTGTACACGTACTTGTAGAACAGCAGCCGCTTGTCAGCCATCCAGGCGAACACCACGCACACCGGGAAGAAGATCAGGGTCAGCAGCGCCTCCCACACCTGCGGGTGGCCGCGGCGTCAGGACAGGCAGCCAGGGGGCGCCCGCTCCGCCCCTGCGGCCAGGGGGCGCCCACCAGCCACCTGCCCGGCCCCCCTCTCCAGGAGACGCCCGCCTGCTCCTCCCTGCCCCGGCTCCCCCGCCTCTGGTGTCTCTCAATGTCTCCCCTCCATCCCTGCCTCCCTATCACCACCATTCCACTCCCGGTCTCCACCTCTCACCAACTCTTCCTTTCTGCCTCTCCCTATTTCGCTGTCGTCTGTTCATCTCTGTCTCTCCCCATTTATGTTTGTCTGCTTCTTTCTCTTTCTCTCAGACACACACATGCACACACACACGTTACCCCCCCCCCCATTTCTCTCTCTCCACCTCTTTCTCTGTCCCCTTCTCTCTATTTTGCTCTTGTCTCTGTTCATCTCTGCCTCTCCCTATTTCTGTTCCTGCTTTTCTCTTTCTCTCTCTCACCCCCCCATTTCTCTCTCCCTCTCCCCATCTCTCTCTATGTCTTCCTTTCTGACTCTGTCCCTCTTTTTCTATGTTTTGCTCTTAAAGGAGTCCTGGTGGCGCAGTGCTTAAAGCAATCTACTACTAACTGAAAGGTCGGCGGTTTGAAACCACCAGAGGCTCCGCGGGAGAAAGGTGTGGCAGTCTGCTTCTGCAAAGATTACAGCCTGGGAAACCCTATGGGGTCGCTGTGTTTGTTTTTTGTTTTTTTTTCCATTTTGCTCTTGTCTCTGTTCATCTCTGCCTTTCCCCATCTCTCCCTGCCTGCTTCCTTCTGTCTCTCACACATTAGCCCCATTTTTCTCTCTCTCGTCTCTCTACACCTCTCTCTCTGTCCCTGTCCCTCTCTTTTTGTCTCTCTCTGGCTCTCTCCCTGCCTCTGTCTCATTCACTGTATCTCAATTCGTTTTTTCCTTTTCTCCTCCTGTCTTTCTTCCATTTTCTCTCTCGTTCTTTCTTGTTGCCGCTGTCTCCTATCTCCACGTTCTTCTGTTATATCTTTTTGTAGATACCTGTCTCTTTTCCTGGTGATGTGCTCCACAGTTCTCTCCTCTTTCAATATCTGTGTCTTTCCAGAGTTACTTCTCCCTCTCTCTCTCTGTCTCTTCTCTGGGTCTTTCTCCCTCTCTCTGCCTGTCTCTCTGCTGATCTCCTCATTCATCCATCCACCCACCTTTTATCACACGGAGAACCACCCCTACTAGGTGCCGAGGACCCAGACATCCTCAGCCACCACCGTGCAACAGACATGTCCCCGCCTTGCAGTCCCAGCCCCTGTCAAGAGGCAGAGCCTGGCTCTCTTCCTGCCTCTCTCTCTCCCTCCATCTCGTTTCTCCCTGCTGCATTGCTCCTTCCCTCCTGGGACAGCTCCCACTTCCCCACGCCCACCCATTGTCCCTGGTCTCCTCTCTGCTCACTTCTCCCAAAGGCTTTCCTCTGTTGCCCCCCAGTAACTACAGCCCTTGCCAGAGTGCCCCCTTGCGGACAGGACCACAGCTCTAAAAGAAGCACAAGTTCAGCTCATCGGTTCTCAGCCTCATAAAACGAGTTCCCATGTTGGTATGCTGCCTCCCCAGAGAGGCAAGGCAGCTCCGAGTTCAGATCCTGCTTCCAGAAGAAGGATGCCTGTCTCAGTCTCTTCATCTGTAAAATGGGAACATCCTCAGGACAGAATGAACTTATGCAGCCCTAGCACTTAACATTGTCGGTTCCTGGCACGTGGAAAATAATACTCAAGACATGGAATTCACATCACCATTATTATTGCTGGTATCAGTAATGGTTACCAAGCTCTGCTGCTAACTGAAAGGCTGGAGGTTCGAGTCCACTCGGAGGCTCCTCGGAAGAAAGGCCTGTGATTGATTTCTGACAAATCAGCCATTGAAACCCCTATGGAGCACAGTTCTACTCTGACACACAGGGTCACCATGAATTGGGATCAACTCCTTGGCAGCTGTTTTGTTCTTTGTGTTTATTTTATCTTCTGTTTGTTCAAGGCCAGGACTAAGTCTTCTCACTGCCCACCGTGTGCACACGCCTGAGCACACCACGGAAACCCTCCACCAAGACTTGGCAGTTTGCCTTGAAAACAGTCATGTAAAAAACCCAAATGTTACCTTTCTCAGTAAAGATAAGGAAGAAATGATTAAAGAGTATTTACACTGACCCATTCTCATCGAGCTGATTCCGACTTATAGCGACCCTACAGGACAGAGTAGAACTGGCCCTTAGGGTTTCCAAGGAGCAGCTGGTGGATTCGAACTGCCGACCTTTTGGTACCTTAAAAAATGAGCCTGGTAGAGAAAATACCTTTTAAGATCCAATCTCCACATCCTATGGTCCCTGTGTTGACTGATGTTTCAGAGAAAAGGCAAAACTTGGAGCCACTAAACTCATATAAAGCCACCAGGCTGGCTTGTGAAAAGAAACCCAATTTTCAGTACAATCTGTAAAGTGAACTCTCTCACCTTATATTAATTGAACTGACCCCCTGTATATACTGTGGGGGAATTCTTTGTTAATCAGAAGAAAATCTCAAAGCCCTAAGATTTGTTTTCCTCCCTGCGGGTAAATAAAAAGTGATCTGAGAAGTTTGGCACCCTCATCCACCTTCTATGCCCACCCACCTGAAGTGCTGTGAACGTGACCCCAGGGAGGGGAGTGAGACTCACTCTCACTGAGAGAGGGGGTATAGGAAACCTGGGGATGTTTATTGGTTGTTACCATAATTACCTGTTGTCGTGGAGTCGACTCCAACTCATGGCGACCCCATGTGTGTCAGAGTAGTACTGTACTCTATACGGCTTTCAATGACTGATTTTTCTGAAGTAGATCACCAGGCCTTTCTACTGAGGCAACTCTGGGTAGACTCGAACCTCCAACCTTTGGCTGGCAGCCAAGTGCTGAATCATTTGCGCCAGCCAGGGACCTCCCACCGTAACTGGGGAGGGGCATATTGTCCTGACATTTAACGTCCTGGTGACATCTAGTGAGTCATGGGGACAGTCCCGCACAATACAGAATTGTCCCATGTCCTGCTTGACTTGAGAACGTTCACTGGCCACTCACGTCAATGAAAATCCTGTTTATCATTATCTGAGTCTAATGCCCAACTCCAGAGCTCCACTCAAGAAGCCCTGATGGTGCAATGGTCAAGTGCTTGGCTGTGAATCGAAAGGTTGGCGGTTCGAACCCACCCACCCAGCAGCTCCGCGGGAGAAAGACCTGTCGATCTGCTCCCGTAAAGATCACAGCCTAGAAAGCCCTATGGGGCAGTTTTACTCTGTCACATGGGGTCTCTATGAGTCAGAATCGACTCCACAGCACCTAACAACAACAACTCAACTCAACTCTGTTTTACGTACACGAGAAGTACTTTCTCGCGTGGTCTCATATATGCTGAATACGCTCATTTTTAACGTGGTAGCTACCTGCTCCTCAGGCTCTATTTTTAGCATAGAATGGTTTCTTTTTCTTTCTCTTAAACTCAAACCGGAAAAAAAAAAACAACAACAACAACAACCCAAACCTGTTGCCATCAAGTCGATTCCGACTCATGGCGACCTTGCGTGTGTCAGAGAGTCAAACTGCTCCATAGTGTTTCCAAAGCTGTGACCTTTTGGAAGTAGTTCGACAGGACTTTCTTCCATGGCACTGCTGGGTGGATTTGAACTGCCAACCTTTCGGTTAGTCATCAAGCGCAAACGGTTTGTGCCACTCAGTAAGTGCCGGCGTCTGACCCTCTCATTATGTCCTTCTCCCGCGTTATGTCACAGCATTTACACGTGGAAATGCAGATTGTTGTATTTTAGATGACTTTTCTTTATATCCCAGTTAGGGCATTATACTGACTTTTTAGAGAAGCCACATGTGTAACAACCAGTTGCTGGGGAGTCGATTCTTGACTCATGGCAACCCCACGTGTGTCAGAGTAGAACTGTGCTCCATAGGGTTTTCTTTTTAACGTAATTTTATTTATTCTGTTGTTGAGAATATACACAGCAAAACATACAACAATTCAACAGTTTCTACATGTACCATTTAGTGACATTCTTCGAGTTGTGCAACCATTCTCACCCTCCTTTTCTGAGTTGTTCCTCCCCTATTAACATAAATTCACTGCCCCCTAATGCTCCTATCTAATCTTCCGAGTTGCTGTTGTCAGTTTGATTCCATATAGACAGCTCTTAAAGGAGCATAATGCTCAAGGCAGACATTCTTTACTAGTTAAGCTAAACTATTATTTGGATTTAAAAAGACTTCAGGGGATATTTTTGCTTTAAGGTTTAAGGATTATCTCAGGGCAATAGTTTCAGGGGTTCATCCAACCTTCATGGCTCCAAGAAATCTGGAGTCCATGAGAATTTGAAAGTCTGTTCTATATTTTCTCTCTTTTAATCAGGATTCTTCTACAGAATCTTTGATCAAAATGTTCAGTAATGGTAGCCGGGCACCATCCAGTTCTACTGATCTCATGGCCAAGGAGGCGGTTGTTCATGGAGGCAATTAGCCACACATTCCATATCCTCCTCCTATTCCTGACTCTCCTTGTTACTCCGGTTTTCCAGGCAACTAGAGACCAATTGTTGTACCTTGGATGGCGGCTTGCAAGCTTTTAATACCCCAGGCACTACAAATCGAAGGAGGAGGTAGAACAGAGGCACTAATTATTAGGCCAATTAACTGGGATGTCCCATGAAACGCTCCATAGGGTTTCCTTTCTTTCTGTTTGTTTTTAGTTTTTTTATTGTACTTTAGATGAAGGTTTACAAAGCAAACTAGTTTCTCATTAAACAATTAATAGACATAATGTTTTGTAACATTGGTTGTCAACCCCACAACTTGTCAACATTCTCCCTTCTCAACATTGGGTTCCCTATTACCAGCTTTCCTGTCCCCTTCTGCCTTCTCGTCCTTGCTCCTGGGCTGATGTACCCATTTAGTCTTGTTTTGTTTTACAGGCCCATCTAATCTTTGGCTGAAGGGTGTCCACAGGGTTTTAAATGGCTGATTTTTCAGAAATAGATCACCATGCCTTTCTTCCTAGGCACCTCTGGGTGGACTCGAACTTTTCCAGTTAGCAGCCAAGCACTAAACCATTTGTACTACCCTGGGACTCCTATGAGGAGCCCTGGCGGCACAGTAGCTAAGAGCTTGGCTGCTAACCAAAAGGTCGGCAGTTCGAATCCACCAGCTGCTCCTCAGAAACCCTATGGGACAGTTCTACTCTGTCCTATAGGGTCGCTGTGAGTTGGAATCAACTCGATGGCAATGAGTTTGGTTTCTGGGACTCCCATGTGTATTGTTGTTAGATGCCGTCGATTCTGACTCATGGCGACCCCATGTGACAGAGTAGAACTGTCCCAATATGGTTTTCTAGGCTGTAATATTTACAGAAGCAGATCACCAGGTCTTTCTCCTGTGGAGTCGCTGGTGGTTAGCAGCCAAGCTCTTAACTGTTGTGCCACCAGGGCTCCTTCCCACATGTATACCGAAAAAAAACCCAAACCTGTTGCCGTTGAGTCAATTCCGACTCACAGTGACAGAGTAGAACTGCCCCACAGAGTTTCCTAAGCTGTAATCTTTACAGAAGCAGACTGCCACATCTTTCTCCCTCAGAGTGGCTGATGGGTTCGAACCGCTGACCTTCCAGTTAGCAGCCAAGCACTTAACCACTGCGCCACCAGGGCTCCTCCTCCCTGCTGTATAGACAAATTAATTAATGGTAAGAATAGCTAACATTTGCTCTGTTCCAGGAACACTGTTGGAAGCCCTTCCACACATAGCAATTCAGTTGTTCTTCATGGCAGCCTCAATGAGGCAGGTACTATGATGACCCCATTATTATAGGTGGGGAAACTGAGGCACAGAGAAGGTAAGTAACTAGGTCACATAGCTAATAAGCAGCAAAGGTGGGATGTGAATTGAGGCCATCTGCTTCTATGGTCCATGCACCAAACCCTGAGGCTACAAGACCTCTCTTCTATTATTTAAGAATTTCAGAGTAGGAGCGTCTTAGTAGTATCTAACAGCAAAGGGGATGTAATAAAATATTTGCTATAAAAAGAAGGCATTGGGTATAAATAGTCAAGAACCAGTGGTCTAGTTCAATCCTGTCTATGGTTCAGGTGTGAAAACTGAGGCCCAGACAGGGTATGGCTTTGCCTAAGGTCACACAGCAATTCTGGAGAAAATCCAGAGCTAAGACCCTGTCCTCTCACTCATCCAGCATACTGTATCTGGGAGGAATTGGGGTCATCTTTATCTAACCCCAGTTCTTCCAGGTCTTTGGTGGAAATGTCCCATAATACTGGTTTACATATTATTCCCAGAGGGATCCCCCGTGGTTGCTTCTCTACCAAGAGTTGTGACGTTTTATTCTCTTTCTCTCTTCCCTACAGCTCAGTCAGCTCCTTCTCAGAGAAACATCTTCTCTATACCCACACCTACCACACCTCTTGCCAGGGTGTCTACAATTCTTTTTCACAGCCTTTTTAACACCATCCTTTTTAACAGCACATGAGAACTCTGTGACGCATCAGTCAGCACTTTTCACCATGGCAGCCAGGAAGCTCAGCGCTACAGCCATGGGTCAGCTGCAGTAACTCTTCTCTCCCTCTCTCATCCTGTCTTCTGGGGCTACTCTCACCCCCTTTCCTCACTGTGGTTTCTGATCCCTCAGTTCTGCCTTTATTACATCATCTGCAAAGCATTTTTATACCTATAGCTTCAGACCCTTCCTGGGAAAAACTATAACTGGCAAAAACCTGACAGAAAGGCATGAATAGATCACACACATGTATGAACAAATCTTAGGCCCCCTTACATAAATTAGGCATGCATGAGAATGAATTAGGCCAAGCCCACAATCATTTATACAAATGTGGATGGCTGCAGTGGGATTGTGGGAAATAAATCAATCAAATGTTTTAAGGAAGACCATGGAGTATGCAGGTTAAAATGCTGGGCAACAGAGAGGGAAATAATTATGCAAATGTTGGTGTAAATTATGCAAGTGTCAGTGTAAATTATACAGCTGCGGGTTGAAATTTTGTCTCACTACTGGGATAAATTATGCAAAGTGGTCACTGTATTTATACCTACATCAGATGACATGTGAGTATAGATGACACTGAAGTGGCATAAGTGATCCCAACATCAGAAATCAAGGATGAAAAATGAAAGAGTTATGCAAAGCACGACTGCATCTCTGGCAAAGACGGAGCTAGATTATGCAGATATGCGCATGTCTCCATAAACATCCATGGATAAATTACGCAAATCACACCAAGTCACCCAAACTGATTATCCCTGTCAGAAAACACCAGGCTGGATTATGCAAGCTGAGCATGAATTATGCAGAAGGGGGATGCCTTATTGCAAGAGCAGGAATAAATTATGCAAAAGACAGGGGGTGTAGGAAAACATGTGAACATACTTGGCCAATACCTGGCTGGGCTGTGAACTGCAGCATGCATTATACAGATCACAGGGACTCTGCTAGTGTATGTACAGCGCCTCTGTGAGCATTAAAAGGTGGCCCTTCTCAGTGAGTACATTACAAAATCTGAGTGGATACATTGCAAAACAGTGCCCCCTCTGGGCAGATGAGCCCCTGCCAGGGCCTGCAACGCCATCCAGAGACAAGGTTTAGGAGCATAGGATGGATTCCAGCTCCAACTTCCCTCTTCCGCCCAATACCATCGCGCAGTGCACGACCTGTGCAACCATACCTGGAGGCCCTCAGATATGAGCATGCATTTATGCAAATACACAAGGTCTCCAAACCCAGGTAGTCACCCCTCTGGATTCTGCAGACACACATGCATCGAGGAGGAGGTTCGTGGGTCTTTGCTCACCTGTACCACACCCGGGGAAAAGACAGCAAGGATGAGATAAAGCCAGACATAGGCGAAGATACTCCAGGAGGCAGTGACAAAGAAGACTCTCAGGTGCTTGATCTTGCGACTCTCACCAGCCGGGATGACATAGACACACACAGCGATGACCACAAACATGTTGAAGGCAGCGCTGCCCACGATGGTGCCCGGGCCCAGCTCGCCTGCCTGGAAGTTGTGGCCGCAGACCTCAATGACCGACAGCAGGATCTCAGGCGCCGAGGAGCCCAGAGCCATGAGCGTAAGGTTGGACACAGTCTCATTCCAGATGCGGACGGTGCCCACGCTGGTCTCACCGTTGGCCTTGGTGATGGTGATCTCCTTCTCCTTGGACGTGATGACCTCGATGGACGCCATGAAGCGGTCAGCGATGATGGACACGCCCAGGAACATGTAGACCATGGCCACAAAGTAGACCACGGCCCGCGCCACCTTGTCACCCAGAGACGGGTCATCGGGCTCCCACACGGGCAGCAGGACCCCCGGCTGGCAGCGGTTGGAGCCCTGGCAGCCTCCCGTGCTAGCATCACTGTCATTGGCCGGGGGAGGCGGCAGGGAGGGGGTCGGGGTGGCCACCCCCAAGCAAGGGGGGGCCCCCAGGAGGAGTGCGACCCCCACCAAGGCCAGGGGAGCCATGGGGGGTGGTGGGGTCCTGTGGAGGGGAAGGGAGGGTCTAGGTGAGTCAAGCAAACCACTCCCCATCACGCGGAGTCAAGGCTTGTCGGGGGTGGAGCATGGGAGGGAAACTGAGGACCAACACAGGGAGGATAGAAACGGAGGGACACACGCAGAGACAGAGAGACAAAGAAACACAGAGAAAGCCAGCAAGAGAGAAAGGCACAGAAAGACCAAGGAAGACAGAGGAATCCTCCTGCACTGTTGGCGTGGACAGAAATTGGGAAACAATTTGGCTGTCTATGGCAGCTGAACATTGTGCATCCTACAACCTAGCAATTCTGCTCCTCAGTCTATGTGCCCCAGAGAACCATGTCCACATGTCCACCAAAAGATGCATTCAAGAATGTTCATAGCAGCTTATTTTTAATTGCTCCAATCTGGAAACACAGCCAGATACCTATCAGCAGTAAAATGGATCACGCAGCACAGAGCATGCAGTGAAATACCACACGGCAATGAAAAAGGAACGGATTCTTGATACACCCAACAACACAGACGAATCCCACAGACATGATGATGGATGAATGAAGCCAAGCATAAAAGAACACAAACTGTATCATTCAGTGTATGGGGCTGCAAGTTGGGGGCCCTAAATTCACAGGTGATTCCACCTGTCCTCACAGGGCTCCTGCTCGGAGCTTTGGGCTGTGACAGGTGTTGTGGTTATCTTTCTCAGGTGGAGCTGGGAGGGGCTGCTGGAGGGTGTCTCACTCACACCGAGGGAGGGAGACAGAGTACCTCTCCCCATGATGGCGGCAGAAGTCTCTCTCCAGTCTCCTGGGTCTCTGATCTGGGCTTTTTCTGGATTTCTGTAATTGCACAACTCCTTAGCAGCTGTGATGTATGAGGCCCTGCGCTGGGCTTTTTGTCCTGTTTCAATGCTTCTCTCCCTGCCTCTGGTCTTGAGTTGGAGCAGCTATTTCTGTGTCTCATATAGGTTTCCTTCAAAAACGCAAGTTGGCTCACGTCATCCCCAACATCTGATCCCCTTTCCCTGTCTGACCCCATCTCCCACCCTCTCCCCACACTCACTCTGATCCAATCACATTTCCAGGTCCGTGGGTCCTTGCTCAGCCCCGTCTGCCCTCTTCAGCCCAATACCATTTGCAGTGCACAACCTGCACAACCGTACCTGGCAACCCTCAGATGTGAGCATATATTTATACAAATAGATAAGCTCTCCAGGCCCAGGGAGACACAACTCTAGATTCTGCAGACACACACGCATCAAGGAGGAGGAAACCTAGACAAGACAAAGGTTCCTCAAAACACACCAGACACGTTCCTGCCTCAGGGGCTTTGCACATGCTGTTCCCCCCTTCCTGAACACTTTTCTCCACATATCCACAAGTCTTTTTCCCTCTCCTCTCCAGGTCTCCAGATGTCACTTCCTCAGTGCAGCCTTCTCTGACCACCCTCTGCAAAATGACACCATCCCCCCCTGGGGAGTCCCTACTCATTTCACAGGGGAGAGGATGAAGGCTCAGAGAGGCGAAATAACTCGCCCAACGTCACACAGCGCCAACTCCCTGGCTCCCAGTTTCTCTTTCCAGGTGAAAGAGGGGCCTTCACTCCTAGCTCCTCTGTCCCACCCTCATGTTGCCATGGTAACCCAGTAGCTTATAAAAAAGGGAAGGAGAGAGGAAGGGGGTGTCCTTCTCTCTTGGCCACCAGACTCACTTCTCCAAGTGACTTCCATTTCTGTCTGGAAAGTTCTTCTCAGAGTCTAACCCACAACCTCCCCCCAACCAACCTCCCCTCAAGGGATGCCCACATACCCACAGGATGGGAGCTAGCTCCTGGGGGGGAGGGAGGCAGATAGTTGACAGAACATCCTGAGAGAGGGAATGAGTGTGTGTGTGTGTGTGTGTGTGTGTGTGTGTGTGTGTGTGTGTGTGAGAGAGAGAGCGAGAACGTGTGGGCGGGGGAGCGAGGTGATTCTTAAAGGGCCACCACGCAATTAGCCCCCTTGGCAAGTCCCCTAATGATACATCTAATTAGTAGCTCCCTAATTAGCCACGACTTAGGCATAATTACAAACCCACCAGGATCCAAAGCAAAGACTCCTGATCTCTCTCGTCTCCCTCCCTCCTCCCTGGCTTTAAGGAGATATAAGGGCTACCTAGGAGTCAAGAATTCCTCTAAAGCATTTAACTGCCTCTCTCTGAGAGGGCAATGGCCTGGGAAGGTCTCCCTCAAGTCCAGCCACCTATCTCTCCTGCTGCAGTCCTCAAGTGAGACCAGGGACAGCCGATGGGTGTTCTCATGCCTGCAGGCCAGCTCAATCCCTTTTCCTGCAGAAAGCCAGTGTGCTCTCACTGGGGCCTTGGCAGGGGAGGCGTCAGGGAAAGAAAGCGCTAAGATACATGTTTGTGAAATGAATGAGCAATAGGTCGGAGCCCTGGCTCTGAGAGCTGGGACAGCCAGGTTCCTTCTGCCCAGGCTCCTGCCCACCAGCAGTCCTGAAATCTAATCCCGGTTTAGAATCCAGGGGCAAAAGGATCAGGTTGAGCCAGGGTAGGAGCTGGGAAGGCAGATGGCGGGCACCAGCTCTGCGTCCCAGGGAGGTGGCAACATCTCCCTGAGCCATCTCTCTCCAGCCTTGTGGGCCCGTGACCAGCTGGGTCAGTGGTGAGCACCCCAGTTCTGCCTCACACGCCTCTCTGGGCCTCCATGTTCTCATCTGTGGAGTGGGGCTTCTGGCTGAGGTGTGGGCCCAGTCTGGCATGCCAGGTAGGACCATGTCCCTGAAGTTGCTGCCACCAATTGGGGCGAGGGTGGGTGGTGATTGTGCTCGTGGTGGGGTTTGGGGGTTCCTGTTGCCCCTGGGAGAAATGTGTGGTCACCGGATCATGGCTCCCTCACAATCACCTGATGTCCCAGCCTGAAGATCACACACACTCCCAGAGTTCCAATGTTCAGGGCTGGGAGGGATGCCTCCAGCCACCAGTAGGTGAACTGAGGCCGGATCTAGGAAAAGGCTCAGCCAAGTCACACAGCTTCAAGTCAGAGATGGAAACACCAGGTGTGGGACTCATAACCCAGCAATCTTTTAAACCCATCTGAGTCCCCCACAGGCATCATCATACAGGGCTGTAACCTCATCTGTGGCCCCAGAGAAGGTGGACACACTCCCCGTGCACAAGGCAGTCCGCACCCACCACAGCATCAGCAGGCTGCAGGCACAGGCTCACACACCCTCCTCATCACTGACTCTCACCTATCCCTTAAGGAAAGAATGGACAAACAACAAGAGGCACAGAAGTTAGACTACAGGAAAGACCGGCCCAGTCTATGTGAAGAGGGAGGAGGTTAGAGTGCAGAAGGGACTCGTCCAATCTCTACAGCAAAGGATACAGGTTAGACTGCAGGAAAGACTGGCTTCAGAATCCCAGAAACAAGGCAGGGGAGAGGAGAGAGGCTCTGCTAGCACTAGGCTGAAGAAGGGAGAGGAATTTAGGGGGCCCCAGGTCTTCTGGGCGAGCCCACTCCAGGGGGGAGATCTTCCTCCTCCAAGTCTCCCTCTGCCAGGGGCGGAGATAAAGGTGTGTAGGAGGAGCGTCCACAGGCTCCCAGGGAGAGCAAGAGAAAAGAGAGAGAGAAACAGAGATGGAATACCCAGACACAGAGATAGAGACCAGAGAGACAGACAGACAGGAAAGAGAGAGGAAGACACCCGCAGAGATGAAGCAGACAGAGACACGGAGATGGAGGAGAAAGCAGAGGCACAGAGAGAAACACACAGATAGTGAAAGAGGGAGACTGAGAGAAACCAAAGACTGAGACCTGGAGCGCCAGAGACACAGAAGAGAACCAGGCACAGGGAGAAACAGAGAGAAGAGACAAGAGAGACGGAGAGAAATAGGGAGACAGAGAAAGGCACTCCGACTCCGCAAGAGACCCCTGAGAGGTGTGGAGACAGAAAGATGAGACCCAGACACAAGGAGGTGGGGGCGGAGGTGGAGAACGCAGGACTGGGCTGCCCCAGACAGGGGTGGGGGTGGGGTGTTCTCGCCCCTTCAGCACCCAGGAGGCACCCCTTCCCCAGCCCCCAATTTCCCTGGAGTACAGGAGGGGCTGAGGGTGTTGGGGCTGCGAGCGGTGCCCTCACCCCATCGAGGGGTCCTGGTACCCGAGCCTGGGATATGCAGCACCCCCAAATGAGATCAGGGAAAAGCAGCTCCCGGATCCTCAAACCCCTCACCCGGCCGCATGGGTAACACCATCCTCCCACAACCCCCCCAAAACTAGGGGTCTCTTACCTGTGGCTACAGCCTGGAGCAGGTCCCCCCAGGACTGGGCTAGCAGTGGTGGGCGACTCCACCCGAGAAAAAGAGAGAGAGAGAGGGAAAGAGAGAGAAGCCAGAGACTGAGAGGGAGAGCCAGGGAGGAGGGGAGTGAGAGGGGATGGAGGGAGGAGAGGGGGGGAAGGACATGGGGGAGGGGGAGTCAGCGAGAGAGGGAGGGAGGGAGGAGGGGTGGAGGAGAGAGCTGGGAGGGAGGAGGAGGAGCAGGAGAGGGCGGGGAGGAGGTGGAGGCACGGAGAGGGGAGGGGAGAAGAGGAGTGTGCAGGAGGCACAGAAGGCTTGGGGAGGGGCGACAGGAGCAGGGAGAGGAGGGTGCCCAGCCTCCTACCCACCCACCAGGCCAGTTCAGCACTAAAAGTGAGGGACAGCGGTGGAGAGAGCAAGACAGAGAGAGAGAGAGAGAGTGTGTGTGTGTGAGTGAGATACATGCACACGCAAACACACAGAGTCTCAGATCCATATGAGGACCAAGAGATGCAAAAAGCAGCCACAAATAGTTACAGGCTTGGGAACTGGGAGGAGGGGAAGAATGTTCAGGCGGAATCGGATCCAAATTCACACACTGTGCCTGCAGACAGAACCTCACCCAGAAACTTAGCAACAACCACAAAGGCACCCATTAGTAATAATAATAATGGCTGCCACCCATACAGCCCTTACCATGTGGTGCCAGGCCTTATACCAATTTTTTAAGTGCTTGCTGTACATTGACACAATTAAACCTGGTAACCACCCTGGGAGGTAGATGCTATTATTAACCCCATTTTACAGATGAGGAAACTGAGGCACAGAGAGGCGAAGTGACTTGCCCAAGGTGGTAGGAGCAGGATTTGAACCCAGGCAGTGTGGCTTCGGGCTCTACATCCCGTAACTACTTCGCTTAGGCTACACCCAGCTTCCTGAAGACGCAAATTTATGAGTCCTTAAGTGGACACTCTCACCTCTCTGGGGTGCACACACACCACACACACACAGACCACCATCACTGAACTCACCCCAAACCCACCGCCAGAATCCACTCCCAGCCCAAAGGAGATGGGAGCGTTCTTTCCTGCGGAACCTAACTGAGAGCTTCCAAGTGTCCATTCTCTGCAGGTGGGCGGGCCACAGGCAGGAGGCGGTCCTGCTCATGCCAGAGGCCCATGCCCACTGCCAGCCCTGGCTGCACACTCCTGCATCCACTGCCAGCTCCCAGAGACTTCCCACGCCCGGGCCCAGTTCTGCACAAGGAGGGGGACAGCGATGAAGACAGGCATGCCCAAGGAGGGGTGGGCTCCTCTCCTAAAAGCCCGCTGTACAGAACTGGTGGCTCAGTCTTCATTGTCAGCGTGAGCGTTCAGACTTCTGGTTGGACTTCCACGCCAGGAGCCAGAGGGACGGTCGGAATGATTGTGGTGCCTGCCCCCACCCCCACAAGGAGTCCCACCTGTCCCTGCCCCAGGGGGAAAGGAGCTCACCTTCCACCCCAGCCTGGATGCCTCCCCAACCTTCTTGACCTGGATTCTATTCCTGGCCTGTGGCTGGGGAAGGCTGGACTTCTTCCATCACCCCTGCCCTCCACTGGTCCCTGAGATAAAAAGCTTCTATTCCTTCTCTCAGTGCCATGCAAGGGGCCACAGGGGCAGGAATACCTAGAGCCACAGGTTGAACTCAGCCTTGTTTCTAACTCCCTGGCCCCCAGTTACTGGGCACTTCAGATTAGGTCTAACCTCAGGCCTTTCCAGCATGGCTTATCCTGAATTTTATCTGCCTAGGTCTAGCCTCAATACTCCCTACTGGGCTCTAAACTCAATTGCTTTCTACTGGGGTCTAACTCTTGCTCTGTCCACTGGGGTTTAATCTTGGCCCTTTGCACAAGGTCTACCTCTGGTAATTTTTGCTGGGGTTCAATCTCAGCCATTATTCATAGGGGTCTAGCCTCAGACTCTGCTGCAATTTGACCAGCTTCTCCACAGAAGTCCTGTCTACCCATGTCCTTTCCTCTGAGCACCAACTTTATTGCCTTTCCACTGGGGTCTAACTTCAATCCTCCCTGCCAAGTGTCGAACCTCAGACTTCTCCACTGGGGTCCAACCTCAGGTCTCTCCACTGAGGTCTAACCTCAGGCATCTCCACTGGGGTCTAATCTCAATCCTCCCTGCAGGGGTCTAACCTCAGACTTCTCCACTGGGGCCTAACCTCAGTCCTTTCTCTTACATTCTAGTCTATCCCACAGTGGTTTTAACTTTATGGCAAGGTCCAATCTCATTTATTTCCTCTAAGGTCTACACTGGTATCAAACCTCAGTCCTGTTTCTGGGTCTAACCTTGGATTCCCTTTCCCCAAATCCCCCTCCCTCTATTCTTCTGGGCAAATCCAGCCCCTAGCACAAAGCTGGGCACACAAGCAGGTGCTCAACAAACGCTTGCCGAACAAAAGAATGTAGACAACTGTGAAAGCTTTGTTCCTCTGAATATACAAATAACCGTCAGCGGGCCAATTCTCATCATGAGCGGAGGTGAGTCGGGTGAGAGCCACTCTGTTTTCAGATGGGGAAACCGAGGCACAGAGCGAGGCAGTAGTTTAGCCAGGGTCATGTGGCACATCTGGGGCAGAGCCGTGAGCAGAACTCACAGCTCTGCCACCCCAGTGGATGGGAGGCTGGGGAGAGTCTACCCCTCCCCATCAATGCTAGGGGGAGCCCCGCAATGAACTGCTTCCCTGGCCTGGGGAGAGTGGGTGGGTGCTCAAGAGGCCGGGGTCTCAGCAGCTCCTGGACCCACCCTGCCCCCCAGTCCCTGTTGCTGCTGACGTCTCCTCTGCTCCACTTGGTGGCGAAGCCGGGTCAGGACCAGCTGTGAGGCCTGGATCAGGCTGTGCTGTGGGGACAAGAGAAAGAGGAGAGCAGGGCTGGGGCCAGAGCTGGAGGGGCCCGGGCAGTTTGACACCCACAAGGGCTGGGGGCTCAACCACTGTGGGAGGTCGGAGCGCAGACCACAGAATGTGGGGAGAAATGGGCTTCTGAAAGGGGTGAAGGTTAGACCCTAGGTGGGGGGCTTACATGAATCCACAGTCGGCGGGACAAAGCTGAGACCCAAATGCAAAGGTCTGAGGTTAGCCATCAGTGAGAGGGAGAGCGATGGATCGGAATGAGAGAGCCCGAGCTTACATTATAATAGCAGTGAGGCTGACCACTGGAGAGAGGTTGAGGTTAGACCACAGTGGGAGAGACAAAGGTAAGGCCCTGGCAGAAAAGGTCAGGCCAATAGAACAGAGAAGGAGCAAACCAAAGTGGAAAAGAGGGGCGAAGTTTTGACCCTAGCTGGAGGATCTGAGGTTAGATCCTAACAGAAGGGACCTAGAAGAGACCACAGTGAAATGACTTAAACAGATGATGAGGGACAGTGGTTGGGTGCTGTCCACTGGGATCTAACCTGTATCCTCTCCATTAGGGTCTAACCTCAGATCTCTTCACTAGGGTCTAACCTATGTCCTTTTCATCACGGTCTAACCTCACACCTCTCTCTCCACTAGGGTCTAACCTGAGATCTCTCTACTGAGCCTAACCTCAGTTGTTTCTACTGGGATCTAAGCTCATTCCATTTTACTTGGATCTAACCTTGGTCCTAACCAGTGTGGTCCAATCTCTATCTTTTCCACTGAGGCCTAACCTAGACCACTGTATTGAGGAATACCCAAAAAACCAAACACGTTGTCATTGAGTCAACTCTGACTCATAGCGACCTTACAGGACAGAGTAGAACTGACCTATAGGGTTCCCAAGGAGTGGCTGGTGATTCAAACTGCTGATCTTTTGGTTAGCAGCCAAGGAGAAATAAGACTGTTGGAAAGGCCCAAGCAGAGACTGCAGTGGAAGCAGTAAAAGTTAACCCCAGTAGGAAGAACCTGGGTTAGACCACACCCAAAAGGATCCTGGAGTCAAACCACGGGGAAGGAGAAGGCAAACACCAGATATGGAGACAAAGATACACCACAGCCTCAAGGGTGCAGGTTGGACCACAGTGAAAAGGGTGGGATGTTAAACTGCAATGGAGGGTTCAAGGTTGGACCTCAACAGAATGGTTAGATATTAGATCATAATAAGGATAATGGCAGTTATGCTGCTGAGGGAAGGCCAGAGGTCAAAGTACAGCAGAAGGCTGGAAATCAGACCACAGTTGAAGGGTCTGACCTCAATAGAAAGTTCAGAGGTTAGACCAAAATGGAAGGGTTCAAGGTTAGACTACAGCAGCGTTGGAAATTGGCTGTAGAAGACAGGCTGGAGGTTATACTGCAGGGGAAGGGTAAGAAATATGACTATAACGAAATAGATGAAAGTAAGAAACTCAACGGAAGGTTGGAGATTAGACCATAACTAGAATGAAGTTGGTTAAAGGCACAGAAGACAGGGTTGGCTGTAGTAAGAAGGGGAAGTAACCATCTGACAGGGAGCACAAAGGTTAGGCTGCAGTAGAACGAACCAAGTTGAGATCATGGTGGGCAGATCCAAGGCCAGACCACAGCAGAAGGGACAGAGTTGAAGAAAGCATGAGAAATGAAGGACAGTATCTAGAAGGCTTTCCAGAGGCTGAGTGTAGAACAGGGGGTTGGGGATAACAGATGCCACATCTAAACCCCCTTTCCCAGCTGGTGCCCCCACCCTCCAGCTGTTCTGAGTGCTCATAGCTGCCCCCTTCTCCTGAGAGTTGAACTTGACCAATAGGCACTGCCTCCCCAGGAACACCTGGGAGGTTACTCCCTCCCCCAGGGGGTGTCTACAGCTAATGACTGACTTTTACAGAGGTATGACCCCCTTGCCCGAAGGTGGCAAGAGTCCATGGTACCATTCACGTTCCAGAGCTCCCTGCGGGATCAGGCTGAGGCTAGACCCTTCCATAGCCCACAGCCTTGCTTGGCATCTCGCCCTTCCCATTCTGCTTGCCCTAATAAAGTGGGTCCACAGGAAACCCCCCCCTCAGTCTCTGCCTCTCAGGGCCCCAACCAGAGACCCCAGGTCACCTGCAGGATGTGCACGCCCTTCAGGGAGACCACAGCCAACTCCTGAAGCCCATCTCCAGTCAGGTCCACATGCGCCATGGCCAGCAGTGGGCTGGAGAAACTCCGTTGCCACAATAAGCGGAATCCACTCTCGGCCTTGGGGAGCCCAGACTCCGGGCCCCAGTACTTGTAACAGAGCAGCTCCTGCAGGGGCGAGGGGTCATGGTCACCCATGGTGGTGGGAGCAGGGGGACAGGTGAGGGGCTGCACCATTCCTCAGGTCCCACCTGTCCATAGGTGGCTACCAGGACTTCTAGCTGCCCATCCAAATCCATGTCGGTGACCAGGCCACAGAGGATGCTGTCAAACTGGTCACTGCCTGGGAGGATAAGCTGGTCCTCAAGACCCCGATGCAGCAGGTCCCTGAAGGTCCCAGATGAAGCAGAGAGACTGAGTCAGACTGCAGTGCCTACCATCCTTCTCATCAGACTCTGACCCGTGTGCCCATACTCCTGCCCCTCTCAGGTCTAGATACAATGTTCCTCCTGAGGCCTGGACAATCTTGCCTTCAATTTGGACATCTTTATAGTTCCACGAGGGGCCAACCTGGTCACTCAAATTGTTCACCTCAGGGTGTCGATCCCTGAGTTCCCAATATGGGCACCCACATTTCCCCCTGGAGGCTGGACAATCTCACTCCCAAATGGAAACCCATGTTGTTCTTTCTAGGGTTCTAGGCACTGTTGTCCCCAGTCTGGACACCTACACTGTCCCCAGGAAGCCTAGAGAGCTCAGGTCCAACCTGCATGGTGGGAGTATTTACACCAGGGAAATTTGCAAACGATACAAATCAGGGCTTTTCCCCCAACAGAACCAGATGTTAACTATCTGCCAGCACACCTTGTTGTCCACCCACTCCAGGGGGTCTGGACAACTCTGTTCCCATGCCAAGAACGCAACAGATCTCCTGTAAGTTCTAGACTTAAAACACTCACGTCCCCCTCCTTAGCGCATGAACTTTTGCCCAGTCTTAAACAACCCCACTCAGAGGGACTGTCTTCCGAGAATGACAAGGCTAGACCCCAGTGCAAAGTGATGAGGTTAGACTGCACCCACATGCCCCAGAGCCCCTCACCGATATACCACAGCTGGCTCCAACATGCTGGCCACAAGCACACTGTACTCTTCCTGTTGTGGCCTCTCCTTGGTCTCTGAAGAAGAAACATGAATTGGGGAGGGCTCAGGAGACAAGTTCTACATCACTCCTCCTAAGCTGGACCTCAGCAAGAGGAATTCAAGTTAGACCTCAGAAGAAAGGCTTGGGGTTGTGCTACAGACGGAGGGTTAGAGGCTGGAACACGAGAAAAATGACTGAGGTCAGGCACGAGAAGAAGGAACGAGTCTTCGATGATGGTTTATAGTCTGAGGTTAGACCATGGTAGGAGATACAAAGGCTTGATTATAGCACAGAAGTCTAAGGTTAGACCATAATGGAGCGTCAGGAATAAACCATGGTGGGAACAGTAAGAGTAGAGACGAGCCTAACGGATGGCAGACAGACTGTAGTTGGAGGAACAGAGGCTACAGCAAAGGAAATGCCAGCAAAGAGCCTACCACAGCATACACAGCAACATATGGGGGATAAAGGTGAGACCCTGAGGGGTGGGACAGCATTAGGGGTCCATAAGAAAAGCCTGGAGTCGAACCACAGCAAGAGAGAGAGTGAACAGACCAGAGACAGAAGAGGGTATAACAGGAAGTCACAATGTGAAGGGTGAAGGTTAGACCACAAAGAAAAAGGCATTAGTTCAACTTCAGTGTAGAAGTCTAAGATCAGACCAAAGCGGGAATGACAAAGGTGAAGCCTAACAGAAAAGGGCCGGGTTAGATCACATGGGCAAGTAGCTGGGAGTTACCTTCAAGAGAGCAGAGGGGAGGGCAGGGGTGCACTGTAGCTCTAGGGCTGCAGGTTAGACCACAGAGAGGGGGCACAGGAAGGAGGGGTGTGCAGCTGGAAACTTTGGGAGAAGGGTGGAAACTTGGGTGGGGGCATCAAGGCTGCAGAGGCCCCCGTGCCCATGTCCAGAGCTCACCCTCAGGGGCCGAAAGGCTGAACACAATCACGCGGGAGATGGGGCCGTCCTGCTGGATGGTCCACGTCTGCAAAATCTCTGCGTGGAGGGGAGAACTCAGGTCCTGCCCCTAGCACCAGCCCCACCCCCAGCGCCAGCCCCACCAGGTCCGCCCTCACCTCACCTCGACTCTGCTGGTCCACGTGGGCAACACGGACGTAACCACTCTGACAACCAAGAGCTGTGAGCCGTCGGGATGTGCCGGGCAGGTTGTGGACATCAAGCCAGAGGACGCTGGTGGGCAGGCAGAGGTGGCCAGAGGATCCTGGGCTCATATCTCCATGTCCGCAGAAACATCCACCCCCTCCCTGTAGCCCTAACACCCCGCTACCTGATTTCTCTGAGGTAATTAATCCCCGCGGCCCAATTTCTCGGGGGTGGGGGGAACGGCGTTCCCACCCCCATTTCTCTGAGTCCACTCCCCATTTTCTCTGGGGTCATCACTATCAACCAACTATGCTGCAATCATACTCGTGGTCTGATTTTTTCTGAGCTCATCCCCGATGCCCAGTTTCTCTAAGGCCATCTCCACCCCCTGATGTCCCTGAGGTCACTTCCACCCCTGATTTCTCAGAGGTGCCTGCCCCGGTCCCCGCTGATGGCTTCAGGGGCTGTCTTACCTACTGGTCAGATTCGTGAGCTCTGGGAAGAGGTTTTCCACTGGCTGCTCCTCAAACTGATGCAGCCCCTCGTTCTGGGGGAATCAAGATCCACCATGCCCCCTTGGGGTCAGCAGCCACCCTCCCCCACACACCCCTGCCTCAGCTCATGGTGATACCCAGCAGGGCTGCCCCACCTCGCCTCCCCTCCCCTCCCTCACCTCCTTGTAGAGATGAATGGCTGGGTTGTTCCCACTCAAGAGAAACACAGTCTCCAGCTGGTCTGCAACCTGGACCCTGAAAACAAAGAACTCTAGAATCCCAGTGTGGTAGAACCTGAGTATGGTAGAATCTACATGCTTTAGAACTTTCTGTTGCAAAATCCCTTGCCTGCAAGAACCTTTGCATTCCAGGATCCAGACACTGGATCCAGGGCCGGAATCTCAGGCTCTATCTCCTTAGCACAGATAATCCCTGACTTATGGTGGAGTTCCGTTCCAATGACTCCACTGTATCTCGGTACCAAAAAAATAAAAAATAAAAAAACCCAGACAGTCCTAAGTGTGGTTCATCGTAACTCAAATAAATCGTTAAGCTGGGGACTACCTATATTCTATCTCTGTGAAATGCAGAATTGTAAAAACTAGCCATCTAGAATCTCAGCATTGTGGAACTGTATAGGTTTCCAATCTTAGAATTCCAGAACCTTAGCATGCTGGAACTTTGCCTTCCTAGAACCCTCCCCTGCTAGATATCTTCATTCTGGCTGTGGATTCAGGAATGGAACCCAGAGCTCTAGAATGGGAATGTGGGACCTCAGAATGCCAGGATCTCTTTAATCTTTGTTGCTGTTGTTAGCTATCATTGAGTTGGCCCTCGATTCACAGTAACCCATGCACACAGAACAAAATGCTGCTCGATCCTGTGCCATCCCCATGATCAGCTACGGATCAGACCACTGTGATCCATAGCATTTTCATTGGTTGATTTTTGTAAGCAGATCACCATGCCTTTCTTCCTAGTCTGTCTTAGTCTGAAAGTTCTGCTGAAACCTGTTCAGCATCACAGCAACATGCAAGCCTCCACTGACAAACGGTAGTGCACTGGCTGGGAACGGCACCCGGGTCTCCTGTTTGGAAGTTGAGAATTTTACCACTGAACCACCAATGCCCCTATTCTTTAATCTAGAACCCCAGTTCTAGAAGTTCTGTTTTCTGCCTCCTTGAAGTATTGGAACTTTTAGAAACTGTCATCATGGATGCTCAGACTCAGAAGGGTAGGGCATCTAAACCCCAGAACCTAGGACAATAGTGCTTTAGAACCTTTGGTTCCTAGAACGCTCCACGACTTCCACTGCCTGTTTGTGTAAATAAAGTTTTACTGGCACACAGCCATGCCCATTCATTTACACAGTGCCAATGGCTGCTTTTGTGCTACAATAGCAAGAGTTGAGTAGTTGTGACAGAGGCTGTATGGCCCCTGAAGCCTAATATTTACTATCTGGCCCTTGATTGAAAAAGTTTGCCAAGCTCTGTGCTAGACCATTAGTGTTCTGGAGCCTCGGAATACTAGAATGGAATCCAGGACTCTAGAATGGAATCCACATACTTTGGAATTGCAGGCCCTCAGTATTCTAGACAGTCTGTACTCTGTCTCCTTGAAATATAAGACTGCTAGGGCCTTATCATTACAGAACCTCGGTTATCAAACCATTGAACTTTCTAATCTTAGAACTTACAGGTCTAGAAAATTTAGCACTTCTGGATTTGTAATCTCAGAGTCTAGAATATTAGAACCTGAGGATTCTAGATGTCTAGAACCCAAAGACCCACTGCCATTGAGTCAATTCCAACTCATAGCAACCCTAGAGGTGTCAGAACACTGGTGCTCAAATGACTCACCGAGATTAACTACTTTAAGGTGACAAAAACAGTAGCCCATCGGCCAAATGCAGCCATTGTTGTTGTCAGGTGCCGTTAAGTTGATTCTGACTCACAGTGACCCCACGTGACAGAGTAGAACTGCCCCACAGGGTTTTCTAGGCTGTAATCTTTACAGAAGCAGATTGCCAGGCCTTTCTCTGGTGGAGTGGCTAGCTGGTGGGTTTGAACCACCAACCTTTCAGTTAGCAGCCGAGCGCTTAACAGTTGCACCATGAGGACTTAAAAGTACAATGCTTTAAAAACAGAAATGGCATCTGATTGTGTTTGGGCAGGTTTGCAGCCTCCAGCGTGCCACTGTCCCCTCCCTCTTTACTTGCCTAGGCTCTCATAGTACCCCTCTGGCCCCTAAAGGCATTTTAGTTTTCAACCCCTGATCTAGTCCTTCATTTTCAAAACGGGGAATCTTTCTTTGTAAGGAAGGTGCTGGAAAATCCAGGGCTTCTATGCTAGAACTGTGGATGCCCAGGTGACACTTACTCTGCATGGCACAGCTGGAAAGGGGTGAACTGGAGCTCCAGGTTCAGGCAGCTCTCTGCAACAGGAACACAGGCAGATGAGCAGGAGGGCCCTGGCAGGCCGCCCCCCCCCATCCCCTCCTCCCTTCCCCTCCAGGCCACACTCACGGGCAATGGAGTCAAGGTTGTACTCAGAGCCAGGCTCGTAGTCACAGTAAATGTTAAGAAAGGGGCTGCCCTTGTCCCCTGAATCCTGGGGAAGGAAACAGGCCTCATGGGAGGGCAGGGCAGCAGGAGGGATCTAGGTCAGGCTCCAAGGATCCACCATATGGGTAAGAAGGGGGACACAGGTAGGTGGAGGGGGTCCTGGGTACCTTGATGAATGTGATCCCCACAACCAGGCCCCGCTTTGGGGGAGACTTGTTGAAGGTGTCGATGGAGACAATCTCTGCGTCCACTGGGAGGAGACAGTTCAACGTTTGTGTTTCAGGGAGACTCTTGACCCCCAACTACTCCCAATCACCATGACCTTTGACCTCTAGGACTCAGTAACCTCTGACCACGGCAGTTTTCATCATCTGATATGATCTGGTCTGAGTGAGTCCTGATCACATTCACCATGACCCCAACCCCTGGGTAGGAGGGATCCCTGACCTCTGAGTCTGCGCAATCTTAAACCCAAACTACTTCCAGGCCCCTATTATCCCTGACTCCTGATTCCAATGCCTTCTGATTTTTATGACCCTTGACCCCCTTCAATCACCCAGATCCCATTCTCCCAAGAGATCCAGCTCAGACAGAGCCTCAGAAGCCTTCTCAACACCAGCTCCAGGCCCCCCAGCCCCATGGCGCCACGCACCGGGGATATAGTTGAACTGTAGCTCCTTGGCCACGGGCCGGATTTTCTGTCGGAGGTCTTGGTAGCGGAAGCCAAGCACCTTGCCTTTAAGGGTGGCAGCCAGCAGCTCCCCGCGCCCGCTCGCGCCGCCTGCCAGCCCGTACACATTGCTCTGCGACGAGAAGCGCGTGAAGCTGTCCTCGCGCAGGGGGCAAGGCCCCGCGGCCACAGCCGCTTCTCCCATCACGACCCTCAGCCAGTCACCCTTTCTGCATTCCCCGCTGCTGCCAGGCCTACCCCACCCGCGGTTCCCGAAGCGACAGGGACCGCCGGGTGCCCCCCTATAGCTCAGACTGATGACGTAGCAAAGCAGCCGTCGCTGCCCTTTACCAAGATGACTGCCAGCTCCGCTGCCCCGCCTCCTGAGAGATTTTGCCACACTGCGCCTGCGCATTCCTCCTTTTCCCTTTCCAGGACCGAAGAGCAGGAGGTTGTGGCCAAAGGTAGAAGCGGGTGAGCCAGGCCGCCTTCTGTACGCTGTGTAGAGGGAAGAATAATAAGAATCATAAAACTTAATATAGCACTCACGTGCCAGAACTGTTCTAAGCACTTTCCATCTATCAATTTATTAAAAACTCACAAGCACAGGTCTATAGGGCCAACAGTAACACGCCAGGAACGTGCTTCGTAGTTCTATCAGGTATGTGAGACTAATGGGCACACCAGCCCAAAAGCGGAGACAAGAAGGCGGGAAAGGACAGGAAAACTGGACAAATGGAAGCAAGGAACCTGGTGAGGTGAAGAAGGGGAAAGTGTTGACACATCACGGGGTTGGCAACTAATGTCACAAAACGATTTGTGTATTAACTGTTTAATGAGAAAGTAATTTGCTCTGTAAATTTTCATTTAAATCACAATAAAAAAAAATACAACTCACAAGCAGACTGAGGTAGGTGCTTTTCTTATACCCATTTTACAGGTGAAGGAACTGAGACACAGAGGGAGGTTAAGTCATTTGCCCAAGATCAAAGCTAGCAAGAAGCAGAGCCAGCATTGCAACTCAAACAAGATATCTCTGTAATTCATGATTTTAACCATATCATCTTCAAAATGGTGATATGCATTCCTTCTTCCATGGAAACAGATCCAACTATCTATGTATGGCAGAGCCCTGGTGGCACAGTGGCTGCTAAGTAAAAGGTCAGCAGTTTGAATCCACCAGCTGCTCCTTGGAAACCCTATGGGGGCAGTTCTACTCTGTCCTATAGTGTCGCTATAGGGCAGAATCTACTCGACGGCAACGGGCTTGCTTTTTCCTTATTTTATCAATCCTGGGAGGTCCCTGGGTAGTGCAAACGGTTTGCACTCAACTACTCTAAGGGTTGGCAGTTCAAATCCACTGAGTGGCACTGTGTGAGAACAGCCTGGCTATCTTCTTCCGTAAAGATTACAGTCAAGAAAACCCTATGTAAGCGTGCTACTCTGTGACACATGGGGTTGCCACGAGTTGGAATCTACTCAAGGGCAACAGGTTTTTCTCCTGGCAAATGATTACCAGTTGCCATAGAATCAATTCTGACTCCGGGCAACCCCATGTGTCAGAGAACTGTGCTCCATAGCATTTTCAATGGCTCTTTTGGAATTAGATTGACAAGTCTTTCTCCTGGGTGCCTCTGGGTGGACTTGAACTTCCAACCTTTTGATTAGCAGCCGAGCAAGCATGTTAACTGTTTGCACCACCCAGGGACTCTTGGCAAATAATAACCACCTCCTTTACCGAGCATCAGGAAACCCTGGTGTAGTAGTTGGTTAAGAGCTATGGCTGCTAACCAAAAAAGTTGGCAGTTCAAATTCACCAGGCATTCCTTGGAAACTCTACCGGGCAGTTCTACTCTGTCCTGTACTATGTGCCTGTCATGTGATTACTTCAGTGGATACTCATGACCACTTTGCAGGGTCCTGTTGTTACCTCCCACTCACCCCCACCTCCCCATTAATTTATTCAGTATCTATTGAGCTCTTATTGTGTGCCAGGACATTCTTTACAAATTTGTCTAATCTTTGAAACAACCCTACAAAGAAGTGTATTATCCCAATTTACAGAGGATGAAACTGAGTCTCAGGGAGGGTAAGTCCCGTGACTGATACGAAAGTCAGGAGACAGGAAGTAAGCAGATGTTTCTGACTCCAAAGCCTTCAGAGGTTCCGATGCATGCTTGTTTGTCCTAGAAGGTCAAGAGGGGCTGGGGAAACAGCTTGCGTATCATTTCCAGAAGACATGAGTTGGTCAACTGCCCTGGCAGCTCCAGTAATCTTCTGTCACCCCCACCCCACCCCCCTCCATGCAGAAAGAAGCACAAGCACACACACACACACACACACACACACACACACACACACACACACACACACACACACACACACACACACACACACACACACACACACACACACAGAGCAAGCTCTATGAAGGCAGCAACTGGGTCTCCCTCAGTCATGGCCAAATCTCTGGCACCTGGACCACAAGGCCTGGCACAAGGTGGACATTCAGTAAATGCGTTAAAAATCCACGAACTCTGTGTGAGGCCCTGTGCCAAGCACCTGGGACGCTGATACATGAGGCAGCAAATGGGAGGTTCTCAAAGGCAGATTGGATTTGGAGGGTGGTGAAAAGAGGAGTTTGTGACAATTCCAGATTTCTGAATCGGGTAGCAAAAGCTCCTAGAAGGTGGAAGCTAGGTATGTTGTTCACCACCGTGTTTCCAGGGCCTAGAGCAGGGCTCTGCATGCAGTTGGTGTTGCCAGCTGCTGTCGAGTTGGCTCCCGACTCCTAGCAGCCTCATGCACAATGGAACAAACCGCTGCTCAGTCCTATGCCACCCCCATGATCCGTTGTGGACTGGAGCGTTAATGCTCCATAAGGTTTTCATTGGCTGATTTTTGGAAGCAGATCACCAGGCCTTTCTTCCTAGTCTTAGTCTGGAAGCTCTGTTGAACCTGTTCAGCATAACAGCAACACGAAAGCCTCCACTGACAGACAGGTGGTGGCTGTGTATGTGGTGCACTGGCCGGGAATTGAACCTGGGTCTCACATGGAAGGCGAGAATTCTACCACGGAACCACCAACTGCCTCCATAGGCACACAGTAGGTACTTAGTATAACACTTGCTGAGTGAGTGGAATGTGAGGTCGAGTTCTGCCACTCCTAAACTATGTTTTCTTCTGGATTCTTCTACCCCACATGATAACCTCCAAGCCACCTTCACTTAACATTTGTCGAGTGAACAAATAAATGAATAAAGGATGTTATGGCTTGGGAAGGAAAGAATCATCATCTTCAGTGGCTTCCAACCTTAGCTGCACATTTAAGCCATCTGTGGAGCTTTTTAAAAAAATGTCAAGAGTGGAGAACCTCAATCAAAACAATTTCCTAGGGAGTGGCCCGAGCTTGAGTACTTTCATTTTAAGGTGCAGCCACCGTTGTGAATAGCGGGTGTTGATCAAAGGTGGCAGATACTGACTCTCACACCACTTCAGTCGGTGCCCATGGCAAACACTGATAATCAATCTCAGGTCTCAGGAGTCTTAACTGAACTCTAGGCAGCCATTACCAGTCGAATGGAACTGTGGGAGGAGCCCGCATGGCGTCCTGGGCAGCCCCTCCCCTGCATCGCTGCCTTCTGTTCACTTCCTGACATCATTCCAGCACACCAAGACATCTGTTTGCCTAAGGCTGAACCTCCTCTGGTGTCTCCCCCACAGTGAGCAGGGCCTGGCCCCTGGCTGGGCGGAGCACAGGCATGTCAGATCTGTCACCTGACATGCGGGCAGACCACTATCAAGGAGGATGGAGAAGGCGGCGGTGGTCCTTGCATACCTTTCTCAGGCAAAGTGCTCCTGTTATCTCCTTCCCACACCCCTACCCACCCGCTCCTCCTCTGCCCACCAGCCTCCCCCTCCCTGTCCCGTAACAGATGGGACAAATGCCACTGGGATTTTCTGTCATGGTTCCAGGGGAACGTAGACGTGAGGTGAGAAAGGGACATCAGTGGGACTGTCGTCCCTTCTTCACCAGTCACGTTGCACCCCCTCCTCCAGCCAGTTCTGAGGGCAGTACCTCCACCCCTCATCCCAGCTGAGGGAACCCAGGCCCAGAGCCCAGGGACCTGGAGAGTGAAGACTGGTGGCTCCTCCCCACCCCGCTCTCCTGGGCCTCCCCTCCCACAGAGCCTGGGACCCAGCCCGTGTCTCCAGTCAAGATTGACCTGAGGAGGAGGAGGAATGCCCTCCCCTTCCCCACTAAGTGCGTCCAGCGCCCCAGGGGGAGACCCGAGGAACACGAAGATGAGTGACAGTCTCCACAGGGCAAGGGGGCAGCAGAGGTGAAGAGAAAAGAGACTCATGCAAAAGTGTTGTTTTTTATTTTCTTTCTTGGGCCAGCTGCAGCTTCCAACTGACAGAACTTCAAAGCATTAGGGAAGGAGCAGCCAGCGGGTGGGTATGGGGACAACCCTCTGAGCTCCAGGGCTGGGGTCTAACCTGAGAGGCTGGGGCTGCAGGAGGCTGAGGGGTTCCCGTGCTGGGCGGCAGGAGTCCCCCTCGGCGAGGGGAGCAGGTGGCAGCGGCTACAGCTCAGAGCTCAGCTGGGGGACACGGGGAGATAGAAACCAGCCTCACCACTCAGCTGGTCCGAAGATGAGGGGCCAGAGGCCCAGCAGCGCCCACAGCAAATAGGTCTTTATCAAAGATTCTGCAGAGCTAGTTTTTGGAGGGGTGGAAAAGGGCACCACAGAGGCTTAAATAAATGGGCAGGGGCAAGGGTGAAGCAAGGATAGAGGGTGACCGTCCAGCCAGCAGGCCCGGCTTCTGTGCTGAGCCCACAAGGCCACAGCTTTGGTCTGCGAGACCCCTTGGTGGGGCGGGGAGGAGAGGTCTCGAGCCAAGGCCTCAGGCCCCACCTCTCCCTGCTTGCGCCCTGATCCTCACTGGAGGGTGTGCAGCCAGGGGAGCAGAGGAGAGGAAGACAGACGCCAGGGCTGGGTGTGGCCTAGCGCAGGTCCTCCTCGTCACCCTGGATCGTCTTCTTGATGCGCAGCAGCATGGTGGTAAGCCACTGGTCTAGCCGGGAGATGGCATCATACTCCTTCACCTGGGGACGCACCAAGGTGACCACAGGCACCACCATCCCCCACCATCCCAGCCCTGGAGCCTGGTCTCCAGTCCCTGTCAACCCTGGTCTCTGGTCTCTGGGAAGAAGGGGAGGCCCTGGCTGCAGCCGACCAGTGCCCTTTGTCTGGCTTGAGAGTTCTTCTAGAGGAAAGAGAATTTGTAGCTTAAACAGAAAGGTCCAGCTTTCTTGTTTTATGGGTGGGACACTGAGGCCTGAGGATGTGGAACAGGCCCATCCAGAGGGCCACGGTGATGAGGGTAGGAGAGAACCCACATCCCTTCTCTCTTCCCCCAGCCCCTCAGCTGAGCTGCCCACTGCCTGATGTCCACCCTCTGGGGCAGGACCAACCAGAGGGGCTCGTCTCTGTCCTCATTTAGGGCTTACGGTTGGCAGACTCAGTCTACGGTACAAGAGGAGGCCTGAGCTGGACATAATCAAGTTCCAGAATGTTCAGAACAGAGGGTGGACAGGGGAAACATCTGCGTGGGGTGTTCTGCAGGGAAGTCAGGCCTCCCAGTGCTGCCTGGCCACCCCCAGCTCCACTTCCCACCAGCCCTGGAAGATGACGGAAATCCTTTCCCTGCCTCCTCTGCTCCTCCTGGACCACCCAGAGTGCCTGGTGTCAGTGGGTCCTGGGTGACTAGAAGGGGTGCAGAGACCTGGGCCTTTGGAGGAGACAGGTAGGGGTCTGATCCCAGCTCTGCTGCCAGTGGGCCAAAGATGAGTCACCTCACCTCTCTCAGCCTCAGTGCCATCATCTATAAAACAGGGAGAACACTCCCTGCACCTCTTGGGGAAACCTGAGAGGCTTCTGGGGTGACTGGAGAAAGGAACTCACAGTCAGGGTCTGGGGGCTAGAGGTTAAAAAAAAAAGGGGGTGAAGTTCCCGGCATGTGTGTCTGAGAAAGGCAGCTTGCCCAGTGACATGTCTCTCAAGGGCACGATCACCCTGCCGGCCACTCACCGCCTCAGTGTAGCTGTCCACGTTCTGCTCCTCATGGGCTTCTAACAACTTCTGCAAGGAAACGGCAGGCAAGGGTCAGAGCCAGCCTGTATTAAATCCAGCATGCTGGTCTGGGGGGCCCAACATCAGGGGACTCCCATGCCAGGAGGAAGAGCGTGGCCGTGCTCCAATCCTGCCTGTTGGTGGGTGTCGTCGAGTCGATTCCGACTCATGGTGACCCCATGTGACAGAGCAGAACTGCCCCACAGGGTTTCCTAGGGTGTAATCTTTACGGGAGCAGATCGCCAGGTCTTTCTTCCTGTGGAGCTGCTGGGTTAGTTTGAACCACCAACCTTTCCGTTAGCAGCCAATGCTTTAACCGTTTGCGCCACCAGGCTCCTGAATCCTGCCCTACTCAACCCGAAATCGCGCGCTCTCAGCGACACAGAACATCACGGGGAGGTCTATGTGTGCTCGGGGTCATCACTTGGCCTCCCGCTCTGCCCTCAGCCCATCACTGCCTGATTCGTGCTCTTCTTATCTTGAAAATAGAGACCCAAATGGACTAAGAGGGAAACAAAACAAAACTTTTGTGCAAATCTTGGTGATTATACTAACTGAAGTCCACCCCTCCAGACTGTCCATCCACAGCCCCCCAGAAAACGAAACCTGTTGCCACTGAATCGATTCTGGCTCATGACAACCCCATGTGTTACAGGGTAGAACTGTCCCATATGGCTTTCTTGGCTGTAATCTTTATGGGAGCAGATCATCAGGCCTTTCTTCTGTTGTACCACTGGGTGAGTTCAAATCACCAACCTTTTTGGATGAGTAGCTGAGCGCAAACCATTTGCACCACCCAAGGACATCCCAAGCTCCAGGGCCAGATGCACAAAGGGGTCAGGGAGGGGGCCCGTGAGTGCACCAGCACCACTCACTTTCATCAGCTTGCACTCGCGGGAGTCGGAGAAGGCAGGGAACAGCTCCTCATACTTCTGGACAGCCAGCTGAGCAGCAGGGGGAGGAAGGAGGGGATCAGTTAATAAAGAACAAGAGCGTCGGAGCTGCTGGCCTGGCAGCCGAGGGGATGTGGGGACGCTGCTGGCCCTGAGTCAGCTCTGCGCCTCTCCCCCGCCTCCCTCCAGTGTCACCTGCTGGCTCTGTGCCTGGCAGGCACCTCTAAGGAGCCGGGAGCTGAGCTCAGCACACGCCTGGCTGCAGAGACGGCTGCTGGGGAGGCCAGGGAGGGTTTCCCAGGCTGGCGACCAGTGCCACTTCCCACACCTGGCCCTTCTCGTCCAACCAGGTGCAGCTGGGGCAGGGGACAGATTGCAACGGGTGCCTCTTCTGAGCACACCCTGCACATAAAGCCTTCACACGGGACTCTGGGAGGATCAAGTGGGGGTGACCCCTGTTTTAAAAGCAGAGAAGCCTTAAAACAAAAAATATCCCCTGAAGTCTTCTTAAAACCAAACAGTAATTCAACGTAATTAGTAAAGAATGTCTCCCTTGAGCTTTATGCTCTTCTAAGAACTATCTATATGAGATCCAACTGACAACAGCACCTCAAAAGATTAGACAGGAACCTTAGGGGGCAGTGAATTTGTTAATGGGGAATGAACAACTCAGAAAAGCAGGGTGAGAATGGTTGTACATCTCAAAGAATGTAATCAATATCATTGAATTGTACACACAGAAACTGCTGAATTGGTGTATGTTTTGCTGTGTATATTCTCAACAAGAAAAACAAAAACAACAGTGGGGAAGTGGACCCAGAGAGGGCAGTGACCTGCTTGGGACGTGGGGTCAGGGGTGGGGGAGGGTCTGAACCCAGCCTGACACCCAAGCTGACGCTGTGAACCTCTCTGCCAGGTGTCCACGAAGGGAGCAGGTGAGGTTTAATTTCAGCTTTGGGAGAATGAGGTGGGGGCAGGGCAGCCAGAACAGCCAGGAAACCCCAGAGCCTGGGCAGGGCCTCACCACGTACAGTGTGGTTTGGGAAGGCTGGCCTCTCAACTCAGATGCCCAGAGACAAACCCCAGTGGGTGCCAGGAAGCCGGAGGAGTGTGGGAGGGATGAAGAGATGGGAGCATGGAGCATTTTTAGGGCAGTGAGACTATTCTAAGTGTGATACTGTGATATGGACATGCGGCATTATGCACTTTTTAAAACTTAAAGGACTGCAGAACACAAAGAGTGAACCCCAATGTAAACTATGGACTTCAGTTAATAATTATTTAAAAAAAAACAAAAAAAAAACAGTTGCCAGTGAGTCAATTCCAACTCAAGGTGACCCTATGTGTGTCAGAGTAAAACTGTGCTCCACAGGGCTTTCAGTGGCTGATTTTTGGGGAGGAGATCACCAGCCCTTTCTTCCAAGGCACTGCTGGGTGGACACAACCCAACCTTCTGGTTAGCAGCTGAGTGCATTAACAGTTTGTACCACCAGGGACTCCTAGTTAATAATAATGTATCAGCGTTGGCTCATCAATTGTAACAAATATATCACAGCAATGCAAGATGTTACTAATGGGGGAGAGGGAACATATAGGAACTCTCCGTACTTCCTGCAGTTTTTCTGTAAACCTAAAACTGCTCTAAAAAATAAAATCCATTAAAAACAATCTAATATCCATTCTCTAACTCCTTCCCACTGGCGAGTCCCCTCATCAGCATGACCCCCTCTGTGAACAAGAAGCCCTGAAAACAGGTGGCGTGGGCATGCAGGCTACGGTTAGTCATGAACTTGGGGTTGGAAAGGTCTGGCATCCCGAGGCTGCAGCTCACTAGCCATGGGGCCCGTAACAGGGACTCTCATCTTGGCCCCAGTGTCTCCACCTGTAAGTCGGGGTGAAGGGTGCCTGCTTCATGGGGGCGTGCTGTAAGGATTCAGGACGTGAACCCCCAGAGAGAAATGGCTGGCACGGAGCCTGGCACAAGCCAGCCGGAAGTTGAAAACTCAAATGCCAACAGGGCCAGGCAGGTGACAGGAGGGCAGAAACGCTTCATGTTGAGAACGACATGGGAGATGACACGGCATGAAGCCTCAGACACAGAGCACCAGGGGGCCAGGGGCGGTGTCAGGTGGAGGCTGGGCTCACCTTGGCATTGAGCATGTCGATGCAGAAGTGACAGAGGGCCGCCTTGAAGAAGTAGTCCTTGGCGCTGTACTTGAGGAGAGGGCTGTCCATGGCATTGGTCCCCACCTGTGGCCGTGTGTAGGTGATGCTGTGAGCTCAGGGTGGGCATCCAAGGGGCAAGGTCATCTGCCAGACACTTGGGAGCCAGCTGGGGGTGGGCCCATGCCTAGGGTGAGGCTTGTTAGCCAGGGCCCTGGGGACTCGCTCTGGGAAGTCAGCAACTGGCGAGTGTGTGACTGAGGACAGGGCAACATGGGCTGTGCTGCACAGGCTGTTGCCAGGTGTCCGTGGGCTGCCTGTGGCACCCGAGTGTGGGCAGAGGCGGCTGCTGCCAGGCCTCAGGAAGCTGGCACATTGGTGGGCAGGGGGCGGCAGTAGCAGGAACAGGCAAGGCGGTGCCCGCCTCCCTCTCCTCCAAGGCCAGCTGCCAGGACAGCTCGGTCCTGCCCAGAGCCCCCAACACAGCAAGGAGAGCCTGGGCACCCATGTGACACTCCCTCCTCCCCACAGACAGAGGACCCTGCTCCCAGCCCCTACCCATCACCACCCCAGGCTTTGGCAGTCCTTCCTGTGTCCCCAACTCTGGTTCTCAAAGTCTGCCTTGCTTGACGCTGTCCAGCAAGCATCTGTGACAGGTGCAAGGGGGATGCTGTGTGCGTGTGGTGTGTGTGGGGGGAAGGGGTGTACGTGTGTGTGTGTGTGTGTGTGTGTGTGTGTGTGTGCGTGCGCACGCATGCGCACACGTGCAGGTGAGTGGCAGCACCTCCTGGGGTGGTAGGTCAAGGAAAAGGTGTTTAGCCAGGCTGAGTGCAAGGTGAGGGTGAGGGGACTGACAAGGAGGACCTGACCTGCTCGTAGATGTCCACGGCCTTCTGGTACTGCTCTAGCTGTGCGGCGTAGCCGGCCACCTTCAGCAGACACTTGTTGGCTGAGCTAGGGGGAGGATGGAGGGAGGTGAGTGGTGGCTGGCCCCATGGGCTCCCCGAGGGGCTCGGGGCAGACAGGATGTGGGAGCCGCTGCCCAAGTTACCTGTTAGACTCCTCGCCTTTGTAGTAGTCTGCAGACTGCTCGTAGTGGGCTATGGCCTGGGGAAACATGAGGGAGAGGGCTTAGAGACAGGGGGCCTCTAGAGCAGCCCTGCACCATCCCGGACCTCGGCCCTGGACACAGCCAGACCCTTCGTCCAAATGCACCCCCACGAGGCTCTGCCTATGCCCCATGCCCCATGCTGGGTACTAAGACACCAGAGAGGGAAACCCTGGTCCCTGCCCCCACTCCACCAACCTTCTCGATGTCCACCAGCTCTGTCTCGTAGATCTCGGCGATGGAGATGTGGTGCTTGGCGGCAATTGTGAACCGGCCCTGCAGGGACACAGAAGGGCCTGCTGAGACCACTGATGTTCTACAGGTCCGCCTCCACCCCAGCTCAACCATGACCCTCAGGTCCCGGGAAGCTGGTGGGCTCTGCCCCTCAGCCCCCCTGTGAGGTGAGGCATGCAGAGAGCACTGTGAGGCAGAGGAGCACGGGGCTTAGGGGAACTGAATTAGAGACCTGGTGTGAGAGGGCTGCCCGAGCTGGGGACTGTGGGCAAGTTCCCCTGAAGCTCTGGCTCAGTCTCCATCCTGTGCACAGACACATTCAGCACAGGCCCTGCTCTCAGAAAGTACTCAACAGACATCCTGAGAGGCGGGAGGACAGCCCAGTCACCTGGCAGTAAGCTTGGGAAAAACAGGACTGAGGGCTTGAGTCCTATATGTAACCTCTGACCCCCTCATCCCCGATGTGGCCACAGGGCCAGCCCTTCTTTCAGGCCCTTCAGCCACCTCCAGGGATACTCTGCTTCTCCAGGGAGGTTAGCAGCTCAAAGGGCTAGGATGACCCCTACCTGCCTTCAGCCTGTGTCCCAGGTGCTGCCCACTGCTCCACACATGGGGACTAGTCCACTAAGGGCACCCCTGCTGATGGCTGTGGTAAAGCCCAAGGGCTGCGGGCTCTGCCGGGCTGGGCTCCGGGTCTCGATTCCCTGAGCCCCCTTCCTCGGCTGTGACATAGGCTATTACACTGCCCACCTCTGAGGTGCCGGGCAGGAAGGTGAGTCACTTGGCACAGTGGCCGGGTCAGTGAAGGGCAGTGGCTGCGACTACTAGGATTCTAGTTACTGCTACGCCTTTGTCCCAGACATGGATCACTAAGGGCTCGGGGCAGGGCCAGTGCTCCTGCAGAGGGGGCCTGACAAGACGGGGTGTGCGGGTGTGGGGGAGAGACAAGAGGCAAAAAGCAAGGGGCTGACAGAAGCCTGGAGGGGCCGCCAGCTGCCTCAGGCCTCCTCTGGCTGAAGGAGAGGCCCCTGCTCTGGCTGCCTGCCTGTGTCCTGAGGAGGGAGTCAATCAAACACGACACCTGGAGGGAAAGGGGCTGGTCATGGGGAAAAGTGCTGGACACACACACAGCACCAGTGAGCACTGATGGCCCTGAAGAGGCTGGGGGCCGGGGTGGGGGCAGGTGAAGCCTCTCCAACAGGGTGCTCCAGGAGGCCTGGTGGGGGTGCAGGAGAAGCATGGCCCAGGCCCAGCTCAGGCCACCAAAGCCCTGGGCTCCCCCGCCCCCTCCCAGTCGGCTCTAGCAGCAGAAGGAGCGCTGCTAGGGGGGTGGAGGGCAGGGCAGGCCAGCAGATGCCCCTTACCATGTCTGTGTAGATCTCGATTGCTCTCATCAGGCAGTTAATGGCCTCTGGGGAGAGAAGAGGGAGGAGAATGAGATACCGAAGTCATTCTGGCAGACCCCCCCAAGGAGATGGATAACACTCATGAGTTGCCAGGGCAACGCTCCCTCCCGAGGGGCCAGGAGGGAAGGTGAAGGGACCTCTGTGCCCGCCTGAACCAGGAAGCTTGGCCGCAGACAAGACGCGCTGGGCCCATGTCAGGGGGAGAGGGGGAGCCCTAAGGCAGCTACCCTACCTCCTCCCTGGGACACCACGGCGTACCACCTCCAGGCCACCTCAGGGACAGAACACAGCCAGCGCTGGGTCAGCCTGCGGCCCTGACTCCCAGGGGTGTTCTGAGCCACAACTGCAGACACCCTGCTCTCTTGAAGGACAGAGCTGCTGGCACTGGGCAAAGCAGGGCCCCAGGTGGCCGGGCTGCCACCGGAAGCCATCCTGGAGGCAGAGAGGGACGACATCCCTCTCACCCTGCCCAGGTCTGGCCTCCAGCCCGTGGGTCACCAGGGCCCTTCCTGTCTGGAATCCCCCTCTCCCCACATTGCGCTCTCAGCCTCTCCTCTCTCTCTTCCCGAGAAGTCACTACTTCCCACTAGCCCTGCTCAAACCACAGGTTTTCCAAAACCACCCAGCCAGGGTGGCAGTTGAGGGGAGGAAGGGGGCTACCTTTGTGGTATCATCTCTTCCAAGATTTTAAAATTGGCAAAGGCTTTTTTTTTTTTTTTGACAAGTTATTTGGAGGACAGAGAAAAGCATGAGTGGGAGGCATCTTCCAGCAGAGAGAAATGAGCTCTCCAAGCCTTTTTTTTTTTTAAACACCATTTTAAGGCAGCACCGGAGGAAAGCAGTGGGGGAGGCAGGAGAAGGTGGAGCACCTGGACAGAAAGCTGGACTTGGCTCTAAGCCAAGGACATTCCCAAGAGCTCCAGCCCAGTGCACATGGGTCTCGCAGCCCCATCAGCCCGCTGGGCTCCCTAAGGTAAGGGCATCACAAAGAAGCACAAGGCCTGGTACCTGCTCTCAAGGGGCTTCTAGAAGGCTGGGACACAAATTCAGTACCCCAGGACATCTGCTAGCCGGGACCGGGGCTGGGTTTTCAGGGAGTCCATGAATCCCCCTAATTTACATGCAAAAAAGTGGGTGTATGTGTGCATTACTCTGGGTGGGGATGTAGGCTTTGTCCAATCTGGGGACCCGAGGGAGATTTAGAGCATGTCCACCAGTCTAAACTCCGAGATGGACAGTGGGAAGCTTACGGCAGTAGGGAGGAAGAAGAGAGGGTTAAAAATAAGGGGCAGAGGAGGAAGAAAGGCCATACCCAAAAACTATGGCCCTAAGCTTTTACACACACACACACACACACACACACACACACACACACACACACACACACACAACCTTTCAATACACACACACACACACACACACACACACACACACACACACCTTTCAATACACACACACACACACACACACACACACACCTTTCAATACACACACACACACACACACACACACACACACACACACACACCTTTCAATAGAGCAAATCCCTAAAGAGTCGATGAGGGAGCAGCTGGATGGTGATGCAGTGTGGAGGGTGAGGAAGGCCCAGGGCTGCCCTGCCTCCCAGCCCCTGCTCCATCCTCGGGGGTGGGGTGGGGCGTGCACACACAGCGCCCTGTGCCACTCACTGGCTCCCTCACCTGCTCAGTAGGCTCTGACGCCCCACCTAGTGCCTGGCAGGCAGAGGTGGCACACACAGCTCCCTGGTGAGATGAATAGCTGGGGTGGACTGGGAGAGGCTGAGAGTCTCCCTGCAAGACAAGCTCCCTGCGGTGGCCACCCTGGGCCTAGTGGTACTGGCTCCCATGGGCTATCAGCCTTCTGAGTGGGAGCGACACGGAGTCACAGGGTGAAAACCCCATCATGCTTGCTCCTTGCCCCAGGACCCTGGCCGGAACAGCGGCCCCTGGAAGCAGCAGGCCACCAGTGACGCCCGAGAGACAGGTTCCCAGACGTGCTGCCGACACAAAGGCTAACCGGCTTCTCTGGGGTTCCCAGGACCACCCGGGGGATGACCCGCCGGCACAGCACTAAGGTGTGCAGAATGCTCCCCCGGCTCAACCTCTTAGGTGGCACGTGCCAGCCTCACCCCTCCTCCAACCACCCTGCAAGGAACTGGAGTTTACAAGAGGCTTCCAGAATCATCCAGCCCAAGCTCTTGATTTCCGGATGAGGGAACTGAGGTGCTGGGTAAGGAGACAAGGAGTCAGCAGCAGCAATCCAGGGCCTACCCGGCCCTCACCCTGCTGTGGTTCCTGCCCCTCTGGAGCCTTCCCTGGCCATCCCCAGGACTCAGCCCATTACCTCCTCTGTAAAATGGGGGCAAAGTACAGACTCTCACAAGGAAGCTGAATGGACTAAGAGCGTATGCTAAGCACCTGGCACACAGCAAGCACCTGGGAAACGGCGGCAGGGGGACAGAAGGGAGGTGCAAGTGGGGCACACACCTCCCTGCTCAGGGCTGTGGCTCCCAGACAGATGGGTCCCTGTACATCTCAGCTGCCTTCCTGGGCTGCATCCACACAGAGCAGGCGGCAGCGGATGGGAAGCTGACGACCCACTGACAGCTATGGATGCCACCTCCTCTCCAGTCACCAGACTCCTGCCACAGTCCAGGCCAACTCAGCAGCGGGGAGGGCAATGTGTCAGGCCTCAGGCAGCCTTTAGAGGCCTGGAGAGACTCCTGCAGGAAGTGCTGGCACAGGACAGAAGCCTTCAGCCGCACAGGTGAGGCAACTGGCAATAAGGACGGGCCCCAGAGAGTCAGCCACCTGCTTGGAGCCACCAGGCAGGTTCCAAATGGGCCCTCCAGGCCCCCTGTTTCTACTCGGAGGGGCCCCTGGCCAGGGGGCAGGGTGGTGGGAGCCCAGGCCAGGCGGGAGAACACCTTCCCCAAATCTGGTGGGGCCCAGGGCTGCCTCTCGACCATTCATCACACCCCAGAAACCACACGGGGCACAGGTATGCAAGGCCTTGCTTTCCCTTCTCTGCTTCAGCAGGCAAGGAGATGGAAGTGCAGAGAGATTCAGGGACCTGCCCCGGGAGTCAAGGGGAGGCAGCTCCTCTCAAATCAGAGGCCGGGGCCCCGCAGCACCTGCACATAGTTGCCATGGAACTTCTTTGTGACGCCTAACCGATCCGAGACACAAAGCAGTTGTCACCCCTTGATGCAAATGTGCCCTCTCCCGCATCCCCAGGCTGGCCACGGTCCCAGATGGCTGGGGCTGGCACACCGCTCTCACATCCCTCCCTGCTCAGCACCGAGTACCCAGGGATCCATACAAGGCACCTCCTTGCCAGCTGTGCCCAAATTAGGCTCTCCTTGGGCACGATGGCCCCTCCTGCTGCCTGCAAGCCCACCCCAGCCAAATGCACCTCACCCCCGCTCAGAAAAGGCAGCCACACTAGCCTGCATCTGTGCTCACAATGAGGCAGCTTGGTCACACTGTCACTTCACGTGCTATCCCCCAGTCTGGGACTCCTGAGCTTCCTCCCTGCTTCCTAAGGCCATATCTTTAGCAGCGACCACATCCCTGTAGGGGTCCCTGTAGAGCCAGACAGCCCCCATCAATGGCTAGGAAGGGGACCCTACACCATCATGATGTGGATGCCGACTAGGGCCCGTGTGAGGGAAGTTGTAGGGTTTGTTTAAAGAGCAAATGGCACTATACACACATCACAGGGCAGGCGCTGCTGGCTCACCAGACCAGAAACCAGTCCTTCCGGTTGTTCTGGAGCAGCAGCTGAACCCCAAAGATGCTGAAGCAGCATCTCCAGGTTGACCAGTTCCCCGGGGACCAGATGGGGAGGCTGGGGAAGGAGGGGCTCTGTCAGGGACACAGAGCCTCCCCTGGGTGATTCAAGTGGAAAACAAGCCCAGGGGCACCCTGGGTTGTCACCATGTCACCCACACAGCCTGCTATGGCCCGGTGCTCCTCGCCAGGTATGCTTAGCTTCATACATACACAGAGCAGCGCCGGCCCACCCACAGTCACGACATGGCCCCTCGGGGAGCCCCACCCCATGACCCATCTGGCGACCATCTGTCAGATACCCGGGAGAGGAGTGGCCGGTCAGTCTAGGACCACAGAGACACTACGGCATCCACACAGAGACTAAACTCTTGCCTGGGCATGAAGCATCCCTGGTAATGGGGTACGCCAGGAACTCTGGCACACTGGTGTGAGGGCCAGCGCTCAGTCCCTCAGAGACTATTGGTTTCCCATCGCTAATGGTCTCTTGATCTTTAGCCCAAGATCATGCATCTCCTGGAGTCCCTGGGTGGCGCAAATGGTTAAGCACTGGCAATTCAAACCCACCGAGAGACAACTCAGAAGACAGGCCTGGTGATCTGCTTCTGAAAGGTCACAGCCCTGAAAACTCTATGGAGCAGATCTACTCTGCACACATGGGGTCGCCATAAGTCTAAACCGATTCAATGGCAACTGATAACGCATCTCTCTCTCTCTCTTTTTTTTTAACATTTGTACATTTTCCTTTCTCTTTTAAGAGGATGGTGACAGTTGTTAGCGGCTGTTGAGTCCACCCTCGACACAATGCAACTCCACGTACAACAGAACAAAATGCTACCCAAACTGGCGCCATCCCCCAGAGGGTTTGCAAATCGGACTGTTGTGATCCACAGGGTTCTCACTGGCTGATTTTTGGAAGGAGATCACCAGGCCTTTCTTCCTAGTCTGTCTTAGTCTAGAAGCTCTGCTGAAACCTATTCAGCATCACAGCAACATGCAAGCCTCCACTGACAGACAGTTGGTGGCTGCGCATGAGGTACACTGAGCAGGAACTGAACCTGGGTCTCCCACACAGAAGGTGAGAATTCTACTACTGAACCACCATTGTCCTCTATGGTGACTGAAGATGTTCATTTTTTTAAAAAAAGTCTTCACTTCCTAAAATTAAAAGTTAGCAACCTACATCTGGCACCGAGATTAAAAATAAGTAAATTAAAACTCCTGCCCCATGCAATCCAAATGTCTGACATCCACGGGGCTGAGCTTTCGCTTCAGGATGAGTCCAGTGGGACAAAGACTGCTCTCTCGCTGTGCGTCAGCCCCAAACCAGGCTTCTGGCCCCAGTGCTCTCGTTTCAAGTAACTTGTCCTCCGGCAACTATGGCTGAGTCTCTGTTCCTCTGACGTTTCTCTCCAGGGTGCAGAGACGCCAGGTGGGGAGAATTTCCACTCCTTTTCCGGCAGCAACTCCTATCTGACTGGCCTGAGACGTACCCCCAACTCCTTCTGCGTGTTAATTCTGACGGCAGAACAGATTTCTGCTCTCTCCCTGGCATGCGGTGGGGCTGGAATGGAACTCCCACTCCCACACGCTCCCTGGGCTGCGACAGGGAGGGAGCCATCAACTGCACACAGCGCCGGAGGAGGCAGGGGCAAATGCCAGGTGGGAGGGAGCCAAGTGTAAAGCTAGCGCTTGACTGGCCTCCCGAGTGCCTCCCGGCCAGCCTATCACGTCAGCCACTAGAAAACAGGGCCACATGGAAACCCGAGGACATTTCTCCATCCCTGGTGCTCCGAGCATTGAGCCTGCGATCGTGCGCCCCAGAGCCTCACCTTGGGGATCAGCCTTCTTGAAGGCGTTACCAGCATCCACGAAGCAGGTGGCAGCATCATGCTTGCTCTGGAGCTGCAGATGCAGCTGGGCCGCCTGGCAGAAAGCGCTTCCAGCAGCTGGAAAAGAAGAGAAGGCTGAGCCTGGCCGTGGTGGGGCGAAAGAGGGAGACTAGCTAGGGCGAGGCCTAGCCCTCATCCTCCAGACCCCTGGACTGAGGCTCCGGGGAGTACACCTGGAAGTCTCTGACCAAGGCAGGGACCTGGCCTCATGAGGAAACCCCGAGCCCCCAGGTGTACAGGAAGAGCACTAGGTGTGCCCGGCTAAGACCTCACATCCCCAGCCCCAGCCTCTGCCAACATCTCAGGCCATCACCCCCACAGCTCCAAGGAGAAGGCAGACAAAGATGGAGCTACACAGAGTACACAAGGCCTCTCTACTCCCTGACTGCAGCAGTCCTCCCAAGGGGAGCCTCAAACCCCATAGCTCAGAACTGCCACCAGACGGCACTGTAGGCTGAGCAGTTGGGGTATGGTGCAGAGGGGGTGAAGGAGGAAAGGGGCAATTCAGATTAAACTATACAACCCCTCTCCCCCATATTCCCCACCTTTCCAAGTCCTATTTCTTTCCCCCACAACTCCCAGAGGCTCTTCCTGTCTAATTGCCCCGACCAATCCATCTCAGTTGCTGTAGGCTCCACCCTCAGGTCCACAGAAGAAACAAAACGTGGACACCAAGAATAAGAGTATATCAAGGTACAGTAATTCATCTCTATTTGCCTGGAGCAAGAGGCAGAAGGGTAGTCAGGGATAGGAGGAGGATATGGAATGTGTGGCTAATTGTCTCCATGAACAACTGCCTCCTTTGCCACGAGACCAGAACTGGATGGTGCCCGGCTACCAATACTGAATATTTTGATCAAAGATTCCATAGAAGAATCCTGATCAAAAGGGGGAAAATACAGAACAGAATTTTATATTCTCATGGACTCCAGACTTTCTGGAGCCATGGAGGGTGGATGAACCCCTGAAACTATTGCTCTAAGATAATCTTTAAATCTTAAACCAAAAATATTTCCCAAAGTCTTCTTAAAACCAAACAATAGTTTAGCTTAACTAGTAAAGAATGCCTTCAACATTATACTCTTAAGATCTATCTGTATGGGATCAAAGTGACAATGGCAAATCAGAAGATTAGATAGGAAACTTAGGGGGCAGTGAGTTTATGTTAATTAGGGAGGAACAACTCAGAAAAGGAGGGTGAGAACGGATGTACAACTCGGAGAATGTAATCAATGTTACTAAGTTGTACATGTAGAGATTGTCAAAAAAAAAAAAAAAAAAGAGAATGTTGACAATTTGTGATAAATATAACTAATGTCAGCCAACAATTTGTGTGGAAATTGTCAAATGGGAACCTAACTTGTGTAAACTTTCACCAAAAACTCAATAAAATATTATTTAAAAAAAAGAACAAAAATACAGGGGACAAGTGTCCATGGGCAAAGGGTAGTGGAGAGCACCCCCGAGCCATCTGTCCTGCCCTCATCTGCACATGGTCACCTTCCCCGGGTCCCAACCATTCTGTACACACGTCTCCTAAACTGACTTGAGGGGGACCACAGGACATCCCTACTTCCCGTGGAAGCATCTGATGCTCAGCTCCAACAGCCACGCCAGCTCTGTTCTGCGGCTACTTCTCTTCACTCTCCGCCAGATGAACTCAAATCACAGGATCCCTGTGCAGGGAGAGGACTGAGGGGACCCACCCTTGTCTCTAGCCTGGGCAGCAGAATCAACAATGCCATCCAGGTTTTCACTACAGGGGAAGTCCTTATTGTTTTTAAAAGTGCCAAACTTCCAGAAAAGGGGATATCATAGAGGGGAAATGGCCTAGGACTTCTGTTTGAATAGTTGGGTGAGGTCACAAGTTTCAGGCGAAAAGTAGCATCATTGTGATTAAACATAAGCATTCCTTCCCTGTTGTTGTGTGCCATCAGGTCAATTTTTGACTCACAGCGACATCGTGTGACAGAGTAGAACTGCCCAATAGGGTTTTCTAGGCTGTAATCCTTACAGCAGCAGATCGCCAGCTCTTTCTCCTGTGGAGTGGCTGGGTGGGTTTGAACTGCCAACCTTTTGGTTAGCGGTCGAGCACTTAACTGCCCCACCACCAGGGCTCCTATTCCTTCTCTAAAGACACTCTATTAGTTTGGGAGCCTAAAAATACGTACAGCATTTGGCTTCATGCACAATATATTTTGTGAAAGTTCAGGAAAAACTCTTCTAACCTTTAGGAAACCAAAAACACTGGTTGATGGTGATGATAACGAGCTTTTCCAGAGCCTTCCCCTCTGCCTTTGTGGTCCCCTATCCCCATGTTTCATCTTCCTCGTGATCAGAAAGTTCTGCTTTGGGTCTCAAAACAGGGTCTCCTGCTTTATTTCCTTGAGTAAATTTCCCTTACACTTGAAGCCCTATCATGAAGCCAGCCCCAAACAGGCTTCAAAAAAAAACCAAACCCTTACGTTGTCTTTGAGTCAATTCCAACTCACAGACACTCTATACGACAGAGAAGAACTGTCCCACAGAGTTTCCAAGACCATAAATTTTTACAGGAGCAGAATGCTACATCTTTCTCCCATGGAGCAGCTGGTTGGGTTCGAATCGCCGACCTTTTAGGTAGCAGCTAAGCACTTAACCACTGCACCACCAGGGCTCCTTCAAACAGGCTTAACGTTCAAGTTTTCCAACCTCTCTCCACCCACCTCTCCTTGGTGGATCCCAATCAAGCACCAGCCTTGCAGAGTCTAACCACGAACCTCAAAGCCACGTGGAAGAGCCACGACTCTGCCCAACACTCCACCCACAGACAGACATCCGGCGTGTCCCATCAGCCACGCTCCCTGGGACATTCTCCTTCAGTTGGGCAGGGCACTGACACTGTCACTGTGTGTCTGTCCCCGCCGGAGTGAGAGCCCACAGGAGGCAGGGGCTGGACACCTCACAGTAGGTGTCCCTCATGTTTATGAATCTGCTCACCAGAGTCCTCTGGGAGCTCTTCTGCCCAGTACCGCTAACAGGGAAGTCCCTACGTTGTGTAAATGGTTCAGCACTCAACTACTAGCCAAAAGACTGGTGGTTTGAACCCACTCAGAGGTACCTCGAAAGACAGGCCTGGCAATCCGTTCCAAAAAGTCACAGCCTTGAAAACTCTATGGAACAGTTCTACTCTGCACGCATGGGGCTCCATCAGTCTGAATGGACTCGACGACAACCGGTAACAACAACCACCACTAACAGGCGTAATGAAGGCTCAAAGCGACTACCACTCCCTGAGCGCCTACTGCCAGGAATCCACATCATGGCCTATGGTGCTGGACTCTTATTTTCCCCATTGTTTTGAAGAGGAAGCAGATTAGGAGAGGGCAAGTGGCTTCCCCAGGGTCACAAAGCCAGCCTGAGCCGTGACACAAAGCCGAGCTGCTCAGGCTCCATAGCACACGAAGTGACGCATGGGCAAGTTTAGCGTTTGGCACTGTGTTAGAGCCCTGGCTTCTAAATCCTGCTTCTGTCACTCACTAGGCGTGACACCCTAGGTGAGGGGCTCAGCCGAGCCTCAGTTTCCAAATCTGTAAAAGCGGGGTAGTAATGGCACCTCCCCTCATAGTGTCGTTGTCGTGATTCAATTAATCAACAAAGGCTTGGAATTTGGCAGATTGCTCAATAAATGGTAGCTGTGATTGTTACCATCATCATCTTAACTTCTCTTCCACAATGCTTCCTTTTACCTGCCCCTCCCTCCAAGCTTGTTGTGTGCCAATGAGTCGATTGTGACTCACAGCAACCCCAAGGAGCCCTGGTGATGCAACGGTTAAGCGCTCAGCTGCTAACCGAAAGGTTGGCAGTTTGAACCCACCCAGATGCTCTGTGGGAGAGAGACCTGGTAACCTGCTCCCATAAAGATTACAGCCTAGAAAACCCTACTGGGCAGTTCTACTGTCACATGGGGTCACTACTGAGTCAGAATTGACTTGATAGCACCTAACAACAATAACCCTCCAAGGATTTCTTAGCTGGGCTTCCTCTAATTGAAACCACTCCATGCCACCCCCTTCCCAGTCCAGAATTCAGACTCTGAAAGAAGTGCCAGGTGACAGTTTCAGGGACACCTTAAATTCTGCACGTAGGGACAGAGCCATCAAAGAGCTCCAACTAGCACATCAATCCATGAGGGTCTGTCTGGGGTCAATAATCCATTTACCACCATCCTTTATGCCCTGTCTCCAAGCCCCCATGACCCAAGTTGTAAAACCACCCAATGGACACCAAATGACTGCCAGGCAGCCGACTAATGAGGCTGGAGACAGTTTGAAGGGAGAGGGGATGGCCAGGCTGACCTCCAGGTCAGGTCTTTGGGACTGAGAGCTGAGGGCAAAGAGGAGAAGGAATGAGGAGGTGCTCTAGCTGAGAAGCAAGTGGCCCATCACGTACCACTCCAGTTTTTGGCCATTTTGAACATGTTTGCCGCTCTGGCGTAGATTTCGCATGCTTCCTCTATTTTGGATGAGCCTCTGGGGGAAGAAAAGAAAGAAAAAAAAAAAAAAGATAAGGAGACCATCTAGTCTGGTATCAAAGAGAAAGAGAAAGCAAGCATCCTACTTCATGGATGGCAGAGAGGTGCCTCTACCCCAACACCCACGACTTTCCTCCAGAATCCACTTGTGGCCTGGCCTCTGCTCTGGCTCAGATGAAAACAAGTCTGTGCACCCCTTGCCCCCTGAAAAAACCTGTTGCCGTCAAGCTGACACCAACTCATAGTGACCCTGTAGGACAGAGTAGAGCTGCCCCACAGGGTTTTCTAGGCTGTAATCTTTACAGGAGGAGATCATCAGGTCATTCTCCCGAGAAGCCACTGGGTGGGTTCAAATCACCAGCCTTTTGGTTAGCAGCCAAGCGTTTATCTGTTGTGCCACTGGGGCTCCTTATATTTGGCCCTATGGTCCAGAGATGAATTACATTCTAGCAATTTATCTTAAGAAAGTAATCAGGGAAGTTATAAGACTGTTCATCACTACTGCACTACACAAGGGGCACAGTGGGTAAATTCCACCTTGGTTGATAACTGCGTGGTAAGGATCAGCGTGAATCCAACCCCCAAAATGTGGAAATGGAGCCAGTCCTCACCTTCCCACTTCTCCGTTTGCATCACCAGCCGCTCACGTGACACTCTCTCTCTGATCTTAGCCACCCAGAGCTGGCTCAGAGCTCACATGTTAGAAGGACACCTTCTTCAGACTGCCAAATAGGCAGACACCAGCCCATGCCAGCTCTCACTGCCCCTGTGGGTTTGTTAATTTGCTGGAGTGACTCACATAATTCACGGGGGGGACACCATCTTTATAGCTAAAGCTTTATTACAATCAAAAAGGACACAAATGAAGAGATGCACAGGGTGAGGTCTGGGAGAGGTTACAGCATAGAGCTTCAAGTCCCAAGGATGGACTCACTACCCTCTCCTATGCACTGACATCAACCACGAAGCTCTTCTGAGCCTTAGAGCTCAGGGCTGTTATCTGCCTCCCCACGTGGCCATGGGTTTCGTGACCTCCAAGACAGCACCTGACTTGGGGGACCCTTCATTAGTATATCACTACTAAGTCCTGGCTATATCCTGCTGTCCTTCCACCACCAATAATACTATCAGGCGTGGTCCATGAGGTCTGTGGTCTCCGTAACTGCTGACACTCTCACTGCCCACATAACCAGGAGAATAAAATCCACACATCCAGAGTTCCATCAAATGGGTTTCAGGGTCTCTCTTCACCGACAAAGGAGCCCTGGTGGCACAACGGGTAAACAACTGGCTGCTAACGAAAGGTCGGCGGTTCAAACGCACCCACTGGTGCCCTAAGAAAAAGGCCTGGTGATATGCTCCTGTAAAGATTACAGCCAAGAAAACCTTATGGAACAGTTCCACACTGTTCTACAGGGTTGCTATGAGTTGGAATTGACCTGATGGCACCCAACAACAACTTCAATGACATCACCCGGTATTGACGTTATTTATAAAGAGAAAAGGGGTATTCTACCAATTAAATAACACGTAAATCTTCAACACCCCACCCCGCCCCTGCGTCAACTGCCCCAGTAGCACTCCTGGAAAGCTGTCAGCATGAAGCAGGGCTGGTGGTGGCCACTAAGTTTATTTTCAGAGCTGTGCCCAGAATACTCCTTTATGCAAGACGACTGGTGCAGTGTGGCCAACCTACTGGTCTTCTGAGTCACACGAGTGCGTGTTATAATAGTCAAACCAGAGTCCCACGGCCACACTCCCTGGAGATCCTGCACGGTGGGTATGAGTGGGACCCAGGAGTCTGATTTTTAACAATGGTCCCAGGTGATTCCGACGACTGAGCAAACTGGAGGGAAAAACTGACCTAGACCAATCCCCTGGCAAGGAAGAGTTTGCCCTGGTCAGGCTATGTCAGCTGTCAGCAAATACTCTGCAGACAGGTGGGCTGGCTGACTGGGGAATGAATCAGGCCTCCTGAATCTAAAGTGGAGGTTCAGTGGCAGAATTCTCGCCTTCCACCCAGGAGACCTGGATTCGATTCCCAGCCAATGCACCCCAAGCACAGCCACCACCTGTCAGTGGAGGCCTGCATGTTGCTACGATGCTGAAAAGGTTTCAGTGGCACTTCCAGACTAACACAGACTAGGAAGAAAAGCCTGATGACCTACTTCTGAAAATCAGCCAATGAAAACCCTATGGATCACAATGGTCTCATACGTTGTGTACGGGGTTGCCATGAGTTGGGGGTCAACTGGATGGCAGCTAGTAACAAGAAGAAGGTTCTTATTTAGATGAAAAGCCTGCCCCCTCCACCTTCTGGGGCTCTGTTGACGCTGTCTTCCTGTCCCTCACGCTGACCCAGCAAGTGGCCCTGAGTAATTCATTCCTCCCACACTCACACTGACTCAGCTGGTCTGACTCTGCACGTTCACCCTGCCCCATTGTGTTGCCCTCCAACCTCACCCACATGACATACCACACACACCAGGGACCTGGGACCCTTGTATGGAGTGACTTCTTTACAACACACTCCTCGCCTTGGAGAGGTAAGGACCCTTCACACCCTCCCAGCAGAAGAGAACTCGGAAGGATGCCTCTTGCTTGGGCCTGGCTGCAAAAAGCCTCCAGAGGATCCTCACTGTGACACTCTCTGAAATAGGTGCAATCACAGACCTCAGTGACAGATCTGCCAGCCCCACAGATTCCCCCACTGGCTCATACTTCCTCTCCTTGTGGGTACAATGAGGTCCTGTCCAACGTCAGGCACTCTGGCAAAGCTCAATCTCCTGGAGGAGCAGAAATGGCACACCCCACTGAGAGGCCCAAAGCTGGGCAATCAGCCATTAACAGAGTCAGCCCCAGTCGAGGCTTGTTTTGGCTCAGTGTACGACGTGGACACAGGACACGAAGCAGGTCAGCTGCCCAGGCTGAAATTCTATGATCCCAGCCTAAGCTGAGCCAGCTCTGTGGCGGTGAACAGTCTCACTGTAGGGTGGGAAGTCCGAGGGATTAGCGCCAGCTCGGACCTCCAGGCAGGCCTCCTTCCTGGTCCAGCCACTTCCAAGGCCAGGGGATGGCAGGTGCAACTCGACAGAGAGAGGGCATGCCCAAGAAAGAGTAACCCCCTCTTCTTTTGGAAAAGAGAATGAGGTCCGGGGGGTGGGGGGAGTGACCTCCCCAGGGTCTGGGGCAGATCCCAGAGGAGAGCCACTGATCTGCAGAACAAATAACTGAACAGCTATCTTGTGCTGGCAGTGGGGATAAACAGCAGCAAAGAAAGAAGGCCCTGGCCCTCAAAGGTGGAGGGTGCTGGCAATAAACAGGAAATTAGCAAGACAATTTCAGAGTGATGAAGTGCTAGAGGGACTTGGAGGTGGGGGGAGTCTTGCTCTGAATGCACAGGACCAGCAGGGACCACTGCTCTCCAAGGATGTGAGGCTGTGCTTAGTCCTCAATGATGATGAGGGAGCCAGCCATGAAAAGAGGAAAGGGCATTCCAGACAGAGGGCACAGTGGGTGCAAAGGCCCTGAGGCAGAAACAGGCTCCAGTATGGCTTCAGCGCAGGAAATGAGGCTGTAGAGGAGGCAGGGATGCCCCATGCTGGAGGCCAGGATAAGGGTTTGGGCTCTATTCTTCCATAATAGGAGGGTTCTGAACAGGGGAGTGACCAGCACGAGACAGTCCCAGCTCTCTGCTCTACCAGGCTGCGCCACATGGTAGGTGGACATGTCACCCCTGGGTTTCCAGGCCAGGTGAGACCTTACTCAGGAAGGGCACTCTCCCAGGTGAAAACCGCTAACTCCAAGGAGAAGAAACCTTTTGCAAGGGGAAGAGGCCTTCCCCCTCTGCCCCCTGCCCTCGATCCAGAAAAGCTAGCAGGGCCTGCCTCTTCTGAAGGGCCCCGGTGGCAGCAACAGCTGACGGTCCCTCCCTCACTGACTCCCCCCAAGCTGCCTTGGCTTCACTCTTCCCATCCCACGGCTCTGAGCTGGATGGAGCCGGGAATAGAGAGAACTGGTTTGGGCCGGCCTGTGCAGGACTGTCTATAATTACCAGCTCTGCTCTGCTTCCTCCTCCCAGGCAGAGGAAGCAATCTCAGGTCTCCCAGGCACAGCCGCCAACCTTCAGCGACTGCCATATGGAGGGGGAGTGAGTGCTGCCAGGACTGCAGACGGTGCAGGAATTGCGAAGCCAGGGGGTCTGTGGGACAGTCTCAACCCCCTCACCTCCTCCATCCCCTGGGCACATCCTGACTTCCAGAAACATGCTCTTCCCTCACAGTTCCCCAAAGAACCTCAAAAAGGCAGGGCAGATAGAGAAACTCTCCCATTTTAGGTTCTCATTCCTCTTACTCCCTATGGTAGCCACAGCCATCAGCCCACGGTCCTCAGCAGTCGGCACCTCCAGATGGAAAGAACAGCTCCCACTACCCATCAGAGCCCAGCTCTCAAGATGCCACTGAAGCTTTACCAGTCGCTACAAAGGCTCACGCTCAGGGTTTATGACCTCCTAGGCATGCTATGAAAATCCTGGTGGCATAGCGGTTAAGAGCTACGGTTGCTAACCCAAAGGTCGGCAGTTCGGGTCCACCAGGTGCTCCTTAGAAACCAATGGGGCAGTTCTACTCTGTCCTATAGGGTCACTATGAGTTGGTATCAACTCGATGGCATGGGTTTGTTTGTTTTTTAAGGCACGCTACAAGGAGCCCTGGTGGTGCAATGGTCGAGCACTTGGCTGCTAACCAGAAGGTGGGCGGTTCAAACCCATCAGTGGCTCCACAGGAGAAATACCTAGTGATCCGCTTCTGTAAAGATTACAAGCCGAAAGGGGGAAACTGCAGAACAGAATTTCAAGTTCTCACAGACTCCAGACTCCCTGGGGCCATGAAGGTTGGATGAACCCCTAAAACTATTGCCGAGATAATTTTTAACCTTTAAACCAAAAATATCCTCTGAAGTCTTCTAAAAACCAAATTACAGTTTAGCTTAACTAGTAAAAAATGTTTGCCTTGACCATTACGCTTCTTTTTTTAGAACTATTGACATGGGATCAAATGGACAACAGCAACTTGCCATGAGAGCAGAACTGGATGATGCCCAGCTACCATTACTGAACATTTTGATAAAAGATTCTACAGAAGAATCCTGATCAAAAGGAATAAAATACGGAACAGAATTTCAAATTCTCATGGAATCCCGATTTTCTGAAGCCATGGAGGCTGGATGAACCTCTGAAACCACTACCCTAAGATAATCTTTAGATCTTAAACCAAAAATATCATCTGAAGCTTCTTAAAACCAAATAATAATTTAGCTTAACTAGTAAAGAATGTCTGCCATGAGCATTATACTCTTTCAAACCTATCTATATGGGATCAAATAGACAACAGCGACTGAAAAAATTAGATAGGAACCTTAGGGGGCAGTGAGTTTACCTGAATGGGGGAGGAAAACTCAGAAAAGGAGGGTGAGAATGGCTGCACAACTCTAAGCATGCAACAGTGTCACTAAAGGTACACGTAGAAACTGTTGGATTGGTACATGTTTTGCTATGTATATTCTCAACAACAACAAAATAAATAAAACTATATGTATATTTTAGAAAAAGATTACAGTCTAGGAAACCCCATTCGGCAGTTCTGCTCTGTCCTGCAGGGTTGCTATGAATCAGAATCGACTTGATGGCACACAACAACGACAGGCACCCTACCTGCAGGGGCAGAACTGCTGCTCACAGTCACCTTTGAGATGAGCATTACCCCTGCTCTACAGATGTGGAGTCCCTGGGTGGTGCAAATGGTTAACATGCTCATTTGCTAACTGCAATGTTAGAAGTTTGAGTCCACCCAGAGGCAACTTAAGAAAGGCCTGGTGATCTATTTCCAAAAACTCCCTGAAAACTCTATGGAGCACAGGTCTACGCTGATACACATGGGATCACCGGGAGTCTGAGTAGACTCCACAGCAACTGGTTGGACATATGGAAGAGAAAGCTGCTGCTCAGAGAGGTTAAGGGATTTGCCCACGCTTACACCACAACATGCGTACACCACCAGGACGTGGCAGGATTGGGAAATGCAACTCCAGCCCGGAGAATCCAGTCCTGCCCTTGCCTCTCACCCACCGTGTGATCTGTCCAGGAGTTTTCTGGAAAATGAGGGCAGACACGGCCTGTCTGCTCTAGCCTTTCTAGATTAAACAAGTTGGTGTGTCTCGAGTTTCCCTCAGCTGGCAAGCAGAGGGCCCTCTGCCTGCGTGTGCAGAGCTTCCCCCCGCCTCCCCCATGCCAGGGCAGGCCTCAGTAAAGCCAGTGGCCACTGAACTACCCCCACCCTCTCCGGTGCTGCAGGCAGAGAGAACACTGAAACACAAAGGCTGCTGGTTATCTGAGATCCACCCAACACAGGGAACCGGCAGCCCCAACCTTGCTGCTCCATCCAATTGTATCCTGAGCTGTGGCGCTGTGGGGGCCCACAACACCCCCCACCTGCATCCCCTGTGAGAGCTGAGCCCTTCACTGCCCCCTCACGCTGTGGTGCACCCTGCCTAATGGGCTGTGAGCTCTGCAGGGTGGGGCCAGGGAGCCACACTGTTCTATATCCCCGCAGTGCCTGCACAGGGCCCAGCAACCATGAAAGAACAAAGCTCTATGTGCACACAGCCTGGCTTTGAGGTCATCCTAGGACATTCTCGTGACCTGCCTGTGCAGGCGGTGTGGAAGGAGAACAGAAGGACTTTGGAGCCCAGAGGCCAGGGCTGAAATCAGCCTCAGGCACTTGCCAGCTGTGTGACCCTGTCATCCCTGAGCCTCAGTCTCTTTATCTGTAAAATGGAGACAGCAGAACCGACCTCGGAGGAGCTTTGGTGAGGGACAGAGATCAGGTAGGAACCCTGATGGCACAGTGGTTAAGCGCTCAGCTGGCAGCCGAAAGGTCGGCAGTTTGACCCCCCAGCCGCTCCTCGGGAGAAAGATGTGGCAGTCTGCTTCCGTGAAGATTTACAGCCTTGGAAACCCTATGAGGGAGTTCTACTCTGTCCCACAGGGTCCCTATGAGTCAGAACCGACTTGATGGCAACGGGTTGGTTTTTTTTTTTTTGAGAGATCAGGTACGCTCAAGTCTGGCACGATGGCAGCACAGAGCGGGCGCTACTGTACAGAGAAGCAATGCACTTAAAGGTGTGTGGCCACCTGGAAATGGGAATCCCAGAGTTCCCCACGGTCGGGGAGCAATCTCAGATGTCAGAGTCTGGCTCGTGGCTCCCCAGCCTCAGGCTTCCCCTGTCACGGGGCTAACACTCAATGCCCGCAGGGCTGCTGAAAGGGCAGGTGCTCTGCCGCCTAGCAAGGTCTCAGTCAACAGGGGTGGCACTCCCATCGGCCCTGCACAGACAGCAGAGTCTAGAAACATGTGCCTACTTCAAAATCTCAGTGTGGACACCGTCTCCGCCACCCCCAGATCAGCCAGGTGCTGCCCCTCCCTCGGTTCCAGTGTCCTGTGCCTCCCTCCACCTTATTCCTTGCCACATTTTGCTGATATTTCTTATTTATGGGCCCATCTCCCTCTGAAACCATCAGCTCAAAGGCAGGCCCTCCTTTGTTACTTACACTGATGCCCCACTGTCCCCCAACAGGACGCTGACTCGTAGCCCAAGAGCTGATGTGTTTCCTTCTCTTAAAAGGATTTTTCAGAATGACCCCTGCCTCTAACTCCTGATCAAATCTGGGAAAATGCAGAACAGAATTTCATATTCTCATGGACTCCAGACTTCTGGAGCCATGGAAGCTGGAGAACCCCCAAAACTATTGCCCTGAGATAAACTTTAAACCTTAAATCAAAAATAACCCCTGAAATTTCCTTTTTTTTTAAAAATTGTGCTTTAGATGAAGATTTACAGAGCAAATTAGTTTCTCATTAAACAATTAATACACATACTGGTTTGTGACACTGGTTGCCAACCCCACGACATGTCAACATTCTCCCCTTCTCGACCCTGGGTTCCCCATTACCAGCTTTCCTGTCCCCTCCTGCCTTCTTCTCCTTGCCCCCGGGCTGGTATGCCCATTTAGTCTCATTTTGTTTTATGGGCCTGTCTAATCTTTGGCTGAAGGGTGAACCTCAGGAGTAACTTCAGTACTGAGTTAAAAGGGTGTCTGGGGGCCATACTCTCAGGGTTTCTCCACTCTCTGTCAGACCAGCAAGTCTGGTCTTTTTTTGTGAGTTAGAATTTTGTTCTATATTTTTCTCCAGCTCTGTCCAGGACCCTCTGTTGTGATCCCTGTCAAAGCGGTCGGTGGTGGTAGTCAAGCACCATCTAGTTATGCTGGACTCAGCCCGGTGGAGGCTTATGGTAGTTGTGGTTCATTAGTCCTTTAGACTAATCTTTCCCTTGTGTCTTTGGTTTTCTTCATTCTTCGTTGCTCCAGACGGGATGGGACCAGTGCAGAGTATCTTAGATGGCTGCTCACAAGCGTTTAAGACCTTAGATACTACTCACCAAAGTAGGATGCAGAACATTCTCTTTATAAACTGTGTTATGTCAATTGAGTTAGAGGTCCCCCAAGACCATGGTCGCCAACCTTCAGCCCAGTAATTTGGTCCCTCAGGGAGTTTAGATGCATCTGTGAAGCTTCCGTGACCTTGCCTTGAACAAGCTGTGCTGACTTCCCCAGTTTTCAGTACTGTCTTATCCTTCACCAAAGCTACCACTTATCTATTGTCTATTTAGTGTTTTTCCCTCCCCACTCCCTTCCCTCCCTCTTAACCATCAAAGACTGTTTCTTTCCGTTTGTGTAAACCTTTTCATGAGCTTTTATAATAGTGGCCTCATACAGTATTCATCCTTTTGTAGCTGACTTACTGCACTCAGCATAATGTCCTCCAGATTCACCCATGTTGTGAGATGTTTCCCAGACTCACCATTGTTCTTTATCGTTGTGTGGTATTCCACTATGTGTATGTACCATAGTTTGTTTATCCATTCATCTCTTGATGGGCACTTAGGTTATTTCCATCTTTTTGCTATTGTGAATAATGCTGCAATGAACATAGGTATGCATATGTATATTCATGTGACGGCTCTTCTTTCTCTAGGATATATTCCTAGGAGTGGGACAGCTGGATTGTACGGTATTTCTATCTCTAGCTTTTTAAGGAAGTGCCATATCGTTTTCCAAAATGGTTGTACCATTTTGCATTCCCACCAGCAGTGCACAAGAGTTCCAATCTCCCCGCAGCCTCTTCAACATTTGTTATTTTGTTTTTTTGATTAGTGCCAGTAATGTCGGGGGTGAAATTGTATCTCATTGTAGTTTTGATTTGCGTTTCTCTAATGGCTAGTGATTCTCAGCATCTCCTCATGTGTCTGTTAATACTTCTTTGGTGAAGTGTCTGCTCATATCCTTTGCCCATTTTTTAACTGGATTATTTGTCTTTTTGTTGTAGACGTGTTGGATTTTTCCTGTACATTTTAGAGATTAGAACTTTGTCGGTTTTGTCATAGCCAAATTTTCTTTTTCCCAGCCTGTAGGTTCTCTTTTTACTCTTTTGGTGAAGTCTTTTGATGAGCACAAGTATTTAATTTTTAAAAGATCCCAGTTATCGAGCTTATCTTCTGCTGTTTGTGTATTGTTAATTATGGTCTGTACCCTGTTTATGCCGTGTATTAAGGCCTCTAGTGTTGACTGTATTTTTTATTCTATGATCTTTATAGTTTTTGGTTTTATACTTACGTCTTTGATTCAATTTGAATTAGTTTTTGTGTATCGTGTGAGGTATGGGTCCTGTTTAATTTTTTTACAGATGGACATCCAGTTTTGCCACCACCATTCGCTAAAAAGACTTATTTTTGCCATTGCCTTTGCCATTTAATGGACTTCAGGTCAGCCTTTGTTCCCCTCAAGTTTCTTAAAACCAAATAATAGTTTAGCTTAACTAGTAAAGAATGTCTCCCTTGAATATTATGCTCTTTTAAGAACTGTCTATATGGGATCAAACTGACAACAGCAACTCAACTCGAAAGATTAAGAGGAACTTTAGGGGATAGTGAGTTTATGTTAATGGAGGAAGAACAACTCAGAAAAGGAGGGTGAGAATGGTTGCACAACTCAAAGAATGTAATCAGTGTCATTGAATTGTACGTGCAGAAACCATAGAATTGCTGTATGTTTTGCTGCATATATTCCCAACAATGACAAATAAAATAACTTATATATACATATATATATATATATAAAAAAAAGACCCCTGCCTCTCAGTTGCCCCATCCTGAACAGAAGGAGCACTGAATCTCTGTATGAGCAAGCAGTGAAGTCCCCTCCATCAAATAAGGCCGGAGCCCTGGGACTGCAGAAAGAGGGCCACCAAATTCCTCAGAAACCTCATGTCCCCTAAGGGAAACCGGCGCTCCAGACTGGACAAGAGATTCCAAGCATCCTCCGTGCAGCCTGGCAGCCAGCAGGGCACCGGGAATCACCACTGCGAACATGCTCTGCGGGCTGAAATTATTCTGGAAGCTCCTGGCTCCCTCACCAGGTCCCATGGAGATCCCAGGTGGGCCCTGCATGTGGAAGCCCCGCACGACCTGGGCAGCAACACTTCCTTCACACAAATAGGCCCTCCTGGGCTCCTGGAGTGCGGGTGCCCACAAACAGTGCCAAAAGGCATGGGTGTGCTAACATCTGACCTTTAGGAACCGCGGTTTGTATACAGGACATCCTGTCATCTCTATTTTCCATCACCCACAGTTCAACTACCAACAACAATACCCAATAGTAATAAAAAAACAATAGCCAGCACTTAATAAGCACTTCCCAGGGCCAGCACCGTGCCCTCACCACTTTACACGCATAATCTCACTTATTCCTTAAGACCAACCTATGATGCTTGTATTACTATGATTTTCATTTCACAGATGAACAAACTTCGTGACCGTGTTGGTATCCAAGTGGAAAGGAGTTTTTATTTTGGATTTTTGGCGGTGGGGAGGGGGGATGTTAGGGATGAGGAAAAGCCACAGGGAACCGAGCCAGTGCTCAGAATCTGCAGGACCCCAAGGGGCACAGCAGTGAGGGTCTCCGCGTCCACTGGGAAATACTGGACAGGGGGACGAGGAAGTGCACCTGACTCTCCCCTCTCCTTCTTCACTGTCTCCTTGTGCTTTACTTGGGAAATCACTAGGAGTTTGGGCTGCTTCCCCAGCACCTGCCCCAGCTGGCCCCCTCTCCACGGGCTGGGGAGTGGAGGAAGACAGGCGGGAGCAGAAGGGAAGGTACAAACGCGGCTTCTGCTCCTGAAGTAACTGGCTGTTGGTGTACCAAAGCCCCCTAGTGCCTGGCAGCCCAGAAACAAAGAAGAGGGAAGAAGGTAGCTAAGCAAACACCAGCCCACCATTGAGAGGGGAGAGGGACTGCCCAGGTCCCAGGGGGCGCAGCCAGCTTGGCCCTTCTGACACTCCAATTTGGGATGATGCCAACCCTGAGGTTCCCAAAAGAGAGGGAGAAGCACCAGAGCCAAGCTGTGCCCCAACACTCCCCTCCAGGACTTGGACTCAGAAGACCTTAAGAAGACGAACGGCTGTGAAATGTTCAACACAGACGACAAGCGGAGGAGTTGTCAAGAGGGTTCCTGTGCGTGAGGCGCCTGACGTGGGTGCTCTGAGCTGACCCCCAGCTTCTCTCCCAGCCAGGCTCCAATAGATCGGTCGCCTCCCTTCCCGGCCCTGGCCTTGCTCACTCACTCCACTCTCTCGGCACCATCTCAATGCCTCTTGGAGCTGGAAGGGACTGTGATGAAGCCTGTTCTTTCTTTCAAATATCTGGAGAAAACAGCCATGCCTGGGGGAAGGGGGAGAGGGTTAGGAGGCAGGGGCTCCCCAACACAGCTAGTCTGCCAACATCCTTCTTAAACGTAGTGCCCAGGAATGGGAGCCTCTAGGAGGAGCTACTGAGAAAGCACAGCCCAGGGCTGGAACGCAGCCTCTCCCACCTGCTGACTGTGTGTGCTGGGCAAGGAAGTCAACTTCTGAGCCTCCATGTAGCCACCTCCATGGGGATTTTGTGAGAACAAAATGAGAGAAAGGAGTCCTGGTGGTGCTTGGCTGCTAACAGAAAGGTTGGTGGTTCGAATTCACCCAGCAGCTCTGTGGGAGAAAGACCTAGCAATCTGCTTCCGTAAAGACTACAGCCAAGAAAACTCTGTGAAGCAGTTCTACTCTGCAACACGTGGGGTTGCCATGAGTCGGAATCAACTTGACGGCAATGGGTATTATTATTGTTACTTCTGCAATGGCCCTCTGCCTTCACTCCCCACCACCTAACCTACCCCCGACACAAGCTGCTTCTTCCCTTTCTAGTTTTATGTTCTAATGACATGGACTCAAAGAGTCACTATGAGTCGGAATCAACTGAACACAGTACACAACAGAACTCCCTCGAGTTAAACCTTCCCGCCTCTGGGCCTTTGCTAAAGCTGCTCCCTCTGCCTGGAGTGCTTGTCCCCCACCCATACCCTGCCAGAGAGCACCACAAGGACTCCTGTTTATCCTCCAAGCTGGAGCCTGGCCAGCTTCTCCTCCAGGAAGCCATCCCCTGCCCCTCAAGATCTTGGTGTCCCTGTCATTCTGGGCAGAACTGCCCCTCCTGCCAGATGGCTGTTCACACTATTTCTGCTGCCCAGAACACTCTCCCAGACCCGCTCCCTTAGCAAAATCTTGGGCCCACTCCTCATAAAGAGCCTTCCTCCAGTTCACACACTTCCTCTCATCTCAGAACTTCACCTGCACGACATAATCTATCCCTCATTGCATCACACAAGTTTGCTTTGCTCAAGTTTGGCAAGCATTAATCTTGCCTTAAAGAGCCCTGGTAGTACAACGGTTAAGCACTCGGCTACTAACCGAAAGTTGGCAGTTTGAACCCACCAGCCGCAGCACGGAAGAAAAGACCTGGCAATCTGCTCCCGTAAAGATTTTAGCCTAGGAAGCCCTATGGGGCAGTTCTATTCTGCCTTATAGGGTTGCTATGAGCCAGAATAGACTCAACAGCAAACAACAACAAATCTTGCCTTCTCATCTAGCGTGCAAGTGCTTCAAGGACTCTGACCTCTCTGGCCTAGCAGCTCCCTTCAAGCACAACCCAAGAGCACCCCAATTTCTAGTCAGAAGGGACCAGACACCCAGAAAAACGACTACCTGAAACTGAGCTCTTGACCCCGCCCCCAAAAGACCGCACTTGAACTTCTCCCCTCGTGAAGAGAAAAAACACACATACCTGCTCTCCCCCTTCAGCTTCTAAAACAACATTCCTCCCCTGATCAATATGATCCATCAGTCCCGGATGTTTCTGCACACCACTTTCCTCAAGTCCTTTTGCTACACATTATCGAGCCTCAGATAACAAGGGAGGGCTCCTTCCACCATCTCCTCTCCGGAAAGAAACTTCCCTTCATTTCTTACTAACCTCTACTGGGCTCCTAACGCAGTCTCTTCTAGCCCACAGGCCCTCCTCCCAAACTCCATTCCCTAGCCTTCTGGGGGCTCTCCCAGTCTCACAGCCATCCCTGGTCTCTGCCTCTCTTGAGTTCTCAGAGTCCATGCCCCATGCACACCTGCAGTTCTTCCTAACTCTTCTCTGTTGGTAGTTAGCTGCAGTAGAGTCCATTCCAACTCATGGCGACCCCATGTGTGTAGAGTAGAACTGCTCTAGAGCGTTTTCAAGGCTGTGACCTTTCAGAAGCAGACAGCCAGGCCTGTCTTCTGAGGTGCCTCTGGATGGATTCAAACCACCAACCTTTCACCTAGTAATCAGGTTAAGCACCATTTGAGCCACCCAGGGACTCCTTCCTAACTCTCTGTTGTTTTTATTAGGTGCCACTGAGTCCATTTTGACTCATTGTGACCCCCAAGTGACAGATTAGAACTGCCCCACAGGGTTTTCTTGGCTGTAATCTTTACGCGAGCAGACTACCAGGCCTTTCTCCCACCGAGCTACTGGGTGAGTTCGAACAGCGAACCCTACAGTTAGCAGCCAAGCACTTAGCTGCTGCGCCACCACGGCTCCTCTCCTAACTCTCTAAAATCACCAATTCCTCTCCCAGTCTTCCTCACAGTCCCGACAGCTTCCCTTTCACCGTTTCCAGTCCCTCCCTCAGCATCATCCTCCTCTACTCCTCCAGGGATCCCTACTTCTTCTGCCCAGAGCCCTCTAACCTCACAGATCCGCATGGCCCAGAGCCATTTTCCCACTCCTTTTCACCTCCTCTTTATCACACTCAGGCTTCTCCCCCCCTGGATCCCTCCTCAACTCCTCCCAGACCTCTCCCCTTGGGCTGGGGCCTTAATTCCTGCCAGCACCCCCTACAGGCTCCAAGCTTGTTTCCTCAAATTAACAACAGCAAACACTTTCCGAGCTTTAACCACATCCAGGCTTGCTTCTGAGCACTTACACACACTCACAGCAAACCTCTGAGACAGGTTTTACTAGTGATCCCTTTTCATAGGGAAGTTGAACAACTTATCGAGGATCCCAAAATAAGTGGCAGAATCACACTTCAAACCTGGGCTTTATGACACTCCAAAACCACTAAGATGCCTCAAAGGATGTTATCAGGACTACTTTTAAGAGCTAATAAATTTTACATGAAATATCCGTCATGTCATAGGCATTAGTTCCGTCTGGCAGGCCCCTTTCAGGCCTTCTTCTCAGCCTGCCCCAGCCACTGTCCTCAGACCTCCCCGTCTTTATTCAGTGATCACACAGCAGCCTTCACTCACCCCACTTTGGTTCCTCAGTTCCCTCATGTCTCCCTTTGACCCCTCAATCTCAGCCAAGCCAGCATCAGTCATTCCCCCATCGCACGTTCCTCTCCAGTCTCTGAGCCCAGGCCTCCTCCATCACCCCCAGGGACTCCTCCAACTGGGTCGCAATCAAGCATAAACTCCTCTTAGACTGGTCATCACCCCAGGCACTTTGCACACCTCGGACTTGAGCTCACCACTCTCCGGATCCCCTGGTCTGGTGTCAGACTCCTCAGTCCTCACCCGTTACCCAGGGTCCACACAAATCCACTTCTGTGGGCCTCAGGAATGCCAACAACTGGGAAGGTGGCCTCAGCCCCAGGCCGCATCAAGGATCCTTCAAGAAGGTTCTTCTACAGCTCCGAAAGACTCCTTAACCTGGTTCCCGCAACCCTCTAGGCCGAGCCCCTTTCAAGGCCTCGTCCCATATTCCGTTGGCCTATGTTCTCCTCTGGCCCCTTGGCCCGTCTTGGGCCTAAGTTTCCTTAGCCGCCTCAAGATGGTGTCGCCTCAGCTTGTGTCTTCCCAGCCCAGGTCCCCTCTGCCGTCTCGCTGTCTCTCCTCACACCGTGCGGCCAGGGTCTGAGGCCCCTGGCCCTCAGCCTGTGTCCCCCTGCTGCCTTAGACCATGTCGTCTCATCCCGGAATCCCTTCCGTCCCCTCGGCCCGAGACCTTCGCGCCTGCCCGCCGCCTCAGGCCGTGACTCCTTCGGCCCCTCACTCAGCCTAGGTCGAAGCCGGCCCTCGGCCGGGTTCTTACCCAAAGAGGCCGGAGAAGAAGGACTGCGAGTTCTTCACCTTGCGCTCCGCCTCAGCCAGCAGCGCTATCGCCTCCGCTTCCTTCCCGGAGTTGTCCATGGCGGTCGCAAATGGACTCAGCAAACTGCCCAAACCGAGCCCCGAGAAGACTCAACCCCGGCCCGACCGCGGAAGGCAGGTCGGCGAGCTTAGCGACCTGCGTTGACGTCGCACCGGCGCGGGCCGCCGGCTGCCCACCACCATGTGACTCACGCCGACCAACCAGAAGCCTCGTGGCACTGCGCTCCCCCATCGGCCACGCCCTCGTCAGGCCCTGCCCACTGACCAGTGAGCTGTAACCTCCAATCCGCGTCCGCCGACTTCGACGCGTACGCACACATCCTCGTAAGGCAGCCTCAGTCCCTACGTGACTCCGCATAAGCCAATCCAAATCTTCACCGTGAAGGATCCGCCCCACGGCGCTACCTTTCAGGTTCTTACTCCACCAATTACCAGCTGTCCTCACTAGCACCCGCCCCTCCGTACAGGACTTCAGCGCTAGTCAGCTGACAGCCGACCCTCACGTGACAGTCTGCAGTTCCCGGGCGCAGAGCTTAGTGCCGCCGCTTCTGTGATTATCTCCCGCCGTTCTCCTCCAGTTGGAAGAGCGTGTGTGGTAAAAAGGAAAACATTCTGTCTTTTCTTGCGCCCTCTGCCGACAACTGTTGAAACTGGTTTGGGGTTGCGGGGGTTAGTGAAGTACTCCAAAGACCAGAAACAAAAATTTGAGAAGAGGTTCTCTAACTGCTTGCATAGAAATAGCTAGGAAGGGTGTAAAATATCCATGTTCAACAGTTACATGAAATATCTACAATAGGCAAATGTATAGACACCAAACTGATTGTGCCAGAGGCGGGGGGTTGGGGGCGGTGCTGAATGGGTACTGTGTTTGGGATGATCAAAAATTTTGGATATAGTGGTGATAGTTGTACATTGTGAATGTAATTAACGTAACTGAATTGTACACTAAAAATGGTTAAAAATAGCAAATTTTGTCTTACGTATTTTACCCCAATAAAATAAAGTCTTAGCTTTAAGCACACCTAGAGCCTAGATCTTGGTTTCTAACACTATAATAAAAGAACTAGGGGCAGGGCATTATGCAGAATGAGCCTGGAGCATCTTATAGTACCAGAAGTAAGGAAATGTTAAAGCGAAAACAAAACGCACGCACACAATGCCGGGGGTAGGTCAGGGGTAGGCTGTAATCTTTACAGAAGCAGACTGCCACATCTTTCTCCCACAGCGTGGCTGGTGGCTTTGAACTGACAACCTTTAGGTTAGCAGCTGAGCACTTAACCACCATGCCACCAAGGCTCCTCAAAAAGGACATTTGGTAAAAGCTAAGGACATTTGAATACAGTATGTTGTTCTTGTTAGGTGCCATCCAGTCAGTTCCGACTCGTAGCGACCCCATGTGCAATAGAATGAAACACTGCCCGGTCCTGTGCCATCCTCACAAACCGTGCTATGTTTGAGCCCATTGTTGGAGCCACTGTGTCAATCCATTTCATTGAGGGGCTTCTTCTTTGCTGCCCCTCTACTTTACCAACCATAATGTCCTTCTCTAGGAACTGGTCCCTCCTGATAACATGTCCAAAGTACCTGAGACAAGGTATTGCCATCCTCACTTCTAAGGAACATTCTGGCTGTACAGATGTAGTTGGTTCTTCTGGTAGTCCATGGCATATTAAATATTCTTCACCAACCCCATAATTCAAAGGCATCAGTTCTTCTATCTTCCTTATTCATTGTCCAGCTTTCACATGCATATGAGGCGACTGAAAATACCATGGCTTGGGTCAGGTGCACCTTAATCCTCAAAGTGACATCTTTGCATTTTAACACTATAAAGAGGTCTTTTGCATCAGATTTGCCCAGTGTGATACACCGTTTGATTTCTTGACTGCTGCTTCCAGGACACTGAATAAAGTGTGGACTTCAGTTAATAATAATGTATCAATGTTGGTTCATTAATTATAACAAGTGCACCATAACCATGTAGGATGTTAGTAATAGGGAAAGTAGGTGTAGGGTATATGAGAACTCTCTGTATGATCTTTGCAATTTTTCTGTAAATCTAAAATTGTTCTAAAATTAAAAGTTCATTTAAAAAATTCAGGTTCCAGGGTCCTGCCCCTATCTGATTCAGATTCTGAAAGCATCTGCATTTTTTCCCACAGGATCCTAGATGATTTGGATGCAGACAATCTGGGAACCACCATTTGAAAAAATGCTGTCTGGGGTTTGGCTGAGTGACATAAGGCACAAGAAACCTCCACCCCACTCTTTTCTTAAACAGGCTTTCCGGGACCATCCACTGGTGGCTGCCACTGTATCCTGACAACAAATCGGGTGGGGTGAGTCTGGACTATCACAAGCAGTTTTGGTTCCGTGTCCGTCAAAGCAACACTGTTGTAAGAGCTTCCATGTATTTTAACTGTTAAGTTTCAGAGCAATTTGTTGTGCAGTAATAGATAACTAATATACCCATTGCTGTCAAGTCAATTCCAACTCTTAACAACCCTACCAGGCAGAGTAAAACTGCCCCATGGGGTTTCCAAGGCTGTAATCTTTACAGAAGCAGACTGCCACATCTTTCTCCCGCAGAGTGGCTGGTGGGTTTAACTGTCAACCTTTAGGTTAGCAGTCGAGAGCTTAACCACTGCACCACCAGGGCTCCTGATAACTAATATACCACCCCCAACCCTTTTAGCCAAAGTCCTTTCCAGAGCCATGGAGTCTGACTTACTCTTTAAGGTGTGACCTAGGCAATAACAGCAGTACCATGAGTGCTTGTTAAACAAGAGCTAAGTTTGTATGGTGCACCCTTCCACACATTGATTTACTTTTTCTCATTTAACAGATACATGGTAGGTGGGGTATGCATTTTTCATCCCATTTTACAGATGAGAGAAATGAGGCCCACACAGGAGAAATGACTTGTCTTTGGTCATGATGAAGGAAGAGGTATCGGGATGCAGATTTGGGTTCACCTGATGCCTGAGGTCTTTCCCTTAGCATCGGAGACGAAACTGCTTTAAACCACTTCCTATTCTGCTCCTCCTCCCGCTGTGGAGCACTTACCTAAAATGCTGCCCCTCTTTGAACCTTCTGACACCACCCTCTGCCCTGCTCAGAACACAGCACAGCTGTAGACACGGTCACGCCACGATGCCATCACCATCGGTGCCACTCTTCGCCATCTTGGCTGATGGCGTGTATTCAGCTGCTGAAGCCCCAAACCTACACAGCAGGCTTCATTCTGCCCTTTTCCTACCGCCTCTCCCCGATGTGCAGCCCATCAACAAGTCTGTAGAGTCCAGCTCCGAAAGGCAACCCTAGTCTGAGGGCTTCTGTCCCTCTGCACTGCTCCTGTCTCCCCCACACCCTCAGCCCAGGCCACCAGCATTTTTAACTTAGAGCCTTCTATCCACTTTCCAGCTTCCACTCCTGTTCCCTACAGCCCATTCTTTACAGCTGCCAGAGAGCTTTTTCAAAAAAGGTATTGCTATTGTTAGCTGCTATTGAGTTGGCCCCCAACTCATGGCGACCCCATGCACAATGGAACAAAAAACTGCCCAGTCCTGCGCCATCCCCATGAGCGGTGGCAGAGCAGACTGCTGTGATTCATAGAGTTTTCATGGGTTGATTTTCAGAAGTAGATTGCCAGTCCTTTCTTCCTAGTCCATCTTAGTCAGGAAGCACCGCTGAAACCTATTCAGCATCAGAGCAACACACAGGCCTCCAGTGACAGACAGGCAGTGGCTGCGCATGAGGTGCTTTGGCTGGGAATGAAACCCGGGTCTCGGTCATGGAAGGCAAGAATGCTACCAGTGAGCCACCACTGGCCCCGGCACATGCTACAGTAGGTGCTTAATAAATGCTTGCTGAACAAAATGTACCAGTTAATCTGTCCAGCTCCTCCACCAGGCCACCAGCTCTCCCAGGGCAAGGATCCATCTTTCTCTTCTCTGTTGTCCTGACACGTGCCGGGGCTCAAAGCCCTTGTGGGATCAACAGGCCAGGGAAACCAGAAGATAGCTGCTCAAGAACCCAATTTAATAAAATTTACAAGTAGACAAGTACAAAAAAAAAAAAAAAAAAAGACCTAACAATGTACAAGTCACTGGGAGATGAGGGCAGAATCCGGAGTGCAGAGAGCCCCTCCTGCCGCCCCCCGGTGAGGGAGGCCCAACAAGATGGGTCTGAAGGGACTTCCCGCTGATTCTCTACATCTCGGCCTCACCTAACAAACACAGCAAGCCCCAAACCTGAGGCAAAGGCTGAAGTGTGATGCAGATCTGATTTTCTCCCTCCTCGCCTTCCTGCTCTGGAACAGGTGGGACTGAGAGATGGGAGAAGAGAAGGTGAATGAAGGGGCAGCACAGGTGTCCGACAACAGCACGCTTCTCCCACCCGCGTGCAGGTAGATGCCCGGTGTATCTGCTGGCTGGGCTGTTTGCGGGGAAAGCGAGGGGCAGGAAGGCGCCCCCAGCACCAGGCTGATGTCTCCCCAGGACAAGGCCTGCAGAGCCCGTTGGGCCGGCCCGGCCTCACCACTGCAGCGGGCCGATGTCAGCCCCCATCTCCTCCTCCTCCTCTTCCTCCTCCTTCAGCTGGAAGGGCTTCACTGGCCACTTCACCCTGACCATGGGCTCCATGTGGTCCTGGAGCCGGTGCCGCTTCATATGGGCATTCCGACTCTTGATCTTGTCGAACACCCTGAGGGTTCACCAGAGGGCTTGGTGTCAAGAGTCGGGGAGGCGAGTCACCCCAGGGGCCTGGGAAGGGCAGTGACTAACACGGGGCTGAGGCTGGGGGTCAGTGTGAGCCCCCCACAGCAAGGGGGGCCAGAGAGGAGAGGGCTAGTACCTCTCACACTCTCTGCATGGGAAGACGCCCTGGCTCTCCACACTCCCTGGCGGCTCGGGGGTCCTCTTGGGGCCTGTGTTGGGGCTGGAGTTAAGGATGGACTCCCTCCTGTAACTCTTGGTCTTTATCTTTAACTCGGGAGTTGGACGGTGGCTGGATCTTTCCCGAGGGCTGCAAGCGACCTGTAGAGAGGGCAAAGGTGACATAAAGGTGCTGACCTCCCACCCTCCTAAGGGACACGGGGCTCGGAGTATCTGCTGTAGGGAAAGCCATCCAGCGGGAGCACCCACCCCCAGCCCTCCCACCTGGATCCACAGCAGAGCTGGGCTCCAGACAATGCCCCCACAGCCCCTACCTTCTCTTCTGTCCTCTCTACCTCCTCTGGCTCCCTCCTGATCCTCTTCTCTAGCCCTGGGGCTCGGCCACAGTCAAACTTGATCATCTTTTTCCAGATGTAATAGTACTCAACACACTGGGCGACCGTCTTTGTCTGGATCTAATGAAAGAAAATGTGTGCTAGCTAGGATGGCGCCTCACCAGCAGCTGCGAGTGTCACCATGAAGGCCTAATCCCTCCACCCCACTGGGCCAGTCACCATTTTTTGAAAGCCCTTCTAGAACAGAACCTCTCTCCACTTGAACTTGGTGTCCCCTCCCCTGCCTGCTATAAGGGTGGTGAGGAGGTTCAAAGTGAAACCACACAGTAGCCAAAAACGTAAAAACATCTCAATTCTGCACAGTCTCTGAGCAGCAATTCCACCTCCAGGAATCCCTCCCTACAGGAAGATGTACACAAAGGTATATAGTCAAGGATGATCACTGCAACACCATGCTTAACAGCCATGTGTTTACCAAGTGCGACTAATGAAACTAGAAACCCCTCACGCACTACACAGTCATCACAACAACCAGGTAGGGCTGCTGAAGTGCTGGCAGGAGGTGGTCCACGGTTGGAGGGGGGTGTTCTGAGCGCACAGTTTGAGCCTAGGGCATTCTGACCCCACCGTTTGCCCTTCCCTCCACTAAGAATGGATCCTACCAAAAATAATTTCTGTAAAATAATAAAACTAAATAGAAAAGTCTAACTGTACTAGTCAATGCCCACAGAAGCAGCAGTCAAAAAATCAAACCACGTATCGCACTGGGCAAATGTGATGCAAAAGACCTCTTTAAAGTGTTAAAAAGCAAAGATGTCACTTTGAGGATAAAGGTGCGCCTGACTCAAGTCATGGTATTTTCAATCATATGCATGTGAAAGCTGGACAGTGAATAAGGAAGACCAAAGCAGAATTGACACCTTTGAATTATGGTGCTGGTGAAGAATATTGAATATGCCATGGACTGTCAAAAGAATGAACAAATCTGTCTTGGAAGAAATACATCCGGAATGCTCCTTAGAAGCAAGGATGGTGATACTTTGCCTCACATACTTTGGACATGTTATCAGGAGGGACCAGTCCCTGGAGAAGGACATCATTCTTGGAAAAGTAGAGCGTCAGTGAAAAAGAGAGCCTCAAGTAGATGGACTGACACAGTGGCTGCAACAATCAGCTCAAACATAGCAACAATTATGCGGATGGTGCAGGACCAGGCAGCGTTGTACTGTTGTATACAGGGTTGCTGTGGATCGGGACCAATCAACAGCACCTAAGAACAACACCAAAATGTGCGTATTCGCAAACTAGGAATCGGAACAGTACATTCTCTGCCTGTCTAAAAAATATCACTAAGTCTTAAAAAAAAAGCCGGACTTCTGCTTCCGGTCAAGACGGAGCAACAGGAAACAGATTTACCCTCAAATAACAAAAGACAACATACTATCCAGCAATCCACTCCTAGGAATATATCCTAGAGAAATAAGAGCCATCACACAAAGAGCCATACGCACACCCATGTTCACTGCAGCATTGTTCACAACAGCAAAAAGATGCAAACAACCTTAGTGCCTGTCAGCAGATGAATGGATAAACAAACTATGGCATATACCCACAATGGAATTCTGCAGCAAAGACAAAGAGCAATGATGAGTGCACAAAACATCTCACAAACATGGATGAAATGTGGAGGGCACTACTGAGTGAAATAAGTCCATCACAAAAGGACAAATATTATAAGAGACCACTATTATAAAAACTCAAGAAAAGGTTTACACACAGAAAGAAACAATCTTTTATGATTATGAGGGAGGGGAGAAGTGGTGAGGGGAAATCACTAACTAGACAGTAGACAGGTGTTAACTTTGGTGAAGGGAAAGACAACACACAATATTGGGGAAGTCAGCACAACTCGACCAAGGCAAAGTCATAGAAGCTTCCTAGACGCATCCAAACTCCTTTAGGACCGAGTTACTGGAGCTGAGGGCTGGGGACCATGGTCTTGGAGGACATCTAGGTCAACTGGCATAACATAGTTCATGAAGAAAATGTTCTTTTACACCCTACTTTGGTAAGTAGCATCTGGGGTCTTAAAAGCTTGCGAGCAGCCATCTAAGATATATCTATTGGACCCATCCCGTTCAGAACAAAGCAAAAAAAGCAAAGACAAAAGGAAAGGACCACATGAACCACAGCCTGCACCAGCCTGAACCCAGAGGAACTAGAAGGTACCTGGCTACCAACACCCACTGCTCTGATAGGAATCATGATAGAGGGTCCCAGACAGACTGGGAGAAAAATGCACAACAAAATTCAAATTTATGAAAAAAGACCAGACTTACTGGTCTGACAGAGACTGGAGGAACCCCTGTGACTGTGGCCCCCGATACCCTGCTAACTCAGAACTGAAGCCACTCCCAAAGTCCACCTTTCAGCCGAAGATTAGATAGGCCTATAAAACAAACACTAACACACGAGGAACACAAGTATACAAGATCAAATGGGCAACACCTGCCCAAAAGCAAAGATGAGAAGGCAGGAAGGGACAGGAAAACAGGATGAATGGACACAGGGAACTCAAGGTGGAAAAGGAGAGAGGGATTGCAACCAGTGTCACAAAACAATTTGTGTACTAACTGTTTAATGAGAAACTAATTTGTTCTGTAAACTTTCATCTAAAGCACAATTGAAAAAAAAAAAAAAAGAATGGCTAAAATGAAAACGACTGACCATACCAAATGTTGATGAGGCTCTGGAGCAAGTGGAAAGAAATCTCATACACTGCTGGTAGGAATGTAAAATGGTACAACTTTGTAAAAACAGCTTGGCAGTTGCTTAAAAAGCTAAACATACACCTACCACATGATCTAACCATTCCTCACCTAGGTACACCCCTCAACAAAAAATAAGGTACTTGTCCATATAAAGACGTGTGCGCTTTATTCCAGCAGCTTTATTCCCAAAACTGGAAACAATCCAAATGTCCATTCCTTAGTTATCTAGGGCTTCTATAACAGGAATGTCACCAGTGGGTGGCTTTAACAGACATTTATTCTCTCACAGTTTAGGAGGCTGTAAGTCTAAATTCAGGGTGCCTGTTCTAGGGGAAGGATTTCTCTCTCTGTTAGCTCTGGAGAAGGTCCTTGTCTCTTTCAGCTTCTCCTGGGCGATCTCCATGTGGGTTGGTAATCTCTCTTCCCCCACCTTGCCTTCTCCCTCCCTTGCTCATTCAATGTCTTTTCTATCTCAAAAGAGATTGACTCAAGACACACCCTACACTAATCCTGCCTCATTAACATAACAAGGACAACCCATTCCCAAATGGGATTAGAACCACTGGCATAGAGGTTAGGATTTACAACACATAATTTTGCGGGACACCATTCAATCTTGGTGGCGCAGTGGTTAAGAGCTCAGCTGCTAACCAAAAGGTTGGCAGTTTGAATCCACCAGTCGCTCCTTGGAAACCCTATGGGGCAGGTCTTCTCTGTCCTACAGGGTTGCTACAAGTTGGAAATGACTCGATGGCAACAGGTTTGGTTTTCTGGGTTTTAATTCAATTAATAACATTCTACTTTTTGGCCCCCAAAAATTCATGTCTTTGCCACATGCAAAACACATTCGCCCCATCACATCATCCCAAAAGTCTTAAATCAACTCCAACTCCAAAGTCTCATCTGCTGAATCATCTAAATCAAATATGGGTGAGACTTTAGGCGTCTTCCATCCTGGGGCAAAAGTTCTCTTCATCTGTGAACCTGTGAAATCTAGATTACAAATTATCTGCTTCCAAAGTACAATGGTGGAACAGGCACAAGGTAGATATTTCCATTACAAATGGGAGAAACTGGAGGGAAGGAAGGTACCAAGTAAGTCCAAAACCCAGCAGAACAATTTACATTAGCTTTCAAGGCTTGAAAATAATCCTCTGCTCTTTGGGAGCATCTTAGGCAATGGCCCTGGCTTTCAGTATCTTCACACTGTGGATGTTAGTCATGCTCTCTGGATTCTGGGTGGAGGCCCCTCAGCCCTGGGCTTCAACTCTGCCTTCCAGGCCCACTGGGATGGCAACTCTGCTCCCCCAGTTTTGGGTGGCCCCATACTCCTAGTCCATCTGAGTGGCGACCTCACCCCGAGCCCCAGCAGGCCCCATTCTTCTGCCCCCTGGGCATGGCAGCCCTACTCCCTCAGCTTTGGGCAGCAGCCCCATCCTCTTGGCCAAACTGAATGGCAGTCCCACACTCTGGAACTGAGCTGGTGAAGATCTGGCTCTTTGAAACCTAGGAGGCCCTTATGATCCTGATACTCCACAGCACGTTTTCTCCTTTTCAAAATGGGCAACTAAGAGCTTGACATAATGCCATGATGAACCTGTAAGTTCTTTTTTGCCTGCCTTCTCCTTTCTGCATACCTTTGTTAATGACTTTGTGCTGCTCTGCCCAGGCACCTGTGACTTACGACCCCCCACAGGAAGATTAGATCCCAGATGTCTGACATGTGCATCTTTAGCCTGATAAGGAGATGTCTTGGCATGTATCTCTTTAGTCTGATAAAGAGTCTCTCGTAATTACCTTGTAACAAATAACTCATCCGGCCATGCCATCTGCAGGCTATAAGCTCTAATGTAAAAATGCCTTTTGGAACTCCATTGACACAGCCTGTGTTGCGGTTGGATCCCCGTTGGTGGCCACCTCCTAAATAAACTCTCTCTCTTTTTCTGACTTGGAGTATGTTTCATTGGCTTGACTGCTCCAGGGCACGGACCCTAATCGGGCAACACCGTGGCTCTACCCTTTGGCACCCTGGAGGCCATGGCTCCACCCTTTGAGACGCCAGAGGCTATGGACCCACCCTCTGAGACCTAGGCAGTTCGCTTCCCATGCTCCTTCCAACAATTCTGCTGATATCCCAGCTGCTCCAGGGACGGTCCTTTTCTTTTCTTGGAGGACAACAGATGTAGCTCCTTTGGCCTGTTTCCTGCCTGTAGAATTCCAAGAGGCAGACAGTGTTCTTTCCTTTTGCTATTTCTCTGTTCCGTTCAGTCTAAGCTGATGGGTTTTCTGCTGTGGTAGTTGGTTAGAGCCATCAGTCACAGGGCTTAATCTCTTTAACAAAAGATGTGTAGCCACATCCTCAGTGAACACTCAAGAACACGTGTCCTTAGTTTGTACAACAGAATTTTCCAAACTGTTTTGTTTTCATTTTGTACAGCTCATTTTTAAGTCCATCTCTTTCCTCTCTCATCTCACTACAAGCAGCAAAGAGAAATTATGTGGCCCGTTTAAGATCTATCTTGCTTAGAAATCTTCCCAGCTAAATATCCAACTTCATCACTTACAAGTTCTACCTTCCATGGAACACTTGAACATAATTCAAACAAGTTCTTTGCCACTGCATAAAAAGCACTGCCCTTCCTCCATTATCCAATCATATGTTTATCATTTTCTTTTAAAGCCTCACCAGAAACATATTTAATGACCACATTTCTAGCAACATTCTATTGTTGGTGCCGTATGTGTTCTCTAAGGTGATACTTTCTCTATAGTTCTCCTCACTTCCTTCTGAGCCCTCACCAGAATTGCCTCTGATGTCCATAATTCTACCAACAGTCTCTTCAAGGCAATCTAGGCTTTTACTATTACACACCTTCCAGCATCCACCCATTACTCAATTCCAAAACCACTTCCACATTTTAGGTATTTGTTAGAGCAGCATCCCCACTTCCCTGTATTAAATTCTATCTTAGTCCTCTAGCGCTGCTATAACAGGAAAACCACAAGTGTGTGGCTTTAACAAACAAAAATTTATTTTCTCACAGTTTAGGAGGCTGGAAGTCTAAATTCAGGGTGCTGGCTCTAGGGGAAGGCTTTCTCTCTCTGTTGGCTCTGGATGAAGGTCCTTGTCTATTTTAGCTTCTGCTCCTGGGAAATCTCCACGTGGGTCGACATCTCTCTTCCCCCATCTCGCCTTCTCCCTTGCTTGTTTAATGTCTTTTATATCTCAAAAGAGACTGACTCAAGACACACCCTATACTAATTCTGCCTCATTAATATATAACAAAAACAACCCATTCCCAAGTGGGATTAAAAACACGGACATAGAGATTAGGATTTACAGTGTGTATTTTTGGGGAACACAATTCAACTCATAACATCTATCAACAGGCGAATGTTTAATTATACAAACTGTGGTACATCCATACAGTGGAATGAACTTGTTGCCATTGAGTCTATTCTGACTCATAGGGATCCTACAGACAGAGTAGAACTGCCCCATAGGGTTTCCAAGGCTGTAAATTTTTACATAAGCAGACTGTCACATCTTCCTCCTGTGGAGCAGTTGGTGGGTTCGAACCGCTGACCTTTCTGTTAGCAGTTGACCGTTTAGCCATTCAACAATAAAAAGGAATGAACTGGTGATATATACAACTGCATGGGTGTTATAGATTGAACTGTGTCCCCCTGAAATATCTGTCAACTTGTCTAGGCCATGATTCCTAGGATTATGTGACTGTCTACCATTTTGTCATCTGATGTGATTTTCCTATGTGTTGTAAATCCTACCTCTATGATGTTAATGGAGGAGGATTAGATATAGTTATGTTAATGAGGCAGAACTCAATCTACAAGATTAAGTTGTGTCTTATGTCACTCTCTTTTGAGATATAAAAGGACGAAGCCAGCAGAGAGACATGGGGATCTTATACCACCAAAAAAAAAAAAAAAGAGCCAGAAGAATAGCCCGTCCTTTGGACCTCGGGTCCCTGAGCTAAGAAGCTCCTCGATCAGGGGAAGATTGATGACAAGGACCTTCCCCCAGAACTGACAGAGGAAGGCTTCCCCTGGAGCTGGTACCTTGAATTCGGCTTCTAGCCTCCTCGACTGTGACAGAATAAATTTCTCTTGTTTAAAGTCATACACTGGTGCGGTAGTATTTCTATTATAGCAGTACTAGATAACTAAGACACATGGGTGAATCTCAAAATTGTTCAGCTGAGGGCAGCCAGACAAAGCAGAGCATATACTGTATGATTATTCCATTTATATACAACTCCAGAAACTCTAAACTAATTTATAATGACAGAAAGCACATCAGGGGGTGCCAGGGGACAGGGAGAAGCAGGAGGGAGGGATTACAAAGGGTCATGGGGCTGATACTTATGTTCATTGTCTTGATGGTGGTGATGGTTTCACAGGTAGAGACACATGGCAAAATTTATCCAGTCTTACAATTCAGTCATGTGCACTTTTGTGTACCTCGATTTTTTTAAAAAAAGCAGGACATTATGAATAGTATGAGCACCTCCTTTTCTAAGGGCTTGCATATATGTGTGTACGTTTTGCACTTGCAGAGAAATGACTGGAAGTATTCAAGCCAATAGTCCACAGTCAGAGCTATCAGTCAGAAGTAGGACTGCGTGGAAGGGCATGGAGGATTTTATTTTGAACATGTAATGCATTTCTGGACTGTATGATTTGTTCACAACTACCACTTGTTAAAATTATAAACTGTTTACAATTATAAATAGAGTGCCACCCAGGCAAGCGAGGCAGGCAGGGCCCAGGCTCCTGACCTGCCCTTCAGCTCCAGCTCATCTCAGCTGTGTGAGGCGAGGCCGTTTGTCTACGCTAGCCCACGTCCACCTTACCGTCTTGTGTATCAAGTAAAAGTCCTTCTTATGGGCACAGAACGCCTTCTTAAAGAGTCTCTTCTCCATGGGGGTCCAGATGTCCGAACCTATTGGAGAACACAGCCATGGGGGAGGGACATGTCTCCTTCTCGGCCACCGCCCTGGCTGAATGCAGACCACCTTCCTCTCTAAAGCCACTGTTTACTGGGCACAATCTACGTGTGGCCAGCACTCTGCCAAGCCCTTTACTTGCTTTATCACATACTACCAGCTGCTGTGGAGTTGACTCCAACTCACCGTGACCCCATGCATGTCAGAGCAGAAATGTACTCCACTGAGTTCTCAATGGCTGATTTTTCGGAAGTAGATCACCAAGCCTTTCTTCCGAGGTGCCTCTGGGTGGACTCCAACCTCCAACCTTTCAGTTAGCAGCTGAGCACGTTAACCATTTGCACCACCCAGAGACTCCTTTATCTGATACAATCCTCACAAAAACCCAAGGAGGTAGGGACCATTACTATGCCCACTCTACAGATGCAGCAAGTGAGGCTTCCATCGGTTAAGGACTTGCCAAGGGCAAGTGAGGGTCCCAAGCCACCTGAGTCCAGGGTTGGTGTTCTCAGTCGCTGAGCTGGGCCCACCTCCACCTCTCCCTGCCAGAGGCCTCCCTGACCTGACCATGCAGAGTGCTTGAGGGAACCTGGTAGAAAAGGAGGAAGGTGGGATCCACCTAGAAGAAAGCAGTGCCCACTGAGGCACCCAGGAGAGGGCAGGCCCTTCTCAAAGGCAGGCAAAGAGAACTCCGGGAGGCACAGGCCGAGGATGCCAGTGGAGCTGACGGGCTCACAGGGGTCTCAGCCAGGCACAAACTGTGCTGGCAGCTTTTCTTCAATCACCTGTGTAACGATAGTCAGCGAGAGGATGAGTCCGCAACTTCTGGGGTCCCCTGAGCAGGAGCGTTTCCAGGGCAATCTGGAACAAGAGGAGTTGCAGGTGACTTACTGAGGGAGGGATGGTGAGATGGAGGTCTGTCTTCATTCTTTCATTCATGTGAAAAATATTTAAAGTCTTCCCTAAGTCATTCCCCAACCCATGGCTACTCAAAGTGTGGTCCACGGGCTGGCCAGCAGCCTGCAAACTGCTACCTGTAAATTGACTACATCACTAACCATACTGTGAGTCCAGCTGACATTTTTTTCATAGCAAGACTTTCCCGATGAAGGAAGCAGTGCACAGAGTCACCTGGGGCAAGCTCCTTATCTCATCAGCATAGCACTACCCTTGCCTCTGCCCCATTTCAGTTTCTTTATAACATTGATCGTTACCTAACAATATATTATTATTTTACATTTTTCCTGTTTTGACTCCCCTCCTAAAATGTAAGCCCCATGAGGGGAGGGATTTTATCTTGCTCACCAGGCTAACTCCAGTTAGGACTGGCTATGTAGTTTGAGGGGCCCAGTGCAAAATGAAAATGTGGGGTCCCTTGTTCAAATGTTAAGAATTTCGGCAGAGCGTTAAGCTGAGCACAGGGAACTAGTCTACAGGACAAATAGTCTACATGAACCACAACCTCATCTACCCTGAGATCAGAAGAACTAGAAGGTGCTCAGCTACCACTACTGACTGTTCTGATCAGGGCCACAGTAGATGGACGCTGACAGAATGGGAGAAAGACGTGGAACAGAGCTCAAATTCTTTAAAAGTCCAGACTTACTGGACCAGCTGAGACTGGAGGACTCCCAAGACTACTGCCCTTAAATACCCTTTAAACCTTGAACTGAAACTATCCCTGAAGTCACCTCTTAGCTAAATAACAGACTGGCTCATAAAACAAAGAATATCACCTGTGAGCCCTGCGTTCCTTTAAAAATCATCTGTGCGTGACCAGATGGTCAACAGTTGCTTTAAAGCAAAGATGAGAAGGTAAGGGGGTTAGGGAAACTAGATTACTGGAAAAGGAACAACCTGAATGGCAATGATGAGAATGTTGACACAGTGTTAAAATGTAACCAATGTCACAATTTGGGTAGAAAATTGTTAAATGGGAACCTAATCTGCTGTGTAAACTTTTCACCGAAAACACAAAAAAAAAAATTATTTAAAAAAAATGAAGGGGAAAAAAAAAAAAGCTCAATATACAAACCAGATGAATGCAGGACCTGAGTTGGGTCTACCACAAAAAAAAAAAAAAAAAAAAAACCACCCAAACCAGTTGTCATCAAGTTGATTCTGACTCATAGGGACCCTATAGGACAGAGCAGAACTGCCTCATAGGGTTTCCAGTGAGCAGCTGGTAGATTCAAACTGCCAACCTTTTGGTTTGCAGCCAAACACTAAACCACTGTGCGACAAGGGCCCCTTTCCCAGAGCCCCCGAGAAATCTCTGAGGGCCTTGATGCTAATGTTGTTGCTCCTGATCAATAGCCAGTTGTTGTTGTTAGGTGCCCTCGAGTTGATTCTGACTCATAGCAACCCCATGTGACAGAGCAGAATGGCCTCATAGGATTTTCTAAACTGTAATCTTTATGGGAGCAGACTGCCAAGTTTTCCTCCTGCGGGGCTGTTGATGGGATAAAACCCCCAAGCTGATCTCAAGTGAGCCCATATCTGAGCATTTCTCCTGCAGCTCACTAAGGTTAATCCAGAGGCCACTGGGGAGAAGGATGGGTGGCCCTACTTTACTTTTCAGTAGCTGTAAGCCCCCAAGCAGAGGGCACACAGCCTGCATCTGGAAGCCCCGCTGCAGAGAGCAGGAATCCCCTCAAGGCTCCTCTGAGCCAACACACCCCCGCCCCGCCTTACCTGGACGTTGCCCCGGGCTTCGTGCAGGCAGTGCAGCGCGAGTTCCAGGTTGGTGCCCCCTCCTGGCATCACGCTGGAGCAAGCCACGTTGCAGAGCTCCGTCACTGTGTCCACGATGAGCAAGCCGCCCCAGCAAGGTGGGAGGAAGAGGAGACGCAAGAGTGAGCAAGTGCGAGCAAGGGAGGAAACCTTCCCAGACCACACAGAGAAAACTCAATGCCTTCCAGTCAACTCCGACTCATGGTGACCCCATGTGTGACAGGGTAGAACTGTACTCTATAAGGTTTTCAAGGGCTGGTTTTTAACTGCATGCACCACCCCCGGACTCCTATAAGTGAGCCCTGGTGGCGCAGTGGTTAAGCCTTGGCTGCTAACTGAAAGGTTGGTGGTTCAAACCCACCAGCCACTCCAAGGTAGAAAGATGTGGCAGTCTGCTTCCGTAAAGATGACAGCCCTGGAAACCCTGTGGGGCAGTTCTACTCTGTCCTATAGGGTTGCTATGAGTCGCTATGAGCAGCAGGTATGGGACTCCTATACTGAGTGTACTCCTCTATAGTATACTTCATGGTTTAACTTGTTAACGACTACACAGTCTTCAAACAATTGAATTAAATCCACTTGCGCTTATTATTTACATACTGTTTGTATTGCTCCTTCTTATGTCGTGTTTACTATTTGTACTCTCTGGCACTGCTTCACCCTTTTCCTTCCTCTACTTGTGCAGGTTTGCTGGAGCATATTTGTATTTCTCATCCATAAAAAACAAAACCCAGCTGCCATCCAGCCCACCCTGATGCACAGCAACCCCATACGTGGCAGAGTAGAACTGTGCTCCACAGGGTTTTCAAGGGCTGATTTTTCAGAAGCAGACTGCCTGGCCTCTCTTCTCGAATTGGCAACCTTTCAGTTACCAACTGAGTATGTTAACTGTTTGCACCACCAGGGACGGGGGGCCTCCTTTCACCTGCTTGCTCTCACATTGCTGGTGAGGCGCGTTGAGTGAAGGGAGGACAAAGAGGAAGGTGGTCCTGTCACCTGCTGTGGACACTGACCAGCTACTGCGTGAGAAGAGAGGCAGGGGCAGGGAGCGCCGCATGGGAGTGACAATACTGGGACGAGGCCAACGGCCACCAGGGGACACTGCTTCTTGGTCAAGGCGAGAACTGGAAAGAGAAGCTCCCTGGAGGTGAGAACCTGACCCCTGAGCCTCAGCCACCTCGATCCTGCGTTTCCGGGTTGGTCATCATGTCTCCCCACGGCTTCCAGACCAGAGCGGCTATGTGTTCATCAGTGTCAGCCAGAGACCTCTCCTGGAGCTCCGGGATCTCAGCCTGAAACCGGCTTCCTATGTTGATGTGTCTGAAATGTGGCCACACACAGACACACAGGAGACACCGTTATGACTCAGACAGGGGATAAGATGGGGTATTCCCTCAAAGAAGAAACTAGTCTACAGGACAAACAGTCTACATGAACCACAGCTTCAACTAACCTGAGACCAGAAGAACTAGATGGTGCCCAGCTACCACTACCGATGGTCCTGATCAGGGCCACAATAGTTGGACCCTGACAGAATGGAGAAAAATGTGGAATAGAACCTCAGACTCCTAAAAAAAAAAAATTCCCACCAAAACACTTACTGGACCAGTTGAGACTAGAGGACTCCCCGAGGCTACTGCCCTGAAATAATATTCAAATCTTGAACCAAAACTAACCTCTGAGGTCAGCTTGTAGCTAATAACACACTGGCTCAAGAAACAATGAATATCACTCTATATGAGGTGATATTCATTAAAAAATCACCTATATGAGACCAAATGGTCAACAATGACTTTAAAACAAAGATGAGAACATAAGGGGGCAGGGAAACAAGATTGATGGAAGCAGGACAACCAGAACTGAAATGATGAGAATGTTCACATATTGTGAAGAATGTAACCAATGTCACTGAACAACTTGTGTAGAAATTACTGAATGGGAACTTATACTGCTGTGCAAACCTTCACCGAAAAAACATTATTTTTTAAAAAAGAGATGGGGTGCTCCGTGTACCTGCTCTCAGGCAGCACCCCTCCTTTATGGGGTATCTCAGACACTCCAGGCATGCCTCACAGCTGACAGACATGTGCAGGTGTTTCAGAAGCCTCTCCAGGGATACTTCCTTCAGGCATCTCTTTTAGGGCCCATGACGGGAAACACACGCTAATATCTGGCACACTTCTACATCCAGGGCCACACCCGTCTAGCCACATTCTGTGTGGCTCACAAGTCTTGTGCAGAGCCATCACTGATTCTATTAGAGCCCCAGGGTCTGGGGCGTTCTGCTGCCATGAGCCCAGCCATGTTATATCTGGACAGAAGAAATACTGGAGGGACTCCCTGCATGTACCCAAGAGAAACCCCTTGCTTCCCTGCTAGGAAGGCTCTGCTGCTGGACCTGACCCCCTGTGATGAAGGGGACCTTGGGAAAAACTGATACTGGAATCCAAGGTGCGGGTGAAATCACCCCACTTTGGGGAGGACTCTCAGGCTGTAAGTCTGCTCCACTCACGGTTCAATGCTGATCTTGGTGTCGTCCTTCACCACACAGATGCCAAAAGAACCATCCACTGGATCTAGAAAACATCCAAGGAATAGTCTCAAGGAGTCTGGCTCACAAGGATCCACAGGCCCCTTCTGCCTGCCTTAGTGGACACAGCTGACAGTAGGTTCTTTAAAATCACATGTAATAGAGGAGGGTGGAGCTTCTGAAATGGCAGAGCAGGGAGCTCTGCAGACCCTCTTCCCACCGAAACAACAACTGGTGAAAATGATAAAAAATAATTTCAAGTCTCTGGAAATTGCCCTAAGGGCATATAGCAAATGGAGAAATACTCATTTAAGAGTATCCACTGAATCCCAGTAAGAACAGCGAGAGTCTGTGGCCTTTGAGCCAGGACCTGCTCCCTTACCCTCAGCTCCATATCACAGAAGTTCAACCCTGAGGGCTCTACCCTAGGTATGTGTGGCCAAGGAAATTGGGCTCTTTCTCCCCATCTCCCAGTCTAGGGCTATGGCTTCACCCCAGGAGAAGCAGGCTGCTGGTGGTGTTTCTCACTCCCCAGCCTCATATCACAGAAACTCTAGTCCAAGCACATGTAGCTTAGAGGACTTGGGGACTCTTCACCAATCCAGCCTCCACTCTCATGGTGGAAGAGCTACCTCACGCATGAATGGCTGAGAATACTGGGACCCCAACTGTCCCTGTCCAAGCTCACTCATAGGGTAGAGGTTCCATGCTAGAAGGGGCAAACTGAGAGGACCAGGGGCTACCACTCACACCCAGTATCTACTCACAGAGGCAGGGAGGGGCTCCTCTGAGAAAAGTCCCTGCCCCCAGCTCCAGTGCAGTGTTGGAGGACTCCATCCAGGGGAAAGTAGGTCATAAGGATCAAAAGCTCCACAGCTTTGCCTCAAACAACTGCCTTTATTTGGTACAGAGTGTGGAGAACTCCATGCCAAAGGGCATTGTTGAAAACAATGGAGATCCTGGTGGAGTGCAATTAAGAGGAAGCTGGTAGTGCCATGATACCACAAAATGGCAGAGCAGCTGCAAGTTTAATGGAGAACCAGGGAAAGAAGAGGCCTCCTAGGGCCACAGTCAGCCCTGGGGGTCCGGAAAGCTGGGCGCATGCACTGGGCTGCACTACTCAGGAGCCATCAGAGCAGGACGTAAGCAGATGGGAAAGCTTCCCCTAAACTGCACACAGACTATCAACACTGGGCGGAAGCCTCGCTGGCACAGAGGGCTTACACGCGACCTCTGGCCAAAAACTGAATACACAATAAGCTACTCCAGCCAGATGCAATTTCTAGGAAGCCAGGCTTAACAATAAAATCACATGGCTCCTTGGCAGTCTAGAGCACTAAGTGCATGTCTAAGGCCCACTCAGGAGAGAGGGAGCCACCAAGATACTAGTCCCTGGCTGAATGTGGGCCAAAAACATAATACCCCTGACCTGTGACAGGAGCCTCCAAGCCACACACACATCCGATGATAAAGGGTAAAAATCTGACTGGCCAAGGAGACTTAAGTACTACTTCAGAACGATAAATTGCTTATGCTTACCTGGGGGCAAACCCTAGGAGCCAGGCTAAAAGATAAAAAGAAGTGGGGAAATCTGAGCACGAATATCAGAGGATGTACACTATGGGGGAAATAGACTTTGCAGAATTAGTTCAGCCAAGGTAAGAAACAAAGAAACAAAAGACCAAACAAACAACAACAACAAAATTCCCATGGAGAGGATATCAATATTCAAAACTGCTACAATATATTATCTAAAATGACCAGTTTGTAAGAAAAAAATATGGGCTATGCAAATAAATAGGAAAGTGTGACCCATACACAGAGGGAAAAAAAGCAAGCAATAGAAAATGCTTTTGAAGGGGCCCAAATGTTAGACTTAACAAAGACTTCAAAGCAGCTATTATAAAGACGTTCAGAGAACTAAAGGTAACCATGCTTATTGAAGTGAAGTGAGTTAAAGTGACAATGTCTCGTAAAATACAGAATATCAATACAAAGATAGAAATTATAAAGAAAGAACCGGAAGGAAAATCTGTAGTTAAAAAGTATAATGACCAAAATGAAAAAATTCACTAGAGGGGCTCAACAGTAGATTTGAGCTTACAGAAGAAATAACCAGCAAACCTGAAGATATACCAATACAGATTATGCAATTTGAAGAACAGAGAGAAAAAAGAATGAAGAAAAATAAACAGATCCTCAGAAAAATGTGGGACACCATCAAGCACACCAATATACATGTAATGGGAAATCAGAAGGAGAGGAGAAAGAAAGTGACAGAAAAAAAAATTTGAAGAAATAATGGCTGAAAATTTCCCCAAAATTAAAATTAAATATTATGCTTATCAAAAGACTTTACCAAAAAAGCAAAAAGAGAACATACAGACTGGGAAAAAAATCTTTGGCAACAACATACCTGACAAGGATCTAATCTCTAAGATATACAGAATACTTCAACAACGCAACAACAAAAAGACAAACAATCCAATTAAAAAATAGGCAAAGGACATGAACAGACACTTCATCAAAGAGGACATTTAGGTAGCTAAGAAACACAAGAAGAGATGCTCACAATCATTAGCCATTATTAGAGAGATGCAAATAAAAACTACAACGAGATACCATCTTAACCCTGCAAAAATGGCACTGATCAGAAAAGCAGAAAACAACAAATGCTGGTGAGGTTGTGGGGAGATTGGAACTCTTACACACTGCTGGTAGGACTGTAAAATGGTACAACCACTATGGTAAACAGTACAGCACTTCCTCAAAAAGCTAGAAATAGAAATACCATATGATCTAGCAATCCCATCCCTCGATATATACCCTAGAAATGTAAAAGCAGTGACACAGACAGAGATAAACCCACCCATGTTCACTGCAGCATCATTCACACAATAGCAATAAGATGGAAACAACCTAAGTGCCCATCAACAGATGAATGGATAAACAAATCACGGTACATACCTACAATGGACTACTACACAACTGTAAAGAACAATGATGAGTCTGCAAAACATCTTATAACATGGACGAATCTGGAGGACATTATGTTGAGTGAAATACATCAATCACAAAAGGAAAGATACTGTATGGTCTCACGTTTATAAAAAGTCAAGAATAGGGATGCACACAAAAAACAACGTTCTTTGACGGTTACCAGGGGTGGGAGGAGGAAATGGGGGAATCACTTGCTAGATAGTAGACATCTGTTATTTGTGGTGATGCAAAAGGCAATACACAATATAGGGGAAGTCAACATAACTTGACCAAGGCAAATTAAGACACTGAGAGGTACACAAGAATAAAGGACAATTACAGTAAATATTATAATGTATAGTTTTACAACAACAATAGTAACAACCAACAAAGTATGTGTGTGGTTATAGAGGTAGACATGTTTGCTATATGTGTATAGGAAGGTATATGTGAATACATGTACGTGCATATATAGATATATTTGTAGGAGTAAGAATATACATGTTTGGATGTGCTACATATACATTCATATATATATAACAAAGCACATAGGGGGCAGAGTTACAGAGACCTCCTAGACATATTCAGACAGCTCACAGGATTGGTTTACTGGGTTAAAGGGCTTAGGATGATACTCTCGTGGGACAACTCAGTCAACTGGCATAACATAGTTCATAAAGATAATGTTCTAATCCTACTTTGGTTAGTAGCTTTTGGGGTCTTGAAAGCCTGCAAGCAGCCATGTAAGATACTATTGGTCTCCTCCTGTCTGGAGCAAAGAAGAGTGAAGGAAACCAAAGATCAAAGAAGAAACAAGTCCACAGGACTAAGAGCCCACATCAACCACAGCCCCTTACAGCATGAGACCAGAAGTAACTAGACGGTGCCTTGCTACCATGACCAACTGTTCTGACCAGGGACACAACAGAAGGTCCTGTGTAGAATGAGAGAAAAATATAGACTGAAACTCAAATTTCTAAAAAAGACCACACTTACTGGACTGATAAGAGACTAGAGGAACCTGAGACTATCACCCTAAGATACCCTTTTTTAACTTGGAACTGAAGCCACTCTCAAAGTGTCCTTTCAGCCAAATAATACACTGGCTTATAAAATAAACAGTATTACCCATGAGGAATGTGCTTCCTTAAACAATCAACTATACGAGACCAAACAGTCAACATTTATCCAAAAGCAAATATGAGAAGGCAAGGAGGGGCAGAAAACCTAGACAAATGGAAACAGAACAAACAGAATGGAAATAGTTAAGAATGCTGACACACTGCAAAAATTGTAACCAATGTCACTTAACAATCTGTACAAAATTTTTTTAATGGAAACCTAATTTGCTGTGTAAACTTTCACCTAAAACATAATATTCAAAAAAAAAAGAAACGTGGGACACCATCAAGCACACCAGTACACATGCAACGGGAAATCAGGGGGAGAGAAGAAAGAAAGGGATAAAAAAATTTTTTTGAAGAAATAATGGCTGAAAACTTCCCAAATTTGATAAATATCATTAATCTACACATCCAAAAAGCTCCACAAACTCCAAATAGGATAAACACAAAAAGATCCAAATCCAGACACATCATAGTCAAAATGTGGAAAGTCAAAGATAAAGATAAAAAGTAATAAGAGGAACACAACTCATCACGTACAAGAGAACTTCAACAAGATCAATAGCTGACTTCTCAGAAGAAACAATGGCAGTCAGAAGGCAGTGGGATGACATATTCAAAGGGCTGCAAGTAAAAACTGTCAACCAAGAATCTTATATTCAACAAACTATCTTTCAAAAATGAAATGAAATAAAGACATTCCCAGAAAAAGAAAAGTTTAGAGAATTTATTGCTAGCAGTCTTACCTTACAAGAAACAGTAAAGATGCAAAATTATTTGGCAATAAAATGGAATGAAGTATTGATATATGCTCCCAACGTGGATGAACCATAAAAACATTATGCTAAGTAAAAGAAACCAGTCACAAAGGACCACATACCGTATGACTCAATTTATACAAATGTTCAGAATAGACAAATCCATAGAAACAGAAAGTAGATTATTGGTTACCTAGGGCAGGGGAAGGCAGGAATAGGAGTGACTGCTAATGAGTATGGGATTTTCTTTTGGAGTGACGAAAATGTACTAAAATTGATTGTGGTGGTGGAAGTTGTACAACTCTGTGAATATACTAAAAACCATTGAATTGTACACTTTAAAGGGATGAATTGCATGGCATATGAATTATATCTCAATAAGGCTAATCTTAAAAAAAAGTTCTCTAGGATGAAAGCTAGTGATGCCAGACAGTAATTTGAAACTACTTGGAAAAAAAAACAAAAACAAAGAGCAGTGGTGAACGTAATTACGTAGGTAATTACAAAAGACACTATAATTACATTTCTTGTCTTTCATTCTCTTAAATTATTTAAAAAGCAATTGCACAAAACAGTATGTATTGTGGATTTCTAACATATAGAAATGTAATGTATTTGACAGTAATAGCACAGAAGAGGCAAATGGGAACAAAGCTGTACTGGAGTAAAGAAATGACACCAGATGGTAACTTGAATCCACAGGAACAAATGAAGAGTACCGAAAATGGTAAATAAGAAGGTGGATATAACAAACTGTATAAATATATGAGTCAGAATCAACTTGACAGCACGCAACAACAATAACATAAATATATGCTTGCTCTCCTTTATCCGCTTTTTTAAATGACATAAAATCACATGAAGTAATAATTATGACACGGAGACCTGGCTGTGCAACAGTTAAACACTCAGTTGCTAACCAAAGACTTGCAGTTCAAACCCACCCAACAGTTCCATGCGAGAAAGACCTGGCAACCTGCTCCCGTAAAGATTTCAGCCCAGAAAACCCTATGGAGCAGTTCTACTATGTCACGTGGGGTCCCTCTGGGATGAAATCTACTCAATGGCACCTAACAAGAATAGCAATCTTAACAATGTACTGTTGGGTTTCAAATATATATAGATGCAATGTATATAAAAACAGTAACACCAAAAAGGGGAAGAGGTCCACTTTGGAAAATGTTATGGCGCCTCCTTAAAAAGCTAGAAATAGAAATATCATATGATCCAGCAATCCCACTCCTGGAAATATATCCTAGAGAAATAAGAGCCATCACATAAATAGACATATATGCACACTCATGTTCACTGCAGCATTATTTACAAAAGCAAAAAGATGGAAATAACCTAAATGTCCAACAACAGATGAATGAACAAACAAATTATGGTACATACACACAATGAAATACTACAAAATGATAAAGAACAGTGATGAATGCACAAAACATCTCATAAAATTGATGAATCTGGAGGGCATTATGCTGAGTGAAATAAGTCCATCACAAAAGGACAAATATTGTATGAGACCACTATTATAAAAACTCAAGAAAAGGTTTATGCACAGAAAGTAAGAAACAATCTTTGATGGTTATGATGGTGGGGAGGGATGGGGAGGAAAAATACTAACTAGACAGTAGACAAGCGCCAACTTTGGTGAAGGGGAAGACATACACAATATAGGGGAGGTCAGTATAACCTGACGAAGGCGAAGTCATAGAAGCTTCCTAGACACATTCAAATACCTTGAGGGACCGAGTTACTGGGGCTGAGGGCTGGGGACTACAGTCTAAGAGGACATCTAGGTCAATTGGCATAACATAGTTCATAAAGAAAATGTTCTACAACCTCCTTTGGTGAGTAGCATCTGGAGTCTTAAAAGTTTGTGGGCGGCCATCTAAGATACATCTATTGGTCCCATCTCATCTGGAGCAAAGGAGAATACAGAAAACGAAAGACACAAGGGAAGTATCAGTCCAAAGGACTAATGGACCACATGAACAACAGCATCCACTAGCCTGAGTCCAGAAGAACTAGATGGTGCCCAGCTACCATCACCAACCGCTCTGACAGGGATCACAATAGAGGGTCCCAGACAGAGCAGGAGAAAAATGGAGAACAAAATTCAAATTCACAAAAAATACCAGACTTACTGGTCTGACAGAGACTGGAGGAACCCCTGAGACTATGGCCCCTGGACACCCTGCTAACTCAGAACTGAAGCCACTCCCAAAGTCCATCTTTCAGCCAAAGATTAGACAGGCCTATAAAACAAACAATGACACGTGAGGAACGTCAAGTATGTGAGACCAAATGGGCAACACCTGTGGTGTGCAAAAGCAAAGATGAGAAGGCAGGGAGGGACAGGAAAACTGGATGAATGGACAAAGGGAACCCAGGGTGGAAAGGGAGAGTGCACTGTTGTGGGGATTGCAACCAATGTCACAAAACAATTCCCGTATAAATTTTGAATGAGAAACTAATTTGCGCTGTAAAGTTTCACCTAAAGCACAACAAAAAGTTTTTTACAAGAGGGAGGGGAGACAGAACAAAGCTCTACAGGCATATTGTTTCATTGTTATTGTTAGCTGCCACCGAGCCTGGCCCCCGACTCATGGCAACCCCATGCACAACAGGATTGGACTATGGTGATCCGAAGGGTTTTCACTGGCTGGTTTTTTGGAAGTAGATCGCTAGGCCTTTCTTCCTACTGTCTTAGTCTAGAAGCTCTGCAGAAACCTGTTCAGCATCGCAGCAACCCGCAAGCCTCCGCTGACAGACAGGTGGTGGCTACATAATGTTTTTATATCTCACTGTAATTTAGTACAAATCTGAAGCAGATTTTAAAGATGTATACTGTTAACCGTAGAGCAACCACTAAGAAGATGACTTAAAAAACAGTGAAAAGATCATTAAAGGAATTAAAATGTCTCACTAGAAAATAATCACTTAATGCAAAAGAAAGCAGTAAAGGAAGGACAGGGGGAAAAAAAAGACAAAGAAAACAAAAAGCAAAACGGCAGCTATAAACCCAACCATATCAATAATAAAATTAAATATAAATTGATTAAACAATCCAATCAACAGACAGTGACTGTCAGATTGGATAAACAAAAAAAAAAAAATGATCCAACTAATGCTGTCTATAGGAGACAATTTAGATTCAAAGATACATATAGGTTGGACATAAAAGAACAGGAAAAGATATATTATGCAAACAACAATCAGAAAAGGCTATACTAATATTAGACAAATTAGACTTTAAAAAATATTACTGGAGATAAGGAGAAACATCATGATGATAAAGGGGTTAGATCATCAGATATATATAACAATTATAAATATAAACGCATCTAACAACAAAGTCCCAAAATACATGAAGCAAAAACTGACAGAATTGAAGGGTGAGACAGACAACTGAACAATAATAGTTGGAAATTTCAATACTTTCCATAACGGAAAGAACAACTAGGCAGATCAATCAAGAAATAGAAGACTTGAGTAATTCTATAAAATCAATGAGATCTAACAGACATCTATAGAACATTTCACCCACCATCAGCAGAATATATATTCTTCTTAAGAGCACATGGAACATTCTCCAGGACAGACTGTATTATCCTAGGCCATTAAACCAGCCAAAACCAAACCCACTGCCGTTGAGTCAATTCCGACTTGTAGCGACCCCACAGGGTTTCCAAGGCTGTAAATCTCTGTGGAAGCAGATTGCCGCATCTTTCTCCCACGGAGCCGCTGGTGGTTTCAAAATGCTGACCTTTCAGTTAGCAGTCAATCACTTTAACCACTGTGCCACCAGGGCTCCTTGGCCATAAAACACACCCCAATAAATTTAAAAGGATCTGAATCATACAAAGTCAGTTCTGTGGCCACAATGGCATTAAATTAGAAATTAATAACAGAAGGAAATTTGGAAAATCCACTAATCTGTGGAAATTAAACAACATACTCCTAAATAATCAATGCATCAAAAAAGAAATCATAAGAGAAATTTAAAAATACTTTGAGGAATGAAGATTAAAAACACAGCGTATTAAAACTTAGGAGATGCAGCTAAAGCATCTTTTTATTCAGCCATAGAAAGGAATGAAGTACTAATACATGCTACAGCATGAATGAACCTAGAAAGCATGATGCTGAAGGAAAGAAGTCAGACACAAAAGGCCACATATTGTCTGATTCCATTTATATAAAACGTCCAGAATAGGTAAATCAATAGAGGCAGAAAGCAGATTCAACGTTGCCAGGAGTTGAGGATATAGGAGGATGGAGAGGTGTCTGCTAATGAGGGTGATGCTTCTTTTGGAGTGATCAAATTGCTTTAAAGTTAGATTGTGGTGATGGGTGGGTGTACAACCCTGTGAATATACTAAAAAAACATTGATTTGTGTACTTTAAGTGGGTGACTTGCATGGTAGATGAATTATATCTCAAAAATGCTATTCAAAACATCACATAGAAGGGCAGAAGGGTGGTCAGGCTAAATGGTCTCTATATTTTCTTTCCAGCTGTAAAACTCTAAGCACCTACAAGGCTGCTGGTCCCAGAACTGTCCTGGGATACCTCTGAACAGCTACTGGACCCTCAGACCAGGCACACCTACAGGTCAGAGAGAATTGCTAGACCAAACACTACAGGGCGGGTGGGCATCTGGTGCACAGGAGACCCACCACGTGATGCATCCAGAGGGGGGGGGCAGCCTCACTCACCAAGCACAGTGTTGAAGAGCTTGTCGGGGCCAGCCTGCACTGCTGTGGAACAGAGGGTATTGAAGTACAACCCTGAGCCCTCCCGGATGGGGCTGAGCATGGGGGGCGGCGTGTAGGGGGAGCACTGGAATAGGCCCTTCAGGAGCTGGTCCACCAGGAACACTGGGGACCGCAGGCAGCTCTGGTGGCACCCTCCAGGGCCTGGCTCCCCAAACGTGGAGGGTGGAGGAGGGATGAACAGTGTCTTGGGTTGGGGGCGCTTCTTCCGCTTTCTGTGTTGGCTGCTCTCCTTGCTGTCTCTCTCCTCCCCGTCTTTCTCTTGTCCCTGGAGAAGAGCGTTTGGGATTGCAGGTGGTCACGTGGCCACCCAGCGCACTGCTCAGTCTTGGCGATGGCACCAGAGGGGTGAGGGCTCTGACCATGAAGACAGAGGGAATCTGACCCACACACCAAGCCTGTATGCCGGGAGCCTGTGGCAAGGAGGCTGAGGAGGGTCCACGGCGCACTGTCCAGGGCCACCAGGCCGGAGGCAGGCCTGGGACTCTGTGCCTGGGGACATCCAAGGCTGCAGCCTGCACATACACCCATGCCCCCAGGAGGGGCCCCAACTCGGAGGATTCTGGAACTGTGAGAGGACAGTATCAGTCGTTACAATGACTGACACGTAAGAAGTGGGGACCGGGGATACAGTGGAAGCGACAAAATGATAACAGCTCCTGTGAGACAAACAACAGGACTCAATCACAGACTCAGGCCACCTTCAGGTCCACGCACTCTGTCCCCAAGCCCAGCATGATCCTCTTGTGGCGGGGGGCGGGGGTCCTCCAGTACTAGCTGAAGAGACAAGTCCCACAAGACCCATTCCTTGAACCTGCAATGCTCTGGCTCACCTCCAAGCAATCTCCCCTCCCCTCTGCCAGGCTCCCTCTTCTTCATCCTCCATGTCTCAGCTCTGATGTCCCCTCCTCCAGGAAGCCCTCCCTGACTTCCTCAGGCTGGGTTAGGTGCCCCTCTGAGTTCCCTCAACTCCCCCCACTCAACTGGGAACCCTGAGAGGGCAGGACCAGGCTGTCATGGTCACGGCTATATCCCCAATACTGCCTAGCACAGTGCTGAGCACAGAGGAGACTCAGTGAATGTCGAATGAATGAATGAGTAAACCACCTTCTAGAGTCAGGACTTCTGTTGGTATTTGGTTTGGGTTTTCCCCACAGCTTCCATCAACAGGTGGTGAGAGCAGGAGAAGCATCCATACCCACCTTGGCTCCGCTCCCTGGGAGCCGGGTCCCTGGGGCCACAGGTACTGACACAGGGATCACCAGAGGGGCTGCTGCTGCGTTGTCCATGGACTTCTTGGCCCCTGGGGGGCTCTGCCCATCCCCATCTGGCCTCAGCACCTGTCTCGGTGGCTTGCAAAACTCCGAGCCGAACACCTAGACGTGGAGAACAGACAGCTCTTAAAGAGAAATTATAACCACTAACCAGTCCAGCTGATTTGGACTCCCAGAAATGCCATGTGCATCAGAGTAGAACTGTGCTCCACAGGGTTTCCAGTGGCTGATTTTTCAGTAGATCACCAGGCCTTTTTTCAGAGGCATCTCTCGGTGGACTCAAAACTCCAACCTTTTGGTTAGCAGCTAAGCACATTAACCATTTTCACCACCCAGGGATTCCGAGAAAAACAGTAGTTGGAGAAAATAAGAGCTGCTCACAAGGATGGTCAGAAAAGCTGGCGCAAACCTCTAGGCATTTAATCCCCCAGTCTGCTGGAAACCCCATCCCCAGAGAACCTGCTGCCCGCACCCCTTCACCTGCTGCTCCTGCTTCCCAGGCGGTGACGGCCACTGGTCGCTGTGGAAACACAAGTGGCTGCTCAGGCCCTTCTCAGTGTAAAACATCTGGCTGCAGTTCTTGCAGACGTGAGTGTTTCTTGGCTCTGTCCGGTCGGCAGGACTCCCGTTTTGCTGGTTACTGTGGGTAGATGTGGCGGGAGGGTAGAATGGTAGGATGGGACTCTGCTCCCATCACTGGGCTTTTGTTGTTGTTGAAGTCTGGTTCCCTGAAGACTCCTGATAAACCCTAAGGAACGCAGGCTAAGCCCCCAGCGCTTTATGGCCCGGCCCACGCTTCTCAGGACTGAAAGCACCCAGAGCTCACTCACCAGGGCCAGCACACGAAAGCCACAAGGGCACCCCTGAGTGGCAGCCAGGACGACTTCACTTACCATCCACCCGCTGCACTCTCTTCCTTCACCGGATGAGGGAGCCTGTAGATATTGCCACCCTGAGGATGAGAGGACAGCTGAGCCAACACCAGAAACGAAGGGGCATGGAAGAGTAAAACTATCAAACTCTTACAAGAAAACGCAGGTGTGATTCTTCGTGACTTTGGATTAGGCAATGGTTTCTTAGATGACATCAAAGCACGCACACACCCACACACACACAACAGATGAACTGGACATCATTAAAATTAAAAACTTCTGTGATTCAAAGAACACCAACAAGAAAGTGACAAGCCACAGAATGGGTGACAAGCCACAGAATGGGTGACAAATTTTGCTAATTCTAAAGGAGCCCTGGTGGCACAAAAGTTAAGTACTTAGTTACTAACCAAAAGGCTGGTGGTTTAAACCCACCCATCGGCTCCACGGGAGGAAGACCTGGCGATCTGCTTCCATAAAGATTAAAACCCGTTGCTGTCAAGTCGACTCGGACTCATAGCGACCCTATAGGACAGAGTAGAACTGCCTCATAGTGTTTCCAAAGAGCGCCTGGTGGATTCGAACTGCCAACCTCTTGGTTAGCAGCCAAACTCTTAACCACTACACCACCAGGGTTTCTTTCATAAAGATTACAGCCAAGAAAATCCCACAGGGTAGTTCTACTCTGACACGTGGGGTCACTATGAGTCAAAAGTCAACTCGACAGCACCTGACAACAGCAACATACCTGATAAGGGACTTGTATCCAGAATATATAAAGAACTCTTACCAAACCAAACCCACTGCTATAGAGTCGATTCTGACTCATAGCAACCCAACAGGCAGAGTAGAACTGCCCCACAGGGTTTCTAAATCTGTAACATTTATGGGAGCAGACTGCCACATCTTTCTCCCACAGAGTGGCTGGTTCAAACCACTGACCTTTTGGTTAGCAGCTGAGCACTTAACCATTGCACCACCAGGGCACCTTAAAAACTCCTATAGCTCAATAATAAAAGGACAAATAACCCAATTTAAAAATGGGCAAAGGCACATAAACCAGAGACTCCATCAGCCTAAGACCAGAAGAACTAGATGGTGCCCGGCTACCACCAATGACCTCCCTGACAGGGAACCCAACAGAGATCCCCTGAAGCAGCAGGAGAAAAGTGGCGTGCAGAACTCAAATTCTAGTGAAAACACCAGACTGAATGGCTTATCTGAGACGGGAGCGACCCCAGAAGACATGGCCCCCGGACTCTCTGTTAACCCAGAACTAAAACCATTCCTGAAGCTAATTCGTCAGATAAAGATTAGACTGGACTATAAAACATAAAATAATACTCGTGAGGAGTGTGTTTCTTATTTTAAGTAGATACACAAGACTAACAATGGGCAGCTCCTGTCCAGAAGCGGGATGAGAAGGCAGAAAGGGACAGGAGCTGGTTGAAAGGACATGGGAAACGAGGGGTAGAAAGTGGGGGTGTGCTGTCACATTATAGGGATTGCAAGTAGGGTCACATAGCAATATAAATTTTTGTATGAGAAATTAACCTGAGCTGTAAACTTTCACCTAAAGCACCAAAAAAAAAAAAGAAAAGAAAGAAAGAAAGGGCAAAGGATCTGAATAGATATTTCTCCAAGAACACAAACAGATGGGCAACAAGATGTTCAACATCATTAGCCATCAGGGAAATGCAAATCAAAAACACAATGAGATACCACTTCACCCCTACTAGGATGGCTAGAATAATAATAATAATAAATACAGATAATAACAAGTGTTGGTGAGGATGTGGAGAAACTGGAACCCTTACACAATGCTGGTGGGAATGTGAAATGGTACAGCTGCTGTGAAAAACAGTCTGGCAGTTCCTCAAAAGATGAAACAGAGTTCATCTTGAAAACCCTGATTCAGCAATTCTGCTCCTAGGCATATATTCAAGAGACATGAAAACATATGTCCCCACAAACACTTTTACAGGAATGTTCACAGCAGCATTATTCATAACAGCCAAAAAGTGGAACGAACCCAAATGTCCATCAATGGATGAATGAGTAAATAAAATGTGGTACATCCACATCATTATGCAGCCATGAAAAGGAATGAAGTTCTGATACATGCTACCACTTTGATGAAGCTTGAAAACGTGATGCTGAGTGAAAACAAGTTGGTCACAAATGGCCACATATGAAAGGTCCAGAATAGGCAAATTCAGAGACAGAAAGTAGATTTGTGGCTGCCAGGGACTGAGGGAGATAAAAGGGAGGGTATTGGGGGATGACAGCTAAGGGGTATAGGGTTTCTTGTTAGGGTGAGGAAATGTTCCAAAATTGATTGTGGTGATGGACACACAACTCTGCTAATGTACTAAAAACAACAAAATTTACATTTCACTGTAAATCGTATGGTAGGTGAATAACATTGTTGTTGGGTACTGTCAAGTCGATTCTGACTCATAGCGACCCACGTGACAGAGTAGCACTGCCCCAAAGGGTTTTCTAGGCTGTGATCTTTACAGGAACGAATCACCAGGTCTTTCTCCCATGGAGTCGATGGGTGGACTGTCAACCTTTTGGTTAGCAGTGAGTGCTTAATCGTTGCACCACCAGAGCTCCTATGTGAATAACCAAAAAAACCAATTGCCATTGAGTTGATTCCGACTGATAGCAATCCTGCAGGACAGAGTAGACCTGCCCCATAGGGTTTCCAAGGCTGTAATCTTTACAGAAGCAGACTGCCCACATCTTTCTCCTGTGAAGCAACTGGTGGGTTCAAACCGCCGACCTTTCAGTTAGCAGCTAAGCACTTAACCACTGTGCCACCAAGGCTCCTTCCATGTGACTAATAAAGCTGTTTTTTAAAAAAGAAGAGGTAGCTGTGGGATGGCAGGAAGGCGCTGGACTTGGAGTCACGAGAGAGCTCACCACCCATGTCACTAAAGGAAGTGGCCAAACCTCTCTAAGCCCAGGACCTCAGAGCACGATACATGAAGGGACTCAGTGTACTGAGCAGGTCAGGCAAAGGGTGGGACCCCAGTAAGACTTGTGGGACCCGTGATTAACAATGAGAAGATATATGGCCATTTTGTGCAGGAATATTTAAGGGAGGGGGATCTCTACCTTTATGTCCTCTGAAGAATTTAAGGAGGCAAATCCAAAAGAAAACCCAAGGCAAGAAGCAAGCAAGCAAAGAAAGCTTAGTGACATAACAAGATGACACAATGTTTCTGACAACTCTGTAAAGTCCTCACTCTGTTATGGGGGATTAAAAAAAATTTTTTTTTAAGTCACCATCTCTCTCAGCCTTCATTTCCCCCTCTGTACAATTTCATCTGAGAGTTAAGTGAGATGAAACAAACAAAATGCCTGGACAACTAAAATAAATGCTGAACTCGCTGCCATCAGTTCTAACTTATAGCAACTGCACAGGACAGAGTAGAACTGTCCCATAGGGTTTCCAAGACTGGAATCTTTATGGAAGCAGACTGCCACGTCTTTCTTCTGAGGAGCGCTGGCAGGTTTGAACTGCCCACCTTTAGGTTAGCAGCCGAGTACTTAACCACTACACCACCAGGGCTCCTTAATAAATGCTAAAGTAAGCAACAAATCAAACTCTGGCCTCCCTCAGGCACTGGCCAGCCCCCTCCCCACCCAGAGCACAGGTACCTGGATTCTGTTGAATATGGTCAGCTTGGACTTGGTGTCCCGCGGGGGGTCTGCCAGGGGCCCAGCTGAAGAGAAGGAGGCCATGGCTACCTGGCTTGGTGATGCCGCACAGCATATATCCATTTTCACCTTCTCCTTCCGGAAGCCAGAGAAGCGCTGGCTCCTGGAGTTGCCTGAGAAGAGCCTGTAGCCTGCACCCCGGGAGCAGGCCAGGCCCTTGTCACCTTTCGTGGCCCCTGAGGCTGTACCATTCTCAGCCTGGGCCGGCTTCCCGGGGAGCTGGGCACCAGGCACCTCATCGCCCCCTAGCTGGCTCTGCCTCGGGCATGAGGGGGAGATGATGTCCCCCAGGTCCAAGGACCCTTTCACAGATCGCAGCTGCTTAGCCAGAGAAGAGATTTCCGGGTTAGCAGAAGGGTCCAGAGCTGAGGACTCGAGGGACGGCTGAGCGGTGGCCACCTTCGGTCCTCCCTTCACCTCCCGTCGTGTGCTGCCCAGGGAGGTCTCCCGGGGACAGGTGGGCATGGACTTCCTCCTGCGGGCCGGGGACCCCTCTGGCTCCGGGTTTTCCGCGCCTGAATGGAGCGAGTCCACAGTGGGCACCAGCGGTGGGGGCTGCTGCGGCCATGGCCCGGGCAGCGGCTTCAGGGTGGCTGGCTTGGCCTCAGGACCAGGGAGCTGGGCAGTGGCCATCTGGGTGTGGGAGAAGATGCGCTGAGACTTGGTGATCATCTGGAACACTTGCATCTGCTCGTGGCTCACCAATGACTCCTGCGACTTCAGGAAGAGCTGCCGGAAGAGTGGTGTGGCCTCTGGCGGGAGCCCACCTGCTTTCTGGGCGTCCTGGGGGCCGGGCTCCCCAGAACTCTGCCACAACAAGGAGTCACCCTCAGACTTGCTCTTCTTGGAGGCCCAGGTGTCGTCTTCCCCACTGGCACCTCTGGTGTCACTCAAGGCTTCCCCAGGAGCCTTCAGGAGCGCGGCAGGGAAGGGCAGCATGTCCTCCAGGCTGGCGCCTGAGTTGGACGAGGCCTCCACCCCAGGGGAGGCACTGCTGGGCCCTGGGCTGGACTCTGAGCCCTCCCGGGACGGTGCCGTGGGGGGCTTGTGAACAACAAACATGTTGTTGCCTTTGCTCTTGGGGCAGCCTGGCAGGTTCCGGAGCCACTGGAAGTTGGGGCCAGACGGCTGGGAGCTGGAGGGGATGGTCTGGCTACGGAACACAGGCAGGCAGGCAGGCAGGGGCCCGCTGTCAGGCCAGCCCTCCAGAGTGGCTGGGAGCTGGAGGACAGGCAGCTCTGCCTCGGTGGCATCGGGGGCTCCATTCTCCCCCGCCCGTGGCTGGACACCTGCGAACCCATCGACACCGGCTGGCTCCTTGCACAGGGGGCGAGGCTCCTCAGGACCCTCAGTGCCCAGGGCCGCTGGGGTGCTCGCCAGGGTGTTCGCCGGGGTGTAGGTGGAGGAGCCTGCAGAGGCTGGGCAGAGGCAGGTCGCAGCCCTCACCTCAGGGTCTGAGGGCATCCCTGGGGCTGGACCAGGAGCCGGCATCTTCTGGTGCACGATGCTGCTCACAATGCAGCGCAGGAGGTCCCGGTTGGGCAGCAAGGAGCCTGGGGACCTGGCTTCCGGGGGCACCAGGGCCCGCAGGCCACCAGACGCCGGCTGGCTGGTCATCTCGTGGGTGTGGGGGGAGTCCCCGCAGGACTCCTCTTCTGGAGGGGCCTCCTTCAGGATGCACAGGCCGTGCTGGACCTCATAGTGGCGGCGCAGCGAGCGGTAGTCACAGTAGCTCTTGCTGCAGCCCTGCTCAATGCACACAAAGGGCTTGGTCTTCTGGTGGGTGAGCATGTGCCCCGTCCTGGAGTCAGACACAAAGCTGGGGGTCAGCAGTGCCTTGGCCAGCCGCACCACCTCAGGGCCCCATGCATGTCCCCAGGGGCCAGCACACACACCACAGTGCAGACACGGCATCGGCCCCCCACTGGGAAAGACCACCTTGCTACCAGCCCAGCAATTCGCACTGGAAGCTCCTCTCCCTCACCTTGAAACAGACCCCTCTCTGAAAAAATCAACAGAAGCCAGGCCAGAGTTCCCCAAGGTGGGCTCCCAAGGAACATCAGTCCCCAGAGCTGCCCCTCTCTGAGGACTCCAGTTCAGCTGGCAAATAAGTTTTGAAAACACTATTGGCTCCTAGGAGGTTCCCAATGCACATTAGCAATTAAAGAACCACACAACAGAGAAGAGGAACCTTTGTTTAACGCTCCATGTTTCCCAAACTTATTTGCCCATAAAACTGTTTTTGCGAGTTGCTCCTATTAGCATCCCTCAGAACTAGAGTTCCGCAGATTAAAAAAACAAACCTGTTGCCATCAAGTCTATTCCGACTCATGGCAACCCATGTGTTACGCTGGAAATGCTAACTGAGGAATTACCCTTTCTTTAACGAGAGAGTCTACACCTTACCACAGGATGCCTTCAGTAAGGAGGCAGCCACCTTAACCCTCCCAGCAGAGAAGCCAATTTTCAGATGTCCAATCAGTAAAACTTTTTCTAGAAAACAGCCAAATGTGCCTATAATTTCAGCAAATATAAAGATACACTATATCCATTTCCATTCTGATTCGTAGCAACCCTACAGGACAGAGAAGAATTGCCCCATAGGGTTTCCAAGGAGCGGCTGCTGGATTCTAATTGCTGACCTTTTTGTTTAGCAGCCAAGCTCTTAAACATTGCACCACCAGGGCTCCAATATACACTATATTTATATAATATTTATACAGACGTTGCTGTTGTTAGGTGCTGCTGAGTCGATTCCGACTCATAGTGACCCCCTGTGACAGAGTAGAACTGCCCCACAGGGTTTCCCAGGCTGTAATCTTTACAGGAGCAGATCACCAGGTCTTTCTCTCCTGAAGATGCTGGGTGGGTTCGAAGCGCTAACCTTTAGGTTAGCAGCCAAGCGCTTAACTACTACGCCAACAGGGCTCTTTTTGTGTATTAACATTAATATCTAAAATGTAAATGAATAAGTAAATCACCCCTCTGGGTTCCTAACAGGCCTGCCATGGATAATTCTAGTAAACGTGGCACATGGGGTATGCACAATAAATAATAAAGCCCTTCCATTCGAGGGAAGCAACAGAGAGGAATTGTTGTCAGTTACCGCTGAGTTGACTCCGACTCATGGCAACCCCATGTGTGTCAGAGTAGAACTGTGCTCCATTGCGTTTTCAAGGCTGTGACTTTCGGAAGCAGACTGCCAGGCCTGTCTTCCCAGGTGCCTCTGCGTGGGTTCGAAACACCAAACTTATGGTTAGCAGTTCAGTGTTTAACCATTTGCACCACCCCCGGACTCCAGAGAAAGAATTAGACTAAGCTCTAACCCCAACTCTGTTACCAGCTTGTGACGTGGGCAATTTCCTTCCTTCCCCTGGGGAGGGGTGTGGTGGAGAGGGCGAAATGAAGATGAGCCAATGGGAGCCCTGTGTGAGAGCCAGGAGCACTATGAAAATGCTAGGGGTTGTCACCTCCCACGTTCAAGTCTCTTGCTTTGAAAAAAGTCTGTCTTCCCTTCCCTCATTAGCAAGAAAAGCTTATCATTTCTAAGACATTAAGAACAAAAGCGATGTTTGCTCCTAACTCTTATAATGGGCTTCCTTTTTAAAATCCAGAGTTAAAAAAAAAAAAGGGAGTTAAAAAAAGAAAATCGAGTTAGCGAATGCTCTAGAAACAAAAAGTGTCTCCAAATCTCTTGGGCCCGGTGTTATCCTGATACATATTCCTCATGGAATGATGTTTTCCCCAGACCCCTGCCAAACCAAAAACCAAACTCGTCCTGTCAAGTCAATTCTGACTCATAGCGACCCTACAGGACAGGATAGAACCGCCCCATAGGGTTTCCTAGGCTGCAATCTTTATGAAAGCAGACTGCCACATCTTTCTCCCATGGACTGGCTGGTGGGGTCAAATCGAAGGGCCAATCTTTTGGTTAGCAGCCAAGTGCTTAACCACTGTGCCATCAAGGCTCCCTTGACACCTACACCAGGGCTCCCGAATATTCCTCTATAAAGTTAGTCAAACTTCCTTCACGCTCAAAGTGCCCCGGGGAGCGAACTATCGCACCTGCAAATCACAGCAGTGGTTTCCTCACTGGTGCGAATTTGGGGGCTTGGAAGGACGACCTCTCCAGGGCCATGCCAAACCCGCCCACGGAGCACTGGCAGCATAAGGAGAACTGAATCCACTTCTAACCACAAGTTGCACACATTTGGGGGATAAGGAAGTGGGAAAACCCAACAGAGGGTGGGACAGGTGCATCCGGGCGGTATGAAGGAAAAAAAGGGGGAAGGGGGAACACAGGCACACGCTCCCGCCCCCAGCCCCCAGAACAGATGTCCTCCTGACCAGACTCCTACATACAGGTGGTCCTGACGCTTAAAGGCCTTGCTGCAGATTTTGCAAACGTGCTTCCTTTCCTGGCTGTGTGTCAGGTAGTGCTTGCTAAGAGAACTGGCGCTGCTGAACACCTTCCCGCAGAGGCTGCAGTCCAGGAGTGGGTTTTGAGGGGAGCTGTGCTGCCGCTTTCCTCTCCGGGCACTCCCAGATGTGGCCCTGCCTCCTTCGTCCGCCTCTTTAGGCACCTTAAGCGCACCTAGCCCCAGGTCTAAACAGAGGGAGAAAGCACAGGTTATAGACATCCGGGGACATCAAAGAGCACACCTAAAGCACTCTACAATGCTCAGAGCCACTGACTGGGTAGAGCCAGCTGTGGACGTGCACTCCAACCTCAGCAGCTGTCTATGCCCAGAGAGCAAAGTTTCGGGGCAGGCAAATGAGTGGGTGCCCTGGGCAGGCCGCACCTGTGGGACTGCGCCCAGTCCTGATGCCACGCTCAGAGGACGGTGACCATGTGAAGCGCTTCCAGGGTAGGGGACCAAGACGGGCAGGGGGTTATGACACCATCAGTTGGAGCTCTCAGGAAGGAAATCAGGAAATACACGGTGAAATCCGTGAGAGCCGGAACTCAGTGAGACTGTCCTGTTTTTCTGGGTCTTGCAAGCTTTCTCCCTTTGACACGGTGCAGTCTTACCACTTTTCTATCGCTCATTTTAGTGGAAAATATTTGAGTTTTCCTTCTCTGACAGGTTTCCACCTTACACAGGCTCCCGCTTTTGCAGGTTTTACTGTATATAATCCACAGCCTTGGGAAAGTATAAATCCTTTCACTCAGCCAATTCTACCTTTGTGTTTTCAACTGTAGATTTGTACAAAGGTTTAGCTGCAAGAATGTTCACTACAGCACTGCTTTCCTGGGTGAAACGTTAGAAACAACCTACTGTCTGACAAGAGGGCAAGCAGGTGGCTGCATTATGGTTTAAGTGGACTCTGACATAAGCATTTAAAACAAAACTGTAGAAATAGATTTGATGGCACGAAAGGATGTTCATGCTATCCTAGTAAGTGACAAAAATGTAGCATGTTGCAAAATGGAACTATCCTAGTTTTTAAGAGAGAACAATTATAGAAAACAGACTGAGAGAATGGGATTGACTGGTAGGAGTGTAGGTAATTTTTATATTCCTCTTTTTGTTTACCTAAATTTTCCATGTTTTCATTAATATGATAAATATAAAGAATTCCTTGGGTAAAATTATTTTTAGAAAAAACAGTTGCCATAGAATCAACTCCAACTCATGGCGACCCCATGTAGAACTGTGCTCCAGAGGGTTTTCAGTGGCCGATTTTTTTGAAGTAGATTGCCAGGCCTTTCTTCCAAGGTGCCTCTGGGTGGACTTGAACCTCCAATCTTTCGGTTAGCAGCTGAGCAAGTTAACTGTTCACACAATCCAGGGACTCCTGGGTAAAATGATGAGGGTATTTTCACAAATCATGTCATCTGAGGAAAAGTTGAAGAAACTGGGAATGTTCAAATGGGAGAAGAGAGATGTCTTTAAATACTTGAAGGGCCAGCATGTAGAGGAGGGAGCAGACTGCTTTTGTCTTGTTCCAAGGGGCAGAGTTAGGTTTGGTGAATGAAGATTAAAGGGAAGCATTTAGGAGTAAAGCGCACTGATGTCTGCAACTTACTTTGCATCAAAAACTAAGATGGAACAGCCTAGTACTGGTACAACAACAGACACATAGACCAATGGAACAGAAGTGAGAGCCCAGACGTAAATCCACCCATCTATGAGCAGGTGACATTTGACAAAGCCCCAAAGTCCATTAAATGGGGGAAAAGACAGTCTCTTTAACAAATGGTGCTGGCATAACTGGATGTCCATCTGTAAAAAAAAAAAAAAAAAAAAAAGAAACCGGACCCATACCTCACACCATACACAAAAACTAACTCAAAACAGATTAAAGACCTAAATATAAAATCTAAAACGATAAAGATCATGGAAGAAAAAATAGGGATAATGCTAGGGGCCCTAATATATGGCATAAACAGAATACAAACCATAACTAACAATACACAAACACCAGAAGAGAAACCAGATAACTTGGAGCTCCTGAAAATTAAACACTTATGCTCATCGAAAGAGTAAAAAGAGAACCTAGAGACTGGGAAAAAAAATTTGGCTACAACACATCCAACAAGTCTCTAATCTCTAAAATCTACAAGATACTGCAACACTTCCACAACAAAAAGACAAATAATCCAATTTAAAAAATGGGCAAAGGATATGAACCAACACTTCACCGAAGAAGACATTCAGGCAGCTAATAAAACACATGAGGAAATGCTCGGGGTCATTAGCCATTACAGAAAGGCAAATCAAAACTACAATGAGATACCATCTCATGCCAACAATATTAGCACTAATCAAAAAAACACAAAATAACAAATGTTGGAGAGGTTGTGGGGAGACTGGAACTCTTATGCACTGCTGGTGGGAATGTAAAATGGTATGACCACTTTGGAAAACGATATGGCACTTCCTCAAAAAGCCAGAAATAGAAATACCATACAATCCAGCAATCCCACTTCTAGGAATATACCCTAGAGAAATAAGGGTTGTCACATGAATAGACATATGCACAGCCATGTTCACTGCAACACTATTCACATAGCAAAAAGATGGAAACAACCTACATGTCCTTCAACAGATGAATGGATAAACAAATTATGGTACACATACACGATGGAATACTCTACACAATGATGAAAAACAATGATGAATCTGTGCAACACCTCACAACCTGGATGAATCTGGAGGGCATTACGCTGAGTGAAGTAAGTCAGTCACAAAGAACAACTATTGTATGAGACCACTATTAAAGAACTCAAGAAAAGGTTTACACACAGAAAAAATCATTATTTAATGGTTACGAGGGTGGGGAGGGAGGAGAAGAGGAAATCACTAACTAGATAGTTGACAAGTGTCAACTTTGGTGAAGGGAAGGAAAACATACAACATAGAGGAAGTCAGCACAACTGGACCAAGCAAAAGCACAGAAGTTTCCCAGACACATCCAAATACATTGAGGGACTGAATATCTGGGGCTGGGGCGTGGGGACCATAGTCTCAGGGGACATCTGGGTCAACTGGCATAACATAGTTCATTAAGAAAATGTTTTACATCCCACTTTGGTGCGCAGTGTGTGGGGTCTTAAAAGCTTGTGAGTAGCCATCTAAGATACATCTATTGGTTCCATCCTATTCGGAGCAAAGGAGAATGAAGAAAACCAAAGATACAAGGAAAATATTAACCCAAAGGACTCAAAGGACCACATGAACCAGAGCCTCCACTAGCCTGAACCCAGAAGAACTAGATGGTGCCCAGCGACCACCACTGATCCCTTGACAGGGATCACAACAGAGAGTCCTGGACAGAGCATGAGAAAAATGTAGAACAAAATTCAAATTTGCAAAAAAAGATCAGACTCACTGGTCTGACAGAGACTGGAGGAAGCCCTGAGACTATGGCCCCCAGACACTCTGCTAAATCAATACTGAAACCCCTCCCAAAGCCCACTGTTCAAAGATTAGACAGACCTATAATATGGGCAAATGCTGTATAAATTTCTCAGCTTCTCTATATACTTAAAATTTTTCATAATAAAATTTTTGGGGAAAAACCAAAAAAAAAAAAAAAAAAAGATTAAAGGGAAGTGCAAGGGCCATGAACACAAGGACTCTGCCTTACTGATATGTTCCCAGCTCCCAGAATTCCTATGCCGGTACTTAATAACTTTGGTGAATGATAATGGAATATTTTTCTACCCCCTAGCCGGTCTGGAAAATGGATCAGGGTTGCCTTATGAGATGGTGAGTTTAGAAGTCACCATTTATCTGGGAAACTGCAGAGTCAAGAATCCAATAGGCCAGGGCATTGGGAGAAGGGGGTATTTGCACTAAAGGACTCAAAAATGCTAGTTCTCTGTGGCTTATGAGAGGCAGTGTGCCAGCCATAGCAGAAAGGAAGCCGGACTGGGTGTCCCGAGGCCTGGACTCTCATCCTAATTCTGCCTCTGGCCTTGGGCCATTTGTCACTTAACTTGCCTGGCCTTCCTCCACCTCCTATGGGAGATTACTGGGACAAGCAGTTGAGTGACATCAACCACTTAAACAAGAAAAAACAGGACTCCCTTCAGGGAAAGTTCCCAGTCTCGCTAAGTTACTTTAAAATGCTAACTGAATTATATGACTATTAACCTATATTTATTTCTAATGTCTCCAATATTTTAAATTTGCAAGCTGTCTAAAATTTAATATTGATATGAAATGGGAGTCTTACTGTACTTTCCAATTGTCCCAATCTCATTTGGTCAAGAAGTCATCTTTATGATATTATGGTATTACTATATATATATTTGGGTTTGGTGTTGAGCTTTCTGTTATATAGATCTATCCCCTGAGCTGTGCTACACTGTTTTAATTATTGTGGCTTTATAAGATGTTATGATATCTATTAGAACAAAGAGGAAATTAAAAAAAAAAAAAACCAAACTCATTGCCATTGAGTTGATTCTGACTCATAGCAACCCTACAGAGGAAACAGACATTTAAAATTTATAATATTTTTATTCAGGAAAAAAAGGAGGTCTCTCATTTATTCAAATCTGTTCTTGGTGAAATATTCCTTTGTGAAGTCTTAAAATGTTTCCTCCTGTGTAGGTCCTACACATTTATGGTTAAATTTACTACCAGATAGTTTATATTTTGAGGTCCTCAGAAATCTATTTCCCTTATATTGTTGACTACTGCGGGTATACAAAAAAGCCATGGGTTTCTGTACTTTAAATACTAATACCTAAATACAGTAATTAAACTCTCTTCTTTGTTCAAAAAAAATGCTAACTAAAGTAACTGTGTTGTTTTTAAAAATTGGCAAGGACACTGAAAAGTAGGCCAACTGAGCCACTGGCCCTAGAAGCCACCCACTCTCCCTAGAAAGCCGTGCCGTAAAAGCTGTTTCTGTGCTCTGACCACGTAAACCTACTTTGGGGAGTATGTTCAAGAAACTAACCCAAAAGAAAACACAATATATACAAAGTTGTTCACTGAGGCACTGTAACAGTCCAACAAGTAAGAATAGGGTCTAACAACAAAAAGGAATAGCTATTAAAATGACAACTGTATGGTCTAACTTCACTTATGAAAGCAAATACAGTCAGTTCCAAAAACTCAGAATTATACACTGCAAAACTATTTTAAAATGTTACATCTCTGCAAAACAGTATCTGTCTGAGCAACTCTAACCAGGTTTTTAAGGATCTACATGTGGAAGCCAGGGTGGGTTTCTTCCTTGCTTACTGCTTTTCCTTGCTTTCCAAGTTTTCTTTAATAAACTAGCACAGTGAGAGCCAGAATTCTGCAGGACTGCCTTGTTTTTCCGGGTCTCGCAAGTTTTCCGCCTTTGACAGGCAGTCTTACCACTTTTCTCTCTCCTTTTAGTGGGAAATATTTGAGTTTTCCTTCTCTGAGAGGTTTCCATCTTACATGGGTTCTGGCTTTCACAGGTTTTACTACTTTTCTAATTAAAAAAAGAAGTATGAATATATACTTACATGGACCTGAATGTAAGTTACAAAAATGTAAAGATTTGTTAAAATTTAACATCCAGTGGATTCTTTTCTTTTCACATAAGATAAACACTTCAAGTTTAGAAGAGATTAGGAAAAGCTGAATTTGATTGAGGACTTGGAATACAGGCAGTCCCTGGATTACGAATGAGTTCCGTTCCTAAGTCTGTCTTTAAGTCAAACTTGTACATAAGTTGGAACAGTTAGGTACAGTTCATATCTAAATCAGTTAGTCAAACGTTTGTCTTAGTATGTAGTATGTAGTGTACCTTTCTATGCATAAAAAAATTAAAGAAACATTTCCAGATACACTAAAATATTTTTAATGATACATAAACAATAATAATAATGTTTTGAGGCATGCTGCAAAGTAGTGCCCATTTGTTATTATGAATCATTGTACGTACCTCAAATTGTTAACATAATAGGCTTTACAGGGGTTGGTTCATAACTACAGGTTGTACAGATGTTCATAACCCAGGAACTGCCTGTATTTTGGGGAGCTCACAGTCTTAGGAAAATCTGATGAAAGCTAGAGATTTCTCTGCCCAGCAAAACGCACACTTACTCGCCACGACCAGTACTTCTAATGTAATTTCTGTGGCTCAGGTTGGGAACCCGAATTACTGTACCCCTAGGCCTGGCCCGGTGCCTGCAACACTGTGGATGTCCCGTACAATGTCCCAAGACTCTAGGATTTCATACTCAGCTGTCGTTCCAAGGCGGTGACAAGGCTTTCGCTTTGTATGCTACATCTTGTGTGGAGTGCCGGGGGACAGGCTCAGAAGATTTTCTTTTAGCAAGTCATTGGGTCGTTTCTTGACCTGTTTATCCAAATGACCATTAATAACCCTTTTGAAGGGCCAGGGTTTTCAGATGTGGTCTTCCCTGTGCATGATGTGATTTTAAGTATCAAAAAGCTCTAGCTCAACCAACGAAGCTCAGCAACTGACATGAATCGGGTTTAACAACAAAAACAAAAAAAACGAATTTACCCTCTTGGGGTAGCCTACCGGCAACCCAAAAGGAGATTCAAAAAGGTTATTTAATAATTTCGTTAGTTCTCTCTGTGCTCCTCTGCTGCTGAAGAGAAGGACTTAGAACTGAATCAATGAGATGTCTAAAATTAAATATAACGATATTGGTAAAAAATAGTATCTGCCCAGTGCTTTACGGTTTACGAAGCGCTTTACATTTGCTTCTTCTTTTGATCCTTATTGCTATTACTCTGGGAGGAAGCAGAGTGGATAATATAGTTTTTCCCACTTTACAGATGAAGACACTGAGGCTTAGGAAGGTTATACAACTGAAGACCAGAATGGACAGGACCCAGTTCAGTCCAGGAAAGTGGAGAGAGACTAGAAATGTGGTGGTGGTGGTGTTGTGTCCCGTGGTGTCAATTTTGACTCATAGTGACCCCATGTGACAGAGCAGAACTGCCCCACAGGGTTTCCTAGGTGCTAATGTTTACAGAGCAGATTGCCAGGTCTTTCCTTCCGTGAAGTGCTGGGTGAGTTCAAACTGCCAACCTTTTGGTTAGCAGCCGAGCACTTAACTGTCGTGCCACCAGGGCTCCTTCTGAAACATTTGAAGGTAAAACCTGCCTGCACAAAAGATTAGGCCGTCCCCAAACATTCCAATTTCTCAATATTATCCCTGAGGTTTAGCGTTCAAACTCCTTTATCTAGGATGTTGGGAACAATTCCCAAGTATAAAAAAAGATGACCGTCCCCTATTCACCCGAGGAAGAGGAAAACTTTCTTAACCAATCCCTAGCTAGCCATGGGAACTTTCAAAGGTCCCACCAGGCCTTGGAGCCCGTGGACAGCCTCACCTTGTAAGGAAGTCTGTGACTCCGGGTCCGTGTACTCCTCCAGCAACTTCACAGAATCACTGTCCTTCCCCGAGTACAGGGACACGGCATCCAAATTGTCCTCAAGCACCTCGCTGGGCATGTCAGATGCTGGCAGACTGGGGTCCAGGCCCAAACTGCTCAGGCCGGCATAGAGCAAGTCTCGTGTGTTGGGACCCAGGTCTCGGGTGAGGGTGTCGCTGCAGTTGAGCCCTTGGCTCTCGGAGAAGGAAGGGAGGTGCATCTCAGATGGAAGGGCACCCTCATCCTCGAGGTTGTACTGCTCCATAGCTCTCTGCTGCTGGGTCTTGGCCAAGAGCTGCTCTACAGATAGGCAGGGTCACTTGAGGAGGCGAGTCAGAGAGAGCCCTGAATGGCACCTAATGCCTAAAAATGAACAAGGAAGACTCAAAATGATGATATAGCAATAAACCACGGTGGGCAGAGCATGGACTTGGAATTCAAACTGATCTGTGTTTGAGTCCGTTCTCTGTCACTTAATAGCCATGCAACCTGGTACAAGTAAACTGAAGCTCTGAGCTTCAGTTTCTTCATCTATAAATTGGGTATAAGCCTAACTCCAACGTAAGGTTATCAGAAGAAATAAACGAAAGGACCTCCAACAACATGGTGGACCGAACCCCAACTATGTTGTTGTTCGCTGCCATTGAGTCAATTTCGACTCATGGTAACCCACGTGATAGAGCACAACAGCCCCACAGGGTTTCCTGGGCTGTAATCTACGAAAGCAGACTGCCAGGTCTTTCTCCTGCAGAGCTGTCGGGTGGGCTCGAATTGCCAATCGTTTGGTCAGCAGCCGAGCGCTTTAACTGTTGTGCCAACAGGGCTCCTTTATTCAACTATAAATATATAGAAATATGACAAAAGATCACTTTTAATACATAGCCAAGCTCAAAAAACGGGGGTGGGGAAAGGGGGAAAGTTCTGGAAACGATGAGAAAACTCAAAGCCAGAGATGTAAGCTCAAGTTCGGTTCAAGAGGAAAAGTCGGCTCAGATGTGGGGCCTAAAACTGTGCTGTCCAAAATGTGGCCACAAGTCATGTGTGGCCCTGAAGCACTAGAATGTGACTGGTCCAAACTGAGGTGTGCTCAGAGTGTAAAATACAAGCTGAATTTGGAAGACTGAGTACAAAAACAGAGAGCAAATTTAATAATTTTTATATTGATTATATGTCAAAATAACAATGTTTAAACATAATGTGGTATTGAAATTGGTGTCACTGGGTGGTGCAAACAGTTAACACGCTCAGCTGCCAACTGAAAGGTCTGAGAAGACTTGGGATTCTCAGAGCTTTTTGGATTTCCAAATAGCAGAGAAGGGATTGTGGATCTGTAGACATTTATATTCTGAGGTAAAATGAATTTCTCTATCAATTCCAAAGTTTCTTTTACAGTGCTACTATAAACTTTTCCCATCCTATACACCAATAAAGAGAACTACGAAAAGGAAATCAGGAAAACAATACCACCATTTATAACAGCCCCTAAAAAAATAAAATACTTAGGAATAAATCTAACCAGGGATGTAAAAGACCTATACAAAGAAAACCATAAAACCCTACTGCAAGAAACTAAGCGAGACCTACATAAATGGAAAAACATACCATGCTCATGGATAGGTCGACTCAACGTTGTGAAAATGTCAATTCTACCCAGAGCAATGTACAAATACAATGCAATCCTGATCCAAATACCAACAGCATTCCTTAATGAGATGGAAAAACTAATTATTAACTTTATAGGGAAAGGAAAGAGACCCCAGATGAGCACTACCGAAGAAAAAGAATAAAGTAGGAGGACTTGCACTACCTGACCTCAGAACCTACTTTACCATCTGGGAAAGGATATAAATATGTTGCTGTGATGCTGAACACACCTATATTGTGCGTGTGTGTGAAAATGTATGCATATTTTCAAAATATGTATATTTTGACACACACAACAAAGCAAATCCCCTGGGCCAATACTGAACTTACTCTTATTCTGTTAACAAATAAATTCAACTCAACAAGAGTTTTAGCACCTTCCATGTACACAGCAAGACACCCTGATGGTGCAATGGTTATGCACTCAGCTGCTAACTGAAAGGTTGGTGCTGAAAACCCACCAGCAGCTCCACAGGAGAAAGACCTGGTGATCTGCTCCCATAAAGATTATAGCCTAGGAAACCCTATGGGGCAGTTCTACTATGTCACATGGGGTCACTGTGAGTTGGAATCAACTCAATGGCACCCAACAACAACAACAACATGTACTGAGCAGAGACCCTGGGCGGTACAAACGGTTAACATGCTCAGCTGCTAACCAAAAGGTTGGAGTTTGAGTTTACCCAGAGGTGCCTCAGAGAAAAGGCCTGGCGATCTAATCCCAAAAAAACAACCATTAAAAACCCTATGGAGCACAGTTCTACTCTGACACACATGGGACTGCCCAGAGTCAAAGCTGACTAGATGACAACTGGTTATGTGCCGAGCTCCCTGCTAGTCCCTGTAGGGCAGAGTTTGTGGGCCCCTGAAATGTTACAGGCATTCCCAAGGGTCCAAATGTTCTTTCCAACAGTTTTTAAATTTTTGTTTTCATTTTGAGAATAATCTAAAAAGAAAAAAATTCACTATTTGGACCACTGGACAACCACCTTATAACGACATACTACTGTGTAGTTTCAATGTCTGCGTTGTTTCTATTTGCACTAGTGCCAGACAGAATTACTTTAATTGCTACAGGCTAATGAGAAGAAGGTTGAGGTGGATTTAACTTGTAAGAACGCCTTCAAGCTCAAATGCAAGTCAACTAACATTGCTGATGGTGTTAGCTGCTGTCAGGTTGATTGCAACTCATGTCGGCCCCATGTGTGCAGAGCAGAACTGCTCCAGAGAGTCTTCAAGGCCGACCTTTTGGAAGTAGATTACGCCTCTGGATCGGTTCAAACCACCGATCATTCAGCAGGTAGTCGAGCATTTCACTGTTTGCTCTACCCAGGGACTCCGGCCAACCAATACCATGGTACAAACGGAGGTTCTACAGCACTTAAAATTGAGAAAAGGGCGGGAGTACTGAGACTCACAGGGCCTGCTAAAACCAAGAGAGTCCAGTGTGGGGGTCAGCAAAGTACTTATTTCAAGGGGCAGTTTCAGCAAAATAGCATTCCTCTACTTAAGTTAATGTGTAAGGTAGTAATGTAATGTAATTCGAATTACATTGGCTTGGTTGTTTTGTTTGTATTTAATTTCCAAGTTGATTTTGGCTTTATAGCTGCACAGGAGCTATAAGCTTTAGGAATTCATGCCTTGTTTTATTAACGTTTATGTCTTGTTGAATTCTTTAGATTTAAGTCAACACTGGGGACCTGAAGCAATTTTTTTTTTTTAAAAAAAGGCCCTTTATTCCATATTCCACGATACATGGGTAGGGGATACAGGTATTCTCCTGTGAAATGTCACCAATTTTTGGGAAAGTAACCCACCATGGGTTTCTAGCTGCAGAAAGAAATCCACAGTTGACCAGCTGCCATTGAGTCAACCCTGATTCATGGTAGCCCCACGTGTCAGAACAGAATCGTGCTCCACAGAGTCTTCAATGGCTGCTTTTTTGGAAGGAGATCACCAGGCCTTTCTTCTGAGGTGCCTCTGGGTGGACTTGAACCTCTAACCTTTTGGTTAGCAGCCGAGCATGTTAATCCTTTGCACCACTCAGGGACTCCGAGCCCACAGTTAGGTAAATAATATTTACTGTGGTATGGTTTGGAGGGAGGGAGGCAAAAAAGGAAGGGAGGCAGGGAAGGAGCAAGGGAGGGAGGGAGGGAGGGAAGGAAGGAGGAAGGCAGGCAGAAGTCTGAAGGTCCACCTGGCCTACAAAGGTATTTTACTTAGCCTGCAGTGTGTTTAAATATTTTTCAATTGGTTATCAAGTTGAAAAATCTAGAACAGTGCTGCCTGAAAGAACTTTCTGTGCTGGAAGGAATGTTCTAAATCTGCACTACCCAATGTGGTAGCCACTAGCCCACGTGGCAGTTGAGCACTTGACATGTGACTAGTGTAAACTGAAACACTGAATGTTTTTTATTTTATTCCATTTTAGTTTATATAAGTTCAAATTTATGGTCTGATCCACAACCAATCATGGCAATGGTGCAGGACTGGGCAGTGTTTCGTTGTCGTGGATGAGGTCACCATGAGTTGGGTGCTAACTCAACGGCAGATAACAATAACAAGAAGTACAAATTTAAATAGCTACAACTGGCTAGTGTATTGGATTGGACATTACAGATCTAGAGATTTCTCATTAAGATAAGCATTTGCAATGTCTATTAAAAAATCTGAATCTCTGTCAACACTGGGTCCACATTCCTGCAAAGCAACAATTGGCTGGAGCTGAGAAGCTGCAGCTGCCTTCACACAGGGCATGCATGCTCCAGTTTGCCACACTCCTCACTACCCCCCACTGCTCACACCTGCCCACTCCACTCATTTATATGTCCTGCAAGCCCCCTGAAAGCATCTGATTTTTTTACCCTGATTTGTGCAATTTCCCTTGACTAATCCCTCTTTTTGAGGAGCCCTGGTGGCACAATGGTGAAGTGCTCAAGTGCTAACCAGAAGATGGGTGGTTCAAACCGACCAGCTGCTCTGAGGGAGAAAGATGTGGCAGTCCGCTTCTGTAAAGATTACAGCCTAGGAAACCCTATGGGGCAGCTCTACTGTGTCCTATAGGGTCGCTATAAGTCAAAATCGACTCAACAGCAACAAGTTCAGGTTTTTTTGTTTAATCCCTTTTTACTCAGTTCTACCAAATCAAACCCTTCAAAATCAGGCTTGAATCCCACCTCCTCCCAACACAACAAAGTCTAAGATTATTTCTCCTTCCTCTGAACTCAGAGAAGCACTTATCTGACAATCCACTTGCGTTTATTCTAAATGGCCTCGGAATTTAATTATCTTTCAGGTTCTTCTATTTTCCCCAGGCGATAAGCTCCAGGGAGGAGCCCTGGTTGCGCAATGGTTAAGCATACTTGGCTACTACCCAAAAGGTTGGCAGTTCAATCCATTAGCCACTCCATGGGAGAAAGATGTGGCAGTCTGCTTCCATAAAGATCACAGCCTTGGAAACCCTGTGGGGCAGCTCTACTCTGTTGTACAGGGTCGCTACGAGTTGAAACAGACTCGACAGCAATGGGTTTGTTTTTTGTTTTGTTTTTTTATAAGCTCCAGGATGGCTGGGACTCTGTTCTATGTGTCTCAGAGCATCTTGCCCGGCACAGAACTTTGATCACAGAAGGCTCACAGCATCCATTACATTGATGAATGACAGGATTCCATTCGGCCATATCTTTTCCTCTTTGAAAAGCCCCATCCGGCCAGCCTTTTTTTAAAAATGCTTTATGTGCCACCTTCTTTCCTTCTCTGCATCAATGTTACCAGACACAGGGGTGATCAAGTCTGAGTAGCACCAGGCTGTTGGGAACTAGGGGAGAGTAGAGAGATTTGCAGCTTTTACCCAACTACTGTAATGTCTTTCCTTATTTCCCACTCCAAATCTTATTGTAAACTATAGACTTTTCTTTGGCTTACACAGCGTTTAAAAAGAAAAAATTGGATTAGCCACCAATATTAAGAAACGGGAAGATTTTGCCAAAAGATAGAGATTTCTGGCTTCTCTTGAAAATGTATTAGATTTGCTATTCCCTGACAGTAATAAGAGGATAGAGCTAAGGGACAGTGTCTCTGCATAGGATTTATGGCTTCCAGTTCCCGTAAGTCAGCTTCCGTTGTGTCAATTCTGACTCACGGCAGCCCTATGTGTGTTAGAGCAGAACTGCGCTCCATGGTGTTTTCAGTGGTTGATTTTTCAGAAGCTGATAACAGGCCTTTATTCCAGTGTACCTCTGGGGGAACGTGAAGGCAAATAAAATCCAGAGAAATTTAGTAACTTGCCTAAAATCAAACTTAGGATTCAAACCGAGGTAGTTAGAATTCAAAGCCCTCCCACTTTAACCACTCCACATTTGAGTTTGAACAATTAAGGAAGATGCCCTCCTCCAGCCCTGTAACCAACGTATCATTTTAACCAGAAGGTTCATTCATTTCCTCTATCACCCATTTAAACAGTGGATTTAAAGCTTACGCTGAGAAAGGGGAAAACATGGAGAAATCAGAAGGTATACTTCTGTACTTCCCAGGAAAAGTCTCAAGTAGAGATAACCAGCAGCCCTGGTGGCAAAGCGGTTAAGGCTCGGCTGCTAACCAAAGGTCAGCAGTTCAAACCCACCCAGCAGCTCCAAGGGAGAAAAGACCTGGCGATTTGCTCCCGTAAAGATTACAGCCTTGGAAATCCTCTGGGGCAGCTCTACTCTGACCTATGGGGATGCTATGAGTCAGAATGACTACACAACAGGTTTTTAGTTTTAGAGGTAACTAAAGGAGGAAAAGAGTCAGCAAAATTTATCACTCCCCAAAAGCTGACACTACCAGAAAGTGCAATAAGCATTAAAATCTAGAGAAGCAGTTTTCAAAGTGAGGTGGGGGAGGGGGGGGAGAGGGACCCCTAGGGGCCCTCAAGACTCTTTCAGGGAGTCTGCAAGGTCAAAACTATTTTCATAATAATACTCAGATGTAACCTGTCTTTTTCATTCTCAGTGAAGTTTTCCAGAGGCTACAGGACATGTGATACTGCAAGAGGCTGAATACACAAGCAGATATGAGAAGCCAGATGACTGCAAAAATGTAAAGTAAATGCCACTCTTCCCACTACATTTTTTGTTTTCAGAACTAGTTTTTTTTAAATAAAAATGTTATTTATGTTAACGTGCAATGGATTTATTATTGCTATTTTAAAATGAATTCATATATATTTGAAAGCTCATTAAAGTTCTAACACAGCATTTATCAGCAGATATAATTCACAAAAACTCTCTGGGGTCCTCAATAATTTTTTGTAAGTATAAAGGGGTCCTAAAATCAGAAAGTTTGAGAACTGCTGTTCTAAAGAAATAAAGTTCTGTATGTACACGTATGACCACGCACATGTGTATATTTGTGTGTGAACTTAACACTGAACCCTGGGTGGTGCAATGGTTAAGTGGTCAGCTGCTAACTGAAAGACTGGCGGTTCAAGTCCACCTGGAGGTACCTCAGTAGAAAGGCCTGGAGATCGACTTCCAAAAAGTCAGCCATTAAAAACCCTATGGAGTACCTTTCTACTCTGACACACAAGGAGCACCAGGAGTCGGAATCAACTCAACAGCAACTGATTTTTTTTTTTTTTAACACAGAAAACAAACTCTAAACTAAAAATTCCAAACTGGTGGATGGCATTCATGCTTTGTAAGGCCCCCACACTGCTTTTAAATACTTATCAAATTCCTTGTCAACACTGGAAAATCTGAAAATTTTACATTAAAGATAATTTTCTGTCCTCTTCTCAAAAAAAAAAAAAAAAATCAAAAATCTGGCAACACTGAGCTGGCAATTCCACATGGCAACCTTTAGCTGGCGCCACTTAGATAAGACACACATTCTGGTTTACCACAGCCCCCATCACTCCCACCCTTTACCTAACCATCCCCTGTAGGTACATGAGTTACTACCCTGAGCAAGGGAAGGCAAAAGCTTTTTTGCAATAGGCATCAACAGTGAAACATACACCGATCTAAAAAATGTCTGCATTCCTCCAGAGAGGCCAACCTGCACAAGAAATAACCCTCTCCTCTGTCTGACGTCCCAAAGCAGCAACTTGTGTGGTCTCCCCTTTGGCACAGAATACACACCTAATAGAGATTCTTGGATTAGGAACCCTTCTGAGAAAGAAAGGGAGCCATCTGACGAAGTAGGTGTCTTTGGACAAGTGCAAAGTGAAGAAACTCACCAGAGGAGCCACGTGGATCTCCAGGAAATGGGAGAGCCCAGTTTAGGCCCCACAGGGAGGGGGTTCAGGTGACAGTCAGACCACTGACTACTTCCTCCTGAAACACGGGGTGATAAATTCTAAACACTCATCCAATCTCTTTGCCACAATCCACAGCCTTTCCTTCAGGCCCTGAAAGGAAGGGGCACTCAGAATTCAGGTCCCCGAAGAAGCAAGGACACAGGTGTGAAATTGAGGGAGGGGGCAATTTTTGAAGGAAGGAAGAAAGCAACTAAATCTGGGTGGGAAAGAAGAGTCTTGTTAAATGGGAGGGTTTTTTTTTTTTTAATCCCCCTGGGAAGGAATCTGGGGGGTTTTGCTGGGACAAAGCTAACCGGTGTGGAGTAGGGGGGTGGAACTGATTATGAAAAGGTATTTTTCTTGGAGAGATTGCAGGGGGTGGGGGTGTTGGAAAAAGAAATACTAGGCTAGGGAGAAACTGGAAGGACTGGGGTTGGTTTGTTATAAAGGGAGAAACATTCCAAAAAGTAGGACTCTGGATAGGAAGAAATGATTTTTGCCAGAAATCAGGGTAAGCAAAAAAAAATTTTTTTTTGCTAGAGGAAGTTTCTAAAATAAAGGGGAAGCATAATCTAGGGAGATAGGAGAGATTTTTTGTTGTTGTTGTTGAAGATCCTAAGAAGAGCCAAAGCTGGGTCCACTAAACTTGAAAATTGAAGGGTTAGGAGGATTTTTAGTTGAAGGGGCCTGGGAGGAGAGGCCGAATGCAAGGCCCAGATGCAGAAAGCAGAGATCGGGTAGGGCCTGTGGCACGAGGTCGGGCGCTGCGAGGGGGCAGTTGGGATCTGCGGGGCGTAAAAGAAAAGAAAATGGGGTGCAGCAGAGCAGGAGCCCCTGAGGAGAATCTTCTCCACCCGGAAAGGGCTGCGGGGGTGCAGCCGGAGCCCGGAGCTGTTGGGCTGCAGGAGGTGCGTGCGTGACGCGGGATGGGGGCGATGCCCGCCGCGCCCCTCGAAAGGCGGGGTGGGCCCCTCTAAAAATGAATATATAAACGAATTAGATTTTAAAACTGGGGGAGGGGGTTGAAAAATGAGGAAGGAGCGGGAAAGGGGGGGTAGGGAGGAAGGGGAGGGGCAGGGACAGCAGCAACCGGGTTTTACCCGCCCCGGGGGCTCGCGCGCCGGGCCTCGTGCCTCGCGCCTCGCGGGGCTCCCAGCGGCCCCCCCGCCGCCCGCACCCGCTCAGCGCGCACGCGCAGCCCGGCCCGTCCCCTGGAGTGCCCTGCTCACCCGCGGCCTGGGTGCGCGTGCATGGCCGTGGGCAGCCCTGTGCCGCCCAGGGCGGCCTCGAGCCCGATCGCGCGCAGCCCGGATTCCCGGCGCGTGCCGCCTGGCTGCGCAGGCCCTGCGGCCGCGGGGGGGGCGGGGCGCGCGGGGGCGGAGCTTGTCGCGGTCAGGTGACCCGCGGCGGGCGGGAAAGGAGGCGGTTGGTCGCCATTTTGGGAGGCCGGCGGTTGAGGGCCTAAGAGAGGGGAGGCGGAGGCGGGGAAGGGGATGCGGGGAGGGGGAGGTGCCGGGCTCGGACGGCATCTGAATACAGGCGTGCCGGGAGGCTAGTGGCTCTGGCCGTTACTTGAGGGCAGCGTTAGAACTCAGTGGTTGGGCGCAGCCAGTGGGCTGTAAATGGATCACTGCGAGCCTGCAAGGGGGAAGCAGACCAGAAAACGCCATTACGGGGTTATGGTGCCCAGTCATGCATCCTGCGTGTTCCTGAGGACGGTGTGGCAGAGGGCAGCAGACACAAAGATATGCCCTTCGGGAGTTGATGGGCTTGAAACCCACAAAAAGGAGCCTGACCTGGTCCTCTTGTCAGACGCTGAGTCTCGTGGGCGCAGCTCTGTGCTGAACTGTGTTGTGGGAGACACAGAAACAGGAAAGAGTGGTGGCCTGGGGGAGCTGACTGGTCGAGGAGTTTGAACCCTCCAACAATTTAGAAGGGGGATTTATTCTTTACAAGAAGGAAGGCTAAGAAAAATTGAAGGCTGGACATGTATTGAGACCCAAAGTAGTTTAGTGGTTGCTTGGGGTTGAGGAAGCCCTGGTGGTGCAGTGGTTACAGAGCTGGAGTGCTAACCAAAAGATTGGCAGTTCGAATCCACCAGCAACTCCTTGGAAACCCTATGGGGTAGTTTTACTCTGTTGTATAGGGCCACTGTAAGTCGGAATCATACTTGATGGCAACGGCTTTGGTTGGGGAGTTGGAAATGGGATTAACTGTAAACCACATGAGGGATCTTACTGAGGTGATGGAAATGTTCTCAAACAATCATGGTGATGGTTGCACGACTTGGTAAATTTACCAAAAAAAATCATTGAATTGTACACCTGTAATTGGTGACTTTTATGGTATGTAAATTGTTGTTGGGTGCCATTGAGTCAATTCTGACTCATAGTGACCCCATGTGACAGTAGAACTGCCCCATAGGGTTTTCTAGGCTGTAATCTTTACAGAAGGAGCCCTGATGGCACAGTGGTTAAGCACTTGGCTGCTAATCCAAGGGTTGGCAGTTTGAACCCATCAGCCACTCCTCCAGTCTTGTACGGCCTTGTAGGTCATGCTAAAACCAGCTGTCATTGAGTCGATTCTAACTCATAGCAACCCCTGTGTGTCGTACAACTGTGCTCCATAGGGTTTTCAATGGCTGAGTTTTCAGAAGTAGATTTCCAGGCCTTTCTTCTGAATGGACTCAAACCACCAACCTTTCAGTTAGCAGCAAGGATGATAACGATTTGCACCACCCAGGAACTTTGGGTCATGCTAAGACAGAAATTAAAAACCTAGAAATAATTTAATAGGGAGTCTTCATTGATTCAGCAAACATTGAAAAATATTGTCAGCTGGGTAATCCATCCCCTTGATGGAGGAAACAAGGACCCTGGCCACCAGATGAGAGTTAAAGAGCATAACTTAGGATCCTGAAGCAAGTAGTGTAGACACCTTTCTGTCCTTTGATAAACATTGAACACTCGATAAATGGAGACAGACGATACTTGGAACACATAACTCACGTAAAAGATCACTCATACCAACCCAGTAGGACAGAGTAGAACTGCCCCATAGAGTTTCCAAGGAATGGCTGGTAGATTCAAACTGCCAACCCTTTTGGTTAGCAGCCATAGCTCTTAACCACGCTGCCACCAGAGCGCCACATAAAAGATTAGCAGTCAGAATTCTTTTCAAAAGTTTTGCAAATTGATGAAACAACCCCATAGAAAAATGAATAAAAGATATGAAGAGGTGCTTCATACATGAAGAAACATATGACAAGGGAATGCAAATTAAAACCACAGAGACCATGGCACACCCACCCGTTTGGCCAAATTTAAATTTTCTTTTTTTTTTAAATCAGATGGAGCAGGGGAAACTCATGCTGTAGTGGTAACAGGTAAAACTGGTACAGGCACATTGCAGTGCAATTTTTGCCTGATAGAATAAAATTGAAGATTTTTTTTTAACATGCCCCGTGTCCCTGCAAATCCCACACCCAGGGGTTGAGTCTACAGAAACTCTTGCCTGTATGCCCCAGATGTACCCAATTATAGTCATAAGCAACTGTGTTTTTAAGAGAAAGGAAAAAAAAAAAAAAAAGGAGGAAAGAAAGACTTGGATTGGATCCTGGAACAGAAAAAGGATATTAGTGGAAAAACTAGTGAAACCTCACTAAAGTCTGGAATTTAGTTAATAGCAAGGTATCACTGATGGTTTCTTAGGAACTCTGGTGGCGCAAAAGGTTAAGTGCTTGGCTGCTAACCGAAAGGTTGGCGGTTCAAACCCATCATCAGCTCTCCAGTAGAAAGACTTGGTGACCTGCTTTCGTAAAGATTATAGCCTAAGAAACTACGGGGCTGTTCTACTCTGTCACATAGAGTCATACGGTTGCTGTGAGTCAGAACTGACTGTACCACACCTAACCACAACAACAATATTGGTTTCTTAGTTTCAACAAATATATCATGGTAATATTAGATGTTAACATTAGGGAAAGAGTCCCTGGGTGGTGCAAATGGTTAAGCACTCAACTACCAGCCAAAAGTTGGCAGTTTAAACCCAACCAGAGGTGCCTTGGAAGACAGGGCTTATCATCTGCTTCGAAAAGGTCACAGCCTTGAAAACTCTATGAAGTAGTTCTACTCTGCACGCATGGGGTCACCATGAGTCTAAATTGACTCAACAGCAACAACAACAAGCATTAGGGGAAACTAGGTGAGAAATTTACAAGAACTCTGTGTAGTATCTTTGCAACTTCCCTATAAATCTAAAATTATTCTGAAATTAAAACTTTAGTTAAGAAAAAAGAAAATGTCCACCCACAAGTGACTGGATAAATTGTATCTTTATTGAATGGAACATTAATACAGCATTAAAATTAAATACATTGCAGTTAACCACACATACAAATGTGCTTCCATTTGCTTATAAAGTTTCAAAAACCAGGCAAAGTAAACAAACAATCATTGGCCAGGTCTGTGTTCAGTGTATCAATGGTCCTTATAGCAACCCTAGGGGTTATTCCCCACTTTTTTTTTTTTTTTTGGTAATAGAACATTTGCCAAGTAAACATTTTTTACACGTACAGTTCAGTGGCACCCATTACGTTAATCATGTTGTGCAATTGTGGTGCAGTGAATTACTCAATATGGCCTTTCTAGGCATAGTCTTTGTGACTCCCACACAATCATTGTGTGGGACTATGCAAATAGGTGCTTGTTGCCCACCAAGGGGATTGGACAGCTTTTTGCTAATGCAAATAAGGTGTATGAAACCTGTGATGGTTAAGATTGTGTGTCAGCTTGGCTGGGTTATCATTTTCAGTGGTTTGGCAGTTATGTAATGATGTAATCTGGCAGTTATGTAATGATGTAGTCATTCTCCATTTTGTGGTCTGATGTAATTGTCCTCCATTTTGTGATCTAATTATCCTCTATTTTGTAATGTGTTGTAAATCCTAGCCTCTATGCCTGTGGTTATGGTCCCACTTGGGAGTGAGTTGTCTGTTATGTTAACAAGGCAGGATTAGGGTGGGATGTGTCTTGCATCACTGCCTTACTAAACGGTGTGACTCAAGTCACCACCCTTACGCCAGTCACCACCCTTACCACCCTTATTCACGTCATGCCCTTGCATGACCTTGCTCAAGTAAGGGGAGTTTCCTTAAAGGTGTGGTCTGCATCCAATATATATGAATGCTCTGGCAAAGTTCTCACTCTTGCTCTGGATCCTGCACCCAGCTCATCATCATCTGACCTCCAGTTCTTGAACTCAGGCCAGCAGCCTGGCTGTTAGAGATGATGAAGTGGTGCAGCAGTTTGGAAAAATCGGACATTTGGAACATCTTTAACCTCTGCCTCATAGGAACCAGCTTTGTGCTGATCCTTATAAATTATCCATTCAGCAACCATCACCAGTATCTGTTGCCATGTTTTCCATCACTGTAAACAGATAACTCAATGCTTCCTAAACAATAACTCCCCTTTTTCACCCTCCCTCCTATCTCTAGTAAACCCACTGCTTCAAGTAAATTCCAACTCATAGTGATCCTATAGGACAGAGTAGAACTGCCCCATAGGGTTTCCAAGGCTGTAATCTTTACAGAAGCAAACTGCCACGTGTTTCTCCCATGGAGCTGCTGGTGGGTTCAAACCACCAACCTTTCAGTTAGCAGCTGAGCACTTAACCACTGCACCACCAGGGCTCCCTCCTGTCCCTGGTAACCACTAATAAACTTCGGTCTCTATGCATTTACCTTTTCTAGATATTTCATATAAGTGGGATCATACAGTAATTTGCCCTTTTGTGAGTGACTTACTTCTCCCAGCTTAATGTTTTCAGGGTTCATCCATGTTGTGACACACATCAGAACTTCATTTGTCTTTCTGGCTGAATAATGTTCCATGGTTCAGACCTACAACTGCTACCCAAAAGGTCAGCAGTTCAAATCCACCAGCAACTGCTTGGAAACCCTATGGGGCAGTTCTACTCTCTCCTATAGGGTCACTATGAGTTGAAATCTACTTGAAGACAATGGGTTTGGTATGGATGTATCACATTTTGTTTATCTGTTGATCTGTTGGAGCCCTGGTGGTATAGTGGTTAAGAGCTATGGCTGCTAACAAAAAGGTCAGCAGTTGGAATCTACCAGCAGCTCCTTGGAAACCCTATGGGGCAGTTCTGCTCTGTCCTATAGGGTCGCTATGAGTTGGAATTTACTTGAAGGCAGTGGGTTCTCTAGGGCTGGGAGGGAGTGTGAAAAGGGGAGTCATTGTTTAGGAAGCACTGAGTTATATCTGTTTCTCAATCAGGTCTTAAAAGCTTGCAAGAGGCCATCTAAGAAGCAACTATTGATCTCTTTCTGCCTAGAGCAGTAAAACGAAGACAACCGAAGACTCAGGGAAGCAACAGAGGACTCAAGGAAGCAATTAGTCCAAAGAACTAATGGCCCACATTCTCCTCTAACCTGAGACCAGTAGAACTGGATGGTGCCCGACTACCACTACCAGCAACTCTAACTGGGATCACAGTAGAAGGCCCCGGTTAGAATGGGTAAAAAATGTAGAACAAAAATTCAAATTAAAAAAAAAACAACACAGATTTACTGTTTTGAAAGAGACTGGGGGAATGCCAAAGACTATTGCCCTAAGACAACTTTCTAACCTGAAACTGAAGACACTCCTGGAGGCCATCTTTCAGACAAATTATAAAAACAAAACAAAACAAACCCGTTGCTGTCGAATTGATTTCGACTCATAGCAATCCCATAGGGTTTTCTAGGCTGTAATCTTTACAGAAGCAGATCGCCAGGTCTTTCTACTGCTGAGCCACTGGGTGTGTTCAAACCACCAACCTTTCGGTTAGCAGCCAAGTGCTTAACGGTTACGCCAACAGGGCTCCTTCATTCTACCGCTAGAGAAACGAAAACATACATTCCCACACTTGTACACGAACGCTGACAGCAGCCTTATTCATCACAGACAAAGAATGAAAACCGAAATGTTAATTAATGGATGAATGGATTAAAAAAATGTGGTCTACTGTTATAAGAAAAGGTTTAAACACAGAAGAAAGCATTCTTTGATGGTTACTAGGGTAGGGAGGGAGGGAGAGGGTTATTCACTAACTAGATAGTAGACAAGAATTATCTTAGGTGACGGGAAGGACAGCACACACTACAGGGGAAGTCAGCACAACTGGACTAAACCAAAGCTAAGAAGTTTCCTGAATACAACCAAACACTTTGAGGGACAGAGTAGCAGGGCCGGAGGTCTGGAGACCATGCTTTCAGGGGACATCTAGGTCAACTGGCATAACAAAGTTTATTAAGAAAATGTTCTGCATCCTACTTTGGTGAGTGGCATCTGGGGTCTTAAAAGCTAGCGAGCAGCCATCTAAGATGCATCAATCAGTCCCAACCCACCTGGAGTAAAGGATAATGAAGAACATCAAAGTGACAAGGAAAATATTAGCCCAGAAACTCCAACAGCCTGAGACCAGAAGAACTGGATGGTGCCTGGCTACCAGAAATGACCGCCCACACAGGGAACACAACAGAGAGTCCCTGATGGAGCAGGGGAAGGGTGGGGTGCAGAACTCAAATTCTAGTAAGAAGACCAGACTTAATGGTCTGACTGAGACTGGAGGAACCCCAGAAAGCATGGCACCCGGACTCTCTGTCAACCCAGAAGTAAAACTATTCCCGAGGCCAACTCTTCAGGCAAAGATTGGACTGGACTGTGGAACATAAAATTATACTGGTGAAGCGTGTGCTTCTTAGCTCAAGTAGATACATGAGACTAAATGGGCAGCTTCTGTCCAGAGATGAGATGAGAAGACAGAGAGGGTTAGAGGCTGGTTGAATGGACATGGGAAATCGGGTAGAAATGAGGAGTGTGCTGTCATAGTATAGGGAGAGCAATTAGGGTCACATAACAATGTATGTATAAATTTATGTATGAGAGACTAACTTGAATTGTAAACTTTCACTTAAACTACAACAATAAAAAAAAGGGAAAAAAATGTGGTCTATCCTTACAGTGGAATATTATTCAGCTATAAAAAGGAGTGAAGTACTCATGCATACTACAACATGGATTAACATTAAAAACATTGTAGTAAGTGAAAGAACCCACACACAACCACATATTGTATGATCCCAATTATATAAAATGCCCAGAATAGGCCAATCCATAGAGACAGAAAGATTAGTGGTTGCCAGAGGCTGGGGGAGGGAGGAATGGGGAGTTATTGCTTAATGGTTTACAGGTTTTTGGGGTGATGGAAATGTTCTGAAACTAGGTAGTGGTGATGGTTGCATGGCCTTGTCGGTATATGAAAAGCTACTGAATCAGACACTTTTAAATGGTTTTTATGTGAATTATATCTCAATTAAACAGCAACAAGAACAAACCCTTCAATGGCTGTGAATTGCCTTTGGGATCAACCCCAAATCTCTGGTCTGATACCTCAGTCTCTCTCAGCCAAGGTTCCCATGTTCCAGCCTCCCGGCCTTCTTTCATTCTCTGACTCTGTCACCTCTGGGCCTTCTCACCTGCTCTTCCCTGCACTGGGAACACACTTCCCCTCTACCCTTGTCTGACTATCTCTATTCATCTTGAAAATCTTAGCTTACAAGTGACTTCCTTCAGGAAGTTCTCCCCTAACCCCCAAAATATTCCCAAAGAATATTTGAGACAATTTCCTAGTGGATTATTTTAGCAGTAATTTATCTGTTTTAATATATGTTAAGAAAAAAAGTAACTAGTCCATTAAACATAGAGTTACCATGTGACCCAGCAATTCCGCTCCTAGATATATACCCAAAAGACTTGAAAGCAGGGACTCAAACAGATACTTACCTACCAATATTCACTGCAGCACTAGTCCCAATAGCCAAAAGGTGAAAACAACATAAATGTCCATCAACAGATGAATGAGTAAACAAAATGTGGGCCACCCATACAATGGAATGTTATTCAGTCATAAAGAGAGATGAAGTTCTGATACATGCTATGACATGGCTGAACCTTAAAAACATAATTCTGAGTGAACTAAGTCAGACACAAAAGTCCACATATTATATGATCAAAAGTCCACATATTGTATGATCCCACTCATATGATATATCTAGAATAGGCAAATGGATAGAGACAAATGTTTATTAGTGGTTACTAGAGGCTAAGGGAATGGGAGAGTTGTTTAAGGGATACTGAGTTTCTGTTTGGGGTGGTGAAAACTTTTGGAAATGGATGGTGATGATCGTAGCACAACATGGTGAGTGTAATTAATGTCATTGAATTGTACACCTAAAAACGGTTAAAATGGCAAACTGTTTGTTATATATATTTTACAGAGGTGCCTTTGAAAAAAGCTCTGGTGATCTACTTCTGAAAAATCAGCCAGTCACTAAAAACTCTATGGAGCACAGTTCTGCTGTGAAACACATGTGGTCGTCATGAGTTGGAATCAACTTGATGGCAACTAGTTTTATCACAATAATCTTTTTTATTGTACTTTATATGAAGGTTTACAGAACAAACTAGTTTCTCATTAAACAGGTAATACACATGTTGTTTTATGACATTGGTTAACAACTGCACGACATGTCAACACTCTCCCTTCTTGACCTTGGGTTCCCTATTACCAACTTTCCTGTCCCCTCTTGTCTTCTAGTCCTTGCCCCTGGGCTGGTGTGCCCCTTTAGGCTCATTTTCTTTTATGGGTCTGTCTAATCTTTGGATGAATGGTGAACCTTGGGAGTGACTTGATTACTGAGCTAAAAATATGTCCAGGGGCCATACTCTCAGGGTTTCTCTAGTCTCTACCAAGCCAGTAAGTCTGGTCTTATTTTGTGAGTTAGAATTTTGTTCTACATTTTTCTCCAGCTCTGTCCAGGACCCTCTACTGTCATCCTTGTCAGAGCAGTCAGTGGTGGTAGCTGGGCACCATGTAGCTGTGCTGGACTCAGTCTGGCGGAGGCCATGGTAGCCATAGTCCATTAGTTCTTTGGACTACTCTTTCCCTCGTATCTTTAGTTTTCTTCATTCTCCCTTGCTCCTGAAGGAGTCAGACCAGTGGAGTATCTGAGATGGTATCACAATAATTTTTTTACAGGATATGCAAAAGTAACTAACCTATCACACCTATGACTTCATGGCTATTGCTGCTTAGGGTCAGCCTACGATAGCCCTGTGAGAACCCATTTAAGGAAAAAAAATAAGTTGGGTTAAAAAATAAATTTAAGTAACTAACAGGAAAAGGAGTATTCACCAAAACTTGTGACCTGGCTTCTTCTTCTTCTTGTCAGGTGCCATCCAGTAACCCCACGAGACAGGGTAGAACTGCCCCATAGGGTTTTCTAGGGTGTGACCTTTACAGGGGTAGATTGCCAGGTCTTTCCTCTGCAGAGCCACTGGGTGGGTTCAAACCACCAGCCTTTCAGTTAGCAGCCTAGCACTTAACCATTGTGCCACTAGGGCTCCTTTAGGAATAATAGAACCAGTAGTCATAGAATTGATTCCAGCTCACGTGACCCCAAGTGTATCAGAGTAGAACTGCACTCCATAGGGTTTTCAATAGCTGATTTTTGTGAAGTAGATAGCCAGGCCTTTCTTCCGAGGTGCCTCTGGATGGACTTGAACTTCCCAATCTTTCGGTTAGCAGCTGAGCACATTAACCATTTACACCACCAAGAATAATAGAAGTTGGGAAAACCCAAGGCTGGGTTAACTCCGCCTGACCTCCCATAGCAGCCACCAGGCTACTATCTGTCTCATGGACAAAGGTTTGCATTATGTCTGTATCCCCAACTAGGGTGTGAGCCCCAGGAAGGCAGGGCTGGAGCTGTCTTTGTCACCACTGTGTCCCCAGCACTGCCCTGCCCAGGGCAGCACAGAGCACGTGCTCAGGGAGTGTGTGCTGAATGAACAGACTCCCAGATAAGAAGTTTGGACTTTCCGGGGGAAATCTAGGTCAATTTGCATAACATAGTTCATAATGAAAATGTTCTACTTCTGACTTTGGTGAGTAGCATCTGGGGTCTTAAAAACTTGCAAGCGGCCATCTAAGATACATCTACTGGTCCTATCCTGTCCGGATCAGAGGAGAATGAAGAAAAACAAAGACACAAGGGAAATGTTAGTCCTAAGGACTGATGGACCACAAGTACCACAGCCTCCACCAGCCTGAGCCCAGAAGAAATATACGGTGCCCGGCTACCACCACTCGACTGCTCTGACAGGGATCACAACAGACAGTCCTGGACAGAGCAGGAGAAAAATGTAGAACAAAGTTCAAATTCACAAAAAAAAGATCAGATTTACTGGTCTGACAGTGACTAGATGAACCCCAAGACTATGGCCACTGGACACCCTTTTAAGGCGGTACTGAAGTCACTTCCAAAGTTCACCGTCCAGCCAAAGATTACACAGGTCTATAAAACAAACAATAACACATGTGAGGAACGGTGCTTCTTAGCTTGCTCATAGAAATGAGACCAAATGGGTGACACCTGCCCAAAAGCAACAAGGTGAAGGCAGGAAGGGCCAGGAAAACTGGATGAATGGAAATGGGGAACCCAGGGTAGAGAAGAGGAGAGGGTTAACACCTCATGGGGATTGCAACCAATGTCACAAAACAATTTGTGTATGAATTGTTGAGTGAGAAACTAATTTGCTCTGTAAACTTTGACCTAAAGCACAACAATAAAAAAAAAAAAAAGGTGTGGACTTTCCCCTGAGGGCATCTGGAGCTATATAAGGGTTTTAATCAGGGTAGTGTCAAGGCTAAGCTGGGCGTTAGAAACCCTAGACTCCGTCTCCACTCTGTGTCCAGACACCCGACACCACTCCTCTACACTACTTGTATTAGTGCCCTTTTTGTTGTTGTGTGCCGATGAGTGGATTCCAACTCATAGTGACCCTGTAGGACAGAGTTGAGCTGCGCCATAGGGTTTCCAGGGAGTGACTGGTGGATTTTAACTGCCAACCCTTTGGTTAGCAGCCTGAGCTCTTAACCACTGCACCACCAGTGTTCCATTAGTGTCCTAGGGCTGCCGTAACAACTTGGCTGCTAACCAAAAGGTTGGAGGTTGGAGTCCACCCACAGGTGCCTCAGAAGAAAGGTCTGGCAATTGACTTGCGAAAAATCACCCTTGAAAACCTTATGGAGTATAGTTCTAATCTGACACACTTAAGGTCTCCATAAGTCAGAGTTGACTCGACAGCAACTGGGGGTAGCTTAAAACAACAGAAATTTATTCTCTCCCAGTTCTGGAGGCCAGAAGTCTGAAATCAAACTGTCTGCAGGGCCGTGCTCCCTCAGAAGACTGGGGGAGAATCCTTGCCTCTTCCAGCTTCTGGGGCTTCCTGGCGTTCCTTGGCTTGTGGCTGCATCACCCCAATCTCTGCCTCCATCTTCACATGGCCGTCTCCTCTGTGTGTCTCTGTGTCTCTCCTCTTTTGTCTCCTATAAGAACACTTGTCATTGGATTTTAGGTCCCTGCGTGGTACAGTTTGTGCTCTTCTACGAACCTAAAGGTTGGCTCTGTGGGAGAAAAGACCATTACAGCCTAGGAAACCCTATGGGACAGTTCTACTCTGTTCTATAGGGTCACTATGAGTCAGAATCAACTCAAAGACACACATCGACAACAACATGATGATGAACACATGTCAGTGGAGCATCCAAACCAAGAACGGACTAGGAAGAAAGGCCTGGCAATCGACTTCTGCAAATCACAGCGTCTCATTCCGTTGTGCATGGGGTCACCATGAGTCAGAGGCCGACTCAGTGGCAGCTAGCAACAGCATGCATTAAACAGTCACTCTCCATTCCCTGTTCCCCCCCCCCAGCTCTGGCAACAACTCATCTGCTTTCTGTCTCGATGGATTTGCCTATTCTAGAGATTGTATATAAATGAGATCACACATTATGTGGCCTTTTGTGATTGACTGCTTTCACTTGGCGTCGTGTTTTCAAGGTTAATCCACATTGTGGTGTGTATTAGAACCTCCTTCCTTTTTATGGCTGATTAATATCGCATTGTATGGATAACACCTCATTTTGTTTATTGTCTGTTAATGTGCATTTGGGTTGTTTCCATCTTTTGGCTATGATGAATAGTGCTGCTATGAACTTTTTTTTTTTGCATAAGTTTTTATCTGAAGATCTGCTTTCAATTCTTTTGAGTATACAACCAGAAGTGGAATTGCTGGGTCAAGGGTCATAGGGTAACTCAAGGAGACTGTGTAGGGTGAAAATAGTTAAACGTTTGGCTATTAAACGAAAGATGGTTGTTTGAATCCACCCAGAGGTGCCTAGGAAGAAAGGACTGGCAGTCTGCTTCTGAATGCCACAGCCATGGAAACCCCGTGGAGCAGCTTACTCTGAAGCACGTGGGGTCACCGTAAGTCAGAGTTGACTCTACGACAACTGTTTTCGTTTTGTTCTTTTCTTTAGGATAACTTAATGTCTAACTTTTTTTTTTTAATGTGCTTTAAGTGAAAATTTACAGTTCAAGTCAGTTCCTCATACAAAAATTTATATACACATTGCTATGTGACCCTAACTTCTCTCCCTACAGTGTGACAACACACTCCTCCTTTCCACCCTGGATTTCCCGTGTCCCTTCAATCACCTCGTGACCCTCTCTGCCTTCTCAACTCATTTAGACTCATGTATCTACTTGAGCTAAGAAGCACACTCGTCATGAATATCATTTTGTATCTTATAGTCCAGTTTAATCTTTGTCTGAAGAGTTGGCTTTGGGAATGGTTTCAGTTCTGGGCTAACAAAGACTCTGGGGGCCATGTCTTCAGGGGTCTCTCCAGTCTCAGTCAGACCATTAAGTCTTGTCTTTTTACTAGAATTTGAGTTCTGCACCCCATTTTCTCCTGCTCCATCGGGAACTCTCTGTTGTGTTCCCTGTTAGGGCGGTCATTGGTCGTAGCCGGGCACCATCTAGCTCTTCTGGTCTCAGGCTGATGGAGTCTCTGGTTTATGTGGCCCTCTCTGTCTCTTGGGCTAATATTTTCCTTGTGTCTTTGGTGTTCTTCATTCTCCTTTGTTCCAGGTGGGTTGGGACAATTAAAGTATCTCAGATGGCTGCTGTCTACCTTTTAAGACCCTAGTCAATATCTAACTTTCTGAGGAACCATCAAACTGATTTCCACAGTGGCTGTACCATTTTACATCCCACCAGCAATATATGAGCATTCCAATTTCTCCACATCCTTGCCAACACTTGTTATTTTTCATCTCTCCTCTCCCCTCACCCTGCTCCTCTCCTCTCTTTCTGTTAGCCATCCTAGCGAGTCTAAAGTGGTATCTCATTGTGGTTTCGATTTGCAATTCCCTTGATGACTAATGATGCTGAACATCTTTTCATATGCTTGTTGGCCATTTTCTCACCACCTCTTGCAAGCTGAACTCAGCATCTGTTAATCCCTGAAGCTGTTTTCTCCTGTCCACCAGTCCAATGGGTTATCTTAATTCCCACTCTCTTCCCTCTGCAACTTGGGACATCTTTGATCCCGTTATCCCGCTCTAACCCTGATCTAAGGTGGTTAAGAGGTGCTTAAGAGCTCAGCCGTTAACTGAAAGGTCTGTGGTTCGAACCCACCAGCCTTTCCACAGGAGAAAGATGTGGCAGTCTGCTTCCGTAAAGTTTACAACCTTGAGAAAATATTAGTCCAAAGGAGTAATGGACCACATGAACCACAGCCTTCACCAGCCTGAGACCAGAAGAACTAGAGGGTGCCTGGCTACCACCATTGACCACTCTGAGAGGGATCACAATACAGAGTCCTGGACAGAGCAGGAGAAAATGTAGAACAAAATTCAAGTTCACAAAAAAAGACAAGACTTACTGGTCTGACAGAGACTGGAGGAACCCCCAAGACTATGGCCCCCGGAAACCCTGCTAACTCAGAACTGAAACCACTCCCAAAGCCCACTTTCCAGCCAAAGATTAGACAGGCGTATAACACAATAATACACGTGAGGAACATGCTTCTTAGTTCAATCAAGTATACGAGATCAAATTGGGAACACCTGCCTGAAAGCAAAATATGAGAAGGCAGGGAGGGACAGGAAAACTAGACAAATGTACACAGAAAACCCGGGGTGAAAAGGGAAAGGAGGTGAGTGCTGACACATTGGGGGGGTTGCAATCAATGTCACAAAACAATTTGTGTGTAAATTTTTGAATCAGAAACTAATTTGTACTGTAAACTTTCACTTAAAGCGCAATTAAAAAAAAAAAAGATTACAACCTTGGAAACCCTATGGGGCAGTTCTACTCTGTGCTATAGGGTCGCTGTGAGTTGGAATTGACTCGGCTTGATGGCAATTGGTTTGGTTTTGGTAAGCCCTAACTTGCCCACTCTTGGTCCTCCTCTTCCTTTTCTGGAAACGGAGGTGGGGCGTTGGGCCAGTGATTAAACTTCTCTGTGCCCCAGGCTCTTCATCTGTGAAATGGGAATGACAACAGTACCTGCTTCAAGGTTGTTGTAATGATTCAGTGAGTTAATGGATACCAAAAACAAACAAACCAGCCCAGTTGCTGTTGACTCAATTCCAGCTCATGATGACCCCATGTGTTACAGAGTAGAACTGTGCTCTGTAAGGTTCTCTTGGCTAGAATCTTTACGGAAGCAGATCACCAGGCCTTTCTTCCGTGGCGATGCTGGGTGGGTTAGAATCACCAACCTCTAGGTTAGTTATTAGTTACCATCATGACGACCCCATGTGTGCAGAGTAGAACTGCGTTCCACAGGGATTTCAAGATTGTTAACTTTCTGAAACAGATTACCAGGCCTTTCTTCTGAGGCACCTCTGGGTGGGTTCGAACCACCAACTTTTTGGTTTGTAGGGCTTAATGGTTTGTGCCACCCAGGGACTCCAGTTACATCGTAAGTAACTCTTAATCAAGCTGGTGCTGCAGGCTAAGTACATAGATGAATTCATTGAATGCCTCTAACAATCCTAGCACGTAAGTGCTAATATCATCCCCAGTATACAGGAAACTGAGGCACACAGGGGCTACAAAATTGCAAAAGTCAGATGTCATAGGAATTCAAACCCAGGCATCTCAGCTCCAAGGTTTATACTCTTAAACACATCATAACCAAAAATCAAACCTGTTGCCATCAATAGGACGGAGTAGAACTGCCGCATAGGGTTTCCAAGGCTGAAATCTTTGTGGGAGCAGATAGTCAAGTCTTTTCTCCCTTAGAGCGGGTGGTGGGTTCGAACTGCCAACCTTTCAGTTAGCAGCTGAGCGGTTAACCACTGCGCCACCAGGGCTGCTTTAACCACATTGTCCAAAACCAAAGCCCACTGCCGTCCAATCGATTCCGACTCATAGTGACCCTGTGTGACAGAGAAGAACTGCCCCATAGGGTTTCCAAGGCTGTAAATCTTTACAGAAGCAGATTGCTACATCTTTTTCCTGTAACCACAGTATAAAACCAAAAACACCAAACCCGTTGCCATTGAGTTGGTTCCGACTCATAGCGACCCTATAGGACAGAATAGAACTGCCCCATGGGGTTTCCAAGGAGTGGCTGGTGGATTGGAACTGCCGATCTTTTTGGTTAGCAGCCAAACTCTCAACCACTGGGCCACCAGGGCTCGAACCACTTTATACTGGCCCCTAAAAACTTGCATCTTTTGATACATTGTTTTAAAAGTATAAGAAGCTTAATGCAGATTCTTAGTGAAGGTGAAAAATTTCACATCCACTTTCTGCAGCAGAGATTGATTTTTTTTTTTGTTTTTAAGTCATAGATTTCTGATAGGTTTTCCTAAAATTCTATACCAGGGGCAAACTTTTTAAAAATCTTTAAGCATCTTTCACAGAAGAAAAGTTTTGTCCTTAGCACTCCTACCCTTTCTCATCATTAGACACCTGGTATTTACTGTGTGCTAGGCACTGTTTCAAACCCTTTATATACATCAGGGTGGTGCCAACAGTTAAGTACTCCACTGCTAGCAAAAGGTTGCAGGTTTGAACACACCCAGAGGTGCCTCGGAAGAAAAGCCTGGCGATCAGTTTCGGAAAGGTCACAATCTTGAAAACTCTATGGAATGCAGTTCTACTTTGAAACGCATGGGGTCGCCATGAGTCAGAATCTATTTGACAGCAACTGTTCATGATGTAACTGAGTAATGCAAATGGTTAACGAGCTCAGTTGCTAACTGACATGTTGGATATTCAAGTCCACCCAGAGGCACCTTGGAAGGAAGCCCTGGCGATCTCTTTCTGAAAAATCAGCCATTGAAAACCCTATGGAACATAGTTCTACTCTGAAATACGTGGGATTGCCATGAGTGAGAATGGCCTGAAAGGCAACTCGATTTTTATGATGTAACTACATCATCTTTTACCCTCAATAATTTTCACTGCATCTTATCACTGACTTTTATAGCCATGTAAGCAATGTTTCACAAACCCTGTAGCAAACTCCAAATAGAGAGGTGTGTGTGTGTGTGTGTGTGTGTGTGTGTGTGTGTGTGTGTGTGTGTCTGTGTGTCTTTAAAGTGACATTCGTCACAGGCCAAAAACCCCAACTACTTTCTTTGGCCCTGGGAAGTCATTCTCATTTCCTCGAGATCTCAGGGAACAGAGATTAATAATGAAAGTCAAAGCCCAGTCAACTCTCTTCCTTGGCCCTTCAGCTCCCATATCTGCAAATCTTATCCAGAGGAGGCCGGCATCCCTTTTCAAAGCGGCCTCTCCTGGTTCTCACTTTCTCTGCTCCTTCCGAAGAGGGCCTGGCACTTTTCTCCTCCACATCTTCCCCAAGCATCTCTAAGGAAGAGGAACCTCCCAGCCAGCTGGGACGTTAAGCCTGATAGCGATTACCAAGTCAATTAAAACAACACATAAATAAAGCCACTCTCTTCTTTGGGTCTGGATATCTGGTGGTGTGCAAGAGTCCCTGTGTGGTACAAACAGTTAACGTGCTCTGCTGTTTGAGTCCACCCAGGCCTCGGAAGAAAGGCCTGGCGATTTACTGAAAAAAATCAGCCATTGGAAACCCCATGAGTCACAGTTCTCCTCTGACACAAATGGGGTCACCATGAGCCTGAATCAAATGGTCCTACGAGGGAAAGGAACTCTTTCCCAGTGTGTGTCCCCCTCCTCCATACCATTGTGGGGCTACAGAGGCCGCAGGTCAGGGATCCACGACCTCTTTAGAGAAGTCAGGAGTTTTCCTAGAGGAAGCAGAGGCCAGGCACATGCATGCCTGTGGAGAACTCTTAGAACTTAAAAGTGTTTTTGTTTATATTGTATTTATTTCTTTGAATAGGCAATACAAGGCCAAATTTTACAAAGGTACAAAAAGATTTTACCCCCTTTCTCCTCTTAACAGGCAACCGCTGTTAAACACAATCTGTGCCTTTAACAAGCAAAAGCTTGTATTTTTTTTTTATCCTTCCCCCTCTTTGTAATTGTTATAGGTCTCTGAGTGTTGCAAACAGTTTGGGCTAGACTACTACACTGTTCCAACCCACCCAGCTGTGCTGAGGAAGAACGTCCTACCAACTTGCTTCTTTGAAGACTAAATACAAGAAAACCCTAAGGAGTAGTTCTACTCTGTAACACATGGGGTCGCCACGAGTCTGAAACGACTGGAAGGCAAAAGGTTTGGTTTTGCTTCTAATTTTTATACACTCTGCTCCCTTTTTTGCTTATTTTCATTTGACTGGATCCCTAAGAGCTCCTTCCGTGTGTGTTCATGTATCACTTCTCATTTTATGGTTACTTAGTGTCCTGTTGTGGCCTGGGCCACAGCGTATTTAATGAGTCCCCCACTGATGGACATCTAGGTTGCTTCAGGCCTTTTTGTTTTTCCTTATGCAGTTTTATGAAAACAAATGGAAACAATGCCCCACGCCCACTCGTTGGTTAGCGTTTATCACGAACCGGGCAGAAGCCCCAACCTGTCCCTGCTCCCGGTATCCACCCAGGGAACCCCTCAGCTCCGGGGTTCGCAGCGCCCGAGTCGGCGGTCTCCCCACCTGCCCAGCTTCCCCGAAGCTGTCAGGCGCTGGGCTGGGGACCTTCTGCAGCCCCGCCCCGCGGCCGGCCGGCAGTCGGGCCGATTCAAATCCTGCCAATGGCAGCGTGTAAACAAACTCAGGCCCCGCCCCTCGATGAATAATTCCCCCGGCAGGCGCGAAGCCCATTTAACCCGGCGGGGGCTGGGGGCGGGATGGAGCCATGGCCCCGCCCCCTGCCTTGGACCAATGGGCGTCCAGGCTCCGCCCCTCGCACTTGCCGCGCTGAGGACCCGAGGCCGGGCTGGGCTCGCAGCTGCCTGATTTGATCGCCGCAGTCTCGGCGCTCCCGGCGGCCGAGAACGAGCCATATTTAAAGGGCGCGGTCAGAGGGCGGAGAGGGCGGAGGTCGTCCTGGAATCTTGGCGGCTAAAACCTTGATCCTGGGAAAGTCTCTGATGGCAAACTTTCTCCCCTGAGCCCTACCATTTGAGGGAAGCCTGGAGGTCTGCGGGGGGCGTTTTAGGATTGGGCAAGGCTTTTTTGGTTTTCTTTTTCTCTTGTTATTGAAGTGTTGAGGAGCCCTGGTAGCGTTAAGCGCTAGGCTGCTAACCTAAAGGACTGCGGTTCAGCCCCCCTCCCCCAGTGGCGCTGCAGAAGAAAGGCCTGGTGATCTGTTCTGTTCCTCTAAAGAGTAGAGCTGAGAAAATCCTATAGGGCAATTCTGCTGTCACATGAGGTCTCTATGAGTCAGAATTGACTCTACGGCACAGAACAACAACATTGAAGATTCAGAAAAGTGCACGAATCATAAGTATGTTGCTCAACTGAAAGCAAATCACTTGTGGCACCAGCGTCCTCACAGAACAAGAAACAGAAGAACTTGGGTTGGCAAAGTTCCTCAACCTTGCAACCGCCAGTGGGAGGGTGGAGCTGCGAAGTGTTATTGTTTTGACTTTCGGAGGCACAAAATCACTTTTAAAAAACGAAAAAGAAAAAAATCTTTTTCTGTAGCTAGATGGTGATCAGACAACCGCCAGATATTTATCAGGGTAGGAGTTGGGCTGCTGGGTGAGTAGGAAGGGCAGAGGCGTTTAGGTCCTGCTTGGGAAGGCTCGGGAACGGATCAGAAATGTGCATAGATGCGACAGAAAATGCTATGGGGGCAGGAGCAGAGATTCTCAGGCTGGAGGGTTGGGAGGGCAAGGGGACTTGGACAGGTGGCCCGGAGGTGAAAAAGTTAGTCTACAGTGTACTGGGCCCGCCCTTCCACAGCAAATAGGGGATTTTCCTGCCTCTCCTTTACAGCTGTGTGGTTACAATTAAAACAATTCATTAAACGTTGAGATGACAGGTCCAGGAATCCAAGCTCATGTTTCGGCCAGGGGATTTTCATAACCCCAGGTCCAATGTCTTGAACCATGCCTGGTGTTGAGTGGCTGCAGGGACCTATAGGAGAAACCACTTGCCTCACAGCAGACTTTTTTGAGCCTCTTTATTCATTCAAGGAAGGAGCACTAGTGGCGCAGTGGTTAAAGAGCTCTACTACTAACCAAAAGATCGACGGTTCAAACCCACCAGCTGCTCCACCGGAAAAAGATGTGGCAGTCTGCTTCCGTAAAGATTACAGCCTTGGAAACCCTATGGGGCAGTTGTCCTCTATTCTGTAGGGTCACTGTGAGTCAGAATCAACTCTACGGCAATGAGTTTGGGTGAGTATTCATTCAAGGAGGGAACCTAGTGGCGCTGTGATTAAGCGATTAGCTACTAACTGGAAGGTAGGTGGTGGTTCAGACCTACCCAGCAGCTCTGCATGAGAAAAAAACTAGCGTTCTGCTCCTGTAAGGGCTGCAGCCTAGAAAACCCTGTAGGGCAGCTCTACTTTGTCCTATAGGGTGGCTATGAGTCGGAATCGACACAACAGCACCAAACAACAAAAACATTCATTCAAGGAGTCCCTGGGTGGCACCATGGTTAAGCGCTTGGCTACTAACAGAAAGGTTGTTGATGGTTCCAATCCACCCAGCGGTGCTTTGGAAGAAAGGCCTGGTGATTTACATCCAAAAGATTACGGTCATTGAAAACTCTGTGAAGCAGACCTAGTCCGTAACACACTGGGCCCACCATGAGTTGGAATTGACTTGAAAGCAATGGTTTGTTTCTTTATTCATTCAGTAAATATTTATGAGGTGTCCTTCATCTGCCCAGTCTTGTGTTAGGAGAGAGGAAATACGGTGACCGGTATGAGATTACGTCCCAAATTGGGAGGTGATGACCCTGTGATAAGAGCCTGTCAGAACATAAGGTCACAGCATCATTTGCTGCTGGAAGAAGGGTGGGTGCATCTTTTCAGGTCCTAATTTCTCACATCTGCACCCTTTATCCCCGTACCAGTGTGTTCCATTTCATCCTCTCTGTAGTCCTCATACAGTCTGGACTTGGGACAGACAACTGGGTTTGCGTTCCCTGTTGTGTGACCTTTATCCAGTTCCTAAATGTCTCTGAACCTCACTTTCCTCCTTCACATAACGGGGACAAGGATAGAATGAGGCTTAAACGAGAACCAGTGCCTGGCACACAGGGGTCGTTATTAAAGTTGTCATAGCATTTCTCAGAGCAGGGAGTGACGAGTGCCTGGTAAATGCTGTGCATGCGCAGACATGCAGGGGAAAGTCGATGTCTGCAACTTTGAAATGCATCAAAAAATTAGATGGATCGATGGATGGATAAATACACAATAAAGTAAATAGAGTAACATGTTGACGGTCAAATCTAGATGGTGGGTTGTTGTTGGGCTCCAATTCTGACTCATAGCGACCCTATTTGACAGAGTAGAATTGCCCCATAGGGTGTTCTAGGATGTAATATTTGGACCAGGCAGTGTTTCATTCTATTGTACATAGGGTCGCTATGAATTGGAACTGACTCGATGGCATCTAACAACAAATCTTTACATGAGCCGATTGCCAGGTCTTCCTCCTGTGGAGTTGCTGGGTGGGTTTGAACAGACAACCTTTTGGTTACCAGCAGGGTACTTAAGGTATTGTATTTACCAGTACCAGTTGCCATCAAGTCAATTCCCACTCATGGTGACCCCATGTATGTCACAGTAGAACTGTGTTCCAAAAGATCTTCAGTGGCTGAATTTTCAAAAGTAGATCGCCAGGCCTTTCTTCTGAGGCACGTCTACATGGACTCAAATCTCTAACCTTTTGGTTATCAGCTGAGCACATTAACCTTTAAGCAAACTTAGGGTATTTTGGTGTTCACTATAATATTTTCTTCTACTCTTCCAAGTCTGAAAATTTTCACAATAAAATCTTGTGCGAGGAGGGGGGTGGATTTTGGTGCCTGACTATGCACTCCCATTGAACAGATGAGAAAACAGAAGCTGGAGGCGAAGTGACTTGCTCCTGGTTCATCTCTGAATCAGCAGCAACAAAGCTAGTGGTACAACACCTGGGTGTGCTGAATTAGTCCACACCCACTGTAGGAGCCCTGATGGAGCAGTGCTTAAGTGCTTGGCTGATCACCAAAAGGTTGGTGGTTCAAACTCACCAGCCACTGCGTGGGAGAAAGACTTGGCAGTCTGCTTCTGTAGGGATTAACCCATTGTCGTCGAGTCAGTTTTGACTCATAGCAACCCTACAGGACAGAGTAGAACTGCTCAAGGAAGCAGACTGCTGCATCTTTCTCCCACGTCTCTCTGTAAAGATTACAGCTTTGGAAACCCTATGGGGCAGTTCTACTTGGTCCTATAGGGTTGCTATGAGTCAGAATCAACTAGACGGCAATGGATTCTAGCTAGGTACCCCTGGGGCAGGTCACTGAAACTGTCTGGGTCTCACTGCCCCAACTCAGTTCTTAATCTGATGTTCACAACTTGCATCTGATTCTCAAACGGAAGGAGCGTGCCGTCCCTAAAGGATAGCAAGTGTTTCCCCAGGTGGGCCCATCTTTGACCTCCCCAATGGCCTTTGGCCAGAGCCTTGGCTGCCTCTGACCTTGGGGGCATTTCTCTGACCTTGGCCACTGCTTCTAGAGGGTACAGACAACACATTATCAACTCTGGATCTTGGAAGCGCTTAAAAGAGTGCCAGGTGCCAGAACAAGAGTGACGACCATTTGTCTGGTCTCTCAGGATTCTCTTCTGCTGAGCCTGCCATGGCTAAGTTTGGGGCTGGCCTTTTGTTTCCTTCCTCCACACCCAGCCAGGCCTCTCCCAAGTAGCATAGCTTTAAGACCATCTCCCTAATAGGTCAGGTGTGTGTTTGTGACATTGTTTATCTGTTCAGCAAACTTTTTTTGAGCACCAAGTGCCAAACAGCACAAGGCACCAGAGCTGAGGCCTGCCACAAGGGTACGACTGAGGGGGGGAAGCTGAGGCTGAATGTCCCTTAATCAGTCGTCGGCTGCATTTCCATCCGGGCATAGGAACCAGAGTGGTCTTGCGTCACTACTATCCCTGGCGTACACTTGCGGTTAGCTGCCATTAGTCAGCCCCCAACTCATGGTTACCCCACGTGATACAAAGTAGGACTGCTCCACAGGGTTTTCTTGGCTGTAATCTTAACAGAAGCAGATTGCCAGGCCTTTTCTTCCACAGTACCACTGGGTGAGCTCGAACCACCAACCTTTAGGTTAGCTGATCTCAAACCGCTTGGGTCACCCAGGCTCATTGACATACACTACATACTCAGAAAATATTTCCTGTATGAATGAATACAGTTGGACAAAGTCACCCCCAATTCCTTGTCTCTGACTTTTCATCCAGACCCCAAGATGAGTCCCCTGGGATGGCAGCTATGACATACAGAAGTACTACCCACACGGGGCCCATTGAAGTCTTCAGACTGGGGTAGAATCCCACTTCCTGGTTGTGGGACCTTGACAAAACACTTCCCCTCTCTGAGCCAATTTAGTCTTTTACCCTGTAAGATGGTGCAGTGGTTAAGTGCTTGGTCTAACCGCAAGGTCTAGGGTTTGAACCCACTAGCCGCTCCAAAGGACAAAGATGTGGCAGTCTGCTCCCATAAAGATCAGTGTTGGAAACCCTACGAGCCAGTTATATTGTCACATGGGGCCACTATGAGTTGGAATCAACTTGAGGGCACACGAGTTGGGGTAACTAAAGATCTCTTCCTGGTGGCAGCTCTGGGGATTAGAAACATCATGCTGGGCACACAGTTAACACTGAAGGTGTGGCTCAATCACTCATGATGGATGAAAGTTTGGAAGGGGCAGGCTACGCCAAGGCAAAAACCTATGCTGGTGTCTGTTGCTGTTTCCCAGGGGAGTCCATGTGCCTTTAGTGGGCTGTGGAGGACGAATGTTTTAAGTCATAGATTTAAAACTGTTTGCTCTCTGGTGCACACTAGTCATGTGTTCACTTCTGGAACTGATCAAGTTTCCTTTTTAATCATCAATAACAGCCAGCACTTATCTGGCACTTCCTGCTCTGGTAACTCATTTCCTCCTAATGAACCTAGGGTCACCCCCATTTTACAGACCAGGAAATGGAGGCACAGAGAGCTAAAATAATCTGCCCAAGGTCACATAGCAAGGAAGTGGCAGAGGCAGGATGTGAATCAGGGGCTGACTGGTTGAAATCAGGGCCCTTAACCTTTGTCCTCTCAGTGAAATTTAAATTAAAAAAGAAAACAGATATACTTAATTTTATTATGGGTTAGTGGCACTGTGGTTAAAGGGCTTAGCTGCTAACCTAAACTTCAGCAGTTCAAACGCATCAGCTGCTCCACAGAAAGATGTGGCAGTCTGCTCCTGTAAGATTAAACCAAACCAAATCCATTGTTGTGAGTCAATTTCGACTGATATGGACCCTGTAGTAGAAGTGCCCCATAGGGTTTCCAAGTCTGTAATCTTGAAGAATTGACGCCTTTGAATTATGGTGTTGGTGAAGAATATTGAATATACTGTGGACTGCCAAAAGAAGGAACAAATCTGTTTTGGAAAAAGTAGAGCCAGAATTCTCCTTAGAAGCAAAGATGGCGAGACTTTGTCTCACATACTTTGGACATGTTATCAGAAGGGATCAGTCCCTGGAGGACATCATGCTTGCTAGAGGGTTAAGGGAAAAAAGACCCTCAAGAGATGAATTGACAACAGTGGTTGCAACAATGGGCTCAAACATAGCAAAGATCATGAGGATTCTGCAGGATGAGGCAGTGTTTCATTCTGTTGTGCATAGGTCGCAGAGTCCCAACCTACTCGCCGGCACCTAACAATAAAATCTTCACGAAGCAGACTGCCGCATCTTTCTCCCGTAGTGGCTTACTGGGTTTGAACCATCAAACTTTCAGTTAGCAGACAAGCGCTTTACCACTGCGACAACAGGGCTCCTCTTAGAAACCCTATGGGGCAGTTCTACCCTTACCTATAAGGTCGCTGAGTCAGAATCTACTCGAAAACAATGGGTTTTAATGAGACCACTGTAAATGCTAAAACTTACAAAACACAGATATCTCAATCACTCACTTATGCGACACATTTACTGAGCACCTACTGTGTGCATGGAGCGTTTCTAAGGCACTGGGGAGAGAACAAGAGACCAGAACATCACTTCCCCTGGCCTGTGCGCCCCCGGAGGGCAGCCGGGGGGTGTCTGTGTCACCTCCGGGTCCCCAGCAGGACGCCTGGCACACAGTAGGCGGTCACCAAGGGTTCCCCCGAGTGAACGCGTGGATGCAGGTGTCCCGCCCGCGAGGCGTTCGCGGCCTGGCGGAGCGGAAATGGCGCACCGGAGTCGCGGCGTCCCAGGGCTGCTGGGAATCCCATCTGCGCGGCCGAGGGTTCTGAGGAGACTGCCAGGCGCGACCGACTCGCGTCCCCGGAGCCGAGACCACTGGGGTGCGTGCTCAGGCCGCGTCCAGGGTCCTGGCCTGTCGCCCCGAAGTCCCCACTCTACCATCCTCCGTCTCCCAGCTCCTCCGCGCTCCCACCTCCGGGACCTCCTCCTCCTCTATCCTCGACCCCCGCCACCTTTCCAAGCCACTGCGGCTTCCCTAGAGAGGGTCGTCCCGCCCGGCTGCGGATCCCCGCAGCCTTCCCCGCCCAGGGTTCCCGGCTGCCCGCAAACTCTCCCCGAGCCTGCAAAAAAGGCACAACTTTCCTCCCCAACCTCCGGCCCGGGCTGGGGGCAGGGCTGGTGCCGGGACGCAGGGCGTTCGCGGCCTCCCATTGGCTGCCGGGCCCGCCGCTCGGCGAGGGGCGGGGATTCCTGGAGCCCATCCCCCGGCGAGGGCGGGGGCACGAGGAGGAGGAGTAGGAAAGAGGAGGAGGAAGGAGGGGGGGGGGCCGAACATAAAACCTGCAGGGCTGGTTTTTTTTTTTTTTTTTTTTTTTTGCCTTTTGCATTTCATTAAATTTTTTTTTTTTTTGCCGACCCGCGGGGTCCTCGGCGGCGCGGCGCGGATCGGGCGGGCGGGCGGCGGCGCGGGGCGGCGGGCCGGCTGCCGCTGCCGCGCGGGCCGCCATGCGATCAGGCAGTGCGCTGACCGGCCCGGCCGGCCGGCCCCTTCTGGGTCCTCCCTGTGCAGCCCGTGCGGGGCCGTCCCGGAGACCCCGCGCCGACGGCTGCTCAAACATCAGGGTGAGTTTCTCACAATGTAGCAATTTCTCTTTAAATCTCTTAACTCTCTCTACCTGCGAGTCGGGGCTGTGACAGGGCGCCGAAGCGAGGGGGGAGTGGGGCTGGGCGGCGAGGGGGTGTACGTGGGGGGGGGAGCTGGAGCCGGGGCCGAACCCACCCCCCCGACACACACACACTCAGCCCCCCAGCCGGGGCGCAGCGCCCGCCGCCTCCTTCGCTTCGCGGCGCCCACCGCAGCCGCCAGCCCGGCCCCCCCGCCGCTCCCACTAGCACCGCCGCCCCGATCCTGCGGGGACCCCCCGCCCCCGGCGCCCCTGCCCCAGGCTGGCGCCCGCTGCCTCCCCGGCCCTCCCGCCGGCTGCCGCGGATACAATGGGGCGGCGGAGAGACGGGAGCTAACGTTCCACGGGGGGAGGGGCGGGGGACCCCCCCCCCGTGCCCGGGAGCCCCTTCTCCTCGCGCTGCTCCCCGCTTTTAGGGGAGGAAGAGGGCACTGGGGCAGCGGGTGGTGGTTTCTCAAAGCCTTCAGCTCTCCCTGTTGCACATCCCCTGCGACACCCCCCCAATCCGTCTCGGGGGTCCCGGGGGTGCCGGGAACAAGCTGGGGAGGGAAAGATGGGCAAGGAGACCACTGGGTCTCCCCGCGCCACCACCGCCCCTAAACAATGAAAGGAGTTGACTGCGCCCTCCATCCCCAGCAATGGAAGGAGTTGACTTGCCCCCCCAAACCTTACCCCCCACCCCAAGTTGGCTGACTCCGGAGGGGGCCAGCACGGGTGAGGGCTTGAGCCTTACCCCTGTCACCTCCAGAGGTTTGGGGTGCCCCCCCCCGTGTCCGCCCCTTCGGCCTGGGAAGTGGGGGGGGGGGGGGCATCAGGCCCAGCCCGGGAACCGGGCTCGGGGGTTGACCTTTAGACAAAGGCAGCTCTTTCCCTGGGGTGAGCCGGCCGAGCCGGGCCCCTGCGAAGGGCGGCCGGGTCCGGGCACCCGGAGGGAAGGATGCAGCCATCTGGTTTCTCCATCCCTAGCTGCCCCTCGGCTGCTGCCCTGGCTCCTGTCACGGGCGGCCGCGGGGACACAAGGGCTGAGATGCTGCCCCAGGCCTTGATCGGGAGCCCGAGAAGGGTGCGGGCTCGGGCTCCGGCCCTGATTGGAAGGCTCGGCGGCTCCCTCCTCTCCGCGCCCCTTTGTTTTGCTTTGTGGTTCTGAGCAGCTGAACTTCCCCGGGAGGTGGGGTCAGAGGCCTCCGTGTCAGCTCTCACCCGCAGGCCAGGGTGACAGGTCCCAGCCCTCTGATGTCCCCAGCCTGTGGGCTGCAGTCCATGCCCAGCCCTGGGTCCAGCAATCACCTTCTTTGGTCCTCATACCCCCTCCCCCCCCAGCAATAATAAAAATCTGGGGATGTGTTGAGTGTCTGGGTTTCTCTCCTGCCTTTTTTTTTTTTTTTTTTTTTTTGAGGCACTTATCAGGGAGACAGTTTGTGGAAGCACCTAAGACTCCCAGGCCTGTGATGTAGGATAAGCTCTTTGTGCTTTCAACCTCTTCTAACCTAGGGGTGGGTAGCTGAGGGGACTCAGCTCAGACCTACCCCTGGGTGATGGGAAACCAGGGGAGGCAAACAGCTCAGAAACCCTCCCCACTCCCAGGCACCCACCAGTGGGACTTAGGGGCTTGTTTACCTACCCCATCCTCCCCCATGACTCCCCCACTCCCGGAAGCTGGCAATAACATCTTCCTACCCAGGGAGTATTATGGATTGGCTACTGCTAAGTGCATTACGTGCTGGCCCCAACCCCAGGAGGAAGTAGGGACAGCTTTTATTCCCATTTCCCAGACAGATTAATGGAGGCTCAGAGAGGTTAAGTGGCTTGCTCAGGGTCATAGAGCCCTGGGTTACACAGAGCCCCAACTCGTCAGTATCCCAAGTTTCTCAGCTCAAAACGATTAAGCGCTCCTGTCCCCCACTTTGGCCCTTTGACTTCAGTTGAAATGTAGATAATAATCCCTGCCCCCACCGCTTAAACCATTGTCTGGATTTTTTTTCCCCCCTGAGAGCCGGTTTGGGGAAGGGGTGAAGAGCACCTGGATGCTGGGCTGAGGTGAGGGTCATTTTCCTTGTAGCAGGAGCTCAGAGTCGGAGGCGTGAGTCAGGGGAGGGGGAGCCCCAGGCCGGGCTGGATGCGTGGCCAGCAGTTTGGGGACACCTGGGAGCAGGCCTCATGCTTGCCCTCCCCCTTTGCCACCTGGACTGGGGCTTGGCCCCACTTGCTACCTTTCACCTCTCTTGGGAGAGAAGCTGAGTTGTTTGGGACCTTTGTCTTTATCGTTACCATTCTGCACTGTGGACCTCCCTGCCTTGTGACCTGCTGTGGCTCCCTGGTATAGCTGGCTGAGAACTTTCCCCATCCATTCTCCCCTTGGCCGGAGTCTCAAACCTGATGTCACTTCCATCACCTTAGTCAAACCTAAAACTCAGGAACCTGTTTTGCGTTATCAGTGTTGATGTTGTTGTTTGGTGCTGTTCAATCAGTTTTTGACTCTATGTGTCAGAGTAGAGCTGCCCAATTGGATTCCTAGGAGCGGATTGCCAGGTGTTTCTCCCGTGGAGCCACTGGGTGGGTTCAGACTGCCAACCTTTCCGTTAGCAGCCGAGCACTTAACCGTTGCACCATCAGGGCTCCTTCCTCTGTCACCTTAGGCAGGTAATTTAACTTGCTATCCTTGGTTTCCTCATCTGCAAAATGGGGATAAGTATACCTCCTTTAGCTGACCTCTCAAGGTGGGTGAAAGTATTATCCAGACATGTTAATTACATTTATCATTCAGTGAGTAGGATATTGAGTGCCTGGAGGGGTAGAGGAAGAATGTTGGGTGCAGGGCATGTAAAGGTGAGTGGCAAAGACCTCTTCTCTGGAGGATTTACCTGTAGTGGGGAAGATGGACTGTCAGTAAACAGTCCTGCTCCAGTGCCTGCGGAACAGGGGGACCTTGCTTCCACAGCACTTACAGGTGTTCCCTGGGTATTTATTGAATAAACATTTCACTGTGGGGGCGGAGTGGGGACTAAGGGAGTGTATGGGGAGGGCCCAGCTCCCCCAGTGAAGGAGGTAATACTGGTGATCTTGCCATTTTGCATTGGACCCTGCTAGTGCAGGCGGTTTTTGATCAGCTGCTAACCTAAGGGTTGGGGGTTTGAGTGGAAGAAAGGCCTGGAGATCCCATAAAGACTTGTTGGGTGCTGTCAAGTCAATTTTTGACTCACAGCAACTCCATGTGGTAGAGTAGAACTGCCCCATAGGGTTTCCTAGAGCCCTGGTGGTGCAGTGGTTAAGTGCTTGGCTGCTAACCAGAAGGTTGACAGTTCAAATCCACCTGCCACTCTGAGGGAGAAAGATGTGACAGTCTGCTTCCATAAAGATTATAGCCTTGGAAACCCTGTGAGGCAGTTCTACTCTGTCCTATAAGGTCACTAGGAGTCGGAATCAACTCGATTGCAATGGTTTGGGTTTTTCTTTATAGAGTCTCCTATGCTGTAATCTTTATGGGAGCCGATCACCTGGTCTTTCTCCTGCGGAGCTGCTAGGTGGGTTTGAACCACCAACCTTTCAGTTAGCAGCCGAGTGCTTAAACATTGTGCCACCAGGGCGAAGAAAACCCTATAGAACAGCTCTGCTCTGTAACACATGGGGTTGCCATGAGTCAGAATCTACTCAGCAGTGATGGTGCCATTTTACAGATTCGGAAACTGAGGCCAGGGGAATCCCGGAGTCCCTCATCAAGTTCCATGGCTGAGCTGGGACTTCAACTCAGACTATGGGGGCTGGAGCAAGGTGGGGGAGGGGCTCTATCTGTCAGCAGAGCTGGGGAGACATTACTCCTGTGGGCTCTGATCCCAGGGGCTGTGAAGGGGCCCCTGCCCCTCAGCCTCCATCCTCAATGTGCAGATGTCTTTGTGGGGAGCCCTGGGGTGTGGGGTCCCCCAGATTCCCTGGGATTCCTTTGAGCCCCAGGTCCAGCCCCCTGTGGAGCTCCAGCCAGCCTTCCCAGCTCTCCCCCAGGGCTGCCTTGACTCCTGGTCTCAAGAATGCTGAGGGCTGTTGGTAGGGGGAAGTTAATTGGAAACAGGAAAACATGGCATTCCTTTCCAGGCAGCCTGGGCCTGGAAAGCAGCAAGGGGTGGCCTTTCCCCCCTTCCGTCCGCCTGCCTGCCACCCGGGGAGAAGGGTGGGGGCATGGTTATCTTGCCCTAGTGCCTTCTGAGTCTCCCCCGCACCACCTGGCACCCTCATTCTTAGTGGAAACAGCAACAGTTATCTGACCTTCGCATCCAAGATGTCATCTGTCCCCCCATCAGAATAAGTTGCTCCCTACTTGTTCCCCCAACTATATCCAACTGTGTCTCCTCTCTTTGGAACCAGAGGACTTGCCTGAGTTAACTCCCCAGCATGGATGCAACATAACAGAGATACATGGGAAATGGTGGGTTAATTGTCCCCAGGGGTCCCCCCTCATTCTTTAGAGTTTTGTCCCAGTGGACTGATGTCTTTATGTCTCCACGAAATGCAAGCTCCCCCAGTGGGGAGTTTTTCAAGGCATTTCTACTTTGGTGACAATTAGTTTTGTGGAGGAGTGTATGTATTCTTGGGGGGTGGGGCTGTTGGCAGAGGAAGCTCGTTTCTTTAATTGTTCCCAATTAAACTTCCTGAGGGCTTACTGTGTGCCAGGGCCTTGAGGGGTTAGTGATGAAGTTGGGACATAGCCCCGAACTAAACCGGTTGCCAAGGAGTCGTCTCTAACTTATGGCAACTCCATGTGTGTCAGAGTAGAACTGTGCTCCATAGGGTTTTCATGACTGTGACCTTTTAGAAGCAGATTGCCACACCTGTCTTCCAAGGTGTCTCTGGGTGAGTTTGAACCGCCAACCCTTTGGTTAGTAGTGGGGTGCTTAACCGTTTGAGACACCCAGCAACTCCTGGGACCCAGCCCAGAAGGATGAAAATAGAGAGAAGTGTCCTCATCAAGGGCTGTGGGATTGATTATTTCTGTCTGGGTGGTCTGAGAAGGCTCCAAGGAGGAAGCTACTACTTTCTCTCGTTCTTTTTTTCTAAGTGATGAACACATGGGACAAATTCAGAATACCAAAGATAATAAGACTCCCCCCGTGCCTGGTCCCCCAGCTCTCCTTCCCAGAGGCAGTTCCTCAATTCTAACCTTCTGTGCACATACATTTATACACGTTAGCTGCCGTCAAGTCGACCCTGACTCCCAGTGACCCCAAGCACAAAAGAAGAAAATGCTGCCTGGTCCTGCACCATCCCCATGATCATTTGCAGATCAGATTGTTGTGATCCTTAGAGTTTTCACTGGCTGACTTTCAGAAGTAGATTGCCAGGCCTTTCTTCCTAGTTTGTCTTAGTCTGGAAGCTCTGATGCAACCAGTTCAACATCCTAGCAACACACAAGCCTCCACTGATGGACGGTGGTGGCTGTGCATGAGGTGCATTGGCCAAGAATCGAACCTGGGTCTCCTGCATGGAGGGCTAGGATTCTGGCACTGAACCACCACTGTATCTTAAAAAAAAATTTTTTTTTTTACACAAATGGTAGCGTGCTCTACCCATTGTTCTACACATTGGTTTTTTTACTTCAACTCCCTGGGAGATATGACCCTGTCAGTATACATAAGTCTTCCTCCATCTTTTTCTTGGCTGCATAGTACTCCACTGTGTGGATGAATCCTCGGACAGGGGTGTGTTTCTAAGTGTTTGTTTCTGCGCAGAAGTGGGAAGCATGTGTCCACATGTCTTATCATGAGACATGAGTATACCTGGGGGATAAATTCCTGGAAGTGAGATTGCTAGATCAGGAGCCTCTGATCTGTATCTTGGTAGCTGTTAGGAAGCCCCCTTGGGAGTTGCGTCTTGAAGGAAGTTGTCCCTCCTGTTCAGCCTCATCCAACCTGTATGCCAGGCTGTGTCTTGAGGTCACAGGAGTCTTTGCTCCTGGTGACCTCTTTGTCTGGTCCTCCTACCTGTGGCACGCACATGCCGCTTGGTATGGAGTTCAGACGTCTGGGCTCTGGAACCCAGCGCCTGGCTGAATGACTGCAGGCAAGGGGTTTGCTTGCCTCAGGCCTTAGTCTTCCCCTCTGTTAAATGGGTTCATCCCAGTACCTAATTCGTAAGGTTGTTGTGAGAATTAAATAACAGCCATAAAGCGCGTAGTTAGCCTTGCCAGTCAGTGAGGGTGGTTGACATTCTTTGGCAGTTCTCTCTTCTGGGGGCCTTTTCCACCCAACTGGGCCAGTAAACCACTAATGGCAGGGCCCATGTCTGGGATGGAATGCCAGCTTTTCCTCCAAACTGCAGTGTGAGTCTGGGCAAGCGGTTTCCTTTCTGGGTCTCAGTTTCCTTGTCTGTAAAATGGGCCCATGATGCCTCCCATAGGGTCTACTATGAGTGCTGAGTGAGGCAACTCTGTGTCACCCACCCTCTGACAGAGCTGGGCATCAGGAGGCTTTCAGGAACTAGCAAATGAAGCTGTTGTTATTTTCACTACCATTACTGCTCTCCCAGGGGGCCCATGCTGACTTCTCTGCTCTGAAAGGTCCCCATTGTCTTCCCATATGGCACACGGGGAACAATGTTGGCATTCTAAACTGCATGGCAGCAGAGGGCATGGAACAGGCCATTCCGGTGTCGGGCATGGCGACGTAACCCAGGACACAGGACTTCCTAGCTCTGTGCCTCAGTTTCCCCAACTGGAAGAATGGGAATAACAGGAGATGCACCATAGGTGTGCTCACAAATGTTCTGTGCTTAACATGGCGTGGGGCAGTGTAGCCACAACAAAACCAAGCCTGTTGCCATCCAGTCGATTCTGACTCATGGCCACCCTGTGTGTTACAGAGAACTGCTCCATAGGATTTTTTTGACTGTCATCTTTATGGTAGCAGATTGCCAGGCCTTTCTTCCATGGTACCACTGGATGGGTTAGAACTGCCAACCTTTAGGTTAGTAGTTGAGCACAAACTGGGCCACCTAGGGACACACACACACATACACACACACACACACACACACACACACACACACACACACACACACACACACAGTGTGGTTAAGAGCTCAGCTGCTAACTAAAGGGTCAGTAGTTCGGATCCACCAGCTGCTCCTTGGAAATCCCACGAGGCAGTTGTACTCTGTTCTGTACGGTAGCTATGAGTTGAAATTGACTTGATGGCAGTGGGTTGGGTTTTATATATATATGTGTGCACATATACCAAAAAACTCAAACCAGTCAAGCTGATTCCGACTTATGGTGACCCCATGTGTGCCGAGTAAACTGCACTCCATAGGGTTTGCAAGGCTGTGACCTTTCAGAAGCAGATCTCCAGGCCTTTCCTCTGTGGCACCACCAGGTAAGCTTGAACCGCAAACCTTTAAGTTAGTAACCCAAACTGTAGCCTGTTGCCATCGAGTTGATTCCGACTCATAGTGACCGTATAGTGAGATAGTTGAGCGCAAACCATTTGCACCACCCAGGGACCTTGGCACATAGCAAGCGCTTAAAAAAATGTTAGTGGCTATGATTATAATTATTATTATGAAGTGTAGAAGCAGAGTCTCCCAAGGGATCAGATTCCCACCTCCCTGTTGCCTGCACCCAAAACCCTAAAACGTCAGTATTGGTCTTTTAAATGGAAGGCGGCATCCAAAGCAATCAAATACCCTTTGGGCCTCAGTTTCCTCATCTGTAATTGGACCCTATCACCGGGTCACTGGGAAGCATAAATGAGGGAAGGTGCAGAATACGTTTAGAACAGGGCCTGGCTCAAAGGCAGCGCGTGGTGAAGGTTCACTTTGCTTATTATGACTTTAACTTTTTATCCTGGCACTTTTGAAGTGCGCACCAAGAGTTGAGAGAATAGCATAGTCAACCCCCGTGTACCCATCAGCAGCTCAACAGTTTTCTGTTGATCTTTTTTTTTGCCTATTACCTCCCTCCCATCCCCCTCCCCCACATACTCTTGGCTTTTTTGCTGGAATATTCTTAAGCAAATTCCAGATATCACATCATGGATCATTATTGTTGGAGTCTCTGGGTGGTGTCAACAGTTAACACACGGCGGCTGCTAACCGAAAGGTTGGTAGTTCAAGTCCATCCAGCAGCTCTACAGAAGAAAGGACTGGCAATCTGCTTCCGTAAAGATGACAGCCAAGAAAACCCTATGGAGCAGTTCTATTCTGTCACACTTGCGGTCAGAGGAAGGGATGAGGCCCTTGGAGCCCCCCAGCCAGGCTCAGTTGCCTTCAGCCCCTCCCCTCCTCTGCCCGATCCCCCACACTTCCCTATGAAGCTCTTCCTGCGCCCAGAGGGGCTGGAGGTGGCTTGTTGACTTCTGAGTGACCCCCTCCCAACCCTCTGTGTTCCTGGCAGCCCTCCGAGCAGAGTGAGGGGTGGATACTGGGGACTGCAGGGCCCTCGTTAGTGAGCCCTGGGACCTTGAGGGAGCCCCTGTTGGCCTCCAGAGCCTCAAAGGTGGAGGGCGACCGAGTCCCCCAGGACGCCCACATAGCGCCGTGGACATACCAGAGGATCCATGCTGCCCAGCACCTATGGCCCTGGGTGGGTGGCTGCCCACAACCCCTGCCTTACAGGGTGGTTGTGAAAATTCGCTGGACTGTACCCTCCCTCTTGCCCTTCACCTGCGGTACATGAAGTACCCATCTTTATATGCCCAGCCCCCCCAGTCTGGATCTCCCAGACTCCATCCCCATGTCCATGCCTAATATGAGCTGTGCTCACAGTGGGCACTGAGTAGCTGCTATTATTAATCTTCTTCTTGTTCTTATTTCTGGTACATAGTAGTAGGTGCTTAGAAAGAAGGAATTCTTAGCTTCGTCAAGTCGGCCCCTGACTCACGGTGACCCCACGCACAACAGAACAACGGAATACACTGCCCGGTCCTGCACCATCCCCTGATCGAACCGTTGTGATCCATAGGGTTTTCATTGGCTGGTTTTCAGCAGCAGATCGCCAGGCCTTTCTTCCTAGTCTGTCTTAGTCCAGAAGCTCCGCTGAAGCCTGTTCAGCATCATAATGACACGCAAGCCTCCAATGACAGACAGGTGGTGACTACGCATGAGGTGCATCGGCTGGGAATCGAACCCAGGTCTCCTGCATGGAAGGCTAGAATTCTACCACTGAACCAACACTGTCTGAACCAACACTGCTCCCTTACTAGAGTCTAAACTGCAGGAGAGGAGTAACAAGGGCTGTCTGGGCCAGGACACTGTGTTCTCAGCTCCTGGTGTGTATCAGGAGCTGTGTAGATGTTTGCTGAATGAATGAATGAATGATGGCCGTGTCACAGGGGTGGAAAAAGGGAAGCAGAGAGCCTGCGTTTGGAGTCTTGATCCTGGGGCTTTTCATAATGTGGCTTACACATTTTGTTGTTGTTGCTGTTAGTTGACATCGAGTCAATTCCAACTCATGGCGACCCCATGTGTTACAGGGTAGAACTGATCTCCATAGGGGTTTTCTTGGCTATAATCTTAACAAAAGCCAGTCACCAGGCTTTTCTTACGCGGTACTACTGGATGGCTTCAGACTGCCAACTTTTAGGTTAGTAACCCACTGCTGCTGAGTCAATCCTGACTCGATAGCGACCCCGTAGGGTTTCCAAGGCTGTAAGTCTCTATGGAAGCAGACTGCCATCTCTTTCTCCCGTGGGGCTGCTGGTGGTTTCAAACTGCTGACCTTTCAGTTAGCGGTTGATCACTTTAAGTACTGTGCCACCAGGGCTTTAGGTTAGTAGGTGAGCACAAATCATTTGCAGCACCTAGCTGCTTCCAGATCACCGGAGGTTATTGTTAAAAATGCTAATTCCTGGGCCCCACCCAGACCTACCTCCTGGGAATCCCAGAGGGTGCGCCCTTGAGAGAGACTTTTGCACTGGAAGCCGACCCATTTCAAAGTCCTGTCCCTGTTAGGTGCTATCCAGTTGATGCTGATTCATAGTGATCCCACGTGACAGAGTGGAACTGCCCTATAAGATTTTCTGTTTTTTTTTATTGAATTTTAGATGAAGGTGTACAGAACAAACTAGCTTCTCATTAAACAGTACACACATTGTTTTGTGACAGTGGTTAACAACCCCACAACGTGTCAGTACTCTCCTTTCTTGACCTTGGGTTCCCTATTACCAGCTTTCCTATCCCCTCCTGCCTTCTACTGCTTGCCCCTGGACTGTTGTGCCCCTTTAGTCTTGTTTTGCCCAATGAGTCTGTCTGATCTTTGGCTAAAAGATGAACCTCCAGAATGATTTCATTGCCAGGCTAAGAGGGTGTCTGGGGGCCATACTCTCGGGGTTTCTCCAGTCTCTGTCAGGCCAGTAAGTGTGGTCTTTTTTTTGAGTTAGAATTTTGTTCTACGTTTTTCTCCAGCTCTGTCTAGGACCCTCTTGTGTGATCCCTTTCAGAGCAGTCAGTGGTGGTAGCCAGGCACCATCGAGTTGTACTGGACTCAGTCTGCTAGAGGCCATAGTAGTTGTGGTCTGTTAGTCCTTTGGACTACTCTTTCTGTTGTGTGTTTAGTTTTCTTCATTTTCCCTTGCTCTTAAAGGGGTGAGACCAGCGGAGTATCTTAGATGGCTGCTCATAGGCCTTTAAGACCCCAGATGCTACTCACCAAAGTAGAATGTAGAACATTTTCTTTATAAACTCTGTATGTCCATTGAGCTAGATGTTCCCTGAGACCATGGTCCGCACAGCCCTCAGCCCAGTAATTTGGTCCCTAAGGGAGTTTGGATTTGTCCATGGAGCTTCCATGATCTTACCCTGAAAAAGTTGCCCACAGGATTTTCTTGGCTGTAATCTTTATGAGAACAGATTGCCAGGCCTTTCTCCTGTGGAGCTGCCGGTGGGCTTGAACCACCAACCTTTTGGTTAGCAGCCGAACACATAACCATTGTGCCATGAGGGCTCCTTCATCAAAGTCCTAGTGGCAACAAAGCTCCACCCTCAACCCCTTCACCCTGTAAAGGCAACAGTGAATATTCCTGCAGCAGGTAACACTTTCTGCGTGGACTTGGGCCATCCTGACATCCGCATGCACAGGTCTGTGCCCAGAGTACAGTCCATGCTCCGGAAGTGCTGTTGAGAGAATGTATCAGAGCCTGTGAGGTAGGTCGGGGTTGCCAGCTTCAGCCGGCCCGCTGCTCAGCGGGGAAACCAAGGCTCAGTGGGGTTCAAGTTCCCCACAGTTGAGCCACACACAGTGTAGAAATCAGGCATATTATATTTTGTGGAATCTAAGCAGCCATCAAGGCCCTGGGGTGGCACAAACAATTTGCATTCGACTGCTAACCTAAAGAAGGAGTCTTGGTGGCACAGTGGTTAAAGTGCTTGGCTGCTAACTAAAAGGTTGTCAGGTCGAACCCACCAGCTGCTCCGTGGGAGAAAGCTGTGCCAGTGTGCTTCCATAAAGATTCCAACCTTAGAAACCCTATGGGGCAGTTCTACTCTGTCCTATAGGGTCGCTATGGGTTGGAATTGACTCAATGGCAGCGGGGGTTTCTAACTGCCTAAAGGTTGGCAGTTTGAACCCACTCAGTGGTGCCATCAAAGAAAGGCCTGGTGATCTGCTTCTGTAAAGACTACAGCCAAGGAAACCCTATGGAGCAGTTCTACTCTGTAATACATGGGGTCGCCATGAGTTGGAATCGACTGGACGGCAGTGGGTTTGGTTTCTCTGGTTTAAGCAGTGATGGGTGTAAGATGCCCTTCCCCTTTTCTGAGGTGATGCAATGAAAAGCATTGTGTGTCTGGGAGGTGATAAAATGTGGTAAAAGCCCTCAGCCTTCCTGGTCTTCTGGCCTCTGTGGCTTTTCTAGGTTGTTTCCAGGTTGACATGTAGGTCTCACGCAGGTTTTGTGAGGGGCTGTTGTTCCTTGTGTCAGATTTCTTAACGAGAAAGAGCCCTGGTGGTGCCATGGTTAAGCGTTTGGCTGCTAACCGAAAGGTCAGTAGTTTGAACCCACCAGCTCCGTAGGAGAAGTAGCAGTCTGCTTCCGTAAAGATTACAGCCTTGGAAACTATGGGGCACTCTACTCTGTCCTATAGGGTCGCTATGTGTCGAAATCAACTCGATGGCAATGGGTTTGGATTTGTTTGGGTTTAGTTGAATGAGCAGAGATTCCTGACATCTGCCCAGCTCTTTTTGTCCCTTCCTGAGCATGTCCCCTTCCGCAGCCTTGTTTTTGTATTTAGATCTTAAGAAGCAGGAAGCTGTGCCTGCATTTGTCAGACGAAGACATCTAGCCTAAAGAGCCCCCAGGCAGACAGACTCAGACCATAACTGGGAATTTTATTTAACTTAAGAGTTTTAAATGTAAGTCTGCCTAAAGAAAAGAAAAAATGTGTGTGTGTAATATAATATTGTTACATACTATATAATAATTTTAATATAATGTTAACTTAAATTTAATAATATTATATGAGGTCCGTGGGTGGTGCAAATGGTTTGCTCTTGGCTCCTAACAAAAAGTTGGAGGTTTAAGTCTACCCAGGGTTGCCATAGCAGAAAGGCCTGGCAATCTACTTCTGAAAACTTGGCCATTGAAAACCTATGGAGCACAATTCTACACTGATACTCACGGGGTCGCCATGAGTTGGAATTGACTTGATGGCAATGGGTTTTTAATATTATATAAGCCAAACCCGCAGCCGTTGAGTCGATTTCGACTCAAAGCAACCCTGTAGGGTCTCCAAGCCTGTAAATCTTTAAAGAAGCTGACTGCCACATCTGTCTCCTGCAGAGCTGCTGCTGGTTTCGAACTGCCGACCTTTCGTTTAGCAGTCAATCACTTTAACCACTGTGGCACCAGGACTCTCAATACTATATAGTACATAATAATACCATATAAGTATAATAAAAATGTATATGAAATTCCTTTTATTCCAATTCCCCCTCACCCCCGCCCCGTCAGCAGTCTCCCAAAATATTTAACGTGTATTTTTTTGTTCTGTGGCAAAATGTTTGCTTTGTGTCTTGAATTTTGTGTGTGTGTGTGTGTGTCTTGGATTTTTACTTTATGTAAACAAGATTGTTCATACAGGTGAGCCTCATTAATTTTGGATTCTGTATTTGCAAATTCACCTACTTGCTAAAATTTATTTGAAACCCCCAAATCAATATACATGGCACTTTCAAGTCATTTGTGGACAGCGCAGAGTGTGAAAAATTTGAGTTGCCCAATGCCGCACATTCCCAGCTGAGGTAGAACAAGGCGATGTTCTGCCTTCTTTCAGCCTCAGATTGTAAACACGCGTCCTTTTCGCAGTCTGTTTGTTGTTGCTGTTGACAGTTGCCATTGAGTCGATCCTGACTCGTGGGGATGCCATGTGTCAGAGTAGAACTGCCCCATAGGATTTTCTAGGCTATAATATTTACAGGAGCAGATTGCCAGGTCGTTCTTCGAGGAGCCGCTGGGTAGGTTCAAACCACCAACATTTTGGTTAGCAGCCAAGTGCTTAATTGTTGCGCCACCAGAGAGGTCTGTTTAGTCCCATGTTTTTTGCGTTTTTGTACCTTTTGTTGATGACTTCGGCATTTAAAATGGCCCCGAGCACAATGCTGAAGAGCTGTTTAGTGTTCCTAAGCTCAAGAAGGCTGTGATGTGCCTTACAGAGAAAATATGGGTGTTAGATGAGCTTCATTTAAGCATAAGTTACAGTGCTGCTGGCCATGAGTTCAATGTTAATGAAGCAACCATATATATATATATATATATATATATATATATATATAAAATAAAATGTCTTTGGATAGAAACACACAAAACAAGCTTATGTATTGATTGGTTGATGAAATGTTGTGACCAGAGGCTTGCAGGAACCTAAGCCTGTATTTTTCCTGGGGCAGTGGCTCAGTTTTTCCTAATTCAGTGCTTGTGGCGACTTTATAGAACATAACTGCTGTGAATAACCTCATGTGCAGCCACCACCCATCTGTCAGTGGAGGCTTCGTGTTGCTGTGATGCTGAACAGGTTTCAGCTGAGCTTCCAGCCTAAGATGGACTAGGAAGAAAGGCCTGGCTATCTACTTCCAAAAATCAGCCAGTAAAAACCCTATGGCTCACCAGCATCTGATCTGGCAACAGATCATGGGGATGGCGCAGGACTGGGCAGGGTTTTGATCTGTTCATCATGCATGGGGTCACCATGAGCGGGGTGCCGCCTCCTTGGCAGCTGGTTTGCAGCTAACAGCAACTAGTGTGAATAAAGAGAATCAACTGTATTTCTCCTTCTTGTTCTTTTTCACCTACGTGTGCTCTGATGATAGGTGCCACCCATGTTGCTACTTGTACATCTACTCTCGTCCCTTGTTTCATGGGTGCATCACTTCATTTTTTTTTCATTAACTAAACCCAGTGCTTTTCAGATTTCCTATTTTTTACCCAATGTCCTTTATTCCTGGATCCCATCCAGGACACCACATTATATTTAGTTGTCACGTCTCCTTTGCTGTGACAGTTTCTCTGACTTTCCTTTTTTATTGTCGTTCAGATGAAGCTTTACAAAACAAGTAGTTTCTCATTAAACAGTACACATATTGTTTTATGACAATGGTTAACAACCCCACGACATGTCAGCACCATCCGTTCTCAGCTTTGGGTTCCCTATTACCAGCTTTCCTGTCCTCTCCTACCTCCCAGTCCCTGTCCCTGGACTGTTGTGCCCCATTAGTCTCGTTTTGTTTTATGGGGAGACTTTCCTTGTTTTTGATGAGCTTGACAGTTTTGAGGAGGAATTGTTAGGTATATTGTAGTATGCCATTCTGTTGGGTTTTTTTTTTTTTTAATGATATTTTATTGTGTTTTCTGTGAACGTTCACACAGAAGTTTAGGTTCCCATGCAATTTCTACATAAGTTGTTCAGTGACGTTGGTTACATTCCTCACAATGCATCAGCATTCTCATTATTTCCTCTCTGGCTGTTCCGTTTCCTTTCGTCTACCTTCCCTGCCCCCTTACATTCTCATCTTTGTTTTAAAGTAATTTGGTGACCGTTTGGTCTCATACAGGTGATTTTTTTAAGGAGCACAGTACTTACGGGTGATATTCATTGTTTTGTGAGCCAGTCTGATATTTAGCTACAAGGCGACCTCAAGTGTTAGTTTCAGTTCAAGGTTTGAGGAATATCTCAGGGCAGTGGTCTCAGGGAGTCCCCCAGTCTCAACTGGTCCAGTAGGTCTGTTTTTTGTTGTTGTTGTTTTAAGGAATTTGAGATTCTGTTCTGCATTTTTATCCCATTCTATCTGGGTCCACCTATTGTGGTTCTGATTAGAACAGCCGGTAGTGGTAGCCGGGCACCGTCTAGTTCTTCTGGTCTCAGGGTAGATGAGGCCGTGGTTCCTGTAGACTGTTCATCCTGTAGACTAGTTTCTTCTCTGAGTCTTTGATTTCTTTCTTTCTCTTTTGCTTTAGATGAGTAGATAGTAATAGTTGTATCTTAGATGGCTGCTAGCAAACTTTTAAGACCCCAGACGCTATTCACCAAACTAGGATGTAGAACATAACTTTATGAACTATATTATGCCAAATGACTGAGATGTTCTACAAGACTGTGGTCCTAATCCTTTGAACCCAGAAAACCGATCCTGTGAGGTGTTTATGTCAAAGAAGTGTCTGTAGCTAAGCCCCTATGTGCTGTATTATATATATGAATATATGTACATACCCAGGCATCACATTTTGCTTAAAATCCCCTCCAGGCCCAGCTCCCCAAGTTGTCACAGAAGCAAGGAGAGGTGAAGTGACTTGCCCAAGGTCACACAGAAAGTTGCTGGCCGAGCTGGGATTTGAACCCAGGCATTTGGCTCCAGCTGTGCCCTACTGGTTAATTCAGTCACACAGGAGGCCCTCCTGGGTGCCTTCCTTGTGATCCCTCTCAGGGGGCGTAAATAGCCACAGCTTTGCCCTCCGGAACTGGAGAGGCCAGGCAGGGGAGGGAAGTAGGCCAGGTACACACGAGTCTTCCTAAAGGTTGAGATCAGTGTCAAGGTGTGTCAGCTGGCCTAATGGAGGTCAGGAAAGGATGCATCACCACTGGAGTGTGTTGGGACATCAGGGTAGGCTTCCTGGAGGAGGGGGCTTCTGGAACTCTGGGCTTGAGACCATTCCTAGCAGAGAGAGGACAGAGCAGTTGGTGGAACCTGTGGTGCTTTGCACAAAGGCCAGTTGGCACTTCATGGGGATATTCGGGCTGGGATACGGGGTGCCTTGGTTTTGTTGGGTACAGGGGAAGAATGAGGGAGTCCAGGTTGATCCAAGGTCATTGGCCTGAGCAACTGCATGGATGGAGGTGCCCTTTCCTGAGATGGGGTTCTTGTTGTTGTCAGTTGCTGTGGAGTCGGCTCTGACTCATGACAACCCTGTGTACAACAGATGAAACATTGCTTGGTCCTGCGCCATCTTCACAATCGTTGGTATGCTCGAGCCTATTGTTATGGCCGCTCTGTATTTTGAATGCCTTCCAACCGAGATGGCTCATCTTCCAGCACTGTATCAGACAACATTCTCTTGTGACCCATAAGGTTTTCACTGGCTAATTTTCTAGTTTTCACTGGCTAATTTTCTTCCTAGTCTTAGTCTGGAAGATCTGCTGAAACCTGTCCACCATGGGTGGCCCTGCTGGTATTTGAAATACTGGTGGCATAGCTTCCAGCATCACAGCAACACGCAGGCTACCACAGTACAACAATCTGACAGACGGGTGGGGGTGAGATGGGGTAGAGATGCCTCTGGTTTGGGGAACACAGACCTCAGAGAATAAACCTCTAACACCTTTGCTGGTAGAAAGATGCAGAGAGGAGAGAGAATGAATGAATGTATGAATGAATTGTAGGGGTCACGAGTAGGAAACATCTTAGGAGGTGGTTGCACCTGGGGGAGAACTGAAGTCCCAAGGAGGAAAATGATTTCCCAGAGAAAGGACACAAGAGAATTGAGAATTCAATCTTGGTAGCCACCCACATGTAGAGGCAGAAGCAAGAAGAGCAACTGCTGAAACAGAGAAAGATGGGGAGAAGGAGGAGGAGGAGGAGGGGGCAAGGTCAGTGTCTCAGGAGCAAAGGTGGCAGTTTCTGAAAAGTCATTGTTGCCTGATGGGCAGATAAGTCTTGGCTTAGATGGACTTGAGGTCAGGCTTCATGGGTTTGATGCAGGTGTTCAGAAAGCAGGGATTTCAGGAGATGGATAAGTGGGGTGGGAATGGGGTGAGGAGCCTTGGAGAAGGGGAAGGAGGGCCACATGGATGGAAGGAAGGAGGGAAGGAGAGAGCTCTTGGCAGAGATTTTTTTTCCTGTCCTGTAGAAAAGATGCCGGTCCCTGGGTACCGCAAGCAATTTGCTATCAGCTGCTAACCTAAAGGTTGGTGGTTTGAACGAACCCAGCAGCACCACAGAAGAAAGGTCTGGAGATCTGCTTCCATAAAGATTACAGCCAAGAAAACCCTATGAAGCCGTTCTACCCTGTAACGCATGGGGTTGCCCTGACCCAGAATGGACTCTACGGCAATGGGTTTATTTGTAGAAAAGATAATCTCAATGGTTACTGTTGTATTGCTCTGTAGTCAGTTAACCAGTTTTGTATCTAACCTAGCAATCTTACTCTAATGTATATATTTTTAATTGTGGTAAATTATATATAATATAAAATTTGCCATTTTAACCATTTTTAAGTGCACAAGTCAGTGCACTAATTATAGTCACAATATTGTGCAACCATCATCACTGTTTCCATAACTTTTTCATCACCCCGAACAGAAACTCTGTACCCATTAAGCAATAACTCCCCATTCCCTCCTTCCCCTAGCCCCTGGTAACCACTGCTTTCTGTCTGTATGCATTTGCCTATTCTGAATATTTCATATAGGTGGGATCATACAATATTGTTCTTTTGTGTCTGACATACGTCATTCAGCATAATATTTCAAGGTTCATCCATGTTGTAGCGTGTATCAGAACTTCATTTCTCTTTATGGCTGAGCAGTATTCCATTGTATGGATACACCACATTTTCTTGAGCCATTCATCTGTTGATGGACACTTGGGTTGTTTCCACCTTTTGACTATTGTAAATAGTGCTGCTGTGGAAGTGTCCAGTATATGTTTGAGTCTCTGCTTTCATGTCTCTTGAGTATATACCTAGGAGTGGAATTGCTGGGTCATTGGCTAACTCTGTGTTTAACTTTTTGAGGAATTGCTGAAAACAGTTAGGCAGCCAGAAATTTTTAACAATCATGTCATCCTTCTGTGACTCCCTAGGGCTCTCAGGGAAGCATCTAACCCCTCATCTCCCCCTACAAAGCATTGAATTGTCTGGCCTGGGCTTATTTCCCTGATCTTACTTCTGTCCCTCTCACCTGCCTCCTTGCCATTCCTCATATACAAAGCTTGTTCCTGCCTTCATACCTTTGCCTTTGCTCCACACCTGTGCCCTCCGCTTGGCGTGATGTCTCCATCTCTGGGCTCCTCAATTTCCAGTCTCTGCGTAAATGCCACCTCCTCAGGGAAGCCCTCCTTGACTGTCCTGCCTAACTTCTTTCACCTTACTAAGTTTATTTCCTTCTTAGAATTCATTGCTAGGACCTGCCGCAGAATAAGCACCTAATCGATATTTATTAAACAAATGGGGAGCCAGGTGATCTTTACACAGATTGGATCGTTTTTAGGATTGGAGCAGGATTCGAGATTTAGGAGAGAAAAAGAAAGCAAAGAAGGAAGGTTCTAGAAGAGGCAGGAGGGAGTGGTACTGGGCTGGGCTCGGGTGAAGTTTTCTCACAGGTCAGGAGGTGAGGAGGAGAGGGGTGTGAAGGCAGAAGTTGTGCAATTGGGAAGGCGTTCAGGAGGTCAGCATGCACCTTGGAGAATCAGGAGGAGGAGGAGGCCTGTGGATGAGGGTATGGGTGGCAGTGGCACTGGGTGCTGGGGCCTCTTGTCTTTTTCTGCCCGAGGCCTTACAAGCATGGAGTAGTTTTTAATTTGGGGGAAAAGGAGTTCTCAGGTCCTTTTGGGAACCTGCTCAGAGGCCATAAGCCTTTCCCCAGAAAACCACACCCCTGGCTTCACGCCCAAAATTTGGCCAAGGATTTTCAGGGGCTTGTGGATCAGTTTTAAGACCCTTCCCACAGATTCTGTTAATAGCAACAATAAAATAACAGCCAGCACTTACATTGGCTCACCCTGCCCCAGGAACTGGTCTCAGTTTCTTACAAGTGTGAATTCATTTATTCACAGAAGGTCGTAGGAGGTAGGTCCAGCGACTAACCCTGTTTTACAGATAAGGAAACTGAGGCACAGCGTGGTTAAATGACTTTCCAGGCTCACGTAGCTGCGAAATGGCAGAGTAGGGATTTGACCTGGGCACTCTGATGATCCCAGATCCTAGACTTTTAACCACCAGACCTCGCTTCCTCCATGTTACTGGGGCCAAGAGGAAAGCCCGGAGTTCGGAAGCTGCCGCTCTTCCTGCCCATTGCTCTAAGCGGGAGCCTGCTCTGGCCGGAAGGTGGGAGGCGGGGTGGGCGATGGGAAGCGGGGCTCAGCTGGGCACCCGGCCTCGGCCCTCTTTCCCTTTTTACCCGCTGCTTTGAGCGGGGCGCTGGTGGCGCAGTGGTTAAGAGTTTGGCTGCTAACCAAGAGGTCGGCAGTAGGAATCCACCAGCTGCTTCTTGGAAACCGTATGGGTCAGTTCTCCTCTGTACTACAGGGTCACTATGAGTCGGAATCGACTCGAGGGCAACGTATTGGGGTGGGTTTGTGTCTTCAAAGGAGCCCTGGTGGTGCAGTGGTTACAGCGCTTGGCTGCTAACCGAAAGATCAGCAGTTCAAACCCACCAGCTGCTTGGCAGGAGAAAGATTTGACAGTCTGCTTCCATAAAGATAGCCTTGGAAACCCTATGGGGCAGTTCTGCTCTGTCCGATGGAGTCTTTTTTAGACTCCACTGGACAGCGGTGGGTTTGGGTTTTGGGTTTGTGTCTTCATGGACCTTGATGGCGCAGTGGTTAAAGTGCTGGGCTGCTAACCGAAAGGTCTGTGGTTCAAACCCCCTAGCCGCTCCGCAGGAGAAAGATGTGGCAGTCTGCTTCCATCAGGGAACCTTGGAAACCCTATTGGGGGCAGGGGCAGTTCTACTCTGTCCTGCAGGATCGCTGAGTCTGAATCTACTGGAAGGGCAACTGGTTTTGTGCCTTCATTAACATAACCGCGGCAGCCCCAGCTGCCTCCCAGCTCCTGGATGTGTTTGTGAGCTTCTGAGCTTGCATAGTTGATGAGTCAGAGAAGCCAGCACCCAGTGGAAGGTTAGGATTCCGAAGGCAGATCTGTCTTGGAACCAGCTGTGGGCCTCGGAGCAAGGGCACCCACCTCTCGCAGCCTCAGTTTCCCTATCAGCAAGAGGGGCTTAATGTCTTCTTGAAGGTTTAAATAAATAACATGCTGTCACGTGTCAAGAGAAGTGCTGGATTTATGGCAGTAATCATTATTGTGTTTAGAAATTCAGAATATTTCAGACCAGAGCCTATACCATATGATCTGGAACATTCCAGCAAGGTGGGGCAGCTCTCCGTTGTCAGATACGCTAGTATTTCTGCAGCTAATATTTCTGTGGCTGTTGATACTAAGAGGGATAAATAAAGACAGACAGTACAGGTCAGATTTGCCCCCAAGTGAGTCAGGAAGGAAATAGTATGGTTTGCAGAGAGTTTTGGAGTTCGGAATTGTGGATAAGCTTAGATCTAAAATACCTACATGGTGGAATTGTTGTGGAGTTTAATTGAGATAATATATCCTCAGGTGCGTGGTAGGTAATAGCACTTTGTAAATGCTAATTGCAATTATTGTCACCATTGTTGCTATTACTATCACTGTTGTTGCTATTAATAGTACTAACCAGTCTTTAGTCCATACCTGCTAGAACAGACAGAGAGCAGTGGTGGTTCAGTGGTGGAATTCTTGCCTCCCACGTGGGAGACCCATGTTCTATTCCTGGCTAACGCAGCTTATGTGCAGCCACCACCTATTTATCAGTGGAGGCTTGCATGTTGCTGTGATGCTAAACAGGTTTTATTAGAGCTTCCAAACTCAAATGAACTAGGAAGAAAGATCTGGGGATGTATTTCTGAAAATCAGGCAGTGGAAACCCTATGGATCACAATGGTCCTATCCCGTTGTACATGGGGTTGCCATGAGTCTGACTTGACAAGGCAGCTAATGGCAACAACTGGGACAGACAGATCGAGCTGTGCTGCACATCACTGTTTCTCAGACATTAATGTGCACACGCACTCCTTTTGGAGCCTGTTAAATTCCTTAGGAATCCTGCTAAAATGCAGGTTCTATTTCAGTTGGGCATTTCTCACAAGTTCCCAGGTGAGCCTGATGCCACTGCTGGTCCGGGGACCACTTTGAGTAGCAAGCGTGTAGATTGGTTTTCTGACAGTTTCCAAGTTGCTTTCAGCATTCTGCAGGTGAAAGGAGACCTTGGGTGCTGAGGCTAAAATAAGATTCCTTAGCTCTTAGCTTTTGAGTTTGCCAATTTGAGTGCAGGTCTGTGTTAATTATTCTACGCAGAAATATGTCAAGTAATGTATACCAAGAACATCTTTTTAGTGTCCCCTTCCTTTGCTCTCCAGAGGTGACCTCCATGAGCATTTTGTGGTGCATTCTTTCAGCCCCCCTTTTTTTGGTATACATCTTCCCACTTGACCACACAGTCATGCTATATGAAGTCTACATCTTGCTTTTTTGATTTAACAAATGTCTTGGAATTATTTCCATGTCAGTAACCTAGAACCTTATTATTATATTTTTAAATGATATTTTATCGTGTTTTTGGTGAAGGTTTACACAGCAATATAGGTTCTCATTCAACAGTTTCTATACAAATTGTTCAGTGACACTGATTACATTCTTCACAATGTGTGAACATTCTCATTGTTTCCGTTCTGGTTGTTCTGTTTCCATTAATCTAGTTTCCCTGCCCCCTTACATTCTTATCTTTGTTTTAAAGTAATTGTTAACCATTTGATCTCTATAGATGATGTTTTAAAGGAGCGCAGTACTCATGGGTGATATTCATTATTTTGTGAGCCAATTTGTTATTTAGCTAAAAGGTGACCTCAGGGGCTAGTTTCTGTTCAAGGTTTAAAGAGTACCTCAGGGCAATAGTTTCGGGGAGGCTTCCTGTCTCAACTGGTCCAGTAAGTCTGGATTTTTAAGAGTTTGAGGTTCTGTTCCACATTTTAGAACCTTATTCTTTTTTTTAGAACCTTATTCTTTTAACAGCTGAGGAGTATAATTTTTTATTTCACTACCACACTTTGAATGTTTCTTTAGGTTTGGTTCCAGTTTTTTGTTGTTAACATGTATGTGTCTTTATATTTAAAGTGTGTTTGTGTTGGAAGTGTGTTTATATTGAAAGTGTGTTTCTTGTAGGTAGATAGTATGTAGTCTTGTAGATACATATAGTCTGACAATCTATGATCTTATGACTAGAGTGTTTAGACCAGTGCTGTCCAATAGAAATATAATGTGAACCACATTATTATATGTGATTTTAAATTTTCTAGTAGCCATAGTAAAAAGAAATGAGAAATTTATTTTAATATATTTTATGTAAATCATTATATCCAAAACATCATCATTTTAACATATGATCAGTATAAAAATGATTAATGAGATATTTTACATTCTTTATTTTTTCACAATAAGTCTTCAAAATCCAGTGTGTATTTTACACTCAGTTCACATCTCAGTTTGAACCAGCTCCATTTAAAGTGTTCAACAGTCACATAAGACTAGTCGTGTGGTTTAGACCATTTATGTTTAATGTAATTATTGATGTGGTCAGATTTAAATCTTCCGTCTTGGTATTTGTTGTATTTCCTATTTATTTCATATTTTGTTTGTTTCTTTTTTTTCATTTCCTGCCTCCTTTAGTAAGTTAATTATTTTAGCATTCCATTTTGTCACCACCGTTGGCTTATTGACACTACCTCTTTGTTGCTCTAGAGTTTCCATTGTGCATCTTTAACTAGGACTTTGGTTTTGATTCTGAGTGAGATGGAACCATGGGAGACTTTTGAGCTGGGGAATGGCCTGACTTGACATTTTCGTATCCACAATTTCAGTCACTTGTGCAAGAGTGTTTCTGCTGGCCAGATTCCTGGAAGTGGAATTGCTAAGACAAAGGGGAGCGTGCATTTAGATTTTGGGAGGTCCTGCCAAATTGCATTCCAGAAAGCCTTCGCCATTCTCACCCCTTGCAAACAGCAGCCAGGATTTATTGAGTGGCTGCTCAGTGCCAGGCTTACCCTGGATGGTGGGGACACTGGTGGGAATCAGTCAGAGTCACGGCTGCTTATTAACTCTCAGTCCTCAAGACTTAGGGCAGCCTCAAGAGCTGCTTTGGATCTCTAAGGAATGTCAGGATTTCAGAGGAGCCAAAAAAGAAGAGGCAAGAGGATATTTTAAGTGGTGGAAGGCAGCCTGGCACACACCAGGTGGTATGAGAACTGGCTGGATCTGATGCTGTAACTGTAAGGAGTGGGATAAAGGGGTGGACTGTAAAGTTGTCCATTGGTATCCGTGGGGGATTTGTTCCAGGACCCCCGTGGATACCAAAATTCACAGATGGGCAAGTCTTTTATATAAAATGACATAGTATTTGCATATAATCTATGCACATCCTCCTGTATACTTTAAATCATCTCTAGGTTACTTATAATACTTAATACGATATAAGTGCCATGTAGATAGTTGTTTCATCACAACTGAAGACTTGACTCTGGAAGGTAGCCTTTCTCTCCTTTGGGTTTCTTGAGCTCTTCTGGGAACGCTGATGCTGCCTGGGCATCAGCCAATGCAGATTTGCCCGTGATCTTAAAGTTCTTGAGGCTGTAGTGCTTTACATAGCTAGCCAGGCGTCCCTTGCCAGCTTGAAACTCCTTCCTCTCACTGTCCTCAACCCGCTCACACTTAGCCTTTGAGGGATTGCTTTGACCACTTAGTCGCTTTTTAGGAGCCATTTTTTTCACAGAAACAAAGGGTGCATACAACACAAGTAGTGAATAAACGAGATGCAAGGTGCATAATGAGTGCTGGAGAGAGACTGAGAATCTGTGAGTCCACAGCAGGGGATGCCTACACATCACTTCATTCACGTGGATTCAGCTAGTGCTTGGCGCCCCTGTGGCAAATTCAAGTTTTGCTTTTTGGAACTTTCTTTTTTTTTTCCTGAATATTTTCAGTCCGTGGTTGGTTGAATCCGCCAATGCGGAGCCCGTGGATATGGTGGGCCAACTGTATTGGTTTGGGGAGCGAACATGTGGACTCCCCATCAGTGTGATACACGCTAGGGTGTACTTTACGGCTGAGAGGTAAAATAATAGTACCGCCCACATGGGGCTTGTTTGTGAGGATTCAACCAGAGACTGAAGAGTGTGTAGTTAGAATTTCAGTAGCAGGAATGGTTGTTTGACTGTTGTGGTGGGAGGGGGTCACCTTCAGGCACTGGGTGACCTGGCCCAGAGGCAGGCTTGGCCCAGGTTTTAGGCAGGGTTTAAGGCCTGTCTTAAAAAAAACTTGGTCTGGAGCCCAGCCCTGTCCTGTCTTCCCTTAGGCAAGTTACTTTGGGCCTCTGTTAACCTGGGGTAGATAACAGGAGAATCTGCCCCCCAGGAGTGTCGTGAAGGCCAAATTCAGTGAGGTGATGGTGGCAAAGAGCTTGACACTCTCCCGGACTGTAGTAAGGCTCTATAAAGTTAGCTGCTGTTATTACTGTTGTTGTTATTGTTATTGTTTTTATTGTTAATTTAGGGCCTCTAGTGAGTCCCTAGCGGAACCCTGGTAGCATGGTGATTAAGAGCTAAGCTGATAACCAAAAAGTCGGCAGTTCGAATCCACCAGCTGCTCTTGGAAACCCTATGGAGCAGTTCTACTCTGTCCTATAGGGTTGCTATGAGTCAGAATCGACTCAATGGCAATGAGTTTGATTTTTGGTTTTGGTTTAGTGAGTCCCTATAGGGTCACATGAGTCGGAATCAACTTGACAGCAATGGGTTTGGTTTGGTTTTTTAGTGAGTCCCTGGGTAGCACGAATGATTAAGTGCTTGACTACTCGCTGAAAGGTTGGTGGTTCGTACCCACCTAGAGGCACCTCAGAAGAAAGGCCTGGCAATCTGCTTCTGAAAGGTCACAGCCTTGAAAACCCCATGAAGCAGTTCTACCCTGCACTTGTGGGGTCACCATGAGTCAGAGTCCACTTGATGGCAACTAACAACAACAACAAAAAAGAAACAATGAGTCCTTGAGTGGTGCAAACAGTTAACGTGCTGGACTGCTAACTGAAAGATTAGAAGTTTGAATTCACCTAGAGGTGCCTTGGAAGAAAGGCCTGGTGATCTACTTCTGAAAAATCAGCGATTGGAAATCCTTTGGAGCAGTTTCACTGTGACACGTACGGGGTTGCCATGAATTGGAATCCACTCAATGGCAACTGATTTTTTTTTTTTTTTTTTAGTGTTCTCTAGGCAATGATCAGAGCCCTAGTGGTGCCAGTGGTTAAGCATTCAGATGCTAACCAGAAGGTCGGCAGTTCGAATCCACCAGCCACTCCTTGGAAACCCTACGAGGCAGTTCTGCTCTGTCCTGTAGGGTCGCTAGGAGTCGGAATCGACTCGACAGCAATAGGTTTAAGCAATGATCAGATCCTTCCTTAACCCCAGGACTGAGGCCCCAGAGAGATGAGGTCAGTTGAGCCCCCTGAGAGGTGAGGCCAGTTACTCAGGGTCAGGAAACAGCAGAGCTGGGATTCGAAGCCAGGTTTGTCAGGCCCAGGGCTCTTGGAACTCCCCATGCGCCATGCCTTTGGGAATCTTCCAGGTTTGATGAACAAAGATTCTCCCCTTTTATATCAGCCAATGAGGAAGACGCGTTATCAAAATAGCAGCACCAAAGAAAAGAGAAAATAATAATAAATAATAACAGCATCAACATTAATAATGATAATGGCAACTCACCTGCCATAACTCCTCAGGCAACAAGACCCAACCTGGCTGGGGGGTATTTATAGTGTTTCTTTATCAGGTGTCATGTGAATATTCATGTGTTTGGCTGTGGAAATGTTAGCGTTTGATTACAGGGTGCTGCTTCAGAACCTTCTGGGGGTGTTCAGTGATAGACAAGCATATACTCTTATCACTTCTGCGAAGTCTGAAAGACTCTGCATTTCAATACCAGTACCAGTTGCTGTCAGGTCGACCCTGACTCACAGCAACCCCATGTGTGTCAGAACAGAACTGTGCTCCATAGGGTTTTCAATGGCTGATTCTTTGGAAGTAGATCACCAGGCCTTTCTTCTGAGGCACGTCTGGGTAGATTCGAACCACCAACCTTCAGTTAGCAGCCGAGTGCACTGATAACCCAGTGGGCATGTAAATGCTGACATGGCCAGGGGACTGTGTGGGAAGCTCTCAGTTCTCACCCGTGCCCCTCAGTAGGAGTATCACGTTGTGGTTTTAATTTGCATTTTCACTAATGACTAGTGATATTTAGCCTCTTCTCATGTGCTTATTTACCATCTTATGTAGCTTTTTTGGTGAAGTGTCCAAGTCTTTTGGCCATTTTTTTTTTTTAACTGTTGTACTTTAAGTGAAAGTTTACAATTCAGGTTAGTCTATTATACAAAAATTTATACCTACATTGTTATGTGACCCTAGTTGCTCTCCCTATACTGTGACAGCACACTCCTCCTTTCCACCCCTGATTTCCCGTGTCCATTCAACCAGCTCCGGACCCTCTCTGCCATCTCATCTCGCCTCCGGACAGGAGCTGCCCATTTAGTCTCATGTATCTACTTGAGCTAAGAGGCACGCTCTTCACGTGTATCATTTTATGTCCCATAGTCCAGTCTAATCTTTGTCTGAAGAGTTGGTCTTTTGGCCATTGTTAAAAGTAGATTGTTAGGTTTTTTGTTTTTTTTGGTTGAGTTTTGAGAGTTCTTTATATATTCTGAATACAAGTCTTTTATCAGCTATATGCTTTGCAGATATTTTCTTCCTGTCTATGGCTTATCTTTCTCATTCTCTTAATAGTGTCTTTTAAAAAGAAGAAATTTTTAATTTTGATGAAGTACGGTATATCAATTTTTTTCTTTTATGGATTGTACTTCTATTTTTTTTTTTTAATCAAAAATATCTTCTCTATGAAATTCTGAGTCTTATCTCCATTTTTTATTCTTTTTTTTTATTGTACTTTAGATGAAGCTTTACAGAACAAACTAGCTTTTCATTAAACAATTAGTACAGATATTATTTTGTGACATTGGTTACCAAGCCCACGACATGTCAACACTCTCCCCTTCTTGACCTTGGGTTCCCCATTACCAGCTTTCCTGTCCCCTCCTGCCTTCTCGTCCTGGCCCCTGGGAGAAGCTCCCAGTTCTGAAGGAGGCATCTGGATCCAGTTTTTCCAGCTTTTTGGCTTGCAACTACCAATAAGACATGTATTTTATGCACGACCCAGAATAGACACACATGCAGTTCTGTCTTAGTTTCCTAGTGCTGCCGTAATAGAAACGCAAGTGGGTGGCTTTAAAGAGCGGGAACTTATTTTCTCTTTGTTCTGGAGGCCCAAAGTCCTAATCGGGGCTCGGCCATGTCAGCTACTTCTGTGGGCCTTTCTCCTAGTTTCCTGTGTCTGCCAGGGATTCCTGGTGTTCCTTTGCTTTAGATGATCCTCACATGGTGTCTGTTTTCCCCCGTGTGTTGTGTCTCTGTGTCTCTTCTGGTTTCTTTAAAACTCAGAGGTGATGAGGTTTAGGATCCACCCTATACTGGCCTGACCTCATTAACACACCAGACCAAAACACCAAACCTGTTTCTATCAAGTCAATTCTGACTCATGGCGACCCCCTGTGTTACAGAGTAGAACTGCTCCATAGACTTTTCTTGGTTGGAATCTTTATAGAAGCAGATTACCAGGCCTTTTTTTCTGTAGTGCTGCTGGCTGAGTTTGAACCACCAACCTTTAGGTTAGTCTTCAAATGCAAACTGTGCAACCCAAGGACCTTTAACAAAAGAAAAACCCTGTTTCCAAACAGGATCCACATCCCTAGATACAAGGGCCAGGAATTCAACACATTTTTTAAAAATTTTTTATTGTTGTGCTTTAAGTGAAAGTTTACAATTCAAGTTAGTCTCTCATACAAAAATTTATACATATATTGTTTTGTGACCCTGGTTGCTCTCCCTATACTGTGACAGCACACTCTTCCTTTCTACCCCAGATTTCCTGCATCCATTCAACCAGCTCCTGACCCTCTCTGCCTTCTCATCTTGCCTCTGGGGAGGAACTGCCCGTTTAGTCTCATGTATCTACTTAAGCTAAGAAGCACACTCTTCACGAGTATCATTTTATGCCCCATAGTCCAGTCTAATCTTTGTCTTAAGAGTTGGCCTCGAGAATGGTTTTAGTTTTGGGCTGACAGAGAGTCTGGGGGCCATGTCTTCCAGGGTCCCTTCAGTCTCACTCAAACCATTAAGTCTAGTCTTTTTACTAGAATTTGAGTTGTGCACCCTGCTTTTCTCCTGCTGTGTCAGAGACTCTCTGTTGTGTTCCCTGTCAGGGTGGTCATTCTGGTAGTCGAGTACCATATATAGTTCTTCTGGTCTCAGGCTTATGGAGTCTCTGGTTTATGTGGCCCTTTCTGTCTCTTGGGCTAATACTTTCCTTGTTTTCATGGTGGTGTTTGTTCTTCTTTACTCCAGGTGGGTTGGGACCAATTGATGCGTCTTAGATGGCTGCTCACTAGCTTTTAAGACCCCAGACGCCACTCAGCAAAGTGGGATGCAGAACAATTTTATTAAAAAACTTTGTTATGCCAGTTGACCTAGATGTCCCCTAAAACCATGGTCCCCAAACCTCTGCCCCTGCTACTCTGTCCCTCGAAGTGTTTGGTTGTATTCAGGAAACTTCTTAGCTTTGGTTTAGTCCAGTTGTGCTGATTTCTCCTGTAGTGTGTGCTGTTCTTCACTTCACCTAAGATAATTCTTGTCTACTTTCTGGTTAGTGAATAACCCTCTCCTTCCCTCCCCCACCTTGTAACCATCAAATAATGTTTTCTTCTGTGTTTAAACCTTTTCTTGAGTTCTTATAATATTTGTCCTTTTGTGACTGACTAAATTCATTCAGCATAATGTCTTCCAGATTCCTCCATGTTGTAAGATCAACACATGTTTTTGGGGACACAATTCAGTTCATAACGACATACAAAACAGAAGTTTTGTGAAACAATCCCTATAGCCTATGTTTGAGTCAATGTTTGAGTCTTCATTAATACATTTTCGAAATTCTATTGTGATTTTTTTGTTTGTTTGTTTAAATGATAGTTGAAACCCATTATATCGATTTCCAGCGCTGGGCTGCCAACTGAAAGGTCGGCAGTTTGAACTCACCTAGCAACTCCAGAGGAGAAAGACCTGGCGATGTGCTCTCATAAAGATTTCAACCTAGGAAACTCTATGGGGCAGTGCTACTCTGTCACATGGGGTTGCCATGAGTCGAAATCAACTTGACAGCATAAAACAACAACTTCCTCACTTAATTCCGGTCTCTGCTTAAATGTCATCTCTGCAGAGATACCTGCCCTGACCAACCTATTTAACCTTGAAGCCTGTCCTTCCCGCCACCCCCTTATCCTGCACTATGGTCTTCTCATAGCCACCTGTCACTAGGCGGTAATACATTCTAGAATAACTTAGTTACGGTTTGCTCCTTCTCCTAGAATTCAGCTGTATAAGGGGTCTCCGCAGTGTCTGGGGCATTGTATTATTGTTAGCTGCCCCTAACTCACGGTGACCCCATGCACAACAGAACAAAATACTACTCCGTCATGGGCCATCCCCATGGCCAGTTGGGGATCAGACCATTGTGATCCATAGGGTTTTTACTGGCTAATTTTTGGAAGTGATCACCAGGCCCTTCTTCTAGTCTGTCTTAATCTGGAAGCTCCACTGAAACCTGTCCATCATTATAGCAACACGCAAGCCTCCATTGATAGATGAGTGGTAGCCGCACATGAGATGCATTGGCTGGGAATCGAACCTGGGTCTCCCATGTGGAAGGCCAGAATTCCACCACTGAACTGTAGGTGCTCTCTAAGTATTTGTTGAGTAGATGAATCACAGTTTGTTTATTTTTTTTCCTTGCCCAGCTCGAAAGCAATTTCAGGTCGTCCTTTTGGGAATGTGAATTGTACACCAGGTGTTGGATTAGAGGGGCAGGGTGGGGTGGGGGTAGGATGGAGAGAAACTAGAGTTGAGAAAGCCATTCCCAGGAATCCTCTGGAATCAACAGCTTGGTTGCTTGAAGCAAGAACATATGCCTCTAGATTCATGATCTCATAAAAGAATTGCTCAGTAACAACGTGGGTTTTTCTTCCCTCCCTGCATTATACCAGTCCCAAGTCTCACCTCATGATGGCTGGATCGACTTAACCTCCCATGGGACCGCAAAGTGCAGGGGCCCCTCTCGCTTCCTTTCCCTCAATTTCCTCAAGTGTGGTTTTCTGTATGTGTCTGTGTTTTCCTTTTATTGAAGTATAAATACTTCTATGGTGTTTTTTTTTTGGCCTCTTATTTTAAAAAAATTTTTTTGTTGTTGTTGAAAATATTCATGGCAAGATATACACCAGTTCAACAATTTCTACCTGTCCAATTCCTAAGCTTCCTATCTAACCTTTCGAGTTGCTGTTGTCAGTCTGATCCCATATAAACCAAACCAAACCCATTGCCATCAAGTCGATTCCAACTCCTAGCGATTCCGTATAGATAGTTCTTTAAAAGAATACGATGCTCAAGGCAGACATTCTTTACTAATTAAGCTAAACTGTTGTTTGGTTTAAAGAAGATTTCAGGGGATATTTTTGGTTTAAGGTTTAAAAGATTATCTCTAGGCAATAGTTGGAGGGGTTCATCCATCCTCCATGGCTCCAAAGAGTCTGGATTCCACGAGAATTTGAAATTCTATTCCAAATTCCTCCCCACTCTGCTGCAAGAGTCTTCTATAGGAAATTTGATCAGAATGTTCCGTAATGGTAAGGCTTCTATGGTTTTTAATTTTTTTTTTTTTTAATTGAAGTATACAGGAGTCTCTGCTTCTTAAATCAACACCTGACATGCATTGTAAGAAATTCTGCAAACCCAGCGCAACTCACATTTTGCCGCGGTTTCGACATCTTGCTGGGCCCATTTCTGGCTTTGGGTAGAGGGGTGGATGGAATGGGAGGCCCTCCCCTCATCACACCTCTTTTCCTGCCAGTGGTGGATACAGAAGGGAGGCCACTGGGGGGTGGCACGGGGGACCCACCCGGATCATGTAAGGGACGCCCATATCTAACCAGGACTGAAGGCTAGAGGTCCCAGTTCTTTCAGTCCTGACCAGGCCTCTGTGTGTGTGTGTGTGTGTGTGTGTGTGTGTGTGTGTGTGTGTGTGTGTGTGTGTGTGTGTGTGTGTGTGTGTGTGTGTGTGTGTGTGTGTGTGTGTGTGTGTGTGTGTGTGTGTGTGTGTGTGTGTGTGTGTGTGTGTGTGAGTGAGTGTGAGACCGGGGGTAGGGGGTGGAGTGGCCGGTGGCTTGCTTCATGAGGGAAGATGCTCTGAGTGAATTTGCAGCCTGGAAAGTGCAGGTTGGAATTGACTGTTGGGATAGGGGTGGTGTGTGAGCCATGAGGCCATTTCTTTCTTTTCTTCCTTAAAAGTTTTAACAGCTTTATTGGGATATGCTTCACATACCATACAGCGCACCCATTTAAAGTGTACAGGACGATGGTTTTTAGTGTATTCACAGAGTTATGCAACCATCACCACAATCTAATGTTAGAACATACTCATCACCCCAAAAAGAAACTGTACCTGTGCATAGTCTCTCCCCATTCCCCCCTCCCCCAAGCCCCAGACAACCACTGATCTACTTTCTGTTCTGTCCTTCACCGAAAGTGGTGTGTTGAAGTCATTTACTACTATTGTGGAGCTGTCTATGTTTGTTTTCAGTGCTGTTGGAGTTTGTTTTATGTATTTTGGAGCCCTGTCTTTGGCTGCGTAAATATTTATCATGGTTATGTCCTCCTGGTGTATTGACCCTTTAATCATTATATAGTGTCCTTCCTTATCCTTTGTTGTGGATTTTACTTTAAAGTCTGTTTTGTCAGAGATTAATATTGCCACTCCTGCTCTTTTTTGAGTGTTGTTTGCTTGATATATTTTTTTCCATCCTTTGAGTTTTAGTTTGTGTCTTTAAGTCTAAGGTGTGTCTCTTGTAGGCAGCATATAGACGGATCGTGTTTTTTTATCCAATCTGCCACTCTCTGTTTCTATTGGTGCATTTACTCCATTTACATTGAGTGTAATTATTGACAGGTATGAGTTTAGTGCTGTCATTTTGATGTCTTTTTTTGTGTGTTATTCACAGTTTCTTTGTTCCACTTAGTTTTTTGTGGTGAGTCGTTTTTCTTTATGTGTTTTCTTTTCATCTTTTTCATTGTTGTTGATTTTGTGTTTGCTGAGTCTTTATATTTTTCTAATTTTTTATTTTGACTTGAGGATTGTTAGTTTCTTTTGTGGTTACCTTAATATTTACCCCTATTTTTCTATGTTTATACCAGTCTTATTTCTTTATATCACCTTGACTTCCTCCCCATATGAAAAATCTGTCTACATTTTTTAAGTCCCTCTTTTTTGTTTTAATGTTGTCATCTTTTACATATTGACATCTGTTTCCCTATTTTGAGTGTTTTAGCTTTGATTTCCTTTTGTGACTTCCCTATCTGGTTGCTCTGTCCTTTGTTCTAGTCTTGGGTTGTTATCCGATGTTACTGATTTTCTAATCGGAGAACTCCCTTTAGTATTTCTTGTAATTTTGGTTTGGTTTTTGCAAATTCCCTAAACTTCTGTTTATCTGGAAATGCCCTAATTTCGCCATCATATTTGAGAGACAGTTTTGCTGGATATATAATTCTTGGCTGGCATTTTTTTTCCTTCAAGGCTTTATGTATGTCATCCCATTGCCTTCTTCCCTGCATGGTTTCTGCTGAGTAGTCCAAGCTTATTCTTATTGACTCTCCTTTGTAGATAGCTTTTTGTTTATCCCTAGTCGCTCTTAATATTCTCTCTTCATCTTTGGTTTTGGCAAGTTTGATTATAATATGTCTTGGTGACTTTCTTTTGGGATCTACCTTATATGGGGTTCAATGAGCATCTTGGATAGATATCTTGTCATCTTTCATGATATCAGGGAAGTTTTCTCCTAGCAAATCTTCAACAATTCTCTCTGTATTTTCTGTTATTCCCCCCTCTTCTGGTACTCCAGTCACTCGTAGATTATTCCTCTTGATAGAGTCCCACATAATTCTTAGGGTTTATTCATTTTTTTAAATCCTTTTATCTGATTTTTCCTCATAAGTTGGTGTCAGGGCTTTATCTTCAATCTCACGAATTCTGACTTCCATTGCCTCAATTCTGCTCCTATGAGTTTCTATTGAGTTGTCTAATTCTGAAATTTTATTGTTAACCTTCTGGATTTCTGAATGCTGTCTCTCTATGGATTCTTGCAGCCTATTAAATTTGTCATTATGCTCTTCTTTAATCTTTTTAATTTCCTCTTTTGCGTGTTCTACGTTTTGCTTAATTTTTTTCCTAATTTCTTGAAGATTTCTGTATATTAATCTTCTGTATTCTGCCTCCAGTAATTCCAGGAAGTTTTCCTCCTCTGGAAAATTTCTAGATTCTTTATTTTGAGAGCTTGCTGAAGCCATCATGGATTGCCTCTTTATGTGATTTGATATTGACTGTTGTCTCTGAGCCATCAGTAAGTTATTATATTTATTTATTTTATGTTTGCTTACTGTGTCCTAGCGTCTCGTTTTGTTTTGATATGCCCAAATAGGCTGCTTATATGAGCTAGTTTGATTATTGGCACCTTTGAAGCTCTAATGTCCTGTCACCAGGTGGTTAGATCTGTTACTAGGTATGTGAGCTCAGGAGTCTGCCCACTCCTCCTGTATGGATTCAGCTCAGGTGCCCAGGTAGATAGCCACCAAGTGTGTGGTGTAGGCTCTCACAGTCCTAGACGGGCATGGCTGATTGATGTAGGCACAGTCATCTGGCTGCAGCAGGGGAACACACTCTGAGCAAGGCAGGGTGCTGACGGCCTCCCCCTAGTGTCCAGGAGGATGGTTTGTCCCCATTCCCTATAGAGCATAGGTCGGTGAGTTTTGTAGACAGACTATGAGCACCTGATGCTGTTGACACTAAGGATTGGGGGGCATCTCTTATTCATGAGCCCTTCTTGCAGGTGGCTAGGTGGTGTGGGTGGAGCCACCAGTCCTCAGGCCCCTGATGTGGTACGTGAAGACCCTGCTTAATGGCAGAGCAGTGTCAAATGTCAAGCACCTGCCACTTCACAGCTGAAACAATTGAAGTTAGACTTCTGGTATATACCCTGTTGTACTGCAGTAATGAGGGCCTATGCTGTTGAGATGGGCCCACACAAGTCTATGCACGGGGGAAGGCACTCAAAGTCCGTGGATCCCTTATGCCTGTGCCTAGGCAAAGAAGCTGTGCCTATCCTGGGTTCCTGGCTTAGGGGAGCCGGCAGTTTATTTTTTCCTGTTTGTTGATTTGTTCACTCTCCAAGGCAGGGAGAATGGCTCCGGTTGTGTGACGGATCCTACTTCCGGCCCAGGGGACTTGGCAGTTGCTGAAGCCGGTCTGGGATCCAGTGCAGAGCAGGGAGTGAGGAGGTAAATGGGAGAGAGGTTTTTCCCTAAGGAGGGTGTTTTTGATCTGTGCGGTAAGCCGTATGCAAGTACTTACCTTTCGTGGAGGGCTTCTTCTCAGTGGTTCTGGGTGGCAGTTTAGGCTGTCTGGCATGGGTCTCTCCCGGTACCGAAAATGTGCCTCCCGAGCTCGGCTGCTTGCCTGCCTCACCACTCATCCTCCAGCTGATCAGGCCTGAAGGGCTCAGGCTCTTAATGGGTCAGGTCTGGCAACTCCTCGCTGCTTCTGAACCGTCTCTCCCTCCCGCTGCCACTCAGTCCATTCCTCAGCTCTGCCTTTAATGTTCAGGGCTCCCAGATTGCCATATATAATTGAATCACTTGTTTTTGCAGGTCTTTGTTGTAAGAGGGCCCACCGGAAGCGTCTGAGTACTCTGCCATCTTGGCCCCGCCTCCTGCTTCATAGGGTTTTCCATGGCAGATTTTTCAGAAGTAGATTGCCAGGCTTTTCTCTCAAGGCACCTCTGGTGGACTCAAACCTCCAACTTTTCCGTTAGCAGCCAAGTGCATTAACCATTTATACCACCCTGGAACTCCACTCTCTCTGGAGACTGTAGGAGGGAATCCAGTCCTTGCCTCTTCCAGCTTCTGGTGGCTGCTCACATTCCTTGGCTCCAGTCTCTGCCTCCGTGGTCACATGGTCTTCTCTTCTGTGTGGTTCAATCTCCCTCTGCCTCTCTTTTATAAGGGGACTATGATGGCATTTAGGGCTCACCCGGCTAACTCAAGGTAATTCCCCGTCTCAGGATCCTTAATTTAATCACACCTGCAAAGTCTTTGCCTTATAAGGTAACATTTACAGATTCCAGGTATCTGTACGTGGATTGCTTTTTGGGGGTCATTTTTCAGCCAACCACCCAAGGATCCTTTTAAGAGCAGGGCAGGAGGTTCAAAGAGAAGGCAGTATGATAATGGAAGCAGAGAGAGAGAGAGAGATTGGAAGAAGACACTACGCTACTGGCTTTGAAGATGGAGGAAGAGGCCACAAGCCAAGGAATGCAAGTGGCCTCTAGAAGCTGAAAAAGGGCAAAGAAATGGATTCTTGCCTGTTGTTGTTAGTTGCTGTGGAGGTGGGCTCCAACTCATTGTAACCCCGTGTGTGTCAGAGTAGAACTAAGATTCATAGGGTTTTCATGGTTGTGATCTTTCAGAAGCTAATCGCCAGGCCTTTGTTCTGAAGTGCCTCTGGGTAGATTTGAACCGCCAACCTTTCAATTAGTAGTCGAGTGCCTAACTATACCACCCAGGGACACCTGGATTCTCCCCTGGAGCCTCCAAGAGGAATATATCCCTGCAGACCCATTTTGGACTTCTGGCCTCTGGAACTGATAAATAAAGGTGTAATAACAGAATAGCAGCAGGAAACTAATATGGCAGGGAGGTTTGTCAGTAGTGGGCCCAAGGTCACCAGGTAGTACAATGTGGCTGTGGGTGGTTGTTGGAGTGATAGACCCCAGAGCCCCCTATATCCCTAAAATCTCTGTTTGGCCTGGTGGTCAGACGCCCAGGCTGGCATTCACTGGACCTGCCTGGCTCCACACTTCCTCTGCCACATCCTTGCTGTCTGTCCCCTTCATGTTCTGGTGGTCCCTGGCAGCCCAGGGTGCTCCTTGGCTGGGAGAGGGATCCTCACATGCTGTCTTCCCCTGTGTGTGGCCGTATTTCCACATCTCTTTTATAAGAGGCCACTTACAAGGGATTAGGACTAGTACACACCCTACTCCAGTTTGACTCAGCTGATCATATCTTCAAAGAAAGACCCTGTTTCCCCAAACAAAGTTATGTTCACAGGTACAGGGCCTAGGACTTCAACATATCTTTTTTAGGGGATACAATTCAATCTATAACAGCAGTTGTTTTTTTCCCAAGAAAAGCTAGAAGCCTGGCTTCTTTATTAAAAGAAAAAATTCTCCCAGTCTCTAACAATTGGCCCACAACAGTTGTAATTGTTGGTATCTGCTGTCTTGTCACCCCCAACTCGTGGCAATCCCATGCACAATGGGATCAGACTGTTGTGCTCCAGAGGGTTTTCAATGCTTGATTTTTGGAAGTCAGTCGACCGGCCTTCCTTCCCAGTCCATGTTTGTGTGGAAGCTCCGCTGAAACCTGTTCAGCATCATAGTAACACAGAAGCCTCCACTGACAGATAAGGGGTGGCTGTACTTGAGGTGCATTGATTGGGAATGGAACCCGGGTCTCCTACATGGAAGGTGAGAATCCTATCACTGAACAGTAGCTCTACGTGAACCAAAAACCAGTTGATGTTGAGTTGACTGACATGTGGTGACTCCATGTGTGCAGAGCAGAACTGCTTCTTATGGTTTTCAAGACTGTAACCTTTCAGAAGTAGATTGCCAGGCCTTTCTTTTGAGGGACCTCTAGGTTGGTTTAAACCACCAGTCTTTCTGTTAGTAGTCAAGCGCTTAACTGTTTGCTGCATCCAGGGACTCCTCCCCAGGTATAGGGGTTAGGATTCCAACACATATGTGTATTTTTTTTATTGTGCTTTAGATGAAGGTTTACAGAGTAGTTTCTCGTTAATTAATACACATATTGTTTTGTGACATTGGTTGCCAACCCTATGACATGTCAACACTCTCCCCTTCTTGACCTTGGGTTCCCCATTACGAGCTTTCATGTCCCCTCCTGCCTCTTTGTCCTTGCCCCTGGGCTGGCATGCCCATTTAGTCTCATTTTGTTTCATGGGCTGGTCTCATCTTTGGCTGATGGGTGAACCTTAGGAGTGTCTTCAGTACTGAGTTAAAAGGGTGTCCTGGAGCCATACTCTCTGGTCTTTTTTTGTGAGTTAGAATTTTGTTCTACATTTTTCTCCAGTTCTGTCCAGGACCCTCTATCATGATCCCTGTCAGAGCAATCAGTGGTGGTAGCTGGGCACCATCTAGTTGTGCTGGACTCGGTCTGGTGGAGGCTGTGGTAGTTGCCAACACATATTTTTGGGGGACACAGTTTAATCCATAACAGGCCCCATTGCAGTGTCCCCAGCATCCATCCATGTCTGTGCCTCCTTACTCTGGGGTTGCTCACAGTGGTGTCACCGAGGTTCCCAGCCTTAGGAACCAGACCCCAGTGGGTGCCCATGGGCAGACGAGCAGGCAAATGCCATATTCTTTGGCTTTGAGAAGCTTATACATTAGCTGGGAAAACGAGGCATAAATTTTCATGGTTTTGCTTTCCTCATAGTGACAATAACAGTAACACTGATTGAGCATTTTCCTGTGAGGCTTATGGACTCATTAAATCTTGAAACAGCTGTGTAAGCAGGAGCGATGTGGAGACTGTCTAACCACCCAGAAACCGGTCAGAACCCAGGTTGGCTGTGCAGCATGCCAGCCGTGTGACTGGGTGGAACACCACTGACCTGTGATGCCCATTTTATAGATGCAGAAACTGAGGTGCAGGGAGGGGAGGTCAAAAACCAGTGGGGGTGCAAAATGAGTTCAAACCTGGGCACTGTAGCCCCAGATCCTGCTTAACTTTATATTTTGAAATAATTTCAAATTTATAGAAAAGTTGCAGTAATGTGGCAAACCCTGTATCTGGATTCATCTATTTTGAACCTTTTGCCTTGTTTGTTTTTCATTCTGTCTTTATTCTCTATATATACACACACACACAGGAAGCTCTGGTGGCACAGTGGTTAAGTGCTTGGCTGCTAATTGAAGGTCAGTGGTTCGAGCCCACCAGTGGCTTCACAGGAGAAAGATGTGGCAGTCTGCTTCCATAAAGATTACAGCCTTGGAAACCCTATGGGGGCAGTTCTCCTCTGTCCTGTAGGGTCACTGTGAGTTGGAATCGACTCCACGGCAGTGGGTTTGTTTGTTTTTTTGGTTTATGGTAACTCTGTGCTTAACCATTTGAGGACTGCCAAACTATTTCCCACAGCAGCTGCCCATCTTACATTCCCACCAGCAATGCACGAGGGTTCCAGTTTCTCCCTACCCTCACCAACACTTGTTAGTTTCCATTTGTCTGGCAACATCATGCTTTTTACCCCCTTGTTACCTCAGCGTGTATTTCCTAAGAACAAGGCTGTTCTCTTTGGTAACCACACGATGGTTACCAAATGCACAACATTGAACACTGGCACAATACCATTATCTAATCTACTGTTTGTATTCCAGCTTTGTTAGTTGTTCCAGTAATGTCCTTTAGAGCTATTTTCCCTCAACACGGGACCCGGCTCATAATCACACTTCGTCTTTAGTTGTGTGTTTAGTCTCCTGTAGCCTGGAGCGTTTCTCAGCTTTTCTTTGTGTTTCCTGACATTGCCTTTTTAGAAACGTCTGCACCAGCTGTTTGTAGAACATCTTTCAGTTTGGGTTTCTCTGATGTTTCCTCTCAATTAGATTCAGGTGCTGTATCCCTGGCCAGGAGCTGTGGTGGCACAGTGTTTAAGAGCTCAGGCTGCTAACCAAAAGGTCATCAGTTCAAATCCACCAGCTGCTCCTTGGAACCCTACGGGGCAGTTCTGCCCTGCCCTATAGGGTCGCTGTGAGTCAGAATCAACTCAGCAGCAATGAGTTTGGTTTGGTTTTGGATCCTTGGCCAGAATTTTCAGAGCCTATGTTCTGGAGTCCCTGGGTGGTGCAAATGGTTAACACGTTAAGCTTCTAACCAAAAAGTTGGCTGTACAAGTCCACCCAGAGGCACCTCAAAAGAAAGGCCTGGCAATTTGCTTTGGAAAAATCAGCCATCAAAAACTTTATGGAGCACAGTTCTACTCTGTCACACAAGGGGTCATCATGAGTTGGAATCAACTCCATGGCAACTCGTGGTGGTTTTTGGTGTTCTTAACCACAATGAGGTTCTTCCTTTAGAATGAACACACTCATGGGCTGGTTGTGTTGTTTCTTATCCTGACAGCTGGTTACAGCTGCAACAATCCATTGAGCTTACAATATGTGCATTTTTCAGCTTGTAATTTCAATAAAGAGTTAAAGAAGAACAATCTCTTAATGTAAAAAAGTAGTACAAGATCATTAGAGGGAACAAAAGAAGAAAAGGGGGTTAAAAAAATCAGAATATACAAAGTTGAAAAAATGCAGAGAACGCAAATGTGACTCGCAGCTCCATCAGCCCAGGGTAGAGCCACTGTATTAGTGTTTTGGCGTATTCCTCCCAATCGTTTTTGCTTTCCCCTTCCCCTGGGGCATGAATCATTGCAGAGTTGACAGGGGAGACATATTTGGAGAACTGAAGACAGGGAAAAATCAGGGGAGGTAAAGCTTGGTCAGAAGTCCCTGGGTGGTCCAAATTATTAACATACTTGGCTGCTAACTGAAAGGTTGGCGGTTTGAGTCCACCCAGAGATGCCTCAGAAGAAAGGCCTGGCAATCTGTTTGCAAAAAATCAGCCATTGGATACCCTGTGGAGCACAGTTCTACTCTGGCACACATGGGGTTGTCATGAATCTCAACTGACTTGAAAGCAACTGTTGAAAGCTTGATTGGGGCCGTTTTGAGTTGGAACTGGCTAGGCGAGTGCATCACGAGTAGAGACTTCTCTGCCCAGTGTGTTTCATTTTTTTCTCCTGCGTTTTGTTTTTTGAAGCCTGTTATTGTTGGGTGCTGTCAGGTCAATTCTGACTCATAGTGACCCCATGTGACAGAATAGAACTGCCCCATAGGGTTTTCTTGGCTGAAATGGTTAAGCCCTCTGCTGTTAACTGAAAGGTTGGTGGTTCGAACCCAACAGCTGTTCCGTAGGAGAAACACCTGGTGGTCTGCTTCCACAAAGATTATAGCCTGGGAAACCTTATGGGGCAGTTCTGCTCTATCCTGTAGGGTCACTATGAGTCAGAATCAACTCGACAGCACACAATAGCAATAGCAGTCTTTATGGAAGCACATTGCCAGGTCTTCCTCCCGCAGAACCACTGGGTGGGTTCGAACCACCAACCTTTTGGTTAACAGCCAGGCACTTAATCATTGCACCACTGGGGCCCCTTCTTAAAGCCTGGACATGAGGATTTAGGAATAATAAAACCAAAACCAATTGCCATCGAATCGACTCCAACTCATGGTGATCACATGTGTGTCAAAGTAGAACTGTGCTTCATAAGGTTTTCTTTTTAAATTTTGTATTGCTGTGAAAAATAGATATAACACGTTTGCCAATTCATCATTTTTTACATGTACAGTTCAGTGACACCAATTACATCAGTCATTTTGTGCAGCCATCACCAGTGTCTGTTGTCATGTTTCCCATCACCACAAACAGATACTCCCTGGTTCCTAAACAATGACTCCCCCTTTCCTCCTCCCTCCTGCCCCTGGTAACCACTAATAAACTTTGATCTCTGTGCGTTTCCCAATTCTAAATGGTTCATATCAGTGGCAGCATACAGTATTTGTTCTTTTGTGTCTGACTGATTTCACTCAGCATAGTTTTTCCAGATTCATCCATGTTGTGGCATGCATCAGGACTCCATACCTTTTCATGGCTGAATAATACTCCATTGTATGGATAGACCACACTTGGTTTATCCATTCATCTGTTGATGGACACTTGAGTTGTTTCCACCATTTGGCTGCTGTGGATAGTGCTGCAGTGAACATTGGTGTACAAGTGTTTGTGTGGACGTATGATTTCATTTTTCTTGCATATGTGCCTAGGAGCAGAATTGCTGGATCACACTGTAACTCTTTTTAACCTTTTGAGGAACTGCCAGACTGCTTTCCACTGCAGCTGTACCCTTTTATATTCACACCAGCAATGGATGAGATGAGAGTCACAGTTAATGTTTTTTGTTGTTTTCAACTTTTTGTTAAATTATAACTTACAAAAATACATACATAAGTGTATAGCTTGATGAATTTCCAGATTGAACACATCTGTGTAACTAGCTCCCAGATACAAAAACAGAGCATGACCTTCCTCCCCAAAGACCACGTATACCCTTTCCAGTCTCTGCCCTCCAAGGGAACCGTTATCCTGCTCTAACTCTGTAGATTAGTTTTACTTTTCTTGTACTTAATAGATAAACTCATAATAGGACAGCTGTTTCACGCAACATAATGTTTGCATTGGTTGGTTCCTTTTTCATCACTGTGTAGTAGTCCATCCTGCAAATGTGCCACGGTTTATTCATACATTCTCCAGTTGATGAGCATTTGGGTGGTTTCCAGTTTAGGGTGGGTTCAGTGGTAGAATTCTCGCCTTCCACACGGGAGACCTGGGTTCAACTCCCAGCCAGTGCACCTCATGTGCACCCACCACCCATCTGTCAGTGGAGGCTTGTGTGTTGCTGTGATGCTGAACAGGTTTCAGCAGCACTTCCAGACTAAGATGGACTAGGAAGAAAGGCCTGGCAATCTGTTTTCAAAAGTCAGCCAGCGAAAACTCTATGGATCACAGCAGCTTGATCCTGTTGTGCATGGGGTCGCCATGAGTTTGGGACAGACTCGACAGCAGTAATGACAAAAACAAGTGAACATTCTAGAACGTGTCTTTTGGTCCACATCCACCCACTTACTCATAAGGGTGGAGTTATACTGAGAGTAGCTATAGGTCTGAGTGATTCTAGGCAGAAATTATTCTTAGGCTTCCCTCCTTTCTTGGCCTGTGTGCACCCCACATCCTGACTTCTTCTGGAGCTCTTCTTCCTGAGGGAAGACTGAAACCCACTATTGTAGTACCTCCTCCTGTTTTTAGGGGTCCTCGGGTGGCACAAACAGTTAAGCACTTGACTGGTAACCAAAAGGTTGGCAGTTCAGGCCCACTCAGAGGCGCCTCAGAAGAAAAGCCTAATGATTTGCGTCTGAAAAATCAGCCACTGAAAACCCTGTGGAGCATAGTTTTACTTCTGACACACATGGGGACACTTGATGGCAACTGGTCTGGTTGGTTTTGCTGCTGTTTTAACTGTTACTTTGTGGAATTGAGACATCCTCCCTTCTACAGTGCCCTCAGATGAGCCGTACACATTGTTAGTCCAGCACTGGAGGTGACCACAGCATACCATGTCCTCATCCACACTGACTGGGGGCTGTTGGGCTTGAGTGTCCAGACTTGGAAGCCATAGTTCCCAGGGGCTGGTGTCACCCGCTAGGGGGCATTTTGTACATTTGTCTGGCTGTTCAGGGTAGTTGGCAATTGGGGGGTGCTCCTGGCATTTAGTGGGTGTAGGCTAATTGGATTAATTTGTCTCTTGGTTGGTGTGCAGGGCAGATAAGTTCTTGTGCAGATGCATCCACCTTCCTCCTCTGTCCCTGCTTTTCTTTCTTTCTTTTTTAATAACATTGCGTTTTTGGTGAAAGTTTACACAGCAAGTGAGGTTCCCGTTTGACAGTCTCTATACAAATTGTTCGGTGACATTCATTACAGGTCAGCATTCTCTTTAATTGTATTCTGTTTTCAGTACTCTAGTTTCCCTGCCCCCTTATCTTCTCATCTTTGCTTTAGATTAAATATTGACGTTTTGGACTTATACAGATGGTTTTTTAGTAGAGCACCGATCTAACGGGTAATATCCTTTGTTATGTGTGTCACTCTGCTTTTCTGCTAAAATGTGATCTCGAGGTAGTTTTGGTTCAAGGTTTAAAGAGTGTCTCAGGGCAGTAGTCTCCGGGAGTTCTCTGCTCTCAGGTGGTCCAGTTAGTCTGACCTTTTTTTAGAATTTGAGTTCTGTTCTACGTTTTTCTCCCATTTTATCCCGGATCATCTGTTGTGACCCTGGACAGATTGGTCAGTGGTGGTGGCTGGGCATCATCTAGTTCTTCTGGTCTCTGGCTAATTGAGGTTGTGGCTTGTGTAGGCTATCAGCCTTGTAGACTTGTTTCTTCTCTGACATTTTGGTTACCTTCTTACTCTTTTGCTCCTCAGGGGTAGAGACCAATAGTTGTATCTTATATATGCCTGCTTTTCTGTTTCTCTGACTCCCTCTTCCTTTCATGCCTTCTCTCTCTGAACTGCACTTTTCCTCTTGGCATCTCTGCCCCTCTCAGCACCTCTACTTAGTTCCCCTTTTTCCCAGTCAACTTTCTGTGCTGATGTCCAACTTCACCACTTCCCCTCATTAAAAAAAAAAAAAAAAAAATTGCTATTGAGTTGATCCTGACTCATGGTGACCTCATATGTTAAAGACTGGAACTGCTTCATGGGGTTTTCTTGACTGTAATCTTTACAGAAGCAGATCGCCAGGCCTTTCTTCCATGGAGCTGTTGGGTGGGTTTGAACCACCAACTTTTAGGTTAGTAGTTGAGCGCAAGCTGTTTGCACCACCCAGGTGCCACCCTCCCTCATAGATTGGGCTTACCTGGCTGTGACCTGTCCTTGGTGTCCTTTCACCTCTGCTCCCACCTCCAGCTGACGAGTTCTCTTTGAGTCCCTTGAGTCTCACTCCCATTCGAGTGGCTAGCTCCCCTGTTCTGGGCGTCACTGGTCACCCCATGGATTTGTCCCCCCACACCCTCCCTCCTCCCCATCCACCCATGAGTATTGGATCAGGCTCCTTCCCTGTTCAGCATCAACAGTAGACCCTGAGAACTGTCCCCTTCAATCATCCAGCCAGTATTTACACGTGAATAAAACAGACAGAAAATAGTAAAGCCCATTTGTGGCATGTCAAATAGTCATCACTACTTTGAAGAAAAAGCAAAGCAGGACAGGGGGATGGAAATGCCGGTGCAGATTGTAATTGTAAATGCTGTTGTTGTTAGGTGCCTTCAAGTCAATTCTGACTCATAGCGACCCCATATGATAGAGTAGAACTGTCCCATAGAGTTTTCTAGGCTGTAATCTTTATAGAAGGGGCCCTGGTGGTATAGTGGTTAAGTGCTTGGTTGCTAACTGAAAGGTCGGAGCTTCAAACCCACCAGCTGCAGCATGGTAGACAGATGTGGCAGTCTGCTTCCGTAAAGATTACAGCCTTGGAAGCCCTGTGGGGCAATTCTACTCTGTCCTATAGAATCACTATTGAGTCAGAATCAACTCAATGGCAATAGGTTAATGGGTTAATCTTTACAGGAGCAGACTGCCAGGTCTTTCTCCTGCAAAGCTGCTGGGTGGGATTGAACTGACAGCCTTTCAGTTAGCAGCCAAGCACTTCACTGTTGCGTGACCAGGGCTCCTTGTAATTGTAGATAGAATCTGTAATTGTAGATAGAATCAAGTTAAGCCTCCTTGACCTGGTAACAGTTGAGAGAAGGAGGTAAGGGCAAAAGCAAACCAGGCAGAGGGAACAGCACATGCAAAGGTCCTGAGGCAGGCATGTGCCTGGTGTGTTGGAGGAAATGCCAGGAGGCTGGTGTGACTGGAGGGGAGTGAGCAAGGGGGAGGGGGTGGAGATGAAGACAGAGAGGGAATGGGGTGGCCTTAGGGAGGACTTTGGCTTTGACTCTGAGTGAGGTAGGAGCCACAGGAGGGCTCAGAGCTGAGGAGGAATGTGAGGTGACTCAGATATTGATAGGATTCCTCTGGCTGTCGTGTGTTGATGAGACTGTAGGAGACTAAGGACAGAATCGCAGGGACAGGAGGGACAGACCTGAGTGGGACCACACAGGAAAGCCAAAGGCCGCACTGCGTTGCTTTGGAGGCCTGTGGGGCACGCGGGCCTGTCTTCATCTCCCAGTGCTGCTGTAACAGAAATACCACAAGTGGGTGGCTTTCACAAACAGATTTATTATCTCACAGTTAGAGAGACCAGAACTCTGAATTTAGGGTGCCAGCTCTAGGAGGAGGCTCTCTGTCTCTGTGACAACTTTGGTCCTTGTCTCTTTAACTTGTATGCCTTGGCCCCTTGGTGATCTTCCTGTGGCATCTATCTTCCCCCATCTCTGCTTGCCTAATGGGATATTTTTATATCTCAAAAGAGATTGACTCAAGACACACCCTACACTATTACTTCCTCTTTAACATAACAAAGAAAACCCATTCCCAAATGGGATTATAACCACAGGTATAAAACCCTTTGCCATCAAGTGAATTCCTATTCATATTGCTCCTACAGGACAAAGTAGAACTGCCCTATAGGGTTTCCAAGGCTGTAATCTTTATGGAAGTAGACTGCCAAATCTTTCTCCTGTGCAGCAGCTGGTGGTTTTGGACCTCTGACCTTTTGGTTAGCATCTGGTTACTTAACCACTATACCACAAGGGCTCCTTTATCACAGGTATAAAAAAACAAAGAAACCCGTTGTCGTCTAGTTGATTCCGACTCATAGCGACCATATAGAACAGAGTAGAACTGCCCCATAGGATTTCCAAGGAGTGGCCGGTAGATTCATACTGCCAACCTTTTGGTTAGCAGCCATTCTTTAAACACTGCAGCACCAGGGCTCTGACCACAGGTATAGGGGTTGGGATTTCCAACACATGTTTTTTGGGGACACAATTCAATCTATAACACAAGCACCTGAGGCAGTCTGTAACACAGGTCCACTCCACCAGCCAGACCCTCACAGCACCTCTCAGGAGACAGCAAGCCAAAGCTGCATCTCCAACACTTTCTATTTTAGGTTCCCTGAAGACTGTTGAGTTTTTATTTTTTAATAAGCTTTTTATTTTGCAATCATTTTATACTTACAGAAATACTGCAAAAATAGCATGGTGTCCTGGTATACTCTACACCCAGCTTCCCCTAATGTTCACATCATGTATTGTTGTTGTTAGTTGCCGTTGAGTCAATTCTGACTCATGGTCCCCCATGTATTACTGTCTTAGTCTGGGTTCTCTAGAGGAGCAAAACCAGTGAAACATATATAGATATATAGAGATTTACTTCAGAGAAATGGCTCATGCAGTTGTGGGCGCTGGCAAGTCCTAAACTCATGGGTCAGACAACAGGCTGATGACCTCCACTGGCTCAGGTGGTTGCTGGGGCTGACAGACCTAAAACCTGCATGTCAGGTAACAGGTTGGAGGCCCCTGCTGCTGGCTTATGTCACAGGAACTGGGGTCAGATGCCAAGAAGATTGCAGGATTGAAAAGAGATCGAGCTTTCCAGAACATCTGCTTATATCATGGATGCAGGCCACACCCCCAAAGAAACTCCTCTTTCAACTGATGGGCTGCTCACATCAGATCACAAAATGGGAGGTGATTACATAGTGTCTGCCAAACCACTGAGAATCATAGCCTAGCCAAGTTGACTCAACGTTAACCATCACAGTTACCATGGAACATTTGCAACAACTAAGAAACCCACACGTTACATGACTAGCAGCCAAGCTCCATATTTCATTCAGATGTCCTCAGCTTTTCCCTAATGGCTTTTTCTGTCCTAGGTTCCCACCCAGGACACCACATCACATTTAGTTGTCATGTCTCCTTAGTTTCCTCTTCTCTATGACAGTTTCTCAGTCTTCCCATTTTTAATAGTTCTGAGGAGTACTGGTGAGGTGTCCTGTAGAAATGCCCCCTGAATTTGAGTCATCACTTGTGTTTTTTTTTTTTTTGCCTTTCCTTGTCCTTTTACATGAGTGAGGTCATACAATATTTGTCCTTTTGTGACCGACTTATTTCACGCAGCATAATGTCTTCAAGCTCCATCCATACTGTAGCATTTATCAGCACTTCATTTCTTCTACTGGCAGAGTAGTATTCCAGTGTATGTATATACCACATTTTGTTTATCCATTCATCTCTTGATGGGCATTTAGGTTGCGCCCACCTTTTGGCTATTGTGAATAGTGCTGCAGTGAACATTGGTGTGCAAGTATCTGTTTAAGTCCCTGCTTTCAAATCTTTTGAGTATATACCTAGGAGTGGAATTTCTAGGACATGTGGTAGTTCTATTTTTAGTTTTTTGAGGAACCGCCACACTTTTCCACAGTGGCTGTACCATTTTGCATTTCTACCAGCAATGGATAAGGGTTTCAATTTCCCCCCATCCTCTCCAGCATTTGTTATTTTCTGTTTTTTTTTTTTTTAACCTTAGCCACCCTAGTGTGAGTGAAGTGGAATCTCATGGTGGTTTTAATTTGCATCTCTCTGATCGCTAATGACGTTGAGCGTCTTCTCATGTGTTTGGTGGCCATTGGAATGTCTTCTTTGCTGAAATGTCTGTTGAAGACCTTTGCCCATTTTATGTTTGGGTTATTTGTCTTTTTTTTTTTTGATTAAGTTGTCGAAGGCCAACACTTACTAATAAAGCTTTTTTTCCTTTAATTTTATTATGGTTAAATATACATAATGAAAAATTTGCCATTTTAACTGTCTTTAAGTGACATTAATTACTTTCACCAGGTTGTGCTATCATCACTGCTATCAACTCAATGGCAACTGGTTTTATATTTTGAGTAACGCTCTTTGTAATTAATTAAAAAAAAAAAAAAACCTTTGGCCAACTTTTTGCCTGTTCTGTTGAAGACATCACTGTTTTTACTTTGTAATGTGGTTTCAAAGAGCTCATAATAGGAATAGAACCATTAGCTTTATGTTTATTTTCTACTTACCACATCATTAATACATTTTTTCTTTTTATTGAGGTAAAATTCAAGTAACATAAAATTAACCATCTTAACATCAAATTGGAGTCCCTGGGTGGGGCAAACAATTTTGTAAGTGCTCGACTACTAGCTGAAAGGTTGGAGGTCCGAACCCACCCAGAGACACCACAGAAGAAAGGCTTGACAATCTGTTTCCGAAAGGTCACAGCCTTGAAAACTCTATGGTGCAATGTTACTCTGCACGCATGGGGTCACCGTGAGTCGGAACTGACGGCAATCACAACAACAAAATCCATTGCCGTCGAGTTGATTCCAACTCATAACCACCCTGTAGGACAGAGTAGAACTGCCCCCACAGGGTTTCCAAGGCTGTAAATCTTTACGGAAGCAGATTGCAACATCTTTCTCCAGCGGAGCCACTGGTGGGTTAAAACTGCTGACCTTTCGGTTAGCAGCCAAGCTCTTAACCACTCCTTCCAACAACAACATCAAATTAACCGTTTTAAAGTGTACACTACATAACGCTAGGGATGCCATTCCCACCCTAGGACACTGTACTTTATATAAACATGACCACAATTTTCTAGCAGATGGCAGTAAAGGGTCACGAGAAAGGGGCACCTGTTTCTAGTTCCATAAAAGTGCCATGGGGGCTTGCAGTGACCTTGATTAAATAAACTAAGAGAACTGTTTCTTCCAATGCAGACAGAAGTCAGTTACTCGCACCCAGCCTGCCTGAGTTCAAACCTTGCTCTGATCCAACCACGTCTGTGGCCTCAGGCAAGTTACTTCACCTCTTGATGCCGCAGTGTCCACTCCTGATAGTAGCAGTCTAACTTTAGGGCATTTAGTGCATTCACAATGTTGTGCAGCCACTGTTACTGTCTAATTTCAGAATATATTCATCACCACAAAAAGAAACCCTGTATCCTCTACCCCACTGCAATCCCCAAGCAACCACTAATCTACTTTCTGACTCGATAGATTTGCCTATTCTGAACACTTCATTTAAATGGAATCATATCCTATGCGACCTTTTTTGTCTATACATTATTAACTTTAATACAGACATTCCCCGGGTTCCAAACAAGACCCATTCCTAAGTCTGTCTTTAAGTTGAATTTGTGGGTAAGTTGGAACAGGTACATACAGTTCTTATTATTTTGCCTTTCTGTGCATTTAAAACACTTTTAGAAACACTTCAAAACCGTGCAGTGTTTTCATGAGCCTCACAAAGTAGTATGTGTGTTTGTTATTATGAACCATTGTATTTAACTCAGATTTTTAATATAATAGGCTTTATGACAGTTTGTTCTTAAGTATGAGTTGTCTGTTAGTGGGACGTTCATAACCCGGGGACTTAACTGTAATAGGTTTTATGGTAGTTCGTTCTTAAATACAAAAAACAAACCTGCTGCCGTGGAGTTGATTCCAACTTACAGCAACCCTATAGGACAGAGTAGAACTGCCCCATACGGTTTCCAAGGAGCGCCTGGTGGCTTCGAACTGCCGGCCTTTTGATAAGCAGCCGTTGCTCTTAACCACTATGCCACCAGGGTTTCCAAATACAAGTTGTCAATAAGTCAGATGTTTGTAGGCTTTATGGCAGTCTGATCTTAAATATGAGTTGTCTGTAAGTTGGACATTCATAACCCGAGGACTGCCTATATTTAGGTTTCTTTGTGAGCACTTTTTAAAACCATCTGTTTTGTGAGGATTTGTTTAGTTAAAAATTGATAGTGTAATATATAGGCCAGTTTTTAATCAAACACTCAAGAAACGAAAATACGTTGTCAAAGGAGTGTCACTGCCTCTGCCTTGGGGACTTTGTGCCCTTTCCCTGGGACACTTCATCTCCCTGCCCAGCCTGTCACCTTCTGCCTAATATCAGTCCATATATTGATTCCCTGTCCAGCTCAATTTGTTGTATCGCTGAGATTAGAAAGTAGATAGAAATAGTGTTCTCCCAGTGGGATAGATTACAGAGCCCAGGCAGGTTTGGATGTCCGGTGTGTGATTGGTGGGGAAAGATGAGACTCTTAGTAAATGGAGGTGGGGGCAAAAAATAAAAGTCATCCATATGGAAAGAGAGGAAATCAAATCCCTACCTCACACCATAGGAGTCAGCATGAGGCACAAGCAGTTAAGTGCTCAACTACTAGCCAAGAGGTTGGCAGTTCATACCCACCCAGAGGCACCTTGGAAGACAGGCCTGTGATCTGCTTCTGAGAGGTCACAGCCTTGAAAATCCTCTGGAGCAGTTCTGCTCTGCACACATGCATGGAGTCTCCATGAGTCAGAATCCACTCGACGGTAACCTCACAACATACACCAAAGTCGTCTCCAGATAGCTTAAGGATTCCAAGTCAAATTTAGACTTGGGGACTCTCCTCAGACTTTGGGGTAGGGACAGACTCTGAAACAAGGCAGAAAGTGTTAGCAATGAGGGGATAGTTTGGAAGACTTGCGTATCGCCTGGATATGTATGCCCCACTCTAGAAATTTCTCTCTTTCTCTGAGGCTCTGAGCAGCCCTCCCTGCTGTGCTTGAGGTGCTAGTCCTTCTCTTTTATTTTTTATTTATTTTTATTGTGGTGAAAGTATAGATAACAAAACATTTGCTGTCTCAACGTTTTTACAGGTACAATTCTGTGACATTAATTCCGTTCATCATGTTGTACAACTATCAACACTATCCATTTCCAAATTTTTCCTTTACCCTTAACAGAAACTCAATGTCCCCTAAGCGGGGTCTTCCCCTTCTTCCCTTCCACCCACCCTGGGTAACCACTAAGAAGCTTTGGTCACTATGCGTTTACCTACTCTAGACATTTCATATCTGTGGGATCATAGAACATTTGTCCTTTTGTGACTTAGTTCACTCAGCATAGTGTTTCCAAGGTCCATCCATGTCATAGCATGTATCAGAACACTTCATTTCTCTTTATGACTGAGTAATATTCCATTGGAGCCCTGGTGGCACAGTGATTAAGAGCTCAGGCTGCTAACCAAAAGGCTAACAGTTCAAATCCACCAGTCACTCCTTGGAAACCCTATGAGGCAGTTCTACTCTGTCCTGTAGGGTCGTTACGAGTTGGAATTGACTTAATGGCACATAACAATAATATTCCATTATATGGATAGACCACAATTTGTTTATTTCTTTTTCTTGGTTTTACTTCCACCAGCAAAGTGTTTGGCTTTCAATAGTGGTGCCGCAGGAAGTCAGTGTAACAGATCCCTGGGTGGCGCAAATGGATTGCACTCGACTCCTAACTTAAAGATTGGCAGTTCGAACCCACCCAGCAGTGCTGCAGAAGAAAGACTTGGCAATCTGCTTCCGTAAAGAGTGCAGCCAAGAAAACCCTATAGAGCAGTTCTACTCTGTAACACATTGGGTCGCCATGAGTCAGAGTCGACTTGGCAGCACCGGGTTTAGGGAGTCCGTGTAGGGTCCTGAGAAGGGGACTGGGCATGATCTTAAATAAAATCAAAGAGTCTGGAGAAGAAGCAAGAGTCCAGCTCGGAAGTCCCTGTAGCCTTCGAGGCAGTGGGCGCAGAGAGGATTAGGCAGTTGCTGCTGGTGGCTAGAGCTCCAGAAGGGTTGTTATTGTTAGTTGCCACTGAGTCCATTCCGACTCATGGCAACTCCATGTGTGCAGAGTAGAACTGTGCTCTATGGGGTTTTCAAGGCTTTTGGAAGATTGCTAGGCGTGTCTTCTGTGGCACCTCTGAGTAGGTTAGAACCTCCAACATTTTGGCTAGTAGTCAAGCACTTAAATGTTTGTGCTACCCAGGGACTCCCTACAGAAGGGTAAACCACAAAACCAAACCCATTGCCGCTGAGTCAATTCCAACTCATAGAGACCCTATAGGACAGAGTAGAACTGCCCCATAGGGTTTCCAGTGAGCAGCTGGTGGATTCAAACTGCCAGCTTTTCGGTTAGCAGCCGAAGGTTTAACCACTGTGCCACCAGGGCTCCTACAGAAGGGTAGGGGAGATTTATTAAGAGCCGGGAGGAAGCATGGCCTTCTGCAGCCAACCAGAACTGGCTCCTTCCAGAAGACGGCCCCTTGCCTGGCTCAGATGCAGTCACAAACCCAGGCTCACTGGGGATCTGCCCTTGAATGGGAATGTGTGAGCTGCGCCAGCCCTGGCCTCCTCAGGTGTTTGCTCTGAGACTGAGGTCTGGATTTCTGCCAGCACCGTCCCCTGCCAGCTCCTGGGAGGACCCCTGGCTGCTCCCACTCTCAGGACTCTGGGTTTTTCTGCCTTGTGTGGCCTGGGAGTGAAATTGGCCTGTAGTTAGAAAGGCTTCTGCTGGACCCAGAAGGAAAAGTGTTCCCACTGTGCAAGGGCAGAGGGAAGGCAGGACGTCTCAGTGCTAGCCAGTTGTCAGTTTTCTAGAGTTATTATGTTGTTGTTAGCTCCCATCAAGTTGTTCCCTGACTCATGGTGACCCCATGCACGACGGAATGAAACGCTGCCCAGTCCTGTGACATCCCCATGATCAGTTGCAGATCAGACCGTTGTGCTCCATAGGATTTTCATCAGCTGATTTTTGGAAGTAGATCACCAGGCCTTTCTTCCTAGTCCGCCTTAGTCTGGAAGTTCCACTGAAACCTGTTCAGCATCACAGCAACACGCAAGCCTCCACTGATAGATGGGTGGTGGCTGCACATGGGGTGCATTGGTTGGGATTCGAACCTGGGCCTCCCACATGGAAGGTGAGGAGTCTACCACTGAACCCGACTGCCCCTCAGAGTTTTTGTAGACATTAGAAGTGACACAGTGGATATCTTTTTTTTCGACTCCATGTAACAGAGTAGAACTGTCCCTAAGGTTTTCTACGGTTTAATTTTTTAAAATTTTTTTATCGTGCTTTAGGTGAAAATTTACAGAGCAAATTAGCTTCTCATTAAACAGTTAATACACAAATTGTTTTATGACATTTGTTGTCAACCCCACGATGTGTCAACACTCTCCCCTCACCACCCCAGGTTCCCTGTTTCCATTCGTCCAGGTTTCCTGTCCCTTCCTACCGTCTCATCTTTGGTTTTGGGCTGGTGTGTCCATTTTGTTTCGTATCCATGAATGAACTATGAAACGCATTCCTCGTGTGTTATGTTGGCTGAAGGGTGAACCTCAGGAGTCACTTCAATACTGAGTTAAAAGGGTGTCCGGGGCCGGTATCTTGGAAAGCGATCAAGGTTACCTGTAACCATCACCCAGACACAGAACATTTCCCTCACCCCTGAAGGTTCCCTCATGTCCCTTCCCAGTCAACACTTCTCCCAGAGGTGATCATAAACCAGTGGCTGTCGAGTCATCTCCGACTCATGGCGACCCCATGTGTGTCAGAGTAGAACTATACTACATAGGGTCTTTAATGCTTGATTTTTTGGAAGTAGATTGCCAGGCCTTTCTTTTGAGGCACCTGTGAGTGGATTCGAACGGCCAACCTTTCCTTCAGTAGCCGAGCACATTAACCATTTGTGCTACCCAGGTCAATCAGAGGTGACCATACCTCTCATTTTTTTCCATTATAGATTAGTTTAGACTATTCTAGACATTTCTACAAGTGGAGTCACACAGTGTGTAATTTGTATCTGGCTTCTTTTGCTCAGCAAAATGCATTTGAGGTTCATCCACATTCTTATGTGTATTAGCAGTTCATTCCTTTTTATTTGCCAAACTACATTGTGTGACTGTAACAGTTTGTTTATCCATTTACCAATTGGTGGATATCTGGGCTTTTTCCAGTTTGGGGCTCTTATGACTATGGCTGGTGTGAAAATTCTTGTATAAGTGCTTTTGTGGATGTATTTTTCATGTCTCTTGAGTAAATACCTTGGAGTAGAACTGCTGGATCATAGTCATAGGGTAGGTTCATGTTTAACTTTGTTTAATTCAGGCTTTTATTCTCTCCTGGAATAGGACGTCTAGTAGAAAGCCACTTCAGGGATGTTTGGTAGCTCAGGAATGCCAAGCCAGTGGGTCTGTGTCTCTGATTCTTTTGACCTTCTCCTTGGGAGTGCAAAGTGGCTGCCACAGCACCTGTCATTGTCAGCGTGTTTCACCTTGGTCTTTCAGGCAGGAGGATGGAGCAGGGGCAAACAATTTCCCACTGCAAGGCTCTGTATTTTTCTTTTCTTTTTATTGGTGGTTCAGTGGTAGAATTTTTGCCTTCCGTGCAGGAGACTCAGGTTCGATTCCCAGGCGGTGTGCCTCATGCTCATCCACCATCCGTCTGTCAGTGGAGGCTTGTGTGTTGGTGTGATGCTGAACAGATTACAGTGGAGCTTCTAGACTAAGGCAGACTAGGAAGAAAAGCCTGGTGATCTGCTTCCGAAAATCAGCCAGTAAAAACCCTGTGGATCGCAACAGTCTGATCTGCAACTGATCACAGGTCGGCGCAGGACCGGGCAGCGTTTGGTTCCATCGTGCATGGAGTCACCATGAGGGTGGGGGGCTGGCTCGACTGCAGCTAACAAAAACAATAAAAATATATAACAGAAGACTTGCCATTTTACCCATTTTGATGTCTACAAATCTGTGACGCTAATCATGTTCACCATGTTGTGCAGCCACCACCATTATCTATTAACAAAACTTTCTCTCCCCAAACAGAAACGCAGTACCCCTTCATCAATAATTCTCTACTTCCCCCTCCTCCTAGCCCCTGGTAACCACTAATAAATTCTTGTCCCTGTGAATTTACCTGTTTAACTGTGTGTATCGTAACAGATTATGGATAACACTGCAAACAACAGGAATTCCAGAACACTTCATTGTGCTCATGCGGAGCCTGTACACAGACCAAGAGGCACTCGTTCGAACAGAACCAGACGATACTGTGTGGTTTAAGATCAGGAAGGGTGCGCATCAGGGCTGTATCCTTTCACCATTCTTTCTGTGCGCTCAGCAAGTAATCCGAGAAGCTGGACTATATGAAGAAGAACGTGGCATCAGGATTGGAGGAAGGCTCATTAACAACCAGTGATATGCAGATGACCCAACCTTGCTTGCTCAAGGTGATGAGGACTTCAAGCACTTACTGATGAAGATCAAAGACTACAGCCTTCAGTATGAATTATACCTTAACACAGAGAAAACAAAAATCCTCACAACTGGACCAATAAGCAACACCCTGATAAACGGGGAGAATGTTGAAGATGTCAAGGATCTCATTTTGCTTGGATCTACAATCAACGCCCATGGAAGCAGCAGTCAAGAAATAACTGACGTATTACATTGGGCAAATCTGCTGCAAAGGACCTCTTTAAAGTGTTAAAAAGCAAAGAAGTCCCCTTGAGGACTAATGTGTGCCTGACCGAAGCCAAGGTATTTTTAGTCACCTCACATGCATGAGAAAGCTGGATAATGAATAAGGAAGACCAAAGAAGAATTGATGCATTTGAATTATGGTATTGGTGAAGAGTATTGAATATACCATGGACTACCAGAAGAACAAAATCTGTCTTAGAAGAAGTACAGCCAGAATGCTCCTTAGAAGTGAGGATGGCAAGACTTTGTCTCACATACTTTGGACATGTTATCTGGGGGACTAGTCCCTGAAGAAGGACATCATGCTTGGTAAAGTAGGGGGTCAGCGAAAAAGAGGGAGACCCTCCACAAAAGGGATTGACACAGTGGCTGCAGCAGTAGGCTCAAACATAGCAATGATTGTGAGGATGGCGCAGTACTGGGCAATGTTTCATTCTGTTGTACATAGGGTCGCTGTGAATCAGAACGGACTCAATGGCACCTGACAACAACAGATATTTCAAATAAGTGGGATCATATGATATTCGTCCTTTAGTGACTGGCATGTCACTCACCATAACGTTTCCAAAGTTCATCCATGTCATAGCGTGTATCAGGATTTCATTTCTCTTTACGGCTGAATAATATTCCATTCTGTAGATAGACCACATTTTGTTTATCCATTTCTCTGTTGATGAGCACTTGGGTTGTGTAAATCCGGTTTATATCCAAATGTGAAAATCTTCTCTGTGTTTACACTTAGCTGCAAAGGAGGCTGGGAAGGGAAGTTTCTGGCAAAGAGGCAAGGATCTAGACAGACGGTAATTCATCCTCTTGAGTGGGCACATTACTGAATGAAACCAAACCTGAGTTCTCTTCATCAGGAAGATGAGATTGGTAGTGGCTGTTGAACCCTAGGCAACTTCTTTTGCCCTCCCAGCCTGTGAGAGGACCCCCAGAGGCCACTTTGTCAGGAGCCTGGACAGTGGCCAGGAACTCCGGGCTGGTCTTTGAGCTGACAGTAAGAGCCCCAGAGGAAAACCAAAGAGACAGAACCTTCTAGAGCAGTGGACTCAAAGTGTGGTCCATGTATCAGCATCTTTGTATCACCTGGGAACTTGTTAGAAATGCAAATTCTTGGGCCCTACCCCATAAAAACCAAAACCATTGCCATCGAGTCGATTCTGACTCATAGCAGCCCAATAGGACAGAGTAGAACTGCTCCATAGGATTTCTAAGGCTGTAATCTTTACAAGAGCAGATTGCCACATCTTTCTCCCATGAAGTGGCTGGTTGGTTCAAACCACCAACCTTTTGGTTAGCAGCCAAGCGCTTAACCACTGCTCCACCAGAGCTCGCTAGACCCCACCCCAGACCTACTGATTCTGAAACTCAGTCTGTATTTTAGAGCCCTGCAGGTGACTCTCTGAAGAAGAACAAAAGCAAACAAACAAAAAACCAAGCCGGTTGCCGTGGAGTTGATTCCAGCTCATGGTGACCCCACGTGTGACAGAGTAGAACTGCACTCTGTAGGGTTTTCTGGGCTGTAATCTTTATAGAAGCAGATGGCCAGGGCTTTCTTTTGTGGTGCTGCTGAGTGGATTTGAACTGCCAACCTTAGGTGAGTAAAAAGAAAAACACAAAACCTGTTGCCATCAAGCTGATTCCAACTCATGGTGACCCCGGGTGTTACAGAGTAGAACTGCTCTGTAAGATTTTCTTGGCTACAGTCTTTACAGAACCAGATTGCCAGGCCTTTCTTCTGCAGAGCAACTGGATAGATTCTCCTGATCATCAGCCTTCAAGTTAGTGTTCAAGCGCAAACTGTGCCACCCAGGGACCTCCAAAGGAAGGCCTGAAGATCTACTTCCAACAAAATCAGCCATTGAAAACCCTATGGAGTACAGTTCTGCTCTGACACACATGGGGTCACCATGAGTCGGAGTTGACTCCATGGCAACTAGTATATGTGCCTGGTGACTGTGGTGCAGGCTCGGGTGTGAGGACCAGTGGTCTGGAAGCACTTGTGGGATGTCACGGGGGCTTTCGTTTCTGGGCCTCTCAGCGCCATTGTTTCTGGAGATTGTAGCTTCATCTTTTGTCTCATGCTATGGGGAGCCCTGTAGCTGGTCAGCATAATCATCCTTTTTTGCATTTTCCTCACCCCACTCCCTGTCTCAAGGTTTTCCCTGTTTCTCACCAACTAGCATTTAAGGAAAATCCAAAACCTGTCAAGATACTTGATTTTCTAGGCAAGCCACAGCTTTATAGCCGCACTTAACAACAGTGGTGAGTGGCAAAAAGGGAAAAGAAAAAAAAAACAGGAAACATTCCGAGCGTGTAAGTACCTGTATCCACGAGACTTTAGGAGCTAAGCACCAGTTGGTTTATAAGCAATCTAGGTTTTATAGGGCGCACTTTTCTGTTAGACGAATTCCGTGGTTTTAGAACTCTAAAGGTCACTAAAAATAAAGATGGTATAGATCTTAATTCCTCTTGAACTTGCTCTTTCTCTCCCACAAAAGGGATGGGGTGGGCGAGGAATCAGCATTTTTTCCCAGCTTTCGTCTTCTGGCTTTGAAATAGATATGTTATGCCAGTGGCTATATATGCTGTTGTTGTCATTGTTAGATGCCATTGAGTCACTTCCGGCTCATAGTGATACCATATGACAGAGTAGAACTGCCCCATAGGGTCTTCTAAGCTGTAATCTTTACAGAAGCAGATCGCCAGGTCTTTCTCCTGTGGTGCCACCGCTAACCTTTTGGTTAGCAACTGAGCATTTGACCACTGCGCCACGAGGCTTCCTTGCAGCAGCTGGTATACTGGTATTTAATTAAAAATAAAATAATGTTGGTCGAAGCCTGCTAATTTGATTTCACAACCCTTCAACGCATGACCCGTAGTTTGAAAAAGACTGGCTTGGAACATCTTTGTTTATATCTTGGCTTTGGCAAGTATTACCCTGAGCAGCATCAGGCTTCCATGAGCAAGGAGTGAGGAGGGGTGGGAAAATGGTGTTTTGAAAGCCACCGATAGACTTTGCCACGTCTTCTTTGCTTCTTCTCAGCAAGCGATACAGTTCTGTAGACTTTCATTTTTATGACTTGCAAGCAAGCTAAGGGTTACTAAAATCTGTGTGGGTAAATTAAAATTAGCCCGTTTCTGGAGCTTAGCGGGGACTTGTCATTCCATATCCTGCCAGGCAGTCTGGCTTCTGCACAACTCTCAATGACAACGCAAAACTCCAATGGCATTACAAGTGCGGGAGGAATTCACATAATTTTCTGGAAGGACACTTTGTCATTGTTACGTCATCACTGTTCTCTGGAGCTGGTTGTGGTTTTTGAGCCCTGCTTTTCCTGCCTTTTATAGCATGGTAGTTAAGAACGTGAGCTTCAGAATCACAAGGTCTGGGTTCAAATTCTGGCCCCACGGTGCGATTTGGAGCAAAGTGTCTTGACTCTCCCCATCTCTGTTTCCTGAGCTGTAAAATATGAGTCCTAATTCTCCCGCCTGACTGGGGACTGGGAGGAATCAGTAATCAATGGGTGTCTTTGTTTGTGTCCTCTAGAGGAGCAAACCCAGGGAGACATGTATATACATACCTACGTAGAGAGAGAGAGTGAGTGAGATTTACTTCAGGGGCTTGGCTCACACAATTGTGAGGCTGGCAGATCCAAAATCCATAGGTCAGGCAGCAGGCCGGACACCACTGCAGACTTTCATCCCAAGATCCATAGGTCAGGCAACGACAAGAGCACAGAGTCTAGAGAGAGAGTAAGTAAGCTTTGCCAGAACATCCATTTATATTTTGGAGGCAGGCCACACCCCCAGGTAAACTCCCCTTCTAACTGATTGGTTGATCACATCAGAGCACACTGTGGAAGATGATTACATACATTACAGTAAATTATATAACACTACATAAATAACATTACACTATATATATTATATTACATTGTACTACATTATACTATATTGCATTGGAGCCCTGGTGGCTCAGTGGTTAAGAACACAGCTACTGACCAAAAGGTCAGCAGTTCGAATCTACCTGCTGCTCCTTGGAAACCCTATGGGGCGGTTCTGCTGTGTCCTATAGGGTCTCTATGAGTCAAAATCAACGTGACGGCCATGGATTTGGTTTGGGTTTATACTACATTACACTACTTACATTACATTACATACATTATACTATACTGCACTGCACTACATAATTACATTATACTGCATATGTTATATTACATACATTACATTACACTACATACGTTACATTACATACATTATATTACATTACATAACAGCACCCAGTCCAGTGTCTGGCCAAACCACTGGGAATCATAGCCTTGCCAAGTTGACACATAACATTAACCATCACAATGGGTGTGGAGTTATCACAGCCTGACACTGAGGACGCACTCAGGCCATGAAGGCTCTTCAAGATGCATCAGTCAGCATCGGCTATGTGGTGCTGCAATAACAAGTGACCCCCAGATCGCAGGCTTCCTACAACAAAGGCTCATTTCCCACTCGTGGAAAATTTTTATGGAAATTTTAAATGTACACCAAGTAGAGAGAGTAATAATACATGGACCCCCCCTCCCCCTCCCCAGCACCCAAAGTCACCATCAGCCAACTCCACCGATTTTTGAATTCCTATCCCTGGGTGGTGCAAACGGTTAACTCACTCAGCTGCTAACGGAAAGTTGGAGATTTGAGTCCACCCAGAGCTGCCTTGGAAGACAGGCCTGGCAGTCTACTTCCAAAAAATCAGCCATTGAAAACCCTATGGAGCACAGTTCTACCCTGACACACATGGGGTTGCTATTAGTCGGAGTGAACTCAACAGCAACTGGGTTTTTATTTTATATAGACCAGCGCCATCCAGTAGAATTTCTGCCATGATGGAAATGTTGTCTGTCTGCGCTGTGCAATATGGCAGCCACCAGCCTCATGGTGGCTACTGAGCACTTGAAATGTGTCCAGTGAGACTGAGGAACTGAATGTTTAATTCCATTTTAATGAATTTGAATTTAAATGTATACAGCCACACATAGCTAGAGGCTCCCCTATTGGACAGCACAGCTTCGTATGCCCCCTACACACACACACACACACACACACACACACACGCACACACACACACACACACACACACACACACACACACACACGAGCCCCTGGTGATGCAACGATTGAGCGCTCGGCTGTTAACAAAAGGTTGGTGGTTTGAACCCACCAGCCGCTCTGCAGGGGAAAGACCTGACAATCTGCTTCCATAAAGGTTACAGCCTAGGAAACCCTATGGAGCAGCTCTACTCTGTCACTTGGGCTCCTGAGTCGGAATCAATTTGATGGCACCCAACAATAACAACAACAACACACACCGCTGGGTTATGTTACAGTAAACCAAAGACATTGTATCGTTTCACCCTTCATATATTGGGGTGTATCTCTAAAAGGAAGAAAAGATATCTTTAAAAAAAAACACACACACTGCCATTATTACACCTAAAAGCTTAATCACGGTTCCTTAGTATTGCCAAATATCCGGGCAGCCTTCAAACTCTGTCTCTCTTTACAGTTGGTGGGTTCGTTTGTGGTTTTGGAGGCTTCCTGTGCTTGCTGGGTGGAGAGCTGGCGGCGGGCGTGGTTGGCGGTGGGACACCTGGTTAACCTTGCGTGTATGGCAGACCTGTTTGCATCAGCAGTATAGGGCCCCCACACCAGTTGCCATTGTGTTAACTGACTCGTGGCTGCCCCATGTGTGTCAGAGTAGAACTGTGCTCCATAGGGTTTTCACTGGCTGATTTTCTGGAAGGAGATCGCCAGGCCTTTCTTCCAAGGTGCCTGTGGGTGGACTTGAACCTCCAACCTTTCAGTTAGCAGCCAAACACGTTGTACCACCCAGGGTCTCACTACCCATTTGTTACTTACCAAGTGCTTTAGGACACATGAGCATAAAAGGTGTTAATCCATAGCCATCCTATGGAGACCGTACTGTTATCATCCCCGTTTTCCAGCTGGGGAGATTTAGGCATAGGGGAGGATAAGTAACTGTATAGGGCACATGGCTCGGAAGCAACCATGACGGAATGGGAACCTGGTGCCTCGCTGCAGAGCCCTGCCCTTACCCACCCACACCACCTTGTCTCTCTTCTCTGGCAAAGTGCTTTAGTCTCTTAGTCAAAGGACATTTGATTCCCACTGTGCAGGTACACAGTGGCTTCATAGATATCATAAAACAATATATGTACTAACTGTTTAATGAGAAACTAGTTTGTTCTGTAAACCATCTAAAGTACAAGAAAAAAAAGGATCACAGCCTTAGAAACCCTATGGGGCAGTTCTACTCTGTCCTCTAGGGTCACTGTGAGTCAGAATCGACTCAGTGGAAACGGGTTTGGTTTTTGGTTTAGATGCAGGCTGGAGTCCCTAGGTGGTGCAAAGGTTAAGCGCTTGACTATTAACCAAAAGGTTGGCAGTTCGCATCCACCCAGAGGCTCCTCGGAAGAAAGACCTCAAGATCTGCTTCCAAAAGATCACAGCCTCGAAAACCTTTAGAGTGCCATTCTACTCTGTAACACATGGGGTCACCATGAGTCAGAATCAACTTGATGGCAGCTGGGCTGGTTTTTCTGGTTAGATGCAGGGCAGGTTCTGAGAATCATTGCAGGTCTGTGTGGAGACAAGACTGGGGGAAGGAGGCAAGGAGGGAAACCAGAGGCCTCTGCACCTCTGATCTTTCTTCACTGGCCAGCGATGTTTAATAATACTCACAAAATAATAATATCAGCGCTAGTAATATCCATATCAACATTTTCTATGTGCATACCTCATATCAACCTCTGTTCTAAGTGCCTCTTGACCTCCGTATGAAAGATGGGGAATGTGATTATGTCCTTTTTACAGATGAGGACATTGAGGCCCAAAGAGGTGAAGTCACTTATCCAGCGTCACCCATCCAGTCAGTGGGGGAGTGGGGCTTTGAACCCCAGACTCTGACTGACCCCTAAACCTGTCCCCATTACCGTCACCCCACACTGGACCACTTGGTGTCAACCCAGTGGGAGACATAGATGCCAACCTGGGTGCCCAGACGTAGGGTGATCTCACAGGAGCCCAGACCTGCTGGTCATTCATATATTTTTCCCTGTTATTATAGAAAGTTTCAAAATATACAAAATAAACAGAACAGTACAGTGAAGCCCCCAGGTCTCTATTACCCAGCTTCGAGTTACCAACATACAGCCATTCTTATTTCATCCTCATCCCCACTCACTTCCACTGAATGATTACTTATTTTTTTTAAAGGCAATATTTACATGCATTAACATGCACAAATCTGAGCTGTTAAGTTTTGAGAATTCACATAGCCCACATCCCAATCACAAGGTAGAACATTTTCCCCTCCCCAGAAAGTTCCCGATTAATTTCTTCAACTTTACCACTGAAATGAAAATACACGAATAAAAAATCCTCATAGTTACATCAGTGTCCACTGCGGCACTTTTCACAGTAGCCAAAGGTGGGAACAACCAAAATGTCCATCAACAGATGAATGGATACACAAAATGTAGTCTGTCCATACAATGGAATGTCCTGTTGCCATCGAGTCGATTCTGACACATAGGGACCCTACAGGACAGAGTGGAGCTGCCCCATAAGGGTTTCCAAGGCTGAAATCTTTCCAGAGGCACACTGCCAGGTCTTGTCTCCTGGGAAACAGCTAGGTGGGTTTAAACCAATGAACTTTTCGGTTCGCAGCCCAGCGCTTAACCATTGTGCCACCAGGACTCCTACCATGAAATATTACTCAGCCATAAAGACAAATTAATTCTTGATGCACGCCACAACATGGGTGAACCTTGACAACATCATGCTGAGCAAAATAAGTCAGTTGCAAAAGGACAAAATACTGTATGATCTCACTTACATGAAATAAACAAATATATAGAAACCAAAGATGATTAGTGGTTCCCGGGGTGGGAAGGAAGGGGAAAGGGAGATTTTTGCTTTGGGGACAATGAGTTTATGTTAATGGTGGTGGAATAATTTGAAAAAGAATAACTAGAATAGTGACAGAACGTGAAGAGTGTAATCAGTGTCACTGAATTATACATGTAGAAACTGTTCAATTAGCACATGTTTGGTTGTGTATATTTCCAACACAACAAAAAAATTAAACAAATTACAGAGAACTTTGGGCCTCTCCACTCAAACTATAAATTCACCCGTGGACCCATTTGGAGAAGCCTTCTCCTGGACCCTCCCCACGTTCACCTCCAGTTCTGCTGGTAGGAAGTTTACAGAAGGCTTCGGCCCCACCCAAAACTAGGGCCAGGGAGAGAAGAATGAAGGAGAAGCTGGTTGCTCTCGCAGAGCCACATTGTGGGGCTGTTTGTGAACATCGCCAGGCCTAAAATCCAGGTGGGACAAGACCCCATCTTCCAGGCTTTTATGCCAGGTGTTTTCTAGATGTTTCTGGGGCCTAGGGAAGCCTCTCCACACTCCCGATCCACCTCTCTCTTCCCTGCCAGTCTCCTTATCACTTTTTCAAATCTGAAATATTTCAAGCATTCAGAAAATGGTATCAAAGATGTGCATGCCTGCCACCCAGCTTCATCTTAATATTTTTGCCATATTTGCTTCAGATCAGAAGAAAGAAACAAACCTGACAAGAGGATTGTCTTGGGGGTGATGGTTATGGGTGGGGACTCTGGAGTTAACCTGCCTTGGCTGAAATCCCAGCACAGCCTTGTACTACCTGTGGGGATCTTGGCTATAGTCTAACCTCTCTGTGCCTCAGTTTCTCCATCCAAAATAGAGATAATAAAAGGATCTGCCTCACCAGGATTTACAGAAGGTGAAACTAGTTACGTGTAGAATACTTAATTCTTAGCCATTGTGCCTCAGGCACAGCCACCACCTACCTGTCTGTGGTGGCTTGCGTGTTGCTATGATGTTGAACAGGTTTCAGCAGAACTTCTAGACTAACATGGACTAGGAAGAAAGGCCTGGCAATCTACTTCCAAAAATCAGCCAGTAAGAACCCTATAGATCACAGTAGTCTGATCCACAGCTGATCATGGGGATGGCCCAGGACCGGGCAGTGTTTTGTTCCTGGGGTCACTGTGAATCAGGACTGACTCAACGGCAGCCAACAATAACACTTTAAACCAGCGCCCAGCAACTCAGCAGTGAGACTTATCCTTAGTATTATTTTATTAGCTCAAAGTACCTATAAATGAAGCACATTGTTGGGTGCCGTCAAGTCAATTCCTACTCATGGCGACCCAGTGTGACAGAGCAAAGCTGCCCCGTAGGGTTTTCTAGGCTGTAATCTTTACGGGAGCAGATTGCCAGGTCTTTCTCCCGTGGAGCTACTGGATGGGTTAGAACTGCCGACCTTTTGGTTAGCAGCTGAGTGCTTAGCCGTTGTGCCACCAGGGCTCCTTTAATGAGTCATCATGGTGTTTTGTTTGTTTAAACCTGTGTTTATCCTCCCCTCCCTCCCTTCCCTTTAACACCATCGCTTCAACCCTTTCTCCCTCTCCTCTGTCTCCACCACCAATCCTCCTCCCTCCCCCCACAACTCCCCCACCGCCACTCTTTCTTAGTCTTTCTCCTTTTCCCTCACTTTCTCTCTCACAGCCTCTCTCCTTCTCTCTCCACAGCTGGCCCCCGAGAGGATACTCCCCAAGTCCCCAGCTGGGGGCCCCGCGTAGACCTGGAGTGGCCACCCCCTCCTTCCCTTCATGATTCGTGTGTAGCGCAGGTAACAGGAAAGAACCCCAGTCCACTCCTGGTGGGCAACCATCCCTCACCCCACCTCCCCGGGGCCACTTTGATCCCCGAATAAGGAAGGAGCCTTTCTTCGTGGCAGAGCCTGGTGCAGACATACCCTTCAGCTCTTCCCCTCTCCGGCGGGGCCCCAGGTCATTTGAGTCATCCCCCTGCCTCCACGCAGCTGCAGGCAGACTCTTCTCCCCACCTTTTGTCTCGCCTCCTTCCTCCAGATTCTTTGCAGACCTCTCACCTCTTTGTCTCCTGGCTGGGCCTTGGTGTTCCCCCACACTCCCTGTGTGCAGGTTGGAGAGGGGCCTCTAGGCCAAGGACCTGGCACCATGGGGAAAAGGCAGCATGGGTAGGGGGCTGGGATGTGGAGCAGGAAGGAGCGTGTCGTCACACCCTCAAACTCAGAAGAGCCAAGGAGGGGCTCTGTGGGGACCACCCCCAACCCCTGTGGACAGCGCTAAAAGGAAGAGTGATTGGTGTTGGGGGGGGCTGTGTGTGTGTGTGTGTGTGTGTGTGTGTGTGTGTGTGTGTGTGTGTGTGTGTGTGTGTGTGTGTGTGTGTGTGTGTGTGTGTGTGTGTGTGTGTGTGTGTGTGTGTGTGTGTGTGTGTGTGTGTGTGTGTGTGTGTGTGTGTGTGTGTGTGTGTGTGTGTGTGTGTGTGTGTGTGGTTAACCCAGGGCCCATGGAGAGAGTGAGTGTGTGTGTTGGGTGGTGTCTTAGTCATCTAATGCTGCTCCTACAGAAATACCACAGGTGGATGGCTTCAACAAAGACAAATTTATTCTCTCACAGTCCAGTAGGCTACAAGTCCAAATTCAGGGTGTCAGCTCCAAGGGAAGGCTTTCTCTTCTCTATTGGCTCTGGAGGAAGATCCGTGTCATCAGTCTTCCCTTGGTCTGGGAGCATCTCAGCGCAGGAACCTCAGGTCCAAAAGACGCGCTCTGCTCTCGGCACTGCTTTTTTGGTGGTATGAGGTTCCCATGTGTCTTTGCTTGCTTCTCTCTTTTATATCTCAAGAGATTGGCTTAAGACACTATCCAGTCTTGTATACCTCATCAGTATAACTGCCGCTAATCCATTTTATTAGATGATAGTGATTGAATTTACAACATGTAAGGAAATCACATCAGATTACAAAATGGTACAGTTATACAATACTGGGAATCATGACCAGCCAAGTTGACAGATATTTTTGGGGGACACAATCCATGATGGGGGTCCATGAACCCCGGGAAAGCACGAGTCAATTTTTTGTCCACATACATGTTTCTAGGAACAGGGTCCTTGGTTGCTGTCAGATTCTCCAAGGCACTGTTGAGAGAGGACCCTTACCCAATCCTGGGAGGTCCCTGTCTGCCACTTTTCATCATATCGCAGAGCAGTTGAGGACAGCGGGAAATGGAGGTGGCGGTTAGGAGGTCGCTGTTTGGAGAGATCAGAGAATGCTGTAGGGTGAAGGGTTATGAACCCTGAGGGCACATTAAGAGTCTGTGCGTATGTTTGTTTCAGGAGATGGGAGGAATCCATGACAGTTACCATATCCTCAGTGACGTCCAGGACCTCCCCTCCACCCCCACCCAAAATAAAAAAGGTTAAGAACTCCGTGGCCCTGGGCTGTATGTAAATCCCTCCATTCAAGGATCCTGTGTTATTCCTTGTTGTATCATGTGTGCTGTACTAGGAGGGAAGGATAGCTGAAGGATGCATGAGGCAGTGGAAGGATGATAGGGTGGAAGAATGAATCGGTTTGGGTGTTTCGAAGAAGGAAAGATGTATGATCAAATGGAAGTCTGGAATAATGGAACGATGGATGGAGGCTTGGAGGGACGGAGGGATATTTGGATGGGTGGAGGAATGGAAATTTAGAAGAATGGATGGAAGGATGAAAGTCTGGAAGTACACCTACTCCTCACTTATGGACTGTCTTATCTGACATTTCACATTTGCGACAGTAGTAAAAATTTACTATCCGACTATTTTGTGCATTAACGACGTACGTGTCTGGCAGTAACGAATGCCGACGTGCGAGACAAGAGTAACACTGCTGTGATGGAACATATAAGCCCCACTTAAGTTTTTGACTTCTCAGATTTCTTGAGCTGCTGGTGCCCCCCTTACAGTACGTGCTGTCATCACATCACTGGGAAGTGGAAGTCTCGCTTACGTTTTCGCGTAATGCCAATTTTCGCTTAACGACCTGGTCTTTGTTAACCCAGGGCCCGTGAAGAGGGTGTTGCATGTGTGTGGTCTTTGGAACCTAATGATGTCGATAAGTGAGGAGTGGATGTATAGAGGGATGGATGGAGATTTAGAAGGATGAAAGGCTGTTTGGAAGTTTGAAAGGATGGAGGGATGGATGGAATTTTGAAGAGATGGATGAGTGTTTGGAGATTTAGAAGGGTGGAGGGGTGGAAATTTAGGATGGGGGAGAGGTAGAGGTTTGGAAAGATGGAGAGACGTTTGGAAGTATGGAGGGATGGATGGAGGTTTGGAGGTTAGAAAGATGAAAGAATGGAGGGAAGTTTGGAAGGATAGAGGATGGAGGGATGCTTGAAAGGATAGAAGATTGGAGGTTTGGAAGGATGGAAAGCTAGATGGGTGGGAAGGAGGGAGGAAGGGAGAGTGGATGGGTTGATAGAGAGAGTGTCAGTTTCCTCATGTAAAATGGGGGGTTACCGATAGTCTCTCCCTCACGGGGGTTGAACGAGCTAATGTTTGTAAAGTACTTAGGACAAGGCCTGACGCATGACAAGTGCTTGACAGACGTTAGCCATCCTCAGCCTCCCTATTCTTCCTTTTTTTTTAATTGTACTTTAGATGAAGGTTTACAGAACAGATAGTTTCTCATTAAACAGTTAGTACACATATTGTTTTATGACATTGGTTAACAACCCCACGGCATATCGACACTGTCCCTTCTCAACCTTGGGTTCCCTATTACCAGCTTTCCTGTCCCCTCCTGCTTTCTAGTCCTTGTCCCTGGACTGTTGTGCCCTTTAGTCTTGTTTTGTTTTATGGGCCTGTCTAATCTTTGGCTAAAGAGTGAACCTGAGGAGTGACTTCATTACTGAGCTAAAAGGGTGTCCGGGGGCCGTACTCTCGGAGTTTCTCCAGCCTCTGTCAGGCCAGTAAATCTAGTCTTTTTTTGTGAGTTAGAATTTTGTTCTACATTTTTCTCCATCTCTGTCCAGGATCCTCTGTTGTGATCCCTGTCAGAGCCGTCAGTGGTGATAGCAGGGCACCATCTAGTTGTACTGGACTCAGCCTGGTGGAATCAGCCTCACCATTCTTACAGTGAGGGTCAGCCTCTCTCCAGTGACTTCTCTGACTCAGAGCGTCCATCCTCATGCATCCCTCTCCCTTTCTTCTGCCTCAGTTTCCCCTTAACCCTTCTCAAACCACACTGCATTTGACCTCAAGGGGAACCCAGAACCCTAGGCTATAGGCCTTTCTTGCTACCTCCACTCCCTTCCTCACCCCTTCACTCATTCATACATAGGACACACCCTTACCACACGCCCTCTCTGAGCCAGGTCCTGTGTTCAGAGAAGCAGGACCGCCTGGTGTTCTGGGAGCCAGCCTGCCTGGCTTCAAGGCCTGGCTCTGCTGCCTGCTGGCTGAGAGACAGATAATGACCGTCTACAAAGTGGGGGTGCCAGAACCCAACTCACGGGGGTACCATGAGGATTAAATTAATTAAACGTGTGTGAAGCACTTAGCACAGTGTCTGCACATGATCAGGGCTCAGGTAGTCTTGGTTGATATCCTTGTCACCTTAAGGTGCTGGGGGGAGAGAGATGGGGGAGTTTGGGAGAGGAGGAGGGAGACGGAGAGGAAGCTGTTCCTGGTCAGGAGGTTCGAGCGGGATGGGTACCTGGGAGGTGCTCCCTGCCCTCACCTATCTCCATAAGGTCCAGGGAACAGAAACTCCAACCCCAATGGGGCTTGGCCCTTGGGACTTGTCCTCAAGGGGAGGGGACCAGTCAAGCTGCTACCATCTAACCTTGTCTCCCTTGCCCTCTTCCCGGCCCTACCCATCCAGTGGCGATGGATGATGAGGATGGGAGATGCTTACTAGACGTGATTTGGTGAGTAATGGGCTCCCCATCCTCACCCCTCTATCTTAAACGCCCCTCTCCCACCCTCCCCTTCCCGTCATCCTTCTGCCCCCCTGTTCCTCACCTCCTCAGTGTCTCTTCCCCTTCTCTCTTTCAGTGATCCTCAGGCCCTCAATGATTTTTTACATGGATCCGAAAAGGTAAGTACTGGGGTGGGGAGAGACGTTCCATGGGGTAGGGGGCTGATAGAATGGGAAGCTGGACAGAACCCTCGGTTCAGTAGACATCAGTCCCCTGCCTTCTATGAGCCAGGCCCTGGGATTATAGCCAGAACAAAGCAGATGTCAAATCCCTGCCCTCATACATCTCCTTGGTAATCAAAGAAACCAATAATTAATAAAAGCAGTGGTGGAAAGTGCCCTGCAAGGTTTGATAAGACATGATAATAATCTTAGGTGCACAGCAGAAGGAGTTTAAAAGAAAATGAATGAGGGACAGGGGCTCCTCTAGCTAGTGTGGTCAGGGAGGGTCACTCTCAGGAGGTGTCACTCTAAGGAGGTGACATTGAAGGTGAGACCCAAAGGATCAAAGGGGGGTGCCCATAGTACACTTGGAATGGAGAAGAGCAGGTACAAAGGCAGGAAAGAGCTTGACCTGTTCAGGAACAGAAAGAAGGCTAGTGGGTTAAACTGAAGGGAAAACTAGGAGGAAGTGAGATGAGTGGATGGTAGTTACCGGTCATGCAAGGCCTGGATAGAGGACAGGAAGCTCTGATGGATTATTAAACAGGAGAATGCTATCGTCTGATTTACACCCTAAAGAATGGAACAAACTGGGGAAGAGCGTAAGCCTGGGAAGCCACAAGGGGCTGTGTTAGCTACCTATGGCCACGTAACAAATTATCCGAACACTTAGTGGCTTAAAACATTTGTTATCTCTCACAGTTTCTGAGGGTCAGGAATCTGGGAGCAGCTTAGCTGGATGGCTCCGACTTAGGGTCTTTTGTGGGGTTGTGATAAAGACGTTGTCCAGGGCAGCAGGCATCTGAAGGCTTGTCCGGGGCTGGACAATGTGTTTCCGGAATGACTCATTCCCATGGCTGTTGGCTGGAGCCTCAGTTCCTTACCATGTGGGCCTCTCCAAAGTGCTGCTTGAGTGTCCTCACAACATGACTGCTAATTCCCCCTAGCCAGTGATCTGAGAGAGAGAGAGCAAGGAGGAAGCCCAATGCCTCTTATGACCTAGTTTTGGAAGTCAGACACCATCACCTCCGCCACACTGTATTCATTACAAGCTAGTCACTAAGTCCAGCCCACACTTAGAAGGAGGGGAATTGAGCTCCAGTTCTTGAAAGGCTGTTGTTGTTGGGTGCCGTCAAGTCAATTCCATCTCACAGTGACCTCATGCGACAGAGTAGAACTACCCCCAGAGGGTTTTCTAGGCTATAATCTTTATTGGAACAGATTGCCAGGTCTTTCTCCCACGGAGCTGCTAGGTGGGTTTGAACCACTAACCTTCTGGTTAACAACAGAGCGCCTAACTGTTGCACCACCAGGGTCCCAAGTAACAAATAATTTGTGGACAGAAAGCAGCTGCCATAGGATGATGATGGTCTGGACCACCGTGCTGGCAGTGGAGGGGGTGCGAAGCTCTGGATTTGGGATCTGTTTGAGAGGTAGAATCACTGGGACTTGCTCATGGATCAGATGTCAAGGAAGAGATAGGTGTCTAGGATGACTCCTGGATTTTGGTTTAGGATTATGGTTCCATCTTCTGAGAGCAAGTGTTTGGGTCAGATTCCAGAAGTCCAAGTGGGGCTGTTGAACAGACTGTTGGATATATGAGTCTGGGGTTCTAGAGAATCATCCAGATAGGGAGAGAGACTGGAGAGGCCTCAGCTGTGGACAGACATTCCTTGGGCACTTAAGTGGTTGCCAACCCCTGTTCTGGGTGCAGAAGGTGCCCTCATAAATCAGAGCAGGTGTCCATTTCTCGGAGACAGGCCCATGGCCGCATGTTGGGGGCCCTGATGGTGGGATGGGCCAGGCACTTGAGCTGTACCTGGACTTGGAGTGACTTAGTAAGAAGGACCAGAGGATTGTTGGCAGGAGGTGGCATGGGTGACAAGTCCCTAAGGACGTGTGATTAGAGAGGCTGAAGGGTGAAAGGCAGGAAGCACAGCTTGGGCAAAGACATGGAGTCGGGACTCCAGAGTTCAAGGCAAGTGTGTCAGGAGGTCCTTGGAGGCCAGACTACGGAACTCAGTGTGGGGGACACCTCATTTTTTTTTAAAAGAACAGAAATTTATTGTCTCAGACTTCTGGAGGCTGTTATTATTGTGTGCCATGGAGTGGATTCTGACTCACAGCGACCCTATAGGACAGAGTAGTACTGCCCTGTAGGGTTCCCTAGGCTGTAATCTTTACGGGAGCAGATCGTCAGGTCTTTTCTCCCACAGAGCTGCTGGTGGGTTAGAACTGCCAACCTTTTGGTTAGCAGCTGAGTGCTTAACCATTTTCTGGAGGCTAGGACTCTGCATTCAGGGTGCTGGCAGGGCCATCTGTCTGTCTGTCTGTCTGTTCTAGGGGAAGATCCTTTCTTGTCTCTTCTAGTCTCTGGTAGCCCCAGGCGTCTCTTGGCTTGTAGATGTGTCTTGATACGCAGTCTGTTCTTTTTTATAAACACCACTCAGAAGAAATTAGGATTAGGGTGTGACTGCCTTAATATAACTGATAACATCTGCAAAGAACACTATTTCCCCAAACGAGGTCACATTCACTGGTGCAGGGGTTAAGACTGGACACCTTGGGCTTTAAGCATGCGGCCAAGCCCTTTTCTTTGGGACCTCTGCTCTGGGAGGCAAAGAAATTCCTGTACCCCACACCCTCCTCACCCCTCTTTTCCTCTCCTGTAACCCAAAATTGGTTTCTGCTCTAAAGCTTGGGCTTGCCCGCTACCCAGCTGACCTTTGACCTTGGGTGGGCGGGTCTTGTTGCAGCTCGACAGTGATGACCTCCTGGATAACCCTGGGGAGGCCCAAAGTGCCTTCTACGAAGGTCCTGGGGTAAGTGGGCTATGCTGTGGCTGGTGGAGGGGAGGCTCTGAAGCAAGAGGGGAGGGTTTGGGCTCCTGCCCTGAGGAGTTTAGATGGCAGAGGGCAGGGGCCACCACTGAGAGCAGTGTGGGGGGAAGTGGCACCAAGACTGCTGGGCCACCAAGGCTCCACAGAGGGAGCAAGGGTGGGGGCTCTGGGGGCCGACACAGTGAGGCCGGCTGTGCCCCACATGCCCCTTGGAGCAGGAGGTGAGGGCTCTGGGTCCCTTGCTCACAACGGTTCTGGGGGCTCACCAGCCTCCTCTGGACATAAGGGCGGAGCTGAGGTCCTGCCCCAGCTGGGCCGTGTGTGTGTGTGTGTGTGTGTGTGTGTGTGTGTGTGTGAGATCTGACCTCATGCACAAACCTCAGGGGTGTGTGTGTGTGTGTGTGTGTGTGTGTGTGTGTGTGTGAGAGATCCGACCTCATGCACAGATCTCAGGGGTGTGTGTGGTGTGTGTGTGTGTGTGTGTGTGTGAGATCTGACCTCATGCACAAACCTCAGGGGTGTGTGTGTGTGTGTGTGTGTGTGTGTGTGTGTGAGAGATCCGACCTCATGCACAGATCTCAGGGGTGTGTGTGGTGTGTGTGTGTGTGTGTGTGTGTGAGATCTGACCTCATGCACAAACCTCAGGGGTGTGTGTGTGTGTGTGTGTGTGTGTGTGTGTGTGTGTGTGTGTGTGTGAGATCTGACCTCATGCACAAACCTCAGGGGTGTGTGTGTGTGTGTGTGTGTGTGTGTGTGTGAGAGAGAGATCAGACCTTAGGGGTGTGTGTGTGAGAGAGAGAGAGAGAGAGATTCGACCTCATGCACAGACCTCAGTTTCCACCTGTAAAATGAAGGTAGGGGTGATGAGCAGAGCCCAGAGCAGGAAACATTTATTGAGAGGCCCTGGTGGCCCTGTGGTTAAGCATTGGGCTGTTAACCAAAAAGTCAGCAGTTCAAATCCACCAGCTGCTCCTTGGAAAGCCTGTGGGGCAGTTGTACTCTGTCCTAAAGGGTCGCTATGAGTTGGAATCGACTCGAAGGTGACAGATTTGGTTTTGGTTTACTGTGTGCCTGACTGTTGGCTCCATCCATTAGTAAATGCCAGTTGTCCACATAGCATTGTCTTTGACCTTCCGTGTTCTTCCCCCTCCTCTAGCCTCAATTCTGCTGCTTCTTCCTCTTCTCCTCCCTTCTCTCCATCCCCCCACCCTCTCTGCCCCCTCCTTCCTCCTCCCTTCTTCCTCTTCATTATCGTAACTTCCAGTCATTGAACACTCATTATTTGCCCAGCGCTTTACAGTAATTTTCATTTAATTCTCACAACTGTAATAATACATCCCAGACAACTTATCTTTAGTAATTATTGTTGTTCGGTGCTGTCGAGTCAATTTTGACTCACAGCGATCCCGTATGACAGAGTAGAACTGCCCCATAGGATTTCCTAGTCTGTAATCTTTACAGAGGAGCCGTGGTGGCGCAGTGTGTAAGTGTTCGGCTGCTAACCAGAAAGTTGGCTGCTCGAACCCACCAGCCGCTCCATGGAAGAAAGCTGTGACAGTCTGCTTCCATAAAGATTACAGCCTTGGAAACCCTATGGAACAGTTCTACTCTGTCCTGTAGGGTTGCTATGAATCAGAATCGACTCAACAGCAGTGAGTTTATTTAAGAAAAAGAAATTTTTATTAATTACATTTTACTAATGTGTACAGAGGAGCCCTGGTGGCACCAGTGGTTTGCACCCAGCTACTAACCAGAAGGTTGTCAGTTCAAACCCACCCAGTGGTACCACAGAAGAAAGGCCTAGTGATCTGCTTCTGTAAAGATTACAACCAAGAAAACCGTACGGGGCAGTTCTACTCTGTAACATGTGGGGTCACCATGATTTGGGAGCCAACTCAGTGGCAACGGGTTTGGTTTTGGTTTGCTGATGTGTACAGATGGGGTAACTGAGGCCAGATTGAGCTAGTCCCAGGTTGCATAGCTGACCAGTGGTGGAACTGGGATTCGAATCCGTATCCAGCCACTTCCACACAGAATGTTCTGTCTGACTGTGCTGCCCTAGAGCCTAAGCATCCATCACTCAAGCCATGATCTCAGCCTGACCCCTTGCTAATCTCAGCTTTTCCATTCCCACCTCACCTGGCCTCCAGCTCCATGTCCAAGAAGCTTCCGGCAACCACTTGAACCCAGAGCCCAGCCAGCCAGCGCCCAGCGTGGACCTCGACTTCCTGGAAGATGACATCCTGGGCTCGCCCTCAGCAGGGGGCGGCGGCGGGGGCAGCGGGGGCGCCGACCAGCCCTGTGACATCCTCCAGCAGAGCCTCCAGGAGGCCAACATCACTGAGCAGACGCTTGAGGCCGAGGCTGAGCTGGACCTGGGCCCCTTCCAGCTGCCCACCCTGCAGCCGGCAGATGGCGGGGCAGGCCCAGCGGGCACAGGAGGGGCAGCTGCCGTGGCTGCGGGGCCACAGGCCCTCTTCCCAGGCGGTACCGACCTGCTGGGGCTGCAGGCGCCACCCACTGTGCTGGCCCACCAGGCCCTGGTGCCACCCCAGGACGTAGTCAACAAGGCCTTGAGTGTGCAGCCGTTCCTGCAGCCCGTGGGCCTGGGAAACGTGACCCTGCAGCCCATCCCAGGCCTCCAAGGCCTGCCCAATGGTAGCCCTGGGGGTGCTGCAGCAGCCACACTAGGCCTGGCGCCCATCCAGGTGGTGGGTCAGCCCGTCATGGCACTCAACCCGCCTGCTTCCCAGCTCCTGGCCAAGCAGGTGCCTGTCAGCGGCTACCTGGCCTCGGCGGCCGGCCCCTCAGAGCCGGTAACCCTGGCATCGGCTGGTGTCTCGCCCCAGGGAGCCGGCCTAGTGATTCAAAAGAACCTGCCTGCCGCCGTCGCCACCACACTCAACGGAAACTCTGTGTTTGGAGGGGCAGGGGCTGCCACAGCCGCAGCTGGTGGGGCGCCCTCGGGGCAGCCGCTGGCGGTGACCCCCGGCCTGGGCGCTTCCCCACTGGTACCGGCGCCCAACGTGATCCTACACCGCACGCCCACGCCCATTCAGCCCAAGCCCGCTGGCGTGCTGCCCCCCAAGCTCTACCAGCTGACACCCAAGCCCTTCGCGCCAGCGGGCACCACGCTTACCATCCAGGGTGAGGCGGGGGGCCTCCCGCAGCAGCCCAAGGCCCCCCAGAACCTGACTTTCATGACGGCGGGCAAGGCGGGCCAGAACGTGGTTCTGTCGGGCTTCCCAGCGCCTGCCCTGCAGGCAAATGTCTTCAAGCAGCCCCCTGCCACCACCACGGGGGCTGCCCCGCCTCAGCCGCCTGGGGCCCTGAGCAAGCCCATGAGCGTTCACCTCCTGAACCAAGGCAGCAGCATTGTCATCCCCGCCCAGCACATGCTGCCCGGCCAGAACCAGTTCCTGCTGCCTGGCACATCGGCTGTCCAGCTGCCCCAGCCGCTATCCGCCCTGCCGGCCAACGTGGGTGGGCAGATCCTGGCGGCTGCGGCTCCCCACGCGGGTGGACAGCTCATCGCCAATCCCATCCTCACCAACCAGAACCTGGCCGGCCCCCTGAGCCTGGGGCCCGTGCTGGCCCCCCACTCCGGGGCCCACAGCACCGCTCACATCCTCTCAGCCGCCCCCATCCAGGTGGGCCAGCCAGCGCTCTTCCAGATGCCTGTGTCTTTGGCCGCCGGCAGCCTGCCCACCCAGAGCCAGCCGGCCCCTGCCGGCCCTGCTGCCACCACCGTCCTCCAGGGCGTCACCCTGCCGCCTAGTGCTGTGGCCATGCTCAACACCCCTGATGGCCTGGTGCAGCAAGCCACCCCTGCCGCTGCCCCCGGGGAGGCCGCATCCGTCCTTGCGGTACAGACGGCCCCCCAGGCAGCCCCCACCGTCAGCACGTCACTGCCTCTGGGCCTCCAACAGCCTCAGGTGCAGCAGCAGCCCCAACAGGCCCCGACCCCGCAGGCGGCCGCTCCACCTCAGGCCACCACCCCCCAGCCCAGCCCGGGCCTGGCATCCAGCCCTGAGAAGATTGTTCTGGGGCAGCCACCCGCTGCCGCCTCCACAGCCATCCTCACTCAGGACTCCATGCAGATGTTTCTGCCCCAGGTAACCAGGCCGGGCAGGGATGCAGGGCTGGGAGAGATGGGCTGGCAGGGGAGGGGTGACAGGAGGGACTGGGCCCAAGGGGTGGGGGTTCGCTGGGGGGCCCTCAGCAGGTGGCAGCAAGGGAGGGGAGTGGGCCGTGTGGTGGCAGGGGAGCTGAAATCGGATGCAGCTGAGGCAGTAAGGGGGGGTGTTTTGTGTTGGGGGAGAGCCTCAGATGATACCTGTGCTCCAGATGTAGGCGTCCCTGAGAGACGGCCCAAGGGATGAGAGGGACTGAGGGACTGATGGACGGGGAGATGCTGACTAACCGACAGAAAGAAAGACTGCCAGGGGGCTGATGGAAGATTTGGCTGACTGACTGACTGATGGGGAGAGAGACTGACAGACAGGCTGGCTGATGCACAGATACGGAGAGGGACTGGCTGGCTGGGCTGACAATCTGACTTGACTGACGGATGGACAGAGAAGAAGAGAGGCTGGCTGGCTGGTTGACTGATGGATGGATGGACAGACAAGTAGAGGAACTGACTTGAGTGGCAGGCAGATACACAAGACTGGCTGGCTGACAGAGTGCTGGAAGATTGGAGGGGGATCACAAAAAGAGAGTGAGTTAGACACGGACGGACAGACGGAGGAGGAGCAGTTGAAGACGTGGTGGAGCAGGCGGACAGACTGACGACTTAGAGTGGAACAAGCTGCCTGGGACGCGGCCTCCCCGGCCTCTGAGCAGCGTGCCCATGCTAGCCCAGGCCTCTCGGAGCGCCTCCCTCCTGGCTTCCTGACCACCCCCTGCTCTGTACCCTGGGCAGTGTCAGTGGGGGGCAGGGCTGTCGTGGGGGGCTGAGGGGCGCGCGGGGTGGCCTTCTGACCCTGTGCGGGTGCCCGTTGCAGGAGAGGAGCCAGCAGCCCCTCCCCGCAGAGGGCCCCCACCTCTCCGTGCCCGCCTCAGTCATAGTCAGCGCCCCGCCTCCCACCCAAGACCCAGCCCCGGTCACCCCCGTCGCCAAAGGAGCAGGCCTCGGCCCTCAGGCCCCCGACAGCCAGGCTTCCCCGGCTCCGGCCCCCCAGGTAGACGCACCCCCGCAGCCTCTATCCTCAGCTCAGCCGACCCTTGTCCCCTCGCACCTGCCTCCCTGGCTCCCTCCTCTCTGTGCTCTGGCTGTCCTGGCTTCCTCTGTCTCGCTGACGTGGGAACTGGCGCGCTCCTTCACTCCCTTCACAGAGATTTCCAGAGCGTCACCTGACAGATGTGGGGGCTCGAGGCCAGGGCCAGCCCACGGGAGCTCACAGTCTAGGCAGGGATACAAGAACACACCAGGAGACACTTATTATTTCCTAAAATTACACTTTCATGTCTGGGTAAGTAACACATCCAGATAGTTCACTTTTCCAAAGACACAAGAAGGTATATAGTGAAGATCCCTCCTCCGAACATTTTTAGCCTCCTGGCTTTCCTCTCCACGGCAGTTTCTTGTGTTTCTTTTTCCATACTTGTTACTGGGTGCCGTGGAATCGATTCTGACTTGTAGCGACTCCATGTGACAGAGTAGAACTGCCCCATAGGGTTTTCTAGGCTGTAATCTTTACAGGAGCAGATCGCCAGGTCTTTTCTCCCACAGAGCTGCTGGGTGGGTTTAAACCACCAGCCTTCCCATTAGCACCCGAGCCCTTAACCGTTGTGCCACCAGGGCTCCTTCTTCTCTATGCATAGACAAACAGAGTCAGATAGAGAGATAATGGATCGGTGGGTGGGTGGGTGGATGGGTGGATGGATGGATGGATGGATGGACGGATGGATGGATAGATAGGTGCTGTTGAGGTGACTCCAACTCATGGTGACCTTATGTACAACAGTATGAAATGTAGCCCGGTCCTGCGTCATTTTTACGATTGCCAGCATGTTGAGGTTATATATACACATTCTTCATATGGTGCAGCCTTTATCCTTTTCCAAAATATTCACAACCGTTAACATAAACTCAATGCCGTCTTAAGCAAAAACTCCTCCTTACCCTCCCTCCCACTGCTGGTAACTATTACTGATCTTTGGTTTCTGTATATTTGCATGTTTCACGTAAGTGAGATCATACAGTATTTGTCCTTTTGTGACTGACTGATTTCTCTCAGCATAATGTTCTCAGGGTTCATCCGTGTTGTGGCAGGCATCAGGACTTCACTTCTCTTTATGGTTGAGAAGTGTTCCATTGCGTGTATGGACCACATTTTGTTGATCCATTCATCTGTTGATGGACATTTTGGTTGTGTCCACCTTTTGGCTACTGTGAAAAGTGCTGCAGTGGACCCTGGTGTACAGGTTCTAATTTTTTTTTTTTTTTTTTTAATTTTATTGTGCTTTAGGTGAAAGTTTACAGTGCAAATTAGCTTCTTATTCAAAAATTTATATGCAAATCGTTTTGTGATGTTGGTTGCAATCCCCACAGTGTGTCAGCACTCTCCCCCTTTCCATACTGGCTTCCCCATCTCCATTTGTCTGGTTTTCCTGTCCCTTCCTGCCTTCTTGTCTTTGATTTTGGGCAAGTGTTACCCATTTGGTCTCGTCTACTTGTCTGAACTAAGAAGCACGTTCCTCACATGTGTTATTGATTGTTTTATAGGCCTGTCTAATCTTTGGCTGAAAGGTGGACTTTAGGAGTGGCTTCAGTTCCGAGTTAGCAGGGTGTCCAGGGGCCATAATTTCAGGGGTTCCTCCAGTCTCTTTCAGACCAGTAAGTCTGGTCTTTTTTTGTGAATTTGAATTTTCTACATTTTTCTCCTGATCTCTCTGGAACCCTCTGTTGTGATCCCTGTCAGAGCATTCGGTGGTGATAGCCAGGCACCATCTAGTTCTTCTGGGCTCAGGCTGGTGGAGGCTGTGGTTCTTGTGGTCCGCTAGTCCTTTGGACTGATATTTTCCTTGTGTCTTTGGTTTTCTTCATTCTCCTTTGCTCCAAATGGGATGGGACCAATAGATGTATCTTAGATGGCCAGTTGCAAACTTTTAAGACCCCAGACGCTGCTTACCAAAGTAGGATGTAGAGCATTTTCTTTATGAAGTACATTATGCCAATTGACCTAGATATCCCCCAAGACTATGGTCCCCAGACCTCAGTCTCAGTAACTCGGTCCCTCAAAGTGTTTGGATGTGTCTAGGAAGCTTCTCTGACTTCTCCTTGGTCAAGCTGTGCTGACTTCCTCTATATTGTATGCTGTCTTTCCCTTCACCAAAGTTAACACTTGTCTGTTATCTAGTTGATGATTTCCCTCCCCACCTCTCCTCTCCCTTGTAACCATTAAAGATGGTTTTTTCTGTGTGTAAACCTTTTCTTGGGTTTTTATAATAGTGGTCTCATACACTATTTGTTCCACTTTTCTTTTTAAATACTGGTTGTAACTGGCTAAAATGATCCTGAGCTGTTACCAATGGTTTACTATGTGCAATTTGAAGGCCACTGCCTGGGAGAATTGTTGCTTGGGCAGTGTGGTGTGGTGGTTAGGAACATGAAGTCTAGAGCCCAACTTTTCAGGTTCAAATCCTGGCTCTGCCTCTTACAGCTCTGTGACCTCTCTGTGCCTCAGTTTCCTTACTTATAAAATGAGGTTGATAATGTCATCTACTTCTCAGAAGGTTGCTGGGAGGATTTAAAAAGTTAACATATCGAAAGTGCTTAGAACAGGTTCGGAAATGCTGAAAATGCTATGTAAGTAAAAAAAAATAGCCAGGGGACAGCAAATTTTTTTCTCTGAAGATCCAGATAGTAAATGTTGGTAGCTTTTTAGCCGAAAGCAGCCATAGATCATACACAAATGATGAGCATGGCTGTGTTCTAATAAAACTTTATTTATGAATACTAAAATTTACATTTCATACAGTTTTCACATGTCACAAATATTATTCTTATTTTGATTTTTTCAACCATTTTTAAAACGTAGAAACCATTCATGGCTTGTTGGCCATATAAAATGGTAGGCCAGTTGGATGGTGAACAGGATTTTGCCTGTATCCTGTAGTTTGCTGTCATTTCCAACTCATAGTGACCCCATGTGTGTCAGAGTAGAACTGTGCTCTATAGGGTTTTCAATGGCTGATTTTTCAGAAGAAGAGTTGTAGTTGTTGTTGGGTGCCATCAAATTGATCCTGACTCATAGCGACCCCATATGACAGGGTAGAACTGCCCCATAGGGTTTTCTTGGCTATAATCTGTAAGGAAGCAGATCGCCTCTGGGTGGGTTCAAACCACCAACCTTTTGGTTAGCAGCCAATTGCTTAACTGTTTGTGCCACCAGGGCTTCTAGAGGTGTAGGCTATAGCTATATTTATCCGCACGTAGAGTGCTTTCCTCCTTCTTAAAACGTCTCTATCCTGTTTGATAATATGGACACACCATGATTTTTTTATTCAGTCCCCTGTCCATGAATGGGGCAGTGGTGGTTCAGTGGTAGCATTCTCACCTTCCATGTGGGAGACCCGAGTTCAAATCCCAGCCGGTGCACCTCATGTAGAGCCACCACCCATCTGTCGTGGGAGGCTTGCATGTTGCTACGATGCTGAACAGATTTCAGCAGAGCTTCCAGGCTAAGACGGACTAGGAAGAAAGGCTTGGTGATCTGTTTCTGAAAATCAGCCAGTGAAAACCCTATGGATCTCAATGTCCAGTCTGCAATCATTCACAAGGATGGCACAGGACAGGGCGGTGTTTTGTTCTGCTGTGCCTGTGCATGGGGTGGCTGTGAGCCAGGGGTTCACTTGACCACAGCAGCTAACAACATTCACGAATACTTAAGGTGGTTTCCTGTGTAATTTGTGAACAGTCAAAACACACAAACACACACACACACACACACACAAATCCATTGCTGTTGAATTGATGCCAACTCATGGCAACCCCATGTGTTACAGAGTGGAACTGAGCTCCAAAGGGTTTTCTTGGTCTTGACCTTTTGGAAGCAGATCGCCAGGCCTTTCTTCCATGGTGCTGCTGGATGGATTCGAACCTCCTACCTTTCTGTTAGTAGAGAAACACAAACTGTTTTTGTCACCCAGAGACCCTTGAACAAACAATGTGCCTATAAATACTCTTGTACCCAAGCTTTGCACATACGTGTGAAAATATCTGTAGATTGCTAGAAAAATGGAAGTTTCTAGAAATAGACTTGCCAGATCAGAGGACATGTGCGTTTGAAAGATTTTATGGAAAGTGCAAAACTGGTTGCTTTTCCAAAAGAGTCATGCCGGTGAAGATTTCCTCCGGCAGCTTTACCAACACCAAACGGCTTGCTCTGCCAAGCCGCGAGTTGTCACTTGCCCTGCTCTTTTCTTTAGTTGCGTGTGAGGTTGAGCATCTTGTCGTCTGCACAGGGGCAATTGGAATTTCTTGGTAAACAGTCCTGTCATATGGTAGGTTTTTTTTTTGAATGATTATAAAAATAATCACATGCTCATTTAGAGAATTTAGAAAATACAGAGAAGAACAAAGAAGTAAAATTAATCACCCATATTCCACTGGGCACAAGCAACTTGTAATATTTCGGTATGAAGTTTTCTTTTAGGTTTTTTTTTTTTTCTTCCTGCCATCCATTGAAAACATTTTTTTAAAATTAGGTATTATAGTCACATGGTTCATTAATCAAAAAATATAAAAAGAAGTAGAGGGAAAAGTCTCCCACCCCGTTCCTGTGTTCCTAGCTCACTACTTCTTCCCTCCGATACCCGTTTACAGATAACAACCACAGTTGTTAGCTGATATCAAGTCGACTCTTGACTCATGGTGACTTTAAGTCCAGCAGAATGTAACATTGTCCAGTCCTGCATCATCTTTATGATCAACAGCATGTTCGAGTCCATTGTTGTGGCTATTTTGCCAGTTCATCTCACTGAGGGTGTCCCTCGCCCTTGCTGGCCCTCTACTCCACCAAACATGATGTCCTCGTTTAGTGATTGATCCCTCCTAATGACTTGCCCAAAGCAAGCAAGATGGGGGGGGGGGGGGCGGGGCCAAGATGGCGGAGTAGTCAGATGCTTCTGGTGGACCTTCTTACAACAAAGACCCCAAAAAACAAGTGAATTGATTATATATGGCAATCTGGGAGCCCTGAACATCAAAGGCAGAGTTGAGGAACCAGACTGAGTGGCAGGGGGAGGGAGAGACGGTTCGGAAGCAGCGAGGAGTTGCCAGACCTGACCTGACAAGAGCCTGAGCCCTTCAGGCCTGATCAGCTTGGGGGTGAGTGGTGAGGCAGGCAAGCAGCCATGCTTGGGAGGTGTGTTTTCTGCACCAGGAGAGACCCAGCACCAGAGAGTGTACATGGCTGCGCAGAACCAGTGAGCAGCAGCCCCGGATTGGCGAAAGATAAGTACTTGCATACAGCCTGCCACACGGATCAAAAACAAGCCCCTTAGAGAAAAACCTCTCCCCCATTTACCTCCCCGCTCCCTGCTCTGCACTGGGTCTCTGACCAGCTTCAGCAATTGCCGAGTTCCCTGGGCTGGAAGGACGCGTCACATGCCCAGAGCCATTTTCCCTGCCTTGGAGAGTGAACAAATTAACAAACGGAAAAAAATAAACTGCCAGCTCCCCTATGCCGGGAGCCCAGGGTAGGCACAGCTCATTTGCCTGGGCACAGGCATAAGGGATCCATGGACTTTGAGTGCCTTTCCCCTGCATAGACTTGTGTGGTCCCATCTCAACAGCATAGGCCCTCATTACTGCAGTACAACAGGGTATATAGTGGAAGTCTAACTTCAACTGTTTCAGCTGTGAGGTGGCAGACATTTGACATTGCTCTGCCCATTAAGCAGGGTCGCCACCTAGCCACCTGCGAGAGGGGCCCATGAATAAGAGGTGCCCCCTGGTCCTTACAGCCAACAGCATTAGGTGCTCATAGTCCAGCTGCAAAACCCCCCCACCTGTGTGCTCTAGGGAACAGGGACACGCCTTCCTCCTGGACACTTGAGGGCAGCCGTCAGCCCCCTGCCTTGCTCAGAGTGTGTCCCCCAGCTGCAGCCAGATGTCTGTGCCTACACCAATCACCCATGCCTGTCTAGGACTGTAAGTAAGAGCCTACACCACACGCTTGGTGGCTATCTACCTGGGCACCTGAGCTGAATCCGTACAGGAGGAGTGGGCGGACTCCTGAGCTCATATACCTAGTGACAGATCTAACCACCTGGTGACAGGACATTGGAGCTTCAAAGGTGCCAATAATCAAACTAGCTCTTACGAGCAGCCTGTTTGGGCATATCAAAACCAAAGCAGGCGAGTCAGACAGTGTTCTGTTGTGATCCACAAGGCTTCCATTGGCTGATTTTTGGAAGTAGATTGCCAGGCCTTTCTTCCTAGTCTGTCTTAGTCTGGAAGCTCCACTGAAGCCTCTCCACCATGGATGACCCTGCTGGTATTTGAAGTATCAGTGGCATAGCTTTCAACATCATAGCAACAAGCAAGCCACCACAGTATGACAGACTTATAGATGGGTAGTCAGTTACTTAGTGTTGCTATAATACAAATACAACAAGTGGGTGGTTTTAAAGAACAGAAATTTATTTTCTCACAGTTCTGGAGGCTAAAAGTCCAAATCAAGGTCTCAGCCATGTCAGTTTCTTCTGTGTCACTAGCTCCGGGCCATCCTTGGTTCCTTGGCTTGTAATTGATCCTCACATGGTGTCTTTCTTCCCTTGTGTGTGTGTGTGTTTCTATTCTGATCTTTTTATAATTCAGAAGTGATAAGATTTAGGATCCATCATCCAGTGGTATGACCTCAACTGATTGGTTACATTACATTAGATTACATTATGGAAGGTCACTACATTACATTAAAACTAAAAAAACCCAAACTAGTTGTCATTGAGTGAGGTTGAGCATCTCTTGAAATCCTAGAGCCTTTTGTGTTTCCTTTTTTGTACACTCTCTGATTATAGCCTTTGGGTTGTTATTCTTAGTGATTTCTAGAGACTGTTTATATATTATAGAGATGAGTTCTTTGTGATGTGATTTGCAAACATTTCTCCGAGTTTCTCATTTGACTTTTGACTTGGTTTGTTGTTGTTCGGTACCGTTGAGTCAGTTCCGACTCATAGCGACCCTGTGTACAACAGAAGGAAACACTGCCCATTCGTGCGCCATCCTCACAACTGTTGTTATGCTTGAGCCCATTGTTGCAGCCACTGTGTCAGTCCATCTCGTTGAGGGTCTTCCTTTTTTTTTTGCTGACTCTCTACCAAGCATGATGTCCTTCTCCAGGGACTGATCCCTCCTGATGACATGTCCAAAGTATGTGAGATGTAGTCTCGCCATCCTTGCTTCTAAGTAACATTCTGGTTGTACTTCTCCAAAGACAGATTTGTTCGTTCTTTGAGCAGTCCATGGTATATTCAGTATTCTTCGTCAACACCATATAATTCAAAGGCGTCAATTCTTCTTCAGTCTTCCTTATTCATTGTCTAGCTTTTGCATCCATCAGAGGAGATTGAAAACACCATGGCTTGGGTCAGGCACACCTTAGTCTTCATGGTTATATCTTTGCTTAAAGATCCTTTTGTTTTATTTTGGGTTTATTTCATGTTTTTTGTTGAGTTCATTTTTGTCTCTGCATTTTTAATGAGGATGAGATTTGAAAAATGGTTTTAATTTTTTTTGTATTTTAAAACTTTTTTAAAAATAACTTCAAACGTAGAAAATTTGGCAGAATAGTACAAGGAACTCCCATATACTTTTTTTTTTTGGTGTGGTGTAATATACATAGCAAAGCATCTGCCAATTCAACCATTTTTCCACGTACAATTCAGTGACATTGATTACGTTCACCATGTTGTGCAACCATCAGCCACTGTCCATTTCCAGTTATTTCATCATCCTTAACAAAAGCTCAATACCCCTTAATCCCATATTTTTAACCAAATGTATTAGCTATTGCCGTGTAACAAATTGCCTCAAAACTTAGCAGCTTAAAACAACAAATGTGAATTTATCTCATAGAGTTTCTATGGTTAAAGAATCTGGGAGCAGCTTAGCTAGAGGGTTCTGTCTCAGGGTCTCTCATGAGGTTACAGTTAAGATGTCATCTGGGGCTGCAGTCACCTGAAGGCTTGACTGGGGCTGGAGGATCTACTTCCAAGCTCACTCACATGGCTGTTGGCTGGAGGCCTCAGTTCCTCCCACATGGGTCTCTAAAGGATGGCTCACAACATGCTCCCCAGTTGGCCTCCCCCAAAGCAAATGATCCAATAGAAAGAGAGTGAGAGGGTGCTCAGGCTGGTAGCTGCAGTCGTTTTTATAACCTAATATTTATTGTCTTAATGGGTAACTGCTATTTGATAGACTGGTGCATGTGAAAATGGTAAGTGAAAGGATTTCTTTCTCCATATTATACCTAAGTAAATCTAGCAAAAACATAGGATTATGAAGAGTAAACACATGGCCCCTATACTGTTTGAATGGACCAGTTGAAGTTAAATAGGGCACAGTGTATTGTGCAAATGCGTAACTGAAATACCTTTTGCCCCGCAGCTCATGCTTCCTCAGCTAAGTCTTCTGCTGCGCAGTTGGCGCTCCTGGCGTGGTCAGGCTGCTGCTGGCGTGCCCTGCTTGAGCAAGTGGTCAGTTTCACAAAATGGCTGTCTCCATGGGTATATAGTTAGTCATGTTTAGTTAGCATCATACCTGCCATGAGCGTAATGAAGTCTTGGATTCACACAGCTTCAGTCTCTATAAACATTAGGCCTGCTGTGCCATGTCAAAGAGATTAGTTAATAGAAGTGTGAATGGAACATGCTGAGGGTGATCCACCTAAGACCCCAATTCAGGAAGAAGACAAAGAACTATATAAAGCCATTGTTTTAGTAACTTTAACATTCAGTTTAGATAGTTGATTCACATGGCTCAGAAATCATAGAGTATAAACAGATGCATAAAAAGTGTACGAGCCTCGCTTCTCCTTCTTAAAAAAAAACAATAACCAAACCCATTGCCATCGAGTCAATTCCAATTCATAGCAACCCTACAGGACAGAGTGGAATTGCCCCGTAGAGTTTCCAAGGAGTGGCTGGTGGATTCGAACTGCTGACCTTTGGTTAGCAGCTGTAGCTCTTAACCACTGCGCCACCAGTGCTCCAACCTAGATCCCATCTATCCCCAGAATAATGTGAATGTATGCTCATCTGCCCCCTTTTCACAAAAGACAGCCAGTACACTCTCCCACATTCCTTTTAACCCTTGCCTATTGTACAGATATGCCTTAATTTATTGAATCAGTCTTATGTTGATGAAGGACCCCTGGTGGTGCAGCAGTTAAGTGCTGGCTGCTAACCAGAAGGTTGGCAGTTTGAACCCACCCAGTGGCTCCAGAGGAGAAAGACCTGGCAATCTGCTTCTGTAAAGATCACAGCCTAGAAAACCCTGTGGGGCAGTTCTACTCTGTCACATGGTGTCACTGTGAGTCAAAATTGACTCAGTGGCACCTAATAACAACAGTCACAGAACTGACTTGTGACCATTTCTGCCATGTTCTACTGGTCACAGAGCCCAACTCTGGTACCATGTGGGAGAGGACAATGTCAAGAGGTGGGGATCATTGGGGGCCATCTTGGAGGCTGCGTACCACTCCAGACTTACTCATTTTGTGAAAACTTTGCTATGTGTACTTTATCCCTCTCTCTCTCTCAGTATGTTGCTGTTGTTGGGTTGCTGTTGCGTTGGCTCCACCTCATGGCGACCCATGTACAACATGATGAAATCTTGCCAGGTCCTGTGCCATCTTCACGATCATTGGCATGCTTGAGTCCATTGTGGCCACTGGGTGTTTTGAGTGCCTTCCAACCTAAGTGGCTCATCCTCCAGCACTACATCAGATAACATTCCATTGTGATCCGTAGGGTTTTCATTGGCTAATTTTTTGCGGCAGATCACCAGGCCTTTCTTCCTAGTCTCTTGGTCTGGAAGTTCTGCTAAAACCTGTCTACCATGGGTGACCCTGCTGGTATGTGAAATGCCAGTGGCATAACCTCCAGTATCACAGCCACATACAAGCCACCACAGTACTTAGAGGTAGCAAACCTTTGGGGATGTATAGATAGATGTTTTTTTTTTTTTAATTGCTAGAATTTATGTTATTCAGGCCAAGTTTGGAAGCGATGCCGGAAGGATCCAGGAGCTTGGAGGCTAAAGCAACTTGTAACTCTGAAATCATGAGTTGGCCTACTTCGGAGGCTCAAAGCAAAGAGCCCTGGCTTTGGAGTGTGGTAGCCTTGAGTGGTCTCAAGCTGGCTGGTCTTGGGCAGGTCCTTTGAGCCCCCAGAGCCTGAATGCCCCTCGGTCAGCTTTGAGAAGCAGCTCTGAGGTCACTGAATGGCATTGAGCAGGGAGATGATGGGCACAGACCCAGGGCTGGGTCCCAGCTCTGCGTCTTCCTATGTGGAGACCTCAAATCTGTCCTTTTGGCTCCCTGGCCTCAGTCTGTCATCTGTGAAATGGGCCCAGTAGTATCACTGTTCTCCTAGAGGCATGGAGAGACCAAATGAGTTGGTGCAGGTAGCTGACCGAAGGTGCTGGATCAGTGTGAGCTGTTACTGTGGTGTAGATTTGGTGACAGCATAAAGATAGCAGCAGTTTAAAATGATTGTAAAATGATCTTAACAGCGGTATTATGGGCAGTTAATTTCCCTTCTTAGTTCTTTTCTGTATTTTCTAAATTCTCTAAATAAATGTATGACTATTCTTCTAATCATTTTAAACTGCTTAACCAGGGAGCGCCAGCTATATACCAAGCCATGGGTCAGAATCAACTCGGCAGCAACTGCTTGGTTTTGGTTAATACCCCTGTGGGAAAACGGCTCGTAACATTTCGGTTGGAAGGTTTATTTTCATCTTTTTTTTTTTTTTTCCCCCTCTCATTCATTTAAAAGGTTTTAAGTTTTTAAGATTCCTAGGGCTACCATGACAAAATACTGCAAACTTGGTGGCTTCTAATAGAAATTTGTTGGTTTAACAGTTCTGGAGGCAGGGAGTCTGAGTTCAGGGTGCCGCTAGGACCACGCTCTCTCTGTCCACTCTAGGGGCGGATCCTTCCTTGTCTCCTCCAGCTTCTGGTAGCCCCAGGCATCTATTGGCCTTCCTTGGCTGTAGATGCACCTTCACCCGGCACCTTCCCTGTGTGTGATTCTGTCTCTGTGTCTCTTCTCCCCTTTTATAAGTACCCCACTCAGATGGGATCAGGACCCACCTTACTCCAGTATGACCTCATGTTAACTGATAACATCTTCAAAGACTGTTTCCAAACACTGTCACGCTCACAGGTACAGGGGTTAGGAATTCCACATATCTTTTTGGGGGACACAGTTTGGTCCATCACAGGTGTGATACTGTCACAGTCATATGCCATGATGACGGTTCTTGGGGAGGTGACCTCTGGGGGAGAAGAGCCCGAGGGGCGAGGCACTCGGCTTGGCATTTCAGGCAAGGTTGATCCAGACGTGAACGTGTTAGAGAACTCATGTCTTTGCCAGTGTCTGGTACACACACATGTGCCCACACATGCCCACACCAGCAGGCTCACGGGGCACCATGGATGCCGCCACACAGGGATTCAGAGGCAGGGTCCTTGGAACACTTAGAAGGGGCCCATGACCCCAGAGTCCCCCACGGGGCTGTGTGCCCAGCCTGGTCTGCCCCTCAGTCATCTTCCCGGGGACCCTGTGTCCCTGCAGCCTCTGTGGCCATGTAGTCCCACACCCTCGTACACTGAGTCTGCACTTGGGTGTGGTTTCCTCAGGTCAGCTGGACACTCAGGCAGGGCGGGTGCTGGGTCGCTGCCCTGCGGGCCTCCCTGCCCCCAAACTGCTATGCTGCCCTGCCGCTCCTGAGCCTCTGCCTTCTCCTGCTCAGCTGGCAGGGCCCCCCACTGTGCCACTGCTGCCTGCTTTCCTGCTGCTGCCCCCACCCTACAGGACTGCCTTCATGGGGCAGGGGACTGGGGAGGAGGATGGAAAGGCAGGGCAGGAGAGGGGGTGAGGTCAGAGGGCAGAGAAGTGCAGAGGGGGTATGAGGTGGAGGGGTGAGGTGAGGGGGGCAGAGGTGGAGGGGTGAGGGGGACAGAGGTGGAGGGGTGAGGGGGACAGGTGGACGGGTGAGGGGGGGACAGAGGTGGAGGGGTTGAGGTGGGGGGACAGGTAAAGGGTATGAGGTGAGGGTGACAGAGGTAAGAGGGGGTGAGGTGGGGGAACTTGGGTGATGTGAGGGGACTCAGGTGGGGGCACACAGGTGGGAGACAGACACTGGTGAGACAATAAAGTGTGGGGTCAGATGGAAGGCATGAAGTTGGGGGACAGAGATAGAGAAGATGAGGTGTGGGGGACAGGTGGGGACTGAACGATGGGGGACGAGTGGGGGGGACAGGATGGGAACTGAAAGGTGGGAGATGGAGTGGAGACAGAGTTGGGGGATGGGGCTGGGGCAGAGAGGTGAGGGATAGATGTGGGGGACAGGTGGGGGATGAGATGGAGGGATTGAGGAGGCAGAGAGAGATTGGAGGGGCTGTGATGGGGGCACAGAGGCCAGAGGTGTGGGGAGGTGTGCGAAGAAGAGTCGGGAAGGGAGGAGGGAAGGCGAGCCTGTGGAGTCCTTTCTCTCAGGACAGGGGATGGCTGAGAAGGGGGGCTGGGGTCCCCGGTAGCTTGGGGTATGGGGAGCCAGTGTTGGTTCTGACCTGCCCTCCCCTCTCCATCCCCCCACCCCGCCCAGATCCCGGCAGTGGCTCCGCTGAAGGGCCCTGGCCCCTCCTCATCCCCGTCACTACCTCACCAAGCCCCCCTGGGGGACAGCCCCCACATGCCCTCCCCACACCCCGCCCGGCCCCCCTCACGCCCACCCTCCCGACCCCACTCCCGCCCACCCTCCCAGCCCCAGAGCCTGTCCCGCCCACCCTCCGAGCCTACTCTGCACCCCTGCCCCCCACCCCAGGCCCCTCCGTCTCTGCCCGGCATCTTTGTCATCCAGAACCAGCTGGGCGTCCCCCCACCTGCCAGCACCCCGGCCCCCGCCGCCCCAGGCCCACCCCAGCCCCCTCTCCGCCCCTCATCTCAGCCCCCCGAGGGGCCACTGCCCCCGGCCCCCCACCCACCCCCGACCTCCAGCTCTACAGCTGTGGGCTCCTCCTCCGAGACCCCCACGCCGCCCGACTTCCGGCTTCAGTTCCCACCCAGCCAGGGGCCCCACAAGCCCCCCAGTCCCCCAGCGACCCTCCATCTAGTCCCTGAGCCGGCAGCGCCTCCCCCACCGCCTCCTCGGACCTTCCAGATGGTGACTGCCCCCTTCCCGGCGCTGCCCCAGCCGAAGGCTCTTCTCGAGAGATTTCACCAGGTAATCGGAGGAGGCAGGACCAGCCCATCGCCCAGCACCCTCCGCAGACCCCTGTACTACCCCACCCCACCCGTCCTCCGACCAGAGCCCCTCCCGCTTCCTAGCTTGGTGTCCATCCCCACCTGGTGCACCTGGCTGTTCCCACTCCCTGCTTGTGCCCCCCACCCCTCAACCACCTGTCCGCTCCTCAGGTGCCGTCCGGAATCATTCTCCAGAACAAGGCCGGGGGAACCCCCGCTGCCCCACAGACCTCCGTCAGCCTGGGTCCCCTCTCCAGCCCCACTGCCTCTGTGCTGGTCAGCGGGCAGGCCCCATCCGGGACCCCTGCCACCCCCAGCCATGCCCCTGCCCCGGCACCCATGGCCACCGCAGGTAGGGGAGAAGTAGCCCATGCAGGAGAGATGGGCGGCCTGAGGAGGGTGGGTAGGGGTTGAGAGATGGGGTGGGCTGGGAAAGAGTGATGGGGTGCATGAGCCCAGGGGGTCACCTCAGCCTCATGGGACAAGTACAATGGAGGCCATTGGCAGGACTGCCTCCCAGATCCAAGGGGTTTCCAGGGCCAGTGCGGCTGCCACGGTCGGATAACCAAGAGGAGAGGGAGAGGCACGACTGGGGTCATGTTTGGGGAGGTTTCCGTACCAGTGAGCTCTGAGCCCTGTCTGCCCCCACCCCATCCCCAGGCCTCCCTCCTCTGCTTCCTGCCGAAGGCAAAGCCTTTGCCAACAACCTCCCGACCCTGAGTGTGGCCAAGGCCGCCCCATCTGGGCCAGGGAAATCCTCCGGGCTGCAGGTAAGAGGCCCCAGAGCAGGGCATCAGGGCAGGGCTGAGGCATCGTCAGGGAACCAGGATGGACGTGGGGCTGGCAGGGGTGAGGGGACCAGGACTGTTGAACAGATGAGACACCAGGAGAGTTGGTCAGAGACAGAGGAGGCAGGGAGCAGCCAAGAACTACTGGACAAGGTGAAGTGGTATTCCAATATAGACAGACAGACAGGAGAGGCAGTTGAGGTGCTGCCAACAGTTGGATAAAGTCAGGTGATGTTCTGATACAGCCAGATAGCAATGAGATGGATAGGTGTAATGCTGGGAACCACCGGACACAAGTCAGGTGACATACCAACACAGCCAGAGAGCTAGGAGGGGCAGGTGACATTCTGGTACAGCTGGACAGAGACAGGAGGAGCAGGAGAGGCCGACAGACAATTGTCAGAGATGGGCCGATGTTACAAAACCAGCTGGTGGACGAAACACCAAGACAGTCCCAGTGGGGGGCATGTGAGAGACCGTGACAGTTGGACAGTGAGACACCAAGACAACAGGGCCATGACATGTGAGGTGGGGCAGAGCAAGACACCGAGACAGTTGGAGAAGGGGCAAGGCGAACTACAAGATGGTCAGCTCAGGACAGACAGGCAGATGAGAGACACCAGAGCAAGGAGATAGTGTGAGACTCCGGACGGGGAGACAGTCCCCCCAGGGCAGGGGTGGTGAGACCCTGGAGAGTCCATCAGAGACAGGAGAGCACGGCGAGGTCTGGGGCAGTCGGACGGGGACTGGGGAGGTGAGAGAGCACCCGTCTGAGATGGGGGAGATGAGAGGAGGGGGGCACGTCAGTGGAAGTAGATGTGAGAGAGGGAGGTGGGTCAGAAGGGTGGGGACCATCAGTGGGACAGCGGAGCAGGACAGGACCCCAGAGGATGGGAGAGGCTCAGAGACAAGAGAACAGAGATTAGAGGGGAGATGAGAGAGGGAAATCCAGATGGGGAGATGGAAGGGCAGGGAGAGAGCAACTGCGCTAATCAGAGCCAGACACCATCGGACCATGGAGGAGAAGACAGGCCACCGGCAAGCAGAGAGGGACACGAACCAGAGACAGATGCCAAGAGACCACCCCTGGGGAAGGGGACAGAGGAACCAAGGCAGAGGGAGCTATGGGCTGGGCCTGCTTGTCCCCTTCTCCTTGTGTCCCCAGCCTGGACCCTCTCCAGGTCTCCCTTGTGGATTCAGTTTGATGGGCAGGGGATCTCACCCATACCTGGGGCTAGGACCCACCTTGGTGAGAAGTTGGCCCCTGCTCCATCTTTGTCCCAGGCTGGAGGGAGAAAGGGGGTCCAGGTTCCAAGGGAAAGCTTCCCCATTGCAACACCTCTTTCTCTTCCAGTATGAGAGCAAGTTGAGCAGCCTGAAGAAGCCACTCACGCTTCAGCCCAGCAAGGAAGCCTGGTGAGTTGGTCCCACCACAGTGTACCCTGTCCTGTGCTTCCTTCACCCCAGCACCTTCTTAGTGGCCAGGGAGGGCCGTAGGGATCACCCTTCAGAAGTGTGGTTTGACAGGTCTGAGTACAAGCCCCAGCTGCACCTTATGTTAGCTGTGTGTTTTGGGGCAATATCATTTCCCTTAGAGACCCTCAGTTTGCTCCTCTGAAAAATGGGCTGATAATGACTGCTGAATGTTTTGATCAAAGATTCTATAGAAAAATCCTGATCAAAAGAGGGGAAAGTGAGGAACAGAATTTCAAATTTTATTGGAATCTAGAATTTCTGAAGCCATTGAGGCTGGATGAAGCCCTGAAAATATTGCCCTGAGATAATCTTTAAACCTTAAACCAGAAATATCCCGTGAAGTATTTTTTAAACCAAACAATAGTTGACCTAATTAGTAAAGAATGCCTGCCTTGAGCCTCATGCACTTTTAAAGAATTGTCTATGTGGGATCAAATTGACAACAGCAACTTGAAAGGTTAGATAGGAAGCTTGGGGGAAGTGAGTTTATGTTAACAGGGGAGGAATAATTTGGAAAAGGGGGGTGAGAATGGTTACATAACTCGGTGTAATCAGTGTCACTGAATTGTACATGTAGAAATTGTTGAATTGGTGTATGTTTTGCTATGTATATTTTCAACAGCAACAACAACAAAATAAAATATAAACAGGCTGGTAATGGCAGTGATACTAAGGTGGTGGAGGTGAGGATCTGAGGAGACTCTGTGAAGAGCATTTGTGAGGCCCCAGTAGGATGCTCGCTTCAAGAGGGCAGGATTTGGTCTGTCCTGGTCACTGCTGCACCCTCAGTATCTAAAGCAGGGCTGCAGCATACTCAGTGCTTAGTTTTTTTGGATCTGGGGTAGAGGAATGGATGAAATGGTATGTACTGATGGGTGTTTGTAGTAGTGGATACACGCTTGGGTGACTGGGTGAATGGATTGATGCGTATTTTGAGGGGTAAAAATGAGTAGGTGGAGAGATGGATGCCTATTGGGTAGGTGGGTGGGTGGATGGGTCTTTGGACGGATGGCTGTTTGGTTGGACAGATGAGTGTTGGAGGGGTGATGGATGGATATTTAGGTGAATAAATAGATTGGTGTTTGGATGGATGGGTGTTTGGATGAATGGATAGATGAGAGTTCGGGTGGGTGAGTGGATGAATGGCTGATAGATGGGTGGATGGATGGAGGTCTGGTGGGTTGATGGCTGGATGATGGATGGGTGTTTGGGTGGATGGATGGTTGGGGGTCTGGGTGAGTGGATGGATGGATGATGGATGGGTATTTGGGTGAATGGATGGATAGGGTCTGGGTGGGTGGATGGATGGATGGATGACGGATGGGTATTTGTATGGATTGTAGGGGGTCTGGGTAAGTGGATGGATGGATGATGGATGGCTATTTGGGTGAATGGATGGATGGATGGGAATTTGCGTGGTGGATGGGTGTTTGGGTGGATGGATGGATGGGGGTCTGAGTGGGTAGATAGACGGACAGATGCATGTTTGGATAGTTGGATGGGTACATGTTGGGTGCTCAGCTCCCTTCCCTCCCTCTCTTCTGCCTTCCTTCCACGACAAGTGTTTATTCTCACTTGGTGTCCAGTCCAGTGCTAGTTGCTGGGAAACAGTACTAAACAAGACAGACCCTGCCTCTGCCCCCATGGTGTGCGGGAGCTGCTGGTCTTCAGCAAAGGGTGAAGACAAGCACGTTTGGTAGGAGAGATGGACAGTCCCATAACGAAGAGACATTACCTGCTGTAAAAAGTGCTGTGGTAGAAAAACAGCACAGTGAGAAGACTAGAAGCCTACCAGCCAACGAACCTCCCCCTCTCACTCCCTGTCTCCTTCCCTTCTTCCCTTCTGCCTCCTGCCAGAGTCAGGGTGGGGACAGACTGACCCCCGGTGGCAGGAGACAGTATGACATCAAACATGCGCTTTCAGATTCTGGAGTCTGACTCCTAATTCTGTCCCTTCCTAACTTTCCCTGCTTTGGGGCCAAGTAACTTCACTTCTCTGAGCCTCAGTTTCCTCATCTGTGAAATGGGGATAATGATAGCACCTACTTCTTGTGGTTGTTGCCAGGGATTCAGTGAGACAAAACAGACATGGTTAGCAGACCTTAACACGTTTCAGAAGCGCTAGCTTTTCCTTATTCTTGTTGTTATACCGGCCTGGTGCTGAGGGTCCGGGATTCGGTTTGTCCCGTGCCTCACCACCAGCTCTGTGTGTGTGTGTGTTTGTGTGTGTGTGTTTGTGTGTGTGTGTGTGTGTGTGCGTGTGTGTGCGCGCGCGCGCGTGTGGTCTCTCCCCCCAACCCCCAGTTTCCTGGAGCATTTGCACAAACATCAAGGCTCCGTCCTGCACCCTGACTACAAGACAGCCTTCCCCTCCTTCGAGGATGCCCTCCATCGCCTCCTGCCCTACCACGTCTACCAGGGCGCCCTTCCCTCCCCCAACGAGTACCACAAAGGTAAGGCCTGCCCAGGGCTCTCCCCACAGGGTTCCAAAGGTCCCCCATCCCTGCAGCCAGCCCAGGTGTGCGGGGGTATTTGCTGGTATTTGGCAGAGGGTGGAGATGGGCATGTACATGCCCAATTGTGTGCACACTCTCAGCCACATGTATGGATTCAGCTCTGTGTGTGAGCTCAACTGAGTGCGTGCTTAACCATGTGCATGTGCTCAGTTGTGTGTGCCAGCTCAGCTGTGCATGCTTAACTGTGTGTTAACACATGCTCAACTGTGTGTGCACTCAGCTCTGTGTGTACGTTCAACTGCGTGTACATGCTTGACTGCGGAAGCACCCGTGGCGACAGTGTGCCAACTCCATGTGTGTACATGGGGCTGCGTCCCCTCCAACATCCTGCCTCTGGTTCTCTTCTCTTTCCCTGCAGTGGACGAGGAGTTTGAGACGGTCTCCACGCAGCTGTTGAAACGCACCCAGGCCATGCTGAACAAATACCGCCTCCTGCTTCTGGAGGAGTCCCGGGTAAGGGCCCTACGCCTCCTCCCTGCTGGTACCCCGCCCTTCCCCCTCACCCTGTCTGGACAGGCGGGGCCTCCCACTTACGTCAGCATTCGGGAGGCTGACGATTGGATCCTGAGAAGGGCAGTTTGGCAGCTCCAGCTGTCTGTCCCAGCACGGCCTCTCCCCTCCTCACTTACCGTCTCTCCACTCAGCGGGTGAGCCCCTCAGCAGAGATGGTGATGATCGACCGCATGTTTATTCAGGAGGAGAAGACCACCCTTGCCTTGGATAAGCAGTTAGCCAAGGAGAAGCCGGGTAAGAGGGGAGGGAGGGGAGGGAGAGGTGCTCCCCATCCCCACATGTGTCCAGAACTCTTGACGGACTGGACTGGGCGTGTGTGACCTTACCTCACTCCAGCACTAGGGGGCGCCCGAGCCCACGTTTCTGCTGTGCTGGTTTCTCCTGCTCGCCACCACAGATTGTCCCACGGGCTTAGTTCAACTACCTCCATCCCAGTGTGTCCATTTTATCCCCTGGGTCCTAGGATGGTGGGAATAGTCTGCCATCTCCCCTCCCCAACAGGGCATAGAAATGCAGAGCAGGGCCAGGATGAGGGTGAGGCAGACATGGCATCAAGGTTGCAAAATTTAAGATGGTACTCACCCTCAAGTGCCAATTCTACAGTCACATGACCCTGAGAGCGAGCGCCTCCTTAAATTGTGCACCTTAGGGGTCTCACAACCCTGCAGGGGAGAGTGCAGTTGAATCCAAACTGGTGTTTTTTCCGGAACATTCCAAAAGCCCTCACCCACTTTTAATGTTGACCAACTCCTAGCCTCCCTTGGAAAAAAAGGAGGTTCATTTTTCCTGTTCTTCCCCGCAAACCTGAGCCTTATGTCCTGTTGTCCTTCAGTACTGGGCCTTAATTTTTTTATAAGTAGTCATTGGTAGTTAAAGGAGAAATGGGTGTAAAGGAGGTGGCCATGGTGAATGAGGGGCAGGGGACAATTCGGAAGTTTCGAGGGTGGGAGAGGTAGGATAGCATGGTGGTTGGGAGCATGGCCCAGAAGCAGACTACCTGAGTTCACTATGTCAGCTCTGCCACTTACTGGCTGTGTGACCTTGGGCAAGTTACTTAACCTCTCTGTGCCTCTGTTTTCTCATCTGTAAAGTGGGGGTCGTGATTTACAATCCCTTATCTGAAACCTTGGAGCCAGATATGTTTTGTAACTTTTTGATTCTAGAAAGGTAATTAGGTGCCTAGATTATGTCTTTTACTTTAACATGGCATCGGGGAGCACTTTGTAATCAAACATGTCCATATTTCTGCAGTGAAACAGATCGATATTCAGCTAAATGGAACACATCGAGACCAGGTCATTTCAGATCAAGGAGCCCTGGTGGCACAGCGGTTAAAATGCTCAGCTGCTAACCAAAAGGTTGGTGGTTCAAACCCACCCAGCAGCTCCTTGGGAGAAAAGACCTAATGATCTGCTCCCATAAAGATTACAGCCTAGGAAACCCTATGGGGCAGTTCTGTGCTGTCACATGGGGTCACTATGAGTTGGAATTGACTCAATGGCACCCAACAACAACACATTTCAGATCAGATTTTGACATCGGATGAGATACAAAAACTTTTTTTTTTTAGTAGATTTTTAGAGCACAGTCCCATAGTGCTTTCTGTAAGGATGACTATATACTTGCTGTCCATTACAAGAGCCACCAGCCACATGTGGCTTCTGAGCGTTTATTTGGATTGTGGCAAGTGCAACCGAGGAACTGAGTTTTTTATTTGATATACTTTTAACTAATTCACGTTTAAATGGCTCCATGTGGCTGTTGTTAGTTGCTGTCAGGTCGATCCCGACTCATGGTGACCCCACATGCACAGAGTAGAACTGCTCCGTGGGGTTTTCAAGGCTGTGACTTTTTAGAAGCAGATTGTCAGGCCTGTCTTCGGAGGCGCCTCTGGGTGGGATTGAACCGCCGACCTTTCAGCTAGTAGTCAAGCGCTTAGCTGTTTGTGCCACCCAGGGACTCCCTCCCATGTGGCTAGTGACCACCACAGGGGCAGTGTGGTTTTAGAGTTCGGAGGATCTTGGAATTGCTGATAAGGGGTTGTGCCTAGCTGTGTGTCATAAAAATTTGATGAATAGAGGGCTAGCCCAGTGGTTGGTATACAGCAGGTGCTCAGTGCACATCGGCTCTTATTAGCTCTGCTCCACACCTCATCCTCGTGCTCACCCCTGGGTTCTTTGTCTCCTGACTCTGCAGATGAGTATGTATCTTCCTCGCGCTCTCTTGGCCTCCCCTTCACAGCCACCTCTTCTGAGGGTCACCGGCTCCCGGGCCACGGCCCACCCTCCTCCTCCACTTCCGGGGCCTCGGCCCAGCCCCCTCCGCACCTGCCCACCAAGCTTGTGATCCGACATGGTGGGGCAGGCGGCTCCCCGTCAGTGACCTGGGCACGGGCGTCGTCCTCCTTGTCTTCCTCATCTTCCTCCTCATCATCGGCCACCTCCTCCCTGGATGCCGATGAGGATGGCCCCATGCCCTCCCGAAACCGCCCACCCATCAAGACCTACGAAGCCCGCAGCCGCATTGGCCTCAAGCTCAAGATCAAGCAGGAGGCCGGGCTCAGCAAGGTCGTGCACAACACGGCCCTGGACCCCGTGCACCAGCCCCCGCCACCACCACCCGCCGTGCTCAAGGCAGCCGACCCCCCACCCCGGCCCCCACCACCACCCCCCAGCACCAGCCAGATGAATGGCACGGTGGACCACCCACCACCTGGCGCCCCTGACCGCAAGCCACCCGCCCCGGCACCGCACTGCCCCCGCCTGCCTCTGCGGAAGACATACCGGGAGAATGTGGAGGCCCTGGGCAGTGGGGCCGCGGAGGGGGCAGTCCGGGCCCGGGGCAGTAGCCCGGCACCACCAGCCACCAAAGTGGATGAGGCAACTAGCGGGCTCATCCGTGAGCTGGCAGCAGTGGAGGATGAGCTGTACCAGCGCATGCTGAAGGGGCCGCTTCCCGAGTCCCCAGCCGGGGCTGGGCAGGGCGGCAGCAGCGGGGATCCCAGCTGGGAGGCCCCCCCACTACCCCCAGCCAAACGGCGCAAGTCTGAGTCACCTGACGTGGACCAGGCCAGCTTCTCCAGTGACAGCCCACAGGACGACACACTGACGGAGCACCTGCAGAGTGCCATCGACAGCATTCTGAACCTCCAGCAGGCCCCTGGCCGGACACCTGCGCCCTCGTACCCCCATGCCACCTCAGCAGCCACCACACCCGCCGCCACTGCCCCTGCATCCCTGCACAGGCCCGACGCCTACCCACCCTCCAGTCACAATGGCGGCCTGGGCACCAGGACGTTGAACAGATAACACTGGGCTGGCCCTCCTGTCCCTGTCCCCTCGCCGCACATGGACGCTGCCGGGAGCTGTGGCCACCTGACCTCAGCCCCCTGGGGGACACAAGCCGGGGATCCCTGACAGTCTTTCTTGCCTAAGTTATTAATTAAGTCACAAAGGCCTCCCCGCCACCTCCTGCCTCAGCCGGGGTGGTGGCGGGGAACAGAGGTGTGGATTTTGGGGAGGGGGCTGTAATGTAAAATGTCACCCTGCATAAGGAGGAGGTGATCCTGGTGTGTCATTTCCCTCTTCCTGCCATACCGTGCCCTTCCACCTGGAGGACACGTTTGTGTGTTTGCTGGGGACAGGAGCACCCTGGTTGTTTCCACTGCTCACCTGTGTCCAGGTGGTGTTCTTGGTGTGTGTGGCTTCACAGAGCCACCAGAGGGCGCTCAGAGCTGTGGTTGCCCTCTCTCGAGCGCCCCCTGCAGGCTGTAATAGGAAGTGCAGAGAGGGGGCAAAGTCCCAGAACTCCCATCTGGGGGGGGCGCTGAGCCCATGGCCTCTGTGTCACATCTGTGTGTGTGCGTGTCCAGCGCCACGTCCCGTGTCTCCCTGTTTGCACCAGTGTGAGAGAGAATGTGAGCCCTCCTACCCCTCGACTCACAGCTGAGCATCACCCAAACCAGGAGCCGGATCCCCCTCCTCTCCCCGCCAGTCTTCCCTCTGTTCTTCCTGCCTCCAGCCGCCCCCGCCAGATTTTGAGATCTCGGAGACAAAACTAGTACTGTAAGATAAATTTTTTTGTACTGTATTTATTGTGTATAACGATTTTTTTAAAGGAGAATTCTGTACATTTAGAACTCTTGTAAATTAAAAACTGATCCTTTTTTAAAACTATTTTTGGCCCCTCTGCCCCATTTCTTTTGGGTTTTTGGGGCGGGGGGTATTTGGAGCCTGGGGATTGGGACTAAACCTATGTGGCAAGGGGACTGCGAGGCTTTCTCCCACACATCGGCGGAGCCCCTGCGCTAGTCTCCTAGGCTGCCGTAACCAAATACCGAAGTGGGTGGCTTAAAACAACAGCAATTTTTTGGCTCAGTTCTGGAGGCTAGGAGTCCAAATCAGGGTGTTGACGGTATTGATCCTACTGAGACTCTGAGGGGGAGTCTCTTCAGGCCTCTCTCCCAGCTTCTGGAAGTCCCCAGGTCTGTCTTTGTGTTCCTTAGCTTATAGCAGGAGCGTCACCCAGCGTCCTTTCTCTGTCTCCCTGTCCCTGTGTCTCCTCTGCTTTTGTAAGGACATCATGCATAGAGGATTAGGGCCCATCCTCCTGTATGACCTCATGTTAGCCTAACCGATCACGTTTTTTTTGTTTTTTTTTTTTTTGGTGGAAGTATACACCATTTCAACATGTACGATTCAGTGATGTTGGTTCAAACTGATAAGACTCTTATTTCCAAACAGGGTCACATGCACAGGTACACGGGTTAAGACTTCAACAGATCTTTTCAGGGGGGATACAATTCAATCCATAACAGCCCCTGTTGTGCTCCAGGCCCTGTATAGGCAGAGGAGGTCCCTGCGCTCGCTCACTGGCTTGTTACTTGGGGTGGCAGACAGTGGACACCTAAACAAATGTGTACTGTGTCAGGTGGTGACATGTCCCATGAAGAAAAGCCGAACAGGGTGAGGGGATGGGCAAGACAGCTGCTAGGCCACAGGACGCCTGAATGTACCCCTTTGTCCTAGGTACGGAGTTTGGAGAGCAGGGCGTGGGTTGGATCCCAGCCACTTGTACCCACTCGTCAGATGCCTTGTGCAGTGAGCAACCTGCCCTACTGCACACTAAGACCTCATGGCCGGGTGGGAAGGGTTCTTTGAGGAGGTAACATTTGAGCAGAGAGACAGGTGCATAAAACGAGGGTTGTCCTTTAACTGTGCCGTCAAGTTAATTCTGACTCATAGTGACCCCATGTAACAGAGCAGAACTGCCCCATAGGGTTTTCTAGACTGTAATTTTTACAGGAGCAAATCGCCAGGCCCTTCTCCCGTGGAGCTGCTGAGTGGGTTCAAACCACCAACCTTTTGGTTAGCAGCTGAGTGCTTAACTGTTGTGCCACCAGAGCTCCTTTGAAATGAGGGAGCCACGGAGATGTCAGAAGGAAGGACAGCCACAGCAGACAGAACAGCCTGTGCAAAGTCCCTGAGGCAGGAGCAAGCCTCGAGGGTTGAGGAACAGAGAGGAGGCCAGTGTGGTTGGAGCTGAGGGAGAGAGGGTGGGAGGTAAGGTCAGAGCAGACCTATAGGGCCATGTGGGCCAAGGTGAGGACTTTGCTTTGAGGGAGGCAAGAGCCACCTGAGGGCTCTGAGCAGAGGGGGAAATGTGAGCTGACTTGGGTGTTAACAAGCGCCCTCTGGCAGCCATTCAGGGAACAGACTGGGAGCAGAGAAGGGACATGAGTGGCCTTATTGGGAATGGGTCGCCCTCTGGCAGCCATGTGAGGGACAGACTGGGGGGCAAGGGCAGAGGCGGAGAGACCAGTGAAGGGGGCGACAAAGATGAAAGTCCAGGTGGGCCGTGATGGTGGTTGGACTAGGCTAATGCGCCCTGTTTCCCGGCAAGCCCCTGGGGGTGTTTGTGGGTCTGAAGCTACTATAAGGGGTTGCAGAGGGATGGACCCTTTTTCCCTTCCTAGCTGTAGACATACTTCCCTCATGTGTTAAGAGAAGCACTGAACCTGAACAAGAGCGGCCATTCCTCCTTCCCACCACAAAGGTTTGCCCAGGACTCCAGGGGCCCAGCCTCAGTTCTGGAAGGCTGGCTGCAGCCCAAGAGATGCTGAACATTTCTTGAACACTTACCATGTACCCTGCCCTTCTCCTGAATCATCGTACTTGGTGTCCAAGGCAGGCCCTTTGGTGGAATCGATAGCCCTGTTTTGCAGGTGAGGAAACAGACTCCGGAGCTGCAGTAAGTGGCAGGCTGGGCTTCGAGCCAGGCTGTCTGGCTGCAAACCTATCTTCTTCTTCTTCTTTTTTTTTTTTTTTTTAACTTGATGTCCTTTTTGTGTATCCATTTATTTACTTATTTTTGGTGAAAATCTACACAGCAAAACATACACCTCTTCTACATTTTTTACAAGTACAGTTTGTTAGCAATGGTTACCTTCTTCATATTGTATCATTCTCCCATCTCGGCCCCTATAGTCTCACCCAGGTTACCTTAGACTCTCTGCCCCTTAAAGTTCTCATCTGTATTTCATAGTTACTGTTGTCATTTCTATCTCATTTAAGTAATTCTTTAATCGGGTGCAATGCTCAAGGCAGACATTCTGTATTGAGCTAAATTGTTGTTTAGTTTAAAGATGACTTCATGGGATAGTTTAGGCTCAAAGTTCAAAAGCTGTTTCCAGGCAATAGATTCAGGGGTCCCTCCAGTCTCACTGTCTCCAGTAAGTCTGGTTTCCGATAAGAACTTGAAGTTCCATTCCACAGTTTTCCTCCTTTTGATCAAGATCCATCCATTGGGTCCCTGATCAAAGATTCAGGAATGGTAGCCAGGCACCATCCAGTTCTTCTGGTCTCCTGGCAGAGGAAGGAGTAGTTTAGGGAGGCAGATGGATCTGCAAACCGTTTCCTTTTCCGGTACCTGGATCTCCTTCTTCCTCTGTTGCTCCAGGTGATTAGAGACAAATTATTGTATTTTGGATGAGCCCATGTTCTTTATTTCTGCACACCCTGCTTCCTGCCAGCTGAGGGGCCAACAGCAAGGTGTTTGCAAGTGAGCCCTGGGGGAATCAGAGCCTTCCCCCGACCCCGCCCTCCCCTTCCCAATCCCCTGAGGAAGAGGCAAAAACTGAGCTCAGCTCCTACAAAGTTAGCCCTGGGACGAAACTTCTTAGACACCAGCTCCCAGATGCTAGCAGCAGCTCAGGGAGTTCTTAGTTCCCTACTGCTGCTATAATAGAAATACCACAAGTGGGCGGCTTTAACAAACAGAAATTTATTTTCTCACAGTGCAGGAGGCTAGAAGTCCGAATTCCGGGCGCTGGCTCTAGGGGAAGGCTTTCTTTGTCTGCTCTGAAGGAAACCCTTACCTCAACTTCTACAGCATTCCCTAGAGATCTCCACATGGCACCTATCTTTTCCCCTCTATGATTCTTCCTTCTGTGCGGAATCTACTTCTATATCTCAAAAGTGATTAGCTTAAGACACCCTAGGAGACCCAGTGGCACAGTGATTAAAGCGCTCAGCTGCTAACCAAAAGATTAGCAGTTTGAACCCATCTTGAAGGTAATGGGTTAAAACACCCTACATGGATGTGGTCTCATTAACGTAACAAAACCCTATCCCCCAAATGGAATTACATTTACTACACTTTATTTTGTGTTGTTGTTAGGTGCTGTGGAGTCAGTTTGGACTCATAGCGACCCGTGTACAACAGAACAAAGCACTGCCCAGTCCTGCGCCATCATGCTTGAGCCCATTGTTGCAGCCACTGTGTCAATCCATCTCATTGAGGGGCTTCCTCTTTTTCACTGACCCTCTACATTACCAAGCATGATGTCCTTCTCCAGGGACTGATCCCTCCTGATAACATGTCCAAAGTATATAAGATGTAGTCTCTCCATCCTTGCTTCTAAGGAGCATTCTGGTTGTACTTCTTCCAAGAGAGATTTGTTCATTCTTTTGGCAGTCCATGGTATATTCAATATTCTTCACCAACACCGTAATTCAAAGGTGTCAGTTCTTCTTCAATCTTCCTTATTCATTGTCCAGCTTTCTCATGCATATGACGCAATTGAAAATACCATGGCTTGGGTCAGGAGCACCTGAGTCCTTAAGGTGACGTCTTTGTTTTTTTACACTTTAAAGAGGTCTTTTGCAGCAGATTTGCCCAGTGCAATGCATGTTCTGATTTCCTGACCATTGCTTCCTTGGGTGTTGATTGTGGATCCAAGTAAAATGAAATTCTTGACAACTTCAATCTTTTCTCTGTGTATCATGATGTTGCTTATTGGTCCAGTTGTGAGGATTTTTGTTTTCTTTATGTTGAGGTGTAATCCATACGGAAAGCTGTGGTCTTTGATCTTCATCAGTAAGTGCTTCAAGTCCTCTTCACTTTCAGCAAGCAACATATATTTTGGGGGGACACAATTCAATCCAGTAACAGGAGGTATTTGTGAGGTCCCTCTTTCCACAGCTGCACCATCTGGAAAATAGGGTGGCTCAGGACGGTCAACCCAGGGCTCAAGTCACCAGGGCACAGAGCAGGATTCGAACTCAGGACCAACGGGCCAAACCTCACCGACTTCACCGTCAGGTTCCTAGCTGTCTTTCCAGCCAGTCTTCGACAGATGGGGAAGGAGAAAACCAGAAAAAAAACAAAACACCTGAGATTGTGCTTTGGAGCAGGGCCCCCAGAGGCTGCAGGAGAATGAGGGAAGTTGAAAGAGAAGCCAGAACACGTCTCAGACTCAGCAGTTCAGAAAGCAGAGACAGGAAGGCAACGGTCCCCGCATGTTTATTAAGTTCTCAAAGCTTATTTAATGAGGCCACGTCAGTGTGAGAAGGGGCTTTTTCATGCCATCCATTCTTAGAATAATGTCTTTAAAATACATAAAATAACCCCTCCTCCAAAAAAAACCAAATTGGTTGTTGTTGAGTCGATTCCAACTTGTAGTGGCCTGATAGGGCAGTAGAACTGCCCCTTAAGGTTTCCGAGGCTGTGATCTTTATGGGAGCAGGCTGCCATATCCCTCCTGCAGAGCGGCTGGTGTGTTTGAACCGTCAACCTTTCAGTTAGTAGCTGAGCACTTAACCGTTGTGCCACTAAAACCAAAACCAAACCCAACCTGTTGCCATCAAGTCGATTCTGACTCATAGCCACCCTATAGGACAGAGAAGAACTGCCCCACAGGGTTTCCATGGAGTGGCTGGTAGATTGGACCTGCTGACCTTTTGGTTAGCAGCCATCTTAAACACTGTGCCACTAGGGCCCCTAAAATAAAGCCCACGGGTGACAAAGGGAGACAAAGCAAGTCAGACAATATTCTGAAGATGGCCAGGCTTTTCTTCTTAGTTCATCTTAGTCCGGAAGCTTCGTTGAAACCTGTTCAGCATCATAACAACACGGAAGCCTCCCCTGACAGATGAGAGGTAGCTGTGCTTGAGGTGCATTGGCTGGGAATTGAACCTGGGTCTCCCGCATGGAAGGTGAGGATGCTAACGCTGAACTGCCGCTGATTATACTGAAGTACAGTTATCAGTATTTGTAACACAGTAATCCAGCCTCCCGCCATGGAGTCAGTTCTGACTCACGAGGACCCTATGTGTGTCAAAGCAGAACTGTGCTCCGTAGGATTTTCGATGGCTGGTTATTCAGAAGTAAATCACCAGGCCTTTCTTCCAAGGCACCTGTGGGTGGACTCGAACCTCCAGTCTTTCGATTAGCAGCCAAGCACGTTAACCTTCTGCATCACCCGGGGCCTCTCCGACACAGTCATAGGGGCTGCTCTATTGATACACTAATGCGAGAGAGCCGGCAGTGGCGGTTCAGCGTTAGCATTCTCACCTTCCATGCGGGAGACCCAGGTTCAATTCCCAGCCAAAGCATCTCAAGCACAGCTACCACCCATCTGTCAGGGGAGGCTTGCGTGTTGTTATGATGCTGAACAGTTTCAATGAAGCTTCTGGACTAAGATGAACTAAGAAGGAAAGCCTGGCCATCTTCAGAATATTGTCTGACTTGCTTGCCTTGGACACGTCAACAGGAGGGCTCAATTGCTGGAGGAAGCCATCATGTGTGGTGAAGCAGAGGGCCAGCGACGGGGAGGGAGACCCTCGGTGAGATGGATGGCACAGCAGCCGCAACGACAGAGTCGGACACGCTGTGAGGATGATGCAGGACCGGGCAACATTTCATTCTGTTGCACATGAGGTGGCCATGAGTGGGGGTCGGCTCGATGGCAGCTATTCATCCATCTGTCTTCTACCTACCTACCTACCTGTCTATCCACCTATCCACTTATCCATCTATCTATCTGTCATCTATTTGTCCATCCATCCATCCACACCTCCACCCCACACCCATCCGCCCATCCACCATCCACCATCCACCTATCCACCTATCCATATCTGTCTATCCGTCTATCTGTCGGTCTGTCTGTCCATCCATCCATCCATCTATCTATGGGCCAAGCGTAGCACTAAGCACTGAACAATCTCTCTGGGTTTTCTGAATTCACTTTTCTGGGACTCAGTTGTCTCATCTGTAAAATGGATCTAACAACACCTGCTTCTCTGGAATATTATGAGGAGTCAATGGGCTAATCCATGTAAAAAGCGTAGAGCAGGGTTTGCTCCTAGGAAGAGTTCAATAAACATTAGGTTTTCCTACAACAAACATTTACTGACCCCCTGTGGTGCGCCTGGCACTGTGCTGGGCGCTGAGGATACAGCAGGAACAGCATGGGATTTTGAGGACTCAGCAGGGAAAGATGCTGTCAGAAATCCCTGCCCTTGTGGGACACCTGTTTGCAGGAGGGAGACAGACACTAAGACACAGAAATGTATAATATGTAGCGTGGTGATAGGACTGTGGAGGAAAAAAAAAGCAGAGATAAGGGATAGATGGCGGATGTTTATTAGGCAGGGGATCAGGGAGGGCTTCACTGAGGAGGTGACATTTGAGCAGAGACCTGAAGGAGGCAAAGGAACGAACCATGAGGATTTCTGGTGGGAGAACATCCAAGACAGCAGCAGGAACAGCAAGTGCAAAGGCCCTGGGGTCACAGTGTTGCTGGTGTGTTTGAGGAATGGCTGTGGTATATGCGGATGGAGAGGAGTCAGTAAGGGGGAGGCTGTCAGATAACGGCAGAGGGACAAGATGGATGCTTTTACTTTTACTTTGAGTGAGACAGGAGCCAGGGAGGGTTATGAGCAGAGGAGTTTCACAAACTCACTTAAGTTTTAAAATTATTATTATTTCTATTTTAAGAAGGGAGACACTGATCCTTTGCCATGAGACCACAGAACTGTCTGGTGAGGTCATGGAAGCTTCATAGACACATCCGAACTCCCTGAGGGACTGAATTACTGGGCTGAGGGCTGAGGACCGTGGTCTTGGGGGACATCTAGCTCAACTGGCATAACATAGTTTATAAAGAAAATGTTCTACATCCTACTTTGGTGAGTAGCGTCTGGGGTCTTAAAAGCTTGTGAGCAGCCATCTAAGATACTCCATTGGTCCTAACCTGTGTGGAGCGAGGGAGAATGAAGGAAACCAAAGACAAAAGGGAAAGATTAGTCCAAAGGACTAATGGACCAGACACCCTTTTAACTCAGTACTGAAGTTACTCCTGAGGTTCACCCGTCAGCCAAAGATTAGACAGGTCCATAAAACAAAACGAGACTAAATGGGCACACCAGCCCAGAGGCAAGGACGAGAAGGCAGGAGGGGACAGGAAAGCTGGTAATAGGGAAACTAAGGTCTAGAAGTGGGGAGTGTTGACACGTTGTGGGGTTGGCAACCAATGTCGCAAAACAATATATGTATTAATTGCTTAATGAGAAACTAATTTGCTCTGTAAACCTTCATCTGAAGCACAATTTAAAAAAAGAAAAAAAGAACTGGCTGGTGCCTGGCAACCATTACTGAACGTTTGGATCAAAGATTCTATAGAACAATCTTCATCTAAAGGGAGAAAATGCAGAACAGAATTTCAAATCCACACAGAATCCAGACTTTCTGGAGCCATTGAGGCTGGATGAACCCCCAAAACTATTGCCCTGAGGTAATCTTCAAACCTTAAACCAAAAATATCCCCTGAAGTCGTCTTTAAGCCCAACAACACTTTAGCTTAATTAGTAAAAAACGTCTGCCTTGAGCACTATGCTCTTTTAAAGAACTATCTCTATGGAGTCAAATCCACAACAGCAACTCAAAGATTAGGTAGGAAGCTTAGAGGGCTGTGAGTTTATGTTACTGGGGGAGGAATAATTTGCAAAAGGAGAGGGAGAATGGTTGCACAAATCCAAGAATGTAATCAATGTCACTAAACTGTACATGTAGAAATTGTTGGTGTATGTTCTTCTGTGTATATTTTCAACAACAATTAAAAAAAAAAAAAAAGACTCTGAGGTTTGCAGAGGTGGGGCGTGGCCCAAAGTCACTCCACCCAGAGGTGGAGGCGGAATTCGAGCCTGTGACTCAAACCGTCGCTCTTACCCGCCTCGTGAAGGCACCATCCCCACTACCCACCAGGGGGCGCCAGAGGCCGGGCGAAAGGTTTGACGGGGGGAGCAACTCGTCCAGCCCCCCACCCCCACCCCCTTCCTCCCTCTCTGCTCCTCTCCGGGCCCCACCCGGCTCAGACGGCTCCGGACGGGACCGCGAGCACACGCCACTTCGCGGGCACATAGGATACCAGCGGGACCCCCGCCCACCCGTCTGCACGCCCGGCTCCGCCCGAAGCCAGCGCCCCCGTTAGTGAGTCGCCCCCTCCCCCTGCTCGCGGAGCTCCCGAGCCTGCCCTGGCTTCAGATTGCACTGCTCACCCAAAGCCTCTAGGTACCCCCAGTCTGTTACGGTCTCTTCCAGTCCCTGCTGAACCCTCTCAGTCTCCCCCACACTCCCTGGCCCCTTCCAGTTGGTAAGTGTCCTCCACTCTCCCCAGTCTCCCCTAGTCTTCCCCAGTATCCTTTTTCCCCACTCTCATCCATGTCAGTGCCTCCCACTCTCCCCGACTTTCCCAGTCTCTCCCACTTCTCCAGTCCCCACCACTCCCTCCCTCCTAACCCCCTTCCCATCCTCTTAGCCAGGGAGATCCTCTCCTTAGGGTCTCATCCTCTACCACCCCTATCTCTGTCCTACGTGGCCCCTCCTGGTGCCCAAGATCTTCTGTCCTATCTCACCTCTCCCACTGCCCTTTCAGCCACCCCCAAGCTTCCTCCGGGAGATGTCCCACAGACTCCTCCCTGCCTGAGAACCTGCCCATGGGAACTCCATGTGCCCACATCCTAGGTCCCAGCTCCTCCTTCTTTCCACCTCTCCAGCCACTCTTTCCCTGACTTTTTTTTTTTTATATCATTATGATTTCATGAATTTTAGTGTATTTGATTTGCCATTATTTTTGATGCTCAAATTATCACATCTTTGGCCAGTGGGAGCCTCTTCAAGCTGGGTGCTGTGTTTTTGTGACATGTCCCCATCAATCCTTGAGCACTTCCTTCCTACCAAATCCAAGCTCACTCATCTTTTCCCTACCCCAGCCCTGGGATTAGTCATTTCTCCAAGGAGCTCTAGTTTCTTTTAGTGGAGAATGGTATTTAGAGACTGAAATCTGACCAAACTTGGTTTTTTGAAAAGATAAGTAAAACTGACAAGCAGATATGTACACTGATCAAGAAGAGAGAGAGAGAGAGAGCAAAGACAGATTGCCAATATCAGGAATGAAACAGGGGGCATCACTACAGATCCTACAGAAAATAAAAGGGCAGTAAGGCAATGTAGAGAACACAGTCTGGGTGCTAGGGGTACTCATTGCTGCTGGGTTGCTAATTGTTTCGCTCCTTAACCCTAGACTTATAATAGGAGCCCAGATCTGAGGTCACATTGCCTGGATTTGAATCCCAGCTTGAGCACTTTCTAGCTAAGTGATAATGGACGAGTTATTTTTATTTTCCTAAGCTTCCATTTCCTCATCAGAAAAAATGGGAATAATAAGAGATGTACCTTCTAGGGCTGCTATGAAGGTTAAATGAGGTAATTCACGTAAAGTGCTTAGAGTAGTGTCTGGTATGTAGTAATCATAAATGATGAGTTATTATTCTTGTTAACGCCCAAGGCTCCTCATGCCGAAAGATCTTCATGACCCGGGTGCATCCAGGCAACCTCCTCAGCCTCTTTTCTCATACTTCCTTCTTGTGCCCCTGTGTCCACCCACCCCAGATATTTCACAGTTCCCAGCATCCGAGGACCTCTCACACCTCCATGTCTTTGCACATACCATTCTCTCTGCCTAAATGCTCCCTTTCCTGCCCGCCCTTCAGGGAGCAGCTCAAAAGTCAGCCCAGCCCCAAGCTTTGCTGATCCTGTGGTCAGCTTATCATGCTCTCCCTGGGTGCCCACATATCCACTGCCTGGCACTTCTCAGGCATCCTTGGCTGTTTGGTGCTAAGGTCCTCTCCTGACTGGGGGCTCTGGGCAGGTGGGCACTGGTCTCTGGTTCATTTCTGGTTTTATAGCTCCTCATACAGAGAGTGACTTTAGTAAAAATTTGTCAAATGATGGAAGAGGGGGAAGGGAGAAAGAAAAAAAATAAAGGAATTAAAGAAAACATTTCTTTCAGGCCAATTCTGCATCCTTCCCTTGGTCTACCACCATCAATCCCCTTTTCTTTCACCATTAACCTCTTCCTCTTCTTCCAGCTGGTTCACTCAAATCCCCCCAAATCCCCCTCTTCCTTTTTTAGCCATCTCCTCCACCCATTCCACTATCACTCTCCTCCATCCATATCACCATTAATGCTCTGCGCTCCTTCTCTCTACCCATTCCACCATGAATGTTTCCCTTTCCCCTCTTCCTCCAGTCATTTGTCAATGCCCCATCTTCCCCCATCCATTCTACCTCCAGTCTCCCTTCTCCATCCTCCTCTGCCAGGCAGCCCTCCATTAATGCCCTTTCCTCCTCCTTTCCACTCATTCCATCAATGTTCCCTTTCTCCTCCTCCATCAACCCCTCTCCTCCACTCATTTCTCCATCGTGCTCTTGCCTCCTCTTTCTCTATCCAGTCCCCTGTCAACATCCCCATCATCCTCCATCCATTCTACCTTCGGTCTCCCTTCCTCCTCCTCCTCCTCTTCCAGACAGTCCACCCTTAATGTTTTTTTACACCGCTGCAGGCAGTCCATCATCAACATTCTTCCTCCTCTCCATCCATTCCCCCATCAATGCCCCATCCTTTTCCAGCCATTCTACCTTCTTTCTCTTTGTTCCTCTTCCTCCTCCAGGAAGTCCACCGTTAATGCTCTCTGCTCCTCCTCCTTCATTTCATCATCAACACTTCCATTTTTATCCAGCCATTCTTTTACCGGCGCCTCTTCCTCCTCCTCCTTCCCCTCATCATTGTCCCCATCTTCCTCCAGCCATTCTACCCTCTCTCTCCCTTCCTCCTCCTCCTCCTCCTCCTCCAGGCAGTCCATCATCAATGCCCCATTCTCCTCCAGCCATTCTGCCCTCTCTCTCCTTGTTCCTCCTCCACCACCACTACCATCAGGCAGTCTACCATTATGCCCCTGTCCTCCTCCAGCCATTGTCTTCCTTCTTCCTCTTCCTCTTCCTCTTCCTCCACCAAAACCAGGCAGTGCATCAGCCCCGGTCCTCCTCCATACATTCTACCTTCTCTCTCTCTTCTTCCTCCTCCTCCTGCTCCAGGAAGTCCACCATCAATGCCCTCTCTTCCTCCCGCAGGCAGCTCTCCACCCACGTGTCCCCCTTGGCAAGCCCAGTGGGCAGTGAGCAGCCACCATGTTCAGCTGGCTGAAGCGGGGCGGGGCGCGGGACCAACAGCCTGAGGCCATCCGCACCGTGACCTCGGCCCTCAAGGATCTCTACCGCACCAAACTGCTGCCCCTGGAGGAGCACTACCGCTTTGGTGCCTTCCACTCACCCGCGCTGGAGGATGCCGACTTCGATGGCAAGCCCATGGTGCTGGTGGCTGGCCAGTACAGCACAGGCAAGACCAGCTTCATCCAGTACCTGCTGGAGCAGGAGGTGCCCGGCTCCCGCGTGGGACCTGAGCCCACCACCGACTGCTTTGTGGCCGTCATGCATGGTGACGCCGAGGGCATCGTGCCCGGCAACGCCCTTGTTGTTGACCCTGACAAGCCTTTCCGCAAACTCAACCCCTTTGGAAACACCTTCCTCAACAGGTGCACGGTGGCATGCCTCATGCTGAACTGTGTTTCTCTCCTTTTCAGCCATGATTTCCTTTTCTCTACCTGATTCTCCCACTTCCTGCCTCTGTTCTTTTTCTGCCTTGATTACCCCCTTCTCTGGGGAAGCAGCGATGGGGTCCCATAAAACCCATTGCCTTGGAGTCGATTCTGACTCATAGCGACCCTATAGGACAGTGTAGAGCATAGGGTTTTCAAGGCTGTAATCTTTACGAAGCAGACTGCCACATCTTTCTCCTGTGGAGTGGCTGGTGGGTTCGAACCACCGACCTTTTGGTTAGCAGCCGAGTGCTTAACCACTGCACCACCAGGGCTGGGTTCAAATCCTAGCTCTGCTGATGGCTAGCTGTGTGGCCTTGGGCCAGTGACTTAATCTCTCTGTGCTTCTCTCTTATCCTCATCTGGAAAACGAGGTTTATCATTGTCTTCGTTTCCTGGTGCTGCTCTAACAGAAATACCACAAGTGGATGGCTGTAATGAACAGAAATTTCTTTTCTCACAGTTCAGGAGGCTAGAAGGCTGAATTCAGGGCACCTGCTCTTAGGGGAAGGCTTTCTCTGTCTGCTCTGGGAGAAAATCCTTGTCTCAGTTTTCTTTACCGTTTCTTCTTGATGATCTCCACATGGCATCTGTCTGTCCGCCATTCCTGCTTGCTTCTCTCGGTGTCTAATCTGCTGTTTTTACATCTCAGAAATCCCTAGGTTTAAGACACACTGTACGCTGATACGGCCTCAGTAACGTAACAACGAAAACCCTATTCCCAAATGAGATTATTCCATAGGTGTAAGGGTTAGGATTCCAACACATATTTTGGGGGGACACAATTCAGTTCATGATAGCCCCAGCTTCACAGGTTGTTTTGAGGATTGCATGAGTTAACGCAGATAAAGTGCTTAGAACAGTGCCCGGCACACAGTAAGTGCTCGATCAACGTTAGTTATTATCATTTTAGTTATTATTCTGTCCTCTGTTCTTCCCTTTCTCTTCCACGATTCTTCGCTTCTCTATCCCTGCTTCTCCTCTGTGCAGTCATGATTTCGTTTCCTGGGTTTCATTCTCCTGCGCTTCCCTGCGTTGACGCTGCCCTTCCTTCGGCCCCCAGGTTCATGTGCGCCCACCTCCCTAATCAGGTCCTGGAGAGCATTAGTATTATTGACACCCCGGGCATCCTGTCAGGCGCCAAACAGAGAGTGAGCCGTGGTGAGTGAGGCTGGACTCCTGGTCTGAGGGAGGAGGGGTCTGGGGCCCTGGACTCCTGGGTCTGAGGGAGGAGGGGGCCCCCCGGACTTCTGAGTCTGAGGGAGGATGGGGTGGGGGCCCCCACTCCTGGGTGTGAGGAAGGAGGTGGCCCAGACTCCTAGGTCTGAGGGAGGAGGGGCAGGGGACCTGGACTCCTCGGTCTGAGGCAATAGGGGGCAGGGGCCCCAGACCCCTGGGTCTGAGGGAGGAGGGGGTTGGGGGACCGGACCCCTAGGTCTAAGGGAGGAGGGACCTGGGGGACCAAACCCCTGGGTCTGAGGGAGGAGATGCTGGGGCCCAGGCTCTCTGCTAGGACTTGGCCTGTCTCCCCTGGGCCTAAGCCAGTTGGGCAGCAGAAAGGAGCTAGTGGGAGGCGGTGACCTCCATTTTGGCGCAGGGGGGAGGCGTGAGGGTGAACAAGTGTGAGCAGGGCTGGAGCAGCAGGTCCGGGCAGGTGTGAAGGATGGAGTGGGAGAGATCGGGAGGGAAAAGGATACAGTGAAAGACTGAGGAGTAGAAACTGAGAGGGCGAGGCAGCGATGCAGAGGGAGGAGAACCCCAGTCGGGCAGGGAGGCCCCTGGCTCCACGTCTGGGGCATAGATGGGCTGGGAGGGGGGCCTGGGCGGGGGGCCAAGCCGGGCCTGGAATTTATAAACAGCTGCGCAGGGGGAGCGGCGGGAGGTGCATTCCAGCGGGGCCTCCAGAGGGAGCCGGCCCCACCCTGCCCCCACTCACCCCACCCCGCGCAGCATCCCCCGCCCCAAGACCTGCCCGCATCCCCACACCCTGGCCTCGGAGGCCTGGAACTGGGGCAAAGGAGGAGGCGACAGAGTGGGGCAGAGGGGACGAAGGAGGCAACCGTGGGGGCGGGGAGGGCGGAGGGTGACGGTGTCCCTGGCCCCTTCCCAGCGGTTGTGGGGGGGGCGGGGGGCGTCGTCCTGTGGGAGAAAGGCGGGAGGCAGCTGGCGAAGCGATTGGGAGGGCGCCCGGCCAGCCTGACGGGGGGGGGGGGGGGGGGAGGTGGAGGGCAGGCAGTTCTTGGGGCTCCCACCCAAGGGGCGGGGCCTCCAAGCCAGGCCTGGAGGGTGCCATAGGGAGAGGGGAGAGTGGAGAGCAGGTCTTCTTCCCTGGCCTTGAGGGTAGATGAGGGGGAGAGAGGGTTGGCCGATCTGTGTGTGTTTGTGCATTGGGGGGAGGGGGAGTTGCCCCTGTGTGTGATATCTGTGAACGCACACATATGTGAGATTGTAGCATAGCAGGCCCCTCTCCAAAAAATAAAAAAACCAAACGCATGGTCAAGTGCATTCCAGACTCACAGTGACCCTATAGGACAGAATAGATCTGTCCCGTAGGATTTCCAAGGCTGCAGACTGCCACATTTTTTCTCCCGCTCCTGGGTTTGGTTGGGTTCAAACTGCTGACCTTTTAGTTAGCAGCTGAGCTCTCAACCACTGTGCCATCAGGGCTCCATACTGGGCCCTTCTGCTGGGATCTTCAAATCTAGGCTCTGCTGCGTTTAAGCTGTGGGACCTTGGGCAAGCCACTTAACCTCTCTGTGCTGCAGTTTCTGTATCTGGAAAATGGGGATCATTATAGTATCAGCCTCATAAGGAGCCCAGGTGGCGGGAACAGTTAAGCTCTTGGCGGCTAACAGAAATGTCAGCGGTTTGATCCTCCCCAGCAGCTCCGCAGGAGGAAATACCTGGTGATCTGCTCTGGTAAAGATGAACCTGTTGCCATCAAGTCGATTCCGACTCATAGCGACTCTATAGGACAGAATAGAATTGCCCCATAGAGTGTCCAAGGAGCAGGTGGTGGATTCGAACTGATCACCTTTTGGTTAGCAGCCGAGCTCTTAACCACTCTGCCACAAGGGCTCCCCCTGTAAAGATTACAGCCTAGAAAACCCTATGGGGCATTTCTGTTCTGAGTCAGAATCGACTCCACGGCACACAACATAGTATCAGCCTCATAGGTTGTTAAAAAAAAACAAAACAAAAAACCAAACCCCATGTATTACAGAGTTGAACTGCTCCATAAGATTTTCTGGGTTGTAATCTTTATGGAAGTGGATCACCAGGCCTTTCTTCTGTGGCACTGCTTGAGGGTTAAATCAGTTAAAATGTGTGAAGCATTTAGAACAGTGCCAGGCACACAGTAGGTGCTACGTAAGTGTTAATGATTATTATTATTATGTGATCACCATTGCGAGCCCCAGGGTTCCACGTAATTCTGAATATCTGTATGCAGGGCTCGGCTCCTCTCTGCCACGTCTCTCTTTCCCACGCTGACTCAACCTCCCTCTCTCCGCCCCTCCCCACCCCATGAGACACACTTTCCAAATCTGGGCCAGTGTGTGTGTGTTTATGTCGACACTGAAGGAAGAAGGACCCCCCTCCACCAGCTGCCGTTCCTCCGTTCCTCCGGTAACCCAGCCCTTCCTCCCCCAAAACAATGCCCCCCCACCCCATCCCTTCCCCAGTGGCTCTCAAGGAGCTTGTTTCCTCCTTGGTGGCCTGGAGCCCGGGGACCAGCTCCCCATGGGACCATAGAAGCCCATGGGGCTCTGGAGCTGGGGTTCCAACCCCTGCTCTGCCACCTTCTAGCTGTGTGTCTTGGGTAAGTCCCTTAACCTCTCTGTGTCTCAGTTTCCTCGTCTGGAAAATGGGTCTCGTAGGGTTGTTTCAGGAGCCTGGTGGCACAGTGGTTCAAGTGCTCAGCTGCTAACTGAAAGTGGCAGTTGGAACCTACCAGCCACTCCTCTGGAGAAAGATGTGGCAGTCTGTTTCCGTAAAGATTTACAGCTCTGGAAACCCTGTAGAGCAGTCCTGCTCTATCCTGGAGGGTCGCTGTGAGTCAGAATAGACTCGCTGGCAACAGGTTTGGGTTTGGTTTGGAGAGTTGTTTTGAAGATTGAACAAGTTAAATCAGAGAGACCCTTGCATGAAGGGGGCTGTGAATCAGCAGTGGCCTTGTTCTCCAGTTACCTCCTCCTCCCGCAGGTCCTCGCTTTGTGTCTCCTCCTTCAGGAAGCTCTCTCTGGTTGTCCGCAATGCCTGGCACAAATCCTGACTCACAGTTGCTGACCACTTACTGTGCATCCAGCACTGTATTGTTCTGTTTTGTTTTAAACACTTTTATTGAGGTATAATTTACATTCCAGAAAGCTCATCCATTTTAGGCAGACAGTTTGATACCAGGCACTGTTTTAAGTGCTTTACGTATATTAAGTCATTTATATCTGTTTCATCATCACAGCTCCCTGTGAAGTCGTTCCCCGTTACGATTTCCATTTTACAGAAGAAGAAACTAAAGTTCAGAGAGGTTATGTGACTTGTCTAAGGTGACACAGGGGATGGGGGCAGAGCAGGGATTCAAACCCAGGTTTTCCCTGGCTGCCGAGTCAGGGGTCTCACAGGCTCCTCTCCCCTCTTCCAATCATCAGTTGTTGAATGCACTCAGGAACGAGTGCAGGAACGAGCGCGTGAATGAGAAAATGAATGGTGAAAAAATGAATGAATGAATGAACACAGGAGCCAGCCACTGGGATGAGTGCTCCATGGGGGCAGGGATCTTGTCTGTGTGCTTACGGTGGAGTCCTCAGCGCCTAGTTCAGGGCCTGGCGCCCAGAAGGCTCTCAGTAAATAGTGTTAAATTTGGAGGTAACATTAAAAATGGTTAACGTTTGTTCCAGCGAGGACATAGCCAGGACCAGGCATGACCTCTTTAGTTGCTGAATTATGAGGCGATCTAGGGTTTTAGGGAAGGGCTTGGATCTTCGGGAATACTTTGGGTGGGCTAAGAGGTCCGGAGACTCATGGCGTCCCTTAAGAAACATTTTAGTGTTTTAACAACCTGTACCTCCCTACTGGAGTCCTTGGATGGTGCAAACAGTTATCGTGCTCAGCTGCTAACCTAAAGGTTGGAGTTTTGAGTCCACCCAGAGGCACCTCGGAAGAAAGGCCTGGTGATCTTCTTCCAAAAAAATCAGCCACTGAAAACTCTATGGAGCACAGTTCTACTCTGCACACATGGAGTTGCCATGAATTGGAATAGACTCAGTGACAAGTGGGTTTTTTTTTACCTTCTTGCCATCTTGTCAGTTGCTGTTGAGTCAGCCTCAACGCATGGCGACCCCACATGTTACAGAGGAGAACTCCTCCACAGGGTTTTCTTGACTATAATCTTAGCAGAAGCAGATCACGAGGGCTTTTCTGCTGCGGTACCCCTGGGTAGGTTTGAACCACTAACCTTTAGGTTAGCAACGAACACAAACCATTTGCAGTCACTTAGGGACCTCTGTGGCTGGTGGGTTCAAACCGCTGACCTTTCTGTTAAGCCAGAGCACTTAACCACCGTGCCACCAGGGCTCATTCCTCCTATACCAAAACCAAAAAAACCAAACCCATCGCCATCAAGTTGATTCTGACCCATAGCAACCCTAGAGGACAGAGTAGAACTACCCTGTAGGGTTTCCAGGAGCAGCTGAGCAGCTGGTGGATTTGAACTGACAGCCGGTTGGTTAGCAGCCATATCACTTAACCACTGCGCCACCAGGGCTCCATTCCTAGCACACTGCTAATATCTGCTGAATGAATGAATGAATGAAAAAAGGGAGAGGTGCGTCCTCTCCCCTTCCCCAGCCAGATGGCTCCACGAGCTGGGATCAGAGTGATGGGGGAAATTCTGGGGGGGCTGGGGAGCCAGAGCAATGGGACACACTCGGGGCTTAAGCGATTTCATGTAGACAAGGATTTCCATAGTTAACAACCTGAACATCCGTACAGACGCAGTCTCAGTCCTAAGGAACGGCATGCGCCGGAATGGCTGGGGGCGGGGCTGAATGCTGCCCCCTGAGCCCCTGCTCTCCCGCCTCCACCGCAGGCTACGACTTCCCCGCGGTGCTACGCTGGTTCGCAGAGCGCGTGGACCTCATCATCCTGCTCTTCGACGCCCACAAGCTGGAGATCTCCGACGAATTCTCGGAGGCCATCGGCGCGCTGCGGGGCCACGAGGATAAGATCCGCGTGGTGCTCAACAAGGCCGACATGGTGGAGACGCAGCAGCTGATGCGCGTCTACGGGGCGCTCATGTGGGCCCTGGGCAAGGTGGTGGGCACACCCGAGGTCCTGCGCGTCTACATTGGCTCCTTCTGGTCCCAGCCCCTTCTCGTGCCCGACAACCGACGCCTTTTCGAGTTGGAGGAGCAAGACCTGTTCCGCGACATCCAGGGCCTCCCTCGCCACGCCGCCCTGCGCAAGCTCAACGACCTGGTCAAGAGGGCCCGTCTGGTGCGGGTGAGCAGTAATGGAGGGTGGAGAAGCAGGGGCAGCTCTGGTTGCCGGTCCTCTGACCCTTCCTTGTGCGGTTGTTCACTGATTAGTTAATGCTCTTTTGCTGGGGCATTCTGGAACAAAGGGCGGTGGGGTGGGGTGAGGAGTTGCATGGGGAACCATTTCCCCACCCTTGCATTTGAGGTCCCTGGGGGGACCAAACAGTTTGCGTTCGGCTGCTAATCAAAAGGTTGTCGTTTCAAACCCACCCAGGGCATTGTGGAAGAAAGGCCTGGCAATCTGCATCTGTAAAGATGGTTGTTAGTTGCTGTCAAGTCGATTCCGACTCACGGTGACCCCATGTGTGCAGAGTAGATCTGCTCCGTAGGGTTTTCAAGGCTGTGACCTTTCAGAAGCAGATCACCAGGCCTGTCTTCTGAGGCGCCTCTGGGTGGGTTCAAACTGCCAACCTTTCAGCTAGTAGCTGAGCGCTTAACCATTTGCGCCACCCAAGGACTCCTCCGCGAAGATTACAGCCAAGAAAACCCTGTGGCGGACAGTTCTACTCTGACACACGTGAGGTTGCTGTGAGTCGCAATCGACTTGACGGTAACGAGTAAACCATTGCATCCCTACTTTTTATCTGTGTCTGTCTCAGCGTCTCCTCGCCTCTTCTCTGTCCTGTTATTCCTTCGTTCATCTCCTACCACCAGTCAGTTTGTATCAGGTCCTGCCTCTGCTCACAAAACCAAAAAAAAAAAAAAACCAAACCCATTGCCATGGAGTTGATTCCGACTCATAGCCACCCTATATGACAGAGTAGAACTGCCCCCAGTGGGTTTCCAAGGAGCACCTGGTGGATTCGAACTGCCAACCTTTTGGTTCGTGTTCTCACTCAGCAAAAGCCAAGTTCTAACCATGGCCCATAAGGTCCTGCAGGATGTGTCCCCTCTTTCCCCTGAGTTCCCAGTCTGTCCGCATCTCCCACCCTCTCTCCGTCGCTCAAGGAGCCCTCATGGTGCAATGGTTAAGTGCTCAGCTACTGACTAGAAGGTCAGTGGTTCAAACCCACCAGCTGCTTCCTGGAGAAAGATGTGGCAGTCTGCTTCCATAAAGATTACAGCCTTGGAAACCCTATGGGGCAGTTCTACTCTGTCCTATACAGTTGCTATGACTTGGAATCAACTCGACAGCAGTGGGTTCTCCATTGCCCATCTGCTCCATCACACTGGCCTCCTGGCTGTTTCTACAGTACACCAAGTTCAGTCCTGCCTCACTGTTTCTGCCTCCTGGAGCCTTTCTTACCCAACACACACTCCCAAAATCTGGGGGACATCCACACGGCTCATATCCTCATCTCCAGTCATTACTTACATGTCAGTTTCTTAGAGAGGTCTCCTCTGCCCACCCCACCCCCATGACTATCGCCCCCGGCTTTACCCTTATCCCACTGTTGTTTTCACGTGTTCATCTCTGCCTTACGGTCTCTGTTCATCGGGTTCCTGTGTTTACCGTCTGCGTCCTCCACTCCCGTGGAAGCTCCAGAGTCAGGGCTCCTTGTTTGTTTCGTTCAGTGCTGTTTCCTCAGCGCCTGGAACAGTGCCTGGCACAGAGGAGGTGCTCGGTAAATATTTATTGGATGAATGACATTCAGCAAACATTCACATTCAGCAAAATCTCTTCTTTCCCTGGCCCTGTGCTAGGTGATGCTGAGGACAGGGCAGTGACTGAGACAGCCCCTGCCTGGCCCTGCCCTGTCAGGGCTCATGCAGTCCAGGGGACGAGGCGGATCCGTCTCCAGACAATGATGGCCCAGCCTTGTCAGGACTGGGATGGAGAAGTTCAAGGGACTTCTTGGAGGAGGGAGGGCTTCCTGGAGGAAAGGGCATCTGAGCTGCGACCTGGAGGATGAGGAAGACAAGGAAGGAACTAGACAGTGAAACCAGCCAGTGCATGGGCTGGAGGTGAGAGAAACCATGGCCAGTTTGAGAAGAGGAAAAATGTTAGTGTTGAACCCGGTGTAGACAGTGTGAGTAACTAGATTTGAGGCTGAAGAGGTGGGTGGGAGTCAGACTCGCCTAGGCCTTGTGGACCCTGGTGAGGAGCCCGTGTTTTGTCCTGAGGGTACTGGGGAGCCATGGAAGGTTTAGAGCAGGGGAGGGGCAGGGGCAGTTCAAGCTGCCTTCTCGAGGGTGGATGGGAAGGGGCAAGATTGGAGAAATTTAGGGGCAGGGTAATGGGGAGCAGAGAGGCACCTGGACCAGGACAGGGCCTTGGGGATTGGGGAAAGAGGGCTGGTTTAAGAGTGATTTTGAAGGCTGCCAGGATGGAGGTGGGGCAGGAGGCTGGGCAAGGGGGAGGCCCAGGAGGTTCTAGTGGGTGGAGGAGCCCGAGGTGTTGGTTTAAGGAGCAGCTGAGAGAGGGTGAGTCAGAGCCCCCACCCCCACCCCAGGAATCCTCCTAGGGAGGGTATGGCCAGTGTGGACAGGCAGCTGCTGGGAGCCTGGAGCCTGGAGCCGGGAGCCTGGAGCCTGGAGCCTGGAGCCTGGAGCCGTGGAATCCTCCATTCCTCCTCCACCGGCTCTGGAGTTCCTCTTTCTCTGTCTCTGGGTTCCCATTTCCCACCTTTCCCGCTTTCTCTCCCTCCTCATTCTTTCTCTAACTCCCTCAATTTTCTCACTTCCTATCGCTGTCTCGTTTTATTCCTCCTAGTCTCTGCAGCTCTCTGGCCCTGCCTCTCGGTCGCCCCTCTGTGTTCCCCTCTCTCTCTCCTGTCTCCTCCTGTGACTCTCTCCATCTTTTCATCTCTCTCGCTTTCTCTGCCTCTCCTCTCTCTCTCCTCTTCGTCTTTCTCCCTCAGTCTCTCTCCATCTCTCTCTTTCTCCCTTTCCATCTCTCTCCCTTTCTCTGTCTCCCGCTGGTCCGTCTTCGTTTTCCCAGCGACCGGTGGGGAAGCAGGCAGCGGGAGCCGGAGCCTAATGGGTACAGAGGGGCATCGGGCAGGACACCTGGAGCCCCCACCAGGCAGGAGGCGGCTCCGGAAACCCGGAGACCTGGCCCCCAGCCCACCCCGCCCTGCCCTCTTATCTCTTCCGGGCACCTTCCCGCTGCTTCCTCTCTGGAAAAGCCATCAGCGCAGCGCCCTCCGCCTCCCCTCTTCTTGGTCCCCAGAAGCCGCCTGCAGGGCCCGCCCCCTCACCCCATTGGCCAACTCTTACAAGCGCCTGCCCCGCCCCCGCCTGCCCCCCCCCCCCGCTCTGATTGGCCCCTCAGACCTACAGGCCACTACCTACAGAGCTATCCGTGGCTCCCCAGTGCAGCTGAGGACATAGGCGCCCTGGACGTGGCGTTTAGGATCTGCTGTGACCTAGCCCCTTCTCCCACTCCACACGTATGACTCTACCACTCTTGGTGCAGCCACCATGCGGTAGCCCATGCCGCTTACCTCCCTTCATGCTGTCCCCAAACGGTATGAGGTCTTCCCGGACCGTTGGTAGACCTCCCCCATCCTCCTTCCTCAGTTTCCCCGTCTGTACTATGTAGGAGGTTAGCTGGGTCACTCTGGCTCTGTCAGTCGAAGTGAAAGCTATTAAGAGGAGTAATTGCATGATGCTTTGTCCCTGGTTAACGGCGGTAGGCTGCTACCTGAAAGATTGCTGGTTTGAGTCCACCCAGAGGTGCCTTGGAATAAAGGCCTGGCGATCTACTTCCAAAAAAAATCAGCCACTGAAAACCCTGTGGGGCACAGTTCTATTCTGACACACATGGGATCGTCATCAGTTAGAGTCAACGCAGTGGCAGCTGGTTTTAACCAGGGCTTCCAGCAGGTTCCAACCCCTGATGAGAATTTGCATTTCTAAGAAGTTTCCTGCTGAGAATTTGCATTTCCACCCCAGGTATACTGAATCAGAATCTACATTTTAACAAGATGATCCTTCTGTATAACTTCCTGAGAACTTGTTAGAAATGCAAATTCTAAGCAGGAGTATGAACCAGTTTGAAGCCCTGGTTTTAATTGGTAGTCCTTGAGACCAAGATCTTGGAAGGGTCCAATTCCGAAGAGGCCAAAATGCCCAGAGCCTTCAGCTGAGCTCTGAGGTGGCTCATCGATATTCGTTGGAGAAACGGTTACTGGGTGCCTGCACTAGCCAGCACTGTTCTAAGGCTTTGGGGTACAGCTGGGAACAAACCGGAAAACCTTCCTTTTCTCTTAGAATTACTTTTTAGTGGAGAAGTGGACATTAAACAAATAAATCTATAATGTGGTATCATATGTGATGAGGAGCCCTGGTGGTGCAGTGGTTATACCCTTGGCTGCTAACCAAAAGGTTGGCTGTTCAAACCTACCCAGCTGCTCCGAGGGAGAAAGATCTGACAGTCTGCTCCTGTAAAGACTGAAAAACAAAACAAAACTCAAACTCACCGTCGAGTCGATTCCGACTCATAGCAGCCACTATAGGACATAGTGCGAGCAGCACTTGGCTGCTAACCGAGAGGTCGGTGGTTCAAACCTACCAGCTGCTCCTAAGAGGTTGGTGCTTCGAACCCACCAGCTGTTCCTAAGGAGAAAGATGTGGCAGTCTGCTTCCGTAAAGATTACTGTCTTGGAAACCCTATGGGGCAGTTCTACTCTGTCCTGTAGGGTTGCTATGAGTTGGAATCCACTGGATGGGCAATGGTTTTTTTTTTTTTTAGTTCATGGCTGGAGGAGACAGAGGGTGACAGAGGGGGGTGGAGGTGAGAAGTTAGAATGAGCCAGAGGCCACTAGAATATTTAACATTCTAAACCTATGATTCTTTACAAGAATTTTTTAACAAGTGTTTTTTCTTGAAAATTTAAGACCTCTTGGTAAAACATTCATGCTATGTCAAATGCGTTCCCTCCCACCCCTGGCCTCTGCCAGGCCTCAGATTCTACCCCCTGGAGGCAACTTCTGGAAACGAGTTTCTTGTGTTTCTTTTTAGGTATGTTCTGTTTTTATACAAGCATGTTGTTGCTGTTAGCTGTTATTTAGTGGATTCCAACTCATGGCGACCCCAGGTGTGTCAGAGTAGAACTGCTCCATAGGGTTTTCAAGGCTGTGACCTTTTGGAAGCAGATCGCCAGGCCTTTCTTCCAAGGCACCTCTGGGTGGGTTTGAACTGCCAACCTTTTGGCTAGTAGTCGAGAACTTCACTGTTTCCACCACCTAGGAACTCATACAAGCATATATATTTAATTATCAAGCTTCCTATAAAAAACTTAGAGCATACCAGTACTTGCTATTCTAACTCACCTTTTTGTTGTTTGTTTGCTTTTTGATAACTTACGAGATTGTGCTTCCAAAGTTGCTAAGTTCAGTGGTTTAGTCCACAAATATTTCTGGAGAGCTTTCGGTGCACACTGGGCTAGCACTGGGGATGCTAGACAAGATCTCTACCTTCACAGAGCGCATATATATGTTGTGTGTATATATATACACACACACATATGTATATGCGTGTATATTCTTTTGATTGTGGTAAAATACAGATAACAAAACATTTGCCATTTCAACAATCTTCACATGTATAGCTGTGACACTGCATTCATCATGTTGTTCAACCATCAGCATTAACTGTTCTCAGATTTTTCCATCGCTCTTAACAGAAGCTGGAGCTCATATTTTGATGGAGGGAGACAGACTAAGTAAAGCAACTGCTAAATAAGATAATGACACATTGTGATGAATGTTGTGAACAGATCAATAAGGGCGAAGATAGAAAATAATTGGGTGGTAGTGGTTGGGGTCCCTGGGTGGCGCAAATGGTTTGCGCTCAACTACTAACCTGAAGGTTGGCTGTTTGAACCAACCCAGGGGTCCCTCGGAAGAAAGGCCTGGCAATATGCTTCTGTCAAGATTACAGCCAAGAAACCCTCTGGGGCAGTTGTACTCTGCCACGTGGAGTCGCCATGAATGGGAATTGAGTCAATGGTTTGGTTGGTTGTTGGGCATCTACTGTCCACAGAGAGTTCCACGTCCAAAGGATGGGGAGGGAACCAGCTGTGCGGAGGCTCTGGGCAGAGTTCCAGGGAGAGTGAGCAACATGTGCAGAGGTGGGAAAGAGGTTGGCATGCTGGTAACACCAGGAAGGCAGGTGAGGAAGCTGGAGCAGGGTGAGCGAGGGGAAGACTGGGAGGAGATAATGTTGGATGGATCGGCAGGAGCCAAATCCTATAGGGCAGTGATTCCAAACTTTTTGGTCTCAGGACCCCTTTACGTGATTAAAAATTACTGAGCACTCCAAAGAGCTTGTATATATGTATATTAAATCCACCAATAATAAAAATATTTACCATATTAGAATTAAAACAGAGGAAAATTTTAAATATTTATCTACTAATAATTCATTTTCCAGTTCCAGTTGCTGTCGGGTCGACTCTGACTCACTGCGCCCCCATGTATGTCAGAGCAAAACTGCTCCCCGTAAGGTTTCCAGTGGCTGATTTTTCAGATGTAGGTCTCCAGGTCTTTCTGCCAAGGAGGCTTTGGGTGGACTTGAATTGCCAGCCTTTTGGTTAACAGCCGAGCACGTTAACCGTTTGTATCACCCAGGGACTCCCTAATTTTTCATACTGTTTATTAATTCGTGATTAATAATTATATAATAATAATAGAATGATAACTTATTTTTCATAAACATGATAACTTTAATACACTAAATTAATATCGATAGTTAATACTAAAATTAATAATTCATTTACTGGAATTTCACTTACAATAACAATAATAAAGCTATTACATGTTGGCTTAGTTATCTGGTGCTGCTATAACAGAAAAACCGTAAGGGGAGGGTTTTAACAAAGAGAAGTTTATTTCCTTACTATAAAGTAGGCTAAAAGTCCAAATTCAGGGTGTCAGCTCCAGGGGAAGGCTTTCTCTCTCTTGGCCTTTTCATCAGTGTTCCCCCAGACTAGGAGCTTCTCGGCTCAGGGACCCCGGTCCAAAGGACGCGCTCTGCTCCTGGCACTGCTTTCTTGATGGTATGAGGTCCCCTCTTCTCTCTGCTCACTTCTGTCTTTTATATCTCGAGAGATTGCCTCAGGACACAATCCAGTCTTGTAAATTGAGTCCTGCCTCACTAATGGAACTGCCGCCCATCCTCCCTCATTAACATCATAGAGGCAGGATTTACAACATACAGGAAAATCACACAGTACGGGGGAATCATGGCCCAGCCAAACTGATACACGCATTTTTGGGGGCACATAATTCAATCCATGACACACGTTAACCTAAACGATGTAAGTTTTATGAAAAAGAACTATTTTCCAACCCCCCAACCCTCAAAAAAAAAAAAAGAAAAAATTTAGTGAGAAGAGTGGCCCTGTTCTACATTTTGGCCAGTCTCTCGAATGTCCAACGTCTGGCTTTTGAGAAGACGGTGGTTTCTCCTCTCTCTTCCTGTGTTCATTCAGTCACATAATCATGCCTTGTCACCTCTTAAAAACTCCACTGTCCACTCCAGTGGAAATGAGAGTGAAGAAAAGCAAGTAACATCTTAGCATTATTATTAAAAAGGTACACAGGTGGCACAGTGGTTAAGCACTCGGCTGCTAACCGAAAGGTCAGCTGTTTGAACCCACTAGCTGCTCCCTGGGAGGAAAGACCTGTGATCTGCTCCTGTAAAGATTACAGCCTAGGAAACCCAGTGGAGCAGTTCTAGCCTGTAACACATGGGGCCACTGAGTCAGAATTGACTCGATGGCAACAGATCTGGGTTTTTTTTTGTGGTTGTTGTTATTAGTAAAAGGAGTCCCTGGGTAGCACAAACGGTTAAGCATTGGTCTGTTAACTGAAAGGTTGTCAGTTCAAACCCACCTAAAGACACCTCGGAAGAAAGGCCTGGCAATCTGCTTCCGTAATGATTACAGCCAAGAAAACCCATAGAACTGTTCTACTCTGCAACACACGGGGTCGCCATGAGTTGGAATTGACTTGATGGCAACGGGTTTGGGTTTTTTGTTTGTTTAATCTTTATGGAAGCAGATTGCCTGGCCTTTCTTCTGAGGCACCACTGGGTGGGTTCCAACCTCCAACCTTTAGGTTAGTAGCTGAGAGCAAACATTTGTGTCACCCAGGGACCCACTCCAAAAGATCACAGCCATTGAAATCCGTATGGAGCACGGTTCTACTCTGACACATCTGTGGTCGCCGTGAGTCAAAATCGACTCAACTGCAGCGGGTTAAAAGTGGCACAGATCTGGGGGCCAGGCCAAAATTCCGAATAGGGTGGCACACCATGGAGATGTCTAGGAATGTAACGATAAGCTCTGTGAGTCCAGCGCTCCAGGGACAGGCCTGGGCTGGTATGTCAGACTGGGCGTGGACAGCTAGGGAGGCTGTTTAAAACCAGGGGAGGGGCTGAGGCCGCAAGGCTGCGCCCAGAAACTGCTTCCATAACGATTATAGCCCCAGAGAGACAAGGCAGGGGACCTCAAAGTGTGGTTCTCCACCCCCCCACCCCCCGAGCAGCTGTTGTTAGCTACTGTAGAGTTGGCCCCCAACTCATTGCGCCCCCGTGTGTTACAAAGTAGAACCACACCATAGTGTTAGGAGCCCTGGTGGTGCAGTGGTTAAAGCGCTTGGCTGTAAACCATAAGGTCGGCGCTTCAAACTCACCAGTGATTCAGCTAGAGAAAGACCTGACGATCTGCTTTCGTAAAGATTCCGGCCAAGAAAACCCTATGGAGCAGTTCTACTCTAACACGTGGTTCCCAGGAGTCGGAATTGACTGGAGGGCAATGGGTTTTTTGTTTTTTTTTTATGGATGTGACACAGTTTGTTGTCCATTCACCTGTTGAGGGACACCCTGGGGCAACCTGAGTTTTAACAATCCCCCCAGGTGACTCTGATGCAGGCTTAAACCATACCCACTCTCTTTCCTCTTCCCTCACCCTGCCAGGTTCACGCGTACATCATCAGCTACCTGAAGAAAGAGATGCCCTCAGTGTTTGGGAAGGAGAACAAGAAGAAGCAGCTGATCCTCAAGCTGCCCGTCATCTTTGCTAAGATTCAGCTGGAGCATCACATATCTCCTGGGGACTTTCCTGATTGCCAGAAGATGCAGGTGGGAGCCTGCCCAGCAGGGGGCGGAAGGGAGGACGGCAGCCTCACTTTCTGTGAGCTCCAGGCTGGGACCTCAGAAGATGAAAGGATGGGTGGGAGATTCGGGAAAGCACCTCCTGCACCACGGGGTGTGGCTTTGTGAGTTAGGATAAGCGAATGAAGAAAAACCAAAAAACCAAACCCACTGCCATCAAGTTGGCTCATAGTGACCCCATAGGGCAGAGTAGAACTGCCCCACAGGCTTTTCCAAGGCTCTAATCTTTACGGAAGCAGACTGTCACATCTTTCTCCTGTGGAGCGGCTGCTGGCTTCAAACCACCAACCTTTTGATTAGTAGCCAGGTGCTTAACCACTGTGCCACCAGGGCTTCTTAAGCAAATGAAGTGAAAACCCAAAATAACTGGGTGACGTAAACAGTTAGAAGATTGACTACGAACTAAAAGGTTGGCGGTTCAAGTCCACCCAGAGGCATCTTGGAAGGAAGACCTGGTGATCTACTTCAGAAAGATCACAGCCATTGAAAAAACCCTGTGGGGCATAGTTCTACTCTGACACGCCGGGGGTCACCATGAGTTGGAGTTGACTCGATGGTCACTGATACAGTTAAAACAGAGGTTTAGTTCTCTCATGAACGTCCCAAAGGTGGTCCAGGGCTGATCTGGCTCTTTACAGAGGCAGGGACCCAGCTGTCATATTTCTCCTTCATGTCTGCCCTCCGGTGCCAAGAACACCTCATGGTACAGAATGACTGTGGAAACTCCAGCCATGGTGTCTGCATTCTAGCCAGTAAGAAAGGGGGGAGGGGCAAAGAGAGAAGGGTACAGTCTCTCTCTTTAAGGACACTTTCTAGAACAAGGATATTCAATAGTACTTTTTAGGATGGTAGAAATGTTCTATGCAGCACTGTTCGATAGAACAGCATTGGTGGCTCAGTGGTGAAATTCTTGCCTTCCATGGGGGAGACCCAGGTTCGGTTCCCAGCCAATGCACCTCATGCACCGCCACCACCCATCTGTCAGTGGAGGTTTGTGTGTTGCTATGATGCTGAACAGATTTCAGCAAGCTTCCAGACTAAGGCAGCCTAGGAAGAAAGGCCTGGTGATCTACTTCCAAAAATCAGCTAGTGAAAACCTTGTGGATCACAGATTTCAATCCCAACCAATCCTGGGAATGGTGCAGGACCGGACAGTGTTTAGTTCTGTTGTGCATGGGGTCACCATAAGTACTGGGCTCACTGGATGGGAGCTAACAACAACAGCCACATGTGAGTAAACCTCTTGCCCGTAAGTCGATTCCGACTCATAGCAACCCTGTAGGAAACAGAGTAGAACTACCTCATAGGGTTTCCAGGGAGCCGCTGGTGTATTTGAACTACCGACCTTTCGGTTAACAGCCAAGCTCTTAACCCCAGTGCCACCAGCGCTCCCACATGGGACGACTGGGCCCTTAATATGTGGCTGATGAAGTTTAAATTTTATTTAGTTTTAATTGATTCAAATTAAAGTACCCAAACGTGGCTAGCAGCTACTGTATTGAACAGGGCAGTTCTGTTAGCTGCCCTTGCAACTTGTGCTTACATCCGATTGGCTAGAACTTAGTCACATGGCCATGACTGGCTGCAAGGGATACTGGGAAATGTAGTCTTTCCTCTCGGGGGCCAGGTGCCTGGGTAACGTTTAGGGATTCCAGTACCGAGGAAGAGGGGACAAATGGATAATGGGCAGCCACTGGGAGGTGCCCTGCATGTCTGGACCTAGGATTTCCAGTGTTGGGGGAAAGCACCGGATCTGGCAGTGTTGGTGGAAACATCGCTGCAGTGACCAAATGAATACGGAGGGCAGAGGTCTGGCCGGGTTCAGGCATGGAGGCAGGGGACTAGCCTCCTGGCCCAGGCCTCTTCTCAGATTGAGTTATGCTGATAGTCAAAGCCCGCGACTTCTGGGTCTGAGAAGGTTCCGTCCCAAGACTCTGAGGGCAGTGGTGTCACTAGGGGGATGGAGGGGGTGCAGACCACACACCTGACACTGTCAGAGGGGGTGACACCAAAATGACCCCAGGGTCTGCGGTGGTGGTGGGTGGGCCAGTGCTGCCAGGGGAGGAGCCACCAGGTGTTTCCCAGGTGTCATACGGCACGAGGGCCCCAGGGATGGCAGCCCCTTACTCCTCGGTGCCCTCATCTCTCCCCGACAGGAGCTGCTGATGGTGCATGACTTCACCAAGTTCCACTCGCTGAAGCCAAAGCTGTTGGAGGCGCTGGACGAGATGCTGACGCACGACATCGCTAAGCTCATGCCCCTCCTGCGGCAGGAGGAGCTGGAGAACACCGAGGTGGGCGTGCAGGGTGGCGCCTTCGAGGGCACCCACATGGGCCCCTTCGTGGAGCGGGGGCCCGATGAGGCCCTGGAGGACGGCGAGGAGGGCTCGGATGATGAGGCCGAGTGGGTGGTGACCAAGGACAAGTCCAAGTACGACGAGATCTTCTACAACCTGGCGCCTGCCGACGGCAAGCTAAGTGGCTCCAAGGCCAAGACCTGGATGGTGGGCACCAAGCTGCCCAACTCGGTGCTGGGCCGCATCTGGAAGCTGAGCGATGTTGACCGGGATGGCATGCTGGACGACGAGGAGTTCGCCCTGGCCAGCCACCTCATCGAGGCCAAGCTCGAGGGCCACGGGCTGCCCACCAACCTGCCCCGCCGCCTCGTGCCACCCTCCAAGCGGCGCCACAAGGGCTCCGCTGAGTGAGCCGTCCACTGGCCCTTCCTCCCTCCTGCCCGGCTGTGGCTCCCCAGCTCTGGTCAGCTGCACACACACCTCTTCCCTGACCCACACGCCTCTGCCTGCCTGCCCTGCCCAGCTCCGCTGTAAAGACCAGGGGATCTCCCTACCCCCTACTCCCAGACACCCAGGTCGTAGCATCTAGTGGGGGCCAGGGGCGGGGCAAGACCTCTCTGCCTGCCCTTCTGTCTGTCCTTGTACCTCCACTCTCACATACCCTTAGGCACGTCAAACCACCAGCATACACACAGACACAGACACACACAGGCAGCCACCATTCCTCAGTCATTGACGTATTTATTGAGCACTTACTCTGTGCCGGGCCCTGTTCTAAGTGCTGGGGATAAGAGCAAAGAACCAAGAAGACAAATGTGTCTGCCTGGTGGTGCTGACATTCTCAGGAGGAAAGGGCACCGTTGTAACTACACACATGCGTGCCCACGTACACACACACACACACACACATGCATGCCCCTGTGCGCACACACGCACTGCCCTAACCAGTGGGACCCTGGGAAGACCCCCTTGCCTCTCCTCACTAGTGAGCAGCCACTTGGTTGAAATGACTAACAAGCAAGCCCTGGGACCCACTTCCTTCTGCCCAGGCAGGGAAGGACCACCCCACCCCAACCTCAGGCCTCGGGACCATTGGGGGCTCAGAGAGGAGACAAGACCTCCTACTCCCTCTGCTGGCCCTGTCCTCAGCTCTGCCCCCAGCTCCGTCCGGACCGCCCCAAGTCTGGCCTCATCCATTTCTCGACTAAGGATCCCCCTGTGGACAGAGAAGCCCCTTCAGTCCTTGCTCCCCTGCGGCCGCCCCTTCTTGGAGGTCTTCAGCCCTCTGCCCTACCGGCCTGGACTGATGCCCAGCCTGTCCCCGCGGCCCCACTGCAGGCTCCAAATTTTAGCATGCTGGGACCCAGCCTCTCTGCCCACCGTCAGTCCATATTTAAGTAGAACCCTTCCCAGATAGAAAGGTCTCCGTCTGTATTTTAGATCCCCTTTCAGGAATGTCACGGGGGGGGGGGGGTTCTCGGTGCTACAGCCCGCCCCCTCCCTAAAGGGACGTCTCAGCCCCCACGCGTTTTCCTGCCTTCACCATATATTAGTGCTTGAGCCTGGCGGGGGACCCCATGGAAAGTTGGGGAGAAGAGAAGCAGAGACCCTGCCCCGTCCAGGTTGCTTACGGGGACTCCCACGCCCACCGTGGACCCTCACCCCATGCCCAGGAGGGGCCTGTGAACGAATTGTGTCCCCACAGAGCGAATAAAGCCAAGGCTGCTTCTCCTGTCGGAGTCAGGCTGTCTTGGGGAGGGCTGTGGTGGGGGTTGCTACCCCAAGGGAAGGAAGGCCCTGAGCAGGAGGCGGGGTCCCTCCAAACTCCCAGGGGCAGGGGTGGAGTCCATGACTCAATCCAGCCGAGCCTGGTGATTCAGGCCTGGGCTGGGGGCCAGACCGACATATTTTCCGAAGAAAAGTTACCCTGGGGCCCTCCCAGCGGGACATCCCTCCTTCCCATCACCCGCTGCGAGGGCCTGGGAACTGAGCCCTGGGGCGGGAGGTTGTGTGCGCGCGGGAGCTTGGGCACAACGTGCCACCCCCGCCCCCTGCAACTGGGCACTCTCGCAACCTAGGTACACGACTTCTGACACGTAACACCAGAGACAAACGGGCTCCTTGGGGGGGAGCAGGGGACACTGCCACGAAGACCACCATCATGTGCGCGCGCACGTTCATGTCGTGGGGACTCTCAGGCCTTGCTACGCAGAGAACCCTGGGCTCGCGGCCCCGCGGACTGACCCCCCAGGGCCACACCCACAGCGCCCCGGGACAAGCTCGCTCGCGCGCTCTTCCCACCCACTCTCGCCCCGTTTCGCAGCTCCTGTCGCCCTCTGGCGGACACTCGGGAGCTGGACGGGTTGATCGCCGAGACACCTCCTTTACACTCTCTGCCCGAGGTGTACGTGCTCAGGCGTCAGTTCCACAATTCAGTGCCTATCACCTTGCTAACTCTCTGCGCAGGGATCCAGGAGCGTCAGCTGTGTGACCCTCGCATAGCGCCTTCCCTCTCTGTGCCTCTTTCCTTATGAGTGGCGAATGGCCTTTCTGAGGCCCTGGATTCCTTTGGATGGTTGCCAGGGTCCAAGGGCCTCTGAGCTTCCTTCCTTATTTGTAAATAGCAAAGATTAGTTAATTAAAAGATGAAGTCGCAAGGGGGCGAGGCAGTAACAATAGCTACCATTTAGATGCCAGGCACGGTCTTAAGTGCTTTACATGTTGTTGTTAGGTGCCGTGCACAGCGACCCCATGTGATAGGACAGAGCTGCCCCATAGGGTCTCCTAGGTGGTAGTCTTTATAGAAGATCTCCAAGTCTTTCTCCCACTAAGTTACTGGGTGGGTTCAAACCACCAACCTTTCGGTTAGCAGCCAAGCACTTAACAAGTTGCACCACCAGGGCTCCTTATAATCACACTAGGCAAATGTAATAGTACACCCCCATTTTACAGAAAACCGAGACACAACGAAGTAACCTGCCAAAAGTCTGTACTTCCAGGGTTCCAATAGCATACATTTCTCACATCCGTTGAGTAGAACTTATGTGCGGCCAACCTGGACATTCTTAAAGTTCTTTGATTTTCAAGACTGTAGGATTGGAACACTGAGAGGTCAAAAGTTCTAAAATTGGGAAGTGTCTTGTGCCGCATCTGCCACAGACGGTTGATTTTTCTTTTTTTAAGCAAACGAGATTACAGTAAAAAAGAAATTATCTTTAATAATAATAGTCATCATCTTGACCAAAGATCCAAGGCCGCTAAAAACAGTATCTTGCTTAGGAGAAGAGTCGAGAACCTCGAACCCGCAGCTGCCAGGAAACGTGCAGATTCCGCCGCACAGACAGGAAAAGGGAGGAGCCATTTACCCTTTACCAAGATGGCAGCCTCATCGCCTCTCCTGGACGCCAGTAACTTTACAAAGATGGCAGCCACCGGAAGTAGGTCACGGGCGTGGGAGGGAGATCTGCGCGCGCACGCCCCCAACCGGATCTCGGGGCGCTGGTGACCGGATTCTTCCTTTAACAAGATGGCGGCGGGAAGCAGTGGCGGTGGCGTGAGACCGTGCTCGAAGAGCGCGGCCGATTCCGGCTTCCTGGGGCTGAGGCCCACTTCGGTGGATCCGGCGTTGAGGCGGCGGCGGCGAGGCCCACGAAATAAGAAGCGGGGCTGGCGGCGGCTTGCGCAGGAGCCGCTGGCGCTAGAGGTAGATCACTTCCTGGAGGACGTGAGGCTGCAGGAGCGCACACGCGGGTACGTGGGGCGGGACTTCCGGGACTCGTGGGGTTTTGTGCTGCTCGTGCTTGGGGGACTTTTGGGGGACTTCTGGTGGGGGGAGGCGGGATCATCTGTCTGAGCACCGCTGGGGAAACTGAGAGGGTGGGCTGGGGACTGTGGATGAGAAGTTGGGGGACATCTGTTCGGCTTGGTAGTGTTCCCAGATTTGCAAATAAAAACACAGGGTGGACAGTTAAATTTGAGGTTCAGATGAACAATTTTTAATATAAGTAAATGTTGTAAACTTATTTATGTGTTTGTGTTAGGAATGTTCTTAATACAAGTAAGCGAATGTTGTTAGGTGCCGTCCAGTCGATTTCGACTCATAGCCATGTGGAACTGCCCCATAGGGTTTTCTAAGCAGTAACGTTTATGAATATGAAAAATACTGCACGAAACGTATAGTAGAAAGAGTGTTCTTTATTTATATGAAATTCAGGTTTAACTGGACATAGTGTATTTTATCTGGCAACCCTAGCTTGATGTGGCTTAACTGTTAAGTTTTGGTAAACTGAGGAGGGAGCCCCGGGGTGGTTCAGAGCGTTAACACTCGGCTGCTAATGCAAGGTTGGAGGTTTGAGTCCACCCAGAAGCACCTCGGAAGAAAGGCCTGGTGATCTACTGCCAAAAAAATCAGCCATTGAAAACCCTGTGGAGCGCTCATGGGGGGCCGCCATGAGTCAGAATCAACTCCACAGTTGATCAGACTAAGGGGAGAGGTTTTGTTTTTGGATTTTATTTATTATGTTGCTGAGATTATACACAGCAAAACATACACCAATTTAACGATTTCTACATGTATAACTCAGTGACTGATTACGTTGTTCAAGATGTGCAACCATTCTCACCCTCTTCTGAGTTCTTCCCCCGTTAACATCAACTCACTGCCCCCCTAAGATTTCTGTCTAATCTTTCAAGTTGCTGTTGTCAGTTGGAGTATAATGCTCAAGGCAGATATTCTTTACTAGTTAAGCTAAACTGCTGTTTGGTTTTTAAGAAGACTTCAGGGGATATTTTTGGTTTAAGATTTAAAGATGATCTCAGGGCAATAGTTACGGGGGTTCCTCCCATCTCCATGGCTCCAGAAAGTCTAGATTCCATGAGAATTTGAAATTCTGTTCTGCATTTTGAGGGTAGAGGTCTTAGTCCAGAAAGGTCCCCTGGTGGGAAGAGGGGTGTGAATGAGATTAAGAGGAAGATTGGGCCCTAAGGGGTTAAACCCGATCCTTCCCTAACTTCTCTGCCTGACACTCTGCTTTTCATCTTCCAGTGGCTTGGTGTCAGAGGCCCCTGATGAAAAACTCTTCTTTGTGGACACTGGCCCCAAGGAGAAAGGTGAGGAGGCGGCTTCGTGGTGGTGTTTGGTGGTTATCTAGCCTACCGTAGCCTCTGATAGGCTCTGTGTTAATGAGATAACTTGGAAGAATCCACTTGAGCGCCCACTAAATGTAATCAAATGTATTTAATATAAACAAGAAGACCACCAGTGAGCAGAAAGCGAGCTGGAGATTAACTTAAGGAGTCAGATCTTCTGTAAGACATCAGAGCTGTCAATACACAGGTAAGCCACATGGAGGTCTGCCTTGATGTGTAGGTTAGAAATACACCAGGAGTTCTGCCGCTGACTTGCAGAAGAGCAAGTCAAAGCTCTGGTTTAAGAAGTGAGACCTGCTTCAGTTAATAAGATGTTTTGAAAACAAGAGGATCTATTTTAACCACTAGACAAGAAGCTAGTCATGATGTGCCTGCTTTATTTTGCCAGAAAACAAGGTCGGGACCTGGTGCAGCAAGTGGACAAGAAGCAAGTTAGGGATTGCTTTAATGCGTCATGGGACTTCAAAACAATACGTAGAAAAACAGTTGAGAACAGGTGATCTGCTTTAAAGAGGAGACAGAAAACAAGCTGGAGTCCTTGGGTGGTGCAAACGTTTACGCGCTTGGCTGCTAACCGAAAGATTGGAGGATTTTGTCCACCCAGAAGCTCCTTGGAAGGAAGGCCTGGCAATCTGCTTTTGAAAAACTAGCCATTGAAAACCCTGTGGAGCACGGTTCTACTCTGACACACATGGGGTCAACATGAGTTGACTTGATGGCAGCTGGATAGAAAACAAGCTAAGGGGCATGCTCTAGCAGAAAGCTTGCTAGCTTTTTTTTTTTTTTTTTTAAATATTATGCTTTTCATGAAAATTTGCACTGTAAGTTAGATTCCCATTTTACAGTTTCTGTACAGGTTGTTCAGTGATGTTTACATTTGTCACAATGGGTCAACATTGTCTTTAATTGCGGTCTGGTGTTTCCGTTTCCATGCTCTAGTTTCCCTGCCCCTTTATCTTCTCATCTTTGCTTTACAGTGATTGTTGACCTTTTGGTCTCTTATAGATGGTCTTTTAGTAGGACGCAATACTCCAGGTACTATGCTTTATTTTGTGTGCTGATTTGTGTGTGCCCTAAAGGGTGATCTGAGGATAGTTTCGGTTCAAGGTTTAAAGAGCATCTCAGGGCGATAGTCTCAGGGAGTCCTCTGGTCTCAACTGGTCTAGTAAGTCTGGACTTTTTAAGAATTTGCGTCCTGTTCCATAGTTTTCTCTCCTTCTGTCAGGGTTCTTCTATTGTGGCCCTGATCAGAATGGTGGGTAGTGGTAGCAGGGCACCATCTAGTTTTTCTGGTCTCAGGGTAAATGAGGTCATGGCTGGTGTATGCAGTTAGCCCTGTAGGCTATTAAATCCGATAGTTTTAATGAGCAAAACAGCAAGCTGCTTTAACAGTGGGCTCCTTCTTTGAGCTTGCATTAAAGCAGCAAGAGCTGACCCATTGCCGTGGAGTCGATCCTGACTCATAGCGACCCTGTAGGGCAGAGTAGAACTGCTCCGTAGGGTTTCCAAGGCTGTAATCTTTATGGCAGTAGACTGCCACATCTTTCTGCCACAGAGCGGCTGGTAGGTTCGAACACTGACCTTTCGGTTCATAGCCAAGCGCTTAACCACTGGACCACCAGGGCTCCGGGGGTCTGTTTTAATAAGGGGAGAGCACCTGTCTCGGTGAGCAGACAAGCAGTCTGAGGACTTGCTTGGAGGTGTAGGAGATTGAATGAGCAGGTCAGGAATGGTTATTAAAGAAGTCAGCTTTAACAAAAATGAGGAGATTTGGTGTTTGAACAGAAAGGGAGGAGGTCAGGGCCCTGCCCTAATGAATAGGTGAGTGAGTAGGTGGAGTCTGCTCACGTGAGTCAGGAGTCCTTTAGGGAGCTGAAAAGAGGTAGTTTACAGATTCCACTTTAGTAAAAGAGAGAAGGTTGAAAGATAGTGGTGATCATAAGCATTCACAGGTGAGACTGTGCTTTGTGCTCCTAAATAATTCAGTCCCCACAGCACCTTATGAGCCAGGTATTCATATTCTCAGGAGTCCCTGGGTGGCGCAAATGTTTAAGTGCCCGGCTACTAACCAAAAGGTTGGTGGTTCAAATCTACTCAGAGGCACCTTGGAAAACAGGCCTGGTGATCTGCTTCTAAAAGGTCACAGCCGTGAAAACACTGTGGAGCATGGTTCTACTCTGCACACGTGGGGTTGCCGTGAGTTGGAATCAACTCGATGGCAATGAGTTTGAATCTTGCGGAAGTAGGTTGACAGGCCTTTCTTCTGCATTGCCACTGGGTGAATTTGAACCGCCAAACTTGAGACTCGTAGCCAAGCTGCAAACCGTTTGCACCACCCAGGGACCTTGCATGGCCATTAAAAACCCTACGGAGCACAGTTCTACTCTGCAGCATGTGGGGTCGCCATGAGTCGGAATGGACTTAAAGGCAGCTGAGTGGCTGGCATTTGTATTCTCACGGTGACACAGAGTAGTGAAATCACTTGCACGAAGTCCCCCAGTAAGCAGGTGGGTAAGGACTCTGGCCTAGTGTGTTCTCATATGGAGTCCTTTTAACGGTCAGGCTTTAGAAGTAAAAGGTGGAGGAGGCTGTGCTGAGAATTGTCCATCTTGTGGTCCTCCATGACCGCCTGCTCTTCTCCTCATGCACGTTCCTGGTCCTGTGGCTGTTTCCCTGCTGCTGTGTCTGGGACACCTTCATGTGCAGGGCCATTGCTCAGACTCCCACTGTGTTCCCAGCACAGAGCCTGCCTCCTGCTGGCCCAGAAAGGGGTGTGGCTCATAAGTTGGGCAGCCTTGAGCCTTGCCCTGGGGGCCTCTCCCCTCAGGTGGGGGCCTGGCGTCAGCCTGGAGACCTCCCAGTCTGTCCTGGGGTGCAGGTGTGATGGCTCTGCTGGAGCCCGGATGGGGGAGGCATCTTGGGCTGCGGGAGGGCTGAGGCCTTGCCTCTCCCTTCTCCCACTGCCAGACCTGAAGAAGAGGAGCAAAGGCCAGAAGAAGTCAGTCCTCCTCAAGAAACCCCTCCGGATTGACCTCACCCTTGAGAACACATCCAAGGTCCCTGCCCCCAAAGAGTGAGTGTCCTCCACCCCTGACCCTCCTTGCCCACCAGGCCCCAGCCTTGTGCCCTTCTCCACAGCAGCCCCTACCTACTGCTTGGCCCTAAAGGGATTCTGGGGTGGAGGGGGGTAGGTGAGAGTCATGGGCAGGGTATCAGATTTGGGCTTTGGAAAACTCTGGCTGCCGGATGGAGTGCAGATTGGAGGGAGTAAGCCTGGAGGCCTGGGTGCTGTGGCCAAGGCCAGTGAGGATGAGGGTCAGGACCAGGCCTGGGGCTCTCGGGGTGGAGAGGAGAAGGGATGGGGCGGAGCCTCATATAGGAGGCAGGCCAACAGGCTGAGTGATTGGCCACTGGAGAGGGGAAGGGAAGCTTCCCCAGACAGGGTGGATGGGGGTAGGGTGACTGGGTGATGGGGTATGCGAGGTAGGGAGCTGGGAGAAGGGCTGGGTTCGGGGGTGATGCAGAGGTGGATTTGATGTGTCAGGCGCCTGGGCGACAGTGAGGGTCCGGGAGGCTGTTGTGTTGGCCAGTCGGGGGCTCAGGTGTCTGAAGCTGGGGCATGGTGTGGGGAGTGAGAGGGGCCGCCTTTTAGGGGGCTCTTGGGAGAGGGGATGCTGGAGAAGGAGCTGCGGAGTGGTGGTGGGGGCTGGGCGGCAGGGTCAGTGAGTGGTGCCAGGGGATCCTGACCCACCTGCCTCACCGACCTGCCTCTCCCCGACCCAGCATCCTTGCCCACCAGGTCCCCAACGCCAAGAAGCTCAAGCGGAAGCAGCAGCTATGGGAGAGGCTGGCCAAGCAGGGTGAGGTGCCCCGGGAGGTGCGCAGGGCCCAGGCCCGGCTCCGCCACCCCCCAACTGCCAAGGCCAAGCCTGGGCCACAGGACACCGTCGAGCGGCCCTTCTACAATCTCTGGGCCTCAGACAGTGAGTGACCCTGCTCTCACCTTGGGGTGGTGGGTAAAGGCTGCCGTGGGCAGTTGTGCAGGTCGTACTGCACAAGAGCCCCACGTCTGTGGGGCTGCCCTGTGGGCATTGCTTTGATGATGATCTAACAGTCAGGTGTCTTGAGGTAGTGCTGTTTTCACATCTGCTCCTCAGCCTTGGGTCTCTGCATTCTGGATGCTGTCCAGACGCTGTTTGCCCTGTCGTTCGAGGCCCCTCGTGGACCATAGTCGGTCCCGCTTAGCTGTGCTTCAATTCCCTTGTTGTTGAAATGAAGGACTGGAGGGAGCTCCTGGGACGTGACCTTTTGCTTTGCTAGAAAGCACCCAACAGCCCCTCCTTGTCTCCGCAGACCCTCTGGATCAGCCGCTGGTAGACCAGGACACCTTCTTCCTGGAGCAGACCAAGAAGAAAGGAGTCAAGGTGGGAACGTGCCACAAGGGTGTGCTGGGTGACTGCAGCTCTGCGGGGGCTGGCGAGTGCTGGGAACTGTCCGGGGTCGGAGATGGGAAGGATGCATTTGGGCCAGAGTCTGCACTTCATAGCCGGGCTCCCAGTGACCAGAACCTCCCTGGGGGCTAGGTTCTCCAGGCTCCAGTTCCAGCCCGGCACTGCTGGTCCCGGGAAGGTGCCTTTACGCCGTCAGGCCTCTGTGCCTTCACCTGTAAGATGCTGTGGTAGCAGTGCTTAGTTTCTGGGGTGGTTGGGAGAATTTAAAGTGCTAACACCAGAAGGGCCCCGCACAGGCCTGGCGGGCAGCAAGCGTGGTAGAAGCATTGCTGTTTCTGTGTTCAGTTGGTAGCTTCCTCCTTCATCTTGAGCTGGTGGAACCCATAGGCTTCAGAGTCTCCTGGGCCCGCCTTCACTCACCCTGCTCCGTAGAGTTTTCCGTGGTTGATTTTTTGGAAGTAGATTACCAGATGCTTCCTTTGAGGCACCTCTGGGTGGACTCGAACTGCCAGCCTTTTGGCTAGCAGCCAAGCTTGTTAACTGCACCACCCGGGGACTTCTAAACCAGTCGCTATCAAGTCGTCTCCGACTCATGATGACTTCATATGTTTCAGAGTAGAACTGAGCTCCAGAGGGTTTTCAATGGCTGAGTTTTTGGAAGTAGATCACCAGGCCTTCCTTTTGAGGCACCTCTGGGTGGACTTGAACCTCCAGCTTTTCAGTCAGCAGCCGAGCGCATTAACTGTTTACCACCCAGGGACACAGCCCCTAAAGAGATGGTGCTAATCAGGGTTAGAGCCCTGGAGGAGGTGAGGGACTGGCTGTGCAGATATCTGAGGGGAGCGTCTTCCAGCATGGGGAACAGCATGTGCAAAGGCTCTGAGGGGGGCCAGCAAGTTCCAGCGAGGAGGCCTGTGTGATTGGGGAGGTCAGGGAGAAAGCCGAGGCTGATGGCAGGTTTTATTTTAAGTGCAGGGAAGCCACCACAGGGTTTTGCACAGGAAGGAGAGCATCTGGGTGGCTGTCCCTGGGAGACTGGATTATAGTGGAGCAGGTGTGCAGGGCCAGGGAAGAGGCGGAGTGACCCAGGACAATATTCTAGGGCAGAAATGCCAGGACTAGCTGGTGGTTTGGGGAGGGGAGAGGAGGGGCGGGGAGACATCCAGGGTAAGCCCCAGTCTTCTGCTCCAGTAGCTGGCGACCAGCAGGGCCTTGGCTGGGGTGGACCGGATAGGGTGGGATTAAGGCGGTGTGAAAGCAACAGGCTGCAGAGCAGTACTAGCCCAACGTGACTTCACCGAGGGCTCTGGTGAAAATGTAGCTTCTGATGAGCAGGTCCCGGGTGGACCTGGGATTCTGCATTTCTCACCAGCTCCCGGGGGTCCGCGGGCCATCCGGAACAGCAAGGGTGTCGACACTGCAGTGGCCTTGGTCACCTTCATCAGCCTTGCGCTGCTGAGAGACCAGGTAGCCCCACTTGCTTTGTAAGCAGGGGCGCGGATGGCAGGGGCTGAAAGCAAATCAGGACCTACCTCATCGTCTCCTTTCTTGCAAGTGTCACCAGTCCAGCCCTCAGCACCGTAGGGTAGTGTGTGGCCTCTTCCTAGGAAAGGCCGGCGAGGTTCCGCCTCAGGAACCCACTCATCCTCAGCTGTGCAACCCCTCGGCCGCCAGATATCCCTTGTTCAGGATGCTGCTGGGCTTTGGGCAGGCTCCCAGGCTCCATGGTGAGGGCCCACATGGCTCCTCACTGCCTCTCGAGCCTGGAGTGAGCACCACGAGTTGTGGAACTGGAGTCACAGGGCTCCTGGGCCTCACCCTGCCTGGCCTTGTCTTCCTCCAGCGGCCACAGCGTCTCCTCACCAAGCCCTCCCAGGTGCCTGCCGTGGAGGTGACGCCCGCTGGAGCCTCCTACAACCCGTCCTTCGAGGACCACCAGGTACGCAGCGCTGGCCACGTCGGGGTGTGGAGACAGGACAGATGGGAGGTGAGGTGGGTTAGGACTCAGTACCACCCAGGAGAAGGCCCTGGAGTCAAGCGCCTCAAGTCCTACTCCTGCTCCCTCAGGCCCTGCTCCGGGCGGCCCACGAGGTCGAGCTGCAGCGGCAGCAGGCGGCACAGAAGCTGGAGCGGCAGCTGGCCCTGCCCACTGCTGAGCAGGCTGCCACCCAGGTGAGCCCTGCCTATCCCCACCCTCCCTCTCTGCCCACCTCGCTCTCCGCCCTGACTCTCTCCCCCACCCCCAGGAGTCCTCGTTCCGGGAGATGTGTGAGGGGCTGCTGGAGGAGTCGGATGGGGAGGGGGAGCCGGGGGAGAGCCAGGGGCCCGAGACTGGAGGAGACCAGGCTTTGCCCGCATCCCCCCGCCTGGCCACTGCTGAGAAGAAGACGGAGCAGCAGCGGCGCCGGGAGAAGGCTGCCCGGACCCTGGTGAGCACCATGGGCTCGGGATGAGTCCCTGCCGCCTGCAGCCTGCCTTCCAATCCCCACAGCCTGCTTTCTGTGCTGTTTGGGGTTCTACTTTGTCGCCTGGGGACTATTCCCAGTGTCCTCCAGGTGGCCACCAGGCACCACTCCGGGCTCAGGGGTTACAGCAGGGACCCCACTAGAGGAAGCTCTTGCTGAGGAGGTGGGGCTTACGGACCCCAGACAGACAGATGGATGACAAGGTAGTTGCGGAGAAAACCTGCTGTGGAGAAGCTAGGGCAGCCAGCGTGCCGCCTGGGGAGCGGGTTGGTGGGGAAGGCCTCCTGGTGAAGGGGCCCAGAGTGGAGGGGAGGAGTGAGCCCCCGACCCCCTGGTCCCTCCCACAGCGGGTGCAGCGGGCTGCACAGCGGGCCGCCCAGCTCCGGCACCAGCAGCTCTTCCGGCTGCGCGGGATCAAGGCCCAGGTGGCGCAGCGGCTGGCGGAGCTGGCAAGGCGGCGGGAGCAGCGGCGGTTGCAGCGGTTGGCTGAGGCGGACAAGCCCCGCAGGCTGGGGCGGCTCAAGTGAGGCCCCTGGGAAGCCAGGCTGGGAAGGGAGACCCAGGGTGGGAGACCAGAAGGGGGCCTGAGGGATGGCTGGGAGGGGACTCTGTGGGTGGGGGAAGGCCAGGATGGGGTCCCGGAGGCAGGGAAACTAAAGGAGGACGGGAGGGGGGTGGGGAGTTCACCAGGCAGGAGGTCTCAGGGCTCCGTTGCCCACCTCTGGTGCCTAGTCCTGCCTCTGCTCGGGCAGTGCTCCCCTGGGAGGTGGCATCTCGTCTCCCTGTAACCCTGCTGTTTGGGGCCCCATACTAGCGCACTCCTCCCAGAGGGGCTCTGGGCTCTGAGTGGGGCTGTGCCATGGGCTGGTCCTGAACCCCACTGCCCTGTACTCTCCAGGTATGAGGCCCCTGACATCGATGTGCAGCTGAGCTCGGAGCTGTCAGACTCGCTTCGAACCATGAAGGTACCTGCCATGGTGGGCGGGGTGGGGGGGCCTGGGGCTGTGGGGACACTGTGCCCGCTGATGATACCCATCCTTGCTCCCCGTGCCCCCCGCCAGGGCTGTGGGCGACACAGTGGCTCCCCTGGGCTGGCCGGTTGGGCCATTGCCCGGGGGCTGAGGGCACAGGCTCCAGAGATGGGGTGCCAGCGGGGAGAGATGGGGTGGTTTGGGCCTAGGTACATAGGAGGCACTTGCTCCCAGCCCCTGCCCTCCCCAAATCTCACCCTCTTCGATCCTCAAGGGGTCTTTTTTATTTTAAAAAGTATTTTGTTATCTTTCTGGTGAAAGTTTATGCAGTAAACTAGGTTCCTTTTGGCAGTTTCTACACAAGTAGTTCAGTGACATTAGTTATGGTTTTCCACAATGTGTCAACGTTCTCTTTGGGTTCTGGTTGTTCCATTTCCAGTACTCTAGTTTCCCTGCTTCCTTATTTTCTCATCTTTGTTTTAGAGTAAATGTTGATCTTTTGGTCTCATACAGATAGTTTTTTAGTAGGGGACTGTTCTCATGGGTAGTATTCTTATTTTGTGTGCCACTCTGTTATTTCACTAAAAGGTGACCTCAGGGAATAGGTGTTGGTTCAAGGTTTAAAGAGTATCTGCGGGCGATAGTCTCTGGTCTCAACTGGTCCAGTAAGTCTGGCTTTTTTTAAGAATTTGAGTTTTGTTCTACATTTCTCTCCTGTCCTACCTGGAACCATCTGTAGTGACCCCGGTCAGATGTGTCAATTCTGGTAGCTGGGCACCATCTAGTTCTTCTGGTCTCAGGGTAGATGAGGCTGTGGCTTGTGTAGGCTGTGAGCCTTGTAGACTTGTTTCTTCTCTGAGATTTTGGTTACCCTCTTACTCTTTTGCTCCTGGCAGGTAGAGACCAATACGTGTATCTTAGATGGCTGTTCCCAAGCTTTCAAAGACCTCAGATGCTACTCACCAAACTAGGATACAGAACAGAAACTTTGTGCAATATTTTATGCCAGTTGACTGAGTTGTCCTCAAGGGGTTTTTTTTACAGCACAGACATGCCTCTCAGCTCAGAACCTGGGCTGGCTCCTCGTGCCCCGGGAGGAATCTCAGGCTCCTCTCCAGGCCTGCGGGCTCCAGCCTGGCCTTGTGCTCTGACCAGCTGGGCCTCGTCAGGGCTGTGCACCTTCCCTCTGACCCCTGCTGTGCCCTGTATCTGGCCTCTCTCCTGCGCTTCACCAGCCTCGTTCCTGTTTATTTCTCAAAACAGCTCTTGAGGCTGCTGTGTATGAGTCCTGACCACCCCCCAGGCTTAGTCCCATGCATGCAGAGCCAGCAGGATGGAGGGCCTGGCTGGCAGGGAGGCTGCGGGGGGCTGAACTCTGGCTGGTCACTGTGTAGGGTCAGTGACCTCAGGTCCCACCAGGCCCCCACTGAGGCCTCCCTTTCCTTGTCTTGCAGCCCGAGGGCAACATCCTCCGCGACCGATTTAAGAGCTTCCAGAAAAGGAACATGATTGAGCCTCGGGAGAGAGCCAAGTGAGGCCGGGGCCACCACGGGGGCGCTGAGGGGCAGCTGGGGGCTCCCTCCCACAGCGTGGGGGCTTGCAGGTCACTGACTGCCCTCTCTTCCCTTCCCCAGGTTCAAGCGCAAGTACAAAGTGAAGTTGGTGGAGAAGCGGGCATTCCGCGAGATCCAGTGAGTGCTGCCTCCCTCCCTGGGCCTTGCCCTTGTCCTCTCCAGCCAGGCTCCTCTTGGCTGAGCCAGGAGCACAGCTCCAACTCGCTTAAACAAGAGGAAACAAGCCTTCTCTTTCCCAGTGGGGTTTGTCAGGCCAGGGGCCCTTCCCAAACCCAGCAGCTGTGGGGAGCCACACTAACTTGGGCAAGTCCGGAAGAGGGAGGAGGGCGAAGAGAAACTAAAAGGTCCAAACCAGAGGAGGGTGTACGGCAGGCAAGAACAAGGGGTGCCCTCTCCCCTCATCCACCCTCAGCTCCCTCTTCTCTGTCCCCAGGTTATAACAGCCACTGGATGCCTGCATCCCCAGTCTTTAATAAAGCACCTTCTGACGTCACCTCAGGCTTTGTGTGCAGCGCGCCTCGCTCCTGTGGGCAGCTTCATGCTCTCCTCTTCTCCTCGTGGTCTCTCCATCTCCCACCAGGGCTTGGGGACATAGCTGCAGAGCGCTTATCTCCACCAAGGCCTGTGACCTCAGGGTGGGTCAGATGGCCGTCAGCAGCCGGGGTCCTGGCCCACCCAGGTAGCGGGATGATGGGCAGCCACCCCAGGACTGAGGGGACACTTAAAAGGCAGATAGGGCCGGGTTGAGGATCGACTGGATGTGGGGGGCGAGGGAGGGAGATGGCGAGGTCAACACCTGGATCTCCCACTTGGAAAACAGCCCACTTCTTTCTGCCACAGGATGGGGGTAATGAGAAGCCAGCTTTGATCGCAGTTTTTATGGCATTAATGGTGGTGGTGTCAGCTGCCGTGGCGACCCCATTGTAATGCAGCTGTGTCTGAAGTCCTCTAACTTCACAGGGGGGAAGGAGAATCAGCATCAGCCCCAAGCTGATTCGTTTGATGTGGCGGTCAGACACACCTTCACCCTTCAGACTTTTTACCAGCTCTCCCTGCCATGGCACTCTCTGCTTCTTTGGTGGGTTTGGTAAGTCATTGCAGTGACCACACAAAACTCACAAACCATACTCATAGTTACAGGGCTTATTAGGAAAGCACCCATTACCATCAAGTAGATCCAACTCAGCGACCCTACAGGGCAGAGTAGAACTGCCCCATACGGTTTCCGAGGCTGTAATCTTTACGGAAGCAGACTGCCGCATCTTTCTCCTGGACAGAGTAGAACTGCCCCATACGGTTTCAAGGCTGTAATCTACGGAAGCAGATACCACATCTTTCTCCTGGGCAGTGGCTCGTGGGTTTGAGCTGCTGACCTTTCAGTTAGCTGAGCGCTTAACCACTGGCCTTATTAGGAGAGTAACAAGTTACAATTCATAATCAGGGTCAACTTGCAAGTTACAAGAACAACTCAGGAGACATGATAGTTTGTCGGTCAGGACAGCTTCCAAGCAGGATAGCTCTGAGCTGCTCAGCCACACCCACAGGCGGGCGAGTTCGGGCCTCCGCTGTGGGCCCTGGGCCAGCGTTAAGCTCTTCTGCCTGCGCCATCAAGTGCCTGAGGCACTGCACTCTGCCAGTAAATCTGCCCGAAGGCGCTCAGCTCTCTGGCTTGCGTGTTGGCAAGCCCACTGCAGTTGCCTTACTGTGAAGGCTGAGAAGCTCACAGCCGCCTTACTCTGCAGGACGCGAAGCTCACCACAGCTGTCTTGCACCAGTGGTCTGGTTCTCGCCGCTCGTACTGTCTCGTGCTGTCTCCAGCGTTACAGCTCTTTTTGTCTCCTGGGTCTAGGAGGTTCTCAGTGCAGGGAACCCAGGTCCCAAGGAAGGACATGTTGTGTTACAGGTTCTTCTTGATGGTAGTGAGGTCCTGCCTTTACCTTTGTGGGATCAGCTATTCTAAGCCTAGCAGGATGGCAAAACTGCTTTAGGCTGGGTTCTCTGGAGAAGCAAAACCAGTGAATTGCGTGTGTGTGTGTGTGTTTATATATATGGCAGGCAGTATAACGGAACTGGCTTAAGTCCCAACAACTGGAGGTCAGATGGTGACGAGCTGGATGCAGGATCCAGAGCAAGCAAGAGTGCTTTGCCAGAACGTCCATATATATATATAGGATGCAGGCCACATCCCTGAGGAAACTCCCCTCACAACTGATTGGCTGATGACATGGAGGATGACTACATCATTACAGAAATGCCAAACCACTGAGGATCATGGCCCAGCCACATTGACACACAACCTTAATCATCACTGTTCACCCATTGTCAACTTGGCACCTGTACACATCTTAAACCACACACAATCTCCAAGTAAAGATAATTACAAAGTCATGCTTGGGCCTCACATGATAAAACTAACGTATGTACAAGTGAAAATGCACTAGCCCCATTTACATTTTAAATTTTTTATAAGTGAAGAAAACAAATAGTTGATGCACACATACAAGGAAGAAATACTCAACAATTAACATTCCTCATTTCTGCAACTGGTGGTGTGGTTATAACTGGTATTTAGAACTACCTTCCTCCACCATGCATTATGTACTCCCTTTACCCTCAGTAAGCACGTCAGCTGGTCATGGTTCTTAGCCTGGTGGGGTAACCCAGACCATCCCAGAATGGTCTGGGCCATTAGTAGTCATGTCGGAATTGGGTTGCTGTAGTTTTCCACTGACTTTAATCACGGCATGGTAGTACTAAGAGACACCCTATGGGATCTTCTGTATTCCAGATACACTCTTCTTTGTGTCCATTATGCAACATCAGTCCAATTTCCCCTTGGTAATCAGGGTCAGTTACACCAGTCAATATGGTAACTCCCTTCTTTGCCTGTTGATCCAGAGGCACGAGGAGGCCAAAGTGGCTGGGTGATATTCTTAATTCCCAGTTCAGTGGAATCAGTGTTCTGTCTCCAGGTGGGAGCATTTCTACCTTTGGAACTAAGACCACTACACTTGCAGTGCATAAGGTCTAGGTTCGTGAGGACAGCAAAAAAAATTTGTGAGTGAGTCACTAGTGATTGGTGCCACTTCCATTTCCATCCCTTGATTCCTGGACCCATGCCACCTGGCTATGGGAGAAATAGCACCATATATGAGACACTAGAGCATATACAGCCTCCTGGAGAACATTGCCCCGACCCAGCAAAGTGTTGCCACCTAGCTGGTGCTGTAATTGTGTCTTTAGAAGGCCATTCCATCATTCTATCAAGCCAGCTGCTTCAGGATGTTGGGGAACATGGTAAGAAAGACCAGTGAATTCCATGAGTGTGGGTCCATTGCTGCGCTTCATTTGCTGTGAAGTGAGTCTCTTGATCTGAGGCAATGCTGTGGGATACCGTGACACTGGATAAGGCATTCTGTGAGTCCACAGATGGTAGTTTTGGCGGAGGCATTGCCTGAAGGGAAGGCAAATCTGTATCCAGTGTGTCTATTCCAGTAAGAACAAAAAACACTGCCCTTTGATGATGGGAAGTGGTCCCGTGTAATCAAGAAGCCATCAGGCTGCTGGCTGATCACCTTAATGAATGGTGCCATACTGGGGAGTCTGTGTTGGTCTCTGCTGCAGGCAGAATGGGCATTCAGCAGTGGCTGTAGCCAAGACGGTCTTGGTGAGTGGAAGTCCATGTGGCTGAGCCCATACATAACCTCCATCCCTGCCACCATGGTCACTTTGTTCCAGAGCCCATTAAGCAATGACAGGAGTGACTGGGGGAAATATGACTGGTTTCCACAGAATGTGTCATCCTATCCACTTGATTGTTACAGTCCTCCTCTGCTAAGGTCACCCTTTGGTGAGCATTCACATGAGACACAAATATCTGCACTTTGGCCCATTGAGAGAGGTCTAGCCACATACCTCTTCCCTATACCTCCTTGTCTGCAATTTTACAATCATGTTCCTTCCAAGTCCCTGACCATCCAGCCAAAGAATTGGCCACAGCCCATGAATCAGTATACAGTCACTCATCTGGCCATTTCTCCTTCCAAGCAAAGTGAACAAACAGGTGTACTGCTCGAAGTTCTCCCCATTGAGAGGATTTTCCTTCACTACTGTCCTTCAGGGAGGTCCCAGAAAGGAGCTGTAGTGCTGCAGCTGTCCACTTTCGAGTGGTGCCTGCATATCTTGCAGAACCATCTGTAAACCAGGCATGAGTTTTCTCTTCCTCAGTCAACTGATCATATGGGGCTCCCTATAAGGCCTTAGGTGGAGACTGTGAGAAGGCAGGTAGTGTGACAGGAGTGGAGAGCATGGGCATTTCAGCCACTTCCTCATATAACTTGTGTCTTCAGGTTCTGCTCAGGCCTGATCTCGTATACACTGACTACATTGAATGATGGAGTGCTGCTGTGCATGCCCAACTTTATGACTCTGTGGGTCAGATAACACCCAGTTCATGATGGGCAGCTCAGGCCACATGGTGACTTGGTGGCCCATGGTTAAGCATTCAGTCTCTGCTAAGGTTCAGTAACAAGCAAAAAGCTCTTAAAAGGAGAGTAGTTATCTGCAGAGGATGGCAGGGCTTAGCTCCGAAATCCTAAGGGTCTGCACTGTGATTCACCAATAGGGGCCTGCCAAAGACTCCAAATAGCATCTGTGTCTGCCAATGACACTTCAAGAGCCATTGGATCAGCTGGATCATGTGGTCCAAGTGGCAGAGCAGCTTGCACAGCAGCCTGAACCTGTTGCAGAACCTTCTCTTGGTCTGGGCCCCACTCAAAACCAGCAGCTTTTGGAGTCCCTTGATAAATAGGCTGGAGTAGCACATCCGAATGAGGAATATGTTGCCTCCAAAATCGAAAGAAGCCCACAGTCTCCTTTTTAGTTGTAGGAGGGGCCAGATGTAACAACTTATCCTCCACTTTAGAAGGAATGTCTTGACATGCTCCACACCACTGGACCCCCTAGAAATTTCACTAAGATGGAAGGCACCTGAGTTTTTGTGGAAATAATTTCCCACCATCTCACATGCAAATGTTTTACCAATAAGTCCAGAGTCATTGATGTTTGTTCCTTCCCAGGTCCAATCAATGTAATGTCATCAATGTTATGGACCAGAGTAATGTCTTGTGGAAGGGAAAGGCAATCACGGTCCCTGTGGACTAAATTATGACACAGGGCTGCAGAGTTGATATACCCCGAGGTAGAAAAGTGAAGACGTATTGCTGCCCTTCCCAGCTGAAGGCAAACTGCTTCTGGTGTGCCTTTGAAACTGGAATAGAGAAAAAGACATTGGCCAGATCAACAGCTGCATACCAGGTATCCAAACAAAACCCACTGCCGCTGAGTCATTTCCTACTCATAGGGTCCCTGTAGGACAGAGAACTGCTCCGTAGGGTTTCCAAGGCTGTAAATCTTTATGGCAGCAGACTGTCACATCTTTCTCCCTCAGAGCGGCTGGTGGGTTCGAACCACTGACCTATTGGTTAGCAGCTGAGGGCTTAACCACTGTGCTATCAGGGCTCCTTTAGTCCTTTAGTGAAGGAAAGTACAGTAATTAAAGCTTTTGATACTTATTTCTGGTAGAGTGTGTGTGTGGCTTAAGCTGGAGGTAAAAAGATTCCACTGTGATTCACTTTTACACTCCCAGTTCCTAGTACAGTTTCTGACTCATACATAGCAGGCAGCAGCAAATCCTACTGAATGATGATAATCAGTCAAATGGTGGCTGTTTAGGAGGTAGAAAGTTAAAATGCTGGATTGCAATATAGTCTGGACAAAGGAATGAGGTTTATAGAAAAAAATAATAGCACAGTGGTTAAAGCATGAGCTTTAGTACTGGCTGCTCTGCTGACTCACTGGGTAACCTTAGCTGTTTTAGCTAACTTCTCTGTACTTTATAGATTTCTCACATGTAAAATGCAGATAACAGCACACCTTCGATAGGGTTGTTGAGAGAATTAAATGAGAGAATGCAATTAAGAAGCCCAGTGCTAGGACTGGCGTGGGGTAAGCATCCACTAAACATTAGCCACTACTGCCAAACTGTCTCAGTTATCTTTTGCTGAGTAGCAACGCACCCCACCTATCCCCCTCTACATTTATTGGCTTAAAACAGCAACAATGTATTTATTGTTTTGTGGGTTGACTGGTAGAGTCTTCTGTGGTTCTCACCTGGGATCACTCGTGGTTGTCACAGATAGACTAGGGCTGGATAATCCAAGTGGCCTTACTCATGTGTCTGGAGGTGCTGGCTATCGGCTAAAGCTTTCTCTCCAGGTGGCTAGCCCAGACTTCTTCATACTATGGTCTCAGGGCAGCAAGACAGCAAAAACAGAAGCTGCAAGGTCTCATGAGGCCTAGGTTCAGATGTTATACAGCATTGTTTCTGCCATGTTCTAAAGCTGGAAAGCTGTGTTTGTGGGACTCTCTTAAATTCTACCCCCATCTCTACATCCAGTCACCAACTGCTTTTAAGACAAACCCTAGAAAGTCCTGTCTTCTCTTTCAGTCCCCACTGCTATCACTATAGTTCTGGTATACATTTTGCCTGGACAATTCCAACACTTCTGACTTCTCCAATTTATCCTGGTCTCTCCATGCTGCTCAAGCCTCACCTTTCATTCTCTTAAATTTCCTCTCATATTCCCCAAAGCGTGTTTTCAACCTCCATATAATTCCTATAACTATACTCAGCAGAAAATCTCATGTTTCAAAGTTTAGGCAGATAAACCTCCAATCTTGCAACATTAATTTGCTCTCTAAGATTGTTGTAGTTTGGGCTCCTCTCTCAAAAGACAAGTAAGCCTCTCTTAGTATTCACTAGGCTTAGAAGGTATAGGCCCTGCTACTTTTACCCTGGATTATTAGCACAGACACAAAAGAGAGGCAGCTAAGACAAAAACTATTCTAAGTAGCATTAAAATTCATAAAAGTAATCTTTCTCAAAGTCAAAAAATAGCCTTCTAGTACTCCAAAAAAATGACACAGTGGTTAAGAGCTCAGGCTGCTAACCAAAAGGCCAGCAGTTTGAATCCACCGGCTGCTCCTTGGAAACCCTATAGCGCAGCTCTGCACTGTCCTATTGGGTAGCTATGAGTGAGAATCCACTCGACGGCAGTGGGTATGGTTTTTTTTTTTTAGTACCCAAAGGAAGTGGAAAGTAGGGAAAAGGTGGAACTTGATGACCAGCTACAGTGAGGGTTCTGCTGAGCCAACTCTGCCTTGGACACCTCCATCAGCAAGTTAAGCTGGGACTAGTTCTTGGGGTCCGCATCTTCATGAGTTTTTCCAAGTCTCTGCTGTTGCGCCAACATGCAGACAGAGAAGGAATGTGTTTATTCTTTTCTAGGACACTGGTGGATAGAACGCTAGGTATCGTGTTTCATTTTTATAGGATTCCAAAAAGTCATGTTTCAACCTCTTCCCAACTTCTCTTCAGTTAAAGGGCAGTTGAGTGTTCTCCAATTCCCTCAATTAAAATTAGAGAATATGGAACAGGGCTGGATAAAAAAAATTTTTACACAATGGTTACATGAGAACATGGATTTTGTCCCATGTTTATGTGTATTGGAAAGAAGAAGTAAAAACCGTGACATGACATTCACTAATGGAAGAAGATCACGCCATGTTAGAGCCTCATGTTTGCTGAGGATCCTCTATCATCTGTTGTCTTTTAGAAAAAAAAAAATTGTTAAAAAACTTAAATGTGCTTTTGTTGGATATAGAAGAAATACACGTGATGTAGAAATGGTGGTTGTTAGTTGCCATTGAGTCAGTTCTGACTCACGGTGACATTATATATAACAGCATGAAATGTTGCCCTGTCCTGCCACCATCTTCACGATTGTTGGTGTCTTAGTCATCTAGTGCTGCTATAACAGAAATACCACAAGTGGATGTCTTTAACAAACAGAAATTTATTCTCTTCTAGTAGGCTAGAAGTCCAAATTAAGGGTGCTAGCTCCATGGGAAGGCTCTCTCTATCGGCTTTGGGGGAAAGTTCTTGTTATCAATCGTCCCCTGGTCGAGGAGCTTCTGAGCTCAGGGACTCCAGGTCCAAAGGACACGCTCTGCTCTAGGTGCTGCTTTCTTGGTGGTATGAGGTCCCACTGTCTCTCTGTTCACATCTCACTTTTATATCTCAAAAGGGATTGGCTTAAAACACAATCTAATCTTGTAGATTGAGTCCTGCCACGTTAACGTAACTGCTACTAATCCCGTTTTATTAACATCCTAGAGATAGGATTTACTACACATAGGAAAATCACATCAGATGACAAAATGGTGGACAATCATACAATACTGGGAATCATGGCCTAGCCGAATTGATAGACATATTTTTGGAGAGGAACACAATTCAATCCATGACAGTTGGTATGTTTGCGTCCATTGTGAATCCCTGTACCTAACTTCACAACCAAGTGCTGTCGGATTGCCAGGCATCCTGAATGTCCCCTCACCTACATCCTCTCTGTGGTGGTTTTCATGTGGATGCATCACACAAGCTGTCCACTTTGCTACCCAACTAGTAGCATTTCTACAAGCTGTTTTGTCAGATCACAAAAGAGAGGTAGCTATTCTAAGTACCATTAAAATCCATCAAAGTTAGCTGTCTTTCTCCCAGTCAAAAAATAGGCTTCTGGTTCCCAAAGGAAGTAGAGATTGGGGAAAAGGTAAAAACTGATGACCAGCTGGTTTCCACAACATCACAATTACTGGGTCAAATATTTCCATACTAAAATTGACATTCATGTTTCATAATCCACTACACCTTTCAGAAAACTCAGCAAAAATCAACATGCAAAGGACAATTTGAAAACCAAAGGTGAGGAGTAATGGAGGGTTCTGAATTTAAGGTCATAGCTCCAAGAAAGGGCCGAGCTTTTGGACAATTAAACAAAAATGCCAAAAAAGGGTGGGACTTGAGACTTTTGGGAGTGGGGTCAAATGGTGAGGCCAGCAAGGATGCTACGAAGTGACTTGAGTGTGAGCTCCTGATTCTCCACAGTAGCCCTAACCTCCGATGTGGGTTTGGTTCCCTCATTAATAGTCTGGACTCTGCAGGCATTTGAATTTTGAGGGCACTGACCTAATGTCAGAAATAAGCCATCGGCTCCTAACACAGAATCTAAGCTCATCCTACCCGGACACCAAAAGCAAAGTCCAGCGGGGGTGGGAGGGTGGGCAGGGCATTTGTACCTCCCTTTCTACAGCTCTCCCACTCCCCACCTCTTTCCTCTGCAGGAGACCTAAGGACACCTCAGTTCCTCCTGCCTCTGGGATGGAGTGGTGGAGACCTGACTCCAGCAGACCTTCTGAGAGACAAAGGAGGAAGCGAGCGGTAGTCTGGGAAAGCCCTTTGCCAGGTCTGGAAAGATGACCCCTTTCCACCCTCCCTATGCTGGGCTAAGACTATTAGCCTATTCCTGGGCATGGCTGAGGTTGCTACAGGTTATAGGGGATTTCGGAAGGAAAAGTCTGCACTGTTTTCTCTTCATTTCCATCCTTTTTCCCCAGGGAAGGTGCCGGTTTTCTTGATTGCATTTCTTTCCCACTGGCAGGGAAGGGGGCTTGGAGTTAGCTGGAACCCTCCCTCCTCAAGCCCCTAGAAGTTACACATCCATATCACTTTTTCTGTGGCTTCCAGTTTTGATCAGAAACAGCGTAGATATTATGGGGGACGTTCTGGCAAAGGGACATTATGGCAAATGTGGCAAAGGATCGAGCCCACATTCCCAAGTGTTTCACCCTTTCTCCCCACCTGAGTGGACTCAGGATCCTGTGGAAAGCTGACTTCAAGGCGAGGGAGAGTAGGTAGAGGCTGTGAAGCACTGACTCCTCTGATATTTTTCCATGCCCTGCTTTGATGGGGTGTCAAGAACACCATGCTTGTTCTGATTCTCAGAGTCTGATATCCATTCTGTGGACCTGGCAAACTCCAACTGGGCAAACAAATTTGCTAGAGCCTAGGGACCAGTCTCTGGAGAAGGACATCATGCTTGGTAAACTATAGGGTCAGCGAAAAGAGGAAGACCCTCAATGAGGTGGATTGACACAGTGGCTGCCACAATGGGCTCAAACATAGCAATGATCAAGAGGATGGTGCACAACCAGGCAGCGTTTCATTCTGCTGTATATAGGGTTTCTATGAATTGGAACCCGCTCCATGGCACCTAACAATAACAACAACAGGCAAACCCTCTCCAGTGAATAGTTACTGCCCCAGGACACAGAGGTAAGAGCCAGGACACGCAGAGTTGTCAAAAACTGCGCCATTTTGGTTCTGAAGGAGGAGCAATAGAGGGGAGTGGCTAAAAGGCCAAGTCCTTGGAGTGAAAACCAATGGTGGTGGTCTGGCTAGGTTGTCTCAGAGCAGTTATTAGAATGATGTGGAAGTGTCACTAGCAGGACTGGGTCCTGGGATCGGGAGACTGAGGGACATGGCTAAAGGTCCTTACACCTGGTATTAGAATGTGTTTGGGGTCTTTAGACCTATCATTGTTGACCTGACATAGGGAGTAGCCAAGAGGCTCAAAGCAACAAGCCTGGAGAACAGTGGTTAAAGGACCTGACCCTGGAATCTGGAAGGCTCTGGGAAGCCGAATTCAAGTCAAGGGAGAGTGGGTAGTTAAAAAGAGCTAGGACTGGGAACTGAGCATTAGGAAACAGCAATACTGCAATGGATGGAGAAAGATTCAGCCGACCTCAACAGAGACCAGAAAGTACGAAGGAAGACCAGGGAAGGGAGCTATCCCAGAAGCCAAGAGAAGAAGGTAGTTATGAAAAAAGTAATCAGCTAGGAAAAGAGGTAATCTAGCCCCTGGAGATGGGGGAATTCCCTCCCTTCACCTGGCATCTGTCTCCAAAACCTAGATCACTCCTCTCTCCATGCAAAGGTTCAGATTCTCTGATAAATGTACTTAGGTTGTGTTTTTTCTTAAGAGTTGAATTCATGCAATAAACTTGGATTGTGAATTTGAATTCCATGTACCTTCCAGGACAGATGAATAACGCAGCCTGAGTTATGGTTTATTAAAGAAAAATTTTACTACAATGAAAGTACAAGAAAGTATGAGAAAGAATCGGTGTATGAAAAGAAAACAAGTCAACCATTCTGAAATTACTTAAGTAAAGCCTTCTCATTTGGTTACAGAATGCAGAAACATTTGTCTAGTTAGTTACTACTGGCACCTTCACCCTGATACAGAGCACAGGTGGTCAGGAGACTTCTCCTGAATCCCCCTCAGAGGTGGGTGAAGGAGTGATTTGTGGTGGTAACATTTTGTCCTCTTCAGTCAGTTGAGGAGTGCCTTAGTTATCTAGTGCTGCTATAACAGAAATACCACAAGTGGATGGCTTTACAAACATACATTTATTCTCTCACAGTCTAGTAGGCTAGAAGTCCAAATCCAGGGTGCCAGCTCCAGGGGAAAGCTTTCTCTCTCTCTTGGCTCTCAAGGAAGGTCCTTGTCATCAATCTTCCCGTGGTCTAGGAGCTTCTCTGCCCAGGAACCTCGGGTCCAAAGGACATGCTCTGCTCCTCGCACTGCTTTCTTGGTGGTATGAGGTCCCACTGTCTCTCTACTCGCTTCTCTCTTTTATATCTCGAAAGAGAATGACTTAAGACACAACCTAATCTTGTATACTGAGTCCTACCTCATTAACATAACTGCCTGTAATCCTGCCTTATTAACATCATAGAGGTAGGATTTACAACACATAGGAAAATCACATCAGATGACAAAATGGTGGACACACTCAATACTGGGAATCATGGCCCAGCCAAGCTGATAGATACTTTTTGGGGACACAATTTGATCCATGACAAGGAAGAACCCTGGAATGAAGTTGTGCCACAGACCCTGCCCACACAGCTCTCTCCCTGAGTGTGTCTTCTGGTGCAAGAGGAGGTATAACTTAGTGCTAAAGCACCTCACATTCTCCCTGCCAACATAATGCTTCTCCCCCCCCACAAAAAAAAAGTTCTCTGATGTATAATAAAGTGGAGAAATAATTCAGCAGAAAAGAGAAAAAAGGAAGGATGAAGCACTTGAGTAATATAACTGTTAAGTCTACCTTAAAACTCATTGCCGTTGAGTCGATTGTAACTCATAGTGACCCTAGTAGAACTGCCCCATGGGGTTTCCAAGGCTGCAAATCTTTACGAAGCAAACTGCCACATCTTTCTCCTGTGAAATGGCTGGTGGGTTTGAACCACTGACCTTTCAGTTAGAAGCCAAGCACTTAACCAATGTGCTACCGGGGCTCCTACGTCTACCTTGACCCCCATTAAACCAAAATACCCAAACCAGTTGCCATCAAGTTGATTCTGACTTGTGGCAATCCCTTGTGTATCAGAGTAGAACTGTGCTCCACAGGGTTTTCAAGGGCAGATTTTACAGAAGTAGATCACCAGGCTTTTTTTCTGAGGTGCCTCTGGGTGGACCGCACCTCCAGCCTTACGGCTGGCAGCAAGCATATTAACCATTTGCGCCACCCAGGGACCTGAATCTTATTCCTTAAGATTCAGCTGAAGCCTCCCCTTTTGTGGTAAATTGTATTGTGGTCAAAATATTTGCTGCCTCATCCCAATGAGCCCATCCCTGAAGAAGAATTATCTTTCCCATGGTAATGACATTAGACGTGGCTATGTGGTTTGCTTTGGCAAATGAAGGTTAGTGAATTTAGTGGCACTTTCAAACAAGTTTTAGGAGCCACAGTATGGTTCCATCATTGCTCTTTTCCACCTTCTGCCTTGAGGACCCCACGACTCAGAGAGAGGCTACTCCTTTAGCCTGGATCCCAAAACCAATGAGCTGAGTCTCACCTGAACTGTAGTCATGAGGCAATATAAGTGAGAAATGATCAGTGGCTGTTATAACTCATTCATTTATTGCATCTCTTCTATGAAGTCTTTAAAGATTATTTCAGGGAGAATTGGCCCATTTATTTTTAACAGTACACTTGAAGAAAAGGTATCATAACACGAATATATGAAGAAATAGAGAAAAAAACTGGTTTAGGGGGAAAATAGTATGATTTCAAATTCTGATAAATGTGGCAATGAACTTTTGATGTTTTGTAGGCAAGTAGAAACACAGGTGAGACAGTGACAGAGAAATGGGTGCATCATAATACGTGATGGTCAAAGTCATTAAAGTACATAAGTTGTTTAAGGATGTGAATATAGGACACTAAGTGCTATGGATGACTATAGTGTGAAGAAAATAGAAAGAAAGAAGAGAAAAATCCAAAAGAGACACAAGAGACCAGAGAACTCAGAATAGCGTGGTGTCAAGCAAGAGAAAGGGAAACGTTTCAAGAAATGCAATTGGATCCAGGAAAATACTAAAATTACCTGGTTCAACTAGGTAATTTTAGTATTTTCCTCTGAACCAGTTAAATGTATTAACATAGCGAAAGAGAATACTATGACCAGAAAAGAATAAGAACCAAATCTAATTAGATTGACTAGCTATGGCCAAATGAAAACACGCAAGACTAGATTTAAATGGATAAATATTGACAGGTAGTCCCTGACTTACAACAGATTTCTGTTCTGACGACTCCATCGTAATTCGGTTCTGACTTAAGTTGAATACCTCTTTTTTTTTTTTTTTTTTTTTAAGTTTTCATTATTATTGCCTTTTCTTATCAGCATCTTTATAAATCGGTCTTTATGTGCCTTTGGGGGTTGGCATGAGAATGATAACATCGGCAAATTACACGCTGTAATATCGTATGTAGTACGTATTACTAAGATGTACAAAATAACAAAAGAAAACAGGTGGTTGTAAGTGCGGTTCATCGTAACTCGATTACGTCATATGTTGGGGACTACCTGTATTGAGTTTGATGGAATCAGCTCATCATGGGGCTAGTTCAAACCAGATAAAAACATGTCAAAGAAAATGAAAATGGAACAAAGTAAACATGCACCAGGGAAATAGCCTTGCTGTTTGAAGGAAACTCCTACCGGGAACTCCAAAAATGTGATTCTTTTCTACATGGTTTCTCTAGAAATATAGGAATATCTAGAAATGCAATAACCAATACAGTAGACACTCGCAGTTTACTGAGCACTTGAAATGTGGCTAGTCTGAACTAAGATGTGTTCTAAGTGTAAAATACACAACAGATTTTGAAGACTTCATTAAAAAAAAACCTAATATTTTTTACACTGATTACACGTTAAAATGGTAATATTGTGACATGTTGGGTTAAATAAAATATAGTATTAAAATTAATTTCATCTGTTTAGTTTTACTTTTTTTAAGTGGTTACTAGGAAATTTTAAATTACCTACATGGTTCACCCACCTGTCAGTCTGTCATACTGTGGGGGCTTGCATGTTGCTGTGATGCTGGAAGCTATGCCACCAGTATTTCAAATACCAGCAGGGTCACCCATAGTGGACAGGTTTCAGCGGAGCTTCCAGACTAAGACAGACTAGGAAGAAGGACCTGGTGAGCTACTTCTAAAAATACTGGCCAGTGAAAATCTTATGAATAGCTCAGTGGGCTCAAACATAGCAGCAACAGTGAGGATGGCACAGGACCAGGCAGTGTTTCGTTCTGTTGTACCTAGGGTCACTATGAATCTGAATTGACTAGACGGCACCTAACAACCACCTGTGGCTCATATTGTAATCCTTCTGGGCATTGGCTGATCTAGAACAAGAGGTGGAAAATGATGACCCGGAGGCCAAATCCAGCCCTCTGTTTTTGCACAGCAGGCAATCTACGAATATTTTTTACATTTTTAAACAGGAAAAAAAAAGTCAAAAAGAATAGTATTTTGTAATATGTGAAAATTATATGAAATTCAAATTTGTGTCCATAAAGTTTTATTGGAACAGAGCCACGCCCATCTGTTTACGTGTTGTTCTTGACTGCTCATGCACTCTTAACAGCGGAATTGAGTGGTGACATAGACCTAAATAGTTACCATTCAGCGCTTTACAGAAAAAGTTGGTCAACCTGATATAGAATAATGTTGCAATAGGTATTTATCAACCAGAGTTAAGAATCATTGTAAATATTTTTAATAAATGAAAAGAGAAAAACTATGGCTTACGAAATCCGAAAGCCATAAAAAATTCTGTATTTAATTTTCACTTCTGTTGCAGAAGACATCTCTCACGACTCTCCCCTTTGCAAACTGTGCCCCCAACTTTACTGGCCTCCTTACAGTTCCTCACACTTGGCAGGCACATCCCTTCTGTTACCAGACTTCCAGGTTTTGCTCCGCATGCCACTAAGACACGGGTCGGGTGAAAGTAGAAGAATAAAGCTTTATTTGGTTGGCGAAGCAAAGTAGCACACCAGGAGCTGCATCGCCAAGATGACTCCCCGATCGGCAGGCATAGGGGTTTATATGGGGAGGAAAACAGAGTAGGGGGGCTCTTTTTCAGGGCGTGTTCAGCAACATGGTCTATCAGGATTGGTGGACAACTTCTGTGATGATATTGTGGTTATCGGGTCGTGAAGCAGCCCTGGGCTTCAGGGTTCACAAAATGGCCGTGGTGAAACGAAAATGGCGGTTTAGCTCCTCCCAGCGCCCCTCAAGTCAGCGACATCTCTGTAGCAAGTCACCGGGAAGACAAGTTAAGGCTCTTTGTGCATGCGAGCGTTGTTCTGCACATGCACTGGGCACCTCAGACTAGTTTTGTCCGGTTTTGCCCCCAGCCCCTTATTTTTCACTCTCGCGGTTTCTCTTGGAACTAGAACGAGAAAGTCAGAATGTCTAGTCTAGCCCTATTCAGCCACCATCTAGCAGTTGCCTGTGGCAGGAATATTGACCAAGAAAAACCTAACTCAAGACAGAAAGGACGCTATTAGGGAAGACCCAAAGAAGGGAAAAGCAAGCTACTATTTAGAGCAAAAGATGATGTCTGTCCATCTACCTGGGCAAGAAGAAACATTCCAGGCGAAGGGGATGGTCTGATTAAGCAGAGAGAGAGACTATTTAAGACCAATAGTTTAAGACCAGAGATCAACCAATTCTCAGTTACTCGTGAGATGTCGATCAACTCACGTCTTGTTAATTACCAGACAAAAGTATCAAACATCAAGTTGTTTACAGCTTACCCAGGAAATGTCAATCAACTCCTGGACAAAAGTAACAAACGTTCTGGGGTAGAAAACAACCTGGGAGTCTCCCCAACTTAAGTTGCTTCTCTGAAGAAGTAGGGCAACAGTTAACTCCTCGGGGTTTAGAGGGAAAATCTCCCAAACTGTTTTTCCAAAGAACCAAGGCAAAAGGCCACAGAAAATAACTCATTTCACCACACAGAGAGAAAAGATTAAGACGAAACAGTCTCAGGTCTAAAAAGTCATGTCTACAGATGGAAATTTTAAAGTTGTATGAGTTCAACTTTGTAATAAGGAATTTAAAATATCTGGAAGAAATGGATAATTTCCTAGGAGAATACAAATTGTCTAAAATAGACTCAAAAAAAAAAAAAAAAAAAAAAAAAGGAAGAAAAAAATCAACCAAAGAAGAAAATAAAAAAGGAGTCAAAAGATCCACTCTCCAACAAGTTTCAGACAATTTTATTGCCCAATTTTAGCAAAATTTTTGGGAATAGGTAATCCCTGTATTAAATATTAAATGCCTCAAAGCATAAAAAAAGAGAAATGCTTCCTTCCTAACTTTTTCATCAAAGACACCAAAAACAAATAAGAGCAGTACATAAAAAGAAAACAAGAGGTCAATTCCATTTATAAACATAGATACAAAAATCCTAAATAAAACAGTAATAAACTGAATGCAGGTGTATTTAAAAAAAAAAAAAAAAAAGCAATACATCATGAACAAGTATATTTTATTCCAAGAATGACAAGACAGTTTAACATCAGAAAATCTATTATGGGAAGAGGAACCTCCATTCTTCTATTAAACTGGTATTTCAGAAAACTTTTATCTAAGAAAACATTCTTGTTAAACTATGATCCAGTTATCAACATTTTGCCCTGTTTGCTTCATCACACATCCATCCATTCATGTAGGTGGCTATATGGACATCCAGTGGAACATATCTTTCAGTTATTTGTATGCGTGTGATAAAGGGAATAATCCACAAACGGACTATTGGCCTAGCCGGGACTCATGTCAAGAGAGCAAGAGTGACTCCATCTTGACCCATATATGCTTGAATTTCGCTTCTGCTTTAGTATATGACAGAGCAGAACTTTTTAAGAGACATTGTTTGCCCTCATTTTTTGGAAAGCGTGGTTTTGTTTGCCTTGCTTGCTCAGGTGTTCAGGAAAGAGAACAAATCATGGATAAACTTAAGTATATGGAGAGAGATGCTTATGGTTAGAAAAAAGAAAAAACCTACTGCCATGGAGTTGATTCTGGCTCATAGTGACCCTATAGGACAGAGTAGAACTGCTGGATACGGTTTCCAAGGCTGTCAATCTTTATGGAAGCAGACTGCCACATCTTCCTTCTGACCTTTTGGTTAGCAGCTGAGCGCTTCAATCATTGCACCACCAGGTTGATGTTAGAGACACACTTATGGCTTTTCTGTATCAAAATACTTTTTCTCCTTTGAGTGTTAGAGTACTTAGTATTTTCACTTATCCTTCAACGCATTCTTTGTTTTCATATTTTAACAATCTGCTAGTGTAATATAGATCTAACTCCAGTTTTTGCTCCCTTGACCAATCCTCTGAAGTAACCTAGTTTAACACAGGCTGCAGGTATCTCGATGATCTCATGTTCCAGGAAACATGTGACTTTAGTGGTTGGCCAACTCTCAGAAGTTACTCTCCTCAACCCCTCTGCTTGACCATACTTGTAATTTTCGACACCTTTGTTCTAACTAACCCCTGTATCAACCAATCAGAAGTGTTTTAGCTGTACCTCTCTGCACTCCAGCTGCCTGCAGCAATGCCAGCCAGTGAAGATAGCTTTAGCCGTACTCTAGCGGCCTGTGTTTTTTGCCTTTATAAACTGTTACTCCGTGCCTCAGTGGAGTGGTCTGTCTTACCCTTAGGATTTATCAGCTCTCCAACTTAAGTTGTTTATACTCTCAATAAATCTCTATTTTTTTATTGTTGTAGTTTAAATGAATTTTACATTTCAAGTTAGTCTCCCATACAAAAATTTATACATACATTGTTATGTGACCCTAATTGCTCTCCTCATTCTGTGACAGCACACTTCTCCTTTCCACCCCTGATTCCCCATGTCCATTCAACCAGTTCCCAACCCTCTCTGCCTTCCCATCTCACCTCCAGACAGAAGCTGCCTGTTTTGTCTCTTGTATCTATTTGAGCTAAGAGGCACACTCTTCACGAGTATCACTTTATGTCCCACAGTCCAGTCCAATCCCTGTCTGAAGAGTTGGCCTTGGAAATTGTTTTATTTCTGGGCTGATAGAGAATCCAGGGGCCATGCTTTCCAGGGTTCCTCTAGTCTCAGTCAGACCATTAATCTGGTCCTCTTATTAGAATTTGAGTTCTGCTCCCACCTTTCTCCTGCTCCATCAGGGACTCTCTGTTGGGTTCCCTGTCAGGGCGGTCATTGGTCTCAGGCTGATGAAGTCTCTGGTTTATGTAGCCCTTTCTGTCTCTTGGGCTAATACTTTCCTTGTGACTTTGGTGTTCTTCATTCTCCTTTACTCCAGGTGGTTGGGACCAATTGAAGCATTTTAGATGGCAGCTTGCACGCTTTTAAGACCCCAGATGCCACTCACCAAAGTAGGATGCAGAACATTTTCTTAATAAGCTTTGTTATGCCAAATGACCTAGGTATCCCCTGAAAGCATGGTCCCCAGACTGCTACCCCTGCTACTCTGTCTCTCAAAGTGTTTGACTGTATTTAGGAAACTTCTTAGCTTTGGTTTAGTCCAGTTGTGCTGACTTCCCCTGGAGTGTGTGCCGTCTTTCCCTTCACCTAAGGTAATTCTTATCTACTATCTAGTTAGTAAATAACCCTCACGCTCCCTCCCCACCCTCGTAACCATCAAAGAATGTTTTCTTCTGTGTTTAAACCTTTTCTTGAGTTCTTACAATAGTCGTCTTACATAGTATTTGTCCTTCTGTGACTGACTAAATTTACTCAGCATAATGCTCTCCAGCTTCCTCCATGTTATGTTTCACGACTTCTTCGTTGTTCTTTATCCATTCGTCTGTTGATGGGCATCTAGGTTGTTTCCATCTTTTTGCTATTGTGAACAGTGCTGCAGTGAAAATGGGTGTGCATATATCTATTTGTGTGATGGCTCTTATTTCTCTAGGATATATTCCAAGGAGCAGGATAGCTGGATCTCACCGTACTTCTATTTCTCGCTTTTTAAGGAAGCGCTGAATAGATTTCCAAAGTGGTTGTACCATTTTACATTCCCACCAACAGTGTTCCAGTCTCTCCACAACCTCTCCAGCATTTATTATTTTGTGTCTTTTGGATTAGTGCTAGCCTTGTTGGGGTGAGATGATATCTCATTGTAGTTTTGTTATGCATTTCTCTAATGGCTAATGACTGTGAGCATTTCTTCATGTGTCTGTTAGCCACCTGAATATCTTCTTTGGCAAAGTGCCTGTTCATATCCTTTGCCCATTTTTTAATTGGGTTATTTGTCTTTTCGTTGTTGAGATTTTGCAGTATCTTGTAGATTTTAGAGATTTGTTATAGCCAATTCTTCCCCCCAGTCTGTAGGTTGTCTTTTGACTCTTTTGGTGAAGTCTTTTGATGAGCATGTTTGATTTTTAGGAGCTCCCACTTATCTAGTCTCTCTTATGGTGCTTGTGCATTGTTACTTATGGTTCGTATTGTGTTTATGCCAAGTATTAGGGCTCCTAGTGTTGTCCCTATATTTTCTTCCATGATCTTTGTCGTTTTTTATTTTATATTTAAGTCTTTGATCCACTTTGAGTCAGTTTTTGTGCATGGTGTGAGGTATGGGTCTTGCTTCAGTTTTTTGCAGATGGATATCCAGTTATGCCAGCACCATTTGTTAAAGATACTGCCTTTTCCCCAGTTAACAGACTTTGTGCCTTTGTCAAATATCAGCTGCTTATAGGTGGATGAATTTATGTCTGGATTCTCAACTCTGTTCCATTGGTCTATGTATCTGTTGTTGTACCAGTACCAGGCTGTTTTGACTACCATGGCAGTATAATAGGTTCTAAAATCAGGTAATGTGAGGCCTCCCACTTTGTTCTTCTTCTTGAGTAATGCTTTATTTATTCAGGGCCTCTTCCCTTTCCATATGAAGTTGTTGTTTGTTTCTCCACCTCATTAAAAAATGTCGGTGGAATTTGGATCAGGGTTGCATTGTATCTGTGGAGTGCTTTGGGTAGAATTGACACTTTCACTATGTTGAGTCTACCTATCCATGAGCAAGGTATGTTTTTCCACTTATGCAGGTCTCTTTTGTTTCTTGCAGTAGTGTCTTGTAGTTTTCCCTGTATAGGTCTTTTACATATCTGGTTAGATTTATTCCTAACTATTTTCTCTTCTTGGGGGCTATTGTAAATGGTATTGATTTGGTGATTTCCTCTTTGAGGTTCTCTTTGTTGGTGTAAAGGAATCCAACTGATTTTTGTATGTTTATCTTGTAGCCTGAAACTTTGCTGAAATCTTTCATTAGTTCCAGTAGTTTTCTTGTGGATTCTTTGGGGTTTTCTATGTATAAGATCATATCATCTGCAAATAGAGATACTTTGACTTCTTCCCTACCAATTTGGATGCCCTCTATTTCTTTTTCTAGCCTAATTGCTCTGGCTAGGACCTCCAGCATAATGTTGAATAAGAGTGGTGATAGAGGGCATCCTTGTCTGGTTCCCGTTCTCAAGGGAAATGCTTTCAAAGTCTCTCCATTTAGGATGATGTTGGCTGTTGGCTTTGTATAAATGCCCTTAATTATACTGAGTAATTTCCCTTCTATTCTTATTTTGTTGAGCGTTTTTATCATGAATGGGTGTTGGACTTTGTCGAATGCCTTTTCTGCATCAATGGATAAGATCATGTGGTTCTTGTCTTTTGTTTATGTGATGGATTACATTGATTGTTTTTCTAATGTTGAACCATCCTTGTATACCTGGTATAAATCCCACTTGATCATGGTGAATTATTTTTTTGATATGTTGCTGAATTCTATTGGCTAGAATTTTGTTGAGGATTTTTGGGTCAATGTTCATGAGGGATACTGGTCTGTAATTTTCTTTTTTGTGGTTTTTACCTGGTTTTGGTATCAGGGTTATGCTGGCTTCATAGAATGAGTTTGGGAGTATTCCATCCTTTTCTATGCTCTGAAATACTTTTAGTAGTAATGGCATTAACTTTTCTTTGAAAGTTTGGTAGAATTCTCCAGTGAAGCCATCTGGGCCAGAGCTTTTTTTTGTTGAGAGTTTTTAAATTACCTTTTTAATCTCTTCTTTTATTATGGGTTTATTTACTCATTATACCTCTGTTTGTGTTAGTTTATGTAGGTAGTGAGTTTTTAGAAATTTGTCCATTTCCTCTAGGTTTTCAAATTTGTTAGAGTACAATTTTTCATAGTATTCCATTATGATTCTTTTAATTTCAGTTGGGTCTATTGTGATATCACCCATCTCATTTCTTATATGGGTTATTTGCTTCCTCTCCTGTTTTTCTTTTGTCAGTTTGGCCAGTTGGTTATTAATTTTGTTGATCTTTTCAAAGAACCAGCTTTTGGTCTTGTTAACTCTTTCAATTATTTCCTTTCTTCTGGCGCCTGAGGGCTTCTTTTGCTGCTCTCTTTCTACTTGTTCCAGTTGTAGGGTTAATGTTTTGATTATGGCCCTTTCTTCTTTTTGGATGTGTGCATTTATTGACCTCTGAGGACTGCTTTTGCTGTGTCCCAAAGGTTCTGGTAGGATGTGCTTTCATTCTCATTTGACTCTATGAATTTCTTTATTCCATCCTTAATAGTTTTTGAGCAAGGTGTTGTTCAGTTTCCATGTGTTTGATATTTTTTCCTTGCTTTTTCTGTTTTTGATTTCTACTTTTATGGCTTTATAGTCAGAAAAGTTGCTTTGTAATATTTCGATGTTTTGGATTTTGTTAAGGCTTGCTTTATGGCCTAATATGTGGTCTATTCTGGAGTATGTTCCATGTGGGTTGAAAAAGAAAGTATACTTGGCTGCTGTTGGTGGAGTGTTCCATATGTGTCTATGAGATCAAGTTGGTAATTGTAGCATTTAGATCTTCAGTGTCTTTGTTGAGCTTCTTTCTGGATGTTCTCTCCTTCACTGAAAGTGGTGTGTTGAAGTCTCCTACTACTATTGTGGAGCTGTGTATCTCTTTTTTCAGTGCTGTTAGAGTTTGTTTTATGTATTTTGGAGCCCTGTCATTAGGTGCATAAATATTTATTATAGTTATGTACTTCTGGTGTATTGACTCTTTAATCATTATATAGTATCCTTCTTTATCCTTTGTGGTGGATTTTACTTTAGAGTCTATTTTGTCAGAGATTAATACTGCCACTTCTGCTGTTTTTTGAGTGTTGTTTGCTTGATATATTTTTTTCCACCCTTTGAGTTTTAGTTTGTTTGTGCCTTTAAGTCTAAGGTGTGTCTCTTGTAGGCAGCATATAGATGGATTGTGTTTTTTAATCCAATCTGCCACTCTTTGCCTCTTTATTGGTGCATTTAGTCCCTTTACACTCAGCGTAATTATTGATAGGTATGAGTTTAGTGCTGTCATTTGGATGTCTTTTTGTTTGTGTTGTTCACAGTTTCTTTGTTCCCCTTAATTTTCTATGCTGAGTCTTTTTTCTTTATGTATTTTCTTTTCATCTTTTTCATTGTTGTTGATTTTGTGTTTGCTGTGTCTTTATGGTTTTCTAGTTTTTTATTTTGACTTGTAGGATTGTTAGTTTCCTTTGTGGTTACCTAAATATTTACCCCTATTTTTCTATGTTTATACTAGTCTTTTATTTCTTTATATAGCCTTGACTTCCCCTCCATATGAAAAAATCTATGTCTACACTTTTAAGTTCCTCTTTTTTGTTTTAATGTTGTCATCTTTTACATATTGATATCTCTGTTTCCCTATTTTCAATATTTTAGCTTTGATGTATTTTTGTGACTTCCCTATCTGAGTCGATATCTGGTTGCTCTGTCCTGTGTTCTAGTCTTGCGTTGTTATCTGATGTTATTGATTTTCTAATTGGAGGACTCCCTTTAGTTATTTCTTTTAGTTTTGGTTTGGTTTTTCAAATTCCCTAAACTTCTGTTTATCTGGAAATGACCTAATTTTGCCATCATATTTGAGAGACAGTTTTGCTGGATGTGTAATTCTTGGCTGGCAATTGTTTTCCTTCAAGGCTTTATATATATCATCCCATTGCCTCTTGCCTGCATGGATTCTGCTGAGTAGTCCGAGCTTATTCTAATTGACTCTCCTTTGTAGATGACTTTTCTTTTATCCCTAGCCGCTCTTAAAATTCTCTCTTTGTCTTTGATTTTGGCAAGTTTGATTATAATATGTCTTGGTGACTTTCTTTTGGGATCTATCTTATATGGGGTTTGATGAGCATCTTGGATAGATACCATCTCATCTTTTATGATATCAGGGAAGTTTTTTGTCAACAAACCTTCAACAATTCTCTCTGTATTTTCTGTTATCCCTCCCATTCTGGTATTCCAATCACTTGTAGGTTATTTCTTTTGATAGAGTCCCACATAACTCTTAGCATTTCTTCATTCTTTTTAATTCCTTTATCTGATTTTTCCTCAAATAAGTTGGTGTCACGTGCTTTATCTTCAGTGTCACTAATTCTGACTTCTACTGCCTCAATTCTGCTCCTATGACTTTCTATTGAGTTGTCTAATTCTGAAATTTTATTGTTAATTTTCTGGATTTCTGATTGTTGTCTCTCTATGGATTCTTGCAGCCTGTTAAATTTGTCATTATGCTCTTGAATAACTTTTTTAAGTTCCACTAGTACTTTGTCTGTATGTTCTTTGGCTTTTCTACGTTTTGAAGAATTTCCTTTCTAATTTCTTGAAGAGTTCTGTGTATGTTAATCTTTTGTATTCTGCCTCTGGTAATTCCAGGAAATTCTCCTCTTCCAGATAATTTATTGATTCTTTATTTTGGGAGCTTGTTGAAGCCATCATGGACTGCCTCTTTATGTGATTTGATATTGACTGTTGTCTCTGAGCCATCAATAAGTTATTAAAATTTTATATTTGTTTAGTGTGTCCTAGCTTCTTGTTTTGTTTTTATATGCCCAAATAGGGTGCTCGTGTGTGCTAGTTTGATTATTGGTGTCTTTGAAGCTCTAACGTCCTGTCACCAGGTAGTTAGTTCTGTAACTATGCGCAGCCAGCAGTCCATTAAATTTTCCTGTATGTATTCAGCTCAGGGGTCCAGGCAGTCAGTCACCCATTCTGTGGTGCATGCTCTCACCTACAGTCTTAGAGAGGCGTGGGTGATTGGTGTAGGCACAGGTATCTGGTTGCAGTAGGAGGTCACACACTGATCAAAGCAGGGGTGGATGGCTGCCCCTGAGTGTCTGAAAGGAAATCATGTCCCTGTTTCCTAAAGCGAGAAGGTAGGTGACTTTTGCAGCTGAACTATGAGCACCCTACTCTGTTGGCTGTAAAGACTTGGGGGCAGCACTTATTCTTGGACTCCTGTAGCAGGCGGCTAGGTGGCATGGGTGGAGCCACCAGTCCTCAAGCCCCTGATGCAGACCGATAAGGTGCCTGCTTAAAAGGCAGAGCACCATCAAGCATCACAAATCTGCCACTTCACAGCTTGAAACAGTTGAAGTTAGACTTCAGGTGTTTACCCTTTTGTACTGTGGTAGTGAGGACTTATGCTGTTGAGATGGGTCCACACAAGTCTATACAGGGGTGGAAGACACTCAAAGTCTGTAGGCTCCTTTAGGCAAAGGATCTCTTCCAACCCTGAGTTCCTGGCTTAGGGGTGCCAGTATCTTATTTTTTCTCTGTTTGCTAATTTATTCCCTCTCCAAGGCCAGGAGAATGGGTCAGGGTGCCTTATGGGATCTACTTTTGGCCCAGGGGACTCAGAGACTGCTGGAGCTGGCTGGACCTCGTGCAGAGTCAGAGGGAGGAGGTAAATGGGAGACAGTTATTTCCCAAATGGGTTTTTTTTTTTTTTTTAAATCCCCACGAAAGGCCACACACTACTTAACTTTAGCCACTTGGGTGCTGCTTTTCACTGGTTCAGAGTGTCCAAGAAGAATCTCTGCTGCCAGATCTCTCTCAATGTGGAAACTGCTATATGCCCACCTCACTGCACACCGTGAGCCGGTCTGGGCTGAAGAGCTGCAGCTCCCACCAAGTCCGGTCTGGCACTCCTTGCTTCTTCTAAACCGTCTCCCTCTCCCCCCGCCGCTCAGTACGATTCCTCAACTTTGCCTTGTTCAGGGCTCCTAGATATTCATATACAATCAAATCACTTGTTTTTCCAGGTCTTTGTTGTAAGAGGGGTATAGTAAGCCGTCTGACTACTCCACCATCTTGGCCCACCTCCTCAATAAATCTCTTCTTTATTTTGAAATTTTCACAGTCTGATATTTACTCTTGGATATTTCTTTGGCATAGTCGGCATGATCCAAAGGTGACTTGCCAGTGGCAACACTGAGGAGTTGGGAACTGGGAGCTTCAGTTCCAGCATGGACCCTCTGCACCCATCTGTCTTCACACACTCCCCATGGTTGTCGTAGGTAAATCTTCTTGGATTGAACTCCCTTTTCATTATGTAGAGTTCTCTTGAGAGATTATCTTTTCTCCCTACTTTCTTCTTCCACTCATCTTTTCTGAGCAGCTTGATGAGTTCATTATAAATTAGGTGAGGCTGACCTCTAGTGGTGAACCTGTCAGTTAAACTTTCTTTTTCCTCCAGGCTGGCGGAAGCAGCCCTTTGGCAGGGACACCTGCATATTATTGGGGGTCAGCTTGCAAGCAGTACTCAGTGAGAAGATGGGGCATGTCACATCAGAGACTGAGGCAAGACCTCCTTTGAAGACTCCTGGGTGTGAGACACACCCTCCTTCAGGGACTCCTGTGGCAGGGATTCCTATGCGTTATGGCCCTGCTTCAGTCTCGTATCTGGATCATTGGCATGTGCTCACTACCAGAAATTTAGAGAAAACAATGACCTTTATGAGGATCATTTGAACTAAGTAAATTAATCTTTCTGTGCAGTAAATTGGAACACAAAGGTTCTTGCATTAAACAGATACTAGTATATTTAATATGAGAGACTAGGTCTCTAGCTGGCATAAACATCTTTGATAAATGAGCTTGGATTTCCCCCCCTAACAGGATGCTGATTTGGGGTTCACATTCAACTACTATAAGCTGAATATATCTTCAGTAATTTAGACTCTCAATGATCACTTTAAGAAAATAAGTTTCCACTCTTGTATTGTCTTTCCTTTCCTCTGGAGAATTTTTGTTTAATGCTCAGGTTTTGTCAAAGGGTCTAATATTCTTCCATCCGAGACCCTGACAAATTAGTGAGTTTATCTAGGACCTTTCTCTCCTGTCAAATTAAGTTGGTTTTACTAAAGAATTGCTGTATAAATTTTAAGAAACTGGGTTCCCCATAGGTTAGTCTTATGTGATGCTGAATATAAACCTAGGTTTTGAACTAGCCTTACAGACTGACAAGTTTATGTGGTTTTTCTATTTCTCTTTTTCAAGTTTCTGGTCTTGTTTTGCCAGTTTTATTTCTGTGCGGTTGAAACTTAGCTGTTTTGAAGACAAGGGAAATTGTAGCTCTTCTTGAATTAAAACTTTTAAATGTATTCTAGATATTTGTATAGAACCCTTCTGTGCCTGGTGGTGCATATAGCAACAATGAACTTTTTCAGTCTCTGGAACTTATTGGGAAGCTGATGTACCACTGATAGTGCATGCTGCTACAAGGCAGAGGCCTTTATGACTGTTTCAAACCAAAGAAATCGTCATGTGCCACAAATTATTGTTTTTACAGGGTATCGTATGAGGTGTCTGAATTTTTGGTAGGAAAAATAGAGATCTTAAAATTTTTTTTTACACATATGTACCAGTAGACCCCGGTGGGGACTCTGGAGTGGCATTAATGGTACATCATATGTACCAAGGGACACTATGTGTAGGCTTGTGGGAGGAAACAAGGAAAAATACTACCTACCAAAAATTCTTACACACTCAATGATTCAGCATGCTTCCATTAATGAAAACACACAGTATCAACAAAAAATTCGAAGCAGAAAATAATTGAATCACCAAAGGATTAAGAAAAATTAGAAACTAGTATTTGTTTTCAAGATTTCTCATAAAAAGATATTAGAGGAAATAATAACCCCCCAAATGTTCCAGTTTTTGTAGTTTGTAGCATATGTCTGAAGTTTTGCTTGATTTCTTAACAATATATGTGGTTCTTCTGTTTCAATTTATGTTTAAGTTTCTGCTTTATCTCAGAAAACCATGACTGGTAGTCACTAGTTGTTTTTGTTTTTCTCTCATAAAAGGGTCTTTTAAGTCTTAGTTTTTTTCTTCTTCCAGGAAAAATTGCTTTTTGCTTCTATTTTATAATATGGACTTTTGATAACTACACTGAGAAATTTTAATATAAAGTAGTCTATTTGGAAAGTGTACTGAAAAAAAGGATGGATTGTTTATTTTAACATATATAACAAGGTCTTAAAAAGAGACAAATTATTCTAAATTTCTTCTCTAAAGGGTCCTATAAAGCATGCCAAGACAAGGTTATAAAAATGTAGTAATTTCCTACCTCCAAATCCAGATGTAATTATTAAATTAAATTATATTTCTTCAAAGAACCTGCTCTGATTAGTTTAATAATAAGCAAGTGCTTATATAAATTAAATAGTCCTAATATTCCCAGGAATTAATGAAAAGAATTCATTCTGAAAAAGGTTTTCATGCTTATGTCAATCTTAAAACAAAATCTTCCAACATAACTTAAATATTACATGAAATGTTTATTCATAAAATAAGAGTGATTTTTATTAATTCCAGATTAATAATAAGAATTGAAAATAAAATAAATAATAAAGATTTAAATAGAAATAGACTATATAAACAAACCTTACTTCAGTAGTAATTATGTTTTGTAATATATAGGCTTAAATTAAATTTCAAGTTTTTGAGGTAATTTATTGATATTAAGTTAATCAATATTTATTACAATTAAAATTTATAAGCTCTTACTCTTTATGCCACAGGAAAAAAAAATTTATGTCTTGTATTGAATGTATTCATTTTTGCCACTTAGAGTTGCACTATAAGAAATATATAACAAAAATGAGAAATTAAAAAGGTTATTAAAGGGAAATTTATTTAATATAGTCAAAGTTCTTATTTGCTTCAGCTAAAGATTTAATGAATTAATTTATGAGAATTAAAAAACTTTAATGTCAAATAGCATATAAAGCAAAGAATTTAATTTCTTGCTATTAAAATAACAAATTTTTTTTGATTACTAGATTGAAGAACTGATTTTATCCTTTATACAACCTACCTTGAAGACAAAGGTCCAACAAAATAAATTCCTAAATCAAAAGCCAAACTGCATGACTTTAGAAAAAGCTACAGTTTTTATCTTTAAGATATTTGATTAAATAACTGAAGCAGTTTCTACTTTACAAAGAAGACAAATGCTAAGGTTTATTTAATGTAATAAATTACATAAAACAAATTGCTAACTTGATCACAATTCTATTTTCTTTGAATCTGGCATCATCAAAGCCAACGATTTAACTGAAGAATTCACATCACTTACCCACGGAGTTTTTTTTTTTTTTTTAAATTACTGTTCAAAAGTTTAGAGACTTAATAATCTTAGTATATTCTTAGTATATCTTGACTATTTAATATTGTGTCTCGAGATTATTATATGTTGTATCTGAAGCTCTTTAAAAATAAGGTTAATGATTATATTATCTCAAGTTTTTTTTATTAACTTTATTTGGCTTACCTTACTCTTGTAATTCCCATCAAATCCTTCACTTTTAACAATTATTATTATAGTTAATCACAGCCATCTGTAAGTCTGTCATTTGCAGATAAATTCTACTTTCCTAATTCACTAAAAATGCTTGACTATAAATATTTCAGTTTAAAAAAAAGAACTATACCAGATTTATGAAGAAAATTATTTCAAATACGGATACTATTGGACTAAATCAAGATTTCCAGGGCTCTTATGTAGAAACTAACACAGTTTTAAAACTTGTTGATACAGAATTGCATGGAACCAAAACTAACGACATCAGACTGAGTAAACTAAAAGAATTATTATAAGGTTTTTATAAGAGTATTACTAATGTTTAATGTTCTAGTTTACCCTTTTTACTTTCCTTACACATGGTGTAGGATTGAATTATGTCCCCCAAAAATATCTGTCAACTTGGATGGGTTATGATTCCCAGTATTGTATGATTGTAATCTGATGTGATTTCCTTATGTGTTATAAACCCTATCACTATGATGTAATAAGATGGATTAGTGGCAGTTATACTGATGAGGTCTACAAGATTGGATAGTGTCTTAAGACAACCTCTTTTGAGATATAAAAGAGAGAAGCAAGCAGAGACACATGGGAACCTCATACCACCAAGAAAGCAGCGCCGGGAACAGAGTGCGTCCTTTGGATGTGAGGTTCCTGTGCAGAGAAGCTCCCAGACCAAGGGAAGATTGACAACATGGACCTTCCTCCAGAGCTGACAGAGAAAAAGTGTTCTTTTGGAACTGATGCCCTGAATTTGGACTTATAGCCTACTGGACTGTGAGAGAATAAACTTCTCTTTGTTAAAGCCATCCACTTGTGGTATTTCTGTTATAGCAGCACTAGATGACTAAGATACATGGTTATGATAGCAAGTTGAAATTTTACAAGGTTAGCTGTTTATTTTCTAACATAGACTTCTTGGAGCCAACTTAGTAAGTTATGTATACATTCTTCCTGGGGCCTGCTGTGCAAGCATTCTTCTGAGACCATCTTGACAAACCTTTATGGATAAACAGTTCTTCACAAACCATATTCTTGTCCCCACTATTGTTTGCTGAGGGTGGGTAAAGTTTCACAAGAAGTTACAGTTCTAAATGACAGGCTTTATTTTTAGGAAGGTAGAAAGGAGGACTCTGGACAAGTTTAATTCAACAGTGGAGTTTTGATTTAGACCTAGAAGAGTCATCTTTAATCAGGCCAAGCACCTTAGTTTTAGAGTGCCCTCACACAGCCATAGTGACTAACTGACCTCTTGAGTAAAGGACTTAAAATCTATTTTTTAATATGAGCTCTTCAATTTGCAAACATTTGCAAGACCCTTTTCCTGGGACATTCCGTAAACAATCATTACTGCAATTCTCGCTATTACAGCCTTCCTTTTATCTAGTTTAAACTATACCATTTCTCAAGCTCCTCTGCAAATATGTCCAAAAACAATGGATATGAGGTGCTTCTTTCAAAGTTAATGATAACCAGAAGTAAAAGCAGCCTAAAGTTGAGTTTTTAAAACAAGACAGGGTTTGGCCTGAACCAGGGTCTGTCTTTTCAGCCATGCCAAGTGCCCTGAATTTTGGGGTGCTCCTACACTAATAAATGCTGAATCTGTTGATGGGTCCACGGGTTTCACTGTACTATTCTACTCAGTAGGTTTAAGATCTGTCCTTAATAAAAAATAAAAAATTAAAGTCCTGATACCTGGACTCCACCAGAGATGCTGGAAGTGATATGGATAGTTAGCCAACAGCCTTCAGAGGCTCCCGCCCTACCTAACCCCGCTACAGCAGCAAACCAGAGATGGTCAGCTGAGTCCCAACACTCCTGGCAGAAGCAGACAGGGGAAGGGGGTCTCAGCCAAATGGCCACTCACACTACAACTAAACTGGAGATCTTTGTTACAAAGTAGAGTAGGCCCCTGCCACCCAACAAACCCTGGGAAAGCAGGTCCCAGTGAAACAGACCTGGCCCCATTCAGAAGAAAGAAACTGCCTAGATGCAGGCCCTGGCAGTGCAGTTCACCACCACTGGAGTATGTGCTGTCGACTCTGGGCCAAAACTTCCCTCCTAAGGCCCCTAAAAGCTTCAGGGACTCCCAGACCTGATAAACTCTCCCATGATCCCTAGGGATATTATACCAATATCAAGCTCACCTCCAATCACTTCCCCACCCTCACGACAACACAAGGCATGGCAGGTCTTCAGACACCAACCCCCCCCCCCCACCAGCCCCTGCTCAACTATCACCTGGGATGTCCCCAGTCCCTACCAAAAACAAACCTTGACATACACTGTAAGTCCTAGATTTCCACCATGACCCAAAATGCAGGACGAAGTAAGTGCTCTCCACGAACCCCACCCGGGGTTTTACAGCCCTAGTCTCGCCCTTCCAACAAGGGATGTTAGTCTATTTGCCCCTGGCAGAACTCAACCCCACGGCTCAAATAACCCCGTGAATGCACAGCCGGAGCAGCCCTCTCTATTCGTGGCCTGTCTCAGACTAATCCCACCCTCTTGAAAAAAGAAATTTGAAGTTCCAGGTCACTCTCAACCCAGCTCCAACCCGGGGACAGAAGGTCCATGTAGCGCCCTGTAACTCTAAAGGATCCAAGGCTATGTCTTAACCAATTTCCTTGCCCCAAATGCACGTCGTGAGCCACATCCCCTTCTCCAAAAATGGAACATGTGGAACCCATAGGCCCAGAACCACCAGGGCGCAGCCCCCAGCCTCATGACTGGGCCCACTCTCCTACCAGCTGAACTCTACCTCGGGCCCTAACGCTAGGTGAAACCTTTCCTGATCCTCCTTTGTTGTTGTTGTTAGGTGCCGTGGAGTTGGTTCTGACTCACAGCTACCGTATGTACTACAGAAGGAAACACTGCCCGGTCCTGCACCATCCTCACAATCATTGTTATGCTTGAGCCCATTGTTGCAGCCACTGTGTCACTCCATCTCATTAAGGGTCTTCCTCTTTTTCGCTGATCCTCTACTTTACCAAGCATGATGTCCTTCTCCAGGGACTGATCCCTCCTGACAACATGTCCAAAGTATGTAAGACGTAGTCTCTCCATCCTTGCTTCTAAGGAGCTTTCTGGTTGTACTTCTTCCAAGACAGATTTGCTCATTCTTTTGGCAGTCCACGGTATATTCAATATTCTTCGCCAACACCACAATTCAAAGGCGTCAATTCTTCTTTGGTCTTCCTTATTCATTGTCTAGCTTTCACATGCATATGACGTGATTGAAAATACCATGGCCTGAGACAGGCACACCTTAGTCTTCAAGGTGATATCTTTGCTTTTCAACACAGTTATGTTAATGAGGCAAGACTTAGTCTGCAGGATTAGGTTATTTCTTGAGCCAATCTCTTTTGAGATATAAAGGAGAGACGCAAGCAAAGAGGAGAGGGGCCTCATTACCACCGAGAAAGAAGTGCAGGGAGTGGAGCTCGTCCTTTGGACCCAAAGTCATTGTTCTGAGAAGCTCCTAGACCAGGGGAAGATTGATGACTAGGACCTTCCCCCAGAGCCGACAGAAAGAGAAAGACTTCTCGTGGAGCTGGTGTCCTGAATTTGGACTTGTAGCCTTCTAAACTGTGAGAGAATAAATTTATGTTCATTAAAGCCATCCACTTGTGGTAATTCTGTTATAGCAGCACTAGCGTGAGAGAAATGAAGTCTTTATACATGCTACAATATGGATGCAGCTTGAAGACATTATGCTGAGTGAATAAGTCAGTCACAAAAGGACAAATATTATACGTCCTCACTTATATAAAAAGACAAGAACAAGCAAGTGCACAGAGACCAAAGATTACTAGTTATTACCAGGGGCAGGAAGGAAGAGGTATTGGGGTAGGGGTATTGCTTATGGAATACAGAGTTTCATTTACAGTGAAAAATCGCATTGATTATGGGTAGGGTTGCACAGTCAATTATTGTAATTGCTGTCTATCAGTTGTACATCTGTAAAAAGTTGAATTGACAAAGTTGTGTGATAGATATATTTACAATAATGACAAAAAAAAAAAAAAAAAGTAGCTGCTGAGGCTGCTTATGTACAACCAAACACCTCATGGGATTTTGATCTTTGGTTTGGAGATTTAGGGTCATGGCTTCATGGGGCATCCCAGTTAATTGGCTTAATAACATGTTTAGTGCTTCTGTTCTGCCTCCTAGTTCATTGCATAGGGCCTGGGATGTTAAAAGCTTGCAAGTGGCCTTCCAAGGTACAAAAATTGGTCTCTGTTTGCCTGGAGCAACAGGAGAAGAAGGAGAGTCAGGAATAGGAGAAGGATATGGAGTGTGTGGCTAATTGCCTCCATGAACTACTGCCTCCTTTGCCATGAGACCAGAAGAACTGGATGGTGTCCAGCTACCATTACTGAATATTTTGATAAAAGATTTTATAGAAGAGTCCTGATCAAAAGGAATAAAATGCAGAACAGAATTTCAAATTCTGATGGAATCCAGATTTTCTGGAGCCATGGAAGCTGGATGAACCTCTGAAACCATTGCCCTAAGATAATCTTTAGATCTTAAACCAAAAATATCCTCTGAAGCTTCTTAAAACAAAACAGTAGTTTAGCTTAACTAGTAAAGAATGTCTGCCTTGAGCGTTATGCTCTTTTAACATCTATCTGTATGGGATCAAATTGACAACAGCAACTCGAAAGATTAGCTAGGAACCTTAGGGAGCAGTGAGTTTATGTTAATGAGGAAGGAACAGCTTAGAAAAGGAGGGGGAGAATGGTTGCATGACTCAATGATTATAATCAATGTCACTGAATGGTACATGTAGAAACTTGAACTGGTGTATGTTTTTGCTGTGTATATTACCAACAACAACAACAAAAATAAATAAATAATTACAAGAAGAAAACCCTATGGAGCATAATTCTACTCTGACACGCATGGGGTCGTCATGAGTCAGGGTTGACTCGACGGCCACCGGTAGTAGATAACAGGGTGAAGAAACACAAGCAGAGGAATCCTCAGTATTTGCCCACACTCCCTTCGTAGTAGGGCACTGAAGAAGGATTTGAGCCCACGTCTGTCTGCCTCAGGTGACGGTGACACATGGAATTTGACTTACTCATTGAACACATTTGCTGTGAGGAGCATTTCAGGTTATTAATTGTCCTCATCTCCATTGGGCAGATAAGGACAGATAAGAGCATCTGCCTGAATCTTGGCTCCCTACTTTTCTTTCTCTGACGCCGCTTCTTGAGGTGGTAGGGAAAGAAGCAGACGAAAAACAAACAAAAACATGGCCCGCTAGACACCACCTAGCTGTGGTTCTTTAATTTCTCTTGTGCTGTGCAGAATGTGCCCACCCAGGTCTCTTCATCTGTCTGGCTATATCTGCCAGTAATGACTTTGCCCTCAGGGTGACAGGTGCTCCCCCAGCTGCCAGAATCCTGTATGTGGGTCCAACTTCCTGACTGAGACCAGAAATGGCAGGGACCACCCCAGCCCTTCCTCACAGACAAGAGTAAGACCCTTTTGTCCCCCTTTCAGTGCTGATCAAGAAAGGCTGAGGAATTAAGCCCCTGCCCAAAGGAACCTAGAAACCACTTGTCTTACCTTCTTAGTGCTGCTGTCACAAAAATACCACAAGCAGGTGGCTTTAAAGAACTGAAATTTTTTTCTCACAATTCTGGAGGCAAACAGTCCAAATCAGGGTCTTGTTGGTAGCTTCGGGCATTCCGGGTTCCTCAGTTTGTAGATGATCCTCACAGGCATCTGTCTTTCCCAGTATGTGCTTCCCTCTGTGTCTAATCTGCTCTGCTTCTAACTCAGAAATGATTAGGTTTAGGACACACCCTACACTGATTTAAAAAAAAAAAAAAAGACAAAACCTGTTGCTGTGGAATAGATTCCAACTCACAGTAACCCTATAGGACCAGTGGCATTATTAGGGGAGTGTGGGGCGGGGGTACGGACGGCACCAGGTGACACTGTCAGAGGGGGTGACACCAAAATGACTGTCTATAAAATGTTTGTGCAGGTTTTAGCAGAAATTTATTATTGTTTATAAAAATATCCCTGCAGTTAGTTATAACAACAAAAACATTTTTCATAAGCCCAGCTTACATGCACCATTATACCTATAAGGCTGAAACTCTAAGCTAATTTACTTTTTGAACCTTCTAACGTGCTCCGGTCAGAGCCGTCATTATCACCCAATTACATGATTTCCTCTACACGTGCTACAAGCACTCATTGTTTTTGTTGCTGCTGGTGTTTTTAGAGTCACTGATTTTGTCAAATTTTCTGGTGTTTTAGCTACCATATTGTGGTAAGTAGTATTTGTGAACCTACGCTGATAACTGTTTTTAGAATGAAGCAGTAAGTGGAAGCTCCACTGAAACCTGTTCAACATCATAGCAACACAAAAACCTCCATTCACAGACAGGTGGTTGCTGTGCATGAGGTGCCCTGGGTGGGAATCGAACCTGGGTCTCCCACGTGGAAGGCAAGAATTCTACCACTGAGCCATCAATGCCCTCATTAATAGCAGTAGTGGTAGCTAATGTTTGCTTGGCACCTACTATATGCTAAACACATGCATAAACCCTCACAATATCCCCAAAGAGCAGAATTAATCCCCATTTTATAGGTGAGGACACTGAGGCACGTAAAGTGAAGTTAATTTTCCCTATCTAACTCCCCTAATCCAGGCTGTGATCAGCAGTGATTTTTAAAGAAAGGGTGAGTGTGTTTCTCCCTGCCCCAACCCTATTAAAAGATTTTTTGAACATCTATTGTCCAAGTAGGAGCCCTGGGGGTGCAATGGTTAAGTGATCAGCTGCTAACCAAAAGGCTGGCAGTGCAAACCTATGCAGCGGCTCCTAGGGAGAAGGACCTGGCAATTTACTCCCGTAAAGATTAGAACCTAGAAAACCCTATTGGGCAGTCCTACTCTGTCACACAGGGTCTCTGTGAGTCAGAATCGACCTGACAGCAGCCAACAACAATAATTCTACAAGTAATACAGGAATATGTTCTCACTGTAAATCACTGGAACAGTGTAGCAGTATACCCAAAAAAAACTATGTGAATATCACCCTGCACCTTTGCCCTCCATTCAAATCCATTCCCCATGTCTGCAGAGTGCTTTCTCATCCTCTTCACAGCCACATAGAATTCCATCATATGGGTGCACCATCCATAATTTTACTTGTTGGGTGCCATCGAGGGTTTTACTTGTTGGGTGCACCATAAGGTTTTCTTAGCTGTTATGTTTACAGAAGCAGATCACCAGGTCTCTCTCCCATGGAGCTGCTGGGTGGGCTCTAACGACTGACCTTTCAACTAGCAGTCAATCTCTTAACTACTGTACCACCAGGGCTCCTTATAATTTTGCTTACCCAGCCCATATTGCTCATAGTAATGAAGCCAGAATGAATGTCTGTGTACATAAGCTATTTCACATGTGTGTCTGTGGGATAAATACCTGGAAGTGAGTCATTGAGCTAAAGACAAAGTAGCAAATCATCTGATAGATTCAACAAAATTGCCTCCAAATAAGGCTGTACTGACTTTTCCCCTCAAACAGCACAGAAGCCCACCTGTTTCCTCAGGGTTTTGCTACCATGTGATCTCATTATTTTTATTTTATTGTGCCTGGCAAAGGCTGAACATCTCTTCTTGTGATTACTGGCCATATATATGTTTCCTTTTCTGTGCTGATTCAAATATTTTGAACATTTTCCTCCTAGGCTGTTTGTCATCTTGTTTATTGGTAGTAGCTCTTTATATATTCTGGACCTGAAGTCTGTCATGCATGTAACAAACATTTCTCCCAGGCTACTATTGTCTTTTGACTTTGTATACAGTGTCTTTTGCCGGACAGAGTATTCAGCTTTTTTTTTTTTCCTTTCAAATTAAACCTTTCTCCGTTCTCCATTACAGCCTTTGGAAAGGAAGGTTTCTCCAGTACAAGATGTTTATAAAAATAGAGCACACAGTTTATAAAAGAAATGGATGATGGGCAAGACTAATGTCAGAGACTCCTCCTTCTTCACCATATTCCCTAGACCATCACAGCTTGAAGGAACTATTTCTGCTGTTCCTCTCCCTCTCCCATCTCAAATAAAAATGGAATTTTCTACAGGCCAGAAAACTGCTCTTTATGTGTGTGTAGCGGGGAGGAGACATGGATGGTAGGCAGAAGTAAAATGGAAGTCATCCAGTGTCTGCCAAAGTGCCTTAAGCCTGTCCCAGGCTTCTGCCCCCCCGTAAATCCACTCTAGGGAGTGAGCCTGAAAGAACTGGGGGAAGAGAGGAGGAAACTCAATGGTCAGCAAATTTATACGGAGCCCTGGTGGTGCGATGGTTAAGAGATTGACAGCTAGTTGAAAGGTCGGCTGCTCGAGCCCACCCAGCGGCTCCGGGGGAGAAAGACCTGGTGATCTGCTTCTGTAATGGTGATGAGTGCATCCAACAAATACATGAAAACCTGTGTAGGAGGTCATTCAGAGCTATTCAAGGGCAAGCTCAGCCTGGACCTTCAAAGTGTCCTCAGGAAATTCTTGCTCTTTAACTGCCTAGGGAAATACGTCTGTTGCCACGTGTGCAAAAAAAAAAAAAAAAAAAAAAAAAAACAAAAAAAAAACGGCAAGTGGGCAGCAAAGGAACATTTGTGCCTGTTATTGTACTTAAATTGCGTTTCATTGTATGGATTTTACATCAGGACGGAAAAAGTTAAAAATACCAAATTCCAGTTAATGATTTGCAAGATGAAGTGTTTAGGGGCGAAGGCACTGATGTTTGCAACTTCTAAGAGCAAAAGAACAATAAAAATAAAACCAAACCATGTCCTTTGCCCTAAAGTCAATTTTGACTCATGGCGACCCCATGTGTTAACAGAGTAGAACTGCCCCATAGCGTTTTCTTGGCTGTGATCTTCACGGAAGCAGATCCCCAGGCCTTTCTTTTGTGGAGCTTCTGAGTGGGCTTCAACTGCTAACCTTTAGGTTAGTCAATTGTGAATTTTTTGCTCCACCCAGGGATCTTGCATAAAGCAATAAGGTGGATTAACGGAACAATGGTCAGCTATGCAGATGTGTGGTAGAGAAAGTATAGTAAAAATGTTCATGGTAGAAGCTAGTTAGTGGATATATGGGTGTTCCCAGAAAAATTCTCTCAACTTTACTGTTTGAAAATTTTTGTAATAAATATTGGGAAAAAGACATGTTGGAAGGATTTACGGTGATGCTAATTGAGCTTAAGAATCCCTAGGTGGTGCAAATGGTTAACATGCTTGGCTGCTAACAGAAAGGATGGAGGTTGGAGTCCACCCAGAAGTGCCTTGGAAGAAAGGCCTGGTGATCTTCTTCCAAAAAATCCGCCACTGAAAAGCCTATGGAGCACAGTTCTACTCTGACACACGTGCGGTAACAGTGAGTTGACTCGACAGCAACTGGTTTTAACGGAGTTTAAGTTTCAAGGCCCTTCATTTGCAGGGTCCCCTTCCAAGGCACTACACCTCCCTCTGAATTTATAACTTGATACTGTGTACACATTCATTCCAGCTTCATCAGTATAAACAATATGGGACTCCTTAATATGATGGATGGTGCATCCATGTAGTGGAATTCTATGCAGCTGCATTGTAAAACCACCACAGTAAGACAAACTTGGAGATGTGTAAAGTAGCTTGGTAAAGTAAAGGGTCAGCAAAAAAGAGGAAGACCCTCAATGAGATGGATTGACATGGTGGCTGCGTCTTCGTGTCATGGATTGCATTGTGTCCCCCGAAAGTATCTGTCAACTTGGCTGGGTCATGATTCCCAGTATTGTATGATTGTGTACCATTGTGTAATCTGATGTGATTTCCTTATGTGTTGTAAACTCTATCACTATGATGTAATAAGATGGATTACTGGCAGTTTTACTGATGAGGTCTACAAGATTGGATAGTGTCTTAAGCCAATCTCTTCTGAGATATAAAGAGAGAAGTGAGCAGAGACACATGGGATCTCATACCACCAAGAAAGCAGTACCGGGAGCAGAGGGCGTCCTTTGGACCTGAGGTTCCTGTGCTGAGATGCTCCCAGACCAAGGGAAGACTAATGCATCATAAGGACCTTCCTCCAGAGTGGACAGAGAGAGAAAGTCTTCTCCTGGAGCTGATGCCCTGAATTTGGACTTGAAGCCTACTGAACTGTGAGAGAATAAACTTCTCTTTGTTAAAGCCATCCACTTGGGGTATTTCTGTCATAGCAGCACTAGATGACTAAGACACTTGGTTATCTAGTGCTGCTGTAACAGAAAGACCACAAATGGATGACTTTAACAAACAGAAATTTATTCTCTCACGGTCCAGTAGGCTAGAAGTCCAAACTCAGGGTGTCAGCTCCAGGGGAAGCCTTTTTTTCTCTGTCAGCTCTGGGGGGAAGGTCCTTGCCATCAATCTTCCCCTGGACTAGAAACTTCTCTGCACAGGAATCCCGCATCCAAAGGACGAACTCTGCTCCAGGCGTGCTTTCTTGGTGGTATAAGGTCCCCTGTCTCTCTACTCGCTTCTCTCTTTTGTATCTCAAAAGAGATTGGTTTAAGACACAATCTAATCCTGTAGATTGAGTCCTGTCTCATTAACATAACGCCACTAATCCCATTTCATTAACATCACAGAAGTAGGCTTTATAACACATAAGGAAATCACATCAGATGACAAAATGGTGGAAAATCACACAAAACTGGGAATCAGGGCCCAGCCAAACTGATACACACATTTTTTGGGAACACAATTCAATCCATGACAAGCTGCAACAATGGGCTTGTGGTGTGATGGATCGCTTTTGTGTGGGCTTTCTCGCCATGGTCTTGTAACTCCCACCCAAGTGATTGGGTGGGACTATGCCAATAGGGTAATTGTGACCCACCAAGGGGATTGGTCAATTTTGCCATCCCACTGGGCTTGAAATGAGCCACCCCAGAGATGGAAAAAGCCGTCCCATCACCACCAAGGAAGAAGAGTCAGTATGTCCTTTGGACCCAGGATCCCTGTGCTGGTAAGATCCTGGAATTAGGAGACAGAGAGAGAACTGTAACATTGAAGACTGGAAGAAGCAGTTGGTGGCAGAAGAGACCGACAGGAGACAGTGCAGTGGGCTTCCTGGCCCATGGAGTGAGAAAGCTGAGTGCCTGGAATGCCTCTGGGAATTTATTGGGGAGGGTGGGGAGGTAAAAGAGCTTTGTAACACTTGCCCCTGAGGAGGGCAGAGGCCGAGGGGTCAGGGAGAGGCCTGCCTGTGGCGTGGCTGGGAACAGGCTGTCCTGATGGAAGAACTGTATCGTGAGTGTTCCTGAGCCTGAATTGTAGCCTATTACACCCCTAATAAACCCCATAATCGTGCGTATTGTCTGTGAGTTCTACGTGACCATTGCAATGAATTATCGAACCCAGCAGAGAAGTAGAGAGTGCCGAGGGAGGGACGGCTGGTGTCAGAACTGGTAAAGATGGCAGAGAGAGGAGGCATAACTGACCTCTGCCTCATAGGAATCAGCCTTGGACTACTGATCTTGATTCTCCTTGGCCTTTGTGAAGTTAGAGGAGGTCACATGCTGCCTCCATGCCATTTTTACAGGGCTCAAACAGAGCAATGATTGTGAGGCTGCTGAAGGACCAGGCAGTGTTTTGTTGTTATGCATGGGGTCACTATGAGACAGAACGGACTCAATGGCACCTAATAACACAACAAAAACATTGTAAAAGCTTCCCCAAGCCCATCACCATTGATTCAATCCTGACTCACAACGACATTACAGACAGAGTGGAACTGCCCCATAGGGTTTCCAAGGCTGTCATCTTTATGGAAGCAGACTCTCACATCTTTCTCCCACGGAGCGGCTGGTGGGTTAGAACCACCGACCGACCTTTTGGTTAGCAGCTGAGTCCTTAACCACTGCACCACTAGGGCTCCTTTTTGTACAAGCTTAAAAAAAAACCAAAATGAAACCCGTTGCTGTTGAGTGGATTCCAACTCGCAGCGACCCCATAGGACAGAGCAGAACTGCCCCATAGGGTTTCCAAGGAGCAGCTGGTGGATTTGAACTGCCAACCTTTTGGTTCGATTGTGAGGATGGTGCTGGACCAGGCAGAGCATTTCGTTCTGTTGAACACAGGGTTGATATGAGTCGGGACCGACTCGGCAGCACCTAACAACAACAACCTTTTGGTTAGCAGGCAAACGTTTAACCATTGCACCACCAGGCACCACAAAACCTGGTTCTACCCCTGACTTTGATACCAAACAAATGGATGGACAACTCATCCATCAGATAGTAGCTGAACAAATTATGGTGTATCTATGCTGTGGAGTCCTTGGGTGGTGCAAACTGTTAACATGTCTGGCTGCTAACCCAAAGATTGGAGGCCCAAGATTGGAGGCACCTCAGAAAAAACCCTGCTGATCTAATCCCAAAAAATCAGCCACTGAAAACCTATGGAGCACAGCTCTGCTCTGACATATATGGGGTTGCCATGAACCAGGATCAACTCTATGGCCAATGGCTTATGTCATGGAACAAGGACAACTTGGCTGTTAAAAAAGGATGGAGAGGAACCCCCAGTCTATGGCCCTAAGACGCCCTTCTGAGCTGGAACTGAAGCCATTACTGGAGACCACCCATCAGCTAAACTGTAGACAGGCCTATACAGTAAACAACACCCGAGAGGAACATACTCCTTAGAACAATCTATTACACGAGATCAAAAGGGCAACATTTGCCCAAAAGCAAAGATGAGAAGGCAGGAAGAATAAGCAATTCAGGGCGAAAGGAAATGGGGAGCCTAGGACAGAAATGGGGGGAGGGCAGGCACATTGTGGGGAATAAAATCAACAACATGGAACACTTTATGTAAAAACTATCGAACGGGAAACTAATTTGCTATGAAAGCTTTCACCTAATGCACAATACAAAATTAATTTTTTTAGAAAAAAGCATGGAGACTTTCTGTGGGTAACGTGAAATAGCGATTAAGGTCATGGACTCAAGGAGCCAGATTGCCGGGGTCTAAATCCCAGCTCTGTTAAATGCTCACTGTGTGACCTTAAGCAGGTTACTCAACCTCTCTGTACTCCAGCATCCCCGTCTGCAAACTGGAGGATAGTAGCTACCTCACTGTGGTGAGGCAGTGGTGGTTCAATGGTAGAATTCTCACCTCCCATGCCCAGAGACCAGGGTTCGATTCCCGCCCAGTCTGTCAGCGGAGACTTCCATGTTGCTGTAATGCTGAAAAGCTTTCAGACTAAGACGGATTAGGAAGACAGGCCTGGTGATCAACTACCGAAAATCAGCCAATGAAAACCCTATGGAGCACAACGGGTCATGGAGATGGCGCAGCACCTGGCAGCGTTTCGTTCCGTTGAGCGGGGATGACTGTTAACAACAACACATCATTGTAGGTTATTACAAAGATTAAATGAGTCTGCCCATGAATCTGCTTAGAACAGCGGCTGGCACGCCACAGCCCTATGCGAATTTTCTTTTTACAGTGAAACCTGTGGGAGCCGGAACAAGACGGGACTGTCTTCTTTTTCCGGATCTTGAAAGTTTTCTGCCTTTGCAGGGTGCAGCCACCACTTCTGTATCTCTCTTTATTAAGAATCCTAACTCATAAACACCCAGTGAGCTCTCCTTCTCTGACAAGTTTCCGCCTTACACAGGCTCCGGCTTTCTCGGGTTTTACTGTAAAAATAACAAAGGTTAAAAAACAAACCCACTGCCGTCGAGTCCATTTTGACTCATAGCGACACTGTAGGACAGAGCAGAACTGCCCCACAGGGTTTCCAAGGCTGTAAACCTTTACAGAAAGACTGCCACATCTTTTCTACCGCGGAGGGTTGGTGGGTGAGAACATCTGACCTTTCGCTTAGTAGCCGAGCGCTTTAACCACTATGCCGCCAGCGTTCCTTAATAACAAGGTTAGGGGGAAAAAGATGGTTAAAAAAAACAAAGGTACGGAAAATCGCAATCTGTGCCAAAGACACTGCACAAATGCTTGTACCTTTTGACCTAGTGATTGCCCTCTCGGGAAGGTGTCCGAAGGAAACAGCCGGAAATGGGGGAAAAAGCATAATAAATGCAAAGGCAGGTCTTTCGAAGTGTGCTGTGAATGGCAGGAAACGGGGTAACGGACACAGGGCAGGTCCTTCCACTCGGGCGGCCTCTGCAGCCATTAAACCACAGGCTCGGAAACGCGCTTAATCACCCGAGCGGTGTTTATATTCTGACCCTTGAGGGAAAAAAGCAAACCGGCTCCGCCTCGGTCCATGCTGGAGTTCATCAAGCAAACGCCATGCCAGGAATCTTTTGGGTACGAGGATTTCGGAGCGTTCTTGTTCCTTGTTATTTCCCCCCCAGCTTTTCCAAATATTCTATGATGGAGAAAAGTTATTAGAAATAGAAGATCAGAAGGTAGCCAAAGATTTCTTGGAAAAGGGGTATGCAAAGACACCTACCATGGTGCTATTTGGACGAATTAAAAAAAAAAACAAAACTGAGGATAGTCTAAATGTAGAACAATAGAAATGGATTTTTACAACTGGCACGTCAGTCTACGCAATGAGATATCTCGCTGCCGTTAAAAAATCATCTTTAGAGAGAATGTTGAATGATCTGGGGAAATACTCACCGTCGTCCATAGAAATGTTAAATGGGGAAGCAGACACACAAAGACGTTCAGTATGAATTGACCAATTTAAAAATGTATGTAAATAAATCCACTGTAGTTGTTAGTTGCAGTTGCGTGGACTCATGATGACCCCATGCGTGTCAAGAGTAGAACTGCACCATAGGGTTTTCAAAGCTGTGACCTTTCGGAAGCAGATCGCTAGGCCTTTCCTCCGAGGCACCTGTGGGTGGGGTTTGAACCACAAACCTTTTGGCTAGTAGTCAAATGCTTAACTATTTGTGCCAGCCAGGGGCTCCTATAATAAATACACAGCCAGAGAGAAAATAATTTGGGGAATATATGCCACAGTGTTAACAGGGACTCTCCTGGGATAGTGGATAATGGTGGATTTTTACTTTCTTCCTTAAATCTGCTTTTCTGTGTCTTCTGCATTTCCTAACATGTTCATCATTGTGATGGACACTGGATGGGCTTGGCTGATCTTCGTTCAGTCCTTCTTCCCAGAAACAAACTACATTTCCCAGACTCTTTGGAAGCTGGGATTCTAGACTTAGAATAATAATAATAAAACAGTTGCCTTCCAGTAGATTCTGACTCATAGCTACCTCATATGTGTCAGAGTAGAACTGTGCTCCATAGAGTTTTCAATGGCTGATGTTTCAGAAGTAGATCGCCAGGTCTTTCTTCCGAGGCGCCTCTATGTGGACTCAAACCTCCCACCTTTCTGTTAGCAGCCAAGCTCAGTAACTCTTTGCACCACCCAGGGACTCCATAAGTGTGGGTTTGGGGTAGAGAAATTCGGATTTGGCTTTGGCTCCTGTAGCCTGAGCCATCTGGTAGGTTTGTAAGTGGCAAGGAGGTGGCAGGACTCAGGGGAGTCAGGGCTGGGGAGATTGAGGGTGGTCAGCTTGGGGGTGATCTCTGAAGCACTGGGTCTGGGAACTAGGAGCGGGGTGCAAAGAGGGGAGAAGGTAAGGGAGGGAAAGGGAGGAGAGGAAAGGTTGGGGGAGCGGAGAAGAGCAGGTGTAGAAGGGGCAGGGAGGGGAGAGGGACCCAGCAAAGAGACCGAGAAGGGGTGCTAACACACACACGCACGCGCGCACGCACCAGCACGCGCACACGCACACGCGCGCCCCCCCCCTCCCCCCCCGCCGCCGCCGCCGCCGCCAAAGGCTGGAATCATCCTTCGAAAGAGGGCGGGATTGCAGAAAACTGCCCGGAGCATACAGGGCGGGGACGACCCCTGGTGGCCGTGCCGGGAACAGGTCTCGTGGCGTTACCCGTGGTCCTGCGTGACCATTAACGTCCTCCACTCTCTGAGTGTCCCTTATGAACCGTCAAATGCAGGGTCGCCCAAGTTCAAGGGAAAGCGGAGGCTGCGAGTGGAGACGGGGAGGCAGTGGCCGCCAGGAGGCGCTGAGACCCTGCGACCCAAACCAGGAGGCCAGGAGGTTCCTGCGCGGCGTTTAACTCTCCTTCTCAGGACCCTCAAAGGGCCACACTGCAGCAGGCGGGATGAAAGGTGGACTCCTGGAGGACCGACGGGGTAGCTGCTGCTTTCTGAGTGGGTGGGAGCAGATTCGAGGAGATGCCCTTCCAAGCCCTCTCAGAGGGGTTCTGGGGACCTGGAAACTGCGGTTTTGGGCTTGAAGTTCCCATAGTGGGGGTCGGTCAGTTGATGAGATTTCATCAACATGTTCATATGGGTTAAAATATCTCCACCTCACCCCTCCACCAGGACAGGGACCTTGGTCTTGGGCTTGGAGCAGAGTAGGGGGTGGGTGGGCCAGGTCCCTGCACGTGAGGTACATGTGTGGGCCACAGTGGAGACAGAGCCAGAAGGTGCAGAAACAGTTTGCTGTGCAGGTCCTTGTCACCCTTGACAACCCCTTGCCTTGCCCCGTCCCCCACTGCCAGTCTGGGATCCTTTCGAGAGCTCCTAGGGACTGGCAGGCATCATTTCACACAAGGCACAAATTTCAGGGTATCACATACCCCCAAGCTGTGATGGTCTGGGGTCGCACACAGAGATTCTGGGCTTCCAGCCCCATGAACCACCATAGGCCATAGGGTACCTGAAGAATAGGACAGAAGATGGTGGGGCATTGATTCTCAGTGATACCATCCAAGCACCTGGATCTAGCTGTGCCTGAAGCCCACCCTTGGACTTTTCAATTATGAGAGTCAGTTGCTTATACCAATCACAAATGGATTTCAGACGCTCATGACCAAAGAGTCTTGTCTAAAACATGCCCCGCTGCTCCACCCACCATCCCAGCTGCCTTCCCCAGAGTACTCCCCTGCTCTCTGTCCCGAGATGGAACCACATCTAAGCCTTGAGTCTGACCTTGAAGTCTGGCCACCTTGCTGTCTCCACCCCAGCCCTCTCCAGGTCAGCCTCTTTCCCCTTTCCTAGGCTTGCTGGGTCCCTGAAATCAGGCTCCTGGATCCAATCCTGGCTCCACCACTTAACTAGCTGTGTGACCTTAAGCAAGTCACTTAACCTCTCTGAACCTCAGGGGAGATAATACTAGTATCTAGGATTAAATGAAGGAGCCCTGGTGGTGCACTGGTTAGGTGCTCAGCTACTAACTGAAAGGTTGGCAGTTTGAACCCACCCAGCGGATCCACGTGAGAAAGACCTGGTGATCTGCTTCTGTGAAGGTTACAGCCAAGAAAACCCTATGGAACCTTTCTACTCTGTCACATGGGTCTTGATGAGTCAAAAATTGACTCGACTGTACCCAACAACAATAACAGTTCTACTCTGTAACACATGGGGTTGCCATCAGTTGGGATCGATTTTATGGCAAAGAGTTTGGTTGGGTTTTTTTTCCTGTAAGTAGAATCTTTCAGGGAAACCAGCTGATGAGTTCCTTTTTTTATAAAAGTATTCCAGTTAAAAAATACAGAAGGAATTAGAGAATTAAACATCACCATTTTTCAACCCGTAATGAAATAATGAATCTGGGCAGTAATTGTCAATGGCTCCTAAAACCTTTAGATGAAAGGTCAACAGGGAATTTTTTTTTTTTGTACTTTAGATGAAGGTTTACAGAGCAAACTAGTTTCTTATTAAACAATTAATACACATATTATGTTGTGACATTGGTTGCCAACCCCATGGCATGTCAACACTCTCTCCTTCTTGACCTTGGGTTCCTCATTACCAGCTTTCCTGTCCCCTCCTGCCTTCTCATCCTTGCCCCCCGGGCTGGTGTGCCCATTTAGTTTCCTTTGTTTTATGGGCCTGTCTAATCTTTGGCTGAAGGGTGACCTTCAGGAATGACTTCAGTACTGAGTTACAAGGGTGTTTGGGGGCCATACTCTTGGGGTTTCTCCAGCCTGTTAGACCAGTAAGTCTTTTTTTTTTTTTTTTTTAAATGAGTTAGAGTTTTGTTCTACATTTTTCTCCAGCTCTGTCCTGGACCCTCTATTGTGATCCCTGTCAGAGCAGTCAGTGGTGGTAGCCGGGCATCATCTAGTCGTACTGGGCTCAGTCTGGTGGAGGCTGTGGTAGTTGTGGTCCATTAGTCCTTTGGACTCATCTTTCCCTTGTGTCTGGTTTTCTTCATTCCCCCTTGCTCCAGACTGGGTGAGACCAGTGGAGTATCTTAGATGGCCACTTAAAAGCTTTTAAGACCCCAGACACTACTCACCAAAGTAGAATGTAGAACATTTTCTTTATGAACTATGTTGTGCCAGTTGAGCTAGATGTTCCCTGAGACCATGGTTCCCACAGTCCTCAGCCCAGTAATTTCATCCCTCAGGGAGTTTGGATTTGTCCATGGAGCTTCTATGACCTTGTCTTGGTCAAGTTGTGCTGGCTTCCCCAGTACTGTGTACTGTCTTACCCTTCACCAAAGTTACCACTTATCTATAGTCTAGCTAGTGTTTTTCCCTCCCCACCGCTCCCCTCCCTTGTAACCATCAAATACTCTTTCTTTTTGTGTGTAAACCTTTTCATGAGTTTTTATAGTGTAGTCTCATACAATATTTGTCCTTCTGTGATTGACTTACTTCGCTGTCAACAGCGAACTTTCTGATGAAGGGAGCAGGCTTACCCCACCGGACCCCACCAAGCCATCTCAGTGCCACTAAAAGTGGGACGTCCAGGGGTTCGATGCCTCCTGCAGTGATGCACTAGGAAGGGAACAGCACTGGCCCTCCACCAACTGTACCTAAATCTAATGAAGCCTCTGGATTCTAGAGTTGAGATCTCCAGGGGACAGAATGAGAGCAGTGGTGGTTCTGTGGTAGAATTCGCACCTTCCATGTGGGGGACCCCGGTTCCCTTCCCGGCCAATGCACCTCAAGCACTGCCACACCTCATCTGTCAGTGGAGGCTTGCATGTTGCTAGGATGCGGAACAGGTGTCAGCCAAGCTTCCGGACTAAGAAGACTTCGACTCGTGGTGACCCCGTGCACAGCAGAACAAAAGACTGCCCGGTCCTGCACCATCCTCATGATTTGCTGTGGATCAGACCATTGTGATCCATAGAGTTTTCAAGGCAGATCGCCAGACCTGTCTTCTAGGTGCCCCTGGGTGGGTTCAAACTGCCATCCTTTCGGCTAGTAAGTAGTCCAGGGCTTGACCATTTGCATCACCTATACCCATTGTCGTCGAGTGGATTCCAACTCATACCAAAACCAAACCAAACCTGTCCGGTCAATTCCGACTCATAGCGACCCTGTAGGACAGAGTAGAACCGCCCCATAGGGTTTCCTAGGCTGTAATCTTTATGGAAGGGAACTGCCGCATCTTTCTCCCATGGAGTGGCTGGTGGGTTCGAACTGCTGACTTTTCTGTTAGCAGCTGCGCACGTAGCCTCTGCGCCACTAGGACTCCTTCTTGCACCACCCAGGGACACTTACATGTATTTTTACCACAATAGAAGAAATTTTTTTTAAGTCTGAAATATGCCTTTCCCTTTTAAGGCTGCAAATGGGCTTCTTCTTAATTAAGTGTTTCTCTGCAAAGGAAACGTCCCTGACAGGGCTGAAGAATTCTAAGTGCCTTCTCCTTGCCGAGAAAGAAATAAGAATTACTGCAGGGAAAGCCAGATAAGAATTCTTTTAGGGCTAACAAATGACTTAGTCTGTTTCCGGTTTCACGTAAGGTTTTTACATGATCCCATTGTTCCCAATGCTTGTGAACATTCCAGAACATGGCATGTCGCTTTATAGATGGCTTTTGGGAAAATTAATGATGCTCACAATTGTGGTTGGTGAAATAATTGACTCAAAAATAAGCTTACTTTATTTACTTCTTTTCTATTTTTCCCCCAATTCAAGTATAATTGTCTTTTGTTGTTGCTGTTGTTGAGAAAGTAAAACGAAATAAACCCAAACCCACTGCCGTCGAGTCAATTCTGACTCATAGTGACCCTGTAGGACAGGGTAGAACTGCCCCATAGGGTTTCCAAGGCTGTAATTTTTTTTTATTCATTGTGCTTTAGGTAAAAGTTTACAGTGCCAATTAGTTTCTCACTCAAAAAATTATGCACAAATTGTTGTGTGACATTGGTTGCAATCCTCACGATGTGTCAGCACTGTCCCCCTTTTCCACCTTTCCCATTTCCCACCAGGTTCCCCGTGTCCATTTGTCTAGTTTTCCTGTCCCTTCCTGCCTTCTCGTCCTTGCTTTTGGGCAGGTGTTGCCCATTTGGTCTCATTTACTTGATTGAACTAAGAAGCACGTTCCTCACGTGCCTGTCTAATCTTTGCCTGAAAGGTGGACTTAGGGAGTGGGTTCAGTTCTGAGTTAGTGGGGTGTCCGGGGGCCATGGTCTCAGGGGTTCCTTCAGTCTCTGTCAGACCAGTAAGTCTGGTCTTTTGTTGTGAATTTCAATTTTGTTCTACATTTTTCTCCCACTCTGTCCAGGCCCCTCTATTGTGATCCCTGTCAGAGCGGTCAGTGGTGGTAGCCAGGCACCATCTAGTTCTGGGCTCATGTTGGTGGAGGCTGTGATACTTGTGGTCCATAAGTCCTTTGGACCAACACTTCCCATGTGTCTTGGTTTTTTTCATTCTCCTTTGCTCCAGACGGGATGGGACCAATCGATGTTATCTTAGATGGCTGCTCACAAGCTTTTAAGATCCCAGACGCTGCTCACCAAAGTAGGATGTAGAACATTTTCTTTATGACCTATGTTATGCCAGTTGACCTAGATGTCCCCCAAGACCATGGTTCCTAGCCCTCAGCCCCAGTAACTCAGTCCCTCAAGGTGTTTGGATGTGTCTAGGAAGCTTCTATGACTCTGCCTTGGTCAAGTTGTGCTGACTTCCCCTATATTGTGTGTTGTCTTTCCCTTCACCAAAGTTAACACTTTTCTACTCTTTAGTGATTTTCCCTTCCCAAGGCTGTAATCTTTACGAAAGCAGACTGCTGTATCTTTCTCCTGCAGAGCAGCTGGTGGCTAGTGGGTTTGAACCACCAACCTTTCAATTAGCAGCCAAGTGCTTAATCACTGCACAACCAGGGCTCCTGTTGAGAATATACGCAGCAAAAAATACGCCAATTCAAGTTTCTACATGTGCAATTCAGTGATATTCTCACCCTCCTTTTCTGAGTTATTCCTCCCTCATCATCATAAACTCGCTGCTCCCTAAGCTTCCTATCAGAGCCGTGGACGTGGCAGTCCGCTTCCATAAAGATTACATCCTTGGAAACTCTATGGGGCAGTTCTACTCTGTCCTATAGGGTGGCTATGAGTCGGAATCTACTCCACCACCTAGGTTCAAGGTTCCTATCTATAGTCAGCTTGATCCCGTATAAATACTTCTTAAAAGAGCACAATGCTCAAGGCAGACATTCACTGCTATATACCCTTTGCCATCGAGTCTATTCCCACTCATAGCGACCCTATAGGTCAGAGTATAACTGCCCCATAGGGTTCCCAAGGAGCGGCTGGTGGATTCAAACTGCCGATCTTTTGGTTAGCAGCCATAGCTCTTAACCACTGTGCCACCCCAGGGCTCCACAGACATTCTTTACTAGTTAAGTTAAACAGCTGTTTGGTTTTAAGAAGACTTCAGGGGATGTTTTTGCTTTAAGGTTTAAAGATTATCTTAGGGCAGTATTTCAGGGGTTCATCCAGCCTCCAGGGCTCCAACTTTATTTCTTTAAGATGAATTTATCTGACAAATATTTACGGAGCACCGGCCAAGTGCTACTCCCGACTTTGGGTGTGGGTCACATACCAGGGAATAGGACAAAACAGAAAAATGCTGAGTGCACATTCTAGTGGGGAAGACAGATAACAACATCAAAAAATCATGATATATAAGGTATGCAAAAGGTCGTAAATGGTAAGTGCTTCCTAAAACCGGCTGCTGTCCAGTCAATTCCAATTCATGGCAGCCCCCTATGTGAATATGACTGTGCTGCACACGGTTTTCAATGGCTGATTTTTCAGCAGTAGGTTGCCAGGTGTTTCTTCCGAGGCACCTCTGGGTGGACTCGAACTGCCAACCTTTCAGTTAGCAGCTGAGTGCATTAACCATTTGCACCACCGGGGGATCTTGACCTCAGCTTAATTACATCTGCAAGGACACTGTTTCCAAAAAAGATCACACTGACAAGTAGCAGGGCTTAGGACTTTAGACGTATCTTTCTCTGGGGTTTTCAACCCATAACAAGTACCATGAAGAAAAGAGGTACAGAGCGCTGGGCAGGCTGTAATTTTAAACAGGGTGTCAAGGAAGATCGCCTTGAAAAGTGACATTGGAGCAAAGATCTGAAGGAAGTGAGGAGTGAGCGCCGTGGCTATCTGATGGGAGAGTGTTCCAGGCAGAGGGAACAGGAAATGCAAAACCTCTGAGGTGTGAGAGGTTAGATGAGAAGCTCAGCGGGCAGTGAGTTTACGTTAATAAAACCCAAAACCCACTTCTGTCGAGTGGATTCTGACTCATAGGATGTGGAGAACGGTTGCACAACTTGAAGAATGGAATCAATGACACCGAATTGTACATGTAGAAATTGTTGAGTTGATGTATATTTTGCTGTGTATATTTTCACCAAAAGGGAAAACAACAAATCTCTGAGGTGGATACAACGTGGAGGAACGAGGAAGACATGATGCAAACTGAAAAATCCAGACACACAGGGCCGCATATTGTCTGATTCCATTCATATGAAATATCCAGACTGGGCAAATCCATAGAGACAGAAAGTGGATTGGTGGTTGCCAGGGGCTGGAAGGAGGGAGGAACGGAGGGTGACGGCTTAATGGGTACAGGGTCTCCTTATGGGCTGATGGAGATGTCTTGGAACTAGACGGAGGTGATGATTATATAACATTGTGAATGTACTAATGCCACTGACTTGTACGCTTTAAATTGGTGAGTGGTTGATTTCATGTTAGTTAATCTTGTTGTTAGTTGCTATTGTGGCAATTCTTAGATTCTGACTCATGACGTCCCCATGTGTGCTGAGTAGAACTGCTCCATAGGGTTTTCAAGGCTATGACTTTTCAGAAGCAGATTGCCAGGTCTTTCTTCCCAGGTGCCTCTGGGTTGGTTTGAACCGCCAACCTTTCTGTTAGTCGCCCAGCGCTTAACCCTTTGCGCCACGCAGAGACTCCTAGTGAATTTTCCCTCACCAAAAAAAAAAAAAAAAAAAAAAAGTCTGAGGAGGGAGTATGTCTGTTGTGTTCACGAAAGAGCAAGGAGGACGTCGTCGTGATGGGAGCATAGTGAAGAGGCACAAATGGTAGATGAGTCCTGAGAGATGGGAGGGACCAGATCATGCAGAGCCTTAAGAGGCGGGGATTTGGCCTTTTTCTCTGAAACGCCCTGGTGGGGGGGGGGGGGGGGGGGCGGGTCTGAGAGAGGAGGGACGGGTGAGCGCTTCGGTTTTCACGCGCGCCCCCTGGCGGCCGTATGGGGGAATAGGCTGTGGGGGACCAGGGCGTCGGGTGGGTCCAGGTGGTGGTGATAGAGGCTCCACCCATGGTAGTAGTGGGGTTGGCTAGGGGTGGGTGCATCCAGGATACATTTTTCCTTTTTAAATAACATTTTATCCCGTTTTTGGCTTACACAGGTTTACACATCAGTTTAGGTTCCCATTCAACAAATTCTACACAAGCTGTTCAGTGACATTGGTTACATTCTTCACAAGGCATGTGAACATTCTCATTATTTCTGTTCTGGTTGTTCTATTTCCGTTAATCTAGTTTTCTTGCCCCCTTACATTCTCATCTTTGTTTTAAAGTCATTGTTGATGTTTAGTCTCATATAGGTGATTTTTTAAGGGAGCACAGTACTTACAGGTAATATTAATTATTTTTTGAGCCAATCTTATTTAGTTACAAGATGACCTCAGGGGTTAGTTTCAGTTCAAGGCTTGGAGAGTATCTCAGGACAATAGTCTTGGAAAGTCCTCCAGTCTCCACCAGTCCAGCAGGTCCATTTATTTGTTAGTTTTAGGAATTTGAGGTTCTGCTCAATATTTTTCTTCCATTTTATCAGGGTCCACCTATTGTGGCCCTGATTAGAGTTATCGGTTGTGGTAGCCAGGCACCATCTAGTTCTTCTGGTCTCAGAGTAGATGAGGCTGTGTTTTGTGTAGACTGTTCATCTGGTAGACTAGTTTTTTCTGAGTCTTTGGTTTCCTTTTTTCTCTTTTGCTCCAGATGAGTAGAGACTAATAATTGTATCTTAGATGGCCGTTCATAAGCTTTTAAGACCCCAGACACCACTCACCAAACTAGGATGTAGATCAGGATTCATTTTGAAAATATTGTTGTTAGTTGCCGTTGTGCCCACTCAGACTCATGGCGACCTTACGTACAAGAGAGTACCAGGCCCTGTGCCGTTCTTACGATCATTGGTATGTTTGAGTCCATTGTGGTAGCTACCGTGCCAATTCATCTCATTGAGGATTTCTCTAATTTTTTGTTGATTCTCTCCTTTACCAAGCATGATGTCCTTCTCCAGAGGTTGGTCCTTCCTGATGACCTGTCCAAAGTAAGCAAGCTGAAGCCTCACTATCCTCACTTCTAAGGAACATTCTGGTTGTATTTCTTCTAAGACTGATTTATTCGATCTTCTGGCAGTCCATGTATAGTCAACAGTCTTTGCCAACACCACCATTTGAGCACATCAACTCCTTGGTCTCCCTTTTTGAAAGTAGTTGTTGTTGTTAGCTGCCATCCATTGGTCCCTGAATCATGGCGACGAAGGGAACGAAGTGCTGCCTGGTCCTGTACCAACCCCATGATCGGTTGTGGATTGGACCTTGTAATCCATAAGATTTTCATTGGTTGATTTTCAGAAGTAGATGGCCAGGCCTTTCTTCCTAGTCCATCTGAGCCTGGACTCCACTGAAACCTGTTCAACATCATAACAACAAGCAAGCCTCCACTGACAGATGGGTGGTGGCTGTGCAGGAGGTGCCCTGGCTGAGAATCAAACCCAGGTCTCCCATCTGGGAGGTGAGAATTCTACCACTGAACCACCACTGCCTCATATTGTGACAGGAGATCCACCATAATTGGCTGATATGTAAGAGAAAGAGAAGAGCCAAGGGCAAGTCCAAAATTTTCAGTCTGGGCTGGAGCTGTCATTTCCTGAGATGGAGAAGACGGGGTGGGGGACACCAAAGTGGGAGGAGAAAAGAAGGGCAGGTTTAGGATGCTTTAGATGCTGGAACACAACAGGAAAAAGGATAAAGCAGAAAAATGCCGAGTGCACATTCTAGTAAGGGAAGAAGACACATCGCAGCATCAAAAAGCCATAGTGAGGAACATTATAAATAGGAGTCCCCGGGTGGTGCAGATGGTTAATGTGCTTGGCTGCTAACTCAAAGGTTGGTGGTTCAGGTCCACCCAGAGGCAGCTCAGAAGAAAGGCCTGGGGACCTACTTCCGAAAAATCAGCATTGAAAACCCTATGGAGCACAGCTCTACTCTGACACCCATGGGGTTGCCATGAATTGGAATTAACTCGATGGCAACTTATTATTATTATTACAGTGATACAGTAAGGATACAAAAGGAGCCCTGGTGGCACAGTGTTGAGGGATGGGCTGCTAACGTGAAGGTTGGAGATTTGAACCTACCCAGTGTTGCTGTGGAAGAAAGTCCTGGCGATCTGCTTCCATAAAGATCATAGCCTTGAAAACCCTATGGGGCAGTTCTACTCTGTAACACACAAGGTTGCTACGAGTCAGAGTCGACTCGGTAGCACCCAACAAGAAGTAAAGATACACAGCTGGATCATAAAAGTCAAAGACCCAGGTGGGGTCTGGAGGAATCCAGGTATAGGCTTCCTATGCTCTCTCCCTCCCACCAGGGCCACACAGAGCACATGCGTCCCAGCAACAAAATGCAGCAATGTGTATACAGGGTCTTTGCCCAAGAAAGCCCCTTAGAGGTCAACCTCCAAGGTTTTCACTGGGGCTTGGTCACATAGGCACACTCTGTCTGATGTGTTCCAGACTCCTAGAAGGAAAGTAAGTGCTCAGCATAAACCACATTGTTGGCACAGTCTGGGCACTGCGAGCCTCGCTTGCCCTTTAGGGCAAGTTTTATATCAGCTTGTTGTTGTTAATTCCTGTTTAATTGCTGTTGAGTTGATTCCGACTCATGGCAACCCCAGGTGTGCAGAGTAGAACTGCTCTATAGGGTTTTCAATGCCATAATCTTAATGAAAGCAGACTGCCAGGCCTGTCTTTCGTGGTATCACTGGGTGGATTCGAACGACCAACCTTCAGGTTAGCAGCTGAGCACTTAACCATTTGCACCACCCGGAGACTCCCAGATGACCTGGCAGAATACATATTTACTTACGTTTTTGCTTGTCCGTCTCCCAAACCAGAATGTGGGCTCCAGGGGACAGGGACCATGTCTGCTTGTTTGTTTATTTATTCAGGTTTTCTTAATAATTTATTTATTTTGTCGTTGTTGAAATATACACAGCTGAATATTCATCAATTCCATTTTTATTTTTTTATTGTTGTAGTTTAGATGAAGTTTATATTTCAAGTTAGTCTCCCATACAAAAATGTATACATACATTGTTATATGACCTAATTGCTCTCCCCATACTGTGACAGCACACTCCTCTTTTCCACCCCTGATTCCCCACGTCCGTTCAACCAGCTCCTGACCCTCTCTGCCTTCCCATCTCACCTCCGGACAGCAGCTGCCTGTTTAGTCTCTAGTATCTACTTGAGCTAAGAGGCACACTCCTCACGAGCATCACTTTATGTCCCACAGTCCGGTCCAATCCCTGTCTGAAGAGCTGGCCTTGGAAATTGTTTTAGTTCTGGGCTGATAGAGAATCCAGGGGCCATGCTTTCCGGGGTTCCTCCAGTCTCAGTCAGACCATTAAGTCTGGTCTTCTTACCAGAATTTGAGTTCTGCACCCTACCTTTCTCCTGCTCCATCCGGGACTCTCTATTGTGCTCCCTGTTAGGGTGGTCATTGGTGGTAGCTGGGCACCATCTAGTTCTTCTGGTCTCAGGCTGATGAAGTCTCTGGTTTATGTCACCATTTCTGTCTCTTAGGCTAATACTTTCCTTGTGACTTTGGTGTTCTTCATTCTCCTTTACTCCAGGTGGTTGGGACCAATTGATGCATCTTAGATGGCCACTTGCAAGCTTTTTAAGACACCAGATGCCACTCACCAAAGTAGGGTGCAGAACATTTTCTTAATAAGCTTTGTTATGCCAGTTGACCTACATGTCCCCTGAAAGCGTGGTCCCCAGATCCATACCTCTGCTACTCTGTCCCTCAAAGTGTTTGACTGTATTCAGGAAACTTCTTAGCTTTGGTTTAGCCTAGTTGTGCTGACTTCCCCTGTAGTGTGTGCTGTCCTTCCCTTCACCTAAGATAAAACTTGTCTACTCTCTAGTTAGTGAATAACCCTCACCCTCCCTCCCCACCCTGGTAACCAGCAAAGAATGTTTTCTTCTGTGTTTAAACCTTTTCTTGAGTTCTTATAATAGTGGTGTTATACAATATTTGTTGCTCTGTGACTGGGTAAATTCACTCAGCATAATGCCGTCCAGCTTCCTCCATGTTCTAAGATGTTTCACGGCTTCAGTGTTATTCGTCATTGTTGCGTAGTATTCCATTGTGTGGATATATCATAATTTGTTTATCCATTCGTCCGTTGATGGGCACCTAGGTTGCTTCCATCTTTTTGCTATTGTGAACAGTGCCGCAATGAACATGGGTGTGCATATATCTATTCGTGTGATGGTTCTTATTTCTCCAGGCTATATTCCAAGGAGCGGGATAGCTGGATGGTATGCTACTTCTATTTCTAGCTTTTTAAGGAAGTGCCAAATCGATTTCCAAAGTGGTTGTACCATTTTACATTCCCACCGACAGTGTATAAGTGGTTCCAGTCTCTCCACAACCTCTCCAGCATTTATTATTTTGTGTTTTTTGGATTAATGCTAGCCTAGTTGGGGTGAGATGATATCTCATTGTAGTTTTGATCTGCATTTCTCTAATGGCTAATAATCGTGAGCATTTCCTTATGTGTCTGTTAGCCACCTGAATATCTTCTTTGGCGAAGTGCCTGTTCATATCCTTTGCCCATTTTTTAATTGGGTTACTTGTCTTTTTGTTGTTGAGGTTTTGCAGTATCTTGTAGATTTTCGAGATTAGATGCTGATTGGATTTGTCATAGCCAATTTTTTTCCCCCAATCTGTAGGTTGTCTTTTGACTCTTTTGGTGAAGTCTTTTGATGAGCATAAGTGTTTGATTTTTAGAAGCTCCCAGTTATCTAGGCTCTCTTCTAGTGCTTGTGCATTGTTACTTATGGTTCGATTGTGTTTATGCCATCTATTAGGGCTCTTAGCATTGTCCCTGTATTTTCTTCCATGATCTTTATTGTTTTCGATTTTATATTTAAGTCTTTGATCCATTTTGAGTTAGTTTTTGTGCATGGTGTGAGGTATGGGTCTTGTTTCAGTTTTTTGCAGATGGATATCCAGTTATGCTAGCACCAGTTGTTAAAGAGACTGTCTTTTCCCCAATTAATGGACTTTGGGCCTTTGTCAAATATCAGCGGCTCATAGGTGGATGAATTTATGTCTGGATTCTCAATTCTGTTCCATTGGTCTATGTATCTGTTGTTGTACCAATACCAGGCTGTTTTGACTACCATGCCAGTAAAATAGATTCTAAAATCAGGTAATGTGAGGCCTCCCACTTCGTTTTTCTTCTTGAGTAATGCTTTACTTATTCAGGGCCTCTTCCCTTTCCATATGAAATTGGTGATTTGTTTCTCCATCTCATTAAAAAATGCCATTGGAATTTGGATTGGGATTGCATCGTATCTGTAGATAGCTTTAGGTAGAATTGACATTTTCACGATGTTGAGTCTACCTATCCATGAGCAAGGTATGTTTTTCCACTTATATAGGTCTCTTTTGGTTTCTTACAGTAGTGTCTTGTAGTTTTCATTATACAGATCTTTTACGTCTCTAGTTAGATTTATTCCTAAGTATTTTATCTTCTTGAGGGCTATTGTAAATGGTTTTGATTTGGTGATTTCCTCTTCAAGGTTCTCTTTGTTGGTGTAAAGGAATCCAACTGATTTTTGTATGTTTAGCTTGTATCCTGAAACTTTGCTGAAATCTTCTATTAGTTCCAGTAGTTTTCTTGTGGATTCTTTGGGGTTTTCTATGTATAAGATCATATTATCTGCAAATAGAGATACTTTGACTTCTTCCCTACCAATTTGGGTGCCATTTATTTCTTTTTCTAGCCTAATTGCTCTGGCCAGGTCCTCCAGCACAATGTTGAATAAGAGTGGTGATAAAGGGTATCCTTGTCTGGTTCCCATTCTCAAGGGGAATGCTTTCAAAGTCTCTCCATTTAGGATGATGTTGGCTGTTGGCTTTATATAAATGCTCTTAATTATACTGAGGAATTTCCCCTCTATTCCTATTTTGTTGAGTGTTTTTATCATGAATGGGTGCTGGACTTTGTCAAATGCTTTTTCTGCATCGATTGATAAGATCATGTGGTTTGTATCTTTTGTTTTATTTATGTGATGGATTACATTGATTGTTTTTCTAATGTTGAACCATCCCTGTATACCCGGTATAAATCTCACTTGATCATGGTGAATTATTTTTTTGATATGTTGCTGAATTCTATTGGCTAGAATTTTGTTGAGGATTTCTGTGTCAATGTTCATGAGGGATATTGGTCTGTAATTTCTTTTTTTGTGGTGTCTTTACCTGGTTTTGGTGTCAGGGTTATACTGGCTTCATAGAATGAGTTTGGGAGTATTCCATCCTTTTCTATGTCCTGAAATACCTTTAGTAGTAGTGGTGTTAACTCTTCTCTGAAAGTTTGGTAGAATTCTCCAATGAAGCCATCTGGGCCAGGGCTTTTGTTTGTTGTTGGGAGTTTTTTAATTACCTTTTCAATCTCTTCTTTTGTTACGGGTTTATTTAGTTGTTCTACCTCTGTTTGTGTTAATTTAGGTAGGTAGTGAGTTTCTAGAAATTTGTGCATTTCCTCTAGGTTTTCAAATTCGTTAGAGTACAGTCTTTCATAATATTCTGTTAGGATTCTTTTAATTTCAGTTGGGTCTGTTGTGATATCACCCATCTCACTTCTTATACGGGTTACTTGCTTCCTCTCCTGTTTTTATTCTGGCGGTTTGGCCAGCGGTTTATCAGTTTTGTTGATCTTTTCAAAGAAGCAGCTTTTGGACTTGTTAACTCTTTCAATTGTTTTTCTATTCTCTATTTCATTTAATTTTGCTCTGGTTCTTATTATTTCCTTTCTTCTGGCGCCTAAGGGCTTCTTTTGCTGCTCTCTTTCTACTTGTTCCAGTTGTAGGGGTAATGTTTTGATTATGGCCCTTTCTTCTTTTTGGATGTGTGTATTTATTGCTATAAACTGACCTCTGAGCACTGCTTTTGCTGTGTCCCAAAGGTTCTGGTAGGATGTGTTTTCATCATCATTTGAGTCTATGAATTTCTTTATTCCATCCTAATTTCTTCTATAACCCAATAGTTTTTTAGCAAGGTGTTGTTCAGTTTCCGTGTGTTTGATTTTTTTTCCTTGCTTTTTCTGTTGTTGATTTCTACTTTTATGGCTTTATGGTCAGAAAAGATGCTTTGTAATATTTCGGTGCTTTGGATTCTGTTAAGACTTGCTTTACGGCCTAATATGTGGTCTATTCTGGAGAATGTTACACGTGCATTGGAAAAGAAACTGTACTTGGCTGCTGTTGGTGGAGTGTTCGGTGTAGGTCTATCAGATCAAGTTGGTTGATGGTAGCGTTTAGCTCTTCTGTGTCTTTGTTGAGCTTCTTTCTGGATGTTCTGTCCTTCAACAGAAGTGGTGTGTTGAAGTCTCCTACTACTATGTTGGAGCTGTCTATCTCTTTTTTCAGTACTGGTAGAGTTTGTTTTATGTATTTTGGAGCCCTGTCACTGGGTACGTAAATATTTACTATAGTTATGTCCTCCTGGTGTATTGACCCTTTAATCATTATATAGTGTCCTTCCTTATCCTTTGTGGGTGGATTTTATTTTAAATTCTACTTTGTCAGAGATTAATATTGCGACTCCTGCTCTTTTATGAGTATTGTTTGTTTGATATCTTTTTTTCCATCCTTTGAGTTTTAGTTTGCTTGTGTCTTTAAGTCTAATGTGTGTCTCTTGTAGGCAGCATATAGATGGATCATGTTTTTTAATCCAATCTGCCACTCTCTGTCTCTTTATTGGTGTATTTAGTCCATTTACATTCAGCGTAATTATTGACAGGTATGAGTTTAGTGCTGTCATTTCGGTGTCTTTTTCGTGTGTTGTTCACAGTTTCTTTGTTCCACTTAATTTTCTGTGCTGAGTTGGTTTTCTTCATGTATTTTCTTTTCATCTTTTTCATTGTTGTTGATTTTGTGTTTGCTGAGTCTTTGTATTTTTCTAGTTTTTATTTTGACTTGTAGGATTGTTAGTTTCCTTTGTGGTTACCTTAATATTTACCTGTATTTTTCTAAGTTTATACAAGTCTTTTATTTCTTTATATCACCTTGACTTCCTCTCCCTATGCAAAATCTATGTCTACATTTTTTAAGTCCCTCTTTTTTGTTTTAATGTTGTATCTTTTACATATTGACATGTGTTTCCCTATTTTCAGTGTTTTAGCTTTGATTTATTTTTGTGACTTCCATTTCTGGGTTGATATCTGGTTGCTCTGTCCTGTGTTCTAGTCTTGGGTTGTTATCTGATGTTACTGACTTTCTAACCGGAGGACTCCCTTTAGTATTTCTTGTAATTTTGGTTTGGTTTTTGCAAATTCTCTAAACTTCCGTTTATCTGGAAACACCCTAATTTTGCCATCATATCTGACAGACAGTTTTGCAGGATATATAATTCTTGGTTGGCAATTTTTTTCTTTCAAGGCTTTGTATATGTCATCCCATTGCCTTCTTGCCTGCATGGTTTCTGCTGAGTAGCCGAGCTTATTCTTATTGACTATCCTTTGTAGATGACTTTTCATTTATCCCTAGCCGCTCTTAAAATTCTCTCTTTATCTTTGGTTTTGGCAAGTTTGATTATAATATGTCTTGGTGACTTTCTTTTGGGATCTACCGTATGTGGGGTTTGATGAACATCTTGGATAGATGTCTTGTCATCTTTCAAGGTATCAGGGAAGTTTTATGCCAACAAATCTTCAACAATTCTCTCTGCATTTTCTGTTATTGCCCCCATTCTGGTACTCCCGTCACTTGTAGGTTATTCCTCTTGATAGAATCCCACATAATTCTTAGGATTTCTTCATTTTTGAAAATCCTTTTGTCCGATTTTTCCTCAAATGTGTTTGTGTCAAGGGCTTTATCTTCAATCTCACTAATTCTGACGTCCATTGCCTCAATTCCGCTCCTGTGACTTTCTATTGAGTTGTCTAATTCTGAAATTTTATTGTTAATCTTCTGGATTTCTGATTGCTGTCTCTCTATGGATTCTTGCAGCCTGTTAAATTTGTCACTATGCTCTTCTCTAATCTTTTTAATTTCCTCTATTACATGTTCTGCATTTTGCTTAATTTTTCCTAATTTCTTGAAGAGTTCTGTATATTAATCTTTTGTATTCTGCCTCAGGTAATTCTAAGAAATTTTTCTCCTCTGGAGAATTTCTAGATTCTTTATTTTGGGAGCTTGTTGAAGCCATCATGGATTGCCTCTTTGTGTGATTTTATATTGACTGTTGTCTCCGAGCCATCAATAAGTTATTGTATTTATTTATTTTATGTTTGCTTACTGTGTCCTAGCTTCTTGTTTTGTTTTGATATGCCCAAATATGCTGCTCGTGTGAGCTAGTTTGATTATTGGCAACTTTGAAGCTCTAATGTTCTGTCACCAGGTGGTTAGATCTGTTACTAGGTATGTGAGCTCAAGAGTCTGCCCACTCCTCCTGTATGGATTCGGCTCAGGTGCCCAGGTAGATAGCCACCAAGTTTGTGGTGTAGACACTCACCTACAGTCCTAGACAGGCATGGGTGATTGGTGTAGGCACAGGCATCTGGCTGCAGCAGGGGGGCACACTCTGAGCAAGGCAGGGGGCTGATGGCCGCCCCTGAGTGTCCAGGAGGAAGGTGTGTCCTTTTTTCCCTAGAGCACATGGGGGCTGGGTTTTGTAGCCAGACTATGAGCACCCAATGCTGTTGGCTGTAAGGACTGGGGGGCACCTCATATTCTTGGGGCCTATAGCAGGTGGCTAGGTTGTGTGGGTGGAGCCACCAGTCCTCAGGCCCCTGATGTGGGTAGGTGAAGACCCTGCTTAATGGGCAGAACAGTGTCAAATGTCACCAACCTGTCACTTCACAGCTGAAACAGTTGAAGTTAGACTTCAGGTATATACCCTGTTGGACTGTAGTAATAAGGGCCTACGCTGTTGAAATGGGCCAACACAAGTCTCTGTGGGGGGAAAGGCACTCAAAGTCCATGGATCCCTTATGCCTGTGCCTAGGCAAAAGAGCTGTGCCTACCCTGGGTTCCTGGCTTAGGGGAGCCGGCAGTTTATTTTTTCCCCGTTTGTTGATTTGTTCACTCTCCAAGGCCCGGGGAATGGCTCAGGGCATGTGATGGAGCCTACTTCTGGCCCAGGGGACTCAGCAATTGCTAAAGCCGGTCTGGGACCCAGTGCAGAGCAGGGAGTGGGGAGGTAAATGGGAGAGAGGTTTTTCCCTATGGGGGATGTTTTTGATCTGCACGGTAGGCCGTAGGCAAGTACTCATCTTTCGTGGATCCAGGGCTGCTTCTCACTGGTTCTGGGTGGCCGAGTAGACTCTCTGGCGATGGGTCTCTTCCCGAGCACTGCTGCTTGCCTGCCTCACCACTCACCCACGAGGTGCTTAGGCCTGAAGTGCTCAGGCTCTTGCTGGGTCAGGTCTGGCAACTCCTTGCTGCTTCCAAACCGTCTCTCCTCTCCCTGCCACTCAGTCTGGTTCTTCAACTTTGCCTTAGATGTTCGGGGATCCTAGATTGTCGTATATAATTGATTCACTTATTTTTTTGGGTCTTCGTTGTAAGAGGGTCCACTGGAAGTGTCTGACTACTCTGCCATCTTGGCCCCGCCTCCAATTCAACAATTTCTCCATGTACGATTCAGTGACACTAATTACGTTCTTCCAGTAGTGCAACTCTTACAGGTTGAATTGTGTCCCGCAAAAGTGCCAACTTGGCTAGGCCATGATTCTCAGTATTGTGTGGTTGTCCTCCATTTTGTAATCTGATGTGATTATCCTATGTGTTGTAAATCCTAACCACTATGATGTTAATGAGGCAGGATTAGAGGCAGGTATGTTAATGAGGCAGGACTCAATGTACAGCATTAAGTTGTATCTTGAGTCGATCCCTTGAGATAAGAGAAGTGAGCAGATAGGAGAGGGACCTCATTACCACCAAGTGACGGGTGGAGCCCATCCTATGGATTTGGGGTTCCTGTGTTGAGAAGCTACTAGACCAGGGGAATATTGATGACAAGGACTTTCCCCCAGATTTGACAAAGAGAGAAAGCCTTCCCCTGGAGCTGGTGCCCTGAATTTGCACTTCTAGCCTCCTAAATTGTGAGAGAATAAACTTCTATTTGTGAAAGCCACCCACTTGTGGTATTTCTGTTATAGCAGCACTAGATAACTAAGACAGCAACTAGTCTCACACTCCTTTTCTGAGTTGCTCCTCCCCATCAACATAAACTCACTGCCCTCTAAATTTCCTGTCTAATCTCTCTCTCTCTCTTTTTTATTGTACTTTAGATGAAGGTTTACAGAGCAAACTAGCTTCTCATTAAACAATTAGTACACACATTGTTTTTGACATTAGTTACCAACCCCATGACATGTCAACACTTTCCCCTTCTCGAGCTTGGGTTCCCCATTACCAACTTTCCTGTCCCCTCTTGCCTTCTTGTCCTTGCTCCTAGGCTGATGTGCCCCTTTAGTTTGATTTGGTTTTATGGGACTGTCTGATCTTTGGCTGAAGGATCTTATCTAATCTCTTGAGTTGCTGTTGTCAGTTTGATCCCGTATAGATAGATCTCAAAAGAGTACAATGCTCAAGGCAGACATTCTTTTCTAGTTAAGCTGAACTGTTGTTTGGTTTAAAGAAGATTTCAGGGGATATTTTAGGTTTAAGGTATTTAATAACTTAAAAAAAATTTTTATTGTGGTGAAAATATACACAACAAAACTACGCCATTTTAACAGTTTCTACGTGTACAGTTCAGTGATATTGATTACATTCTTCAAGTTGTGCAACCGTTCTCACCCTCCTTTTCTGAGTTGTCCCTCCCACTTTGTTCTTCTGAGCATGCAGAGCCTGTAAGAAGGTGGAAGGGACTAGAAAAATACTAAGGAGGAAGTAGTAATTCACGGGTTGTTCTAACCTTATTTTTGTTGACAGGATGTGGTTCCTGTTTACCCAACTTCTAGGTGGTAATCTTTTAACAGCTCTTTTATTCTACCAGCATAGTTCACCCTATCGGTCTCACTTCCTTGCCTTTTCCAGCTTCTGGGGGTTCCTGGCGTTCATTGGCTTGTGGCTGCATCACTCCAGTTTCTGCCTCCGTCTTCACATGGCCTTCTCCTCCGTGTCGGTGTCTCCTATTCTCTCTCTTATAGGACACTTGTCATTGAATTTAGGGCCTACCTGGATAACACGGAGTCCTGGTGGTACAGTGGTTAAGAGCTGTGGCTGCTAACCAAAAAAGGCCAGTAGTTTGAATCCACCAGCTGCTCCTTGGAAACACTACGGGGCAGTTCTGCTCTGTCCTATAGGGTCGCTAGGAGTCGTGATCAACTTGATGGCAACTGATTTTGGATAACCCAGGATGAGCTCATCTCAAGATCCTTAATTTAATCACATCTGCAAAGACCCTTTTTCCAAATAAGGTCACATTCACAGGTTCCAGAAATTAGGATGTGGACATATCTTTTTGGAGACCACCTTTCAACTGCAATGTGGTTGAGTTATTGTGTGTTCACGTTGTAGTGTGTCCATGTGTGTGTCTAGCTATACTGTTGTGTGTCTGTGCTTCCAAGTGTAGCAGTGTGTGTTGCATAGTGTAATTGTGTGTCCCTGGCTGGTTGATGGTGCGTGGTATTGTGTTTCTGTGTGGCTGTGTCTCTGGGTGGCAGGTGGAGTTGTGTGTTGCTGTGTGTGTGTGTCATGGGTGTTAATGATCATGTGTATGTGTGCAGCTAGCTGTGCTGTTGTGTATCAATGCCATGTCCAAATTCAGTGGTGTGTGCTTTGTATGCAATTGTGTGCCTCAGTGAGCTCGAGCTCAGGACAGGCTGTTGTGTGCCTGGCTGGATGTGTGTGTGTTGTGCTATTGTGTGTCCTATCATGTGGCGGAGTGGAGGTGGGTGCCACTGTGCTTTGTGCATGGGATGGGGGGGTGTTTTGTGACACTGTCTGGGAATGGCCTGGGCTCTTGTAAGATCGAGAGCCTGGTGTGCTTTTGTGGCATTGTGTGGCAGAGTGAAAGTATGTGTTGTGTCTTTGGCTGGACTGTGGTTGGTCTGGATGTGCAATTGTGTATCTGTGTGAGGGTGAGTGACTGTGTGTTAGCCTGGGTCTCCTGGTGTTAGAGGTCCCTGGGTGGCAAAAGCGCTTTGCATTTGAATACCTAAAGGCTGGAAGTTCAAACCCATCCAGCAACGCTACAGAAGAAAGGCCTGGTGATCTGCTTCCATAAAGATGACAGCCAAGAAAAGCCTATGGAGTAGTTCTACTCTGTAACACATGGGGTTGCCATGTGTCGGGGGCGATGGGAGCTAACAACAACAGCAACTAACCTAAAAGTTGGCAGTGTGAACCCACCCAGTGGTACCAAGGAAGGCAGCCCTGGCAATCTCCTTCCATAAAGATTACAACCAAGAAAACCCTATGGAGCAGTTCTACTCTGTAACACAGGGGGTTGCCATAAGTCAGAATTGACTCAATGGCAATGGTGGTGGTTTTTTGGTTATGTGGGTGTTTTGTGTGTATGTGTGTGTGAGAGAGAGATAGAGAGAGAGAGGAAAAAGAAAGATTAATTCCCAGCCCCGGAATCACTTCTAATTCCTTCAGCCTCCCCCATTTCTAAGCAACAGAGATTCTTTTGTTTCCAGCAGTTGAAGGGGGGCGTCTCCCCTCTCTTGAGGCCCTTGGCAAGTTCTCAGCCCTGAGCCTGGTCAACAAAACATCATCTGAGTTCTTGCTCCAGGCCAGCCTTTTGCTGGCTCACAGCCCAGTGTGGGAACCAGCCCTGTGAGCGTCCCAGCGGTTGAGGCAGGGATGGGGGAGCCCAAGTGGAGCCTGGACCAGCCCCGGGGGGCTCAGGTAGGGCTTCCTGGAGGAAGGCATTTTTGCAAGATTTTTTTAAAAAAAGATAAAATCGTAACTCTCATACAGATAAAAAAATGAGCATGTCTGTCTTAATTATATCATAGCGACCCTATAGGACAGAGTAGAACTGCCCCATATGGTTTCCAAAGAGTACCTACTGGATTCGAACTGCCGACCTTTTGATCAGCAGCTGTAGCTCTTAACCACTACAACACCAGGGTTTCCAAAACAGAAATACCACAAGTGGGTGGCTTTAAGGAACAGAAATTTATTTTCTCACAGTTTAGGAGGCTAGAAGTCTGAATTCAGGGCACTGGCTCTAGGGGAAGGTTCTCTCTGTTGGTTCTGGGGGAAGGTCCTTGGCTCTTTTTCAGCTTTTGCTCCTGGGTTCGTTGGTGATCCTCATGTGGCTTGGCATCTATCTTCCCCCATCTCTGCTTGCTTAATCTGCTCTTTTATGTCTTAAAAGAGATTGGTTTAAGACACACCCAACACTAATACTTCCACATTAACATAACAAAGAAAACCCATTCCGAAATGGGATTATAACCACAGGTGTAACTCACAGTCATTGAGTCAATTCTGACTCAAAGCGACCCTATAGGACAGAGTAGACCTGCCCCATATGGTTTCCAAGGCTGTAATCTTTACAGAAGCCGACTGCAACATCTTTCTCTGGCAGAGCAGCTGGTGGGTTCAAACCGCCGACCTTTCAGTTAACAGCCAAGCACTTAACCACTGTGCCACCAGGGCTCCCTAACCACAGGTTTGGGTTTACGACATATATGTTTGGGGGACACATTTCAATCCATAGGAGTGTGTTAAAGAATTTATTTAACTTATTAATGAGGAAACTGGTGAGGTGTTACAGCAAGATCAAAGGAATTATAGATCAGGAATATTGAAATGAATGTGCAAATGGAGGCAAAACATTGGAGGGGGTTGTCCTTCCACCAGACAAATTCACTCATGTGTCTGTGGAGAAGAATTACGTTGCATTGCCATCACTCACCTACATTTTCCAAAAGTTGTTGCCAGCGAGTCAATTCCAACTCATAGTGAGCCTGTAGGACAGAGTAGAACTGCCCTACAGGGTTTCCTAGGCTGTCATCTTTACAGAAGCAGACCGACACATCTTTCTCCCACTGGTGGATTTGAACCGCCAACCTTTCTGTTAGCAGCTGAGCATTTAGCCACTGTGCCACCGGGGCTCCTTTCTGAGAAGATTACAGGCAACAAAACTCTATAGAGATCAGTTCCACTTTGTAAACACATGGAATTGCCATGCGTCAGAATTGCCTCGATGGCAACAGGTATGTTGGAACTGACTCCTGGAGGATGAGCAGGAGTCAGGCAGCAGAAAAGGGCAGGAATAGCATGTGCAAAGGCCCAGAGGCATGAAAGTGGGCGGGGTCTGTGATGAAATCACAGCTTTTCCATGTGGCTGGGGCACTGAGAGAAGTGGGGAGAGGGGATTGACGGGATAGGGTGGTTTGGTTTTTTGTTTTGTTTGCATTCCTTGGGGGCCATGGAATGCAACTTCCAAGTAGAGGATACTGACTCTGTGCCCTGCCCTGTGCTAAGTGCTTAACTTACACATGTGCATCAAATCCTCTCAAGACCAGTGGGTTGAGGTCACACAGCCAGCCACAGAGGTGGAGTGAGACTTGACTCGTGTCTGCCATCAGCCCTGATGTGTCAGGGTTCTAGGATGCAAACCAAAAAACTAAACCCATCGCCATCAAGTCGATTCCTATTCAAGGTGACCCTGTGCATTACAGAGTGGAAACGTGCTCCAGAGGGTTTTCTTGGCTGGCATTTTAACAGAAGCAGAATTCCAGGCCTGTCTTCCGAGGCACCTCTGGGTTCGAACAAAGGGCTATAACCATAGAGCCATTTTTCTCAGCCTCAAGACAGCCTCTCACCCAGCCTGTTTCCTAGAGTTCTTTCTTTTCCTCCTCATAACCTCCTTAAACAGCCACCGGCTAGCGGGCATTGGCTGAAGCAGGCCGTGCCCTCCATCCCGGTATTCCAGATGACCTTTAGTACATTAACTGCTTCAGGCTTGGTAGATTCTCCGCCCCTGGGTGGACAGCTGACATGCTAATGAACAAAGATGACTAAGTTCCTTCTGCGCGAGGAATCGAACCGAGATTTTACAAAATTTGCTTACTCATTCTAAAATGCTCCGTGCCTGCGGGAGCCATTTTGTATTCTGAAACTGATCCTGCCTATATAAACCAGCCTCAACAAGCTGCCGGGAAGGCAGCCTTGGATGGCACGCTGCCTCGTCTGTCTCCTGGATTTGCCAACCAATAAAGTTGCCTTTCAGTTCTCCCCAACTCGGTGCCTGCCTTTTTGGCACTGGAGGAGTTGCGCCCAGCAGAACCCGGAGTTCTCGGCGATAGAACCGCCAACCTTCGGCTGGTAATTGAGTGCTTAACTGTTTGAGCCACCCAGGGACTCCTTGCATTTTGGTGGTGGTTGTTAGATGCCCTAGAGTCGATTCTGACTCATAGCAACCCTATGTGACAGAGTAGAACTGCCCTACAGGGTTTCCTAGGCTGTAATCTCTATGGGAGCAGATCATCAGGTCTTTCTCCCTTGAAGCCACTGTTTGGGTTCTAACTGCCAACTTTTCCTTTAGCAGCCGAGCACTTAACCTTTTGCACCACCAGGGCACGTGGGTACTCGGTGCCTATTTGGTAAATGAGTGACTATTCCCTGAGGACGATTAAGTAAGTACGGATTAAGTCCATCTTCCAGAGGAACAAACGGGTTTAGAGCGAAGCGTCCATTCTCCTCCTCCCAGCTTCTTCCTAGAACTCAGCTGCTTGCTTCCAGCACTTTCCAGGAACTACGCCCAACCCCTAGGGCAGGAACGCAGGAAAGGAGGACCTACAACCATCATAAGGCAGCGACCCAGGTCAGCTACTACGCCTTTATAAGGCAGCTAGGGGAGCTGAAAACCTTAGCTTCAAGCCTGGACTCACAGTCCGCCCCAGCGTTTACCCCGAATCCTTTTGCTTCCGGGGGTGAGAGGAGCCCCAGAATTGCCCGGTCCCCCCACCCCACCGTGCGCCCCCTTCCGGACCAGGCGTAAAATGACGACGCTCACGCTCAATTCCGTTTTCACCTGGGAGCGGTTTGTTACTAACCCGCTCACCGCGAGGCCGTACCATTCTGGCCCGGGGTGGGGGATCCGGGTGGAAACCGCCCAGGGCTTCTCCCGGGGACCCCCTATCTGGATAATCTTTGTCCCAGCAGACAGTAGAGATGGTAGGCTTGCGTGAAGGGCTCAGGGTGGCAGGCCGCAGATCCCTCAGCCCCCGAGTCTGGGCTCCTCCCCTTGCCTCACCCCCGCAGCGGGCGCGTTGGTTCGCGCCAGGGGACGCCGAGTTACTGTCCTTTGTGGAACGTTCCGGCAGACGCTGCGTGCGCAGACTTAGCGCGTCCTCGCTTCAGCTCGGTGGTGGTATCCGCACTGGCGGATGTCTCTGACCGAGTCATGGCTCTCGCCGTCCGCGTCGTTTATTGGTAAGCACGGCGGTCACATTCACCCTCCGCAATCCCTGTCCTCCATCCGGTCGGAGCTGCCTTCTTGGGGCGCCGGGGACATCAGGGGCAGGACTCTTGGAGACCCCCTCCGAGAAAGGGGGTTTCCATCTGGTTGTGTGGGCGAAAACGTGGGAGGGCGAGGTGTGTGGGTGTCCATTATAATGGGAGAGGAGCCTCCGTCTGTGTACCTTTAGGGTTCCCCTCCCCCATTTCAATTCCCGGAACGTTTCTGGGTGTGGTTGGAAAGTAATTGGATGAATAATTTCCGTTGGGTACGCTTCGCCTTGAACCCTGCTCCCTTTCTGGCCTTAGTTTCCCCATTTGTAGTAAGAGGGAGGGTGAGCTTAATAGTTACCGCGAAGGGCGTGCTAGGTGGCGCCACCAAACGTGTTTGATCTAATTTCCCCTCCCCCGCTAAAATGAAAACCCCGGGAGGGTGGGGAATTTTCTCTCTTGACTGCTGTATTCCTCTTTTGGTCCTTGTGTGTCGGTTCGAACCCGCCCAGAGGCCCCGTGGAAGAAAGGCCTGGCGATCTGCTTTCATAATAATTACAGCCAAGAAAACCTTATGGAGCAGTTCTATTCTGTAACACATAGGGTGGCTGTGAGTCGGAATCTACTTGACTGCTAATGGGTTTGGGTTTTTTTGCACCTGGTAAAATGTTGGGTACACAACAGGCTCTTTCTTAGTATGTGTTGATTAGATATGTGTCCAATGAATTTCCCTTCCGGGAAAGCTTGTCGGGGATAAGAATTTTAGCTTCCAGATGAGGGAGGGGCACCCGAAACTGGGACTGCAGGTAATGTACATCCCGGCAGCTTGGGGTTTGGAAAGACTCAAATCTGTCCCCGCTGTAGCAGTGTCCCTGCCTGTGTGACAAAGCAGAGGATGGAGTGACATTTTGAGGCCCTCCGAGGCATATGCACCAGATTCCAGTCCCGAAATAGCGTGCAGTGGGGGTTGAATTTTATCCTCCACTGGGAAGGCATTTGGAACCCAGAGTTAACTGGATTCTCCTAAGACGACTCCGCTGCTCTGGGTTGGGGCGTGGGAGTGGGTAGGGGTGTTATTTATGCAGTTTTTATCCTAATCCGGTTTTCTCTTTTGCCTTCCTGGCTTTCTCTCTGTCTCACTGTGGTCTTCTTGTCATTCCCCCTTTCTGCCCGCCCCTTCTGTATCTTTTGTCTCCTTTGCTCTGTGGGTTTTCCTTGCCTGTTTTTTTCTGTGTGGGGGTCCACCTCCTTCCTGGGTCTCTGCCTCCCCCATTCCTTGCCCTTCCCCAACACTCTGGTGTGTGTCCAATGTCTGTGTGTCTTTCGTTTCCTCTGTTTGTCTGTGTCCCTTAATCTCTTTCTGGCCATTCCCTCCCGTTTTCCTCCATCTTTCTCCCCGCCTCTCCCTGGCCCACCCCCTCCATCTCTTCCCTCCTCTCCCCTGCTCCTCCCCATCTCACCCCTCCTCTCCCTGACCCTGCCTGTCTCCATCTCTCCCCACCTCTTCCTGGCCCTCCCCTCCTCCTTCTCTCCCCTCCCCGGTTCCCCTTTGGCACCCCCCACATCTCTCCTCTCCCTGGCTTCCACCTGTGTCCATCTCTCCCCTCCTCTCCTCGGCTCCCCCACCCCCATGTCTTCCGACCTCTCCCTGGCTCCCCCCATCTCTCCTTTCCTTGGGTCCCCCTGTGCCCATCTCTCCCCTCCTCTCTCTTCCTCTCTCTGGCTCCCCAACTCCATGTTTTCCCACCTCTCTCTGGCTCCCTCCCCCATCTCTCCTTTTCTCTCCCTGGCTCCCCCTGTGTCCATTTCTCCCCTCCTATCCCCATCCCCTCCGGACCCCCCCCTCCCCCGTCTCCACCTCCCCCCCCCCCCCTTGGACTCTTCTCCCACCAGTGGTGCTTGAGGCTACAAGTCTAAGGTAAGCTGAGCCTGGGCAGCCAAGGGTATTCTTGGGGGCTGAGGAGAGGGCATATTGTGGGGAAGGGTGACCGTCATGACTCCTGTGTGACCTCCCACCTCATTTTCAGTATTGTCAGCTCAAGAAAAAGTTAGAAGATGAGTTCCCTGGCCGCCTGGACATCGTGAGTCTTGGGCGTGGGGAGGCAGAGCCAAGCCCGGGTCACCTTGTCCATCCCTCAGGCCAGGATGGCACTGGGGGTGGTGTGGATCAGCCCTGCCCTCCACCTATGTTCTCCATTCACTGGGAAGGGGAGGGGGTCCCCAAGAGGGTATCTCAGCCCTTCCCAACATCTCTTCCTCCCCCAGAGCGGCGAGGGGACCCCCCAGGCAACCGGGTTCTTTGAAGTGACCGTAGCAGGGAAGTTGGTCCACTCTAAGAAGGTATGTTTGTCTGTCCGTCCCTGTCTCTATTTTGGGCTTGCGTGGGGTGGGAATGAAGGTTGGGGTCCTAGTCCTGGCTCACCCCTTCCCTCTTCCTCCCATCCCCAGAAAGGTGATGGCTACGTGGACACGGAGAGCAAGTTTCTGAAGCTGGTAGCCGCCATCAAAGCCGCCTTGGCTCAGGGGTAATGTGCCCCGAAGGCAGAGGTAAGGTGGTCCCACTGAGATGGGGGTGGGAGTGGGTGCCATCCTTTGGATCTTCCCCTGCAATGTCTGCCAACTTTCAGCCTGGGGTGGAGAGCCTCGTTGATGAGGATGTGCCACTTGTGTCCACAGAGCAGGAGGAATAGAAGTTAGACCTGGGGTAGCACAGGATGAGACCTGGATTGTGATGTGATCAGAGGGCCAGTTGGGGAATGGAAGGTGCAGAAGACACCCCGCCGTGTGGATGGAATCTAGAGCTCTGGGTCTTTGTCCCATCTCCAGGAAACAGTTCCCAACAATACTAGCTCCACACACCCTGCTCTCCCCACCAGTCTAGAATCGAATACAGTACCAGCTCCCGGCACACCCCACACTCCCCACCGGTCCCGAATCAGGTGCGATCCCAGCTCCCAACACTCCTTACACCCAGACACTTGAGTAGCGGCAGCCAGCTCTGTTTAACTGGAATTGACCACTAGTTCCTAATGTGCTCAAGCCCGTGTATTAGTTTCCAGTTGTAGAAACGACGTGGTGGCAGCCTTGTCATCTGATCTCTTCGCCTAACTTTACAAGGGAGGCGATCCAGATCTTCAGCCCATGTTGATTCCTATGAGGTGGAAGTTAAACATACGTCAGTCCTCCAACCTTTTACCAATTCTGACATCAGCTGTCCCTCCCATGGCACCCTCTACTTCTCTGCTGGGTTCGATAATTTGTTGCAATGGCCACACAGAACTCACAGACAATACTCATGATTATGGGGTTTATTAGGGAAGTAATGGTACAGTTCAGGATCAGGAGTGACTTAGGGTATAGTTTTTCAATCAGGACAGCCTTTTCTCAGCTGTGCCAGCAGGCAGGTCTCTCTCTCTCTCTAGCCCTTGGCCTCTTGGCCCATGCGCTTCTGCGCCCCTGTCCTGCTCGGACTAGTGTTTCAGAATATCTTTAGCTACTCCAGTAAGTGCCCAGAGGCACCCCACTCTGCCAGCAAGGCTCCTGCCCAGAGGTACTCACTCAGCACACCCACACTAGCCTCCTTGCTCTGTGGGCTGGGAAGCCCACCGTGCCATCTTGTGCCGGTCTCTTGGTTTTGCTGCAGCCGTTTCTCTGCCACTGCTTCTTGCTGTCTCGTGTGCTGTCTCTGGTGTTACAGCTCTCTGTCTTCTGGGCTAGGAAGTTAACATGTACTTTATTTGCATTATTAGCAAGCTGTTCAATCCCCTTGATGGGCCACAAGCACTTTATTTACATAGTCTCACTCAGTCATTTGGTGGCAGTTAACAAGACCATGGCGAGAAAGGCCGTGTAAGAGCAATCCATCACACCACACCAACTCAATACAGTCTAGAACAAGTAGCAATTTCCAAATTACTCTGGAACGTAGAACTGCTTTCCAGCACACTCTAAACCTGATTTCCAGTTTCCAAGCCAATACGTTGCAGATGAGATGGAAACCCAACCTACTGTAGACCTGGGCACCAGTTTTCAGCCCAGTCCAGAACCAAGTTCTGGTTCCTGACACTCTAGAGCCTGGAACCACTTCCTACCACTAAGAACTAGTTCCCACCCCAGGGTGTTCTGAGACAAGGATCACATGTCTGTATACTGTGGACCCAAGCACCTTCTCCCAGACTGTTTTATACCAGAAAACTGGTTCTCAGATGCTTGAAACTCAAGTTCCGCTTCCAAGAATTCCATACCACAGCACAGTGAGATCACACCCGGCATTAATTTGAATACAACTTGGTGAAATAATGCAGCATAAAAATAGAAGTAATGTCTCACTTCGTGCAATTCTGAAATGAAGTGACTCTCCCAAAATTTAAAAAAAAAAGTTAAGAACTGCATAATCTCAAAGCTGTATGAGCGGAATGAATTGTGGACTGTTGCTACAAGGGATGAGGGTGCCACCTCAGTGGAATTTGAATCCTTGAAGATAAAATGGAGTGCGTCTCTTTCGTAAATACGCTGTCTGTGGCAATTCCAGACTGTCAGCTCAAAGGCCTCTGCTTAGTTAAGCAAGAGGTTTTCTTGGAGTCTACAGGATCATCTGGGACTCTAGATGAATTTATCGAGCATAAGCAAAAATGGCGTTAATATAAGAGAGAGGGAGTAGGGAAACTGCAGTTTGGGTATTTCATGGGTGCAGTTTTGAGAGGTCCCCAAGACAGAGGTGTAGCGAAGGTTAACGAGCATCCGGGGACAAAGTCTAAGTTGTGGCCCCCCAGTTTCAAGATGAAGAGATGTTGATAGCAGTGACACATCAGCAGAAACACCTTCTCACTTTTGTCCTGATGCCTCAGGTGTCTTTCATATTTGTGGCATCTTAGAATGTCGTTTTGCTCCTGATCTGGCACCCCCATGGGTGGACTTGTGCCTGGGGGCAAGTGTTCCCATCTGCCCCTTGCTACATTTCTGCCCCAAGCCTCTGCCCAACAGATGACACTTGGCTTCAGTAATTTGCTAGAAGGACTGATGGAACCTGCTGCCGTACTCCCAGTTATGGTTTATTACAGTGATAGGATACATATTAAAATCAGCAAAGGGAAAAGGCATACAGGGCAGGGTCCAGGAGAGATCAGGAGCAAGCTTCCACTTGTCCTGTCCCTGTGGAGTTGTGGACAGCGCCCGATTATTTCAGCAAGGGTGTGTGACAACATGCATGGAGTATTGCCAACCACAGAAGCTCACTTGAGCCAGGTGTCCAGGGTTTTTATTGGTGGTTGGTCAGGTAGACATGCTGACCAACTAAGAACTAGGTTGTTGGCCCAACTCACTTGCTGGGTTATGATTTCATTCCCTCCCGGGGTCTCCCATTTTCCTTGTGCCTCAGTTTCTCTCTAGGTTTGCATTTCCCTCCATCTCCCCATTATCCTTCTTCCCTTTACCATACATCCCCAACTTGGGTTCTGTGTCCACAAGCTGGCCTCCCTGATGACTGTCTTTTCTCTCCACAGCCCAGGAACCTTGGCTCAGCCCCTCTTGGCAGACGCTTCATGACAGGAAGGACTGAAATGTTTTCCAGACACATGGTCTTTCCTAGAATCTCTCGTGTCCGCCGGGTGGGGGCAGAGGTTGACGCCCCTGGTCTTTGCCTGTGTGTGTGTGTGTGTGTGTGTGTGTGTGTGTGTGTCCATTCCAAGAATTTAGCTTTTCACACTGGCCCTACTGCCTTCCTGTCCCCTGTTTTTGCTGTCTCTCCCTGCGTTCCCCATATCTCCCTTTCCATCCCCCAGAGTTTGGGGGAGGTCCCGTCTCAGGCTTTTTCTCAAGGGGAGCTAAGAGGGGGATCAGAATGAGTGAGTGAGTGAGTGTCTCAGGTTGTGGCAATGTTTGCAATGGTTCACATTCAGTAAACATTGGATGAGTTTACCCTATCGGGCCTGTGTCTGAGTCGACCCTGTTTTACCCTCCGGAACCTCCTCCCTCCAGTCCCCAGCCCCAGAAATTTTTTTGTTAGCTGTCGTGGAATCGGTCTCTTTTAGGGATTGAATTAGGGCCCCCCAAAATATATGTTGTGAATCCTGACCTCTGCCTGCAGTTATAATCCCATTTGGGAATGGGTGGTCTTTGTTACGTTAACAAGGTAGGATTAGCGTAGGATGTATTTGGAGTCAATCTCTTGAAATACAAAAAGAGATTTAACAAGTGAGAAGGAGGAGAGCTGGGGTAGGATAGATGCCAAGACACATGGAGATCTCCGAGGAAGCAGAAGCTGAAGAGACACGGGCCTTGCTCCAGAGCCAGTGGTCTGAATTCAGACATACAGCCTTATAAACTGAGAAAATAAATTTGTAAAAGCCATCCACTTGAACTATTTCTATTACATCAGCAATAGGTAACTAAGACAGCCCCTGGCTCATGGTACCCCACGCACAACAGAATGAAATGTTGCCCGGTCCCTCTCATCACTCTGTTTGAGCCCATTGTTAACAGCTATTGTCATGTCAATCCATGTCATGGAGGGTTTTCCTCATTTTCACTGACCCTTCACTTTACCAAACAGGATATCCTTTTCTAGCTATTGGCCCTTCCTGATGACATGGCCAAAGTAAGCAAGTCAAAGTCTAACCATCCTGGCTTCTAAAGAACATCGTGGTGTTTCTTCTAAGACCGGTTTGTTTATTTTGGCAGTCCGTGAGGTATTTGGTATTCTTGGCCAGCACCACAGTTCAAATGCATCAATTCCAGTTCTTACATGTCTTTTTCATTGTGCAGATTGGGCATGCAGATGAGGGGGTTAATTCAAGGGCTCCCTGTGTGCCAGGCGGCTTGCTGAGTGAGCATTTTATAACATGCAGGTTATGCATGCAAGGAAACAAGTGGAGTGATGATGTTCCTGTGAGACCCAGATTCCTTGTTTAAATAAGTCTTGCTGTGGCCCCAAAGTCTTTGCCCTCACATTGAGAGCTGCAGTTTACACCCCTTTTAAACCTGGGTGGGCATGTGACTAAGTGGCACTGTGAGACTCCAAGTCTACGTCAAAAGAAGCCACACAGCTCCTCTGGGTCTCAGAGCAATCCGCCTTGGGTCACTTGGCAGAGAGCCCAGCCACCTGGAGAGGCTATGTGTAGGAACTCTGGCCGATTATTCCTAACCCATGTTTAAAAAAACAAACAAACCGGTTGCTGTTGAGTCAATTCTGACTCATGGCGACCCCATGTAAGAGTAGAACTGCGCTCCATAGGGTTTTCAATAGCTATGATCTTTTGGAAGTAGATTTCCAGATCTTTCTTCAAGGTACCTCTGGGTGGATTCCAACCACCAGCCTTTCCGTTAGTAGCCAAGTGTTTAACCATTTGTGCCACCTTCTAATAGAATCACCTTCCGTGACGCAATCCAGTCGATCAGTTGATTTCATACCAGTGTAGGAAAAAAAGTCGAGTTGATTCCAACTCAGCGACCTTATAGGACAGAGTAGAACTGCCCCATAGGGTTTCCAAGGAGCGCCTGGTGAGTTTGAACTGCCAACCTTTCCATTAGCCATAGCACTCCATAGCTCTTAACTTGTGCGCCACCAGGGCTTCGTATCTGTTATAGTCCTTTTATTTTACCTTAGGCATAGAAGGTAGAGTGCCATGATCCTCTTTGTCTTAACCAAGACAATAAGCAAATTTTTACACCTTCAAAGAAAAGAGAATTAAGCGACAACACTCAAATCGCAAATCCTGGAGAGGCAGTGAATTCTTTTTCTAGCAGCGACACCGTGTGGCCGAACCTGAGGACTGCAGTCTCAGATCACATCGGATCCCCGCGGATGACCGGGAGGCAAGATGGAAGCGCCATAGATCCAGTTTATCCGCTTGGATCGCCGTGGATCACCGTGGATCACCAGGAATCACTGTCGTTGTCATTTATTAGTTAATCACGATCTTAGGCCTGGTGTATGACACTTTCCAAAGAAATCAGAAAGGGGAAAACATGCCTCCTCTCTTCTCAAAGTCTCTCTCTCCCCAGCCCCTATTTCAATCAGTCTATAACCCTTCCCACCTTCACTACCCAATAGCAAAGCGACCTCAGACAGTTGACTTCACCTCTCTGGGTAAGTAATTCGGCGGAGGGAAGAAGTAGGGAAATGGTCTTTCCTTCCCTCTGTCTCTTGGTCCCCCCTCTGCCCCTCAATCTCCCTTCTCTCTGCCCCTCGGTTCCTCCACTCCCTGCCCCTCGGTCCCCTTCTGGCTGCCCCTCGGTCTCTCGTCTATCTGTCCCTCGGTCTGCCCCCTCCCTGCCCCTCGGTCTCCCCCTCTGTCTCAGTCTTTCCCTCTGCCCCTCAATATCCCCCTCTCTCTGCCCCTCGGTCCCCCCATTTCTGCCCCTTGGTTCCCCCCGTTCTGTCCTTCGGTCTCCCCCTTGGCCCTTGGTCCCATCCCTCTGTCCCTGGTCACTCCCTCCCTCCCTCGATCCCCCATCTCTGCCCCTCACCTCCCCTCTCTCAGCCTCTAGGTCCCCCCTCTCTGTCCCATGGTCTCCCTCTGTTTTCCCCTCAGTCTCCCACTCTCTACCCCTCACTAGTCTGCAGTCAGCCATCCCAAGAAGTTGCCATCCCAAGAAGTCGCATCTGTTGCCCACTGGGGGCAAAAAGCACAGGGAAGCTGGGGGAGGGGCACAGAGATGCCATAAATGGGACCTGAGGGAATTGGGGCAAAACACCAAGTGTCTTTTCCAGGCTCCAAATGGAACTATCTGGAAGGGAAAGTAGAATATCCAGTGGGTCATTTTAACCTCAACTGGTGTTTATAAGTGAGTCCCTTGGTAGCAAAAATGGTTAAGAGCTCAGCTGCTAACCAAAATGTTGGCGGTTTAAACCCACCCAGAAGCACGTTGGAAGAAAGACCTGGTGATCTACTTCCGAAAAATCATCCATTGAAAACCCAATGGAGCACAGTTCTACTCTAACACACATTGGGGGTTCCCAGGAGTAAGAAATAAAGACAACTGTTTTTTTTTTTTTTTGATTGGCGTCTGTAAGATGTAATATGAAGAAATATAGAAATATCCAACTGTTGTTTAGTTTGATCACAGAAGCATAATGTGGTTGACACACATTGGGAAGAAAAAACCCATTGCCATCAGGTTGATTTCGACTCATAGCCACCCTATAGGACAGAGTAGAACTGCCCCATAGGATTTCCAAGGAGTGGCTGGTGGACTTGAACTGCCGACCTTTTTTGGTTAGCAGCCAAAAGCTTAACCAGCAGGGCTCCTTGGAAAGAAAAGCACCTGGTATTAGACCATCTCCAGGAAAGGACTCTGAAGGCACCAATATGGCAGCCCAGGATTCCAAACCACGCTCCACGTGCTGACCCACATGTTTAAACTTGACCCAAGAGCGCACGTGCCTGCAGGGGTGGAGGAGCTCAGCGGAAGGATCCACGTGGACAGCAGGGTGCAACCAAAAGAAGGAACAGAAAACCGAGTATTAGGAAAAATTCTAAATTAAATATGCAAATACAAGCGTGTTCATGATCATTTACAATATGTTATTCTCTCCACTGGGCAAGTGGGTGTGAGAGGAACAGGGAAAGGAGATTCACAGCTTCACCTTCTCTGCCTGAGAGCATCCCCACCAGGTCTTCCGTAGGGGAGGGGAACGGAGAGGTCCCCACCGCACCTACTGCTGTCACCAAACCTCACCGCATCAGGGAGGGGTGAGATGGGAGCATGGGGGTTGAGGAAGGTCATGACATTGTTATGGATTGAATTGTTTGCCCCCCACCCCAAATATGTGTTGAATTCCTGGCCCTTGTACCTGTGGGGGTGATCCTGTTTGAAAATATTGTTGTTAATTGCCGTCCAGTCGATTCCAACTCGTGGAGACCCCATGTGTGCAGAGAGTAAAACTTCCCCATAAGGTTTTCTTGGCTGTAATCTTAACGGGAAGCAGATTGCCAGGCCTTTCTTTCGTGGTGCCACTGGGTGAGTTTGAACCACCAGTGTTTAGATTAGTAGTCAAGTGCAAACAGTTTGTGCCACCTAGGGACCTATGATCCTATTTGAAAATAGGGGTTTTCCTTTGTTTTGGTAAGGAGGTCATACCGGTGTAGGGTGGATCCCAAACCTAATCACTTCTGAGTTATAAAAAGACCAGAATAGACACAGAGACACACACAGGAGAAGAAGGGGAAGACAGATGTCATGTGAGGATCACCTACAAGCCAAGGAACCAAGGAATGCCCAGGGCTACTGACAAGGAAGAAATCAATGTGATTAAGATTCTGATTGGGACTTTTAGCCTCCAGAACTGTAAGAAAATAAATTTCTGTTCTTTAAAGTCACACTCACTTGTGGTATTTGTGTTACAGCAGCACTAGGTGACTAGGACAAACACTGTCTGCCAATATGTCTCTCATACTCTGCAGCTGAGCTGACCTGGCTGAGATTCTGCAGATGCTGACCTGGCTTAAGAAGTTTGGGGTGGAGGGTGAGTTAGATGAGGTCAAGGCCAGGGAAACCTACTGGGGAGATGCCCAGAGACCGACAGGGGGAGGGAGAGAGACCAGGGAAGGAGAGGGAATGGGAAAGGGGCAGAGGGGTAGGGGGTGGGAGAGACAGAGGAAGGAAGAGATATGGCAGGGAGGGGGCATTTAAAATGCAGAAGAGTAAACCGGACTCAGTGGCCGGGTTTACATGTGTGTCATGCGTGTTACAGTAAAAGTGCATTCCATAGGTTTTCAATGACTGTGACCTTTCAGAAGCAGATCTCCAGGCCTTTCTTCCAAGGTGCCTCTGGGTGGATTCAAACTGCCAACCTTTCAGTTAGTAGCCAAGAGCTTAAACGCATGCACTACCCAGGGACTCCACAGAGTAATAAGACCACCCATCTACACAGTGCTTCCTGTAAGCCAGGCACAGGTGTTGAGTGTGTTAATTGCACAATTCCATATAATTCACACCCTACACACATGGAGAAGGTAGAGTTGTTACCCAAAGTCAGCTGTCCACATGCCCTTCTTCAAATAGGTCCGAGAAGCGGAAGGGCTCAGCACAACTCGACAAAGCATAGGGGTTAAGAGCTGTGCTCTCTAGCTGGGCAGTCTGGGTTCATGCTCAGCTCAGACAATTCCTGTCTCCTCAGGAAGGCACTTAAACCCTCTGCCATTTAGTGCAATCCCCTGTAGGCAAGGGATTAAGGTTGCTGGCCTTGAAGGACCTTTTGCAAGGATGTTAGAGCATAAGAAACAGCTGCTGTCACATGGAAAGTGATGCATGCTCGTGGAACCTGTCTGTTTTGATTGAGAGCAAGGAACCCTTCTCGTGCCTCAGTCTCCCCCTCTCCCTGTTCTTTGGTCTCCCCCTTTCTCTGTCCCAGTCTTCCTTTCTCCCCGCCCCTCAATCTCCCCTTCTGCCTGCCATTTGGTCCCCCCTCTCTCCCCCTCAGCCTCTACCCCCTCTACCCTTTGTTTCCCCTCTCTCTGCCCTCGGTATCCCCCTTCCTGCCGCTCGGTACCCTCTCTCTCTGCTCCTATGTCTCCCCCCTTCTCTGCCCCTCGGTCCCCTCTCTCTCTGTCCTGTCTCCCCCCCCATCCTTCGGTCTCCCCTCTCTCTGTCTTCCCTCTTCTCTGCCCCTCGGTCCTCCCCTCTCTGCTTCTCAATCTCTCCCTTTCTGTTTCTCAGTCTCCTTGTGGGATCTTGGTGTTTTTTTCCATGTACATCCCTTCCAGGGTGTCTGATAAGCAGGAGGGGTTTTATTACGTCCTGGCAGTCTGTCCCCCCTTCAAATACAGCCTGTCATGTGTCTCTCCAAATCCCCTCTAATCCTCCCATGTTTTGCTGAGGTTGGCCTGGCCTAAGAGGATTGGAGCATTTGCTTAAATGAGACCAGGACAGGGACAGAGGACCTGCAGTTGGGAGATGCAGGGATCAGGGCGGCCACAAGGGGGTAGCAGAGGAAGTGAGAGGTAGAGGGAAGGGAGGAGATGGGCTCCCTGAGGTGGGAAGAAACAGGGGGAAGGGGACAATCTGGAGAGAAGGGGAAGGTATGGAAGGAGGGGACATGCTCTGTGGCTGTGCAGGGACTATTTACAAGGTCGCCGAGAATTTTACCGATTTTCGAATTTTAAAACCCCAAATAATCTACAGCTATTATATTTAATAAGAGTTCACCAAGATTCCTCTATGCAAAATAAACACGAAAATCTCAATTGATTGCTATACAGAAGGTGAACAGATAAAAAGTGAAATTAAAATGTATCTTTAAAAATGTCATGAAATATAAAGGGCTAATTATGTAAAGTACTAAGATTAAGTCTTGGGTGTCAGTGGAGACCAAGTGGGGAATGTGGACTTCTACCCTCACCTGGCAGAAATGAAGAAGCATATCCTCCTCCCCTACCACAGTGATGTCAGAGGAAAACAACTAAATCAGAAGATTTAAATAAGATCCAGAATGCCATCTAACATAATACCCAAAATGTCTAGTTTTCAACTAAAAAATCACTCTCATCACCACTCATCTGTCAAATTTGTGATACTGTGGTGGCTTTCACGTTACTGTGATGCTGGAAGCTATGCCACCGGTATTTCAAATACCAGCAGGGTCACCCATGGTGGACAGGTTTCAGCAGAGCTTCCAGACTGAGACAGACTAGGAAGAAGGACAGGCAATCTACTTGTAAAAACATTCGCCAGTGAAAACCTTATGAATAGCAGTGGAACATTATTGAAGTTGTCAAGGATTTCATTTTACTTGGATCTACAATCAGTAAGCAGTAGTCAAGAAATCAAATGACATATTGCATTGGGCAAATCTGCTGCAAAAGACCACTTCAAAGTGTTAAAAAGCAAAGATGACACCTTGAGGACTAAGTGATTTTCAATTGCCTCATATACATGGAAAGCTGGACAGTGAATAAGGAAGACGGAAGAATTGATGCCTTTGAATTATAGTGTTGGTGAAGGATATGGAATATCCCATGGACTGCCAGAAGAACAAACAAATCTGTCTTGGAAGAAGTACAGCCAGAGTGCTCCTTGGAAGCAAGGATGGTGAGACTTCCTCTTACATGCTTTGGACGTTATCAGGAGGGATCAGTCCCTGGAGAAGGACATCATGCTTGGTAAAGTAGAAGGTCAGTGAAAAAGAGGAAGACCTTCAACGAGAAGGATTGACACACTGGCTGCAACAATGGGCTCAAATGTGGAAACAATTGTGAGGATGGTGCAGGACTGGGCTGTGTTTCATTCTGTCGTGCATAGGGTTGCTATGAGTCAGAACTGACTCCACCTCACCTAATAACAACATCATACTAAGAATCAGGAATTTCTCAAACTGAATGAAAAAACAAAACAAAACAAACAACAATCAACAGATGCTAACACTGAGATAACACAGATGTTAGAATTATCTGACAAAGATTGTAAAACAATTATCATATTGTGGAAGGAGCCCTGGTAGCACAATAACTGAAAAAAAAAATTCAATGGATAGACTTAATAAGAATGGAGGGGAAATAGGAAGGAGTCAGTGAAGTCCAACATAAAATAAAATAAATCACCCAATCTGAACAACAGAGAGAAAATAAACTGAACAAACAAACAGCCTCAGGGATCTGTAGGAACATAATAAGAAAATCTAACATTTATTGTCATTGGGGTCCCAGAAGGAGGGGAGAGAGAGAGCAGGGCTGAAAAAGTATTAAAGAAATAATGGCTGAAAAGTTCCCCCAATTTTCCAAAAGCATAAACCTAGAGATTCAAGAAGCTGAGTAAACCCCAGACAGGATAAATCTAATGAAATCCACATAATTTTTTTTTTTCAAGTACTGAAAGTAAAAAAAACTGTCCACTCAGGGTCCTATACCCAGTGAAAACATCCTTCAGGAATGAAGGGGGAAATCAAGATATTCTCAGATGAAGGAAAAGAGAATTTGTTGCCAGCAGACATACTGTAAAGGAATGGCTATAGGAAGTTCTCTGAACAGAAAATGATTTAGCAAAAAAAAAAAAAAAAAAAAAAAAAAAGGACCTTGGAACATCAGGAAGGAAGAAAGAACATGGTAAGCAAAAATATGAATAAATATACTTTTCTTCTACTCTTGTGTTTTCTAAATTGTTTGAAGGTTGAAGCAAAAATTATGAAAATGTCTAATGTGGTTCTATCTAAATGAATGTAGAAGAAATACATAAAACAATTATAAATGGGAGAGGGTAAAGGGACATAGAGGAAGGTAAGGTTTACACTTCACTTGAACCGGTAAAATGATGACACATCAGTAGATTGTAATAAGTTATGTACATATAATTTAACACCGACAGCAACCACTAAAAAAGCCACACAAGGTGATATACTCAAAAACACTATAGATAAATCAAAATGCAATTGTAAAAAGTGTTCAAGTAACCCAAAAGAGGGTAGTTAAAAGAAAACAGAAAAAAAAAGAGAGCAAACAGAAAACAAAAAATAAAATGGCAGACTTAAGTACTAACATCAATAATTACATTAAATGTAAATGACCTAAATACACCAATTAAAAGACAGAGATTGGCAGAGTGTATTAAAAAAAAAAACCCAACTGTATGCTGTTTACCAGAAACTCACTTCAAATATGATGATATAGACAGGTAAAGTAAAAGGATGGAAAAAGATATACCATGCAAACATCAATCCAAAGAAAGCAGGAGTGGATATATGAATATCAGATAGACTTCAGAACAAGAAAGTTACCAGAGACAGAGAGGAAATTATATAACAATAAAAGGGTCAATGTACCAAGAAGATGCAGCAATCCTAAATATATACGCACCAAAAAAGAGAGCTGCAAAATATGTGAAGCAAAAGTTTATAGAACTGAAAGGAGAGATGCGTTCACAGTTATAGCTGGAGACTTCATCACCCTTCTCAACAACTGCTGGAATAACTAGACAAAAAATCAGCAAAGATATCCTGGGCCATAAAGCAAACCTCAACAAATGAAATCACAGAGCATGTTCTCTGACCAGAAAGGAATCAAAGTAGAAAGCAGTAGAAAAACAGGAAAATCTCCAAACTTGGAACCTGAACAACACATTTCTAAATAACCCATTTGTCAAAGAGAAAGTCTGGAGGATAGTCACATTGAGCTGAATGAAAATGAAAGATTTCATAGGACATAGTTAATGCAATGCTGAGAGGAAAATATATAGTACTAAATGCATACAGTAGGAAAAAAACCAAACAAACTAAGCTCCCACCTCAGGACAGAAAAAGAAGTGCAAAATAAATCCAAAGCAAGTAGAAGGAAGGAAATAGCAAAGAGCAGAAATCAATGAAACTGAAACCAATAGGGAAAAATCAATGAAACAAATAATTAGTTCTTTGAAAAGATCAATACAATTTACAAACACCCAGCATGACTGACAATAAACATCAGCTTTTAAAAACTTTTGTCAGTTTGACACGATATGTCTTTTTAATCTAGTAAATTTTTAATTTTTTTTTTAAATTTTATTTTAGAACACAAGAGTCTGCCACTGGATTAAATGAGAAGCACTGAAATAAAATTAAAATCAAGAAATTTTACTAATGAAAAAATAATACAAATGGGAAAAAATATTTGCAACACATTAATTGCCAAGAGGTTATTCCAGAATCAATGGAAATAAACATGGGCAAAAAACTGTTCCTACTACTGGATCAGCACGTTAGAAGCCTCAGCCTAACCATAGTCAGGGAAATGAACATTACAACCACAACGAAGTCACAGGCCAGCAAATGGGGAGCCATAAAAACTATCACAATCCTAACTGTGGGCCACGAACGCGCTGGTCCAGAATGAACTATCCTTGGAAAGCTCTAAGGCCACATCTGCTAAAGCTACGCCTGCGCACAACCCTGAGCCCCAATTCCACAAATGACAAGGACCCAGGCTTCAGAGTCGTGCAACTTGTGATGCCCACACAGTGAACACGAGCACAAGCCCAACACTAGCACTTGGCTGAACAAATGGTGGCGCGTCCTCGCGTGGGAGAGTCACAACTGGCCACCGCTCAGTCCCCGCTGGCTCTCAGATCGCTTGGGACAGCGCCTCTGTCTGGCTCCTCGTGAGACTGCAGGATGCTGCTGGCACAGCTGCCCTTATAAACTCAGTAAGTTCGTGTCGTCCGCGTGGTTCCAGTCCACAAAATCAGCACCTGCCTGGTATTCAGACATTGTGGGGATGAGGGAGGGCCCCCCTAAGGGGCCCTGGTATGAGAAGAGCCCGGTGAAATCAGGGCATGACGCGGGGTCTGGTGAGAAGCCCGCGGCGAAGGGGTCCTGGGTGCAGCCTGGGGCTGGGGCGGCCGGAGGGGCCCTTTGGGCGCCCTGAGCAGGGGTCCCGCAGGCCTGGCCGGGGCTGGAGCCTGCGGGTTCTGCTTCTGGGAAGATGGCCAAGGGGCTGCTGCGTGGAGGGAGGGTGCAGAAGCCAGGGCCTCTTGGGAAGGTGGGACCCGCAGGGGTCGGGGGGCACATGTCTGGGGCCCCTTGGCCTCCCCTGCCCTGTAATCGCTGCAGTTGCTGCTGTCGCTGCTGTCGCTGCTGCCGAGAGTATTTGGCCCGGCGGTTCTTGAACCACACCTGTGGGACAGAGGGGACAGGGAGGAGGCGTGAAAGAGGGGCGGGAGCTCACGCACCCGCCATCTGCCCCGGAATGAGGCTGCTCCCTGCCCCCGACGGCCTTAACGCCTCTCTCCGCCCCAGACCCAATGAGAGGGTCCCTGGGGTTCAGGGAAGGTCCCTGGGTGAGGCAATAGGTTTGCGCTTGGCTGCTAACCTAAGGGTTGGCAGTTCAAGCCCACCCAACTACTCCATGGAAGAACGCCTGATGATCTGCTTCCAAAAGGCCGCAGACTTGAAAACCCTATGGATCACACATGGGGTCGCCATGAATCAGAATCGACTTAACTGGCAACCGTTTTTTTTCCCGAGGGGGTGGAGTTCAAGAGAACTGAGGAGTAGGGGATAGAGGACAGGTGGTGGGGGTGGGGTGGGGCAGAGTGCATCCAGGAGCCCAGGAAGGGGTCCGTGTAAAGGGTCCCCGAGGGTCAGACAGGGGCTGGGTACAGGGAGACCCTGACGGCGTCACTGGGCCCCGCGGTGTTAGCTGGTTTGGGCTGGCACAGGGTTGAGTGGGACTCGGGGTCCTGGGTCCACACCCAGCTTTGGGAGGGGGAGAAAGCCCAGCCCCTGTGCTCCCACAGGCGGCCACTATGACTGAGGGGACTGCCCGGGGTTAAGACCTGCACGTTATGCTCCCGCAGACCGAGCTTGTCCGCCAAGGCGTTCCGCTCGTGGTAGTCCGGGTACTTGTTCTTCTCGAAGTGAGCGTGCAGCTCCCGCTGCTGCTCCTGGGTGTAGACCGTTCGCTCCTGGCGCTGCCTCCGCGGGAGGACCTGGGATGGCACAGAGCCTGCAGGCAGGGAAACCGGGTCAGACAAGACCCCCAGGGACCCTCCGCTTCCTGGGCCAGCTCCGGGTGAGCCGCAGGGGCGCAAGTTGAAAAGGCAGAAGCGTCCGTCTGGACCCAGATGCCCTGGGGGCATGCCCTGGCTCTCCACCTTCCAGCCCTGACAGCCTGGGCCTCTCTGGGCACCAGCGTGCACATCTTTGAAATGGGCGTAATAACAGCTCCCATATTATCACAGGGCCCACAGCAAGGGGAGACAGGGCAGGGTGGGCTCGCACCCCAGAGCAACTCAGGTGGTGCCGCGGTCAGCTCTGACCTCCCGCTGCCCCATCCCTCCCATCCAAGAGCTGATGCCACGCTGACACTTGTTTGGGGGTGGGGGTGCACTGGGTGCCCAGTCCTCTGCTAAACTCGCCCTGCTCAATTTATTTTCAGTTGCCAAACACCCTAAGTCGCCTTCCCCCTCCCACTGTACAGCGCAGGATGCCGTCCTAGGCAAGTTCAGCATGGGGGTGGCGGGGGGGGGTGGGGGAGTGGTGGTGGCTAGGACGGCACTCCGCAGCCTCTACACAGAATCCCAACCTCCCCCCCCACTTTGGCTCAGGCCCCACACAGCCCCTTCCCCACGCGTGGAACTCACTTGGGAGAGACTGAGGCTCCAGCATCCTCCATCCTGTTCTGTTCCTCTGCCCGCGAGGCTGTTCACGCAGCCCGGCCTGGGGGTTTAAGGCCCACCCTCCGTGCTGTGGAGCCCTGGCCATGCAGTGGTTAAGAGCTCGGCTGCTAGCCAAAAGGTTGGCAGTTGGAATCTATCAGCAGCTCCTTGGAAACTTCTATGGGCAGTTCCACTCTGTCCTATAGGGTAACTATTAGTGGAAATCGACTGGACGGCAGCAGGTTTATCTGTGCCATGCCCACCCAGACCCACCCTGCTGGTGCGGGACCCTCCCTCTCTCAGCCCCACCCTGCAGTTCGCCCCTCGAAGGAGGTACAATGATCCTTTCATTACTGAGCAGTCCTGGGTGGGACAACAATTTAATGCTGGCACTTGGCTACTAACCAAGGTTGGAAGTTAGAGTCCACCCAGAGGTGCCTGGGAAGAAAGGCCTGGTGATCTATTTAACCAACAAAAATGTTATGAACCACAGTTCTGCTCTGACACACACGAGGTCGCCATGAGTCAGAGCTGACTGGAAGGCAATTGGCTTTACTGCCTGGCTGCCCAGTGCTGGGAGCTGGGGAAAGTGTGTGCTCAAGACAGCCTTGGTCCTGCCCTCAGGGAATTCTCAGTCTAGCGGGGGCAGCAACAGATAAGGGGCGAGCTATACATCCAGTGCCTGGGGTGCTAGGCTTATTGGGAAGCCAATTCGATATGTGTTAAAAAATTAATTTGAGTAAAATATTATCAAAACAAACTAAAGTTCAAGTGTTTAACGTAAGTTTATCCAGATATTCCCAAACTTTGTGCCACTGGCTTTAGTACTGCTTGTGTGAAACTCTGCTGTAGAAAAGACTCTCAATTTGGAAACCAATTACCGTTCTAATTTGGAAGGAAAAGTTCCCACTATGCTAGGAGGAAGGAGCCCTGGGTGGCACAAACGGCTAAGCGCTTGGCTGCTAACTGAAAGGTTAGCGGTTCAAACCCGCTCTGTGGCTCTGGGGGAGAAAGACTCTGCGATCTGCTCCCCAAAAGATTTGTTGTTGTTGTTAGATGCCTGGTCTTTCTCCCAGGAGCCAGACAGGACAGAATAGAACTGCCCCATAGAGTTTCCAAGGCTGTAATTTTTTATTTATTATTATTATTTTGTTGTTGTTAAGAATTTACAAGCAAAACATACACTAATTCAATCATTTCTACATGTACAATTCAGTAATATTGATTACATTCTTCGAGTTGTGCATCCATTCTCACCTTCTTTAAGTTGTTCCTCCCACATTAACATAAACTCATTGCCCCCTAAGGTTCCTATCTAATCTTTGGAGTTGCTGTTTCAGGCTATAAATCTTTATGGAAGCAGACTGCTACATCTTTCTCTGGCTGAGCAGCTGGTGGGTTCCAACCACTGACCTTTTGGTTAGCAGCTGACCGCTTTAACCACTGTGCCATCAGGGCTCCTTCCTCTGCCCAGGGGCACGAAAATATCTTGGTCTGGCTCTGCAGGTAGGAGATGGCATTTCACACGAAGGCAAGTGGAAATCATCACCCACAGTGCGAGGGTTGGGTAGGGCAGGGTAGGCCAGGGTGGGGCAGGGTGGGGCAGGGTGGGGTGGGAGGGTGGGGTGGGGGAGCATCTCAGGAAAAGTACCCCCCAGCCAGTCAGCCACCAGCCCAGGAGCCTTCCCTGATTTCCTCCCTGCCTCCCTGCTCACCCCCATCTTCTCAGCCTGTCCTGGGGCTCCACCATCACCACCCAAAGGAGGGGTTCGCAGGAGGGAGGGAGGTTCAACTGTGGGGCGGCCCCAGTGTGCTGGGATGCTGGATGCGTTGGGGATAATCTAACCAGGTCCCACGACCCCGCTTCCTTCCTTCTCCTTATCTGAACTTTGTTTCAAATCGTATACCAGCACCAGCTGCGGTCCAGTCGACCTCGACTCTTGGCGACCCCACGTGTCACATTAATGCTGAGTTGATTAATCCAGGATCTGATGTCCCAAGAATCCTGGCCACACCTGGGGTTGCCATGAGTCTGAGTCGACTCAGCTGGCAATTGGTTTGTTTTCTTTTGGGTTCAGGAGGGCTGAGGCGGTGGGGGGAGGGGACAGGAGGGTTGGGAGGGGCGGGGTCTGTGTACCCAGGAGCCCAGGGAGGGATCTGGCGCGGAGGGTCCTCAAGATTCAGAGAGGGGCTGGGAACAGGGAGAACTTGACGGCGTCAGTCTGGGTCCTCGCTGTGTCAGCTGGTTTGTGCCAGCACAGGGTGTAGTGAGACTCTGGGCCCTGGGTCCACATAGCGTCCTGCTACCTGTGTGACCGGGCGCGCTTGGCCGCTCTTCCTTCAGGGCACGTCACCTGCAGCATCTTGGGTAGTGGGTACAGCCACCCGAGCTCCATGTCCCCACTGGATGGTGGAGCCAACGGTGGCTGACCACCATTAGAGGCTGGAGGGACTGAGGAGGAGGATCTTGAATCTGGCTGAGCTGGGGGCTTCCTGCTAAGGGCAGATGTGGAGCCAAGTGGGTCTGGATTTAAATCCTGCCTTTACCTCGCCTTGAGTGTGGCCAAGGTACCTGTCTGGGCCTCAGTTTCCTCATCTATACCTGGGGTTTGCTCAGGGCTGTTCTGGTTTTAGTACTGAAAGTTCCCCATCCCAGGAAACCCCTCAGTCCCAGGCAAACTGAGAGAGATGGTCACTCTTCTTTGGGGAGAGAATATTTACCAAATTCAGGCTCCTATTTCAATATTTTTACCACCGGAACATCTATTAAAAAAGTAAAAAACCAGTTGCCATCGAGTTGACTCCAACTCATGGCGACTCCATGTATGTCTGTGCTCCATAGGATTTTCAGTGGCTGCTTTTCCAGAAATGGATTGCCAGGCCTTTCTTCTGAGGCACCTCTGGATAGACTCAAACCTCCAACCTTTCAGTTAGCAGCTGAGCACATTAACCATTTGCACTACCCAGTGACTCCTTAAATCCTATGGATCAACCTGTTAGTGGGATTTTCATGATTGGGAATGGTGTGTCTTGCCTAAAGATTCATAATATTTGTTTTTTTTTTTTTTTTTTGGGTGCCGATGAGTCAATTCTGACTTGTAGTGACCCCATGTGACAGAGTAGAACTGCCCCATAGGGTTTCCTAGGCTGTAATCTTTACGGAAGCAGATCACCAGGTCCTTCTCCTGTGGAGCCGCTGGGTTGCTTCAAACGGCCAACCTTTTGGTTAGCAGCTAAGCGTTTAATCATTGGGCCAGCAAAAACCAAAAACAAAACCCCTTGCTGTCCAGCTGATTCTGACTCATGGTAACCCTATAGAACATAGTAACCCTATAGAACTGCCCCATAGAGTTTCCAGGGAGCAGCTGGTGGATTCAAACTGCTGACCCTTGGGATAGCAGGCAAGCTCTTAACCTCTGGGCCACCAGGGCTCCTTGGGCCACCAGGGCTCCTTAAAAAAAAGATTCATAATAAACAGTAAAAATCAACAAAGAACGTTGGCTCTACCCTAATCCTTTAAATGTTATTTCCTAAAGAGGCAGGGAGTGTGCCCCCCTTACTCCCTAACCTGGGGTGGGGACACCTCCTTACCCCTTCCCTCTGCCCCTCTCTGTTCCTCCCATTCCTGTTTTCTCTGCTGCCCCCTTGTGGCCATCCTGACCCCTGGGTCTCCACACAGTCTGTTCTCTGACCCTGTCCTGGACTCATTTAGCAAATGCTCTAATCCTCTTAGGCCAGGCCAGCCTCAGCAGAGCAGGGAGAGAATTAGAATAAGATTTGAGGGGACGAGGAGGGACACATGACAGGTTGTGTGGGTTGTGTGGGTGGGGGGCTGACTGCCAGGGTATGACGGAAGCCCGTCCTATTCATCAGGGAGACCCTGGAAGGGGATGGACACAGAACAACTCACACACTGAGACCCATGAAGAGGCTGGGGGCAGAGACAGGAAGAGACTAAGGATCATAGTGGGGAGACTGAGGGGCAGAGAAAGGGGGGACTGAGGGGCAGGGGTAGGAGAGAATGAGGGGCAGAGAGGGTGCCTGGAAGCAGAGATTGCTTGCTGAGTAGTATGCCATTGTATGGATATATCATGGTCTATCTGTCCACACATAGCTAGACATCGAGGTTGTTTCCAGTTTGGGGCTATTTTGAAAAAAAATGCTATGGTGGACATGTGTTTTTATTTATCTTGTGTAAATATCTAGGAGTGGAATTGTTGGATCTATACCTCCACTGTAGGGCATGAGAGTTCCGGTTGCTCCGCATCCTCACCAACATTTGATGGTGTTAGTCTTCTTCATGTTAGTCATTTATTGGGCATGTAGTGGTACCTCACTGTGGTTTTAATTTCTATTCCCTAATGACTAATAATGTTGAGCATTCTTTTGTATGCTTATTGCCCATTTGTATATCTTCTTTTGTGAAGCGTCTCTTTCAGCCATTTTATTATTGAGTGGTAGGAGTCTTATGTAATCTGTACACAAAGTCTTTGTCAAATAGATGTTTTGCAATTACTTTCTAACAGACTGTGTGGCTTGCATTTTCTTTAACTTAATGGTGTCTTTTGAAGAAGAATTTTTCAGTTCTCGTGAAGTCTACTTTACCAATTTCTTCTTTTATGATTATCAGTTTTGGTGTCCTGTCTAAGAAAACTTTGCCTGCTTCCAGGTCAAGAAAATATTTCTCTCTCTCTCTTTTTCTTTCTTTCTAGGAGCTTTATACTTTCACCTTTAGGACTATGCTCCATCTCAAATTAAGCTTTGAATATGGTGTGGGGGAGGGATTGAGGTTCTTTTTTTTTTTTTAATGTGGATATTCCATTGTTCCACCACCATTTATGGAAAAGATTTTCCTTTGCTTGCTAACTTGCTTTGGCATAGTTATAAAAACATCAGTTGACCATAAAAATTTGGTTAATTTCTGTCTATTCTGTGCTATTGATCTATTTGTCTATTTTATGCAATACCACACAGTCTATCCTTATGTAAAAATCACATACTGATTACTGTAGCTTTATAATAAGTCTCTGTTTAAAATGTTTTAGCATACTGATTACTGTAGTTTTATAATAAGTTTCTTTTTAAAATGTTTTAGTTTTATTTTCTAACACAGTACATAATGGTAGATATAATCCACATAAGCAAAATATTCTTGGGGGTACTCAGTAAGTTTTTTTTAAATTAATATTTTATTGTATTTTTGGTGAAAGTATACACAGCAAACCAGGCTCCCATTCAACAACTTCTACACATAATGTTCAGTGACATTGGTTACATTCTTCAGTTTGTACCAGTTTGTACCAATATTCTTATTATTTCCATTCTAGTTGTTCTATTCTCATATAATAAGTCTTAAAGTCAAGAAGCATAAGTTCTCCAGCTTTTTCAAGACTGTTTTGACTATTCTAGATGCATATTCAGAATCAGCTTGTCAATTTCTACAAAAAAATCCTGCTAAGATTTTGATTGGGATTGCAATGAATCTGAAGATTAATTTGAGAATTGGCATTGTAACAATATTATATCTTCCAATCCATGAACATGATATATTTCATGATTGACTTAGATCTTCGTTAGTATCTCTCAGCAATTTTTTGTAATTTTCAGTAGGACAATTATCTTAAAGAAGATATGTAAGGACTTATGAATGGATTGGAGTCCCTGAGTGGCACAAATGGTTTATGCTTGGCTACTAATTGAAAGGTTGTTGGTTCGAACTCACCCAGAGGTACCTTGGGAAGAAAGGCCTAACAATCTACTTCCAAAAAATCATTCATGAAAACCCTGTGGAGCACTGTTCTATTCTGACAACATGGGTTCGCCATGAATCAGAATCAAGTCATTGGCACCTGGTTTGGTTGTTTTGGTTTACGGATGGATTGGACCTGTGGTTGAGGAAAAAGGGGGTGGGGGGACAAGGCTGAATGTCCAGGCTTCAGCTTGAGTCACTGGATGTAGTTGAGGAAGAAAGAAACTTGCCCTAGGAGACTTAGTTTAGAAAAGGAAGAACTTGGATTTGTGCTCAGCCTAGTTGACCCCAAAGCCATGCGTATGACCATCTGAAACCCACCTTTCCACACACTATTACCCCAGTGGGGCCTCTGAGCCCCAGAGCAAGGAATGCCAAAATTCTAGGAGAAGGCAATTTAGGGTTGCTAACATCTGCTCCCATGGGCCTGTAGGGACGGGTCTTTTCCTCTCTCTTTCTTTTTTTCCCATAAACATTAAGTTTGCTTGCATATTTAATTAACTTCCAGGCTCTCTTGTGTTTATTGTCTCCCACGGGTTAGTGAGGGTGTGTGAGTGATATATTCTCCTATTCTTCTTTGTAAGTCTGAAATGTCCTTGTTTTGTCTTCATTCTTGCATGAGAGTTGAGCTGGATATAAAAATTTAGTTTGTCTCTCAGGACTTTGAATTTATTTCTTCATTTTGTTCTGACCTATTTTGTTGCTGATGGGCAGTCTACAGTGAGTCTAACTGAAGTTTTTGTTTTAATTGTTGCTGTTCTGTAGTTTCCTTACCACGGGTGGATTTATTTTTCCTCTCTCTCTCTCTGTTTTTAATATTTTATTTTATTTTTGTTGTTGAGAAGGTACACAGCAGAACATACACCAATTAAACAGTTTCTACATGTACAATTCAGTGACATTGATGACATTCTTCGAGTTGTGCAGCCATTCTCACCCTCCTTTTCTGGGTTGTTCCTCCCTCATAGACATAAACTCACTACCCCCTAAGGATCCTACTTAATCGTTCAAGTTGTCAGTTTGATCGCATATAGATAGCTCTTAAAAGAGCACAATGCTCAAGGCAGACAGTCTTTACTGGTTAAGCTAAACTATTCCTAGGCTTTAAGAAGACTTCAGGGGATATTTTTGGTTTAAGGTCTAAAGATTATCTTAGGGCAACAGTTTCAGGGAGCCTCAGTGGCTCCAGAAAGTCTGGAGTCCATGAGAATTTGAAATTCTGTTCTACATTTCCTCACTTTTGATTTCTTCCTCTCTCTTGATAACCTGACTAAACTAAGCTCAAAATGGAGTCACTGGTGCTTAGCCCCACATCAGCCAACTGAAACCGAAGTTTCTATTTCATGTAAATGCCTAACTTTCCCAGTACCTCAAATCCAGGTCAATCAATTAACTCTCTCAGAAATGGAAACCTAAGCTAGCCAGCCAATCAGGATTTGATTGATCTGTTTAAACTGATTCAGATTTTCCCTTGATTCCCAAATAAGGAGAGAAAATGCCCACCAGCCAATCTAAAAATTGCCCAGCACAGCTTCCTTGTTTCCTGTGTGTCTGCTGTTACAAAAGCCTTTCTTCATGTACCCCACTTCAGAATTCCTTTTTTTTTTTTTTTTGGTTTTATTTTATTTATTTATTTATTGTGCTTTAGGTAAACTTTACAGCTCAAGTTAATTTCTCATTCAAAAATTTATACATACATTGTTTTGTGACGTTGGTTGCAATCCCCACAATGTGACAGCGCACTCCCCCTTTCCACCCCAGGTTCTCTGTGTCCATTTGACCAGTTCCTGTCTCTACCTGCCTTCTCATTCTGTTTTTGGACAGGAGCTGCCCATTTGGTCTCTTATCTCTGACTGAACTAAGAGGCACGTTCCTCACGTGTATTATTTTTTGTTTTATAGTCCTATCTAATCTTTGTCTGCCTCAGAACTCTTGTCTGACCACCAGACCAGATATTCCCTGGTTTCTGAACTGAAAAATAAAGCTAATTAGTTCATATGTGGTTGTTGCTGTTGTCAGATGCCTCCTGAGTTGATTTCGTCTCATAGCGACCCCATGTGACAGATTAGAACAGCCTCATAAGGTTTCCTAGGCTGTAATACTTACTGAAGGAGCCCTGATGGCACAGTGGTTAAAGCACCCAGCTGCTACCCGAAAGGCCAGTGGTTCAAACCTACCAGCTGCTCTGCAGGAGAAAGATGTGGCAGTTGGCTTCTGTAATGATTACCGCCTTGGAAACCCTATGGGGGCAGTTCTGCTCTGCCCTATAGGGTCGCTTTGAGTCTCTATGAGTCGATTTCTGATCGGAACTGACTTAATGGCAATTGATTTGGTTTTGGTTTAATTTTTGCAGGAGCAGATCACCAGGTCTTTCTCCCTCGGAGCTGCTGGGTGGGTTCAAACTCCAACCTTTTGGTTAGCAGTTGAGTGTTAGTGCCTACACAAATTCGGTATTGTGAAAATTTTGTTTTTAACACCCTGCACAGTCACTCGTCCTTCCGCTTCTCTGGGGAGCCAGACAGGTCTGTTCCAGGATTGGATTTTTCCAATCAGGAGACTCCAGATTGAATACTGAGGGTTAGAGTTCCCCTCCCTCCCTCCCCATCACCCCTGGCTCTTCAAGCTAGTGAGACATGCCCTGATTCCCCAGCCAGGCAGCTGGCCTTAATCTTTCCTAGCAGCGGGTGTGGGGGAGGGTAAAAGAAAGACAGGGCTCCTGGTGAGACACAATGACCAGCCACAAGGAGAGATTACCACACATGGACACACACAAGCATGTGTGTGTGTGTGGGGGTGGTGGTGGTGGTGGGGGGTTGGGTGTCTGGGGAAGTGAAATAGACCCACGTAGGGACCAGGAGCTCAGGGAAATATTCGTATCTAGAGAGACAGACAAGGAGCCCTGGTGGCACAGTAATTAAGCACTTGGCTGCTAACTGAATGGTTGGCAGTTGGAACCCACCAGCAGCTCTGCTGGAGAAAAGACCTGGCGATCTGCTCCCATAAAGATTTCAGCTTAGGAAACCCTATGAGGGCAGCTCTACTCTGTCTTATAGGGTCAACTCAATGGCACACAACAGCGACAACAGCAAAGAGGTAGACCAGAGAAGAAGACACAGAAGGAGACAGAGGAGGGGAAACAAGTTTAGCACAAGGAAGGTACCAGGATGGGGAGAAAGAAAGAAAGGGAAATTTATAGAGCAAGAAAAAGCAAGAGTGAGAGAAAGAGGCAGGGAAAGAGAAAGAAACAGGAGTAGCGATTGGCGATTGAGAGAGACAGGGTTTAGACACATCCAAACGCCTTAAGGGACTGAGTTCTAGGGGCTGAGGGCCGGGGACCATGGTCTCAGGGAACGTCTAGGTCAATTGGCATAACATAGTTTGTAAAGAAAATGTTCTACATCCTACTTTGTTGAGCTGTGTCTCACGTCTTAAACATGTGCCAGTGGCCATCTAAGATACATCTATTGGTCCCATCCCATCTGGAGCAAAGGAGAATGAAGAAAACCAAAGACACGAGGAAAATACTAGTCCAAAGGACTAAAGGACCACATGAACCACAGCCTCCACCAGCGTGAGCCCAGAAGAACTAGATGGTGCCCCAGCTACCACCACCAACCACTCTGACAGGGATCACAACAGAGGGACCTGGACAGAGTGGGAGAAAATTGTGGAACAAAATTCAAATTCTCAAGAAAAGACCAGACTTACTGGTCTGACAGAGACTGGAGGAAGCCCTGAGACTACGGCCCTCCTCGGATACCCTGCTAACTCAGAACTGAAGCCACTCCCAAAGTCCACCTTTCAGCCAAAGATCAGACAGGCCTATAAAACAAACAATAACACACGTTAGTTCAAGTACACGAGACCAAATGGGCAGCACCTGCCCAAAAGCAAAGTTGAGAAGTCAGGAAGGGACAGGAAAACTGGATGAATGGAGACGGGGAAACCAGGGTAGAAGGGGAAAGGGGGAGAGTGCTGACACATTGTGGGGATTGCAACCAATGTCACAAAACAATTTGTATATAAATTTTTAAATGAGAAACTAATTTGCACTGCAAACTTTCACCTAAAGCACAGTAAAATTAAAAAAATAAGAGAGAGAGAGACAGGGTTGGATAAAGAAGGATAGAGACATTGAGACTAAGCTGGGGTGAGGAATAAATGTTTCCATGTGCAGTCAGGTTGACCCCCACATGACAAAGCAGAACTACCCCATAGGGTTTCCTAGGCTGTAATCTTTACCAGAGGAGATTGCCAGGTCTTTTCTGCTGCGGAGCTGCTGGTGGGTTCGAACCGCTGACCTTTCAGTTAGCAGTTGAGTGCTTAATCGTTGCACCACCAGGGCTCCTTGGGGATAAATAAAAACCCAAACCCATTGCCGCTGAGTCAATTCTAACTCAGAGCGACCTTATAGGGCAGGGTAGAACTGCCCCATAGGGTTTCCAAGGAGCAGCTGGTGGATTCAAACTGCTGATCTTTTGGTTAGCAGCTGAACACTTAACTGCTGCGCCACCAAGGCTCCTGGGGATAAATAGAGGGGCAGGAATACAGCAGAGTAAGGGACAGACAGAGACACAGAGAGACGGAGGCTGAGAAAGAGAGATAGAAATAGAGAGCAAGGCAAAAACAGAATAGACAGAGTCAAAGAGAGAAAGAGAGAGAATGAGAGACAGAGAATTAGAAAGACCGAGGCAGAGATACAAACAAATTGATAAAGAGGGGAACAGAGAGAAACAGAGAGATGCAGAAGGATGGATAATGAGAGAGAAGGTACGCAGGCAAACAGGCAGAAATGGCTTCGCCTGAGGCCCAAAGGAAAGAGAAACTGAGGCACGGAAATCTAAAACCAAGACCAATGGCATGGAGAGCGAGAGACAGAGAAAGGCGGAAAGGCAGAGACAGAAAAGGAAGCAGAGAAGTTGACATTCACATCTGACAACACAGAGACCGGAAAGCCTGAGATGAGAGCGATCGAGACCCAGGCAAAGAAAGAGAAAAAAGGGAAACTGAGGCAGAGAAGGAGCTTGATGAGGCAGAGCAGAAATGAATGAGTTAAGAGACACACTGTTGGGGGAAGAAAGGGGGGCCCAGAAGAGGGATCCAGAAAGCTCTGTACCCCTCGCTTTTCAAAGGATCTTTCAGGAACACCCAACATTTCTCTCCTTGCTCTTTGATGCATCCCGTTTGGGACAATAGCTAAAGCTGGAGGGATAGCAGTCAGACCTGAGGAAGAACTTCCCTGAGGAGTGGGGGCTTCTGGTCACAGCCAAGAGCTGGGGCCTCCCTTCCCTATCAGCCAGTAATTGCCAAGATGTCATGGGGAGGAAGGGTGGGGATTAGGCAGACGGGCGCCCCTCCTCCTCCCAGTCAATGTCACCTCCTGGTGCCCCATCGACTCCCCCAACCTGATCAGGATTACCCTCTGAGATCCAGGCCATGGCAAGTGACATCACTCCCAACTGGGGCTTAAAATGCGCGCATGTGAGGGAACTTGTTTCCTTCAGCCTCCGCCATCTGACGGCTCCGTCCAGGGACCCGGGTCCTTCAGAACTCTGTCCCTCCTTCCTGAAGGTGAGTGTCTATAGGAGAGACAGAAGGGAACAAGGAGGGGATTAAAGAGGGGAAAGAGGGCAGGGTATATGGTCTGTCTTACTTGTAGCTGTGTTCCTAGTGTCCAAAGCTTGTTATTATTAGTTGCTGTCATGTCAATTCCAGTTCATGGTGACCCCATGTGTGTCAGAGTAGAACTGGACTCCATAGGGTTTTCGGTGGCTGATTTTTCAGAAGTTTATAAGCAGACATTTCTTCCGAGGTGCCTCTGGGTGGACTTGAACTAGTGAGAGCCATTTTGGACTTCTGACCTCTGGAACTGTAAAATAATAAATCTGTGTTGTTTTAAGCAACTATGTCTGTGGTAATTTGTTACTGTAGTCTTGGGAAATGAATAAAAAACCAGTTGCCACGAAGTTGCTTCTGACTCATGGCACCCATGTGTGCAGAGTGGAACTGCTCCATAAGGTTTTCAAGCCTGTGACCTTTGCAAGTAGATTGCCAGACTTTTCTTCTGAGGTGCCTAAGGGTGTACTTGAACCTCCAACCTTTTGGTTAGCAGCCGTGTGTGTTAACCATCTGTACCATAGAGGGATTCCTACTGAGCCCCCCCTAAAAGCAAAAACCAAACTAGTTGACATCAAGTTAATTCCAACTCATGGTGACCCCATGTGTATGGAGTAGAACTGCTCCATAGGGTTTTAAGGCTGACCTTTCAGAAGCAGATTGCCAGGTCTTTCTTCCGAGGTGCCTCTGGGTGAATTTGAATTGCCAACTTTTTGACTAATAAACCAAATAAAACCCATTGCCATCGAGTTGATTTTGACTCAAAGCAACCCTATAGGACAGAGTAGAACTGCCCCATAGGGATTCCAGGGAGCGCCTGGTAGATTCCAACTGCCAACCTTTTGGTTAGCAGCCGAGCTCTTAACCACTGTGCCACCAGCGCTCCTTTTGGCTAATAGTTGAGTGTTTAACTGTTTGCACCACCCTGGGACTGCTGCGTCTGACAAAAAATGGGGGCGCTCTATGTCCTGAATAAGCATATATGGAACAAAAGTTTTATCCCAGTGTTTGGGAGAAAAGGGCCAGGCCGTAACTGCAGCAGGAGAGAGCGTAGGTAGACAACAGTGGGGACTGGCCCATGGTATGCAAGGCACTGGAGGACTGAGGGACAGCTCGTTGGAGAGGTGATAAGCTCCAGCTCTAATGGCTTCCAGGAATAGAGTCTCTCACTCTTGCTCAAATTAATGAAGGCAGCTCCATAGCATACGTCCTTGTGTTTTCTATAAAACTCTTAACATTGCTTGAAATTTTCTCTTCACTTGCCCATTTATCCACTATTGTCTGTCTCCCTCACTGACCCTTGATTTCTTCTTCCCACTGCCTGGCTTGTGGTCGGGTGCATAAATTTTTGCTGGATAGATGGACATACGGATGACAGAAATAGAATCGAAGAGACTCGTACACAGGGGGTGAAGGTCTTGTGGTTGCGGCAGGAGGGAGGAAGGGTAGACTGTGGAAACTGCCCAAGAGGGCTGGGAATGTGATGACTGGGAGAATCATATTGCTGGTGGATCGATCATGTAGGGTAACAAATCTGTCTTGGAAGAAGTACAGCCAGAATGCTCCTTAGAAGCAAGGCTGGCGAGACTTCGTCTCATGTACTTTGGACATGTTATCAGGAGAAGGACATCATGCTTGATAAAGGAGAGGGTTAGCCAAAAAGAGGGAAGACCCCTCAAAAAGATGGACTGACACAGCGGCTGCAACAATGGGCTCAAACATAGCAACAATTGTGAGGATGGCACAGGACTGGGCAGTGTTTCGTTCTGTAGTACACAGGGTCGCTACGAGTCGGAACTGACTTGACGGCACGTAACAACAACAAATAACCCACCAGCCACTCCACGGGACAAAGACGTGGCAGTCTGCTCCCGTAAAGATTACAGCCTTGGAAACCCTATGGGGCAGTTCTACTCTGTCCTACAGGGTCGCTATCAGCTGGAATTGACTCGAAGGCAATGGGTGCAGGTGGTGCAATTGGTTTGCGTTTGGCTGCTAACCTAAAGGTTTGTGGTTTGAACACACCCAGTGGCTCTGTGGAAGAAAGGCCTGGTAATCTGCATCCGTAAAGATCACAACCTGGAAAACTCAATGGGGCACAGGTCTACTCTGTAACACACGGCGTCACCATGAGTCGGGGGCTGACTCAACGGTAACCAACAACTACAAAGACTGGTTTTGGATTGCATCATTGCTGAGATGGTTAGTTCAGAATCTAACTCTCCCAGGCATCCTGGTTTTCCTCCAATGGGGACGTGGAAGAGACAGTGGGGGCTGCCCTTTGAGGCTGGAGGGGCTGAGGGAGGAGTGTAGTAAGACAGGCTAGTGAATGTGACCTACCCCATGCTGAGCTCAGGGGAGAGGGCTGGCCTCACTCCGCCTCTGGGGACCCCAAGTAGAATTGGGGGTCAAGGATGAGGCTCTGAAGAACTAGATGGTGCCCGCTCCCACCACCGACTGCTCTGACAAGGATCACAATAGAGGGTCCCAGGCAGAGAGGGAGAAAAAAGTAGAACAAAATGCAAATTCATTAAAAAGACCACACTTATTGGTCTGAGACTGGAGGAACCCTCGAGACTATGGCCCCCTGAAACTCTACTAACTCAGAACTGAAGCCACTCCTGAAGTTCACCTTTCAGCCAAAGATTAGACAGGCCGATAAAACAGACAACAACACGCGTGAGGAACGTGCTTCCTAGATTGATCAAGTAGACGAGACCAAATGGGCAACACCTGCCCAAAAGCAAAGATGAGAAGGCAGGAAGGGACAGAAAACCAGGTGAATGGAAATAGGGAGCCCGGGGTGGAAAGGGGAAGGGAAAAGGAAAGGGGGAGAGTGCTGACACATTGCAGGGCTTTCAACTAATATTACAGAACAATTTGTATATACATGTTTGAATAAGAAACTAATTTGCCCTGTAAACTTTCACCTAAACCACAATAAAACATTAAAAAAAAAAAAAAATGGGGAGGCTCTGAACCCAGAACCCAGATTGCCTGAGAGATCTGGGTTCTATTCCTAGTTCTGCTACTCACTGCTCGTGTGACCTCAGGAATTGATGGAACCTTCCTCAGCCTCAGTTTCCTCATCTGAAAAATGGACGTCCCTCTGTGGGGCTGTGGTGAGCGTCCTAAGAAGCTGTCTAGCTTGGTGGCCAGGAGGGTACAGGCTTGAGGGGCAGGATGGCTCTGCCATCGAAGTGTGTGACAGAGACTCTACTTCTCTGAGCCTCAGTTTCCACTTCTGTAAAGTGGGGATAATATTAGGACCTACTTTATGGGAGGAGCCCTGGTGGCGTAGTGGTTAAGAGCTTGGCTGCTAGCCAAAAGGTCAGCAGTTCGAATCCACTAGCCACTCCTTGGAAACCCTGTGGGGCAGTTCTACTCTGTCCTAAAGGGTTGCTATGAGTTAGAATCGACTCGACGGTAATGGGTGTTTTTTTTTTTTTAACCTCATGTGAAGTTTTCCCTGGATGGTGCAAATGGTTAAGTGCTGGTCTACTAATCGAAAGGTTGGAGGTTCACACGCACACAGAGGCGCCTTGGAAGTAAGGCCTGGCCATCTGCTTCTGAAAGGTCACAGCCTTGAAAACCCTGTGGAGCACTGTTCTACTCTGTAACACATGGGGTCGCCATAAGTCGGAATCGACTAGATGGAACCTAACAGCAACAACACTGTTTGCTGAGATTTTGTTCCCAGTGTCTGAAGGGTAGGAGCCCTGGTGGTGCAGTGGTTTAAGTGCTCACCTGGTAACTGAAAAGGTCAGCAGTTCGAACCCACCAGCCACTCTGAGGGAGAAAGATGCGGCAGTCGGCTTCCATAAAGATTTACAGCCTTGAAAACCCTATGGGGCAGTTCTACTCTGTCCTATAGGGTGGCTATGAGTCAGATTCGACAGCAATGGGTTTTTTTTTTACGGGTCTGAGGGGTTGGGAGGAGCCCTGGTGGTGCAGTAGTTAAGAGCTCGGCTGCTAACCAAAAAGTCGGCAGTTTGAATCCACCAGGTGTTCCTTGGAAATCCTGTGGGGTAGTTCTACTCTTCTACTCAGTCCTATAGGGCCGCTATGAGTCAGAATTGACTCAACAGCAATGGGAGGGGTTGGGAATTCTCTGGAGGACCTTATTGTTATCAACTGTTTGACCCTGAGCAGACACCTTCCTCCTCCCAGGCTGTTTTTCCATCTGTGAAATGGGATTATCTCCACGTTGGCCCCGCCTATCAGAACAATGGCTTAGTGGGAACCCGGGACCCAGCGAAGCTGTCCACCTCAAAGCTCAGAACCAGCCTCAGGCCTCATGGGTTGGTCCCCAGGGAGGGACACTGGTCTCCCTTGCTCCACCCTTTGGAAAAATGAAACATCATTGTCTTGAAGATCAACCAGGGTGGCAAAAGATTGAAACGGGAATTTCCAAAAATGAGCATAGATCTCCTGACTGGTGTCCTGAGAGAAGCTCAATAAACCTGTTAACCTGTAAACAAAATGAAACAAAGTGGGGACAGCAAATGACCCATCAACATATGACCTAGGGCTCTGTTTCGTTGACTATCAGGGAAATGTCGATTAAAACCACACAGTGATGCTTCCGTGTGTCCGGAAACTGCTGAAACCAAAGCCTGTGTTAGCGAGGATGGGGGATAACTGAGACTCTCACAGGGTGCCCGGGGGCGAGTAAAATACTACAGCCACTTTGAAAAACTGCCCCAGTCCCCTCTCTCTGCTCCTTGGTCCCCCATCTCTCTGACCCTAGATCTCCCCTCCTTCTGTGAGACGATAATGTTGTTGTATGCCATCTAGTCGATTCCGACTCATGGCGACCCTATAGGACAGAGTAGAACTGCCCCATAGGGTTTCCAAGGAGTGGCTGATGGATTCGAACTGCTGATCTTTTGGTTAGCAGCCGAGCTCTTAATCACTGTGCCACCAGGGTACCTCTCTCGGGATGCAGGATGATAATAGGACCTACCAATGAAATGTAGAGATTGTTGTTACTGTGGTTGTGTTCCTTGAGGCTTGTACACAAAGCCTTTGCCCAAGTGTCTTGGAATCAAGAAATCCTGGAGGTCCTTATATCATTAGCTGCCTCATCTTGTTGCAAGCCCAGAGAAAGATTTAATGGATGCTAGATATCATTTTTGTTGTTATTATTCTTTGCTGACATCTTGTCCACAAAACACCTACTGAAAGGTTGACGACTAGCTGTTGTTGTTGCTGCTAGGTGCTGATGAGTTGATTTTTGACTCGTGGCAACCCAATGTGACAGAGTAGAACTGCCCTGTAGGGTTTCCTAGGCTGTAATTTTTGAGTCTGACTCATAGCCACCCTATAGGACAGAGTAAACTGCCCCATAGCGTTTCCGAGGAGCGACTGGTGGATTCCAACTGCCAACCTTTTGGTTAGCAGCTGAATGTATAACCACTGAGCAACCAGGGCTCCAATCTTTACAGGAGCAGATCACCAGGTCTTTTCTCCCTCGAAGGTGCTGGTGGGTTCAAACCACTGACTTTTTGTTAGCAGCTGAGTGCTTAACTACTGTGCCACCAGGCTCCTTCTGACGAGTGGGTAAACCCTCAATTCCTAGAAGTCATTATCATTATCAATTGCTTGAAAGTGGGCAAACACCTCCCTCTCCCTGAGGCTCAGATTCCCAACCTATAAAATAGGATCATCCCAACGTGAGAATTCTCTACTTTCCTGGAAGGACAACTGTTTGGCTGGGTAACCTGGTGCAGATTCAATAGTGAAGACAGTGGAAGTTGGTGCTTTTGAGTAGATCCCAACTCAGGGCAACCCCACATGTGTCAGAGTAGAACTGTGCTCTATACGGTTTTCAATGGCTGGTTTTTCAGAAGTTGATCACCAGACCTCTCTTCCAAAGTGCCTTTGGGTAGACTAGAACTGCCAACCTTTTGGTCAGAAGCTGAGCACATTAACCATTTGCACCACCCTAGGACTCCAGGCAAAAATTTTGCCTACATTTTGCAAAATTTGTCCTTAGGAGGACAAGTTCATGAATCTCCCTGTTTCCACTGTCTCAGGGTCAACATTATTGCTCCTTGGAGAAGTGGAAGAGGGTAGAGGGAACCCAGGATAGCAGGATGGGAGAGCAGGGCCCAGAGCTGGAATCCTGGGTCCCTATTAACAGCCTGTAGGACCCTGGGTAGCTCACAGTGCCTGAGATTGAAGTTTTCTCATTTGTAAAATGTGAAAATATTTTACATTGTAAAATATTTATTTTATAAAATGATTTTTATAAATTTTCTTATGGAGCACTGGGTTTTGGTTTAGGGTGATGGAAAAATCACACTGTTAATCAGTAAGGGTAAGGTTGCATAACCGATTATTGTAATTGCTCTCAATAAGTTGTACACCTGTAAAAAGTTGAATTGGCAAAAGTTGTGTGATAGATATATTTTTAACACCTACAAAAAAAAAAAAAAAGAGTAGCTGCTGAGGCTGCTTATGTACAATCACACACTTCATGGGATTTGGTTCCTTGGTTTGGAGGTTTAGCGTTATGATTTCACTGAACATACCAGTTAATTGGCCTAATAACGTGTTCGGTGCTTCTGTTCTAGCTCCTAGTTAGTTGCATAGTGCCTGGGGTCTTAAAAAACTTGCTAGCTGCCATTCAGGGTACAACAGTTGGTCTCTATTCGCCTGGAGCAACAGAGGAAGGAGAGCCAATAATAAACCCTTTGCCATTAAGTCATTTCCAATTCCAACTCACAGCGTCTATATAGGACAGAGTAGAACTGCCCCATAGGGTTTCTGAGGCTGTAAATCTTCATGGAAGCAGACTGCCACAACTTTCTCCTGTGGAACAGCTGGTGGGTTCGAATCGCTGACCTTTTGGTTAGCAGCTGAGCACTTAACCACTGCACCACCAGGGCTCTTCAGAATCAAGAAAAGGAGGAGGAAATGGTATGTGTGGTTAATTGCCTCCATGAGTAACTGCCTCCTTTTCCACGAGAAAAGAAGAAGTGCATGGTGCCTGGCTACCATTGCTGAACATTTTGATCAGATTCTGTAGAAAAATCCTGATCAAAAAAGGAGAAATGCAGTACAGATTTTCAAATTCTCATGAAATCCAGATTTTCTGGAGCCATGGGCTGGATGTATCTCTGAAACTATTGCCCTGAGATAATCTTTAAGCCTTAAGCCAAAAATATCCCCTGAAGTCTTCTTAAAACCAAACAATGGTTTAGCTTAGCTAGCAAAGAATGTTTGCCTTGAGCATTGTGCTCTTTTAAGATCTATCTTTATGGGATCAAATTGATAACAGCAACTCGAAAGGTTAGATAGGAAGCTTAGGGGGCAGTGAGTTTATGTGAATGGGGGAGGAACAAGGTGGAAAAAGAGGGTGAGAATGGTTGCATACCTAGAGGAATGTAATCAATGTCACTGAATTGTACTTGTAGAAATTGTCAAATTGATGTATGTTCTGCTGTGTATATTTTCAACAACAAAAAATAAATTATAATTTAAAAATAAATTTTAAAATAAAACACTTTTTTTTTAGTTTCTCATACAAAAATTTATATATACATTGTTATGTGACCCTAGTTGCTCTCTCTATAATGTGACAGCACACACCTCCTTTCCACCCCTGATTTCCCATGTCCATTCAACCATCTCCTGACCCTCTCTGCCTTCGCATCTCACCTCCGGACAGAAACTGTCCATTTAGTCTCACGTAGCTACTGGAGCTAAGAAGCACACTCTTCACGAGTATCATTTTATGTCCCACAGTCCAGTCTAATCTTTGTCTGAAGAGTTGGCCTTGGGAATGGTTTTAGTTCTGGATTGACAGAGAGTCCAGGGGCCACGATTTCTGGGGTTCCTCCAGTCTCCATCAGACCATTAAGTCTGGTCTTTTTACATGAATTTGAGTTCTGCATCCCACTTTTCTCCTGCTCCATCAGGGTAAAATAAAACACATTTTATAAAACATACTTTATTTTTATAAAATAAAAGTGAACGTAGTAATACAGCCTCTACTTCTCAGGGTTGAGTTGAAGATTTAACCACATCCTGCATAGAGAAGGCTTGTGTAGTAGTTATCTATTGCTGTGCAAATTATCCCAAATTTTAGCAGCTTAAAACAATAAACATTATATTTCACAGTTTCTGAGAGTCAGGAAGCCAGGAGTGGCTTAACAGGATGATTCTGACTCAGGGTCTCTCATGAGATTGCATTCAGGTGTCGACCACAGCTATGGTCTCATCTGAAGGCTTGACTGAGGCTGGGGAATCAGCTTCCAAGGTAGCTTGCTCACACAGCTGTTGGCTGGAGGCCTCAGTTCCTCACCACAGAGGCCTCTCCACAGGGCTGCTTGAGCATCCTCACAACATGGCCACTAGTTTTCCCCATAGTGAGTGATCTAAGACAGCAAGGCAGAATCTGCATATCTTTTATGACCTAGCCCCGGAAGTCACACCCTTGTCATTCCTGAAATATCCTATTGGTTACACAGGTCAGCCTGCTCAGTGTGGGAGGGTATCATACAAGGGCATGGATAGCAGGAGGCAAGGATTATTGGGAGCCATCTTGGAGGTAGGAATCCTGGTGGTGCAATGGTTAAGCTGGGCTGCCAACTGAAAGATTGGCACTTCGAACCCACCCAGTGACTCTGGGGGAGAAAGACCTGGTGATCTGCTCTTGTAAAGATTATAGCCAAGAAAACCCTGTGGGTAGTCCTACTCTGTCACATGGGGTTGCTATGAGTCAGAATAGACTTGATGGCACCTAACAACAACAACAACAAAAACAACATCTTGGAAGTAGGTAGTCCTGGGCGTACAAATGGTTTGCGCTCGACTACTAACCTAGAAGTTGGTGGTTCAAACCTATCCAGGGGCTCTGTGGAAGAAAGACCTGGTGATCTGCTTCCATAAAGGTTACGGCCAAAAAAATCCCATGGAGCTCAGTTCTACTCTGTAACACACAGGGTCGCCAAGAGTTGGAATTGACTTGACAGCAACTAATACCACCACCATGCTTTAGGAACTGGAGATATTGCAAGAAATAAGACACATAGCATCTCTGTTCTTGTGGAATTGAATTTCTAGGTTCCAGTCAGAGAAACTGACAATGAACAAGGAAACAGATCAGATAGTTTTAAGAATGCTGAGGAAAATAAATTGGGGTGACATGATAGTGAGTGGTTTTACTTATACCAGGGCATGGTAGACCCTCAAAAAACATGTATTGAATGAACAGGAGAACCTCAACTGATGATAAATAAAAAACATCCCTCAGGAGAAGGATGGAAAGAACACGGATGAGAAGGAAGGGAGGGGGCAGGTATTAAAATAAATGCTATCCATTTTTTATTCATTTACTTGTTTTTCAATTATTTAAATGAGCGTGTTGGGAATACTAAGGAAATTAGATAAGCCCAGACCCTGCTCTCAGGTAGCTGACAGAGTGAGGGGAGACAGACAGGTAAACAAACATAGGAATATATTTTTAAAAATTTATTTTATTTGTTGTTGAGAATATACATAGCAGAACATACAGCAATTCTACCATTTCTACATGTACAATTCAGGACACTGATTACATTCTTCGAGTTGTGCAACCATTCTCCTCCTCCTTTTCTGAATTGTTCCTCCCGCATTAACATAAACTCACTGCCCCCTAAGCTTCCTATCTAACCTTTCGAGTTGCTTTTGTCAATTTGATCCCATATAGATAGTGCTTAAAAGATTACAATGCTCAAGGCAGACATTTTTTGCTAGTTAAGCTAAACTATTGTTTGGTTTTAAGAAGACTTCAGGGGATATTTTTGGTTTAAGTTTTAAAGATTATCTCAGGGAGAAATATGTTGTATTTAATATATGCTATGTTCTGAAGGACAGGAGAGAGAAAATTTGTGTGTGTGTGTGTGTGTGTCTATGGGTATGTGATCACCAGTTTAGAGTATTGGATGGCTCCCTGGGAAATTATGTCTCAGCTGAGACATGGAGGACGAGGAGGGGAAAGGGGGCTTAGACTGGAAGTGAGGCATTCCTGGTCTGTTGTTGTTGTCACCATGCGTGTCACAAGTGCCGTGCATTTCAGAGTAGAACTTTGCTTCATGGGGTTTTCAAGGCTGTGAGCTTTTGGAAGCAGATTGCCAGGCCTGTTTACTGAGGAGCCTCTGGGTGGGTTCAAACCTCCAACCTTTTGGCTAGTAATTGAGTGCTTAACATTTTGTGCTTCACGGTTGGGGGAACTATGTACTAAAGATCTTTTTAAATCAGTTCATAGAGAACAACCTTATTCTTTTTACTGATGTCATAGCATCCCTTTGCATAGATATGCCATAATTTACTTAACTATTTCCTTTGTGGGTGGATATATAGGTTGCTTCCACTTTTTGTCACTTATAAGTACGTTGTATTAGAAATGCTAGTATTCAAGTGTACGCAAATGTCTGTTTGCAAATAACGACAACAAGAATAATCGCCAAGAGTTGTATGTTGTTGGGTGCCGTTGAGTCGATTCTGACTCAGGGCAACCCCATGTGACAGAGTAGAACTGCCTCATGGCATTTTCTAGGCTGTAATCTTTACGGGAGCAGATCTCCAGTTCTTTTCTTCTGTGAAGCCTCCGCGCGGGTTTGAATCATCAACCTTTTGGTTAGGAGTTGAGCATTTAACTGTTTTGCCGCCAGGGCTCCTAACAGTTGTACAGCACTTACTGTGTGTGTTGGGTGCTATTTTATGCACCTTAAGCATTTAATCCTCACAACGACCTGCAGCTGTAAATGCTAGATTCATCCCCATTTCACAATGGGGAAACTGAGGGACATACTGGAGGCGAACTCCAGAACAAATGAAAGATGTTGTTTTACTTTGATAAATGTTTCCAGTATGTTCCAATCTCCTCTGCCACAAACCTGATTAAAAAAACAAAAAACAAAACCAAACCAACTCAAACCTGTTGCCGTTGAGTTGATTCTGACTCACAGCAGCCCTATAGGACAAAGTAGAACTGCTCGTAGAGTTTCCAAGCAGTGCCTGGTAGATTTGAACTGCTGACCTTTTGGTTAGCAGCCATAGCACTTAACCACCACATCACCGGGGTTTCCAGATAACTGACAAGGGAGTGGAAAGTCAACACCATTGTTGTTTGTTAGCTGCTATCGAGTTGGCCCCTGACTCATGGTGACCCCATATGTTATAGAATAGAACTGCTCCATAGGGTTTCTTAGACTGTAATCTTTATGGAAGTGGATTACCAGACCTTTCTTCTGTGGAGCCACTAGGGGGTCTGAAGTGCCAACCTTTGGGTTAGCAGCCCATCTCAAACTGCTTGTGCACAGTGCTGGGAATTATCAACCATTTTTATCTTTACCCATCTCAGAGGTCAAAAATGATCACTTTGCTGTCGTTTTAATGTGCCTTTCTCCGAGGGTGACCAACTGTCGAGGTTGCTGCGGGCTGTTTTGGTGTTAGCACTGAAATCCTCACATCACAGGAAGCCCCTCTGACCCAGTGCTCAACCTCTTCTCCTGTGGTCACAAGGCAGAAAAGACCCTGGAGAGGGGAGTGGCAGAATTAGGTTTTTTTTAAGGCTGACGTACCCACAAGGAGCACTGGCGGTGCAATGGTTAAGCGCTCGGCTGCTAATCGAAAGTTTGACGGTTTGAACCCACCCCGTGGCTCTGAGGGAGAAAGACTTGGTGATCTTCTCGCATAAAGGTTAAAACCAAACCAAACCCCTTGCTGTTGAGTCAATTCGGACTCATAGTGACCCCGTAGGACAGAATAGAACTGTCCCACAGGGTTTCCAAAGAACGGCTGGTGGATTCAAACTGCTGACCTTTCAGTTAGCAGCTGGTTTCTTAGCCACTGCGCCACCAGGGCTCCCCTAAAAAAAAATAACAGCCTAGGAAACCCTAGGGGGCAGTTCTACTCTGTCACATGGGGTCTATGAATCAGAATCGACTCCATGGCATCCAACAACAACAAAGTACACACAGATTCCGTATTTGCGAATTCGCCTCCTCATTAAAATTTTTTGTAACACCAAAGTCAATAGTTAAGCCGCTTTTCAGGTCACTCGAGGACATACGCATGCGCAAGGCAGAGGAAAAGTGGGTTGCGAGACGCGCGGTGTTGTAATGGAGGTCGAACAAGGCTCGTTCTGCTGTCTCTGTTTCAGTGTTCTGGGCGACTTTGTAGACCATACCCGTAAAACCAAACCCCTTGCCACTGAGTCAATTCTGCACACGACAACAACAGCAATACTTTGTTTCTAAGCAAAGTGACTATAGAGTCTCTATGAGTCGGAATCAACTCGACAGCAACGGTTTTGGTTCGGTTTGGTTTAAGCAAAGTGAGCGCTCAGTTATCTGTGGCATTATCCTTTAACTGCTTTTTGTATTACGTTGACCTATATGGAATCGCCATTTGTATAGGCTAAACGTGGGTGACTATCAGCAATGTGGTGTTTCAACTGCATATGTTACGGGGTTGCCGGGAGGCGAAAGAGACTCGCCGGCAGCTTGTCTTTTTTGGATGTTGTCTTCAGCTCTCTGCTAAAGCCTCAGTGAGGCTTCTACAGCCTGAAGCACAGAGCCGTTTTGCGGTTGAGGAAACTGAGGCACAGAGTGGCGGGTAGATTGCCCAAGCTCATATTACTAAGAAGAGACTGAGGCAGGATTTCATCCTGAGCCTGCCTGCTTCCACATGGTCGTTGGTGAAAGTTTGAGCTTCCCCCTTCTTCTCTTGCAGGCCCCCTGACCTGGAGCCTAGTGTCCCCGAAGATCATGATGGCGTATATGAACCCGGGGCCCCATTATTCTGTCAACGCCTTGGCCCTGGGTGGCCCCAGTGTGGACTTAATGCATCAGGCTGGGTCCTACCCAAGTGAGTACAGTTGTCCAGGCCACCCCAGGCTGGCCCCACCTCTTGGTGTGGGGGGTGGTCTTTGGGGTCTCTTGCTGTCTTTGATGAGCACCTGTGGGGGTGACATCAAAGCCATACACCAGCGGTGTGTGTCCATCTGCAAATGCAAAACAATACCATGTGTCACTTAGGTAGACAGATATTGTTAGCTGCCGTCGAGTCGATTGCTACTCATGGCGACCCCACGTGTGCAGAGTAGAACTGCTCCATAGGGTTTTCAAGGCTGTGACCTTTCGGAAGCAGATCGCCAGGTCTGTCTTCCAAGGCACCTCTGAGTGGGTTTGAACTGCCAACCTTTAAGCTAGTAGTTGAGCGCTTAACTGTTTGCATCACCCAGGGACTCCAGATAGCTACATAGGTGCTGTCAAATTGACTCAGACTCATGATGACCTTATGTACAACCGAACAAACTATTGCCTGGTCCTGCATCATACTCACAATCGCTGGCATGTTCAAGTCCATTGATGAGGCTATTGTGCCTATCCACCTTACTGAGGGTCTCCCTCACCCTCGCTGGTCCTCTACTTCACAAAACATGATGGATGTCCTCCTCCAGCAATTAATTCCTCCTGATGACGTGTCCAAAGCAAGCAAGTCAGACAGTGTTCTGTTGTGATCCAGAAGGTTTTCACTGGTTAATTTTCAGAAGTAGATCGCTAGGCCTTTCTTCCAAGTCTGTCTTAGTCTGGAAGCTCTGCAGAAACCTGCCCAACATGGGTGGCTCTGCTGGTACTTGAGATATTGGTGGCATAGCTTCCGGCATCATAGAAACACACAAGCCACCACCGTATGACAAACTGATGGATTGTTGGACAATTCATCAGTTAGGGATGTAGAAAAGCAAAAGATCATTCATAGAAATGTAGGATAGTGGCTCCCTCTAGGGTGGGGGAGGGGACAGCAGTCTGGATGGAGAATCAAGAAGAATTTATATCTGTTAGCAATGCAACAATGGGCTCAAACATAGCAATGATTGTGAGGATGGCGCAGGACTGGACAGTGTTTCGTTCTGTTGTACACAGGGTCACTATGAGTCGGAGCCCACTTGTCAGCACCTGACACCAACAGCAGGAGCAGCAGTGCTTCATTTCTAAGTCCAGCGGGCCCGTGGTTATTCATGGCATTATTCTTGCAGCTGCTTTTTGTATTATGTGGAACTATACAGAGTTGCCATTTTTATGGACTAAAGTTGGTTGAACATTAGCAGTGTCATAGTTCAACTACGTATGTTGTTGCTGTGTGCTGTTGAGCTGATTCTGACTCATAGCGACCCCGTAGGATGGAGTAGAACTGCCCCACAGGGTTTCCAAGGCTGTAATCTTTATGGCAGCAGACTGCCCACATCTTTCTCCCAGGGAGCTGCCAGGTGAGTTTGAACCACCGACCTTTCTTTTGGTTAGCAGCCGAGTGCTTAACCGTTGTGCCACCAGGGCTCTCTGCTTAAGTTTTAGTGCATAATAAATTTCAGAAGGGGAAGGAAAACAAGTTCACATGCCTCCTCAAAGGGCTAATGGCAAGTCCTCTGGGGATGAGGCCCGAACCCCAAAATGACAAAGGGGTACCCGATTTCCTGGGGGACAGAGTGAGGTCTAGAAGGACAGGGAACAAGAGCATCCTTAGTCTGGGCAGACAGACACCCAGAAAAGGCTTTTCGGGTCCCCACCCAATCTCAGGGCCTCACTCTAGCTCTCCCGGCACCGGTAGAGGAGGAGGAGAGTGGGACGCTGGGTCGCCTGAGTGCTCCATGTTCCTGTTCCCACCCCAGGCGCCCCAAGGAAGCAACGGCGGGAGCGGACCACCTTCACCCGGAGCCAGCTGGAGGAGTTGGAGACCCTGTTTGCCAAGACCCAGTATCCGGACGTGTATGCCCGTGAGGAGGTGGCTCTGAAGATCAACCTGCCTGAGTCCAGGGTTCAGGTGGGATGTTCTGGTCCCTGGGCCCTTCCTGGACCTTACGAGACTTCCAGGGACCTTGCTGGAACCCAGGGTGGAGGGTGGAGGGAGGGGTCATAGAGTAACAGCCAACGTTATGAAGTGGCCTAAAGCCTCCCCCCATTATTTCACTGACCTCTCTTGCCACTCCCACCCTTTCTCATTTTACTCCAGCTACATTGACGCCTGGATCTTCCTCTAATGTGCCTTCTGAACATATGCCTGCCTTAGGACTTTTGCACTGTCTATTCCTGCTACCTGAAATGCTTATCCCTCAGATAACCACATGGCTTGCCCCATCACCTTGTTTAAGTCTTTGTTCAAGTGTCATTTTGCTAATGAAACCTATACTGCATTTAAAATTGCAATGTTCTACCACTGCCGTCCTTTTCTTTCTGTTCTGCATTATCCTGCTCAATGGTTTCTTCCGTAATATTTATCACCTCCTAAAATACCCTGGTGCTGTAGCGGTTAAGAGCTATAGCTGCTAACCAAAAGATCGGCGGTTCGAATCCACCAGGTGCTCCTTGGAAACCCTATGGGGCAGTTCTACTCTGTCCTATAGGGTCTCTATGCGTTGGAATTGACTCACCGGCGATGGGTTTGTTTTGTTTTTTTCTTAAATACCATATGATTTACTTATCTACTGTTTATTTATAATGTGTCTACCCCAACTAGAATGTCAGCTCCACTGAGGTACCCACAAAGGAGTAGAAGATAGTTAACACATGTCTATAGTTTATTAAAGGAGCCCTGGTGGTGCAGTGGTTAAGTGCTCGGCTGCTAACTGAAAGGTTGGCAGTTTGAATCCACCAGCCGCTCTGTGGGAGAAAGATGTGGCTGTCTGCTTCCATAAAGATTTACAGCCTTGGAAACCCTATGGGACAGTTCTCCTCTGTCCTATAAGATCGCTACGAGTTGGAATTGACTCGGCGGTAACAGGTTTGGTTTTTTTGGTTTACAGTTTATTAACACATGCTTGTTAACTGATTGAATATATGCACAGATGGATGGATGGATGTTATGTATGTATGGATAGATATATGTACATATGTATGTATGATTGGATGGATGGCTACATGAATGTCTGTAGGTATGTATAATTGGATGATTGTATGTATGTGTGTATGATTGGATGGATGGATAGATGAATATATGTCTGTATGATTGAATGGATGAATGGGTGGATGGATGGATAGATGAATGTATATATGTATGCATAAGATGGATAGAAGAATGTATGTATGTATGATTGGATGGTTGAATGGATGAATGGGTGGATGGGTGAATGATGGTATGTATGTGTGTATGTATGTGTAATTGGATGATTGTATGTATGTATGTGTGTATGATTGGTTGGATAGGTGAATGTATATCCTCTCCTCTCTTATCGACATGGTTAGATTCCAAAGACCAGGTCGTTATGTGAAATTGATGTTACGCGAAAATGGAGGATGACCACGTCATATCACAAAATTGAGGGTGACTATATCATTACGTAACTGCCAAACCACTGAGAATCATGGCCCAGCCAAGGTGATACATAACTGTAACCATTGCTGCCAGCGTTCTTCTCGCCTTGCACCTCAGTGTTCGTTACTGCCAGATGTACGTCAATGTGCGTAATAGTCGGATAGTAGACTTTTTACTATGGCTGTAAATGTGAAACGTCAGATAAGGAGAAAGTTGATAAGTGAGAAGGTATATATATGTATGATTGGATGAATAGATGGATAAATGAATGCATGTATGTATGTATGACTGGATGATTGAATGAATGAATGGGTGGACAGATGAATGACTGGACGGATGGATGGATAGATGTATGTATACATGTATGTGCCATTGGATGGATAGATAGATGGTTGGATGGATGGATGAATAGATGAACATATGGATGGATGGACAGACGTATGTATGGATGTGCCATTGGATGGATTGGATGGATGGATGGATGGATAGATGAATGTACATATGTACGTATGAATGGTTGAATGACTGGATGGATAGATGGATAGATGAATGCATGTATGGATGGATGAATGGAGGGTTGCATAATTAGATGCAAGATGGAAAGGTGTGAAGCTGACATCTCTCATCGATAAGCATTATCATTCTTAAGCACCATGAAGGCTCTCCTGGGCTTCTTCCCCACTTAGTCTCCCCTCTTACTTCCCAGGTTTGGTTCAAGAACCGCAGGGCTAAATGTAGACAGCAGCGGCAACAGCAGAAACAGCAGCAGCAGCCTCCAGGAGGATCAACCAAGGCTCGTCCTGCAAAGAGGAAGGCAGGCACACCCCCCAGAGCCTCCATGGATGCCTGTCCAGATCCCCTGGGCATCTCAGATTCCTACAGCCCCCCTCTCCCTGGCCCCTCAGCCTCCCCCACCACAGCAGTGGCCACTGTGTCCATCTGGAGTCCAGCCTCAGAGTCTCCTTTGCCTGAGGCCCAGCGGTCTGGGCTGGTGGCCTCAGGGTCTACCCTGACCTCTGCCCCCTATGCCATGACCTATGCCCCAGCCTCTGCTTTCTGTTCTTCACCCTCAGCATATGGGTCTCCAAGCTCTTATTTCAGTGGCCTGGATCCCTACCTTTCTCCTATGGTGCCCCAGTTGGGGGGGCCAGCTCTCAGCCCCCTGTCTGGCCCTTCTGTGGGGCCATCCCTGGCTCAGTCTCCCACCTCCTTATCAGGCCAGAGCTATGGTACCTACAGCCCTGTGGACAGCTTGGAATTCAAGGACCCCACAGGCACCTGGAAATTCACCTACAACCCCATGGATCCTCTGGACTATAAGGATCAGAGTGCCTGGAAGTTTCAGATCTTGTAGAAGATACTGTCTCCATCTGGCCTCAGGACCCTCTCTTGTCTAATTCTACCTCCCTGCAGCTTAGAATCTTGGACAGCATCTCTGGGAAAGCAACAAGAACTTGAAGCCTTCCAAAGGCGGTGGCCTCCTTGGCTTCACGTTCAGTTTAGCTCAACACAGTCCACCCCTTTCCTCCCTAGGGAGAAGTTCCTCCCTCTCCTGGGACGGCTCAACAGGTCCTAGGAATTCTCTCAACCCCAACATCATCTCACGTGGACAGTACCTGGCATATCAGTCCATAAGCCCCAGACTCCAGAAACTGGTGCTGAGAACTGGCCCTGAAAAGAAATCAAACCCAACTTGCAGTTGATTTAGGGTCATATTTAGGTCAGAATCGCTTTGCTCTTGAAGAAACAATGTTTGCTGTTGCTGCTGTGTGCCGTCAAGTTGATTGCAACTCATAGCAACCCCATGTGACACAGTAGAACTGCCCCATAGGGTTTCCTAGGCTGTAATCTTTATGGGAGCAGATCACCAGGTCTTTTTCCCACAGAGCCAGGGATAGGTTTGAACCACCAACCTTTTAGTTAGCAGCCAAGTGCTTAACTGTTGTGCCACCAGGAGAAATATGTAGGGAGGCTTGATTCCATAATTTTCCATTTGGACATTTCTTTAGCATATGGCTAGGGATCTTTCTAGAAATTCCAAAGACAGACTTTAGGAGGCCCCATCAAGAAACCTTAGACCAACTGTATGGTTACATTAAAAATCCATTTGAGAATTTTACGGAATTCACAAATGTCAGGTTTACATGGTAAATTTAGAGGACTGCTTTTTTTCCCCTCTTAGTTTCTTCTTCAAGACATTTGATCATTCATTTATTCATTCATTAGAACATTGGTTTGGGAATGGGCATTATTTGGTAGGGAAATGGAAGGCAAGTCGCCTGTTCTATCCCTATTTTTTTTTCTTTTCGAATTTTCTGAAGATAACTTTCACCCAAATGTTGGTGGCGTTGGGATAGTTGCATGGGGTGCACCAACTGTTGTTAATTGCTGTTGAGTCGATTCCGATTCTTGGTGACCCCATGTACACAGAGTAGAACTCCATACGGTTTTTAAGGCTGTGACTTTTTGGAAGCAGATTGCCAGGCCTGTCTTCTGAGCTGCCTCTGGGTGGGTTCGAACCGCCAACCTTCTGGCTAGTAGTCGAGTGCTTAACCACTCAGCCTCTGTACCAACTGTAGTGGGTATTTCCAAGTAGACAGACTTCCCATCTGTAAATATACAAGAGACAGGGAGAGAGAAATGGATTTGGAGGCAACTCCAAATCTCAAACATATATCCCTTCTTATAGATTTTTTATTTTCAGTTTTGATTATGGAATTGGAAAATAGAGCTCGGCTTGAGGAAGTTTTTTTTGAGGTGGCGCCATATTACTTTAACTACAATTTTACCCACAGTATGGAGACAAGCTCTGTGAGAGTTTTAAGGATTCAGGCATTTTGACATTCCTGGAAGTTTGGTTAGGCACTCTGGTGGCACAGAGATGGGGTAAGATAGATGCCAAGACACATGGAGATCTCCAAGGAACCAGGAGGCAGAAACTGAAGAGATACAAGACCTTCCCCCAGAGCCGACAGAGAGAGAAAGCCATCCCCTAGAGCCGGTGCTCTGAATTTGGACTTCTAGCCTCCTAAACTGTGAGAAAATAAATTTCTGTTTGGTAAAGCCACTCACTTGTGGTGTTTCTGTTGTTAACAGTGCTAGCTAATGAAGACGGGGGTCTTCCAAGGCTTCTCTAGGAGCTAGACAGAATGAGGCACTGTATCTGATCAGGAGGCTCCAAGTTCATTTCCCTGGGCTAGCCCTGCCTCCGTGAACTCTGCCTCTCTAGCTGTATACTGGGGATGTCATCGATTCTACTTTCTAAAACCAGGAAGTGTGGCAGGGACATGGGAACAGCAGGAAGAGGCCAGGAGCCCCCCTTGTTCGGCGTCAGACTCTCTGTCCTTCCCTTTCCTACTCGCAGGAACCCCAAGTCCCTCCTCCCTGGTCACTCACAGAGTGGAAACGATTAAAATGTTGAATCTCATTCAAAGTCTGGGTGTTTTGTTTTATTTATTTATTTTTAAACGCAGACAATTTGTTAAACCTGACCTCTTTGTCATTAGAGGCATTGTCTAAGACACAGCCCTAGGTTATGAGAGTGATGGTGGTTTTTCTGTTTTTCTGTTCAGCCTTATGGTTGTTAGTTGCTGTTGAGTCGATTCCGACTTGTGGCGACCCCGTGAGTGTGCAGAGTAGAGCAGTGCTGCAGACGGTTTTCAAGGCTGAGACCTTTCAGAAGCAGATCACCAGGCCTGTCTTCCTAAAGTCTGGGTGTTTTGTTTTTATTTTTTAAAATTTCCATGCTTTTCCTGGAAGGGTGGAGCAGGGAGGTAGAAACAAGGATTCCTCTGTCCCTTCTCCCTCTCCCCCATCTGCCAGCTCTGAGGGCGACAGTCAACGCACACGCTTTCCTGTCTCCGTGTTGTCTTTCCCGTGCTATCACTTTAAAGCCGTTGAGCTGGGATACGGGCTCCAGGGCCAGACTGTTGCCCCCAGCCCTCCTCTGTGACCTCACAGGGCCTCCCATTCCCCTTCCATCAGCAGGATGTGGGGGAGTGGGGGTTAATGATAACACCTCCTACCTCAATCAGCCACTGAGAACCCTACGGAGCACAGTTTGACTCTGACACACACGGGGTTGCCATGAGTCAGAGTCGACTTGATGGCCACTGGTTTAACTGGCTCAGACTGAGGGCAGAGTGAATATCAGCGACGTGAGGAAACTCTGCTTAACCAAAGTCTGGTTAAGAAGCATTTGTTCTGTTGATCAGTGGGGACCAGTGCCGAATTACCCAATAAGCAAGGTACACATAAGCTTTCTTACTAATCTGTACTGAACAATTTCACCTGTTTTTCAACACATCAAAGATGTGTGAAATTGTTCAGTACAGATTAGTAAGTAAGCACAAGTAAGCCTGTGTCTACCTTGCTGACTAGCTAGTCTACCCCTGATGGGGACAAGCAGTTCAGCTAATCATTTAGGAAGTAAAGGATGGGAATTTGGAGGGTCTGTGATTGGCCTAGGAGTTCCTGGTTGGTACAAATGGTTAACGCACTTGGGTGCTAACCGAAAGGCTGGAGGTTCGAGTCCACCCAGAGGCGCCTCAGCCTGGTGATCTACTCCCCAAAAATGAGCCATTAAGAACCCTATGGAGTACAGTTTTATTCTGACTCACATGGGGTCACCATGAGTTGGAGTTGATGGCCACTGGTTGGTTGTTCAGATGTAGCTCCTCTAGCCCCTCCTTACATTTCTTCCTTTCCCCTCATTTTTCTGGGGGGGGGGGTTCTGCCTTTCCCTCCATGTCTCTCTCCTCACCCCTTTCTTCCTTTCTCAGGTGTGAACATTTCTCTTCTCTTTGCCTCGCCTCCTTTTCCCCACTCCCTTATGTCCTCCCTCCCCAGCTGTTCCCTTTGTCCCTGACCAGAACTAATTTAGCAAATGCTCCAATCCTCTTATGTCAGTCCAGCCTCAGCAGAATGGCAGGGGAATTAGTGGGGATTAGGTGCAAACTCAAGGAGTCCTGGTGGTGCAGTGGTTAAGCGCTCGGCTGCTCACCAAAATGTTGGCGGTTTGAACCCACCAGCTGCTCCGAGGGAAAAAGATGTGGCAGTCTGCTTCTGGAAAGATGAGAGCTTTGGAAACCCTATGGGGCAGTTCTACTCTGTCCTATAGGGTTGCTATGAGTTGGAATTGACTTGATGGCAACGGGTTTGGTGTTTTTGGTTAGGTACAAACTCATAACCCATGGAGAGGGGACTGCGTGGAGACAACTGAGGTTTCCCTAAATGATGCTGTCCCCCGCTTCATCCCCCCACCAGGAAATCATGCCTGAGACATACAATACTAATAACATCACAGGGAAGCTCTTTATTGAGAGCCTACTATGTGCCAGCCACTGGCATGCACTTCCCTTGTATTATTACTCACACACTGAATCTTCGCCATGACCCCGTGAGCTAGGGGCCACCATGCGCCCTCCCCTGGTTTTACAGACCAGGGCAGGTTAAGTAACTTTCCCAGGGCCGAGGCAATCCAGTCTGTCTTCCTGGTGCTTCTCCAAACCACTTGCCCTTGGGATGATCTGTTGCCCAGTCACTTTCTACTCATGGTGATGCCATGTGTGTCAGGGCAGAAATGGGCTCCATAGGGTTTTCATTGGGTGATTTTTTAGAAGTAGATTGCCATGCCTTTCTCCCGAGGTGCTTCTGGGTGAACTTGAACTGCCAACCTTTTGGTTAGCAGCTGAACATGTTAATCAATTGCACCACCTAGGACCTCCCTGGTGCTTCCAGGGCTCATGTTAAAGGTAAAGAAATGGGAGCTGGGCAAAGAGAGGTGAATGGTCTTAGGGACATACAGCAAGGGCAACCCCTGTTTGGGTGACTTTAAAGATGATGCTTCTAGCCCCCACAAAGTATGGAGATGAGAGAGGGGAGGAAGGAAGAAGGAGAGATAGGGAGAGGGAGAAAGAGAGGAGGAAGAAGGGGGAGAGAGGAAGAAAGGAGAGAGAGAAAGAGAAGAGAGGAAGTGACAGAGAAAGAGGTAGAGAGAGAGAGAGAAGGGAAGGAGGGAGAGACAGAAAGTGAGAGGGAAGGAGAGAGAGGAAGAGAGAGAAATCAAGAGGAAGATGCATTTCAGAGGAGGAACAGAAAGCAGTATGGGGGAAGAGATTAGGTTAGTAGAGAAAAGACATGGGCCAGGAGGAGTTCAAGGCTATAATCCAATTACCACACTAATAAATCAATTTCAATCAGGATGAAGGTCAAGATGGAGATCCACAGAGGTCTTAGGTGGACTGAGAGGGCTGGGGGTGACTCTCCTGAAGAAGTGACATTTGAGCAAGAATGGAAAGGCAATGAATGATGAGGGACAATCAGGGAAAGAGTGAAGGTGAACAGCTTGGGCAAAGGCTTGGAGCTGGTACCTGAAAACTTGCCTGATTCCTCAGACTCTTTCTAGAAGTTTCCCTCCACCTCCTGCCTCCACTGAAATCTCCAAGTACAGACATGTACAGGAGCCTGGATTTTTTCTCTTTCACACTAAATGGCTCCAGGACCAAGAGGTGAGAAGTCTCCAGCACCCCATAAATACCATTTCAAGGCACATCAAGTAAACTCCCAACTTCTTACTCTGGCGTAGGTGGTACAAACAGTTAAGTGCTCATCTGCTGATCTAAAGGTTGGCCGTTTGAACTCACCAAGCAGTGCTGCAGCAGAAAGGCCTGGCAATCCACTTCCATAAAGATCACAGTCAAGAAAACCCTGTGGAGCAGTTCTACCCCGTAACACGTAGGGTCACCATGAATTAGAAGAGATTCCATGGCAATGGGTTGGGTTTTGTGTTGGTTTACTCTGGCTACCAGGTCTTGTGTAATCTCTTCTTGATGGTGTTCTCCTCAGTGGCCCTGACAATCAGCTCCATTGAGGTGGACATATTTTCTCCCCCTTTTATTCTGTTAATGTTGTGAATTCCATTGATTGATTTTTAAATGTTTAACTCACTTTGCATTCCTGAGATAAACCCTATTTTGTTCACAATGTAGTATTCTTTCCACACATTATTTGAGTTTTTTGATTGATTGGTTTTACATCTATGTTTATGAGGGATGTTGTTGTTGTTGTTGGGTGCCCTCGAGTCTATTTCTGACTCATGTTGACCCCATTTGACAGAGTAAAACTGCCCCCAAGGGTTTTCTAGGCTATAATGTTTATGGGAGCAGATTGCCAGGTCTTTCTCCTGCAGAGCCTCTGGTAGGTTCTAACTGCCAATCTTTTGGTTAGCAGCTGAGTGCTTAACTATCGTGCCACCAGGGTTCCTCCTTATGAGACATCTAATCCCAACCCGTTGCTGTCGAGTTGGTTCTGACTCATAGCAACCCTGTATACAATGGAACAAAACACTGCCTAGTCCTGTGCCATCCTCACAATTATTGTTACGCTTGAGCCCATTGTTGCAGCCACTGTGTCAATCCATCTCATTGAGGGTCTTCCTCTTTTTCGCTGACCCTGTACTTTACCGAGCATGATGTCCTTCTCCAGGGAACGGTCCCTCCCGATAACATGCCAGAAGTATGTGAGGAAGTCTGGCCATCCTTGTTTCTAAGGAGCATTCCGACTGTGAGCTTGCAAGATAATTTTATCTTCCTAACTAATGAAGCATATGGGCTTGGGCTAGGTTAATTATGGATTGTATTCATTCAACAGATGTACAATTACAGTCGATCCTCATTATTCACAGATTCCGTGTTTGCGAATTTGCCTCCTTGCTAAAATTTTTTTGCAACCCAAAGTCAGTCACGCTGCCTTTGAGGTTATGCGCGGACGTGTGCATGCGCGGAGCAGCAGAAACCCTGAGTCGCCATTTGCGCTGGTTCCAAGCTAAATACAAAGGCTGTTTCCGTATTCACTAATTCACTGCTTGGGGTGACTTTGTAGAATATAATTACCGCGAATAAGGAGAATCAGCTGTATCCATATTTTAAAATGTCTTCTGTTAGTTTCAGAAAGTTGTACTTCTCAAGTAATTTGTCCATTTCCTCTTAGTTGTCAAATTTATTGGCATCAAGTTGTACCTAACATTCTGATTTCTGTTTGATTTATCTGTAGCATTGAAGGATATTTCAGATATCATATAAGAAGAAAGACTAAAATCAATAATTGAAACATCAACCTCTGAAACTATTGCCTGAGATGATCTTTAAACCTTAAACCAAAAATATCCCCTGAAGTCTTCTTAAAACCAAACAATAATTTAGCTTAACTAGTAAAGAATGTCCGCCTTGAGCATTGTGCTCTTTTAAGAACTATCTATATGGGATCAAAGTGACAACAGCGACTTGAAAGATTAGATAGGAACCTTAGTGGCAATGAGCTTATGTTAATGGGGGAGGAACAATTAGGAAAAGGAGGGTGCACAAGTCAAAGAATGTAATCAATGTCACTGAATTGTGCACGTAGAAATTGTTGAATTGGTGTATGTTTTGCTGTGTATATTCTCAACAACAACAACAATATTTAAACATCGTCTTGAGAAGTTAGAAACAGAACACAAAGTGAAATCCAAAGGGAAGAGGTGATAAAGACACATGCAGGAATTAATAAAATTTAAAACAAATGTAGTATAGGAAAATAAACAGCAAGGACATAAGTAGCTTTGTTAAAGAGTAATAAAAAGACTGATAAAAATCACCTCATATGCATGTGAAAGCTGGACAATGAATAAGGAAGACAGAAGAAGAATTGATGCCTTTGAATTATGGTGTTGATGAAGAATATTGAATATACCATGGACTGCCAGAAGAACCAACAAATCTGTCTTGGAAGAAGTACAGCCAGAGTGCTCCTTAGAAGCAAGGATGGCGAGACTACATCTCACATGCTTTGGACATGTTATCAGGAGGGACCAGTCTCTGGAGGAGGACATCATGCTTGGTAAAGTAGAGGGGCAGCGAAAAAGAGGAAGACCCTCAACAAGATGGATTGATGCAGTGGCTGCAACAATGGGCTCAAGCATGACAACGATTGCGAGGATGGCACAGGACTGGGCAGTGTTACGTTCTGTTGTAGCTAGGGTGGCTATGAGTCAGAACCAACTCGGCAGCACCTGACAACAATAAAATCACAATCACTGCGTACAAGTTTCAATATAACAAAAATTAATCATATTTCTATATTCCAACAACAAACGACTAGGAAATTAAATTTAAAAAATGGATACAATTTACAATAACATCAAATACTCAGAAAAAATATAACACACATAAAATATCTGTGTCTAATCTCTACACAAAAAACTGACATAACCCAAAGAAATTAGACCATAATAAATTGAAAAATATGGCAAGTTCATAGCCTGGAAGACTCGAGTTAGCAAAGATGACAATTCTTTCAAAGCTGATTTATAGTTTTAATAAACCAAAACCAAACCCATTGCTGTCGAGTCGATTCCAACTGATAGCAACCCTATAGGACAGAATAGAACTCCTCCATAGGGTTTCCAAGGCTAGAATGTTTATGGAAGCAGACTGCCGTATCTTTCTCCCATGGAGTGGCTAGTGCATTTGATCCGCCGACCTTTCAGTTAGCAGAGGAGCGCTTTAACCACTGTGCCAGCAGGGTTCCTTCCTGCTTTACATACCCCCAGCATCCACTAGCCCTGGATAAGATTAAGCCCTGTAGTTATCAAGACTCCAAGTTGCTGCTGTCCTTGGAGCTCTCTGACCCAGAGTCTCCCAACCCTGCTGCAGAAGGACCCCAAGTAAGCACAGGTAAGCACCCTCCTCCCTTCCCCTCTGCCCTGGGGTTTCCATGCCTTCCTCCCCTTCTGGGGCCTTCCTGTGCCACTTGCCTCTAAAAGACCCCCTGCTGGGGTGGAGGGGTGGTCCCTTGAAAACTCTATGGGGTGGTTCTATTCTGTCCTATAGGGTTGCTGTGAGTCAGAATCAACTCCACAGCAATGGGTTTGGTTTTTTTTTTTTTAAATGTAAAGCAGACAGATGCTGAGTGGCTAAAAAACTTCTTATTGGGCTATTTTAAAAACAGATGTGTACAAATTTGAGTTTGGCACTGGAAGCCTTTTTTTTTTTAGATGAAGAAACAGCCAACATGGGGCCAATATACAGAGGCCATCTTTGATTTGTTTATCTAACAGTACTTCTCTTTTAGGAGCCCTGGTGGTGCAACGGTTAAGCTCTCAGCTGCTAAAAGGTAGGCGGTTCGAATCCTCTGTCTCTGAGGGAGAAAGGCCTGGCAATCTGCACCATATGCTTAACCACTGTGCCACCAGGGCTCCTTAGGGAACATGTTAGAAATGCTAATTTTGGGGCTCTACCCCAGACCTGGAAGAAAGACCTGGCAATCTACTTCTGAAAATCAGCCAATGAAAACTTCATGGATCACAATGGTCTGATCTGCATCCGATCATAAAGATGACACAGGACCAGACACTGTTTTGTTCCGTTGTGCAGGGAATTACCATGAGTCGGGGCTGACCCAACAGCAGCTAACAGCAACAACCCCAGACCTACTGAATCAGAAACTCGGGGGTGGGGTCCAGCAATCGGGTTTAACAATCCTTCCAGGTGATTCTGATGTTCTTGAGAAGTTGAAAACACTGGTTTAGAGAGTGTGATGTGTTGGGGAGAAAGGCTGATTTCCAAGACAATACTATTTGATCTTAGCTCTTGAAGGGTGTAGACCGGGCAGGACCACCAGTGACCTTGCCCTGGGGACAAACTGCAAGGCCTGGGCTGGGTTTTCAGGTTCCCTCCTGGGCAGATGTCTTGGCGAGATGCTTGAATGCTCACAGCCTAGTTGTGAGGCCAACCTTGAGATAATCCCATTCCTCAAGTGGGGAAATAGCCCACAGGGAGGAGGGCAGGTATCCAAGGCCAGACAGCTGATAATACCTCCCGGGATTCCCAATTCTTTAGTCTCTGCACCTGGCATGCTGAGTGCAAGGGAGCACAACAGAACGAAACACTGCACCGTCCTGCACCATCCTCATGATCCTTGTTATGCTTGAGCCCATTGTTGCAGCCACTGTGTCAATCCATCTAATTGAGGGTCTTCCTCTTTTTCGCTGACGCTCTACTTTACCAAGCATGATGTCCTTCTGCAGGGACTGGTCCCTCCTGATAACATGTCCAAAGTATGTGAGAAGAAGTCTTGCCATCCTTGCTTCTAATGAGCATTCTGGCTGTTCTTCTTCCAAGACAGATTTGTTGGTTCTCCTGGCAGTCCTTGGTATATTCCATATTCATCACCAACATCATAATTCAAAGCCATCAATTCTTCTTTGATCTTCCTTATTCATTGTCCAGCTTTCACAGGCATATGAGGCGACTGAAAACACCCCGGTTTGGGTCAGGTGCACCTGAGATACTACATAGCAATTTATAAGAGTGAGATAAACCTCTAACAACATCTATATGTTTCGTTTCATTTCGTGTTTGATTGCCTATTTAATTCTCATCTTCCATTGACTATGATAAAAGCTTCCTGGAGACTGAGTACTATAAATCATGTTCTCCTCTGACCCAGGAGCTCCAGCAGGTCCTAGCAAAAAGGAGGTGAATTCAGTCCTAGTGTTTAGACACAGAGGATGAATCTTGGATGGGATGGACCCAGGTCAAACGAGTTCATGAGTTGAATGGATAGACCAGAAGTCAGTTGGTTCACTCACAAGGGGAAATCACCAGCCCTCTACCTGAACACCCACCGGACCATTATGCCATGGGCAAATCCAGTACAGAAACCCAACCATCACTAGGGCTCCTATGCCCAGACACTTGGGGAGAAACTTCCAGAATGGACTGTAGGGGCAAGAGTGGCCTCAGGGACCAGGGAGGAGGCTGCTGGGCTGTGCAAGAAGGAGAAGATGGTGCCTGGACAGAGGAGATGGGCAAAGACTTGGGAGAAAGGAGCAGATTCCCTTATGTTGAGAAGGTAGAGATCCCAGGGCTGGAAGAGAATCAAGGGTAACTGTTGGGTTTGTAGCATCTTTTCCTAGAAGGGACCTGGCACCACGGGTGTAATGATTTCCACTCACCTCCCTATGCTGTCTCATCGCTGGGCTGAGAACAGGGCTTTTTTCCGGTTCGAATCCCTGCTGACAATTTGCATTTCCACCCCAGAAATACTGAATCAGAATCTACGTTTTTAACAAGATTCCCAGGTGATTCTTATGTATAGTAAATTTTGAGAACCACTGCTCTACTAATGGTTCTCAGAATTGGTCCCTAACCAGCTCCATGAGCATTACCTGCGAGCTTGCTAGAAAAGCAAATTCTCAGCAAGGGTTTGAACCTAAACCACCGGTTCCAAGCCCTGGCTGAGAAGCCCCTGAGGGTGGGACCAAGGCTGTCTTGGGCACTGTGGTTTCCCCAGCTCCCAGCACTGGGCAGCCAGGCAGTAAAGCCAATTGCCTTCCAGTCAACTCTGACCCATGGCGACCTCATGTATGTTAGAGTAGAACAGTGCTCCATAGGGTTTTCATTGGCTGAACAGATCACCAGGCCTTTCTTCCCAGGTGCCTCTGGGTAGACTCAAACCTCCAACCTTGGTTAGCAGCCAGGTGCAAGCATTAACTTGTTGCCCCACTCAGGACTGCTCAGTAATGAAAGGATTGATTGGTCATTGTACCTCCTTCAGGAAGTGAACTGCAGGGCTGGGCTGAGAGAGGGAGGGTCCTTCGCCCATAGGGCGGGTTTGGGTGGGCACAGCACAGGGGGTGGGATTTAAATCCTCAGGCCTGGTCATGTAACAGAGCTTCAACCATAGAGGAACTAAAGGGAGGATGCTGGAGCCTCAGTATCTCCCAGGTGAGTCTCGGATGTGGGGAGCCGGGCAGGGTGGGATTCTGTGTGGAGACTGGGGAGTGCCGCCCTAGCCCCCACCTCAGGACTGAACTTGTCTACGATGGCCTCAGGAGTGGTTCATTGGGGGTGGGGAAGAGGGCTTAGGGTGTTTGGGTGTTAAATTGTGTAGGGAGAGTTTAGCAGAGGGCTTGGCACCCAGTGGGCCCCCCCCCAACAAGTGTCAGTGTGGCATCAGCTCTTGGATGGGAGAGGTGGGGCAGGGGGAGGTTGGAGCTGACCGCGGCACCACCTGGATTTCTCTGGGGTGTGGAGCCCACCCTGGCCTACCTCCCCCTGGCTGTGGGCTCTGCAGTAATATAGGAGCTGTTATCACACCCATTTCAAAGATGAGGACGCTGGAGCCCAGAGAGGCCCAGACTGTCAGGGCTGGAAGGTGGGGAGCCAGGGTTGGCCTGGCTGAGGGAGGGGAGGGCCCCTGGGAGGATTGTCTGACCCCATTTCCCTGCCTGCAGACCCCGAGCCACCCCAGGTCTCCCCTCGGAGGCAGCGCCAGGAGCGCACCACCTATACCCAGGAGCAGCTGCGGTTGCTGGACACGCAGTTCGAGAAGAACAAGTACCCGGACTACAATGTGCGGAAGGCCCTGGCTGACAGGCTCAGTCTACAGGACCACCAAGTTCAGGTTGTATCCCGGGCCATCCCCACAGTCACCAACACGACACTTCCCAGGTGGCCGTCCACGGGTGCACGATGACTGGGCCCTCTCCCTGCTCCCCAAGCTGGGTATGGGCCTAGGACCCAAGTCTCACTCAAACCCTGTGACAGCCCAAACCGGCTAACACAGCTGGACAGAGTGACGCTGTGAGGGTCTCCCTGTACCCAGCCCCTGTCTGACCCTCGGGGACCCTCCACGTAGACCCTTGCCTAGGCTCCTGGGTGTGCCTTACCCCTCCCTCCCCTATTATCCCCTCCCCTCTCCATCCCTCCCTCTCATCTCCCCTGAATCCCCCCAAAAACAAACCAGTTGCTGGCCAGTCGATTCCAACTATGGCAACCCCATGTGTCATAGTAGAACTGTGCTCCATAGGGTTTTCAAGGCTGTAACCTTTTGGAAGCAGATCACCAGGTCGGTCTTCCATGGTACCTCTGGGCGGGTTTGAACCGCCAACCTTTAGGTTAGCCAAGTGCAAACCAATTGCGCCAGCCAGGGATCTTCCCTGAACCCCAGGGACCCTCTAATTGGGGCAGAGAGAGGCCTAAAGGCCGCCCTTTGGTAGGGAGCAGCCTCATTCCTGGGCAGATGTGGGCGCTCGAGCTCCCATCCCTCTATCACGCCTCCTCACTGTCCCCTTTATCCCTAGGTGTGGTTCAAGAACCGCCGGGCCAAATACGCTCGACAGCAGCGACTGGACGGACAGATACAACAACAGAGATTATGGGGCCAGGGAGCCCAAGAGGCCCCGGGAAAGTGCTCCAGAGCCCCTACACCCGCGGGTCCCGCCTTCCCCAGGGGCTCTGGCTTCTGCAACCCCGGTCCGTCCAGCCCCTTGGCCGTCTTCCCAGCAGTAGAACCCGCGGGCTTCAGCCCCAGCCAGGCCTGCAGGGCTCCTGCGCAGGGTGCGCAGCTGGGTGCTCGAGGCGCTCGGGCCACCCGAGCCCCAGCATGTACCCAGGGCTTCTCAATGGACCCCGCATCATGCCCTGATTTCATGGGGATCTTCTCATATCAGGTCCCCTTCGGGAGATCTTTCCTCATCCACGATGTCTGACTACCAAGTAGGCGCTAACCTTGTAGGAGGGGACAACCTGGACGCCACCAACTTATTTTTTTAGGGGCGGCTGTGCCAGCAGCGCCCTGCAATACCGCGGGGAGCCAGACAGGGGCGCTGTTCCCCGTGAGCAGCGCGCCTGTTGACGGGGTGAAAGGGGAGTGGGAGGGAGGGGATGGCGGGGTGCTGAGCGGTTGCAGGTTGTCATCCCCACTGCCAATTCTCCCAACACGAGGACAAGCCACCATTTGTTCATCCAAGTGCTGGTGGAGAGTGTGTGCTTGTGTTCACTGTGGACACCTGTCCTTGTCGTTTGGGTCACGCGTGGGCATTTCTGTGGGTTCCTAGGACCAGGAGTGGGATTGCAGCTCAGAGCTGCTCACAGGCTTAGCTTTAGTGAATGTGGCCCTAGAATATTCCAAGGGGCAGGGATGGTTCACAGTGGACCAGCTCGTTGGTCGCTCTGCCGATCTGCTGGCCTGTGACGTCGTTGTGGTTGTAATATTCATTTGCCTGATGATCAAAGAGGTTGAGCGCTGCTCACGTATGGGCACTAGGAATCCTTACAAAGTGTCTGTTCAGGTCCCTCCTCTGGCCCCATATTTCTAATTGCTTTAATTCGGTCCTTTACCTATTTTTATGGCTTTTTAAAATGTAAAATCCCTTGCAATATGTTGCAAACATCTCCCTTTTGTGGCTTGGTTTTTTCACTCTTGGGGTGTCTTTTACTGATTAGATTTTTAATTTTTTTGGAAATTTTAGTGTTTCTATTTCACTACGTTTGTGTCTGTGCATCATTAAAAAAAAAAAAAATCCAGCCATTGTCAGACTTCTACTTTTGTAGAACAAAACAAAAAACACCCCAAATAAAAAAAGAATATGACATTAGACAAAGATACTCCAAATACAATTTTAAAAATGAGATTCAATAGGCAGAAAATTGCCCCGTTAAACTTACAAAAATTTCTAAACTTTGCATACAGCTTCACAAAGTTTGCAGCCTTGTTTCAAACTAGAACAGTTTGAGCAATGGTCTCGTTTTTTTCTTTTATTCCTTATTGTTGCTTTTTCCCACCTTGTTTAAGAAATCCTTCACAATGCCAGGGTTGTGGAGGGTATTCTGTCTTATTATCCTCTAAGACCCCTACTTTTACTTTTCACACTTAGGCACTGAATATACCTGATCATTGTATTCAGTGTGAGGTAGGGGTTCAATTTCCTTTTGCCTTATGAATATCCAATTGCTTTCTGTCAGCTGAAGAGACCACCCTTTCCCTACTGCTTTCACAGTGCCAGCTGTCATATATATCAAGGGTCCATTAAAGTATGGTGTGTTTCTGGATTCTATTCTGTACCCAAAGCCCTAACCCACTGCCATTGGTCACAATGACCCCATAGGGTTTCCAAGGCTGTAAATCTTTACGGAAGCCGACTGTCACATCTTTCTCCCAAGGAGCCGCTGGTGATTTCAAACCCCTGACCTTTCAGTTAGCAGTTGATTGACTTAAACATGGCGCAACCAGGCCTCCTTATGGCTTGGGTCAGGTGCGCCTCAGTCCTCAATGTGACATCTTTGCTTTTTAACGATTGAAAAAGGTCTTTTGCAGCAGATCTGCCCATAGGGCTCCTTCTGTATCAAACTCATTGCCATTGAGTCAATGCTGACTCATAGTGACCCTATAGGACGGAGTAGAACTGCCCTACACGGTTTCCAAGGAGTAGCTGGTGGATTCGAACTGCCAACCTTTTGGTTAGCAGCCATAGCTCTTAACCACTACGCCACCAGAGTTTCCTGTATCAGTGATCTATATATCTGTCCTTGAACCAAATAACATGTAGGCTTAATCACTACAGAAATGAAACAAGTCTAGATGCTTGGTAAGGTATATATCTTCCCACATTGTTCTTTATCAAGAGGTTCTTGGCTTTTCTTGGTCCTTTGTATTTCCATAAAATTTTAAAATGAGCTTGTCAGTTTCCCCTAAGAAACCTGTTGGGATTTTAATCGGAATTGCATGAAATCTTTAAGTGTTTCTGGGAGGAACAGCCAACCTTACAATACTGAACCCTCCAATCTAAGAATGTTTTTATTTCTTCATTCATTCGGTCATTTACCAAGTCTCTCCGTGAAGTCTTATAATTTAACCATAGAGGTGTTACACTTATTCCTGGTGGTGCAATTGTTAAGCTCTTGGCTGCTAACCGAAAGGTTGGCAGCTCAAACCCACCCAGCGATTTTGTGGGAGAAAGACTGGGCAATCTGCTTCTATAAAGATTATAGCCTAGAAAACCCTATGGAGCAGTTCTGCTTTGTCACATGGAGTCACTATGAGTTGAAATTGACTCGATGGCACCCAACAACGTTTTAAATGGTATTTAAAATTTTATTTTTTATCGGTTTGTTTTCTATGTAGGATTCAGATATTTATTTTGTTACCCAGGAACCTAGCTCAATTCTTTTAAATTCTAACATCTAACCCGGACATTCTTTTGGATTAACAAACGAACTAGTTGCTGTCAAGTTGACTCTGACTCGTGGTGACCTCCTGTGTGTCAGAGTAGAACTGTGCTCCATAGGTTTTCAATAGCTGCAATCTTTTGGAAGCAGATTGCCAGGTCTTTCTTCCAAGGCACCACTGGGTAGTTTCAAACTACCAACCTTTTGGTTGATAGTCGAGGGCTTAACTGCGCCACCCAAGGACTCCTTTTCGATTTTACAGTATGAAAATTAATAAAGTTCATGATCGTCTTATAAACAGTGTTTTCTGAAAAGTCTGTGAGTGTATCCTATTCTTTTATATTCTCTTCTCTCTTCTCGGTACTCCCTCTTTGGGAGTATCTCCTTACCCTTTCCCTCTGTCCCAGTCTGTTCCTGTTTTCTCTGCTGCCCCCTTGTGGCCATCCTGATCCCTGCGTCTCCCCACAGCCTGCTCTCTGACCCTGTCCAGGTCCCATTTAGCAAATGCTCTAATCCTCTTAGGCCAAGCCAGCCTCAGCAGAGCAGAGAGAATTAGGTAAGATTTGGGGTGGTGGTGGGGGAGGAGAAGGGACAAGTGACAGGCTGTGTAGGTGGGGGGTGGACTGTATAATAAAAGCTCCTGCTTAACAGAGTTGTTGTTGGGTGCTGTTGAATCAATTCTGACTCATAGTGACCCCATGTATTACAGAGCACAGCTGTCCTGTAGGGTTTTCTAGGCTGTAATCTTTACAGAAGCAGATCACTAGGTCTTTCTTCTAGAGGTGCTGAGTGGATTTGAACCACCAACCTTATGGTTAGCTGTTGAGTGCTTAACCACTGTGCTACCGGGGTTGCCTTGCTTATTAGAGTGCTGCTTTTGTTGTTAGGTGCCGACGAGTAGGTTCCGACTCACAGCAACCCTATGTACAGCAGAACGAAACACTGCCCAGTCCTGCACCATCCTCACAATTGTTATGTTTGAGCCCATTGTTGCCGCCACTGTGTCAGTCCATCTCATTGAGGGTCTTCCTTTTTTTCACTGACCCTCTACCAAGCATGATGTCCTCTTTCAGGGACTGATCCCTTCTGATAACATGTCCAAAGTATGTGAGACGTAATCTCGCCATCCTTGCTTCTAAGACAGATTTGTTCCTTCTTTTGGCAGTCCGTGCTATATTCAATATTCTTTGCCAACTCCACAACTCAAAGGCGTCAATTCTTCTTCAGTCTTCCTTATTCATTGCCCAGCTTTTGCATGCATATGAGGTGATTGAAAACACCGTGGGTTGGGTCAGGCGCATCTTTGTCTTCAAGGTAACATCTTTGCTTCTTAACACTTCAAAGAAGTCTTTTGCAGCAGATTTGCCCAATGCAATGTGTTCTTTGATTTCTTGACTGCTGCTTCCATGGGTGTTGATTGTGGATCCAAGTAAAAGGAAATCCTTGACAACTTCAATCTTATCTCCGTTTATCATGATGTCGCTTATTGGTCCAGTTGTGAGGATTTTTGTTGAGGTGTAATCCATATTGAACACTGTGGTCTGTGATCTTTATCAGAGTAGGGAATGGAAACAGGAAAACACACAGAGACCCACCCAAGATGGATCCTCACATTGCAGGGAGGGGCGGGAGAAATAGAATTTCCCACCCATTTCTGGAGACGGAGCTGAGGTGAGTGGGTCTGAACTGGAGATTCAGAATCAGAACCTGGGGTTGGGGGTGGTGCTGCCCGTGGGCCCTCCAGGCTTCAAAGGACCATCCTTGAAAGAAAAATGGATTCACTTATTAATGAATGCAGACAGAAGTTGTATTTGCCTGGACTGGCTGAATACAAAGTGAATGGATTAAATAGACCAGGATTCCTGCCTTCATTATCTTCTTGCTTCTTTTTCACCCAAGCAGGTCCTCTCGCTTCTATTTATAGGAATCCTTACCATCTCCTAGAAAGTTGTCCTGGGCTCTGTCCCCCCTTTCCTTCAAATTCACCCTGTTTTTGGCCATCCCCAATGGAAGCTTCTGGATTTCCGTCGGCTGAGATAGAAGGGTGGTTGGTTGTGTGCCATGGAGTCAATTCTGACTCATGGCGCCCCCATGTGTTACAGAGTAGAACTGCCTCACAGAGTTTCCTAGGCTGTAATATAGACGTATTGCACCGGGCAAATCTGCTGCAAAAGACCTCTTTAAGATATTAAAAAGCAAAGATGTCACTCTGAGGACTAAGGTGCACCTTACCCAAGCCATGGTCTTTTCAATCATCCCATAGGCATATGAAAGCTGGACAATGAATAAGGAAGACCGAAAAAGAATTTGTGCATTTGAATTGTGGTGTTGGCGAAGAATACCAAATATACTGTGGACTGCCAGAAGAACGAACAAATCTGTCTTGGAAGGAGTACAGCCAGAATGTTCCTTAGAAGTGAGGATGGCAAGACTTCATCTTGCTTACCTTGGACATGTCATCAGGAGGGACCAATCCCTGGAGAAGCACATCATGCTTAGTAAGATAGAGGCTCAGTGAAAAAGAGGGAGACCCTTAATGAGATGGATTGACACAGTGGCTGCAAAAATGGGCTCAAACATAGCAGTGATTGTGAGGATGGCACAGGACCGGGCAGTGTGAGTCAGAACCGACTCGACACACCTAACAACAACGATCTTTATGGGAGCAGATTGCCAGGTCTTTCTCCTAGGGAGCCGCTGGGTGGGTTGGAACTTCCAGCCTTTCAGTTAGCAGCTAAGCTCTTAACCATTGCACCATCAGGGTTCTTTAGGAAGGAAGGAGGAAGCTACTTTCTTTTCTTTTTAGTATTTTATTTCTTTTTGGTGGCAATATACACAACCAAACATACAGCCGTACACAATTTCTGCAAGAACAGCTCAGTGACATAGGTTACATACTTCACATTGTGTCACCGTTCCCACTGTCTCTACCCATATTGTTTCATCACCATTAACTTAGACTCTGTGCCCCTTCAAGCTCTCACCTGTGCTTTAGATGAACTGTTGTCAGAATGAGCTTACAGAGACAATTCTTTATAAGAGTGCTATGCTCAAGGCAAACCTGTTTTTTTTTTAATTAATTGGGTTAAACTGTTGTTTAGCTGGAAACCCTGGTGGTGTAGTGGTTAAGTGCTACAGCTGCTAACCAAAATGTCGGCAGTTTGAACCCACCAGGCGCTCCTTGGAAACTCTATGGGGCGGTTCTACTCTGTCCTACAGGGTCGCTATGAGTTGGAATCGACTCGACGGTAACGGGTTTGGTTTTCAGTTTTTTAGTTTAACGATGGCTTCATGGGATAGTTTCGGTTCAAGGTTTAAAGATTATTTTTCGGGTGTTAGTTTTGAGGGTTCCCCTGGTCTCCATGGATTTAGTAAGTTGGGTTTCTAGATGAGTTTGAAGTTCTGTTCCATGATTTGGAAGGAGGCTGCCTTTTTTTTTTTTTAAATAATATTTTATTGTGTTTTTAGTGGAAGTTTATACAGCAAATTAGGTTCCCATTTGACAGTGTCTACACAAATTGTTCGGGGATGTTAGTTACATTTTTCACAATGTGTCATCATTCTCTTTAATTGCCTTCTGGTGTTTCCGTTTCCGGTGCTCTAGTTTCCCTACCCCCTTCTCTTCTCATCTTTGCTTTAGAGTAATTGTTGGGCTTTTGGTCTCATATAGATGGTTTTTTAATGGAACACTGTACTCATGGGTAATATCCTTCATTTGGTGTGCCAATCTGTTATTTCACTAAAAGGTGACCTTGGGATAGTTTCAGTTCAAGGTTTGAAGAGCATCTGGGGCAATAGTCTCAGGGAATCCTCTAGTCTCAACTGGTCCAGTAAGTCTGGACTTTTTTTTTTTTATTGTACTTTAGATGAAGGTTTACAGAGCAAACTAGCTTCTCATTAAACAATTAGTATATACATTGTTTTGTAACATTGGTTACCAACTCCACGACATGTCAACACTCTCCCCTTCTCGACCATGGGTTCCCCATTACCAGCTTACTCGTCCCCTCTTGCCTTCTAGTCCTTGCCCCTGGGCTTGTGTACCCATTTAGTCTCATTTTGTTTTATGGACCTGTCTAATCTTTGGCTGAAGGGTGAACCTCAGGAATGACTTAAGTACTGAGTTAAAAGGGTGTCTGGGGGCCATACTCTCAGTGTTTCTCCAATCTCTGTCAGACCCAGTAAGTCTGGTCTTTTTTTTGTGAGTTAGAATTTTGGTCTACATTTTTTTCCAGCTCTGTCCAGGACCCTCTATTGTGATTCCTGTCAGAGCAACTGGTGGTGGTAGCTGGGCACCATCTAGTTATGTGGGACTTAGTCTGAGAACCACTGCTTTAAGTCATGGTTCTCCAACTTTGCCACACATGAGAATCACCTGGGAGCTTGTAAAATTTCCAGTGCCCAAACCATCTCCCAGACAACTATGCACTGTCTCTGTCCCACCAGTATGTTTTAAATCTCCCCAGGTGATTCCAGTGCGCAAAGCTTGAGAACTACTGGTCTCCATCAAATTCCTGCTGGGGACTAGATGGAGTCCAGAGAGTGCATATATTGTCATATCAAGACCATTGCTGTTGTTAGCTGCCATGAAGTCGGCCAAGACTCATGGCAACCCCATGCACAATGGAAGCAAACACTGCCCAGTCCTGCGCCATCCCTACGATCGGTTATGGATTGGACTGCTGTGATCTATAGAGTTTTCACTGGCTGATTTTCAGAAGTAGATGGCCAGGTCTTTCTTCCTAGTTCATCTTAGTCTGGAAGCTCCCCTGACACTTGTTTAGCATCATAGCAACACATAAACCTCTACTGACAGATGGTGGTGGCTGTGCATGAGGTGCATTGGCTGGGAATTGAACCTGGGTCTCCCACATGGAAGGCGAGAATTCTACCGCTGAACCACCACTGCCCCCATTAAGACCATACCAAGACTTGATTTCATTAAAAGAAAATTCAAACTTACTTTACACGATTGTCCTTTTTACAGGCATCCATTTAAATAAATCGAGTGCCATAAAAAGAAAGATCTAAAAATGGCCTGCATTATTTTTATAGTAAATGAATCAGCATTATTTTCATAGTAAATAAATATAGTTGTTGGGTGTCATCAAATCAATTTCAACTCATAGCTGAGATGCTGGGTGGGCTCCAACCACCAACCTTTCAGTTAGCAACCGAGTGCTTAACTGTTGCACCACCAGGGCTCCTTAATGAATATAGTATCTACCAGAAATTGTGCTGGTTAAAAAAAGAAACCATTTTAATTGTTTGACTCTTTCTGAAATTCTTCTAAATAGAGTACCTGACATGAAATAACTTAAAAATAGTGCAGGTTTTTACTGGTGTCACATTAAGGTGCCCAGAGTAGTGCTGATCAAAGCTGTGGTTGGGTCATGGGCACTCCCACAAGACTGGGAGAAACATGCCTAGATGGCTGTTGTGATGCCCCATGGCCACCAGGGGGCACTCATACACCAACACTCCAGCCTCAGGGAACAAACAGGAAGAGAAGGGGAAGACACTAGATGCTGGAATCTGGCCATCTAGGTGGAGCTAGGGCCTCTTAGCGGCCACCTAGCCTTGCTGGTTCCACACAGGGGACCACAGAGTGGGATGGGGAGAGATTCTCCATCTTCAAGTGGAGGAAACACGGGGAAAAAAAGCACAGAAGTAACATTACAATTGTTTCCAGTAGTGGTGGGGGTGTTAGCTGCTGTCCATTGGCCCCCAACTCATGGAGACCCCATGTGCAACGGAATTTGACCATCGTGATCCATAGAGTTTTCATTGGCTGGTTTTGGGAACTAAATCACCATGCCTTTCTTCCTAGTCTGTCTTCATCTGGAAGCTCAGCTGAAACTGCATTATAGGAACAAGCAAGCTTCCACTGACAGACAGGTGGTGGCTGAGCATAAGGTGCATTGGCTGGGAATTGAGCCCAGGTCTCCTGCATAGAAGGTGAAAATTACATTGTGTTTTCATTTTTGTTCATCATGAAGTATTTTCTAATTTCCATGGTGATTTCTTCTTTGACCCATTGGTTACTTAAGAGGGTGTTGTTTAATTTTCACACATTTATGAATTTTCCCAGCTTCCTTCTGTTATTGATTTCTAAGTTCAGTCCACTGTAGTCAGATAACGTACTGTCCTAGTTTCAAGTGTTGCTATAACAGAAATGCCACAAGTGGGTGGCTTTAAAGAACAGAAATTTATTTTCTCACAGTTCAGGAGGCTAGAAGTCTGAGTTCAGGGTACTGGCTCTAGGGGAAGGCTCTCTCTGTCAGTTCTGGGGGAAGATCCTTGTCTGTTTCAGCTTCTGTAGCCTCAGCTCCTTGATGATCTTCATGTGGCATCTGTTTGTGCTTGCTTGTCTCTGTGCTGTTCCTGACAGCTCAGAAGTGATTAGGTTTAGGACCCATCCTACACTGATATGGCTTCATTAACATAAAAAGAAAACCCTGTTCCCAAATGGTATTACATCCACAGGTGTAGACGTTAGGATTCCTGCTCATATTTGGGGAGGGGGTTGACAGGTCAACTATAACGCATATTTTGTATGATTTCCATCTTAAAATTTATTTTATTTTCTGGTGATTGTCTTCCACAAATCATCGTTTAAAATTTATTGACCCTTTTTCTGTGGCCTAACATATGGTCTATCCTGGAGAGTATTCCACGTGTACTTGAGAAGAATATGTATTCTGCGGTTGGTGGGTAGAATATTCTATAGATATCTGTTAAGGTCTGGCTGGTTTACAGTGTTGCTCACTATAATATGTAACGTTAAAAACATCATTGAGTAGAGAACTATATTTAATTTTTTTTTATTTTGGTGGAAGTATACACAGCCAAAAATGCACCATTGCAACAATTTCTACAGGTACAATTCAATGTCATTGGTTACATTCTTCAGGTTGTACTACCATTTCCTCTGTCCTTTTCCAGATTATTCCACTGCCATTGACTTAAACTCACTGCCCTCTAAGCTTCTCATCCAATCTTTAGAGTTGCCATTGTCAATTTGATCTCACATAGATAATTCTTTAAAAGAGCACAATACTCAAAGCAGATGTACTTTACTAATTAAAACTAGCTATTTTTGACTTCAAAGTAGACTTCAGGGGATGGTTTTGGTTTAAGATTTGAAGTTTAAAGATTATCTCAGGGCAGTAGTTTCAGGGGCTCACCCAGCCTCTATGGCTCCAGAAAGTTTGCACTCCATCTATAATTTGAAGTTCTGTTTCACATTTCCCCCTTTTGATCAGGATTCTTTTATGGAATCTTTGCTCAAACCATTTAGCAATAGTACCTGGGCACCATCTAGTTCTTCTGGTATCACGGCAAAGGAGGCAGTTGTTCATGGAGGCTACCAGACATGTATTCAATTTCCTCCTCCGATTACTGACTCTCCTTCTTTCTTTGTTGCTTTGGGTGAATGGATACCAATTGTTGTACCTTGAATGGTCACTTGCTATCTTTTAAGACCCCAGTCACTATGCAGAGAACTATACTTTCTAATTTTTATGACATGTTGCTGGCGGGGGGTGTCATTAAGCGAATTAATACCCCTTTTGCATTGTCCAAAATGTCAGCGGCCAGATGTATTGTAAGTGCAACCATTGGGGAACTAGTGAGGAGGCAATGACTGATTTTCAGCTTGCACAGGGAACACACTCCTCTCCAAAGACCCTGGTCCCACGAGAACAGCCTGGAGGGAGCGCTGCCACCTTCTCCCAGAACAGCTTGTCAAAGGTCTCACTCTGAGCAACAGTGAAGTGAGTCTTCCAGTCTTCACAGATTCCTGCCAGACACGAAAACAACCTGGGTCAGAGGTTGGAAATAAGGTCTCAATCTGCTGGTGCCCATTTGGAGCCCCTTTTTTAGTTTTAATATATTCATTTTATTATGAACTATTTCACACCTATAGAAAAGCACAGAAACAAACTCCCATATGGCTGACACTTTGCTCTATGCTTTAGATAAAGTCTTAAATGAAAAGAAAGTTAACATACAGTTGAGGTTCCGTTTGTGGTCCTTCTGAGGAGTTCCTGGGTGGAGCAAACAGTTTGCACTTGAATAATAACCTCAAGGCTGGCGGTTCAAATCCACCCAGTGGCCCTGTAGAAGAAAGGCCTGATGATGTGCTTCCCTAAAGATTACAGCCCAGAAAATCCTATAGAGTTCAATTCTATTCTGTAACACATAAGGGACCATGAGTTGGAATCACCTCGACAGCAGAAAGTTTGCTTTTTTCCGCCATTCATCTGCCTCCCTTCCCAGAGGTGACCATGGTGTGAAGTTGTTCTGAAATCTCCCCTCCATGTTTTCCTACCTTCATTGCAACTCTCTCTATTGCTTTGTGTTTCCACTCTGACAAACTTGAGGTCAGTGACCTTTTGGTTAGCAGCTGAGCGCTTAACCACTGAGCCACCAGGCTCCTATTCATTACTAAAATTTTATAAGAAATCTTGATATTTGATAAGGATTATTTCCTACAGGGTGCAGAGGTGGTTCAGTGGTAGAATTCTTGCCTTCCATGCTGGAGACAAGAAGCCCTCCTGGCTCAACAGTTAAGTGCTCAGCTGCTAACCAAAAGGTCAGTGGTTTGAACCCACCCAGCGGCTCTGTGGGAGAAAGACCTGGCAATTAGCTACCATAAAGATTATTGCATAGAAAACCCTATAGGGCAGTTCTACTCTGTCACATGGGTCACTATGAGTCGGAATGGACTAGACGGCGTCCAACAACAACATGCTGGAGACCCGGGTTTGATTCCCTGCCAACGCACCACATGCTCAGCCACCATCCGTCAGTGGAGGCTTTTGTGTTACTGTGATGGTGAATAGGTTTCAGTGGAGCTTCCAGACAAAGATAAACTAAGAAGAAAGGTCTAATGATACACTTTTGAAAAATCAACCAATGAGAACCCTATGGAGCACAATGGTCCAGTTTGTTGGGCGTGGGATTACCGTGAGTGGGAGACCAACTCAGCAGCAGCTAATGACAACAGCAATTTCCTCCAATTTTTTTGCAGAATTCCCTTAGGTGTTCTTGCTCATTACTCCTCTCAGAGAATTATAAGATCAGCTTGTCAATTTTGAAAACAATGACCAGAACAAAAACAATAAAACTCTTCCAAATTATTGTCACACTCACATTAAGTTGATAGGTTTATTTGAGAAGAACTGACTTTTTATTATTATTATTGTGCTTTAGGTGAAAGCGTACAGCTCAAGTTAATTTCTCATACAAAAATTTATACACGTATTGTTTTGTGACATTAGTTGTAATCCCCACAATGTGACAGCACACTCCCTCTTTCCACCCCGGGTTCCCTGTGTCCATTCAACCAGTTCCTGTCCCTCCCTGCCTTCTAATCCTGCTTTTGGACAGCCGCTGCCTATTTGGTCTCGTGTATCTGAATGAACTAAGAAGCACGTTCCTCGCGTGTATTGTTTTTTGTTTTATATCCTATCTAATCTTTGTCTGAGGAGTGGGCTTCGGGAATGGTTTCAGAAGAACTGGTTTTTTTACACTAAAGAGTTATACCATCCACAGGAGTTTAAAGCTGTCCATTTTTTAGGTTTTTTGTTTGTTTGTTTCTTTTTTTAGTGTTGTAGGTGCAACGGTTAAGCGCTCAGCTGCTAATCGAAAGGTTGGCAGTTCAAACCCACCCAGTGGCTCCGAGGGTAAAAACCTAGTGATCTGCTCCTGTAAAGATCGCAGCCTAGAAAACCCTGTGGGGCAGTTCTACTCTGTCACATGGGGTCCCTATGAGTCGGAATCAACTTGATGCCACTGAACAACAGTGCCAAAGAGGAATCCCTGGGTGATGCAAAGGGTTAAGCACTCAGCTGCTAACCCAAACTCTGGAGGTTCAAGTCCACCTACAGGTGCCTCAGAAGAAAGGCCTAGCAACCTACTTCCAAAAAATCAGCCATTGAAAACCCTATGGAGCACAGCTCTACTCTGACACACATGGGGTCGCCTTGAGTCAGAGTCCACTTGACGGCAACTGGTTAACTGCTGTGGCTACACCACGTTGTCACGAGTCTTCATGCATTGGGGGACCAGCTCAATGGCAGCTAACAGCAACAACAACAGCTACAGAAAGCCCAGCCCCTCATCTTGATCCCCCCACCTCTCATTTCCATTTTTATTCTTTATCCTCAGCTTTCAGATGGCTGTCAGAGACATGTAGGATCCAAACTTTCTGTGACTCAAATTCCTCCTATGTCAACACAAGCAGAACAGAGCCGGGTCCTGTTTTGTGTCTGGTTGACTCCAGAAAAATCTCTCACCCTTTCTCATCAGCCCTCCTTTGGAGTGATCCATAAACTTCTCTGGTGTCACAGATGAATTGGACATTTCGTTCTTCCTCATGGTCTCAAAAGAGCTGTTCTTAAGGACTGATTCAAGGTCTTGGGGCTCCAGCCCCTTTCCCAGGAATTTGCAGATTGAGTTGATTCTGGTTCATACCCATGCCGTGTGACAGAGTACACTGCCCCACAGGTTCTGAGACAAAAAACAAACAAACAACAACAACAATAAAACAAAAAATATTCCTGAAAGACCCTGTTGTTGTTAGGTGCTGTGAGTTGGTTCTGACTCACAGAGGCCCTCCCTATAAACAACAGAACAAAACACTGCCCGGTCCTGCGCCATCCTCACAATTGTTGTTATGCTTGAGCCTATTGTTGCAGCCACTGTGTCAATCCATCTCATTGAGGGTCTTCCTCTTTTTCGCTGACCCTGTACTTTACCAAGCATAATGTCCTTCTCCAGGGACTGATTTCTCCTGACAACATGTCCTAAGTACCATCCTCGCTTCTAAGGAGCATTCTGGTTGTACTTCTTCCGAGACAGATTTGTTTGTTCTTTTGGCAGTCCGTGGTATATTCAATATTCTTTACCAACGCCACAATTCAAAGGCACCAATTCTTCTTCAGTCTTCCTTATTCATCATCCAGCTTTCGCATGCATATGAGGCGACTGAAAACACCATGGCTTCGGTCAGGCGCACCTTAGTCTTCAAGGTGACATCTTTGCTTTTCACTTTAAAGAGGTCTTTTGCAGTAGATTTGTCCAATGCAATGCATCTTTTGATTTCCTGACTGCTGCTTCCATGGATGTTGATTGTGGATCTAACTAAAATGAAATCCTTGTCAACCTCACTCTTTTCTCCATTTATCATGATGTTGCTTATAGGTCCATTTGCGAGGATTCTTGAAAGACCCTGAGATAATCTTTAAACTTTAGACCTTAAACCAAAACCATCCCCTGAAGTCTTCTTTGAACCAAAAAAAAAAAAAAAAAAAAAGCTTATTTTAATTAGTAAAGCGTGTCTGCTTTGAGCATTGTGCTCTTTTAAAGAATTATCAACGTGAGATCAAATCGACAACGGCAACTTGACAAGTCAATCATAAAAGGACAAATATTGTATGAGATCACTATTATAAAAACACGTGAAAATGTTTCCACACAGAAAGAAACAATCTTTGATGGTTATGAGGGAGTGGAGGGGTGGGGAGGGAAAAAAACTAACTAGGCAATAGATAAGTGATAACTTTGGTGAAAGGTAAGACAGTACACAATATTGGGGAAGTCAGCACAACCTGACCAAGGCAAAGTCACAGAAGCTTCATAGACACATCCAAACTCCCTGAGGGACTGAGTTACCAGGCTGAGGGCTGGGGACCATGGTCTTGGGGAACATCTAGCTCAATTGGTATAACATAGTCTATAAAGAAGATATTCTACATCCGACTGTGCTGAGTAGTGACTGGGGTCTTAAAAGCCTGCCAGTGGCCATCTGAGAAACATTTACTGGTCCCATCCCAGCTGGAGCAAAGGAGAACGAAGAAGACCAAAGACACAAGGGAAAGATTAGTCCAAAGGACTAATGGGCCACAACTACCACATCCTTCACCATACTGAGCCCAGAACAATTAGGTGGTGCCCAGTTACCACTATTGACTATTCTGGAAGGGATCACAATAGAGGGACCCGGACAGAGCAGTAGAAGAATGTAGAACAAAATTCAAATTCCCCAAAAAAAAAAAAAAAAAAAAAAAAAGACCCAGCTTGCTGGTCTGATAGAGACTGGAGAAACCCCAAGAGTATGACCCCTGGACACCCTTTTAACTCAGTACTGAAGTCACTCCTGAGGTTCACCCTTCTCCCAAAGATTAGACAGGGCTATAGGGCCAATAATAACACACGTGAGGGACGTGCTTCATAATTCAGTCATGTGTATGAGACCAATGGGCACACAAGCCAAAAAGATGAGAAGGCATAAAGGAACAGGAAAATTGGATGAATGGAAACAGGGAAACTGGGGTGGAGAAGGGGAGAGTGTTGACACATCGTAGGATTGGCAAACAATGTCACAAAACAATTTGTGTATTAACTGTTTAACGAGAACCTAATTTGCTATATAAACTTTCACCTACATCAGAATTTTAAAAAAAGCTTATTTTAATTAGTAAATTATGTCTGCTTTGAGCAATGTTCTCTTTTAAAGAATTATCAATGTGAGATCAAATCGACAATGGCAACTTGAAAGGTTAGATGAGAAACTTAGGGGGCAATGAGTTTACAATAGTGGTGATGGAATAAGATGGCAAAGGATAGTGAGAATGGTCGCACAACTTGAAGAACATAACCAATGTCACTGAACTGTATGTGTAAAAGTTGTTGAAATGGTGTATCTTTGGCTGTGTATTGTTGATGTGTGCCATTGAGTGGATTCTGACTCATCACAGCCCCATGTGACAGAGTAGAACTGCCCATAGGGTTTCCTAGGCTGTAATCCTTATGGGAGCAGATCACCAGGTCTTTCTCCGGAAGAGTGGCTGGTGAGTTTGAAATGCCGACCTTTTGGTTAGCAGCCAAGTGCTTAACCACTGAGCCACCAGGGCTCCTTTGGCTGTGTATACATTCACCAAAATAAAAAAATTTAAAAAAAAATGGGTAAAAGAGAGGGACAACAGGAAAAGGGAGGAAAGTAGGAGGCGGAGGAGAACAGAGACATGGATAATGAGAAAAAAGAGGAGGAAGAGACAGGAGAAGGATGAGATGGGTCTGAGGTGAGAAAATAAAAGGATCAATGTCTATCAATTAAACACAGAAGTCAGGAAATGAAAATGGAAACTTGGAAGACGTAGAGATGAGGAGACAACATAGACACCAAATACAATAAAGATATGTTTTCCATTTTGGCTGTCGTTGTTAGGTGCCATTCGGTCAGTTCCGACTCATAGCGACTCTATGTACAACAGAATGAAACACCGCCCAATCCTGTGCCATCTTCACAATATTTGTTATGCTTGAGCCCATTGTTGCAGTCACTGTGTCAATCCATCTGGTTGAAGGTTTTTCTTTTTCACTGACCCTCTACCAAGCATGATGTCCTCCTCCAGGGACTGATCCCTCCGGGTAACATATCCAAAGTATGTAAGACTAAGTGTCCTCATCCTCACTTCCAAGGAGCATTCTGGCTGTACTTCTTCCAAGACAAGTTTGTTTGTTCTTCTCGCAGTCCATGGTATATTCAATATTCTTTGCCAATTCCATAGTTCAAAGGCATCAATTCTTCTTCGGTCTTCCTTATTCATCATTCAGGTTTCTCATGCATGTGAGGCAGTTGAAAGCACCATGGCTTGGGTCAGGTGCACCTTAATCCTCAAGGTGGAAACTTCGCGTTTTAACACTTTAAAGAGCTCTTTTGTAGCAGATTTGCCCAATGCAATGTGTCGTTTGATTTCTTGACTGCTGCTTCCATGGGCGTTGACTGTGGATCCAAGCAAAATGAAATCCTTGACAACTTCAATCTTTTCTCTGTTTATTATGATGTTGCTAATCAGTCCAGTTGTGAGGATTTTTGTTTTCTTTATGTTAAGGTGTAATCTATACTGAAGGCTGTGGTCTTTGGTCTTCATCAGTAAGTGCTTTAAGTCCTCTTCACTTTCAGCAAGCAAGGTTGTGTCATCTACATAATGCAGGTTGTTAATGATTCTTCCTCCAATCCTGATGCCCCATTCTTCTTCATATAGTCCAGCTTCTTGGATTATTTGCTCAGCATACAGACTGAATTGATATGGTGAAAGGATACAACTCTGACTCATACCTTTTCTGATTTTAAACTATGCAGTATCCTCTTGTTCTGTTCGAACAACTGCCCCTTGGTCTACGTACAGGTTCCGCATAAGCACAATTAAGTGTTTTGTAATTCCCATTCTTTGCAATGTTATCCATAATTTGTTATGAGCATACATTTGAATGCCTTTGTGTAGTCAATAAAACACAGGTAAACATCTTTCTGGTATCCTCTGCTTTCAGTCAAGATCCATCTTGGACATCAGCAATGGTATCCCTTATTCCACATCCTCTTCTGAATCTGGCTTGAATTTCTGGCAGTACTGATGCAACCATTTTTGAATTATCCTCAACATAATTTTACTTGCATGTGATAGTAATGATATCGTTTGATAATTTCCACAATGTGTTTGATGACCTTTCTTTGGAATAGGCACGTATATGGCTTTCTTCTAGTCGGTTGGCCAGATAGCTGTCTTCCAAATTTCTTCGCATTTACAAGTGAGCACTTCCAGCTTTGCATCTGTTTGTTGAAACATCTCAGTTGACATTCCATCTGTTCCTGGAGCCTTGTTTTTCGCCAATGCCTTCAGTGCAGTTTGGACTTCTTCCTTCAATATCATTGATTCTTGATCATATGCTACCTCCTGAAATGGTGGAATGTCGACCACCTCTTTTTGGTACAGTGACTCTGTGTATTCCTCCCATCGTCTTCTGATACTTCCTGCACAGTTCAGTTTTTTTGAATTGTGGTATTGGCAAAGTATATTGAATATCCCATGGACTAAAAGAAGAATAAACAAATCTGTCTCAGAAGGATCAATCCCTGGAGAAGGACACCATGCATGGTAAAGTAGAGGGTCAGCAAAAAAGAGAAAGACCCTTAATGAGATGGATTGACACAGTGGCTGTAACAATGGGCTCAAACATACCCACTACTGTGAAGATGGCACAGGACCGGGCAGTATTTTGTTCTGTTGTACATGGGGCTGCTATGAATTGGAGAAGACTCGAAGGCACCTAACAACATCAACAACAGTGGCATTCATATGGAAGCCCTAGAATCCAAGTTGGCCTCTGCTACCTACAAGACTGTGACCTTGGGTAAGTTCTTTTTCATCCCCAACTCAACCTTCAGAATCATCATGATACTGTTGACTAGATAATACATTTGGTTTTGAAAATCATTTTTTATTACAGCTGGTCCAGTGCCTTGGGGCATAGTGACTATTCAGTTGAACAAGAGAGGGACAATGGATTCTCTGCTGTCATGTCAGCCCTTCCAGAGGGTAAGGTGTTCCAGATTCTGCTCAGAGTGTCCTGGCCATGCCTTTAGGGTTTGGTGTGGGGTGAAAATGCCTCATCAACTCTGACCATATTTATTGCTCCCACTCACTAACTCCCTCCCTAGCCTCATGAATATTCAAGGATATAAATTTTCATTACCTCTGGGAGAAGTTATGATTAAAATTATGAGTATTAAGGGGGTATCCCCTGAACTCTCAAATGGGGTGCCCAGACATTTTGGAGATCCGATGTGGAGACTCAGAAAGCAAAAGTAACTTTCCAAAGTCACTTGGCTGGTAAGGGATAGAAATGATGTAAGTTCTGCCTTTGGGATCAGTATTACTTTCTCTTTTATGTGGGTAGACTAATTTTTTTTTTTTCGGTTGCTGTTGAGTTCATTCCTACTCATGGTGACCCCCTGTGTTTCAGAGTAGAACTGTGCTCCATAAGGTTTTCAAGTTTTTTTTGAACATTGCCATTCTAATGGGAGTGAAGTGCTATCTCATTGCAGATTTTATTTGCATTTACCTAAGGGCTAATGGGAAACCCCGGTGGCGCAGTGGTTAAGACGTATGGCTGCTAACCTAAAGGTCAGCAGTTCAAACCCACCAGGTGCTCCTTGGAAACCCTGTGAGACAGTTCTACTCTGTCTTATAGGGTCACTATGAGCTGGAATTGACTCGACAGCAACCGGTTTTTTTTTTTTTTTTTAATGTCTAATGGAGTCCCTGGGTGGCACAAATGATTAAGCATTCAGCTACTAGCCAAAACCACAATGAGATACGACCTCACACCCATTAGAATGGCAATGATCAAAAAACAGAAAACAATGTGACTTTTGGAAGCAGATTGCCAGGACTTTATTCTGAGGTGCCTCTGGGTTGGTTTGAACCTCCAGCCTTGTGGCTAGTAGTCAAGTGCATAACTTTTTGTGCCACCCAAGGACTCCAATTTGGTCCATAATTAAACCCGTTGCCATCAAGTTGATTCTGACCCCTACAGGAGAGAGGAGAACTGCCCCATAGGGTTTCCAAGGCTGTAATCTTTATGGGAGCAGACTGCTACATCTTTCTCTCGCAGAGTGGCTGGTGAGTTTAAACCACCTTTCAGTTAACAGCTGAACACTTAACCACTGCGCCACAGGGCCCCTGGTCCATAATTGGCACTAAGTAAATATTTGTGGAATGAATGAATGAATATTCGCAAGAATAAGAGCTGAGCCTGGGCTTCTGAAGAGACCGGGATTATTGTGAAGACTCCTCCCCTTGCTAACCATGGGGTGGGGAAGAACAAAGAGGCTTGAAGTCAGACTGCCTGGATTGAATCTGCATTCTCCCACTCACAGGCTGTGTCACCTTGACAAATGATTTTGCCTCTTTGATCCTCAGTTTCCCCACATGTCAAACTAGGGATACAATTTCTACTTCATGAAGTTGTTATAAGACCTCTATTAATCCACGTGTGTAAAGCATTAATGTTGCTGTCGTTAGCTGTTAATGTTGGTCCCCGACTCATGGCGACCCCCGACCCCACGAACCATGGAACGAAACTCTGCCTGGTCCTGCGCCATCCTCACGATTGGCTGTGGATCAGACTGTTTTGATCCATAGGGTTCCTGCTGGCTGATTTTCAGAAGTAGATTGCCAAGACTTTCTTCCTAATCTGTCTTAGTCTGGACGCTCTGATGAAACTTGTTCAGCATCATGGTAACACACAAGCCTCCAATGACAGATGGGAATTGAACCAGGGTCTCCCACATGGAAGGTGAGAACTCTATCACTGAACCACCACTGCTCCCTAAAGCACTAATGCCCACCACATATTAAACCAGTTGCCATCAAGTTGAATCCCACTCATTGCTACCTGATAGGACAGAGTAGAACTGCCCCCCAGGGTTTCCAAGGCTGTAATCTTTACAGAAGCAGACTGCCACATCTTTCTCCCGCAGAGTGGTGGTTTTGAACCCCTGACCTTTTGGTTAGCAGCCGAGTGCTTAACCACTGTGCCACCAGGGCTCCTTCACCACGTATTACTTATTCATGTATGAAATACCTACAATAGGCAAATGTATAGAGACCAAAGTTTATTAGTGGGTACATACATGGGGTTGCCATGAGTCAGAATCAACTTGAAGGCACTGAGTTTGGTTTTCCGGTTTTACCAGAGGCAGGAAGAAGGGGAAACGGGGGATCATTGTTTAGGAAGCACTGATTGTCTGTTTACGGCAATGGGAAATTTGGCAACGGATATTGGTAATGGTTGTACCACATGATTAATGTAAATGATGTCATTAAATTATACATGTTTTTGCTGTTTTATTAGGTGGTATTGAGTCGGCTCTGACTCATAGTGACCCCATGTATAACAGAACAAAACACTCTCCAGTCCTTGTCCATCCTCACAGTAGTAGGTATGTCTGAGCCCATTGTTGCAGCCATTGTCTCAATCCAAACTGTACATGTGAAAAACGTCAAACTGGCAAATGTTTTATATATATTTTTTTACAATAATAATAAAATTTAAAAAGAAACAGATGAAGAAAATTTTCTTCATCTTTGTTTTAAAGTAATTGTTGATTATTTGGTCTTGTATAGGTGATTTTTTGAAAGGAGCCCAGTACTTATGGTTGATATTCATTATTTTTTGAGCTGGTTTGTTATTTAGCTATAAGGTGACCTCAGCGGTTAGTTTCGGTTCAAGGTTTGAAGAGTATCTCAGGGCAATAGTCTTGAAGAATCCTCCAGTCTCAACCAGTCAAATAGGTCTTTTTTTTTTTTTTTTTTAAAGAATTTGAGGTTATGTTCCACATTTTTCGCCCATTTTATCAGTGTCCGTCTATTGTGGCCCTGATTAGAATGGTCAGTAGAGGTAGCCGGGCACCATCTAGTTCTTCTGGTCTCAGGGTAGATGAGGCTGTGGTTCGTGTAGACTATTTGTCCTGTAGACTTAGTTTTTGCTTTCAGTGCTTGGTTTCCTACTTTCTCTTTTGCTCCAGACAAATAGGGACCCATAGTTGTATCTTAGATGGCTGCTCACAAGCTTTTAAGACCCCAGATGCTACTCACCAAACTAGGATGTAGAACATAACTTTATAAACTATGCAAGGGGCCAAGGATCTAGATTAATGGAAATGGATCAGTCAGAACAGAAATAATGATGATGTTCACGCATTGTGAAAAATGTAACCAATGTCACTCAACAACTTGTGTAGAAATTGTTGAATGGGAACCTAAACCTTCACCAAAAACACCATAAAACAGCATTAAAAAACAAAACAAAAGTTTCTTCATTTCTCTTATATCATGTATCCTTATCTCTTTTTGGAAAAGGTGAATATATTTTTAAACAATACTCAGTCCCCCTTTGTTTGCTATGGAGCATAAGTAAAATAAGGTCTGCACAGATCTCAGCACAGACAGATGCTAAATAGTGAATTTAACTCCTTCCCTTCCCAGCCTTGTTACCATACACAGTCCCTAAACCCACTGCCATCCAGTCGATTTCAACTCATAGCAACCCTATAGGACAGGTAGAATTGCCCCACCAGGTTTTCAAGGCTGTAATCTTTATGGAAGCGGACTGCCACATCTTTCTCCAGGGGAGTGGCTAGTGGGTTTGAACCACCAATCTTCAGCAGTCAAGCATTTAACCACTATGCCACATGGTCTCTAGGGCAGTCCTATCCTTGTCTTAGATTGCCTTGAAGGTCCACCAGGCCATCTGCATTGGGGACACCTGCTTTGCTATTGGTGCACATTCTTCCAGCCCCTTCTCTCTCTCATAAAAAGTTCTTGCCTCTTCTGCTATCCCAACATGAATCCAAGATGGTGGCATGGGAAAGGAATGCTCAAGTGGACCAAGCAGAAGTGAAGGAACTTGGGTGAAGACTTGCTCTTTCCACTAGCTGGCTGGCCTCAGGTATGATGCTTGGCCTCTTTGAGCTTTACCTGTCCAGGGAGCTATGAGAATGAGAATGTTCATGCATTGTATTTGTATTTCTCACTGGACTTGAATTTAAAAAACAATAAAAGTTAGCAATACGAAAGACAAACAACCCGATAAAAAAAAAATGGGCACAGGACTTGAACAGACATTTTACGAAAGAGTGTATTCAAATGGCCAACAAGCACATGAAAAGATGCTCAAGGTCCTTAGTCATTGTTGCTGTTGTTGTTGTTAGTTGCCATTGAGTTGATTCTGACCCAGGACGACCCTGTGTGTTACAGAGTAGAACTGCTCCATAGGGTTTTCAAAATTATGACCTTTTGCAGTAGCAAATTGCCAGGGCAGTCTTCCAAGGCACCTCTGGGTGGGTTCAAACTGTCAGCGTTTTGGCTAGTAGTGGACTGCCTAATCATTTGTGCCACCCAGGGACTCCATTAGGCATTGTTGTTGTTAGGTACCGATGAGTCGGTTCCAACTTGTAGTGACCCGTGTACAATAGAACAAAACACTGCCTGGTCCTGAGTCATCCTCACAATTGTTGTTATGCTTGAGCCCATTTTTGCAGCCACTGTGTCAATCCATCTTGCTGAGAGTCTTCCTCTCTTTCCTTACCCCCAGAGTTTCAGCAATAGGTTTTTTTTTTTTTCTTTTCCTGGGGTGGGGCTCAATAATTGCATTTCTAACCTGGTGGCACAATGGTTAAAGAGCTACGGCTGCTAACCAAAAGGTCGGCAGTTCAAATCCACCAGGCTGTCCTTGGAAGCTCTATGGGGCAGTTCTTCTCTGTCCTATAGGGTTGCTATGAGTCAGAATTGACTCGATAGCAGTGAGTTTTGGGTAACAAGTTCTCAGGTGATGCCGACTGTGCTGGTCTAGGCCCACACTTTCAGAACTGTTGCGTTCTGAGAGGGATAAACCTGTTACCATCGAGTGGGTTCCAATCATAGCCATCCTGTAAGACAGAGTAGAGCTGCCCCATAGGGTTTTCAAGGCTGTCATCTTTATGGAAGCACACAGTCACATCTTTTGCCCACAGAGCCCCTGGTGGATTCGAACCGTCAACCTTTCTGTTAGCAGCCGAGCGCTTAACTTCTGTGCCTACCAGGGCTCCTGGCATGGTATGTACTTATGCTAAAAAAAATTTTTGTTGTTTATCTGAAATTCAATTTTTGTGTGTGTTTTATTTCTTTTTTAAAAAATTTATTGAGTTTTTTGTGTAAGTTTAAAAAATATGGAACACTTCATGAATTTGTGTGTCATCCTTGCGTAGGGGCCATGCTGATCTTGTCTGTGTCGTTCCAATTTTAGGATTTGTGCAGCCGAAGCAAGCACTGAAATTTGAATTTAACTCATGTCATTTCTCCTTTCCTTCCTTCCTCCCTCCCTCCCTCTCTCCCTTCCTCCCTTCTTTCTCTCTGTCTCCATTCCTCTCTCCCTCCTTTCTTTCATTGTTCATTTTGCTTCTGTTGTTGATTTCTGACTTAGGAGGCCCCGTGTGTGACAGAGTAGAAGTGCCCCACAGGGTTTTCTTGGTTGTAATCTTTATGGGAGCAGATTACCAGGTCTGTTTCTTCCACGCTGTCTCTGGGTGCATTTGAACTGCCAACTTTTGGTTACCCCCTGTTGCTGTTGAGTCGATTCTGACTCATAGCAACCCTATAGGACAGGGTAGAACTGCCCTATAGGGTTTCCAAGGCTGTCATCATTACAGAAGCAGATGGCCACATCTTTCTCCCTGGGAGAGGCAGGTGGGTTCTAACTGCTGACCTTTCGGTTATCAGCCGAATGCTTAACCACTGTGCCTCCAGCGTTCCTTTCTAAGAGAGATGCTCCTGATTTTTCTACTCATCCTGAGATTGAAGGCATGGGAGAAAATGCTAAGGAGTATTGTGTGTGCTGTGGAGCGACTGGAGTAGGAGGGGCAGGAATGGAAGTTTATAAAACTGGCAGGTGGTGTTGCTACGTACATGCCCCACCTGTAGGCAATCAGAGGCCATGAGAAGTCTGGAAGGCTGGGTGTCCCTGGCTCTCTGTCTGAATGGGCTGAATGCAGGTGAGGCTGCAAGATGGGTGGGGGAGAGGAGAAGGGGAGGAAAGAAAGCGAGGCCTAGGAGGCCGAGGTTTTTGGTGAGAGAGGCAGGAAAGAGATTCAACTGAATGTGTATGATATTGTTTAGATACAGCATAGTGGTTGGTGCCGGATAGCGAATTTGGAAAGTCTTGGGTTCAAATCCTGGTTCTTCATCTTGCTGGTTAGATGATCATGGTAAAGTACTGTAAAACCTGGGAAAGCGGGAAACTGTGTAAGGCGGAAACCTGTCAGAGAAGGAAAATTCCAATATTTTTCACTAAAAGGAGAGATAGAAAATTGGTAAGACTGCACTCCGTCAAAGGTGGAAAATTTGTGAGACCTGGAAAATCAAGGCAGTCCCGTTGGGTTCTGGCTGTCACAGGTTTCACTGTACCTCTGCCTGTCTCTGAGCCTCAGCCTTCTCATTTACATAATGGTAATAAGAATCTTTGGGAATGGGGGAAGCTTATCATGAATTGTTTTGGAAAGTTCTCGAAGGTCTGCGGTTAAGTGATTGCCTTAGGTATCTAGAGCTGCTATAACAGAAATACCATAAGTGGGTGGCTTTAGCAAACAGAAATTTATTTTCTCACAGTTTAGGAGGCTAGAAGTCTGAATTCAGGGAACCAGTCCTAGGGAAAAGCTCGCTGTCTTTGTCAACCCCGGAGGAAAATCCTCGTCTCTTCTGAGCTTCTACTCCTGGGAGATCTTCACGTGTCTTGGTATCTATCTCCCCCATCTCTGCTTGCTTAATCTGCTCTTTTATATTTCAAAAGAGATTGATTTAAGACACACCCTACACTAATACTGGAGCCCTGGTGGGGAAATGGGTAAGAGCTCAGGCTGCTAAGCAAAAGGTCGGCAGTCCAAATCTACCAGCCGCTCCTTAGAAACCCTATGGGGCAGTCCTACTCTGTCCTGTAGGGTCGCTATGAGTCGGAATCGACTCGAGGGCACACAACAACAACAAGAACAACACTAATACTGACTCATTAAGATAACAACAACAACAACAACCCCATTCCCAAATGGGATTATAACCATAGGGTTAGCATTTACAGCACATATTTTTTGGGGACACAATTCAATCCATAACAGTGAGCAAGATGCAAAATAAGCAGTATGGAGACTAGGCTACCCTTTGTGTGAAAAAGGAGGAAAAAAAGCTATTTATATATGGTTTCTTGAATGCTCATAAAATACATCTGTAGGTTTTACAAGATCTTAACAACATGGGTTGCCTGTGGGGAGGCTTACAGGGTGATTAGGGTTAAGGGTGACTGAGAGAACTTTTATGTGTTCCCTGAAGTTTAAACCCTATAAATTGCCTCCCCAGGAAACAAACAGATTCAAGAAAGAGCGAGTGATCTTTATCTACCGTAGTTGTAATGATTAAATTAGAAGATGTCAGCAAAACCCTTAGAAATGTCAAAGCCCTTCAGCCAAAACCACCAGAACCACTCCTAGTTGAACAAGTTGGGTTTATGACTCGTTGCAACGATAGCAAACACACACTGTGGGTCTCTAAGCAAGAGTGTTGGAAAGAACCTGTTATAGGAATTGGGCTTTAGTTGGTGACTTTTGGGGGGTTTAAGAAGCACGGGGGTCACTGAAGATTGGATGCTGTTAGAAAGCAGAAGCAATTCTATGATTGGGCACCAATAAATCGTAATGATAGGGAAGGCAGACGAGAACATGGAGAAAAAGCTGTAATTGGTAAAAAAGTATCAGCCACTCATTTTAGTCAAAAGAAGGGAAGCTTGGTATTTTGCGGATGGCACAGTATATCGGTTTTCTAGAACTGCCGGAACAAAATACCACACGCTGGGTGGCTTTTAAAAACAGAAATCTATTCGCTCACAGTTCTGGAGGCTGGAGACTGAGACCAGGGTGTCTGCAGTGTGATTCCTTCTGAGGGTTTGAGGGAGAATCTGTTCCACACCTCTCTCCCAGGTGTTCCTTGGCCTGCAGCTGCTATGTCACGTGGAGTCCTTCCTGTGTCTCTGTCTCTTGTCCTCTTTTATAAGGACACCACTCAGATTGCAGTAAGACCCACCCTACCCCAGTATGACCCCATGGGAATGTAAATGATCACATCTTCAAAGGCTCCATTTCCAAACAAGGTCATGTGCATAGGCACAGGGGTAAAGACTTCAGCAGATGTTTCTGGAGGACACAGTTAAACCCATGACACAGAGTGGTCTTGTTTTTGTTTGTGCTTTAACAAAATTCTGCAGTGGCCTTGTTGTTGTTATTGTTAGGTGCCATTGAGTCGGTTCCGACTCATAGTGACCACATGTACAACAGAAAGAAACACTGCCCCATTCCTCACAATCCTTGCTATGTTTGAGCCCGTTGTTGCAGCCGCTGTGTCAATCCATCTTGTTGAGGCTCTTCCTCTTCTTCGCTGACCCTCTACTTTACCAAGCGTGATGTCCTTCTCCAGGGACTGATCCCTCCTGATAACATGCCCAAAGTACGTGAGACAAGTCTCGCCATCCTTGCTTCCAAGGAGCACAGTTGTTCATTCTTCTGGTAGTCTGTGGTATATTCAATATTCTTCCTCAATGCTGTAATTCAAAGGCATCAATTCTTTGGTCTTCCTTATTCATTGTTCAGCTTTCACATGCATATGAGGCAATTGAAAACACCATGGCTTGAGTCAGGCCACCTTAGTCCTCCAAGTGACATCTTTGCTTTTGAACACTTTAAAGAGATCTTTTGCAGCAGATTTCCCCAGTGCAAGGTGTTGTTTGATTTCTTGACTGCTGCTTCTATGGGCGCTGATTGTGGATCCAAGTAAAATGAAATCCTTGACAACTTCACTCTTTTCTCTGTTGACCATGATGTTGGTTATCGGTCCAGTGGCCTGTGTCTGAAAGAAATCTCTCAGCGCCTGGAGTCAGACAGGATTGGCTGAGAGCCCAGGCTGCACCGGTGTTTGGCTGTGTGGCCGTGTTCATGTGAAAATCTCTCCTTGCTCCTTCACCTGGAAAGTGAGAAGCTTGTGAAGATCAAAGACGGTAAAGATGAAAGGTTGTAAAGATTAGCTATCGTGCTGGGAAAGCTGAGAGAGTCATGACTGGGCGAAGCAGCACAGCCAGCGACAGCTGTTACTCTGACATTTTGCTGTTGTTGTTCTAAAAATACAGATAATGCAACATTAACCAATTCAACATCTCTCACCTGTGCAATTCAGGCTTACCAATTACATCGGTCATGTTGCGCGACCATCCTCGATATCTGTTACGCTGACATTTGTAGCAAAATATTATCTGATGTTTTATCCTAACATGACCGCGGAAGAGGTTTGGCTTTGTGAAGTCCTGACCCCTGTACCTGTGAACGTGACCTTGTCTGGAAACAGGGTCTTTAAAGATGTTATCAGGTTAACAAGAGGTCGTACTGGGGTTTGGTGGGTCCTAATTTAATCTGGATGGTGTCTTTATGAAAGGGGAGAAGGTATAGACACAGGGAGACCGAGAAAGGACACCAGGCGACACAGTAACACCTCCAAAAAGGGTTTCAGGATTCTGAAACAGGGCCGAGCAGAGGCAGGAGGTTGGAGGCTCAGTTGGTTTCTGGAGCCAGAGGACCTGACCAACTTCTTACCCTCCATTTTTGAGTCTACAAAATGAGAATTATACATTATATATTACATGGAGCCCTGGTGGCACAGTGGTGAAGACCTCAGCTGCTAACCAAAAGGTTGGCAGTTTGAATCTACCAGCTGCTCCTTGGAAACCCTATGGGGCAGTTCTACCCTGTCCTATAAGGTTGCTATGAGTCAGAATCGACTTGACAGCAATGGGCTTTTTATATATTACATGTCATATTACAATATATCACATATATATCACACGTCATGTGTCACATATCATATATTACCAGTACCCATTGACATCAAGTCAATTCCAGCTCATAGCGACCCTATAGGACAGGGTAGAACTGCCTCATAGGGTTTCCAAGGCTGTAATCTTTATGGAAGCCAACCGCCACATATTTCTCCTGCGGAGCCACTGGGCGGGTTCAAACCACCTATCTTTCAGTTATCAGCTGAGCGCTTTAACCACTGTGCCACCAGAGGTCTTAAATTTTAATATACAATAATATATAAAATATTGTTAATATGTAATAAAATTTATATATTCTATTGATTATAATGTATTTTATAATATATTAATGATATAAAACCATAATACTATATGTTTATAATATATAATACAATATATAAAAATATACAATAATATAATAAAATTTGATGTATCATAGTGCCAACCTTATAAAAGTGTTGCAAGCATCGGTTTCCATGAGATAATTAACATAAGGTGCTAAGTACAAAGTATGGCACATAGGAAGCCACCAATAATAACAGTTAATCTAACCACAACTTCAAAAAAGTTAACCTATTAGCTACTTTCGGAGCCCTGGTGGTGCAGTGGTTAAGAGCTCGGCCGCTAACCTAAAGGTTGGCAGTTGGAATCCACCAGGTGTTCCTTGGAAACCCTATAGGGCAGAGTAATTCTGTCCTGTGGAGTCGCTACAGGTTAGAATTGACTTGACAGTAGTGGGTTTGGTTTTTGGGTATTAGTTACTTTCAGAGGAGTTGGTTCTCAATCAACTAACATTCATGGAGCACTCAACACACGCGAGCTTGTTGGATTCTCACAGTGAACCTAGGGGGTGGGTGCCATGTCAAAGATAAAGAAACCGAGGCCCAGAGGGGGTAAGTCACTCATACAAGGAAGTGACAATTCCAAGGTAATATCAATATTGTGTCTATGATTTGTTAAGTATATACAATGTGCCCAGAAAATGCTTAGCTTGAAGGTTCAGAAAACAGTCTCTGAAGTGGGGTTTCCTGAGTTTGAACCTAGCCTCTGTCACTTCCACCACCCGTCTGTCAGTTTGTCTTAGTCTGGTGTCCTGCATGTAGCTGTGATGCTGGAAGCTATGCCACTGGTATTTCAAACACCAGCAGGGTCATCTGTGGTGGACAGGTTTTTACAGGAGCTTCTAGACTAAGACAGTTGAGGAAGAAAGGCCTGGTGATCTACTTCTGAAAATTAGCCAGTGAAAATCCTATGGATCACAATAGACCGTTGTCAGATATAGTGCTGGAAGATGAGCCCCCTAGGTTGGAAGGCACTCAGAATGAAACCTACCAACAATTGTGAGGATGGCGCAGGACCACCCAGCATTTTGTTCTGTTATACACAAAGTCACCACGAGTCCGAGCCAACTTGACAGTAACTAACGACAGCTCCACCAGTTAGTAGTCACATGACTTCAGGCAAGCAGTCCTCTGTGCCTTGGTTTTCTTATCTGTAAAAAACTGGGTGCAGGGATGATTGTAAATCATAATCTCTGCCTCACTGGGCTGTTGTGAAGATCCAATGAACACTCTGACTGAAACAGAATAATTGCCAAACATTAGCTGGAGTCGCTGGGCGTGCAAACAGTTAATGCAGTTGGCTGCTGAACAAAAGGTTGGAGGTTCAAGTCCACCCACAGGCACCTCAGAAGAAAGGTCTGCTGATCAACTTCCAAAAAACCAGCCCCTGAAAACCCTATGGAGCACAGTTCTACTCTGACACATATGGTGTTGCCATGAGTCCGAGTCGACTTGACGGCAACTTTTTTTTTTACTCAAAGAAACGACCTTTCTTTTTTTTGGGGGGGGGTATTTTAATTTTGGTGAGAATATACACAGAACATACACACGTTCATCAATTTCTGCATGTACTGTTCAATAACATCGGTTATATTCTCCACATTGAGTCACCATTCTATCTTGACCAACATTGTTTTATCATCTTGACTTAGACTCACTGTCCCATAAACTACTCATCTGTGCTTCAGGGTTACTGCTGACTATTTGATGTCATATAGATAATTCTTCACAAGAGCACAATGTTTACAGTGGACATTCTTTACTAATTTAGCTAAAGAGTATTTAAAGATAACTTCAAGGGATAAATTTGGTTCATGGCTTGAAGATTTTTTCACAGTGATAGATTCAGGGGTTCTTTCCTTCTCAATAGTTCCAGTAATTCTGGATTCTGTAAGAATTTTAAATTCTGTTTTACAATGTCCCCCTTTTGATCAAGAATCATGATTCCTTGATTGACACATCCAGCACTGGTAGCTAGGCACCATTTAGTTCTTACGGTCTCATGGGTAAGCAGGCAAGTAGTTCATGAAGGCTGGAAATAAAATCTTGACACTTTATAAAAAATATTGGGTCTCAGTTTAATAAAGTTGGCAGAATTTCCAAATACTGGGAATGGTAGAGAATTTAGACCTTGCTAATTTAGTTAGCTACACTTGAGTTCATCAAATTCCACAAAAACACTGCTAAAGTCATTGTGTGAGTAATTATTTTGCAAAAGGAAATTCATCACACCTATTCAAAAACTTTACTCTCCAGAAATACTGATTATGCAAAAACTACATTAAAATAAAAATAAAACTAAAAATTTGCACGAGTATGTATCTATGCATGGTTGAAAGCAAAAATTATCTGCATTTCTTCTCATCCTGGCTGATCACAGCCATCCATAAATTTGTTGCTCACTAAACTGTCCTGGGTGACTATGAGGCTATTGCCGGACTAGGGGCTGGTGGTATAAAGATGAATATAGCCTCACGTGGAACTGAAGCTCTCAAGCCTTGGTTTATTTATAGACAAAATGGTGATAATACCTATTATACAATTTATTGAGAAGATCAAAGGAAATATCACATCTCAACCACTTTTCAGATTGTCTAGGATACAGGGGGAAAAAGAAAACTAAACCCATTGCCTTCGAGTTGATTAGAACTCATGGCAACCCCACATGCTTCAGAGTAGAACTGTGCTTGATAGGGTTTTCAATGGCTGTGACCTTTTGAAAATACTTCGTCAGGACTTTCTTCTGAGGTGTCTCTGGGTGGATTTGTTTTTTTTTTTTAGTTTTTTCCCACACAAAAATTTACACATACATTGTTATGTGACTCTAATTGCTCTCCCCATACTGTGACAGCACACTCTGCCTTTCCACCTGATTCCCCATGTCCATTCAGCCAGCTCCTAACCCTCTCTGCCTTCCCATCTCACCTCTGGACAGAAAAGACCTTTCTAATAATCAGAGCTGGTGTCTGAATAAATGGGGTTTCTTGGGTAGATGCGAGACCCCCCAGTTAGAAGTGTTCGTAAAACATTCAAGGTGTGATATTGAAGGTGTTTCTGCAACAGGAGAATGGTTGACTACTTGAACTTTAAGGTACTTTCAAAAGCCGTTATTCTATGAATAAGGAGCCCTGGTGGTGCAAAGGTTAAGCACTTGACTACTAACCAAAATGTTGACTGTTCGAAAACGCTCAGTGGCTTCATGGGAGAAAGACCTGGTGATCTGCTCCCATAAAGACTACAACCTAGAAAACTCTACGGGGCAGTTCTACTTTGTCAAATGGGGCCACTGTTAGTCAGAATTGACTCAACAGCAACCAACAACAGCAACATTCTATGACTGGAGTATTTTAGGAGGTGATCTAAAATTTACCCATTTTCTTTTTTTACCTTTCAGAATTGGTTGCCCATTTACACCCGCCAGTTCAAGGTAGGGAGACATCTCTTTTTGTTAGCATCTCAAATGTTAACCCAGGCCAATTAAACAATGTTATATTCCTGAGTATTCCTTGCGCTTTCTTGCCATTTTACCCTTTTCTTTACAGACCCTTCCTGCTCATGATTACGTTTTGAAGTTGTGCAAACATTCTCAGCATCCGTCTCCAAATTGTTCCACCACCACTGACTTAAACTCACTGCCCTCATACTTCTCATCTAAACTTTAGAGTTGCCATTGTCAATTTGATCTCACATAGATAATTCTTTAAAAGAGCACAATGCTCAAGGCAGACATACTTTACTGCATTTTACACAAATAACGCATGGCTTCTGCGTTTGCTGGCCAAGCCCTGCCCCGTGAGGCACCCTCATGTCAATCCTCTTCCACAAGTTGCTGTAAAACAATTAACATAACTTGCTTATGAAAATACCTTGTGAGGGGAGAGTGTGGCCAGGAAACAAATGCAGAAGATGTGCGTTATTTGTGTAAAAATATGGTACTTATTAGTATTTTAAGATCCAGTTCAGTGTCACCCTTCCAAGGGAATCTTCCCCTAATTCTTCCTTACTTAGTTCTGCTCCTTCCCTTCCAAGAAAAAAATCTCTTCTATGTTGGAACTAAGTTCTGTATTTGTGGGGTTTTTCTGTTATTTTTAGCAGCTGTATTGAGGTATAATCTATATACCATAAATTTGACCATTTTAAGTGTACAATTAAATGATTTTTAGTAAATCTAAGGAATTGTGCAAACATCAGCACAATCCAGTTTTAGAACATGTCCATCACCCAAAAAGATCCCTCATGCCCATTCATAGACACTGTGTGTTCTCACCTGAAGCCCCAGGCAACCACTAATCTAGTTGCTGTCCCTATAGATTTGTCTTTTCTGGACATTTCACATAAACAGAATCATACATGTGATCTTTTTCATCTGTTTTTAAATTAAAAATTTAATTATGAGAGTAATATGCGTTCATCATAAACAGCTTTGCCTCTAAAAGTAAGGATAGTCAAGTCAGTGAAAAAGAAACTTTGGTTACAAAAATGGTGATTGATTTTTTTTTTTTTATTTTGATGAAAATATACACAGTCACACACCATTTCAACAATTTATACAGGTACACTGATTACATTCGTCAAGGTGTGCCAGCATGCTCACCATTTTTCTCTGAATTATTCCACCACCAGTGACTTACACTCACTATTCCCTAAGCTTCTCATCTAACCTTTTGAGTTGCCATTGTCAATCTGATCTCACATATATAATTCTTTAAAAGAGTGCAATGCTTGAGGTAGACATACTCTATTTAAAAGTATACATGGTATACTTCCATTTATATGAAATGTCCAGAATAGGTAAATCCATAGATATAAAAAGTAAATAAGTGGTTGCCACCTTCTTGGGGGAGTGGAGGGATGGGGAGTGATTGCTTAAAGGGTTCAGGATTTCCCACTGGGGGTGATGCAAATGTTGTGGAGCTAGATAGAGGTGATGGTTGCTCAACATTGTAAACGTACTAAGTGGCACAAAATTGTACACTTTGAAAAAGTTAATTTCATGTTATATGAATTTAACCTTGATTAAAATAATACTTTTTTTTTTTAAAAAAGGAAGTCATAAACTCCAGCCTGCTTCCAGCTCTGGGTTGAAATAAAAAATCTTTTGTGCCACACACAGGGTAGGTAGGTAGATCAGTAACATGTGGATGGGGAAGGAGAGGAGCAAGCATGATGCCGGTTATCCCAAGGGACATTTGAAAGTCGATTCCCTTGGTAAGCTTGCACTACATTCAGATTGTATTCTCTTTTCCAGAATTTATTCATGGTACCTGTATCTTTCCATTTGTCTATGGCGATGGAATCTACTACAATTGCATCTCGATCCACAGTGACTATGACTGGTGTTCTCTTGACGATCATTTCCAAGGCAGGTGGCGGTACTGCACAGGGCTTGGTGAGTATCCCTGTGGCGGGCTATCTTGGATGCCTAAGGCCTACGAAACTGTTGATAACAGCCGACTCTCTGCTTTTTGATGTCAGGTTGACCTGAGTTCAAGCCCTGACTTTTCTACCAAATGGTTGGATGGTCTTGGGTCCTTGAGGTAACCTCTCTGAACTTCAGTTTCCTCATGTGTGAAAAGGGAGTAATGATATGTAGATTTTTGATATGAATGAAAGCAGACGCACTGTCCAATAGAACTTTCTGGAAGGATGGAAATGCTCTCTGTCTGTGCTGTATGACACAGTAGCCACATGTGGATTTGAACTTTTGAAATGTGGCTAGTGCAACCAAGGAACTAAATTTTCTTTTGTATTTAATTTTAATTAATTTAAATCTAAATAGCCATATGTAGTTAGTGCCTACCATATTGGGCAGTGCAAGCATATAGCATTTCTTCTTGGCACAAATAGTTGTAATAATAATATTCTGTCTTCCCTTCCTTTCCTTTTCTTCCTTCCTCTAGTGTTACCACATCTCCTCTCCTCTTCCCTCTTTATCTCTATCTCCATAAAAATTGTCTTTCCAAGTTTCAGCAGGCAATCATACCTGCTTAGGAATCCTGTGATTTTGTGAAAATTATACCTAGAAATTAAAAAAAAAAAAAAGCAATCATAAATATTGTTGTTAGGTGCCATCGAGGTGATTCTGACTCATATGACCCCATGTGACAGAGCAGAACTGCCCCATGGGGTTTCTTAGGCTGTAATATTTATGGGAGCAGATCACCAGGTCTTTCTCCTGGGGAACCACAGGGTGGGTTTGAACCGCCAATCTTTCGGTTGGTAGCCAAGTGCTGCCGGTAGCAGCACTACCAGGGCTCCTTAGTGGTGGTAATAGTTGTTATTAGGTGCTGTCAAGTTGATTCTGACTCATAGCAACACTATGTACAACAGAACGAAACATGTCTGGTCCTGAGCCATCCTCACAATCGTTGTTATGCTTGAGCCCATTGTCCCAGCCACTGCGTCGATCCATCTTCTTGAGGGACTTCCTCTTTTTTGCTGACTGTCTACTTTACCGAGCATGATGTCCTTCTCCTGGGACTGGTCCCTTCTGATAACATGTCTGAAGTATGTGAGATGAAGTCTCGCCATCCTTGTTTCTAAGGAGCATTCTGGCTGTACTTCTTCCAAGGCAGATTTGTTTGTTCTTCTGGCAGTCCATGGTATATTCAATATCTTAGCCAACACCATAATTCAAAGGCATCAATTCTTCTTCATTATTCCTCATTCATTGTCCACATTTTGTATGCATATGAGGCAACTGAAAACACCATCGCTTGGGTCAGGCACACCTTAGTCTCCAAGGTGACATCTTTGCTTCTCAATACTTTAAAGAGGTCTTTGCAGCAGATTTTCCCAATGTTTTCTTGACTGCTGCTTCCATGGGTGTTAATTGTGGATCCAAGTAACATGAAATCCTTGACAGCTTCAGTCTTTCTGCATTTATCATGATGTTGCTTATTGGTACAGTTGTGAGGCTCTTTCTTTTCTTTATGTTGAGGTGTAATCCATACTGAAGGCTGTGGTCTTTGATCTTCATCAGTAAGTGCTTCAAGTCCTCTTCACTTTCAGCAAGCAAGGTTGTGTCATCTGCATATCTCAGGTTGTTAATAAGTCTTCCTCCAATCCTGATGCCCCATTCTTCATATAGTCCAGCTTCTCAGATTATTACTGCCAGGGTTCTATAGAGGTTGTAGTAGTAGTAATTAATAATAATAATAAAACATAGCTACCATATTAATACATGTTTACCTGCCAGCACTGTGCTATTTTTTCACATGCACTATTTCACTTAATAGGGAAGTGGTGGCTCAGTGGTAGAATTCTCACCTTCCATGCGGGAGACCCAGGTTCAATTCCCCCCAATGCACATCATGTGCAGCCACCTCCCATCAGTCTGGGGAGGCAATGGGTTTTTAGGAGCCCTGACAATGCAGTGGTTAAGCACTTGGCTGCTAACCAAAAGGTCAGAAGTTTGAACCTACATGCTGCTCCATGGGAGAAAGATGTGGTAGTCTGCTTCCGTAAAGATTTACAGCCTTGGAAACCCTATGGGGCAGTTCTACTCTGCCCTATAAGGTTGATATGAGTTGGAATCGACTTGATGGCAATGGCTTTTGGTTGATGGTGCAAAAGGTTAGGTGCTCAATTGACAACCAAAAGGTTAATGGTTCCAGTCCACCCAGTGGCTCCTCATGAGAAAGACATGGTGATCTGCTCTCCTAAAGATTTACAGCCTCAGAAACTCTATGGGGCAGTTCTACTCGGTCACATGCAGTCGTCATGAGTCAGAATCGACTCGATGGCACCCCACCCAACAACAACAGCAACATTAACAAATACCAAAGTCTGACTGTATCTCACCTGCTATGACAACAGTCTGGTGTTGTAGGAAAAGCATGTGCTGCTAGATTGGCAATAAATACTCATAAGACTTGCTGTGTTCATATTTCCTCTTCTGCCCCTCATTCTCTGCAGATCCCCCCAAGTGTACCTTCCCCTTCACCTTCAGGAAAAAACTCTTTTACAACTGCACCAAGAAAGGCTATATTTTGAATCGGAGCTGGTGTTCCCTGACGGATGATTATAACAGAGATGGAAAATGGAAGCAATGCTCCCCTCACAAGTAAGGTGGCCGGGGAAGGAAGAGGTGGGGTTTTTACAGATCTTCAAATGGGAAACCCTCTGGATTAGTGTAGGGGGGACGTTTAGGGTCTAGATTATCTGGTGATGGCTTAGATCAAGGGTCTGCAAACATTTTCTGCGAAGTCCCAGATAGTTAATAGTTTGGACATTTTGGGCTGTGTAGCCTCTAATGATCTTGCTGTCTTATGCCACCTCCTGACGACCCCATGTTTTAGAACTGCCCTTCATAGGGTTTTCTTGGCTGCAATTTTACGGAAGCAGACTGCCAGGCCTTTTTTCCCCCCGCAGTGCCATTGGGTGGGTTCAAACTGCCAACCTTTCGGTTACCTGGAGTTAAGTATTTGCAGGAGTCTCTGGGTGGTGCAAACGGTTAAATGCTCAACTACTAGTTGAAAGATTGGTTGTTTGAACCCACACGGAGCCGCCTCAGGAAGACAGGACTGATGATCTGCTTCCAAAAGGTCACAGACTTGGAAACACTATGGAACAGTTCTACTCTGCACACATGGGGTCGCTGTGAGTTGGAATCCACTCAGTGGCAACTAACAACTAACTAACAGCTGTTAGAGATATGGAGCCTTGGTGGCGCAGTGGTCAAGAGCTTGGCTGCTAACCAAAAGGTCAGCAGTTTGAATCTACCAGCCGCTCCTTGGAAACCCTATAGGGCAGGTCTACTCTGTCCTGTAGGGTGACTATGAGTGGGAAGTTAGAGACATACAGGGCTGCACTCAGCTCCACCATTGTAGCACAGAAGTAGTCACAGGCGATACATAAATAAATGAGCACGGCTGTATTCCAGGAAGACTGAAATTTGTTTTTTTTTTAATTTTTATTTTATTGTACTTTAAGTGAAAGTTTACAATTCAAGTTAGTCTCTCATACAAAAATTTATACACATTGGTATGTGACCCTAATTGCTTTCCCTATAATGTGACAGCACGCTCCTCCTTTCCACCCCTGATTTCCCGTGTCCATTCAACCAGCTCCTGACCTTCTCTGCCTTTTCAGCTCACTTCCAGAAAGGAGCTGCCCATTTAGTCTCATGAATCTACTTGAGCTAAGAAGCACACTCTTCACGAGTATCATTTTATGTCCCACAGTCCAGTCCAATGCCTGTCTGAAGAGTTGTCCTCGGGAATGGTTTTAGTGTTGGGTTGACAGAGAGTCCGGGGGCCATGCTTTCTGGGGTTCCTCCAGTCTCAGTCAGACCATTAAGTCTGGTCTTTTTACTAGAATTTGAGTTCTGCACCCCACCTTTCTCCTGCTCCATAAGGGACTCTCTGTTGTGTTCCCTGTCAGGCTGTAGATACTGAAATTTGAATTTCATATAATTGTTGTTAGTTGCTGTCAAGTCAATTCCAGCTCATGGCAACCCCATGTGTGTCAGAGTAGAACTGCTCCATAGGGTTTTCTTGACTGTAATCTTTAAGGAAGCAGATTGCCAGGCCTTTTCTTTTGAGGGTCTGCTAGGTGGTTGTGAACAGCCAACCTTTTGGTTAACAACCAAGTGCAAATTGTTTGCACCACCCAGGGACCTCATTATCTTTTTATAAGGTATCAGGGGTGCTTATCAAGATCCATCCAGTCCCACTGTTCTTACAGTTGCTATTTTCTCTGATCTTCTCAAGTTCCTGAAACATCTCACCAGCTAACACATGCTCTTCCACCAAGATACCATTCCAATTCAACTTCAGGGAGCGTTTTTAACAATTATTAAAAAAAAAAAAAAGAAAAGTTGCCGTCAAGTTGACTCTAACTCATGGTGATCCCATGTGTGTTAGATAAGAACTGTGCTCCCTAGGGTTTTCAACGGCTGACTTTTCAGAAATAGATTGCCAGGCCTTTCTTCTGAGGTGCCTCTGTGTAGACTCAAACATGCAACCTTTTGGTTAGCAGCTGAGCACGGAACTGTTTGCACCACCCAGGGACTCCAGTATTGTTATTTTTGTCGTTGTTATTAGGTGCTGTTGAGTTGATTGCGACTCACAGCAACCCCATGTACAACAGAACGAAATGCTGCCCGGTCCTGCAAGATCCTCACAATCGTTGTTATGTTTGAGCCCATTGTTGCAGCCACTGTGTCAATCCATCTCATTGAGGGTCTTCCTCTTTTTCATTGATCCTCTACTTTATCAAGCATGCTGTCCTTCTCCAGGAACTGGTCCCTCCTGATAACACGTCCAAAGTATGTGAGACAAAGTCTCACCATCCTTGCTTCCAAGGAGCACTCTGGCTGTACTTCTTCCAAGACAGATTTGTTTGTTCTTCTGGCAGCTCGTGGTATATTCAATATTCTTTGCCAACACCATAATTCAAAAGCATCAATTTTTCTTCGGTCTTCCTTATTCATTGTCCAGTTTTTACATGTATATGAAGAAACTGAAAATACTTCAATGGTTTAAGTCATGTGCACTTAGTCTTCAAGGTGACATCTTTGCTTTTCAACACTTTATAGAGGTCTTTTGCAGCAGATTTGCCCAACGCAATACGTCGTTTAATTTCTTGACTGCTGCTTCCATGGATGTGGATTGTGTGGATCCAAGTAAAATGAAATCCTTGACAAGTTCAAGCTTTTCTCCTTTATCATAAGGTTGCTTATTGGTCCAGTACTGAGGATTTTTGTTTTCTTTATGTTGAGGTGTAATCCATACTGAAGGCTGTGGTCTTTGATCTTCATCAGTAAGTGCTTCAAGTCCTCTTCACTTTCTGCAAGCAAGGTTGTGTCATCTGCATATTGCAGGTTGTTAATGAGTCTTCCTCCAATCCTGATGCGCCATTCGTCTTCATACAGTCCAGCTTCTCGTGTTATTTGAACAGCATACAGATCAAATAAGTATGGTGAAAGGATACGACTCTGACTCCTGATTTTAAACCATGCAGCATCCCCTTGTTCTGTTTGAACGACTGCCTCTTAGTCTATGTACTGGTTCCTCAGGAGTACAATGAAGTGTTCTGGAAAAATAACTACTTTTACGATAATAAAATCAATAGGCTAAAAAATCAAGGAAAACCCAAGACTACATAGAAGAGGTAAAGTGAACAGTGTACAGACTGTAATTGGAGCTGAGCTTCCTAGCAGCCAAGTAAATAGGAATATATAGTTAGTTACATTCATTACATTAATGAGGCCATTGGTGGTTCAGTGGTGGAATTCTTGCCTTCCACGTAAGAGACCTCGGTTCGATTCTCAACCAATGCACCTCATGCACAGCCACCACCTGTCGGTGAAGGCTTGTATATGGCTATGATGCTGAACAGGTTTCAGCGGAGCTTCCAGGCTAAGACAGACTAGGAAGAAAGGGCTGGCAATCTACTTCCAAAAATCAGCCAATAAAAACCTTATGGATCACAATGGTCCATTCTGTAACTGTTTATGGGGATGGTGCAGGATCAGGCAGTGTTTTGTTCCATTGTGCATGGGGTTGCCATGAGTCAGGGGTAGACTTGACAGCAGATAACAACAACAAACATTAATTCCGTTGTCCACAATATTGAAAACCTACTAGCCACTCAGGAGGAAATTTCTTTTTTTTTTTTAATTTTTTTATTGATGTAATTAAGTGAAGTTTACATTTCAAGTTAGTCTCCTATACAGAATTTTTTTTTTAACATACATTGTTATGAGACCCCAACCACTCACCCCATTCTGTGACAGCATACTCCTCCCCTCCACCCCTGATTACCCATGAACATTCAACCAGCTCCTAACTCTGCCTTCCTCTCTCATCTCTGGACAGAAGCCGCCCCTTTGGTCTCATATCTACTTGTCTAAGAGGCACATTCTTCACGAGTATCACTTTATGTCCCACAGTCTAGTCCAATCCCTGTCTGAAGAGTTGGCCTCAGAAATTGTTTTAGTTCTGGGGTGATGGAGAGACCTGGGGCCATGCTTTCCGGGGTGCCTCCAGTCTTAGGCAAACCATTAAGTCTGGTCTTCTTACTAGTATTTTGAGTTCTGCATCCCATCCTTCTAGTGCTCCATCAGGGACCCTCTGTCGTGTTCCCTGTCGGGACGTTCATTGGTGGTAGCTGGGCATGATCTAGTTCTTCTGGTCTCGGGCTGATGAAGTCTCTGGTTTATGTGGCCCATTCTGTCTCTTGGGCCAATACTTTCCTTGTGTCTTTTGTGTTCTTCATTCTCCTTTACTCCAAGTGGTTGGGACCAATTGATGCATCTTAGATGGCCGCTTGCAAGCTTTTAAGACCCCAGATGCCACTCACCAAGGTAGGATGCAGAACATTTTCTTAATAAGGTTTGTTATGCCAATTGACATAGACGTCGCCTGAAAGCATGGTCCCCAGACCCCACATTCCTGCTACTCTGTCTCTCAAAGTATTTGATTGTATTCAGGAAACTTCTTAGCTTTGGTTTAGTCCAGTTGTGCTGGCTTCCCCTGTAGTGTGTGCTGTCCTTCTCTTCACCTAAGATCATTCTTATCTACTATCTAGTTAGTGAATAACCCTCACCTTCAGGAGGAAATTTCTAGAGTGGTTTATCACTAGCCTTCACAAGAGATAGGCAACTTCATGCTGGAAAAACATCTCTTTCTTCTTCCCCATCTTACTGCACCACTGCTGCCCTTCTGCTTTGAGAACCTACACTGTTCAGTGGTTAAAAACACAACCTCTCGAATAGAACTGCTAATTACTAACTCACCATTCACGTCACCTCTCCGAGTCTGTTTTCCTATGTACAAAATGGGCATATTAATTGGACTTACCGTGTAGGGTGGCTATGAAGATTAAATCAATCCGATTTTATAACCTACTCACAACTGTGCCGACTACAGAGTAAGCGTGACATTGTGTGCTTGCATTTTTCTCACTGCCCTCTCCACTCCCGCTTTCTTTTTCCTCTTCCTCACTTTCTTGTGTTTGCTCTTCTGGCAGCCCATGATATATTCAATATTCTTCACCAACACCATAATTCAAAGTCGTCAATTCTTCAGTCTTCCTTATTCATTGTCCAGCTTTCGCACGCATATGAGGCGATTGAAAATATGATCAGGAGCACCTTAGTCCTCAAAGTGACATCTTTGCTTTTTAACATTCCCCTAGTAAAGTATAATTTGGTTGTTTCTAATATTTGGATAGTCCCATGATCAAATGGAGCCCTGGTGTCACAGTGGTTAAGAGGTCAGCTGCTAACTAAGAAGGTCGGCAGTTGGAATCCACCAGCTGCTCCTTGGAAACCCCATGGGACAGTTCTACTCTGTCCTATAGGGTTGCTATGAGTCGGAATCGACTCCTCGACAGTGGGGTTGGTTGTTTGGTTTTATGACCAAATGGGTACCTTTTACATTGATTATTGAGTAAGTCAAGTCTTTTATTTGAATAAAAAACCTGAAACCTCTTGCCATCTAGTGGATTCATGATCACTTCGACGGCACCTAACAACAACAAAATGTTCACCAATTAAAATCAATACATGTACATCTCCCTTATCCACATGGTTAGGTTCCAAAGACCAGGTCATTATGCGAAAATCGGCATTATGTGAAAATTGAGGATGACCACATCAGACACAAAATGGAGGATGACTACGTAACTGCTAAATTACGTCATTACATAACTGCCAGATTACATCATTACATAACTGCCAAACCACTGAGAATTATGGCCCAGCCCAGTTGGCATATAAACTTAACCATCACAACCAGTGTTAACTCTCGCCTCGAAACTTGGTGTTCACTACAGCCAGACATACGTCATTAACGTGCAAAATAGTAGATTTTCTACCGTTGTCGTAAATGCGAAACGTCAGATAACGAGATAGTGGATTAGTGAGAAGTAGTTATAATAAACCTTGGCCAGTGAAAACCGTAAGAATAGCAGCGGAACATTGTCTGATATAGTGCCGGAACGTGAGCCCCTCAGTGGGAAGGTACTCAAAATACGACTGGGGAGGAGCTGCCTCCTCTAAGTAGAGTCGACTTTAATGACGTGGATGGATCAAACTTTCGGGACCTTCATTTGCTGATGCAGCACAACTCAAAATGAGAAGAAACAGCTGCAAACATCTATTAATAATAGGAACGTGGAATGTAAGAAACATTAATCTAGGAAAATTGAAAGTCATCAAAAATGAAATGGAACACATAAACATCGATATCCTAGGCATTAGTGAGCTAAAATGGACTGGTATTGGCCATTTTGAATCAGGCAATCATATGGTCTACTATGCTGGGAATGACAAATTGAAGAGGAATGGCATTGCGTGCATCATCAAAAAGACAATTTCAAGATTTATCCTGAAGTACAATGCTGTCAGTGATAGGATAATATCCATACACCTGCAAGGACGACCAGTTAATACTACTATTATTCAAATTTACCCACCAACCACTAAGGCCAAAAAAGAAGAAGTTGAAGATTTTACCGACTTCTGCAGTCTGAAATTGATCAAACACGCATTCAGGATGCATTGATAATTACTGGTGATTGGAATGTGAAACCTGGAAACAAAGAAGAATCGATAGTTGGAAAATATGGCCTTGGTGATAGAAACGATGCCAGATATTGTATGGATCATAACAAATTATGGATAACATTTCGAAGAATGGAAATTCCAGAACACTTGATTGTGCTCATGAGGAACCTGTACATAGACCAAGAGGCAACCCTCTGAACAGAACAAGGGGATACTCGCTGGTTTAAAGTCAGGAAAGGTGTACATCAGGGTTGTATCCTTTCACCATACTTATTCAATCTGTATGCTGAGCAAATAATCCGAGAAGCTGGACTATATGAAGAACGGAGCATCAGGATTGGAGAAAGACTCATTAACAACCTGCGATATGCAGATGACACAACCTTGCTTGCTGAAAGTAAAGAGGACTTGAAGCACTTACTGATGAAGATCAAAGACCACAGCCCTTCAGTATGGATTACACCTCAACATAAAGGAAACAAAAATCCTCACAACTGGACCAATAAGCAACATCATGATAAAAGGAGAAACTATTGAAGTTGTCAAGGATTTCATTTTGCTTGGATTCACAGTCAACACCCATGGAAGTAGCAGTCAAGAAATCAAACAACACATTGCATTGGGCAAATCTGCTACAAAAGACCTCTTTAAAGTGTTAAAAAGCAAAGAAGTCACTTTGAGGATTAAGGTGTGCCTGACCCACGCCATGGTGTTTTCAATTGCCTCATATGAATGTGAAAGCTGGACAGTGAATAGGGAAGACTGAAGAAGAATTGATGCCTTTTAGTTATGGTGTTGCTGAAGAATATTGAATATACCATGGACTGCCAGAAGAACGAATACATCTGTCTTGGAGGAAGCACAGCTGGAATGATCCTTAGAAGGGAGGATGGCGAGACTTCATCTCAGATACGTTGGATATGTTATCAGGAGGGACCACTCCCTGGAGAAGGACATCATGTTTGATACAGTAGAGGGTCAATGAAAAACAGGAAGACCCTCAATGAGATGGATTGACACAGTGGCTGCAACGATGGGCTCAAACCTAGCAACGATTGTGAGGATGGCACAGGACGGGGCAGCGTTTCCTTCTGTTGTACATAGGGTTGCTATGAGTGGAAACTGACTCGACAGCACCTAACAACAACAGGTGTAATGAGAAAGAGGCAGCAATGTTAATTCAGGTTCTTTAAACAAAGTGTATGTACATGTTAATTTTGTGTGTGTTAAATTTTAAACTATTCCAAATTATCCTCCTCAATATTATGAGATTTCCCATATTTAAACAATTTTCTTAACATTAGAACTACAAATTTAATAAATTACGTCCAAATAATGGACTACTTATGTAGTCATTAAAATAATCAATAATAGTATATTCAATTTGAGAGTGAGAGAGAAGTATTTGTGACCTTTTAGACCAATGATCTTTAATATTCCTCTATCCTTCTCCTAAGGATTTCTGGTTGCACAATGGTTAAGCACTCGGCTACTAACCAAAAGGTTGGTGGTTCAAACCCACCAGCCATTGTCTGCTTCTGTAAAGATTACATCCTTGGAAACCCCATGGGGAAGTTCTACTCTGTCCTATAGGGTTGCTATGAATTGGAATCAACTCAACGGCAACCGGTTTAGTTCCTTTTTTGGTCATCCTTCTCCTAAGGAGCCCTGGTTTTGCATTGGTTAAGCACTTGGCTGCTAATTGAAAGTTCAGCAGTTTGAATCCACCCAGTGTCTCCTTAGAAGACCTGGCAATCAGCTCTCATAAAGATTACAGCTTAGGAAACCCTATGGGTCAGTTCCATTCTGTTATATGGGTTTACCATGAGTCGAAATTGACTCCATGGCATCTAACAACAATATCCTTCTTCTGTTCCACTTTGACGCTATTTAGTTCTGGGGGGTAGACTAGATCTCCTGTTAGAGACAGAAGAGAATTATCCTCATGCGGCGTGACAGACTGTGACACTGATCATAACCCCTGTTTTTCCTCCACAGTATTTAGCTACGTCTTGGTGTTCTTGAAGGGGCAGACATTACAGGATTCATCAGCTGCCTCTTAAAATATAATCATGTTCTTTCCAATCCTGATGATCCTGTTCAATAAAAACTTGATCTCTCTTCCCTGTGGATGACCCCTTTTCTTGAAAAAAAAGACACAGCCCAAGCATGATGGTGTTGAATGCAATGATGGCCCCATGGGGGTGGTGGGAGGACCAGTAGGGTATTCGTGGTGAAGAACGGGTTCAAATCAAGATCCTGATGCACGGCTAACCGTATAATCTCTGGCAAGTTAATCAAATTCTCAGAACACCTCAAACTTCCGATCACACACTTAAAAAAATTTTAACTTGAATTATAATTTTACATTTTTTAAAATTGCACGTTATGAGGGTTCAAAGGAACCCTGCTAGCACAGTGGTTAAAGTGCTCGCCTGCTAACCGAAAGGTCAGTGGTTCAAACCCACCAGCCGTTTCACAGGAGAAAGATGTGGCAGTCTGCTTCTGCAAAGATTATAGCCTTGGAAACCCTATGGGGCAGTTCTACTCTGTCCTATACGGTTACTGTGAGTCGGAATCGATTTGACGGCAATGGGTTTATGAGGTTCAAACCAAAAACCAAACCAGTTGCCGTTGAGTTGATTCCGACTCATGGTGACCCGTATGTGTCAGAAAAGAAGTGCGCTCCATAGGGTTTTCATGGCTGTGATCTTTCTCAAATAGACCACCAGGCCTTTCTTCTGAGGCACCCCTGAGTGGATTCGAACCACCAACCTTTAGGTTAGCAGCCGAGTACTTAACCGTTTGTGCCACTCAGGGACTCTGTTATGAGTCCTGTTGTTATTAGTTGTTGTTGAGTCGATTCTGACTCATGGCAACCCCATGTGGGCAGAGTAGAACTGCTCTATAGGGTTTTCAAGGCTATGAACTTTTGGAAGCAGATCATCAGGCCTGTCTTCCATGGAGCCACTAGGTGGGTTTGAACCACCCCCCTTTTGGTTAGTGGTGAAGTGCAAACCATTTGCACCACCCAGAGACATCTACGAGTGTACAGGTAGGTGAATTTTTACAAACTAAACACTTCATATAATTGACAAACATATTTAGAAACAGATCATTTCTGGTCCCCCAGAAGCTACCTGCATGCTCTCTTCCAGGCCCTACCCGCCAAGGTTAACCACTGCCCTGATTTCTGACAGGATAGATTAGACTAGTCTATTTTTGTACTTCATGTAAATTGAATCATACCCTGTGTTTGGCTTCTTTCTTTCTTTTTAAAAAATTTGTATTTATTTATTTATGTTGTTGAGAATATACACAGCAAAACATATACCAATTCAACAGTTTCTACATGTACACTTCAGTGACATTGATTACATTCTTCCAGTTGTGCAACCATTCTCATCTTCCTTTTCTGAGTTGTTCCTCCTCCATTAACATAAATTCTCTGCCTCCGAAGGTTCCTATCTTATCTGTTGTCAGTTTGATCCCATATAGATCTTAAAAGAGCACAATGCTCAAGGCAGACATTCTTTGCTAGTTAAGATAAAGTATTGTTTGGTTTTAAGAAGACTTCGGGGGATATATTTGGTTTAAGGTTTAAAGATTATCTCAAGGCAATAGTTTCAAGGGTTCCTCCAGCCTCCAGAAAGTCTGGAGTCCCTGAGAATTTGAAATTCTGTTCTGCATTTCCCCCCTTTTGATCAGGAATCTTCTATAGAACCTTTGGTCAAGACATTCAGTAATGGTAGCCACGCGTCATCCAGTTCTTGTTCTGGTCTCATGGCAAAGGAGGCAGTTGTTCATGGAGGCAATTAGCCACACATTTCCATTTCCTCCTCCTATTCCTGACTTTCCTTCTTCCTCTGTTGCTCCAGGCAAATAGAGACCAATTGTGCCTTGGATAGCCACTGTATCTGGATTCTTTCACTCAAACCTTTGAGTGTGACATTCATTTAGATTGTTGTGTGGTGATGTAGAGTTTTCATTCTCATTGATGTATAATTCTCCACTGTGTGAATGCACCACAATTAACTCACCCACGTTGCTCTTGAGGGGTATTAGGCTGGTCTTCATCTGGGAATATTATGAGCAGCACTGCTAAGGACATTCTGCTACATGTCTTTGGTGAATGTACCTACTAAGATACAGAAATAAATTGTAGAAAACACAACTAACCATTTGGGGTTAAAATTTACACAACTAGCTACAAAAGATGGACCCTGATAGAATGGGAGAAGAATGTGGAACAAAAACTCAAATTCCTAAAAACAAAACAAAACAAAAAACCAGAATTACTGGGCTGGTTGAGACTGGAGGACTCGCCAAGACTATTATCCTAAGATACTTTTCAAGCTTTGATTCAAAACTAACCCTTGAGGTCAACTTGTAGCCAAATAACACATTGGCTCAAAAAATAACCCGTAAGTACTGTGGTCCTTGAAAAAAATCACCTACATGCGACCAAAGATCAACAATTACTTTAAAACAAAGATGAGCTTGTAAGGGGGCAGGGAAACTAGATTAATGGAAATGGAATAACCAGAATAGAAATAATGAGAATGTTCACATGCCTTGTGAAGAATGTAACCAATGTCACTGAGCAACTTGTGTAGGAATTGTTGAATGGGGACCTAAACTGCTGTGTAAACCTTCACTGAAAACACAATAAAATATTATTTAAAAAATATACACAATCAATAACCCATGTTTCTTCTATGCATTTGTTATCATTAGGTTATGTCAAGTCAATTTTGACTCATAGCGACCCCATGTGACAGAGTAGAACTGCCCCATAGGGTTTTCTAGGCTGTGATCTTTATGGAAGCAGATCACCAGGTCTTTCTTCTGTGGAGCCGCCTAGTGGGTTCAAACTGCCAACCTTTCTGTTAGCAGCCTAGTGCTTAACCATTGTGCTACCATGACTCCTTCATGTTTTTTAAGGCCTTTTTAAACTTAAATGAATTATAACCAATTGCTATCAAATTGATTCCAACTTATGGCGACCCCATGTGTGTCAGAGTAGAACCATGCTCCATAGGGTTTTCAGTGAATGATTTTTTGGAAGTAGCTTGCCAGGCCTTTCTTCCAATGCACCTCTGGGTGGACTCAAACCACCAACCTATCGGTTAGCAGCCAAGCATGTTAACTATTTGTACCACCCAGGGACTCCTAAATGAGTTATACAATACCCTTTGTCATGTGACCTGATCTTCATTTAAATATACACTATGGAGGTTTGCTGTGTGAATACCTAGCTCTCCCTCGCCTCTCTTGATGCTTTTACTACATTTCATAATACAGGTCTACCATTCTCCTGTTGTGGTTTTCAGCTGCTGTCAAGTCAATTCTAACTCAAGGTGATCTTATGTACAATGGAACGAAGCATTGCCCACTTCTGTGCTATCCTCATAATTGCCAGCATGTTTGAGTACATTGTTGCAGCTATTGTGCCAGTCCGTATCACTGAGGGTCTTCCACACCCTCGTTGGTCCTCTACTTCACCAAACATGATGCCCTTCTCTAGAGACTTGTTCCTCCTGATATGTGTCCAAAGCAAGTGAGTCAGACAACGTTCTGTTGTGATTCATAATGTTTTCATTGGCTAATTTTCAGAAGTAGATCACCAGGCCTTTCTTCCTAGTCTGTCTTAGTCTGGAAGCTTCACTGAAACCTGTCCACCATGGGTGTTATGGATTGAATTATGTCCCCCAAAAATGTGTATCAACTTGGCTAGGCGGTGATTCCCAGAATTGTGTGGTTGTCCTCCATTTTGTGATCTGATGTGATTATACAACGTGTTGTAAATCCTAACGTCTATGAATTTAATGAGGCAGGATTAGAGGCAGTTACATTAAGGAGGCAGGACACAACCTACAGGATTAGGTTGTATCTTGAGTCAATCTTTTTTGAGATGTAAAAGAGAGAAGCAAGCAGAGAGGAGAGGGATCTCATTACCATCAAGTAAGAAAAGCCAGGAGTGGAGTGCATCCGTTGGACTCAGGGTCCCTGTGCTGAGAAAATCCTAGACCTAGGGGAAGATTGATGACAAGGACCTTCCTCCAGAGCCAACAGAGAGAGAAAGCCTTCCTTTGGAGCTATGCCCTGAATTCGGATTTCTATCCTCTTAGGCTGTGATAGAATAAATTTCTGTTTGCTAAAGCCATCCACTTGTGGTATTTCTGTTATAGCAGCATGAGATAACTAAGACAATGGTTGACCTACTGGTATTTGAAATACCAGTTGCACAGCTTCCAGTGTCACAGCAACATGCAAGCCAGTACAGTACGACAGACCGATAGACGGGTGGTCATTTCACAGGTAAAGTACAATTTGGTTGTTTTTAATAGTTTGATATTAGACCAAATGGGTACCTTCTCCACTGATCTATGAAAAAGTTAAGTTTTAAAAAAAATTGACTATATCCAATAAGCAGTTTGATATACAGGTAGGGAACTCACAGAATGATCTGAGCTGAAGATAGAGACCCCTATGACAGATACATTTCTTCTGCACTTCTGTGACAAGATGTATATATTTCTATCATATTAATGACTACTGAAATCACATAATTACTCTTCTGTCTCGTCTACTAGACTGTGCATGCATTGGTAGCGTAGATCATTTGTTTTCACCTTTCTGTCTCAAATGCCCAACAAGCAATTATAATAATAGCTAACTATGATTGAGAGCTTAGTATTTACAAGGTGCTATTCTTACAGCCATCGATTTATTTAATCCTCACAACTCCATAAACTATTAGTAGTATTATCCTCATATCATAGAAGAGGAAATTAAAACTAAGAGTCAGCAGGTAAATTTCCTGAAGTCACACTGCTAGTAAAATAGACACTAAAATATATAGTCTGTTCAATAGCCCATGCTTGTAAATATTATGTTACTTTACCAAAAGAAAAACAAAACAAACAAAAAAAATTTGAATAGCCGAGTGGAATATGCTGAGCTGGAGGGTATAAGTACGTTCAACTTTAGCAGTTACCGACAAACCCACAGGCCAGGAAGATGACCCAGGTCTTAGCATCTTAACCTGTCCCCCTGTGTTCAGAGACATGACCCAACCCAAGGGAGGATTCCAATAACTAATGGTGGAAATAAAGGAAGACTTCCTTTCTGTTAGCAGAAACTGTTGGGATGTTAACTGAAGATGCTTACATCTTGTTCCTTACCCTGAAGAAAAAGCCCACCATAAAGAACAATGACATCCTCATCCAAGCTACACAGCATGGATGCACCTTGAAAACATTATACTGGGTAAGATTAGTCAATCACAGGTGGATAAATATTGTATGAAGTACCTAGAATAGGCACAGGTATAGAGATCAAAGTTTAGTAGTGGTTACTGGGGGCGGGAGAGACGAGGGAAAGGGGATCATTGTTTAGGTACCATAGATTTCAAGCTTATGAGGATGGAAAGTTCAGCAATGGATGTTGGTGACGGTTGCACAACATGACTGATGTCATTGGTTTTATTGAACTGTGCACGTGCAAAGCGTTGAATTGGCAAATGTTGTGTTCTTTATATTTTTATAACAATAAAAATGAAAGAAAAAGGGAGAAAGAAAGAAAGAAAAAAGCCCATATGTAGTAGGAGAGAATGAAGCTACTTGGAGTTCTACCACTGCCTTAGGGATCCCTGGATGGTGCAAACATTTAAGTGCTTGACTACTAGCTGAAAGGCTGGCGATTTGAACCCACTCAGAGGCGCCTCGGAAGACAGGCCTGGTGATCTGTTTACGAAAGGTGACAGCCTTGAAAGTCCTATGGAGCTGCTGTACTCTGCACACATGGGGTTGCCATGAGCCAGAATCGACTCAACGGCAACTAACAACAACATCGCCTTTTGGATATTTGAGCCAATAAAGTCTCTTTTTTTGCTTAATTCTACAAGTTACATCCCAAAAGTCCCATTCCCAGTCTGCTCGGGATCTTTCCCATAAATGGAACTTCATATTGGGCATAAGATGCCTGTGAATGGGGCAGAGGGAGAGAGAGACAGCAGAAGACCGTGTTCCCGCTGGAGAACATTCACTGTTCCGATCCAATTCCTATACAGTGAGTACCCACTGAAGGTCAGGCCACATATAAAATCTTCCTAAATCCCATCGCCTTCAAATATGGCAAATTGATACTTGAATTATGCGAGGGAACTGAACCTAGAGAGTTAACATAACTTCCCATGCTTAGCCCAGTTGTAAGTGGAAATCTTAGGTGAAAATGCAGATCTTCTGACGATTCTGCAAGCTTTTGTTTCGACTTCTAGATCTTTAGCGTCTCAATTATAAAAGCAGACAGTGTGCCTGTCTTGCTTGTTGTTCTACTAGGCAAAGATGTAGACTTATTTCCTGAGCGGCAAAAGAAGGCAGAAATTGGTTTAATGAGTAATGGCTTTAAAAAGATGGATTTTAGTTCATCATAGAAGAAAGAGACTCTGAACAATTGTTGTTGTGTGCCGTCAAGTCAATTGCCAGTCATAGCGACCCTATAGGACAGAGTAGAACTGCCCCATAGGGTTTCCTAGTCTGGAAGGAGCCCTGGAGAAGCAGCAGTTAAACACCTGACTGCTAACTGAAAGATGGGAGGTTCAAACCCATCAGCAGCTCTGAGGGAAAAAAGACCTGGGACCTGCTCCTGTAAAGATTAAACCAAAAAAACCAAACCCGTCGCCATCAAGTCGATTCTGACTCATAGCGACCCTGTAGGACAGAGTAGAACTGCCCCATAAGGTTTCCAAGGCTGTAATCTTTACAGAAGCAGACTGCCACTTCTTTCTCCTGTGGAGCGGCTGGTGGGTTCAAACTGATGACCCTTCATTTAGCAGCTGAGTGCTTAACCACTGTGCCACCAGGGCTCCATCCTGTGAAGATCACAGCCTAGAAAACCTATGGGGCAGTTCTACTCTGTCACATGGGGTCTGTATAAGTCAGAGTCGACTGGACGGTAGCCAACAACAACAACGTTAAAAAAAAAAAGAGACTCCTAACAGTTACGGCTCCCTCAAAGAAAAAAACAAAAAACAGTTACCATCAAGTCGACTTCGACTGATGGCGACCCCATGAGTGTCAGAGTAGAACTGCTCTCCATAGTGTTTTGAATAGTTAATTTTTCAGAAGTAGATCACCAGGACTTTCTTCCAAGGCGCCTCTGGGTGGACTTGAACCATCAACCTTTCAGTCAGCAGCATCACCCAGGCACTCCTGTGAGAAAGCAGAAGTCCTTTATCACTGGAAGATTCTCAGAGCTTCTACCCAGAACTACAGATGGAATCTCTGTAAATTTAGTAAGATAAGAACATAATAGCCTTTGGATCTCAAAACTTTGTCATACTCTGTATATTGATGGGAGCAGTATGCATGCCATTAAGATTAATAAGGCGGGAAGCAGAGTTCAGTACTTTGTTCTGTATTTCAGGTGCCTGAACATTTTGTTGGAAGCGGATACACGTGTATCCTTGTGAGGAACTCAGGTGCCATTAAATGGAACACTGCTGGCTCCTGGGGCAAAAGATGGCCTCAGTCTCTTCTCCCTCCCTCCCACCACCTGCTCAAATGTTTGCACTCACCTGTTCTCCTCCAGCAGGAATACCTGCAGATTCTGGGGGCAAAGTCATTGGCATCAAAGACTTCAGAAACTCTCGATTTCATACAGATGCAACAGTTTTATTTGTTCGTTTTCATATATGTGTTTACAGGATTGTATAGATAAGAGACGAACCCTAGTGGCGCAAGGGTTAAACGCTCCGCAGATCACCCAGAGGTTGGTGGTTGGAACCCACCCAGCGGATCCTGGGGAGAAAACCCCTGGCGATCTGCTCCCATAAAGATTACAGTCTAGGAAACCCTATGGGGCAGTTCTACTCTGTTAGGTGGGATCACTGAGTCGGAATCCACTGGATGGCACCCAACAACAGATCGGAGAGCAGTTCTGAATTCTGTGCTGAGAACTTACCATTTCTGGCATCGTCCTCTCTTGCACCTTAAAGAATCTGTTGTTGGCAGCCGTGGACTTGGCCTGCAGTTCACGAACAATGGAATAAAACTCTGCTCGGTCCTGCGCCATCCCCACGATAGGCTGCAGATAGGACTGTTGTGAACCATAGGGTTTTCCATTGGCTGATTTTCGTAAGTAGATCGCCAGGCCTTTTTTCTAGTCCATTTTAGTCTGGAAGCTCTGCTGAAACCTGTTCGGCACCAAAAAACCAAAACCGAACCCATTGCCGTCGGGTGGATTCCGACTCATAGCGACCCTCTAGGACAGAGTAGAACTGTCCTATCGGGTTTCCAGGGAGCGGCTGGTGGATTCGAACTGCCATCCTTTCACCACCCGGACTCCATAGCGACACACAAACCTCCACTCACAGAGGGGTGGGGGCTGCGCATGAGGTGCACTGGCCAGGAATCGAACTTGAGTCTCCCGCATGGAAGGTGAGAATTCTGCCGCTGAACCACCACTAGCCCCTTTAAGGAGTCTTGAACCCTAGATACCCTCCAGGGATGTGTGAGATTCTGAGTAGTGTTAATGTCCGCTTGTTACAATGAGTTTGACGGCTCTCAGCCGATAGGAAAGATTCGTGATGCTCTGGAAGGAGCAGTGTAGCATGAGATGAAAGAGCATTGTATTAGATTCCGGGGCTGCAGGATCAAATTGCCACCAACTAGGTGGCTTAAAACAACAGAAATGTATTCTCTCATATGTCTGGAGGCTAGGAGTCTGAAATCAAAGTGTTGGCAGGACCGAGCTCCCTCAGAAGGCTCCAGGGGAGAACACTTCCTGGCTTCTTCCAGCATCTGGTGGCTCCAGGCTTCTTCAGCTTGTGGCTGCAGCCCTCCAATCTCTACCCCCGTCTTCATGGGATGTTCTTCCCTGGGTCTCCGGGTGTCTTTTCCTGTCTCTTATAAGGGCACTCTCATTGGATTTAAGACCCACCTGGGTAATCCAGAATGATCTCATCTTGAAGTCCTTCCCTTAAAATGACATCTGCAAAGACCCTTTTCCCAAATAATGTCTCGCTCACAGGTTCCAGGGCTTAGGACACAGACATATCTTTTCGAGGGCCACCATTCAACCCACTACATACACTGAGTCTGGCAAGTGACTACCTGGGTTAAACCCCACCTCTGCCACTTAGCAGCCGTGTGACTTAGTAAAACTCTTGCTGTTGTTTTGTGCTGTAGAGTGGATCCCACCTCTTAGAGACCCTATAGAACAGAGTAGAACTGCCCCACAGGATTTTCAAGGTTGTAAATCATTAGGGAAGCAGATAGTCAGGTCTTTCTCCCCTGGAGCCACTGGTGAGTTTGAACCACGGACCTTTCTGTTAGCAGCGGGGTGCTTAACCATTACATCACCAGGGCTCCTTGTAAAGCCCGAAACCACTCTAAAATTGCATTTCTCTAACTAAAATAGAGATAAATACTAGTGCTTTAATTTAAATTGCCTCATACACGTGCGAAAGCTGGACAATGAATAAAGAAGACCGAAGAATTGATGCCTTTGAATTATGGTGTTGGTGATGAATATTGAATATGCCATGGACTGCCAGAAGAATGAACAAATCTGTCTTGGAAGAACTACAGCCAGAGTGCTCCTTAAAAGCAAGGATGGCAAGACTTCGTCTCATGTACTTTGGACATGTTATCAGGAGGGACCAGTCCCTGGAGAAGGACATCATGCTTGGTAAAGTAGAGGTTGAGCGAAAAAGAGGAAGACCTTCAACGAGATGGGTTGACACAGTGGCTGCAATAATGGGCTAAAACATAGCAATGATTGTGAGGATGACGCAGGACCTGGCAGTGTTTCGTTCTGTTGTATGTAAGGTTGCTGTGAGTTAGCGCTAACTTCACTGCAACTAACAACAACAAATATGTCTTTGTGGAATGGGGGTCAGCTGTCAAAACAACTGCCCATTATTGTATTAGCTGCTATCGAGTTGGACCCCGACTCATGGTGATCACATGCACAACAGAAAGAAACTCTACCCAGGCCTGCACCATCCCTGTGATTGGTTGTGGATCTGACTGTTGTGATCCATAGGGTTTCCATTGGCTGATTTTTGGAAGCAGATTGCCAGGCCTTTCTTCCTAGTTTCTCTTGGTTTGGAAATTCCACTGAAACCTGTTCAGCATCATAGTGACACGCAAGCCACCACTGACAGAAAGATGGTGGCTGCACCTCAGGTGCGTTGGCTGGAAATGGAACCCAAGTCTCCCACGTGGAAGGCAAGAATTCTACCACTGAACCACCCACACCAAAAACAAAACCCATGCTATTCAGTCGATTTCAACTCATGGCGACCCCATGTGTGTCAGAGTAGAACTGCCCCATAGGGTCTTCTTGGCTGTAATCTTTACAGAAGGAGTCCAAGTGGCACAGTGGTTAAAGGCACACCAGCTAACGGAAGGTCCGCAGTTGGAACGCACCAGCCGCTCCACAGAAGAAAAGACCTGGAACTCTGCTCTCAGAGATTATTGCTGCTGTTGTTAGGTGCCATCCAGTCGTTTTGACTCATTACCTGTTGCGACTGAGTCAGGTGTGACTCACAGAGCTGCCCCATGGGGTTTTCAAGGAGACGGTAGTGGATTCGAACTGCTGACCTTTTGGTTAGCAGCCGAACGCCTAACCACAGCGCCACCAGGGCTACCCTCCAACAAAAGGCCATCCATTAAGGAAACTGCGCTTCACTATATGGACAGCAGAGGGCGATGTTGAACTATGCATGAATCTTGTAACTCACCCCAGCCCATCAACCCTGTAGGGAAAGGCGTAGAAGTTAGCAGTCCCTATCTAAACAAAGCGACTCTAAGAACGCAAAAATGAGATTCAAACACACACACACATACCGCAGAAGAAAAAAAAAAGTAAAGTAAAACGCCAAGGGAAATGAGATATCCTTGAATAAGTGTTTGGGGATAGGAAAATCGCCTTGAATCAGAAATTCATGCTATTGGGGAAGTCCAAACCAAAAACCCATCGCGGTGGAGTGGATTCCAACTAATAGCGACCCCACAGAACAGAGTAGAACCGCACCATCGGGTTTCCAAGGAGCGGCTGGTGGATCGGAACTGCCGACCTTTTTGGTTAGCAGCCGTAGCTCTTAACCACTGCACCACCAGGGCTCTGGGGAAATCCAAAGACAAAGAAGAAAATGTAAGTGCTGGGAAGGAAGAAAACATTTAAAACTTAACTTAAAATTAAAAAAAATAAATATTTAAAAAGTTTATATGCAACAGGAAGTGAGTGAGCGGCCATTTAGGTTGGCTAGGTATATAAAAAGTAGTCCTGGTCGAGCAGTGGTTAAGCACTCAGCTGCTAACTGAAATGACGGTGGTTTGAAGCCCACAGAGGCTCCGCAGGATAAAGACCTGGCAATCTTCTTCCTTAAAGATTACAGCCTAGGAAACTCTATGGGCAGTTTTACTCTGTCCTACAGGGTCGCTATGAGTCAGAATTGACTTGATGGCGATGGGTTTGGTTTTATTTAGATCTATAAATCTTCTCTGAGGCTGAAATAATTAAGCTGAGACTTTAAAGAGAAGGAGTTAGCCAGGTGAATAACTGTGAGAAACGCTTTCCAAGCTGAGGGAACATCCAGTGCCAACGCCTAGAGGCCGAAACGATCTTGGAACAGATTGAAAACCCTGTGGTTGGAGCACTACTCTACTTTGACACACATGGGGTCGCCGTGAGTCAGAGTTGACTCCACGGCAGCTGTTTTTTTTTTTTCCTTAGGGAAGGAGTGTTGTGCAATGATGAGATGGTTTGTGTTTTCTTCCATTTTGTGGTGCCATAAAAGAGAGAAGGAAGGCTAAACACAAAAAACGTGTTGCCGTCTCTAACTCCCGGCAACCCTGTGTGTTACAGAGCAGAACTGTGATCCACAAGGGTTTTTGTTTTTGTTTTTTTAATTTTACTTTGGATGAACGTTTACAGACCAGACTAGCTTCTCATTAAACAGTACATATATTGTTTTATGACATTGGTTAACAACCCCACGACATGTCAACACTCTCCCTTCTCGACTTTGGATTCCCTATTGCCAGATTTCCTGTCCCCTCCTGCCTTCCAGTCCTTGCGCCTGGGCTGGTGTGCCCCTTTAGTCTCGTTTTGTCCTGTGGGCCTGTCTAATTTTTGGGTAAAAGGTGAACCTCCAAAGTGACTTCATCAGTGAGCTAAAAGGGTGTCCGGGGGCCATGCTCTCAGGGTTTCTCCAGTCTCTGTCAGGCCAGTAAGTCTGTTTTTTTTTTTTGAGTTAGAATTTTGTTCTACATTTTTCTCCAGCTCTGTCCGGGACTTTCTATTGGGATCCTTGTCAGAGCAGTCAGTGGTAGTAGCCGGCACCACCTAGTTGTACTAGACTTAGTCTGGTGGAGACTGCAATAGTTGTGGTCCATTAGTCCTTTGGACTAATCTTTCCCTTGTGTCTTTAATTTTCTTCATTCTCCCTTGCTCCTGAAGGGGTGAGACCAGTGGAGTATCTTAGATGGCCGCTCACAGGCTTTTAAGACCCCACAACGCTACTCACCAAAGTAGAATGTAGAACATTTTCTTTATAAACTATGTTATGCCAGTTGAGCTAGATGTTCCCTGAGACCATGGTCCCCCCAGCCCTCAGCCCAGTAATTCGGTCCCTAAAGGAGTTTGGATTTGTCCATGGAGCTTCCATGACCTTACCCTGAAAAAATTGTGCTGTCTTCCCCAGTATTGTGTACTGTCTTAGCCTTCACCAAAGTTACCACTCATCTATTGTGTATTTAGTGTTTTTCCACCCCTCCCTCATAACCATCAAAGATTGTTTCTTTTTGTGTGTAAATATTTCCGCGACTTTTTATAGTAGTGGTCTCAAACTGTATTTGTCCTTTTGTGATTGACTTATTTCACTCAGCATAATGCCCTCCAGATTCATCCATGTTGTGAGGTGCTTTGCAGATTCATCGTTTTTCTTTATCTTTACATAGTACTCCATTGTGTGTATGTACCGTAGTTTGTTTATCCATTCATCTGTTGATGGGCATCTAGGTTGTTTCCATCTTTTTGCTATTGTGAACAACGCTGCCGTGAACATGAGTGTGCATATGTCTATTTGTGTGACGGCTCTTATTTTTCTAGGATATATTCCTAGGAGTCAGATTGCTGGATCATATGGTATTTCTATTTCCAGCTTTCTAAGGAAGTGCCATATAGTTTTCCAAAATGGTTGTGCCATTTTGCATTCCCACCAGCAGTGCATAAGAGTTCCAATCTCCCTGCAGCCTCTCCAACATTTGTTATTTTCTGTTTTCTTGACTTGTGGCAGTAATGCCAGGGTGAGATGGTATCTCATTGCGGTTTTGATTTACATTTCTCTAATGGCTAGTGATCTCAAGCATTTCATGGGTCTGTTAGCTGCTTGAATATCTTCTTTGGTGAAGTGTCTGTTTATTTCCTTTGCCCATTTTTAAATTGGATTATTTGTCTTTTGTTGTAGAAGTGTTGGATTTTCTTACAGATTTTAGAGATTAGACCTTTGTCTGACTTGTAATGTCCAAAAAAATTTTCCCAGTCTGTAGGTTCTCCTTTCACTCTTTTGGCGAAGTCTTTTGATGAGCGTAAGTGTTTAATTTTTAGAAGATCCCAGTTATCTAGCTTATCTTCTGGAGTTTGTGTATTGTTGGTTATGGTTTATATCCTGTTAATGCTGTGTATTAGGGCCTCTAGCATGTATCCTATTTTTCTTCTATGAACTTTATAGTTTTTGGCTTTATGTTTAGGTCTTTGATCCATTTTGAATTAGTTTTTGTATATGGTATGAGGTATAGGTCCTGTTTCATTTTTTTTGCAGACGGACATCCAGTTTGACAGCACCATTTGTTAAAAAGACTGTCTTTTCCCCATTTGATGGACTTAGGGCACTTGTCAAAGATGAGGTGACCATAGGTGGATAGATTTACAACTGGGTTCTCAATTCTGTTCCATTGGTCAATGTATCTGTCATTGTTTACCGTAGCTGTATAGTAGGTTCTGAGGTCAGGTAGTGTGAGTCCTCCTACTTTCTTCTTCTTCAATAGTGCTTTACTTATCCGGGGCTTCTTCCTTTTCCATATAAAGTTAATGATTAGTTTTTCCATCTCTTTCAAGAATGTTGTTGGTATTTGTAAATTGCTTTGGCTAGAATTGTCATTTTCACAATATTGAGTCTACCTATCCACGAGCATGATATGTTTTTCCATTTATGTAGATCTCTTTTGGTTTCTTGCAATAGTGTTTTGTAGTTTTCTTTGCATAGGTCTTTTACATCCCCGGTTAGATTTATTCCTAAGTATTTTATTTTTTAAGGGGCTATTATAAATGGAATTATTTTCCTGATTTCCTTTTCATCGTTCTCTCTATTGGTGTATAGGAATCCAACTGATTTTTGTATGTTTATCTTGTGTCCTGCTATTCTGCTGAATCTTTCTATTAGTTCCAGTAGTTCTCTTGTGGAGTCTTTTGGGTTTTCTATATATAGTATCATATCATCTGCAAACAGGGACAGTTTAACTTCTTCATTACCAATTTGGATGCCCTTTATTTCTTTCTCTTGCCTTATTGCTCTAGCTAGAACTTCCAGCACAATGTTAAATAGGAGTGGTGATAAAGGGCATCCTGGTCTTGTTCCTGTTCTCAAGGGGAATGTTTTTAGCCTCTCTCCATTAAGAATGATGTTGACCTTTGGTTTTGCATAGATGCCCTTTATTATGTTGAGAAATTTCCCTTCTATACCTATTTTGTTGAAAGTTTTTGGCAGGAATGGGTGTTGGACTTTGTCAAATGCCTTTTCTGTGTCAATAGAGATGATCATGTGATTCTTTTCTTTCCTTTTACTTATGTGGTTTATTACATTGATTGATTTTCTAATGTTGAACCATCTTTGCATACCTGGTATGAATCCTACTTGGTCGTGGTGTATTATTTTTTTTGACATGATTCTGAATTCTATTGAGTAGAATTTAGTTGAGAATTTCTGCATCTATATTCATGAGAGATATTGATCTGTAATTTTCTTTTTTGGTGGTGTCTTTCCCTGTTTTTGGTATCAGAGTTATGCTGGCTTCATAGAATGAATTCGGAAGTGTTGCTTCCTTTTCTATGTTCTGGAATAGTTTGAATAGTACTGGTATAAGTTCTTCTCTGAATGTTTTGTAGAATTCTCCAGTGAAGCCATCTGGGCCAGGGCTTTTTTTTGTTTGTTTTGCTGGGAGTTTTTTTTTTTTTTTTTTAATTACCTTTTCCATCTCTTCTCTTGTTATGGGTCTGTTCAGATTTTCAACATCACTTTGTGTTAGTTTGGGTAGGTAGTGTGTTTCTAGATATTTATCCATTTTCTCTAGGTTTTCAAATTTGTTGAAGTATAGTTTTTCATAATAATCTGTTATGATCCTTTTTATTTCGGTTGAGTCTGTTGTAATGTCCCCCATTTCATTCCTTATTTGAGTTATTTGCATCCTCTCCTGTTTTTCTTTTGTCAGTCTGGCCAGTGGTTTGTTAATTTTCTTGATCCTTTCAAAGAACCAGCTTTTGGTTTTGTTGATTCTTTCTATTGTTTTTCTATTCTCTATTTTATTTATTTCTGCTCTGATCTCTATTATTCATTTCTTCTGGTGTCTGTGGGCTTTTTTTTTGCTGTTCACTTGCTATTTATTTGAGTTGTGTAGTTAATGTTTTGATTTCATCCCTTTATTCTTTTTTGATGTGTGCATCTATTGCTATAAATTATCCTCTGAGGACTGCGTTTGCTGTGTCCCAAAGGTTTTGGTATGATGTGTTTTCATTCTCATTTGATTCTAGGAATTTTTTTATTCCATCTCTGATTTCTTCTATTACCCCGTGGTTTGTAAGCAGGGTGTTATTCAGTTTCCATGTAACTGATTTTTTTTTCTTGCTCTTCCTGTTGTTAATTTCTACCTTGATGGTGTTGTGGTCAGAGAAGATACTTCGTATTATGTCAATGTTTTGGATATTGTTGAGGGTTGCTCCATTGCCTAAGATGTGGTCTATTCTGGAGAACGTTCCATGTGCTTTGGAAAAGAATATGTACTTTGCAGCTGTTGGGTGGAGTGTTCTATATATGTCTGTGAGGCCAAGTTGGCTGATTGTGCCCTTTAGGTCTTCTGTATCTTTGTTGAGTTTCTTTCTAGATGTTCTGTCCTTTACTGAGAGTGGTGTGTTGATGTCTCCTACTATTATTGTGGAACTGTCAATTTCTCTTTTCAGTGCTGTTAGAGTTTGTTTTATGTATTTTGGAGTCCTATCATTGGGTGCTTAGATGTTTATTATTGTTATGTCTTCATGATGCATAGTCCCCTTAATCATTATATAGTGTCCTTCTTTGTCTTTTATGTTGAATTTTATTTTAAAGTCTATTTTATCTGAGATTAGTATTGCCATTCCTGCTCTTTTTTGGTGACTGTTTACTTGATATATTTTTTTCTATCATTTGATTTTTAATAAATTCACGTCTTTGTTTCTAAGGTGTGTCTCTTGTAGACAACATATTGATGGATACTGTTTTTTTTATCCATTCTGTCACTCTCCATCTCTTTATGGGTGCAATTACACCATTTACATTCAGTGTAATTATTGATAGGTATGAGTTTATTGCTGTGATTTTGTAGTGCTTTTTTTTGTGATGCTGAAGTTTTCTTTGTTCCTCTTACTCTCCTGTGCTTAATTCCTTTAGTTTGTGGATTTTTTTTTGTAGGTTTTGTTTTTACTGAGACTTTATGTTTTGCTTCTTTATTTTGATGAGTAGGTTGTTAACTTTCTCTGTGGTTACCTTGAACTTTACCCTTATCTTTTGAGGTTTGAACCAGTCTATTATTACTTGGTATCACCTTGCCTTCCTCTCCATTAGAAGGTGCTATACCTACACCATTTATTCTCTCTTTTATTGTTCTGGTGTTGTTGTCATTTACAGATTAACCTCTCTGGTTTCCTGTTGTAATTCTTTGGGTTTTGGATAGTCCTTGAGAGTTCATTTCCTAGGTTGGTATTTGGCTGGTAAGAGCCTGTGTCCTAGAATCAGCCTGTGGTCTGATGTTGTTTGTTCTCAGATCAAAGGACTCCCTTTAATAATTCTTGTAAGTTTGGCTTGGATTTTACATAGTGCCTTAATTTATGTTTATTGGGAAATGTCCTAATTTCACCATCATATTTGAAAGAGAGTTTTGCAGGATATATTATTCTTGGCTGACAGTTTTTTATTTCAAGGTTTTATATATGTCATCCCATTTCCGTCTTGCCTGTGTGGTTTCTGTGGAATAATCTGAGCTTAGTCTTATTGCTTCTCCTTTGTATATGACTTTCTGTTTTTCTTGAGCTGCTCTCAGGATTCTTTGTCTTTGGTTTTAGCGAGTGTGATTATGATATACCTTGGTGATTTTCTTTTGGGGTCTATCCTATATGAGGTTTGTTGAGCTTCTCGGATGGTCAGCTTTTCATTTTTCATGATTTTGGGGAAGTTTTCTGTCAGCAGTTCTTCAATGATCCTCTCTGTGTTTTCTGTTTTCTCTTCCTGTTCTGGAACTCTGATCACTTGCAGATTTTTGCTTTTGATTGTATCCCACATAATTCTCAGAGTTTCTTCATTTTTCTTTGTTCTTTTTTCGGATTTTTCCTCAAAGAGAGTTGTATCCAAGTGTTTGTCTTCAATTTCACTGATCCTGTCTTCCATCATTTCAAACCTGCTCCTCAACCCTTTGATGACACTGTCCATTTCTGAAATCTTGTTGTCTGTCTTTTGGATTTCTAATTGTTGTTTTGTATGGTTTGTAGTTGTGAATTTATTTTGGCATTTTGTTCCTGTATTATTTTCTGAATTCTTCCATTTTTTTTGTCTGTATTTTCCATGAGTTTGTCTATTTTGTCCTCATTTTTGTCTGCTTTTTGCTTCAACTCTTGGATAGCTCTGAATATTAGAGATTTGAATTCTCTATCAGGTAGTTCTAGTGACTTTTCTTCCACTGAAAAGTCATCTGGTGTTTTATTTTGGATGCCTACTGGAACCATCCTGTCCTGTTTTTGTATGTGTTTTCGTATTGTCTGCTGTCTTTGGGCTTCAGTAGTTATTTTCCTTGTTTATTGATTGTAGGTTTGTTTGTTTCATACTGATTTTTTTTGTTTTATTTGGTTATGTCTGAGCAGGCGGTCTGTGCATTATTTGTTGTTTGCTCGTTTGTGGGCATGATAGTTTTCACTTCATTCTCCACTGGGCAGCGTCAGTCACTCAGGTGTAGTGCAACAGGGTAGGTCCATTTGAAGGGGAGCTGCTGGGATGAGTTGTTTGTGACACATACTAGGGCCAACGGGGGGGGGGGGGCAGGAATCAGTGCAGGGAAGGTTCTGGTAGGCTGTGCCTGTGTTGCTCAGGGGTGTGATGTTCAGTGCACAGTGCAGGTAGGCAGGAAGGAGGGAGGAGATTGTGGTGTGTGGAGCTAAGATCGTTATGGGAAGGAGGAGAGAGAGGAGAGAGGAACAGGGCCAAAAGCATACAAACAAACAAAGAAAAAAGAGTTCTAAGGGAGCTTGCCATTGGAGTGGAGAGATGAGAGCTAAGAAATGGAGAAAAACAAAAAGAGAAAAAGAAAAAGAGTAAAAAAAAAAAATGAATAATTAAAAATTAGAAAAGAAAAGCCCCCAGGGATCCCACCAGTGCAGCTGCAAGGACTGGGGAAGTTGCTCCCAGGCCGTGAAGTACAGCCTCGCTAGAGGGGGTAGAGGTGTTACACAGTTCCAGGTATTCAGGAGACAGGAAGAGAAGGTAAGTATAGAGAGACAAGAAACTGAAAAGTGAAGAAAGACAAAAAAGAAAACAGAGAGAAAAGAAAACAAACAAAAAACAAAAGGAAACAAGAAAAAGAAATGCTCCCAGGCATCCCACTGCATGGCTGTGCAGACTGAGGGAGTAGCTCCCAAGCCGTGCAGTACTGTCCGGCTAGAAAGTGGTCACAAGCCGAGGAAACAAAAAGAAAACAAACAAACAAATCAAAACAAACAAAAAACAGCCCTGGGGATCCCACCAATGTGGCAGCTCAGGCCGGGAAGCAGTTCAACAGTCAAGCGGTGTTTCACAGCCTTTCAGGAAGAAGTAAAGATGGCACACAGAGCCAGGTATTTGAGAGAAAGGAGGGGGAGGTGATGAGAGGTATGGAAGTAACCAAAAGAAGTGGAAAAAAGCAAGACCAGCAACCAACAAATGGCACTCAGGAAGCTGGCCAGTGTGGGCGGGTGGAATCCAAGTGGCACAGGTGTGAAGCCGGTGCCTCCCAGCCAAAAGACTGTGGCTGCAGGAAGCAGAGGAGGCCGAGTAGAGGTGAAGAAGGGTAGGGGGTGGGAAAGCGTATATCACTGGTTACTGGTTGTTCTTTCTCCTGCTGGGAGCTCTGTGAAGCTGCTTTCCCATACTCTCTGTTCACTGATCTCTGACAGGAGCCCAAGATGGCAGATCCGTGTGGTGTTAGCTGATACGGGACCTCTGCATGTATCTCTCCTCGTTCTCTGCTCTTTGTCAGTTTCTTATTCATTTGGTGCTTGGCTGAGTTCTTCATCTCTTCATTTGATGCTTAGGGTTTCAGGATTGAAGTTTGTCTCTGTTTGACTTAGTTTATCTGTTTTTTGCTGTGGAGGGACAGCGTAGTGATTCTGTCTATAGCGCCATGTTGTCTGGAAGTCCCTAGGGTTTTTAACAGCCAGTTTTTTTTGGATGTAGATTGCCAGGCCTTTCTTCTGAGATGCCCCTGGGTGGACCCAAACCTCCAACCTTAACAGACTAAGTGTGTTAATGTTTGCACCACCCAGGGACTCTGAGCAAGGGAGAGGGTTGTAGGAAATCAGCCAGAGAAGACAAGGGGAACCTCGCAAGGACTTGTGGCTTCCTGAGTGAATTGTGGATGGAGGGGCAATGTGGTCTGCCTTAGGTTTTAAAAGATCATTCTGGCTGATCTATAGAGTGTGTGGGGCAGAGATAAAGCAGAGAGACAGGTTAGGAGACTTTTTTTTATTTTTTATTAAATTTTTTTTATTGCACTTCAGGTGAAGGTTTACAAAACAAATAGTTTCTCATTAAACAGTAGTACACATATCGTTTTATGACATTGGTTAACAACCTCATGACATGTCAACTCTCTCCCTTCTCAACCTTTTTTTTTTTTTTTGGTGAAAATATACATAGCCAAAGATACACCTTTTCAAAAATTTCTACGTGCACAGTTCAGTGACATCGACTATGCTCTTCCAATTGTGCTGCTATTCTTACTTTAGATGAAGGTTTACAGAACAAAACAGTTTCTTATTAAACAGTTAGTACACATTGGCTCTATGGCAATGGTCAACCTCACTACACATCAACCTTGGGTTCCCTATCACCAGCTTTCCTGTCCCCTTCTGCCCTTGTCCCTGGACTGCTGTGCCTCATTAGTCCCTTTTTGTTTTATGGGGTTGTCCAATCCCCAGCTGAATGGGAAACTTCAGAAGTGACTTCACCACTGAGCTAAAAGGGTGTCTGGGGGCCGTACTCTCGGGGTTTCTCCAGTCTCCTTTAGGCCAATAAATCTGGTCTTCTTTTTGTGTGTTAGAATTTTGTTCTACATGCTCCTCCAGCTCTGTCCAGAACCCTCTGTTGTGATCCCAGTCAGAGCAGTCAGTGGTGGTAGCCGGGCACCATCTAGCTGTACTGGACTCAGTCCGGTGGAGGCCTTGGTAGCTGTGGTCCATTAGTCCTTTGGACTAATCTTTTCCTTGTATCCAGGTTAGGAGACTTTTGCAGTGTGTGGGAAAGGGTGTTAGTGTCTCAAGTCAAAGGGTAACAGTAGAGAAGCTGAGAAGTGGTCAGAGTCTAGATAAATTTTGAAGGTAGAGATAGATGATAGAAGGGTGGATGGATAGAAAGATGATAGATGATGGATGGCTGGATAGACAGATAGGTAGATAGGTAGGTGGATAGATAATGGATGGATGGATAGATAGGTAGATAGACAGATAGATGATAGATAGCTGCCATCCAGTGGACTCGACTTATGGTGATCTAATTTACAACAGAAGAAAATGTTTCCTGGTCCTATGTCATCCTCACGATCATTGGCATGTTTGAATCCATTGTTGTGGCATTTGTGCCCGTCCATCTCACCAAGGGTCTCCCTCACCATTGCTGGCCTTCTCATTCACTAAACATGATGTCCTCCTCCAGCAATTGATCTCTCCTGATAATGTGTCCAAGGCAAGCAATTTGGACAATGTTCTGTTGTGATCCATAAGGTTTCCATTGGCTGATTTTCTGAGTCAATTGCAAGGCCTTTCTTCCTAGTTTGTCTTAGTCTGGAAGCTCTGCTGAAACCTGTCCACCATGGGTGACCCTGCTGGGTTTTGAAATATCAGTGGCATAGCTTCCAGTGTCACAGCCATGTGTAAGCCACCACGTGTGACAAACTAACAGATGGGTGGTGGTCTGAAGGTAGCACTAAGAGCAAACGTGTAGCTTTGTCAATGTCAGCATCAGCCCTCTGTAAAGACTCTCACAGTTGGATTCTCCAAATATAAGGAGGATCAAAGCCTGGGCAGACAAGCAGTGGCAATATGCCAACCTCGATGGTGGTGTTCAGACCCCAGCATTGCATGCTGAGATGCATGGAAAGACTAACAGATTCAGTCCACCCCCAGAAATTACCCACTCTTCCCAGTCTTAGCTGTAGCAAGTAATTCAAATATTTACTTAAATTAGCCAGATGATGGGAAAATTTCTTTATTCCCCGAAGTGGTTTTCTTTGCACCCCCTCTCCCTGCCTCTCATAAGAGCCCTAAACAGGGTGACTGTGTTGTTGTTATTAGCTGCTGTCCAGTCGGCCCCCAACTCATGGTGACTCCATGCACAATGGAACAAAATACTGCCCGGTCCTGCGCCACCCCCATGATCAGTTGCAGATCGAACTCTTGTGATCCATAGAGTTTTCATTGTCATCGACTGATTTTTGAAGTAGATTGCCAGGCCTTTTCTCCTAGTCTGTCTTAGTCTGGAAGCTCCACTGAAACCTGTTAGGCACCCTAGCAACACTCAAACCTCCACTGACAGATGGGTTGTGGCTGTGCATGAGGTGCTGTGGCTGAGAATTGAACCCAGGTCTCCTGCATGGAAGATGAGAACTCTACCACTGAACCACCATTGCCCCAGGGTGGCCATACATACCATTCCCACCCACCTCCCCTAAAAGTCTCTGTTTACATTTATTGTATTAACATAATCAATGAGAGCACCCCTTTTCACTATCAAAAGAGCCGTGGTTTGAGGACACATTATACCCTCCATCACTCTCACGCTATGGGCCCCCTCTCTCATGATTTCTCTTTTTGCCCTTCTCTCTCTGTATCCTGGATTCAACTCGCTTCACTTCTCCGAGCTCAACCTTCAAAGTTTCATGTTAGGCTCTTGTCTTTGGATCCACAAAAACCATTTTGAACTTGGATTTTAGAGAAAAGCTGGAAATAGAAAACTGTTAACCACGATTATCTTGGATATATGGAAGCATCTATAAGAAGGGGGCAGAGTTTCTTATCATTTTATTGGAACTATCCCATCAGTCGCTAGCTTACTCAGTAAGTCTTTCTAAGATAGCTCATCCATCACCATGATGCTTCCACCTCCACAGAAGCCATATCTGTGCACACAAGCACACATACTTTCTATTCATCTCCTGTTTCCCTCACCTGTTTCACAAACACAAGAGAAGTCCAGCTTCATTTCATGCTGTAAATATTTTTGGGGTAAGAGCAAGCTGAGGCTGATTGAAATTCTGATTCAACATTTGGAGTTACAGGTTACTATTACACTTGACAGTTGAGAGGTTCCACCCCTCATCTGTCAGACTGTCAGACTGTGTTGGCTTTTGTGTTGCTGTGATGCTGGAAGCTGTGCCACTGGTATTTCCAATACCAGCAGGGTCACCCTGGGTGGACAGGTTTCAGTGGGGCTTCCAGAATAAGACAGACTAGGACAAAAGGCCTGGAGACTGAATTCCAAAAATGAACCTATGAAAACCTTATGGATCACAACAGAGCATTGTTTGACTTTCTTGCTTTGAACACCTCATTAGAAGGGATCAGTCTCTAGAGGAAGGCATCATGTTTGGTGAAGTAGAGGGCCATCGAGGGTGAGGGAGACCCTTGGTGACAGGGATAGACAAAATAGTCAAAACGATGGACTCAAACATGCCAGTGATTGTGAGGATGACACTGGATTGGACAACATTTCATTCTATTGTACATAAGGTTGCCATGAGTTGGAGTTGATTCGATGGCAGCTATCTCTATCCAACCATCCATCCGTCCATCTGTCCACCTGTCCACCCATCCACCCATCCACCCATCCATCCATCTATCTATTGGTTGGATCCTTCAATTCAACCAAAAAGAAGAACAATGTTTGCCTGGAGAATCTTTATTCAACAACAGAACAGAAATAAGCAAGCAGAGAAGTGCATTCTGGGAAGTCAGCGCCATTTTCTTGTGGTTTGCCACACCATCCTGAAACATCTGGAAGAGGTCAGAACCAGTGGCTCATTACATCAACCATGCCCTGGCCATCCAAGAAATCTTCTTGGGTTCTGCAATGCAACTTAGGCCAGTTATCTGTCCTTCCCACCTTCCTACTGTTTACCTATCTTCACTCTGCACAGGTCCCCACAGGATAAGGGCTCAGGGAGTGATGTGCTTCCTGCCCATCTACTGTAGTTTCTCCATTTGTTTCATGCTTGGCTCACATGTCATTGTGGTGTTTGCCTTCACCACTTCACAGGGATTCTTATTAACATTATTTTATCAGTGTAGACTACTCTTAAAACACATACAAGTATAAGTTATACTTGTGTAATAAAATGTATAACAAAAATGTTCAATTGTCCTGTGGGAAGGTGAGTTTTATCTTCTCTTGACTTCCCATTGCCTCTCCCAGATTATTTATGCTTTCAGACATTTATAAAAACCTGTGTTCCTTTGAGAGTCTCTGCGTAGCACAGATGGTTAAGCGCCCGGCTACTAACTGAAAGGTTGGCAGATTGAATCCACCCAGAGGTGCCTCAGAAGAAAATCCTGATGATCAACTCCAAAAGATCACTGCCATTGAAAACCCTATGGAGCGTAAAGTTCTACTTTGATACACACGGGGTTGCCTTGAGTCAGAATTGACTCAACAGCAACTGGTTTGGTCTTGGTGTTCCATTGACGCTCATGACACTCAGGTACTGTTTCGACTTTCCCTTCAGCAAATCTCAGGTCTCTATCCCATTTTATTGACATTTTTGGCTCAAGACTTACAAATTTCCTCTCCTCACCATAGCTTTCTGCTATCCTTGTTGTGGTCAGGTGCCACCGAATCAAATCTGACTCACGACGACCCCATGTGACAGAGTAGAACCTCCCCATAGGGATTTCGTAGGCTGTAATCTTTATGGGAGCAGGCCACCAAGACTTTCTCTAGCAGAGTAGCTGGATGGGTTTGAACTGCCAACATTTCTGTTAGCAGCTGAGCACTTAACCATTGCACCACCAGGGCATCTGTCTACTCTCCTTAGTGACTTTTAACATCAGCATAATCAGCCATTCCACAAACACAAATTCAATATGGTGGGACCCAATGGACATCTTTCAACTATTATGTATTAGATAAACTAACAGACCTCTGACGACTATTATGTATTATACAACATCATATATATTATGTACTATGGATAGCTACGTATCTTACTTGACGTCTTACAATTCTTATTTGCGTTGATCACTCCCCTTATTGGAAGACACCTCTTCCCTCTGCTAATATGATGTAGTCGTTGTTGTTGGGTGCCGTCAAGTGGATTCAGACTCATAGTGACCCCATGTGACAGAGTAGAACTGCTCCCAGAGGGTAATCTAGGCTGTAATCTTTATGGGTGGCACAGTGGTTAAGCACTCGACTGCTGACTGAATGGTTGGCAGTTTGAACCCACCAACCATTCTGAGGGAGAAAGATGCGACAATCTGCTTCCATAAAGAGTTACAGCCTTGGAAACCCTATAGGGCAGTTCTACTCTGTCCTATAGGGTCACCATGAGTCAGAATAGACTCGATGACAGTGGGTTAATCTTTATGGGATCAGATCACCAGGTCTTTTCTCTCACGGAGCTGCTGGGTGAGTTCAAACTACCAATCTTTCGGTTAGCAGCCAAGCGCTTAACCATTGCACCACCAGGGCTCTGGTTACTGTCCTCCTTCTCCTCTGGTTTCTCCTCATCTTCTTTTGGAACTTCTCTGAAAAGTTTAAACACCAGAGTACCTCAAGGCTCCTTTCTGAGGCCTCTTCTCTCCTCACTCTATACTCTCATGGAGCAATGGCACCCATACTTTGGCATCAAATACCATCAGCTTGTAAACAGAAATACTCATTTGTGAAATCATATTTTAGATTTGCTTTAAAATACTTGAGCGGAAAAAGATGTGGGGAGGGGTAGACAAAACAAGAACAGCAAAATGTGAATTGCTAAGGCTGGTTGTTGTTGTTAGTCGCCGTTGAGTCAATTCTGACTCACAGTGACCCCAGGTGTTACAGAGTAGAACTGCCCCATAGGGTTTCTTGGCTGTAATCTTTACAGAAGCAGATTGCCAGGCCTTTCTTCTGTGGAGCCGTTGGGTGGGTGCAAACCCCCAACCTTTCAGTTAACAGCCAAGTGCTTAACCATTATGCCACCAGGGTGCCTTTAAATCTGGTAATGAGTGTGTTATGGATTGAATTGAGTCCCCCCCAAAATATGTGTTGGAATCCTGACCCCTATACCTGTGGATATGATCCTCTCTTGAAATAAGGTTTTCTTTGTTTTGTTAATGAGGCCATATCAGTGTAGGGTGTGTCCTAAACCTAAACACTTCTGAGTTATAAGGTGCAGCTTGCTTGTTGCCTGTTATTCCTTCCTTCCCTCCAATTTCTCCCATTTGTAATGGAAATATCTACCTCGTGCCTGTTCCACCATTGTACTTTGGAAGCAGATAATTTGTAATCTAGATTTCACAGGTTCACAGATGAGGAGGAATTTTGCTCCAGGATGGAATACACCTAAAGTCTCACCCATATTTGATTTAGATGATTCAGCAGATGAGACTTTGGACTTGGAGTTGATTTAAGACTTTTGGGGTGATGTGATGTGGCGCATGTGTTTTTGCATGTGGGAAGAACATAAACTTTGGGAGACCAAAGGGTGGAATGTTATGGACTGAATTGTGTCCCCCCAAAATAGGTGTGGTAAACCCTAACCCCTATAAGTGACTATAATCCCATTTAGTAATGGGTTTTCTTTGTTATGTTAATGGGCAGTATTGGTACAGGGTGTGTCTTGAGTCACTCTCTTTTGAGATATAAAAGGAAGCACAGTTAGGGGAAGATTAATGCCACACCACATGAAGATCACCAAGGACCCAAGAAATAGAGGATGAGAAGAGAAAAAGGCCTTCCACAGAATCAACAGAGTGAGAGCCTTCCCCTAGAGCTGGTGCCCTGAATGGAAACTTCTGGCCTCCTAAACTGTGAGAAAATAAATTTCTGTTCTTTAAAGTCACTCACTTGTGGTATTTGTGTTGTAGCAGCACTAAGAAACTGATACAGAGTGCACGGGACTTCATGATGGTGTGGTACTACTGCCCATTCTATGTTTGGGTCTATTTGGAAATGTCTATAGTTACAGAGTAAAAGCAAAACAACAAAATTAAAAAACCACTTGTATCCTCAGGATTCCCGTAAGTGTGTTCCCAATCTATGGGAACCTGTTGCTGTCAAGTGGATTTCAACAGCAGCCACCCTATCGGACAGAGTTAGAACTGCCCCATAGGGTTTCGAAGGAGCAGTTGGTGGACTCAAACTGCCGACCTCTTGGTTAGCAGTCAAGCTCTTAACCACTGCGTCACTGTGATATGGCCTTGGTGATAGAAATGATGCTAGAGATTGCATGATAGAATTTTGCAAGACCAATCACTTCTTCATTATAAATACCTTTTTTCAATAACATAAACGGGGACTATACACTTGGACCTCGCCAGATGGAATACACAGGAATCAAACTGACTACATCTGTGGAAAGAGACAACGGAAAAGCTCAATATTATCAGTCAGAACAAGGCCAGGGGCCGACTATGGAACAGACCAATTGCTCATATGCAAGTTCAAGTTGAAACTGAAGAAAATTAGAACAAGTCTATGAGAGCCAAAGTAAGACCTTGAGTATATCCCACCTGAATTTAGAGACCATCTGAAGGACAGATTTGATGCATTGAACACTAATGATCAAAGACAAGATAAATTGTAAGATGATATCAAGGACGTCATACACGAAGAAAGAAAAAGGTCATTAAAAAGAGAGGAAAGAAAGAAAAGACCAAAATGGATGTCAGAAGAGACTCTGAAACTTGCTCTTGAACATCAAGTAGCTAAAGCGAATGGAAGAAATAATGAAGTAAAAGGGCTGAACAAAAGATTTCAAAGGGCAGCTCCAGGAGACAAAGCAAAGTATTATAACGAAATGTGCAAAGGCCTGGAGTTAGAAAACCAAAAGGGAAGAACACGCTCAGCATTTCTCAAGCTGAAAGAACTGAAGAGAAAACTCAAGCCTCGAGTCGCAATACTGAAGGATTCTACTGGGAAAATATTAAACGACGCAGGAAGCAGCAAAAGAAGATGGAAGGAATACACAGAGTCACTATACCGAAAAGAATTGGTTGACATTGAACCATTTTCAGGAGGTAGCATATGATCAAGAACTTATGGTAGTGAAGGAAAAAGTCCAAGCTGCCCTGAAGGTGCTGTTGAAAAACAAGTCTCCAGGAATTGACAGAATACCAACTGAGATATTTCAACAAATGGATGATGCAGCACTGGAAGTGCTCACTCGTCTATGCCAAGAAATTTGGAAGACAGCTACCTGGCCAACCGACTGGAAGAGATCCATATTTATGCCTATTCCAAAGAAAGGTGACCTAATCCAGTGCGGAAATTATTGAACAATATCATGCACAAGAAAAATTTTGTTGAAAATCATTCAAAAGTGGCTGCAGCAGTACATCGACAGAGAACTGCCAGAAATCCACAGCCTTCAGTATGGATTACACCTCAACATAAAGAAAACAAAAATCTTCACAGCTGGACCAATAAACAACATCATGATAAACGGAGAAAAGATTGAAGTTGTCAAGGATTTCATTTTACTTGGATCCACAATCAACACCCATAGAAGCAGCAGTCAAGAAATAAAAAGATACATTGCATTGGGCAAATCGGCTGCAAAAGATGTCTTTAACGTGTTCAAAAGCAAAGATGTCGCCTTGAAGACTAAGGTGCACTTGACCCAAGCCATGGTGTTTTCAATCGCCTCATATGCATGCGAAGGCTGGACAATGAATAAAGAAGACTGAAGAAGAATTGAAGCCTTTGAATTATGGCGTCGGCGAAGAATATTGAATATACCACGGACTGCCAGAAGAACGAACAAATCTGTCTTGGAAGAAGTACAACTAGGATGCTCCTTAGAAGCAAGGATGGCGAGATACGTCTCACATACTTTGGACATGTTATGAGGAGGGACCAGTCCCTGGAGAAGGACATCATGCTTGGTAAAGTAGAAGGTCAGTGCAAAAGAGGAAGACCCTCCATGAGATGGATTGACACAGTGGCTGCAACAACGGGCTCAAGCATAACAATGGCTGGGTGGATGGCGCAGGACCAGGCAGTGTTTCGTTTTGTTGTGCATAGGGTCGCTAAGAGTCGGCACCTAACAATCACAACAACCTATGGGTCTCTTCTGAGCTCCGTGACTGATCATTAAACAGTCATCTCAACATCGCTTTTTGGATGGCCCTCAAACACCTCAAATGTAAAAAGACAAAAACAGAACCACAATCTCTGCCATGACCATGTCCCCCCAACTTTCCCTTCACCAGCTTTCCTCTTCCCAGAATGGGGGCCCCATGTCACCACTTTGCTTATTCCAGAAGCATGGAATCCCCTCTTAGCGACTCCCTCTCCCTTACCTCCAAAATCTATTTCATCACCATTTCCTGTGTGTTTTTCCTTCTTTTACTTCAGACTTGGACTCTTTTCCATCTTCACAGTCATTGCCAACCCCCAAGCAACCACCAGCTCCCAAATGGACTCCTTGGAAACCTTTAACCAAATTCAGCACATCGACATTTCCTCCTTGCATTTATTCTCCACTCAGACCATTAGCATCACTAGGGGGTACAGCAGGCGCAGACCGTGCCGGCTGACACTGTCAGAGGGGTTGTTGTTGTCGGGTGCTGTCAAGTAGATTCCCACTCTTAGCGACCCTAAGCACAACAGAACAAAGCACTGCCCGGTCCTGCGCCATCCTCACAATCGTTGTTATGCTTGAGCCCATTGTTGCAGCCACTGTGTCAATCCATCTCATGGAGGGGCTTCCTCTTTTTCACTGACCCTCTACTTTACCAAGCATGATGTCCTTCTCCAGGGACTGATCCCTCCTCATAACATGTCCAAAGTATGTGAGACGTATCTCGCCATCCTTGCTTCTGGGGAGCATTCTGGTTGTACTTCTTCCAAGACAGACCTGTTTGTTCTTTTGGCAGTCCGTGGTATAGTCAATATTCTTTGCCAACACCACAATTCAAAGATGTCAATTCTTCTTCAGTCTTCCTTATTCATGGTCCAGCTTTCACATACATATGAGGCAATTAAAAATACCATGACTTGGATCAGGTGCACCTTAGTCCTTAAGGTGACATCTTTGCTTTTCAACACTTTAAAGAGGTCTTTTGCAGCCAATTTGCCCAATGCAATGTGTCTTTTGATTTCTTGATTGCCGCTTCAATGGGTGTTGATTGTGGATCCAAGTAAAATGAAATCCTTGACAACCTCAATCTTTTCTCCATTTATCACAATGTTGTTTATTGGTCCAGTTATGAGGATTTTTGTTTTCTTTATGTTGAGGTGTAATCCATACTGAAGGCTGTGGTCTTTGATCTTCATCAGTAAATGCTTCAAGTCCTCTTCACTTTCAGCAAGCAAGGTTTTGTCATCTGCATATCGCAGGTTGTTAATGAGTCTTCCTCCAATCCTGATGCCCCATTCTTCTTCATATAGTCCAGCTTCTTGGATTATTTGCTCAGCATACAGATTGAATAGGTATGGTGAAAGGTTACAATCCTGACGCACGCCTTTCCTAACTTTAAACTACACAGTATCCCCCTGTTCTGTTCGAATGACTGCCTCTTGATCCATGTACAGATTCCTCATGAGCACAATTAAGTGTTCCAGAATTCCCATTCTCTGCTATGTTATTCATAATTTGTTATGATCCCCACAGTTGAATGCCTTAGCATAGTCAATAAAACACAGGTAACCCTCTTTCTGATCTTCTGGACTTTCAGCCAGGATCCATCTGACATTAGCAGTGATATCCCCTGTTCCACGTCCTCTTCTAAATCTGGCTTGAATTTCCAGCAGGTCTCTGTCTATATACTACTGCAGCTGCTTTTGAATGATCTTCAGCAAAATTTTGCTTGCATGTGATATTAATGATATTGTTTGATAATTTCCACATTCGGTTATAACACCAAAATGACTGTCTATAAAATTTTTGTGCAGTGTTTCAGCAGAAATTTATTATTTTTATAAATATATCTTTGTTAACTACATGATTATAACATTGTAATATTATAACAACAAAAACATTTTTTGTAAGCCCAGCTTACATGTATCAATATACCTACAAGGCTAAAACTATGCTAATTTACTTTTTGAATGTTCGAATGCCCTCCAGTCAGAGCTGTCATTATTACCCAATTACAAAGATGCTTCGAATCACGTGGTTTCATCTGCTCTGGCTACAAGCACGTGCTGTTGTTTTCGTTGCTGCTGGTGTATTTATAGTTGCTGATTTTGTCAAATTTTCTGGTGTTTTAGCTATAATATCGTGGTAATAGTATTTGTGAACCTCTATCAATAACATTTTTGAGAACGAAGTAGTAATTAAAGGAAAAAAATGAGTGATATAGGGGAATTACAATTTACGAGCAACATTAGTACAAAAATATTACTAAGGTTTCTGTGTGGTCTGGTATAGGAGGAGGTCCATTGGGGAGGGGGGGTGACACCATGAGTTACCACACTGGGACACCAACTCTAGTGTCACCGCTGATTCAGATCCAACTTGATTTGCCTCACCATTAAATTGGGGCAAACACATAGAGACAGAAAGTAGATTAGTAGGGACGGGGGAATGGGAGACGGAGAATTATTGCTTAATGGGTGTTTTAGATATCTATTCTTCTTCTTGTTGTGTGCTGTTGAGTCAATTCCAACTCATAGCCACCCTATATGACATGCTAAAACTGACCCGTAGGGTTTCTTAGGCTGTAATCTTTAGGGGAGCAGACTGCCACATCTTGCTCCCGAATTGCTGCGGGGTAGGTTCGAACCACCAATCTTTCGGTTAGCAGCTGAGTGCTTAACCATTGCACCACCAGGGCTCCTGATCCACAGGTATAGGGATTAGGATTTACAACACATATTTTGGGGGACATAATTCAATCCATAGCATTGGGAGTGATAAAAAAATGATGGAAATATTCTTAGTTCAATCAGGTATATGAGATCAAATGGGCAACACCTGCGCAAAAGTAAAGACAAGAAGGTAGAAAGGGGCAGGAAAACTGGGTGACTAGATACGGAGAACCCAGGGTGGAAAGGGAAAGCGGGAGAGCGCTGACACATTGCAGGGATTGCAACTAATGTCACAAAACTATTCGTGTATAAAACTGTTGAATGGAAAACTAATTTGTGCTGTAAACTTTCACCTAAAACACAATAAAATAAAAATTGAAAACAACCTAAAGAAAGAAAAGAAAAGAAGTTATGGAAATAAATAGTGCTGATGGTTGCATAACATTACGAATATAATTAATGCCACTGAGTTGTAAACTTGCAAGTGATTCAAATGGCAAAAAAAGAAAAGAAAAAGAAATTGGTTTCTAGCTAGATTCTGCTTATATCACAGCGTTCTGGCTTCTCTTTGCACTTAGAGAGTTAGCTGGTGAGCTGTCAGCATGGCCTGTGAGCTGGCTTTTTAAAGGACTCGCTATAGGCCCGTCAGAGTGGCCTTCTCCCAACTTCTAAAACGCACCCAGCTCTGTTCAGCCTTGTTACGCTTGTTCGCGTTGTTCAGACCTAAGCTGCCTCGAGTCTCACTCTTACACTTCACCCTGTTAAGACCTAGTCCTATCTCAGGCCTCACTTCAGTTATTAATTTTTTTTTTTTGGGGGGGTGCTAATTTTACACAGTAAAAGTGCTGAGGCATGAGTATAAACCCCCAAAACCAAACTTAATGCCCTTGAGTTGATTCTGACTCATAGTGACCCTACAGGACAGAGTAGAACTGCCCCATAGGGTTTCCAAGAAGCAGCTGGTGGATTTGAACTGCTGACTTTTTGGTTAGCAGCGGAGCTCTCAACCAGTGCGCCACCAGGGCTCCGAGGCATGAGTATAGGTCCCCATAATCAAAACCCCAAGTTATTTGCAGTCAGATCACCTTCAACTCATATCCCAGAAAACCCTTATAATAAGGATCTGACTCCACTCCCAACAAAAACTATAGGTTCTTTCCCATGTGAATGATTAAACCTCTTCATCACCTGCTCCCCTTAAATACCACCATAAAAAAATTAAAAAAAAACCCCTGCTGCTGTTAAGTCGATTCCGACTCACAGCGACCCCATGTGTTACAGAGTAGAACTGCACTCCATAGGGTTTTCTTGTTTGTAATTTTGACGGGAGCAGATCGCCAGGCCTTTCTTCCACAGTGCCACTGGGAGGGTTCAAACCTCCAACCTTTAGGTTAGCAGTCGAGCGCACATCTCGCCATCAATCACAATATCTCCAAATTCCATCCCTGTTAAAATTCTGGGTCAATGAACACCATTTTTTCCCGAACAAATTCCCGTCGTCAGTACACTCCCGGTAGATCATGCGTTTGTACCAGAAGGGAAACGCACAGTCTGCAATGTCTACCGAAAGGAAAGAAGCAATCAGAATAAAAAACCTTTGTATTTGCGCCCCACCACAATACACACACACGCACACGACTCACACAAGCACACTTCTGCTTCCCACTCAGCATCATCTACTCTGCTGCGTTTCACCCAAACCACATGATGACAATATTGGTGGAAGATCGAGATCCCCTATTACTTTGATATTTTACAAAAACATCTCTTTTCAAGGTAATGGGGTTGAAGTGCTCATAATGTACTTTTGGTGCAACATGATTTTTATACTGTCAGAAAGCTCTGTGTACCTTGTTTAAACAATATACTTGGCTATTGATTCCATTTTCCAGAATCCTCTTGTGGATCTCACCCAGTCTCAACCCCAGTGTCCAGCTTACCACCTGGAGGTATTCACAGGCAAGACACTCACCTTGTTTACCACAATACTTCCAATATCCTTGGTAAGTCTTATTTAACGAACACCAGTCATGTTTTGACAAGCTCCTGATGCAAGAATAGAATGATCTGTTCTTATAGCTGAATGGAAAGGCGCACTTGCCTTCTAGAAAGACAAAAACAAAAACCAAAAAACAAAAAAACTCTTCATCCATCTGCGGGAGTGTCCATTGAAATGTTACAAAGTTACTGTCTTCCTAGGGGCTGTCACGTGCTTAAGTCAGAGCAACGGTCTGTGGTTCTTCTGAACATTACTGCAACACACCAGCTGTTGAGCCTGGAATGATGAAAATTTTTCTCTTATACCCCGGCCCTACTCCATCTTTTCCAGGGTATAAACTGTCTTGGAATTTTGCTTAGCGTTTGATTCCGGTTCAGACATCTATCCCAAGCTTAGGAACATAAATGTGGGCGTTTATTTACCCGAAAATTCTCTTCTTTTTCCTGTCTATCTTTTCTTCACCCTCTTTCACGATCTCTCTCTGTCTCTCTCTCTCTCACACACTCTTACACGCATACACTCTATCTCATACACACACAGACCCTCTGGCACACACACTCTCTCTCCCACACACGCTTGTACTCTCTCTCTTTCTCACACACCCACACACTCTCACACACACACCCACACACTCTCACACACACACACACACACACACACACACACTCTCTCTCACACATACACACACACACACTCTCCCTCTCTCCCTGTCTCCCACACACGCATACTTTCTCACACAATTCCATGTATATAGGTCCTATGAACTGATGCATTTGCTTCTATAGAATAGAATCCCCAAAGCAAGGATCTTAGGTCAAAGCAGATATAGATGTTTAATACTGATGGGTGTTATGGCAACTAATGTCACAAAACAATCTGTGTATAATATTTTTGAATGAAAAACTAATCTGCTCTGTAAAAGTCCACCTATAACACAAAAAAATTAAAAAATAAATACATTGATGGATATTGCTTTATCAAAGGACAGTCACACTTCATTTCCCCAGGAATGTCAAAGACTGTTTTTTACTGGAAGTTTCACCAATATGGAGCATTTGTACACTTAAAATTGTTTTTACACTTCAAACAGATCATATTTGATTATAACTTTCATTTACAGTTTCTTTTTTTTTATTGTTGTACTTTAGATGAAGGTTTACAGAGGAAACTAGCTTCTCATTGAACAGCTAGCACACATATTGTTTTGTGACATTGGTTACCAATCCCATGACATGTCAACACTCTCCCATCTAGACCTTTAGTTCCTTATTACCAGCTTTCCTATCCCCTCCTGCCTTCTAGTCCTTGCCCCTGGGCTGGTGTGCCCCTTTAGTCTCGTTTTATTTTATGGGCCTGTCTAATCTTTGGTTGGACGGTGAACCTCAGGAGTGACCTCATTACTGAGCTAAAAGGGTGTCTGGGTATTTACAGTTTCTTGATAATAATTCAGAGTAAACATCTTTGCAGGTGTTTATTGCTCAATTTGTCGTTGTTGTTAGGTGCCGTCAGCTGGTTCTGACTCACAGCGACACTAGGTGCAGCAAGACAAAACACTGCCCAGTGCTGCGCCATCCTCACAATCATTGCTATGTTTGAGCCCGTTGTTGCAGCCACTGTGTCAGTCCATCTTGTTGAGGGTCTTCCTCTTTTTCTCTGACGCTCTACTTACCAAGCATGATGTCCTTCTCCGGGGACTGACTCCTCCTGATAACAGGTCCAAAGTACGGGAGACAAAGTCATGGCCAATTAAATCCCTCTTTTGGGAATTATTCTTTATTCTCTTTCGGATTGTTTGTCATTTTCTTATCAACTTGTAGAAGCCCATTTATATATTTATATGGTGGCAAACAACTCCTTGTCGTGCCATATGTGTGAAAAATACTTTCTTGGGAGAGATATCTTTATCTTCTGACTTTGTATAGTCGGCCAAATTTTTTCAAAAGAAAGAAAATGACCAAGGAAAAGAAAATGAATAAAGTCTACCTTTATTGTTCCTGGTTTCCTGTCTTGCTTAAAATGTTTCTGCTCCCTGTTGTTATTAGTTGCTGCGGAGTTGATTCTGACTCACGGTCACCCCATGTGTGCAGAGCAGAACTATACTCCATAAGGTTTTCAAGGCTATGAGTTGTCTTCCAGGTGCCTCTGGGTGGGTTTGAACGGCCAACTTTTTGGCTAGTAGTCAAGTGCTTAACGGTTTGCACCACCCAGAGACTCCTTCCTGGTCCCTAGGCCATATCTATGTGGAGCCGTGGTGGCACAGTGGTTAAGTGATATGACTGCTAGCCAAAAGGTCAGCAGTTCAAACCCAGCAGCTGCCCCTTGGAAACCCTATGGGGCAGTTCTATTCTGTTCTCTAGGGTCACTATGGGTCAGAATCGACTCGACGGCCACAGGCCCCACCTATATTCTTCCACACATTCTTCTTAGATGATTGTTTCTTTAACATTTAAAATTTACTTTACCAGAAATTTAGTTTTATTTTCTTCTAAGTGGATATTCTATAAAGACAGATTGATCAATAAACAAACCGTCTATCCCCCATGAAGTAAAATAGAAACATTGTCGCATATTAAATTCTGATAAATACTGGGATTCGGTCCACATTTTCCATCAAGTCTCTTGAATTTATAAGAGGGGTAGAATACCATGATGGTAAAAAGTGCAGATTCTGGAACCAGCAGGCATCTCAAAATATTATATGTCTTTATTATTACTTGGGAGTCCTGGTGGCACAGCGGTTAAGTGATACGGCTGCTAACTAAAAGTTCAGCAGTTCAAGTCCACCAGCTGCTCCTTGGAAACCCTATGGGGCAGGTCTACTGTGTCCTCTAGGGTTGCTATGGGTCGGAATTGACTCAATGGCAACGAGTTTGGTTTGGTTGTTGGTTATTATTACTTGACTCTGGTTGATTACTATGCTGTTTGGATTACAATATCTATGTTGTTGTTGTGTACTGCTGCGTCAATTCCCTACTCACAGTAACCCCACGTGACAGAGTAGAACTTCCCCACAGGGTTTCCTAGGCTGTAATTTTTAAGGAAGCAGATCACCAGGTCTTTCTCCCATGGAGCTGCTGGGTGGGTTCAAACTGCTGACCGTTTGGTGAGCAGCTGGGTGGTTAACCATCAGTGGGCCACCAGGGCTCCTTACAATAGCTGTTGTTGTTGTTAGATGCGGTTGAGTCAATTTTGTCTCATATTGACACTATGTGACAGAGTAGAACTGCCCTGTAGGGTTTTCTAGGCTAAAGTATGTTTAAATATCTGACAAGACTAGGTGTCTCTCCAACCCAGGACTGTTTTTGTTCATATTATTACCAATTATCACTGGAAATTTTTTTCTGTATGAATTTGAAAATCAGGTATTATCTATCCAATAAGCAGAAATTAAAGAATAGAAATAGTTGGTGCTTGTGAAAATTTCAGGTGACTTCTCTTTCTCCTTTTCCCATAACTGTATACAGGGCACTTATATAGCTTTTTATAAAAGGAGAAAAAAGAAAAATTGACCAGGAAAAAAAAATCACCAAGTCCCTATTTTTACAAGATTAAAAGAAAACACACTTAAATAGCAAAATTTTCAGATCACCTTACCTTTGATCTCTGGAAAGTGAATCATAGTGTCTGAAAAATAAAATGTGAAGCTGACATTTATTTCACTATACTTAGACTTTAAAATGGACTAATATAAAATTGCATTAAATAAAAAAGTTAGTTTGGGGAAATATGACACTGTTAGTGCATTATGTCTTCCATCCAAGAATATGGCATGATCGCCTATCTTTTAGAACTTGTTCCACGTTCTTCAATATGATTTTAACATTTACCTCATATGTTATCGTTGTTGGGTGCCGTCGAGATGAATCTGATGCATGGCAACCCTATGTGACAGAGTAGAACTGTCCCATAGGGTTTTCTTGGCTATAATCTTCATGGAAACAGACTGCCAAGTGTTTCTCCTGCGGAGCCACTGGGTCGGTTCAAAACAGCTACCTTTCAGCTAGCAGTTGAGCACTTAAGAGTTGCGCCACCAGGGCTGCTTCACATAAATCCTATAATTTCTTACTGATTTTTAATTTCCAAATATTCCCAAATATAAGTAGAATGTTTTCTTTTTCCATCATTGCTTAGTAGCGTCTTACCAGTACAGAGAAAAACTAATGACTGTTGCATATTTATCTTGTATCCAGTCACATAACCAGATGCTCTTATTAATGCTAATAAGTTTTACTAATGTTCCTAGAGGTTTTTAAACATACATTCATAAAATAATTTTTCCTGTTTTCTATAGGTTTGTGAATATTTCCATTTTACAATATCACATGTGTTGTTGTGTGCCGTTACGTCGATTCTGACTCATAATGACCCTGTAGGATAGAGTAGAACTGCCCTATAGGATTTCCTAGGCTGTAATCTATACTGGAGCAGATCACCAGGTCTTTTCTTCCACGGAGCTGCTGATGGGTTTGAACTGCCAACTTTTCGGTTAGTAGCCAAGTGCTGAACCATTGTCCCACCAGTGTGCCTTTCACATGTTACCAAAAAAACCAAACCCGTTGCCATTGAGTCAATTCCGACTCAAAGCAACCCACAGGACAGAGTAGAACTGCCCCATAGGGCTTCCAAGGAGTGACTGGTGGATTTGAACAGCTGACCTTTTGGTTAACCACCACTTAACCACTGCACCACCAGAGCTCCTTCACATATGTTAGAGCCCCCCAAATAATGTTAACTCATATTGGTCACAAAAGACACCCCTATGCTTTCCTGACTTCAGTTGGAATGACATTCAGGTTAAGAATGTTCATTTCAGTGTGGTTAGTAATAGTTCAAAATATGGGTATCAATTTCAACATATCAACCACTAAGGGGATTTTAAAATAAATTATAGCTAAAATTATGCAGGTATTAACAAAGATGAGCATATAAAGAGATATTGAAAGATTTGTACTTCATCTTTAAGTGACAAAAGGCATTTCTTATTTCATCATGTTTTATAAGGCGATTTTTGCAAAAATAAAATTGCATTACGTAGTTGTATACAACGCTTTTTTTTATCACTCCAAATGTTAACATGGTCATCTTTGACGGTAGAACTATGATTTCTATCTTCTTGTTTTTCCGTAACTGATTTCTTACCAGGAAAAAAGTACTCAGTGGCTTCACATTTTTTTTTTTTTTTTTTTTGTGGTGAAATTTAAAAAGAAATTCTAATAGCAAAAATTTTTGGATCAACTCAACTAAGACTGCTGGATATTGACCCAAAAGACACAATTTAAAACAAATACTTATTTCACTACAGTTATCCTTTAAAATAAGATAAAAATGAAACTATTTTATCAATTTCTGGTGGAGTATAAATAATATTTGGAAGATTATGCATCTAAATCTGAATAGTGCTTATTTTTGGTGATGTGGTTGTGGATGATTTCTAATTTTCTTTTTGCTTTAACTGTATTTTCCAAATATTATTAGTGAACAGGAACAATTAAAATTATTTTTAAAATAAACACATTTCAGCACGTAGAAGTAAGTGATTTACTTGTTCCCCATTTTCCTACAAAACAAACCACAATATAATAGGAAAAACATGTTGTATCATTTCACCATTTTCCTCTGTTTTGCTTTGTTTTATTCATCTTTTTTCCAGGACTATCTGAAAGATACTTTTTTTTTTTTTTTTTGTAATAGCTTTATTGAGATATAATTCACATACCGTAAAACTCACCCATTCAAAGTGTACAATTCAATGTTTTTTTAGTATATTCACAGGGTTGTGTAAGCATCACCACAATCAATTTTAGAACATTTTCATCACCTCAGAAAGAAGCACTGAAGTCCTCTTTAAACCAAACAATAGTTTAGCTTAACTAGTAAAGAATATCTGCCTTGAGCATTATGCTCTTTTAAGGACTATCAATACAGGATCAAGTTGACAATAGCAACTTGAAAGATTAGGGAGGAAACTTAGGAGGTAGTAAGTTTATGTTAATGAACAGGGACAATTAGGAAAAAGAGGGTAAGAATGGTTGCCCAACTTGAAGAATGTAATCAGTGTCACTGAACTGTACATGTATCTAATCTAACAACAACAATCCTTAAGTGTAAATTTGAATTGATTGAAAACCTTCTAGGCTCTTTGGTTCCCAAACCTGGCTTCAGGTGAGAATCACCTGATAGCTTTCTGAAAAATACCCACACTCTCTGGGGTCTTAAAAGCTTGCGAGCAGCCATCTAAGATGCATCAATTGGTCCCAACTCACTTGCAGAAAAGAAGAATGAAGAACATCAAAGACACAAAGAAAGTACTAGCCCAAGAGACTAAAGGTCCACATAAACCAGAGACTCCACCAGCCTGACACCAGGGGAACTAGATGGTGCCTGGCTACCACCAATGACTGTCCTGACAGGGAACACAACAGAGAGTCCCGGACAGAGCAGGAGAAAAATGTAGAGCAGAACTTAAATTCATGTAAAAAGACCAGACTTAGTGGTCTGACAGAGACTGGAGGAACCCCAGAAAGCATGGTCCCCGGACTCTCTGTCAACCCAGAACTAAAATCTTTCCTGAAGCCCACTCTTCAGACAAAGATTAGCCTGGACTATAAAACAAAAAATAATAGTCGTGAGGGGTGTGCTTCTTAGTTCAATCAGATAACCGAGACCACATTGGTGGCTCCTGTCTGGAGGCAGGTTGAGAAGGCAGGAAGGGACAGGAACTGGTTGAATGGACATAGGGAACCCAGGGTGGAAAGGGGGAGTGTGCCATCACATGGTGGGGATTGCAACTAATGTCACAAAACAATATGTATACAAATTTTTGTATGATAAATTAACTTGAACTGTAAACTTTCACCTAAGCACCAAAAACAAAACAAACGAACTAAACAACCACACCCTGACCCCATCCTCATATATTTAGGTTTCATTAATCTTAGATGGGCTCTAGGCATCCATATTTCTTTTCATTTTATTTTTAAATTAACACATAGAAAAACTGACCCTTTTTTGGTGTACAGTTTCATGAGTTTTAATTCATGTGTAAATTTGTGTAACCACCACCACAATCAGGATCTAGAATTGTTTCATCATCCTTAAATCTCCTTCCATTTATGGTCACACCCTCCCCCCATCTCTCCCTCCTGGCAACCACAGATTTGTTCTCCATTATTATGCTATTAGTTGCCGTGGAGTTGGTTCCAACTCATGATGACCCTGTATGTGCAGAGTAGACCTGCTCCCTAGGGTTTTCATGGTTGTGACCTTTCGGAAGCAAATCACCAAGTCTTTCTCCTGTGGCGCTGCTGGGTGAGTTCGAACCACCAACTTTTCAATCGACCATTTGCACCACCCAGGGACCTTGTTCTAGAACAGTGGTCTTCCAACTCGAGTGGCATCAGAGTCACCTGGAGGACTTGTGAAAACCCAGGTAGCCTGGCATCACCCCTGAGAGTTTCTGATTTATCTGTTGTTGTTATTGTTAATTGCCGTGGAGTTGATTCTGACTCATGGCGACCCCACGTGTGCAGAGTAGAACTGCTCCACAAGGTTTCCAAGGTTGTGATGTTTTGGAAGCAGATTGCCAGGCCTGTCTTCTGAGGTGCCTCTTGGTGGATTTGAACCAACAACCTTTCAGCTAGTAGTCAAGTGCTTAACCATTTGTGCCACCCAGGGACTGTGTTTTTGAGAATGACACATAAATGGAATCATCCAGTATGTAGCCTTTTCAGACTGGCTTCTTCCACTCAGCATAATACCTTTGAGATTCAATCAAGTTCTTGTGTGTATCAGTAGCAGTATTGCATTGTATGGACATACCACAGTTGAATGAATGGATAAAATTCTTTGTCTGCATACTAACAGAAAAAAAAAACAAACAAACCTGGTACCATTGAGTTGGCTCTGACTCATGGTGACCCCATGTTTACAGAGTTGAACTGGTCCATAGGGTTTTCTTGGCTGTAATTTTTATGGGAGAAGATTACCAGGTCTTTCTTCTATGGCACCATTTGTGGAGTTCCAGTTGCTCCACATCCTCGTCAACACTTGATGTTATCAGTATGTTTTATTTTAACTATTCTAATAGGTGTGTAGTGGTAACGGCGAATGATGTTGACCATCTTTTTTATATGGTTATTTATCAAAAGCATTTTTTTTAAAGCTTCCCAGCTAGTTAGAATGTGAAATCAGGATTTAGAACCACTACTTTAAATGTACAAACCCTTGTCTGTCATCATTAAGATGTCATCTCTAATTTACAAAGACAGTAACTTCCTCATCTTTTCTCCAGCCGGGGTAGAGGGTGTCACATTGAGAAAGTATTCCTGTTTTAGGATATATGCTCCTAATGTATAAAACCATTAACTGTTCATGTTGCTTTCTAACCCTGACACCTTGCTCCAAAATTAAGTCTAAAAGCAGGGATTTGGAACTGGTGGTGAGAGAGACAGTTTCCAGGTGTGACTCTCCCGGAAGGAGAAAAACTGACCTGAGAAAAATTCCTGGATTTGGAGCCATGATCTTTTCAATGGTAAATCTGCTTGAAAATATTCCCTGGTTGTCCCCTCCGCCCCCTACCCCTGATTAAGTTGGGTATCCTGCCTCAGTATCCCTTTTCTCTGCCTCCACATAGTAAATGCTTAGAAAACATCAGTCATTACCTTACAAAAAGTGAGGGGTTCTGTTACTATGAAGGTCCCTGGATGGCGCAAGTGGTTTGCGCTTGACTACTAACCTAAAGGTTGGCGGTTCAAACTCAACCAGTGGTGCTGCAGAAGAAAGGCCTGGTGATCTGCTCTGGTAAAGATTTCAGCAAAAAAAAAAAAATTCCTATGGAGCTGTTCTGCTCTGTAAAGCATGGGGGCGCCATGAGTCAGAACTGACTCGATGGCAACGGGTTTGTTTGTTTTTTTTCTGGTTAGTATGATGACAAAGAATTTGCATAGCAGGTAGCCTTCCCACAAAGGTAATACATTTGCAATATGTTCCTCTCTAACCAAGAGTCTGGAAACCCTGGTGGCATAGTGGTTAAGAGCTATGGCTGCTAACCAGATGGTCGGCAGTTTGAATCCACCAGGTGCTCCTTGGAAACTCTATGGGGCAGTTCTACTCTGTCCTATAGGGTCACTATGAGTTGGAATTGACTCAGCGGCAACGGGTTAGGTTCTGGTTTTTGTTTAACCAAGACTCTCACTACCTATCCCCAGGACCATTATAATAACCAACCTGTTATTGCTTTTCTGATTCAGAGGTACTCCCCCTGGCTTCCTTTCAGGCCAGTTACAAGCATGACTTTTGTAAAACACAAATGGAACCATGTTATACCCTATCAAGGAGCCCTGGCTGCACACTGGTTAAGCACAAACACACCCAGCAGCTGTGCAGAAGAAAGACCTGGCAATCTTCTCTCGTAAAGATTGCAGCTAAGAAAACCTTATGGGGCAGTTCTACTCTGTCACATGGGGTCGCCATGAGTTGGAGTCAACTCATGGGCAATGAACAGGAATAGCATGCTCTATCACACTGTTTTTCCAAGGGTTTGCTCTCAGGCTAAACTGCAAATTCATTAGGCCAGCTCACATTGTCCTTCCTGACTCCCCAACTTCGTTTTCTGTCGCAACCTGCCGCCGTGTAATCATGTAATCAAGCAGACTGCAGCAGTGGGCAGGTTACATTCTGGGAACGGCAAATCTCTAGTCCTGTAACAAGATCACTCAGCCGAGTCTCTCTGGGAAGCTTTGCCAGTTCAATCCCTTTGCCTTCTTTGGGCCACATATGTAGTTAACTTAGCACATGCTTTACATTGTGGAAAGAGCCCTGGTGGCACAGTGGTTGAGAGCTCGGCTGCTAACCGAAAGGTCGATGGTTCAAACTCACTAGCTGCTCCATGGGAGAAAGACCTGGCAATCTGCTCCTGTAAAGATTACAGCCTTGGAAACCCTATGGGGCAGCTCTACCCTGTCCTATAGGGTCTCTGTGAGTCGGAATCTACTCGACGGCAGTGGGTTTGGTACATTGGGTGTGTCGTTTCTTCTGTCTTCCCACTGAAGAGTGAACTCATTGAGCGTGAGACACTCAAGTTATTTAACCTCTGCAACCTGTGCATGTGGCAGGATCTGAAACTCATAGTTCCATGAATTCTAAAATTCTAAAATGCAATGTTGTTCATATTGTAATGGCTCTGAAATCAGAACTCATCTTACTCTTTATGGCATCTTATTAGTGTGTAGGTCAGGTGGCCATGGAGACACAGTTGTCATTGTCTGTACTGATTACAATAGCATTTAAAAAAAAAAAAAAGAGCAATATACACATCCAAAAACCAAACTCATTGCTGTGGAGTCGATTCCGACTCACAGCGACCCTATAGGACAAAGTAGAAGTGGCCCATAGGGTTTCCAAGGCTGTAATCTTTACAGAAGCAGACTGCCACATCTTTCTCCCATGGATCAGCTGGTGGGTTTGAATTGCCAACCTTTAGGTTAGCAGCTGAGTGCTTAACCACTGCGCCACCAGGGCTCCTTGTAGTACATCAATGGCTCTAAAAAACAACCCCCAGAAGGCAGGTGCTTATGGAGGGGATTGAGGGAGATAATGAATAAGCAACAATTCTGAAGATACAAAAGTAGACTGTTGTTGTCAGCGCCCACAGAGTGGGCCCTGACCCATGGCGACCCCATGCACAATGGAACAAAACACTGCCTGGCCCTGTGCACCATCCCCATGATCAGTTGGGGATTGGATCATGTGCTCCATAGGGTTTTCACTGGCTGATTTTTGGAAGTAGATGGCCAGGCCTTTCTTCCTAGTCTGTCTTAGTCTGGAAACTCCGCTGAAATCTGTTCAGCATCATAGCGACACACAAGCCTCCACTGACAGACGGGTGGTGGCTGTGCATGAGGTACATTGGCAGGGAACCAAACCCAGGTCTCCTGCACGGAAGGCGAGAATTCTATCACTGATCCACGACTGACGCTCTTAAAGGTAGACCAGCACTACATAATCGTAAAGACTGGCTAATATGTCCAGGACCAATGGATTTGAATTCTTTCATGGATTGTTTTAAGAACAGCTACACCACCAAGGCTCTTGAACAGCACAGAATTAATGTTCTGTAGAAAAATACAGACATTAACCATCCAAGAGCCAAACACTGAAGGTGGGGAAGTTTGAGGATCATCTTAACCAGCGCCTTTCACTGCTATTTTCTTTTTCATGCAGGTACAAAAGTGACATCTGATTTAAAAAATGTAGGTCTAAGTCAAAAGTGTTATTTTTTCAATAAGCATGAAACAGAAATTCTAACTGATGAGAAGGCAGTTGTCATGGCTGGATTGACAGCATCTTTTTTCTTTCTTAATGTTGTTGGGTGCCATCAAGTTGGTTCCAACTCATAGCAACCCCAGGTGACAGAGTAGAACTGCCCCGTAGGGTTTCCAAGGAGTGGCTGGTGGATTCGAACTGCCGACCCTTTGTTTAGCAGCTGAGCTCTTAACCACTGCTCCACCAGGGCTCTTCTTTTCTTTCTTAGGATACACGAAATAAGGATGCCTCTTACCCTCAATGGCATCTGAGAGTTGACGAGTTATGGTAGAAGATACACAAGGCTCATTTTTTTCAATGTCCAGCCCCAGACAGGGTTCGTCACATCCCTCCTCACCTTCATAATCATAGCCGACCACGCTGTGAAGGAGGCAGAGCCAGACCAGCAGAAGCCTCAAGCCCAGCGCCATATCTTCTCCTTCCAGACACTGGTGGCTCATGGGCTCATCCTCCTTGGGGTTTTATAGCCCTGGGAACCAGCCACACCACTGTTTCCTCCCTGTCCCCTCCTCCTCCTTCTCTCTCTCCTTTCCATCCTCCCCAATCTCCTCCCCTCCCCTTCCTACTTACGCTGCCCCTCCTTCTTGTCTCCCTCCTCCCTCCTGCTTTCCCTTCTTCATTTCTTCTCCCTCCTCCTCTTTCTGTTCTTCTCTCTCTCCTTCCTCCTCCATGTTAACTTCTTTGTTCTCCTCTCCACTTTCCTTTTTCTCTCCCTCCTCCTCCCCATTCTCCTCCCCCTTTTGCTCTCGTCCCCCTTCTCCCTCTTTCCACCTCCTTCTCCTGTCCTTCCTCCCCCCTGCCTACTTCCCTCCTCTTCCTTCTCCCCATTATCCCTCTCTTTTCCCTCCCTCGTCTCTCCCACCTGCTCCTTTTTCACCTTCTCTCCCTCTCTCTGCCCCAAAGCTAGGCCACTGGCCTCACATTGGAAGACATAGAGAAAAAGAGATATTTAAGATCTCTGATTCCTGGGCGGCACAAATGGTGTGATCTTGGCTACTAACCAAAAAAGGAGTCCCATAGCATAGTGGTTAAGCGCTAGGCTGCTAATCAAAAGGTCATTGGTTTGAACCCACAAGCGGCTCTGCAGGAGAAAGGTGTGGCAGTCTGCTTCCATAAAGATTCCAGCCTTGGAAACCCTGTAGGGAGTTGTACTCTGTCCTACAGGGTCCCTATGAGTCAGAATCGACTCGACAGCACACAACAACATTACAATTGTTATAATTATTAAAGTTATCTATTATTGTTATTTAAGTTATCTACCATTATTATTAATGTTATGTTATTATTATTGTTGTTCAAATTATCTGTTATTATTATTATTGAAGTTATCAATTATTATTGTTAAGGAGGCTTGGTGGTGCAGTGGCTAGGAGCTTGGCTGCTAACTGAAAAGTTGGCAGTTTGAACCCTGTTTCCATAAAGATTAAAAAAAAAAAAAAAACCTATTGCCATCGAGTTGATTCTGACTCAGAGTGACCCTACAGGAGGGACCAGAACTGCCCCGTAGGGTTTTCTAGGCTATAATCTTTGCAGAACCAGACTGCCACATCTTTCTCCTGCAGAACGGCTGGTGGGTTCAAACTGCCAACATTTCAGTTAGCAGCCAAACCCTTAACCACTGCACCGCCAGGACTCCCCTAGGTTGGCAGGCACTCAAAATACACGGTGGCTGCAACCATGGACTTGAGCACGCTAATATGGTGAAGATGGCACAGGACCAACAGCCAACATCTTGTTCTGTTGTACATGGGGTCGCCATGAGTTGGAGCCAACTGAAGGGCAACCGGCATGGTTTTTTTTGTCTTTAATTATTCAGCTGAAACCTCTCCAGTTCCCTGTAGCTAAATATCCAAGAGCTCTTTCTCCTCCAGCCATTAATATTCTTGTTCTTGATTCCAGCCCCCACAAGACCCCATCAATATACACATGATTGAGTTTTGTGGGTCTCATGAATACGCATGAATTTATCCTGAGCATTATTCACCATGGGTGACCTGTCCAGACAGCGCCTGATTGTCATCACTTACCAAGAATACCAGGCACCCATGACATCAGATTCCTCCTCAGGGGAGCTCCAGTTTCAGTCCTACGGACAGACGGACAACAAAGCAGTCCTGTCAATTTCCAGATAATCTGGAGACCTTGGGAGCTCCCCTTGAGGACTCATTGAGAGAGCAAAGGCCAAGAAGGACACTTTCAAAGGTAACTCTCGACCTGGAAACCTGGGAGGGAGTGACAGCAGGAAAAGGAGAGCTGGTGCGCAGTGGTTAAGCACTCCGTTGCTAGCAGAAAGGTCAGAGGTTCAAGCCCATCAGCTGCCCTGTGGGAGAAAAGACCTGGTGATCTGCTCCCATAAAGATGACAGCCTAGGAAACCCTATGGGGCAGTTCTACTCTGTCTTGTAGGGTCGCTGTGAGTTGGTTTCGACTCAATGGCAATGGGTTTGGTTTTGAGTTTGGTACTGCAAGGAAGAGAGCCCTGGTGGCTCAGTAGTTAAAGGGCTTGACTGCTAACTGAAAGGTCAGTGGTTCAAACCCACCAGTTGCTCCATGGGAGAAAGATGTGGCAGTCTGCTCCTGTCAAGATTTACAGTCTTGGAAACTCTGTGGGGCAGTTCTGCTTTGTCCTATAGGGTGGCTGTGAGTCAGAATCCATTCACTAGCACACAACAACAGCAGTAACATAGTATTTTATAGTTAAGAGAGTCTTAAAGCTCTTGATTGCATTTAGTTCTCCCAAGACCCTTGCTTTATAGGAACAGTGTCCCCATACTAATATGCTGTTGTTAGCTGCCATCCAGTCAGCTCAGACTCGTGGTGACTCCACGTACAGCAGAGCGTCATGTTTTCCTGCCCTGCGCCATTTTCACCATCGCTGGTATGCTCAAGTCCATTGTTGTGCTCACTGTGTGTTTTGAGTGCCTTTCGGCCTAGGGGCTCATCTCCAGCACTGCATGGGACAATGTTCTGTTGTGATCCATAGGGTTTTCACTGGCTGATTTTTAGAAGTAGATCCCAAGGCTTTTCTTCCTAGTCTGTCTTAGTCTGGAAAATCCACTGGAATCTGCCCACCATGGGTGACCCTACTGATATTTAAAATACCTGTGGCATAGCTTCCAGCATCATAGCAACACGCAAGCCACCACAGTACGACAAACTGGCACACGGGTGGTGGATAGGAATATAAAGGTTTGTTATAATAGTTAAGAGCATAAGCTCTTCACTGCCTGGTTCCGGTCGTAGTTCTACCTTTACTGGGCTTTTTTATTGTTGCAAAAATACAATAACACAACTTTTTCCTATACAACATTTTTCACGTGTACAATTCAGTGAGACAAATTACATCAGTCATCTTGTGCAGCCATCACCAGTGTCTGTTGTCATGTTTCCCATCACCACAGTCAGATACTCACTGCTTCCTAAACAATGACTCCCCCTTTCCTCCTCCCTCCCGCCCCTGGTAACCACTAATAGACTTTGGTCTCTATGCATTTGCCTGTTCTAGGTATTTCATATTAGTGAGATCATATAATATCTGCCCTTTGGTAATTGCCTTATGCTTTACCTTACCTTACCTTACCATGCTTCATTTTTCCATAACATGGCCTAATAATAATTCCTGCCTCATAGGACTTTGTGATTATTAGAACAAAAAACTTGGCCATGGAGTCGATTCCAACTCACAGCAACCCTACAGGACAGAGAAGAACTGCCCCATAGGATTTCCAAGGAGCGGCTGGTAGATTTGAACTGCTGACATTTTGGTTAGCAGCCAAGCTCTTAACCACTGCTCCACCAGAGCTCCAACTATTAGAATAGGCAAGTATATATTTAAAAATCACCTATGTGAGACCAAACAGTCAACAATTACTTTAAAACAAAGATGAGAACATAAGGGGGCAGGGAAAATAGATTAATGGAAATGGAACAACCAGAATGGAAATAATGGGAGTGTTTCACGCATTGTGAAGAATATAACCAATGTCACTGAACAATTTGTGTAGAAATTGTTGAATGGGAACCTAAACGGCTGTGTAAACCTTTACCAAAAACACAATAAAATATATATACATATATTAAAAAAAAAAGAACAGGCAAGTATGTAGAGACCAAAGTTTATTAGTGGTTATCAGGGGTGAGTGGGGAGGGAGAGGAAGGAAGGGCTCAATGCTTAGGGGACACTGAGCTTCTGTTAAGGGTGATGGTTGACCAACATGATGAACATAAGTTAACGTCGCTGAACTGTACACGTGAAGACGGTCGAAATGGCAAATGTTTTGTTACTTATATACTTACCACAATTTAAAAAAGAAAAAAGGAGGGTTTAGATGAAGTGGCAAAATTTATCTCTCTCTCCTCTCCATAAACAGTAATTGACAGCTGACTTGCATGCCCTCTGCCATTTATAAAGTGCTTGCTAGAATCTGCCATACTTATAACAAGATATTTGACGTGGGTTTTGTGCTCACTCATTTAATGGTTGAAGTTCCTGGTGGTGCAAACGGTTAAGTGCTTGACTGCTGGCCAAAAGGTTGGGGGTTTGAACCCACTCATAGACATCACAGAGGAAAGGCCTGGTGATTTGCTTCCGAAAGGTCACATCTTTGAAAACCCTATGGAGTGCAGTTCTACGCTGCCCACATGGGGTCGCCATGAGTTGAAGTCGACAGCAACTAACAGCAAGAACAACATTTAATGGTTGTAAAAAAGGAAGTAAGTAAGGATGAGGGAGAACACCCAGGTCTGTCTGGCTCGATAACCCCTTTCCTACCTGCCAATACAACAGTGACAACGGCAAGAAGCCAGCCACCCCACAGCCCAGAACAGAGGGCCCTCCAAGCATTTCAACATGCCAACGCATAAGGAACAACTTGATCCTAACTTGAACGTTCCAGACGTGGGTGTCTGGCTATCAAGACTCATTTTCCAGTCAAATAATTTTTTTGAACCACCCCCAAAATATTTTCTATTAATATCCATGACTTGACCCAAGGTGACTTGTTCACATTCTAGAATATTAGTTGTTGATACCAGTTCCTCACGTTTGCACACAATCTTTGTTGGTGTGAAAAAGCAAGCCACACAAATATATGGGGAGGAGGAGAAGCATTCCAGGTGAGGGAACACCAAGTACAAAGGCCCTGAGGTATAAACAAGCATGACTTACACAAAAAACCCAAACTCACGGCCCTTGAGTTAATTCTGACTCATAGCCATCATATAGGACAGAGTAGAATGGCCCCATAGGGTTTCCAAGGCTGTAATCTTTACGGAAGCAGACTGCCACATCTTTCTCCCATGGAGCTGCTGGTGGGTTCGAATCACCAACCTTTTGGTTAGAAGCTGAGTGCTTTAACCACTGTGCCAGCAGGGCTCCCCTTGAATTATAGAAGAAAGAGGGAAAAAAGCCAGCATGGCTGGGGCAGATGGAGGGAGGGAAGGCTGTGGTGTGAACTCTTGATTTTATTATAAATACGATGGTAAGTCAATGGAGGACTTTGAATTAATGAATACCACTCTGTCCCCATTGTAGTTCCTTCAGTGGCTTCCAGTTGCACTTGGAATATAAGCAAAGCTCTGCAGGGTCTGGGTGGCACTAACTACTTGCTGAAAGGTTGGTGATTTGAACCCACCCAGAGGTGCTGCAGAAGAAAGGCCTGGCGATCTGCTTCCGAAAGGTCACAGCCTTGAAAACCCTATGGAGGACAGTTGTACTCTGCACACATGGGGTCACCATGAGTTGGAGCCAACTCCACGGTAACTAACAACCACAACATCACTTTATTTGTGAGAAACCAGTGGTCTAAAAGATGCTGAGAATCTAGTGCTGTGCCTGGAGTATAGTCAGTACTCAACAAATGCTAGGTCTTTCCCTTCCAGTACACTACCCTTTCCATAATGACACTTGATTTTTTCTGGCAAAAATGAAGTTATTTCTTAATCACCCCTTGGGGATAGGAAAACAATTGGCATGCATGACCTCAAATAAGGAGTTAGTGGGAAGAGGAAGAGAATGTGTGTGAGCCAAATTTTTGTCTACCTTAAACCCAGAGAGAAGAGGTCAGCCAAAATGAGCCGATGGTCCAGTTACCTACTGGGATGGACGGCCTTCCTCCTCTATTCCTCTGAGACAAGTGGAGGTGAGGACACTGGGAAACCATGGGGAGGATCTCCAAATGGAAACCAAACCTGTTGGCCGTCAAGTCGATTCCGACTCACAGTCACCACCAGGGCTCCTCAGCTACTCCCAAGGGTTACCTTAATCCCATGGTCTTAGCAACCCTGTAGGACTCCATCGGGTTTCCAAGGCTGTAATCTTTACGGAAGCAGACTGCCACATCTTTCTCGCACGGGGCGGCTGGCGGATTGAAACCGCTTGGTTAGCAGCCGAGTGCTTTAACTGGGCTACTGGGGCTCTTTGCAGGGGTGGATTACCCAATAAGCAAGGTAAGCACAGGCTTACTTCCTGATCTGTAATAAAAAAATTTCATGTTTTTCACCAAAAGCAAGGTAAGTGCAGGCTTACTTCCCAATCTGTACTGAACAATTTCACATGTGGTGAAAAACTTGTAATTGTTCACTACAGATTAGGAAGTAAGCATAAGTAAGCCCGTGCTTACCTCGTTCACTGGGTAATCCATTCCTGTCAGAGACTGCAGATTTGAAAAGAGGCTTCGATTCTGTAGGAAAGTTCTGTGGGATTGGGAGAGACACAGATGCCAGCCATATCTAAAAGCAGAATCTTTGATGTGGTGGAAAAAATGTGAAATTGTTCACTACGGATGACCCAGTAAGCAAGATAAGCACCATGCTTACCTTTCCCCTGGCTCCTTGTAGTAAGGTCTACCCCCCACCTCCCCCAAAAAACAAAAGAAAAACAAACAAACCCATTGCCGTCGAGTTGATTCCAACTCATAGCGACCCTATAGGACAGAGTAGAACTGCTCCACAGTGTTTCCAAGGAGCAGCTGGTGGATTCAAATTGTTGACCTTCTGGTTAGCAGCTGAGCGCGTAACCACTACACCACCAGGGCTCTGTAGTGAGATCTGGAAAATGTTTATCAGGGAGTGAGATCAGAGAGGTCAGCAGAGTCTGGATTATACAGGATGGTAACCTAGTTAAGAGAATCAGGCCATTGCTAGATTACTTCGCAGACGGCTAATAGTGAAGCCCTGTGAGAGCTGGAACTTCAGGGGACTGCCTTGTTTTTCCGGGTCTTACAAGTTTCCCGCCTTTGACAGTGTGCGCTCTTACCACTTTTCTCTCTATTAATGGAAACTATTTAACTTTTCCTTCTCTGACAGGTTTCCGCCTTACATAGGTTCTGGCTTTTGCAGGTTTTACAGTAGTATCCATTAGGTGTTGATTTTTATTAACAACTCCCAAAACTCATTGCCGTCGAGTCAATTCTGACTCATAGTGACCCTATAGAACAAAGTAGAACTGCCCCATAGGGTTTCGAAGGCCGTAATTTTTACAGAAGCAGATGGCCAGGTCTTTCTCCCATGGAGTGGTTAACATTTATTGAGCAATAGCCATGTGCCAGATACCCTTCTAAGCACTTTCTGTATATTAACTGGCTTAAACACCACAAAAATAAGACCAACGGTTTTCAGAGACACAGCGGTAGAAAATGAATGTAACTGAAGGATCCCTAATTGCGTCAACCCATTGGTGAGGCTCAAAGACGGAGGTCTGACTCTTCCAATCTCACCCACCCCACCCTCACTCCCATCAAGGTTGATGTCAGACTATACAGAGAAAGAATCTGATCCAGAACGAGGGATGAGGCTCCTAGGCTATAAGGCTTTGAAGACAGACTGTGTCATAGCCATGTATATTAGCCCATTGCTGTTCAGTCAATTCCAACTCATGGCAACCCCATGTGTTACAGAGTAGAACTGCTCCGTAGGGTTTTCTTGGCAGTAATCTTTACAGACACAGTGGTTAAGTGCTCGGCTGCTAACCAAAAGGTCGGTGGTTCAAAGTCTCCAGCTGCTCCAGCAGAGAAAGAAGTGGCACTCTGTCCTGTGAAGATTTTACAGCCTTGGAAACCCTGTGGGGCAGTTCTACCTATAGGACATGGGGCAGTGTCCTACAGGGTTGCTATGATTTGGAATCGCCTCCACAGCAACAGGTTAGGCTTTTTTTGGTAATCTTTACAGAAGCAGATCACCAGGCCTTTCTTCCGTGAAGCCACTGTGTTGGTTTGAACCACCAACCTCTGGGTTAGTAGTGAACTGCAAACCATTTGCCCCACCAGGGACCTTTCCATCTGTATTAGTAAAGGCCTAACTGTTATAACAAATAACTCCAAGATGTCAGTGGCTTAATTCAATAGAGGTTAATTTCTCACTCATGGCACGGCTCAATGTAGATGTTTAGTGGGAAGCCTTTTTCTCTGTGTGACCCAGAGACACAGGATCCTTCAGTATTCCTGGCTTCATCGTCCCCTGGGGCCTCAGAACTCCCTGCAGGGCTTTGTACTAGGATTGATGTCACCCAGTGCTGTAACTCATGGTGTCACCCCCTCCATGCTAATTACCACAATATTGTAGCTAAAACACCAGAAAATTTGACAAAGTCAGTGACTGTAAAAACACCGGCAGCAGTGAAAACAGCCTGTGCTTGTAGCGTGTGCAGATGCATCACTGTAATTGGGTAAGAACGTCAGCTCTGACTGGAGTGCGTTAAAAAGGTTCAAAAAATAAATTAGCATAGAGTTTTAGCCTTGTAGATATAGTGATACATGTAAGCTGAGCTTACAAAAATGTTTTTGTTGTTATAATTAACTACTGGGATATTTTTATAAAAAATAATAAATTTCTGCTGAAACACTACACAAGTATTTCATAGACAGTCATTTTGTGTCACCCCCTCTGACAGTGTCACTGGGTACGGTCTGCACTCCCCACAACTCCCCACTGCCTGCAGGGTCATCTTTATGAGGGTTTCTCAATCCTGGCACTATTGATACTTGGGGTCAGATGATTCTTCTTTTTTTTTTAAGCTTTTTTCAATTTTATGTTGATTGAAAAATATTTTAAAAACTGTTAAATTTATTTCTTTATTATTACTTTTTTTCATTGTACTTTAGATGAAGGTTTACAGAGCAAACTAGTTTCTCATTAAACACTTAATACACGTATTGTTTTGTGACATTGGTTGCCAACCCCATGACGCGTCAACAGGGGTCAGATGATTCTTTGTTGTAAAGGGCTGTCCTGTGCATTGTAGGATGTTTAGCAACATTCCTGGCCTCTACCTAGTAGACACCAGGAACACAGCTCTTCCCTCAACCTAGTTGTGACAACCAAAAGTGTCTCCCAGCATCGTCTGATGTCCCATGGGGGTTAAAATCTGCCCACACCCCCATCCCCCTCCCCTCATTGAGAACCACGCTTTATGTCCAGTGGGCAGACGGAGGAAGAGATGAGCATGGAGGGTTGCTTGGGACATTTTTATGAGCTAGGAAACGGTGGTCATCTTTTTCACCCACACCCTATTGGTCATAATTTAGTCATAAGTTGTTGTTGTTGGGTGCCGTTGAGTCGATTTTCACCTCATAGTAACCCGTATGACAGAGAACTACCCATAAGGTTTCCTGGGCTGTAATCTTTACAGGAGCAGACAGCCAGGTCTTTTCTCCCATGGAGCCACTGGGTGGGTTCAAGTCACCAACTTTTCAGTTAGCAGTTGAGCACTTAACCATTGCACCACCAGAGCTCCTTTAGGCATATAACCCCTTCTGACTTTAAGGGGAAGTCCTTGGGTGTTGCAAACAGTTAACACGTTCGGCTGCTAACCAAAATGTTGGCAGTTCGAATCCACCCAGAGGCACTTTGGAAGAAATGTCTGGTAATCTACTTCCAAACAGCAGTCATTGAAAACCCTATGGAGCACAGTTCTCTGTAATACCTGGTTCACTATGAATAGAAATCTACTCAATGGCAACTTGTTTACTGGTTATTGATACGGAAGACTGGAAAATGGATTCTAGCGGTGCACCCAGAAAGAAAAGGAAGCTGGGTTCGGTGAGAGCATGGCAGTTTTGGCTTCACCATCTTTGTAACATGTGCAAACATGTGCATGTATACATACACCCAAAGGGTCTCACTCATAGTAAAAACCAGTTGCCTGCCAAGTTTGATTCCAACTCGTGGAGACCCCATGTGTGTCAGAGCAGAACTGTGCTCCATGAGGTTTTCAATGGCTATGATCTTTCAGAAATAGACTGCCAGGCCTTTCTTCCAAGGCACCTCTGGATAAATACAAACCACCCACCTTTGGTTAGTAGATGAGTGCTTAACAGTTTGTGCCACTCAGGGACTCCTTCACTCATAGTAGCCCATCATTATATCTTTGAGGGATGGAGAGAGGAGGAGAGAGGAGTTGGCAAACTGAGGGCAAAGAAGGCAAGCTGTGATCCTGGACTAAAAACCAAAACCCAAACCAAACCCATTGCCATCAAGTCAATTCTGACTCATCGGACAGAGTAGAACTGCCCCATAGGGTTTCCAAGGTGGTAATCTTTACAGAAGCAAACTGCCACATCTTTCTTCCACGGAGCTGCTTGTGGGTTCCAATCACCAACCTTTTGGTTAGTAGCCAAGCACTTAACCACTGTGCCACCAGGGCTCCTGGTCTAGCAGGTGAGAAATTTGAGCTCTCATTCCCAGTTCTGCTTAAAAAAGATATTAACTTTAAATTATTCCTTATCTTCTGTGGGACTTCATTTCCTTCTCTGTGTAAGGAGGAATTTGGGCTGGAGCAGCATTCCTTAAGATGTGTTTCAGAAACTGTTAAGTCTCTAGAGCTGTTGAGTGGTGACAGGGGCAAAAAAAAAAAGGCTTAACTCAATACATTCTATACCATCCTTAGAGGTTCCTGGATGGGGCAAATGGTTAATGCGCTTGGCTGCTAACCAAAAAGTTGGTCGTCTGGGTCCCTCCAGAGGTTCCTTGGAAGAAAGCCCCGGCAACCTACTGCCAAAAAACGAGCTGTTGTAAACCCTGTGGAGCACAGCTCTATTCTGACATCTGGGGTTGTGTCTTAGTTATCTAGTGTGGCCCTAACAGAAATACCACAAGTGGATAGCTTTAACAAAGAAACATTTATTCTCTCACAATCTAGGAGCTTAGAAGTTTGAATTCAGGGTGCCAGCTCCAAGGAAGGCTTTTTCTTTCTGTCAGCTCTGGGGGAAGTCCTTATCGTCAATCTTCCTCTGCTGTAGGAGCTTCTCAGAGCAGGGACCCCAGGTCCAAAGACGCACTGTTCCCCTGGCTCTTGTTTCTTGGTGGTGTGAGGTCCCCCTATCTCTCTGCTTGCTTCTCTCTTTTATATCTCAAAAGAGATTGACTTAAGACACAGCTTAATCTTGTACATTGAGTCCTGCCTCATTAACATAACTGCCTCTAATCCTGGCTCATTAACATCATAGAGGCAGGATTTACAACACACAGGAAAATCACATCAGATGACAAAATGGTGGACAATCACACAATACTGGGAATCATGGCCTAGCCAAGCTGACTCATATTTTTGGGGATACAATTCAATCCATGACGGTTCACCATGAGTAAGAATCAACTCAATGGCAACTGGTACACCACTCTTGGTAATCTGATTCATATTAGCATATCAACCCTCCTGAGGAGTCTTTGATCCTGTTTAACTTTGTTTGACATGGCATTTTCCAAAGTTAATTTATTATGTCAGCCATCTTGAGCATCTGTTATGAACTGGCCACTAGTCTAGGTTCTAAGGACTCATTACAAAGAAGACAAAGTCTCTGTTCTCGTAGAGAAGAGTACAACTTTATTCATCCATGTATCACCCCCTCAATATGTGCCACCGGCACTATTATTTACTGAACTTTTTTTTTTTTAATTTGCTTACTCTTCTTCCATTAAATAAATGTATTTTAAAAGTATACTTTACATAAATGCTATATATATAAAAGCAGTACTATTGGCCATAAGTAGGAGGTACAAATAAAAATAAACACTAAGAAAATAAAACCCTATTATTAGATTTTACCAGATATTATTGCCTAAATTAGGCTTTGAGCCTGAGTTCTGCCCTCTTTTTGTTAAAAAGAGAGACTGTTAGATTCTTATTATTATTAGAGATGTGTTAGAGAAATGCTAGCATTAAATAGAAGCTTTCTCTTTTGTATAATCAGAAAGATTAAAAGAGTATTGAAAAAGGATTTTTTTTTTTACATGTCCGGTTGCCTCCATGAACAACTGCCTCCTTTGCCATGAGACCAGAAGAACTGGTTGGTGCCAGGCTACCATTACTGAATGCTTTGATCAAAGAGTCTATAAAGGAACCCTGATCAAAAGAGGGAAAATGTAGAACAGAACTTCAAATCCTCATGGAATTCAGAATTTCTGGAGCCACTGAAGCTGATGGCTCCCTCAAACTATTGCCCTGAGGAAATCTTTAAACCTTAAACCTTATATTGAAACTATCCTCTGAAGTCATCATTAAACCAAACAATAGTTCAGCTTAATTAGAAAAAAAATGTCTGCCTTGAGCACTGTGTTCTTTTAAAGAATTATCTATGAGTTCAAATTGACAATGGCAACTCAAAAGGTTAGATGAACAGCTTAGAGGGCAGTGAGTTTGTACTGATGACGGTGAAACAATTCAGAAAAGGATATAGAGAAAGATGGCACAACTTGAAGAATGTAACCAATGTCTCTGAATTGAAAATGTAAATTGTTGAACTGATGTATCTTTTGCTGTGTATCTTTTCACCAAAATGAAAAAGAAAAAAAAAAAAAAAAGACAAAAATAAACAAGACATGGTTCCAGCCCCAAAGGGGGCGAGGAAGGAAATTATATTTTGGTTTGAGTTTCAAAATTATTTCATGTTGTGTCCCTGCATTCTCTAACTCGATCTTGTGATCCACCAAAAAGTATTCTTTTGTGGGTGGCTGTGGGGACTATGGTCTTGGGGCACATCTAGCTCAATTAGCATAACATTGTTCATAAAGAAAATGTTCTACATTCTGCTTTGGTGAGTAGCGTCTGGGGTCTTAAAAGCCTGTGAGCGGCCATCTAAGATACTTCACTGGTCTCATCCCTTTGGGAACAAGGGAGAATGAAGACAACTAAAGACACAAGGGAAAGATTAGTCCAAAGGACTAATGGACCACAACCACCACAGTCTCCACCAGACTGAGTCCAGTACAACTAGTTGGTGCCTGGCGACCACCACTGACTGCTCTGACAGGGTTCACAATAGAAGGTCCCAGACAGAGCTGGAGAAAAATGTAGAACAAAATTTTAACTCACAAAAAAAGACCAGATTTACTGGCCTGACAGAGACTGGAGAAACCTCGAAAGTATGGCCCCCAGACACCCTTTTAGCTCAGTAATGAAGTCACTCTGGAGGTTCACCTTTCAGCCAAAGATTAGACAGCCCCATAAAACAAAACGAGACTAAAGAGGCACACCAGCCCAGGGACAAGGACTAGAAGGCAGGAGGGGACAGGAAAGCTGGTAATAGGGAACCCAAGGTCGAGAAGGGAGAGTGTTGACATGTCGTGGGGTTTTAACCAATGTCATGAAACAATATGTGTACTAACTGTTTAATGAAAAGCTAGTTTGTTCTGTAAACATCCATCTAAAGTACAATTAAAAAAAAAAAAAAGGGTATCCTTTGGTGACATTCATGGGCACATTCTACACTTTAAGAAATAATGGCCTGGAGGAACATTACATCTTTTTTAGCTTCACTGTTTTTGAAACTCTTTCCCAATACTTTTGGTCCAGAAATAAACCGGACATGCCTTTATATGTTCTTAGGAAGTTGGATGCCAATCTTACATGTGTGGTCTTTCGACCACCACAAGCACCAAACTAGAACTCATCCTTGGCTCATTCATTTGACTAATGCCCCTTTTTTCCTTTCAGATAAAGACTCATGTGTCTTTCCCTTCATCTACAAAGGGTCTACTTATTTTTCTTGCATCAAAGCCAATAGTTTATCTCCTTGGTGTGCAACCAGAGCAGTTTACGATGGAAATTGGAAGTACTGCACAAAGGAAGGTAAGTGGTGCCATAGGTCCCCGGTCAGGGGAGTTCTTAAAATGGTGGATACAAAAGAATACGTGTGAGTGTATATAATGTGATCTTCAGACAAATGATAATATGGTGGTGTGCATAGATTATTCTCTGGAAGGCTAAACACTGAATGTGAATAATGAATAGTAATATTAACAATGTTAGGAAGAGGGTATTATTATATTCTAAGACTGGAGGAAACCATTCTGTTCTTGGTCCCTTTCTTAATTTTCTAAACTAAGAAGTAAAAACAAACAAACAAACAAACAACAACAACAAAAAAAAACCCAGTATAAAAGAAAAGTGCCCAAAATTTGAGAGATTTTTACTTTTTTCAAAATTCAAGACATTTTGACACATCTGATTTCTATTTTTACGCACAGAAACAAAACACCATTTAGTTTGTTTTGGCCAATCCCCTATTGCTGGACACTTAAATTGTTCCTGCTAATATCCAGTGTCTTAATTTGTCAGTGTTGCTATAACAGAAGTACCACAGGTAGATTCTTTAATGAACAAAAATTTATCTTCTCACAATTTAGGAGGCTAGAAGTCCAAATTCAGGGTGTTGGCTCCAGGGGAAGTCTTTCTCTCTCTGTCAGCTCTGGAGGAAGGTCCTTGTCTCTTTTCAGCTTCTGTTCCTCTGTTCCTTGTCAGTCTTCATCTGTCTTCCCCCATCTGTGCTTCTTTGCTTCTGTACCTAATCTGCTCCTTTTATATATCTCACAAGTGATTGGTTTAAGACACACCATGCATTGATACAGACTCATTAATGTAGCAAAGAAAACCCTATTTCCAAATGGGATTACATCCATAATATAGGGTTTAGGATTTACGAAAAACATTTTTGGGGGACACAATTAAATCCATATTATCCAATTTTAAATGTTTAGGATATACTTTCCCCTAGTATTGCTGTTCCTGACAGAATCAGTGAGATAGATATACAGATATATAAAAAAATAATCGCTGCTATTGAGTCGATTCCAACTCATAGAGACCCTATAGGACAGAGCGGAACTGCCCTATAGTGCTTCCAAGGAGCGCCTGGTGGATTTGAACTTATGACCTTTTGGTTAACAGTCAAGCTCTTAAACACTATGCCAATATGTTGTTGTTGTTAGATGCCGTCAAGTCAGTTCTGACTCATAGTGACCCTGTGTACAACAGAACGAAACACTGCCCTGTCCAGCACCATCTTCACAATCATTGTTATGCTTGAGCCCATTGTTGCAGCCACTGTGTCAATCCATCTCATGGAGGGTCTTCCTCTTTTGCACTGACCCTCTACTTTACCAAGCATGATGTCCTTCTCCAGGGACTGATCCCTCCTCATAACATGTCCAAAGTACGTGAGACAAAGTCTTACCATCCTTGCTTCTAAGGAGCATTTTAGTTGTACTTTTTCCAAGACAGACTTGTTTGTTCTTTTGGCAGTCCATGGTACATTCAATATTCTTCACCAACACCATAATTCAAAGACATCAATTCTTCTTCAGTCTTCCTTACTCATTGTCCAGCTTTCACACGCATATGAGGGGATTGAAAACACCATGGCTTATGTCAGGCGCACGTTAGTGTTCAAGGTGACATCTTTGCTTTTCAGCACTTCAAAGAGGTCTTTTGCAGCAGAGTTGCCCGCTGCAATGCGTCTTTTGATTTCTTGACTGTTGCTTCTATGGGTGTTGACTGTGGATCCAAGCAAAATGAAATCCTTGATAACTTCAACCTTTTCTCCATTTATCATGATGTTGTTTATTGGTCTAGTTGTGAGGATTTTTGTTTTGTTTGTTTATGTTGAGGTGTAATCCATACTGAAGGCTGTGGTCTTTGATCTTCATCAGTAAATGCTTCAAGTCCTCTTCACTTTCAGCAAGCAAGGTTGTCATCTGCATAATGCAGGTTGTTAATGCATCTTTTCTCCAATCTTTTTTTTTTTTTTAGTAAAGCAAAAAGAAAGTTTTATTCGGCATATATTAAAAAAGGTAAAAGTGGGTAGCGGACAAGGGTGCTGCCAGAGCCATGTCTGCCCAAGTACAAAGAAATATTACAGAATAGACAAGAGTGGGAAATCGGACAAGCATGCTGCCAGAGCTATGTCTGCCTGAGTTCCTCTTCCCCACAATCTTGATGCCCTGCTCTTCTTCATATAGCCCAGCTTCTCAGATTATTTGCTCAGCATATAGATTGAATAAGTATGGTGAAAAGATACAACCCTGACACAAACCTTTCCTGACTTTAAACAGCACAGTATCCCCTTGTTCTTTTCCAACAACTACCTCTTGATCTGTGTACGGGTTCCTCATGAGCACAATTAAGTGTTCTGGAATTCCCGTTCTTTGCAATGTTATCCATAATTTGTTATGATCCACAGAGTCGAATGCCTTTGCATAGTCAATAAAACACAGGTAAACATCTTTCTGGTATTCTCTGATTTCAGCCAGGATCCATCTGACATCAGCAATGATAGCCCTGGTTCTACGTTCTCTTCTGAATCCAGCCTGAATTTCTGGCAGTTTCTTGTCAATACACTGCTGCAGCCGCTTTTGAATGATCTTCAGCAAAATTTTACTTGCGTGTGATGTTAATGAAGAAGTCATTGGTCTTGCTAAATTCTATCATGCCATCTCAGGCTTTGTTTCTATCACCAAGGCCATATTTTCCAACTACTGATCCTTTTTCTTTGTTTCCAACTTTTGCATTCCAATCACCAATAATTATCAATGCATCTTGATGCATGTTTGATCAATTTCAGACTGCAGAAGTTGGTAAAAATATTTAATTTCTTCATCTTTGGCCTTAGTGGTTGGTGTATAAATTTGAATAGTAGTTGTTTTAAATGGTCTTCCTTGTAGGCATATGGATATTATCCTATCACTGATAGCGTTGTACTTCAGGAATAGACCTTGAAATGTTCTTTTTGATGACAAACGTTATGCCATTCCTCTTCAATTTGTCACTCCTGGCATAGTAGACCATATGCTTGTCTGATTCAAAATGGCTAATATCAGTCCATTTTAGCTCACTAACGCGTAAGATGTCGATCTTTTTGTGTTCCATTTCATTTTTGACGACTTCCAATTTTCCTATATTCATACTTCCTGTATTCCATGTTCAATTAGTAATGGATGTTTTTAGCCGTTTCTTCTCACTTTGAGTCATGCCACATCAGCAAATGAAGGTCCCAAAAGTTTTACTCCATCCATGACTACTTTGAGGAGGCAGCTCTTCCTCAGTTGTATCTTGAGTGCCTTTCAACCTGAGGGACTCACCTTCCGGTACTATATCAGATAATGTTTTGCTGCTATTCGTAAGGTTTTCACAGGCCAGTTTTTTCAGAAGTAGATCACCATGTCGTTCCTCCTAGTCTGTTTTAGTCTAGAAGCTTCACTGAAACCTGTCCACCATGGGTGACCCAGCTGGTATTTGAAATACCGGTGGCATAGCTTCCAGCATCACAGCAACATGCAAGCCGCCACAGCACAACAAACTGACAGACGAGTAGTGGATATATATATATGTGTGTGTATGTGTGTGTGTGTATGTGTGTGTGTGTAGACAGAGAGAGAGAGAGATTTTCTTCAAGGAATTAATTGGCTCATGTGATTTTTGGGGTGGGTGTACTGGCAAATCCAAAATCCATAGGTCAAGTGACAGGAAACTTGAGGTGAGAGTTCTGCAGAAATATTTATTTATATTTGGAGGCAGAACAGACCCTAGGGAAACTACCTTTTTGCTCTTAAGGCCTTCAACTGATTGATTACATTACATTATGGAAAAGGGAAGTCCCTGGGTGGTGCAAATGGTTTAAACTCTCAGCTGCTACCTGGAAGGCTAGAGGTTTGAGCCCAGCAAGAAGTTCCTCAGAAGAACGGCCTGGCGATCTACTTCCAAAAAATCAGCTATTGAAAACCCTATGGAGCACAATTTTACTCTGACACACATGGGGTCGATATGCGTTGAAGTCGACTTCACAACAACTGGTCATGGGAAGGTAATCTGCTTTACTTAGGGCAAGTGATTTAATCATATGTGGCAATCGTTAAGCTCTCGGCTGCTAACCAAAAGGCTGGCAATTCAAACCCACCCAGTGGCTCCGTGGGAGAAAGACCTGGAAGTCTGCTCCTGTAAAGATTGCTGTTGTTATTTTTGTTGTTAGGTACCACTGAGTTGATTCTGACTTATAACGACCCTATGTAGAACAGAACAAAACACTGCCGAGTCCTGTGCCATCCTCACAATCATTGCTATGTTTGAGCTCATTGTTGCAGCCACTGTGTCAATCCATCTCGTAGAAAGAAGGTCTTCCTCTTTTTCACTGACCCTCTTCTTTAAGAAGCATGATGTCCTCCTGCAGGGACTGATCCCTCTTCCTGTAAAGATTACAGCCCAGGAAAACTTATGGGGCAGTTCTGCTCTGTCACATGGAGTCACTACGAGTTGAAATCGACTCTACAGCACCTAAGATCAACAACAACTATTCCATAACAACAACTAGACTAGTGTTTGGCCAGACAATGGGGAACCATAGTCTAGCCAAGTTGACACCTAAAATTAACCATCACAGGCGCCATGGGTTGAGATTGGGAACCATACTGGAGAAACTCTAGGGAACATGAGAGTACATGAAGTTGTTGTTAAATGCCGTAGAGTCCGTTACAGAGTAGACAGAGTAGAACTGCCACATAGAGTTTTCTAGGCTGTAATCTTTACTGGAGGAGATCACCAGGAACTTTTTTTCTGCAGAGATGCTGGGTGGATTCAAACCACCTACATTTTTGTTAGCAACCAAGCACTTGACCATTGTGCCACCAGGGCTCCTGGTACATGGAATAGAGTTCACTAGGTGTTTGATGACATGGATACACCCAGTCCCTTCTACACCTGATGTTTGTCCTATACTTAGATGATTGATGGATTAAGTGACTCCATGCTGGGGATGGCCAGAGAAACTTGAGCCCCTCACAGATGCCTTTCCCTATAGATTACTCACAATGCATCTTTCCTTATATATGACCCACAATACATCTTTCCTTATAGATTACCCACGATGCATCTTCCCTTTCAACTATCATGGAAAGTCCTATAACAGCTGCATCACAGAAGGCAGCTGGCTGGGAAAGCCGTGGTGCTCAGTGACTTCCAGTTTTGATGAGAAGCAGCAGTGGAAATACTGTGAAACAAATGGTGAGACATTGGACTTTGCTGAAGACCAAGGATGGGGAGTGAATGGGGCGGAGGTGGATGTCCACAACCCTCATGAAGTGGAGGACCAAGCAACTAGCGGAAGAACTTCTAGGAACCAAGTGCCTTCTCAGAGAGCACACTGTGGCAACCAGGAGAGACGGAAAAGTCCTAAGGCCATCTTCCCTCAAGTCCCCAGTGCCAACCCTGAGAACCCATGGTGTAGGATTTTAATCTTAGAAATTAATAGACTACAGCATGGATGAAACTTGAAAACATTTTGCTGAGCGAAAATAGCCAGTCACGAAAGATCACATCCATTTGTACAAAAGTCCAGAATAGGGAAATCTAGAGACAGAAAATAGATCAGTGATTACTCCACGGGAGGAAGATGTGGTGATATGCTTCTATAAAGTTTACAGCCTTGGAAACCCTATGGGACTATTCTGCTCTGTCACATGGGGTTCCCATGAGTTGGAATCGACTTGATGGAACCTAACAATAACCCCAGCAACACAGAGACAGAAAGTAGATTAGAGATTGCTTAGGGCTGAAGGAAGAAGGACTGGGGAACTGGGGGATAATAGGTAAAGGGCATGGGGTTTCTTTTAGAGATGATGACAATGTTCCAAACTTGACATTGGTGATGGTTGCACATATCTGGGAATATACCAAAAACCATTGAATTGTACACTTTAAATGGGCGAATTATATGGTATGTGAATTATATCTCAATCAAACTGTTAAAAAAATGAATAGAGAGACACTCAGGTTTGTCATGCATAAATTCGTTTAGTTTATTGCAAAGTAGTCATGGCAAGGCATGCAAGTGAGACCTCACATTCATTTAGAACTGGAGAATTGGAATCAACAATTAGAATGTTAGTTCAGTGGTTAGAGTACAAATTTAACTTCAGGCTTTTACCTTTTACGAGAGGTTCTTGGGAGGAAGGTTTGACCACGGCTCGAACTTGGCCCTCACACCTAGCATCAAAGGTCGGCAGCGGTGGCAGAGTCTCAGCCTCTGGCAGGGCCTCCTTTCCAGAGAGTGTCAGAGTCAAGAGGGTGATATTCTGTCTCTGCCTTCTATCCGTTGTGAGAAGAAATTTAGGGTTTATATGTGAATTCCTCACCTTGGCTTCCCATGATAAGGGACAGTGTGACATCAAAGACTCGTATGTTATGTTTTCTCTCCAGGGTTAGAGTGTAGTCAAACGTCACTTCTTCTCTTCAAGGTTAGAGATTAGGAAGGTTGTTTAGATGTATGTCTCAAGGCTAGTTTACAAAGATTAACTATTATATATGTTCTTTTGTTACAGTATACAGCATGTCGAGTCAAAGTCAACTTCAAGGTTCACATTTTCCACATACTTCACATGCTTCTAAGTTCAGAAATTTTCTAGATAATTTTCTAGTGACTTCTTGTTGTTTTTGGGTGCTGTGGAGTCGATTCCAACTCATAGCAACCCCATATGACAGAGTAGAACTGCTCCATAGGGTTTTCTTAACTGTAATCGTTACAGAAACAGATCAGCAGGTCTTTCTCCTGCAGAGCCACTGGGTGGGTTCGAACCACCAACCTTTTGGTTAGCAGCCGAGTACTTAACCGTGACTTACAGGTTTCTAGTAACTTATAGTTAATGTCGGAGCCTTGGTGGTGTGACAGTTAAGTGCTCAGCTGCTAACCAAAGGGTCGGCAGTTCAAATCCACCCAGCAATACCACAGGAGAAAGACCTGGAGATCTGCTTTCTTAAAGATTACAACCTAGAAAACCCTATGGAGCAGTTCTACTCTGTCATATAGGGACAACTATGAGTTAAAATCCATCCAATGGCACCTGACAACAAGAAAAACATAGTTAATGTTAGAGAGCTTCACAAAGGCAAACATATTTCTAAGTTAATATTATGAGTTCTTGTATATACATATATTTTGAAAGCATAATGGTGACTTCTACCTTATGGGTTTGAGAACATTATAGAAACATACACAACAGAGCCCCAAACATAAAATGGAAATAATAGAAAGATCAATGACGTATTGCCTTTAACGGGATAAAGCCTGCATGTAGTTTGCATGTAATGAATGGAAGCCCTTCTCACCTTCCCTTCCTGATCTGTCATTTTTCTGTGCTCATTTTCAGAATATGGGGGAAATTCTTTCAGCAAGCCCTGCATTTTCCCCTCCGTCTACAGAAATAACGTGGTCACTGAGTGCATTGACAATGAGAACTACCTCTGGTGCCCGACCACAGAGAACATGGACAAGGATGGAAAATGGAGCATCTGTGCAGATACCAGTAATCTGGGAGTGGGCTCCAGAGAGGGCGTGGGCAGATCCTTCATTCATTTACTCAGTGTATTAGAGTCCAAGGGCTGCTGTAACAAAGTACCACAAACAGTGGCTGAAAATAACAGAAATGTATTGTCTCACAGTTTTGGAGGTGAGAAGTCCAAATCAGGGCATCAGCCCTGTTGATTCCTTCTGAGGGCTCTGAGGGAGAATCTGTTCCAGGCCTCTTTCCTAGCTGCTGGTGATAGCCTGCAATCCTTGCTTTCCTTGGCTTGTAGATCTATCATTCCAATTCTGCCTCCATTGCCACATGGCCATCTTCTCTCTGTATCTGTGTTTCTCCTCCTCTTTTATAAGGACAAGGAGCCCTGGTGGTGCAATGGTTAAGCACTTGGCTGCTAACCAAAAGATTGGCAGTTTGAACTCACCAGGTGCCCGGCAGAAAGATGTAGCAGTCTGCTTGTATAAAAGATTCCAAAACATGATAAACCAAACCCATTGCCATAGAGTCGATTCGGAATCATAGCAACCGTATAGGACAGAGTAGAACTGCCCCATAGTTTCCGAGGCTGTAACTCTTGATGGGAGCAGGCTGCCACATCTTTCTCCTGCACAGTGGCTGGTGGATTCAAACTGCTAACCTTTTGGTTAGCAGCCAACCACTTAACCACTGTGCCACCAGGGCTCCTCGGTAAAAGATTACAGCCTTGGAAACCTATGGAGCAGTTCTACTTTGTCCTATAGGGTCGCTATGAGTCAGAATTGACTCAGTAGCAATGGATTAGGGTTCATAAGGACATCACTCAGATTGGATTAGGACCCACTCTACTCCAGGATGACCTCATGTTAACTTAATTGATAGCGACCCTATAGGACAGGGTAGAACTGCCCCACAGGGTTTCCAAGGAGTGGCTAGTGGGTTAAAACTGCTGACCTTTTTGGTGAGCCGCCAAGTTCTTAACCACTTCGCCACCAGGGCTCCAACTTAATCAATAACGTCTTCAAAGACTCTATTTCCAGACAAGATCACATTCACAGGTACACAGGTTAGCACTTCAATGTATCCTTTCTGGAGGGGGCAGGAAGGCACAATTCAAACCATAACACTCAAAATACACTTACCAAAATCCTACTGTGTGCCAGACATTGTGCTGGGCACTGGGAATATGATTATGAACACGACAAACAAGCGCATACCCCGCTGGATCTGACGAACAAATACAAGTAGTCCTCAACATACGATGGGGCTCCATTTAGAAGATGACTCTGTCATAAGTCGGTTCTGACGTAAGTCAAATACCTCTTTTTTTTTTTTTTTTTTAGTTTTCATTATTATTGCCTTTTATTATCAGTAGCTTTATAAAATCCATCTTTGAACATCTGAGAATGAACATCTGAGAATGACAACATCAACAAATTACATGCTGCAACATTCCATGTATAGTACATACCACTACATGTCCAAAAACAAAAAACAACAAGCTGACCGACAGGTCGTTAAGTGGGGATTGTAGTACCCTGAATACTCTGTAAGTCGGGGACTACCTGTAGCGTAAACAACATGATACCGGTTGCCGTTGAGTCGATTTCAATTCATAGCGACCCTATAGGACCCAGTAGAACTGCCCCACAGGGTTTCCAAGGCTGTAAATCTTTATCGAAGCAGATTACCACATCTTTCTTTCTCCCTTGGAGTGGCTGGTAGGGTCTAACTGCTGACCTTTTGGTTAGCAGCCAAGTGCTTAACTTCTGTACCACCAGTGCTCCTCTAACAATATGATGACAGTCCAAATACGTGCTGCTTTAGGACCGAAGAGAAAAGTAGCAATATAAAAAATTTTTTAGTTAAACCCATACCTCTCATACAAATATATGGTGAACACGTGCCAAGGTTTTATTTAACTTTTTTAATTTAACTTTTATGAGGGAAGCAGAGGGATGGTGAAGTTAGTTCAAAGGAGGTTACAAGACACATACCAAAAAAAAAACAAAAAAAAAAACCAAACCTGTTGCCATCAAGTCGATTCAAACTCATAGCGACCCTATAGGACAGAGTAGAACTGCTGCATAGAGTATCCAAGGAGCGCCTGGTGGAGTCAAACTGCAGACCTTTTGGTTAGCAGCGGTAGTGCTTAACCACTATGCCACGAGAGTTTCCTTATAAGACACATAGTCATTGAAAAAAAGAAAACTGAGCTGAAGGAAGATTACTAACTTAGACGCAAAATCCACTAGCACCTGTGCCCAGTGTTATGGATTGAATTGTGTCTCCCCAGAAGATATGTGTTGGAATCCTAACCCCTGTATCTGTGGATGTGATCCCATTTGCGAATAGGATTTTCTTTGTTATGTTAATAAGACCATATCAGCGTAGGGTGTGTCTTAAACCTATTCACTTTTTTAAAAAATTATTTATTTATTTATTTATGTTGTTGAGAATATACACAGCAAAACATACACCAATTCAAGTTTCTATGCGTGCAGTTCAGTGACATTGATTACATTCTTCGAGTTGTGCAACCATTCTCACCCTCTTTTTCTGAGTTGTTCCTCCTCCATTAACATAAGCTCACTGCCTCCTAAGGTTGCCATCTAATCTTTCGAGTTGCTGTTGTCGATTTGACCCCATATACATAGGTCTTAGAAGAGCATAATGCTCAAGGCAGACATTTTTTATTTTTATTTTATTGTTGTACTTTAAGTGAAAGTTTACAATTCAATTTAGTCTCTCGTACAAAAATTTATATATATATTGTTATGTGACCCTAATTGCTCTCCCTGTACTGTGACAGCACACTCCTCCTTTCCACCCCAGATTTCCCGTGTCCATTCAACCAGCTTCTGACCCTCTCTGCCTTCTCATCTCACTTCAGGACAGGAGCTGCCCATTTAGTTTCATGTATCTACCTGAGCTAAGAGGCACACTCCTCACGAGTATCATTTTATGTCCCACAGTCCAGTCTAATCTTTGACTAAAGAGTTGGCCTCAGAATTCTTCAGACAGGGATTGGACTGGACTGTGGGACATAAAGTGATACTCATGAGGAGTGTGCCTCTTAGCTCAAGTAGACCCAAGAGACCAAAGGGGCAGCTTCTGTCTGGAGGTGAGATGGGAAGGCAGAGAGGGTTAAGAGCTGGTTGATTGGACATGGGGAGTCAGGGATGGAAAAGAGGAGTGTGCTGTCGCAGAACAGGGTGAGCAATTAGGGTCACATAACAATGTATAAAACTTTGTATGGGAGAGTAACTTGAAATGTAAACTTCGTTTAGACTACAACAATTAAAAAAAAATACACTAAAAAAAAAAAAAAAGAGTTGGCCTCAGGAACGGTTTTAGTGCTGGGTTGACAGAGAGTCTGGGGGACATGCTTCTGGGGTTCCTCCAGTCTTAGTCAGACCATTAAGTCTGCTACAAGTCAGACATATTTTGCTAGTGAAGTTGAACTATTGTTTGGTTTTAAGAAGAGACTTCAGAGGATATTTTTAGTTTAAGGTTTAAAGATTATTGCAGGGAAATAGTTCTGGGGGTTCATCCAACCTCCATGTCTCTAGAAAGTCTGGATTCCATGAGAATTTTAAATTCTGTTCTACATTTTCCCCCTTTTGACCTTTTGAGATATTAAAAAAGAGTAGATTAGGCACAGAAAAGCAAACAGAAATGAGGGAAAGGTAGATGCCACATGGAGATCACCAAGGAACACCAGGGCTAGAGAAGCTGAGACAAGGCTATTCCCCCGAGTGGACAGAGAGAGAGAGCCTTCACTTAGAGCCAGTGCCCAAATTCAGACTTCTAGCCTTCTAAACTATGAGAAAATGGATTTCTGTTATTTAAAGCCACCCACTTAGGGTATTTATGTCACAGTAGCACTAGATAACTAAGACAAGATCCAAAGGACAACGCCTTTGTGAATGTTACTAACAGGTGCCCCCTCCAAATAGATGAGTTACAACAAAGCTCAGGGCACCGCAGGCATGACATTTCCCCGCTCCACTGGAGCCTCTGAGCAGGGCTCCAACCACACAACCATTCACCATGTTGACTCAATTTTGATCTAGGGTGGGCTCTGATGCCTAAGTCACTATGGTATGGAAGATCCTGGAGTAATCTTTGTTTCATCCCCTTCTTCTCCCTAGGAATTTCCGCAATGGTTTTTGGCCCTCCCTGTCATTTCCCATTTAACTATAAAAACAAAAATTATTTCAACTGCACTACCAAAGGATCAGAAGAGAAGATTTTATGGTGTGCAACCTCTTACAACTATGACCGGGACCACACCTGGGTGTATTGCTGATGTGAAGGTGAGATCAGGTACCACACCTGGGTGCCTTTCTTGTGTGAAGGTGAGATCAGGAACCACACACCTGGGTGCCTTTCTTGTGTGAAGGTGAGATCAGGAACCACACCTGAGTGCAGTGCTGACGTAAGGTGAGATTAGGAACCATACACTTGGGTGCTTTGCTTGTGTGAAGGTGGGCGCAGTGCTGATGCAAAGGTGCTATCTATTCCTTCCAGCATACCTGGTTGGCTGTGGCTCTCAACAAGGTGGACTTCATTTCCCAGAGATAAAGTGTTGGCGGGGGTTGGGGAGAGATTAGGACAACTTCTGAAATTAGAAAGTGAAGAAACTGGGATTTCTCCGTCAAGCAGGACTGCAGAAGAGGGAATGGGCAAACTCTTCCAGTCCCAGAAAGATACCATTCCAAGCTCCATGTCTGGGAAGCTTTGGATAAGAGAGATCAGGGAGGTGGAACTTCTCAAACTGGAGTGTGATATGAAAAGACAAACTGGAAAAGGGGACATTGGAGACTTCTCAGATCCCAAAAAACCATGGCACCATTTGGTCAACCCATCACCCCTGTTATAGAGGAGCCAACCATGAAAAAGATGGGGTTCTTCTCTTCCTTGTCACTTTGGCCCTTTCCCCACCTAAGCCCCCCAAATCATCAGCTATCTCCTCTGGACCAATTCCATCTTTTCTTCTAGTCTTCTGGCTCCTCACCTGGGCTAACTGTAATCACCTATGTTGTTAGGTGCCGTCAATTTGGTTCCGACTCACAGTGACCCCACGTGACAGAGTAGAACTGCCCCATAGGTTTCCAAGGCTGTAATCCTTACGGAAGCAGACTGCCACATCATTCCCCCGTGGAGTGGCTGGTGGGTTCAAACCACTGTCCTTTCATTAGCAGCCTGAGTGCTTAACCACTGCACCACCAAGTCTCCTTTTGGCTTATGTATGGCACCAAATTAGTGACATTTTCTGAATTATGGGTTGGCATTGAAAATTGAAAAGCAGAGGGTCAGCGAAAGAGAGGAAGACCCTCAGTGAGATGGGTTGATACAATGGCTGCAACAATGCGCTTAAGCATAACAATTGTGAGGATGGCTCAGGACCCAGCGGTGTTTCTTCCTGTCATACACAGGGTTGCTATGAGTTAGAACTGACTCGATGACACCTAACAACAACAGCATTGAAAATTAACATCTCCAAGCAGAGGAGAGGCAAAGGAATGGGGACTCTGGGTATCACCTTAACAAAATGGATATTAAAAAAACACCCACAGTGCTCCCCTGTCTGTGGCTAAGACTAAGGACATTTTTAGCACTCAGCCTCCAACTTCTATCCATCAGAACAGAACCATGTCTTCTTGCAGGCCCATCTCCCACCAAACCTGTTATAACAGAGGTGAGGTTGAGGGGTTTATTTTTTGAGTACTTCCTTCTAAGAGGTCCCTAGATGGTACATACAGTTTACGCTCGACTGCTAACCTAAAGGTTGATGGTTTGAATCCACCCAGTGGTACCACAGAAGAAAGGCCTGGTGATCTGCTTCCGTTAAGATTATAGCCAAGAAAATCCTATGAGGCTGTTCTACTCTGTAACACACGGGGGGAGCCATGAGTCAGAATCGACTGGATGGCACCTAAGACCAACCACAAGAGCCAGGCAGGGGCGGGAGTATGTGTAACAACACTACGGTAAACTGCGTCATCTTACGTCCAGTTGAGTCTTGAAAACCAGTATAAAATTGCTTTTTTTCCCTCCTGCACTCCATTTGAAGCCAGTGCATGCTCATTACTTGAACGCTGGCCTTTGATTTTGTTTTCAAGGGGAGGAAAAGCATCTTCAGAGCAAGACTTCCACATGAGTCTGGAACCTGTTTCATCTTTTACATTGCATCTTCCAAGCTTAGATAATGACCTTTAGAAACACCTCTCCACCGTCTTGTTTAATCACTTGGTTCTTTGTCAAGAACAGAGGGAAAATGTGGCAAAACCTCCAATAAAAGAGTCCAAAATTAACTCTGGGGACTGCCTTTTCCGCTTCTTAGAGTGAGAGAAAATGAGCTCTGGTGGCTTAATGGTTAAGTGCTTGGCTGCTGACCAAGAGGTTGTCGGTTTGAACTCACCAGCCACTCCGAGGGAGAAAGAGACGGAAGTTTGTTTTGGAAACCCTATGGGGCAGTTCTACTCTGTCGTATAGGGTCGCCATGAGTTGGAATTGATGGCACACAACAATAACAACAGAATAAGAGATATGGGGAGGGATCAGAATGTATGGCTAGGTTGGTGAGTCTCAGGGAGGGGAGACAAGATCCTCAGGCCGGGGACCCTTGTGAGAAATTGCAGCCTGCTCTGTCTTTCTGGGGAAGCACAGACTTGGGTGGATCATTTGCGGGTATGTATTAAACCTTTGTCATTGGAATTGCGGCTCATCCAGGTAGTCCGGGAGGCTCTCACCTTGAGATCCTTAGCTACATCTGCAAAGACCTTTTATCCAAATAAGGTCATATTCACAGGTTCCGGGTGAACATATCTTTTGGTGGGGGACACCATTCAACCCTCTACACTCACATCCTGGAATAAGCCAGCAAAGTCATTAAGAGTATGGTCTCACCATGGCTTACCAACCAAAAACCAAACCAGCTGCTCTCAACTCGATTCTGAATCACGGTGACTCCATGTGTGCAGAGTAGAACTGCTCCATAGAGTTTTCAAGGCTGTGACCTTTTGGAAGCAGATCACCAAGCATGTTTTCTGAGATGCCTCTAGGTGGGTTTGAACTGCCAACCTTTTGGTTAGTAGTTGAGTGCTTAACCAAATGTTTATACCACCCAGGGAATCCTCTATGGCCTACGGGGCCCTGCAAAATGAGGCCCCTGCTCACTTCTCTTACCTCGTGTCCTGCCACTGCCCCTCACTCATTACCCTCAATTGAGGAGCATCCTCCCCTCCCAAGTACTGATCCCATGGGGAATTTCCTGATAAGCCCCCTGTATGCTTGTCTCCACCCTCGGACAGAGGAAGAACCCTGTGGAGCCCAGCCTGGGACCTCTTTTCCATAAGAGATTTCTTCTCTGTCCATTCTATCTAACTAAGCCACCCCGAAACCCTGGTGGTGCAGTGGTTAAGAGCTACTGCTGCTAACCAAAAGGTCAGCAGTTCAAATCCACCAGGTGCTCTTTGGAAACCCTATGGGGCAGTTCTACTCTGTCCTATAGGGTCATTATGAGTCAGAATCAACTTGATGGCAACGGGTTTTTGTTTTTGCCCTTTCTCAGGGCATCCCTGAGTGGTGTAAATAGTTAACATCCTCGTCTGCAAACTAAAAGGTTGGCAGTTCGAGTCCATCCAGCGGTACCTCAGAAAATGGCCTGGTGATCTACTTCTGAAGATGAGCCACTGAAAACTCTATGGAGCACGGTTCTACTCTGACACACATGAGGTTGCCATGAGTTGGAACTGACCCGAAAGCAACTGGTTTTTACTTATTTGCTCTTTGTCCAAGTTCTCTTTGTATCTATATTCATCCTCATTTGAGCTTCCCTTAAGTGGTAATTTTTTATTCTTTCCTCACACTTGAATGGAAGCTTCAAAAATAATCCCAGGTTTATAGTATGACCCTGTGCTTTCCAATACAGTAGCCACTAGCCACATGGGGCTATTTAAATTTAATTCAATAAGTTAGTAAGTAATTAATTTATTAGCTGATTAAAAATCAATTAATAGTAATTTAATAATAAATTTGATAAACGATTTAATAATTGGTAAATAAAAGTAATAAATATTCATTTTATTAAGTGATAAATAAAATTAATTGATTAATAAAATTATGACATGGTATTATATTTGAACTTAGCTGCTAACCAAAAGGTCAGCAGTTTGAATCTACTAGGATTGGAAACCCTATGGGGCAGTTCTGCTCTGTCCTATAGGGTCACTATGAGTTGGAATCGACTTGACGGCAACGGGTATCGTATCTACTAAGGAGCCCTGGTTGGCACAGTGATTAAGCGCTCAACTGCTAACCAAAAAATTGGCAGTTTGAACCCAACCAGCTGCTCCTTGGGAGAAAGATGTGGCAGTCTGCTTCCTTAAAGATTACAGCCTAGAAAACTCTATAGGGCAGTTCTACTCTGTCACACGGGGTCACCATGAGTCAGAATCGACTCGATGGCAATGGATATTTTGTATTTACTTATTTGGTCAAATAATATAATAGGAGTGTTATGGAGAAAAACAAAGCAGGGAAGGGGTTTAGGGGCTCTAGGAGGGAGGAAAGGGGTTTCCATTTAAAGTAAGGTGATTAGGGAGTTCATTGAGCACTACAGGCATATTTGGGAAACAGCATTTCAGACATAGGGAAGGGCAAGTGCAAAGGCCCGGAGGCAGGTGTGAACCTGGAGTGTTAGGGGAACAGCAAGAAGATCACGGGGGCTGCAGAGGAGTAGACCGTAGGGGTCTAATTATTTCCTAGGGCTGCCATAACAAAGTACCACAAACTGGGCTGCTTGTAAAGAACAGATATGATCATATTTACTCATGTATTTTGTTTCACCTCTAGTTTTGCCCATTATAATGGGGTCTGGAGTTTTCTCTGGTTTATTCACTGCTACAGCTTGATGTCTGGAAGAGTGCCTTTCACATAGCAAGTACTTAATACATTCCCGTGGAAGGAAGGGGGCCCTGGTGGTGTAGTGGTTAAGTGTATGGCTACTAACCAAAAGGTCAGCAGTTCAAATTCACCAGCCACTCCTTGGAAACCCAGTGGGGCAGTTCTACTCTGTCCTATAGGGTCGCTATGAGTTGGAATTGACTTGATGGTCATTGGGATGGTTTTGGTCTTGGTGAAAGGAAGGAAGGAAGAAAGGAAGGGAGGGAGGAAAGAAGGAAGGATGGTTATGAGGCTTAAAAATAAAATGGTCATCACAAAGAGTGAACCCTGATGTAAACTATGGATTTTAGTTAATAATAATGTGTCAGTATTGGCTTTTCGATTGTAACAGATGAAACACAGAAATACAAGATGTTACCAGTAGGGCAAACTGTGTGCAGGGGAGATAGGAGGTGTATGGGAACTGTCTGTACTTTCTGCTCAATTTTTCTGATCACCTAAAACTGCTCTAAAAAATAAAGTTTGTCTTCGTTACCTGTTGTTGTTGTTAGGCACCATCGAGTTGATTCCGACTCATAGCAACCCCATGTACAACAGAATGAAACACTGCCTTGTCCTGTGTCATCCTCACAAACGTTGTTATGTTTGAGCCCATTGTTGCAGCCACTGTCAATCCATCACATTGAGGGTCTTCCTCTTTTGCGCTGACCCTCTACTTTACCAAGTGCTGCTGTAACAAAAACCCCACAATGGGTAGCTTTAAAGAACAGAAATTTATTTTTCACAGTCCTGGAGGCTAAAAGCCCAAGTCAGTGTCTGAGCCCCATCAATTCCTCTCTTGTTCGTAGCCCTGGGAGCTCCTGGGTTCCTTGGTTTGTAGATGATCCTCACATGGTGTCTGTCTTCCCTCCACTCCCAGTGTGTGTGTGCCTCTGTGCCCATTCTGCTTTTTATAACTCAGAGGGGATTAGGTTTAGGACCCACCCTACTCTGGTATGACTTCATTCACATAACAAAAGAAAACCCCCTACTTCCAAAAAGGGTCATATTGATAGGTACAGGGGTTAGGATTTCAACATATATTTTGGGAGGGGCACAATTCAATCTATAAGAGTCTGTTAAATTAATTCATTTTAAAAATGATCTCAGAAAAGAAGAAAGGAATAAAGGAATGGCAAAAAGGGAGTGGCCCCTGGTAAGAGGTTAGGAAATTCATTATTCTGGTTCCACCTTTTAAAATCTAAATTTTAATTTATATATTAAAATTTTTTAAAATTTATTTAGCTGTTGTTGAGAATACACACAGCAAAACATACACCAATTCAACCATTTCTGCATGTACAATTCATTGACATTGATTACATTCTTTGAGTTGTGCAACCATTCTCACCCTCCTTTTCTGAATTGTTCCTTCCCCATTAACATAAACTCCTACCCCCTAAGGTTTAATTTATATTTTCATAAAATAAAACTTTTAATTTTTAAACATTTTATATAAAAATGTTAAATATTTGTTTTATGAAATTTAATTAAATATAATTTTATTTAATCATTTTTCTGTACACCTAGATATGCTCTGAAAAATAAAGCCTGTGTCTTAGTTTCCTAGTGCTGCCACAATGAGAAATACCACAAGTGGGTGGCTTTAAAGAACAGAAATTTATTTCTCACAGTTCTGGAGGCTAAAAGTCCAAATTAGGGTCTCAGCCGTGTGGATTCCTTCTGTGAGACTTTATCGTAAACAAAAAAAAACAAACCCATCACTGTTGAGTCGATTCCCACTCATAGCCGCCCCTATTGGGTCAGAGCAGTATAGGGGTCAGATCCCTATAGACAGAGTAGAGCTGCCACCCCCGCCCCATAGGGTTTCCAAGGAGTGGCTGGTGGATTCTAACTGCCGATCTTTTGGTTAACAGCTGAGCTTTTAACCACTGCGACACCAGGGCTCCCTTAAATATAATTAAATTTTATAAATTGAGGCTATTGAGCCAGATGACCCATTCTATAAACCTACATAGTGGATTTCAAAGCAGAAAAAAATAAATAAAACTCAGAGGAGGCATGACATGAATTCTTTATTTTGAGGACCTTGGCATTGTTGGGGTGTCCTGCTCTCAGGCGAAGGTAAGGGATGATCTTTCCACGTTCACAGCACAGATCTGTGCCCAGGATTGAAGGATAGAATAGAATTCCCATCTGCCTTAGTTTCCTAGTGCTGCTATGTAACACAAATACCCGAAGTGGGTAGCTTTAATGAACAGAAATTTATTTTCTCACAGTTTAGGAGGCTAGAAGTCTGAATTTAGGGTGCCAGTGCTAGGGGAAGGCTTTCTTTCTTGCTGTCTCAGGGGGAGGTCCTTGTCTCTTTTCAGCTTCTGTTCCTCAGTTCCTTGGAGATCTTCATGTGGCATGGCTTCTGTCTTCCTCGGTCTGTGCTTGCTTGTTTCTGTGCCTAATCTACTCTTTTGTATGTCAGAAGTGATTAGGCTTAGGACACACCCTAACTGAATGGCCTCATTAACATAATAAAGAAACTCCTATTCCCCACTGGGATTATGTCCATAGGTATGTTGTGTCGTGCACCGTCAAATTGATTGCAACTCATGGCGCCTCATGGGACAGAGTAGAACTGACCCATAGGGTTTTCAAGGCTGTGACCTTTTTTCTTTTTTTAAATTGTGCTTTAGATGAAGGTTTACAGAGCAAATTAGTTTCTCATTAAACAATTAATACTCATATTATATTGTGACATTGGTTGCCAACCCTGCGACGTGTCAACATTCTCCCCTTCTTGACCTTGGGTTCCCCATTACCAGCTTTCCTGTCTCCTTCTGCCTTCTCATCCTTGCCCCTGGGCTGGTGTGCCCATTTAGTCTCATATACATGGTTAAGCTACATATATTATTGTTTGTTTTATGGGCCTGTCTAATCTTTGGCTGAAGGGTGAACTGAGTTAAGAGGGTATCCGGGGGCCATGTTCTTGGGGTTTCTCTGGTCTCTGTCGGACCAGTAAGTCTGGTCTTTTTTTGAAAGTCAGAACTTCGTTCTACAATTTTCTCCAGCTTGGTCTGTGACCCTCTATTGTGATCCTTGTCAGAGCAGTCAGTGATGGTAGCCGGGGACCATCTGGTTGTACTGGACTCAGTTTGGTGGAGGCCATGGTAGTTGTGATCCATTAGTCCTTTGGACTAATCTTTCCCTTGTGTCTTTGGTTTTCTTCATTCTCCCTTGCTCCAGACAGGGTGAGACCAGTGGAGTTATCTTAGACAGCCACTCACAAGCTTTTAAGACCCCAGATGCTACTCACCAAAGCAGAATGTAGAATATTTTCTTTATAAATTATGTTATGCCAATTGAGCTAGATATCCCCTGAGACCATGGTCCCCAGCCCTCAGCCCATTAATTCGGTCCCTCAGCGTGTTCGGATGTGTCTATGAAGCTTCTATGACTTTGTCAAGGCTGTAATATTTAAGGGAACAGATCACCAGGTCTTTCTCTTGCAGAGCCACTGGGTGGGTTCGACCTGCCAACCTTTTGGTTAGCAGCAGAGTGCTTAACCACTGTGGCACCAGGACTCCTTATCCACAGGTATAGGGGTTAGCATTCCAGCACATATTTTGGAGCGGTGGGGGGGACACAATTCAACCCATAATACCATCTAACAGAGAAAACCTCCCTGAGCAGTGCAGGCTTGAGACTGAGGGCAGAGTAGTGAAGAGGCAGGGGGCTTCCTGGAATGGCTTCCTGGCAGCCTGGCTGGTCTAGGGATTTGGAGATCCTAACCTCTCTCTCCTTGGGTCATGACATTTTGTGGGTGATTAATTCCCCAGGGATCAGCCTGCCCTAAGCCTTGATAATCCAGATTTGTGATTTAATTCAGTCCCCTGACCTGAGTGTCTTACACAAGGAGAGGGAAGCGGGAGGCCAGGGAGAAGGAAAAAAAAAAAAAAAGCCAGTAAATAAATAAAAACCCAGACTGTGCTCCCAGAAAATCAGAAAAGGGGGGAAGCTTGCTTTAAAAGTCACTTTAGTTAACATTTCTCAACCCCAGATTTATCAAGAACCCTATTTCTAGCCCTGTGGAGTCCCTGGGTGGTGCAAACTGTTAGCCTGCTTGGCTGCTTATCAGAAGGTTGATGGTCCGAGTCTACCCACGGGTGCCACAGAAGAAAGTCCTGGCAATCTACTTCCAAAAAAATCAGTCACTGAGAATCCCATGGAACACAGTTCTACGCTCACACACATGGGGTTGTGCTGAGTCGGACTCGACCAGACGGCAGCTGGTATCTCCAGCCCCATAACAGGTATACCTCCCTCTTATGGGGAGAGAGAAACTGAGGGAGTTGGAAGCAGTAAAAGTAGGAAGGGGGAAGGGTAGACTCTGTGCGGAACTTTCTGATAGTGTGATGGGAGAAAGAAAAGACTATTATCACCCACAGGAAGCTGGGGCAGGAACTCTGACAGGAAATAGGGATTTAGGATTATGTGAAGTAAAAAGATGTCATTAACCATTGGAATTCTTGGGGTGAAAACTGGACTTTAGTTCATTCATATTTCTGTACATAGATTCTTCCTTTTTAACCTAGTTCTATCGACACCCCTCTCTCTTGAGTCCAGGTAAAATTTATGCTTATAGTCTGACCTCAATCCATGCTGCTGCACACAGCCCTTCCACCCTCTCTCCTTTAAGGGGCCATGGGGACTTGATCCTCCACAAGGGCTTGTACCAAGTGGAGAGTGACTGGGGTTTCCAGAACCTTCTCAGCGAGACATCATCTTCACAAACTCTGCAAAGAAAAGCCCCTGGTAAGGTGCATAGTCATAAGATTTGCCAACATTTAAAAAAAAATTTTCCTGAGCCCTTACTCTGTGCCAGGAGCCCCTGGGTGGCACAAACAGTTAACACACTCAGCTTATAACCCAGAGGTTGGCAGTTTGAATCTCCTTCGAGGCACCTCGGAAGAAAGGCCTGGCAATCTACCTCCAAAAATAAGCCCATGAAAACCATTTAGATCACAATGGTCCAACCCCCAGATGATCACGGGAAGTGTGTAGGACTCCGCAGCGTTTTGTTCCCCTGTGCGTCTGGTCACCATTGAAAACACTACAGAGCAGTTCTACTCTGACGCCCATGAGTTGACTCGATGGCCACTGGTTTTGGTGTTTTGGTTGAGGGCATGATTTCTTTTTGTTTTTTCCAAAACTTCAAAAGAAAGGCATCATCACTGCCCCCATTTTGCTGATATAGAAACTGATACTTAAAGCGAAGTCATTATGATACGGCCCCATAGTTAATAAGAGGCAATTATGAATTTGGACCCTGTGAATCTGACCTCTGAGTTCAAGCTTCTAACCAGTCCACTTTCCTTCTCAGGGAACAGTTTTTTTAAATTTATTTTATTGTTCTTTAGGTGGAAGTTTATAGTACAAATTAGTGTCTCATTTAAAAATTTATACACAAATCATTTTGTGGAGTTGGTTGCAATCCCTGCAATGTGTCAGCACTCTCCCCCTTTCCCTCTCCACCCTGGATTCCCCGTGTCCATTTGTCCAGTTTTCCTGTCCCTTCCTGCCTTCTCATCTTTGCTTTTGGGCAAGTGTTGCCCATTTGGTCTAGTGTACTTGGTTGAACTAAGAAGCATGTTCCTCTTGTGTTATTGTTTGTTTGATAGGGGGCTGTCTAATCTTTAGCTGAAAGGTGGACTTTGGGAGTGGCTTCAGTCCTGAGTTAGCAGGGTGTCCGGGGGCTATAGTCTCGGTGGTTCCTCCAGGCTGTCAGACTAGCGAGTCTCATCCTTTTGTGTGAATTTGAATTTTGTTCTACATTTTTCTCCCCGTCGAGCAGTCGGTGGATCAGGGAACATTTTGTTCCTATTATCAGGTAACCCAGTAAATAAGGAAAGAATAGGAGAGCTGTGAGTGAGTTCTGAGCGTAACAATGGGCCGTCTGGATGGAGTATTCCAAGGAGCTGTTGTTGTCGTTGGATGCCAAGGAGCTGTCGTTGTTGGGTGCTGTTGAGTCAATTATGACTCACAGTGGCCCCATTTGACAGAGTAGAACTGCCCCATAGGGTTTCCTAGGCTATTATTTCTGCAAAAGCAGGCTGCCACATCTTTCTCCCAGGGAGCGGCTAGTGGGTTAGAACTGCTGACCTTTTGGTTAACAGCCGAGTGCTTAACCACAGCCAGGTGGGAGACACTGAGTTTTTTGGAGTGACATGGACAGAAACGGGTAGAACCAAACCAAAAACCAAACCAGTTGCCGTGGAGTTGACTCTGACTCATGGTGACCCCATGTGTGTTTGGAAGCAGATCTCCAGGCTTTTCTTCCCAGGTGCCTCTGAGTGGGTTTGAAGACTACTGACCCTTCAGTTAGTAGTTGCATGCTTAGCCATTTTCACCAACCAGGGATTTAACCGTTGCTGCTGTTGAGCTGATTCTGAGTCATGGTGCCTCCATGTGTTACCGAATAGAACTGCTTCATAGGGTTTTCATGGCTGTGACCTTTTGGAAGCAGATTGCCAGGCTTTTCTTCCAAGGAGCCTCTTGGTGGATTTGAACCACCACCCATTTTCTTTGCTTAACCATTTGCACCACCTAACAACTTCAAAGAGATGGAACAAACACTTCCAAAGCCTGCCACCACCACCCGAAGCTGGGGAAAGAGTGAGAAAGGTTGGCTAACTTGGAAAAGCACAGGGGAGTTGGAGGTGGATTCCAGCAGTGGCTGCCCCCATATAAGGTCACCTTCAAAGTCAACGGTGCCGTCTCCGTTAACATCAGCCTCCCGGACCACCTCGGAGATCTCCCGGGGTGTAAGTCTCTCTCCCAGAAGCCTGTGCATGGCCTGCTGCAGCTCCCCCAGCGTGATCTCTCCGTCCCCATTGGTGTCAAACTGAATAGGAGCAGAGGGGACAATGCTAGCAACAACAATGACGATGGCAATAATAATAACTATTGTTTTTGTGTGCCATCAAGTCAATTCCAACTCATTTTGTGTGCCATTGAGTCGATTCTGACTCATGGAACATACAGGACAGAGTAGAACTGCCCCATAGGGTTTCCAAGGCTGTAAATCCTTACAGAAGCAGACCGCCAGGTCTTTTCTCCCAAAGAGCCACTGGTGGGTTCGAACCATCAACCTTTCAGTTAGCAGCTGAGAGTTTAACCGTTAAGCCACCAGGGCTCCATAATGATAATAACCCACTGCCGAAGAGTCAATTCCAACTTAGAGTGAACCTATGGGACAGAGTAGAACTGTCCCGTAGGGTTTCCAAGGCTGTAATCTTTATGGAAGCAGACTGCCACATCTTTCTCCTGTGGAGGAGCTAGTAGGTTTGAATTGCCAACCTTTTGGTTATAACCACTGCACCACCAGGGCTCCCTTAAATCCCACCATAGCTAGGAAGAAAAATTGGTTTTGGTGGGTCCTGTCTATGGTACTGACTAATCATAGACCTCTAGGGTTCCTCAACTACCTCTAGCACCATGAAACTCTTAACTCACCTCCTTGAAGGCATCTCGCATCTCCTGGACCCCAATCATCCCAGCTGTTTCTGCAAGCAATTTGGGGGTCATGAGCTCCACAAAGTCATCAAAGTCTACACGGCCACCCACTGAAGAAAGAAAAGGCAGGTTAAGTGAAGCTCCATGTGCATCAACCTTACACTACCTCACTCTGCTCCTTAAATATGTTCAAGAAATGGACCTGCTCCCATCTCTTTCAAAGAGCTGTCTTTGACCTCCTCCCTCCAACTCAAGTCCTTATGTCCCTCTAATCCGAACAGAGATGGACAGGGTGGTATGGTGGAAAAAACTAACTGTTCAGGTGACCTTGGGCCAGTCTCTTAATTGCTTAAACTCTCTGTTCCCTCATCTGTAGAATGGGAAGGGAGATATGAATTAAATCAGCATCATTAGGTATGAAGTCTCTTCCAGATATGAATACTATCTTGTCCTTGAATTCAACCTTGTTAACTCAGTTATGTGCCCAGAAGTAAAGCCAAGGGCAACTTTATCTCAGCTGTGATCTCAAAATCAATCCTAGCAATCTGCTCCCATAAAGATTACAGCCTAGAAAACTCTCTGGGTAACTTCGACTCTGCCACACGCAGTCACTATGAATCAAAATGGACTCCACAGTACCTAACAACAACATCCATATAAAAAAATCCATGCTTTTTGCAACACTATTTATCAACATTAGCTCCAACTCCAATTCTGTTTCCAATGTCAGGTAAAGCTCAATCTTGTGCTCTACTGATGAATCTTAGTGGGGATATCCATAATTTACATTTAATAAATATTTCCTGGAGACTACGCCTTTGCCTGCATTAGCACCTTTATCCCTTCCCTCCCATAACCCTATGAGGTAGGGAGTGATATCGTCTTCACTTGACTAATGAGAAGACTGAGACACAAGAGCAGGGGTTAACATCGCTTTTCAAAATGACTGTAATTAGTAAAACAATAGAACTGGAACTTGAACACAGGTCTATCTCTAAAAGTTATTCTTTAACTACTTCAAATGATGCCTCTCTGAGTCAGAACCATTTTCTTTTGAGACGTCTTGTGCCTCTTACCCTCCTCCCTATCCCCAACTCTACTCTCAAACTCCATATCCTTCCCAACTCCACCCTTAGCCCTCCCCTAACTCCAGTCACTCCTCCCAGCCCCTGGCCTCACAGTTCATGCGTATTTGCTGGCCCAGTTCAGTCAGTTCCATCTCCGTCGGCATGTATCCCATGGTTCTCATGAGATTCCCCAAATCCTTACAAGAGATGAACCCATCTCGGTCTTTGTCAAACTCAAGGAATGCTTCCCGGAGCTCTGAAAGTTAAGACAGAAGAAATTTGGGAAACGTGAAAACAATCAACAGGAAAGAGTAGCATCTCTTGAAACTATCAGTGAAGCACTGGCTAGAGATTCCTCAAAACAGAATAGTGAAACCTGTGAGAGCTGGAATGTGACTGGACTGACGACTGCCTTGTTTTTCCGGGTCTCGTAAATTTTCCACCTTTGACAGAGTGTAGTCTTACCACTTTTCTATCATTCTCTATTTGGAGTCCTACCTCATAAACACTCAGTGAGTTTTCCTTCTCTGACAAGTTCCCACCTTACACAAGTTCCAGCTTTGCAGGTTTTACTGTACATTTAAAAAAACAAAAACAAACAAAAACCCAAAACAAAAATGTCAAAGGAGAGCGAGGTATGAAATGTGTTTGCAAGAGGTATGATTCCTGAAGCCACTAAATGATAGCATGGAAGTCCTTCAGATTCTTGAGTGAAGTTATGGAGAACCTCAAAACCACCAAGAGAAAACTCAACAATTTTTGATTCATCCTAAAACACGTGTGTCCTTCCTGGGTCTCTGAGACACTTGGGGATAGAGATGCCTCTGAGTATTTTGGGAGGTACTTAAACTGCCACGAGAATGACTGCCACAAAATCTCAATTGAGTGCGAAGGGAGAGGGGTGTAAAATTTTCATGTAAAAAGATTTACACTGAAATGTACAAAGGGGTAGAGGGCAGGGTAAATGGGAGGATGGCAGTGCGGGGGTGATTGGGGGAGAGGGTGTTACCTTCAATCTCATCTTGTCCTAGTGGTCTTTCCTGGAAAGAAATTCAAGGGAAAGGGAATGTGGAGAGAGGGTCAGGAATCCAACACCCAGCTTCTCCAAACACGTCTCCTCATTCTCCCAAGTTTCTCCCTACCCTTTCCCTTTTCCTATTCTTGCTGTCCTCTTCTCCCTCACATTCCTTAACTCCCATTCCATGCTTCTTGGATCCTCACCCTCTTCCCCACACCTTCTCCCCATCTCTTCTCTTCCATCCTTGAATCTTGATTTCTCTCCTTCTGCCTTTAAGAGGATCCCTGGTGGCAGAGTGGTTATAGCACCTGGCTACAAACCAAAAAGTCGGTGGTTCACACCCACCAGCTGCTTTGCAGGAGACAGATGTGGCAGTCTGCTTCTGTAAAGATTACAGCCTTGGAAACCACAGGGGGTTGCTGGGAGTCAGAATAGACTCTATGGCAACAGGTTTGGTTTGGTTTTGCCTTTCTCAGATGGACAACCAACAAGCTGTGCTGGAAGGCTCTCAGAAGCTGTGGAGCCCAATCTGTTTGTCTTCCAGATGAAGAAAGTGAGAATTATAATCACAGTTAACATCTTCAGAGTGCTGACTCTGTACCAGGCAGTTTCTACAATTATTTCATTTAAACCTCAGAACCCCTCTATATGGTAGATCCAAATATCATTCCCATCTCACTAATGACACAGAGACATTAAATTACTTCCTCAAGGTCAGGCAGCAAGTCAAGCACAGGTCTGGGATTTGAATTCAGGGATCTTGACTCCCAGGTCAGAATTCTTTCCACTATACCCCGTGGGTATATACCTCATGGGATCACCACGAGTTGAAATTGACTTGACAGCAACGAACAACAATCACAACGCACCCCATTGACTTTTTCTACCTGCCTATGTTCTTTCGTCCAAGGATTAGAATCACTTTGCATGTGGCCAATGTTCAATGGAATTCAAGATGATCAATGACAGCAAGACCAATCTCTACAACTTCTAAGAACTTCCAGTCATTGCTGCTCCTGCTCACTCCCAGAAATACCTGAAGGATTGTACCACCTAGGGAATTTTCCCAACCTCTGGCCTGTTCAACTCTATTTCTTTTTATCCTTCAAGCCCTTCCCCCAGAATTCCCTCCCTCTCTTTTTTCAGTGATCATAAAGCCTAACAATGAAGAACACACTCATTGGAATCAAACAGATCTGACCAGATCACTTACTAATTGTGTAACCTTAAGTCAAGACTTAAGGAGACTTCATGACACAGAACCTCAGTTTCCTCACCTGTCAAATGGGAATGAAAGTATCACTGACCTCATGAGCTGTTTTGAGGATTAAATGGCATCAGGAATAAAGAACCCTTTGCACAGGGCTGGGCACATAGCAGAGACTTAATTAGTATCACTATGGGGGCATTGGTGGTTCAGTGGTAGAATTCTCACCTCCCACACAGTAGACCTGGGTTCAATGCCCAACCAATGCACCCCATGCGCAGCCAACACCTGTGTGTCAGTGGTGGCTTGCATGTTGCTATGATGCTGAACAGATTTCAGCAGAGCTTCCAGACTAAGATGGATAAAGAAGAAAGTCTTGGCGATCTACTTCTGAGAAGTCAACCAATGAAATCCCTATGGATCATGATGGTCTGATCCACAACCAATCATGGGGATGGCACAGGACTGGGCAGTGTTTCACTCAGTGTTGTGCATGGGGTCCCCATGAGTTGGGGGCTGACTCAATGGTAGCTAACAACAACATTGGTATCATCCTCACCATCGCTATGCATGTCCGTAGAAAAGAAGCGTGATCATCATCAACAATGACATCACCCCAGCTCAACCTCTAGTTTTACTTTTCTCTCCCTTCCTCTCCTCCTTTTCGCTTCTCACTTCACCCTCACACCATTTCCCTGGGATTCAACTACCTTCTCTGTTCATGCTCTTTCCATCTGTTTCCCTTGTTTCATTGCACCCGCCATGACATTATCTGTCCTTCTCCTCCTTTTCCCCAAGTCTCAGCTTATCTTGCCCTGCTCCCCACATTTTCCCACCATCCCCCGCCTCACCCGCTGTTTCTCTGCGATTCCTTTTCTCAAGAAGATGCAGGCGGGGCCCATGGGAAACTGCATGGAGGGGGCAGGACGGAGATCACCAGGCATCAGTCTCAAGATGGCTCCCCCTCCTTCCTGTTTCCTGTTTGGTGTCTCAGCCTCCTTATCTTCTCCACCACTCCTAGTGTTGCCTCTGTTGGCTTCACTCTCAGTCTCTGTGCCTCAGAGCTGTGACAGCTGGAGTGGAAATCTCTCCCTGGGTTGGGGAGGGCTCAGAGCTGTTCCTGCCTCCCCATCTGGCTCAAATGAGACAGTCTTAAGCTCTGACCTTTTATCCCCCAAATAGATTGGAAAGATCATCTCAAAAATGGGGATTAGAGCAGAGGATGGGCATCTATCATTCAATATTCCAATAACCATTTTTTTAGGAGTTTTATTTATTTTTATTGTGCTTCAGGTGAAAGTTTATAGGGCAAATTAGTTTCTCATTAAACAATACACAAATTGTTCTATGACATTGGTTGCCAACCCCGTGATGTGTCAACTCTCTCCCCTTCTCCATCCTCCAATAAGCATTCTGATTGCTCACTCTGAGTCAGGCCCCTCTGAAAATGGGGAGGATATGGCCTCTGTCCTCAAGGAACTTCCAGAGTGAGTGTGGGGTGTGTGCTAATGAAGGTGCCTAGGTAGCCCAGATGGCTTGCACTCAGCTGTTAACCGAAAGGTTGGCAGTTTGGACCCACTCACTGTTGCCAGAGGAGAAAGGCCTGGCAATCTGCTTCCATAAAGATTACAGCCAAGAAAACCACATGGAGTACAGTTCTACTCTGTCACACATGGGGTTGCCATGACTCAAGCCCACCTCGATGGTATGGGTTTGTTTTTTTTTGTGGGGGAGGCAGGATGTGCAAAGGAGTGGGATGAGGAATTGTGTAATACCATGACTCCAGGAAATAGTCATGCACAGTGATGAAGAGCATGGGGTTTGCTCTTCTTCTGCTCAGCTTCCTCCTCCTCCTTCTACTATTACCTCTTCTTTTCCTTCTCCTTCTTGTTCCTTTTTGGCCATTTCAATCATTTTTACATGTACAATTTAGTGACATGTATTACATTCACTGTATTGTGCAATCATCACCACTATCCATTTCCAAAATTTCCCATCAGCCCTCACAGAAATTCATTGCCCCTTAAGCAATAACTCCCTCTCCCCCCTCCCACTCCCCTGGTTACCATTAATAAACTCTGGTCTACATGCATTTGCCGATTCTAGATACTTCATATAGCTTCCTTTTCTTTCTTTCCTGAATAATTCAGTGGGGCAGAGCAAGGCCCTGTTAGCTAGTGGGGGTGGGGGAGTAGGTGGGGGTGAGAAGTCACGGTGGCCCAGAATGGGGTGTCAGAACCCAAGGGGTGAGGAGAAATGACCACATTGGGGGGGATACTGGGGACACTCTGATGTGGGGACCCAGAGTTCAGATGGGGTAGTGGGGTGAGGGAGGAGTCCTCACAGAGGAGCCATACCACTTCACAGCTGCTAGGTTGGCTATAGGGAAAAAAACCCAGAAAATAACAAGTGCTACAATGATGTGTAGACAATGGTGCCCTCATACAGTGCTGGTGGGAATATATAATGGTGCAGCTGGGAAAACAGTCCACAAGTTCTTCAAAAAGTCGAACATAGGATTACCATATGATCCAGCAATTCCCCTCCCACTGTATGACTCAGCAATTCATGGCCCAGAGTGTTGGAGCCTGAGAAGGGTGACCTCAACTTGACCTCTTACCCATAATAATAACATAATGACTATTTAGTTAGCCCCTACTGTAAGTCAGGCATTATTCTAAGTGCTCTACGTGCATTATTTCATTTAATCCTCAAAACACCCTAAAGGATAAGTGCTATTATTATTGAGGCAGAAAGAGGTGAAATCTCAATCTCATTAGTCGTTAGGGAAATGTAAATCCACGCCATAATGAGATACCACTTCACATCCACCAGGATGGCTATTGAAAAAACAAAAAAAAATGAACCGAAAATAACAAGTGTTGGTGAGGATGTGTAGAAATTGGCACTCTCATGCATTGCTGTTGGGAATGTAAAATGGTGCAGCTGGGAAAAGAGTCCAGCAGTTCTTCAAAAAATTAAACACTGAACTACCATATGACCCAGTGATTTCACTTCTAGGTATAACCCACTGCCATTGATTCAATTCCCACTCATAGAGACCCTAGAGGACAGAGTAGACCTGCCCTATAGGGTTTCTAAGGACTGACTGGTAGATTTGAACTGCTGACCTTTTGGTTAGCAGCCGAGTTCTTAACCACTGCGCCACCAGAGCTTCTACTCCTAGGTATACATCCAAAATAATTGAAAACAGGGACTCAACTGAATACTTGTTCTTGAATGATCACAGGAGCACTATTCGCAATAACCAAAAGGTGGAAAGTACCCACGTGTCCATCAGTCAATGAATGGATAAATAAAATATGATAATATTATTTAGTCATAAAAAGAAATGAAGTACTGATATAGGCTACAACATGGATGAACCTTGGAAACTTTATGCTAACTTAATCCTCCTCTTTGAGGAAAATAGACTTGGGATTCTCCACACTACCACCAGCAAAGTACACATCCTATGGCATCAACCTGGTGTCTCCAACAAGTGCCCCATCCCAAAGAGTATTTTTCACAACGTCAGAGTCACCCAATACACTGCTCCACAGAAGAAAAAGAAAATATAGAAGAAGGAGGAGCAGGAGGAGCAGAAGCAGGACATGAGGAGGAAGAGGAAGAAAAACGAGGAAGGAGGAGGAGGGAGGAAGGAGGAGAAGAAACTCAAATAAGAAAAGACATTTCTGTCCATCTCCAGACTTGCATGATTGAATCTCAAAGATCAAAATGACCAATGTAATAAGCTTCCAGGCTGAGGAGTGGTTTAATGAGGGAGGGAGTCAACACGTCCAATAAGAAAACTAAGGCAGAGATCTCATGCCTTAGTCCAAGACAAAGAGTTTGGCAAACCTGAGATCAAAACACTGTTGACCCAAAAGGACACATGGAGATGTAGTCCAATGATCCATGTTTGAAGCCAAGGACGGCCACAGACGAACAGGACTTGCCTTAATCACAAACTTATTGCTGTTGTTGGGTGCCATTCAGTCAATTCCGACTCTTGGTGACCTCACGTGACAGAGTAGAACTGCCTCATAGGGTTTTCTAGGCTATAATCTTTATGGAAAGAGCCCTGGTGTTGCAGTGGTTAATCGCTTGGTTGCTAACTCAAAGATTGGTGGCTCGAACCTACCAGCTGCTCTGCTGGAGAAAGATGTGGCAGTCTGCTTCCATAAAGATTACAGCCTTGGAAGCCCTATGGGGTAGTTCTACTCTGTCTTACAGAGTCGCTATGAGCTGGAATTGACTAGAAGGCAGTGGGTTTTGGTGTTTTTGAAATCTTTATGGGAGCAGATCGCCAGGCCTTTCTCCCATGGAGCTGATGGGTGGGTTTGAACCGCCGACATTTCCATTAGCAGCCGAGTACTTAACCACTGTGCCAACAGGGCTCCTTATCACAAAATTAGATGATCAGATACCCAAACTCAGCCGTCTGCTGGTGAAAATCCTAAAACTGGAAAACTGGAATTCTGGGCCCTGTGCCAGCCCCTCTACTCATATGCTGGATATACCAGTTGCTGTCAAGTTGACTTCAACTCATGGCAATCCCAAGCATGTCAGAGTAGAACTGCTTTCCATAGGGTTTTCAATGCCGATTTCTTGAAAGTAGATAACCAGACCTTTCTTCTGAGGTGCTTCTGGGTGGACTTGAACTGCCAAACTTTTGGTTAGCACCCAAGCATCTCAACTGTCTGAACCACCCAGGATGGCCCTGGGCAAAAATGGTCCCTCTTGTGGATCCACATGAGACAGTAATTCAGTCTCCAGGTTTCTACAGCAAGTAAGTGTTGCAATGATTTCTCGGTCACAAAGGTGAGACACTCTAGGCTGGATTTAATCTCTTACATAAGAGGGATTGAGTGGCTACCCAAGGTCACAGAGCTTAAAATAGAGCAATGACTCATCTGGAACCCTGGCTGTTAGTGAAATGGCCAGAAATCAACCCATGAGAATTGATTCACCCAATGGCACTTAGCCAAAACCTACTCTCCAGACATTCAGTGTATTGATCAAAATACACATTTCTAAGGAGCCCTGGTGGCGCTACGGTTAAGTGCTCAGCTGCTAATGAAAAGATTGGCGGTTCGAACCCACCCATCAGCTCCACAGGAGAAAAACCCAGTGACCTGCTTCCATAAAGATTACGGTCTAGAAGACCCTATGGGGCAGTTCTACTATGTCACATGGGGTTGCTATGAGTCGGAATCGACTGAATGGCAACTAACAACAACAATGCTGTACATGTTTCTAACAATGCCCTAAGGAGTCCTAGTGGCACAGTGGTTAAAGTGCTCAGCTGCTAACCAAAAAGCTCCGTGGTTCAAACCCACCAGCCGCTCCGAGAAAGAAAGATGTGGCAGTCCGCTTCCGTAAAGATTAAAACCAAACCCAACCCGTTATCGTCTAGTCTATTCCGACTCATAGTGACCCTGTAGAACACAGCAGAACTGCCCCATAGGGTTTCCAAGGAGTGGCTGGTGGATTTGAACTGGTTAGCAGCCAAGCTCTTAACCATTGCACCGTCAGGGCCTTGGAAACCCCATAGGGCAGTTCTACTCTGTCCTATAGGGTCACTGTGAGTTGGAATTGGCTTGATGGCAGTGGGTTTTTTTGTGTGTTTCTTTTATCAGTGCATTAGTGTTCATAGTGTAAAACTCATAGAAAACTAATACAGTGCTTAGAATGATAGCGGGTGTAAACATTTGCCAAAGCTTACCAAATTGTATGTGTTAAATGTCTTTAGTCTGTTGCTTATACCTGGATAAAGCTGATTTTTTTAAATCGTACTTTAGATGAAGGTTTACAGAACAAATAGTTTCTCATTAAACAGTACACATATTATTTTATGACAATGGTTAACAACCCCACAACATGTCAACACTATCCCTTCTCAAACTTGTGTTCCCTATTACCAGCTTTCCTGTCTCCTCCTGCCTTCTAGTCCTTGTCCCTGGACTGTTGTGCCCCATTAGTTTTGTTTTGTTTTATGGGGCTGTCTAATCTTTGGCTGAACATTGAACCTCGGAAGTGACTCCATTATTGAGCTAAAAGGGTGTCCGGGGGCCATACTCTTGGGGTTTTTCCAGTCTCTGTCAGGCCAGTAAATCTGGACTTTTTTTGTGAGTTAGAATTTTGTTCTACATTTTTCTCCAGCTCTGTCCATGACCCTCTGTTGTGATCCTGGTCAGAGCAGTCAGTGATGGTAGCTGGGCACCATCTAGGTGCACTGGACTCAGTCTGATGGAGGCTGTGGTAGTTGTGGTCAAAGCTAGTTTTTTTTTAATATGATTTATTTTTTCATTGCTGTTGAGAATATACACAGCAAAACATACACCAATTCAAGTTTCTACATGTACAATTCAGTGACATTGATTACACTCTTTGAGTTGTGCGACCATTCTCACCCTCCTTTTCCAAGTTGTTCCTCCCCCATTAATATAAACTCACTGCCCCCTAAGTTTCCTAGCTAAACTTTTGAGTTGCTGTTGTCAATTTGATCCCATATAGACAGATCTTAAAAGACCACAGTGCTCAAGGCAGACATTCTTTAGTAGTTAAACTAAACTATTGTTTGGTTTTAAGAAGATTTCAGGGGATATTTTTGGTTTAAGGTTTAAAAATTATCTCCGGGCAGTAGTTTCAGGGGTTCATCCAGCCTCCATGGCTCCAGAAAGTCTGGGTTCTGTGAGAATTTGTAATTCTGTTCTGCATTTTCCCACTTTTGCTCAGGATTCTTCTATAGAATCTTTGATCAAAACGTTCAGTAATGGTATCAGGGCACCATCCAGTTCTTCTGATCTCACGGCAAAGGAGGCAGTTGTTCATGGAAGCAATTAGCCACACTTTGCATTTCCTTCTCCTATTCCTAACTGTCTTAGGCTGGGTTCTCTAAAGAAGCAAAACCAGTAAAGTGTATAAATAGATATATAGAGAGAGATTATATCAAGGAAACAGCTCACATGATTGCAGAGGCTAGAATGTCCCAAGTCCATGGATCAGGGTAGAGGCCTCTCCCAAGTCACATAGCTGCAGGAGCTGGCAAGCCCAAGATCGGAAGGTTGGAGAGCAGGGCTCCCATTCACAGGCTGTGCAGATCGACGAATCCCAGGTTCGGCAGATAAGCTGACAGTTCAAGTCCCAAGAACGGGAGATGAGACAATAGGAAGCAGCCGCGGGATCCAGAGACAGCAAAAAGCCAGAACGACTGCTTATGTACAGATGCGGGCCACACCCCCAAGGAGACTCCCTTTCATCTGATCGGCTACTCACAGTATATTCAATCATGGGAGTGATTACATTAAAACACGGAGAATCATGGCCCAGCCAAGTTGATACACAGTCTTAACCATCACACTAACTAAAGCTAATTTTTTAAGGGCACCCCCTCCTCAAGTAAAAGAAACAAAAGTGCTCCACAGTGCGTTGGGGTTTGCAGATTTTTCTAAGAACTCTGAGAAAAGGAAAAGGTACCAAAAGGGTGGGCTCTGTGACCCCTCCTTTGACCAGAGCACCTCTGACCTCTGTTGTCATCTGCTTGACCTACACGGCTGTCGTGTTAGATGTTAAATGAACAAATGGTTGTTCTGTTAACTGTGGAAAGCCACTGGATTAATAATAATGCCTAATGTTTATTGAGAAGTCCCTGGGTGGTGCAAATGGTTGAGCCCTCAACTACGGGCCAAAAGGTTGTCTGTTCGAACCCACCCAGAGATGCCTTGGAAGACAGGCCTGGTGATCTGCTTCGGGAAGATCACAGCCTTGAAAACCCTATGCAGCACAGTTCTACTGTGTACACATGTGACTGTCATGAGTCAGAATCAACTTGAAGGCAACAAACAACAACAACAACAAAGTTTATTGATCATTCAGGATGAGCCAGACTCTGTTCTAAGGTCCTGAGACTTGTTAACTCATTTAAGCCTCTCAATGATACAGGCGCCATGATATCTATTTCACAGATGATGAAACTGGGTGTTTTAATTACCACAAGTGGGTGGCTTTAGAAAACAGATTTATTTTCTCACACTTCAGGAGGCTAGAAGTCCAAATTCAGGGCACTGGCTATAGGGGAAGTCTCTCTCTGTCTGCTCTGGGGGGAAACCCTTGTCTCAGTTTCAGTAACCCCGGCATTCCTCCGTTCCTTGGAGATCTCCAAGTGGTATCTAGCCTTCCTCCATTTGTGCTTGCTTTTCTCTGTGTCTAATTTGCTCTTTCTATATCTCAAAAATCATTATTAGGTTTTTAAACCTCAAGGGAAAAATATCTCAGAAAGTCATCTTTAAACCAAACAATAGTTTAGCTTAACTAATAAAGAATCTCTGCCTTGGGCATTGTGCTCTTTTATAGAACTATCTATATGGGATCAAATTGACAACAGCAAGTCAAAAGGTTAGATAGGAAGCTTAGAGGGCAGTGAGTTCATGTTAATGGAGGAGGAACAACTCAGAAAACGAGGGTGAGAATGGTTGCACAACTCGAAGAATGTAATCAATGCCACAGAATTGTACATGCGGAAATTGTTGAATTGGTGTATGTTTTGCTGTGTCTATTTTCAACAATAACAAAAATAAAATGTTTTAAAACGTCATAAGGCTTAAGACACCCCCTACACTGATATGGCCTCATTAACCTAACAAAGAAAACCCTTTTCCCAAATAGGATCATATCTATAGGTATAAAAAAACTAAACCAAACCCTTTGCTGTCAAGTAGATTCCAACTCATAGCGACCCTATAGGACAGAGTAGAACTGTCTCATAGGGTTTCCAAGGCTGCAATCTTAACAAAAGCAGACTGCCACATTTTTATCCCAGCCTACAGGTAGAAGGGTTAGGATTTACAACATATGTTCCGGGGGGCCACACTTCAGTCCATCACATTGGGCACAGAGGTGAAGGAACTTGCCCAGTGAGCAGGGAATGGAAAGCAAGTTTTGAACCCACTTCCACAGCCCTGATGCTTAATCACTGGGTGGTAGATGGAAGAGGATGCAAAGGAAAGGGGGAATGAAAGAAAGAGGGAGGTAAGAATGGGGAAATGGAAAAGGTGGCAGAGGAAAGTGTTTACCTAGAGAAGATGGTGGAGGGGAAGGCACCATGAGGGTAGGTAGGAAAGGGCAGAAGGCAAGACTCTCCCAAGAATGGCGGAAATGAAGGAATAGAGGGGTGCACTGAGGGAAAAGGGGATGCAGTGCTCATCTAAGATACAACTACTGGTCTTTACTCCTCTGGATCAAAAGACAAAGAAGGAAACACGAGATTCAGAGAAGGAGTCCATCTACAGGACTAACTGTCTGCGTGAACCACAGCCTCCTCTACCCTGAGACCTAAAAGAACTAGATGGTGCCTGGCTATCACTACCGAAAGTTCTGATCAGGGCCACAATAGACGGATCCTGCTAGAAAGGGAGAAAAATGTGGAACAGAACTTTGAATTCTCAAAAAATCCAGAATGACTGGATCCATTCAGACTGGAGGAATCCTCGAGACTCTTGCCCTGAGACACTCTTTAAACCTTGAACTGAGACTATCCCCTCAATTCGCCTTTTAGCGAAATAGCACATTAGCTCATAAAGTAATGAATATAATAACCCTTAAGAACTATGCTCTTTTAAAAATAATCTACAGTAAAACCTGTGAAGTTGGAACCTACGTAAGGCAAAAATCTGTTAGAGAAGGAAAACTCAGATATTTTCCACTAAAAGAGTGACAGAAAAGTGGTAAGATTGCATCTGTCAAAGGCAGAAAACTTGCGAGACCTGGAAAAACAAGGCAGTCCCATCAAATTCTGGCCCTCACAGTTTTTACTGTATATGAGACCAAATGGTCAACAATTACTCTAAAGCATAGAAGAGAAGGTAGGGGGGCAGTGAGACTAAGTTAATGGGAACAGAACAACTGGAACAGAAATAATGAGAATGTTGACACAATGTGAAGAATGTAACCAATGTCACTGAACAATATGTGTAGAAATTGTTGAATGGTGTTATGGATTGAACTGTATCCTCCAAAAATATGTGTTGTAAATCTTTACCTCTGCTTGTGGTTATAATCCCATTTGTGAATGGGTTGTGTTTATGTTAATGTGGCAGGATTAGGTTATGTCAGTGAGGATTAGGTTATGTTTATTATGTTAATGAGGCAGGATTAGGATGTGTCTTAGGCTGGGTTCTCTAGAGAAGCAAAACCAGTAAAACATATAAATATATAGATAGAGAGAGAGATTTAGATCACGTGGTTTTTAGAAGCTGTAACGTCCCAAGTCTGAGGGGCAGGAAAGAGGCTTCTCCTGACTCATGTAGCCACAGGGGCTAGCAAACGCAAGACTGGCAGGCCGGAGAGCAGGGCTGTTGCTTACAGGCTGTGAAGACTGACGAATCTCAAGATCAGCAGGCAAGACTGCAGGTAAGTTGCTAGCTCAAATCCCAAGAACCAGAGGCCAGACGAACAGGATCCGGAACAAGCAAAAGCCCTGGCAAGGACAGCAGGAAGGACTAGGCAACGGAGGTTGGAGAGATGAAGGCTGAGGGGGGTGTTACGCCACCACAGACTCTGCCCCCTGCTGGTACCATTCATAGCAGATCCCATTGTGGGGGTGATCACGTATCAAATCTCAACAGGGAAGTGATTACAACATTATATGACTGCCAAAACACTGACAATCATGGCCCAGCCAAGTTGACACACAATCTTAACCATCACGGTGTGTATCTTGAGTCTTTTATATCTCTTTTCAGATATAAAAGAGATTAAACAAGCAAGGGAGAGAAGCAGAAGTGGGGGAAGAGAGATGCCAAGCCACATGAAGATCACCCAGGAGCAGAAGCTCAAAGATACAAGGACCTTCCTCCAGAGCCAACAGAGACAGAAAGCCTTCCCCTAGAGCCAGCACCCTGAATTCAGACTTCTAACCTCCTAAACTGTGAGAAAATAAATCTGTGTTTGTCAAAGCCACCCACTTGTGGTATTTTTGTTATAGCAGCCCTCGATAACTAAGACAAATGGGAACCTGTTTTCCTGGGTACACTTTCACCAAACATTAAGGTATTATTTTTAAAAGGCGGGGGGAGTGCTGTAAACCAAGACACACACAGTCAAACTATCAGTCAATCAGTAAGTATTTATTGAGCACTTACAATATTCTCAGAGCTCCACTTGGCTCTGGAGAGTCAGACCATGATGTAGGTTAAATTTCTCACCCTAACAGAGCTGACCATCTGACAACATGAGGAGAGAGGAGATAATAAGAGTCATTAAGTGGCTTAGGTCTTGACCACCGCGTTCATTTTGGCCGTATGCACATTGGACACAATGGACTCCCATGACACATTTCACTGCTTTCATCTCTTTGGACCCCTTCTCCTGAAGGATGCTGTCAAAGACACACTCCAGCTGGTCGCTGGTAATTGGCCCAGTTAGGATGGCTAAGGTGAACTCGATGCTGTGGAGGGCATAGTTGAAGGGCACGGAGAACAGGAGGGTCAGGTAGACCAGCAGGCCCACACTGCCCTGGAAGCTAGAGCTTGTCTTCACAAAGGAGCAGCTGATGGTGGACTTTGTAGGAAGCACAGGTGGTGGGGCCACTTGGGCATGACCACTCTGGCAGTAAAACCTGGAGTGGAAGGGGAACGAGAGGTTGCTATTGTTCTCAGCAGGTAGTGTTGCACATTGGACAAGAACAGAAGGCTTGGAAGTCATGCATGACTTAGGGGAGGGATAGTCATTCATTCATTCAGAATACTTGGGTTTAATTCCAGTCCCATCACCTACTGTGGAGCCACTGTGGTCTACACTGACTGCTGTTATGGGTTGAATTGTGTCCCCCAAGTATATGTGTTGTAAATCCTAACCCCTGTATCTGTGGTTGGAGCCCTAGTGGTGCAGTGGTTAAGAGCTCAGGCAGCTAACCAAAAAGTCAGCAGTTTGAATCCACCAGCTGCTCCTTGGAAACCCTATGGGGCAGTTGTACTCTGTCCTGTGGGGTCACTATGAGTCGGAATTGACTCAATGGCAGTGGGTTTGGTTTTGGTTTGGACTTATAACTGTAGTAATAATTCCATTTGGGAACGGGTTTTCTTTGTTATGTTAATGAGGTACTATTAGCAGAGGGTGTGTCTTGAGTCAATCTCTCTGAGATATAAAAGAAGCAGATTAGGCAAGCAGAGATGGGGAAGAGAGATGCCAAGCCACATGGAGATTGCTGAGGAACAGCAGCTCAAAAGAGACAAGGACTCCCCCCGCAGAACCGAGAGAGAGAGAAAGCCTTGCCCTGAAGCTTGTGCCCTGAATTTGGACTTCTAGACTCCTAACTGTGAGAAAATAAATTTCTGTTTGTTAAAGCCATCTACTTGTGCTACACAGCAGCACTAGGTAACCAAGACAACTGCGTAAGCATTCATTTATTATTCATCACTATGAATACTAGGCACTATGATTCAGTCATGAGGAGTCCCTGGGTAGTGCAAATGGTCAACACACTGCAACCGAAAGATTGTAGGTTCAAGTCTACCAAGAGGTGCCTTGAAAGGAAAGCCTGGCAATCTAGTTCTGAAAAATCAGCCCTTGAAAACTCTATGGAGCACAATTCTACTCTGACGTACATGGGGTTGCCACGAGTCAGAGTTGACTCAATGGACACTGGTTTACTGGTACTGCCTTTATGGGTGGAGACTTTGTTCTTTTCCAAACAGGAGGAACATGGTATTTATTTCATCGTCAGCTCTTTCCTCTTTCTTTCCCCTCCGTAATTTTATATGTATACATACTCAAAAGCTCACACACAGATGCACCCATTCAGCCAGTGTTTGTTCATTTAATATGTAACACATACCTGGAACTCTTCTAGATACTGGGAATATCAGAGTGAATAAAATACAGTCTCTGAGTTGGGAGCTTAAATTCTGGTTTTTTTTTTTTTTATAGCTTTTAAGAAATTACCCAAGTGAGGCATAATAACTACATATTATTAAAAGATAAGAACCAGACCTGGTGCCGTTGAGTTGACTCTGACTCACAGTGAGCCTCTTATGGATTGAATTGGGTCCCCCTAAAAATTTGTATCGACTTGGCTAAGCCATGATTCTCAGTATTGTGTGATCATGCACCATTTTGTTATCTGATGTGATCTTCCTATGTGTTATGGATCCTACCTCTATGATGTTAATGAGGCAGGGTTAGAGGCAGTTATGTTAATGAGGCAGCACTCAATCTACAAGATTAGGCTGCGTCTTAAACCAATGTCTTTTGAGATATAAAAGAGAGAAGTGAGCAGAGAGACATGGGGACCTCATATCACCAAGAAAGCAGCTGACGCCCTGAATTCGGACTTCTAGCCTACTAGACCGTGAGATAATAAACTTCTGTTTGTTGAAATCCACCTGTGGTATTTCTGTTATAGCAGTGCTAGATAACCGAGACAGAACGTATAGGACAGAGTAGAACTGCCTGTAGGGTTTCAAGGCTATAATCTTTACAGAGGCAGATTGCCACATCTTTCTCCCATGGAGCTGCTGGTGGGTTCGAACTACCCACCTGTCAGTTAGCAGTCGAGTTCTTTAACCACTGTGCCATCAGTGATCTTATTAAAAGACCAAAGGCTACACAATTATAAGAATTGGAGAGCGGAGGTCTCCTTTTGTCTTTTAACATCTTTCCCCTGTAGTTCTAGGCCCCAAGAGGGGCGTCTGTTGATTGCATGAAGTAAATCCTTTCAGATGATTTTTCTACATCTAAGTATACGTACTACTCCTTAGTACTTAGTACTCCTATAGGGTTGCTATGAGTTGGAATCGACTCGATGGCAATGGGTTTGAGTTTATTTTGTTTTTGTTTTTATTGTACTTCAGGTGAAGGCTTACAGAACAAATAGTTTCTCATGAAACAGAAGTACACATGTTGTTTTATGACATTGGTTAACAACCCCACAACATATCAACCCTCTCACTTCTCAACCTTTTTTTTTTTTTTTTGGTGAAAATACACATAGCCAAAGATACACCATTTCAAAAATTTCTACATGCACAGTTCAGTGACATTGACTACGCTCTTTGAATTGTGCTGTTATTCTCACTTAAGATGAAGGCTTACAGAACAAAATAGTTTCTCATTTAACAGTTACTACAAATGTTGCCCTATGACAATGGTTAACAATCTCACAACACATCAACAATATCCTTACTCAACCTTGGGTTTCCTATCACCAGCTTCCTTGTCCCCTTCTGCCTTCTGGCCCTTGTCACTGGACTACTGTACCTCGTTAGTCTCATTTGGTTTTACGGGGCTGTCCACTCCCAGGCTGAACCGTGAACCTTGGAGGTAACTTCACCACTGAGCTAAAAGGGTGTCTGGGGGTCATACTCTCGGGGTTTCTCCAGTCTCCTTTAGGCCAGTAAACCTGGTCTTTTTTTTGTGGGTTAGAATTATGCTCTACATCCTTCTCCAGCTCTGTCCAGAACCCTCTATTGCGATCCTGGTCAGAGCAGTCAGTGGTGGTAGCCGGGAACCATCTAGCTGTACTGGACTCAGTCCGGTGGAGGCCTTGGTAACTGTGGACCATTAGTCCTTCGGACTAATCTTTTCCTTGTATCCTGTTCTCTTCATTCTCCCTTGCTCCTGAAGGGATGAGACCAGTGGAGTATCTTAGATGGCCGCTCACAGGCTTTTAAGACCCCAGACACTACTCACCAAGGCAGAATGTAGAGCATTGTCTTTATAAGCTGTGTCATGACAATTGAGCTAGATGTTCCGCGAGACCATGGTCCCCACAGCCCTCTGCCCAGCAATTCAGTCCCTCAGGGAGTTTGGATGTGTCTATGGGGCTTCCATGACCTTTCCTTGTACAAGTTGTGGTAGTTTCTCCTGTATGGTGTACTGTCTCACCCTTCACCCAAGATACCACTTATCTATTGTCTATTTAATATTCCCCACCCCCACCCCTCCCATCCCTGGTAACCAACAAAGATTGTTACATTTTGTGTGTGAACTTCTTCATGGGTTTTTACAATAGAGGTCTCATACAATATTTGTCCTTTTGTGATTGACTTATTTCACTCAGCATAATGTCCTCCAGTTTCATCCATGTTATGAGATGGTTCACAAATTCATTGTTGTTCTTTCTCGTTGCATAGTACTCCATTGTGTGTATGTACCATAGTTTGTTTATCCATTCATCTGTTGATGGGCATCTAGGTTGTTTCCATCGTTTTGCTATTGTGAACAATGCTGCCATGAACATAGGTGTGCATATGTCTATTCGAGTGATGACTATTACTTCTCTAGGATATATTCCTAGGAGTGGGATTGCTGGATCGAATGGTATATCTATTTCTAGCTTTCTGAGGAAGCGCCATACCATTTTCCAAAATGGTTGTATCATTTTGCATTCCCACCAGCAGTGCATAAGAGTTCCCATCTCCCCGCAGCCCCTCCAACATTTGTTATTTCCAGTGTTTTTGATTCATGCCAGTAATGCCGGGGTGAGATGGTATCTCATTGTGCTTTTAATTTGAATTTCTCTAATGGCTAGTGATTGCGAGCATTTCCTCATGTGTCTGTTGGCCATTTGAATGTCTTCTTTGGTGAAGTGTCTGTTCATTTCCTGTGCCCATTTTTTAATTGGATTATTTGTCTTTTTGTTGTAGAGGTGTTGGATTTTCTTGTAGATTATGGAGATTAGACCTTTGTCTGACTTGTACTGTCCAGAAATTTTTTCCCAGTCTGTAGGTTCTCTTTCTACTCTTTTGGTGAAGTCTTTTGAAGAGCACAGGTGTTTGATTTTTAGAAGATCCCAGTTATCTAGCTTATCTATTGGGTTTTGTGTGTTGATGGTTATGGTTTGTATCCTGTTAATGCCATGTATTAAGGCCTGAAGTGTTGGTCCTATTTTTTCTTCGATGAACTTTATAGTTTTAGGCTTTATATTCAGGTCTTTGATCCATTTTGAAGTAATTTTTGTATACGGTGTGAGGTATGGGTCCTGTTTCATTTTTTTGCAGTTGGATATCCAGTTTTGCCAGCACCATTTGTTAAAAACACTGTCTTTTCCCCATTTGATGGACTTTGAGCCCTTGTCGAAGATCAGGTGACCGTAGGTGGATGGATTTACATCTGGGTTCTCAATTCTGTTCCATTGGTCAACGTATGTGTCGTTGTACCAGTACCAGGCTGTTTTGACTGCTGTAGCTGTATAGTAGGTTCTGAAGTCAGGTAGTGTGAGTCCTCCAACTTTATTCTTCTTCTTCAGTGGTGCTTTACTTATTCGGGGCTTCTTCCCTTTCCATATAAAGTTAATGATTAATTTTTCCATCTCTTTGAAGAATGTTGTTGGTATTTGGATCGGGATTGTGTGTATTTGTAAATTGCTTTGGGTAGAATTGTCATTTTCACAATGTTGAGTCTGCCTATCCATGAGCATGGTATGTTTTTCCATTTATGTAGATCCCTTTGGGTTTCTTGCAGTAGTGTTTTGTAGTTTTCTTTGTATAGCTCTTTTACATCCCTGGTCAGATTTATTCCTAAGTATTTTATCTTTTTAGGGGCTATTGAAAATGGTATTGTTTTCCTGATTTCCTTTTCATCGTTCTCCTTATTGGTGTCTAGGAATCCAACTAATTTTTGAATGTTTATCTTGTATCCTGCTACTCTGATGAATCTTTCTATTAGTTCCAGTAGATTTCTCATGGAGTCTTTAGGGTTTTCTGTGTATAGTATCATATCATCCGCAAACAGGGACAGTTTAACTTCTTCATTACCAATTTGGATGCCCTTTATTTCTTTTTCCTGCCTTAGTGCTCTAGCTAGAACTTCCAGCACAATGTTAAATAGGAGTGGTGATAAAGGGCATCCTTGTCTTGTTCCTGTTTTCAAGGGGAATGTTTTCAGCCTCTCTCCATTAAGAATGATGTTGGCCGTTGGTTTTGCATAGATGCCCTTTATTATGTTGAGAAATTTCCCTTCTATACCTATTTTATTGAGACTTTTTTATCAGGAATGGGTGTTGGACTTTGTCAAATGCCTTTTCTGCATCAATTGAGATGATCATGTGATTCTTTTCTTTCCTTTTATTTATGTGGTGGATTACATTGATTGATTTTCTAATGTTGAACCATCCTTGCATACCTGGTATGAATCCTACTTGGTCGTGGTGTATTATTTTTTTGATATGATGCTGAATTTTATTGGCTAGAATTTTGTTGAGAATTTTTTTTTTTGAAGTATATGTACACACACAGGAGTCCCTGGGTGGCACAAATGGTTAAGCGCCTGACTACTCGCCGAAAGGTTGCTGGTTCAAATCTACCCAGAGGCACCTCAGAAGACTGGCCTGGCGATCTGCTTCTGAAAGGTCACAGCCTTGAAAATCCTATGGAGTAGTTCTACTCTGCACATATAATGTTGCCATGAGTCAGAATCGACCGGATGGTAACTAACAGCAATACACACACACATATGCATGTTTAACATACATGATATAGTTGGCTGACTAGCATCCCCCCAAAAAATTCATGTCCACTCAGAACCTCCGAATGTGATCTTATTTGGAAACAGGTCTTTGCAGATATCATTAGTTAAGGATCTTGAGATGAAATCATCCTGGATTTAGGGCAGGCTCTAGGTCCAATGACTGGTTTTTTGTGTGTGTGTGCGTGTGTGTGCTTTAGGTGAAAGTTTACAGCTCAAATTAATTTCTCATACAAAAATTTACACATATATTGTTCTGTGACATTAGTTGCAATCCCCCCCCCATGTGATGGCACGCTCCCCCTTTCCACCCTGGGTTCCCTGTGTCCACTCAGCCAGTTCCTGTCCCTTCCTGCCTTCTCAACCTGCCTCCAGACATGAACTGCCCATTTGGTCTCGTATATCTGATTGAACTAAGAAGCACATTCTTCACGTGTATTATTTTTTGTTTTAGAGTCCTGTCTAATCTTTGCCTGAAGAGTAGGCTTTGGGAATGGTTTTAGCTCTGGGTTAACAGAGTATCTGGGGGCCACAGCCAATGACTGGTGTCTTAGTCATCTAGTTCTGCTATAACAGAAATACCACAAGTGGATGGCTTTAACAAAGAGAAATTTATTCCCTCATAGTAAAGTAGGCTAAAAGTCCAAATTCAGGGCACCAGCTCAGGGGAAGGCTTTTTCTCTCTCAGCTCTGGAGGAAGGTCCTTGTCATCAATCTTCCCCTGGCCTAGGAGCTTCTCAGGCACAGGGACCCCGGCTCCAAAGTATGCATTCTGCTCCTAGTGCTGCTTTCTTGGTGGTATGAGGTCCCCAATTCTCTGCTTGCTTCCCTTTCCTTTTATCTCTCGTTAAGATAAAAGGTGGTGCAGGTCACACCACAGAGAAACTCCCTTTACATTGGATCAGGGATGTGACCTTAGTAAGGGTGTTATACAATCCCACCCTAATCCTATTTAACATAAAATTATAATCACAAAATAGAGGACAACCACACAATACTGGGAATCATGGCCTAGCCAAATTGATACACACATTTTTTGGGGGACTTAATTCAATCCATGAAAACTGGCTTCTTTATAAGAGAAAGGAGAAGGAGAATCGGACACACTGAGACGCACGGGTGAAAAGGCCACATGAAGATGGGGGCTGACACGGGAGTGATGCAGCCACAAGCCAAGGGATGCCAGGAACCCCCAAAGCGGGGAGAGGGCATGGAACGGATTCTCCCTCAGAGTCTCCAGGAGGAGCCAACCCTGCCATTATCTTGGCTTCTTGCCTCCAGAAGTGTGGGAGAATACATTTGCTTTGTTTTAAGCCACCAGTCTGTGGTGACCTGTTACAGCAGCCCTAATACACACGCTACTGTGCTAAAATGCAGATTACCAGGCTCTGCCTTCCCAAATCCTGATTCAATTGGTCTAGAACTGTGATTTTCAACTGGGGGTGATTTTTGTCATCCCGCCCCCAGGGGACATTTGATGATGCCTGGAGATATTTTTTTGGAGGCCTGGTGGCGAAGTGGTGAAGCATTCGACTGCTAATCAAAAGGCTGGCAGTTCAAATCCACCAGCTGCTCCTTGGAAACGCCATGGGGCAGCAGTTCTACTCTGTCTACAGGGTCGCTGTGAGTTGGAATTGATTCAACAGGAACAGGTTTGGTTTTTAGTTTTGGTTTGGAGATACTTTGGTTGTACAATGGGGGTGTGAGGGTGGGGGTGCAAATGGCATCTAGTGAGTAGGGGCCATGGATGCTGCTAAATGTCTCACAACACAGAATTATCTCATCCAAAATGTCAACAGTCGAGGTTGAGAAGCTCTGGTCTAGCATTTTTATGAATTTCCATTGGTGATTCTGATAATTATCCAAGTTTAGGAACCGTGGTATCAGGACACTGAGAAGCAGGTGGACCGACAGGTTAAAAAAGCTCAGTTCTGTGAAAGATCTCAGGGAAACCTGAGGTGGGGCGGGGGGAGGTGGAAGGGCTTAGAGGACGATTTAGGTCCCTAAGTAGTGCAAACGGTTTACGCTTGACCACTAATCTAAGGTTTGGTGGTTGGAACCCACCCAGTGGTGCCATGGCAGAAAGACCTGTTGATCTGCTTCTGTAAAGATTACAGCCAAGATAACCCTATGGAGCAAAGTTCTACTCTGTAACATATGGGGTCGCCATGAGTCTGAATCAACTCAATGGCAACAGATTTATTATTATTATTAGGACTCCCTGTGTGGTGCAAATGGTTAATGTGCTCAACTGCTAACCAAAAAGTTGGAGGTTCAAGTCCACCCGGAAGCACCTTGGAAGAAAGGCCTGGCGATCTGCTTCCATAAAGATTATAGCCAAGAAAACCCTATGGAGCACAGCTCTACTCTGTAACACATAGGGTCATCATAAATCGGAATTGACTTGACGGCACTGCATAGGGGAGGATTTAGACACCATAAGAGATTGGAGGAAGGGGCTAGGGAGGGACCTAATCATACTAACTCTCTTCTTTCAGGGCCCAGTGCGTTTCTTGGATCTTTACAAACTTACTTTGATTTTCACACCTCCTGTGAAGTACGGAACACCTGTGAAGAGGCTTGCACAGGTGGTGTATCTCACCTGAGACCACAGAGAGAGTAAGAGGTGGAGTGAGACTGAGGCCGTGGTCTGTCAGAATTGGAAGCATGTGCACTGAAGCACCATTGGCCTTCCAAGGGGATTACAGATGTGGGCATCAGGACATCTAGGGGCAGGCAATACAAGGAAAGGATGGGGCAGAAACTTACAACGGGCCCTTGAATGTCATGTCCGTGTTGTTGGTGATCTGGATCCCCACAGCCCACAAGCCTTTGATGTCCTCCACCACGTCCTCCAACAATTCCTCCTCGTTGACCCCTAGGAACTTCTGGGGCTCCCTGAGATTGGGGTGGGAAGAAGGTCTTTCATTCAACAGATATTTCTGGAGCCCTGACCAGCCATCAGGGGATCACTGTCAGTTGTTAAGCGTATTGTACGCAGCAGGGACATCCACAGAATGTACCCTAGTTGACCTCAAGACACATCAGAATTAATTCTCATTTCCACTGGCTGTGCACAAGCCATTTAGCTACCTGAAACCTCATCAGCCCAATTTTCTTATTCATGAAGCCAGGTTATTGGGACCTGCCTCTCTCGGTAGTTCTGAGGGTTAAATAGAAACCACTTCCACCACCAGTACATATTTATGGAACGCTTAATATCAGCTGGTCCCTGGGTGGTGCAAATGGTTTGCTCTCGGCTACTGACTGAAAGGTTGGCGATTTGAACCCACCCAGAGGCACCACGGAAGAAAGGCCTGGCAATCTGCTTCCATAAAGAGTACAGCCAAGAAAACCCAATGGAGCTCAGTTCTCCTTTAACACATGAGGTTGCCATACGCTGGCATTGACTTGACAGTAGTAGGTTTGGTTTTTGGTTTAATTTGAGACAGACCATCAGTTCTCAAATAGTTTCATTTAATACTCACCACCACCCTCTGACATATGTAGTATCATTATTCCTGTCTGTTATGGATTGGATTGTGTCCTCCAAAAAGATATGTTGAAGTCTTAATCCCTGCACCTGTATATGTGACCTTGTTTGGAAATACAAATACCAATTACCAACAAGTTGATTTCGATTCATGAAGACCCTATGTGTGTCAGAGTAGGGTGATTTTTTGGATGTAGACTGCCAGGCCTTTCTTCCTAGGCACCCCTGGGTGGACTCGCACTTCCAATCTTTTCGTTAGCAGCTGAGTGCATTAACTGTTTGTACCACTCAGGGATTGCCTGGAAATAGGTTTTTCTTTTGTTATCAGTTAATGAGGTTATTGAGAAGTAGATTGGCAGGCCTTTCTTCCAAGGTGCTTCTGGGTGAACTCAAACCTCCAACCTTTCAATTAGCGGCGGAGTGCACTAATAGTGTGTACTACTCAGGGGTGGCAAGGTTGGGGTTTAAATCCACGAAGTCTGACTCTTAGGCTTGAACTGGTAATCACTTTGCTAAGCAGCATTTTGGTTTAACAGTGCACATTTGCCTGGAGTTTATTTCTGTTAACTTTGGGGAAGTTACTTAACTCCCAGTGCCTCAGTTTTCTCATCTGTAAATTGGGGTAAGGATTGAACTTTCTCCCTAAGACAGTTACGTGTATTACATGGACTGATTCATGCAAAGCACCTTCAGGCAATGAAGGCTCATCGTGAATGCTCTCCACAATATTAGTTAATATTATTATAACTTCCTCAGTGGCAGGGGAATGGGGCAAGCTTCAAGATCCCTGGAAAAAATCTTTTATCCTTTCATGAAGGAAACCTGGTGGCACAACGGTTAAGTGCTTGGCTGCTAACTGAAAGGTCAGAGGTTTGAACCCACCCAGCAGCTCCACAGGAGAAAAGACCTGGCGATCTGCTCCTGTAAAGATTTCAGCCTTGGAAACCCTATGGAGCAGTTCTACTCTGTCACATGAGGTCGCTATGGGATGGAAAAGATTCGACAGCACACAACAACCACATCCTCTCATGAACCTCTGAAATAAATTTTGGATCGTGTCACGGCCGCCTTCGGATGCCCTGTTGCTGGCACCTTACCTGGAGCACTTCTTCTTACACACCTACACCCAGCCTCTCAACACTGTTCTATCTACAGCAGGGCTTCGAACCAGAATGTTCCTGTTTGAATCCCTGCTGAGAATTTTCATTTCCATCCCAGATATACTGAATCAGAATCTACATTTTAAAAAGACCCCCAGGTGTTTCTTATTCTAATAAAATTTGAGAATCACTGTTCTACTAGTGGTTCTCAGAACTGGTCCCTAACTAGCAGCATAAGCTTCACCTGGGAACTTGTTAGAAATGCAATTCTTAGCAAGGGTTCAAACTGGAACGAACCGGTTCGAAGCCCTGGTCTGCAGTTCAGAGGGTCCCCCCTTGTTCACAGCTCTGTTCACCCCATCTTTATTCAAGGCCCATGTCTACCTCCAGGTCCCAGCCCAGGTCCCTACAGCCCACCCAGCCACACCTGAGATCTGATCCTTGTGTTCATCAGGGGCAGTGCACCCTTTGATTCAAGCCACAGCTCTGTCCTCAAGCAGCCTGGGTTCAAGTCACACTGTGACAGAGACGATGAACCAACCGCCAACATCCATTCCCTCTTCCGTCTTTAGTGGTAGAATGCCCAAGTGTAGCAAGGCACATGACTGCCCAGGAGAAGCCGTGCACTCAGGCAGGCACCCACTGCCGTCCAAGCTTATTAATTTCCCTTTAAACACTTATCACTGTCAATTATCATTTTGTTTGCTTACTTTTTTACTCATTGAATATCTATTTCCTCCCCACTCCTCTTACCCAGAAACCTCCCTGAAGACAGGAACCTGGTCTGTCTTGTGCTCTGTTTTATTATCAATGCCCAGCACCAGTCTGGGTCATCATAGCTGATCTATAGCTATTGGTTGAATAAATTAATGCATGGGGTGTTTTCTCAAATGGCTGTGGAAGAGAAAAAGGGTCACTCCCCAATCTTTCCGAACATGCCTTGCAGAAGGTGCAGTCATGTGACTGCTTCTGGCCAATGGGATGTGAGCAGAAGTGGCGTGAGAGACTTCTGGGAAAAGAATTTAAAAGAAAGCAGCTTCTCCTCCAAGCCTTCCTTCTCGTTCACACAGGCTAGACAAGGTGGGTCAGGAACCACCTCCTACAGCTGAGCAACAAAGTAGATCTTAGATGACCTCTTAGAGCAGACCTGCCTACTCCCCTGGAGTTCTCATCCCTGTCTGTTGTCGTTAGGTGCCATTGGTTCTGACTCATAGTGACCCTACATACAACAGAATGAAACACTGCCCGGTCCTGCGCCATCCTCACCATCGTTGCTATGTTTAAGCCATTGTTGCAGCTACTGTGTCAATCCATTTCAATGAGGGTCTTTTGCAATATTGAAGGATTCTAAGGGCAAAATATTGAATGATGCAGTAAGTATCAAAAGATGATGGAAGGAATACACAGTGTCACTGTACCAAAAAGAATTGGTCGATGTTCAACCATTTCAGGAGGCGGCATATGATCAAGAACCGATGGTACTGAAGGAAGAAGTCCAAGCTCCACTGAAGGCACTGGTGAAAAACAAGGCTCCAGGAATTGACAGCACACCAACTGAGATGTTTCAGCAGATGGATCCCGTCCCTAGACTAAGTAAAACAGAATAAAACTTATTTGACTTGAGCCCAGCTATTTGCTTTCCTTTGAAGCAGCTGAGCCAATGTTCTAATTAATATGACTACTTAACACTTGGGTGAACCTGGGCTGGTCACTGGGTCTCTGTGCTTGTTCCCACATGTCCAAAATTTGGCACAAATCCTTGAATATCTGTTCTCCTTACTCCTCCCAAGACTGGCCCGTCTCATCATCTGCGGCTCGGCTCAAAGCTCACCTTCTCGGAAAGGCTTTTCTGTCCACCGCGTCTGTTGTTGTCGTGTGCTGTCTAGTTGATTCCGACTCAGCAACCTATATGACAGGGTAGATCCATTCCATAGGGTTTCCTAGGCTTAGATGAAGGTTTATAGAGAAAACTAGCTTCTCATTAGACAGTTAGCATACATATTGTTTTATGACATTGGTCAACAACCCCACGACATGTCAACACACTCCCTTCTCGACCTTGGGTTCCCCATTACCAGCTTTCCTGTCCCCTCCTGCCTTCCAGTCCTTGACCCTGGGCTTGTGTGCCCCTTTAGTCTCATTTTGTTTTATGGGGCTGTCTAATCTTTGGCTGAAGGGTGAACCTCAGGAGTAACTTCATCACTAAGCTAAAAGGGTGTCCAGGAGCCATACTCTTAGGGATTCTCCAGTCTCTGTCCTAGGCTGTAATTAATCTTAACTAACTTTTACCTGCCCAGAGTCAAGGTATTTTTAATTGCCTCATATACATGTGAAAGCTGGACAATGAATAAGGAAGCCCAAAGAAGAACTGATGTGTTTGAATTATGGTGTTGGCAAAGAGTACCGTATATGCCATGAACTGCCAGAAGAATGAACAATTAGTCTTGGAGGAAGTATAGCCAGAATGCTCCTTAGAAGCAAAGATGGTGAGACTTCACCTTGCTTACTTTGGACACGTTATCAGGAGGGACCAGTCCCTGGAGAAGGACATCATGCTTGGTAATGTAGAGGGTCAGCAAAAAAGAGAAAGACCCTGAACAAGATGGATTGACACAGTGGCTGCAACAATGGCCTCAAACATACCTACTGTTGTGAGGCTGGTGCAGGACCAGGCAACATTTCATTCTGTTATACACGGGGTCACTACAAGTTGGAACCGACTTGGCAGCACTTAACAACAATCTTTCTGGAAGCAGGTCATCACGTCTTTCTCCTGCAGAGTCACTGGTGGGTTCTAACTGTTGACCTTTGGGTTAGCAGCGGAGTGTTTAATCATTGCGCCACCAGGGCCATCATATTCTCCATTATTAGGCCCTATTCAGTTCTCTGTTTTTAAAAACAGCTTGCGATATAGTTCATATATCATACAATCCACCCATTTAAAGATCAGTGATTGTTATTATATATTCCCAGAGTTGTGCAACTATCACCACAGTCTAATGTTAGAACATTTTTAATCACCTCAAAAAGAAACCCCATATGCATCAGCGGTCACTCCCCACCCCACTGTCAGCCCTAAAATAACAAAAGCCAAACTAGTTGTTGTTGAGTCAATTCCAACTCATGGTGACCCCACATGTGTCAGAGCAGAACTGTGCTCCATAGGGTTTTCTTGACTGTGATCTTCTAGAAGCAGATCACCAGGCCCTTCTGAGGCACCCTAGGTGGGTTTGAACTGCCAATCTTTAAGTTAGTAGCTGAGCGCTTAACCATTTGCACCACTGAGGGACTCCTATCTCCAGCCCTACGGAACTACGAAATCTACTTTCTGTCTCTATAGCTTTGCCAATTCTGGACATTTCATATAAATGGAATCACGTAATATGTTGTCTTATGTTTATTTTATTATTTTAAAAATAGTATTTTATTGTGTTTTTGGTGAAGGTTTACACAGCAGTTTAGGTTCCCATTCAACAATTCCCCTACACAAGTTGTTTAGTGACATTGGTTACATTCATCACAATGTGTGAGCATTCTCACTTTTTCTGTTCTGGTTATTCCATTTCCATTAATCTAGTCTCCCTGACCCCTTACACACTCATCTTTGTTTTAAAGTAATTGGTGACCATTTGGTCTCATATAGATGGTTTTTTAAAGGAGTACAGTACTTATGGGTGATATTCATTATTTTGTGAGCCAAGTTATTATTTAGCTACAAGGTGACCTCAGGAGTTAGTTTCGGTTCAAGGTTTGAAGAGTATCTCAGGGCAATAGTCTCAGGGAGTCCTCCAGTCTCAACCAGTCCAGTAGCCTGGTTTTGTTTTGTCTTTAGGAATTAGAGGTTCTGTCCCACATCTTTCTTCCATTCTATCAGGTTCCGTCCATTGTGACCCAGATTAGAACAGTTGGTAGTGGTAGCCAGGCATCACTGAGTTCTTTTGGTCTCAGGCTAGATGAGGCCATGGTTTGTGTTTATGTTTATTAATTTCCCTTTAAATACCTATCACCATCCATTATCATTTTGTTTGCTTACTTTTTTACTTGTTGAATATCTATCTCCTTCCCATTCCTCTTCCCCAGAAAGCTCCTTGAAGACAGGAGCCAGGTCTGTCTTATGTGCTGTTTTATTATCAATGCCCAGCACCAGTCAGGCTCATCATAGATGATCTAAAGAAATTGGTTGAATAAATTAATGCATGGAGGGAAAAGTTTCTACGACCTCCCACCTACCTGGCCAAGTTCCTTACCTCTCTGAGGATATTCTCATTTTTCCTGACCTTTTTCTTGGATACCTCCAGAAGCTGCATCACCACGTCTTGAGTGTAATTGTCTGCCAGTTTGATTGTGCTGTAATTGTCATTACATGTCTGAATGTCATCTAAAGTACAATTAATCAGGCCAATAAAGAAAACTTAACATGTGACTGGACAATTAATTCAACCATTTTTGTCCACTTAAGCTAGGAGTTGGCAAACCACAGCTGTGGGCCAAATCCGGCCCACCACTTGTTTTTTAAATAAAGTTTTATTGGCATGCAGCCACACCCACTTGTACTGTCTGTGACTTCTTTTGCATTACAATGACAGAACTGAGTCAGACCATCCATCCTGGAGGCTGGGCTTTCCAAGTGACTTCTCACCTGAGATTGGATGATGTATGTGGGTTGCCCAGGTGCAATGTGATGGGTTGCTTTAGTGTGGCCTTTCTCGCCATGGTCTTATCACTTGGGTGGGACTGTGCAAATAGGGTAATTGTGGCCCACCAAGGGGATTGGTCAGTTTTGTCATCCCTCTGGGCTTGAAATGAGCCATCCCAGAGGTGGGAAAGAGAGGATCCCACCACCACCAAGGAAGGAGAGCCAAGAGTGCAGCGTGTCCTTTGGACCTGGGATCTCTGCACTGAGAAGCTCCTGGAACCAGGAGACCGAGAGAGACAGAGGGCTATAACATGGAAGATGATGAGAAGAGGTGGCAGAGAAACGGTGGCAGGATAGACTGGCAGGAGAGACCAGCAAGAGACAGCGTAGTGGGTTTCCCAGTCCACGGACTGAGAAAGGTGAGTGCTTTTGGGCAGGAGGCTTGCTGATGGAGTAGAATGCCTCTGGGCATTTGGTGGGGCTAGGTTTGCTGACCCACAGAACTAGAGTTGAGCACCTTTAGGCCTAGCCTTACTGGCAGAGTGGGGCGTCTCTGGGCACTTATCAGCAGAGCTAAAAGAGATTTGTAACACTTGCCTGAGCAGGGCAGAGGCTGAGGGGCCACAGAGAAGTGTGCCTGGCTGAGAAGAGGCTGTCCTGATGGAAGAACTGTATCCTGAGTGTTTCTGAACCTGAAGTGTAACCTGTTAGTTCCCTGATAAACCCCATAATCATGAGTATTGTCTGTGAGTTCTGTGTGGCCACTGCAATGAATTAGCAAATCCAGCAGAGAAGTAGACAGTGCCGTGGGAGTGATGGTTAGTGTCAGAGCTGGTAAAGACGGAGGAGAGAGGAAGCATGTCTGACCTCCATCTCCTAGGAATCAGCCTTGGGCCGTTGATCTTGATTCTCCCTTCACTTTGTGAAGTTACAGGAGATCAGACACCACCCCTACACCATTTTTACAACAGGTCAAAGGGATCAGCTATTCAAGCAGGATAAGAATGTTCCAGAAACAGGAAGCAACATACAGAAGCATCCAGGGTTGAGAGAGAGTATGACACCCTCCAGGAGGCCAAAGAGTGACAGGATGATGGCTTCCTTCCACACCCTCTTGGCTCCCCAACTTTGGAGAGTGGACAAGGTATCCCCTTGGTGTAGCTGAGCCCCACCAGCAAGGCCTGGTTGCCCCTTATCCTATCCGCCCCCCTGGACCTACTTCCACAGGTTTCTGTGTTGAACAAGGGGAAGTTCATCACAACGGGTCCAGTTTCTCCTTTAAAGATGTAGCAGTTGGAGCGGGCTCTGGATCACTCTACTAGATCAGCCTCTTCTATGGGATAGGTAAGGGGATGTCACTGTGGCAGCAGTAGTCAGCGGTAGCCCTGCTGATCTGAGGAGGAGGCAACGGGGACCTGTCTTAGCAACTATCCAGAAGACCCCAGGAGCCTGGTGCCCACCAGAACCTCAGAAAAGTGCCCAAATGCACACTAAAACAGAGGTTGGCTTGGAGAGGGGTGATGTCTTCTGTAAGGGGAAGAATCCCACTTCTGCCACCAACCACACGCACCCCTGACCTACCTAAAATAAAGCACAATGTCCACAAGGTTTGAGAGTAACCTTAGGAGGTGGGGGCTGGGGGGACTCAGAGGGCAATAAAAACGGTGCACAGATGAGGTATTTGAACCCCAGCTCTGTCACTAACAGATGTGTGGGACCAGCCCATCATGCCATGCCTGTCAAAGAGGCTCCATTATATCTACCTCACAGGGTAGATTTGAGGGATGTCTTCAGGATAAATTAAATATTCCTTGCCAAAAGCTGGAGTCCCTGGGTGGTGCGAACAGTTAACCATTCAGCTGCTAACAGAAAGGTTGGAGGTTCAAGTCCACTCGGAGAAGCCTCAAAAGTCTGGTGATCTACTTTGGAAAAATCAGCCCCTGAAAACCTAATGGAGCACAGTTCTACTCTGACGCATGTGGGGTTGCCATAAGTTGGGGTCAACTTGACAGCAGCTGGTGTACTAGACCATATGCTAGCCAAGATGAGTAGGAAAACACCACAGGTCCTGAGATGTGCACACCTGAGGAAGGACACTCACAGGTGGTGGAGAGTAAAACTATAATACACCAAACAGATATGGATGGTAGGTGGGGGCCCAGACAGTGACAAGAGGGGACTGGGGAGTTCTGGCTGGTTCCAGAAGACCAGCAGCTTGCCGTTGTTGCCAGACTTCATGTGGCTCAGCACCAAGGATGAGTTTATTTGGCTTCCCTGACTCCTCAGCCAGCACCTGCTGAGGCATCCCCTTCCCAGCCCTTATCCTCAGTTCCTTTGAGAGATTGGCTCAGTCTTAACCCATCTCCCACCCAGGACCACTCCCAAGATCCTTCTTGGTTACCTAGAAAGGATCCCTGGCACTGAAGTCAAAGGAGAGGATGAAGTGAGCCTCCTGAGTTGAGGGGAGAACAAGTGGGTAGGAGGTTTGGATGGCAAAGCCGGCATTGACCAAGTGGAGGAGTTCCTGCCCACTCATAATCTTATCTCTGATGCCACCTGCAGCACCCAGGGAGAGACAGTATCAGCCTGCCTCCTCAGACTGAAAGGAAAACTTGTGAACGTTAGGCCAGTTGCTGTCGAGTTGACCCTGACTTATGGCACCTCCATGTGTGTCAGAGTGGAACTGCGCTCCATAGGGATTTCCATGGCTGATTTTTGGGAACTGGATCACTAGGTCTTTCTTCTGAGGCACCTGTGGGGGGACTTGAACCTCCAACCTTTCATTTAGCAGCCAAGGGTGCTGACCATTTTCGCCACCCAGGGATTCCTTGTAAACATTGGGGGATGAAGAAAAAAGATCATTCTCACTACTGGTGAGGGTGGTGGGAAATGGCTTTTCTCATGTTTTGCTGCTGGGAGAGCAAATTCATCCAACCCCTCTGGGGAGAAATTTAATGATAAAGCATTCATTCATCCCCTCGACCCAATGATTCACATCTGACAGTCTATTCTAAAGCAATAATATTGATACGGGGTCCCTGGGTGGTGCAAACAGTTAATGTGCTTGGCTGCTAACTGAAAGGTTGGGGGTCTAAGTCTACCCAGAGGTGCCTTAGAAGAAAGGTATGGCAATCTACTTCTAAAAAATCAGCCATTGAAAACCCTATGAGGCAGATGTGACACACACGGGGATGCCATGAGTCAGAATTGACTCCACGGCAGCTAACAACAACAGATAGGGAGAAGATATTTACAACATCTAAAAGAACAAGGGGTTAATATCTAGATTCCGGAATATATGAGAAACTTCTGAAATTAGCAAACATAAACAACAACAACAACAACAACAAAACGAAATAGCAGGAAACTCAATAGTAAAACAAAAAATGGGCAGAGAAAAAGGAAGGTGGGGGAACGTTTAAAATGGCAAGGACTAGAGTCATAGGAGAGAATATTTATCAGCCATGAAAATCGATGCTTACAGAGGAGGTCTTGTAGGAGTGTTGCAAATCGTTCGTGCTTGACTACTAACCTCAAGGTTGCCAGTTCAAATCTACCCAGTGGTGCCTTGGAAGAAAGGCCTGGCAATCTGCTCCTGTAAAGAGTACAGCCAAGGTTTGGGAAACTCTTTAACCTAAATGTATTTTCATCTGTTAAGTCGGGGTGAGCATTAATTCATAGAACTGAGTGACGACTGAAGTGTGAGAGTCCATGTAAAGGGCTTAGTCTATCACTGCAGGATCCTGGGAGTGACTTAACAGCCAGCAATAAAGGCTGGGTCTCTAGGATAAACTGAAAGAGGTGCTTCTAAGATCGATAGCTCCGTGACTGCACCCCTTCTGAGTAATAGAAATGTCATGTTTACTCAGCTGGTAGAGTGGAAATCTCTAAGAAATCAAATCTGATCTGATTTTTTTTCTGGGTGGCCAGAGAGAGAAAGCTGGGCAAAGAAGAAGCCATGCAGTTATGACTTGGAAGTCCGTCTAATGGCACAGGAATTTGACAAAAACACCACGTGCACAGGTCAAGTAGAAAGTCCTGGGGAATTAAAACTCTCTAGAAGAATCCTTCCTTGGTGTTGTAGCAGTTAAGAGCTACAGCTGCTAACCAAAAGGTCGGCAGTTCGAATCCACCAGGTGCTCCTTGGAAACCCTATGGGGCAGTTCTACCATGTCCTATAGGGTCACTGTGAGACGGAATCGACTCGACGGCAACGTGTTTGTTTTTTTTTGGTTTTAGAAGAATCCTTCGACTGTTGACTGATGGGAATTGGTGGAGGCTCAGCTCTCTTGCCCCTTGAGCAAGATAACTTTGAGGCATGTGCCCTACACTGTCTCCCAGAGATCCCCACTGGGATTGGGCTCTGGCTGCCCAAAGCTGTAACTTACTTGATAATGTGCACTTTATGGGCTGCTTACCCTTCCCTGCTTTCTGAGATCACCTTCCAAATAAACTACTAGCACTCGGAAGGAAAAAAAAAAAAGATTACAGCTAAGAAAACTCTATGGAGCAGTTCTACTCTGTAACGCATGGAGTTGCCATGAGTCGGAACTGGCTTGATGGCAGTGGGTTTGGATTTTTGGTTTTTTCGTTGGTGCTGAGGAGACTGAGGAAAACCTGGTTGCACAGTAGTTAAGCGTTCAGCTGCTAACCAAAATGTCGGAAGTTTGCATCCACCAGGCACTCCTTGGAAACCCTACAGGGCAGTTCTACTCTGTCCTACAGGGTCGCTATGAGTCAGAATCAACTCATAGGCAATGGATTTGGTTTTTTGGTTTTAGAGGAGGCTGATGTCAATTCTACCCGTGTGACAGGGATCGGCCCCCTGAAAGAAAAATCCATGATGTGTTTCACAGACCAGATCCTAGCATTGGCCAACAACGCATCTTTTCAGAGCCAGAGAACACGATCAGCTTTTCAGGAATCAGGCTTTCCCAATGCCTTGAGCTCACACCAACGAGGCCATATATTTTTCACCACCAGTTTCTCGACTGGGACCCATGGACGCCTTGCTGCCCTGTCTGTACTCACATCTGCAGCTCTGGTGAAGGACTGAGCCTGAGACTGTTTTGTGTTCCTCCTTCCCGCCACCCTCCCCACCCCCACTGGTGATAGACCAAAGTGATCAGAAAAGGAAACTCCTCACGGTGTTCATACAGGAAGTTGTAAGCAGTCTCCCATTCCCACTTCCACCGGCAGATTCCCGTTTTGCTCAGAAAGTTTACAAAGTCCTTGGGCGGGTCTAGAGGGAGAAACATAAAGAGAGGTCCACGGTGAGCTAGGAATGGTCAACGTTTAGGGGCCCAGTGGTCACGGCTGTCAGATCAAGGGTCTGTTATTAAGCTTTAGAATAAGGCAGGGGAAGGAAACAGAGAGCATGCAAGGAAAAGATAGAGACTTAATGACCACCCTCCAATATTGGGCAATGGGCTTGTTCTTTCAAGGTGGAAAACAAAGCAGACCTTTCTAGAACTTTCTAGAATGTTCTAAAATTTCCAGCACATTCTCGTGTTCCTTCACTCAACTCCAGTAGCCACTTCAACAATAAACCTGGCCATTGCCCCAAACTCTTGCCTCCTCCTCATCTTTCACATTTGACTATCGCCAAGACCTGTCAATTTTGTTGTTGTTAGCTGCCGTTGAGTTGGTCCCATCTGATGCCAACCCCATGTAAAACAGAACAAAACACTGCTCAGTCCTGTGCTATCTTCACAATCACTGGTATGCTCAAGTTTTAGTGGGTGGGTTCAAACCACCCACTTTTTGGTTAGCAGTTAAGTGCAAATCATTTGTGCTACCTGACTGCCCCATTAGGTTTCTGCAGTCTGCTCCCTATTGCCTCACTTCCCAGCCTGCTTCATTCATTTACATTTCCCTCATGACTACTGGAAACAGTTGACACTCCCCTACCCCCATCCCCAGCCCAGGGGAGAGTGTGAGGATGAAGGAATACAGAAAGCACATCTTCTCCCTCTCCCTGCCCGTGGCTCGCTACCTGCTTCCCTCGGGGCTTCTCCCCACCCTCCATCATCCTCATGGGGTTATGGCCATGATATCATGCACCAACCTCTGCTTTTAGCATTCAACTCCTGCTGCAGAGCCTGGAGCTTCTCCTGGATGCTGCTGGCGCTCTGATCTTCAGTGTAAGCCATCACCAGTTCCAGGAGCACTTCTCCTACACCCGTGCCTGCTCAGAGAAACAAGACACTCACCCATGATGGTGCACTGGGCTGCTAACCAAAAGGTTGGCGATTCACACCCACCAGCCTCTCTGAGGCAGAAAGATGTGGCAGTCTGCTTCCGTAAAGATTACAACCTTGGGAACCCTCTGGGGCAGTTGTACTCTGTCCGACAGGGTCACTATGAGTTGGAATCGACTCGATGGCAACGGGTTTGGATTTGGGGTTTTGGAGCGTGGATACCATCAGTGCCTCCCCCCAGATCCTCTCGGAACCCATTTGCTGTTAATTTTGTTTTTTGTTGTTTGTGACTTAGAAGACCCCACGTGTTACAGAGTAGAACTGCTCCATAGGGTTTTCTTGGCTGCAACCTTTATGGAAGCAGATTGCCAGGCCTTTCTTCCATGGTACTGCTAGGTAGGTTCAAACTACCAGCCTTTTGGTTAGTAGTCAAGCGCTTGACTGTTTGTGCTGCTGGAGTGGGTAGCTTTAAAGAGCAGGAATTTAGTGGCTCATAGTTTGGGAGGCTCCAAGTCCAAATTAGGGTGTTGGCTCTAGGAGAGGGTCCTTCCTTGTCGGTGTGAACCCCAACTTGCCACTTCCTGGCTGTGCAGCCTTGGGCACATCACCTAGCCCACGTGCCTCTGACCTCCATCTGAACAGTTGAGATGATAATTCAGTAAAACCTTCAAAAGCTGGAAGCTGTGTAAGGTGGAAACCTGTCAGAGAAGGAAAATGCAAATATTTTCCACTAAAAGGAGTGACAGAAAGGGGGTAAGACTGCACCCTGCCAAAGGCGGAAAACTTGGGAGACCCAGAAAAACAAGGCAGTCTGGTCTAGTCCTGGCTCTCACAGGTTTCACTGCATATCTGAGCTCTTTGAGAGTACGTTGCAGGCATGACGCTTCTTTATCGCTGAATACCAAAAACCACACCCAACCCACTGCTGTCAATTCCAACTCATAGCAACCCTATAAGACAGAGTAGAACTGCCCCATAGGGTTTCCAAGGCTGTGATATTTACAGAAGCAGACTGCCATGTCTTTCTCCCGTGGAGTGGCTGGTGGGTTCAAACTGCCTTTTGGTTAGCAGCTAAGTGCTTTGACCACTGTGCTGCCAAGGCTCCTTATCCCTGAATACTTTAGTATATAGTTATTTAAAAATAAGGACATTCTCTGTAGAAGCCTAAAGACACAGGGAAAGATTAGTCCATAGGACTAGTGGACCACAACTACCACGGCTTCCAGCAGATTGAGTTCAGTACAACTAGATGGTGCCCGGGGATCACAAGAGAGGGTCCCAGACAGAGCTGGAGAAAAATGTAGAACAAAATTCTAACTTGCAAAAAAAGACAAGACTTACTGGCCTGACAGAGACTGGAGAAACCCCAAGAATATGACACCTGGACACCCTTTTAGCTCAGAAGTCACTTCTGAGGTTCACCCTTCATCCAAAGATTAGACAGTCCCATAAAACAAAACAAGCCTAAAGGGGCACACCAGCCCAGGGGCAAGGACTAGAAGGGAGGAGTGACAGGAAAGCTGGTAATGGGGAACCCAAAGTGGAGAAGGGAGAGTGTTGACATGTTGGGGGGTTGTTAACCAATGTTATAAAACAATATGTGTACTAATTGTTTAATAAGAAGTTACTTAGTTCTGTAAACCTTCATCTAAAGTACAGTTAAAAAAAAAAAAAAGAGATAAAAAATAAGGATATTCTCTTACGTAATCACTGTATAATGATCAAAATCAGGAAATTAACATTGCTGGAGTACCACATGAGTTTCTGCATATAAAGTTCTTAGAACAATGACTAGCCTTAAGCAAGTGATCAATCTATATTAGAAGTTCCTGGGGTGTACAACAAGGAGCCCTGGTGGCACAGTGGTTAAGCACTCACCTGCTAACCGAAAGGTCAGTGGTTCAAACCCACCAGCTTCTCAGAGGGAGAAAGATGTGGCAGTCTGTTCCCATAAAGATTACAGCCCTGGAAACCCTATGATGAAGTTCTACTCTGTCCTGTAGAGTCACTATGAGTTGGAATCGACTCGACAGTAAAGAATTTTTAATGGGGGTGGTGCAAATAGTTAAGCACTACTAGTCAAAAGGTTGTTGGTTCGTACTTGCCCAGAGGTGCCGTAGAAGAAAGTCCTGGAGATCTACTTCCAAAAGGTCACAGCCTTGAAAACCGTATGGAGCAGTTCTACTCTGCACATGGGGGTTGCCATGAATTGGAATCGACTCCACGGCAACTAACAAGAACAAGCTGTACTTTTATCAGCGTTTCACAACAAAGCAGGTGCCTACCTTCTGCGGTTGTGGTCCGACAGATATTTCGCTTTCAGGTTGTCTTTCAGGCTCAATTACTGGGCTGCAGGAGAGCAGAGGCAAGGGGGATGTTTACCTGTATTATTAAGTCACTGGCCGTGGTGTTGAATATTTCTAAAGCAAATACAGATACCTCCAGGGATGTCTCTTTGAGAGAATTCTCCGTGATGTGCTGGAGCCTCTCAATTGCTAGCTGTGCACATCTCTTACCAAGTCTGTGTTCAGCAGCATCACATTGGTAGCTTGGAATTGGTCATGGCATGGGTATTTACACCATAGGAATTGGCAAACGCTATAAATCAGGACTCCGCTGCCCCCAACCCAAAGATCTAGCTTCCTGGCACACTCACTGGAGAAGTGTGATTCTCCACCCACAACTTCAGTAAGGTATTTCAGTTTGGAAACAGATAGCTTCTCCTTTTAAAGTTTTCTTAACCAACTTGTGCACATCACTGTCAAAGAACAGTGTTAAAGCATAGAACTTGGAACAGTGCTTGACGCACAGTAGGTACACAATGAATATGTGTTAAATGAATGACTAGTAGGTTAAGAGTGTAAACTCTTACTACAACTACTACAACTAGTACTAATCATAAAATAGTTAATATTTAATGAGACCCTACTATGTATCAGGGATCCAGAGTGGCTCAAACGGTTAATGCTCAACTACTAACCGAAAGACTGGTGGTTCGAACCCATCCGGAGGTGCTTTGGAAGAAAGGCCTGGTGATCTGCTTCCGAAAGGCCATTGAAAACCCTATGCTTAAAATGGTGAATTTTATGTTACGTGTACTTTACCACGACTTAAAAATTAAGTAGAGAAATATTATTATTTTTTTTTTAAATGTGGCTACTAGAAAATTTCCAATTACATATGTGGCTTGCCTTCTGTTTCTATTGGACAGAGCTGCTCATGGCTCCTTTTGCCCAATTTCCTCCATTTATTTGATTTTAAATTGAGTGTTTTTCATGTTGCACATCCATCTTCCATTTTGCTGCAGGTTGAAGGATTCTGAAGATGATGTGAGTTATAGTTGGTTTGACATCTTTAGGGAATGACTGGACATCTTGACCCATCCAGACACTGATATTAGGAGTTCTATAATCTTAGGAAAATCACTGACCTCCCTGGGGTGGTCCCCTAACTTGCTTAATCGTCACCAATCACGCAGAGGTTCAGAAAGCACTAATGCCTCTGGCTCATTTAAATCTATTGTCAGCTTCGTTTTACAGGGGAGGAAACCAAATCAGAGATGCTGAGGGACCTGACCAAGGTTGCCCAGCTACTAAGTGGTGGAGTAGAGCTTCATATCCAGGCACTAAGCTGCAAAATTCTAAATAATTGTACAGTAAAACCTGCAAAAGCCAGAACCTGTGTAAGGCAGAAACCTGTCAGAGAAGGAAATCTCAAATACAGGTAGTCTCTGACTTATGATGGGGTTCCGTTCTGACAACTCCGTCATAAGTCAGTTCTGACGTAAGTTGAATACTTTTTTTTTTTTTTTTTTAGTTTTCATTATTATTGCCTTTTACTATCATTATCTTTATAAATCTGATCTTTATTTGCCTTTGGGGGCTGGAAACGTTACTTACAAACATCTGTGAGTGAACATCTGAGAATGATAATATCAGCAAATTACGTGCTGCAACATTGTATGTAGCACATATTACTAATGATAAGATGTACCAAAAAAAAAAAAAAGGATGGTCGCTAGTGTGATTTGCTGTAACTCAAATACATCGTAAGTCAGGGACTACCTGTACAGTAAAACCTGCAAAAGCCAGAACCCGTGTAAGGTGGAAACCTGTCAGAGAAGGAAACTTCAAATATTTTCCATTAAAATAAGTGACAGAAAAGTGGTAAGACTGTACCGTGTCAAAGATGAAAAACTTGTGAGACCCAGAAAAACAAGGCGGTTCTGGTGAGTTTCAGCTCCCACAGGTTTTACTGTATGTATTATTTATTTGTCTGGGGACGGGAATAATAAATAGCTTCTCAACTAACACTCATGTATGTTACAACATGTACGTTACAACTGTAGTCTAAAGGATCTGACAAGTCCAGCAACCAAGAAATCTCTCTCTCTCTCTTTTTTTTGGTGAAAATATACACAACAAAAGGTACACCATTCCAACAACTTCTACATGTACAATTCGGTGACACTGATCACGTTCTCTAAGATGTGCAGCCATTCTCACTATCCTTTCCCAAATTATTCCACCACCATTAACTTAAACTTGCTGTCCCTAAGCTTCTCATCTAACATTCCCAGTGGCCGTTGTCAATTTCTCACATAGATAATTCTTTAAAAGAGCACAATGCTCAAGGCAGACGTACTTTACTGATCTCTTTTTTTTCTCGTCTGTGTGCAAAAAGAACTTTGTAGAATTTCTTCTCAATCCACAATGGCCTCTTTTATCGCCCTCCTTCAGATGGTTTGTACAACTCTCTACAATTTTCCCCAGTTTGTCTTCCAAGCAAGAAGAGCTGCAACAGCTATGATTTTTTGAGTATTTGCTATTATTCCATCAGACAAATGCAGTTGCTTTCCCGTTGAGCAGGCTTACCTTCCCATGGTCCACTGTGGTTGAAAACTTTCAGAACCTCTGCAAAAATAAAAAATTGCAGAACCCCGATTGTTGGGCTTGTCAAAAACAGTGGAGAGGATTGTGACCAACCCCAACACTGAGGCTTTCTTAAGTCCTAGCATAGCCCACAATGTCGTTGTTGTTGGGTACTGTCGAGTCAATTCTGACTCATACTGACCCTAGAGGACAGAGTAGAATTGCCCTGTAGGGTTTTCTAGGCTGTAATCTTTATAGGAGCAGATCGCCAAGTCTTTTCTCCTGGGGAGCCACTAATGGGTTCAAATCGCTGATCCTTTGGTTACCAATCGAGCGCTTAACCACTGAGCCACCAGGACAGCCCACAATGGAGTCTTTAAATTTTCCACATATTTGACCAAGCTGCCCAACATGCTAACCCCATCTCTCCTGTGTGTGCTACCTTCCTTTCCAGCCCCTCTCTCCCCAGTGTCTCCAACCCTGCCATCTCCACTGTGAGCTCCCACAGACCCCACCATCCCTCCCCTGGAAACCCCAGCCCTGCACCTCTCTCTGTACCATCCTGCTCATTCCTCCCCTTCCCCACTCAGGGTCTAGTCCAGTAAATGCACAACTCAAGGCCTATGAGCTGGGTAGGTTGTCTTGTCTGTACAACACGTTGAGAAAGTAAGCAATTTCACAGGGAAACGGAGATTCCTGGTTTCACTTGAAAAACCGCAAAATCTGGCAACAGAGGGCCGCCCCTCCCCTGTAACAACTGTGACTTCTGCTGCGCGGTGGCTTCACTGGTAGACAGAACGTGAGTGCTGCTGTTTACCGCAATTCACACCACTCCTATTATCCCAAAACAGCCCACCTCACTCTGCCTCACTCCTTAATTTTACTGCACTAGTCTCTATAAGGAGCCCTGGTGGTATGGTGGTTAAGACGTTGGCTGCTAACCAAAAGGTCGGCAGTTTGAATCCACCAGCTGCTCCTTGGAAACCCTATGGGGCAGTTTTACTCTGTCGTGTAGGGTCGCTATGAGTCGGAATCAGCTCGAAGGCAATTTTTTTTTTTTTTTTAGTCTCTATGAAAAAAAATCCTGTTCCTGTCGAGCTGATTCTGACTCATGGCGACCTCGTGTATTACAGAATAGAACCGTGTTCCATAGTGTTTTCTTGGCTGTAACCTTAATGGAAGCAGATCGCCAGACTTTCTTCCATGGCATTGCTGGGTGGGTTCGAAATGCAAACCTTTAGGTTAGTAGTCGAGTGCAAACAGTTTGCGAATTTACAACTCTGAGGCCAGGCCTTGACCCCACCCCTCAATGTCCTTTACCCTCCCTCTGCTTCCCCTACATCAGTCTCCACATTTCTCCCCCAACCCACCAGAAAAAAAAAAAAAGTTGCCTTGGATTGACTGACTCACAGCGATCCCATGTGTGTCAGAGTAGAACTGCTCTCCATAGGGCTTTCAATGGCTGAGTTTTTTAAACTACATTGCCATGTCTTTCCTCCAAGGTGCCTCTGGGTGGACTTGAACTACCAACCTTTCTATTAGCGACATTGCATGTTAACTGTTTGCACCACCCAGAGACTGCTCCCTCAATCTACAGATCTCATTAATCGATTGATTCAGCCAGTCATTCATTCACTTGATAATTAAGCATATCTGAGGGCCAGCTCTGATAATATGGCCCCCACCTTCTCAGAGCTCTCGTTCTGTGTTCCCCCTACCTGTCCCCACTTGGCTCCGGCTCCTCCTCTGTACTCTTCCCCTTCCGTTGCCCTGATGTCACTTCATCATGACTTCTCTTTCCACTACTGACTCCATTCCCCACCACAACCTTCCCTGACTCCTCCCATTCCTGCCTGGGTTGTACACCCAGCCAGCATTCTCCCTATCAGATGGTGGAGACACAGCCTAGTCTGATGGTGGAGGTACAGCTTAGTCTCATGGTAGAGGTATAACCTAGTCTGATGGTAGAGCTACAGTCTAGTCTGATGGAAAGCATAGTCTGATGGTGGAGATACAGCCTAGTCTGATGGTGTAGTCTGAGGTGGAGCTATAGCCTAGTCTGATGGTGTAGTCTGAGGTGAAGCTATACCCTAGTCTGATGGTGTAGTCTGAGGTGGACCTATAGCCTAGTCTGATGGTGTAGTCTGAGGTGGAGCTATAGCCTAGTCTGATGGTGTAGTCTAAGGTGAAGCTATAGCCTAGTCTGATGGTGTAGTCTGATAGTGGATACAGCCTAGTCTGATGGTGTAGTCTGAGGTGGAGCTACAGCCTAGTGTGCTGGCTCCTTGCCTAGTCCTCCAGGGGGTTCCTTCTCCTCCACTATCTGTGTCTTCCTGTCTCTACCCACCTGATCAACATGGTCCCAGAGACCCCATCTCTCTTCCTGTAGCTCCAGCCCTTCCCCTTCGCAACATCCCAGCATCACAGATGTCACTCTCTTCTTTGTTCCTTGGCACCTCCCCATCACTCCTCCTCCAGGCTCCTCTTGGTCTGTGCACAGGTTCTGCATGAGCATGACTGGGTGTTCTGGAATTCCCTTTCTTCCTAATGTTATCCATAACTTGTTATGATGCACATAGTAGAATGTCTTCACGTAGTTGATAAAACACAGGGAAATATCTTTATGATATATTCTCTGCTTCCAGCCAAGATCCATCTGGTATCAGCAATGATATCCCTCATTCCATGTCCTCTTCTGAACCCGGCCTGAACTTCTGGCAGTTCCCTATTGTATGTCTGCAGTCATTTTTAAATTATCTTCAGCAAAATGTTGCTAGCATGGGATATTAATGATGTTATGTTTTGTTCTAAGAGTTTTATAGTTTTAGTCCTTACATTTAGGTCTTTGATCTATTCTAATTTTCGTATATGGTGTGAGGTATGGGTCCCACTTCATTTCACTGCATGCAATATCCAGTTTTTCTAGCACCATTTATTGAAAAGACTATTCTTAACAATACTGTCTTCAAATCTATGAACATGGAATGTCTTTTCATTTAGTTAGGTCTTCTTTAACTTCTGTCAGTGATGTTTTATAGTTTTCAGTGTATAAGTCTTTCACCTCCCTGATTAGATTTATTCTAGGTATTTTATTTGTTTAGATGTTACTGTAGATAGAATTGTTTTCTTAATTTCCTTTTTAGATCACTCATTGCTGGTGTATTGAAACCTAATTGATTTTTGGATGTTGATCTTGTACTCTTTGCTGATTTGATTAATAGCTCTACTAGCTTTCTTGTGAATTTTTTGGGCTTTACATATATAAAATCATGTCATATGTGAATAAGGGTAGTTTCACTTCTTCCTGCCCAATTTGGATAACTTTTATATCTTTTTCTTGCCTAATTGCTCTAGCTAGGACTTCCAGTGCAATATAGAATAGCAGTAGTTAGAGTGAACATCTTTGTCTTGTTCCTGACAAAAGGGAAAGTTCTCAATCTTTTTCCACTATGACGTTAGCTGTGGGTTTTTCATAAATGCTCTTAATCGTATTATGGAAATTTCCTTTTGATTCCTAGTTTGTTGAGTGTTTTTAGCATGAAATGGTGTTTGATTTTGTCAAACACCTTTTCTGTGTCAATTGAGATGATCAAGTGGCTCTCTTCCATTGTTCTATTAATACGGTGTATCACATTGACCGATTTTCTAATGTTGAACCATCTTTGCATTCTTCAAATAAATCTCACTTGGTCGTGGTGTAAGGGTCCTTTAATATGGTATTGGATTTGGTTTGCAAGTATTTTTTTGAGAATTTTTGCATTTATATTCATAAGGGATATGGGTCTGTAGTTTTCTTTTCTTGTGATATCTTTGTCCGACTTTGGTACCAGGGTAATGCTTGCCTCATAAAGTGAGTTAGGAAGTGTACCCTCCTCTTCTCCTTTCTGGAAGAATTTGAGAAGGATTGGTGCCAATTCCTTAAATGTTGGGTAGAATTCTCCAGTGAAGCCATCCGGTCCATGACTTTTTTTGTTGTTGTTGTTGTGAGGTTTTTGATTACTGACTCACTCAATCTTTTCACTTGTTATGGGTGTGTTAAGATTTTCCATTTCTTCCTTAGACAATTTAGGCAATTTATGTGTTTCTCAGGACTTCTCCATTTCATCTAAGTTATCTAATTTGTTGGCGTACAACTGTTCATAGTATTCACTTATGATCCTTTTTATTTCCATAGCATTGATTGCAACGTCCCCATTTTCATTTCTGGTATTAGTTATTTGCATCTTCTCTCTTTCTTTGTCAGTCTAGCTAAAGGTTTGCTGATTTTGTTTTTTTAAAAGAACCAACTTGTGGTTTCGTTGAGTTTATTGTTTTTCCATTTCTATTTCATCTCTGATCTCTGTTATTTCCTTATTTATGGTAGCTTTGGGCTTGGTTTACTCGCTTTTCTAGCTCCTCAAATTGCAAAGTTAGGTCATTGATTTGAGATCTTTGTTTTTAATGTAGGCATTTACCACTATAAAATTTCCCTCTGAGCACTGCCTTCACTGTGTCCCAAGATCTCCTTTGTATGTAACATTTTGCTTCTCTCTTGCTGCTTTCAGGAGTCTTTATTTTTTGTTTTTGAGAGCCTGATTTTAGTGTGTCTCGGCGTGGCTCTCTCTGCTCAGCAACCTCCTGACTACTTTTGTAAGGACTGCCTTCCAAAAAGACGTGTGGACATGCCCAATGAGTGTTTCAAGGGAGACTTCCTGTATTCCAAGGAAGAAACAGTGAAAAGCAGAAGCTATCTGATTATTCAACTCCTCAGGTGTTGCTGTTGTTACTTAATGAAGGCTGCAGTTCACTGTGTGTTTAATGACTCTTCCAAGCTAATTTTTAGCAAGCGTGTGTTCCAGCTCTGTTCTGAGCCAGTCAGGGGATGATTGATATTACCAGACGGCGCTCTAGCCCTTTGAGCTGTAGGCAGGGGAACTCTTGCTGGGAGTGGGCCAGTACTGCCCTGGTCTGCACCCGTCCTGGGGGCACTGCCAAACCAACTCAGCTGTGCACATGGTGTAACCCCAAACCCTTGGAGGACAACGTCCCCAGTGCCTACCTTGGCACCAGCCAGCTGCTCTATGAACACGGGCCACCGACTCCACCACCAAGACCGTGAGGTTTGGAGGGTGGTAGTCAATTGGTGCATACGGTTAACTTAAGAAATTAACAGCGTGTCCCTTCATCAAGCACTCCTTGGTTGAATTAGAATTTCAAAATAGTTGATTCCAGTTGTTCTTTTCAGGGCTATTGTTATTTAGGCGAAGGGACGGACCTCAAGAGCTCCCTACTTCACCATTTTGCATGATTTCACAGAGATACTGAAAATTTTGTATTTTTTTTTTTTATTAGTTTATTGTACTTTAGATGAAAGTTTACAGAAACGTTTCTCATTAAACAGTCAGTACACATATTGTTTTATGACATTGGTAAACAACCCCACGACATGTCAACACTCTCCCTTCTCGACCTTGGAGGACCTTTTTTTATTTTTTTTTGGTGAAAATACACATAGCCAAAGTTACACCATTTCAAAGTTTCATCGATTACATTCTTCCAGTTGTGCTGCTATTCTCACTATCCTTTTCCAAATTATTCCATCACCATTATCTTCAACTCACTGCCCCCTAAGCTTCCCATCAAAACTTTTGAGTTGCTGTTGTCCATTTGATCTCAGATAATTTTTTTCTTTTTTTGTACCTTAGATGAAGGTTTGCAGAACAAAGTGTTTCTCATTAAACAGTTAGTACACATATTGCCCTATGACAATGGTTAACAACCCCATGACATGTCAACACTGCCCTTTCTCAACCTTGGGTTCCCTAGTACCAGCTTTCTTGTCCCCTCCTGCGAAAATTTTGTATTCTGTAGGGTACTCTCAGACCAGGCATTCTCTGCTTCAGGAGGCATCAATCACACTCATCGCTGCTGTTGTTGGGTCCCAGATAGTTGATTACAACTCATAGCGACCCCATGTGACAGCGTAGAACTGCCTCAGAGGGTTTTCTTGGCTGTGATTTTTATGGGAGCATATTGCCAGGTCTTTCTGCCGTGGTGCCACTGGGTGGGTTCGAATAGCCAGCCTTTCAGTTAGCAGTCCAGCGCTTAACAGTTTGCACCCCTTACCACACACTCATTAGTCCCGGATGACTAAGTGCGGGCACTGCCTGGAAGGCTTTGTTGGAGCTCCCCAGCTCCCTCAGGAGAACAAATGCTGATTAATGGGGGTGGGGGTCTCCTCAGTCCTCAGGCAGCCCCCACACAGACAGGAACAGACACACACACAGCTTGTTAGAATCAAAGTCTGTTCCACGCACCAAGGAGGCACCGGGTGCACCCGTCTGGAAGTGAAGCTCCCCGTTTGCGGCCACGGCCACACCCCACGCTGCTGCAGAGGCGGGCGGTGGTGGGGGGGAGTGGCATCTGCGGAGAAGGAAAACCAAAACGTTCCTACCGTCAGAGCGCCGGCTTCTCAGTTTGGTGCTCCTGTAGGCGCAACAAGCTGATATAAACCAGGCCTTTTGAGTCTTAGTGTCTTTCAAAGTTTATGGGTATTTTATCTTGTGAGAGGCCTTATTTTGCCCAAGACACTTAGCATAAATTTGGTGCTGCTTTGAAAAACAGTCCTAGAGAATGCTCAAAGTTACTACAAGGTTAGCCAAATTTATGGCTTAAATTTAAACATTTAGCAGAGGGGTGGGTGGATGTATGGATGGGTACGTAGGTAGACAGACAGCAACCCACTCCAATGGATGGACGAATGGACAGACGGATGAACAGATGGATGGACAGATTAGCAACCCACTCCAGTGGATAGATGGATGAATGGACAGATGGATGGATAGACAGATAGCAACCCACTCTGCAGAGCAAGTGGTCCTGTTCTTCTTCAGCGTTGCCAGATGAAGAAGCCACAGCCATCGGGCAGCAGAGCATGGTGGTCAGGGCCACAGCCTGTGTGAATCCAGGACGAGCCGCTTAGCAGCTGGGAGACCATGAGCGAGTTATTCAGGCATGCCTCAGTTTCCTTATCTGTAAAATGGACACAGTTGTGGTTTCCACCACCCAGGGGTGCAAAGAGGATCGGCAGAGTTGATAATAGGTAAAGCACTTGACCTAGGACCCAGCACATGGAAGCCATAGGTCACCAACAGCTGCTGCTATTGGTCATTTGAGTCCTCACCCTGCCTGAGAGGTTTGCTTTGACACTTAGCCCATCCAGTCCAAAGTGTCTCTGGTCCATTCCCAGTTAGTAGCCAGAAGGAACTTTGTACAATCAAATCTGACTGAATTCTTAGGAGCCCTGGGGTGATGCTCTGCTTCTGTCAGTGTAAGCTTCTGGGTCTTTCATGGTCTGTTCCTGAACACTGACTCTCTTATTGTGTGCTGTCAGGTTGATTCTGACACAGAGATCCTATAAGACAAGGTAGAACTGCCCCATAGGGTTTCCAGGGCTGTAATCTTTGTGGAAGCGGACTGCCCCATTTTTCTCCTGTGGAGCGGCTGGTGGGTTCCAAACGCTGACCTTTCAGCAGCCAAGTGCTTAACCACTGCACCACCAGGGCTCCTCTAGAAGTCAGAATTCAGGGCACCGGCTCTAGGGAAAGGCTCCTGTTTGCTGTAGGGGGAAGGTCCTTGTCTCTTTCGGCTTCTGTTCCTCGGCTCCTTGGAGATTGTAATCGTTAAGGTTGTGTGTCAACTTGGCTGGGCCATGATTCTCAGTGGTTTGGCAGTTATGAGGTAGTTTGGCAGTCATATAATGATGTAATCACTTCCATGATGAGATCTGATGTAAGTGATCACTTCCATGATGGGATCTGCTGTGAGTAGCCAATCAGCTGAAACGGGGTTTCATGTGGCCTGCACTGAATGTAACTAGACTCTGGCAAGGCTCATGGGCTTTTGCTTGCACTGGGTCCTGCAGCTGGCTCCTGTTCATCTGACTTCAGTTTTGAGGACTTAGCTAGCAGCTTACCCACCATCTTGCCTGCCAATCTTGGGATTCATCAGTCTCCACAGCCTGTGGGCCAAAGCCCTGCTGTCTGACCTGCTGATCTTGGGTTTGCCAGGCCCTGCGGCTACATGAATCAGGAGAAGCCTCCAGCCTGACCCATGTTCCAGCCATCTACAATGCGTGAGCCATTTCCGTAATGTAAATCTCTTTATTTATATATATAACAAGATGGATTGACACAGTGGATCCAACAAAGGGCTCAAGCACAGCAATGACTGTGAGGATGGTGCAGGACCGGGCAGTGTTTTGTTCTGTTGTACATAGGGTCAGCACCCACCAACAACAACATACGCTTCACTGGTTTTGCTTCTCTAGAGAACCCAGCCTAAGACAGAGATCTTCACATGGGATCTATCTTTTCCCCATTCCTGCTTGCTTGCTTGACTGTCTAATCTTCTCCTTTTATATCTCTAGTCATTTGGCTTAAGACACACCCTGCACTGATACGGCCTCACTAACACAACCAAGAAAATCCTATTCCCAAATGGGATTATATCCACAGATACAGGGGTTAGGATTCCCACACATATCTTGGGGGCACTCTAGTCAATCCATAAAAACAAGTCTGGCCACTGCCTGCTTTCATGGGGTTATGTCTGGAAAAGTGGGCTGATTCTGAGGCCACACCTGAGCTTGGCAGGAAACAAGGCCAAGGTCACTAGCTGGCGGCTGACAGAGCTGGGAGTTTTCCACACGTCACTACACTTACTGCTTCCCAAGAGGATGTAGGCTGTGAGTTAAGGTTGTGTCAACTTGGCTGGGCCATGATTCTCAGTGGTGTGGCAGTTATGTGATGATGTAGTTTGGCAATTATGTAAATGAATGATGTAGTTTGGCAGTTATCCTCCATTGTGTGATATAATTAATCATCTCCATGATGTAATCTGATGTGATCAGCCAACCAGTTGCAAGGGGATTTTCCCTAGGTTGTGGCCTACATCCAATATATACGGATGTTCTGGCAAAGCTCGCTAGCTTATGCTCATTCTGGATCCTGCATCTGGCTCATTATCATCTGACCTCTGGTTCTTGGGACTTGAGCCAGCAACCTGCCATCTTACCCGCTGATCTTGGGATTCATTGGTCTCTGCAGCCTATGATCCAGCAGCCTGCCATCTGACTTGCCAATGCTGGCTCGTCAGCCCCTTCAGCTACGTGAATCAAGAGTAGCCTCAAGCCTGACACCTGACCCACGGACTTGGGACTTGCCAGCCTCTACAACCGAGTGAGCCAGTTCCTTGAGATAACTCTCTCTCTCCCTATATATATACATATGCTTCACTGGTTTTGCTTCTGTAGAGAACCAGCCTTTGACACGGGCCGCACCCAAGAGGCATGGTGTCTGGAGTCAGACTGCTGAGTCAGAATGTTGGTGATGCTGGCGCTCCCGGCTGTGTGACCTGGTTAAGTTACTTATCTTCTCTGTCTCATCTGAGAGACAGAGCTCACAAAAGAACCTACCAGGGAGGGCTGCTGGGGGGTTAACTGAGTTAATACATATAAAGAGTTTAGACCTGTGCTGCCAGATAACAGTAGCCACTAACCACATATAGCTCTTAAAATTAATTAAATATTGAGGTCCTCAGTCAAACTGGCCACATTTCAGGGCCTCAATAGCCATGTGTGGCTGGTGGCTCTCATACTGCACAGCACAGATCAAGAACATTTCCATCATTCCAGAAAGTTCCACAGGATGGCGCTGGGTTAGACAGTTCCAGGCACACTTGTTGTCGGCAGCCATCAAGGTGGCTCTGACTCATGGTGACCTGCACCATCTTCATGATCATCGGTATGTCTGAGCCCACTGTTGCGACTATTGTGTTAACCCATCTCATGGAGGGTAAGTCTCCCTTGTTTTAGTCGGCCCTCTATTTTACCAACCATGCGGTTCTTTTCTAGTGACTGACCAAGTTCCACTGGACGGTGGTTTAGACAGTTCCGGGCATACTGCTACACACTATAAAAATGTGAACTATTAGGCTACCCCTGCCCAAGCCCAGCACTGACCTTGACACAGAGGAGATGTTCAATAATTATTTACTGAAAAAATGACCAAGTGAATCCCAGACCCCAGCTTAAACCATCACCCCTCCCCCCCACATATACACACACAAACACACACACACACACACCCCGAATCTCAAAAACCATGTGACCACGTGGACTGCAACACCAGATTTGTTTAAAAATAGAGGCAATACCCCTGGTTCCCTCCCGTCACCCTCTGCCCAGGCCTTGGGACAGCAGAGGTTTAGTAGAAATCCTCCAGGTCAGATTCTGAGCTTGCACTTTTCTGGTTCTGGATCTGACTTTGCGCCTGGTACAGCTGTGCCACCTGAGGAGAGAGGGGGCAGGTGGGTGAGTCGCAGCTCAGTGGCTGCCCCCCACCACCTCCACATCATTCTAGAGTCCACCTCTGAGGAACTGGAACTGGTTTGGCTGAGGAAGCCCACCCCAGGCCACCCACCCCTCTTCCCAGATCTCACCTGGGCACTGGTGGTGGCTTCCTCTGGCTTCTTGTCCTCACGAACGCGAATAAACCGAGGGAAGCGAAGGGAAATGCCCTTCTCACGGTCCACCTTGGGAAGCGGGGAAGGCAGGGATAATGGAAACTCTCCTGTGGTCCAGCCAGCAGTTGGCTTGCTGCTGTGACTCCCTATTATTCAAAGTCTCCTCCTTCCTCCTTTACCCCTGGCCTCAGTTTCCTCATCCATATAATGGGGATGAGCAATGGGTTGTTGTAAGGATATAAGGTGCTTAGAACTGTGCCTGCTGCATAATAAGCACTCATCGCTATTATTATTATTAGGGCTGAGAAGCAGAACAGCAGGTTCACGGGCACGAACTCTAGAACCAGACTGCGGCTGTTGCCGTTAGGTGCTGTCTACTTGGCCTTGATTCAGGACAACCCAGTGCACAACCAACCAGACGCTGCCCAGTCCTGTGCCATCCACGTGATCGGTTGTGATTCACAAGGTTTTCACTGGCTGATTTTTGGAAGGAGATTGCCAGGCCTTTCTTCCTAGTCTGTCTTAGTCTGGAAGCTCTGCTGAAACCTGTTCATCATTGTAGCAACACACAAGCCTGCTTGGACAGATGGGTGGTAGCTATGCATGAGGTACACTGGCTGGGAATCGAACCTGGGTCTCCTGAATGGAAGGCAAGAATTCTATCATTGAGGCACCAGTGCCTGGCATAGAGTCAGACTGGGGGGGTTCAAATCCTAGCTCCCAACTCTCAGGAGACGTGAGACCCTGGGCCGGTTACCTAAGCCCTCTGGGGCTCTTTTCCTTATCTGTAAAACAAGGCTCTTCATGTTCCCATGTCTCAGCATTTTCGTGAGGATTACGAGGATGAGTATATACAAGTAAGGTGCTTATTTTAGCAGAGCAGCTGATTCATAGTAAGTGCTGAATAATCGCCAGCTCTGATCACTCTGCAAAAAAGGGACCCTGGTTTTCTTCCATGGAACATGAGTGAGGAAAGCAAGCACAAATGGTCTTCTTTAAAAAAAAAAAAAAGATCAAAAATACAAGTTTCAGGAATAGGTCAACGATAAACAAAATGTGGCAAATCCATACAATGGAGTATTATTCAAAAAAGAAATGAGGTTCTGATACGTACAGATGGACACTGAAAACATTATGCCGAGTGAAATAAGCCAGTCATAAAAGGACAAATATTGTATGATCCCACCCATCTGTCAGTGGAGGCTTGTGTGTTGCTACAATGCTGAACAGGTTTCAGCAGAGCTTCCAGACTAAGACAGACTAGGAAGAAAGGCCTGGCAACCTCCTTTCAAAAATCAGCTGATGAAAACCCTTAGAAGAGATAAACGCATAGAGACCTAGGTTTAATAGTGGTTAGCAGGAGCAGGAGGGAGGGAGAAAGGGGACATCATTATTTAGAAAGCATTAAAACCAAACCAAATCCATTGCTGTCGAGTTGACTCCAACTCATAATAACCCTACTGGACACAGTAGAACTGCCCCATAGGGTTTCTATAGGGTCCTTACAGAAGCAGGCTGCCACATCTTTCTCCTGCAGAGTGGCCGGTAGGTTTGAACTGCCAGTCTTTTGGTTAGCAGCCATCTGCTTAACCACTAAGCTAACAGGGCTCCTTTTAGAAAGCACTGAATACCTGTTTACAGTGATGGGAAATCTGGCAGCAGATACTGGTGATGGCTGCATAACATGACTGATGTCATTGGTGGCACTGAACTATATGTGTAAAAAAATGCTGAATTGCAGAATGTTGTGTTATATACATTTTTATCACAATAAAAAATATATACTAGTTTTCCCTTTAAAAATGGAAGTCCACGTCTAATCAGAAAAATATGTGCTAGCTAGGTTTTGAAAGAAAAGAAGCATCTCAGAGCGAGAACTTTTTGAGAGTTGTTGTTCTTCTGAAGGAGAAAGATAAGTGCTTTTCCAGAGCTGGTTGAAGAGGCTAGTGCTTAGTTGCTATTGAGGACTGAACCACTGTGGAGAGAAACGAGCCAAACTGACTTAAAAAACTGTTGGTGTCAGAATTAATTATGGCTGAAAAAGAAATGGTGGCTGGGGACGTAAGAGGCTCAGCAGAAAGTGTACAAAGCTGTTACTGACAAGAACAGCGCTTTCAAAATTTACTTAAAAGCAGAATGTGAGATTATGATGTTGAAGGGAGCAATTTCTCGGTTTTCTATTACCAGAGAATTTCTTTTTTGAAAGAAAGAGTTTTTTGACTCCATTACCTGACACCCAAATAAATGTTGGGTAGTGAATGTTGTGTTATACAGTAAAACCTGCCAAAGCCGGGACCCATGTAAGGCGGAAACCTGTCAGAGAAGGAAAACTAAACTATTTTCTACTAATAGAGAGAAACAGAAAAGGGGTAAGACTGTACACTGTCAAAGGTGCAAAAGCTGCGAGACCCGGAAAAACAAGGCAGTCCCGTCGAGCTCCAGCTCTCACAGGTTTCACTGTATATATTTTTAACCGCAGTAAAAAAAAATTTTTTTTCTTTAAATATTAGTTTCTTCTTTAAAAATGGAAGTCTGCTTCTAATCTGGAAAGTCTGTGCTATAGGTTTTGAAGGATGAGAAGAATCCCAGAGCGAGTGCCTTTTTAATTTGAGTTGCTGTTCTTCTGAGAGGAGCCCTGGTAGTGCAGTGGTTAAAGTGCTCGGCTGTGAACTGAAAGGTCTGAACCCGCCAGCTGCTCCACGCGAGAAAGATGTGGCAGTCTGCTTCCATAAAGATTAGTTTTGGAAACCCTATGGGGTAGTTCTACTCTGTCCTACACGGCTGCTGTGAGTCGGAATTGACTCCATCGCAGTGAGTTTGGTTTGGCGGGTGTTCTTATGAAGAAGAAAGGTCAGAGCTTTCCAGGTGCTAGTTTCATGTTGTTCATTGTGACCCTGAAGAGCAGATGTGTGCTCCCAGGTCCCCTCCCCACTCTGCCCCTCGCCGTCCCACCTGGGAATTCTCTAGAGGGTCCCCCCAGGCCCCTTCTACAGCCCCAGGACTCACCAGGCTGCGGGCCGCAGGGTAGTTGGGGGAGAGGGACAGGTCGGCACACTTCACCTCCCACACGGTGCTGGGCTCCAGCCAGTGGTCGGGGGCCACGGCCCCGTCGGCCCGCACGTAGGAGCGTGGGCTGGGCAGCACCAGGGGCTGTGGAGAGAAAGGGAAAGGGGGACAAGATGGTGCGGGGTCTCAAAGTCAAGGCCAAGGGCTGACGGCTCGTGAGTGGGGAAAGAAGAGGAAATGAGGGGTGGACAGAGAGAGACAGTAAAGGAAAAAGCTAGATGGGAGTGAGGGAGAATGGGAGAGCAGAAAGGAAAGACAGAGACTCTGGGAGCTGAGAGAGCAAATTAAAGACAGAGAAAGAGAGAGGGCAACAGAGATTCAGGGAGCGGGGGGACACAGAGACCCAGAGAGAGGAGGACAGAGACCCAGAGACACGGGATAGACAGAGACTTCAGTAAAGGTGCCTGTGACTGTGGCAGCATCACCCTCATTTATTAAGGGCTTTCCCAGTGCCCTGTGAGGATGAACTCAGGAAACCACAGACGGCACCCTGGGACAGGTTCCGGATTTCCTCCCCCAAAAAGGCACTCAGCTGGGAAGATGAGGCTCCTTGTCCACTGCCAATGCTGGGACTTGAACCCGGATCTCCTGGACTCCAAAGCCAGCTCTACTGCTCACTGTCTACCTGCCCACACCCCACCCCACACCTGAGCCGGAAGGGTGGAGACGGAGAGCTGCACCAGAAGGAGCCGTGTGGTGGGTGGCGGCGTGGCTTACCTGGAGGCTCTGGTGATGTTTCTCCAGCTCCTCATCACTGAAGCCCGTTCCAAGCTGCAGGGGGATGTGGTGGGTCAGGGCTTGGCCACCTGCCATATCCTCCCTGCTCCCGCCATCTAGGGTGTACCTGACAGCCCCCATCCACTCAGCCTTTCCGGTCCCACTGGTATCCACAGAAACCATAGAGAAGGGGCCAGCAGGGTGCTGGGCAGCCAGGCCACCCCTTGCTGGACAGCTGAAGACCCCGATGGGGAAATAACTCTGCCCTGCATGGGAACTCTACTCTGGCCGGCACTGTCCCATTACCTCATCACTGCCTTTTGCTTTACAGAGAAACCCTTGCTCCTTCTACTCCAGCCCCCTGGCTCGGGAGGTCACCCCCTTGGTCTCACGCACACCCCGCCTGCCCCCCATAACTGGGTGTCATCATCTCCACTCACAATATTGCCAAGGGTTGTCTTTTGCCTACCAAAACAGTAAAGGCTAAAAAATAATTACAGTAATACTCAATGTTGGCAAACAAGTGGCAAGATGGGCATCTTCAAACTGTTGCTGCTGTTGTTAGTTGTCACTGAGTTGATTCTGATTCATGGTGACCCCATGTGTGCAGAGTACAGCTGTGCCATAGGGTTTTCAAGGCTGTGACCTTTCCGTAGCAGATTGCCAGGCCTGTCTTCCAAGGTGCCTCTGGGTGGATTTGAACGGCCAACCTTTGGCTAGTGGTTGGGCGCTTAACTGTCTGCGCCACCCAGCTGCCTATCTTCAAACTACTCATACAAAATTTTAGCTGGGAAGTTCTTTGTATTGAGAACCTTAAAAATCCTCTCTCCTTTTGTCCTGGTAATAGCTCCTTTAAAAATCTATCTGAAATAAACAATGTAAAATAATGACAGACTTATGCCCAAAGGTATTTATAAATTGTAAAATCACTTCTATCAGTGATTAGAGTTGGGTTAATGTATTGTTATGTAATGTAACGTACTGCTAATGGGAAGGCATTATTCGTAAGAACAAAAGTTGCCAACAACCTAAACATCCAGTTACAGGAAATGAGGGCACATCTATTTGAAAATTCTTGTGCAGGCATTAAAAATCATGTTTACAGAAGCGCTGAATGGCAGTGAAAACACTTTGATATTTATTATTACTATATTGCTTGCTAAATTGCACACGGTAGCATTTAAAGTCAAGTACTTACAGGACAAAAAGGCAGAAAAGAAAAATATACAAACAGAAGGATCACAACTTTAAGTAAAAGTTGTTCACTGGCTAAGGCTGACTCAGGTGGCTCACAACCCTTTGCCGTTGGGCCTTTCTCTTTCCAGCTAGGAGGGCTGGAACTCCTGTAGCCACCATGTGACAATGAGGCCACAAGCACATGATCAAAATGACTGTGGGGAAAGACAAAAGGAACCGGGGTCTCTACTGACATCAGAGAGCTCCCTGCCTCTCTTCAAGACTTCTTATTATATGAGAGAAAAACTCCTTCTCTTCCTTAAGCCACTATTATTTGCAGCCAAACTCAATTCCTAACTGACATAGCTTCCTTACACCTTCCTATATTAACTCATTTTTCTATATGAAGTAAGAGTTACTTAATAGAAGCAGAAAGAGTACATAAAAGCTAGGAAAAAAATATCCTTCACTGGGAAAACATGAAACCCTCTTGGCCAAGGCCCTCGGCAGTTGCCCAAGAGAAAGTCCCCCAGGAGTCTACTCTCCTTCCCTCCTGCTTCTGCGGCCAGCCCCCCACCCCCTCCCCCTGTACCTTGCATATGGCTTGCAGCTCCTCACTCTCCTTGTCGTAGGAGGCCAGGAGGAAGCCCCCGTAGCGGCCAGCACGCTTCCCGCGGCCCAGGTAGGCGCCGATGACCACGAGGTCCAGGGTGTCGCCCACTCCCTCGAGGTAGTCCTTCTTCAGCTGGGAGAGGGACGGAGAGAGGTGAGGGAGAACCGTCTGTGGTGGGGGCCTCATTACTGGAGGTTAATCAGTGTGTTGAAGAGGGCCTAGGGTGAGTCTGAGGAGAACTTCCAGAAAGAAGGCCTGGGATGGCTACTGAGAAGGGACAGGAACATGGAAAGGGGTTCTAGGCTTTGAGAGGAGCAGATGGGAAAGAGGCCACCGGAGATAGGAGCAGCAGGCTGGACTGAGGTCAGATGGGGAGAAGTGGGGATCATCCTCGGTTTCCTTTCCCTCCACACAGACACACACACCCCTTCATCCACTCACTCCTTCACACAGAGAACATTTGTCCATCCACTCAGGGTACATTTATTAGGTGCCGACTGTGTGCCTTGGTACTGAGACATGAGCACCCCACTCCCTTCATCCACTCACTGCTTCACACAGAGAACATCTGTCCATCCATTCAGGGTACATTTATTAGGTGCCGACGGTGTGCCTCGGTACAGATATGAGTACCCCATTCCCTTCATCCACTCACTCCTTCACACAAAGAACATTTGTCCATCCATTCAGGGTACATTTATTAGGCACCCAACTGTGTGCCTCAGTATTGAGACATGTGCACCCCACTCCCGTCATTCATTTGTTCCTTCACACAGAGAACATTTATCTATCCATTCAGGGTACATTTATTAAATGCCAACTGTGTGCCAGGCAGGAGCTCAGCACTGGGGATAAAACAGTGAATATTTCCTAAGACCGGAAAGGTGTGCACTGCCATAGCTGCCTATAGTTTACTAGGGGAGACCGAGCTTGAACAAATAATAAACACACAGGAAAATCCAGTCAGCAGGACCCCAGCTCAACTCCAAAATCTACCAGCTGCTTTGTCACCCTCACTGGCACCTCCACCCCAGCCACTACCATCACTGACCTGACAACAGCCTCCTGTCTCTCCTCTTCTGCCCAGCACCCCCAGCCCCGGCCACTCTCCACACAGCACTAACAGGGGCCTCAGCCAATTGATGCTCAGTGCATGTGGCTCCCCTCCTCAAAACCTCACTGGCTTCCCAGAACCCTCAGAGGAAAACCTGACTTTGTCATGGCCTCCCAGAAGCTGTGTGATCACCTCATACCACGCTTGCCTTCACTCTGCTCCTTGAGCACAGCAAGTGGTTCCTACCACAGGGCCTTTGCACTTGCTTTCCCTGTGCCCTGCCTAGATGCTCTGCCCCAGATCTGCTTGATGCCAGCTCCTTCCTGTCACCCAGATCTAGACCCAAACGCCTCCGGAGAGGCTCTTCCCAACCACCCAGAGTACTGCTGGTCCCTCTCTGGCCCTGGATATCACCTACTTTCTTCATTGTGCGTTTTAACTGCCTGACTGCCTCTCATTCCCCACTGGTTGACTTCTTTTCTGTTTGCCTCACCTGCCCCTGGAAGGCAAGCTCCAAACTCAACCAAACCCATTGCCTTTGAGTTGATTCTGACTTGTGGTGACCCTATGTGTTACAGAGTAGGACGGCTCTGTGGGGTTTTCTTGGCTGTGATCTTTATGGAAGCTGATCGTCAGGCCTTTCTTCCACAGTGCTGCTGGGTGGGTTCAAATCGCCAACCTTTAGGATCATAGCAGTGGATCGCAAACTGCTTGCACCACCCAGGGACCTTTTGGAAGGAAGGTCAGGGAGGGCTGAAACCTGCCTGACTTTTGCACTGTGGTATATGCAATGCTTGGGGCTTGGCTCCTGGCAGGTCCTCAACAGATTCCTGGTGAGTTCATTAACAAGGGCTTAGAGGGAAGAAGGGTAGATGGTGAAAAGGGCCCCTGAACTCAGTGGAGGTGTGGAGAGGAAACAGACTGCACGTCAGGACAGACTTCCCACCCTGCTCTTGGGAAGGCCAGGCCAGAGGAGTGGCTGGGGGTCACCTTGAGCCAGTTGTGCGACCTCTTGGCGATCTCGTAGGTGGCATCCACATCCAAGGTTTTCACCATCAGCCCCTCACACGAGTCTGGAGGAGACAGAGATATGTGCTTCATGAGCCCCCTGCTCCTCAGGGCTGGGGCAGGAGGAACCCCACCTGCTATGGATTAAATTGTGTCCCCCCAAAATACGTGTTGTAAACCCTAACTCTTATACCTGTGGATGTAATCTCATCTGGGAATGGGTTTTCTTTGTTATGTTAATGAGGCCGTATCAGCGTAGTGTGTGTTTTAAGCGAATCACTTAAAAAAAAACCCAGCTTTATTGAGGTATCATTCATATACCGTATGATTTAAAACCATGTGAAGTACACAACTGTTTTTCATATATTCTCAGAGCTGTGCAAGCCGTCACTTCTAAGCTATAAAAAGAACAGGTTAGGCACAGAAGCAAACAAGCATGGCGGGGAAGCTAGATGCCACACCATGTGAAGATGGCCACGAAGCCAGGAAGCAGAAGCTGAAAAGAGACAAGGACCTTCCCCCAGAGCAGACAGAGAGAGAAAGCCTTCCCTGAGAGCCAGTGCTCTGAATTCAGACTTCTAGCCTCCTAAACTGTGAGAAAATAAATTTCTGTTTGTGAAAGCCACCCACTTGTGATATTTCTGTTATAGCAGCACTAGATAACTGTGACCGCACCCCTAAATCACCGAGGGTGGGTGAGAGGCAGGGGCTGGGATCAATGCAGGCCGCAGAAGGGTGATATATGTAGACAAAGAGAAGAGCTGTGCCCTCACCTCTCACCGACTGTTCCAAGAACTCGGCGATCTGGTCAGTGTCCTTGGTGTCCAGGGAGGTGGCAAAGACAAACTCGCCCTCTGTCTCCACAAAGTTCTCCCGGAGCAGCTGCCGGCGTCGGGAAAGGGGCTCTCGTACCAGGGACTGAGGGAGAGGTGGGGAAAAGGGGGTATGACATTGTTGTGAAATAAGGAGAGTAAGCCCCTGTTATAGATTGACTTGTCTCCCTCAAAAATGTGTTGAAAATCCTAACCCCTATACCTGTGAAAGGAGCCCTGGTGGTGAAGTGGTTGAAGTGCTTGACTAGGAACCAACAGGTTGGCAGTTTGGACCCACCAGCGACTCTGCAGGACAAAGACCTGGAGATCTGCTTCTGTAAAGATTACAGCCTTGGAAACTCCATGGGGTAGTTCTACTTTGATCTATAGGGTCCTGACTGCAACAGGTTTTTTTTCATACCTGTGGACGTAATCTAATCCCACTTGGGAACAGAATTTTGTTACGATAACGAGGTAGTATCAGTGTAGGGTGTATCTTAAACTCATGGATTCAGAGATATAAAAGGAGATTAAGCACAGAAGCCAGGAAGCACAGATGGGGAAGATAGATGCCACGTGGAGATCACCAAGGAACCATGGAGAAGCTGAAAGAGACAGACTTTCCCCCAGAGCAGACAGAGAGCAAGAGAGCTTTCCCCTAGAGCTGGCACCCTGAATTTGGACTTTTAGCCTCCCGAACTCTGAGAAACTAAATTTCTGTTCTTAAAAGCCACCTGCTTGTGGTATTTCTGTTATGGCAGCACTAGGAAACAAAGACAGCACACAAGGAAGTGAATCTTGGGAGAAACAGGGAATGCGTAGGTCACGGAAAGCCCTGAGGGGGAAGAATCACCTTGACATAAAGACATGGAGGATTTGGAGAATGGGGCTGGTCATCAGCATGAGGGGCTAGAGAAAACTGACCGCTCTGTGACCTCAGGGGAGCCCTGGTGGCATAGTGGCTAAGAGCTTGGCTGCTAACCAAAAGGTCTGCAGTTCGAATCCACCAACCGCTCCTTGGAAACCCTATGGGGCAGGTCTACTCTATCCTATAGGGTCGCTATGAGTTGGAACGGACTTGACGGCAACAGGTTTGGTTTTCTGGTTTGGTGACCTGAGGGGCACAGAGCATCAGACAAGTGCAGCAATGGTCTTGTTTGAGTTTGAATACTTTGCTGTTAGTTACTGTGAGTCAGCTCCACGCATGCCGACCCCATGTACAAGGGAAGAAAATGTTGCCCAGTTCTGCGCTGTCTTCACAATCGTTGGTATGCTCAAGCCCACTGTTGTGGCTACCGTGTCTTTTGAGTGCCTTTAACCTAGGGGGCTCATTTTCCAGCACTATATTGGACAATATTCTGTTGTGATCCATATTGGGTTTTCACTGGCTGATTTTTGGAAGTAGATTGCCAGGCCTTTCTTCCTAGTCAGTCTTAATCCACCACACGTCTGTCAGTTTGTCGTACTGTGGTGGCTTCATTTTGCTGTGATGCTAGAAGCTATGCCACCGGTATTTCAAATACCAGCAGGGTCAGCAGAGCTTCCAGACTAAAACTATCACTTTATTAAAACCAATTGCTGTTGAGTCAATTCCAACTTATGGTGATCTATGTGTTACAGAGTAAAACTGACCTCCATAGAGCTTTCTTGGAAGCAGATTGCCAGGTGTTTCTTCTGTGATGCCACTGGGTAGGTTTGAACTGCCAACCTTTTGGTTAGTAGTCAAACGCAAACCATTCGCACCACCCAGATGTTAGGGAGTTGAAAAAGTGTGGACCTCGCAGACCCCCTTGGAAGGGTCTTGGGGACCCACAAGGGTCCTCAGACCACACTTTGAGACCACTTCCCAAGTGCAGCCCTCCCCGCTCAGTGAAGTGGTAGAGTCAGAAGCAGAACCCCAACTGGCTCCCGAGTTCACCACCCTTCCATCCACCCCTCAGGCTCCTACTGGACGGGAAGTTAGAACTCACCTCTCCGTTGAGGTAGATGAGGTCAAAGGCATACAAACACACTTGCACCTGGATCTCCGACGCGTCCACATCCTGGGTTGGGGAAGAATGGAGATGAGGAGCAGGGGAAAGTGAGAGACCTGACTGAGGCAGACACCAGTCACTTGTCTGCCCCCTGGCCCCTTGCTAACAGAACCACATGTCTGTGTGGGCAGCAGTGCTGCCGGCCCTGGGCCCTGAAACATGATGGCTCTCAGCTAATCCTGACAACCTCCTTCCCCTTTACCAGATGTCTGCTTTCCTAGTCTCCCCTGCAGCTGATGGTGGTCACATGACTCAATTCCAGCCAATGAGAAGCAAATGGGAAGTCTGCTGGGGTGCAGGTTGTGGGGGCTATGGGGACAGATCTTCTTTCATAGTTAAAAATAGAGATGCAGGGCAAGAGCCTCTTCCCCTACTTCCTACTTGGGGTGAGTACGTGATGGCTGGAGCTGTGGCAGCTATTTTGCAAAAGGCTGAGAGAACTGCATCCCAACTGATGCTCTGCCTTTTGGGGATTCAGCAGGACCAGTGGACTGGGCTGGGAGAATGGTGTGTGCGACAGTGGAAGGTGGTAGTCTGTGGAGGGAGGCTGAGGCCACCTTGCGTTTGCGGGTGGTAAGCACTTGGAATGGCTGGATTTGCTTCTTTTCCCAGTCCCAAGCCACAGCCTCAGTGTCCAGGATGAAGGAGGTGACTGACGGGAGTTTGATCTGAAAGATGAAGAAGGGACGCAGGGCTGATAAGAGGTAAAAGACGAGGCCACAAGACAGACATGGCAAAACAGATTCCCTTTTCCTTCCTCAGCTCTTGAGATTCACTGATGACACCAACCAACCACGAAGAGAAACGTGAACACAGATCCTCTTTTCCTATTTCCCCCCAAGGGGGGAACAAGTACCTTTCATGAGGACTTACTCTTGGGAGACACAAGCTGGGAACCCAGGGATCTCTGTCATCTTCTTCTTCCTCTCACCCCACATTCAATCTGCCAGTGGACTTGACTCTGCCTCCAACATCTCTCTCTCTAAGTGGTCCACGTCTCACCGCCTCCCTGCCCCCAGCACAGCTGCCTTACGGGATGCGGCCCTCAGCCTACTGGTCTCCCTGCCCCTGCACTGACCATGCTCCCCCACCTCCCACAGCAGCCTGGGTGATCTTCTCAACCCCCAAATCCAATCACAGCATATCCCTGCTATAAACCAGTGGTCAGTGCCTCAGTCAATGCCTCACCCGGTCCCCTTCAACTGTGTTCTCTGAAGCCCAGCACATCAGCCACTTGGTTTCTCCAATGGGCCAGGTCCCCTCCCACCACAGGGGCACATGCTGGTCCCTCTAGGAGAATGCCTTTTCCCATCCTTCTCCTTTTGGGGAGGCTTCCCTAAAGTATGCTGTGTTGCAGAACTCCAGGGGTCCCCAGTTGTATGGTATCCTGGAGCTGGGCAACGTGACAGCCCTGCTCCTCTGATATCAAGGCCAAGTCCAGTTTGTTCCCAGGACAGACTCTCACTGAATTACAGTGTTGGTGAAGACTACTGAATAGACCATGAACATTCCAGGAATGAACACATCCATCCTGGAAGAAGTACAGCCAGAGGGCTCCTTAGAAGCAAGGATGGTGAGACTTCATCACATATACTTTGGACATATTATCAGGAGGGACCAGCCCCTGGAGAAGGACATCATGCTTGGTGGACTAGTGGGGCAGCGGAAAAGAGAAAGACCCTCAAGGATACGGACTGACACAGTGGCTGCAACAATGGGATCAAACATAGCAACAATTTTGAGGATGATACAGGACCAGGCAGTGTTTTGTCCTGTTGAACATGTAAGTCAGGACCGACTCCATGGCACCTAACAACAACAGGCTAACAAAATGTTGGTCTTCTTCTTCAGAGCCCTGCTCTCCGGGTATAATTATATGGTCAACAGTAGATTTTCTAATGCGGATCTGCCTGCCGCACTAGGCCATGGGCTCGGGGAGGGTAGAGACCACATCTGTCTGTGTTCTACCTGCGCACCCCCAGCATAGGGCCTGGCACAGAGCAGACGCCCAATGGGTATCTGCTGAATGAATGAATGAACGATGAGTGAAAGAGCAAAGGAAGCCAGACACAAAAACTTTACAGAAACAGACTGCCACATCTTTCTCCCGTGGAGTGGCTGGTAGGTTCAAACTGATGACCTCTTGGTTAGCAGCCAAGCACTTAACCACCGCACCACTCGGGCTCCTTATGTCCAACACATGGTGTTATAGACATAACTGTGTTAAGTTTTATGTTCAAACCAAGGACTCTTAAACACACCCACGCTGACCATAGCCCTAACCCTAACCAGAATTCTAATCCTTACACTAACCCTAACCCCAATGCTAACCATAACCCTAAACCTAACCATAACTTAGTCCTATCCCTAACCCCAACCCATCAGCACACTGTTTTACTTAGAAAACTTTGCAAAACACCATACACACAAAAACCCCTATCTAAAGAATTTGTTAAAACTTCCCTAAAAGAGACTGTTATAACTTTCTAAGATTGTTAAACAGTGTTACAAACCTAACTATATTAAAGCTTTCTATTCAAAACAAGCACTCTGAAACACACCATCCTAATGCTCTAGAACAGGCAAAGGCAGCCTGTGGCTGACAGAAAGCCGGCCAGTGGTTGCCTCTGGTGGATGGATGATGTAGGGCTGGGGGAGGTGGCATGTCTGGCAAGGGGCACGAGGAAACTTTTTAGGGTGGCGGAAATATGGAAATGGATATCCTGATTGTGGTGTTGGTCTGATGGATGAAAAAATTTAGCAAAACTCATCAAACTGTTTACTTTGCATCTTAACAAAATTAACTTAAAAAAAAAAAACAACAGTGCTTGGCACCTCGTAAGCCCACGAATGCCCACACTCATTTGTCCTCTTGCTATCACCTTCTCTGGCAGAATTCCAAATGCTGTGCTTCCTACTCTGTGACAGGACCAATTTCCTAATCAATGAGGGCCAGGCAACAAGAAGAGCTCTTGAGATGAGGATTCCTCAAACAGCTCCAACACCCGCCTTGGGTCCAGACAGACCCCTGGCTCCAGGACCTTTGAGGCCCGGCTCTATTACGACTCTTGGGCTTACATTTCTGTTTCTGTGAGACTCCGAGGATGGACCTGCAGGCTGGCTCCCTCTACCAAAAAAAAAAAAAAAAAAATCCATTGTGCTGCCAAGTTAATTCCGACTTGTGGCGCCCACATGTGTTACACAGTGGAGCTGCTCCATAGGGTTTTCTTGGCTGCAATCTTTATGGAATCAGATTGCCAGGACTTCTGCAGCAACACTGGGTGGGTTCCAACTGCCACCCTTTTGAGTTGTACTGCAGCGCAAACTGTTTGTCCCATCCAGGGACCTGGCTCTCTGTACACTCCTCCCCGTCTTCTGCCCACTGTAGAGGCTGGAAAGCGCAATTCTGGCTGTCTTGGCCTCTCTGCGCCAGGGTGGCCACAGGACCCAGTGCTGGACAACAGTGCCGGAATCTGGGGGTGGTAGGAGGGATGGAAGCTGGAACCCCTGATCCTCTGTCTTCCTGTCTGGAAGTGTGGCTGCTGTCCTGGGACTGTAAAGGGCCACGTGTTGGGATGAAAAGCCACCCAGCCTAGGATGCTAGAGGAAGGAGAGAAGCGAGCTGGTTCGGGAGTTCAGCTCTGCACAGCTGTGGCAGCCTTGGACCGTCCGCCTTCAGATTTGTTTGAGGAAAAATGAGATATGTTTAAGCCACCGTGTGGAAGCCTTGGTGGCACAGTGGTTAAGCACTCAGCTGCTAACAGAAATGCCAGTGGTTTGAACCATGAGCTGCTTCGAAGGAGGAACATGTGGCAGCCTGCTTCCGTAAAGATTACAGCCTTGGAAACCCTCTGGGGCAGTCCTACTCGGTCCTACAGGCTTGTTATGAGTCAGAAGCGACTCATCGGCAACTGGTTTGGTTTGTGCCACCACCTGTCTGTCAGTTTGTTGTACCGCGGAGGCTGATGTGCGACTGTGATGCTGGAAGCTCTGCCACTTGTGTTTCAAATACCAGCAAGGTCACCCATGGTGGCGAGGTTTCAGTGAAGCTTTAGATTAAGTCTAGGAACAAAGGTCTGGCAATCTGCTTCTGGAAATTAGCCAGTGAAAACCCTATGGATCATAACAAAACGTTGCCTGATACAGAGCTGGAAGATGAGCCCCTAGGTTGAAAGGCACTCAAAATACACAGAGGCCTCAACAATGGACTTGAGCACGCAAGGATGGCGAGGGCGGTGCGGGACCGGGCAACTGTTTCATCCTGTCACACACGCGGTCGCCAGGAGCTGGAGCTCCCTAGATGGCAACTAACAACAAGCCACTGTGAGTCAGCACTCTGCCAACTGCAGCCACGTGTACTCTGATCTTCTTCCAACAAATCCCACACGGCGAGAGCGGCTCCTGGCAGAGCGGACGCAGCAGACACCCACCTTGGGGATGCGGTCGATGATGTCGGGGTACTTCCCAGTATTGTCTTCCTGATTCCGGCTGAAGATCTTCACCTCCCCGCCTTCCAGAACATGGATCTGGCCACCGCACGGGGAAGAGGGAAAGGAAATCAGAGCCACGTCCACCCCAGGGGGCCCGTCTTTTCTCGCCATACCCACCCCTCACTGGCAGAAGGTTCCAGAAGCTCTGGAAGGACTGGTGCAGAGACCTGAGTGAATCATCTCCTCAGTTCCCATCACTGTTTGTGGAACCCCCGGCCCCCGTTTTTCTTTATCATCCCTAATCCCTGCCCCCCTCCCGCATACGCATGTGTGTTGCTGTGTGTGTAGAAGCTGATTTGTCCTAATGTGATCATGCCCTAAATATCACTCTGATTTTTATTGTTTGTTTACTCATTTCTTTATTATTATTATTTTTTAAATAATACTTTATTGTGTTTTTGGTGAAGGTTTACACAGCAGTTTAGATTCTCATTCAACAATTTATATATATATTGTTCAGTGACATTGGTTATATTCTTCATGATGTATGATCATTCTCATTATTTCCATCCTGGTTGTCCTGTTTTCATTTCTTTATTTTAATACAGTTTGGTCACAATCCTTGAGCAGAGCTACATATATGCGTCTGGTGCAGCAGTGGTTAAGAGCTACAGCTGCTAACCAGAAGGTCAGCAGTTCAAATCCACCAGCCACTCCCTGGAAATCCTATAGGTCAGTTCTACTCTACTCTATAGGGTCGCTATGAGTCGGAATCAACTTGATGGCACACAACAACAACACACCTATCAGCTGTTGTTGAGCCGACTCTGACTCACGGTGACCCCATGTGTGTCCGAGTAGAACTGTGCTCCATAGGGTAGTCAGTGGCTGATTTTTCAGAAGGAGATCGCCAGGCAGGCCTTTCTTCTGATGTACTTATGGGTAAACGTGAACCTCCAACCTTTCAGTGAGTAGCCAAGCATATTAAACGTCTGTACCATCCAAGGACTCCAAGAAATAGTTGTATGTTTTTAAAATTACTGTCACTCATTGTAAATCACTGACTTTTTTTTTTCAACACTCGATTTTTAAGATCCATCTATGACACCACTAACTGCTGCAAAGCACTGCATATGCGCACGCCCACCCGCTTTGCTCATCCACTCTCCCACAGAGCTGCTGGGTGGGTTTGACCTGCCAACCTAGGTCAAACGAGGAGCACCTAGGTGGCCCCTAACTCCCCTCCAGGACAAAGGAGCCATAGCAGGCAGCTTGGAAGACTAGCCCAAGACCTTCCCTGGCACCGGGTCACAGGACACATGCATACGTAACTGCACGGGGGTGACAAGGGGCCTCCCAGGGTGGCTGTTAGAGTCTGCACACCCACCACCAGGGCACAAGTGGAGCCCACGTTTCTTGAGCTCCCACTACTGTGGGTCAGGAATTTGGAGGGTTTTATCTTTAAATAAAGGAGGAGCTTTGGTAGCATAACAGTTAAGTGCCTGGCTGCTAACTGAAAGGTTGGTGGCTTGAATCCAGCCAGTGACTCCACAAGAAAACAACCTGGCGATCTGCTCCTGTAAAGGTTACAGCTGAGGATATAATATAGTTCATAAAGCCAATGTTCTACATCCTAGTTTGGTGAATAGCGTTTGGGGTTTTAAAAGCTTGCGAGCAGCCATCTAAGATACAACTATTGATCTCTACTGTTCTGGATCTAAAGAGAAAGAAAGAAACCAAAGACTCAAAGAAGAAACTAGTCTACAGAACCAACAGTCTACATGAGCAACAACCTCACCTACCTTGAGACCAGAAGAACTAGATGGTGCCTGGCTACCATTATTGACTGTTCCAACCAGGGACCCAATAGATGGTCCCAGATAGAATGGGAGAAAAATATAAGACAAAACTCAAATTCCTAAAAAAAGGCCAAACTTACTGGACCTGTAGAGACTAAATGAACCTCCAGTACTCACACAGTGATACTCAAGGGTATCACCCTGAGATACTCTTTAAAGTTGGAACTCAAACTACTCCCAGAAGTCATCTTTTAGCTAGCTGACATTTGGCCCATAAAAAAAATAGTATTACCCATGAGTACTGTGCTCCTCAAGATAACTGTCTAGATGAAATCAAATGGTAAACATTTAACCTAGACCAAAAATGAGAAGGCTAGGTGGGGGACAGGGAAGCTAGATGAGTGGAAACAGAACAACCAAAATGGAAATAAGGAGAATGTTGATATACTGTGAAGAATATAACCAATGTCACTGAAATGAGAACCTAATTCCTGTGTAAACTTTCACCAAAAAACACAATATTCAAATAAAAAATTTAGAAAAAAAAGATTACACCCTAGAAAAGCCTATGGGGCAGTTCTACTCCATCACATGGGGTCTCCATGAGTCAGAATCGACTTCATGGCATCCAACAACATCTTTAGATAAGCTGGTGAGGTGGTTATTATCACTCATCCATTGCACAGAGATGGAAACTAAAGCTCAGACTTGCAAGGTCAAACAGGCAGCATGTGAGCCCATTCTGGCTGCTCCATACCCTGCTGCCTGGCACTCTGCTTCTGGTGAAGGTGTGCCCCACCCCTACCTGTGCCTGGCAAAGGCACGTGTCCCCCCCACCTACACCAGGTGAAGACACTTGTCCCCTCTACCTGTGCCCTCTGCCCGTCGTATTTGTATTCACAGGTAAAAGCTGCCTCCTCGAAGCGCTTGAGGACTTCGCTGACACCCCGGGTGGGATGGGCCAACATTGGTTTCAGGGGGATCCCTGGAAGGGGAGAAGAAAGGAGTTAAGGGAGACAGGGGGCAAAGAGAAGGCAATAAATTAAAGAGGCAATGTGGCAGAGATTGCTAATTCCACCCCAATACCCAGGGCTCATAGCAATCCTGTAAGACAAAGTAGAACTGCCCCATAGGGTTTTCTTAGCTGTAATCTTTATGGGAACAGATTGCCAAGACTTTCTCCCACGGAGCTGCTGGGTGGGTTTGACCTGCCAACCTTTGCGTTAGCAGTTAAGTGCTTAATCATTGCACCACAGGGCTCATAAAAACAAAAAACCAAACCCATAGCTATCAAGTCAATTTCGACTCATAGAGACCCTACAGGATACAGCAGAACTGCCCCACAGGGTTTCCAAGGCTGTAAATCTTTACAGAAGCAGACTGCCACATCTTTCTCTCATGGAATGGCTGGTGGGTTTGAACTGCCAACCTTTTGGTTAGCAGCCAAGTACTTAACTGCTGCGCCACCAGGGCTCCTTAGGTTGCTTCTGCCCTCCCTAATACAGAAGGGAAAACTCCACGGGTAAGTGGGAGGGGTTCTCACCCTAGGAACAGGGAGAGAAGAGCACCCTCTGAAGAGGGTTCCTAAGGGGATGCCTAGGAGCTGGCACCCTGACGCCTGCCCCACAGCAGGGAGTGGAGGCAGAGGGTGGGGGCTGGAAGGGCCCGGGCATACCTGGGCTCAGCCGGCAGTGCTCCCGCAGACGCTCCAGGCCGTGCTCCAGCAGCACCGGCACGATGCGGTCCAGGTCAGGCACCTCACTGGGTGGGGACAGAAGGGGAATTTCCAGAACTCGGGCCACCTGGGAACTCCGCTCTAGGGAAAGGCTCTCACCCCACCCCTGAAGCCTGGGCTCCTGAGCACCTCTGCCTGTCCCTGTCACCACGTCCTGGGTCAGGCTTGCTTGCCTCGTTCCTGATTTCCCCATCACCCTGTCTCTGCCACAGTCCTGCCTCCGTGTCATTATGTATCCCCCTAACTTGGTATCCCTCAGTCTGGGTCTGTCATCGACCCTCTTGTCATCATCAGACCAGTGACTTTCCACCCGGATGACACATGAGATCCACTCAAAGATGTGTTTAAAAAAAGAAAGTAAGGCCAGGCTCCACCTCCAAAGATCTGGGGTGGGGCCCAGGGTCAACACTTTCTAGACTCCAACATGGAGGCAGGGTTGAGGCCACTGCCCTGGACCAACCTCTGTCACTCCCTCTGGGCAGCACCACGTCACCGTTACTGTCGTTTTCTGCCTTTGGCCAATGTTGCTCTATGAGGCTTTCGCTGGAGCCCTGACCACCACTCTTTGTCCATCGCCAGCCCCTCCCCAGGTCTCTGACGGTCTGTCCTTCCCCTGTGCCCAGCCCTAGTGGTGATTCTGAAACCGCTGAGGCCTGCCACCCTCAGCTGTCTCTCTCTCTGCTTCTCCCTACACCTAATCACTGACACCTCATGGTCTGCCACCGCCTCCATCTCTGTCACCATCCTGTGTTGCTCATCAACCTTGTCCAGATCACTACTCCTCGTTCTGGCACCAGGCCCATGGTGGTGACAAATGCCTGTTTGCACCCAGCCAGCCGTTTGAACTCTGCTCCTGGTCCCTCCACTCTGCTTCCCCACCCTCACCCCATGCTGTGACCCCGGCCCCTCGATCTCTGCCCCCGGCCCTTCCAGACTCACCAGAATGTCTGCTTCAGGATGATGCCTTGCTCGTCCAGCCACGTTTTCCTGGCCTCCGCTGTCTTGCCCTTCCCGGCATCCACTATGGCCGGGGGGAATTCTAAGAAAGGACCCAGCAGGGCTCTGAGTTGGGCCCACACCCTCAGCTACCCCGAGATCCACAGAGGGGGTGGTGTGTTGTATGAAAGGAAGGTAAAGGTAAACGAGACTGTAGGGGACATTTCCCCTGAGAAGGGGGGCAGAGAGGCGGCTTCCAGGGACAGGAGGGCCTGGAGGGGTAGCAGGGGCAGGGACCCTGGGGGAAGGGGGAGGGGAAGAGACCCCAGGTTAACGAGAATCATGGGCCCCAAGACTGGCCAAAGGTGCTCACCTTGGCCGGGGGGTGTGAGGCTCACAGCCTGGGCGAGGGCAGCCAGGACTGACTGCTCAGCCAGCCCGAGGCGTAGCCGTCCACTCAGGGACCTGGGAGGAAAAGGAGGAGAAGACAAGGATTTGTTCACACCTTTCAAACCTTGCCACCTACACATTGCTCCTCCATCCTCGAGCAGCTCTCACCTCAACCCTTTGTAGACACCCTTCTCAAAACCCAGGACAATTTTTTTTCTTTAATTTATTTTTGTCATTGAGAAGACACACAGCAGAACCTACACCAATTTAACAGTTTCTACCTGTAACATTTAGTGACGCTGATTATATTTGAGTTGTGCAATCATTCTCACTTTCCTTTTCTGAGTTGTTCCTCCCCTATTAATATAAACTCACTACCCCCTAAGGTTCCCATCTGACCTTTCGAGTTGCTCTTGCCACTTTGATCCCGAATAGATAGTTCTTAAAAGAGCACAATGCTCAAGGCAGACGTTCTTTACTAGTTAAGCTGAACTGTTGTTTGGTTAAGAAGCAGGAAAGGAGGATGAAACGGAAGCCCTGACCCCAGAATTTATGGAGGAGCAGACCCAGGTGCCCTGAAGGTGCCCTCACTCCTCACCTCAGCTAACCTCCAAGAGGGTGAGAGGGTGGGGGAGGGAGGAATCAGGAGCAGAGCTGGGCCTGGAGCCAGGAGTGCGGCCTGCCCCAGCACAGGCCCTGATTTGAGCAAGTGACCTCAGCGAATGTCTTAACTTCTGCCTGTTTCCCTTTCTATAAATCAGGGGTGAGGACAACAGCGCCCACCTCACAGAGTTGGTGGGAGGAACGAGGCACATGGAAGGGCACCCAGCTCAAGTTCCATGCACGTGAGTTGCTAATAATTTTGTTTTCACTGTCACAGCGAACACTTGGCTTAGGTGCTGCACTTCACGGCACCCAGGCCAAGGCAGACATCACCAATCAATCATGACACTTGGCTTAGGTGCTGCACTTCCCCAGAATCCAAGCCAAGAAAGACATCACTAATCGATCACAGCACTGTTTACCCATTAGCCCCAGAATCCAAGGGAGAGGAGCCACCTACGAAAGGGAGTCTGTATTCCCCAACCCCAGGCCTAGGCCCCTTGCTCCTGCTTTTCTCATCTAAGGACAGTCAGGGGCAATTCCAACTATTCGCCCCCCCTATTTTTACCTCTGGGGTCTCACAGGCCCACACACTCACCGGGCAATGAATCGGGCTTCTGAGTGGCGGCAGGCAACAAAGAGGCCTTTGATGACGTCTATCTTCTTGGCTGTGGACTGCAAGAGGATGGGGAAGAAGAGTGAGGGTCTGGCAGGAAGGAAGGAGACCACACTTCCTCCTACAGCTAAGCTGCCCAGGTGCTGCTGCCTGCCTGTTTTAGAATATCCCCATCCTCACCCCATCCCCATTTCCCATGGCTCCTTGCTCTCTGTGCTGTAAGAGGGGGCTGGCCCTCCTTCTTGCCCTCTCCCCTTCCCTCACCCAGCCAATATCAGGAGTCCTGTCATTGGCAGAGTGCAAGCGGTTAATGGGCTCAGCTGCTAACTGAAAGGCTGGAGGTTCGAGTCCACCCAGGAAGTACCTCAGAATTAAGGCCTGGCAATCTACTGAAAAATCAGCCATTGAAAACCCTATGGAGCACAGTTGTACTCTGACACGCAGGGGGTTGCCCGGAGTTGGAGCCAACTCGACGGCAACTGGTTGGTCATGTAGCACTCAGTGTACTGTTGTTGTTAGCTGCCATCGAGTCAGTCCTGACTCATAGCGGCCCCATGTGACAAAGCAGAATTGCTCCACAGGGTGTTCTTGGCTGTAGTCTTAAAAGAAGCAGATCGCCAGACCTTTCTTCTGTGGAGCTACTGGGTAGGTTTGAACCAACAACCTTTAGGTTAACAGCCGAGCACAAACCATTTGAGCCACCCAGGTAGCTGCAGTAGGTGCTAGAATCTCAAGAGGCTGTTCCCTCGGTCTTGAGAGCAGGAACAAGGAAGCTGGAAGCTCAGCACCACAGCAGAATGGATGATGTCCAGCCCCAAACAGTCAAACCAGAAGACTTTCTGCCACACACGTGGCTTCATGGCCCCCTTCCACCTCAAGAGGATGAGGAGAGGGCCCAGCCGAGTGGGTGATCCACCCTGCCCACTCACAGCACTGCCGGCCAGCCTGGCGATGTCACGGAACTTGGCAAAGACCCCAGAAGCAGTGAGTGGGGGAGGGGGCAACATGATCCTCTGAGTGGTGCGGCTGCTCTCGGCCACCAGCCCCACATCGCCCTTCTCGGCTGCTTCAGCCCGGATGGACTCCAGCTGCCGACCTTGGGGAGAGAGAGTAGGGTGGGTGGTGAGGTGAGGTGAACAGCTGGGTGTCTCCCTTCTTGGGTGGCCTGGGTGGGGTTCCCAGAGCTGCATGTGCTTGTGGTGGGCCCTGGACACCCCCATTCCTAAGGCTCACCTAGGTTCCCCAGGTAGTGCGAATGGGTGAGTGCCCGACTACTAACCGAAAGGTTGGTGGTTCGAACCCACCCAGAGGTGCCTCAGAAGAAAGGCCTGAGGATTTGCTTCTGAAAGGTCACAGTCATGAAAACCCTACGGAGCACACTTCTACTGTGACACATACAGGGTCGCCACGAGTGGAAGTGGCAACTGGTTTTTTTTTTGGTTAGTTGTTTGAAATGGCTCGTTACATACCTATCTCCAATTATGTAAGAGGCTATTATGGACTAAACTGTCCCCTAAAAGATATGTTGAAGTCCTAAGCGAGGTACCTGTGAATGGGGCCTTGTTTGGAAATGTGGTCTCTGACAGTGTTATCAGTTAACAAGGTCATACTGGAGTAAGGTGGGTCCTAATTGCTTCTGAGTAGTGTCCGTAAGAATAGACATGGAGACAGAGCCATTCAGAGAGAAGACACCATGTAGACTTGTGGACATGTCTATAAGTCAAGGAACACCTGGGGCTACCAGAAGCTGAGAGACAAGGAAGGATCCTTCCCTAAAGCAGACAGAGGGAGCATAGTCCTTTCAAGGCCCAACAATTCAGACTCCCAGCCTCCAGAACTGTGAGACAATACGTTTCTGTTCTTTGAAGCCACATAGCTTGTGGCATTTTGTTATAGCAGCCCTCGGAAACTAAGACACTCTACACCCAATCTCTAATCCTCGCCCCAACTCCTGTCGTCTTCGCCTCCAGCATCTTTCTGCAGACCCTCCTCTCTATCCCCATAGCCCCTGCCCCAACAGGGCCTCGTCCTCTCACACCTGAACCGTTGCCCCCCCTCACTCTCACCCCACATGTGATGGTTAATTTTATGTGTCAACTTGGTGAGGTTTATTCTCAGCAGTTTGGCCAGACACTGGACTGGTTGTTGCTCTGTAATATAACGTAGTACAGTGTAATGAATCACCTTCCATTTTGTGATCTGATGTGAACAGCCAACCAGCTGAAAGGGGAGTTTCCTTTGGGGCATGGCCTGCCTCCAGAATATAAATGAATGTTCTGTCAGAGCTTGTTCTCTCTCTCTCGACCCTGCACTCTTCTCATTGCCTGACCTACAGGTTTGGGGACGAAAGCCTGCAGAAGTCTCTGGCCTGCCACCTGACCTGCAGATTTTGGACCTATCAGCTCCCCACAATCCTGTGAGCCAGAAGGTCTCCAGCCTGCCACGTAACCTACATGTTTGGGACCTGCCAGCCCCCACAACTACGTGAGTTATTTCCTTGAAGTAAATCTATCTAACTCTCTACTTGTGTATGTGTGTGTATCTGCTGTCGTTGAGTCAATTCTGACTCATAGTGACCCTATAGGACAGAGCAGAACTGCCCTATAGGGTTTCCAAGGCTGTAATCTTTAAGGAAGCAGACTGCCACACTTTTCTCCTGCAAAGCAGCTGGTGGGTTCAAACTCTCCATGGGTGTGTGTCTGTATACATATATAGGTGTGTACACACACACACACACACACACACACACACACACACACACACGTACATGCAACTGGTTTGGTTTTTTGGTTTTAGTGGGAAAGAAATTCAGTGCCGATTCCAAATTTGGTGTCAATTCAAAGACCAATATGCTTAGAGGGTAGGGGGTTTATGTCACTGGCGGTGAAATAACTTGAAACAGGATAGCGAGAATGGTTATACAGCTTGAAGAAGGTAACATATATATACATCTGTTGCCATCATGTGGATTCCAACTCACAGCAACCCTATAAGACAGGGTCCAATTGCCCCGCCGGTTGTTTTTCTAAAGAACCCTAAGAACCCTAAGACACTGCACCCCTGCAAATCCTGCCCCACCAGGTCCCCATTCTCCACCTTCAGTGACCCCTTCATCACCTTGCAGACCCTCAGCCCCCCGCCCCTGCTCTCCCTTGCAGCTCTCCTCCTGGTACCTCTGCCACAGCCCTTTCCTACCTGTGGCCTGGGCCACTGCCTTGAGAAGGACGCCGTCACCAACGCCGAGCTCCAGGCCCTGCTGGGGTGGCCCCAGGCAGCTGAGGCTAAGGTAGAGGACAGGGAGGAGGTCTGGAGGTGACAAGGCCACCACGGAGCGCAGCAGGTTGCTCAGTGTCTCCACCATCCGGAGCCTGGAGGGAGGGGACAGGGGTGTGATGACCTGGTTCTTCAGGGTCAAGGGAGGAGAACAAGAGGAACCAGGAACACGAGAAGAGGAAAGGGCTGGAGAATGGGCCAGGGTGCAGGACCTGGGGCCACGGGCACATCATATACTCCCTGTGTTGGGAAAACAGTTAAGCACTCCACTACTAACTGAAAGGGTGGCGGTTCCAACGCACCCAGAGGCACCTCTGAAGACAGGCCTGGCAATCTGCTTCCAAAAGGTCACAGCCTTGAAAACCCTATGGTGCAGCTCTACTCTGCACACATGGCGTCACCACGAGTCAGAATCGATTCGACGGCAACTGGTTTGGTTTTTTGGTTTTGGTGGGAGAGAAATTCAGTACCGATTCCAAATTCGGTGCCAATTCCAAAGGCAATCTGCTTAGGGAGTAGTGCGCTTATGTTAATGGTGGTAGAATAATTTGGAAAAGGACAGCAAGAATGGCTGCACAACTTGAAGAATGTAATCAATGTCAGTGAATTACACATAAAGAAAGTGTCGAACAGGTGTATGTTTTGTTGTGTATATTCTGCAACAAAAAATTTTTTTAAAGAAAAAAAGGCAGTTTGATAGCAGCAATGACGACGGTAGTGGCGATCGTCTACGGAGGAACAGCAGCTAACGCACACGCAGTGTTTCCTATGTGCCAGCTGCTGTTTTAAGCACATCGCTCTTGACCATCTGCTAGCCATCTCAAACCTCACACAGCCACAACTCAGTTCTTGACCTTCCTCCCTGGGTTTGCTCCCTGCCAGTCTGCCCCGTCTCAAAAGGCAGCAACTCCATCCTTGTTGCTTGGGTGCCATTGAGTGGATTCTGACTCACAGTGACCCATCTGACAGAGTAGAGTTTCCCTGTAGGGTTTCCTAGGCTGTAATCTTTATGGGAGCAGATCGCCAGGTCTTTTCTCCTGAGAAGCCACTGGGTGGGTTTGAACTGCTGACCTTTTCGTTAGCTGCCAAGCGCTCAACCACTGCGCCACCAGGGCTCTTTCCATCCTTGTAGATACTTGTCTAAAAGCTTGGGAGTGACCTCCCTTGCTTTTTTGCTCATCTCACATGCAACGCATCAGCACTTCCTGAGAGCTCCACCTCCAACACACTCCAGGATCCGACCACTTCTTACGACCTTCGAGGCTATTGCCCTTGTCCAGCCTGCACTGCTGCAGCTGCCTCCTCCTTGGGCCCCCGGCTTTCACTGTTGCCCCACTACGGTCTGCTTTCCACCCCACAGCAAGAACATCCACCAAAAACCAAATCCAATCATCTCAATCCTCTTCTCAACTCCCTAGATCCCTATGCGGCACAAACAGTTTGTGCTTGCCTATTACCAGAAAGGTTGGCAGTTCAAATCCACTCAGCAGTGCCACAGAAGAAAGGTCTGTTGATCTACTTCCAAAAGGTCACAGACACAGAAATCCCTATGGAGCACAATTCTACTCTGTGGAGTTTCCACAGTGGACTCAACTCAATGGTAACAGGGTTTCTTTTTTCCTCAACTCCCTAATGGCTTCCCAACTTACTCAGAGTAAGAGCTAAAATCCTTACAGCAGCTGACAAGTCCCTACAGCTGCTCCATCCAATGTGGTGGTCACCAGCTACATGTGCCTATTTTTAATTTTAGAAATTAATTAAAATTTTTAAAAATTAAAAATCCCCTTCCTCACTCACACTAGCCACATTGCAAGTGCTCAACAGCCCCATGTGGCCCCTGGCTGCCATACTGGACAGTGCAGATAAAGAACATTTCCATCATCATGGGAAGTTCTACTGGTCAGCATTGCCCAAGACAATCTGGTCATCTTCTACCCTTGTTCACTCTATTCAGGACACACTGACCTCACTATTCTTCAAAAAAACTGGCAGACTAGCTCCTCCGGGCCGTTACCCTCAGTCTTCCCTCTGCCCTTCCAGAACCCAATTCCCCTAGACATCCGTGGGGCTCAGTCCCTCTCCTCCTTTAGGTGTTTGCTTAAATGTCCCCTTCTCAGTGAGGCCCACTCTGCCCATCCCCCCATAAAATGACCACATTCATCGATCCCAAGATGCCATCAATTCTAAGAGGCATCATGATTCGATGTCCTTTATGTGCCAGCCCTGGACTGCTTACATCCAGACTGTTATCCATGCTGTTTAATCAGTTCCTTGGCTTCCAGGAAGTGGGCTTGGTACCTGGGAGACATGACATTGCATTTGTTGAATTTGAAAATGATGGGCAGGCTGGAGCTGCCGGGGATGCTTGGAAGGATTTAAGATCAGCCACCCCATGCCATGAAGATCACCTATCTCCTGAAGTCTTTAAACAAAACAACAGTTTAGCTTCACTAGTAAAGAATACCTGCCTTGAGCATGGTGCTCTTTTAAGAATAATCTATATGGGATCAAACTGACAAGAGCCCACTCAAAAGGTTAGATATGAAGCTTAGGGCGCAGTGAGTTTGTGTCAATGGGGGAAGAACAAATGCACAGAAGCCAGCCCACTACCCAGGGTTCTCTGTCTCCTGCAATGCTGCCGACTGTGTCCCCGATACATGGAGAGAGATAACATTTGGGATAATCTTCTTCAAAGGACTTGGTTTTATTTATAATGTTGGTTTTGATAACATTTGGTCAGGCCATTTTATAACCGGGAGCAGGTGGGATAATGAAAGTAAAATTTTTGTGAAGGACTTAAATAAGTATCTAGTCTTTCTTTAAGGAGCCCTGGCAGTGTGGTGGTTAAAGCACTTGGCTGCTAATCGAAAGGTCGGCGTTGGAACCCACCAGCTGCTCCAGGGGAGAGAGATGTGGCAGTCTGCCTCCGTAAAGAGTACAGCCTTAGATACCCTAAGGGGCAGTTCTACTCTGTCCTATAGGGTCACTATGAGTCAGAATCTTTTAGCCTTAGTGAACTTTGAAATACGAATGCCTTTATTTTGTACAGTAAACTTTTATTTGTATTCTAAAAAAAAGAAAAAAGACAGAAATAAATTTCTACCTTATCTTAGATACTGATACTTTGGGCCTCCATCCTAGCAACCAAAACTAACACCTTTCTTGTTATTACTCTTATTAGAGTTATTATTAGCTGCTCAGTTCCCAGTGTCAGAGTAGACACTCAGTAAGGAATCATGAGGGTGCAAGTGAGGGTGGGGAGAAGAGGGGAAGGATCAGGCAGTGCCACTGGGTGCCACCGCCATGTGAGGCACAGACCATGACAGCCCCTCCCCATGCTACCCCTACCACAGAAGGCCTGCTTACTCACCGAGCAGAAACCTCCTCAATCTTCTCAAAGGTCCGGGCTACAGCCAGATAGGGGACCCTGGGGAAGGGAAAGAGGCACAGGACCAATTTGCCCAGCCCATGTTGTCTCTCTGCTCACCCTCCCCCACAACACCTCCCTGGTTAAACCCAAATGCACACAAGCAACCCCACTGCCCAGGACTTTCTCTCTCTCTTCCACATCCCTGAAACACGGAGAGATTTGACCATTTGCAGCTAAAGAGCCTCCCCCAGTGACATGGACTGTGGTGAGACCGTCTGGGATGGGAGAAGCCTCACTTCTGGCCGGACTTCCAGCAGGCATCTTCGACAGGGTGGTAGTTGTTCTTGGCAGGATTGTAGTGCACTGGGTCCAGGGGCCTGAGGAGGCAAAAAGCAGATTAAGTGGGCTTAATACCTGGGTCAAAGAGAACTCATTCCTCCCCTGAGATTTACTGAGCATCTTAAGTTCCTAGGGGGCATCAAGGGTTTGTGCTTCACTACTAAAGGTTGGTGGTTCGAACCCACTCAGTGGTGCTGTAGAAGAAAAGCCTGGCAATCGTTTCCATAAAGGTCACAGCTTTGAAAACCCTCTGGAGGACAGTTCTACTCTAACACATGGGGTCACCATGAGCCAGAACCGACTCGACAGCAACGGGTTTGGTTTTTGCAGTTACTCTGTACCAGGCACTGTTCTAGGGTCAAGGGCACAGTAGTGAATGAAAAGCAAGTTCGCTAACCTGGAACTCACATTCTATTGGGACTCAGGGGAAACAAACAAACAAAAACCAAACCATATAAACAAATAATTTTTGGTGTTTTAAAAAAATTGTTTTGGAGAAAATAAAGGCAAGCAGGGGGAGTAAACAGGTGGGAGATGTGACTTCAGGGGGGACCAGAGAAGGCGTGCAAGGAGACGTATGAGCAGAATGACACGGGGACTGAGCAGAGTAGAGAGCAGAGGGAATAGCATGCCTGACAGAGGGAACAGTGAGTGCAAAGGCCCTCAGGTAGAAACACGCTGGACATGTTTGAGGAACAGAAGAGGGGTCAGTGTGGCTGGAGTGAAGCGACATACCCTGAACATTTTTTAGAGTTCACTCTGAGAAACAGGCTATTAGGGATCAAACTGTGTCCCCCCAGAATATGTGTTGTAAACCCTAACCCTTATATTTGTGGTTATAATCCCATTCAAGAATGGGTTTTCTTTGTTAGGAGCCCTGCTGGCACAGTGGTTAAGAGCTACGGATGTTAACCAAAAGGTCGGCAGTTTGAATCCACCAGCTGCTCCTTCGAAACTTTATGGGGCAGTTCCACTCTGTCCTATAGGGTCACACACTATGAGTCAGAATGGACTCATTAGCAGTGGGTTTGGTTTGGGTTTTTGTTATGTTAATGAGGCAGTATTAGCATGGGGTATGTCTAAAATCAATCTCTTTTGAGATATAAAAGGGATTAAAGAAGAGAGTGAGCAGAGATAGGGGAAGTGAGATGCCAGGAGAAGAACCTGAAAAGGGCCGACAGAGAGAGCGAAAGCCTTCCCCTAGAGCCGGCGTCTTAATTTGGACTTAAAGCCTCCTAAACTGTGAGAAAATAAATTTGTTTGTTAAAGTCATCCACTTGTGCTATTTCTGCTACAGTAATGCTAGATACCTAAGACATCTCTATATCACAAAGGCCTCCAGAAAAGGGGAAAATGAAGAACAGAACTCCAAATTCTCATGGAATCCAGACTTTCTGGAGCCATGGAGGCTGGATGAACCCCTAAAACTACTGCCCTGAGATACCTTTAAACCTTAAACCAAAAATACCCCCTGGTCTTCTTTAAACCAAACAATAGTTTAGCTTAACTAGTAAAGAATGTCTTGAGCATTGTGCTCTCTTTTAAAGATCCATCTATGTGACATCAAATCGACAACAGCAACTCAAAAACTTAGGAAACTTGGGCAGTGAGTTTATGTTAATGGAAGAACAACTCAGAAAAGGCAGGTGAGAATGCTCGCACAACTTGAAGAATGTAACCAATGTCAATGAATTGTACATGTAAAAATTGTTGAATTGGTGTATGTTCTGCTGTGTGTATCTTCAACAAAAATAAAATAAATTATTTAAATGTGTATCTTCAACAAAAATAAAATAAATTATTTAAAAAAAAAAAAAACAACTACGTCAGGAGATAAGCCTTTGACTACAATGACAAACTTTTCTGATATTTTCAATGCAGAATATTTTTAAATCCATGTACATGTCTAATTCCTTGTATTCTGTTGTGCCATAGTTTTCTTTGGCCAATTAGATAAGTGTGTGCCTCAGACTTTTATTCATTATGGCCAAACAAAGAAACCAAACCTGCTGGCATCGAGTTGATTCCAACTCATGGTGACCCTACAGAACAGAGTAGAACTGCCTCAAAGGGTTTCCAAGGAGCAGCTGGTGGATATGAACTGCTGACCTTTTGGTTAGCACCCGTAGCTCTTAACCACTGTGCCACCAGGGCTCCACTGTATCCAGTGCAGTGCATTTCTCCTTTATGGCTTTTGTCATTCTTATGACAATTACATGCACACCTTTTTCTTCCAAGTCCGGCTATAAGCCCCATATGGGGAGAGACAGTCTGAAATTGCTCATTAAAATATTTCTGAATAATGAACCTAATACAATGGTATTGAATCACAACAGCCTAAGGTAAAATTTCCTCTCAGTGGGAAACCCTTAGCTCTCCCTTTTTAGTCATAATTTCAGAAGAAAGGCCTGGCAATCTGCTTCTGAAAGGTGACAACCTTGAAAACCCTATGGAGCAAGTTAGGTGCCAGGGAGTTGACTCCTACTCATATCCACCCTACGTGACAGAGTACAATTGTCCCATAGGGCTTAACTGCTTTTCAGTTAGTAGCCAAGAGCTTAACTGTTTGTGCCACCCAGGGACATATTTTTTTATGTGTACTGCCAATCTCTGTCTTATAATTGGTATATTTAAACCATTAACATGTAAAGTAATTATAGCTATCTCCCACTTTGTTCTTTTTTCCCGTTTGTTCCGTTTCTCATTCCTGTTTCTTTTTTGTCTTCCTATAAGATACTTGTACATTTTTTAAATTTCTTTTTATTTATAATGTTTTTGAGTATATCGTTCTGTATCATTTTCTTAGTGACTGCTCTAGGTATTACCATATACATTTGTAACTTATCACAGTCAAGTAGTGCTGACGACTTACCACTGAGAGGGAAGTATAAAACTTCTGCTTCCATCCCTTTACCCTCCCCACTTTTAAAATAGAATTATCTTAAGTATTTCCTCTATATACTACACTTAGCAACGCATCAGATGGTGTTATAACTTTGGCTTAAACCACGAAATACGCCTGAAGATACTCATGATGTGAAGGATAGTCTATTATGTTTACTTCTATGTTTACTCATTTCATTGTTTTCTTTCAGTTCCAAAGGTCCAAATCTTCTCTTTTGTTTAGAGAGATTCCTTTAGTCATTCTTTAAGGATAGGTCTGCTAGCAACAAATCTTAGTTTTTCTTCATCTGAGAATGTGTTTATTTCCCCTTCATGCCTGAAGGATAGTTTCGCTGGATATAGAATCCATGGTTGACAGTTTTCTTTCAGCACTTGAGAATACTGTACCACTTCTTTCTGGCCTCCATGATTTCAGATGAGAAATCTGATCTTATGTGAATGAGTGCTCCTTTACAGGTAAAGTATTGTTTCTCTCTGGCTGTTCTGAAGATTTTCTCTTGCCTTTAGTTTTCAGAAGGTTATTTGTGATGTGTCTTGGTGTGAATTTCCATGGGGTTCACTCAGCCTCTTGAATCTGTAAGCTTATGTCTTTCATCAGATTTGAAAGTTTTCAGTCATCATTTCTTCAATATTTTTTCAGTTCCACACTCCTCCTCCTCTCCTCCTGGGACTCCAACAATACAAATGATAGATCTTTTGTTATCGTCCCACAGATTTCTGAGGCCCTGCTCACTTTTTTTCAGTCTGTTTTCTCTCTGTTGTTCACTCTGAGTAAATTCCATTGATTTGTCTTCCAGTTCACTGATTCTACCCTCTGTCATAGCCACTCTACTATTGAGACCATCCAGCAAGTTTTTTATTTCGGTTACTGTATTTTTCAGTTTTTGAATTTCCACTTGGCTCTTTTTTATAACTTCTATCTCCTTGTTGAGATTTTTCTAGTTTTTCATGTGACATCTGATTCATCTTGGTATTGGTGTCAGTTGATTGTTCTCACTCACAATGTGGTTTTCCTGATTCTTGGTATGATGAGAGATTTAATTGTATCCTGGCAAAACATTTTTTGAAAAATAATAATAATAAAAAAATGGCATTACTGTCCGAGCTAAGGGTAGGGGGGACTGGAAACAGGATTTTACTTATGCCACATGGCAGCAATAGTTCAACAAACCCAAGTCCCGGCCTCCCTTCCTTAACCCGGCAGGAGAAAGCCCCAAATGAGGCGAGTTTTAAATGTGGCCAAATCTTAAAAGTTCCTAGCCCCCACATAAGATGTCTTCGCCTTCATTCATTGAGTCTACAATATTTACTGAATTCCTACTATGTGTGAAGCCTGATGATACACTTCGTTCAGAAAAAATAAGACTAGAGGAGACACCAACATTAACTGTGAGGATCTCTTGCCTATGGTCATTTATTTCCTTCTTGGTGCTTTTCTGTAAATTCCTTTTATTCGTAAAGCTGGTGCACCCCAGGGCTCAGACCCTGGGCCTCTTCTCTCTTTTATTCATCTTCACTCCCCTGGTGATCACCTCTAGTCTAAACTCTAAACGCCACTTGTACGATGATGATGGAGCCCTGGTGACATAACAGTTGAGTGCCTGGCTGCCAACTGCGAGGTTGGAAGTTCCAACCCACCCAGCAGCTCTGTGGGAGAAAGACCTGGCAATCTGCTTCTATAAAGATTACAGCCTAGAAAACCCTAAGGGGCAGTTCTCCTGTTATATAAGGTCACTATGAGTCCGATATCACTTTAAAGACTAAGGTGTGCCTGACCAAGTCATGGTATTTTCAATTGCCTCATTTGCATGCGAAAGCTGGGCAACAGATAAAGACTAAAGAAGAATTGACGCCTTTGAATTACGGTGTTGGCAAATAATACTGAAAATACCACGGGCTGCCAGAAGAATGAACACATCTGTCCTGGAGGAAGTATAGCCAGAATACTCCTTAGAAGTGGGGATGGTGAGACTTTGTCTCATGTAGTTTGGACATGTTATCAAGAGGGATCACTCCCTGGAGAAGGACAACATGCTTGGTAAAGTAGAGGGTCATCAAAAAAGAGGAAAGGTCTCAACGAGATGGACTGACACAGTGGCTGCAACAAAGGGCTCAAACAGCAATGACTGTGAGGATGGTGCAGGACCAGGCAGTGTTTCACTCTGTTGTGCGTGGGGTCACTATGAGTCGGCATCGACTTGATGGCACCCAGCAGCAACAACAACATACGGTGATGACTCCTAAGTTTATCTCTCTAGTCTCAACTTCTTTCCTGAACTCAACTTACATATCTGATGACATCCTTCACCTCTCCGCTTCGATTCCTCACAGACGTCTTCAGCTTAACACAGTCAAAACTTCAGCCCCAAATCTGCTCCTCCTCCCGTCTTCCCCGTCTCAGTCAATGGCGGGTCAATCCTGCCAGGTGCTCAGGCCTAAACCCTCTCTTTGACTCCTCTTTCCCTCACCCTTGTCATACTCATCTACTACAAATCCTACCTGCTAAGACAGGATCCAAAGTTCAGTGTTTTTCACTACTTCCACCATCTCTTGCATGGATTACTGCAGTAACCTCCTCTCCGGCCCCCTGCTTCCACCCTTGACCCTCTTCAGTCTATTCTCACCACTACAGCCAGCAGGTCCTCTTAGAGCATAGATCAGATGACTGGTTGCTCGAAGCCCACGTCAGGTCAGATTAAACAGCAACATCCTGACAAGGGTTTACAAAGCCTTACCATAAGCTGGCTCTGCCACCTCTCTAACCCCATCTCCTACTACTGTCCTCCTTGTTCACTCTCCTCCAGCCACACAGGCCTCCTCGCCGCTCCTCAAACATCCCCAGACATGCTCCCACCTCAGAACCTTTGCACTGCTATTCCCTCCACCCGGAACCTTCTTCCCCTGGGGCCCACTCCTTCAATTCTTTTAAGTCTTTTACTCAAATTTCATCTTCCCGGTGAGTTCTTCCCTGGATTCCCTGTTGAAACCTGCAACTTTCCCCCTCCCAGTGTTTCCCGTTCCCCTTCCCTTCTTTATTCTCCATTACATCACTTATCAAGGAGCCCTGGTAGTGCAGTGGTTAACAGCTTGGCTGCTAACCAAAACTCTGGCAGTTCAAACCCACCCAGAGGCTCCATGGGAGAAAACACCTGGCAATCTCCTCCTATAAAGATTACAGCTCTGGAAACCCAATGGGGCAGTTCTACTCTGGCCTGTGGGGTCGCTATGAGTCAGAATCAACTGGACAGCACACAACAACAGGGAGCAAGGAGGAGACTTACGTTAACATAAGGCGGGCAGAGCTAGATCATGACGGGCCCTGAGGAGTCGGGCCTGTATTGTGGGGTGCTGGGGAGTCCTAGATGGGTTTTGAGCAGGGCAGGGACAGGGGCCTGATTTCAATGCTTTGTAGAGTGTTTCTCTACACACACATTCATCCGACTGTTCATTCAACAAACCTTCAGCAAGCTTCCTGTGACATGTAATTGGCCAAGACATCATCTCTTCAAAGCACTTAACACAATTACAATGAACTTATTGTTTATAGGAGTCCTGGTTGTGCAACGGTAAGCGCTCAGCTATTAACTCAGAGGTTGGTGGTTCGAACCCACCCAGCGGCTCCATGGGAGAATGACCTGCTGATCCGCTTCTGTAAAGATTACAGCAAAGAAAACCCTAGGAGACAGTTTTACCCTATCACGTGGGGTTGCTATGAGTCAAACTCAACTCTTTGGCACACAACAACAACAAATTAACAGCCTATCCAGTGTCTCATGGCCTCAATAACTGAGCAACCTGAGGGCCTGGGCAGGGAGGGAAGGTTTGAGTGGTTCACCCTGACGGGCACAGGAGAGGTGCTCACTACATTTTAACGCAGAGTACATGTGCCCATCGGCTTTTAAGGCATACTCTAAATCTGGTGAGTTCAGCGGGACAGGGACAGAGGAGTAAGAAACGAGGCTGGTGAGGTGGGCAGGAACAGAGGATGAAGGGGCTTAGATTTTGTCCTGGGATGCTGGGGAGCCATTAGAGGCAGGGTCAACTCTTGGTATCAGAAAGAGCCCTCTGGGCCCATACAGGTGTCAGAATGAAGACGAAAGACTGGAAGCCGTGGCCAGGGAGGAGGCTGGGGTGAGGGGGCAGCAAACCACTCCCTGGACTGGTTTCCATGGGCCTGTGAGCTAGGAATGGCTTCACAAGAGAGGCCAAATGTGGCCCAGAAAGCCTAAAATATATGCTATCTAGCCCTAGTCCTTTATAAAGGAGCTCTGGTGGTGCAATGGTTAAGCGTCCGGCTGCTAACCAAAAGGTTGGTGGTTCGAACCCACCCAGCTGCTCCATGGGAGAAGAGACCCAGTGATCCGCTCCTGTAGAGATTTCAGCCTAGAAAACCCTGTGGGACAGTTCTACTCTGTCACATGTGGTTGCTGAGTCAGAAATCGACTCGACAGCAAACAACAACTGCTCTTTACAGAAAAAGCTTGCCAATTTCTGCAAGAGGAGGAGGTCTGAGCTGGGACTGAGGCCGCGAGAACAGAGAAAAGGGAACAGGCCCAGAAGGTATTTTCCAGACCCGGATTCCGACTCACCCCTTGGTCTCCTCTTCTCCTGGAGCGTCTGACCCCTCTTCTTTCACTTCTTTTTTGGTGGCTGGCTTTCGAGGGGCTGGGAATCAAGCCAGGAAATCGTGGGTCCTTTCTCCTTCTGATAGTTCCCAACCCCTCTCCACCCAGCACTGCCCCAATGCTTGGGGAGACAGTGAGGAGCAAGAAGGGACAAGACAGAGACTTTCTAAGAGGTGCAAGGCCAGAAGGGGTTTGCAGTGCGATCTGGAGAAAGGAGTCCCTGGGTGCTGTGGGTGGTCAAGCGCTGGACTAGTAACTGAAAGGTTGGTGGTTCAAACCCACCCAGAGGTGCCTCGGAAGATAGGCCTGGTGATCTGCTTCCAAAAGGTCACAGCCTTGGAAAGCCCATGGAGCACACTTCTTCTCTGTACATGTGGGGTTGCCATGAGCCCTAACTGGCTTGATGAAGACCACCACCACCAACTAGAGAAGAAACCACCGAACTCCTTCGTGCGCAGTCCTGGGTAGATGAGGTGGGAAGGGAGACTCACTGAAGAAACTGCTGATCATCTTGGGAGGCCTGGGGGGAGGCTTGGTCTGGTCCCCGTCCTGTGGCTCCTTCTTCATGGCCACTGCAGGCTCTGAAACGCTTTCTGCCGGGGTCTCTGCTTCTAAAGCGAGAGTCAGACAGTGACACAGGCTGTTCTGACCTCAAGACTTTTTTTTTTTTTTTTTTAAACCCCAGGTCATTCTGACCCTACTGTAGATGGAATCCATGACAAACTCTGCCTTTGCCCTTTCCATAGTGTAAGTTTTGGGCGTCTCAGGCCTGAAGTTGGTTTGCTCACTGCTAACTAATGGAATTCCAGCATTGGGCCTGAAGTTGGAGGCTTAAACAGTGTCACAGTTATCTAGTGCTGCTATAACAGAAATACCATAAGTGGGTGGCTTTAACCAATAGGACTTTATTTTCTTACAGTTAGGAGGCTAGAAGTCCGAATTCAGGGTGCCGGCTATGGGGGAAGGCTTTCTCTCTGTCGGCTCAGGGGAAAGATCCTTGACTCTTTTGAGCTTCTGCTCGTGGGCGATCTTCATGTGATGTGGCATCTCTCTTCCCCCATCTCTGCTTGCTTGTGGCTTGCCTAATCTTCTTTATATCTCAAAAGAGACTGACACACTCCACACTAATACTGCCTCATTAACATAACGAAAGGAGCCCTGGTGGAACAGTGGTTTAGCGCTGGGCTGCTAACAGAAAAGTTGGTGGTTCGACCCCACCAGCTGTTCCATGGAAGAAAGATGTGGCAGTCTGCTCCCTTAAAGATTACAGCCTTGGAAACCCTGTGGGGCAGTTCTACTCTGTCCTGTAGGGTCACTAGGAGTTGGAATCGACTTGATGACAATGAGTTTTTTAATGACTGTCCTAGATTTTGCATTTAAACAAGTTTGAGAAGCTCTGTCTCAATTAAATGAACTCTTCTTAAAAGACATCTGACCCCAAAATCAGAAAGTTGGGACTGAGGGAGTGGAAGAGGATCAGAAACTCACTGGACGTCTTGAGGGGTTCAGGGGACATCGTGGGCTTGTCCCCGTCTTCTGCTTCCTTCTTTTTTGCCACTTCAGGCTCTGTGATGCTTTCTGCTGGGGTCTCTGCTTCTGGTGACAGACAGAAAAGTCAGGTAGCAAAAACAAGGCATTCTGACCCCCAAGGACATTCTGACCCCTGAAACAGACTGCCGCTATTTTTTAAAAAGAACTTAAGTGTTTATTTTTATTAGGCCAGCATATTATTTTTACTCTTTACATTCTACTACCCATTTTGTTCTCATCATCCCAAACAGAAACTCTGTGCCCGTTAAGCAGTAACTCCCCACTCCCCCTTCCCCGGCCCATGGCAGCCGGTACACTCCTTTCTGTCTCTATGCGTTTGCCTATTCTAGACCTTTCACACATGTGAGGTCATACAACATTTGTTCATTTGTGTCTGGCTTCTTTCACTCAGCATGTTTTCAAAGTTCATCCGTGTTGCAGCATGCATTAAAATTTCATTTGTCTTTATGACTAAATAATATTCCACTATGTGTATATACAAGGGAACTTGTAAGAGCCGGAACTCGACAAGCCTGCCTTGTTTTTCTGGGTCTCTCAAGTTCCCCACCTTTGACAGGGTGCAGTCTTACCACTTTTCTATGGCTCATTTTAGTGGAAAATATTTGAGTTGTCCTTCTCTGACAGGCTTCTGCCTTACACGGGTTCTGGCTTTTGCAGGTTGTGCTGCACCATTTGTTTATCCATTTGGCTGTTGATGGACACTTGGGTTGTTTCCATCTTTTGGCTACCATGAGGAGTGCTGCCAGGAACACTGGTGTGCAAGTAGCTGTCTGAGTCCCTGCTTTCAATTCTTTGGGGTATATACCTAGGAGTGGAATTGCGGGGTCTAGAATGCTTCTTAGAAGCGAAGATGGTGAGACTTCATCCCATGTACTTTGGACATGTTATCAGGAGGGACCAGTCCCTGGAGAAGGACATCATGCTTGGTAAAGGAGAGGGTCAGCGAAAAAGAGGAAGACCCCCAAGGATACAGACTGACACAGTGGCTGCAACAATGCGCTAGAACATAGCAATGATTGTGAGGATGGCGCAGGACCAGGCAGTGTTTCCTTCTGTTGTATGTAAGGTCACTAAGGGTTGGAACCGACTCGATGGCATCTAATAACAACATGGTAATTCTATGATTAACTTTTTGAGGAACTCTCATACCGTTTTCCATAGCACCTGCACCATTTCACATTTCCGCCAGCAACGGATGAGGGTTCCGATTTCTCCACATTTTCATCAACACTTGCTGTTTTCCAATTTTTGATAACAGCCATCCTAGTGGGTATGAAGTGGTATCTCACTGTGGTTTTATATTTTTTATTGTACCATTCAAGGGTGTCTATAAAGCAACGGAGGGTGTGTGCTCACTCTTAGTCAACCCTGAGCAAAGCGGGGGCCGCCTCTGAGGGAAGCCAATCCCAGCGTTTGCACATGCAGCTGAGAAATAAATACAAACCAGTCTTATAAACTATTATTTTTTAATTATTCACCCCAAAATAGAATTTAAAAGGGTTCAAAATGCATATGATAACTTGTTGCAGACTTAAAGAAAAAAAAAACCGACTTGAAATATCATGATTTTAGGGTAACAATAAAAGCTGCAAAAAGTAACTGGGGAAAATTCTGCCTTAGTAGAAATAAACCCCCCTACACATCCCAGAAACTGACAATGGTTGGGAGTGCATGATTTCCAGTAAAATCTGTTATCAACTAAAAACTGCCGAACGAAATCAAATCTTGGAGTTCAAATGTGTCCTGTTGTTGTTGTTAGGGGCTGCTGAGTCAGTTCCAACCCACAGCGACCCCATGCACAACAGAAGGAAACACTGCCTGGTCCTGCGCCATCCTCACAATCATTGCTATGTTCTAGCCCATTGTTGCAGCCACTGTGTCAGTCTGTATCCTTGAGGGTCTTCCTCTTTTTCCCTGACCCTCTACTTTACTAAGCGTGATGTCCTTCTCCAGGGACTGGTCCCTCCTGATAACATGTCCAAAGTACGTCAGACCAAGTCTTGCCATCCTCACTTCCAAGGAGCACTATGGCTGTAACTTCTTCCAAGACAGATTTGTTTGTTCTTCTGGCAGCCCGTGGTATATTCATTATTCTTTGCAATGCAAAATTGAGTCTAGTAAAAAGGAACTTTTACAAAAAAACAAAATTAATCAAAGAAACACCTGACAATGGCAAAAGCTGTAACTGGTATAATCTCATAAAGGCCCCAAATGATCAATGGATTAAATCTTGATGGCTGTGGATCCCATGTGAACTCACGGAAGCGCTGTAGGATAGTTCACACTCTCAAGGGAACCCAGCGACACCTGCTGGACACTGTATGAACTACTAGCTCAAGGTATTTATTTGCAACATTAGGACATAACTCCCTTCAGTGAGTCTTATCTCTGCAAAGCTGCGTTTTCAGTGGTCACTGTGATAAAAGGCAAGTACAGGCAGTCCCCGGGTTACGAACGTCCAATTTATGTAAATCTGTAGTTACGAACCAACCCCTGTAAAGCCTATTATGTTAAAAATTCCAGATACATACAATGGTTTGTAATAACATATGGGTGCCACCTTGTGATACACATCAAAACATTATTATTACTGTATTATTATGTTAAAGACGTTTTAGTGTATCTGGAAGTGTTTCCTTAATGTTTTTTATGCACAGAAAGGTACACTATATACTATATACTAAGACAAATATTGGACTGATGTCAGATACAAGCTGTACCTAACTGTTCTGACTTATGTACAAATTCAACTTAAAGACCTACTTAGGAAAGGAACTCATCTGTAATCTAGGGACTACCCGTATTGCACAAAAGTAAACGTTAAATGGGAAATGGGAGTGGCAGTTTTCAATCTGATCCCAAAGTTTGAGAAGCTGTGCAGTGCCCAAAAGGCACACACATCCCATTAGTAATTAATTATGGTTATGTGGTGTTACAGTGAAAGTGCTCGGCTGCTAACTGAAAAGTTGGGAGGTTTGAGTTCACCCAGAGGTGCCTGGGAAGAAAGGCCTGGTGATCTACTTCTGAAAAAATCAGCCACGGAAAACCCTATGGAGCACAGCTTGACTCTGGCACATAGGGAGTCACTGTGAGTCAGAATCGACTCAATGGCAACAATAATAAGAAGGCAACAAAAACGTTATGTTTTCTTTCAGTGTACGTGTATTATTTTTTCAAATGTCTAAGTAGTAAGAACATACATAGTTGTTTTAACATAACATAACTACTTAAAAATCAAAACCGACAAAGGTCTAATCTCCATAATCTACAAGAAAATCCAACACCCCTACAACAAAAAGACAAATAATCCGATTAAAAAATGGGCAAAGGAAATGAACAGACACTTCACCAAAGATGACATTCAAATGGCCAACAGACATATGAGGAAATGCTCCCCATCACTAGCCATTAGAGAAATGCAAATTAAAACCACAATGAGATACCATCTCACCCCGGCATTACTGGCACGAATCAAAAACACTGGAAATAACAAATGTTGGAGGGGCTGCGGGGAGATCGGAACTCTTATGCACTGCTGGTGGGAATGCAAAATGACACAACCATTTTGGAAAATGATATGGTACTTCCTCAGAAAGCTAGACATAGACATACCATTCGATCTAGCAATCTCACTCCTAGGAATATATCCTAGAGAAATAAGAGTCGTCACTCGAATAGACATATGCACACCTAAGTTCATGGCTGCGTTGTTCACAATAGCAAAACGATGGAAACAACCTAGATGCCCATCAACAGATGAATGGGTAAACAAACTATGGTACCTACACACAATGATGACAGACAAGGGTTTGTACATTTAGACCAGTGGTTCTAAATCCTGATTTCACATTCTAATTAGCTGGGAAGCTTTAAAAAAATGCTTTTGATAAATAATCATATGAAAAAGATGTTCAACATCATTCGCCGTTACCACTACACACCTATTAGAATAGTTAAAATAAAACATACTGATAATATCAAGTGTTGACGAGGATGTGGAGCAACTGGAACTCCACAAATGGTGCCACAGAAGAAAGACCTGGTAATCTTCTCCCATAAAAATTACAGCCAATGTGGGGACCATGGTCTCAGGGAATATCTAACTCAATTGGCAATAACACAGTTTATAAAGACGATGTTCTACATTCTACCTTGGTGAGTAGTGTCTGGGGTCTTAAAAGCCTGTGAGTGGCCATCTAAGATACTCCACTGGTCTCATCCCTTCGGGAGCAAGGGAGAATGAAGAGAACAGGATACAAAGAAAAGACTAGTCTGAAGGACTAATGGTCCACAGCTACCAAGGCCTCCACCGGACCGGACTGAGTCCGGTACAGCTAGATGGGGCCTGGCTACCACCACTGACTGCTCTGACCGGGATCACAACAGAAGGTTCTGGACAGAGCTGAAGAAGGATGTAGAACAAAATTCTAACTCACAAAAAAAAGACTAGATTTACTGGCCTAAAGAAGACTGGAGAAACCCTGAGAGTATGGCCCTCAGACACCCTTTTAACTCAGTGGTGAAGTCATTTCCAAGGTTCACCATTCAGCTGGGGAGTGGACAGCCCCCTAAAACCAAAAGGGACTAATGAGGCACAGCATTCCAGGGACAAGGTCCAGAAGGCAGAAGGGGACAGGAAAGCTGGTGATAGGAAACCCAAGGTTGAGTAAGGATACTGTTGATGTGTTGTGAGGCTGTTAATCATTGTCATAGAGCAACATGTGTACTAACTGTTAAATGAGAAACTTTTGTTCTGTAAGCCTTCATCTAAAGTGAGAATAGCAGCACAACTGGAAGAGCGTAGTCGATGTCACTGAACTGTGCATGTAGAAATTTTTGAAATGGTGTATCTTTGGCTATGTATATTTCCACCAAAAAAAGAAAAAAAAAAGGTTAAGAAGTTAGAGGGTTGACATGTTGTAGGGTTGTTAACCAATGTCATAAAACAATATTTGTACTACTGTTTCATGAGAAACTATTTGTTCTGTAAGCCTTCACGTGAAGTACAATTTAAAAAAAAAAAAAAACAAAACTGTTAGAAATTGGCCTAGAGGAGCCATAAAAAATAGGTAAAAGACTAACGGCCCCATGAACCAAGAAAGACTGGGAGCCTCTGCTCTGTGGTAAAACTTACAAGGAGAAAGAAATCACTGAGAGGAAAATATTTTCCATAAAATAAATGTAGAGATAAAAGATAAAAACTACATACTGTATATGAATTAATATTGAATCAATGTGGCCAAACGAATTTATTCCAAAATGGACTCATAATAAAAATTCCTGGGTTGGCTTGTAGAATTCTGATTAACATGTTTAGATTCGTGGGCACAGGGGAAAACCAGTGGGGCCCAAACATCCTGTGCTCTTAGATATGCCCCCAACCTTCCGGGTTCGTACACACACACACACACACTTCGCTCCTCCTCATCCCTTACCTTCTTCCTTCTTCCTCTTGGTCTCTCTCTCCTTGTCTTCACTCTGTTCTTCCAGGGCATCCTGAATTTTCCGTTTCGGGACCTGCTTCCGAGCTATGAAAGAAAGGGGGTCCCTGTAGCTGACCCCACTGGCCTGCCTGCCCCACCCCAAGGAGCTCAGGCCCACTGATGGGGCCCTGAGAAGGCTCTGGACTCCTGGCCTTTCCCTGCCTGCCCACGGCCACAGCCCTACACAGGCCTCGTCCTTCAAGCTCTGCTGCTTCCTGCCTGCGTGACCTTAAGCAGGCTACTTAACCTCTCTGTGCCTTACTCACCGTATCTGCAGACTGGAAACCGTCCCAAAAAGTAGATCGTGACATAATGTGTTTGGCACAGCACCTGAGTCTAGCAGATGCTCTCAGCGGACCGCCCGCATCCCTGGAATCTCACCCTCTCAGCATCTCTGGAACCTCAGAAGGCCTTAAAAGGCAAGGAGGAAACCGGCCTTGCGAGCTGCCCTCCACCGACGACTGAGGGGAGTTGGTGCATAAACACCCAGCTCCCTTGCCCCTTGCAGGGGTAACTCTGAGGCTCACACTTACGCCGCCCCCCACTTTCCCGACAGAGTTTCCCTGGGGGCCCACTGTGGAAGCCGGCCTGATAACATCCTTTTCTGGCTGCCTCCCTTCCCCCAGCCCATGTTCCCTGCACCTCCCAAGTTTTTCCACGAATGCCACTAGACAGTGTTACAACCAACAAAAAGCTCTAAACACATTCTTTTACACACACACACAAAAAACTACATAGTGTGTCTCTATCACAACTAGGTGACTTAAACACAGTTTTCCTACTTTTTCCAATAGACAGTCTTAAAACTCATTGTCATCAAGTCATAAGACAGAGTACAGCTGAGGCTGTAATCTTTATGGAAGCTGTCACATTTTTTCTGTGGAGCAGCTGGTGGGTTCAAACTGGTGACCTTTTGGTTCGCAGCCAAGTGCTTTAACCACTGCACCACTAGGGCTCCTCAGACAGTGTCTTAGAAAGCACCAAAAAGTACTAAAAATACATTTTAGACGAGAAAACTATGATAAAATGCCTGTCATACAACTAGACTTCAGCACAGCTTGCAGTGGGGTCCTTGTTTCACAGTCTGCTTCTAGAAGACCCCAAACTGGGACACTAACACCTGGTGAAGACGTCCATAAAAGGTCAACGACAGCCATTTTCGGGAGTCCCTGGGTGGTGCAAATGGATAATGAGCTCAGTTGTTAACTGAACTATGGGAAGTTCAAGTCTAACCAGAGGCCCCTTAGAAGGAAGGCCTAGTGATCTACTTCTGAGAAACTAGCCACCAAGAACCCTATGGGGTCCAGTTTTATCTGACATACATGGGGGTCACCATGAGTTGGAGCCGACTCACAGCAATTGGTTGTTTTTTTTATAGTCATTGTCAGCTCTCACCCAGACCACTGTACGGCCTCCTCCCTGGTCTCTGGCCCCTGGTGGGTCCTCTGCCCAGCCCCAGAGGGACTTCTATCCGTGATGGCTGGCACTGTCCCTGCCCTGCTCAAAAACCTCCCATTCTCTTCCCTATCTCATTTCTTACCACACCCCAAGTGCAAAACTCTCCCTGCTCCCCAAAGCATACTTCATTCTCTAGAAACACTGAATCGTATGTGGTTCCCCAAACGTGCCAGGCTGTTGCCACCTCAGGGCCTTTGCACGTGCTGTTCTTGGCTGGAATACCCTCCCATTCATGACTTCTCATCATGGCCAACCCTCACCCACCTCCCAGACTCAGCTCAGACATCACCTACTCTGGGCTGCTGCCTTCTGAGCTCCCATGGTACTTTGGGTTACCACTATTCTTCCTTTCTTAAAATTTTATTGTGGTAAAATATACATAACAAAATTTGCCATTTATCATTTTTAAGAGTACAATTCAGTGTCATTAATTACATTCACCATGATGTTCAACAACTCCCCATTTCCCCCTTCCCTCAGTCCCTGGTAACCACTATTAATCTCTTGTCTCTATGAAGGTAAGTGAGGTCATACAATATTTGTCCTTTTGTGTCTGACTTATACCACTATTATTTCTTATACCAGTGCCATCCAATGAAAATATATAAAGAGCCACAAACATAATATTTAACTTTCTAGTAGCCACATTAAGGTCCCTGAGGAGTGCAAATGGTTTACACCTGACTACTAACCAAAAGGTTAGTGCTCTGAACCCACCCAGTAGCTCCTCAGAAGAAAGGCCTGATGATCTGCTCCCATTAAGATGGCAGCCTAGAAAACCCTATGGGGCAGTTCTACTCTGTCACATGGGGTCACCATAAGTAGGGATTGACTCGACAGCAACCAACAACAACAGCAGCCATGTTTAAAAAAAAAAAAAAAAAGGAAAAAACAACTGGGTGAAATTAATTTTAATAATATATTTTACTTAACCCAATATATCCAAGATATTATAATTCCAACACACTACCAATATTAAAATAAATTATTATGAATGGCGCCACTGGGTGGATTTGAACCGCCAACCTTTCAGTTAGTAGGGAAAAAACCGAACTCGTTGCCATCAAGTAGATTCTGGATCATGGTGACCTCTTGTGCTCCACAGGGTTTTCCTGGCTGTAATCTTTACGGAATAAGAACGCAAGGACTTTCTTCCACAGTGCTGTTGGTGGATCTGAACCATCGGCCTTTAGATTAGTAGTTGAGTACAAATTGTTTGTGCCACCCAGGGACCTTATTAACAAAATGTTTTACATTCTCTGAAGCCTTCGAAATCTGTTGTGTATTTTATAATTACAGCACGTATCAATCTAGACACTACATGTTCACTGAAAATATTTGACCTGTGTTTAGGTATCATGAAATTCACAGTCAAAAAAGTAGATTTACATATCCAAGTTGTTCCCAACATAACTTGAAAGTTTTTAATAGCTGAATCAAAAATCAGCTTTCAAATTTAAATTTAATTAAAATTATAGAGAATTTAAAATTCAGTTCTTCAGTCACACTGGCCACATTTCAAGTGCTCAGCAGACACATGTGGCTGACAGTGGCGGTACTGGACAGTACACTCTGGTATCGCCCTGTGTTATGTATGGGTCTCTCACCCTATCACCCTCAGGACAAAGGTACTGTTCCTCAGACTGGCTTCCCAGGGACCCTCTCCAGCCTCATCGCTTGCCCTCCCCAATCCTGCACTCTGTGCACCAGCACACTGAACCATGAGGCATCCCCACACACGTCTCTCCTCAAAAGGAGCCCTGCTGGCTCAGCGGTTAAGCACTGGGCTGCTAACCAAAAAGTTGGCGGTTCGAAGCCACAAGCTATTCCTCAGGAGAAGGATGTGGCAGTCGGCTTCTGTAAAGATGACAGACTTGGGAACCTATGGGACAGTTCTACTCTGTCCTATATGGTCGCTATGAGTTGGAATCGACCCGAGGGCAACAGGTTTGGTTTGGGTTTTTGGAAGGTCCTTCTCAACACATACTGTCCTCCTGCCTAGAACACTCTTCCCTCCCCCTTTCCCTCCTGACTCTTCCTTGTCCTTCAGGGCTCAGCTCAGCTAACGCCTCTTTCAGGAAGTCCCCTCAAGCCGGGGCCCTTCCCCCTCACCCATGGTGAGCTGTGCTGTCTTCATCACTGCACGCAGTAACCATCCCAATAACCAGCAGTGACTGAGCACTTCCTATGGGCTGGACACGTGCCAAGCATTTCACACGCATTAACTCCTTGAATCCTCAAATCTCTTTGTGGTTGTGGCCCTTGTTAGCTGCTGTCAAGTCAACCCCGACTCGTGGTGACTCCATGCACAATGGAATGAAATGCTGCCTGGTCCCGAGCCATCCCCAGGATGGGTTGCGGATCAGACCCCTGTGATCCATAGGGTTTTTACTGGCTGTTTCGAAAGTAGATCACCAGGCCTTTCTTCCTAGTTTGTCTTAGTCTGGAAGCTCCACTGAAACCTGTTCAGCATCATAGCAACACGCAAGCCTCCAGTGACAGATGGGTGGTGGCTGCACTTGAGGTGCACTGGCCGAGAATTGAACCTTAGTCTCCTACGTGGAAGGCAAGAATTCTACCACAGAACCACCACTGCCTCATTCGCTTTGTGGTAGGTACTTTAAATATCACCATCTCTGTTTTACAGATAAAGCAACTAAACCTCAGAAAAGGTAAGTAATTTGCCCAAGGTCACACAGCCACTGAAGGGTGGAGCCGAGCTCTTAACTGCAACACCAGTGTCAAAGCTGTCCTAAGACTCGCCATCTGGTGCAGAGGCCAAAGTGTGAGAGAGACAGGCGGCTGAAGGACACAGCCCTGGGTCCTCACCTGTGCGACGCTTCGGGATCCCTGACGGGGAGATTTCCATGGGACAGCCGTCGGAGAGGGAAGGGATGCTCTCTGGAGATGCGGCAGGACTGGGAGGGGAGGACTGCGGGGAACCTGGGGCAGGTTTCTGGAAGGGGCAAGAAGAGCAATCTTAGAGTGAGGGGAGGGAGGACGGACCACCTGGCTATATCATTTCCCAAACGGTTGAGAGGGGGCTCTAAACCTCTCTTTGCCCCCAACTCTCCTCTCTGTCCCCATGGCCCCAGCCCCAGCTCAGGCCCTGTCCTCTCTCACCTCGACCACCACTCCACTCTCCTGTGTAGTTTCATGGTCCCAGATTCTCCCCATCACGGACCCCAGTAACAATGCTCTTTTTTACCCAAAGTTACAGAAACTGATTTTTAGACAGGCATACAGTGGTCCAACTAAAGACTACACTTCCCAGACTCCCCTGTGGCCATGGGCCTCAGGACTACATTTCCCAGCCTCCCTTGCATACGAGTGTAGTCATGAGCCTAAGTTCTAGCCAATAGGATGTTAAGGGGATAAGATGTACACTACTCTTGGTTCAAATAACCAGTTACTGACGAGTCGATTTCGACTCATGGCGACCCTATGTGTGTCAGAGTAGAACATGCTCCACAGGATTTTCAATGGCTGATTTTTCAGAAGTTGATTGCCAGGTCTTCTTTCTTCCAAGGTTCCTCTAGGTGAGCTCAGACCTCCAACATTTCAGTGAGCAGCCTAGCATGTTAACCACCCTGGGTGGTTCCAGTAAGGTTTACTGAAAGGCAGAGCGCCCTCCTCTTCCCACTACCTGAACGTGGACATCATAGGGAGCTATCTTGGACCGCCTGGACCATGGCATCTAGGGGTAACAGAGCAGCAACAAAGATGCAGACTGGACCTCTGAAACTGTGAGACAGCCACCCCAGCTAATCCTGGATGTTTCCTGTTCATTAGAGAGAGAAATAAATTTCTATCTTGCTTGCTAAGCAACTGTTCTTTGTGTCTCAGCTGTTTCAACTACTGACTTATCAATTCTTACAGGTCCCTGGGGGTGCAGTGGTTAAGCACACGGCTGCTAACCGAAAGGTCGGCAGTATGAACCCACCAGCTGCTCCACAGGAGAAAGATGCGGCAGTCTGCTTCTGCAAAGAGTAAAGCCTTGGAAACCTGTCCTGAGGGGTCGCTATGATCGGAACCAACTCCACGGCAATGGGATGAGTGTCAGTTAAGCAAATGCCTCTCAGCTCCAAGCCCATCTCCTTCCCTTTCCCTTGTGGTGCTGGGACTGAAAACCTGCCACAGGCTGGCAGCCAGCTCTGTGTACAGCAGTGCCCACATAGGAGTGTTAGAGGGGGACTGCACCACTGGAGCCACGGTAGGTCTTCCTGTAGCTGACCTGATCCATTTACGATTTTTCCGACAGTGCTACATGGTGCCCCCTCAGACAGCCAGCAATACCAGCATCCACTACCTAGGTCTGAGTCTGAGGACCACGGGGCACCCCTAGCACCACCGGCTGAGGTTCAGAAGCTCCACAGGGTGGTGGTTACAGCCTATGGGTGCTACCTCTGTGGCGCCTCAAGAGTTCTCTTTTTACCCCTTAAGTTACCCAGTGAGGAGTTCCTGGGTGGTGCAAACAGTTAAGCGCTCAACCATGAGCTGAAAGGTTGGTGGTTCGCACCCACCAAAGGCACCTTGGAAGCAAGTCCTGCAGATCTGCTTCTGAAAGGTCACAGCCTTGAAAACCCCATGGAACAGTTCTACTCTTCACACATGGCATCACCATGAGTTGGAACTGATTCGACTGCAATTAACAACAATAATTACCTCGTTCACAACTGCCCACCTAGCTGACGATTCTGTACAGTAAATTCCCTTTGTTTAAATCACTGACACAACCTCTATGTCTGATTTGGACTCTGACAGATACAGGCCCCAAAGCAGTATTTCAAACACTCAAAGCTACCTCTGTCTTTCTCTTTCTCAACACCCTTCCCTGGCTCCTAGAGCCTCAGGCCGAAGACCAAGTTCACAAAGATGTCCACGTCCTAATCCCTGGAACCCGTGAATACGTTGGAGTCCCTGGGTGGCACACATGGTTAAGTGCTTCACTACTAGCTGAAAAGCTGGTGGTTCAAACCCACCCAGAGGCGCCTAGAAGACAGGTTAGGCGATCTGCTTCAGACAAGTCACAGCCTTGAAAACCCTACAGAGCAGTTCTACTCGCACAGGGGGTCACCTTGAGTCAGAATCAACTTGACATCAACTAACAACAACACCAACATGGCAAAGTAGAAGGCTGCTAATCAAATGACTAAGGAGCCCTGGCGGAGCGCTTGACTGCTAACCAAAAGGTCGGCGGTTTGAACCCACCAGCCACTCCGTGGGAGAAAGATGTGGCAGTTTGCTCCTGTAAAGATTACAGCCTTGGAAACTCTACGGGGCAGTTCTACTCTGTCACATGGGGTCACTAAGAGTCGGAATCGACTTGAGGGCAACCGGTTTGGTTTAATAAGCAGACTTGAACGTAGGGAGAGTATCCTGGATAATCCAGGCGTGCCCAATGTAATCACAAAAGTCTTTGTCAGTGGAAGAGGAGAGTAAGAGGGACATGCAAGGATGGAAGACGGAAGACGGGTCAGAGGTGCAGCATTGCTAGCTTGGAAAATGGACTCATACTCATAGTGATCTTATCGGACAGAGCAGAACTATCCCATAGGGTTTCCAAGGCTGTAATCTTTACGGAAGCAGACAGCCACATCTTTCTCCCAAGGAGCTGCTTGGTGGGGTCGAACTGCCAACCTTTCACTTAGTAGTCAAGCGCTTAACCACTGTGCCACGGGGGCTCCTGGAAAATGGAGGAAGGGGCATTTAGCAGCTGGAAAAGGCAAGGAAACAGATTCTCTCCTAGAGCCTGCAGAAGGAACACAACCCTGCTAACATCTTGATTTTAGCCCAGTGAGACCCATTCAGACTTCTGACCTCCGGAGCTATATGATAATAAATGTTGTTTGGAGCCACTAAGTCTGTGATACAGCAGTAAATGGGAAACTACTGCAGGAAATTGGGGAAGGCATCACTGAGAAGGGGATATGACCCACAGAAAGTGAGGGATCGAGCCATGTGTGTATCTGAGGAAGGAGGGTTTCAGGCAGAGAAAAGGCAAAAGGCCCAGAGGTGGGAGTCCACCTGGTGTGTGTGAGAAACTGGGGCCCAGTGAGCAGAGGAGAAGCTGTGGATGAGGCCGGGGGCTTGGTGGGCAGGGGAAGGCGGATCACGAAGGGCCTTGGAGGCTTTCACAACGGCTGGCGCTGGCCTGAGATGGACGTGCTGGAAGGCTTGAGCTGGGGGTGACAGGCTCTGACCGCCAGTAACAGTCTGAGAAGCAGAACACCCTGGACACTGTGCACAGACCAGTGAATAGGCATCGAGTGACTGTTCAGCAGGGAAGGAAGTGATCCGATGTATTTAGAGAGGAAACCCTGTGATGGAGTGACTTCTGTCCCCCAAAATATGTGCTGTAAATCCTAACCCCCATACCTGTGGCCAAAATCCCACTTAGGAATGTGGTTTTCTTTGTTATGTTATGTTAACGAATATATCAGTGTAGGGTGTGTCTTAAACCAATGGCTTATCGTAATATAAAAGGAACAGGTTAGGCACAGAAGCAAGGAAGCGCAGACAAGAGGAGATGGATGCCTCATCATGTGAAGATCTGAGGATCGATAAGGAACAGAAGCTGAGAAGGGACATGGACCTTCCCCTAGAGCTGACGGAGAGAGAAAGCCCTCCCCTAGAGCCGGTGCTCTGAAGTTGGACTTCCAGCCTCCTAAACTGTGAGAAAATAAATGTTTGTTTTCAGACTTTTGACCTCCAGAACTATAGGATTATAAGCGTATGTTGTTTAAAGCCTCTAAGTTTGTGGCTTAAAAAAGCCTATCTGTCAATTCTTGTGCTATTTCTGTTACAGCAGCACTAAGAAACTAAAACACCCTCCGACCACATGAGAGACAGGAGGTATTTCCAAGCCTTATATTGTATCCAGCACTGTTCTAAGATCCTATACATGAACTGACTCATTCCACCTTCACAGTCACCCTGTGAGTTGAATGCCACAGGGAGCTGCCACATTACAGGTCAGGCGCCCGCCCCAGATGCCAGGCCAGAGGCAAACTGAGGACCTCGCAGACCACGCTGTCTGCTCCAGGGCACAACCAGTACTCATCCAACACCTGGGAAACGTCTCCAGAATCCTCCAGGGCAGCTGCTGCACTCAGTTCCAAAGGCTAACAGGAATGATGGTTTCCTCCATGTCCTCTGTAAAAATGCGCAAGGGGTGGGGGCCTACCTGGCCTTTGAGGGAGGTGGGGGCACTGTCCTCCTCCTCCTCTTCGCTGCCCAGGACCCGGGCTGCCTTCCTCGCCGGCCTCTTCACTGGAGACTCACTCTCGGGCACTACTCCATTCTGCTCCTTCAGCGCCACCCTGGAAGGGGAGACAAGGGGTGTTACAGCAGGCAGGGTGGGGGGCACTGCCCTGAACACTCCAGCTCCTTCACTTCCTTTCATTCCCATCCTTTCCTTTCAAACATTCAATGAACATTCCCTACGTGTCTACTCAGCATATATTTTTTTTCCCCAAACCGTGATAAATATATATGTAAGGAGCCCTGGTTACAGTGGTTAAATGCTTGGCGGCTAACTGAAACGTCAGCGGTTTAAACCCACCAGCCGCTCTGTGGGGGAAAGCCCTGGCGATCTGCTCCCGTAAAGATTATAGCCTAGGAAATCCAACGGGGCAGTTCTACTCTGTCACATGGGGTCGCTGAGTTGGCAATCGACTCAATGGCACACAAGAATAACAAATATATATAAGAAAACATTTGACATTTCGTCAATCTTCCCACACACAGTTGCGTGATACTACGTTCACTCTCGGCACACACTCTTGTTAAATCATCCATCCATCCAGGTCGTCTCCGGAGGCCTCCTGTGAGCCCACTCTGTAATGGGTGATGCTGAGGAGCAGACGGAGTCTCTACCCAGGGAGGAAACTGCTCTCCATCATCCATGCTGATCTTTTTAGTCACAGAAAACCAGAAACCCAAACCCATTGCCATAGAGTCGATTCCAACTCATAGCAACCCTATAGGAGGGAGTAGAAGTACCTGCATTTAGCGTTTTAGCTAGGAACATGGCCGCCCAGCAAGGGACTATACTTCCCAGGCTCACCTGCACCTAGGTATGGTCATGTGATGAATTCTGGCCCTTGGGATGGAAGTGACTTAATGCTTGCCCTCTATGCCATCTTGCCCCTGGAACTGGAACTTGCTGTCCTGCTTGGACAATGCCGATGAGGACAGTGCCCTAGAGAGTGCTGGAGCAACAAGAGAGAGGAAACCTGGGCCCCATAACAACCAAGTGGTACAGAGCCACCTACCTGTCCTCAACTGCCTGCACAGCTTGGAGTTTTATGAGCAAGAAAAAGACAATTTTGATTTTAGCTAAGTCACTGTGACTTTGGTTACTGTTAGAGCAGTAACACAGTCTCTGAGGAGCTCCCAGTCTGGTGGGGGAGACAGACGTGAACACAGCCCATTGCACCACATCGACAGATGTGCGCTGATGAAGGTTGATAAGGTCGTAAGAACATGACTGAGTTTTACAGGTTTCTGTACTCAAGAGCTTACAGTCTGGAGGAAGAGACCAACATGCACGCAAACAACATCCTAGCTGGGTCAACAATCGCACATTCTTTTTATGAAATGTCACTACAAAAAATGAAGTGAACCTCATACGAATGAACCTCTGTTATGGATTCAATTGTGTCCTCCTAAAATAATGCGTTGGAGGTGGCGTGGTGTTTACCCGCTTGGCTGCTAACCGAAGGTCAGTGGTTCGAACCCACCAACTGCTCCATGGGAGAAAGACGTGGCAGTCTGCTTCCATAAAGATTTACAGCCTTGCAAACTCTATGGGACAGTTCCACACTGTTCTATAGGGTCACTACGAGTCAGAATCGAATCAATGGCGGTGGGTTTATACCTACGGAAAGGAGCCCTGGTAGTGCAATGGTTAAGCGGCTGCTAACCAAAAGGTCAGTGGTTCGAACCTACCAGCCATTCCATGGGAGAAAGACAATGGCAGTCTGCTTCTGTAAAAGATTTATAGCCTAGAAAACCCCATGAGGCAGTTCTACTCTGTCATACAGGGTCACTATGAGTGGGAATTAACTCAATAGCAATGGGTTTGGGTTTATACTTGTGAATGCAATCCCACTTGAGAATAGGGTTTGTTATGTTAGTGAGGCCATATCAGTGTAGGCTGTGTCTTAAACCAATCATTTTTGAGATCTAAAAGGAGCAAATTAGGCACAGAGGCAAGTAAGCATGAATGGAGGAAGACAGATGCCATGCCACATGAAGATCGCCAAGGATCTAAGGAACAGAAGCTGCAAAAGAGACAAGGACCTTCCCCCAAAGCCAACAGGGAGAGAAAAGCCTTCTCCTAGAGCCACTGCCCTGAATTTAGACTTCTGGCCTCCCAAACTGTTAGAAAATAAATTTCTGCTCATTAAAGCCACCCACTTGTGGTATTTCTTTTATGGCAGCCCTAGGAAACTAAGACAGGCTCTAAGATGTTTTTAGTGAAAAAAGGCAGGCTTTGAAGTCTGTGAGAGGAGTGACAGTCAGCCATGTTCACTGCTAAACCCACAGGGTCTAGAAGAGTGCCTGGCACAGAGAAGATACTCAATAGATATTTGCTGAATAAATTAGTATGTATAGTATGATTCCATGAATGTCAAAAAAAATTTCTGAATGTGAATATATTTTATATGTAAAAGATAAAAGAATATGTATGATTTCACAAATGTAAAAACACACATAGGTACCCCGCAACTTACGAGGGGGTTCTGTTCCAAAGACTCTGTAGTAAGCCGGTTCCGACGTTAAGTTGAATACTTCTCTTTTTTTTAGATTTCATTATTATTGCCTTTTATTATCAGTATCTTTATAAATCTGATCTTTGGTTTTTGGGGTTGGAAACATTACATGTAAACTTACAGGTACGATGACATTAGTAAATTACATGCTGCAATACTGTATGTAGTATATATTACTAACGATAAGAAATGCATACACACAAAAAACCCAACAATGGACGGTCATTAAATGTGGTTCACTGTAACGTGAATACACTGTTAAGTCAGAGACTATCTGTACATATATACATGCATGTTTGCCTATAAGTTCCATATATATATATGCATGGTAGTTTGCATACATAATTGTTCTGCTTTTGTTATCTGAAAAAATTAATGCTGTGTATTATTGAGTATCTATTATAGGTCAGGCACTGTGCCAGCTACCAGAGATATAACAGTGACCAAAACGACCATTCCTGCTAACTGATATGTAAATGAGGGAAACACTTATTCATTCAATAAACATTTATTGAGTACCTACTATGTGTCAATAACCGTGGTAGGTATATGTACTCTTATATGCACAGGGAAAAAAGTATGGAAGGATATGCATCAAACTGGTAATAGTTCCTCTGGGAGTGAATACTGAAAGGACTTCAAATTTTTACTTATTATTCTCTAAGTTGACTTACTTGTAATTGTTATTGTTGTTATGGGTGCGGCTGAGTCGGTTCTCACTCACAGCAACCTCACGTGACAGAACATAACTGCCCCATAGGGTTTCCTAGGCTGCAATCTTTACAGGAACAGATCGCCATGTCTTTTCTCCTGTGAAGCTGGTGGGTGGGTCTGAATCACTGAACTCTTGGCTAGCAGCCGAGCACCTAACCGTTGCACCACCAGGGACTCTTTGTTTATAATCACCATGGATAATTCCACATATGGGTATCAATGCTAGGAAAAAAAAAATCTCTACACATTCCCAAGGAGACACACAAATAGACTACTTATTATAGCACAGACTGTTACAGCTACAAATGGGCAACAACCTAAATATCCATCAACAGGGCAATGTTAAATAATTTCCACAATATATGCATAAAACGGATACGTAAAGCAGAAGGTGAAAGGAGCAACGGTCCTCTGTGTTCATGAAAAGAAAAAAAATCTCTAAGTCGTAAGGTTAACTGAAGAAAGCAAGCCGAAGAACAATATTCACAGTATGATCTAATGCATTTTTTAAAGAATTAAAATAAACTACAGCAAATAACACTATATATGGATGTATACAGTGTTATTAAAAGGGACAGATGTGAAAATAAAGAGGGCTGAAAAAAATTATTACTTTATTCTTACCACTTACTGAGTGCCTTTTCTGAGCCAGGCACTGTTAGCAGTTGTACACGGATTAATTCATTGAATCCACAGAGAAAAACTGATATAGATTATCATACCTTTCACACACGAGGAAACTGGGACACAGGGAGGTGGAGTTACTTGCCCAGGGTCCCATATTAGGGATCTGACCTAAATCTAGCTGGAGTCCCTGCTCTGCAAGTTGATTGGTTCAGGGGTGATTGTTACGACCCAAGCAAGGCCTAGTTAGGCCTTGCCTTAGAATCTGCCACGTGGATGCTGGAAGAGGGAACACTGGTCTCTTCCACTTAGACTGGACAGCAGAGATAGTCTGCTCCAGAATGAGGCCAAGACATGTGGAAGCAAGAGCCCTGAAGACAACTCTGAGGCCCTGGATCCAGCCATGCCTAAAGCCATCCCTGCTTTTGGACTTCCCATCTACCTAGTCAAAAAATTCCCTTAGGGCCCAAGATGTCTTGAGTTGAGTTTGTTAACACTTGCAGCCAAGAGAGTTCTGACTGACAAAGGAACAAACAACCACACTCAAGCCCCATGACGTACTTCAGGGGAGGCTCCGTCTCTCTGCTACTGTTGGAGGTCTCCTTCTCTGGCTTCTTTGCTTTGCCCTCCTTCTTGGGTTGGAAAAATGACCTGCAGGAGCATGGGAGAAAAAAAAAGGGAATGATAACAGCACCAACAACCTCTCATATCTGTGCTGCACTCTACAGCTTCTGATGCCCTTTCATATCCCAGCACATAACAAAGGATTCCAAAACAACCCCCTTTGGCAAATAAAGAAATGAAGGCTTAGAGAATAGTAGGTTAACCCTCTGCTTATGTTACTGTGCCAACTCACCTGAGAGATATAACATACCCAATACTCATTCAACATATGTTTTTTAAATAATTTGTCTTATTTTTTTGCTGAAAACATACACAGAACATACACCAACTCAACAATTTCTACATGGACAATTCAACAACATTGATTACATTCTTTAAACTGTGCAACCATTCTCACCCTCCTTTTCTGAATTGTTCTTCCCCCACTGAGATAAACTCACTGCCCCCTAAGCTTCCTATCTAACTTTCCGAGTTGCTGCTGTCAATTTGATCCACAGACATAGTTCTTTAAAACAGCACAATGCTCAAAGCAGACATTCTTTACTAATAAAGCTAAACTACTGTTTGGTTTAAAGAAGACTTCAGGGGATGTTTTTGATTTAAGGTTTTAAAGATAATCTCAGGGCAATAGTTTCGGGGTTCATCCAGCTTTCATGGCTCCAGAAAATCTGGAATCCATGAGAATTTGAGATTCTGGTCTGCATTTCCCCCCTTTTGATCAGGATTCTTCCACAGTAAGTGATGAAGGTTTACATCTCCAGTGACACCATGTGGATATCATGCACCCAACACGAGGCCAAGGAAAGGGTATTTTGCCTCTGTGATACTCTTTCTTTCCAAAACCCCATAATCCTAGTCTAATTATGGGAAAAATATCAGACAAACCCAGACTGGGTGACATTCTACATGACACCTGACCGTATTCCTCAAGAATGTCAAAGAACATAAAAAAACAAAGAAAGTCAGAGAACCTGTGACAGAGCAGAGGTGACTGAGGAGCTATGACAACTAAACACAATGTGGTGCCTTTAATTGGATCCTGCAACACAAAAAGGATGACATTATTGTGAAAACTGTGCCTTACAGAATCTCTGTTTTCCATTTGAAATTACTACAATTACAGATTGGATTTTATTTTTCTCTCTCTCTCTGATTCTTTTAAATAAAATCTAGCAACGTGAGGATTCCTTGGGTGATGCAAATGGTTAATACACTTGGCTGCTAACTGAAAGGTTGCAGGTTCGAGTTCACCCAGAGGCACCTCGGAAAAAAGCCCTGGTGATCTACTTCAGAAAAATCAGCCACTGAGAACCCCATGGAGCAGTTCTACTCGGACACACATGAGGTCGCCATGAGCCAGAGTCAGCTCAATGGCAACTGGCAGTAGTAGTGTGAAAACTGATGCAATTCAGATAAGTGTGGAGTTTAGTTCATCATAATGATGATGATCATCAGGATGTTGGCTCCTGAGTTGTGACAAAGAGACCATGTAATGGAAGATGTTAACAATGGGGAAAGCGGGGCAAGGGGTACATGGGAACTCTCTGTACCATCTTTACAACTTTTCTGTACATCTAATACTACCCCAAAATAAAAACTTATTTAATCATTTAAAAAACAAAAGTAAAAAAATTAAATAAAGCAGAGAGACAGAAAGCAATCAAGGGTGTTGGCTTAGTTACCTCTTGCTGCTATAAGAGAAACAGCACAAGTGTGTGGCTTTAACAAACAAATTTATATTCTCACAGTTTAGGAGGCTAGCGGCCATCTCTAAGGGAAGGCTTTCTCTCTGTGTTGGCTCTGGGGAAAGGTCCTTCTCTCCTTAGAGTATATTCCTTGGCTCCTTACTAATCTTTATGTGGTGTGGCATCTATCTTCCCCATCTCTGCTAGCTTCTCTGTCCTAATCTGCAATTTTTTTTATCTCAAAGGTGATTTGCTTAAGACACACCCTAGACCACCCTTACTCCTTAAGACACACCCTACACAGATATGGCCTCTTAACACAACAAAAAAACCCCATTCCCAAATGGGATCACATCCACAGGTACAGGGGTTAGGATTTACAACAAATATTCTTGGGAGCCCCGGGTTGCTGGAGTTTTTTTTTTTTTTAATTCTACTTTAGGTGAAAGTTTACCGAACAAATATTTTCTCATTAAACAGTCAGTACACATATTGTTTTATGACACTAGTTAACAACCCCACGTCATGTCAATATGCTCCCTTCTCAGCCTTGGAGGACCCCCCCCTTTTTTTTTGGTGAAAATATACATAGCCAAAGATATACCATTTCAAAAATTTCTACATGTACAATTCAGTTACTTCAATTACGTTCTTCCAGTTGTGCTGCTATTCTCACTTTAGATGAAGGTTTACAGAACAAAATAGTTTCTCATTAAATAGTACACATATTGCCCTATGACAATGGTTAACAACCCCACAACACGTCAACACTCACCCTTCTCAACCTTGGGTTCCCTATCACCAGCTTTCCCGTTCCCTCCTGCCTTCTAGTCCTTGTCCCTGGACTGCTGTGCCTCATTAGTCCCGTTGTGTTTTATGGGGCTGTCCAACCCCCAGCTGAACGGTGAACCTCAGGAGTGACTTTACCACTAAGCTAAAAGGGTGTCTGGGAGCCATACTCTCAGGGTTTCTCCAGTCTCTGTCAGACCAGTAATTCTGGTCTTTTTTTTTTGTGTTAGAATTTTTATCCTACATCCTTCTCCAGCTCTGTCCAGAACCCTCTGTTGTGATCCCGGTCACAGCAGTCAGTGGTGGTACCCAGGCACCATCTAGCCGTACTGGACTCAGTCTGATGGAGGCCGTGGTAGCTGTGGTCCATTAGTCCTTTGGAATAATCTTTTCCTTGTATCCTGTTCTCCTCATTCCCCCTTGCTCCCGAAGGGGTGAGACCAGTGGAGTATCTTAGATGGCTGCGCACAGGCTTTTAAGACCCCAGATGCTACTCACCAAGGTAGAACCTAGAACAATGTCTTTATAAACTGACAACACATATTCTTGAGGACACAATTCAATCCATAACAGGTGCTATCAGCCCAGGAAAAATTATCCCCAGATTTTTTGTCAATTGAGAAAAATGCAACCCAGAGTTTGTGTAAAGCCACCATCTCCCAGGTTCCTGTTACTTACAACGAAGCACAAATGATAACTAGTACAGCAGAGATCACACAAATGCTAACTAGTACACCAGAGGTCACGGGACTAGTGAACGATGGAGCAGGGCCCCAATCCCATAATCCCAGGTTGATTCCACCTCGCCAGACGGCCTCTCTCCTCTGTCAGATGAGTCTGGGGCAGGGGGTGCTTGCAACCTGTCAAGGATGTCCTGGGCTAGATCTGTCTAGCACCCATTCCTTCCTTCTGATAACAGCCCCTCCATCTTCCTCTTGGAGCTGTTGTTGGGTGCTGTCAAGTCGGCTCTGACTCACAGTAACCCAATCTATAACAGAATGAAATGCTACCCAGTCCTGTGCCATTCCAACCTGAGGGGCTCAGCACTGTATTGGACAATGTTCTGTTGTGATCCGTAAGGTTTTCACTGGTTATTTTTTTTTTTTCTGAAGTGGACTGCCAGGTCTTCCTTCCTAGTCTGTCGTAGTCTGGAAGCTCTGCTGAAGCCTATCCACCACGGGTGACTCTGTTGGTATTTGAAATACCAATGGCACAGCTTCCAGCATCATAGCAACACACAAGCCACTACAGTACCACACAGTGATGGATGGTGGAGCTGCCCCCCAAAGTCTCTCACTACATGGTTTGAGTGAGTCTGCCCTTTCACCCAAGAAGACCTGGTGGTACCATGGTTAAGTGCTCAGCTGCAAACTGAAAGGTCAGTGGTTCAACCCACCAGCTGCTACACAGGAGAAAGACGTGGCAGTCTGCTTCTGTAAAGATTATAGCCTTGGAAACCCCAAAGGGAAGTTCTACTCTGTCACACAGGGTTGCTAGGAGTCGGAACCCATTAGAAAGCAATGGCCCTTCTCTAGCCATGACAACCAAAAATGTCTTCAGACCTTGCCAGATGTCTCCTGGGAGGCAAAACTATCACCAGTTGAGAACCACTGGGTTAGGGTTTCTGTCTCCTGAAACACAAAAAATTGTGGCTAATATACTCCCCTTCTTCCATATCCCACTCCCCATTCTCCACCCCACCCAACCCCTGGAAAATCCAACCTGAAGTCTGTTATGGATTGAATTGTGTTCCCCTAAAATGTGTTGAAATCCTAACCCCTGTACCTATTACATATAACCCTGTTTGGGAATAGGGGTTTTTCTTTTGTTGTGTTAATGAGGTCATACCAGAGTAGGGTGGGCTTAAACCTAATCACTTCTAAATTATAACCAAAATCACCCCAGGACAGACCAGAGATAAAACACAGGAGGATGAGACAGATGACCATGAGCCCCTCTCAACCCAGTTTGGGAAGGGTCCCCATCTACATCACACCACCAAGTCCCATAGGTTCTGGGATCAAGAGTGAACAAGCTGAGGGTCCCTGTGGCTGAGACTGGTGGCTCCTGTTCCCACCCCAATTTGCATCTACTAGCCCAGGAACCCAAGGATTGCTGACAGCTACTAGAAGCTGAACTAGACAGGGAAGGACTTCCCCTGGAGCCAGTCCCTGAATCTGGACTTGCAGCCTTCTGAACGATGAGAAGATAAAATTCTGTTCTTTAAAGCTCCCCACTTATGGTATTTCTGTTACAGCAGCACTAGGTAACTAAGACAAAGTCTCACTTGAGTTCTTCAAAGAAAAGGCACAGATTTGGAGAAAGAAGCAGAGGCCTTGGAGAGCATTAGACTGGGACTGATGGGGGGAACAGGGTCCTTACATGATACTTCGCTGCATGATGGCGTCAGAAGTCTCCCTTCCCACCTCGTTCTGTTCTTCTCCTGTACGCAGGTCCTGAAACAGAAACCAAAATACTTGTTAGGATACTGGCTGTGCAGAGATCAAAATGCATAAATTCTCTTCTTTAAGAAAGAAACAAATGAAATCAGAAAAATGAGTTTCTCTTCAAGAGGACGCTCCCATTTTTCTGAACCAAAATGATGTGCTAGTGAGATTTTCTGGTGAATAAAAGTATCAATTGCCTTCTTTATCATCTAAACCAGGTGCTGTTGAGTTGGTCCTGACTCATAGCAACCTCATGTGTGTCAGAGTAGAACTGTGCCCCATGGGATTTTCTTTTTCCTTTTGTTGTTGTTATTAAGAACATACACAGTAAAATAACACCAATTCAAGTATCTACATATACGATTCAGTGACATTGAATACATTCTTTGAGTTGTATAACCATTCTAACCCTTCTTTTCTGAGTTGTACCTCCCCCATTCACATAAATTCATTGTTATGGATTGAACTGTGTCCCTCAAAATATGTCAACATGATTTCCAATACTGTGTGACTGTCTACCATTTTGTCATCTGATGTGATTTTCCTATAGTTGTAAATTCTACCTCTATGATGTTAATGAGGTGGGATTATCGGCAGCTACGTCAATGAAGCAGGATTCAATCTACAAGTTTAGGTTGTGTTTTAAGTCAATCTCTTTGAGATATAAAAGAGAGAAGCAAGCAGAGAGACGTGGGGTACCTCATTACCACCAAACAAGAAGAGTCAGGAGAACAGCACGTCCTTTGGACCCAGGGTCCCTGAGCTGAGAAGCTCCTTGACCAGGGGAAGATTGATGACAAGGACCTTTCTGCAGAGCCAACAGGGAAAGAAAGCCTTCCCTTGGAGCTGGCACCCCGAATTCAGAATTCTAGCCTCCTAGACTGTGAAAGAATAAATTTCTCTTTGTTAAAGCCATCCACCAGGGGTATTTCTGTTATAGCAGCACTAGATGACTAAGATACTCGCTGCCCCCTAAAGTTCCTACTTAACCTTTTGAGTTACTGTTGTCACTTTGATCCCATATAGGTAGTTCTTAAAAGAGCACAATGCTTAAGGCAGGCATTTTTCACTAGTTAAGCTAAACTGTTGTCTGGTTTTAAGAAGACTTCAGGGGATATTTTTGCTTTCAGGTTTAAAGACTATCTCAGGGTAATAGTTTCAGGGGTTCATCCAGCCTCCATGGCTCCAGAAAGTCTGCAGTCCACGAGAATTTGAAATTCTGGTCTGCAAAGATTATTCTATAGGATCTTTGATCAAAACGTTCAATAATGGTAGCCGGACACTATCCAGTTCTTCTGGTCTCATGGTAAAGGAGGCAGTTGTTCATGGTGGCAATCAACCACACATTCCATATCCTCCTCCTATTCCTGATTCTCCTTCCTCTGTTGCTTCAGGCAGATACAGATCAATTGTCATGCCTTGGATGGCGGACTGCAAGCTTTTAAGACCCCAGGAACTAAGAAACAAACTAGGAAGAGGAACAGAAGCACTAAACATGCAATTAGGCCAATTAACTAGGATGTCCCATGAAACCACGAAACCCTAAACCTCCAAACCAAGAAACCAATCCATAGGGTTTTCAATGGCTGATTTTTCCAAAGTAGATTGCCAGGTCTTTCTCCTGAGGTGCCTCTGGGTGGATCTGAACCTCCAACCTTTAGGTTAGTAGCAGTGTCTAACCATTTGTACCACCCAGGGACTCCTTCTTTACCGTATACAGTCTGCTTTTCATCTTAATATGAAAAACAACCTGGGGATCTTTAAGTTTGGAGTTAAGTTTAAAAAAACAAACAACCAACCAAACCTGTTGCCATCTTGTCAATTCCGAGTCATAATGAACCTACCGGACAGAGTAAAACTGCCCTGTAGAGTTTCCAAGGAGCATCTGGTGGATTTAAACTGCCAATTTTTTGGTTAGCAGCTGTAGTACCAAGTTTTAAAGTTAGTGAAATATAGTTTTTAGGTGATCACATAATGTCCTGGAGCCCTGGTGGCACAGTGGTTAAGAGCTCAGCTGCTAACCAGAAGGTCAGCGGTTTGAATCCACCAGCTGCTCCGTGGGAGAAAGATGTGGCAGTCTGCTTCCATAAAGATTAAAAAAAACTATTGCTGTCGAGTCGATTCTGACTCACAGCAGCCCTACAGGACAGAGTAGAACTGCCGCATAGGGTTTCTAAGGAGCAGCTGGTGAATTCGAACTGCCGACCTTCGGTTAGCAGCCAAATGCTTAACCACTGTGCAACCAGGGCTCCCCATTAAGATTACAGCCTTGGAAACCCTGTGGGGCAGTTCTGCTCTATCCTATAGGGTCACAGTGAGTCAGAATTGACTCGATGGCAACAGACATAATGTCCTAAGACTTGAAACAGGATGTTCATGAACTTGTACCCACTGGTCTACCTCAACTAGCTGTTGAGCAAATTCTGTGGCATATTTTTCGTTGAAACAAAGCGCAGAATGTCATGCAAAGCACACTAGTATTTTGTGTAAAAAGAAAAGGATACAAATGTACCTGCCTGTATGTGCAGAGAACAGCTCTGTTGGGAGACACGATAAATTGGAAATGCTGTTATCTCTGGGGTGGTTAACTGGAACTTGTCTCATCTGCTTCTCTTACTGCACATGCTCTGTCTACCCTGTGTTCTGAGGATGATGTTCAGAGTTTATCTTCCATTAGATCTGGAGCTCTGGAGAAATGGAGCTGTGCCTTGCTCCATCCCCATCTTCTCCAAACATGATTTCCCAAAACTCAGACATTTTTACACCACCTCTGCAATTTCCACCACACACCACCTGAGTTTTTTTACATAATATTTTTACTGTAAAAAAACTAAACTTTTTATTAACTAGGGTGCTTTCTAAGTGCTAGTCACTATTCCAAGTAAAAAAAACCTGTTGCCGTCGAGTAGATTGACTCATAGCCACCCTATAAAACAGAATGGAACTGCCCTGTAGGGTTTCCCAGGCTGTAAATCTTTACAGAAGCAGAATGCCACATCTTTCTCCTGCACAGTGGCTGGCAGGTTTGAACCGCCAACCTTCTGGTTAGCAGCTGAGGGCTTAACCACTATGGCACCAGGGCTCCTTACTATTCCAAGTGCTTTATATAAATTTGTTTAAATCCTATTAAAATGAATTATTGTCCCTATTTTATGAATGAAGCAATAGAAGCACAGAGAGTTCGAGTAATTTTCTCAAGGTCACACAGCCCAATGAGTTTCAGAGCCAAGATCTGAAGCTAGATGGCTACTCCAGAGTCCATGCCCTTCACTACAACTATCCTGGGGTTGAAGAAAGGAGGAACCCTCTGTCTTGGGATTGAGGGATATGGGAGATTCCTAAATCTTGGGGCTGTTGAGATAACAACAATCATAATAATGATGTTACCCTGTGCTTCCCAACAACTAGATGAAGCAGTTTCAAGTTATATCCCTATTTCTGACAAGGAAACTGAGGTACAGAGACATTAAATCACTTGCCCAGAGATGAGAAAAATGCAGAATAGAACTTCATATTCTCATGGAATCCAGACTTTCTAGAGCCATGGAGCCTGGATGAACCCCTGAAATATTGCCCTGAGATAATCTTTAAAACTTAAATCAAAAGTATCCCCTGCAGTCTTCTTAAAACCAAGCAATTGTTTAGCTTCACTAGTAAAAAATGTCTGCCATGAGCATTGTGCTCTTTTACAGAACTATCTATATGGGATCAAAGTGACAAGAGCAACTCAAAAGATTAGATAGGAACCTTAGGGGGCAGTGAGTTTATGTTAATGGGGGAGGAACAACTCAGAAAAGGAGGGTGAGAATGGTTGCACAACTCAAAGAATGTAATCCGTGTCACTGAATTGTACATTTAGAAAGAGTTGAATTGGTGTATGTTTTTCCTGTGTATATTCTCTACAACAACAACAAAGTAAAAATAAAATCACCTGCCCAGAGTCACAGAGCTAATAAACAGCAGAAGCCAATTCAAACCGAGTGCTCCAGGCTCCATGTACTTAACCACGTCACGACTGACTAAACTGACCTAAGGAAAGTTCTGTCACTCCCACAGATGGGAAAACAGCATCGCTTGTCATAAAGAGAAGACAGCCGTAAAAATAAACACAAACATCAAAACAAGATATCGAATTACATATGATTAGCTACTGCAGGCTTTAAGTCCAGGCCTGCTGCTCTCTGCTGTAATTACCAAAGACTAAGAAAGCTAGAAAGCTCCCTGGGTCACGCAAACGGTTTGCACTTGACTACTCACCTAAAGGATGGCGGTTCAAACCCACCCAGCAGTGCCATGGAAGAAAGGCCCAGCAACCTGCTTCCATAAAGATTATAGCCAAGAAAACCCTATGGTGCTGCTCTACTTTGTAACACACAGAGTGGTCATGAGTTGGAATTGACTCAACAGCAATGGGATTTTTTTTTTTTGGGTTTTTGATGAAAGAGCGGGAAAGACACACTGGCACCAAACTGGGGCCTTTTCTTTAAATAAACAAAACAAACGGAAAGGGCACGTACAGGACTAACTTATGAGAGTCAGTGTTAAATGTCATAACCTTATCAAAAAAAAAACAAAAAACAAAACAAACCCGATGCTGTCGAGTCGATTCCGACTCATAGCGACCCTACAGCACAGGGTAGAAGTGCCTCATAAGAGTTTCCAAGGCTGTAATCTTTATGGAAGCTGATTGCCACATCTTTCTCCCACAGAGTAGCTGGTGGGTTCGAACCACCAACACTTCAGTTAGCGGCTGCGTGCTTAACAACTGTGCCACCAGGGCTCCTCTTTATATCCATGTATCACTTCAAATTGCAAGTAATTATTGTTAATTTTGTTAGGTGTGAAAAGGGTATTGCTGCTATATAGGAAAACACTTTTATTGCTTAGAGATGTGTGCTGAAATTAATGTCACGATGTCTGTAAATTACTTAAAATATTTCAGCAAATATCCAAATTTTCTTTAAAATAAATCCGATTTTTTTCTTTTGGCGAGTAGAGGGAGTATAGATGAAATGGAGTCCTTGGTGGTGGAAACAGTTAACACGCTTGGCTGCTAACCAAAATTTAGAGGTTTGAGTCCACCCAGAAGCTCCTCAGAAGAAAGGCCTGGCAATCTACTTCCAAAATATCAGCCACTGAAAATATTATGGGGCACAGTTGTACTCTGATACATAGGGGCACTATGAGTCAGAGTCGACTCCACTGGCAACTAGTTTTTTCGTTTTTGGGTTTATAGATGAAATAAGAATGGATGTATTTTGATAATCACAGAGTTGGGTGATGAGGCCACAGGGGTTCATTATACTATTGTCTCTACTTTTATATGTGTTTGAACCATATATAATAAAACGTAACAAAAAATAATCTTTTTTCCTGAAAACAATAGATACAAACATAGCAAAAGGTTAACTGTAAAATCAAGGTGCTGGTATATTATCATTGTCCTAGTTGCTCTACTTTTCTGTATATTTGAAACCTTTTATAATACAGAGACAAAAAAGAAAGATTAACCTAAAATTAGGAACAGAAATTAAAGTATACAGCCCAAAGCTCAGAATTCAGGAAAACCAATAAGTAATATAGTGAGTGGCCCAGCCCCATTAGGTCCCTCACTTTAGAAGGTTCTAATCTATCTCGTACATGAGTTATTTGTAAAGTCTGTACCTTTTCTTCGCAGCCAGTCTGGGAGCCCATGGAGGGCTGTGGCTGATTCATCTCTGTATACACTGAAGAACAGCTTTGCACAAAACCCACCAAACACACATTTTGCAAGACTTTTGGTGTGCTGGAGCTCTGGGGACAAACAGTAAAAGAAATCCAGTCCCCTACTGTATGACCTGGAGGCGCAATGGTTAAGCAATCAGCTGCTAATTGAAAGGCTGGTGGTTCAAACTCACCCAGGGGCTCTGCTGGAGTTAGACCTAGCAATCTGCTTTCATAAACATTACAGCCTAGGAAACCCTATGGGACAGTTTTACTCTGTCCTATAGAGTCACTATGAGTCAGAATTGACTCGATGGCATCAGCAGCAGTCAAGAAATCAAAAGATGCATTGCATTGGGCAAATCTGCTGCAAAAGACCTATTTAAAGTGTTGAAAAGCAAAGACGTCACCTTAAAGACTGAGGTCCACCTGACCCAAGCCACGGCGTTTTCAATTGCCTCACATGCACGCGAAAGCTGGACAAAGAACAAGGAAGACCAAAGCATAGCCACCTTTGAATTGTGGTGTTGGTGAAGAATACTGAATATACCATGGACTGTCAGAAGAACAAACAAATCTGTCTTGGAAGAAGTACAATCAGAATGGTCCTTAGAAGCAAGGATGGAGAGACTATGTCTCACATACTTTGGACGTGTTATCAGGAGGGATCAGTCCCTGGAGAAAGACATCATGCTTGGTAAAGTAGAGGGTCAGCGAAAAAGAGGAAGACCTTCAACAAGATGGACTGACATAGTGGCTGCAACAACAGGCTCAAGCGTAACAATGACTGTGAGGATGGCACAGGACCAGGCAATGTTTCGTTCTGTTGTACTTAAGGTTGCTAAGAGTCAGAACTGAATTGATGGCACCTAACAACAACAATAGGATACACTATGGTTTATTTATACTAAACCAAAAGAAAACCTATGGCTGTAGAGTAGATTCTGACTCATGGTGACCCCATGTGTGACAGAGTAGAACTGTGCTCTATAGGGTTTTCATTGTCTGATTTTCAGAAGTAGATCGCCAGGCCCTTCTTCCTAGTACGTCTTAGTCTGGAAGGGACACTGAAACCTGATCAGCATCACGGCAACATGCAAGCCTCCACTGAGAGATGGGTGGTGACTGCACGTGAGGTGTACTGGCCGGGAATCGAACCCTGGTCTTCCACAAGGAAGGTAAGAATTCTACCACTGAACCACCACTGCCCTTATATTTCTTTCTTAGGTTGACGAAGTAAAAGTCAGAGACTCAATGGGCTGAAACAGGGATGAGGAGTGATGTCCCTAATCTCTTTTCCTGCTGTCTCTACCACCAGTTCCCATGGGTTTCAAATGCCAGGTCTATTCTCCAAATGCCCCTCTGTTCTTCTGGCTAAATGTCCTCCCCCTGACCCTTCAAGCTCCCCCCTCTCCTAAGGATGTTAAAATCCTTCTGTTATCCCTCCTCAAGCTCCTCTTCCCTCTCCCACCCTACTTTGAGTCCTGGCCCTTCTACTACTCTGTCCATTAGTCCCACTTCCATCTGTCCATCAGCCCTGATTCCTCAAATCTCTCAGTGGCCCCATCCCCATCTATCGGGCCCCACTGTTTCCCAGGCCTTGGCCCCATTCTTGCTGACTAGCTCCACTCTCCCTCGTCCTTTCCCTGGCTCCGCCCCCTTACCAGGCAACAAGAGCAGACCTCTCTCTACCCAGAAGGTTCTCCACCCCTTCTAAGTCCTTTACCTAGACTTGGACTTTACCAGTATCCTCCCCGACTCCATCTCTGTCCAGCATGGCCCACCCCTTCCAGCTGGCTCCACCTCTCCCTACCCTTCCTATTTACAGCTGCCCCCCAACAACAACCATTTTCCTGGCCCCGCCCCCACCTTGCATATTTGTAGATGGCCCCGCCCAGCCACAACCCTTTCCATGGTCCCTTCAACACAGGCTGTGGCCCCGCCCCCACCCTTCCTATTTCCGAGTGGTCCCGCCCCCAACCAAGACTGTTGCCCCCGCCCCTTCCGGGTGACACCGCCCCTTCAGCCGGCCTGGCCTCAGGCCCTTTCCAGTCCAATAGTCTCCGGCACTCGTCTACGTTCTGTCTGGTCCCTCTCTCTCCTACGGACGCCGCCCCGCTCCTCCAAAGCTCCACAGTCCCCTTTCCATTGCCCGCGCTGACCCCTCTGCCGCCTCAGTTTCCCCCACGCTCGCTCGTCTGCAGCAACTCGGGCCCAGCGGCGCCATGGGCCTCGAGCGTTCGGCACGCGCGACACCCCAGCCCCCCAGCCCCGCTTGGGAGGCCCCACTTGCCTTGTACTGGCCCCGCGCGCCTCTCTCTGGATCCGCTCCGTGCGCGACTGCAAACCCAAATTCGCGCCACGGAATTCGCGCGCAGAGCCGAATCGAGGGGCGGAGCCCGAGAGGCGTCCGCTCCGCCTGAGGCCGCCGCTCTCGCGGAGGACGCTGGGAGTTGTAGTTCCCCAAATGGGAGGTGACCTAGAAAAGGGGGGAAGTGAGGGCGAACCCTCCCGCAGAGCACGCTGGGAAGCGGCCTGCGGTTGTGGCTGCGCGTCCGAGGGGTGACGGGCGGGGGAGAAAGCGATTCGAGGGGAAAACGCTGCGCGGGGCACGGCGGGAAGAGAGGCGGGAGACCGCGCGGGGCATCCCGGGAACGAGGGCCGGCCGGGCCTCTGCGCGGGGCATTGTGGGAGGCGAACGCCGCTCTGGGGCGGGTAGGTGAGTGGGGAGGGGTGGAAAGGGTGCACATCTGGGGGAGGGGAGAGGCACAGCTGGGTGGGACGGCTGGGATGGGAGGGGCCTCTGAGGGCGGGGCTGGGAGGGGCTGGGGAGGCGGGAGCCGACTGGAAGAGGCTGAACGAAGTAGGAGGGAGGCGCGGCTGGACGTGGGGAAGCATCTGGGGTGAATAAGCCCGTTTGGATGGGGGGATATTTCCAAACGAGAACACACATCTGGGGAGGACGGCGGCCGTAGGGAGGAAGATGAAGTCCCAGCTAGAGTGGGGGTTGGGGTGGGGAGGAAGCCACAGATGAATATTGTGGGGAGAATTGGCCACGGTGGATGGGGCACACACCTGTAGGTGAAGGGTCCGTAACTGGCATATCTGGAGATGTGAACATCTCTGGGAAGCAGGGTCCACAGCTGGATGCGGGGGCATAGAGGGGTCACGTTTGGGAGGGGGCGCCAGCTACATACTGGAGACAAATCTGGGGAGTAGAGACCCACAGGTGCACGACGAACATCAAGGGGATCAGGGGTCCCTGACAGTGTGGGGAGCACATCTGGAGATGGGGCACTTTGAGAAGGGGCACAGCTGGATGTGGAGCTAGTGGGGTTATGGCCTAGTGGAGACACATTGAGGGGGACCCCAGCTGGAAGAGGGCACGTGGGGATTACTACCACGTATAGGAAGCGCGTAGGACGCACATCTAGGGAGGAGGAGGCCTCAACTGGAAGTTGGGTACACGTTTGAAGAGCTGTCCACAGCTAAGCTTAAGGATATTTTGGGAGAGGGTCCTCCAGCTGGACCTGGGGGTCACATCTAGGGAGGAGGGGACCACAGTGGGATTGGGATGAGGATGACAGCCCCCGATCGTCCCAGGGGATGGGGGGCGGGGTCACGTATGGCCAAAGAAGGGGAGAGAAACAGGTGCACCCAGCCCCTAACCCCACCTGGGTAGAGGCACTAGCACCGAAGAGGTAGGCCGAGACTGGAGGAAGTGGGATACCCTAAGGTGGGGTGGATCTGATATCTAGGTGTCCCTCCTCCCCAACTCAGGTGCCCCAGAATGGAGCGGCTGGATCCCCCACCAGGCACAGCGGTGGGGCAAGAGGAGCAGGAACTGCGCCAGCGGGCCTTCTTCTCGTGGGCCGAATTCAGCCGCTTCTTCGACGCATGGTGTCAGCAGCGGCTGGCGCTCTTCTTCGTCAAGAGCTCCATGCACCTGGCGCGCTGCCGCTGGGCCAGCGCGCCTCCGCTCTACACACTCATCGATGTGCTCAAGTACAGCTATGTGCGGCTCGTGTGCAAGGACGTGCGCGCGCCCAGCCGGCCCGCCGTGGGGTGCGTGAGCCTGAGCCACCGCCCCGCTGGGGGAGGGAAACGGGTCCAGAGGTGGGCTGAGAGTCCCCACCCAGCCATGGGAGGGAGAGCAGCAGACCAAGACACTTGCAGAGAGGTGCAGAGAGACGAGGAAACTTAAATTCTAGGGAGACAAAGACACAAGACAAAAAAAAAAAAAAAAAATCAAACCCTTTGCTATGGAGTCAATTCCAACTCATTAGGACCCTATAGGATAGAGTAGAGCTGCCCCATGGGGTTTTCAAGGCTATAATATGTATGGAAGCAGACTGCCACATCTTTCTACTGAGGTGGCTCGTGAATTCAAACCTGACCTTTTGGTTAGCAGCCGCGCTTAACCACTGCACCACTGCGTCGCTAGGAATCCTGAGACACAGGAAATTGAGGGCAAAAGCCAACGCCCAAGTGAGAGATAGTGGACCTACTTACAGGCTTTAATAGAGACCCATAGAGAGGTGGAGAAAGAGTAAGATGGACACGCACACCCCACAGACAGGAAAAAAGACACAAAATTCCAGAAACATGGAGACATGGAGCCAGAGACACCAGAACAAGCCAGAAAAACTGGAGGAGAGCCAGGTTTTGCACATATAGAAAGAGAACAGAAGAGTGGGGATACTCAGCTGCCGAGAAAGGTATGGGGACAGAGATAGAAAAAGATCCACCCATCCAGTAAATGCAGGGCCAGCCCTATGCTGGGTGCTGAGCGTATGGGGGGAGGGTGGAACAGAGTGGGGGAAGGAAGATACAATGTCCCTGCCTTTCTGGAACTTTCAGACTGGACAGGAAGACTGACATTAAAGGAACAAGCTCACAAATAGTTCCCTACAACTGCATAATGCTCCAAAAAACAAAGAGCAGGTGAGAAATCAAAGACAGCTGGGAAACATGGCCAGGTGGGTGGCCAGAGATATTTTAATTGATGCTGGTTTTAAAACCAGTTAACCAGTTGCCATTGAGTAGACTCTGACTCATATATGTCAGAGTAGAACTGTGCTCTACAGTGTTCTCAATGGCTGATATTTTTGGAAGTAGATTGCCAGGCCTTTCTTCCAAGGTGCCTCTAGATGGGCTTGAACTGCCAACCTTTTGGTTAGCAGCCAAGTGCTTTAAGCATTTGCACCACCCAGGGACCCCTGGGTGACACAGGAGGCTTGTGATTGGCTGCTAATCTAAAGGTTGGTGGTTCAAACCACCCAACCACTCCTCAGAAGAAAGGCCTGGTGATCTGTTTCCATAAAGATTACAGCCAAGAAAACTGTATGGAGCAGTTCTACTTTGTAACACATGAGGTTGCCACTAGGCAGAATCAACTTGCCGGCAACAGGTTTTTAATTTTAAAACAGGAACTTTCCCCTGGAACATTTCTGGCTTCTCTTGGAAGTTAGGAAGGGGTAGAGCCCTCATTAGCATGTAGCAGGTAGCTGACCCCTTTAGACAGAGCATTGGCGGTCAAGTTAGCGCCAGACCCCACCATTCTCTGTTGCCTCGTACTTGTCAGCGTCACATCCTTGTTTTGCCTGCCTGGCCCCTGTAGATGCATGAGTTTGAGACCCTCGATTGGGGAGCCATAAATGAGAGTGGAGTGTTTAAGAACATGGGCTCTGCCTTCAGGCTGCCTGAGATGGGCTTCACTGCTTCCTGGGTTGGTGTCTTTGGGCAACGGACTTCACATCTTCAAGCCTCAGTTTTTTCCTCTCTGAAATGGGGTGATTGCAGTGCCTGCCTGGTGGGAGGCTGTGGTGAGGTCACAGAGAGATCATGCACAGGAAGGCACTTACTCACGTGCCTGGAACATGAGGTGACTTGGTGGGTGGTAGCTGTTACAGGACTCAGGAGCACAGACTATGGAGCCAGCGGCCCAGGTGCAAGCCGCAGCTCCCCTGCTTATGAGCTGGTGATGTTCAGCAAGTGACTTCGCCTCTCTGGGCCTCAGTTTCTTCATTTGGAAAATGGGGGAAATATAATAATGTTGCTCTTTGGACATGTTATCAGGAGGGACCACTGCCTGGAGAAGGCATCATGCATGGTAAAGTAAAGTGTCAGCGAAAAAGAGGAAGACCCTTAAGGATATGGACTGACATAGTGGCTGCAACAGTGGGCTCAAGCGTATTGTGAGGATGGTGCAGGACTGGGCAGTGTTTTCTTCTGTTGTACGTAGGGTAGCTATGAGTTGGAACTGACCGGAGGGCACCTAACAACAACACTGATATGGCCTCATTAACATGACAAAGAAAACCATATTATAACCATAGGTATGTTGTTGTGTACCATGGAGTCAATTCTGACTGATAAAGACCCTATAGGGCAGAGTAGAACCGCTCCATAGTGTTTTCTAGGCTGTAAGCAACACTGGTAGTGCAGTGGTTAAGTACTCAGCTCCTAACCAAAAGGTCAGCGCTTCAAACCCACCAGCCACTCTGCAGGAGAAAGCTGTGGCAGTCCTTGGAAACCCTATGGGACGATTCTACCCTGTTCTATAGGGTCTCTATGCGTCATAGTTGACTTGACAGCAACTGGTTTGGTTTGTTTGTTTTCTTAATATTTACCAGAGCAAATTGACAGGTCTTTTCTCCAGCAGAGCAGCTGGTGAGTTCGAACAGCCAACCTTTTGGTTTGTAGCCGAGCAATTAACTATTGCACCACCAGGACTCCTTACCACGGGTATGTTGTTGTGGCTAGGTGCTGTCAAGTCAGTTCTGACTCATAGCAATCCCACATACAGCAGAATGAAACACTGCCCTGTCCTGTGCCATCCTCACAATTGTTATGTTTTCTCCCATTGTTGCGGCCACTGTGTCAATCCATCTCGTTGAGAGTCTTCCTCTTTTTCTCTCTCTCCACTTTACAAATGTGATGTCCTTCTCCAGGGATTGGTACCTCCTAATAACGTGTCCAAAGTATGTGAGACTAAGTCTCACCATCCTTGCTTCCAAGGAGCATTCTAGCTGTACTTCTTCCAAGACAGATTTGTTTGTTCTTCTGGCAGTCCATGGTATATTCAATATTCTTCGCCAACACCATAATTCAAAGACATCAATTCTTCTTCGGTCTTCCTTATTCATTGTCCAGCTTTTGCATGCATATCAGGTAATTGAAAATACCATGGCTTGGCTCAGGTCCTCAAAGTGACATCTTTCTTTTGAACTCTTTAAAGAAGGCTTTTGCAGCAGATTTGCCCAACGTAATACGCCATTTGATTTCTTGACTGCTGCTTCCATGGGCGTTGACTGTGGATCCAAGTGAAGTGAAATCCTTGACAAATTCAGTATTTTCTCCATCAATCATGATGTTGCTTATTGGTCCAGCTGTGAGGATGTTAGTTTTCTTTTGGTTGAGCTGCAATCCATACTGAAGGCTGTGGTCTTTGGTCTTCATCAGTAAGTGCTTCAAGTCCTCTTCACTTTTAGCAAGCAAGGTCATGTCATCTGCATAAGGCAGGTTGTTAATGAGTCTTCCTCCAATCCTGATGCCCCTTTCTTCTTCATATAGTCTAGTTTCTCAGATTATTTGCTCAGCATACAGATTGAATTAGTATGGTGAAAGACCACATGTATAGGGGTTAGGATTTACAACACATATTTTTTGGGGACAGAATTCAGTCCATAACAGCAGGTGATGGAGAGAGTGAGTTTGGGCCTGTTGAGTGGGTGGACAGCAAGGTTGTCCCTGGATGGGGACCCAGGGATGGAGGTGGTTGATGTGCCAATGTGGGCACGATAATGCTGGGGCCCATCATTTCTGAGCTTCCTTTCCCCTCTGATGCTCAAGGGAGACCTCCACAGCATCACAGCCCAGGGATAACCCATGGGCTGAGATCCCAGACTGGAGAAGGTCATGTACAAGGAAAGGTGTGTATGTCACAGGAAGGGCGTCAAGCTTGAGATTAGCAGCAGGGCTTTGAACCGGTTCGAAACAGTTCAGTCATGGCTGACAGAAACAAGGGCAACATGAGTGTTGCATAGTAACCAGATCCCTCCCCCATCACATTTTGACCCAGCTAGGAAACAGGCAGCGGTGACCTGCTCAAAGATGGCAGCTGACCGGGCAGCTTTGAATGTGTGTCACTCTACACAATCCTGCAAATAATCCAATCTCCCGTGCCAGGCTCCCGAAGCTTTCTCTTGATGTAGTGTGAAACTTTAAGCTGAGGCACAGAGAGGTTAAAGAACTCTCCCAAGATAACACAGCTGCTAAGAGGAGAAAGCAGGATTTGGATCCACACAGCACATGCTTTTAACCACCACCCTGTGTCTTCCCTCTCTTTCTGCCTCCCCTTCTTTCTCTCCTTCCCCCCACCCCACGTTTTTTATTTAAATCATGATTATCAATATGAGAGTTGAATGTGCAGGCATCCTGAAGAGTTTTCAGTCCTAGATACCAGCCTGTTTGCCCATTTATCCAAGAGATTGTTTTTGACTACCTACTATGTGCAGAGGAGCCCTGGTGGCACAGTGATTAAGATCTCAGCTGCTAACCGAAAGCTCAGCGGTTCAAACCCACCACACATTCTGTGACAGAAAAGATGTGGCAGACTGCTTCCTTAAAGATTTACAGCCTAGGAACCCCTGTGGGGCAGTTCTCCTCTGGCCTATAGTCACTATGAGTCAGAATTGTCTCAACAGCAATAGTTTACTACATGCAGGGTGTTGGGTTTCAGATGCTGGGGTTTCAGTGGGGAGCTTCCATTCTAGGGGGCCAGATGAGCATCCATCAAGACATAACTCCAGTGTATGACAGAATGAGCCCTAGCCAGGGGATGGTCAGGGAAGTCTTCCTGAAGGAGGTGACACTGGTGCTGAGGCCTGAAGGATGAGTAGGAGTTAACTGTGAAACAAAGAGAGAAGAATATTTCATGAAGAAGGAAAGAACTTGTAGTATGTTGGTGGCAGTGGAAATGGCAAAAACTGGGTGGTTTAGAGAGGCTTAGAAGGCAAAAAGGTCTCTGGATAGCACAAACGGTTTGCACTTAACTACTAACCTAAAAAGGATCCCCGGTGGCACAGTGGTTAAAGCATTCGGCTGCCAACCAGGTGCTTGATGGTTCCAACCCACCAGCCGCTCCACGGGAGAAAGATGTGGCAGTCTGCTTTCTATAAAGATTACAGCCTTGGAAACCCTGTGGGGCAGCTCTACTCTGTCCTATAGGGTTGCTATGAGTCAGAATTGACAACACCACCACCACTAACCTAAAGGTTGGTGGTTCAAACCTACCCAGTGGCGTGTCGGGAGACAGGCCTGATGATCTGATCTTGTAAAGATCATAGGCAAGAAAACCCTATGGGGCAGTTCTGCTCTGTAACACATGGGGTCACCATGTGTCAGAATCCATTCAACGGCAATAAGGGTTTTTCATTTGTTTAGAAGGCAAAATAGACAGGACTTGGTGGCAGATGGTTTTGATGGAATTGGAGGGGAGAGGTGTATCCCTGAGACGGTGTGCCTGGGTGTCTGGGTTACATGGTACAATTCAGTCATTCCCTCACCAAATTTTTATTGAGCACCTACTAGGTGCCAGGTGCTGTTGTGGATGCTGGGGATACCACAAGGAACAAAACAGACAAAAATCCCTGCTCTCATGAAGTTTTCATTTAGGGGTAAGTGGCATTATTCCCAGAGATTTTTGTTGTTGGATGCCATCAAGTCTATTTCAACTCTTAGTGACCCCATGTGACATAGTAGAACTGCCCCATAGGGTTTCCTATCCTATAGGGTCGCTATGAGTTGGAATCGACTCAATGGCAATAGATTTTTTTGTTTTGTTTTTGGAATATTTATGGGAGCAGATTGCCAGGTCTTTTCTTCTGTGGAGCAGCTGTCTGGGTTCAAACCACCAACTTTTCAGTTAGCAGCCGAATGCTTAACTGTTGCACCACCAGGGCTCCTTGGACAGTTTATATTACAGGAGTTGGCAAACTACAAGACTTGTCAACCTGTGGCCCGCTTTTGTAAATAAACTTTTATTGGCATACAGCCACACCCATTCATTTACTGCATTGCATTCATAATATAGTAATAGAATATATTTACTATCTGGCCCTTCACAGAAAAATTATGCCAACCCCTGCTCTATAAGCATAAAGTCTGCCCCCTGCCCCCAAATTCCGATATTACCCTGCAACGGAAAAATACTAAACCCCTTTGTCAATTTGTATATTATTATCAAGGAAGTTCGGTTGTGCGTAGGGTCTCTAAGTGTCGGAACCGACTTGATGGCGCCTAACAATGGCAACAACATCAAGGAAGTACATCTGATTTTTCTCCCCTTTTCTATTTTTTACAATACTGATTTTAACTTCTTAAATTGATTTCATGTAATGAACTATGCAGGTCTCTGGGTGGTGCAAACAGTTTGCACTGGACTGCTAACCTAAAGGTTGATGGTTTGAACACACTCAGCAGCCCTGTGGAAGAAAGGCCTAGTGATCCGCTTCCATAAAGTTCAAACCCATTGTAGTTGAGTCAACTCTGACTCCTAGCAACCCTATACATATATATATGTTGTTGTTAGGTGCCATTGAGTTGGTTCCAACTCATAGCAACCCTATGTACAACAGAATGAGACACTGCTTGGTCCTGTGCTATCCTCATAATTGCTGTTATGCTTAAGCCCATTGTTGCAGCTACTGTGTCAGTCCATCTCGTTGAGGATCTTCCTCTTCTTCACTGACCCTCTACTTTACCAAGCATGATGTCCTTTTCCAGGGACTGGTCCCTCCTGATAACATGTCTAAAGAACGTGAGACATAGTCTTGCCATCCTTGCTTCTAAGGAGCACTCTGACTGTACTTCTTCGAAGACAGATTTGTTTGTTCTTTTGGCAGTCCATTCAATATTCTTCTCCAACACCACAATTCAAAAGCATCAACTCTTCTTCATTCTTCCTTATTTATCGTCCAGCTTTCACATGCATATGAGGCAATTGAAAACACCATGGCTTGGGTCAGGTGCACCTTAGTCTTCAAGGTGACATTGTTGCTTTTCAACACTTTAAAGAGATGTTTTGCAGCAGATTTTCCCAGTGCAATGCATCTTTTGATTTCTTGACTGCTGCTTCCATGGGTATTGATAGTGGATCCAAGTAAAATGAAATCTTTGACAACTTCAATCTTTTCTCTGTGTATCATGATGTTGCTTATTGGTCCAGTTGTGAGGATTTTTGTTTTCTTCGTGTTGACGTGTAATCCATACTGAAGGCTGTGGTCTTTGATCTTCATCAGTAAATGCTTCAAGTCCTCTACACTGTCAGCAAGCAAGGTCGTGTCATCTGCATAACGCAGGTTGTTAATGAGTCTTTCTCCAATCCTGATGTCCCATTCTTCTTCATATAGTCCAGCTTCTTGGATTATTTGCTCAGCATACAGATTGAATAGGTATGGTGAAAGGATACAACCCTCATGCACACCTTTCCTGACTTTAAACCATGCAGTATCCCCTTGTTCTGTCCGAACGACTGCCTCTTGGTCTAAGTACAGGTTCCTCATGAGCCCAATTAAGTGTTCTGGAATTCCCATTCTTTGCAATGTTATCCATAATTTGTTATGATCCACACGGTCAAATGGCTTTGCATAGTCAATAAAACACAGGTAAACATCTTTCTGTCATTCTCTGCTTTCAGCCAGGATCCATCTGACATCAGCAATGATATCCCTCGTTCCACGTCCTCTTTTGAAACTGGCTTGAATTTCTGGCAGCTCCCTGTCGATATACTGCTGCAGCTGCTTTGAATAATCTTCAGCAAAATTTTACTTGTGTGTGATATTAATGATATTGTTTGACAATTTCCACATTCGGTTGAATCACCTTTCTTGGGAACAGGCGTAAATATGGATCTCTTCCAGTCGGTTGGCCAGGTAGCTGTCTTCCAAATTTCTTAGCATAGACAAGTGAGCACTTCCAGTGCTGCATCCGTTTGTTGAAACATCTCAGTTGGTATTCCATCAATTCCTGGAGCCTTGTTTTTTGCCATTGCCTTCAGTGCAGCTGGGACATCTTCCTTCAGTACCATTGGTTCCTGATCATATGCTACCTCCTGAAATGGTTGAATGTCAACCAATTCTTTTTGGTATAGTGACTGTGTATTCCTTTCATCTTCTTTTGATGCTTCCTGCATCGTTTAATATTTTCCCTGTAGAATCCTTCAGAATCCTTCAGTACTGCAACTCGAGGCTTGAATTTTTTCTTCAGTTCCTTCAGCTTGAGAAATGCCATGTTCTTCCCTTTTGGTTTTCTACCTCCAGGTCTTTGCACGTGTTGTTGTAATACTTTACTTTTGTCTTCTTTAGTCACCCTTTGAAATCTTCTGTTCAGCTCTGACTTAATCATTTCTTCCTTTTGCTTTAGCTACTCAACGTTCAAGAGCAACTTTCAGAGTCTCTTCTGACATACATTTTTGTCTTTTCTTTCTTTTCTGTCTTTTTAATGACCTCTTGCTTTCTTCATGGATGATGTCCCTGTTGTTATTCCACGACTTGTCTGGTCTTCAGTCATAAGTGTTGAACGCATCAAATCTACTCTTGAGATGGTCTCTAAATTCAGGTGGGATATACTCAAGGTCATACTTTGGCTCTCGTGGACTTGTTCTAATTTTCTTCAGCTTCAACTTGAACTTGCATATGAGCAATTGATGGTCTGTTTCTCAGTCAGTCCCTGGCCTTGTTCTGACTGATGCTATTGAGCTTTTCCGTCGTCTCTTCCCACAGATGTAGTCGAATTGATTCCTGTGTATCCTATCTGGCGAGGTCCATGTGTATAGTCGCCATTTATGTTGTTGAAAAAAGGTATTTGCAATGAAGAAATCACCGGTCTTGCAAAATTCTATCATGCAATCGCTGGCATCGTTTCTATCATGAAGGCCATATTTTCCGACTACCGATCCTTCTTTGTTTCCGACTTTCGCATTCCCATCACCAGTAATTATCAACGCATCCTGATTTCATGTTTGATAAATTTCACACTGCAGAAGTTGGTAAAAAAATCTTCAATTTCTTCATCTTTGGCCTTAGTGATTGGTGCATAAATTTGAATAATAGTCGTATTCATTGATCTTCCTTGTAGGTGTATGGATATTAGCCTATCACTGGCAGCATTGTCCTTCAAGACAGATCTTGAAATGTTCTTTTGACAACGATACAGTATGATGCTTATGTTAGTTTTCTATAGCCACTGTAACAAATTACCACAAATGTAGTAGCTTAAAACACACTTTTATTATCTTACGGTTCTGGAGGTCAGAAGTTTGACATGGGTCTTGCTAGGCTAAAATCCAGGTTTCAGCAGGGCTGTGTTCAGAAGAAGGCTCTAGGGGAGAATCTGTTGGTTGCCTTGTCATGCTTCTAGAGGCTGCTTGCATTCCTTGGGTTGTGGCCCCTTCCTCCAACTTCAAAGCCAGCAGCATAGTATCTTCCAGTCTTTCTAATTCTGACCCTCCTGCCTCCCTCTTCCACTTATAAGGACCCTTGTGATGACATTGGGCCCACCCAGATAATCCAGGCTATTCTTCTCATCTCAAAATCCTTAATTTAATAGAGTTCCCTAGGCCATAATTTTTACGGGAGCAGATTGCCAGGTTTTTGTCCCGCAGAGCAGCTGGTAGGTTCAAACCACCAACTTTTCATTTAGTAGCTGAGGACTTTAACCATTGTGCCACCAGGGCTTCTCTGAATATCTTTGAAAAAACCCAAACCAAACCCATTGCCATCGAGTCGATTTCAACTCATAACAACCTTGTGTGACAGAGTGGAACTGCCTGATAGGGTTTTCAAGGCTGTAATCTTTCAGAAGCAGACCGCCACATCTTTCTCCTGTGGCGCAGCTGGTTGGTTTGAACCACTGACCATTTGGTTAGCAGCTAAGCTCTGAACCACTGCACCACCAGGGCTCCTTTTGGGTATCTTTGGGGGGGCCATTGTTCTGCCTACCACAGTGCTATTTACACAAAGATTTTCTAAGTAAACTTTTTTAGTGTGATATATGTACAGAAAAGTACACACGTGTACACGTGCAACTTGATGAATTTTCACAAAATAAAATACGTATGTAACCAGCACCGAGAACAAGAAACAGAACACCCCCAGCCCCAAGAAGCCCCACTTGTGCCCTCTCCTAGGGTTAACTACTCAAGGGTAGCAACTCTGCAGTCTTTTAACAGCATAGGCTAGTTTTGTCTGTTTTTGTTTGAACTTCACATAAATGGGAATCACACAGTGTGTTCTCGTTTATGTCTGGCTTCTTTCACACTGTGTTTGTGAGATTTGTCCACCTTGTTAGGGATAGTAACGGTTTGCTCATTCTTACTGTTGATTGGTGTTTTAGGAATATGTCACAATTTCTTTTCCTACTCTATTGTTGGATATTTGAGTTGTTTCAAGTATGTGGCTAAAATGAACAGTGCTGCTATGAACATTCTAGTATATGTCTTTAGGTGTCCATATGTATGCATTTATCTTGAGTGGAATTGCTGGATCACAGGAGAGGCGTATGATCAGCCTTAGTATCTACTAAAACTGCCACACAGTTTTCCAAAGTGATTGTACCATTTTACACTCCCATCAACAATGTGTGAGAGTTCCAGTTGCTCCAGTTTCATCAACACTTGATATTATCAGTCCATTCTGGTGGGTGTGTAGTGGTATTTCCTTAGGGTTCTGATTTGTATTTCTGTGATGACTAATGAGTCTGAGCACCTTTTCATGTATACAAAGTTTTCAAACATAGAAGCATACCCTACATATTTTATGGATGCATAAAAACATATGTGAGGATGATAAATACCCAGTTTTGTGGCTACCTCTGGGGAAGAAAGGAGGGGAGTTTGTTGGGGCAGGGTTCACAAGAGGACCTCAACTTGTTATGTTGTTGTTGCTAAACCAGAGGTGGATGCAGAAGTATCTGAAATATTTTATTTCCTAAAAATTTTTGAGGTAAATATAATAAAAAGTCCATTCAATTTTGATAAAGCTGTGAGTAGAGGAAACGGAATTACAGCATTTACAACACTGTACTTAAATGCTTTACATATGTCAACTCTTTTAATCCTAAAAATGATCCTATGAGAAAGGTATTATTATTATTACCCCCTTTTAACATATGATGTGCCATATGATTTGTGCCCTAGGTGGCACAAATGGCTTGCAATGGTCTGCTAACTTAAAGGTTAGCGGTTCAAACCCACTCAGCAGCACCATGAAAGAAAGGCCTGGTGAACTGTTTTCATAAAGATAACAGCCAAGAAAACCTTATGGAGCACTTCTTCTTTGTAAACACATGGGGTTGCCATGAGTCAGAATGGACTCCAGGGCAATGGGTTTGGTTTTTAGTGTTAACATATGAGGAAACTGAGCAACAGGGACTTTAAGTAACTTGCCCAAGATCACACAGCCAGCATATTCCTGAGAGCCTATCTACTCTTTCTCTATGCTGGAAACAAATTCTTAATTTAAACAAAAAGAGAGAGAGAAAAGGAAGAAGAGGGCAGACAGCTAGGGGATATGACGGCGGCGGTGGTCATTCCTCCTGCAGGCCCCCCCAGCCAGGCTGTCCGGCCTTCATCATCGTCAAGCTGAGCCCGCTGCGGGACCGCCTCGTGGTGACCGAGTGCCAGCTGACCCACTCGCACCCCGCCTGCCCGCTCGAGTTCGCCTACTACTTCCGCCCGGGCCACCTGCTAGCCAACGCCTGCCTACCGGTGCGCACCACCAACAAGATCTCCAAGCAGTTCGTGGCCCTGGCCGACGTGCGCCGTCTGCTCTCCTACTGCAAAGGCCGCGACCACGGCGTCCTAGACGCTCTCCACGTGCTTGAGGGGCTCTTCCACACGGACCCCGAGGCCAAGGTGGGGTCTCGGGAGAGGCAGGACAGGGGCGGGGGAGACATACTCGGAAGACTTGCGGGTCATTCATTCATTCATTCATCCCTCCACTCATCCGTCTGCTGCTTTCATTCATTTTTTCATCCAGTCATCCATTCAGTAAGTACTTTTTGAGTGCCTACTGGGTGCCAGACACTGGGGATGCAGCATCAACAAGACAGACATGGACCTTGCCGTCAGAGAGTTCATCTTGTAGAGCAGCGTTGCCCCGTAGAGCTTTCTGCCCTGATGGAAATCTATGATTCTGAGCTGTCCGATGTGGTAGCCACCAGCTACGTGTGGCTATTAAGCACTTGAAATGTGGCATGTGTGCCACTGAAAAACTGAATTTTTTATTTAATTAATTCTGGTTTCGTTTTTAATGAATTCAAGTCTATTTAATTTTTTATTGTGGTGAAAATATGCACAACAAAACATCTGCCAATTTGCCAATTTATTTTTAATTAATTAAAATGTAAATAGGCACATATGGCTAGTGGCTACTGCAGAGTTCCAGTGGGAGAAACCAACAATAGACTGATACATCCAAATGTGATATAATGTCAGTAGGGTTGACTGACACATCCAAATGTGATATAATGTCAGTAGGGTTGGGTGACACATCCAAATGTGATATAATGTCAGTAGGGTTGACTGACACATCCAAATGTGATATAATGTCAGTAGGGTTGACTGACACATCCAAATGTGATATAATGTCAGTAGGGTTGGGTGACACATCCAAATGTGATATAATGTCAGTAGGGTTGACTGACACATCCAAATGTGATATAATGTCAGTAGGGTTGGGTGACACATCCAAATGTGATATAATGTCAGTACGGTTGGGTGCAAGGAGCCCCGGCGGCATGATGGTTAAGCACTAGGCTGCTAACCAAAAGGGTGGCAGTTCTAACCTACCCAGCAGCTCCCCAGGAGAAAGACCTAGTGATCTGCTCCCGTAAAGATTTTTGTTGTTAGGTGCCGTCAACTCATAGCAACCCTGTGTACAACAGAAGAAAACACTGCTCGATCTTGCACCATACTTGCAACCGTTGCTATGTTTGAGCCCATGTTGCAGCCACTGCGTCAGTCCATCTCCTTGAGGGTCTTCCTCTTTTTTGCTGACCCTCTACTTTACCAAGGATGATGTTCCTCTCTAGAGACTGGTTCCTTCTGATAACGTGTACAAAGTAGGTGAGATGAAGTCTCGCCATCCTTGCTTCTAAGGAGCATCTAGCTGTACTTCTTCCAAGACAGGTTTGTTCGTTCTTCCTGGCAGTCCATGGTATAGTCAATGTTCTTCGCCAACACCATAATTCAAAGGTGTCAATTCTTCTTCTATCTTCCTTATTCATTGTCCAGCTTTCACATACATCCATAAAGATTACAGCCTAGGAAACCCTATGGGGCAGTTCTGCTTTGTCACATGGGGTTGTCATGAGTGCAAATCGACTCAATGGCACCCAGCAACAACAACAACAAGAGTTGGGGGCTAGGAAGAAGAGGATCTGAAGTGATGGAAGGTGCTATTTTTCAAAAATCTTTTTTTTTTTTAAATTGAAGTATAAACCAGAAAAACTAAACCTGTTGCCGTTGAGTCGATTCTGGCTCATAGCAACCTTTTGGACAGAGTAGAACTGCCCCATAGAGTTCCCAAAGAGCACCTGGTGGATTCAAACTGCCGACCTTTTGGTTAGCAGCCGTAGCACTTAACCAGTATGCCACCAGGGTTTCCAACTGAAGTATACATACAGAAAATATACAGATGATAAGTGAACAACCTGATGAATGCTGGCAAAGTGAAAACATCCATACCCACCACTCAGATCAAGGATTAGAAGAGAGGGTGCTGTGTTGCATATAATGTGATGGAGTCACGAGTTTTATAAAGGAGAATATCATGAGGGCTTGGAGAGTGACTTTTGTAACCCACTGCCACTGAGTGGATTCTGACTCATAATGACCCTGTAGGACAGAGTAGAACTGCCCCGTAGGGTTTCCAAGGCTGTCATCTTTACAGAAGCAGACCGCCACATCTTTCTCCTGTGGAGCAGTTGATAGGTTCCAACTGCCGACCTTTCTGGTAGCAGCTGAACACTTAACCACTGTGCCACCAGGGCTCCTTGTGACTGTTATAGAGCGGGCTATTTTAATTTCATTAAGTCATTGGGTGGTACAAATAGTTAAGCACTTGCCTACTAGCTGAAAGGTTAGCGGTTTGAACCCATCCGAGGTGCCTCAGAAGAAAGACCTGGCAATCTGCTTCCGGAAGGTCACAGTCACTGAAAACTCTATGGAGCACAGTTCTACTCTGCACACATGGGGTCACCATGAGTTGGAGTCAACTCAACAGCAACTAACAACAACAATTTTAATTTAAGTGGTCAGGAAAGGTCTCTCTAAGAACATGTTGGAGCCAAAGAGAACTGAATGGAGGAATTGTGTCATCTGGGGGGAGAGAGGTCTGGGCAAAGGGAACAGCCAGTGTAAAGGCCCTGAGGCTGCAGCCAGCTTGGTGTGTTGGAGGAATAGTGAGAATGCTGCTCCCCAGGAGGAATCTTCCTGTGGTTTTGCTCCAATTTCAGGTCTGGGGTAAAAGGGAGAAGAACTGCTTTCTCCTTCTGGCTGTGCCTTTGTCTCCTACATGGAAGAGGCCCCAACTCAGGGTGGAGCCGAGATGTGAAGGCTGGAGCGCTCTCCCTTTCTCATGCCCAGTAAACCATCCCTGATTCAAGCCGCAAACCCAAGCCCAGCCATCTCTGAAAGAAACTTCCCTTCCTGCCCCGTTTTCCTTTCTCCACACATAATATTGATGATAATTTTAGCTAACATTTATCAAGCACTTAGTATGTGGCAGGCTACCCTAAGTGCTTTACACATCTTCATTCGTGTAAATCTCACCAGAGTATTAATGGGGAGTCCACCATTCTCATGCACATTTTACAAAGGAGGAAACTGAAGCACAGAGAGGTCAAGTAACTGGCCTGAGGTCACACAGCTATTTAATGATAGAGCTGGGCTTCAAACCCCACATAGTCTGGATCCAGGGCCACGCTCTTCACCACTCAGCTATTTCCCAGTTTGGAGATGAGGTTTGTGCCCCTCCCCACCAGTTCCGGCTTCTTGAGGGTTGAGGGCTGAGCCCAGGTCAGTTTGCTGCTTTGTAAAATGGGCGCACAACACACACACACACACACACACACACACACACCTCACCCCACACAGTAGTATAACATACACACTTGTCTTCCCTGAGCTATTAATTGTTATACATTGTCTGCTGTTAAGTGAATAAGCCTTAGCGGCTCTGCGCTTGGAAACATCCTACATAGAGTTGCCCCAGTGAGAAGCACCTCATTCATAAATTAAGCCTTCCATGTAAAGGGACTATCCTTTTAACTTCCATTTTGGAGGCTGTTTTGGAATTTAGGTGAAACCAAGTTTGGCTCCAAGGACTGGATTTTGGCTTACATTAATACTTTTTAAAGAAATGAGGATGCAGTTCTGGAAAACCAAGAGACAGAGACCAGAGAAAAAGTTATTGTTGGTTTTAAAAATATATATATTAAATATTTATTTTTTTGAATACGGAATACATTCACGGGGTTCTAAATTCAAAAGGTACAAGGGTATATGGTGAAAAGCCACCTTGTCACCTCCTGTCCCCCAGGTCCCCTCCTCAGAGACAGCTAGTGTTATCAGTTACTTATACAGTAAAACCTGCAAAAGCTGGAACCTGTGTTGGAGAAACCTGTCAGAGAAGGAAAACTCAATTATTTTCCACTAATAGAAAGTGATAGAAAAGTGGTAAGACTGCACCCTGTCAAAGGCAGAAAACTTGAAAGACCTGGAAAAACAAAGCAGTCCTGTCGAGTTCCGGCTCTCACAGGTTTCACTGTTTATCTTTCCAGAGGTAATCTGTGACCCAGCATTGTCCAATAGAACTTTCTGCAGTAATGGAAATGTTCTTTATCTGCACTGTTCAATACGGTAGTGTCATGTGGCTATTGAGCGCTTGAAATGTGTCTAGTGTGACTGAGGAACTGAACTTTCTATTTTATTCGAGTGGTACAAATGGTTAACGCACTCAGCTGCTAAACGAAAGGCTGGAGGTTTGAGTCCACCCAGTGGCATCTCAGAAGAAAGGCCTGGTGATCTACTTCTGAAAAATCAGCCATTGAAAATCCTATAGAGCACAGTTCTATTCTGACGCATGTGGGGTCAGCATGAGTCAGAATTGACTTGATGGCCACATTTTTTTTTTAAAAATAGTAACAGCTAGAAACTTGATTTTATTTGTATTGATAGGTACCAAAAAGCTTTATATACACTCTGGCTGTGCCATTTACTGGTTGTGGGACATCCAACAAGTTACAAGGAAGTTATTTAACTTCTCTGAGCCTTAGTTTCTTCATCTGTGAAATAGGGATGATAACAGATACTACTTCATAGGGTTGTTAGAGATGCTGTGTGAGGATTAAATGTGTGTGTGTGTGTGTGTGTGAAGACTTGGAACAGTAGTGTCTGGCAGGTAGGAAGCCCCATATGTGTTAATTGTTTAGCTGTTAGATCCCTGAGTGGCGCAAATGGTTTGTTCTCGACTACTAACCTAAAGGTTGGTGGTTCGAACCCACCCAGCAGTGCCACAGAAGAAAGGCCTGGCAACATGCTTCTGTAAAGATTACAGCCAAGAAAACCCTATGGAGTGCAGTTCTACTCTGATGCACATGGGTCACCATGAGTCAGAATCAACTCGATGGCAATGGGTTTGAGGTTTTGTTTTTGAAAGCAAAAACAAAGTTTTATTCGGCATATATTCAAAAGGCAAAAGTGCGAAAAGGGACCCGCATGCTGCCATAGCAATGTCTGCCCAAGTCCAAGGAGATATCACAGAACAGACAAATGTGGGAAAACAGACAAGCATGCTGCCACAGCCATGTCTGCCTGAGTCCGAAGAATATTACAGAATAGGCAAGAATGGGAAAACGGACAAGCATGCTGTGAGGTTTTGTTTTGTTTTTAGCTGTTATTTTTATTCTGTCAATTTATTCTTCAGGACAATCTGTGGAGAATAGTGTCATTCTGATCACGTGGAAAAGGAAGGACGTGTGTTCACACACAGGAAGAGGTGTGGATGGAAGGTGTTAAGTGGCTTGGTTTCTGATGTTGACATTTGTGGGATCTGCTGTCTATGGTAGATGCATCCCAATGGCACTGATATGTGTCACTTAGGCGACACCCTCACTCATTCAGGTCCTCCAAATCTGCTCCTCCTTGGGCTTCTCAGGAGCCCTGGTGGTGCAACGGTTAAGTGCTTGGCTGCTAACCAAAAGGTTGGCAGTTCGAACCCACCAGCTGCTCCACCAGAGAAAGACCTGGCCATCTGCTTCTGTAAAGATTAAAGCCTAGGAAACACTATGGGGCAGTTCTACCCTGTTGCACGGGGTCGCTATAAGTAGGAATTGACTCCATGGCACCTAACAACAACAGCAGTACTGGTTTTACAGGGCCATTTTGAGGATTGAAAGAGTTAATGCCTTGGAATTGTGCCGGGCACAGAGTAACTGATTTGCGGGCATTGTTTATTAGTTCCTCTCAGCACTTCACACACCCCCGAAGCCATCTTGTTTTTATTGGTTCGTCTTTGGTTTTCGGTTGTCTCATTCATCCTCTTTAGCGCCTGGACCAGCACTTGGCACATTGCGTGCACTCAGCAAATATTTGTTAAATGAACTTACTCATTTATGTGTCTGCCACCTTCATCAAATGTCACCCGCTACCCTGTAATGCCAAATCAATTCTGACTCATAGCAACCCAATAGGATGGAGTAGAACTGCCGCATAGGGTTTCTGTAGTCTTTACAGAAGCAGACTGCCACATCTTTCTCCTGAGGAGCGGCTAGTGGGTTTGAACCACCGACATTTCAGTTAGCAGCTTAGCACTTCACCAGTGTGCCACCAGGGCTCCTTCAAATGTCACCATGCCCCTTAAATGACACCCACACATCTCTTCTCACCCTCTGCTTTTTATTTTTAAACCATTTCTAATGGCCTGAACTTGGATCCCATAGTGTTTTCTAGGCTGTAATCTTCACAGGAGCAGATCACCAGGTCTTCCTCCTGTGGAGCCCTTGGGTGGGTTCGAACCGCTGACCTTTGGTTAGCGGCTGAGTGCTTAACCATTGCGCCACTAGGACTCCTATTTAGTTTCGGAGTCGAGCACAAACTGTTCGCACCACCCAGGGACCTTATGTCATGACGAAAAGGGCTAGAGGGAGATGAGGTTTGTTTGCTTAGATGGGATGGCCACAAAGGACTTTTATGAGGAGGCGACCTTTGAGCAAAGATGCTAATTATAGTAATAATGAACACTTGAAGAGCACTTAGTATTTGTTGAAGGAATGATCAGAGCGATAGTACTTGTGCCAGGCAATGCCCTACAGGCTGTCATTCCTTTTACCCTTTCCAGGCAGAGAGGTACTCTTGGCAGCATGATTTCACAAATGAGATTGAGGTTAAGGAAGTTGCTGGAAGCCACACAGCCAGGAAGTGGGGCCTGTGGGGACTCAGCAGTCTGGCTCCAGAGACTCCACTTTTAACCACTGCCTCTCAGAAGGAGCCCTGGTGGTGCGACGGTTAAGTGCTCAGCTGCTAATTGAAAGGTTGGCAGTTCGAACTCACCCAGCGGCTCCATGGGAAAAATACCTGGTGATCTGTTTCCGTAAAGATTATAGCCAAGAAAACCCTGTGGGGTAGTTCTACTCTGTCACATGGGGTCGCTATGAATCAGAATTGACTCAAAAGCAACCAACAACAGCTGCCTCTTAGCGCATACTACTACTACCAGATACTACATAGTCAGCTCTGACTAATGGTGACCCCGTGTGTGTCAGAGTAGAACCGTGCTCCATAGGGTTTTCAATGGCTAGTTTTTCAGAAGGAGATTGCCAGGCCTGTCTTCTGAGATACCTCTGGGTAGACTTGAACCTCTAACATTTCAGTTAGCAGCTGAGCATGTTAACCATTTGCACCACTCAGGGACTCCCCTCGGTGCGACTATTCAGTTCACAGAAGGAGAAACAAGGGTCATCCCGTCAAGGAGGTTAGGGAAGAAACTGAGGCATAGAATGATCAAATCAGTGGCATGATAACACCGTGAGGAAGTGGTGGGGCCGGGATTCAAACCTGGGCTACGAGACTCCACAGTCTATGCTCTTTACCACTAGAGCAGTGGTTCTAAAACTTGAGCATGTGTTGGAATCACCTGGAAGGCACGTGGAACCCCAGGCTGCTGACTCGGTAGGCCTGGATGGGCCCAAGAACACACACGTCTGTCGACGTTCCAGCAGGTAATGCTGAGACTGTACTTCGAAAACCACCACCCTAGACTGCCTCTTCGTGCATGAAGGACGAATACCCAGTTCCTAGCAGGGGAAACTGAGGCTCAGAGGGATAAGTCATACGTGCAAAAATCACACAGCTATTAGATGGTGAGAGTTGTTGGGTGCCATTGAGTCAACTTCAGGTCATAGCGACCCCATGTGACAGAGAACTGCCCCATAGGGTTTCCTAGGCTGTAATCTTTAAGTAAGGAGCCTTGGTGGCACAACAGTGGTTAAGCGCAATGGTGGTTAAGTGTTCTGCTGGAGCGGCAGAAAGACATGACCATGTGTTCCTGTAAAGATTAACCCGTTGCCGTCGAGTGGATTTCAACTCATAGCGACGCTATAGGACAGAGCAGAACTGCCCCATAGGGCTTCCAAGGCTGTCACCTCTACGGAAGCAGACTGCCACATCTCTCTCCCACAGAGCAGATGAACCCCCGACCTTCTGGTTGGCCGCTGAGGCTTAACCACTGCACCAAGGGCTCCTTCCCCCCAGAAAACCCTACGGGGCAGTTCTCCTCTGTCACACGGGATCACTATGAGTTGGATCCCACAGCACCGAACAACAATCTTTGGGAGCAGATCCTCAGGTCTTTTCTCCACAGAGCGGCTGGTAGGTTCCAACCAGAGGCGTGGGGGGGGGGGGTCGGGGGGCACAGAGGGGTCACTTGCCCCTGGAACGCAAGTCCAAGTGGACCGCCAGATGAGGCTGGAATGATATTCCAGCTCCCCGAGTATGGAAGGCGCCTGATTGAGGCAGCCAGACAAGAAGAGGGCAGGCATTTTTGCTGACAGTTGCTGCTACCAACATCTGTTCCTCTTAAAACTGGGGGGGTGGGGGGGCAGGGGTAGTAGGGGGGCCCGGGGCGGGGGGCGCAATTTAGAGATTTCCCCTGGACGCTGAAATTGGAGAGGGGGCCGCAGCTTAGAGATTGCCCCTAAGCGTTCATTACCCTCGCTGTGCCTCTAGTTCCAACCGTTAACCTTTCGTTTAGCAACCAAGCGCTTAACCATTTGTGCCACCAAGGCTCCTTTTAGACGTGGTGCCGGGATTCAATCCCAGGCTGTCTGGGTCCGTGTTTTTAACCATTGCCTTGCACTGCCTCCTGCCGGTCAAAGGAATAAATGCATGCACGTATGGATGGAAGGACGGATACCCATTTCCCAAAAACGGGAAACCGAGGGCCGGGCAGCAAGGCGGCGCGATTCCAGCCCCGTGTGACCTCTTCCTCCGCATCCCGTATCCCCGCAGGTGAAGCTGGTGTTCGTGGAGGACCAGGCCGTGGTGGAGACCGTATTCTTCCTGACGTCGCGCACCAGGGCGCTGCTGCGGCGCTTCCCGCGCATGCTCCTGGTGGACCGGCTGCCGGGGCTGCAAGGCGCGCTCGACCTGCTGGCGGTGCTCTGCGTGGACGGCGCGGGCCGCGCGCGCCAGGCGGCCTGTTGCGTGGCTCGCCCCGGCACGCCGAGCCTGTTGCGCTTCGCGCTCGCCTCGCTGCTGCAGAGCGCGCCCGACGTCAAGGGCCGCGTGCGCTGCCTGACCGCAGGTCCTGAGGTGGCGGCGCAGCTGCCGGCCGTGCGCCAGCTGCTGCCGGGCGCGCGCGTTCAGATCTGCCGCGCGCAGGGCCTGGAGTCGCTCTTCAGCAAGGCGCAGGAGCTGGGCGGTGCTGGCCGCGAGGACCCGGGCCTGTGGCCGCGCCTGTGCCGCCTGGCCGGCGCCGCCTCGCCTGCCGCCTACACCGAGGCGCTGACCGAGCTGCGCGCGCACGGCCCGGCCGCCTTCGTCGACTACTTCGAGCGCAACTGGGCGCCGCGCCGCGACATGTGGGTCCGCTTCCGCGCCTTCGAGGCGGCCCGCGACCTGGACGCGTGCGCCCTGGTGCGCAGCCACCGCCGGCGCCTGCTGCGCCGCCTCAGCCCGTCGCGCAGCGTGGCGCAGTGCCTCCGTGACCTGGTGGCCATGCAGTGGGCTGACGCGACCGGGGAGGCAGCGCCCGAGGGTCCCGACGGCGGGGGGCCGTGGCTGGAGGGCGAGCCGAGGAGAGGGGCTCAGGTGGAGAGCGAGAGGACGAAGGGCCTGGGGACGGGGGACGGGGGAGGGGCCCCATTGGAGGAGGAGTGGGTGAGAGAACTGGAGACCAGAGGCGGAGGAGGGACCCAGTTAGAAAGTGAGAAGGGGAGGGGGTTGCACCTCAGAGATTGGAGGGGGCTCCAGTTGGAGACCCCCAAGGTGAGAGGACTGGAAGGGAGTGTCTGGAGAGCAGCCTCGCTGGAGAATGAGCGCATGAGAGGGCCCGAGATCAGAGACTGGAGGGGGGGCCCGTTGGGGGGTGAGAAAGATTGGGGACTGGAAGGTTATGTCTGGAGAGGGGCCCAGCTGGAGGAGCAGGGGCTAAGAGGGCTGGAAGAGTATGCCTGGAGGATGGCCCAGTTGGAGGAGCGAAGGATTAGGGTGCTGGAGAGCACAGACCCCAGGGGGAACCCATGTGAGAGGGCCAGGAGCCTAGAGGGGAGCACCTGGAGGGGAGCCCAGTTGCAGGATGAAAGGGCCAGTGGCCTGAAAACCAGAGACTGGAAGGGGCTGCAGCTGGAAGGGGAGAAGGGGAGGGCGCTGGAGGTCCAAAACTGGAGGGGAGTCCATTTGGAAAAGCCTCAGGAGCTGGTCCCTGAGAACGGAGACCAAAGGGGGCCCAAGTGGGGAGATGAGAGGGGGAGAGGGCCAGAGATTGGAGAAGAAAGGGGAGTGCGACTGGGGGTCAAAAGAAGAAGGGGCCTGGAGGACATCTTTCTGGTCCAGCTAGGGGACACAAGGGTTCCAGGCCTGGAGAATGGAGATGAAGGAGAAGCCTGGCCTATGGACCCCAAGAGCCAAGCAGGACAAGGGGTGGAGTGGGCGGACACAGGAGGGAGGCGTCCAGGGCTGGGGAATGGAGTCATGTGTAGCACGCCTGTGGGGGCTGTGTTTGAGGGGGATCCCGAATGGACAGTGACGAGGAGGGTGTACCTGGCCGCGGGGGAAAGCCTGCCTGACGGAGGCAAAAGAGAAGGCCCAGGGGAACCAAACAGGCTGTGCCGCCCCTCAGGAGAGGAGGAGGTGGACTGGGAACCCCTGGCCAAATTCCGAGCAGCCTGCGGGCCAGAGCTGGCTGACCTGGTGGCTGAGGAGCTGACCTTCGCCAGGCAGCACGGGACCCGGGGTTTCCACTGGACAGGAGCTGGCTTTGCCCTCAAGGACGGTACCTCGGACTTCTTCCTGGACGTAGCCCTAACACGCTGCAGCTGCTCCATCCACGCTGCCTGGCGTCTGCCTTGCCGCCACCTGTTTGCGGCGCGCCTCCTCACTGGCGCAGCTTTATTCCACGTGGACCTGCTCAGGGATTGTTGGGGGAGAGCCCCAGAGCCCTAACCCCTCAGGCACCTTCCCACCACCCTCCAAGGTGAGGGCAAGAGGGCATCCTTCGATCCCAAAGATAACAGGGCTGAGGCCAAGGAGACCACCCCAGTCCCTCTGGCCACCTCCTGGGGCATCCAGGGACCTCATCTTGGCAGTTTGCCTCTGTGGATCAGAGGGGAAGCTGACAATGCCTTCTGAGGTCCTGACACCACAGCTTCGGAGGAGGGTGAAGGCCAGGGTGGATTCTGATGGCTTCCGTCTGGAGAGGAAGTGTGTGAAGAGAGGTGTAGACAGGGGCAGGTCATGGCAGGAGGAATAAAAGGGGCAGAGCTAGGGGCGGGGTGGTGAGAATGCTGGAGGTTCGGAAGGATATGGGGAGTGTCAGGGCAGAGGAAAGTGCAGGAGTGGCCTGGTCAGTTTTAAGGAATGGAGGGGGCAAAGGGAAAAACGGAGAAAGCATAGAATAAGAAAAGTGAAAGAGAGATAAGGGGAGAAAAGATAGACGAGGGAAACAAAAATGCGAGGAGAGGGGACAAGAGAAGGGGCAGAAATGGGGGTAAGTGGCGGGGGGGGGGGGGGAGGAGAAGAGACCAGGACGGAGGAGAGGAGACAAAAAAGGAAGCAACACAAAAGATATGGGCGACAGTGAAATATCAAGGAGGGGGGTGATTTTGGTTTTTCTCCAAAGCCTGGAGGCTTGGAGCCCCCTCACCTTCTATGGATGACTGGCAGGTTGGGGTGGAGGCTCTCCAGTGGAGACAGGCAACTGTCTGGATTGCTGTGCATCACGACTGGAATAAAACAATGTTATTTTGGTTTTCATGCTGAGGTCTTGGCTTCTGGGGAAGGTGGGAGGCTCAGATCCAGAGGGGAATGGAGATGGTCCAGCAGTCCTCCTTTCTATCAGTAAGGCCTCTGGGGGCTACGTGGAATGAAGGATCCACAGATGAATCCAACCCCATGGCGGCTCAAACCTTATCTCTCTCCTGGACCAGTGTGCCATGGTGGCAACTTCCCAGCATCTATCTATTCTACCCTCAAATGATTGTTGTTGCTGTTGAGTTGGCTCTGATTCCTGGGGACCTTATGTATAAACCCAAAACCAAACAAACCTATTGCCATCGAGTCGATTCTGACTCATAGTGAACTTATAGTACAGAGTAGAACTGCCCCATAGGGTTTTCTAGGCTGTAATCTTTACGCAAGCATATCATCAGGTCTTTCTCCCAAGGAGCGGCTAGGTGGGTTCAAACTGCAGACCTTTCATTTAGCAGCTGAGCGCTTCACCATTGCACCACCAGGGCTCCTTGGCTTATGTATAACAGAACAAACTGTTGCCTAGACCTGTGCCATCTTCATGGTCAGTACGTTTGAGCCCATTGTGGTGGTGATTGTGTAGTGCCTTCCAACCTAGGAGGCTCACCTTCCAGCACTGTATCAGACAATATTCTGTTACGATTTATGGTGTTCATTGGCTGATTTTTGGAAGTAGATAGCCAGACCTCTCTTCCTAGTCTGTTTTAGTCTGGAAGCACCACTGAAACCTCTCCACCATGGATGACCCTGCTGGTATTTGAAATACCAGTGGCATAGTTTCCAGCATCATAGCAACACACCACACACACCCTGCTGTGTTAGGGGCCCCTACTCTGTGCTCGTTTTATCCACTGTACGTCGTATCTCTGTTATGGGACACAATCCAGTGGTATAACTGTGTGCCCATATGGCTGTCACAGGGAGGGAGGGCACTGGTGGCTTAGTGGTAGAATTCTCGTCTTCCATGTGGGAGACCAGGGTTCGATTCCCGGCAATGCACCTCTTGTGCAGCCACTCCCCATCTGTCAGTGGAGACTTGTGTGTTGTTATGATGTTGAACAGGTTTCAGGAGAGCTTCCAGACAAGACAGACTAGAAAGAAAGGCCTAGTGATCTCTTTCCAAGAATCGGTCGGTGAAAACTATGGATCACAACAGTCCAATCCCCAGCTTTTCGCTCTGTCGTGCATAGGGTTGTCATGAGTTGGGCAGCCAGCAACACCACCAATGTTCTAACATCATCACCCTGTGTTCATTGTTATTAACATTCAATCTCCCCCACCAAAATATAAGCTCCTCAAAAGCAGGAACCTTTTGTTTTCCATTGTATTCCCAGTGCCTAGAACAGTGCCTGGTGCAAAATCAGCACTCACTTAGAAAGATCAAAGAATAAAAATGGCTGACTGGCTAGTAAGGTTAGCCAATCGTCGTTGCCATGGTGACAGCCTCCTGAAGAGTCCCAGCTTCAAAAACCTCGTGCCTATCCTCGTCCTGCTCACCAACTGGCCACCTTGGACTCACCCATCTCCGCTGTCCCATTGACCTCTTTGTGATTGATTCCGACTCATAGCGACCCTATAGACAGAGTAGAACTGCCCCATAGAGCTTCCAAGGAGCAGCTGATGGATTGGAACTGCATGGTTAGCAACCGAAGGCTTAACCTCTGCAGCACCTGGCCCCTCTCCTGCTGTAGCAGCTAGAAAGCTACAACTCGCAGCAGGCTGAGCGCAGCCACCCACTTTGCTAAGAGTGAGCGCCTGCGCAATAGAATCTGCTGCCCTCTGCGCTCCATCGGATCGCTTGCGGGCTGAAGGGCGTTTAGGAGGGTGCGGGGAAAAGACTTGGAGGGGGTGTCTGGGGGGCGGCTTAGGACCCTTTGCGCGCTGAGCATTGTGGGGACCTCTTGTCCCTTAGGTCTGTAGTCTATTTGTGTCCGAGGGATTTGGGCTCTGGGTCTCCATTTCAGGGTGAGGGGGACTGGGGAAGCGCGCTCCTGTCTCCATGGTGACGGGCGGGCAGGGCGCGCGGGAAGGAGGGAAAGGGAGCCAAAGTTGGCGTTGCCATGGTAACCCCAGAGTAGATGGGGCGGGGGGAAAGGATGAGATGAAAGGGATTAGGAAAATCCTGGAAGGAATTTGAGCAACAACCGGGGAACTAGGGTGCTAATCGGGAAATGGAGAGTGTGATGGAGGAATTGGTTTGAAATAAGGGGAGTTGGGGTGATATTGGGGGACTGGGGGTGTTTTAAAGGAGTGAGAGTGTTACGTTGAATAGGGATGAAATAAAGGGATTTGAGAGGGTCTTTGGAGAAATCAGTATGTTAATAGATAATTGGGATTCTTTGGGGGAAGTGGAGCCCTGGTGGCACAGTGGTTAAGGGTTCGGCTGCTAGTCAAAACGTCAGCAGTTTGAATCCAGTAACCGCTCTTTGGAAACCCTATGGGACAGTTCTACTCTGTCCTATAGGGTCGCTATGAGTCAGAATTAAGTCGACGGTTTGGGTTTTTGAGTTTGGGGGAAGTGGACATTCAGTAGGGTAAACTGAGGGTGTTAAACACATATATCATTTAGCAATTGATCTGTAGAGCTCTATGTACCAGGCACTGCGAGATGTTAGAAACGCGGTGGTGAGCAGGACGGACGAGACTGTAGAGGGAGCTGGAGTTTCATGGAGGAGTTGGGGTAGTATAGAAAAAGGGGGGTGGTGTCCCCTATGGGAGTGATGGGGGGGAAGGGCGAATGGAGGAACTGGAGCTATAAGCAGAAGCTACAGGTTTTACAAGGGAATTGGGGCATTATAGAAATAAATTCTACCACTATTTATGGAAGGCCACTAAGTGCCACTCTCTGAGAGGCCCTGAGGATTCCTCAGTGAGCAAAGTTGACATTATGGGTAGGGCTGCCAGAGTTAGGGGAAAAATGCCCAGTTAGATTTGAATTTCAAGTAGACAACACATGATTTTTTAGTTATTATTTGTTTCTCTGAAATTCAAATATAACTGGGCATCCTGTATTTTATCTGGCATCCCTAATTATGGGGAATTGCAGCGTCCAAGAGTGGATTATTATATTCTAAGCTCTTAGCTTCTAACCTAAAGGTTGGTGGTTTGATCCCACCCAGTGTCTCCACAGAAGAAAGACCTGGTGATCTGCTCCCATAAAGATTACAGTCAAGAAGAACCTATGGGGCAGTTCTACTCTGTGATATGGGGTCACTATGGGTCGAGCGTGACACCTAACAAGAAGAACAACATGGGATACTATCCTCGTAATTGGGTCGTTATAGGAGGAGCAGGAGATAGTCAGGAAAAGTAGCGGTGTTGATGCCAGTACTAATGTCAGCACTTCCTATGTGCTGGGACTATGCAAAGTGTTTATTTGTTAAAAGTTTTTATTGTGGAAATTTTCATGATGATATAATGAATAATGAAGCTACTTGTGCTCATCTCTGCTTTACGGGAGCATCATATTGAAATATAACAACAACCATATGAAGTAGCATTATTGTTCTCATCCCATTCTGCTTAGGAATATCAAGTCAGAAAAACACTTTTTGGAGCTCAGCCTATTGTATAAATTAACGACTAGTTTCTGGGTGGCCAAAATGGTTAACGTGCGTGGCTGCTAACTGAAAGGTTGATGGGTTGAACCTACCAGCCGCTCTGCGGGAAGAAGTTGTGGCAGTCTGCTTCCATAAAGATCACAGCCTTGGAAACCCTATGCGGTCGTTCTCCTCTGTCCTGTAGGGTCGCTATGAGTCGGAATCGACTACATCACATGACAACAACAACAAGCGTTTGCACCATCTGTGCAAATGTCAGCATGGCTGTCCAGGATAAAACATGAGATTCGCAGTAGTTATTTCAGCCCTACATGTGTTTGCTGCTAAGCCAAGAAGGTAAGATCCCCTTTGTTAATTAGCCCTATCCGTCCATTCATCCATTCTTAAGGCGAAGGGGCTAACCTACAGATGAGATATTAACCCAGTCTTCACGTTTGTAGCAAATTCTCCATTTTGAGGCGTTATTGTAGTGTTGGAAAGTTGCAGTGTGTAATAAAGAGTCTGATCCCAGCTTTTGATGTTTGCTGACAGCTTTTAAGCTCCACTCCTTCTCCCTCCCTGTCTGCTCCACATCTGCATTCATTGTCAAAAAGAATATTTCAAGATCTATCTTGAAGTACAACGCTGTCAGCCATAGGGTAATACCTACACGCTGCACGCAAGACCCGTTAATACAACTATTATTCAAATTTACACACCAACCACTAATGCCAAAGATGCAGAAATTGAACATTTTTACCAACTTCTGCAGTCTGAAATTGATCAAGCATGCAATCAAGATGCATTGATAATTACTGGTGATTGGGATGCAAAAGTTGGAAATGAAGAAGGATCGTAAATGGAAAATACGGCCTTGGCGATGGAAACGACACTGGAGATCACATGATGGAATTCTGCAAGAACAATGACTTCTTCATTGCAAATATTTTTTAACAACATAAATGGTGACTATACAAATGGACCTCGCCTGATGGAATATACAGAAATCAAATAGATTACATCTGTGGAAATAGATGATGGAGAATCTCAGTACCAACAGTTAGAACAAGGTCAGGGGCTGACTGCAGAACAGGCCAACAATTGCTCATATGCAAGTTCAAGTGGAAACTGAAGAAAATTAAAATAAGTCCATGAGAGCCAAAATACAACCTTGAGTATATCCCACCTAAGTTTAGAGACCATCTCAAGAATAGATTTGACACATTGAACATTAATGACCAAAGAATGGACGACTTGTGGAATGACATCAAAACATCATACATGAAGAAAGCAAGAGGTCATTAAAAAGACAGGAAAGAAAGAAAAGACCAAAATGGATGTCAGAAGAGACTCTGAAACTTGCTCTTGAATATAAAGTAGCTAAAGCGAACAGAAGAAATGATGAAGTAAAAGAGCCAAACAGAAGATTTCAAAGGGCGACTTGAGAAGACAAAGTAAAGTATTATAATGAAATATGCAAAGACGTGAAGATAGAAGACCAAAAAGGGAGAACATGCTCAGTTTCTCAAGCCGAAAGAACCAAAGAAAAAAATTCAAGCCTCAAGTTGCAGTATTGAAGGATTCTATGGGCAAAAAATTTGAATGACACAGGAAACACCAAAAGAAGATGGAAGGAGTATACAGAATCACTGTACCAAAAATAATCAGTTGACATTCAACCATTTCAGGAGGAAGAATATGATCAGGAACTGATAGTACTGAAGGAAGAAGTCCAAACTGCACTGAAGACATTGGCAAAAAACAAGGCTCCAGGAATTGACGGAATACCAATTGAAATGTTTCAACAAATGGATGCAACACTGGAAGCGCTTACTCATCTGTGCCAAGAAATTTGAGAGACAGGTATCTGGCCAAATGACTGGAAGAGAACCATGTTCGTGCCCCTTCCAAAGAAAGGTGATTCAACAGAATGCAAAATTTACCGAACACTATCATTAATATCATATGTGAGTAAAATTGTGCTGAAGATCAGTCAAAAACAGTTGCAGCAGTACATTGACAGGCAACTTCCAGAAATTCAAGCCAGATTCAGAAGGGGCAATCACTGCTGATGTTAGATGGATCTTGGCCAAAAGCAGAGAATAACAGAAAAATGTTTACCTGTGTTTTATTGACTATGCAAAGGCATTTGACTGTGTAGATCATAACAAATTATGGATAATATTGCGAAGAATAGGATTTCCAGAACACTTAATTATGCTCATATAGAACCTGTACATAGACCAAGAGGCAGTCATTCAAACAGAACAAGGGGATACTGTTTGCTTTAAAATCAGAAAAGGTGTGTGTCAGAGTTGTATCCTTTCACCATACTTATTCAATCTGTATGCTGAACAAATAATCTGAGAAGCTGGACTATATGAAGTAGAACGTGGCATCAGGATTGGAGGAAGATTCATTAATAAACTTTGTTATGCAGAAAACACAACCTTCCTTGCTGAAAGTGAAGAGGACCTGAAGTACTTCCTGATAAAGTTCAAAGACCACAGCCTTCAGTGTGGATTACACCTTAACATATAAGAAAACAAAAATCCCCACAACTGGACCAATAAGCAACATCATGATAACTGGAGAAAAGATTGAAGTTGTCAAGGATTTCATTTCACTTGAAATCAACTCCCAGGGAAACAGCAGTCAAGAGATCAAACAGTGCATTGCATTGGGCAACTCTGCTGCAACAGACCTCTTTAAAGTGTTGAAAAGCAAAGATGTCACTTTGAGGAATAAGGTGCGCCTGACCCAAGCCATGGTGTTTTCAATTGCCTCACATGCATGTTAAAACTGGACAATGAATACGGAAGACAGAAGAAGAATTGATGCCTTTGAATTATGGTGTTGGTGGAGAATATTGAATATACCATGGACTGCCAGAAGAACAAACAAGTCTGTCTTGAAAGAAGTACAGCCAGAGTGCTGCTTAGAACAAGGATGGTGAGACTTCATCTTGCTTACTTTTGACATGTTATCAGGAGGGACCAGTCCCTGGAGAAGGACATCATGCTTGGTAAAGTAGAGGGTCAGAAAAAAAGAGGAAGACCCTCAACGAGATGGATTGACATGGGGGCTGCAACAGTGGGCTCAAGCACAGCAAGGATTGTGAGGATGGTGCAGGATGGGGCAGTGTTTCATCCTATTTTGCATAGGGTTGCTATGAGTCAAAACTGACTCGACGGCACCGAACAACAACAAGTATCTTTATTGGATCAGATCACCAGGTCTCTTCTCCTGCTGAGCCACTGGTGTGTTTGAAAAATCTGACCTTTTATAATTACAGATAGATCAACTGGTGGCAAAATAAGATATTTGTACAGAATTTATGAAATTGAAATTCTAAATCTCATTTCTCCTCCTAAGGAAACCTGGTAGTGCAACGGTTAAGTGCTTGGCTGCTAACCGAAAGGTTGGCGGTTCAAACCCACTACTTCTCAGAGGGAGAAAGATGTGGCAGTCTGCTTCCATAAAGATTTACATCCTTGGAAACTCTATGGGGAAGTTCTATTCTGTCCTATAGGGTCGTCCTAATTCCCATTAGATGATTATCACAACCATGAACAGTCTAGTAGCTGAAAACCACCATCTTCTAAGAACTTTGAACTTTCAAATATTAGATAGACATTGTCCTCCAATTAAAAATAAACTAAAATATTTGATTGAAAATGTACTTTGAATAATTCATTGAGTTGCCCTGCCAGATAAAAAATTATGTTGTTGTTGGTTGTCGTCAAGTCAATTCCAACTCATGACGACTCCATGTCTGTCAGAGTAGAACTGCTCCATAGGGTTTGCAAGGCTGTGACCTTTCAGAAGAAGATTGCCAGGACTGTCTTGCAAGGTGCTTTTAAGTGAGTTTGAACCACCAACCTTTTAGCTAGTAGTCTAGTGCTTAATTATTTGTGCCACCCAGGAACTCCTTTAAGAAATTTTGAAGGACCCCATAATTATATGACTATAAAATGTTAGGGAGGGCAAAAACTACCGCAAAAAGAACTTAATTTCATTTAGTAGTTTCAGTGTCAATATGGATTGACTTAAAGTTCTTTTTGCATTGTTAGATAAAACAGAAATAAGTATGTTTTGTTAGAAGTATGAATATACTATAAAAATGTGCCCTTGTAGCTTGGTCTACTGAAAAGATTTTGAGACAGTATCACCCTAGCATCAAGAACCTGGTGTTTCTTCCTAGAGTCCATGTTTTAATCTCTGTCTCTAATACTGATCACAGAAGAAATCAACTTAATGGAAACTGAACAGTCCAATATTTTTCTTAAGAATTTTAAATAAATAACACGGAGTCTGAAGTCATGCTATATTGGATACAGTGCAATTGTAAAGTCATCAAGAATTTTGTTCCAATATGGTGTAAAGACAGAGCAAAGGGGACCAGGCCCTGGAGTTGCTCTATAGAAGCCTTAATGAAATGGATCCTTACCTCTTGTCCTACCTCAGGCAGCCAAGTTTATCCCCATGACTCAGACAAACACTCAGTATTCAATGACAGGTTAAGCTTGTGCCAAAAAATATTTAGCCATTTGCCCCCAGTTCCTCTAATCCCTTGAACGTTCTGCCTGATAAGAGTGTCTTTGTTTATCTGGGGGCTTTGGGTCACACCAGTCTATGATAACTATGTGTCTTACGGTGAGGATTGGGTCACACGTGATAATGTATGATAACAATACGACTTATGAAGGGGATCTTGGGTCATGTGGCATCTGCTTAACCTCTAGTGGGCCTGGTGACCAACGTCAGCCACACAGGTGGTCAGCATTGTCCACTTGTCAGATCCCCAATAAAAACTCTGGACACTAAGGTTCAGATGAGCTCCCTTGTTTGACAACACTCCATGCGTATTGCTATACATCATTACTGGGAGAAATGGTCCCTGTCTGCATCTTTTTCCATTCCTGATTTTAACCTATATCCTTTTGCTGTAATAAACTGTAACCAAGAATGTAACAGCTTTGCTGAGTTCTGTGAGTATTTCTATGGATCACTGACCCTGTGGGTGGTCTTGGGAACCTCCCTAACATGAACCTTGCCTGGATTTCTAACTGTCTGAATTAACAAGGACCCTCAAGAATAAAACATCAATTAGAGGTTCTTGTGCTTGCCTCTCTGGGTTCTTGCTTTTGCTAAGATTTTTGTCAAGCAGTTCTTTATATGACTTGTCAGTGCTTTGAAGCATTCAATGAGCTCTAAAACATATTTTATCCATCATTTTGATTTGTTTTCTTTAAGAGGATCGTTTCCAAGAACGTAGGCCAATATTTTTTTTTCTTTTTTTTAATTGTCTTAGTTTAAGTGAAAGTTTACAATTCAAGTCAGTCTCTCATCCAAAAATGTGTACATACATTGTTATGTGACCCCAATTGCTCTCCCTATACTGTGACAGCACATTCCTCCTTTCCACCCTGATTTCCCGCATCCATTCAACCAGCTCCTAACCCTCTCTGCCTTCTCATCTCACCTCCAGACAGAAGCAGCCCATTTAGTCTCATGTATCTACTTGAGCTAAGAAGTACACTCTTCATGAGTATCATTTTACACCCCACAGTCCAGTCCAATCTTCGTCTGAAGAGTTGGCCTCGGGAATTGTTTTAGTTCTGGGTTGACAGAGAGTCCAGGGGCCATGCTTTCTGGGGTTCCTTCAGTCTCAGTCAGACCATTAAGCCTGGTCTTTTTACTAGAATTTGAGTTCTGCACCACACCTTTCTCCTGCTCCATCAGGGACTCTCTGTTGTGTTCCCTGTCGGGGTGGTCGTTGGTGGTAGCCAGGCACCATCTAGTTCTTCTGGTCTCAGGCTGATGAAATCTCTGGTTTATGTGGCCCTTTCTGTCTCTTGGGAGGTCAATATTTTTTAATGAAACCCTTTAGTAACCCATACTGGACATTTTAAGGGGGCATGAGCATATGACTCTACACTAAAATTGAGGTAAATTATCGAAAAGAAGAAATGTTGTATTCTTTTAAGTCCAGCATAAACAATTCCAGACTTAAAAAAGTCACATAAACAATTTTTTAAAAACCCATGTTCTAGAACTTTGCTTAGGGTTTACATTACAAATACACATGAAGCCCTCTGTGCACTCTTTCCATATCGCACAAAAGTAGCCGCTATCCCAGATTGCATGTTTCTCTTTTTTAAGTCTACTTTCATTCTTCACTTTTGTATGTTCATCTATAAAAAATACATACTATATGACTTTGCAGACTGTAGAATTAATACGTAGTTACATGTTTTATTAATTTTTTTGAAACTTGTTTTGTATGCCTTACCAAATGAATGATTTCTTTTAGAATCATCAGCACAAAGCTGGTTCCTATCAATGGGAGGTTAAAGATACTCAAAATGACCAACTTTTCTGAAGTGCTGTACCACTCCATCATCTCTAACATCAACTACTCCTCCTCCCCTCAGTGCTCTCCCTCCAGTCTTTGGGTTCCATAATTTGCTGCAAAGTCTCATGGAACTCACGAACAGTCAAGGAAATAACTGACACAGTTGTGAGGCTGGCAAGTCCCAAATCAGTGGGTCAGGCATCAGGGCCCTGGCTCACGTGGTTGTAGGGGCTGACGAACTCAAATCAGCAGGTTAGACAACAGGCTGCTGACTCACAAGGCCACAGAAGCTGGTTAATTCCAGAATTAGCAAGTCAGATGGAAGGCTGCTGGCTCAAGTTCCAAGCAACAGTGGTCAAATGATGATGAGCTGGATGCAGGATCCAGAGCAAGAGAGAGAACTTTGACAGAGCATTCATACATATATTGGATCCCAACCATACCCTTAAGAAAACTCCCCTTACCTGAGCAAGGCAATGCAAGGGCGTGACTTGAATAAGGGTGGTAAGGATGGTAACTTGAGCCACACCTTCTAGGAAGACAGTGACTCAAGATACATCCCACCCTAATCCTGCCTCATTAACATAATGGACTACTCACTCCCAAATGGGACAATAAGCACAAGCATAAAGACGAGGATTTACAACTTATCACAAAATGGAGGATAATTACATCAGACCACAAAATGGAGAATGGCTACATCATTACATAACTGCCATATTACATCATTACATAAGAATCGAAACACTGAAAATCATGGCTCAACCAAGATGACACATAACCTAACCATCACAGGTTCCATACATCTTAATTGTATTAGCATCAAGCTGTCCAATCCCCTTGGTGGGCCACAAGCACCCTATGTGCACAGTCTCACCCAATGATTCTGTGGGAGTCACAAAGACTACGGCTAGAAATGCCATATTAAGTAATTCACTGCACCAAAATGCCTGGGAATAATTATTTGGAATGGTTATGTGTTGATAAAGCTTTCCCAGAATTTAATCTTAGTTTAAGGGGCTCAAAACTACACTGACAATATATCAAGTATCATCGCTTCTTTTCACCTCCTATTAATCAATATAGAGACTCCTCTACTGCAGAAGGAAGTTGAGGGGTATTGGATCAGCCATGGAATGTTCTTTGAGAAAAAGTAATTCTCATCTTTGAAAGGGAAGAAGTAAATTTGGAAATAATTTTATTATTTTTTAACAGCATAAAAGGGCAGAAGGTTGGGTAACAAGATGAAATAATTCCAGTAATGCTCCCCATTCTTGGATTTTTTTTGTAGATCCAAAGGTCCAATAAATGGAGAGACATCTGTTTATGCAGTAAAAGAAAACAAAACAACTTACTAGCCAGAGGATGCTGTGAGTGGCTTTGTTTTCAGGAGATGGCTGAGAAGAGAGATTGGTGCTGTGGACGTGCTGGGCCCTCCTGTGGTGTCTGAAGAGAACACTCACCATGTAGACACTGGTCCAGATCATGAGGCCCACAAAGAGCAGATCTCGAATCATCATGGCACTTACACATGCCACTGAACTGCCGTATTCAAACTGCTTATCTTTACAGTATACATGATGATACCCAGACCCAACAACAGTGAAATTTCTACTGGCTTCAGGAGTTAGGATGATCCTGATGTAGATCAGCATATTGATGATCCAGAAGAAAAGGAAAGAGGGAAAAATGCATGTGGAGATTTTGTATTTAAGCCATGCCCATTTAGAATTACTGGGGCTGATGGTGATGGCTTGAAAGGCACTCAGGAATGACGTGGTACAGATGGAAAGACCCCGGGTCAATCTGTAAACGTATAACACTGCCTTACAACCAACATCGTCCATAAACTCTCCTACTCCAAAGGATGACATTACATCTGGAATCAGCCTGAACATGATGGTTATAGCATTGGCCAATGTGAGGTGCATGACAGTCATATCTATGGGCTTCTTCAGGTGAGGCTGAACTAGGAAGGTGTACATACATAATGTGAGGAGCAACGAGTTCCCCATGAACCCAATACAAAGTTGAGATGTGAAGAAAATCCCCAAAGTTGTGTCACTGGGAATCAACATCTTCAGGGTCTTTTACATGGTTTAATTAGAGGAGCCATTTCATTTCCAAATGAAATGTAAATAGATTATAATGTAAAAGTTAATAATTGAACCTGCGGAAGAAATTATGATTGACGACTCAGTGTGAGAAGAGGGTGTTAAAATGTTTGACTCTTGTGTATTTCGGGCTCAAGTGTGGCACTTCTAGAGGATGGATTCCGGAGTGCTGCAAACCCTAAAGCGCAGAATTAGGTGTTATGAAGATGGTGGAATTACAATGGCAGCACTCTGCATTCTAGTACATTGCCCAGGACATGTCTGGCCTGTATGAAAGACAAGTTTGTATGTTAAAAGGCATTTTTTTTCTTCCGAGTATTGAATTGCATTTCATCTCTAAACCTGTATGTTGAATGTTCTATAGAACGTTATTCTTCTAAAGCATAAACACCAGTACGTACAGTTGAACTTTTTGGGGAGTTTTTGATTGCATTACACAATTATTCTAAGAAAATTGTCCTTCTTTTTATGATTTATCTAACAATGAGGTTTTCAAATGGGGGCCATTTTGTTCTCTTATCCATAAGAGAATTGTCAGTGTTTGGAGATATTTATGGCTCTCATAACTGGGTGGAGTGCTACTGGCATATAGTGGGTAGAGGCCATGGATGCTGTTAAACATCCTACAATGCCCAGAAAAGCCCCCACAACCAGCAATTTTCTGAATAAAATGGCAATTATGCCAAGGTTGAAAAACAGTGATCCAATAAATCTTATATGTATCTTGCTGAGTTCAGTATATACAAAGCCCACAGTTTATTCTGAACATTTTGCTTTTACATTTGTTATGGCACGGAATTGTAGAGTCACAAATCCGGTAGGATATGAATGAGTAGAATATTCATTAAAGTTGGGATTGAAACCCATAAAGTTATTACCTCATAGCGTTGCTGTGAGTCAGAATCGACTTAAGGGCACACAACAACAACACGTACACTGAAATTTGGAATTGTTTAATATCATTCTCTCCAGACCCCATTCTTCCATTCAGCCAACTGTTGCTGTCATTTAAAACATAATTCTTCTTTCCTTCATTGCCTCTAGTGAATTCCATGTATGTCCCCTTTTTTTATACTGTTAGAGTCTGTTAGAGTATTCTAAACTCACTAAGCTGTATCCTTGTCCGCTACAACTTTTCTACTCTAACATCCGACCCTATTACACCAATGAGAATCTCATTATATATGGTAGAGATGGTGGAGGGACCCAAATATTTATTGAACGTCTATGTTGTGGGAGATACTATTTCTCCACCTTCTCATTTGTTTCTCCAGCAACTTTATGATTTAGATTTGTTACCTTGATCTTTGCGAATCTTCGATAGTTGATATGGTTGACAATTGTTGACCATAGGCTCAGTCTTGAAAATGCATCTCATTTTCTATTCTCTGGCATGAGAGTTTTCAGGTTCACCTTCAAGCTCCTTTATATTCATTCCCTGCCCTGTGCATTAAGGTTTGGCCTTCTCTCCCTCCTTAATATCAACCACAATTCTGTCCTCAGTTGTCTTCTATCCTCACCCCACAACCCTCCTTAACAATCGAGTCTCTTTCAATAACTTTATCTTCTAGCTCAATCTTGAAATTCCCATAGGTCTTTAAATAGTTCAGACTTCCTTCTGCCAAGGGGAGAGTATAATATAAAAGAACAAAGATGATCTCCACATGGGCCCCTGTTGTTTGTTTCTTCATAGCGAGCTGAGACTCTTCAGCCCACAAAAGCCTGTCTGCAGCAAACTCGAATTTGTACACATCCAATTGTTTTAAAAATAGTTTCACTGAGCAGATTTTTAGGCACTCAGAGTCAGCCTGTGCTACATACCATGAGAAACTGCACCCAACATCTTGTAGCCATTTGCTGTTGTTAGTTGCCCTCGAGTTGAACCAACCTATGTGTGCAGAACAGAACTGCTCCATAGGATTTGCAAGGCTGTGACCTTTCAGAAGGATATCACCAGGTCTGCCTTCCAAGGCACTTCTGGGTGGATTTGAATGCCCAGGCTTTTGGTTGGCAGTCAAGCGCTTAACCATTTGCACCACCCAGGGACTCCGTTAGATAAAACCCTGCAGTTATAAGGATGCAAGTTTTTGCTCCTCTTTGGAGCTCTCTGATCCTGAGACTCCTCACCCTGCTGCAGAAGGACATCGTGGAGACACACATAAGCCTCCCCTCCATTCTCCTCCTCCCAGAGAGTTTTCTTGTCCTCCTCTTCTTCTAGTGGCTCCCTGTGCCCCTTGCCTCTAGAAGACCCCCTGCAGTGGGGACCACCCCCCTGCATCAGCAGTCAATGTGTCTACCCCATTGAATACCTTGTTGTGCAAAGTTGCTTCTCACGGTTATATCTTTTCCTTTGATCACCCCACAACTGCCTCAAACTCGTTACAGAGAAGTCCTGGATAACATACCAGGATCTCACCTGAACTTAACCCAGTCTCCACTCTGGGCAGTGCCTGATTGGATCAAAAAATGTTATCAGTCCTCACTATATGTATCTGTTGCTGTTACTGTTGTGTGCCTTCGAGTCGATTTTGAGTGATCACAACCGTATAGGACAGAGTAGACCTGTACCATAGGGTTTCCTAGAATGAAATCTTTACAGGAGCAGACAGCCTGGTCTTTTCTCCTGTGGAGCAAGGTGTTCGGTTCAAACCTCTTGCTTTTTCAGTTAGCAGCTGAGCCTCAACCATTGCACCACCAGGGCTCCTTCTATATGACCGGCGGAGGATACAGTAAAAACCCTACAATGGAAGATAGCGGCATCTGGAACCTTTATAGTTTAGCATATACAATTTTTGACCTTCAATTTAAAAAATAACAGGCATAAGAATACACGGGGACAAATAATTTGAAACCAAGAGAAAGTCAGCAATAAAGACAGACCAGCTGGTTGTCAAGATAGAATTAGCAAGCACGCAGAGAATTTAAAATAAACCTGAAAAAAAAAAAATCCCTTTGCCATTGCGATTCGGACTGATATCTGAGGTGATGTTGTGTGGGATACCATGACTGTGGATAAGGCATTCTGTAAGTCTAGAGATGGTAGTTTTGGCAGAACGATTTCATACAGGAATGGCAAATCTGTATACAGAGTGTCTATTCCAGTAAGAACAAAATGCTGCCCTTTCCATGATGGAAGCAGTCCAGTGGAAACAAAAGTGAGTTTAGCAATAAAGTGGAAAAGAGAGCGGCGAAATAAAACTGAGAGGACAGTTATATCAAATGCAAACAAGTATCAGTCAGAATATAGAGAGTCAAGAAGAGACACTGAAAAAAGAATAACATATAGGAGATATGTCAATACATGGAATTATATGGATTTTTTAATGGTTGTTAGTAATAAAGCAAAAAGATGTCAAAATACAACGAAGAGAGAACAATGTGGCTATAAAAAGAAACTATATTGACTGAAAGCAATGAAAGAGATTTGGAGAGCAGTTAAGCGAAGTTAAAGAATAAAGGAAATAGTTGGAGGTAAAAAGTGAAAACAACATACATCAGAAAAGGAGAAGTGAGAAAGGAGAAATAGTGATGATCAAAATAAGAAAGAAGACAAAATCTAGATACGTCAGATCAGAAAAGTATTAGAAGAAGAAATCTAAAAAAGAGGAAGAAGTCTCTGTAAGGAAGCACAGAAGGAGAAAAGGAAATACTGAAAAAAAGTCTCTGTATTTCCCTCTTATTCTCAAGGCTGGGCATTGCAGAATACTTACGAAAGACAGTCAGCTTCCCCAAGAAAGTGAGACATCTCAGAAAGGCTGAGTCTGATGGCCAGGACTGTATATGAGGGACAAGATGGCAGGACTTCTCCCAATGGACACGGATCACCTTGTCACCTGCTGTCCCAATGACCTTGTTTACTGTGAATCATTTTGATGCCCCCAGAGTGGCAGCAAATGACTCTCCCAGATGCAGGATGATTTCTGGTAAATGTATTAGGCTTATTAATTAAGAGCACAGAGGCACCATCTGAGGATGTAAGTTGTCCCAACTTGAACTACAAAAAATAGTAAACTTCAGGGTCTAGAAAGTTTATCAGTAGTTAGTTTTCACTCAGCTGATAGAAATTATCCCAGGACTTGATGTGACCTGGCCCCAGAGCAGCACCCCAAGAACACGTGCCACTTTCCAACTCAGCCTATTGTGCCTCCTTCTTTTCAGAGTGTTTTCACTTCCTTCACAGGACTTACTCAGGGTTGTAACGGACATACACTGTGTGCTATGCACTCGTTTTTCTTTTTTTTAACAATTGCCTGCCACAATTAAAATTTTATATTACTTTCAAATGTTTACTGTTAAATATTTCATGAAAAATATACGCTATAACTATTTCAAAAATGTATAATAATTCATACACAATACAACTAAATTAATAGAATGTCAAAAACTCTGAACACCTATGAGCGTTTCCATAAGTCACCATCTTCCTTCCTTTTCCCAAGGGTTAATCTTTCCTGAATTTTTAATTTATTGCTCCTTTACTTTCCTTATAGATTTCACATATATGTGTGTTTTGATTTTTAAAAGTATACACTATTTGGGTTCACTTTCTATGGATGGCATTATACTGTTTGTTTTCTTATCAAAGTTGAGTTTTTATGCTCAGAGTTATTTTTATGGAATTATAGATGCTCACATTTGAAGCTTTAGTTAATTCATTTTTGCTGCTGTGTATCCTGTTTTATCAATACACTATAATTTTTTCCATCTGTTCTCAAGGTGATAAGTGTTGGGTTATTTCTACTTATTTTTTACAATCCAGATTGTGATATTGAAGAATTTGTCTTAGTCTGGGTTCTCTAGAGAAGCAAAACCAGTAAAGCATATAAATATATACAGAGAGAGATTTGTATTAAGGAAATGGCTCATGAGGTTGTAGAGGTTGGAATGTCCCAAATCGGTGAGTCAGGCTGGAGGCTTCTTCTGATTCACGTAGCTGCAGAGGCTGGTGAACCCAAGATCAGCAAGTCTGACAGCAGGAATCTGGTCCACAGATTGTGAATACCCACAGATGCCAAGATTGGCAGGCAAGACGGCAGGTAAGCTGCTAGCTCAAGTTTCAAGAATTGGAGGTCAGACAAACAGGAGCCAGCTGCAGGATTCAGTGCAAGAAAAAGACCACGAGTCTTGCCAGAAAGTATACTTATATTTGATGCAGGCAAAAGCCCCAAGGAAACTCCCTTTCAACTGACTGACTACTCACAGCAGATTCCATCATGGAGGCGATCACATTTGTGACGGTTAAGATTGCGTGTCAACTTGGCTAGGCCATTATTCTCAGTGTTTATGTCTGATCACCCCCCATGATGGGATCTGCTGTGAGTAGCCAATCAGTTGAAGGGAGTTTCCTTGGGCATGTAGCCTGCATCTGAATATAAGTGGACGTTCTGGCTTTTGCCTTCTCTGGGTCCTGCAGCTGCCTCCTGTTTGTTTGACCACCGGTTATTGGGACTTGAGCTAGCAGCTTAGTTGCCGATCCTGGGATTTGTCAATCTTCATAACCTGTGAGCAACAGCCCTGCTCTCTGACCTGCCAGTCTTGGGTTCACCAGCCCCTGCAGCTATGTGAATCAGGAGAAACCTCTATCCTGACCCACGGACTTGGGATGTTCCAACCTCTAAAATAGTGTGAGCTGTTTCCTTGATATAAATCCTCTCTCTCTCTCTCTATATATATATATATATGTGTGTGTGTACACATGTATTTATACGCTTTACTGGTTTTGCTTCTCTAGAGAATCCACCCTAAGACAACATTATATCAAATCTCATCATGGAAGTGATCGCATCATCGTACGACTGCCAAACTACATCATAACTGCCAAACCACTGAGAATCATGGCCTAGCCAAGCTGATACACAACCTTAATGATTACAGTCCATCCCATGTCAACTTGGCACCTGTACACATCTCCTTAAACCATATGTAATCTCTGAATAAAGACAATTGTAAAGTCGTACTTGTGCCTAACATGATACAACGAACACACATACAACTGAATATGCACTAGCCCTGTCTACATCTTATATTTTATAAGTGAAGAAAATAAAAAAATTCACACACACATACAAGGCAGAAATACTCATATCAACCACAGTCCTTGTTTCTGCAACTGGTCATGTGGTCATAGCTGGTATTTAGAACTACCTTCTTCCACTAACCGTTCTGTATTTTCTTTCCCCTCAGCAAGAATCTCAGCTGGTCGTGGTTCTTTGCCTGGTGGGGTGACCCAAACCTTCATTCCTGAAGGGTCTGTGTCATTAGTAGTCCTGTAGGAATTGGGTTGCTGTAGTTTTCCATTGACTTTATTCACAGGGCATGGTAGTACTAAGAGACGTCCTAAGGGATCTCCTGCATTCCAGACATACTCTTCATTACCTCCATTATGTAGTATCAATCCAGTTTCTTCTTGGTAATCAGGATCAATCATACCAGCCAATATAGTAACTCCCTTCTTTGTCTGTTGATCCAGAATCATAAGGAGCCCAAAGAGGCTAAGTGACATTCTTAACTTCCTGTTGAATGGAATCTGATGTGTCTCCGAGTGGGAGCATTTCTCCCTTTGGAACAAAGATCATCTAGACCCACATAGCATAAGATCATGGGGATGGGAAGTAAAAATTTTGCAGGTAGGTGTATTACTTGGTGTAATAGTGAGAGGTGTCACTCCCATTTCCACCCGTTGATTCCTGGACCCAAGAATCCTAGCTATGGGAGAAACAGCACCATATATTGGACACTAGTTTAGAGCATATACAGCCTCCCAGAGAACACCGCCCCAACCCTACAAAGTATTTCCACCTAGCTGGCACCCTAATTGTGTCTTTAGAAGGCAATTCCATTTTTCTATCAAGCCAGCTGCTTTAGGATGTTGGGGAACATGGTAGGACCAGTGAATTCCATGAGAATGGGCCCATTGCTGTACTGCATTTGCTGTCAAGTGAGTCCCTTGATCTGAGGTGATGCTGTGTGGGATACCATGACTGTGGATAAGGCATTCTGTAAGTCCAGAGATGGTAGTTTTGGCAGAACCATTTCATACAGGAAAGGCAAATTTGTATACAGAGTAAGTGTCTATTCCAGTAAGAACAAAATGCTTCCCTTTCCATGATGGAAGAAGTCCAATGTAATCAACCTGCCACCAGGCTGCTGGCTGATCACCTTGAGGAATGGTGCCATATCGGGAACTCAGTGTTGGTCTCTGCTGCTGGCAGATTGGGCACTCAGCAGTGGCTGTAGCCAAGTCGGCCTTGGTGAGTGGAAGACCATGTTGCCAAGCCCGTGCATAACCTCCAACCCTGCCACCATGGCCACTTTGTTCATGAGCCCATTGGGCAATGACAGGAGTGGCTGGAGGAAGAGGATGACTGTTTTCCACAGAATGCATCATACTATCCACTTGATTGTTAAAATCTTCCTCTGCCGAGGTCACCCTTTGGTGAGCATTCACATGAGACACAAATATCTTCACTTCTTTGGCCCATTCAGGGAGATCTATCAACATACCTCTTTCCCATACCTCCTTGTCTCCAATTTTCCAGTCATGTTCCTTTGAAGTCCCTGACCATCCAGCCAAACCATTGGGCACAGCCCATGAATCAGTATACAATGGCACATCTGGCCATTTCTCCTTCCAAGCAAAGTGAACAACCAGGTGCACTGCTTGAAGTTCTGCACATTGGGAAGGTTTCCCTTCACCACTATTCTTCAGGGAGGTCCCAGAAAGGGGCAGTAGTGCTGCTGCTGTCCACTTTTGAGTGGTGCCTGCATGTCATGCAGAACCATCTGTAAACCAGGCATGAGTTTTTTCTTCCTTTCAACTGATCATAAGGAACTCCCCACGAGGCCATATGTGCAGACTGGGTGATGAAAGGTAATGTGAAAGGAGTGGAGGCCATGGGAATTTGGGTTGCTTCCTCATGCAACTTTACTCATGCCTTCAGGTTCTGCTTGGGCCCGATCTCATATATACCACATCCATTTAATGATAGAGAGCTACTGTGCATGTTCAACTTTATGACTCTATAGGTCAGACAACATCCAGTTCACGATGGGCAGCTCAGGCTGCATGGTGACTTGGTGTCCCGTGGTTAAGTGTTCAGTCTGTACTAAGGCCAAAAGCTGTTTTTCAAAAGGAGAGTAATTATCTGCAGAGGATGGCAGGGCTTTGCTCCAAAATCCTAAGGATCTGCTATGTGATTCATCAACAGGGTCCTGCCAAAGACTTCAAACAACGTCTCTATCTGCCACTGACACTTCAAGTACCATTGGATCAGCTGGATCATATGGCCTAAGTGGCAGAGCAGCTTGTACAGCAGCCTAAACCTGTTGTAAAGCCTTCTCTTGTTCCGGGCCCCACACAAAACTAGCAGCTTTTTAAATCATTTGATAAATAGGCGGAGTAGGACACCCAAATGAGGAATACCTTTCCTCCAAAATTCAAAGAGGCCCACTAGGTGTTGTGTCTCCTTTTGAGTTGTGGGAGGGACCAGATGCAATAACTTATCCTTCACTTTAGGAAGAATATCTCGACATGCCCCACACCACTGGACCCCTAGAAATTCTACTGAGGTGGAAGTCATCTGAATTTTTGTGGGATTAATTTCCCACCCTCTGGCACACAAATGTTTTACCAATAGGTCTAGTCATTGACACTTCTTCCTTACCAAGTCCGGTCAGTATAGTGTCATCAATGTAATGGACCAGTGTGACATCTTGTGGAAGGGAAAGGTGATCAAGGTCCCTGCAGACTAAATTATGACATAGGGCTGGAGAGTTGATATAGCTCTGAGGTAGGACACTGAAGGTGTATTGTTGACCTTGCCAGCTGAAGGCAAACTGCTTCTGATGGTCCTTAGAAACAGGTATGGAGAGAAAGGCATTAGCCAGATCAACAGCTGCATACCAGGTACCAGGAGATGTATTAATTTGCTCAAGCAATGAAACTACATCTGGAACAGCAGCTTCAGTTGGAGTCACCACCTGGGTAAGTTTTCTATAATCCACTGTAATTCTCCAAGATCCATCTGGTTTTTTGCACAGGCCAAATAGGTGAGTTGAATGGGGACAGGGTGGGAATCACCACTACTGCATCCTTCAAGTCCTTGATGGTGGCAGTAATCTCTGAAATCCCTCCAGGAACTCGGTATTGTTTTTGGTTTACTATTTTCCTAGGTAGAGGCAGTTCTAATGGCTTCCACTTGGCTTTTCCTACCACAAGAGCCCTTACTCCATTTTTCAGGAATCCAGTGTGGAGGTTCTGCCAGTTGCTGAGTATATCTATTCCAATTATGCATTCTGGAACTTGGGAAATCACTACAGGATGGGTTTGGGGAAACACTAGACTTACAATGAGATGGACATGAGCTAAGAATCCACTGATAACCTGACCTCCATATGCCTCCACTCTGACGGTGGGCCACAGTAATGTTTTGGGTTTCCTGGGATTAGTGTCAGTTGAGAGCCAGTATCCAGTAGTTCCTGAAAAGTCTGATTATTTCCTTTTCCCTAATGAACAGTCACTCTTGTAAAAGGCTGTAGATCCCTTTCGGGAAGGCTGGGAGAGAGATTAACACTATAAGGTTTTGGCAGTGTAGTGAGGTTCTTCCTCAAGGAGACCTGATCTCCCTTTCATTCAAGAGGTTGTGAGTCTTCAAACTCGCTCAAGTCTGGGAATTGATTGAGGGGCTGTGAGTCTCTATTCTGGTGATTTGAGTTAGATTACTGTTCGCTTGTTCACTTGAGCTAGAATTCTTCTGCTTGTGCAGATCAAGTAAATATTTAGTAGATTTCCTATCTATTTCACTTCTAAGGACACCATGATTAAGTAGCCGATGCTATAAGTCCATACAAGTTAGACTGTTCTGATTACTGCTTTGACTCTGCTGTCCATTAGGTAACCACTTCCATCTTGTCCTCGTCAATTGAGTGCCACCACTTGGCCCCTACCACCATGGGGTCTGATCAGCCCCATTGAAGTTAGGTGTCTTAATTCAATTAGGGCATATCCCACAGTCAAATCTGACTTACATAAAATAGCAATCACAGTAGTTTTCAAGGATGTTGGGACTCCCTTCACAAATTTGTTCCTCACCATTCTGGTAAAAGATGTGTCCTCTGGGCACTCCATGTGTTTGTGGGTTTAACCTGATAAATCCACTCGAACGTGCCAGTTTCCCTAAGCCTTTGGATAACTTCTCTTACAGTATACCAAGGCAAGTCTGGTACTTGAACTTGATTTAGTGTAGGCCACTGTGTAATTCGGTGACCCAACTAAATAAACTATTAGAGCATTTCCTAACCTCTCGAGCTGAAACTTTTAATGAAGAATCTGTGCTTAGTGGGCCCATAACAGTAAACTCAGACTGAGCCATCTTTAAGTTCCTTGCACCATTATGCCACACTCTTAATAGCTGTTCCCACACATATTCCCCAGGTTTCTGTCTGTACAGATTGGAAAAGTCAAGCAATTCTTTTGGAGTGTACCATACCTCCTTCTAGGTCACAATTTATACTTCACCTTTTCAGGTTCTCTGGGACTTAAGTCTAGTTATACATCTAGAAACAAAAATGGGTGGTGGGGATATGTTTTGAGAACACTGATGTCTTGTAATGCATTCACCTTAGGTGATACCCCAGACAAGGACTCAGACAAAGTCTCTTCAGACACAACTGGGTTAATCTCATCAGACTGAGGTGGAGGAGCTCATGGTTTTACTGGAGAGGGTGGTTTAGTAAAGATAGAATAATCTCTTCAGAAGAAACTGAGAGGGCTGGTTCTGTTGGCAGGAGTAATTAAATGAAATTTAAGGGCTCAGTGCCCCCAGCTTCCTGATTATCTGCCTGTATGTCTCCATTCCAAGTTCAAGATCCCATTTCTTCCCAATCTAAGCCCTCATATTAACTTCAGACACCACTCGAGTTTGGGAATTCAGTTGATGTTGTAATTCATCCACTCTTCAGATAAGGCTGGGTTTGGTTTTCTGCAATATCAGCTCTGTTACTACAAGAAACAAGGCTTTCTTTCAAGACACAAGTGGAAACTGTGAGGTTGTTTATGTGGCACTTGAGCTTTAATTCTGAAGCCCTAAGTTCAACTCTTTCTTTCACTAATTTGTCTAGCCAAAGTAGGATAAACCAACCAGCTTTCTTATACTTCTTATTTTGACAAAATTGTAGGAAGGTATCAAACATGCAATTACACAGAGCCTCACGTTTTACCAATACCTGTGTGAGCAAAAGCCTGTGAGTCTTGCCAGAAAATCCACTTGTATTTGAGGCAGACAAAAACCCCAAAGAAACTCGCTTTCAACTGATTGGCTACTCACAGCAGATTCTGTCATGGAGGTGATCACATTATATCAAATCTCATCATGAAAGTCATCACGTCATCATGCAACTGCCAAAGTACATCATAACTGCCAAACCACTGAAAATCGTGGCCCAGCCAAGGTGACACACAAACTTAATAATCACAACATCTCCGTGTGTATCTTGCATTGCTAGTAGGTTCTATAAAACGGTGTGGAATTTCTGGTATTAAGGTATGTGTATTTTTAATTTCACACTGTGAGTTCAAATCATTTTCCAAAGTGGACATTTACATAACAAATAAATATTTTTTTGCTCCATTGGCTCACTAATATTAGGTATTGGAGACACTAATATTTGGAAAATTAGTATTTTTTATGGTTTTAATATAAGATCCCTGATACCTAGAAGTTGAAATTTGCAATTGGTTTATGGTCCTTTTTGGTTCTTCATCTGTGAAATATTACTCATAACTTGTGCCCATTTTTAACCATTAGTTTTTTGTTTTTTGTATGGAGATTAAACAGTCCTTCTCTCTCTGTTCCTCCCTTCTCCCTGAACTCCTGGAAACCACTGATCTTTTAACTGTGTCCATTGTTTTACCTTTTCCAGAATGCCATATAATTGAAAACACACAGTATGCAGCCTTTCAGACTAGCTTCTCTCACTTAGCAACAAGGTTCCTCCATGTCTTTTGGTGGCTTGAGAACTCATTTCTTTTTATCACTTAATAATATTCCATTGTATGTATATGCTAGAGTTAGTTTATGCATTCACTTTTTGAAGGACATCTTGGTTGCCTCCAAGCTTTGGCAATTATGAGTAAAGCTGCTTTAAACATTTGTCTGCAGGTTTTCATGTAACATAAATTTTAAAGTCATTTGGGGAAGTACCAAGGGGCAGGATTACTGAGTCATATGGCAAGCCTATATTTAGCTCAGTAAGAAACTGCCAGACTGTCTTCAAAAGCGTGTGCACCATGTTGCATTCCCACCGGCAGTGAATGAGAGTTCCTGTTGCTCCATGTCCTCACCAGCATTTGGTGTTATCAGTGTTTTGTATTTTAGCCCCTCTAATAGGTATGCATTGGTATCTCATTGTTGTTTTAATTTGCAATTTCCTAATGACATAGGACATTGTGCATCTTTTCATAAGCTTATGTGTCATCTGTATATCTTTGGTGATGTATCTGTTCAGATCTTTTGCCCATTTTTCAATTAGGTTGTTTGTTTTCTTATTGTTGCTTTTTATGTATCCTTTGCATGTTTTGGATACACATCTTTTACCATATATGTATTTTGCAAACATTTTCTCCCAGTCTGTGGGTTCCCTATTCTTAATTAATTCTTAATTATTCTTAATTAATTGAGCATTATTTATGATTTGAGTTTATCCACCATTAGCTTCTTGGAAACCCTGGTGGTGTAGTGGTTAAGAGCTATGGCTGCTAAGAAAAGGTCAGCAGTTTGAATCCAGCAGGCACTCCTTGGAAACCCTATGGGGCAGTTCTACTCTGCCCTATAGGGTCGCTATGAGTCAGAATCAACTTAATGGCAACAGGGTTTTATATCAGCTTCTTAACTACGCCTCCTTCCAAAGGTTGCTCTGGAATTTATAGTAGACATCTTGAACTTTATTACAGCCTACCTTTCAATTCTTTTAGGTACTGTCTCCAGGAATTGACAGAATATCAACTGAGATGTTTCAACAAATGGATGCAGGGTGCAGGTGCTCACTCCTCTATGCCAAGAAATTTGGAAGAGATGCATATTTGTATCTATTCCAAAGAAAGGCGATCCAACAGAATGTAGAATTATCACACAGTGTCATGAATATCACACACGAGTACAATTTTGCAGAAGATAATTCAAAGGCAGTTGCTGCAGTACATCAACAGGAAACTCCCAGAAATTCAAGCTGGATTTAGAAGAAGACATGGAACAAGGGATATCATTGCAGATGGCGGATGGGTCTTGGCTGAAAGTAGAGAATACCAGAATGATGTTTGCCTGTGTTTTATTGACTATGCAAAGGCATTCGATTGTGTCGATAATAACAAACTATTGATAACATTGCGAAGAAAGGGAATTCCAGAACACTTAATTGTGCTCATGAGGAACTGTACATAGATCAAGAGGCAGTCGTTCAAACAGAACAATGGGTTTAAAGTCAGGAAAGGTGTGCATCAGGGTTGCATCCTTACACCATACTTAATCTGTATGCTGAACAAATAATCTGAGAAGCTGGACTATATGAAGAAGAATGTAGCATCAGGATGGAAGTAGGACTCATTAACGACCTTCGATATGCAGATGACACACTCTTCCTTGCTGACAGTGAAGAGGACTTGAAGCACTTACTGATGAAGATCAAAGACTACAACTTTTTTATGGATTACACCTCACCATAAATAAAACAAAAATCTGCACAACTAGACCAATAAGCAACGTCATGATAAATGGAGATAAGATGGAAGTTGTCTAGGATTTCATTTTACTTAGATCCACAATCAACATCCATGGAAGCAGGAGTCAAGAAATCAAAAGACACATTGCATTGGGCAAATCTGCTGCAAAAGAACTCTTTAAAGTGTTCAAAAGCAAAACTATCACCTTGAGGACTAAGGTGCGTCTAACTGAAGCCATGGTATTTTCAGTCAGGTCATATGCATGCAAAAGGTGGACAATGAGTAAGAAAGAAGGAAGAATAATTCATACCTTTGAATCATAATGTTGGTGAAGAATATTAAATATACAATGGACTGCCAGAAGAAAGAACAAATCTCTCTTGGAAGAAGTGAGGATGGTGAGATTTTTGTCTCACTTACTTTGACAATATTATGAGGAGGGACAAGTGCCTGGAGAAGGATATTGGTAAAGTTGAGGGTCAAAGAAAAAGTGGAAGACCCTCAATGAGATGGATTGATACAGTGGCTGCGAAAATGGGCTCATGCTTAGTAATGATGGTGAGGATGGTGCAGGATCCAGCATTGTTTAGTTCTGTTGTACATAGGGTCACTACGAGTCAGAACTGACTCAATGGCTCCTAACAAGAGCAACTGATTGAAAAAATCCCACTGCTGTCAAGTTGATTCTGACTCATAACTACCCCACAGGGTTTTCGAGGCTGTAAATCTTTACGGAAGCAGACTGCCACATCTTTCTCCCACGGAGCCACTGGTGGTTTCGAACCATTGATCTTTCTGTTAGCAGTCGATTGCTTTACCCACTTGCTGCCAGGGCTCCATTAAAACAACAGCAACCTTTAAATAATATACCAATCCACCTATATTTCAAGAGCTTCACAACAGTAAGTTCCATTTCTTCTTTGTCAACATTTGTATACCATTGTTGTTAAACGTTTTATTTCTACATCTGTTATAAACCTCAAAATACATTGTTAATTTTTTTTTTGCTTTCAATAATCAACTATCTTATAAAAACATTTTCAAAAACAAGGAAAATATCTATTATATTTATGTGTGTAGAAGTCATTTCTCGTGCTCTTCGTTCTTCGGTGTAGATCTGTATTTCTATCTGGTATTGTTTCCCATCTGCCCAAGGGATTTTATTCAGCATTTCTTGTATTTCCATTCTAAGTGATGAATCATTTCAGCTTTTGTTCACCTGAAAAAAGTCTTTATTTCCCTTTCAGTTTGGAAAGGTAATCTTGCATGTATAGAATTCTAGGTTGACACTTTTTTTCATACTTAATACATACCACTTGAGTGATATCTGGCTTGCATGGTTTCTGATGTGAAGTTTGCTGTCACCCTTATCACTGTTCCTCTGTATGTATTTTGTTTTACAGCTTTGCTTATTTTTAAGATTTTTTCTTTATCACTGGTTTATGGGAATTTAATTATGTGTCTTTGCGTGGTTTTCTTCATGTGTCTTTTACTGGGAGTCTTTTGAGTTTCTTCTATCTGGGGGTTTATAGTTTTCATCAAGTTTGGGGAAATTTCAGATATTCTTTCTTTCTTTCTTTTTTACCCCTTCTCCTTCTGGGATTCTAACTACCTTTATTTTTGACTTAGCTTTTCTTCCACAATGCTTAATATGCTATTAATCTCATAGTGTGGGTCCTATTTTTCACTTCAGAAATTATATTTTGGATCTCTAGAAGTTTCTTTTGGGTTTACTTTATATTTTCCATCTCCTTTCTTCGTTATGTTTCTGCTATCCACTATCTTCTTGAACTTATGGAGTATATTTGTAAGAGTTGCCTTAATGTCCTTGTGTGCTAATAATTTCATCTGTTTTCTTCTTTGGGTCTGTTTCCATTGATTGATTTTCCTCATGTTCATGGATGATATTGTCAAGCTTCTTTTTAAGCCTGGTAATTTCTTATTGAATGCTGGACTTTTTCAATTTTAGGATTTTGAGTTCCAGGTTTTGTTGTGTTTTGAAAATATTTTGAGCTTTGTTCTTAGATGCAGTGATGCTTGTGGTGTCAATGTAATCTCTTTGATGCTTGCTTTTAACACCTGTTTGTGTAGATCCAGGGAAGCCTTTGGTCTAGTGGAAAGTTGGCATTACTGCCAGAGCAATGGCATTTTCTGGTCTCTACTCAATGCCCCATATTAAAATGGTTTTCCAGTGCAAATGGTAGGGAAATGAAATATTGCCAGTTCTTTCTGTACACTAGAGATTGTTCAGCCTGCTCCTTTGGGGTGGTTCCTTTTCTGACTTTGCAGTTTGCTAACATGCATATACACATTGGTACTCAGTGAGAGACTGGAACACACCTCCAGTGTAGAGTACTGGAGAGGATAGGGCTGTACAGAGGACTACAGAGGGTCTCCTCAGTTATTCACCTGAGCCCTCTTCAGAGCAAGCATGAGAAGACTCTACCCTAGATGTGAGAAAGAACCACCTGGAAGGATTAAAGAGGAGAAAATACCCAGAAATGCAGTACAACTGGGAACTGTGCCTGTTTCCACTGCCTGACTAGAAAACCTCATAAATCCTGGATCCTTGGGGCAAGTACTCAGAAGTGGGCAGATTAGCCTTAGACTCAATGCTGCTCTGGTCCCAGCTAACAAAGCTTAAAAGGTAAACCAGAAGGGCCAAACTGTTTCCAAGTAATCTAACTATTTCTCAAGTTAAGGCTCAAGAATAATTGTGGGAATATTACAGCATCAACCAGAGTAATTCACCATATAAAAAACCGAAGAAGGAAAACCATATAACCATCTAAATAGATTCCAAAAAATAATTTGAAAAAATCAACATCCGTTTCTGATAAAAACTCCTAGAAAACTAGAAGTCTAACGGAACTTCTTCAATTTGATAAAGGGGATCCACAGCATATGATAGCTAACATCATAATTCATAGTGAAACATTGAATATTTTACCCTCTAAGATCAGGAACAAGGTAAGGATGCCCACCCTCACCACTTCTACTCAACATGTTACTGAGTCTAGCCAGTGTAATAGTCTAGAAAAAGAAATCAAAGGCATACAGATTGGAAAGGAAGAAGGAAACAGCATAAAGCGGGACAGCTGGATACGAGCAGAGTTTTGCATGCTATTGAAGCTAAGTTGTTATCAATTCAAACTAGATTGTTATACTTTTAGTGTATTAATTGGAATTCCCATGGTAACTACTGAGAAGGTATATAAAAAAGTATACACAAAAGGAAAGGAGAAGGGAATCAAAATTGTTGTGGTGAAATGAGTTCCTTTATGTGGGCTTTTGCTTAGGTACTTTTTCTTTATTCTTTAGGTGAAAGTTTACAGAGCAAACTAGTTTCTCATTGAACGGTTAATACACAAATTGTTTTGTGACATTGGTTGCCAGCTCCGTCATGTCAACACTCTCCCCTTCTCCACCCCAGGTTCCCTGTTTCCATCCGTCCAGTTTTCCTATTTTTCCTGCCTTGTCTTTGTTTTTGGGCTGGTGTGCCCATTAATCTCATATACATGATTGAACTATGAAGCATGACCCTCACGTGTGTTGTTATTGGCCCTATTAAACCAAAACCTATTGCTGTCGAGTTGATTCCGACTCATAGCGACTCTATAGGACAGAGTAGAACTGCCCCATAGGGTTTCCAAGGAGCAGATGGTGTATTCGAACTGCCGACCTTTTGGTTAGCAGCCAAACACTTAACCACTGTGCCACCAGGGCCCCAATGGCCCTATGTTGTTGTTAAGTGCTGTTGAGTTGGTTCTGACTCATAGCGACCCTATGTACTACAGAACGAACACTGCCTGGTCCTGTGCCATGCTCACAATTGTTGTTATGCTTAAGTGCATTGTTGCAGCCACTGCGTCCATTCATCTGCCTGAGGGTCCTCCTCTTTTTCACTGACCCTGTACTTTACTAAGCATGATGTCCTTCTCCAGGAACTGATCCCTCTTGATAACACGTCCAAAGTATGTAAGACGTAGTCTCGCCATCCTTGCTTCTAAGGAACATTCTGGTTGTACTTCTTCCAAGATAGATTTGTTCATTCTTTTGGCAGTCGATGCTATATTCAATATTCTTTGCCACCATCACAATTCAAAGGCGTCAGTTCTTCTTTGGTCTTTAAATTATTCAGCTTTCTCACGCATGTGATGCAATGGAAAATACCATGGCTTAGGTCAGGGGCATCTTAGTCTTCAAGATGACATCTTTGCTTTTGAACTCTTTAATGAGGTCTTTTGCAGCAGATTTACCCAATGCAATGCATCTTTTGATTTCTTCACTGCTGCTTCCTTGGGTGTTGATTGTGGATCCAAGTAAAATGAAATCCTTGAAAACTTCAGGGAGATTGACCCTATAGACCTGTCTAATCTTTGGCCAAAGGGTGAATTTCAGGAGGACTTCAGTACTGAGTTAAAACTGGGGGCCATAGTCTTGGCGTTTCTCCTGTCTCTGTCAGACCAGCAAATCTGATCTTTTGAATTTGAATTTTGTTCTACACTTTCTCCTGTTCTGTTAGTGATCCTCTATTGTGATCCCTGCCAGAGCAGTCGGTGGTGATAACCAGCCACCACCTAGTTGTTCTGGGCTCAGTCTGGTAGAGGTGGTTGGTAGTTGTGGTCCATTAGTCCTTTGGACTAATTTTTCCTTTGTGTCTTTGGTCTTCTTCATTTTCCTTTGCTCCAGGCAGGGTGGGACCAGTAGATGTATCTTAGATGACTGTGCACAGGCTTTTAAGACCCCAGTCGCTACTCACCACTGTTGGATGTAGAACATTTTCTTTATATACCATGTTATGCCAATTGAGCTAGGTGTCCCCTGAGATCAGGGTCCCCAACCCTCAGCCCAGTAGCTCAGTTTCTCTAAGCATTTGAATGTGTCTGTGAAGATTCTATGAGTCTGCTCTAATAAAGTTGTATTGACTTCCCCAGTAATGTGCACTGTTTTACCCTTCACCAAAGTTACCACTTACCTGCTATCTAGTCAATGTTTTTCCCTCTTCCCTCCTCCCCTCCGTTGTAACCATCAAAGATAGTTTCTTTCTGTGTAGATACAATTTTCATGCATTTTTACCGTACTGGTCTCATACAGTATTTGTTCCTCAGTGATTGATTTATTTCACTCAACATAATGCCCTCCGGATTCATCCATGTTGTGAGATATTTCATAGATTCATCATTGTTCTTTATGGTTGCATAGTATTCCATTGTGTGTGTGTACCATAATTTGTTTATTCACTCATTTGTTGATGAGCATTTAGGTTGTTCCCATCCTTTTGCTATTATGAATAATGTTGCAATGAACATGGGCGTGCATATGTCTATTCATGTGACAGTTCCTATTTCTCTAGGATATATTCCTAGGAGTGGAGTTCCTGGATCATATTTCTATTTCTAGCTTTTTAAGGAAGAACCATGTTGTTTTCCAAAATGGTTGTATCATTTTACATTCCTACCAGCAGTGTATAAGAGTTCCAGTCTCTCCACAACCTCTCCAACATTTGTTATTTTCTGTTCTTTTGATTCATACCAGTAATGTCAGGGTGAGATTGTATATCATTGTAGTTGTGATTCAAATTTCTCTAACAGCTGGTGTTCGCGAGCATTTCCTTATGTGCCTGTTAGCCACCTGAATGTCTTCTTTAGTGAAGTGTCCATATTCTGACCATTTTTTAATTGGACTGTTTGTCTTTTTATTGTAGAGGTGTTGGATTTTCCTACAGATTTTAGAGATTAGATCTTTGTCGGATATGTCATAGCCAAATTTTTTTTTCCCGGTCTGTAGGTTCTCTTTTTACTCTTTTGGATGAAGTCTTTTGATGAGCCTAAGTGTTTAATTTTGAGACGATCCCAGTTATCTAGCTTATCTTCTGGTGTTTGTGTATTGCTAATTATGGTTTTTATGCTGTTTATGCCATATATTAGGGCCCCGACTGTTGACTGCATTGCTAAGGAACCCTGGTGGTGCAGTGGTTAAAGCAATGGACTGCTAACCGAAAGGTTGGCTGTTTGAAATCACCAGTGGTTCTGTGGAAGAAAGATGTGGCAGTCTGCTTCCACAGAGATTCACAGCCTCAGAAACCCTATGGGAATTGATTCAATGACAGTAGGGTTTTTTTGGTTATTTTTGGTATTTTTGACCCTATTGTTTCTTTCATGATCTTTATAGTTTTTAGTTTTATATTTGGGTCTTTCACCCATTTTGAATTAGTTTTTGTGTATAGTGTGAGGTATGGGTCATTTTTAATATTTTTGCAGACGGATATTCAGTTTTGCCGGCAACATTTGTTAAAAAGACGGTCTTTTCCCCATTTAATGGACTTTGGGCTTCTGCCAAAGATCAAATAGCCATGGGTAGATGGATTTACACCTGGGTTCTCGATTCTGTTCCTTTGGTCTATGTGTCTGTCATTGCACCAGTACCAGGCTGTTTTGACTACCATAGCTGTATAGTTGATCCTGAGATCAGGTAGTATGAGGCCTCCTACTTGGTTCTTTTTCTTCAGTAATGCATAACTTATGCAGGGCCTCTTTCCTTTCTATATAAAGTTAATGATTATTTTTTCTATCTTGTTAAAGAATGCTTTTGATATTCGGATCAGGATTGCATTGTATTTGTAGATTGCTTTGGGTAGAAATGACATTTTCACATAGTTGAGTCTACCTGTCCATGAGCATGGTATGTTTTTCCATTTATCTGTAGGTCTCTTTTGGTTTCTTACAGTAGTGTTTTGTAGTTTTCTTTGTATAAGTCTTTTACGTCACTGGTCAGATTTATTCCTAAGTGTTTTATTTTTTTTTAGGTGCTATTATAAATGGTATTGCTGTCCTGATTTGCTTTTCTTAGTTCTCTTTATTAGTTTATAGGAATCCAAAGGATTTTTGTATGTTTATCTTGTATGTTGCCACTCTGCTGAATCTTTCTATTATTTCCAGTAGATTTTTTTGTGGAGTCTTTACAGTTCTCTATGTATAGTATCATATCATCTGTGAATAGGGTTAGTTTTACTTCTTCCTTACCAGTTTTGATGCCCTTTATTTCTTTTTCTTGCCCGTCATGGATTGAATTGTGTCCCCCAAAAATATCTGTCAGCTTGGCTGGGTCATGATTCCCAGTATTATATAATTGTGTAACATTTTGTAATCTGATGTGATTTCCCTAAGTGTTGTATATTCTATCACTACGATGTAATAAGATGGATTAGTGGCAGTTATATTGACGAGGGCTACAAGATTAGATACTGTCTTAAGCCAATCTCTTTTGAAATACAAAAGAGTGGTGAGCAGAGAGACATGGGAACGTCATCATACCACCAAGAAAGCAGTGCCAGGAGCAGTGTGCATCCTTTGGACCTAAGGTTCTTGCACTGAAATCCTCACAGACCAAGCGAAGACTGATACATTACAAGGACCTTTCTCCAGAGCCAGCAGAGAGAGAAAGCCTTCCCCTGAGCTGACATCCTGAATTTGGACTTGTAGCCTGCTAGACTGTGAGAGAATAAATTTCTCTTTGTTAAAGCCATCCACTTACAGTATTTCTGTTTGAGCAGCACTAGATGACTAAGACATTACTTTATTGCTATAGCTAGGACTTTCAGCACAGTGTTAAATAGGAGTCGTGATAAATGGTATCCTTGTCTTGTTCTGTTCTCTAGGGCAATGTTTTCAGCCTCTCTCTGCTGATAATGATGTTGGCTGTCGGTTTTGTATAGACGCCCTTTATTATGTTGACGAATTTCCCTTCTATTCCTATATTATTGACAGTTTTATCAGGAATGGGTGTTGGACTTTGTCGAATGCCTTTTCCACATCCACTGAGATGATCATGTGATTCTTTTCTTTTATTCATGTGGTGGATTACGTTGATTGATTTTCTAATGTTGAACCATCCTTGCATACCTGGTATGAATCCCACTTGATTGTGGTTAATTACTTTTTTTTTTATATACTGCTGAATTCTATTCGCTAGAATTTTGTTGAGAATTTTTTTTTTCAGATCTTCATTTGTTCTTTATTATAAATGCAGATGGTTGAATAAAGGGCCATAATTCTCTCAGATGCAACCCCTCCCCTCCCATCAAAGATGCTTTTCATTCAGGGACTGTTTCTTTACCAGGACCCTCTCAATGCTCTTCTTGGTGGCTTTCCAAATATGAACACCAGAGGCTAGAGGCAGGAGAGTTTTTACTTCCATGTCTCATTCCTTTTGGTATCCCCAGCACCTAGATCCAGGGCCAGCCAAGAAGCATGGATCCTTCACAAGAAGACCAAAGCTACTGTTGTCCTACAAAAGCATATCCCGGCGCGTTTTGTCTGCAGTGGGAGATGACCTGCACCGCACGTGGACAGGAACGGCCAAGATGTCTGAGCGCTCCAGCAGCTCCTCAGCGGACTTGGACTTCCCGGTCCTCCCTGCTGTGGCTCCCCAGGAGGATGGCTCCCCAGGGGTCCTGTCCACTCTCTGGGGACCCCGAGGCGCGTAGGTGGCTCCACCAAGCAGCTCGGCCCTGGTCGGCTTCCTTAAGGCCTGGTGGTCCCCGCGCCGCCGTTCCCAGAGGAGGCGACCGCGGCAAAAGAGCTGCTGCGATCCCAAGGAGCCCGCGGGGGCTCACAGCCACTGGCGGCGCGGACAGCAGGAGGGACGCCTCCCTGCGGGGCTGCAGGCTTGGCTCCCGCAGTGAGCTAAAGCTGGAGGCTGAAGCGAGGCCGGTGGTTTTCGGGCACCGCGGGGCCTGGCTGGAGATAGGCGCTCTGGGCGCGCTCCCGCAGAGCTCCCGCCTCCTGGAAGCCGCAGCTCGCGAAGGATGAAGGCTGCTTGCCGGTCTTGCGCTGAATGCAGTCGGCCAGGGCGCTCTGCTGGAAGTGCTTCAGCTCCGGGCCTGACAGGCTGAGCGTCGAGCAGGCCTTCCCATCGCGCTCGAACATCCGGCGGCGATCGGCCACGGTGGTCTCCGGAAAACGTAGCCCCTTCCTCTGCGGGCCGAAGGGGGTTGGCTCGGCCTCCTCTGAGACCCCCACCTCGTTCATCTTCTCTGGCTCTGAGTAGGAACGCTTCTTCTGCTCGGGGTTCAGACTCCGACGTGCCCCTCTCCGAGCAGTAGGGGGCGCTGGTTGGGCCGGTTCACCCTCGGCCGGGGTCACGCTGTGCCGCTCACGGGGCGTGTGTGGGGAAGGGGGAGGCCACCGCTGGCGCCTCGGGACTCCGCAGCCCAATGTGGGCCGAGGCTGGCCGGGGTCGCCAGGGCCTGGATGCCCCGGGCGCCCCCAGTTAGAGGTCCCTCCAACGAAAGGAGGTGGCCCCCAGGACGCGGGGCTGTGCGTCCTTGATGCTGTTCCGGTAGGCGCGGCTGAAGGGAGCGTCCAGCAGGGGCGACTCGGGAGTGGTAGGTCTGTCATCTGGCCACACAGGCGCCTTCTCGGCCTCGCTGAAGGGCTGAAAGGTGCTCTGGCTGCGGAGGAGGCGAGCATCCCGCCTAGGGGGCTCACCTCCTCGGAGTTGGGGGCCCCGGCCACCATCTGCACCTCTCCTCAGCTGCTGCCCGCATGGCTGCCAGGAAACCTCTTCCGACTTTGACTCTCCGTTTTTGAAGTGCTGCTCCTCACTGCCTAGAGGCTCAATGGATTCAGAAAAACGGATGTGGGCTCTTGCCTCCTCAAATTCATTCTCAGAAATACTGGAAGTTGAGACCGTCCTGTTGGGCCTATATATGGCCATAACTGGAGCAACCTACACTTGAGGATATCTGGCTCCCTTGCTCTCGCTGCTCAATTCTGGAAACCTTCTCCAGCACTGAGCTGTGGGGCTTCCCGGACTGAAAGCCCTGCAGAGCCGAGGTGATGCCTGAGTTGAGCCTCCTTGGGCCCAGACTGGATGTGTGCTGGTACGGTGGGGAAGAGGGCTCTTGGTACCTTGGGTCTGAACTGTGGAAAGAGGCCGAAACGCTAGTTCTCCCCTCTGGTCTTGGATAGGAAACTGGCCTGTCCAGATGGCTCCTGTGGTGAAGACCGACTTTCCTTCCAGGGTCCTCATCCTTGGTGTTGACTATAGAGGCTGGTTTGCCATCTGGGTAGCCTTCCTGAGATCCTCCTCCTAGCTCCAGGCTGCTTTGCCTTCTTAGACTTTCTGGAATGTTCTGGAAAGATGAGAAAGCTGACTTGGTCTTGCCAAAGTTTCTTGACAGGCTCTGGCCTAGGCCTTCTCTCTCCTGTCTCCTCTGGAGGTTGGCATTGTGGTCTTCCTGGAAGTCCACCTCCCAGGGCTCTGAGGGCCTGGAAGATCTATCTTACACTTGCCAGGCTGGAGCCTGAGGGAGTTTGAGGTTGTGGTGATTAGAATACGGTTTGTTGCTGTGGGTGCTCTTTCTCTTGGTGGAATGTGGGCTGTTGCCTTGAGGAGATGTGAGATGTCTCCTCAGGGAGGTATCCTTGTCATTTTCAGGCACTGATGGGAAATGGACTTTGTAGGGGACTAACTTGGCTATAGTTTCTGGTTTCCTCTCCACTGGGGACAGTGAATCATGTTCTAGGGGCTGGTAAAAGGCAAACCCAGGCCTGCTAGACCCATTTTGGTTCCCATTCTCATCAAAGGTAGCCATCTTGTCACAAGTTGCCTGAGGGGCTGTATATCCACTCTCCTTGGCCAGTGCAGGGTAGAGCATACCATTAGTGTTCCTGGAAGGCTGGGGCACCTGGGCAAAGTGTGGCTCCACAGAAGGTACAGAATAGATGCCAGTCGGTAGCAGAGGTTGGCCTGGTGGTGCCTTATGGGTATAATTATGCTTGGGCTTCACTGGGGGGCTGCTCTCTGGACTCTTCTCTAGTACAGTATGCAGTTGTTCTTCTATGAATGGAGACTTCAGGGAGCCTGATGAGTCTGCCTGACGCCGGCAGAACCGTTTCTGATCAAGGCTAGACCAGGAACTGGGCCAATCACGGTGCCGGAAGGCTGCATAACTGTCACTCCGAGCTGGGGGAAGGGGTGCACCCACCTTAGGAGGTGGGTTGTCGGTGGCAGTCTCCAAGGAACTGGGGCACTGCTGGTTCCAGGATGGGGGTGGCACTCCCTTGCCCCGAGGAACATTATGCCATTTATCATAGCTCTGACCTTCTGCTGATGCTCGGGCCTCCCCACCTTGAAGAAGTAGGGCTGAAGAGTTTACCTCATACTCTTCTGAGACTCCTCTCCAAGTATCATAGACTGTCTTGACATAGCAAATGTCTGCCTGCCTCATCCCTTCCAGAAGGCCACCTCGAGTAGAAGTGGTATCCATGGAGCCTGAACGTTCCCGACCAGAGATGCCAGGAGGTGGATACTCTAAGATGCTAGAACTGGTGGAGAAGGAGCTGTAAGCAGAGTCTCTCTTGTTATGGAGGTGGCTGAGCTGGTCAATGCTGCTGGCTGACTTGGCAGGGGAAAGAAGATGGCAAGGTGGGTATCCTGTACTGGGTTCCAGGCTCTCCATGCTCCCCTGGGAGCTGCACTGGTCAGGGCTCCGCCTCAGATAAGTATGGTCATAGCTGGAGAGGTCACTTGTAGAGGAACTGGAGTGCTTCTGCTGGGGTTCAGAGGTGAGGTACTCAGGGCTTAAGGAATTAGAGGCAGCAGTATCTGCATGGCCCTGGTCTGCACGCGTGTCTCATCGCAGCTCGCCCGGCCGCCGCCGCCCCCAGGCCTCGCGGGGCTCCAGACCCGCGCGGACGCCAAGTTCAAACCTTGCCGCAGCTCAGAGGAGGCGGCGCGGGGCATCGCCAGCAGGTCTCGCCACGCTCAACAGTGGGCGGCTCTACCGCGCCGTGCGCCGCCGCGCCCCGGCTACCGCGGCTGCGGCGCGGCGGACCCTGGTCGCGCGGCTTGAGGAGGCTGAATCAGGCTTGCCGGAGGCGCGGAGGCCGCGGGGGCGCCCGACAACCACGCTTCCCTGGCCGCGGGGGCCACGCACCCCGGCGCCCTGCAGCCAGCCGCGCGGAAGAGTCCCAGCTCGCAGCCTTGTTGAGAACTTTTGTATCTATATTCATGAGACATACTGGTCTGTAATTTTCTCTTTTTGTGGTGTCTTTGCCTGGTTTTGGTATCAGGATTATGCTGGCTTCATAGAATGAATTTGGAAGTATCCCTTCCTTTTCTATGTTCTGAAATAGTTTGAGTAGTACTGGTGCAAGCTCTTCTCTGAATGTTTGGTAGAATTCTCCAGTGAAGCCATCTGGGGAAGAATTTTTTTATTGCTAGTTTTTTTTTTTTAAATTACCTTTTCAATCTTTTCTCTTGTTATGAGCCTGTTCAGATTTTCTACCTCAGTTTGTGTTAGTTTAAGTAGGTAGTGTGTTTCTAGAAATTTGTCCATTTTCTCTAGGTTTTCAAATTTTTAGGAGTACAGTTTTTCATAATACTCTGTTATGATCCTTTTTTTTTTTTTTTTTTTGGTTGAGTCTGTTGTAATGTCACTCATTTCATTTCTTATTTGGATTATTTACTTTCTCTCCTGTTTTTCTTTTGTTAATTTTGGCACTGGTTTGTTGATTTTGTTGTTTCTTTCAAACAACCAAGTTCTGATTTTATTGAATCTTTCTCTTGTTTTTCTATTCTCTATTTCATCTGTGATCTTTTTTATTTCCTTTCTTTTGGTGGCTGTTTGCTTGTCTTGCCGTTCTCTTTCTATTTGTTTGAGTTGTATGGCTAACGTTTTGATTTTGTCCCTTCTTTTTTTTTGAAATTGTTGTACTTTAGATGAAGGTTTACAGAACAAACTAGTTTCTCATTAAAGAGTTAGTGCACATATTATTTTATGACATCAGTAAACAACCCCATGACATGTCAACACTATCCCTTCTTGACCCTTGGGTTCCCTGTTATCAGCTTTCTTGTCACCTCCTGCTTTCTAGTCCTTGCCTCTGGGATGTTGTTCCCTTTAGTCTTGTTTTGTTTTGTGGGCCTGTCTAATTTTTAGTTGAAGGGTGAACCTCAGGAGTGACTACAATACTGAGCTAAAAGGGTATCTGGGGGCCATACTCTTGGGGTTTCTCCAGTCTCTGTCAAGCCAGTAAGTCTGGTCTTTTTTTGTGAGTTAGAATTTTGTTCTATATTTTTCTCCAGCTCTGTCCAGAACCCTCTATTGTGATCCCTGTTAGAGCAATCAGTGGTGGTAGCTGGGCACCATCTAGTTGTACTGGACGCAGTCTGGTGGAGGCGGTGGTAGATGTGGTCCATTAGTCTTTTGGACTAATCTTTCCCTTGTATCTTTAGTTTTCTTCATTCTTCCTTGCTCTGGAAGGGGTGAGACCAGATACGTATCTTAGATAGCTGCTCACAGTCTTTTAAGACCCCAGATGCTATTCGCCAAAGTAGAATGTAAAACATTTTCTTTATTTATGCCGTTTGAGCTAGATGTTCTATGAGACCATGATCCCCACAGGCCTCAGCCTAGCAATTTGATCCCTCAGTGAGTTTGGATGTGTCTATGGAGCTTCCATGACCTAGCTTTCTACAAGTTGTGTTGGCTTCCCCAGTATCGTTACTGTCTTACCCTTCACCAAATTTACCATTTATCTATTGTCTGTTTAGTGTTTTTCCATCCCCACCCCTTCCCTCCCTCGTAACAGTCAAAGATTGTTTCTTTTTGTGTGTAAATCTTTTCATGAGTTTTCATAGTAGTGGTCTCATATAATATTTGTCCTTTCGTGATTGACTTATTTCACTCAGCATAATGCCCTCCAGATTCATCCATGTTATGAGATGCTTTGCAGATTCATCATTGCTCTTTACCATTGTGTAATACTCCATTGTGTGTATGCATCGTAGTTTGTTTATCCATTCATCTGTTGATGGGCATCTAGGTTGTTTCCATCTTTTTGCTATTCTGAACAATGCTGCAATGAACATGGGTGTGCATGTGTCTATTCATGTGACAACTCTTATTTCTCTAGGATATATTCCTAGGAGTCGGATTGCTGGATCACATGGTATTTCTATCTCTAGATTTCTAAGGAAGAGCCACATTGTTTTTCCAAAATGGTTGTTTCATGTTGCATTCCCACCAGCTGTGCATGAGAATTCCGATCTCCCCATAGCCTGTCCAACATTTGTTATTTCCTGTTTTTTTGATACGTGCCGGTAATGCTGGGGTGAGATGGTATCTGATTGCGGTTTTGATTTGCATTTCTTTAATGACTAGTGATCGCGAGCATTTCCTCATATGTCTGTTGGCTGCTTTAATGTCTTCTTTGGTGAAGTGTCTGTTCATTCCCTTTGCGCATTTTTTTAATTGCTTTATTTGTCTTTTTGTTGTAGAGGTGTTGGATTTGATTGTAAATTTTAGAGATTAGAACGTTGTCTGATTTGTGATAGCCAAAATTTTTTCCCAGTCTGTAGGTCTCTTCTTACTCTTTCGGTGAAGTGTTTTGATGAGCGTAAGTGTTTAGTTTTCAGAAGATCCAACTTATCTAGGTTATCTTCTGGAGTTTGTGTGTTGTTGGTTATGGTTTATATCCTGTTAATGCCATGTATTTGGACCTCTGGTGTTGATCCTATATTTTCTATTATGAACTGTACACTTTTTGGCTTTATATTTAGGTCTTTGATCAATTTTGAATTAGCTTTTGTGTATGGTGTGAGGTATGGGTCCTGTTTCATTTTTTTCATAGATGGACATCGAGTTTTGCCAGCACCATTTGTTAAAAAGACTGTCTTTTCCCCATTTGATGGACTTTGGGCCCTTGTCGAAGATCAGGTGACCGTAGGTGGATGGATATAAATCTGGGTTCTCAATTCTGTTCCATTGGTCAATGTATCTGTCATTGTACAAGTACCGGGCTATTTTGACTACCATAGCTGTATAGTAGGTTCTGAGGTCAGGTAGTGCGAGTACTTCTACTTCATTCTTCTTCAATAGTGCTTTACTTATCTGGGGTTTCTTCCATTTCTGTTTAAAATTAATGATTTGTTTTTCCACCTCTTTAAAGAATGTTGTTGGTATTTAGATCTGGATTGCATTGTATTTGTAAATTGCTTTGGGTAGAATTTCATCTTCACAATGTTGAGTTTAAGTTCTTCATTACCAATTTGGATGCCCTTTATTTCTTTTTCTTGCCTTATTGCTCTAGCTAGGACTTCCAGCACAATGTTAAATAACAGTGGTGATAAAGGATATCCTTACCTTGTTCCTGTTCTCAAAGGGAATATTTTCAGCCTCTCTCCATTAAGAATGATAATTGGCTGTTGGTTTTGCATAGATGCCCTTTATTATGTTGAGAAACTTCCCTTCCATACATATTTTATTGAGAGATTTTATCAGGAATAGGTGTTAGACTTTGTTGAATGCCTTATCCGTCTCTATTGATATGATCATGTGATTCTTTTCTTTCTCTTTATTTATGTGGTGGATTACGTTGATTGATTTTATGAAGATGAACCATCCTGGCATACCTGGTATGAAACCTCCTTGGTAGTGGCAGTTTTTTGTTTTGTTTTGTTTTGATATGATGCTGAATTCTATTGGCTAGAATTTTGTTAAGAATTTTTGCATCTATATTCATGAGAGATATTGGTCTGTATTTTTCTTGTTTTGTGGTGTGTGTCTTAGTCATCTAGTGCTGCTCTAACAGAAATACTACAAGTGGATGGCTTTAACAAACGGAAGTTTATTCTCTCACAGTCCAGTAGGCTACAAGTCCAAATCCAAGGCATCAGCTCCAGGGGAAGGCTTTCTCTGCCGGTCGGCTCTGAAGGAAGGTCTTTGTGATACATCAGTCTTCCTTTGGTCTGGGAGCATCTCAGCACAGGAACCTCAGGTCCAAATGATGTGCTCTGCTACTGGTGCTGCCCTCTCGGTGGTGTGAGGTTCCCATGTGTCTCTGCTCACTTCTCTCTTTTATATCTCAAAAGAGATTGACTTAAGACACTATCCAATCTTATATACCTCATCAGTATAACTGTCTCTAATCCATCTTATTAGATCACAATGACTGAATTTACAACACATAAGGAAATCACATCAGACTACAAAATAGTACACAATTATACAATATTGGGAATCATGACCCAGCCAAGTTGACAGATATTTTGGGGGGACGCAATTCAATCCATGACAGTATCTTTGCCTGATTTTGGTATCAGGGTTATGCTGGCTTCGTAGAATGAATTCGGAAGTATCACTTCATTTCCTGTGTTCTGAGTTAGCTTGAGTAGTACTGGTGTGATCTCTTCTCTCAATGAATTCTCCAGTGAAGCCTTCTGGGCCAGGGCTTTATTTTGTTAGGAATTTTTAAATTGCCTTTTCAATCTCTTTTCTTGTTACAGGTCTGTTCAGATTTTCAACATCATTTTGTGTTAGTTTGGGTAGGTAGTGTGTTTCTAGAAATTTGTCCATTTCCTCTAGGTTTTCCGATTTGTTGGAGTATAGTTTTTCATAACACTCTGTTATGATCCTTTTTATTTCAGTTGGGTCTGTTGTAATGTCCCTCATTTCATTTCTGATTTGGGTTATTTGTGTCCTCTCCTGTTTTTCTTTTGTCAATTTTGCCAGTGGTTTGTCGCTTTTGTTGATCCTTTCGAAGAACCAACTTTTGGTTTCATTGATTCTTTCTATTGTTTTTCTATTCTCTATTTCATTTATTTCTGCTCTGATCTTTATTGTTTCCTTTCTTCTGGTGGCTGTGGGCTTTTTTCGCTGTTCTCTTTCTATTTGTTCGAGTTGTGTAGCTAATGTTTTGATTTTGTTCCTTTCTTCTTTTTTCATGTATGCATCTGTAGCTATAAATTGACCTCTGAGGACTGCCTTTGCTGTGTCCCAAAGGTTTTGGTATGATGTGTTTTCATTCTCGGAATTTTTTTATTCCATCTCTGGTTTCTTTTATTACTCAGTGGTTTTTAAGCAGGGTGTTATTCAGTTTCCATGTAATCGATTTTTTTTTTACTTGCTCTTCCTGTTGTTAATTTCTACCTTGATGGCATTGTGTTCAGAGAAGACACTTTGTATTATCTCAGTGTTTTGGATTTTGTTGAAGGTTTCTTTGTGACCTAAGATATGGTCTATTCTGGAGAAAGTTTCATGTGCTTCGGAAAAGACTGTGTACTTCCCAGAGGGTGGGTGGAGTGTTCTATATATGTCTATGAGGTCAAGTTGGATGATTGTGCCCTTTAGCTCTTCTGTATCTTTGCTGAGATTCTTTCTAGATGTTCTGTCCTTTACCGAGAGTGGTGTATTGAAATCTCCTACTGTTATTGTGGAGCTGTGAATTTCTCTTTTCAGTGCTCTTAGAGTTTTTTTTAATGTATTTTGGAGCCCAGTCATTGGATGCATAGATGTTTATTAAGGTGATGTCTTCATGATGAATTGCCCCTTTAATCATGATATGGTGCCCTTTTTTGTCTTTTATGGTGGATTTTGTTTTAAAGTCTATTTTATGAGATTAGTATTGCCACTCCTGCTGTTTTTTGGTAGCTGTTTGGTTGATATACATTTTTTTTCCATCCTTTGAGTTTTAATAAATTTATGTCTTTGTTTCTAAGGTGTGTCTCTTGTAGACAGCGTATTGATGGATTCTGTCTTTTTCAATCCATTCTATCACTCTGTGTCTCTTTATGGGTGCATTTAAACCATTTACATTCAGTGTGATTATTGATAGGTGTGAGTTTATTGCCGTCATTTTTCAGTGCTTTTTTTTTTTTTGGTGCTGACATTTTCTTTGTTCCTTTTACTATCCTGTGCTGAATTCTTTTTGTTTCTGGATTTTTTTTCATTTCTTTTGTTTTTGTAGATTTTGTTTTTACTGAGACTTTATGTTTTTCTTCTTTATTTTGATGAGTAGGTTCGTTAACCTTCTTTGTGGTTACCTTGAAATTTACCCTTATCTTCCTAGGTTTTAACTAGTCTATCATTACTTGGTATTGTCTTGCCTTCCTCTCCATGAGAAAGTTCTATACCTACACCATTTATTCCCTCTTTTATTGTTCTGACATTGTTGTCATTTACAGATTAACCTCTCATTCCCTGTTGTAATTCTTTTGGTTTTGGATAGTCCTTGAGACTTCATTTCGTAGGTTGATATCTGGCTGGTACGGTCTTGCATCCTAGATTCAGGCTGTGATCTGATGTTGTTTGTTCTCAAACTGAGAGGTTAATAATTCTTGTAAGTTTGGTTTAGTTTTTACTTATTCCCTTAATTTCTGTTTATTTTGAAATGTCCTAATTTCACCATCATATCTGAATGAGAGTTTTGCTGGATATATTATTCTTGGTTGGTAATTTTTTTCTTTCAAGGTTTTATGTATGTCATCCCATTGCCTTCTTACCTGCATAGTATATGCCGAATAATCAGAGCCTAGTCTTACTGTTTCCCCTCTGTATGTGACTTTTCGTTTTTCTGAAGCTGCTCTGAGGATTCTTTCTCTTGTCTTTAGTGACTGTGATTATGATATGCCTTGGCGATTTTCTTTTGGAGTCCATCCAGTATGGGGTTGATTGAGCTTCTTGGATAGTCAGCTTTTCATCTTTCATAATATTAGGGAAGTTTTCTGTCAGCATTTCTCAATGATCCTCTGTCTGTTTTCTTTTTTCTCCTCCTGTTCTGGAACTCCAGTTACTCAAAAATTTTTGCTTTTGATTATATCCCACATAATTCTCAGGGTTTCCTCATTTTTCTTTGTTCTGTTTAATGATTTTCCTCAAACAAATTGTATCCAAGTGTTTGTCTTCAATTTTGCTGGTCCTGTCTGCCATTGTTTCAGATCTGCTGCTCAGCCTTTCCATGACACTGTCTATTTCTGAAATTTTTTAGCTTATCTTTTGGATTTCTAAATGTTGTTTTCATATGACTTCTAGTTGTGAATTTATTTTGACATTTTGTTCCTGTATTATTTTCCTGAATTCTTCCATTTTTTGTCTGTATTTTCCGTGAATTTGTCTGCCTTTTCCATGAATTTGCCTATTTTTCCTCATTTTTGTATACTTTTTGCTACAACTCTTGGATAGCTCTGAATATTAGAGATTTGAATTCCCTGTCAGATAGTTCTAGTGCCTTTTCTTCTACTGGAAAGTCCTCTGGTGTTTTATTTTGGATGCCTACTGGAACCATCCTGTCCTGATTTTTTATATGTTTTGATACAGTCTGCTGTCTTTGGGATATTCAGTAGTTGTTTTCTTGGTTTATTGATTGTAGATTTGTTTTGTCCTATCTTTTTGTTTTATTTAGTTATGTCTGAGCAGGCAGGCTATGTGTTCTTTGTTGTTTGCTCATCTGTGGGCACAGTACTTTTCACCTCCTTGTCCAATGGGCAAAGCAGGTTGCTCAGCTATGGTGCAGCAGAGCAGGTCCAGCTGAAGCGGAGGGGCTGGGGTAGGTTGTACTAGGGCCAACAGGGTGGGCCAGGAATCAGTACAGGGCAGGTTCCGATAGGCAGTGATTGAGCTGCTTGGGGGTGTGATGTTCAGTGCACGGTGTAGGTAGGCAGGAGTGGGGAGAAGTTGTGATGTGCAGAGCTAAGATGAGTATGATAAAGAATAGAGAGAGCAGAGAGAAACAGGAGCCAAAAACAAATGACACACACACAAAAAAAAGAGTGCTAAGAGAGCTTGCCATTGGAGTCAAGAGAGAGACTGAGAAATGGAGAGGGAAAAAAAGAAAAAGAAAAAATAGATAATAATTAGAAAGAAAAGAAAAGCCCCAGGGATCCCACTGGTGTGGCTGCAAAGACCTGAGAAGTGGCACCCAGGCTGCAAAGTACAGCCTGGCTAGAAAGGGCAAAGGTGTCACACAGTTCCAGGTATTCAAGAGACAGGAAAAGAAGGTAAGCATAGACAGACGAGAAACAGAAATGAAGAAAGACAAAAAGGAAAAGAAACAAGTACCCTGAGGGATTCCACTGGCACAGCTGCACAGACTGGGGAGGTGACTCCCAAGCAGGGTAGTACAGTTTGGTTCGAAGGGGCTCTTAAGCCTCAAAAAGAAAAAGGAAACAAACAAGACAAAACAGAACAAAACAAAACAAAATAAACAAAAAAGGAAAAAGGCCCCGGGGATCCCACCAGTGTAGTGGCATGGACCAGGGAAGCAGTTCCCTAGCCAAGCAGCACTTCACAGCCTTTAAAGAAGGAAAGCTGGCGCACAGAGTCAAGTGTTTGAGAGAAAGGAGGAGGAGGTGGTGAGAGGCATAGAAGGAACCAAAAGAATCAGAAAAAACAACACCAGCAACAAATGGCCCTATGGGAGCTGGCCAGTGTAGGCGCAGTGAATCCAACAGCATGGGGAATCTGTGCTTTCCATTTTCTCTGCTGTTCTGGAACTTCGATCACATGCATATTTTTGCTCTTGCTTGTATCCCTCATAGTTCTTAGGTTTTCTTCATTCTTTTATCTGATTTTTCCTCAAATATAGTGGCCTCCATGGATTTGTCTTCAATTTTGCTGATTCTGTCTTCTATTGTTTCAAATTTGCTCCTAATACCTTCTAATGTATTGTCCATTTCTAAAATATTGTTTATCTTTTGGATTTTTAATAGCTGTTTTTGTGTGATTTCTAATTGTTTATTCATTTTGACATTTTGTCCTTGTCTTATTTTCCTGAATTCTTCTGTTGCTTTGTCTGAGTTTTCCTTGATTTTGGCTGGTTTTGTCTGTGTTTCCCACAATTTTATTTGCATTTTCCTTGATATTTTTCCTAATCTCTTATAGAACCCCAAATATTAGACTTTTGAATTCTCTACCCAGTAGTTCAGGTGTCTTTTCTTCTGCTGGAAGGTCAACTGGTGCTTTATTCTGGTCACTTACTGAAGCCATCCTGTCCTTTTTTTTTAATATGTTTTGTTATTGTCTGCTTCTGTGAGACACTCAGGTATTATTTTCTTCATTTATTGATTGTAGGTTTGTTTGTTTCTTCCTGCTTTTTTGTTTTGTTTGGTTATGTCTGTGTGGGTAGGCCAGGCATGCTTTGTCACTTGCTCATCTGTGGACATGATAGTTCTCACCACCTTGTCCTGGTGTGCAGGGCCAGTCATTCAGCAGCTGAGAGAGTCAGGGCTTTTTGAGTTACAGCCAGCAAATTTGGTCTTACTTAGTCATGAGTGTGTCCACGCCATACCTCTGTCTCCTATTGCGAATTCCGTGGAGTTGTCTTTCTGGGTGCAGAGTTATTATCTTTATACCAAGACGGAAATGCTGAGTCATGACGTTTGGTCAGGAAACTCCATTCCATATCTCTATTCCTTCCCCATTTTCCGTCAGTTTCTTCTTCTTCTCGATGACTTCCACTATAATACTTTATCTCTTCTTTTAAGGTTTGTGGTTCTATGATTGAAGTCTGTATCTATTTTACTTGGTTTTTTGGACTTTGTTGCAGGGAGATGGCTTAGTGCATCTGACTTCTGCCATCTTGTCTCGGTTCTTTGGAAAAACAGCTTGAGAGATTTTCCCCCTAAACTCTGAGGAGTAACCTTTGCCCTAGTTTTCTGCCTCCAAAAGTTCATTACTTTTGTCCAGGTTGATTGACATTTCCTAGGTAAGCTGTAAACAACTTGATGGTTTGATACATTTTGTCTGGTTCTGGACTTCAGACTTCTGTGTGATTGGTCTATTTTATGAATTTTTCTGGGATAGACTATGCAAATGAAGTGACTATAGTCCACTGATAGGATTGGTCAGTTTGTTGCCCTGCTAGCAGGGCCATGCTTTGAAATTGACAAGGAGTTTGCATATATAAGTAGCCAACTCCACAGAGGTTTCAAAAGAGAAGCAAAAGTAGAAAAAGCAAGAGCGGCAAGAAGAGAGGCTAGAAGTAACAGAGAGAGAGATGAGGAACCTCCTATAAGAGATGTAAACTGGGTCAAGGGATGTAAGACCGAAAATAGTGAGAGGCTCCGAAGGGGCCCTGCAGCAGATTTGGTGGTGATGGCAGACACCTGCTGCTGGGAATGCAGTTAAGAGAGCTCTGAACAAAGCTGCTGCACTGCCTATGAGCTGGATCATTTAGCAGTGTAGGAACAAAATGGCAGGGAGCCTAAAGGTAGGCCTGCACAGCTGAGAGTGGGCTTGTAGGGCCAAGAGGGGGCCTCTCCTGAGGGGCCTGAAAGGAAGCCTGTAAGGCTGAAAGGGGGCGTTAGACTAAAAGAAGCCCTGTCCTGAGGGGGACAAGAGTAGGCCTGTATGGCTGAAGAGGCCTGTCCTGAAGGGGTTGAGAGGAGGCCTGCATGGCTGAGAGGGGGTCTGCATGGTCAAGAAACCTCTCCTGATGGGTCCAAGAGGAAGTCTGACCTGAGGGGACTGAACAGAGGTCTGACTTCAGGGGGCTGAGAGGAGGCCTGCATGGCTGAAAGGTGGTGTGCACAGCAGAGAGAATGGCGTGCTTGCAGAGAGGAGCTGAGAGAGCTGTCCTATACTGAAGAAGGGAGGGATGTGCTCTGCATGTAGGGGTAGCCTCCCAGACTTTGCCTACACGCTTCCTCTCCTTGATCCTGACTTGTAGCCTATTGATCCTCTTCATGAGTTGTACCCTGTTACTTCCTTAATAAATTACTTAACTGTGAGTATGGCTCGTGAGTTCTGTGTGGCCATTCCAACAAACTGTTGAGCTCCACAGAAAAGTAGGGAGTGCTGAGGGAGGGAGGGATGGTGTGAGAATTGGTAAAAAGTTTGAAGAGTGGAGGTATGTCTGAACTCCATCTTATAGGAATTGGCTTTGTGCTGATGGTGATTTTTCTCCTGAAGTTAGATGAGGTCCGGTGCTACTGATACTCAAACATCACAATTGTACACTACAAAAAAATCGACTAGACACAAAATAAGGCAATAATGGAGAAAATGAGAGAGAAAAAGTATAAAACATTCAGAAAACAAACAGCAATATAGTGGAAGTAATTTCTTCCTTATCAGACATTACTTTCAATGTAAATGGATTTTTTGTTACTTCTTTTTGTTATTATTTTGCCTTACCTTACTGAAATGCTTATATATTCCAGTAAAATGATGACTGTAAGAGAGGAAATTGGGTAACTTTGTCTTGTTCTTTATCTTTGAATGAAGGTATTCAGTGTTTATTACCTAGGAAGTTTCCTTTAAGTTTTTTTTTTTCTTTTTGAAGAGATAGTTTTATCAAATTAAAAAAGATTCCCCTTACTCCTAATTTACTAATAGTTTGTTTTTAATCTTTAAAGATTTTAAAGTAGCAAACGTTATTTTGCATTTATTTCAGTGATCATAAGATCTATCTCCTTTTATCTATTCATATGATATTACATTATGTGATCTTATGGGTAATATTTTATTTTGATATAGTTTTTCAAATTGATGGAAAAATTGCAAGATTTGTACAACACTTGTATATCATTCACCCTGATTCATCAATCAGTTACATTTTTCCTAGTGTGTTCTCTCTTTCTCTTTCAATATGTAAAACCATTGGAGACAAAGCTGAAGACACCAGGGTACTTTACTCTTAAATATTTCACGGTGTATTTTCTAAGAACAAGGTCATTCACTTGTTCAAAACCAAAAACCAAACTCATTGCCGTTGAGTCGATTATGACTCACAATGACCCTGTAGGACAGAGTAGAATGGCCCCATAGGATTTCCAAGCAGCAGCTGGTGGATTCAAACTGTCAACCTTTTGGTTAGCAGCTGAACGCTAAACCACTGTGAAAGGGAATGTTAAACTAACTTTGGATTGTTGAGACAAAATTCAACTTGTACATGATCAGTTTTGTTTACATATGTTACAGGAATATTCTTCTTAATATATTGTTTGGGTTTTTTGCAACTTGGATTATCTATGTGATTGTGCTATAAATGTTTTCTTTCTGCTATTTTTATTTATGGGTTACAGAATCAGGTTTCTCAAACCCTGTATAAAAACTAGGTGGATGATTACTCTCTATCTACTCTCTGGAAGAGTATTGTAAAATTGGGTATATTCTGTCTTTGGAAGTTTTTTAGAACTCATAAAAGATAAAACCTTTGTTTTGGTAGAATTTATTTTTAATCTGATGGTTACTTTCTCAAATGGTTATAAGACCAACAAATTCTTCTCAAGACTACTTTTTTTTAGCAGTTATCATTTTTCTAGAAATTTTATTCTTTTTTGTGTTTTTAAATATTTGGCATAAAGTAACTCATAATATTTTTGTATTAAAAGCACAATTTCTACAGTTTCTGTTCCTTGGTCCTTATTTTGGTTGTTTTTGCCTTCTGTTTCTGGATAAATCTCACCATAGGTTTGTTTGTTTTGTTCATAGTCTGATGAAATAACGTTTTACTTTGTTGATCTGACAATTGATTTGTTCTCTGATATTAATTTAATTTCTTTTTTTATTTATTTGGTGTAATTGGCTGCTCTTTTTTAGACTTCCTTATATGGATGCTTATCTTATTAGCATTCAACTTTTTTTTTTTAATATATGTATTTCAGGCAATGTATCCCCCGTTAAATAATGTTTTATTATATCCTACATGTTTATTGTTGGTGATTTAGTATATTATTCATTTCAAATGACTTATCATTATTATGATTTCTTCTTTTATCAACAGATTATATAAGAGTGTGTTTATTTATGGTCAATTATATGAATTTATTTAGTTTTGTTATTGATTACTCAGGCAAATACATTGAATTCTGAGAACATGCTCTATTATTTTTTTCAATTCTGTAAAACTTCTTAAAGTAGTATGAGGATATATTCAATTTTGTAAATGGTCCATGTTTGCCTGCAAATGTTTTTGACTCTTTTGGTAGTTAAGTGAGGTGAACTGTTTGTGCATTAGGATAAGTTTCTCAGTTTTGTTTTTCATATCATCTATATCTCTTTCTTTTCAAAAGTATTCTAAGAAGTGTGCTAAAATCTTCCGCTGCAAAGGTATATTTATTGTGACTTAATATTTATGTCAATTTTAGCTGTATATTCTGAGAACTTTTTATTATGTGTATACAAATTTTAAGATGTTACATCATTTGTTATATTATTGATATATAAAATTTTGGAGAGAAGGTCTTTATCACTTTTTTTCAGATAATAGTATAGCTAAACCACTTGTGAGTAGAATTGCTGGTCTTTACGTTATGGAAAAAATCAATTTTATCGGGTAATGGGAAATTGTTCTCAAGAGTGATTATTGACACTTTCACGCTTGACCGATGACGCTAAAAAGTTCTAGCTGATTCACATCTTCTCCAATAATTTGTTTTCATGAACTTTTATTTTGTCAATGAATAGATGCACCATACTGGGCATTCTGAGAGTGCCTGAGCATAAGAATCTAAACTAAAATTAAAGTATATAGATTATTGAAATTTGGAACATAATTTTACATGCCTGAGAACAAGAAGACGTATGGTTTTATTCCTTTAAATCCAGCATAACATATTTAAGATTTATAAAATTTATATAAATAGCATTTTCTAAAACCCATTTTCCGGAACTTAGCTAAGATTTAAAGCATTACGGTTGCGGGTGAAGCCCTCTGTGTACCTTTCCCGTATCCCATAAAAGTACTACTGTCCCCAATTATATGTTTCTCTTTTTTACGTTTACCTTCATTCTTCAGTATATGTATATTCCCTACAAAAAATTCAGATTCTATTACTCTGCATAATTTTAGGATTAATACATAGTTATATATTTATTAATTCTTCTGAAATCTGTTTTGTATGGCTTGAAATGATTAAATACAATGGACACATATTTTTAAATATAATTTATTTTATTTTTCTTGTTGTTGTTGGGAATATGCACAGCAGAACATAAACCAATTCAACAATTTCCACATGCACGATTCAGTGACAGTGATTACATTCTTCATGTTGTACATCCATGCTCTCCTTTTTCTGAATTGTTCCTCCCCTATTAACATAAACTCACTGCCCCCTAAGGTTTCTATCTAATCTTTCCAGTTGCTGTTGTTAATTTGATCCCACATAGACAGATCTTAAAAGAGCACAATGCTCAAGGCAGACATAGAATGGATACGTATTGTTAAACTTTACTAAAATTTAATCTTAGTTTAATAGGGGCTCAAAATTAAGCTAAAAATCCACTTGGGGAACGCAAGAAGTTAGTAATAAGGGAAGCAGTGTGCAAGAGACAATGGGGCTATATGGGAACTCTCTGTGCTTTCTCTGCACAACTTTTCTTTAAACCTAAAGGTGCTCTAAAAACATTAAGTTTATTAAAACTATTAAACTAAAAAATATTTCAAATATCAAGACTTTTTTTAAAACCTCATGTAAATTACTGTGTGGAATCCTCTATTGCAGATGGCGGTTGTGCTGTCAAGTCAACTGGGACTTCTAGTGACCCTGTGCACAACAGAACAACACGTTGCCTGGTCCTGCACCCTCATCATAATCCTTGCTGTTTAAGCCCATTGTTGCAGCCCCTGGGACAATCCATCTCTTTCAATGTCTTCCTCTCTTTTGCTGACCCTCCACTTTACCAGGCATGATGCCGTTCTCCAGGGACTGGTCCCTCCTGATAACATGTCCAAAGTAAGCAGTCACTTCTAAGGAGCAGTCTGGCTGTACTTGGTTGAAGACAGACGGCCAGCAGAATCCCCAAAAGTATTGGATTAGCCATTGAATATGTTTGGAGAAAAGCTATTTCTCATCTTTGAAAAGGAAGGAGAAATAAATTTGGAAATAAGTTTATTATTTTTCAACAATACAAGAAGGTAGATGGTTGGGTAACTTGATGAAATAATTCCAGTAATGCTCTCCAGTGTCCGGTTTTCCTGAGGTCCATAAGTTGAATAAACAGAAAGACAGTTGTTTAAAAAATGAAAGAAAACAAAACAGCTTACCAGCCTAAGGATGCTGTGGGTGGCTTTGTTTTCAGGAGATGGCTGAGAAGAGAGGCTGGTGCTGTGGAGGTACTGGGCTCTCTTGTGGTGTCTGAAGAGAACACTCACCATGTAGACACTGGTCCAGATCATGAGGCCCACAAAGAGGAGATCTTGAATCATCATGGCACTTACACATGCCACTGAACTGCCGTATTCAAACTGCTTATCTTTCTGGTATACATGATGATACCCAGACCCAACAACAGTGAAATTTCTATTGGCTTCAAGGTTTATGATGATCTTGATGTGGATCAGCATGTTGATGATCCAAAAGAAAAAGAAAGAGGGAAAAATGTATGTGGAAAATTTGTATTGAAGCCACACCCATTTAGAATTACTGGGGCTGCTGGTGATGACTTGAAAGGCACTCAGGAACGAGGTGGTACAGATGGAAAGACCCCAGGTCAATCTGTAAATGTATAACACTGCCTTACAACGAACATCGTCCATAAACTCTTACTCCGAAGGATACCATTACATCTGGAATCAGCCTGAACATGATGGTCATACTATTGGCCATTGTCAAGTGTATGACAATCATATCTATGGGCTTCTTCAGGTGAGGCTGGACTAAGAAGGTGTATGTATATAAAGTGAGGAGCAACAAGTTCCCTGTGAGCCCAATACAAAGCTGACATATGAAGAAAATACCCAAAGTCCTGTCACTGGGAATCATCATCTTCTTGGCTTTTTACACGTTTTAATTAGTCAAAGCCAACTCAAGTGAAATGCAAATACGTTATAATGTGAAAGTTAGCAATAATTGAGTTTGTGGAAGAAATTAATGGTTAACAGTTCAGTTTGAGGGGAAGGTGTTGAAATGGTTTATTCTTGTGTACTTCAGGCCCAGATATGGCACTTCAGAGGCTGGATTCCAGGAACTCTTGTGAACCCTCAAGAGCAGGATTAGCTTTTATGAAGATATTGGCATTCAAATTCTGACCTACTTTATTCTAGGACTTTTCCCAGGACACATTGGCCTATAAGAAAAGCAAATTTGCAAGTTATAAGTCTTGTTTTCTTCGAGCTTTTGATTATTTTTATCTCTAAACCTATGTGTTTCAAAATTATGACTTTTCTACACAACGTTATACTTACAAGAAGTAAACAGTAGTATTTGTTTGTGAAAAATTTTTGAGAGCTTTCACTGAGCTACACAATTCTACTAAGAAAAATGTCCTAATTTTAAACATTAATCTACCACAGAGGTTTTCAAGTGGGGGCCATGTTTCCCTACTCCCTGTGGGAGAATTGTCAGTGTTTGGAGACATGCTTTATTCTCACAACTGGGTGAAGTGCTACTGGCATCCAATGGGGAGAGGCCAGGGATGCTGTTATACATTTGACAATGCACAGGACAGCTCCCACAACAAGCAATTTTCTAGTTCAAAATGGCAATCACGCGTTTAGAAAGCCTGATCTAACAACTTGTATCTTGCTGACTGTAATACATATAAAATCTACCATTTATCCTGAACACTTTATTTTATTTAGATACACAAAGGTAGGCAGCATATGATTGAGTAGGACATTCATTATGGCTGACATTCAAATTCATAAGGTTATTACCTCATTTATATTTATGGAATTTTGGAGTCATTTACTATATCATCCTCTCTCAAATTCATTCTCCCACTCAACTGATTGTTGTTGTCATCTAAAACATAATCCTTCTTTGCTTCATAGGCCTCTAGTGATTTCCATACATGTACCATTTTTTATACTGAAAGAGTCTGTTACAGTATACTAGACTTACTGAACTGTGTTCTCTTCTTTCGCCACAACCTTCTACTCCAATACCCAACCCTACCAGAGCTATAATAATCTCATTATATATGGTAGAGATGGAGGAGGGACTCAAATATTTATTGAATGTCTATGATGTGGAAGATCTGACTCCTCCATTGTCTCATTTGTTTCCCTGGTGACTTGATAATTTAGGTTTTATGATCTTGATTTGTTTGAAATTGTGATACTTGATATGGTTGACAATTGCTGACATACTCTAGTTCTTGAAAATGCACCTTATTTTTGACTCGATGGCATGACAGTTTTCAGGTTCATCTTCAAGCTACTTTACCATTCATTCCCTGCCACGTTCACTTAGAATGGGCCTTCTCTCCCTTCTTAGTATCAACCGGGATTCTGCCTTTAGTCATCTTTTCTGCTCACTTCACACCGTCCCTTCACAATCCATCTCTTTATCATTCAGGTCAACCTCAAAATTCTCATAGGTGTTTACGTAATTCAGACTTCTTTCTGCCATCCAGATAGTGTTATATAAATGAGCAAAGATGGCCTCTGTATATGGGCCCCATGTTGTTTACTTCTTATACCCTGCTGAGGCCCATTAGCCCAAAAAAGAACACGAAACTCAATTTTGTACACATCCAGTTGTTTTTAAAACAGTCAAAATAAGCAGATTTTTAGCCTAGGGACTGCCTGTTTTCCATATCCCTCAAAATTGCACCCAACATCTTTTAGCCATAAACCAAAAAAACCCAAACCCACTGCTGTTAAGTTGATTCCAACTCATAGTAACCCTGTAGAACAGAGTAGAACTGCCCTACAAGCTTTCCAAGGCTGCAATATTTACGGAAGCAGACTGCTTAACCACTGCACTACCACGGATAAGATAAAACCCTGTAGTTGTAAGGATCTGAACTGCTGGGGTCCTTTGGGCTCTCTGACCCAGAGACTACCCACCTTGCTGCAGAAGGACATCACTGAGGCACAGGTAAGCCCCATGTTTCTTCTCTTCCCTGAGAGTTTTCTTGTCTTCTTCCCCCTCTGGTGGCTCCCTGTGCCCCTTGCCTCTGGAAGCCCTCTTGTTGTGGGGGATCACCCTTTGCATCAGCTGTCAATATGTCGACCCCAGTAAATAGCTTGTTGTGCAGCGTTGCCATCCTGTGGTCGTGTCATTTTCCTGGATCACCTCACAACTCGCTAGAACTCGTTACAGAGAGGCCCTGGATTACATACCAAGATCTCATCAAGTCTCCACTCTGAAAAGTGCCGGTTGGATAAACGGCATCAGCTTCTGCTCTATAGGCCTAGTGGAGAAGAAGTAAACACCCTACAACAGATGATAACATCATTTATACTTTAGCAATCACAATGTTTGACATTGATTAAAAATATTCTTAGAAGATTTAACTTACAAAAAATGTATTAGACTGATGGAAAGTCATAAGTGTGCAGTGCTCCCAATGATGAAATTGGATAGTGGGCAAATATCAGTCCGTAAGAAATCCCCAAGCACACCCAAAACCAAACCGATTGCTGTCAAGTCGATTCCGACTCATAGTGAGCCTACAGGACAGAGTAGAACTATCCCATAGGGCTTCCAAGGAGTGGCTGGTGGATCAGAACTGCTGACCTTCTGGTTAGCAGTTGAACATTAACCACTGCCCCACCAGGGCAAACACACCAGATATAAATAATGTCTACAAACACTTCCTAAGGAGAGAAAAGTGGGAGCATGCCATTAATCACATTATGAGGTCAGTAAAATCTTGGTAATAAAACTTAACAAGGATGGTATGAAAAGGGAAATTACAAGACTATCTATTACAAGAACGTATCTATACAAAGTAATTGTAAAATAGATTCCATAATATGTAAACTAAACCCAGTAATTGACCCAGAGCATTATCCCAAGGATGCAAGGTGAGCTGAACATCAGAAATTTCATCTGTATGATTAATCACACTATTAGATTAAAATCACAAAAATATATGATCACTTCAAAAGATGCATAAATCACTTGATAAAAATCAACACGTACTCATGAATAAAAAATTCTTAGCAAAGTAGTAATAAAATGGAATAATCTTACTGTGATAAAAATATCTACAAAATGTCAACAGTAAATGTAATAGTAAAGGTTAAATACTGACAGCTTTTCCTTAGAGATTCGAAATAAAAAAAAAATATCTTTTATCACCACTTCTACCCCTCATGTTTTTGAAGTACTTGAGCTTTATAGTAAACAAAGAAAATGAAATTTGTAATAGTTGGAAAGAAATCAATAAAAAAGAAAAAACTATTTTTTAATCACTTGCAAGTTATAGAATTTCAAGGAAGGAAATCTATAGAACAGTTGGCTTAATCATTAGACTTTTCAAGAGATTTTTTTATGCTTGCTGAAATGAAAGTACATAGAGAAATTGTTTGGCTTTCTATTCACCAGCATAAAAATAGTTTTAAACATACAATTTAAAGAAAGATACCATTTAAACGGCATAAAGACACGGTGAAGCTAGGACTCAACATCACCATGAACAAATCAATTATGTAAAACCTCTAAGAGGAATGATGCTATAAATTATCTTAAATGTGATTGAAGCGCTTTTAAATGACAATGAGAGTAAGATAAATTGAAATAAAGTGTGTCATTTATAAAAACAGAACGGGGCAGAGGAAAACAAAAGCGAGTACAGCAGTAACGTGGAAAATCCAGCAGTGAAATAAAACTGAGAGGACAAATATATCAAATGCAAACAAGTATCAGTTAAGATACAGAGCATCAAAAAGAGAATGAAAAAAGAAAAAAAAATGGAAGATATGTCCATACACATAATTTTATAGAATTTTTAAATAGTTGTTAGTAATAAAGCAAAAAGTGGTCAAAACGCAATGAAGACAGTATGATGTGGTCATAAGAAGAAACTGTTGCTTGAAGGCAATGAAAGAGATTTGAAGAGCAGTGAAGAGAAGTTAAAGAGTAAGAAAAATAAAAGGAGGAAGAAAATGAAAGCAACATACATCAGAAAAGGAGACGTGAGAAATGGAAGAAAAGAGAAATAGTGATGATCGACATAAGGAAGAAGACAAAAATCTAGATACGTCAGATCAGAAAAGTAACAGAAGAAGAAATCTGGAAAAAAATGAAGTCTTTGTAAGGAAGCATAGAAGGAGAAAAGGAAATACTGAAAAAAAGCCTCTGTACTTCCTTCTTACTCTCAATGTTGGACCTTGTGGAATACTTACGGAAGACAGTCAGCTTCCCCAGGAAAGTGAGACATCTCAGAAAGGCTGAGTCTGATGGTCAGGACTGTATATCAGGGACGAGATGGCAGGACTTCTCCCAGTGGACACGGATCACCTTGTCACCTGCTGTCCCAATGAACTTGTTTACTGTGAATCATTTCAATGTCCCCAGAGCGGCAGCAAATGACTCTCCCAGATGCAGGATGATTTCTGGTGAATGTATTAGGCTTACTAATTAAGAGCGTAGAGGCACCATCTGAGGATGTGTGTCCCAAGTTGAACTACAGAAAAAAGTAAACTTCAGGGTCTAGAAGAGTTTATCAGTAGTTAGTTTTCACTCAACTGACAGAAATTACCCCAGGACTTGATGTGACCTGGCCCCAGAGCAGCACCCCAAGAACACATGCCACTCTCCAACTGAGCCTGTCATGCCTCCTTGTTTTCACCTCCTTCACTTCCCGTGAAGCTCAAGCATAATGCCGTGCAGTGAGCCTTACTGCAACCCAACCATCACAGGACTTACTCAGGATTGTAATGGACATACACAGAGTGCTGTTGTTGTTAAGTGCCATTGAGTTGGTTTCGACTCATAGCGACCCTATGTACTACAGAATGAAACACTGCCTGGTCCTGTGCCATGCTCACAATTATTGTTATGCTTGAGCCCATTTTCTCAGCCACTGTGTCAATCCATCTCATTGAGGGCCTTCTTCTTTTTCACTGACCCTGTACTTTATCAAGCATGATGTCCTTCTCCAGGGAGAGAGATTAACAGTATACATTTTTGGCAGTGTGTTGGAGTCCTTCCTCAAGGGGACCCAGCCTCCCCTTCATTCAAGGAGTTGTGCATTTTTAAACTTGCTTAAGTCTGGGAATTGATTGAGGGACCGTGACTCTCTATTCTGGTGATTCGAGTTAGACTGCTGTTCACCTGACCTAGAATTCATCCATTTGTACAGATCAAGTAAATATTTTAGTAGATTTCCTACCTATTTCACTCCTAGGCCACCATGACTAAGTAGCCAATGCCATAAGTCCATACAAGTCAGACTATTCTGATTACTGCTTTGACGCCAGTGTCCATTACTGTAACCATGCCCATCTTGTCTTTGTCAATTCAGTGCAGCCACTTGGCCTCTACTACCACGGAGCCCAATCAGCCCCATTGTAGTTAGGTGTCTTAATTCAGTCAGGGCAGTTCCCACTGTCAAATCTGATTTACATAAAAGAGCAATCACAGCAGTCTTCAAGGATGCTGGATCTCCCTTCACAAATTTGTTCCTCACATTTGTGGTAAAAGGTGTGTCTTCTGGGCACTCTACTTGTGAGTCTGTGGGTCTAACCTGATAATCCACTCTAGCATGCCAATTTCCCTAAGCCTTTGGATACCTTCTTCTACAGTATACCAAGGCAGGTCTGGTGATCCAACTTGATTTAGTGTAGGCCTCTGAGTAACCCATGCTTCAGTAACCCAACCGAATAAACTATTAAATCTTTTCCTAACTTCTTGAGCTGAAACACTGAATGAAGAATCTGTGCTTAGTGGAACCAGGTCAATAAACCCAGACTGATCCATATTTATGTTCTTTGCACCATTATCCCACACTCTTTATAGCCATTCACACACATATTCCCCAAGTTTCTGTTTATATATATTAGAAAAGTCAAGCAGTTCTTTTGGAGTGTAGCATACCTCCTCCTGGGTCACATTTTGTACCTCACCTTTTGGGGCCACTGGGACTTAAGTCTAGTTACAGGTCTAGAAGCCAGAATCAGTAGTGTAGAATTGTTTTGACAATGTTTTGACAATGTTTCAGCATTTTCTTGTAAAGCATCTGCCTCAGGCGATGCCCTAACAACTCAGGCGGGGGCTCTTTAGAGGCTGCTGGGCTAGGGCTATGAGTCAGAATCGACTTGACAGCAATGGGTTTGGGTTGTTTTGTTTTTGGTTTGGGGTAGGGCTAATTTCATTAGATGGGAATTGAAGGGCTAATGGTTTTTCTGGGTAGGGTGGCGTAGCAGAAAGACATGAAGTAATCTCTTCAGATGGGAGTGATTGTGTCCGTAGCAGTGATTCAATGGAATTTAGGGGCCCAGTATCTCCAGCTTCCTGATTATCTGCCCATATGTCCCCATCCCAAGTTTCAGGATCCCATTTCTTCCCAATCAATGCCCTCACTTTAACTTCAGACACCTCTCGAGGCTAGCAATTGAGCTGGCATTGTAATTCAGCCACTCTTACAATAAGCATCTGGGTTTGGTTTTCGACAATATCAGCTCTGTTACTACAAGAAATAAAGTTTTCTTTCAAAGCACAAGTGGAAGCTTTGAGGTCATTTATGCAGCACTTGAGCTTTGACTCTGAAGCCTTGAGTGCATCTCTTTCTTCCTCCAGTTTGTCTATCAGAAGTAGGACAAATCAACCAGCTTCCTTATACTTCTCATTATGACAAAATTGTAGAGATGTGTCATATATGCAATCACCCAGAGCCTCACCTTTCACTAATACCTGATCTATTGGTGGTGATATTTTGCATATTTAAATTGCCACCTCACACCATGGATTAGCAGTGCCCCCTTTACTACTGGAAGCAGAGTCATCAACATCTTTAAGACCAACCAAACTTGAGAACCAATTTAGAAAACTCAGCCTTACAATTTTGTTTCTCTAGAACCACTCTGAGTACCAAATGTCTTAGGCTGGGTTCTGTAGAGAAGCAAAACCAGTAAAGTGTATAAATATATGTAGAGAGAGATTTATATCAAGGAAACAGCTCATGTGATTGTAGAGACTGGAATGTCCCAAGTCTGTCGATCAGGATAGTTGCCCCTCCCGATTGATGTAGGCGCAGGGGCTGACTAACCCAAGATCAGCAGATCGGAGAGAAGGGCTCCCACTCACAGGCTATGAAGCTAGTTTTTCTTTTCTTTTCTTTTTTTAGCAACTGTTTGCCACAACTAAAATTTTTACATTACTCTCAAATGTTTACTTTTAATATTTCATGCATAATATATGATACAAATTTTCAAAAAAAGTATATATTCCTATACAATACAACTTAATAGAATATTGTAAAAAACTCTGAACACCTATGAATGCTTCCATAAATTACCATCTTCCTTCCTTTTCCCAAGCGTTAATTCTTCCTGAATTTATTTATTTATTATTCCTTTACTTTTCCTTATGGAGCCCTGGTGGCACAGAGGTTAAGAGCTTGGCTGCTAACCAAAAGATCAGTAGTTCGAATCCACCAGCCGCTCCTTGGAAACCCTATGGGGCAGTTCTACTCTGTCCTGTGGGGTCACTGTTAGTCGGAATCGATTCAATGGCCATAGGTTTGGTTTACTTTTCCATATAGATTTAACATTATGTGTACGTTTTGATTTTTAAAAGTATACTGTATTTGAGGTCACTTTCTATGGATGGATTATATTACTTGTTTTCTTATCACACTTGGGTTTTTATCCTCAAAGATATTTTTGTGGAATTATAGATGCTCGAATTTGAAACTTTATTTTTCCTGCTGTATATCCTGTTTTATCAATGTACTAAACGTTTTTTTCCATCCATTCTCAAGGTAATAAGTGTTGAGTTATTTCTGCCTATATTCTATGACCCAGAATACAATAACGAACAGATCTCTATGAATTTTGCATTGTTAATAGGTTATATAAAAAGGTGTGGCATTTCTGGTATTAAGATGTGTGTATCTTTAATATCACTATCTCAGTTCAAATCATTTTCCAAAGTGGACATTCACATAACAAATAAGTACTTTTTGTGTGTTCCACTGGCTCACCAATATTAGGTATTGAAGACACTAATATTTGGCAAATTAATGAATGTAAATTAATATTATTTATTTTTTTAAATATAAGGTCCCTGATACCTACAAGTTAAATTTTTGAATTTGTTTACGGTCCATTTTGGTTCTTGATCTGTGGAGTATTACTCATAACTTTTGCCCATTTTTAACCATGAGTTCGTATTTTTTGTATTGAGATTAAACAGTCCTCTCTCTATCCCACCACTCTCCCTGAGATCCTGGAAACCACTGATCTTATTACTGCCTCTATAGTTTTGCCTTTTTCAGAATGTCATATAGTTGGAATCACACAGTATATAGCCTTTTCAGACTACCTTCTTTCACTTAGCAACATGCACTTAAGGCTTCAGTGGCTTGAGAGCTCATTTCTTTTTATCACTTAATAATATTCCAGTGTATGGGTGTATCAGAGTTAGTTTATGCATTCACCTATTGAAGGACATCTTGGTTGCTTCCAAATTTTGGCAATTACGAATAAAGCTGTTTAAACATTTGGGTGCAGGTTTTCGTGTGACATAAATTTTCAAGACATTTGGGTTAAGTACCAAGGGGTACGCTTACGGTGTCGTATGACAAGCCTATGTTTATCTCAGTAAGAAGCTGCCGGACTGTTTTCCAAAGTGTATGCACCATGTTGCATTCCCACCAGCACTGAATGAGAGTTCCTGTTGCTCCACATCTTCGCCAGTATTTGGTGTTGTCAGTGTTTTGCATTTTAGTCATTCTAATAGTCAGGTAGTGGTGTCTCATTGTAGTTTTAATTTGCAATTTCCTAATGACGCATGATGTTGAGCATCTTTTCATACACTTATTTGTCATCTGTGTATCTTCTTTGGTGATGTGTCTCTTTAGATCTTTTGCCCATTTTTTAATTGAGTTGTTTGTTTTCTTACTGTTGCATTTTAAGTGTCTTTTGTATGTTTTGTATACACATATTTTACCATATATGTGTTTTGCAAATATTGTCTTCTGGTCTGTGGCTGTCTATTCATTATCTTAATTAATTGGGCATTATTTATGATTTGAATTTATGTTCACTGTTAGCTTCTTAGCTATGCCCCCTTTTTAAAGGTTGCTCTAGGATTTACAGCATACATCCTGAACTTTATCACAGCCTACCTATAAATAATATACTACTTCACCTATATTGTAAGAGCTTTACAACTTGCATTTCTTCTTTGTCATCATTTGTACCATTATTGTCAGACAATTTATTTCTACATCTGTTATAAACCTCAATATAGATTTAATTTTTTTCTTTAAATAATCAACTACTTCATAAAGACCTTTACAAATGCAAGGAAAAATATCTATTATATTTATGTGCATACTTGCCATTTCTCATGCTCTTTATTCTTTGGTGTAGATCCATACCTCCATCTGGTGTATTTCCTATCTGCCTGAAGGACTTTATTCAACATTGCTTGTATTCCTAAGTGATAAATTACTTCAGCTTTTGTTCACCTGGAAAAAACCTTTATTTCCCTTTCGGTTTGAAAAGGTAATCTTGCATGTATAATATTCTAGGTTGACATATTTCTTTCATACATTATAGATATCACTTCAATGTCATCTGACTTGCATGGTTTCTGATGTCAAGTATGCTGTCACCCTTATCATTGTTTCTCTGTATGTAGTTTGTTTTCCTTGCTTTGGTTGTTTTTAAGATTTCTTTTCTTTATCACTGGTTTACGGGAATTTAATTCTGTCTTTGTGTAGTTTTCTTCATGTTTCTTCTACTGGGAGTCCTTTGAGCTTTTTCTATCTGAGGGTTTATAGTTTTCATCACACTTAGGGAAATTTCTGGCATTATTTCTTTAAAAAAATTTTTTTTTACCCCTGTTTTACTATGGATTCGTTTTTCCTTTTAAAAATTACTTGCCACAATATAAATTTTAAATTGTTTTAAAATTTGTACTATTAAATATTTCATACATACCATATAAGATATAAAAAATGATAGAAAGAATCCATATTCATATACAATACAGTTTGATTAATAGAATATTTTAAATAATTCTGAACACCTATATGACCTTCTGTATATTACCATAGCCCTCCTTTTCCAACAAGGTTAACCACGCTTGAATGTTTTATTACTCTTTTGTTTTTTCTTATAGATGTAACATATGTTCAGATTTTGATTTTAAGAAAATAAAATATTTGGGTTTACTTTTTATGCATGACATTAGATTGCATGTGTTCTTGTCGAGCTTGGCTTTTTATCCTCAAAGATATTTTTGTGGTGTTATAGATGCTGAAATTTGTAACTGTAGTTAATTCATTTTCCCTACTGCATTCTCAACTTGATAAATATTGAGTTGTTTCTACTTATTTTCTATGACCCGAGTGCTACAATAAACAGATCTGTATGTATATTCTGAAGTACAGTCACTTGCATTTGTTTTTAGGGTATATAAAGAGGTGTAGAATTTCTAGTATTAAGATACATGTATCATTACTTTCGCTATACAACTTTAATTTTCAAAATGGACATTTACATAGAAAATAAAACCAAAAATTAAACCACATGCCACTGACAGAAGAGCAGAGGAGAGCTGTCTTGACTGAGAGAAGACCTCTTCTAGGGCTGCTGGTTGAGAGCTGTACTGGGTGGCAGCAGTGGCTGGAAGAAGGCAGTGGTATTTCTGCTCCACAGAGATGTTAAGGAGCAATTGCTTGGTTGAAGAGCTTCCTGATTGGCGAGAGTGAACATCTGTCCCTGGAGGGTAAGGATGTCCCCTTAAGATATTGAGTTCCACATTGGGACCCCTCCTGTACCTTGCCTTATGTATTTCTTTATTTATATCCTTCTCAGTTATATTAAAGTTGTTATTACAGGTATGGCATTTCCATGAGCTCTGTGAAACATTTCAGTGAATTATCAGGCCTAAGGGGAGTAGAGGATCCAGCTAGTCTGAAGTGGAAGGGGGCAGGTAAACTCCCAAGTTTAAGATTAGACCCTGTGATGGTTAAGATTGTATGTCAACTTGGTTGGGCCATGATTCTCAGTGTTTTAATGTAATCACTCCCATGATTGAATATACTGTGAGTAGCCAATCAGATGAAAGGGAGTTTCCTTTGGGGTGTGGCCCACATCTGCATATAAGCAGACGTTCTGGCTTTTTGCTCTCTCTGGATCCTGCAGCTGCTTCCTGTCATCTCATCTCCCGTTCTTGGGACTTGAGCTGTCAGCTTATCTGCCTAACCTGAGATTTTTCGATCTGCACAGCCTGTGAGTGGGAGCCTTGCTCTCTGACCTTCCGATCTTGGGCTTGCCAGCTTCTGCAGCTGTGTGACTTGGGAGAGGCTTCTACCCTGATCCACGGACTTGGGACGTTCTAGCCTCTACACTCACATGAGCTTTTTCCTTGATATAATCTCTCTCTCTCTCTCTCTCTCTCTCTCTCTCTCTCTCTCTATATATATATATATATATATATATATATATATATACATACACTTTACTGGTTTTGCTTCTCTAGAGAACCCAGCCTAAGACAGACCCTGGAGGGGTAGAGGAAAATATCAAAATTGGGGTTGGCTAGTCTGAAGTAGAGGGAGTCAGGTGGACTCTGAACTTGTGGCCAGCACCCATTGACCTGGACCCAGTTGGCTAGGGATGAGACAGAAGGGCTTCATGGTTAGCTGGGGTCTGAACTGACCACGGAAGGGATGCTGAGATTTCCAAATGATGTGTGTGTAAAAGGATTATGTTATCCGCCCCACAATCTGACATCAGAGGTAGGTGATCTTAGTCTCCCTGGATTGGCTTGAGCAATTGGTACTGTGAGCAGGATAGGATTGCCGATTGCAAATTCTTACTCTCAACACACAGGGCCTGGGAAGAAAATTCTGATTAATATGGAAAGCAACTCCAGTGAACATTCCATTTTAATTCTCACTTTCTCGCAAATAAAGCCAAGAAGGCTTTAAAAAAGTCTCCAATGAGGTCATTGAAGGCATTTACAAATATTAATGGTGGTGTTTTTTCATATGCTATGAGTTTAATAATTTATTTGTTGATATAATTAGTATAATAATAGAAGTAAACTTGATGCAATAGTGTACAGGAATGTGAGAAAACTGAAACATGAACAGAAAACCTTTTACTACTAGGATATAGACTGGTATAAGGAATTGACGAGTCAAATTTTCATGGAATAGCTTCATGGGACACAGAGGAGAGTGGATAAATTAACTCCATAGAACTAGAAAGAGGAAAATGAAGAGAATTCAGCTAACTCTGAGAGAGACCTTTCGGTCTAAATACCTCACAAAAATAAGCAGAACTTGACATTTGGAGTCTTTCATTTGACCCTGCCTTTTTATAGTCATTCCAGCTGTCTTTTGATGAGAATTTGCACTATATATCTTTTTCCATCCTTTTACTTTGAATTTATTTATGTAATTCTTTTTGAAGTGAGTTTCTAGTAGACAGGATATAGTTGGGCCATTTTTTAAAGCTCTTTAACAATATTTGTCTTTTTAATTATGTATTTATGCCATTTTCATTTAATGTAATTTTTGATACGTAAGGATTTAAGTCTGTCATTTTCTTTTCTTTTTTTCATTATCATTCCCTTTTATTGAGTTCTCTTTGGTTATCTGAACACTTCTTAGTATCCCATTTTAATTTATCTACTGTGGTTTTGCCAAATTTCTTTGTATATTTGTCATGGATTGAATTATGTCCCCCCAAAAATGTGTGTATCTGTTTGGCTGGGCCATGATTCCCGGTGTTGTGTGATTTTCCTGTATGTTGTAAATCCTGCCTCTATAATGTTAATGAGGGAGGATGGGTGGCAGTTGTGTTAGTGAGGCAGGACTCAATCTACAAGATTGGATTGTGTCCTGAGGCAATCTTTTGATATATAAAAGATAGAAGTGAGCCGAGAGACAGGGGGACCTTATACCATCAAGAAAGCAGTGCTTAGAGCACAGCGAGTTCTTTGGACCAGGGTTCCTGAGCAGAGAAGCTCCTAGTCCGGGGGAACACTGAAGAGAAGAAGGCCGACAGAAGGAAAAAGCCTTCCCCTGGAGCTGACGCCCTGAATTTGGACGTTTAGCCTACTGTGACTGCGAGGAAATAAACTTTTCTTCTTTAAAACTATCCACTTGTGGTATTTCTGTTATAGCAGCACTAGAGGACTAAGACAACATTTTTAGGTGATTGCTCTAGAGATTACAATATACATACTGAATTCTTCACAGTCTATTACTATCAATATTGTACCACTTAAAGTGGAATATAGAAACCTTACCACTTTGCTGTTATCCTTATCCCTTTACGATGCACTTTTCTTAAATATATTCTACATTTTATGCAATTAATGCGCATGTCATGCATTTGTTTGCTAACTGTGCCCTCCTCCCCAAGGTATCTTTGTAAGCATACTATTCTATTTTTTTTTACAGCAGCATGTAAAAAAAATAGCATAACACACTAAAGAAAATATCTCCTGATGGGATGGCACGACTGGCAAACAAATGCATAACACGTGCGTTATTTGTGTAAAAATACCACATATACATATCTCTCATGTGTCTGTCAGTTTGTTGTACTGTGGAGGCCTGTGTGTTGCTGTGATACCGGAAGATATGCCACCAGTATTCAAATACCAGCGGGGTCACCCGTGGTGGGCAGTTTTCAGCTGAGCTTCCAGACTAAGACAGACTAGGAAGAACACTGGTAGTCTACTTCTGAAAAGAATTAGCAAGTGAAAATCTTATGAATAGCAGTGAACATTATCTGATATTGTGACTGAAGATGAGCCCCTCAGGTTGGGAAGCACTCAAAAGATGACTGGGGAAGAGCTGTCTCCTCAAAGTAGAGTTGACCTTAATGACGTGGATGGAGTCAAGCTTTTGGGACTTTCATTTACTGATGCGGCACAACTCAAAATTTAGAAGAAACAGCTTGAAACATCCATTAATAATCGGAAAGTGGAATGTACAAAATATGAATCTAGGAAAATTGGAAATTGTCAAAACTAAAATGGAATGCATAAACATTAATATCCTAGACATTAGTGAGCTGAAATGGATTGGTACTGGCCATTTTGAATCAGACTATCATATGGCCTACTATGTTGGGAATGACAGCTTGGAGAGGAATGGTGTTGCATTCATTATCAAAAAGAACATTTCAAGATATACCCTGAAGCACAATGCTGTCAGTGATAGGATAATATCCATACTCCTACAAGGAAGACCAGTTAATATGACTATTATTCAAATTTACATACCAACTACCAATGCTAAAGGAAGAAATGGAAGATTTTTACCAACTTCAGCAGTCTGAAATTGATGGAACTTGTAATCAGGATGCATTGATAATTACTGTTTACTGGAATGCGATAGCTGGAAACGAAGAAGTATCAGTAGTTGGAAGATATTGTCTTGGTGATAGAAACAATGCTGGAGAACAGCATGATGGAATTTTACAAGACCAACAACTTCTTCTTTGCAAATACCTTTTTTCAACAACATAAATGGTAACTATACACATGGACCTCACCAGATGGAATACACAGGAACCAAATCAACTATGCCTATGGAAAGAGACAATGAAAAAGCTCAATATCACCAGTCAGAACAAGGCCAGGGGCTGACTGTGGAACAGACCATCAATTGCTCATATTTAAGTTCAAGTTGAAACTGAAGAAAATTAAAACAAGTCCACAAGAGCCAAAGTATGACCTTGAGTATATCCCACCTGAACTTAGAGATCATCTCAAGAATAGATTTAACGTGTTGAACTCTAACGACCGAAGACCAGACGAGATGTGGAATGACATCAAGGACATCATACATGAAGAAAGCAAGAGGTCATTAAAAGACAGGAAAGAAAGAAAAGACCAAAATGGATGTCAGAAGAGACTCTGAAACTTGCTCTTGAATGTTGAGTAGCTAAAACAAATGGAAGAAATGAAGTAAAAGAACTGAATGGAAGATTTCAAAGGGCGGCTTGAGAAGACAAAGTAAAGTATTATAATGGCATGTGCAAAGTCCTGGAGTTAGAAAACCAAAAGGGAGGAACATGTTCAGCATTTGTCGAGCTGAAGGAACTGAAGAAAAAATTCAAGCCTTGAATTGAAGGATTCTATGGGGAAAATGTTAAGTAACACAGGAAGGATCAAAAGAAGATGTAAGGAACAGAGAGTCACTATACCAAAAAGAATTGGTCAACCTTCAGCCATTTCAGGAGGTAGCATATGATCAGGAGCTAATGGTACTGAAGGAAGAGGTCCAAGCTGCACTGAAGGCATTGGTGAAAAACAAGGCTTCAGGAATTGATGGAACACCAATTGAGCTGTTTCAACAAACTGATACAGCAGTGGAATTCTCACTCGTCTATGCCAAGAAATCTGGAACACAGCTATCTGGCCAACGGACTGGAAGAGATCCATATTTATGCCTATTCCCAAGAAAGGTCATCCAACCAAATGCAGAAATTACCGAACAATTATCGAACAAGTAAAATTTTGCTGAAGATCATTCAAAAGCAGCAGCAGCAGCACATCCACAGGGAACGGCCAGAAATTCAAGCCAGATTCAGAAGAGGATATGGAATGAAGGTTATCATTGCTGATGTCAGATGGATTATGGCTGAAAGCAGAGAATACCAGAAATATGTTTACCTGTGTTTTATTGACTATGCAAAGGCATTTGACTGTGTGGATCATAACAAATTATGGATAACCTCACGAAGAATGGGAATTCCAGAACACTTAATTGTGGTCATGAGGAACCTGTACTTAAAGAAGGAGACAGTCATTCAAACAGAACAAGGGGATACTGAGTAGTTTAAAGTCAGGAAAGGTGTTAATCAGGATTGCATCCTTTCACTATACTTATTCAATCTGTATGCTGAGCAAATAATCTGAGAAGATGGACTATATGAAGAAGAACTGGGCATCAGGATTGGAGAAAGTCTCATTAACAACCTGCAATATGCAGATGCCACAACCTTGCTTGCTGAAAGTGAAGAGGACTTGAAGCACTTACTGATGAAGATCAAAGACCACAGCCTTCAGTATGGATTACACCTCAACATAAAGAAAACAAAAATCCTCACAACTGGGCCAATAAGCAACATCATGATAAATGGAGAAAAGATTGAAGTTGTTAAGGATTTCATTTTACTTGGATCCACAATCAACGCTCATGGAAGCAGCAGTCAAGAAATTAAATGACACATTGCACTGGGCAAATCTGCTGCAAAAGACCTCTCTAAATTGTTAAAAAGCAAAGATGTCACCTTAAAGACTAAGGTGCACCTGACCCAAACCACAGTGTTTTCAATCACCTCATATGCATGTGAAAGCTGGACAATGAATAAGGAAGATTGAAGAAGAATTGATGCCTTTGAATTGTGGTGTTGGCGAAGAATATTGAGTATATCATGGACTGCCAGAAGAATGAACAAATCTGTCTTGGAAGAAGTACAACCAGAATGCACTTTAGTAACAAGAATGGTGAGACTTAGTCTCACATACTTTGGACGTATTATCAGGAGGGATCAGTCCCTGGAGAAGGACATCATACTTGGTAAAGTAGAGGGTCAGCAAAAAAGAGGAAGACCCTCAATGAGATAGATTAACACAGTGGCTGCAACAATGGGCTCAAGCATAACATGGTGAGGATGGCACAGGATTGGGCAGTGTTTCGTTCTGTTGTACACAGTGTTGCTATGAGTCTGAACTGACTCAACGGCACCTAACAACATGTAGATAGATAGATAGATAGTTACATATGTATGTATACATACAAAGAAGCCCTGATGGTGCAGTGGTTAAGCGTGTGGCTACTAACCAAAAGGTCAACAGTTCTAATCTACCAGCTGCTCCTTGGAAACCCTATGGGGCAGTTCTACTCTGTCCTGTAGGGTTGGTGTAAGTTGGAATCGATGCAACAGCAATGGATTTTTTTGGTTTTTATATACAAAACTCATTGCTGTTGCATCGATTCCAGCTAGTAAAGACCCTATAGGACAAAGTGGAACTACCCCATGGGGTTTCCAAGGCTGTAATCTTTACAGAAGCAGACTGCCACATCTTTCTCCCATGGAGTAGCTAGTGGGTTTGAACCACACACCTTTCAGTTAGCGGCCAAACTCTTAACCAATGTGCCACCAGGGCTCTCTCTCTATATCTATATAAACGTATATATAATATAATTTGTATTATATTGCCCTAGTGGCACAGTGGTTCAGTGCTCAGCTGTAACTAAAGATCAATGGTTCAAATCCCCAACAGCAATTCAGGAGAAAAGACCTGGTGATTTGTTCCCATAAAGATTTCAGCCTAGGAAACCATATGAGGCAGTTCCACTCTTTATTACGGGCCACTATGAATCAGAATCAGCTAAATGGCACATAACAACAACAACAACATGTATTACATTGTGTTAATTACCTAGTGCTGCTGAAACAAAAATATCTCAAGTTGATGGTCTTAAAGAACAGAGATCTATTTTCTCACAGTTCAGGAGACTAGATGTCTGAATTCAGGGTGTTGTCTCTAGGGGAAGGTCCTTCTTTGTCTCTATCAGCTTCTAGTAGCGGCCAGCAATCTTTGACGTTCCAGGGCTTATAGCTGCATCTGTCTCTGTCATTACATGGCATCTTTTCACTGAGTGTTTTTCTCTATATCTGTTTTCCTGTTTTATAAGACACCACTCAGAAGGGATTAGGTTTCTGATAACTGAAAGATCAATGGCTCAAACCCACTAGCTGCTGTATGGGAGAAAGCTGTGGCAGTCTGCTTCCATAAAGATTACAGCCTTCGAAACCCTATAGAGCAGATCTACTCTGTCCTATAGAATTACTATGAGTCGGACTCATACGACTTCACTAACCTAACAAAAGAAAAACTCTTTTGCCAAACATGGTCACATTCACAGGTACAGGGGTTAGGACTTCAATGTATCTTTTTGAGATACACAATTCAATCCATAACACTCCGCCTTTTGGCCTCCCAAAATTCATGTTCTTTGCATGCCTCAAATACTGCACCCCAGTATCTGCTCTAAGTCCAAAATCTCATCTTCTGAATTATCTGAATTAAATATAGGTAAGGCATGGTATGGTCCATCTGAGGGCAAAGTTTCTGTCCATCTATGGACCTGTGAAACCTAGGATAAAAGTTATCTGCTGCAGTGGCATCAGTAGCTTTGGTGTCACCCAGTGTGGTAGTTCATGGTGTCAACTCCACCCCTCCAAGAACCTCGACCCTTATCAGACCACACAGAATCCTTAGTAACGTTTATTATCAATTTTAATCATAGAATAATATGTGATAAATATGGTTGTAAGTTGCTTAAATGTAATATTTCTTAGGTTATATGAATACTAACAATAAAATTGTTTTGTAAAATCTTTCTACATTGAATTACAACATTATTAGTTACATTATTAGCAACTGAGTGAAAGCCTTATTTTTATTTTTCTCTTTCTTTTCCTTTAATGACTACTTCATTCTCAAAAAAGTGATTGATATAGGTTCACAAATACTAATTATCACAATATTGTAGCTAAAACACTAGAAAATTTAACAAAATTAGCGACTATAAAAACACAGGTAGCAACGAAAACAATAGCGTATGCTTGTAGCCCGTACAGACGAAACCTTGCTATGTGAAGCATCATTGTAATTGGATAATAGTGACAGCTTTGACTGGAGTGCCTTAGAAGGTTCAAAAAGTAAATAAACATAGAGTTTTAGCCTTGTAGGTACGTTGATACATGTCAGCTGGGCTTACGGAAAGTGTTTTTATTGTTACAACTAACTACAGGGATTTTTTAATAAAAAATAATAGATTTCTGCTAAAACTCTGCACAAAAATTTTATTGACGGTGATTTCGGTGTCACCTCTTCTGACAGTGTCAACCAGTGCAGTCTGCAGCCCCCACACCCTGCTGGTGACACCACTGATCTACTGCTAAAGAACAATGGTGGAAAAGGCATAAAGTAGACATTCTCATTTCAAAAGGGAAAAATTAGAGTGAAAAAAATGGTCACAGGCACCAAGCAAGTCCAAAACCCAGCATTAGATTTCAAGGCTTAAAAATAATTCTCTATCCTCCAGGGCTATCTGGACATAGGCCCCACCCTCCTAACTTGGGTAGGGGCCTCATTTTACTGGCCTATTGGGTTTGTGGCCCTGCCCCTTGGCCCTGGGTATCTCGTTCTCCTGGTCCTCTGGCACAGCAACCCCACCCTCCAGAACCGAGATGGCAGCCCTACACTTTGAAACCTAGGTAGTAGCCCCACCCTTTAAAACCCAGGGGGTGGCCCTACCTTTTGGAACCCTAGTGGTGACCCTGGCCCCTGAGTTCCTTCTGAGAGTCCCACTGGTCTCTGAACTGCTTCTAGGATCATTCTTTCATTTTCTTAGAAGACAATAGTTGTCTGTAGCCAAGTAACTCCATTGGACTGTTTCCTGCTGGGAAATCTAGGAAATGGACATATTTTCTTCATTTCATTCTTTCTCTGTCCCCTTAGGCTAACAGTGTTTCTGCTGAGATTGTTGATTAGATCCATAGGTCACATGACCAATCTTTCCAGCAAACAGTTGTGTAGCCACACTCTTGGTGTCCTTTCTTACTTTTTACAATAGTATTTTCCAAAATCTTCAAGTTCTAGTTTCTCTTTGCACAGTTCATTTCTCAATCTGTGCCTTTCCGTCCACATTTTAATGTAAGCAACAAGGAGAAACTACGCCACCTGTGGTGCAATGGGTTCCTTTATGTGGCCTTTTTTGTCCTAGGTTTGTGGAAAGGACAGCTTGGGAGGGGATTTCCCAAGTTAATTGCCATTTCCTGGGTAAGCTCTAAACAACTTGAGGGTTTGTTACTTTTGTTGAGTCTGGCCCAGTAGTTGACAAGGCCTGAGAAAATTGGCATTTCCTGGGTAATCTAGGATTAGTTTGGCTCTGATCCAGCTAGGAATATTGGTTCGGCTCTGATCCAGCTGGGAGGTCTTGCCTTGAAATTGACAAGAAATTTCCTATATAAACAGAGGTTTTGTGGCCCCCTGGATGCTGAGAGCTGGAAGAGTAGGAGCATCCCTTGGGACAAAGAGGTCCTGTGCTGAGGACCCTCCCAGACCTGGCAAAAAGCTGTAACACTGACAAAGAGCTATAACACTGATGGAGAACTAGACTGGGGTAAAGAGCTGGATCTAGCAGAAAGCGGAGCTGTCAGCAGAGACCATGAGAAATAACACTCTCAGGAGAAGCTGGTGGGCCAGACAAAGGAGTAGTGGCAGAGCAGTTGGTGACTAGAGTGGACCTGGATGAAACGAAGTTTTGGGGGCCTCTTGGCTGAGATAGTGGAATGCACATTAGGACGCAGAAGCCCCTACATAGGAAACCCTCCCAGGCCCAGGTAAAAAGTCGTAATGCACTTAGAACTGTGGACCAGCAGTGATGGTGCTAGAAGCTATAGAGAAAACAAGTGGACCCAGAAAGCAGAGCAGAGCAGAGATGAAGAACTGCACTGGCAGGGGACATCTCTGCCTGAAGAGCTGCACGGGCAGGGGCATGTCAGCCAAAGAGCTGAACTGGCAGAGGGCATGTTGTCCCCTATAGCTGCACTGACAGGGGCATTTCTGCCCCAGAGAGATATCATAGAGCACTTGAGAGTGAACATGTGTTCTCAGCAGGGTAAGCATGTCCCTTTGAGATGTTGAGGCCCCATGCTGCGATCCCACCCAAACCTTGCCCCATGCATGTCTTCATTTCTGTTTATATTTTTCTCTGTTATAATGAAGTTGTTATCACAGATAGGGTGTTTCTGTGATTTTATGGACTTTGCGATGAATTATCAAACCCAAGAGAGAGAGAGTGTCATGGGATGGCTCATATCAGAAATGGGGGAAAAGCTGGAGAGCAGGAGTATGTTGACCACCATCCACAGGAACCAGCTTTGATGCTGATTCTTATTGGCAAAGTTATCCCTCATGAAGTTATAAAGTTATAGTTGAGAATTATCTCACCTCACCACCACTTCAAGATCTTGCTTATAAATCTCCTCAGCCAAATATCCAAGTTCATCACTTACAAGTTCTACTTTCCACCAAATATTCAAACATAATTCAGACAAGCTCTTTACCATTTCATAACAAGGATCACCTTTCCTCCAATGTCCAATAGCATTTTCATTGTTTCTTTTTAAGGCTACACCAGAAGCACATTTAATGTCTACATTTCTAGCTATGTTCTGTTCATGATGATAGAAGCTTTCTCTACAAGATTCCTCATTTCTTTCTGAGTCCTCATCAATATTGCCCTTAATGTCCATAATTCTACCAACAGTCTCTTCAAGGCAATCTAGGCGTTTTCTATCAAGCACTTCCAAACCCTTCCAGCCTCTACCCATTACCCAGTTCCAATGCCAATTCCTCATTTTTAGGTATTTGTTAGAGCAGCACTGGCCTCTCTGGTACCAAATTCTGTCTAAGTTACCTAGTGCTGCTGAAACACAAATCCCACAAAGAGTGACCTTAAAAAACAGATATTTATTTCAGGAGTTCAGGAGACTAGAAGTTGGATTCCAGGATGTTGGCTCTAGGGGAAGGTCCCTCTTTGTCTCCTTCAGCTTCTAGTGGCTGCTAATATTCCTTGGCATTCCTGAGCTTGTAGATGCATCTGCCTCTGTCATCGCATGGCAACTTTAACCTGAGTTTGTGTGTCCCAGTGTCTGTTTCGTTTTTTATAAAATGCCACTTAGAAAGGATTAGGTTTAGGACCCACCCTAGTCTGGTATGACCTCATTAACATGACAAAAGACAGACCCTATCCAAGCAGGCTCACTTGCAGAGGTACCAGGGTTAGGACTCCAATATACCTTTTTGGAGGGGACACAATTCAATGCATAACATGCATAGATGTATGTTGTTATTAGGTGCCGTTGAGTCGATTCTGACTCATAGTCACCCTGTGTCCAACAGAACGAAATACTGCCCGGTTCTGAGCCATTTTCATAATCCTATTTATGCTTGAGCTGCTTGTTGCATCCGCTGTGTCCATTCATCTCATTGAAGGTCTTCCTCTTTTTCACTACCCCTCTACTTTGCCAAGCATGATGTCCTTCTCCAAGGATTGATCCCTCCATGTCCAAAGTATGTGAAACGTAAACTTGCCATCCTTGCTTCTAAGGAGCATTCTTGTCGTACTTCTTCCAAGACAGATTTGTTCATTCTTTTGGCAGCCATGGTATATTCGATATTTTTTACCAACACCACAATTCAAAGGCATCAATTCTTCTTCAGTCTTCCTTATTCATTGTCCAGCTTTCACATACATATGAGGCTATTGAAAACACCGTGGTTTGGATCAGGTGCACCTTAGTCTTCAAGGTGACATCTTTGCTTTTTAACACTTTAAAGAGGTGTCTTGCAGCAGATTTGCCCAATGCAATGTGTTGTTTGATTTCTTGACTTCTGCTTCCATGGGCATTGATTGTGGATCCAAATAAAACAAAATCCTTGACAACTTCGATCTTTTCTCCATTTATCACAATGTTGCTTATTGGTCCAGTTGTGAGGATTTCTGTTTTCTTTATGTTGAAGTGTAATCCATACTGAAGGCTGTGTTCTTTGATCTTCATCAGTCAGTGCTTCAAGTCCTCTTCACTTTCAGCAAGCAAGGTTGTGTCATCTACATAATGCAGGTTGTTAATAGGTCTCCCTTCAATCCTGATGTCCCGTTCTTCTTCATATAGTTCATCTTCTCAGATTATTTGCTCAACATACAGATTGAATAAGTATGGTGAAAAGATACAACCCTGACGCACACCTTTCCTGATTTTAAACCACGCAGTATCCCCTTGTTCTGTTTGAGCAATTGCCTCTTGATCTGTGTACAGGTTCCTCGAGCACAATTAAGTGTTCTGGAATTCTCATCTGTCATGGATTGAATTACGTCCTCCCAAAAATGTGTGTATCAATTTGGCTGGGCCATGATTCCCAGTATTTTGTGGTTGTCCTCCATTTTGTGATTGTAATTTTATGTTAAAGAGGATTAGGGTGGGATTGTAACACCCTTACTAAGGTCACATCCATGATCCAATGTAAAGAGAGTTTCCCTGGGATGTGGTCTGTACCACATTTCATCTTACAAGAGATAAAAGGAAAGGAAAGCAAGCAGAGAGTTGGGACTTCATACCACCAGGAAAACAGTGCAAGGAGCAGAGCGCGTCCTTTGGACTGAGGGTCCCTGTGCAGAGAAGCTCCTGGTCTGGCAGAAGATTGATGAGAAGGCGGACAGGGAGAGAAAGCCTTCCCCTGGAGCAGACGCCCTGAATTTGCACTTCTAGCCTACTAGACTGGGAGAAAATAAACTTCTCTTTGTTAAAGCCATCCACTTGTAGTGTTTCTGTTAGAGCAGCACTAGAAGACTAAGACACCATCCTTTGCAATGTTATTCATAATTTGTTATGATCCACACAGTCAAATGCTTTTGCATAATCAGTAAAATACAGGTCAACATCTTTCTGGTATTTTCTGCTTCCAGCCTGGATCCATCTGACATTAGCAATGATATCCCCGGTTCCATGTCCTCTTCTGAATCTGGCTTGAATTTCTAGCAGTTCCCTGTTGATGTGCTGCTGCAGCTGCATTATATATAGAGAGATAGATATATACATAGGTGTATATATATCTCTACATATTAAAACCCATTAGAAAATGTTTTGTTTTTAACTTTCAACCATTGAATATATTTTAAAGAATGTATGAGGGGAAGCGTTTATTATATTTATCCAGATATTTACCATTTCTGCTGCTCTTTATTCCTGATGTTCTAAGTTTTATTGTGCTATTTTTCCCTTCTGTCTGAAGCACTTCCTTCAGCAATTCTTCTAGAGCAAATCTCCTGGCTGTGAATTCTCTTAGTTTTCTTCATATATAATACCTTTATCTCACCTTCATTCCTGAAGGATATTTTTGCTGAATATAAAATTTTGGGTTGACAGTTCTTTTCTTTCAGCACTTTAGAAATGTTGTGCTACTTTCTTTTGACCTCCGTTGTGTTGTTCGTAATGAGAAATATTCAGTCACTGAAATCATTGTTTCCATATAGGTGTCAAAAGAAACTGTGTCAATAATGAGATTAACCTATTAGATGAGGTTTATTTGGGCAGAAGATTCATGAATTGGGTTGCGCCAAACCACGTGTGGAAAGGTACTCCATTGACTATCTGCAATGATTGGCTTATATTGACAAAACAGGGAAACAAACGAAGATTACTTCCGATTGGCTTATACAATTTACTATTGAAATGCTGTCAGGATTTCACTGGTCAATGAGGGTGGAAGCAATGTCAGAATCTCATTGGCCAATGACAGTTGCCTGATTTACAGAGAGGCTAGGTTTAAGTTTTATAAAGACAAATCTTAGAGGCATTGTCCACTCAACCGCTGATGCCATTTTGTCAAGCACATCACTCCATTTTTGTTTTATTTAACATAAGAAATGAGCCGTTTTTCTCTGATTAGTTTCAAGATTTTTTTTCTTTGTCTTTAGTTTTCAGCAACTTGATTATGATGTGTCTGGGCATGAAATGGAAACCCTGGTGGCCTAGTGGTTAAGATCTATGGCTGCTAACCAAAAGGTCAGCGTTTGAAACCACCAGGCACTCCTTGGAAACCCTATAGGGTCGCTATGAGTTGGAATCGACTCGATGGCAGTGGATTTGGTTTTGTTTTGGTTGGGACATGAATTTCTTTTGGTTTATTCTGTCTGAGATTCACTCAGCTTCTTAAATCTGTAGGCTTATGTCTTTCAGCAATCTAAAGTTTTCAGCTGTTATTTCTTCAAATACTTTTCCAGGCCTGCATTCTTTCTCTTCTTCTTTTAGAAGTTTGATGACACAAATGTCAGACATTTTTTATTGGCCCAAGGTCCCCAAAGCTCTGTTCATATTTTTTTCCTTCTATGTTCTTTTTTTTCTCTCTGTGTTGTTCTAATTGGTAATTCCTAATGATCTATCTTCAAGTTCACTGATTTTTTCCTTTGTCATCTGTATTTGTGTATTCTTCTATTGAGTCCATTCACTGAATTTTTTTATTTTGTTTTTCAGTTCTAAAATTGCATTTGGTTCTTTTTTATATTTTCTACTTCTTAGTTTATATTTTCTATCTTAATATTTATTTGCTACTGCTCATTTGAGTATTTTTATGATACCTTGTAAGATCATTGTCAGATAATTCCAGTATCTGTGTCATTCCATTGTTGGTGACTACTGAATGTCATTTCCTATGTGAGTAAAGATGTTTGCGACTCCTCCTCGTATGATGAGTAATTCTGATTTGTATCTTGGACATTTGAATGTTGTGTAATCAGACTGTGATCTTTTTTATCCAGTGGATAATGTGGATTTTGTTTTGGTTTGTTTTGCCTTCTGTGAACTGGAGTTCCAATGTCAGTTCAGTTTTCAAAGACTTTTGAAGTGCTATATGGATCTACTCCATGTGTGCACCTCTGAATGGGTCTTCAGTATACTAAATAGGACTAGATCTCTATGCACAGTGTTATGGATTGAAGTGTGTCTCCCCAAAATATGTATTATAAATCCAAACCCCTATACCTGTGGATATAATCCCATTTGGGAAGAGGGTTTTCTTCATTATGTTAATGAGGCCATATCAGTGTAGCATGTGTCTTAATCCAAAAACTTTTCAGATAGAAAAGGAAGATTAGACATATAAAATGAACATAAATTTCTGTTCACTAAAGCCTCACACTAGTGGTTTACATCTATTATTTTATTTCAAATGCAATACATATTCATTGTGGAAAATTTGGAAAATACAGATACAACACTTAAAGTTACAATTACCCATTATCACATCACAAGGCAATAATAGTAGTTTTTTTAAAACTCTATCATCTATTTTTATACAATTCTGAAAATTATGTACTTTTTTAAAATTTGTTTTATTATACTTTAGATGAAGGTTTACAGAGCAAACTGGTTTCTCATAAACAATTAATACACATATTGTTTTCTGACAGTGGTTGCCAATCCCACGACATGTCAGCACTCTCCCCTTCTTGACCTTGGGTTCTCTGTTAGCAGCTTTCCTGTCCCCTCCTGCCTGCTCGTCCTTGTCCCTGGGCTGATGTGCTCATTTAGTCTCACTTTGTTTTATGGGCCTGACTGATCTTTGACAGAATGGTGAACCTCAGGAGTGACTTCATTAGTGAGCTATAAGAGTTTCCGGGGGTCATACTCTTGGAGTTTCTCCAGTGTCTGTCAGACCAGTAAGTCTGTTTTTTTGTGTGTGTGTGTGAGAATTTTGTTCTACATTTTTCTCCAGCTCTGTCCAGGACCCTCTACTGTGATCCTTGTCAGAGCAATAGGTGGTGATAGCCAGGCACCATCTAGTTGTGCTGGACTCAGTCTGGTGGAGGCTATGGTAGTTGTGGTCCATTAGTCCTTTGGACCAATATTTCCTTGTGTCTTTGGTTTTCTTCATTCTCCCTTGCTCCCAAACGGGTGAGACCAATAGAGTATCTTAGATGGCTACTCACAAGCTTTTAAGACCCCAGATGCTACTTATCAAAGTAGAATGTAGAACATTTTCTTTATAAACTGTGTTATGCCAATTGAGCTACATGTTCCCTGAGATCATGGTCCCCACAGCCTTCAGTCCAGTAATTCGGTCCCTCAAGGAGTTTGGATGTGTCTATGGAGCTTCCATGACGTTGCCTTGTACAAGTTGTCCTGGCTTCTCTAGTATTGTGTACTGTCTTACCGTTCGCCAAAGTTACCACTTATCTATTGTCTATTTGGTGCTTTTTCCTCCTTCTCCTCCCCTCCATCATAATCATCTGTCATGGGTTGAATTGTGTCCCCCAGAAATATCTGTCAACTTGGCTAGGTCATGATTCCCAGTATTGTGTGATTGTTTATCATTTTATCATCTGATGTGGTTTCCCTATGTGTTGTAAGTTCTATCACTGTGACATAATAAGATGGATTAGTGGCCGTTATACTGATGAGGTCTGCAAGATTAAATAGTGTCTTAAGCCAATTTCTTCTGAGATATAAAAGAGAGACTTGAGCAGAGAGACATGGGGACCTCATACTACCAAGAAAGGAGTGCCAGGAGCAGAGCACGTCCTTTGGACCTGAGGTCCCTGCACTGAGATGATCCCAGACCAAGGGAAGACTGATGACAAGGACCTTCCTCCACTGATGACAGAGAAAGCCCTCCCCCAGAGCCAATGCCCTGAATTTGGGCTTGCAACCTACTAGGCTGTGAGAGAATAAATTTCTCTTTGTTGAAGCCATCCACTTGTGGTATTTCTGTTATAGCAGCATTAGATGACTAAAACACCATCAAAGATTGTTTCTTTTTGTGTGTAAACCTTTTCATGAGTTTTTATAGTAGTAGTTTTATACAATATTTGTCCTTTTTTGATTGACTTATTTCACTCAGCATAATGCCCTCCAGATTTATCCGTGTTGTGAGATGTTTCATAGATTCATCATTGTTCTTTATCGTTGTGCAGTATTCCATTGTGTGTATGTACCATAGTTTGCTTATCCATTCATCTGTTGATGGGCACCTAGGTTGTTTCCATCTTTTTGCTATTGTGAATAATGCTGCAATGAACATAGGTGTGCATATGTCTATTTGTGTGACAGCTCATTTCTTTAAGATATATTCCTAGGAGTAGGATTGCTGGATCATATGGTATTTCTATTTCTAGCTTTTTAAGGAAACACCATATCATTTTCCAGAATGGTTATACCATTTTGCATTCCCACCAGCAGTGTATAAGAGTTCCCATCTCCCCGAAGCCTCTCCAACATTAGTTATTTTCTGTTTTCTGGATTCATGCCAGTAATGTCAGGGTGAGATGGTATCTCATTGTAACTTTGATTTGTATTTCTCTAGTGGCTAGCGACTGCGAGCATTTCCTCATGTGTCTGTTAGTCACTTGAATGTCTTCTTAGGTGAAGCATCTTTTCATATCCTTTGCCCATTTTTTAACTGGATTACTTGTCCTTTTTTGTAGAGGTGTTGGATTTTCCTATAGCTTTTAGAGATTAGAACTTTGTTGGATTTGTCATAGGCAATTTTTTTTCCCCAGTCTGTAGGTTCTCTTTTTACTCTTTTGGTGAAGAGTAAGTGTTTAATATTTAGAAGATCCCAGTTATCTATCTTCTCTTCTGGTGTTTGTGTATTATTAGCTATAGTTTGTATCCTGTTAATGCCATGTATTATGGCCTCTAGCATTGACCCAAGTTTTTCTTTTTTGATCTTTATAGTTTTTGGTTTTATATTTAGGTCTTTGATCCATTTTGAAGTAGTTTTTGTGTATGATGTGAGGTATGGGTTTTGTTTCATTTTTTTGCAGATAGACATACAGTTTTGCCAGCTCCATTTGTTAAAAAGACTATCTTTTCCCCATTTGATGGACTTTGGGTCTTTGTTGAAGATTAGGAGACTGTAGGTGAAAGGATTTACATCTGAGCTCTCAATTCTGTTCCATTGGTCAATGTAACTGTCGTTGTACTAGTACCAGGCTGTTTTGACTATGGTAGCTGTATAGTAGTTTCTGAGGTCAGGTAGTGCAAGTCCTCCTACTTCATTTTTCTTCTTCAATAGTGCTTTAATTATCCTGGGCCTCTTCCCTTTCCATATAAAATTAGTGATTAGTTTTTCCACCTCTTTAAAGAATGCTATTGGTATTTGGATGGAGATTGCATTGTATTTGTAGATTGATTTGGGTAGAATTGACATTTTGACAATGTTAAGTCTACCTATCCATGAGCATGGTATGTTTTTCCGTTTATGTAGGTCTGTTTTGGTGTCTTGCAGTAGGTGTTTTGTAGTTTTCTTTGTATACGTCTTTTACATCCCTGGTTAGATTTATTCCTAAGCATTTTATTTTTTTAGGGGCTATTATAAATGGTATTGTTTTCCTGATTTCCTTTTCACAGTTCTCTTTATTGGCATATAGGAATCCAGCTGACTTTTGTATGTTTGTCTTATATCCTGCTACTCTGCTGAATCTTTCTAGTAGTTTCAATAGTTTTCTTATGAAGTCCTTTGGGTTTTCTATGTATAGTATCATATCATCTGCAAATAGGGACAGTTTTACTTCTTCCTTGCCACTTTGGATGCCCTTTATTCCTTTCCCCTACCATGTTGCTCTAGATAGGACTTCCAGCACAATGTTAAAGAGGAGTGGTGATAAAGGGCATCCTTGTCTTGTTCCTGTTCTCAAGGGGAAAGTTTTCAGCCTCTCTCCATTAAGAATGATGTTAGCTATTGGTTTTGTTTAGATGCTCTTTATTATGTTGAAGAATTTCCCTTCTATACCTATTTTATTGACAGTTTTTATCAGGAATGGGTGTTGAACTTTATCAAATGCCTTTTCTGCAATGATTGAGATGACCATGTGATTCTTTCTTTTCTTTTCTTTATGTGGTGGATTACCTTGATTGATTTTCTAATGTTGAACCTTCCTTGCATATGTGGTATGATTTCTATTTGTTCGTGGTGTATTTTTTTTTTTTTTGATATGTTGCTGAATTATATTGGCTAGAATTTTGTTGAGAATTTTTATATCTGTATTCATGAGAGACATTGATCTGTAATTTTCTTTTTTGTGGTTTCTTTTCCTGGTTTTGGTATCAAGGTTATGATGGCTTCATAGAATGAATTCAGAGGTATCGCTTCCATTTCTATGTTCTAAAATAGTTTGAATAGTACTGGGGTAAGCTCTTCTCTGAATATTTGGTAGAATTCTCCCGTGAAGTCATCTGGGCCAGGGCTTTTTATTATTGGGATTTTTTTAAAATTACCTTTTCAATCTCTTCTTTTGTTATGGGTCTGTTCAGATTTTCAACTTCATTTTGTGTTAGTTTGGGTATGTAGTGTGTTTCTAGAAAATTGTCTATCTTCTAGGTTTTCCAATTTGTTGGAGTATAGTTTTTCATAGTATTCTGTTATGATTCTCTTTATTTTGGTTGAGTCTGTTGTAATGTCCCCCATTTCATTTCCTATTTGGGTTATTTGCATCCTCTCCTGTTTTTCCATTGTTGATTTGGCCAACGGTTAGTCAATTTTGTTGATCCTTTCAAACAACCAACTTTTGGTTTTGTTTATTCTTTCTACTGTTTTTCTCTTCTCTTTAATTTATTTCTGCTTTGATCTTTATTATTTTTCTTCTGGTAGCTGTGGGCTTCTTTTGCTGTTCCCCTTCTATTTGTTCACTCAGCTATGTTGTAGCAGGGTGGGTCCAGTGCAGTGGAGGGGCAGGGATGGTTAGTTTTCGGCATGAACTGGGGGTGACAGAGCAGGGCTGGGGGGGAAGTATAGGGCAGGGCCTGGGGGACCACTTTGGTACTGCTCAGGGGCATGGCACTTTGTGCATGGTGCAGAAAGGCAGGCGAGAAAGGAGAGGGTGTGATGTGCAGAGGTAAGTGAGTGGGTGAAACAGAGAAAGAAGAGAGAAACAAAGGGAAAAAAGTTTTAAAAAATGAAGTAAAAATATAATTGAAAATGAAAAAGAAAAAAGTAAATAAAATGGCTGTGCACTAGGATTCGGTGGGTGGGGGCAGGGCAGACCCAGTGAAGACACGTTTTGGTGCCTCTCTAGCCAAGCAGTGTGGCTCGGCTTGTCTGGAAGGGGAGTTGGAGGAGCACGGTGCTAGGTGGGAGAGAGAAAAGAAAAGGAAGAGGGGAAAGAGAGAGAAGAAACCAACAGTCAAACAAAGAAATAAAGAAAAAATAAAATAAAAACAGCAATATTAACAAAAAATGGTGGTAGGGCACCAGTCATTGGGGGCAGGGCTGAACTGGGGTGGTGGTGAGCTCCAGTCTCTCTTGCTGGGTGGCATGACACAGCTGGTCAGGAAGGGGTGGAGGCAGTGAAGGTCCTTGGTGGGATGGAGAAGAAAAAGGAGAAAGGGAAAGATAAAGAAAAATAAAAAATACAGCGCTTAAGGAGCTAGCCTGTGGGGGTGGTACAGACTTAGGGAGGCCTTGTGCCAGAAGCTCTCCAGCCGAGCAATACAACAAAGCCCACCAAGAAGTTGGGAGCAGCACATGGGGCTGGGTGGCTGAGAGAAAGAAAAAGAAGAAAGGAGAGAGAGAAGAAACAATAACAAAAATAGGAAACAAAATGAACAAACAAGCAGACAGTAAATAAATAAAATGGTATTCAGGGAGCTGGTTGGTGACTGTGGTGCAGATCCAGGAAGAGCACAGTGACTCTCTAATTGAGCTGTGCAGCCTGGTCCCTCCAGAAGGGGAGGCAGTGCACAGGGCTGGGTGGGCTCAAGAAAGGAAAGGAAGGATAGGAGAGAGAGAAGAAACATAAAATGTAGAAAAGTTAAAAAAAGGAACAAAGCAAACAAACCAAAATCACAGCCAGACAAGAAGGGGAAGGGAGAGCACACGGGGCTAGCTGGGCATAAGAAAGGAAAGGAAGGGAGAGAGAGAGAGAAGCAACAAAATAACCCCCAAAAAATATAAAAAATAAAAATAAAAAGAACAAAGCAATCAAACCAAAAAAATCACAGCCCATTAAGAAGGGAGATGGATGGCACATAGGGCTAGCTGGCTGGAAGAAAGTACAGGAAGGAAAGGAGAGAGAAAAACAACAAAAGAAGCCATTACCAAACCTGTGAAGGTGAATTCCTGTCCAGAGTGTTCAGACTTGCCAGTAATTTGGACACTGGCCTTTGAGAAAGAGAAGGTAATTTATTGCAATGCAAAGAGCAAGGAGCTGGGAGGAAGTTTCTATGATCTGATTCCCCGAGTTACGGGGAAGCAGGGCTTATGTGTGATTTCGGCAGCAAGACAGCGGCCATGCAGGTGTACTGGAGAGAGAAAATTCTAGAAGGTGGCCAGGAACAGGAGGTGACATGGTTCTTGTTGGACCTCTTACTTTAGAATAGAGTCCAGGTGATGATTTTCCTTCTGATTCATTCCACCTGTTGCTGCATCTTCTGCTGAGGTCAATTAGCGGTCACAACTGTCCCTTCTGCACATGTAGGGTAGGCCAAATCTGGCTTGGGCTAGTTCAAGGACTAAAGGAAATTTACTGGTATTTGCAGATCCAGGTTACAAAGCCAAAAAAAGATATCAAAAAACAAACAAGTAAACAAACAAACAAAAAAACCACACCAAAAAAAAAAGAAGAAGAACAAAGCCAACAAAACAAAAAGTCAAAGTCTGTCCAGAAGGGGGCACACGAGGCTAGCTGGATGGGAGAAAGGAAAGGAAGGAAGGGAAAGAGAGAAAAACAAGAAAAAAAAGCCAAAAATTAAAAAAAAAAAAAAAAAAGAACAAAGCAAAAAACCAAAAAATCACAGCCCATTAAGAAAGGGAGTGGATGGCACAAGGGGCTAACTGGGTGAGAGAAAAAAAAGAAAAGAATAGAAAGAAAAGCAACAACATCAACAAAAAAGCCAAAATAAATACAAACCAACAAAACAAACAAAAAAACACAAATAAATAAAGCAAACAAACCAAAAAATCACAGCCCGTCAAGAAGGGGAGGCAATGGCACATGCTGGGCGGGAGAAGGAAAAGAAAGGAAGGGAGAAAGAGAAAAGTAACAAAAAAAAAAAAAAACCAAACAAACAAGAAAACGGTGCTGAAGTGTCCAGCTTGTAGAGGCGGAACAGACCCTGGCAACAGTGAGCTAACGTCTCTCCGGCCGAGCAACCGTGGTCTGTTGGCAAGTGGCAGAGGCCTCGTACAGAGAAGAAGGGTGGGGAGTGGGAAAGTGTGTATCCCTGGTTACCAGGTGCTCTGTCTCCTGTTGGGAACTCCTGTACTCCCTGTCTTGAGTTCTGTAGCCCAATATGGTGAATCTGGCCACCTTAGCTGGTATGGGACCGCCACACTGTAGCTCTCCTCGTTCTCTGTTCTCTGTCGGTTTCCTTTTCCATTCAGTGCTTAATCAAGTTCTTTATTCCTTCATTTGGTACTCAGGTTTCCAGGACTGACGTTTGTAGCTGTTTTACTTAGTTTTTCAGGTCTTTGCTGCAGAGGGGTGACATGGTGCTTCTGTCTATAGCGTCATGTTCTCTCTGTCCATAATATTTCTTTCATAGCAGTGATGAGAGAGACACACAGATTGGAGTTGAGCACAGGACTTCACAAGCACATTTATAGAGTCACATACTGGAGCTCATTCTTTTCTACTAGTGAGGATGGCACAGGACCGAGCAGTGTTTTGTTCTGTTGTACATAAGGTCACTATGAGTTGGAAGCGACTTGACAACACCTAAATAACAACAACAATTGTTCTGGTGAAAGTGATGGTATTTTGTGACCTTCTATATCCTAACTTGAAGCAGAACCAAACTTTTAAGTTTGGCTGTAGAACTGTATAATTTTGCCAAAAACTAGGAAATCATTTAAATGTTTCCTTTAACCAAGACAAAAGCCCAAATTATTAAGTGTTAGTTTGATAAATTTGTATGTATTAAGATTAAAAGTAGAAGTCCGTTAAAAAGAAGCCATATACTAGAAGATATAAATAGCAGATGATACTTACACAGCAGTTTGACATCAATATAAGAACTAAGACCTGGTTAAAAATGGACAGAAGTTACACAGATCATGAACCACAATGAACAATAAACTAATTAAAATTTTTCATCTTCTGGTTATCGGGGACCTTATATTAAAACCATAAAGAGATACAATTTTATATTAATCAAATTGCCAAATATTAGAGTCTCCAGTACCTAGTATTGATATTTGTTGTGTTAATGATCACCTTGGAAAATACTTTGAAGTCATATAGTGGAATTCAAGATACACATATCTTAATGCCAGAAAGTCCACACCTCTTTATATACCCTAGAAACAAATGGAAATAACTGTGCTCCAAGACACAGATAGAGGTCTGTTCATTGTGGAACTCTGGGTCATAGAAAATAAGTAGAAACAGTCCAATATTGATAAACTTGAGGATGGATGAAAAATTAAGCCATATTCATAAAATGGAATACAATGCAGTTGTTGTTGTTGTTAGGTGCCATCAAATCAGTTCCAACTCATAGCGACCCTGTGTACAACAGAATGAAACACTGCTTCGTCCTGCCCCATCCTCAAAATGCAGTAGGGAAAATAAATTAAACACTTATAACTCTACAAAAATATCTTTGAGGATAAAAATCCAAGTTTGATAAGAATACATGCAGTCTAATGCCATCCATAGAAACTGGACTCAAATATTATATATTCTTTAATCAAAATATATGCATTGGTTAAGTTTATAAGAAAAAAATGAAGGAATAATGCATAAAACATTGAGGAATGGCTAACTCTGAGGGACAGGGAGGAATATGGTAATTTAGAAAAACACACATAGGTATTCAGAATCATTGAAAATATTCTATTAATTAAATTGTGTTGTATATGAATGCACATATTTTTATTTATATCTATTGCTATTTAATGTGTGTGAAATATTTAACAGTAAAAATTTTGGAGCAATTTAAATTTCATATTGTGGCAAGCAATTTTAAGAGGAAAAATGACTCCATTGGAAACCACGTATGTTAGTTAAAATCCTGAGTAATTCCTGTGATGGGCGGGTTAATTTAAGACTCTTGGGACCAGATCACATCTCGCCCTGAGGTATTTTCTATCAGCTGAGTGAAAACTAACTTCTGATCCTTTTTCTAGACCCTAAAGTTTACTTTTTTTGGTGGTACAACTTGGGACAATGTACATCCTCAGATGGTGACTTTGTATTCTTAATTAATAAACCTAGTACATTTCCTAGAAGTCATCCTTCATCTGGGAGAGTCATTTGCTGCTGCTATGGGGGGGCATCAAAGTGATCCACAGTAAACAAGGTCATTGGGACAGCAGGTGACAAGGTGATCCATGTCTACTGGGAGAAGTTCTGCCTTCTCGTCCCTCATACACAGTCCTGGCCATCAGACTCAGCCTTTCTGAGATGTCTTCTTTCTTGGGGAAGCTGACTGTCTTTCACAAGTATTCCACAATGCCCAGGCTTGAAAATGAGAAGGAGGTACAGAGACATTTTTACAATATTCCCTTTCTCCATTCTGAGTTTCCTTATTTAATTCTCCTCTTATTAATTTTTTGTTTTGATATATCTATATTTTGTCTTCTTTCTTATTTTGATCATCACTGTTTCTTTCTTCCATTTCTCTCTTCTCCTTTTTTAAAATGTACTTTAGATGAAGGTTTACAGAACAAATAGTTTCTCATTAAACAGTTAGTACACATATTGTTTTATGACAATTGTTAACAACCCCAAGACATGTCAACACTGTCCCTTCTCAGCCTTGGGTTCCTTATTACCAGCTTTCCTATCCCCTCCTGCCTTCTAGTCCTTGTCCCTGGACTATTGTGTCCCATTAGTCTCGTTTTGTTTTATGGGGTCTCTAATTTTGACTGAACAGTGAACCTCAGGAGTGACTTCATTATTGAGCTAAAAGGGTGTCCAGGGGCCATACTCTCAGGGTTTCTCCAGTTTCTGTCAGACCAGTAAGTCTGGTCTTTTTTTCTGAGAGTTATAATTTTGTTCTACATTTTTGTCCAGCTCTGTCTGGGACCCTCTGTTGTGATCCTGGTCAGAGCAGTCACTGGTGGTAGGCGGGCACCATCTAGTTGTACTAGACTCAGTCTGGTGGAGGCCGTGGTAGTTGTGGTCCATTAGTCCTTTGGACTAATCTTTCCCTTGTATCTTGTTTTCTTCATTCTCCCTTGCTCCCAAAGGGGTGAGACCAGTGGAGTATCTTAGATGGCTGCTTACAGGCTTTTAAGATCCCAGATGCTACGCACCAAGGTAAAATGTAGAACATTTTCTTTATAAACCGTGTTATGCCAATTGAGCTAGATGTTCCCTGAGACCATGGTCCCCACAGCCCTCTGCCCAGAAGTTCAGTACCTCAGGAAGTTTGGATGTGTCTATGGAATTTCCATGACCTTGCATTGGACAAGTTGTGCTGGCTTCCCCAGTGTTGTGTACTGTCTCACCCTTCACCAAAGTTACCACTTATCCTTGTCTATTTAGTATTTTCCCCCCTCCACCACTCCTATCCCTCGTAACCAACAAAGATTGTTACATTTTGTGTGTGAACTTTGTCATGGGTTTTTACAATAGAGGTCTCATACAATGTTTGTCCTTTTGTGATTTACTTATTTCACTCAGCATAATGTTCTCCAGTTTCATCCATGTTATGAAATGTTTCACAGATTCATCATTGTTCTTTATCATTGCATAATACTCCATTGTGTGTATGTACCACAGTTTGTTTATCCATTCATCTGTTGATGGGCATCTAGGTTGTTTCCATCTTTTTGCTATTCTGAACAATGCTGGCATGAACATGGGTGTGCGTATGTCTATTCAAGTGACGACTCATTTCTCTAGGATATATTCCTAGGAGTGGGAATGCTGGATCCTATGGTATTTCTATTTCTAGCTTTCTAAAGAAGCACCATATCATTTTCCAAAATGGTTGTATCATTTTGCATTCCCACCAGCAGTGCATAAGAGTTCCGATCTCCCTGCAGCCTCTCCAGCATTTGTTATTTCCAGTGTTTTTGATTCATGCCAGTAATGCCGGGGTGAGATGGTATCTCACTGTGGTTTTAATTTGCATTTCTCTAATGGCTAGTGATCACGAGCATTTCCTCAGGTGTCTGTTGGCCACTTGAATGTCTTCTTTGGTGAAGGGTCTGTTCATTACCTTTGCTAAATTTTTAATTGGATTATTTGTCTTTTTGTTGTAGAGATGTTGGATTTTCTTGTAGATTTTAAAGATTAGACCTTTGTCTGACTTGTAACGTCAAAATTTTTTTTCCCAGTCTCTAGGTTCTTTGTGTTTAGTTTCTGTTTATTTATTTATTTATTTTTGGTTTTAATGAAGAGAAGTTTATTTCCTCATAGTCAAAGTAGGCTAAAAGTCATCAGCTCCAGGGGAAGGCTTTTTCTGTCTGTCAGCCTTCTCATCAATGTTCCCCCAGACTAGCAGCTTCTCGACGTGCTCTGCTCCCGGCACTGCTTTCTTGATGGTATGAGGTCCCCCCGTCTCACTGCTCACTTCTGTCTTTTATATCTCAAGACCTTGCCTCAGGACACAATCCAGTCTTGTAGATCAGGTCCTGCCTTACTAACACAACAGCCACCCATCCTCCCTCATTAACATCATAGAGGCAGGTTTACAACATACAGGAAAATCACACAATACCAGGAATCATGGCCTAGCCAAATTGATACACACATTTTTTGGGGGACAAAATTCAAACAATGACATTCCACACTTTGGACCCCAAAAAATCACATCCTCGCAACATGGAAAACATATTCACCCCTTCATATCATAGCAAAAGTCTTAACTCCAAGTCCAAAATCCAAAAATTCCTCTTCATCTGTGAAATCTAGAATACAAGTTATTTGTTTCCAAAGGTACAATGGCAGAACAGGCACAAGCTAGACATTTCCATTAGAAATGGGAGAAATTGCAGGGAAAGAAGGCATAGCAGGCACCAAGCAAGTCAGCAGAACACATTACATTAGCCCTCAAGGCTTTGAAAATAATCTTCTGTTCTCTGAGACAATTTACACAATAGCCCTGCCCTCTAGACTCTAGGTATTGGCCAGTCTCTGGATTCTGAGTGGAGGCCCATCAGCCCTGGGCTTCAGCTCCACCTTCCAGGCCCACTGGGACAGCAACTCTGCTCCCTTGGCTTTAGGCGCACCATTCTCCTAGTCTGTCTGAGTGGCGACTCTACTCTTAGAAGCTCCAGAGGCCATTGCTCCCCGCTTTGAAACCCCTGAGGTCATGGCCATACCCTTTGAGGCTGAAGCAGCTTGGCTTCTTGTGTCCCTTGTCTCTTCAGCTTCTGCTTCTGTTTCCTGTGGCCTCTTGGCCCTTGGGCCTCACTCCCGCATCTGCCCTACTGGGGCAAGTGTTCCAAAGCTTGTAGCTCCACCAGTAAGTGCCCAGAGGCACCCCACTCTGTCAGGAAGCCTGTGCACAGGCACTCAGCTCTTTCGCTCCGTGGGTCGGCTCCAGCGCCGTCTCGCACAGGTCTCCTGGTTCTGCTGCTGTTTGTTCTCTGCCAATGCCGCTTCTCTGCTGCTGTAGGTTCTCTGCTGCTGCTGGTCCTCTGTCACTGCCACATGTCTATCCATTCACAGTTTTAAAACCACTTCCACATTTTAGGTATCTGTTAGAGCAGCACCCCACTCTCTCGGTACCAAATTCTGTCTTAGTCATCTAGTGCTGCTATAACAGAAATACCACAAGTGGATGGTTTTAACAAAGAGAAGTTTATTTCCTTACAGTAAGGTAGGCTAAAAGTCCAAATTCAAGGTGTCAGCTCCAGGAGAAGGATTTCTCTCTCTCTTGGCCTTCTCATCAGTGTTCCCCCGGACTAGGAGCTTCTCGGTGCAGGGACCCTAGTCCAAAGGACATGCTCTGCTCCCGGCATTGCTTTCTTGATGGTATGAGGTCCCTAAAAGTGTTTAATTTTTAGAAGATCCCAGTAATCTAGCTTATCTTTTGGAGTTTGTGTGCTGTTGGTTATGGTTTGTATCCTGTTAGTACCGTGTATTAGGGCCTCTAGCGTTGATGCTATTTTTTCTTCTATGACCTTTATAGTTTTTGTCTTTATATTTAGGTCTTTGATCCATTTGGAATTAGTTTTTGTTTATGGTGTGAGGTATGGGTCCTGTTTCATTTTTTTTGCAGATGGACATCCAGTTTTGCTGGCATCATTTGTTAAAAAGACTGTCCTTTCCGCATTTGATGGTTTTTGGTCCCTGGTCAGAGATCACATGACCATAGGTGGATGGATTTACATCTGGGTTCTCAATTCTGTTCCATTGGTCAATGTATCTGTAGTAACAGTACCAGGCTGTTTTGACTACTGTAGATGTATAGTAGGTTCTGAGGTCAGGTAGTGCTAGTCCTCAGACTTTATTCTTCTTCTTCAATAGTGCTTTACTTATCCAGGGCTTCTTCCCTTTCCATATAAAATTAATGATTAGTTTTTCCACCTCTTTAAAGAATGTTGTTGGTATTTGGATTGGAATTGCATTGTATTTGTAAATTGCTTTGGGTAGAATTATCATTTTCACAATGTTGAGTCTACCTATCCATGAGCATGGTATGTTTTTCCGTTTATGTAGATCCCTTTGGGTTTCTTGCAGTAGTGTTTTGCAGTTTTCTTTGTATAGTTTCTTTTTTACATCTCTGGTTAGATTTATTCCTAAGTATTTTATTTTTTTAGGGGCTATTGTTTTCCTGATTTCCTTTTCGTTGTTCTCTTTATTGGTACATAGGAAACCAACTGATTTTTGTATGTTTATCTTCTATCCAGCTACTCTGCTGAATCTTTCTATTAGTTCCAGTAGATTTCTCATGGAGTCTTTAGAGTTTTCTATGTATAGTATCATATCATCCACAAACAGGGACAGTTTAACTTCTTCATTACCAGTTTGGATGCCCTTTAGTTGTTTTTCTTGCCTTATTGCTCTAGCTAGGACTTCTAGCACAATGTTAAATAAGAGTGGCAATAAAGGGCATCCTTGTCTTGTTCCTGTTCTCAAGGGGAATGTTTTCAGCCTCTGTCCATTAAGAATGATGTTGGCTGTTGGTTTTACATAGATGGCCTTTATTATGTTGAGAAATTTCCCTTCTATACCTATTTTATTGAGAGTTTTTATCAGGGATGGGTGTTGGACTTCATTGAATGCCTTTTCTGCATCAATTGAGATGATCATGTGATTCTTTTCTTTCCTTTTATTTATGTAGTGGATTATGCTGATTTATTTTCTAATGTTGAACCATCCTTCCATGCCAGGTATGAATCCTGCTTGGTCATGGTGTATTATTTTTTGATATGATGCTGAATTCTATGGCTAGAATTTTGATGAGAATTTTTGTATCTATATTCATGAGAGACATTGGTCTGTAATTTTTTTTTTTTTGTGATGTCTTTGCCTGGTTTTGGTATCAGGGTTATGCTGGCTTCATAGAATGAATTCGGAAGTGTTGCTTCCTTTTCTATGTTCTGAAATAGTCTGAGTAGTACTGGTATAAGCTCTTCGCTGAATGTTCCATAGAATTCTCCAGTGAAGCCAACTCAGCCAGGGCTTTTTTTTGTTGGGAGTTTTTTTTATTATCTTTTCAATCTCTTCTATTGTTTTGGGTCTGTTCAGATTTTCAACATCACTTTGTGCTAGTTTGGGTAGGTAGTGTGTTTCTAGAAATTTATCCATTTCCTCTAGGTTTTCAAATTTGTTGAAGTATAGTTTTTCATAAGAGTATTATGAAAAATACTCTGTTATCTTTTTTATTTCAGTTGGGTCTGTTGTAATGTCCCATATTTCATTTCTTATTTGGGTTATTTGCGTCCTCTCCTGTTTTTCTTTTGTCAGTCTGGCCAGCAGTTTGTCGATTTTGTTGATTCTTTCAAAGAACCAACTTTTGGTTTTGTTGATTCTTTCTATTGTTTTTCTATTCTCTATTTTATTCATCTCTGCTCTGATCTTTATTATTTCCTTTCTTCTAGTGGCTGTGGGCTTTTTTTGATGTCCTATTTCTATTTGTTTGAGTTGTGTAGTTAATGTTTTGATTTTGTCCCTTTCTTCTTTTTTATCTGTGCATCTATTGCTATAAATTGTCCTCTGAGGACTGCCTTTCCTGTGTCCCAAAGGTTTCGGTGTGGTGTGTTTTCATTCTTATTTGATTCTAGGAACTTTTTGATTCCATCTCTGACTTCTTCTATTACCCAGTGGTTTGTAAGCAGGGTGTTATTCAGTTTCCATGTAACTGATTTTTTTTTGCTTGTTCTTCCTGCTATTAATTTCTACCTTGATGGTGGTGGGGTCAAAGAAGATACTTTGTATTATCTCAGTGTTTTTGATCTTGTTGAGGATTGCTTTTTGGCCTAAGATGTGGTCTATTTGGAGAACATTCCATGTGCACTGGAAAAGAATATGTACTTTGCAGCTGTTGGGTGGAGTGTTCTATATGTGTCTATGAAGCCAAGTTGGCTGATTGTGCCCTTTAGGTCTTCTGTATCTTTCTTGAGTTTCTTTTAGATGTTTTGTCCTTTACCAAGAGAGGTGTGTTGAAGTCTCCTACTATTATTGTGGAACTGTCAATTTCTCTTTTCAGTGCTGTTAGAATTTATTTTATATATTTTGGAGCCCTGTCATTGGGTGCATAGATGTTTATTAGGGTTATGTCTACATGATGGATCATCCCCTTAATCATTATATAGTGTCCTTCTTTGCCTTTTATGGTGGATTTTGTTTTAAAGTCTATTTTATCTGAGATTAGTATTGCCACTCCTGCTCTTTTTTGGTAGCTGTTTGCTTGATATAGTTTTTTTCCATCCTTTGAGTTTTAATAAGTGTACATCTTTGTTTCTAAGGTGTGTCTCTTGTAGACAGCATATTGATGGATCCTGTTTTTTTGTTTTTTGTTTTTTATCCATTCTGTCACTTTCCGTGTCTTTATGGGTGCATTTCGGCCATTTACATTCAGTGTAATTATTGACAGGTATGAGTTGATTGCTGTCATTTTCTAGTGCTTTTTTTTTGTGGTGCTGACGTTCTCTTTATTCCTCTTACTCTCCTGTGCCGAACTCCTTTTGTTTGTGGATTTGTTTTTCATTTCTTTTGTTTTTGTAGATTTTGTTGTTACTGAGACTTTATGTTTTTCTTCTTTATTTTGATGAGTAGGTTTGTTAACTTTCTTTGTGGTTACCTTGAAATTTACCCTTATCTTCCTAGGTTTGAACCAGTATGTTATTACTTGGTATAGCCTTGCCTTCCTCTCCATTCTATACCCACACTGTTTTTTCTATTTTCTGATGTTGTTGTCATTTATAGATTAACCTCTCTGGTTCCCTGTTGTACTTGTTTTGGTTTTGGATAGTCTTTGAGAGTTCATTTCCTAGGTTGGTATCTGGCTGGTATGATCCTGCATCCTAGATTCAGCCTGTGGTCTGATGTTGTTTGTTCTCAGATCAAAGGACTCCCGTTAATAATTCTTGTAATTTTGGTTTGGTTTTTACATAGTCCCTTAATTTCTGTTTATCTGGAAATGTCCTAATTTCACCATTATATTTGAATGAGAGTTTTGTAAGATATATTATTCTTGGTTGGCAATTTTTTTCTTTCAAGGTTTATGTATGTCATCTCATTGTCTTCTTGCCTGCATGGTTTCTGCTGAATAATCCGAGCTTAGTCTTATTTTTTCTCCTCTGTATGTGACTTTTTGTTTTCCTCGAGCTGCTCTCAGGATTCTTTGTTTGTCTTTGGCTTTGGTGAGTGTGACTATGATATGCCTTGGTGATTTTCTTTTGGGGTCTATCCTATACGGGGTTAGATGAGCCTCTTGGATGGTCAGCTTTTCATCTCTCATGATAATGGGGAAATTTTCTGTCAGCAGTTCAATGATCCTCTCTGTCTTTTTTGTTTTCTCTCCCTGTTCTGGAACTCTGATCACTCGAAAATTTTTGCTTTTGATTGTATCCCACATAATTCTCAGTGTTTCTTCATTTTTCTTTGTTCTTTTTTCTGAGTTTTCCTCAAACAGAGTTGTATCTAAGTGTCTTCAATTTCACTGATCCTGTCTTCCAGCATTTCAAACCTGCTCCTCAGCCGTTCCATGACACTGTCCATTTCTGAAATCTTGTTGTTTATCTTTTGGATTTCTAATTGTTTTTGTATGATTTCTAGTTGTGAATTTATTTTAACCTTTTGTTCCTGTATTGTTTTCCTGAATTCTTCCATTTTTTGTCTGTATTTTCCATGAATTTGTCTGCCTTTTCCATGGATCTGTCTATTTTTTCCACATTTTTGTCTGATTTTTGCTTCAACTCTTGGATAGCTCCGAATATTACAGTTTTGACTTCCCTATCATGTATTTCCAGTGCCTTTTCTTCTACTGGAGTCATTGGTGTTTTATTTTGGATGAATACTGGAACCATCCAGTCCTGTTTTTATATATGTTTTGGTATTGTCTGCTGTATTCAGGACATTCAGTAGTTATTCTCTTCATTTTTGATTTTAGATTTGCCTGTTTTGTCCTGCTTTTTTGTTTTATTTGGTTATTTCTGGGCAGGCGGGCTGTGTGTTCTTTGTTGTTTGCTCATCTGTGGGCATGATACTTTTCACCTCCTTCTCTAGTGGGCAGGGTCAGTCACTCAGGTATGGTACAGCAGGGCAGGTCCAGCTGAAGGGGAGTTTCTGGGATGGGTTGTTAGTGACATGTACTAGGGCTGACAGGGTGTGCTGGAAATCAGTGCAGGGCAGGTTCTGGTAGGCTGTGCCTGTGCTGCTTGGGGACATGATGTTCAGTGCATGGTGCTGGTAGGCAGGAAGGTGGGTGGAGATTGTGATGTGTCGAGCTAAGATGGGTATAGGAAAGAGGAGAGAAGGAGAGAGGAACAGGAGCCAAAAACATACAAACAAACAAAGAGTGTAAGGGAGCTTGCTGTTGGAGTGGAGAGAGACTGAGAAATGAGAAAAAAACAAAAAGAAAAAGGGTAACAGAAAAAATGAATTAATGAAAATTAGAAAAAGAAAAGATAATCCCCCAGGGATCCAACCTTTGCAGCTGTGAGGACTGGGAAAGTAGCTCCCAGGCCATGAAGTACAGCTTGGCTAGAAGTGGTAGTGGTGTCACACTGCACCAGGTATTCAGGGGACAGGAAGAGAAGGTAAGTATAGGGAGACAAGAAACTGAGAAATGAAGAAAGACAAAAAGGGAAACAGAGAGAAAACAAAACAAAACAAACAGAACTGAAGAACAAGAAAAAAGAAATGCCCCCAGGGATCCCTCTGTGTGTCTGCGCAGATTAGAGGGGTAGCTCCAAAGCTGCACAGTACTGCCCGACTAGAAGGGGCTCCCAAGCCGAGAAAAGAAAAAGAAAACACACAAATCAAAACAGAACAAATCAAAACAAACAAAAAGCCCCCAGGGATCCCACCAGCATGGCAGCTGGGAGGCAGTTTCACAGTCAAGAGGCATTTCACAGCCTTTAAGGAAGAAGAAAAGATGGCACAGGGAGACAGGTATTTGAGAGAAAGGAGGAGGAAGTGGTGAGAGGAATGGAAGAAATCAAAAGAAGCAGAAAAAGGCAACACAAGCAGCCAACAAGTGACACTCAGAGAGCGGGCCAGTGCAGGTGGGTGGGATCCAAGCAGCACTGGGGTGAAGCCAGTGCTTCCTAGACAAGAGACATTGTCTGCAGGAAGCAGAGGAGGCCAAATAGGGGTGAAGAAGGGGGGGGGTGGGAAAGTGTATATTGCTGGTTACCAGTTGTTCTGTTTCTTGCCGGAAGCTCTGTGAAGCTGCTTTCCCATACCCCCTGTTCACTGATCTCCAATAGAAGTCCAAGATGGTGGATCCATGCTGTGTTAGCTGATAGGGGATCTCTGCATGTATCTTTCCTCTCTCTCTGTTCTCTGTCAGTTTCTTATTCCATTCAGTGCTTGGCTGAGTTTTGTATCTCTTCACTTGATGCTTTTTTCCATATATTGATTTCTAGGTTCTCCATATTTTTAAGTTATTTAGATGGTGTTGCCCTAGTGGCTCAATGTTTAATTAAGTGCTCAGGGCTGATAATTGAAAGACTGTCAGTTCAAACCCACCAGCAACTTCAAAGGAGAAAGACCTGGTGATCTGCTCCTGTAAAGATTATAGCCTAAGAGACCCTATGGGGCAGTCCTATTCTGTCACATGGGATCACTATGAATTGAAAATTGAGTCGATGACACCTAACAACAACAATGTTGGTTCAATTGCATTTGAAAACTTTTTATGCTGGTATATGCAAATCCTAATGAATTTTATACTGACTTTAATTTCAGCCACCTTAAAAATCCCTAAATAACTCTAATGATTTAGCCAATGATTCCACAGATTTTCTTCTCTGGAATTACATAATCTACCATTGATTTAAAAAAAAACAAAACAGTGGTACTGTTTTTCCAACTATTATAAAGTTTACTCCCTTTCTTCACTATAAAGCCCAGATACTCCAAAAAGATGAAGACTAGAACTGGTGATAGGAGACAATTTTTTTCTTATTTCTAATCTCAAAAGTAAAGCTTTCAATACTTAATTTTTAATATGCTTACTGTTGACATTTTGTAGATATTATCAGGGGGAGATTATTCCATTCTATTGTTACTTTGCTAATAATTTTTATCATAAATAGATGCTGAATTTTATCAAATGATTTTATACATTTATTGAGTGAGTTTGAGGGAATTCCAGACTGATCAAGGCAAAAGACACGACCATGAGAAGCAGCATTGCACAGCAAGGTATTCAATGGCACCCACACATGGGCAGCTTCACGGGGGGGGGGTACCACAGCAGGGGGCCTTCTAGAGGCAAAAGGTGCAGGGAGCCACCAAAATGGGAAAAGGACAAGAAAACTCCCAGAGAGGAGGATAATGGAGGGGAGACTTATGTGTTTCTAGAAAATGTACTTCTGCAGCAAGGTGGGCAGTCTCAGGGTCAGAGAGCTCCACAGAGGAATAGCACCTTGGATCCTTATAACTACAATATTTTATCTAAAGGAGTCTGTGGGTAGTGCAAATGGTTAACCATTTGTTATAGATTAAATTGTGCACCCCCCCCCCCAAAGTATGTGTCGTAAATCCTAACCTTTATGCTTTCGGTTATAATACCATTTGGGAATGAGTTGTATTTGTTATGTTAATGAAACAGGATTGGTGTAAGGTGTGTCTTGATCAATCTCCTATAAAATATAAAAGGAGCAGATTAAGGAAGCAGCGATGGGGTGAGATAGATGCCAAGACACATGAAGATCTCCAGGGAATCAGGCAGCAGAACTAAAGAGACAAGGGCCTTCTTCCAGAGCCAACAAAGAAAGGCCTTCCGCTAGCGCCAGCACCCTGAATTTGGACTGCTTACCTCCTAAACTGTGAGAAAATAAATTTCTGTTTGTTAAAGCCATCCACTTATGGTATTTTTGGTATATCATTGATAGATAACTAAGACAAAGTAAACTTTGTACCAGGAGTGGGGTGCTGCTCTAACAAATACCTACAATGTGGAAGTGGTTTTGGAATTGGGTAATGGGTAGAGGCTGGAAGAGTTTTAAGGTGCCTAATAGTGAAAGCCTAGACTATCTGGAAGAGACTGTTGGTAGAATCATGGGCATCAAAGGAAATTCTGGTGAAGGCTGTGAAGGAAGTGAAGAGAGCTATAGAGAAAGTCTCTATTGTCTTAAAGAATACATATGGCACCAGCAAGAGAATGTTGCTAAAAAATGTGGAAGTTAAATGTGCTTCTGATAAGGTTTTAAAATAAAATGATGAACATGTGACTGGACAATGGAGGAAGGGTGACGCTTTTTACGCAGTTGCAAAGAACTTGTCTGAATTCTATTCAAATGTTTCGTGGAAGGTAGAACTTGTAAGTGATGAACTTTGATATCTGGCTGTTGAGATTTCTAAGCAACGTCTTAAAAGGGACCATGTGGTTTCTCATTGCCACTTATAGTAAAATGCAAAAGAAAAGATATAGACTTAAAAATGAACTGTGCAGAGTGAAAACAGAACTTAAAGATTTGGAAAACTCTGTTGTACAAACTAAGGACAAATGTCCTAGGATTTTCAATGAAGACTTGGCTACACAAACTTTTGTAAAAAAGATTAAGCCTGTGACTGATGGATTTAACCAACTACCACAGCAGAAACCCCATTGGCTTAGAATGAAGGAGACAGAGAAAGAATGAAAGGAGAGACCACTGTCTGCCTCTTGGAATTCTATAGGCAGGAAACAGGCCAACGGAGCTACATCTCTTGTCCTTCAAGAAAAGAAAAGAACCATCCCTGGAGCAGCTTGGAGATCAGCAGAGCTGTTGGAAGGAGCACAGGAAGCAGGGCCTTCTAGGTTTCAAAGGGTGAGGCCACAGTCTTATGGCTCCCAAAGGGTACAGCCACAGTCTTCTAGGTTTCAAAGAGTCAGATTTTCACCAACTCAGTTCTGTAGTGTGGGGTTGCCATTGAAGTGTGCCAGGGGTGGGGCCTCCACTCAAACCTGAAAGGGTGGGGCTGCCATGCACAAGGCAGAGAAGAACAGGCTCTGCTGGGGCTGAGGGGGTGGGGTTGCCACTCAGATAGACTAGGAGAAGGGGACCTCCAAAAGCTGAGGGAGCAGAGTTGCCGTCCCAGCAGGCCTGGAATATGGAGCTGAAGACCAAGGCAGATGGACTTCCACCCAGAATCTAGAGGGCATGGCCCACACCCTGAGTCTGGAGGGCGGAGCCATTGCCCAGATGGTCTCAGAGAAGAGAGGATTATTTTCAAGACTTGAGAGCTAATGTAATTTGTTCTGCTGGGTTTTGGACTTATTTGGTGTCTTCTTTCCCTCCAATTTCTTCCATTTGCAATGGAAATGTCTTACTTTTGCCTGTTCTACCATTGTATTTTGGAAGCAGATAATTTGTATTCTAGTTTTCACAGGTTCATAGGTAAAGAGGAATTTTGCCCCTGGATGAAATACACCAAAAGTGTCACCCATATTTGATTTAGCTGTTTCAGAAGATGAGATTTTGGACTTGGAGTGGATTTAAGACTTTCAGGAAGATGTGATGAAGTAAATGCACTTTTCGTGGGGCAAGGACATGAATTTTGCCGGGCCAAAGGGTGGAATATTACAGATTGAATTGTGTCCTCCAAAAATATGTGTTTTAAATCCTAACCTCTATGCCTGTGATTATAATCGCACTTGGGCATGAGTTGTATTTGTTATGTTAATGAGGTAAGATTAGTGTAGGGTGTGTCCTGAGTCAGTCTCTTACAGAATATAAAAAGAGCAGATTAAGGAAGCAGAGATGGGTTAAGATAGATGCCAAGACACGTGGAGATCTTCAAGGAACAGGGAGCAGAATCTAAAAGGACAAAGCCCTTCCTCCAGAGCCGACGGAGAAAGCCTCCCCCTAGAACCTCCTGAACAGTAAGAAAAGAAGTTTCCTGTTTGTTAAAGCCATCCACTTGTGGTATTTCTGTTATAGTAGCACTAGATAACTAAGCCAGTGCTGGACACTAACAAAAAGGTTGAATGGTCAAATCCGCCCACAGACACCTTGGAAGACAGGTCTGGTGATCTGATTCTGAAAGGTCACAGCCTTGAAAACCCAAGGGAGCAGTTCTACTCTGCACACATGGGTTGCCATGAGTTGGCGACTAAGAAAAACAAATGGTCAGAAGACGTCGAGTGAAGTTTCTCATGCTATATAGGGCAGGCAGGCTCTAAGTGCCTAAAAATCTGCCCATTGGGGCTATTTTTAAAACAATTGGATGTGTACAAATTTGAGTTTGCTGCAGGCAGGTTTTTATGGGTTAATGAGTCTCAACTTGATAGGAAGAAATAAACAACAGGGACCCATACACAGAGGCCATCTTTGCTCATTTATATAACACTCTCCCCTGGGCAGAAGAGTCTGAACTACATAAAGACCTATGGGAATTTTGAGATTGAGCTAGAAGATAAAGTTATTGAAAGAGTCTGGATTGTGAAGGGATGGTTGTGGCATGAGGACAGAAGACTACTAAAGACAGAATTCTGGTTGATATTAAGGAGGTAGAGAAGCCAACCCATAGTGAATGTGGCAGGGAATGAATGGTAAAGGAGCTTGAAAGTGAACTTGAAAACATCATGCCAGAGAATTAAAAATGAGCTGTATTTTCAAGAATGAGTGTATAGTCAACAATTGTCAACTATATCAAGTATTGTAGATTCTCAAAGATCAGAGTAATAAACCTAAATCATAAATTTGTTGGAGAAACAAATGAGATAATGGAGAAGTAATATCTCCCACATAGTAGATGTCAATAAATATTTGGGTCCTTCCTCCTTCTATTCCGTATGTAATGAGATTATCATTTGCTGTGGCAGGGTTGGAGATCAGAATACAAAGTTGTGGTGAAGGAAGAGAATACAGCTTAGTAAGTATAGAATACTATAACAGACTGTCAGTATGAAGAAGGGAGCACATATGGAATTCACTACAGGCTATTAAAGAAAGGGGGATTATGTTTTAAATGACAGTAACTGGCTGAATGGAAGAATGAGGTCTAGAGAGAATGATATAGTAAACAACTCCAAAATTCAATATATATGTTGTTTTCGTTGTGTGCCATCAAGTCGATTCTGACTCATAGTGACGCTGTGAACCTTATGAATTTCAACGACAACTTTAATGAATGTCCTACTCATTTGTATGCTACCATATATGTGACTCTACAATTCTGTGTCATAACAAACATAAAAGCAAAATGTTCAGAATACACTGTAGATTATGTGTATATTGTAGTCAGCAAGATAGGTGTAAGGTTTATTGGATCAGGGTTTTTCAACCTTGGCATGATTGCCATATTGTCCAGAAAATTCCTTGTTGTGGGGAGCTTTCCTGTGCATTGTAGAATATTTAATAGCATTGATGGTCTCTACCCACTAGACGCTATTATTACCCTACCCAGTTATGGGAGCCAAAAATGTCTCCAAACACTGGCAATTCTCTTATGGGAAAGAGGGCAAAATGGACCACACTTGAAAACCTCAGTGTTAGATAAATGATAAAAAGGAGGACAATTTTCTTAGAAAAATTTTGTAATACAGTCAAAACTCCCCCCAAATGTTCAAACGCACATGCTAGTATTTATGATTTAGAAGTATAATGTTCTACAGAAGATTAAACACCGAGGTTTAGAGATGAAAAGCAATTCAATACTCAGAAGAAAAAAAATGCCTTTTAGCACACAAGTTCGTCTGTCGTACAGGACAAACATGTCCTGAGCAATGTACTAGAATGAAGGGTGCTACGATTTTAACTCCACCTTCTTCAAAACACCTGATTCTGCACTTTAGGGTTTGCAACACTCTGGAATCCATTCTTTAGAATCGCCACACCTGGGACTGAAATACACAAGAGTCAGACATTTCAACACCCTCCCCTCCCACTGAACAGTCAATTATAATTTCTTACATAGGTTCAATTATTATTAACTTGTACCTTATAATATGTTTAGATTTTATTTGTAAGTGAAGCAGCTCACCTAATTAAAACATGTAAAAGACCCCGAAGATGATGGTACCAACTGACATGATTTTAGGGATTATTTTCATATCTCAAATTTGTATTGGGTTCACGGGGAACTCGTTGCTCTTCACGTTATACATGTACACCTTCTTAGTTCAACCTCATCTGAAGAAGCCTGTAGATACGACTGTCATACACCTGATATTGGCCAATGCTATGACCATCATGTTCTGTCTGATTCCATACGTTATGGCATCTTTTGGAAAAAGAAATTTTATGGACGATATTGGTGTAAGGCAACAATATACACTTACGGAGTTGCCTGGGGTCTTTCCATCTGTACCACCTCTCTCCTGAGTGTGTGTCAAGCCATCACCATCAGCCCCAGTCATTCTAAATGCACATGGCTTAAATCTAAAATCTCCACATGCATTTTTCCCTCTTTCCTTTTCTTCTGGCTCATCAACATGCTGATCTACATGAGGATCATCACAAATATGGGAACCAATAGCAATTTCACTGTTCTTGGGTCTGGTTATCTTCAAGAATACTGTAAAGATAAGCAGTTTGAATACGACCTTTCAGTGGCATGTGTAAGTACCATGGTAATTCCAGATCTGCTCTTTGTGGGCCTCATGATCTGAACCAGTGTCCACATGGTGAGTGTTCTCTTCAGACACCACAGGAGAGCCCAGCACGTCCACAGCAACAGCCTCTCTTCTGGGCCACCTCTTGCAAACAAAGCCACCCACAGCATCCTTTTTCTGTTAAGTTGTTTTGTTTTCTTTTATTTCTTAAACAACTGTCGTTCTGTTTATTCAACTTACGGACTTCAGAAAAACCTGAAACTGGAAAGCACTACTGGGATTATTTCATCATGTGACCCAATGATCTGCCATTTCATGCTGTTGAAAAATAATAAAATTATTTCCAAATTTACTTCTTACCTTTCAAAGATGAGAGTTATGTTTTTTCAAAGAGCATTCAATGATCAAACATCACACAACTTCCTCCTGCAATACAAGAGTCTCTATAATGATTTACATGAGCTGACAAAAAAAGTCATGATACTAGAAATGTTTTTAGTTTAATTCTGAGCCACTGTTAAACTACAATTAAATCGAAGGAAAGCATTGTCAGTACACAATCATTTTAATAAATTATTACAAGGCATACAAAATAAGTTTCATAAGAATATATACAATATGTAACTATGTATTAATTATAAAATTATGCATAGTAATATTACATGGATTTTATAGGGAAGCATACACGTAGGGAAAATTAAGGAAAACATAAATATAAGAAACATATAATTCAGGATAGTGGTTACCTGAGTGGGATAGGGAAAGGGTGCCCAGAAGGCTTCACCTACATTTGTAATGTCTTATATACTAAACTAAACTCTGGCATATGCTTTTTCAAAAATGTATTATTATACAAATGTTATAAATCGGAAATGTTTTATGCTGGATTAAAAAATAATAAAACCATATTTCTTCTTGTCTTGATGTAATGTTAGATTTTCTTCCAAATTTCAGTAATTTATTTACTTCAACTTTAGCTCAGGTTATATGTTCATGAACCATCACTATGGTCACTGGGGGTTTCTGAAGTGTTTCCTTCCAAAAATATTGGCCTAGGTTCTTGGAACCTATCCTCTTGAAGAAAACAAATTAAAATGATGGATAAAATAAGTTTTTGATCTCACTTAAAGCTTCAAAGCACTGACAAGTCATATAAAGAACTGCTTGGCAAAAATCTTAGCAAAAGCAGGAACCCAGAGAGGCAAACATTAGAATCCCTTACTGATTTTTATTCTTAAGGGCTCTTACTAATGCAGGCAAGGTTATAAATCCAGGCATAGTTCAAGTTTGGGAGGTTCCTCAAGACCACCCACAGGTTAAATGATTCATAGAAGTACTCACAGAATTCAGCAAAGCCATTATACTCATGATTACAGTTTATCACAGCAAATGAATATAGATTAAAATCAGGAATGGAAAAAGATGCATAGGGCAGGGCAGCGTACAGGAGAGTTCCTAGTGCGGACTTTCCAGTTATCCTCTCCCAGTGGAGTCATGCAGACATTAACTATTTCTCTCAGTGGCAACAGATATGGAGTATTGCCAAAGAAGGAAGTCACCAGAACCTTGGTGTCCAGTGTTTTTATTGAGGGTCAGTCACATAGACAACACTGACCATCTGTGTGGCTGACCTTAGTCTCCAGGTCCTCTAGAGGTTGAGAAGATACCACACAGCCTGTGACACCATCATAAATCATATTTTTATCATAGATTAGCAGGCATGACCCAATCCTCACCATAAGTCGCGTTGTTGTCATAGTTTATCTGGTGTGATCTAAAGCCCCCAGGTAAACAAAGACACTTATCAGGCAGAATATTCAAGGGATCAGGGGTTGCTTACCAAGACCTGGGAGAAAATGGGCAAACTTTTCTTTGAGCAAGGTTAGTCCTTCATGGCACTCTGAGTATCTGTCTAAGTCATGGGAAATAACTTGGCTGCCTGAGGTAGGACACGAGGTAAGGGTCCCTTTCACTGAGGCTCCTGTAGAACAACTCCAGGACCTGGTCCCCTTTGTTCTTCACCATCCTTAACAGGGTCTTGTTCTTCCTCTGCTGTGTCTGTGCCTGCTCCATCAGCTCTTTCTCATTCTCAGTGAGGACTTCTCTGTCCTGAAGATCATCCAGCACCCCACTCAGGTCTCCCATCCTGTCTTGGAGCTGCCGGTGGTGCTCCTTCACAAAGGCTGCTCCTGGATGGGAGACGGGGTTACAGACTCAGAGAGGAACATATCACTTATGGGATCCAGGACCTATCCCCACCCAAAAGTCATTTATCTAGTCTGGGGATATTGTTGCTTGTCTTACACTCACACACTCGCAAGGTAAATAGTCCATCAACAAGTAGTCCATGAGTTTAGGTGCATTCAGTAAATGTGTCTTCCTTATTCCCTTTCTCTCCTCTATAAGATTTGACAGCCACTCCTTTCCTAGTTTTTGTTTTTTATTTAAACCCTAGACTGGAATCTATATTACCGTACATGCACATATTCATCTCTGTAACAATCCGACAAACATCGTCAAGTCCATAAATTGTCAGAAACTGTGCATGATGCTAGATGTATGGAGACGGATTAAGCTGGTTCCCTGCCCTCAAGCCTTTTCTGACAAATATGTGGAGGAAGAAATTTAACTGGATAACAACACAGGGAAACAGAGACACCCTGGATAGAAAACATAAGATTTTTCCATCATGCAGACTCAGGGATTATATTGGCTCCTGTATTTAATACATTTGTAGCCTTTGCCAAGCCATTTCACTTCCTTGCATCTTAGTTTCTACTATTTATGTATGGTGGTGGCTCTCAAACCTTTTGTTAACCACAATGGCAGAGATGATAAATACCCATTCATCTGGGGCTATAATCCAAACAGCTTACTAAAGTGATGAAAATTTCTTTTAATTCTGATATTTATCTTGGAAAATTCCTGGAAATTTGCATTCAAGCCAATGTGACACCTTGAGGAGTCTTCTCTTCATTGGAAGGTGTCAGAATATGCTCTTTTTTCTCCTGGGTGGTCTCTTGTGAGATGTGGGGCTTGTTATTTTGACTGTGTGAAGATTGAGTATGAGGTCAACATTATGGAAGGTAGAAGGGGGACATGGAGCCATAACACATCTGTGTGATATCGCAACCATCTTGTGATCCAGTGGATCAGCCTCATACAAAGTCAGTTCCATCTCTTGCCCTTTCACTAACTGGAGCCAGGATACTCTATTTATACTTTTAGTCAAATGAAATTGAACTGTCATTTGTGACACAAGTGGTTTCACAGATATACAGGACATTGCAGATGGCTGCCTTGTGTGAGTTTTAAAATGAATATGGAGATGAGGGCATCAGAAGAAGTATTTGAAGACCTGGATTCACTTATTACCAGATGACAGACTTTATGTCTCTGAGTCTTGAGCCCTTGTTTTAAATAATTTCTTTCTCTGTTACTTACCAATTCCAGTTACATTAAGCAATGCCCTGGAAATGGCAGCTTTTGTTTTTTAAAACAGTCTCCAATCCCACTTCCCTGATTTCTATCTCAGGACAATGAATAATCAATCACACACACAGTTTGGAGGAGTTAGTAAACTGTTATCCACCTTTCATAGTTGCCCTTTGCCTTCAGGCCAAAGTCCACAATATTCATAACATCTTCCTTGGACTTTCACTACTGGGTTCTAGTCTGCCTCTCTAGTCTTATGTTTGCTTTGTTCCCCTAATAATTTATGTTCCACTCATATAGAACTCCTTTTACTTATAGTTCCCCAGATGCAAGATTTGCTCCCCAATAATTTGTTTTGCATGCTCTTCTGTCTGCATAGTTAATGCTAACACCCTCACTTAAGTAAATCGTACTGATTGTGTTTGTCTCTGAAATTACTTAGTCTTTGTAACTGACAAGGATGGAAGGAATGAATCCTTGCTCTGTGATATGAGGCCACTCAAAGACATCCTCAAATCAGACACATTCCTCTGGTTTTTAATGAAAACATTTCACTGACCTGAGAAAGTGGGTGGGGCAGATGTGGCACCAAGCTGTAGATCCGCTAGGAAAGAGGGAAATTGGAGGATGATATAAAGATCAATCATAAACCATTATTTACCTTTTCTAGTCTTTGATACAACCAACTGAAGTCATTTTAATTCCATTCTATAAGCTAAGGATCTTGGAACCTTAATATAATTCTGCAGCCCTGTTAAGTAGAGGCTCACTCACTGTCCATTAAGAAAACTTATCAGAGGAAGGAAGAAATTTTTCCAAAATTCTTTCAGTTTCTATTTGCAAGTCAATGTGTTAGGAAATATGATGGCTACAAAAAAATTATATCACACTGTCCTACATAAACTTAAAGTCTATATAAAGGCATTTTAGAAGTGAGATATTGGAGGCAGAGCCAACATGATGTTGTAGACAGAAGCACCATCCCATCCCTCTGCAGCAAAGACCCAAAAAAACTAAGTAAAACAGATGCAAACATCAGTCTTGGAACCCTAAGCATCAAATGAAGGGATAAAGAACTAGATCAAGCACCAAATGGAAGAAGAAACTGACAGAGAACAGAGAACAAGGAGAACTACATAGTGGAGGTCCCCTACCAGCTAATGCAGCACAGCTTCACCATCTCAGAGCACAGCCAGCAATGACCCCAGACAGGGAGTATGAGAAGGCAACTTCACAGAGCTCCCAGTAGGAGACAGAGCACTCAGTAACCAGAGATACAACTTTCCCACCCCTCACCCTTCTGCCCTGTATGTTGCCTCTGTCGCTTTCCAACAGGCCACGGTCACTTGGCTAGAGAGACACTGGCTCACTGTTGCCCCAGGTTCCACCCTGTCTCCACTGGCAGTCTCCTTCAGTGCCATTTTTTTCTCTTGCCCTTTCTTCCTTTTCTTTCTCCTTCCCACCTAGCCCTCTGCACTGCCTCTGCCTCTTCCTGATGGGCCATGCTGCATTGCCCAGTGAGAGATACTACCAGCTCATCATCACCCCAGTTCTACATGGCCCTCAACAACTGGTTCCCTCAGCACCATATTTTGTTTGTTTCTTCTCTCTCTTTCCCTTACTTTCTTCCCTTTTTCCTTCCAACCCAGCCCCATGCGCCATCTCCGCCCCTTCTTGATGGGTTGTGTTGCACCACTTGGCTAGAAAGCCCCAAGCACACAGCCTCCCAAGGTCTGTCCCACCCCCACCAGCCAGCTCCCTCCACACCACCTTTTATTTTTTTTTTTGCTATTGTTTCTCTCTTGTCTTTCTCCCTCTCACCTAGCTCTGCACATCAAGTCCTCCCCTTCCCTCCTGCCTCTCTACACTGCCTGCCTAGTGCCACACCACTGTGTGGCACCTGTGTGGGCCTCTGGATCCCTGGACCCATCCTCGTGCTGCCCAAGGCCCAGCCCCATCAATGCCACACCCTCAGGTGGCACTGGCATGGACATCCAGACTCCCAGATCCCACCCTGTGCCACTCACCCCATCCCCACCATAGTGAACACCACATCCACTTGTGGGACTGGTGTGGATCTCTGGATGCCTGGTCTCACCCTGCCGCACCACCCCCAGAACAGCCTCGGAGAGGAAAAAAAACAAAAAATACGTATATCAGAGCCACAAAAAAAAAAAAAAAAAGCACTACAAAATGACAGCAATAAACTCACATCTATCGATAATCACATTGAACTTAAATGAACTCGTAAAGAGACAGAGAGTGACAGAATGGATTATAAAAACATGAGCCATCAATATGCTGTCTACAAGAGACATACCATAGAAACAAAGAAAAACATATTAAAAATCAAAGGATAGAGAAAAGTGTATCAAGTAAACAGCAACCAAAGAAGAGCAGTAGTGGCAATACTAATCTCAGATAAAATAGACTTTAAGACAAAATCCACCATAAAAGACAAGGAAGGACATTATATAATGATAAAAGTGGCAACCCACCATGATGACAGAGCCATAATAAATATCTACACACTCAATGACAGCGCTCCAAAATACATAAAATGAACTGTAACAGCACAGAAAAGAGAAATTGATAATTGCACAATAATAGTAAGAGACTTCAACACAGCACTCTTGGTAAAGGACAGAACATCTAGAAAGAAACTAAGCAAAGATGCAAAAGATCTAAAGGCCACAATCAACCAACTTGAGCTCATAGATATACATAGAACACTCCACTCAACAGCAGCAAAGTATAGATTCATTTTCAATGCATATGGAACATTTTCCAGAATAGACCACATCTTAGGCCACAAAGCAACCTTCAACAATATTCAAAACAATGACATAGTACAAAGAATTTTCTCTGATCACAGTGCCATAAAAATAGAAATTAATAACAGGAAGAGCAAGGAAAAAAAAAAAACCAAATACATGGAAACTGACTAACACCTTGCTTAAAAATCACTGGCTGATAGAAGAAATCAAAGGGGGAATCAAAAAATTCCTAGAATCAAATGAAAATGAAAACACATCATACCAAAACCTTCGTAACACAGCAAAGGCAGTGCTCAGAGGTCAATTTACAGCAATAGATGCACATATCAAAAAAGAAGAAAAGGACAAAATCAAAATGTTAGCTTTATAACTCAAACAAATAGAAACAGACAACAAAAGAAGTCCACAGCCACCAGAAGAAAGGAAATAATAAAGATCAGAGCAGAAGTAAATGAAACAGAATATAAAAACAATATAAAGAATCGACAAAACCAAAAGTTGGTTGTTTGAAAGATCGACAAAATTAACAAACCATTGGCCAAATTGACAAAAGAAAAAAAAGGAGAGGAAGCAAATACTCCAAATAAGAAATGAAATGGGGGACATTACAACAGAGCCAACTGAAATAAAAAGGATCATTACAGAGTACTATGAAAAACTGTACTCCAACAAATTTGAAAACCTAGAGGAAATGGACAAATCTCTAGAAACACACTACCTAAACTGACACAAACTGAGGTAGAAAATCTGAACAGACTCATAACAAGAGGAGAGATTGAAAAGGTAATTTAAAACAACAACAACAACAAAAAAAAGTTCTGGGCCAAATGGCTTCACTGGAGAATTCTACCAAACACTCAGAGACAAGCTCACATCAGTACTACTCAAACTATTGCAGAACATAGAAAAGGAAGGGATACTTCTGAACTAATTCTATGATGCCAGCATAACCTTGATATGAAAACCAGGCAAAGAAACCTCCAAAAAAGAAAACTACAGACCAATATCTCTCACAAATAGAGATGCAAAAATTCTCAACAAAATTCTAGCCACAGAATTCATCATCATATAAAAAAAAAAAATACACCATGACCAAATGGGATTCATACCAGGTATGCAAGGATGGTTGAACATTAGAAAATCAATCAATGTAATCCACCACACAAATAGAACAAAAAAGAATCACATGATCATATCAATTGACACAAAAAAGGCAATCGATAAAATCCAACACCCATTCCTGATAAAAACTCTGAACAAAATAGGAATAGAAGGGTAATTCCTTAACATAACAAAGGGCATCTATGCAAAACCAACAGCCAACATCATTTTCAATGGAGGGAGGCTGAAAACATTCCCCCTGAGAACAAGAACAAGACAACAAAAACGAAACCCATTGTCTATGAGTCAATTCCATCTCATAGTGACCCTATAGGACAGAGTAGAACTGCCCCATAGGGTTTCAAAGGAGCAGCTTGTGGATTCAAACTACCGACCTTTTGGTTAGCAGCTAAGCTCTTAAACACTGCACCACCAGGGCTCCCAGGAACAAGACAAGGATGTCCTTTATCACCACTCCTATTTAACATTGTGCTGGAAGTCCTAGCTAGAGCAATAAGGCAAGAAAAAGAACTAAAGGGCATCCAAATTGGTAATGAAGAAGTTAAACTGTCCCTGTTTGTGGATGATATGATAAGATACTTAGAGAACCAAAGAAACTCCACTAGAAAATTACTGGAACTAATAGAAAGATTCAGCAGAGTAGCAGGATAGAAGATAAACATACAAAAATCAGTTGGATTCCTATACACCAATAAAGAGAACTACAAAAAGGAAATCAGGAAAACAATAACATTATAACAGCCCCTAAGAAAATAAAATACTTAGGAATAAATCTAACCAGTGACATAAAGGATCTATACAAAGAAAATTACAAAACACTACTGCAATAAACCAAATGAGACCTATATAAATGGAAAAACATACCATGCTCATTTATAGGTAGACTCAACATGCTGAAAATGTCAATTCTACCCAAAGCAATCTCCAAATGCAATACAATCCTGGTCCAAATACCAACAGCATTCTTTAGTGAGATGGAAAAACTAATCATTATATGGAAAGGAAAGAGGCCCCAGACAAGTTAAACATTAGTGAAGAAGAATAAAGCTGGAGGCCTCACACTTCTTGACCTCAAAACCTCCTATATAGCTATAAGTACCAGTCAAAACAGCCTGGTACTTTACAATGACAGAAACAGTGATCAATGGAACAGAATGGAGAACCTGGATAAATCCATCCACCTATGGTCACCTGATCTTTGAAAAATGCCCAAAATCAACTAAATAGAAAAAGACAGTCTTTTTAACAAATGATGCTGGCAAAACTGGATGTCCATCTGTAAAGAAATGAAGCAGGACCAATACCTTACATTATGTAAAAAAAAAAAAAAATTCAAAATAGGTCAAAGACCTAAGTATAAAACCGAGAACTATAAAGCTCATGCAAGAAAAATAGGGGGGGCCAAGATGGCAGAGTAGTCAGACGGCTTCCTATTTCCTTCTTACAACAAAAACCTGAAAAAACAAGTGATTTGATAGTATATGAATATCTAGGAGCCCTGAACAAGGCAGAGTTGAGGAATCAGACTGAGTGGCAGGGGGAGAGAGAGAGACAGTTCGGAAGTAGCAAGGAATTTCCTGACCTGACCCTGCGGGGGCTGCAGCCTTTCAGCCCAGATTGGCTTGGGATGCACAGAGAGGAGGGTATACTGCACCACGTACTCGCTCAGGTGGCAGTTTCCACATGAAGAGCGATTTGGCAGCAGAGATTTGGCTTGGACGCTCTGAACCAGTGAAAGGCACATCCAAGTGGCTAAAGATAAGTACATGCATATGGCCTTTCTCAGGGATTTAAAAAAAAAAAAACCTATTTGGGAATTACCTCTCTCCCATTTACCTCCTTCTGCCCCCTCTGCTCTGAGCCTGGCTGGCTTCAGAGATCTCTGAGTCCCCTAGGCCAGAGGTAGATCCCATAAGACACCCTGACCCATTCTCCTGGCCTTGGAGAGGGAATAAATTAACAAATAGGGGAAAAAATGAGCTACCGGCTCCCCTAAGCCAAGAATTCAGGGTTGCCACAGCTCCTTTGCCTAGGCACAGGCATAAGGGGTCCACAGACTTTGCCTTCCACCCCTGTATAGATTTGTGTGGACCCCTCTCAACAGCGTAAGCCCTCACTACCACAGTACAATAGGGTAAACACCTAAAGTCTAACTTCAACCTTTTCAGCCATGAAGTGGAAGATTTGAGACACTTGACACTGCTCTGCCCTTTAAGCAGGCACCTTACCTGTCCTCATCAGGGGCTTGAGGACTCATGGCTCCACCCACTCCACATAGCCACCTGCTACAGAGGTCCAAGGATAAGTGATACCCCCCAGTCCTTACGGCCAACAGAGTAGGGTGGTCATAGTCTGGTTGCAAAATTCACCTACCTACTCACTGTAGGGAACAGGGACACACTTTTCTTTCAGACACTCAGGGGCAGCCGTCAGCTCCCTGACTTGCTCAGCACGTGACCCCCTACTTCAGCCAGATACCTGTGCCTACACCAATCACCCATGCCTCTCTAACACTGTAGGTGAGAACTTGCGCCACGCACCTGGTGACCAACTGCCTGGACACCTGAGCTGAATCCATACAGGAAAATTTAACAGGCTACTGGGCACACATACTTAGTTACAGACCTAACTACCTGGTGACAGGATGTTAGAGCTTCAAAGGCACCAAAAATCAAACTAGTGCACACAAGCAGCCTATTTGGGCATATCAAAACAAAATAAAACAACAAACTAGGATACACTAAACAAATATAAAATAAAATTATAATAACTTATTGATGGCTTGGAGACAACAGTCAATATCAAATCACATAAAGGCACAGTCCATGACGGCTTCAGCAAGTTCCCAAATAAAGAATCAATTAATTTTCTGGAGGAAGAGAATTTCTTGGAATTACCAAAGGCAGAATACAAAAGATTAATATACAGAACTCTTCTAGAAATTAGAAAGGAAATTTGTCAAAACCCAGAGAAAGCCAAAGAACACACAAAGCAGTAGCGGAACTTTAAAAAGTTATTCAAGAGCATAATGACAAATTTAATAGGCTGCAAGAATCCATAGAGAGACAGCAATCAGAAATCCAGAAGATTAACAATAAAATTTCAGAATTAGACAACTCAATAGAAAGTCATAGGAGCAGAATTGAGGCAGTAGAAATCAGAATTAGTGACATTGCAGATAAAGCGCTTGACATCAACTTATTTGAGGAAAAATCAGATAAAAGAGTTAAAAAGAATGAAGAAACTCTAAGAGTCATATGGGACTCTATCAAGAGAAATAACCTATGAGTGATTGGAGTACCAGAACAGGGGGGGATAACAGAAAATAGAGAGAGTTGTTGAAGATTTGTTGACAGAAAACTTCCCTTATATCATGAAAGATGTGAAGATATCTATCCAAGATGCTCACCAAACCCAACATAAGGTAGATCCCAAAAGAAAGTCACCAAGACACATTATAAACAAACTTGCCAAAACCAAAGGTAAAGAGAGAATTTTAAGAGTGGCTAGGGATAAACGAAAAGTCATCTACAAAGGAGAGTCAATTAGAATAAGCTCGGGCTACTCTGCAGAAACCATGCACACAAGAAGGCAATGGGATGACATATATAAAGCCTTGAAGGAAAAAAGTTGCCAGCCAAGAATTATATATCCAGCAAAACTGTCTCTCAAATATGATGGAGAAATTAGGACATTTCCAGATAAACAGAAGTTTAGGGAATTTGCAAAAACTAAACCAAAATTACAAGAAATACTAAAGGGAGTCCTCTGGTTAGATAATCAATAACATCAGATAACAAAACAAGACTAGAACACAGGACAGAGCAACCAGATATCAACTCAGACAGGGAAGTCACAAAAATACATCAAAGCTAAAACATTGAAAATAGGGAAACAGAGATATCAAAATGTAAAAACTGACAACATTAAAACAAAAAAGAGGGACTTAAAAATGTAGACAGAGATTTTTCATACAGAGGGGAAGTCAAGGTGATATAAAGAAATAAAAGACTGGTATAAACTTAGAAAAACAGGGGTAAAAATTAAGGTAACCACAAAGGAAACTAACAATCCTACAATTCAAAATAAAAAACTATAAAAATATAAAGACTCACAAACACAAAATCAACAACAAGAAAAATATGAAAAGAAAATACAGAAAAATGACTCAGCACAGAAATTAAGGGGAACAAAGAAACTGTGAACAACACACAAAAAAAGACATCAAAATGACAGCACTAAACTCATACCTATCAATAATTATGCTGAATGTAAATGGACTAAATGCACCAAAAAAGAGACAGAGAGTGGCAGATTGGATAAAAAAGCATTATCCAGCTATATGCTGCCTACAAGAGACACACCTAAGCCTTAAAGACACAAACAAGCTAAAACTCAAAGAATGGAAAAAATATATCAAGCAAACAACACTCAAAAAAGAACAAGAGTGGCAATATTAATCTCTGACAAAATAGACTTTAAAGTAAAATCCACCACAAAGGATAAAGAAGGACACTATATAATGAATAAAGGGTCAATACACCAGGAGGACATAAATATAATAAATATTTACTCACCCAAAGACAGGGCTCCAGAATAAATAAAACAAACTCTAACAGCACTGAAAAGAGAGATAGACGGCTCCACAATAGAGCAGGAGACTTCAACACACCACTTTCCATGAAGGACAGAACATCAAGAAGAAAATCTCAACAAAGACACGGAAGAGCTAAATGCTACAATCAACCAACTTGATCTTATACACATATACCGAACACTCCACCCAACAGCAGCCAAGTATACATTCTTTTCCAATGTACATGGAACATTCTTCATAATAGACTGCATATTAGGCCAGAAAGCAAGCCTTAGCAAAATCTAAAATGTTGAAGTTGAAATACTTTTCTGACCATAAAGCCATAAAAGTAGAAATCAACAACACAAAAAGCAAGGAAAAAAAATCAAACACATGGAAACTGAACAACACCTTGCTCAAAAACTACTGAGATATAAAAGAAATCAAAGATAAAATAAAGAAATTCATAGAATCAAGTGAGAATGCAAACACATCCTACCAGAACCTTTGGGACACAGCAAAAGCAACACTCAGAGGTCAGTTTATAGTAATAAGTGCACACATCCCAAAAGAAGAAAGGCCCATAATCAAAACATTAACCCTACAACTGGAACAAGTAGAAAGAGAGCAGCAAAAGAAGTCTTCAGGTGCCAGAAGGAAGGAAATAATAAGAATTAGAGCAGAATTAAATGAAATAAGACCAAAAGCTGATTCTTTGAAAAGAGCAACAAAATTGATAAACCATTGGCCAAACTGACAAAAGAAAAACAGGAGAGGATGCAGATAGCCCATATAAGAAATGAGGTGGGTGATATCACAACAGATCCAACTGAAACTGAAAGAATCATAACAGAATACTACAAAAAATTGTACTCTAACAAATTTGAAAACCTAGAGGTAGAACAACTAAATAAACCCATAATAAAAGAAAAGATTCAAAAGGTAATTAAAAAACTCCCAACAAAAAAAAAAAGCCCTGGCCCAAATGGCTTCACTGGAGAATTCTACCAAACATTCAGAGAAGAGTTAATACCACTGCTACTAAAGGTATTTCAGAGCATAGAAAAGGATGGAATATTCCCAAACTCATTCTATGAAGCCAGTATAACCCTGACACCAAAACCAGGTAAAGACACCACAAAAAAAGAAAATTACAGACCAATATCCCTCATGAACATTGATGCCAAAATCCTCAACAAAATTCTAGCCAATAGAATTCAGCAATATATCAAAAAAATAATTCACCATGATCAAGTGAGATTTATACCAGGTATGCAGGGATAGTTCAACATTAGAAAAACAATCAATGTAATCCATCACATAAATAAAACAAAAGACAAGAACCACATGATCTTATCAATCGAAGCAGAAAAGGCATTTGACAAAGTCCAACACCCATTCATGATAAAAACCTCAACAAAATAAGAATAGAAGGAAAATTCCTCAATATAATTTAGGGCATTTATTCAAAGCCAACAACCAACATCATCCTAAATGGAGAGACTTTGAAAGCATTCCCTTTGAGAACAAGAACGAGACAAGGATGCCCTCTAATACCACTCTTATTCAACAGTGTGCTGGAGGTCCTAGCCAGAGCAATTAGGCTAGAAAAAGAAATAAAGTGCATCCAAATTGGTAGGGAAGAAGTCAAAGTATCTCTATTTGCAGATGATATGATCTTATACACAGAAAACCCCAAAGAATCCACAAGAAAACTACTGGAACTAATAAAAGAGTTCAGCAAAGTTTCAAGATACACGCTAAACATACAAAAATCAGTTGGATTCCTTTACACCAACAAAGAAAACCTGGAAGAGGAAATTACCAAATCAATACCATTTACAATAGCCCCCAAGAAGATAAAATACTTAGGAATAAATCTAACCAGAGACGTTAAAGACCTATACAATGAAAACTACAAGACACTACTGCAAGTAACCAAAAGAGACCTGCATAAGTGGAAAAACATACCTTGCTCATGGATAGGTAGACTCAACATTATGAAATGTCAATTATACCCAAAGCGATCTACAGATACAATGCAATCCCAATCCAAATTCCACTGGCATTTTTTAATGAGATGGAGAAACAAATTACCAACTTCATATGGAAAGGGAAGAGGCCCTGAATAAATAAAGCATTACTCAAGAAGAAGAACAAAGTGGGAGGCCTCACACTACCTGATTTTAGAAATTATTATACCACCACGGTACTCAAAACAGCCTGGTACTGGTACAACAGATACACAGACCAATGAAACAGAATTTAGAATCTAGGCATAAGTTCATCCACCTATGAGCAGCTGATATTTGACAAAGGCCCAAAGTCCATTAACGGGAGAAAAGACAGTCTCTTTAACAATTGGTACTGGCATAACTGGATAACCATCTGCAGAAAAATGAAACAAGACCCATACCTCACACCATGCACAAAAACTAACTCAAAATGGATCAAAGACTTAAATATAAAATCGAAAACGATAAAGAACATGGAAGAAAAAATAGGGACAACACTAGCAGCCCTAAAATATGGCATAAACACAATACGAACCTAAGTAACAATGCACAAGCACCAGAAGAGAGACTAGGTAAATGGGAGCTCCTAAAAAGCAAACACTTACGCTCATCAAAGACTTCACCAAAAGAGTCAGAAAACAACCTACAGACTGGGAAAAAAATTTTGGCTATGACAAATCCAATCAGTGTCTAATCTTTAAAATCTACAAGATACTGCAAAACCTCAACAACAAAAAGACAAATAACCCAATTAAAAAATGGGCAAAGGATATGAACAGGCACTTCACCAAAGAAGATATTCAGGGGGCTAACAGACACGTGAAGAAATGCTGAGGATCATTAGCCATTAGAGAAATGTAAATCAAAACTGCAGTGAGATATCATCTCACTCCAACAAGGCTAGACTAATCCAAAAACACAAAACAATAAATGCTGGAGAGGTTGTGGAGAGACTGGAACACTTATACACTGTTGGTGGGAATGTAAAATTATACAACCACTTTGGAAATCGATTTGGCGTTTCCTTAAAATGCTAGAAATTGAAGTACCATACAATCCAGCCATCCCTCTACTTGGAATATATCCTAGAGAAATAAGAGTTGTCACACAAACAGATATATGCACACCCATGTTCACTGCAGCACTGTTCACAATAGCAAAAAGATGGAAACAACCCAGATGCCCATCAATGGGGGAATGGATAAACAAATTATGGTATATCCACACAATGGGATACTACGCAATGATAAAGAACAACCATGAAACTGTGAAACATCTTATAACATGGAGGAATCTGGAGTGCATTATGCTGAGTGAATTTAGTCAGTCACAGAAGGACAAATATTGTATAAGACCACTATTAGAAGAACTCAAGAAAAGGTTTAAACACCGAAGAAAACATTCTTTGATGGTTGCGAGGGTGGGGAGGGAGAGAGAGGGTTATTTACTAACTAGATAGTAGATAAGAATTATCTTAGGTGAAGGGAAGGACAGCACACACTACAGGGGAAGTCAGCACAACTGGACTAAAACAAAGCTAAGAAGTTTCCTGAATACAATCAAACACTTTGAAAGATAGAGTAGTAGTGGTAGGTGTCTGGGGACCTTGCTTTCAGGGGACATCTAGGTCAACTGGCATAACAAAGCTTATGAAGAAAATGTTCTGCATCCTACTTTGGTGAGAGGTGTCTGGGGTCTTAAAATCTTGCAAGCCGTCATCTAAGATGCGTCAATTGGTCCCAATCACCTGGAGTAAAGGAGAATGAAGAACACCAAAGACACAAGGAAAGTATTAGCCCAAGAGACAGACAGGGCCACATAAACCAGAGACTTCATCAGACTGAGACCGGAAGGACTAGATGCTGCCCGGCTACCACCAATGAATGTCCTGACAGGGAACACAACAGAGAATCCTTGATGGAACAGGACAAAGGCGGGGTGCGGAACTCAAATTCTAGTAAAAAGACCAGACTTAATGGTCTGAGACTGGAGGAACCCTGGAAAGCATTGCCCCTGGATTCTCTATCAGCCCAGAAATAAAACAGTTTCCGAGGCCAACTCTTCAGACAGGCATTGGACTGGACTGTGGGACATAAAGTGATACTCGTGAGGAGTGTGTCTCTTAGCTCAAATAGATACAAGAGACTAAACAGGCAGCTTCTGTCCGGAGGTGAGATGGGAAGGCAGAGAGGGTTAGGAGCTGGTTGAATGGACATGGGGAATCATGGGTAGAAAGGAGGAGTGTGCTGTTGTAGTATGGGGAGAGCAGTTAGGGTCACGTAACAATGTATGTATAAATTTTTGTATGGGAGACTAACTTGAAATGTAAACTTCATTTAAACTACAACAATCAAAAAAAGAAAAAGAAAAAATAGGGTCAAAGATAGGGGGCCTTATTAGTAGCATAAATAAGATATAAACTGTAAGTAATAATACACAAACACCAGAAGATAAGCTGGATAACTGAGATCTTCTAAAAATTAAACACTGTGCTCATCCAAAGACTTCACCAAAAGAGTAAAAAGAGAACCCACAGACTAGGAAAAAGTTTTTCACTATGACAAATCCAACAAAGGTCTAATCTCCAAAATCTACAGGAAAATCCAACACCTCTACAACAATAATACAAATAATCCAATTAAAAAATGGGCAAAGGATATGAACACACACTTCACCGAACAAGACATTCAAGTGGCTAGCAGATACTTGAGGAAAGGCTTGCGATCACTAGCCATTAGAGAAATGCAAATCAAAACCACAGTGAGATACCATCTCACTCCAATATTACTGGCATGAATAAAAAAACAGAAAATAACAAATGTTGGAGAGGCTTCAGGGAGATTGAAACTCTTATGCACTGCTGGTGGGAATGCAAAATGGTACAACCATTTTGGAAAACTTTATGGAGCTTCCTTAAAAAGTTGGAAATAGAAATACTGTACGATCGAGCAATCCCACTCCTAGGAATATATCCTAAAGAAATAAGAGCCATCACACAAATAGACATATGTACACACATGTTCACTGCAGCATTGTTCACAACAACAGCAAAATTTGGAAACATCCTAAGTGCCCATCGACAGATGAATGGATAAACAAACTGTGGTACATACACACAATAGAATACTACACAATGATAGAGAACAATGATGAATCTGAGAAACATCTCACAACATAGATGAATCTGGAGAGCATTATGCTGAGTGAAATAAGTCAGTCAGAAAAGGACAAATAATGTATGAGATCACTATCATAAGAACACATGAAAATGTTTCCACACAGAAAGAAACAATCTTTGATGCTTAAAAGGGAGTGGAGGTCTGGGGAGGGGAAAACACTAACTGGAAAACAACTAAGGTGAAAGATGAAGAAACTGAAGATTTTTACCAAGTTCTGCAGTCTGAAGTTCATAATTACCAGTGATTGGAATGTGAAAGTTGGAAACAAAGGATAGATAGTTGGAAAATACGGCCTTGGTGATAGAAACAATGTTGGAGATCCCCTGATAGAATTTTGCAAGACCAACGACTTCTTCATTGCAAATACCTTTTTTCAGCAACATAAACAGCAACAATATACGTGAACCCCACCAGATGGAAAACACAGGAATCAATTCGATTCCATCTGTGGAAAGAGATGATGAAAAATCTCAGTATCATCAGAACAAGGACAGGGGCCGACTGCAGAACAGAAAACCAACTGCTCATAAGCAATTTCAAGTTGAAGCAGAAGAAAATTAGAATAAGTCCACAAAAGCCAAAGTACAACCTTGAATATACCCACCTGAATTTACAGACTATCTCATAAACAGATTTAATGTATTGAACACTAATGATCGAAGACACCAAGAGTTGTGGAATAACATCAAGGACATCCGACATGAAGAAAGCAAGAGGTCATTAAAAAGAAAAGAGAGAAAGAAAAGACCAAAATGGATGTCAGAAGAGACTCTGAAAGTTGCTCTTGAACGTCGAGTAGCTAAAGCAAAAGGAAGAAATGATGAAGAAAAGAGCTGAACAGATGTTTTCAAAGTGCAGCTCAAGAAGACAAAGTAAAGTATCATAATGACATGGGTAAAAGCCTGGAGTTAGAACACCAAAAAGGAAGAACACGCCCGACATTTCTCAAGCAGAAAGAACTGAAGAAAAAATTCAATCCTCGAGTTGCAATATTGAAAGATTCTATGGTCAAAATACTGAACGCTGAAGGAAGTATCAAAAGAAGATTGAAGGAATACACAGAGCCACTGTACCAAAAAGAACTGATCAACATTCAGTCATTTCAGGAGGTAGGATATGATCAAGAACTGATGGTACTGAAGGAAGAAGTCCAAGCTGCACTGAAAGTATTGGTGGAAAAACAAGGCTACAAGAATTGACGGAATATTAATTGAGATGTTTCAACAAACAAATGCAGTGCTGAAAGTGTTCACTTGTCTATGCCAAGAAATTGGGAAGACAGCGACCTAGCCGATGGACTGGAAGAGATCCATATATATGTCTATTCCAAAGAAAGGTGGTGATTCAACCGAATGCAGAAAGTAGCAAACAATATCATTAATATTACATGCAAGTAAAATTTTGTTGAAGATGATTCAAAAGCGGCTGCAGCAGTACATTGATAGGGAACTCCCAGAAATTCAAGCCAGATTCAGAAGAGGACGTGGAATGAGGAGTATCATAGCCAATGTCAGATGGATTCTGGCTGAAAGCAGAGAATACCAGAAAGCTGTTTACCTGTGTTTTGTTGACTATGCAAAGGCATTTGACTGTGTAGATCATAACAAATTACAGATAACATTGCTAATAATGGGAATTCCAGATCATTGAATTGTGCTCATGAGGAACCTGTACATAAATCAACAGGCAGTTGTTCAAACAGAACAAGTGGATACTTCGTGGTTTAAAGTCAGGAAAGGTGTGCATCAGGGTTGTATCCTTTCACCATATTTATTCAATCTGTATGCTGAGCAAATAATCTGAGAACTCACCATATTTATTCAGTCTGTATGCTGAGCAAATAATCTGAGAAGCTGGACTATATTACGAAGAATGGGGAGACTTCTGGCAACATGGCACTCTAGGCAGAAGTACCACACCATCCCTCTGCAGCAAAGATCTGAAAAACTAAGCCAAACAGAGAAAACTGCAATGCTGAAACCCTAAAACATCAAATGAAGAGATAAAGAACTCAGCCAAGCACCAAATGGAGTGAGAAACTGACAGAGAAAGGACAGCTAGGAGAGATTCATGCAGAGGTCCCCTATCAGCTAATGTAGCATGGATCTGCCATCTTGGATTCCTATCAGAGACCAGCAAATAGGGGGTAAGAGAAAGCAGCTTCATGGAGCTTCCAGCAGGAGACAGAACAACCGGTAACAGGCTATATACACATTCCCACCCCCCATCCTTCTTCAGCCACACTTGGCCTCCTCTGCTTCCCTCGGCCACAGTCTCTTGGCCGGGAAGCACCGACTGCTTGGATTCCACCTACCCACACTGGCCGACTCCCTGAGTGCCATTTGTCGGCTGCTGGTGTTGCTTTTTTCCACTTGTTTTGATTTCTTCCTTACTTCTCACCACCTCACTCTCCTTTCACTTAGATACCTGGCTCCGTGTGTCATCTTTGCTTCTTCCTAAGGGGCTGCAGAGCTCCGTTCGAGTGTGGAACTGCTTCCTGGTCTGTGTTGCCACACTGGTGGGATCCCAGGGCTTTTTGTTTGTTTGCTTTGAATTGTTTGTTTGTTTTCTTTTTCTTTTCTCGAGTTGGGAGACTGTTCTGGCCAGGCAGTGCTACGTGGCTTGGTACCTACCCCCTCAGCTTGAACAGATGCACAGAGGGATCCCTGAGGGCATTTCTTTTTTTGTGGTTTTTCCCCCCCATTTTTGGGGGGGCTTCTCTTGTTCTTTTTTTTTTTAATTTGTTTTATTTTCTTTTCCCTTTTTTTTCCTTTTTGTCTTTCTTCATTACTGAGTTTCTCGTCTCTCTATATCTTCCTTCTCTTCCTGTCCCCTAAATACCTGGTGCTGAATACCTCTACACCTTCTAGCCAGGCTGTACTTCAGCACCTGGGAAAAACTTCACCAGACCTTGTAGCCGCACTTGTGGGATCCCTAGGAGCTTTGCTGTTCTTTTTTCTTTCTAATTTTTATTTATTCATTCTTTTCTTTTTTTCATCTTCTTCCCCTTTTTGTTTTTTTCCATTTCACAGTTTCCCATCTCTCCAATCCAACGGCAAGCTCCACTAGCACTCTTTTTTGTTTGTTTGTATGTTTTTGGCTCCTGTTCCTCTCTCCTCTCTCCCATACCCATCTTAGCTCCACACATCACAATCTCCCCCCACCATCATGCCTACCTGCACCGTGCCCTTAACATCACACCACCAAGCAGCACAGGCACAGCCTACCGGAACCTGCCCTGCACTGATTACCGACCCTGTTGGCTGTAGTAAGCGCCACAAACAACCCAACCCAGCAACTCCTTTTCAGCTAGACCTGTCCTGCTATACCATATCTGAGTGACTGACACTGCCAATTGGAGAAGGAGGTGAAAAGTATCATGCCCATAGATGAGCAAACAACAAAGAACACACAGCCCGCCTGCTCAGACATAGCCAAATTAAAAAAAAAAAAGGACAAAACAAACAAATCTACAATCAATAAACGAGAAAAATAACTACTGAATGCCCCGAATACTGCACACAGTATCAAAACATTTACAAAAACAGGGCAGGATGGTTCCAGTAGGCATCCAAAATAAAACACCAGATGACTTTCCAGTAGAAAAAACAGCACTAGAACTACCTGATAGGGAATTCAAATCTCTAATACTCAGAATCATCCAAGAGTTGAAGCAAAAAGCAGAGAAAAATGAGAAAAAAATAGACAAATCCATGGAAATGGCAGACAAATTCATGGAAAATACAGACAAAAAAATGGAATAATTCAGGAAAATAATGCAGGAACAAAATGCCAAAACAAATTCACAAATAGAAATTATACAAAAACAACAATTAGAAATCCAAAAGATGAACAACAAGACTTCAGAAATGGACAGTGTCATAGAAGTGCTGAGGAGCAGATTTGAAACAGTGAAAGACAGGATCAGCAGAATTGAAGACAAACACTTGGATACAATTCTGTTCAAGGAAAACTCAGAAAAAAGAACAAAGAAAAATGAAGAGACCCTGAGAATTATGTGTGATACTATCAAAAGCAAAAATTTGCCAGTGATCGGAGTTCCAGAACACGGGGAGAAAACAGAAAACACAGAGAGGATCACTGAAGAACTGCTGACAGAAAACTTCCCCAATATCATGAAAGATGAAAAGCTGGCCATCCAAGAAGCTCAATGAACCCCATATAGGATAGAACCCAAGAGAAAGTCACCAACGCATATCATAATCACACTCACCAAACAAAAGACAGAATCTGAGAACAGCTCGTGAAAAACAAGAAGTCTCATACAGAGGAGAAACAATAAAACCAAGCTCAGATTATTTGGCAGAAACCATGCAGGCAAGAAGGCAATGGGATGACATATACAAAACCTTGAAAGAAAAAAATTGCCAGACAAAAATAATATATCCTGCAAAACTCTCGTTCAGATATGATGGTGAAATTAGGACATTTCCAGATAAACAGAAATTAAGGGAATATATAAAAACCAAACCAAACTTACAATAATTATTAAAGGGAGTCCTTCTATCTGAGAACAAACAACTTCAGCTCACAGGCTGAATCTAGGATGAAGGATTGTACTAGCCAGATACCAATCTAGGAAATGAACTCTCAAGGAGTATCCAAAACCAAAAGAAATGCAACAGGGAATCAGAGCAGTTAATCTGTAAATGACAACAACATCAGAACAATAAAAGGAATAACAAATAAAAGGAAGCAACACTTCTGAATTCATTCTATGAAGCCAGCATAACCCTGATACCAAAACTAGATATAGAATTTTCTAATGGAGAGGAAGGCAAGGTGACACCAAGTAATAATAGACTGCTTCGAACTTAGATAAGAGTAAATTTCATGGTAACCACAAAGAAAGTTAACAAACATACTCATAAAAGTAAAGAGGAAAAACATAAAGTCTCAGTAAAAACAAAACCTACAGAAACAAAAGAAATGAAAAAAATCGACAAACAAAAGGAATTCAGCACAGGAGAGTAAGAACAAAGAAAAAGTCAGCACCACAAAAAAAAAAATGCACTACAAAATGACAGCAATAAACTCACATCTATCAATAATTACTATGAATGTAAATGGACTCAATGCACCCATAAAGAGACAGAGAGTGACAGAATGGATAAAAAAAACAGGATCCATCAGTATGCTGTCTACAAGAGACACATCTTAGAAACAAAGATGTACATTTATTAAAAATCAAAGGTTGGAAAAAAATATATCAAACAAACAACTACCAAATAAGAGCAGGAGTGGCAATACTAATCTCAAATAAAATAGACTTTAAAACAAAATCTACCAGAAGGACACTATATAATGATTAAGGGGGTGACCCATCATGAAGATGTAACCATAAAAAACATCTACGCACCTAATAACAGGGCTCCAAAATACATAAAACAAACTCTAACGGCACTGAAAAGAGAAACTGATGGTTCAACAATAATAGTAGGAGACTTCAACACACCTCTCTCAGTAAAGGACAGAACGTCTAGAAAGAAACTCAGCAAAGATACAGAAGACCTAAAGGGCACAATCAGCCAGCTTGACCTCATAGACATATATAGAACACTCCATCCAACAGCTGCAAAGTACACATTCTTTTCCAATGCACATAGAATGTTCTCCAGAATAGACCACATCTTAGGCCACAGAGCAATCCTCAACAAGATCGAAAACACTGAGATAATACAAAGTATCTTCTCTGACCACAATGCAATCAAGGTAGAAATTAACAACAGAAAGAGCAAGGAAGAAAAATCAATTACATGGAAACTGAATAACACCCTGCTTACAAATCACTGGGTAACAGAAGAAATCAGAGATGGAATAAAAAAATTCCTAGAACCAAACGAGAATGAAAACACATCATACCAAAACCTTTGGGACACAGCAAAGGCAGTCCTCAGAGGACAATTTATAGCAATAGATGCACACATCGAAAAAGAAGAAAGGGACAAAATCAAAACATTAACTACACAAATAGAAAGAGAACAGCAAGAAAAGCCCACAGCCACCAGAAGAAAGAAAATAATAAAGATCAGAGCAGAAATGAATAAAATAGAGAATAGAAAAACAATAGAAAGAATCAACAAAACCAAAAGTTGAAAGAATCAACAAAATCAACAAACCATTGGCCAGACTGACAAAAGAAAAACAAGACAGGATGCAAATAACCCAAATAAGAAATGAAATGGGTGACATTACAACAGACCCAACTGAAAATAAAATGGATCATAACAGAGTATTATGAAAAACTATACTCCAACAAATTTGAAAACCTAGAGGAAGGGGATAAATTTCTAGAAACACACTACTTACCCAAACTAAAACCAAGTGATGTTGAAAATCTGAACAGACCTATAACAAGAGAAGAGAATGAAAAGACAATAAAAAAAAAACTCCCAACAAAAAAAAGCCCTGGTCCAGATGGCTTCACTGGAGAATTCAACCAAACATTCAGAGAAGAGCTTATACAAATACTACTCAAACTATTTCAGAACACAGAAAAGGAAGCAACACTTCTGAATTCATTCTATGAAGCCAGCATAATCCTGATACCAAAACCAGGCAAAGACACCACAAAAAAAGAAAATTACAGACCAATATCTCTCATGAATATAGATGCAAAAATTCTCAACAAAATTCTATCCAATAGAATTCAGCATCATATCAAAAAAATAATACACCATGACCAAGTAGGATTCATACCAGGTATGCAAGGATGGTTCAACATTAGAAAATCAATCAAGGCAATCCACCACATAAATAAAAGTAAAGAAAAGAATCACATGATCATCTCAATTGACACGGAAAAGGCATTTGACAAAGTCCAATACCCATTCCTGATAAAAACTCTCAATGAAATAGGTATAGAAGGGAAATTTCTCAACATAATAAAGACCATCTATGCAAAACAAACAGTCAACATCATTCTTAATGGAGAGAGGCTGAAAACATTCCCCTTGAAAACAGAAACAAGGCAAGGATGCCCTTTATCACTACTCCTATTTAACATTGTGCTGGAATTTCTACCTAGAGCAATAAGGCAAGAAAAAGAACTAAAGAGCATCCAAATTGGTAATTAAGAAGTTAAACTGTCCCTGTTTGCAGATGATATGATACTATACATAGAAAACTCTAAAGACTCCAAGAGAAATCTACTGGAAATAATAGAAAGATTTAGCAGAGTAGCAGGATACAAGATAAACATTCAAAAATCAGTTGGATTCCTATACACCAATAAAGAGAATGATGAAAAGGAAATCAGGAAAACAATAACATTTATAATAGCCCCTAAAGAAATAAAATACGTAGGACTAAATCTAACCAGGGATGTAAAAACCCTATACAAAGAAAACTACAAAACACTACAGCAAGAAACCCAAAGGGATCTACATAAATGGAAAAACATACCATGCTCATGGATAGGCAGACTCAACATTGTGAAAATGACAATTCTACCCAAAGCAATTTACAAATACAACGCAATCCCGATCCAAATACCAACAACATTCTTCAAAGAGATGGAAAAACTAATCATTAACTTTATATGGAAAGGGAAGAAGCCCCGAATAAGTAAAGCACTACTGAAGAAGAAGAATAAAGTTCGATGACTCACACTACCTGACTTCAGAAACTACTATACAGCTACATTAGTCAGAACAGCCTGGTACTGGTACAACGACAGATACATTGACCAATGGAACAGAATTGAGAATCCAGATGTAAATCCATCCACCTACGGTCACCTGATCTTCGACAAGGGCCCCAAGTCCATCAAATGGGGAAAAGACAGTCTTTTTAACAAATGGTGCTGGCAAAACTGGATATCCACCTGCAAAAAAATGAAACAGGACCCATACCTCACACCGTATACAAAAACTACTTCAAAATGGATCAAAGACCTGAATATAAAGCCAAAAACTATAAAGTTCATAGAAGAAAAAATAGGACCAACGCTACAGGCCCTAATACATGACATTAACAGGATATAAACCATAACCATCAACACACAAACCCCAGAAGATAAGCTAGATAACTGGGATCTTCTAAAAATCAAACACCTATGCTCTTCAAAAGACTTCACCAAAAGAGTAAAAAGAGAACCTACAGACTGGGAAAAAAATTTTGGACAGAACAAGTCAGACAAAAGTCTAATCTCCATAATTTACAAGAAAATGCAACACCTCTACCACAAAAAGACAAATAATCCTATTAAAAAATGGGCAAAGGAAATGAACAGACACTTCACCAAAGAAGACATTCAAGCGGCCAACAAACACATGAGGAAATGCTCGTGATCACTAGCCATTAGAAAAATGCAAATTAAAACCGCAGTGAGATACCATCTCACCCGGGCATTACTGGCATGAATCAAAAAACACTGGAAATAAGAAATGTTGGAGGGGCTGCAGGGAGATTGGAACTCTTAGGCACTGCTGGTGGGAATGCAAAATGATACAACCATTTTGGAAAATGATATGGTGCTTCCTTAGAAAGCTAGAAATAGAAATACCATATGATCCAGCATTTCCAATCCTAGGAATATATCCTAGAGAAATGAGTTGTCACTCGAATAGACATACGCACACCCATGTTCATGCCAGCATTGTTCAGAATAGCAAAAAGATGGAAACAACCTAGATGCCCATCAACAGATGAATGGATAAACAAACTATGGTACATACACACAATGGATCACTACACAACGGTAAAGAACAATGATGAATCTGTGAAGCATCTCATAACATGGATGAAACTGAAGGACATTATGCTGAGTGAAATAAATCAATCACAAGAGGGCAAATATTGTATGAGACCTCTATTGTAAAAACCCATGAAATAGTTTACACACTAAAAGTAACAATCTTTGTTGGTTATGAGGGATGGGAGGGGTGGGGGGGAAATACTAAATGGGCAATAGATAAGTGGTATCTTTGGTGAAGGGTGAGACAGTACACAATACAGGGGAAAACAGCACAGCTTGTACAAAAAGGGTCATGGAAGCTCCCTAGACACATCCAAACTCCCTGAGAGACTGAATTGCTGGGTGGAGGGCTGTGGGGACCATGGTCTCGGGGAACATCTAGCTCAAATGGCATAACAGTTTATAAAGACAGTGTTCTACATTCTACCTTGGTGAGTAGCGTCTGGGGTCTTAAAAGCCTGTGAGCAGCCATCTAAGATACTCCACTGGTCTCATCCCTTCGGGAGCAAGGGAGAATGAGGAGAACAGGATACAAGGAAAAGATTAGTCCAAAGGACTAATGGACCACAGCTACCAAGGCCTCCACCAGACTGAGTCCAATACAGCTAGATAGTGTCCAGCTACCACCACTGACTGCTCTGACTGGGATCACAACAGAGGGTTCTGGACAGAGCTGGAGAAGGATGTAGAACAAAATTCTAACACACAAAATAAAGACCAGACTTACTGGCCTGAAAGAGATGGGAAAAACCTCGAGAGTATGGCCCACAGACACCCTTTCAGCTCAGTGATGAAGTCACTTCCGAGGTTTACTGCTCAGCCAAGGATTGGACCACCCCATAAAACAAAACAGAACTAATGAGGCACAGTAGTCCAGGGACAAGGACTAGAAGGCAGAAGGGGACAGGAAAGCTGGTGATAGGGAACCCAAGGTTGAGTAAGGACAGTGTTGACATGTAGTGGGGTTGTTAACCATTGTCATAGGGCAACATGTGTACTAACTGTTTAATGAGAAACTACTTTGTTCTGTAAACCTTCATCTAAAGTGAGAATAGCAGCACAACTGGAAGAGCGTAGTCAATGTCACTGAACTTTGCATGTAGAAATTTTTGAAATGGTGTATCTTTGGCTATGTGTATTTTCACCAAAAAAAAAGTTGAGAAGTTAGAGGGTTGACATGTTGGGGGGCTGTTAACCAATGTCATAAAACAATATGTGTACTGACTGTTTAATGAGAAACTATTTGTTCTGTAAACATTCACCTGAAGTACAATTAAAAAAAAATGAAGAAGAATGGGGCTTCTGGATTGGAGGAAGTCTTATTAAGAAGCCTGCATTATGTAGATGACACAACCCTGTTTGCTGACAGTGAAGAGGACTTGAAGCACTTACTGATGAAGATCAAAGACTATAGCCTGCAGTATGGATTACACCTCAACATAAAGAAAACAAAATTTCTCACAATTGGACAGATAAGCAACATCATGATAAAGGGAGAGAAGATTGAAATTGTCAATGATTTCGTTTTACTTGGATCCACAGCCAACCCCCATGGAAGTGGCAGTCAACAAATCAAAGAACACATTGCACTGGGAAAATCTGCTGCAAAAGACCTCTCTAGAGTGTTAAAAAGCAAAGATGTCACTTTAAGGACTAAGGTGTGCCTCACCCAAGTCATGGTGTTTTCAATTGCTGCTTATGCATGCAAAAGCTGGGTAATGATTAAGGAAAACCGGAGAAGAATTGATGGCTTTGAATTGTGTTGCTGAAGAATGTTGAATATACCACGGATTGCCAAAAGAACTAAGAAATCTGTCTTGGAAGAAGTACAGCCAGAATCCTCCATAGGAGCAAGGATGGCGAGACTTCGTCTCATATAACTTGGACATGTTATCAGGAGGGACCAGTCCCTGGAGAATGACATCATGCCTGGTAAAGTAGAGGGTCAGTAAAAGAGAGGAAGACCCTCAATGAGATGGATTGCAACCGTGGCTGCAACACTGGGCTCAAGCATAACAAGGGTCATGAGGATGACGCAGCACCAGCCAATGTTTCGTTCTGTTGTATATAGGGTTGCTATGAGTCAGAATCGACTCAACGGCATCTAACAACAGACAATAGATAAGTGGTAACTTTGGTGAAGAGTATGACAGTACACAATGCTAGGGAAGTCAGCACAACTTGACCAAGGCAAAGTCATAGAAGCTTCATAGGCACATCCAAACTCCCTGAGGGACCGAGTTACTGGGCTGAGGGCCGGGCACCATGGTCTCTGGGATGTCTAGATCAGTTGGCATAACATAGTTTATAAAGAAAATGCTCCACATCCTACTCGGTGAGTAGTGTCTGAGGTCTTAAAAGCTTGCGAATGGCCATCTAAGATACATCTACTGGTTTCATCCCAGGTGGAGCAAAAGAGAATAAAGAAAACCAAAGAAACAAGGGAAAGGTTAGTCCAAAGGACTAATGGACCACAACAACCATGGCCTCCACCAGACTGAGTCCAGAGCAACTAGATGGTGCCTGGCTACCACCACTGACTGCCCTGACGTAATAATCACAATAGATGGTCCCAGACTGAGTGGGAGAAAAAAGTAGAACAAAATTCAAACATACAAAAAAAGACCAGAATTACTGGTCTAACAGAGACTGGAGAAACCCCGAGAGTATGACTCCCAGACACCCTTTTAACTCAGTACTGAAGTCACTTCTAAAGTTCACCCTTCTGCCAGAGATTAGACAGGACTATAAGGCAAATAATAACGAAAGCAGTTCAGCCATGTATACAAAACTAAAAGGGCACACCAACCCAAAAGTAAAGACCAGAAGGCAGGAAGGGACAGGGAAACTGGACAAATGGAAATGGGGAAACCAAGGTCGAGAAGGGGAAAGTGTAGACACACTGTGTGGCTGACAACCAATATCACAGAACCATATGTGTATGGTTTAATGAGAAACTAATTTGCTCTGTAAACTTTCACCTAAAGCACAATAAAAAAAAGTGACATAGGTACATTATATGGCTACACTTGCAAGTATATATTTTTTAATCTGATACTACCAGCACATTTGTTATAGTGCTGAAATTTGGAAACTCTCATAAGTGAATGGAAGATTTTCCCCCATTGTTGCATATTCAGGGGGGGTTTATTTATTCCCATTGCAAACAATGTTCCAAGAAATATCTTTGCACACTTCTTTCCTAGGCACAGGTGCTTGTATTCTATAGGATAGATTTCTAAAAGTGGTTTCCTGGATCAAGGGACAATTTTCAAATTTAATCTCTGTTTCCATATTATTACCCAAAGCTTAAAGCAATTTATCGCCCTCTGCCAATTTTAACTTGGAGTCCCTGGGTGGCACAAATAGTTAAGCATTTGACTACCAGCCAAAAGGTTGGCAGTTCAAAACCCACCCAGAGCCACTCAGAAGACTGGCCTGGCAATCTGCCTCCAAAACTGACTCAACGGCGACTAACAACAAAAATTTTACCTTAATGTCCTTCTCCTGATAAGGCCTTAGAGAAATTATTTCAAGTATAATATTGCCCAAGGTGATAATCTGTTACTCTTAAAGTTATTCATCATTGTAAGTATTCAAGCAGAAGGTGGCTTTTACAAGGATGCTGTCTTAAAATTTTTGTTGTTTATCCAGGGACTTGAAGACTTGCAGGAGATCATCGGGACTTGAGGACCCATAGGAAATTGTTGGCAAGGGTCTGGGAGTTACTAAATTTCCTGAAATTATGTTTATGATATTGAGTTTGTGTGAACTGATAAAACGTTTTACAAAGGTTTTCATCAGATCGTCTAAAGGCACATAGCACTACAAAACCAGAAATGTGACTATAGAGGACTTTATAAAGTTGTGCAGGATATGGAATTAAATGGCCTTTCCTCTCCTCCTGACTCTTATAATTAGTATCTGCTGTTCTTTATTCCTTAGGCATGAGAGGTTCGATTCTCCACACCAATGCCCATCCCCACTCCCAGGCACACTTGCACATTTCACTCCCTAGATGTGAATCATTGCTGCCATCTTTTTTTCATTCCCATTGAATATAAACTGACAATAGATTTATTTTCTTCTCTGGGATGGGACCAGAAAAAGACAGTTTCCTTTGATCCACTTCAGTACATGCACAGATTGGGGGAATGGTTTTTCCTTCTCAAAAAAGCCATCCTCATACTTTTACCTACCTGGTTTCACCAAAGTCTCCCAGACCAGACTCCCAAGACTTTTCTCAGTAATTTTCAGTTGGATTGGTTCCTTCATCTGCCCAGCGTAGACTTTAGAGAAGGGCTGGATCTCTCCAGGGCTCCTGTAGGATACTTTCAACTCCTAGAGGAAGCATACCACTTATCTTGAAGCAGAGGAGAGTGGAAAAGAATGGTTCCCTAGAATGGGCAAGCCAGTGGAATTTAACCTCTGTTTTTTGCATACATCCCATGGCTGTTTGAAGGCTAAATGGATGGAGAGAGGTCATCATGCTTTTACGTTTATAATTTGAGGAAATATAATTATCCCATGGAAGGAAGAGTATCCTTGGGCTCAACTGCACATGGTCAGAAAAAAAATTGTCTGAGCTACTAACTGAATATAAACTTTTAAGTTCTTGAGGCCCTTCATCAGCGATGTCGGCAGAACAGAATCTGAGGCTCTTCAGAAAAGTTAGAGTCCTGTCAAGGGAACCTCATCAGTCCTCACTCAGCCTAACTGAGAACATTAGGGGCCATTTCAGATCACTCTGCTCTGTACTCTACTCCCTCAGGATTCCTAGGGACCGTTGCCATGGGGGAATTGGCGCTAACTTCCTGGTCAGGCCAGAATGAAGAAAAGCTTGGCTGAAGCAAGTCTAGTTCCTTCTGGAGATAAACCTCACAGCTCTTGGAAAATAATAATAATAAAAAAATTGTCAGAGGTAAAATAATTAGTTCTCAATCTTTCAGATGGAAGATGGTTCTGAGGAGTATTTACCTTGCTCAAGATTATTTATCACCTCTTGTTAAAATTTTTCATTTCATTGCTTATGTTTACAATATTCTACTCTCACAGGAACACACTGTGTCTTATTCATCTCTGTATCACCAATGGTTATGGCAAGTCCTGCAACAGCCAAGGATGTATCTTGCCAGAGGACAACCAAGTATCTGAGAGGCAGTTCCTTCTTTGAATGGTTGATTCAGAGGGTTTTGTTGCTGTTAAGAATATACACAGCAAAACATACACCAGTTCAACAGTTTCTACATATACAATTCAATGTGATTGATTACATTCTTCAAGTTGTGCAACCATTCTCACCCTCCTTTTCTGAGTTGTTTCTCCCCCATTAATATAAACTCACAGCCCCTTAAAGTTCCTATCTAAACTTTAGAGTTGCTGTTGTCACTTTGATCTCATATACATAATTCTTAAAAGAGCATAATACTCAGGGCAGACATTTTTTACTAGTTAAGCTAAACTATTGTTTGTTTTTGAGAAGATATTGTTTGGTTTTCAGGAGATATTTCTGGTTTAAGGCTTAAAGATTATCTCAGGGCAATAGTTTCAAGGATTCATCCAGCCTGTATGACTCCATGAAGTCTGGAGTCCATGAGAATTTGAAATTCTGTTCTACATTTTCCCCCCTTTGATCAGACTTTTACAGAATCTTTGATCCAAATGTTCAGTAATGGTAGGCAGGCACCATTCAGTTCTTCTGGTCTCATGGCAAAGGAGGCAATTTTTCATGGAGGCAACTAGCCATGCATTTCATTTCCTCCTCCTATTCCTGAATCTTTCTTTCACTATTGCTCCAAATAGATACTAATTGTTGCACCTTGGATGATTCAGAATTTTTTAAGGGAATTGGGAACTACAAGCAGACCAAGAATAGACACTTTATTGTATAGTTATGATGTGGTTGTTGTTGTTGTTGTTAGATGCCGTCAAGTTGACTCTGACTCATAGTGACCCCATGTACTACAGAACGAAACACTGCCTGCTCCTGCATCATCCTCAGAATCGTTGTTATGCTTACGCCCATTGCTGCAGCCACCACGTCAACTGATCTCGTTGAGGGTCTTCCTCTTTTGTCACGGACCCTCTACTTTACCAAGCATGATGTCCTTCCTGGGGAACTGATCCCTCCTGATAACATGTCCAAAGCATGTGAGATGTAGTCTTGCCATCCTTGCTTCTAAGGAGCATTCTGGCTGTACTTCTTCCAAGACAGATTTGTTCATTCTTTTGGATGTCCGTGGTATATTCAATATTCTTTGCCAACCCATAATTCAAAGGCATCAATTCTTTGGTCTTCTCTATTAATTGTCCAGCTTTCACATGCATATGAGGTGATTGAAAACACCATGGCTTGGGTCAGGCACACCTTCATCTTTAAGGTGACATCTTTGCTTTTCAACACTTTAAAGGGATCTTTTGCAACAGACTTGCCCAAAGCAGTGCGTCATTTGATTTCTTGACTGCCGCTTCCATGGGTGTGGATTGTGGATCCAAGTAAAATGAAATTCTTGACAACTTCAGCCTTTTCTCCATTTATCAAGATGTTGCTTATTGGTCAAGTTGCGAGGATTTTTGTTTTCTTTATGTTGAGATGTAATGCATATTGAAGGCTGTGGTCTTTGATCTTCATCAGTAAGTGATTCAAGTCCTCTTCACTTTCAGCAAGCAAGGTTGTGTCATCTGCACAACACAGGTTGTTAATGAGTCTTCCTCCAATTCTGATGCCCCATTCTTCTTCATATAGTACAGCTTCTTGGGTTATTTAATCAGCATACAGATTGAATAGGTATGGTGAAAGCATACAAATCTGATGCACACAGTTCCTGACTTTAAACCATGCAGTATCCCCTTGTTGTGTTTGAACAACTGCCTCTTGATCTATGTACAGTTTCCTCATGAGCACAACTAAGTGTTCTGGAATTCCCATTCTTCTCAATGTTATCCATAACTTATGATTCACACAGTCGAATGCCTTTGCATAGTCAATAAAACACAGGTAAACATCTTTTTGGTATTTTCTACTTTCAGCTAGGATCCAGCTGACATTGGCTATGATACCCCTCATTCCACGTCTTCTTCTCTATCCAGCTTGAATTTCTGGGAATTCCCTGTCAATGTACTGCTGCAGCAGCTTTTGAATCATTTCAGCAAAATTTTACTTGCATGTGATATTAATGATATTGTTCGCTACTTTCCACATTCGATTGGATCACCTTTCTTTGGAATGGGCATAAATATAGATCTCTTCCAGTCAGTTTGCCAGGCAGCTGTCTTCCAAATTTCTTGGCATAGATGAGTGAGCACTTTCAGCTCTGCATCTATTTGTTGAAACATCTTAATTGGTATTCCATCAATTCCTGGGGCCTTGTATTTCGCCAATGCCTTCAGTGCAGCTTGGACTTCTTCCTTCAGTACCATGGTTCCTGATCATATGTTACCTCATGAAATGGTTCAATGCCGACCAACTCTTTCTGGTATAGTGACTCTGTATTCCTTCCATCTTCTTTTGATGTGTCCTGTGTCATTTAACATTTTCCCTGTAGAATCCTTCAGTATTGCAACTCAAGGCTTGAATTTTTTCTTCAGTTCTTTCAGCTTGAGAAATGCAGAGCATGTTCTTCCCTTTTGGTTTTCTATCTCCAGGTCTTTGCACATGTCATTATAATACTTTACTTTGTCTTCTCAAGCTGCCCTTTAAAGTCTTTTGTTCAGCTCTTTTACTTCATCATTTCTTCCTTTTGCTTTAGCTACTTGACGCTCAAGAGCAACTTCCAAAGTCTCTTCTGACATCTATTTTGGTCTTTTCTTTCTTTCCTGTCTTTTTAATGACCTCTGGCTTTCTTCATGTATGATGTCTTTGATATGATTTCATAACTCATCTGATCTTCGGTCACTAGTGTTCAACGCATCAAATCTATTATTGAGTTGGTCTCTAACCTCAGGTGGGATACACTCAAGGTCGAAATTTGTTTCCTCGTGGACTTGTTCTAATTTTCTTCAGTTCCTACTTGAACCTGCATATGAGCAATTGATGGTCTTCCACAGTCAGCTCCTGGCCTTGTTCTGACTGATGATATTGAACATTTCCATCATCTCTTTCCACAGATGTAGTTAATCTGATTCATGTGTATTCCATCCAGCAAGGTCCATGTGTATAGTTGCCATTTATGTTGGTGAATAAAGGTATTTGCAACGAAGAAGTCATTGGTCTTGCAAAATTCTATCATGTGATCTCTGGCATCATTTCTATCACCAAGGCGATATTTCCAACTACTGATCTTTCTTCTTTGTTTCCAACTTGTGTATTCCAATCTCCAGTAATTATCAATGCATCCGGATTGCAATTCGATCAATTTCAGACTGCAGAAGTTGGTAAACATCTTCAATTTCTTCATTTGGCCTTCGTGGTTGGCACATAGATTTGAATAATATGATGTGGTAAACTTAGAAAAAGGGCACTAAATCGATGTTTACAATTGGGTTTACAACTTGTGTCTGTGTGACTTTGGGAAAAATCTTTTTTTTTTTTTTTTTTTTACTTTAGCTTTAGTTTCCACAAAGGAAAAATGATAATATAGAAACTTAACCCTCTTTATTTTGCCAACCTTTATCTTTCTCTTTGTCTTCCTGGACCCTATAATAGAAATATATATATATATATATATATATATATATATATATATATATATATATCTCCAAAAACAATAAAATAGATCAATCACTTTCAGTGAAAGAATTTAAAACTGATCAAAAAAAAAATTTTTTTTTTTAGGGCTTTGACCTGGTTCTGCCTGGTTAAATTATGGCTGAGGAAGCATCACTGGAACAGATCCAAATTTTTAAAATTATAGTGAACTAGAAAGACAGCCTGGTGGGAAAAATTAGAGGCAAAGCCCTGCTAGAAACTTAATCTCCCTCTTAGAGAACAAGGGCAGCTAGGCATTGCATAACAGCCAAATCTCATGCACTCAGATTTTGAGCACAGTCCCATGCAGCCCTGTCCCCCTCAAAGATGGCAGTGCCCCTCTCAGAGATGGTATTGCCCCACTTAAAGGTACTGCTTTGAATGTGTGTCACTCTCCTCCAGTCCTGCCAATAATCCAGTCTCATGCATTAGGCTCCTGAAAGGGCTCACTACACCTTTTGTGAGTCTCCTATTCCAGGGCTTCGATCTGTAATTTTTTTCATTCCTGGTACTGTGTCAAATCTACCAAATTACAAAACTTCGAGTCTGTTCCTGTTTCACTTCATGGGCTATGACTGAACCAGTTTGAACTGGTTTGAAGTCTTCATTTTTTGTTTGTTTGTTTTTTTGCATTCAAGTTGAAAAACAAATAAATTTTGATACTTTATCCTGGAGAGGGTATATGAGTTGGACAACCTCATTCTCACTATTGGAAATTATATTATGCAAAACAATTGGAAATCTATTTGAAAATATTCTAGCTTTGACTAGATTAATACTCTTTGAATCTGTAATTTCACTTATGGTAGTCTAACCTCAACAGACATAGTGTCAAACCATATGTATGGAAATATCTGCTGCAAGGGCACCAGTAATAAGAAATTGTTGTTGTTGATGCTATTGTTTTGGTGCCATCTGGTTGGTTCCAAATCATAGCAACTCTATGTACAACAGAACGAAACACTGCCTGGTCCTGCACTATCCTCACAATCTTTCTGTTTGAGCCCGTTATTGTAGCCACTATGTCAATCTATCTCGTTGAGGGTCTTCCTCTTTTTCACCTATCCTCTGCTTTACTAAGAATGATGTCCTTCTCCAGGGACTGGTTCCTCCTGATAATGTGTCGGAAGTATGTGAAATGAAGTCTTTTCCATTCTCATTTCCAAGGAGCACTCTGGCTGACTTGTTTGTTCTTCTGGCAGTCCATGGTATATTCACAATTCTTCACCAATACCGTAGTTCACAAGCATCAATTCTTAGGCCTTCCTTATTCGTTGCCCAGCTTTCTTACGCATAAGAGGCAATTGAAAATATCGTGGCTTGGGTCAGACGCACCTTAGCCCTCAAAGTGAAATCTTTGCTTTTTAACACTTTAAAAAGAGGTCTTTTGCAAAAGTTTTGTCCAATGCAATACATCGTTTGATTTCCTGACTGCTGCTTCCATGGGCTTTGACTGTGGATCCAAATAAAATGAAATCTTTGACAACTTCAGTCTTTTCTCCATTTATCATGATGTTGCTTATTGGTCCACTTGTGAGGATTTTTGTTTTCTTCGTGTTGAGGTGTAATCCATACTGAAGGCTGTAGTCTTGATCTTCATCAGTAAGTTCTCCATGTCCTCTTCACTTTCAGTAAGCAAGGTTGTGTTATCTGCATATCACGATTTGTTGATGAATCTTCCATCAATCCTGATGCCACATTCTTCTTAATATAGTCCAGCTTGTCGGATTATTTGCTCAGCATACAGACTGAATAAGTATGGTGAAAGCATACAATCCCGACAGACACCTTTCTTGATTTTAACCCATGCAGTATCCCCTTGTTCTGTTCAAACTACTGCCTCTTGTTCTATGTACAGGTTCCTCATGAGCATTACTAAGTGTTCCGGAATTCCCATTCTTTACAATGTTATCCATAATTTGTTATGATTCACACAGTCAAATGCCTTTGCGTAGTCAATAAAACACAGGTAAACATCTTTCTGGTATTCTCTGCTTTCAGCCAAGATCCATCTGACATCAGTAATGATATCCCTCATTTCATGTCCTCTTCTGAATCTGGTTTGAATTTCTGGCAGTACCCTGTTGAAGTGCTGCTGAAGCTGCTTTTGAATGATCTTCAGCAAAATTTTACTTGCATGTGATATTAATGATATCGCTGAATAATTTCCGCATTCTTTTGGATCACTTTTCTTTAGAATGAATTAAAATATGTATATCTTCCATTCGTTTGGCCAGGTAGCTATCTTCCAAATTTCTTGGCATAGACAAGTGAGCACTTCCAGTGCAGCATCTGTTTGTTGTAACATCTCAATTTGTATTGCATCAGTTCCTGGGGCCTTGTTTTTCACCAATGCCTTCAGTGTAGTTTGGACTTCTTTCTTCAGTACCATCGGTTCTTGATCCTGAAATGATTGAATGTTGATCAATTCTTTTTGGTACAGTGACTGTGTGTATTTCTTCCATCTGCTTTTGATGTTTCCTGCGTCTTTCAATATTTTTCCCATAGAATCCTTCAAAATTTCAACTCGAGGCTTGAATTTTTTCTTCAGTTCTTTCAGCTTGAGAAATGCCAAGCGTGTTCTTCCCTTTTGGTTTTCTAACTCCAGGTCTTTGCACATTTCATTGTAATATTTTACTTTGTCTTCTCGAGCTGCCCTTTGAAAACTTCTGTTCAGTTCTTTTACTTCATCATTTCTTCTTTTTGCTTTAGATACTCTATGTTCAAGTGCAAGTTTCAGAGCCTCTTCTGAAACTTGGTCTTTTCTTTCTGTTCTGTATTTTTAATGAGCTTTTGCTTTCTTCATGTATGATGCCCTTGATGCCTTCCCATAACTTGTCTGGTCTTCAGGCGTTAGTGTTCAATGCATCAAATCTATTCTTGAGATGGTCTCCAAATTCATGTGGAATATACCTGAGTGGTTTTTTGGCTCTTGTGGACTTGTTTTAATTTTCTTCAGCTTGAACTTGAGTTTGCATATGAGAAACTGATGGTCTGTTCCACAGTTGGTCCCTGGCCTTGTTCTGGCTGATGATATTGAGCTTTTCCATCATCTCTTTCCACAGATGTAGTCAATTTGATTTCTGTGTTTTTCATCCAGTGGAGTCCACCTATATAGTAGCCATTTATTGTTGAAAAAAGGTATTTGCAGCGAAGAAGTGGTTGATCTTGCAACTCTGTGCGATCTTCAGTGTGATTTCTATCATCAAGGCCATGTTTTCCAAATACCAATCCTTCTTTGTTTCCAACTTTCGCATTCCAATCACCAGTAATTACCAACACACCATGATTTCAGACTGTAGCAGTTGGCAAAAAATCTTCAATTTCCCCATCTTTGGCATTAGCACCGGTGCATAATTTTGAATAATAGTCATATTACCTGGTCTTCCTTGTAGGCACAAGGATATTATCCTATCACTGAAAGTGTTATACTTCAGGATAGATCTTGAAATGTTCTTTTTGATGATGAATGTGAAAGTAGAAGCAACTAAGTGCTAAATATCACCACCCAACTGTCAGTTTGAGGTACTTCAGTGGCTTGCATGTTGCTGTGATGCTGGAAGCTATGCTGCTGGTATTTCAAACACCAGCAGGGTCACCCATGGTGAACAGGTTATAGCAGAGCTTCCAGACTAAGACAGACTAGGAAGAAAGGCCCGGAAATCTATTGCCAAATATTAGACAATGAAAACCTTGTGGATCACAACAGAACATTGTCCAACTTTTGATACATCATCAGGAGGTATCGCTGGAGGAGAATATCATGTTTGGTGAAGTAGAGGGCAGCAAGGGTGAGGGAGACCCTCCATGAGATGAATTGGCATAATAGCTGCAACAAGGGACCCTAACGTGCTGGCAGTTGTGAGGATGACACAGGATAGGCAATTGTTTTGTCGTACATAAGGTGGCTGTCTCAGTCATATGGTGCTGCTCTAACAGGAATACCACAAGTGGATGGTTTTAACAAAGAGAAATTTATTCTCTCATAGTCCAGTAGGCTACAAGTCCAAATTCAGGGCATCAGCTCCAGGGGAACACTTTCTCCATCAGCTCTGGAGGAAGGTCCATGTCATCAATCTTCCTTTGGTTTGGGAGCTTCTCTGTGCAGGAACCTCAGGTCCAAAGGACGCGCTCTGCTCCTGGCACTGCTTTCTTGGTGGTATGAGGTTCCCATGTATCTCTGCTTGCTTCTCTCTTTTATATCTCAAAAGAGATTGCATTAAGACACTAATCTTGTCAACCTCATCAGTATAAACTCATCACAGTGATAGAATTTACAACACATGAGGAGATCACATATAATCTCATCATAGTGGTAGAATTTACAACACATAAGGAAATCACATCAGATAATGCAATCATATACTACTAGGATTCATGACTTAGCCAAGTTGCTACACACATTTTTTGGGGGGACACAATTTAATCCATAACAGTGGCCATGAGTTGGAGTTGACTTAATGGCATATATCTATCTATATATCTATGTATCTATGTGGAAACCCTGGTGGCATAGTGGTTAAGGGCTATGGCTGCTAACCTAACCAAAAGATTGGTGGTTAGAATCCACCAAGCATTTCTTGGAAGCCCTATGGGGCAGTTCTACTCTGTCCTATAGGGTTGCTATGAGTCAGAATTGACTCGAGGGCAATGAGTTTGGTTTTTTGTGATTTATGTGTCTATCTAAATGATGGATAACAGTGGAGTTCTTAAGTAAGCTTGATGATTTTAACTACATGGAATATTATGCATTGTTAAAATAATATGTAGAAATCATTTTAAATATACAGAACACATAACAATCTCAAGTGAAAAAATACATAAAATTAAATTTATAGTATAAAACCAGCTCCTCATTCAACCACTTTAACATATACATACTAAATGCTTTCCTTGGGCAAGATGTCAGGCCTGGAGGCAAAGATGCCAGGCAAGCTGAACCTCCAGTTATAAAAAAGGAACTAACAATGTATAATTTTAACCACAAAATAAATACACCAAAGGCCAAAATGTTAACTCTGCTTATGTTAGTGTCTTGGAAACATGATTAATTTTATTTGTCTCTATTTTCAATTGTTAAAAAGGGCATATTTGATGTTAATTTTAAAAAATTGCTTTTTGCCAAGGTTCTACCAATTATTTTGAATGTACAATGTATAGAGAAACCTGCCAAGTTAAATTCAGATTCTACTGACCTTGGTAATGATTTCCAGGTATGCACATCCAGATACAATATAGCAGGAACCAAAGTTCAGGGGTTCGACTGAGGGTGACGTCTGCAGACGCACACCGTGGAACCTGTCTTCCTCATCGTCTATTGCCTAAGACAGAAAGAAACTAGAAACGGGAAAAAAAAGTAAACAAGCTAAGAGTGGTATAAAAAATTATGAGTTTTTAAAGTAGAATGTACGATATGATTCAAGTGTGTGTGTGCGCGTGTGTTTAATTCATCTATGATCAATTTTAAACATGATAATGAAATCTCTAGATCTTACTCCTTCTGAAAACCCTCCAAAGTATCCTCTCCCTTTCTCCTTTCTTTGAAAGTAAGAAAAAGGAAGTTTTCAGTAGAACTGAATTTCTATCACAGATTGTTGCCTATGATGCAATGAGAAGCACACATTAAATGACATCATGGTGGGTGAGTCATGCGTCTCTCAAAATTATTCATGTCCTTTCCTTTTGACAAAGGACTAGAAAGACCAAGGTGATCACCTGGAAATATAAATCTCATATTCTTACAACAAAAAAATCAGTCAGTCTTACCTTCGTTAGTGTGTAATCACTGGGGATAAGGTACACGTGGAATTTAATATCTTCAGGATGAGGGTGATAATAGATGAGTATGGTAGAAGTGATGGGAACAGAGAGACCAGCACCACTGGCAATCTGCAGCAGGGCTCCCATCACAGAGAAACTGGGGCTTTCTAGAACAGCGTAGAAAGGCTCTACCCTGGTTGGCTGCTTCAGGACCATCCCTTCATCCTTAAAATGGGCAACTTGGAACCAGGAGATATCGACCTCACCTTCTGTAGGAGAACCACAATGACAATTGAACAAAATGTTGCCCAATAATTCCCACTGCCTCCTCTCTCCCCACGTTACCTTGGAGGGAGATGAAGTGGGGGAGGTGGATTTTGGCTATGGCCCCCTCAGGCTCTGCTGTGATGTCAAACAAGGGACCTGCCACCATCCGGCACTTGTCCTGCTGCAGGGCCAGGTCCAGGTGCTGACCCCAAGACTCAAATGCAATCGTCACAGTCACCGCCTCCCTGACACCAAAGCCCAGGCCTGTGGCTGGCCACAGATACCAGCCAGCTGTGGGGAAATGGACACTGAAAGAACCAGAAGAGATTATCATGATGGGAGAGCCACCAAGACTCTAAATCAAATCACATTGTGTAGAGTGGTATAGTATTTGGTGTTAGGAAAGGGTTCAAGATCCATCTCTAACTTTACTAAATTAGAAAAATCTGGGAATTTAATTAAGCTCTCTGAGTTCCAATTTCTCTGTATTCTATTGTGGGACAAAGAACTTGGTTTGGCCCTTAGACTCTGGTTTCTGAAAATAACCAGAGTAATCAAGATGCTTTTGTTTTACAAAATAGTCAGGCAAGGAGGGGCTGCACAGGTCCCACACAGGGCAAATTAACATCAGGAAGGGAGGAGGGCCTAATGCAGTCATGCATATTCATTGCACTAAGGCCAAGTCATGCATAATTGTTGAGGTTTCAATGAATCAGGGACCCAGGACCTCGGAGTGCTCTTTCTGAGGCCTCCTGGACTGGTGAGACCATCCATGCACAGAGGAGAGAGTGACACATGCCTGGGGACTGGAGGTCCCATCCAGGAACTCCCCCAGACCTTTCCTGACCTGTGTCTTCCTTTGCATCCTTTCTAGTTATAATAAACGGGTAACTGTAAGTAGAGATAACAGTGGCCATGAATTTGTGAGCTGTTCTAGAGAATTAAGGTGCCCTGGTGGTGCAGTTGCTAAGCACTCAGCTGCTAACCAAAAGGTCAGCAGTTTGAACCCACTAGACACTCTGCAGGAGAAAGATGTGGCAGTCAGCTTTCAAGATTACATAAAGAAACCCTATGAGGCAGTTCTACTCAATCCTATAGAGTTGCTATGAGTCAGGCTCGACTTGAAGGTAACGGGATTTTGTTCTAGAGAATTAATAAACCCACAGAGACAATGAGCTTGCAGGGGTTGCCAGTACAGAGTTAGCTGGTTTGTATAGACCCAGCTCTGGGTGGCTGGGTGATAGAGAAAGGCTGCATGGGTGGTCGATGAAGAAAGACAGAGTTCTCCTAGCTTGTGACCTAGTTCTAGAGGATGAGAGAGAGAGACTGGCTGGTCTGAAGTGCAGCGAGTTGTGCAGTCTCCTGACCCTATGGCCACTCCCTGATGACCTGGCCTCAGATGGCCAGGGAGGTTTTGCACCAACACAGGGTAGCTGGGGATGGAGCCTGATTCACACTGTGTGATTAGGGTCAGAGAGAGGAATTGACATGGAAGTGGCTGGAAACAAGATGTGGAAATGTGGGAAGGTGACTCCTGGATTCACTTTTAGCTGGGAATTAGATTCATGCTGATCCTTGAAAAGCAGTTAGAGATAAAGGTGGGTGTCTTAGTTATCTAGTGCTGCTGTAACAGAAACACCACAGGTAGGTGGCTTTAACAAACAGAAATTTATTTTCTCACAGTTAGGAGGTCAGAAGTCTGAATTCAGTGTGCTGGTTCTAGGGGAAGTCTTTCTCTCTCTGTCCTCTGAAAGAAGGTCCTTGTCTCTTGTCAGCTACTGTTCTTCATTGATCTTCATATGGCTTGGCATCTATCCTCCCCTATCTCTGCTTGCTAGCTTTCTTGCTTAATCTCTTTTTATATCTCAAAAGAGATTGATTTAAGACACACCCTACGCTAATACTGCCTCATTAACATAACAAAGAAAACCTTTTCCCAAATGGGATTATAACCGCAGGTACAGGGGTTAGTATTCACAACACATATTTTTTTGGGAGGACACAATTTAATCCTTAACAGTAGGGTTTGCCCACCTCATCCCTTTTATACTGCAGATAGTAGTGACAGCCTTGCCATCCTCACATCTATGTATGCTGAAATTAAAATACAATCTTCATAATACAGGAAATAAACAGATTATCAATAAAATGTCATATGTCTTAAATGATGAATCATGTACATTTCCTTTATATTAGAGTTGTATTTGTATAATCGCCATATTCTATACTTACTTGTATCCGTTTGGGCTTTTATCAATCAACTCAACATCCACATTTCCTCTAGGTCCCTGAAACTGATTATTTTTGCAGTCTGTTTCAATAGCAAAAGAGAGATTAGATAAATATTAGTTGCTTCTCTGATGAAGAAATATTTCCTGGAAACAGAACAAAACATGCTGCGCACATAAGAAGTTGGCTTATCGGTAGGGCATGTTCTGAAGGAGTCTGGAAGGTGAATTTTACGCATGTGGTTGGGAGTATAGATATTGGATAGAACAAGATGTGGTTAGAATATAGGGCTGTGGTGTTTGAATCTGGACAAAGGCAAAAGATTGTACCTCTAAATTTCCAAATGTTTTCTTGGAAGCCAGGTTTGATTGCTTTGGTGCTAGGAACCATTTCCCTTGGGCTGGGACCAATGCAGCTAAGTCGCTACCTTGTCCCAAATAGTCAATATTATCTTTTGTTGGTGAAGAAAGTTGGGCCAAAAATGCAACAAGTGCAAAAGCTGAAGAGGCAGAAGAAGATATGTTCTTCCTAAGTGCTCTGCCACCCTCCCAAATGACCTCAGACTGTGTCTGGTTCCCCTGAGCATTTCCACAATCCATTAGGAAGCAGATTATCAGCAACTGTTGGGACCCTCCACACTTGCTCTGCTGGATTCCATCCCCACTGCTTATGCTCTGGGACAATGACTGTTTACACTCAGCAAATATTTGTACACTGTATGATAAAAGTCTCCAATATACTGTCCTTAGATGAAATTATTTTACAAAGAATTACAATAGAAGGGATCTCATTGTGGTGTGTTTGTGGAGAGCAAAGATTATTTATAGGCATAACGAAAAGTCTCAGTTCTGTAAAAAGTTACCCAACCTCCGCAAGTCTGTTTCATCCTGTGTAAAATGGTGAACAATACTCTCTGAACCTTACAGAGTTGATGCGAAACCCAGTGCCTATAGCCTGGTATCTAGAGAACTATGTGCACTCAATGTTAATGTTATTAATGTTAGTACAAATGAACCTACCCCATGACCTTATGGCTGGTAAGCACAGGAGCTAAGCTTGGTGTCAGCGTACTTCTAACACCATGTCCATGATTTTGAATCTCTCATGGCTTTCAAACTACTCCACACCATGTGGGACAGTATTCAAACCACAGTACTTAGAGGCGGGACATGCTGTTAGAGGACCTAGAATTGCTACGCTTTGGTTAATGTTTCAAAAAAAACTTTGTACCATAAGTCTAGGAAAGTCTCTTAGCACAAGTCTGCCACAGTACAAATGTCTCTAAAGATCAAGGTCCTTAACAACTCATTGCCTATTTTTTTTTGAAGACTAGGATATATTAGGATAAAACAAACAAAAAAACAAGGCTTCTTTTGATTAAGCCAAACATAGTCAAATGCCAATTCACACCTACTAGCGGAATGAAGTCAAGTGGCTTCTCACCTCTGAGTTTACTTTACTTATCTCTGAAATAAAATATATAGGATCCATTTATAGAGTTTCCACGGATAATAAAAAGAGAATGTGTATAATGTACCTAACAGTGTTGGGATTATAGAACTCATTTGAGAAATAATAACTAAGATTACAAGTATTATCCCCATTTAGGCTGCATAGTGCACTGTGGTAAAACAAACTGCCGTCAACTGTGACTCATGGTGACTTATGTGTGACTTAGGTGTGTGCTCCATAGGGTTTTCAATAGCTGACTTTTCGGAAGTAGATTTGTAGGCTTCTCTTCCAAGGTGCTTCTGGGTGGAAACTCCAAATTTTTGATTAACAGCTGAGCACATTAACAGTTTGCACCACCCTGGTACTCCCTCTAAATGTTCCCAAAATCCATTTTGAGTCCATTAAAGCTCTCAAAGTTGTCTTCTCCCAGAAAAAAAAAAAAAAAAACCAGAACATTTCAGTGAACTGGTTGCGAGATCCCTGGCTCCTTCTTTATATTAGTGAATTACCTGTTGCATGTCTCTGGTGCTTCTGCTGAGATTGCTGGTCATCTGGCTTGTTGATGGCTTTGGGCCTTGTGTTTCAAAAACACAAAAAATGCTAAGAGTCAGTTCATGAATATGAAGAGGAGGCAATTAAAACTAAGCCTGCACTGGTCAAAACAGTAGCCACTAGCCACATGTGGCTATTTAAATTAAAACTTCAGTTTATCAGTTGTACTACCCACATTTCAACCGCTTAATAACCACATGTGGCTAATGGCTACCATACTGAAAAACACAGAATGTAATATTTCCATCATCAAGGGAAGTTTTATTGGACAGGGCTGATCTAGACAATCAGAAAAGACATGGCTTGGATAAAGAGAGATTTGTTAACAAAATATATGGGTAGTAGAAATTAAGGGACTCTCTGGATCCAAATGTGTCTTGCCTATTCTCTTTCTGTTGTACCAATGTCCAAAGTGGCTGTAGCCAGTGTCATAGCTATCTCGTGCTGCTATAAGAGAAAAATTGCAAGTAGGTGGCTTTAACAAATAGAAGTTTATTCTCTCACAGTCTAGGAGGCAAGAAGTCTGAACTCAGTGTGCCAGCTCCATGGGGAAGGCTTTCTCTTTCTGTTGGCTCTGGGGGAAGGTCATTGTCATCAGTCTTCCCCTGGTCTGGGGACCATGGTTTCAGGGGATATCTAGGTCAAGTGGCATAACAAAGTTTATTAAGAAAATGTTCTGCATCCCACTTTGATGAGTGGCATCTGGGGTCTTAAAAGCTAGCAAGCAGCCATCTAAGATGCATCAGTTGGTCCCATCCCACCTGGAGCAAAGGAGAATGAAGAACACCAAAGATACAAGGAGAGTATTAGCCCAAGAGTCAGAAAGGGCCACATAAACCAGAGACTTCATCAGCCTGAGACCAGAACTAGATGGTACCCAGCTACCACCCATGACCACCCTGACAGGGAACACAACAGAGTCCCTGACGGAGCAGGAGAAAAGTAGCGTGCAGAACTCAAATTCTAGTGAAAAAACCAGACTTAATGGTTTGACTCACTGGCGGGACCACAGAAGACATGGCCTCTGGACTCTCTGTTAGCTCCAAATTAAAACCATTCCCCAGGCCAACTCTTCAGACAAAGATTAGACAGGACTATGGGACATAAAATGATACTCGTGAAGAATGTGTTTCTTAACTCAAGTAGATACATGAGACTAAATGGGCAGTTCCTGTCCAGAGGTGAGATGAGAAAGCAGAGAGGGACAGGAGCTGGTTGAATGGGCATGGGAAATCCAGGGTGGAAAGGAGGAGTAAGCTGTCACAGTACAGGGAGAGCAGCTAGGGTCACATAACAATATATGTAGAAATTTTTGTATGAGAGGCTAACTTAAATTGTAAACTTTCACATAAAGCACAATAAAAATAATTCTAAAAAAAAAAAAAATTCTTCTCCTGGGTCTAGGAGTTTCTCAGTGGCCCAGGCAGCTTGCATTCTTCTGCCCCTTGGGCACGGCAGATCCATCCTCTCAGCTTCGGGCACAGATCTGGCCCCATTCCATTGGCACTCGTGAAAAGCAGCCCTACACTCTGGAACCGAGCTGGTGAAGATCTGACTCTATGAAACCTAGAAGGCCCCACTCTTTGAGATCCAGCATGCTGTCATTCCACCATTTGAGACCCCAGAGGCCCTACCCTTTGAAACTGAGGTATCTCTGCTTCCTGTGCTCATTCTGTCTTTAGCTTCTGCTTCCTAGTTTCTTGGACTCTGGGCTGCTCAGGCCCCTCGAGCCTCTTGGGCCTTCCACCCTGCTTGGGCAAGTGTTCCAAAGCTATTTAGCTCTACAGATAAATGCCTAAAGGCATGCCACTCTGCAAGTAAACCTCAGTCAGAAAGCATTCAGTTCTCTTACTCCATGGGTCACCTCCTGCACTGTCTGGTGCTAGTCTCCTAGTTTTGTTGCTGCCGTTTCTCTGCTGCTGCTTCCTGCCATCTACACCATGTCGGTGTTACATCTCTTCTCACTTCCTTCTGATTTCTCACCAGAATTGTCTTTGATGTCCATAACTCTACCAACAGTCTCTTCAAGGAAACCTAGCCTTTTACTATTGGGCACCTTAAAACTCTTCCAGCCTCTACCCATTCACAGTTTCAAATACACCTGCATATTTTAGGTATCTATTAGAGCAACACCCCACTCTCCTGGTACCAATTTCTGTCTTAGCTATCTGCTCTTGTAGTCAGGTGCCATCTAGTCGATTTCAACTCATAGTGACCCTATGTACAACAGAAGGAAACATTGCCCAGTCCTGCGCCATCCTGACAATCATTGTTATTCTAGAGCCCATTGTTGCAGTCATAGTATCAATCCATCTTGTTGAGGGTCTTCCTCTTTTTTTGGTGGCCTTCTACTTCACCGATCATGAGGTCCTTCTCCAGGAACTCATCCTTCCTGATAACATCCTTGCTTCCAATGAGCATTCTGGCTGTTCCTCTTCTAAGACAGATTTGTTCATTCTTCTGGAAGTTCCTGGTATATTCAATATTCTTCATCAGCAACATAATTCAAAGGTATCAATTCTTTTTCCATCTTCCTTATTTATTGGCTGCTATTTGTAAAGTTTTCACTGGCCAATTTCTTTTAGAAGTAGACTTCCAGGTCCTTCTTCCTTGTCTGTCTTAGTCTGAAAACTCCACTGAAACCTCTCAAGCAAGGTTTTTGACATTGGTATTTGAGATACCAGTGGCAAAGCTTCCAGTATCACAGCAACACTCAAGCCACAACAGTATGACAAACTGACAGATGTGGCAGCTTAGCCATCTAGTGCTGCTATAAAAGAAATACCACAAATGGATGGCTTAACAAACAGAAGTTTATTCTCTCACAGTTTAGGAGGCAAGAAGTCTGAATTCAGGGCACCAACTCCAGGGGAAGGCTTTCATTCTTTGTAGGCTCTTGGGGAAGGTCTTTGTCATCAATCATCCCCTGGGTATAGGAGAACCTCACCACAGGGACCCTGAGTCCAAAGGATAAGCTCCACCCCTGGTGCTGCTTTCTTGTTGGTATGAGGTCCCTCTCCTCTCTGCTTGCTTCTCTCTTTTATATCTCAAAATAGATTGATTAAATTACAACCTAATCCTGTAGATTGAGTCCTGCCTAATTAACATAACTGCCTCTAAACTTGTCTTATTAACATCATAAAAACCAAACCAAACCCATTGCCATCCAGACAATTCTGACTCATAGCAACCCTAGAGGACAGAGTAGAAGTGCCCCATAGGGTATCCAAGAAGCAGCTGGTAGATTTGAACTGCCTACCTTTTGGTTAGCAGCCATAGGTCTTAAGCACTGTGTCACCAGGGATCCCATTACCATCATACAGGTTAGGATTTACAACACATAGGATAATCACATCAGATCAGAAAATGGTGGACAGCTACACAATACTGGGAATCATGGCCTAGCCAAGTTGACACACATTTTGGGGGGGACACATTTCAATCCATAATAGCCACTTTATTCTACATAAATTTTTCTTATTGGTCTCATATGACAATTGGGACCAAAAGACTGAATCAGTAATTGACCCATGAGTGAAATGCATACATTAACACTGGTTCCCAACCTTGACCATACATAGGGAGTTTTAACCCATCACCCTGCCATACCAAAGTCACAGCCTAGATCAATTAAATCAAAATGTTGGAGGTGGGACCCAGCTATAAGTACTTTTAAACCTTCCCTGGTAACTTCAATTTTGTGCCAAGGGAGAGCCAGTGGTTCATTAAGTGTCTGGTGTAAGAAATATGTCCTAACACAGATGGTGCCTTCTGGATGAAGACAGCCAACTCAACCCAGTTCCGTACCTTGGGGAATTTGAACGTGGAACAAATCAAGACCTGGGGAATCAGAAGACATGAGTCCCCATCACTAAGAGGGGATATGCTTAAACAGGAAATAAAAACATCTACTTCTGAAAAGAAGACAGTTATTCAATAATAGGTATTAGCGTGGCATCACAAAATATAGTCCAGTTTTATGCTGATATTTTCTTATGTTCCCTTGATTTCTTGATATATTCAAGGAATCATTGATATATTGGATATATATATTCATCTCAACATGAAAGAGATTACAGAGAAACTGATACATAAATAGGATCAGTGGTGGAGGGAATTAAAAGAATGGGCCTATAGCTCTTCTCTCAGAAGCATTCTGTGGGCAGGCCATAAGTTAGAGACCCTTGGGCTGCCTTCCTTAGACTTAGTAACCCTGATTATGCTAGCCCAATACAAAGCACTGAAGATGAATATGCCATTTTATAGTCTCTCTCATGGTGTATTGTGTAATCTGGATACTGGTGGCTGGCTGGCTGATAAGGTTGAATTTAGGAGTATGGCAGGAACCCAGTGATGAGCTGTAGCCAGCACATACCAGATGGTGAGAACTGGTTGTTGGATTTTCAGGAATTGCAAGTAGGTTGTTGTTATGGATTGAATTGTGTTCCCCAAAGATATATACTGAAGTCCTGACCCTTGTAGTTCTGAATGTGATCTTGTTTGGGAGCAGGAGTTTTCTTTCGTTATGTTAATGAGGCCATACCACAGTAGGATGGGCCCTAAGCCTAGTCACTTCTGAGTTATAAAAAGAGCAGAATAGAAAGAGACACACACGGGGGTGGGGAAGGGAGGGCACAGATACCATGGAGGACCGATCTACAAGCCAAGGATTGTCTATAGACAGCAGGAACTATGAGAGAGGATCACTGAAGGAATCAACATGGACAAGACTCTGATTTGGACTTTTAGCTTCCAAAACTGTGAGAAAATAAATTTCTGTTCTTTAAACCCATCCACTTTTGATATTTCTGTTGCAGAAACTCTAGTAAACTAAGGCAGGTGTTCAACACAGCCATTATTAAAAATTAAATTATTTAAATTTACATTTAAATAAATTATATTAAAAATAAAGGTAAAAAACACTCAAAACTTATCACTTTCTGATTATTTTTACTATAGTCTATGCTCTTGGGGTCGTTTGCTTCTATTGGATCAGTAGGGTGAAGAAACTCTACAATGGAGGGCAACTGCGCACTTCTCAACTCCATGTTCAGAGACATCATTATGGTAGCTTAAAATCCCCCATGGTGGGAGTATTTGCTGCATGAAAATTGGCAAACACTACACATCAAGGCTTTCCCTTCTCCCTTGGAAAGCTGGTTGTTAAACACTTAGCAGCACATCACTGCTGGGACCCTACTCTAGCCTTCAACGTATTCACCAGAGTGTTTCCTAGAGAATTGTGTCGTTTATTTGCTTGGTCAGCAGCTCAACCAGTAATGCAGTCATCTTTGATTGTCATCAGTTACTGGCTTTTAGTGTAGCTTCCCTAGACACCTCCCTGGAAGAAGAGATGGTTAGCCTAGGGTAAGATGTAGATTCTTACTCAAGCCATGCTCTTTTCAATTGGCTTATATGCATGTGAACATTGAACAACGAAAAAGGAAGACAGTAGAATTGATGCATTTAAACTGTGATGTTTGTGAAGAATACTGAATACACCATGGACTGCCAAAAGAAAAAATCAGTCCTAGAAGACATGTAAGCAGAGTATTCCTTAAAAGTGAGGATGGAGAAACTTTGACTCACTTACTGTGGACACATCATCATGAAAGACAAGACGCTAGAGAAGGACATCAAGTTTGGTAAAGCAGAGGTCTAACGAAAATGAGGGAAACCTTCAATTAGGTGGATTGACACAATAGCCAAAACGGTGGAATCAAACATACTAAAGATCATGATAATGGCACAAGACCAAACGATGTTTTGTTCTGTTATACATAAGGTTGCCGTGAGTCTAAGTCTACCTGATGGTAACAGCAAAAACAGCAACAAAATTCAGAAATTCCCAGGTTCACTGGTAATGTATAAGCTGCTTCATTCTCCCTCTGATTGTTTTGTAAATTACCCACATTTCTCTGTTTCTCATCTTCCTCTGTGATATACAGAAAGAGTATCCAGTAGCGTCAACTTTCACTACAGAATACAGTTCCCCTCACCTGCGAACTTGAGAGTGGTTGAGCATTCTGTAACTCCATCGCCCTAGCCACCTCGTCTAATCTTCACTTTGCGAGATATCATCTCCACTCATAGGCAATTTCTGTGCAATATCCCTTGGAAAATACAATAGACTGACAATGGGTTAAAAAATTTTGTTAATGGATAGTGGTGCTCGTACCACAGCATGATGAATATACTTACTGTCACTGACTGAATTGTACACATAAGAATAGTTGAAATGTTTTGTTACATATATTTCACCACAATAAAAATTTTAAAAAATTAAACACAATAGGAGTTGTACTATGCATATAGGGGAAGGGCCTGGTGGTAGAACAGTCTCTAAATAGCCATGAACCCTGTGTTTTGTCTTTTCTGAGGTTTTCCTTCAAGTCCATTCCCTCTCACTCTTCATTATATTGAATTTAACTATTCGTGTCTCTGTGTCCCACTAAATAGTGTTCTCTTCATCCCAGGAAGCAGACCTCAGTCAATTCTCAACACCTAATACTCAGCACAAGATTTTCTTTTATAATAGGTCAATATCCTTCTTGAAATAACTATCTTGCTGAAAATTTTAGGGAGGAAGAAGATTCCTAGTTTATATTCTAACTTTACCCATCTTTGGTGCCCAAGAGAAGGGGACCCTAATTTGATTGACTGAAGCTGCAGGACCTTAGTGAGTTGATGTATGTGTTCTATGAACCCATATAACCGTGGTGCTCCTTTTCTGACTTCTGCCTCTACAAGGTGAGGTGCTCTGGGCACAGCATGAGAACCTTAGAGGAAAGGAAATGCTGGATATTTTACTTCCTTTTTCTTCTCCAATGTGGCAAATTTTTTTTAAATTGTGCTTTAAGAGAAAGTTTACAATTCAAGTTAGTTTCTCATACAAAATTCTATACACACATTGTTATGTGACCCTAGTTGGCTCTCCCTATACTTTGACAGCACACTCCTCCTTTCCACCCCAGATTTCCTGTGTCCATTCAACCAGCTCCTGACCCTCTTTACCTTCTCACCTTTCCTCCAGACAAGAGCTGCCCATTTAGTCTCATGTAGCTACTTGAGCTAAGAAGCACACTCATCACGAGTATTATTTTATGTCCCATAGTCCAGTCTAATCTTTGCCTAAAGAGTTGGCCTCAGGAATGGTTTTAGTTTTGGGCTAACAGAGAGCCTGGAGGCCATGTCTTCCAGGGTCCCTCCAGTCTCAGCCAAACCATTAAGTCTGGTTTTTTTACTAGAATTTGAGTTCTGCACCCTACTTTTCTCCTGCTCCGTCAGGGACTCTCTGTTGTGTTCCCTGTCAAGATGGTCATTGGTGGTAGCTGGGCACCATCTAGTTCTTATGGTCTCAGGCTGATGGAGTCTCTGGTTTATGTGGCCCTTTCTTTCTCTTGGGCTAATATTTTCCTTGTGTCTTTGGTGTTCTTCATTCTCCTTTGCTCCAGGTAGGTTGGGACGAATGGATGCATCTTAGACGGCCACTTGCTAGCTTTTAAGACCCCAGAAGCCACTCACCAAAGTGGGATGCAGAACACTTTCTTAATAAACTTTGTTATGCCAATTGACCTAGATGTCCCCTGAAGCCATGGTCCCTAGACCCCGGCCCTTACTACTCTGTTCCTCAAAGCGTTTGATTGTATTCAGGAAACTTCTTAACTTTCGGTTTTTCCAGTTGTGCTGACTTCCCCTGTAGTGTGTGCTGTCCTTCCCTTCACCTAAGACAATTCTCGTCTACTAGCTAATTAGTGAATACCCCTCTCCCTCCCTCCCCACCCTCGTAACCATCAAAGAATGTTTTCTTCTGTGTTTAAACCTTTTCTTGTGTTCTTATGATAGTGGTCTTATGCAATATTTATCCTTTTCCAATTGACTAAATTCATTCAGCATAATGCCTTCCAGATTCCTCCATGTTATAAGATGTTTCACGGATTCATCCTTGTTTTTTATCATTGTGTAGTATTCCATTGTGTGAATATACCATAATTTGTTTATCCATTCATCCATTGATGAGCCCATAGGTTGTTTCCATCCTTTTGCTATCATGAACCGTGCTACAATGAACATGGGTGTGCATATATCTATTTGTGTGACAGCTCTTATTTCTCTAGGATATATTCCAAGGAGAGGGATTGCTGGATCGTATGGTACTTCTATTTCTAGCTTTTTAAGGAAGTGTCAAATCAATTTCCAAAGTGATTGTACCATTTTACATTCCCACCAACAGTATATAAGTGTTCCAGTCTCTCCACAACCTCTCCAACATTTCTTATTTTGTGTTTTTTGGATTAATGCTAACCTTGTTGGGGTGAGATGGTATCTCATTGTAGTTTTGATTTGCATTTCTCTAATGGCTAATGATTGTGAGCATTTCCTCCTGTGTCTGTTAGCTGCCTGAATGTCTTCTTTGATGAATTGTCTGTTCATATCCTTTGCCCGTTTTTTAATTGGGTTATTTGTCTTTTTGTTGTTGAGGTTTTGCAGCATCTTGTAGATTTTAAAGATTAAACACTGATTGGATTTGTCTTAGCCAAATTTTTTTCCCAGTCTGCAGGTTGTCTTTTTACTCTTGTGGTGAAGTCTTTTGATGAGCAAAAGTGTTTAATTTTTAGGAGCCCCCACTCATCTAGTTTCTCTTCTGGTGTTTGTGCATTGGTACTTATGGTTTGTATTCTCTTTATGCCATGTATTAGGGCTCCTAGTGTTGTTCCTATTTTTTCTTCTCTGATCTTTATCATTTTCAATTTTATATTTAGGTCTTTGATCCATTTTGAGTTAGTTTTTACGCATGCTGTGAGGTATGGGTCTTGTTTCATTTTTTTGCAGATGGATATCCAGTTATGCCAGCACCATTTATTAAAGAGACTGTCTTTTCCCCAATTAACGGACTTTGGGCCTTTGTCAAATATCAGCTGCTCAGAGGTGGATGAATTTATGTCTGGATTCTCAATCTTGTTCCGTTGGTCTATGTATCTGTTGTTGTGCCAGTACCAGGCTGTTTTGACTACCATGGCTATATAATAGGTTCTAAAATCAGGTAGTGTGAGTCTTCCCACTTTGTTCTTCTTCTTCAGTAATACTTTACATATCTGGGGCCTCTTCCCTTTCCATATGAAGTTGGTGATTTGTTTCTTCATCTCATTAAAAAATATCATTGGAATTTGGAACGGGATTGCATTGTATCTGTAGATTGCTTTGGGTAAAATTGACATTTTCACAATGTTGAGTCTTCCTATCCATAAGAAACATATGTTTTTCCACTTATGCAGGTCTCTTTTGGTTTCTTGCAGTATTGTCTTGTAGTTTTCATTGTATAGGTCTTTTACGTCTCTGGTTAGATTTATTCCTAAGTATTTTATCTTCTTGGGGGCTATTGTAAATGGTACTGATTTGGTGAGTTCCTCTTCAAAGTTCTCTTTGTTGGTGTAGAGGAATCCAACTGATTTTTGTATGTTTATCTTGTATCCTGAAACTGCTGAAATCCCTTGTTTCACATCATCTTCTGAATATGGCTTGAATTTCTGGCAGTTCCCTGTCGAAGTACTGCTGCAACCACCTTTGAATGATCTTCAGCAAAAATTTATTTATGTGTGATATTAATGACATTGTTCTATAATTTTTCCATTCTGTTTGATCACCTTTCTTTGGAATGGGTACAAATATGAATCTCTTCCAGTTGATTGGCCAGTTATCTGTCTTCCAAACTTCTTGGCACAGACGAGTAAGTACTTCCTGTAATGCATCTGTTTGTTGAAACATCTCAATTTGGTTTCCATCAATTCCCAGGGCCTTGTTTTTTGCTAATGCCTTCAGTACAGCTTGGACTTCTTCCTTCAGCACCATTGCTTCTTGATCATATGCTACTTTTTGAAATAGTGGAATGTCGACCAATTCTTTTTGGTACAGTGACTCTGTGTATACCTTGCATCTTCTTTTGATGCTTCCTGTGTCATTTAGTATTTTCCCTGTAAAATTCTTTAATATTGCAACTCGAGGCTTGAATTTTTCTTCAGCTCTTTCAGCTTCAGAAATGCCAAGCATGTTCTTCCCTTTTGGTTTTCTATTTCCAGGTCTTTGCACATTTCATTATAATACTTTTCTTTGTCTTCTTGAGCCACCCTTTGAAATCTTCAGTTCAGCTCTTCTACTTCAACATTTCTTATATTTACTTCAGCTACCCTACATTCGAGAGCAACGTTCAGAGTCTCTTCTGACATTCATTGTCTTTTCTTGCTTTCCTGTCTTTTAAATGACCTCTTACTTTCTTCATGTATGATGTCCTTGACGTCATTGTACAACTCATCTGGTCTTTGATCATTAGTGTTCAGTGAGTCAAATGTATTCTTAAGATGGTCTCTAAATTCAGGTGGGACACACTCAAGGTCATACTTTGATTCTCATGGACTTGTTCTAATTTTCTTCAGCTTCAGCTTGAACTTGCATAAGAGTAATTGATGGTCTGTTCTGCAGTCGGCCCCTAGCCTTGTTCTGACTGATGATATTGAGTTTTTCCATCATCTCTTTCCACAGAAGTAGTTGTTTGATTCCTGTGTATTCCATCTGGCGAGGTCCACGTAACTCACATATCTCATTTGAATGCGTAAGCAGATGAGTCAGCAACACAGATTATCAGTGCTGAGGGCCTTCACATGCCATAATCTGGCCCTGGCACAATACTGTATTCTTGAAAACTATAGGAGAATAAAAAGTTCCTTACTTCCTGTATCTTCAACTGGTTCAAAAGAGGAAGGAGTACTAGTCTAAGTCAAATTGAACTAAATTCTTAAAAAGCAAGATCTCTGTATTTAGTGTGATTTTCTCACAGACTACGAAGACCAAAGGAATCCCTTGGTGGTGCGAATGGTTAAGTGCCCAACTACTAGCACTTCAAACCCATCCAAAGGCACCTCGGAAGACATGCCTGGTGATCTGCTTCTGAAAGGTCACAGATTTGAAAACCCTACGGGGAAGTTCTAGTCCACACACATGGGGTCACCATGAGTCAGAATGGACTGGACAGCAACTAACAACAGCAATAGTCTTTCTCCTCAGGGTGGTGCAAAAGACTAAAGCATTCAGCTACTAACTGAAAGGTTGGTGGTTTGAATACACCCAGATGCACCTCAGAATCTACTTCAGGAAGATCACAGCCTTGAAGATCCTACGGAACAGGTCTCCTCTGACACACATAGGGTAGCTATGAATTGGAATAGGCACTACGGCAACTAACAACAACAGCAATATGAAGATCAAATAGCCCTGAATTCAGTATCTACATTGTCTTTCTTAGCAGTTACATTCATGACAAAAGTGCTGTTTAACCTCTCTGTGTATCTGTTTTTTAACTTGGAAAACAAGGATTTTATATCATCATCACAAAATACTTGTGACTATTAATGATAAAAGTGTAAAATTACTTAGTATGCTGTTAAGAACACATTGGGCTGTTGTGGGAGGCAGTCCAAGATGGAAGAGTAGCCAGATGCTTCATAATGTCCTTACCAAAAAGACCACAAAAAACAAGTGAATTGGATGTACATGAAAATTTAGTGTCTTAGTCATCCAGTGCTGCTCTAACAGAAATACCATAAGTGGATGGCTTTAACTAAGAGAAGTTTATTCTCTCACAGTCCAGTAGGCTACGAGTCCAAATTCAGGACATCAGCTCCGGGGGAACGCTTTCTCTGTCAGCTTTGGAGGAAGGGCTGTGTCATCAATCTTCCCTTGGTCTGGGAGCTTCTCTGCACAGGAATCTCATGTCCAAAGGATGTACTCTGCTCCTGGCACTGCTTTCTTGGTGGTACAAGGCTCCCATGTGTCTCTGCTCACTTCTGTCTTTTATATTTCAAAAGAGATTGGCTTAAGACACTATCCAATCTTGTATACCTCATCAGTATAACTGCCGCTAATCCATCTTATTAGATCATAGTGAGTGAATTTACAACACATAAGGAAATCATATAAGATTATAAAATGGTACACAATTATACAATACTTGGGAATCATGACCCAGGCAAGTTGACAGATATTTTTGAGGAACACAATTCAAACCATGACAGTTAGGAACCCTAAACATCAAAGACAAGACTGAAGAATCAGACTGAGTGCTAAAGGGAAGGAGAGACAATACAAAATCAGGAGAAACGGAGAATGACAGATCACTGGTGTCCTGCTAGCTGAAACTAAACAGTGCAGATATATTGAGACAAAGCAAGCAGCATTCCCAGCCAAAACACCTATCATCTGGTGCAGCCAAGCAGGAGTGACATTGGGCTCATGTCCAGAGCCAGACAGGAGTGCTTCCTGATCTGTAAAAGTGAAGTGCACCCACCTCACCCACAATGTCCACCCCAGCTCCCTGTGCCAGAAGTAAGCTGACTGGTGGGACACTCCCAATCCCCTTGGCTATCCCACCTCCCCACTCATGATCACAGCTCAGGGGCTCCCATTGTCACCCTGTCCCCTAAGCCAGAACCCAGGATCTGGAGATGTCTGCTCCTTCACTCAACAACTTATGCCTGGGGCCCAAGGTCCTGCACCACCTTCTGCTCCTTCTGGACATCCGCAGGTGCCATGCTTGCTGAGCCAGCACAACATGGCCATATTGAGAGAAAGCAAGCAACATTCCTAGCTGAAGGCCCAGCCCTGGTACAGCCAAGCAGGAGTGACTCTACATCCACAGTCAGAGCCAGGCAGGAATGCTTCTCACTCTACTCACCCCCAACAGTGCCCTGTTAGCCAAACCTGCCTGATGCAGCCATATAGAGATAAAGAAAGAGTAATCAAACTTGCCAAAACCAAGCACAAAAAAAGAATCCAGAGAGCAGCTAGGGAAAAACAAAAAGTCACTTACAAAAGGAAACTAAAAGATTAAGCTATGATTACTTGAGAGAAACCATATAGGCAAGAAGACAATGGAATGACATACATAAAATCTTCCAAAAAAAATTGCCAACCAATAATTATGTAGCCAGCAAAATTATCTCAAAATTGGGACATTTTCAGATAAACAGAAATTAAGGGAATTTGTAAAAAAATACAGACCAAACTTGCAAAAAATATTTAAGGAAGTCCTTCAGATAGGGAACCAACAACAACATCAGACCACTATCTAGGATTAGAACACCAGACAGACCACCCAGATACCAACCCAGATCAAGAATTCTCAAAAATAAAACAAAGCTAAAAGACTGAAAGCAGGGAAACAGAGACATCAATGTGTAAATGACAACAACATCAAAACAAAAAAGAGGAAATAAATGGTGTAGTTATAGAACTTTCATATGGAGAGGAAGTCAAGGTGATATTAAGAAATAAAAGACTATTTTAAACTTAGGAAGATAAAGGTAAATTTCCAGGCAACCACAAAGAAATTTAACAAACTTACCCATCCAAATGAAAGAGAAAAACATAAAGACTCGGTAAACACAAAATCAACAATAACAAAAGAAATTAAAAGAAAATCCACAAACAAAAAGAACTTTGCACAGAAAATTAAGCAAAACAAAGAAATAGTAAGCACCACAGAAAAAAATAGAAAATGATAGCAGTAAACTCATACCTATCAATAATTACACTGAATGTAAACAGATTAAATGAACAAGTAAAGAGACAGAGAGTGGCAGAATGGATTTAAAAAACATGATCCATCAATATGTTGTTTATAAGAGACACACTTTAGACACAAAGACATAAACAAACTAAAACTCAAAGGATGTAAAAAAATATATCAAACAAACAATAATCAAAAAAGAGCAGGAGTGGCTATGTTAATCTCTGATAAAATTGGCTTTAAAATAAAATACAGAATAAAAGATAAGGAAGGAAACTATATAATGATTAAAGGGTCAGTCTACCAGGAGGACGTAACCATAATAAATATATATGCACCCAATAACAAGGATCCAAAATACATAAAACAAACTCTATCAGCATTGAAAAGAGAAATAGACAGTTCCACAATAATTGTAGAAGACTTCACCACACACTTTCAGTGAAGACAGAACATCTAGAAGGAAACTAAGCAAAGATACAGAAGATTGAAATGACACAATCAACCAACTCAAACTCACAGACATATACAGACACTCCACCCAAAAGCAGCAAAGTGTACATTCTTTTCCAATGCACATGAAACATTCTCCACAATAGATCACATTTTAGGCCACAAAGCAAGTCAATAAAATCCAAAACACTGAAATAATACAAAGCATTTTCGCTGATCACAATGCCATAAAAGTAGAAATTAATAATAGGAATAGCAAGGGAAAAAGACCAAAGACATGGAAACTGAACAACACCTTGCTTAAAAACCACTGAGCAATAGAAGAAACCAAGGATGGATTTTAAAAATTCCTAAAATCTAATGAGAATGAAAACACATATTACCAAAATCTTTGGGACACAGCAAAAGCAGTGCTCCAATGTCAATTCAGCAAAGTAGCAGGATACAAGACAAACATATAAAAATCAGTTGGATTCCTCTACATGAACAAAGAGAACTTTGAAAAGGAAAACAGGAAATCAATCCTATTTACAATAGCCTCCCTCCCAAAAAATAAAATACGTAGGACTAAATCTAACCAGGGATGTAAAAGGCCTATACAAAGAAAACTACAGAACACTACAGCAAGAAATGGAAAGAGACCTACATAAATGGAAAAAGATACCATGCTCATGAACAGGAAGACTCAACATTGTGAAAATGTCAATACTACCCAAAATGATCTACAGATACAACACAATGCAGATCCAAAGTCCAACAGCATTCTTTAACAAGATGGAAAAACTAACCACCAACTTTATTTGGAAAGTAGAGTCCCCAGATTAAGTAAAGCACTACTCAAGAAGATGAACAAAGTAGCAGGCCTCACACTACCCACACTATCGGACCTTAAACCTACTATACAACCATGGTCGACAAAACAGTCTGATACTGGTACAACGACAGACACATAGACCAACAGAACAGAATTGAGAACTAAGACATAAATCCACCAATCTATGAGCAGTTGATATGTGACAAAGGGCCAAAGTCCATGAGATGGGGAAAAGACAGTCTCTTTCACAAACAGTGCTGGCAAAACTGGCCGTTCATCTGTAAAAAATGAAACAATACCCATACTTCACACCATACACAAGAACTAACTCAAAAAGGATCAAAGACCTAAATATAAAACCTAAAACTCTGCAGAGCATGGAAGAAAAAATAAAGACAAGTCTAGAGGCCCTACTATATGGTATAAATAAAATATCAAACAACAAAAAATGCATCAACAGCACAAGATGAGCTAGATAAATAAGACCTCCTAAAATTAAACACTTGTGCTCATCAGAAGACTTCTCCAAAAGAGTAAAAAAGAACCTACCAGCTAAGAAATTACGTTTGGCTACAACATATCCAACAAAGGTCTAATATCTAAAACTTTAACACCTCAACAACAAAAGACAAACAACCCAGTTAAAAAATAGGCAAAGGATATGAACAGACACCTCACCCAAGAAGACATTCACACAGTTAACAAACACATGAATAAATGCTTACAGTCATTAGCCATTTGTTGTCGTTAGGTGCCATCCAGTCAGTTCTGACTCATAGTGACCCTATGTACAACAGATCGAAACACTGCCTGGTCGTAGCCATCCTCACAATTGTTATTATGCTTGAGCCAATTGTTACACTCACTGTGTCAGTCCATCTTGTTGAAAGTCTTCCTCTTTTTTGCTGACCCTCTACTTTACGAAGCATGATATCCTTCTCCAGGGACTGGTCCCTCCTGATAACGTATCCAAAGTATGTGAGATGAAGCCTCGCCATCCTTGCTTCTAATGCTCATTCTGGCTGTACTTCTTCTAAGAGATTTATTCGTTCTTCTGGCAGTCTGTGGCACATTTGATATTCTTAGCCAACACCATAATTCAAAGGCATCAATTCTTCTTCTGTCTTCCTTATTCATTGTCCAGTTTTAACATGCATATGAGGCAATTGAAAACACCATGGCTTGGGTCAGGCGCATCTTATTCCTCAAAGCGACATCTTTGCTTTTCAACACTTTAAAGAAGTCTTTTGCAGCAGATTTTCCCAATGCAATGCGTTGTTGGATTTTTTAACTGCTGCTTCCACGGGCATTGATTGTGGATCCAAGCAGAATGAAATCATTGACAACTTCAATATTTGCTTCATTAATCATAATGTTGCTTATTGGTCCCGTTGTGAGAATTTTTGTTTTCTTTATTAGGTGTAATCCATACTAAAGGCTGTAGTCTTTGATCTTCATCAGTAAGTGCTTCATTTTCAGCAAGCAAGGTTGTGTCATCTGCATAATGCAGGCTGTTAATGAGTCTTTCTCCAAACCTGATGCCACATTCTTCTTCATAAAGTCAAGCTTCTTAGATTATTTGCTCAGCATATAGCTTGAATAAGTATGGTGAAAGGATACAACCCTGACTCACATCTTTCCTGATTTAAAGCCACGCAGTATTCCCTTGTTCTCTTTGAATGACTACCTCTTGGTCTATGCACGGCTTCCTCATGAGCACAATTAAGTGTCCTGAAATTCCAATTCTTTGCAATGTCATCCATAATTTTTTACAATCCACACAATGGAATACCTTTGCATCATCAATAAAACACAGGTAAATATCTTTCTGGTATTTTCTGCTTTCAGCCATGATCCATCTGACATCAGCAGTGATATTACTGGTTCACGTCCTCTTCTGAATCCAGCTTGAATTTCTGGCATTACCTTGTCAATGTAGTTCTGCAATCACTTTTGAATAATCTTCAGCAAAATTTTACTTGTAAGTGATATTAATGATATTGTTCAATAATTTCCACATTCTGCTGGATCACCTTTCTTTGGAATGGGTACATATATGGATCTCTTCAAATCAGTTGGCCAGGTGGCTATCTTCCAAAGTTCTTGGCATAGACAAGTGAGCACTTCCAGCCCTGCGTCTGTTTGTTGAAACATCTCAATTGCTATTCCATCAATTCCTGGAGCCTTGTGTTTTACCAATGCCTTCAGTGCAGCTTGGACCTCTTCCTTCAGTACCATTGGTTCTTGATCCTATACTACCTCCTGAAATGGTTGAAGGTCAACCAATTCTTTTTGGTACAGCGACTCTGTGTATTCCTTCCATTGATTCGTCATTAGCATTTACACAGATGCAAATTAAAACCACAATGAGATACTGTCTCATCCAGACACTACTGACACTAATCTAAAAAACAGCAAATAACAAATGTTGGAGTGGTTGTGGAGAGATTGGAACTCTTATACTCTGCTGGTGGGAAGGTTAAATGGTACAACCACTTTGGAAAACAGTATGGTGCTTCCTCAAAAAACTAGAAATTGGAAACACCATATGAGCCAGCAATCCCACTCCTAAAGAAATGAGAACTGTAACACAAATTGACATATACACACCCATGTTCACTGCAGCATTATTCACAATAGCCAAAAGATGAAAATAACCTAAGTGCCCATCAACAGATGAATGGATAAACAAATTGTGGTATATATACATAATGGAATACTAAAAAAACAAACCAAACTCATTGCTGTCTAGTCAATTCCAACTCACAGCGACCCTATAGGAAAAAGTATAACTGCCCACTAGAGTTTTCAAGGAGTGGCTGGTGGATTCAAACTGCCGACATTTTGGTTAGCAGCCAAGCTATTAACCACTGCACCACCAGGGGTCCTGTAACAGAATACTAAGCAAATATAAAGGATAATGATGAATACATGAAACATCTCGCAACATGGATGCATTGGGAGGACATTATGCTGAGTGAAATAAGTCAATCACAAAAGGACAAATATTGTATGAGACCACTACTATAAAGAAACAAGAAAAGGTTTACAAATGGTGGGGGGAACTTTCTTTGATAGTTACTAGGGATGGGGGGGATTATCAAATAGATAGAAGATGTGTTAATTTTGTTGAAGGGAAAGGAAATACACAATATGGGGGAATTCAGCAAAACATGACCAAGGAATGGGAGGACATTGAGAGCAACGCAAGAACAAAGTGCAACAGTGGTAATTTCTATCGCATACACAATCCTGCAACAATAGTATTAACAAACACTTATTTATGAATGGATGCATAACTAGATAGATATGACAAGGAGTGTGGGAGAGTATAAGGGAACACACAATCTACAGATATAGGTTTGGTAGTGGTTATTTCTACATACATAACTGTAGTGATGCATATATATACAATATAGACCACAGAGCACACAAGGGCCATAGTCAGGGCAATTTCTTAGACATAACGAAACACCTCACAGAATAAAGTTCCAAGGCTCGAAGGCGAAGGACTGTAGACTCAGGGTACATCTATGTCAATGGGCACAATGCACTTCATAAAGACAATGTTCTGCATCCTACTTTGGTAAGTAGCGTCTGGGGTCTTAAAAGCTTGTGAACGGCCATCTAAGATACAGCTTTCAGTCTCTCAGTGTCTGGAGCAAAAGAGAATTAATAAAACCAAAGACTCAAGGGAGCAATTAGTCTAAAAGACTAACAGACCACATGAACCACAGCCTACACAACCCCAAGACCAAAGAAACTAGATGGTGCCTAGTTACCACTACTGTCTTCTCTGACTGGGATCACAACAGAGTGTCCCGGACAAAGTGGGAGAAAAATTGCAGAACAAAAAATCAAATTCACAAAAAACTCCAGACTTAATGGTCTGAAAGTGACTAAAGGAACCTCTGAGACTATGGCCCTAAGACATCCTTCTGATCTGGAACTGAATCCATGACCAAAGACAACCTTTCAGCCAAATCACAGACAGGCCCATAAAATAAACAACACCCGAGATGAAGGTTTTCCTTAGAATAATCTGTTATACAAGATCAAAAGGGCAATATTTGCCCAAAAGCAAAGATGAGAAGGCAGGAAGGGGTAGTAATGAAGGACGAAAAGAAACAGGGAAACTAGAACTGAAATGGAGGGAGGGCAGGCACATTGTGGGGACTGGAACAAATGTCATGGAACACTTTGTGTACAAACTATCGAATGGGGAACTAATTTGCTCTGTAAACTTTCACCTAACGAACAATAAAAAAGAAGAAGAAGAATACATTGGCTTCCCAAAGAAAGTAACTTACCCCAATCATCCTCAATAGTCCCTAGTCTGTAGACGTCTGTGCATACCAGAGTATCTGAATTGGATACATAGAAATCTTTGGACATGTTCATTTACTTTGGATTCCAAGTCCACGCAAAACTGTGCATTAATTGGTCACAAATGAGACATGAGCCTCTGGAAAGTATGTTGATGTGGAGCAGAAGCTTGATGAAGATAGCTCATTGGGTCAGGCTGTATTGTTCTGCTTGGATCTGAGATCCATGCTATGAGATTGTCAAGCGCATCACCAAGGCAATATAACCCATACCATAGGGAAACAGCTGGAGGAACACCCCTAGACACTTGCTTTGGTATGAAGTTATCATGGTCAGAGTCAAGGTTATGTTACCAGTAATGGAGAAGACAGGTCTACAAAATACACTAGGTGTCCATGGGGCTTTTTCCATTCTGTCACATGAAAACAAGTGATTGAATAAAAATATAAGCAGCACCAGAGAAACTTGTTGGTGCCCAGCTACCACTGCCTACCTTTCTAATCAGGGCAACAATAGATGGGCCCTGATAGAACGGGAGAAAAATGTGAAACAGAACCTCTAACTCCTGAAACCAAACAAACAAACTTATCAGACTAGTTGAGACTGGAACACTCCCTGAGACTATTGCTCTGAGGTATTCTTCAAACTTTGTACCGAAACTAACCCCTGATGTCACCCTGTAGCTAAATAACAGATTGCTTCACAAAATAATGAATATCACTTGCAAGTACTGTGCCCCTTTAAAAAATCACCTATACGAGACCAAACAGCAAACAATTACTTTAAAACAAAGATGAGAATGTAAAGGGGGAAGGAAACTAGATTACACCCTAACTTCACTTATCGACATGGTTAGGTTCCAAAAACCAGATCGTTATGCAAAATCGGCATTATGCAAAAATGGAGGATGACCACATCAGATCACAAAATGGATGATGACCACATCATTACATAACTGCCAAATCACTTCATTACATAACTACCAAAGTACCTTGTTACATAACTGCCGAATTACATCATTACATAACTGGCAAACCACTGAGATTCATGGTCCAGGCAAGCTGACACATAATGTTAACAGTCACAGCCAGCGTTATTCTAGCTCACACCTCGGTGTTCATTACTGCCAGATGTACATCATTAATGTGTAAAAGAGTCAGATAGTAGATTTTTTACTATTGTCATAAATGCAAAATGTCTTATAAAGAGTCGATAAGTGAGGAGAAGGTATAATGGAAACATAACAACCAGAATGGAATAATGAGAATCTTCACGTATTATGAAGAATGTAAACAATTTTACTCAACAACTTGTGTAGAAATTATTGAATGGGAACCTAAACTGCTGTGTAAACCTTCACCAAAGACCCAATAAAATATTATTTTCCAAAAAATGTAAACAGCGTATTTTATCTCAGAACACATCCACGGTATTCTGTTATCTCATGGTACAACAACAAGATGCACAGGAATCAAAGCCATCAAGAGTCCTCAGAGGGTATATAATCTCTCACCATCTTTGGAGCCTTCTAAAGCACCCAGCATTCTTCTTTTCCAAAGATCTGTATTTTTTCATTTACCAAATGTTGTCTTTATCTCTCCACGGTGTCTCTAAGAATCCTGAAAAAATAAAAGATGATTGTATTTATATAAGTCAGGGAAAAAAAAAAAAAGCACTTTGCCCTCAAGTATATTCTGACTCATAGCAACCCTATAGGAATTCCAAGGAGTGGCTAGTGGATCTGAACTGCTGACCTTTTGATTAGCAGTCGAGCTCTTAATCACTGCACCACCAGGGTTCCGTATAAGTCAGAGGAACCTTCAAATAAATGTTAGCATTTTTTTATCTCTACAAAATAGCCAAAATTACTTACTGTCCGTTCAAAAGAGATCTATCAGTTGAATTGTCTCCAGTAGTGGTATGCACTTGGGACAAAGACCATAAAAAGAGAAGCGAGAAAAGAAAAACTTCTTTTTTTGTTTGTTTGTTTGTTTACAGTGGTAGGAGTCTGGGTTATTTCAGTAATTTTTATTTTTCATACAGCTCTTTGTGTTCAAATAAAAAAAAAAAAGAAACAAATGATAGCTTCTAGTGTTAGACACCATCACCCGTCTGTTAGTTTGTCATACTGTGGTGGCTTGCATGTTGCTATGGTGCTGGAATGTTGCGTGTTGCTATGCCACCAGTATCTCAAATACAGTTAGGGTCACCCATGGTGGACAGGTTTCAGATTAGCTACCAGACTACGACAGACCAGGAAGAAAGGTCTGGCGATCTGTTGTTGTTTCCAGGTGCCATCCAGTCGGTTCCAACTCATACTAACCCTATGTACAACAGAAGGAAACACTGCCCAGTCCAGCACCATCTTCACAATCTTTGCTATGTTTGAGTCCATTGTTGCAGCCACTGTGTCAATCCATGTCGTTAAGGGTCTTCCTGTCTTTTGCTGAACCTCTACCTTACCAATCATGATGTCCTTCTCCAGGGACTGGTCCCCCCTGATCACATGTTCAAAGCACTCGAGAAAAAGTTTGGCCATCTTCACTTCCAAGGAGCACTCTGGCTGTACTTCTTCCAAGACAGACTTGTTCATTCTTCTGGTAGTCCATGGTATATTCAATATTCTTTGCCAACACTGCAATTCAAAGGCATCGATTCTTCTTCTAGTCTTCCTTATTCATTGTCCAGCTTTCCCATAGTTGCACATGAGGCAATTGGAAATATCATGACTTGGGTCAGGTGCACCTTAGTCCTCAAAGTGACATCTTTGCTTTTTAACACTTTAAAGAAGTCTTTTGCAGCAGATTTGCCCAATGCAATACATTGTTTGATTTCTTGACAGCTGCTTCCATGGGCATTGATTGTGGATCCAAGTAAAATAAAATCATTGACAACTTCAATATTTCCTTCATTTATCTTGATGTTGCTTACTGATCCTGGCAATCTACTTCTGAAAAATTGCCAATGAAAACCTTATGGATCACAATAGAACATTGTCTGACTCCCTCGCTTTGAACGTTTTACCAGGAGGAACCAAATCACTGGAGGAGAACATCTTGTTTGGTGAAGTAGAGAGCCAGTGAGGATGAAGGAGACTTTAGGTGCAAAGGATTGACATAACAGCCCAAACGATGGACTTGAACATGCTGGCGATTGTGAGAATTATGCAGAACCAGGTGGCATTTCTTCCTGTTGTACATAAGGTCACCATGATTCAGAGTCAACTCGATGGCTGCTAACATCAACATAGTATGACTTCAGACTCTGTATTGTTTATTTAAAATTCTTAAGGAAAATATCTGACAGGATCAGTTCCCATATTGAGTTGATTTCTAACCCAATCAGTATTAGAGATTTATGATTTAAAATATAGACTCTAGGTAGATACATCAAGTTCTTGTTTCTGAGGTGGTACTGTCACTAAACCATTTCAGTAGACAAAGCTTGTTGTTGTGGTTTCTAGTTGCAGTCCGGTTGATTCCTACACATGGCGACCCTGTGTATGCAGAGTAGAACTGCTCCATTAGGTTTTCAAAGCTGTGACCTTTCAGAAGCAGATCTCCAGGCCTATCTTACAAGGCACCTTCGGGTGGGTTTGAACCTCTAACCTTTCAGCTAGTAGCCATGAGCTTAACCTTTTGTGCCACCCAGAGACTCCTAGACAAAGCCAGAAAGGATATATTTTATATCTACATATATACATAAAATATAATTATTTCTCAGCTTTATCTAACAATGCAAAAACAATTCCAAACTACTCCATCTTATTACCAACACTAAAACTACTCAATAAAATCCACAGCTCTTTTGTAGTGGTTTTGCCCTTCGTTTGCATCTCACTAACCCTGTATAGTCATACAGTTTGGGGATCGTTCATAATTTTTCATTCGATAAGCAATTTAATTAATAATTATTAGAAAAAAAGCTTCTTTTTAAAACTCTACCCATTAGTCTTGGTATGAACAAAGAAATGCAGAATAACTACTTCCCTTTTCTCTTACTGAATATCAACGAAAGCAGTAAAGTGAATGAAAGCAACGAGCCCATGCAAACTCCATTTCAGAAAAACTGGGAGGGTAGATATAATCCTCAGACCCAAAAGTTTCTCATGGGCTGCCAAAAGTATATCAGGTCAGGGTGAAGTGTGACAGAGTTGCAGGTGAAAAAGCATAAAGGAGGCAGGAAACTCTAGAAAAATAATTTCTTGCCTTTGCTAGAAAAAGCTATTGACGTGATAAAACTCCAGACCTTGCATACAAGAGCTGTGTGGTCTGGGGCTGTTGGAGTGGAGACTGTACAAGAGATAAACATGGTAGGGGCAGGAGTGCATTGAAAAGCCCAAAGAATAGAGAAATGGCCCAGTGGTGACAGATTTCAGAAAATACTAACAAAAGTAGACTTTTAGAAAAAACTTTCTGATTATGGTCAGGCGTGGAGTACTCCAACTCATTCTGTGATAACCAATAGAAAGAAGATGGCAGAGGATGGCTACAGAGCACTACAAGAAAACAGATAAGAAAGATCCGCAAGATTTATGAGATAAAGAATGATCAAAAGAAAATCATTCACAAAAATCAAAAACTATTTTAAATAATTGAAACAATCAATAAGTAGGAAGGCACAAATATTTCCTCTATAAAATATGTCTGTCGGGCCAAGGATGGCATCATGCTTAAAGTAGCAGCTAAGGAATGATTCCACGAAAGTCCGGAAAATGGAAAGTGTGCCCTCCACCACTCTTTTTATTAAAATATCAGAAGCATTCATCAATACGACTAGAAAAGATAAAGAAATTAGAAGTAAAATTATTAAAAGGGAGGAGATGAAACTATAAGTAATTGCAAATAATATGATGCCATAAGCAAGCTCGACAAATAATCTGAAAATAGCTATAATATTAAAGTAGGTTGGGGGATAAATAAGGAGCCCTGGTGGCATCTTGGTTACATGCTCGGCTGCTAACCAAAAGGTCAGTGGCTTTAGCCCACAATCTACTCCGGGGGAGAAAGTTGTGGCAGTCTGCTTCTATAAAGATTTACAGCCTTGGAAACCTTATGGGGCAGACAGTGTCCTATAGTGTCACTTTGAGTCAGAATTGACTCTACAGCCCACAACAAAAATAGGGGCATAAATTAATATACCAAAAATCAGCAGTTCTTTTATATAACAGACTATACTAATTAGAATAAATAAAGGAAGAAAATACCAATTACAGGGATCCAATATAATAACTAGAATTAAACTTAAGAGATATTCAAGACCCCTATCATGAATTTCTAACTGCTAATTTTGAAATAATTTTAGACTAAAAGTTCAAAAATAGGACAGAGAATGCACGTATACCCTTCCCCCGATCTTTTCCCTTAATGTTACCAATACTCTCACCTAACCTATAGACCTGATTTGAATTTTGCCAAATTTTCCCTCAATGTGCTTTTTCTTTTCCAACATGTAATCAAAGACCCCCACATTGCATTAGGATGGAGCTCTTTAACAGAGAGAAAAAAGGAAGATGTGGCCATGACTCTTGTCACCAAATTTCTGAAGAAATATCCTGGGGAAATGACTAGATTTGTGCACCCATAAAAGGAGTCCAGGGTTCTTAGATGAGCACTGAATGGGGAGATTCAGTCAACATAAATCTTCTGTGTGGAGCGGCCATCAAAAATGCTCATGTGCTGTAATCCACTTCCACTGACAGAGCCTGAGAGAAAGTAGTTTTTCTCATAACCAGTCATCAGATCCAAACTACAGTCTCCAGAGGTCATGAGCTTTCCATCAGCAGACATATTTCAGCAGAGTGTGGACAACCATTGCCAGAGAGGCTGTAGAGCAAACGTACTTAGTACGTCCATTCATTAAGGTAAGGACGCTCATTTTTCACATCCTCTAAATGGCACGCAATCCTCAAAAGTTTTAAACACCATTATTCTAGTGGGATTACTGGGTGGAGTGGAACAGTTTTTACACGATCTTGAAAAATATTAACTATAAAATGTGAGCGATTGTTTTATTTACTGTCATTGTTATAAGAAAGGAAAACAAGTTTCAAAAATAGCATTTTGTATGCAAAAACAAAAGGCAACAATGGCAATTTCTATAGCATAGACAATCCTGCAACAATAGTATTAACAAACACTAATTTATGAATGGATACATAGCTAGATAAATATGACAAGAGATGTGAGAGGGTGTAAGGAAACACACCCATCTGCAGATACAAGTTTAGTGGTGGATATTTCTACATAGATAACTGTAGATGATGTTTATATGTCAATACAGACAATAGAACACACAAAGGCCACAGTCAGGGCAACTTCTTAGACATAACCAAACACTTCACAGGACTAAGTTTCAGGGTGAAGGATCATAGGTCAGGGGACATTCTCCGCCAATTGGCACAACATAGTACATAAAGACAAAGCTCTGCATCCTACTTTGGTAAGTATCGTCTGGGATCTTAAAAGCTTGCAAACAGCCATCTAAGATAGAGCTTTTGGTCTCTTACCTTGCAGAGCAAAAGAGAATTAAGAAAGCCAAAGACTCAAGGGAGCAAACAGTCCAAAGGACTAATGGACCATGTGAACCACAGCCTACATGACCACAAGACCAGAAAAACTAGATGGTGCCCTGCTACCACTACCAACCAATTTGACTGGGATGAGAACAGAGGGTCCTGGACAAAGTGGGAGAAAAACTGCAGAACAAAAAACAAATTCACAGAAAGAAACCCAGACTTACTTGTCTGATAGAGACTGAAGGAACACCAGAGACTATGGCCCTAAGACACCCTTCAGAACTGGAATTAAAGCCATTACTGGAGACCATCTTTCAGCGAAACCATAGACAAGCCCATAAAATAAACAACAGCACTCAAGGGGAACACATTCCTTAGAACAACCTGTTATATGAGATCAAAAGGGCAACATTGGCCTAAAAGCAAAGAAGAGAAGGTAGGAAGGGGTAGCAATGCAGGATGAAAGGAAAGGAGGAAATTAGGACAGAAATGGGAGAAGGGCAGACACATTGTGGGGAATGGAACCAATGTCATGGAACACTTTGTGTACATACTATTGAATGGGAAATTAATTTGCTCTGTAAGCCTTCACGTAATGCACAAGTAAAAAAATTATTTTAAAAAATAGCATCTTGTGAAATCCACGGACTTACCTCCACCCAGCTTGCTCTCTCTCCTTGCTCTCTTCCCCCCTCGCTGAAGGTTATGCACATCAGATATAGTGGCAGCAGCAGGAGTGCTAGGGAATCCCCAATCAAATTTTGGTTCCGAGGTAGAGAATATGCCGTCACACACGCTCCAAGTGGATATGGAAAGGTTTATTACTTGATAATGAGGCTTTCTTGGGAGAGCAGGGTGGCTACTAACCTGGTCTGAAAACAACATGACCAAACAAGGAACAGAAACTGAAGGGAGGATTTTACAGTAATTAGAGGGTAGGGCAAGGGTGAGAGTTCCTCTGCTCGGGCAGGGGCTCCCCGGGTCTGAAGTCCAAGGCACCAAAGTAGAAAGCACCTATACTTTTTTATCAACTTTCCTGGATGTGGGGCTGTAAAAATGGCATGGCGGGGACATTTGACCTCCTCTCACTTCACAAGGAGGAGGATCAAGATCAACAGCCCAAGGCTGATTGCTATGCAGGTCAGACAAGCCTCCACCCTGCAGCCTTTTTACCAACTCTGACACCAACCCTCCTTCCAACAGCACGCTCTGCTTCTCAGCTGGGTCCAATTATTCTTTGCAGTGACCACACAGAACTCACAGACTTAAGGGATTTATTGAGGAAGTAATAGGTTACAGTTCAGGTTCAGGAACGCTCAGGATACAGTTCTTCCATCCAGACAGTCTGTTCTCAGCCGTGCTCGAAGGCAGGTCTCTTTCTGGCCAACAGCCCCTCAGCCTGGCCTCTGCCCTACTCCAGCAAGTGTTGCAAAGCTCTTTTAGCACTGCTGGTAAGTGCCTAGAGGCACCCTACTCAGCCAGTAAGCTTCAGCCCCAAGGGGCTCAGCTCTAGCTCTGTGGGTCAGGAAACCTAGCTCCAGCAAGTGTCCAGAGGCACCTCACTTTACCAGCAAGCCTCCTGCCTGAAAGTGCTCAGCTTTACTGCCCATAGGGCCAAGAAGCCCACTAGGCCTTCTCCTGCCGGTCTCCTGCTGATCTCCTGGTTCTGCTGCCGCTATTTCTCTGCCACTGCTTCTCACCATCTCCGGTGTTACAGCTGTCTTTCTCTGTCCCAGTTCTGATGCCTCTGCTACCTCTCTCTGTCTTCCATGTTATAACTCACTCTTCTCTGTGTGACTCTTGGGTCTAGGAGGTCTCAGGGCAGGGATCCTGGGTCCAATGGATGAGTTCCACTCCTAGCTAATCTTTCTTGGTGGTAGTAGGTACCCCCTGCTTTTGGATTGACTCTCTTTTAAGCCTCTCTCTTTTCTAGCACTGAGTCTTTACAGAAGACACGTCCAAAGTAAGCAAGATGAAATCTTGCCAATATCATTTCTAAGGAGCATTCTGGTTGTATTTCTTCTAATATTGATTTGTTTGTTCTTGTAGCAGACCGTGGTATATTCAATATTCTTCACCAACACCACAATTATGAATGTATCAATTCTTCTTCTGTTTTCCTTTTTCATTGTCCATATGTATTGCCTTCACATGTATATGAGATGATTGAAAAGATCCTGGCTTGGGTCAAGCACACCTTAGTCATCAAAGAGACACCTTTACTTTTTAAAACTTTAAAGAGGCCTTTTGACTTCTTGACTGGTGCTTCCATGAGTATTTATTGTGATCAAGTAAAATGAAGTCCTTGACAACTTCACTTTTTTTTTTCCATTTTACCATAATGTTGTTTATCAGTCCAGTTGTGAGGATTTTCATTTTCTTTACATTCAGGTCTAACTCATAGTGAAGGCTCTAGTTTTTGACCTTCGTCAGTAAGGGGTTCAAGTTCTCTTCATTTTTGGCAAGTAAGGTTCTCTCATCTACATGCCACAGGTTATTAATGAGTCTTGCTCCAATACTGATGTCATATTCTTTCTCATATAGTCCAGCTTCTTAAATTATTTGTTCAGCATACAGATTGAATGTTGTTGTTAGGAGCTGTCCAGTTGATTTTGACTCATAGAGATCCTACATACAACAGAACCAAAAACTGCCCAGTCCTGAGCCATCCTCACAATCGTTGCTATCTTTGAGCCCATTGTTGCAACCACTGTGTCAATCCATCTCACAAAATTTTGCCAATTTTAAACCATACGGTATCCTCTTGTTCTGTTTGAATGACTTCCTCTTGATCCATGTACATGTTCTGCATGAGCCCAATTAGTTGTTCTGGAGTTCCCATCCTCAAAATGTTATTCATAATATGTTATGATTCATTGAGTTGTGTGCCTTTGAGGAGTTAATGAAACACTGGTAAACATCTTCCTGGTATTTTCTGCTTTTGGCTAAGATCCATCTCACATCATGAATGATATCTTTCATTCTACATGTTCCTCTGAATCTGGCTTGAACTTCTGGAGGTTCCCTATTGATGTATGGCAGCAGTCATTTTTCATTATCTTCAGCAATATTTTCCTAGCCTGTGATATTAATGCTATTGTGTGATAATTTCTGCATTCCATTTGATTGTCTTTCTTTGGGATAGGCATGAATATAACTCTCCCAGTCAGTTGGCCAAATTTCTTAACACAGACAAGTAAATCCTTCTTGAGTTGCATACATTTGTTGAATCATCTCACTTGGTAATCTGTCAATCTCATCAATGCTCTCAGTGCAGCTTGAACTTCTTCCCCAGTGCCAGCAGTTATTGATCATATGTTACCTCCTGAAATGTTTTACCATTAGCCAATTCTTTTTGGTATAGTGAATCTGTGTATTCCATCCATCTTCTTTTGATGTTTCCTGTGGCCATACTAATATCAAAAGAAAAACATTTTTAAGTAAAAAATTTTTATGAAAGAAAAAGAAAAACATTATATATGGATGAACAGTTCATTTCATCAGGAAGATATAACATATATAAACTTACGTACACCTAAAAATAGAGCCCCAAAATAAATGGAACAAACATTGACAGAAATGAATGAAAAATTAACATTTCTCCAATAATAGTTAGGGACTTTAATATACCACTTTTGATAATGGATAGAATATTTAGACAGATGATAATAAGGAAATAGACACCACATCAATAGGACAAAGGGGGAAAAACCCACATGATCATCTCAATTGACACAGAAAAGGCATTTGACAAAATCCAACAACCTTTCATAATTTAAAAAAAAAAAAACTCAGAAAACAAGGAATAGAAGAGAAATTCCTATATATGATAAAGGGCATTTATGAGAAATTCACAGCTATTATCATACCAATGGAGAATGACTGAAAGCTTTCCTTCCCCCTAAAGCTTTCAAGAACAAGACAAGGATGTCTGCTTTCACCACTGTTATTCAGCATTGTACTGGAAGTTTTAGCATGATCAATTAGGCAAGAAAAAGAAGAAATAAGAAGCCTCCAATAGAAAAGGAAGAAATAAAACTAGCATTATTTGCATGTGACAGGATCCTGTATATAGAAAATCTCAATGACTCTAAAAGAAAGGTACTAGACCTCATGCACAAATTCAGCAAAGTTGCAGGGTACCCATCAACACACAAATATCAGTTGTGCTTCTGTACACCAGATATGAACAATATAAAAAAGAAATTAAGAACACAATTCCATTTTGTGTGCATGGCTGTCTTTTTTTTTTCCTTAACCTTTCTTTTTTTTTTTTGTACTTTAGATGAAGGTTGCCAACCCCATGACATGTCAACACTCTCCCCTTCTCGACCTTGGGTTCCCCATTACCACCTTTCCTGTCCCCTCCTGTCTTCTTGTCTTTGCCCCTGGGCTGGTGTGCCCATTTACTCTCGTTTTGTTTTATGAGACAGTCTAATCTTTGGCTGAAGGGTGACCCTCAGGAGTGACTTCATTACTGAGTTATAAGGTGTCCAGGGGCCATATTGTCAGAATTTTTCCAGTAAGTCTGGTCTTTTTTTTGGGGGGGTGGGGGTGGGGGGAGTTAGAATTTTGTTCTACATTTTTCTGTCCTGGACCCTCTACTGTGATCCCTGTCAGAGCAGTCGGTGGAAGTAGCTGGGCACCATCTAGTTGTGCTGAACTCAGGTTGATGGAGGCTGTGGTAGTTGTGGTCCATTAGTCCTTTGGACTAATCTTTCCCTTGTGTCTTTGGTATTCTTCCTTCTTCCTTTCTCCAGATAGGGTGGGACAAGTGGAGTATCTTAGGTGGACGTTCACAAGCTTTAAAGTCCCCAGATGCTACTTACCAAAGTAGAATGTAGACCATTTTCTTTATAAGCTATGTTATACCAATTGAACTAGATGTTCACTGAGACCCTGGTCCCCACAGCCCTCAGCCCAGTATTTTTGTCCTTCAGGGAGTTTGGATGTGTCTATGGAGCTTCCATGACCTTTGGACAAGTTGAACTGGCTTTCTCAGTATTGTGTACTGTCTTAGCCTTTACCAAAGTTACCACTTTTCTATTGTCTAGTTAGTGTTTTTCCCCAGCACCCCTCTGCTCCCTTGTAACCATCAAAGATTGTTTCTTTTTGTGTGTAAACCTTTTCATGAGTTCCTATAGTAGTGGTCTCATACAATACTTGTCCTTTCGTGATTGACTTATTTCATTCAGCATAGTGCCCTTCAGATTTAGCCGTGTTGTGAGATGCTTCACAGAGTCATCACTGTTCTTTATTGTTGCATAGTATTCCATTGTGTGTATGTACCATAGTTTGTTTATCCATTCATCTTTGATGGGCACCTAGATTGTTTCCATCTTTTTGCTATCGTGAAGAATGCTGCAGTGAACATGGGTGTGCATGTGTCTATTTGTGTGATGGCTCTTATTTCTCTAGCATATATTCCTACGAGTGAGATTGCTGGATCATATGGTATTTCTATTTCTAGTTTTTTAAGGAAGTGCCATATCGTTTTCCAAAATGGTTATACCAATTTGCATTCCCACCAGCAGTGCATAAAACTTCCAATCTCCTCGAAACCTCTCCAACATTTGTTATTTTCTGTTTTTTTGATTCGTGCCAGTAATGCTGGGGTGAGATGATATCTCATTCTGGTTTTGATTTGCTTTCCTCTAATGTCTAGTTATTGCAAGCATTTCCTCATGTATCTGTTAGCCACTTGATTGTCTTCTTTGGTGGAGTGCCTGTTCACAACCTTTGCCCATTATTAATTGGATTAATTGTCTTTTAAACAATTCCATTTATAATAGCATCTAAAATAATAGAATACCTAGGACTAAATATAAGCAAGGAGGTGAAAGACTTGGACATGAAAAACGGTAGAACATTGCTTAAAGAAATTAAAGAAGACCTAAATAAATGGAAAGACATACCATGTTTGTATACTGGAACTTAACATTGCTAAGATGTCAGTATTATCCAAAGCAATCTACAGTTTCAAGGAAATTCCCTTAAATTCATATAAAATTGCAAGTAGTCCCCAAGAGTGAAAAGAAGACACGTTGGAGGACTCACACTTCCTGATACCAAAACTTACTACAAAGATACACCAATCAAAAGAGTGTGGTACTGGCATAAGCATAGACATATAGATCAATGGAATAAATTGAGAGTCCAGATATAAACCCACATATCTATGGGAAACAGATTGTCAACAAGATCAGTAAGTCCATTCAATGAGGAAAACATAGTATCTTCAACAAATGGTGCTGGGACAACTGGATTTCCACATGCAAAAGAACGAAGTTAAGCCCCTTACCCTCGAAATACACAAAAATTAACTCAAAATGAATCAAAGACCTAATATAAAAGGTTAATATACAAAACTTCTAGAAGAAAACATGGAGTTAAATCTTCAAGACTTTGTATTTGGCAATATATTCTGAAATGTGATACCAAAAGCACAAATAACAAAAGAAAAAAATAGATAAATAGGTCTTCATTAAAATTAAAAATTTTTGTGCATCAAAGAACATTATCAAACACGACACTATAGTCAGAAGCACCATGCCATCCCTCCGCAGCAAAGATCAGAAAAACTAAGTCAGAGTCACACATCAATCCTGAAACCCTAAGCATCAAATGAAGAGATAAAGAACTCAGCCAAGCACCAAATGGAAAAAGAAACTGAACAGAGAGTGAGGAGAGATACATGCAGAGGTTCCCTATCAGCTACCACAGCACAGATCCACCATCCTGGACTCCTATCAGAGGCCAGCAATTAGGGGGTACAAGAAAGCAGCTTTACAGAGCTTCCAGCAGGAGATAGAATAACTGGTAACCAGTGATATAGGCTTTCCCACCCTCCACTCTTCTTCACCCCCATGTAGCCTCCTCTGCTTCCTGCAGCCACAGTCTCTTGGCCAGGAAGCACCAGCTTCACCCTAGTGTCACTTGGATTCCACCTGCCTGCACTGGCGGGCTCCCTGAGTGACTTTTGTTGGCTGCTGGTGTTGCTTTTTTCTGCTTCTTGAGATTTCTTCCTTACCTCTCACCACCTCCCCCTCCTTTCACTCAAATACTTGGCTCCGTGCGCCATCTTTGCTTCTTCCTGAAAGGCCGCAAAACACGCTAGACTGTGAAACTGCTTCCCCATACGTGCCACCACACTGGTGGAACCCCCAGGGCTTTTTTGTTTGTTTGTTTGTTTGCTCTGATTTGTTCTGTTTTGATTTATTTGTTTTTTTTCTTTTTCTTTTCTCGGCTTGGAAGCCCCTTCTAGTCGGGCAGTACTGTGCAGCTTGGAAGTTACTCCCTTACTCTCTGCAGACGCACAGGGACATCACTAGGGGGCATTTCATTTTTCTTGTTTTTGTTTTCTTTTTGGTTTTTTTTCTTGTGTTTCTTTGTTTTCTTCTCTCTCTTGTTCCCTTTTCTTCTTTCTTCATTTCCAGTTTCTCGATTTATTCATTTTTTTTTTTTGCCCTTTTTCTTCTTTTTATTTTTGTTTTTCCCCATTTCTCAGTCTCTCATCTCTCCACTGCAATAGCAAGCTCCCTCAGCACTCTTTTTTGTTTTGTCTATGTTTTTGTCTCCTGTTCCCCTCTCCTCTCTCTCATCTTTCCCATACCCATCTTAGCTCCACACATCACAATCTACTTCCTCCTTCCTGTCTACCTGCACTGTGCACTGAACATCACACTCCCAAGCAGCACAGGCACGGCCTACTGGAACCTGCCCTGCACTGATTCCCGGTCTGCACTGTCAGCCCTGGTACATGCCACAAACAACCCATCCCAGCAACTCCCCTTCAGCTGGACCTGCCCTGCTGTACCATATCTAAGTGACTGACCCTGCCCATTGGAGAAGGAGGTGAAAAGTATTGTGCCCACAGATGAGCAAACAACAAAGAACACACAGCCCACCTGCTCAGACATAACCAAATAAAACAAAAAACAGGACAAAACAAACAAATCTACAATCAATAAATGAAGAAAATAACCACTGAATGCCCCAAAGACAGCAGACAACATAAAAATATTTACAAAAACAGGACAGGATGGTTCCAGTAGGTGTCCAAAATAAAACACCAGATGACCTTCCAGTAGAAGAAAAGGCTCTAGACCTAACTGACTGGGAATTTAAATTTCTAACATTCAGAATTATCCAAGACTTGAAGCAAAAATCAGACAAAAATGAGGAAAAATAGACAAATTCATGGAAAATACAGACAAAAAAATGGAAGCTTTCAAGAAAATAATACAGGAACAAAATGCTAAAATAGATTCACAACTAGAAATCATACAAAGACAACAATTAGAAATCCAAAAGATAAACAACAAGATTTCAGAAATGGACAGTGTCATAGAAGGGCTGAGGAGCAGGTTTGAAAAGATGGAAGATAGGATCAGCGAAATTGAAGACAAACACTTGGATACAACTCTGTTTGAGGAAAATTCAGAAAAAAGAACAAAGAAATAGGAAGAAACCCTGAGAAGATGATCATTAAAGAATTGCTGACAGAAAACTTCCCCAATATCATGAGAGATGAAAAGCTGACCATCCAAGAAGCTCAACTAACCCCATATAGGATAGACCCCAAAAGAATATCACCAAGGCATATCATAATCACACTTGCTAAAACCAAAGACAAAGAATCCTGAGAGTATCTCGAGAAAAACAAAAAAGTCACATACAGAGGAGAAACAATAAGACTAAGCTTGGATTATCTGGCAGAAACCATGCAGGCAAGAAGGTAATGGGTTGACATATAGAAAACCTTGAAAGAAAAAAATTGCCAGTCAAGAATAATATATCCTGAAAAACTCTCGTTCAGATATGATGGTGAAATTAGGTCATTTCCAGATAAACAGAAATTAAGGGACTATGTAAAAACCAAACCAAACTTACAAGACTTATTAAAGAGAGTCCTTCGATCTGAGAACAAACAACATCAGACCACAGGCTGAATATAGGACTGAGGATTGTACTAGCCAGATACCAACCTAGGAAATGAACTCTTAAGGACTATGCAAAACCAGAAGAATTACAACAGGGAACCAGAGAGGTTAATCTTTAAATGACAACAACAACAGAACAATAGAAGACAGAATAAACCGTGTAGGTATAGAACCTTCTAATGGAGAGGAAGGCAAGACAATACCAAGTAATAATAGACTGATTCAAATCTAGAAGAAAAGGATAAATTTCAAGGTAACCATAAAGAAAGTTAACAAACCTACTCATCAAAATAAAGAAGAAAAACATAATCTCAGTAAAAACAAAACTTACAAAAACAGAATAAATGAAAAAAAAAATCTACAGACAAAAGGAACTCAGCCCAGGAGAGTAAGAGGAACAAAGAAAACGTCAGCACCACAAAAAATAAAAATAAAAATAAAAAGTACTACAAACGCAATCCCACTCCTAGGAATATATCCTAGAGGAATAAGAGCCGTCACACAAATAGACATATGCACACCCATATTCACAGCTGCACTGTTTACAATAGCAAAAAGATGGAAACAACCTAGATGCCCATCAACAGATGAATGGATAAACAAACTATGGTACACACACACAATGGCATATTATGCAAAGATAAAGAACAATGATAAATCTGTGAAGCATCTCATAACATGGATGAAACTGGAGGACATTATGCTGAGTGAAATAAGTCAATCACAAAAGGATAAATATTGTATGAGACCTCTACTGTAAAACCTTATGTAAAAGTTTACACACAAAAAGAAACAATCTTTGTTGGTTACGAGGGATGGGAGGGGTGAGGGGGAACTAACTAGACAATAGATATGTGGTAACTTTGGTGAAGGGTAAGACAGTATACAATATTGGGGAAGCCAGCACAACTTGTACAAGGAGAGGTCATGGAAGCTCCATAGACACTTCCAAACTCCCTGAGGGACTGAACTGCTGGGCAGAGCGCTGTGGGGACCATGGTCTCAGGGAACATCTAGCTCAATTGGCATAACAGTTTATAAAGACAATGGTCTACATTCTACCTTGGTGAGTAGCGTCTGCGGTCTTAAAAGCCTGTGAGCAGCCATCTAAGATACTCCACTGGTCTCAACACTTCGGGAGCGAGGGAGAATGAAGAGAACAAGATAAAAGGAAAAGATTAGTCCAAAGGACTAATGGACCACAGCTACCATGGCCTCCACCAGACTGAGTCCAGTACAGCTAAATGGTGCCTGACTACCACCACTGACTGCTCTGACCGGGATCACAATACTGGGTCCGGGACAGAGCTGGAAAAGGATGTAGAACAAAATTCTTACTCACAAAAAACCGACTAGATTTACTGGCCTGACAGACTGGAGAAACCCCAGGAGTATGGCCACCCAGATACCCTTTTAGCTCAGTGGTGAGGTCATTCCCGAAGTTCACCATTCAGCCAGGGATTGGACAGCCTCATAAAATGGGTTTAATGAAGCACAGTAGTCCAGGGGCAAAGACTAGAAGGCAGGAGGGGACAGGAAAGCTGGTGATAGGGAATCCAAGGTTGAGAAGGGACTGTGCTGACATGTCGTGGGGTTGTTAACCATTGTCATAGGGCAATATGTGTATTAACTGTTTAATGAGAAACTATTTGTTCTGCAAACCTTCATCTAAGGTACAAAAAAAAAAAAAAAAGAATTATCTATGTGAGATCAAATGGACAACGGCAACTCAAAAGTTTTGATGGGAGCCTAGGGGGCAGTGAGTTGAAGATAATGGTGATGGAATAATTTGGAAAAGAATAGTGAGAATAGCAGAACAACTGGAAGAATGTAATCAGTGTTACTGTTACTGAATTGCACATGTAGAAACTTTGAAATGGTGTAACTTTGGCTGTGTATATTTTCACCAGAAAAAAGGTCCTCCAAGGTCGAGAAGGGAGGCTGTTGACATGTCGTGGGGTTGTTTACCAATGTCATAAAACAATATGTGTACTTACTGTTTAATGAGAAACTATTTGTTCTGTAAACCTTCATCTAAAGTACATTTAAAAAAAAGAAAAAGAGGGAAAAAAAGAACATTATCAAGAAATTGAAAAGGTAACTGACAGAATGGGAGAAAATATTTGGAAACCATATATCTGATAAGAATTTAGTATCCAGAATACATAAAGAATTCCTACAACTCAACAGCAAAAAGACAAACAACCCAGTAGAAAACAGGGCAAAGGATTTGAATACGCTTTTCTCCGAAGAAGATATTCAGTCATCCGATAATCACATGAAACAATGCTCAACATCATTAGAAGGAGGCACAGCAAGCTCAGTTGGAAAGGGAGGTTGTTCTCTGAGTGCAGCTCTGGGGCCAGGTCACATAAAGTCCTGGAGTAATTTCTATCAGCTGAGTGAGAACCAACTTCTGATCCCTTTTCTAGACCCTGAAGTTTACTTTTTTATGTAGTTCAACTTGGGAAAATGTACATCCTCAGATGGTGCCTTTGCACTCTTAATTAATAAACTGAATACGTTTACCAGAAGTCATTCTGCATCTGGGAGAGTCATTTGTTGCTGCTCTGGGAGCATCAAAATGATCCACAGTAAACAAGGTCATTGGGACAGCAGGTGACAAGGTGATCCGTGTCCACTGAGAGAAGTCTTGCCATCTCTTCCCTGATATACAGTCCTGACCACGAGACTCAGCCTTTCTGAGATGTCTCACCTTCTTGGGGAAGCTAACTGTCTTCTGTAAGTACTCCACCGTGTCCTGCCTTGAGAATAAGAGGGAAGTACAGAGACTTTTTTTCAGATTTCCTTTTCTCCTTCTGTGCTTCCTCACAGAGACTTCTTTTATTCCCCCAGATTTCTTCTTCTATTAGTTTTCTGATTTGACATATCTAAATTTTGTCTTCCTTCATTTTGATCATCACTATTTCTCACGTCTCCTCTTCTGATGTATGCTGTTTTCACTTTCTTCCTCCTTTTATTTCTCTTATTCTTTAGCTACTCTTCACTGCTCTCCAAATCTCTTTCATTGCCTTCAGTCAACGTAGGTTCTTTTTATAACCACACTGTTCTCTTTTCATTGTATTTTAACCTGTTTTTGCTTTATTACTAACAACTATTTTAAAACTCTGTATAATTCCATATATTGACATATCTCCCATAGTTTACTCTTTTCTTCAATCTCGCTTCTCAATTGTCTGTATCTTAATTGATATGTGTTTGCATTTGGTATAATTTTCCTCTCAGTTTTATTTCACTGCTGGCTTTTCCACATTACTGCTGTACTCGCTTTTGTTTTCCTCTGCCCCGTTCTGTTTTTTAAAATGACACAATTTATTTCAATTTATTCTACACTCATTGTCATTTATAAGTGCTTCCATCACATTTAAGTTAATTTACAGCATCATTTCCTGTTACAGGTTTTACGCAACTGATTCATTCATGGTGGTGTTGATTCCTAGCTTCTCCATGTCTTTATGCTATTTAAATGGGATCTTTTTTTAAAGTACAGGTTTAAAACTAGTTTAAGCTGGTGAACACACATTCATATAAGTATTCTATTGACTTTTATTTCAGCAACCCTGAAAAATCTCTTAATAATTCTAATGATTAAGCCAATTATTCTGTAGATTTTCTTCCTCAAAATTATATAATTTGCAAGTCATTAAAAAATAATGTTCTTCTCTTTCCTATTATTATACATTTTACTTTCTTTCTTTACTATAAAGCCTAAGTACTCCAAAAACACGAGGGGTAGAAGTGGTGATAATAGACATTTTTTTCTTATTTCTAATCTCTAAGGAAAAGCTTTCAATATTTAACTTTTAAAATGACATTTACTGTTGACATTTTGTAGATATTTTCATCAGGGTAAGATTATTCCATTCTATTGCTACTTTGCTAAGAATTTTTAATTATGAATATATGTTGATTTTTATCAAATGATTTATGCGTCTTTTGAGGTGATCACATATTTTTGCTCTTTTGATCTAATAGTGTGATTAATCATACAGACGAGATTTCTCATGTTCAACTCACCTTGCATCCTTAGGATAATTCTCTGGGTCAGTTACTGGATTTAGTTTACATATTGTGGAATCAGTTTTACAATTACTTTTATAGGTTCTTGTAATAGATAGTCTTGTAATTTTCATTTTCATATTACCCTTGTAAAGTTTTGTTACCAAGATTGTACCAACCTCATAATATGATTAATGGCACGCTCCCACTATTTCTCTCCTTGGGAAGTGTTTGTAGACATTTTTTATATCTGTTGTATTTGGGGATTTCTTATGGAATAATATTTGCCCACTATCCAGTTTCATCATTGGGAGCACGGCACATTTATGACCTTCTGTTAGCCTAATACACTTTGTGTAAGTTAAGCTTATACGTGCCTCAGTAATGTCCTTATGCAGCAAGGTGGGAAGTCTCTGGGTCAGAGAGCCAAAACGACAGCAGCACCTCAGGTCCTTACAAGTACAGGGTTTTATCTTATCTCTGGTGGCATGGTAGTTAAGCGGTTCAACCCTACCAGCCACTCAGAGGGAGAAAGATGTGTCAGTCTGCTTCCATAAAGATTATAGCCTTAGAAACCCTCTGGGGAAGTTCTACTCTGTCCTGTAGGGTTACGATGAGTCAGAATCAACTCAACAGCAATGGGTTTGGGGTTTTTTTGGTTTATGGCTAAAAGGTGTTGGGTGCAATTTTGAGGGATATGGAAAACAGGCAGTCTTGAGGATAAGAATCTGCTTGTTTTGACTGTTTTAAAAACGACTGGTTGTGTACAAATTTGAGTTTGGTGTTCTTGGACTTTTTTGGGCTAATGAGCCTCAGCTGGTATAAGAAGTAAACAACACAGGGCCCTTATACAGAGGCTGTCTTTGCTCATTTATATAACACTATCCACATGGCAGAAAGAAGTCTGAATTACATAAAGACCTACGGGAATTATGAGATTGAGTGGATGATAAAGTTATTGAAAGAGACTGGATTGTAAAGGGAGGGTTGTGAAGTGAGGAGAGATGACTAAAGGCAGAATTCTGGTTGATATTAAGGAGGGAGAGAAGGCCCATTCTTAGTGAACTTGGCAGGGAATAAATGGTAAAGATGCTTGAAGATGAACCTGAAAACTGTCATGCCATAGAATTAACAGTATGGCACATTTTCAAGAATGAGAGTATGTCAACAATTGTCAACTCTATCAAGTATCACATTTTCAAACAAATCAAGATCACAAAAACTAAATTATAAAGTCATTAAAAAACAAATGTGATAATGGAGAAATAAGATCTCCCACATCATTGATGTTCAATATTTGGGTCCCTCTTCCACCTCTACCATATATAATGAGACTATTATAGCTCTAGTAGGGTTGGATGTTAGAGTAGAGGCTTGTGGCGAAAGAAGAGAACACAGTTCAGTAAGTTTAGTATACTGTAACAGACTCTTTCAGTATAAAAAAAGGGTACACATTGAATTCACTAGAGGTCTATGAAGCAAAGAAGGATTGTGTTTTAGATGACAGCAACAACTGGCTGGGTGGAAAAATGAGTTTTAGAGAGGACGATGTAGTAAATGACTGAAGATTCAATAAATATAAGTGAGGTAATAACCTTATGAATTTGAATGTCAACCTTAATGAATGTCCTACTCTTGTATGCTGCCTACATTTGTATATCTAAATATAATAAAATAAAATGTTCAGAGCAAACTGTGGATTTTATATATATTATAGTTAGCAAGATATAAGTTGTTAGATCAGGCTTTCTCAACCTTGGCATGATTGCCATTTTGAATCAGAAAATCACTTGTTGTGGGGGCTGTCCTGTGCACTGGAGAATGTTTAACAGTATCTTTGTCCTCTACCATTAGATGCTTGTCATGGATTGAATTATGTCCCCCAAAAAAACGTGTGTATCAATTTGGCTGGGCCATGATTTCTGGTATTGTGTGACTTTCCTATATGTTGTAGATCATGCCTCTGTGATGTTAATGAGGAAGGATGGGCGGCAGTTGTGTTAGTGAGCCAGGACTCAATCTACAAGATTGGACTGTGTCTTGAGGCAATCTCTTTTGAGACATAAAAGAGAGAAGCCAGCAGAGAGACAGGGGGACCTCATGTAACCAAGAAAGCAGTGCCAGGAGAAGAGCGTGTCCCTTGGACACAGGGTCCCTGTGCTGAGAAGCTCCTAGTCCAGGGGAAGATTGATGAGAAGGCCAACAGAGAGAGAAAGGATTCCCCTGGAGCTGATGTCTTGAATTTGGACTTTTAGCCTACTTTACTGTGAAGAAATAAATTTCTCTTTGTTAAAACCATCCACTTGTGATATTTCTGTTATAGCAACACTAGATGACTAAGGCAATGCCAGCAGTATCCCATCCAGTTGTGAGAACCAAAAATGTCTCCAGACATGGACAATTCTCCCATGGTAAGTGTGGAAACATGGCCCCCATTGAAAACTTCTGTGGTAGGTTAATGTTTAAAACGAGGACATTTTTCTCTGTATAATTGTGTAATTCAGTGAAAACTCTCAAAAACTTTTCATTTGCAAATGCTACCGTTTACTCCTTGTAAGTACAGCTTTCTATAGAAAAGTCATAAAATGCCTTATAAGTTGCAGATTTGCTTTTCTATAGGTCAACATGTCCTGGTCAACGTCCTAGAATAAAGGATATTAGAATTCGAATTCCAGGGTCTTCATGAAATCTAATCCTGTTCTTTAGGGTTCGCAAGAATTCATGGAATCCAGCCTCTGGAAGTGTCATATCTGGGCCTGAAATACACAAGAGTCAAACATTTCAACATCTTCCTCTTAAACTGAACTGTTCACCATTAATTTCTTCCACAAACTCAATTATTGTTAACTTTCACATTCTAATGTATTTTGCATTTCATGTGAATCGTGTTCAACTAATTAAAATATGTAAAAAGCTATGAAGATGATGATTCTCAGTGACACAACTTTGGCATTTTCTTCATATCTCAGCTTTGTATTGGGTTCATAGGGAACTCACTGCTCCTCACATTATATATGTACACTTTCTTAGTTCAACCTCACCTAAAGAAGCCTATAGATATGATTGTTGTACACTTGACATTTGCCAATGGTATGACCATCATGTTCAGGCTGATTCCAGATATAATGGCATCCTTCGGAGTAAGAGAGTTTATGGACAATGTTGATTGTAAGGTAGTGTTATACATTTACAGACTGACCCGGGGTCTTTCTATTTGTAACACCTCCTTCCTGAGTGCATTTCAAGGCGTTAGTATCAGCTTCAGTAATTCTAAATGGGCATGGCTTAAATACAAAATCTCCACATGTATTTTTCCCTCTTTCCTTTTCTTCTGGATCATCAATATGTTGATCTATATCAGGATCATCATAAGTGTTCAAGCCAATAAAGATTTCACTGTTGTTGGGTCTGGGTATCATCTTGTATACTGTAAATGTAAGCAGTTTGAATATGACTTTTCAGTGGCATGTGTAAGTGCCATGACGATTCGAGATCTGCTCTTTGTGGGCCTCATGATCTGGACCAGTGTCTACATGGTGAATGTTCTCTTCAGACACCACAGGAGAGTCCACTACCTCCACAGCACCAGCCTCTCTTCTCAGCCATCTCCTGAAAACAAAGCCACCCAAAGCATTCTTTGTCTGGTAAGATGTTTTGTTTTCTTTCATTTCTGAAATAACTGTCTCTCTGTTTATTCAACTTATGGACCTCAGGAAAACCCAGAACTGGAGAGAATTACTGGATTCATTTCATCAGGTTACCCAACCATCTGCTGTTTTGTGTTGTTGAAAAATAATAGAATTGTTTCCAAATTTACTTCTTCCCTTTCAAAGATAGGAATTACCTTTTCTCCAAAAATACTCAATGGCTAATCCAATACTCCTGGAGGTTCCTCTGGTAGTCTGTCTTGGAGGAAGTACAACCAGAATACTCCTTTGAAGTGAGGACTTACTTTGGACATGTCATCAGGAAGGACCAGTCCCTGGAGAAGGACATCACGCTTGGTAAAGTAGAGGGTCAGCGAAAAAGAAGAAGACCCTCAAAGAGATGGACTGTTGCAGTGGCTGCAACAATGGGCTCAAACTTAGCAATGATTGTGAGGATGGCACAGGACGAGGCAGCGTTTCATTCTGTTGTACATAGGGTTGCTATGAGTCAGAACTGACTCAACCACACCTAACAACAGTAATGATCAAATACCCCAATTTCCTTCTGCAATAGAGGACTCTGTATAATGATTTACATCAGATTTTTTAAAAAGCCATGATATTTGAAATAATTATAGTTTAATATTTTTAATAAACTTTATTTTTTAGAACAGCTTTAGATGTAAAGAAAAATTGTGCAGAAAGTACAGAGAGTTCCCATACATCCCATTTCTCCCCTGCACACTGATTCTCTTATTATTAACTTCTTGCATTCCCAAAGTGGATTTTTAGTTTAATTTTGAGCCCCTATTAAACTAAGATTAAATTTTGGTAAAGTTTATCAGTACGTATCTATTCTATGTCTGCCTTGAGCACTGTGCTCTTCTAAGATTTATCTATGTGGGATCAGATTGGTAACAGCAACCCAAAAGGTTAGATAGGAACCTTAAGGGGCAGTGAGTTTATGTTAATGAGGGAGGAATAACTCAGAAAAAGAAGGGTGAGTATGGTTGTACAACACAAAGAATGTAATCACTGTCTCTGAATTGTCCATGTAGAAATTGTTGAGTTGGTGTATGTTCTGTGGTACATATTCTCAACAACAACAACAAAAATAAAATAAATAATATTAAAAAATACGTATCCATTGTATTTAATTATTTCAAGGCATACAAACAAGTTTCAGAAGAATTAATAAAATACGTAACTACGTATTAACACTAAAATTATGCAAACTAATATAGTCTGAATTTTTTATTGGGGAACATACACACACTGAGGAATGAAGGTAAAAATAAAAAAAAGAGACACATATAATTAGGGATAGTTGTTACTTTTGTGAGATACGGAAAATGTACACAAAAGGCTTCAGCTGCAATTGTAATGCTTTAAATCTTAAGTTCTGGAATATGAATTTTTAAAAAATATTATTTACATAAATTTTATAAATCTTAAATATATTATGCTGGGTTTAAAGGAGTAAAATCATGTTTCTTGTTCTTATGTATGCAAAATTAAGTTCCAAATTTTGATAATTTATATACCTCAATTTTAGTTTAGATTCATATGCTCATGCTCCCTCAAAATGCCCAGTACGGTGCACCTATTCATTGACAAAATAAAAAAGTTTATGAAAACATAGTATTGGAGAAGATGTGAATCAGCTAGAAATTTTGAACATCATAGGTCAGAGTGAAAGTGTCAATAACTGCTGTTGAAAACAATTTCCCATTACCTGTTATAATTGATTTTCTCCATAATGTAAAGACCAGCAATTCCACTCACAGGTGGTTTAGCTAGACTATTATCTGAAAATAAAATGATATTTTCTCAAAATCATATATATCGCTAATATAACAAAATGATATAACATTTTAAACTTGTATATATGTACTAAAAAGTTCTCAGAATATACAGCAAAATTTGACATAAAAATAAAGACACAATAAATCTACCTTTATAATGGAAGATTTTAACACACTTTTCATAATGCATTAGGAAAGAAAGAGACATAGACAATATAAAAAACAAAATTGAGAAACTTATCCTAATGCACAAACAGATCACCCCACTCAACTAACAAAGGATGTGAATACATTTGTAGACAAACATGGACCATTTACAAATTGAGCATATCCTCATATTGCTTTAAGAAATTTTACAGAATTCAAAAAATGATAGAGCAGATTCTCAGAATTCAATGCATTGGAGTGAGTAATCAATTAAAAAAGAACTCAAAAATATTCATATAAATAGTCACAGTCTTACATAATCTACTGACAAAAAAGGAAATCATAATGATAATGATAAATCGTTTGAACCGAATGATAAAAAAAATCTCAGACAATGAACATGTGAGATACAAGAAAACATTATTTAATGGGGAATACATTGCCTGAAATACACATATGGAAAAAAATTATGTTGAGTGCCAAAAACGTAAGCATTGATGTGAAGAAGTCTGAAAAAGAGCAGCCATTACACCAAATAAATAGGAAAAAAGAAACTGAATTAACATCAGAGAACAAATCAACTGTCGGGGTCAACAAAGCAAAAAGCTGTTTCATCAGACCATGAACAAAACAAACCAACCTATGGTGAGATGCATCTAGAGAAACAGAGGGCAAAAACAACTAAAATTAGGACCAAGGAAGAGAAACTGTAGAAATTATACCTACAATACAAAGATATTATGAATAACTTCATGCCAAATATTTAAAAACACAAAAAAGAGCAAAATTTCTAGAAAAATTATAACACATATAAAAAAATAGTCTCAAGAAAAAAAACAGAACTGATTAGTCTTATAACCTTTTAAGAATGTAACCACTAGATTAAAAATAAATTAACCAAAAATAAAGATTTTCTTTTATGCGTTCTAAAAGACTTCCAAAGACAGAATAGTCCCAGTTTTACAATACTCTTCCACAGAGGAGATAAAGAGTAATCATCCACCTAATTTTCATACAGGATTTGAGAAACTTGATGCTGTAACTCATAAGTGACAAAACTAGAAAGAAAACGTTTATAGGACAATCACACTCATAATCCAAGTTGCAAAAATCTAAACAATATATTAGAAAGAAAATTCCTGTAACATATACATAAAAGAAATTGATCATGTATGTCTTAGTCATCTAGTGCTGCTATAACAGAAATACCACAAGTGGATGGCTTCAACAAACAGAAGTTTATTCTCTTACAGTCTAGTAGGCTTGAAGTCCAGATTCAGGGCATCAGCTCCAGGAGAAGTCTTTCTCTCTCTGTCAACTCTGGAGGAAAGTCCTTTTCATCAATCTTTCCTGGGACTAGGAACTTCTCGGCACAGGGACCCTGGATCCAAAGGATGTGCTCTTCCTCTGGCACTACTTTCTTGGTAGTATGAGGTCCATGTCTCTCTGCTTGCTTCTCTCTTTTATATCTCAAAAGAGATTGACTGGAAATACAACCTAATCTTGTAGATTGAGTCCTGCCTCATTAACATCATAGAGGTAGGATTTACTACACATAGGAAAATCACATCAAATGACAAAATGGTGGACAATCACAGAATACTGGGGATCATGGCCTGGCCAAGTTGACATACATTTTGTGGGGGCACAATTAAATCCACGACAATGTACAAGTTGAATTTGTCACTAGAATTCAAGGTTAATTTAACAGTCCATTTTCAATCGGTTTCAATTTCAAATCCAGGAAGGTGGGTCCTTGTCCGGCACGCTCAGACTTGCCAATAATCTGGACACCAGTCTTTGAGAAAGAGAAAGTAACTTTATTGCAATGCGCAGAGCAAGGAGCCAGGAGGAAGATCCTCAGATCTGACTCCCTGAGCTACAGGGAAGCAGGGCTTATATGTGATTTGGGCAGGAAGATGGCAGCTGTGCAGGTGTACTAGGGAGGGAAAATTCTAGAAGGCAGCCAGGAAACAGGAGGTGACGCAGTTCTCGTTGGACCTCTTGCTTTGGAATAGGGTCCTGGTGATGATTTTCTTCTGATTCCTTCCACCTGTTGCCGAGTGCGCTGTTGCAGTCCATTAGCAGTCACAGCTGGCCCTTCTGTGCATGCAGGGTGGGCCAAATCTGGCTTGGGCTAGTTTAAGGAATAATGGAAATTTCCTGGCATTCATAGGGTCAGGTTACAAATCCATGAATTACACTATGGCTGAACAAATTAATGATCTTATTCTTAGAAAATATGCCCAGGAATATTTAAGAGTAAAGCACCATGGTGTCTTCAGCTTACTCTCCAACGGTTTCTACATATTGAAAGAGAAAGAGAGAACAAAGTAGGAAAAATATAACCACTTGATGAATCAGAGTGAATGATATACAAGTGTTGTTGTACAAATCTTTCACCTTTTACATCAATTTGAAAAATTATGTCAAAAGAAAATTTATCCATAAGGTCACATAATGTAAGATCATATGAATAGATTAAAGAAGATAGATCTTATGATCACCTAAATAAATGCAAAAAGAAGGTCTGCAATTTTAAAAATTCTTAATGATTAAAAAATAAACTATCAGTGAATCAGAAGCAAAGGAAATCCTTTGTAATTTGATAAAACTCTCTCTTCAAAAAAACCTAAAGAAAACATTCATATTAATAAACTTTGAATACCTTCATTTGAAGATCATGAAGAAGACGAAGATACCCAATTTCCCCTCTTACAGTCACCATTTTACTGGAAGCTATAGACGTTTCAGTAAGGTGAGACAAAGTAATAACAAACAGAAGTGACAAAAAACCAATTTACACTGAAAGTAATTACCAATAAGCAAGAAATTACTTCCACTATTTTGCTATCTGCTTTCTGCATGTTTTATATCTTTTTTCTCTCTCATTTTCTCCATTATTGCCTTCTTCTGTCTTTAGCTGTTTTTTTGTAGTGTACCATTGTAATATTCTAATACTAGTAGCACCAGACCTCACCTACCTTCAGGAGGAGGAAAGAGAATCACCATCAGCACAAAGACGATTAGTATGTGGTGGAGTTCAGACATACCTCCACGCTTCTAACCTTTTGCCCATTCTGCTGCCAGCCATCCCTCCCACGGCACTCTCTACTTCTCTTCTGGGTTCAATAATCCATTGCAATGGCCACACAGGACTCAGTGACCATACGTACAGTTAAGAGATTTATTAAGGAAGTAACAGGATAAAACTCAAGATCAGGATCAACAGGCTACAAGTCGGAATCAGGGTCAGGAAGCATGTAGGCAAAATCTAGGAGGCTCCCCTGAAGTGGAGAGCACATCCCTCCCTTCTTCAGTGCAGGACAGCTCTCTCAGCTCCCCTTAGCCGTGCAAGCAAGCAGGCCCTTATCTCTTCCAAGCATGACTCCTCTGGGCTGTGCAGGCCTCCTCTCAGCTCCCTCCAGACAGGCATCTTGACGGTGCACACCCACTCTCAGCCATGCAGGCCTCCTCTGAACCCCCTCAGAACAGGCCTCCTCTTTGCCCAGTCAGGACAGGCCTCTCAGGCTTGCAGGCCTACTCTTGTCCCCTTCAGGACAGGGCTTCTCTTGGCCTACACACCCACTCTCAGCCACGTAGGCCCCTCTGCCATCAGCCCCCTGCCGACGGCCTCTCCACTGCTAACTCATCCAGCTCATAGCCAATGTAGCAGGTTTGTTCAGCTCTCTCTTAGCTGCATTCCTAGTAGCAAGTTTCTGCCATCACCACCAACTCTGCCGCAGGGTCCCTTCCAGGCCTCTTGCTGTCTTCAGTGCTACTCCCTTGACCCATGTTACAGCTCTTTTAGGAGGTTCCTCACCTCCTCTGTCTCTGCTTCTTCTCTCTTCTTGCCTCTATTGCCTTTCCTCCTTTCTGCTTCTGTTTTGAAACCTCTGTGGGGATGGCTGCTTATATAAGGAAACTCCTGGTCAATTTCAAGGTATAACCCTGCTGGCAGGACCACAAACTGATGGATCCCCTCAGTGGACAATAGTCACTTCATTATCGTCTATCCTGTCCGTTTGTCTACTGTGGTGGCTTGCCTGTTGCTGTGATACTGGAAGCTTTGCCACCAGTATTTCAAATACTAGCAGGGTCATCATTGGTGGACAGGTTTCAGCTGAGCTTCCAGGCTAAGAAAGATTGGGAAGAAGGACCTGGTAGTCTACCTCTCAAAAAATTGCCAGTGAAAACCTTATGAATAGCAGCAGAACATTGTCTGATATAGTGCTGGAAGATGAGCATCTCAGGTTGGAAGACACTCAAAAGACTACTGGGGAAGAGCTGCCTCTTTAAAGTAGAGTCGACCTTAATGACAAAGATGGAGTCAAGCTTTCGGGAACTTCATTTGCTGATGTGGCAAGACTCAAAATGAGAAGAAACAGCTGCAAACATACATTAATAATCGGAACATGGAATGTACGAAGTATGAATCTAGGAAAACTGGAAGTAGTCAGAAATGAAATGGAACACATAAACATCAATATCTTAGGCATTAGTGAGCTGAAATGGACAGAGATTGACCATTTTGAATGGACAGTCATATGGTCTACTATGGCAGGAATAACAAATTGAAGAGGAAAGGCATCACGTTCATTGTCAAAAAGAACATTTCAAGATCTATCCTGAAGTACATCACTGACAGTAATAGGATAATATCCAACGTCTACAAGGAAGACCCATTAATACGACTATTATTCAAACTTACACACCAACCTTTAAGGTCAAAGGTGAAAAAATTGAAGATTTTTACCAACTCCTGCAATCTGAAATTGATCAAACATATGATTGAGACACATTGATAATTAACTGGTGATTGGAATGCGAAAAACGGAAACCAAGAAGAAGGATTGGTAGTTGGAAAACATGACTTTGGTGATAGAAATGACCCCAGCGATCGCATGATAGAATTTTGTAAGACCAACGAGTTCTTCATTGCAAATACTTTTTCACAACAACATAAAGGGCGACTACACTTGCGGACTTCACCAGATGGAATACACAGGAATCAAATCGACTACATCTGTGGAAAGAGACAATAGAGAAGCTCAATATCATAAGTCAACAAGGCCAGGGGCCAACTGTGGAACAGATCATCAATTGCTCACATGCAAATTCAAGTTGAAGTTGAAGAAAATTAAACAAGTCCACAAAAGCCAACATATGACCTTGAGTACATCCCACCTGAATTTAGAGACTATCTCAAGACTAGATTTGACACACTGAACACTAATGACTGAAGACCAGATGATTTGTGGAATGACATTACACATGAAGAAAGCAATAGGTCATTAAAAAGACAAGAAAGAAAGAAAAGACCAAAAGAGATGTCAGAAAAGACTGAAACCTGCTCTTGAATGTAGAGTAGCTAATGCAAAAGGAAGAAATGATGAAGTAAAAGAGTTGAACAGAAGATTTCAAATGGCAGCTCGAGAAGACAAAGTATTATAATGAAACATGAAAAGACCTGGAGATAGAAAACCAAAAGGGAAGAACTAGCTCGGCATTTCTCAAGATGAAGAACTAAAGAAAAAATTCAAGCCTCGAGTTGCAATATTGCAGAATTCTACGGGGAAAATCTTAAATGATGTAAAACCAAACAACAACAAAACTCATTGCCCAAAGTCAATTCCAACTCATAGAGACCCTATAGGAGAGAGTAGAAATGCTCCATAGGGTTTCCAAGGAGCAGCTGGTGGACTCAAACTGCCAACCTTTTGGTTAGCAGCTGTAGCTCTTAACCACTGCACCAACAGGTCTCCTAAATGATGCAGGAAGCATCAAAAGAAGATGGAAGGAATACACAGAGTCACTCTACCAAAAAGAACTGGTTGACGTTCAACCATTTCAGGAGGTAACATATGATAAATACCAATGGTACTCAAGGAAGAGGTCCAAGCTGCACTGAAGGCACTGGTGAAAAACAAGACTCCAGGAATTGACAGAACACCAGTTGAGATGTTTCAACAAATGGATGCAGTGCTGGAAGTGTTCACTCATCTATGCCAAGAAATCTGGAAGACAGCTACCTGGCCAACTGACGGGAAAAGGTCCATATTTGTACACATTCCAAGGAAAGGTGATCCAACAGAATGTGGAAATTATCGAACAATATTATTAATATCACACACAAGTAAAATTTTGCTGAAGATCATTCAAAAGCAGTTGCAGCAGTACATTGACAGGGAACTGCCAGAAATTCAAATCGGATTCAGAAGAGGATGTCGAACAATGGATATCATTGCTGATGTCAGATGGATTATGGCTGAAAGCAGAGAATGCCAGAAAGATGTTTACCTGTGTTTTATTGACTATGCAAAGGCCTTTGACTGTGTGGAACATAACAAATTATGGAAACATTGCAAAGAATGAGAATTCCAGAACACTTCATTGTTCTCATGAGGAACCTGTACATAGACCAAGAGGCAGTCCTTCAGACAGAACAAAGAGATACTGTGTGGTTTAAAGCCAAAAAAGGCTTTAATGGTAAAAATGGTAAGGCTTTAATGGTAAAAATGATGACAAAGAAGAAATGGAAGTTACTATTGCGAAGTCTTATAATATAGGTAAAGTGGTATATTATTTGAAGATTGCTGTGTTATTGTTAGGTGCCATCGAGTTGGTTTTGACTCATAGTTAACCTATGTACAACAGAACGAAACACAGCCAGCGCCTGCACCATCCTCACAATTGTTGCTATGTTTGAGACCATTGTTGCAGACACTGTGTCGATCCATCTCGTTGAGGGTCTTTCTCTCTTTCACTGACCCACAACTTTACCAAGCACGATGTCCTTCTCCAGGGACTTGTCTCTCCTGATAACATGTCCAAAGTATGTGAGACAAAATCATGCAATCTTTCCTTCTAAGGAGGATTCTGACTTTATTTCTTCCAAGACAGAATTGTTTGTTCTTCTGCCAGTCCGTGGTACATTCAATACTCGTTGATAACACCATAATTCAAAGGCATCAATTCTTCTTCAGCCATCCTTATTCATTGTTCAGTTTTCGCATGCATAAGACACAATTGAAAGTACCATGGCTTGGGTCAGGTGCACCTTAGTCCTTGAGGTGACATCTTTGCTTTTGAACACTTCAAAGAGGTCTTTTGTAGCAGATTTGCCCAATGTAATATGTCATTTGATTTCTTGACTGCTGCTTCCTTGGGCATTGATTGTAGATCCAAGTAAAATGAAATCCTTGACAACTGCAATCATTTTTTCAGTTTATTATGAGGTTACTTATTGGTCCAGATGTAAAGATTTCTGTTTTCTTTATGTTAGGTGCAATCCATACTGAAGTACGTAGTCTTTCGTCTTCATCAGTAAGTGCTTCAAGTCCTCTTCACTTGCAGCAAGCAAGATTGTGTTATCTGCATATTTCAAGTTGTCAATTTGTCTTCCTCCAGTCTCAATGCTGTGTTCTTCTTCATATTGTCTGGCTTCTTGGATTATTTGCTCAGCATACAGATTGAATAGGAATGGTGAAAAGAAACAACCTTGACACACACTTTTTCTAACTTTAAACCATGCAGTATCTCCTTGTTCTGTTTGAACAACTGCCTCTTGGTCTAAGTACAGGTTCCACATGAGCACAATTAAGTGTTCTGGAATTCCCAGTCTTTGCAATGTTATCCATAATTTGTTATGATCCCCATAGACAAATACCTTTGCAAAGTCAATAAAACACAGGTAAATATCTTTCTGGTATTCTCTGCTTTCAGCCAAGATCCATCTGACATTAGCAATGATGTCCTTTGTTCCACATCCACTTCTGAATCCAGATGGCCATGGACTGGCAGCACTACCCCCACACACACACTATGCAATCTAGCAGACAGGGGTACAGCCTCCATCTGAGCACCTTCGGGCAACCAACAGCCCCCTGCTTTGCCCACCACATTGCCCCAACTGCAAAGACAGAACTATGCCTGGTCCAAACACCCCTACACGGCTCTGCATGCCCAGGACTGTACGAGAGAATCTACACAGCAAACACTCAGTGACCAACAACAGCACAGTCACCTGCACCCTGACCAACTGGTAAGTGGCGGAGCATACACACAACCAACCTAACGACCAGGGAGAACATCCCCTGCAGCCAATGCCAGGTGACCAGCAGGACAGATTCATTGCCTCACTGAAAACATTATGTACCTCTTCAGCACACCCAAAAGATCAGTGAACAGATGCCAGGGCTCACACATCTAGTAACTGCTCCAACCACCTGAAAACAGGAGGTGAGAGCTTCCACGAGGCCAGATTAACAACCAGCGTAGCACACATGCTCAGCCTACTTGGACTTATCAAACAAAACAAAACAAAAATTCAGGACATTGTAAACAAAAATACAATAAATGAATAAATAAATATAACAACAACTTATTGATGCTTCAGAGACAACAGTCAATATCAAATCACATAAAGAAGCAGGAGAAGATGGCTACAGCAAGTGACCAAAATAAAGAACCAGAAAACTTTACGGAGAAAGATAAAGCAATGGAACTACCTGATAAAGAATTCAAAAGACTAATAATATACAGAGCTCTCCAAGAGATCAAGAATGACATCAGAGAAAACACAGAACAAACCAAGGAACACACAGACAAAAGCAATAGAAGAAATCAGGAAAGCAATACAAGAACAAAATGACAGAATAAACAGGCTGCTAGGAACCATGAGAAAACAGCAACTAGAAATCCAAAAGATAAATAATAAAATATCAGAATTAGACAACTCAATAGACAAACATAGGTGCAGAATTGAGACCGTGGAAGTCAAAATCAGTGAGCTTGATGATAAATCCCTTGACACTAATTTGTCTGAGGAAAAATCAGAAGAAAATAATGAAGAAAACCTAAGAATTATGTGGGATACTATCAAGAGGAAAAATCTATGAGTGATCGTAGTACCGGAATGGGTGAGGGATGGGAATAACAGAAAACACAGAGAGAATTGTCCAAGATTTTCCAGCAGAAAACTTCCCTAATCTTATGAAAGACGAGAAGATATCTATCCAAGATGCTCAATGAACCCCATACAGGATAGAATCCAAAAGAAAGTCACCAAGACACATCATAATCAAACTTGCCAAAACCGAAGACAAAGAAAGAATCCTGAGACCAGCTAGGGATAAATGAAAAGTCATCTACAAAGGAGAACCAATAAGACTAAGCTCTGATTACTCAGCAGAAACCATGCAGGGAAGAAGGCAATGGGATGACATACATAAAGCCTTGGAGGAAAAAACTTGCCAGCCAAGAATTATATATCCAGCAATGTATCTCAAATACAATGGTGAAATTAAGTCATTTCCAGATAAACAGAAATTAAGGGAATACATAAAAACCAGACCAAAATTACATGAAATATTAAAAGGAGTCCTCTGGTTGGAAAACCAATACCATCAGACAACAATTCAAGACTAAGACACAGTGTAGATCAACCAGATAACCCAGACAGGGAATTCACAAAAACAAAACAAAGTTAAAAGGTTGAAAATAGGGAACCAGAGACTTCAATATGTAAACAAAGACAATGTCAAAACAAAAAAAGGGAATAAAGGTGTACTCACAGAACTTCCATATACAGAGGAAGTCAAGGAGATATCAAGAAATAAAAGACTGATTTAAACTTAGAAAACTAGGGGTAAACTTCAAGGTAAACACAAAGGAAGCTAACAAACCTACCCATAAAAATAAAAAAAAGAAAAACATAAAGACTCAGTAAACACAAAATCAATAATAATCAAAGAGATGAAAAGAAAATCTATACACAAAAAGAACTCAGCACAGAAAATTAAGCAAAACAAAGAAATCATCAACACCACAAAAAAAATGACAGCAGTAAACTCATAGTTATCAATAATTACACTGAATATAAATGGTCTAAATGCACTAGTAAAGAGACAGAGAGTAGCAGAATGGATTTTAAAAAAATTATCCATCTATATGCTCTCCACAAGAGACATACCTTAGAGTTAAAGACATAAACAAACTAAAACTTAAAAGGTGGAAAAAACATATCAGGATAACAATAAACAAAAAAGAGAAGAAGTTGCAATATTTTTCTCCGATAAAATAGACTTCAAAGCAAAATCCACCATAAAGGATGAGGAAGGACCCTATGTAATTAAATGGACAACACACCAGGAGGACATAACCATAATAAATACATATGCATCCAATGACAGTGCTCCAAAATGCGCTAAAGAAACTTTAACAGCATTGAAAAGAGGAATAGACAGTTCCACAATAGTAGGAGACTTCAACACACAACTTTCCCCAAAGAACAGAACATCTGGAAAGTAATTCAATAAAGATACAGAAGATCTAAATGCCACAAGCAACAAACTCGATCTCATAGACATAGACAAAACATTCCACCCAACAGCAACAAAGTATACATTCTTTTCTAATGCACATGGAACAGTCTCCACAATAGACCACATTTTAGGCCACAAAGCAAACCTTAACAAAACCCAAAATATCTGAATAATGCAAAGCATTTTCTCTGATCATAATGCCATAAAAGTAGAAATCAATAACAGAAACAGCAAGGTAAAAAGAAAATCAGTTAGATGGAAACTGAACAACACTTTGCTTATAAACTACTGGGTAATAGAAGAAACCAAGGATAGAATTTTAAAAATTCGTAGAATCAAAGGAGAAAGAAAACACATCTTACCAAAACTTTTGGGACACAGCAAAAGCAGTGCTTACATGTCAATTTATAACAATAAGCGCACACACTAAAAAAGAAGAAGGCCAATATCAGAACATTAACCCTACAACTAGAACTAATAGAAAGACAGCAGCAAAAGAAGCCCTCAGCACCAGAAGAAAGGAAACAATAAAGAAAAGAAAAATGAAGAAACCCTGAGAATGATGTGGGATGCAATCAAAAGCAAAAATTTCCATGTGATTATAGTTCCAGAACAGGAGGAGAAAATGGAAAACACAGAGAGGATCACTGAAAAATTGTTGACAGAAAACTTCCTCAATATCATGAAAGATGCAAAGCAGACCATCCAAGAAGCTCAAGGAACCCCATATATAATAGACCCCAAAACAAAATCACCACAACATATCATAATCACACTCACTAAAGACAAAGACAAAGAAAGAATCCTGAGAGCAGCTCATGAAAAATGAAAAGCCACACACAAAGGGGAAACAATAAGACTAAGCTCTGATTACTTGGCAGAAACCACACAGGCAAGAAGGCAATGGGATGACATATAAAAAATCTTGAAAGAAAGAAACTGCCAACCGAGAATAATATATCCTGCAAAACTCTAGCTTAGACATGATGGTGAAATTAGGTCATTTCCGGATAAACAGAAATTAAGGGAATACGTAAAAACCAAACCACACTTACAAGAATTATTAAAGGGAGTCCTGGGGTTAGAGAACCAACAACATCAGACAATAACCTGAATCTACCACATAAGACAACATCAGCCAGATACCAACCTAGATAATGAACTCTCAAAGATAAAACAAAACTAAAAAATTTACAACAAGGAACCAGAGAGGTCAATCTGTAAATGACAACCATGTCAGAACAGTAAAAGTGGGAATAAGTGGTGTAGGTATAGAATTATCAAAGTAGAGAAAGTCAAGGCATTATCAAGTAATAAAAGACACTTTAAACTTAGGAAGATAGAGGTAAATTTCAAGGCAACCACAAAGAAAGTTAACAAAACTACTCATCAAAATAAAGAAGAAAAACTTAAAGTCTCAGTAAACACAAAAGAAGAAACAAAAAAATCCACAAGCAAAAGGAATTCAGCACAGAAGAGTAAGGGGAACAAAGAAAATGTTAGCACCATAAAATGACAGCAATAAACTTACACATATCAATAATCACACTGAATGTAAATGGCCTGAATGCACCTGTAAAGAGAGAATGACAGAATGGATTAAAAAAACAAGACCCGTCAATATGCTGTCTACAGGAGACACATTACAGAAACAAAGACATACATTTATCAAAAATCAAAACGTGGAAAAAAATACATCAAGCAAACAGCTACCAAAAAAGAGCAGAAGTGGCAATACTAATCTCAGATTAAATAGACTTTAAAACAAAATATACCATAAAAGACAAAGAAGGGCATTATGTAATAATTAAAGGGACAATCCACCATGAAAACATAACCATAATTAATATCTACGCACCCAATGACAGGGCTCCAAAATAAAACAAACTCTAATGACCCTAAACAGAGAAATCGATAGTTCCACAATAGTAGTAGGAAACTTCAACACACCACTCTCAGTAAAGGAGAGAGCTTCTACAAAGAAACTCAACAAAGATACAGAAAAATAAAAGTCCACAATCAACCAACTTGACCTCATAGACATATATAGAACACCACCCAACAGTAACAAAATACACATTCTTTTCCAACATACATGGAACGTTCTCCAGAAGACCACATCTTAGGCCACAAAGCAACCTTCAACAAAATCCAGAGCACTGAGATAAATACAAAGTAACTTCTCTTATCACAATGCCATGAAAGTAGAAATTAACAACAGGAAGAGCAAGGGAAAAAAATCAAATACATGGAAACTGAATAACACCTTGACTAAAAACCACTGGGTAATAGAAGAAATCAAAGATGGGATCAAAAAATCCCTAGAATGAAACAAGAATGAAAACACATCATACCAAAATCTTTGGGACACAGCAAAGGCAGTGCTCAGAGGTCAATTTATAGCAATAGATGCACACATCAAAAAAAAAAAGAAAGGGGCAAAATCAAACCATTAGCTACACAACTCAAACAAATGGAAAGAGAACAGTAAAAGAAGCCCACAGCCACCAGAAGAAAGGAAATAATAAAGATTAGAGCAGAAATAAATGAAAAAGAGAATAGAAAAACAATAGAAAGAATTAACAAAACCAAGAGTTCGACAACAAAAGCGACACCATTGGCCAAATTGACAAAAGAAAAACAGGAGAGGATGCAGATAATCCAAATAAGAAACGAGTGGGGAAGATTACAAAAGATCCAACTGAAATAAAAAGGATCATAACAGATTACTACAAAAAACTATACTCCAACAAATTTGAAAACCTAGAGAAAATGGACACATTTCTAGAAACACATTACCTACCCAAACTAACACAAACTGAAGTTGAATATGTGAAAAGACCTATATCAAGAGAAGAGATTGAAAAGGTAATAAAAAAAAAAAAATCCCAGCAAAAAAAAGAGGCCCTGGCCCAGATGGCTTCACTGGAGAATTCTACCGAACATTCAGAGAAGAGCTTCTACCAGTACTACTCAAAATATTTCAGAACATAGAAATGGAAGGGATACTTTCAAATTCATTTATGAAGCCAGAATAACACTGATACCAAAACCAGGCAAAGAAACCACAAAAAAAAACGAAATCACAAGCCAATATCTCTCATGAATATAGATGCAAAAATTCTCAACAAAATTCTAGCCAATGGAATTCAGCATCATATCAAAAAAAATAATAATACACCACAACCAAGTGGAATTCATACCAGGTATGCAAGGATGGTTCAACATTAGAATATCAATCAACATAATTCACCACATAAATAAAAGAAAATCAAAGAATCACATGATCGTCTCAATCAATGCAGAAAAGCCATTTGACAAAGTCTAACACTCATTCCTGACAAAAACTCTCAATAAAATAGGTATAGAATAGGTATGCATAATAAAGAGTATCTATGCAAAACCAACAGCCAACATCATTCTTAATGGGCAGAGGCTGAAAACATTCCCCTTCAGAACAGGAAAAAGACAAGGATGCCCTTTATCACCACTTCTATTTAACATTGTGCTGGAAGTCCTAGCTACAGCCATAAGGCAAGAAAAAGAAATAAAGGGCATCGAAACTGGTAAGGAAAAGAAAAACTGTCGCTATTTGAGAATGGTATCATAAGATACATAGAAAACTCAAAAGATTCCGCGAGAAAACTACTGAAACTAATAGAAAGATTCAGCAGAGTAGCAGGATAGAAGATATACAAAAATCAGTTGGCTTCATATACACCAATGAAGAGAACTACGTAAAGGAAATCGGGAAAACAATACCACTTATAATTGCCCCTAAAAAATAAAATAAATAGGAATAAATCTAACCAGGGGTGTGAAAGACCTATACAAAGAAAACTACAAAACACTACTGCAAGAAACCAAAACAGACCTACATAAATGGGAAAACATACCATGCTCATGGATAGGTAGACTCAACATTGTGAAAATGTCAATTCTACCCAAAGCAATCTACAAATACAATGCAATCTCAATCCAAATACCAAAGGCATTCTTTAAAGAGCTGGAAAAACTAATCATTAACTTATATGGAAAGGGAAGAGGTCCCGGATAAGTAAAGCACTACTGAAGAAGAATAAAGTAGGAGGACTAGCACTACCTGACTTCAGAACCTACTATATAGCTAAGGTAGCCAAAACAGCCTGGCACTGGTGCAACAACAGACACGTTGACTAATGGACCAGAACTGAAAACCCAGTGTAAATCCATCCACCTATGGTCACTTGTTCTTTGACAAAGGCCTAAAGTCCATCAAATGAGGAAAAGACAGTCTTTTTAACAAATGGTGCTGGCAAAACTGCATATCCATCTGTAAAAAAATGAAACTGGACCCACACCTCACACCATACACAAACATTAATTCAAAATAGACCAAAGAGCTAAGTATAAAACCAAAATCTATAAAAATCATAGAAGAAAAAATAGGGTCAACCCTAGAGGCCGTAATACATGGCATTAACAGGATACAAAGCATAACAATACACAAACACCAGCAAAGAAGCTAGATAACTGGGATCTTCTAAAAATTAAACACTTATGCTCATCAAAAGACTTCACCAAAAGAGTGATAAGAGAACCTACAGACTGGGAAAAAAAATTTGGCCATGACAAATCAGACAAAGTTCTAATATCTAAAATCTACAAGAAAATCCAACACCTCTACAACAAAAAGGCAAATAATCCAATAAAAAATGAGCAAAGGATATGAGCAGACACGTCACCAAAAAAGACATTTAAGCAGCTAACAGACACATGAGGAAATGCTTGTAATCACTAGCCATTAGAGAAATGCAAATCAAAACCACAATGAGATACCATCTCACCCTGACATTACTGGCACAAATTAAAAAAGAACAGAAAATAACAAATGTTGGAGAGGTTATGAGGAGATTGGAGCTCTTATGCACTGCTGGTGGGAATGCAAAATGGTACAACCACTTTGGAAAACAATATGATGTTTCCTTAAAAAGCTAGAAGTAGAAATAACATATGATCCAGCAATCCTACTCCTAAGAATATATCCTAGAAAAATAAGAGCCATCACATGAATATGCAAACTCATGTTCATTGCAGCATTGTTCACAATAGCAAAAAGGTGGAAACAACCTGGGTGCCCATCAGCACATCAATGGATAAACAAACTATGGTACATACACACAATGGAATACTACAAAACAATAAAGCTAGCAGAACTTGTCCAAGGCAAGGTCATGGAAGCTCCATAGACATATCCAAACTCAGGGACTAAATTACTGAGCTGAGGGCCGTGGGGACCATGGCCTCAGGGAACATCTAGCTCAATTGGCATAACTTAGTTTGTAAGGAAAATGTTCTACATTCTACTTTGATGAGTAGCATCTGGGGTCTTAAAAGCTTGTGAGCGGCCATCTAAGATACTACACTGGTCTCACCCCAACTGGAGCAAGGGAGAATGAAGAAAACCAAAGACACAAGGGAAAGATTAGTCCAAAGGACTAATGGACCACAACTACCACAGCCTCCACCAGACTGAGTCCAGAACAACTAGATGGTGCCCGGCTACCACCACCAACTGCTCTGACAGGGATCACAATAGATGGTCCCAGACAGAGCTGGAGAAAAATGTAGAATAAAATTCTAACTCACAAAAAAAAAAGACTAGACTTACTAGTTCGACAGAGACTGGAGAAACCCTTAGAGTGTGGCCCCCGGACTCCCTTTTAACTCAGTACTGAAGTCACTCCTGAGGTTCACCCTTCAGCCAAAGATTAGACAGGCCCATAAAACAAAACGAGACTAAACGGGCACACCATCCCCAGGGGTAAGGACTAGAAGACAGGAAGGGACAGGAAAGCTGATAATAGGGAACCGTAGGTTGAGAAGGGGAGAGTGTTGACACGTTGTGGGATTGGCAAACAATGTCACAAAACAATACGTGAACTAATTGTTTAATGAGCAACTAGTTTGCTCTGTAAACCTTCATCAAAACTACAATTTAAAAACAAAATTCTAAATTATATAAATCCAAAAAAAAACTAACTTTTGATAAACTTTTCTAGACCCTGAAGTTTACTTTTTTCTGTAGTTCAGCTTGGGAAAATGTACATCCTCAGATGGTGCCTTTGCACTCTTAATTAATAAACCTAAGGCATTTACCAGAAATCATCCTGCATCTGGGAGAGTCATTTGCTGCTGCTCTGGGGGCATCAAAATGATTCCCAGTAAACAAGGTCATTGGGATGGCAGGTGACGAGGTGATCCGTGTCCACTGGGAGAAGTCCTGCCATCTCGTCCCTGATACACAGTCCTGACCATCAGACTCAGCCTTTCTGAGATGTCTCACTTTCCTGGGGAAGCTGAATGTCTTTTGAAAATATTCCGCAGTCTTGAGAATAAGAAGGAGGTATAAAGACCTTTTTTTCAGTATTTCTTTTTCTCCTTCTGTGCTTCCTTACAGAGACTTCTTTTTTTCAGATTTCTTCTTCTATTACGTTTCTGATTTGACATATCCAGATTTTTGTCTTTCTTATGTCGGTCATCACTATTTCTCTTTTCTCCATTTCTCACGTCTCCTCTTCTGATGTATGCTGTTTTCACTTTCTTCCTCCTTTTATTTCTCTTATTCTTCAACTTCTCTTCACTGCTCTCCAAATCTCTTTCATTGCCTTCAGTCAATATGGTTACTTTTTATAACCACATGGTTGTCTCTTCATTGTATTTTAACCTCTTTTTGCTTTACTACGAACAACTAGTTTAAAACTCTGTATAAGTGCATATACTGATATATCTCCCATATTTTACTTTTCTTCATTCTCTCTTCTTGATTCTCGGTATCTTAACTGATACTTGTTGGCATTTGATGTAATTTTCCTCTCAGTTTTTTTCACCACTCTCTTTTCCACTTTACTGCTTTACCCGCTTTTGTTTTTCCCTGAGCCATTCTGTTTTTATAAATGACACACTTTATTTCAATCTAGCCTACACTCAGTGTCATTTAAAAGTGCTTCAATCACATTTAAGATAATTTATAGCATCATTTCCTCTTAGAGGTTTTACACAATTGATTTGGTCATGATTGTTGATTCTTAGACTTTCCATGTCTTTATGCTGTCTAAATGGTATCTTTCTTTAAAGTGCATGTTTAAAACTATTTTTAAGCCGGCATATACAAATCCAAATAATTTTTCTATTGACTTTGATTTCAACAACCTCGAAAATCTCTTAATAATTCTGATGATTGAGTCCATTATTCTATATGTTTTCCTCTTTGAAATTACATAATTTGCAATGATTAAAAAATACTCTTACTTTCTTTCCAACTATTGTACATTTTACTTTTTTTCTTTACTATAAAGCCCAAGTACTCCAAAAACATGAGGGGTAGAAGCGGTGATAATGAAAACATTTTCTTCTTTCTAATCTCAAACGTAAAGTTTTCAATTCTTAACTTAATATATTTACTATTGAGACAATGTTGCTGTTGTTAGGTGCCGTGGAGTCAGTTCTGAACCATAGTCATCCCATGTACAACAGAATGAAACACCGCCCATCCTGCACCATCCTCACAATCCTTGCTGTGCTTGAGCCCATTGTTGCCACCACTGTGTCAATCCATCTCGTTGAGGGTCTTCCTCTTTTTCGCTGACCCTCTGCTTTACCAAGCATGATGTCCTTCTCCAGGGACTGATCCCTCCTGATAACATGTCCAAAGTATGTGAGATGTAGTCTTGCCATCCTTGCTTCTACAAAGCACTGTAGCTGTACTTCTTCCAGGACAGATTTATTCGTTCATTTGGCAGTCCGTGGTATATTCAATATTCTTCACCAACACCACATGTCAAGGTGAGTTATTCCAGTCTATTGCTACTTTGCTAAGAATTTTTATAATACATATATGCTCAATTTTATAAATGATTTTAGACATCTATTGAAGTGACCATATATTTTTGCTCCTTTAATCTAACAGTGTAGTTAATTATACCGATGAAATTTTTAATGGTCAACTCACCAGGCATCCTTGGGATAATTCCCTTACTCAGATGCCTGATTAGATTTACATATTGTGGAATCAATTTTACAACGATTTTGTATAGATTTTTTTTGTCTAGGCTCATGAAATAAACAGTCTTAGGATTTTCTGATTCATACTCTCCTTGTCAAGTTCTGCCACAAGGTGACATAACCTCATAATGTGATTAATGGAATGTTCCTACTGGCTGAGTTGGTTGTGATTAGTGGCTCTCTGATCCTTTCACCCTTCATTTCTAGACCTCCATGTGCACAGCTGCTCCCACATTTGTGTAAACTCTAATTGCTATACGAAATCCCTTATTCCTAAAAACTTCTGTCGTTGTTGTGTGCGGTGGTGTGGATTCCCACTGACAACGACCCTATAGGACAGAGAATAACTGCCCCACAGGATTTCTAAAGCTGTAATCTATATGGGAGCAGATCACCAGGTGCTTCTCTCACAGAGCCACTGTGTAGGTTGAAACAGTCCACCTTTTGGTTAGCACTCAAGCGCATAACCGGTGTGCCACTAGGGCTTAGCTATATACTACCTTGTTATTTTAAATGGAGCCGTGGTGGCAGAGTGGTTAAGACCTCGGCTGCTAACAGAAAGGTCAGCAGTTTGAATCCACTAGCTGCTCCTTGGAAACCCTGTGGGGCAGTTCTACCCTGTCCTATAGGGTTCCTATCAGTAGGAATTGCAATGACAACGGGGTTGTAGTTTTTGTTTTTGTTTTTGTTTTTGTTTTTGTTTTTCAGGTTTATTTTAAATTCTCTGCATGCTTGCTAATTCTATCTTGACAACCAGTCGGTCTGTATTTATTGCTGACTTTCTCATCATTTCAAATTATTTGTCCCTGAGTATTCTTATGCCTGTTATTTTTTTAAATTGTATATGCTAAACTATAAATGTTGCAGATACTGCTATTTTCCATTGTAGGGTTTTTACTTTATCCTCCACTAGTCATATAGAAGGAGCCCTGGTGGCCCAATGGTGGAGGCTCGGCTGCTAAACAAAAAGCCAGAGGTTTGAACCAAACACCTGGCTCCACAGGAGAAAAGACCAGGCTGTCTGCTCCTGTAAAGATTTCAGTCTAGGAAACCCTCTGGGGCAGTTCTACTCTGTCCTATAGGGTCGGGATCACTCAAAATCAACTTGAAGGCACACAACAGTAACAGCAACAGTTACACAGAGTTGGGGCTGATACCATTTATCCCATCAGGCACTGTCCAGAGTGGAGACTGGGTTAAGTTCAGATGAGATCCTGGTATGTTATCCAGGACTTCTCTGTAGCAAGTTTGAGGGAGTTGTAGAGGTGACCAAGGGAAAAGATATGACCATGAGAAGCAGCTTTGCACAACAAGGTATTCAATGGGGTAGACACATTGACTGCTGATGCAGGGGGTGGTCCCCACAGCAGGGGGTCTTCTAGAGGCAAGGGGCATGGGGAGCCACTAGAAGAAGAAGAGGACAAGAAAACTCCCTGGGAGGAGGAGATTGTAGGGGAGGCTTATGTGTGTCTCCGTGATGTCCTTCTGCAGCAGGGTGGGGAGTCTCAGGATCAGAGAGCTCCAAAGAGGAGCAAAAACTTGCATCTTTATAACTGCAGGGTTTTATCTAATGGATTCCCTGGGTGGTGCAAATGGTTAAGCACTGGACTGCTAACCAAAAGGCTGGGTATTCAAACCCGTATGGAAGCTCCTTGGAAGGCAGGCCTGGTGAGATGCTTCTGAAAGATCACAGCCTTGCAAACTCTGTGGAGCAATTCTATTCTGCACACATGAGTTGGAATCAGCTCAAGGGCAACTAACAACAACAAATGGCTACAAGATGTTGGGTACAGTTTCTCATGGTTTGTAGGGCAGGCTGACTCTAAAGTGCCTAAAAATCTGCTCAGTGAAGCTATTTTTAAAACAATTGGATGTGTACAAATTTGTATGGTCTGCATCATATATATATACGAATGCTCTGTTGAAGTTCACTCTTTTGCTCTGGATCCTGTATCCAGCTTTTCATCATCTGACCACTGGTTCTTGGAACTTGAGCCATTAGTCTGCCGTCTGACCTGCTAACTCTAGGATTCACCAGCTTCCTCAGCCTTGTGAAGCAGCAGCCTGCTGTCTAACCTGCCAATTTGAGTTCATCAGCCCCTGCAACCATGTGAGTCAGGGCCCTGACACCTGACCCACGGATTTGGGAATTGCCAGCCTCACAACTGTGTGAGCTATTTCCTTGACTGTGAATTCTGTGAGACTTTGCAGTGAATTACGGAACCCAAAGACTGGAGTGAGAGTACTGAAGGCAGGAGGAGTAGCTGATATCAGAGATGATGGCATGGTACAACAATTTGGAAAAATTGGACATTTGGGACATCTTTAACCTCTGCCTGATAGGTGGTACAGTGGTTAAATAGATGGACTGCTAACCCAAAGTTCAGCAGTTTGAAACTACCAGCAGCTCCATGGGAGAATGATGGGGCAGTCTGTTTCCGTAGAGATTTACAGCCTTGGGAACTGTATGGGGTCACTATGAGTTGGAATCAATTCGATGGCAGTGGGTTTGGTTTTTTTGGTTTTGATAGGAACCAGCTTTGTGCTGATCCTTCTAAAAGAAATTATGCATTTGGTAAGGCATACAGAACAAGTTTCAAAAAAATTACTAAAACATGTAACTACACATTAATTCTACAATCATGCAAAGTAATATAGTATGTACTTCTTATAGATGAACATACAAAGGTGAAGAATGAAGGTAGATATAAAAAAGAGAAACATGTAACTTGGAACGGTGGCTACTTTTGTGAGATATGCAATGAGTGCACAGAGGGCTTCACCTGCCTTTGTAATGTTGTAAATCCTAAGCAAAGTTCTGGAATATGGGTTTTTAAAAAATTGTTTATATGAATTTTTAAGTCTGGAATATTTTATGCTAGATTTAAAAGAATAAAACAACATTTCTTCTTTTCAATAATTTACCTCAATTTTAGTGTAGAGTCATATGCTCATGCCCCCTTAAAGTATCCATTATGGGTTACTAAAAGGTTTCATTAAAAAATATTTGCATAGGTTCTTGAGGAAGATCCTGTTAAAGAAAACAAATTAAAATGATGTATAAAATAATTTTTAGAGCTCATTGAATGTTTCAAAGCACTGACAAGTCATATAAAGAGCTGCTTGGCAAGAATCTTAGCAAAAGCAAGAACCCAGAGAGACAAGCACTAGATCACATAATTGATTTTTATTCTTGAAGGTCCTTGTTAATCCAGACAAGGTTACAAATCCAGGCAAGGTTCCAGTTTGGGAGGCTCCCATGAGCACCCACCGGGTCAGTGATTCATAGAAGTACTCACAGAACTCAGCAAAGCTGTTATACTCATGGTTACAGTTTATTACAGCAAAAGGATATAGGTTAAAATCAGGAATGGAAAAACATGCAGACAGGGACTATTTCTCCCAGTAATGATGTATGGCAGTATACATGGAGTATTGCCAGACAAGGAAGCTCATCTGTACTTTAGTGTCTAGAGTTTTTATTGGGGGTCTGACATATAGACAACACTGACCACCAGGCCCAATAGAGGTTAAGCAGATGCCACATGGCCCGAGATTCTCATCATAAATCATATTGTTATCATACTTTATCAGGTGTGACCCAGTCCTCACCATAAGACACATTGTTATCATAGACTGTCTCATGTGACTGAAAGCCCCCAGGTAAACAAAGACACTCTTATCAGGCAGAATGTTCAAGGGATTAAAGGAACTGGGGGCAAATGGCTAAACATTTTTGGGGGCAAGCTTAACCCATCATTGAATACAGAGTATCTGTGTGAGTCCTGGAGACAAACTTGGCTCCCTGAGGTAGGACATAAGGTAGGAATCCCTTTCATTGAGGTTTCTGTAAAGCAGCTCCAGAGCCTGGGCCCCATTGTTCTCCACCAGACTCAGCAGGGTCTTATTCTTCCTCTGCCATCTCTGTGCCTGCTCCACAAGCTCCTTCTCAGTCTCGGTGAGGACCTCCCTGTCCTGAAGATCATCCATCACCCTGCCCAGGTCCCCCATGCTCGCTTGGAGTTGCTGGTGGTGCTCCTTCACAAAGGCTGATCCTGGATGGGAGAAGGGGTTACAGACTCAGAGAGGACTATATCACTTATGGGATCCAGGACCTATCCCCACCCAAAAGTCCTAGATCTGTGGAGGGACATTGCTCCTCGTCTGTGCATGTTGCCCAAGACTTACACACACTATTCAAAGGGTATACAGTCCGTTTTCAGTGGTCTATAAATTTAGACGCATTCAATGAATGTTTCTTTGTCCATTCCACCCCTCTGCTTCAAGCTTTGACAACCTGTCCTTTCCGCGTCTTTGTTTTTCATTTAAACCCTAGACCGACTTTTATCTTGCTGTACATTTATATATTCATTCCTCTAAAATTTCAACAAATATCTTCAAGTCCACTGATTGTCAGAAGCTGTGCATGATGCTAGAGATATGGAGATGGGTTAGGCTGGTTCTCTGCCATTGAAGCTTTCCTGACAAATCTGTGAGGAAGAAACTTAACTGGATAGCTCAACACAGGAAAAACAGAGATACCCTGGATAGGAAACATGGGATTTTTCCATCATGCAGACTCAGAGTTCATATTGGCTTCTGTATTTGATATCTTTGTAGCCTTTGCCAAGTCATTTCGTGCCCTGCACCTTAGTTTCTACTATTTGTGTACAGTGGTGCTTCTAATTTTTTTTTTTTTAACCACAATGGCAGGGATAATGAATGCTCATTTATCTGGGGCTATAATCCAAACAGCTTACTTAAATGATTAAATTTCTTTGAAGTTTTGGGATTTATTTTGAAAAATTCATTGGAAATTGACATTCAAGCCAATGTGACAGTTTGAGGAGTCTTCTCTTCATGGGGATGTGTGAGAATATGTTCTTTCTGCTCTGGGGGTCTATTACAAAACGTGGGGCTTGCCATTTTTACTGTGTGGAGCCTGATAGGAAACCCTGGTGGTGTAGTGGTTAAGAGCTACCAAAAGGTCGGCAGTTCGAATCTACCAGGTGCTCCTTGGAAACTCTATGGGGCAGTTCTACTCTGTCCTATAGGGTCACTATGAGTTGGAATTGACTCGACGGCCATGAGTTTGGTTTTTTTTTTTTTTTTTTTTTTGAGTCTCTGGTACAACCAACTAAAACTATTTAATGCCATTCTGTAAGGTAAGGATTCTGCTTTGAACCTTAATATACTTCTGGAGCACAGTTAAGTAGAGGCTCAATCACTACCCATTAGGAGCATTTATCAGAGGAAGGAAGAAATTTTTCCAATATTCCTTTGGCTTCTATTTGCAAGCCAATGGGTTAGGAAACATGAAGGCTATAAAAAATTATATCACATTGTCCTCCATAAACTCATAGTCTAGATAAAGGCATTTTAGAAATGAAATAGCCACATTAATTCATGTCTGAATTATTTCGTGTTTGTGATTTTTTGATGATGTAATGTTTTTTCACTAATGGAATGCATGCTGAATCATTGAGTGTTAATAATTTTTTGTTATGTAAGAGGGATTTTTATAAATATTATGTGGCACACATATGCACCAGTGGACCTGGAGGTACGATAGGTGGAATGAGGCAGGGAAAAATCATTTTATTTTAGCAATTTTATTTTATTAAGTGAAACTTTTTAAAACATGAGGTAACACATAGAGGCACCCTGCACTGGCTGCACACAATCGTTGTTCAAGTCGGCTTCTTCTTAGTGCTACATTCTCTGCATCACCTTCTGGTTCCCTTGACAGGTAAATGATTTCCAGCCTGTTGGAGCTGGACAACATTTGGCACGCCACTGACTCCTGGCTTGCTCTTGACAAGAAAAGAAGGACTTCTTTTGATTTCCCGGCCCACAGTGTGCTGCCTAATGAAAGCGATCCTGAAGGACAGTTGGTTACATCTGCCCCCATTGTTACAGTTCCACATTGTAAAACTATTTACAACACCAAAGTCAGTAAGGAAATACAGAAATTGATGCAACCATTTGACAGAGCACCTTCCAACTGCATACCTTTTACCCCTCTGGTCAAAGTAGACCACTCCACCCACGACTGCACTGTATTTTGCAATTGCTCTTGGGCAACCGGTTACTGAAGAGGAACTGTCTTTGTTCTTTCTTCTGACAATAGTGATGTCCTTTGGATTGTAGAATGTGTACAAAATGGTCACTGGTTTATTGTTTTGCCACTTAACTGCCAACACACATTCTTTCATACAAAACAGAGATTCTTCCCGCAATAATTTATCTTTCCTCCTCATCATTCCTGATAGGCCCTTTTGAGTTGCTCACACTGTGCAATACACAGTCCCCTGTTGTTGATGGTTTTCATCAAGTGATAGGAGAAGAAACTGTCAAAGGCAATGAGTCTGTGTGAATAGTTGTATGAGTGACATAGTCAAAGTACAACACTCTCCCCGAGGGAGAGAGATGAGTCATTGTCCACACCTTCTTATCAGGAGTAGATTTCAAAGTGATTTACAAAGCCAGTTCATAAATCAGCCAAGCACCAAACTTTATACTCGTGCTTGATGGGCTTCACTGGCATGTACTGTTTTATTAAAGAACGACCCTTGAATGGCACTACGCTTTCATCAACTGCCATGACACTTGATGGCACATACACTTCCTTTAGGTGGCTATTGAAAGACTTGATAATGGGTGCAATTTGTGAAGCCAGTTGTAACTGTGTTGTCCTTTGTACACAGCTTTTGAATTGTCATTGCAGTGTATGTACTCAGTCAGTTTCTTGAGTCTCGTTTTAATGATAAGCTCTGGCACAAAAGTAACACCCAAGATGTGGTCACTGGACTAATAATGTCTGAGCTCTGGCAAGACACAGATTCCCATCAGTATACTCATGCACAACAATGAATGTCTTTATCTCTTCAACAATTATAGGCTGCCAGTTTTTACTTGGCATTCTAATCTCTTGCCCTCTGTATCATCTTGTGCACTCCTGGGTCACATACAGATTGGTTTGGTCCTTTATAATTTCCAGTGTCTCTTCTGTAAAGACAGACAAAAAGATAATCTACTTTGGGATCTTCATGGGTCAAGTCCAGCTAAACTTTAGCATCTTGCTGAAGTGAGCTTGTTATCTGTTCAAAGTAAGAGACGTCCTGGCACCGTTCCCCTTCTTTTCTTCGCTGTCATCACGGCCATCATCTGGTTGACCCCTTTCTTGTGCAACAGAAACTGCTTCACCATCCTCTGATACCGTGTCTCTGGTGCTGTTGTTATCAGGGCAATGAGCTTCAGATTCCTCAAGACATGAAAGCGCCTCGGAGGCACGTTCATCACACTCTGGCTCAGAAACATCCTCATCCTCGGGTAGAAAAAATAAAAGTTCTAGAGCTTCTTCAGCAATTTTTGAAAAAGAGAAATGTTTCAGGAAAAAGGAATTCCAGGATCAGCAAAACCAGGATAATACCAACACCATACTTCCAAACCCAACATGAGAATACACACGGGGAAGTATTGTGTAATTCAGCTTCCTGCAAAAATAAAACCCGCAAAAGGAAGTGTTGTCATGGGAACATTACCACTGCAATAAGTTACTTCTTATTGCAAAACAGCTACTTACAGCTCATAAATCAGAAGATAGGTCCTTGATGATTGCAAGAAACAAACATGCAGTACATCGAGGATGCTACAGCATGTCTTTACACTGTATTTATTGTGCGCGAAAATAAGTTATTCACTTGAATATTACCTAATTCCCAAAACCGCACCTTCCCAATAACACACAGGAAACCATAAATATACCTACAAGGCTTATCTTGCTGTTCAAAAGCCCAAGAGATGAAAAATGTAAGCAGTACTTACATGTACCTGTGGTTATAAAGTACATCAAGGGCATGTGCTTACACTGTATTGCACCTGAAAATAACTTATTCACTTGAATATTACCTAATTCTGAAAACTGCACCTTCCCAAGAACGTGCAGGTAACAGTAAATATATTTACAAGCTTTATCTCTCCATACAGAAGCCCAAAGAGACAAAAGTTTTACACAGTCTCTCCTGCAGGATGCACTACCCCATACAATAACCTTTCAACACAGCAATATGGCGCTGACGAACTTCCTTCTGTTTTATAGTTATGCGTGTCCCTGCCCCGACATCAGCACATACTACAAGTGGGGAAAAAAAGTCTCCCAAGAAACTCCAGAGCTGGAAAGTGTAAGTAGTACTAATAAGTACCTGCAGTCATAACTAAATTTGAAATTTTTTTTTTTTTAAATGTGATACTACCAGCACTGATGATAGTGCTGAAATTTGGATACTCTCATAAGATTTTCCAGTTGGGGCTACCATTTTGGAAAATATTTATGCAATGTCTATCATTAAGCTTTGAATCAGGCACTACACTTTTGACTAAAATTCTTGATATTGTTTAAAATTCTGAGGAATTTTGTGACCCCCTGCTTTTGCAGACTCTACGTATGTGAACACAGAATGAATCTTAGTTCCCCATAGGCTGTCAGGTATCAATATTAATTTCCTGGTTTTGACAGTGACTGTATTTTGTCATGACAATGCTTTTGACAATAATTATGGTTATATAAAGGTCCCTAGGTGGCGCAAACAGTTTGTGCTTGACTGGTAACCAAAATGTTGGCGATTAGAGCCCACCCAGCAGCACCACGGAAGAAGAAGCCCGATGCTCTGCTTCTGTAAATATTACAGCCAAGAAAACCCTATAGAGCAGTTCTACTCTGTAACACATGGAGTTGCCATAAGTCAGAATCGACTCAACAGCACAAAACGACAGCATGTTTATACAAGATAGTTTCATTAGGGAAAATTGGGTGAAGAGTACACAGGAATTCTCCGTATTGTTTTTGCAAATTCTTTTGAATCTTAAAACATTTCAAAATAAAAGGTTATAATAAAACGAAGAAAACGGAAAAATATCACACTGATTTTTATGGAAAAAACCCAAACACGTTTGCTTCTCACGGACTCTATGAAATAGAGGAACAGGATTCAAATTCATTTTTTCTCCCTTGGAGAAGATCGTTTCCCTTACCCATAAAAGCCAGAGTCATGAGATGCAATCTAACCAGCAATGAGGCTAGCAACCTGTGGCTTTGACAGGATCTGACCATCAGAGTGACGTTGCAATGATCCTCCTTGTGTGTCTGTATTGTATTCCCATTCATGATATCTGGGAAAACACACAAAAAGTTGTAATGTGATAGCTGGGAGGAGCTCATGGTGGGATAGTCTCTTCACTGTGATATAGTAGAAGTGGCCCCAGGTCAGGCGTCCCATCTTGAAGGATACTGTCTCTTATACCCATCCTATAACAAGAGCCCATTCCTCTCCATACTTCTTTGAATTCACTATGCTTCTGTCTCTGCTCAGAAGACAATGATCTTATCTCAGGAGGCATGTTTCATCCAATTCCCAAATGCTAATGTTCATCACAGTATGTATTACTAGTTAAGACTCATTAGATTCTTGTTGAATTATATTGCATTCTTGGATGCTATAGGGGAATAAAAATTTCCTTACTCTTCCTGTATGCTCAACTAGTTTGAAAGAGAAGGGAATATTAACCTCTTTAAGATTAACTGAAGAACACTGGTTGGACTAAATTTCTTATGAAGTAAGTTTCCCTTTTTAGTGTGTGTCTGTCATGGATTATGGAGGTCAAAGAGACCTGAATTCAAATGCTTGCACTGCCGTTTCTTGTCACCTTGCCTTTCATAACGAAATTGTTTCTTAACCTGAGTACCACTTTTCTATCTTGTAAAACAAGGATATTACACGATAATCACAAATCCTTGTGATGATTAATAATAGAAGGATAAAATTATATAATATGGGATCTAGAAAACATTGGGTTCCCAAGGAAAAGAACTCATCCCGATCTTTCTCAATATTCCTCCATCTGTAGTCTTTTATGCATGTCATTGTATCAAATTAGAAACAAAGAAATCTTTGGTCATGTTCATTTACTTTGAGTTCCAAGTCCATGCTTATGAGACATGAACCTCTGGAAAGCATGCTGATGAGGAGCTGAAACACCATAAAAACAGCTCAGTGGATCAGGCTGCATTGTTCTGCTCAGATCTGAGATCTGTGCTATGGGATTGATAAGAGCATCACCAAACTATATAAACCACGCATCAGGGAAGCAGTTGGAGGAACAGCCTTACAATCACTTTTGCTCTGGTATGAAGTTATCATGGTCAGAGCCAAGGTTATCTTACTAGTGATGGAGAAGCCAGGTCTACAAAATACAGTGAGTGCCCATGAGAGTTTTTGGGTTTTCTGTTCAGTCATGTGGGGACAAGTGAATGAATAAATATATTAGTGGAACTCTTTATTTCAGAAAACATCCATGGTATTCTGTATCTCATAGAACAATATAATGACATGCACAGGAACCAAAGTCATCAAGAGTCCTCACAGGGTATATACTCTTTCATCTTTTTGTTTGCCTCAGCCTGGACAAGGGAGTCCTGTCTTTAAAAGTTTTATATTCTTCCATTTATCGAAAGCTGTCTTTATCTCTCCACTGAGACTCTACGAACTTGGAGAAAATACAAGAAGATTGTATTTGAATAAGTTGGAAGAACCCTCAGATAAAGGTTATGTTTCTTTATCTCTACAAGATAGCAAAACTTGCTTATTGTAATCTTTACGGAAGCAGATGGCGATGTCTTTCTCCTGGGGAGCCGATGGGTGGGTTTCAAATAGCCAATCTTTTGGTTTGCAGATGAGTGCTTAACCATTGTGCCACCAGGGCTCCTTGGTTTTTTACTATTTTAAATAATATATGATGAACATTCATGTACAAATTTTTGTGTGTACGTATGTTTTCTCTGAGGTATGTATCTAGGAGTGGAATTGTTGAAGGACTTGATAGCTCTGTTTACCCATATGCTAGATTGTATCCAAAGAGGCTACACCATTTTACATTTCCACCAGCAGTGTATGAGGGTTTTAATTTCTCTATATCCTTCCCAACCATCTTAGTGGGTGTGAAGTGGTATCTCCGTGGTTTTGAAGATTTATTCTTACATGATTGTAACACTAATACATTAGCATTGTACACACTTGGGGCAATAATACAGGTAAATGGAGAATTACATATCACCTATAGCTCAAACACCCAGAAATAATCTATCTTAACTTTTTGATAATTTAATGGTATGTGAATATATATATATATATGTATATTTAAATGGGTTAGTGTTGTGCACACCTTTCAAATTAGTTTTTTGTCAAAATGATACAATATTATTTTTAAGAAATGAAACAGTGTTTAAAGGCTTACAACACAAATAGTACCACACCATCTTCTTCTGCTCAATATTGTTTCGAGGATCATCAAACCCACAAACAGGTTTATATTTTCTAGTTGCATAGAAACTTTTGGGTGCACCTTTTGATCACCCAGAACTTGAGCTCATCCATGGATTTGGTCTCTCCTTATACCGTCTTGGAACAAAATTCTCAATAACCTTACGATTGCACTGTATCTAACATAGTATGACTTCAGACTCTGTGTTGCTAATTTAAAATTTTTAAGAGAAGTATCTGACTGGCTCAGTTTCCATATTGAGTTGATTTCTTCTCCAATCGGTATTAGAAATGTAGAGATTAAAATATGGACTCTAGGTGGAAATATCAGGATCTTGACTCCGGGGTTATACTGTCTCAAAATCTTTCCCCTTCCTGGACAGAGCTGTTTCAGGGGAGCTTCCCGGCTGAGACAAACTAGGAAAAAAGGCCTGGTGATCTACTTCCAAAAATCAGCCAATGAAAATCATGTGGAGCACAACAGTCCAAATCCTATAGTGCGTGGTGTCGCCACAAGTCGGGCTGACTTGACAGCAGCTAACAACAACATGCTTCAATGAGTCGCCATATTTGCAGTAACTGCAAGTGATAGAGATGAAATAAAGCTATTGAGTATTTGACACTAAGCCTTCCAGTCAACATGTGGTGACCTCCTTCTAGATCTCAGTTTGCTTCCCACTTATTTTCTTATTTCAGTAATATCCTATTCTCTCGCCTCAGTATTCATGTTTTCTCCTCTGACTTTATGTCTCTTGTTGCCTTCACGCTCCATATTTTACGCCACCATTTCTTTCCTTCCTACTTTTTACCCTTCTATCATGTTCTCTGAGGGAGTCCTGGTGGTGCCAAAGTTAAGCACTCAGCTGCTAACGCAAAGGTTGGCAGTTCGAACCTACCCAGCAGCTCCATGAGAGAAAAGATCTGGCAGTCTGCTCCTGTAGAGATTACAGCCTAGGAAGCCCTATGGGGGCATTTTTACTGTGTCACATGGGGTTGCTATGAGTCAAAAATCAACTCAGCAGCACCCAACAACAACAACATCATGTTGTCTGGTACAGTTGTCAATACCAAAGCAAAAAACCAAACCAGCTGCCATCAGTTCTGACTCAGGTGACCCCATGTTTGTCAGAGTAGACCTGTGCTCCATAGGGTCTTCAATTGCTGATTTTTCAGAATTAGATCACCAGGACTTTCTTCCAAGGCACCTCTGGGTGGACTTAAACTGCCAACCTTTGGGTTAGCAGCCAAGAGCTTAACCATTGTGCCACCACGGTTCCTCTCAACAGATATAAGTGTTACGATTTACAACACATATTTTTGGGGGACACAATTCAACCCATAACAGATGAACTGTCTGACATAGACTACAGATGAGTCATGACAACATTTATAATGTCACTAATCAATTTCTTCCGATATTAAGGCAAGATTTTCTATCCATCCTGACACATGCTATGACATGGATGAACCTTGGAAATATTATACTGAGTAAAATAAGTGAGTCACTAAAGGACAAATATTGTATGATCCCAATTATATGGAATACTGAGAACTGGCAAGTATATAGAGACCAAAGTTTATTAATGGTTCCCAGTAGTGGAAGGAGGGGTAAAAGGAGAGACACAATGCTTAGGAAACAGTGAGCTTCTGTTAAGGGTGATGGAAAAATTCAGGAAAGGTTACTGGTAATGGTTGAACAATATGATGAATGCAATTAATGTCATCAAATTGTACATGTAAAGACTGTAGAAGAGGCAAATGTTCTGTTACCTATATATTTTGTTGTTGTTAGTTGTCGTCTTGTTGGTTCTGACTTATGGCGACCCCATGTGTGCAGAGTAGAACTGTGCTCCATAGAGTTTTCAAGGCTGTGGCCTTTTGAAGCAAATCACCAGACCTACCTTCCACCAGTTGTCATTGAGTTGATTCCAACTCATGGCAACCCAAAGTGTATCACAGTAGAACTGTGCAGCATAGGGTTTTCAATGGCTGATTTTTCAGAAGTAAATCACCAGGACTTTCTTCTGATGTGCCTCTGGGTGAACTTGAAGTTTTGGTCAGCAGTCAAGTGATTAATCATTTGCACTACTCAAGGATGCCATGCTTAATTAAGTGTTTATTGAGTATGCAAGATAGCAAATAGTTTTCGATCTCCAGATCACCCACAGGGCATAAGAAAGGTTCTCTATAGTGTTCCTGTTGTTGCTGTGTGCCATCGTGTAAATTCTGACTCACAGTGATCCTATATATGACAGAGTAGAACTGCCCCATAGGGTTTCCTAGGCTGCAATCTTTACAGGAGCAAATTGCCAGGTCTTTTATTCTGTGGAACGGCTGGTAGGTTCGAACCGCCAACCTTTTGGTTAGCAGCCAAGTGCTTAATCACTGCACCACCAGGACTCCTCTTAGTGCCCCTAAGAGGTTTATGGAGTCCCTGGGTGGCATAAACAGTTAAGCACTCGACTACCTGTAGAAAGGTTGGCAGTTTAAACCCACCCAGAGGTGCCTTTGAGGAATGGCCTGGCAATCTGCTTCTGAAAGGTCACAGCCTTGAAAACCCTATGGAGCACACTTCTACTCTACACACAGGGGATCGTCTTGAGTTGGAATCAACTGAAAAAGCAACTAACAACAAACAACAGTAAGGTTCAGACTTCGGAAGCTTGGATGCTAGCCAAAAGGTTGGCACTTCAAACCCCACCCCCACCCCCCACCCCCAGTGGCTCCGTGGGAGAAAAGACCTGGCAATCTGCTTCTGTACAGATTATAGCCTGGGAAACCCTATAGGGCAGCTCTACTCTGTCCTAAAGGGTCACAATGAGTGAGAACCGACTCAACAGCATGTAACAACAACAATAACAATCTTAATGGACCTTTATTCCACGACACCACCGAGTGAGTTCAAACCCCCAACCTTTAGGTTCATAGTCTAGCGCAAACTGTTTGCACTACCCAGGGACCTTGAGGTCTGAGGACCACTTTTCTCTTGGAATCAAGTTTCCATTTCATATTCAGAATCTCTAAAGAATCTGATGAGTAATAATTGAGAATTTTGTTCTCTGATTCAAGCCAAAAGCCAAGAGCCAAGCCCTGAAGACTATGGGAAATTCAAAGTGGCTACAAATAAAATGGTTGTTCCATTAAAAGGCATTGTTAAAGTCAGTGAAACGGGTACGTCACCATCTTCTGTTGGTCATATTGTTCATGTGACAAGAAAATATAATGTTGAGAACTAAACTGATCCTAATATATTTATTATCAGATAATATATTTCTTTAAGTTTTTCAGTGGAGAAAAATTATTTATTATGTCAGTTTCTTTCGCAGATACCTGTGTCTAGAACTTCGATTAGGTGAGTGGATATCCATTTGACATAGATTCTTCCTGAATTCTATTAGGGAGGAAAGATGCCGGGTAACCAGGAATGGATTTTTGGGTCCTTGAGCATTCAATGCCATTGCAAGTTTTCTTGGCAAAAAATATCATTCACCTCTCATCCAAATTACTGAATTTTTACCACAAGAGAAATTTCTGGAGTCCCTGGGTGGTGCAAACTGTTGACACACTCCGCTGCTAACCAAAAGATTAGAGGTTCCGGTCCACCCAGAGATGCCTCAGAAGAAAGGTCTGGAAATTGACTTCCAAAAAATCAGCGATAAAAAAACAGAGAGAGAGAAAGAGCAATTCCTTTGGTTCTTGAGTTTATTTTCATCTTCATAGTATTACAGCAATATTCTTTAGCCATGAATCAATAGTATAGCATACACCTACTCCTCACTTCTCCACTATCTCATTATCTGACATTTCACATTTATGACAATAGTAAAAAATCTACTGACTATTTTGCACATTAATGACGTATGTCTGGCACTAATGAACACTAAGGTGCAAGGTGAGAGTAATTGCCATGGATTGAACTGTGTCCCAAAAAATATGTGTATCAATTTGGCTAGGCCATGACTCCCAGTGTTGTGTGATTGTCCACTATTTTGTCATCTGATGTGATTTTCCTATGTGTTGTAAATCCTACCTCTATGATGTTAATGAGATGGGATTAGTGGCAATTATGTTAACGAGGCAGAACTCAACCTACAAGATTAGATTGTGTCTTAAGCCAATCTCTTTTGAGATATAGCAGAGAGAGGCAAGTGGGGAGACATGGGGACCTCATACCACCAAGAAACAAGAGCCAGGAGAATAGTGCATCCTTTGAACCCAGGGTCCCAGTGCTGAGAAGGTCCTCGACAGGGGAAAATTGATGACAACAACCTTTCCCCAGAGCCGACAGAGAGAGAAAGACTTCTCCTGGAACTGACTTTCTGAACTCAGGCTTCCAGCCTCCTAGACTATGAGAGAATAAATTTCTGTTTGTTAAAACCATCCACTTGTGGTATTTCTGTTGTAGCAGCACTACATAACTAAGACAGTAATACTGGCTTTGATGGTTAAGGTTATGTGTCAACTTGGCTAGGCCATGATTCTCAGTGGTTTGGCAGTTATATAATGATATAATTTCACAGTTATGTCATGATGTAGTCATCTTCCATTTTGTAATCTGAGGTGGTCATCCTCCATTTTCACATAATGCTGATTTTCCAATGATAACCTGGTCTTTGGAACATAGCCATGTCAGTAAGTAAGGAGTGGGTGTGCTTGTTGATAAATGGATTACTGAGTGTTCATTCTTAGAAGAAGACCTTTGGAGAGAGATGGAATTGTCAGAATTTAATAAAAGTTGAGAATGACAAAGACTAGATCTTCTTCATCGTTTTGCCATGATGATCCCACCTTTATATTTGTCTATGGTAATGGGACAGGGGGTCATGGGAGAATCACGGGTAATTTTTGTTTTGTTTTGCTGAGGATCTAGTATTCCAGAAAAGGAGCCCTGGTGGTGCAGTGGTTAAACACTTAGCTGCTGACCGAAAGGTCGGTGGTTGGACCCACCAGCTGTTCCATGAGAGAAAGATGTGGCAGTCTGCTTCCGTAAAGATTACAGCCCCGGAAACCCTATGGCAGCAGTTCTACTCTGTCCTATGGCATTGCTATGAGTCAGAATCAACTGGATGGCAAGGGGATTCATATTCCAGAAACTTTATATGTATTATCTAACTTAACACCTACAAAGAAAACTACAAATCAGATGTCATCTTTTCCTACTGATGAGTTCAGAGAGTCAACGGGATGTAATCAATGTCACTGAACTGTACGTGTAGAAACTGTTGAACTGGTGTGTATTTTGCTATGTATATTCTCAACAACAAAAAATAAATTATTTTTTTAAAATGTAAATCTCAAAAAAAAAAAAGAGAGAGAATTAGCAGGCAGGCTGAAGAGACTTTAACACCATCACATACTTTAAAAAGTGGGAGCCAAGATTAAAATCTAAAATAAAACCCAAACTAATTGCTGTCAAATAGATTCCAACTCATAGTAACCCTGTAGGACAGAGTAGAACTGCCCCATAGGGTTTCCAAGGAGCAGCTGGTGGATTCAAACTGTCAACCTTTCGGTATACAGGCAAGCTCTTAACCACTGTGCCACCAGGGCTTCAGCTGAGGTTAATAGTCAAACACAAACAGTTTGTGCCACCCAGGGACCAGGACTTTCAACATATTATGAAAAAAAAAAATTTCATCTTGTCTTGGGATAAAATTGGAAAGAAAATCTTTAATCCATAAATAGTTAATAAACCCATGACAGCCAGATCGAGGAGATATCTTGAAGCCACATAGATATTTCACTTCCAGAGCTTAATGCAGGTGGAGAGAGGGCAATGGAACTACGGTTAATAAACAAGGCATTTCTGTATGTCTCCAGGCCATTGATATGCAAACGAACAATTCCTAAAATTAGTTCTGGTTCAAGGTCTCATCAGAAGAAAGTTCACGGGGTTGTCTCCCCACTGTGTTTGAGGAGAGAGGATTAGCCATGAGAATTATTCAAACACACTCCTAACACTTTCTTTTCCCTTGTAGCTACTTCTGCCTCTTCTTAGGTCTGCCCATTTTCACTGTGTCAAATCAGCCACATGCTTTCTGCATTTGGAAGACATAAACACCTAGAACCATCAGATTCAGCCCCATGAAGAGAAATTTGCCTTTGCTTTCAAATATGTTCCATATTCTCTCTCTCTCCTGTTCTCCACAGGCCACACCTATTTTCCCAATTAGGTGCGTGACGTGCTTCTTAATCTTGGATTTCTTGATCTCTTTTTCAACTTTAAATAAATGCATTTAATAGAAATGTCTTTGGAGATCATTATTTTGTTGTGGTAAACAGAATAATGGCCACTTGTGTAAGATTTTATCTTAGAAACTTAATAGAGAGATACATTTATTATGCATAAACTTGTTTTGCTTATTGCAAGGTAGTCACGGTAAGGCTCGCAAGTAGGATCTCAAGACATTCATTTAGAACTAGAGAATCAGAAGTAACAATTAAAATGTTGGTTCAACACAACTAGATGGTGCCCAACCGCCACCACAGATGTTGCTCTGACAGGGATCACAATAGACGGTCCAGGACAGAGCTGGAGAAAAATGTAGAACAAAATTCTAACTCAAAAAAAAAAAAAGGCCAGACTTACTGGTCTGAAAGAGATGGAGAAACCCCGGAGTATGGCCCCTGGACACCCTTTTAGCTCAGTAATGAGGTCACTCCTGAGGTTCACCCTTCAGCCAAAAATTAGACAAGCCCACAAAACAAAATGAGATTAGATGGGCACACCAGCCCAGGGGCAAGGACAAGAAGGCAGGAGAGGACAGGAAAGCTGGTAATGGGGAACCCAAGGTCGAGAAGGGGAGAGAGTTGACATGTCGTGGGGTTCGCAACCAATGTCACAAAACAATATGTGTATCGTTTAATGAGAAACTAGTTTGCTCTGTAAACCTTCATCTAAAGTACAAGTAAGTTGTTTTTCTTTTTTAATCACCACTAGGTACTATTAGGTAATAATTGTTGCAGGTAAAATCCCACCAACAGATAATAAAATCCAGGGGCAAAAGTTTGAGGAGAAAGAGGATATTTGTATAGTCTCAAGATATTGATCAATTACAAAGGAAAAATGGTAACTTTACAGTGGACAAATGCAGCAGACAGCACCTTAACTGAATGATCAAGATTAACATCAACAGCAATATGACATAGTGACATCATGAACCCCCGATATGATGAGCTGAGAAGAACACAACATTCCTTCTGTGATAGTCTTGCCAAAAATGCACTCCGCCAAACCAATGTTGAGAGAAAAATCAAACCCAAACTGGGAGACATTCTTCAAAATAATTGTGTCTGTAAATAAATGACACCAAAGTGCCAAGTGTCAACATCATGAAAGGCAAAGACACACTGAGACACTCAGATTGAAGGAGACAAAGGCCATGTGATGACTATATGCAACATGGGATCCTGGAACGGAAGAAGGCCATTAATGGGAAAACTGGTGAAAATTGAAGTAGGTTTGTAGTTTAATAAATAGTATTGTACCAAGAAAAAAAGAAATCAGCCCCTGAAAACCCTATGGTGCACAGCCCTGCTCTGAGGCACACGGGATTGCCATGAACCAGGTTGGCTCGCTGACACTTGGTCTGGTGGTGGGAAGCAAAGAAATGACGTAAGCGACTCAGAGAGGGGAAAAGCTTTATTTGACTGGTGTACATGAATATCGTCAGGTGACTCCCTGACTGAAGCAAGTTCGAGGTTTGGGCGTGTGTGTGTGTTCAATAAGTTTGTTTTTGTTTGTTTAACAGAGTCCGTGTCCCTGTGGTTTGGACTTAGGCAGCAGTTTCCGACTTAAACTGAAGCTTGTAGTTGGAGGTCGTTCCTGCCTCAGGGGTCCCTCACCGGGCGGGAGCTGGTGGTGGTGTTAGTTGCTGTGAAGTCAATTCAGGCTCATGGCAAATCCACGTGTGCAGAGCAGAACTGGTCCATAGGGTTTTCAAGGCTGTGACCTTTCAGAAGCAAGCTGCCAGGCCTTTCTTCAGAGGCACCTCTGGGTGGGCCCGAACCACCTACCTTTCAGCAAGTAGTGGAGTGCTTAACCGTTTGAGCCACCCAGAGAGCCCTATAACCATCAGAATCGTCTGTCCTGAGAACTGTTCTTGCATACCTTGTGGTTTATGTGCTAGACAAAGTTCACAGGGTGGGGGAGGTAGATAGTATAAATTAAAAAGGGGTGGGGGGCAAGAGGGAAAGTGGAACCCTCTCTCCTGTCGTTTTCAGTCATTCTACAGGACAGAGAAAACCCTATAACCACTGGAGTGTAATCAACAGGGTTAAACTATTCCCCCTCCATCCATCACACCCTGGGTCTGTGGTCATCTAGTTCCTGACGAGGCACCTAGTGTAGGAGCCAGAGGTCACTTCACGGCTACCTCCTCCATTCGGACATGCGCAATAAGACGCAAAGCTGTCCTTAGATGAACTTCGTACGTCACACCCGGAAAAACACACACCCCCAGCCGCCATGACACTGCACCCCCACATATGTTAATTAGTTCCCAGAATTGCCCGCATATTCTCATAAGCTTCATGTATTATTTCTAAGTTCTCTCTCCTGAACCCTATAACTACCCTGGAATCCCCAACTTCAGGAAGCTTGATTTGAGACTTCCTCTCCGAGCTCCTTGATTGACTGGCTTGCAATAAAGTCTTTCTCTTCCTCAAAGGCCTGATATCTTTCAGTTGACTCTCCAGGGGTCGAAGCAGGCGGGACCCACGCTCATCCGGTTACTGGCCGGACGCAGGTATTGCCTGGGATCTCCAGAGCTTGCTCACGAAATCTGCCAGGGCGCGCGCTGCAGCTGCGCAGAGCCGGAGCTGGGAAGCCTGGAAAACCTGGAACCGTGCGCGTGGCCGAGGGAACTATGTGCCCTAAAGGTTGCGACGCCAGACGGACGTTGGAAGTCCTGTTGCCTCCAAGCAACCACTTGAGACGCCCAGCTGGGAGCGCCTGGGGAGAGAGTCCTGCAAGAAATGTGAATCCGCTAGGGGTGCGATCAAACCTAGGCACCTGGAGGTCAGGTTGCGGGGGCGGGCCGGGGCGCAAACCTGGGAATCACCCTCCTGATTTCTGGGTCTCATCTCCCTAATCCCACTGCCCTGTATTTTGAGGAGGGGATCTGGGAGCAGGTACAAATTGCTTAGGCCAGAGCTCTGGTGGGAACAGCAGCAGCAGGAATCGCTCGCTGTAGTCTGTGGTTGTGGAACAGAGGGTCATGGAGGGAAATCGCAGTTCCTGGGCCCTCGTTATTTTTATTATTTTTTTACAGTCGCATCCCCAGTGTATTACACTGCTTGCGCGCTTGGTCTGCAAAAAGACATCTAGAAGCCGGGGAGAGTGAACCGGTAAGCGTGCCAGGTTAGTACAGACTTAAAGGCTGAGAGCAGGGCCGTTGTGCGTTCCAAGGAAGTGGAAGCAGATGTCTGCAAACGCCCGCGTCTTTCCGCTTGGATGGAAAGGAGACGCCGTGGTTGCGCGCCAAGTCCAAAGCGTGCCCTCCACTTTGCCCCAAGGGGAAAGGGACTCTCCCTCCAGGCTGCAGCCTTGAAAAACCTCGCTTCCCCGGACTTGGGCAGTATAGATATCAGCAGGCATTTGTCTTCGTGGTTGTGGCGTTACTGTGGCTGTGGCTTGTCTGTTTGTTATTTGTTGTTAATTGTCATTGAGTCCATTCCGACTTACGGCGACCTAATATGCAAAGTAGAACTGCACCACAGGGTTTTTTTTTTTTTTCTTTTTTTGATTATTTTACTCTTTGTTGTTCCTGCTGAGAATAATTTCTACATGTACAATTCACTAGCATTGTTGATAAATTCAAATTGTGCAACCATTCTCACCCTCCTTTTCTGAGTCGTTCCTCCCTCATTCACATAAACTCAACTGCCCTCTGAGGGTCTTATCTAATCTTTCAAGTTGCTGTTGTCGGTTTGATCCCATATAGGTGGATCTTAAAAGTGCACAATGCTCAAGGCAGACATTCTTTACTAAAAAAACCACACCAAACCCGTTGCGGTGGAGTCAATTCCTAATCGTAGTGACCCTATAGGACAGAGTAGAACTTCCCCATAGACTTTCCAAGGAGCACCTGGTGGATTCAAACTGCTGACCTTTTGGTTAGCAGCGGTAGCACTTAACCACTATGCCACCAGAGTTTCCATTAAGCTAAACTACTGTTTGGTTTTAAGAAGACTTCAGGGGATATTTTTGTTTTCTCCATAGGGTTTTCAGTGGCTGTGACCTTTCAGAAGCAGATCGTCAGGCGTGTCTTTGGAGGCACCTCTGGGTGGGTAGTAGTCGAGCACTTAACCATTTGCACCATAAATTGTTGGAGTCAGATTGTGTGTGATTAGAGTGAACTGAAAAATTCTGGGCACGTCAGGTTGAGAGGAAGCCCATTTGGGTTTTCTTGGAGTCCCTGGATGGCACTCAGCTGCTTAAAGTGAAAGGTTGGAGGTTCAAGTCCACCCAGAGACCCCTCGGAAGAAAGGCATGGTGATCTACTTCTGAAAAATCAGTCATTGAAAGTCCTATGGAGCACAGTTCTACTCTGACACACATAGGTTCACCATGAGTTGGTATCGACTCACTAGCAATGGGTTTTCTTCATCTGGTTGATTGACTGTAGTTGGCTGATGATTCAGGTGAGGCAGGTTGCTAGATACAGCTGAACCAAGAAGCCTGAGGTGGATGCAGCTGTTAACATCCACAGACTCCTGGAAGGGGCCTGGAGGACCATCTTGATCCTGCAGCTGCAAATTTCACCCTCAGGACGATGTGCATGAGACAGGTGGCCTTGGCTCCATCCCCTGTGGGTGGTAGGGTGGTAAGCTCTCGGGTTGGTGTTCCCGCTCAGATCCCAGACTTAATGTGGCCCACAGAGCACCGGGTGGGTCCAGGGGTCAGGGGCTGGTGGGAGTGGGCCCCAGAGGAGATGATACGCAGATCAGGGCCAAGATAACTCACGAAGGAGGGGGTGTCAGACAATCACAGTCAAATTAGCAGCTTGGACGTCAAGTTCCCTTCTTGGGAAATGGGACTTTTAATCACTTTCTCAGTAGCAATACAGCGAACCGCCTTCTCTTCTGGTTTTGGGTGAAACCAGGCTGCTCTTATTGTTGTTGTTGGATGCCGTTGAGTAGATTCTGACTCATAGTGACCCCATGTGACAGAGTAGAACTACCTTATAGGGTTTCCTAGGCTGTAATCTTTATAGAAGATCACCAGGATTTTCTCTCACAGAGCCACTAGGTGGGTTCCAACCAGCAACCTTTCAGTTAGTAGCTGAGAGCTTAACTGTTGCTCCACCAGGGCTCCTTTTGGGCTGCTCTAGCTGTGTGAAAATAGTAGTGTCCATGCATGTGAGTGTGTATTAGTTTTATGTGCATGATTATGTGCACGTGTGTGAGTGTGTATTAGTTTCTCAGGGCTGCCGTAACAAAGTACTTACAAACTGAGTGGCTTAAAACAACAGCAATTTATTGTCTCACTGTTCTGGAGTCTAGAATTCCAAAATCAGGGAGTCAGCAGGGCCATGCTCTCTCTGAAGGCTTTAGAGGAGGGTCCTTCCTTGTGTCTTCCAGCTTTTGGTGGTTCCTGGCAATTCTTGGCATCGCTTGGTGTTCCAGTCTCTGCCTCCATCTTCACATGGCTGTCTTCCGTCTGTGTGTGTCTCTGTATCTCTTCTCTTTTATAAGGACACCAGTCATGCTGGATTAGGTTCCACCTTATTCCAGGATGACCTCATGTGAACTAATAACATCTTCAAGGACCTTATTTCCAAGCAAAGTCAGGTTCACAGGTATCAGGGTTTAAGACTTCAGCATATCTTTTTAAGGGGTTACAATTCAACTCTTAACTGTGTGTGTGTGTGTGTGTGTCTTTGTGTGTGTCTGTGTGTGTCTGTGTACGTATCTCTATGTCTGTATCTGTGTGTCTGTGTGTGTATGTCTGTCTAGATGTGCTCGATCAGATTAGTGACAGGTGTTGTTCAGGAATGCAAGGATGCGCACGTTCTCATGGTGCCTTTCTTCTCCCTGAGCTCGGCATTGCCTGCTGCCTTTATGGAAACCCAGAGAAACAGGGACTGGCTGCTGTGCTGGTGATGAATATGTCTCAGCTAAGTAAGCAGCTAATCCTCCTCTAGAAGAACATTCTTGTTCCCCCCACGTGAGCATGCCTCTACAAAATGCCAGGAGTTGATAAAGCAGGCAGAGCCAACCATTGCCCAGATCCAGGGGTGCTCTCCCCCATCTCTACACCTTTTTATGGAGAGAGACCCAGGACCGCCCAATACTGACTGATCCTTTCAACTCCTCATTCAGGCTGACTGTGTGCTTCATGTTGTGCTGCAAAGCACACTCATAAAAGGATATGAAATATCTTGATCAAAGATTCTATAGAATCCTGATCAAAAGTAGGAAGAATACAGGACAGAATTGCAAATTCTCATGGAATCTAGACTTTCTGGAGCCACAGAGGCTGGATGAACCCCTGAAACTATTACCCTGAAATAATTTTTAAACCTTAAACCAAAACTATTCCCTGAAGTCTTCTTTGAACCAAAAAAATAAGAGTATCTTAATAAGTAAAGTATGTCTACTTTGAGCAGTGTACTCTTTTAAAGAATTGTCTATGTGAGATCAAACTGACAACAGCAACTGGAAAGATTAGATGAGAAGCTTAGGGGTGGTGAGTTTAAGTGGAACAGTTCGGAGAAGGATGGCAAGAATGTTTGCACAACTTGAAGAATGGAATCAATGTCACTAAGTTGTACATGTAGAAACTGTTGAAGTGATGTATAACTGTGTATATTTTCATCAAAATTAAAAACAATAAAAGGATATGGAAGTATTTTTGTCCCAAGGAATCCAGGGTTTCACTGTGGGGACAAAGTAGATTAGTGATTGCCTAGGGGATGGCAGTGGTGGAGAATGGGAGTGACTGCTTGATGGGTACCGGGTTTCCTTTTGGAGTGATGAAAATGTTTTGGAACTCCATAGAGGTGGTGGTTACACAACATTGTGAATGTTCTAAATGCCACCAAATTGTTCACTTTAAAATGATTCATTTTATGGTATGCGAATTTCACCTCAGTAAAAGGAGCAAGCATTGGTCTCCTGCCAGGAGTATATTTGGGACTGTTCTAGACTTGGGCAATAACAAGGGATAAGCATGGGACAGTGCACAGTCTATTGGCAGAGATTTAAGTCCAGTTGCTTGTTGAGGTGTTCTTGAAGCTGCGGGTCAGGATGAAGCGACTTCTTGTTGTATGTTACTGTCGAGTCAATTCTGACTCATGGCGACCCATGTGTGCAGAGTAGAACTGCTCCATAAGGTTTCTAAGCTGTGACCTTTTGGAAACAGATCTCCAGGCCTTTAGTCTGAACCACCTCTGGATGGTTTTGAATTGCCAGTCTTTTAGCTAGTAGTCAAGCGCTTAACTGTTTGTGCCCCCCAAGGACTCCTATGAAGTGACTTGTTGTTATTGGGTACCATCAAGTCAATTCCAACTCATAGTGATCCCATATGACAGAGAAGAACTTCCCCATAGGATTTTCTTGGCTGTAATCTTTAAGGAAGCAAAACTCCAGGCCTGTCTTCCATGGTGCAGCTGGGTGGATTCAAACTGTCAGCCTTTAAGGTTAGTACTCAAGCACTTAACCATTTGTGCCAAGCAAGGACTCTGTCATGAATTGAATTATGTCCCCCAAAAATGTGTGTATCAATTTGGCTGGGCCATGATTCCCAGTATTGTATGGTTGTCTTCCATTTTGTGATTGTAATTTTATGTTAAAGAGGATTTGAGTGAGTGAGATTGTAACACCCTTACTAAGGTCACATCCCTGATCCAGTGTAAAGGGAGTTTCCCTGGAGTGTAGCCTGCACCACCTTTTATCTTACAAGAGATGAAAGGGAAGCAAGCAGAGTTGGGGACTTTATACCACCAAGAAAGCAGCACTGGGCATAGAGCATGTCCTTTGGACCCGAGGTTCCTGCTCAGAGAAGCTCCTATTCCAGGGGAAGATTGATGATGAGGAGGACCTTCCTCCAGAGCCGACAGAAAGAGAAAGCCTTCCCCTGGAGCTGATGCCCTGAATTTGGACTTATAGCCTACTAGACTCTGAGAAAATAAATTTATCTCCTTGTTAAAACCATCCACTTGTGGTATTTCTGTTACAGCAGTACTAGATGACCAAGACAGAATCCTATGAAATGACTTGGGGAGTGAGTATTGATGGAGAGGAGAAAACGTGGCTGAGATGCTGCTGAAGCCACAAGACTTGTGACCATCTTGGAAGGGAGTGTGGACAAAGAACCTGCGAGCAGAGCCTTAGGTAGATGATGAGGAACTGTAGCTGTCGGCTGTGAATTGGAAATCCTATGAATTGGGACTCCTCCAGGACTCTGGGGCCCACCATCTCCTGGGGACACTGATGCTCACAGCTCGCCTATCTTAGTTACCTACTGCTGCTGCAGCTCAGATACCACAAGTGCGTGGCTTTAAAGAACAGAAATTTATTGTCACACAGTTCTGGAGGCTCGAAGTCCAAATCAGGGTCTCAGCCCTGTCAATTCCTTCCTCATCCGTAGTCTGGGTGTTACTTGGCTCCTTGGTGATCCTCCCATGTACCTGTCTTCCCCACCACGTGAATGTCTCTGTGTCTGTGTTGTTAGTTGCCATCCAGTCAGTTCTGATTCATGGCGACTCCATGCATGCAGAGTAGAACTGCTCCATTGGGTTTTCAAGTCTTTGGCCTTTCAGAAGTAGATCACCAGGCCTGTCTTCCAAGGCGCCACTGGGTGGGTTTGAACTCACACCATCCTTTTGGCTAGTAGTTGAGCATTTAACCATTTGTACCACCCAGGCACCCCTCTGTATCTATGTTGCTTTGTATAAAACTCAGAAGTGATTAGATGTGGGATCCTCCCCCACACTGGTATGACCTCAACTGATTGATTACATTGCATTACATCACATCACACATTGCATTACATACATTACATTACATGCATTATGCTATATACATTACATTACATACATTATATTACATTGCATTATGGAAGATGATTACATCAGATTACATCTCAGGTATAGGGATTAAAATTCCAACACATATTTTGGGAGGAGGACACAATTCAATGCATAACACCCCCTAAACCAAAAATGAGTATGTTGTTCTAGAACCCCGTGACCTTCAGGGATGTGGCTGTGAACTTTACCAAGGAGGAGTGGGCCCTGCTGGATCCTGCTCAGAAGAAACTCTGCCGAGGTGTGATGCTGGAGAACTACAGGAACCTGGTCTCCATAGGTAAGGATGCCACTCCTCCACTGACTCAGATGGAGTGAATGCCAGGTTAGCACCTCCAGTGGTCTGGGGTGTGTGCTGAAATATGGGAACTGGGTCGTTAAATTATAGAGACATGGCCACAAGGAGCAGACATAGGTTTCCCCTCAAGGCTGAATGATCTATTCATTGTACTACATACTTATTCTCTTCAAGATTAAAAGCCTTTGGGAATCTGTAAGTGGGGGCAGTGGTAGTTCAGTGCTAAAATTCTCAGCTTGCACTCTGGAGACTCAGGTTCAATTCCCTGCCAAAGCACCTCATACACAGCCACCACCCTGTCTATCAGTGCAGACTCGGGTGTGGCTATGATGCTGAAGAGGTTTCAGTGGAGCCTTCAGACTAAAACAGTAGGAAGAAAGGTCTGGTGATCTACCTCCAAAGATTAGCCAGTGTCCAGTCCACAGCCAATCATGGGGACAGCGCAGCACCAGGCAGCGTTTTGTTCTGTAGTGCATGGGGTCATCAGGAGTCAGGGGCCGACTCCACGGCAGCTAACAACAAGTGGGTTAACCTGGGGCACAGAAAAGGGTAGTTGGAGCCCTTTGGGCAGAGTTTTGGTGCATCATAAGAAAGACAGAGGAATTATTCTGCTGCTCGTATCCTCACATTTGCTCAGCTGCAGGGCAAACCAAAGCAGGGGCTCCTGCTTCATGGCAAGTCTTGTTCCAGCACCGTTCCCTTACATCATGTGCTTTCCCAGTGAGCAGGATCTCAACTAGGGAAACCCAGTCTGATCTCTCATTTGGAGCAAGAAGTGGATCTAGAGATATAAACGAAAAACAGTTGAGTCAACCACAACTCATGGCAACACCCTGAGTGTCAGAGTAGAACTGTACTCCATAGGGTTTTTAATGGCTGTGACTGTTCAGAAGTAGATTGCTAGGGCTTTCTTCCAAGGCACCTCTGGGTGGCCTCACACCTCCAACCTTTCAGTTAACAGCCAAACACTTAATCATTTGCACCACCCAGGGACTCCTCCTAGGGACACGTTGGTGTTGTTAGGTGCCATCTAGTCGGTTCCAACTCATAGCAACCCGATGCACGACAGAACGAAACACTGCCCGGTCCTGCGCCATCCTCACAGTCGTTATTAATGCTTAAGCCTATTGTTGCAGCCACTGTGTCAATCCATCTCATTGAGGGTCTTCCTCTTTTTTGGTGACCCTCTGCTTTACCAAGCATGATGTCCTTCTCCAGGAACTTGTTTCTCCTGATAACAAGTCCGAGGTATGTGAGACAAAGTCTTGCCGTCCTCACTTTTGTTCTTCTGGTAGTCCATAGTATATTCAGTGTTCTTTGCCAACACCATAATTCAAAGGCAACAATTCTTCGGGCTTCCTTATTCGTTGTCCAGCTTTCACATGCGTATGAGGTGATTGAAAACACCATGGCTTGTGTCAGGCGCACCTTAGTCCTTAAAGTGATATCTTTGCTTTTTAACACTTTACAGAGGTCTTCTGCAGCAGATTTGCCCAGTGCAACGTGTCGTTTGATTTCTTAACTGCTGCTTCCGTGGGCCTTGATTGCGGATCCAAGTAAAATGCAATCCTTTACAACTTAAATATTTTTTCCGTTTACATGATAACATTGCTTATTTGTCCACTTGTGAGGGCTTTTGTTTTATGTTGAGGTGTAATCCATACTGAAGGCTGTCGTCTGTGATCTTCGTCAGTAAGTGCTTCAAGTTCTGTTCACTTTCAGCAAGCAAGGTTGTGTCATCTGCATATTACAGGTTGTTAATGAGTCTTTCTCCAATCCTGACGTCATGATGTAGCCCAGCTTCCTGGAGTATTTGCTCACCATACAGATCGAATAAGTATGGTGAAAGGATACAACCCTGTCGCACACCTTTCTTGACTTTAAACCATGCAGTATCCCCTTGTTCTGTTCGAACGACTGCCTCTTGGTCTGTGTACACATTCTCTATGAGCACAATTTAGTGTTCTGGAATTCCCATTCTTTGCAGTGTTATCCATATTTTGTTATGATCCACACAGTCGAATGCTTTTGCATAGTCAGTAAAACACAGGTAAACATATTTCTGGTATTCTCTGCTTTCAGCCAGGACCCATCTGACATCAGCAGTGCTATCCCTCGTTCCACATCCTCCTCTGAATCCAGCTTGAATTTCTGGCAGTTCCCTGTTGATATACTGCTGCAACCACTTTTGAATGATCTTCAGCAAAATTTTACTTGTGTGTGATATTAATGACATTGTTTGATAATTTCTGCATTCTGTTAGTTCACCTTTCTTTGGAATGGGTACAAATACAGATCTCTTCCAGTCAGTTGGCCAGAAGCTGTCTTCCAGATTTCTTGGCATAGACGAGTGAGCACTTCCAGCGCTGCATCCGTTTGTTGAAACATCTCAATTGATATTCTGTCAATAACTGGAGCCTTGTTTTTCAACAGTGCCTTCAGTGCAGTTTGGACCTCTTCCTTCAGTATCATCGGTTCTTGATTATATGCTACCTCCTGAATGTTGACCAGTTCTTTTTGGTACAGTGACTCTGTGTATGCCTTCTGTCTTAGTCATCTGGTGCTGCTCTAACAGAAATACCACAAGTGGATGGCTTTAACGAAGAGAAATTTATTCTTTCACAGTCCAGTAGGCTACAAGCCCAAATTCAGGGTGTCAGCTCCAGGGGAGTGCTTTCTCTGTTGGCTCTGGAGGAAGGTCCTTGTGATGTATCAGTCTTCCCTTGGTCTGGGAGCATCTTAGCGCAGGAACCTCAGGTCCAAAGGACACGCTTCTCTCCCGGCGCGGTTTTCTTCGTGGTGTGTGGTTCCCATGTGTCTCTGCTCACTTCTCTCTTTTATATCTCAAAAGAGATTGGATTAAGACACTATCTAATCTTGTAAACCTCATCAGTATAACCTCATCACAGTGACAGAATTTACAACACATAAGGAGATCACATATAACCTCATCGTAGTGATAGAGTTTACAACACGTAAGGAAATCACATCAGATTATACAATCATACGATACTGGGAATCATGACCCAGCCAAGTTGACAGATATTTTTTGGGGACACAATTCAATTCATGACACCTTCCATCTTCTTTTGATGCTTCCTGCATCATTTAATATTTTCCCTATAGAAGGCTTCAGTATTGCAACTTGAGGATTAAATTTTTTCTTCAGTTCTTTCAGCTTGAGAAATGCCAAACGTGTTCTTCCCTTTTGGTTTTCTATCTCCAGGTCTTTGCACATTTCATTATAATATTTCACTTTGTCTTCTCGAGCTGCCCTTTGAAATCTTCTGTTTGGCTATTTTACTTCATCATTTCTTCTTTCCCTTTAGCTACTCTACATTCAAGAACAAGTTTCAGAGTCTCTTCTGACATCCATTTTGGTCTTTTCTTTCTTGTCTTTTTAATGACCTCTTGCTTTCTTCATGTATGATGTCCATGATGTCATTCCACAACTCATCTGGTCTTCAATCATTAGTGTTGAATGCATCAAATCTATTCTTGAGATGGTCTCTAAATTCAGGTGGGATATAATTGAGGTCATACTTTGGCTCTTATAGACTTGTTCTGATTTTTAATTCGACTTCAACTTGAACTTGCATATGAGCAATTGATCGTCTGTTCCACACTTGGCCTCTGGCCTTGTTCTGACTGATGATATTGAGCTTTTCCATTGTCTCTTTCCACAGATGTAGTCGATTTGATTCCTGTGTCTTCCATCCACTGAGGTCCACATGTACAGTGGCCATTTATGTTGGTGAAGAAAGTACTTGCAATGAAGAAGTCATTGGTCTTGCAAAATTCTGTCATGTGACCTCCAGCATCTTTTCTATCACCAAGGCCATATTTTCCTACTACCAGTCCTTCTTTGTTTTCAACTTTTGCATTCCAATCACTAGTAATTATCATTGCATCTTGATTGCATGTTTGATCAATTTCAGATTGCAGGAGTTGTTGAAAATCTTCAATTTCTTCATCTTTAGCCTTAGTGGTTGATACATAAATTTGAATAGTAGTCATATTAACTTGTCTTCCTTGTGGGCTTATGGATATTATCCTATCACTAACAGCGTTGTACTTAAGGATAGATCTTGAAATGTTCTTTTTGACAATAAATGTAACACCATTCCTCTTCAAATTGTCATTCCTGGCATAGTAGACCATATGATTGTCTGATTCAAAATGGCCAATACCAGTCCATTTCAGCTCACTAATGCCTAGAATATTGATCTTTATGCATTCCATTTCATTTTTGATGACTTCCAATTTTCCTAGATTCACACTTTGTACATTCCATGTTCTGATTATTAATGGGTGTTTGCAGCTGTTTCTTCTCATTTTGAGTCATTCTACATCAGCAAATGAAGGTCCTGAAAGCTCGACTGCATCCACATCATTAAGATTGGCCCTACTTTGAAGAGGCAGCTCTTCCACAGTCGTATCTTGAGTGCCTTCCAACCTGAGAAGCTCATCTTCCGGCACTATATCAGACAGTGTTCACCTGCTATTCATAAGGTTTTCACCGGCCAATTTTTTCAGAAGTAGACTGCCAGCTCCTTCTTCCTAGTCTGTCTTAGTCTGGAAGCTTAGCTGAAACCTGTTCACCAAGGATGAGCCTGCTGGTATTTGAAATACTGGTGGCAAAGATTCCAGTATGACAACAACAGGCAAGCCACCACAGTATGACAAACTGACAGACATGTGGTGGTCTAGGGACACAGAAGAGGATTTTACTTGGACAGTTGTACAGCTGAGTGCCAGGTAGATATGAGTCATTATGAGGAAGAATTTCACAAACAATGTGAAAATGTTAAGAGTCCATTTCATTCTCATGGAATCTAGACTTTCTGGATCCATGGAGACTGAATGAACCCCCGGAAACTATTGCCCTGAGATAATCTTTTTAAACCTTAAACCAAAAATATCCCCTGAAACCTTCTTAAAACCAAACAGTAGTTTAGCTTAACTAGTAAAAAATGCCTGCCTTGAGCATTATGCTCTTTTAAGAACTGTCTATATGGGATCAAAGTGACAGCAACAACTGGAAAGATTAGATAGGATCCTTAAGTGACAGTGGGTTTATGTTACTGGGGAAGGAACAACTCAGAAAAGGAGGGTGAGAATGAGTACACCACTCGAAGAATGTAATCAGTGTCACTGAATTGTACATGTACAAATTGTTTAATTGGTGTATGTTCTGCTGTGTATATTATAACAACAACAAAAAATAAATAAATAAAATTTTTTTTTAAAGAATCCATTTCATCTGCTGTGGAAAACAGGTTGGTGGTTCTTCAAAAAGTTAACTATAGAATTACCATATGACCCAGCAATTTCACTCCTGGGTAGATACTCAAAGGATTTAAAACAGGTGTTCAAACAAATACATATGCGTGCATGTTTGTGGCAGTGTTATTCACAGTAGTCAAAAGGTAGAAACAACTCAAATGTCCATCAGCAGATGAATGCATTAATAAAATATGGTGTATACATACAGTGAAATGTTATTCAGCCATAAAAGGAATGAAGTACTGACAACGTGCTATGATGTGGATGAACCTTAAAAACATTATGCTGAGTGAAGTAAGCCGGCCACAAAGGTCACATATTGTATGAATCATTTATATGAAATGCCCAGAATAGTTAAATCCATAGAGTCAGAAAGCAGATTAGTGGTTGCCTCAGGAAGGAAGATCAAAGAATTGACACATTGGAATTGTGGCATTGGCGAAGAATATTGAATATATCATGGACTGACAGAAGAACAAAGAAATCAGTCTTGGAGGAAGTACAACCAGAATGCTCCTTAGAAGTGAGTGTGGTGAGACTTCTTGCTTACTTTGGACATATTATCAGGAAAGACCAATCGCTAGAAAAGGACATCATGTTTGGTAAAGTAAAGAGTCAGTGAAAACGAGGGAAACCCTCCAGTAGATGGATTGACACAGTGGCTGCAACAGTGGGCTCAAACATACCAATGATTATGAGGATAGTGCAGGACCTAGCAGTGTTTTATTCTGTTGTATATGAGGTTAAGAGTCAGCGCCAACTTGACAGCACCTACAACAACAGAGAGTGAGGGTGGGGGAGAATGGGGAGTGACTGCCTAATGAGTTGTTGTTATTTGATGTTGTCGAGTTGATTTTGACTCAAAGCAATCCCATGTGACAGAACTGCCCCATTGGGTTTTCTAGGCTGTAATCTTTACAGGAGAAGATCACCAGGTCTTTCTCTCACAGAGCCACTGGTCAAGTTTGAACCACCAACCTTTTGGTTAGCAGCCAAGTGCTTAACCATTGTACCACCAGGGCTTCTTGCTTAATGGGTACCAGGTTTTATTTTGAGGTGATGTAAATGTTTTGGAACTCAATAGAAGTGATGGTTGCACAACATTGTGAATGTACTTATTGCTACTGAATCACACATTTTTAAATGGTTGCTTTAATTTTATGTGAATTTCACCTCAATTTTAAAAATAAAATCCATTTCATCTGAGAAGAAAGCCAAGGTAACTTTTCTATGTGTGAACTTCAGGGATATGGAGCTTCTATTTTTTTACTTGCATCTCTTCTCTCATATCACCTTTTTTTTCTGGAAGATCTGTCCCCCTTTGTGATGGTCAAGATTGTGTGTCAACTTGGCTGGGCCATGATTCTCAGTGTTTTAATGTAATCACTCCCATGATTGAATATACTGTGAGTAGCCAATCAGATGAAAGGGAGTCTCCTTGGAGGTGTGGCCCGCATCTGTATATAAGCAGACGTTCCGGCTTTTTGCTCACTCTGGATCCTGCGGCTGCCTCCTGTCATCTCATCTCCCATTCTTGGGACTTGAGCTGTCAGCTTATCTGCCAGTCCTGGGATTTGTCGATCTTCATAGCCTGTGAGCGGGAGCCCTGCTCTCCGACCTGCCCATCTTGGGCTTGCCAGCTTCTGCTGGCCTCTACCCTGATCCATGGACTTGGGACGTTCTAGCCTCTACAATCACGTGAGCTGTTTCCTTGATATAATCTCTGTCTATATATATATATATTTATACACTTTACTGGTTTTGCTTCTCTAGAGAACCCAGTCTAAGACACCCTTCTTTTAAATCACACATGGACTGTATACTGAGTTCACTTCCACTTGGCATTCCTGATCATGCCCTCAGTCTGCACAGAACATTTGTTAATAATTTGTCACCCATATTGAACCCCTGTCCTTATCATAGTCAAACTACAGACACAGCCCAAATCCCAGGTGTCTTTCTCTGCCTACTAGTACAGTCATGCGCTGCACAATGTCCATGCAGACAGCATCTGACAGCATATACATCCATGGTCCACAGGTTACAAAAGTCTGACTTATGTACAACCCGTAGTTATGAACCAACCCCCTTAAAGCCTATTATATTAAACGTTCAAGGTACATACAATTTTCATAATAACAAACGGGCAACACACAACAAAACATTATTACCATATTATGTTAAAGATGTTTTAGTGTTTCTGGAAGTGTTTCCTTAATGTTTTTTATGCATAGAAAGGTGCAATATATACACTAAGACAAACATTTGACTGACTGACATTAGATACGAACCATAACTGTTCTTACTACGTACAAATTCAACTTAAAGACAAATTTAGGAACAGAACTCATTCATAATCTGGGGACTGCCTGTATATAATAAGGTGTTTGCACAATGTCAAAATCACATGACATCCTGTTTCATGGAACATACTGTGGACGTCAAGCAATGCATGACTATACTTTCTTCCCCTTCACATATTGTATTAGTTAACTAGGGCTGCTGTAACAACCACAAAGTGAATGGCTTAAAAGAAGAGAAATTTTTCTCACAGTTCTGGAGATCAGAAGTCCAAAATCAAGGCTGTGCTCCCTCCAAAGTCTCTAAGCAAGGAGGCCTCCTTGCATCTTCCAGAATCTGGTGACTTCAGGCGTTCCTTAAATCTTGGCTGCGTCACTCCATTCTCTGCCTCCGTCTTCACATGGCCTTCCCCTCTATGTTTCTCTTCTGTGTCTGTGTGTCACAAATTTATCTCTTTTTTCTCATATGAAGATACTTGTCGTTGGAATTAGGGCCAACCTATATAATCAGGATGATGTCATCTCGAGATCCTTAACTTAATTACATCTGCGAAGACCCTGTTTTCAAATAAAGTCACATTCACAGGTACCAGGGATTAGGACTTAAACATATCTTTTTTTTTTAAATTATGAAATACACATAACAAAACACCCACTTTAACCATTTTTAAGTGTACAATTCAGTGACATTAATTCCATTCACTATGTTGTGTCACCATCACCACTAACCATTTTCCAATGAAAGACAGTCACCCAGTACCAAAACCAAAAACCAAACCTGTTGCCGTTGAATCAATTCAGACTCAAAGCGACCCTACAGGAGAGAGTAGAACTGCCCCATAGGGTTTCCAAGGAACGGCTGGTGGATTTGAACTGCAGACCTTTTGTTTAGCAGCTGACCTGTTAACCACTGCACCATCAGGGTTCCCGTAACTCAGTATCCCTTAAGAAGTAACTCCCTGGTTTGCCCCTTCCCTCAAGTCCCTGGTAACCACTAATAAACTTTTGTGTCTGTGAATTTGCCTATTCTAAGTATTTCATATAAATGGGACCATACAGTATTTGCTTATTCTAGATAGTTCATATAAATGGAGTCATCCAGCATTTGTCCTTTTGTGTCTGACTTATTTTACTCAGCATAATGTTTTCAAGATCCATCCGTGTTGTAGCATGTATCAGAATTTAATTTCTCTTTATGATTGAATAATACTCCATTGTATGGATGTACCACATTTTGTCTATCCATTCATCTATTGATGGACACTTGGGTTGTTTCCTGGCCATATCTTTTTAGAGGACGCAATTCAACCCACTCCACATATATTGGGTGAATATTTGAAAAGAAATCCACATTGCCTATTTTATCATCTTCAACCCACTTTTGCTTTCTACAAAAAATAAGTTAGCTTTTGTTCTACTTTATTTCAGATTATGACATTCAACTTAAAACCAAAGACTGAACCCCTCAGCAGGATATTTTTTCTAAAGAAACATTTCACAAAGAAAACAGAGTATGTCTCGCAAGCAACAATTCCCAATCCTCTACATTAAGAGAAGAACCTCACACGGAAAAACAGAGAAATTTGAAGCAAGTTACATTTGCCGAAGAGAAAAGAGAGTCTCTGGTTGGAGTCTATGAACATCATGAAATGAAGGATAACTCTGAACCAAGCTCAAAGCTTATGCCTTCATGGAGAGATTCCATGAGGAAATATATTATGAATGTGACTCACATGTTTAAAAACATAGTCCTGTCTTAAGCAATACTCAGCAAATCTATAAAAGCAATGACTATGATAGTGATAGTGTCTCATGGCAGAACATTCTGTTGATGCAGCATGAGAGAACTCAGGCAGAGCTGAAATCAAAATCTTGGACTGAACATCAGACCAGTGTGCTTTATATGCATAATAAAAGTCATATGGGGCAAACATTCATAAATGGAACTCATTTGGAAAAGACTTTGGTAAACTTATCCCTTAATACATAGAAGAGAACCCACATTACAGAGAAAATTTGTGAATCCAGTCAGTGTGGGAACACCTTCAGAAATAACTATCCGTTTTGGGCAGAGGAAATCCTACCCTGCAGCTGAGACAAATAATGAGAATAATCAAAGTGAAAAAACCTTTGCCCAAATTAAAAATTTTGATTCATCCAGAACTAGTTATGGAGAGAAAAGCTATAAATGTTGCCATTGTGGGAAAGCCTTTGTTTATCAGTCATTCCTTATGAAACACATGCAAATTCACAGTGGAGAGAAACCCTATGAATGCAAGGAATGTGGGAAAGCCTTTAGATATTCCTTATACCTTAATAAACACTTAAGAAAACACATGGTGAAGAGGTCCTATAAATGTAAGGAATGTGGGAAAGCCTACACTACTTCTCCAAAACTTAACATATGAGGACTCACACTGGAGAGAAGCCCTACGAATGTAAGGAATGTGGGAAAGCCTTCACTAATTCTTTAGGACTTAAAAAGCATGTAAGGACTCATAGTTGAGAGAAGCCTTGTGAATGAAAGGACTGTGGGAAAACCATTAATTTTCTCAACATACTGTACATATAAACCTAAAAACCCATTGCCATTGAGTCAATTCCAACTCAGAGTAGAACTGCCTCATAGGGTTTCCAAGTAGTGGCTGCTGGATTTGAACTGCCTAACTTTTGGTTAGCAGCCGAGCTCTTAACCACTGTGCCACCAGGGCTCCACACTGCACATATAAGGAGGGCATGTTGGAAGGAAGCTCGATGCGTTAATGTGTGTGGGAAAGTCTTCCCTGAATGTCTTGTCTTACTGAAAAGAAACCTTATGGAGATAAGCTCTGTGGAAAGCCTTTCATCTCTCATCTTTAGAAGACATTTGTCCTCACACTAGAGAGAGAAACCATGAATCTAAAGAATATGGAAAAGACTTCAAAATTGTCTCAGAAAGATAGTCCATTATAAGAATTCACACTGGAAAGATACCTTATGGGAATAAGGAATGTGAGAAAGACTTCTTTAAATACTCATCCCTTAAATTACTCATGAAACCACACACTGAAGAAATAGTCTATGATTATAGTAAATATGAGAAAAACCTTCATTTTACAGCTTTTCACTTACTAAGCACGAAACCAAACCAGCTGCCATTAAGGCTGTTCCAACTCAAGGCAACCCCGTGTGTACAGAGTAGAACTGTGCTCCATAAAGTTTTCAAGGCTGTGAACTTTTGGAAGCAGATCACCGGCCCTTTCTTCCAAAGTGCCTCTGAAAGGATTCACACCACCAGCCTTTTTGTTAGTAGTTGAATACTTAACCATTTCAACTCTACCACTTATGTTTTAATCACTATAATTCACTTATATCAATATGGTCTCATTTCCAATGTGAAGCCTTCTTTGAAGCCATGTTATTTAGGCTTGAGGTGAGTATTTTCCATGATACCATTTTTGTCGGTTGTAATTGAGCAGTATCTATATTTGATTGCATTATGGTCAGAGTATGTGGTCTTGATATAATATTAATTTGGGATACTTGTTATGACTCATTTTGGTCTAATGTGGCCAATTCTGTCAGTTGTCTGATCATGTCAATTCTTACCTTCTTTACTAAAGAAACATAGTTGTTCTTTTTTCCAGAATAAGTACAGTATAATGTTTCCCAGCTTTTCTCATAAGTGGTGGTCAGCAGAACAACAGTCTTGACCAGTGAGGAGTGGGCAGAATTCACTGGTTCTGATTCCTGGAGAGATGTTGGGAAAAGGAGAGTATTGTTTTCCTTTTTCTCTTAACCAAGTTCCTTTGCCCTCTCTCCTTGTTGCTCTCTGAAAATTCAATGAAATGCCCTGAGTTGGGACTTGTAACTTTAGAACTAGTGGGATGAAAGTGACAGTTACCATGACACAGCCCAAAATACAAGATTTCTAGCTCCCCAATGGCACACTTTTGGGGATCTGCATCCAAAGCGTACTGAATTTCAGGAGTTGGTACATGAAACAGATAAACCTCTAATTGGAGTAAGAAACATTTTAGAGGAGTTATTTTTATATATAGTAACTCAGAAGTAAATAAAACCTTAAATTATAAACCTAAGAGTGTAGCCAGGTTTTATAAGTGCTTCTTATGTGTTTCAAAACTGTGTATTTGTTGGGTGGATTCAAGGTTCATTATATGTTCGAATGATCAAATTTCTTAAGAATGTTTTTAAGTATCTTACTAGCAGAATGTTTGTCTCAATCATCGATCGAGTGAGTTTGCAATAAAATATCCCATTCTAAAAGTGGATTATTGGGTTCTTAAACTTTTGTCATTTCTTAATATATTTATAGACAGTGTTGTTAGGTGCATAGGGCTTTGGGTGTTCTCTTTATTACAGATGAATTGTTCTTCCTACTTTCGTGTTTTACCTATCTTTTCTACTAACAATGATTTTTTTTTTCATTCATATAAGGGTAGAAGTTTATATGCCCCTTACCATGAACAAACCTTCTAAGTTCTTTATATATTGTTATAGATTAAATTGAGTCACCCAAAAATAGCAGGTTGTAAATAATAACTTGGTATAAGGGTTGGGATTTACAACACATATTTTTGGGGGGCGCAATTCAATCCGTAACAATATGTAAAGAATTTGGAAGGTTTGTTAGTGGTAAGGGGCATATACCTGTGGTAAGGAGCCCCTGTGGCGCAGTGGTTAAGCGCTTGGCTGCTTACTAAAAGGTCAGCTGTTCAAACCCACCAGTCTCCCTCGGGAGAAAGATATGGCAGTCAGCTTCCTTCCTTAAAGACGTACAGCCTTGGAAACCCTATGAGGCACTTCAACTGTGATTCTAATCTCATTTGGAGTGGATTTTCTTTGTTATGTTAATGATGCATGTTAGTATAGGGTGTTTTTCAAGTCAGTTTCTTTTGAGACATAAAAGACCAGATTAAGCAACCCCAGATGGGGAAAGATAGATGCCAAGTCACATAAAGATCACCAAAGAACCAAAAAAGCAGAAACTGAGAAAAGACAAGGACCTTCCCCAGAGCCCACAGAGAAAGAAAGATTTCACCTAGAGCCAGTGCCCTGATTTTGGACTTCTAGCCCCCTAAACTGTGAGAGAAAAATTTTCTGTTTGTTAAAGCCACCCATTAGTGGTATGAGTAGTATTTCTGTCAATAGCAGCACTAGATAACTAAGACACATGTTACCTCATTCATTACCACTACCCCGTGGATATCATCTTTTTATAAATGAGGAAACTGAAGTACAGAATGTTAGGAAACTTGCTGAGATTAAACAGCTTCTTTTGAGTTTCAAAACAGTGTTTTCATTTTCAAGTTCAAGGTTCAGTACATATATTAGTTTCCTATTGCTGCTGTGGAGCCCTGGTGGCACAGTGGTTAAGAGTTCAGCTACTAATCAAAAGGTTGGCAGTTCAAATCCACCAGCTGCTCTTTGGAAACCCTACAGGGCAGTTCCACCCTGTCCTGTAAGGTCCCTATGAGTCAGAATCAACTTGACAGCAACAGGTTTATTGGTGCTGTAACAAATTACAGCAGGCTTTGTGACTTAAAACAACATAAGTTTATTATGGTCTGTAGATCAGAAATCTGACACAGGTCTCATTGGGCTAAAGTCAAGGTGTTGGCCGGGTTGCGTTCCTTCTGGAAGCTCTAGGGGAGAATACATTTCTTTGTTCTTTTCTAGCTTTTAGAGGCTGCCGACATTCCTTTGTTCATGGTACCCACCTTTTTCCATCTTCAGAGCCAGCAGCAGGATGAGTCCTTCTCACGTCACGTCTCTGAGCCACTCTTCAGCCTCTTCTTCCACTTTTAAGAACTCGTGATAATACAGGATAATTTCCCCATCTCAAGCTCAGCTAATTGTTGTTGTTAGGTGCCATCTAGTCAGTTCTGACTCATAGCAACCCTATGTAGAACAGAACGAAACACTGCCTGGTCCTGTGCCATCCTCACTATCATTGCTATCTTTGAGCCCATTGTTGTAGCCACTGTGTCAATCCATCTCATTGAGGGTCTTCCTCTTTTTCAATAACCCTCTACTTTACCAAGCATAATATCCTTCAGGGACTGGTCCTTCCTGATAACATGTCCAAAGTATGTGAGATGAAGTGTCACCATCCTTGCTTCTAAGGAGCACTCTGGCTCTACTTCTTCCAAGACAGATGTGTTCATTCTTCTGGTAGTCCATGGTATATTCAATATTCTTCACCAACACCATAATTCAAATGCATTGATTTCTTCTCTGGTCTTCCTTATTCATTGTCCAGCTTTTGCATGCATATGAGGTGATTGAAAGTGCTATCCCTTCATCTCTTCTCCTGGCGTAATCTTTACGGAAGCAGACTGCCACATACTTCTCCTGCGGAGCAGCTGGTGGATTCAAACTGCCAACCTTTCAGTTAGCAGCCAAGTGCTTAAACACTATGCCACTATTAGGTGCCATTGAGTCGATTCTGACTCATAGTGATCCTATAAGACAAAGTAGAACTGCCCCATGGGGTTTTCTAGGCTGCCATCTTTATGAGAACAGATCACCAAGTCTTTCTCCTGTAGAGCTGCTGGGTGAATGTGAACCGCAGACCCTTCCATTATCAGCCCAGCACTTAATGGTTGAGCCACCAGGGCTCCTTTATATACATATGGCCTTGGAGATTCACTCTCTCCCTCATGGTCCTCAGTGCCCACCTGCAAAATTAACATTTATAACTATTGATTTAACAAACTTGTACCAGGTCCCCTTCTAAATGCTTTACAAATACTAATGTTCATAACTGAGTCCCTGGGTGGTACAGTTAAGTGCTCCACTACTAGCCAAACAGCAGTTCAAACCCACCAGCAGTGCCTTGGAGAAAGGCCTAGCAATCTACTTCTGAAAAATTAGCTATTGAAAACCCTATGGAGCACAGTTCTACTCTGACACACACCGGGTTGCCATGAGTCAGAATCAACTCAACCGCAGCTAACAACCATGTTCATAACAATCCTATGAATTTGGTGCTGTTACTGAAAGAGGCTACATAGGCCTGGCTCACTGTCATTTACTCCCCATAGCTAACCACCACATTGTCTCATGACCTTGGTTTTCCCTCCAGTTCTAGTCTCTAAAAAAGGTTTAAGATTAACTGATGTTCCTCCTTGGAGGGTGGAAAACAAGTGATAATGATCTAAGAATGACAAACCGAACAAAGCACCCATCTTGGGACAAGAAAACCAGGATGTCACCAGATAACCCCCAAGAAAAGATTAACTCATCTGAGACGTGACCATCTCAAGGGAAAACTAACACAAACTTCTAAGACCCATAATCCTGTCCCTATAAAAGCCTTCAGCCAATCTCCAGTGGGGTAGACAGGTTTTTTTGGAGGAATCTATTCCCCTCTGTCTCTTATATATCAATATGTAATAAACCTCTTACTGCTCACCTCACCCCATCTCAGAATTGGCTATTGCAGCAGGCAGCGCCAATCTGCATTATTGCAGTAACAAATTTGGTGGCCCGTACGGGGACCTTCAGCTGCTTGAGACGCAGTGGCCCAGGGGCAGGGCCTGGGGCTGATCGACAGCTCTCCCAAAAAGCGGACACGAGAGGTTTCATTTGCCTCTGGGGAGACTGTTGGCCATACCTGGGTCTGCCATGGCACCACTGGTCCCCAACCATGCCAAAAGAGGTGAGTGAAGGAAAAGCAAGACCTGCATAGGAGGGACCTCAGGGTGAGTCCGTGACTCCTCTCCTGTGCTTAGGGCCGGGGCAGATAGGGCAAGCCCGAGGTTTCCAGAACGGGACCTGAGCCCTTGGTTTCTGAGGTGAGAGGTGCCTCAGATGACCAATCCCCGTGAGTAGGGTTGCAAGAAGGGACTCCTGGTGACTCTAGAGTCCTGGTTCCGGGTGTGTGAGTGCTCGTGTGTCTGGGAGGTTGAGATTCTCTAAGATCGCCTCTGTTGGCAGATAGGGCCATCTGAGAGGTTGAAGGGGTCAAGAGCACCTCCGTCAGCTTGTGGGATTTCCCATGTGTCTAGGAGGTTGAAGTTCTCTAAGATCACCTCTGTCGGTAATCAGGGCTGTCTGAGAGGTTGACGGGGTCTAGATCACTTGTGACAGCTTACAGGATTTATTTGTTTACTGTGGTTTTGTGTCCTGTCCATTTGTTTACTGTGGTTCTGTGTCTCTCCTGTCCCTTGTCTCTGCATACCTAGTATTATAACATCTACTTGGGTGCCCTGATTCGGCTATTAGGGAAAGTGAAAATACCTGGGGTGAGACTGGTTCTTGAGACAGCCATAGTATCTTAAGACTATGTTCATGAGTTAACTGATCTGGATCCTGAGCCCTGAAAAAGCCAGAAAAATCAATATAATCTTTAGAGGGCAAAGTGCCCCCGATATTAAGAGAAAGCTTCAGAAAGAAGGAAACCAAAAGCTTGAACCTTATCGCTTAATGTCTTCGATAAATGAGCCTGGATTCCCCACCACCACCACTACTGAGTCACTGGTTTGGGGTTCATATTTAAAAACACTGTAAACTGAGTTTACTAGAAGTAACTTGGAATTTCAGTCACCACTCTGGGAAAATGAGCTTTCATTTGTGTTGTCCGTTTTTTCCTTTAGGGAACTTTGCTTGATGCGCAGGTTTTGTAAAAAGGTCCAATATTCCTCCATCTGAGGCTCCAGCAAGTTAATAAGTTTTATCTAGAAACTGTTTTTTCCATTGACTTGGGTTGATCTTACCAAAAAATTACTATGTACACTTAAAGAAACTAGGGTCCACATATCCTTTTTGTGTGGTATTGTCTGGTGAGTTTATGTGGTCTTTCTGTCTCCTTTTGTCCTGAAAGAGCTTTGGAATTTACTGGGTAGATAACCTTTCAAAATGCCTCCATCAACTTAAACATATGTAAACGTCTTCCGTGAGTCAAGAGAGTGAGGGCAGGGCATGATCAGGCCTCCTTAGCCCCCAGCCCCCAGTCTCCAAGGTCGTGTAGCTCAAGGGAAGCTTTTGAAAGACCCTTTCCAGCTAGGTGGAGACTCTTTTAAGACAAAATATAAGAAAAATTGCTGCTTTGCTATAGTTATCAGAAATTGAGTGGATCTTGATAATAAAACTGTAAACAAGTTATCTTTATTACAGGGGAACTCTAAGAAGCCAAACAATAGAAATCACAATAAGACACACCTAAAATGGCCTGGAAAAAATGTTTCCAGGAGCAGTCAGAGGCTTCAAGTTATATCTATATCAATGAATTGGTCAATTGAACAGAGACTTTGTGATTTCCAAAGCCAGTTGATAAAATTGTTAAGGGCTAAAATTAGGTTGGGAAAAATATGAGAAATAGTAAAAGTTGAATAAAAACTTGGAATGTTTAAACAGACTTTGTTCAACAACAGTTATGTTTTATTATACACAGGCTTAAAATAATTCCCAATACATTTTAGGTAACTTGACTTCCAGGCAATGTGGCGGTCTAGGCAGAAGCACAATGCTGTCCTTCCACAGCAAAGATCCAAAAAACTAAGTGAAACAGAGAAAACAGCAATCCTGAAACCCTAAGCAACAAATGAAGAGATAAAAAACTCAGCCAAGCACCAAATGGAATAAGAAACTGACAGAGAACAGAGAGCAAGGAGAGATACATGCAGAGGTCCCCTATCAGCTAATGCAGCACAGATCTGCCATCTTGGACTGCATCAGAGACCAGCAAACAGGGTGTACGAGAAAGCAGCTTCACAGAGCTTCCAGCAGGAGATAGAACAACTGGTAACCAGCAATATATGCTTTCCCACTCCTCACCCTTCTTCACCCCACTCGGCCTCCTCTGCTTCCCGCAGCCACAGTCTCTTGGCTGGGAAGCACCAGCTGCTTGGATTCCACCCGCCTGCACTGGCTGACTCCCTGAGTGCCATTTGTTGGGTGCTGGTGTTGCTTTTCTCTGCTTCTTTTGATTTCTTCCTTACCTCTCACCACCTCCCCCTCCTTTCTCTCAAGTACCTGACTCCATGCGCCATCTTTACGTCTTCCTGAAAGGCTGTGAAACTCCACTCGAATGTGAAACTGCTTCCTGGTCTGTGCTGCCATGCTGGTGGGATCCTGCGGCTTGTTTTGTTTTGTTTTGAATTGTTTGTTTTCTTTTTCTTTTCTTGAATTGGGAGCCCATTCTGCGAGGCTTGGGACCTACCCCTTCAGTTTACAGACATGCAGAGGAATCCCTGAGGGCATTTCTTTTTTCATGGGTTTTTTTTTTTTTTTCTTTCTGTTTTTTGGGGGGTTTTCTTGTTCTTTTTAAAAAAAAAATTTTTTTTTTGTTTTGTTTTCTTTTCCCTTTTTGTCTTTCTTCATTACTCAGTTTCTCATCTCTCTATACCTTCCTTCTCTTCCTGTCCCCTGAATACCTGGCACTGGGTGACACCTCTACGCCTTCTAGATAATGATGCATATTAGTGTAGGGTATGTCTTGAATCAATCTCTTTTGGGATGTAAAAAAGCAGATTAAGCAAGCGCAGATGGGGGAAGATAGATGCCAAACCACAGGAAGATCCAGAAGGAACCAAGAAACAGAAACTGAAAAGAGATAAGGACCTTCCCCCCCCCCCCCCAGTCAACAGAGAAAGCTTTCCCCTAGAGCTGGCACCTTGAATTCAGACTTCTACCTCCTAAACTGTGAGAAAATAAATTTCTGTTAAAGCCACCCACTTCTGGTATTTCTGTTATAGCAGCCCTAGGTAACTAAGACAATCTCTTTTTGCACTTGTGGATCTGGCCACTAGAACACTGGGGTGTAAACAGTCCAACCCGAAACCAGTGGCTGTGAGCTGGATAAAGTCATCCCAGCTTTCCCAGGGTATAAGCAGAGCAGGGCACAAGGACACACAGTCCCTCCAGAACCGTCACCGTCTCCTGCACACAAAGCATGTGATCACTCTGGCCTTCAACCCTCTCTGTCCCCGAGAGCTGGGGCAGCACCGTGTCTGGCTTGGAGGTGACCTGATGGCACAGTGGTTAAGCGCTTGGCTGCTAACTAGAAAGTCAGTGGTTTGAACTCACCAGTCGCTCCAAGGGAAAAAGATGTGGCAGTCTGCTTCCATAAAGATTACAGCCTTGCAAACACTGAGACAGTTCTACAGTGTTCTGTAGGGTCTCTATGAATTGGAATCGACTCGACGGCAATGGGTTTGATTTGGTTTAATCTTCATGGAAGTAGACTGCCACATCTTTCTCCTGAGGAGTGGCTGGTGGGTTATAACAACTGACTTTTCAGTTAGCAGCCGAGCACTTCACCACCACGCCACCAGGGCTTCTTAGAGCTTCCTACTCTGCCATTTTGCATGAACTCACACCTGGGGGCAAATTTTTGGAGTCATCTTTGTGCACTTCTCTTTCCCTCAGTCCCCACATTCATTAGAAAATCTTGTTAGCTTGATCTTCAAATTATATCCAAAAATATATCCCACCACCAAACTTGCCTCCCTGGTTCAAGCCACCTCCATTTCAGGTCTGTAGCCACTTTCTTGTCTCTGTGACAGCAGAACAGCCAAGGAGATCCTATCAAAATGAAAGCCAATCACATTTCCTCAAAGGCTGACAGATTGTTGCATTGGCCATCAAGGCCCCTCACAGTCTGCACCATCCTCCCAGCCGTCCCACAGTCCTCTGCCTCCCTGCTTCAAACCATGGCCTGCTTATCATTTACACAGCACACCAGGCAGCTTCTTCTCGAGCCATTGTGCTCACTCTTCCTCTTTCCTCACTTCCTGTGATCCTTTGCTCTTAGGCACACAGAGACTTCTTCCCCTCCTCCCTCAGCCCTGTGCTAACCAATGTGGAAACCCCTCCCCCATATACCTTCCACTCCTGTCCCTGCACTGCTATTCTCCAAACATACATCATCTACCACCAGGTTCTAATTTGGTTTATTATTTATTGCTTTTTATCTCTGTCCCTGTCTCCAGAATGACAGCTACTGGATGACAGAAGTTTTTGAAGTTGTGTCCACCAGTGCAATCCTGGCACCTATGACAGTGTCCACACACAGTAGGTGTTCAATAGTACTTGCTGAAGGTGTCTAAGAATAAATGACTTCCCTCCTCTCATCAAAACCATGCCTGGAATGTTACACACACGTAGCACATATGCATGCATGTACACATGCATATACATACATACATACACATGCATAGATATACCTATGTACATGCATATTCATACAAATACATACATATATGTACATGCACATGCCTGCAAACATACACATACATATACATGTGTACATATGTGCATACATACATACATGAGTGTACATTCACAATGCACATTTACATATGCATGCATGCATATACACATGCACAAATACACACATACATGCACACACATACATACACGCATATATATGTATATCCAAATGCACATGCATGCATACATGCATATATACTCATACATATACACATACATACCCGCATACATACACATATACATGCACACAGACATACATGTAAATATATACACATATGCATACATACACACATACAAAAACATCCTCAAACAACTGGTTGACATTTAACACAGTCTGAAGGATACACAAGACTTGCAAAGGCAGAAATGGGGAAGGAAGGGCATTTTGGGAGAAGGAACTACCAGTGCAAAGTCATAGAGACACAAGAGGGCTTGGCCGGGTTGGGTGTGGTGAGATATTGGTCATGCAGCCGGAGGGAGGGATCTGGCTGGAGGGTCCAGCAGGGGCAGGTCATGCGAGGCCTTGAAGTCCAGGCTGTGACGTTTGCACCTCATTCTCCAGCCAAGGAGAGGTAACATTGGTGTTCACACTTTGCAGGAACTGAACGATAATTGAACCTGGAAGCAGTCTGGAGTCCTGTGCACAGAGGGAGATGAGAGGCAGGGAGGTGAGGTGGGTTCAGTGAAGGAGGGAAGAGACGAGGCTGCAAGAATGACCAGGGTCAGGGTGGAGAGAAGGGCCTCAGCATGATCTGTGCTGAGGAGGAAGGATGGACAGGGGAGTGGATTATCAGATTTTGGAGATGGAAGGGAGGACAGAGTGGAGAAAGACACCCGGGTTTCTGTCCTGAGAGACAGGAATTGGCTGAGTCATTAGCAAGCTGGAACCCAGCAGGAGCAGTGGGTTGGGGAGAAAGATGGGCAGCTCAGTACTGACCATGCAATCATGGAGGCCTTCCTGGGGGAGGTGTCCAGGTGGAACAAAGGGAGGTGAGAAGCTCATGACACTCACCTGAGAAACTAACCTGTGAATGTGTATGCATTCTCAGTGCCTGTGTCCTGCACGCCCACTGCTAACCCAGCTGCTCACTTCCTGCAGGATCTCACGCTGAGTGAAGAGAGCAGAGAGCCTCTCAGTTGGCCAGATCGGCGGCAGTGGGCAGACAGACCCTCTGTTCCCGCTCAAGGTGCTGGAGGCTGACTGAGGTGACACAGGACAGGACAGGACTACCCCCAAGACCTCCCGATGAGAGCTGGGACTTTCCTTCCTGGACATTCAGGGCGGGTGGGTGATGTGGGGAATTCTTACCACCAATTCATCCTCCCACCCGGCCACAGGTCCCCTTGACCCATTGAGGTCCCTACAGAATTGGGGTTCTGGGATTCAGCTACCTGGCCCCTGCCCTCTCCACATTTCCTTCCTTCTTGGGGTGGTGCTCACATGGAGAAGGTGAGGCAGAGGCAGAGGAGCAGGGTCTTGATGCACAGCCGCCAAGATGACCACCAGAACCACGTCTGCCATGGGCCCTGGTGTCCCTGCAGAAGAGCACAAGGAGGACTGAGTCACCTCCCACACCACACTCCTGTGTCCTTCCACTCTCAATAGGACAGGACATTCGTTCTCCAGGACCCTCCTGCAGCACTGCATGGGGACCACATGTGCCCAGGCCTCACCCCACCACACCCTGACGTCCAGCAGGTGGACAGAGGCTCTGGGTCCCGTGGGCGTTTGGATTTCACAAGTGAGTCTAAGCCCAGAGGTGGGGTCCCCGCTGAGCTACAAGGGGCTGTTTGCTCAGCAGATGAGCTGGAGGTCACTGGGGGGAGGGGATGAGTGTGAAGCCCCTTGGTGCTCACTCTGCACAGAGAGACGCAGAGTGGCGTTTGACCTCCCCTTTGTCATCCTTCTGAACCCGACGTAGCGCCAGGATCCCGGGGTCTGAGGGTTGTGAGGAGCTCGGGGGTGGCTACCCCAGGCCCAGCTCAGCGTGGCTGGTGGGCTGCTGTAGAGGACACAGAAGAGGTGCAGGGGTTCCGCTTCTAGGACTCGAAGCGATGAGCCGTTCCCCAGATATTCTCTACATTTCATTTCTGGGGGGAGAGGGAGACAGAGATAAGGAGACACAGAGAGAGAGATAAAGACAGAGACAGAGAAAGAGAGGCAGAGAGATACAGAGAGACAGACACACACAGAGAGAGACAAGAGAGAGAGACAGAGCTGACCCCAGGTCTGGGGCTCTGAAGCCCTATCTCCTTCTCTCCATTTATTGTATTGTTATTGATTTATTTATTTTCTGAGAGGGGAGAGGGATCTCCACAGGTAAGCAGCGTTATTAAGATATAATTCACATACTATACAATTTTTTTTTTATTTTGTATTTTTTGGTAAATTCAGACATGCAATAACCCATTGCCATGGAGTCCATTCCAACTCCTGGCGACCCCATGTGTTACAGAGTAGAACTGTGCTCCATGAGGTTGTCTTGGCTATCATCTTTACGGAAGGAGATCGCCAGGCCTTTCTTCCACAGTGCCACTGGGTGAGTTTGAACTGCCAACCTTTAGGTTAGTAGTTGAACGTAATCCGTTTGCTCCACCCAGGGACCTTACCAAGCATTAAAAGTGTACAACTCAAGAGTTTTTAGTCTATTCACAGAATTGGGCAACCGTTACCACAATCAACTGTAGCACGTTTTCAACACCCTAAAAAGAAACCCCGTGCCTATTAAGCGATCACTTCCCATTTCCACCCCAACCTCATCAGCACTGAAAACCAGCAGTCATTGTGACCCCACGCGTGTCAGAGTAGAACTGTGCTCCACAGGGCTCTCAATGGCTGATTTTCAGAAGTACAGCATCATGCCTTTCTTCCTTGACACCTCTGGGTGGACTTGAACCACCAACCTTTCGGTCAGCAGCTGAATGTGTCAACTGTTTGCACCACCAAGGGACTGCCCTGGTTAACGGTCCCTCCTGAGAACAGGCAGCCTCCCCATCCAACAATTCTCTGATCTTCTATCCGATCTCACCACCTTTTCATCCCACTTCCCACACTTTTTCTCTGGCCTTGTTTACTCTCGTCCCTATAAAGGAAAAATACTTTTTTTTAACTCCTGAGACGTTGGTGGATTTCTGAGAGTTCTCCCTATTGCAATAGTTCTTCCTCCCTATCAAAGTCTGGACCTGCATGATTTTTTTTATTGTGGTGAACACGCACACAGCAAAGCACACGCCATCTCAGCCATTTCCACATGCGCAGTTCAGCGTCACTGGTTACATTCTTCAAGTCGTGCAGCCATTGTCACTGTCCTTCTCCGAACATTCCACCACCACTGACATACACTCAACGCCCCTAACGTTGCTGTTGCCGTGGAGTCCCTTCTAACTGATGGCGACCCCACGTGTGCAGAGTAGAACTGCCCCATAGGGTTTTCAAGGCTGTGACTTTTCAGAAGCAGATCGCCAGGCCTGTCTTCGGGGCACCTGTGGGCGAGTCCGAATCGCCAAACTTTGGCTGGTAGTCGAGCGCTTAAGTGTTTTTGCCCCCCAGGGACTCCTGTCCCCTAATGGGTCTGCGTTTTATCTGACAGCTTCCAGACCCTGGCTCGGCTCCGTGATATCGGAGTCCTGCTCCCATCACAGTTATGGGGAAGGGGCCTCCTGTCCTATCTGTGCAGTTTCCTCGGAGCAAGCTGATGGTCAGGTTCTGGGGTGCATCTGGCACAGAGGGATGGGGTGAGGGATGGAGTTAGAGCAGCCCCGTCCCCCCGGGAGCTACAGAAACAGGAAGTCAAGGAGGCCGGTGTCCTTTCTGCAACTCTGCCCAACAACCCATGACCCCAGGAAGCAGGCGCCATTTCCCCCTGTGTCCCTTCCCCCATGAGCACTCACAGGAGACATTGAGTGTGACGGTCCTCTCTGTGGTCACCCTAGCTCCGGGGAGGGTCACCCGGCAGGTGAGGTTGGTGCCATGGTCCTGGGGTCTGGGGGTCAGCGTGATCACTGAGGAGTCATAGGCCTCAGAGTGGGATCCCTGGGACCTGAGGGCAGAGCCTGTCCAGAAGAAGGTGAGGGGTGTCCCCTTGTCACAGGCCCAGGGCACAGAGCACGTCATATGGCTGGGGTGGCCGGACTCCAGGGACCCCATGATGATGTCGGGGACATTTGTCGGCACTGGGAGGAGAGAGGAGGAGAAAGTTCTGGAACTAAAGAGTGGTGATGGTCGTACAACATTGTGAACGTACTTGTTAGCTGCCATCAGCCCCAACTCATGGTGACCCCAGGCACAATGCGATCAGACCGTTGTGATCCAGATGGTTTTCACTGGCTCTCTAGGCCTTTCTTCCCAGTCTGTCTTAGTCTCGAAGCTTCTCTAAAACCTATTTAGCACCATAGTGACAGACAAGCCTCCACTGACAGACGGGTGGTGGATGTGCATGAGATACATAGGCCCAAAATTGAAGCCAGCTCTCCCACATGAAAGGTGAGAATTCTACCACTGTATCGCCACCATTCCCTTCGAAGGTACTTTATTGTTGTTAGTTGCTGTCAAGTCAGTTCTGACTCATGGTGACTCCATGTGTGCAGAGTAGAACTGCTCCACAGGGTTTCCTAGTATGTGAACTTTCAGAAGCAGATCACCAGGCCTTTCCTCCGAGGTACCTCTGGGTGGTTTTGAACCACCAACCTTTCAGCTGGTAGTCGAGCACTTAACCATTTGCACCACCCGGGGACTAAATGCCGCTGAATTGTACACTTTAAAATAGTTAAAATGATACATTTTATGTTATGTGTGTTTTACCACAATAAAAAAAAAAAAAAGGTTAAAAAACAAACAAAAAATCATTAAACAGAATGTAGAACATTTTCTTTATAGACTGTGTTATGCCAATTGAGCTAAGACCATGTTCCCCAAGACCATGTTCCTCACGGCCATCAGCCTAGTAATTTGGTCCCTCAGGGAGTTTGGATGTGTCTACGGAGCTTCCATGACCTTGTCTTGAACTAGCTGTGTGGGCTTCCCCACTATTGTGTACTGTCTTTAATGAGAAGCCAGCTTGTTCTGTAAACCTTCGTCTAAAGTACAATTAAAAAAAGAAGAAAGAAATATTAAACAACTTTCAGAAAAGGAGGGTGAGAATGGTTGCACAACTCAAAGAATGTCACTGAATTGTACATGTGGAAATTGTTGAATTGGTGTATATTCTGCTGGGTAAACTCTCAACAACAACAAAAATTTAAATAAAGAAAAAAAAAGCATTGCAACAGAGACACACGACCCCAGTGTGTGCCCCTGAGAGAGGCTTCTACCCCCTCCTGAAATAACCTGTAAAGACGGGGAGAGAATTCCTTGTCCCTTGTGTCAATACCTTGTGACCATTCCATATCTGTCACATTCACAGTGAGTTTTTTCTTGTAATTGAACTTCTTCCTTCCTCTCTCCAGCCGGAAGATGTATTCCCCACTGTCCTCCTTCTGGGCACCTGTGATATGCAGGGAGCAGTTGTTGGCCTGGGGGTCCCTGAGGAGCTGGAATCGGCCTTCAGTCTCCCTTTTTACTTCCCTCTGTGGATTGTTTGTGGTCACTGGAACATCCTGTTCGTGATTCATGTTATTGGCCCCTTTCCAGAACCAGTAGATGAGAACTGGGTCAGAGTGGTTCCAGCCATCTGGAGGGTAGGAGATGGTTCAGGTATAAAGACACACAGGCTCTCCTGCACTGTCACTGAATTTTGCACCTGCAGCTGGTGTCTGTCATCCATAGCCTGGGACACTAAGGGAGACCGAGGCTTAGTGGGAGCCCCAGCCCCAGCCTGAGACTCCCAGGCTCCAATACACTCAATCCTCCACAACAGGGGCAGCCATAGAAGCAGCAGCGGCAGCATCTCTATAGTTGGAGGAGCTGGACCTGGCACAGTCTGGCTTCTAGGTCAGTCGGTCTGTCTGGGAAGGAGACTCCAACAGGAAACCCCAGGCAGGGAGGGGCAGGGACTGTCCTCAGAAAAGGAACCTCTGCAGCTCAAGGTTCCTTGGAGATCACCTGTCTCTTCTTGCTTCTCCTTCCTCAGATGGAAGCAACAGGACAGAGAGGTGTGGAACTTGCCCAAGATCAGCAAGGGGACCCCTGGGCCAGGCTCTCGGGGAGGGGAGCCCCAGGAGTGGGGTGCTCATGGGAAATAGGTGAGGTCTTAGTTTCCAAAAGCCCCTGGGTGGTGCAAATGGTTTGCACTGGACTACTAACCTAAAGGTTGGCAGTTCAAACTCACCCAGCAATGCCACATAAGAAAGGCCTGGTGATCTGCTTCCCTAAGATTACATCCAAGAAGATCCCATGGAGTACAGTTCTACTCTGACACAGAGTCTCCAGGGGCTGAAGCGACTTGATCAAAATGGGTTAGGGATTTTGTTTTTACTATAACAAAGTACCACAAAGTGGGTGACTTTAAACAACAGAAATTTATTGTCTCACAGGTCTGCAGACTACAAGTTTAAAATCAAGATGTTGACAGGACCATGCTCCCTCTGAAAGCTCCAGGGGAAGATCCTTCCTGGCCTCTTCTAGATTCTGGTGGTTCCCGGCAATCCTTGGCGTTTCTTGGCTTGTAGATGCATCACTCCAATCTCTCTCTCCATCCTCACATGTCCGTCTTCCTTCTGTGCCTGTCTGTGTGTCGTCTCCTCTTCCTGTAAGGGCACCAGTCATGCTGGATTAGGACCCACCCATCCAGCATGACTTATCTTAACTAATCACATCTGCAAAGACCCTATTTCAAATAAGGTTACATCCACAGGTACCGGGTTAGGACTATGAGCATATCTTTTTGAGAGACACAATTCAGCCCATAACAGCACTTCGATTCTGTGGTTTTCCTCCCCTGAAACCCATAACCTCAGTATAATCGTGATGAAAAACATCAGACAAATCCCAGCATAGGGGCATCCTACAATATCCCTGACCAGTGCTTCTCTACATTGTCCAGGCCATCAAAAACAAGGAGCAAACATGGTGAACGTCATTAATGTCACTGAATTGTACACGTAAAAAAACATTGATGGAAGAATGTAATCAGTGTCACTGTGGTTGTTAGGTGCCATTGAGTCTGTTCTGACTCATAGCAACCCCAGGTAAAACAGAACGAAACGCTCAGGTCCTGCACTTCTTTTCTAATGTATATTTTTACCACAATTTAAAAAAAAAGTTGAAATGGCAAATGTTTAGTTACATATAATTTTATCACAGTAAAAGAAAAGAACAAAGGAGGCAGAAACCCAAAAACTACAATGACCATTTGGGAAATTATCACAGTCAAGCTTAAGGAGACAATGTTGTTGTTGGGTGCCGTCCAGTCAATTCCAAATCGTATCGACTCTATAGGGTAAAGTAGAACTTCACCATAGGGGTTTCTAGGCTGTAATCATTGTGCAACCATTCTTACTCTCCTTTTCTAAGTTTTTCCCTCCCCAATTAACATGAATTCACTATCCCCTAAGTTTCCCATCTAATCTTTCGAGCTACTGTTGTCAGTTTGATCCCATAAAGATAGTTCTTAAACGAGCACAATGCTCAAGGCAAACATTCTTTACTAGTTAAGCTAAACTACTGTTTGGTTTAAAGAACATTTTAGGGCATATTTTTGGTTTAAGGTTTAAAGATGTTATCAGGACAGTAGTTTTGGGGATTCATCCAACCTCCATGGCTCCAGAAAGTCTGAATTCCATGAGAATTTTAAATTCTGTTCTGCATTTTCCCCCTTTTGATCAGAATTCTTCTATAGAATCTTTAATCAAAATGTTCAGTGGTAGCTGGGCACCATCCAGTTCTTCTGGTCTTGTGGTAAAGGAAGCAGTTGTTCACGGAGGCAATTAGCCACATATTCCATTTCCTCCTCCTATTCCTGACTCTCCTTCTTCCTCTGACATATATATATATATATGCAACCATATTATCTATATTGGTCTCCAACTTGCCCTTTCTTCGCTTAAGAAGAATAGATCTTGGAGATGTTTTGTGTTGATACTTCAAGAATTTGTCAAAATTTTGTCGCTTTTGAGCACCCCTCCTAGGCCCTGAGCTGGCTGCTCCGCTCAGGTCTCTCTCATGGTGGGGGGTGTCTTGACCACAGAGACTCTGCAGGAGTACCTGAAGGTGGTGATGGCCCTCAAATACGATAAGAAGCCACCCTACACCGTGCTGAGGAACAATCTGGAAGCGCTGCTGCAGGACCTGCAGGTGTCAGCCTACTACCCTGTGGACCTGCACATGGTAGTCCAAGTGTGAAGAGACCATGACTCTGAACCCCACTCACTCCCTCCTTGCTTCCCCACCCCTGACCAACACTCCATCCTGAGTCTCCCCCAAAGTCCTGCTTCACAGATACTGTGTTGCTTTGTTTTTTGTTGTTGTTGTTATTGTAAAATATAGATAGCACAGCATTTGCCATTTCAACATTTTTCACGTATATGATTTAGTGAAACCAATTACATCAATCACGTTATGCAACCGTCACCAATATCCATTGCCAAATTTTCCATCCCCATAAAAAAACTCAGTGCTACCTAAACAATGATTTGCCCTTTTCTGCATCCCTCCCACCTCTTGCAACCAATCTTTATTAAACTGATCTCTATACTTTTGCCTACTCTAGGTATTTAATATTAGTGAGATCATGTAATATTTGTCCTTTGTGATTGGCTGGTTTCCCTCAGCATCATGTTTTCCAGGTTCATCCATGTTGTGGCATGCATCAGAACGTCATTTCTCTTTATGGCGAGTAGTTTACCGTTGCATGTATAGATCACACTGTGTTCATCCATTCATCTGTAGACGGACACTTGGGTTGTTTCCACCTTTTGGCTTGTGTGAATAGTGCTGCAGTGAATATTGGTGTACATACAGGTATTATTGGGTGTTTACAGCTGGGACCAACTTCACCGTCAGGCTCTGGATTATTCACAGAGCTCTTGAACTTTCCAAACCCCAGTAATTGCAAGCAGCAGAAATTCAACTCAAGTTGGCTTGAATAGAATGCAAAATTAATTGGTTCTTGTTGCTAGAAAATTCCGAGGGGGGAGCTTTAGACATGACTGGTTTCGTGGCCTTCAAAATAACATCAAGATATTGTCTGTTACATCACGCTATATAGGGGAAGTCAGCACAACTTGACCAAGGCAAAGCCATAGAAGCTTCCTAGACACATCCAAGCACCTTGAGGGACCAAGGGGCTGGGGCTGATGGCTGGGGACCATGGTCAGGGGACATGTAAGTCAAATGGCATAACATATTTCCTAAATAAACTGCTCTGCATTCTACTTGGGTAAATAGCTTCTGGGGTCTTAAAAACTTGCAAGTGGCCATCTAAAATACATCTGTCATGGATTGAACAGTGTTCCCCGAAAATGTGTCAACTTGGCTAGGCTATTATTTCCAGTATTGTGTGATTGTTCACCATTTTGCCATCTGACATGATTTTCCTATGTGTTTTTGTAAATCCTACCTCTATGATGTTAATGAGGCAGGATTAGAGAGTTATAGTGAGGTAAGACTCAACCTGCAAGATTAGTTTGTGTCTTAAATCAATCTCTTTTGAGATATAAAAGAGAGAAACGAACAGAGAGACAGGGGGCCCTCATACCACCAAGAAGCTGGAACCCAGAGAAGAGCGTATCCTTTGGACCTGAGGTCCCTGCTCTGAGATGATCCTCAGCTGGAGAAGATTGATGACAAGGACTTTCCTCCAGAGCTGACAGAGAGATAAAGCCTTCCCCTAGAGCTGGTACCCCGATTTGGACTTCTAGCCTCCTAGACTGTGAGAGAATAAATTTCTCTTTGTTAAAGCCATCCACTTGTGGTTTTTCTGTTATAGCAGCACTAGATAACTAAGGCAACATCTGTTGGTTCCATTACGTTTGGAACAAGGAGAACAAAGAAAACTAATAGACACAAGGAAAACATTATTCCAAAGGACTAATGGACCACATGAACCACAGCCTCTACCAGCCTGAGCCCAGAAGACCTAGATGGTGAATGGCGACAACCACCGACCGCTCTGACAGGGATCACAATAGAGGATTCCAGGCAGAACAGGAGAAAAATATAGAACAAAATTCAAATTCACAAAAAAAGACCAGACTTATTGGTCTGACAGAGACTGGAGGAACCCCTGAGACTATGGCCCCTGGACAGCCTGCTATTTCAGAACTGAAGCCACTCCCAAAGTCCACCTTTCAGCCAAAGATTAGACAGGCCTATAAAACAAACAGTAACACACGTGAGGAACACGCTTCTTAGTTCAATCAAGTAAATGAGACCAAATGGGCAATACTTGGCCAAAAGCAAAGACGAGAAGGCAGGAAGGGATAGGAAAACTAGACGAATGGACACAGAGAACCTAGGATGGAAAGGGAAAGGAGGAGAGTGCTGACACATGGCAGGGATTGCGACCAATGTCACCAAACAATTTCTGTATAAATTTTTGAATGAGAAACTAATTTGTGCTGTAAGCTTTCACCTAAAACACGATAAAAAATTTTTAAAAAAAGGTATTTTCTGTAGACACCTCTGTCCACTTAGTTGTTCAAGCAAGATGTTCAACCCCCATCATGACTGAGTGAAGGAATCCATCTTCCTGTCAGTGCTGATCACAATCTCAGTTTCCTAGGACTGCCGTAACAGAAACACCACAAGAGGGTGGCTTTAAAGAACAGAATTCATTTTCTCACAGTTCTGGAGGTTAGCAGTCTAAATTCAGGCATCAGCAGGGCTGTGCTCTCTCTCTGCTGGCTCTAGGGGAAGGACCTTCCTGGTCTCATTCAGCTTCTGTAGCCCCGGGAGTTTCTTGGCTTGTAGACGGATCCTCACATGCTGTCTTCCCCCTGTGTGAGTCTCTCTGTCTATACTCTCCTTTATAAGACACAACTGAGAAGGGATTAGGTTTAGGACCCATCCTACTTCTGTTTGACCTCATAAACATTAATTAACAAAAGAAACCTCCCATTTCCAAACAGGGTCACATTCACAGATACTGGTGTTAGGACTTCCACAAATCTTTTTGTGGGTGCAATTAAATCCATATATAGGGTTGCTATGAGTCGGAATCCACTGGATTGCAACTTCTTTTTTCATTCAGTCCGTAACACCTGCCTTACATTATCTTCCTATCCACTAGTGCAATGAAAATCTAAAATCTCGAAATATAATGGCCCCTTTTGGAATCATTATAGCTGCAAATAAGCTCAGCCTCCTGGGGCCACTTACCCTATGGCAAGTTTGGCTAGGGCGGAATGATCACCACCAAGTAGTTGAGGACCCCGGTGGGCTCTGAGTAACCTGAAGAATTGTGCGTTTGCTTGATGGCAGCTCAGTGTCTTGGGCTTGTGGGTGACCTGGCCTCTCTTTTGCCCTAGTCTGCAGGCAACCATGCTTTCCCACCCCTGACCCCACTCCCACCCACTATGCACCAGCCACCTCGCCCCTCCCCTATCTGCTCTGCACCAACCAAACTGTCCCTCCCCCATCAACTCTCACCGGTCACCCCACCCCGCCTCCATCCGCTCTCACCAGCCACTCTCACTAGCCACCCCGACCCTCCCCTGTCCACTCTGCACTGGCCACACCATCTTCCTCTCGGATTCTAAACTCGGCCAAGCTCAATCACACCTCGGAAGCTTGGCATATGCCCTTCCAGCTATCTGAAACACTTTTCCCCCTTTGTTTTTGCTCAGCAGCTCTTTCTCATACTTGGCCCTCAAACCCTGAAGTAGTCCCTGATAAACCCAGTGAGGAGCCTCTCCACCTGCTGCCCACTCGCTCTCTCACCACATATCCCTGTCTCAGCTGAGAAGTTTTTGTTGAATTTTCAGTATCTGCACCAAATTGGAAACTCCAAGGGCACTTCTTATCCCTCTTGTTCATGATACTGTCCTCAGTGTCTTCAAAGGGCCTGGCATGCAGTAGGGTCTTCAGACGGGTTCCTTGAATGACTAAAACACCAATAGCCACTTTTATTTTCTTCTAGAACTTTCCAGAACTTCCCAGAACCCTCAGTTTGACATAGACAAAAGAAGAAATGTGACTCACAGCCTGCTGTTTAATCACAGATGAGCTTCCAGGGAGAACCTTCAACGTGCAGTCCTGCTGCTTCCTTAGGCCGTGCTCTGCATCCTGATTAGCGTCAGGGAGCCCACAGATATGCCCCAGACAATCTGAATCTCTTCCTTTTGACTGTCGTGTCCTTTCAGCCCTCGTCTCCAGCCAGCTGCTGGGAGTGTGGATGGAGGAGACTCCAGACCCATGGGTAGGAGTGGGACTGGCCCGCTCAGTGGGGACCCTGCCTACCATTTTCATCACTGTACTTTGATAATAACTCATTTGATTTGAAATGGGGGAGTCTAGTGTCTGCCCAACAAATTCCTCTGGGAAAATTTTAGCTCCCAGTTGTTCCCATCCATCTACTTCATTTATCTATCTAATCATTCATTCCCTTCAAACTTTCATACAACTATTCACTCTGTCATTCATCTATCTAATTTTTCATGCAGACATCCCTCCTTCCATTCTTCCACTTAGCTGTTCATCTAGCCATCCATTTTCCCATCCATCCATCCATCCACGCTTTCGTACAACCATTCACTCTTTCATCCATCTACCCAAACTTTCATGCAGACATCCTTCTATCCATTCTTCCTCTTATTCATCCATCCATTTGTACATATATCCATCCATTCCATCCACTTTTCCATCCATCCATCCACTCTTTCCTCCATTCATCCATCCACCTATTCATCTCTTCACCCTTTTATCCAACTATTCACCCTCTCTTTCATCTATACAAACTTTCATGCAGACATTTATTTGTTCATTCTTCCACTTGTCCATCCATCCAGTCTCCCATTTTTGTCCATCTACCCATCCCTCTATTCACTCATACTTTCATCCACATATTCGTTTATCCACTCATTCTCTCATTCATTTGCCCTTCCTCTTGCATACGTCATCTTCCCTTTATTCAACAAAATTCAGCATGTATTTGTTGAGCATGTGTTATGTAATGGCCATTGTGCTATATGAGAGATACTGAGTGAACAAGACATACCAAAATAACTTAGGGTTCTCTAGAGAAACAGAACCAGTTAAATACAGGTATAGATAGAGGTGGATATAAAGATAGATTAAATACAAATATAGACATCCACATACATAGAGAGAGATTGATATACTTGAAGAGATTGGCACATGCTATTGTGGGGGACTGGCAAGTTCAAATCCATAGGTCAGGTAAAGTCTGGAGACTCCTGCAGGCTTACATCCCTAAATCTGTAGGTCAGTCGAAGGGAAGATTAAGAGTGTTCTGGCAAAATGTGTATTTGTAGTCCAAAGGCAGAACACACTGTACGGAAACTCCTTTCTCTCTCTCTCTCAAGGCCTTAAACAGGTTGCTTGAGGGCTTGAGGCTCACCCACATTATGGAAGGTAATCTGCTTTACATGAGGCCAGCTGATTTAATCACATGTAACTACTGTATATCAGCAGCTAGACAAGTGTTTTACCAAACAAATAGGCATTATAGTCTAGCCAAGTTGACACACAAAATTAGCCATCGTAGTCCACCCCTTGTCAACTTGGTACTCATACACATCTCCTTAAACCATACGTAATCTCCAAATAAAGACAAGAGCAAAGGCATACTTTCACCTAACATGATACAACTATCCTGCATGCAAATGAAAAGCACTTACTCCTTTTCCAGAGAGGATGCAGAGTTAATACATCTTATGTTTTATGATAAGTAATGTGATAAAAGGGAATGAAACAGATATTTTACATATATAAACTATATATATAAATATATAAATACTTACATATATATAATTACTGTGAGTTTTGCTTCCTTGTGTTGTTATCAATATGTTTGCAACTGGTCCCATGGTCATGGATGGTATTTATAGCTACCTTCTTCCATTACCCATTCCATAATCTCTTTGTCCTCATCAAGCACCTCAGCTGGTTGTGTTCTTTGGGAGTGTAGCACACCTCCTCATGGGCCACACTTTGTGCCTCACTTTTCTGGGTCTGCTGGAACTTGAGTCTGGTTATAGGTCTAGAAGCAGAGACAGGTAGTAGGGGTGGGTCCTAAGGACAATAAGCAGTGTCATTCAAGGCATCTGCTTCAGGGGCGGTCATTACAGTTTCCTTAGGCAAAGTTGAATTAATCTCCTCAAATGGGGGCAAAAAGGCTGATTCTACTGGAAAAGATGACTCAAAAGAATTTAGGGGCTCTACGTCCCCAGCTTCATCAGTATCTGCCCATATGTCCCCATTCCAGTTTTCAGAATCCCATTTCTTCCCAATCAATGCTCTCACTTTAACCTCAGACATCATGAAAGTTTGGAAATTCAATTGAAATTGTAATTCAGCCACTCATAGGTTGAGACTCTGGGTTTGGTTTTCAAAAATCTCAGCTCTGTGGCTACAGGAGATAAGATTTTCTTTCAGGCCACACATAGCAACTTTCAGGTCCTTTATGAGGCTCATAAACTGGGATGAGCACTGAGCTCATTCTTTTCTGTCTCCAGTTTGTCCATTGAAGGAAGCAGCAACCAACCAATGTCATTATACTCATCAGTTTGACCAAAATGTTCTAATGTCTCAAATACATGATCATCCAGAGCCTTGTTTTTCTTAAGTATTTTATTAGGAACATCCAATGGTGATATTTTGTATATCTCTATTGCCACATTACAGCACGAACTACCAATGCCTTCTTTACTACTGGAAATAGAGTCATTCACGCCTTTAAATCTAACCAGATTTGAGGACCAAATCCAGTAAAAGGAGATAGTATTTAAATGAGGCTATTTCAGATTGTGATAAGCACTGCTGAAGAAACAAAAACACGGTGATGGCAAGTGATCAGCATAGGGATGGGAGGACTCCTTGGGGCACACAGGGAGAGACTGGACACACAGAGACCAGGGAGGACGCTGGTGCACCATCCACACCTGTGTGATTGAAGCTTAGGCCAGGACAGTAGGAAAGTTCAGGTGGTGGGAGGAAGGGAGGAACTAGGGGGAGATGTCAAAGGCAGACTGGCTAGCACTTGGAGAAAGATGACATTTCGGGACTTAAGAAGAGGTACAACTGCCTGCCTTTCAGTGTGTTTTTACTGTGGTGGTGTCTTAGTTACCTAGTGCTACTATAACAGAAATACCACAAGTGGATGGCTTTAACAAAGAGAAATTTATTCTCTCACAGTCTAGGAGGTTAGAAGTCCAAATTCAGGGTGCCAGCTCCAGGGAAAGGTTTTCTCTCTCTGTCGGCTCTAGGGGAAGGTCCTTGTCATCAATCTTCCCCAGTCGAGGAGCTTCTCAGTGCAGGGACCCCCAATCCAAAGGATGCACTATTCTTCTGGCTCTTCTTTCTTGGTGGTATGAGGTCGCCCTGTCTCTTGGTACCCTTCTCTCTTTTATATCTCAAAAGAGATTGACTAAAGACACAACCTAATCTTGTAGATTGCGTCCTACCTATTAACATAACTGCCTCTGATCCTGCCTCATTAACATCATAGAGATAGGAATTACAACACATATGAAAATCACATCAGGTCACAAAACAGTGGGCAACCACACAATACTGGGAAATTGGGAATCACGGCCTAACCAACTTGACACATATTTGGGGGGGGACACAATTCAAGCCATGAAAGGTGGCTTGAATGTTGCTGTGATGCTGGAAGGTATGCCACTGGTGTTTCAAATACTAGTAGGGTCACCCATGGTGGATAGATTTCAGCAGAGCTTTCAGACTAAGAAAAGCTAGAAAAGTCTGACAATCTACTTGGGAAAATTAGCCTGAAACCCTATGCATCACAGCAGATTATTGTCCAATATAGTGCTGGAATGTAAGCCTCCTAGGTTGGAAGTTGCTCAAAATACACAGAGGGCACAACCATGGACTCAATAACACTGATGATTATGGGGATGGGGCAGAACTATGTTTCATTCCATTGTACATGGGGTCATCATGAGTCAGAGCCAACTCAACAGCAACTAACAACAAAATTCAAAATTTTGGTCAAGTTGTGCTGACTTCCTCTATATAGTGTGGTGTAACAGACAATATCTTGATGCTATTTTGAAGGCCATGAAGCCAGTCATGTCTAAAGCTCCCCCCTCGGAATTTTCTAGCAACAAGAACCAATCAATTTTGCATTCTCTTCAAGCCAGCTTGAGTTGAATTTCTGCTGCTGGCAATTACTGGGGTTTGGAAAGTTCAGGAGCTCTGTGAATAATCCAGAGCCTGACGGTGAAGTTGGTCCCAGCTGTAAACACCCAATAATACCTGTATGTACACCAATATTCACTGCAGCACTATTCACACAAGCCAAAAGGTGGAAACAACCCAAGTGTCCGTCTACAGATGAATGGATGAACACAGTGTGATCTATACATGCAACGGTAAACTACTCGCCATAAAGAGAAATGACGTTCTGATGCATGCCACAACATGGATGAACCTGGAAAACATGATGCTGAGGGAAACCAGCCAATCACAAAGGACAAATATTACATGATCTCACTAATATTAAATACCTAGAGTAGGCAAAAGTATAGAGATCAGTTTAATAAAGATTGGTTGCAAGAGGTGGGAGGGATGCAGAAAAGGGCAAATCATTGTTTAGGTAGCACTGAGTTTTTTTATGGGGATGGAAAATTTGGCAATGGATATTGGTGACGGTTGCATAATGTGATTGATGTAATTGGTCTCACTAAATCGTATACGTGAAAAATGTTGAAATGGCAAGAGGTAGGAGATAAAGATGCCTTCCTGGATAAGCCCAACTGGTTGTGGCAGAATAGAGTTGACTATTAGGAACTCTATTGGTAGCGACAATTGCAGCTGCTATGACAGAAGTGGTATTTTTACAGTTGTTGTGTGCCATTGAGTCGATTCTGACTCATAGCGACCCTATGGACAGAGTGGCTCCATAGTATTTCCAAGGACCAGCTGGTGGAGTCAAACCGCCGACTTTTTGGTTAACAGCCTGAGCTCTTAACCACTTCACCATCTTTACTAGAACTGATTCATTCAGCCTCTGATAACACAGAATGTGGCTATGGATCTGGTGAATGTATTCTTTACACACTCATCAAGAAGGAGGATTAGAAGCAGTTCACATTCACCTCTGGTGGATGACAGGCTACACAGACAGGCACACACGCAGAAATACATACATGCATAACTGATGAAATCTGAATAAGCTCTATGGATTGCACCAATATCAAATCCCTGGTCTTGATATTGTATTATTGTTATGCAAAATATTAAAAATTGGGAAGGCTGGGTGACATGTGAACAGGACCTCTCTGTACATTTCTTTACAACTCCCTGTGACTCTAGAGTTATTTCAAAATAAAAAGGCACTCCTTCTTAAAAGCTTGTGAGTGGTCATCTAAGACAGAGCTATTGGTCTCTACTCGCCTGGAGCAAAAGAGAAAGAAGGAAACCAAACACTCGCAGAAGAAATTAGTTTACAGGACAAATAGTCTACACAAACCACAGCCTTATCTACCCTGAGACCAGAAGAACTAGATGGTGCCCAGCTACCACTGCCAACTGTTCTAATCAGGGCCACGATAGATGGACCCTGACAGAATGGAAGAAAAATGTGGAACAGAACCTCAAATCCCCAAATATAAAACAAAACCATACCTACTGGACTAGTTGACACTGGAAGACGCCCAGAGATTATTGCCCTGAGATACTCTTCAAACCTTGAACCGAAACTAACCCCTGAGGTCACCTGGAAGCTAAATAACAAATTGGCCCAAAAAATAATGAATATCACCCATGAATACTGTGATCCTTTAAAAAATCACCTATATGAGACCACAGAGTCAACAATTACTTTAAAACAAAGATGAGACGGTAAGGGGGCCCGAGAAAGTAGATGAATGGAAACAGAATAATCAGAACAGAAATAACGTGAATGTTCATGCATTGCCAAGAATGTAATCAATGTCACTGAACAACTTGTGTAGAAATTGTTGAATGGGAACCTAAACTGCTGTGTAAACCTTCACCAAAACACAGTAAAATATTATTTAAAGGGAAAAAAAGGCACTCCTTAAATATAAGGGACAGATTAAACACTAAAATTTTCAAATAACAACTTTATGAGATACCATAGAATACACAATTCATTCATTTAAATGTGCACAATTCAATGGTTTTTAGTATGTTCACAGAGTTCTGCAACCATCACCACAACCAATTTTAGAACATTTTTGTCACCCCAGAAAGAAAACTTATGCCCATTAGGTATCACCTCCAATCCCCACATTCCTCTCAGGCCTCAGCAACCACTGATCTACTTTCTGTCTCTACAGATTTACGTATTCTGGACAGTTTCTATAAATGGAACCATACAATGTGTAGCCTTTGGCAACTGGCTCCTTTCACATAGCGTAATGTTTCCAAAGTGCATCCATGTAGCATTATCACCACTTCATTCTTTTTTATGGCTGAATAATATTCCACTCTATGGATAGACCACACTTAGTTTATCTATGGACATTTGGGTTGTTTCCACTTTTCGGCTATTATGAATAGTACTGCTATGACTATTCATGAAAAGCGTTTGTCTGAGTGGTGTACAATCTTAGCACACTTTTTTTACAGTTAAACTTTATACCAATTTCATTGATATATATTCCTAAATAGTTGAGTTTCAAATGTATTATTATTAGAGTTATCTTTATTATTTTTAACTACATAGTATGTCACAGGTTGGGTTCCCCAGTGTTATGGATTGAATTGTGCCCCCCTAAACCTACATTGAAGACCTAACCCCTAAACTGTTGCATCACCAGGGCTTGATTCCGTAGGTGTAGGGGTTAGGATTCCTGCAAATATTTGGGCGGGGCACAATTCAGTCCATCACAGAAGCATCACATTAATTACATCCTGACTCCTTACAACAGCCCCGAGACTTAGGTATGTCATGTCCATTTGACAGAGGAGGAAACTGAGCAGTGAGGTGACTTGTTCAAACTCCTGCTGTTAGTTGGTGATGAGGCTGAGAGCTGAGACCAGTTCTGCTGGTCCCCACACTGTGAAACTCCCATGTTATTCTTATCAGGTGCCATCAAGTCCATTCCGACTCATGGCAAGCCTATAGGACATGGGAGTACGACTGGCCCATGGAGTTTCCAAAGCTGTAACCTTTACAGAAGCAGACTGCCACATCTTTCTCCCCCAGAGTGGCTGGTGAGTTTGAACCCCGAATTTGGTTAACAGCGGAGGGCTTTACTGTTGTGCCGCACCCATAGAGTAGTTATATCCTGTTCACGTAGAGAGCTGTTGACTCAGGAATCCCCATCAAGTGTCCCTTTCCAGGGAAGCCCTGGACCCTCCAGCCAGACCTGAGCTCTGGGCGAGTCCTCACTGGTAGATCTTGATCTCCGAGTACTCGGTGGTGCTGGTGGCCTCCTGGCCCTGAGGCTCCTGGGGCCTCAGCCCATGGAAGATGAGGGAGGCGTAATGGAGTTCCTGCTCTTCTCCCAATGTAGGGGTGGTCATAGCCCGGGGTGGGAGGTCTGGGTTAGCACTTGGTTGGGACTCCTGCTGGTGACCCTGAGTGGAGGGGAAGAAGGGGGTCAAAGTAGGATAATGGGGGCCAGGAGAAGGAGGCAGGCTCCACAAGTGAACTTGAAAACTGAGCATTTGGTCTTTGATCCATTCATTGTACAAACATTTGCCAGACCCTTATTCATGCAACAAACATTTAAGAGTAATAATACCTGGTTAAGAAGGCCTGGTGGTGCAACAGTTAAGTGCTTGGCTGCTAACCCAAATGCTGGTGGTTAGAACCCACCCAGTGACTCCAGGGGAGCAAGATGTGGCTATCTGTTTCCATTAAGATTACATCTTAGGAAACGTATGCGGCAGTTCTACTCTAGGAGTCACTGGGACTGAGAATCGACTCGATTGCACTCAACAACAACAATGCCTGGCCCTCGCTGACCAATTACCAGTCCATAAAATCCTCCCAAAACCCACTGGGGAGGTACTGTTGTTGTTAGTTGCCATGGAGTATCGACCCCATGTGTGCAGAGTAGAACTGCTCCATAGGGTTTCCAAGGCTGGGACCTTTTGGAAGCAAATTGCCAGGCCTATCTGCCGAGGCACCTCTGAGTAGGTTCAAAGTGCCAACCTTTCAGCTAGTAGTCAAACATTTAACCATTTGTGCCAGTCAGGGACACCTGGAAAGGTTCTATTATCCACATTTGTCAGATGGAGAAGCTGAGGCTGAGAGAGGCTAAGTAAATATCCCAAAATCACACATTGAACTAGCGGTGAGGCCTGGATTCATGACCAGGGCTCTCTAACTCCAGCGCCCACTGTCTTACTGAACAGTTCCCCTGTGCCAGGCCCTGGGTATTCAGGGGGGAACTAAGCAGACACCATACCTGACCTCACACAGCTTCCAGTGTGGTAAGCGAAGCAGACATGAAGCCAGTAGCCAATGAAATTACTATCTAATTGCAAATTGTGGTTGGAAGCACAAGAATGGAGTGATGTGATGAGGACAGGGATTTGCTCAGATGTGGACACTGCCCTAAGGAGCCCTGGTGACACAGTGATTGTTTGGCTGCTAACCGAAAGGTTGGCTGTTCAAAAACACCAGGCTCTCATAGGAGAAAAGACCTGCCAATCTGCTCCCATAAAGATTACAGCCTTGAAACCCTACCGGGCAGTTTTATCTGTCACATGGGGTCGCTATGGTTGGGAATTAACTCAGCCGCAATGGGTTTTGGCTTTTTGGGACCCTGCCCTCAGGGAGCTCTCGGTATCTCACAGGTTCAGGCACCTGGACGCAATTGTGAAATTGTGTTACAAAAAAAACCAAACCCATTGTTGTCAAGGCAATTCTGACTCATAACAAGCCCATGTGACAGAGTAGAACGGCCCCATAGGGTTTCCTAAGCTGTAATCTTTACCACAGCAGATTGGCAGGTCTTCTCTTCTGCAGAGCCACTGGGTGGATGTGAACTGCCAACCTTTTGGTTAAGAGCCGATCCCTGAACCATTCCACCACCTGGGCCCCTGTTGTTTTCATAGGTGCTGTCGAGTCGGTTCCAACATACTGCTAGCTGGCTGGAGTATCGAGGCGTGTCTGTGGCTGGGACACAGTGTGGAGGCACAGTGGGTGGGAGACAGAGAGAGGGGAAGTTGAGACACCTCTACGGTCAGACCCTGTCAGGCCTTGATGGGAATTAAGGAGTTGATTCTCTAGGCAATAGAGAGGACCCTGAGGCATGTAAGCTCAGTGGCAAGTGGGTGTGCAGTAAAGAATTGGTGTCAGAAGTGAGGGTGGTCTTGGGTCCCCCAAATCTGTCGATGGTATCAAAAGGGAGGGTGATTTATGTTTATCCCAAATTTGCAGTTGGTATCAGAAGTGAGGATGGTCTTGGGGTCCCCCAGATTTTCAGTTCGTACCAGAAGTAGGAGTGTCCTTGGTCCCCCAAATTGGGAGTCAGTATCAAAAGTGAGAGTTGTCTTGGGGACTTTTAAACTTTGTAGTTAACAATAATTATTCTGGGGGAATCCCTCTGGCTTTTTGTCTTGGGGAAGCAGGGAGAAAGTAGGCCAGGTGTCCATACAGAAATAAGGAGGTGGGGACAGGAAGGGCCCAGCCGGAGCTCAACAGGCCTTGGTGATCCTCCAGCTCTTGGAGACAAGACAGAAGGCAGAGGGAGGTGACTCCTGCGTCACAGGACTGGGTGACCGGGTTGATGGGGACTCAGGAGAAAAAGCTTATTGGGGCAAGATGATAACCTAAGTCATCAGAGGAGCCTGGTGACGGTCTTCCCGAGAAGGTAACCAGATGGGATGTCGATGGACAGAGGACTCATCACTCACCCACGGGATGGTACCCAAGACAGAGGGGGCATCCGATCTTCCAGCTGCTGTCTTGATTGTCTTCCTCTTTAAGGTCTTCACCCTGAGGGAGGAGCCCAGGACCTTCAGGAAACTGGCTCAGGGCTTGGGGTAGGACTACTGCCCCCTGCTTAAGAGACCAGAGGTCTAACACAGGCGGGGAAGGGCGTGGGCGCCATGTCTAGCCTGATGACTTTTATTAAAAGAACATGAGCCCCTTTCTGGAAGGCTGGGCTCAGGGATGGGAACTTAGCCCTGCTCTGAATCTCTTCTCAGTTGCCATCAAGCCGATTCCAACTCATGGTGACCCCATGTGAGTCAAAGTAGAACTGTGCTCCATTGGATTTTCAGTGGCTGATTTTTTTCAGAAACAGATGGCCAGGCCTTTCTTCCCAGGACCTTCGTGTGGATTTGAACCACCAACCCTACAGTTAGTAGCTGAGCAGTTAGCCATTCGCACCACCCACGGACTGTATGAATCTCTGGCAGGGCTTAATTTTTTTGGAGTTCCTAGGTGCCATAAACAGTTATGACCTCGCCTACTAACCAAAAATTAGCTGTTCAGACCCACCCAGAGGTGCCTCAAAAGAAAGGCCTGGCCATCTACTTGCAGAAAATCAGCCACTGAAAACCCCACAGAGCACAGTTCTACTCTGTTACACATGGAGCCACCAAGAGTTGGAATCGACTCAACGGCAACTAGTTTGGTTTTTGATTTTTGGTTCTCAAGTCCCTAGGTCCCTGGGTGGCACAAATAGTTTGCACTTGGCTACTAACAGAAAAGTTGGCCATTGAAATCCACCCAAACATACGGTGGAAAAAAGACCTGGCCATCTACTTCCAAAAAATCACCCACTGAAAACTCTGTGGAGCACAGTTCTCCTCTAACACACATGGGGTCACCAGGAGTTGGAATCAACTCAACGGCAAGTGGTTTTCTGAATCTCTGGCCCAAGACCCAATTCTCGCAGCAACCACTGCCCCATTCAGATTCCTCCGTCTGGGACTCTCAGGGACTCCAGTGTCTGCACCCCCTCCTACCCCGAGGGAGGGCACTCACATGAGGAAGATGAGGCCAGGACAGAGGAAGAACAGGGCAGCAAGACCAGCTCCCACGAAGGCCGCCTGAGCAAATTCTATCCCACAGTTGGATTTCTCTGCTGACAAGCCAGATTTAGGGCATATAGGGTTGCTAAGAGTCAAAATCAACTCAATGGCAGCGGGTACGGTTCTGTTCCCTCTGAGCCCCAGGACCCTCAAGCCCCCTCCTCCCACAGAATGTGAGCTCTCCTTCTCATCAGCCCCCAGCTCTCCAACCCCAAACACACCCTTTCCCTCCAGCCCCAGCCCTTCTGCCCCAAGTTCTTCAAGAATCAACACTCTTTCCCCCGCAAGCCTCAGCCCCAGCCAGCCCCTCGACCTGGCAGCAGCAGGACAGTGACACGGTGGGTGCTACCCAGTCACCTCCCAGGGTGAAGGCAGCTTCCCGGGACCCCCCTTTGTTCCCAGGGACTCTCCTGAGCTCTGGTCTGCTGGTTGCCATGGTGATTTCGCACCTCCCTGTGCACCTGGCTTATCCCCATCCCCAGAGTCCTGCCCCTAAACTCACCAGCCACACTTAGTCGGATGGTCCTCATGGTGCTCACGCCATTTCTGGAGAAGTTCACTCGACAGGTGAGCTCGGTGTCATTGTCCTGGGGTCTCGGTGTCAGAGTGAGCACCGAGAAAAAGGAGGCTCGTGGTTCAGCTCCTTGGGGGGAGACGGCCACCCCCGTCCAGGAGAACTTGGGGGCTGGACAGCCCTCAAAGTCCCCAGGAAACACACAGAGCAGTGTCACTGGGCGCCCTGGCTCCAGGGTCTCAGGGACGTAGACATCAGGCTTCTGTGTCAGGCCTGGGGCAGAGAGAGGGACATCCTAGCCCCAGTCTGTGGCCCCTTTGTCACAGTGACTCCCCAGCCCATCCCAGCTTGAGCCAGCTCTGTACCTGTCACTTCCAGGGCCAGCGTGTATTTCTTGAAATTAAATTTCACTTCATTTCCTCTCTCCACCCGAAAGAAGTACACGGCCTTGTCCCTCCTCTGTGCGTCTCTGATCACCAGTGAGCAGCTCCTGTTCCAGGGTTCCCCAAGGAGCTGGAATCGATCTCTGGTCTGAGAGTCTACTTTCCTGCGTGGGTTGTTTGTGGCCACTGGAGCAACCAGTTCATGATTGAAGTTATAGGCCTGTTCCTGGAACCAGTAGCCGAGAACTGGGTCAGAGTCCTTCCAGCCATCTGGGGGGTAGGAGAAGACGCAGGGTATGAAGACACACAGGCCCTCCTGCACCGTCACAGACTTTTGCACCTGCAGCTGGTATCTGTCATCCAGACCCCGGTCCCACCGGGGAGACCGAGGATTAGTGGAAGCCCCAGCTCCTGCCTGGGACCCCCGGCCCCCGGTACACTCGACCCCCCACAACAAGGGCAGCAGCAGCAGCGGCGGCATCTCTGCAGTTGGAGGAGCAGGACCTGGCACCCTCTGGCTTCTGGGTCGGTCTGTCTGTCTGGGGAAGGAAGCTCTGACAGGAAGCCCCAGGCAGGGAGGGGCAGGGACTGTTCTCAGAGGAGGAAACTGGGAGGTTCCTGGGAGATTGCCTGCTTCTTCGTACTTCTCCTTCCTCAGATGGAAGCAACAGGGCAGAGAGGTGCAGACCTTGCCCAAGACCAGCAGGGTGCCCCTGGGCCAGACCCTCTGGGAGGGTAGCCCCAGGAGTGGGGCACTCATGGGAAATAAGTGACGTCTTAGTTTCCTGAAAGTCCCTGGGTGGCACAAATGGTTTGCACTTGACTACTAACCTAAAGGTTGCCGGTTGAAACCCACCCAGCAATGCCACGTAAGAAAGGCCTGGTAATCTGCTTCCATAAGATTACAGCCAAGAAAACCCCACGGAGGACAGTTCTACTCTGACACACGTGGGGTTGTCATGAGTTGGAAGTGACTTGATGGTAGTGGGTTTGGTTTTTTGTTTTTGCCGTAACAAAGCACTTAAACAACAGAAATTAATTGTCTCTCAGGTCTGCAGACTACAAGTTTGAAATCAACGGCCATGCTCTCTCTGAAGCCTCTAGGGAAGGATCCCTCCTGGCCTCTTCCAGCCTCTGGTGATTCCCGGCGATCCTTGGCATTTCTTGGCTTGTAGATGCATCACTCCAATCTCTCCCTCGGTCTGCACGTGTCCGTCTTCCCTCTGTGTCTGTCTGTGTGTCTTCTCCTCTTCCTGTAAGGACACCAGTCATGCTGGATCAGGACCCAGACTACTCCAGTATGACCTGCATTTTCCCCCTTTAGATTAGGAGTCTTCTCTATCCATGGGGTTTTCAATGGCTTTGATCTTTTGGAAGCAGATTGTCAGGCCTTTATTCCGAGGCACCTCTGTGTGGAGGTGAACTGCCAACCTTTCTGTGAGGAGACTAGCACTCAACTGTTCGTGCCACCCAGAGACCCTGACACAGTCTGATTCCCTAGTCAGTCTGCGCTGCACCGAGTCACTCTCCCCCTAACTTGGGGGGAGACATTACCCCCGTCCCTGGACCTGCTGACACCACAGATTAGTGCTCAGCATTCTCAGTGCGCCCCCTGGTGGACTTGCAGGGTCTGTGTTCAATGGACCCAGCTCTTGTCTCCATCAGGGATTTGCTGAGGAAAATTGTTGAGTTTATCACAAAATCATGTAAGGAAATGGGATGCAAATAACTCGAAACTCACAGAGAAAGCATCAGTTCCTTTTTATTTTTAACCAAATATCTTTAACCAAATTTCACTTTCCATACACATGTCCCTCAAAGATGAGATGATTTTTATTACTTAGAACTAAATGGCCCAGACTTTACCTCAGGACACCACACCACGTTAGCAGAGCATGGCCCACCTGTGACCTGTCAGCCTAAGGCTCCTGCCTCCCTTGTCGCCCTGTTCGTGCCACCCAGATACCCTGACACAGTCTGATTCCCTAGTCAGTCTGCCCTGCACCGAGTCACTCTCCCCCTAACTTGGGGGGAGACATTACCCCCGTCCCTGGACCTGCTGACACCACGGATTAGTGCTCAGCATTCTCGGTGCGCCCCCTGGTGGACTTGCAGGGTCTGTGTTCAATGTGTCCTGTAGCTGCCCTGTTGCCCACTTCCAGGCTTGGACTCCCAGGAGAGCAGCCCGGGAATGGGGTCGGGAGCTGCTCTGTGCAGCCTCTTTCCCTAACTCAGTGGCTCTTCCTTGACTTGATTTGAGCCAGCTTCTCAATTTCTGCACAAAGAAAAACAACTAAAAATATGGAATATACCGTGAACTCTCAAAAGAACAAACCAATCAGTCTTAGAAGGAATAAATGAATCAGTCTTAGAAGGAATACAACCAGAATATTCCTTAGAAGCAAGGATGGTGTGATGGTTAAGATTCTGTGTCAACTTGGCTGGGCCATGATTCTCAGTGTTTATATGTGATCACTCCCATGATTGAGTCTGCCGTCAGTAGCCAATCGGTTGAAAGGGAGTTTCCTTGGGGGTGTGGCCTGCATCCGAATATAGGCAGACGTTCCGGCTTTTTGCTCACTCTGGATCCTGCAGCTGCCTCCTGTTCCTCCGGCCTCTGGTTCTTGGGACTTGAGCTATCAGCTTATCTGCCAGTCCTGGGATTTGTCGATGTTCGCAGCCTGTGAGCAGAGTCCTGCTTTCCTACCTGCCAATCTTGGGTTTGCCAGCCCCTGCAGCTACCTGAATTGGAAGATGCCTCTATCCTAATCCTCGGATTTGGGACGTTCCAGCCTCTACAATTGTGTGTGCTGTTTTTTTGATATAAATCTCTATATATATATGTTTATACACTTTACTGTTTTTGCTTCTCTAGAGAACCCAGCCTAAGACAGATAGCAAGACTACGACTCACTTAGTTTGGACACGTCGTCAGGAAAGACCAATTGCTAGAAAAGGACATCATGTTTGGTAAAGTAGTTGTTGTTAGGTGCTGTCGAGTCAACTCCAACTCATGGTGGGTCTGGAGGGCAAGGCTCTTTCCCAAATGATCTCAGAGAGCTGAGGATTATTTTCAAGCCTTGAAAGGTAATGTAATGTGTTCTGCTGACTTGCTAGATGCCTGTTATCCCTTCTTTCCCTCCAATTTCTCCCATTTCTAATGGAAATGTCTACCTTGTGCCTGTTCCACCATTATACTTTGGTAGCAGTAACTTGTATTCTACATTTCACAGATGAAGAGGAATTCTGTAGAAGATGAGATTTTGAACTTGGAGTTGAATTAAGACTTTTGGGATGATATGATGGGGTAAATGGGTTTCACATGTAGAAAGAACATGAATCTTGGGGGGCCAAAGGGTGGAATGTTATGGATTAAATTATGTCCCCTAAAACTGTGTAACAATTTGGCTAGGCCAGGATTCCCAGTGCTGTGTGGTTGTCCTCCATTTTGTGATCTGATGTGATTATCCAATGTGTTGTAAATCTTAATCTCTGCTTGTGGTTAATAAGGCAAAATTAGGTTAAATCAAAGAGGATTAGAGTGGGAAGCACCACCCTTACTCACGTCACAACCCTGATCCAACGTAAGGGAAATTTCCCTGGGGTGTAGCCTGTATCACCTTTTATCTTACAAGATATCAAAGGAGAGAGAAAGAAGCAGATGGGGGGAACCTCATAACACCAAGAAAGAAGTGCCAGGAGCATCGCACATCCTTTAGACCCAGGGGCCCTGTGCTGAGAAACTCCTAGACCAGGGGAAGATTGATGACAAGGACCTTCCCCGAGAACCAACAGAGAGAGAAAGCCTTCCCCAGGAGCTGGAGCCCTGAATTCAGACTTCTAGCCTCCTGGACTGTGAAGGACTATATTTCTATTTCTTAAAGCCATCCACTTGTGATATTTCTCTTATAGCAGCACTAGATAACTAATACAGTTACATCGTTCTGATTGTGTCATCCTTCTCACTATCTCTGCCCACATTGTTTGCCACCATTAAATCAGACTCTCTGTCCCCTAAACTTCTGCTCTGTGTGTCAGGGTTACTGTTGTCAGTTTGATCCCATATAGATAATTATTGAAAACAGAGCACTGCTCAAGGCGGACATTCTTAACTAGTTGACCTAAACTGTGGTTTGCTTCAAAGATGATGTCATGGGATAATTTCAGTTCAAGATTATCTCAGGCCAATAGATTTGGCAGTTCCCCAGTCACAATGGGGCCAGTAAGTCTGGTTTCTATAAGAATTTAAAATTCTGGTCCTCATTTTTCCTCCTTTTGATCAGGGGCCATCTACTGGGTTCAGAAATGGTAGTATGGCACCATCCTGTTCTTCTGGTTTCACCGCAAAGGCAGTGTTAAGTAGTTCATAGAAGCAGTTAGACTTGCAATCCGGAAGTGGGAATTTTTAACAATTGATTGAATAAACATATGCTAGGCCTCCTTTCTAAGTGCTTTAAATGTTAACTCCTTTAAGGCTCATAAAAGCCCTATGAAGTAGGTGCTGATGTTATTCCCATTTTATAGCAGGGGAAACTGAGGCAAAGAGAGGCTAAGCCAGTGGTCCAAAATCACACAGCCAGCAAGTGGTAGGGGTCGGACTCCCAGGCTGCCCACTTCAGAGCCATGACCCTTCAGCACCAGGCAGGAGGCCTCCACGTGAGGGGCCTGGAATCTGGTTTATGCTCCATCCTCCATGACTAGGAGGTGAGCTCAAGGAGAGGGGACCTTTCTGGCCCACAGCAGGCATTTAGTGAACAATTCAAACCACTGACCTTTCGGTTAGCAATCAAGCACTTAACCACTCCGCCACCAGGGATCCTTAGAGCTTCTTACTCTGCCATTTTGTGAGAAGTCACACCCAGGGGCAAATTTTTGGAGTCATCTTTGTGCTCTTCTCTTTCCTTTAATCCTCACATTCATTAGAAAATCTTCAAATTATATCCAAAAATATATCCCATTACCAACCGTGCCTCCCTGGTTCAAGCCTCCTCCATTTCGGGTGTGTAGCCCTTTCCAGTCTCTGTGACGGCCACTGTCCCACTCTGGCCTGTTCTTAGCAGAGCAGCCGAGGGGATCCCGTCAAAATGAAAGTCCAATCACAGTTCCTCAAAGGCTGCCAGATTGTTGCGTTGGCCGTCAAGGCCCCTCACGGTCTGCACCATCCTCCCAGCCGCCCCACAGTCCTCTGCCTCCCTGCTTCAAACCACGGCCTGCTTATCATTTACATAGCACGCCAGGCAGCTTCTTCCCAGAGCCATTTTGCTCACTCTTCCTCTTTCCTCACTTCCTGCGATCCTTTGCTCTGAGGCACACAGGGCCTTCTTCCTCTCCTCCCTCAGCCCTGTGCTATCCAGTGTGGAAATCCTGCCCCGATATGCCTTCCGTTCCTGTCCCTGCACTGCTGTTCTCCAAACACACATCACCAACCACCGGGCTCTAATTTGGTTTATTATTTATTGCTTTTTATCTCTGCCCTTGTCTCCAGAATGACAGCCACTGGATGACAGAGGTTTTTCAACTTGTGTCCACCAGTGCAATCCTGGCACCTACAACAGTGTCCACACATAGTAGAGATTCAGGAATACTTGCTGAAGGTATATAAGAATAAGTGACTTTACTCATCTGATCAAAACCATACCTGGAATGTTACACACACATACCACATATGCATGCAGGTACACATGCGTACACATACATACATACATGTGCATAACTACACATGCATACATATACCTATGTAGGTGCATATTCATACATACATGCAAACATATATAGAAATACATATATGTTCATATACGTGCATACGTACACTTACATATACATTTGTGCATTTATGCACCGGTACATACACATATGTGCGTGCACACATGCACATGTGCATATGCACACACACATACACATACATATGCATGCCTACATATGCCCATGTATGAATACATACATACAAACGTACATACACACACATATACATGCATACATACATGCACATATATGCATATCCAAATACATACACATGCATATGTACATGCATACCCATGCATACATACATATACATCCGTATGCATATATGCATACATGCATATTACACTCATACATTTAAGCACACACACATACACACGTACATACCCACATGCATACACACATACAAAAACACACACAAACAACCAGTTGACATTTAAGACTGAATCTGAAGGATAAACAAGATTTGCAAAGGCAGAAATGGGGAAGGAAGGGCGTTTGGGAGAAGGAATTACCAGTACAAAGTCATAAGACACAAGAGGGCTTGGCCGGGTTGGGTGTGGTGAGACATTGGTCATGCGGCAGGAGGGAGGGATCTGGCTGGAGGGTCCAGCAGGAGCAGATCAGGTGAGGCCTTGAAGTCCAGGCTGTGGTGTTTGCACCTCACTCTCCAGCCAAAGACAGGTAACATTGGTCTACACACTTTATAGGAACTGAACGATAATTGCACCCAGAAGCACAGTCTGGAGGCCTGTGTACAGAGGGAGACAGGAGGCAGGCAGGTGAGGTGGGTTCAGTGATGGAGGGAAGAGGTGAGGCTGCAGGAATGACCAGGGTCAGGATGGAGACAAGGGCCTCACCATGAGCTATGCTGAGGAGGAAGGCTGGACAAGGTGAGTGATTCTCTGGATCTGGGAGTGTGGAGAAAGGACAGAGTGGAGAACAACATCCTGATTTCTCCCTGAGAGACTGGAGTCTCCTGAGTCATTACTGAGCTGGAACCCAGCAGGAGCAGTGGGTTGGGGAGGAAGATGGGCGGCTCAACTGCAGTCTTAGGGGCCTTCCTGGGGGAGGTGTCCATGTGGGACAGATGCTCATGTCACTCACCTGAGAGACTAACCCTGGAAAGTGTTTGCATCCTCAGTTCTTGTGTCCTCCACGCCCACTGCTGGCCCAATCACTCTCTTCCTGCAGGATATCATGCTGAGTGAAGAGAGCAGAGAGCCTCTCAACTGGCCAGACTGGGGGCAGTGGGCAGACGGATTCTGTTCCCTCTAAAGGGGCTGGAAGGTGGCTGAGGTGGGACAAGGCAGGACACCCCCAAGACTTCCTGATGAGAGCTGGGACTTTCCATCCTGGACACCCGGGCCAGGGAGGTGATGTGGGGAATTCTCACCACCAATTCATCCTTCCATCTGGCCACAGGTCCCCTTGACCCATTGGGGTTCCTCCAGAATTGGGGTTCTGGGATTCAGCGACCTGACCCCTGCCCTCTCCACATCTCCTTCCCTCCTGGGGTGGTGCTCACATGGAGAAGGTGAGGCAGAGGCAGAGGAGCAGGGTTTTGACCACGGCCGCCACGATGGCCACCAGAACCACGTCTGCCATGGGCCCTGGTGTCCCTGCAGGAGAGCAGGAGGGGGACTGAGTCACCTCCCATACCACACTCCTGGGTCCTTCCGCTCTCAATAGGACAGGACTTTCGTTCTCCAGGACCCTCCTGCATCACTGCATGGGAACCACACGCGCCTAGGCCTCACCCCACCACGCCCTGACTTCCAGCAGGTGGACAGCGATCTGAGTGCTACGGGTGTTTGGGTTTCACAGGTGAGTCTAAGCCCAGAAGTGGGGTCCCTGCTGAGCCGCAGGGGGCTGTTTGCTCAGCATATGAGCTGGAGTTCACTGGGAGAGGGGACGAGTGTGAAGCCCCTTGGTGCTCACTGTGCACAGAGAGACACAGAGTGGCATTCAGGGAGCTCAGGCTGTTCTCTGCTCTGCAGGTGTAGTGCCCCACATCCCTAGACCCCACCCGAGGCAGCTGCAGCCCCAGGGTTCTAGGACCCAAGGAGGGGGGACCAGGAGAGCACCCTGTCTTCCAGGACTCAGTTGAACATGGCCCAGGGCTGACCGTCAGCTGCACGGAGCAGCCTAAGGAACTGTCCTTTCTGGACTTCCAAATGTAAGATGTTTCCCTGGGGCATCCAGGGTTGCAGAGAGAGAGGAGAGAGCTGCAGGGAGGGGCACCAGCTCCCTAGGTCCCCCAAAAATTTTTGTCCCCCAAGGTGGACTGGCTCAACTCCCATTCAGATCCCCCCCCGCAAAACACACACACACCAATACCGGATGCTTTAGCCCTGGAAATGCTGCTGACAAGGTCCTTCCAGGCATCTGCAATAAGACTGTGAGTCGGCTTTGGGAGGAACGCTTTCCACCAAAGTCAGAGACGGCACCCCAGGAAAGACAGTGTGATGGAGGACCAGGGAGGACCAGGGACAGCCAGTACCATGGACACAGCTGTGCCCAGAGGACCAGAGCTGTCCCAGTCACCTCCCAGGGTGAAGGCAGCTTCCCAGGACTAGTCTTTCCTCCTGGAACCCTCCGGAGCTCCACTCTGCTGGTTGCCACAGCGATTTCTCACCTTCCTGTGCGCCTGACCTGTCCCCACCCCCCGTCTTCTGTCCCTAAACTCACAGGTTACATTCAGTCAGATGGTGCTTGGGGTGCTCTCGCCATTTCTGGAGAAGTCCATTCCACAGGTGAGCTCAGTGTAGTGGTCCTGGGGTCTCGGTGTGAGGGTGAGCACCTAGAAGTGGGAGGCTGGTTGTCCAGCTCCTTGGGTGGAGATGGCCGCCCCTGTCTAGGACAACATGGGGGCCAGACAGCCCTCAAAGTCCCCGGGAAACACACAGAGCAGTGTTACCAGGTGCCCTGGCTCCAGTGCCTCAGGGATGTAGACTTCAGGCTTCTGTGTCAAACCTGGGGCGGAGAGAGGGGGATCCTAGCCCCAGACAGTGACTGTCTCCCGCAGTCTCTCCCCAGCCCATCCTGACTCCAGCCAGCTCCATACCTGTCACTTCCAAGAACAGCGCATATTTTTTGAAATTAAATTTCACACTATTTCCTCTCTCCACCGGAAAGAAGTACTGGGCCATGCCCTTCCTCCATGCGTCTCTGATCACCAGCGAGCAGCTTCTGTTTCACGGGTCCCTAAGGAGCTGAAATCGGCCTTTGAACTCCTCTTTTACTTCCCTGCATGGGTAGTTTGTGGCCACTGGAGTATCCCAGTAGTAACTGACCTTACTGACCTCTTTCTGGAACCAGGAACTCAGAACTGGGGTAGAGAGCTTCCAGTCAGATTTAGGGTAAGAGAAGGTGTAGGATATAAAGACACACAGGCCCTCCTGCACCGTCACTAATTTTTGCACCTGCAGCTGGTATCTGTCCTTCAGACCCCGGGGCCCTGGGGGAGACCGAGGATTAGGGGGAGCCCCAGTCCCAACCTGGGACCCACAAGCCCAATCGCACTCGACCCCCCACAACAGGAGCAGCAGCAGTGGCGGCGGCATCTCTGCAGTTGGAGGAGCAGGACCTGGCACCCTCTGGCTTCTGGGTCGGTCTGTCTCTCTGGGAAGGAAGCTCTGACAGGAAGCCCCAGGCAGGGAGGGGCAGGGAGTGTCCACAGAAGAGGAGCCTCTGAAGCTCAAGGTTTTTGGGAGATCGCCTACCTGTTCTTACTTCTTTCTGAAATGGAAGCAACAGGGCAGAGAGGTGCTGAACTTGCCCGAGACCAGCAGGGGGCCCCCTGGGCAAGGACCTCAGGAAGGGAGCCCCAGGAGTGGGGCGCTCATGGGAAATAGTTGGTGTCTTAGTTTCCTGAAAGTCCCTGGGTGGCACAAAAGGTTTGCACTTGACTACTAACCTAAAGGTTGCCAGTTCAAATCCACTCAGCAAAGCCACATAAGAAAGGCCTGGTGATCTGCTTCCATAAGATTACAGCCAAGAAAACCCCATGGAGGACAGTGCTACTCTGACACGCACAGGGTCGTCATGAGTTGGAAGCAACCTGATGACAATGGGTTTGTTTTTTTCTTTTTGGCGTAACGAAGTACCATCAAGGGGGTGGCATTAAAACAACAGAAATTTATTGTCTCACAGGTCTGCAGACTAGAAGTTTGAAATCTACGGCCACGCTCTCTCTAAAGGCTCTAGGGGAGGATCCTTCCTGGCCTTTTCCAACTTCTGGTGGCTCCCGGCAATCCTTGGCGTTTCTTGGCTTGTAGATGCATCACTCCAATCTCTCCCTCTGTCTTCACATGTCCATCTTCCTTCTGTGCCTGTCTGTGCGTCTTCTCCTCTTCCTGTGAGGACACTAGTCATATTGGATTAGGACCCACCCACCCAGTATGACCTGTCCTAACTAATTACATCTGCAGATTCTATTTCAAATAAGGTTATATTCACAGGTACTGGGTTAGGACTACGAGTATATTTTTTGGGGGGACACAATTCAACCCATAAAGGAACTTCACCTCTGTGGTCTTCCTCCACCAAAACCCATAACCTCCGTATAATCATGATGAAAAACATCAGACAAATCCCAGCAGAGGGGCATCCTACTATATCCCTGACTAGCACTTCTTTACACTGTCGAGGCCATCAAAACAAGGAGCAAACATGGTGAATGTCATTAATGTCACTGAATCGTGCTCTTAAAAAAACAATGATGGAAGAATGTAATCAGTGTCACTGTGGTTTTGGTTGTTGTTAGGTGCCCTTGAGTCGGTTCTGACTCACAGCAATCCAGGTACAACAGAATGAAACACTACTGGTCATGGAATCTTTTCTTATGTATATTTTTACCACAATTAAAAAAAAAAGTTGAAATGGCAAATGTTTAGTTATATATAATTTTATCACAATAAAAGAAAAGAAGAAAGGAGGGGAAAAACCCAGAAACTACAAGGACCATTTGGGAAATTATCACATTCAAGAGAAGCTTAAGGAGACATGTTGTTGTTGGGCGCCATCCAGTCGATTCCGAATCGTAATGACTCTATAGGGCAGAGTAGAACTGCCCTGTGGGGGTTTCTAGGCTGTAATCTTTACAGGAACAGATCACCAGGTCTTTTTCCCGCAGAGCCACTAACAAAGAAAAACCAAACCCGTTGCCGCTGCGTCAATTCCAACTCACAGTGACTCTATAGGACAGAGTAGAATGGCTTATACAATTTCCAAGGAGCACCTGGTGGATTTGAACTGCCCGCTTTTTGCTTAGCAGCCAAGCTCTTAACCCCTGAGCCACAGGGGAGTTCAAACCACCAACCTTTTGGTTAGCAGCCCAAAGATTAACCATTGTGCCACCAGGGCTCCTTCTTAGTTACCTAGTGCTGTTATAATAGAAATACCAGAAGAGGGTGCCTTTAAAGAACATAGACTTATTTTCTCATAGTTTAGGAGGCTAGAAGTCTGAATTTAGGGAATTTAGTCTAGGGAAAGGCTCTCTCTGTGGGCTCTGGAAGAAGGTCCTTATTTATTTTCAGATTCTGTTCCTCAGTAATTTGGTGATCTCCATGTGGCATCTATCTTCCTCTGCCGTGCTTCTTGCTTCTCTGCCTAATCCACTCTTTTTATATCTCAAAAGTGGTTAGGTTTAAGACATAACCTATGCTGATGTGGCCTCATTAACATAACAAAGAAAGCCTTGTTCCCAAATGGGATTACATCCATAGGTATAACCAAAACCAAATCCATTGCCATCAAGTCAATTCCAACTCCTAGTGACCATTAAGGACAGAGTAGAACTGCCCCCACAGGGTTTCCAAGGCTGTAATCTTTACGGAAGCAAACTGCCACATCATTCTCCTTGGCTGGTGGATTCAAACTGCTGACCTTTGGTTAGCAGGTGAGCGCTTTAACCACTGTGCAACCAGGGCTCCTTATCCACAGGTATTGGGGTTAAGATTTACAACACATATTTTAGGGAGACACGAGATTCAATCCATAACAAGCCTGACATGGAGGAGGAGCTTGATAAATATCAAATGAAGGGATGAACAAAAGAGACCAAGAACCTTCCCCAAGAGGCTCACACTGGGCAGAGCCCTCTAGACAACACTGAGGGGATCTCATATCTGGCACTTCCTGTGAGCTCTGCACATGTGGCCTCATGGGTCCCCCCAGCCACCCTGGGACAGACCCAGGAGCCTCAAACCCGGGTCTAAGTGACCCCAGGTTCTCGCATCTGTGCCTCACTTTTCTCTCTCCCACTCCTTCAGCTTAGATCATGTGCAATAAAGGGTTAACTCAATAGACTAGGGGTGTTCAAATCCTGCACCTTCCAAAGAAAGGACTAGCCCTTGTCCAGCTCCTGGGAGCTAACCTCTGAACCCTTGGAATAGCCTGCCTAAGAAAACCAGTTGCCATCGAGCCAACTTAGATTCAAGACAACCCCATGTGTGTCAGAGCAGAACTGTGCTCCATAGGGTTTTTTTTTTCCTTTTGTTTTATTTTGTTGTTGTTGCGAATATACATAGGAAAACACACATCAATTCAACTTTTCTACATGTACAATTCAGAGCATGAGTGTTATTGGGTGCCATTCAGTCGATCCCACTCATACCGACCCCAAGCGACAGAGTAGAACTGCACCATAGGGTTTCCTAGGCTGTAATCTTTATGGGAGCAGAGTGCCAGGTCTTCTCCAGAGGAGCTGCTGGTGGGTTCAAACCTTTCTGTTAGCAGCCAAGCGCTTAACCATTTCACCATCAGGGTGAACGGAAAACAAAGGGACAGATGAGACAGCCCATGTGTTCGGATGGTTGAGGATGTGAGTGTATGGCTGAGAGATAGACAGATGGAGTCAGGAGGGTGTGGATGTGTCAGTGAGTGGAGTGTCTGAGCCACTTCTCCTCCCTCCCCAGGGCCCTCCCACCACGGCGACCTCCAAACCCTGGGCTCCTGCATGCTCAAGTGGCTCTATGGTGCCGTGGACAAACTGCCTCCCGAACACCAACAGCATCATGAAGCTTATGGAGAGATGAGTCCGGGGTCTGGCTGTGGGGCGGAAGCTCAGAACCCGACAGGAAGGAGGGGACAGCAGCCCTCGGACCTGCCCTCTGCTGTCCAGTCCGGTGGACGAGGCCGGGGGCCCCGAAGCCGCACTGCCTGGTCTCAGCTTCCAGCCCGGAGGGTCCTTGATCCTGGCATGGTGGTGCCCTCCTCTGTGAGACGGGGTCCTGTCAGCTCCCACCTCCTGGGGATGTGGGAGGATCCAGGGAGGCAGGTACACCCGGCACTTAGCACAGAGTCTGCCCAGAGGAAGTGCTCGGCGCGCTCAGGAGGCCGGGACTAACTGGGTCTCAGGTGAGAGGACTAGAGCAAGTCAGGTCCGTCCCTGACTCAGCCGGTGCTACCAACCAGTCAGTGTCCACGTTTCACACAGGGTCACTGCTGGGTTCTTAGTTATCTAGCGCTGCTGTAGCAGAAATACCACAAGTGGGTGGCTTTAACAAACAGAAATTTATTTTCTCACGGTTTAAGAGGCTAAACGTCTGAATTCAGGGAGCTGGCTCTAGGGGAAGGATTTCTCTCTCTGTGGGCTCTGGAGGAAGGTCCTTGTTTCTTCTGAGCTTCTGCTCCTGGGTGATCTTCATGTGCCTTGGCGTCTATCGTCCTCCATCTCTGCTACTCCCTTGCTTGTTTAATTTCTTATATCTCAAAAGAGATTGACTCAAGACACACTCTATACTAATCCTGTCTCGTTAACATAACAAAGACAGCCCATTCCCAAATGGGATTTTAACCACAAGCACAGAGGTTAGGATTTACAACACATATTTTGAGGGGACGCAATTCAAACCATAACAGTTCTCTAGAAGAGCAAAACCAGTGCAAAGTATATACAGGTAGTTCCCGACTTATGACGAGGATCTGTTCCAAGGACTCTGTGATACATCGGTTCTGACGTAAATCGAATACCTCAATTTTTTTAATTAGTATTGCCTTTTATTATCAGTTATTTTTCATTATTATTACCTTTGTAACTCTGATCTGTATTTGTCTTTGGGGGTTGGAAACATTACATATAAACTTACAAATATATTTTAATACATACTTATATACGTACATACATGAAAAAAATAAAAATCATTAAAATTTACTCCAACAATGAAGAAGAGGTGGACGACGTGGGCATTTTGTCAGTTGTGGTGATAATCCACTTGTGGGAGGTCCTAGATCACCTGGATTGTTCCTGGGAATGGGGATGGTGTTTCTAGTCAGAAAATAAGTGAAAGTTGTCCGTATGGTCCTTTCCTTTTTCTCTTCATATATTTCAAGGTAACTTCTCACTGACGCCCGAATCTGCCTATCGACTTTAGCAAAGCGATCAGTGTTTGGGTCCATGTTTTCTAGCAACCTAAGCCCCTGATTTAGTTTAGAAAATTAAATATATACGGCAATGTTTTGAACAGTAAATCATAAAATTGAACATCTGCACATGAATATCTGAGAATGATAACATCAGTAAATTACATGCTGCAACATTGTATGTAGTACATCTAACGATAAGAAGTAAAAACAACAAAAAACAGATGGTAGTGAGTGCAGTTCGTCATAACTCGAACATGTCTTAAGTCGGAGACCACCTGTACAGTAAAACCTGAGAGAGTAGGAACCTGCATAAGGCAGCAACCTGTCAGGCGCCACCAGGTCTCCTGCATGTAACTCACACACACACCCATCACTGTCCAGTCAATCCCGACTCCTAGCCACCCTCTAGGACAGAGTAGACCTGCCCCCATAGGGTTTCCAAGGCTGTAATCTTTACAGAAGCAGACTGCCACACCTTCTCCCGTGAGCAGCTGGTGGGTTCAAACCACTGACCTTTCAGTTAGCAGCAGAGTCCTTAACAACTGCCCCTCCAGGGCTCCTGGCGGTTCTGTTTAAACATTCAGCACCGTGGACAGCGAGTAGCTGCACCCAAAGGGAAGCTCTGCAGGTCTGAGGTGGGGATGCAGCATCCGGGGTAGACCTGGAGGATGAGAGTTGCCCCAGACTCAGCCAGGAGGGGCTGTAAAGGAGGCAGTTGACTCTCCATATCTGGAGGACAGGAGGGAGGTCAGGGCTGGAGGCTCAGCTCTTGGGGTGCCTTGAATTGTCAGCCAACATCCTGGGACAGGATGAGATTGTCCAGGGAGAGAGTGTGGGGTAGAAAGAGGCGAAGACTCCAGTGAACAGCACTGAGCCCACCGTACTTCTCAGTTCTCAAGGTGCTGTGTCACTGGGTCGTTTCATCCTGACACTCCACTGTGTCTCTCTCTCTCGTTTTACTTTGCCCTCTGTATCTCCAGCCTCCTCTAAAGCACAGGCACCCACTCAGACATGCTTAATATTACTTCTTCCTATAGGTTTGCTTAGATGAGTTTGTGTCTTTGAAATGATACAGATGAATGGATAAACAAAGTGTGGTGCATCCATACAATGGAATACTGTTGTTGTTGGGTGTTGGGTGCTGTCAAGTCGATTCCGACTCATAGTGACTCTGCAGGACAGAGTAGAATTGCCCATAGGGTTTTCTAGGCTGTAATCTTTACAGGAGCAGACTGCCACATCTTTTTCCCTCAAAGAGGATGGCAGGTTCAAACCGTCAACCCTCTGCTTAGTAGCCAAGCAGTTAACCACTGCACCACCAGGGCTCCTTGGAGAGGGTTGAGGATGATGGTATTTTCCTTCCAGACCCACTAGCTCAGCCTGTTGAGTGACTCAAGGCAGTAACACAGCCAGGAACACCAGGCGGCAATGCTGCTACACAAACATTTTCTGCCCTCACTCCACCCCCACCCCCCACAACTTGCCTTCCTCCTCTGGGGCTTTTCACTGGTGTGCATGGCCTTTTCCCACTCACCCAACAAGTATTTATTTATTTTTCTGTCCATTCCAGTTCATGACAGAATGAATGAATAAAAGAAGGAATAGAGACAGGTGGATTCCCCATGGCCTTCTGTGTGCGAGGCCCCAGGCATGCATATGTATAAATGAGTGTGTATACGTGTGTGTATATATATGTGTGTGTGTGTGTAGTGTGTATATGTGTGTGTATATATGTGTATATATATGTATGTGTGTGTAAATAGGTGTATATATCTATGTGTGTGCATAGTGTGTATGTGTGTGTATATATGTATGTGTGTATGTATATATACGTATGTGTGTATATATGTATATATATGTGTGTATATATGTATGTGTGTGCATGTATATATATGGTGTGTGTGTATACATGCATGTGTGTATGTATATGTGTGTGTACATATGTATGTACCCGTTACCATCGAGTAGATCCCGACACATAGCAACCCTATATGTATATGTATGTATGTGTGTATATAGGTGTGTACGTGCATAGTGTGTATGTGTGTGTATATGTATGTGTATATATTTGTGTAAAAATCACATGATGCATCTGACCTCCTCTGACTTCACAAGCAGGGAGGAGAATTATAGTCAACATCAGCCCAAGGCTGATTGTTATGAGGTGGAAGTCAGACATGCCTTCTCTCTCCAAACTTTTCACCAATTCCAACACCAACAGTCCCTCCCATGGCACTCTCTACTCCTCTGCTGGGCTCAATAATTCATTCCAGTGGCCACACAGAACTCACAGATAATACTCACGTTTACAAGGTTTATAAGGGAAGTAACAGCTTACAATTCCAGATCAGGAATGACTCAGGATACGGTTCTTAGATCAGGACCCTTCTTCTCAGCCGTGCCTGCAGGCAGGCCTCTCTCTGGTCCTTGGTCCCTTGGCCCTCAGTCTGGTCTCTGCCCTGTTTAAACAAGTGTTACAAAGCTCTTTAGCTCTGACAATAAGTGCCTGGGGGCACCCCGCTCCACCAGGAAGCCTCCTGCCCAAAGGCTCTCAGCTCTCTTGCTCCGTAGTGGTGCCATCTCACACAGGTTTCCTGGTTCTGCTGCCACCATTTCTCTGCTGCTGCTTCTCGCTATCTCTTGCTATCTCTGGTGTTACAGTTCTCTGTCTTCTGGGTCCAAGAGGTTCTCAGCGCAGAGGCCCCAGGTCCAAAAGACACATTCTGCTCCATCTCATCTTCTTGGTAATAGTGAGATTCCTTCTCTGCCCTGGGATTGGCTCTCTTTTAAGCCTGATGGGATGGCAAAACCAACTAATCCCATTGTTAGGGTTCCATACACATTATTTGTGTGGTCCCACCGCCCCGGGGGTTCCATACACCATATTTGCTTTATTAGTAAACTGTCAGATTCCTTTGGTGGGCCACAAACACCGTATTTGCATAGTCCCACCCAATCATTCTGTAGAAGTCACAAGACCATGGCAAGAAAAGCCATACAACAGCGATTCATCACACCTCAATATGTATATACATGTGTGTATACATATTTGTGCGTGTGTGTGTGTGTATTTATGTCTGTTGTGCATTTACAGTGAAACCTGTGAGAGCTGGAACTCGACAGGACTGATTTGTTTCTCTGGGTCTTGCAAGTTTTTCACTTTTGACATTTTTATCATTTTTCTATCCTCTTTATCAGTGGAAAATATTTGCTTTTTTCCTTCTCTGACAGGTTTCTGCCTTACATAGGTCCCAGCTTTCACAGGTTTTACTGTATATGTATGGCAGCAGGGGTTCAGTGTTAGAATTCTTTGCACCCATGCAGGAGACCCAGGTTCGATTCCCAGCAAATGCACCTCGTGCAAAGCCACCACCTGTCTGTCAGTGGAGTTTTGCATTTTGCTGTGATGCTGAACAGGTTTCAGCAGAGCTTCCAGACTAAGGCAGACTAGGAAGAAAGGCCTGGTGATCTACTTCAAAAAGTCGGCCGATGAAAACCCTATGGAGTGCAGTTCTACTTTGACTCACATGGGGTGGCCATGAGTTGGAGTTGACTCAATGGCAACTGGTTTTCTAGATGACTTTGACCGTATCTGTTCATGGCATTGGCCCAGGCGTGAGTTCTGTAATCACTGGAGGATGGGGTGGAAACCACATACACAGCTGAAACCCCTCACTAAGAAAACGTTGAAATATTCAGAACTCCACTTGATTATTTATGAGGCACTTACTTTTCGTAAACACTGCCTTCACAAAGGCATGGGGCAGCCCCTAGGGCCCCGGAGGTATTGTTCGTGAGCCTGGTGAAGGCTTTCCTGCAGAGCTTTACTATTCACCCACCTCAGGATTCTAGAATGCTGCGTAAATGTTCAGTGCCTGTGGACGACATCCGCACTGTGGTCGTGTTCTGCCCTTCTCTAGTCAGAAAACTCCTAGGGCACCTGAGGTCGCACCATCAGCTCTTCTGTTCCTGTCGGTGTTTAAGCAGCTTTATCTGACATACAATAAATGGTACACAGTTAAGGTGTACAATCTGATGGGTTTTGACACATGCAAATGCTCATAAAGCCATCACCACAATCAAGACAGGGAACAAGTCCCTCACCTGCCGAAGCCTCCTCAAGCTCCTTTGTAACCCCTCCCCCCATTCCTCCCTACCCTGCACCTCTGTCCCCACACAACCACTAACTAACCTGCGTTCTGGCACTATAGATTCATTTGTATTTTCTGGAGTTTTATATAAATGGAATCACACAGTACGTTGTCTCCTTTGTCTTCTTTCATTCAGCATAATTATTGTGAGATGCATCCGTGTTTTTGCATGTATTCATAGTTGCTTCCTTTTTATGGATGAGTGGTAAACTGTACAATTAAACTACAGCTCTGGCAAGCTATTTCCAAAAATCAGCCAATGAAAATCCGATGGATAACAATGGTGTGATCCACAACCAATCATGGGGATGACATAGGACTGTGTATTATTTTGTTCTGTTGGGCATGGGGTGGTCATGAGTCAAAGGCTGACTGGATATCAGCTAACATTAGATATATATGTGTTTGTGTGTGCATGTGTGTGTGTGTGCGTGTGTGTGTGTGCGTGTGTGTGTGTGTGTGTGTGTGTGTAGGCATTCTGTTTAAGAAAGCTGCCCTCCCTTCTCTGAAGGACCTTTCACATGTGCCTCTGTCTCACCGGCTTCCTGGACAACCCAGAGTCCCTTGTGGAGAAGTGCAGGAGGTGGAACAGGCCCTAAGGTATGTCCTGAAGGGTGAGGGGACAGGTGGGGCCCAGGTAGGACCAGGCTGGCTCAGGCCAATCTTGGGGTTGCCTCTCATCTCACTCCTTTGTTTTCTCTCTTTATTAGAGTTTTTCAAACTGCATATGTAACATGTGCCCATTGGATAAAAAGCAAAGCCTTCATACAAAATAAATCCAGAGGTGTCCCTGAACTACAGCAAGAAGAAGAACATCAAAAACCACTTATATATTTTTTTAATAATTTATTTTACTTTTTGTTGTTAAGAATAACACCAATTCAACAATTTCTACATGTACAATTAAGAGACATTGATTACATTCTTTGAGTTGTAAAACAACTCTCACCCTTTTTTTCCAAATTGTTCCTCCCCCATTAACATAAAATCACTCCCTTCTAAGCTTCCTATCTAACCATTCGAGCTGCTGTTGTCAATTAGATCCCATATAGATAGTTCTTTAAAAGAGCACAATGCTTACAAATTCTTATATAATTTATTTCATTTTTGGTCATTAGTGTTGAGAATATACACAGCAGAGCATACACCAATTCAACAGTTTCTACGTGTACAATTCAGTGACACTGATCACATTTTTTCATACGGTGCAACCACTATTGCTATCCTTTTCTGCGTTTTTCCTCCCCCATTAACATGAACTCACTGCCGCCGAAGTTTCCCATCGAATCTTTCGAGTTACTGTTGTCAGTTTGATCCCATATACATAGTTCTTAAAAGAGCAAAATGCTCAAGGCAAACATTCTTTACTAGTTAAGCTAAACTACTGTTTGGTTTAAAGAACACTTTAGGGGGATATATTTGTTTAAGGTTTAAAGATGATATCAGGGCAGTAGTTTTGGGGATTAATCCAACCTCCATGGCTCCAGAAAGTCTGAATTCCTTGGGAATTTGAAATTCTGCTGTGCATTTCCCCCCTTTTGATCAGGATTCTTCTATAGAATCTTTGATCAAAATGTTCAGTGGTAGTCGGACACCATCCAGTTCTTCTGGTCTTGTGGCAAAGGAGGCATTGTTCATGGAGGCAATTAGCCACACATTCCATTTCCTCCTACTATTCCTGACTTTCCTTCTTCCTCTGACATATATAGATACATATATTTTTTAATGCAACCATATTATCTATATTGGTCTCCAACTTGCCTTTTCTTCATTTAAGAAGAATAGATCTGGAAATTTTCTGTGTTGGTGCTTGAAGAATTTTCTTGATATTTTGTCCCTTCTGAGCACCCCTCCCAGGCTCTGGGCTGGCTGCACTGCTCAGGTCTCTCTTGTGGTGGGGAGTGTCTTGACCACAGAGACCCTACAGGAGTACCTGAAGATGGTAATGGCCCTCAAATACAATGGGAAGCTGCCCTACACCATGCTGAGGAACAATCTGGAAGCCTTGCTGCAGGACCTGCAGGTGTCAGCCTACAACCCTGTGGACCTGCACATGGTGCCATAGGTGGTGTCCAGCTGTGAAGAGACCGTGAGTCTGAACCCCGCTCACTCCCTCCCTGCTTCCCCAGCCCTGACCAACACTCCATCCTGAGTCTCCCCCAAAGCCCTGCTTCACAGTTTTTTTAAATTATTGTTGTAAAAATATAGATAGCACAGCATTTGACATTTCAACGTTTTTCACATATACAATTTAGTGAGACCAATTATATCAATCATGTTATGCAACCATCACCAATATCCATTGTCAAATTTTCCATCCCCATAAAAAAAAAACTCAATGCTACCTAAACAATAACTTCCACTTCTCTGAGTCCCTCCCACTCCTTGCAACCAATCACTATTAAACTGATCTCTACACATTTGTCTACTCGAGGTATTTAATATTAGTGAGATCATATAATGTTTGTCCTTTTGTGACTGGCTTATTTCCCTCAGCATCATGTTTTCCGGGTTCATCCGTGTTGTGGCATGTATCAGAACTTCATTTCTCTTTATGGCAGAGTAGTATTCCATTGCATGTATAGACCATATTTTGTTCATCCATTTGTCTGTAGATGGACACGTGGGTTGTTTCCACCTTTTGGTCCTTGTGAATAGTGCTGCAATGAATACTGGTGTACATACAGATACTATTGGATGTTTATAGCTCGGGTCAACTTCACCGTTAGACTCTAGATTATTCATGGAGCTCTTGAACTTTCCAAACCCCAGTAACTGTAAGTAGCAGAAACTCAACTCAAGTAGGCTTGAAGAGAAAGTAAAATTGATTTGTTCTTGTTGCTAGAAAATTCCAAGGGGGGAGTTTTAGACATGACTGGCTTCAGGGTCTTCAAAGTAGCATCAAGATATTGTCTGTTACAACACATGATATAGGGGAAATCAGCACAGCTTGACCAAGGTGAAGACATTGAAACTTCCTAGACACATGCAAACACCTTGAGGGACCAGGTGGCTGGGGCTGATGGCAGGGAACCATGGTCTCAGGGGACTTCTAGATCCAATGGGATAACATAGTTCACAAAGAAAATGTTTTCCATCCTACTAGGGTGAGTAGGTTCTGGGGGTATTAAAAGTTTGTGAGTGACCATCTAAAACACATCTGCCATCAACTGAATGGTGTCCCCAAAAAATATGTGTCAACTTGGCTAGGCCATGATTCCAGTCTTGCGTGATTGACTACCATTTTGTTATCGGACATGGTTTTCCTATGTGTTGTAAATCCTACCCCTATGATGTTAATGAGGCAGGAGTAGAGGCAGTTATATTAATCAGGCAGGACTCAGTCTACAGGATTAGGTTGTGTCTTAAATCAATCTCTTTTGAGATATAAAAGAGAGAAGCGAGCAGAGAGACAGAGGGACCTTATGCCAACAAGAAACAAGAACCAGGAGAATAGCTTATCATTTTGGACCTGAGGTCCCTGCTCTGAGAATCTCCTCAGCCAGAAAATATTGATGACAAGGACCTTCCCCCAGAGCCGTTAGAGAAAGAAAGGCTTCTCCTGGAGCTGGCACCCTGAGTTTGGACTTCTAGCCTCCTAGACTGTGAGAGAATAAATTTCTCTTTGTTAAAGCCATCCACGTATGGTATTCCTGTTATAACACTACTAGATAACTAAGACAACACCTGTTGGTTCCATCACGTTTGGAACAAGGACAATGAACAAAATTAAAGATAAAAGGAAAATATTAGTCCAAAGGACTCATGGGCCACATGAACCACAGCCCCACCAGCCGAAGAACTAGATGGTGAATGGCTACAGCCACCAACCGCTCTGACAGGGATCACAACAGACGGTTCCAGACAGAGCAGGAGAAAAATGTAGGACAAAATTCAAATTCAGAGAAAAAGGCCAGACTTACTGGTCTGACAGAGACTGGAGGAACCCCTGGGACTACGACCCCCGGACAGCCTGCTACCTCAGAACTGAAGCCACTCCTGAAGTCCACATTTCAGCCAAGTTTAGACAGGCCTATAAAGCAAACAATAACACACATGAGGAACATGCTTCTTAGTTCAATCAAGTATAAGAGACCAAATGGGCAACTCCTGTCCAAAAGCAAAGCAATGAAGGCAGGAAGGGACAGGAAAACTGGATGAATGGACACAGAGAATCTAGGGTGGAAAGGGAAAGGAGGAGAGTGCCGACACATTGCAGGGATTACAACCAATGTCACCAAACAATTTGTGTATAAATTTTTCAATGAGAAACTAATTTTCCCTGTAAACTTTCACCTAAAACACAATCCAGTTTTTTAAAAAAGAAAAAGATATTGTCTGCAGACACCTCTGTCCACTTAGTTGTTCAAGCCAGAGTTTCAACGCCCATCACCATCAAGTGAATGAGTCCATCTTCCTGTCAGGGCTGATCGCTGTCTCAGTTTCCTAGGACGGCTGTAACAGAAACACCACGAGAGAGTGGCTTTAAAGAACAGAATTTATTTTCTCACAGTTCTGGAGGCTAGCAGTCTGAATTCAGAGCATCAGCAGGGCTGTGCACTCTCTCTGCAGGCTCTAGGAAAGGTCCTTCTGGTCTCATTCAGCTTCTGTAGCCCCAGGCGTTTCTTGGCTTGTAGACAGATCCTCCTCACATGCTGTCTTCCCCGTGTGTGTCTGTCTACACTCTCCTTTTTAAGATACCACTGAGAAGGGATTAGGTTTAGGACCCATCTTACTCCAGTTTGACCTCATCAACATTAACAAAAGAAAACCCCCATTTCCAAACAGGGTCACATACACAGGTACTAGAGTTAGGACTTCCACAATTCTTTTTAGGGGTATAATTCAATCCATATATAGGGTTGCTATGAGTCAGAATCAACTCGACATCAAAGGTTGTTTTTTTTTTTTAAATTCAATCCATAACACTAGGCTTATATTACCTTCCTGTCTGCCCAGCACAATGATAGCTTCAAATATGCTCAGCCTCCAGGGGCCATTTATACAGTGGCAAGTTTGGCTAGGAGAGAGGGGTCACCACCATGTAGTTGAGGACACACTGTCTGAGGAGCCCAGTGGCCTCTGAGTAACCTGAAGAATTGTGCCTTTGATGGATGGCAGTGCCATGCCTTGGCCTTGTAGGTGACCTGGCCTCCCCCTTGCCCTACTCTGCAGCCAGCCATGCTGTCCCATTTTCCACCCACTCCCATCCACTATGCACCAGTCACGTAGCGCCCCCATCCACTCTCACCAGCCACCCTCCCCCTCCCCCATCCACTCTCACCAGCCACCCCGCCCCTCCTCTGTCCACTCTGCACTAGTCATTCTACCCTCCTAACAGATTCTAAACTAAGCCAAGCTCAATCCCACCTCTGAAGCTTTGCACGTGCTGTTCCCACTGTCTGAAACCCTTTTACCCTTTTGTTTTTGCTCAGCAGAGCCTTCTTACACTCAGCTCTTGGACCCCAATCACCCCAGTGAAGCACCTCTCCACCTCCTGCCCACCAGCTCTCTCACCACATCTCCCTGTCCCAGATGAGAAGTGTTTGTTGAATTTTCAGCATCTCCACCAAATTGGAAACTCCAAGGGAGCTTCTTGTCCCTCTTGTTGATGGCGGTGTCCTCAGTGTGTACAAAGGGCCTGGCATGCAGTAGGGGCTTCAAAGGTGTTTCTTGAACGACTAAGACACCAACAGCCATTTTTATTGTCTTCCAGAATTTCCCAGAACTTTCTAGAACCCTCAGTTTGACACAGACAAAAGAAGAAATGTGACTCACGGACTACTGTTTAATCACAGATGAGCTTCTAGAGAGAACCTTCAACGTGCAGTCCTGCTGCTTCCTCAGGCGGTGCTCTGCATCCCGATTAGCATCAGGGAGCCCACAAATACTCCCCAGACAATGTGAATCTCCCCCTTCTGACCTGTCCTTTCGGCCCTCGTCTTCAGCAAGCTGCTGGGAGTGTGCATGGAGGAGACTCCCGACCCATGGGCAGGGGTGGAGCTGGACCCCTCAGCCAGGACCCTGTCTACCATTTCCATCACTGTGCTTTGATAATAAAGTCTTTGATTTGAGCTTGGGGTGTGTAGTGTCTGCCAAACAAGTTCTTCTCAGAAATTTTAGCTCCTAGTTGTTTCCAGTCAGCCAGCCAGCCTTTGTTCGTTATCTATTCATTTATTCCCCTCAACCTTTCATACAACTATTCACTCTTTCATTCATCTAATTTTTCATGCGTACATGCCTCCAACCTTTCTTCAACTTAACCATTCATCTAGCCATCCATTTTCCCATCCATCCATCTAGCCATCCATCCACCTTACATACAACCATTCACTCTTTCATCCATCTATCCAAACTTTCATGCAGACATCCCTTCATCCATTCTTCCACTTACTCATTCATCCATTTGTCCATATATCCATCCATTCCATCCACTTTTCCATCCATCCACCCAGCCTTTCTTCATTCATCTATCTATTCATTTATTCCCTTCAAGCTTTCATATAACTATTCACTCTATCATTCATCTATCTAGTTTTTCATGCAGACATCCCTCCATCCATTCTTCCACTTAACCATTCACCTAGCCATCCATTTTCCCATCCGTCCTTCTGTCCATCCATGTATCCATCCACCCATCCATCCACGTTCTCATACAACCAATTCACTCTTTCATCCATCTATCCAAACTTTCATGCAGACATCCTTCTAACCATTCTTCTACTTATTCATCCATCCATTTGTACATATATCCATCCATCCATCCCCCCACTCTTTCCTCCATTCATCCATCTACCTATTCATCTCTTCACCTTGTATCCAACTATTCACCCTTTCTTTCACCAATCCAAACTTTCATCCAGACATTTGTCCATTCATTCTTTCACTTATCCATCCACCCACTCTCCCACTCACCTTTTTGTCCATCTATCCACCCTTCTATTCACTCATGCTTTCATCCATGTATCCATTTATGCACTCATTCTTCCATCCATTTGCTTTTCCTCTTCCATACAGCATTTTCCTTTTATTTAGCATGTATCTATTTCGTATGTGTTATGTGATGGGCATTGTGGTATATGAAAGATGCTGAGCGAATAAGACATATCAAAATGACTTAGTCAGGATTCTCTAAAGAAATAGAATTAATTAGATATAGATAGAGGTAGAGATAGAGATAGATACAGTTATAGATATACACATACATAGAGAGAGGTTGATGTACTTCAAGAGATTGGCTCATGCTATTGTGGGGGACCGGCAAGCTCAAATCTGTAGGTCAGGCAAAGTCTGGAGACTCTTACAGACTTGCATCCCTAAATCCATAGGTCAGGTGATGGGAAGATTAAAAGCATTCTGGCAAAATGTCTATTTGAAGTCCGAAGGCAGAACACACCATAGGGAAACTCCTTTCTCTCTTTCTCTCTCTCTCTCTCTCTCTCTCTCTCTCTCTCTCTCTCTCTCTCTCTCTCTGTGTGTGTGTGTGTGTGTGTCTGTCTGTCTGTCTGTGTCTCTCTCAAGGTCTTTAACAGATTGGTTGAGTAATCTGCTTTACTTGAGGCCAGCTGATTTAATCACGTTTAACTAATCTATATCAGCAACTAGAAAAGTGTTTTACCAAACAACTGGGCATTATAGCCTAGCGAAGTTAACACATAAAATTAACCATCACAGTCTACCTCTTGTCAGCTTGGTATCCAGACACATCTTAAGCCATATGTAATCTCCAAATAAGACAAGAGCGAAGTCATTCTTCCACCCAACATGATACAACTACCCTGTATACAACAGAAAAGCAGTTACCCCTTTTCCAGAGAGGATGCACAGTTAATACATGTTATATTTTATGATAAGTAATGGGATAAGAGAGGGAATAAAATATATTTTACATATATAAACTATATATATAAGTATATAAATACTTACATATATCTATAATTATTGAGAATATTCCTTCCATGTGTTGTTACAAATACGTTTGTAACTGGTCTCATGGTCATAGCTGGTATTTATGGCTACCTTCTTCCATTACCTATTCCATAATCCCTTTGCCGTCATCAAGCACCTCAGCTGGTTGTGGTTGTTTGCGAGTGTAGTGCACCTCCTCATGGGCCACACTTTGTGCCTCACTTTTCGGGGTCTGCTGGGACTTGAGTCTAGTCACATGTTTAGAAGCAGAAATGAGGGGTGGGAGTGGGTCCTAGGACAATAAGCAGTGCCTTTCAAGGCATCTACCTCAAAGGAGGTCATTACAGTCTCCTCGGGCAAAGTTGGATTAATCTCTTCAGATGGGAGCAAAAAGGCTGATTGTACTGGCAAAAATGACTCAACAGATTTTAGGGGCTCCATGCCCCCAACTTCATCAGTATCTGCCCATATCTCCCCATTCTAATTTTCAGAATCTCATTTCTTTCCAATCAATGCTCTCACTTTAACCTCAGACATCTTGCTAGGCTGGGAATTCAATTGGGTTTGTAATTCAGCCACTCATAGATTGAGATTCTGGTTCTGGTTTTCAACAATCTCAGCTCTGTGACTACAGAGATAAGATTTTCTTTCAGGCCACACATAGCAAATTTCAGCTCCTTTATGAGGCACTGAAACTGTGCCGAGCTCATTCTTTTCGACTTTGTCCATCAAAAGTAGGAGCAACCAGTCGATGTCATTATACTTGTCAGTTTGACAATAATGTCCTAAGGTATCAAATATACGATTACCCAGAACTTTCCTAAGTATTTTATTAGGAGTGTTCATTGGTGATATTTTGTGTATCTCTATTGCTACTAATGCCTTCTTTACTACCAGAAATAAAGTCATTCATGCCTTTTAATCTAACCATATTTGAGGTCCAATACCAGTACATAGATCAAGAGGCAGTTGTTCAGACAGAACAAGGGGATACTGTGTAGTTTAAACTCAGGAAAAGTGTTCATCAGGGCTGTATCCTTTCACCATACCTATTCAATCTGCATGCTGAGCAAATAATCCAAGAAGCTGGACTATATGAAGAAGAATGGGGCATCAGGATTGGAGGAAAACTCATTAACAACCTGTGATATGCAGGTGACACAACCTTGCTTGCTGAAAGTAAAGAGGACTTGAAGCACTTACTGATGAAGATCAAAGACCACAGCCTTCAGTATGGACTACACCTCAATATAAAGAAAACAAAAATCCTTACAACTAGACCAATAAGCAACATCATGATAAACGGAGAAAAGATTGAAGTTATCAAGGATTTCATTTTACTTGGATCCACACTCAACACCCACAGAAGCAGCAGTCAATAAATCAAAAGATGCATTTCATTGGGCACATCTGCTGCAAAAGATCTCTTTAAAGTGTTGAAAAGCAAAGCTATCACCTTGAAGACTAAGGTGCACCTGACCCAAGCCATGGTATTTTCAGTCTCATCATATGCATGTGAAAGCTGGACAATGAATAAGGAAGATCGAAGAAGAATTGACGCCTTTGAATTGTGGTGTTGGCAAAGAATATTGAATAAACCATGGACTGCCAAAGAACGAAAAAAATCCGTCTTGGAAAAAGTACAACCAGAATGCTCTTTAGAAGTAAGGATGGCGAGACTACGTCTTACATACTTTGGACATGTTGTCAAGAGGGATCAGTCCCTGGAGAAGGACATCAGGCTTGGTAAAGTACACGGTTAGCAAAAAAGGGGAAAACCCTCAAAGAGATGGATTGACACAGTGGCTACAACAATGGGCTCAAGTGTAACAATGATTGTGAGCATGGCGCAGGACCGGGCAGTGTTTCCTTCTGTGGTGCATAGGATCACTATGAGTCAGAACCAACTGGACAGCAGCTAACAACAACAACAACAAGTAAAGGGAGATAGTATTTAAATCAGACTATTCCAGATCGTGATAAGCACTCCTGAAGAAACAAAAATACAGTGATGTGATGGAAAGTGATCAGCGTAGGGATGGGAGGACTCCTTTGGGCACACAGGGAGAGACTGGACACACAGAGGCCAGGGAGGATGCTGGTGCACTATCCACACTTGTGTGATTGAAGCTTGGGCCCAGATAGTAGGAAAGTCCAGGTGGTGGGAGGAAGAGAGGAACTGGGAGGAGATTTCAAAGGCAGACTGGCCAGCACTTGGTGAACAATTACATTTGGGGACTTAAGAAGAGGTACCACTGCCTGCCATTCAGTGTGTTGTACTGTGATGCTGTTTTAGTTATCTAGTGCTGCTATAACAGAAGTATCACAAGTAGATGGCTTTAACAAAGAGAAATTTATTCTCTCATAGTCTAGGACGCTAGAAGTCCAAATTCTGGGTGCAAGCTCCAGGGGAGGGTTTTCTCTCTCTGTCAGCTCTGGAGGAAGGTCCTTGTCATCGATCTTCCCTGATCAAGGAGCTTCTCAGTGCAGTGTACCTGGATCCAAAGGATGTACAATTCTTCTGGCTCTTGTTTCTTGGTGGTATGAGGTCTCCTTGTTTCTCTGCTCGCTTCACTCTTTTGTATCTCAAAAGAGATTTACTTAAGACACAACCTAGTCTTGTAAATTGAGTCCTGCCTCATGAACATAACTGCCTCTGATCATGCCTCATTAACATCATAGACGAAGGATATACAACACATAGGATAACCACATCAGATCACAAAATGAAGGATGATCACATAATACTGGGAAATTGAGAATCATGGCCCAACCGACTTGACACATATTTTGGGGAGACACGATTCAATCCATGACAGGTGGCTTGCATGTTGCTGTCATGCTGGAAGCTATGCCACCTGTACTTCAAATACCAGCAGGGTCACCCATGGTGGACAGGTTTCAGCAGAGCTTCCAGACTCAGACAGACTAGTTAGAAAGGCCTGACAATCTACTTCTGACAATTAGCTAATGAAACCCTATGCATCACAGCAAGTTATTATCCAATATAGTGCTGGAAGATGAGCCTCCTAGGTTGGAAGGTGCTCAAAATACACAGTGGCAATCACAATGGACTCAATATCACTGGTGATCATGGGGATGGTGCAAAACTATTATTTCATTCCATTGTGCATGGGGTCATCATGTGACAGCGCCAGCTCGACAGCAACTAACAACAAGAAGAGGTAGAAGATAAAGATGACTCCCTGGATGAGCCCAACTGGTTGTGGCAGAATAGAGTTGACTATTATGAAATTAATCAGGGGTAGTGACAATTGCAGCTGCTGTGACAGAAGTGGTATCTTGACTATTGTTGTCGTGTGCCATTGAGTCAATTCCAACTCATAGCGACCCTATAGGACAGAGTAGAACTGCCACATAGGGTTTCCAAGGAATGGCTGGTGGATTCAAACGCTGATCTTTTGGTTAACAGCCTGAGCTCTTAACCACTTCACCACCTTTACTAGAACAGATTAATTCAGCCTCTGATAACACAGAATGTGGCTACTGATCTGGTGAATGTATTCTTTACATACTCTTCATGAAGGAGGATTAGAAGCAGTTCACATTCACCTCTGGTGGATGACAGGCCGCACAGACACCCACACACACCACACACACACAAATGAGTGCAGGTGTAACTGGTGAAATCTGCATTAGCTCTATGGATTGCACCAACATCAAATCACTGGTCTTGATACTGCACTATTGTTATGCAAAATATTAATAATTGAGGAGTTTGGGTGAAGGATGAACAAGACCTCTCTGTACATTTCTTTACAACTCCCTGTGACCCTAGAATTATTTCCAAGTAAAAAGGCACTCCTTTTAAAAACTTGTGAGTGGCCATCTGTCTTAGTCATCTAGTGCTGCCATAACAGAAATACCACAAGTGGATGGCTTTAACAAAGAAAAGTTTATTTCCTCACTGTAAAGTAGGCTAAAAGTCCAAATTCAGGGCTTCAGCTCCAGGGGAAGGCTTTATCCTTCTGATGGCCTTCTTATCACTCTTCCCCTGAACTAGGAGCTTCTCCACACAGGGACTCAGGGTCTAAAGGATGCACTCTGCTCTTGGCACTGCTTTCTTCGTGGTATGAGGTCCTCCTGTCTCTCTACTCATTTCTCTCTTTTATATCTCAAGAGATTGCCTCAAGACACAATCCAATCTTGCAGATTGAGTCCTGTCTCACTAACAAAACTGCTGCCCATCGTCCCTCATTAACATCATAGAGGCACAATTTACAACATACAGGAAAATCACACAATGCCAGGAATCATGGCCCAGCCAAACTGATACACATATTTTTGGGGGGACATATCTCAAGCCATGACACCATCTAAGATACAACTATTGGTCTCTACTCTCCAGGAGCAAAAGAGAAAGAAGGAAACCAAACACTCACAGAAGAAATTAGTTTACAGGACAAACAGTCTACACAAACCACAGCCTCATCTACCCTGAGACCAGAACAACTAGATGGTGCCCATCTACCACTACCAACCATTCTAATCAGGGCCACAATAGATGGATCCGGACAGAATGGGAGAAAAATGTGGAACAGAATCTCAAATTCCTAAAAACAAAACAAAACCAGACACTGGACTGGTTGACACTGGAGGAATCCCAGACGTTATTACCGTGAGATACTCTTCAAACCTTGAACCGAAACTAACCCCTGAGGTCACCTGGTAGCTAAATAAAAAATCGGCTCAAAAAATAATGAATATCATCCATAAGTACTGTGATCCTTTAAAAAATCACCTATATGAGACCACAGAGTCAACAATTACTTTAAAACAAAGATGAGGATGTAAGGGGGCAGAGAAACTAGATGAATGGAAACAGAATAACCAGAACCAAAATAACATGAAAGTTGATGCATTGCCAAGAATGTAATCAATGTCACTGAACAGCCTGTGTAGAAATTGTTGAATGGGAACCTAAACTGCTGTGTAAACCTTCACCAAAACACAGTAAAATTTTAATTTAAAAAAAAAAAAAAGAAAAGGCACTCCTTAAATATAAGGGACAGGTTAAATATCAGAATTTTCATTAACAACTTTATTGAGATGTCAGAGAATACACAAATCACTCATTTAAAATGTGTACAATTCAATGAATTTTAGAATGTTCGCAGAGTTCTGCAACAATAACCACAATCAAGTTTAAAACATTTTCATCACCCCAAAAAGAAAACTTGTACCCATTAGGTATCACTCTCCAATCGCCACATCCCTCCCAGGCCTAGGCAACTATAAATGTACCAAGTCACTCTCCCCCTGACTTGGGGGCAGACATTGCCCACCTCCTTGAACCTGCTGACACCTCAGCGTTCTCTGTGCGCCCGCTGGTGGACCTGCGCTCAACAGACCCAGCTCTTGTCTACGTCAGGGATTTGCTGAGGAAAATTGCTGAGTTTATCACAAAATCATGTAAGAAAACGGGATGAAAATAACTCCAAACTCACAGAGAAAGCATTAGTTCTTTTTTATTTTTAACCAAATATCTTTAGCAACTTTCAATTCCCACGCACATGTCCCTCAAAGATGAAGTGATTTTTATTACTTAGCACTAAATGGCCCAGACTTTACCTCAGGACACCACACCACATGAGCAGAGCGTGGCCCACCTGTGACCTGTCAGCCCACGGTACCTGCCTCTCCTCTCCCCCTCCATCCCATAGCTGCCCAGTCATCCACATCCAGGCCTGGACTCCCAGGAAAGCAGCCCAGGAAGGGGGTCAGGAGCTGCTCTGCGGAACTTCTCTCCCTAACTCAGTGGCTCTTGACTTGATTTGCGTCAGCTTTTCAATTTCTGCACAACTGAAAGCAGGCCCCTAAAAATATTGAATATACCTTGGACTGTCAAAAGAACAAACAAATCAGTCTTAGAAGGAATACAATCAGAATGTTCCTTAGAAGCAAGAATGACAAGACTTCAACTCGCTTACTTTGGACACATCATTAGGGAAGACCAGTCACAAGAAAAGGACATTATGTTTGGAAAAGTAGTTGTTAGGTGCCATCGAGTCACCTCCGACTCATGGTGAGCTTATGTATAACAGAAGGAGACCATGCCTTCTCCTGTGCCATCCTCATAGTCATTGCTGTGTTTGATCCCTTGTTGCAGCCACTGTGTCAATCCATCTTGTTGAGGGTCTTCCTCTTTTCTGTTGACCTCCACTGCACCAAGCATGACGTCCTTCTCCAGAGATTGGTCCTTCCTGATAACATGCCCAAAGTAAGAGAGACAAAGTCTTGCCTTCCTCACTTCTAAGAAGGATTCTGTCTGTACTTCTTCCAAGACAGACTTGTCTGTTCTTCTGGCAATTCAGAAAGTAGAAGGTCACTGAAAACAAGGGAAACCCTCAATGACATGGATTGACACAATAACTTCAACAATGGACTCAAGCATACCAACAACCGTGAAGATGGCACAGGACGGGGCAACACTTCATCCTCTTATACACAAGATCACCATGAGTTGGAGCCAACGCAACAGCAACTAACAACAACAAAAAAAATTGAACTTCTCTATTAGTCACAATTCTCCAGAGAAATAAAACCAATAGAAGTATACATATGAAAGCACAGATGGATTTATTTCAAGGAATTGCCTCACCCAATTGTGGGGCCTGGCAAGTCCAAATTCCATAGGTCTGGTGGCTGGCTGGAAACTCCAGCATTCTTGAGTCAGAAATCCATATGGCAGGTGGTGGGCTAGAAAATCTGGCAGGATTTCCATGTTACAGTCTTGAGGCAGAATTCCTTCATCTTCAGGAAACTTCAGTTTTTAGTTTGTTGACCTTCCGCTGATTGGGTGAGTCCCACCAACATTATCAAGGGTCATCTCCTTTACTCAAAGCCAACTGATTGTAAATGTTCCAGTTGCCATCTAGTCAATTCCTACTCATGGCAACCTCATGTGTGCAGAGTAGAACTGTGCTCCATAGGGTTTTCAATGACTGTGACATTCCAGACACAGATTGCCAGCCCTTTCTTCTGAAGCACTTCTGGGTGTGTTTGAACTGCCAACCTTTCAGCTAATAGCCACATGCTTAACCATTTTTGCCACTTAGGGACTCTTGATGGTAAATGTTAATCACACGCAAATACCTTTGTAGCAACGTCTAGACTAGGTTCAGGAGATTGCCAGGCATTTCTTCCTAGTTGCTTAACAAACCCTTTTTGGCATTTCTATATTTAACTTTGGTTTTGATTCTTATCTCCATGAGGAGAGAGAGCAGAGAATCACAGAACATGGAAGGAGTCTTGCTGTTGTTGTTGTTTGCCTTCTAGCCAATTCTGACTCATAGCAACCTTATATGACACAGAAGAACTGCCCCGTAGGGTTTTCTATGCTGTAATCTGTACGGGAGGAGATTACCAGGTCTTTCTCCCATGGAGCAGCTGGTAGGTTTGAACCACAGACCTTTCAGTTAGCAGCTGAGAACTTAACCACTGCACCACAGGCCGTCAATTTGGACTAGATCCTAGTTCTGTGCTTCTTCCCCCTGAGGAACACACTGGGGTCCAGGAAGTTTAAATGCTGCCTGAGACCCCACACTGGTTAGAGGGTTTGCTTGTTTCTTTGTTTACCGGGTGCTTTTTATTTTTGTTTTACTCCTCTGGTCATAATTCTTCACAATGCTGTACTGGGGAGGCAGTGGAGCTTCATAAACTCTATGGGCCAGCCCACTTTACTTCTCCTCTAAGTTCTTATTGCAATCTGGGTGAAGTCCATTAGGTTCAAATGATGTATTTACTTGACTGTCTATTCCAAGAGACGATGGCAGTTCAGTGGTAGAATTCTCACCTTCCATGTAGGAGACCCAGGTAGATTCCCTCCAATGCACCTCATGAGCAGCCACCTCCCGTTTGTCAGTGGAGGCTTGGGTATTGCTGTGACGCTGAACAGCCTTCAGTGGAGCTTCCAGACCAAGACAGATTAGGAAGAAAGGCCTGGCGATCTATTTCCAAAAATCAGCCAATGGAAAACCCTATGGATCACAATGGTCCAATGTGCAACCGATCATGGGGATGTCGCAGGGCCAGGCAGCATTTCATTCCGTTGTGCATGGGGTCATCAGGAGACTGGAACACTTATACATTGTTGGTGGGAATGTAAAATGGTACAACCACTTTGGAAATCGACTTAAAGCTTCCATCAAAAGCTAGAAATAGAAGTACCACATGATCCTACAATCCCGCTCCTTGGAACATATCCTAGAGAAATAAGAACCATCGCACAAATAGATACATGCACACCCATGTTCATTGCAGCACTGTTCATGACAGCAAAAAGATGGAAACACCTAGGTGCCCACCGACGGATGAATGGATAAACAAATTATGGTATATTCACACTACGGAATACTATGCAATGATAAAGAACAACGATGAATCTGTGAAACATAACATGGAGGACTCTGGAGGTCGTTATGCTGAGTGAATTTAGTCAGTCACAAAAGGATAAATATTGTATAAGACCACTATTGTAAGAACTCAAGAAAAGGTTTAAACACAGAAGAAAACATTCTTTTATGGTTACGAGGGTGGGGAGGGAGGGAGAAGGTTATTCACTAACTAGATAGTAGACAAGAATTATCTTAGGTGAAGGGAAGGACAGCACACACTACAGGGGAAGTCAGCACAACTGGACTAAACCAAAGCTAAGAAGTTTCCTGAATACAATCAAACACTTTGAGGGAGAGAGTAGGGGTAGGGGTCTGGGGACCATGCTTTCAGGGGACATCTAGGTCAACTGGCACAGCAAAGTTTATTAAGAAAATGTTCTGCATCCTACTTTGGTGAGTGGTGTCTGGGGTCTTAAAAGCTAGCAAGCAGCCATCTAAGATGCGTCAATTGGTCCCAACCACCTGGAGTAAAGGAGAATGAAGAACATCAAAGACACAGACACAAGGAAAGTAGTAGCCCAAGAGACAGAAAGGGCCACATAAACCAGAGACTTCATCAGCCTGAGACCAGAACAACTAGATGGTGCCCGGCTACCATCAATGACCACCCTTACAGGGAACACAACAGAGAGTCCCTGATGGAGCAGAAGAAAGGTAGGGTGCAGAACTCAAATTCTAGGGAAAAGACCAGACTTAATGGTCTGACTGAGACTGGAAGAACCTCGGAAAGCATGGCCCCCGGATTCTCTATCAGCCCACAACTAAAACAATTTCTGAGGCCAACTCTTCAGACAAAGATTGGATTGGACTGGACTGTGGGACACAAAATGATACTCATGAAGAGTGTGCTTCTTAGCTCAAGTAGATACATGAGACTAAATGGGCAGCTTCTGTCCGGAGGTGAGATGAGAAGGCAGAGAGGGTCAGGAGCTGGTTGAATGGACATGGGAAATCAGGGGTGGAAAGGAGGAGTGTGCTGTTACAGCACAGGAAGAGTAATTAGGGTCACATAACAATACATGTATAAATTTTTGTATAAGAGATTAACTTGAATTGTAAACTTTCACTTAAACTACAACAATTAAAAAATAATAAAAAATAAAAGACTATTTTTTTTAAAAAAGGGCACTCCTTAAATATAAGGGACAAGTTAAACGTTGGAATTTTCATGTAACAACTTTATTGAGATATCAGTCACAGAATACACAATTCACTCATTTAAATGTGTACAATTCAATGGTTCTTGTACGTTCACAGTTCTGCAACATCACTACAATAAGGTTTAGAATATTTTCGTTACCCCAGAAAGAAAACTTGTACCCATTAGGTATCACCCTCCATTCCCCACATTCCTCCCAGGCCTAGGCAACCACTAATCTACTTTCTGTCTCAATAGATTTACCTATTTTGGACATTTTATATAAATGGAATCATACAATGTGTAGCCTTTTACAGCTGGCTTCTTTCACGTAGCATAATGTTTTCAAAGATCATCCGTGTTGTAGCATATGTCACTACTTCACTCCGTTTTATGGCTGAATAATATTCCACTGTATGGATAGACCACATTTGTTTATCTATTCATCAGTGGATGGACATTTGCGTTGTTTCCACCTTCTGGCTATTATGAATAGTACTGCTATGAATAATCGTGTACAAGTTTTTGTCTGAGTGCTGTACACTGTTAGTACACTTTTCTCAACAGTTGGCTTTATTCTGCAGTGATTTCATTGATATATATTCCTAAATAGTTGAGTTTCAAATGTATTATTATTAGAATTATCTTTTTATTATTTTTAAATAGATAGTATGTCACGGGTCAGGTTCCCCAGTGTTATGGATTGAATTGCGTCCCCCTAATGTTGAAGTCCTAACCCTTAACCATTGCATCATTAGGGCTCACTTCCACAGGTATGGGGGTTAGAATTTCAGCACATATTTTGGGGGGCACAATTCAACCCATAAGAGATGGATCACGTTAATTACTTCCTGATTCCTCACAACAACCCTGTCACTTAAGTTTGTTTTCCCATTTGACAGAGGAGGAACCTGAGCAGTGAGGTGACTTGTTCAAACTCCTGCTGTCAGTTGGTGATGGGGCTGAGAGCTGAGCCCACTTCTCCCCGTCCCCACACTGTGAAACTCCCATGTTGTTCTTCTTAGGTGTCATCTAGTCAATTCTGACTCATGATGACACCATGTGACAGAGTAGAACTGCCCCATAGGGTTTCCAAGGCTGTAATCTTTACAGAAGCAGATTGCCACATCTTTCTCCCATGGAGCAGCTGGTGGGTTTGAACCTCAGACCTTTCGGTTAGCAGCCTGGTGCTTAAACATTGTGTCACACCCATGGAGTAGTTATATCCTGTTCACATGAAGAGCTGTTGACTCAGGAATCCCCCTCGAGTGTCCCTTCCCAGGGCAGCCCTGGGCCCTCCAGCCAGACCTGGGCTCTGGGCGAGTCCTCACTGGCGGACCCTGATCTCTGAGTACTCAGTGGTGCTAGTGACTTCCTGGCCCTGAGGCTCCCGGGGCCTCAGCCCATGGAAGACGAGGGAGGCGTACTGGTATTCCTGCACTTCTCCAGAGTGGAGGGGGCCAGTCTGGAGGGGTGGGCTGTCTGGGGGGGTGGGCTGTCTCGGAAGCTGCCTCACCAGGACTCCTGCCGGTGACCCTGAGTGGAGGGAGGAGAGGGGATCAAAGTAGGTTAACGGGGCCAGGAGAAGGAGGCAGGCTCTACAAGCAAACCTGGAAACCGAGCATTTGGTCTTTGATCCATTCATTCCACAAACATTTGCCAGACCCTTATTCATTCAACAAACATTTAAGAGTAATAATGCCTGGCTAACGAGTCCTGGGGGACACTGGTGGCGCGGTAGTTAGCTCAGTCTGCTAACCGAAAGATCGGCAGTTCGAATCCAGCAGCTGCTCCTTGGAAACCCTATGGGGCATTTCTACTCTGTCCTATAGGGTCACTATGAGTCGGAATCAGCACAATGGCAACGGGTAATGAGCCCTGGTGGCACAATGGTTAAGTGCTCGGCTGCTAACCCAAAGGTAGGCAGTTGGAACCCACCCCCCACCCCACAGCAGTTCCAAGGGAGAAAGATGTGGCAATCTGTTTCTGTAAAGATTACGGCCTAGGAAACCCTATGGGGCAGTTCTACTCTGTCACATGGGGTCACTATGAGTCAGAATCAAGTCAACAGCACACAACAACAATGCCTGGCCCTTGATGATGGATTGCCAGTCTCATAAAATCCTCCCAAACACCCAGTGGGGAGGTACTGTTGTTGCTGTTAGTTGCCGTTGAGTCATTTCTGACTCATGGCGACCCCATGGTGCAGAGTAGAACGGCTCCATGGGGTTTTCAAGGCTGAGACCTTTCGGAAACAGATCACCAGGCCTGTCTTCCAAGGCACCTCTGGATGGGTTCAAACTGCCAACCTTTTGGCTAGTAGTCAAACATTTAACCGTTTGTACCACTCAGGGACTCCTGGGAAGGTGCTATTATCCACATCCGTCAGATGGAGAAGCTGAGGCTGAGAGGCTAAGTAAATATCCCAAAATCACACATTGAATTAGTGGTGAGGCCTAGATTCACGCCCAGGGTTCTCTAACTCCAGCACCCACTGTCTTATTGAATAGCTCCCCTGTGCCAGGCCCTGGATGTTCAGTGAGGAATTAAGCAGACACCATACCTGACCTCACCCAGCTTCCAGTGTACGGGGTGGGGGGGCAGACATGAAGCCAGTAGTCAATGAAATTACTATCTAATTGCATATTGTGGTAGGATGCACAAGAATGGAATGATATGATGAGGACAGAGATTTGCTCAGACCTGGACACTACCCTAAGGAGCCCTGGTGGTGCAGTGGTTAAGCACTTGAACCGTTCGAACCCACCAGCTGCTGCATGGGAGAATGATGTGGCAGTCTGCTTCTGTACAGAATACAGCCTCGGAAACCCTTTGGGGCAGTTCTACTCGGTCATATGGGGTTGTTATGAGTCAGAATCAACTCAACGGCAATGGGTTTGGTTTCTTGGGACCCTGCCCTCAGGGAGCTCTCGGTATTTCACAGGTTCAGGCATGTGGATGCAACTGTGAAATTATGTTACCAAAAAAACCAGACCCATTGTTGTCAGGGATTTCTGACTCATAGTGACCCCATATGGTAGAGTAGAACTGCCCCATAGGGTTTCCTAGGCTGTAATCTTTACAGGAGCTTTTTCTCCTGTGAAGCCATTGGGTGGATTCAAACTGCCAACCTTTAGGTTAATAGCCAAGCTTTAAATGTTGCACGAGCAGGGCTCATAGAACATGCAAAGTCACAAAAAGTCACTAGCTGGCTGGGAGCATTGAGGTGTGTCTGTGGTTGGGCCACAGTGTGGGAGAAGAGTGGGTGGGAGACAGGGAGAGGGGAAGGTGGGACACCTCTACAGTCAGACCCTGCCAGGCCTTGATGGGAATTAAAAAGTTTGGACTTGATTCTCTAGGCAATAGGGAGGACCCTGAGGTGTGCAAGCTCAGGGGCAAGTGGGTGTGCGGTAAAGAATTGGTGTCAGAAGTGACGGTGGTCTTGGGTCCCCCAAATTTGCAGTTGGTGTCAGAAGTGAGGGTGGTCTCGGGGTCCCCCAAAATTGCAACTGATAGCAGAAGTGAGAGTGGTCTTGGGTCCCTCAAATTTGCAACTGGTGTCAGAAGTGAGGGTGGTCTTGGATCCCCTAAATTTGCAGTTGGTGTCAGAAATTAAGGTGGACTTGAGGTCCCCCAAATTTGCAATTGGTGTCAGAAGTGAGGGTGGTCTTGGGGACTCTTGAACTTTGTAGTTGACAATAATTATTTTGGGGAGATCCCTCTGGCATTTTGTCTGTGGGAAGCAGGAAGAAAGTGGGCCAGGTGTCCAGACAGAAATGAAGAGGTGGGGAGACAAGAAGGGCCTAGCTGGAGCTGAACAGGTCTTGGTGATCCTCCAGCTTTGGGAGACATGACAGAAGGCAGAGGGAGGTGACTCCTGGGTCACTGGACAGGGCGACCAGGTTGATGGGGACCCAGGAGAAAAAGCTTATTGGGGCAAGATGATAACCTAAGTCATCAGAGGAGCCTGGTGACCATCATCCCGGGGAGGTAACCAGATGGGACGTCGATGGACAGAGGATGCATCACTCACCCACGCAATGGTGACAGGGGGCATCCGATCCTCCAGCTGCTGTCTTGGTTTTCTTCCTCCTTAAGGTCTTCGCCCTGAAAGAGGAGCCCAGGACCTTCAGGAGACTGGCTCAGGGGTTGGGGTAGGACTACTGCCCCCTGCTTAAGAGGCCAGAAGGTCTAACCCAGGCGGGGAAGGGCATGGGCGCCATGTCTAGCCTGATGACTTTTATTAGCAGAACACGAGCCCCCTCCTGGAAGGAGTTCCTGGGTGGCACAAACAGTTCAGCACTCAACTGCTAACCAAAAGCTGGCAGTTCGAACACACTCAGAGGTAACTCAGAAGAAAGGCCTGGCCATCTATTTCCAAAAAATCAGTCACTGAAAACCCCATGGAGCACAGTTCTACTCTGACACACATAGGGCCGCCATGAGTTGGAATCAATCCGACCTCAACTAGTTTGGTTTTTGGTTCTCAAGTTCCTAGGTCCCCGGATAGCACAAATGGTTTGCGCTCAGCTACTAACAGAAAGATTGATGGTTCAGATCTACCCCTCTACACCATGGAGGAAGGTCCTGGCGATCTACTTCCAAAAAATCAGTCACTGAAAACCCTATGGAGTGCAGTTCTACTCTGATACACATGGAGTCACCAGGAGTTGGAATCGACTCTGCAGAAACTGGTTTTCTGAATCTCTGGCCCAAGACCCAATTCTCACAGCAACCACTGCCCCATTCAGATTCCTCCACCTGGGATTCTCGGGGAATCCAAGGCCCACACTCCCTCCCCCCACCCCCCAAGGGAGGACACTCACATGAGGAAGATGAGGCAGGGACAGAGGAAGAGCGTGGAGGCGACACCAGCTCCCAGGATGGCCGCCTGAAGAAATCCTCCCTCACACTGGGGTTTCCCTGCTGACAAGTGGGATTTAGGGTGACTTTCCTCTGAGCCCCAGGACCCTCGAGCCCCCTCCTCCCACAGAACACGAGCTCTCCTTTTCCTCAGTCAGCCCCCAGCCCTCCAACCCCAAACACACCCCTTCCCTTCAGCCCCAGCGACTCTGCCCCCAAGTTCTTCTAGAATCGACACTCCTTCCCCCCAAGCCTCAGCCCCTAGCTGACCCCCGACCTGGCAGCAGCAGGACAGTCACGCTGTGGGCGCCGTGGTCGTTCCGGGCCTCGCAGCCGATTCCGAGGCCGGGACTGAGCCCAGCGCGGAGGCTCAGGGAGCTGTTGGCCCAGGGCCCCGCGGAGCGGGAGGTGACCATGGCCGAGGAGTTGCTGCTGTTTCCCTCCATCAGGTGGTCCCCAACCCGCCAGTGCAGGGAGGGGGCGGGCCAGGCTCGGGCGGAGCAGCTGCAGCGCAGATCCTGGGCCTCCCAGGAGCAGGAGGGGCTGAACAGCTGGGGGGCGTCTGTGCGGAGGGAGGGGAGAGCTCAGAGGTGGCCTCTCCCACCCAGGACCCGGACGTCCTGCCTCCTGGGGCCCCCACACTCCCAGAGCGCGGAGAAGCGCAGAGAGACCCTGCGGCGGCCCAGCCGGTTTTCAGCTCGGCAGGTGACCTCCCCTTCGTCATCCTTCTGAACCCGAGGCGGCTCCAGGACCCCGGTGTCCGAGGGCTGCGAGGGGCTCACGAGGCGGCTCCCCCGAGTCCAGTTCCGAGTGGCGGGGAGCGGGGGTGGTTGCTGTCAGTGACACGGACAAGGTGCAGGGATTCCCCTTCCAGGACTGGAAGAGATGAGCTGTTCCCCAGATATTCTAGATATTTCAGTTCTGGGGGCAGCGAGAGAGAGACAAAGAGACACACAGAGAGGCAGAGAAAGATAGAGACAGAAAGGCAGAGAGAGGGAGATGCAGAGAGACACACAGAGAGACAGACAGAGATACAGAGACAGAGAGAGCTGACCCCAGGCCTGGGGCTCTGAAGCCCTATCTCTTTCTCTCCATCTATTGTATTTTTACTTACTTATTTATTTATTTTTGGATAGGGGAGAGGGATCTCCACAGGTAATTTTTTAAAGCAGCGTTATTGAGATATAATTCAGATAACATACAATTTTTTTTTTTTTTGGTATTTTTTGGTAAATTCAGCCATGCAATAACTTGTTGCCATGGAGTCCATTCCAACTCCTGGCGACCCCGTGTGTTACAGGGTAGAACTGTGCTCCATGAGGTTATCTTGGCTATCATCTTTACGGAAGGAGGTTGCCAGGCGTTTCTTCCACAGTGCCACTGGGTGGGTTTGAACTGCCAACCTTTAGGTTAGTAATCGAACGCAATCCATTTGTGCCACCCAGAGACCTTACCACCCGCTGAAAGTGTACAACTCAACAGTTTTTAGTCTATTCACAGAGTTGGGCAACTGTCACCACAATCAACTGTAGCACGTTTTCAACACCCTAAAAAGAAACCCCATGCCTATTAAGCGATCACTTCCCATTTCCACCCCAACCTCATCAGCACTGAAAACCAGCAGTCATTGTGACCCCAGTGTGTCAGAGTAGAGCTGTGCTCCACAGGGCTCTCAATGGCTGATTTTCAGAAGTACAGCATCATGCCTTTCTTCCTTGACACCTCTGGGTGGACTTGAACCACCAACCTTTCGGTCAGCAGCTGAATGTGTCAACTGTTTGCACCACCAAGGGACTGCCCTGGTTAACGGTCCCTCCTGAGAACAGGCAGCCTCCCCATCCAACAATTCTCTGATCTTCTATCCGATCTCACCACCTTTTCATCCCACTTCCCACACTTTTTCTCTGGCCTTGTTTACTCTCGTCCCTATAAAGGAAAAATACTTTTTTTTAACTCCTGAGACGTTGGTGGATTTCTGAGAGTTCTCCCTATTGCAATAGTTCTTCCTCCCTATCAAAGTCTGGACCTGCATGATTTTTTTTATTGTGGTGAACACGCACACAGCAAAGCACACGCCATCTCAGCCATTTCCACATGCGCAGTTCAGCGTCACTGGTTACATTCTTCAAGTCGTGCAGCCATTGTCACTGTCCTTCTCCGAACATTCCACCACCACTGACGTACACTCAACGCCCCTAACGTTGCTGTTGCCGTGGAGTCCCTTCTAACTGATGGCGACCCCACGTGTGCAGAGTAGAACTGCCCCATAGGGTTTTCAAGGCTGTGACTTTTCAGAAGCAGATCGCCAGGCCTGTCTTCGGGGCACCTGTGGGCGAGTCCGAATCGCCAAACTTTGGCTGGTAGTCGAGCGCTTAAGTGTTTTTGCCCCCCAGGGACTCCTGTCCCCTAATGGGTCTGCGTTTTATCTGACAGCTTCCAGACCCTGGCTCGGCTCCATGATATCGGAGTCCTGCTCCCATCACAGTTATGGGGAAGGGGCCTCCTGTCCTATCTGTGCAGTTTCCTCGGAGCAAGCTGATGGTCAGGTTCTGGGGTGCATCTGGCACAGAGGGATGGGGTGAGGGATGGAGTTAGAGCAGCCCCGTCCCCCCGGGAGCTACAGAAACAGGAAGTCAAGGAGGCCGGTGTCCTTTCTGCAACTCTGCCCAACAACCCATGACCCCAGGAAGCAGGCGCCATTTCCCCCTGTGTCCCTTCCCCCATGAGCACTCACAGGAGACATTGAGTGTGACGGTCCTCTCTGTGGTCACCCTAGCTCCGGGGAGGGTCACCCGGCAGGTGAGGTTGGTGCCATGGTCCTGGGGGCTGGGGGTCAGCGTGATCACTGAGGAGTCATAGGCCTCAGAGTGGGATCCCTGGGACCTGAGGGCAGAGCCTGTCCAGAAGAAGGTGAGGGGTGTCCCCTTGTCACAGGCCCAGGGCACAGAGCACGTCATATGGCTGGGGTGGCCGGACTCCAGGGACCCCATGATGATGTCGGGGACATTTGTCGGCACTGGGAGGAGAGAGGAGGAGAAAGTTCTGGAACTAAAGAGTGGTGATGGTCGTACAACATTGTGAACGTACTTGTTAGCTGCCATCAGCCCCAACTCATGGTGACCCCAGGCACAATGCGATCAGACCGTTGTGATCCAGATGGTTTTCACTGGCTCTCTAGGCCTTTCTTCCCAGTCTGTCTTAGTCTCGAAGCTTCTCTAAAACCTATTTAGCACCATAGTGACAGACAAGCCTCCACTGACAGACGGGTGGTGGATGTGCATGAGATACATAGGCCCAAAATTGAAGCCAGCTCTCCCACATGAAAGGTGAGAATTCTACCACTGTATCGCCACCATTCCCTTCGAAGGTACTTTATTGTTGTTAGTTGCTGTCAAGTCAGTTCTGACTCATGGTGACTCCATGTATGCAGAGTAGAACTGCTCCACAGGGTTTCCTAGTATGTGAACTTTCAGAAGCAGATCACCAGGCCTTTCCTCCGAGGTACCTCTGGGTGGTTTTGAACCACCAACCTTTCAGCTGGTAGTCGAGCACTTAACCATTTGCACCACCCGGGGACTAAATGCCGCTGAATTGTACACTTTAAAATAGTTAAAATGATACATTTTATGTTATGTGTGTTTTACCACAATAAAAAAAAAAAAGGTTAAAAAACAAACAAAAAATCATTAAACAGAATGTAGAACATTTTCTTTATAGACTGTGTTATGCCAATTGAGCTAAGACCATGTTCCCCAAGACCATGTTCCCCACGGCCATCAGCCTAGTAATTTGGTCCCTCAGGGAGTTTGGATGTGTCTACGGAGCTTCCATGACCTTGTCTTGAACTAGCTGTGTGGGCTTCCCCACTATTGTGTACTGTCTTTAATGAGAAGCCAGCTTGTTCTGTAAACCTTCGTCTAAAGTACAATTAAAAAAAAAAGAAAGAAATATTAAACAACTTTCAGAAAAGGAGGGTGAGAATGGTTGCACAACTCAAAGAATGTCACTGAATTGTACATGTGGAAATTGTTGAATTGGTGTATATTCTGCTGGGTAAACTCTCAACAACAACAAAAATTTAAATAAAGAAAAAAAAAGCATTGCAACAGAGACACACGACCCCAGTGTGTGCCCCTGAGAGAGGCTTCTACCCCCTCCTGAAATAACCTGTAAAGACGGGGAGAGAATTCCTTGTCCCTTGTGTCAATACCTTGTGACCATTCCATATCTGTCACATTCACGGTGAGTTTTTTCTTGTAATTGAACTTCTTCCTTCCTCTCTCCAGCCGGAAGATGTATTCCCCACTGTCCTCCTTCTGGGCACCTGTGATATGCAGGGAGCAGTTGTTGGCCTGGGGGTCCCTGAGGAGCTGGAATCGGCCTTCAGTCTCCCTTTTTACTTCCCTCTGTGGATTGTTTGTGGTCACTGGAACATCCTGTTCGTGATTCATGTTATTGGCCCCTTTCCAGAACCAGTAGATGAGAACTGGGTCAGAGTGGTTCCAGCCATCTGGAGGGTAGGAGATGGTTCAGGTATAAAGACACACAGGCTCTCCTGCACTGTCACTGAATTTTGCACCTGCAGCTGGTGTCTGTCATCCATAGCCTGGGACACTAAGGGAGACCGAGGCTTAGTGGGAGCCCCAGCCCCAGCCTGAGACTCCCAGGCTCCAATACACTCAATCCTCCACAACAGGGGCAGCCATAGAAGCAGCAGCGGCAGCATCTCTATAGTTGGAGGAGCTGGACCTGGCACAGTCTGGCTTCTAGGTCAGTCGGTCTGTCTGGGAAGGAGACTCCAACAGGAAACCCCAGGCAGGGAGGGGCAGGGACTGTCCTCAGAAAAGGAACCTCTGCAGCTCAAGGTTCCTTGGAGATCACCTGTCTCTTCTTGCTTCTCCTTCCTCAGATGGAAGCAACAGGACAGAGAGGTGTGGAACTTGCCCAAGATCAGCAAGGGGACCCCTGGGCCAGGCTCTCGGGGAGGGGAGCCCCAGGAGTGGGGTGCTCATGGGAAATAGGTGAGGTCTTAGTTTCCAAAAGCCCCTGGGTGGTGCAAATGGTTTGCACTGGACTACTAACCTAAAGGTTGGCAGTTCAAACTCACCCAGCAATGCCACATAAGAAAGGCCTGGTGATCTGCTTCCCTAAGATTACATCCAAGAAGATCCCATGGAGTACAGTTCTACTCTGACACAGAGTCTCCAGGGGCTGAAGCGACTTGATCAAAATGGGTTAGGGATTTTGTTTTTACTATAACAAAGTACCACAAAGTGGGTGACTTTAAACAACAGAAATTTATTGTCTCACAGGTCTGCAGACTACAAGTTTAAAATCAAGATGTTGACAGGACCATGCTCCCTCTGAAAGCTCCAGGGGAAGATCCTTCCTGGCCTCTTCTAGATTCTGGTGGTTCCCGGCAATCCTTGGCGTTTCTTGGCTTGTAGATGCATCACTCCAATCTCTCCCTCCATCCTCACATGTCCGTCTTCCTTCTGTGCCTGTCTGTGTGTCGTCTCCTCTTCCTGTAAGGGCACCAGTCATGCTGGATTAGGACCCACCCATCCAGCATGACTTATCTTAACTAATCACATCTGCAAAGACCCTATTTCAAATAAGGTTACATCCACAGGTACCGGGTTAGGACTATGAGCATATCTTTTTGAGAGACACAATTCAGCCCATAACAGCACTTCGATTCTGTGGTTTTCCTCCCCTGAAACCCATAACCTCAGTATAATCGTGATGAAAAACATCAGACAAATCCCAGCATAGGGGCATCCTACAATATCCCTGACCAGTGCTTCTCTACATTGTCCAGGCCATCAAAAACAAGGAGCAAACATGGTGAACGTCATTAATGTCACTGAATTGTACACGTAAAAAAACATTGATGGAAGAATGTAATCAGTGTCACTGTGGTTGTTAGGTGCCATTGAGTCTGTTCTGACTCATAGCAACCCCAGGTAAAACAGAACGAAACGCTCAGGTCCTGCACTTCTTTTCTAATGTATATTTTTACCACAATTAAAAAAAAAAGTTGAAATGGCAAATGTTTAGTTACATATAATTTTATCACAGTAAAAGAAAAGAACAAAGGAGGCAGAAACCCAAAAACTACAATGACCATTTGGGAAATTATCACAGTCAAGCTTAAGGAGACAATGTTGTTGTTGGGTGCCGTCCAGTCAATTCCAAATCGTATCGACTCTATAGGGTAAAGTAGAACTTCACCATAGGGGTTTCTAGGCTGTAATCATTGTGCAACCATTCTTACTCTCCTTTTCTAAGTTTTTCCCTCCCCAATTAACATGAATTCACTATCCCCTAAGTTTCCCATCTAATCTTTCGAGCTACTGTTGTCAGTTTGATCCCATAAAGATAGTTCTTAAACGAGCACAATGCTCAAGGCAAACATTCTTTACTAGTTAAGCTAAACTACTGTTTGGTTTAAAGAACATTTTAGGGCATATTTTTGGTTTAAGGTTTAAAGATGTTATCAGGACAGTAGTTTTGGGGATTCATCCAACCTCCATGGCTCCAGAAAGTCTGAATTCCATGAGAATTTTAAATTCTGTTCTGCATTTTCCCCCTTTTGATCAGAATTCTTCTATAGAATCTTTAATCAAAATGTTCAGTGGTAGCTGGGCACCATCCAGTTCTTCTGGTCTTGTGGTAAAGGAAGCAGTTGTTCATGGAGGCAATTAGCCACATATTCCATTTCCTCCTCCTATTCCTGACTCTCCTTCTTCCTCTGACATATATATATATATATGCAACCATATTATCTATATTGGTCTCCAACTTGCCCTTTCTTCGCTTAAGAAGAATAGATCTTGGAGATGTTTTGTGTTGATACTTCAAGAATTTGTCGAAATTCTGTCGCTTTTGAGCACCCCTCCTAGGCCCTGAGCTGGCTGCTCCGCTCAGGTCTCTCTCATGGTGGGGGGTGTCTTGACCACAGAGACTCTGCAGGAGTACCTGAAGGTGGTGATGGCCCTCAAATACGATAAGAAGCCACCCTACACCGTGCTGAGGAACAATCTGGAAGCGCTGCTGCAGGACCTGCAGGTGTCAGCCTACTACCCTGTGGACCTGCACATGGTAGTCCAAGTGTGAAGAGACCATGACTCTGAACCCCACTCACTCCCTCCTTGCTTCCCCACCCCTGACCAACACTCCATCCTGAGTCTCCCCCAAAGTCCTGCTTCACAGATACTGTGTTGCTTTGTTTTTTGTTGTTGTTGTTATTGTAAAATATAGATAGCACAGCATTTGCCATTTCAACATTTTTCACGTATATGATTTAGTGAAACCAATTACATCAATCACGTTATGCAACCGTCACCAATATCCATTGCCAAATTTTCCATCCCCATAAAAAAACTCAGTGCTACCTAAACAATGATTTGCCCTTTTCTGCATCCCTCCCACCTCTTGCAACCAATCTTTATTAAACTGATCTCTATACTTTTGCCTACTCTAGGTATTTAATATTAGTGAGATCATGTAATATTTGTCCTTTGTGATTGGCTGGTTTCCCTCAGCATCATGTTTTCCAGGTTCATCCATGTTGTGGCATGCATCAGAACGTCATTTCTCTTTATGGCGAGTAGTTTACCGTTGCATGTATAGATCACACTGTGTTCATCCATTCATCTGTAGACGGACACTTGGGTTGTTTCCACCTTTTGGCTTGTGTGAATAGTGCTGCAGTGAATATTGGTGTACATACAGGTATTATTGGGTGTTTACAGCTGGGACCAACTTCACCGTCAGGCTCTGGATTATTCACAGAGCTCTTGAACTTTCCAAACCCCAGTAATTGCAAGCAGCAGAAATTCAACTCAAGTTGGCTTGAATAGAATGCAAAATTAATTGGTTCTTGTTGCTAGAAAATTCCGAGGGGGGAGCTTTAGACATGACTGGTTTCGTGGCCTTCAAAATAACATCAAGATATTGTCTGTTACATCACGCTATATAGGGGAAGTCAGCACAACTTGACCAAGGCAAAGCCATAGAAGCTTCCTAGACACATCCAAGCACCTTGAGGGACCAAGGGGCTGGGGCTGATGGCTGGGGACCATGGTCAGGGGACATGTAAGTCAAATGGCATAACATATTTCCTAAATAAACTGCTCTGCATTCTACTTGGGTAAATAGCTTCTGGGGTCTTAAAAACTTGCAAGTGGCCATCTAAAATACATCTGTCATGGATTGAACAGTGTTCCCCGAAAATGTGTCAACTTGGCTAGGCTATTATTTCCAGTATTGTGTGATTGTTCACCATTTTGCCATCTGACATGATTTTCCTATGTGTTTTTGTAAATCCTACCTCTATGATGTTAATGAGGCAGGATTAGAGAGTTATAGTGAGGTAAGACTCAACCTGCAAGATCAGTTTGTGTCTTAAATCAATCTCTTTTGAGATATAAAAGAGAGAAACGAACAGAGAGACAGGGGGCCCTCATACCACCAAGAAGCTGGAACCCAGAGAAGAGCGTATCCTTTGGACCTGAGGTCCCTGCTCTGAGATGATCCTCAGCTGGAGAAGATTGATGACAAGGACTTTCCTCCAGAGCTGACAGAGAGATAAAGCCTTCCCCTAGAGCTGGTACCCCGATTTGGACTTCTAGCCTCCTAGACTGTGAGAGAATAAATTTCTCTTTGTTAAAGCCATCCACTTGTGGTTTTTCTGTTATAGCAGCACTAGATAACTAAGGCAACATCTGTTGGTTCCATTACGTTTGGAACAAGGAGAACAAAGAAAACTAATAGACACAAGGAAAACATTATTCCAAAGGACTAATGGACCACATGAACCACAGCCTCTACCAGCCTGAGCCCAGAAGACCTAGATGGTGAATGGCGACAACCACCGACCGCTCTGACAGGGATCACAATAGAGGATTCCAGGCAGAACAGGAGAAAAATATAGAACAAAATTCAAATTCACAAAAAAAGACCAGACTTATTGGTCTGACAGAGACTGGAGGAACCCCTGAGACTATGGCCCCTGGACAGCCTGCTATTTCAGAACTGAAGCCACTCCCAAAGTCCACCTTTCAGCCAAAGATTAGACAGGCCTATAAAACAAACAGTAACACACGTGAGGAACACGCTTCTTAGTTCAATCAAGTAAATGAGACCAAATGGGCAATACTTGGCCAAAAGCAAAGACGAGAAGGCAGGAAGGGATAGGAAAACTAGACGAATGGACACAGAGAACCTAGGATGGAAAGGGAAAGGAGGAGAGTGCTGACACATGGCAGGGATTGCGACCAATGTCACCAAACAATTTCTGTATAAATTTTTGAATGAGAAACTAATTTGTGCTGTAAGCTTTCACCTAAAACACGATAAAAAATTTTTAAAAAAAGGTATTTTCTGTAGACACCTCTGTCCACTTAGTTGTTCAAGCAAGATGTTCAACCCCCATCATGACTGAGTGAAGGAATCCATCTTCCTGTCAGTGCTGATCACAATCTCAGTTTCCTAGGACTGCCGTAACAGAAACACCACAAGAGGGTGGCTTTAAAGAACAGAATTCATTTTCTCACAGTTCTGGAGGTTAGCAGTCTAAATTCAGGCATCAGCAGGGCTGTGCTCTCTCTCTGCTGGCTCTAGGGGAAGGACCTTCCTGGTCTCATTCAGCTTCTGTAGCCCCGGGAGTTTCTTGGCTTGTAGACGGATCCTCACATGCTGTCTTCCCCCTGTGTGAGTCTCTCTGTCTATACTCTCCTTTATAAGACACAACTGAGAAGGGATTAGGTTTAGGACCCATCCTACTTCTGTTTGACCTCATAAACATTAATTAACAAAAGAAACCTCCCATTTCCAAACAGGGTCACATTCACAGATACTGGTGTTAGGACTTCCACAAATCTTTTTGTGGGTGCAATTAAATCCATATATAGGGTTGCTATGAGTCGGAATCCACTGGATTGCAACTTCTTTTTTCATTCAGTCCGTAACACCTGCCTTACATTATCTTCCTATCCACTAGTGCAATGAAAATCTAAAATCTCGAAATATAATGGCCCCTTTTGGAATCATTATAGCTGCAAATAAGCTCAGCCTCCTGGGGCCACTTACCCTATGGCAAGTTTGGCTAGGGCGGAATGATCACCACCAAGTAGTTGAGGACCCCGGTGGGCTCTGAGTAACCTGAAGAATTGTGCGTTTGCTTGATGGCAGCTCAGTGTCTTGGGCTTGTGGGTGACCTGGCCTCTCTTTTGCCCTAGTCTGCAGGCAACCATGCTTTCCCACCCCTGACCCCACTCCCACCCACTATGCACCAGCCACCTCGCCCCTCCCCTATCTGCTCTGCACCAACCAAACTGTCCCTCCCCCATCAACTCTCACCGGTCACCCCACCCCGCCTCCATCCGCTCTCACCAGCCACTCTCACTAGCCACCCCGACCCTCCCCTGTCCACTCTGCACTGGCCACACCATCTTCCTCTCGGATTCTAAACTCGGCCAAGCTCAATCACACCTCGGAAGCTTGGCATATGCCCTTCCAGCTATCTGAAACACTTTTCCCCCTTTGTTTTTGCTCAGCAGCTCTTTCTCATACTTGGCCCTCAAACCCTGAAGTAGTCCCTGATAAACCCAGTGAGGAGCCTCTCCACCTGCTGCCCACTCGCTCTCTCACCACATATCCCTGTCTCAGCTGAGAAGTTTTTGTTGAATTTTCAGTATCTGCACCAAATTGGAAACTCCAAGGGCACTTCTTATCCCTCTTGTTCATGATACTGTCCTCAGTGTCTTCAAAGGGCCTGGCATGCAGTAGGGTCTTCAGACGGGTTCCTTGAATGACTAAAACACTAATAGCCACTTTTATTTTCTTCTAGAACTTTCCAGAACTTCCCAGAACCCTCAGTTTGACATAGACAAAAGAAGAAATGTGACTCACAGCCTGCTGTTTAATCACAGATGAGCTTCCAGGGAGAACCTTCAACGTGCAGTCCTGCTGCTTCCTTAGGCCGTGCTCTGCATCCTGATTAGCGTCAGGGAGCCCACAGATATGCCCCAGACAATCTGAATCTCTTCCTTTTGACTGTCGTGTCCTTTCAGCCCTCGTCTCCAGCCAGCTGCTGGGAGTGTGGATGGAGGAGACTCCAGACCCATGGGTAGGAGTGGGACTGGCCCGCTCAGTGGGGACCCTGCCTACCATTTTCATCACTGTACTTTGATAATAACTCATTTGATTTGAAATGGGGGAGTCTAGTGTCTGCCCAACAAATTCCTCTGGGAAAATTTTAGCTCCCAGTTGTTCCCATCCATCTACTTCATTTATCTATCTAATCATTCATTCCCTTCAAACTTTCATACAACTATTCACTCTGTCATTCATCTATCTAATTTTTCATGCAGACATCCCTCCTTCCATTCTTCCACTTAGCTGTTCATCTAGCCATCCATTTTCCCATCCATCCATCCATCCACGCTTTCGTACAACCATTCACTCTTTCATCCATCTACCCAAACTTTCATGCAGACATCCTTCTATCCATTCTTCCTCTTATTCATCCATCCATTTGTACATATATCCATCCATTCCATCCACTTTTCCATCCATCCATCCACTCTTTCCTCCATTCATCCATCCACCTATTCATCTCTTCACCCTTTTATCCAACTATTCACCCTCTCTTTCATCTATACAAACTTTCATGCAGACATTTATTTGTTCATTCTTCCACTTGTCCATCCATCCAGTCTCCCATTTTTGTCCATCTACCCATCCCTCTATTCACTCATACTTTCATCCACATATTCGTTTATCCACTCATTCTCTCATTCATTTGCCCTTCCTCTTGCATACGTCATCTTCCCTTTCTTTATTCAACAAAATTCAGCATGTATTTGTTGAGCATGTGTTACGTAATGGCCATTGTGCTATATGAGAGATACTGAGTGAACAAGACATACCAAAATAACTTAGGGTTCTCTAGAGAAACAGAACCAGTTAAATACAGGTATAGATAGAGGTGGATATAAAGATAGATTAAATACAAATATAGACATCCACATACATAGAGAGAGATTGATATACTTGAAGAGATTGGCACATGCTATTGTGGGGGACTGGCAAGTTCAAATCCATAGGTCAGGTAAAGTCTGGAGACTCCTGCAGGCTTACATCCCTAAATCTGTAGGTCAGTCGAAGGGAAGATTAAGAGTGTTCTGGCAAAATGTGTATTTGTAGTCCAAAGGCAGAACACACTGTACGGAAACTCCTTTCTCGCTCTCTCTCAAGGCCTTAAACAGGTTGCTTGAGGGCTTGAGGCTCACCCACATTATGGAAGGTAATCTGCTTTACATGAGGCCAGCTGATTTAATCACATGTAACTACTGTATATCAGCAGCTAGACAAGTGTTTTACCAAACAAATAGGCATTATAGTCTAGCCAAGTTGACACACAAAATTAGCCATCGTAGTCCACCCCTTGTCAACTTGGTACTCATACACATCTCCTTAAACCATACGTAATCTCCAAATAAAGACAAGAGCAAAGGCATACTTTCACCTAACATGATACAACTATCCTGCATGCAAATGAAAAGCACTTACTCCTTTTCCAGAGAGGATGCAGAGTTAATACATCTTATGTTTTATGATAAGTAATGTGATAAAAGGGAATGAAACAGATATTTTACATATATAAACTATATATATAAATATATAAATACTTACATATATATAATTACTGTGAGTTTTGCTTCCTTGTGTTGTTATCAATATGTTTGCAACTGGTCCCATGGTCATGGATGGTATTTATAGCTACCTTCTTCCATTACCCATTCCATAATCTCTTTGTCCTCATCAAGCACCTCAGCTGGTTGTGTTCTTTGGGAGTGTAGCACACCTCCTCATGGGCCACACTTTGTGCCTCACTTTTCTGGGTCTGCTGGAACTTGAGTCTGGTTATAGGTCTAGAAGCAGAGACAGGTAGTAGGGGTGGGTCCTAAGGACAATAAGCAGTGTCATTCAAGGCATCTGCTTCAGGGGCGGTCATTACAGTTTCCTTAGGCAAAGTTGAATTAATCTCCTCAAATGGGGGCAAAAAGGCTGATTCTACTGGAAAAGATGACTCAAAAGAATTTAGGGGCTCTACGTCCCCAGCTTCATCAGTATCTGCCCATATGTCCCCATTCCAGTTTTCAGAATCCCATTTCTTCCCAATCAATGCTCTCACTTTAACCTCAGACATCATGAAAGTTTGGAAATTCAATTGAAATTGTAATTCAGCCACTCATAGGTTGAGACTCTGGGTTTGGTTTTCAAAAATCTCAGCTCTGTGGCTACAGGAGATAAGATTTTCTTTCAGGCCACACATAGCAACTTTCAGGTCCTTTATGAGGCTCATAAACTGGGATGAGCACTGAGCTCATTCTTTTCTGTCTCCAGTTTGTCCATTGAAGGAAGCAGCAACCAACCAATGTCATTATACTCATCAGTTTGACCAAAATGTTCTAATGTCTCAAATACATGATCATCCAGAGCCTTGTTTTTCTTAAGTATTTTATTAGGAACATCCAATGGTGATATTTTGTATATCTCTATTGCCACATTACAGCACGAACTACCAATGCCTTCTTTACTACTGGAAATAGAGTCATTCACGCCTTTAAATCTAACCAGATTTGAGGACCAAATCCAGTAAAAGGAGATAGTATTTAAATGAGGCTATTTCAGATTGTGATAAGCACTGCTGAAGAAACAAAAACACGGTGATGGCAAGTGATCAGCATAGGGATGGGAGGACTCCTTGGGGCACACAGGGAGAGACTGGACACACAGAGACCAGGGAGGACGCTGGTGCACCATCCACACCTGTGTGATTGAAGCTTAGGCCAGGACAGTAGGAAAGTTCAGGTGGTGGGAGGAAGGGAGGAACTAGGGGGAGATGTCAAAGGCAGACTGGCTAGCACTTGGAGAAAGATGACATTTCGGGACTTAAGAAGAGGTACAACTGCCTGCCTTTCAGTGTGTTTTTACTGTGGTGGTGTCTTAGTTACCTAGTGCTACTATAACAGAAATACCACAAGTGGATGGCTTTAACAAAGAGAAATTTATTCTCTCACAGTCTAGGAGGTTAGAAGTCCAAATTCAGGGTGCCAGCTCCAGGGAAAGGTTTTCTCTCTCTGTCGGCTCTAGGGGAAGGTCCTTGTCATCAATCTTCCCCAGTCGAGGAGCTTCTCAGTGCAGGGACCCCCAATCCAAAGGATGCACTATTCTTCTGGCTCTTCTTTCTTGGTGGTATGAGGTCGCCCTGTCTCTTGGTACCCTTCTCTCTTTTATATCTCAAAAGAGATTGACTAAAGACACAACCTAATCTTGTAGATTGCGTCCTACCTATTAACATAACTGCCTCTGATCCTGCCTCATTAACATCATAGAGATAGGAATTACAACACATATGAAAATCACATCAGGTCACAAAACAGTGGGCAACCACACAATACTGGGAAATTGGGAATCACGGCCTAACCAACTTGACACATATTTGGGGGGGGACACAATTCAAGCCATGAAAGGTGGCTTGAATGTTGCTGTGATGCTGGAAGGTATGCCACTGGTGTTTCAAATACTAGTAGGGTCACCCATGGTGGATAGATTTCAGCAGAGCTTTCAGACTAAGAAAAGCTAGAAAAGTCTGACAATCTACTTGGGAAAATTAGCCTGAAACCCTATGCATCACAGCAGATTATTGTCCAATATAGTGCTGGAATGTAAGCCTCCTAGGTTGGAAGTTGCTCAAAATACACAGAGGGCACAACCATGGACTCAATAACACTGATGATTATGGGGATGGGGCAGAACTATGTTTCATTCCATTGTACATGGGGTCATCATGAGTCAGAGCCAACTCAACAGCAACTAACAACAAAATTCAAAATTTTGGTCAAGTTGTGCTGACTTCCTCTATATAGTGTGGTGTAACAGACAATATCTTGATGCTATTTTGAAGGCCATGAAGCCAGTCATGTCTAAAGCTCCCCCCTCGGAATTTTCTAGCAACAAGAACCAATCAATTTTGCATTCTCTTCAAGCCAGCTTGAGTTGAATTTCTGCTGCTGGCAATTACTGGGGTTTGGAAAGTTCAGGAGCTCTGTGAATAATCCAGAGCCTGACGGTGAAGTTGGTCCCAGCTGTAAACACCCAATAATACCTGTATGTACACCAATATTCACTGCAGCACTATTCACACAAGCCAAAAGGTGGAAACAACCCAAGTGTCCGTCTACAGATGAATGGATGAACACAGTGTGATCTATACATGCAACGGTAAACTACTCGCCATAAAGAGAAATGACGTTCTGATGCATGCCACAACATGGATGAACCTGGAAAACATGATGCTGAGGGAAACCAGCCAATCACAAAGGACAAATATTACATGATCTCACTAATATTAAATACCTAGAGTAGGCAAAAGTATAGAGATCAGTTTAATAAAGATTGGTTGCAAGAGGTGGGAGGGATGCAGAAAAGGGCAAATCATTGTTTAGGTAGCACTGAGTTTTTTTATGGGGATGGAAAATTTGGCAATGGATATTGGTGACGGTTGCATAATGTGATTGATGTAATTGGTCTCACTAAATCGTATACGTGAAAAATGTTGAAATGGCAAGAGGTAGGAGATAAAGATGCCTTCCTGGATAAGCCCAACTGGTTGTGGCAGAATAGAGTTGACTATTAGGAACTCTATTGGTAGCGACAATTGCAGCTGCTATGACAGAAGTGGTATTTTTACAGTTGTTGTGTGCCATTGAGTCGATTCTGACTCATAGCGACCCTATGGACAGAGTGGCTCCATAGTATTTCCAAGGACCAGCTGGTGGAGTCAAACCGCCGACTTTTTGGTTAACAGCCTGAGCTCTTAACCACTTCACCATCTTTACTAGAACTGATTCATTCAGCCTCTGATAACACAGAATGTGGCTATGGATCTGGTGAATGTATTCTTTACACACTCATCAAGAAGGAGGATTAGAAGCAGTTCACATTCACCTCTGGTGGATGACAGGCTACACAGACAGGCACACACGCAGAAATACATACATGCATAACTGATGAAATCTGAATAAGCTCTATGGATTGCACCAATATCAAATCCCTGGTCTTGATATTGTATTATTGTTATGCAAAATATTAAAAATTGGGAAGGCTGGGTGACATGTGAACAGGACCTCTCTGTACATTTCTTTACAACTCCCTGTGACTCTAGAGTTATTTCAAAATAAAAAGGCACTCCTTCTTAAAAGCTTGTGAGTGGTCATCTAAGACAGAGCTATTGGTCTCTACTCGCCTGGAGCAAAAGAGAAAGAAGGAAACCAAACACTCGCAGAAGAAATTAGTTTACAGGACAAATAGTCTACACAAACCACAGCCTTATCTACCCTGAGACCAGAAGAACTAGATGGTGCCCAGCTACCACTGCCAACTGTTCTAATCAGGGCCACGATAGATGGACCCTGACAGAATGGAAGAAAAATGTGGAACAGAACCTCAAATCCCCAAATATAAAACAAAACCATACCTACTGGACTAGTTGACACTGGAAGACGCCCAGAGATTATTGCCCTGAGATACTCTTCAAACCTTGAACCGAAACTAACCCCTGAGGTCACCTGGAAGCTAAATAACAAATTGGCCCAAAAAATAATGAATATCACCCATGAATACTGTGATCCTTTAAAAAATCACCTATATGAGACCACAGAGTCAACAATTACTTTAAAACAAAGATGAGACGGTAAGGGGGCCCGAGAAAGTAGATGAACGGAAACAGAATAATCAGAACAGAAATAACGTGAATGTTCATGCATTGCCAAGAATGTAATCAATGTCACTGAACAACTTGTGTAGAAATTGTTGAATGGGAACCTAAACTGCTGTGTAAACCTTCACCAAAACACAGTAAAATATTATTTAAAGGGAAAAAAAGGCACTCCTTAAATATAAGGGACAGATTAAACACTAAAATTTTCAAATAACAACTTTATGAGATACCATAGAATACACAATTCATTCATTTAAATGTGCACAATTCAATGGTTTTTAGTATGTTCACAGAGTTCTGCAACCATCACCACAACCAATTTTAGAACATTTTTGTCACCCCAGAAAGAAAACTTATGCCCATTAGGTATCACCTCCAATCCCCACATTCCTCTCAGGCCTCAGCAACCACTGATCTACTTTCTGTCTCTACAGATTTACGTATTCTGGACAGTTTCTATAAATGGAACCATACAATGTGTAGCCTTTGGCAACTGGCTCCTTTCACATAGCGTAATGTTTCCAAAGTGCATCCATGTAGCATTATCACCACTTCATTCTTTTTTATGGCTGAATAATATTCCACTCTATGGATAGACCACACTTAGTTTATCTATGGACATTTGGGTTGTTTCCACTTTTCGGCTATTATGAATAGTACTGCTATGACTATTCATGAAAAGCGTTTGTCTGAGTGGTGTACAATCTTAGCACACTTTTTTTACAGTTAAACTTTATACCAATTTCATTGATATATATTCCTAAATAGTTGAGTTTCAAATGTATTATTATTAGAGTTATCTTTATTATTTTTAACTACATAGTATGTCACAGGTTGGGTTCCCCAGTGTTATGGATTGAATTGTGCCCCCCTAAACCTACATTGAAGACCTAACCCCTAAACTGTTGCATCACCAGGGCTTGATTCCGTAGGTGTAGGGGTTAGGATTCCTGCAAATATTTGGGCGGGGCACAATTCAGTCCATCACAGAAGCATCACATTAATTACATCCTGACTCCTTACAACAGCCCCGAGACTTAGGTATGTCATGTCCATTTGACAGAGGAGGAAACTGAGCAGTGAGGTGACTTGTTCAAACTCCTGCTGTTAGTTGGTGATGAGGCTGAGAGCTGAGACCAGTTCTGCTGGTCCCCACACTGTGAAACTCCCATGTTATTCTTATCAGGTGCCATCAAGTCCATTCCGACTCATGGCAAGCCTATAGGACATGGGAGTACGACTGGCCCATGGAGTTTCCAAAGCTGTAACCTTTACAGAAGCAGACTGCCACATCTTTCTCCCCCAGAGTGGCTGGTGAGTTTGAACCCCGAATTTGGTTAACAGCGGAGGGCTTTACTGTTGTGCCGCACCCATAGAGTAGTTATATCCTGTTCACGTAGAGAGCTGTTGACTCAGGAATCCCCATCAAGTGTCCCTTTCCAGGGAAGCCCTGGACCCTCCAGCCAGACCTGAGCTCTGGGCGAGTCCTCACTGGTAGATCTTGATCTCCGAGTACTCGGTGGTGCTGGTGGCCTCCTGGCCCTGAGGCTCCTGGGGCCTCAGCCCATGGAAGATGAGGGAGGCGTAATGGAGTTCCTGCTCTTCTCCCAATGTAGGGGTGGTCATAGCCCGGGGTGGGAGGTCTGGGTTAGCACTTGGTTGGGACTCCTGCTGGTGACCCTGAGTGGAGGGGAAGAAGGGGGTCAAAGTAGGATAATGGGGGCCAGGAGAAGGAGGCAGGCTCCACAAGTGAACTTGAAAACTGAGCATTTGGTCTTTGATCCATTCATTGTACAAACATTTGCCAGACCCTTATTCATGCAACAAACATTTAAGAGTAATAATACCTGGTTAAGAAGGCCTGGTGGTGCAACAGTTAAGTGCTTGGCTGCTAACCCAAATGCTGGTGGTTAGAACCCACCCAGTGACTCCAGGGGAGCAAGATGTGGCTATCTGTTTCCATTAAGATTACATCTTAGGAAACGTATGCGGCAGTTCTACTCTAGGAGTCACTGGGACTGAGAATCGACTCGATTGCACTCAACAACAACAATGCCTGGCCCTCGCTGACCAATTACCAGTCCATAAAATCCTCCCAAAACCCACTGGGGAGGTACTGTTGTTGTTAGTTGCCATGGAGTATCGACCCCATGTGTGCAGAGTAGAACTGCTCCATAGGGTTTCCAAGGCTGGGACCTTTTGGAAGCAAATTGCCAGGCCTATCTGCCGAGGCACCTCTGAGTAGGTTCAAAGTGCCAACCTTTCAGCTAGTAGTCAAACATTTAACCATTTGTGCCAGTCAGGGACACCTGGAAAGGTTCTATTATCCACATTTGTCAGATGGAGAAGCTGAGGCTGAGAGAGGCTAAGTAAATATCCCAAAATCACACATTGAACTAGCGGTGAGGCCTGGATTCATGACCAGGGCTCTCTAACTCCAGCGCCCACTGTCTTACTGAACAGTTCCCCTGTGCCAGGCCCTGGGTATTCAGGGGGGAACTAAGCAGACACCATACCTGACCTCACACAGCTTCCAGTGTGGTAAGCGAAGCAGACATGAAGCCAGTAGCCAATGAAATTACTATCTAATTGCAAATTGTGGTTGGAAGCACAAGAATGGAGTGATGTGATGAGGACAGGGATTTGCTCAGATGTGGACACTGCCCTAAGGAGCCCTGGTGACACAGTGATTGTTTGGCTGCTAACCGAAAGGTTGGCTGTTCAAAAACACCAGGCTCTCATAGGAGAAAAGACCTGCCAATCTGCTCCCATAAAGATTACAGCCTTGAAACCCTACCGGGCAGTTTTATCTGTCACATGGGGTCGCTATGGTTGGGAATTAACTCAGCCGCAATGGGTTTTGGCTTTTTGGGACCCTGCCCTCAGGGAGCTCTCGGTATCTCACAGGTTCAGGCACCTGGACGCAATTGTGAAATTGTGTTACAAAAAAAACCAAACCCATTGTTGTCAAGGCAATTCTGACTCATAACAAGCCCATGTGACAGAGTAGAACGGCCCCATAGGGTTTCCTAAGCTGTAATCTTTACCACAGCAGATTGGCAGGTCTTCTCTTCTGCAGAGCCACTGGGTGGATGTGAACTGCCAACCTTTTGGTTAAGAGCCGATCCCTGAACCATTCCACCACCTGGGCCCCTGTTGTTTTCATAGGTGCTGTCGAGTCGGTTCCAACATACTGCTAGCTGGCTGGAGTATCGAGGCGTGTCTGTGGCTGGGACACAGTGTGGAGGCACAGTGGGTGGGAGACAGAGAGAGGGGAAGTTGAGACACCTCTACGGTCAGACCCTGTCAGGCCTTGATGGGAATTAAGGAGTTGATTCTCTAGGCAATAGAGAGGACCCTGAGGCATGTAAGCTCAGTGGCAAGTGGGTGTGCAGTAAAGAATTGGTGTCAGAAGTGAGGGTGGTCTTGGGTCCCCCAAATCTGTCGATGGTATCAAAAGGGAGGGTGATTTATGTTTATCCCAAATTTGCAGTTGGTATCAGAAGTGAGGATGGTCTTGGGGTCCCCCAGATTTTCAGTTCGTACCAGAAGTAGGAGTGTCCTTGGTCCCCCAAATTGGGAGTCAGTATCAAAAGTGAGAGTTGTCTTGGGGACTTTTAAACTTTGTAGTTAACAATAATTATTCTGGGGGAATCCCTCTGGCTTTTTGTCTTGGGGAAGCAGGGAGAAAGTAGGCCAGGTGTCCATACAGAAATAAGGAGGTGGGGACAGGAAGGGCCCAGCCGGAGCTCAACAGGCCTTGGTGATCCTCCAGCTCTTGGAGACAAGACAGAAGGCAGAGGGAGGTGACTCCTGCGTCACAGGACTGGGTGACCGGGTTGATGGGGACTCAGGAGAAAAAGCTTATTGGGGCAAGATGATAACCTAAGTCATCAGAGGAGCCTGGTGACGGTCTTCCCGAGAAGGTAACCAGATGGGATGTCGATGGACAGAGGACTCATCACTCACCCACGGGATGGTACCCAAGACAGAGGGGGCATCCGATCTTCCAGCTGCTGTCTTGATTGTCTTCCTCTTTAAGGTCTTCACCCTGAGGGAGGAGCCCAGGACCTTCAGGAAACTGGCTCAGGGCTTGGGGTAGGACTACTGCCCCCTGCTTAAGAGACCAGAGGTCTAACACAGGCGGGGAAGGGCGTGGGCGCCATGTCTAGCCTGATGACTTTTATTAAAAGAACATGAGCCCCTTTCTGGAAGGCTGGGCTCAGGGATGGGAACTTAGCCCTGCTCTGAATCTCTTCTCAGTTGCCATCAAGCCGATTCCAACTCATGGTGACCCCATGTGAGTCAAAGTAGAACTGTGCTCCATTGGATTTTCAGTGGCTGATTTTTTTCAGAAACAGATGGCCAGGCCTTTCTTCCCAGGACCTTCGTGTGGATTTGAACCACCAACCCTACAGTTAGTAGCTGAGCAGTTAGCCATTCGCACCACCCACGGACTGTATGAATCTCTGGCAGGGCTTAATTTTTTTGGAGTTCCTAGGTGCCATAAACAGTTATGACCTCGCCTACTAACCAAAAATTAGCTGTTCAGACCCACCCAGAGGTGCCTCAAAAGAAAGGCCTGGCCATCTACTTGCAGAAAATCAGCCACTGAAAACCCCACAGAGCACAGTTCTACTCTGTTACACATGGAGCCACCAAGAGTTGGAATCGACTCAACGGCAACTAGTTTGGTTTTTGATTTTTGGTTCTCAAGTCCCTAGGTCCCTGGGTGGCACAAATAGTTTGCACTTGGCTACTAACAGAAAAGTTGGCCATTGAAATCCACCCAAACATACGGTGGAAAAAAGACCTGGCCATCTACTTCCAAAAAATCACCCACTGAAAACTCTGTGGAGCACAGTTCTCCTCTAACACACATGGGGTCACCAGGAGTTGGAATCAACTCAACGGCAAGTGGTTTTCTGAATCTCTGGCCCAAGACCCAATTCTCGCAGCAACCACTGCCCCATTCAGATTCCTCCGTCTGGGACTCTCAGGGACTCCAGTGTCTGCACCCCCTCCTACCCCGAGGGAGGGCACTCACATGAGGAAGATGAGGCCAGGACAGAGGAAGAACAGGGCAGCAAGACCAGCTCCCACGAAGGCCGCCTGAGCAAATTCTATCCCACAGTTGGATTTCTCTGCTGACAAGCCAGATTTAGGGCATATAGGGTTGCTAAGAGTCAAAATCAACTCAATGGCAGCGGGTACGGTTCTGTTCCCTCTGAGCCCCAGGACCCTCAAGCCCCCTCCTCCCACAGAATGTGAGCTCTCCTTCTCATCAGCCCCCAGCTCTCCAACCCCAAACACACCCTTTCCCTCCAGCCCCAGCCCTTCTGCCCCAAGTTCTTCAAGAATCAACACTCTTTCCCCCGCAAGCCTCAGCCCCAGCCAGCCCCTCGACCTGGCAGCAGCAGGACAGTGACACGGTGGGTGCTACCCAGTCACCTCCCAGGGTGAAGGCAGCTTCCCGGGACCCCCCTTTGTTCCCAGGGACTCTCCTGAGCTCTGGTCTGCTGGTTGCCATGGTGATTTCGCACCTCCCTGTGCACCTGGCTTATCCCCATCCCCAGAGTCCTGCCCCTAAACTCACCAGCCACACTTAGTCGGATGGTCCTCATGGTGCTCACGCCATTTCTGGAGAAGTTCACTCGACAGGTGAGCTCGGTGTCATTGTCCTGGGGTCTCGGTGTCAGAGTGAGCACCGAGAAAAAGGAGGCTCGTGGTTCAGCTCCTTGGGGGGAGACGGCCACCCCCGTCCAGGAGAACTTGGGGGCTGGACAGCCCTCAAAGTCCCCAGGAAACACACAGAGCAGTGTCACTGGGCGCCCTGGCTCCAGGGTCTCAGGGACGTAGACATCAGGCTTCTGTGTCAGGCCTGGGGCAGAGAGAGGGACATCCTAGCCCCAGTCTGTGGCCCCTTTGTCACAGTGACTCCCCAGCCCATCCCAGCTTGAGCCAGCTCTGTACCTGTCACTTCCAGGGCCAGCGTGTATTTCTTGAAATTAAATTTCACTTCATTTCCTCTCTCCACCCGAAAGAAGTACACGGCCTTGTCCCTCCTCTGTGCGTCTCTGATCACCAGTGAGCAGCTCCTGTTCCAGGGTTCCCCAAGGAGCTGGAATCGATCTCTGGTCTGAGAGTCTACTTTCCTGCGTGGGTTGTTTGTGGCCACTGGAGCAACCAGTTCATGATTGAAGTTATAGGCCTGTTCCTGGAACCAGTAGCCGAGAACTGGGTCAGAGTCCTTCCAGCCATCTGGGGGGTAGGAGAAGACGCAGGGTATGAAGACACACAGGCCCTCCTGCACCGTCACAGACTTTTGCACCTGCAGCTGGTATCTGTCATCCAGACCCCGGTCCCACCGGGGAGACCGAGGATTAGTGGAAGCCCCAGCTCCTGCCTGGGACCCCCGGCCCCCGGTACACTCGACCCCCCACAACAAGGGCAGCAGCAGCAGCGGCGGCATCTCTGCAGTTGGAGGAGCAGGACCTGGCACCCTCTGGCTTCTGGGTCGGTCTGTCTGTCTGGGGAAGGAAGCTCTGACAGGAAGCCCCAGGCAGGGAGGGGCAGGGACTGTTCTCAGAGGAGGAAACTGGGAGGTTCCTGGGAGATTGCCTGCTTCTTCGTACTTCTCCTTCCTCAGATGGAAGCAACAGGGCAGAGAGGTGCAGACCTTGCCCAAGACCAGCAGGGTGCCCCTGGGCCAGACCCTCTGGGAGGGTAGCCCCAGGAGTGGGGCACTCATGGGAAATAAGTGACGTCTTAGTTTCCTGAAAGTCCCTGGGTGGCACAAATGGTTTGCACTTGACTACTAACCTAAAGGTTGCCGGTTGAAACCCACCCAGCAATGCCACGTAAGAAAGGCCTGGTAATCTGCTTCCATAAGATTACAGCCAAGAAAACCCCACGGAGGACAGTTCTACTCTGACACACGTGGGGTTGTCATGAGTTGGAAGTGACTTGATGGTAGTGGGTTTGGTTTTTTGTTTTTGCCGTAACAAAGCACTTAAACAACAGAAATTAATTGTCTCTCAGGTCTGCAGACTACAAGTTTGAAATCAACGGCCATGCTCTCTCTGAAGCCTCTAGGGAAGGATCCCTCCTGGCCTCTTCCAGCCTCTGGTGATTCCCGGCGATCCTTGGCATTTCTTGGCTTGTAGATGCATCACTCCAATCTCTCCCTCGGTCTGCACGTGTCCGTCTTCCCTCTGTGTCTGTCTGTGTGTCTTCTCCTCTTCCTGTAAGGACACCAGTCATGCTGGATCAGGACCCAGACTACTCCAGTATGACCTGCATTTTCCCCCTTTAGATTAGGAGTCTTCTCTATCCATGGGGTTTTCAATGGCTTTGATCTTTTGGAAGCAGATTGTCAGGCCTTTATTCCGAGGCACCTCTGTGTGGAGGTGAACTGCCAACCTTTCTGTGAGGAGACTAGCACTCAACTGTTCGTGCCACCCAGAGACCCTGACACAGTCTGATTCCCTAGTCAGTCTGCGCTGCACCGAGTCACTCTCCCCCTAACTTGGGGGGAGACATTACCCCCGTCCCTGGACCTGCTGACACCACAGATTAGTGCTCAGCATTCTCAGTGCGCCCCCTGGTGGACTTGCAGGGTCTGTGTTCAATGGACCCAGCTCTTGTCTCCATCAGGGATTTGCTGAGGAAAATTGTTGAGTTTATCACAAAATCATGTAAGGAAATGGGATGCAAATAACTCGAAACTCACAGAGAAAGCATCAGTTCCTTTTTATTTTTAACCAAATATCTTTAACCAAATTTCACTTTCCATACACATGTCCCTCAAAGATGAGATGATTTTTATTACTTAGAACTAAATGGCCCAGACTTTACCTCAGGACACCACACCACGTTAGCAGAGCATGGCCCACCTGTGACCTGTCAGCCTAAGGCTCCTGCCTCCCTTGTCGCCCTGTTCGTGCCACCCAGATACCCTGACACAGTCTGATTCCCTAGTCAGTCTGCCCTGCACCGAGTCACTCTCCCCCTAACTTGGGGGGAGACATTGCCCCCGTCCCTGGACCTGCTGACACCACGGATTAGTGCTCAGCATTCTCGGTGCGCCCCCTGGTGGACTTGCAGGGTCTGTGTTCAATGTGTCCTGTAGCTGCCCTGTTGCCCACTTCCAGGCTTGGACTCCCAGGAGAGCAGCCCGGGAATGGGGTCGGGAGCTGCTCTGTGCAGCCTCTTTCCCTAACTCAGTGGCTCTTCCTTGACTTGATTTGAGCCAGCTTCTCAATTTCTGCACAAAGAAAAACAACTAAAAATATGGAATATACCGTGAACTCTCAAAAGAACAAACCAATCAGTCTTAGAAGGAATAAATGAATCAGTCTTAGAAGGAATACAACCAGAATATTCCTTAGAAGCAAGGATGGTGTGATGGTTAAGATTCTGTGTCAACTTGGCTGGGCCATGATTCTCAGTGTTTATATGTGATCACTCCCATGATTGAGTCTGCCGTCAGTAGCCAATCGGTTGAAAGGGAGTTTCCTTGGGGGTGTGGCCTGCATCCGAATATAGGCAGACGTTCCGGCTTTTTGCTCACTCTGGATCCTGCAGCTGCCTCCTGTTCCTCCGGCCTCTGGTTCTTGGGACTTGAGCTATCAGCTTATCTGCCAGTCCTGGGATTTGTCGATGTTCGCAGCCTGTGAGCAGAGTCCTGCTTTCCTACCTGCCAATCTTGGGTTTGCCAGCCCCTGCAGCTACCTGAATTGGAAGATGCCTCTATCCTAATCCTCGGATTTGGGACGTTCCAGCCTCTACAATTGTGTGTGCTGTTTTTTTGATATAAATCTCTATATATATATGTTTATACACTTTACTGTTTTTGCTTCTCTAGAGAACCCAGCCTAAGACAGATAGCAAGACTACGACTCACTTAGTTTGGACACGTCGTCAGGAAAGACCAATTGCTAGAAAAGGACATCATGTTTGGTAAAGTAGTTGTTGTTAGGTGCTGTCGAGTCAACTCCAACTCATGGTGGGTCTGGAGGGCAAGGCTCTTTCCCAAATGATCTCAGAGAGCTGAGGATTATTTTCAAGCCTTGAAAGGTAATGTAATGTGTTCTGCTGACTTGCTAGATGCCTGTTATCCCTTCTTTCCCTCCAATTTCTCCCATTTCTAATGGAAATGTCTACCTTGTGCCTGTTCCACCATTATACTTTGGTAGCAGTAACTTGTATTCTACATTTCACAGATGAAGAGGAATTCTGTAGAAGATGAGATTTTGAACTTGGAGTTGAATTAAGACTTTTGGGATGATATGATGGGGTAAATGGGTTTCACATGTAGAAAGAACATGAATCTTGGGGGGCCAAAGGGTGGAATGTTATGGATTAAATTATGTCCCCTAAAACTGTGTAACAATTTGGCTAGGCCAGGATTCCCAGTGCTGTGTGGTTGTCCTCCATTTTGTGATCTGATGTGATTATCCAATGTGTTGTAAATCTTAATCTCTGCTTGTGGTTAATAAGGCAAAATTAGGTTAAATCAAAGAGGATTAGAGTGGGAAGCACCACCCTTACTCACGTCACAACCCTGATCCAACGTAAGGGAAATTTCCCTGGGGTGTAGCCTGTATCACCTTTTATCTTACAAGATATCAAAGGAGAGAGAAAGAAGCAGATGGGGGGAACCTCATAACACCAAGAAAGAAGTGCCAGGAGCATCGCACATCCTTTAGACCCAGGGGCCCTGTGCTGAGAAACTCCTAGACCAGGGGAAGATTGATGACAAGGACCTTCCCCGAGAACCAACAGAGAGAGAAAGCCTTCCCCAGGAGCTGGAGCCCTGAATTCAGACTTCTAGCCTCCTGGACTGTGAAGGACTATATTTCTATTTCTTAAAGCCATCCACTTGTGATATTTCTCTTATAGCAGCACTAGATAACTAATACAGTTACATCGTTCTGATTGTGTCATCCTTCTCACTATCTCTGCCCACATTGTTTGCCACCATTAAATCAGACTCTCTGTCCCCTAAACTTCTGCTCTGTGTGTCAGGGTTACTGTTGTCAGTTTGATCCCATATAGATAATTATTGAAAACAGAGCACTGCTCAAGGCGGACATTCTTAACTAGTTGACCTAAACTGTGGTTTGCTTCAAAGATGATGTCATGGGATAATTTCAGTTCAAGATTATCTCAGGCCAATAGATTTGGCAGTTCCCCAGTCACAATGGGGCCAGTAAGTCTGGTTTCTATAAGAATTTAAAATTCTGGTCCTCATTTTTCCTCCTTTTGATCAGGGGCCATCTACTGGGTTCAGAAATGGTAGTATGGCACCATCCTGTTCTTCTGGTTTCACCGCAAAGGCAGTGTTAAGTAGTTCATAGAAGCAGTTAGACTTGCAATCCGGAAGTGGGAATTTTTAACAATTGATTGAATAAACATATGCTAGGCCTCCTTTCTAAGTGCTTTAAATGTTAACTCCTTTAAGGCTCATAAAAGCCCTATGAAGTAGGTGCTGATGTTATTCCCATTTTATAGCAGGGGAAACTGAGGCAAAGAGAGGCTAAGCCAGTGGTCCAAAATCACACAGCCAGCAAGTGGTAGGGGTCGGACTCCCAGGCTGCCCACTTCAGAGCCATGACCCTTCAGCACCAGGCAGGAGGCCTCCACGTGAGGGGCCTGGAATCTGGTTTATGCTCCATCCTCCATGACTAGGAGGTGAGCTCAAGGAGAGGGGACCTTTCTGGCCCACAGCAGGCATTTAGTGAACAATTCAAACCACTGACCTTTCGGTTAGCAATCAAGCACTTAACCACTCCGCCACCAGGGATCCTTAGAGCTTCTTACTCTGCCATTTTGTGAGAAGTCACACCCAGGGGCAAATTTTTGGAGTCATCTTTGTGCTCTTCTCTTTCCTTTAATCCTCACATTCATTAGAAAATCTTCAAATTATATCCAAAAATATATCCCATTACCAACCGTGCCTCCCTGGTTCAAGCCTCCTCCATTTCGGGTGTGTAGCCCTTTCCAGTCTCTGTGACGGCCACTGTCCCACTCTGGCCTGTTCTTAGCAGAGCAGCCGAGGGGATCCCGTCAAAATGAAAGTCCAATCACAGTTCCTCAAAGGCTGCCAGATTGTTGCGTTGGCCGTCAAGGCCCCTCACGGTCTGCACCATCCTCCCAGCCGCCCCACAGTCCTCTGCCTCCCTGCTTCAAACCACGGCCTGCTTATCATTTACATAGCACGCCAGGCAGCTTCTTCCCAGAGCCATTTTGCTCACTCTTCCTCTTTCCTCACTTCCTGCGATCCTTTGCTCTGAGGCACACAGGGCCTTCTTCCTCTCCTCCCTCAGCCCTGTGCTATCCAGTGTGGAAATCCTGCCCCGATATGCCTTCCGTTCCTGTCCCTGCACTGCTGTTCTCCAAACACACATCACCAACCACCGGGCTCTAATTTGGTTTATTATTTATTGCTTTTTATCTCTGCCCTTGTCTCCAGAATGACAGCCACTGGATGACAGAGGTTTTTCAACTTGTGTCCACCAGTGCAATCCTGGCACCTACAACAGTGTCCACACATAGTAGAGATTCAGGAATACTTGCTGAAGGTATATAAGAATAAGTGACTTTACTCATCTGATCAAAACCATACCTGGAATGTTACACACACATACCACATATGCATGCAGGTACACATGCGTACACATACATACATACATGTGCATAACTACACATGCATACATATACCTATGTAGGTGCATATTCATACATACATGCAAACATATATAGAAATACATATATGTTCATATACGTGCATACGTACACTTACATATACATTTGTGCATTTATGCACCGGTACATACACATATGTGCGTGCACACATGCACATGTGCATATGCACACACACATACACATACATATGCATGCCTACATATGCCCATGTATGAATACATACATACAAACGTACATACACACACATATACATGCATACATACATGCACATATATGCATATCCAAATACATACACATGCATATGTACATGCATACCCATGCATACATACATATACATCCGTATGCATATATGCATACATGCATATTACACTCATACATTTAAGCACACACACATACACACGTACATACCCACATGCATACACACATACAAAAACACACACAAACAACCAGTTGACATTTAAGACTGAATCTGAAGGATAAACAAGATTTGCAAAGGCAGAAATGGGGAAGGAAGGGCGTTTGGGAGAAGGAATTACCAGTACAAAGTCATAAGACACAAGAGGGCTTGGCCGGGTTGGGTGTGGTGAGACATTGGTCATGCGGCAGGAGGGAGGGATCTGGCTGGAGGGTCCAGCAGGAGCAGATCAGGTGAGGCCTTGAAGTCCAGGCTGTGGTGTTTGCACCTCACTCTCCAGCCAAAGACAGGTAACATTGGTCTACACACTTTATAGGAACTGAACGATAATTGCACCCAGAAGCACAGTCTGGAGGCCTGTGTACAGAGGGAGACAGGAGGCAGGCAGGTGAGGTGGGTTCAGTGATGGAGGGAAGAGGTGAGGCTGCAGGAATGACCAGGGTCAGGATGGAGACAAGGGCCTCACCATGAGCTATGCTGAGGAGGAAGGCTGGACAAGGTGAGTGATTCTCTGGATCTGGGAGTGTGGAGAAAGGACAGAGTGGAGAACAACATCCTGATTTCTCCCTGAGAGACTGGAGTCTCCTGAGTCATTACTGAGCTGGAACCCAGCAGGAGCAGTGGGTTGGGGAGGAAGATGGGCGGCTCAACTGCAGTCTTAGGGGCCTTCCTGGGGGAGGTGTCCATGTGGGACAGATGCTCATGTCACTCACCTGAGAGACTAACCCTGGAAAGTGTTTGCATCCTCAGTTCCTGTGTCCTCCACGCCCACTGCTGGCCCAATCACTCTCTTCCTGCAGGATATCATGCTGAGTGAAGAGAGCAGAGAGCCTCTCAACTGGCCAGACTGGGGGCAGTGGGCAGACGGATTCTGTTCCCTCTAAAGGGGCTGGAAGGTGGCTGAGGTGGGACAAGGCAGGACACCCCCAAGACTTCCTGATGAGAGCTGGGACTTTCCATCCTGGACACCCGGGCCAGGGAGGTGATGTGGGGAATTCTCACCACCAATTCATCCTTCCATCTGGCCACAGGTCCCCTTGACCCATTGGGGTTCCTCCAGAATTGGGGTTCTGGGATTCAGCGACCTGACCCCTGCCCTCTCCACATCTCCTTCCCTCCTGGGGTGGTGCTCACATGGAGAAGGTGAGGCAGAGGCAGAGGAGCAGGGTTTTGACCACGGCCGCCACGATGGCCACCAGAACCACGTCTGCCATGGGCCCTGGTGTCCCTGCAGGAGAGCAGGAGGGGGACTGAGTCACCTCCCATACCACACTCCTGGGTCCTTCCGCTCTCAATAGGACAGGACTTTCGTTCTCCAGGACCCTCCTGCATCACTGCATGGGAACCACACGCGCCTAGGCCTCACCCCACCACGCCCTGACTTCCAGCAGGTGGACAGCGATCTGAGTGCTACGGGTGTTTGGGTTTCACAGGTGAGTCTAAGCCCAGAAGTGGGGTCCCTGCTGAGCCGCAGGGGGCTGTTTGCTCAGCATATGAGCTGGAGTTCACTGGGAGAGGGGACGAGTGTGAAGCCCCTTGGTGCTCACTGTGCACAGAGAGACACAGAGTGGCATTCAGGGAGCTCAGGCTGTTCTCTGCTCTGCAGGTGTAGTGCCCCACATCCCTAGACCCCACCCGAGGCAGCTGCAGCCCCAGGGTTCTAGGACCCAAGGAGGGGGGACCAGGAGAGCACCCTGTCTTCCAGGACTCAGTTGAACATGGCCCAGGGCTGACCGTCAGCTGCACGGAGCAGCCTAAGGAACTGTCCTTTCTGGACTTCCAAATGTAAGATGTTTCCCTGGGGCATCCAGGGTTGCAGAGAGAGAGGAGAGAGCTGCAGGGAGGGGCACCAGCTCCCTAGGTCCCCCAAAAATTTTTGTCCCCCAAGGTGGACTGGCTCAACTCCCATTCAGATCCCCCCCGCAAAACACACACACACCAATACCGGATGCTTTAGCCCTGGAAATGCTGCTGACAAGGTCCTTCCAGGCATCTGCAATAAGACTGTGAGTCGGCTTTGGGAGGAACGCTTTCCACCAAAGTCAGAGACGGCACCCCAGGAAAGACAGTGTGATGGAGGACCAGGGAGGACCAGGGACAGCCAGTACCATGGACACAGCTGTGCCCAGAGGACCAGAGCTGTCCCAGTCACCTCCCAGGGTGAAGGCAGCTTCCCAGGACTAGTCTTTCCTCCTGGAACCCTCCGGAGCTCCACTCTGCTGGTTGCCACAGCGATTTCTCACCTTCCTGTGCGCCTGACCTGTCCCCACCCCCCGTCTTCTGTCCCTAAACTCACAGGTTACATTCAGTCAGATGGTGCTTGGGGTGCTCTCGCCATTTCTGGAGAAGTCCATTCCACAGGTGAGCTCAGTGTAGTGGTCCTGGGGTCTCGGTGTGAGGGTGAGCACCTAGAAGTGGGAGGCTGGTTGTCCAGCTCCTTGGGTGGAGATGGCCGCCCCTGTCTAGGACAACATGGGGGCCAGACAGCCCTCAAAGTCCCCGGGAAACACACAGAGCAGTGTTACCAGGTGCCCTGGCTCCAGTGCCTCAGGGATGTAGACTTCAGGCTTCTGTGTCAAACCTGGGGCGGAGAGAGGGGGATCCTAGCCCCAGACAGTGACTGTCTCCCGCAGTCTCTCCCCAGCCCATCCTGACTCCAGCCAGCTCCATACCTGTCACTTCCAAGAACAGCGCATATTTTTTGAAATTAAATTTCACACTATTTCCTCTCTCCACCGGAAAGAAGTACTGGGCCATGCCCTTCCTCCATGCGTCTCTGATCACCAGCGAGCAGCTTCTGTTTCACGGGTCCCTAAGGAGCTGAAATCGGCCTTTGAACTCCTCTTTTACTTCCCTGCATGGGTAGTTTGTGGCCACTGGAGTATCCCAGTAGTAACTGACCTTACTGACCTCTTTCTGGAACCAGGAACTCAGAACTGGGGTAGAGAGCTTCCAGTCAGATTTAGGGTAAGAGAAGGTGTAGGATATAAAGACACACAGGCCCTCCTGCACCGTCACTAATTTTTGCACCTGCAGCTGGTATCTGTCCTTCAGACCCCGGGGCCCTGGGGGAGACCGAGGATTAGGGGGAGCCCCAGTCCCAACCTGGGACCCACAAGCCCAATCGCACTCGACCCCCCACAACAGGAGCAGCAGCAGTGGCGGCGGCATCTCTGCAGTTGGAGGAGCAGGACCTGGCACCCTCTGGCTTCTGGGTCGGTCTGTCTCTCTGGGAAGGAAGCTCTGACAGGAAGCCCCAGGCAGGGAGGGGCAGGGAGTGTCCACAGAAGAGGAGCCTCTGAAGCTCAAGGTTTTTGGGAGATCGCCTACCTGTTCTTACTTCTTTCTGAAATGGAAGCAACAGGGCAGAGAGGTGCTGAACTTGCCCGAGACCAGCAGGGGGCCCCCTGGGCAAGGACCTCAGGAAGGGAGCCCCAGGAGTGGGGCGCTCATGGGAAATAGTTGGTGTCTTAGTTTCCTGAAAGTCCCTGGGTGGCACAAAAGGTTTGCACTTGACTACTAACCTAAAGGTTGCCAGTTCAAATCCACTCAGCAAAGCCACATAAGAAAGGCCTGGTGATCTGCTTCCATAAGATTACAGCCAAGAAAACCCCATGGAGGACAGTGCTACTCTGACACGCACAGGGTCGTCATGAGTTGGAAGCAACCTGATGACAATGGGTTTGTTTTTTTCTTTTTGGCGTAACGAAGTACCATCAAGGGGGTGGCATTAAAACAACAGAAATTTATTGTCTCACAGGTCTGCAGACTAGAAGTTTGAAATCTACGGCCACGCTCTCTCTAAAGGCTCTAGGGGAGGATCCTTCCTGGCCTTTTCCAACTTCTGGTGGCTCCCGGCAATCCTTGGCGTTTCTTGGCTTGTAGATGCATCACTCCAATCTCTCCCTCTGTCTTCACATGTCCATCTTCCTTCTGTGCCTGTCTGTGCGTCTTCTCCTCTTCCTGTGAGGACACTAGTCATATTGGATTAGGACCCACCCACCCAGTATGACCTGTCCTAACTAATTACATCTGCAGATTCTATTTCAAATAAGGTTATATTCACAGGTACTGGGTTAGGACTACGAGTATATTTTTTGGGGGGACACAATTCAACCCATAAAGGAACTTCACCTCTGTGGTCTTCCTCCACCAAAACCCATAACCTCCGTATAATCATGATGAAAAACATCAGACAAATCCCAGCAGAGGGGCATCCTACTATATCCCTGACTAGCACTTCTTTACACTGTCGAGGCCATCAAAACAAGGAGCAAACATGGTGAATGTCATTAATGTCACTGAATCGTGCTCTTAAAAAAACAATGATGGAAGAATGTAATCAGTGTCACTGTGGTTTTGGTTGTTGTTAGGTGCCCTTGAGTCGGTTCTGACTCACAGCAATCCAGGTACAACAGAATGAAACACTACTGGTCATGGAATCTTTTCTTATGTATATTTTTACCACAATTAAAAAAAAAAGTTGAAATGGCAAATGTTTAGTTATATATAATTTTATCACAATAAAAGAAAAGAAGAAAGGAGGGGAAAAACCCAGAAACTACAAGGACCATTTGGGAAATTATCACATTCAAGAGAAGCTTAAGGAGACATGTTGTTGTTGGGCGCCATCCAGTCGATTCCGAATCGTAATGACTCTATAGGGCAGAGTAGAACTGCCCTGTGGGGGTTTCTAGGCTGTAATCTTTACAGGAACAGATCACCAGGTCTTTTTCCCGCAGAGCCACTAACAAAGAAAAACCAAACCCGTTGCCGCTGCGTCAATTCCAACTCACAGTGACTCTATAGGACAGAGTAGAATGGCTTATACAATTTCCAAGGAGCACCTGGTGGATTTGAACTGCCCGCTTTTTGCTTAGCAGCCAAGCTCTTAACCCCTGAGCCACAGGGGAGTTCAAACCACCAACCTTTTGGTTAGCAGCCCAAAGATTAACCATTGTGCCACCAGGGCTCCTTCTTAGTTACCTAGTGCTGTTATAATAGAAATACCAGAAGAGGGTGCCTTTAAAGAACATAGACTTATTTTCTCATAGTTTAGGAGGCTAGAAGTCTGAATTTAGGGAATTTAGTCTAGGGAAAGGCTCTCTCTGTGGGCTCTGGAAGAAGGTCCTTATTTATTTTCAGATTCTGTTCCTCAGTAATTTGGTGATCTCCATGTGGCATCTATCTTCCTCTGCCGTGCTTCTTGCTTCTCTGCCTAATCCACTCTTTTTATATCTCAAAAGTGGTTAGGTTTAAGACATAACCTATGCTGATGTGGCCTCATTAACATAACAAAGAAAGCCTTGTTCCCAAATGGGATTACATCCATAGGTATAACCAAAACCAAATCCATTGCCATCAAGTCAATTCCAACTCCTAGTGACCATTAAGGACAGAGTAGAACTGCCCCCACAGGGTTTCCAAGGCTGTAATCTTTACGGAAGCAAACTGCCACATCATTCTCCTTGGCTGGTGGATTCAAACTGCTGACCTTTGGTTAGCAGGTGAGCGCTTTAACCACTGTGCAACCAGGGCTCCTTATCCACAGGTATTGGGGTTAAGATTTACAACACATATTTTAGGGAGACACGAGATTCAATCCATAACAAGCCTGACATGGAGGAGGAGCTTGATAAATATCAAATGAAGGGATGAACAAAAGAGACCAAGAACCTTCCCCAAGAGGCTCACACTGGGCAGAGCCCTCTAGACAACACTGAGGGGATCTCATATCTGGCACTTCCTGTGAGCTCTGCACATGTGGCCTCATGGGTCCCCCCAGCCACCCTGGGACAGACCCAGGAGCCTCAAACCCGGGTCTAAGTGACCCCAGGTTCTCGCATCTGTGCCTCACTTTTCTCTCTCCCACTCCTTCAGCTTAGATCATGTGCAATAAAGGGTTAACTCAATAGACTAGGGGTGTTCAAATCCTGCACCTTCCAAAGAAAGGACTAGCCCTTGTCCAGCTCCTGGGAGCTAACCTCTGAACCCTTGGAATAGCCTGCCTAAGAAAACCAGTTGCCATCGAGCCAACTTAGATTCAAGACAACCCCATGTGTGTCAGAGCAGAACTGTGCTCCATAGGGTTTTTTTTTTCCTTTTGTTTTATTTTGTTGTTGTTGCGAATATACATAGGAAAACACACATCAATTCAACTTTTCTACATGTACAATTCAGAGCATGAGTGTTATTGGGTGCCATTCAGTCGATCCCACTCATACCGACCCCAAGCGACAGAGTAGAACTGCACCATAGGGTTTCCTAGGCTGTAATCTTTATGGGAGCAGAGTGCCAGGTCTTCTCCAGAGGAGCTGCTGGTGGGTTCAAACCTTTCTGTTAGCAGCCAAGCGCTTAACCATTTCACCATCAGGGTGAACGGAAAACAAAGGGACAGATGAGACAGCCCATGTGTTCGGATGGTTGAGGATGTGAGTGTATGGCTGAGAGATAGACAGATGGAGTCAGGAGGGTGTGGATGTGTCAGTGAGTGGAGTGTCTGAGCCACTTCTCCTCCCTCCCCAGGGCCCTCCCACCACGGCGACCTCCAAACCCTGGGCTCCTGCATGCTCAAGTGGCTCTATGGTGCCGTGGACAAACTGCCTCCCGAACACCAACAGCATCATGAAGCTTATGGAGAGATGAGTCCGGGGTCTGGCTGTGGGGCGGAAGCTCAGAACCCGACAGGAAGGAGGGGACAGCAGCCCTCGGACCTGCCCTCTGCTGTCCAGTCCGGTGGACGAGGCCGGGGGCCCCGAAGCCGCACTGCCTGGTCTCAGCTTCCAGCCCGGAGGGTCCTTGATCCTGGCATGGTGGTGCCCTCCTCTGTGAGACGGGGTCCTGTCAGCTCCCACCTCCTGGGGATGTGGGAGGATCCAGGGAGGCAGGTACACCCGGCACTTAGCACAGAGTCTGCCCAGAGGAAGTGCTCGGCGCGCTCAGGAGGCCGGGACTAACTGGGTCTCAGGTGAGAGGACTAGAGCAAGTCAGGTCCGTCCCTGACTCAGCCGGTGCTACCAACCAGTCAGTGTCCACGTTTCACACAGGGTCACTGCTGGGTTCTTAGTTATCTAGCGCTGCTGTAGCAGAAATACCACAAGTGGGTGGCTTTAACAAACAGAAATTTATTTTCTCACGGTTTAAGAGGCTAAACGTCTGAATTCAGGGAGCTGGCTCTAGGGGAAGGATTTCTCTCTCTGTGGGCTCTGGAGGAAGGTCCTTGTTTCTTCTGAGCTTCTGCTCCTGGGTGATCTTCATGTGCCTTGGCGTCTATCGTCCTCCATCTCTGCTACTCCCTTGCTTGTTTAATTTCTTATATCTCAAAAGAGATTGACTCAAGACACACTCTATACTAATCCTGTCTCGTTAACATAACAAAGACAGCCCATTCCCAAATGGGATTTTAACCACAAGCACAGAGGTTAGGATTTACAACACATATTTTGAGGGGACGCAATTCAAATCATAACAGTTCTCTAGAAGAGCAAAACCAGTGCAAAGTATATACAGGTAGTTCCCGACTTATGACGAGGATCTGTTCCAAGGACTCTGTGATACATCGGTTCTGACGTAAATCGAATACCTCAATTTTTTTAATTAGTATTGCCTTTTATTATCAGTTATTTTTCATTATTATTACCTTTGTAACTCTGATCTGTATTTGTCTTTGGGGGTTGGAAACATTACATATAAACTTACAAATATATTTTAATACATACTTATATACGTACATACATGAAAAAAATAAAAATCATTAAAATTTACTCCAACAATGAAGAAGAGGTGGACGACGTGGGCATTTTGTCAGTTGTGGTGATAATCCACTTGTGGGAGGTCCTAGATCACCTGGATTGTTCCTGGGAATGGGGATGGTGTTTCTAGTCAGAAAATAAGTGAAAGTTGTCCGTATGGTCCTTTCCTTTTTCTCTTCATATATTTCAAGGTAACTTCTCACTGACGCCCGAATCTGCCTATCGACTTTAGCAAAGCGATCAGTGTTTGGGTCCATGTTTTCTAGCAACCTAAGCCCCTGATTTAGTTTAGAGAATTAAATATATACGGCAATGTTTTGAACAGTAAATCATAAAATTGAACATCTGCACATGAATATCTGAGAATGATAACATCAGTAAATTACATGCTGCAACATTGTATGTAGTACATCTAACGATAAGAAGTAAAAACAACAAAAAACAGATGGTAGTGAGTGCAGTTCGTCATAACTCGAACATGTCTTAAGTCGGAGACCACCTGTACAGTAAAACCTGAGAGAGTAGGAACCTGCATAAGGCAGCAACCTGTCAGGCGCCACCAGGTCTCCTGCATGTAACTCACACACACACCCATCACTGTCCAGTCAATCCCGACTCCTAGCCACCCTCTAGGACAGAGTAGACCTGCCCCCATAGGGTTTCCAAGGCTGTAATCTTTACAGAAGCAGACTGCCACACCTTCTCCCATGAGCAGCTGGTGGGTTCAAACCACTGACCTTTCAGTTAGCAGCAGAGTCCTTAACAACTGCCCCTCCAGGGCTCCTGGCAGTTCTGTTTAAACATTCAGCACCGTGGACAGCGAGTAGCTGCACCCAAAGGGAAGCTCTGCAGGTCTGAGGTGGGGATGCAGCATCCGGGGTAGACCTGGAGGATGAGAGTTGCCCCAGACTCAGCCAGGAGGGGCTGTAAAGGAGGCAGTTGACTCTCCATATCTGGAGGACAGGAGGGAGGTCAGGGCTGGAGGCTCAGCTCTTGGGGTGCCTTGAATTGTCAGCCAACATCCTGGGACAGGATGAGATTGTCCAGGGAGAGAGTGTGGGGTAGAAAGAGGCGAAGACTCCAGTGAACAGCACTGAGCCCACCGTACTTCTCAGTTCTCAAGGTGCTGTGTCACTGGGTCGTTTCATCCTGACACTCCACTGTGTCTCTCTCTCTCGTTTTACTTTGCCCTCTGTATCTCCAGCCTCCTCTAAAGCACAGGCACCCACTCAGACATGCTTAATATTACTTCTTCCTATAGGTTTGCTTAGATGAGTTTGTGTCTTTGAAATGATACAGATGAATGGATAAACAAAGTGTGGTGCATCCATACAATGGAATACTGTTGTTGTTGGGTGTTGGGTGCTGTCAAGTCGATTCCGACTCATAGTGACTCTGCAGGACAGAGTAGAATTGCCCATAGGGTTTTCTAGGCTGTAATCTTTACAGGAGCAGACTGCCACATCTTTTTCCCTCAAAGAGGATGGCAGGTTCAAACCGTCAACCCTCTGCTTAGTAGCCAAGCAGTTAACCACTGCACCACCAGGGCTCCTTGGAGAGGGTTGAGGATGATGGTATTTTCCTTCCAGACCCACTAGCTCAGCCTGTTGAGTGACTCAAGGCAGTAACACAGCCAGGAACACCAGGCGGCAATGCTGCTACACAAACATTTTCTGCCCTCACTCCACCCCCACCCCCCACAACTTGCCTTCCTCCTCTGGGGCTTTTCACTGGTGTGCATGGCCTTTTCCCACTCACCCAACAAGTATTTATTTATTTTTCTGTCCATTCCAGTTCATGACAGAATGAATGAATAAAAGAAGGAATAGAGACAGGTGGATTCCCCATGGCCTTCTGTGTGCGAGGCCCCAGGCATGCATATGTATAAATGAGTGTGTATACGTGTGTGTATATATATGTGTGTGTGTGTGTAGTGTGTATATGTGTGTGTATATATGTGTATATATATGTATGTGTGTGTAAATAGGTGTATATATCTATGTGTGTGCATAGTGTGTATGTGTGTGTATATATGTATGTGTGTATGTATATATACGTATGTGTGTATATATGTATATATATGTGTGTATATATGTATGTGTGTGCATGTATATATATGGTGTGTGTGTATACATGCATGTGTGTATGTATATGTGTGTGTACATATGTATGTACCCGTTACCATCGAGTAGATCCCGACACATAGCAACCCTATATGTATATGTATGTATGTGTGTATATAGGTGTGTACGTGCATAGTGTGTATGTGTGTGTATATGTATGTGTATATATTTGTGTAAAAATCACATGATGCATCTGACCTCCTCTGACTTCACAAGCAGGGAGGAGAATTATAGTCAACATCAGCCCAAGGCTGATTGTTATGAGGTGGAAGTCAGACATGCCTTCTCTCTCCAAACTTTTCACCAATTCCAACACCAACAGTCCCTCCCATGGCACTCTCTACTCCTCTGCTGGGCTCAATAATTCATTCCAGTGGCCACACAGAACTCACAGATAATACTCACGTTTACAAGGTTTATAAGGGAAGTAACAGCTTACAATTCCAGATCAGGAATGACTCAGGATACGGTTCTTAGATCAGGACCCTTCTTCTCAGCCGTGCCTGCAGGCAGGCCTCTCTCTGGTCCTTGGTCCCTTGGCCCTCAGTCTGGTCTCTGCCCTGTTTAAACAAGTGTTACAAAGCTCTTTAGCTCTGACAATAAGTGCCTGGGGGCACCCCGCTCCACCAGGAAGCCTCCTGCCCAAAGGCTCTCAGCTCTCTTGCTCCGTAGTGGTGCCATCTCACACAGGTTTCCTGGTTCTGCTGCCACCATTTCTCTGCTGCTGCTTCTCGCTATCTCTTGCTATCTCTGGTGTTACAGTTCTCTGTCTTCTGGGTCCAAGAGGTTCTCAGCGCAGAGGCCCCAGGTCCAAAAGACACATTCTGCTCCATCTCATCTTCTTGGTAATAGTGAGATTCCTTCTCTGCCCTGGGATTGGCTCTCTTTTAAGCCTGATGGGATGGCAAAACCAACTAATCCCATTGTTAGGGTTCCATACACATTATTTGTGTGGTCCCACCGCCCCGGGGGTTCCATACACCATATTTGCTTTATTAGTAAACTGTCAGATTCCTTTGGTGGGCCACAAACACCGTATTTGCATAGTCCCACCCAATCATTCTGTAGAAGTCACAAGACCATGGCAAGAAAAGCCATACAACAGCGATTCATCACACCTCAATATGTATATACATGTGTGTATACATATTTGTGCGTGTGTGTGTGTGTATTTATGTCTGTTGTGCATTTACAGTGAAACCTGTGAGAGCTGGAACTCGACAGGACTGATTTGTTTCTCTGGGTCTTGCAAGTTTTTCACTTTTGACATTTTTATCATTTTTCTATCCTCTTTATCAGTGGAAAATATTTGCTTTTTTCCTTCTCTGACAGGTTTCTGCCTTACATAGGTCCCAGCTTTCACAGGTTTTACTGTATATGTATGGCAGCAGGGGTTCAGTGTTAGAATTCTTTGCACCCATGCAGGAGACCCAGGTTCGATTCCCAGCAAATGCACCTCGTGCAAAGCCACCACCTGTCTGTCAGTGGAGTTTTGCATTTTGCTGTGATGCTGAACAGGTTTCAGCAGAGCTTCCAGACTAAGGCAGACTAGGAAGAAAGGCCTGGTGATCTACTTCAAAAAGTCGGCCGATGAAAACCCTATGGAGTGCAGTTCTACTTTGACTCACATGGGGTGGCCATGAGTTGGAGTTGACTCAATGGCAACTGGTTTTCTAGATGACTTTGACCGTATCTGTTCATGGCATTGGCCCAGGCGTGAGTTCTGTAATCACTGGAGGATGGGGTGGAAACCACATACACAGCTGAAACCCCTCACTAAGAAAACGTTGAAATATTCAGAACTCCACTTGATTATTTATGAGGCACTTACTTTTCGTAAACACTGCCTTCACAAAGGCATGGGGCAGCCCCTAGGGCCCCGGAGGTATTGTTCGTGAGCCTGGTGAAGGCTTTCCTGCAGAGCTTTACTATTCACCCACCTCAGGATTCTAGAATGCTGCGTAAATGTTCAGTGCCTGTGGACGACATCCGCACTGTGGTCGTGTTCTGCCCTTCTCTAGTCAGAAAACTCCTAGGGCACCTGAGGTCGCACCATCAGCTCTTCTGTTCCTGTCGGTGTTTAAGCAGCTTTATCTGACATACAATAAATGGTACACAGTTAAGGTGTACAATCTGATGGGTTTTGACACATGCAAATGCTCATAAAGCCATCACCACAATCAAGACAGGGAACAAGTCCCTCACCTGCCGAAGCCTCCTCAAGCTCCTTTGTAACCCCTCCCCCCATTCCTCCCTACCCTGCACCTCTGTCCCCACACAACCACTAACTAACCTGCGTTCTGGCACTATAGATTCATTTGTATTTTCTGGAGTTTTATATAAATGGAATCACACAGTACGTTGTCTCCTTTGTCTTCTTTCATTCAGCATAATTATTGTGAGATGCATCCGTGTTTTTGCATGTATTCATAGTTGCTTCCTTTTTATGGATGAGTGGTAAACTGTACAATTAAACTACAGCTCTGGCAAGCTATTTCCAAAAATCAGCCAATGAAAATCCGATGGATAACAATGGTGTGATCCACAACCAATCATGGGGATGACATAGGACTGTGTATTATTTTGTTCTGTTGGGCATGGGGTGGTCATGAGTCAAAGGCTGACTGGATATCAGCTAACATTAGATATATATGTGTTTGTGTGTGCATGTGTGTGTGTGTGCGTGTGTGTGTGTGCGTGTGTGTGTGTGTGTGTGTGTGTGTAGGCATTCTGTTTAAGAAAGCTGCCCTCCCTTCTCTGAAGGACCTTTCACATGTGCCTCTGTCTCACCGGCTTCCTGGACAACCCAGAGTCCCTTGTGGAGAAGTGCAGGAGGTGGAACAGGCCCTAAGGTATGTCCTGAAGGGTGAGGGGACAGGTGGGGCCCAGGTAGGACCAGGCTGGCTCAGGCCAATCTTGGGGTTGCCTCTCATCTCACTCCTTTGTTTTCTCTCTTTATTAGAGTTTTTCAAACTGCATATGTAACATGTGCCCATTGGATAAAAAGCAAAGCCTTCATACAAAATAAATCCAGAGGTGTCCCTGAACTACAGCAAGAAGAAGAACATCAAAAACCACTTATATATTTTTTTAATAATTTATTTTACTTTTTGTTGTTAAGAATAACACCAATTCAACAATTTCTACATGTACAATTAAGAGACATTGATTACATTCTTTGAGTTGTAAAACAACTCTCACCCTTTTTTTCCAAATTGTTCCTCCCCCATTAACATAAAATCACTCCCTTCTAAGCTTCCTATCTAACCATTCGAGCTGCTGTTGTCAATTAGATCCCATATAGATAGTTCTTTAAAAGAGCACAATGCTTACAAATTCTTATATAATTTATTTCATTTTTGGTCATTAGTGTTGAGAATATACACAGCAGAGCATACACCAATTCAACAGTTTCTACGTGTACAATTCAGTGACACTGATCACATTTTTTCATACGGTGCAACCACTATTGCTATCCTTTTCTGCGTTTTTCCTCCCCCATTAACATGAACTCACTGCCGCCGAAGTTTCCCATCGAATCTTTCGAGTTACTGTTGTCAGTTTGATCCCATATACATAGTTCTTAAAAGAGCAAAATGCTCAAGGCAAACATTCTTTACTAGTTAAGCTAAACTACTGTTTGGTTTAAAGAACACTTTAGGGGGATATATTTGTTTAAGGTTTAAAGATGATATCAGGGCAGTAGTTTTGGGGATTAATCCAACCTCCATGGCTCCAGAAAGTCTGAATTCCTTGGGAATTTGAAATTCTGCTGTGCATTTCCCCCCTTTTGATCAGGATTCTTCTATAGAATCTTTGATCAAAATGTTCAGTGGTAGTCGGACACCATCCAGTTCTTCTGGTCTTGTGGCAAAGGAGGCATTGTTCATGGAGGCAATTAGCCACACATTCCATTTCCTCCTACTATTCCTGACTTTCCTTCTTCCTCTGACATATATAGATACATATATTTTTTAATGCAACCATATTATCTATATTGGTCTCCAACTTGCCTTTTCTTCATTTAAGAAGAATAGATCTGGAAATTTTCTGTGTTGGTGCTTGAAGAATTTTCTTGATATTTTGTCCCTTCTGAGCACCCCTCCCAGGCTCTGGGCTGGCTGCACTGCTCAGGTCTCTCTTGTGGTGGGGAGTGTCTTGACCACAGAGACCCTACAGGAGTACCTGAAGATGGTAATGGCCCTCAAATACAATGGGAAGCTGCCCTACACCATGCTGAGGAACAATCTGGAAGCCTTGCTGCAGGACCTGCAGGTGTCAGCCTACAACCCTGTGGACCTGCACATGGTGCCATAGGTGGTGTCCAGCTGTGAAGAGACCGTGAGTCTGAACCCCGCTCACTCCCTCCCTGCTTCCCCAGCCCTGACCAACACTCCATCCTGAGTCTCCCCCAAAGCCCTGCTTCACAGTTTTTTTAAATTATTGTTGTAAAAATATAGATAGCACAGCATTTGACATTTCAACGTTTTTCACATATACAATTTAGTGAGACCAATTATATCAATCATGTTATGCAACCATCACCAATATCCATTGTCAAATTTTCCATCCCCATAAAAAAAAAACTCAATGCTACCTAAACAATAACTTCCACTTCTCTGAGTCTCTCCCACTCCTTGCAACCAATCACTATTAAACTGATCTCTACACATTTGTCTACTCGAGGTATTTAATATTAGTGAGATCATATAATGTTTGTCCTTTTGTGACTGGCTTATTTCCCTCAGCATCATGTTTTCCGGGTTCATCCGTGTTGTGGCATGTATCAGAACTTCATTTCTCTTTATGGCAGAGTAGTATTCCATTGCATGTATAGACCATATTTTGTTCATCCATTTGTCTGTAGATGGACACGTGGGTTGTTTCCACCTTTTGGTCCTTGTGAATAGTGCTGCAATGAATACTGGTGTACATACAGATACTATTGGATGTTTATAGCTCGGGTCAACTTCACCGTTAGACTCTAGATTATTCATGGAGCTCTTGAACTTTCCAAACCCCAGTAACTGTAAGTAGCAGAAACTCAACTCAAGTAGGCTTGAAGAGAAAGTAAAATTGATTTGTTCTTGTTGCTAGAAAATTCCAAGGGGGGAGTTTTAGACATGACTGGCTTCAGGGTCTTCAAAGTAGCATCAAGATATTGTCTGTTACAACACATGATATAGGGGAAATCAGCACAGCTTGACCAAGGTGAAGACATTGAAACTTCCTAGACACATGCAAACACCTTGAGGGACCAGGTGGCTGGGGCTGATGGCAGGGAACCATGGTCTCAGGGGACTTCTAGATCCAATGGGATAACATAGTTCACAAAGAAAATGTTTTCCATCCTACTAGGGTGAGTAGGTTCTGGGGGTATTAAAAGTTTGTGAGTGACCATCTAAAACACATCTGCCATCAACTGAATGGTGTCCCCAAAAAATATGTGTCAACTTGGCTAGGCCATGATTCCAGTCTTGCGTGATTGACTACCATTTTGTTATCGGACATGGTTTTCCTATGTGTTGTAAATCCTACCCCTATGATGTTAATGAGGCAGGAGTAGAGGCAGTTATATTAATCAGGCAGGACTCAGTCTACAGGATTAGGTTGTGTCTTAAATCAATCTCTTTTGAGATATAAAAGAGAGAAGCGAGCAGAGAGACAGAGGGACCTTATGCCAACAAGAAACAAGAACCAGGAGAATAGCTTATCATTTTGGACCTGAGGTCCCTGCTCTGAGAATCTCCTCAGCCAGAAAATATTGATGACAAGGACCTTCCCCCAGAGCCGTTAGAGAAAGAAAGGCTTCTCCTGGAGCTGGCACCCTGAGTTTGGACTTCTAGCCTCCTAGACTGTGAGAGAATAAATTTCTCTTTGTTAAAGCCATCCACGTATGGTATTCCTGTTATAACACTACTAGATAACTAAGACAACACCTGTTGGTTCCATCACGTTTGGAACAAGGACAATGAACAAAATTAAAGATAAAAGGAAAATATTAGTCCAAAGGACTCATGGGCCACATGAACCACAGCCCCACCAGCCGAAGAACTAGATGGTGAATGGCTACAGCCACCAACCGCTCTGACAGGGATCACAACAGACGGTTCCAGACAGAGCAGGAGAAAAATGTAGGACAAAATTCAAATTCAGAGAAAAAGGCCAGACTTACTGGTCTGACAGAGACTGGAGGAACCCCTGGGACTACGACCCCCGGACAGCCTGCTACCTCAGAACTGAAGCCACTCCTGAAGTCCACATTTCAGCCAAGTTTAGACAGGCCTATAAAGCAAACAATAACACACATGAGGAACATGCTTCTTAGTTCAGTCAAGTATAAGAGACCAAATGGGCAACTCCTGTCCAAAAGCAAAGCAATGAAGGCAGGAAGGGACAGGAAAACTGGATGAATGGACACAGAGAATCTAGGGTGGAAAGGGAAAGGAGGAGAGTGCCGACACATTGCAGGGATTACAACCAATGTCACCAAACAATTTGTGTATAAATTTTTCAATGAGAAACTAATTTTCCCTGTAAACTTTCACCTAAAACACAATCCAGTTTTTTAAAAAAGAAAAAGATATTGTCTGCAGACACCTCTGTCCACTTAGTTGTTCAAGCCAGAGTTTCAACGCCCATCACCATCAAGTGAATGAGTCCATCTTCCTGTCAGGGCTGATCGCTGTCTCAGTTTCCTAGGACGGCTGTAACAGAAACACCACGAGAGAGTGGCTTTAAAGAACAGAATTTATTTTCTCACAGTTCTGGAGGCTAGCAGTCTGAATTCAGAGCATCAGCAGGGCTGTGCACTCTCTCTGCAGGCTCTAGGAAAGGTCCTTCTGGTCTCATTCAGCTTCTGTAGCCCCAGGCGTTTCTTGGCTTGTAGACAGATCCTCCTCACATGCTGTCTTCCCCGTGTGTGTCTGTCTACACTCTCCTTTTTAAGATACCACTGAGAAGGGATTAGGTTTAGGACCCATCTTACTCCAGTTTGACCTCATCAACATTAACAAAAGAAAACCCCCATTTCCAAACAGGGTCACATACACAGGTACTAGAGTTAGGACTTCCACAATTCTTTTTAGGGGTATAATTCAATCCATATATAGGGTTGCTATGAGTCAGAATCAACTCGACATCAAAGGTTGTTTTTTTTTTTTAAATTCAATCCATAACACTAGGCTTATATTACCTTCCTGTCTGCCCAGCACAATGATAGCTTCAAATATGCTCAGCCTCCAGGGGCCATTTATACAGTGGCAAGTTTGGCTAGGAGAGAGGGGTCACCACCATGTAGTTGAGGACACACTGTCTGAGGAGCCCAGTGGCCTCTGAGTAACCTGAAGAATTGTGCCTTTGATGGATGGCAGTGCCATGCCTTGGCCTTGTAGGTGACCTGGCCTCCCCCTTGCCCTACTCTGCAGCCAGCCATGCTGTCCCATTTTCCACCCACTCCCATCCACTATGCACCAGTCACGTAGCGCCCCCATCCACTCTCACCAGCCACCCTCCCCCTCCCCCATCCACTCTCACCAGCCACCCCGCCCCTCCTCTGTCCACTCTGCACTAGTCATTCTACCCTCCTAACAGATTCTAAACTAAGCCAAGCTCAATCCCACCTCTGAAGCTTTGCACGTGCTGTTCCCACTGTCTGAAACCCTTTTACCCTTTTGTTTTTGCTCAGCAGAGCCTTCTTACACTCAGCTCTTGGACCCCAATCACCCCAGTGAAGCACCTCTCCACCTCCTGCCCACCAGCTCTCTCACCACATCTCCCTGTCCCAGATGAGAAGTGTTTGTTGAATTTTCAGCATCTCCACCAAATTGGAAACTCCAAGGGAGCTTCTTGTCCCTCTTGTTGATGGCGGTGTCCTCAGTGTGTACAAAGGGCCTGGCATGCAGTAGGGGCTTCAAAGGTGTTTCTTGAACGACTAAGACACCAACAGCCATTTTTATTGTCTTCCAGAATTTCCCAGAACTTTCTAGAACCCTCAGTTTGACACAGACAAAAGAAGAAATGTGACTCACGGACTACTGTTTAATCACAGATGAGCTTCTAGAGAGAACCTTCAACGTGCAGTCCTGCTGCTTCCTCAGGCGGTGCTCTGCATCCCGATTAGCATCAGGGAGCCCACAAATACTCCCCAGACAATGTGAATCTCCCCCTTCTGACCTGTCCTTTCGGCCCTCGTCTTCAGCAAGCTGCTGGGAGTGTGCATGGAGGAGACTCCCGACCCATGGGCAGGGGTGGAGCTGGACCCCTCAGCCAGGACCCTGTCTACCATTTCCATCACTGTGCTTTGATAATAAAGTCTTTGATTTGAGCTTGGGGTGTGTAGTGTCTGCCAAACAAGTTCTTCTCAGAAATTTTAGCTCCTAGTTGTTTCCAGTCAGCCAGCCAGCCTTTGTTCGTTATCTATTCATTTATTCCCCTCAACCTTTCATACAACTATTCACTCTTTCATTCATCTAATTTTTCATGCGTACATGCCTCCAACCTTTCTTCAACTTAACCATTCATCTAGCCATCCATTTTCCCATCCATCCATCTAGCCATCCATCCACCTTACATACAACCATTCACTCTTTCATCCATCTATCCAAACTTTCATGCAGACATCCCTTCATCCATTCTTCCACTTACTCATTCATCCATTTGTCCATATATCCATCCATTCCATCCACTTTTCCATCCATCCACCCAGCCTTTCTTCATTCATCTATCTATTCATTTATTCCCTTCAAGCTTTCATATAACTATTCACTCTATCATTCATCTATCTAGTTTTTCATGCAGACATCCCTCCATCCATTCTTCCACTTAACCATTCACCTAGCCATCCATTTTCCCATCCGTCCTTCTGTCCATCCATGTATCCATCCACCCATCCATCCACGTTCTCATACAACCAATTCACTCTTTCATCCATCTATCCAAACTTTCATGCAGACATCCTTCTAACCATTCTTCTACTTATTCATCCATCCATTTGTACATATATCCATCCATCCATCCCCCCACTCTTTCCTCCATTCATCCATCTACCTATTCATCTCTTCACCTTGTATCCAACTATTCACCCTTTCTTTCACCAATCCAAACTTTCATCCAGACATTTGTCCATTCATTCTTTCACTTATCCATCCACCCACTCTCCCACTCACCTTTTTGTCCATCTATCCACCCTTCTATTCACTCATGCTTTCATCCATGTATCCATTTATGCACTCATTCTTCCATCCATTTGCTTTTCCTCTTCCATACAGCATTTTCCTTTTATTTAGCATGTATCTATTTCGTATGTGTTATGTGATGGGCATTGTGGTATATGAAAGATGCTGAGCGAACAAGACATATCAAAATGACTTAGTCAGGATTCTCTAAAGAAATAGAATTAATTAGATATAGATAGAGGTAGAGATAGAGATAGATACAGTTATAGATATACACATACATAGAGAGAGGTTGATGTACTTCAAGAGATTGGCTCATGCTATTGTGGGGGACCGGCAAGCTCAAATCTGTAGGTCAGGCAAAGTCTGGAGACTCTTACAGACTTGCATCCCTAAATCCATAGGTCAGGTGATGGGAAGATTAAAAGCATTCTGGCAAAATGTCTATTTGAAGTCCGAAGGCAGAACACACCATAGGGAAACTCCTTTCTCTCTTTCTCTCTCTCTCTCTCTCTCTCTCTCTCTCTCTCTCTCTCTCTCTCTCTCTCTCTCTCTCTCTCTGTGTGTGTGTGTGTGTGTGTGTGTGTCTGTCTGTCTGTCTGTGTCTCTCTCAAGGTCTTTAACAGATTGGTTGAGTAATCTGCTTTACTTGAGGCCAGCTGATTTAATCACGTTTAACTAATCTATATCAGCAACTAGAAAAGTGTTTTACCAAACAACTGGGCATTATAGCCTAGCGAAGTTAACACATAAAATTAACCATCACAGTCTACCTCTTGTCAGCTTGGTATCCAGACACATCTTAAGCCATATGTAATCTCCAAATAAGACAAGAGCGAAGTCATTCTTCCACCCAACATGATACAACTACCCTGTATACAACAGAAAAGCAGTTACCCCTTTTCCAGAGAGGATGCACAGTTAATACATGTTATATTTTATGATAAGTAATGGGATAAGAGAGGGAATAAAATATATTTTACATATATAAACTATATATATAAGTATATAAATACTTACATATATCTATAATTATTGAGAATATTCCTTCCATGTGTTGTTACAAATACGTTTGTAACTGGTCTCATGGTCATAGCTGGTATTTATGGCTACCTTCTTCCATTACCTATTCCATAATCCCTTTGCCGTCATCAAGCACCTCAGCTGGTTGTGGTTGTTTGCGAGTGTAGTGCACCTCCTCATGGGCCACACTTTGTGCCTCACTTTTCGGGGTCTGCTGGGACTTGAGTCTAGTCACATGTTTAGAAGCAGAAATGAGGGGTGGGAGTGGGTCCTAGGACAATAAGCAGTGCCTTTCAAGGCATCTACCTCAAAGGAGGTCATTACAGTCTCCTCGGGCAAAGTTGGATTAATCTCTTCAGATGGGAGCAAAAAGGCTGATTGTACTGGCAAAAATGACTCAACAGATTTTAGGGGCTCCATGCCCCCAACTTCATCAGTATCTGCCCATATCTCCCCATTCTAATTTTCAGAATCTCATTTCTTTCCAATCAATGCTCTCACTTTAACCTCAGACATCTTGCTAGGCTGGGAATTCAATTGGGTTTGTAATTCAGCCACTCATAGATTGAGATTCTGGTTCTGGTTTTCAACAATCTCAGCTCTGTGACTACAGAGATAAGATTTTCTTTCAGGCCACACATAGCAAATTTCAGCTCCTTTATGAGGCACTGAAACTGTGCCGAGCTCATTCTTTTCGACTTTGTCCATCAAAAGTAGGAGCAACCAGTCGATGTCATTATACTTGTCAGTTTGACAATAATGTCCTAAGGTATCAAATATACGATTACCCAGAACTTTCCTAAGTATTTTATTAGGAGTGTTCATTGGTGATATTTTGTGTATCTCTATTGCTACTAATGCCTTCTTTACTACCAGAAATAAAGTCATTCATGCCTTTTAATCTAACCATATTTGAGGTCCAATACCAGTACATAGATCAAGAGGCAGTTGTTCAGACAGAACAAGGGGATACTGTGTAGTTTAAACTCAGGAAAAGTGTTCATCAGGGCTGTATCCTTTCACCATACCTATTCAATCTGCATGCTGAGCAAATAATCCAAGAAGCTGGACTATATGAAGAAGAATGGGGCATCAGGATTGGAGGAAAACTCATTAACAACCTGTGATATGCAGGTGACACAACCTTGCTTGCTGAAAGTAAAGAGGACTTGAAGCACTTACTGATGAAGATCAAAGACCACAGCCTTCAGTATGGACTACACCTCAATATAAAGAAAACAAAAATCCTTACAACTAGACCAATAAGCAACATCATGATAAACGGAGAAAAGATTGAAGTTATCAAGGATTTCATTTTACTTGGATCCACACTCAACACCCACAGAAGCAGCAGTCAATAAATCAAAAGATGCATTTCATTGGGCACATCTGCTGCAAAAGATCTCTTTAAAGTGTTGAAAAGCAAAGCTATCACCTTGAAGACTAAGGTGCACCTGACCCAAGCCATGGTATTTTCAGTCTCATCATATGCATGTGAAAGCTGGACAATGAATAAGGAAGATCGAAGAAGAATTGACGCCTTTGAATTGTGGTGTTGGCAAAGAATATTGAATAAACCATGGACTGCCAAAGAACGAAAAAAATCCGTCTTGGAAAAAGTACAACCAGAATGCTCTTTAGAAGTAAGGATGGCGAGACTACGTCTTACATACTTTGGACATGTTGTCAAGAGGGATCAGTCCCTGGAGAAGGACATCAGGCTTGGTAAAGTACACGGTTAGCAAAAAAGGGGAAAACCCTCAAAGAGATGGATTGACACAGTGGCTACAACAATGGGCTCAAGTGTAACAATGATTGTGAGCATGGCGCAGGACCGGGCAGTGTTTCCTTCTGTGGTGCATAGGATCACTATGAGTCAGAACCAACTGGACAGCAGCTAACAACAACAACAACAAGTAAAGGGAGATAGTATTTAAATCAGACTATTCCAGATCGTGATAAGCACTCCTGAAGAAACAAAAATACAGTGATGTGATGGAAAGTGATCAGCGTAGGGATGGGAGGACTCCTTTGGGCACACAGGGAGAGACTGGACACACAGAGGCCAGGGAGGATGCTGGTGCACTATCCACACTTGTGTGATTGAAGCTTGGGCCCAGATAGTAGGAAAGTCCAGGTGGTGGGAGGAAGAGAGGAACTGGGAGGAGATTTCAAAGGCAGACTGGCCAGCACTTGGTGAACAATTACATTTGGGGACTTAAGAAGAGGTACCACTGCCTGCCATTCAGTGTGTTGTACTGTGATGCTGTTTTAGTTATCTAGTGCTGCTATAACAGAAGTATCACAAGTAGATGGCTTTAACAAAGAGAAATTTATTCTCTCATAGTCTAGGACGCTAGAAGTCCAAATTCTGGGTGCAAGCTCCAGGGGAGGGTTTTCTCTCTCTGTCAGCTCTGGAGGAAGGTCCTTGTCATCGATCTTCCCTGATCAAGGAGCTTCTCAGTGCAGTGTACCTGGATCCAAAGGATGTACAATTCTTCTGGCTCTTGTTTCTTGGTGGTATGAGGTCTCCTTGTTTCTCTGCTCGCTTCACTCTTTTGTATCTCAAAAGAGATTTACTTAAGACACAACCTAGTCTTGTAAATTGAGTCCTGCCTCATGAACATAACTGCCTCTGATCATGCCTCATTAACATCATAGACGAAGGATATACAACACATAGGATAACCACATCAGATCACAAAATGAAGGATGATCACATAATACTGGGAAATTGAGAATCATGGCCCAACCGACTTGACACATATTTTGGGGAGACACGATTCAATCCATGACAGGTGGCTTGCATGTTGCTGTCATGCTGGAAGCTATGCCACCTGTACTTCAAATACCAGCAGGGTCACCCATGGTGGACAGGTTTCAGCAGAGCTTCCAGACTCAGACAGACTAGTTAGAAAGGCCTGACAATCTACTTCTGACAATTAGCTAATGAAACCCTATGCATCACAGCAAGTTATTATCCAATATAGTGCTGGAAGATGAGCCTCCTAGGTTGGAAGGTGCTCAAAATACACAGTGGCAATCACAATGGACTCAATATCACTGGTGATCATGGGGATGGTGCAAAACTATTATTTCATTCCATTGTGCATGGGGTCATCATGTGACAGCGCCAGCTCGACAGCAACTAACAACAAGAAGAGGTAGAAGATAAAGATGACTCCCTGGATGAGCCCAACTGGTTGTGGCAGAATAGAGTTGACTATTATGAAATTAATCAGGGGTAGTGACAATTGCAGCTGCTGTGACAGAAGTGGTATCTTGACTATTGTTGTCGTGTGCCATTGAGTCAATTCCAACTCATAGCGACCCTATAGGACAGAGTAGAACTGCCACATAGGGTTTCCAAGGAATGGCTGGTGGATTCAAACGCTGATCTTTTGGTTAACAGCCTGAGCTCTTAACCACTTCACCACCTTTACTAGAACAGATTAATTCAGCCTCTGATAACACAGAATGTGGCTACTGATCTGGTGAATGTATTCTTTACATACTCTTCATGAAGGAGGATTAGAAGCAGTTCACATTCACCTCTGGTGGATGACAGGCCGCACAGACACCCACACACACCACACACACACAAATGAGTGCAGGTGTAACTGGTGAAATCTGCATTAGCTCTATGGATTGCACCAACATCAAATCACTGGTCTTGATACTGCACTATTGTTATGCAAAATATTAATAATTGAGGAGTTTGGGTGAAGGATGAACAAGACCTCTCTGTACATTTCTTTACAACTCCCTGTGACCCTAGAATTATTTCCAAGTAAAAAGGCACTCCTTTTAAAAACTTGTGAGTGGCCATCTGTCTTAGTCATCTAGTGCTGCCATAACAGAAATACCACAAGTGGATGGCTTTAACAAAGAAAAGTTTATTTCCTCACTGTAAAGTAGGCTAAAAGTCCAAATTCAGGGCTTCAGCTCCAGGGGAAGGCTTTATCCTTCTGATGGCCTTCTTATCACTCTTCCCCTGAACTAGGAGCTTCTCCACACAGGGACTCAGGGTCTAAAGGATGCACTCTGCTCTTGGCACTGCTTTCTTCGTGGTATGAGGTCCTCCTGTCTCTCTACTCATTTCTCTCTTTTATATCTCAAGAGATTGCCTCAAGACACAATCCAATCTTGCAGATTGAGTCCTGTCTCACTAACAAAACTGCTGCCCATCGTCCCTCATTAACATCATAGAGGCACAATTTACAACATACAGGAAAATCACACAATGCCAGGAATCATGGCCCAGCCAAACTGATACACATATTTTTGGGGGGACATATCTCAAGCCATGACACCATCTAAGATACAACTATTGGTCTCTACTCTCCAGGAGCAAAAGAGAAAGAAGGAAACCAAACACTCACAGAAGAAATTAGTTTACAGGACAAACAGTCTACACAAACCACAGCCTCATCTACCCTGAGACCAGAACAACTAGATGGTGCCCATCTACCACTACCAACCATTCTAATCAGGGCCACAATAGATGGATCCGGACAGAATGGGAGAAAAATGTGGAACAGAATCTCAAATTCCTAAAAACAAAACAAAACCAGACACTGGACTGGTTGACACTGGAGGAATCCCAGACGTTATTACCGTGAGATACTCTTCAAACCTTGAACCGAAACTAACCCCTGAGGTCACCTGGTAGCTAAATAAAAAATCGGCTCAAAAAATAATGAATATCATCCATAAGTACTGTGATCCTTTAAAAAATCACCTATATGAGACCACAGAGTCAACAATTACTTTAAAACAAAGATGAGGATGTAAGGGGGCAGAGAAACTAGATGAATGGAAACAGAATAACCAGAACCAAAATAACATGAAAGTTGATGCATTGCCAAGAATGTAATCAATGTCACTGAACAGCCTGTGTAGAAATTGTTGAATGGGAACCTAAACTGCTGTGTAAACCTTCACCAAAACACAGTAAAATTTTAATTTAAAAAAAAAAAAAAGAAAAGGCACTCCTTAAATATAAGGGACAGGTTAAATATCAGAATTTTCATTAACAACTTTATTGAGATGTCAGAGAATACACAAATCACTCATTTAAAATGTGTACAATTCAATGATTTTTAGAATGTTCGCAGAGTTCTGCAACAATAACCACAATCAAGTTTAAAACATTTTCATCACCCCAAAAAGAAAACTTGTACCCATTAGGTATCACTCTCCAATCGCCACATCCCTCCCAGGCCTAGGCAACTATAAATGTACCAAGTCACTCTCCCCCTGACTTGGGGGCAGACATTGCCCACCTCCTTGAACCTGCTGACACCTCAGCGTTCTCTGTGCGCCCGCTGGTGGACCTGCGCTCAACAGACCCAGCTCTTGTCTACGTCAGGGATTTGCTGAGGAAAATTGCTGAGTTTATCACAAAATCATGTAAGAAAACGGGATGAAAATAACTCCAAACTCACAGAGAAAGCATTAGTTCTTTTTTATTTTTAACCAAATATCTTTAGCAACTTTCAATTCCCACGCACATGTCCCTCAAAGATGAAGTGATTTTTATTACTTAGCACTAAATGGCCCAGACTTTACCTCAGGACACCACACCACATGAGCAGAGCGTGGCCCACCTGTGACCTGTCAGCCCACGGTACCTGCCTCTCCTCTCCCCCTCCATCCCATAGCTGCCCAGTCATCCACATCCAGGCCTGGACTCCCAGGAAAGCAGCCCAGGAAGGGGGTCAGGAGCTGCTCTGCGGAACTTCTCTCCCTAACTCAGTGGCTCTTGACTTGATTTGCGTCAGCTTTTCAATTTCTGCACAACTGAAAGCAGGCCACTAAAAATATTGAATATACCTTGGACTGTCAAAAGAACAAACAAATCAGTCTTAGAAGGAATACAATCAGAATGTTCCTTAGAAGCAAGAATGACAAGACTTCAACTCGCTTACTTTGGACACATCATTAGGGAAGACCAGTCACAAGAAAAGGACATTATGTTTGGAAAAGTAGTTGTTAGGTGCCATCGAGTCACCTCCGACTCATGGTGAGCTTATGTATAACAGAAGGAGACCATGCCTTCTCCTGTGCCATCCTCATAGTCATTGCTGTGTTTGATCCCTTGTTGCAGCCACTGTGTCAATCCATCTTGTTGAGGGTCTTCCTCTTTTCTGTTGACCTCCACTGCACCAAGCATGACGTCCTTCTCCAGAGATTGGTCCTTCCTGATAACATGCCCAAAGTAAGAGAGACAAAGTCTTGCCTTCCTCACTTCTAAGAAGGATTCTGGCTGTACTTCTTCCAAGACAGACTTGTCTGTTCTTCTGGCAATTCAGAAAGTAGAAGGTCACTGAAAACAAGGGAAACCCTCAATGACATGGATTGACACAATAACTTCAACAATGGACTCAAGCATACCAACAACCGTGAAGATGGCACAGGACGGGGCAACACTTCATCCTCTTATACACAAGATCACCATGAGTTGGAGCCAACGCAACAGCAACTAACAACAACAAAAAAAATTGAACTTCTCTATTAGTCACAATTCTCCAGAGAAATAAAACCAATAGAAGTATACATATGAAAGCACAGATGGATTTATTTCAAGGAATTGCCTCACCCAATTGTGGGGCCTGGCAAGTCCAAATTCCATAGGTCTGGTGGCTGGCTGGAAACTCCAGCATTCTTGAGTCAGAAATCCATATGGCAGGTGGTGGGCTAGAAAATCTGGCAGGATTTCCATGTTACAGTCTTGAGGCAGAATTCCTTCATCTTCAGGAAACTTCAGTTTTTAGTTTGTTGACCTTCCGCTGATTGGGTGAGTCCCACCAACATTATCAAGGGTCATCTCCTTTACTCAAAGCCAACTGATTGTAAATGTTCCAGTTGCCATCTAGTCAATTCCTACTCATGGCAACCTCATGTGTGCAGAGTAGAACTGTGCTCCATAGGGTTTTCAATGACTGTGACATTCCAGACACAGATTGCCAGCCCTTTCTTCTGAAGCACTTCTGGGTGTGTTTGAACTGCCAACCTTTCAGCTAATAGCCACATGCTTAACCATTTTTGCCACTTAGGGACTCTTGATGGTAAATGTTAATCACACGCAAATACCTTTGTAGCAACGTCTAGACTAGGTTCAGGAGATTGCCAGGCATTTCTTCCTAGTTGCTTAACAAACCCTTTTTGGCATTTCTATATTTAACTTTGGTTTTGATTCTTATCTCCATGAGGAGAGAGAGCAGAGAATCACAGAACATGGAAGGAGTCTTGCTGTTGTTGTTGTTTGCCTTCTAGCCAATTCTGACTCATAGCAACCTTATATGACACAGAAGAACTGCCCCGTAGGGTTTTCTATGCTGTAATCTGTACGGGAGGAGATTACCAGGTCTTTCTCCCATGGAGCAGCTGGTAGGTTTGAACCACAGACCTTTCAGTTAGCAGCTGAGAACTTAACCACTGCACCACAGGCCGTCAATTTGGACTAGATCCTAGTTCTGTGCTTCTTCCCCCTGAGGAACACACTGGGGTCCAGGAAGTTTAAATGCTGCCTGAGACCCCACACTGGTTAGAGGGTTTGCTTGTTTCTTTGTTTACCGGGTGCTTTTTATTTTTGTTTTACTCCTCTGGTCATAATTCTTCACAATGCTGTACTGGGGAGGCAGTGGAGCTTCATAAACTCTATGGGCCAGCTCACTTTACTTCTCCTCTAAGTTCTTATTGCAATCTGGGTGAAGTCCATTAGGTTCAAATGATGTATTTACTTGACTGTCTATTCCAAGAGACGATGGCAGTTCAGTGGTAGAATTCTCACCTTCCATGTAGGAGACCCAGGTAGATTCCCTCCAATGCACCTCATGAGCAGCCACCTCCCGTTTGTCAGTGGAGGCTTGGGTATTGCTGTGACGCTGAACAGCCTTCAGTGGAGCTTCCAGACCAAGACAGATTAGGAAGAAAGGCCTGGCGATCTATTTCCAAAAATCAGCCAATGGAAAACCCTATGGATCACAATGGTCCAATGTGCAACCGATCATGGGGATGTCGCAGGGCCAGGCAGCATTTCATTCCGTTGTGCATGGGGTCATCAGGAGACTGGAACACTTATACATTGTTGGTGGGAATGTAAAATGGTACAACCACTTTGGAAATCGACTTAAAGCTTCCATCAAAAGCTAGAAATAGAAGTACCACATGATCCTACAATCCCGCTCCTTGGAACATATCCTAGAGAAATAAGAACCATCGCACAAATAGATACATGCACACCCATGTTCATTGCAGCACTGTTCATGACAGCAAAAAGATGGAAACACCTAGGTGCCCACCGACGGATGAATGGATAAACAAATTATGGTATATTCACACTACGGAATACTATGCAATGATAAAGAACAACGATGAATCTGTGAAACATAACATGGAGGACTCTGGAGGTCGTTATGCTGAGTGAATTTAGTCAGTCACAAAAGGATAAATATTGTATAAGACCACTATTGTAAGAACTCAAGAAAAGGTTTAAACACAGAAGAAAACATTCTTTTATGGTTACGAGGGTGGGGAGGGAGGGAGAAGGTTATTCACTAACTAGATAGTAGACAAGAATTATCTTAGGTGAAGGGAAGGACAGCACACACTACAGGGGAAGTCAGCACAACTGGACTAAACCAAAGCTAAGAAGTTTCCTGAATACAATCAAACACTTTGAGGGAGAGAGTAGGGGTAGGGGTCTGGGGACCATGCTTTCAGGGGACATCTAGGTCAACTGGCACAGCAAAGTTTATTAAGAAAATGTTCTGCATCCTACTTTGGTGAGTGGTGTCTGGGGTCTTAAAAGCTAGCAAGCAGCCATCTAAGATGCGTCAATTGGTCCCAACCACCTGGAGTAAAGGAGAATGAAGAACATCAAAGACACAGACACAAGGAAAGTAGTAGCCCAAGAGACAGAAAGGGCCACATAAACCAGAGACTTCATCAGCCTGAGACCAGAACAACTAGATGGTGCCCGGCTACCATCAATGACCACCCTTACAGGGAACACAACAGAGAGTCCCTGATGGAGCAGAAGAAAGGTAGGGTGCAGAACTCAAATTCTAGGGAAAAGACCAGACTTAATGGTCTGACTGAGACTGGAAGAACCTCGGAAAGCATGGCCCCCGGATTCTCTATCAGCCCACAACTAAAACAATTTCTGAGGCCAACTCTTCAGACAAAGATTGGATTGGACTGGACTGTGGGACACAAAATGATACTCATGAAGAGTGTGCTTCTTAGCTCAAGTAGATACATGAGACTAAATGGGCAGCTTCTGTCCGGAGGTGAGATGAGAAGGCAGAGAGGGTCAGGAGCTGGTTGAATGGACATGGGAAATCAGGGGTGGAAAGGAGGAGTGTGCTGTTACAGCACAGGAAGAGTAATTAGGGTCACATAACAATACATGTATAAATTTTTGTATAAGAGATTAACTTGAATTGTAAACTTTCACTTAAACTACAACAATTAAAAAATAATAAAAAATAAAAGACTATTTTTTTTAAAAAAGGGCACTCCTTAAATATAAGGGACAAGTTAAACGTTGGAATTTTCATGTAACAACTTTATTGAGATATCAGTCACAGAATACACAATTCACTCATTTAAATGTGTACAATTCAATGGTTCTTGTACGTTCACAGTTCTGCAACATCACTACAATAAGGTTTAGAATATTTTCGTTACCCCAGAAAGAAAACTTGTACCCATTAGGTATCACCCTCCATTCCCCACATTCCTCCCAGGCCTAGGCAACCACTAATCTACTTTCTGTCTCAATAGATTTACCTATTTTGGACATTTTATATAAATGGAATCATACAATGTGTAGCCTTTTACAGCTGGCTTCTTTCACGTAGCATAATGTTTTCAAAGATCATCCGTGTTGTAGCATATGTCACTACTTCACTCCGTTTTATGGCTGAATAATATTCCACTGTATGGATAGACCACATTTGTTTATCTATTCATCAGTGGATGGACATTTGCGTTGTTTCCACCTTCTGGCTATTATGAATAGTACTGCTATGAATAATCGTGTACAAGTTTTTGTCTGAGTGCTGTACACTGTTAGTACACTTTTCTCAACAGTTGGCTTTATTCTGCAGTGATTTCATTGATATATATTCCTAAATAGTTGAGTTTCAAATGTATTATTATTAGAATTATCTTTTTATTATTTTTAAATAGATAGTATGTCACGGGTCAGGTTCCCCAGTGTTATGGATTGAATTGCGTCCCCCTAATGTTGAAGTCCTAACCCTTAACCATTGCATCATTAGGGCTCACTTCCACAGGTATGGGGGTTAGAATTTCAGCACATATTTTGGGGGGCACAATTCAACCCATAAGAGATGGATCACGTTAATTACTTCCTGATTCCTCACAACAACCCTGTCACTTAAGTTTGTTTTCCCATTTGACAGAGGAGGAACCTGAGCAGTGAGGTGACTTGTTCAAACTCCTGCTGTCAGTTGGTGATGGGGCTGAGAGCTGAGCCCACTTCTCCCCGTCCCCACACTGTGAAACTCCCATGTTGTTCTTCTTAGGTGTCATCTAGTCAATTCTGACTCATGATGACACCATGTGACAGAGTAGAACTGCCCCATAGGGTTTCCAAGGCTGTAATCTTTACAGAAGCAGATTGCCACATCTTTCTCCCATGGAGCAGCTGGTGGGTTTGAACCTCAGACCTTTCGGTTAGCAGCCTGGTGCTTAAACATTGTGTCACACCCATGGAGTAGTTATATCCTGTTCACATGAAGAGCTGTTGACTCAGGAATCCCCCTCGAGTGTCCCTTCCCAGGGCAGCCCTGGGCCCTCCAGCCAGACCTGGGCTCTGGGCGAGTCCTCACTGGCGGACCCTGATCTCTGAGTACTCAGTGGTGCTAGTGACTTCCTGGCCCTGAGGCTCCCGGGGCCTCAGCCCATGGAAGACGAGGGAGGCGTACTGGTATTCCTGCACTTCTCCAGAGTGGAGGGGGCCAGTCTGGAGGGGTGGGCTGTCTGGGGGGGTGGGCTGTCTCGGAAGCTGCCTCACCAGGACTCCTGCCGGTGACCCTGAGTGGAGGGAGGAGAGGGGATCAAAGTAGGTTAACGGGGCCAGGAGAAGGAGGCAGGCTCTACAAGCAAACCTGGAAACCGAGCATTTGGTCTTTGATCCATTCATTCCACAAACATTTGCCAGACCCTTATTCATTCAACAAACATTTAAGAGTAATAATGCCTGGCTAACGAGTCCTGGGGGACACTGGTGGCGCGGTAGTTAGCTCAGTCTGCTAACCGAAAGATCGGCAGTTCGAATCCAGCAGCTGCTCCTTGGAAACCCTATGGGGCATTTCTACTCTGTCCTATAGGGTCACTATGAGTCGGAATCAGCACAATGGCAACGGGTAATGAGCCCTGGTGGCACAATGGTTAAGTGCTCGGCTGCTAACCCAAAGGTAGGCAGTTGGAACCCACCCCCCACCCCACAGCAGTTCCAAGGGAGAAAGATGTGGCAATCTGTTTCTGTAAAGATTACGGCCTAGGAAACCCTATGGGGCAGTTCTACTCTGTCACATGGGGTCACTATGAGTCAGAATCAAGTCAACAGCACACAACAACAATGCCTGGCCCTTGATGATGGATTGCCAGTCTCATAAAATCTTCCCAAACACCCAGTGGGGAGGTACTGTTGTTGCTGTTAGTTGCCGTTGAGTCATTTCTGACTCATGGCGACCCCATGGTGCAGAGTAGAACGGCTCCATGGGGTTTTCAAGGCTGAGACCTTTCGGAAACAGATCACCAGGCCTGTCTTCCAAGGCACCTCTGGGTGGGTTCAAACTGCCAACCTTTTGGCTAGTAGTCAAACATTTAACCGTTTGTGCCACTCAGGGACTCCTGGGAAGGTGCTATTATCCACGTCCGTCAGATGGAGAAGCTGAGGCTGAGAGGCTAAGTAAATATCCCAAAATCACACATTGAATTAGTGGTGAGGCCTAGATTCACGCCCAGGGTTCTCTAACTCCAGCACCCACTGTCTTATTGAATAGCTCCCCTGTGCCAGGCCCTGGATGTTCAGTGAGGAATTAAGCAGACACCATACCTGACCTCACCCAGCTTCCAGTGTACGGGGTGGGGGGGCAGACATGAAGCCAGTAGTCAATGAAATTACTATCTAATTGCATATTGTGGTAGGATGCACAAGAATGGAATGATATGATGAGGACAGAGATTTGCTCAGACCTGGACACTACCCTAAGGAGCCCTGGTGGTGCAGTGGTTAAGCACTTGAACCGTTCGAACCCACCAGCTGCTGCATGGGAGAATGATGTGGCAGTCTGCTTCTGTACAGAATACAGCCTCGGAAACCCTTTGGGGCAGTTCTACTCGGTCATATGGGGTTGTTATGAGTCAGAATCAACTCAACGGCAATGGGTTTGGTTTCTTGGGACCCTGCCCTCAGGGAGCTCTCGGTATTTCACAGGTTCAGGCATGTGGATGCAACTGTGAAATTATGTTACCAAAAAAACCAGACCCATTGTTGTCAGGGATTTCTGACTCATAGTGACCCCATATGGTAGAGTAGAACTGCCCCATAGGGTTTCCTAGGCTGTAATCTTTACAGGAGCTTTTTCTCCTGTGAAGCCATTGGGTGGATTCAAACTGCCAACCTTTAGGTTAATAGCCAAGCTTTAACTGTTGCACGAGCAGGGCTCATAGAACATGCAAAGTCACAAAAAGTCACTAGCTGGCTGGGAGCATTGAGGTGTGTCTGTGGTTGGGCCACAGTGTGGGAGAAGAGTGGGTGGGAGACAGGGAGAGGGGAAGATGGGACACCTCTACAGTCAGACCCTGCCAGGCCTTGATGGGAATTAAAAAGTTTGGACTTGATTCTCTAGGCAATAGGGAGGACCCTGAGGTGTGCAAGCTCAGGGGCAAGTGGGTGTGCGGTAAAGAATTGGTGTCAGAAGTGACGGTGGTCTTGGGTCCCCCAAATTTGCAGTTGGTGTCAGAAGTGAGGGTGGTCTCGGGGTCCCCCAAAATTGCAACTGATAGCAGAAGTGAGAGTGGTCTTGGGTCCCTCAAATTTGCAACTGGTGTCAGAAGTGAGGGTGGTCTTGGGGTCCCCAAATTTTCAGTTGGTGTCAGAAGTGAGGGTGGTCTTGGATCCCCTAAATTTGCAGTTGGTGTCAGAAATTAAGATGGACTTGAGGTCCCCCAAATTTGCAATTGGTGTCAGAAGTGAGGGTGGTCTTGGGGACTCTTGAACTTTGTAGTTGACAATAATTATTTTGGGGAGATCCCTCTGGCATTTTGTCTGTGGGAAGCAGGAAGAAAGTGGGCCAGGTGTCCAGACAGAAATGAAGAGGTGGGGAGACAAGAAGGGCCTAGCTGGAGCTGAACAGGTCTTGGTGATCCTCCAGCTTTGGGAGACATGACAGAAGGCAGAGGGAGGTGACTCCTGGGTCACTGGACAGGGTGACCAGGTTGATGGGGACCCAGGAGAAAAAGCTTATTGGGGCAAGATGATAACCTAAGTCATCAGAGGAGCCTGGTGACCATCATCCCGGGGAGGTAACCAGATGGGACGTCGATGGACAGAGGATGCATCACTCACCCACGCAATGGTGACAGGGGGCATCCGATCCTCCAGCTGCTGTCTTGGTTTTCTTCCTCCTTAAGGTCTTCGCCCTGAAAGAGGAGCCCAGGACCTTCAGGAGACTGGCTCAGGGGTTGGGGTAGGACTACTGCCCCCTGCTTAAGAGGCCAGAAGGTCTAACCCAGGCGGGGAAGGGCATGGGCGCCATGTCTAGCCTGATGACTTTTATTAGCAGAACACGAGCCCCCTCCTGGAAGGAGTTCCTGGGTGGCACAAACAGTTCAGCACTCAACTGCTAACCAAAAGCTGGCAGTTCGAACACACTCAGAGGTAACTCAGAAGAAAGGCCTGGCCATCTATTTCCAAAAAATCAGTCACTGAAAACCCCATGGAGCACAGTTCTACTCTGACACACATAGGGCCGCCATGAGTTGGAATCAATCCGACCTCAACTAGTTTGGTTTTTGGTTCTCAAGTTCCTAGGTCCCCGGATAGCACAAATGGTTTGTGCTCAGCTACTAACAGAAAGATTGATGGTTCAGATCTACCCCTCTACACCATGGAGGAAGGTCCTGGCGATCTACTTCCAAAAAATCAGTCACTGAAAACCCTATGGAGTGCAGTTCTACTCTGATACACATGGAGTCACCAGGAGTTGGAATCGACTCTGCAGAAACTGGTTTTCTGAATCTCTGGCCCAAGACCCAATTCTCACAGCAACCACTGCCCCATTCAGATTCCTCCACCTGGGATTCTCGGGGAATCCAAGGCCCACACTCCCTCCCCCCACCCCCCAAGGGAGGACACTCACATGAGGAAGATGAGGCAGGGACAGAGGAAGAGCGTGGAGGCGACACCAGCTCCCAGGATGGCCGCCTGAAGAAATCCTCCCTCACACTGGGGTTTCCCTGCTGACAAGTGGGATTTAGGGTGACTTTCCTCTGAGCCCCAGGACCCTCGAGCCCCCTCCTCCCACAGAACACGAGCTCTCCTTTTCCTCAGTCAGCCCCCAGCCCTCCAACCCCAAACACACCCCTTCCCTTCAGCCCCAGCGACTCTGCCCCCAAGTTCTTCTAGAATCGACACTCCTTCCCCCCAAGCCTCAGCCCCTAGCTGACCCCCGACCTGGCAGCAGCAGGACAATCACGCTGTGGGCGCCGTGGTCGTTCCGGGCCTCGCAGCCGATTCCGAGGCCGGGACTGAGCCCAGCGCGGAGGCTCAGGGAGCTGTTGGCCCAGGGCCCCGCGGAGCGGGAGGTGACCATGGCCGAGGAGTTGCTGCTGTTTCCCTCCATCAGGTGGTCCCCAACCCGCCAGTGCAGGGAGGGGGCGGGCCAGGCTCGGGCGGAGCAGCTGCAGCGCAGATCCTGGGCCTCCCAGGAGCAGGAGGGGCTGAACAGCTGGGGGGCGTCTGTGCGGAGGGAGGGGAGAGCTCAGAGGTGGCCTCTCCCACCCAGGACCCGGACGTCCTGCCTCCTGGGGCCCCCACACTCCCAGAGCGCGGAGAAGCGCAGAGAGACCCTGCGGCGGCCCAGCCGGTTTTCAGCTCGGCAGGTGACCTCCCCTTCGTCATCCTTCTGAACCCGAGGCGGCTCCAGGACCCCGGTGTCCGAGGGCTGCGAGGGGCTCACGAGGCGGCTCCCCCGAGTCCAGTTCCGAGTGGCGGGGAGCGGGGGTGGTTGCTGTCAGTGACACGGACAAGGTGCAGGGATTCCCCTTCCAGGACTGGAAGAGATGAGCTGTTCCCCAGATATTCTAGATATTTCAGTTCTGGGGGCAGCGAGAGAGAGACAAAGAGACACACAGAGAGGCAGAGAAAGATAGAGACAGAAAGGCAGAGAGAGGGAGATGCAGAGAGACACACAGAGAGACAGACAGAGATACAGAGACAGAGAGAGCTGACCCCAGGCCTGGGGCTCTGAAGCCCTATCTCTTTCTCTCCATCTATTGTATTTTTACTTACTTATTTATTTATTTTTGGATAGGGGAGAGGGATCTCCACAGGTAATTTTTTAAAGCAGCGTTATTGAGATATAATTCAGATAACATACAATTTTTTTTTTTTTGGTATTTTTTGGTAAATTCAGCCATGCAATAACTTGTTGCCATGGAGTCCATTCCAACTCCTGGCGACCCCGTGTGTTACAGGGTAGAACTGTGCTCCATGAGGTTATCTTGGCTATCATCTTTACAGAAGGAGGTTGCCAGGCGTTTCTTCCACAGTGCCACTGGGTGGGTTTGAACTGCCAACCTTTAGGTTAGTAATCGAACGCAATCCATTTGTGCCACCCAGAGACCTTACCACCCGCTGAAAGTGTACAACTCAACAGTTTTTAGTCTATTCACAGAGTTGGGCAACTGTCACCACAATCAACTGTAGCACGTTTTCAACACCCTAAAAAGAAACCCCGTGCCTATTAAGCGATCACTTCCCATTTCCACCCCAACCTCATCAGCACTGAAAACCAGCAGTCATTGTGACCCCAGTGTGTCAGAGTAGAGCTGTGCTCCACAGGGCTCTCAATGGCTGATTTTCAGAAGTACAGCATCATGCCTTTCTTCCTTGACACCTCTGGGTGGACTTGAACCACCAACCTTTCGGTCAGCAGCTGAATGTGTCAACTGTTTGCACCACCAAGGGACTGCCCTGGTTAACGGTCCCTCCTGAGAACAGGCAGCCTCCCCATCCAACAATTCTCTGATCTTCTATCCGATCTCACCACCTTTTCATCCCACTTCCCACACTTTTTCTCTGGCCTTGTTTACTCTCGTCCCTATAAAGGAAAAATACTTTTTTTTAACTCCTGAGACGTTGGTGGATTTCTGAGAGTTCTCCCTATTGCAATAGTTCTTCCTCCCTATCAAAGTCTGGACCTGCATGATTTTTTTTATTGTGGTGAACACGCACACAGCAAAGCACACGCCATCTCAGCCATTTCCACATGCGCAGTTCAGCGTCACTGGTTACATTCTTCAAGTCGTGCAGCCATTGTCACTGTCCTTCTCCGAACATTCCACCACCACTGACATACACTCAACGCCCCTAACGTTGCTGTTGCCGTGGAGTCCCTTCTAACTGATGGCGACCCCACGTGTGCAGAGTAGAACTGCCCCATAGGGTTTTCAAGGCTGTGACTTTTCAGAAGCAGATCGCCAGGCCTGTCTTCGGGGCACCTGTGGGCGAGTCCGAATCGCCAAACTTTGGCTGGTAGTCGAGCGCTTAAGTGTTTTTGCCCCCCAGGGACTCCTGCCCCCTAATGGGTCTGCGTTTTATCTGACAGCTTCCAGACCCTGGCTTGGCTCCGTGATATCGGAGTCCTGCTCCCATCACAGTTATGGGGAAGGGGCCTCCTGTCCTATCTGTGCAGTTTCCTCGGAGCAAGCTGATGGTCAGGTTCTGGGGTGCATCTGGCACAGAGGGATGGGGTGAGGGATGGAGTTAGAGCAGCCCCGTCCCCCGGGAGCTACAGAAACAGGAAGTCAAGGAGGCCGGTGTCCTTTCTGCAACTCTGCCCAACAACCCATGACCCCAGGAAGCAGGCGCCATTTCCCCGTCTCCCTTCCCCCATGAGCACTCACAGGAGACATTGAGTGTGACGGTCCTCTCTGTGGTCACCCTAGCTCCGGGGAGGGTCACCCGGCAGGTGAGGTTGGTGCCATGGTCCTGGGGGCTGGGGGTCAGCGTGATCACTGAGGAGTCATAGGCCTCAGAGTGGGATCCCTGGGACCTGAGGGCAGAGCCTGTCCAGAAGAAGGTGAGGGGTGTCCCCTTGTCACAGGCCCAGGGCACAGAGCACGTCACATGGCTGCGGCGGCCAGACTCCAGGAACCCCATGATGATGTTGGGGACATTTGTCAGTGCTGGGAGGAGAGAGGAGGAGAAAGTTCTGGAACTAAAGAGCGGTGATGGCCGTAGAGCATTGTGAACGTACTTGTTGTTAGCTGCCATCAGCCCCAACTCATGGCAACCCCCGGCACAATGGGATCAGACCATTGTGATCCATACGGTTTTCACTGGCTGATTTTTGGAGTAGATCTCCAGGCCTTTCTTCCTAGTCCATCTTAGTCTGGAAGCTCCTCTGAAACCTGTTCAGCATCATAGGGACACACAGGTCTCCACTGACAGATGGGTGGTGGCTGTACATGAGATACATAGGTCACAAATTGAACCCAGGTCTCCCGCATGAAAGGCGAGAATTCTACCACTGAACCGCCACCATCCCCTTTGAAGGTACGTGTTGTTGTTAGTTGCTGTCAAGTCAGTTCCAACTCATGGCAACCCCATGTGTGCAGAGTAGAACTGCTCCATAGGGTTTTCAAGGCTGTGACATTTCAGAAGCAGATCACCAGGCCTTTCCTCTGAGGCACCTCTGGATGGATTTGAACTACCAACCTTTCAGCTAGTAGTTGAGTGCTTAACCATTTCCACCACCCAGGAACTAAATGCCACTGAATTGTACAATTTAAAATAGTTAAAATGGTACATTTTATGTTATGTGTCTTTTACCACAATAAAAAAGATTAAAAAAAAAACATTAAACAACTTTCAGAAAAGGAGGGTGAGAATGGCTGCACAACTCGAAGAATGTCATCAATGTCACTGAATTGTACATGTGAAAATTGTTGAATGGGTGTATATTCTGCTGTATATATTCTCAACAATAACAACAAAAATTAAAAATAAGGGGAAAAAAAGTATTGCAACAGAGACACAGGACCCCAATGTGTGCCCCTGAGAGAGGCTTCTACCCACTCTTGAACCAACCATGCTCCACCATCCCCCCTGTAAAGATGGGGAGCAAAGAATTCCCTGTCCCTTGCGTCGCTACCTTGTGACCATTCCATACCTGTCACATTCACCGTGAGCTTTTTCTTGTAATTGAACTTCCTCCATCCTTTCTCCATCCGTAAGACGTATTCCCCACTGTCCTCCTTCTGGGCACCTGTGATGTGCAGGGAGCAGTTGTTGGCCTGGGGGTCCCCGAGGAGCTGGAATCGGCCTTTGGTCTCCCTTCTTACATCTCTCTGTGGATTGTTTGTGGCCACTGGAACATCCCGTTTGTGATCGATGTTACTGGCCGCTTTCCGGAACCAGTAGATGAAAACTGGGTCAAAATGGTCCCAGCCACTTGGAGGGTAGGAGAAGGTGCAGGGTATGAAGACACACAGGCCCTCTTGCACCGTCACGGAATTTTGTACCTGTAGCTGGTAACCGTCATCCAGATCCTGGGACCCTGCCTGGGACCCCCAGCCCCCAACGCACTCGACCCCCCACAACAGGGGCAGCAGCAGCAGCGGCGGCGGCGGCATCTCTGCAGTTGGAGGAGCTGGACCTGGCACCCTCTGGCTTCTACGTCCCTCTGTCTTTCTGGGAAGGAAGCTCTGACAGGAAGCCTCAGGCAGGGAGGGGAAGGGACTGTTCACAGAAGAGGAAGCTCAACAGCCCAAGGTTGCTGGGAGATTGCCTGCTTCTTCCTACTTCTCCTCCGCAGATGGAGGCAACAAGGCAGAGAGGTGAGGAACTTGCCTGAGACAAGCAAGGGGCCCCCTGGGCCAGGCCCTTGGAGAGGGGAGCCCCAGGAGTGGGGCACTCATGGGAAACAGGTGATGTCTTAGTTTCCTAAAAGGCCCCAGGTAACGCAAATGATTTGCATTTGACTACTGTCTTAGTCATCTAGTGCTGCTCTAACAGAAATACCACAAGTGGTTGGCTTTAACAAAGAGAAGTTTATTCTCTCACAGTCCAGTAGGCTAGAAGTCCAAATTCAGGGCATCAGCTCCAGGGGAACACTTTCTCCATCGGCTCTGGAGGAAGATCCACGTCATCAATCTTCCCTTGGTCTGGGAGCTTCTCTGCACAGGAACCTCAGGTCCAAAGGATGCGCTCTGCTCCCAACACTGCTTTCTTGGTGGTATGAGGTTCCCTTGTCTCTCTGCTCGCTTCTCTCTTATATCTCAAAAGAGATTGGCTTAAGACCCTATCCAATCTTGTAGACCTCATCAGTAAAACTGCCACTAATCCATCTTATTACATCATAGTGATAGAGTTTACAACACATAAGGAAATCACATCAGATTACAAAATGGTACACAATTATACAATACTGGGAATCATGACCCAGCCAAGTTGACAGATATTTTTAGGGGACACAATTCAATCCATGACAACTACTAACCTAAATGTTGGCGGTTTGAACCCACCCAGTGGCACCACAGAAGAAAGGCCTGGTGGTCTGCTTCCATAAGATTACAGCCAAGAAAACCTCATGGAGCACCGTTGTACTTTGACACACATGGGGTCACCATGAGTTGGAAGTGACTCGATGGCAACAGGTTTGGGTTTTGGTTTTGCTATAACAAAGTACCACAAAGTGGGTGGCATTAAACACCAGAAACTTATTGACTCACAGGTCTGTAGACTAGAAGTTTGAAATCAAGGTGTTGACAGGGCCATGCTCTCTCTGAATGCTCTAGGGGAGGCTCTGAAAGGGGCTGCGTGGGAAGGGGGCTGTGCAGGCCTAGCGTCCTGGGTATTGTGGTATTGTTATTGCATAGCCTGCATAGTTCACTTCTGCGTGCTCCTATGATTCTGATTTATTATCCACTCCCTGCATGTTGCTATGATTCTGATTTATTTTCCTTCTCTCTTCCCTCCTGTTTTCCTATGATTTTATAAAAGTTTAAAATTAACCTAAGTTTTTTCTTTGAGAGGTAGAACAACAAGTGATAACATCTAGAAGCGAGACATCTGAACAAACGGGCCCATCTTGTGAATGAAATCGGGATGGCATCAGAGGATCTTCAAGAATACCTGAGAAGGGTCTTAAAAGCTCGCAAGCAGCAATCCAAGATGCATCAGTTGGTCCCAACCACCTGGAGTAAAGGAGAATGAAGAACACTAAAGGCACAAGGAAAGTAGTAGTCCAAAAGACAGAAAGAGCCACATAAACCAGAGACTTCATCAGCCTATGACCAGAAGAACTAGCTGGTGCCCGGCTACCACCAATGACCACCCTGACAGGGAACACAACAGAGAGTCCCTGATGGAGCAGAAGAAAGGTGGGGTGCAGAACTCAAATTCTAATGAAAAGACCAGACTTAATGGTCTGACTGAGACTGGAGGAACCCTGGAAAGCATGACCCCCGGATTCTCTATCAGCCCACAACTAAAACAACTTCTGAGGCCAACTCTTCAGACAAAGATTGGACTGGACTGTGGGACATAAAATGATACTCGTGAAGAGTGTGATTCTTAGCGAAAGTAGATACATGAGACTAAATGGGCAGCTTCCGTCCAGAGGTGAGATGAGAAGGCAGAGAAGATCAGGAGCTGGTTGAACCAACACGGGAAATCAGGGGTGGAAAGGAGGAGTGTGCTGTCACAGTATAGGGAGAGCAATTAGGGTCACATAACAATGTATGTATAAATTTTTGTATAAAAGACTAACTTGAAATGTAAACTTTCACTTAAACTACAACAATAAACAACAACAAAAAAAGAATACTCGCAGAAGGTCAACCTGTCTGGAGGGTGGTCATTGTGCTCACCTCAAAGAGGAACTAACATTCCACGGATCCTTCAGACTCTGACTCTGTCCCTATAAAATCCTCTGATCAGCCTCCAGGTGGGGAGGCAGATTATGGAGGAGCTCATTCCCCTCTGTCTCCTGTCTTGCTGCTCACCTCACCCCATCTTAGTACTGGCTTTTGTGGCAGGCGGCTTAGACTGGTGTTTTGCAGTAACAGATCCTTCCTGGCCCCTTCTATCTTTTGGTGGTACCCAGCAATCCTTAACGTTGCTTGACTTGTGATGCTTCACTCCAATCTCTCCCTCCATCTTCACATGTCTGTTTTCCCTCTGTGTCTGTCTTCTCCTCTTCCTGTAAGGACGCCAGTCATATTGGATTAGGACCCACCCTTTTCCAGTATGACCTATCCTAACTAATTACATCTGCAAAGACCCTATTTCAAATAAGGTCATGTTCACAGGTATGGGGTTAGGACTATGAGCATATCTTTTTGGGGGACACAATTCAACCCATGACAGCACTTCACCTCTGTGGTTTTCCTCCCCCAAAACCCATAACCTCACCATAATCATGTGATGGTTAAGATTGTGTGTCAGCTTGACTGGGCCATGATTCTCCATGTTTTAATGTAATCATTCCCATGATTGAATATACTGTGAGTAGCCAATCAGATGAAAGGGAGTCTCCTTGGGGCTGTGGCCCACATCTGTATATAAGTAGACGTTCTGGCGTTTTGCTCTCTCTGGATCTTGTGGCTGCTTCCTGTTGTCTCATCTCCCGTTCTTGGGACTTGAGCTGTCAGCTTATCTGCCAAACCTGGGATTTGTCGATCTGCACAGCCTGTGAGCGGGAGCCCTGCTCTCCAACCTTCTGACCTTGGGCTTGCCAGCTTCTACAGCTGTGTGACTTGGGAGAGGCCTCTACCCTGATCCATGGACTTGGGACATTCTAGCCTCTACAATCACGTGAGCTGTTTCCTTGGTATAATCTATATATATATATATATATATATATATATATATATATATTTATATATATATTTATACACTTTACTGGTTTTGCTTCTCTAGAGAACCCAGCCTAAGACACATCATGATGAAAAACGTCAGACAAATCCCAGTAGAGGGGCATCCTACAATATCCCTGACCAATGCTTCTCTAAACTGTCAAGGCCATCAAAAACAAGGAAAAAACATGGTGAACATCATTAATGTCACTGAATTGCACATGTAAAAAAATGTTGATTGAACAATGTAATCAGTGTCACTGAAGTTGTTGTTGCTATTAGGTGCCATAGAGTCAGCTCTGACTCATAGCAACCTTATGTACAACAGGAGGAAACACTTCCCAGTCCTGTGCCATCCTCACAATTGTTGCTATGTTTGAGCCCATTGTTGCAGGCACTGTGTCAATCCATCTCGTTGAGGGTCTTCCTCTTTTCTGTTAACCCTCCACTTTACCAAGCATGAAGTCCTTCTCCAGGGATTGGTCCCTCCTGATAACATGTCCAAAGTAAGCGAGACAAAATCTTGCCAATTTCACTTCTCAGAATCATTCTGGCTATACTTCTTCCAAGACAGAAGTTCATTCTTCTGGCAGTCCAGAAGGAAGAAGGCCAGTGAAAACAAGGGAAACCCTCAATGATATGGATTGACACAATAGCTGCACCAATGGACTCAAACATACCAACAACCGTGAAGATGGCACAGAATGGGACAACTGTTCATTCTGTTATATATAAGTCTGTCATGAGTTGGAGCCAACCCAACATTAACTAAAAATTTTTTTTAAATGACCTTCTGTATTAGTCATGGTTTTTGCAGGGAAACAGAACCAACAGAAGATATAAATATAGAGATACAGAGAGATTTATTTTAAGGAATTGGCTCACCCAATTGTAGGGACTGGCAAGTCCAAAATCCACAGGTCAAGGTACTGGCTGGAAACTCCAGCATTCTTGAGTCTGAAATCCATACAGCAGGTGTGGGCTAGAAACTCTGGCAGGATTTCCATGTTACAATCTTGAGGCAGAATATTTTCTCCTTCAGGAAACCTCAGTTTTTGGCTCAGAGGCCTTCCACTGATTGGAGGAGGCCTACCAACATTATCAAGTGTCATCTCCTTTACTCAAAGTCAATGGATTGTAAATGTTCCCGTTGCCGTCTAGTCGATTCTGACTCATGGAGACCTCCTGTGTGCAGAGTAGAACTGTGCTCCATTGGATTTTCAATGGCTGTGACCTTCCAGACCCAGATTACCAGGCCTTTCTTCCCAGGGACTTCTGAGTATATTTGAATCTCCAACCTTTCAGCTAGTAGCCAGTGCTTAACCATCTGCACCACCTAGGGACTCCTGATGGTAAATGTTTATCACATGTAAATTTTTTTTGTGGCAACATCCAGACTGGGTTCAGTAGGAGATCGGCAGGCTTTCCTTCCTAGTGCTTAACAAATCCTTTCGGGTATTTTAATATTAAACTTTGGTTTTGATTCTAATTTCCATGAGGAGAGAGAGCAAAGACTCACAGAACGTGAAAGGAGTGTTGTTGCTATTGTTTGCCTCCTAGCCAATTCTGACTCATAGCAGCCTTATATGACACAGTAGAACTGCCCCATAGGGTTTTCTAGGCTGTAATCTGTACGGGAGCAGATTGCTAGGTCTTTCTCCCATGGAGCAGCTAGTAAGTTCAACCTACAGACCCTTCAGTTAGCAGCCGAGCATTTAATCATTGTGCCACAGGCCCTCAATTTGGAGTAGATCCTAGTTCAGTGCTTCTTTCCTCTGAGGAACACACTGGGGTCCGGGGGGTTTAAATGCTGCCTAAGACCCCACACTGGTTAGAGAGTTTGCTTGTTTGTTTACCGGGTGCTTTTTATTTTTGCTTTACTCCTTATGTCATAATTCTTCACAATGCTGTACTGGAGAGGCAGTGGAGTTCCATAAACGCTATGGGCCAGCTCACTTTACTTCTCCTCTAAGTTCTTATTGCAATCTGGGTGAAGTCTATCAGATGCAAATGATATATTTACTTGTCTGTCTATTCCATGAGACAATGGTGGTTCAGTGGTAGAATTCTCACCTTCCATGTGGGAGACCCAGGTTAAATTCCCCCCAGTGCACATCATGTGCAGCCACCTCCCATCAGTCAGGGGAGGCTTTCGTGTTGCTGTAGTGCTGAACAGGCTTCAATGAAGCTTCCAGACTAAGATGGACTAAAAGAAAGTCCTGGCGATCTACTTCCAAAAATCAGCCAATGGAAAACCCTATGGATCACAATGGTCCAATCTGCAATTGATCTTGGGGATGTCGCAAGGCCAGGCAGCATTTCATTCGGTTGTGCATGGGGTCGCCATGAGGTGAAGGACAACTCCCTGGCAGCTAATACAATAACAACTGTCAATCCCACTAGCCCAGAGACAGGGTCCACTCCAGCCCCAGCCTCTGTCTGGCTGGGACCCTGACTCTGATAGAGGATTTCACTCCAGCAGCCCCCAATAGTATGAAGGAAGCTGGGTCCACTCCTACCCCAGGCACAGTGCAGAGGAAAAGGGCCAGGACTGGACATCACAATCCCTGGACTTAGCTCTGAGATCTCCTCCCAGGGGAAAAAAAATTGGCTTTGGCTATTCACTCCCTGGACTCTGGTCCTCAGTTTTCTCTTCTGCAAAATGGGAATTTCTTTCTTTCTTTTTATTTATGTATTTATTTATTTTTGGTGAAAATATACGTAAGAAAACATACATCCATTCAACATTTTCTACATGTTCAGTTCAGTGATGTTGGTCACATTCTTCACATTGTGTCACCATTCTTGCTATCTCTAGCCATGTTGTTTACCACCATTGAATTAGACTCTCTGTTCCCCAAACTTCTCTGTGTATCAGAGTTACTGCTGTCAGTTTGATCTCGTATAGATAATTCTTTAAAAAAGTGCACTGCTCAAGGCAGACATTCTTTAGTAGTCCAGCCAAACTGTGGTTTGGTTCAAAGATGACTTCATGGGATAGATTCAGTTCAAGATTTCCCCAGTCACAACCGGGCCAGTAAGTCTGGTTTCTATAAGAATTTGAAACTCTGTTCCTCATTTTTCCTCCCTTTGGTCAGGATCCATCTATTGGGTCCTTGATCAAAACGTTCAGAAATGGGAAACTATTGCCCTGAGATAATCTTTAAAACTTAAACCAAAAACATTTCCTCAAGTCTTCTTAAAACCAAATGGTAGTTTAGCTTAACTAGTAAAGAATGTCTGCCTTCAGCATTGTGCTCTTTTAAGATCTATCAGTATGGGATCAAATTGACAGCAGCAACTCGAAAGGTTAGATAGGAGCCTCAGAGAGCAGTGAGTTTATGTTAATGGAGGGGGGACAACTCAGAAAAGGAGGGTGAGAATGGTTACTCAACTTGAAGAATGTAACCAATGTCACTGAATTATACATGTAGAAATTGTTAGTGTACATTATGTGTATATTACCAACAACAAAAATAAATAAATTTTTTTGTTTTAATTTTTTAAGTTCAGAAATGATAGCCAGGTACCATCTCATTCTTCTGGCTTCACGGCAAAGGCAGTATTAAGTAGTTCATGGAGGCAGTAAGACCTGCAGTCCATAAAGTGGAAATTTTTAACAATCGATAGGCCCTCTTCCCAAGTGCTTTCAATGTAACTCATTCAAGGCTCGTAAGACCCCTATGAAATAGGTGCTGATATTGTTCCTATTTTATAGCAGGGGAGACTTAGGTACAGAAAGCTAAGCAAGTGGCTCAAAGTCACACAGCCGGCAGATGGTAGGGACTCGACACCCCCCGCCGCCTGCCCCAGAGCCGTGGACCTTCAGCACTGGGGCAGGAGGCCCCCACAAGAGGGGCCGGGAATCTGGTTTATGCTCGGCCCTCCGTGACTAGGAGCTGAGCTACAGGAGAGGGGACCCGTCTGGCCCACAGCAGACATTCAATGAACAATTTGTGGAATGAAGGAAGGGAGGGAGGAAGGAAAAGAGGAAGCACTTCCGATAACAACACCCCTTTTGGCCTCCTGAGCCATCCTGCAGCCCTCTGCTCCAGGGACTATATTTGTGGTCAGTTTCTATTCCCAGCAAACAAGATCTTTGCGGCGACTTGTGACCGGAATAAAATCACAGGTTCCCACCGATCTGGGTCGAGGACGGAGGAAAATGCACTCACGGCGGCGCGCGGGCGCGACCTGGAGCGGAATCCTTGTGTGACAGCGCTGTGGGGAGAGCCCAGAAATGTTTGATTTGGGCGAGATGGGATTCCGCGTCTGAAAGGAGGTGCTATCGCGTATGCTAATGAGCGGTTGTTTGAAAATCAGTGTACGGACGTTGAGGACCGTCTACCAATAGTTTTCAAATTTTGCTGACCACGACGCACAGTAAGAAATCGTTTCTCATCAACAGTTTCACAAAACACTGTCACCCTGTACTGTTGTGAGTTGTCCAGTTGGACTCACAGCGACCCCATGTGTGCAGAGTAGAACTGCTCTGTAGGGTTTTCAAGACCATGACCTTTCAGAAGATCTACAGGCCTGTCTTCTGAGGCACCTCTGGGTGTGTGCGAATCGTCAACTTTTCGGTTAGTAGTTCAGCGCTTTATCATTTATGCCACCCATGGACTCCTGAAATGGGCCTTTAAAAAAAAAAAAAAAAAAACCACCACCATTGCTGTTGAGTAGATTCTAGCTTATAGCGACCCTATAGGACAGACCAGAACTGCCCTATAGAGTTTCCAAGGCTGTAAATTTTTACAGGAGCAGACCTCCCCATCTTTCTCCCACAAAGTGACTGGTGGGTTCAAACTTCTGACCTTTCAGTTAGCAGCCGAGCACTTAACCACTGTGCCACCATGGCTACTGAAATGGGCCTTACTGGGCTAAAATCAAGGTGTCAGTAGGGCCGTGTTCCTTCCGGAAGCTCCAGGGGAAAATCCATTTCCTTGCTTTTTTCGGCTTCTAGAGCTGCCTGCAGTCCTTGGCTCATGATCCCTTCCTCCATCTTCAAAGACAGCAGTGCAGCATCTTCAAATCTCTGACCCTCCTGCCTCCCTCTTTCCCTTATAAGGACATTTGTGACTACATTGGGCCCATCCAGATAATAGAGCATAATCTCCCCATCTCAAGATCCTTAATAACATCTGCAAAGTCCCTTTTGCCATGTAAGGTAATATATTCACAGGTTCCAGAAATTAGAATGTGGACATCTTTGGTTGGCTATTCTGCCTACCACATGATTTTTTTTAATTTTATTGCAAATGTATGAAAGCATTAACAAAACATAGTATTGACTGCACCTTTGTTGACAAGTTGATTAGTTGACTGGTTCTTTTGTTGGTTGACTGGTTCTTTCATTGGTTGGCTGGTTTGTTGGTTGTTTGATTGACTAGCTCATTGATTCGTTGACTGCTTCATTCATTGGCTAGTATACATACGGACTGGTTGGTTGACTGCTTCACTTATTGATTTGACAGGTTGATTGGTTAGTTGGTTGGTTCCCTCAACTTCCATTACACACTCAATATATTAAGAAGGGTTAGAAAGCTAACCACTTATGTCGCCCAGACTCTCTTGCAGCTAGAGTTCTACATGACAGGTCCTCTTGATGACAAGAGAAGGGGAGGCTTTTAAGGAGTGGCTACAAGCCCACCTCCAACTTACCTATTTCTCATGAGAGGTTTACATAAGAAAATTGGCTCCTCAGCAACAGAGTATCCCACAACTCACATTGCAATCATTGTCCCCTTTTGTTTTGGGGTCATCCTTTGTTGGTGTATGAGACAAAGACCATAGGAAGCTGGCACCTTTGGCTGTTCTTTCTTTCACTGTCTATGTAAGTAATAAATTGTCTGAATCTAAAAGTGGTTCGTTGTATCAGCTGTGGATACAGCTACTCCCCAACTTCTCCTCTCAAAGACAAGACACCAAGACCAAGAGGAAAGTCTTCATTTTATTTTTGTTTACAACCCCTCAAAGGATCAGTCCCCACCCTCCCTCACCTAGATGCAGCCCTGTCCCCCAACACCTTCACAAAACACTGATTTCCTCCCAGAGCTACAATGAACACCCAGTCACCAACTATGGTCATTTCCCACCCTGCCCCTTCCTCCCCACTGCCTGTATATCCGCCTGCTCTGTAAATGTGGCCACCACTTGACTCACTCCCCAAATGTAGTTCCTCCCATGTCACCTGCCTTGGTTTTTTTGCTTAAGGGTCCCATTCTTGAAACCCTCCCTGACTTACCTACCCAGCGTCCCTGTTCTCATTTGCATAGTAATTCTGCATAGCTTCCTGGCCCCACCTCTAGGTGCTAGCCAGGACCACTCCACCCCCCACCAAGAACAACTTGCAAGAAAGCACTGATCTGAGACTCAAGAGGCCCTATTTCCAAGCTCTGATCTGCTCCCTGAATTCCCTGTGGGCCTCAGTTCCTCAGCTGATACTTGAGGGATGGAGATGTTGACTAAGGCCAAACATTCTACCATTCTGAGGATGGAGGAGGGGGCCAAATTCAGAAATGGGCAGGAAAGGAGACAACAATAAAAACAAAGGGAGGAGGGGTCTGGGATGAAGGTGGAGGCAGAGGAATGATGGAGGCGTCCCACCTCAGCCACAGAAACAGAAGTGAGCCAGAACTGAAGACCAGCACCCCCTACAGGCCAAAGCCCTTGCCCATCTAGCTGTTGCGCGTCCTCTGGCTTCGAGCCTTGTACACTTCGATGAGCAGATCCTTGACGTACTGGATCTCCCGCTCCACCGACTCAGCCCTCTCCCTCAGCTCCCGGTTCCGAGCCTCCAGCCCCTGGCACTCGCCCTCCAGGGCCTCACCCTCTGCCCGCTTCCTCTGGCGGTACCTCAGAGCTGCTGACTTGTTCTGGTCTCTCTTCTTCTGCTTGCGGTCCCCTCGGGTGGTGGCGGGGTTGGGGTAGGGGGCCGGGCGACAGGGCTGAGGTGGAGGAAGAGGGGATTGCTGTGGTGGGGGCAAGGGTGCCAACCCCACAGCATCCCCCTGCCCAGTCTCACTGCGGCAGTAGATGGCCAGCAAGTCGAGGGTATCCAGGGCAGGGGGCTGGGGGAGGTCAAAGGTGGGGAAAGGGAGAGGAGGAGCTTGTGGGGGTGGCAGAGGTGGGGAGGGTGGCGGCAGGAGTGGGGCATCAAGGAAGAAGTCTTCCATCTGTTCCAGCTCCTTCTTGAGGAGGGAGGCCATGGCTTCCAGGTCAGGTGGGGGTGGGGAAGGTGGGGGAAGGGCTCCAGGTGGCAAGGGGGGATCCAGAGGGAGGAGGGCCGTGAAGTCAACCCGCTCAGTCATCCAGTCAGAAAAGCCATCTCCTGGGGGATTAGAGAAGGGACATAAAGTTCCCTCTGAGTTCCTGGTCCTCCATCCAATTGGGTACTCACTCATTCAGGCTCATTCATCCCATTCGTTCAGTAAAACAACCAACCAATCAGTCAACCAATCAACAATTCAACAAACCAGTCAACAAACCAACAAGTCAGTCAAGCAACCAATGAACCAGTCAGCCAACAATTTGACCAATCAACCAACCAACCAGTAGATCAATCGATGAACCAGTAAACCAAGCCATCAACAAACTAATCAGTGAAGAAGTCAACCAGTCAGCCAACTAATCAATGAACCAGTCAGTAAAACAACCAACAAAAGAACTAGTCAACCAACCAGTCACTCAACTGTCAGCCAACCTTTTCTTCAATCAATCCAACATCCTCTTTGCTTATTACCTTTCATCTCTGGTTTCTCTAATCCACTCTTTAGTTTGTTCTTAAAACACCAACTAGATTACATCACACATGCACACACACCCTGCTTCATCTTTAATTCATTAATTATTGAAAACCTACAACATGCCAAGCATTTGGGATACAGTAATCAATAAAACAATTCCTGCCTCACAGTCTCTGCATATGCTATTCCCTTCACCTGGAATGCTCTTCCCTTGGGCCTTTTCATAGCTTGTTCCTTCCCATTCTTCCCATTCTTTACACCACCAGCTTAATGTTACCTCCTTGAAGAAGGTATCCTGGCTACCTTCCCACTCTAAAACTAGGTCCTCTTTGATATTTTCTAGCTCAGTTACTAAGTGTTTCCTACTTAGTCCCAATACATCTTCATTTAACTTGACTCTTGTCTGTCTCTCTAGAAGAATGTGAGCCTTAGGAAGGCGGGAATGTCAGTCTTGTTTCCAGCTGTATCCTCAGCACCTAAAACAATGCCTGGCACATTGTGAGCACTCAATAAGAATATATTGAATTAATTAATAAATTAATTCTTCCTTCTCCCTCTCCCTCGCCTCCCCCAGCTCATCCACACCCATTCTCCACCTGTCCTTACCTGCCAGGGGCTCTCCCCCCACTGGAAGCCCGCCCTCCAGGGATCCCCCAAGGACCTCACAGGGGCCCAGAGGGGCAGGGGCCAGGGGGAGTTTCCCATAGTCTACGATCCAGCCCAGCCCACTAGCTGGGAGCAGGGTCCTGTCCAGCTCCAGCCCCAGGGTCGCCAGCAGTGACATGGCTGCAGGAGAGGCGCTGGGCACGGATGGCAACGAAGGAGGCAGCACCAACAGCTGGGAGAAGGCTCTGGAGGTTGCTCAGATGGACTAAGGCAGGCACCAAGGCGAAAGCGAAGGGCCTACACGTGGGAGACAAACGGGGCAGGGTCAGCAGCCAGCCCGCCCACCAGCCAAAGGCACCGGGAAGCCATATCCCCATTGCCACCAGGCTCCCCCCTCTCTGAATTCTAAAACCTGAGCCCCCACAAACTCCCAAGGGAATTCTCCTTAAGTCCCTCCCACCTACTTCATGATATTTTTCTTCATTTAAAAAAACCTCAATCCCAGGGGAATTTTCTTCCAGCCACGCCCCTTCCCCTAAAATATTTCCCTTAGGCTCCACCCCATTCCTAAATAGGTTCCATGGCAAATCAGTTCCTAGGGGAATTCCCCCAAGTTCTGTCTTCATCAATGCTATGGGTTTAGACTCCACTTTTGTGTTAAATTTGGTGATGAACCCCCACTCCCGCCTGCCCCCGCGCCCTCCAAGCCCCGCCCCTCAGCGTTTTTTAGCTCCACTTCTCCCAGAGTGCCTATAGTCCCCGTTTCTCCAGACGAAACCCCTCCTCTCCTAGCCCCGCCCCTTCCCCCAACGGGTTGACCCGCCCTTCGCGACCGCTGAAGTTCTAGCTCCACCCCCTCTATTAGCCGATTGCCCCCCCAAGCCCCGCCTTCTTCCCTGTCAATCTAAATCAGGCCCCGCCCCAGCAGGTGCGTGCTACAAAGCTAGTGAAGCTGCGCTGTGCGCCCGCGCAGTGTGGAGGGAGGAGGGCGGAGGGCAGGTTGCGGAAAATGGCTTCCACCCCGACCCTTGCACAATCCGCTGTCTCCCCGAGGGTTAAAGCTCATGATCTGCCACCCGAGCGCTGTAAATTGTTCTCTCATGCCCCCCGGCCCTCTTGGGGATCAGTGCGCATGTGCGGCGGCGTACAGCCCGCCCTTCATGCACAAATAGGGGCTCTGGTGGGCTGGTGCGCATGAGCAACAGCGCACCGATAGACTCCTTTCCGAGGGGAGGACGGTCTGGGAGCTAGTTCGCAGGGGCAACCGCATGCGTGCCCTTAACATAAACAATGAAAAACCCACCCTCCCCAACAAACCCCGACCTCGGGCCGAGTGCGCATGCTCGGCCGCGCGCCGATGGCTCCCTTCTTCCCGCTTCTGCGCCTGCGCGACCAAGATCCCTCGCGTCTACCCACCCGCCCCCCGCCAGGCGGTGAGGGCCGCGCGCAGCGAAAGGGCGGGAAAGGCGGTTGGAGGGGGAGGGATCAGCGGTTACTCACTCCATGGCGGCGGAAAAGGGAGGCGGCGGCGGCCTCGGCTGAAGAAATACGGCTGGAGCGGACAGCGCAGGTGTGGTGCGCGCGGGGACGGGCCGGGGGGCACCGAAGGGTTGCGGCTACAGGGCCATGGCCAGGGCTACGCGGGCAGTGGCGGCGTCACGCTAATGTGAGGAGATCGTGGTTTGAAGACGGGGAATGAGGCGGCCACGGGGACTTAGGACAGATATACCGGGGGTGGCGCAGCACAGCCTGCCAGGATCCTTCCGCGCTCCGCCCCCGTGCGGCCCCAGCCCGGAGGCGGGCCCGGCGCCCTCCTCCCTCTCACTCGGGAATCGGACCCCCTCCTCCCTCTCACCCTGGGGTCCGGCCCGCTCCTCCCCCTCATCCGGGGATCGGACCCCCTCCTCCCTCTCACCTGAGGGTCTGGCGCCCTCCTCCCTCTGACCCAGGGTTCGGATCCTCTCCTCCCTCTGACCCGGGGATCGGACCTCGTCCTCCCTCTCGCCCCGTGGTCTGGCTCCCTTCTTCCTCTGACCCAGAGGTAAGACTCCTCCCTCCCTCAGAACCGGGGGTCCAGCCCCCTCCTCTCTGTGATCCGGTGATCGGACCCCCTCCTTCCTCTTGATTCTGGGGATCGGGCCCTCTCCTCTTTCTGGGGCCCGACTCCGGCCTCTCCTCCCTCAGACCTGCACGTGTTAATTTCTCTGTTCCCTTCCCCCACTTCACGGAAGAATTTCCTGCCAGCCACAGCCGAATCTCTCCGTCCTTTCATCCCTCAGCTGCTGCTTGGGCTTGAAAAGCCTTGTAGGTTTGAGGTCTTGCTTGAGTCGGAGTCAGGCGACCTCCATTCAAATCACAGAGCGGCCAGCGTGGCCTTGGGCAAATAACTGAAGTTCTCTGGGCCTCACGTCCCCATGTGGTAGGTTTGTTTATGAGAATGAAATAAGATGATGTCCTCGAAACCCTAAGCACAGAGCCGGGATCATACATGCCTGGTAAACGGTGCCTTGTTATTAATAGGAACTCTGGTGACCAGTGTCACCCCTTGTGGCAGAACCCCAGACACTGGACCACCCAACACCTGCTGGGGGGTCGTTTTTGTGTGAGGGATTCAGGCCTCGTTGCTCCCCCCTTGGCTTTTTCTCTGTCTTCAACAGCCCCTGCACACCTCCCTCAGCACTTTAGTCTCCAGCCAATTGTTTCTTTCTCCTGCCCTTGCCCCTCACCCTGACCTGGTTTTACAGTCCTTTGCCTCAGCTGCTACTCATAGTATCGGGAACTGTCTTCTATCCCTCCCAAAAATGGGAAGCTCTATTAAGAGAGAGACTTAGCCTCTCCGCTGGCCAAGGTGGAAATGGTTCTTTGCTCTGCTGAAGGAAGTCCCTCTCTCTTTCCCACCCTGCGTCCATCCACCTGGAGTTCACCCTCATCCCTTCTGGGACAGCTACAGACTGAACTAAGACCCAGGGAAGGTGGGTTTTGAGAGTTTATCTGGGCTAGCCTTTGGAATGCATGAAGTCCTTCTTGGGATCTCACCACCTTCCATTAGAGCCAGATTTGAGCGCTTGCCCTATAGTTCCTTGGGTCCTTAGGGGCTACACTATTACTTAGGCAGTATAGGGCAGCACTTAAGAACTCAGACTCTGGAGCCAGGTCGTCTGGCTCCAAACCCTGCCTGCATCCTACTTAACTAGCTGTGTGGCTTTGCCAATTTCCCTAACTTCCCCATGCCTCGATTTCCTCAGTGGTAAAAAGTGACCAATAATAGCCACTGTGCCTTAGGACAGTGAGGATTAAATGAATTAATCCTGCCTATGGTTTATACTAGTGCCTGGCACAAAGTGGATGCTTGTTATTGTTGTTGTTGCTATTATTATTGAGGTGCATATATTGTTTCCATAGTCACCAGTGGATGCTTTCAAACAATGACGGTCTTACACCTTTTGTGTGAGACTTAAGGACGGACTCCCCTCCACTTCTCAGTGTAGATATTTGAACAGCAGCAGGTGACAGGGATTAGGGTAGGACTGTTGGACAGACTGCTAGCCTGGGGAGGCCCTGTCCGAACTACCAGAAAAGGGAAGCCTTGACTTCAGAAAACCTGCTGCTGGCCAGGTCCGAGCCCAGGCTGGCCCAGACTTCTGGCACCTTCCTTCACGGGGTCTCTTTTCTCCCTCTGTCCCCCACCTACAGGCACCACCCCCCACAGTCTTCTCCTTCTGAGAAGGCCCTCTGGGTTATGCCCAGGGACTAGGTAGAGTACTTTTTTTTTTTTAATAAACTTTTTTATTTTAGTACAACTTTAGGTTTACAGAGAAGTTGCAAAGAAAATACAGAGTTTTTGTATACTCTGCATCCAGTTTTCCCCACTGTTAACATCTTACAAGACTAAGGTATGGTTGTCACAGCTCAGGAACCAGCACTGGCAAATTACAACAAACTGAACTAATGCCACACTTATCTGATTTCACTTGTTGTCCCCGCATGGCCTTGTTCTGCCCCAGGATCCCCCCTAGGGCACCACATCACATTTTGCCGCCTCTGGGCTGTAGCCATTGCTCAGACTTTCCTTGGCTTTGATGATCTGGTCAGATTTGAAGAGGGCTGGTTAGGTATTTTCTGGAATGCCCCTCACTTTGGGTTTGTCTCGTAGTTAGACTGGGACTATGGGTTTTTGAAGGAGCCCTAGTGGCACAGTGGTTAAGCGCCCAGCTGCTAACCAAAAGGTTGGTAGTTCGAACCTACCAGCTGTTCTGTGTAAAGATTACAGCCTTGGAAATCCTCTGTCATGTAGGGTCACTATGAATTAGAATCGACTCAATGGCACACAACAACAACATGGGTTTTTAAAAAGGGTGCACAGGTAGGATATTTTTTAAATAACTGATAATGGGGATCCTGTTACTGGTTCATGTGGCGTCCGCTGACTCGGAAGGAGCTGGAGCAGGGACCATGGTGCCACCTGTCCCAGCCCCCCCATGCCTTTTTCTCTCGCTGGGGCTCATGTCCCTATCTGGTAGGGTCCTTGGATTCCACCTGATTCAGCCCTGGTGCTGACTGCCTTGCCCAAGCAGCTTGGTTCATGTGTGCCGAGTGGGTGACAGTTCACACACTTAGCTCCCAGAGCTTACTAGTGCGTTCTGGTTTACACTCAGTGGGTCATTTGTGGCTGCCTGCAGCCCCACACCCTGAGCCCTCTGTTTGAGTTTGTTTTGTGGTTAGATTGGGACCCTGGCACCCAGAGCCCTCTCCTGGGCCCACCCTAAACCTGGGCCCATGGCCCCTCCAGGACTCAGATATCTCCATCTCCCCCAGCCTCAAAAAGCCATTGCCCCAGCCCGTTCAGCCCCTTAGCTCAAGGCTGAGGGCGCGGTGGGGCTGCTGGGGACTCTTTTTCGGTGCGGAGGGGCCAGGCTCGGGGAGTGAGGTGGCTGTTGCAGGCAGGTTGCATCAGCCCTGGCTCTTTGATGAGAACGGGGTAGGGGGGGGATTCTCTGGGGGCCCCGGTGCACCTGGCAACAGCTCCTGGTGAGCGGAGCCCTGGATCAGGGAGGGGCCCCAGCATAGCTGGGGTGGACAGGGGCAGGGGAGGAAAAGCGGGCACCTGGGCAGGACTTAGAGAATCAAGACTCAATGCCAAGGAGGGGCCTTAAGTCCCTGAGGCCAACCAGCTGCTCTGGCAGGGGCAGGACAGGCCCTGAGAGGCAAAGGGGTTGTACAGAATCACACTGCTAGCTAGAGCCCTGGCCTCCACAGCACTGCTTCCCAGGCCCCATGAGCCCCAGGGGGAACTCGTCTCCTGCTACTCAGATCTTCAGCGGTCCCCAACCCACGCTCCAGGGCAGAGCCTGCTGGGGGCCACCACTGGGACCCTCACCTCAGGTTTGCTCCTGCTCACAATTTGCGAATTCTCGAGTCCAGCCATGCCTGCTGCCCTCGAGGAGGCCCTCCTCACCTGCTTCCCAGTCAGGGTGCAGTTGGCGTGATGGAAAAGGCCCCGAGGTTTGCATCAGGTGAACCCAGGTTCTAATCCTAGAGCCACGCCACTTCTAGCCACGGATGCAAGCAAGCTCCCTAGCCACGGATGCAAGCAAGGTCCTAATCTACCTGAACCTTGGCTGCCCCTACAGAGCCAGCCGGGTTCAGATCCCAGCTCCACCACTCCGTGGCCCTTGGCAAGTGGCATTGTCTCTCTCTGGCTCAGTTTCCTCACCCGTAAAATGGGGGTGAGAGGACTCACCTCATAATGTCGTTGTGAGGATTAAATAGCTTAAGGCATGATAACTTTGTAGAATGGGGCCTGGCAGGTGGGAAGTGCCCTGTGAGCGTTCGTTATTTCTCTCTAAGGCTGGGGTGCTGGGAAGTTAGGGAAATGATGTTGGTAAAGCTAGGAGGCGCTTAGTAGGTGCTCAAGAGCTGTACATGTTTCTTGCCCTCTCCTGTATCCTCCACATATGGTTCCACTTTCCTCGCCACCTCACAGACAGATATCTTTGGACATGACTGTGTCCCCAAGCACTTAGAGGGCAAGGACAGGGCCCTCCTCATTCCTAAATTGTTTCCCCAGTCCCACGTGGTCACATCAGTGGGCACCGATGCATTTCTGCGTGAATTCCTCATGGGCAAAGGCTGGAAAATCCGATACTGTGGTCCCTGAGAGGCGCCAGGTCCAGTATCTGGGTCACACAGGCCAAGGGACAGGGTTGGAGGTGGGCGTTGGGCAAACAGGGCAGGAAGGCCAAGGCCGGCTCTTCTGGGGAAAGGGCAGCACAGGACACGAGCCCGCCACGTGTCAGAACACAGAGTCCTCACAGCCCCTTCCCTCCCCTCGCTGCTCCTGCCACATCCCTGTGTCCCTAGCGTGCTGAAGCAGTCGCAGCTCAGAGAGCCTGTTAGGCCCCATGCTGTGCTGTACCAGCTCCGGCGTCCTCTGTGGTCACCTCCTGCATGAGTTTCCTCTTGCCACAGTAACAAATTGCCACCAACTTAGTGGCTTAAACAACCCACTTTTACTCTTTTACAGTTCTGGATGTCAGCTATCTAAAATGGGTCCCCAGCTCTGCGTTCCTTCTGGAGGCTCTGGGAGGGATCCATTTCCTTGCTTTTTGCAGCTTCTGGAGGCTGCCTGTATTCCTTGGCTCATGACCCATTCCTCACATCACTCCAACTTCTTGCTTAAGTTCTCACATCTCCTATTTCCTCCTTTGACCTTCTGTGGATCCCTTACAAGTACCTTTGTCACTACTAATTCAGGGCCCCCCAGGATAATCCGGGATGACCTCCCCATCACAAGGTCCTTAACTTCCTCACATCTGCAAAGTCCCTTTTGCCGTGTAGGTAACATAGTCACAGATGTCCCTGGACATGGACCTCTTTAAGGGCCATCATCCAGCCTCCCATACCTCCCCTTTCAGAGCCTCGGTTTCCTCATCTGGGAGTAAAGGGTTAGGCCAGCCCTGGGGTGTCCACCCCTACCCACAGGAACTGGTTATAGGAAAAAGATAGGGCAAGCTGATAGTAACTAATAACAGAGTGTCCTGGGTGTGGTTTCGGACAACTTACTGTACCTCTCTCTGCCTCATTCATGTCTGTAAGCTGGGGGACAAAGTAGTTCCCAACTCGGAGGGCAGTTGTGAGTCTCAGAAGAGTGTTGTATGCTGTTGAGTCAATTCCAATTCATAGTGACCCTGTACGACAGAGTAGAACTGCCCCATACAGTTTCTAAAGCTGTAATGTTTATGGAAGCAGACTGCCACATCTTTCTCCTGCGGAGCAGCTGGGGGGTTTAAACCACCAACCTTTTGGTTAGCAGCTGAGCCCTTAACCATTGCGCCACCAGGGCTCCTTCAGGAGAGTGAATACGTGGAAAGTGCCTGTGAGGTGAGCCCGCAGAACTGGACAGCACACTGCCAGGAGGCACCGCCACTGCAGGGTTGGCTGGAGGGTCAGCGACTGGTTTCATGGGGGAAGTAGAACTTCAGCCTTTTCTGAGGTCCAGGTTTTAAATGTTGAGTAATCCAGAAAGACTGGAAAAGCCCCTAACAAATCTACAAGTGTGGATAGGGCTGGGGCTTCTTTGACCTTTTGTGTCCAGTGGTTCGGTTCCCCAAACAAAACCCCAACCACTACATCTGTGGTCCCCTCTGCCCATAACAGAGAACAAAAGGAACCAAGTACTTATTCTGGAGAGTCTGGGCCAGACCCCTCCCTGCTCGCCTAACCAACCAGATGCCCTCGAGGCGACTCTGACTCATGACTACCCCATGTGGGCAGAGTAGAACTGCGCCATAGCGTTCTCAAGGCTGTGACCTTTCAGAAGCAGATCGCCAGGCCTTTCCTCCGAGGCACCTCTGGGTGGACTTGAACTTCCAACCTTTTGGTTAGCAGCCAAACACATTAACCATTTGTACCACCCAAGAACTGTTCAAGAGGTGTCCAAATGGCTGTGCCACTACCCTACACACACCCCCAGTCGATAGAAGATTGAGAAGGGACAGGCCTCATTCCAATGCAAAGTGGGAAGGAAGGGGAAGGGATCCAGGAAAATGGTCCCTGAGGGCCAGGGTACTTGTTGCGGGGGCTGTCTTATTACTGGGTCTGTCCCTTATTGGCTGTTTCTCAACCAACACATGGTTGAACACGTGGGCTTATTGCTCATTGAAGGGAGGAAGATCACAGGGCCCCAGGGGACCCCAGGTGCCCCAGGAAAAGGAGGGAGTTGGGCTGTGTCAGAGGTTCTGGGGAGGGCTCAAGGAAACAGGCTTTGCTCTGGGTTGGGCACTTCAGGGATTGGGCAGGTCGGTGACCGGGTGTTGGGTCTCAGGCGAGTGAAGAGCCAGGGCAGGAAGGGATGTTGGGGTGTGCCTTTGGTGTGCACAGTGCTCTGGTTTGGTCTCTTGAGACAGGATTCCAGATGGTGTATTTTCATCTTGATCCATCCCAGTCACAGAGGCCTTGCCTGGTGTTGACATTCTGGGCAGGGGCCTGGCTGTGGGTGGACGCTGCTTTTCTCCTGATGACAGCAAACGAGCTCCTCCTGCCCAAGTGGGAGAGCAGTGGCAGGGCCAAGGAGGCAGTGTGGGCAGCCTGCGCACCCAGCATTTGGTGGGCCTCAGACGCACGGTTCCCACAGGGTCGCTGAGCACTGAGAGGAGTAGCTGGACCTGAGCCAAAATTCTGGCACTCCCTGGGGTGGATGGTTGTAGTGGGAGGGGAGGGCAGAGAGAGACTGAGATGGTCTCAGCCATGGCATGAACTGGTACCCAGAGCCAGTATCGATCAGGCCTTTCCCAGACACCACACAGGCCCCTGAACACTAGGCTTTGATAGTGATTATGCAGACCTCATTCGAGTACATCATCCCCAAATCCTCACACCTACCCTATGAGGCGGGCAGAACCGGCCCCATTTCCCAGATCCCAAAAGTGAGGCTCAGAGCAGGGAAGGGACTTGCTCCAGGACACAGAGAAAGTTGGGGAGAGAGGTGGGATTTGAACGCCAGCAAGTCTACCCCCAGGCCACAGAGAGTAGGGTGCTGGGAGTCCCCAGGTTCCAACACCAGGGTTGATGGGTGGGCCTGTGACTGGTTCTAGTTCTCAGGACCAAAGCCACCCTTCCCACCCTGGGCTCCCTTTCACCTGGTTCCCAGAGAAACCGCCTCCATAGTGACTGTTTCCATCACAGCCTGACCTGGATCCTTCCCTTCTTCCCCACTGACATCCTTACGGCTCCCCTGGGATGCTGGTGTTGATTTGAGGAGAGGTTGGAGAGGGAGCACAGGTGTATGCCATTCTCCCCTAACCCTCACCTTCACAGGCCACCTGCTGCCTTCTCGAGAGTCCCTCAGACCCTGGTGCCTCAGTCCCTCTCAGGGTCTTGGTGTAGTAGCCGTCACAGCCCCATATCCTGAGGTTCAACCCATCTCTTCCTCATCTCAGTCTCAGCTGGCACTACCAACCACCACCCGCCTTGCCTCTTGCCCTTGGGGTAAATAAAGTCAGGCTGAGAGCCCGGTCCCTGCCACCTCCTCAGCCTCACCTATTGCCCTCAACCCTTTCCTGGCATCCATGTTGTTTGTTTAACATTTCATTGAGATATAATTCATGTAGCTCACAGTTTGTCTATTTAAAGTATACACTTGGTGGTTTTTAGTATGCTCACATAGTTGTGTAACCATCAGTATAATCTAATTATAGAACATTTTTGTGGCTGCAAAATGAAACTGCATACCTGTTAATAGTCACTTCCCATTTGCTCCTCCAGCCCCTGGAACCGCTAACCTATGTTGTGTCTATGGATTTGCCTATTCTGGACATTTCTTGTAAATGGAATCAGACAATATATGGCCGTTTGTGACTGGCCTTTCACTTAGCACAATATTTTCGGGGCTCGTCCGTGTTGTAGCGTGTGTCTCATTCTTTTTTATGGCTGAACAATACTCCACTGTGTAGTTAGACCACATTTTTGGGACTTACCATAAAAATTGGACCCCTGGTGGCATAGTGGTTAAGAGCTCTGCTGCTAACCAAAAGGTCGGCGGTTCAAATCCACCAGCTGCTCCTTGGAAGCCCTATGAGAGGAGTGTTCGTTGGCTCTGGCGAGTTGCTGGAACTTGCACTAATAAGAAGATAGCGCCGAGGAGACACCAGGCCCTGTGCTGAGGGAGCGCATTTACTGGCTCCGACCGTTTCATCTTCACAAAGACCATCTGCTTGTATGGCCACCTGCTCTGTGAACATGGCCACCTCTTAGCTCCCTCCCCAAACAAGTTGTTGTAGTTGCCATTGAGTCGACTCTGACTCATGGGACCCCTATGTACAACAGAACGGAACGTTGCCTTCGTCCTGCGCCATCTTCATGATCATTGGTATGCTTGAGTCCATTGTTGCAGCCACTGTTTATTTTGAGTGCTTTCCAACCTAGGGGTACATCTTCCAGCACTCTGTAGGACAGTGTTCTGTTGTGATCCGTAGGGCTTCCTTTGGCTAATGTTTGGTAGTAGATCACCAGGCCTTTCTTCTTAGTCCATCTTAGTCCGGAAGCTCTCCTGAAACCTGTCCACCATGGGTGACCCTGCTGGCCTTTGAAATATCGGTGGCGTAGCTTCCAGTATCACAGCAACACACGAGCCACCGCAGTACAACAAACCGACAAATGGGTGGTGGTCTCCAAACATAGTTCCCCCCAAGGTCATTTGACTTGCTCCCTGTTTTTCAGACGAAATTGAGGCACAGGAGGATGAACCTAGAATCTAAGAGCCCAAGACTGGGAGTGGAGGAGGAGGCTTCAGCCGACAGCTTGCAGAGCCTGCTCTGTGTTGCTGGGCTGTGCCGTGCCAGGCGGTTGACAGAGAAGACCCAGGAATGGCCCTGTCCTTGGAGCTCAGTCTGTGGCAGGGCCTTCTAATGACAGCCACAGGCCTGCTGCCCAGAGGAAAGTGCACACCCAGATAGTGAGAGTTTAGCCTCAGGGGCTCACAGCATCCTCACCCCTAGGCCCATCATGGACTAGGCAGTCCTGGATCCATGAGCCTGTTTGAGGATCCTGGCAAGTTGACTCTTTGGCTGGACTCATCACTGCCCCAGATGAAGTAGTGTTTCTGTGATGAGGAAGGAGGAGGGGTCGGTGTCAAGGGACAGCCAGCTGTCTCAGCACCAGTGGATCGTAGTGGGAGGGTCACTTTAGCTGCAGGGGGCAATGATGTCTCAGGTATGGGAGACAGCCCCTGGCCTGTGTTCCAGTGAATAGCCTGGCCTAGCCCAGCTCCCCACGGCCATGTGCCTGCACAGAACGTCCCTACTTGTCCTTCAGTTCTAACATCTCTTTGTAAACCAGGTAGAATTCCGGGCTTTGTTCCCAAGAGAACAGCTGACCCTGGGGAGGTTCTGTCACTCCTCTGAGCCTATTTCCCACCCAGAAGGTTTCCATGTGGCACTACATCATGCTCCTGGCACAGCCCCGGTTATGTGGTGAGCGCTCAGTAAATGTAGCTACTCCTCATTACCATTCAGTCTTCCCACAGTTACTTAACACTGCTACGGCAGGCCAGGCCCTGTTTAGGTGTAGGGTACGGCAGAGAGCAGAACGGAGGGATCCTGCCTCCTGGGTCTGGCCTTGCTGGGTGTCGGCATGATATACTCAACGCACACTCTGACAAGGGTGCCAGGGTTTCAGAATCCCACCTCACGCCAGCTCTTCACAGATGGAGCAGCACAGGTGCAGCGCCCTCTTCCTCCATCCTGACGCTAAGCAGAGCTGCCCCCTCCTTCCCGAGACCCCGGCCCCTCTCTCGGCCCCAGCTCTAGAATGTTTTGTCACCTTCTTATCTAGGGTTAGTTCCGTCGTGTTCTTTATTTCTCTGCATCCTCTCCCTGATCTCCTCCCTTGTATGAGTTTCCTGTTGCTACTTTAACAAATTATCCCAAATGCAGTAGCTTGAAGCCACCATACTTACTCTCCTATGGTTCCGAAGCCAGAAGTCTAAAATGGATCTGCCCGGCTGGTTCCTTCTGGTAGCTCTAGGGGAGAATCCCTTTCCTTGCCTTTTCCAGCTTCTGGAGACCACCAGCATACCCACATTCCTTGGCTTGTAAATGAATGGTCCCTTCCTAGTCTTCAAAGTTTTTTTTCTGTCTACTCCTTTCCTTTTGGCCCAGAGCTGAGGCACCCTCCCCCCAACCCCAAATATTCATTCATATACACCCTTCTTCCAGACAGCTGAGTTAAGGGCTGCAGGGAGAGAGTCCCAGGACTGGGCAACAGTAACCTCTTGTGCCCTGTTTCCCCTCACCTCCTCCCCTTTTCCACACCAGTCTCCTGCTGGTCTTTGAACATCTTGGCCAGGCCCATCTCAGAGCTCACTCTGGCTCTCCTCCACTTGGCCAGGCCCTCACTTCTTCACACCACACTAACCTCAGGAGGCCCCCTCTGCCCACCCTGTCTAGTGCCACTGCCTCCACCCCTATGCGCACACCCCCAGGTCCCCTGTTGTTTTTAGTTGCTGTCAAGTTGATTCTAACTCATAGCAGCCCCATGTGTGGAGAGTAGAACTGCCTCATAGGGTTTTCAGGGCTGTGACCTTTTGGAAGCAGATCACCACGCCCGTCTTCTGACAGGTAAGGTGCCTCTGGGTGGGTTCAGACCGCCAACCTTTCAGCTAGTAGTTGAGCCCTTAACCATTTGTGCCACCTAGGGACTCCTTCCCATGTCCCCTACACTGTATCATTTCTTTACTATGTGTTTTACTGTCTATCTCCCTGCTAGCATCTAAGAAGCGGGGCCTTGCTCTGTCCTCCTCACAATCATATTTCCAGGGCCTAGAACAGTACCTGGTACGTAGTAGGTACCCTAAAAATATTTGCAGAGAATTCGTTTACACGTTTGTGACCCCCTCAGGGAATGGGCCTTTCTTCCTGCCTGGGTTGTCTCCTGACTTTAAGCCAGGGATAGGGCAGGACTAAGCAAATATTAGAGTCAGTAGATAAATAAGATGTGAAGTTAGGACTTGCAGCTGCAAAAGCACTAGAGCTAGAGGAGAGGTTGGTGGGATTGAGAGAATGTTGGGGTGGGGGCAGGGTACTTAGGTTGGGGTTGGGTTGTGGCAGTGGATGGGAACCCCCCTGGGTCATTCTCGGCTTTTGGGGTGGCACAGGCAGGGCAGACGGGTCAGGGAGAGGTAGAGCAGCCACTTCTCGGTCTGGGCTTCAGGCTTAGTGTGCGTGAACTGCAGTGGTGGATGGCAGTGGGCCCAGTTGTGGCAGTCAGCCCGATGCACCCACCCTTGCCTCCCTCAGTGTCGGTTCCCCTGAAGCTCGGCTCTGCCCTCCCTGCTCCCCCAGCACCCACCCACTTCTTTAGGAAGCTCTCCTCCTCAGGAAGAGCAGTGAGAAAGTTTTTCTTTGTGAGACACTCCCAAAGTCTTCGTTTGCCAGACCCAGCAGAACCATCGCTTCATTTCATTTTTGTGCTAAAAAAGAAAAAATTGTCATTGAGTTGATTCTGACTCATAGTGGCCATATAGGAGAGACTAGAACTGCCCTGTAGGGTTTCCAAGTCTGTAAACTCCTGGAAACAGACCACCGGGTCTTTCTCCTGGAGTCCCTCTGGGTGTGTTTGAACCACCAGCCTTTTGGTTAGTGATCATGCTCTTAACCTTTTGTGCCACCTGTTGTTCTTGTTGTTAGTTGCCCTTGAATCAATTCCAACTCATAGCGACTCCATGTGACAGAGTAGAATTGCCCCATAGGGTTTTCTAGGCTGTGATCTTTATATTATAGTAGCAGATTACCAGGTCTCTTTCTTGCTGAGCGGCTGGTAGGTTCCAACCACCAGCCTCTCAGTTAGCAGCCAAGTCTTAACCATTGCGCCACCAGGACTCCTTATTTTAGTGCTAGCGTATACATTTCTCAAACTGTGATTCTCACCCAGGTGTGTTGCCCCAGCCACTGGCCTCACCCTCCGCCCTCCAGTCCACTCCCCACACGCATTTGACCATGTAGTCCCCCACCCCTAAAACCCTTCTGTGGCTCCCTCCCAATGAAGTCTGAGCCATTAGCCTGGCATTTGGGGCCCTGCCAACTTCTGGATCATCGCCTGGCACTCCACACACACACACACACACACACACACACACACACACACACACACACACACACACACACACACACACACACACACACACACACACACACACACACACACACACACACACACACACACACACACACACACACACACACACACACACACACACACACACACACACACACACACACACACACACACACACACACACACACACACACACACTCACACTCTGTCTCTTTTCTCCTTGTTCCCTTCCTGCCACCAAACCGCTGAGCCCCCAGGCCCACGCCTGTTCCCTATCCTATCTCTACCTTCCCCCGGCAGTACCTCCTCCCTGTCTCCTCACCTAGCTCTCCCACATCCTTCAGCAGCACTCAGACAGCCTCGCGCAGAGCCTGGGCCCAGGTAGGAGCCTCCTCCCAGCCCCCTCAGCACGCAGCCCCCGCCCGCTCAGCATGAGCCCCTCTGTCCCCGCCCAGAGCCCCTGGCACTGGAGCTGCCATCTGACAGGTCTGAGGCTGCCAGGAGACAGTGGGTGCCTCGAGGGCAGTGTCGGTGGCTTTTCTGCCCTCTCTGAGCCTTGGTTTCCTGGCTGTGAAGTGGACGGCAGGAGGGCATGCCCCAAGGGTGTGCTCAGAGGCAGATGGGTAATGAGCCATCTGAATAAAGTACATGGTACAGGTAACGATGTTTGCCATTACTGATAGAGCCCCAGGCAGATGAGGCCTCTAGGGAGGAGGGTGCTGCTTGTGGTTCTGTCACCACTGCAGAGTGCTCTATAAACGCTCTTCAGGAACATGTTAGCTGCAGCTTGTTAACAGCAAGAGCTCTCTTGAGCTAAGATCTGAGCACTGAGGTGTATAGCTGGAGATGGCCAGGTGCTATTGGCTGCTAATAACGAAAAACCCAGTCTGAGGTGGCTTGGCAGCGGGAACGTGCTCTGTAACGTGAGAAGTGGTCTGGGTGCAGGGCAGCCCAGGGCTGCCTGAGTGGCTCAGCCCCCCTGCCCCTGCCTTCAGCTCCCTGCTCTTGGCCCCCTGTCCCTTGCCCCGGTTCTCAGCAGGTGGCCACGGTGTCAGGCAGGAAGGGGACACTGCCACTCAGCATGGCCTCATGAGAGTGAAAAGACTGTATTAGTTTCCTAGGTGACAAGGTACCACAAACTGCGTGGCTTCATACAACAGGAGTTTACTGTCTCTCAGTTCTGGAGGCGAGAAGTCCAGATTTAGGGTGTCGGCAGGGCTGCGCTTCCTCCAAAGGGACCAGGGGAGGGTCCTTGCCTCTCCCAGCTTCTGGTGGCTCCTGGCCATCCTTGGCTTGTGGCTGCATCCCTCCAGTCTCCGCCTCCGTCTTCGCATCATCTTGACTGTGCCTCTCTGTGTCCTCTCCTCATCTGAAAAGGACACCAATCACTGGATTAGGGACCACCCTAATCCAGGATGATCTCATCTCAAGATCCTTAACTAGGATCACCTTCTGAGGTTCCAGGTGGGCATGAGTTTTGGGGGACACAATTCAACCCAGTACAGAAGCCCCAGGGAGTGTTGTGTAACAGTGCCAGGACCAGGGTCCCACCCCCAAGAGACAGATTGCATTGACCTGGGCTGAGGCACCGTCAGACATTGAACACCTAGGTGGTGCTGATGGGCAGCCAATTGAGATCCATGGCTTAGACCAGGCAGGGTCCACCAATAGCATGGGCAGCCCTGGGGTCATTCCCCAAAAACACATGGCTGTGTGGAGAAGGGATGGAACACAACCTGGGGACTGGGAGGGAGGGAGGAAAGGTGGGGTGGCAGGCGGGAGACTGCAAGGAGGGAGGAAGGGTGTGGTGGAAGGGGGGCAGGTACAGAAGTTTCCTTCTGACTTAGGCTTGTAGAGTCTTCTCTGAGGAGACGTTGAGCAGTGGAGACTGGGCCTGTCTCCCCACTCTGTGCGGTGGGGCCATAGTCCTGCCCCCCTGTGGGACCGCTGTTACCCAGCTGAGGGTCTGGGCAAGGAGCAGGTAGCACCATACTCGGCACACGGAGCTGTCAGGGCTGCCACCTCGTCTCTAGGCTGGATCGGCACCTGGCTTTGTGAGCAGCGGCGGCATATGGGGAATTAACAGTAAACTTGAGGTCAGCCACCACCCCCAGGTTTTTTTCTCAAGAACATCTACTCGGCTGGGTGTTCGCCACACTTGCTGGGCTCCCGCTGTCCCCCGTCACCAGCTCCCCAAGGTGCTCCCCAACGTGAAAATGTAGCAGGTGGCGCCCTACCACTGCAGCAACAGGAAGCACCCCTCACCAGTGGCTGCCACCCCCTTTCCTGATGAGGGGCTGAGGCTTGGAGAGGGGTGCAGGGCCTTGTTTGAGGTCATAGAGCAGGGAGTGACCGAGCACGCCCCAAATCCAGGCTTGTCTGTCCACACTGTCTACTCCTCAGCTGGAGGAGTGTCCTCTGGCTGCTGTAACAAATCGCCACCAACTTAGTGGCTTACAACAGCGTACATCTATAATCTTACAGGTCTAAAGGCCAGAAGTCTGAAATGGGTCTTGCTGAGTGCTGTCAAGTTGATTCTGACTCGCAGCAACCCCGTGTGACAGAGTAGAACTGCCCTATAGGGTTTTCTTGGCTGTCATCTTTACGGGAGCAGACTGCCAGGTCTTTAACTTGCAGAGCCACTAGGTGGCTGTGAACCACCATCCTTTGGGAACTATTCACGCCAGCAGGGCTCCTTGAAATGGGTCTCACTGGGCTAGAAACAAGGTGTCAGCAGGGCTGATTCCTTCCTGAGGCTCCAGGGGAGAACCACTTCCTCACAGGCAGAACTTACTTTCTGGAGAGAGGAAGCATCTAAAGTCTGACTCCTCAGGGCGTGGGGGTGCTGCCAGCTGCTCTCCAGCTTCTCCTCCTAAGCAGTGAGAGGCTCTGCACTGGGTGCACCTGGCACCTGACACCTAGGGCGCAGGCTTAGGCTTCTGGATCCTTCTCTCCCTGTTTGGCAGAACCTGGGTTAGGTGGTCAGGAAGAGAAGGCAGGGTTGCCATGTATTACCCTACCCAGTCCCTCCACCCTCCACACGACACTCCGTGTGCCTCTGAGGATGCCTTTCCAAAACTGCCCTCTGATCATGTCGCTTCCTCTGCTTTAGAAATCCCCACAAGGTTGCAGACGCCGACGGATTTGCTTTGGGAGCCTGAGTAGCTGCTGCCACCGAGAACCAGAGCCATGAGCGGGTTTAACTTTGGAAGCGCCGGGGCCCCCACAGGCGGGTTCACGTTTGGCACCGCAAAGACGGCCACTACCACCCCAGCCACTGGGTTTTCTTTCTCCACACCTGGCACCACCGGGTTTAATTTTGGTGCACCCTCCCAGCCAGCTGCAAGCACCCCCTCAACCAACCTGTTCACACTCACCACCCAGGCGCCCACAACTCAGACCCCAACATTCAGTTTTGGAGCAACGACTTCTACTTCTGGAGGAACAGGGTTTTCCTTAGGCATAAACACCCCAAAGTTAAACCTGGGCAACCCCACAGCCACCCAGGCCACGGTGAACCCCAGTGCCTTTGGGCTGGGCAGCAGCACCCTTACCAATGCCATAGCAAGCACCTCAGGCCAGGCGGCGGCACCTGGTGGCTTCGTGTTTGGCTCCTCAACCACCTCTGCCCCTGTGTCCACCACCTCTGGAGGGTTCTCATTCACCGGTGGGAGCGCGGCTCAGCCTGGGACCTCCAGCTTCAGTGTGTGCTCCATGGGGAGTTCAGCACAGCCCACGGCCCTAGCTGGGCTACCCTTCACTCCAGCCACGCCAGCAGCCACTGCAGCTGGAGCCACCCAGCCGGCCGCTCCTGCACCCGCAGCCACCACCACCAACACTGGGCCCACACTCTTTGCCTCCATTGCCACCACACCAGCCTCGTCTGCCACCCCCAGCCTCTCACTCTGCCCCCCAGCAACCTCAGCTGCAGCCCCAGGGACTGGGGCACTGGGCTTCAGTTTAAAGGCCCCTGGAACGGCTTCCAGCACATCTACGGTGACGTCCACTGCTGCCGCCGCCACCACCACTGCCACCGGCTTTGCCTTGAATCTGAAACCACTGGCTCCCTCCGGGCTCCCCAGCACTGTGCCCACTGCCGGAACCGTTCCGTCTGGCCCCGGTGCAGCCTCGGGGGGCCCTACCAGCCCCGCCCTGACCTACGCCCAGCTGGAGAGCCTGATCAATAAGTGGAGCCTGGAGCTGGAGGACCAGGAGCGGCACTTCCTGCAACAGGCCACACAGGTCAACGCCTGGGACCGCACGCTGATCGAGAACGGCGAGAAGATCACCTCCCTGCACCGCGAGGTGGAGAAGGTAAAGCTAGACCAGAAGCGGCTAGACCAGGAGCTCGATTTCATCCTGTCACAGCAGAAGGAGCTGGAGGACCTGCTGAGCCCGCTGGAGGAGGCAGCCAAGGAGCAGAGTGGCACTATCTACCTGCAGCATGCCGACGAGGAGCGCGAGAAGACCTACAAGCTGGCCGAGAACATCGACGCGCAGCTCAAGCGCATGGCACAGGACCTCAAGGACATCATCGAGCACCTAAACACAGCCGGGGGCCCCGCCGACTCCAGTGACCCGCTGCAGCAGATCTGCAAGATCCTCAATGCGCACATGGACTCGCTGCAGTGGGTCGACCAAAACTCAGCCCTGCTGCAGCGGCGGGTGGAGGAAGCCAGCAAGGTGTGCGAGGGACGCCGCAAGGAGCAGGAGCGCAGCTTCCGGATCACCTTCGACTGAAGGGCACCTGTGGGCCACGGGGGCAGGGAATGTGCAGTTATGACTTGGTGTTTGATCACTTGCTTGTTTGTTTTCCTTTCTTTCTTTCAAGTGATTGTGCTGTTGAGCAAACTGTTGTGTGGTTTGACTTTCGCCTTAGCAGGGAGACAGCATTTGATGCCTGTGGTCCAGGCAGCTGCCCAGTAGGTATGGATCCTGGGTGTATCGTTTGTGTTTCTTCCATTAGACCCTCTTTTGCTTCCTACTACCACCCACCTCATCCTCATTGCTCCAGCCACATGATGGCGAAGTGCCAGTTCACCTACAAACAAGTCCAGTCTCTCCACTGTTTGTCAGGTGGCCACGTGTAGTCGTAGGTACAATGAGAAAAAGACGAACATTAAAATCATCTCCATCCTTGGATGTGGTAGCAGGCCAGTTTTGGAGTGTGAGATAGGTCCATCAGTACACGGAAGTGAGTATGCACAGGACAGACGGTGGGGTCTGGGACTTGAGGAGAAAAGACAGGGCAGGTGAGGGACCCAAGCAGGATACTAAGAAAAGGGTACTGTTCCAGCAAGAGTACCTTTGCCTGGCCAGCGTGCCTGTCATCCTTGGGGCTTCCCTGAGCCATCACCTCCTCCGGGAAGTCCTCAGCCATCCTGCGGTGCCCCTAGCACACTGGCTTGCACCTTTGGTAACATTCGCCGTGCTGTCTTGTGCCAACTGTGCACTCCTCTGTCTCCCTGTTAAGACTGTGAGCCCCTGTAGGCAGGTACCTTCCCTTGTTCACCTTTGTGTCTCTGCACAGTTGCTGTCAACATTTGTCAAATGAATGAACAGTGAAGGTGAAAGCAGGCCTAATGGCCCACAAAAGTGCCTGCTCCAATGGCCAGTCGCCAGAGATGGCCACAGACCTGTTCCAGAACGTCCCAACGACCAAAGCGAACCTAGTCAGTTAGAGTGAGGTTCAGCGGTGCTCAGAGGGTGGAAACCGGCCAGCTGAGTCCCAGGTGTCTTGTTTGTTGGTCTTTACACTCTGCTGCCTTCTCTGAAATACCTGTAATGACTGTTCTCTCCTAAATAAAACAAGTTTATTGTGAAACAAAAAAAAATTGTGAATGTGGATGAATGTCAGACGGGTAAGGTTGTGGGTGAGGGAAGAGTAGTCTCCAGAAGATGATAGCAGTGGGTGCAATTTTCTGAAACCCAGAAGCAAGCAACACTAAACGGGACATTGTTCAGGCATACAGACATAGATGACAGAACTGTCTGCTTAACGAGGGGAGTTACACAGATTCGAGATGGCGGTTTCCTCTGGGAAGGGGGCAGGGGTGCTGGTGGTAGAAGAGGGGTGAACCCGTTAGAGGTGATGTTCTGGCTTGGGGGACGGGTGGTTGGTCCTGGGTGTTCTCACATGCCTAAGGCCTTACTTGGCTCAATGGCCACTGGCATCCTTGGCAGCATTCCTATTACTGCCTGGGGCCAGCTGGAGGGTTCTGGTGATGATTCAGCATTTGTGGGTGGAGGTCTCCAGAGGACACCCTGATGAAGGGCCACCCCCAGCTCTCGTAGGCTTGAATGGCGCCAGGCACAGGCCTCTCACAGGCCTCCAGCAATCCACGCTGAGCTGTGCCACACATTTTGGCTACTGAGTGACCAAAGCCCCTACCTGGAGATTTATGGTCCGTACAATTTCCAAAAGCCTTCTCCAAGCCACGGGTCATGAGCCATGGCTCATGGGTTTCCAAGGTCAAGAATCCCCGTCCCACCCAAGTAGAAGCTGCAGGAGGGGGAGGGGAACGAGCTAGAGGAGAAAGACCCTGACCACCCCAGCTGCTTCCCTGTCTCTGAAAGCTCTGTCCCCTATGACAGTGGCCCTTTTGTGCCATCCAGATACCCTGGATTTCACCAGTGACCCATATCTGAGCCCTCTACCCAAAAGGAACAGGGGAGGGAGAGGTCTTGAGCCCCCTGGAAAGTAGTAAGTGCCTTTATTTATTCAACATCCATTTTCTGAGCACCAAACTACATACCAAGTCCTGCCTGGCACTGGGGTAACGAAAACGGAATGCCCACTGGCAAGGGCCACAGTCATGATTTTTTAAAACAATTTTTGAGCACACATTTCCAATGTGTGTATGTATATAGTCCTGCTGTTATTTTCCCTGGATAGCACGAATGTTTAAGAACTCAGCTACTAACTGAAATGTTGGCGATTCAAGTCCACCCAGAGGCACCTCAGAAGAAAGTCCTGGTGATTGACTTCCGAAGGATCACAGCCATTGAAACGCCTATGGAGAACAGTTCTACTCTGACACACAGGGGTCGCTGTCAGAATTGACTCAGTGGCAACTGGTTTGGGATTCCTTTACTGTTTTGCATATTAAACACTGTTGTGTGCTATCGAGTCAATTCCAACGCATAGTGACCCTATACAGAGTAGAACTGCCCCATAGGATTTCTAAGGATTGCCTGGGGGATTCCAACTGCTGACCTTTTGGTTAGCAGCCTGAGCTCTTAACCACTGCTCCACCAGGGCTCCTGTTAAACATTAGTAAACCTTAAATAAAAACACTGCAGCTCTAATATTTTCTTCTCACACCCCAAGGGATTTTAGGCACCCCACTTAGAAGAACACAAGTGATTATAATACATTGGGATGATTGCCGCTTAGGAGGAATAGCTAGGATCCCCGGAGCCTCGGGGGAAATGGCCCTAGCAGGCTTTCCAGGGGAGCCAGGGAGGGGTTCCCGCTATTGCGACATCAGCAGCCAGCTGGGTGACCTCTGTGCACGGCAGCGGCTTCGTTGTAATTGAAGTTTCCCTTTCCAGGAAGAAAACACAGATGCGCTTCCCTGCCCGTCCAGACAAATGGCCTCTGCTTAAGTTCTCCTCATTAATTAATATGAAGACAACAAATGTGACTAAATTTGGCATCAGAGGCTTTTAAAGGTGACTTCCTCCTCAGTAAGCTCTTACTGCATTTCTTCTCCCTGTTGAGGCATAAGAGTAGCAGTTGGTCTATGATTCCAGCTTTCTTTGAATCTCACAAAACATCAAATGACTAACTGCGTCATGATCCCCGCCAGGATGGTTCCCCTGTCCCATAGGGCACAGCTAGGCATCGAAAGAGTCAGATTTTTGAAACAGCTAGAGGTTTCCAGAGCAAGAGAGCAGCCTTGATCTCCTGTAATGTTGAAACAAAAAATTGCCAAGCAGTGATGTGCTGGTAGATGTTTAACAGCCAGCTCTCCAAGGGGAAAAACCGATCTGTAGCACTTGCCAACTTCCATGGTGTAAATAACTGCATCATGGCTGATTTCAAGCGACCAGTGCACATCACTGACCATGAATTTGGGAAAAGATGCGCACTGTACTGATGCAATGCATTTCCTTCAAGAGCACAGATAAAAGTGTAGTCAACAAGTAAGGAGTTTTGAGTATTTATTGCCATTGTTTTAATAAAGATCTATTTAATCGTAAGTTTTTGTAAGACCCTGGGTGGTGCAGACAGTTGATGCTCTTGGCTGCTGACCGAAAGGTTGGAGGTTTGAGTCCACCCAGAGGTGCCTTGGAAGAAAGGCCTGGTGATCTACTTCCATAAAATCATCCATTGAAAACCCCGTGGAGTACAGTTCTACTCTGACACACATGCGGTCGCCATGGGTCAGAGTTGAATCCACAGCAACTGGGTGGTTTTTTAAGTTTTTATAATTTAATTTTTAATGATGGCTTACAAAACAAAAAATCCTGAAAATTTTAACAATCAGTTGGGTCTCACAAACGTATGAGCCAGCTCCAGCACACGACTGCCTCCCGAGTTTTCAGCCAACCCCGAAATTCTCTGGGTGTTTTGGACAGCTGCCCTCCAGCTCTCAGGGCAGCAGTTCTCTGTGGAACTTCCAGGGAACGAGCCCTTCACCCTCAGGAGCCACATCTGTTTCTGGACACCAGCCCAGCCCTGGGCTAGGCTTAAGGACCCCACTGCCCCATATGGGCCTGCCCCACACCACCACACTTCGCAGGCTCACATATCTAGTTGCCGAGTGCTTCAAACACTGTGGGCTAACCTGGACACCCCCTCTTCATCCCACCTCACCTCCAGACACCATCCTCATCCAACCTCCACGACCACTGAAGAGCTCCTAGTGGTAGAAACGGGACCTGAGAGGCCGCTCTGTCAGGCTGCAGCTCTGTGGGGTGCTCTTCGGGTGCTCTGGTGCTAAGAGACAGCTTGAAGCCTCATTGAGCCAAGTCACACTTAATGACAAAGACAGTATCACTCAGATGCACTAATGTGTGGCTCGTATTTGAATCTTCATCCAAACAAACCAACCATTAAAAAAAAAAATTATGAGATAATCAGGGAAATTTGACCATTGATTTAATAATATTAAGGAATTATTACCATTTTAAAATGATAATGGTATGGAAATTTATTTATAAATAAGTTCTTTTAGAGAACAGATTGGCAAACTCCAGCCCCACCTCCTGTTTTTGTAAATAAAGTTTTATTGGAACACAGCCACACCCATTCATTTGTATGTTGTCTATGGCTGCTTTCCAGCTGCAATCACAGAGTTGAGTAGTTGTCACTAGAGACCATGTGACCCACAAACTTGAAAATATTTACTATCCGGCCCTTTACAGAGAAAAGTTTGCTGACCAGCCCCTGTTGCAGAGAAATATACTGGAGCATTTACCTGTGAAAAATAGGGTGTCTGGGATTTGCTTCAAAATAATCCAAAGGGGAGGGGGGGAAGTGGATGAGGATGACCATGAGACAAGATCATGATCCTAGCCTCTGTTCTTAGATATGTCTGAAATTCTCCATAATAAAAAGCCCCAGCAAACGACACTTTAGTTCAGTTAATAAAGAATGTTTACCTCAAGCCTAGCACTCTTAACAAAGAAGTATCTGTGTGAGTTCTAACTGACAACAGTTCGTCTAAAGCTCAGATGAGAACCTCAGGGGCAGACAGTCTAAGTTAATGGTGACAAAACAATATGGGTAGAGACCGTGAGAATGGTGACACAATGTGACATAACCAAAGTCACTGAACTGTACAGGTAGAAACTGTGAAAGGATGTATGTTTGGTTGTGCATATTGCCACCAGAAATAATTTTTTTAAAAAAGCTCTTGCAAAGGGGGGCCTTCCTCCACGGCCACCAACTGCTCTGACCCCAGGACCCTGGCGCCTCTGGTCTGACAAGAGGATCTGGACAAAGCCACTGCCAGCTGCCCAGTTCTGCACCCACCCAACGATGACGTCTGTCCCAGGCTAACAGAAAGGCCATGGGTGCTGAGAGGGTACCCCAGAGCCAGCCATGCAGTGAGTACCCCCCACTGGAGACTGAAGGTGTCCCGGAGACTGGGGGAGGGGGCAGGAGAGCTCTGTGGGAAGGGTCCCCCACCCCATCCTGGGGTCAGCTAAAGATCAGAGGGCCCAGGTAAGTCTATGCTCTGCACTCCACACCTCTCCCCCTCCCAGGCCTGGACCCTCTGATGTCCAACCAGGTCCCTGGGCATCCCGGGGCAGGCCCCGCCCCTCTCTGAGACTCTGTAAGTGTTTTAATACCACTCAGGGTCTTTGGAGAGGAGAGTATATGTATGTATATATGACACCGGTGGTGCAGCGGTTGACAGCTTGGCTGTTAACCAAAAGGTTGGTTCAAATTCACCCAGCAGCTCTGCAGGAGTACTGGCAATCTGCTCCTGTAAAGATTACAGCCTAGGAAACCCTATGGGACAGTTCTAATCTGTCACTTGGGGTTGCTGCGAGTCGACAGCACCCAACAACAACATACATGACACTAGTCCAGTCCCTAGCACATCCCTGGGGTGTCACCAGTATCAGCTGCCAATGGGTTCACAGAGACCCCCATGACCCCTGCTTTGATGTGACCTAGCCACCATTAGAACCACTGATGGACTCCCAAACCAAACCACTTACCCAAAAAGCAAACCAAATAATAGGGTTTTCTCCCGCCAAAAAGACCGTTTTTATCTGGAAAGATTATTTTCTTTTCTAGAAACTCCATCATAAAACCAGGATATCCCAATAATCAACTGAAGCAAACATTGATTTGGGGGGAAGTCCCAGACCCTCCCCCCTCTGGTCCCACCCCCACCCTGTCCTCATGTCTACGTCACCTCTGCTCCTGCCCCAGCCACCTCCTCACCTGGGGTCCCTTCCTCTCACATGCAAGCTTAGCCCTAGCCAGAAACTTAACCAAATTCAAAGCCCTCTACTCCCTGACTCGTCCCACCCTAAATTTACCCCTAACACCCACCTCTTATGTATAATCAGGAAGGACTCCAGAAAATCCAAATATTTCCACCAGTGGAAATTGGCATCAGTCCTGGCCCAGCGCCATCCCTCTCTCTATTCTCAGCTTTGGTGCCTGGCCCGCTCTGATACATTGCTTCAAGCTAACACTAACTGTGATTTTTTTCTTATTATTATTTGCAAAAGTTTTTAAGTAATACAGTGAAACCTGTGAGAGCCAGAATTCAATGGGACTGCATTGTTTTTCTAGGTCTCAGAAGTTTTCCACCTTTGACAGGGTGCAATCTTACTACTTTTCTATCCTATTAGTGGAAAATATTTTCGTTTTCCTTCTCTGACAGGTTTCTGCCATACACAAGTTCTGGCTTTCACAGGTTTTACTTTATATGCCAAATGAAGAGCACGTGAAATACACGAAAAAGCTCAAAGGGAGAAAGCAGTCCCCAAATGACTCACAGGAGCCCTGTGGTGCAGTAGTTAAGGGCTACAGCTGCTCACCAAAAGGCTGGCTGCTTGAGTCCACCAGACGCTCCTTGGAAACCCTATGGGGCAGTTCTACTCTGTTCTATAGGGTCACTATGAGTTGGAATCGACTTGACGGCAATGGGTTTTTTGGGGTTTTAATTAGTCACAAGTTACCCCAAAATAACTTCTGTAGAACATTCTGCTATATGCCTTCTGGTATTTCTTTTTTCCTGTAAACTGTACCCAGGTGTCCATCCTGGACCACATCTGGCCATTCTTTGCATTACACCCAATATCAGCCTAACACCAGTGCTGTGGTCTCACCCCGCCCTGGGACATCTGGCAACACCTGGAGACCAGGGCGGGTGGTGCTACTGGCGTCTTGTGGGTGGAGGCCAGGGATGTTACTCAACATCCTGCAGTGCAGAGGGCAGTCCCCTACACCCAAGAGTCATCCAGCCCCAAGTATCAAGAGTGCAAGGTTGAGAAACCCTGCCCTAGCCCCTCGCTAACCCACAAGTCTGAACTTGTCACTGATAGCAAAGTGGTTAAGACCATGGGTCTGACAGAGCCAGGCTGCCTGAGGTCACAGGCAGGCTTGCCACTTACTGAAGCCTCATTTTTCCCTGGGCCTCAGTACTTCCCACTGCCAAATGGGGACCACTTACTCACCTTGTCAGAGTTGTTGTCATGGTAAACAAGATGACACAAAGTGTCTGGCCCTTCGTTTGGCACCACTAAACGAGAGCCATTGTCATTTTATCACTAGCCAGGAGACTGATTAGGTCCTTACTCTCCTGAAGGAGTCCTTGCGGCACAGCGGTTAAGTGCTCGGCTGCTAACTAAAAGGTTGGCGATTCGTACCCACCTAGCAGCTCTGTGGGAGAAAGACCTGGCAATCTGCTCCTGTAAAGATTGCAGCCTAGGAAACCCTATGGAGCAGTTCTACTCTGTCACATGGGGTCACTATGAGTCAGAATTGGCTCCATGCACCCGACAAAAACTACTCTCCTGTGGGCGTGGCTCCTCCCACTCCTGTTGGCCTCTGTGAATGTGCATCGAGCTCCATTTCTCCCCCTCCCTGCTCCTCCCCTCTCCCTCTCCACTCCTTCCCCCTCCAAGTCCTGAAACTAGTCTTTTGGGTGAGGCTGTTCTTGCTGGGTACCTTCGAGTGGATTCCGACTCATGGCGACACCATGTGTGACAGAGCAGAACTGCCCCATAGGGTTTCCTTGGCTGTAATCTTTATAGGAGCAGATTGACAGGTCTTTCTCCTGCAGAGTTGCTGGGTGGATTTGATCCACCTACCTTTCAGTTAGCAGCCAAGTGCTTAACCCCTTGCTCCACCAGGACGCCTTTAGGTGAGGCTGGCACTGCCCTTCTGTGTCTTAGATCCGGAGAGAGGCAGGCTGCATGTGTGCTTGGAGCTGGGGGAGGAGAGGAGCTTTGGACAGCACTCCTGGGTGGGAAAGATAAGGGAGTAGGCCCAGGGACCCAGTAGGGTCCCTTGCCAACTCTGGGGACCCCCAAACTCCTCGCCCTGACAAGCCCTCAGGTTCTGCTTCCCTCCACCAGTGTTTCTGCTCCCGTGTTAGTTTCCATTTTCTTTCTTGTGAGGGGGACCTTTTCACGAGGTGATGGAACAGAGGGGCCTCTGGCCGGGGGCCAGGGAGGGGGATCTGGGGCCAGTAGGCCTGGTGAGAAGCCCCCAGCCCTGCCATTTCCCGCTGTGGAACCCTGGTCAAGTGCCTTTCCTTCTCTGGGTCAGGTCCCCCTACCCAAAGTGTCTGCAGAGACCCAGCAGAAGGTATGGCCGCCGTCATTGTGAATAAGCATTCCTCTGGTGCAGGTCACTAAGGACATGGTGGGCAGGGTCTGTGATGGGAGCCCCTTACAGGCTCTAAGACCTGGGACAAGTCCTTTCCGCTCTCTGAGCAGCAGTGTCTTCCTTGCCCTCCCCCAACTTGCCATCTCTGAGCCTCGGCTTTCTCTCATCTGTTCAATGGGGGCAGCAGGAGGCTCATGCTGGGTGCAGAGCCCTGAGCCCAGGGCCGCCTCAGAGCGAAGACAGTCCCTCATGCCTGTTTTAGCTGACTCTCACTCTCCTTTCTCTGTCCCGTCTTCTGATTTTGTTTCCTTCTCAGTCATGCTCCCCTGCCCCAACATCAGATGTTGTCTGACTCACAGACAGAACACGCCTTCCAACAAACCACATCCCTCTCTGGCTTACTGTTAGGATTTTCCCATCTTCCCTTGTCCTTTCTTACAATAACTACCACTGTGCAGGGAAAGCCCCCGCGCCGCCAGTTTTCCTCCTCACCAACTCCCAGCCCCCCTCCCCCTCACCCCGAGAAAAAAAACCCAAGTGCTTCTCCTCCCCCAACATCAGGAGGACCTGCCACGTATCCTCTCCGCCCTTTGGCCAAGGCCCCCAAAGCTGTGAGGCTCTGCTGCCCCATGTGGGGGCTCCCAGGAGTTGGGCCGGCTTGTCCTTACTGCCGTCCCCCCATGCCTCTCCACCGAGAGAGGGACGCCCTGTGGGAGAAAAGCCCTGGGGGACCATCAGATGGAGGAGGCCAAAGGCAGAGAGGCCGGGACTGCTGGGCGGTTCCTCAAAGGTGCCACCCCATGTGCCCCAGCAGGTCCGCAGTGCAGAGGTGGGAAGAGAGGGGACACCATGGACCGGGAGTGGACCTTGTGCTGGACAAGCACATCCGCCCACTGGGATGGCCCCTCATGGAAGTCCTCCCAGGACTCTGGGCGGCGGCAGCAACTGGCATTTAGCTTAGGCAGGTAAAAAGTCCTGGTGATGTGCTCCTGTAAGGATCACAGCCTAGAAAACTCTATGGGACAATTCTACTCTGTCACATGGGGTCGCTATGAGTTGGAATCAACTCGATGGCACCCAGCAACAACAACAGGTACTAGCCCTGAGGGCAGGCATGTTCTCAGTGCTTCACCCTGATTCTCACACTGAGTCTCCCCAAAGCTGCAGAGCAGAGCTGCAGAGGGGAAGGCATTTACCCACAGCCCCCTGCTGAAAAGCACAGGGCACTGGGCTCCTATGCCTGCAAGGCCCACTGCTCCTCCCATTTCACAGAGGGGGAGACTGAGGTTCAGAACATCCATGAGGGAAGGGGAATGGAGCCAGCAAGGGCTCTGAAGGCCACAGCAACGGCTAACTCACGATCTCAGAAAACAAGACACCCAGTCCCCCAAGCCCACCCCCGCCAAGAGTCAAAGGATGAGAGAACACAAGATCGCCTTTAGCACTGCTAACTCGGCATTTATTTCAGGCTCCCGCCCACCCCCTGAACTATCTGGGGCAAGAGAAGAAAATAGGCTGGTTTCCTTCCTCCGACCCCTCTCCCCACCGCCCCCTGCAGCCTTGACTAGACTCCAGCCCCTGACCGGCAGCTCCTGGAAAGCAGTTTCATTTCCCCCAGTCTGACTCCCAGAGGGAGGGGAGGGCGGGGCACAGCCAGTTTAAGGCCCAGAAGAAGGACCTGACAGACGGAGTGGAGGGCAGAGAGGAGAGAGGCATGCTGCTGTCCACGGAGAGCGGAGGTAGAGAGCAGGCTGGGGTAGATCGAGAGCCAGGGAGAGAAAGAACAGAGGCAGAGAGGAGAAGAGGAGGACTCCGAGGGTCAGGGAGACAGAGGACAGAGGCAGGGAGGAGGCTGGGGCAGACCAACGGCCAGGGGACAGAGAGAGGATGGAGGTGGGGGAGAAGAGAGGGGAGAGCAAGGGCTAGGGAGACAGAGAGAATGGAGGCAGGAAGGAGGAGAGTCAGAGGATGGAGGAAGGGGGAGAAGAGGGAGAGAGTAGGGAAGCAGAGAGAGTCAGGAGGTGAGAGAAAGGGAGAAGAGAAGAGAAAGAGACAAGGAGGCCAAGAGAGCTGGACGGGGACCACAGGGATGGAGAGACAGGCACAGGAGGGGAGGCGAGTCCATGGAGAGTCCATGCAGGGGGCACTGGGGGGACACGTGTCAAGAGAAAGAGATGTGGGCATGACCAGGGTGGGGGCATGCAGTCCTCTCTCATGGTGGCCTTTGCTTCTCCTTCACCCCAGACGCCATCTCCCACCCAAAAGTCATGGACCCGTGGGGTAAGTAAGCAGGTGAGGGGCATGGGGTGAGTGGGGCAGAACCCCCCTCCCTTCCTCCTCACAGCGACCCTGGACCCTGTCATCCTCCTCCTCCAGCCCCAAGCCTCCTCATCCTCGTCCCCATCCTTCTCAGCCTGGCCACCTCCCTGGACGGGAAGGCCACCCACAGCCAGGACCCTTTCGAGAAATGCATGGAGGATCCTGACTACGAGCAGCTGCTCAAGGTTGTGACCTTGGGCCTCAACCGGACCTCCAAGCCCCAGAGGGTGATCGTGGTTGGTGCTGGTGTGGCTGGGCTGGTGGCTGCCAAGGTGCTCAGCGATGCCGGGCACAAGGTGAGAAGTGCTGCTCAGTCTACCTTCAGCCTTTCCTGCTGCAGGCTGGGGATCCTCTGCCAGAGAGAAGGGTGGGGATGGAGGGATGTGGAGAGAGGGAAGCTCTCCTTTCCCTCTGGCCCGGGGAGGGGATCCCACTGAAGAGTGAAACCCCAAGGGGGCACCTGTCCACAGCTGCCCCGCTGGGAATCTCACGCAACATCTCCCAACCCCCAGGGGGAACTCGTATTAGTGGAGATGGAAATGCTACCCCACGGGAAGTCCCTCCTGAGGTCTAACCACTCTCCCCGTCACTGAAACCCAAGAACAAGAATGGAGCAGGGGCTTCTATGCATATGAGAAGTCTCCCCACTCTCCAAGTTGGGAAGTCCCTCTGCATTCTAGTCAGTGCCCTTCCTGCTGCAGTCCAGGAACAGTCATGCTGTCCATGAGTGCTGTGTTCTGTTCTCCCACCAGCCTCTCCCCATTCCCAATAAAGAAAGGGGTCCTTCTAGCCTGCCCTAGGTCTGTGCTGCTGTGGGTATGAAGGCAGGGGCTGCTGGCACGGGGGTGATGGGGGATGGAAAGGGTCAGTGGAGGGGAGGAGCTGAAGGGCCCTGACCTCCCTCCCTCAGGTCACCGTCCTGGAGGCAGACAGCAGGATTGGGGGCCGCATCTTCACATACCGGGATGGGAAGACGGGCTGGATTGGGGAGATGGGGGCCATGCGCATGCCCAGCTCGCACAGGTGCCCCCCTCCGTGTCCAGACTCAGCCAGAACCCCAATCCATCCCCACCCCGTGTCAGCCCAAATGTCAGCCCCGACTCCCAAACCAGCTCAGACCTAGAGCCAGCCCCCCTATTTCTTCCTTCCCCAAATCCCAACCTCACAGTCTCCCAGCTCAGACCACACTACTCTACCACATCCAGCCAAACCCCCATGCAGCCTGGTCCAGGCCAGAGCCCCTCCAGCCTTCAGCCTGACCTGCCCCAATGCCTTTGGTCACCCTAGGACCAGGCAGTATCACTGATCCTGGGCCCTTCCCCTTCCAAGCACCCTCCAACCCAAACTCTGTCCCCATTCCCAACTCAAACTCTGGCTCTAACTTTATCCCCAATGAAAGCCAGCTCCCACCCCAAACCCACCCAATCGTCCTCAGCCTTCCAGCCCTTTTCTGATTTCATCCCAATTCCCAGCACCAGTGACCCCAAATCTAGCCCCATCCCCAGCCTCATGACCATCCCCAAACCCCATCCCCAGCTACCCCCACCCTTCACTTCTCCAAACCCCTCTGGGGAGAGAGGCTCTTACTCCACCCCCACCCAACTCCATCTTCACCTGACTCTGGCCCTGCCCTCCCCCACACCTTCCCTCAGCCCTCCCCCAACCCTCAATGCCCTCTCCTCCCTCCCCACCCTCCCCTGGTCCTTCCCAGCCCTCCCCCAGTCTTCACCACCCTCATTCACACCCTCAGGATCCTCCACAAGCTCTGCAAGAGCCTGGGGCTCAACCTGACCCGCTTTATCCAGTACGATGAGAACACGTGGACAGAGGTGAATGGTATGAAGCTGCGTAACTATGTGGTGGAGAAGATGCCTGAGAAGCTGGGCTACAACCTGCGCCCCAGGGAGAAGGGCCACTCACCAGAGGAAATCTACCAGATGGCCCTCAACAGGGTAGGCTGCCAGCTCCCTCCAGCACCTCCCTGGCCTGGTGTCCCTTCCTCTGTCACCTGCTGGTCTCCTGCACCAGCTCTTCAGTCTCTAGTGTCCCCGTGAACATGCAACCCCCAAAGTCCCATCAGCTTTTGGTCCTTGTTCCCTTTCTCACTCACATGCAGCCCCCAAATAGCCTCACCTTTCCACACCTGTGCCTTAAAATTTGGTCTGCAGGCTGATGTCCCCTAAACCCATTTCCTGAGATGCAGACCTGTGTCCTCTGCCCTGCCCACCCCCAGGACCCTTCACCTACCCCTGAGCTCAGCATCTTTCCCTAAACCCATTCATACTTCCGGGCTCCCCCCAGTCACGGGGCAGACCTCCAAGGTGCCATTCTCACCCCTATCTCTCCCCATCCCCATCAGTCTCCAGCCCTGCCCTCCTGCCCCCTAACTCTACTCTGTTTGCTCCTCTGTCCCCAACAGCCCTGGCCCCAACTCAGGCCTGTCCCCTCCCCTGGACCCTAGCCCCAACCTCTTCCCTGACCTTCAGTCCTCCCTGCAATGGCTTCAGAAGTGTCTTTTTACACGCAGAGTGGGCCACCACTCCTCCCTACTCAGAGCCCCCCAGGGCTCCCCAGTGCCTCAGGTCAGAGTCCCAGCTCCTCAGCCTTAGGTTTGAGCCCTGAACAGTCTGGCCTTTCCCACCCCTCTAGCCTCATCTTCTCTCTCCCAAGAAAGGTTTGTTTCTCTCAAAGTCCTCATGGTGGTCTGAACATGCCAGCTCTATCCTCTTTCTTACCCACTGTACTCGTCCATCTTCCCACCCCTACTCCTTGGCACTTGCTGTCCTACCCCCCACCCCCCACCTGGACTGCCTTTTCCCATCCAGGAAACTCCTACTCATCCCTCAAGACCAGCTCTATGTCCTCTCCTCCAGGAAGCCTTCCCTGCTGCCCTCAGGGAAGAGCTAGCTATGCCCCCCTCTAGGAACTCCTTCCTTGTCCATCTCCCCAGTCAGCCATCACCCCTGCTAGTGCTGATGGGTTGCAGGGGGGTAGTCAAATTTCATCTGTATCTAAAACGATTCAGGCATCCAGTATTTACTGAGAACCAGAAGGACACACAGACACACTCCCACCTCCACAGAGCTCATAGTCTAGGACAGAAACAGGCAAGGTCACAAACCAACTGGGATGAGTGTGACAATGGCCAGAGGGGCCCAACGCTGGGGGACGAGGTGGCAGTAATGACTCGGGGAGACTTCACAGAGAAGTGACATTTGAGCTGCGGCGGAAGACAAGGCTGAGGGCACAGCAAGGGCAAAGGCCCGGGGGCAGGACCAGGAAGGGAACCGGGTTCGGCCCCCAGGCCCTTGCCCTTCCCGCCCTGAAGCTCAGCACCCTCTGCTTACTCCCCACAGGCCCTCAAAGATCTCAGGACGCTGGGCTGCGAATGGGCCCTGAAGAAGTTCGAAAGGCACACGCTCCTGGTGAGCAGGACCTCGGCTAGCTGTCTGGAAATGGGGCAAGAGGGGTACCCGTGGAGTTTGGGACCCCGGGCCTAGGCCTGCCACTGCCTGCCCCGCCTGATCCGGGCCGGGACACGCCCCTCCTTGAGCCTTAGTTTCCCCATCTTTCACAAGAGGAGCCGTACTCTGGGCGGGAGAGAGCTCAACGGTCAAGTGACAGAGACGCGGGTGGCTCAGCCGGGGAGCGACCCCAACGGGAGGGAGGACTGAGCTGGCGTGCAGTCCCGACCGCCTGGCCCTGGTCGCGGCCGTCTCCTGTCCCCCAGGAATACCTCCTCAGGGAGGGGAACCTGAGCCAGCCGGCCGTGCGGCTCCTGGGGGACGTGATGTCCGAGGATGGCTTCTTCTACCTCAGCTTCGCCGAGGCCCTGCGCGCCCACAGCTGCCTCAGTGACCGGATCCGGTGAGGGGCGGGGCCACGGGCAGGGGCGGGGCTGACGGGGGCCAATCGGGGCAAGTAAAGGGGGAGTGGGCGGGCCGTCGGGATTGGGCGGGCGGTGTTGGCGGGAAGGGAGGAGAGATGAGGCGTTTTGGTCTGGTCCCGCCCACCTAGTATCCCCTACCCTTCCGGCTGCGGCCCGCCGTCGGACCTGGGTATGAAATGTTACCTCTTGCCCGGTCCGCAGGTACAGCCGCATCGTGGGCGGCTGGGACCTTCTGCCACGCGCTCTGCTGAGCTCGCTGTCAGGGCCCATGCTGCTGCACGCGCCGGTGGTGGCGGTGAAGCAGGGGCAGGGCGACGTGCAAGTGCACGTCTCCACGTCGCGCGGAGCCAGCTTGCAGAAGGTGCTGACCGCGGACATGGTGCTGCTGACGATGAGCGGGCCGGCGCTGCAGCGCATCAGCTTCTCGCCGCCGCTGTCGCACAAGCGGCAGCACGCGCTGCGCTCGCTGCACTACGTGGCGGCCACCAAGGTGTACCTGAGCTTCCGCCGGCCCTTTTGGCGTGACGAGCACATCGAGGGCGGCCACTCGAGCACCGACCGCCCGTCGCGCATCATTTTCTACCCGCCACCCGGCGAGGGCGCGCTGCTGCTGGCCTCGTACACTTGGTCAGACTCCGCGGCGCCCTTCGCGGGCCTGAGCTTGGACGAGGTGCTGCGCGTGGCGCTCGACGATGTGGCGGCGCTGCACGGGCCCATCGTGTACCGGCTCTGGGATGGCACCGGCGTGGCCAAGCGCTGGGCGGAAGACCCGCACAGCCAGGGCGGCTTCGTGGTGCAGCCGCCGGTGCTCTGGCACCAGGAAAAGGACGAGGGGCACACCGTCGACTGGGCGCTCCCCTATGGTCGCGTCTACTTTGCCGGCGAGCACACGGCCTACCCGCACGGTTGGGTGGAGACGGCCGTCAAGTCGGCGCTGCGGGCCGCCATAAGGATTAACAGCCGGGAGGAGCCCGGGCTCAAGGCCAAGCACCCCCGGCTAGGCAACTCGAAGGCAGCGACCACCCATCATCCGACCCATAAACCGGTCTCCTCCCAGCACACAACCCATAAGGGGACCCACCATTAAAGTATTTTCGGTAAAAGCCGCGCGGTCCAGCCTCCTCCCTCGCTGCTGTCCTTCCTTCTGCAGTTCGCCTGGAGCAGACCCGTTAGCGCTCCGGTTAGGCGGGGTTAGGCGGGATTCGTCCCTCAGGCAGCCTGCTACTTCGTCCTACACAGCGGGGTGCCACGGGGGCGGGGAGAGGCAGGGTGGACACTCTGTGCCTACCACAATGACCACCTCACCCGGGCTGTCACTGGCTGAGACGAAATGAAAGGCACACATGGGTCGGGATGCAAATCACAGAAAACCTGGCGACAGTGAGTTGGACCACATGAGTTGAATTTCCACACATAACATGAAATTGTAGCAGGGTCCGCGGAGTGCTTCAGCAGCCCCGCAGGCCCTGCCACCTGGCCTGTCCCAGATGTGCTCCTGCACAGCTATTCCTCCAAAAGCCCCAAACTCAGGGAAGGAGCCCTGCCATCCCTTAGCCACAAGCCCCCACCACTCACCCCCTGGGACCTCCCCTTACCCAGGGTTACGTGATCAGGGATTGGCTATTTCCAGCGACCAGCATTAGCCCACAAGGTGAGGGGACCAGGAGCCACCACCTTGTCCCCTCTACGTCCATGACAACGTGGAAGCCTACTTTCCCCCACCAACATAAAGCCAAATAGTCATAAGAAGTGTCACTTTAATGATCCAACTAATCAGGAGAGCAGCTAGGCCGCCAGGGCCGGAGGCAGACAGGAAGCACCCGCCCCTCCACGCCCCACCCCGCAAAGGGCAAGGCCATGAAGTAGGGATGGGTAAAGTGCCTGTGCTGGGCGGGGCCGCTGGCTGAGCCAGGCTAGGTGTCGGCACCATCATCCTCTGGCAGGATCTCCAGACTGCTGTCAGGCTGCGGGGCCGGGTCTGCCCGGGGCGGCGCAACGGGTGGGGAGCAGGTGGGCGACAGCGGCAGAGGGGAAGCGGGAGGAGAGGGGCTGGAGGGACTGTGAGGCCCTGCAGGTGACACCAGGCCCAGGACCTCCTGCACATTGTGGGGCAGCTCCTGGGGGGAGGGGGCGAAGGAAGGCGTCAGAGGGAGGGAGAGAGACATAGATGGGAGGAGAGGCTTCAAAGGTGGGAGGGTAGGAGTCAGAGGTGGGAGGGTAGGAGTCAGAGGTGGGAGGGGAGGAGTCAGAGGTGGGAGGGAGGCTCACCGGGCAGGCGGTCAGCTGCCTGTAGAGGGCTTCGGCCCGCGTCAGCACGTCCTCCACACTCAGCTTCATGGTCAGCTCATTAATGTGCTGCGGGAGGGGGGGATCAGGCCGGCCTGCCTTCCCAGGGACATTCAACCACCACCACCCGAGCGCCCACTCTGTGCCTTGTGCTGAGGAGGACACGCTGGAGGGAAAACAGACAGGGTCTGGCCCTCACGGGGCTCAGAGTCGGGCTGGGGAGCCAGGGAAAAGCATGCTTCTCATTCGACCATCATTTTGAGCACTATGTGCTAGGCCCAGGGGATACATCAGAGGGGACAAGACACAAAGCCCTCCCATGACCCCCTGGGGCCCTGCCCACCCCCACCCCCATCACTGGAGAAGAGGTTCCACTATTGTCCCCAACGCTCTCCAGCACCTGCTCTATGAGGCTCTGCCACGACCAGAGATAGAAGGGGTAGGAGACAGATATGCCCTACCCCACGGCACCCCCTGCCTCACTCAGCATACTTTCCATAAACCTATTTTGAGAACCTATTATGTGAAGCAAGGAGCCCTGGTGGTGCAACGGTTAGGCGCTTGGGGTCTGAACCCATCCAGCCGCTCCACAGGGGAAAGACCTGGTGATCTGCTCCCGTAAAGATTACAGCCTACGAAACCCTCATGGGCAGTTCTACTGTGTCACATGGGGTCACTATAAGTAGGTACGGACTTGACAGAACCTAACAACAACCATGTAAAGTAACGTGGGCCCGAGGCAGGGCCGGCCTCCAGGGGTTCACACTGCAGCTGGTCTACCTGGACAGGGCAGAGTAGGCAGGGAGAGGGCAGCTGGCCAGGGGTGGGGCCTCACCTTCAGGATCTCATTGGAGCCAAAGCCCGACAGCATGAGGGTGTCCCGCTCCATGTCCAGGATGGCACAGGCCACCAGCAGGTGCAGGTTGGGCCCAGGGAGCCCTGTCCACAGCACCTGGGGCAGGGGGAGGGGTGGTGGCAGGAGAGTGGGTGACTACCCAGTGTGTCCGGGAGCTCCTGCCCAGGTGTGCCTCCACCCCCTGCCCATCTCCCACCAACCTCCAGCCCGTCCCATCGACAGCTGATTCTCCACCCTCTCCAGTGTCCCATCCTAAGCAGAGGCCTACCTCCCACAGCCGCAGAATATCTGGGAAGGGGAACTCCCTCTTGAACCAGATAAGCAGCCATCGGAAGCAGAAGCAGAGCGAGCCAGAGTCCTGGGAGTCTGGGGGAGGAAGTGGCAGGAGGGGTGAGCCCTGAAAAAGGGAGCTGAGAGCTGGTTACAGGCTGTGTCCCCAAGCCCAGCCTGGCCCACAGCGGGTGCTCAACAGAAACCAAATTCAAAACCAATTCTGATCACATTCCATTCGTAACACACCCAGCAGTTGGGCTGCGACTCCCTTTAAGAAGTGAGTCTTGCTGTGAGACTCAAATGTCTAGGAAAGTAACTTAAACACACTGGGGAGGTTCCGGAGGTGAAGCAGGACTGCTGTGTGAGCAGGAAGTTTCCCATTCCACCTTCCAGACTCCAGATGAAATGTGATATTTCCATGTTTTCCACTGACAGGGAGGGGATGCAGGAAGACCAAAAACCCAAGGAAAAATAATGTCAACACCTAGTGCTGGTGAAGGTGTGGGGAAACTGGCACTCATACATACCAGTTGCGGTCGATTGAGACTGATAGCGACCCTACAGGACAGACGGTATAAAAATGGTGTAGTGGGAGCGTCTGACCTCTAACTTCACAAGTGGGAGACAGAACCACTATCAACATCAGCCCAAAGCTTATTCCTATGCAGTGGAAGTCAGACATGCCTCCTTTCTCCAATCTTTATACCAATTCTGACACCAGCTGTCCCTCCCATGACACTCTCTACTTTTCTGCTGGGTTTGATAATTCATTACAATGACCACACAGAACTCACGATTATGCGGTTTATTGGGGAAAGTAACAGGTTACAATTCACAATCAGAAATGACTCACAATACAGTTTTTCAATCAGGACAGCTTCTCGACCATGCCCACAGGCAGGCCTCTCCCTGGCCCTCAGCCTCTTGGCCTCTCAGGCCTCTTGAGCTGGCCGGGCCTCCGCCTTGCTCCGGCAAGTTACAAAGCTCTTTAGGTTCACTGGTGAGTGCCCAGTTGCAACCCACTTGGCCACTCGGCCTCAGCCTTAAGGTGCTCTGCTCTCTAGCTCTGTGGTGTGGCAAGCCAAACTCCACCAAGTGCCTGGAGGCACCACACCCCACCAGGAAGCCTCCTACCTAAAAGTGCTCAGCTCTCTCACTCTGTGGGTCTACGAGCCTAGCTCCACCAAGTGCCCAGAGGCACCCCACTCTGCCAGCAAGCCTCCTGCTCAAGTGTGCTCAGCTCTCTCGCTCCCTGGGCCGGGAAGCCCACAGTGCCACCTCATGCTGGTCTCCTGGTTTTGCTGCTGCTGGTTCTCTGCTACGCCTGCTGCCCTTTCTTACTATATGTCATCTCTGATGCTACAGCTTTCTAGCTCCTGGGTATAGGAGGTTCTCACTGCAGGGACCATGGGTCCAAAGGACATACCCCACTCCCAGCTCTTCTTTCTTGGTGGTAGTGAGGTTCCCCCCTGCTCTGGGATTGTCTCTATTTTAAGCCTAGCAGGATGGCAATACTGATCAATCCCCTTGTTAGGATTCCATACATCTTATTTGCATGTTCCACCCCTCAGGGTTCCATGCACCTTAACTGAATTATTAGCAATCCAGTCCCTTGGTGGGCCATGAGCACTTTATTTGCATAGTCCCACCCAAACATCACGTGGGAGTCATAAAGACAATGGCTAGAAAGGTCATATTAAGTAATTCACTGCACCGCAACTGGTGCAGCAATTAGTAAAAAAGTTGGAGAGAGGAGATATGCCTGACCTCTACTTCATAGAGTCAGCCTTTTGCTGTTGATGCTGATAATGATTCTCTCTCCTTCCCCTTGTGAAGTTAGATAAGGCGGTCTCACACTGCCATCATGCCATTTTTACAGTGCTCAGTAAGTTAATGACCATCATTATGCATTCAAAAAATTAACACTATTAACGGTCACTTTTACTTTCTTCTGAGTTTCCTACCCTTCTTTGTATTGAGGAAGTAACGAAGAATGAGCCCTAGTGGCACAACAGTTAAGCACCCAGCTGCTAACCAAAAAACTTGTGGGTCAAACCCACCCAGCAGCTCTGTGGGATAAAGACCTGGAGATCTGCTCCCGTAAAGATCACAGCCTAGGAAATCTTATGGGACAGTTCTACTCTGTCACATAGAGTTGTTAATGAGTCTGAATTGACTTGACAGCACCCAACAACAAGAAGTAATGAAGAAGAAATATTCAGAAGCCAGAAGGCAGCAGCCCCGGCCCAGGGGCCCAGAGAACCAGTTTCCAATCCCTGGTTCAAAGTAAGCATAGAGCTGGGTGGAGAAGTGGGAAGAACCACATCCAGGCCCTTATTTCTGGAATGTATCGAGCAGGTCAAGCCCAAGATTGAGGTGAGCAGGGACAGGGCCCACCAATCTGGCACGTGGGGCTGCATAAGAGTGCCTGCAGGCCGGCGTTGGCTAAACTTTTGCTCCAAGCAGCAATCCTACTTTTTATGTCTGTGTTTTAGCTTCTGGGTTATGTAGGGATTTTTCTCTGGGTTGGATCAGGACCAAACGTCCTAGACACCATTTGTGGTCGCCACCAGAAAATCTCTGGCCCCGCTCTCTCCTGCCCAAGACACATACCCAGGAAGTCGCACAGAGGCGGGTCCAGCACCCTCAGCAGCAGCAGGAGTTGCCCAAGTTGCCGCTTCATGGTTTCTTGGCTCTCCTCAAAGTTCCCATGCTGTGGGGAAACGGGGCCACATGAGGAGCCGGGACCCCTGATCCTTTGGGGGGCCTGCCTCTCACCACCTCCCTTGAGCCTCACCACAAGCTCCATGAAGCCACAGAAACACCAGAAGGCGTCCACCTCGTTCTGAATGACGTAGAGGACTGGAGAGAGAAGATCGCTCATGCCCTGGACGTAGCCTGGGGGAACACAGGTCAGGGTCCAGCCCAGCCCTTGGCCTCCTCCGAAAGCAGCCACCCCAGCCTCACCCCAGCCTGGCCCTCGCACCGAGGTCAAAATGGTACATGCAGTAAGTGAGGAGGATATCGTTCAGCAGGCTCAGGCCCGGGTTCTCCGGGCCCTCGTAGAATCTGTTGGTCCTATCGGTGCGGCTCACGTCTCGTTCTGCAGGGAGGGCATGGGGGACGTATGGAGAAGAAAGGTGAGGGGACCCCACCCTTCTGGCCATCAGCCCCCATTTCTCCTCTGGGTGCCAGACCCCATCCTCAGGCTCACTCTTGAGGTGGAAGAGGGGCCAGTTCAAGCAAGTTCCAAACATTCCTGACGTGAGGTGCTAGGCTTACCGCTCACCAGCTCGCCACATCCTTGTGACAACCTAGCAGCCACTAAACCCATCTATTGCCACTGAGTTAATTTTGACTCATAGCGACCCTACCGGACAGAGCAGAACTGCCCCACAGGGTTTCTAAGGCTGTAATCCTTTTTTCCTTTTTCCTTTATTTTTATTGTTTTAAGCAAAGACTTACAAAGTAATTTGGTTTCTCATTAAACAATTAATACATATACTATTTTGTGACATTGGTTGCCAACCCCATGACATGTCAACACTCTCCCCTTCTCAACCTTAGGTTCCCCATTTCCATTTGTCTAGCTTTCCTGTCCCTTCCTGCCTTCTTGTCTTTGCCCCAGCCCATTTAGTCTCGTATACACAGTTGAGCTACATGTATCATTGTTTTATGGGCCGGTCGAATCTTTGGCTGAAGGGTGAACCTCAGGAGTGACTTCAGTATGAGTTAAAAGGGTGTCTGGGGGTCCAAGGCTGTAATCTTTATGGCAGCAAATTGCTACATCTTTCTCCTGTGGAGCAGCTAATGGGTTCAAACCACCAACCTTTCATTTAGCAGCAGCGCACTTAGCCAGTGTGCCACCAGGGCTCCTTCTAAACCCATTTACAGATGGGGAAACCGAGGCCCAGAAGGAAAAATAACTTGCCAAAATCTCAGAGATCGTAAATGGCAGCGCTGGAATTTGAACCCAAGTCAGCCTGACTCCCCTTCCCTCCTTCCCCTTCTTCTCATGCCTCGTCCCTGGCCCTGCCTTCCCCTCAGCCATTCCTCCTACTTTTCACCCACCGTTTCCCTCCTCAGATAACCTCATCCCTGGTCTTGGGGAGGTAACGGCTCCCTCATCTCCCCTTACAACCTCTCCCTGCCCCTCCCCACCGTTCCCCGACACCCACCGATGAGGCTGCGGTACCCATGCAGCAGTGAGTTCCTCCGTTCCTGCTCAGGGCTCACAGACTTCCACTGCAGCTTCATGCGGAAATACTCGTCCCTGAGGGACAGGCGGGGGGAGGCAGCAACGTTAGGACCCTGGCATGACCTGCTGTGTGGCATCCTGGGGGACACTGGGACCTCTCAGCCATAGGTGGCACCCCCCAGCTCGACGGCCGTGCCGGGGAGGTCAGAGCTGTCCCAGGTCAGCGGGGACCACAGCAACTCACTCACGTTTTCTCGCGCATGTGGGCCTTGTGCTCTTCAGCTGAGCCCTCCCAGCTGAGGTACCCCAGGAGGAACTTCCAGGCTTCCCGCCTTAGGCTGGGACTCAGACCCTGCAGGGGGTAGGGTGGTAGAGGGGGGCAGGCAGCTCAGAGGGGCTCCCCCTGAATGCTTGCCACGCCTCCCCGGCCCCATCCAGGCCATATCTCCCTGCCCACCCTGGCACCTCACCCCTGAGAAGATCCGGGCCTTTAGCTCAGGGACCTGCTGCAGGCAGCCCTCAGGGCCCACGTGGCGAGCCCATTCCTCCTCTGTGACTGGCAGGGCCCGCTCCACGGCTGGCCGTGGCCCCAGCTCCACCTGTGGACACAAGGCAAGTGAGCCCAGGGCTCTGGGGGGCTGCTGAGTCTTCTTTATGGTGACCCCGCTGCCCACAACCATGTCCCAGTCCACCTCCAGATCAATTCAAAGCCCTTCTTAACTCGATGTACAGACTAGCGTTCAGAGGCAGGAAGTGCCACATTCTCTGGGTTAGTGACAAACTCACTCCAACACCGGAAGGGCCCCCTAATAATGACAGCCATCAGATCAGCGCTCACCCTGTGTGTACCATTATTTCTCTAATTTACTGAAGAGAAAACAGACACCCAGGGAAATGAAGTCACATGTCCAAGTGCCACAGCCAGAAAGGAGCAGAGTCTAGCCAGATACTCACGCAAGAAATGACCTCGAACCCAGGCTCTGGCTCATCATCTGGTGGCAGAGGAAAGTCGGACGAGGCCCCCTCCAGGTGTGGCTGCAGGGCTCCCCGAAAGAAGTTGGTTACACGGGAAAAGCTGCTGAAGGTGGTGGAGTAGGGGTCCTGGAGAAAGCGCTGAGGGCAGACCGAAACATAGTCATGGCCCTGCCACTTCTCTCTCACCCACTACAGACCACCCGTTTCTGTCTCATCCACTAGTTAGCTCCCTCCTGTCTCAACCACTACAATATGCCCTTTCACATCTCACCCACAGTCCAGCTCCTCTTGTCTCACCCACCACAGTCTGCCCCCTCCTGTCTCACCTTCCTACAGTCCACCCCCTTCATGTCTCACCCACTACAGTCTGCCACTTCTTCTCTCAACCTACTACAGTCCACCCCTTTATGCTGACTCTGGACACCTTTCCCTGCCCACTCCCCACCTGCGCTGGGGTGTGGGTTGACTCACAGACACCACGTTGGAACTGTCCTGGTCAAAGAGCTGGAGATGATAGAAGGAGTTGGAGAGAGCAGAAGAGTCGTGCGGGAAGACAAGATAGAGGCGGGAATCCTGTGGCGAGCTGTGAGGCGAGAGGTGAGGCATTTTGGTGATGAACAGATACAGGACCTTGTGTCCTGTGTTGTCTGTGCCCGCCCTACATGCATCCCCTACCTTGTTGCAGAATCCCAACTGCCCTTAAGGAATCTTCATCTCAGGCCACATGGCTGAGGACTGGGGATGAAGGTCTGAGATCACAGCTACATCCAAAAGGTGAGCACATGACCCAGGGCTGGCCAATGAGGGCATCACACCACCCTGGTCAAGGTGATTGATTCAGGATGGGCACATGACACAAGCTGGGCCAATAAGAGGCAGCCCTGAGATTTTGCTGGAAAAAAATACTTTCTATCGATCAGGGTTGCTAAGCTAGGTCTGCTAAGGCAATCCCTAAAAAACAGCACTATGAAACGAGTTCCTTTATGTGGCCTTTTACTTTGGTTCTTTGAGAAAACAGCTCGAGAGTTTTTCCCCCTAAACCCTGAGGAGTCACCTTTGCCGTAGTTCTTTGAAAGAAACAACTTAGGGGTGAGAAAGGCTCCCTGGTTGTTTTCTACCCCAGAGGATTTGTTGCTTTTGTCCAGGTTGATTTCGTAAGTAAACGGTTAACAACTTGTAGTTTGATACTTTTTATCTGGTCCTGTTCCGCAGCCTGCCCTATAACTGTATGCATCTTGGAGGAACTGGTCAATATACTACGCAAACAAAGTGACCACACACTATACAAAAGAAGTTATTACAGCCACATATGCAAATGAAGTGTCCATGCTCTACCAAGAGGGAACTGGTCAGTTCGTGGCCCTGGTGGGAAAATCTTGCCTTGAAACGGACAAAAAGTTTGTGTATATATGCAGCCAACTCCTCAGACGTTTTTCAGACGAGAAACAGAAGAAGAAAAAAAAAAAAGCAGCAGCAGAGAGAGGAGGCACGGAACCTCCTAAAAGAGCTGTAACGTGGATCAAAGGCTGTAACACTGAGGACAGCAACAGGCCTGGGATGGGCCAAGTGGCAGAGTTGGTGGTGACAGACAGCAAGGTCAAAAGGAGCCTGTCTTGAGGGGGCTGAGAGAAGGCGTGTCCTCAGGGGGCTGAGAGGAGCCTGTCCTCTGGGGGCCGAGACGAGGTCTGCACAACCAAGAGGGGGTGTGCATAGCAGAGAGAGAAGGGCCTGCTTGCTTGCATGGCCAAGGGGAGCTGAGAGAGCTGTTCTGAAATGACAAAGAAAGGGATGGTGCTCTCTTCTTTGGGGGAAACTACATGCTTCCTGATCCTGATCCCAAGTTGTAGCCTGTTGAAACCAAACCCATGTTGTATCCTGTTCCTTAATAAACCACTTAACTGTAAATATGGTCTGTGAGTTCTGTGTAGCCATTGCAATGGATTACTGAACCCAGAAGAGAAATAGACTGCCGTTGGATGGACAGCTGACATCAGAACTAGAGAATGGAAGAATGTCTGACCTCCACCTCATAGGGAACAGTCTTGGGCTGATCTTGATTTGCATTATCCCCCCTGAAATGAAACAGGTCTTGATGCCACTACTACCATTTTACAACTACAAACTCAGAGAACCCTTATCATGTACAACAGCAATGCTTTATAACGTTCTGGGACCAGGATCCTGCCTGAAATCAATAAACCAGTTGCCTTCAAGTTGATTACAATTCATAGCAACCCCATGTGTGTCAAAAGTAAAACTGTGCTCTATAATTTTCAGTGGCCAATTTTTTAGAACTAGATTGCCAGGCCTTTCTTCCAAGGCAATTCCGGGTGGACTCAAACCTCCAACCTTTTAGTTAGCAGGCAAGCACATTAACTGTTTGGACCACCCAGGGATTCCATCTAAAGTCAGCACCAGCCGCTTGGTTCTCAGTTACTGTTCCTTTCAACCAGTTTGCGTTGTTTCTTTCACAACCCTGAGAGATCACTGCGCAGCTCTAGAGGCACAGGGCCCAGAGGTGGGAGAAGCTCACCTCGCCAACAGCAGGTAGCGGCTGAGGACGCGGAGCAGGGCGCGGGTGCCCCCACGGTGGAAGTGCAAGGCAGGAAGGGAGCCTCCGGCCTGGGTCACCAGAACCAGGTAGGCCCAGTTCAGGCCTGGCTTAGAACGGCGGATGGACTTGAGCTCCCCTAGACTCACGGAGAAGGCCCAGGAGTCCTGGGAGGAGCTGCGCTCTGCAACTAAAGAGTACGACGTCATGTTGGTTGGGGGCACAAGGAGCCAGAGGTGCCCATGTCAACTAAGGGCATCCATTCAGCACACAGTCAACTCTCAAGAGCCCCATCCTGGGCCAGACCAGGCCCTGCCCTCTGGGAGCTTCAGGTCACCTCACACTTTGTTGGAAACACCCCAACTCAGTAAAATGAGAGGAGAAAAAAGTCAAGTGGGTATGGGCCTGCTCCAAAACCTTCTCAGGCTCCCCAAGACCTTGCAGATAAAGACCATATTCCTCAGCCTGACAGTACAGGTCTCTCAGCTCTGTCCTCTGCCCCCTCCCTGTCTCACCTCCAACCCTCTTTAGTCCAGACTCCAACAAAAGGTTGGTGGCTTCCTAAACACGCCAGTGCCTCATGTCCTGTCCCCTAAACAGCTCCCAACTGTTCCTCAGAGCCAAGGTCTGCCATCACCTCTTCCTGGAAAGCTTCTCCACTGCCATGGGCAGGGTGGGCCGGGGGAAGGGGTGGTGTTGGATGCCTCCTCCAACTACCCCCACACCCTGTGTGACTCCAGATAGTGTGACTCACTCTGCATCATAACGGACTCCATCTGTTGCCCCCATCAGTCTGGAAATCTTTGGGGAGCAAGACTCAATTGAGGGTGTCCACGGCCAATCCAGAAACCAATGGGATGAGCAAGGCTGCAAATCCCAAAGAGCCAGAGAGAGGTTGGCCATGATGGGAAGCCAGTGGTGGGTGGCCATTTTAACAGACAGCAGCAAAGCCTTTGGAGCCATGACCACTGAGGGGAAGACCTGGCCCCCAGGGGCACCAGCTCAGCCTACCTCTTGTGGACTCTGAGTGGCAGGGCTGTGCCCGCACAGTGCTGATGACGGCCCAGTCAGGTTCATAGCCAGGGTCAAAGGTCGGTTCTTCCTCAGATGTACAGGAGTCACCCCCACTGGAGTCCTTGGATGATACAAATGAGAAATGAACGAACAACTATAGATTCGAAAAGCTTCTCAATCTGAGCCACGAGGCACCCTGCAAGGCAACCCCATCAAACAAAGAGGGAAACTGAGGCTCAGACAAGGCACAGCACTTGCCAAGGGTCAGCTGGTACAGCCAGAACTGAGCCAGGACATGAACCCAAGTCTTTCAGCGATCTGAACCACATGGCACCACTGCACAGGGGAGGCATGTGTTACGGATCAGGTAGCTGGGGAGGAGAGCTCTGTAGTGATTGCTCTTAAAATGAAGTGGGAGAGCTTCCTGCTGCTTTAGCTGTTTTCTGCTGACAAGCAAGGACATGAAGGCTTCACTGTCCTACACATGGAGAGGCAACTTTGAGGACCAACTCAGTTTTCCAGTGCTCAGTCCCTAGCTATGTGAGTGCTGGGAGGGAGCTGTTGTAGCAGTGGCTTCCTATCCCCTGGCTGGAAGCTTTGGGGGTGTGTTCTTGAACTCAACCATTCTAGCAGTGGCCTCCTCACTTCCCACTGCCAGGTGAGGTGGCAGCTATCCTGGCAGGTCAGTTCTATGGTGTCATTCCATTGTAAAAATTCTGGAAACCCCCAATTCCCTACATTAAATTTGTTGTTCCCACAAATAGCTGGAGCAGATTTTAACTACTGCCAAGAAACCCTGCCTTGTTTATACAATAAAGCCAGAAAGAACCCAGACCATGTATCTATGCCGTTTCTGCGCCTTCTCCGAGGCTGGCAAAACAGAGGCTGATTCACCCAATAGTTGTTTTCCCAGCCTTTCTTACAACTATGAGTGGTCTACTGACCCAAGCCCCACCAGTGCGAGCTGAAGGGACACCTGTAGGGAGTTTGAGGCACATATAGAACATGGTGGCAGAACTGCACTTCTTCCAGCCTGAGCACCCAGGATCTGAATACACAGACTGAGTTGTCCCCTTGTATCCTGATAGGGCTCTCCCAGGAAGCAAAGGGGCTGAGGAGGCAGCTGTCCCTGTGGCCAGATATCCTGGTTTCTGCTCCTTCCTTGAAAAGGGACTGTCAGCCCCATTCACAGAAGAGAAAACCAAAGAGCAGAGAGAACCTGGTTCCCACCTAAGGCCCTGCATGCCCCAAGCGAAGGCCTGGGATTGTACCGGATCCCCCAAATGCCTTCCAATGTCCCAACCTAGAAACACCGAGAGAAGAAGGGAACTATGGGGAAAGCCTACCTTCTTGGAAAAGAGGATTTGGGTGGAATCTCCAGCCTCCTCTACAGGAGCCCAGTGTAGGAAAACATCATTGTCCTGAGAGAAAGAGAGGGGTTTACAGGGGCTCCCCTCCAAGCTCCTCAAACCTCACTGCCAAAGCTTCCCACTGAAATTCTCTGGACTTCTTCCCTAGTACCCACTCTCGACCTTCTACAGCCCAGCCCCTCACTCCAGTCCCCACCCTCAGTCTTGCTAACGTTCCACACCTGAAGATCCCACCTCAATCCTGCCCCTCCACTCCCACCTTCTCCACAACACGGATGATGCCGGCGATGAGGGAGTCCGCATCCTGGTGTTTCTTGGCACTGGTGTGCAGGTACACGCTTCCTTTCTCAAACACCACCTAGGGGCGGGCCCAGTGAGGGGCGGGCCCAGTGAGGGGCGGGCCCAGCGAGGGGCGGGCCCAGCGAGGGGCGGGCCCAGCGAGGGGCGGGCCCAGCGAGGGGCGGGCCCAGCGAGGGGCGGGCCCAGCGAGGGGCGGGCCCAGCGAGGGGGCGGGGCCTAAGCTGGGTTGGGTGAGGAGGAGACGACGCCTAGGGAGGCGGAGCCCAGAAGGAAGCCAAGGGGGTGGACCCGAGGGACGGAGCTTTTTTTCCCCAGGAGCCGGACCCAGGAGCATTCCGGAGGGGAAGGGGCTGAGGAGCGTTCCAAACCAGAAAGCCAGCGCGGCATTCGGAAGCTGGTGTATTCCAAAGGGGGTGGGGCTCTAGTGAGCGTACCATAAACGCCCGAGCTCTAGGGGACGTTTACCGGGGGGCGGGACCCAGGAGTCCATCTTGCCGCCTGGGAAAGCGGGGCCAAAAGATACGGTTCTCCCCCAGGGAGGTGACAGGGCGGGTGACAGCGCGTTTATATGGGAATGGTGATTGCTAAGGCCCGATCCGGCTCCCAGAGCCCTGGCACGGACTGAGGGAGACGCCGACCACCAGAAGGGGGCGTTTCACAAAGACAGAAACAAGCGTAGGCGCCCTCAATGCTTACCCTGTAACCTGGTCCCTCCATAACCGCCGCCAAGGCTCCCCTGCCCCGGCCACCTCCTTTTCCGGGTAAACGAGGTGTCACATCCGGATATGAGACTCCCCCTCAAGTCCGGATAGTGGTAGCGCTCCTGCTCGTTCTAGAGCAAGAATGGGCGAAACCATCTTTCAGAATGGGGTGGTTACTACGAGGGTTCGAATCACGTGGCGCAGACGCTAAATGTGGAGCTGTTAAATTGGAGGGCGCAGGCGCATTTGGACCGCCTCTTCACAAAGTAAACAAGGGGGCGGAACTAAGCTCTCTCTGAAACGCCTGCTTTTTCTCCATATTGTATACTGGCACGGAAGCCAAGGAGATGCCATTTTGCTCGAGGGCAAGGCCAAAGCTGGCCAGCTGTAGCCATGTTAGTGAGGGGCAGTTCCAGCTGTCTGCGGGGCGGGTTAGCGAAGTCCTGGAAAAGAGGAATTGATAAAGGGAAAGAAGGTGAGAGAAACTGTACATCACAACAGGCGCTGTGGGTCTTGGTATAACGGGATGAAGCTGTCAGTGCCCCCGGGAACGAAACAGTCCCAGAAGAATTCTTGAGTCACTATCGAAAGAAAACGAGCTGAGTCGCCATATTGAAGCTGGGCAAACCGAAGCAAGAAAGGCTGCCATATTGGATTTTTGCCAGCCTTGGTGCTGCTGGGGTGTAAGGTCAGGGAGGGAGAACCCAGATACAATATGGGCAGACGAAGCCAGGCTGGCCTCCATGTTTATTAATGGGCACTGCTTTCCTTCCTAGAAGAGGTTGATTATGGGTGAGAAACATCAGGTCGCTTGCCTTAGTTTATCGTGGTCCTGAGTGAGCATGCGCGAGGTAGCCATATTTCTTGGGTGCAAATCGAAATGGTCTCGGCTTGTTTCTGAGCAAGCTGAAGCCTTTCTTGTCATTTTTCTTACGGGCACCCCTCTGTCAGCCACTGCGCCCGACTGTGGTCCGGATGAACTTCTAGGTAGCCGGCGGCCGGGAAAAGGAGGCGGGGTGTGCAGCGTGGAGGAGGGCCAAGCGAGCGGAAGTGACGCAAGGTGCCGCCATGTCTTTTGAGGGCCGCGACGGCGCAGGGCCGGCCATGCTGGCTACGGGCACGTGAGTGGAGGCGGCGTTGTGAACCGCGGTGTGGGGAGGATTTGGGTGTCCCGAGGCCGAGGGGCACTGGGAGGGCGAGCGACTCGCGGCAGGGGTATGGCCTGCGTACATCAGAGGGCATAGGTCGCCCAGCGACCCTTCTCTGAGTGCTGGGAAGGGGTCGCCCGCGGGAACTGTCGTGTCTGACCCGCGGCAAAACCTAGACAGCCTTACTCTCCGGTCTGCAGACCCACTAGGATCCTTATCTTGGTCGTGGACCTTGTCCGTGGGGGTCGGCGGTGGTGGTCTGGGGGCTTTGGGGTGCCCCTCACCCGCCCAAAGGCGGGACTTCCGGTCGTGACCCCGACCTGGGCGGGATTTCCTGTTTTCTTCCCAGAGATGGGAGTCCTCCCAAGACCCCCCCGAGCGAGATGGAGAGGAGTCTCTTAGCAGTCGAGAATGGCCCCAGACCCTCACTCCATCCCAGGCTCTGGGGTGCATCCTCGAGTTTCTCACACCTTCGGGTGGGCCGGGCTTCCAGTTTGACAGGTGGATGGGGTGGGAGGTCTTCGCTAGTGTCACTCATTCCTTGTGGGATTCTCCTCGCCCCTCAACTTCTCCTGCAGTCCGTCTCTCCACTTTCTCTTCTTTCCTCCTACCTCTCTTCCCTCCTCACCTCATCCTAAGAGGCCAGTCACCTTTCTCCTCCCCCTTCTTGGGACGCAGGTCTCTCACCTCTTTCTCTTTTCCCCCTAATTTCTTCGTCCATGCGGTTAGTCTTCCCCAGTCTCTCAGCTCCTTGGGGGTTACAGAAGCTGAAGGGGTGGGAGGCTTGCCAGGTTTTGGCTACTCCTTGCTACTCCCCCCTTTTGCCCGTGCCTCCTCTTTGGGGTTGGGGGAGGTCTCATGACCCATTGACTCTTGTTTCACTCTTTCAGCCCTGTATCCTGTGGCTACTCCAAGATCTAGCTCAGAGAGAGTTTCATCCTGATGCTCTCTTCTAGCAAGCCCCCTTCCCGATTCCCTGCATGTCATTAGGGGCCCAACAGAGTGAGAGCCCCAGGCCTGGCATTGCCAATCTGTGTGACCTTGGACCAGTCAGTACTCCACTCTGAGCTTCAGCTTCCTCCTTCGTCAGATGGAGACGACATGAGGAGCATGTGTGAGATACCGCGCACCAGCACCTCCCATTTTTGATGAACTTTGGGGTCCAGCCAACAGTAGTTGCAACCCCGGTTCACTCTTTCTAGCTGTGTGACTTCTGTCCAATGTCTTATGCTCTCTGAGCCCCGGTTTCCCCATCTGGATAAGGAGATTGTAAATCTTCCCTCCTAAGGTAGGCAGGAAGGCATTAGTGATTAAGAGCAGGCTCTGAGATCACACTGTCAGAGTCCAAGTCCCCGCTCTCCCTCTTTTCAGCTATGTGACCGTGGTTGAGTGACCGAATCGCCCTGGGCCTCAGTTTGCAACTGTAAAGTGGATGACTGGTAGGTTGGTGTGAGGGTGGAATGAAAGACAGTGTATGACATTCACTTCTTGCCTGGTGTGTGGTTAGTGCTCGATAACCCTCTTGCTATGGTGTCTGTCAGGGGTGGTGGTGGGTGTACCCTCACCTGTGGCTTCCACCAAGGGCTTTGAGGTAACAAATCCTACCTTGGTGGGTCAGGTAGGACGTGACAGATGTGGACATGTGGAGTCACCTACCCAGAGGTGGGGCTCAGGAAACGGCTTCTATAATCATGAGTCGCAAAGGGTCTATGAGTTGAATCCAAACTGGTGGGGTCTCTGCTTGAATCCACTACCTCCCTAAGGAGGCTCCTCAACTTGCAATAGCTCTGGCTAACCACTCTGGTTTATGGGGGAAGAAAGGCACAGAAAGGGCCGTTGAGTGGTACAAAGTCACAAAGCAGGTTGGAGACAGAGGCAGAGTGGGAACCCAGCCCCCCTGCCCCATGCTTTCCACACCTCGTAAGGAGATGCATCCAGCAGACTGTCCACTTGGGGCAGGCCTGGCCTGGGGAGGTCACAGTCTGATGGAGGAGGCAGACAGGTACAGCTGTCACAGGCTCAGGTGATGTGAGCTATAAGGGAGGTACACAGAGCCTTGTGGGGGCCAGGGGAAGCCATCTGATCCCTGCAGAGAGTCAGGGAAAATGTCTTAGAGGAACTGCCAGAACAGTCTTGTAGGAAGTGCAGAAGCTTCATGGGAGGGTTTCCAGGCACAGAGAGCAGCCCACTCACCATTTTCTACATTCATCCAAATTCTGCTCTGTGAGGCTTGCCATGTGCCAGTCATGGCTGGGGGCTCAGAGATGAACCCACAGGCCTGCCCTCAGGAGGCTCCCAGCTTTCCAGAGTGATGTGTGCTCAAATGGGAGTCCCTTAGGCATTGTGGGAGCCCAAAGGAGGGGCCTGGCTCACCTAGGGATGAAATACCCTAATACCCAAGGTGTGTGTGGGAGATCGTGAACGGTGAACAAGAGACCTATGTAGGAAGGCTGGGGGCCTCAAGGGCTCTGGTAAGGCTGAAGTAGAACCTATGGGCTGTGATGTGGGGGTGGGGCCACACCACCTAGGGCCTCTGTTGCTAAGCTGAGACACTTAGACTGTGTCCTGGGGATGCTGGGGACGGGCAGGGTTAGCTCTGGGTGTAGAAAGACCCCTCTGGGGCCAGGTGTGGGGACAGGCTAGGAGGCCAGGTAAAAGGCTGGGGCAAGGGTTTAGGGAGTTCTGTCCAGTAGAAATGTAACACGACATGTATATAATTTAGAATATTCTAGAAGCCATGTTAAAAAAGTAAAAAACAGATGAAATAATTTTCATAGTACATGTTATTTAGCCAATCTTTCTGAAATGTGTTCATTTTAATCTGTAATCAGTATCAAAAATTTCATCAGTGAGATAGCTTACCTTCTGTTATTTCATACCGCCTTCAAAATCTGGTGTGTATTTGACACCGAAAACTCAAAACCTATTGCTTTCGAGTTGATTTCAACCCATAGTGACTCCAGAGGACAGAGTAGAACTGCCCCATAGGATTTCCAAGGAGCAGCTGGTAGATTTGAACTGCCAACCTTTTGGTTAGCAGCCAAGCCCTTAACCACTGCACTACCAGGGCTCCTTGACGCCATCTGTATTGGGACCAGCTGCGTTTCCCGTCCCGTGTAGCTGGTGGCTCCCGTAGTGGACAGAGTAGATCCAAAGGCAGAGGCTGGGGCTGTGGGGACAAATGGGACAGATGGGGAGATTTGAGGGGCAGGAGTGATGGGGCTGGGGTTGAGGACAGTGTCCTGAGGCCTGGCCTGGTGACCTGGTAGACAGTGAGGCCATCCCTAGATGAGGGAACCACTGAAGAGTAGTCAGTTTGGGGGAAGGTCCTGAGCACGGCTGGGACGAGCTAGGTGGATGGGGTCTGAGCAGCATCCAGGTGACAGCTGGATAAGTGGGGTTGGAGTTGGGAGGTGCAGGTCTGGGCACCTCACTTAAGCCCAGCTCTGCCCTGCTCTGTCCCGCAGGGCGTGGATGGCGTCGGGGCGCCCCGAGGAGCTGTGGGAGGCCGTGGTGAGGGCTGCCGAGAGCTTCCGGGCCCGGACTGGCACAGAGCTGGTGCTGCTGACGGCCACCCCACCCCCCCGCCCAGGCCCCTGCAGCTATGCGGCCCATGGCCGGGGGGCCCTGGCCGAGGCCGCCCGTCGCTGCCTCCATGACATTGCCCTGGCCCATGGGGTAGCTGCTGCTGCTCGGCCCCCTGTGCCCCGACTGTTGCCACAGCCACCCAGCCCCGTGCGGAGCCCACCCCGGCCAGCCCTGGCTAGGGAGGAAGACGAGGAGGATGAGGATGAGCCAACAGAGACGGAGACCTCTGGGGAGAGGCTGGGCGTCAGCGATAATGGAGGTGAGAGGGGTCCAGGGCCGGGGCTGGCCTGGCTCACAGTTGGGCAAGCTCTTCTCACCCTCAGCAGGACCTTAAGGTCTCTCGGTGCTCATGTTCTAGGGAAGCTGCAGTCTTAAGACATCGAGAGCTGCACAGGCCTGCCCCTGGTTCGCTGTGGGGCCTGGGCAAGTGATCTCCTCTTTCTGAGCCTCTGTTCCTTACTCTGGTGACTCAGGGCCAGCTTGGTGCTGCAAGGGGCTGGGCTCAGAGACAACAAGCACACTCAGCCCTCTTCTTGGGGGGCTGTCAGTTTGGCTGAGGAATTGCAGCCTCAGTGTGAGGCAATGCCCTATGGAGGCTGTGGGGTCTTGGGGGCTTGCCTCCTGAGCTGAGAACATGAGCAGATCAGGAGCTGTTTCCGTATGTGGGGACCGAAACGTCTGGGAGGCTGAAGAGGAGAAAGGGGTACGACTAATAGCTGAGGAAGCCAGCGGAGGGGGCGGCCAGCTGTCTTGATGGGAATTTGGAGGTAGGAGGCTTCCCAGAGACTGGTCTGTAAGACTAGGACCCTGAAGGGTGCATAGGTGTTTGCAGGTGGCTCAGTAAATAAAACCTGTGCCCTTCAAGTCTGTTGTAACTCATAGTGACCCTATAGGACAGAATAGGACTGCCGCATAGGGTTTCCAAGGCTGTAATCTTTAGAGGAGCAGACTGCCAGGTCTTTTCTCCCACAGAACAGCTGGTGGGTTCAAACTGCCGACATTTGTTAGCAGCTGAGCACTTAAACCACTGTGCCACCAGGGCTCCTTTGCTCAATGAATAGGAGTTACTATTTTGTTATTATCATTACCAATGACTGGCCTCCTCACGATACTGAAGAAACCCTTTATAGGGTTAAGGGCACAGACTCGAGCTAGGCAGCCTAGGTTCAAACCCCAGTGATGCTACTTTTTAGCTGTGGGACCTTGGGCAGGTGACTTAACCTCTCTGTGCTTCCAGGTCACCATTTGTAAAATAGGGATCATAATTGCCCTTGTTTTCACCCAAGAGTGTAACAGATAGAAAGAAACTGGATTTATTTCTGTCGATGACCAGGCAGATAGCCAGGGGAAGGGTGTTCTCAGCAGAGGGAACACAAATCACTGAAGCCCTGAGGCTTGAAAGGGCCTGGCATGTAGAGAGCAGGGAGGCGGTGTAGTGGTTGTAGTTGGAGGTGCATGGGGTGCAGTGGGGACCAGATTGGCCCGGGCCTCTCGTGCCATCTGCAGGGCTCTTTGTGATGGACGAGGATGCCACCCTCCAGGACCTGCCCCCATTCTGCGAGTCGGACCCCGAGAGCACCGATGGTGAGTGTTACAGGCTTCCCTTCCCCCCAAGGGACTGGGACAAGGGCAGGGACAGAGCCTGAGGCCCACCTTGTCTCTCAGACGGCAGCCTGAGTGAGGAGACCCCCACCGGCCCCACAGCCTACTCAGTGCCCCCAGCCTCAGCCCTGCCCACACAGCAGTATGCCAAGTCCTTGCCGGTGTCTGTGCCCATCTGGGCCTTCAAAGAGAAGAGGACAGAGGCACGGTCATCGGATGAGGAGAACGGGCAGGTGAGGGATGCATGGGGGGAGATGGAAGGGGGAGGCAAGTAAGAGGGGAAGCTGGAAAGGCTCAGAGCCACCTCCTCCACGAAGCCCCTCAGGCATTGAACTCCAGCACCTGGTGAGCCTTAAAATTCACTGAGCTGAAAGCTTGGTGAATCCTCATGTCAGCCTCACGAACCCTGCAGTCGTAACCATTATAGCTTGATAATGTGTCTCTTCTCATCTCCAAGAACGACTCCATTTTTAGAGTACCTGCTCAGGGCAGGACACCTGCCACACAGCATCTTGGCATCCCCTCCAGATGGGGAAACTGAGGGTCAGGAGTCAGATCACCCCCTACTCCTACTCCTCATATTCTGGTCCCTCCTTGGACTTTCCCACCCCCTTGTCCTCTTCCTGGCCTGGCCTGGGTAAGTCTTTGTTACCCATCAGTAAAGCTCCTCCAGTCAGAGGGAGACCGAGGCACTGAGAGGACGTGTGACTTTCCTGGGGTCTCAGCCTGTCACAGGGAGACCTAGGATCAGAGCCCAGCTTCCTTTAGGAAGGAGCTGTGGGCTTCCAAGGAGGAGGCCTGGGTCCTCATGGTCCCCCCTCCCTGATGACACCTCTCTGGGCTGCAGTATCCTCATCTGCAAACTCATGGGCTGTCCCAACGGCCCAGCGAGCCAGTGATGCTGGAGACCACAGACACCGCCTGGTCCAGCCACTGCTGTGGTTGCTGCTTGCGATTTGCAGAAATGCAGTTAATTAAGCGAGCGCTTGAGGCCCTCTGAGTGCTGGGTACTTGGGCTGGCCTCTGGGTGGGCTTGGGTCCCCTCTGCTGATGGCCACTCTCATTCTGCTGGGGGGGACAGCCACATCCTGGCTCAGTGTGTCGGGGGCTATAATGTAGATAGCACTAGGCACTGGGGCTGTGAGTGGACGGAACGGCAAGACACCTCCAGAACAGCCTCCTGAGGAGGGGGACACAGAGAGGGACCCTATCTGTACAGCTCATGAGTGCTGACGATATGCTAGCTCACCTTTCTGGAGCAGTCACTGTGCTGATGGTCTCATTTTAGCCCTCACAGGACCTCTTTGTTACCCTGTTACCTCATTTTTCAGAGGAGGAGACTGAGGCTTAGTGCAGGGAAATCTGTTCACTGTGGCAGAACCCTGACTGAAACATGATTGAATCCCAAGGCCAAAGGCTTAGAGATGAGACTCCCTGGCTGCAGTCAGCCCCCATGGTCAGCAAAGGACACCTCTACAGTGTTAGAAGTGCAGAAGACAGCGGTCCCACAGCTGTGGCTGCTGGAAGCACCAGCCCAAGCCGGGGTGGGTGAGAGGGGCAGGAGGGCTTCTTGGTGGAAGTGGTGTCTTGAGTCTCCCTGGGTGGTGCAAACGGTTTGCGCTTTACCACTAACCTAAAGATTGGTGGTTCGAACCCACCCAGTGGCAATCTGCTTCTGTAAAGATTACAGCCAAGAAAACCCTATGGAGCTCAGTTCTACTCTGTACACATGGGGTCACAACGAGCCGGAATCAACCACATGGTTACAGGTTTGGTTTGGGTTTGGCGGCTGAGTCCGGTAGAAAGGTGAAGGGCATTCCTGGCGGTGGGCATCTCAGGGGCAAAAGGAGGGAGTGAGGAAGGGGTCCCTTTCTGTGCTGACCCTGCCCCGTGGCCGTCTCCGCAGCCCTCCTCGCCGGACCTGGACCGTATCGCGGCGAGCATGCGCGCGCTGGTGCTGCGGGAGGCTGAGGACACCCAGGTCTTTGGGGACCTGCCGCGGCCGCGGCTCAACACCAGCGACTTCCAGAAGCTAAAGCGGAAATACTGAGGCCGGCGGAGGCGCTGCCAGGCCCCCGGCCGCCCTGCCCCACACTACACCCCTGCCCCGCCCCCGGGGTCCGCCAATCCGAGGCAGGTCCGGGACCGGCCTCCCCACGTCTCCCGAGGCCCCGGGACTAACCGTCCTTGCCAGTCCCCATCTAGTGACAGGGACGCCCTTCCAGCCCACGCCCCCCTCCTGCGCCAAGGAGGGAGACCAGTCCAATCTTTTGATTGGGTCTGTCGCCCCTTTCTCAGCCCTACGACAGATCCTTTCCTTTAAGGGATTGGCTCGCTCCCTTATCAGGGGTGTGGCTAGTAGTAAACAGTGGGTCGACCTCGTCGTTTTCTGGGTGGTGACAAGGCTTTGCTCGCTCGGCCTGGGCTCCATTCCAGAAACAGCACAGTCAAGCCCTAGGATTGGGCAGTGGCAATCTACTGCCTGGTGACTGGGCCGCTCCTTCATTTTTGATTGGATCGAGCTTGAAGGGCTTGACTAATTGCCCAAGAGTTAGCATTCCCCCTTCGCGAGTTCTCCCACTTGATTGGTTCCTGCCTACTGGGGGGGGGGGGGGCGTGGGCAAGCCCTCCCATGCTCTGGATTGGCCTGTGGCCTTCAATTTACGTTCTTTACACTACTGGGGCTGGGTTCGCCTTTGCCCAAATCCTGCCCCTCTGGCCCGCTCCTCAGGGATGGTCCAATCTTTTTTCTGCGTTCTGACACCTCGTCTCATTGGTTCCATCCCACAATAGCCTGCCAATCGAAGCCCGTCCTCGCATCCAGGACGATACCAGCTCCCGCCCCCTCCCCCCATCCCCACAGGTGCCTTAAAGGGCCCTCGTCCACCCAAGGTGGGGGGCAGGGGGCCTTACTCTCCGGCCCTGGTGTGGAGGAGAGAGTGGGGGTAATGGGTCGGGAGTTAGGAGGGGCGCTCTGAGATTAAAGAGTTTTACCTCTGACAAATGAGTATGAGGTGTTCTTCAGCGTGTTCGAAGGGGAACAAGCAGCATCTCATTGATTCCTACCGCAGAGCTGGGAGGTAGGATAGTTGTCCCCATTTTACGTATAAGGAAATGGCGATTCACAGGGCTGGGGTGGGGTAGGATTCCGGGTCTCTGTGACCGTGGAGCCTTAATCTCCAGGGGGGTGAGTGTTGGGACCGGAGTAGTTTTAAGGAGTCAGTCTCCTTCGTTAGCTCACATCTTCCCCAGCAAAGGCAAGAACCTACAGCTGCAGCTGGTAATTTCCTACCACAAGAGGTCTGGGAGTTACAAAGCAGGTGGACCCTGGTCCGAAGTCAGGATTCAATAAAGTAAACATGGAACCCCTATCTGCCAACAGACACCACCGGAGGAATGCTAGTAGACAACACTTAAATAGGACTGACTACGACCCTGACACTTCTCTAAGATACCTCCATGTATTGACTCCTTTGATTTTCTATTAGCCCCACGAAATAGAGTCAATTATCCCCACTTTATAGATGACAAAACTACAGCATTGGGGTTAAAGCAAGAGAACAATCTAAGAATAGGACTGCTGTTGGGGGTACTGGGGTACTGGCAGCGAACTTCAAATGGGGAAGAGAACTTCCTCCCACTGTATTTACTTCCAGCAAAAGGGATGTAAATTAGAGTTCAGGGATGGTAAGAGAACAATCTATAAACGGTAGACACACTCGCCCCTACTGGCCAGAGCCTCACATTGCTGGAAGAGGAAAAGAGAGTGGCGGAGGGGCCGTCCTAAGTTTCGGACGGGGCGGGGCTGCAGTGGCGGGTGGAGCCAAGGCCCCGCCCCTCTCTGTGGAGCGAGTCATTTCCGTCCGCCACGGAACTGAGAAATCGGCTGGCCGGGTTGTGGGCCCAGCGTCTTGGGCAGGAATTCTCTGGTCGGAAGTGGCGCCTGAGCCCGAGCAGCGTGCACAGGTGAGAGTGGGGGCGGGGGGCGAGCGCGATGCTCTCGGCTCTTGCCTTGTGAGTTTCGGATCCTGGCTCGCGGAAGGATGGAGCCAGGCGACGGAGGGATGGGGACAGGAGTCGTCGCCTGGGAAACAGCGCGAGCTGTTGGCCAGCGAAGGGGTGGGATTTCCGGAACAGAGGGCATTCTTGGAGGAAGATGGGGAGCTGTTGTCAGTTCGGAGGAAGCGGGACTTCCTGTAGCAACTGCGTCCTCTAGGAAGTGTCATGAGGCGGGACTTCTGTGGGCCGAGCCGGCCTTCAAAATGAACCAAAAGAGGCGAGGTTTCTCACGGGCCAGGTAGGTGGATGGGCGGGGCCCAGACTTGCCATTCAAACTTGTTTACTTACTTTTCCCTAGGCCAGGGCCCAGGATGGCCGAGTTGGAGGCCGAGGGTCGCCTGTGGCTCGAAAGCCCCCCTGGGGGGGCGCTCCCCATCTTCTTGCCCACGAACGGGCAAGCCCTCATTCTGGGCCGGGGACCCCTGACCCGAGTCACCGACCGGAAGTGCTCACGAAACCAGGGTGAGCGGGGCCTGAGCTTGAGAGGTGTGGCCTACACCTGGGGGCGGGAACACAGTCAAAGGGAAAGCAAGCTATTAGGGAGATAGCTTGGCTGCTAGGCTGAACTGCGTGGTGCAAGCAATGCTGAACTTGGTAGATGCCCTCCGGGGAGTACAGGAAGAGCAAGGTTGTGCCTGACCTGGATTTGGCCATACCCTTTTGGGGGGAGGGGATGGAGCAAATCCCAGGAGGTCTGTCAGTGGGCAGAGAAGGATGCTCACAGGACACTGTGAAGGCCTGAAACAGGCCACGACCCTTGTCAAGATGAGAGCCGATCCTATGGAGAAAAGTACCCGTCCTGTCCCTAAGCACGGATCAGAGGTCGCCGGCCATCCTAGGGCCCCAATCTGTTAAGGAGTGAGCCTATTCCATTCGGAAATGAACTATGCCTCCTACTCCGCTAAGAATGCTGGTAGCCCAATCCTGTGGTCCGAAGCTGGTCACGCCCCCCAGTAATCAGGGAACCAATCACACAAGGGTGCAAATCCTAACTCTGCCTTTTCACTCTAAGTGGAGCTGATCGCAGACCCTGAGACCCGGACAGTGACGGTGAAACAGGTACCAGGACCCAACAAGGGACAGGAAGACCTGGGGCGGGGGAAGGAGTTGGGGGAGGACGCTCAACCCAGCAGGGAAAAGGGCCCATTGGAAAAATCTGATTGGCTGAGAGTGGAGGGAGCGTGGCCAATAAGGGTTGACCCATACATCAAACCCTGGTTGGTTGCACACAGTAAAGAGGTGGGACTTAAGGTTTGATTGGCAGTTGGTGAAAAGTGCTTCTCCACAGTGTCTGATTGGAGAAGGTTCCTGGTTGGGGCGCAGCCAGGTCTAGCTCTTCTCTTTTCCTCTCCTACAGCTGGGAGTTAACCCCTCAACTGCGGGGACCCAGCAGCTGAACCCGGGGTTGGAGGGCTCTCTACGGGTGGGAGACACGCTGTATTTGGTCAACGGTCTCCACCCCCTGACCCTGCGCTGGGAAGAGACCTGCACAGCGGGATCCCAGCCAGACACTCCGCCCGACACCCTGCTGGTGGCTCCAGACTTGAAGAAGGATGCCGAGCCGCAGAAAAAGCGGATGCGGAAGTCATCCCCAGGCTGGGAGAACTTCGAAAAGCTGCTGATGTTCACGTCACCTGGGGTGAAGGCCCGGGGCAAGGTGAGGGCCAAGCTGAGGGCTGTGGGAGCCTCCACAGACGGAGGGCTCAACCTAAGTTTGTTGGGTGCCCTTGGGCAAGACACTAGACCTCTCCTAGCCTCCACTTCCTCTTCTACGAAATGGGCCTGGTGACAAATTCAGGGGTGGTTGTCAGCCTTGGAAGAAATGGTGTACCTCAACTTCTCCCTGACCCAATAACCACCTGGTGATCAGGGTCATTTTCCCAGGAACTATGTGGTCACTATGACTCGGAACCCACTCGACGGCAATGGCTAGGGGGAGGGAGAGGGAGTTATGAGGTGTGGTTTTTAGGACCAGAGATGAGTTCAAATGCGGTTCCCTCTAAGTTCCAGCGGAGGGCGCTGCTTTGTTTCTCTGCGTCCCACCTCCCTCCTCAAATGATAAATCCCCGAAAAGCACGTGGCAGCAGTTAGCACCCGAATAAAACTCAGCTCTGTTTTTATTTTCATGATAATTTACCCTCTGAGGTGAAGGAGGCCAAAGGAGGAGGGTGGGCGAAATATTAACCCCCGTTTTCAAGACTGGAAGACAGGGGCAGAGGAAGAATAAACCAAAAAAACCAAACGCATTGCCCCTAAGTTGATTCCGACTCATAGCGACCCTATGGGACAGGGTAGAACTGCCCCCGTAGTTTCCAAGGAGCACCTGGTGGATTCAAACTGCCGACCTTATGGTTAGCAACTGTGGAACTCAACCACTATGCCACTAGGGTTTCCAGAAGAATGAGAGCCAGTAAAGTTCCCATTTCAGGCTCTGCACTCGGAGAATCCCTGCCGTGCCTGAGACATTTACAGTTTCTGTGGTTCGGTTTTCCCACCCGTAAGATGGGAATGGTAAGAGTGCCTCCCTCGCAGACGGCCATGAGTCAGCCTGTGAGTGAGGAGGATGAGCCGGGTGACAGAGCTGCCGTTCCTTCTTCTCCCAACACCAGGTGGCCGGCTTTGATTTGGATGGGACCCTCATCACTACACGCTCTGGGAAGGTCTTTCCCACCAGCCCCAGCGACTGGAAGTGAGAAGAGGGGAGGGAGGAAAGGAGGCCTGAGTCCACCTCTGGGCACTAGGTCACCCTTGCTGCTTCCCCGCCTGTCCTAGGATTTTGTACCCTGAGATTCCACGGAAGCTCCGTGAGCTGGAAACCAAGGGCTATAAGGTGTGTGTGGGTACACGCCCATGCACACACACGTGCAGCAGCCAGGTCTCGCTGAGGAGGGGGCCCTAGGGATGAAGGCAACAGATGACACCCATCTCCTCCCCAGCTGGTGATCTTCACCAACCAGATGGGCATCGGGCGTGGGAAGCTGCCAGCAGAGGAGTTCAAGGCCAAGGTGGAGGCTGTGGTGGTGAAGCTGGGGGTCCCATTCCAGGTATGGTTGGAAGGGAAGCTAAGGGCCCTGTGGGGGTTCAGAGATCTGGGGGGAGGGATAGAGACCCAGAGAGGGATAGTGTCCCTAGGGTGAGTGGGGTAAAGGCCCCAGGGAGGTTAGGCTGACAGAAACCCATCATAAACTGCAAATTCTGGGCATGACTGCTCTCCAGGGTTGTTGAGGGTTGGGGTAGCATCCAGTGGGGCCCTGTACCCTGAAGAATGCTAGGTGCTCAAGGAAGAGCTAAGAATGGGATCTGAGCTCCCCGCTGCCCACAGGTTTTGGTGGCCACACATGCTGGCTTGTACCGGAAGCCAGTGACTGGCATGTGGGACCATCTGCAGGAGCAGGTGAGCTGCCGCCTCTCTGCCGCCTGCTCCCCCCCCCCCACTCTCCTTCACTCATTCCTTCATTCATTCATGTGTACGTTTGTTCCGAAGTTCAACACGTTCTTGAGCTAGACATATTAGTAAACAAGGCAGACACACCAACCCCATCAGCCCTCACAGTGCGGTTGGCCAACTAAATTAAGCAAGATAAACCAGGGGTGTTGTTTTAGCTCAGATGGTCAGGAAAGGCCTCTGAGCAGGTGACATATGAAGATCTAAAGGGGAGGAGAGAGCGTTCCAGGAGAGAGTAACAGCAACTGCAAAGGCTCTGAGACAGGAGTGGGCTTGGAGTTTAGGAGGAACAGGGAGGCCAGTGTGGTTACAGCTGAGTGGTCAAAGTGGAGAGGACAGGGGATGAGGGCAGAGAGGGGACTGAATCAAGAGTACATGATGTGGGGGTTGTGGCCACCAGGGTGAAGAGTTTGCCTTGACTCTGAGGGAGGCAGGAGCCACAGAAGGACTGTGAGCTGAGACAGGAGTTGCTTAAGTGGTATCGAGCACCCTCTGGTGGCTATGTGAGGAACACACTAGGAGCAAGGGCAGAAGTGGGGTTGGTGTGAAATGGTGGGATTGGCTATTGGACTTATATGACAGGTAAAAAATCAACCTAATGCTTTATACTGTTAATGCTTTAGGGGAACAGAGGTGTAGGAATGGCCCCTCACTGCCTGCTGCCCATCCTCCTGTCTCTCCCCTCAGGCCAACGAGGGCGTACCTATCTCCATCGAGGACAGCCTCTTCGTGGGAGGTGAGCGCCTGGGGGAAACTGTGTGGGCCCTGGGGCCCCCGCTGTCACCAGTTGCTAGTGGAGACTGTGTCCCCTGGTGTTTCAGACGCAGCCGGTCGCCCTGCCAACTGGGCCCCTGGGAGGAAGAAGAAAGACTTCTCTTGTGCAGACCGCCTGGTGAGGCCCCCGCCCCCATTCTTGCCCTCTGGGAGCCCCTTGGCTCCCCTTCTTACCTCTGCCCTCGCCCCCAGTTCGCCCTCAACCTCGGCCTGACCTTCACCACACCCGAGGAGTTCTTTCTTAAGTGGCCCGCAGCCAGCTTTGAGCTCCCGACCTTTGACCCGGTGAGGCCCACGTTCAGGTGGGAGGGGAGCCGTGTGGGGATGGGCTGGGGTCTCATCTTTCCTGTCTGGTCCCCCAGAGGACAGTCGCCTCCTCGGGGCCTCTCTGCTTCCCTGAGTCCAGCGCCCTTCTGAGCTCTGACCCTGAGGTGGTCGTCGCTGTGGGATTTCCTGGGGGTAAGATGCCCTGACCCCTGACCTCCAGGTGCCCCCAGCCCTTCTCTCGGTCGCAAGATACCCACTTACAATGCACCCCCACCTCACAGCTGGGAAGTCCACCTTCCTCAAGGAGCATCTAGTGTCGGCTGGATACGTCTATGTGAACAGGGTATGCACCTCTGTCTGCAGCACCCCTCTCCAAATGAGTTGGTCCCTGTCCCCCATTATGTCTCTGGGGCCCAGCTTCCTTCCCCAGCTACTGCCTCCCTCTCTGCCATATCTCCTCCACCTTTGGGTGTCTGCCCCACCCCACCCCCATCTGGGTTTCTGTCCCCCCCTCTCTGGGTCCCTGTCCCCCTCTGGGTATTCCCGCCCCCTGGGTCTCCTGACCTTCCCTGTTCATGACCTTCTCTCCCATGTCCCCCAGGACACCCTGGGTTCCTGGCAGCGCTGTGTGAACACCTGCGAGGCATCCCTAAAGCAGAAGCAGCGCGTCGTGATCGACAACACAAATCCAGATGCCCTGAGCCGGGCCAGGTACCAGGGTCCCACAGGAAGCCTCCCATAGGATGGGCCAGGGCCACCTTACTAGCCCAGAACCTTCCTGGCCCCCAAACAGGTATATCAAGTGTGCCCAAGACACAGGTGTCCCTTGCCGCTGCTTTCTCTTCACCGCCACCCTGGAGCAGGCGCGCCACAACAACCGCGTGAGCTCCCTGCCCTCCCCAGGCCCCCCGCCCTCCCCAGGTCCCCCCACCCCACCCAGCCACGCTGACAAGCCTGACCTTCTCCACCCGCAGTTCCGGGAGATGACCGGGTCCCTGCACGCCCCTGTGAGCGACGTGGTCATGTACGGCTACAGGTAGTGGACGCCCGGGCCAGGGTGGGGTCTAGGCCCTTTGGCCCTCCCGCCTCTCACTACCCTCCCCACTGCAGGAAGCAGTTCGAGGCACCCACACTGGCCGAAGGCTTCTCTCAGGTGCTGGAGATCCCATTCCGGCTGCACCTGGTGCCAAAGCTGGAGCGACTGTACCGGCAGTTCTCCGACGGCTGAGCCACCTGGTCCCCCATCCCTGACCCCATCCCCATTGCAATAAATGCTATTTTTCTTCAAGCTTGGCCAGCGTTTGCCGTGGAGGAGGGAGGTCCGTCCAGCGGTGGCTCAGTCATGCCTGGCGCGGGGGCAGTCCAGTGGTGGGGGAAGAGGGACTGATACAGACTGGGGTGGGGGCCTTGTGGGGGTCATGTTGGCTGCCTCCACAGCCTACAGATGTGAAACGGAACTTCGACCTCAGAGCGGCCTCAACCCTGAGACCCTCTGCCACCTCCCTGAGGGCCCCATCAGTGCCGACCCTCGGCTTGTTGAGGGGCCAACTGCTCCCCACGCCCCTGAGGAGCGTCCTGTGCATCTCCTACAGAGATGGCAGTTTTAGGGGAACTTCCAGCAATAGAAAGGTGGGGATGGTGACTCAGCCAGAGTGCCCTCCTCCCCCAGCCTCCCAGGCCTTTGAGACCCTCCTGTCCCACCCTATCTGCGTAATTTGGAGACAGATCCATGTTTGAGTCTCAGCTTTGCAGACAGTGGTCTAAGAACTGATTTCCTCTTTGGCAAATGGGATTTAGGCTTTGAGAGCCCAGTTGGTATGGTTATGGAGGTTGGGAAGCCCTGCTGGGCAGGGTCCTGAGCCGGCAACCCACCCCAGCCACAGAGCCCGGCCTATCAGCCGCTCACTGCATGACGCAAGCTCAAGGACAAAATCTGGTTCTGTGAGAAGCAAGACCCCCTTCACAATGGAATTGCACCCAAGACGACGTAAGCCTGGCCAGCCCAGTCACGTGCAAGGTGGGATGGGGCTGCTAAGCAGCCACCCAGTGCTGGAGGCCACCCTGGGCAGCTAGGTCCAGCAGGCCCAAAGCTCATGACCCAGGACTGCAGTTATGGGAGCCAATACACTCCCCTTCCCCTTTTTAGCTTACGACTAAAAGAGGACTATCGAACAAAAAAGTGAACCAGGAGGACAACCCCAGAGGCCCATCTGTCTCGGATAGACGGGTGAGCACAGTCTTGGCCTTTCCAACAAGTCAACAGCAAGCCCAGCCCCTTGCCCGTTTGGCCTCACATAACCAGTCACGGCTGGGGAAGTGACTACACCAGGTCACACAGCAGGCCATCAACAGGCTTCACGGTACCCCCAGGAACTTCCAAAGGCCCCTACCCACTGAGAACCCTGCTGTATGGTCCTGTTTCACAAAGGGTGGCCGAGGAACTACAGACCTGTTAGAAATACACACTCCCCACCCCTCCCAGGTTACATGAGTCAGAACCTCTCAGCCACCCAGGGCTCTGTGAGCACAGAGGACACAGCAGAGTGGGGGGATGCTGGGCATCGGCGCAGTGAACATGGGGACAGGCAGATTTTTAAAAGGCTTTACTGGGGAAACGTACAGGGGTGGAACCGTCCTTGGAGGTGCCTCAGGATGCCGTCCTCCATCTCGATGGGCAACTGCACTCCCCAAGGGCCCCGTTCGGAAGCATCTGACCTGGCAGGCAGAAGACAGTAGGAGGGTCTGCGCAGCAGCTCCCAGCAGCCCCTGGGCCCAGAGCCCCAAGCCTTCTGTGGCATCCTCACTGCCCACGAGCCCTCAGGGCCGGGAGCACAGGCTGGACTAGACTGCCCGCTGCCCCAGAGGCCTCGGCGCCAGCTGGGTATGCCTCTCCCTCTCTGGCGAGGGTCACCCTGCTGCTCCCCAAGACCCCACATGGCTGAGGCTCTGTCCTGCACCCAGTGTGGGCGCCACTCACCAGTCTGCAGGGGCCTCGTCCGCAGCTCCTAGAGGCCCGGCCCGGGGGGGCCACTATCCCCCCATCTGTAGGGAGGAAGGGAGGGATCAGCCCAGTGGCCGGTGCAGAGACCCAGGGGAGTGCACAGGTGCGGGCCCTGCCCTCACCCCTCGCTGCTGCTGCTCCTGCTCCAGGTTCCGCTGCAGGACCTGCTGCTGGTTGGCGATGACACGGCGGATGCCATTGACGAAGTTGCTCTGGTCGTGGGGGATGAGGCCAATGAAGATCTTCTTCTCCGAGGAGTACAGGAGCATCAGCACACGAACCTCGCACGAGGCCTTGGAGGAGAAGTGCACGCAGCCCGCCTGGTGGGCACGGTGGGATGTCAGTGAGCGCCCTGTCCCAGCAGCACTATCCTGCTTTGTCCTTAGCCACCTTGCAAGGTAGGTGCTATTGTCACTCCATTCGCAGATGTGGAAACAACGGCCAAGGGAGACAGCTATCAACAGGAGTGCTAGGGGCCCAGAAATCTGCACTGTGATGAGCTCCATGGAGGGAGAATCCAGTGCCCTACCCAGAAGGTTCATTCACACGGATAAACACACACGTGTAACAGCACCTGGCACCCAGCAAGCTGGACCAGCCCTGACCACATTACCTATAACCCCCACACTGTGGACAGTCACCCCTGGGCCAACCGAGGGGTGGGCACTGAAGTGGGCACCAGACGCCCAGCCCTAACCACAGCTCCTCTGCCACTCGTGCAATCGCCCTACCAAAAGAGGATCGTGAGGCACAGTGAGACCAGGCAAAGGGACAAGGCCTGGGAGTGAGCGAATCACTCCTCCTACTCGAGGCAGAGACACCAATGACTCCAGGTCTACGGTGCCAGGCTCCGGGATGACTAATGCCCGTGACGTGCATCCCTGGCCTCAGTGGATCCTCACTCTCCCATCTTACAGACTGGCATACTGAGGCAGAGAGCTCAGAAGGCGTGCAGGGCCCCAGAGCCAGAAGGGCTGGGCCTCCAGGAGGAAGCTCTTTGGGAGCCAGTGGCCCATTGCCCACCTCGCCCACTCGAGTGGAAGCCAAAAGTGGCCACAGCAGCCAATGCCTCACCACGGGGCCCAGATGAGCCGCATGGAGGACCAGGCACAACGCTGGACGTGGGTGGGGGAGCCTGGGCAGAAACACGGAGGCCTTTCCGGGTTTCCCTAAGGGAACTTAAGTGTTTTCAAACTCTTGAAATTATTTTACTGTTAAAACAACTATACAAGCAACCCCTCAAATGTGCAGCCTCATAGGTATCGCTACCTGGGTTGATTTGAAGAGCAAGCCAGCCTGGGATGGGTGTTACTCGGTACAGCAAACACCTTAAAGTGGCCAGCAATGACTGCCGCCTCAGACACATCCATTCTCACTTGACAGACGAGACACTGAGGCCCAGAGAGGAGAGGCGGCCCAGCCCCAGCTGACAAGAGGCTTGCTGGGCCCTCTGAGGCCTTGGGGCCGACCTCCCTGCCTGGTCGGGGGCCTTCATGTCTATAAGTAAACCTGGATGGCAGTGGCAGAGCAGGCACCTGCTATCTGTGGCCGCTGGGCTTCGGCTTCCCCATCTGTGGACTGGGGTCGTGGGAGCCTAGCTCTGCAGGTCAGGGGATGCACGGGACCAGGCACAGTGCACAGAGTCCACGTGGGCTACAGTGACCCTTTCCCCAGCCTGTCCCTGGTGAATGGTCGACCCAGTGCCGTTCACTTTGCTGTTTCTATATATGAATAGGTCTCGTTTCTGGATTTTTAAACCCGGCTCCCAGCTGGGCCCATTCCTCTGGCTCTGATGGGCCCAGCTGCCAGCCTCTGACAGACGCCTACCAGGGCCCCACGCCCTGACTCACAAATCCATTGTCCATGATCCGGCACAGGCTCTTCAGCGTCTCCAGGTCCTTGGTGAAGTGGAACTGCACCAGGCGGGAGTTCCGGAACAACGGCACCAGGGTGGTCTGCAGGGAGCCAAGGGGGACGGCTTTGTGAGGCTCGGGGGCCTGGGTCCCCTCGCTTTCGGCTGTCCCCACACCAGCAGCTGGAAGATGACCTGCAGCCATCACCTCCAGCTCTGGGGACAAACTCCCCTCCCCGCCCTGCACACCAGTGGCTCTGGACAAAACCAAGACGCCTCGTCTGTGCCTCGCCAAGCTACTCTTCATCTCAGGGGACGCCATCTCGTAAAAGCTGGACACCAGGAGTCCGGCCCCAGGTATAAACCAGCCCACACCCCTGGAGGATTCCACCATCTAAGCAAACAAACCCATCTGCCTCTCCTTCCCACACCTGGGTCCAGGCCATCTCCATCTGTGGCCTGTAACAGCTCAAACAGCCACGGCCAACCCTGTCCGCTCTCATCACCCCCAACACGGCCTCACTCCAGCCCAAAACCTCAGACAACTCCTGGGAACTGCAGAATCACAGCCAGGCCTGCAGGACCCACACTCTTCTCCTCACTACCTGCAGCCTCAGCCACAGGGCCTTTGCACATGCTGCCCACTACCTAGGGTGCTCCCTTCCTCCTCTTCCCTTTCTGGGAGAGCCCTGGGCCCGCCCCACCTCTGTCCTGTGTTCCCTGAGCCCATCCCCACTCACCAGCAGCTGCTGCGGGATGAGCTGCATGGACAACTTCCTCGGCCACTGCTCAGTCCTCCTGTGAGGCCCAAGGGGACAGGATCAGGAAGGGCGTGCCCTGCCCCGTGGCCCCGCCCCTGCCCCGTGGCCCCGCCCCTGCCCCAGCACTCACAGGATCTCGCCCTGGTTCACGTAGATGTGGGATGGCAGCCACCTCTTAGAGCAACTGTTGGGCTCAGGTCTAGGCTTTGGGGAGAGGAAGAAGGGGACATCAGGGGTGGCCACACTCCTTCGTACCATTGAGCCTGCAGGCCTCCCCAGGGCTCACCTCCTGCCACTCCATGACACCACTCCACGCCAGGAACTTGTTGTTGACAATCTGGACAGGGCCTGAATTGACACCACCCAAGCCCATTGCCTGTGGGAAGAGGCAGCAAGTGAGTGGGGTGGGGTCTGCCCCACGGGCTTCTGGAAAACCTCCATGTTGCCCCAGGCCCCCCCCAACCCTTATCCCTCACCCCCATGCTCCTGCCTAAGTCTGTCCAGCCCCATAAACCTGCTCCGAACCTCCCCACCACCCCCACTCCTCTCCCACCTGGACCCGTGCCCCAGCCTCCCCCTCTCCTCTCCTGCCTGAACCCCTGCCCCAGCCTCCCTCTTCCTGCCTGGATCCTGCCCTGACCTCCCCGCTCCCTCTCCTCTGCTGCCTGGACCCCACCCTGGCCTCCCCTCTCCTCTCCTGTCTGGACCCCCACCCCAGCCTCTCCCTCTCCCTCTCCTCTCCCACCTGGACCCTGCCCCGCCCTCTCCCTCTCCCTCTCCTCTCCCACCTGGACCCTGCCCCGCCCTCTCCCTCTCCCTCTCCTCTCCCACCTGGACCCTGCCCCGCCCTCTCCCTCTCCCTCTCCTCTCCCACCTGGACCCTGCCCCGCCCTCTCCCTCTCCCTCTCCTCTCCCACCTGGACCCTGCCCCGCCCTCTCCCTCTCCCTCTCCTCTCTCACCTGGACCCCGCCCAGACCTCCTCCTCTCCTCTCCCGTCCTGGAGAACCAGGGTACCTGGTCACCCTCCCAGGCTGTTCCAGCCCCACCCCAGCCCCCACCTCAGCTGACATACCCACTTACCACCCACCTCCCCCATCTGCACCCAGGCTCTTCCTGCTACCGCAACTCCCTCCAGCATCCCTGTATCCCTTCAAAGCCTTCCTCAAGTGCCACTTGTTCCCACAAGGCCCTGATGGGCAGGAGCCTCCCCAGGCTCCCCTGAGGCTCTCTGCCTCTCTTGTCCAGTTCTGCATGATCCAGAGTGAGCCCAGCCCTCGTGTCCACCAGACCAGGTGCCCAGGCAGCCTCCCACCCTCTCTCCCAGTGGGTGGCCAGGCTCAGCCATCGCACCTGCTTGCGGGTAGTGATGACCTGCCGGATGGCATTGACGAAGCCACTCTGGTCGTAGGGGATGAGGCCCATGAAGATCTTCTTCTTAGACGAGTACACGAGCATCAGCACACGCACCTCGCAGGGGGAGATGTGGGGGAACAGCATGCAGCCCGCCTGTGGGCAGCCGGGAAGTCAGGCCCAGGGGTGCCACCATGGGGCCCCGATGCCCCCTCCACCAACCCGTGACCACTGACTGCCTCATCTGGGGGAGGAGTGGAAAGATCTCATCAACAGATGGCCTCAAAATCAGAGGGGCGTCCGCTGAAACCCAGCTTACCACTAGAGGGCCCCGATGGATGTTCCCAGGCCCAGGGAACCCAGAGATCAGGGTAGGGCCTGGGACTCTGGAGCTGTGGCTGGGCAGGTATGAGGGCCCCAAGGGCTCTGTCTCCAGCCCAAGCCTCCCTGACGTCAGGCCGTACTGTCTGAATTCAAACCCAGGACTGCTACTTCCTATCTGCATGGCTTAAAGGTAAGTCCCCTCATCTTTCCAGACCTGAGGCTACCCATACGAAAGACAAGATGACAATCATCTACACAGAAAGTACCATCTAAGACGCTTGCTCAATGGGGCCTGTGGTTCTGACGGGTGTCCCCATCTACAGGCATCCCTGTCTGCAGCATCTGGACCCAGGAACAAGCCCTCCTGAGAATGCTGCACACCTCCCGCGGGGCCTGGGCACCAGCTGCTCCATCTACCAGGTCGCCTTCCCCGCCTCTGCCCGCCTCACTTCCCTCAAGGTGGCCCAGGTGCCACTCCCCATCCCTGGGTCTGTGCTCCCATCCTCACCCCCCGGTTGGGGAGCCCTGGGAGGGCCTAGCAGGGCCCTGAGCAGTCCTCAGAAGGCAGCAGCTGAAATCTCCCATCAATCACAGCTGCAGTCTGTCCCAGGACTTTGGGGACACACAGCACCCAGAGGCAGCCAGGGGTGGACTGGGGTGGTCCCCGGGCAGAGTCCTCTGGGAACTCCCGATGCCCCCTTCCCAGAACCTGTCCCACCCATCCCCTCTCGAAGATGCTGCTCCATGCTCGCTCTGAGAAAAACAGGACCCAGAAAGGGGACTCGGTGGCCAGCCCTCCACTTCTTGACCCATGTCCTGTCCTAGACCCTCTGACAACGAGCACCTCCTACATGCTGGTATTGCTGCTTCTCACTCTCCACGCTCTAACTCATTCAAGCCTCCCAGTGATGCTGTGGGGCAAGTCCTATCACCAGCCCCATTCTACAGATGAGGAAACTGAGTTCTGGCCCACACAATCCTCCACCTGGCTCACTCTTCACACCCCGCTCCCCGGGCCACCCGGCCACATGCGCTGTCCCCTTGGGCCCCTCAGCACTCCCATACCACTCCTGGCTCGCCTGCAGTGGCCCTGCGAAGTGAACACCTTTGCTGTTGGCATCCTAAGGAGAACTCCTGAGATGGCGGTTTACGTGCAGGGACTCGGAGCCCTCTGACAGGAGGCAGGTGCCCCGGACCCCCCAAGCAGCCACCCCTGCCTTCCCAGTGCTGCCCTCACTGTGCACGTCCCCTTCCGGACCCCCGCCCGCAGACTCACGAAGCCGTTGCCCATGAGGCGGCAGAGGCCCTTGAGGGAGTCACAGTCTTGGTTGGTGAAGCGGAACTGCGCCAGCTGGGAGTTGCGGAACAAGGGGCCCAGGGTGGACTGGGGATGACAGGGGAGAGTGGTTGGCGCCAGGCCGAGGGGGCGCGAGGGCGTGGGGGGCTCTCGGGCAGGGGCTCACCAGCAGCTGCTGCGGGATCAGCTGCATGATCAACTTCTGGGGCCATTGGTCGGTCTCCCTGCAGGAAGGAGAGGGTCAGGGGCGCCCGCGCCGGCCCCGCCCGCCCCCCGGCACTCACAGGTTCTCGCCCTGGTTCACATAGGCCTGACAGGGCAGTGCCCGCTTCAGCTTCACGCTCGAGTCTGAGTAGGGTCTGCGCTTCTAGGGAGGGGGAGGGAGGAAAGGGGGGGGTCACTGGCCACTCAGCTCCATCCACCCCGACAGGGGTGGACGGCACCCCTCCCCAGCTGCCCCACTCACCTCCTGCCACTCGAGGACACCACTCCAGGCCAGCAGCTTGTTGCTGAGCCGGTGTTCACCTACCGCCAGGCCACCAAGCAAGAGCCCGGGGGAGGAGGGCCCAATGGGGCCCAGGGCACCAAAGACCCGTGCACCTTCCTGCAGAGGCAGAGGAGGTCAGGCTGAGGACCCCCAACAGGCACCAGAAAGGACGTCCCAACTTTCAGACCAAATCCCTGCTCAGCAGTCAGGGCCCTCTCCTGCCCCTCCCTCTGAAGCCCACATCATCTCAGCCCTGGCCTGCTTCCCACCCCCAGGCTTCATCCCAGCCTGGCCCTCAGCCTGGAATGACACCCCTGGTGGCCCCTTTCAGGTGCCACCTCTGCAGCCTGATCAATTTTTGTAGTCCCTCCTCTGTGACCCAACTCAGATGCTAGCTGTCTGGTGGAGGGCTCCCCAAGCCCTAGGCCAGGTCCAGGCCTCCTCCAGGCCTCCCAACGCATAAGCCACCCTATGCTGAGTCCACCAGTCCCACACACAGGTCTGCCCGCCCCTCCCTCCTCCAAGCCCAGAGGCTGCTCTTGCCCTCATGAAAAAGCCCAAACGCTCCCCTCCAGCTCCCGCCACCCTTTCCAGGCGCCTCGCCTGCCCATCCTCATGCCCCCTAAGGTTGCCACCACACCAGGCTGGTCCCAGGGAGGCAGGAAGAGGCTGCAAGAAACACACGGAAAGGAGCACTGGTGGCGCAACACTTAAGCGCTCAGCTGCAAACCCAAAGGCTGGAAGTTCGACCTCACCCAGTGGTTCCACGGGAGAAAACCTGGCAATCATGCTCCTCTAAAGGTTATGCAGCCTAGGAAACCCTATGGGGCAGTTCTACTGTTACGTGGGGTCGCTATGGGTTGGAATTGACTCGGCACACAACAAACATATGGAGCAGAACCATCAAGGACAGCAGCGAGCTGAGGAAAACATCTGGAAGCAAGGGTGTAACAACACAACACCTGGAAGGGTCTGACCCAAATGTCATGAGAGCATCTGCGAAACACGGAGAGAACATTCTAGCTATGAAGCCAAGGAAAGCTACACATCTGACACACAGGGCACTCTCCTTGCTACCTTTTTTCTCAAACCAAAAACATCTCAAAGCAAACAAGTAAGGCTTGGAAACAGCCCAGCAGCCTGAAACCCAAGGAAACTGTAATAGTAGGTGCCACCAGGTAGCCCCCTACCAAAAAAATTTATGAAGGTTGTTGCTTTTCATCTTATTACTGTTGAGTATTTTCCAAGCTTTCCATAAAGCACACAAATATCTTTTGTTCTGGGATAACGACAAGGATTTGAAAAAATAACAAACCTGAACGAGCAAGCTCTCTATCTGGGAAGGTGATTCTGGGATTTGGGCAAACGGCCAAGACCAAGAAGAAAACCAGAGACCGTCTCAGTGAAAGAGCATGCTGGTGTGTGTTTAATGCTCAAGTGGGTTTGAGATGGAGAACCAGTTGCCATGGGAGTCTACTCTGACTCACGGCGAACCCATGCGTCTCAGAGAACTGTGTCTCACTAGGTTTTCAATGGTTAATGTTTCCGAAGTAGATTGCCAGGCTTTTCTTCAGAGGTGCCTCTGGGTGGACTCAAACCTCCATTCAGTTAGCAGCCGAGCACATTAACCACTTGCACCACCCAGGAACTCCCTTGAGATGAAGCAGGTGGTTGAGCCCTGGGCTTGCAGGGATCACATCTGGGCACTTACAGCACCTGAGACACATATATACAGTGCACATCTGGAGCAGCCTCTGGAAATGAAGGCGTGCATGCAACTTCTAGGACTGTGGACTGATAGCAGGCTTGGACCCCTAATGTCTGCGCTATATACACATTTAAGGTTTGTGTGCACACTTGGCAGCACGCTGTTATGTGTTTACTGTACGCCCAAGATGCATTTAAGATGTGAGTGAACACAGCTGCAGGCCAAGTGTGTAAGTTCAAGGACAAGTGCTGGGGAGGGCAGATTCACTAGGTAGGACTTGGATGGTGACTTGAAAGTCTGGTCCATACATGTAAAAACCCAGGATGCCTGCCTACAGTACAGGTACACCAGCAACTGCAGGACACATCCATCAAGGTGGGAGTGCCACTCTTCAGGAAAGATTAGGCTTAATGCAGTCTGAAGGGAAATCTCACATCTGGGCAAGCCTCTGTAAAATTGTGCCCCTAGAAACAGCAGTCAAGAAATCAAACAACATGTTGTGTCAAGCAAATCTGTAGCAAAACACCTCTTTAAAGCGTTAAAAGGCAAAGATGTCACTTTGAACACTAAAGCGTGCCTGACCCAAGCCATGGTATTTTCAGTCACCTCATATGCATGTGAAAGATGGACGACAAAAAAGACAGAAGAACAACTGATGTATTTGAATTACAGTGTTGGTTAAAAATACTGAATATACCACGGATTTCCAGAAGACTGAATAAAATTTAGTTTTTGGAACCAGAATGCTCCTAAGAATAAAGGATGACGAGACCTCCTCTCATGTACTTTGGACATGTCATCAGGAGGGATCAGTCCGTGGAGAAGGACGTCATGCTTGGTAAAGAAGAGGGTCAGAGAGAAAGAGGAAGACACTCAATGAGATGGACTGACCCAGTGGCTTCAACAGTGGGCTCAGACAGCAACGACTATGATGATGGGGCAGAACTGGGCAACATTTCATTCTGTTGGTACATGAGGTCGCGTGAGTTGGAGCCAACTTGACAGCAGCTGCTCCAAACAACAGCCACCGATTTACTTCACAGTGAAGCACACTTAGTATTGGGAGGGAGATTTAAAGCCTGAGGGTGCACGTTGCAGCACCCAGGAAGTGCTTATGAACAACTAGCTGTGAATGCGTAAGGGAAGGCGTAAAATGAGCGGAGTGAAAAGATGTGTCTGTTTCCAAAACAGTATGTTTGTTACTGGAGATGTTCAGAAGGAAGCCTGTTTAAGGCTCTAGTACAAGAACCACAACTGTGTGTCCTACACAACATTGAAGTGTATTTGGGAAGAGCTTGGGTGCAAGCCAGGAGGAAATCCCACAACTGGGCAGGCGTGAGCATGGTCTGGCCGCGAGCGAATAATCAGATGTGCACTTTTTTCGTACCACCGAAGCCTTTTTTAAAAGTATGTGCATGTTTTGCGTCTGGGCAAGCGTGCATGCAGCCCGATGTACCTGCACAGCTGGGTGTTTGCCTTTAAGGTCTGGGCTCCCTACAATCCATCAGGGCATCCTCCATCTGGGCGCGCGTGAAAATCCCGGGCACACACGCCACGGGCGCCGTGTGAACCAAGGGCCCGGGAAGAACGCCGTGTGCAACATCTGGGCGCGCGTGTTCATGCCGTGGGCCCCAGGCACCGCCTCCCCCCCAGACCACTCCTCCATTTCCAAATTTCTTGCCCAGAGAGACACCAACTTTCCAACTGGAAAATCAAGGGCGCGCTACCCCCACCCCCACCCCCGCCACGCGTTTAAATTGGGCCACGGCGTCAGCAGTAATTTGAACCCTCCCCGCCCCCGTACCCCACCCCGCCGTGCAGGCCCCAGCAAGTAACAAAGGAGAGAGTCCGGCACGTACCACCCGGGGGAGTTCCACGGGGATAAACGGCCCAGGTGGAACCACCCTTCGGAGCATGGGGGAAATCCCTGAGAGGAGGGGGACGCGGACAAAGACGCGATCCCGGAAGACAGGCCGGCGGAAATCTCTGGAAAAAGGGCGGGGGGGCTTACCATGGGAGGGGCCGAACGGGCCCGGATCCGCGGCGGCTGCGGGCCACGGGGGCTGGCCGGCCAGGAGCGGGAGCGCGCGGTGCGGGCCACGATGGGTCTCGGGGGGCGGCCGCGACCCCCGAGGGGGCCCCCAACGCCGGAGCGGTGCGGGGCACGGCGCGGACGGACCATGGCAGGCGCGGGGCGAGTGGACAGGGGCTGCCGTAGACCGCACCGGGGGACACGGGCTCCACCGAGTGAGGGGCGAGGACGCGCGGCTTCGGGAAAGACGAGCCAGGCCGTACCAAGTGTGGGGGACGCTTGGCCAGAGAGGGTCGCTGCGGCCGAACCACTGCGGCGAGGGGGGGAGCCTGGCGTGTACCAACAGCGTCCGGGAGGGGGCCGTAGCTGGGCCGTACTAATACAGGGCTAGGGGGAGCCTTAGCCAGAGGAGAGGGGAAACAGACTACAGGTCGCCCAAGCCGGGGGTGATGGAACTGGGAAGACGTGCGAGGAATAACTTCAGGGGGGCGTGGCAGTAGGGAGAGACCATCCCAAAGGGAGGGGGCGTACATGAGAGTAGCAGACAATACCAAGTTGACTTGTGCCAGGGGTTGGCGCACCGTGAGACCTTACCGACAACGCCGAACCCGAGGGACTACACCAATCGACCTCAGGAAAGGGGAAAGGATGGAATCGTGGGCCTGGGGACGAGGGAATTCACCAGGGACTGGGGACTACGAACAGTACCACGCTCGAGGAATTGAGATTTGTAGTCAGTGACGTGGCTCGGGGTGGACCCGAACCACAACTCCCAGCGGGCCCCGGGCTGCGTGGGCGAGGCCAGCAGCCCAGGGGAATCCACCAATCACAAACATGTGCCCCCTGGCCCTGTGCCCTCTGCCCCGCCTCCTGCTTTTTGCCACCCACCTTCACCTTGGCCGTTCGTTGATCGGCTCAACTAATATCAGATGGCTGCGTGTTCACTTACAAGTAGTGTGTCTTTAGGCAAGTTGTGTTTAAGATTTCTTGCCTCAGTGTCCCTCTCTTACATGAGTATCTAACCCTTGTTGTTGTTAGGTACTGTTGGTTGGACTCATAAGGACCTATGTACAACAGAATGAAACACACTGCCTGGTCCTGCACCATCCTCACAATCTTGCTATGTTTGAGCCTATTACAGCCAATGTGTCAATGCATCTCCTTGAGGGTCTTCCTCTTTTTCACTGACCCTCTACCAAGCGTGATGTCCTCCAGGGACTGGTCCCTCCTGATAACATGTCCAAAGTATATGAGGCGAAGTCTCGCCATCCTTGCTTCTAAGGAGCGTTCTAGCTGTGCTTCTTCCAAGACAGACTTGTTTGTTCTTCTGACAGTCCATACAATATTCGTAGCCAACGCTATAATTCAATGTACCAATTCTTCTGTCTTCCTTATTCATTGTCCAGTTTTTGCATGCATGATGACGTGACTAAAAATACCATGGCTTGGGTCAGGTGTACCTTAGTCCTCAAAGTGGTTATAAAGGAGCCCTGGTGGCACAGTGGTTAAAGCACTCGGCCGCTAACTGAAAGGTCAGCAGTTTGAACCCACCGGACACTCCACAGGAGAAAAGACCTGGTGATCTGCTTCCGTAAGATTACATCCTTGGAAACCCTATGCATCAGTTCTGCTCTGTCACATAGGGTCACTATGAATCGGAATCAACTGCACACGAGTGGTTTTAAAGATGAAACAAGTTAATAGATGTAAAGCATTAAGATCAGTCCTTTGAGGAGAGGTTTGAGAAGGGAGAGGCCAGGCTCTACACACAGCATCCTGCAGGCCGTGGGATGCAATCTGGAGTTTAATCTCACCTTGCTGGGGAATCACCGAAAGATTTTCAGCAAAGGAGTGATGTACCATCATTTATGTTTTAAAACGAAACATTCATAGAATGCATAGACTCATGCATATACTATCTCTACATGTCCACAGAAGAAGGTGGGAGCCATTGTCACCTCTAAAGAGAGAAAAAGGCAGATGGGGGGTGGGAGCAACACAGGGGTGGGAAGATTTCATTTTCTTTTGGGCTATATGGAATTCTTACCATGTGCAAGTGCTCCTATTAAAAAGTAATTTTTGAAATATTTGAATATATTTTAAGGATCCGTCTGGTGGCTGTGTTGAAAATAAGACTGTAGGGGATGAGAATGGAAATGAGGAGAGGGGGCTATGGCAGTAGTCCAGGTGAGAGGCACCAACAGGATGGATCTTGGGCAGGGTGGCTGCAGTAGGAGTGGTGGAGGGGTCAGTTTCACAAGGGCTTGTCCAGAGAGAGGGAAAGAGCAGGGTAAAGGATGACACCAAGGATTTTGCCTGCACAGAGGTGCCACTTACTGAACTGGAAAAGACTGTGAGAGGTGCAGAATGTGAGAGGGGGTGTCACTAGTTCTGTGAAGTGTTAAGTTTGGGATGCTGACTCGTCAATGGGATACAGGAGTCTGGTGATATAAATTTGGGGGTCATCCATGTTAGAGTCCATGAGACTACATGAGATCATGAAGAGCATAGGTGTGGCTACAAACAGGTCCACTCCATGACATTAGAGGCCAGGGCCATGAGGAAGAACCAGCAAAGAACTGGGGGAGGAGTGACCAGTGAAGTGGGAAGAGAACCCTGGAGTAGGCTGAACTTCCCCACCCTTGCCTGCCACTAAGCCTCCTGCCCAAGGGTGTCCTGGGACTGACCAGAGCCTCCAGGGCAACCTGGATTGTGGCCACATGGCCTAGAGGCTCCCCAAATGGGAAGTCAGTGCTCTTGGGATCCAGGTTGCAAGTTAGACATCAACAGGTCCCTCCAGAGCCCTGTCAATTACCCATGTTGGGACACCCCAAAGGAGGGAGAAAGAGACCACAGGGGCAAGAGCCTCCTTAATTTCTCCAAACCCTCACTTCTCACCATTCTCACTGATCCAAGTCATCAAGATCTCTTGCCTGAGAACACAACAGAGAGTCCCTGATGGACTAGGAGAAAGGTGGAGGGCAGAACTCAAATTCTAGTAAGAAGACCAGACTTAATGGTCTGAATGAGACTGGAGGAACCCTGGAAAGCATGGCCCCCAGATTCTCTATCAGCTCGGAACTAAAACAATTTCTGAAGCCAACTCTTCAGACAGGGATTGGACTGGACTGTGGGACACAAAGTGATACTCGTGAGGAGTGTGCCTCTCAGCTCAAGTAGATGCAAGAGACTAAACAAGCAGCTTCTGTCCGGAGGTGAGATGGGAAGGCAGAGAGGGTTAGGAGCTGGTTGAATGGACATGGGGAATCGGGTGGAAAGGAGTGTGCTGTCACAGTATGGGGAGAACAATTAGGGTCACATACGTATAAATTTTTGTATGGGAGACTAACTTGAAATGTAAACTTCATTTAAACTACAAAAATAAAAAAAATTTAAAAAAAAAAACCTCTTGCCTGAGAGAGGGTCAGGAGCTGAATGGACACGGGAAATCAGGGGTGGAAAGGAGGAGTGTGCTGTCACAGTACAGGGAGAGCAATTAGGGTCACATAACAATGTATGTATAAATTCTTGTATGAGAGACTGACTTGAATTGTAAACTTTCACTTAAACTACAACAATAAATAAATAAGAGTAAATGTGAGTACAGTAAATTTTGACAGACAGTCTGAAGAGGACTTTGATCACACCAACTCCTGGTCTTCCATGTGGCAGCTTATAATTTCTGGACACAAGCATCTAAATGTGTTACTACTCTTGGTTCTTCTACAGAAATGCTATAAAGAATATTATGATGCCCTTTCTCTTCTAACATTGGACTTAAGTAAAGAGTACTTTAAGGTAAACAGAGGGATCACAATACATTGATTTGGGATTAAAATAATTACAAACACCTTGACTTTGTGCCAGTATCAGTAACTTCCTCTGCTCTGCAAAAGCCCATTGGAAATGTAGAAAATTGCAGAACTGTGCACATATTTGCAAATATTTTAGTAATTAAATAATCTGTAATTGTTTAATTGTGTAAGACTGAAAATATTTCAATGTATTTCAGGTTTAAGTGAAAAAAAAAAAAAAAGATCTCTTGCCTGGATCTTGCCTTGTGTCACTCGGATAATCAAAACCCTCCAATGGCTTCCCAATGACCTAAAATTAAATCTGAATTCCTCACCATGGTCTCTACGGCCCTGCATGGTGTGGCCCCTGCTGACCTCTCCAAATTTGTTTCTTCTGTGCTCTTCCTGCTCTCTACCTAGTTAATGCCTTCCTATCCTTCTGATCCCATCAGGACACATGTGTGGGTATCACTGCACTGGGTTGTGTAAACATGGAGAAAGATGTGCCAGGATACACTCCAGGGTGAGCAAAATGGAAACTCAGGTCAGAATGTGAAATGAAAATACAGACTGTGAAACTCTATTAGTAAGACTTCAGTAGAAGTTATTGAAAACAATCTCACTTATCCAGTTTGCTAGTTTGAAAGACACCCTACATTTCATTGGTAAAACCCTTTGCCTAGGCTAGCAGGCAATTCTTATTACTAAGCAGTTCTGCTTCCTTAGAGGTACACTTCCTGAGAGGTAGCTGTTTGCTTCCAAATCTGTTTATGTCAGCCATCTGTCAATTCATAATTTAACCAACAATCAAGCAAACTTATGAAAATTAGTAACACAAACCAAAAAAAAACCAAACCTGTTGCTATTGAGTCGATTCCAAATCATAGCAACCCTACAGAACAGAGTAGAACTGCCCCATGGGATTTCTAAGCAGCAGCTGGTGGATTTGAACTGCTGACCTTTTGGTTAGCAGTGGAACTCTCAACCACTGTGCCACCAGGGCTCCAAGTGACGCAAAAGAGAGTTGCTTATATGCAAACCGGGTTGCCTGCATTGGGAAGATTAAAGGTGAGTTGCCTAAAAAAGAAAAAATTCTGCCTAATTAGGTGCAAGGAAAACAACTGCAAATAATGGAAGGAAAAAGCTCGTAAAAACCTAGGAAGACTCAGCCCTCAGCTGTCTTCATAATTGTCTTTAGATTATCAAATCACTTTAAAGGAAACCAAACTGGAAATGGTAGGCAACTTATTGCGGTTTGTGGCTGCCGTCCATGCAGACTAAAAACAAAGGCCTGACAATGTACTTCTGAAAGCCAGCCAGTGAAAACCATATGGATCACAACAGTCCAATCTGGAACCAATCATGGGGATGGCACAAGACTGGGCAGCATTTTGCTCCAGTGTCACCATGAGTCAGGTCGACTCCATGGCAGCTAACAGCCACATTCAGCATGTACTATTTATTAAGCATGAAAAACCATGCTAGTCACTCTGAGTTCTCATTTAATTCACATTAGCATCCTCCAAAGTCAGTATATTAGATCCCCACTTTACACATCAGAGAGCAGGGCCTGAAAGGGGAGCTACCTGGCCACTTCCTACCAACCCCAGACCACATTCATCTTTCCACTGCTATAGCCCCAATCTCCCTCAAGCATTCACTCTATTTTTTTTTTTTTTTTAAGCAAATGAACTGCAAATTCATGAACTCCACGGGGTCCCTGCTACTTCCTGGTATTCTCTACACTTCCTCAATTAGCTCCTGTTTTCTAGAAATTGGTTTGGTCTTCTCCTCCCTGCTTAGGAACCTTAATACTGACACCAAGGCTGAAACTCAGTCAGGGAGCACTAGAACGGGCTGGTCAGGTGTTACAGCTAGGGCCCAGCCTGTTTCACTTGCTCATTTTTTAAAAGTATCATTCCTGTTGTTGAATAGTGCCTGGGGTCTTAAAAGCCTCCAAGTGGTCATCCAAGGTACAGCAATTGCTCTCTATTTGCCTGGAGCAACAGAGGAAGAAGGAGAGTCAGGAACAGGAGGAAATGGAATTCGTGACTAATTGCCCCCATGAACAACTGCCTCCTTTGTCACAAGACCAGAACTGGATGTGCCCGGGCTACCATAACTGGACGTTTTGATCAAATGTTCTATAGGAGAATCCTGGTCAAAAGGGGGGAAAATGCAGAACAGAATTACAAATTCTCATGGAATACATATGTTCTGGAGCCACTGAGGCTGGAAAAACACCTGCAACTATTGCCCTGAGATAATATTTAAACAAAAATTATCCCTCAAAGACTTCTTAAAGGCAGACAATAGTTTATCTTAACTAGTAAATAATGTCTGCCTTGAATGTCTGTTAAGACTTATCTATATGGGATCAAGCTGACAACAGCAACTTAAAAGGTTACATACGAAGCTTAGAGGGCAGTGAGTTTATGTTAATGGAGGAAGAACAGTTCGAATAGGAGGGTGAGAATGGTTGCACAGTCTGAAGAATGTAACCAATGACAATGAATTGTACATGCAGAAATTGTTGAACTGGTGTATATTCTGCTGTGCATATTTTCAACAACAACAAAAAATTAAAAACATGTCATTCCTGGAAAGTGATCATAACAGTTAATATTTCTTAAACACCATGCTAAGCGCCTCCCATGTCTGAACTCACAGGATCCTCACACATCACATCATGAGGTTGATCATCTTACTGGACCCATTCTACAGATGAGGAGACCAAGGCTCAGGAGACAATATGGCTGGCCTGAGGACACAGAGGCAGAAGGGGCTCAAGCCCGAGTTCTTAGTCTCAGCAGAGGCCCTTGGCCCCCACTTGGTGGGACACAAGAGGCATCAGGGGTGAGTTCCCTCACTTTTCTGCCCTCTGGCATGAGACTCATTGAGGCAAGTTAACTCAGGGCTGTCACCCATCCACCTTGTCACTGCAGCACCCCTCCTATCTCCCTCTCTGCTGCTACCCACCCTTCAGCACATGGACTCTTCCAAGCAATTCCCAGATTGTAAGGAACCCAGGCTACCCCTAGCCCCAAGCCCAGGACTCTTCCTCCTTGTTGTTAGAGGCCAGGTGCATTGAGAGGACATTATGTCCTGTCTGGCCTCTTCTGTGACCCTCATCAGGTGAACTGGTGGAAAACAGGTTGTGTTACGGATTGAATAGTGTCCCCCAAAAATATGTGATGTAAATCCTAACCTCCATGCCTGTGGTTACAGTCCCATTTGGGAATGGGTTGTCTTTGTTATGTTAATGAGGAAGGATTAGTGTTGGGTGTGTCTTTGAGCTAATCTCTTCTGAGATATAAGAGAGATTAACCCAGCAAGCAAGAGAAGCAGAGATGGGGGAAGATAGATGCCAACACACATGGAGATCTCCAAGGAACCAGAAAGCAGAAGCTGAAGAGACAACAACCTTCCTCCAGAACCCAGAGAGAGAGAAAGCCTTCCACTAGAGCCAGTGCCTTGAGTTCAGACTTCCAGCTTCCTAAACTGTGAGAAAATAAATTTCTATTTGTTAAAGCCACCCGCTTGTGGTATTTGTTACAACAGTACTAGATAACTAAGATGGGTTGGTACAATTGTTGGTATGTGAGCCACCTTGTGGAGGGGCAGTTTGGCTGTTCTGTCACCACTGAAAACAGGTACTCCAAAGGGCCAGTTGTTAGGTGCCGTTGAGTTAGTTCTGACTCAGAGCAACCCAGAGTAAAACTGCCCCATAGGGTTTCCTAGGCTGTAATCTATATGGCAGCAGATTGCCAGGTCTTTTATCCCATGGAGCTGCTAGGTGGGTACGAACTACTAACATTTCAGTTAAGCAGCTGAGTACTTAACCACTGGGCCACCAGGGCCCCTTCAAAAGGTCGGAAACATCCAAAATTGCCAACAACAGGGGACTGATTAAGAGAACGGTGACACGTTACTGTAAGAGAATGCTATGCAGCCATGAAAAAGAATGGAGGGCCTTTTGGCCTGGCATGAATGTCCAGGTCTGTGGTTAGGTGAAAAAAATAAACCACAGAACAAAGTAGGCTACCACTGGGGGAGAGAGCCAGAAAAATGAATCTCTCTCTCTTTTTGCTTCTATATGCTTGTACCTGTCTCTGAAAGGACATGGAAAAAATTGGCAATTGATCTCTAGAGGGAGCTGGGTGGCTAGAAGAGACTTGCACTGGGTCATTTTGGTCTTTTTTCCAGTTGCCACTGAGTCAACTCTGACTCATGGTGACCTCATGTGTATCAGAATAGAACTGCTCCACTGGGTTTTCAAATGGCTGATTTTACAGAAGTAGGCTGCCAAGCCTTTCTTCCGAGGTGTCTCTGCATGGACTCAAACCTCCAACTTTTCGACTAGCACCCAGGAACTCTGGGTCATTTTAGAAAACCTTTAAAATGTGAACCAGATGAAGGTTTTATACATGCAAAAAAATAAGTTCAGGTTTTAAAAACTCAAATTTAAAAAATCAAAATAGGGCATACTCAATTCTGAAATTCTACTACTAGAAATGTATCCCACAGGAATGCCTGCACAAGTGAGAAAAAAAAAAGTGTATGCTCATTCTCTGTGGCATTTTTGATAACGGTGAAAAACGCACAGCTATCTACTGCCCAAGTGTAGTGTGCTGCAGTCCCAGAGACAGCCCCCAAAAACCCCCCGCCACCACCTCCTGGTCTTGTATTATCCCAGCCCCTCGAGTGTGGGCTGGACCTAAAATGGCCTGCTTCTAATGAATGGAATACGGCACAAGTGAAGGGCAGCACTTTCAAGATTAGGTCACAAAAAGACTGCAGCTTCCATCCTGGGTGCTCTCTTGCTCCACATTGAGCTGCCCTATGAAGAGGTCTAAGCAACCCTGGTGGTGCAGTGGTTAAAGCGCTCGGCTGCCAACCAAAAGGTCTGCAGTTCTAACCCACCAGCAGCTCCACGGGAGAAAGATGTGGCAGTCTGCTTTCATAGATTACGGCCTTGGAAACCTTATGGAGCAGTTCTACTGGGTCCTATAGGGTCACCATGAGTCAGAATCGGCTTGACAGCAATGGATTGGTTTTTTTTGGTTTATGAAGAGATCTACACAGTCTACACAGCAAGGCCTCCAACCAACACCAAGCAAGGAACTCGAGGCCCTTGGTCCAACCACTACGAGGAACTAAATCCTGCCAACGAGTACATGAGTGAGCTTGAAGGTGGGTTCCCCCTCAGTGGAGCCTTCAGATGAGACTGAAGTGCCAGCCAACAGCTTGACTGCAACCTCATAAGCAAACCTGAGTCAGAAGCACCCAGCTAATCCATACCTAGACTCCAGACTCACACAGCAACCATGACATAATAAATGCTTGTTGTTTTAAGCCACTGAATTTTGGGGTAATTTGTTACACATCTACAAATAACTTATACAGATAAGATGGACTGTGGAACCAGAATGTGTCCATTGAGTGGGCTACTAGGTAGCCACTTAAAAACATGACACATACTTTGATCAAAGATTCCATAGAAGAATTCTGATCAAAAGGGGGACAATGAAGAACAGATTTCCAATTATTTTAGACGCTAGACTTCCTGGAGCTATTAAGGTTGAATGAATCCGGGAAAATACTGCCCTGACATAATCTTTAAGCCTTAAACTAAAAATAGACCCTTAAGTCTTCTTAAAACCAAGCAAGAGTTTAGCTTAACTAGTAAAAAATGTCTGCCTTGAGCACTGTGCTCTTTTAAGATCTATCTATATGGGATCAAATTGACAACAGCAACTCAAAAGATTAAATAGGAACCTTAGAGGGCTGTGAGTTTATGTTAATGGGGGAGAAACAATTTAGAAAAGGACAGTGAGAATGGCTACACAACTCAATGTAATCAATGTCACTAAATCTTACACTCAGAAACTGTTGAAATGGTGTATGTTTTCCTGTGTATATTCTCAACAACAAAAAAACAAATGAAATTAAAAAAAAACATGATACAAAGCCATATGTAATGAGTAATGTGGGCAGATGGCTGAAACTTGAAGTGGAAAAAAAAGCAAGATGAAGAATATATATTAACCCCATTCATGTAAAAAAGTAAAAAACTATGTGTCTATATCCATATGTATGTAAATTCATTGTGATGGTTAATTTTGTGTCAACTTGGTTAGACTATCGTGCCCTGTTGTTTGGTCAAACACTAGCCTGTTATGAACTACTAGTTGTTGTTGTGTGCTGTCGAGTCGATTCTGACTCATAGTGACCCTACAGGACACAACAGAACTGCCCCATAGGGTTTCCTAAGCTGTAATCTTTATAGGAACAGATCACCAGGTCTTTCTCCTGTGGAGCCGCTGGGTGGGTTCGAACCACGAACCTTTCGGTTAACAGCTGAGCGCTTAGCCGTTGGACAACCAGGGTTCCATATGAAGTATTTGCATGTGATTATATCAGTTTGATTACCCTTCATAATGTCAGTAGGCCTCAACCGATCAGTTACAGGGCTTAAGAGGAAAAAGGGAGTTTCCCTAAGGTGTATTCAGCCTCCAGTCTATAAACAGGCATTTTGCCAGAACTCTTCCCATCGCCTGACCTATGGACTTTGGGACACAAGTCTGCAGGAAATCTCCAGCCTGACCTAGAGATTTTGGACTCGCCAGATTCCCACAAACACATAAGCCAATTACAGAAAATCAACCAAGCTATCTATCTTACGGTTGTTTCTCTAGAGAACCCTAAGACATTCATGAACTAATATTTAGAAAGAAAAAAAAAACCCAATATATCTGCCTCTGGGTAGGAAAGTGGCTGGCTCACACACAAAGTACAAGTGTGTGTCTGTCTGCGTTTGGGGTGAGGGAAGAGTGAGGTATGAAGGGCTATTTTCATTTTTTTTACTCTACACATTGTGTTTTTGAATGTTTATGAAGCAGTAATAATGCATAACTCAATACATTATTTTAAGCAAATTAAAAGGATTTTAAAACTAAGACAGTGGAAATGAAAACGGTGCAAAATAATTTATATATTAATCAATTCTGTGCACCTGGAGGTAAATGTCACAAGCTTAACACCCCTTTTGAGAAGCTGGAGGTCCCTCATCATTCTTCTTTGGGGGTAGGTGGGCGGGCATTTTCTCTAATCCAAGAGAGGTTTGCCACATTCAATGTGTTGGGGTTTTTGCAGGTTTGCGTGGATTTTTTTGCTAGATCCGCTGCTTTTCATGAACCTCGCTCGTCTCCAGCTCCAAATACATGATCCAAAAGCAAATTGGTTAAATATGAAGTGTTTCCAACCAGTCGCTCATGCAATTATAGCCAGCGTATCAAGGTGGGCCGCATTCTGAGACACGCTTTTGCCCACCGTTTGTCTCCTAAGTGTACGTTGCGGCTAGCGATGACGACAGCAGCTAACAGCAGTTCTGTATCAAGCACTGTGCAGAGCCTCGGTGTGCCGGGCCAGCACGTCTCATCCTCCCAACAACTTACGGGGTAGTCACTATTTGACATATGGGTAAACTGAGGCTCAATGGGTGCAGGGACCCGCCCAAGGTCACAGAGCTAATCGGTGCAGGAGCCGGGGTTGAAACCTGCTCTGCACTAAGGTTTTCACCACTTCCATTTGTCTGTTTCTTCTACATTTAAGCATTTTTAATAGTGCCCTGGTGGCGCAACGGATAAAGCGCTTGACTGCTAACCAAAAAGGTAGGCAGTTCGAACCCACCAGCCACTCCGAGGAAGAAAGATGTGTCAGTCTGTTTCTGTAATGACTGCAGTCTTTGAAACCCTATGGGGCAGTTCTACTGTGTCCTACGGGGTTGCTAAGAGTCAGAATCAACTCGATGGCACACAACAGTGCTTTGCACTAAATTTTTTTTTTTCCCCAAAGACCCGCTCTGTTGGTGCTAGCTGCTTCTGAGAAGCACCAGTTGCCAGTGAGTCGGCGCTGACTCACAACGACCCCATGTGTATCAGAGTAGAACTGTGCTCCACAGGGTTTTCAATCGGTGATTTTTGAGTAGGTCACCAGGCCTTTCTTCTGAGGCACCTCTGGGTGGACTTGAAGCGCCAACATTTCACTAAGCGGCCAAGCATATTCTCTGTTTGCACCACCCAGGGACTCCTCTGAGAAGTGCATTAAGCCCCTATGTGTCACTGTCCCCCCAGACTGTGAAATGCAGACATGAGTTCTGTGCCTAGATCTTTCCTCATACTCTGAGCATTTCTTCTGCCTTCTCAGTGGGAATATGCACCTGTGATGGGACAGTGCTGGTCCCTGTAGCTCACTGAAATGTGTGTGATAGTCAAGGCCTCACCGGCTGGAGACGACCAGACCAGCAACTGGAAACATTTGTTTTTGCCCAATTTGTTTGAGAACCAATCTGTGTTTCCTTGCGGGGGAATTTCCACCCAGGTGGAAACAGCAATGGCTGCTCCCTTGTCTTCTCCTTTCAGCGGCTTTGGACATAGTCACTCCATCACTCCCTCCTCCAAAACACTCGCAGCTTCCAGCACACCACAAGTGCCGGCTTCTCCTCCCATCTTCTGGCTCCCTGCCCAACCCTCACACGTGGGCCACAGGGCTCTGTCCCTATTCTCAAGGCTTCTCCTTCTTCCATGGGGCACAAATTGGCAGCCCGGCGGCCTCATTCGACCCACAGACAGGTTTTGTTTGGTCCTCACAGCGTTGTTTTGTTTTCTTTTCAATTTGAATGCCATTAGGCGGGGCCAGCACTCTCCAAGTTCGCCACAGTCACCAGCATTCCCTGTTGTCTTACACCCGTCGCGTCACACATTTTCATCACCTGCCTGGTCCGTGGAACCATCTGAGTTTGCAAATCCCCTGCTGCTCCTGCTGCCTGGGGAATGGCACCCAATCCTCCTCTTCAACTACTACCAGCGGCTCCTACTCCATCTCCACTATGCATTGCACGAGAACCACCCAGGGAGCTTGTTCAAAACGCAGATTCCCAGCCTCCCTCCCTCCCCCAGATTCCAAGTCAACAGTTCTAGGGCAGGGATTGAAAACTCAAATGCCTACAGGAGCCAGGCGGGTCACATAAATGAGTGAACTAGCCAGGTATAAGAAAAGCCGACTGCCAGAAATATCATCAAATTGCATCTTTACTGAACTGTGGTGAATGCATGGAACAGAATACAAACATGTATGAGAGTGGGGGCGGGGGTTATATTTTAAAGTCAAAATTGAAAAAATACAAATTGAAAAATAGAAGTATTTCATTATTAAAATTTCTCTCTCACACAATGCTTTTGCTCTTTTGATTTGAAGCCAGGAGACTGACCTCTTTCCTTCAGCCCCAAGATGTCAGGGTCAGGTCACGGATGTCACAGAGCCATGAGCAGTTGAGAACTCAACCTTGAACCCTTGAGCTGGGCACCATGTTGGAGTCCAATCTGTGTCTTAACGGAAAACAGCTGTTTGCAAGCATGGGGTACTTCCATGCCTGGATAATCAGGACTACTACTTGGCGTAGTTGCAGAATATTGGTTTTCGGACATCATTGCATTTAGGAGCCCACACCCTATTGCACTGTACTTACAGAACTCCAATGTGGGATCTGCATTCCCACAGTCAACAGTAACTGGACAGAGTTGGTTCATTTTCATCAAGTCATAACGCAGACAGCCTTTTGGGAGATTCGGTCTTCAACCCCACAATGTGGGTGAATATGGTCAAGGCCATCACCTCCATTCTGGACACCAATTTTGGCAAAGGGAAGGAAGCCACACTGTTCCTTGCCAATGGCGGCCCCGTTTCCAACCAGAACAGAGCAAATGCAATCATACATTCAAGTAGCTGTTTGGGGATGTCCTTGTGGAGAAACAGTCGGTGTTCAGAAAGGGCATCACCTCGACTCTAAGTCTCTGACATTTTCCTTATTTGAAAGCAACCAAGTAGATTTATTTAAACAGTTCTGGTTTCTTCCACACCATCATGGGACAACCAAGACACTGAGCTCCTGTGAAATGGATCAGGTCAGGCTCCCTGTCAAGCTGCCAGTGGTGAAAGCACGGAAGAGCAGTGTCAGTGATGGCCATGATGTTCCATTTAATTTCTTAGAATGATTCGATTCCCAGGAAATGACACAATGACTGACTTCTGCAACCTTGCCAAACATGGCCACCTTGGATCCAGGTGCCCTGACACGCCCCACAGTGACACAGGTCACTGGATGACCACAACTGTCTGTTGTTGTGCTTAAGAATTCTGCCTGGCCTACATGAGTGAAACTTTGCATTTCTCTCAGTCCATGGAAGAGAAGTCATTCCCCAGGGCTACGCCTGCCTTGGCACCATGTGGCCACAGAGTCCTTTGCTCACATCGAAACTCTCAACACCACTGATAAATAAAGCCAACTGGGTGGTAACAGTTCACGAGCAGCAGTGAGAGGAAAGGCCACAGTTGTTTTGGTGCTCTCAAGCAGCTGGACTTGTAAATCCTCTGATTCGTCTCTGACTCGCCGTGCTGCACAAAATGCCTGTCAGACTTAAGTGAGCGGGTGTGTTTCTGTTTGGGACGTGTCATCCTGCTCCTGTGTAAACCTTGCCGTCTGGAAGTTTCCAAGCCTGGGTAATTCTTTCCATGTGATTCCGTCCCTTTGTCTGCCAGCCACGTTAACACCTCTTCTTCACGCTCCAGAGCAAACCCTACTGACACTCAAGGCCCTTCTTCAGCTCGCTGAGGATGGCGTCACGCGTCTGCTCCGTGTACTGGTCGTAGCTCTTGCTGTGCTTGGATTTATAGTGACGCCTCAGGTTGTAGTCTTTCAACACAGACACGATTTTTTTGCATATTAGACACGTAGGCATGCTCTTCACCTCCACAAAGAAATAGGCTCGTTCCCATTTCTCTCGAAACACGCGGCCCTCTCCTCGCTTTCGTTTTGCCGCTTTTGATAGAGACATGGTTACAAGAGAGATTTCACTTTCCTCTTAACGTCACCATGGGCGGGGGGGAACCCCACAGCGTGAGCCCTGTAACTCATGGGAATGGACCCCCTGCCTCACACTGGGGGAGCCAAGAGGGAGTGGTGGGGACTGTGGCGAATCGGAGAGCACACGCCCCATCTATAGGGGCCGCGGGGCCGCAGCTCCAGCCCACTGTCACCAGGCAGAAGGGCGGGCCCGGGGCCAAATCGGCGGACTTGTCAAGAGAAGCCAAGACTGCGGACTGTTTTGGCGTGTGCAAGTTATCCTGATTTTTACAACTAACTCATTAGGGAAAAGAACAAAAAATGCCAGTCTGCTAACACAGGGAAGGCCAAACAAAACTCATCTGTCACACCTGGTCCCCAGAATGCACCTGTCTTCTAGGACAGGGCCCAGGAACCTGCATTTTAACCAGTGTCCCAACCAATTCAGATGTGGGTGGTCCAGGCGTGGACCACGCTTTAAGCAACGCTGGTCTAGAGTCTGTCAACAGGTAGCTCTTTCTCCGTCGCCAGCCCAGATGTCTGTATCTGGCTGCCCCTTGGTCATCTCTCTGGGGACGTCCCTCAGATCCCTCACCTCACCACGTCCCAAACCCACTCCTCTTGCCTTGGGGGTTCTCCACCACGGGGATGGTCCCACAGTCCACCCTATCCAAAGGCCTGGCAAGTCAGTCTCACCTGCTTCTTCGATTTCAACTACCAAACATGCGCTGCCCTTAAGTCCATGTCCTGAGCTCCCAAGGTGACCTGGACATCCCTGGACCACTGGCACTCACTATCTGCTCCTCTTCCCAGTTCCCTGGACACCGATGGAGGCCCCACCATCTACCATCAGCCCCGCACTCCACTTCCTTCACACAGCACCCTGACCCCCAGCTCCAACCCTCCTGACTGGACCCCACCCAGCCTTCCTCTTTGTGCTCAGGGCCTGGATCTGGCCTCCTTTCCTCAGGACCACAGCCCCAGCCCCAGCCCCTCCCTGGCTTCCAGGCCTCCTGCTCTGCTGTCTCTGCTCCATCACCTGCTCCAGCCCAGAGTGGTCTTTCTGACACCCAAGGCTGATCCTGGCCCCACCCCTGCACACAGACTCCCCCAACCAGACAAGCTGCTTAGCTGGAAATCGAAGCCCCCCTCCCCAAGCCAGGGGTCAGGATCTGGCCCCACCCACCTCCCTAGCCCCACACATCTTTGGAGCCCATACTCCAGCTCCAGCAACATAAACCCACTAGCTCCTCTGACACCCATATTCATCATGCTGTTCTCGTACCTGGATCACCAGTCACCTCCTGCCTGGCCTCCCCGCCTCCTACTTCTCTTTCCTGACTTGGCTAAGCTGTTACCTCCTCCAGGAAGTCTGCCCTGATGCCCTAGCTGGGTCGTGTGCCTTTCCTGGGCTCCACGTCACCCTCTGCTGCCTCCATGAGAGCTTGTGGTACTCCACGTTCTACCTGCCTGCATCTGGAACTGTGGGTCCCTCCCCAAGCCAGACTGCACCAGACTGTCTGACCCATCGCTGAGGCCCTGGCCCCATCCACCCAGGGCATCCACAAGGTCTGCTGAGGCGAGAACAAGGACAGAGGTATGTCCCCCCCTCGTCTCCTCCTGCCCAGTCCTGGGGGACGTCAGTGACGGGAGCCGGGGCGTGTGTTAAAAGGAACTTTATTGGGTGTCGGGGGTTCAGATGAGGTCCATGAGGATGTCGTCCTCCATGACGCTGGGCTGCAGGCCCGGCTGGGGGACCGGGCCCCGGGGACCCCCGCTCAGCAGCATCTGACCTGGGGGGCAGTGGGAAGGGACTGCATCTCCCAGTAGGCCCCTCTCCCACCTCCTCTGGGAGCCCAGGGCACCAGGTTTGTTAGGAAGCCCCAGGGGGACCCATTAGGGGCACCTGCCAACCCCAACTGGCCACACATACGCTGTATCCCACGGGACTTTGGAAGTTCTTCCCCCAAACTGTTGCTCTGGCCCCAGGACGACGCTTCCAGGCAACCCAAGGAGCACACACAGGAGGGGTCTCTTGCCCCTCTAGGCACTCAGTCCCATGGGCCCTCAGAGCCCCCCAAAGGCCATGGGTACCCTTGTTCTCAGATTCCAGGAGCCCTTGGTCTTGGTGCTCCAGCCCAGGACGTCTGGGACAAAATTCAGCCCTCCCCACCCAGGGTCCTCTTACCTGGCAGGGAAGCCCGCGGGGGCAGCTGCGCAGGCCAAGACTGGGTGGGCGGCGGGTGCAGGAGCGGGGGCCCAAGCTGGGGCTGCCCCAGGCCCTGGTGTGGAGGGGGCAGCAGAGCAGGAGCCCCTGGAGGCTGGAGGTGGTGCAGGGAGGCCTGGGGTGGGGGCACCCCGCTCTGGGGCTGGAGGAACAGAGAGCGCTCAGCGGCCCTGGGGGAGCCCCACCTACCACCCTGCATCTGACTCAGACACTGTTCAGAGAAAGTTTCAACTGGGGTTCAGGAGAGTCTTTCTTCAAAGGGATGTCCACAGAAGCCCAATGGAAGATGAACACAAAGGGGATGGTTTGGCTGGAGACCCAGTAGAACACCACTCTCACACCACTGAGCAAACCCAACAGCCCTCCTTCCAGCTGAGAGGGCCACCTGCATCAGAGGCTGGGGCCCCCACCCGCCCCTACCCCAAAAAGCTCACCGGAGGGGGGTTCAGGAGGAGGCTCCGCAGCTGGGGGTTGGCCCCGGGGTTCTGCGGCCGAAGGATTGGGCCAGGTGGGGGCGGGCCAGGGGCTGCTCCAGGAGGGCCCTGGGGAGCTCCCTGGGGGGCTTGGGCAGCACCTTGAGGCTGCGGCTGCCCTGCCGCACCAGTTGCCCCAACAGCACCCGGTGGCTGGGGCTGCGGCGGGCGGAGTTGGAGCTGGAGGAAAGCGAGGCAGGGTGAGGGTGAGGGGACAGAGCCCCCCAGGCTCCTTGACCAAAGCCAAGTCAGAGTGTCGGCATCCTCAGGGCCATCCTACCCACCCAGGACCCTGGGCTCACCAGATTCTGTGTGGGCCTCGCCTGGTCCTCCAGGATGGGGCCCAGCCCTGCAGGTGCCTGCTGTCCCCCCATCTGTGTGGGAAAGATGGGGCAGATCAGTGACTGGGTGGCCCTAAATCTGAGTGGGGTAGGGTCCAACCCTGAAGGAGAAAATTTTGGGGGGAGGGGTGGCCCAGAGGCTAAAGTAAACCTAACATGCCCAAGTCCCCAAGAGAGGGCGGGGTCTGGAAGCTGAAAGGAGAAAGACAGGAAGGAAATACATGGGTAGGATGAACCCAGGTTGGCCACGTCTGGGGACGAACCTAATAGTGTAGTGGTGGAGAGCCGTGAGGGTCACTGGGAGGTTTGGCAGCCTGAGCTCTGGGGTCCTGGATCTTCTGGGGCCCAGCAGGATGGGGGTGGGCATGGAGCTGGGGGGCTGTGGTCACTTACCCCTCGCTGCTGCTCCAGCTTCTGCTGCTGGACCTGCTTGTGATTGGTGATGACCTGCCGGATGCCATTGACGAAGCCGCTCTGGTCGTAGGGGATGAGACCCATGAAGATCTTCTTCTTGGACGAGTACAGCAGCATCAGCACGCGCACCTCGCAGGGGGCCGTGTGAGGGAAGTGCACGCAGCCCGCCTGGGGGGAGGAGCTCTTCAGAGTCAGTGACACCCAGAAGGAGGAAGAATCCCACCTCTCCCCGTTTTAGGTTCTAGAAGCCCCACAGGCAAGGGAGAAGAGAGATTTCTGCTCTAAAAGGTTGAGGAGACTGGAGGTCTGCTTGAGGCTGTTCCAGAGACAGAAACCAAGGGGCTTAAAGGGGAGGTGGGTGCCCAAAGGCACAGGGCAGGGCTTGGATTTTTGCTGACTGGAGGGAGGGAGAGCGGAAAGAAAAGGCCCCCAGCTCTTCAACTTAGCAGGCATTAAGACCTAAATAATCACTTCTACCTCAAAGGCCACGTTTCCTGAGCTATAAAACACCAAGGCCGTCCCCCATCAAAAGGTCACTGGGAGGTTCACAGCTTAGATACGGAGCCCAGCACCCCCAGGATCATGGTCAGCAGTGATGGTGGATGCTATGACTGACCCAGAGAGACCCCTGGGAGGCAGCCACACCCTTCAGCCTCAGTGTAAACCGCGGATAACAGCATGTACATCAGCGTCCTTGACTACAACGTGATGTACCCAGTAAACCGGACTGATCGCCATGGGGAGGCCATAAGAACAGGGCCTTGAGAAAAGGAGGGGCAGACAAGGTGGAAGTCCTATCCCTGGGGCCTCGGCCAGGTAAGTTCACCTCTCTGAGCCTTGGTCTCCTCATCTGAGGTGGACACGGGTAGCGGCCTACCACATATCCATCCGCCCTTCTTCCCTGCCCACAGAACCCTGGTTGTTTGGGGGCAGCAAAGTGTCGAGGCCTCAGTGCAGGGTGGCTCCTCCTGCAGTCTCCTGCGCAACTAGGGGTGGCCCAGTGACCTGGGTCTGGCCAAGGAGGATTAAGGGCGGCCTGCTGGGAGGTAGGGGTGAAGTTTCTGCTTCCCTGAAGGAAGGGAAGTTCGTGGCTCCTCCCCTTGCCTTCCTATATCAAAGAATACAGGACGCCTGGAGCTGCGAAAGCCACCCTGTGACTGGGAGAGAGAAGCCAAGAGAACCACAGAGATCCTGGCCCTGACATCACAGAGCTACAAAATCAACGCCAGCAGCCATCCATCTCTGGATGTCCTGGTGTCTGTCAAAAATAAACCCCTGCTCCTAGAATGCTGCTCTTGGGACACTCACTCCCTCTCATAGCCCAGCTGCCATGCTGGGAGGAAGCCCAAGCTACACAGGGAGGCCATGTGTTGGTGCTACAGCCATGGTCCCAGCTGAGCCCCCAATTGCCAGCCAGCACCGACAGCTACCCTGTGAGTGGCCCATCTGGAATGTCCAGCCCCATCAAGCTTTGTCAGGACCACAGTCTCAGCCGCCACCTTCATGGCAACCCCACAAAAGTCCCACCTGAGAATGGCCCAGCTGTGTACCACAGAACTGTAAAAGATAATAAATTGTTTTACATCTCCACCCCAATCCTCTGTTCTAAAAGCCCTGCTGCTTGGATCTGTGCTATTTGTAGCTGTGTCAAGAATGCTCATCAACATTTTCTTTGTGTACAGTTCTCATGAGGGTCCCCTTTGGAAAAGCACCCAGCAAACAAGAAGTACTCAACAGCTGGGCCTGTTCTTAGTTAAGAAGTCCTTTCTCATTAGACCCCATCAGAATCAACAGCTTCCTCTAACGGATTCTGTCACATGCTGGTCACGTTTGCTGTGTGGAATGTACCTTGTTCTGGTGCATCTTATCATCATTATAAAAGTTAAGGCTCTAAGAAAAAACAGAGGAGATCTAGTGCACAGGCTGGCTCCGCAGAAGGGAGGAGAGCCCGTGCCCTGGGGTCCTGCTGGCCTAGGACTCACGAAGCCGTTGCCCATGATGCGGTAGAGGCCTTTGAGGGACTCCAAGTCCTTGTTGGTGAAGTGAAACTGGACCATCCTCGAGTTCCGGAACAAAGGGCCGAGGGTGGTCTGGGGAGACAAAAAGGGTGGCCAGTGTGTTACTGGGGGAGTGAGGGAGGCACAGGCAGGGACAGGAGAAGAGAATAGGGCCCTGTGAGATGAGACAGATCAGGCAGCTCGGTGCCATCCACTCACCAGCAGCTGCTGGGGGATGAGCTGCATGATCAGCTTCTGTGGCCACTGCTCCGTCTTCCTGGGGGTGAGGCCAGGAGAGGGTCAGCAGGCTGCACACCCACCCATCCACCCCACCCATCACAGTCACCTACAGGTTCTCTCCATGGTTCACATAGACCTGGCAGGGCAGGGAGCGCGTCAGCTTGGTGTTGGCATCCACGGAGGCAGGCTTTGGTTTCTGAGAGGCAAGAAGGGTGTACAGGGATGAGGGGACTAAGCCGCATTCCCCTAGGCCCCCGCTTGCCCCCACCTTGGACTCCCCAAAGCTCATGAGCCTAGGCCCCTCCCCAGACCATCAATCCCACAATCCTCTAGCTTCCAAATCCCTTAAGTGTTGGGCTCTTCCTCTGGCCCTGAAACCCCACACTCCTCTGGCTCCCTGATACCACAAGGTCCTGGGACTCTGCCTGGACCCCACATCTCATACTTCTCTGGGTTCTGCATCTGAAACACAATTCTTCATACCTATCTCATACTAAACTGTGGGCCACAAATCCTATGGCTCCTTGGGGCCACAAGTCCCACACCCCTGGGGCCCTGGCTTGGGCCCCTAAACTCCACCCACCCTCTGTGAGCCTGCTCACCTGGCTCCCTGAACCCTACCCCCAACCTCTTTGCAACCTGCCTCCCCAGCCCCCATGTGAGCTCCGCCCACCCAATCCCCTGAACCTCACTGAGCCCACATGGGTCTTCCAGTCCACTCACCTCCTGCCACTCGAGGACCCCGCTCCAGGCCAGGAGTTTGTTGGAGACCGACTGCTGCCCTCCTAGTGCTGGGGCCCCCAGCTGGGCAGGGGAGGGGCCACTCACCCCCACCGGGGCTACCGAGCCTGCCTGCCAGAGGGGAAAGGAGGGCTATGAGGGTGGGGTCAGGCTACCTCCTGTGAGGGGGCATCCTGACAAACAGAACAGGCACCCCTATCACCAGGACACTACCCTGCCTGACACTCTAGGATTCTAGGACCTCAGGTTCCATGATGCCCTGGACTCCAGAACTAAAATCCCAGGATCCCTTAGGCTCCTTAACCCACCCTGACCCATGGGAACCACAAGGCCACAATCTTGTTCCCTGGCCCTCTAGTCTCTAGCCTCAGAGTCAGTTGGCAGCAGCACAAGGCACATAAGCCCAAGGCCTCAGAACCACAACCCCCTGGGCCCTTCTCAAGAAGGCAAATTTCTCGTCTTCTGCCCCTTCTCAGCCAGGAGGAAGAGGGCAGTGGGGGTAGAAGTGGGGGAACTGCTGGCACCTACCATGGACGGTGCCCCGGGCGGCGCAGGCGGGGCCAGGCCGGGGCCAGGAGCCACACTGGAGACAAGGCTGGGCTGGGATGCGGGAGGTGGCTTGGGGGCGCCAGGGGGCCCTGGGGGCAGCGGGGGGGCCGAGGCCTGGCTGAAGGGGGGGCCCACCCCTGGAGCAGCTTGCTGGAGTGGGTTGATGGGCGAGACTGTGGGAGAGAGTAGGCAACAGGTGTGAGAAGAAAGGTGTGAGGAGACAGACAGGTGTGAGGAGGAAAGCCTGCCAAACCCCCTCGCTCAGGACTCACAGCGTGGGCCCAGGCCAGCCTTCTGGTTCTTGGCAGCCTCCACTGCATTCTGGGCAGCCACCTGAGCCGCACTCAGGTTCCCGGGGACCTGAGAGGAGAGGGTGGGGGTGTGGTGAAGACCATGTAGCCCCAGTCCCGCAAGGCAGAGCCACCCAGTGCCAGTATCTCATGAAGTCATGATTCCCCTCACTCCATGGGGACATGAGCCCAGGGCTCCAAGACTCCCACACCCCCATGTCCCAAGGGAGACTCCCATCACCCCATCATCCCAGGGCGACCCCAAGCCCCAGGAGCACTCTCTCCTCCTGATGACGCCCTACCTGGTACTGCTGGGGCACGGGGGGCAGAGGCTGCTGGGGGGCTGCTGAGAGCGTTGCACCAGACGTGGGGGCTGGAGGCAGTGGGACAGGCTGCTTTGGCTGGAGGGGGCCGGGGGCTGAGCTACCTCCGACTTAAGAGCCAGGATGATGAGAAGGGGTCCGAGGGGAGAGAGGAGAGGGAGAGCCAGTTCAGAGTGAGCTGGGGAGGTCGTCCCCCTCCCACCGCAGCCAGCGCCCAGGCCTCACCGGGCAGCACGAGCCCCCGCACCAGCACCATGTGCCGGGGGTCCTGGCTCACGTCTGTCAGTGGCTGCAGTGGCTCCAGCAGGGCTGGGGGAGCTGCCTTCTCAAATAGAAGCCGCAGGGCAGGCAGCTTCCGGGGCGACACGATGGAGAAGTGGATGCCACGCTACGAGAAGGGGAAAGTCGTTAGGACAGGGCCTTCCTCAGGGAGGTGGGAGGCCAGCCCCTTAGGCCCTAAAACCACACCTCCGAGCAGGCCTTGGGCAGGGTCCACTAGACATGGCGTTAGCTGCCCCAGGGCAGTGGTGTCACTAGGGTTGGTGTCACCCAGTGTAGCAAGTCATGGAGTCACCACCCGCATGGACCTCCCCCACACCAGACCACACAGAATCCTCAGTGATGTTTCCTGTACTAACGTTACTTGTAAATCACACATCTTGTACATCACTCCTTTTCCTTTAATTATTTCATTCTCAAAAATGTTATTGATATAGGTTCACAAATACCAATTACCACAATATTATAGCTAAAACACCAGAAAATTTAGCAAAATCAGCAACTACAAAAACATCAGCAACAACAAAAACAGCACGTGCTTACAGTGAGTGCGGATGAAACCATGTGATTGAAATTGGGTAATAATGACAGCTCTGCCCTAAGCGCATTAGGAAGTTCAAAAAGTAAATTAGCCGAGTTTTAGCCTTGTAGGTACACTGATACGTATAAGCTCGGATTACGAAAAATGTTTTCATTGTTATAACTAACTACAGATATATTTTCATAAGAAATAATAAATTTCTGCTGAACACTGCACAAAAATTTTATAGACAGTCATTCTGGTGTCATCCCAACAGTGTCACCCAGTGCAATTCACACCCCCCACATCCCTCTAGTGACGCCACTGCCCCGGGGGATGGAAAGCTAGGGTTCTTTCAACACGAGTAAGCAGAGCTGGCCACTAAGTCTATGACTATTCTGTGACCTCTGGACCCTCTTCCCTCATATGCATGAGTCCAGGAGTCCAGCCCCCTCCTCCGCCCCAGGACCCCCACCTCCCCAATCTTCTGCACGAGGTTCTCTGTCGTGTAACCGGAGTACGTGGTGCTCTCCACAGCGGGCAGCAGATATGGTGGCGAGTTACAGATGAGAAGGCAGACACGGTGTGTCTGGCCACTGCTGGGAACAAGAAGAGGCTTGAATCGGGTGGCAGCAGGGGCCCTGAGGAGGGACCCAGCCCCAGCACCAGGCATAGGTACAAGTCCCCCACCCGCATGAAGTCAGGGGCAACAGCCCCATTTTACAGATGAAATGCTGTGGCCCAGAGAGGTGACGTAGCTGGCTCTAAGTTGCCCAGCAGGCAGGAAGGACACCCAGATCTGGCTGACCAGGACCCAGGATGGCTCCTTTAGAGGTCCTCCTCCAGGCAGGGATGCTGACACCTGACACTGGCCAAGCATCACCGAGGACACGCCCTGCTGACAGACACTAGTCCCAACTCCTGGCTCCCAGCACTTAGGCACAGAGACCTTGCTGGGCTCTCCAGAGTGAGTGAGGGGTGGGGTCACATGACAGGCAAAGTGGGAGAAGAGACTGGTGGGCACTCAGCCTGGGTGCACTCACATCTGCTCCCGCATCTTCTTAAAGTCGTCAAACAGCTGCAAGGCGGTGCTGAGGCCTTCCGCGATGAGGCTGCAGCTCTCGCCTCCGCCACCCATGAACCTGCAGGGACACACACTCAGCCCTCAGCGGCCCTACAGCACAGAGTTTATGTGTGAGGAGCTGCTCCCTGGCTGCCCCCTCCCTGTGTTGGACTGTGTGCCTCGGGACGATGGGAACACAGTTGAGGGCCCTGTTCTGTCCTCGGTGCTGGCACAGTGCCAGACCCAGAAAACAAGGACAGGACATTTGTCATCTTAACTTAGAAGAGCTGTGATGGAGAAACTGTGGCCAGAGGCCATGTCAGAGATGAGGCAGGGAGGGGGTCCAGGGTCCCGTGCTACGTCCATCCTTCTGGGACTCTGGTGTCCTGTGGACCCTCCTGCCTGCCCCTCTCTGGGCCACAAGCTCTACTACTAGAGCCAGCCTGCTTCCCCCACCTTCTTGGCCAAGACGAGGCCTCTTCCACCCTCCCTCAGGACTCAGGCTTTTCTTCCACCTGATCTTCCGACAAGTCACCAGTGTCTGTCACCACCTGGCATGGGGCGTAGGGAAGGCCTCTGCTCGAGTGCAGCTGCTCCAGCCACAACCCTCCACGTCACATGGGCATGAGGCTGCCCCTTCCCACCATGCCAGGCCAGAATGGGTCCCCCTCTGGGAGCCCGAGGACACTGTCCCCTGCATTGTGATCTCTGTGTCTGTGTCTGCACCTTCTCCCCCACAAGGCAGGGGTGGAGTCTTGTCCCCAGTCCCACGGACTACTGCCTGGCACACAGGAGACCTCGGGGGAATTTGTGTTAAATAAACAAAAGTCTACAAGTCCAGCCACATCCATCCAGGCTAGAATGAACCCATGCTCTTAAACGAGGTGCCTGGGGCCCTCTGTGCCCTGGACCCTGCCACCCTTTGTGCACTATCCCCCCTCTGGGTTTGATCCTCCAGAATGTCTCACGTGTTCCTGACCCCCATGGCTCTTTCATGCCTCCAGGCCTCTGCACAGGCTGTCCCTTCCTACCAGGTTGAATCTCCCTAAAATTCATGCCCACCCTGAACCTGTGACTGTGGCCTTATCTAGAAATAGGGCCTTTGCAGATATAAGCAAGTTAACATGTGGTCTAGGAACAGAATGGGCACTAATCCAGCATGACTGGTGTCCTTTCAGAAAAACTGGAAACAATAGAGAGAAAACATCGACATGAAGATGGAAGCAGGAACCAGAGTGATGCAGTTACAGGTCAAGGATGAACAAGGACTGCCGGCAACCACCAGAAGCTAGGAGAAAGGCAAGGAGGGATCCCTCTCTAGAGCCTTCGGAGACAGCACGGCCTGCTGACACCTGAAATCAGACCCCTAGGCTTCGGAACTGTGAGAGAATACATTTCTGTCATTTGAAGCCACCCACTTTGTGGTGCTTTGTTACAGCAGCTCCAAGAAACTAATATACACAACTAGCACACACTACCCTCTGGCCCAGGTAAAAACTCTCCATATCACAATACCCAGGCCGGCATCCTCTCCTCCGTGAAGCCTTCCCTGCTGGCCCCCTGACTTAAGGGTCCAGCCTCGATCACATCACGTCACCCAATACTCTATGTCCCCTCAACCTCCACCGCCTGTGTGGTCCTCACTGACAGTGACCCTCTCATCTTGTTGTCTGTCTCTATGATGTGCCCAAAGACAAAGGGCCTTGGGAAACTTTGGAAACACTGGGGGAACAAATGAGCACGCTGGCAGCCTGGCAGAGAGCCAGTGTGGCGGGGCCCCTCACTCCCCACCCGAGTTTCTCGTCCCATTTGCTTGGGTGTCAGACTCCCATCCTTGCGCCCACTAAGCCTTGAGTGTCCCAAGCTGGGGGACTGCCTCTCACAGCACTCAGTACCAGCTGTGGCTCCTTACCCAACAGCCACTCCCCAGCCCTCCTCCTCTTCTTCACCATCAAGATCCTATTTTGTGTCTGCCTTGAGCATTATGCTCTTTTGAGAACTATCTATATGGGATTGAAGTGACAACAGCAACTCAAAAGATTAGGTAGGAACCTTAGGGAGCAGGGAGTTTACATTAATAAGGGAGGAACAACTCAGAAAAGGAGGATGAGAATGGTTGCACAACTCGAAAAATCTAATCAACGTCACTGCATTGTACGTGTATAAACTGTTGAATTGGTGTTATGTTCTGCTGTGTATATTCTTAACAACAAAATAAAAAATAAAATAAACAAATGGACTATAATGGGGGGGGGACCCTATTTTGTGCCTCCAGGAACTGCCTCCTTTGCCATGAGAGCAGAACTGGCTGATGCCCAGCTACCATTACTGAGTATTTTAATCAAAGATACTATAAAAGAATCCTGATCAAAAGGGGGAATATGTGGAACAGAACTTGAAATTCTCATGGAATTCAGAGCCATGGAGGCTGGATGAACCTCCGAAACTACTGCCCTGAGATAAATCTTTAAACCTTAAACCAAAATATACCCTGAAGTCTTCTTAAAACCAAACAATAATGTAGCTTAATAGGTAAAGAATGTCTGCCTTGAGCACTGTGCTCTTTTAACTCTTTTCTGCTCACATTCTAGGGACCAAGTATTTTTTCTGCCTCTAAAGGTTTATTTGGAAGCTGCTGCACCGCTGTTTGAAACCGAAGAAACAGGCGTGTGGCGCAAATTACTGTTTTTATACAATATTATATAAGGTGTCTGAATTTTTGGTAGGAAAAACAGAAATTCTGAAAGTCTTTGTTATACATCTTTACCAACAGACCCTGGTGGGGACTCAGGTATAATTACAGCAATTCCCATGTACCACTAAATACTTAGAATAGGCCTGTGGGAGGGAGCAAGGAAAAAAAATCCATCCTACCTACCAAAAATTCAGACACACTCAATGATTCAGCATGCGTCCATTAATGAAAATACATGGTATCAACAAAAAATTCCAAGCAGAAAATACATGGTTCACAAAAGGATTAAAGGACTATCTATCTGGGATCAAAATGACAACAGCACTTTGAAAGATTAGCTAGGACACTTACGGGGCTGTGAGTTCATGTTAACGTGGAAAAACAACTCAGAAAATGAGGGTGAGAGTGGTTGTACAACTTGAAAAATGTTATCAATATCACTGAATTGTACATGTAGAAACTGAATTGGTGTATGTTCCGTTGTGTATATTCTCAACAAAAACAAAACTAAAACATTAAAATTTTTTAAAAAAAGACCCTATTTCGCACAGGAATTTCAAGACCACATAATTTAGAGTGGAACCCATGGAATGACCAACCCTGGATCCACCCTGGTGCCCATCTGCCTGTTGTTGGAGAAATCAAACCTATTTAGATGGATCTTTGTGTGACTCAAGCCACCCCCATTTGTTCTCCCCAATATCATTACCTTGAGCCTTCATCGCCTCCCACTTTCATGGGCTACTAGGTCCCCAAAGGCCCGGGAGGTCCTGGTCAAAATGAATGTTTTTACTGAGGGTTTCCTGAGTGCCGGGCCCTCTGCTCAGCCTGTCACCCCCAAGAATGAGGCCCAGGCCCTTGCAGTCTCGTTCCCCACTGACTCCTCCTCAGTGCTCAGGACAGCGCTGGGCGCAGCCAGGTGCTCACAAACACATGCTGAAGGAACAGATGAATGGTCAGAACACTGTGGAAGACTAAAACCAAAAGAATCAAACCAGTTGCTGTCGAGTGGACTCCAACTCATAGCAACCACACGTGTGTCAGAGTAGAACTGTGCTGCATAGGATCTTCAATGGCTGATTTTCAGAAACAGATCATCAGATCTTTTTTCTCAGGCACCTCTGGGTGGACTCAAAATTTCAACCTTTCAGTTAGCAGGCAAGCACATTAACGGTTTATATCACTCAGGGACTTCAAGGAGTTATTTCCCTTCCTACCTCTATTCTTTCTAAATTCAGGTCACTAGCTGTGGGAGCCCCTGGGTGGAGCACACAGTTAAGGGACTCAACTACTAGCCAAAAGGTTGGTGCTTCAAACCTACTCAGAGGCATCTCAGAAGAAAGGCTTGAGAGTCTGCTTCCGAAAGGCCACAGGATTGAAAATCCTATGGAGCAGTTCTACTCTGCACACATGGGGTCGCTGTAAGTCAGAATCAAATTGACGGTAACTAAGGACAAGAGCAGCTGTGGGAGGGTGGGTGTCTTTTGTAGAAAGTTAACATCTGAACTAAATGTTCCCAAAGCAAAGACATTGCGAAAATCAGACTACACTCTGTTCCTCAAGTTACCGACATTCTAGTAGAAGAGTTCTCTGGGTGTGAAGTGCAATGGATCACTTGTATATGGCCTTTCTAGCCATGGTAATGTCCACTGGAAGATTGTGTGGGACTATGCAAATAAAGTGCTTGTAGCCCACCAAGGGGACTGGAGAGCTTGCTAATACAAATAAGAAGCATGGTACCCTTGTAGGGGTAGGACCATGCAAATAAGGTGTATGGAACCCCATAAAGGGGATTGGTTAGTTTTTGCCATCCCTCTAGGCTTAAAATAAGCCATCCCAGAGACAGAAACAGGGGACCTCACTACCACCAAGAACAGAAGTCGGGAGTGGACTATGCCCTTTGGGCCCAGGGTCCCCGTGCTAACCTACTAGACCCAGGAGACAGAGACGGCGCAAAGCAGCAGCAGAGAAACAGTGGCAGCAGAACCTGGAGACCAGTGCAAGACAAACTGGTGGGCTTCCCGGCCAACAGAGCTAGTCAGTTATAGTAGGCTTGCCAGCCCAAAGCAAGAGAGCCAACTGCCTTTGGGCAGGAGGCTTCCTGGCGGAGTAGGGTGACTCTAGGTACTTATCAGGGAGCTAGAGCTTTTTTAACACTTGTCCGAGCAGAGCAGAGGCTGGCCCCAGGGGTGCAGAGGCAGGCCCAGGGGGCCCAGGGGCCAAGGGAAAGATCTGCCTGCAGCCACAGCCAAAGAGCTGTCCTGACTGAAAAATCATATCCTGAGTCTCCTGAGTTGTTCCTGATCCCGAATTGTAACCTGTTATTTCCCTAATAAGGAGCCCTGGTGGCAGCGATTAAAGCACTCCTCTGCTAACCAAAAGGTCAGTGGTTCAAACCCACTAGCTGCTCTGTGGGAAAAAGATGTGGCAGTCTACTTCTGTAAAGATATACAGCCTTGGAAACCCTATGGAGCAGTTCTACGCTGTCCTATAGGGTCATTGTGAGTCAGACTTCACTCGACGGCAGTGGTTTGTTTGTTTTTTTTTTTTTTTTTTGGTACTTCCTTAATAAATCCCATATTGTGAGTATGGTCTGTGAGTTGTCTGGCCGTTGCAATGAACTATCAAACCCAATAGAAAAGTAGAGAGTGCCATGAGAGGGACAGCTGGAGTCACAATTGGTAAAAATTGGAGGCAGGAGGTATGTCTGACCTCTGCCTCAGAGGAATGAGCCTTGGGCTGATGCTGATCATTCCCACCCCCGTGAAGTTAGACAAGGTCAGACGCCACCCACAAGCCATTTTTACAGTGTGTGAACGATACCTGATTGTCATGTCCTCCCTGTTAGAGATCTACCTCAGGTAAAACAGGAGCAGTACTTAGATGACTACACAAGAGATTCTATGCGGATAACTACTGTGAATGTTAAATAAGAGCTCATATGTTTTATCAGCGGATTGGGGGAATTCCACAGTGAGTTTACAAAGTTTTTTTTACTGGCTTAAATAGACATTATATTCTAAGTTGATTGGGAAGAGCAGACACGTAATTAAGGTGTTTAGAAAGCATTTGTTACTTCCAGTTGTTAGCTGTCATCCAGTCATACCCCAACTCATGGCGATCCTATATGTTTCAGAGTAGAACTGCTCCATACAGGTTTTCTTAGCTATCATCTGTCACTGATGCATTTAATTATAAACATGACCCTATGAGGTCACAGTAGCAAGCCTCTAAAACGACCCTGGACAATCCCTGCCTCCTGGTATTCATGCCCTTGTGGGGTGCCCTCATTGGGTCTTGAGGGCTATGTGGAAGTTTACCAAGGATCAAAGTACGAAATGCATCCTGGGCATTCCTATACAGTGAACATGGCTGACTTTTATGCCAAATAGAATGTGGCAGAAATGACGGTATGTGATTTCTGACGCTTTTTTATGCCTTGTGGCTCCTTCCTTGCGATCTCTGTTGGACTATTTACTCTAGGGCGAGCCAGCTGCCACGCTGAGAGGACACTAAAGCAGCCATGTGAGCAGCCATGTGAGGAACTCAACTTGGAAGCAGATCCTCCAGCCCCAGTCCAGCCTTCAGATGACTGCAGCCCTGGCCAACATCTTGGCTGCAATCTTATGGGAGACCTTGAGCCAGAACCTCCTAACTTGGCTACTCCTAAATTCCTTACTCACTAAAACTGCCTGAGATAATATGATAAGCATTTGTTGTTTGAAGCCACTAAATTATGGGGTAATTTATTGTACAAAACCAAACAGTTGCAGTTGAATCAACTTCAACTCATGGCGTCCCCATGTGTTACAGAGTAGAACTGCCCCAAAAAGTTTTCTCGGCTGTAATCTTTATGGGATCAGGTCACCAGGCCTTTCTTCCATGGCACCGCTGGGTGGGTTTGAACCACCAACCTTTAGGTTAGTAGTCAAGCCCAAACTGTTTGCCCAACCCAGGGACCTTAATCAGTTATACAACAATGGATACGCACTACAATAAAAACTAATATGAATACAATCAATGTCTCTTTTTTACAGCTGGCCTACATCAGGCACAGGGGAGTAGGGACTCCTGGGTCTGAGAGTTAGGCTGTGGTCTAAATGTCATTGGACCTGGGGCTGTCTAACTCCAGGGTCTGCAATATGAATGATCAAAATCCAAACGAAACCACAGAAGGATCCACTTGGCCTAGCCCTGGCCCCCCTGCAATCAGGCTTCAATGTTGTTAAGTTGTTGTTAGCTGCTATTCAGTCAACTCTGACTCTTAGTGACCCCATGTGACAGAGTAAAACTGCCCCACAGGACTTTCTAAACTGTAATCTTTAGGGAAGCAGATTGCCAGGTCTTTCTCCCACGGAGCTGCTGTGTGGATTTGAAGTGGTTAAGCACAACCAAGTGCTTAACCACTGTGCAACCAGGGCTCCTTGGCATCAATGTACCCATCTGAAAAAGAGGCCTGGAGTAGATGAGAAAGAGGAGGCAGTAAGGGGAGGGTACAGCCCAGTCACTGACGGAGTCTGAGGCAGATACTAGAACTCAACCAAGCCTATCTGACTGGTAAGTTTTTCCTACTTCCAAACCGAATGACATACAGAAACTGCCACAAAAGTGACTTAGGGACAAAAACACATCACCTCCTCACAGAGTCCTTCCAGCCACCCAGTGAGAGTGAACGGCTCTTGTAGCTCACGCCCAAGCAACCATACATTCACTTCTCCTCACAGGATTCCCCAACCCGCCCCAAGAAGGGAAGAAGCTCACTTAATGCCATCGAGCCAGGTGACAAACTCATAGGCGCTGCTGGTAGGAGCGTGACATTGTACGTAGGACTCGGGAGCACAGTCCACTGTGTTGAATACGACAAGGCTGTACTGGGTCCCCCCATACTGAGAGGATAAGAAAAAGGAACATTTAATGTGGGCCCCCGGCCCCCTTCTCCCTCTGAGCCGGCAATCCATGTCTCCCGGCCCCTCCTCCCTCCAACCCTTGAGTCCAGTCCCCTGGACACTCCTCCCTCAGACCCGGGAGTCCATGTCTCCCGGCCCCTCCTCCCTCAGACCCGGGAGTCCATGTCTCCCGGCCCCTCCTCCCTCAGACCCGGGAGTCCATGTCTCCCGGACCTTCCTCCCTCAGACGCAGGGATCCCGAGACTCACATCTCCCCCAAAGTCTGTCTCCGCAGGAGGACCACCGTTAAAATACCTGTGAAGGTAGGAAGTGAAAGGGCAGGGTCAGAGGCAAAAAACTGAGGAACACTAAACTTGGAGGGCGGGGCCGGAGTCGCAGAAACCTCACTCACTCGATGGCCGGGAGCAGGTAGTGCTTGCGGAGGCCCTCGAAGTAGGGCCCCAAGTTGGCCGTGCCCTCGATCACAAACACTACGTCGGCCACCAGGCCCCCGGCACGGGCCGGGCCCTCGGAACCGGGGACCATGCCCCGACCAGGAGCCACCACCTCCACCGCCGCCACCTCCGCGGAATGACCGGAAGTGCGCCTGCGCTGCGCGCGCCCCCGTGCGGGGCGGCTTCCTGCAGCTGCTGACGCACCCGCGGCCATGTTTGCGCAAGGCATCCAGAGCGCGTTTGTGCCATCTCTTTCCTTTCTTGTTCCTTCAGAATGGGAGACTCGGAAGAGGCTTAGTGAATTCTTTTAAGAGCCTGATGCCGGAGATTGGATTATTGGCGGGGCTGTGGAGAGCTACACACATTCAAAGTGGCTGTCTGCCGCCATCTTTGAGTGGGTCACCGCTGTTTACCACTCTATTCAAAATCGGTCTTGGGCGAGAGGTTTGGTTGCTATGCAACTAGGCTGCCCTTGTTTTCTAAAAAGGAGATTAAGTTTATTATGTTCTTTCTGGCGGATGGAAGCTTGCGGGAAGGTCCAATCACATCTCCGGAAACAGGGTTGCTAGGCAATGATTTAAGGTTGCAGTCAACTTGGAAAGGAGTGCAGCTGTCACCCATCCCCCCCACCCCCCCTCCCCGCAAGAAGCGTTAATTCCAACTCAAGTGGAGGTTGCTAGGCAACACCTGATGGTTGTTTTCTGGGAGAGGGACCAGAAATTGGCCAAGGACATAAATACATTCCAGGTGGATTAAAAACGTGAATGTAATAAATGAAACCATGAAAATATCCGAAGTAAGAAAGAACCACACTGTATAATCTTGAAGACTAGAAAAGAGTTTCTTCACAGGCAAAACCAGAAAACTTAAAATATTGATAAATTTGTCCACAAAAGACTCTATAACTAAATTGAAAGACCATAAACTGGGAAAATATTTGTAACACACATAGTGACGGAAATTTACTACCTACAAAAAATCTTATTAATTACCAAGAATTTACAAAAATAGATATACTTTGCCTTTTAAAACATGGGGAGGATTCTGACGAGTCTTTTCAGAGAGAAAAATTAAAACAGGCCGATAAGCATATAAAGACTCATCTTCATGAATCCGAAAGTGCTAACAGCCCAGTGAGATAAGAGCTTATGATTTTCATGTTAATAAATATTAAAAAGAACAATAACGTCTATGGGGGCAAAAGGGTTTGAGTGAAGTGAGAAGTCTCATGCATTGTCAACTTGCTCCAATGCAGTTTGGCAGTATATTTTCAAGCCATAAAAGGTGCATTCGCTTTGAACACAGCAGTAGCATCATTTTGCCACATTTACTTTATCCATCCCTTCTTCGTTTATTTTCTTGACTGAAGTCATTTAAAGAAAATCCCTAAAGTCTTATCATTTTACCTCTACATGTTTGGCAGACATCTAAAAATGTATGGACATTTCTCACATAACCACTGTACCATTATCACTCCTAACAAAATTAACCGTTGTTTCTTAGTATCATCTAACACCGAGTCCATAATCAAATTTCCCCAATTCTCTCAAAATGGCTGTTTACAACTGTTCTGTTTGAACCAGGATTAAAACAAGAACCACACACAATTTATTGGACACTATGTTTCTTAAGTTTCTTTTAATCTAGCAAAGATCCCCCTCCCTTTTTTATGCCAGTGTAATTAAATTTTTAATAATTTTTTAAAGAAAATAAAAATAACATAGAGAAAGGAAAAACAGTCAACAGGTAAGAATATTAAAATGGTACCTAAAATTAAATTCTGCCCTGTTAACTATAAATAAACTTTTCTTTAGATGAGTTGAATGCTTGAACAGTTGAATTAATTGGTTTTTAAGCAGTTCTATTTATGTATTAGGAATAGTAAATGATAAAATTAGATATCTTAAACTGGACTTCGGCTTCTGGAATTACGATGGCATAGGTGTACTAACGTTTTTTGAGACACTGGTGGTTTCATAAGAGGTAGGGATAGCCTTCAAGGATTCCCTCTCTCCTGCTCCCTTCCCCTCCCCACCCCCCAAAAAAACAGAGAATAACAAAAATGAAGGGGGTCTGGGGGAAGAACTGCATGCACCAGGAAGGGGCTTCATTGGCATTGCCAAGAGCATAGGCACAGCTGTGAATTGAAAAAAAATGAGTCTGGTTCTCCAGCTAAGCCGGGACCTTCCAGGGCAGCTGAAGCAATTACAGGTTGGTGTCACCCCTGGCAACACACAGAAGTAGAAGTAAATTTTCCCCACAGGACTCAAATCAATCCAAGTAGTGAGCTCGCAAACGAAGACCACCAGCACAGTGGTGAGGACTATATGTTAGAGTCCACAGAAACAACCCTCAATAGGACTCCAGATACTGAAATTGTCGGGTTCACAATGTACCAGAACGTGAAATATGTTGGAAGAAATAAAGGACACTAAATTATCTTGTGCTATAACACATCATTCAAAAACTTTGTAGATTGAAACAGCAACATTTATCATTTCAACAGTTTTTGTAGATGAGGCTTAGCTGGGTCCTGGGCTTTAGAGTCTCTCACAGGCTATAACCAAACTGTTGGCTGGGCTGCAGTCATCTCCAGGCTCAACTAGGGAAGGAGCTGCTTCCATGCTCACTCACATAGGTACTGGCAGGATTCAGTTCTTCATAGGCTGTCGGTGAAGGCTGCCTTCAGTTCCTTGCTGCATCAGAGTGAGCATGCAAGAGGGCAATAGAAGGTGCCAAGAAGAGAGAGAATCCAAGCAAGACAACAGTCATAGTTTTTATAACCTAATCTCAGAAGTGCCATCCCATCACTTTTGCCATATTCGGTTTGTTAGAAGCAAGTCATAGGTCCCATCCACACACAGAGGAGACGGGGTGTGTGATGGCTAATGTTACATGTCAACTTGGCTAGGCTATTGCAGTGCAGTGAATTACTTAATATGGCCCATCTAGCCATAGTCTTTATAACTCCCACCAAATGACTGGGTGGGACTGTGCAAATGAGGTGCTTGTGGCCCACTAAGGGGATTGGATAATGTAAATAAAGTGCACGGCACCCTCATTTGGGTAGGACTATGCACATAAAGTGTATGGAGCCCATATGGAGGAATTGGTTGCTTTTACCATCCTGCTAGGTTTAAAATGAGCCATCCCAGATGTGGGAAGGGAGGATCTCAACACCACTAAGAAAGAAAAGGCAGAAGTGGAGCATGCCCTTTGGACCCGAGATCCCTGCACTGAGATCCTTCTATACCCAAGAGACAGAGAGAGGAACTGTAATATGAAGGACAGCAAGAGAAGGCAGGAATCAGGAGACTGGCATGAGAAGGCTGAGGTGGGGCTTCCCAGCCCACAGAGTGAGAAAGCTGAGTGCCCTTGGGAAATTACAGGCAGAGCTAAAAGAGCTTTGTAACATTTTGTCCCAGCAGGGCAGAGGCCTAGGGGCCAGAGAGAAGTGTCCATGCTGCACTGCTGAAAAGAGGCTGTCCTGGTGGAAGAACTGTATCCTGAGCATTCCTGAACCTGAATTGTAAACTGTTAATTCCCTCATAAACCCACCCCATAATCATAAGTATTGTCTGTGAGTTCTGTGTGGCCATTGTAACAAATTATCAAACCCAGCAGAGAAGTAGAGAGTGCCTTGGGAGGGATGGTTGGTGTCAGAATTGGCAAAAAGGTTGGAGAGAGGAGGAATGTCTGCCCTCCTCCTCATAGGAATCAGCCTTGGGCTGTTGATAATGATTTTCTCTTCCCCTTGGGAAGTTAGAGGATGTCAGACGCCCCTGCCACATTTTTACAGCTGTGATTCTCAGTGGTTTGGCAGACACTGTGTAATCACCTCCCATTTTGTGATCTGATGTTAGCAGCCAGTCTGTGTGGCTTGCATACAGTATATAAACGGATGTTCTGGAAAAGCTCGCTCTTTCTCGACTAGGAGCTAATTAACCAGTAAGTATGGTAGCACTGGCTTGCAGCAAGCAAGGTATACTCGGGCTTAATTGTGCTTACTTACTAATCTGTAGTGAACAATTTCACTAGTTTCCCAGGTGAAAATGTGCACTACAGATTAGTAAATAAGCACAATTAAGCCCATGCATGCCTTCCTTAGTGGGTAATCTTCTTGACCTGCAATCTTCTTGGTGTCTGACCTCCAGTTCTTGGGATGTAAGCAAGCAGAGGCCTCCAACCTGTCGCCTGACCTGCAGGTTTTGGGTTTGTCAGCCCCTGCAACCATGTGCACCAGCAGAGGTTGTCAGCCTGTTGTCTAACCAATGGATTTGGGATTTGCCAGCCCCCACAAGTGCTGAACCATTTCTTCACAATTGTGTGAGCCATTTCCTTGAAGTAAATTTCTCTCTCTCTCTCTTTATATATATATACATATATATATGTATATATATATACATATGTATGTATGTATTTGTTGTTGTTAGGTGCCATCAAGTTGGTTCTGACTCATAGCGACTCTACACACAACAGAAGGAAACACTGCCCAGTCCTGCGCCATCCTCACAATTGTTGTTATGCTTGAGCCCATCGTTGCATCCACTGTGTCATTCCACCTTGTTGAGGGTCTTCCTCTCTTTCGCTGACCCTCTGCTTTACCAAGCATGATGTCCTTCTCCAGGGACTGGTCCCTCCTGATAACATGTCCAAAGTATGTAAGATGTAGTCTAGCCATCCTTGCTTCTAAGGAGCATTCTGGCTATACTCTTTCCAAGACATATTTGTTCTTTCTTTTGACACTCCACGTTCAATATTCTTCGTCAACACTGTAACTCAAAGGTGTCAATTCCTCTTTGGTCTTCTTTATTCATTGTCCAGCTTTCACGTGCATATGAAGCTATTGAAAACACCATGTCTTGGGTCAGGTGTACCTTAATCTTCAAGGTGACATCTTTGCAAATGTGTGTATATGAGGAGCACTGGTAGTGCAATGGTTAAAGCACTCAGCTGCTAACCAAAAGGTCGGTGGTTCAAACTCACCAGCCACTCCGTGGGAGAAAGATGTGACAGTCTGCTTCTGTAAAGATTTACAGCCTTGGAAACCCTATGGGGCACTTCTCTCCTGTTCTATAGGATTGCTATGAGTCAGAATCGACTCAATGGCAGTGGATTTGGTCTCTTTAATATGCGTACATATATATATTTGCATACATATATATATATATGTAGAAAGACATATATATATATATATACGTATATACTCATATGCTTTACTGGTTTTATTCCTGTAAAGAACTCAGACTAAGACAGGGGGATTACACAAGAGAGTGAATACCAGGAGGTGAAGATAATTGGGAGTCATTTTAGAAGCAGCCTGCCACAGACACAAAGATCAAGGAGCAACAAGAAAATATAAAGAATAGATGGATTTGGGTAAAAAATGCAATTTATGTTGAAACTACAAAAAAAACTCAATGGGTAATTTAAACAAATTAAGCCAGCTGAAGAGAGAATTAGTGAACTGGAAGATATATAAGAAATTACTCAGAATGCAATATTAGGAAATGAACAATTTTTTTTTTAATCTATAAAGGATATGGGGGATAGAAAAAAGGGTTTAACATCTTTCTAAGCAGAGTCCCAAAGGAAAAACATGGCGCATGGAGCAGAAGCAGTATTTTAAGAGCTAATATTTGTATATGTTCCAGAACTAATGAAAACCATGAATCATTGGCTCCTGGAAGAACACAAAAGCAGGAGAAATAAAAAGAATTGCTCACCCAGAGAGAAAGAATGGATCTCCATAAATAAATTATATTTATAATGGCAGCATACTTTTCAACAGCAGAAATGGAGAGTAGAAGATGGTGGAATAATATCTTCAGAGTGTTGAGAAAAATTGACAATCATCTCAGCATGGTACAAGAATTAAGATGAGGTAAAAATACCCCAGGTAATAAAAACTGATTAACTCCAAGAGACTTGTGTTAAAGGAACTTTTAAAGGATATACATCAGGAAGCAGGAAAATTATTCTGAAATGATGGCCTGAGGTGCATAAAGGGAGAGGAAGGGCAAAATTAATCATAAACACATATGTAATTATAAATAAATATTGCCTGCATAAATCCTGATCCAAATACCAACAGCATTCTTTAACTAGATGGAAAAACTGATCATTCACTTTATATGGAAAGGAAAGAGGTCCCAGATAAGTAAAGCATTACCGAAGAAGTAGAACAAAGTAGAAGGCCTTCCGCTACCTGACCTCAGAGCTCTCTATACAGCTATGGTAGTCTAAATAGCCTGGCACTGGTACAATGACACACATATTGACCGATAGAATTGAGAACCCAGGCGTAAATCCATCTACCTATGGCCACTTGAATTTTGACAAAGTCCTGAAGTGCATTAAACGGGGAAAAGACAGTCTTTTTAACAAATGGTGCTGGCAAAACTGGATGTCCATCTGTAAAAAATGAAACAGGACCCATACCTCACACCATACACAAAAACTAATTCAAAATGGATAAAAGACCTAAATATAAAACCAAAACCTATAAAGATCATGGAAGAAAAAATAGAGTCAACACTAGGGACTCTAATATGTGGTGTAAATAGGATACACACCATAACTAACAATATGAAAATACCAGAAGATAAGCTAGATAACCAGGATCTTCTAAAAGTTAAACACTTATGCTCCTTGAAAGACTTCACCAAAAGAGTACAAAGAGAACCTACAGACTGAGAAAAAAAAAAATTGGCTACGACATATCCAACAAAGGCCTAATCTCTAAAATTTATAGAAAAATCCAACACGTCTACAACAAAAGACAAATAATCCAATTAAAAAACAGGCAAAGGATATGAACAGACACTTCACCAAAGAAGACATTCAAGCAGCTAACAGACACATGAGGAATTGCTTGCAATCACTAGCCATTAGAGAAATGCAAATCAAAACTACAATGAGATACCATCTCACCCTGACATTACTGGCACTAATCAAAAAAACAGAAAATAACTAACGTTGGAAAGGCTGCAGGGAGATTGGAACTCTTATGCATTGCTGGTGGGAATGCAAAAAGGTACAACCATTTTGGAAAAAGATATGGTGCTTCCTTGAAAAGTTAGAAATAGAAATACCATACCATCCAGCAATCCCACTCCTAGGAATATATCCTAGAGAAATAAAAGCCATCACATGAATAGATATATGCACACCCATGTTCAGTGCAACATTATTTACAACAGCAAAAAGATGGAAACAACCTAAGTGCCCATCAGAAGATGAATGAATAAACAAACTATGGTACATACACACAATGGAATACTACGCAATGATAAAGAACAACGACGAATCTGTGAAATATTTCACAACGTGGATGAATCTGGAGAGCATCATGCTAAGTGAAATAAGTCAATTACAAAAGGACAAATACTGTATGAGACCACTATTATAGAAAAGGTTTACCCACAGAAAGAAACAATCTTTGATTGTTATAAGGGAGGAGAAGGGTGGTAAGGGAAAAACACTAACTAGATATTAGATAGGTGGTAACCTTGGTGAAGGGTAAGACAGTACACAATATTGCACAAGTCAGCACAACTTGACCAAGGCAAAGTTGTAGAAGCTTCCTAGACGTATCCAGACTCCCTGAAGGACGGAGTCATTGGGCTGAGGGCTGGGGACCATGGACTTAGGAGACATCTAGCTCAATAGTTTATAAAGAAAATGTTCTACATTTGATAGTGATGAGTAGCGTCTGGGGTCTTAAAAGCCTGAGAGTGGCTGTCTAAGATACATTGACTTGTCCCATCCTGGCTAGAGCAAAGGAGAATGAAGAAAAGCAAAGACACAAGGGAAAGATTAGTCCAAAGGACTAATAGATCACATCTACCACAACCTCTGCCAGACTGAGCCTAGAACAACCAGATGGTGCATTACTGCTCTGACAGGGATCACAATAGAGCAAGAGAAAAATGTTGTTTTGAACAAAATTCAAATTCTCACACACACACACACACACACACACACACAGAGAGAGATCAGACTTGCTGATCTGACAGAGATTGGAAAACCCCCAAGAGTATGGCCCCCGGATACCCTTTTAACTCAGTACTGAAGATACTCCTAAGGTTCATCCTTCAGGCAGATTAGGCAGGACAGGTGGCACAGTGGTTAAGAGCTCAGCAGTTGGAATCCTCCAGCCACTCCTTGGAAACCCTATGCGGCAGTTCTACTCTGTCCTTAGGGTCTCTATGAGTCGGAATCAACTCGAGTTAACCAGTTTGGTTTTTTGGTTTCCGGGGCAAATAATAACACACGTGAGGAACATGCTTCCTAGTTCAATCTTGTATACGAGACTAACTGGACACACCAGCCTAAAAGAAAAGACGAGAGGGCAAGAAGGGACAGGAAAACTGGACGAATGGAAACAGTGATCCCTGGGGCAGAGAAGGGGACTGTTGACACATTTCGATGTAGGCAACCAATGTCATAAAACAATTTGTGTATTAATTGTTTAATGAGATAGTAATGCTCTGTAAACTTTCACCTAAAATGCAATTATATATATGTATATATATATATATACACATATATATATATTGCCTGAATAAAATAAATATCGAATGAGGGAATATGAAAGTCAGAACTAAAATACTGGGAAAACACTAGGTTAGTTTCTCTGGAGGGTATTTATTATGTATTGAATTGTGTCCGCCGAAAATGTGTATCAATTTGGCTAGGCCATGATTCCCAGTGTTGTGTGATTGTGGACCATTTTGTTATTTGATGTGATTTTCCTATGTGTTGTAAACCCTACCTCTATGATGTTAATGAGGCAGGATTAGAGGCAGTTATGTTGATGAGGAAGGACTCAGTCTACAAGTTTAGGTTGCGTTTTAAGCCAATCTCTTTTGAGATATAAAAGAGAAAAGCTAGCAGAAAGACTGGGGCCTCATACCACCAAGAAAGCAGTGCCGGGAGCATGTTCTGCATTTCATTTTCGTGTTTCTACGTGTCCTACATTTTCCCCTTTGGACCCAAGTTTCCTGTGCTGAGAAGCTCCTAAACCAGGGGAAGATGGCTGACAAGGACCTTCCCCCAGAACCAACAGAGAGAGAAAGCCTTCCCCTAGAGGTGGCACTCTGAATTCGGACTTCTAGCCTCCTAGACTGTGAGAGAATAAACTTCTGCTTCTTAAAGCCATCCACTTGTGATATTTCTATTATAGGAACACTAGGTAACTAAGACAGGATTTCACAAAGTTAAACTATTATATGCTCCTTGTATTGTTTCAGAGAGGTTTTAGGATTTTGTTGAAATTTAGACTTTTTAACTGTGCATGGTAACACTTCAAGAATAACCATTAAAAAAAGAAAAATAGCATGTAAAAATTACAAACCAAAAGGGAGAAAAAAATGGATAAAGCAAAACAAAACAACCACACAAATCAATCCAGAAAAAGACAAGAAACAAAAGAAGCACTAAGAAGGTAGCACAACAAGAAGTACAAAAGTACGACGGTATAAAAAAAAGTCTAAATATATTAATAGTCAAAATAAATATAAATGGACTAAAGCGAACTTTGCTAGAACTACACAAAGATATTAATATTTTAATTTATTTGTTATTCTGTTCATCTGCTTCTTCCTTTTAGAGGCTTGAAGTAATTTAATGTGCAGAGTTAACATCTTGAATTTTTCTTTTCATCTATTAAAAATCAAATCCAGAATGCAGACAAAACATGTTTTAAAAGAAATATATATTTTTTTAAACTTTATTTATTTTGTTGCTGCTGTTGAGAATATGCACAGCAGAGCATACACCAATTCAACAGTTTCTACATGTAAAATTCATTGACACTGATCACATTCTTCAAGTTGTGGAACCATTCTCACCCTCCTTTTCTGAGTCGTCCCTCTCTCGTTCACATAAATTCATTGCCCCCTAAGCTTCCCATCTAATCTTTCAAGTTGCTGTTGTCACTTTGATACCAGATAGATGGTTTTTTAAAAGAGAATAATGCTCAAGGCAGACATTCTTTACTAGTTAAGCTAAACTACTGTTTGCTTGTAAGAAAACTTTAGGGGATATTTCTGGTCTAAGGTTTAAAAATGATCTCAGGGCAATAGTTCCAAGGGTTCATCCAACCTTCATGGCTGCATGAAGTCTGGAGTCTGTGAGAATTTTGAAATTCTGTTCTGCATTTTCCCATTTTTTAATCAGGATTCTTCTGTAGAAGCTTCGATCAAAATGTTCACGAATGGTAGCTGGCCATCATCCAGTTCTTCTGGTCTCATGGCAAAGGAGGCAGTGGTTCCTGGAGGCAATTAGCCACGCATTTCGCATCCTCATTTTATTCCTGAATCTCTTTTTCTCTGTTGCTCCGGGCATTGTTATGCCTTGAATGGCAGCTTGCAAGCTTTTAAGACCCCAGGCACTAGGCAACTAACTAGGAAGTAAAACACAGGCACTAAAGATGTTACTAGGCCAATTAATTGGGATGTCCAATGAAATTATGACCATAAACCTCCAAACCAAGAAACTAACTCCCCTGAGGTTTTTGGTTGTACATAAGCAGCCTCAGCAGCTACTTCTTTCTTTTTTGTCATTGTTGTAAATATATCCGTCACACAACTTCTGCCAATTCAACATTTTATAGGTGTACAACTTATTGACAGCAATTACAATAATCAGCTGTGCAACCCTAAACTTAATGAGTACAATATTTCCATCACTGTTAACCGCCCCCTCACCCCTAGTAACCCCTGATAAACTTTGTTCGCTATACATTTGCCTTTTCTTGTCTTTTTATGTAGGTGAAGTCATATAATATTTGTCCTTTTGTGATTTACTTATGTCACTCAGCATAAGGTCTTCCAGCTCCATCCATATTGTAGCATGTATCAAGACTTCATTTCTCTCACTGACTGATACAAGAAATGCATGTGTTTAATATTACTGTGTATTTTATAATATGTTGAATGAACGAAAGCAACTGTTGTCACATAAAAGAAAACATCTAGCTGATTAAATTGATTACTCATGAAATTTACTAAATACTCAAGGGAAAGAAACTAATACATGTTAATACAGGATTGGACAAATCAATTTTGTTACATTCAGAAAAAAGATTATAAAAAGCCATAAAAACAATGAAGGAGATTTATACTGTTTGATGAAAGTACTAAGTTCACTTTGCATGCAAAAGGTGGACAATGAATAAGGAAGACCAAAGAAGAATTGATACATTTGAATTACGGTGCCGGGGAAGAATATCGAATATACCATCGACTGCCGGAAGAACGAACAAGCCTGACTCGGGAGAAGTACAGCTAGAGTGCTGCCTGGAAGCGAGGATGGAGACTTCCTCTCACATACTTTGGACGTGTTATCAGGAGGTATCAGTACCTGGAGAAGGATATCAGGCTTGGGAAGGTAGAGTCGGTGAAAAAGAGGAAGACCTTGAAAGAGATGGATTGACACAGTGGCTGTAATAATGGGCTCAAACATAGCAACCATTGTGAGGATGATGCAGGACCCGGCAGTGTTTCCTACTGCTGTTCATAGGGTTGCTGTAAGTTGGAAGTGACTCAGTGGCACCTAACAACAATAAAAGCAAGTAAGTTTACAAACACTTGTATAAGGATCATATTTGCGAAAACATGTAGCAATTTTTGCGTTGAACTGTTAACTTTTTATTTTAAGGAAAGGATTTGTTGTGGAGTATTTTCGCGTTCTACACAATACCCTAAACCCGCAACAAACTCTTTGCCGTCGAGTCGATTCCGACTCATAACGACCCTATGATACACTACATGTATAGATTTATTACTATGATAATGCATTATTCTTATGATTCTGGAAGGTATTTTCTATTTTTCTAATAACAAAAACAACTATCTCATTAGGTGGTTACTAAGCAACGCTCGCTGGACCAAACCACCATGGAGGGTGAGAGGAGATTTGTTTTCTTAGATTGTAACCGGAATCTCGCCCTAAAGGAAAGTTACTCGCACTTCGTGGTGCGGCCATCTTTGAGTAGGGCACATCTGTTTACAGCTTTAGAATGGAAACTGGGCTAAATGGTGGTTGCTAGGCAACGCCTGTTCTGTCGCCATCTTTGAGACGGGTACAGTGTTTGCCGCCGTAAAATGAAAAATGTACACGGAATGTGGTTGCTAGGCAACGTCTTGCCACCGTCGCCATCTTTGAGCGGGGCACAGTTGTTTACTAATTTAGAATATAAATCATTATAGCCTACATGACGGTTGTTAATCAACGCCTTGGGACCGTCATCACCTTCGAGCTGGGCTCTTCGTCTTCTTCGCTAAATAAACAGAGTCAGACCAGGGAGAGATGACGAATCTTTAAAAGCGCAATTAGCCGCCTTCTTTGTTAGGGGCACCATGACTTCCGGCTTGGGGCGGAAAAGAACCTAACGGGGTTTACTGGAATAGGGATTGAGGGTCTGTTTGAGTTGGGTGGAGAAGGCAGGAATTTAGTCTTCTTCCTATTAGCTCTCCATCTAGCCTTCTGGCGGCTTAGGACAGCCGACCAACTTTTAATTTGACTATCGGCAGGCTCCACGGCGGGCACTGACCGTTCCCTCGTGGAGGACTAGGGGTTCCAAATGGGGGAGGAGGGGACGGGGGGCACCGTGTACCTGCTGTGCCTCGCGGCCTCCAGCGGGGTCCCCCTGTTCTGCAGGAGCAGCTGCGGCGGCGTCCCCACCCGCCAGCAGGTGGGGCCCTGAACGCCTGATTGTCCGAAATAGGAGGGGGTTAGGCGCTAGGATTCTGGTCCCAAAGGGAATAGGGAATGGGGAAGTCTTAGTGTTAAGAGGGCTGAGGGTGCAATGAACCAATAATTCCGGTTCCCTGAAGAGGAAGGGGCAGAGGATTTAGAAACAGGAGGGGACAGGGGGCCTAGACTCTGGTTGAGTTCTGAGGATGAGGAAATTGAAAGCTCCAGTCTAATGCCCCCAACCCCTCCCCAGCTCCCGTTCTCCGTCATCGGCTCCCTCAATGGAGTCCACATGTTCGGACAGAATCTGGAGGTGCAGCTGAGCTCTGCAAGGACCGAGGACACGACCGTGGTGTGGAAAAGCTTCCATGACAGGTCCCCAACAGGAACTTGGAGCAGGGGACAGGGCTTGGGGTGACAGACCCTCTTGAAGATGATGCGTGAGGACCTTCAAGCTCCCTAAGTCCAGCTGTTTATTTAGCAGTGTTGTCTCTAACAAGCCAATGACCCTTTCTCAACCCTGATTTTCTCCTCTGTGAGAGGCAGGTTGGGCTGGAGGGAGGATGAAGCTGGCATTCCTGAACCGACCCCACTACTTTCACCACCCAGCGTCCCAGGTCAGGACTCATTCTTCATCCCACCTTCCTTTTTCACAGCATCACCCTCATTGTTCTGTCATCTGAGGAGGGCAGCTCAGAACTGAGGCTGGAGAGACTACTCCAGATGGTGTTTGGGGCCATGGTGAGAGTCTCCAGCCCCTTTTCTCCCAAACCCAGGAATCCGAGCTCACAGCATCTTGCTGCCCCAGGACCCAGGAATCTGGGCCCCCTGTCCCCTCCTCCCTCAGACCCAGGAGTCTGGGTCCCTGGCCCCCTCCTCCCTCAGACCTAGGAGTCCCAGCCCCCTTCTCCCTCAGGCCCAGGAGTCCAGGCCCTCAGCTCCTTCTCCCTCAGGTCCAGTACTCCAGACCCCCAGTCCCTTCTTTCTCGGAAACAGTTGTCCAGAGCCCCTACTCTCCTATATGGTTTTTCTAGGTTCTTCTTGTGGGACTTGAAGAACTGACCAATATCCGAAACATAGAGAGACTGAAGAAGGAGTTGAGGGTAAGGCTGCAGGATGGGAGTAGGAGGGGAAGTTAGGACACCTGGGCACTGCCATCCAGGAACTATAGTTCCCAGCAGCCCCTGGGGCAGCCTGACCCCATGGGGTCTTGGGGCTCCCTGGTTGTCTAGCCCAGCAGGTCTAGTTTTCTGAGGGGGAGGCAACAGATCTGTGGCCCACCAGGGTCCTAGGTGCCTTCCTTCTTTCTCTGCTAGGCCAGTTACCACCTCATTGACAGCTTCCTGGGGGATTCTGAGCTCATTGGGGACCTGACTCAGTGTGTGGACTGCATGGTCCCTCTGGAGGGGTCCCTCCTGCAGGTATTGAGGATGCCCTGGGAACTCTTAAATCCATCCCTACAGTCCTTCTCAGTCTTCATCTTCCCTCTGGGCCACTGCCAAGCTTCCTCCCATTTTCTCAGTTTCTGGTCTCTTCCCTCCAGTTCGACCCCCACTTGTCCCTAGAGGGGTCTTTCTACCAGAGCTAACCCTTCCCCTCCCCTGCTCACAGCCCCCCAGTAGCTTCAATACCCCAGAACAAGGTCTCAGCCCCTCAGCCTGGAGTTTGAGGACGTGTGGAATCACCTCTGCCAACTCGTCACCCTAAACCAAAACCCGATGCCGTGGAGTCAGTTTCGCCTCATAGAGACCCTATAGGACAGGGTAGAACCAACTCCACAGGGTTTCCAAGGCTGTAATCTTTAGAGAAGGAGACTGCCAGATTCTCTCCTGCTGAGCAGCTGGTGGGTTTGAACCACAGACTTTTCCGTTAGCAGCCGAGCGCTTAATCACAGCACCATCAGGGCTCCTTCCGCTCACCCTAACCTCCGGTAAACCCACAGCACACCCACGCCCAGTTGCCTCAGTTTCCCCAAATCCCAACCACCTTCCAGCTTCCCAACCTTTGCACACGCTGCTCCTTCTGCCTGCCTAATCTCCATCTACCCTTCCTTAAATCCTGCTCCTGTTGATTCACCCGGCGTCCGCAGTGTAACTTGCTGCACCTGACGACCTCTCTGAGCTTCCGTAGGTCGTTAATGGTTCTGACTTGGCGCATAGCAGTATTCATAAAGCTGCTGCTGCTATAATTGTTAGCCTCAGTATGTGCAGGTCACGCCGGGTCGCAGGCTTCTGTTTGATACAATGGCACAGTGTGAGCGGGGATTGTACCTGCATGTGACATGTGAAGGAACTCAGGCCCAGGAAGGGTGACACCCATGGCCTAGGCCACTTAGCCTCAGCAGGTCTCTTCCCACGGCTTGCCCACCCGGCTGACTCCCAGCCTGCCTCCCAGCCTGCCTGCCTCCCTTCCACAGGAAGCCCTCGCCGGCTTCGCCGAGGCCACTAGCACGGCCTTCGTCAGCCTGGTGGTGTCAGGCCGGGTGGTGGCGGCCACAGAGGGCTGGTGGAGGCTGGGGATGCCCGAGGCTGTGCTGCTCCCCTGGCTGCTGGGATCTCTGCTGCCGCAGACCGCTCGCGACTACCCGGTGTACCTGCCCCATGGAAGCCCCACGGTGAGCGCCCAGGCAGGGGCGGGGCAGGGTGGTTAGGCGAGTCCTGGGACAAGTCAAAGAGAGGTGGAATCTAGACGACGTGTCGGTAGGACCTGGGGCTTGGATGAACTGGCGTCTGGTGGCGCGGGGCCGGGCGCAAGGCGGAGCTCTGGCCAGCTCCACCCGGTCCCATGCTTCAGGTCCCGCACAGGCTCTTAACCCTGACGCTGCTGCCGGGCCTGGAGCTGTGTCTGCTCTGCGGGCCGCGACCACTCCTCAGCGAGCTGGATCCACAGGTGAAATCCTCCCCAAGTCCCTCCCGCTGTTCTCCTTATCAACCGCTACTGGAGACGCGGACCTTTCTCTTACCACGTGGCATATAGCCCCGCCCCCTCTGCCAGCCCTACCTTTTCTTTGCCACACCTACTTCCCTTAGCCCCCACCCCTTCTCGGATCTTCTCCAATCACCTTTCTCCCAACGTGGTGTTTCTCCTACCATGCCCCTTTTTTACTGACTCCACCCCTTCAGGCTCCGCCCTTTCCCAGCCTTGTGCATGGTGGGCCCTCCACTTCTATTTGACCACGCCTCTTCGCTTGGCCCTTAGCTTCCCACCTCACCCACAGTCCCTCTCGATGACCACGCCCCCGACCACGCCTCCCCGCAGCTCCTGGAGCGTTGGTGGCAGCCGCTGCTTGAGCCGCTGAGGACCTGCGTGCCGCTGGGACCCCGCGCGCTGCCCGCTGGTTTCCCCTTGCACGTGGACATACTCGGGTAGGGCTCTGACGGAGTGGGGGGTTGGGCTGGGGGTCCTCATTCCTCATCTGTGGCCATGACACCCCTTTTCTCACAGGCTGCTACTCCTCCACCTGGAACTGAGACGTTGCCTGTTTACAGTAGAGCTCTCGGAGGACAAAGGTGACTGAGGACAAGGCTGGGAGGGGTGTATCCTGGACAGGGTCTCCTGGTCACCTTGTCTCTCTTCCCCCTCCAGAGCCTTCTCTGGATCAACGGCGGCGCCTCCTTCGCTCCTTCTACACCTTGGTCACCTCCATGCACTTCTCACCAGGTCAGCGGTGGGCACAGTGTCGTCTCACAGGCAGGAACCCTAAACCCCAGGTCGCGTAGGGTGGGAGTGAGGGCTGGGGTTGGAGAATCTGGTCCGGGAAGCCAGTGCGTACTGGGAGTAGTATTCCCGGAAGTCCTCAGTGTTGACAGACTAGGAGGGAGTTCTGAGCCTGCAGGTTTCAGAACATGCTGGATAACCCTAACAGTTACCACTGAGACTTCATCTGCCAGTCACTGACCAAAGTGCTCTTGCAGGTAATGATTCACTTCCTCCACTGAAGTGCAGATTATCCTAATGTGTCATGACCCCATATTCCAAATGAGGAAACTGAGGCTCAGCTAGTAAGGGGCAGAGTCACGATTTAAATATAGGTGGTCTGGCTCCCAAGTCCACATTAAACCACTCTGCTCTACTGCTCAAAGGACAAGCTTTGCCTATGGTTTTCGGAGGGAGAGTGACACGGAGTCCAAGTTAGGAAAAGCTGTAGAATCCCTGAGGCCCCCAGTTCCTCCTATTACTCTCAGGGTAAAACCGGGCCCAGGGAGACAAAGGAAAGACCTAGAATGATGCCTGGCACGTGGTTAAGTGTCACACAGATGTTTGCTGTTCTCACTGCTAAGCAGATTGCCTGAGGCTGCACACAGGACCCCCAGTAAACAGTGGGACTGAGACTGGGTGATTTGAACTGCTCCAGACCTCACAGGGTCAGAAACTTAGGCCCAGGGCAGGGTGTGGCTTCAACTTGGCATCCTGGTTGTCCAGGCCCTGCTGGTCACCTCCGCCCTCCCTGTCCTTCCCCAGAGCCAGGGCCACCGGAGAAGGCAGAAGATGTGGCCCAGCGGGCCCAGCTGCCCCGAGCCTGCTACGTGGTGTCGGGGCCCGAGAAGCCGGACAAAGGGTGGCGGCTGGTGGCCCTGCAGTCGGGGCCACGGCGGCTGCTGTTATTGCTGTCCCCTCAGAGTCCCACCCACGGGCTGCGGAGCCTGGCCACCCACACTCTGCACACCCTCTCCCGGCTCCTCTGACCCCAGGCGTGGGTGACAGAAGCAGACACTGGCCACTAACATCTCTCTGTTTATTCGCTCACAATAATACACAGCCCCTGGGCAGAGAGGGGTGGGAGGGGCTACAAGGTGGGGAGGGGTAGGAGTGGGAGGAGAGGAGGCACCTGCTCCCCAGCCCCTCTCCCCTCTGTGCCTAGGGGGGGAAAGGGAGGGAGGGGGCTCTCCCCTTTACCCCCAGAATGTAAACAGCAGCAGATGAACAAAAATAAAAATACAAAAGGCCGGAGAAAGGTCCCAGGCTTCCACCCTCCCCTGCGGTCTTCCCTGTCACCAGTGGAGGTCCCCTCGCTGCCCTACCCACCAAAGTGGCCTCAGTCCTAGGGGCTGCCAAGTGCCGGCCCCGTCCCTAGGGGCAGACTCCAGGGCTCAGAACTGCTGGGCCAGCAGCTCACAGAGGTGACGGGAAACAGGCTCCTTGCTGGTGCGCAGGGTCAGCCGGTACATCTAGGTGGGGGGCATGGGGAGTAGACAGGATGGGTGGGCCAGTTAGAGAGCTCAGGGGTAGGGCGATGCAGAGACACAGACGAAAGATGAAAAGGGAATAGAGGAGAAAAGAAAGGAGGACAAAGGGTTTAAAACAACGTAAGGGACAAGAGGAAAGAAGAAAAGAATACAGGAGATAGGAAGGAGGTGAATGACAGCAGACAGACAAGAAACGTGGAAAGAAAAGGGAGACCCAAGGTGGAGACAGAAGAGGGACAGCAGATGGAGAAAACTGGACATAGAGGGTGCGCAAGAAAAGGGTCAGAGGGCAAAGTGATGAAAAGGAAACTGAGGCGGGGGGCTGCGTAGGCGGGCCACAGAGAATGCACGCAAGACTAGGAGGAGGATGCTGAGCTTCAGACCCCTCCCTGGGCCTCAGGACACCACTCACCTGAGCCTGGGCATTGGGCTCCAGCCGGAGCAGGCAGCCCACCTGCAGGGCTTTCGTCTGGATGATGCCAGCCCCTACGAAGTTCTCAGGGTTGGGGTCCACATTGTCCAGGAGGGCCGAGCCAAAGCCTAGGAGCTGGAGAGGGGTGGGGAGCCATCGGAGTGACCAGATCTTGGATAAGCTCCCAAACATTGGCATACCAGTTCCCAAAAACCCTCAGGAGTGGGTATTGGCCCCATTTTACAGATGGGAAAGCATAGGCTCAGAAAAGTTAGCAGCCACTGCCCCCTACAAATCCCATAGTTTGGGAAAGGCAGGTCTGAGATGTCAGCCCCAGGCCACCTCTCACCTTGGCCTTGGTAACCTCCGCGTCCATGGGATGGTTGGCTTTGAAGATTTTCTGAGCTTCCTGCTGGGGACTGAGGGTGGGAAGGAAGGGTTCAAGCCAAGGTCCCGAAGCTCCGGGCCACGCCCACCCGATGAGCCCAGTCCCGCCCACCCCGGAAGCGCCAGCGTTGGCCCCGCCCCCGGCTCTCACAGGCTCAGCTGTTTCCAGCGCTGGAAGAAGTCCTGGGCCGCCATCTCTGTCGGTTGGAAGAACTTGTTGATGGTCACCGGGAGCTTCAGGGTGAGAGACTGGGGGGAACCCCCGTACCTGGGGGGTATGCAGGGGAGAGGTCTCCATCAGGCCACGCCCCTCGCAAGGAATTCCTGCTCATCCGGAAGTGCCCCCACCTCACTCACCGGAAGCGCACGGACAGCAGCGGGGGCGTCAGGAAGTCTCCCAGACACTCAATGTTGAGCACCTGCTGCACCTGCGCCCCGCCGTCCACCTGAGCCGCCACGCGCTTGGTCTGCACGGCCAGCTGTGCTCGCTGGTGGTTAAGGAAGCCAGAAACAGAGGGGTGGACCTCGAAAGGGTCCTGGCATCGGAACCCCTGATGGCTCCCTCGACTTTCCTCGCAGCCTTTGAGTAGCTGGGCCTGGGGCTTCATCTTCTGAGGCCCAAAGCCCCTCCTATGTGAAACCTCTGACCCTGCCCCGGATGCCTCTTCCGGCATTCCACAATGGTCTCAGCTCCCTCTATTGCTGCATAAGTCACACTGTACTGGGATGGAATAGCATTGGCTCTAGAAGTTGCCTTGGGTGTGAATCCCAGCCTCTCTTAGCCTCGTCTGTAAAAGGGACACAGTAATACCATCAATACAGTCCTTGGGATTCAATGCCATAATAACCCATGTAAAAGTACTTGTCTGTGTGCTTGACACATGGTAAGTATACAAAGGTGGTATTACTATCTGTGTTGATATCTGCCTTCCTCAACAACAGCAAGGACTGGGTCTTGCGCATCTTTCCGCCGATGCCCAGCACAGAGCTGAACCTACAGGAGACCCCTGGAGATGTCAGATGAATGAAAGAGTAAACAGCTGAAAGGGTCCTCAAAGTTTTCAGGGTCTAGCCCTTTGGTTTCATGGCTATGGATACAGAGGCCTGGAGGAGGGGGAGAAAGAAGTGACCCCCTTCAGGGTTTCCAACCACTCCGAGGAGGAGGATTTGGATCCACACTTTATAGAGGGGACAGGAAGGCTCAGGGAAGTAAAGTGACTCAGCCCAGGTCACACAGGAGAAGGCACCAGTAGCAGTGAGATGCCAGGCCTGGCTCCCAAGTGCAGGAGACACTGGAATCATGGGCATGGAGCCTGACAGAGAAGGAAGAGGTCAGGAGGGAGCTGGGCTCCAGGCAGGACATGGAAGGTACCTGACAGCAGTAAACTGAGGCCCAGAGCAACTGGGGTGCAGGAGGTAGCACTTCCTGGACACCTATCACATAATTCCATTGTCACAGCCTGTCCTGACAACCCCACGGGATATGGGAGAGACTTGACCCGCATCTCACAGAGGAAGACGCTAAATCTCAGAGAAGTAACCATTAGCTCTCTGAGGAACATGGGCTGAACAGGGCTGGGTCAGTCAGCTTCTCAGTGTGAGGGAGGCCGACCCGGAGGTGAAGAGCTGGGGCCAGGGGGCGGGGCCAGGCCAGGAAGGATATGAGTCTGGAGGTCTCCGGGGTGGACGACGGAGGGTGAGAAGTTCTGGAACTGCACTGAGGTCTTGTTGCCATAGAAGAGATACATACGACCTGCAGAGGGTGGAGGGGCAGGGCTCAATCAGGCTTCCTTCGACCACCCTCACCACCCACCCCCCGCAGCTCCACAGCTCCTTGGACGCACCCAGGTTCTGCCGGAACTCGGACTTGACTCCGATCTGCAGCAGCTGGTTCTCAAACAGGACCCCATTGTTCTTGCACACGAACCTGGATGGAGGCAGCAGGGGGCTCAGGACGACAAGGTACTCATCTGGGCCCTGGCTTGTGCCCCCTTCACTAGTCTCCACCCCTCCCATCTCTGCCAGGACTTACTTATTCAGCAGCTCATCAGCCTCAGGGATGGGGGGGCCGATGTCCTCAGGACCTGAGCTGGACACAGGGAAAGGAGCGAGATGGAAGGGACTTGGGGGGCTGGAGCCCAGAGAGACAGGGAGCCTGGAAGACCCTCCCTGGGGTGGGGGGGTCCAACCCTTGCCCTGCCCAGCAGAAAAACCAGTTGCCATTGAAATCGACTCCCGACTCATGGCGACCTCAGAATCTACATACCCAGATACTCCAGAGAACCTGAGAGAACCCCAAAATCAGACTGGCAATTGCCTCTAATGGCAATGGGACCCTAGCGGGAGCCACCTCCCTGCACGAGGGGACCTCAGGTTTCCCTGTCCTCCAAGTCCTTGACTCTGCGGCTCATCAGGAAACCCCCTGACAAAACCCTAGGCCCCTAACCCTCCCTGGGGGACACAAGAATCTGCCCCCACCCCTTGAGGCCACCCCTTACTCAGCAGCTGGGGCTGGGTCGGCCAGCAGAGCCATGGGGCTCTCAGGGGCAGGCGGCTCCAGCTCGCTGGGCCGTCCAATCCCAGAGCAGACAAGAGAAGATAGGTGTGGCAGGCAGCCAATCCCAGAGAGGCAGCAAGAGGGCCAAAGAGAGAGAGAGAGACAGAGGCAGGAAGGTGGGAAGGAGAGAAGGAAGAGCAGGCTCAGAACTGTGACAAGACAGGACACCAAGGGGAGGCCAGACTCAGGAGAGGCCAAGGGGGCCAGGAGGGCGGCAGGGGAGAAGCAGCCAGGGCTGACAGAGGTTTCAAGGACATTAAGTTGAGAGATGGGGTGGGGATCAGGGGAAAGGGGGCAGAGGTGGAAAAGGGGCAGCCCTGGCATCCCCCATGAGATGGGCCCGGTGGTACCTGAGAAAGGCCTCCTCAGGCGTGGGTCCCAGGCTGGGCGGGGCAGCTGGGCCATCTGAGAAGACATCCACCAGGAGGTTGCCTACGCCGGTGGGAGCAGGGGGTGCCACTGGGGGAGGGGCTGCCCGCAGCCCCAGGAGGTCGGCAGACGGCGAGGGCGTTGACTGCAGAGGTGCAGGGAGGTCAGAGGCCATGACACCCGGCCGGACTTCAGCCGGACCAGCTGTGGAGTTCACCCCCAGGAAACTCACCACTGTGCTGGGGGTGGGCTCCATGCCCCCGTTGATATCATTGCTACTGGGGTCCCTGCGGCCATCATCCAGGGCACTGCCCGCCCCTGGCCCCTTCTTGCGTTTCAGCTTGGCCAGGATGGAGGACTCGCGCTCGGGGAAGGGCGGCATCTCCTCCAGCACCGTGGCCTGTGGGTCAGCAGGGTCAGGGCAGGTGGAGGCCCAGGGCCGGGGGGCAGGGTCAGTTAGGACAGGTTCAGTGACAGGGCTCGAGGGATGGGCTCTGACCAAGACGTCGGTGCTGGCCACGGAGCTGAGGGTGAGGTACTCGACAGCGCGCTGCTGCAGCTCCACGTCGGCGTTGCGCAGCTGGGAGCCTGCCCGCAGCACACCCTGGATGGTGGCCTTGGTCTCGGGGAAGAGGTTGATGAACTTGATGTAGGTGGACAGCAGCAGGGCCCGGGTGGCCACACTGCACAGGTGGAACTTGGAGTGCAGCAGGGAGAACTGCACCGGGGGGCTGCAGGGCAGGGGAGGGCAGAGGTCAGAGGGCAGGGCATCGGTCCCCAGAAACCCCCACGGGAGGGGCCGCCTCCCCACTGGGAATGGAGATAGCCCTTCCCAGAACCTCTGGGGGAGGGTCTGAGCCCCTGCCCTGTCCAGCAGAAAAACCAGGGGTCATCACGTCGACCTCAATTCACGGCAACCCCATGTGTGTCAGAGTAGAACTGGGCTCTGTAGGGTTTTCAGTGGCTGATTTTTTAGAAGTAGATTGCCAGGCTTTTCAAGATGTCTCTGGGTGGACTCGAACCTCCAACCTTTCAGTTAGTAGCTGAGCACTTAAATGTCTGCACCACCCAGGGATGTCCTGCCCAGTAACCCCATTGCTGTCGAGTCAATTCTGACTCACAGTGACCCTACAGGACAGAGCAGAACTGCCCCATATGGTTTCTGAGGCTGTAATCTTTATGGAAGCAGACTGCCACATCTTTCTTCTGTGGAGCAGCTGGCGAGTTCGAACCACTGACCTTTTGGTTAGCAGCCGAGCACTTAACTACTGTGCCTCCAGTGCTCCAGCCTGCCTGGTAGAGGGGGTGATATTCCCTAGGCCCCAGAGCAGCAGCCTCTGTAAAGCTCTGTCCCACAGCATGCTGGGAGTCTGGTTCGCTTTACCCTGACGAGTGGGTGGAGGGGCTGAAAAGATTCCTAGGAACCCATCATCACTGGTCCTCAGACTCCTGGGTGTGCCCCAAGCCTGAGAGTCCTCAGATGGCATGTTCAGCCTGCCCAGAGGCCCTCTCACCTGGAACGGGGGTCCCCAGCAATCAGGTTCCCGAACTCCCCAAGGATGTAGCCACCGACCTTCACCATGTTCTCATGACAGGCTGGGGCCTGGAGTGCCTGGGGGGTGGGGGGGTGGACAGGGGCACAGGGACTAGAGTGAGAAGACTGACTGCCCAGCTCGCTGAGTACGGGCCAGGCACAGGACACGCACCTGCACGATTACCCTGGGGAGTCCTCCCAGCACCTCTGGGATGCAGGTGGGTTACAGATGAGAAGGCTGAGGCCCAGAGAGGTGGAGGGACCTGCCCCAGCTCACACCAGTGTCAGACAGGGCAAAGGGTGCCCCGAGCCCGGCTAGCCCGGAGCCCCTTGTCTGGAGTAAGAAGGAGCTGAAAGGACCTGGGATCAGCACCTATACACCGGATGCCTCATGTCCCTGCCCTGTGGCCTCCACACATCCAGCTAGAAAGCTACAGGCTTTCTTTCTCCCAAGAGGCAGAAGCAGCGTGATGGTGACCCAGACCCTCAGCCCCAGCTGTCCCTGCTCTGCCCGTCGTTGGGGAGGGGCAGGTGCTGACCTCAAAGACAGTCTTGGCAGCGTAGCCCTGGACGTCGTCGCGGTTGGTGACGATCTGCAGCACGCGGTACCACACCTCCTCGCTCACGTAGTCGCCCGCAATGCGGATGAGGTTGAGGATGGTGTCCACGTACCAGCTGTAGTCCACAGCATACTTCTCAGCCAGGATGGCCACCTTCAGGACCTACGGTGGGAGGGAGAGGGAGAGAGGGAGACGGGGAGAGAGAGTGTGTGTGTGTGTGTGTCCTTGGGGGAGTGTCAGGGTATGGGCTCATCAGATCTGGACTTACCACTGTTCCCCATCTAGAGATCCAGAAATCTAGGCCCCCATCTCCTCCTCCCTGAGACCTACAGGTCCCAGCCCCCTGACCCCCTCCTCCTTCAGTCTCAGAAGTCCAGCCCCACGGCCCCCTCCTCCCTCAGACCCAGGAGTCTCAGCCCCCAGGCTCCCTCTTCCCGCAGACCTAGGAGTCCAGGCCCCCGGCCCACTCCTCCCTCAGACCCAGGAGTCCCAGCCTCCATCCCCTCCTCCCTCAGACCCAGGAGTCCAACACCCTGGCCCCCTCCTCCCTCAGTCCTAGGGGTCCAGGCCCCCCAGCTCCTTTCTCCCTGGCCCTCCTGGACTCACGATCTCTTCGCGGATGGCATAGTCGGCCGTCTCCAGGTACCTCAGCATTTCGGACACAATCTGCTTGGCATTGCTCCGGTCGCACATGGCATAGAGGAGATCGGCCGCCCGCTGCCGCACGCTGACGTCCCGCTCAGTCTGGGGGAAGAGAGCATGTCTGGTGGGTTCCCGGCTCATTTGGGCAGAGGGCTCTGAGCCCTGGGAGGAGCCCAGTGTGGGGGCGCGGAGCCCATGGGACAGGCCCAGTGGCGGACCTTGAGGGCATTGATGACGGTGTCGATGTGCGTCTTGACGGCCTCATGGGAGAACTCGGAGCTTGCCAGTGTGCACATGCTCTCCAGTGCCAGGTAGCGCAGGTTGGTCTCCCGGTGTTGCAGGAACTGGCCCAGCTGGTTGCAGGCACGCACCAGGAGGTTGGGCTCACTGCCGGGCAGCGGGAGAGCAAGAGACGAGGACACGAGGAGATGGAGACTCAGCCAGCATCCACTCACGTCCCCTCAATTCAGAGTGACGCCCCTCACCTCGAGTCCTGGCCCCAATGCCTCCTCGTGACCCAGACATCTGGGCCATCAAGGCTAAGTGAAAGATGGGAGCAACTTTGCCTCCCAGGAGGCCTTGCACCAGCCTCATGGGGCAGCACTGCAGACCCCATCTCCTCCCTCAGACCCAGGAGTCCAGATCCCCAGCCCCCTCCTCCCTCAGATCTAGGTGACCCACCCCCAGCCCCCTCCTCACTGGGACCCAGCATCAGGTCCTGCCCCCTGTGGCCAAGGTGGCACCTGTCGTAGTGGATGATGAGGCTGATGGTCTCAAAGAGGATGGCGTTCTTGGCGTTGGAGTGCTGCACTTTCTTGGACTTGGGTGGTTCCTGGGCCTTGTTGAGCACAGTCTCCAGACATTCCACCAGCCGCCCCTTCACAGCTGCATCCTCTGGGGAGGTGAGGGCATGCGCAGCGCTGAGCTTTATGCTATCCCAGCCCCCACGAGCGGCAGCAGCCTCACCCCCTACGTGCCTGTCTCTGCCCCACTAGGCTCCTGCAGCACCGGCCAGGGTCTTTGCACCCTGAGCACCTTCCCTGGTCCCAGCCCACCAAGTGAGGGGAGAGGCCGACAAAGGCCCTGTCTCGGACTTGGGCAGTTCGCCTGCTCTGTGCTAAACCTGCTGGGAAGGCCTCCCGCCCCGGGCCTCAGTGTCGTTGTCTGGGTCCCGACGCTCTCTTAGCTTTCTCAGAGAGAAGCTCCAGGAACCTTCCCCAGAGACACCAGGCAGGACCACAACCTTCCCAAGGACCTATCTGCATGCCAGACATCTGATGGGAACGTAGTTGCCACTCAATCCCCAACTCCTACAGGAAACCAGCTGCTGCTGAGTCGACTCCAACTCCTGGCAACCCCATGTGTGTCAGCGTAGAACTGTGCTCCAGAGGGTTTTCAGTGGCTGAGGTTTTGGATTTTTCTTCTGGGGTGCCTCTGGGTGGACTGGAACCTCCAACCTTTCGGTTAGCAGCTGAGCACATTAACTATTTGCCCCACCACAGGATCTGCTTGGTATAGTAGGACCCAATAACCATCAGCTCTCTGTGTGAGCCTTTGTGCTATAACAGGCAGGCTCCCTGCTCTGTGCCGCTCATTGATTAGTGCAACATACTCAACATGCCAAGACTCCTGGTGTGTATGTGTCTGTGCGCGCATGTCTGTGTGTGCGTGTCTCGGTGTGCATAGCTGTGTGTATGCATGTGTCTCTAGGTGTGTGTCTCTGTGTGTGTGCATATCTACCTCTGTTTCTGTGTTTGTGTGCCTATAAGTGGTCCCTGGGGCCCCGTAACAGAGGCGAAGCATCGCCCAGCCTCAGAGAAATTCTGAGATAGACCCCCAGGCCCTGTCCCTGCCATGAGGTCCGGGTTCCGCCAAGCAGCCGAGATGGCCTGTGTTACCTGGCGGGGGGTAGCACTGCAGCAGCCGCAGGAGCTTCACCGAGAGCCAGGGGGCGGGAACAAAGTAGTAGGTGTAGTCCTGGAGGTCAGTGGAGGCCGAGGAGACGATCTGGGGAGGAGAGGAGGGTGAGGAGTGGGCCGAGGCTCGGGACACCCCCCCCCCACAGCGGGGCAGAGCAAACACTGTGTTCCCAGGGCGGTACTGTCAGCATGACAGGAGCAGCAGACTGAGGCACAGAGAGAGGTGTGAGGCGCCCTGGTCACACAGTGAGAGGGTGGCCAGGGGCCTCCACCCACAGACGCGTGATGCTGAAGCTCAGACTCTCGCAAGATCACTTGGGACTGTGGGTTGAAACACGTTCCCAAAAATATCTGTTCAAGTCCTAACCCCGGTATCTGGGGAGGTGACTTTGCTTGGAAATAGGGTCTTTCAGATGTGCTCAGTCAATGTGAGGTCATACTGGAGTGGGCTGGGCCCTAATTCTATGTGACCAGCTCACAGCTGAGCACTTTAACCACTGCACCGCCAGAACTCCTTATATGACTGGTGGCCTCGTGAAACAGAAGAGACTCAGAGTCAGGGAGACAGAGGAAGGATGCCATGACATCATCAGCCGTCACCAGAAACCAGGAGAGAGGCCTGGAACAGACTGTCCCTTGCAGCCCTAAGAAGGAATCCACACGGCCGATAGCCTGAATTCAGACTCCCACTCTCCAGAACTGTGAGACAATACATTTCTGTTCTTAGAAGTCACCCCAAACCAAACCAAACCTGTTGCCATCGAGTCGATTCCGACTCATGGTGACCCTATAGGACAGAGGAGAACTGCCCATAGGGTTCCCAGGGAGTGACTGATAGATTTGACATGCCGACCTTTTGGTTAGCAGCCGAGCTCTTAACCACTGGCCCACCAGGGCTCCTAGGAGTCACTTGGTTTGTTGTATTTTGTTATGGCCACCAAAGGGAACTAATACACTTGATACAGGTACAGTCACAATTTTTCTAAGGAATACACATGCCAGGTGGGCCAGAAAAGCCCCTGCTAACACCCCCTGGGTGTGGCCACCCCGGGCCCAGCTCCTCCCTCCCTTTCTGAGCCTCCCAATGCCTGGGCGACCTCCATTGAAGCACCTGCCAGACTGGCTCGCTGGAGAGCGTGTCCCTGTAGCTCCCCCCACGACTGAGAGCAGGAGATGGGTGCCCTTTCCAGGTGCCCAGGCTTAATGCAAGGTCAGACCCGAGGAACATTCAGGAAATAGGTAGGGAATTAGTGGAAGATCATGAGACTTTTTCCTCATGGCAAATTCCTACTTAACTGTAAAAGTCCCTTCTCCAGGAAGCATTCCACAATGCCCTATATTGCCCCCACTGTCACCATCTGTGTCTCCCCTCTAGCCCAGCACGGGGCAGTATTCAGATATGTGGGGAAGGAACAAAAGAACAGATGATTGAATACGTGAGCTGGTGTGTTTATTGCTCTCTTTGCTTGGGAATCCAAGCGTCTTCCAACCTGCCTAGAAAACGCTTGTACTTACTCCAAGTCTCAATTCAAGGATCACCTACTCCAGGAAGCCTTCCTGGACTCCCAGGTGGGGTTAATTGCCTCCTTTGGGCTCCTACCTCCATTAGAGCCAAACCACCCCTTGCATGATTATCTGTGTCTGAGTCGGCCTCCCCGCCACACTCCATTCCCTGCACCCAGATGGGGAACTCCCGGAGGACAGGGCACGGGTATGACTCATTTCTGTGTCCCCAGTGTTCCCCCAACAGGGCCTGGCACAGGAATCCTCAGGGAAGGCTTCCAGGACAGGGTGAAGGTGAGGTAAGGAAAGAAAGGAGTGAAAGGGAGATACGTGGGAGAGAGAAGGAGCGGGAAAAAAAGCAAGAAAGGGCAGAGGCTAACAGTCTACATGAGCCACGGCCTCATCTACCTTGAGACCCAGAAGAACTAGATGGTGCCTGGCTACCAGTACCAACCATTCTGATCCGGGCCACAACAGATGGATCCTGATACAAGGGGAGAAAAATGGGGAACAGAACCTCAAATTCTTAAAATGTCCAGACTTACCGGACTAGTTGAGACTAGAAGATTCCCTGAGACTATCACCCTGAGATATTCATAAACCTTGAACCGAAACTACCCCTTGAGGTCACCTTTTAGCTAAATAACAGATTGGCTCACAAAATAAAGACTACTACCTGTGAGTACTGCGCACCTTTAGAAAATCATTTATATGAGACCAAATGGTCAACAATTACTCTAAAGCAAAGATGAAAGGTTAAGGGGGCAGGGAAACTGGGGCACTGGAAAGAAAACGTCCTGAATAGAATTAACGAGAATGCTGACACACTGTGAACAGTGTAACTGATGTCGCTGAGCAATCTGTGTAGTGTTACGTGGGGCGGGAGGCGGCAAGAAAGGGCAGAGGGAGGAAGAGAGAGATGGAGAAGGGGAGCGGGAAGAAGTCAGGAGACTGGCTCTTGTTTCCTGGTGCTTAGCGTGAGCTGGCCCTGGCATCATCCCCATTGTATAGATGGGGCAGCTGAGGCCCAGAGAGGGGAAGCCACTTGCCCAGGGCCACACAGCCAGGATGTGACCAGGCTGGGAGTGAACCCAGGCCGCTGGACTCAAAGTCCGAGTTCTGGACCACCACACTGAGCTGCCTCTCAGGGAGAGTCGGGGGACCAGAGAGGCAAGAGGGGACAGGACACCAGGGCATCATCCCACTGCCAACTCCGAGACCACACTCACCCTGCTCAGTCGAGACACAGCCAGGGAGATGCAGGTCTTGAAGTCGTCTGGGTTCTTCTTGCAGAGGCAGGTGATGAGGCTGACGGCGGCTGTGACCACGCCCTGGGGGGCCGAGATGGTCAGTCAGGGCCCAGGGGAGAGGGAGACTGGGGACACGTGTCTGAGCTGAGGGCCTGAGAGCAGAGACTCAGGAAGGGGCGGGGTGGGGTGTGCACTGGTACACCTGTGTGACTGTGTGTGTCAGGGCAGGGTAAGGAGGCTACAAGGGCTCGGGGACCAGGGCCAGAGCTGGGTGTCTGGGTGCCCCCAGTAGGGACCAGGCATCTGGATGAAGAGTCAGGGGTGGGAGGGGACTACGGAGGGATTGGGGCGGGGAGCCTTAGGAGTAGGGACAGAGGCTGGGGTCTCTCTGCTGGCCAGGCAGGGGATGGGAGTTGTCGGGGGACACCTGGGTGTCAGGAAGAAAAGTTGGAATTTTCTGGAAGTCTGGGTGGGTGATGGGTGTTGGGGACATTGGACAGGATCCCTGGGCATCCAGGGGGCATCAGGGCAGAGGTGGGGCTCCCAGGCATCCAGGTGGGCATCAGGGCAGAGATGAGGCTCCCAGGCAGCCAGGCAGGCATCAAGGCAGAGGTGGAGCATCAGGGCAGAGGTGGGGCATCAGGGCAGAGGTAAGGCTCCAGGGCAGCCAGGTGGGCTTTGGGGGCAGTGGCCCAGGCTCTCACCATGTGCTGGTCATTGAGCAGGTGCACTACGCGGGCCGTCCACTCGCCCATGGGCACCAGGTCGGGTGAGGCCTTGTAGAGCCGCAGCAGGCACAGGGCCGCGCTCTGCTTCACACTGTCCATGCTGTCCCTGCAGGGAGGATGCAATGTGGGCAGAGGTCAGCATGGCCCCAGCTCCATGCACTCCCCTCCTCTCTCAGTCCTCCCAGAGAGGGCTGGTGAGAAGGACAGAGAGCCAGTGGAACCGGGATCCAGTCCCCATTGCCCACGAGTCTCTGGGGGCCTCGGTTTCTTTATCTGCAAAATGGGCTGCATCTCAGTAACCTGGTGAGGTCACTGGCAAGGCTAAGCAAAAGATCATGCCTGGCTCTGCACCTCCATTCACTGACCAAGCATTTAGTGAGTGCCTACTGGGTGCCACGCATGGCGGTGGGTGCCATGGATACAGCGGTAGACAGACTGGTCCAAACGTCTGTGCTCACAGTTTACATTCTAGCCGGGACAGCCAACATCCAAGCAAACACACGTATCATAGGTGGTCGGGGTTGAGTGCTACCGACCACATGAGCAGGTGAGAGTATAAGAAGTTAGGGACGCTATTTTGGAAGGTCTCTCTGGTCAGGTGACAGGTGAACAGAAACCAAGTAATTTAATGAGAAAAGACAGAAAACCTCTGCAACAGAAGTCCTGGGCAGAAACAACAACCGTTCAAAGGCCCTGAGGCAAGAGTCGGCTTGGTATGTAAGGGGGACAGGGAGGCACCCGTGTGCCTGGAGCTGAGTAAGCAAGGGATGAGGGCAAAGAGAAAACCCAGCAGGTCAGGGGGGGCCTTGTGGGTCACGGCGAGGGCTTTGCTTTGACTCAGCGTGAGACAGGAGCCACTGTGGGCAGCAACAGGGCAGTCCCATGATGCTAATATGACAGCAGAAAAAGCTAACACTGAGGTGGCACGACAGTTAAGCATTCGGCCACTAACCCAAAGGTTGGCGGATCATACTGTTGCAGAAAGACCTGGCGATCTGCTCCCGTAAAGATTACAGCCTAGGAAACCCTACGGGGCACTTCTACTCTGTCACATGAGGTCGCCATGAGTCAGAATCGACTTGAGGGCACACAACAATGACAACAGCGTAATAAACAGAACTGTTATCAGTGCTGTACCAAAGCCACATGGGACAGCTCCTGAGAGCTGACTGTTACATGTTCAGGAATGTTGGGAGCCAACTGAGGAACTGTTGGTAGTCTAAGATCGGCCATTGTATTATGTCTCTGTGAGTCTGTGAATGGCACAAATGCTGAAAGACTGGTGGTTCAAACCCACCCAGAGGCACCTTGCAATAGGCTCGGTAATCTGTTTCCAAAAGAGGTCCAAGCCTTGAAAACCCTGTGGGGCAGTTGTACTCTGTCACATGGGGTTGCTTTGAGTCAGAACTGACTCAAAGGGACCTAACAAGAACAAGAACAACAACAGAGCCCTTACCTTCTGCCCGGCACTACTGCAAGCAGTCTACGTGGATGAACTCATTGACTGCATCCTCAGGACAAACCAAGGACACAGGTATGGTTATTGGATTCCGGTTCACAGATCTGATTTATGTTGTTAAAGGTGCCCCCTGGCGGCTGAGTGGAGAATAGACCGTGGGAGGGTGGGGGCACAGGTGGAAACGGGAAGGCCAAACCCTTTGTCATTAATTCTGATTCATGGCGACCCCATGTGTTACAGAGTAGAATCCCCCATAGGGTTTTCTTGGCCATGATCTTTATGAAAGCAGATCACCAGGCCTTTCTTCCATGGCACTGCTGGGTGGGTTTGAACTGCCGACCTTTGGTTAGTAGTTGAGAGCAAACCATTTGTGCCACCCAGGGACCTGCAAGGAGGCCAATGCAATGGTCCAGGTGGGAGACAATGGTGCCTCAGATGAGGTGGTGGCTGTGAAGGGGTAAGAAGGGGTTGGATTCCGGATAAATTATTTAGATCAAAACAACAGGACATGCTGTTGAGCTGGATGGGGTTGGGGATGGGGAAGAGATGAGACCAGGTGGCCCTTGAGTTTCTGACCTGACCTATCTGGTGAATAGCAAAACTGTTTCCTGAGTGGGGGCCCAGGTGGATTAGGGGTGCTGTATGGGAACCCCACTTCAATACCGGACTCGTAAACCTGTTGCGGACGAGTTGATTCTGACTCATAGCGACCCCACAGGACAGAGCAGAAGTGCCCCATAGGGTTTCCTAGACTGTAATATCTACAGGAGCAGATCTCCTGAGGAGTGGCTGGTAGGTTCAAACCAGTGACCTTTCCAGTTAGCAGCCAAGCGCTTAACCACTGCACCCAGGGCTCCTTACTGGACTCAGAGTGAGTATGGTATGTTTAGGAGACACCCAGGGGAGATGTCAGGTAGGCACCAGGAATTCGGAGGAGTGGACAGGGCTGGCATCCAAGGCTGTGTGGTCTTGGGCAAGTGTCTTTTCCCCTCTGAACCTCCATTTATCCTCTGTAAGATGGGAACCCTGCTCCCCTCTTCAGAGGAGAGGAAGCGTGTCAGGCACTGTGGTCAGCAGGGTAACAGCCCCTGAAGATGTCCACGTTGTAATCCCCGGAACATGTGAGCATGTTACCTCCATGGCAAAAGGGACTTTGCAGATGGGATTAAGTTAAGCCTCTTGAGATGGGGAGATTCTCCTAGATTATCCGGGTGGGCCCAATGTCATCACAAGGGTCCTTATAAGAGGGAGGCCAGAGAATCAGGGTCAGAGAAGGAGATGTGAGGCTGGAAATGGAGTCAGAGATTGGAAGATGCTACCGTGATAGCTTTGATGATGGAGAAAGGGGCCATGAGCCAAAGAATTTGGGAGGCCTCTAGAAGTTGGAAAAGGAAAGAGATTCTCCCCTGGAGCCTCCAGAAGGAACTAGCCCTGCCGACACTTTAATTTTACCTAGTGAAAATTATTTCAGACTTCTGACCTCCAGAATGGTAAGAGAATAAGTATATGTTGTTTTAAGCCACAGAGTCCCTGGGTGGTGCAAATGGTTAACGTGCTTGGCTGCTAACCAAAAGGCTGGAGGTTCGAATCCACCCAGAGGTACCTCAGAAGAAAGGCCTGGTGATCTACTTCCAAAAAATCAGCCACTGAAAACCCTGTGGAGTACAGTTGTAATCCGACACACATGGGGTTGCCGTGAGTCAGAGACAACTCTATGGCAACTGCTGGTGGTGGTGGTTTTAAGCCACAAAGTCTGAGGTCATATGTTACGGCAGCCGCAGGAAACTACACAGGCACTTACCCGGCACAGGACCTGGTGGCCAACAGGCATCCTACCATGGGGAGTTAATTCACTACCCTGCCTGTTACCCAGGTGCTAATGTCACGAAAGGAGTCCTTGGGTGGCACAAACGGTTAAGCGCTTGACTACTAATAGAAAAGTTTGCAGTTTGAACCTATGCAGAGGCACCTCAGAAGAAAAGCCCAGCGATCTGCTTCAGAAAGGTTATAGGCTGGCAAACCCTATGGAGCCAGTTCAACTCTGACATAAATGGGGACACCAGGAGTCAGAACTGACTTGACTGCAACTGGTTTTTTAGTGTAATGAGGAGCATGGAAGGTAACGGTGTTCTAGAAAGTGCTCCCTGGACTCGGGTCAGACATGCCTGGCTTGACGTCCTAATATGTGGGCTGCAGTTTTGGGGTAAGCCACTGACCCTCTCTAATGGGAAGTTTCCTCCTCAGGAAAATGAGGACCCTTGTAGGGTTTGAGGGATGAAGACGTGAGACTGTGTGTCAGAAGCTGGCAGGGCCTGGGGCACAGAGGAGGTGCCAGGGGCTGTCATGGCCGCTCAGGCTGTGGCTCCCAGCACAGGGTGTGCAAAAGAGGACCCAAGAGATGCCCAGGCAAAGGGCACAGAGGGAAAGTCACGGAGAGGAGTCCCGCACGAGAAAAGACCAGGTGAGAAGAAGCTGAGTCTCACTGGCTGTGTTGAGAGATGCCAACTCCCACACCACAGCGGCTCCGTTTCCATCAGCCAGGCAAAGAAGCACCAGAGGAGACGCTGAGCTGACAAAGCTGGGGACACAGGAGCCCTCGTGTGCTGCCGCCAGGAGTGGAAACAGGAACAGGCCCTCAGGATAGGAATGGGGAAAGTTGCAGATGGGTGTGGTGCAGAGCAAGAGCAGCAATTCCGCTCCTAGGCGTGCCCCTTCGTGTGCTTAAAGGCATCCACTGCCCGACTGTTACCAGTCTGACACTGAAACCAGCCGAAAGGTCCACCTATGAGACGATACTCATTAATGTGGTGTCTGTACCATCGCCCTCACAGATCATGTTTCACAAGCCCTTTACTCTGGGGCCAGCTCAGCTCTAAGTGCTTTCAATGCTTCAGTGTATTAACTCATTTCAATCCCACCACAGCCCTCTAAAAAGGTGCAGCCTATTCTCACTCCCATTTACAAATATAGAAATGACCAACTGAATAAAAAATGAAGGATTAAGAGCTATTTATCAGCTTGGTTAAGTTAAACAAAAATGGTGACACGATTTAGGTCAAGTTTAAAGCGGCATTGTTTAGGGATGCATGCTGTTGTTGCTGGGTGCTGTCGAGTCAATTCTGACTCATAGCGACCCCATGTGACAGAGCAGAACTGCCCCATAAGATTTCCTAGGCTGTAATCTTGATGGAAGCTGTTATGGATTGAATTGTGTCCCCCAAAAATATGTGCTGTAAATCCTAACCCCTATATCTATGGTTATAATCCTATTTGGGAAAGGGTTTTCTTTGTTATGTTAATGAGGCAGTATTAGTGTAGGGTGTGTCTTGAATCAATCACCTTTGAGATATAAACCGAGCAGAGATGGGGGAAGACAGATGCCAGGCCACATGAAGATCAGCAAAGAACCAAGGAACAAGGACCTTCCTTCCAGAGCTGACAGAGAGAGCGAGCCTTCCCCTAGAGGTGCCCTGAATTCGGACTTCTAGCCTCCTAAACTGTCAGAAAATAAATATCTGTTCATCAAATCCACTCACTTGTGGTACTTCTGTTACAGCAGCACTAGATAACTGAAACAGAAGCATATCGCCAGGTCTTTCTCCTGTGGAGCCGGTGGGTAGGTTCGAACCACCAACCTTCTGGTTAGCAGCCAAGCACTTAACCACTGTGCCACCAGGGCTCCTAGGGATGCACACTGAGGTATCAAAGAACAGGGGTAACAACCACCAAACTCAGGGTACTGGACAGGGCGGGAAAGGAGAGGGAAATCAAGGAATTAACTGAGGGACATGAAAGGGCAATTCAACTGTTAACTTTTTTTTTTTTCTTAAAAGAAAGATACTTGGTGATCTTTTCTTAAAGCGAGAAAAGAAAAAGAAACGTGATACCCTCTGACACAGCAATTCCACTGCTAGGCATATACCCAAGAGAACGGAAAACAAGTGTTCACATAGAAACTTGTCACCAATATTCAGGGCAGCACTATTCACAAGAGCCGAAAGGTGGAAACAACCCAACTGCCGATCAACAGACAAATGTGGTCTATCCATATAAACTGAGCAGAGGTGGGGGAAGATAGATGCCAGGCCACAAGAAGATCAGCAAGGAACCAAAATGCGGTCTATCCCTATAATGGAATATTACTCAGCCATAAAAAGAAATGAAGTCCTGATGCATGCCACAACATGGATGAACCTTGAAAACATTATTCTGAGTGAAAGAAGCCAGACTCAAAATATTATATGATCCCATTTATATGAAATGTCTGGAACAGGCAAATCCATAGAGACAGAAAGTAGATTAGTGGCTGCCCAGGGTTTTGGAGGGGGAAACAGGGAGTGACTGTGTGGTGCATGAATTACTTAATATGGCCCTTCTAGCCATTCATGGTCTTGTGACTACCATAAAATGATTGGGTGGGACTATGTAAACAAGGTGCTTATCGCCCACCAAGGGGAATGGACAGCTTGCTAACAATGCAAATAAGGTACATGGAACCCTTGTAGAGGTGCGACCATGCAAATAAGGTGTATGGAACCCTAACAAGGGGATTGGTCAGTTTTGCCATCCTGCTAGGCTTAAAGGGAGCCAATCACAGAAGTGGAAAAGGGGACCTCACTACCACCAAGAACAGCCAGGAGTGGCGAGCATCTTTTGGACCCAGAGTCCCTGCATTGAGAACCTCCTACACCCAGGAGACACAGAGAGAGAGCTGTAGCACTGGAGATGGCGAGAAGCGGTAGCAAACACGGCAGAGAAACAGTGGCAGCAGAATCAGGAGAGTGGTGTGAAACGGTGTGGTGGGCTTCCCGGCCCACAGAGTGAGGCGGCTACAGTGGGTGTGCTGACACACAGAGCGAGGGAGCTGAATGTCTCTGGGCAGGAGACTTCCTGGTGGAGTGGGGTAAATCTGGGCACTTACTGGGAGCTTTGTAACACTTGCTCAAGCATGGCAGAGGCTGGGCTGAGGGGCTGAGAGCTGAGAGAGAGGCCTGCCTGCAGGCAAGGTTGAGAAGCTGTCCTGACCAAAGAACCATATCCTGAGTATTTCTCAACCTGAACTGTAACCTGTTACTTCCCTAATAAACCCTATAACAGCCTGTGAGTTCTGTGTGGCCACTGCAACAAATTACTGAACCCAGCAGAGAAGTGAAAAGTGCTGTGGGAGGGATGGCTGGCATTAGATTGGTAAAAAGGTTGGAGGGAGGAAGCACATCTGACCTCTGCCTCACAGGAATCAGCCCTGGGCTGCTGATCTTGATTCTCCTTCCCCCTTGTGGAGTTAGATGAGGAAGTCTGATGCTGCCACACCATTTTTAAAGACTGCTTATGAGTACAGGGTTTCTTTTCGAGGGTGATGGAATGTTCTAGAATTAGACATTGGTGATGGATATACTAAAAACCACTGGATTGTACACTTTAAAATGGTCAAGATGGTTTTATGTTATGAGAATTTTATTTCAATTACAAAAAAATCTAGTACCTGGCTGGCACAAATGGTTAAGTGCTAGAATACTAGCCAAAAGATCGGCAGTTTGAACCCACACAGAGGCGCCTCAGAAGTAAGGCCTGGCGTTCTGCTTCCGAAAGGTCACAGCCTTGAAAATCACATGGAGCAGTTCTACTCTGCACACATAGGGTTGCCATGAGTTGGAATCGACTAACCAGCAACTAACAAGAAGCCCTGGTGGCACAGTGGTTAAGCATTCAGCTGCTAACTGAAAAGTCAGTGGTTCAAACTCACCAGCTGCTCCACAGGAGAAAAGACCTGATGATCTGCTCCCATAAAGATTACAGCCTAGGACTGCCCCTGTGGGCAGTTCTATTATCCTATAGGGTCTCTATGAGTCAGAATCGGCTCGATGGCATACTACAACAGGAATGAGAAACACTGTCTCTGTGTCCACATCAAAAAAAAAAAAAAAAAGTTTTCTCAGTTCCCCAGTCATGGCCAAGGACAAGTTTCCAGTGCTGGGAGCCCTCCTGGCTCTGTGACTTTGGCAGCACACCACCACCTCCGTAGCCATTACCCCTTGTGAGACAGGGACAGTGTCTCCCATGCCCACTCTCTGTCCTCAGTCCTCAGAGGAGCCAAGTTCCTCCCTCTAATAGAGGCCGGTGACCAAGCCGATGATGACTCCCCCTTCTCATCTTCAAGAAACTGTCAGCAGCATTTGACACACCAACCACTCCCTCCTCCTCCTCCTCTGAGAACATTTCTCTCTGCTTCTGAGTCATGGCCATTCTTAAATTTCCTCCCCATCCCTGAACACTCTTCCCATCTGCCACCAGGCCTCTACATGCTGACCACTCCAGGCCTCACCCTGTCTGCTTCTCTTTGCTGCTGACACTGTCCCTGAGGGATTTCAGCCAGCCCACAGCTTGATTCACCAGCTGTTCCTGTGCTGTCAGATATGGAGGCCACTAGCCACATGTGGCTACTGAGCACTTGAACTATGGCTGGTCTGAATGGCGACACACTGTACGTGTAAGACACATGCCGATTTCTAAGACAACACGAGAAAAGGAGTCCCTGGGTAGTTAAATGAAAGGTTGGTGCTTCAAATCCATCCAGGGGTGCCTCAGATGAAAAACCTGGCGATATACTTCTGGAAACATTAGCCACTGAAAACCCTATGGAGCACAGTTCTGCTCTGACACGGAGTCGCCATGAGTTGAAACTGTCTCAATGGCAACTGGTACTGCCTGCTCACTAATTCTCACTTCAGCTGTGTCTACACTACTGTCAAACCAGACCACTTCATTTTTTAAAACTCCAATTTTATTTTCCATTTCTTTTTTCAAATCTGCTTGCAGGCTACTCATATTTTGAAGTCTTTCTCTTATTTCTTGAAACATATTAAACATACTTATTTTACATTCTGTGTCTAATAAGTTCCAGTATCTAAATTATTTTTTATTTGATGTCTGCTGGTTTTCCCTCGTGGTGCCTAGCTCCCTTGTGTTTACTGATTTTTGACTGTGAGCTACTCATGTCACTTGGAGCTTCATCTATGGAAACCACTGAGGCCTGTGGGGAAGGTGGGTTACTCCAGAGAAGGACTGTATTTGCTTCTGTCAGGCGCTGGGGTATAGCCAGTTTGGATCACTTAAAACTAAAGCTTAGGATAAGGATTTCTGGACAGCCCAGGTAGGGTAAATTCAGATTGAAAACCAGTGTGAGGGCTGGCCTGTGCCAAGGTTCAAGACAGGTACATAATTTTGCTTGCAGTCCCCAAGGGTTTTTATTTCTAGGTCACACTTACTTTGAAGTGTGACCTGCTGGAACCTCTCCTTGGGCACGCTTTGTCTTCTGTTCACAGAAGCTGCGAGGCACCAAAGCCAATATCCAGGTTCACCCAGTTTAGCAAATGCCTTACAAGCAAAACCTGCCTACAGTGTCTGCTTATCTCCCTTTGTCATGGATTGAGTTGTGTCCCCCCAAAATACCTGTCAGCTTAGCTGGGTCATGATTCCCAGTATTGTATGATTGTGTTATCTGATGTGATTTCCTTATGTGTTGTAAACTCTATCACTATGATGAGATTATATGTGATCTCCTTATGTGTTGTAAATTCTATCACTGTGACGAGGTTATACTGATGAGGTTGACAAGCTTAGTGTCTTAATGCAATCTCTTTTGAGAAATAAGAGAGAGAAGCAAGCAGAAACACATGGGAACCTCATACCACCAAGAAAGCAGTGCTGGGAGCAGAGTGCGTCCTTTGGACCTCAGGTTCCTGCGCAGAGAAGCTCCCAGACCAAAGGAAGATTGATGACACGGACCTTCCTCCACAGCTGTCAGAGGAAGTGTTCCCCTGGAACTGACACCCTGAATTTGGACTTGTAGCCTACTGAACTGTGAGAGAATAAACTTCTCTTTGCTAAATCCATCCACTTGTGGTATTTCTGTTACAGCAGCACTAGATGACAAAGACACCCTGTGTGCTGGGCTTCTCTTAGCTTGTGGCCCGTATGCTGCTTATTTTCTTTCTAGCTCATGAATACACTGGAGAATACTACTTTTTCTCTTTTATCTAACGTCTAGACTTAGGTTGCAGCGAAGAGTATCAGTCTAGGTACCATACTGCCATAAATAGAAGTCCACATTCACCCACAACAGGCAGGGTGATCTTAAAATACAAATCCAATATGTCATTCATCTCCTTAAAACACACCAAGCGCATTCTATTACAATCTGAATAAAACCCACACTCTCCTCATTTTCTCTTTTGTTCACTGCACAACAGCCACAGAGGCTTTCTCTTGGTTCCTTGAACACAGAAATGTGTGCCCACCACAGGGCCTTTGCACTTGTTGCTCCTTTGCTTCAGACACACTCTCTCCATTATGTTCAACTGCCTACTTTCTCATCAATCCAATTTCAAATCACCCATTACCTCCTTGGAGAGGCCCTCTCTGACTAGCCATTTAAGTAGGTCCCTCGCCCCCTGCTACCACCTACTACCCTGTTTTATTTTCTTCAGAGCATTTATCATTGTCTAAACTCATCTTCCCTGGTGACATATTGGTTAAAGGGCTCAGATGCTAATCAAATGGTGGTGGTTCAAACCCACCAGCCACTCCGCAGGAGAGAGATGTGACGGTCTACTCCCGTAAAGATTACAAACTTAGAAACCCTATTGGACAGTTCTACCCTGTTCTACAATTGTCAGGATGGTGCAGGACCAGGCAGTGTTTCATTCTGTTGTACAAAGGGTCACTCTGAGTTGGAACTAATTCGACAGCAGCTAACAACACCACCACCACTCTGTCCTACAGGGTTACTCTGAGTTGAAATCAACTTGATGGCAATGGGTACCTTAAGGAGCAATGGTTAAGTGCTCCACTGCAAACCAAAAGGTTGAAGGTTGGAACCTACCTAGTGGCTCCACGGGAGAAAGACCTGGTGATCTCTGCTCCCGTAAAGAGTACAACCTAGGAAACCCTATAGGGCAGTTCTGCTGTCACATGGGGTGGCTATGAGTCGGAATTGACTCCACAGCATCTAACATCAATAACATACTCATCTTCTTTGCTTATGTGTTCCCTGTTTGTGTTCCCCCACTACACGTCACCTCCATTAGGGTGAACAGAACAGGGTCTCTGCTGTTCACTACTGCCTCCCTGTGGCCAGAACAGTATCTGGCACATTGGAGATGCTCAAGAAATATCTGCTGAAATGTCTTACTGTCTCAGGACAATGCCATGGGCTCACCTGCTGCCCTCCATGCCCCTCCCCTTTCCATGGCCAACTATTGCTCTTCGTTCAGGTCTCAGTCCAATGCCACTTCCTCTGGGAAGTCCTCCCTGAGCCCTCAGGCTTGGTCAGGTGCACCTATTAAACACCCTTATATGCCCCTGTATATCTCGTAGCATAAACAGTCCTGGTGGCACAATGGTTAAGTGTTCAGCTGCTAACTGAAAGGTCAGCAGTTCGAACCCAGCCAGCAGCTCTGTGGAAGAAAGACCTGGAGATCTACTCCCTTAGATTACAGCCTAGGAAACCCTATGGGGCGGTTCTGCTCTGTCATATAGGGTCACTATGAGTTGGAATCAACTTGACAACACCCAACAACAACAACCTCATAGCATGGATCTGAGAGAGTATACATTTCACCCTGCAGCTATCTGATCAACATGTATCTCCCACCCTGGACTGTGAACTCTGAGAAGGTGATGAGCTTGACATTGACGTTGTCATCCACGTTATCAACATCGATGCTGATCTTTGGTCACGGCTCATCCCCAGCAATCAGCACAGTGCCTGGCACATAGTAGGTGCTCAATAAACAATGTTTGTTGAGTGAACGAATGGCAGTGGTTCTGGAGAGCTGCCACCAACATAACTTAAGGTTATCACCTACCTCGTACAAGACATCAAAGGCCTGTCAATCAGACACATGGCCCCCTGGCTTTGTTGGGTGGCTGCAGTAGCTCAGTGGTAGCAGCCAGGTCCAAGCTGGGAGACCCTGGGCAGGTGACACAACCTTTCCGAGCTTCAAACATGGCTGGTCCATCCCTCCACCCCCATATGCTGGGTCCCCAGTGCCTCACCCAGCCACCAGGATGCGGGGGATGTCGGCGGCAAAGGCCTCGCCCATCTCACGGCTGCCCACGTTGGCAATGCAGTGCAGGGCCAGGCACATGAAGGTGGGGTTGCGGCTGGCCAGGTCATTCTTGATGGCGTTGTTGATGAGCCGGATCAGCTCAGAGTTTGAGTTCACCAGCACCGAGATGAATAGGTAACCCTGGGTGGGGTGGGGAGGAGGTGGAGGGCTGGGAGCCTTGTGGCTATGTGGCCCTAGACCCCAGTGCTCTGACCCTGGAGTCTGCACCCAGGCCCCCTCCTTCCTCAGACCCAGGAGTTTGGGCCCCCAGCTTCCTCCTCCCTCAGACCCAGGAGCCCAGGCCCCTGGCCTCCTCCTCCCCAAACTCACTATCTGCTTCTCTGTGTACTTATTGGAGCTAAGCAGGTTCACAGCCTCCATGTGACCAAAGTCAATGTCATGGCCAAGTAGGAAGATGAAGAGCAGTTTGCACACGTATTTTTTCTTACTGTAGCCATCCAAAGCTTTGTCCCCTGAGGCCAGAGGAAGGAGGAAAGGGGAGGCAAAAACGAGGAGGAATCATACCTACAAATTCCAGAAGTTCAGGTTGCCATCCCCCTCATCCCTCAGACCCAGGAGTCTGGGCCCCCAATCTACCTTTGAACTTGGAGCGGATGTTGGCCAGCTCTTTGTTGATTCTCTTAATCTCCGCCTCCTTGCTCTTACCTGGGGAGAGAAGGCAGGGAAGGGGGTGAGGTCCCAGGCATGGCCTACCCAGCTGGAAGGGCCGATTCTCCCATCCTTGGGCCCTGAGGCTCCTGTCTGGAGCTGGGGCTTCAGGGCATGCTGACGTGTCTCCCTAGCCCCCACATTCCAGCACAGAAGCCCACCCCATATTTCTGGGCTCTCTTGGACTCTCCCTTCTCCTGCCATGGCCCCGCGGGGCTCCCTGCCCACAGCCCTCCCGACCCGCAGGCTCTCTGGACCCCAGGATGGAGCCGGTCTCCCATGTTCCACCACAGCCCCCAGCACAGAGTGTGCCCCAAGTGGTCCCCGATAAGTACGTGACCAATGAATGAGTGAGGAGCTCAGCTGCCTTCTGGCCACCCTCACCCCTACCCACATCCCCACTGAGCACATCATGTCCCCCAAATCCACTCCTCCCCTGGGTCCTTCACCCCATGAAGGTCCCACAATCTAGTCATCACTGGGCGAGACCCTTGAATGCTGTCCTCGTCCCCTCCTCCCCATGGCCCTGGCCTCGTCCTCTCCTGCTGGCCCACTGCCCCTCCTCCACCCCGTGTCCTGGCCACCACCCACAGCCTAGCTTGTCTGTTTGGGACAATCTGATTCCTCTGACAAGCTCTGCTTCCGGAGGACTCTAGAAAGTATTCCCTGACTGTGTCGCAGGCAGGCCCTGCGTTCCTCTGTGCTCCTCCAATGCCTGCTGCACTCCACGGGGACACGGGTCAACCAGTGACAGGGCTCAGCAGCCCTCACTGCTGGCCAGAGATGTCCCCTCTCAAGTAAGCCAACAGGCCCCACCCTTCTCTCAGCTCTTCCACATGGGTACCTGGGCATCCCCACCCCTCACTCGTGCCATGGCCTTGTCCTCTGGGCTGGACTTTCACAGCGACCCCTTGTCCAGACCTCATCTCTGCTCATCTGGACCATGCAGCAGCCTCCTCTCTGGCCTCCCTGCCTCCTTTTGTCCCCACACACTGACCACTCCTCACGCCTGCCAGGGGGCTCTATCCCATGGCCTCCCAAGCCCCCTGGCCCCACCCCATCCACCTGGCCAGGGTCACCTCCCACCACCTCCACTGGTCTCTGCTCAGTTCCAGAATATTCTGCGCTCCAGCACCACTGCTGGGACCAAGCTGGGGGTCTCTGCTCCCACACATCCTCAGAGAGGCATCTCCTGGCCACCTCTTTAAAGTCAACATCTTATTATTCTGCTTTTAAACAAATTCTCTCCCAGGTCCATTTCCCACAATGCAATTCTTTCATTCACTGTTCCTCAGCTAACCTCGGCTCTGCCTATCATGAGGGAACACTTAGAACTCTAGTGGCCGGTAGACAGCAGGTGCTCAATTAATGCTCATCTGAAGGGTGGAGACCTACTCTGACCCACTCATGTCACCTGTAGCCCTCAGTATGTGGCCATGCATTTGTGTGGCTCAAATGTGTACTCAGGGAATGAATGAATGAATGAACAAATGAAGAAAGGAATGATAGGGTAAATAAATAAATGTGCGGTCCTCCTCTCTAGAAATCCTGCCCCCGCACCCCCACAACTGCCAGGGAAGCTCCCATAAGCCTCCAATCAGATGTCACCACCCCCAGGAAGCCTTCTCTGATTAGCACATCCTGATCAGTGCCAAGAAGCCCTGCTGGCACAGTGGTTAAGCACTCAGCTGTTAACCAAAAGGTTGGTGGTTGGAAATCACCAACCACTCTGTGGGAGAAAGGTGCAGCAATTTGCTTCCATAAAGATTTACAGCCTTAGAAATCCCATGGGGCAGTTCTCCTCTGTCACATGGGGTAACTATGAGTCTGAACCTACTCGACGGTGATGGGTTTTGGTTTGATCAGTGCCAAGATCCTAGAGCACTGCTGTCTGACATGGCAGCATCAGCTAAGGGGCTCTGGAACACCTAAAACAGGCTGTTCTGTACTGAGATAGGTTATAAGGATCCAAGACACACTAGATTTAGAAGACAGAGGTAAAATATCTCATGAAATTTTTTCTGGAAAATATTGACTACATGTTGAAATGCTAATACTTCAGATGTACCGGATTACATAAATATATTAAGGTTAATTCCACCTGTTTCTTTTCACCCTTTTTTTTTTTGCTGTAATGTGAGTACGAGAGAAGTTAGAAGCACCGTGGTCCGTTTCTCAAGAGCCAAAAGGTGGAAACCACCTAAATGCCCATCAACAGATGAATGGGGAAACACAACGAGGCATATACACACAGTGGAACACTACGCAGCCATAAAGAGAAATAAAGCCCTGATGCAGGCCCCGACGTGGATGAACCTTAACATCACGCTGAGCAAAGTCAGCTGTGAAAGGACGAATATTGTATGATCTCACTTATAGGAAACAAGAATACATATAGAAACTAAAAGGAGCCCTGGTGGTGCAGTGGTTAAGCACTAGGCTGCTCACTGAAAGGCTGGAGGTTCAAACCCACCCAGCAGCTCCAAGGGAGAAAAGACCTGGTGATCTGCTCCCTGAAAGACTGCAGGCTAGAAAACTCTATGGGGCAATTCTACTCTGTCACATGGGGTTGCCATGAGTCGGAATCGTCCAGACAGCACCTAACAACAACACAGACACTAAAGATTAATGGCTATCAGGGGTGGAGGGAGAGTTCGTTTGGGGAGCATTGAGTTTATGTTAATGGCGGTGGGATATCTGGAAAAGGATGATAAATGTGGCACAACATGAAGAATGTAATTAACACCCGTGAACTGTCAATGTGGGAGTTGTGCTGGCAGATGTTTTAAGTGTGTGCTTTTACAGTAAACAAAAATTACATGTGGTTAATAGTGGGCACGTGACATTATAAGCCTGTTGCCATAGATTTGATCCCAGCTCAACAGGGCAGCACAGAACTGCCCTGAAGGGTTTTCAAGGCTGTAAATCTTTACGGAAGCAGACTGCCATGTTTTTCCCACGGGGTGGCTGGTGGGTTCAAATTGCCGACCTTTTGGCTAGTAGCTGAGTGCTTTAACCACTGCACCACCAGGGCTCCTCATGCATGACATTATGCATTTGTCAAAACCCACAGGGCTGTACAACCCTAATGGGAAGTATGGATGTTAATAACAATGTACAGTATGGGTTTGCGCAGTGTAACAAATGAACCAGGAGAATACAAAGTGTTAGTGACAGGAGAAACCATGCGCAGGGGAGGCAGGCATATACCAGAGCGCTCTATAACTCTGTACAATTTTTTTGTAAACCTAAAACTGCTCTAAAAAATAAAGCTGATTAAAAAAAAATGACCTGTGGGGCTCACGCTCTTATTTCAACTAGACAGCGCGGCCCTAGGGCCTCCTCTGGGCTGCCATTCTGCCTGTGTTACCTCCCTTAGTGCACATTTATGGTTGCCTGGGTCAGCTTCTGAAGGTCCCTGCATGGCACAAACAGTTTGCACTCAACTACTAACCAGAAGACCGGAGGTTCAAAGCCACCCAGCAGCTCTGCAGAACAGAGGCCTGGCGATCAGCTTCCGTGAAGATCACAGCCAAGAAAATCTATGGGGTAGTTTCACTCTGTCACACAGAGCCGCTATGAGTCAGAATCGACTTGATGGCAATAGGTTTTGTTTTTCTTGGTTTTTGGTGGTTGTCTGGGTCGGCCTCTATATGCCGGAGCATACTGGGAGCCCCTTGAGGGCAGGGCCAGGGTCTTCTCTGGGTAGCAACAGCCACAGTTGCTCCGTGTTCCAGGGGCTTACTGAGCGGGGGCCAGGAGTTCAGTAATGAGGTAAAGACGTGCATAAACAACCTTGAGAAGCTCAGGGATCCACTGCACTTCCTCAGAAAGGGGGTGAGGGCCTGGGGACAAATGTTGGTGATGTTCGTGGTCAGGAGAAATCTCTGGGCCCAGCAATGCAGATGGGAGGAGTTTTCTTTGGCCTGTGTGGTCTCAGAGGCCATCTGATCCTTCATTTATTAATTACACCTTCCAGAGGCCGAATGGGCCAGGCTGGAGTGGGCGAAGCTGGGTTCCCAGGACCCAGGAGGCAGACCCAGACCCACGATCTGCCCAGGGGGCCTCCTGGCTGGGTGAGGGGCAGACAGTGAGCAGTTAGCCAGTCCAGGGTGAGCTCTGCAGGACAGAGGTGGCCCTGGGCATGGCCTGGGGCCTCAGTGGAGACTGCCAAGAGGCGACATTTGAGGAGAGCCTTGAAAGATGAGGAGGGTTCAGCAACAGTTCACCAGCACAGGGGATCCAGCAGAAAGCTGCATGCAAGGGCACCCAGGAATCAGGACAGTGCCTCGCGCTGGGGCAGGACAGGAGGGAACCAGGGAGGGGCCTAACCTGGGTGACCACTCAAGTGCTTCCACTTCTTGCCTTAATCCTTTGGTGCCCAGTGGTATACATAGTGACTATGAACTTTTTCACCTCTGGGGTTTATTGGGAAGCTGCTTTACCACTAAGAGTGCGTGCTTTATGACTGTTTGAAATAGAAGAAACGGTCGTGTGCTGCCAACTACTGTTTTTACAGGATATTGTATGAGGTGTCTGAATTTTTGGTAGGAAAAATAGAAATTCTGAAAATTTTTGTTTGTTATACATATGTACCAATAGACTCTGGTGGGGGCTCTCGGGTATAATTAGTGGTACTTCCTATGTACCACTAAACACTTAGGCAGGCTTGTGGGAGGGAACAAGAAAAAAAAAATCCGTACTACCTACCAAAAATTCAGACACACTCAATGATTCAGCATGCTTCCATTAATGAAAAAACATGGTATCAAGAAAAAATTTGAAGCAGAATACAACTGGTTCACCAAAGGATTAACGTTAGACACATTACCAGGAGGGATCAGTCCCTGAAGAAGGACAACATGCCTGGTAAAGTAGAAGGTCAGCAAAAAAGAGGATGATCCTCAACGAGATAAACTGACACAGCGGCTGCAACAATGGGCTCAAGTATAACAATGATCATAAAGATGGCGCAGGACCAGGCGGTGTTTCCTTCTGTTGCCCACAGGGTCACTATGAGCTGGAACCTACTTGATGGCACCAAACAACAACAAAGGGTTAAAACTATTCTGTAGCGACCGAAACCAAAAGCCAAAAACATCTTTTGTAACTTGACTTATAGTGACCCTCTAGGACTGAGCAGACTGCCCCATAGGGTTTCCTAGGCTGTAATCTTTACAGAAGCAGACTGCCACATCTTTCTCCCATGGAGTGGCTGGTGAGTTCAAACTGCCGACCTTTCGGTTAGCAGCCAAGCACTTAACCACTGCGTCACCAGGGCTCCTCATCTTTTGTAAACATACCATATATCATACCAAACCACAAAACCAAACCAGTTGCCATAGGGTTTGCACTGGCTGATTTTCTGCCTACCTTGCGGCTTCTAGAGGGGGGAGATAGTGCTTTCCCTTACCATGTAAGCCACCACTTTGGCGTGCATCTGTTACTGCCACCAAAGGCAACTTGACAAACCCGGACCCTGCCCTGGAGGGACTAACGTGCTTTAGTGGCAGTCACACAGCACAGTGGCAGTCCACAGGAGGGATCCAGCCAGGCTAGTGCCCCTGCTAGCCCATCTGGTGCCTCGCTGTGAGACCCTGCATAGCCACCTGCTAGACAATTATGGTGACAAATGTCCAGCTCTACCGGGTTGTGATGTGCCTCCTGCACAAGTCACAACAGCCCAGAGTCCTCAGACAGGGTTCTGAGAGTTGAGATGTGTCCTCCTGGGACCCTGTAATAAAGCTCAGAACATGTCAGCCCTGCTCCATTCAGTCTGGGAGCTACTAGCTACGTGTGGCTGTGGAGCACTGAAATGTGAAAACCTGAGTCAGAGGCCATCCCTCCTCAGCTCCAAACCTCTGCTCAGCTCCTGTGTAGCTCAAAGTAAGAGCTCAAGAAGTCCTCTCTGTGGCCATTAGGCTGTTACCTCTCTGATATCATCTCCCACCCTCTTCCCTTCTCCCCTTGCTAATCTGCCACAGCCCCAATGGTCTCCTCCTACACTTCAAGGATAGTCCTGCCTCAGGGAGGGCCTTTGCACAGCCTGTTCCCTTTGCCTGGAACACTCTCGCCTCCCACCCTTATGCATGCCTGCTAGAAAGCTGAAAGGAGCCTGGTGGTGCAACTGTTAAGTGCTCGGCCACTCACCAAAAGGTTAGCAATTCGAACTCACCCAGAGGCTCCGAGGGAGAAAGACCTGGTGATCTGCTTCCATAAAGATTATAGCCTAGAAAACCCTATGGGACCGTTCGACTCTGTCATGTGGGGTTGCTATGGGTCGAAATCTGTTCAACAGCATCTAACATCAACAACAGCTATGAAGCTGAATAGGTTTCAGCGGAGCTTCCAGGTTATAACAGACCAGGAAGAAAAGTCTGGTGATCTACTTCCAAAAACCAGCCAGTGAAAACCTTATGGATCACAGTGGTCCAATCCACAACGGATCGTGGGGACGGCGCAGGACTGGGCAGCATTTCATTCCACTGTACATCAGGTCACCATGAGTTGGGGGCCAACTCAACGGCAGCTAACAACAATAATTCCCTCACCAAATTCAATTCTTTGCTCAGTTGGTTACCTCCTCAGAGAGAACACCTCTGACCATCCTATGAGAACACTACCCCTAACCCCACCCCTGTGCCCCTTCCTTGCTTTATTTTTGTCAGCGACACAGCCACCTGTATTGGTACATGATATACCATATACACTGTGTGTTGCCTGCCACCCCCACTCCGCTCCCCAGAATATAAGCACCCAGGGCAAGGACTTTGTTCACTGAAGTAGTCCCATCGCCTCAGAACAGTGCCCTAGCACCTGGTCAGTGCTCAGTAAAGACGCATTCATTTATTCACCAGCAATCATCTACTGAGGCTTCCTGTGAGTCAGGCCCAGCACACGATGGGGCTGAGGACCCAGGGAGAAGTCAGACGCAGGCCCTGCACTCCAGGGACTGGGGGCGCTATCACAAAGGGTCGTTGTTGTTGGGTGCCACTGAGTCAATTCTGACTCATAGCAACCCCATGTGACAGGGTAGAACTGCCCCATAGGGTTTTCTTGGCTGTGATCGTTACAGAAGCAGATAACCAGGTCTTTCTCCTGCAGAGCCGCGGGGTGGGTTCAAACCACTGACCTTTCTTTGTGCCACCAGGGCTCCTTATCACAAAGGGAAGGGTCACAGTTTGGAGTGGGATGTGCCCTACAGAAGGACACATACTCCCCTACCCATTCACACTTGGCATACTCTCCAAAGACCTGTGGGAATTCAGCTCTGCCCTGGGGAAACTGGAGCCCCAGATAGGAGGCAGCTACCTTCAGATAAAAGACTCAGGCTAGATCCACCCCAGGCAGGAGGTGCACCGCCCCAGGCTGGGCCCAGCTGGCTGCTCCTCCTCCTTATCTGCAGAATTTGACCTTCCTTGCCCTGCTTCTCAAAGCGAGTCCCTCATTGTCTTCTAGATCCTTCCTTCCTGAATCCCATAGCACCCTTCAGGTCCTCCTGGCATGATGGCTCCACACTCCACCCCCTGTTCATCTCAGAGTCCCACCTTCTTCTGCCCTCCCTCCTCATCCAACCTTCCTCTACCCTCCCTCCTCATCCACATCCCTCACCCCTTCTTCCCTCACCCCTGCTTGAAGCCCTGCTGAGGCTCCCCAGTGCCCCCAGGAGAAACACCCACCTGGCCTCTACCCACTTCCCCAACGGTGCTCTCTGCACCAACCACACTGGCCTCAGGCTCTTTGCACCTGCTGTTCCGGGTGCCTTCATTGTACTTCTTCACGTCCTTTGGCCAGCTAACTCTGGCACATCACGCTTATCAGTTCCAAGAGACTTCTGAAGCGAAGCCTGCCCTGAGCTCCCCAACCTGGCAGTGCCCTCTTTCTCTCAACATTGCAGTCCTCTCCCCCACGGGGCTTAGGGCAGCTGCATTATTTTCCGTTTAAAAAAAAAAGTTGAGATAGAATCCACATGCTATAAAATTCACTCATTTAAAATGTACCATTCAGTGTTATTTTACTATATGCACATGATCGTGCAACTATTACCACTAATTCCAGAACATAGCCATCACCCCAAACAGAAACCTCACACCAAGTAGAAGTCACTCCCCATACTCTTCCATCCCTTTTTTTCCCCAGTTGCCGTGGACTCGACTGTGACTCTTGGTGTCAGAGTAGAATGGTGCTCCATGGAGATTTTGTGTGTGTGTTTGTGGGGGGCAGGGGATGAAAATATCCATAGGGTTTTCAATAGCTGATTTTTTAGAAGTAGATCACCAGGGCTTTCTTCTGAGGTACCTCTAGGGGGATTGGAACCTCCAACCTTTTGCTTAGCAGTAGAGTGCGTTAACTGTTTGCACCACCCAGGAACTCCTTCCCACTCCTCCAAAAAAAAAAAAAAAAAAAAACCCCATTGCCATCAAGTCAATTTCAACTCATAGCAACCCTAGAGGACAGAGTAGAACTCCCTCATCAAGTTTCCAAGGCTGTAATCTTTATGGGAGCAGACTACCACATCTTTCTCCCGTGGAGCGGCTGGTGGGTTCGAACTGTCAACCTTTTGGTTGGTAGTCAAGTGCTTAACTATTGCGCCACAAGGGCCCCTCCTTCCACCCCTAGGCAACCACTAATCTACTTTTTGTCTCTGAGGATTTGCCTATTCTGGACATTTCATATAAGTGGAATTGTACACTATATGGCCTCGCTCAACATAACGTTTTCAAAGTTCATCCATGCTGTAGCACGTACCAGAACTTTGTTCCTTTTTATAGCTGAGCAGTGTTCCACTGTATGGATGTACCACATTTGTTTAGCCATTTATCTCCTGATGGACATTTGGGTTGTTTGCACTGGTGGCTATCATGAATAATGCTGCTATGAACATTTCGAGTATAAGTTTGTGTAGACAGCTGTCATTTTTAGGCTGTAAGTTTCATGTGGGCACAGGCAAGTCTGTCTCCCCTGTGCCCCTCATAAGGTCTAAAACAAAACTGGCCGTTCAATACAGAGTTGCTGAGGAAAGGAAGGAGTCCCTGGGTGGTGCAAATGGTAAGTGCTTGGCTGCTCACTGAAAGGTTGGAGGTTCGAGTTCATCCAGAGGCACCTCAGAATAAAGGTGTGGCAATCCACTTCTAAAAAATCAGTCACTGAAAACGCTGTGGAGTTCTACTCTGACACATGAGTCAGAATAGACTCGATGGCAACTGGTTTGATTGTTTTGTTTTGAAGAAAGGAAGGGCAAGAGGGGTCTCTGAGTCTCCAGCCCCAGTTCCTTTGGCTAAATCACCTCCGCTGCCTCCAGACCTGAGCCTCCTCTTCTCCCCTCTGCATTCCCTCCAAGGCCTGCTGTGACACCGCCTGTTTCCTCTTCCCTTCCCCACCAATTCCCCCCAATGCTATCTCTTTTAAAAACTCTGCTGGCTTTTTCTTCAAAATTTACCCCAAATCCAACCCTGTCTCACCATTTCCTCCTCACCTCAGAGCCCTCCATCCCCACCTCCTGCCTGGATGCCTGCAACGGCCTCCTAATTGGTCTCCCTGCTTCCATCCCTACCTCTTGAGTCTGCTCTCTTTCCAGCAGCCAGAGGAGTTATTTTAAAACATAAATCAAATCACATCCCTGTGTTCAAAACCCTCCTGTGGCTCCTGTTTCACTCAGAGAAAGGCCAGAGTCCTCACCCGTTAAAAACCAGTTACTGCTGAGTTGATTCTGACTCACAGCAACCCTGTAGGACAGAGGAGAACTGCCCCATGGGGTTTCCAAGGCTGTAATCATTACAGGAGCAGACTGCTCTTGGAGCAGCTCGTGGGTTTGAACTGCCTACCTTTCAGTTAGCAGCCGAGTACTTTAACCACTGCACTACCACAGCTCCTGAGAGTCCTCATGGCAGCCTACAAAGTCCTACATGATCCACCCCAGTTTGTGCTCTGCCTTCATCTCCTGCCCTCTCCCCCTTGCTTACTTAGCTCCAGCCACACTGGCCTCCTTGCTCACATTTGAACACACAGAAAGCATGCACCAACCTCAGGACCTTTGCAGGCAATGTCCCCCATGCCTGGAACCCACTTTCCTCCAAAACCCACAGACTCACTCCCTCTCTTCACTCAATCCCCCATTCAAATGTCACCTCCCCAGTGAGGCCTTCACTGACCCCACTCTAGATCCCAGTCACTCTCCACCCCGTTTCCCGCCTTGCTTTTCTTCGTAGCTCCAAGCATCATTGGTACCCTGGTGGTGCAGTGGTTAAGAACTCAGCTGCTAACCAAAAGGTCAGCAGTTCAAATCCACCAGGTGCTCCTTGGAAATCCTATGGGGCAGTTCTAGTCTGTCCTATAGGGTCACTATGAGTTGGAATCAACTCAATGGCAACAGGTTTGGGCTTATTTTTTCTTCTCTATGAGCTTCTTTTCTAACTTTCTCCTGGAACGGAAACTCCCAGGGGCAGAGATTCTTAGTCACTATTGTAGCTTCAGTGCCTAGAATAGTGCCTGGTACACTATAGTGGTCAAAAAACATTTGTCAAATGAATGAATGAACTTTAATGGCTGTTATTAGTGCTGTTTTACAGACAAGAAAACTGAGCTGCAAAGAGGGTAAAGGACTTGCCCAGAGTCTCACCTAGGTTGGCAATATCAGGGACAGTGCACACCCACTCCTAACAACTGGCCCCTACCCAGTCTATGACTCCTCATGTTGTTATTGTTAGTTGCTGTCAAGTCAATTCTGACCCATGATGACCCCTGGTGTGCAGAGTAGAACTGCCCTCCATAGGATTTTCAAGACTGTGACCTTTCAGAAGCAGATCACCAGGCCTTTCTTCCAAGGCACCTCTGGGTAGGTTTGAACTGCGAGCCTTTTGGTTAGTGGTGGAGCACTTCCCTTTTCCATGACAACCATATCCTCATTTCTCCACCAACTGATACTCAGTAGTTGCCACTCCTCCTGTTCACTGAGCACCTACTATGTGCCAGATCCTCCACACCCATGAAATTCTAAAATAATCGATCACTGGGCACTGAACAGGAGCCTCTCCTCAGATCCCACACAATAACAACAAGAGCCAACATCCATCCAGCACTGAAAACGTGGGAAAGGCCTCACTCAATAAGATTGTTACAACAACCCCCCCAGGAAGGTACAACCAGTACTCCCACTTGACAGATGAGGAAACATGAAAGGTGAATCCCCTCACTCGTCACACCTCTAGGGGGTGGTGGCACTCAAACTCAAAACCAGGTATGGCTGACCCCAAAGCCCATGCAGATGTAGCCTCAGCAGCTCTTGGCAGCTTCAAGCACCAACACTACCGGCTCCTAGGAGTTGGGAGCTGACTTGGCGCCAGGCCTCTCATCGTCATGACAACCCTGCCTGGCGGGGCTCACTGACCCCAGATTATTGTGGTCAGATGGAGAAGAGCCAGGCCTAGGCCTGTCATGCTCCCTGACCCCTGACCTCTCTCTGGGCCTGACCGACCCAAAATTTTCCAGATCTCTTTCTACAAACCCACAAATTCCTTGGGTCCCTTTCTTTGGCTCTGGGTTCCCTGCCCCCACATCCCCGAAGCTCCACCCCATTCTATAACCCCTTCTCCTACCCAGGCCCCCCTCCCTGACTCCCAAGATCTCCACACCTGCAGCCCCTTTAACCCCCTCACCTCTGTGCTCCTTCCGGCCCTCTTACTGCAACCCATCTAGCCCTCTCCCCACTGCCCTCCATGTCTGCCAAGCAATCCCCCACTCTGGAGCCTTCTATCTCTTATTGGGGTCTATCTCTAGTGACCCCTACCTCTCCTTCCCAGCCCCCCGGGTCTTCCTATCACTCCCAGGCCCTCTCTAGGCCGCTAGCAAAGAGCCTCAGTGGCCTTCTAGCCCCTTCCCCTGTATGACATCCCTCTCCCAGACCCTCAGGCCCTGCCCTGTTAGGCTTCCAGTGTGTCGCGTCCTCCGGGTCCCCTCTGGCCTCCTCCCACTCTAACGCTCTATAGGATGACCCTCCCCGCAACTTCTGCCCTTTCTATCAACAACAGGGATCCCTCTAACCCCATCGCTTGTTCGACCCCTTAATCTTTCTATCATTCTCAGGGGACACCTTTATGTTCCCATTCCCAGGACCTAACTAGACAGCTCCCTTTGAAGACCCTCCGGAAACCCTCTAGCCATTCCGTGTCGTCACCCCACGAGGGACTCTATGACATCCCAAGCCCCTCCACTGCCCCGACCCTAAAGTTCCCCCGGGGCCTCTCTGTCCCCTCCAGGTCCCTCTATGACCCTCGAGCCCCTCAATTCCACGCTCCCCCCCGCCAGTGTCCACTGGCCGCACGCTCACAGTTCCGGATATCTGAGATGAACACCGCGAGCCCCCGCATCCCATCGCCCTTGGACACAGCCGGCATGATGGCGGTGGTGTCGGCTCCAGGCCTGGCCGGACGGGGCACAACGCAGCGGGGGCTGGCAGGCGGAGACCGGGCGGAAAGGACCCCAGGCAGCGCGGAGGAGCCGAGCTCGGCCGGGCTGGTGGACAAGCAGGCGGGCTGGCAGGCCGCGGCACCGCCCCCTGGTCCCGCCCCTCGGTTCCACTCTCCTGAGCTCTCAGACACGCGTTGGCTCAGGCTACTGCCGCTCAAACTAGGGCCCACCCCCACTTCGCCTCTCATTGGTAGCTGGGCAAAGGCACGCCGCTACCATTGGTCCAGTACCCCGCCTTTTCCGTTCGGAGCAAAGGCGGGGGCGTTTCCCGAGAGACGGGCTGGGTTCCAACACGCACTACAGGACCGCCCCCTCCGCGCCGCCGGGTCGGATTTGGATTGGATCAGGCCTCTCTCCAAAAAGGGAGGGAAGGAAGTGAAGGAAAACTGGGGAGCGGGACTGAGGGGGCGGAACTTGCGTGGACTGGAACCAATAGAAAGATAGATCGCCCTCGCAGGCGTCGCGGATTTGCGGAGTCTGTCCTACTTCCGCCCTCGATTGGGCGGTTGTGGGGGCGAATGGAGGACGATGATTGGTAGAAAAGGAGGTAGGAGCGGGAGGGTATCTCAGCTGGGCTGGGATAGGTGGAGCGACGCCTGCAATTCCCTGCTGCAGAGAAGGGATTGGGAGGGGCAAGAGGGCGCGAGGTATTTACTGCGCAAGCGTCTCTCTGATCATCACCCGGCGTTTGAATCCTTTTCCAGGAAGCCTTCCTTCCCTTTTTCCCCCTCCCTTCTACAGCGGCCAAGTTGTCAATACTTTTGGCTCGTCAGGAGACGTAGAATCACATAGGGGAGAAACTGTAATCCAAATCTAGTCCCATTAAGCAAGGTTAAAATTCAAGACCAGAGAGGTTGAGTGACTTGCCTTACGGCGCACAGCTCGGTAGTCTGGGATTTAAACTCTGCTGGCTTTTAACCACTTGTCAATATATACTGTTTTGTTGTTGTTGTTGCAACCATAACGCCTCAGGCAACCGCCATTATAGGAGATAGCAAATCAAACTTGTGATTATCTCCACCAAAATCGGAGCTTCTCCCGGGCAAAAACAACCTGGTACTGACGAGCTTAACTACGGCTTGCCCTGGGCGCCCAGGAGACTCTTTAGTTGACTGACTTTCGGGAAGGCAAAGCGTCCAGATCTTCAAAGCCTCAGGCTATTGAGAAATTTGGGGCAAAGGGAACTGGAGGAATCCATTTCTGTCACATTGAGGAAAAAAATTCCAACCCACCACCCTCGCCTAAACTCCGAAGCCAAGTAGTATTCTTGGAATGAGCCTTGGAGGAGTGTCCTGGATCCTGGGAACTTCTACTGTGAATCTTAGGCATATGGAGAGGCAACGGCGAGAAGAGCCTCCCCCCTCCCCCATGTTCAATGGATCCGTCCATTTAGGCTTCCAGGAAAGGGGCATGGGAAAGTCCATTCTGGATTCCAGGGAGGATAGGCTATTCATCCCCGATGGGGAGAGTCCATCCCTAACATTAGGAGGGGGACCTGTCTGCCTCTTAGAAAGGTAACAGCAGCCCCATTTGGAGTTGAATAAGTCCTTTTTGTGGAAAATGACATTAAGCGGTCCAAGACTGAAGGAATCCATTCAAGACGTAGGGAGAAAGCACTTTCTGCCTAAGGACTGTGGTTGTTGTTAGTTGCCATCCCACTCATGGAGACCTCAGGAACAACAGGACCAAACACTGCAGGGTCCTGCGCCATCCTCGTGATCGGTTGTTGATCAGACGCTTGTGGCCCTTAGGGTTTTCACTGGCTGATTTTCAGAAGTAGGTCGCCAGGCCTTTCTTCCTAGTCCCTAGTAGTCTGGAAGCTCCACTGAAATCTGTTCAGCATCACGTCAATACACGCCAGCCTCCAATGACAGACAAGTATTGGCTGTGTATGATGCTCATTGGCCAGGAATTGAACCCAGGACTCCCACATAAGGAGGCAAATTGCCCACTGAACCACCATTATACCCCCACCTCGAAGAATAACACCAAGGAGCCCTGGTGGTGCAGTGGTTAAGCGCTGGCTGCTAACTTGTTTAAACCCACCAGCCGCTCTGCGGGAGAAAGATGTGGCAGTCTGCTTCTGTAAAGATTACAGTCTTAGAAACCCTATGATGCAGTTCTACTCTGGCCTATATGGTCGCTGAGTCTGAAGTGACTCAAAAGCAATGGGCAAAGATATTGCTGTTAAAATATACATATTAGTCGTGGGGTTTGAACTAGTCCTCTGTTTGGGGGTGTGAAGGAGAGACTTCGGGGATCCTAAGAACAAAAAGAATTTGTTCCTAAGTAAAGGAAAAATCCACCCTCTGCCCTGCCTGAGTCCTTAGGTAGTGCAAACAGTTAACGTGCTTGGCTGCTAACTGAAAGATTGGAGGTTGGAGTCCACCCAGAAGCACCTCAGAAGAAAGACCCAGTGACCTGCTTCTGAAAAACCAGCCAGTGAAAACGGTATGAAACGCAGTTCTACTTTGACACACATGAGGTCACCAGGAGTCAGAATGGACTCGACAGCCACTGGTTGGTTTCCCACCTGAAATTTCCACCTCCCTTTCCACCCCCAGCCATCCACCCTTCCCCCTGAGCTCATCTAGGGCCAGATAGTTAGCTCAGGGTTCTTGGTCTGGGGGTTCTAGATCCTGTTGTGGGTAGGTGGAGCAACTCAGCTTCCCCCAAAACACTCTCACTCTGCCCCATAAGCCTATTGCCGTCAAGTTGATTCCGACTCACAGCAACCCTATAAGACAGAGTAGAACTGTCCCATAGGGTTTCCAAGGCTGTAATCTTCACAGAATCAGTCTGTCACATCTTTCTCCCATGAAGTGGCTGTTGGGTTCGAACCACCAACTTTTCGGTAAGCAGCTGAGTGCTTAACCATTGCACCACCAGGGCTCCTTACCCCATCCCATGGAGCCAATGAATTGTCCAGAACTTAATTATTTTTTTTTGTTGTACTTTAAGTGAAAGTTTACAATTCAAGTTAGTCTCTCATACAAAAATTTATACAGACATTGTTATGTGACTGTGATTGCTTTCCCTATACTGTGACAGCACACTCCTCCTTTCCACCTGTCTTAGTCATCTAGTGCTGCTATAACAGAAACACCACAAGTGGATGATTTTAACGGAGAAGTTTATTTCCTCACAGTTAAAGTAGGCTAAAAGTCCAAATTCAGGGCGTCAGCTCCAGGGGAAGACTTTTTCTCTCTGTCGGCCTTCTTCTCTTCAGTGTTCCCCCAGACTAGGAGCTTCTCTGCGCAGGGACCCTGGTCCAAAGGACACGCTCTGCTCCTGGCACTGCTTTCTTGATGGTATGAGGTCCCCAACTCTCTGCTTGCTTCCTTTTTATCTCTTGAGAGAGAAAAGGTGGTGCAGGCCACACCCCAGGGAAACTCCCTTTACATTGGATCAGGGGTATGACCTGGGTAAGGGTGGTGTTACAATCCCACCCTAATCCTCTTTAACATAAAATTACAATCACAAAATGGAGGCCAACCACACAATTCTGGGAATCATGGCCCAGTCAAATTGATACGCACATTTTTGGGGGGACATAATTCAATCCACGACACCACCTCTGATTTCCCGTGTCCATTCAACCAGACCTCCCGACACTCTCTGCCTTCTCATCTCACCTCCGGACAGGAGCTGCCCGTTTAGTCTCATGTATCTACTTGAGCTAAGAAGCACACTCTTCACGAGTATCATTTTATGTCACATAGTCCACTCTAATCTTTGTCTGAAGAGTTGGCCTTGGGAATGGTTTTAGTTCTGGGTTGACAGAGAGTCTGGAGGCCATGCTTTCTGGGGATCCTCCAGTCTCAGTCAGACCATTAAGTCTGGTCTTTTTACTAGAATTTGAGTTCTGCACCCCACTTTTCTCATGCTCCATCAGGGACTCTCTGCAAAACTTAATTTTTAAGACCAAGCCTAAAGCAAAGGCATTCTGAGGTATAAATTGGATAAGGAAGTGGTAAGGGCAGTCTGGGGAGGACAACCCAGCCTTCTTATGTGAAACCCTGGGAGTGTTGGATTCTGTGTGAAGGTGGACCTGAACCCTCCACAGGACCTCATGGGTTGACCTCGTTGAGTTAGCACAGCCTTATGCAATGAAAATACAGTGGGAGCCACATAGATAATTTTCATTTATGGAAAAAAAAATCACTGCTGTTGAGTCGATTCTGACTCATAGCAATCCTATAGGACAGAGTAGAACCGCCCCCAAGGCTGTAATCTTTATGGGAGCAAATCACCAAGTCTTTCTACTACGGAGTAGCTGGGGGTTTGAACCACCAACCTTTTTGTTAGCAGCTGAGTGCTTAACCACTGTGCAACCAAGTCTCCTTCCATTTATCCTAGCCACGTTAAAAATAAAAATAAACAGGTGTATAGTGCAGTGAATTACTTAACATAGCCTTTCTGGCCATAGACTTTGTAATGTCCACCAAATGACTGGGTTGGACAATGCACATGAGGTGCTTATGGCCCACCAAGGGGATTGGATAGCTTGCTAATAATGTAAATAAAGTGCATTACTCCCTTATGGTGGTGGGACAATGCAAATAAGGTGTATGGAATTCTAATGAGGGCATTGGTCAGTTTTGTCATCCTACTAGGTAGGCTTAAAGGGAGAGAGAGAGAACCTGTAACAGGGAAGCCAGAGAGAGGCAGCAGAGGCAGCAGAACCAGGAGAGAAAGAGAGAGCACTAACACCAGAGACGGCAAGAAGCAACAGCAGAGAGATAGCGGCAACAGAACCAGGAAACCAGTAGGAGATGACGTTGTGAGCTTCTTGGCCCAGGGAGCAAGAAAGCTGAATGCCTTCAGGCAGGAGGTTTGCTGGCAAAGTAAGGAGCCTCTGGGCACTTGGTGGAACTAGGTTTGATGACCCACAGAGCTAGAGCTGAGCGCCCCTGAGCTGAGATTTACTGGCAGAGTGGGGTGCCTCTGGCCACTTATTGGAAGAGCTAAAAGAGCTTTGTGACACTTGCCCAACAATGGGCAGAGTCCAGGCCAAAAGGCCAAGGGGCCAAGGGCCAGAGAGAGACTTGCCTGTGGCATGGTTGAGAAGAGGCTGTCCTGATTGAAGAGCTGTATCCTGAGTGTTCCTGAACCTGAGATGTAACCTGTTAATTCCCTAATAAACCCCATAATCTTGAGTATTGCCTGTGAGTTCTGTGTGGCCATTGCAATGAATTATCAAACCCACAGAGAAGTAGATAGCACTGTGGGAGGGACAGTTGGTATCAGAATTGTTAAAAAGGTTGGAGCATGTCTGACCTCTGCCTCATAGGAATCAGACCTGGGCTGTTGAGTCTCCTTCTTCCTTGTGAAGTTGGAGGAACTCAGAAGTCTCTGCCCTGCCATTTTTAGAGTTGGTGTCAGAAGTGGGATTTGTTGCAATGTCTCCAGATTCATAAGAATGGGAATTTGTAAGAGAAGGAAGGGGCATGGGAAGTTAAACTTTTGATTCTTAGATGGTTACTTCGGTGTTGTTACCTATAATGGCTGAAAGGAAAGTAAGAGATATTCTTTTTTTTTCCCATACAAAAATTTATACATAACATTGTTATGTGACTCTAATTGCTCTCCCCACACTGTGACAGCACACTCCTTTACATCCGTGATTCCCCATGTCCATTCAACCAGCTCCTAACCCTCCCTGCCTTCCCATCTCACCTCTGAACAGAAGCTGCCTGTTTAGTCTCTTATATCTACTTGAGCTAAGAGGCACACTCCTCACGAGTAACACTTTATGTCCACAGTCCCGTCCAATCCCTGTCTGAAGAGCTGGCCTTGGAAATCATTCTAGTTCTGAACTGATAGAGACTCCAGGGTCCATGCTTTCTGGGTTCCTCCACTCTCAGTCAGACCATTAAGTCTGGTCTTCTTACTAGAATTCGAGTTCTGCACCCCACTTTTCTCCTGCTCCATCCGGGACTCTTTATTGTGTTCCTCATCACGGCAGTCATTGGTGGTAGCTGGGCACCATCTAGTTCTTCTGGTCTCAGGCTGATGAAGTCTCTGGTTTATGTGGCCCTTTCTGTGTCTTGGGCTACTACTTTCCTTGTGTCTTTAGTGTTCTCCATTCTCCTTTACTCCAGGTGGTTGGGAAGAATTGATGCATCTTAGATGGCCGCTTGCAAGCTTTTAAGACCCCAGATGCCACTCATCAAAGTAGGATGCCGAACATCTTCTTAATAAGATTTGTTATGCCAATTGACCTAGATGTCCCCTGAAAGTATGGTCCCCAGACCCCACCCCTGCTACTCTGTCTGTCAAAGTGTTTGATTATATTCAAGAAACTTCTTAGCTTTGGTTTAGTCCAGTTGTGCTGACTTCCCCTGTAGTGTGTGCTGTCCTTCCCTTCACCTAAGATAATTCTTCTCTACTATCTAGTTAGTAAATAACCCTCACCCTCCCTCCCCACCCTCATAACCATCAAAGAATGTTTTCTTCTGTGTTTAAACCTTTTCTTGAATTCTTATACTATTGGTCTTATACAATATTTGTCCTTCTGTGACTGGCTAAATTCACTCAGCATAATGACCTCCAGCTTCCTCCATGTTATAAGATGTGTCACGGCTTCATCATTGTTCTTTATTGTTGCATAGTATTCCATTGTGTGGATACACTGTAATTTCTTTATCCATTCCTCCGTTGATGGGAACCTAGGTTGTTTTCATCTTTTTGCTATTGTGAACAGTGCTGCAATGAACATGGTTGTGCATATATCTATTCGTGTGACGGCTCTTATTTCTCTAGGATATATTCCAAGGAGTGGGATAGCTGGATGGTATGGTACTTCTATTTCTAGCTTTTTAAGGAAGCGCCAAATCGATTTCCAAAGTGGTTGTACCATTTTACATTCTCACCAACAGTGTATGACTGTTCCAGTCTCTCCACAACCTCTCCAGCATATATTATTCTGTGTTTTTTGGATTAATGCTAGTCTTATTCGGGTGAGATGATATCTCATTGTAATATTGCTCTGCATTTCTCTAATGGCTAATGATCGTGAGCATTTCTTCATGTGTCTGTTAGCTGCCTGAATGTCTTCTTTGGCGAAGTGCCTGTTCATATCCTTTGCCCATTTTTAATTGGGTTATTTGTCTTTTTGTTGTTGAGGTTTTGCACTATCTTGTAGATTTTAGAGATTAGATGCTGATCAGATTTGTTGTAGACAAAATTTTTTTCCCAGTCTGTGGGTTGTCTTTTGACTCTTTTGGTGAAGTCTTTTGATGAGCATAAGTGTTTGATTTTTAGGAGCTCCCAGTTATCCAGTCTTTCTTCTGGTGAATGGGCACTGTTACTTATGATTCGTATTGTGTTCATGCCATGTACTAGGGCTCCTAGCATTGTCCCTATCTTTTCTTCCATGATCTTTATCATTTTTTATTTTAAATTTAAGTCTTTGATCCATTTTGAGTTAGTTTTTGTGCATGATGTGAGGTATGGGTCTTGTTTCAGTTTTTTGCAGATAGATATCCAGTTATGGCAGCACCATTTGTTAAAAAGACTGTCTTTTCCCCAGTTAACTGACTTTGGGCCTTTCTCAAATATCAGCTGCTCATAGGTGGATGAATTTATGTCTGGATTTTCAATTCTGTTCCATTGGTGTATGTATCTGTTTGTACTGGTACCAGGCTGTTTTGAGTACCGTGGCAGTATAATAGGTTCTAAAATCAGGTAGTGTGAGGTCTTCCACTTTGTTCTTCTTCTTGAGTAATGCTTTACTTATTCGGGGCCTCTTCCCTTTCCATATGAAGTTGGTGATTTGTTTCTTCATCTCATTAAAAAATGCTGGTGGAATTTGGATAGGGATTGCATTGTGTCTGTAGACCACTTTGGATAGAATTGACATTTTCACTATGTTGAGTCTACCTATCCATGAGCAAGGTATTTTTTTCCACTTATGCAGGTCTCTTGTGGTTTCTTGCAGTAGTGTCTTGTAGTTTTCATTGTATAGATCTTTTACATCTCTGGTTAGATTTATTCCTAAGTATTTTATCTTCCTGGGGGCTAGTGTAAATGGTATTGATTTCATGATTTCCTCTTCGAGGTTCTCTTTGTTGGTGTAAAGGAATCCAACTGATTTTTGTATGTTTATCTTGTATCCTGATACTTGGCTGAAATCTTCTATTAGTTCCAGTAGTTCTCTTGTGGATTCTTTGGGGTTTATTGTGTGTAAGATCATATTATCTGCAAATAGAGATACTTTGACTTCTTCCCTACCAATTTGGATGCATTTTATTTCTTTTTCTAGCCTAATTGCTCTGGCTAGGACCTCCAGCACAATGTTGAATAAGAGTGGTGATAAAGGGCATCCTTGTCTGGTTCCTGTTCTCAAGGGGAATGCTTTCAAAGTCTCTCCATTTAGAATGATGTTGGATGTTGGCTTTGTATAAATGCCCTTAATTATATTTAGGAATTTCCCTTCTATTCCTATTTTGTTGAGATTTTTTATTATGAATCAGTGTTGGGCTTTGCCAAATGCCTTTTCTGCACCAATTGATAAGATCATGTGTTTCTTGTCTTTTGTTTTATTTATGTGATGGATTACTTTGTTTTTCTAATGTTGGACCATCCCTGCATACCTGTTATAAATCCCACTTGATCATGATGAATTATTTTTTTGATATGTTGCTGAATTCTATTGGCTAGAATGTTGTTGAGGATTTTTGCGTCAATGTTCATGAGGGATATTGGTTTGTAATTTTCTTTTTTTGTGGTGTCTTTACCTGGTTTTGGTATCAGGGTTATGCTGGCTTCATGGAATGAGTTTGGGAGTATTCCATCTTTCTCTATGCTCTGAAATACGTTTAGTAGTAGTGGTATTAACTCTTCTCTGAAAGTTTGGTAGAATTCTCCGGTGAAGCCATCCGGAGCAGGGCTTTTGTTTGTTGGGAGTTTTTGAATTACCTTTTCAATCTCTTCTTTTGTTATGGGCTTATTTAGTTGTTCTGCCTCTGTTGGTGTTAGTATAGGTAGGTAGTGATTTTCTAGAAATTTGTCCATTTCCTCTAGGCTTTCAAATTTGTTAGAGTACAATTTTTCATAGTATTCTGTTATGATTTTTTTAAATTTCAGTTGGGTCTGTTGTGATATTACCCATCTCGTTTCTTACACGGGTTATCTGCTTACTCTCCTGTTTTACTTTTGTCAGTTTGGCCAATGGTTTATCAATTTTGTTGATCTTTTCAAAGAACCAGCTTTTGGTCTTGTTAACTCTTTCAATTATTTTTCTATTTCATTTAATTCTGCTCTAATTATTATTATTTCCTTTCTTCTGGCACCTGAGGGCTTCTTTTGCAGCTCTGTTTCTACTTGTTCCAGTTGTAGGGTTAATGTTTTGATTATGGCCCTTTCTTCCTTCTGGATGTGTGCATTTATTTCTATAAACTGACCTCTGAGTACTGCTTTTGCTGTGTCCCAAAGGTTCTGGTAGGATGTGTTTTCATTCTCGTTTGATTCTATGAATTTCTTTATTCCATCCTTAACTTCTTCTATAACACAGTAGTTTTTGAGTAAGATGTTGTTCAGTTTCCATGTATTTGATTTTTTTCTCTTAGCTTTTCCTGTTGTTGATTTCTACTTTAATGGCTTTATGGTCAGAAAAGATGCTTTGTAATATTTTGTTGCTTTGGATTTTGTTAAGGCTTGCTTTATGCCCTAATGTGTGGTCTATTCTGGAGAATGTTCCATGTGCATTGGAAAAGAAAGTATACTTGGCTGCTATTGGGTGCAGTGTTCGGTATATGTCTGTGAGATCAAGTTGGTTGATTGTAGCATTTAGCTCTTCCATGTCTTTGTTGAGCTTCTTTCTGGATGTTCTGTCCTGCACAGAAAGTGGTGTGTTGAAGTCTCCTACTACTCTTGTGGAGTGGTCTATCTCTCTTTTCAGTTCTGTTAGAGTTTGTCTTATATATTTTGGAGCCCTGTCATTGGATGTGTAAATATTTATTATAGTTATGTCCTCCTAGTGTATTGACCCTTTAATCATTGTATAGTGTCCTTCCTTATTCTTTGTGGTGGATTTTACTTTAAAGTCTATTTTGTCAGAGATTGATATTGCCACTCCTGCTCTTTTTGAGTGTTTTTTGCTTGATATATTTTTTCCATCCTTTGAGGTTTAGTTTGTTTGTGTCTTTAAGTGTAAGGTGTGTCTCTTGTAAGCAGCATGTAGACGGATCCTGGTTTTTTATCCAGTCTGCCACTCTCTGTCTCTTTATTGGTGCATTTAGTCCATTTACACTCAGCGTAATTATTGATAGCTATGAGGCTAGTGCTGTCATTTTGATGTCTTTTTTGTGTGTTGTTCACAGTTTCTTTGTTCCACTTGATTTTCTGTGCTGAGTCATTTTTCTTTATGTATTTTCTTTTTATCTTTTTCATTGTTGTTGATTTTGTGTTTGCTGAGTCTTTATATTTTTCTAGTTTTTTTATTTTGACTTGTAGGATTGTTAGTTTCCTTTGTGGTTACCTTAATATTTACCCCTATTTTTCTAAGTTTATACCAGTCTTTTATTTCTTTACATCACTTTGACTTCCTCTCCATATGAAAAATCTACGTCTACATTTTTTAAGGCCCTCTTTTTTGTCTTCATGTTGTCATCTTTTACATATTGACATCTGTTTTCATATTTTCAGTGTTTCAGCTTTGATTTACTTTTGGTCTTCCCTATCTGGGTTGATATCTGGTTGCTCTGTCCTGTATTCTAGTCTTGGGTTGTTATCTCATGTTACTGATTTTCTAACTGGAGGACTCCCTTTAGTATTTCTTGTAATTTTGGTTTGGTTTTTGAAAATTCCCTAAACTTCTGTTTATCTGGAAATGCCCTAATTTCACCATGATGTTTGAGAGACAGTTTTGCTGGATATATAATTCTTGGCTGGCAGTTTTTTTCCCTCAAGGCTTTATATATGTCTTCCCATTGCCTTCTTGCCTTTATGGTTTCTGCTGAGTAGTCTGAGCTTATTCTTATTGACTATCCTTTGTAGATGACTTTTCATTTATCCCTAGCTGCTCTTAAAATTCTCTCTTTATCTTCGGTTTTGGCAAGTTTGATTATAATATGTCTTGGTGACTTTCTTTTGGGATCTACCTTATGTGGGGTTCGATGAGCATCTTGGATAGATATCTTGTCATCTTTCACGATATCAGGGAAGTTTTCTGCCAACAAATCTCCAATAATTCTCTGTTATTACCCCCTCTTCTGGTACTCCAGTCACTTGTAGGTTATTCGTCTTGATAGAGTCCCACATGATTCTTAGGATTTCTTCATTTTTTTAATCCTTTTATCTGATTTTTCCTAAGATAAGTTGATGTCAAGTGCTTTAACTTCAATCTCACTAATTCTGACTTCCGTTGCCTCAATTCTGCTCCTATGACTTTCTATTGAGTTGTCTAATTCTGAAATTTTATTGTTAATCTTCTGGATTTCTGATTGCTGTCTCTCTATGGATTCTTGCAGCCTGATGAATTTGTCATTATGCTCTTCTCTAATCTTTTTAATTTCCCCTATTGCGTGTTCTGCGTTTTGCTTAATTTCCTTCCTAATTGCTTGAAGAATTCTGTATATTAATCTTTTGTATTCTGCCTATGGTAATTCCAAGAAATTTTCATTCTCCGGAAAATTTCTAGATTCTTTATTTTAGGAACTTGCTCAAGCCATCATGGTTTGCCTCCTTATGTGATTTGATATTGACTGTTGTCTTGGAGCCATCAATAAGTTATTATATTTATTTATATCATGTTTGCTTACTGTGTCCTGGCTTCTTGTTTTGTTTTGATATGCCCAAATAGGCTTCTCGTGTGAGCTAGTTTGATTATTGGCACTTTTGAAGCTCTAATGTCCTGTCACCAGGTGGTTAGATCTATTACTGGGTATGTGAGCTCAGTAGTCCTCCCACTGCTCCTGTATGGATTCAGCTTAGGTGCCCAAGTGGTGTAGGCTCTCACTTACAGTCCTAGATAGGCCTGGCTGATTGGTGAAGGCACAGGCATGTGGCTGCAGCAGGGGGACACACTCTGAGCAAGGCAGGTGACTGACAGCCACCCCTGATTGTCCAGGAGGAAGATGTGTCCCTGTTCCCTAGAGCGGGTAGGTGGGTGGGTTTTGCAGCCAGACTATGAGCGCCTAATGCTGTTGGCTGTAAGAACTGGGGGGCACCTCTTATTAATGGGCCCCTATCGCTGGTGGCTAGGTGGTGTGGATGGAGCTACCAGTCCTCAGGGCCCTGATGTGGGTAGGTGAAGACCCTGCTTAATGGGTGGAGCAGTGTCAAATGTCAAGGACCTGCCACTTCACAGCTGAAACAGTTGAAGTCAGAGTTCCAGTATATACCCTGTTGTACTGTGGTAGTGAGGGCCTATGCTGTTGAGATGGGCCCACACAAGTCTATGCAGGGGGAAGGGCACTCAAAGTCCGTGGATCCCTTATGCCTGTGCCTAGGCAAAGGAGCTGTGCCTACCCTGGGTTCCTGATTTAGGCAAGCCAGCAGTTTATTTTTCCCCGTCTGTTAATTTGTTCCCTCTCCAAGGCCGGGAGAATGGCTCTTGGCATGTGATGATCCTACTTCCGGCCCAGGGGACTCAGCAATTGCTGCAGTCAGTCAGGACCCAGTGCAGAGCAGGGAGCGGGGAGGTAAATGGGAGACAGGTTTTTCCCTAAGGGGGATGTTTTTGATCCTCATGGTAAGCCACACGCAAGTACTTATCTTTCGCCGATGAGGGCTGCTTCTCACGGTTCTGGGTAGCCACGTAGACTCCCAGCGGCTGGGTCTCTCCTGGTGCAGAAAATGCACCTCCTGAGCACGGGTGCTTGCCTGCCTCACCACTCACCCCCAAGCTAATCAGGCCTGAAAGGCTCAGGCTCTCGCCAGGTCAGGTCTGGCAACTCACTGCTTCTGAACTGTCTCTCCCTCCCCTGCCACTCAGTCCGGTTCCTCAACTCTGCCTTTGATGTTCAGGGCCCCCAGATTGCCATATATAATCAAATCACTTTTTTTTTTGGTCTTTGTTGTCAGAGGGTCCACCAGAAGCATCTGAGTACTCTGCCATCTTGACCCCACCAAGAGATGTTATTCTTCAGCTAAGTGGAGAAAAGCCTTTTCTGAAGTGGCCTGGGGCAAAAGCCAGGTTCACTAAACAAGATGATTGATAGGGGGCCAGGGTCTACTGGTTCCATCCAGCCAGAGGCCCCAGGCCATATGCGTATGAATGGGAAGATAGTCAAGGGATGGAGAAGATGAAACTGTAACTTTTTAAAAGGAGTTGTGTTTATCTGAATGTACTATGGATATTGAAGGTTTCTCCTACCTAAAAAAACAAAAAACAAACATCCTGTTGCCATTGAGTTGATTCAGACTCGTTTATCTGAATGTACTATGGATATTGAATGTTTCTCCTACCTCAAAAAACAAAAAACAAACATCCTGTTGCCATTGAGTCGATTCAGACTCATAGCGACCCTATAAGACAGTGTAGAACTGCCCCATAGGGTTTCCAAGGAGCAGCTGGTGGATTCAAACTGCTGACCTTTTGGTTAACAGCCAAACGCTTAACCACTGTGCCACCAGGGCCCCACTTCTCCTACCTAGTGTTGTAAAACAGACATAACTGTCTGATAGAAGTGAATATTAGGTATTATAGATTACAGAGAGCATGTAATTCTGCATTCAGCCAATACTTGATTGGATATGCTAAAAGGGGAACTGGAACTAGAATTTGCCTTAAAGATACAGAGGCTGTTCATTTCAATGCAGTAGCCTTGTGTATACTACCTGAGCCCTACTCTAACCTTTCAGAGTCAGTGAATTTGCATTCGAAAAGACATGCAGCCCCACCAAGAGCTGCTGAGAGAACAGGAGAGTTACATTTGAAGGGACAACCGATAGGAAAAAACAATGACTGTTTTGCTTTTTGAATTTCCAGCAAGCATTTTGTCCTTGGGTGCATCAGGCAAGAAAAGTCATTGCCCATCAGAAGAACCCCCTTCCAAGCCTGGAGTTAAAGAGAGCCAGCAAGTGGACAGCCTGGTATGCTCACTTGTGGTGACCACTTGGGTCAACTTAATGAGTGAAAGTGAGAAAGGTACAGCAGTAAAGAGATGGGCTGAGTTTGAACATGCTCCGCTGGCACCTGTTGACCTAGCTCATGAAGGCTAGGGATGAGAGAGTGAGAAAGCGCTGGCTGGGCTGAAGTGCAGGAAGTCGTGTCGACTCCTGAGCTTACAGCTGGTACCCATTGACCTAGCACGTGGGGGCTAGGGATGAGCTGACCAGAACCCAACCGAATAAAGAGAAAGATATCTGACACCTTGAGCTGGTTTAAATTGCTGAAATTTGATGACTTGCTCGACTGGACTTTGCTTATGGATGCAGATGCTCAAAGTTCCACTTGGAACAGAAGATTCTTCAAGGCCAAGGAACGTGCTTGTCTCCTCATTGTACTGGTTTAATAGGAAAGGGCAATTTAAACATGGCTATCTAAAAAGGAGGAGATAAAGGCATAAAGTGGATGGCTTACATGCTTTCATGAGTATGCTCACATTAAATGATGGGGACAAGGTAGAATCCCCACTGACTAGATTCTACTTTTCCTGATGGGTCTGGGGAAGAGTGGGGCGGGGGGGAGATGCTGATAGGATTATATGATTCAGTTGTGAGTATTAATTGTTAACAGGATTAATTGTAGTTGTAAAAACTGTAATTATAGAACCTGTAACTGTGAAAGAGTGGACTAAGGGGGACACTGTGGAACTTGAGCACAGTGGCCAAACCTAAAGTAACTTAAAGGTTTTGCTATGCTGATACCTCGTGAGGCTCAGAGCAAGGGAATAATCTCTCTCAGTTAAGTTTTATCAGACACCAGAAAGGGTGAAGCCAAGATGACTTTTGGAGAACCTGTCCAGACCAGATGGATACCTGCAGCAGAGCTGAAGGGCTGGTACCTGAGTAATATCACCTTTAGGACTCTTGTCCTACTGAAGGACTAACAGTTAATAACTGATTTGGACTGGTAAAATTGGGAGGGGGAGGTTATCCTCCAAGTATAAAAGAACCATGGCTAGAAAAGCCAGGGGGTGGCTTGCTGTGCGATGGATCCCTTTTGTGTGGCCTTTCTTGCCAGGGTCTTGGTCTTGTAACTCCCACCCAATCACTTGGGTGGGACTGTGCAGATAGGGTAATTGTGGCCCGCCAAGGGAATTGGTCAGTTTTGCCATCCTGCTGGACTTGAAATGAGCCACCCCAGAGGTGGGAAAGAGAGGATCTCACCACCAGCAAGCAAGAAAGGCCAAGAGCAGAGCACATTCTTTGGATCCAAGATCCCTGTGCTGAGAAGTTCCTGGAGCTAGGAGACTGAGAGAGAGAGACCTGTAACATTGCAGATGGGGAGAAGTGGTGGCAGAGAAACAGCAGCAGGAGAGACTGGCAGGAGAGATGGCAGGAGACAGCACAGTGGACTTCCCAGCCCATGAAGCTAGAGCTGACTGCCTTCAGGCAGGAGGCTTGCTGGTGGAGTAGAGTGCCTCCAGGTACTTGGTGGAGCTAGGTTTGCCTACCCACAGAGCTGGAGCTGAGCACCTTCGGGCCGAGGCTTTCTGGTGGAGTGGGGTGCCTCTGGGTACTTATTGGTGGAGCTAAAGAAGTTTCATAACACTTGCCTGAGCAGGGCAGAGGCTGAGGGGCCAGAGAGAGGTGTGCCTGTGAGCACGACTGAGAAAAGGCTGTCCTAATGGAAGAACTGTAGCCTGAGTATTCCTGAGCCTGAACTGTAAACTGTTACTTCCTTAATAAACCCCATAATCATGAATATTGTCTGTGAGTTCTGAGTGGCCATTGCAATGAATTGTCGAGCCCAGCAGAGAAGTAGACAGTGCTACGGGGGGGATGGTTGATGTCAGAATTGGTAAAGATGGTGGTGGGAGGAGGAGCGTCTGAACTCCACCTCATAGGAATCAGGCTTGGGTTGTTGATCTCGATTCTCCTTACCCCTTGTAAAGTTAGAGGAGGTCAGATGCCACCCCTATGCCATTTTTACACCAGGTCAGTGTAGGGTATATCTTAAGCCAATCACCTTTGAGATATAAACCAAGCTGATTAGGCACAGAGAAGCTAGCATAGTTGGGGGAAGATAGACGCCATGAGATCTCTAAGTGTAGAAATGGTGGCACAGCTAGCTGCATCTGACCTCCTCTAACTTCACAAGGGCAAAGAAGAAACAAGAGTAGCAGCTCAAGGCCGAGTCCTGTGAAGTGGAGATGAGATACACCTCTTCTCTCCAATCTCTTTACCAATTCTGCACCAGCCTTCCCTCTCATGGCACTCTCTGTTTCTCTGTTGGGTTCAGTAATTAGTTGCAATGGCCACACAGAACTCACAGACAGTATTCACGATTATAGGGTTTATGAGGGAAGTAACAGGTCACAGTTCAGGATCAGGAACAACTCAGGTGCAATTTTTCAGTCAGGACAGCTTCTCGGCTGTGCCCGCAGGCAGGCCTCTCCCTGGCACTCAGACTTTTGGCTCTCGGCCCTCAGCCCATCGGGCCTCTTGGACCTCTTGGGCCAGCCCAGCCTCTGCCTTCCTCGGGAAAATGTTACAAAGCTCTTTAGCTCGCCAGTAAGTGCCCAGCGGCACCCCACTCTGCCAGTAAGCCTCTGCTTGAAGGCTCTCAGCTCTCTCCCTCTGTGGGTTGGTGAACCTAGCTCTGTCAAGTGCCCAGAGACACTCTACTTTGCCAGCAAGCCTCCTGCCCAAAGGCACTCAGCTTTCTGTCTCCGTGGGCCAGAAATTCCACTATGCCGTTTCTTGCGGGTCTCATGGTTCTGCCGCTACCACTTCTCTGCCACCACTTCTCGATGTCTTGCGCCATCTCCAGTGTTACAGCGCTCTATCTTCTGGGTCTAGGAGGTTCTCAGTGCAGGGATCCTGGGTCCAAAAGACGTGATCCACTCCTAGCTCTTCTTCTAGGTGGTAGTGGGTCCCCACTTTCTACTCACTTCTCTGTCCTTTTGTCTCTTGTAAGATAAAAGGTGTGACTTCAATAAGGGTGGTGAGGGTGGCAACTGAGGTAACCCTGTCAAGACCCAATTATTTTCTGCTTTGAATTTTTTGTTGATACCATGTGTTTTCATTAAGGGAAATCATTGAGTGTTCTTGAATTTTTGGTAGGTAGTATGGATATTTTTCTTGCCCTCTTCCATAAGCCTACCCTTAGAATCCAGAGGGATGCCCATTGTCCCCCTAATTCTACCCCTAGAGTCCCCTCCTAGCCCACTTGGACATAATGTATCCCCAAAAAATTTTTCAAAATTTCTATTTTTTCTACCAAAAATGCACATGCCTCATACAATACCCTGTAGGAACAGTAATATGTGGCATATTCCTGTTTTTTCAGTTTCCAACAGTCATAAATGCCCCTGCGTTGTGGCAGCATGCACCATCAGTGGGAAAGCAGCTTCCCAATGAACCCAAGAGCCAGAAAATGTTGGCGGGCAATCGTATATCCCACCAGTCATGGAAAGGGTAAGGGTGGTGACTTGAGTCACACCCTCTAGTAAGGCAGTGACTCAAAATACATCCCACCCTAGTCCCTTCTCATTAACATAAGGGACAACTCAATCCAAATGGGACAATAACCATAGGCATAGAGGCTAGGATTTACAACACCTAACAAAATGGAGGATGATTACACCAGATTTCAAAATGGAGAATGATTACATCATCACATAACTTCCAAATTACATCATTACATAACTGCCAAACCACTGAAAATCATTGCCCAGCCAAAGTGACACGTAACTTTAACCATCACAGCTTCCATACACCTTATTTGCGTAGTCCCCCTGATCTCTGTGTGGGAATCACAAAGACTACGCCTATCCATTGTTGTCAATTCTGACTCATAGCAACCCTATAGGACAGAGTAGAACTGCCCCATAGGGTTTCCAAGGAGCAGCTGGTGGATTCGAACTGCCAACCTTTTGGTTAGCAGATGCCTAGAAGGGCCATATTAAGTAACTCACTGCACCACACCAAGGAATCAAGAAACAGAAGCTGAGAAGAGATCAGGACCTTCCCCCAGAGCCAACAGAAGGCCTTACCCTATAGCCAGCCTCCTAAACTGTGAGAAAATAAATTTCTGTTTGTTAAAGCTACCCATTTGTGGTATTTTTGTTATAGCAGCACTAGATAACTAAGACACTCTTCCATTAACATAAACTTACTGACCCCTAAGTTTTCTATCTAACCTTTCAAGTTGCTGTTGTCGATTTGATCCTCTATAGCTAATTCTTTAAAAGAGCACAGTGCTCAAGGCAGACATTCTTTACTAGCTAAGCTGAGCTGTTGTTTGGTTTAAAGAAGACTTCAGGGGATATTTTTTGCCATCTTGTTTTTTTTTTTTTTTTTTAATGCTATCCAAGTAAATTGCAGAAGCAGTACACTGCCCTCAAATACTTCAACATTAAGTATAGTTGAGTATTTGTTTAGATTCTTTTTGTATTGTGGTAAAATATATGAAGCATAGAATTTGCCATTTTAACCATTTTTAAGTGTACAATCCAGAGGCATTCATCACATCCACAATGTTGTACAATCATCACCACTATCTGTTTTCAAACCTTTTTCATCACCCCAATCAGACTCCATACCCATGTCCTAGGCTGGGTTCTCTAGAGGAGCAAAACCAGTAAAGCATATATATAAACATAGAGAGAGAGATTCATTTCAGTGAAATGGCTCACACAATTGTGGAGGCTGGCAAGTCCCAAATCCATGGGTTAGGCAGCAGGTCGGAGGTTCTCCTGACTCACATGGTTGCAGGGGCTGACAAACCCAAAATCTGCAGGTCAGGCAGCAGGCTGAAGGCTTCTCACATCTCAAGAATCGGAGGTCAGAGGATGACAAGATAAATATAGGATCAAGAGATGATGAGTTCTTGCCACAATATTCTTTTTTTTTTTTTAATTGCTGTGTTTTAAGTGAAAGTTTACAATTCAGGTTAGTCTCTCATACACAAATTTATGCATAAATTGTTTTGTGACCCTAGTTGCTCTCCCTATACTGTGACAGCACAATCCTCCTTTCCACCCTTCATTTCCCGTGTGCATTCAACGAGCTCCCGACCCTCTCTGCCTTCTCATCTCACCTCTGGACAGGAGCTTCCCATTTAGTCTCATGTATCTACTTGAGCTCAGAAGCACACTCTTCACGAGTATCATTTTATGTCTCATAGTCCAGTCTAATCTTTGTCTGAAGAGTTGGCCTCGGGCATGGTTTTGGTTTTGGGCTAACAGAGAGTCCAGGGGCCATGTCTTCTGGGGTCCCTCCAGTCTCAATCAAATCATTAAGTCTGGTCTTTTTACTAGAATTTGAGTTCTGCACTCCACTTTTCTCCTGCTCCATCCGGGACTCTCTATTGTGTTCCTAGTCATGGCAGTCATTGGTGGTAGCCGGGCACCATCTAGTTCTTCTGGTCTCAGGCTGATGAAGTCTCTGGTTTATGTGGCCCTTTCTGTCTCTTGGGCTAATACTTTCCTTGCCAATGTTCGTCTTTTATAGCATGAATGCAGGCCACACTCCCAAGGAAACCCCTTTTCCAACTGATTGACTGCTCACATCAGATCACAAAATGGAAGGTAGTTACACAGTGGCTGCCAAACCACTGAGAATTATAGCCTAGCCAAGTTGACACATAACATTAACCATCACAACCCATTAATCATTAACTCCCCATTCCCCCCTCCTCCCAGCCCCTGGTAACCAGCAAACTACTTTCTGTCTCTATGCATTTACCTATTCTAGATACCTCACGTGAGTAGAGTCATATAATAGTCGTCCTTTTGGGTCTGGCTTATTTCACTCAGCATCTTTTTTTCAGGGTTCACCCATGTGGCAGCATGTATCAGAACTTAGATTCCTTTTTGATAGGTGAAATTGACACACAATAAAAGGCTGAGATCTCAAGTGCACAAGCTGATGAGTTTTGACAAATGCACACACCTGCCATGACTTGATTTTGTTTCCCTTTATATCACTGATCAGTCCCTGGGTGGTGCAGTCAATGTGCTCAGCTGCTAACTGAAAGGTTGGGAGCTTGAGTCCACCCAGAGGCATCTCAGAAGAAAAGCCTGGCAATGTACTTCCAAAAAATCAGCCATTGAAAACCCTCTGGAGCACAGTTCTACTCTGGCACAGATGGGGTCCCCATGAATCAGAGTCCACGTGAAGACAACTGGTTTTATATTACTCAACGCCTGAGGTCCCTGGGTGGTGCAAACAGTGTACTTGACTAATAACCTAAAGGTTGACAATTTGAACTCACTCAGTGCCACCACAGAAGAAAGGCCTGGCAACTTGCTTCCCTAAAGATTATAGCCAAGAAAACCCCATAGAGTACTGTTCTTCTCTGTAACACAGGAGGTTGCCATGAATTGAAATCCACTCGACAGCAATGGATTTTGTTTTGTTTTGTATCAGTTTCTGGTACTTCCTTATTTACTTGTTTGTCTATTGCCCACCCTGCCCCTCTCATCACCATCACACACTCCCATAGAATCCTCCAACGTAGAGACTGGGACTCGCTGCCCATTGACCACCTTGTCCCAGCTCCCAGGAAAGTGGCAAATCCATCAAAAACACTAGGCAATGGGGATGGAGAAGGAAGAAGAAAAGTAGGCAACGGGGATGGAGAAGGAAGTAAATAAGCAGAGGGGATGGAGAAGGAAGAAAGTAGGCAGCGGGACTGGAGAAGGAAGAAGAAAGTAGGCAGCTGAGAAGATAAGGAAGACGTTACATGAAGAAATCAAGCATGAGTGTGGGGATATTTTAGTTATCTACTGCTGCTGTAACAGAAATACTACAAATGGGTGGTTTTAACAAACAAATTTATCTTCTCACAGTTTAGGAGGCTAGAAGTCCGAATTCAGGGCACTGGCTCTAGGGGAAGGCATTCTTTCTCTATCAGCTCTAGGGAAAAGTCTTTGTCTCCTTTCAGCATCTGTAGGCTTGGCGTTCCTTGGCTCCTTGATGATCTTCATGTGGCATGGCATCTGTCTTCCCCAACTGTGGTTTTTTTCTTCCTTGCTTAATCTGCTCCTTTTATATCTCGAAAGAGACTGACTCAAGACACACTCTACACTAATACTGTCCCATTAACATAACAAAGAAAACCCATTCCCAAATGGGATTATAACCACTGGTATAGTAGGATTTACAACATATATCTTTGGGGGACACAATTCAATCCATAACGGGGTTGCGGGGAGGTGACTCCACAGTTATTCTCAGGAAGAAGGTAGCCGGACTTCTCCAACCAGTGGGCCAACCCATTCTAGGTTCTGGGATAGAATGAGTAAATCCATTGCACTTCTGAAGGGGAGGGATACATTCCGGGTAGAACTGAAGTCCTTGACCCAGAAGAGTTTACTGAGGTTTCCTGGGGGATGTGATGAGCCAGGGTCACTCCCTATCCCTGTCCCCCGCTTAGTGGGGCCCAGTGGTTGGGTCCTTTGTGAGGCAGGCTGAAGTGGGGCAGGGGACTCTGAGGGTCTGTGGTCAGAGTAGGTGGTCAGTCTCAGAGGAAGGAGCCCCCAGGAGCAGGGCCTCCCCACACGCCATGGCAAGCGTGGTGGTGAAGACAATCTGGCAGTCCAAAGAGATCCACGAGGCCGGGGACCCCCCCGCGGGGGTCGAAAGCCACTCCCAGCTGATCCCAGAGGCCCCCGGTGGGGTGATCAGCCCAACCAAGGGGATCACGAAGAAAAAGAAGGCCGTGTCGTTCCACGGGTGGGTTTGTCGCACGCTGTCGGGGACGGTCCTGGGGCTCAGTGCTGCCTCCAACAGAGCAGGAGTCCCACTGTGGGTGCTGGAGGAAGGGGAGCAGGCAGAGGAGGGGCAGGCAAGAAGACAGTGGTGGAGGAAAAGGGGAAGGAGAAACGGATGAAGAGCAGGAAGAAGGGAGTGGGGACAGAGGCAGGGAAAAGTCAGGAGAAGGAGAGGGGGACTGGAGAAGGGAGAAGAAAGTAGGTGGTTAGGAAGGGCAAGGAAGAAGACATCAGGCAGCGGGGATAGAGAAAAAAGTAAGTAGGTAGTCATAACGGAGAAAGAAGAAGAAAGTAGGCAGCGGGGAAGGGAAGGGAGAAGAAAGTAGGCAGCGAGGATGCAGAAAAAAGAAAGTAGGCAGTGGAGATGGAGAAGGAATAGGTGGTGGGGAAGAAAATGAAAATAGGTAGTGAGGCTGGAGGCAGAGGAAGCAGGTGATGTGGAGACAGGGAGCCAGGAGGGGCCATGTCCTAGGGCTGAATCCTGAGCTTCTACCTGTTTCTCCTTCCCAGGGTGGAGCCTCGGATGTCCCATGAGCCCATGCACTGGTGCCTGAACCTCAAGCGGTCCTCGGCCTGCACCAATGTGTCACTTCTCAACCTGGCTGCCATGGAGACCACGGACTCGTCAGGCACAGACTCCACCACGGAAGACAGCAGTGGCCCTCCCACACTACCTGGCCCCCCCACCTCCCCTACCCTACCCTGGGCTGCAGATGACCCAGACATTACGGAAATACTGGTGAGGGGCCCCCAGCTGGGAAAGATGAGGGTTCTCACTCTGGTGGTAGGCAAATATTGAGGATGGGGAGGGTCTTCTTGATTTGGAATGAGAAGGTTCTGGTCACCCTACGAGGCCCAAAGGAATGACCTTCCCCTCCCTCCGTTGACAACCAGACGTCCTGGGTAAATAATGCCTGCCCTGGGAGTTTGTTTTTAGTTCATTCAGTTATTTCCACATGTCCCGGGCAAGGCTGAGGTCACAGACGGGACCCCTCGGGGAGCTCCCAGTCTGGTGGAGGGGGCAACAGACGTGATATATGCCATAACGAAGGTGACACTGGGGATCCCATGGAAGGGGCCCTCCATCCAGGCTGGGGGTGTCAGGGAAGGCTTCTTGGAGGAGGCAGTGCTAAAATAGGGCCTTGAAGGATGAGTAGGCATTCTCTGGGTAAAACTGGGAGGTCAGCAAGAACTAGGGGAATTCACGGAATTCCTGAGTAGAGCGTGGAGCTCTTCAGCTTGGTCCCCGAGCTTCTCTTTTCTCCCCTTCCCCCTACACCCTGCCCCGCCACCAAGGTGTCTTCTGGGCCAGACCCTGAATTGAACTCAGAGTCAGATGTGGACTTTGAGAATCACTAACAATAACTACGATCATCATGATGATGACAAGGTTCACCAGCATTTACTGAGCACTTTCTAAGTTTCCAGGAGCCTATCAGTTTCCTCGTCTGTAAAATGGAGATTCATACATTTGTTCTTCCAACAAATATTTCCTAAACTCCTACGAAATGCCAGGCACTGGCCTAGGAGCAGAAATAGAGCAGTGAACAAAAGAGAATTCTGTATATAGCAGTACCCACCTCATGAGTGAGGTTGTCATGAGAATGAAGTGTGGGTAATCCATGTCAAGCACGTAGCACAGCAGCCAGCCTCTGTTAAGCACTGACTAAGTGTTGGCTGTTATTGTTGTTATTATTGATCCCCATTTTACAGATGAAGATAGTGGGAGAGAGAGAGAGAGAGAAAAAAAAAAAAAACTTGTTGCTACTGAGTTGATTCTGACTCATAGTGACCCTATAGGACAGAGTAGAACTGCCCCATAGGGTTTCCAAGGAGCAGCTGCTGGATTTGAACTGCCAAACTTTTGGTTAGTAGTCAGGCTCTTAACCACTATGCCATCTAAGGCCACACAGACTTAGGAGTCAGGCAGGGGGTGGGAGACACTCTGAACTAATGGAGGCAGCAGAGGTCCCTACAGGAGCTTTGAAGAGAGACGTCTTGGCCGAGGTGGCTATGGTCAAGAACTTTCTAGAAAAGGCAACACACACACTAGATTTTGAAGATAAGATGTTCTCCAGGCAGAAGACCGAGAAGGGTGTTCCAGCTATCTGGAACAGCACGTGCAAATGGACAGGGGCTGAAATGAAAGGAAGGAGATGAGGCTGGGGGGATGGACACAGGTCACACAGGCTGAAAACAGGGGCATTCTCCTGAGGGCGAGGGGGAGCCAGTGTGGGTTCATGAGCAGGAGAAGGAGAAGAGTAACTTGGGATTTTGGCTCCTGTATTAGTTTCCTAGGACTGCCATAACAAAATACCACAAATGGGCGGCTTATAAGAACAGAAATTTAGTGTGTCACAGTTCTGGAGGCTAGAGGCCCAAATTAGGACATCGGCAGGACCATACTCTCTCTGAAGGCTCTAGAAGATCTTTCTTTATCTCTCTCAGCTTCCGGAAGCCCCAGATGTTCCTTGGCTTATAGATGCATGGTCATCTTCCCTCTGTCTCTCTGTATCTCTTCTCTTCTTTTCTAAGGACACCACTCAGATTGGGGACCACCCTACTCCAGTATGATGTTAACTGATAACATCTGCAAAGATCCTAGCTCCAAAAACAAAAAACCAACCCTGGCTGGGGAAGACGATTCCAACTCATAGTGACCCTACTCTGTCCTGTAGGGTCTCTATGAGTCAGAATCCACTCGACAGCAACGGGTTTATTTCCAAACAAGGTCACATTCACAGGTACTAGGGGTTAGGAGTTCGATATACCTTTTGGGGGGTACACAAGTCAACCCCTAACATCTCCCTTCACATTTACTGAGTACCTACCATGTTCCAGGCGCAGTGCTAAGTCCCTCATGGTGAGGATCTCCTTTTCTTAGAACTTCTGTGAGGGAAGTGGCATAATTACCCAGCTTAAAGATGATCCACCAGCCGCTCCTTGGAAATCCTATGGGGCAGTTCTACTCTGTCCTACAGGGTCGCTATGAGTCAGAATTGACTAGACGGCAACAAGTTGGTTTGTTTGTTTGGTAAAGATGAAAAACAAAAACTAACAACAGAAGTATAGAGACGTGAAGGGCCAGGACAAGAAGGTAAGGGGATTTGATGCTAAAGCAAAAGTTTTTTCCTTCCCTTAAAAAGGCTAGGGCCCTGTGGGGACATCTGAAGGAGAGAGACTGAAGGCAAGAGGCCAGGGAGGAGGCTAGGAGATGGCCCAGGGTCGGAAGACAGGGCCTGAGCCAGGTCGAGAGAATGGACCTGGGCAGAGAGATGAGGGGGTGGGAGGGACCGCCTGGGGTATCTCTTTCTCCCCCAGAACAAGCCCCGCCCCCTCCAGAACAAGCCCCTCCCCTGCTCCCTCGCGCGTGTTTCTCCTACACCAAATGCTAGAATCAGCCTATAACCAGAGCTATTTCTAATCACGTCCCCAGAGGATCGTGAAGCCGAGAAAGAGCCCTGGGCAGCCAGAAGCAAGGCGTGATTCAGCCGCGAGCTTGCTTCCAGGGCTGTGGGGTGGGGGGGGGGGGGGAACAGCTGCCATGCGGCTTCAGGTTCCTTCTCTGTGACATGGAAAAAAATGAGAGCCAAGCCCTCGGGGCATGGGCAAGAGCAAGGAGGAGGTGGACATCAGGGGCAGCCGCCAGCCTCGGCACCAACACTACGTCGAGGGAGACCTGCAGTCAGGCAGAGAGAGGGCAGAAACCCAGAGAAGGGGACACAGATACAGAGAGAGAGGGAAAGACAGAGACTCAGAAAGAGGAGGGGACAGAGACCCAGAGGAAGGATGGCATGGAAGTTCTAGATCCATTGGAGAGAAGTTCTAGACAGTAGTGTGCAGTCAACAACTGTACCAGCGTCCCCAGCCTCCAGCATTCCATGTTCCTGCTGCTGTGGCCTCCTGGGTGCACACACTAGGGGTTTACTTGGACCTCTGCCTCATCTTTCTTCTTTTGTGCTTCAGCTTGCACATTTGCTTCTTTTTGTACTTGGTTCTCATGGTTCTATCTGTGGTCAAGAGAGCTCCTTTGCCTTTTGGATTGTCTTTTTTATCATTGAGTTGTAGGAGTTCTTTACATCTACTGGATACTAGATTCTTGTCAGATACATGATTTGCAAATATTTTCTCCCATTCTTTAGTGTATTTTCATTCTTGATAGTGTCCTTTGTGCAAAAAAGTTTTTTTTTAATTTTGTTGAAGTCCAATGTATCTATTTTTTTTTCCTTGGATGCATTATGCTTTTAGTTCACGTCCCAGAAACCACTGCCAACAACAACAATCTAAAGTGAGTCTCTTGTAGTCAGATATATTTGGATCATGTTTTCAAAATTCATTCTGCCAATCTCTGCTTATTAATTGGAGACTTTAATCCATCTACATTTAATATAATTACTGATAAGGTAGGACTTACTTCTACCATTTTGCTATTTGTTATCATATATGTATTTTGTTGTTGTTCAATTCCTCCATTACTGGCTTTTGTGTTAAATACTTTCTACTCTACCAATTTAATTCACTTGTTATTTCTTTCACTATATCTATTTGAGTTATTTTCTTAATGAGTGCTCTGGGGATTACCATTAATCTTATCAAGGATCCCTTGTATGAGACAAGTCACTTCTCTCTTGCTGCTTTCATGATTTCTCTTTATCTTTCAACAGTTTGATTACAATGACTCTAGGTGTGGATCTCTTTGAGTTTATCCTACTTGGAGTTTGTTGTACTTCTTGGATGCATTGTTTGTTTTTCACCAAATTTGGAATGTTTTCAGCCATTATTCCTTCAAGTATTCTTTCTGCTTTCTTACTCTCTTCTCCTCTGGGACTTCCATTATGTGTATGTTGGTATGCTTGGCGGTGTCCCACAGGTCTTTCAGGCACTGTTCATTTTTCTTCATTTTTTTCTTTTTGTTTCTCAGACTGGATAATCTCAATTTACCTATTTCAAGTTCACTCTCCTTCAGCCTGTTTAGATCTGCTATTGAGCATCTCTAGTGAATTTGTCATTTCACTTATTGTACTTTTTAACTCCAGAAGTTCTATTTGATTGCTTTTCATAATTTCTCTCTATTTATATTCCCTATTTGGTGAGACTAATCTCATACTTTTCTTTAGTTCTTTGGCTTTGTTTCCTTTAAATCTTTGGATATATTTAAAAGAGAAGATTTGAAGTATTCATCTAGTAAGTCCAAGTCTGGTCTTCCTCAGGGGAAGTTTCTATGGATGGCTTTTTTCCCAGTGTATGGCCTATATTTCTTTTTCTTTGCATACCTCAATTTTGTGTTGAAAAATGGACATTTTAAGTATTATACTGTGGCAACTCTGGAAATCAGATTCTCTCCTTCTCTCTCAGGGTTTGTTATTATTGCTGTTTGTTTTTGTAGTTGTTTGTTTAGTGACTTTTCTGAGTTAACTTTATAAAAATCTGTGTTCTTTCTCATGTGTTGTCACTGAAATCTCTGTTCCATTAGCTTAGTGGTCAGCTAATTTGGGGGCAGATATTTCCTTAAATTTGTGGACCCAAAAAATCTCCCAGTCTTTGCGGAGGGGTTTTGTGTTTATGTTGGGGCACACCTTCAACACTCAGTCAGGCAACTTATAACTCTGTCTTAGCCTTCACTTCCTGCTTGTGCAGAACCTCACGGTCAGCCAGAGTTCAGAGCTTAGGGCTGTCCCAGGTCTTTCCTGTGCAACGCTCAACCTTATGCATGCATGTGACCTTTTAGATTCCCATGAACACGTTGGAACTTTTCAAAACCCCAGTGAACATCTCATTCAGCTTTTCTATTTAAGCTTTTTGGTGTTTGTTTGCACCGACTGTTATCCATTGCCTCAGGCAGTAGCGATGTTAAAACCTATGACTGTAAATGTTTTTGACACTTCTCCCTCATCCCCATGAGTTCTGAGTCAGATGAAATAAAGACAAGCCTTCTGAGTGAGGTCTTCCAGGGAACCACTAGGCAGGTCAAAGAATAACTGTTCTTTTGGAATAAGCCTTTGAAAGAGCTCCAACTTCATTCTGCTTCCTGTAGTACCAGGAATGCAGGCTGTTATTTTGTAAGGCTACTTCTGGGCTGGGAAGCAAGAGATGGTACTAGGGTAAGTTAAAATGCCACAAATCTCATTGTTCTTACTGCGATTCAGCTGGTTTTTTTTTTTCTGGAATAAATGCTCCCTGGGTTACTGCAAGCCTTTGGTTAATTTCCAGAGTTTTCAGAGTCATGAAAAAATCAATTCTGACCTTTTTTTTTTTTTTTTTTTTTTTTGCCAGTTTTTTCATTGCTTTTATGGAAAGGAGAAATTTCAAAGGTCCTTTCCGTTTTCATTTTCTCTGACATCATCCTAATACAATATTTCTTATCATATTTGTTCTTCAAAGCAATCATGCAAGAAATGTGTTATTGTCCTTATCTTACAATGGGCAGAAACATTTTTCTCTTTTTCTTGTGTATTAGTTCAGGAACTATGCAAGGAACCCAAAACAAAGTGGTTTAATCAGGATAGTTTCCTTTTTGCATAAAAGTCTCAGTACAGCAGCTCTGCTTTCCAAATGCAACAGGTACTGGTCCCTTTGTTCTTGTTGTTCAGCTATTTCTAGGCTGATGCGCTCACCACCAACCTCCAGCCATCAAGAAGGGGGAAAAGTAAGGGAATCATGCCTCTCCCTTTAGCATACAACCCAATGCTCACATCTCGCCCACTAGCACCCATTGGCTGGAACTGAGTCACATGGCCATAGCCAGTCCAAGGGGGCTCTATGGACCTCCTTTTCTTCAACTGTCAAATGGGAATGCAAATTATATTAAGTCACAAATTTGGCTGCTGACACAAAATAACATGGCTTAAATAAGATAGAAAATGTTATCTCTCTTTCATAAAAGTCTTCCTTCTTAGGTGGTTGAAATTGAATATGGTCACTCCATGGTGTTGAGAATTCAGCCTTCTAACTTGTTGCATTCTCCATCTCATGGCCTATGACTGCTATCCTGGCTTTAGCCATCAACTCCTAGTTCCAGCCATTGGGGAAGCAGAAAGGGGGAAGTTCCTGCTTCCTTCCTTTAAAGGCATGACTCTGATATTGCCTACATCATTTCCGCTCATGTTCCGTTGGCCAAAACTTGGTCACATGGCTACACCTAGCTGCAAGGGAGCCTGGGAAATGTAGTCTGTGGTTGAGCAGTCATGTGCCTTCTGTAACTGTGGAAGAGGATCCTGGGGGACAAGTAGCCATCTCTGTCACGTGCATTCCTCCTGAGCCCAGGTTGGCAGGAGCCACAATGCATTTCATAGTGATATAAGGTAGTGATGATCAGAGGCCACATGGCACCATGGTTAAGAGCAAAGATTTTGGGTAAGGTAAGAATGGCTCATCAGGATTGCCACAATTTTACTTGTTTCTGTTTTTCAGAACATGTTTACCAATATTTACTATCTTTACTTTGGGGTCCAAGATCTAAGAAAGGGACATTTGGATGAGTAGATGAGATACTGTAATTAGTTATCAGAAAGATATATCCTCTCCTGTGTTTTAATAAAATGGCATTCTGTCTCCTACCACCAAAAATAAAAATTCAAAAAAATTCTGGCAAGGCTACCTAATGTGCTGCATATCTGGGAGTACACGAGTCTTCCCCTCGCTGAGCCTCATTTGTCTCACCTGCAAAATGGGCCAATAACAGTTTTCACCTCAACTGGTGTGGTTGTGAAGGATAAAAGAGAAGTCATGTGTAAGTAGTTGGCCTGGCCCATAGTGAGTGCTCATATTTGGAAGGTGGGTTCTCTTTATAATTCTTCAGTGTCTGGAGAGAAAGAACATGTGTTTTAAGAGTTGACATTATATATGTCTGTGGATCACAAGGGTATTCATCTCAGTTTTTAGTTGAGACCATCCTTCATCCCCTAATTGTCTGAGTGCTCCTCCTCCTGTTGTTAGGTGCCATCAGTGGATTTCAACTCACAGAGACTCCATGCGTTACAGAGTAGAACTGTCCCATAGGGTTTTCTAGGCTATAATCTTTACACAAGCAGATAGCCAGGTCTTTCTCCTTTGGAGCCGCTGGGTGAGTTTGAACCACCAACCTTTCAGTCAGCAGCTGAGTGCTTAACCATTGTGCCACCAGGGCTCATTTCCTCCCTCCTAAATTCTCATTTATCTCAGGGCCCACCTCACAGAAATTGAGTCCACTCCCTGGTTTTACGGAGCAGGAACACCAAGAACCAAAGAGGCAGAACCCTTGCCAAAAGTCATGCAGCCATTCCAGGGCAAGATCAAGGTGTAAACCCAGCCTCCCAGTTCTGGAATTTTCTCAGGGTTGGGGCTTGCCACCTCACACCTATTGACCCACCCTTCTCCCTTTCTTCCCTAGAGCGGGGTCAATAATGGATTGGTCCGCGCCAAAGACTCTATCACCAGCTTGAAGGAAAAGACCACCCGGGTTAACCAGCATGTGCAATCGTTGCAGGTGTGAGGACCCTGCCCCCCCCCCAACACCTTTCTCTTAGAACCCACCTCCAACCCAATGCACCCATACCCCAGTTGGGGGAGATTGAGGCTCAGAAGGGAATGAGACCTTCCTAGGCCCAGCTCTTGCTCCCCATGGAGCGCCCCCGTGTGGCCCTGGCTAACTCCTCCTCCCCTCCACGTTCCAGAGCGAGTGTTCGGTGCTGAGTGAGAATCTAGAGAGAAGGCGGCAAGAGGCGGAAGAACTGGAGGGCTACTGTAGTCAACTCAAGGTGGGCCGCTGGGGGGCAGGAGTGGGGTGGGGGAACGGAGTGGTAGTAGGAAGAGCGTGGGGGTGGAGAGTAGAGAAGCATAGATTGGGTGGGAACAAGTGGAAGTCTAGCAGTGGAGAGTGGTGGCTAAGGAGAAACCATCCCTTTAGCCAAGGGAACCAGGCCAGTAAGGAGAAGGCAAAACTTGGGGAAGAAGTGGGTATGTCTTGTGTTTGGGGGGTGGAGCCTATATGGAAATAGCTATACTAGGGGAAGGGAGGCAAACTGGAATGGGAAGGCAGGGCCCCCGCCCTGGTGTTCTGACTCAGGAGAACTGCCGGAAGGTGACCCGGTCAGTGGAAGACGCTGAAATCAAAACCAATGTCCTGAAGCAGAACTCTGCCCTGCTGGAGGTAAGGGGGGTCCCAGGACTTGGGGGAGGGAGTCGGAGATATGAGAGACTTGAGGTAGACTTCAGGTGGGACTTTCCGCCCTGCCACCACCATCACACCACTCCTGCGTGTTTACAGTCATGTTCAGAATCCATTATGAAGAATTCAAGTTAGGTTTCAAGTGGAGCTTGAACCCACCAGCAAACACACAGATGGGAAACGCTTCCATTCAGGTTCCTGAGAGCGGGAGTGGGGTTGGACTTCAAATGGCCTGCCCACGTGTCCACTCATTGTCCGACGACAGCCTCAGTTATTCTTCCTAAGCAGGAGGGACTGGAATTTGTCACCTTGGAGGATTGGAGTTGGCACGGAGGGCTGGATGGAGACATGGAGGCAGGCATTCTAGGGTTAAAGCCAGTTGGACTCCAGCTAGACTTCATATGGGACGTCCCCTCCCTAACGGCAACAAGAAGTCCATTTAGACTTCAAGGGGGACTTCCCAAAATCCTGTCAAAACCAATTAACTTTCCAATCTTGAGGATTCATTGGACAGATTTGGGAGTGGTGGTGGCTGCGGGAGGCAGGCGGCTGGACGCCATGATCCCGCCCTCTCTCCCTGCCCAGGAGAAGCTGCGGTATCTCCAGCAGCAACTGCAGGATGAGACGCCGCGGAGGCAGGAGGCCGAGCTACAGGAGCTGGAGCAGAAGTTGGAGGCTGGCCTCTCCCGGCACGGTCTGGGCCCCGCCGCCGCGTCCCAGGGGTGCTCGGGCCCGCCAGGGAGTCCCAACGAACCCACGCGGCCCCGTAGCATGGCCCCCGGCGGCTGGGGAATGGGGCCCAGAGCAGGGGAAGGCCCCCTCGCGAGCGAACATGAGTTGCAGAGAGTCTCCGCGGGCCTCGAGGAATTAAGGTGGGCGGACCCCAGGGGGCGGAGCCTCGAGGAAAGGGGGCGAGGCTCAAAGGGTGGAGCCTCTAATATCTGTGGCGCGTAATAAACGAACCCAGGGGTGGAGCCTCGAGGAGTCGGGGTGGGCGGGGCCCAAGAGGTGGAGCCTCGAGGAACTGAGTGCGTGGGGCCAAGGAGTGGAGCTGAGTAGGCAGGACTCAGGGGTGAAGCTTCGAGGAGCTGAGGTGGGGTTGGGTGGTGCAGGAGTTGGAGTTTCTAGCAGCTCAGGGGGCGGGACCTAGGAGTGGAGCTTCAAGGCGTTGGGGGTGGGGACCCAAGGAGTGGAGCCTCGAAGAACAGGGGGGACAGGACCCAGGGGACAAAGCCCAGAGGAACTGAGGTGGGCAGGACCTAAGGGGCAGAGCCTATAGAAGGAGAGGGGCGGGACCCAGGGGTGGAGCCTCGATGAGCTGAGGGGATGGGGCTCAGGGGTGGAACCAAGTGGGCGGGACTGGATGGAACCTCTAGGAGATCTGGGGTGGCGCCTTGAGGGGCTTAGTGCGGGCGGGACCCAGAGGGTGGAGCCTCGAAATACTGTGGAGGGAGAGTTCCCTCGAGGGAACCCTGGAAGGGCAGGACTTTGAAAAACGGGTATATGAGTCTAAAACCAAAAAAACCAAACCCGTTGCCATCGAGTCAATTCCGACTTACAGCGACCCTTTAAAGACAGAGTAGAACTGCCCCATAGGGTTTCCAAGCAGCGGCTGGTGGATAAGAACTGCCGACCTTTTGATTAGCAGCCGAGCTCCTAACCACTGCGGCAGCAGGGCCTGGTGAAACTGAGGTGGGCGGGGCTTGGGAGAGGGCAGGTCCTGGATGCGTCGAGTTGAGTGAAACAGGGTTGAGGTGAGCGGTACCTTGGGGAGACGGTACCTGGAGGAAGTGGGATGCGGCTTGGGGAGGAACCAGGGAAGGATCAGGTTAGCTGACAGGAGAGGATAGAGGCCAGGCTCTGGAGGACCTGGGCGGATTTTAAGAAATTTTTGGGACTAGGTAGGTCTGGAGCCATGGGCGATGTCTAAGCGGGGGGGGGGGGGGGGGGGGGGCGGGGCGGGGCGGGGCCAGTGGGAGCGTGTCCAAACCTAACCTTGACCGGTTCCCTCTCTCTCCCCACCCAGGAAGGATGTGTCCTCGCTGACTGCCCGGTGGCATCAGGAGGAGGGGGCCGTGCAGGAGGCCCTGCGGCTGCTTGGCGGCCTGGGCGGGAGGCTGGACGGCTTCTTAGGCCAGTGGGAGCGGGCGCAGCGTGAGCAGGCGCAGACAGCGCGGGGTCTGCAGGAGCTGCGGGGCAAGGCAGACGAGCTGTGCACCTTGTAAGGAAGGAGTCGACGGGTAGGGATGTGGGAGGACCTGGAAGGAGCAAGGTAGACTCAACTGGAGTGCTGGGTCCTGGAGGGGAAAGGGAGAGCCATTCAGCTTGGGCCGAGCAGTACCGAAGGAGGAAACGGCTGATGAGAGAGCGGGAAGGGGCGTCCATACATAATCAGGATAAAGGGGCAGGGCAAGTTGGGGAAGGGGTGTGTTCGATACCTTAAAAGGGCAAAGGGCGGGGCCAAGCAGGAACAGGGAATGCCAATTAGAGAACAGACAGTGGCATTCTAGACCTTAAAATACAGAAGGAGGGACCAGAGAACATTGCAGAGAGGAACAGTGCAGACCAGTTGGAGACTTACGTGTTGGGCTAGTAGTGGGTGGGGCCTTGGTAGGACTCATTACTCTCATGCATCAGGGTGGAGCGGTCTGCAGTGTCTGTGGCTTCCCTGAGGAGCGAACTGGAGGGGCTGGGCCCAGTGAAACCGATTCTGGAGGAGTTGGGGCGGCAATTTCAGAGCTCTCGAAGAGGGTCTGACCCCTCCATGAACCTGGATCGGTCCCCCCAAGGCTCCTGTGCACGCTGTGCCAGGTAAGGAGGCTGGACCTGGCTTTGGGTGCATTCTGGGTCACGGATGGAGAGCGAGTTCACTGTGGGATACAGGGAATCCTGATGCATAGTTCTGCTGCATTATGGAAGCACATTCCTCCCTCTCCACAAGGTAAAGTGTGTTGTGGAATTCTAGAAAGACTCAATGCATTTTGAGCATCATACATTTCCAGTGCATTATGGGAAGGTTGGATGTAGTACACGGTGGAAGTCAGGGTTTCTCAGTGCATCGTGGGGAAAGTAAGACTTTGGTGTATTGTGGGAGCCAAGGGTTTCAATGCTTGGTCCATTGTAGGAAGGGGGGAATTCCCAGTACAACTTGGGATCAGGTTTAACTAGGAAATGTGCATTTTTGATTGCCTTTGGGAACCAAGGGCTGTCATATACCCTTTGGGAGTGGGGATACCCAAGTCACTGTGGGAATTCCCCATGCTATGGGACCCAAAGGGAACCTGATGCATTGTGGGATTGCCCTGGTGCATTGTGGGAAGATTGCATGTGGAGTACATGGTGTAAATGAGGCCTGGGTGGAGGCTGGGCAGGTTAAGTATGGGGCATCCTGGGAAATGAGTTGGTTCTGGGCCTCTTTCATCTGGTGACCACCCCTTCCCCAGCCAGGGGCAGCAGTTGTCCACAGAGTCCCTACAGCAGCTGCTGGAGCGAGCGCTGACCCCACTAGTGGACGAGGTGAAGCAGAGGGGCCTGGCTCCCGCCTGCCCCAGTTGCCAGAGGCTACACAAGAAGATTCTGGTACCAGGGACCATGGGCCACTGTATCCCATTTTGCTTTTCTGCAGGGCAGCAGGGGAAGGGGAGCCCAGGGCACAAGGGTACTGCTGGTGGGTGGCAGGAGGGGAAGGGCTGAACTGTGGGTAGCAATCAGTGGGGGAAGACTTGGCTGTAATGCACTGTGGGACAAGCAGTTGGGTAGTTACTGAGTCATGGACCAATTATTATAGAATCTTGCGTGATGGACTCAAGTCCAAAGCATGATGGGAAAATTGAATCTGGTGCATTGTGGGTCACAGGAGATGGACAGTAGTTTAAAACATCGTGGAACATGGGCATGATTCCCTGTAGAACTTAAGAGAGGCAATGCATTATATGAGATATTGGGGGTCAGACATGGGACCCAGTGACTATAGGTCATAGTAACCTAATGTACTATGGGAAATGGAACCCCAGTTACGGGACATTTGTGGGACATTGCACCACAGGCTCAAACTCAATTTCTGATGGGTCTTGAGGCATTATGCACTGTGGAACATAGAGACTAATGCATTATGGGATATTGGCCTAATGTATGATGGAATATAAGTTGCAGTGGGTGAGATATAGACAAATGATGCAATATGGGACTTTATATGACAGAGCTGCAGGACAACTGCATGATAGGACATGGGACCAAGTGCATTGTGAGACACACAGAACCAGAGCATGAAAGACTTATTATGACAGAGATGCTGGTCTAATACATAAGGAGATGTGCAGTCTGGTGAATCATGGAAGGTCATCATGTGATAGGACAGTGGGGCACAGACACGTATAAAATGTATGATGATTCATGGGCCCTAGTACATTGTGCATTAGGGGACAATATGGCAAACACAGATTTAGTGTATGATGGACATAGAAAGTCAGTGCATTGTGGGATGCAGTGATCAGTCTCAGGCTTCAAACATGATGAGACATAGAAGTCCAGTACATTGTGGGATCCCAAGGTGAGTCTCAGGCTTGAGGCATGATGGGACAGACACTCGGGGGAGAAACGCAGGCCCCATGGGACCCTGCCCCCTGCCCTCCGCGATCCAGCTCCCCCTCCACCCCCAGCCCAGTCCGGCAAGTCCAGCCGCGCCTACACTCCTCTCCCCAGGAGCTGGAGCGCCAGGCCTTGGCCAAACACGTCAGGGCAGAGGCCCTGAGCTCCACCCTTCGGTTGGCCCAAGACGAAGCACTACGGGCCAAGAACCTGCTGCTGACGGACAAGATGAAGCCGGAGTGAGGAAGGAGGCTGAGGGCGTGGGAGGAGGGTGAGGTCTTTGGGAAAGGGCCTGGGTCACCCTCTCCTTCCACTCCAACACCGCAGCACAAAGCCTCACCGGCGCCAACTCCCAACTCTCTGTCGTTAAAGGGAGAAGGTAGCCGCTCTGGATTATCTACACTTGAAGATGTGCTCCCTCCATGATCAACTCAGCAACCTGCCACTTGAGGGGTCCACAGGGACAATAGGAGGAAGTAGTGGGGGAGTTCCCCCAAAACATGGGGGCTCAGCCCCTGAACAATAAATGGCCCCTCATGCTGGCATGAATTCTGTTTCCTTTTTGTCACCAAACAAGGGCTAGCAAGTGTCGTGAACTGAACACACACTATGCACCAGTCTATGAGCACACTTATCATTAATCCTTAGCTAACAGGGTGCCAAGGAGCCCTGATTAAGAGCTTGTTGTTAACCGAAAGATTGGCAGTTCAAACCTACCCAGAGGCTCTGTGGGAGAAAGTCCAGGCAATCTGCTCCCAGAAAGATTATAGCCTAAATTTATTCCTCCTTATTATGTGTTATAAATTCTAACCCCTATATCTGTGGTTATAATCCCATTTTGGAATGGGTTTTCTTATGTCAATGTGGCCGTATTAGTGTAAGGTGTCTCTTGAGTAGATCTGTTTTGAGGTATAAAAGGAGCAGATTAAGCAAGCAGAGATGGGGGAATACAGATGCCAAGCCACATGAAAATTGCCGAGAAACAGAAGCTCAAAAGAGACAAGGACCTTCCTTGAGAGCCAACAGAGAGAGAAAGCCACCACTGTTTTCCAATTAGCCCTCGCCTGTTCTTCAGGGTTTGATATTAATATCATCAATGTAATGTATCATTACACTTGAGATCTGCACCAAGTCAAAGTCTCTTCTAAGCAAACTATGACAGTAAGCTGGTGAATTCAAGTAGCCTTTTGGTAATACAATGAAAGTAAACTGGGATCCTTCCCACATGAAAGCTAACTGTGGCTGGCTCTTTTCCGAGATTGGGGTCAAGAAAAAAGTATTTGGAAGATCAATCACTGATCAATTTCCTTAAGCCTGCTGTATTTTCTGCACCATTGATACCATGTCTGGAACAGCTGAAGCCACAGGTTGCACTACTTATTTTAGCCTCAGTAATCTACTGTCAGCCTCTATGAGCCATCTGCCTTTTTCATGGGCCAGATAGGGCTATTATACAGAGAATTTGTTGGCACCAACACTCCAGCCTTTAGCATATCTTTAATCAAAGCAGCAATCTGCTTTTGTCCACCAGGTATCCTATACTGTTTCTGATTAACAACTTAAGTGGGTTCAGGCAATTCTAATGGTTCCCATTTAGCACATCCAATCAATACTGGCCTAACGGAAGACTTACGTGCCTTCAGTTTTACAGTATCAGGTAGCGGGAATGTTACCCAATTAGACATAATATCCACACCAATAATACTTTCAGGTAAGGGAGATGCAACTACTTCATACAAGATCTGTTTAAATCTTCCAATTCTCATCCAGACTTTCACCTTAGTCCCATCAAATGTTGCAGCCCCATATCCCCCTAGTCTAACCTTAGCCCCTTCAAGATTTTATTGATAGATTTTGGGTCCAGGAGCCCCAAGAAAGTCTCTTCCCCACCCCCGGGCCATTTCACCCACACATGTGCAGATGGCCTCGGGTCCCCTGATGGGGGCTGGAACAAAAGACCCGGGCCCCCTCATCAATCCTTATCTTGATTGACCAGCTGAGCCTCAGCTTCAAATGGTCTCAGGTGGGACTTCTGTCATGGATTGAATTGTCTCCACCAAAAATATCTGTCAGCTTAGCAAGGCCATGATTCCCAGTATTGTATGATTGTCCACCATTTTATATGATTTCCCTATGTGTTGTAAATCCTATCACTATGATGTAATAAAATGGATTAGCAGCAGTTATATTGATGATGTCTACAAGATTAGATAGTGTCTTAAGCCAGTCTCTTTTGAGATATAAAAGAGAGAAGCGAGCAGAAAAGCAAGGGACCTCATACCACCAAGAAAGCAATGCCGGGAGCAGAGCGCATCCTTTGGACCTGAGGTTCCTGCGCAGAGAAGCTCTTAGACCAAGGGAAGATTGATGATGTGGACCTTCCTCCAGAGCCAACAGAGAAAGCATTCCCCTGGAGCCAACGCTCTGAATTTGGACTTGTAGTCTACTAGACTGTGAGAGAATAAATTTCTCTTTGTTATAAGCCATCTACTTGTTGTATTTCTGTTATAGCAGCACTAGATGACCAAGACAGACTTCCCATCATTAAATTCCTCCCTACTGTGGTGAATAGAACAGACTTGTCTAGGCCTCTCTAACGCTGAGGGACCAGCAGGAGTTTCCATTTGGTCTAGCCAACCTCTTTAGAATCTTTATCACAATTCCATCAGTGTCTGCCATATTCATCCCATTTCTTAGTAACCATTTAAAAATCTCCATCCTGCTGGGGTAAGTTCTTTTCCCATTGTCTCATCCTGTTGTTTAGGAATCACCCTTATGTTTCTTGCATCTGTAAGACCCATATGGGGAAGCTGTGCCAACAGATCCCACAAGGCTCATCAGATTGTTGCTTTGTTTCACAGTAGCAAGATTAGATGGGGTGCCTGTGTAGACAGGGTGCCTTGATTACCATGTCTACTATGACCTGTGTACAGGGCATACTCATCGGATGAATATCCTCATCATCATAAAGCCATTCGAGCATGGCCTGCATTACCAGCACATCAGCTGCTTCCTCTGGAGTGTTCCACTGGGTATTTAGAGGGGGAGACAGGCAGTTTCCCTTCTTAGGGTAAACAGTTCTCACTGCAAATTTCATCCAGTCTACCAGGGTGGTCATCCCAGGTTAACCTGCTGTGTACCTGGATCTTGAATCATCATCTGTGACTGTTCCATAGTGAGTTGTGGGTCTTGCATCAACCCAAACATACTCTTCCTTTCTGCAGCATTCAAAACTAAAGACACTGCCTCTGAATTAGTCACTCTCATGATCCATTTTAGTAACCATTCCTCAGGGAGCTGATGATACCAATCTACCAACTGAAGCAACTCCTTTACACTATATACCCTGATTTCAATAGTTTCTTGGTTTTGCCCATTCCCCTCCCGGACTATCTTCTTGGTGACCAGTGGTCATAGGGGCACTTCCTGTTGTTCTGACACAATTTTTCCTTCCTGGATTGGTCCTGAGACTAGTCATAGCTCCAACTGAACCAGATCTAGGCTTGGTTCAGTGCTAAAATCTGCCCCAAGATTCTTTTTTCCTGTCCTTGCAACTATTACTGATAACAGCAACCAAGGAATTGTATGTCTTGCCCTTTCCTTATCACTCTGTATTTCCTAATGCACCAAACTAGCCAATTCCTCAGGAGCTAGATCCACCACTAATTCCCATGAATAGCTTTTGCCTCAGGTAACTGATTGCAACATAACAACCGCTTCAATCCACGGGTGTTTTTTTTTTTTAATTTTATTTTTTTTTATTAAAAACTTTTTTTAATTGTACTTTATGAATGTTGTAAACAAATGAATGTTTACAGAACAAATAGTTTCTCATTAAACAGTTAGTACACATATTGTCCTATGACAATGGTTAACAACCCCACGACATGTCAACACTGTCCCTTCTCAATCTTGGGTTCCCTATTACCAGCTTTCCTGTGCCCTCCTGCCTTCTAGTCCTAGTCTCTGGACTGTTGTGGCCCATTAGTCTTGTTTTACGGGGCTGTCTAACCTTTGGCTGAACAGTGAACCTCGGGAGTGACTTCATTACTGGGCTAAAAGGGTGTCCGGGGGTCATACTCTTGGGGTTTCTTCAGTCTGTCAGGCCAGTAAGTCTGGTCTTTTTCTGTGAGTTAGAATTTTGTTCTACATTTTTCTCCAGCTCTGTCTGAGACCCTCTGTTGTGATCCCGGTCAGAGCAGCCAGTGGTGGTAGCCAGGCACCATCTAGTTGTACTGGACTCAGTCTGTTGAAGGCCATGGTAGTTGTGGTCTGTTAGTCCTTTGGACTAATCTTTTCCTTGTATCTTGTTTTCTTCATTCTCCCGTGCTCAATCTCAATCCATGGGTGTTTTTTATCTCATCTAGAAGCCAAAGGTTTCTGATTCTCCTGTTTATCCCCCTTTTTCTAAAACCACATATTCCAGTGAGTCTAGGCTATTGCAGCAAACCGCACCATTCTGAGACCAATTAAATGAATCATTTCATTTAGAAGGATCAGCAAAATGCTGGTTTCTATGAGGTGGAGGTTAAGGATATCCCAAATGTCCAACTTTTCCAAACAGCTATCCCACTCCATCATCTCTAACATCAACTACTTCTCCTCACCTCAGTACTCTCCCTCCTGTCTTTGGGTTCCATAATTCACTGCAATGTCTCACAGAACTCATGAACCATCAAGGAAATGGCTGATGCAGCTGTGGGGGCTGGCAAGTCCCAAACCTGTGGGTCAGGCATCAGGCTGGAGGATTCTCTTGACTCACATGGTTGCAGGGGCTAATGAACCCAAATAGGCAGGTCAGACAACAGGCTGCTGGCTCACAAGGCTGCAGAAGCTGCTGAATCAGGTTAGACAATAGGCTGCTGGCTCAAGTTCCAAGAACCAGAGGTCAGATGATGATAACAAGCCAGATGCAGGATCCAGAGCAAGAGAGAGAGCTTTGCCAGAGCATTCATATATATAGGTACTGGATACAGACCGTACCCTCAAGGAAACTACCCTTACTTGAGCAAGGCGGTGCCAGGGTGTGACTTGAATAAGGGTAGTAAGGGTGGTGACTTGAGTCATACCCTCTAGTAAGGTGATAACTCGAGATACATCCCACCCTCATCCTGCCTCACTAACATAACAGACAACTCACTCCCAAATGGGGCCATAACCACAGGCAGAGAGGCTAGAACTTACAACACATCACAAAATAGAGGATAATTACATCAGATCACAAAATGGAGTATGACTACATAATTATATAACTGCCAAACCACTGAAATCATGGCCCAACCAAGTTGACACGTAATCTTAATAATCATAGGTTCCATACACCTTATTTGCATTAGCAGCAAGCTGTCCAATCCCCTTGGTGGGCCACAAGCACCCCATTTGCACAGCATTGGGTGGGAATCACAAAAACTATGGCTAGAAGGGCCATATTAAGTAATTCACTGCACTGCACCAGGTATTTTATCCTTGGGGATCCCATGATCATTCGTCCACTGCCAAGGATCCCTATGGGTCAAAACACTGATTGCACCTCCACCCCTGCCAACCATGATTATAATTGCTGCCTCCTTGTCACTTGTAGGCAGTAGAAATGGTTCATGCACACAGCTGCTAACCAAAAGATTGGAGGTTCAAGTCCACCCAGAGGCACCTCTGAAGAAAAGCCTGGCAGTTTACTTCCAAAAAACCAGCCCTTGGAAACCCTATGGAACACAGTACTACTCTGACATGCATGGGGTTGCCATGAGTCAGAGTAGACTTGATGGTAACTGCTGGTGGTGGTGGTGGTGTCTCTGGTAGTTAAGCCCTACTATTGTACGATTTCATCATTTCTGTTGAAATCAGTGTGTCCATTTCAATGGTGTCATCTCTCATCTTCATCACTGTCTAAGTCTCCTATGACTGCTGTAACAAAATATCACAAACTGGGAGTCCAAAATCAGGGTGTCAGTCATGCTGATTCCTTCTGAGGGCTCTGAGGGAGAATCTGTTCCATGCCTCTCTCCTAGCTTCTGGTGATGGCCAGTGATCCTTGGTGTTCTTTGGCTTGTAGATGGATCTTCACATGGCCATCTTTCCTCTGTCTTTTCTTCTCTTTTATAAAAACAATGCTCAGGTGGGATTAGGACCCACCATACACCACTAAAGGAGCCCTGGTGGCACAGTGGTTAAATGCTCAGCTGCTAACCAAAAGGTTGGCGGTTCAAACCCACTAGACACTTTGCGAGAGAAAGATATGTCAGTCTGCTTCTGTAAAGATGTACAGCCTTGGAAATCCTGTGAGACAGCTCTACTCTGTCCTATGAGGTCACTATGCATTGGAATCTACTTGACGGCAATGGGTTTTTTTCTTCCCCAGTATGAGCTCATATTAATTCAACTGATCACATCTTCAAAGATCTTATTTCCAAACAAGGTCATGCCCACAGGTATAGGGGCTACAACATCAACATTATCTTTTTGGAGGACACAATTTAATCCATAACAGATAGCTCTTGGAAGCCTGAAAAATGAGCCTGTACTTGCACAACCCAGAGAGTGAATACCTCCTTAAATCTTGTCCTGTAGGCTCCTTAATTGCCTCCTTTCTAGTCCCAGCCCTGGGATTCAGGAGAAAATGGATAGAGCTGGATCCAGAGGGCACTGGGTCAAGTGAGATGAAATATAAAGTTGGTTAAGAAAATATTGACATGCAAGGTGTCTTAGTTTCTTAGTGCTGCTGTAACAGAAATACCACAGGTGGGTGACTTTAGCGAATAGAAATTTATTTTCTCACAATTCAGGAGGCTAGAAGTCTGAATTCAGAGCTCTGCCTCTAGGGGAAAGCTTTCTCTGTTCTCTCTGGGGGAAAATGCTTGTCTCTGCTTCTCTATCGTTCTTCTAAACGTTCCTTGGAAATCTCCGAGTGGTATCTATCTTTCTCCCATTTGTACTTGCTTGCTTCTGTGCCCAGTCTGCTCCTTTTATAATCTCAAAAGTGATTGGTTTAAGACACACCCTACACGGATATGATCTCATTAACATAACAAAGAAATCCCTATTCTCAAATGAGATTCTATCCACAGGTATGATGTTGTATACCAACTCATAGATGCCAATTCTGACTCATAGAGACTCTATTGAACAGAGTAGAACTGCCACATAGGGTTTCCAAGGCTGTAATATTTACAGGAGCAGATTGCTAGGTCTTCTCCCCTACGGAGGGGCTGGTGGGTTCAAACAGCTGACCTTTTGATTAGCAGTCAAGTGCTTAAGCCCTGTGCCACCAGGGCTCCTTATCCACAGGTATAGGGATTAGGATTCTGTATTGCAGTGTAGGGAATCATCTAAATTTCCAAGGAATATTGAATATACCATGGACTGCCAGAAGAACGAACAAATCTGTCTTGAAAGAAAGTACAGCCAGAGTTCTCCTTAGAAGCAAGGATAAGGAGACTTTGTCTCACATACTGTAGACATTGTCTTAGGCTGGGTTCTCTAGAGAAGTAAAACCAGTGAAGCATATAAATATCTATATAAAAAGATCTATATCAAGGAAATGGCTCACATGGTTGTAGAGGCTGGAATGTCCCAAATCTGTAGGCCAGGCTGGAGGCTTCTCCTGATTCATGTGGTTGCAGGGGCTGGCAAACTCAAGATTGGCAGGTCAGACAGCAGGGCTCTTGCTCACAGGCTGCAAAGACCAACAAATCCCAAGATTGGCAGGCAAGACCCCAGGTAAGCTGCTATCTCAAGTCCCAAGAACCAGAGGTCAGACGAACAGGAGCCAGTTGCAGGATCCAGAGCAAGGAAAAGCCCAGGAGCCTTGTCAAAGAGTCCACCTATATTCAATGCAGGCCACACCCCCAAGGAAGCTCCCTTTCAGCTGATTGGCTGTTCACAGTAGATCCCATCATGGAGGTGATCACATTATATCAAATCTCATAATGGAAGTGATTGCATCATACGGCTGCCAAACTACATCGGAACTGCCAAACCACTGAGAATCATGACCCAGCCAAGTTGACGCACAACCTTAAGAATCACAGACATGTTATTGGGAGGGACCAGTCCCCGGAGAAGGACATGATGCTTGCTAAAGTAGAGGGTCAGCAAAAAAGAGGAAGACCCTCAGTTAGATGAATTGACACAATGGCTGCCACAATGGGCTTAAGTACAGCAATGATCGTGAGGACAGCCGAGAATTGGGCAGTGTTTCATTCTGTTGTACGTGGGGTCGCTAAGAGTTGGAACCGACTCAATGGCATTTAACAACAACAAGAATCAGGATCAGCACAAAGCTAGTTCCTAGGAGGTGGAAGTCAGGCATACTTCCTGTATGTAAAAATGGCATGGCGGTGGCAGCAGCAGCAGCATCCAACCTCCTCATATAAGTTCACGATGGAGAGAATCATCAGCATCAACAACCCAAAGCTGATTCTTACGAGGCAAAGGTCAGACATACGTCCTCCCTCCAATGTTTTTACCAATTCTAACACCAGCCATCCCTCCTACAGCACTCTCTACTCCTCTGCTGGATTAGATAATTAATTGCTGTGACCACACAGAACTCATAGGCCATACCCAGGATTATGGGGTCTATTACAGTTTACAATTCAGGATCAGAAATGACTCAGGATACAGTTCTTCATTCAGGACAGCTACTCAGTCATGCCCGCAGACAGGCCTTTTTGTGGCCCTCAACCCCTTGGCCCGGCCTCTGCCCTGCTCGGGCGAGTATTACAAAGCTCTTTTTCAGCTCTGCCAGTAAGTGCCCAGAGGCACCCCGGTCCACCAGCAAGCCTCCTGCCCAAAGGCACTCAGCTTTCTTGCTCCATGTGCCAGGAAGCCCACCATGCCATCTTCTGCCAGTCTTCTAGTTCTGCTGCCTCTGTTGCCACTATTTCTCTGTTGCTGCTTCTCACCGTCTCTCACTATTTCCGGTTACAGCTCTCTCTCACCGTCTCCTGGCTCTAAGAGCTTTTCAGCACAGGGATCCTGAATCCAAAGGACACACTCCACTCCTAGCTGTTCTTTCTTGGTAGTAGTGAGATCTCCCCTTTTTGCTTCTGGGATGGCTCATTTTAAGCCTAGCAGGATGGCAGAACTGACCAACCCCCTCCTTAGGGTTCCATACACTTTATTTGCATGGTCCCACCCCCACAAGGGTGCCTGACCTTATTTGTATTAATAGCAAGCTGTCCAATTCCCTTGGTAGGCCACAAGCACCTCATTTGCATAGTCCCACCCAGTCATTTGGTGGGAGTTACAAGACCATGGTGAAAAAGGCCATATAAAAGCGATCCATCACACTGCATCCACTGTCCAAATTTTTCACCAATTCTGACACCATCTGTCCCGTCCCCCACACCCACTGGCACTCTCTACTTCTCTGCTGGGTTCAATAATTCATTGCAATGGCCACACAGAAGTCACAGATCATACTCACAGTTATGTGGTTTATTTGGGAAGTAATGAGTTACAACTAGGCATCAGGATCAGGAAGCATGTAGCCAAAGTCTGGAAGCCTCCCCCAAATTGGAGAGCACATCCCTTCCTTCTTCAGTGCAGGACAGCTCTCTCAACTCCTTTTGGCCATGCAAGCAGGCAGGCCCTTCTCTTGACTGTACATGGCCCCTCTCAGTCTCCTCAGGACAGGCCTCTTCTCAGCCGTGCACACCCCCTCTCAGCCATGCAGGCCTCTCTGCCTTCAGGCTCCCCGCCATCAGCCTCTCCATTGCTAACTGGACCAGCTCATAGCCAGTGTAACAGTTTGCCTGGCTTTTGCTCTCCCAACAGCAATTTTCTGCTGTTACCGCTGGCTCTGCCACAGGGCCCCTTCTGGGCTCCTCACCATCTTCAGTGTTACAGCCTTTGACCCATGTTACAGTTCTTTTAAGAGGGTCCTTGCTTCCAATCTCTCTGTTTCTTCTCTCTTTTTTTCCTCTAAAAAAACTTATGGGGTTGGCTACTTATATAAGCAGATTCCTTGTCAATTTTGAGGCATGGCTCTCCTAGCAGGACCATGAACTGACCAATCCCCTCAGTGGACTGCAAGTTACTCACTTTGCATAGTAAACTGACCAATCCCTGCAAGGTGTGTAAAATAAGCCAATCACAGGGCAGACTGCAGCCCAAGGCTAGACAAAAATATCAAACCATCAAATTGTTTGCAGCTTACCCAGGAAATGTCAATCAACCTGTACAACAGTAACAAACCCTTTGGGATAGAAAACAACATGGGAGCCCCCACTCCAAGTTGCTTCTCCAAAGAACTAGGGCAAAGGTAACTCCTCAGGGCTTAGGGGGAGAATCTCTCAAGCTGTTTTTCCAAAGAACCAAGGCAAAAGGCCAAATAAAGGAACTCATTTCGCCACAGATTCCAACAAATATTTTGGGGGGACACAAGTCAATCTATAACAAGAGCCCTCCTGTATGATACAGGATTGTTCACCTTGGCAAGGACCCCAGGTGAGTGTGAATATGCTGCTGAGGTGGCACTTGGAAACTTGGAAAATGATGACATTCACTAAATAAGGTAGAAACAAAAGAACTAACATTGAAGATAATGCAGGAAAGGATTCAAAGGCCCCCCGGCAGTGGGTATGCTAGCATCTTAAAGCAACACACATTTACTATCTCACAATTTATGTTGGTCGGAAGCCTGAGCACAGCTTAGCTGGATTCTCTTCTTCAAGTTCTGCCCAGGCTGCAGTCCAGAGTTTGGCTGGGGCTGCAGTCTCATCAGAGGCTCGACCAAGGAAATATTCACTTTCAGCCTCCTCCACTTTGTTGGCAAAATTTATTTCCTTGTGGCTGTATGACAGAGGGTCCCATCTTTTTGCTTACTATTGGCTAGAGGCCACTCGCAGTTACTTGCCACGGAGGCTTTCTCAACATGGCTGCAAGCCAATAAGGAGAATGTCTTGTCCCAATCTGCTAAGACAGCTTCTTATATAATATAACCTAATCAAGAGAGTAACATCCTGTTATGAATTGAATTTTATCTCCCAAAAATATATATTGAATTCCTAACCCCTGTACTTGTGAGTGTAACTTTGTTTGGAAATGGGTCTTTGAAGATGTTATCAGTTCATACGAGGTCACAGTGAAGTAGTAGTTGTTGTTGGGTGCCATCAAGTCAATTCTGACTCATAGCAACCCCATATGACAGAGTAGAACTGTCCTATAGGGTTTTCTTGGCTGTAATCTTTACAAAAGCAGATTACCAAGTCTTTCTCCTGAAGAGCCGCTGGGTGGGTTTGAACCACCAATCTTTCATGAGCACTTAACTGTTGCACCACCAGGGCTGTTTATACTGAAGTAGAGTGTGTCCTAATCCAATATGAGTGGTGTCCTTATAAAAGAAGAGAAGAGACACAGAGGAAAGATGGTCATGTGAAGATGGAAGCAGAGATCAGGAACACCAAGGATCACTGACCATCCCCAGAAGCTAGGAGAAAGGCATGAAACCGATTTTCCCTCAGAGCCCACAGGAGGCATCAACATGGCTGACACTCTGATTTTGGACTTCTAGTCTCCAGAACTGTGAGACAATAAATTTGTGTTCTTATAAGCCACCCAGTTTGTGATACTTTATTATGGCAGCCCTAGGAAACTAATATATGTCCCATCAACTTTGCCATATTATATTGCAACCCATGGGTCCCACCTACACTCAAGAAGACAGGATTCCACAAAGGTGTGGACGCCAGGAGGTGGGAGATCATTGGATGTCTCCTTAGGGTCTTTCTGCCACTGGGATGGATTTGGAAATGCAATGGGGTTAGGGATATGGAGTTGAATCTGAGTTGTTGAGAGTTTATATTAGTTATATATTCCTGTGTAAAAATTTACCCCAAAACTTAGCAGCATAAAACAAGTTATTATCACACACAGTATCTAGAGTCAGGAATCTAGGAGTGGCTTGGTTGGGTGGTTCTGGCTCATGATCCCACATGAGGTTACAGTCAAGATGTCAGCCAGGCTACAGGCATCTGAAGGCTTGACTGGGGCTGGAGGATCTGCTTCCAAGATGGCTCCGTCACATGGCTGTTGGCTGGAGACGTCAGTTCTTACCACTTGGGCCTCTCCATAGGCTGCCTGAGTGTCCTCATGACAAGTGGCTGACTTCCCCCAGAGCAAGTGATTCAGAGAGAGAGCAATAAGAAAGCCACAATGTCTTGTATGACCTCGTCACTTCTTTCATACTCTATTAGTTAAAAGAGTCACTAAATCCAGCCTATATTCAAGAGGAGGGAATTAAGCTTCACCTTTTGGAGGAAGGAGTATCAAAGTACTTGTGAACATTTTTTAAAATGACCACACAGTTGATGGGCTGGCTGTTGGAGGTTGGACTGGTGGAGGTTGAGGTGTTTAGGATTTTTATTTTCATTGTTGGGTTGGTGTTATTACACTTGACTTAGTGGAAGTAATGAGAGGCACAGTCATGGAGTTTTGGAATCATAGCATTGGTGGGTTTGATGATTAGGATTTTGGTGTGGTTAGGTAGTGTTGGTATGTATTACTGTTGTTGGGCTAGTGGGCAGTGAAGGTAGATTAAGGGTAGAGTAGGGGTGTGGTTGGGGAGTGTGGTGCTTAAAAGTCATAACTGTGGGTCATGTAAGAGTATGGGTTATGATGGAGCTAAGAAGCCCTGGTGGCAGAACAGTTAAATGCTCGGCTGCTAACCAAAAGGTTGGTAATTCAAACCCACCCAGAGATTCCATGGGAGAAAGACCTGGCAATCTGCTTCAGTAAAGATTACAGCCTAGAAAACCATACGGGGCAGTTCTACTGTATCACATGGGGATGATATTTATCAAAAATCAACTCGACAGCAACTAACAATGAAAACATGGTGGAGACGGAGTGGGAAGTTTAGTGGGATGCTGGGGTTTGGGGTTGGATTTTTGTGTATAGTTCTAACTGAGGTTGCATTGTTTGGCATAGGGGGGTGTAGTGTCATGGAGTTGTTGGTTGATGGAATCATGGAAGTGGTTAGGGTAGTCATGAGAGCTGAATCCATCATTGAGGTGGAGGTTGAAATGGCTGGGGTTGGGGTTGGGTAATAAGAATCCAAGTGGATTCATTTGGTGGGGTCAGTTGGGGTGACTGGCTTGGTGTTGGATCTTTAGATTTGGAGATGGGTTGGGGATCGACAGCTGGTGATGGGACAGCAGGAATTGGGCTAATGAGAGCTTATGGAGTTGTTTGGTTGGGATTGGCTTTGGATAGTTGGGTTTGGTGTGACTGGTGTTGGGAATGGAGTAAACTGGGCAGGTATTGGGGAGTTCTGATTAAATTAGTGATTATAACTAGTAACGTAGCTGGGGCTGGAGGTGGATGAAAACTTTTCTCCACCTTGAGCCTCACCTCTCCCTCCCCCACCCAGCCTAAGATCATAGCAAACATCACACACGCAGCTCACACATCTTTATTGGCCCAGATGTGAGATTTCCAAACAGGCTGTCCCTGTCCTGCACCAGCTGTAGATCCTCACCCTGGTTCCTGAGGGAGACCAGCTCCCTGGTGAAAGGGGTCAGAAGTCAGTAGAAGTTGTAGGTGCCCTGGAGCTCTCAGTCTGGATGGAGAGGGAGCCACACTTGTGCCCTGAGTCCTTTCCCCCTAACCCTCTGCACCTGCGCCTAAGACCTTGCCCAGCCTGGAACAGGGAGGCCACGTCCAGCAATGCATCCTCAATGTGCTGCCCCAGCCGGTGGGCATCCTGGAAGAAGAAACATATCAGGTCCAGGGGAAGCTGGGAGAGTGACTCCTGAGGGCTGAGAAACAAGAGGGTAGGGTATTCCTGACTCCTGGGTCTGAGGGAGAAGGGTGGGAGTTTATGTCCAAGTTTATCTCACCGTTTTCGTGCTTGATTTTTTGCTAGAGATGTGAAAGGTGATCACGTTATCCCCCATGAAGACATAAGAAACACCATAACCATGGTCATCAGCCTGGAGTGGGAAAGAGTGATGGGAACAAAATAGCCCTCAGCACCACCACCACCCCCCACAATGCGGGAGTCCAGGCCCCCGGCCCTCTCCTACCCCAAGACCCAGGAGTCTGGACCCCTAGCCCCCTCTTCCCTCAGACCCCCAGCCCCTATTCCCTCAGACCCAGTTTCCAGGGCCCCAGCTCCACTCACAGGCCCGAATCCACCCCCAGAGGAAACATAGTCGGGGTAATTGTGGATGTCAAACAGGTGCATTTGCTGAACAGGGATCTGGCTGGTGGCCAGCTGCCACTGCTCTGAGTGAACCTGAGGGACAAGAGAAGGTCACATGAAAGAGAAATGGACCCGCAGGCATGCTCTCATTTGGCTCAACCCCATACTATGTACCCCTTGCCCTTTCTAACCTCCTCTGACTCTGGTAATTTCCTCTAAATTGGCCCTCTTTCACGCCTCTGCCTCTCTCCTCCCTGACCACGCCCCTCCCCCCTTCCCTTCTCTTGCTCCCTTTTCCCTAACCCTTTCCTTTGTGGACACCTCCCTTTTCCAATATCTCCTTCCTTGCCCAAAAGTCCCTCCCCTCTCCCATGCCTCCTAGCTTCCTTCTCTGACTCTTTCCCACACCGCAACCTGGGCCAGGAAAGGCGACTGCAGACGGAGGAACCGGGACACGATGTATAGTGCGAAGAGGTGCCGGTCGACTCCCTGCCCACTCATTGCTGCCTTCAGCAGGGCCTGATGCTTGTCCACCGCCACGCGGAACAGGGCGAGGCACTGAGGGTCCTGGGGTCCACGGGGAGATCACAGGTCATGCAGAGACAGGAAGTGGGCTGCTGGAGCCTGTCTCACACCTGTCCTCAACCCAGCCTCCTGCAACATCCCTGCAAGGGATGTCAACCCCATTGGACAGAGGGGAAACTGAGGTCCAGATAAAGGAAGCTAATTTTCTCAGGGCCACACAGTGAGATAGAACTGGGGGTGGGTCCCCAGGCCTGTCTGACCCCAGGGCCCAAACTTCTTCCATTGAACCACAATAGCTCATAGAGAGGGGGGAGAAGGAGTAGAGGTGCCTGAGGGGGAGGGATTCAGGTGTGGGGGAGGTCCTGAGCAGAAACGTTATAGGGGACATGAGGAGTGGTGCAAAAGGAGGTCACAAGCAAACCAGTCGAGTCGATTGTGACTCATAGTGACCCTATAGGACAGAGTAGAACTGCCCCATAGGGTTTCCAAGGAGCGGCTGGTAGATTCGAACCAGGAGGTCACACAGAAGCTTAGTATTCAAAGAGTACTACATTGTGGAAACAGCTCCTTCAGTGCCCCCCACCACATGCTGTATAAAAACCAGTTGCCATCGATTCCATTGTGACTCACGGCAACCCTATGTGTGTCAGAGTAGAACTGTTGTCCATAGGGTTTTCTATGGCTGATTTTTAGGAAGTACATCACCAGGTCTTTCTTCCTAGGTACCTTTGGGTGGACTCAAACCTCCAATCTTTCTGTTAGCGGCTGAGCGCATTAACCGTTTGCCCCATCCAGGGACTCTCATGCCCTATGCTACCTCCACTAAAGCCCATATCACACTATACTGGAATATCGTCTCCCCCCATTAGACAGTGAGCTCCTTGAAGTTCATTCCCTTGTCCCTAGTGCCCATCATGGGCATGGCACTCAGTAGGTGCTCCATAAGCACTTGCAAATATATGCATGAGTAAATGTAAATGACCGAAGCCTCTAGTGAGGCCCACACCCACTGTCTTCTCGTCATCCTCCATGGCTTTCACAAAGTTGCAGGCCTCCCTCGTACAAGACCGCACCGTCTCCGTCCGGCCTTCCAAGAACAAGCGAGTCATGACCGACTCGTAAGTCAGGCAGAATTGACCCCTGTCCTAGGGGACAAGGAGGAAAGAAGCCTGTCAGCGGGGCTCAGGAAATCTTCATAGATGTGAACCACATCTGTTTGGAGCTCCAGCCTCCTCCCACCCAGGAGTGTGTGGTCGGGAGAGAGAATCAAGATGGCGGCCCACAATGTCAACCACCAAGAGAAGTCATTAGATGTTGGTGAGGGAGCTGAAGAGGCAGGTCTTGGGAGCCCAGGGATCCTAAAAGGGGCCTGGGGAACCACACTGACCCAGAAGTGGGCCAGCTGCAAGGCCATCTGGATGAAGCTGTCTGGAGAGAGATGGCAGCGTTTGATGAAGCTTTTGCCAAAGTGGGAGAAGGGGAAGACGTGGCAGTCGATGTTTCCAGACAAGGCCTTTGCTCCCCTCAGGGCTAGAGAGATGGATGGATGGATCTACCAGAGAAGGAGGGAGGGCAGAACTGTGAGTATTAAGGGTGACGGTAGGGTTAGAGATGAGAATAGGGCTGGAAGTGGAGACTGGGATGGAGTTAGAGTTGGGGTAGAATTCAGAAGTAGGGACAAAGAAGAGGATGGAACAGAGGGGCTAGGTTAAAGATGGGAATAGTGATAGGGATGGCAGTGAAGATCAGAATGGGATTGGGGTTGGGCTACAACTGAAGTGGGCTTGGGAATGGGGTTGGAGATGGGATTGAAATTGTCTTGGAAATGGGGCTAGGGATGGGACTGGGGATAGGGTTGGGTATGGAGATTGAGTTGCAGTGGGGAATGGATGGAATTGGGGTGGCAGATGAGATTGAATTTAGGTATAGTGGGATTTGGGATGGAGAAGAATTTGGAGTGGGGATGGAGATGTGGTTGGAGTTGGGACGGGACTGAGGTTGAGTTTGAGATTGGGCATGGAGATGGATTTGGGAAAGGGGTTAAGGATGGGGTTGAAGGTGGGAATGGGGTTAGGGTTGGGGATGAGGATGGAAATGGGGTTAGGGATGAGGTTGGATTTAGGTTGAGTTTGGGTTGGGTTGGGAGTGGGTGTGGGTTGGGAATGAGGTTGGTGTTAGGAATGGGGCTAATTTTGAGGTTAAGATTGGGGATGGGGATGACTTTGAAGTTGAGGCTAGGATTTATGAGACATAGAAGAGAGACCTGGAGACCTGGCCTCACCTTATCTGGAAGGTCCCAGTAGAGCCGCTGGGGCTGGGGCAGTGTGGGGTCAGGATGTCCCTTGCAGTGGCCATCTGCTGAGTAGCCCAGCTGAAAGCATTCTGTGGCTAGAGTGAACTGTGTACAAACGGAGGTAGTCAGAGTTCCTTCCTCTCTCTGGATCAGGGGACATCTAACCAGGGTCCTGTTTTCATAACTCCCTTTTGGGGAAGGGGGGCGGTCCCTGAGAAACAGAAAACTCTGGTGTTCACAGACGGGTTCTCTGGTTCATGGTGATGGAGAGCAGGACTAATACTCAGATGGTACCTACTTACCCAGGAACATTACCATGACCCTGTACTTCTGACCGATAGATAAAGACTCATCACCTGGCTGCACCAGCCCTCCCAAGGACCATCCTATGATCCTGGGACTGAAAGGGTAGAGCCAGCATAGCATGGGCTTCTGGGGCACCAGCATCCATTCTGATTGCTTGGTACCCATACCCTGCTAGTCGTTCAATTTTTTTAAATCCACCTTGACTGAGCACCTGCTCCCGGCCAGCAGTCTCTGTTCACATTTCCACTTAATTCTCAAACAACTCTAGGAAAAGGGATTAATATCCCCCTTTAAAAATATATTGGGAGAAAAATACAAATAAAAACCACAATGAGATACCTTTTCACTCCCACTAGAACGGATATGATTAGAAAAATGGAAACCAACAGGTGTTGGTGAGGATGTGGAGAAACTGGAACCCTCATCCACTGCTGGTAGAAGGGACAGATTACCCAATAAGCAAGGTACGCACGAGCTTACTTACTAATCTGTAGTGAAACCCATGTGAAATTGTGCACTACAGATTAGTAAGTAAACACCAGCAAGCCTGTTCATACCTTGCTTACTGGTTAGTCTGCCCCTGGCTGGTAGCAATGTAAAATGGTGCAGCCGCTGTGGAAAACAGTTTGGTAGTTCCTCAAAAAGTGAAACAGAATTACCCTATGACCTAGCAGTTTCATTCCTAAGAATATACCCGAAAAATCTGAAAGCAGGAACACAAACAGATACTTGTACACCAATCTTCACTGCCAAAATAGCCAAAAGGTGGAAACAACCTAGATGTCCATGAACAGATGAATGGATAAACAAAATACCGTCAGTCCAGACAATGAAAAGCATTCAGCCCTAAAGAGAAATGAAGTTCTGATACATGCTACCACATGGAGGAACCATGAAAACATGAAGTGAAATAAGTGAAAACATCAAGTGGAATAAGTCACAAAAGGACAAATATTGTCAGATCCCACTTATATGAAATATCTAGAATAGACAAATGCCTAGAGATGAAACTTTATTAGTGGTTACCAGGGGCAGGTAGGAGGAGAAAAGGAAGAGCTACTGCTTAGGGGGACTGAGTCTCGTTGTTGTTATTAGTTGCTGTTGAGTGGATTCCAACTCATGGCAACCCTGTGTGTGCAGAGTAGAACTGCTCCATAGGGTTTTCAAGGCTGTGACGTTTTGGATGCAGATAGCCAGGCCTGTCTTCCAAGGTGCCTCTAGGGGTCGAGTGCTTAACCATCTGTGCCACCCAGGAACTCCAAGCCTCTGTTAAGGCTGATTAAAAAAAACTTGGCAACAGATAATGATAATGGCTACACAACATAATGAATGTAATTAATGTCACTGAATTGTCCACATAAAAAAGGTTAAAATGGCAAATGTTTTGTTATATATATTTTTAACACAATTTTAAAAAAACCTGGCAGCTTTGCATTTTTCCCCATAGAAAATTATCAGGGTAAGGGAACAACCAGAACACAGTTAAAGAGAACGTTGACACAATGTGAAAAATGTAACAAACGTCATGGAACAATTTTTATAGAAACTGCCAAATGGGAACCTAACTTACTCTGTAAACTTTTAATAAAAACAAAATAAAGTGTTATTAAAAAGAAAAAGAGAGTTGTAAGGGTGACTCTGGGCAAATCAATTCCCTTTGCTGAGCCCCAATTTTCCCAGTTGTCAAAGGCAAGTCATCATCCCAGACCCCCTTCTCTGCTAAGTGACCCTGGGCTGGTCTCTCTCTCTGAGCCTGAGTTTCTCCTCTGATCCTGAGGCCCTGGAGAGGAAGGTCTTTGGGAACGGGGGTGGGGTCCCCTACCTCCCACATGTGTCCTGAGACGGGGCAGTCTGCCCATGAATGCTCCACGCTGAGGCCCAGCTTCCCATTGGAGAAGACGATTAAGGTGAAGGATTTGTCAAACCAGCTGTGGGAGAGAGTTCAGAGGGGTCAACAAGAAGCAGGGGCCTGGGGGATGGAATTTGGGGTGTTCTCTGTGGGACTTGAGGGAGAGGTTCAGGGTGGCAAGGTCTGGAAATCGGGGCTCAGGTCCTGGTATGAGCGTCTCTAGGAGGACTGGGGGGTCTCTAGAGGGTGGTTCTGGAATGTCTCTGAGTTGTGTCTAGAATTTGGGGATATTTGGGAACTTGCTGTGGAAGGGTCAAGGATGGCCTTGGGCTTGTGGAGGATGCTGGGAAGTTAGGGGAACTCCCTTGGGAGCATAGAAAAGCAGAAGATGTCTAGTGGGCATTTAGGAAGTTATCTGAGGATCTCTAGGTATGGGGGTTCTAGGTCTGGGGTTCTGGGCTTGGGGTGCCTGGGTCTGGGATTTCAGCCTGGGAATAAAGGCACTGAGGTCTAGAGACTCAGTGTCTGCAGTTCTGAGTCTGGGGTCCAGTGGCCTTCATATTGGGTCCCTGGGCCTGGGTTATAAGTCTAGGGTCCCCAGATCCAGGAGTTCTCTGGGCTTGGGCATCCTAGATCTGGAGTGTGGTGGTCCTCACACCTGGGGTCCCTTGGTCTCGGGTCCTGGATCTGGGGTCCCAGATCTAGGGGTTCTCTGGGTCTGGAGGTCCCAGGTCTGGGGTCAAGAGTTTGGCTGTCTTCTGTCTGGGGTTTCTGAGTCTGGGGTTATGGGCCTGGGGTCTCAGATATAGAGGTTGTTGGAGGCAGAGGTCCCCAGGTCTGAAGTGTGGATTTCCTGAGTTTGGAGTCCCCAGGTGTCACGTCTTTGGGTCTGGGGTCCTAGATCTGATACCAGCTCCTGGGGGTCCCAGGTCTGGGTGGGGTCCAAGTCTCCAGGGGTACTCACCGGTCATGACCCCGGCCAGCTAGCAGGGTGTGAGCATAGGCGTCCAACGAAGCTGCGGGGTCCTCCTTGGTGAGCCCTGCAGGCTCAGAGTCCAGGGACACAAAGAAAGCGGCCCCTTCCACGGCCTCCAGGGCTTCCGCGGCCTGCATCTTCATGGACCTCCGTAGCTGGGCCCACGTGCCCCTGCCGGGGTACCTGCCTGAGTCCAGCCTGGCCCTCGATCTGGCCTCGCCCCAAACCTGCCCTCTGCAGCCCCACTCGCTGGCTGGGGTCTCTGGAAGCCCCTGCTCTCTGACCCTCACCTGGGCGCTGTGGTCAGGGCAGCCAGGTGTTCCTCGTGGGGGCAGGCGGGGGAGGGGTCGTCCAGGATCCGCTGGAACTGTTGCTCCAGAGCCCGAGGGGAAAGCAGGCCATTTCGGGAGTGGGTTCCCACTCGGAAGAATCGGCCGCAGTGGAAGACAGCCACGTGTTGGCTGTCACAGCGGTGTTGGATGTGGTCTGCACCGGCAGAAGCGTGGAGGCGGGAAGGCCAGATGTATTATAAGAACAACAAACATTTATTATGTGAAGAAGCCCTGGTGGTGCTGTGGTTAAGTGCTCAGCTGCTAACTGAAATGTGGCAGCTGGAACTCACCAGCCGCTCTCTGGGAGAAAGATGTGGCAGTCTGCTTCCCTAAAGATTTACAGCCTCGGAAACCTTATGGGGCAGTTCTATCCTGTCCTATAGGGTCGCTATGAGTCAAAGTCGACTCGATGGCAATGGGTTTATGTGTTAGGCACTGTTCTAAACATTAATTTAATCCTCACAACTCTATGTACATTATTACTCCATTTTAAAAACTACTTGCAAAAACACTGAGAACAGGCAAATGTATAGAGGTCAGAGTTGAACAGTGGTTACCAGAGGCAGGAGGGAAGGGGAAAGAGAAAATCTTTGTTTAGCTAGCATTGAGTTTTTGTTTACGGGGATGGAAAATATAGCCATGGATGTTAGTGATGGTTGCACAACATGATTAACGTAATGGGTTTCACCGAATTGTAGAAGTGACAAATGCTGAATTGGCAAATATTGTGTTAACTATATTTTTACAACATTTAAAAAAAAAAAAAAGTTGCCCTCGAATTGATTCCAACTCATGGCGACCCCATGTGTAACTGTGCTCCACAGGGTTTTCAATGGCCGATTTTTCAGAAAAATATCACTAGGCCTTTCTTCCGAGGTACCTCTGGGTGGATTCAAACCGCCAATCTTTCAGTTAGTAGCTGAGTGCTTAACAGTTTGTGTCAACCAGGAACACCTGTCCCATTTTAGAAATGAGGAAAACTGAGGCTCAGAGAGAGTAATAACTTGCCCAAGGTCACACAGCTAGGAAAAGATGGAGCTGAGATTTGAACCCAGGTAGTAGAGTCATTGTTCAGCCTCTATCAATGGGGAAGCAGGACTGAGGGGGGAGGGAGGGGCTCTCACCTTTTTGGACCCCCGGAATGCGGGTGGTGTTGAATATTTTTTCATACTGGGCAGAGCACAGGGGGCGCATCTCCATCAGCAAAGTCTGCGGGAGGCGTGGGCTAGTGAGACGCGCCCAGGACCCACGTGGCCCCACCCCATCCCATAGCGCCCAGCTTACAGGCGGGATCTCCTGGCGGGTCAGGCGGTGGCGGTACAGAAGCAGCGCATGGACAGCATTCCCGGCACGAGCGGCCTGCAGCGGAGTGGGCGTGACGTACAGGAAGTCCTGGGGGTCAGCAGAGGAGAAGAGGACACGCCTGGGGTCAGGCTGGCTCCTGACCCCAACAGAGGGCAGGACGGTGAATCCCAACCTGTAGTCCCAGTTTCAGATCACTAACCATAAACCCCATGTTCTGCCCAGACCCCAGACCCCAGGCCTGGGGCACTAACGATAAGCTCCCCCCACCCCCACCCCACTCCAGCCCCCTACCCAGCTTCTCACCATCAGATAATAGTTGCTGTGGACCATCAGCGAGTTTCGGGAGCGCAAGTACACGAATTCTTCCCACCAGTCACTGACCTGGGGCGGGGTGGGGAGACACATGGCTGGGGCAGAGCTGGGGGGGGGTGGCTCCTCCTAGCAGTGGAAGACGGGAAGTGCAAGGGGCGAGCCCAAGAAAGGACGCCATGATCAGTAATTAGTTATTATTCTAGAAGTGCAAGAATGGATGGTGACAGGTTAGTTAAATCTAGCTAAATCTATGCTATGGAATACACGGCAGCTGCTAAAAGGAACAAGGTATATCTAGATGTTGTTGCTGTTGATGTAAGTTGCCGTCGAGTCAATTTCAACTCATAGTGACCTCATATGACAGAGTAGAACTGCCCCATAGATCTTCCTAGGCTGTAATCTTTACGGGAACAGATCGCCAGGTCTTTTTCCCACGGAGCCACCCAGTGGGTTAGAACCGCCAACCTTTCGGCTAGCAGTCGAGCGCTTAACCCAGCTAACCCATTGCTGTCGAGACGATTCAGACTCGTGGCGACCCTACTGGGCAGAGCAGAACTGCCCTATAGGGTTTTCAAGGAGCGCCTGGTGGATTCGAACTCCTGACCTTTTTTTTTTTTTGGTTAGCAGCCATAGCTCTTAACCACTATGCCACCAGGGTTTCCTTAACCCACCTAGATGGACTGAAAAGGAATGAGGAACATGACATAATGCTGACTGAAGAAAGCTGGGGGGGGGGGGGGTGCGAGGAGGACTCAGTGCATAGGGGATACTGAGCTTCTGTTAAGGGTGATGGTATAATTTGGGATCGGATAAGGGCAATGTTGAACAACATGATGAACGTAATTAATGTCACTGAACTGCACACGTGAAGATTGTTGAAATGGCAAATGTTTTGTTACCTATATATTTACCACAATGAAGAAGGTTAGTCACAGAACAAGATGTGTAAACTGATCCCATTTGATATTAAAAAATAATATTATACCAGTCTGAAAGGCTACATACTGTATGGTTCCAACTATATGACATTCTGGAAAAGGCAAAGCTATAGCAGAGCTTCTGGACTAAAATGGACTAGGAAGAAATTTCTGGCAATCTACCTCTGAAAATTGGCCGGTGAAAACCCTATGGATCACAACAGTCTGATCCGCAAAGGATCATGGGGATGATGCAGGACCGGGTAGCGTTTTGTTCTGGTGTGCACGGGTCAGCGTGAGTTGGGGGTAGCTAACAACAATAGAGACAGTAAGATCAGTAGTTGCCAGGGTTTCAGGGGGCTGGGAAGGAGTGAATATGTGAGCACAGGGCAGTTTTAGGGCAGTGAAACTATTCTGCATGATACAGGCAGTTGCCTGGTTACCAATGAGTCTGTCTTTAAGTCGAATTTGTAGGTAAGTCAGAACAGGTAAATACGGTTCTTATTTAGCTTCAGTTAGTCAAATGTTTGTTTTAGTATAATAGTATATATTTTACTTTCCTATGCATATGAAACACTTCCAAACTGCGCCATGTTTTCACGAGCATCACAAAGTAGTGGGTGTGTTCATTATTACAAACCATTGTATGTATTTAACTCAAATTTTTAATAAATAGGCTTTATGGTAGTCCATTCTTGAGTACGAGTTATCCACAAGTCAGCTGTTCCTAACCTGAGGACTGCCTGTACTGTAATGCAGAACCCAGGTCCCAGCTGTAATGACATGCCCACGTCTCAGGCTTTGCCCTCAAGCTCAGGTATTCTCAGTCCTGCCCACAGCCCAAGCTCCGCCCCCATGATATGCCCACAACTCATGCCCTGCCCCCATACTCCAATATTCTGCCACATGTCACGACCCATTTATCAAAACACACAGGACTGTACAACACAAAGAGTGAAACCCAATGTCGACTCTGGACCCTAGTTAATAATAATGGATCAATACTGGTTCATCAGTTATAACAAAAGTACCACATGGATGCCTGTTAATAGGAGAAGCAGTGTGCAGGGGGAAGAGGGGTCATATGGACAGACCCAAAAGCCCTGATTTGGGAGAATCCTTGCCTCTCTCTGTGCCTCAGTTTCCCTAGGAACAATCAAGGACCTAGCTACTGAATTCAGAATAGAAGCCCATAGGGTGACCATGTCCTTGAGCCGAGAGAGAAGCAAGCAAGAACGATTCTGGGGCGGGCCTTGGATTGTTGGCAAGCCAGGGGAGGGGCTGAAATGTGGACGGGTCCTGGAATTCTGGTTGAAAACATTGCAGAACATGGTGGACAGGGCCACGCATATGGGTGTGTCCTGGAGGGTGGATCAGATGATAGGAGGGCTCAGATATTGAAATATGGAGGGGGCTCAAAAGATTGGAGTATCCAAGAGAGGGACTTAGACTATTGGAACATGGGGGCACGACTCAGAACACTGGACAGTCAGGAGGCGGAGCTCAGAACATTGGACGATAGGAGGTGGGGTTTGGAATGTTGGAACATAGGAGGGGCTCAGAATGTTGGAGTGTGGGGGCGGGCCCTGGCTGTGCCCGAGTCATAAGGGCCAACCCAAACCAAACCCACTGCGGTGGAGTCCATTCCGACTCATAGTGGCCCTATAGGACGGAGTAGAAATGCCCCCTAGGGTTTCCAAGGCTGTAAATCTTCATGGAAGCAGATTGCCAAATCTTTATCCTGGGAGCGGCTGGTAGGTTCGAACCACTGACCTTTCAGTTGGCAGCCAAGTGCTTTAATTACTGGGCCACCAGGCCTCCCTGTCATAAGGGCAGGACTCAAAATATTGGAATATGGGGGCGGGGCCTGGGTTGTGGGCGTGCCATAGGGCCGGGACTCAGAATATTGGAGCATGTGGGCTGGGGCTAAATTGCGGGCGTGTTGTGGGATCAGGGCCTGGGTTACGGGCATGTAATGGGGGGTGGTCAGCGTTGTGGGCATATTCTGGGGGAGGGGCTAAACTGTGGGCATGTTGTGGCGGCAGGGCCTGTGTTGAGTGTGTGTCACAGAGGGTAGGGCCTGTGTTTCCGACAAGCTGTGCGGGCGGGGCCTGTGTTGTGGGTGTGTCGTGGGGGTGGAGCCTTGTTGTGGGTGTGTCATGGGGTGTGGCCTGGGGTGTGGGCTGTCAAGGGGGAGACAATACTGGAGCATGTGGGTGGGGGCTGAATTGTGGGCATGTCATGGGGGCGCAGAACTCAGAATACTGGAGCGTGGGGAACCTGGCTGTGGGCATGTCCTGGGCTGGGATAGACCAGGCTTCCTTAGGAGGGCGGATCAGAACCTTAGCCTTCTTGATGGGGGGGAGAGAGGCCTAGGCGTGGGACTCACGTAATTGGACGCCCACCAAGACTTGAGCTGCAGGTACCACTGCAGTAGCGCCGCCTGCAGCCTTAGGAATTCCTGCGCTAGGCTCGCCGTCCGGTTGAAGTGTTCGTCAGAGAGGACCGGCCGGACGGACTCCAGGTACTGAAAGGGGCGGGGGCGGAGAAGAGCAGGTCACGCCCCGGCCCATCCTGGCTGCCTCCCGCCCCCACCCCGGGTGCCAGGCCCACCTTGCGGACAGTCTCCTGTACTGAGGGCACGGGCTGGCGGGGCAGGGAGCACTGGTAACTGAAGAGCATCGGGTGGCGGCCAGAGAAGATGCGGACCAGGGCCTGGAGGGAAAGGTCTGGGGTCCTCAAATCTAGAGTCACTGATCCCCTCATGGGGCCCCAAGATTATGGGGGCAACCTACAGAGAGAATGGGACAGAGACCCAAAGGGAAGGGCACAGAGACCAGGGTGGGGGTGGGGGACAGAGACCCAAACAGAGAGGGAAAGAGATTGGGGAAAGGTGAAAGGGACACAAAGAGAGGGGGAGACACACCCAGGGAGGGTGGGTGAGAGGTTAACAGACATCCAAAGAGAGAGGACAGAGACCCAGAGAGAGGGAGACAGAGACCCAGAGAGAGAGGGGGACAGAGATCCAGAGAGAGGGGGACAGAGAGCCATTAAGAGAGGGGGACAGAGACCCAGAGAGAGGGGGACAGAGATCCAGAGAGAGAGGGGGACAGAGATCCAGAGAGAGGGGGACAGAGAGTCATTAAGAGAGGGGGACAGAGACCCAGAGAGAGGGGGACAGAGACCCAGAGAGAGGGAGACAGAGACCCAGAGAGAGAGGGGAACAGAGACCCAGAGAGAGAGGGGGAAAGAGATCCAGAGAGAGGGGGACAGAGAGCCATTAAGAGAGGGGGACAGAGACCCAGAGAGAGGGGGACAGAGATCCAGAGAGAGAGGGGGACAGAGAGCCAGAGAGAGGGGAACAGAGACTCAGAGAGGGGGGACAAGGACCCAGAGAGAAGGAGACAGAGTTGGGTCCCTGGAGGGCCCGAGTGGGCTCTGTCCCCACATACCAGCCAGGTCTTGGTGGGTGAGGACATGGCGCCATGGGGCTCGAGGAGCCAGCCGTGGTAGGACAGAAGCAGCCTCAGGGCCACATGAAGTGTGAAGATCAAGGTTCCCCACAGACAGGAGGCGAACAGTGCGGCTGCCAGGGTCACCTGAAGCCCATGGTGCTGCCCACCCCTGGAGGGAGAGAGAGAGAGAGGCTGGGTCTGCGTCTTCTGGCCTCAGAACCCCCCTCCCGCCAGCCTTTCCAGCCCCTGCATTTCCTAATGTTCCATGGCCCTGGTCATTTGGTTGCTGGAGACAGATCTTATTGTGGAATTGCAATCAGCCAGAGAAGTTTCCTCATTTATAAAGTAGACGTGATCCCCCTGTCCCCCCAGGAATTATGGGGACCCCACCCCTAAAACCACTTTCTATGGAACTTAACCCAAAAACCAAACCCATTGCCATCGAGTCGATTCTAACTCATAGCGACCCTATAGGACAGAGTAGAACTGCCCCATAGAGATTCGAAGGCGTGCCTGGTGGATTCAAACTGCCATCTTTTGGTTAGCAGCCATAGCTCTTAACCACTGCACCACCAGGGTTTCCTCCATGGAACTTGGTAGGGGCTTAATAACTGGAAGCCATTGTTTCTATTGAAGGTCCCTGGGTGGTACAAATGGTTTGTGCTGGACTACTCACCTAAAGATTGGTGGTTCAAATCACACCAGCAGTACTGTGGAAGAAAAGCCTGGCAATCTGTTTCCATTAAGATCACAGCCAAGAAAACCCTATGGAGCAGTTCTACTCTATAACATATGGGGTCGCCATGAGTCAGAATCAACTTGACAGCAATGGGTATTATTTCTATCGGTATGTAGGGGTCACTTTGCCCTCCCAGGAAAACTATAAGACCATGGGTCTTAAAGTGTGGCCCTGGACCAGAATCATCAGCATCATCTGGGAACTTGTTGAGAATGCAAATTCCCAGGCCCCACCCCAGCCCTACCGAGCCAGAATTTCTTGGAGTGGGGCCAGACAAAGTATTTAGTAAGCTCTTGGTAAAACCAAACCAAACCCATTGCCACCGAGTCGATTCCGACTCATAGTGACCCTATGGGATAAACTGCCCCATAGGGTTTCCAAGGCTGTAAATCTTTACAGAAGCAAACTGCCACATCTTTCTCCAGTGGAGCAGCTGGTAGGTTCGAACCACCTTTTGGTTAGCAGCTAAGCACTTAACCACTGGGTCAGGGCTCCTGGTACTGTTCTGAAATATTCCATATGCATGATTTTGTTTAATTGGTCCAAGTACCCTAAGAAGCAATTATGATTTAGGCCCATTTGACAGATGAAGACACTGACACTTAGAAGGGTCAAGTCTCTTGCCTAAGACCATGAAACTGGAGAGGTAGGGCTCGTACTTCTTTTTCAGTATAGATAACTATATCTGGATATTTTCTCATTTGTCACCATCCCTCTTAGCAAGAGGCAGTTGGGATGGAAAAAATTTGCAGAGAGAAGAAAGGAAATCACCTCCTTTTTCTTGATGCTCTACCTTTATTGATCTGACCCAAATCCTCAGAGGTTACTTTTCTTTAGCAGGCCCACCACACTGACAAAGAAACTTATTAGGAGGAGGGAGGGGGTTTGGGGAGGTTAATGGGGTGAGGTAAAGACCTCACCAGTCTGGTAGCAACTCTTTGATCTTCTCCATGAGTCCTAGGGAAGGATCCAACTGCAGGAACCAGGAGAGCTGGATTGCGCCAAAGAGGAAAAGCCAGCTGAGGGGGCTGGCAGGGTACACACCGGTGAGAAAGTTGTTCTGCAGGGAGGAAGGACATCCGTTCAATCATTTCCCCTCCTCCAAGTACCTACTCTGTGCCATTCTCAAATATTTCTTGAGCACCCAGTGTGCACTGAGCCCTGAGCTTGGTGCTCAAGGTCCAGTGGGGAGCAGACAGATCTGAGCCCTGCCTTCAGGGAGCTCAGACCAGAGAGGACTGAATGGGACTGGCAGTAGCACAAGGCACAGGGGGAGCCCCATGGAGGCAGGTTACTCAGCCCAAGGGAGACAGAGGGCTCCCTGGAGGATGTGCCTGTAGGGCCTGAAGGCAAAACTGCCAAAAAGGCAATTGATCCCCTTACATAGCAGGCCTGGGAGAACTTCTAGAACTACTCGGCCGTGAGATGAATCAAAGTGTTGGGTCACTAAGCAGACTCCCAGGGAAGTGTGATAGAAATAACAACTAACATCTAGGGAGCGCTTACAGCATACCAGTCAGGCAGCCCTGGTGGTTAAGTACTCAGCTGCTAACCAAAAGATTAGCTGTTGGAACTCACCCAGCAGCTCCATGGGAGAAAGACCTGGCAATCTGCTTCTGTAAAGATTACAGCCTTGGAAACCTTATGGGGAAGTTCTACTCTGTCCTATAGGGTTGCTATGAGTGGGAATTGACTCAGTGGCAATGGGTTTAATGGGACATACCAGGCAGGGAGCTCTGGTGGTGCAACTGTTAAGCGCTCAGTTGCTAACCAAAAGGTTGGCGGTTGGAACCCACCCAGCAGCTCCTCGAGAGAAAGACCTGGCCGTCTGCTCCCATAAAGATTACAACCTAGGAAACCCTGAGGAGTAGTTCCACTCTTTCACGTGGGGCCACCATGAGTCGAAAATTGACTCAACGGCACACAACAACAACGTGCTCACAACAAAGACCAATGAAATTAGTGCACCCCAGTGAGGTGGTGATTCTTATCTTCCCCATCCTACAGATGAAGAAACTCAAGCAACAAGAGGTTGAAGAACTAGGCCAAGGTCACACAGCCAGGAAGTGGGATTGCCATGAGTTCGAGTCAACAGCAACTTTTTTTTTTTAATCATCACCCATGTGGGGAAACTGAGGCTCAGAGAAGGGCACTTGCCCAAGGTCACACAGCTAGTAAGTGGTGGAGCCAATATTCAAACTCAGCTCATAGTCGTTCAAGACCTCAGTTTGTTCACATACAGAGGACACAGGGAGCAGGGAGACTCTAAATGCAGAAGATTGTGCCAGAGTTCTAGAATCGGAGGCCCTGGGAGAGCGAGACAGGGGTTCTGGTTCAACACTGGGTATGGGCGTTCTGGAGGAGGGGCGAGGGGCCGGAGGTGGCATTTCCAGAGCTGGGGCAGCAGGGTTTGTGGTGACCGTGGAGGGCAGGGCTCAGACATCTGGGAACCAGAGGGAGGGCACGTGGCATACTGGAGAGCGGTACTGGGGTTTAGGAGCAAGGGGAAGGGGTTCTCAGGCCCATGGAGCAAGGACTAGGGGAAAGGAGGGGCCTACGGGATTGGGGTGTGGGCTACCAGAGATCTGGACCAGATCAAGGGGAGCAAAGGAGTTCTGGAATGGGGAGCATCTAGTTCTAGATCCTAGAAATAAAAGGGCAAGGTGAGGGCTATGCCATGGAGGAGAGGGGCTGAGTTTTGGAAATTGTGGGGTGGAGTAGGGGAGGTGGGTTGGGGTACTGGAAGTGGGTGTAAGAGGTTCCCTGGGGATGAGGTTGGGGATCCCACAAGTGAGTCCCAGAGACTATGGCTTAAAGGATCCTGAAAGTGGATCTCAAAATCCCCAGAAGAGGGGTGAGAGAATACCAAAAGTGGGACAACTGGGAAGCCAGAAATTGGCCTCAAGCATCAGGAAAGCAGGTAACTGGGTTCCCGGAAGGCTCACCCAGAAACGGGAGAGGCGCCTTTTCCAAGAGCGTAGTCCTGAGAGGTAGATCTCCTGCAACATCGGTGCACTGAGATCCACTTCCGCCCCGTCTGAGGTCAGCGACAGTCGGAAGCCCACTGCCTGATGTGCTTCAGCCATGTCACGCTGGAGCCCAGGGAGGAGAACAGGGGGTCATTCTCCAGGCCCGGGTCCCTTCCTCCCTCAGACCCAGGAGACCAGGCCCCCAGCCCCCTCCTCCCTCAGTCCCAGGAGTCAGGGATCTCAGCCCCCACCCCCCACCCTCTGACCCAGAAGTTCAGGCTCCCGGCTCCCCCTCCTCCCGCAGACCCAGGAATCTAGGACCTCAGCTCACCCAGCACCCCCTCAGGTGCTGAGAGGTCTTGAGGCTCCTGGCTGGAGACTCTGGTTTGCGGGGGTTTGGGGGGGGACGTTGTCAGTTAGGGGGACCTGTGAACGCAGAGAGAAGTGGAGGATTAACTCGCGTTAACTGCTTGTGCTGCTCTGCTGAGAACAAGGTGCGGGAGCAGTGTCCCCTGCCACCACCCCATATTAAAAAAACAACAACCAAAAAAAACACTGCCATCGAGTTGATTCCGACTCATGGCGACCCTATAGGACAGAGTAGAACTGCCCCATATGGTTTCCAAGGAGAGCCTGGTGGATTCCAACTGCCAAACTTTTGGTTAGCAGCCGTAGCTCTTATCCACTACGCCACCAGGGTCTCCTCCCCCCATATAGGCCTCTCAAAATTCGGGGATGGTGGGGCAGGAAACCGTTCCAGGGTGGGTTTCGAGGTGTCGAGAAAAAAGTCTAATCCCCGTATCAAAGGAACACCTGCCGGATGCTGGCATTGTCCACCCCATTTCCGCTTCCCAGTCCCAGGGGAGGCTGGAGCGGGGCTGTCTATAAATTCCTCTGCCTGGAGTGGCCCAGGGTCCCTTCTCTGCCTCGGACCGGAGTGGATGGAGACGGAAACACCCTACTGCGCATGCCTCGCAGCGGGGATGCTGAGCCTGGGAGCGGAGGCGAGTACTGAGGAGAGGTGATGGAGAGGCCCGGACGCCCAGCTCAGGATCCAGGCCTCCAACTCCCACAGGAGGCTACTTACCACGCTGAGTCAGGGGTCCGCCGATCGGATGTCCGTGCCCAAGCCCGCGTGGCGGTCCCCCTTACCCCAATTTAGAGAGCCAGCCCGAAACCTCCTGTTTGCATGTCTAATCCCGGTGCTGAGCCCCCGAATTGGTCCCCGGAACTCCTGCCCCAACCCCAGTTCTCCCGACACCCAGGAACCCCGATTTCTGTCTCGTGTGCGCTTAGCCAGGAGTTCAAGCCCCTGGTTTCATCGCTTTGCAGTCCCCGCGTTCTATCCCCGCCTCCTCTGAGTCCCTGCGTTCTATTCCCCGCCCCCTTCAGATTCCAGTGACCAATCCCCTCCCTCCGTTCGATTCCCGGCTCTTGGACTTTTATAAGGCGTGATTCTTCACCTTGGGTCTCCCGGGTTCTAGGCCGCGACTGTCCTCCGAACCCCGTATTCTTGGGCGCCCCCTTCCGTTATCTGTCTCTTCGAGGAACGGGGCTCAGCTTGCAAACACACAGCCCTCCTCTGGGTACTGCGTCACCTCATATGCGTGGGGTGTCCAGCCAGAAGGCATCTTAGTCCTTCCACCCTGAGACGGAGCGAGATTTTGGAGTTGGCCCACCCCACCGCAACCCCGCATGGAAGGTGCAGCTGGAAGTTGGCGGGGAGGCACTACAGCAGGTTAGATTCAAGTTAGACAGTCAAAGGGACTTCCGTGTGGGAAAAGGAGCTTGAACAAGGAGGACGTGTATTCTAGGGACTGGGCCCAGTTTCGGAGGCCTAAATGAGCAGAGACAGAGACAGAGACTGAAACATGGAACTCTGGTTTTATTCGACGTTGGACGTTAGTCTTGTTTGTCCTGGCTGGATCTGCTGTGCCTGGGGAGGGGGTGGGGAAGTCTCAGGGTGAGCCTGGGGATAGTTAAGGGAGAAGAAACTTGGGGTCGTGGCCCCAGTACATGGATGGGCAAACTGAGGCCAAGGGAGGAACAGATGCATGCCTAATGTCATCCAGTGAGCGGCGCTCCCCGCTAGCCCCTAGACCGCAGGCTGGGGTCCTGGAAGCAGAGCAGGGCTCTGGCCTCACGCCGCAGCTAGTGCCTATGGCTGTGGACCTCTTGAGGTTCACAGCCAGCCCTTCCCGATGTCTCCTTAGTGGAGGCACAGCAGAGCCAGTACAAGATCTCGGGCATGCAGTGCACCCTGCCATGTCCCCACGGAGCACTGCTGGAGGGCCTGGCGCTGGGGCCGCTTGGGGTGGAGTGCGGGAGGCAGCCTGGTTGGCACAGAATCCTTGTATCGTTGGTGGGGGCACCCAGAACACCTCCTAAGACTAGAATAAGCCACACCATACCAGAGCAGCAGGATTCAAACCTGGATCCCTGCCTCCTGTCACTCTGCAGTGCTCTGTGCCCCAGGGTGCAGGGAAGCAGTGCCCACCTCTGCAGGTGGCCACACAGCAGAGGGTTCCCAGGAAAGTAAGCAGGGCGGGGGAAGCTCTGGCCTCCAGTGTAGCTGCGACTGCACTCCACCCCCACTATGGGCAGGTCCGGCTCAGAAGGTTCCAGCAGACCTGGAGTTTCAGGAGCCAGGAGAGGTTTACAGAAGAGGGGCTGGGCAAGGTGGGACACAGTGCAGACAGAACCACCTGACAAGTGGGGACAAGGGGCGACTGGGCCCTGCTCGACTGGATCCAGTGTTAACAGCGTCCTGGAGGAAATGGTGTGGACAGGTGTGAGGGGCAGGTAAGCCTGGGGCTCCCATACTGGGTATGGAAAAGGTGTGGGTTGTCCCAGGGACCACGACAGGGTGGATAAGGTAAGGCAGGTGGAGAGGGCCTGGTGGGAGGAGCAATGTGGACCGCGCTGAGAGGAAGGGCAGGTGTGTAGACACCAGACAGGCAGCAGAGCTTCCTGGGAGGACTGAGAGGAAGGCTGGTGGGGCCTTGGTTTCCATCTCAGTAACATGGGGAGGCCTCAAGGCCCTGTGCCCCGAAGTTGAGACTTCCCATGATCTCCACGGAGGGGAACCAGAGGCAACACCCCACCCTCCACGTCCCAGCCAGGCTGGAGGAAGAAGCAGGGCAGACCCCACAGAGAATTCTGTGCCCGAACACACACACATACACCCCATGACTCAGTTTCTCCAGCTGCAGTACAGGTCACTGGAGGGTCCTGGACAGGAAAACACAGCCCAGGAGGAACAATATGTGTAGTTGGGGAGGGGGAGACACTTTTTCTGGGAAACTCAGGGCCCAGTTTTACTGGGAATCCCCTCCCCCGAGCTCTGCAGCCCGGCTGGGCCAGCAAGAGGGCACCGTGCCCAAGGAAGGAAAGCGGGGAGATCCTGAGGACGGGGACAAGGGCCTTAGGAGAGGGATGTAAAGGGCAGAGACCCCGAGAGGAGACCGGGGCAGAAGCGGCAGAGACCAAGAGAGAGGGGACCTGAGAACTGCAGCCCCAGCTCCTGGGGCTGGCCTGGCTGTCTAAGCGGGCCCCTTCAGAACCTGCACAGGGGCCCCCACCCACTCGGCCTGGCAGGAAGCTGAGCCAAATCCCAGCTGAGGATTTATTGGGGTAAATGCAACCATATAAAAACATAAGTTATGAAAAACACAATCACGATGTTCCCCCCCCCACCCCAGCCCAGGCCCCTAAAACCCCCTTCAGCTGGAGGGAGGGAGAGGAAGGGGGGCCCCCAAACAGCCTAAGAACACCGCAGCCCTGGGCCCCGCGGAGCAGCGGGCCAGCCCTCAGCGCATCCGGTAGTCGGTGGAGCAGGACAGCTCGCAAAGCTGGCCCTTGAAGTCCAGGTCGATGGTGAAGTCCAGGTCGCGCTGTGGAGAGAGGTGGCATGAGGGCGGGACCAGGCAGGTCAAAAGGCTGTGTCCCTGGGCTCGGTCCTGGGACGTCTACACCCTTCCCAGACCCAGCCGGGACCCTGACCCTGGGGCTCAGCCCTTGTATGTATATACACCCTCCCCAGACACAGCTGGGACACTGTCCATGGGCTCAGCCCTCGAGCTGGGCCACCTACATCCTCCCTGAGACCCTGGGACCTGCCACCCACACCGCTGGTCCCACTCCAGCATCTACTCTGAACCCTGACTGCAAGTGACAGCTCCATGTGGAAACCCCACAGGCACCTCACGCCCACGTGCCCCTCGGGGGCTGAGCTCTGCTGCTCTGCCCTCTCCTGTATTATGAGGTTCCCTCCGAGCTCACTCCCATCAGTGAATCACAGTTGCTCCTTCCTTCTTTAAAAGAAATCCTCTCTTAAGCCCACTTCCTGCTCCACGCACTATCTCCTATCCCTCCCCTTCCCTTTACAGTAAAAACCCCATGGCCCACCCCCAATGTCCCCATTTGCCTCTCCCCCCAAGCTTCCGGGCAGCTGGTCCCACCCTCACCCTCCACCCAAAGGCTCTGGGCAAAGTTACCAATACCCTCCACCCTCACCCCCTGCACTCTCAGAGGTGGCCGAGAGACCCCTCTCCCAGCTTCCTCCTCCCCCGGAGTGTTGTTCCTTCTGTCTCTTTAACTAGGGTGTTCCTGAACCTCAGCACCACTGGCAGCTGCAACGGTGTCGTGGGGGCTGTCCAGGCGAAGGAGGATGTGAGCATCACCCCTGACCTTTTCCCACCACATGAAAGCAGCCCCTCTTGTCATGAGGACCAAGGATGTCTGACGTTGACCAATGTCCTCTAACGGGCAGTCGCCCATGCTGAGAACCACTGCTCTAGCTGGCTGTCATCTCCCTGATTTGGACATGGGGTGCGTCCTTGGGCCAGTGTCCCTGGCTCCCTCTACCCCCGAGCCATCACCCAGCCTCGGGTGTCTAGAGCCCCGTCTGTTCCCCAGCCCTTCCAGCTTAATGTCTCCCTGGACCTGGGGCATGCAGCCACCATCTCTGCCCCCTCAGCTCATGACAGCTTCTATTTTTTGAAGGAAAAAACAACCCTCTTTCCTTTCTCCCAGGGCATTGAGCTGGTAGAAAAAATCCCGCCAGCTCCACCTCCTGCCTCCGTCTCACCCTGCCCCCTCCAAACACCTGCCTGCCCCGCCCGCATCTAGGAGGGGAGGTCGGGGGGGGGGCGGGGTTTTCTCTGGTCCTCACTGGGTCACAGAGTCTAATCCAGGGCCTGACTGGCAACAGGTGCTCGAAGGAACTGTGCAGATAGGCCCAGGGGGACCCAGCCGGCTGGAGGGCAGGCCTGGAAGACAAGGGCGCCCCACCCCACAGCCTACCTCCCCAGCAGGACCCACTAGCTCCCACACCCTCCCCCCACCGAGCAGCCTCACATTGTTTTTGGCATTGGGCCGCATGCCGATGGTGCCAAAGATCTCCTCGCCCGTCTTCACCGTCAGGTAATCCTCCATGTAGAACACCGTCTGCTTCCAGTGCGTGTATGGGGACTCGGGGCCTGCACGCCAGGGGGCTGGTGAGCCGAGTTGTCAACAGGCCCGCATCTCCCTGTGCCCCAGGCCACACCGGCCTTGAGGCCCTGGCCCTTGCCATGCCCTCTGCCCAGAATGCCTGGCCCCCAAGGGACAGCCAGGTTAAAAAACCAAAAACCAAACCAGTTGCCGTGGAGTTGATTCTGACTCACAGCAACCCCGTGTGTGTCAGAGTAGAACTGTGCTCCACAGGGTTTTCTAAGGCTGATTTTTTGGAACTAGATTGCTGGGCCTTTCTTCTGAGGTGCCTCTAGATGGACTCAAATGCCCAGTTTTCTGGTTAGCAGTCCAAGCATGTTAATCACTTGTACCACCCCAAGGACCGAGAGCCAGGTCATCTAACTCTTAACCAAGCCTTAAAGACGGAAACCGTTGTCTGTGTTCTGTGGGTGAGAAAACCGAGGCATACTGTGCTCAGATCATGCCCCTCAAGTCACACAGCTGTCCAATGGCAGAGCCAGTGTCAGGATACAGGCCTGCAGTGTCCCCATGGTCCATCCATTCACATAAGCCTGTTTTTGTCCCATACACCCCACCATCCTGGAACCCTGCTCAACTCTCATCTGCAGGAGCTGTTCCCAGGCCCTAGCCCCGGACCACCGCTGTGCCCCCCCAGCCCATCCTCCTCACTGGTGGAGAAGCCGGTCCTCTTGTGGCAACGGGTAAATTCGATGTTGAAGTAGGCCACCAGGGCATGGACGTAGTCGTTCCGCTTCACTTGCAGGCAGAACGGGGAGGTGAAGGTCAGATCTTCCACTTTGACAGTGTAGATGTCCACCTCCTGCAGGGCAGGCCTGTGAGCCCCGCACAGAGCCACCCTCCCAAGCCCGCGCCCTGTGACCTCATAGCCCGCCTCGGCCTGGGACCATGCTGTCCCTGCCCCGTTGGCCTTCCCAGGCTGGCTTCAGGCCTCAGCTCCTCATTTCTTTTCATCCCTGCCTTACTTAACCCCACCTCTGCCCCTGGCTCAAACTCAAATTCTTAGCAGGCCATGCAGGGTTCCTTGTTCCAACATCACCCACACCCATCCCCCAAACCAGGTACTTCTGCTTCCTCCATCTGTCTGGAATCCCGTCTCCACTCACTGCCTCCACTTGGTCCAGGCCTCCATCTCTCCAACAGGCTCCCTGCTTTTGTCCCCTCCCTTTCTGGAAGTATCTGCCAATGTGGTTCTTTTAGAACAGTGTAAACCCCTGCTTCAAGCCCCCAAGCAGCTCTTAGAACAAACCCAGGAAGCTAGCTGCCCTGCCTGCCAGCCTCTCCTGCCACATCACAGGACTTCGCTGTCCTCACACACCCCAGCCTCATTCTGATTCACTTGCGACCTCAAGGGCTCAGCTGTCACCATCTTCTCCCCCACGGACCTAAGCGCGTGCAGTGTGTATAAACTCACGCCTGCCTGGAGCCTTCCCCACTAGAGCCCTCATGCCTTTGTCAGCTCCTGCCTCCCTACCTGCCTCAGAAAGGCCCTTCTAGAATGTGTGCTCCATGGGGTGGGGCCAGCCTGTTTCCATGCTCAGTGTGGTGCCTGGCTCACAGTAGGAGCTACACAGAGTTTTGTTGCACATCAAGTGGCTCCTGAGGGCCTGGAGCACTACCTCAGGCCAACAGGCCAGACCCCAGGACCTCAGGAGAAAGAGAGGCGACAAAAGCAGTGGCCATTTTGGTTCTGACCCTGGGGATACCCGGCCATACCCACACCTCACCTTTATGAGGCAGGCGTTAGTGACCAGCTGCTTGGGGTCCACCACGTCCACCAGCGGCTCCTTGATGGCCACATCCTTGATGCAAGACATGTCAAAGCCATACACGTTCTCCCACCCTGTGGAGGCAGGTGGGGAGTGGAGTGAGCCTGGTACCTTCCGGGCCCCCGCACTCCCCTGTTCCACGTGCCCCCAGTGCTCACAGTGGATCTTGTAGTCCTTGTACTGCCGGTCCTCGATGGCTGTCACGTACAGCGTGGCTCGGTCTGGGAAGATGAGGCCATCAGGGGCCTGCAGAGGGGGAAGGCAAGGGCCTGAGACTTGGCAAAACCCCCTCATGAACCACTCTCAGATTTGGCCTGTTTATCCACCCCCCTCTCGCCCCACCCTGGACTCCTGGCAGGGGCTGCTTCCTCACCCCTGGACAATTCCCCACACGGCTACCAGAGGGTGCCTGGGAACTGACAGCAGATCCTGTCTTTCCACTACTCAGGCCCCTCCAGGGTTCAGAGGAAACGTGAAGTGTCACCATCCTCACCTCCAATTTCACCTTCTACCACTCTTTTGGACCCTCATTCCACCCTGGCCTCCTCGCTGCTCACTCCTGCCCCAGAACTTTGCCCTGGCTGTTTCCTCTGACTGGAATACTCCCCACCCCAGATCCGCATGGCCCCTTTCCATCCCTTCTTCAGGTCTCAGTCACCACCTGGCCTGCTCTGGGCACCTGGGACGATGGCCCTCCACCCCTCCCTGTCCCTTTTCCCTGCAAAGTTTTTCTTCCCAAAATCAACTCCCTCCTGACATGATCCTCCCCTTGTCACTGCTGTTCTTCCAGTGCCTGTTAACACCCCTCAGTGATCGGCCTTCCACATCTATGCTGTCAATCCCCTGTATGAAACACCAAGAAGCCCTGGTGGCACAGCAGTTAAGCGCTCGGCTGCTAACACAAAGGTTTACAGTTCCAAACCACAAGCTGCTGAGGGAGAAAGACGCGGCAGTCTTCTTCCGTAAATATTACAGCCTTGGAAACACAATGGGGCAGTTCCACTCTGTCCTATAGGGTCTCTATGAGCCGGAATCAACTTGATATCAATGGGCTTTGGTTTTGTGTGACAACACTTCATGTGGCTCGTTGTCTGCCTGAACCCTGACACGTGCTCAACAGACAGCCGCCAGACCCCAGCCTGCGCCAGCTCAGCCACGGGCCCTCACCAGCCACTTGTCACGGGCATACAGCACAGTGTTGAGCATCGACTCGTAGAAGAGGCAGTAGCCCATCCACTCGCTGATGATGATGTCCACCTTCTCCACTGGCAGCTCCACTTCTTCCACCTTCCCTTTGATGATGGTCACCACTGCAGAGCGGGGTGGGGAACAGGGTTGGTCAGCCCCAAAGACCTCTGCCCGCTTGCCTCCCCTGGGGTCTCACGAGCCTGGGGACCCCATCTGAGGCATCCTTGTCTTTGAAGTTAAGGGCTAGAGGCTGGATTTGGACATCTCCCCAGAACTCTCTGAGCCACATCCTGTTACCTGTTTTAAAACTCACGTATCACCTAGCCCCCGACTCCTCCACTTCTAAGCCAGTGGCAGAAAAGTTTACAGGGACTGGGCATTAGGTAAGGAGCCCTCGTGGCACAGTGGTTAAGCACTCAGCTAATTGAAAGGTCGGAGGTTCGAACTCACCAGCCACTCCATAGGAGAAAAACATGGCAGCCTTGGAACACTATGGGGCAGCTCTACTCTGTACTATAGCACCACTGTGAGTCGGAATCAACTCAACAACAAAGGGTTTGGTTTTTGGGGCATTAGGTGAGGTTAAGATTTTTTCTTTTTTAATAACATTTTATTGTGTTTTCTGTGCAAGTTTACACAGCAAATTAGGTTCCCATTTGACAATTTCCATACAAACTGATCCATAACATTAGTTACATTTTTCACAATGTATCAACAATCAACATTCTTTTTAATTGCATTCTGATTATTCTGTTTCTCCTGCTTTAGTTTCCCTGCCCCCTTTATCTTCTTATCTTTGCTTTAGAGTGTAATTGGGGAGGTGAGGTTAACATTTTGCCTGTTCGTTCAGTGTAATTCATGACACTGTATTGTACGCTTAAAAATGGTTAATGTAGCCAATTTTATGTTATACATTTTACCACAATAAACTTAAAAAAAAAAACTTTTTTGTTGTTAATTCAGTTAGGTTTCTAAAATGACTTTATGTATTAGAGACCACACAGAAAGGTTTACAGATGAAACACTGTTATGGCTGGGAGCTGCCTGATGTATCTAGAGCAATATGGACATGAGAAAATACATGGAGATGTATTTGAACTGAATGATGGGTACTTGGGGGTTCATTATACTAGTCTATTTCTTTTATTTAAAAAAAAAAAAAAAAAAAAATCAGCTCATTAGTTCTCAGAATGCTACAAACCCTCACATTTGCAACACTCACGTCTTCCGGAACTCCCTGCCCCACTACGCCCAGCTTGTGGGCACGCAAACTGGTAGAACTGCTTCAGAGAGTGATGTGGCCACAGCTACCCAACGTACTGATTCATGTTTTGGACCCAAACAATCCTACTCTTATACAAGTCTACCTTACAGGTATATACTAGCGCACGTATGAAATGACATCTTGTGTAGGGGGACAAAAACCTCAGAAGCAACTTAAATGCCCACCATTGGGGGACTGATTAAAAAGCTGGGGTAACCAGAAAAACCAGATGCCCTCAAGTTGGCTCTGACTTATGGAGATCCTCTGTGTGCCATAGAACTGCGCTCCATAGGGTTTTCAATGGCTGATTTTTAGGAAGCAGATCACCAGATCTCTCTTCCAAGGTGCATCTGGGTGGACTCAAACCTTCAACCATTTGGTTAGTAGCTAAGTTGCCACCCAGGGACTCCACATGCACACAATGGTGTCATGAAAGAGTGAGGTGCCTCAACACCTGAAATGGCTCAAACTACATGATAAACAGGTGAAAAAGACCAAAAAACTCTACAAGAAGTGCTCCATGTGTCAAAATTATGTACGTGAACATAAAAACATTGACATATGTATTGGCTTGCACATGCAGACTTCTCTGTGAGGAAATGTCAGTTAAAAGAGAAGCATAGCTGAGAGACAGATGGAAGACCATGGACGCTGAGTAGTTAACCACATGACTTTATACCTTATTTGAGAAATTAGAGAATGTTTCTTGCCCTAATGTTTTAAGAGTGAGGCACTAAGCTTGCGACTTCAACAGATTCTAAGAATACTCCCAGCGCTAATCGTCGTGATAGGTTCTGAGAAGGCCACAGGGGAGAAACAGCTGAAGCTGTGGTCTGTCAGGGGACACCCCCTCCTTGCCGAGGGCCCTGGGGAAGCTCGGAATCACCCACTCCAGCCCCACACACCCCTTTTCCTGGGCTCACCATGGTCTAATTTGTTGGCTTTGACGATCTTCACCGCGTAATCAGAGATACTGGAACACTCGATCTGGGGACCCAGGAAGAAGGGAGGGTGAGGCCCCCCCCTAGCCCTGCCCTCAGCCCCCAGCCCCCTCCATGTAATCCCTGAGCCGTGAGGGGCCCCCTCTCCAACTCCAGGCCCCCCAGCCACCCTGGAGACTCACCCCGATGACCTTGCGGGCCCCAGCCTTGGCGGCGAACATGCAGAGGATGCCTGTGCCTGAGCCTACATCCAGCACCACCTTATCCTTGAAGAGGTGCCGGTTGTGGAACATGGAGTTGCGGTACGTGAGGGTACGCACCTCATCCTTCAGCATCTCCTGGCAGGGAGGGGCACAGAAATGCCATGAGGGGACCCATGTCCCCAGCTGGAATATGGGGCATCTTGGCCTTCAGCATACAAGGTGTGGGGAGTCAGAGGTCAGCCCTCACCCTTGCTTAATCCCCTTGCCTCTTCCATGCACCTTAGTTTCCCTATCTGCAAAATCAGACTGAATGGACTGATTCTATCATTGTTACCTAAGACCCAGTTATCCTAGGCTTTAAAAAATCCTCAGTTAAAAAAAAGAAAAAGACCTCAGAACCCCAGCTTAGCTGCATTCTGGGCCCTCAGTTTCCTCAACTGTCGAAAGAGTTGGTAAGTCGTCTTCGCACACTGGGCACGAGCAGTCCCAGCACCGGCCACTAGAGGGCGGCAAAGACCGGCAGGCCCCGACCAAGGGCTGAAGTCCATGCGTGCTCCCACCCTAGCCTCCAGAGACTGGACGCAGAGTGCATGACCAACCTCGGTCTCCAAGACAACGGCTAGGCAAGGCGATCCCTGAGTCGCGGCGCGTGCAATACGCATGTGCGGAGAAAGTAAGTCCCACCCTTCGCAAGCAGTAACCCCTTCCAGAGGCCTCCGCCCTCGGAACAGTCCACACTCGCTGTCCACTCACGGCAACCCTACCGCCTCTTCTGCCACCTCACCCCCCCCCAGGAACCCCAAACCCTGACACCCCATTTTCCTCTTCCAGGCCCCCCAGAGCCCCATCCAGGGGGGCACGCCAATACTTCAGCCACGCCTACCATTTTTCCAGTCTCTCTGGCCCCGTCTCTAGCTCAGCCCACAGCTGGGGAGGGGAGTGGAAGGCAGGGCTGGGGCAGACACAGGGCCGGGGGGGGGGGGGGGGAGTGGAGGCTGGAAAGCGAGTGTCCACTCACCTCGTGGATGCCAAAGTGGGCATAGGAGTCGAAGTAGTAATCTTTGGACGTCATGTCCTCGGCGTTGGGCTTCTCGCTGCTCTCTGCCTGGCCACAGGAGACCTGGGAGGAGGCAGATGGGAGCCTGGGTCAAATCTGGTGGCTCCCTGCATCCTCTTAAATTTCCAGGTTCCTACTTTTGCCTGGAGCATGTAGACTCCACAAAAGGCTTACCATGGCAACCCTACTGCCCCCTCTGCCATCTCACCTCCCACAAGAACCCCAAACCCTAACACCCCATTTTCCTCTTTCAGGCCCCCCAAAGCACCATCCAGGGGTGAACCCCAATACCTCAGCCACGCCTACCATCTCTCCAGTCTCTCTGCCCCCGTCTCTAGCTCAGCCCACAGCTGGGGAGGGGAGGGGTAGGCAGGGCTGGGACAGACACAGGGCCGGGGAGGGGGGCAAGTGGGGGCTGGAAATGGAGTTAAGGAAGTAGCCACAGTGTTGGGGAGGCCAGAGGGGGGGCTAGAAACCTGGAGCTGTACTAAGTGTTTTTTGGGGCACAGGATAAACTGGTGTGCAGCAAGAGGGATCACGGTTAGACCGCTAGAAAGGGCCTGTTGGGTGGCAAGCTAGATTGAGGTGGAGGTGAGGTGGGAGTGGGAAGGGGTCTCACAAAAGGATATTTACTTCTTCAAGAGGCGGCTGGAGGCTCATCCCATTAGCCAAGGTGGCTACAAAATTCTAGGAGAGAGTAACAGGGAGAAAGGGTTAGCTACTGGGAGTGGCTGTGGGAGGGCCAGGCCAGGGCTGGGGGATGGGGACACGGGCTCTTATGGGGGTGTTCCCTGAAATTTTCCTTTTCTTTGGTGGGGAATGGTGACGGTGTGAAGAGGCAGGGCTGTTTCAGAAAGGGGTCAGAGAAGGGGGGGGTAAGGGGGTTCTCCTGTCCCAGCTGTGGCTGGAGAGATGGTGGCCCGCCCCTACACTGCCCTCCTCCAGCCAGGCACCTGACCACACACCTCCCCTACCCACCCCAGAGAACCTGGCCCCCTGCCGGGCACACAGGCACCACCAGCTGTTGTCCTTTCCCCCTCTAATCCCCCCAGATTAGGTGACACTTCCTGACACACACCCCCATCCTAGGGTGCCAGGAATAGCTGGGGGGGGGGGGGATGGCTGGCAGAGTATGCCCACTGGGCATCCGCCACTGCACACCAGTCTCTCATCTGAGAGGGTTCCAGAAAGGAGGTGTGGCACACAGGCTGGTATCCCAGCCCCTAGGTTCCTGTCCTGGGTGCCAGAGCACAAAATAAAACCAGTTAGAACCAAGCCCCTCTCTGTGACCAGAAAGGCAGCATCTCAAGGAGCCCCACCAGATTCTGGGCCCTCTTAAGTAGAGGAGTCAGGACATGGCTCAGAGTCAGACCCAATCTCTCCCATTCAGACACCCATCCCAGGCCCGGAAGGCCCCCAGGTGTAGGGCCACGAGCTGAGGCAAGGCCTGGGGAAGGTATTTCCTCCACCCATAGAGCTCTGGGTCCAGGAGTGAGCCAAGGCGGGTGGGGGCATTGGAGTGGCCTCTGGGAGCTGTCCCCCAGTGGTATGCATCTTGGGAATGGACCCTCCACACTCCAGAGAAGACTATCAGATAAGGGGCTGGGGTACAGACGCTCCACCAGATAACATCTTTTCCAGATGTGACCACCCTCCAGGTTCCAGGAAGGGCAAAGTCACAGGCCATGAGCTATTGGGCTCCCGCCCCCCCGCCCCCTCCTCCCAGGCCGGTGAGGACGTCTATAAGAAGGGCAGCTAGTGAGAGGATTTCCCACCCGGGCCCCATTTCCCAATACCACTGACACCATCACCGCCACCAGACAACCCCAGCCCAAAAGGCCGTGGAACACAGGACTAGAACCTCTCCCCACACGGCTGCACGAGAACCAAGCCTCACTGGAAACTATTTCCCCGCATCCAGACTCAGGACACCCACACAGGACTTCAGGAAGGGGGGTCGTCCGTGGGGGATGCCGCAGGGAGAGAAAGGGCTCCAGCAGGGGTTAAAAGTTGGTGCTGAGACCCCGTCAGATCGCCTCCCCAGCGTTCATGTGCCCCCCTCTGCCTGAGAGGGCTCCAAGGAGAAGGTGGGCTTCGGGACACGCCCCATGAAAAAGATGTCACTCCCACACACCCAGAAATGGCCACAAGGGGGTGCACGGCGCCTTATCTGGAAGGATGGCCTCCATTTCCCCCACCCAGAGAGAGGTCACAGGGGCATGCCCCATCCCCCCAGAACCTAAAGCCCCGGGTGGCAGGAAAAGTTCAGGGGAGGAAACTGGGGCTGGAGGGGGACCGATTCTTCATCTTTTTCCAATCCCAGCCCAGGGCTCAAAACCTGGACCGATGCCCAGAAGATGCCCCGGGACATGGGAAGGCGGTTCTACAGGATCGGAATGCACTGAACCTCACAAGAGATCCTCTACATCGCGGTGGGCCCCAGATGAGTCCCACCCCACGGTGTATGTCCCGGTGCCCGCGGACAGGAGTTGGGGGCCTTCGACGGAGGGTCGGAGCCTCCTCCCCGACCCCCCCGCGCCCCTCCCCCTGCTGGAGGCGGGGCCTTTGTCCCCCACGTGGAGCCCGCCGGGCATCCGGGCACGGCACACCCCCTCCCCACCACCGGGTCGCGGCCACGTGGGGGCCCGGACGGAAGCGCCCCCAGCCCGCCTCTACATGGGAGGTGGGGTGAGACCCTTGGTTCGGCCAGTTGCCACAAGGCCCCTAAAGCTAGAGAACCTCCCACCTCAAACGATATCCCCAGATCTGGGGCAGGCGGCGCCCTCTCAGTGCAGCTGGGTGCCTTCAGCCTCAATTCGCCAACTTGGAGCCCCTTCCCCCCGACGGAGTCATAAAACACAGACCCCAAGCCGCCTCCCGACCCCGACGGCGCTCCAGGCTCTCACCTCCATGATGCAGTTCGCGGCCTCGGCTGCCGCCATCTTCACCCGCAACTACTCCTCCTTTGGCGGCCGAGACCCCCCCCTTTCTCCCCTTTCTCCGGGGACCGCCTTATACCAGAGGGTCCACGGCCCGCCCACCGAGCTCTGCCAAGAGATTTCATTGGCAATGGGGGCGGCCCATCTGGAAACACCGTTTAGCAATTGGGTAAAATAGATATCCAGCAAAGCTTAGAGGCCCGCCCAGTCCAGGGTTCAGGGCCCCGCCCCCTCAGGTCGAACGGGATGGGGAAGACGGCCCGTCTATCGCAAGAAAGACGAGTGGTGACTGGGCAAAGTTGACCAGGAGTTCCCGCCCCTTCCCCCAGCACCGCCTCAAAGTTTCCCGGCGGGCCCCGCGCTAAGCGGACATCTTGAAACAGAGCTATCCATCACCAGAACGGCCCGCCTCTTATCGCTACCATTGGTTTATACAAAGGTGACGTCATGAGGTCTTGTGCCAGCCCTCGCCAACCTCAAGTAGAACACGGAGACTGACTCCAGAGGAGGGAGGAAGGCAGGACTTTGGGCCCAGCAATTGGCTCAGAGGAACTGTCACTCATCTTCCCTTCAGTGGGTTCTCCGTGCCCAGGGGAGTCTAGGAGGAACAAGGGTGGCTGTGCTCATTTATCTGGTAGAAAAACTGAAGTAGAGAGAGGCCCAGAGACGCAGCAGACTTGTCTGGGGTCTCCAATCAAGTTAGACGTCAAGGTGTTTAACCCCTAGTCCTTTACTTAACGGTTCTAAGTATTTTAAAAACAACAACCCATCTGAAGCCTCGTGGCCTTTACCCAAGCCCATCCCCGTGCTGGGAACAACCTTTGTCTGACCAACTCCTATACATCCATCAGAGCCCAGCTTAGACACCACCTCCTCCGGAAGCCTTCCTCGATCTGCAGAAGAACTAGTCGTTGAATAAAGATGAATTCACCTCTCCGGTCACCTGTCCCACTAACTCTGCTCAATCCAAATTTCTCTCCAATCCCGGGATGAGCTCGCTCTGTAATATCTCTGGGCCTCTCCCTAGGCTGTGGTCCCAGACATCCCTTCCTCCTTGGTTAACTCTTAGCTAACTGTGTAAGGTTTCCAACATCACTTCACACTTACTGACACTCATGACACCCCTGCACTGAGGATCTCCTCTCACAGCCTCTCTTCTTCCGGATCTCCAAATCGGGACAGCCCCACCTCCTACCCAGTCACCGGCCAGACAGACAGCCCCACCCTCTCCTGCCCTGACTCGGGCAGTACTCTTCCCCTCCCTGCATCGTCCCAGACTCCTCCCCTACCTCTCAGCCTCCGTCTCCCACTCAGTTAACCCACATCCCCACGTCCGGAGAGCTGACCCTCCCCCCCTTCTGCTCACCGACTTCCCATGGCTCCCTAGCGTCCCCAGGACAAGATCCCAGCCCCCTCAGCCTGGTTAGCTGCGTCCATCACCTGCCTGGCCTCAACCGCCCCCTAATCGCTGCGCCATACTAAGTCCCTCCTACTTCCCTGAACTCACACCTTTCACACTTTTGTGCCATTGAACACACCCTTCCTCGGTTCTCGGTTCTCGGTTCTCGGGGGAGAGGTTAACACTTCCTCATCCTTCAAGACAAGCTCCTTGCCACTTTGTTGTTGTTATTTATTATTAGGTGCCTTCAACTCGGTTCTGACTCATAGTGACTCTATGTACAATAGAACGAAACACGGCCAGGTCCCGAGCCATCCTCACAATCGTTGTTATTCTTGAGCCCATTGTTGAAGCCACTCCGTCAGTTCATCTCATTGAGGGTCTTCTTTTTTGCTCACCCTCTACTTTACCAAGCTTGATGTCTTTCTCCAGGGACTAGTCCCTCAGGATAACACGTCCAAAGTATGTGAAACGAGGTCTCGCCATCCTCGCTTTCAAGAAGCAATCTGGCTGCACTTCTTCCAAGACAGAGTTGCCACTTTGTAGCTATGGCCAAATATGGATCAAGTTTACCAACAGGGATTAATTAGTAGGTGCTAGCCACCCTTCTGGAGCCCTGGTGGTGCAGTGGTTAAGAGCTCAGCTGCTACCCAAAAGGTTGGCAGTTCGAATCCACCTTGGAAACCCTATGGGGCAGTTCTCCCCTGTCCTGTAGGGTCGCTATGAGTCGAAATTGACTTGATGGCAACGGGTTTGGTTTTTGGTTTAGCCACCCTTCAAGGAGCCCTGATGGCCCAGTGGTTAAGGCATTCAACTGCTAACCAAAAGGTCTGTGATTCGAACCTTGCAGCAGCTCCGCAGGAGAAAGACCTGGCAATCTGCTCCCGTAAAGATTTACAGCCTTGGAAACCCCATGGGGCGGTTCCGCTCTGTTACATGGGGTCGCTATGAATTAGAATCAACTTGAGGGCACTTAACAACACAACAGCCACTCTTCAGGGAGCCTGAGTGGAAGGTGGCTACCCATTGCCAACAGGTAGATTCCAACTTTATGAAAGCAGATTGCCAGGTCTTTCTCCTGCAAAGCTGGTGGGTTTACACCACCGACCTTTCCAGTTAGCAGGCGAGCGTTTTAACCATTGTGCTACCAGGGCTCCTCCATAAAGATTACTATCAAGATTGCCATCTAGTTGATTTCGACTCATAGTGATCCTATTGGACAGAGTAGAACCACCCTATAGGTTTCCAAGGCAGCTGGTGAATTTGACCTTTTCTAGTTAGTAGCTGAGCTCTTAACCACTGCGCCACCAGGGCTCACCATAAAGATTACAGCCAAGAAAACCCTAGGGAGCAGTTCTACTCTATACCATACGGGGTCGCCCTGAGTCGGAATCGACAGCAACAGGTTAAGCCACTCTTCTAAGACTTTTCTATAAATTCATTCATTTAATCCTCCCAGCAGTACACTGAGGTAGGTACTATTATCACCTCCATTTTATAGAAGAGGAAATTGAGAGAGGTTAACTGACTTGGTCAAGGTCGAACACCTAGCAAGTGGCTGACTGTGTTTTGATTGCAGGAAGTCTGACAACAGAAATTCATTTTCTAGTTGTTTTTTTTAAATCAACTTTTTTGAAGGTGTAATTCATATACAATAATATGCACCTAATCACATGTAATTTGATAAGTCTGATCTACCGTATAGGTAGACAGATAGAGACAGACAGCTGCTGTTGAGTTGACTCCGACTCACGGCAACCTTACGTATGACAGAAGGAAACTTTCCCTCCTTCTCACGATTGCCAGGGTGTTTGAGTCCATTGCTGTGACTATTATGCTGATCTATCTCACTGAGAGTCTCTCTTGCCCTTGCTGGCTCTCTCCTTCACCAAATACGATGTTCTCCTCCAGCAATTGTTCCCTTTTGATATTCTGTAAAGGGGTCCAAAGTGAGTTGGACAATGTTCAGTGTGATCCAAAGGGTTTTCATTGGCCAATGTTTGGACTGCGACTTTGTCTCAAGTACTTTGGACATGTTATCAGGAGGGACCAGTCCCTGGAGAAGGACACCATGCTTGGTAAAGTAGAGGATCAGAGAAAAAGAGGAAGACTCTCAATGAGATGGATTAACACAGTGGCTGCCAACAATGGGCTCAAGCACAATGATTGTGAGGATAGCACAGGACCGGCAGTGTTTTGTTCTATTGTACATAGGGTCACTATGAGTTGGAACTGACTCAATGGCACCTAACAACAACAATTTTTGGAATAGATCACTGGGACTTTCTTTTTAGTCTGTTTTAGCCTGGAAGCTCCACTGAAACCTGTCCACCATGGGTGACCCTGCTGGTATAGCTTACCGGTGGCATAGCTTCCAGTATCATAGCAACATACAAGCCACCACAATACAACAAACGGACAGACAGGTGGTGAGACAAATAAATTACCAAGCAGTATAACATAGCCAGGTTCTCAGTTAATTTACCCAATTACCACAAAGCTCTTCATGGAACTGAATTTAATATTATACAATAATACATTACTGCCCTCTGATGGTACCACTAAGGTGTAATTCTAAATTCAGTAAACTAAAAAAAATCTTTAGGAAAGTAAAATGTAAAACACAATTTGTTCAATATATAAAGCCAAAACCAAACCCATCGCTGTCGAGTTGATTTCAACTCATAGCAACCCTATAGGACAGAGTAGAACTGCCTCATAGGGTTTCCAAGGCTGTAAATCTTTATGGAAGCAGATTGCCACATCTTTCTCCCTTGGAGCAACTAGTGGGTTCGGAGCGACTAGTGGGTTCAAACCACTGACCTTTCAGTTAGCAGCTGAGCATTTAACCACTGCACTGCCAGGAATCCATATAAGGTACAGAAATAGAAAATAAATTAGGAGAAATTCAACATATGAGATCACAGCCCCGGCACCCTGATCTTTGTGAGATACCGAGCAGGGAACCCAGCTAAACTGCTCCAGATTCCTGACCCACAGAAATGGTGAAATCGTAAATGTGGATTATTATAACCTGCTAAAGGTGAGTTAATTTGTCACATAGCAGCAGGAAACAAATACACCTCAAAATGTTACTCAGGGTCTCAGGGGACATCTAGGTCAATTGGCATAACATAGTCCATAAAGAAAATGTTCTACACCTGACTTTGGTGAGCAGCATCTGGGGTCTTACAAGCTTGCAAGCAGCCATCTAAGAAACATCTACTGGTATCATCCCAGCCACAGCAAAGGAGAATGAAGAAAACCAAAGACACATGGGAAATGTTAGTCCAAAGGACTCACGGAGCACAAGGACCACAGCCTCCACCAACTTGAGCCCAGAAGAACTTGATGGTACCCAGCTACCACCACCGACCACTCTGACAGGGATCACAATAGACAGTCCCGGACAGAGGGGGAGAAAAACGTAGAACACAGTTCAAATTCACACACACACACAAAAAGACCAGACTTACTGGTCTGACAGACTGGAGGAGCCCTGAGACTATGGCCCCCAGACACCGTTTTAACTTAGAACTGAAGGTCACTCCTGAAGTTCACCCTTTAGCCAAAGATTAGACAGGTCTACAAAACAAACAATAACACACGTGAGGATCACGCTTCTTAGCTCAGTCATGTAAATGAGACCAAATGGGCAACACCTGCCCAGAAGCAAAGACCAGAAGGCAGGAAGGGATGGGAAAACTGGACAAATGGAACCGAGGAACCCGGGCTGGAGAAGGCGAGAGTGTGGACACACCACAGGGATTGCAGCCAATGTCACAAAACACTTGGGTATAAATTGTTGAATGAGAAACTAATTTGCTCTGTAAACTTTTACCTAAAACATAATAATAAAAAAAAAAAAAAAGTCACTCAGGATCATGACTACTTTGAAATCATGCTAGTTATTAGACCCACCACAAAAACAAAAAGAAACCCTCTGCTGTTAAGTTGATTACGACTCATGGAGACCCTATATAGAGGACAGTAATAGAACTGCTCCATGGAGTTTCTAAGGCTGTAATCTTTATGGGAGCAGATTGCCAGGTCCTTCTTCCGTGGAGTGGCCGGTGGGTCGAACTGCTGATCTTTCCCTTAGCAGCGGAACACTTAACCACTGTGCCACCAGGGCTCCTTTAGACCCACCTCTAGATCTTTTTAATCAATGCCAATGAAGAAACACATCTATCTTTGTGTCACAGTTTCGTATTAATCATGGTAACTTTATTTTGATATAATCGGTATCCTTTGTGCATTTCATCTTAAGTATTGACAAACATTATTCTCTGAAGAAGAATCCCTGGGTAGTACACACGATTAAGCGCTTAGCTGCACCCAGAAGTACTTAGGAAGAAAGGCACAGCCATTGAAAACCCTATGGAGTGAAGTTCTACTCTGACACGCATGGAGTCACCGTAAGTTGGAGTTGACTCCACGGCCACAGGTTTAGTTATTCTGTGAAGGAGTCCATCGCCCTAAAAATGTGCAGACCCCTGGTGTGAGGGCAGATGAAGAGCAACCAGCAAAAAGGGCTCAGGAGGAGCAGTGGGAAGGGAGGAGGGAAACTAGGAAGGTGGTGGCCTGAAAGCCCCACAAGGGAAGTTCCTAATATTCTTCTGGAACTAATAGGAAACACTCAAAGACCATCAATACAGGATTAGTGAGAATAAACAAATCAATAGGGAAAAAAAATGTAATTCACCAGAATCATATTTAAGATATCTTCAAGAATGTCCTGGGTCCAGGTGACCGGCTCTTGTAGGCACTCAAAATAAATACTTCTAGAATGAATGAATTGGTTCATTTCTCAGTTTATAAGCCTCAGGGATCTCTGAACCAAATCTCTGCATCTTAAAAAAAAAAAAAAAACAGCTGCCATCCAGTCAATTCCAACTCACTGTGACCCCATGTGTGTCAGAGTAGAACTGGGCAGTATACCATAGGGTTTTCAACGGCTGATTTTTTGGCAGTAGATTGCCAGGCCTTTTTTCCATGGCGCCACCTTTTGGCAGCAGCCAGCATGTCAACCTCCTCTTCTTGCGGGGCGGGGATGGGGTGAGAAATTTAGTTCTTAAGTAAAATAACAGACAATTAAATACTAAAAATCTTTAATACAAAAAGTTTTAAAACAATTTCTTTTTTGGTAAAATAGGGTGGCCATCACCGCCCAGCCCTGAGTGGAACAGGAAGGCTGCAGAAGCACCTGAAGGGAGCAGGGACATGAGGTCCAGGTTTGTAGCAGCTTCTGAGGAAGATCTCAGTCCAGGGGTAAGTTCAAGTCCACCGGAGAAACAGCCAGGATGCCCTCCTGGAGGGAGAGAACAGTAGAGCCTATGAGCAGGGTAGGGTCCTCCATCACAGAGCATCCATCCAGCCAGAGACGGGGGTGGCAAGGACCTGGGGAAGGGGACAGGAACCCAGAGGGAGGGGGACAGAGATGCAGAGAGGGAGTGGGACAGAGACCCAGAAAGGGAGGGAGAGTCCCAGAGAGAAGGGGACAGAGACCCAGAGAGAGGGGGACAGAGAGCCGGGGGGGGGGGGGGCAGAGACCCAGAGGGGCAAGAGATCCAGAGAGGCGGGGAGGACAGAGACCCAGAGAGGGCGGGGGGCAGAGACCCAGAGAGAGGAAGACAGAGACCTACAGAGAGGACAGAGACCCAGAGAGAGGAGAACAGAGACCCAGCGAGGGAGGGGGACAGAGACCCAGAGAAAGGAGGGCAGAGACCTATAGAGAGGACAGAGACCCAGAGAGAGGAGGACAGAGACCTGGGGTGGGGGGACAGAGACCCAGAGAGAGGAAGACAGAGACCTACAAAGAGAACAGAGACCCAGAAAGAGGAGAACAGAGACCCAGTGAGGGAGGGAGACAGAGACCCAGAGAGTCTTGGGGTTTTGATGACTAAGAGCCCTGGCTCTGTGTCAATGGGGAGCATGATCTTCCCTGTTGGAGTCTGTAAGACGAGGACCACAACTGAACCCCATAAGAGTGCTGTGGGATTTAAAACGGATCATTCAAGTGAAGTCCTAAGCCCAGTACCTGGCCCACCACAAAAGCTCACCCAAGCTTACTTATCACCATTACTGAGAGAGAGAGAAAGAAAAAAAAAGGACAGATACATGAGCTGCTTTGCTGAGCTCCAGACACTTCTATTCACGGCTCCCTCCGCATCCTGCTTTGGAGGTCTAAAGGGATCTCACACTCACCTGGCCCACCCCCTGCCTCTTCATTCCCCAGACCTGCCCTCCACCCCCTGCATCACCCCCAACTCAGAGGCTAGCCCTTCAGCCAACAGCCTTGGTATCACTCTGACTCCTGTCTTTGACTCAGTCCCCACATCCAGTCAACTAGCAAAACCTCACAGCGTGAACTTCCAATGAAATCCAGAATCAGACCCCGCCCATTGCCCCAGCCAGGTCTGATCCTTCCTCACCTCCTCCCTCATTCTCGCTCCCCACAGGTTGTTTTGCCACGCGGCCGCCAGGAGGCGCCAGTCAACACCTGAGTCTTCTCACACCCCTCCTCCACTGAGTCCTGTGTGGCTCCTGCCTCCCTCACAAAGTCCAAGTTCTCACTGTCAGTGCCCAAGACCCTGCATCATCTGACCTCTCCCACCACTCCCTCCCTGTGCTCATCTCCTGCCCTTTCTCCTTCATTCACCCAGAGAGAAAAGGGAACAGACACCCAAAGAGGGGGGACAGAGACCTGGAGAGAGAGGGGGACAGATACCCAGAGAGAGGAGGACAGAGACCCGGGGTGGGGGGACAGAGACCCAGAGAGAGGGGGACAGAGACCCAAAGAGGGGGATAGAGACCCACAGAGAGGCAGGGACAGAGACCCAGAAAGAGAGGGGAACAGAGGCCCAGAGAGGGTGAAGACAGAGACCACACGAGAGTGGGACAGAGGCCCAAAGAAAGGAGGGTAGAGACTAGAGAGAGATGGGGACAGAGACCCTTGCTGCTTCTCAAACCCACCAGGCCCCTCCTACCAGTTTATGAAACCATGGCTACATTCTAATCAGGAGCCCCACATGTGACATTCTCACAATGACTTCCCACAGCCGTTTACAAGGCAGGGGCAAGTTGGGGCTCAGGGAGAAGGGGACAGTTGCCCAAGGTCTCACAGCCTGTACACTGTAGCCCAATCCAGCTTGGAGTCTGGAAACGGGGAAGAATCCTGCTCTGCAGAAGCTGACATATTAGACGCAGGAGAAGCCAACAAACAAAAATAAATAAGGACATAAGTTGTTGCTGTTAGGTGCCATTGAGTTGATTTTCAATTCATAGTGACCCCATGTGACAGAGCAGAACCGCCGCATAGGACTTCCTAGGAGGAACGCAAGTAAACTCTACCATGTTAGAAGGTGCTGGGTGCTATGGAAGGAAGTAAATCAGTGAAGGGGGACGGGAGTAGGTGGGCGATGATGAGGTGAACGAGATTGTAAATGGGGACCAGGGAAGGTCTCACTGTGGGGTGACATCTGAGCAAACCAGAGGAGCAGAGGAAGCAAAGTTGGTAGATAAACAGTGTGACGGTTAATTTTATACGTCAACTTGGCCAGGCTATGGTTCCCAGTGGTTTGGCCAAACACTAGACTAGTTACTGTTCCATGTTGTTTTTGTTAGTTGCTATCCAGTTGATTCTGACTCATGGCCACCCTATGTGTACAGAGTAGCACTGCTCCATAGGGTTTCCAAGGCTGTGACCTTTTGGAAGCAGATGGCTAGGCCTGTCTTCTGAAGCACCTCTGGATGGGTGAGAACCGCCAACCTTTTGGCTACTACTCAAGCACTTAACCATTTACACCACACAGGGACTCCACTGAAGATGGAAGCTCCCCATTAAGATGTAGAAATTAGGGGAGGGGCTATGAATTTGAATGTAATGAATTCAACGTAATCTAATCAATCACTTTCCATAATGTGATCTAACGTAATGCAATCAATCAGTTAAAAGGAAAGTTTCCTTAGGGTGTGGACTGCTTTTAGACTATAAATAGATATTGTGGCAGATCATCTCTTTCTCACGACACTGCACTCTTCCTGTCACCTGACCTATGGACTGTGGGACACCAGCCTGCAGAAGTCTCCAGCCTGCTGTCTGACCTACGGATTTTGGATTTCCCAGCCCCTCCACAAATGCATATGCCAATCCCTTGAAGTAAATCTCTCTCTCTATGTTTAAGTATATATACAGTGAAACCTGTGAGAGCCGGAACTCCACCGGACTGCCATGTTTTTCCAGGTCTCACAGGTTTTCCATCTCTGACAGGGTACAGTCTTACCACTTTTCTACCCTCTCTATTAGCGGAAAGTATTTGCGTTTTCCTTCTCTGACAGGTTTCCGCCATATACGGATTCCAGCTTTGGCAGCAGATTTCTCTCTATATATAGTAAAAACCCACTGCTGTGGAGTCAATTACAACTCATAGCAGTGCTATAGGACAGAGCAGAACTGCCACGTAGGGTTTCCAAGGCTGTAATCTTTATGCAAGTAGACTGCCACATCTTTCTCTGGTGGAAGGGCTGGTAGGTTCGAACTACCAACCTTTCGGTTAGCAGCCGAGTGCTTAACCACTGGGCCAATATATATATTCCCTGACTTACAACTTACTAGAGTTGTGATGAACTGCACTTACGACTATCTGTTTTTTTGGATCTGTGTATTTCTTTAATGTATGTATGTATTAAATTATATCTGTAAGTGTATACGTAATGTTTCCAACCCCAAAAGACAAAGATCAGATTTACAAAGATACTGATAATAAACAACAACAATTACTGTCAAGTCGATCCCGACTCACAGCGACCCTACAGGACAGAGTAGAAAAGTGATAATTATGAAAACTAAAAAAAATTTTTTTTTTAAACCGCAATATTCAATGTCCTCAGAACCGACTTATGATGGAGTCAAGGATTGGAACCTGCCATAAGTCGGGGACTACCTGTACATTTCACTGTTCTGTTTCTCTAGAGAACACGGACTAAGACTCATGGGGAAGGGCATTCAGGTACCATTGCGCAGGCGGACAGTAATTCGATAATCACATACACAAATGCCCACGGCAGCCCAGCCACCAAGTACTTAGGAGAATGATCCCACTTTAATCCTTTGGACAACCCTTTGAGGTAGGTACTACCACTCCCCCACTTTACAGATGTGGAAACTGAGACCCAGGGAGATGCAATCACTTGTTTCGGGGCTCACAACCGGTTAGTGTATAGCAGAGTGGTTTAAGCCTTACGTAATGTCTGATCATTGGCCGCTTCAGATATACAGCTGGTGCTCAATAAATACAGAAGAAATGAATGGTATAGCTGGGAAAACTTATGTCAGATCTCAAAGAAGAATCAGAAGCCAACCCCCGCCCCACATTACAATGGCATAACAGGAGGCCTAGAAGGCTTCAGCGGCTCACCCAGCCCCCGTTGGCCTGGATCCAGGGCGCGAAGCTGTGCACGTGCTCCACGCTGAGTCCAGCCAGAGTGCCCCCCAGCCAGGCCACGCGCCGGCTCAGCTCCATGGCCAGGGCCAGGCGGGCCAGAGGCTCCGGGGAAGGTGGTGGGGGCCCAGGGCACGGTAATGAGGGGCGTGCACGGCTAGGGCTGGTCTCGCGGCTAGAGAATAGCTCCGCTAGGCGGGCGAAGGAACCGATGGAGAGACGGGCCAGCTTGCGGCGCAGGGTTGGGTCTGAGGCCAGCTGTGGGGCAGAGAACGGAAGAGGTAGGGCCACCCAGTCACGCCCCTTTGCTCGTGCCCAGCCAATAGGAGGCTGGGAGGCGTGGCCTTGTGGCTCTGGTGCAGTCTAGATGCCAACACCTTAAGCCATGCCCCATTCATTCCATCAGCCAATCACAAAGCAGCCTCTATGGCCTCCGCCCAACTACCCACAGGGAGGTGGTCCAGACACAGAGACGCTAAACCATGCCCCTGTCGAGGCGCTCAACAGCCAATCAGGGCCAAGCCCTATTTTAGACGCTTTCCAGACCGCTAATTTTCTAGCCACGCCCACTGGGGATTTCCTGGCCAATCAAAGCCCTGGAGGGCAGGTTAGGTTCTAGCACAACCTGGCCCTCTAGCACACTAATATTATAAGGCCAGGCACTTCATCCAGACTCCAGAGCAATCAGATTCCAATACAAAAAACAAGCCATGCCCCCTCCAGCAGTCCATTTCCCTTACTTTCTAAGCCACACTGTGGCCTTAGATTTTAGAGATTCCCCGCCAACTTCTCTCCTAGATCCTGTCTCTGATGGTCATACCCCTACTATTAGGCCACGTCCCACTACCAGTCAATGAAAGCCACTAACTTAGAGTATTTGTCCCCACCCTTGCCCCACCATACATCCACTGAGAATGAAGATCCAGTTTCTGATCCCAGTGCCCAGACATCCCCTATTCCTATCCTCCTTGAGGGATGGAACAGCCCACCTATCACCTTCTGGTTGATGACTTCTGCCTCCTCCTCCAGCAAGACCACCAGCCTCCGCAGCAGGGCTTCCTTCTCAGTGGGTGCGGGGCCCTGTAATTCTGGGGGCAGAAGAGAATTCAGCTGCGGGCAGAATCCTGGCTACCATCTTGCTGTTAGCTGCCGTGGCGTCAGTGCCGAGACCTATGGTGACCCCATGCATGACACAGACCGCTGTGTTCCACAGGCTTTTCATTGGCTGATTTTTGGAAGTAGATTGCTAGGTGTTTTTTCCTAGTCCATCTTAGTTCAACTTGTTCAGCATCATAGCAACATACAAGGCCCCACTGACAGACAGGTGGTGGCTGCACATGAGTTGCATGGGCCAGGAATTGAACCCAGGTCGGTTCCTGTGAGAATTCTAGCAGTGAGAATTCTACCACTGAACCACCACTGCACTCCTAGCCCCATCCTTCTGCAGGGCCCCTCTGCACCTCACCTGGGCTAGGTGGTGATCTCAGCTGCTCTTGGACCAGCTGTTCAAGCCGCTGAGCCACCAGGGCGTAGAAGTCTGGAGTAGCTGGGCCTAGGGTGAAAGTCTGGGGTGAGGGGTCTTCAGGATATCAGGAACTTAGGGATTCTCTCCTTCTCCCAATCATCTTGCCAGGTAGCAATGATTTCCATTTTATAGGAAACTGAGGTCCAATGAGCAAACTGGGTAGTAAAAGACCCCCAAACCCTTGTACTTTCCACTTCATTGCATCTGCCAGTTGAACTCAGAATGTTAGGGCTGAACTCGACCTTGAAGATCATCCCATCTAAGGAAAGCAAACACATGGCATTCCAGCTACTATCATCCTAGCTCTTATCCATTTCAGGCATCACCAACTGATCACAGCACTCTTAGCCCCAGCTGTGAAAACCTTGCCAAGGTAGCATGCCTAGCAGCCATTACATGTTTATCTAGCCTCACCTATGAGAAGAGACCTGTTCGTCATTCTTGATTAAGTCCAAGGACACAACTCCCCATTCCTATATTGCTGCTGGAGAAACAGAGATGCCAGGAAGGGAAAGGATTTTCCCAGAGTTATGCACCCAAATGGCCAGGAAATAGTGACTGAAAAACAGCTCTCCTGCCTCTCTACTGGGAATACCCAAGGCTACAAAAGTCCTGGGGGTAGGGAAGTGTGTATGGAAGGAGAGAGATAACAACTAAATATCAACTTGATATATAACCAGATAGAAAGGGATAACTAGCCCTCCCACAGCTAGCCCACAGAATTGACAGATAGAAATCTAATTTTATGGGGGTGGGAAAGGAACAGGATAGGGAGAAATGGTGCTGGAGACCCCACACAGCTACCCTCTAGCTGACTGATCTTGAACTAATTTCTTATCCTGTCTGTGTTTCAGGAATCAAGGCACCCGGCCCTGCTTGTTTTATGGGAGATCTGGGGAAATCTCTTACCAGGTTCTGACCCATAGCAGGGGTGAAGGCGCAGGGAGCAAGGCCGAGGGGACTCAGGGGGAACTGTTCCTTGACCCAGGGGGCAGGGAAGGCATCGACGAAGGCGGCTCAGGAAGTCCGTTGGCTGCTCCTGGGTGAGGCTCCTGGGGAGAAGGACCTCAGAGAGTGTCTCCAGAGGCCCCCTGCAAGCAGTCTCTTCTTTCTCCCACTGAGGGCCACCTCCCTGAAACCCCAGGGACATGGAACAAAGCCAGTAAAAGGGAGGAGAGGAGACAGACTGAGGCAGAGAGCAAGAGTCACAAAGGGCTTCACCCCAAACGCAGGCCCCTGGGGGAGGAGGGCAACCTCTCTTACCTGGGTGGGGTTGTAACAGACGACCCGGTGGCCTCACCCCGCCTAATGAAGGCCGCTAGTACCCTCAGTGTGTCCTCCCGGAGCCCCAACTCCTCCGAGCCTGCCATGGGGGCACCTGTGAGAGAGGAGGCTGGGGGCTAGACCCCAGGGTCCAGAGAGAAGAGGCAGCTTGGAGCCCGAACTCTTACTTTCTGAATGAAGAGGGGGCCTGGGGCTTGGACTTGTGAGTCCCCAAGGGAAGAAGGGGCTGAGGGCCTGGGCTCTGGGGGCCCAGGATCTTGAGTCCCCAGAGGGAGAAGGGAGCTGGGAACTAAGACTCTGGGATCCTGGGCGAGGAGGGCACTGGGAGCCCTAACTCCTGGGTCTGAGGGAGGAGGGGGCTGGGGGCCGTAACTCTTGGGTCTGAGGGTCCAGGACTCCTGGGTCTGGGGGCCCACACTCTTTAGCTTTTGGAGGGAGAAGTGGGCTGAGGAGGGACCAAGACAAGACTCCTGGATACTGAGGGAGGAGCGCGGTGGAGACCTGAACTCTTGAGTCTGAGGGGAGGAGGGGGCTGGTGTCTCGGAGGTCCTCGAGGGAGAAGGGGGCTCCAACTCCTGGATTCTGAAGGAGGCATATGCCAAGCTACTAAATCGTTAGAGGATCGGGGACTACCAGTCCCAGTAGGTTTCGTGGCACACATCCCCCCTCGATTTGCTCTAGTTCGCCGCTCAGGCTGCCGGGAGGTGTAGTTCCACTATCTGGCTCAGTCTGGACTCTTCTGGACCCGGGACGCTTGGGTGTTGGAGAAACGGGGCTGGGGTGCCCGCTCCGGGTCCCACTCCCTCCTCTTCCCTGCTCACCCAGCCCTCGCTAATGCTTCACTAACCTGACCCTGGGCCCAGCCTCCGCTGCCTCCTCCACTGAGCTTGTACAAACTTCTGTAGAAGTTCAACTTTCCCACGCCTGCGCACCGGGCCGGACTACTGATCGCCCTGACGTAAAAGGGACGGGGCGGGGCGCTGCCCGCCCACATATTTGTATATGGAGTTCCCAGCATGCCTGTGCCCGGAAAGCCTTAAAAGGGCGTGTGGGGAGGACTCTGGGCTGACGGGATTGCTCCTTTTGCTCTGGAACCTGCCACCCGAACAATGATAAAGTTTATATTTCAAGACAGCGATAGAAGGGAAAACCCCACCTCTCTAGAATTCAGCTGACGGGAAGGCTGTGCACAGTTTCGAGTTACAGAGGTACCCGGATCCCCGAAGGCAGGGGTGGCCCCAGCACACTGCGCGCCTCAACCCTCGAAGTAGGTAACGCGGAAGAGCTGGGGAGAGAGTTGGTGCCGTCTAGAAGTGAGGAACGGGAGAAAGAGTGGGTCTGCACTGATAGTGACGACGGTGGCTATGTATTCTGCAGAGAATGGAGCGAGGAGGGGGTTACACTGGCCGGCGCTGGAGGTCGGCAGGAGAGAGAAGTCTACACTGCTAGGAGGAAGGGAGGAGTCTACACTGAGGGGACGGGGAGGTGGGGGGAGGGATGAAGTGTGTACTCTGCAAATGGGAGGGAGTACTCTTTAGAAAGTAGGGGCGTGCCCTGGAAAAGGGAGGCTGCCGGTTGGGGGGAATGGTGAATGGAGGCCTACACTGGAAATGGGGCATTGGGTTTTCTGTGGGGGAACTGTAGAGAGGGATCTACACTGGGATAACTGTGGGAGGTAGAGGGCTACACTTGTGTATCATCTGCACTGAAATAACTAGGAAGGGAGGGCGTTGAAATGGAAGACAGAAGGGTCTACACTGGCGGAATTTAGGGGGTAGATGGTCTGCCCTGAAGAAGCTAAGGAAGGGAGGGATCTTCGCTCGATTGGGAAGCTGCTCTAGAGAATGGGAGTAGAAGGTCTGTAGTATAGAGGAGGTAGGTTTGCATCCCAGGAACCTTCGGGTGAGGGGATTGCGTCATGGTTCTGGAGAGGGAGACGCCCGCGGGTCGGCCGGGGAGGCCTCCCGCGCCCAGGAACTGCCTGCCCCTCTGCCCACAGGCCAGAGCATGGGGACCCAAAAGCCGCGGATCCTGCCCTGGCTCATTTCGCAGCTGGACATGGGGCAGCTGGAGGGCGTGGCCTGGGTGGACGCGAACCGCACGCGCTTCCGCATCCCTTGGAAGCACCGCCTGCGGCAGGATACACAGCAGGAGGACTTCCGCATCTTTCAGGTGCTTCGACCTGGGCGCGGGAAAGTCGGAACTGCGCCGCCGGCAGGAAAGACTCCGAGAGGGCGGGGTTAGCACGCGTGGGCCCGTGTTTGTGCTTGTGGGTGCAGGTGGGCGGAGTTAGAACAGGACGGGGCACGGTTAGCAGGGCAGGTAGCCTGACTTGCAGGTAGTGGGCAGAGTAAGAATCAATGCTCGCATTTAAGAAATAAAAAGGAGAAAGCGGGTTTAGCATGCCAGGGCAGAGCCTGCAAAAAGTTAGAGACCTGCCACTGGAGGTGGGCGGAGTTATATTGATAGAGGGCCGGGTGGTCCGAATTGATGGCCGATAGCGGGCAGGGTTGGAACCTCCAGGTTCCGGGAATAGAACCAGAAAGTCGGGATTAGAACGCTGAGGAAAAGCATCCTGGAGGCTAGGGGTAGGCTCTTGGTTGCAGAATACTGGGAGAAGGTCTTGGGACTTTGGAGGCGAGGCTCAGAGGCCCAAAGCTGGTTAGTTATCATAAAGTTAGGATACACCAGTGATGTAGACAGAGTTAGAGTGCTAGGGGGTGGGGTTATTACAGAGGGTGCCCTGGGGCAGGTGGTGGGTGGGTTTAAACGCCCAATAGAACCTAGAAGGCTGGATTAGAAAGCAAGTTTTTGAACGCTGGGGGGCAGGTTTTGGGACACGAAGAATCCCAGAGTTCGGGAGTAGAGCCTTGCTGAGGTAGAACGTGCTGGGGAGAGGGTTAGGTGTTAGGTCCCCAGGGGTGGATTGAAGTCTTCGCCCTTCCGCTGGCTCCCCACTCTGGCCCCCTAGGCTTGGGCCGAGGTCAGTGGTGCCTACAATCCCGAGAGAGATAAACCAGACCCCCCTACCTGGAAGAGGAATTTCCGGTCTGCCCTGAACCGGAAGGACGTGCTACGTGTAGCCGAGGACCGGAGCAAGGACCCCCTTGACCCCCACAAGGTCTACGAGTTTGTGACTCCAGGTGTGCGAGGGGTGGGCCTTCGCATGGAAGATTGGGATCTTTGCGGGGGAGGGGGGGGGTGTCCCAGCACCCTTTCTGGGCTCACTACCCGTTTCAACAGGAGTTAGGGATTTTCCTGAGTCAGACACCTCTCCAGACACCAATGACAGAGGCAGTACCTCCGATACTCCGGTAAGAATGTGTCCCCGCTCCTCTCCGTCCCCAACGGCCTGTTCAGGCCTCCCCTTTCCTGCTTGGTTCAGCGTCTCCTCCCCCGGCCCCATCATCTCCTCTCCACTCTGTCGCGACATGACTCAGAGCCAACCTTTCCCTCCCCTGCTCACACAACTCCCATGGCTCCCCAGTGTCTCAGAAGAAAATTCAGAGTTTTCCCCAGGCCTCAAGGTCCTAACAGACCTTACCAGAATTTCAAAGCTTTCTCGCTTGACAGGGTGCCTTCCGGCTCTTGGGAACTCAAAACCCCCCTACCCAGGATCTTGCTGATGCTCGTGCCAGGGAAGGTCCCTTCTGAGATTCTGTTCATGGTCCCATATCCAGGTCTTGCCACATCTATGGGTTGGAATTGGCTCCTCCTGCATTGTTGTTGGGTGCCATCAACCCCATATGACAGAGTAGAACTGCCACCCTAGGGTTTCCTAGGCTGTAATCTTTACGGGAGCAGATCGCCAGGTCTTTCTCCCACAAAGCTGCTGGGTGGGTTAACTGACCTCTTGGTTAGCAGCTGAGCACTTAACCATTTGTGCCACCAGGGCTGAGGGCCATCGTAGTGCCTGGTACATATATGTCTTGCCGTCTGTGCCTGTGGCTGTCTCTGCCATCAGACTGGGAGCCCCTTGAAGGCCAGGCTCAGTCTGGCCCTCCTGTGTGTCCCCACATGGCTGAGCACAGGGCCTGCTCTGGAAACAGCTGTTGAAATGCCCAACTCCTTTTTTTCTCCAGGCAGACATTCTGGAGGAGTTACTGGGTGACATGGTCTTGGCCTCAGTCCCAGATGGGGGGCCCTCAGGCCTGGCTGTGGCCTCTGAGCACCCCCCTCAGCTCTTGCTGAGCCCCAGCGTGGACATCATTGCTCCCTCCCCAAACCAAACACCCCTGGAAAATCCGCTGAGGCAGCTGCTGGTCACCGAGGAAGGTAGATGGCAGCCGTGGGATGGGAGGTGCTGGAGCAGGGGCCACGGACCCCCTTACACTTGCTGTCAATCTCTCTTTTCCCCTTCATGCTACCTCTGCTCAGGATGGGAGTTTGAGGTGACCGCCTTCTACCGGGGCCGCCAAGTCTTCCAGCAGGCTGTCTTCTGCCCAGGAGGCCTGCGGTTGGTGGGGTCAGAAGCAGCAAACAGTACCCTGTCTGGGCAACCGATGATGCTGCCCGATCCTGGGATGGCCCTGACAGACAAGGGGGCGACAAGCTTCGTGAGGCGTGTGCTGAGCTCCCTGGGCGGGGGCCTCGCTCTGTGGAGGGCAGGGCAACAGCTCTGCGCCCGAAGGCTGGGGCACTGCCACACGTACTGGGCCGTGGGTGAGGAGCTGCTCCCCGATGGCGCTCACGGGCCAGACGGAGAGGTCCCCAAAGACTGGGAAGGAGTCGTATTCAACCTGGGACCTTTTGTGGCAGGTGACTTAACTGGGGACCTAGCTTGGGGCCTGAGACCGCTGGTGTCTGGCAGTTTGGGATCCAATGAATTCAGCCCCCGCTGCTCTGCTTGCTGTGTGTCCTGGGGCAGACGAGTTGACTGCTCTGGGCCCGTGTTCTCTCTCTGCCTGCTTGCTCCCAGCTGAGCCCAGTGTACAGAAGGCGCTGTTGTTACCATCGTTGAGTATTAATTATTGTGGTTGACAGACAAACTAGCAGGAAAGATAAATACCTGAGGGCTCTGGTCTCCCATGGAAGTTTCCATGATGATGGAGATGCTCTCGCTGTGCTTTCCGTTATGGTACCTGCTGACCACACGTGGCTTCGTTAAAAACCAAACCTGTTGCTGCTGAGTCAATTCTGACTCATAGCGACCCTATAGGACAGAGGAGAACTGCCCCATAAGGTTTCCAAAGAGCAGCCAGTGGATTCGAACTGCTGACCTTTTGGTTAGCAGCCAAGCTCTTGACACTGCGCCACCAGTAGCTCCCCACATGTGGCTACTGAGGATTAATGCAACTGCAGGCGGAGTTTTAAAATTTTATTTCATTGTAACTAGTTACAACTGAAGTGTAGAGTTAAGTAATAAGGGCTATGCAAGACCCTGGTGGCGCAGTGGTTAAGTGCTCAGCTATTAACCAAAAGGTCAGCGATTCAAACTGACCAGCGGCTCTGCAGGAGAAAGACATAGTAGTCTACTTCTGTAAAGATTTACAGTCTTGGAAGCCGCACGGGGCGGCTCTACTCTGTCCTGTAGGGTTGCTATGAGTCAGAATCAAGTAGAAGGCAATGGGTTTGTTAGACAGGGCGGCTTTAGGGGTTTGGGAGCAGTCAACACCCGGCACCTTCTACGCCAGGGTCATTAAGCATCCTACAGGAAGTGGACTCCCCTCTTCTGGACCTGTTTCTGAATGCTCAGGCTTCCATGGTGGGTTAGGGAGGCAGGGCTGGCCTGATGGCAGAGAGGGAGGAGGGGTGCCTGTTTGTGCGAGAACTGTGGGGACTTTCCTCAAACCAGCAGTCCCCGGGTCATGGTGGCAGAGCCATGATGGGCCTTGGGTCAGGGGAAGAGGTGGGGATGCTACTCAGGTTTGGAGGGAGGTGGGGAAAGGGGCCCCTTCCCATCCCTGACTGCGCTTCTGGACCCCCAGATCTAATTGCCTTCATCGAAGGAAGTAGACGCTCGCCCCGCTACACCCTGTGGTTCTGCATTGGGGAGTCATGGCCCCGGGACCAGCCGTGGACCAAGAAGCTGGTGATGGTCAAGGTACCAGCAGCCTGGGGCTCCTAGGCCTGAGAGGGGTGGGGCTGACATGGGGGAAAGGCTGCTTCCAGGAACGACTCCCAGAAGCCCCTCTGAGAAACTACAACTTCCAAGAGTCTCATCAACCACCAGTTCCTCATCCCCAGGTTCTTCTGGGGCTGTCCCTCCAGTGGCCTCACCCAGAGAGCCTGCTTTGCGCTCTCGAAACCACATGAGCAACTACAGCTCCTAGGAGCCCTTCTGACCAGAAGCTCCTCAGCCCTGGGGGCTTCTGGGAACCTCTGTCCAAGAAACCCTCTTTGGTCTCCTCTGATGGTCAACTTGGGAAAAATTTCAACTCCCTGGCCTAATGCTGCATCATGGTCTATACTGGGGACTACTGGGAGTTGTAGTCCTCTCAGCTGCCTCGAGGGCAGGCGGGGCAGGGTGGCACGAGTGTTGTTTTCTCTAACTCTGGGTTTCTCCCCACCTCCTGCAGGTAGTTCCCACATGCCTCCGGGCCCTGTTAGACATGGCCCGGGTGGGGGGTGCCTCCTCGCTGGAGACCACCATGGACCTGCACATTTCTAATAGCCATCCGCTCTCCCTCACCTCAGACCAATACAAGGCCTACCTGCAAGACCTAGCCGAGGACATGGATTTCTAAGTTGCTGGGGGGCCTGAGGCTTCATACCTCCGGGGTGCGGGCCCCCCACCCCTCACCTTGACCAATAAACTGGTTCCTGTTACAATCACTGCATGTATGTCTGGGGTTAAGTGTCCCCAGGCCAGCTCTGACCCACGCTGGGCATTATTCCTGACTAGTGTCTCAGTTTACCCACCTGTGCAAGCCACTCGTGACCCAATACTCACTGCACACCTGCAGGGGGGCAGCTGATGTTTGTCACTTCCTTACACCCTCCCAGTGACCTGGTGAGGAAGGGACAGTCACCCCCATCTTACAGACTGAGACGCTGAGGTTTGGAGAGGGGCAGAGGCCACAGGTAGGAAATAGGAGATGACCCGAATCAATGTCCACTTCCAGAGCTGGGGTTGCCACTCTAGGATGGGGGCCCGAGGCTGAGCTGGCCCTCAGTGCTCAGCTTGCTGGTCTAGAATGACTTGGATGGATGTTCAGTGAGCAGAGCTCTTCCCACCCAGACTTTCCCATCTTGGGGAGACTTGGGCACCCCCCAACTTGACCCAAATCCTGCTGCAAGACCTCAGCAAGTCCCGTCTCCTACCTGGGCCTCGGCACCATCCACGACTCGCCACGTGGCCCTGGCCGCTCTGTGCCTCGGTTTCCCTCACCATCCCAGGAGGGTGGATTAAGTCACCCCACCCTCATAGCACTGCTGAAGAGAATCCAACTCAATGGGGTACAAACAGACCACTTCTGGGGGCCATTCTCAGGTAGCAAACAGCACCCAGATACCCCAAGCCTGGAAGACACTGGTCAGGTGGGGCCTGGGACCCCTGAACTCTACCACCACCACCACCGTCTATTGACAGCTAAGGTTTACCAACAGCTCACTACACACTGGGCATTATTCTAAGTGCTTTCTCTGCCTGTGTCTTGCTTAACCCTCACAAGGGAGGGCTATTACTGTGCCCATCTTACAGATGAGAAAACTGAGACCTCGAAAGCAGAATGCACAAGTCCACAGAGTGTAGTCTCCAGGCCACCCACCTTCAGGACTCAAGACAATTTGTCTCCGAGAAGAAAGGGCTAAAAGCATGGCTCAGGGGTAACATTTCATGAAATCTTTAATGAAATTGAGGGCAAGGGACATGAACAGAGAGTGGGGCAATGGGGATAAGCTTGGGGGAAGGGAGATGGGCAGGGGACTGGAAAGGGCGGGGGGCTCTCTTCCCCGCAGCAACCTTCCCCTGATCATCCCACTGACAGGGAGAGGAAGCAGGGAGGCGGAGCCATAAATATGTCCAGATTCTCGAAGAGGCAAGTGAGGGGTAGGATGGCTGGGGGCCTCAGAGAGGGGGCAGGGGCAGGCCTGGGCCACCCTTGTCAGGGGGCCCTGGCTCCTTGGGTGGCCGAGGGGGTCCTGGGGGGTCCCCGGGCTTGCGGCCGTGCTTGCGGAAGTAGCGGTAGCGTTGGACGTAGGCCCGTACCAGGTTGCTCACCTTCACCGGGTTGATCTCCCCGCTTTTGCTGTGGCAGATCTAGGGGGGAGAGGGGGCAACTGGGAGTCACTGCCACCCCATGCGGCCCTCCACCCAGGACTGTGGGGCTCAGCTTGGGACTGGAATGGGAGCCGGTCCCCAAAATGCAGGCCAACGTCCCCACTCATCCCCCGACCAGAGCTCACGACACCAGTGGAACAGGCCCGGAGGGTGGCGTGAGGCCATCCCACCACCTCAACTTAACTGTACCCTGCCCCTCTGACCCACACCCTTGTATCTCTGCACATGTCCGTCTCCCCATCTCTTCCTCTATCCCCGTCTATCTCCTGTCTGTGCCCCACCTTGTGGACGGCCTTCCTCAGGATGTCCTTGTACTCCTCCTTGGTGATGTCCTTCTTCTGGTAGTAGGGCTTGATAGCCAGCTTCACCTCCTCCACTGCCCGCTCCTGCGTGTGCAGCTTCTTCAGATACTGTTGAGGGGGCAGAGGGGACAGACGGTCACCTGAGTCCTGCAGGATTCTGGGCTCCACTCACCTCTACCTGCCCACCCCCTTGGTGAGCAATCTACACCTCGAGGTGGAAGTCCTGCTCTAGCATCTGCCCTGTGCTCCCCTTGCTGCAGTCACCCCGACGACAGGACAGGCCTGGATGTGGCACTGAGCCTCCTCTGGGCTGAGCCCCAGCCTGTCCCAGGCCTGACCATGACCAGTACATACATTTTCCTTGCCCTCACAAAGGTTGCAGTCTGGTGGGGGGACAGATGTTAGTGAAGCCATTACCACCATTTGTCATTGTGAGGTGATGGATTGTTTTTATATGGCCTTTCTCTCCACGGTCTTGTAATTCCCAACAAATAACTGGGTGGGACTGTACAAATGAGGTGCTTGTGGCCCACCAAACAGATTGGATAGTCTCCTAATAATGCAAATAAGATGCATGACACCCTTGTAGGGAATGGGACAATACAAAGAAGGTGTACAGAACCCTCACAAGGGGATTGGTCAGTTCAGCCATCCTGCTAGGCTTAAAATGAGCCATCCCAGAAGTAGACGGGGTCCTCACTAACACCAAGAAGAGATGGGAGCTAAGTGTGTCCTTTGGACCGATGGTCCCTGTGCTGAGAACCTCCTAGACCCAGGAAACAGAGAGAGAGAGAGAGCTGTTAACACCAGAGACAGCACAAGACAGGGAGAAGTGGCGGCAGAGAAACGGCAGCAGCAGAATCAGGAAACTGGTGCAAGACAGCACAGTGGGCTTCCTGGCCCACAGTGCAGGAGCCCACCCACAAAGCAAGAGAGCTAAATGCCTTCAGGCTGAGGCTTGCTGGTGAAGTAGGGTGCCTCTGGACACTTACTGGTGGAGCTAAATAGCTTTTAACACTTGCCCAAGCAGTGCAGAAGCCAGCCTGAGGGGCAGAGGGCTAGAGAGGCCTGCTTCCAGGCACAGCTGAGAAGCTGTCCTGACCGAAGAACTGTATCCTGAGTTGCTCCTGATCCTGACCCATAACCTGTTACTACCCTAACAAACCCCATAATTCTGAGTATGGACTCTGAGTTGTGTGGCTACTGGCAACGAATTATTGAACTCAGAGAAACAGTGTGTGCTGTGGGAGGGACAGCTGGTGTCAGAACTGGTAAAAAGGCTGGAGACGAGGTATGTCTGACCTCCGCCTCATAGGAATCAGCCTTGGGTTTTGACGCTAATGATGATTCTCCTCCCACCTTGTGAAGTTAGATGGGAAGGTCCAACGCCCCCACACCACCATTTTTGCAGTCATCAGACCCAGCAGGGCTTATTCTGATGGCAGCTGGAACGTGTTGCCAGGCCTTTCCGTGGGAGATGACGAGATCTAGTTCTGGCTGCTGAGTGTATGGCGGGGCTGGAGATACGGGGGAGGGGGTGCAGGATTCTGGCAGGAAGGACAACAGAGGCTGGTGTGGCTGAGCTTGAGGCAGCTGGGATGTTGTGAGTGCAGGGTGGCTGTTGGGCACACTGGCTTGGGGGAATCCCTGAGAACTGGGGCGAGTGGCTGCTCCTATGGGGCTGAGTGAGATGGTACACAGAGGATGTAGCACCGGCCGGGCCCAGAGCAGGCACTCAAGCCTTGGGGTCTGTGCTGCTCTGAGATGGATGGCTGTGGGGACTGAGAGGGCAATGAACAGGGAGCCAGGAGAAAGCAGAGCCTCCTGAGATGGGCCTGTGGCTGGCAGCTGAAGGGAGACCGAGGCCCTGCGGGTGGACTGCTAAATCCCTCTGTGCCTCAGGGCAGAGCTCAGCAAAAACACGGAGAGAGACTCCCAAGCAGGGGATGAAGCCACCGAGCACTAGCCCTGGGGATGTCACCAATCTAAGTGCCTTCTCCCCTACTGCCCCAGGGCCAAGGCAAGATGGGAGTAGATAACTGAAGCCTAGGGCAGGTAGATAAACTGAGGCCTGGCACCACAGCTAACAGCCTTCAGGGGCCAACATATCTCAGACTAGACCAGCCTCCCACCTGTTGGGCTTACCTGCCAGAACACCTGCAGGTGCTAGAAGGGAACTTGGGCTTCCTGAGCCTGCCAGGAAGTGGGTTTCTCAAGAGATGCAGCCCACAGAAAGGGTCATTCCCAACATCTGCCTCAAATGTGGTGGAGGAGGACAATGGGCCGAAAACATACAGGGGCTGGGCAGCTGGTTACAGGGCCCTTCCTGTCCCCATCCTGCCACACATGGCATGTGCCAGGGACAAGTGGCTGTCTACGCTGGGCCACACCCTACCCACCCCATTCTTAAGTAGGCACTTTTTGGGGCTTTATTCTGCCTCCCCTGTGGCACTGCACATCAGGTGTCAAGGTGGGTGGCACCGCCACCTGGCTACAGGCAGCTGGACCATAATCATCTAGATCTGACCTAAAGACAAACGGCCCCCAGAGCCCGGAGCAGGGGTCAGATGTTGTGTGTGAACAAAAACCCACGTCTGTATTTGCCCGGAACCATCCCTCCTGCTTCTGCCTGGCAACAGCATCTGGATTTTTCTTTTGAAAACCACCCTCTCCCACTAACACAAAAAGATGGGGAGGCCGAGAAAGAGAACTGGGTAATCAAGAAGGGGTAGACTGTGTTGTTGCTGGGTGCCACTGAGTCGATTCCAACTCATGGCGACCCCATGTGATGGAGTAGAACTGCCCCATACCATACAGTTTTCTTGGCTATAATCTTTACGGGAGCAGATGGCTAGGCCTTTCTCTTGCAGAGCTGCTGGGTGGGTTGGAACCGCCAACCTTTCCGTTAGCAGCCAAGCACTTAACCATGAGGGTAGACTGTAGTGGATGTAATGTGTATGTGTGTGTATATATGTGTGTACACACACAAGCACATACACACACACAATAATATATGCATATGTTCTTGTCGTTAGGTGTTGTCAAGTTGGCTCCAACTCATAGCAACCCTATGCACAATAGAAAGAAACACACTGTCTGGTCCTGTGCCATTCTCCCAACTGTTGCTATGCTTGAGCCCATTATTGCAGCCACTGTGTCAATCCATCTCACTGAGGGTCTTCCTCTTTTTTGCTAACCCTCTACTTTACCAAGTATGATGTCCTTCTCCAGGGACTGGTTCCTCCTGATAACATGTCCAAAGTATGTGAGACGAAGTCTCACCATCCTTGCTTCTAAGGAGCATTCTGGTTGTACTTCTTCCAAGACAGATTTGTTCGTTCTTCTGGCAGTCCATGTTATATTCAATATTCTTCGCCAACACCACAACTCAAAGGCGTCAACTCTTCTTAGGTTTTCCTTATTCATTGTCCAGCTTTCGCATGCTTATGAGGCAGCTGAAAACACCATGGCTTGGGTCAGGCACACCTTAGTCCTCAAGATGACATCTTTGCTTTTTAACACTTTAAAGAGATCTCTTGCAGCCAATCTGTCCAATGCAATTGTGTCGTCTGATTGCCTGACTGCTGCTTCCATGGATGCTGATTATGGATCCAAGTAAAATGAAATCCTTGACAACCTCAATCTTTTCTCCATTTATCACGATGTTGCTTATTGGTCCAGTTGTGAGGATTTTTGTTTTCCCTAAGTTGAAGTGTAATCCATACTGCAGGCTGTAGTCTTTGATCTTCATCAGTAAGTGCTTCAAGTCCTCTTCACTTTCAGCAAGCAAGGTTGTGTCATGTGCGTATCACAGGTTGTTAGTAAGTCTTCCTTCACCCTGATGCCTCATTCTTTTTCATACAGTCCAGCTTACTGGATTATTTGCTCAACATACAGACTGAATAGGTATGGTGAAAGGATACAACCCTGACGCACACCTTTCCTGACTTTAAACCATAATTTGTTATGATCCACACAGTTGAATGCCTTTGCATAGCCAATAAAACACAGGTAAACATCTTTCTGGTATTCTCTGCTTTTAGCCAGGATCCATCTGACATCAGCCATGATGTCCCCGGTTTCACATCCTCTTCTAAATCTGGCTTGAATTTCTGGCAGTTCTCTGTCGATACACTGCTGCAGCCACTTTTGAATGATCTTCAGCAAAATTTTGCTTGCGTGAGATATTAATGATATTGTTCAATAATTTCCACATTCGGTTGGATCACCTTTATTGGGAATAGGTATAAATATGGATCTCTTCCAGTTGGTTGGCCAGGTAGCTGTCTTCCAAATTTCTTGGCATAGACAAGTGGGCACTTCCAGTGCTGCATCCATTTGTTGAAATATCTCAATTGGTATTCTGTCAATTCCCACAGCCTTGTTTTTTGCCAATGCCTTCACTGCCGCTTGGACTTCTTCATTCAGTACCATCAGTTCCTAATCATGTTACCTCCTGAAATGGCTAAACATTGACCAATTCCTTTTGGTACAGTCACTCTGTATTAATCTTGTTTTGATGTTTCCTGGATCGTTTAATATATATGCATATACACATATACAATAATATATACATACGTATATAGAAAAAGAGAATCAATTCTCATTATTTGTGGTTATTTTCTATAAAGCCACCACAAACACTAAATTAGCAAATACTGAACCACTGCTCCAGGGGAAATACAGGGTTAGGTTCCCGCGAGCCTCTGCTTACAACATTTACGTCAACTGGTCAATACGTCACCTTGGTTTATGTCTGTTCCTGTTCAAAAACACCTATCTAATAGAGATTGTTAATTCGCTGGCATTGAACTCATGGCCAGAAGCACCATAACTCGTGCCTGAACGAAGCTCATCTTTCCCACGTTATTTTCTCCGTAAGCCACATCACAGCCTTCTTGCACTTAGGAACAGTAGACAGCACTTCAGCATTGTGCTTGGGGGCTGTTTTAAACGGTGAAATCACCAGAAAAAAGTACAGCAATGCAAAAAACATGACACTAAATAGATCACGAAATGGACACTCATTTACAGGCTGAGGCAGAAACAAGAAGGCAGGGCACCGCCTTGTTCTCCCTCAGCTGGAAATGTGCACATTGAGCTACGCACACTCTTTGCCACCTGCACGTATCCGCGACTGACTGGGAAAGTGCCACAGGTATTGGTTTGGGGGTTACAAATAGATTTTAGTGTGAACAGGCGAATTTGCAGATGTGGAATGAATAATGAGGATCGACTGTATTCTAGTTTTTGAACATGCCCAGCATCCAGTTTCCATTCACCCGTCCAAGCAGGATTCTAGTTCCTCACAGTCTTAGGAACTCCGTTTCAAAGCCCCTGTCAGCTTTTGTCAGCAAGGACGTTCCCTCTGGGCCCCTGCACCTCAACATCTGTCTCTGTCCCTGTCCTCTGTGCAATGTTACCATCGACCTATCCCATCCCTAGCTCACCTTGTCTGTGTCCCCGCGTCCCTCGGAGCTGCTGCTGCCTTCTCTCTTGTCAGATGCTGTAGCCAGCCCAGTAGGGGTGGGGGGGGTCGAGCCACAGCCCCCCAGGGGGAGGCTGCCAGGAAGCAGGTAACTGGAGGGGCCAGGGGGCAGGCCTAGAGAGGTGGGTACAGGAGCTGGGGTCACCCCCAGACCTGAGGGGGGCTTCCTGTGGCTGAGGATCTGTGGGAAGAGGTTGGAGAGAGGATAAGTAAATGGGGGTGGAGGAGAGATGGGAATGTGTGCCCCCCCCACCCCCCACCCCCAATTTCCCAACAGCCCCGGGGGCCACAGGCTCCTCTAGTGGCGGATACCTTGCCCCCAAGGCCTGCTGGGAGTTGTAGTTGCTCTCCTGGCCCGAGGCCGGGGATAAGAGGAGGGGCTGCAAGGACTCCTCCCAAGGGGAGCCCACCTGGTTGGTGGCCTGGATCAGCTCCTGGGCCTTTGCTCGGCTGGCCAGGTTGGCTTCTTCCATCTTGAAAAGAAGTGCAGTCACTGTAAGAGGCAAAGGGACAAGGAGAGGGAAGGAGTTGACATGGGAGAAAATAGTAACACTCCCCTGAAACCCACCATCCAGCCTGGGTCCCTGGACAGGCCATGGGGCCTCACCCTCAAAGCTGGAAGAGGGGCCTTGGCTGCTGAGAGAAACCCCCACCTATCTGGTAATGTTCTTGGCACTCAAGCTGTGTGGGTAGGGGGAGGTGTGGCCTGGTCACTTGGTGATGAGGTGGTAGCAGGAGTGAGATAGTGTCTCCTGACCCCTGCACCCAGGCCTGGGCTCTTTCCCTACTTTCAGGGTCTGGCAGGGGCTGTTAAGAGGCCCACCCCCTCCTGCTCACCATTCTCCCTGTTCCCTCCAACAAGTTCACCCATCTAGCTCTAAGCATACCCCAGGACACGCCTACCCCCCAGTCTAGGCCAGCCTTAGCCTGTTCCCATCTGCTGCACTCTCCTCCTGTGCCCAAACACCTAAGATCTCTCTGGAAGGCCTTGAGCATCCCGATCCCACACAGACCCATCCAGTCTGCCCCAGCCCCCAGGGAGACTCACAGGCCAAGACACCACTGGTGGTGCAGTCCACACCAGCTGGCAGGTTCCAGGGCATGGGCGGGGGCAGTGTGGGCAGCTGGGAGACGCGCGTGGCTGGCCCGTCCTCGGCCCCAGAGTCACCGGCGGTGGAGCCTGCACTCGGGGCAGCACTGGGAGCGGCTGCAGCTGTGCTGGTGGCTGTGGTGGTAGCAGGCTGCTGCTCCTCCTCTTCCTCTTCCTCCTCCTCTTCTTCCTCCTCCTCCTCCTCCTCGGCCCCACCCCGAACCCCAGCCTCCTCACTGGCCTCTTCAGGCAAGAAGGAGACCTCAGGTGTCTTGCAGCTACTGTCCACGGTCTGGGAGTCAGGGGTGAGCACAGGGGGTGCAGGGGCCACCTTGAGGGGAGGAGTGCTGGGCACCTTGGCAGCCCGCTCCTCTCCAGACCAGGATGTTTCTTCAGCACCCTTGGCCCCAGTGGCCTGACTGCAGCTATCTGCCTTGGACTTCTTCAGCGTCACAGGGCCACCACCACTGCTGCTCCCCCCACCCCGCACCTTTTTCCGGGTCTTGGATGGCTTCGTCTTTCCCTTGGTCCCCTTGGCTTTCTTGGCCCCGGCCTTGACCTTGACCTTGGTCTTCTTGGGCTTGGTACTGCCCGGTGCAGCTTTGGCCACCTCGGCAGGGGCCCGCTCATCAGGCTTGAGGAAGGGGGAGCGGCTCTCGCGGTCGCGGCTGAACTTGACGCCGATGGAGCCCAGGCCGGCTGATGTGGCCTCCTTGGCTGGGGTGGTGCTGCTGACACCCTCACGGATCAGCACGGCCACCTTGGACTGCAGCTTCACCTTCCGGGAGGAGCAGGAGGAGGATGAGGAGGATGAGCCGGAGCCACTGCTGACCGGCGGCTTCGGTGGGGGCCCTGAGGTGGGCACCGACTCCTTGGGGGGTCGGGCCTTCTTGGATGACCTATCCCTGTCCCTGTCTCGGTCGCCCCCGTCCAGTGCCTTCCGCCGTGACCCCTTCTCACGGGAGGAGGAGGCCGCCCTGGACCGGCGCCGATCCTTCTCACTGCTCTTGCCGCCCCGTTCCTCGCCACTCAATCCTTCCGAGTCATACAAGACCTCGCGCTTGGGTGACGAGGTGGGGGCCGGCGAGGAGCCCCGGGGGTCAGACTTGTCGGGCCGGCCCACTGTGATGGTCCGCTTGATGGCAAAAAGGTCATGGTCTGTGAGGTCCTGGATGGAGGGTGGCACAGCCCCCCGGCGGCGGCTGTCCCGATCGCTGCCAGATATAGTGGAGCCCGAGGGTGGTGGAGCAAGGACCGAGGCCTTCTCTGTGCCACCATCCCCAGACCGCTTCTCACCCCGTGACCGTGACCGCTTCTTCTTCTTCTTGCTGCTGCCACCGTCCCGGTGCTTGCCGCGGTGCCGCTCCCGCCGCGAGGACGAGGATGAGGAGGTGGCTGGTGGTGGGGACGCTGACCGCCGGCGCCGGCGCCGCTTCTCCCGGGAGCGGGAGCGGCGGCTGCCTCCACGGCGGCGGTCAGCACTGCGGGAGTGGGAGCGGCGGCGGGTGGAGCGGGAGCGAGAGCGGCGGCGGGACGAGGAAGAGGCGTGGGAACCTGGCTTGCGGTCGCGGGAGCGGTGCTTCTTCGAGTCCCAGGCAGTGGCGGGGGCGGGCGTGGCAGGCTGGGTGCCGGCCGAGGACGAGGTGGCCTCCTTGGCCTCACCGCCAGCGCTGTGGCGCTTACGGTCCCGCTTGGACTTCTTGCGCGTGGGTGGGCCAGCAGGGGCTGCGGCGGCAGGCGTGGCTGGTGACGCAGAGCGCTGGCGGTAGCGCTCACGCCGCTGTGTCAGGATCTTGCGACGGAGGTCCAGGCCCCCCCAGCGGACATCAGTGACTGGTGGGGCGGGGGCTGGCTCTCCAAGGTCTACCTGCAGGGCACCCTCACCATCCGACTCAGCGTGCAGTGACAGGAAGTCATCGCCCTCGGGAGCCCGGGGCGCAGGTGGCTGTGGCGGAGGCTGGGCCGCAGGGGGCACCGAGGCTGGGGGCCGGGAGCGGCCACTGGGCCGGAAAAGGGAGGATAATGCCAGCCTCGGCTCCTCCTCGGGCTGCACAATCTCGCCCTCCTCGATCTCGGAGTCTGCTGGGGGCAGCAGGGGTGGTGGGAAGGCAGCGCTGCCGGCCGTCACCACCTCCACCGAGACCTTGCCTTCACGACAGGCTTCTGCCTCAGTCCCCACCACAAAGACACGCCGGCGGGTGGCCCCATCAGCCCGCGTGGAATCTGCCTGCGGTGGGGTGCCTGACACGGGAGCCGGCTGCTGGGGCGGGGGGTCCGGGTTGGGGCTCTCGTCACCTGGGAAGTCCTGGCTCAGGCTGTTGTCATCATAGATGCCCGCCAGGGTCTCTGAGATGCGGCTGATGCTCTGTGACAGGGCTTCCTCCTCCTCTTCTTCTTCCTCCTCCTCCTCCTCCTCCTCCTCCGGCGAGGGGGTCCCCGCTGAGGAGCTGGGGTTGGAGCCGGTGGGGTCGAAGGGGTCGTACTTCTGCTCCGGAGCAGGTGGCGGGGAGTAGGCCTCGTCAGTAGGGTGGAAGGGGTCATAGATGTCGAATCTCGGAGCAGGCGGGGCCGGGGGCACCGGGGGAGGTGGCGGTGGTGGAGGGGAAGGGGAGGATGATGAGGGGGAAGGGGAAGGCGAGGAGGAGGCTGAGGAAGGGGCGGGCGGTGGGGCGGGGCCCCCGTCTCCGGTGCCCAAGGTGAGGAGGTGGCGGGCACACGTGGGTTGAGATGCGTGGGACTGTGGAGAAACTGCAACGGAACAGGGACAGCAAGGGGAGTCAGGGAGCACTACCTGCCCTCCTGGCCTGGCCCCCACCCTCCTGCTGACTCAGAACGGCAACAGCATGAGCCAGCACACAGCACCTTCTCACATAACACAGCACACGGCAGTCCTCTCCGTGGAATCCACACACTGCTCCCAACAACTCCACGCAACAGGTGCAGCGAACTGAAGCTCACAAGAGGAAACTGAGGCACAGAGAGGAGAAGCATCTCGCCCAAGGTCACACATAGCAGGGGCAGAGTCAAGGTTAAACCCAGTCAGCCTGCTCATGAACCCCAACACCGGGACACAGCAGCAGCCTCACCCCAGGCAACACCCCCTCTCCATGAAGCCTCGAAACCACCGAGGGAGGACAGAAGAGGAGCCAGAGGCCAGGGCAGGGCAGCCGCAATTCATGCCTAAGTTGGCCTCCAAGGCCCAAGCACATTCCAGCCTGCTGCACCTGCTGCCTCTGAGGGAGCTGACCCATTTTATAGAGGGGACCACACGAGGGCAATGGTAACATCCTGTCCGTGGACCAGAGGCAAAAGGTGGCTGAGCTGGGGGGCCGGGCAGCCTGCATCCTCCCTGCACTCTGCACCAGGCCCCACCCAGAGACATCACTGACTAATGATGACGAAAGCAACAGGTGCTTGGGCCTGGCATTGTGCCTTAGTGCAGGGATGTGGGGGCCCCATAAAGACCCCATTACACTAAGCACTACAGTCTTAACTCACAAGCAGAGACTCCACGATCGGCTGGGCTAGCACGATCCCACCCCAAGGCCATACTCTCTCAACATGACACGGTACCGCGAGGTCCCACTGGGAAGCCGGCTCAGTAGTGTGGGGGAAGTGTCAGGAGCAGACGGCGACACACATCACTGAGAGTCACCTCCTGAGTCCCCACCCCAGGCTCCAGCCCTCACTAACAACGTGGTCTTGGAAAGACAACATGGTCTCACACAAGCAACGTGGTTTCAGACAAACAACATCACCCCCTCTCCCTCGTTTCCTCCTCGACAAAAAGGAGCTCAAATGCAACAACCAGAATGTAAATCGTGAGAACGTTCACGTATTGCGAAGATGGTAACCAATGTCTCCAACAACTCGTGTAGAAATTGTTAAATGGGAACCTAAACCGCTGTGTAAGCCTTCACCAAAACACAACAAAATATTTCATTTAAAAAAAAAAAAGGGGGGTGGTGGGGGGAGGTGCCTCCATTCTGTTAACACGTTTTTACTGATCGCCTGTTCTGAGGCAGGCACTGTTTGGGGGACTCTGGCTGGACCAGTGAACAAAACACAAAAATCCCTGCCTTCATGCTCAGGTCGGGAGACAGGCTCGTGTCTGTGAGCCAAATGCACAGTCGGCCAGCTGCTGAGGGCCGAGGGGGAAGACGGAGCAGAAAAGGATGATGACAGTGTCCCCTCACAGGGAGGAGAGAAGGATTAACAGGTGACCGCCCAGAAAGAACCGGGACTGCACGCGCACGAGCGCTCACCGCCCTCACTGTCGTCATCACTGCTCTCAGCCTACGATGGACTACTGATGGGAGGCGCCAGCACACTCAAGACTGCCACTTCTTTGTCATTTTTGTATGGGAAAAGATTACGTGAGTTTTACCTTCTTTTTTCTAAGTTCTTACCACGTTCTTAGGAGTCCCTGTGTAGTGCAAACAGTTAACCACTCAACCACCATCTGAAAAGCTGGAGGTTCAAACCCTCCCAGAAGCACCTCAGAAACAGGCCTGGTGATCTGCCTCTGAAAGGTCACAGCCTTGAAAACCCTATAGAGCAGTCCTGCTCTGCACACATGGGGTCACCAGGAGTCAAAATAGAACCAAGAGCAACTAACAACAACAATAACAATGTGTACCAACTGAGAAAGACAAAAAATATATGGTAGAAAATAAAAAATCGCCCCCAAAGTCCCCTGAAAACAACAACTATTAGGATCTGGTTATATCTGTATTGCTTAGATCAGGAGTCTGCTAATCACAGGCCAGGAGTAAAATCTGGCCCAAGACTTGTTTTTGTAAATAAAGTTTTATTGGAACATAGCCATGCACATTTGTTTGTATTACTGGCAAAGGCTGCTTTTGCACTACAAGGGGAGAACTGAGTCATTAGGACAAAGGCCCCACAGCCCACAAAGCTAAAACTACTATCTGGTCCCTTAAAGAAAAAGTTTGCCAACTCCTGGCTTAGATCATTTTCATACAATGGTTATTACACTAATAAGAACATCTTTAAGATCAAGATTTTCTTTTCTAAATATGAGCTGTTGCTACCATTCCTCCTGTGCCACATACTGATAAGCCTAAACTCAATGCGGCTCCTGTGAGGTGGCCTCCCAGCGATAGCCTCATGGGTGCCCTGGGAGGGGGGCCAACTAGCACCCCCATCTCACAGAGGTGACAAATGCTCGACATGGAGCCTGGTGCTGAGAACGAAGCAGCTGTCACTGCAGAGCTGAGCTGTGCTACAGTTACAGGATGGGAACTGATGCAGCCGTGCAGGGCCAAATATGACTTTCGTGGGGTCCTGTCTGCATAAAAGAAATAATAAAAATGCTAGTTTATGACGACCTTGGTGTAAAGATGAAAACCACTCAAGCTTGATTTCTTATTATCATTGTTAACATATCCCTTTGCTTCTTCTGATTTTGTTGTTGTTGCCGTGTGCCATTGAGTTGATTCCGACTCACTACAACCCCACAGACAAAGCAAGACTGCCCCGTACGATTTCCTAAGCTGTCATCTTTACAGAAGCAGATTGCCAGGTCTTTCTCCCGTGGAGTGGCTGGTGGGTTTGAACCGCACACCTTTTGGTTAGCAGCTGAATGCTTAACCTTTGCATCACCAGGGCTCCTTCTTCTGAGTTTAGAAGAAATAAAAACACTTCCACGGGCCCCTGAAAGTGTCATGGGCTCCAGGACCTGGGTGTCCTGTGCCTATAAGCCAACTCTCCAGCTGTAAAACAAGGGTCAGGTGCACGTGACCTGGCACAGAGGGGGTGTGCGAGACACGGTTTGCAGTGGTACAGTGGCCCGAGGCTGGCCTAGTGCTACACCAATGCCACTGGCACCTTCCTCTTATCTCTCCCTGCCCCCAGTGTGGATGTCAGGCAGAGGAAAGTCTGAGCCCAGGGCTGGGGCCAGCAGCATCAGCAGCATCTGGGAACTTGCGAGAAATGCAGATTCTCAGGCCCCACCCAGACCTGCTGAAGGGGATGCTTCAGGGTGGGCTCCGCAGTCTGTGTCTTAACAAGTACACCCAGGGACCCTGATGCTGCTCCGATCTGAGAACCGCGGTCTAAACTGATCACAGGAACTGCTGGAAGTAGGGTGGGGAGGGAGCTTTTCCCTGGACAGGTGCACCCAAGAGTGGAAAACTGGGGCTTTAACTCAGACAGACCCACCTGGGACCCAGGACCACCATGAACAACCAGCTGTGTGACCTGAAGCAACTGCCTCAACTGGAAGATGGAGATGCTAAGAGCCCACCTCCTGGGGAGGTAGATTTGCAATACAGTGACACGGATACGCAGGGCACCTGGCACCGAGGTGCCTCACACGTGGAAGCTGCGGGGACTTGGCAGCTCTCACATCAGTTTTTACTCTATGTACATCTGTGTGTACGTACAGCCTTTACTGCCATCTAACGGGAAAAAAACATTAAAACAAGTATCTAACTGTACATGACAAAATCACAGCTACAGTTACCACTAAAAGCCACAAACTGACCGTCACGCAATCCTGTGGCCACCGCCCCACCCTGGCCCCACGTACCCGTTTTGCCCATCCTCCAGGCCCGGAGACGGGGCAGCAGGCTGGGCACGGGCAGAGGGACAGGATCCCTGTCCCCAATGCGGACCTCGGCCACCAGCTCCAGCATGTCCTCACTTCTGCAAGGTGGAAGGGGGGGTGAGCTTCAGGGTGCTTCCAGCTCCCGCGCTGAGCAGCCTCTCCCTCTCCGGCTGCCCACTACTCACTCGTCAGGCCGCAGGTCTAGGCGGCTAGGCACCCAGGTGTCTGGGGGTTCCAGAACATTCACCAGCCCCGCAAGGAAGCTGTCTGCGGCCAAGTCCAACACCTGGAATAGGCCAGGAAGGTTCCATGTCGTCTCTGCCCACAAAAGACCTGGAAATCCCATTTCTCCAGCCCTAACTAGTCCGAAACCCCACATGAGACCACAAGAAAACACAGTGATCCAACCTACTCCCTCACCCTGGCTGCCTTCAAGATTCAGGTCCAGCTCCCAGCCCCTCCAACACTGCCCCTGATCAGCACCTTAGACCCAGGAGTCCAGTCCCTGGCCCCACCTCCCTCAGACCCAGGAATCTTAGCCCCCATATCCCTCCTTCCCCAGACCTAGGAATCCAGGGCCCCTCCTCCCTCAGACCCAGGAATCTGAGCTCCTATCCCCCCACCACCACCCCAGACCTAGAAGTCTAGGCCCCTGGCCCTCTCCTCCCTCAGACCTGGGAGTCCAAGTCTCCAGCCTCCTCCTCCCTCAGACCCAGGAGTCTGGGCCCCCAGGCCCCTCTTCCCTCAGACCCAGGGGTCCAAGGCCCCCCAGCCCCCTCTCCTTACTCACAGTAGCCGTGTCAGTCCCCCCTGATTCTTGAGCACGGGGCTCTGACCGCGGGCTCCGGCAGCGCCTCCACCGAAGGCCATGACGCCGGGAGCCATCTGGAGAGAGATTCACATAGGGTTTAAAAACAGGGGACAAGGTGCATCCCTTGCGAGGGAAGGGAAAGAGAAGAGGGACGTCTCTCTTGACAACTAAGCCAAATCCCTCCCAGGTCTCCTGGCCTTGATTCACTGCCTCCTCACTCAGACCCCCAGAGGATGTCCCCCACATCCCTTCTGAGGCTTCCCGCTGGACCACACGCGCTCACCTAGCTGTCCTCTCAACTGTCCTCATGAAGTCCAAATGCCTCAGCTTGGCATTAGGGACACACTGTGCCCCAGTCCCCACAGACCCTGCCTGCCCCTTCTCCTCGCTTACACCCTCCTGCCCACCAGCCCCCATGAACCACAGCTGAGTCCTAGAACGGCCCCTGGACCTTGGACATGCCAATGCCATGCCAAAGTGTTCTTCATCTGGCAGCTCTAACATGTCCTTAGAGACCCAGTGTACCTCCTGCCCCCTCAGAAGCCTTCCTGATCCCTTCTCTGACCCTGCCTCCTGCCATGCTAGCTCAGGTGAGCCACCGGCTCCCACAGTGGCTTCTTCCACTGTAGCACCTATTGCCCTGTCTTGGGGTTGGGTCACCCCTTCAACAGATTATGAGCCCCACACAGGCAGCTATTGGGTCTGACCCATCTTTGGTGCCTGGGAAGCCTCAGAAGAGCCAATGAGGTTGGGATGAAGAATGCAGAGGTGACGGGACAGAACTCACCCGGGACAGAACTCACCCTACCTTTCTCATTAGGCAGCTCCCCCTGCAGGGAACTCCCCACCGCCTGCTGAATGGCCCGCTGCAAAGGAAGAGGAAGGAGTCAGGGGTGGAGAGAAATGGGAGTCAGAGAATACATGCAAAGGGCTCCTAACCTCTGCTCCTTGGGAGACAAACATTCCAGACACCCGATGGCCAGACTCAAGTACTCCCCAAGACCCAAGCATCCGGGCCCCCAGCCCCTCATCCCCCCTGGAATGTGGACTCAGCTCCATTCTCCCGTAGATCCAGGAGCCCAGCTGCCTCACCAGGATAAAGGCAGAAGGAGAAAGCGTGGGATCTCTGTCTGGTGGACCATCGCCCCGATCCTCGCCCGACTCCTCTGTCTTCCCTCGAGACTCATCGTCCTCTTCCATGGTCACCTGGCAGTCGAGGGGCGAGAGTTCGGAGGGGAGGCCAGGGGGCAGCGTGGGGAGTGGAAGCAGGGGCTGGACACAATGGCTCGCGGGCCTCCAATGCTGCCCCAACCGGCATCCTGTTTGCGGGGTGCCCTCTTCTCCCCAGGCCAGTGCCCCCTGTACCCAAGCGAGTCCCAGGCCCAGGGCAGCCTCTAGAGAGACAAGAGCAATTTCCTCCCTGCCCCCTTGGATTTCAGCTGCCTCTTCTGTCGAAAGGGGGCCCACTCAGACTCCTATCTCAATAACCCTCCCAGTCCCCACAGCTTCCCCCACAACCTAGCCAAACTCCAAGACCTTGTCCCCCACCCTCATGGGAGCCAACCCAACACCCAGATGTTTTCCTGTTGAGTTGTAATGTCAAATACTGTGTTCCCCAGTACTGCAAACCCACCTTTCCCAAACTGAGGTACGCGATCGTGTGCTGGGGGGGACTCGGCACCACGCCGCAAACCCCACATGGCTTCCTAAAGCATCAATTTTCCTCGACGGCGAGGGACAAGGAAAAATGTATGTACAGACTTAATATAAGGTGAAACTATCAGAGTGTGTTTGCGAGGCCAGTCTGCCGCTTTTAAAACGCTACACTTTGGGAAGGCATGCTGTCCCTCAGGCCCACCCTATGGAAGCACTGTAGGCGCCCTGGCGATGTCACAGAAATCCTAAGATTTTACTGCCCACTCAGCCAGCTGAAAGATCATCCTTCAGACTGGGGGAATGCCTTGATTACGGGGTTCAAATGATGGCCTCAGTGGTAGGCACCCCCAATTGTCAAATCAGCCACTCAGCAAACAACACCCCGTTGCAAAATTCCGAGCATGCTTCAAGACCCCTATCCCCCAACTCAGCTTGCTTATCTGTAAAATAGGCAGAATGGTAGGCTCTGTCACAGAAAATGGCTGTGAGAATTTAAACAAGACTGAACCCTGCTATACACTTGGCACATCTGAGCTGCTCAATATGGAGTCATAATAATTATCATTATTAGCCCTTAAGGTCAGGGTTTCCCTTACACCTGTCTCCCTACTCCCCTCAGCTGCAAACCTGTAAAGAAAATACTTCCTGCCCTGGTATAGCTCCCATTAGATTTCCAAGCGATCCCAAACCCCCACATTCAGCCTCCCAGTGCTCTAGGACATCAGGCCCTACCCTGGCCCCTATAAGCAAGCCCACCTGCTATGGAGATGTTCTCGACTGCTCCTCTACCCGGCCCTTTACAAAGACATGGTCCTCCTTCCCCAATACATATCAATCCTCTCAGCCCCTGTGGACAGCTCCCAGCCCAGAGCTGCTCTCCAGCACTTTCCAGGGAAGTCTATGCTACCTAGATCAGTGATTGTCACGACCAAGCTCGGCTGACTCCAGACTTCTAGCCCACCCCCGCCCACAGCCCTCTGCAGTGTACGATGATGCTCCCTTGCTCATGTAGACATGACCCAGGCTCTTCAGACCCGCCCACAGCCCCTTAGACATCCAAAAGGCCCTGCAGACACTGCTAGATCTCTCTAGATCAGTGTTTCCCAAAGGACAGAGACTGAAAGCAGTTAAGTGCTTCACAACACAGCCTGTTATAAAAAGTAAATAGAAACCAATGGAAAACTCTTCACAGTACATTACAAGGAGTAAGTGGAAATACTACCTCGTGGAACTTTGTTTTTGGTATTAGTTAAATATCTCTGTAGGTATGTACTGGGTCTCAATGAAAACCGTATTTCTTATTGTAGATCAAGGTCAAGGGTTTGATAAACACTGCACTGGATGATCCTAAAGACTTTGGGAAGACTAAGGTGGACTGATTCTAATTCTCCTTATAGCCCCAGGGCAATGCAGGATTTTAAAGCATTTTCGTTTTGAATTACTTTCTGAAGGGTAAGTACATTTAAACTGAGGACAATTTCTAGCACCCTTTTTTGTCTTATTCTCTGGGCCCCAAAAGGCATTCGTGTTTCTCCAGGCTTAGAGACTGTACTCTGGGAGATGTATCCCCAGGTAGTTCTATTACTGCACCCTAATCCTGGTAGTCACACCCAAAGCCCTCAGCCTCCTGTCATCCAGATTAGACACTCCCCAGACCTTGAAGAGTCACTCAGGCCTCTTGGATACATCTCAGTATTTGCCTCCCTCCGTTTGTGGGCACATTCAGCCCCTCTGGATGGTCCTAAAAGACTCCTTAGCCCTTAAATACTATTTCCAGGCCCGTTAAATGGCCCCAACCTATGTAGATAGGCCGCATCCTCCGGCAAGTCCGTGTAGACACTTCCCAGCCCAAAGAGACATCCCCCAGGCGCTCTAGATGGCTCTGCAGACCTCTCTCACCCCTAGGAACCTATCTCAAGATCTCAAGATGGCCCCAGAACCCTGTGAACAGACCCTAGCCTCTGGTCAGCCCAAACAGTGCCTACAGACAGGACCCAAGTCAGCTACATGACCAAGGGCAGGCCCCAGTCTCGGTCCAGGCCCTGGGGACGTCTCCAGTCCTCTCGGGAGTGGCCCGTAGACGCCACCCGGCACCCACAGACGCGTCCTGGGGCCCTGAGAAGGCCCCCCGCTTGGCGCCAGACTCCGCCGCCGCTGCCGGGCCCGAGGCCGCCCCGCTAAGCTCTCCAGGGCCCGCGGCGTGTAGGGAGGACCCCAAGACAACTAACGATTCGACTCCGCCCCGCCCACCCCGATAGGCCCGAGCCCCGCGGTCCGGGCCGCCGCCGCCATCTTACCCCGCCGCTCGGGCTGCGGCTCCGGCCCCGGCGCGGGGCGGGGCGGGCTGGGGCGGGGCTCGCGAGCTGAGGAGGCGGAGAGGGGGCGGGGCTAAGGCGCCGCCGAGCTTGCCGGGATTTCAAGTACCGAGCACCGTGCCGTGAAGGCTGGTGGAAAGCGGGCGGACTCGGCTTCCCAGCAGGCAGTGGGGCCGTCGGGCTGGGTTCGCGCAATTCTCGCCGGGAGGCGTAGTCTGCGCGTCGCCCCCGTCGCGCGGGGACAGCAAGAGGGTGAGAGGTGAAGTGGGCGTGGCTGTGGGAGCCCGGGATGAGATCCCACAGTGCTCTACGCGAGCGCGGAAAGCGTGGCGGAACAGGAAGTAACGTAAAGAGGTGCTCAGCAGGAAAGAAAGATGAAAGGGAATTGTAGTTCCGCAGAGTGGGCATGGAAAAAAAGCCGGACTGGTTGGAGGCTCACACTTGCCCGTATTCTGGGGATCCTAAAATCCTGATTGCCCAGTCTTCTCCAAATTTAGAACTAAGGAGCCCGGCCCGACAGCCATTAAACCAAAAAAACCCAAATCGATTGCCATCGAGTCACTTCCAACTCACAGCGATCCTGTAGGACAGAGAACTGCCTCATAGGGTTTCCAAGAAGCGGCTGGTGGATTCAAACTGCCGACCTTTTGGTTAGTAGCCGAACTCTTAACCACTACGCCACCAGGCTCCTCTTCCTTATGAGGACAGAGAAATCAGAACCCCTGTTCCTCTCATTTATAGCAGAGGAGTCCGGACTCACATTTCCCTCCTCCGTCAGACTCGGGAGTTCGAGCCCTCCTTCGTCAGACCCAGCATTCCGGCTCTCAGGCCCCTCCTCCCTCAGACAGGGCATGCCCGGTCTCTAGCTCGCATCTTACACGAACAGAAGTCCGTGTCCTTCCTCACCCCTCACCTCCCGCCAATTCCCTCAGACCCAAAATTCTGGGCCCCCAGCCTCTGCAACTCCTGGACCCAAGAGTCTGGGCCCCCGTTTCCTCCTTTACCAAGCCTAATAATAAGGACCCGCAGTCTACATCAACCCCAGAACCCAAGAATCCAAGCCTACAACCCCATCCTCTTTCAGAGACCCAGGAGTGTGGGCCTTTCTTTACTTCCAGGACCCAGAAATCCTGGCCCCAAGCCCTTTATGGTCCAGGCGTCCGGGCCTGGGCAAGTTGGCTCATAGGTTAGGAATGCAGTGATCTCACGGCTCCTCCCTGCCCCGTTACCCGGCTGTCCCCCTCCAGGGCCCCAGCTACCCTCCCAGTCTATCTTCCGTTTGGCTGGGACAGCGGGAACCGGAAGCTCGGGTCCCTTAGCAGGCCGACTCCAGCATCCAGCCTAGACGCCCTAGTCGGAGCTTGGCTAGTATCCCAAGTGGGAGGTGGAACTTCCCCCCTCAGGACCCGCTCCTTCCTCGGAGCGCGCCTATATACGGCCGCGCGCGAGTCGGTGAGCCCCGCCTCCCAGAATACCGCCTCTCTGGAGCTGGGAGAAGCTACCTCACAGGGATCCTCATTTGCATAGACCCGCCCGGAATGAGCTTCCCTCCCCGTCTGCTGAAAGAATGAACGCTCTTATTAGCATGGCTCCGCCCCCAGGCAGCCAGCCCTCGGAGAGCGCGCGGGGCTGCTCCGGGTGAGCAAAATTCACTCATTAGCATATGTCCAGCCCTTTCGGAATTCCCCGCCGCAGAGACCGCAGTTCCCCTACCCTATATTAGCATAGCTCCTCCTCCCTGGCCTTGCCTCCTTCTTAAGTGTCCGGACTCACTTTTCCCTCCTTGCCGGAGCGTATGAATATGCAGTAGCCTCATTAGGGTAGCCCGCCCCCAGGCCCCGCCCGGCTCCCCCCCAGGCGGTAGCGGCGGCGGCAGCAGCGGTGGCGACATGAGCAGCGGGGCGGCGTCCGGGACCGGGCGGGGGCGGCCCCGGGGCGGGGGGCCGGGGCCCGGGGACCCCCCACCCAACGAGACACACAAGCTGGTGGTCGTGGGCGGCGGCGGCGTGGGCAAGAGCGCGCTGACCATCCAGTTCATCCAGGTAGTGGGCCCTCACCCTGGGGGGTGCCCCCGGGACCCAGCACTGAGCCCTCTGAGGGACGTCCGAGACCCCGATTTCCCCTAGACCCATCACCGAGACCCTCCTATGAAGCCCTCTAATCTCAAAAGAGCCCCTCAGATTGTGACCCTGAGCCCTGCTGAGGGACTCCACCCCCTACACATGGGACCTTCCTCCTAAATTCGCATCCTAAGACTTACCATCTCTCCCTCCAGTACCCAAGACCTCGCTTCCCTGCTGGCCTTGCCCTGACACCTTCTGGGAGCACCCCAAACCCAGCAGAGTCGCCCTATTCTCACCCTGAGTACCCCATGGGCCTCCACCCCCTAGGTGCCACCTCCCTCCTCCCTGAGCCCCTTGTCCCCCAAACACCGCCCCCCCACAGCTTCCCCACTGACCCGCTCAGAACCTCTCTAGGGGCATGCCTCTACCCACAGCCCTTGAGACTCCCTCAGTCTCAACATCGGGGACCTCCCCCAACATCTAGAAATGACGCCCAGACCTTTTCCTTCTGGGTCCAGCCAATCCTAAGAGAGGCATTCTTCACTCCCTGCTCTGAGAGCACTTTTCCCTCAGACCCAAGAGATCTCAAAAAGATCCTGCCCCCTGGCCATTCCAGAAAAGTCCAAGACCCCAACTCCTAGTGACCCCCATCTTGCCAGACCCAGACCCCCTCCCCTACAAAATTCAACCCCTCCTCCATCTTGAGTTTTCCTCCATTGCACTCCCTCTCCCCTGATGTCTCCTAAGTCATCTCCATGGAAGAAGTCCCCAGATAGCTGACGCCCCCAGAAGGACCTTGTCTGACCCTATAACTACATCTCAAGGTCTCTAAGACTCTCTAGACACACTCCTGTAATATTCTATGACAGATTTCCCAATGCCAGGAGCCACCTAGGGGTTCACTCCCAGTTCTCACCCCTGATCTTCTCAAGCTGCATTCTGGAGACATGTCCCTAACTGTCCCCAGAGCTGCAACCCGCCCACAGCCTGGTCCTCCGGGACGAGCCCTCACGAGGACCCCTCTAACAGACAGCAACAGCCTTACAGCCTTCAAACCCCCAGCCACCAGATCACCCCTTCTCTCGAAACTTCATCTTCACTGTGAAGGGAATCCCTCCCTATCTCAGAGAAACCCCAGATAGTTGTCTGCCCCTGAGAACCACCGCAGAGGACCTGGGACCCCAGACCCCTCAAGACACCCTAGTAAGCCCCTGAGTGGAAGTCCCTTCCTGGGCACAGAAAGCCCCAGCTCTGGATCCCTGGCATCCAGGGGCCAACACAGAGCTGGCTGAAGGCCGGGCTGACGCGGGCGGGACCCAGGCAGGAAGGGAGGGGCCCAGGCCTAGGGCAGGGCTGCCTATCCGTGGATTGGAACCGGGACCTTCCCCTGGGAGGAGACTCTGGAGGCCGCCTGAGAAGGAGCGGGAGGAGGGAGAGGAGGAGGGAGAGACAGACTGGCACATATTCAGGACAGCAGCTCCAAACAACTGAGCCCTTACTGGGTGCGGGGTGATGTGTTAAGTGCTTAAAGGGGATTTTCCCAGAATCTCCCGAACACTGGATTAGATGTCATGCTATTCTTATCCCTGTTTTCTAAATGAGGAAACTGAGGCTCAGCAGGGGAAGTGACTCCTCCAACGTCACACATCCAGGAAGTAACCATAATGACAGAGATGTACTTTGTGCCAGAAAGAGAGTACCAGGAGAGACTTGGAGAGAGAAAAGGGAAGAGACTCAATATGGGTGGGGGAGAGCAGAGACGGAAAAGACTAGATGGGGGAAGGAGACCTAAAGAGAGGGTGAGCGGACAGAGAAGGCGGGAGAGGGAGACTCAGAGAGGGGTGAGGGAGGGAGGCTTAAAGAGAGGGACACAGAGACCAGAGAGGGGGACATAAGGTCAGAGAGAGGGAAATAGAAACCCAGAGAGAGAGGGACAGAGACCCAAAGAGAGGTGAACAGAAACCCCGGGGTGGGGCAGAGAACCAGAGAGAGAGAAGAGGGTAGATACCCAGAGAGAGAGGGACAGAGACCCAGAGAGAGAGGGAAGCAGAGACCCAGAGAGGGGGACAGAGACCCAGAGAGAGAGGGAGGCAGAGACCCAGAGAGGGGGACAGAGACCCAGAGAGAGAGGGAGGCAGAGACCCAGAGAGGGGGACAGAGACCCAGAGAGAGAGGGAGGCAGAGACCCAGAGAGGGGGACAGAGACCCAGAGAGAGAGGGAGGCAGAGACCCAGAGAGAGAGGGAGGCAGAGACCCAGAGAGAGAGGGACAGAAACCCAGAGAGAGGGGGGACAGACACCCAGAGAGAGAGGGAGGCAGAGACCCAGAGAGAGAGGGACAGAAACCCAGAGAGAGGGGGGACAGACACCCAGAGAGAGAGGGAGGCAGAGACCCAGAGAGGGGGACAGAGCCCAGAGAGGGGGACAGAGACCCAGAGAGAGAGGGAGGCAGAGACCCAGAGAGGGGAACAGAGACCCAGAGAGGGGGACAGAGACCCAGAGAGAGAGGGAGGCAGAGACCCAGAGAGGGGGACAGAGACCCAGAGAGAGAGGGAGGCAGAGACCCAGAGAGAGAGGGACAGAAACCCAGAGAGAGGGGGGACAGACACCCAGAGAGAGAGGGAGGCAGAGACCCAGACAGAGGGGGACAGAGATCCGGGGTGGGGGGACAGAGACATGGGAGGAGGACAGAGACCCAGAAGGGGGCACCTAGGAAGGCCATCCCAGGGCAGGGTGCAATCCCCTCTGTGGGGCACTACAGTAACAGTGCCCTCTCCCTGCCTTCACCACCAGTCCTACTTCGTGTCCGACTATGACCCCACCATCGAGGATTCCTACACAAAGATCTGCACAGTGGATGGCATCCCTGCCCGGCTGGACAGTGAGGACAGCAGGGAGTGGGGGGGGGGGGCGGTGGCAGGCGCTGAGGATCCATAGGGGTGGCCTGGGCAGGGGGAGTCTTTTCCCACAGTGGCCGTCTCCCTGCCTGTCCCTGCAGTCCTGGACACCGCAGGCCAGGAGGAGTTTGGCGCCATGCGGGAGCAATACATGCGTGCCGGCCACGGTTTCCTGCTCGTGTTCGCCATCAATGACCGGCAGAGGTGAGGGTTGGCAGGGAACAGAGCAAGGACAGGGGGGACCGGGACTCTTCTTTAGTCAACCTTCTACCCAGCCCCAGAGCTCACCCTGCCCCTCTCCTGCTCCTAGACCTCCCATGGCTCACTAGTGCTGCCCCCAGGACAAAGTCCCAGGTCTTCGACACAGCGTTGGATTCCCTGCATGATTTTACCCCTTTCTTGTCCCTGGGAAGGGAGCCCTGTGTGCAGTGTTTAAGCACTCCGCTACTAACCGAAAGGTTGGCAGTTCGAAACCTCCCAGAAGCTGCTCATCAGGAGAAAGATGTGGCAGCCTGCTCCCTTAAAGATTACAGCCTTGAAAACCCTATGGGGCAGTTCTACTCTGTCCTATAGGGTCGCTATGAGCTGGAATCAATTTAAGAGTCACAGGTTTGGTTTTTGGTTTTGTCCACGGGTGGCATAAATGCTTATGCACTTGGCTCCTAACCTCATGCGTTTCCCCCCAGTTTCAATGAGGTGAGCAAGCTCTTCACGCAGATCCTCCGCGTCAAGGACCGAGATGACTTCCCCATCGTGCTGGTCGGCAACAAGGCAGACCTGGAGACCCAGCGCCAGGTGGGGGACCTGGGACCCCTCTCGGCCTGGGAGGCTCCTGCCAGCGTGCCTCCTGTGACTCCTACTCCAGCCTCCTCCCCAGCACACGCAGTGTCTGCTCCCTCCTTTACCACACACTTCACAGGCACACTACAAATGTGTTACCCCCAAGACAGACCTTTGGGTCCCCAGCGCTGCTCAGAAGAGGGACTGGTACACAGGAGTCCCTGGAGAGGAGGCTGGATGCAAGAAAAGGCATCTACCCCCGTCAACCGCCTATCCCCTGACTCTCTATGCCCCGTCCCCTTCTCTCTCTTCCTACAGCCCTGGTAATACTCAGCCTTCCTCTTCTCCCACCTGGACCCTCACCCCAGCCTCCCAGGCTCCAGTCTCTCCCCTTCAGTCAGCCTCTCCCACCCAGCCCCAAAGCTCACCCTGCCCCTCTCCTGCTCACAAACCTACCATGGCTCCCTAGTGCTCCCAGGTCAAAGTTCTAGCTCTTCAACCCAAAATTAAATACTCTTAGTGGTTTCATCCCTTTCTCTTCCCTGGGTGGTGCAAGCAGTTAAGCACTTGGCTACTAACCTGCCTTCGTTTCTTAGTGCTGCTATAACTAACACCACAAACGGGTGGTTTTCCTCACAATCTAGGAGGCTAGAAGTCTGAATTCTGGGCGCCGGCTCTAGAGGTTGGCTCTTTTCTCTCTGGGGGAAAATTCTTGTCCCAGCTTCTTGAGCATTCTTCTCGGCGTTACCTGGAGATCTCCACGTGGCATCTATCTTTCCCATTTGTGCTTGCTCCTCTCTGTGTTTTTTTGTTGTTGGGTGCCGTCGAGTCAATTCTGACTCATAACAACCCTACAGGACAGAGTCAAACTGCCTCGTAGGGTTTCTAAGGCTGTAATCTCTACGGTTGTTGGGTCCAGTCAATTCCGACTCACAGTGACCATATATGTAAATGGTGCAGGACCTGGCACATTTCGTTGTTATATAGAAGTCGCTATGAATTGGAACTGACTTGATGGCACCTAACAACAACAACAATCTTTACGGAAGCAGACTGCCAACATCTTCCTCCCCGGGAGCAGCTGCTGGGTTCAAACTGCCAAACTTTCAATTAGCAGCCGAGCGCTTAACTGCTGTGCCACCAGGGCTCCTTTTCCACAGGTTAGGGGGTTAGGATTTACAACACATATTTTGGGAGGACCCAATTCAATCTATAACAAACCAAAAGGATGGAGTTCAAATCCACCCAGAGGCGCTTCGGAAGAAAGGCCTGGCGATCTACTTCCAAAAAATCAGCTATTAAAAACCCTGTGGAGCCCAGTTCTACTCTGACGCACATGGGGTCACAATGAGTTGGAATTGACTGGCTGGCAACTGATTTTCCACTACTTCCCTATGCTCTGTTACTGCCACACAGAACTCAACCTTCAGATGAAGCCTTCTTCGGGGATTTCCAGCCTTCGGGGCTTTGCTAAGAGTATCTCCTCTGCCTGGAACACCCTTTCTTCTCCTTTGCCTGACAAACTCCTAGCTATCTAACACTCCGTAGGGCAAACATCTACAAAGCCGTCCCTAACTCCTTAGAAGGCATCAGACCCCTTTGGGGTCTCTCCCTGTACTGTCTCTGGAACTCTGCTTTCTTGGAGTACCCACAATGCCTCATGCACTTACCAACCTACTTGCTGTAACCTTAAGATGCCAGGAGAGAGGCTCAGAGTGGGTGTGTCCACTCATGCCCTAAGTCAGATTCAGAGTTTAAACCTTTTTACAGCAACATGTAAAAATTATGAAAATACCTGAGGGGGGTGGTCAGTTGGCACAAAAATGTGGAACGCACGTGTTATTTGCATAAAAATACGGTAGACTCAGACATGAGCCCCACTGGGAATTTTCTGGAACTGAGAACTTGCCAGCTGGCTACTTGGACACCATTCTGCCCACCTGTCCTTTCTCAGTATACATTGGGGGCAGCACGTAACCCCCCTGAGTGCACACATCATTCTCACTCTTCAGTGGCTGGGGGCGCCCCGAGCTCAGGGCCCTGAGTCCTCCCTGTGTCTCCCACAGGTCCCCAGATCTGAAGCCTCCGCCTTCAGCGCCTCCCACCATGTGGCCTACTTTGAGGCCTCGGCCAAGCTGCGCCTCAACGTGGACGAAGCCTTTGAGCAGCTGGTTCGGGCAGTCCGGTGAGCCAAGCCCCCTTCCCATCAGGGTCATCCCCAGCCCTTCCAGCCCAGGGGCATCACTGGAGGTGGTGTCACCCAGGGCAGTAACTGTGGTGTCACCTCCCATGCTAATTACAATATTGTAGCTAAAACACGAGAAAATCTGACAAAATCAGAGACTATAAAAACACCGGCAGCAACGAAAACAACAGCGCAGTGCTTGTACAGAGAGTGCAGGTGAAACCATGTGATCAGAAGCATCATTGTAATTGGGTAATCATGACAGCTCTGACCCGAGCGCATTAGAAGGTTCAAAAAGTAGCACAGAGTTTTAGCCTTGTAGGTGTGTTGATACATGTAAGCTGGGATTACAAAAAAATTTTTGTGGTAACTAACTACAGGGATATTTTTATAAAAAATAAATAAATGCTGAAACACTGTACAAAAATTTCAGTTATTTTGCTGTCACCCCTTCTGACAGTGTCACCTGGTGCATTCTGCACCCCCCACACCCCCCTAGTGACGCCACTGTCCAGCCCAAGCTCACCAGCCTCTTCTCCCCGCAGGAAATACCAGGAACAAGAGCTCCCGCCCAATCCACCCAGTGCCCCCAGCAAGAAGGACGGAGGGTGCCCCTGCATCCTCCTGTAGCCTGGGCATGGTAGAAGCGTCAGCACAAGCTCTCGGGACCAGCTACCCTCACACCTTGCTGAGCCTCAGTTTCCCCATCTGGGTGTCCCAGGATACACTACACCCCCACCGCTACTTCCTGGCCTCTTCTGGCCGTCACCACTGTGTGCCTTCTGCCAACGCCTCCCCTCCTCACCTGAGCTCCTGCTGGGGCTGAGGGGCTCCCGGGCATCCGGGTCACTGCTGTATATAAGTCCTCCCCCTGCCCCAGAGAAATAAACGTCACTGCCAATATCAGGAGGTGGTTTTTAAGATGAGAAAAGGGCTCGGGAGGGTGGGTGAATAGACTGCACACATGCTAAAGCCTCGTTCCATCTAGACCCGTCAGATCTAGAATTCTGTGCTCGGAGTGGGGTAGAGGACATAAAGAATAAGACAAATCAGGCGTCAGGTCCGGGGCGGGGCCAGTGGGCAACTGGACTCCCACTTCCAACCTTTTCTATTTTGGCAAGAGAGTCTGTTGGGATAAAGCTTAATTTTTTTTTCTGGAAAGTTCTAGAACTTTCCATTGTCCAATATGGTAGCCAGAACCCGTTGTGTGCAGTTGAATTGATTCTGGTTCATAGTGATCCCAAGTGACAGAACTGCCCCATAGGGTTTTCTTGGCTGTAATATTTACAGAAGCAGATGGCGAGGTCTTTTTCCCTGTGGAGCTGCTGGGTGGGTTTGAACTGCCACCCTTTTGGTTAGCAGCTGAGCACGTAATCATTTCATCACCAAGGCCCCTTATGGTAGCCAGAAGCTACATGTTGCTATTTCAATTCAAATTATAAAAAATGAAGTATTTTAATTGTGGCTAGTGGCTATCCTAATGGACAAGGTAAACACAGAACATTTCCATTATCGCAGAAAGTTGTATTGGACAGTGCTGTTCTAGAAGTTTCCAGGATCTTGGAGACAGGCAACAACTGCTACAAAACCTGCCTGCCCCTTCCCACTCCCAATGTATATTGAGAAAGGCTTTTTGGCTGGAGGAAAGAGAAGGGACAGGTGGGCAGAATGGTGTCCAAGTAGCCGGCTCACAAGTTCTCATTTCCAGAAAGTTCCAAATGGGGCTGACGTTGGAGTTTAAAACCTGAATCTAACTTGCAGACTATGTGGACACACCTCTCTGAGCCTCTCTTCTGGGAGAAGCAGAAGTGTGGGGCATCTTAAAGACTGCGGCAAGTAGACTGACAACGTATCTCAGTCTAGAAACCCAAAGCTCATTCGTATACTGGGAACAGTTAGACGCCTCCATGTCCAGCCCAGGACCCCCACTTTTGCACTCTCATTTGCTACCCTGGACAGGTGGAACCAGAATGGCACCCACCCACCTCCCAAGCCTGTTTGACAGGCCGTATCTTAACACCAACACCTATCTACGCAACACATCAGGCCAGAAACCTCCACCCAGATGTCCACATGCACTGGAATTTGGTCTCCACCTGCCACCTGTTACCAGTCAAGGATGTACTCTGCCCACCCCCATGCTTATGAGTTTCACCAGAACCTCTGGGGCCCTCATCTCTAAATGCTCCCCTCACACCCGCCCCAGAACCTGGTTCTGTAAAGCATGGACCTACATGGACATTGGAGCCAGGCTGTTGTTAGCTGCAGTGGAGTAGGCCCATGACTCATGGCGACCACATACACAACAGAACCAAATGCTGCTCGGTTCTGTGCTATCCCCGTGATCAGCTGCAGATCGGACCATTGTGATCCACAGGGTTTTCATCGGCTGATTTTTGGAAGTAGATCACCAGGCCTTTCTTCTTAGTCTTAGTCTGGAAGCTCTGCTGAAACCTGCTCGGCATCATAGTAACATGAAAACCTCCACCGACAGACCAGTGGTGGCTGTGCATGAGGAGCATTGGCTGGGAATTGAACCTGAGTCTCCCGCATGGAAGGGAGAATTTTATCACCCAACCACCACTGCCGCGTGGAGCCAGGTTGCCAGGGTTCAAATCCAGCTCTGCCCTCTCTGTCTCCGCATCTGTAAAATGGGACAATAACAGAACCTACTTCACCAGGTGGATGCAAAGCTAAAGGAGACAATGGCACACAGGGAGCAAACCCAGCACCTGGCACGTACGAAGTGCACAGTATCAATGACCGTTGCTCCACTGTTCTCCTGCCCCAGAACCATGAATGTCCCTCTGTTTTCCAGTAGAACACTGATTAGCTTAATATCCCTTTCCGGGTTTCGTTCTCTCCGAATCTTGGCCTGGGTTCAACCTTCCACCCTGGGAATAAGCTCAGCTCAGATGTATTGTGCCACTTGTCCATTCTTCCCAAGAGCCCCAGCACCCCAAGGGCCCACCCCCGCAGGACAGTGTGTATGGGGAGGGGGAGGTGTTTCTATCAGTTTCCCAAACAAGAACCAATACCTCCACCTAAGCCCCAGGCAGGGGTAAAGAACTCCCAAGAGGAGTGAGATTAAGCCAAACCAGGCATCTGGTCCAGGGAAGGGGGTGGGGACAATGGGCAACTGGACCCCTGCTTCCCTTTCAAAATGTCATTTCCACCTTTTTCTATTTTGGTGTGGGAGATTCAGTTGGGATAAAAGTTTAACATCTGGAAAAAAAGGGGTTTTTTTTTGAAAAGTTCTATAATCACACTGTGCAACATGGTAGCCATGTGGCTATTTCAAATCAAATCATATAAAATTAACACTGTTAATTGTAACTAGTGGCTACCCTCATGGATAGGGCAAATACGGAACATTTCCATCAACGCAGAAAGTTGTATTGGACAGTGCCATTCTAGAAGTTCCAGAAGTTGGCCTGTGCCAACTTCTCTCCTGCCAAGTCCCGCCATCAACACTCCTCCAGCAGAGGGGCCAAGTCTCTCCCTCCTGAAGCCAAGTTCTTGGCCAGGACCACCCACTCCTAGTAAGCCCAAGATGTACTTTTGAGGTGATGAAATGTATGCTTCTCCCAGAGAAAGGCATCCATACAAACCCACACAACAACTGGCAGGCCATTTTTGGAAGGTTTCTGGCCACCATTCCAGAGCTTCTTAGACAATGGCTAAGAGGCTGGGCTAGTTTAGTTGGCGCCTCCCTAGGAGCCTTGTTTGTGCCTGTGTCTGTCTGGTTCCTGCCCACCCCTGGGCCCTGGCAGGCTCTATAACTCTCTCTCTCTGGATTTTGGCATCTCTCTCTTCTTGCTGTGGCTTGGGCCTCTGCCAGGTCTCTCAGGGTCTCCTGCTATGGTAACAGGGGCTGTGTGCCCAGCAGCACTGAATCCTTCCAACATATTGTCTTCCTTCATCTTGACAAAAGCCATTTTACAGATGACAAAGCTGAGGACCAAGGCTGTTAGCCAACTTGCCTGGTAAGTGCTGGAGCTGGGATTCAATCTTGGGCAGTTTGATTCCGAAGTCCAACCACAGGTAATTCTGTTCCCACAGGAATGATCCTGCCCCATCACCCACCCTCTAAACACGCCACATATGTTCTATTCCAGAGCTTAAACCTGGGACAACCCCAATCCTGCAACCTTTGACCCTGACTTGATAACCCAGCCCAGAACCTCAAATGTACCACTCCCTAACAAAGACGGCACCCCCTCGTACCATAGGCGACAGTTCAAGGACATTAATTAATGGTCCATCCTCAACTCTGTTAATTACACTACAATTCTAGAAAGTCAATAGTCCATCTTTGACTAAACCATTATGGTTTTTGGATGCTACTCTCCAGCCTCTAGTCTGGAAAACCAGGGTTCTAAAATCTAGAAGATGGGTGGTGGTTCAGAGCCTTGGTGGTACAGTGGTTAACAACCCGACTGTTAACCAAAAGGTCGGCAGTTCGAATCCACCAGCTGCTCCTTGGGAAACCCTATAGGGCAGTTCTACTCTGTCCTATATGATTGCTGAGTCAGAATCAACTTTGGACAGCAATGGTTCGTTTTTTTTTTTTTTTGTGGGGGGTGCTTGGTCCAGACAAAATCCAGGGTTCTAGAACAATGTAAGGAGTCCCTGGGTGGTGCTAATGGTTAAAGTGCTCAGCTGTGAATAGAAAGATTGGAAGTTCAAGTCTACTCAGAGGCACCTCAGAAGAAAGGCTGGCAATCTACTTCTGAAAAATCAGTCATTGAAACCCTGTGGACCAAAAATACCCCCGAAGTCTTCTCAAAACCAAACTATAGTTTAGCTTAACTAGTAAAGAATGTCTGCCTTGAGCACTGTACTCTTTTAAAGAACTAACTAGGGAAGCAAACTGACAACAGCAACTCAAAAGATTAGCTAGGAAACTTAGGGGGCAGAGTTTATGTGAATGGGGGAGAACAACTCAGAAAAGGAGGGTGAACGTGGTTGCAGATCTCAAAGAATGTAATAAATGTCACCGAATTGTACATGCAGAGATTGCTGGATTGGTGTTATATTCTGCTGTGCCTATTCCCAAACACAAAAATAATTAAAAAAAGAAAACAAAAACCCTACGGAGCACACTTCTCCTCCAACATACATCCTATCACCATGGGTCGACTAGTTGGCAACTGATTTAGAAGGAGAGTTCTTCCTCAGCTTCATCTGGAGGGGGGTCTAGAACACTGAAGATCCACCCTCAAATGTCACATTGGGTCTCTACCCACTGACCACTGACCATCCATCCTCAAGGCTGGCACCAGTGCTCTAGCATACCAGTGGCCCATCCTTGACAATGAGGGCCTGGATTCTAGAATGACAACAGCCAGTCAGCCTCAAAATTTTTAACACCCTTGTTCTAGAATGTTGCTCCTCAAACTTGTACATTCATCAGAATCATCTCAAGATTTTATTAAAAAGTGGATTCAGTAGATCTCAGAAGCAGGCTTAGATTCTACATTTCTACAAGCTCTTAGGTGATGCCGAGGGTGCTGGTCCACAGCCCAAACTCTTGAGTACTAAAGCTGGAGAATAAAGGAATCCATCCTCAACTCTGTAGTCCAGGCTCTAGAACACTGCCAGTCCATCCGTGGCCCTGCAGGTCCAGGGTTCAAGGACACAGAGGCCCCCTCTCAACTGTACAGTACAGGGAGCCAAGAAAAAACCAGCCAACTCTGGACACTCGTGACTGCCTGCAATGATTTAAAAATACATTCAAAAACTGATATTCTTCCCTTCAAGAAATGGAGGCATAACTGTCCTCCCCGAGTGTGCGTTGGACTTAGTGACTCTCTTCTAATGAACAGTGTGGCAAAAGTGACGGTGGGTGATGTTCCAGATTGGGACACAAAAGCCTTACTTCCTCCAGCCCATCAAACCCTCAAATGATTGCAGTCCTGAGCGACACCTTGATTGCACCCTGGAGACAGACCCTGAGCCAGAACCACTCAGCTAAGCCGCTCTCAAATTCCTGATCCTCAGGAGCGGTGAGATGATAAATACTTGTTGTTTGAAGTCACTGTATTTTGGAGGGGGTAATACGTTACGCAGCAACAGGTAACTAATACACCAACCCCAACCACCTCCCAGGGCTTGAGAAAAGCCTTGTTCCAGCCCCTCTGCCACTGCCATCCCAGGCCACCCAGACGTCGCAGGACAAAGGCACGACAGCCTGCCGATAAAGTGTTTGCCGTTGGATTTTCGTTTGGCTGGTTGTGTGTACACAGTGTATACAAGTTGAGTTGTACAGAAGCCCAAGAAAGAGCAAGAAGAGACAAAGGGTGGTGGGGAGGTCAGGGTGGGGGTCAGAGAGGGAGGAGGGGAAAGGAGACTGATAAAAAATAGAACCACATCCAGACAACAATGGGATGAGGACAGTGGGTGGTGGGGTGGGATGGGGGACAGACACAGACGAATCGCTGTAGAAAAGGAGTGGGGTGGGCAGAGGGAGAGGACCCTTCTCCCCTCTACCTCCCCAGCACCCCCCCCCGCCCTAAGGTATGTACAATAAATAAGATTAAAAATAATTAACAAGATGCATTTTTTCCCCCTTCCCACTTCCACCCGACACCGAATGCCCTGGGGAGGGAATGGCCTTTAGCAAAGATCTTGGCCTGTAGGAGGGACTTGGGGGGAGGGGGTCCCCCAGCTCTCTGAAGCCACCCCCTCAACCATACATAGACTTTTCCTATACATTATGTACAAGGTGGAGGGGTGGGGCTATGGCCGTGGCAGGGGGAGCGGGGCAAGGGGGGGAGGGGAAACCGTTACTAAATAGACATTTATACATATATATAAATAATTTCTCTGTACACCGAACAGTGGGAGGGGCAGGGAGGGAGTGGAGAGGGCTTGGGAGACGGGGGGAGTCAACCTCTGAACCCTGCCCTAGGGGGCAGCATGGACACACCCTGACCAATGACCCCCCTTCCCCGGTGACGGGGCATGGGGTTAGCTCCTGAGGACACAGTTCTGTCCCAATTCTTGGTTCGTGGAGGAGGTGGCCCCCCCAGGCAGGCTGGGGTCACCCGCAGCGGCTGTGGGCCTGTGCTTGGGCCAGTAGGTCGCTGAAGGAGTCGAAGAGCTGCTCCAGCCACGGCTGATTCCGCATGCACTGCTGCACCACCTCCTCCTGGCCCAGGTCCTCAGCACCGCCCTCGATGGCCAGTGTCTACAGGGGACACACATGGAGCTGCAGGAGCTGGAAAAGGCCCTGTTGGGGAGGGGCCAGGGCCCGGATATCCAGAGAGGAGGTGCTGGGGCCCTGGACTCCTGGGTCTTTGGAAGGAGGGGGCTGGGGCCTGGACTCCTGGGTCTGAGAGCAGAGAGGGCTGGGGGCCCAGAGTTCTGGGTCTAGGGAAGAGCTTAGGCAAGGGCGAGTCCCAGGACCTCCTGGAGGACTCACCTGGTCCCGGCAGCGAAGGAAGGTGTGGTACTTATAGTGGTGGAGTGAGTGGTAGAGTGTGTAGTATCCCGACTTCTCCAGCTCAACCTTGAACTCCTGGGCAGACAGGGTGGAGATGGCTCAGTCTCCCTGCCCAGAGCTGAGCAGTCTCTCTCTCCCTTCCCTTCACCATCTGGCACAGCCCCCTTCTGGCCCCGGTGCCCACCTGGGCTCGGACCACGCTCCTCTTGAGCTTGCTGAGCGTCTTGCGGTTGTAGGGTTCCCCGGCCGGCCGCAGCCGCACAGCCCCATCCTCAGGGGAGCCCTCCCCACTCTGCTCCACTTGCAGCTGTGGGAAAGTGTGCAGGGCGTCCTGTGGGAAGCCAATGGGATCAGTGGAACACCTGCCTGGACTCGCCTCCCAGCTCCTTGGTCCCCCAGTTCTCGGGGGCCTCAGTTTCCCCCAGGCTGCAGAACCAGATACTTAGGAGTCTTAGTCCTCCTCAGGTCGGCCTGGTGACCTCTTATGGCTGGACCAGGATTCTTTGACCTTACTTAACCCATCCCAGAATTCTCAAACACCTAATGTCCCACCCAGAACTCTGAGTGCCAGCCAGCTATCCATCCCATTTATCCCAGAATTCTCAGACATCTAACGTCATACCCAGAATTCTCAACACCAGCCTAACTATCCATCCCAGAATTTTTATAGACACCTAATGGTCCACCCAGAATCCTCAGACACAGTATAATATCCTACCCAGATTTCTCAAACCAACATCCCACAGAGAATTCCCAGAGCCAGACTAACATCCTACTCAGAATTCTCAGATGCAGCCTATGACTATATTCTAGAATTCTGAGAGCCACCTTAATCTCCCACCCAGAAAACTTAAATCAGGACACTCCATCCCATAATTCCTGGCACCAGCCTAACATCCCACCCAGAATTCTCAGAGTCAGCCTAAGATTAACCCCCGAATTCTGAGAGCCACCTTAACATTCTATCTCGGAAGTCTCAGCATCAGTCCAACTTCTACTCAGATTCTCAGGGCCAGCTCAATAATCGATTCCTGAACTCTGACTAAACATAACATCTTCCAGAATTTTCAGAGCCACCTAATGTTCTACCCAGAATTCTCAGTGCCACCTAACATTCTACTCCAGAATCCTCAGAACGAGACGAACATCCTCCCAGAATTTTCAGCACCACCTAACATCCTATATCTCAGAATTCTCAGGGCAAGCCTAGCAATCTATTCCAGAATTCTCAAAGCCAACCATACATTCCAACCAGAATCCACAGAGCTAGCCTAACATCCCACCCAGAATCCGCAGAGCCATCCAAAAAATCTACCCCAGAATTCTAAGAGCTAGCCTAATATCCCACCCAGAATCCTCAGAGCCATCACAATAATCTACCCCAGAATTCTCAGAGCTAGCTTAATATCCCACCCAGAATCCTCAGTACCAGCCTAACATTCTATCTCAGAATTCTCAGAGCTAGCCTAACAATTCTCAGACTAGATTAACATTCTCCCAGAATTTTCAGTATTACATGAACTTTCTACCTCAGAATTCTCAGCACCAGCCTAACAATCCGTTCACGAATTCTCAGTCACCCTAACACCTCACCCAGAATCTCAGTGCCAGCCTAATATCCATCCCAGAATTCTCAGCAACAGCCTAACATCCTACCCAGAATTTTCAAAGCTAGCCTAATATCCATCCTAGAATTCTCAGAGTCAGACTTATAGTCCACCCAGAATTCTCCAAGCTAGACTAACCTCCCAGCCAGAATGCCCAGGCCCATATTTACATTCCATTCCAGAATTTCTACCCTAGTATTTCATCCCAGAGCCCAAGGATGGGACCCTGAACATTTCAGATGAAAAGTTACAGCAAGAACATAACACTGAATTCTGGACTTCGCAGAGTCTGCATGACATCGATGGAAAAGAAACTAGAATGGGCTCAACATTCTGCCCCAGAGCCTTGGGTTGGCCCCCAGTCTACTACCTTTTGACCCCAAACTCATATTCTTGCAGTCAGTTCCACCTATAACCCATGGCCTTCTCCACAGTCCATCCCAGACCTTCACAATGACCCCTCCATGCCATGCCAAGACCTACAGCCCCTCCATCTGGGCCCTCAGGGCTGTTGGGAATGCAGAGACACCCTTCCTGACAGCCCTGCCCTCCACTTTTCTCCTGGCCAACCCCACCCAGTCCAGAGATCCCCCTGCAGGGTCTGATGCTCTGGCATGTGCAAGTGGTCCTCTCTGAGCCTGGCCCCAGGATCCAAGCCGGCTCCGGCCCAGGCCCCCAAGCACCTGCAAGGCTGGGCTCAGTGACAGCCGCTTCAGGACTTTCTTCTTGTGCTCATTCAGGAGGCCATCGATCTTCCGCATGGGCGGGAGGTACAGCTCGTCTGGAAGATGAAGAGGGGTGTCAGGAGAGCCACAGCCCCACAATACACCGGGCCAGGGAGGGGTCAAGGGTCTGGGCCCCCAGTACCTTCAGACCTGGGAGTTCGGGGCCCTAGCCCCTCCTCCCTCAGACTCAAGAGTCCAAGCTCCCAGCCCCCTCCTTCCTCAGACCCAGGAGTCCAGGCCACAGCCCCCTCCTCCTCAGGCCCAGGAGCCCTGGCCCCTGGCTCCTCCTCCCTCAGTACCCAGGAGTCTGGATCACCAGCCCCTCCTCCCCAGGCTCTCACCATGTGTGTCCTCCAGGGCCTGGATCATGTCTGGGTCGAGTGCTGTGCTCACCAACATCTCCACGTAGCTCCGGTACATCTCCCGCATTGCCCGGGTCTTTAGCAGACGCCCAGGGACTGCCCGCTCTGGCGGAAACACGGACATGGGCTCCGTTATTCAAACTGTCTCTGAGGTCACCTGTGTGACTGACACTGTTGTAAGTACCAGGGACCAGGAGAGAAGTCCCTCTTCTCAGGGAGGTTCAACCTGGGGGAGGGGGTGCGCCAAACTGACGGGCAAGCGCCAGTGAAATATGCTCTAATGGTGGAATCACAGGCATTGTCAGGTGTTCAGAGGCCTCAGGCTCAGCCCGAGTAGGCAGGGAAGGCTTGTGTAAAGTGGAACAAGCACTAAGTCTTGAATAATAGAAAAGAGCATCCTAGGCCAAAGAGTTACATGTTTAAAAGGGTTTGACTAAATCGGCGTGGCTAAAACGAACTCTAAGAAGCAACAAAACAGTGAGTCAAGTAAAAAAGATCACAATTTGTAAAGGGTAAGATTGAAGGAGGTTGCCATATGTCCCAGCAATTCCGCTCCTAGATATATGCCCAGAGGAGCGGAAGCAGGTGCTCAAACAAATCCTTGTACACGAATGTTCATAGCAGCACTAGTCACAGTAGCCAAAAATGGAAACAATCCAAGTGTCCATCAACATTTACTGGATAAACAAAATGTGGCATAGCCATATAACATTATTCAGTTATAAAAAAGAATGAAGTCCTAATACATGCTACAACATGGGTGAACCTTGAAAGCACTGTGCTAAGTGAAAATCAGACACAAAAGGCCACGTCTTGTCTGATTCTATTTATATAAAATGTTCAGAATAGGTAAATCTATGAAGAAGAAAGTAGATTAGAGGTTGCCAAGCGCTGGGGGCTGGAGGGAATGGGGAACAACTACTTAACGGGTATGGGGTTTCCTTTCGGGGTGATGGAAATATCTTGCAGTTAGACATAATGGTTGCATAACATCATGAACGTACTAAATGTTACTGAACTGTATGCTTTAAAATGGCTCATTTTATGTTACATGAATTTCCCCTCAATTAAGAAATTGAGGGAGATGATGGGGGCAGGGACAGAACAGGGTGGTGGAGGGCAGATTACAAGGAGCAGGGACTTTTTCTGGGAGGGACTGAGGCGTCATGCAGGTCTGTAAGCAGGGGAGGGACAGAATGAAAAAGGAAAAAGACCCCTTTGAGGCCATGGAGTGGATGGAATGGAGGGGACAGAATGCAGATCGGGGCAATGGACCAAGCAGGGAAGGGTGAGGCCTGAGTAGAGCCGGGAGAGGCAACAGAAAGATTGAGGCGACCAGAGGGCCACTGTCGCGGCCAGGGAACGAAGGTGAAGCAGAGTTAGGACAAGAGGGGTGGGGAGAACTGAGGACTGGCGATCTGTGAGAGGAAGTGGGGAAAGGGGAAAGGGCAAGGACAGTACCCGGGGGTCTGGCCTGGTGACTGTGCACTACGGAGCTGCCCCCTGAAATGGTGTCATGGTTTGAATTATGTCCCCCAAAATTTGGCTAGGCCATGATTCCTGCACTGTGTGATTTTCCTATATGTTGTAAACCTGCCTCTATGATGTTAATGACGGAGGATGGGTGGCAGTTGTGTTAGTAAGGCAGGACCTGATCTACAAGACTGGATTGTGTCCTGAGGCAATCTCCTGAGATAAAAGACAGAAGTGAGCAGTGAGACAGGGGGACCTCATACCATCAAGAAAGCAGTGCTGGGAGCAGAGCGCATCCTTTGGACCGGGGTCCCTGCGCCGAGAAGCTCCTAGTCTGGGGGAACACTGATGAGAAGGCCAAGAGAGAGAAAGCCTTCCCCTGGAGCTGACACCTTTTAGCCTACTTGACTGTAAGGAAATAAACTTCTCTTTGTTACAACCATCCACTTGTGTTATTTGTTATGGCAGCACTAGATGACTAAGACAGATGGGGACACCAGGACAAGGAACCTGGCGGGGGTATGCAGGCCTGGTGGGTGGTCAGGTGGAAGAATCACGTCCGAGGCTCACTAGAAAGTTGTGGGGGCCCCAAAAGCCAGAGGTGTAAAATAAGAAGCAAAAAAGCCAAGGTTAGGACATTGAAAGACACCCTCAGTGAAACCCAAGAAGGAGTATCCAGGGAAAAGGGAAACAGGAGGGCCAAGAAAAGGCCCCAGAATATCACCGAGGAAGAGGTGCAAGAAACGTCTATTTGATTTACCCAGGTTCCCTTGTAGCTAGGTGTGGTCATGTGACCAAGGTCTGGCCAACGGGATATGAGAAGACAAGATGCTGGCCACTCCCAGATTTGGGAGCTGTTTCAAGGGGCCAGAGTGACTGCTTGACAATGTGAGGCAGACCCTCGTGTGGCTCTCATCTTCTTCGGGGTAAAGCCAAAGTCCTTCCAGGGGGCCACAAAGCCCTAGGCCCCTTGCTACTCAAAGTGTGGTCCTTGGGTCAGCAGCATCACCTGGAAGCTAGCTAGAAATATAAAGCCATGATCCCCACTCCCTCATAGACTTACTGAGTCAGTATCTGCATTTAACAAATTCCCAGGGAATTCATACGCACAATAAAATTTAAGGATTGTTACCCTACACGACCGGTCTTCTTACTCCTCTGCCCTTGAGTGGTGAAATGAGTTCCTTTACGTGGCCTTTTGCCTTGGTTCTTTGGAAAAACAGCTTGAGAGATTTTTCCCCTAAGCCCTGAAGGGTTACCTTTGCCCTAGTTTTCTACCCCCGAGGATTTGTTACTTTTGTCCAGGCTGACTGACATTTCCTGGGCAAGCTGTAAATAACTTGATGGTTTGGTATTTTTTGTCTGGTCCTGGGCTGCTGCCTGCCCAGTGATTGGTATGCACCTTGCTGGGATTGGTCCATAGTCTATGCAAATGAAGTGTCTGTGCCTACTATGCAAATAAAGTGTCTGTGGCCTACCAATAGGAGACTAATGGTTAGTTTGTAGCCCCGATGGGAAGCCAGGCCTTGAAATTGACAAGGAGTTGGTATGTGTAAGCAGGCAACCCCACAGAGGTTTTTCACACAGAAAGAAGCAGAAGAAAGAAGAGAGAAGCAGCAGAGAGGGGAGTCAAGGAACCTCCTGAAAGAGTTGTAACATGGGTCAAGGACTGGAATACTGAAGACAGGTATAGGCCCGGCAGGGGACTTGCAGCAAAGCCGGTGGTGACAAACAGCAGGACCAAGAGGAACCTGTCCTGAGGGGGCTTAGAGGAGGTCTGCATGGCTGAGAGCTGTCCTGCACGGGAGGGAGACTCTGCCTACATGCTTCCTGACTCTGATCCCAAGTTGTAGCCTGGTACTTCCTTAATAAACCACTTAACCGTAAGTATGGTCTGTGAGTGCTCTGTGACGGCTGCAATGGAATGTCGTGCCCAGCAGAGAAGTAGAGAGTGCCATGAAGGGATGGCTGGTGTCACAATTGGTAAGAAGGTTGGAGGGTGGAGGTACGTTTGACCTCTACCTCACAGGGATCGGCCTTGGGCTGATCTTAATTTGCATTATCTCCCCATGAAGTTAGGTTCTGATGCTACTATTTCCACCACTTTACATCTCACCTCCCACCCTCTCCCCTTCGTTCACGCATCTCCAGCCACACTGGCCTCCTCGCTGACACTCCTCACCCAAACCCAGCCTGGAATGTTCTCTCCCCCAACCCCATCCCCTCCACCATCCCACCTGATCCTCTTAATCTGATCTATTTTTCTTAACTGCCTCTATTCCTTCTCAGAGTGACTTTTCACACTATTTTGTATTCTATTACAGTTTATATTCATCTGACGGATTTTAAGTGCCAATGTGGTCACATATTTTTGTCTGTTTGCTCACTGCAGAAGACCCCAGTGCATGGCACAAAGCAGATGCTCAATAAACACCTGCTGAAAGGAACCGAGGAAGATGGGCAGACGTGGATAAAGGAGAGAGTATGTCACTGTAGCCTCTTTCTAGAATTTTCACTGAGAACCTAAGAAAGGAGAGCGTATCAGTCATAATCCAGATTTAGAAGGGACATGCAGGGACAATGCAGGACGATGAGTCTCTAGGATGACTTTGGACTGAAAAATGATAAGCGCAAGAGTTGGTTCTAGAAGGGCTCCTGGTCTGATGGGGAAGGGGAAGACATATGCTCACCCAGAGAAAGACATGGAAATATGCCAGGGGAGCTGCTCCCTAAGAGTTGGGAGTTCAGCTCTGGAAACTGAGGGCCACCTATGAATGTTCATAGCAGCATTATTCATAAAAGTCAAAAAATGGAAGCAACTCAAATGTCAACGGATGGATGGATGGATAAAACGTGCTACATCCATTCCATGAAATGTTATTCCAGCCATAAAAAAGGAATGAAGTTCTGATACACGCTACAACGTGGATGGACCATGAAAGCATTATGCTGAGTGAAAGAAGCCAGACACAAAAGGTCCTATCTTGTCTGATTCCATTTACATGAAATGTCCACAACATTTCCTGGAAATGGTTACTGGCTGTCTAGAGTTGGGGGGAGGAGCTCTGGTGGTGCAACTGCTAAGTGCTCGGCTGCTAACTGAAAGGTTGGCGGTTTGAACCCCCCCCCACCCCACCCCAGCAGCTCTGTAGTAGAAAAGACTTAGTCTGGAAAGATTACAGCAAAGAAAACTATATGGGGTGTTGGGAACCAACCTAATTTGCTGTGGAAACTTTCACCAAAAATACACTAATAATAAAATACTACTTTAAAAAAAAAAAAAAAACCCTTTGGGGCAGTTCTCTTCTGTTACGTGGGGTCACTATGAGTCGGAACAACTTGATGGCACCCAACAACCATAAAGGTTGCGGGGAAATGGGGAATGATGACTAAAAGGTTGTAGGATTTCTCTTTGGGATGATGAAAATGTTCTAAAATTGACTGTTGTGATGGCAGCACAACTCTGTGGAAGAGCTGTTGACTGCTGACTTGTATACTTTAAATAGGTGAATTGCATGATACGTGAATTATATCAATAATTCTTCAACAGCTGTTTAAGAAGAAAAAAGTGAGAGCCAGAAAGGGAAAAACTTGCACATCTGGGCCTTCGGGAATCTTCTTCCCTTCGCCTTCCATGGAGCCCTTCAGTGGCACGAATGGTTAAGCACTCAGCTGCTAACCAAAAGGTTGACAGCTTGGGTCCAGCCAGAGGCACCTCGGAAGAAAGGCCTGGTGATCTACTACTTCTGAAAACTCAGTCATTGAAAACCGTATGGAGCACAGTTCTACTCTGACACACGCGAGGCTGCCACGAATTGGAGTTGACTCAAGGGCAACTGGTTTGGTTTTCATCTCCTCACACCTTTAACTTTCCTCAGTTTAACTGCTTCTACTTTCTGAGGTCTCAACCTGTCCTGCTATTGTAGCAAAGCACAAGCTGCCTAGTTAGAAACTACATTCTCCAGGCTCCCTTGTAGCTAGGAGCGGTCATGTGATCAAATTCTGGCCAATGGGATTTGAGAAGAAAGGATGTTGGCTACTCTCAGGTTTGGTATTTAAGGAATGTCGGGCCATTCCTTTGCCATTGTATCCTTTCCTACTGGCAAGAAAGTAGACGTGGAGCTGCTGGGTTGGCTTTTACAATGAGGTTGAGGCCCACATGTTGGGGAATGGCAGAGCAAAAGACAAGAAAACCAGGACCTGGAACATCCTTGAGAAAGAGCCTCTTATTTGCTATGTATGAACTTCCCGATTACATCTGGGCTTCTATGGAAAGAGAATTCAACCTCTCTCACCTGCTTACTATACTCTTCTGTGTGTCTGTTAAATCAGCTGCCCCTGCGCTCTACCCAGAATTGTGCAACCTTGGGCAAGTCCTGCCACTTCTCAGTGCCTCAGCTTCCTCATCTTTAAAATGGGGGTAATTCTACAGCACCTATCTCATAGGTGTTATGTGACGATAAAATGAAATAAAATATGTACAATGCTTAAAATGATGCTGGGCACATTGTAAGTACTCAATACAAAGTCAGCCATTTCATTTATTATACATACGCATATATATTTTTTGGGTGGTATCACTAGCATTATGCATCAGACATCCTTCTAAGCACTGAGAATACAGACATGGAACTCACATCTACTGCCTTCAATAGGCAAGCACCCTCCCATGTGCTTTATCTATTATGAACCCATTTTACAGATGAGGTCACTAAAGCACAGAGAGGTTATGCCCCTCTCCCAGGGTCACCCAGTGAGTCACAGGGACTAGCAGCATCTCTGGGCCTCCAGGACCAGGGACTGGTCCCACATCTCCTTCAGCACTCAAAACCAGCCTGTTCTGAGATAAGTAGCACAGCGCTGAATGAGAGAAACAGAGCCTGAAGCTGTACTGGTTGCACTCCAGCTCTGGTGGGGTTCACATTCCAGCTGCATGGGACCCTTGCAGTGCCTTAGTTTCCTCATCTATAAAATGGGGATGATAATAATAGTAGCTACTTCCTAAACTCGTTGCTGTCGAGTTGATTCCAACTCACAGTGGCCCTACAGGACAGAGTAGAACTGTCCCATAGGGTTTCCAAGGCTGTCAATTTTTATGGAAGCAGACTGCCACATCTTTCTCCCACAGAGTGACTAGTGGGTTCAAACTGCTGACCTTTTAGTTAGCAGCCAAGTGCTTAACCACTGCACCCCTAGGGCTCCTTAGCTATTTCCTAGGACTGTGTAAAAATTAAATAGGTTAGTACGAATAAAACACTTGGGAGACAGCTTGACACATACTTAGGTACCACGTAACAGTTACCTATTCCTATTATTTATTTATTTATTTATTATTATTACTGGAGTCCCTGGGTGGTGCAAACAGTTAAACACACTTGGCTGCTGGCCCAAAGTCTGGCTGTTCGGGTCCACCCAGAGGTGCCTCGGAAGAAAGTCCTGGCTATCTACTTCCCAGAACACTGAAAATCCTACGGGAGTAGAGTTCTACTCTGACACACACACGGGGTCACTATGAGTTGGAGTCAACTCCACAGCAACTGGTTATTATTACTAATTATTACTACTGTCTCACTGATGTTCCCTGAACTCTCCCGACAGCCCTCACCCACGTCTCCTTCTGAAGTTTCTATCACTTCCCCACGCCTTTCTCACCAGCCCTGTGGCTGCCGAGGACAAGAGGGTCTCACCGTCCTCACTGGGCGCTCCAGGGGATGATTCTGAGTCCGAAGAACTGCCGGGTGGGCCCCCACCTGCCGACATATTGCCTGTAGCCTCCTTCAGCCACTTCTTCCTCTTCTTGGGGGGCGGTTCAGCCTTCACTTTGGTGGGCCGGGCCTTGGGGGGCCGGGAGGCGGTGGGCTGTCCTGCGGCAAGGCTCCGTTCAGGCCGGGTCTGCCGTCCGCCCGTGGCCCGCTCACCCCGCAAGGGCCGCTCTCCACGGGGTGCCCGTTCCTTCTCCTTCTCCTTCTCGGCGGGCCGCGGTGGGGATGGCTTCTCAGGTGCAGGGGGCTCGGGCACGGCCGTCTCGGGCATCTGCTCTGGGGGTTTCTCAGATGTCATCTTCTCAGGGGTCTCTGGCTTAGGAGGTGGCGCTGGGGCTTTGGGGGGAGGGGCAAAGCTGCCCCCGGCAGATGCGGGGCCCTTGGCCTGCCCAGATCGTCTGGAGTGGAGTGTAGAAGGAACTGCGGTCAGCAGCCAAGAAGCCCAGTTCTCTTTGGGGCCCCCTGCCAGCTCAGAGTACAACGCACACAACCAGCCTCCCTCTCTCTGAATCTCTCCCCCCACCTCTCTGGGTCTCCGTCCCCCCACCTCTGGTCCTCTGACCCCCTCTCTCTGGGTCTCTGCCCCCCCCCTTTGAGTCTCTGTTCCCCCCACCCTGTGTCTCTGTCCTCCTCTCTCTCTGGGTCTCTGTCACCACACCTCTTTGAGTCTGTCTCTCTCTGGGTCTCTGCCTTCCCCGCCAGTGTCACCCTAATCTACGTTCCACAGCCCCCCTACCATGTTCCATTCCCATGCCTCTCAGCCTGTCCACCCCTGGCCTCCCAGGACCCAGTGGTACCTGACAGGCACAGGGGGCCGGTGCCAGGGCTTCCGAGCGCAGACCCTCACGTAATCCTTCTTGTTGACATTCTCCAGGAACTTCACATACAGGCGCTGGTATCGGTTTTTCGCATCCCCAAAATATCCCAAATACTATGGAAGGAAAAGACACACGAGGAACTCCTTCACCCATGCTGGCCAGATTCCCATGACTCCTACCAACCTCGGGCCGCCCTGGCCGCTGCCAGGAGCCTACTAGGCAGTGGGGACCCCCTTCAGGACTCATCTGAGACCAGGGCAAATAACAACCACAAGTGGGGGGACCTCAGCTTCCCTCCACCCAACCAGGAGCCCCAAGTCCTCATTCCCCTCAGCATGCTTACATTACTGGTGGCACAAAACTGCCTCTGTCCGTCCTTGATCTCTGGGGTGAATTTCTGCAGCAGGGCCTTCTGTACTCGCCAGATGGGTGGGGGCTCGCGCCCCGTCTGCAACGCCAGCTGAGGAGGGGCACAGCAAAGCCGGCAAGGTCAGTCCCCATTCCTGCACCACCCACCCCCATCTACACCCCCTTAAGGAAACTGAGCAGTCATCGGTAAGCACCAATGAACACCTGTCTGACAAATTCTTTGTGGCCCCCACAATGTTCTACACGTTGGGGATGCAGCTTCAATCTGGCTCCGTCCTCCTCATGCTCACCCAACATTCTTTGACTTTAAAGTGGGTTTTCCCCTGGGGATGAAATAAGATTACATTCTACACTGGTCAAACTCTATCTGTGATTAGAAGTTATAAACCTGCTGCTGTCAAGTTGATTCCAACTCATGGTGAGTCCATGTGTTACAGCGCAGAACTGCCACCTGGGGTTTTCTTGGCTGTAATAACTTTACAAAAGCAGACTGCCAGGCCTTTCTTCTGTGGCACTATTGGGTGGGTTCGAATGTCAACTTTATTAGTCGAGTGCAAACCCGTGTGTACCACCCAAAGACCCATTCAATATTCTCGATCACACTGTTCTCTCTTGTGGCACTCAGTTTTAATTACAGGTAGTCCCTGACTTACAACATACTTGAGTTAACAAACTGCACTTCGGACTGCCCTTGTTTTCTTTTTTTTTGGTACATCTTATCATCAGTAACGTGTACCACATACAATGTTACAGCACGTAACTTGCTGATGTTATTATTCTCAAACGTTCACTTGCGGATGTTCAGTTTTATGACGCACTATTCAAACCACTTCTATACAGATTTAATTTTCTAAACTAAATCAAGGGCTTCAGTTGCTTGAAAGCATGGGCCTAAATCCTGATCTCTTTGCTAAAGTCAGTAGGCAGATTCGGGAAGCAGTGAGATGTTACCACAAAATATATGAAGGAAGAAAGAAAAGGACCATACAGACAACTCTCACTGATTTCCTGACTAGAAATGCCATCCCCATTCCCAGGGATAATCCAGATGATCCAGAACCTTCCACAAGTAAAATTATTACTGCAACTGACAAAATGACGGTGTCATCCAACTCTTCTTCATCATCAGTAAATTTTTATAATTTGTGTATTTTTTATGTATTAAAATATATCTGTAGATTTATATGTAATATTTCCAACTTCCAAAGACAAAGACAGATTTATAAAGATATTGATAATAAAGCATAATAATAATGGAAACTTAAAAAAAAAATCAGTTATTTGATTTATGTCAGAACCAACTTACAACGGAGTCATTGGACCGGAACCCTGTTGTAAAGTTGGGGACCGCCTGTATTACAATTTTGTGGTACGATGATACAAACTTCCCACATTACCCAGGTAATGACAATCCCTGAGCACTCCAGTACCATAAGCGAGACACCGCATGCGGCCCCGGGTTGCAGCTGGAAGGGAGACCAACGAAGCCTTTTCTGGGGCCTTCATTAGAAAGACAAGATCAATAAAACAGCACGAGTGTGCAGCTTGTGCCAAGAATACAGACAGGTGACAGGTTGTGGTTATCTGCCATCGAGCCAGCTCTGACTCACAGCCATGTTATGAATTAAATTGTGTCCCCCCAACACATGTGTTGTAAATCTAACCCCTGTACCTGTTCAGCCCTGGTGGCACAATGGTTAAGCACTCAGCAGCTAACCAAGTTTGGCGGCTCAAACCCACCCAGCAGCTCCATGTGAGAAAGATCTGGTGATCTGCTTCTGTAAAGATGGCAGCCTTCTGGGCAGCTCTACTCTGTCACATGGTGTCATTACGAGTCAGAATTGACTAGAAGGCAACTAACAACATATCTGTGGACGTATGTTAATGAGGCCGTATTAGTGTCCAGTACGGCTTAAGCTGATCATTTTTCAGATATAAAAGGAGATGGGGGAAAAAGATCACCAAGAAATGGGGACAGAAGGTAAAAAGGACGAGGATTTTCTCCCATAGCCAACAGAGAAAGAAAGCCTTCCCCTAGAGCTGGTGTCCTAAGTTTGGACTTCTGGTCTCCTAAACTATGAGAAAATAAACTTCTGTTCACTGAACTCACCCACTTGTGGTTATTTCTGTTACAGCAGCACTCACCACCTAAGACAGGGAGCTTATGCTTAACAACAAAATGCCGCCTGGACCTGCGTCATCTTCATGCTTGAGATTATGAGGCTATGCTGGAGACCACTGTTACAGCCACCATGTCAATCCATCTCAGAGAGTCTCCCTCATTTTCGATGACCCTCTACAGGTTACCCGAGGCCATTTCTCCAGACTATCTCAGTCTGAGAGGAACAGGGACTCAAAGTTCACCCATCTCTGCTCCTGGTGCCCTTACACATTCAAGATATCCCCACCCTGGCCCCGAGGCTCATGTGTGCCCTGGCCAGGGCCCCAGGCCCCAGCATCTGAGGGGGAGTGTGAGGGGTGTGGTGGTGGTGGTGGTGGTGGTGGTGGTGGTGGTGTGTGTGTGTGTATGTGAAGGCAGTATCAGGGAAGGCAGACCCAAGCACTAAAATACAATAGCATAAACAACAAACATGCCAACGGCACCGTAGGAGCCTAGAGGAGGAACCTCGAACTCAATCTGAATCCAGGAAGGCTTCCTGGAAGGTGATGCCTACGTGAGTCTTGGAAGGACCATGTCTTCCACAACGGGGTTGGGTAATGACTGGGGTTTGCCAGGGAAAGAAGGTGACAGCTGTAGGTCTAGAATAGAGAAACTGACAGACATGGATAAATAAAGCACAAGGGCACTGTGGGAAATCCAACGGAGGCAGCATTGGGATAACACAGAGATGAATTAGGGGCAGCGGATGCATTCAAACAGGATTCAGATGTTAACGCCAGTGGATCGGTCATGGATTCCCCGAGCACTGGGCTCAGCAGGATCAGGTGCTGGGATCAGTTAGTGAGGTCTCCCACAGGCACCTTTCTGCATGCTATGTATTGGCTATCTACCTCTGGTTTGGATAAACTGCTTTTATACCCACAACTTTTCTTGACCCTCGGAACAACCAGGGGAGTGCCAAGAAGGAATTATGACCCCTGTTTACAACCTGATGAAAATGAGATCCAGAGAGGCCGTACTCAGCTGAAGTCATGTTAACAAGGGTAAGGCAGAATGAGACAGTGAGCAGGCGTCCAGAGGCCCAGTCCTTTCCCCCAGGCTGCCACATAGTTTCTATGCTTCCTTCTGGTAACCTCAGGGGCTAGGTCAGAGGCCCAGGAACCGCTCAAAGACTGAAAAGCCCAATTCAGACTGTATCGTGCACTCCAGAACCTTCCAGGGCCTCCAGTGCCAAAGGCCAAACTCCTCAGCCTGGAGCAGAGAGACTTGCCTCAATTTCCTCTCTTCTCCTGCTACCTACCCAGGAACAAGCCCCAGACTTTCTGATCCCCAGACATTTGCACACATGGGCCTCCCAACAGATGAGCTTCCCCTCTCCATGGGACTCCAGTGCTCCCTCTTCTAGTTCTCAGGAGCCTCTGAGGAAACCATCAGAGTAAACTATCCTCCTGCTTATTTGCCTCCTTTGAGGAGCCAGCTGACTCTACCACCATATCCCAACTGAGCTCAGCGTCTTCCCCCAAACTGCTCTTCCTCCCAGGTTCCCTGTCAGCCCCCCTAGTCATGGGGCCTGACCCCTGGTGCTGGAGTTGTCCCTCCCCCACCACAGCCAGTGCATCACCAAGCCTGGTCCCCCCTGCCTCTCCTCTGTGCCCCCACACTCCCAGACACATCAATCGTATCAGTGACCTCACCTACTTCCTATTAGAGAAACTGCCCCACCCACAGCCCCTGCTCACTGGAGATCTGCCTTGGGGCAGCCAATCAACAAGCAAAGCAATGACCTCATCTTGACCCAAGTGCTTAGTCGGGCCAACCAGATTTTCTCCTGGGAGTCTGAACTGTGACTAGCTAAGACATGGAGGCCCTGACCCACAAGGTCTTAAGCAGAAAGCACATGGGATAGAGGCACCTAGGTCCCATTAACAGGTGAGAGAAAAAGCCAGAGTCACAGCACTCAGTGGACAGATGGCCATCTGGGCCAGGACAACTCCCCGGCTGCCTCCCTGCCTGTCAGACACCCTAGTAGAAGCTGAAGAACCTGGAGCAGACTCTCAAGCAGGCCCAAGAGTTTAACGTCTTCCATGTCATTGTTAGGTGTCAGTGAGCAGATTTCTGGCTCATAGCAACCCCATATGAAAGAGCAGAACTTCCCCATAAGGTTTCCTAGGCTGTAATTTTTACGGGAGCAGACCACCAGGTCTTCCTCCCGCAGAGAAGCTGGGTGGGTTTGAACTGCCAGCCTTTTGATTAGCAGCTCCGCATTTAACCACTGTACCACCAGAGCTCCTTAATGTTTTCCATAGCTCCCACCAATTTCACCCTGGAATTTAAAGTACAATGTGATCTGGCCTCTGTTCGCTTCCCCAGCCTTGGTGCTGACTGTCCCACCCTCTCAAACCCTGGCATCCCTGCAGATCAGAAAAACACCATGCTTTTCCTCACCTCCAGGCCTTTACACAGGCTGTTCCCTCTGCCTGGACCACCCTCCCCACTCTCTTCTCCCTCCAGCTATTACGTGCTTGGGTTTTACATCCTGTTAATCCTCACGACCACCCCAAGAACTGGGAGTTAATACTATCACCCCGATTTTACAGATTGGGAAGTTAAGTAGAGTAGGGTCTAGCTCTGCGTGAGGTACAGTTCAGCTCTGAGTACCAGACTCAGGCAGGAGCAAGTGCTGGGATTGATTAACGATGTCTACCACAGGCACCACCTGGAACACAGGGGCCGGCATGCCAGGTTCTGGCTATCTATTTCTGGTTTTGGGCAAATTGCTTTTCGTATTTAGGTCAGAGTAAAGAGATGCTATCAGTGGAGGCTTGTGTGTTGCTATGATACTGAACAGGTTTCAGCAGAGCCTTCAGAGTATGATGGACTAGAAAGAAAGCCCTGGTGATCTTGTTCTGAAAATCAGCTTATGAAAACCCTATGGATACAATGGTCTGATCCACAGCTGATCATCAGGATGATGCAAGATTGGGCAGCTTTTTGATCTGTTGAGCATGAGTCCACATGAGTTGGGATTTGACTCAATGCAGCTAACAACAATGAACATAAAATACACACTGGATTTGAAAAGTTGTTATGAAAAAAAGAATATAAAATATCTCAATAATTTTTACTATTGGTATGTTGAAACAAAATATTTTAAGATACGTTGGGTTAAGTAAAATACATTCCTACAGCGAATGGCGCCTGTTTTTTTCAAACATGGGTCCGAGAAAGTTTAAAATTACATATATGGCAAATGTCATATTTCTATTGGACTCTGCCACTCCAGAGGGGCCTAGTGGCCCAGCTGTTAAGCACTCAGCTGCTAACAAAAGGGTCAGTGGTTTGAATCCACCACCTGCTCCAGAGGAGTAAGATGTAGCAATCTGCTTCCATGAAGATTACAGCTTCGGGAACCCTACGTGGAAGTTCTATTCTGTTCTATAGAGTTGCTATGAGTTGGAAATCAACTTGATGGCAATGGGTTTTATGGTGTGGTGCTGCTCTAGAACAAACTATGGCCCACTGCCTGTTTTTGTAGGGTCTGCAAACTACGAACGGAGTCGATCCCAACTCATGGCAATTCCATGTGTGTTAGAGTAGAACTGTGTGCTCCATAAGGTTTTCAATGGCTGAGTTTTCAGAAATAGATCACCAGGCCTTTCTCCTGAAGTGCCTTTGGGTGGACTCAAACCCCCAACTTTTCCATTAGCAGCTGAGTGCACTGTTTGCACTACTCAGAGATCCCTACATTTTTAAAGGATTTTAAAAAATGTATTACTTAAAAAAAAAAAGGAATCTGTGGCAGAGACCATATGTGGCCCGCAAAGCCTGAAATATTTACTCTCTGGCTCTTTATAGAAAAAGTTTGCCAAGCCCTGAAGTAGAGACTTGCCCAGGGTCACTGAAATGAGTAACAGAAGCGAACATGGACCTGTAGCCTTCGGGGTGTCGCCCACTATCTGAGCACAAGGAGAATCGTGTTAACCTTCATGCTGTACGAGGAAGGTACTAATATTATCATTCCCGTTTTACAGTTGGGAAAACTGAGGCTCAGGAAATTTTGACACAAGCCTGGCTCAGAAGTGGCAGAGATTCATGCCAGTCAGGTTAACACCAAAGCTGGGCTATTAACCACGCCGCCAGCCGGCCACCCCTCACTACAGGCCCAAGAATGAATCCATGCCTCTGCCAAGCCGTCCTTGCCCCCAGATTCTGCAGGAGTGGCTTGGCCCTGGGGTTGCATGTCTTCCACTAGAACACACGCTCGTGTTGTATTTTAGGCATCTGAGTCGTTGCCCATCCCGTCCCCTTGTCCTGTGCCAGCTGGGAGGTAGTGTCAGATGGCCCTGGCTCTAATCTCAGCTCGGCACTCACCAGCTGAGGGGCCCCCTTCTCACTGCGTGTGAACGTCCTCATCTGTAAACTGGGGATGGTCGCAGGCCCTGCCCAAGAGCGCTGCTTGACTGACCCAGTGCTGGGCACCCACTCAGGAAGCGCTGGCTGCTGCAGCTGCCACTGTTGGATTAGAACATATAGGGAGCAGCAACTCTTAGTGTGGAGAGCATGGGCTCCTGGGGCCAGCAGAGCTATTCACCTCTTCGAGCCTCAGTTTTCTTCTCTGTAAAATGGGGACAAAACCAGTACCAGTTGCTGTCGAGTCGATTCTGACTCATGGAAACCCCAAGGATGTCAGAGTAGAACTGTGCTCTGTAGAGTTTTCAATGGTTGGCTTTTTCAGAAGTAGATAGCCAGGCCTTTCTTCCAAAATGCCTCTGAGTAGACTCGAATTGCCCAACTTTTAATTAGCGGCCAAGTGCATTAACTGTTTGCACTACCCAGGGACTCCAACAAGGGGATGTTGTTGTTAGGTGCCATCAAGTCGATTCCTACTTATGGAGACCCCATGTAACAGAATAAACCTGCCCCATAGGGTTTAGGCTGTAATCTTTACAGAAGCAGACTGCCACATCTTTCTCCTGCAGAACCGCTGGGTGAGTTCGAACTGCCAACCTTTTAGTTAGCAACTGAGTGCTCAACCATTGCACCACTGGGGATCTTTAAAATGGGGAGAACAACTCTGTATGGAAAGACTTCACCTCTCTGAGTTTCGGTTTCCTTCTCTTTACTATGTGGATCCATCATCACCACCACCAGCTAGTTGCCATGGACTCTACTCCAAGTCACAGGGACCCCATGTGGGTCAAGGTAGAACTGTGCTCCACAGAGTTTTTAATGGCTGATTTTTCAAAAGTACACTGCCAGATCTTTCTTCTGAAGAGCCTCTGGGTGGACCTGAATCTGCCACTGAGCACGTTTACCGTTTACACCCCCTAGTGACTACATTTCATTTTGGCCACTGGAAGTTCGGTGTCCAAATTAAGATGCTCCATGAGGATAGAAAGGAGCCCTGGTGGTGCAGTGGTTAAGTACTCGGCTGCTAACTGACAGGTTGGCAGTTCAAACCCACCAGCTGCTCTGCGGGAGAAAGATGTGGCAGTCAGCTTCCGTCAAGATTACAGCCTTGTAAACCCTATGGGGCAATTCTACTCTGTCTTATAGAGTCACTATAAGTAGGAATTGACTTGACCACAGACAACAATAACAACTCTGAAATGGGGATAAAAACTGCTATAAGGAAAGGCTACTGTAAAGATAAAACTAGCTTCTGACTGTGCCCTGTCCCCTCAGGTGGTGGCAGCTGTTACTATCACTGCCATTCCTATTCCTACAGCAGCTTCCTCACCTCTCTGATGCTGATGACAAAATCTGCCTCAGAAGTCTCAAAGAAAAGATGAAATAAAGTACACAGAATGCTAACGGGGTAGGGAGAACAGGCCCAGGAGGGACACCCAGTTAGAATGTTCCGGTGGCTGGGCCGGGGGGTGGGGTCCCAGGTGTTCACTCTAGCATTTTGCTTTATAACTGACACATCACTTATGGATGTTCTTTTGTATGTATCAACTATCAAGCTAAAAAGATAATAAACTGTCGACAAAAGGACATGATGGGGCTGGCGGAGTGGGGAGGTGAGGAGAATGTGCCGGATGGAGAGGAAACAAGACTGGCCAGTAAGTGACAATGGTAGAAACTGAGGAGTGGGTTAACACAGCTCCATTCCTCCATTTATTCTACTTTTTTCCACAATAAAAATTAGATTAAAAATAATATGGATTCTGCTTATGGTGGTGAGAAATTTGGCAATGATTATGGGTGATGGTTGCACAACATGATCAATGGACAGCAAAACCTGCGAAAGCTGGAATCTGTGTAAGGCAGAAACCTGTCAGAGAAGGAAAACGCAAATATTTTCCATTAAAATGAGCCATAGGAAAGCAGTAAGACTGCACCCTGTCAGAGGTGGGGAACGTGCGAGACCCAGAAAAACAAGGCAGTCCTCTCGAGTTCCAGCTCTCACAGGTTTCACCGTAACTGATATCATCTGAAACATATTGAATCGGCAAATGTTGTATTATATATGTTTTTACAACAAAAAAGAAAAGAAAGAACACGGGTATTGCTTAAGAAGTGCTGAGTTTCTGTTACGGGTGTCTGAAAGTTTCTGAAAAAATTTGTAAACGGTTAGTGCAGATGGTTGCACAACACAGTGAACATAATCAACGTCACTGAACTGTACGTGTAAAAATGGTTGAAATGGCAAACATCTTGTTATATATACTTTACACCATTAAAAAACAAACATGGAAAAAAAATTCATTTCACAAAACACACTTGATAAGGAACTATTACTAACAATTATAATTAACTCATCATTTTTTTCATCTGTACTTTAGAAGAAACGACATCCTAGATGAAATGGAACGTGGCAATGTATCCCAACGGCTGGGTATTCAGCCTGAGTGGTGCAAGTGGTTTGCAGTCAGCTGCTAACCAAAAGGTTGGCGGTTCAAATCCACCCAGTGGCTTCGCAGGACAAAGACCTGGCAATCTGCTCCCATAAAAATTACAGCCAAGAAAACCCTACTGAGCAGTTCTACTGTAACACATGCGGTTGCCATGAGTTGAAATTGACTCAATGGAAACAACAACAAAGTACACCACAGACTGAGCATTGAGCCTGCCCTGTGGTCACTACCCAATCAGTGGCAACTGTTAGCATGTGGAATAGCCTTGGCCCCAGGTGCCACAATCAGTGTGACAACAGCTTGCTGACCTACTGAGCACAGCTCTACCTCATGCCCCGTGCAAAGCACCACGCAAGGAGCTGGTGTCACCCAGAGCTCGTCATGCACCCAGTACGTTAATACTCTTAACCAATCCTATTTGTCAATGGACTGTGTACAGTAGAGATCGGACAACTTTTTCTGTAATGGTGCAGAGAGTAAATGTTCTAGGCTTTTCGGGACTGACGGTCCCTGCCTTAACAACTCCACTCTGCCCTCATATCAGTACAACAGCCATGAATGATACGCAGATGACTGGGAGTGGAGGGTTCCCATAAAACTTCATTCATAAAAATGGGCAGAGGCTTAGATTTGTCCTGTGGGCTGCAGGGTGACAACCCCTAGAGCAGAGAAGAAGAAGTAGTGAATGGGCTGGTCTAGGTAAAGTGTTTTATGATACGGCCTGACACATAGTAAAACCCAAAAACCCACTGCCATCGAGTTCATTCTGACTCATAGCAACCCTCTAAGGCAGAGCAGAACTGCTCCATAGGGTTCCCAAGGCTGTCATCTTTACGGAAGCAGACCACCCCATCTTTCTCCCATAAAGCCAGTGGCGGGTTCAAGCTGTCGATCTTTCAGTTAGCAGCTGAGCACTTAATCACTGTGCCACCAGGGCACCGTGACACATAGTAAGCATCCCCAGAATATTATATTTATAGTTATACGTGTATGTGTGTATTCATAGTTATTGTTATGGATTGAAGTCTAGCCCCCAGAAAGATATGCTCAAGTCCTAACCCCTGTGCCTGAGAGCTCGACCTTGTTTCGAAACAGAATCTTTGAAGATGTTATCAGTTAAGTTCATATGAGATCATACTGGAGTAGGGTGAGTCCTAATTCAATGAGTGGTGTCCTAAAAAAGAAGAGACACAGGGACAGACAAAAGGAAGATGGCCACATGACCAGGGAGTTATTCTGCAGCTACAAGCCAAGGAATGCCTGGGGCTACGAGAAGCTGAGAGGCAAGAAAGGATCCTCCCCTAGAAACTTCAGAGAACATGGCCTGGCAGACACCTTGAATTCAGATTTCTAGCCTGCAGAAATGTGAGACAATCCATACTTCTCTGTTCTTTTAACTCTTCAGTTGCTATTAGATTAACTAGTATACCACCCATTTTTTATGCCTCTGGACCTTGTACCCGCTGCCGCTGAGTTGATTCCAACTCATAGCGACCCTACCGGACAGAGTAGAACTGCCCCATAGGGTTTCCAAGGAGCAGCTGGTGGATTCGGACTGCAGACCTTTTGGTTAGCAGCCGAGCTCTTAACCCCTGCGCCACCACGGCTCCAAATCTTGTAAGTAGCCATTATTCTGGTTCTAATGCATTTAGCCCCAGGGTAAGTCCCTTTTGAAACCCATGAAACTCAGGTGACCAGAGTTAGAGCTTCATTGCTGTGTAGGCTGAGCATTCTATCAGGTGATACTTCCTGATTATGTTAGTTTTGTAAACTTTTGCCCCTTTTTCCTTTACTTCCGTGACATAAAGCTTGCAAGCTTAATTATACCTTTCTTATGTAATAGTTAGGGACCCCTGATGAGTTTGTTTGGTTTTTCTGTGTCATATCTGGAAAACCAGAGGTTCCCCATGTAACCTAATGGGAAGGTGCCCACGATAAATTATATATCTAGTTCCCGTTGGTATACTGTCATGCCACAGATCGGTGGCGCCACGGTGCCACTCACCTCATTGGTGGCTTTTATTAGTAGATCAAATTTCTCAAAATCCATTATTACCAACCAAAAATTCAAACACACTCAATTAGTAAGCATGGATTTCAATACTAACAACACGTGTCATCAAAAAAAAAAAAAACTAAGAAACGTAGTAACGAAAGGGTTTAAGTCACCCACCTTGTGGTTCTTTGTTATGACAGGTCTAGAAAACTAACACAGGTACGCCATGTCAATGCCTGTGTTTCCACCATTACGGCAGAAATCGCTAAGTAGCCTCTCCTAAATAATTCCATTAGAGGTTCCAACAGAAAACGGCCTTGTTATGTCGTTCATTATTGTACCCTAGCACCCTGAGAAGAAGCCTTGGTGGCACAAATGGTTAGGGCCTAGCTGCTAACTGAAATGAAAGACTGGCAGTTTGAATCCACTCAGTGGCTCTGATAAGCCCTTAACCGTTGTGCCACCCATAAAGATTACAGCCTAGAAAACTCTACAGGGTAGTTCTACTTGTCAAATGGGATTGCCATGAGTTGAAATCAACTTGACGGCACCTCACAACAACAGTACCCAGAGAAGGTTCCAACACACGGAAGATCCCAAAAAAAGTTACCAACTATCTTACCTCACTTACAGTAACATATACATATAACCAACCAACCAAATAGCTGCTGTGGAGCTGATTCTGACTCATAGCAACCCCATGTATGTCAGAGTAGAACTGTGCTCCACAGGGTTTCCAATGGCTGATTTTTTTAATGTGGACTGCCAGGCCTTTCTTCCGAGGTGCCTCTGGGTAGACTCAAACTGCCAACCTTTTAGTTAGCTGCCCAGCATTTAAAAACATTTGTGCCACCCAGGTTCTCTAATACATAGACACATACACATAAAAATAACACCTTGAAGTTCCTCTCGTCCTCCACGAGAGCATGTTGTTGCCACTAGCCATCTCTTTCAGCCCCGTGGACTGGGGACTCTCAAAGGGCAGAGTGGGTCTGCCAGACAGCAGGTACTCAATCAATCCACCAGGCCCCGTTTTGTGGGCAAGCCTGGGAGACTCACCTTGAGGGAAGGGATGTCCTCAGCCCGGATGACAAACTCATCGCGCTCTCGGAAGATGCCTTCACCACCGCTCTCGCCTGCCTCTTCGTCCGTCTCCCCACAAACGGCTGCCGTTTCCTGCTTCTTGGCCAGATGTAGGGGACGGGCATCGGGCGGCTCGGGGTCCTCAGGGGACGGGGCAGCAGCGGGCTCCTCAGGAGGGGCTGCAGCTGGTGGAGGTGGCGGTGGTGGCAGGGGTGGAGGGGAGGGCAGGGCTGGTGGGGGCGGTGGTGGTGGCTGAGGTGGTGAGCTGGGCGCAGAGACCACCAGTGGGGGTGGGGATGGCAGGGCTGGTGGTGGTGGCGGTGGTGGCGGCTGAGGGGTGGGGGCAGGAGGTGGGGAGGGCGGGGGCTTCTCCTCCAGCAGCGGGGGCTCTGAGAGAGAGACGGGCGTCAGAACGGGAGGGCCAGGGTTGCGCGACCCCCTGCACCTAGACATCAACAGCTCTCATTTCTTTCAAGTCCCTATCCACTGTCCCTTGTTAATACTGTTTGTTGAGTGCCATCAAGTCAATTCCAACTCATGGTGACCCCATGTGACAGAACAGAACTGCCCCATAAGGTGTCCTAAGCTATAATCTTTACGAGGAGAAATCCTGGTGGCACATTGGTTAAGTATTTGGTTGCTAACCAAAAGGTCAGCGGTTCGAATCCATCAACTAGCTGTTCCACAGAAGAGAGATGTGGTAGTCTGCTTCCATAAAGATTACAGCCTTGGAAACTCTATGGAACGGTTTTAAACAAAACAACAAAACTCACTGCCGTCACGTCAGCTCTGACTCCTAACGACCCTGTAGGAGAGTGTAGAACTGCCCCCCAACACCCCTATGAGCTGCATGCACCTTCTTAAAAACCACCCCCAACGTCCTCCTCCACGTCTCCACCCCTTTCGTCATTCAGTACCTCTGCTCTATTAAAAACCCTTAAGTTTCTTCCAAGGCTCTCAGGACAGAACACCTGCTCCAGAACCTAGCTGATCCTCAGCCTGTCCCTCCCTGCCCCTCACTCAAGATCCACCTAGTCTCTCAGTGCTTCTGGCCGTCTTTAAACCATCCTCACCAAGCCTCTCACTGCCTCCCAGATACCTGTCTCTGCCTCTTAACACATCATCCACTCCCAGGAGCCCCTCTCAGGCCACACATACCTCCCTCTTACTACCCTATTATCCCTCCCTAGCACTTATAACCACCCCTGTTCCCCAGCATCCTCCAGCGTTCACCTTGGGGGCCACTGTTAGTCTACATAACCTGTCGACACTGCACAACCTGCACAGCTGTATTGGGCAACCCCATCTTGAAAATGAACTCACTAAACCCAAATCCTCCACCTGGCCCCTGGAGCACCCTCTCTGGAGCTCACCGGGCGTGCTGTTGCTGCCAGCACTGGGGAGCCCTGGGAGAGGGGGTGGCCCTGGAACTGTAGCTGCAGCAGCCAAGGAGGGCCCATCTGGAGCAGAGGTGTCCTTGGGCCCAGCAAGGGGCGGGTCATCAAGGGCGGAGATGGCCGAGGAGATGCTCTCCTGCAGGTCCCGATTCTTGGCGACAGAATCTTCCTCATCCGAGGAGAAGGAGGGCAGCGTCTCAAGGTTTCGCTTGAGCTCTTCATCCAGGCGCTTGCAGGGCGAAGGGCAGCCCAGGCCCAGCCCCTCATTCTCAACTGCCTCCAGTGCACCCCCTAGCCCGAAGGCACCAGCGGGAGGCGGATGGGGCAGGGTGGGCGTGGCAGGGGGCTGGGGCTGCAGGCCACGGGTTGGCACGGGGGGTGGCGCGCTCTTGGGGGGACTGAGAGGGGGCGTCAGGCCGGCCTGGTAGAGAGGTGGGTGGCGCTTGCCAGACTTGAGAAAGTCCAGAAAGGAGGCCATGAAGCCAGACTTCATCTCAGGCTGTTTCTCCTCCACCTCCTTGATCTTGGCCTCAATCTTCTCCCGCGTCAGGCTCGAGTCCAGGCTGTTGTGGTCAGTGCCCAACACAGCATCGCCTGACGAGGCGCCCAGGCCCTCACCCGCCTTGGGTACAGACAGCTTGATCTAGATGCAGGGGTGGTGGGGAGTCAGAGCCCCTCTTCTAAACCCGGAAGTTCCAGCCCCAGTCCCTCTTCCCTCAGACCCAGGAATCTAGGCCCCACCCTTTCAGGACCCAGTCCCCCCTCACCTTAAGTGGCTTCAGAGGCTCCAGCCGGTTGCCCCCAGCCTCTTCAGCCTTCCTGCCCCTGCCCCTGCCCCGGCCCCGGGGTTTCTTGGCCCCATCGGTGGGCGTAGAAGCAGACGCTGGACCCACCATCGTGGGGACCTCCAGTGGGCGGATTCGGGGCCTCCCCCGGGGCCTAGGTGGGCCATCACGCTTGGCCTTGGTGGGCTTTCGGCCTCGGCGTCGGGGGCCATCTGGGCCAGGGTTGGGTGGGCAGAAGTCGATGTCACCCAGAGGTGACAGGGCCGGGCGGGAGCGGCAGCTGGACACCAGGTCGGGCAGTCGGCGAGGGTTCAGGCGGATATCAGCGGGCACGTCAGCCTTGTCCTCGTCCGCCTCAAACTCGTACTCTTGGGCATAGAGCTTCTTGGGTGTCTGAAAAGGCGGGTCACGGCGCCGCAGCAGGTGGAAAGATGATGTCTTCAGCAGCTTCTTTGGCTTGGTTGAGCAGAAGATGGGTGAGGTCAGGCCGCCCTTGGGCTCGGAGGTGGGTGGCGGGGGTGGAGGCGGAGGTGGGGGTGGCGGGGCAGCCTGGTGTGGCCCACTCTGGATCAGGCCCAGGGGCTCGGCATTGACGGTGGAGGGCAGCTCTGGAGGCTTATCCAGGCCCAGGCCCGGCGTCTCGGGCCCACCTCCAGTCCCCCGACTAGGACAGTAGGGCCCATAGGGATCATAGGCTGGGGGGCCTGGTGGTGGCCCGGCACCCGCCTTGGGGTCACCCTCGTCCTCGGGTGGCCCAGCCTTGCCATAGTCATCTGCCGCCCCTCCGCCAAACATCTCTTCCATGGTAGGGAAAAAGCTGCGTTCCTCATCCTGGAGCAGTGAGTCAGGAAAGCAGATGGAAGTAAGCGGCACGAAGCGGGGGGCCTTGGGGCCTTGTGGGCTGGGGCTGCGGTAGGCGCCTGCTGGGTCCTTCCCCTCGGCATTTGGGGGGCCCACGCCAGTGTCGCCAGGCCCTGGGGGCAGTGGCTCCAGGGCCCCAAGCAGTTCCTGCATGGTCCCTGGGGGCTCCAGGCTCTCCTCGGGACGCAGGCGGGGACTGGGGGCAGCAGGTTCCAGGCCATGGCTGCGGAGGTGGGCCTCGAGCTGGAGGGGCATGGGGGGTGGCGGCGGGGGTGGTGGTGGCTGGGGGGCCCCATCCCGGGTGGCTGGCTCCAGGAGGTGGACGCCGACTTTGGGGGCACCAGGAGAGGGGCTGGGGGCATGACTGAGGACTGAGGGCAGCAGCTGTGGGGGAGGTGGAGGCAGCACCAGTGGGAGGTCGGGACCCCCAGCTTCCAGAAGGAGGCCATGGGGTGTGGGCTGGGAGGGCTGAGCTGAGGGCGGTGGGGGCGGTGGGCTCTTCTGCAAGAATGCCCCCAGCTCCTTGGCACCAGCCCCATAGTGGACCACAGAAGTGGCCAAGCCCTCGGGGGTCTCGCCACCCCGTTCGGGCCCTTTCTTCTTTTCCTTCAGCCTTCCCAGGCCCAGCTCCAGGGCTGCTGTGGCCCCCTCATCGAGGCTGGCACTGGTGCGGATGACGCTCTGTAGGTGGTACCTCTGTGGATCCTCCTTAGCCAGCTCATAGGGTGTGCCCGGTGGTCCCCCAGCCCCGCCACCCCCGCCAAGTCCCTTGGAAGCATCTGCCGCCCCGTCCTCGCCCACTAAGCCGTCTGCCCCTGAGGTCCGCGGAGGGCTGGGCGCCTGCAGGAGATGCTGGATGAGAAACTCCTCGTCCTCGGTGCGCTCAGCCGGCGGCCCACCAGGGCCGGCCAACAGTTCTGAGCCGTCCCCCTTGCCCTTGTAGCCACCTGCTCCAGCCGTGTAGCTGCCAGCTCCTGGGGGTGCCAGGAACGGGGCCGAGGCCAGGACGGAGCTCAGGTACTTGCCGGGGGCTCCTGGAGAGGCGACGCCAGGTGGGCGGCCAGTGGCAGGCGGTGACTGCAACGGGCGGATGATGTGGGATGGGCTGGCCTCCCCGCCACCGCCCAGGGAGCTGGTACCCCAGCCACCACCATGGCCAGATAGTGCCGGTGAGTGGCCAGTGCTATAGCTGAGCGAGGGGCTAGCGGTGGGCAGCCCCTGAGAGTGAGCGGCTGGCCCCGGGTACGGTTCGCCCTGCACCCCATAGAGCTGCCCCTGCAGCTGGTCCGGAGAGTAGCTCTGACATGTGGCCAGGCCAGGAGGTGGGGGCCCACTGGGTGCCTGTGGGGGGCCCCCTGAGTAGCTCGGGCCTTTACTCAAGTCCTGTGCCTGCCCCCCTCCAAACCCTTGCCCATAGGCCTGGGGTCCCAGAAGCCCTTGGGGCTGACCAGGGGAGTATGCCTGGCCCCCAGTCCCACCAGCCCCAGAGGTCTTCCCAGTTGCATAGGCTGCAGCTGGTCCCCCCAGACTCTGGCATTTAGGAGTAGCGGTTGAGCGAGGTGGTGGCGGCCTAGTGGCACCCCCCGTGGTTGTCCCATAACCACCTTTGCCCGTCTTGTAACCCGGTGATTGGATGATGGGGCGGTAACCCCCACCGCCACCACCTGCTCCACCTCCCCCAGCTGCCTCAGGGCCCGTGGTCCGGCCCGACGCTCCAGCCGTGGCTCCACTGGGTCCGGCCTTGCTCGGCTCGCCAGCACCTGGGGAGGGCTCCCCACCACCCAGGGGGCTGCAAGCTAAGTTGGCCCGGTGGCCCATGGAAGGGTAGCTGCCTCCGCAGCTCAGGTAATGCTGGAGAGCGTGGGCTGGTGGTGGGGGTGGTGGGGGTTGGGCACTGGCTGGCCGCTGGTAGTGCTTGATGACAGTGTCCTGGCGGGGTAGGGCCCGCTCGGGCGGCGGTGGGCCGGGGGCAGCACCCGAGAAGTTATAGAGCTGTGGCGAGGACTGCTCGGCAGCAGCAGTAGAAGAGGAAGCCAGCAGGTTGAACTGAGTTGGGAGGTGGCGGGGAGGTGGGGGTGGGTCTGGCGGACCAGGGCGGTAAGGGGGGGTCTGGGCAGGGCCGAGACCAGCGGGCCCCAGGACACCACCCCCGGCCAGGCGCTCAAAGCCCAGTGAGGAGGGCACTGTGGGTGCTTGTGAGGGCTTCAGGTGCAGCACATCATGAGGGGACAGAAGCCCATTAGCGGGGGGACTAAATGGGGGGTCCTGGAGACTGAGGGACGAGGGCACTGGAAAGGGGCGGCTGCCAAAGGAAGCCGGGTGCTGGTAGGCCGACAGGGCGGAGGAGGATGGAAAGGTGCTGGAACCCGGCAAGGCGCCCGAAATGAAGAGCTCCGTGGGGCCTGGCGTGTGCATGGCTAGGGAGGAGACCATAGGTCAGAGTGGACCACAGGCTAATCCCACCCTGGCCCTCCTGTGCTCGTGCCAGGCTTACCTGTTTGCCAGGAAGGACTGCGGAACTGGGAGAGGAGAGAAGAGGCGGATGGGCCAGGCTGGGGGCCCCGGGACTCCAAGGCCGAGATGAGGTTCATGACGGAGGCGTCGGGCCCAGCTGAGCCCGCGTGGTGAAGGCCAGTGTCGAAGAGTCCAGAGAGGCCTAGCCAAGGACACAGGGGGCAGTCAGTCAGGTGGGTGGTTGGGCAGGGTCCAGGACAAAGGAAAAAAGCCAAATTCAGGTTGTGTTGGGGGGAAGAGGATTCAAGGAAAGAAAAAGGGAAAAGATTCAAAAAATACAAACTGTTTTGGAAATTAGGCCAATGAGGGAAGAAGGGAAAAGGTGAAAGAATAACGCAAAATGGGGTGAAAACCAATCAGAAGGGCAGGCAGGTGGGAAAAGGTAGTCAAAAGCCAGAAATCCAGAAGTAAAGGGGGCAGGACCAAAAAGACATTGTCATCAAAAAGGTCAGGGAAGAAACCAAAAAATTTGGGCAATTTCAGCAAAGAAAAAGAAGAATCTAACACTTGAGAACAATAACAAGAACTCGTAAGGGATTGAATCAAGGTGGGAGAATCCAAACAAAAAAATGAAAAAAAATAGTAACACTCAAGGATCAAATTTAACAGCATAATCCCACTGCTGGTACATGTAAGGAAGAGAAGGAACACGACCAATTAAAAGCATCAAGAGAACTAACAGCAAAACAACACAAATACAAACCTATCAAAAAAAAAAAAAAGCAGGAAATGGAACCAATCAGGAAGAAAGAATTCAGAAAACCAAGAAATCAAAAAACAGGAAAACCCAGAGAGAAGGGACCGGGGTGGGCTGAACTGAGGCAGAAGCGCCTGGAAAGAAAGGTGGGATTTTGGGGGGGTGATGGGACACCGCCAATTGGAGCAAGAGAGGCGGGGCCAGAGGAAGAGGCGGATGAATCCAGCCTGAAATTAACCAGCCTCAGAGGCAACCAATCAAAGGAGAAACAGCGGGGCGGGCCAGAAGACAGGACATAACCAATCAGGAGGGGTGGAACTTTCAGCAGCCAACCAGCTGCCTTGGAGGGCGGGCCAGACCGCGCGGGGCGGACCAGGGGCCATACCTGCAGGGTGGTGGTTGGTGGCATAGCTTTGCAGTGGGTGGGGGGCCGCGTAGGCCTGGCGGTGTAAGATGTCCGTCTCGGGGTGCGAGGTCCTGGAGCTGCCATAGACCAAGCTGGGGGGAAGAAGGGAGATGTCAGGGTGTCCTTCCAAGCCCTCGGAGAAGGGAGCTCAGGAAATCCCCCGGGAGGATGGGGAGGAACCTTCCAGCTGACTGGGGGTTATCCCAGGGAACCTTGGGCCTTTAAGGGAAAAGACAAGGGAATTAGGGTCCTCAACTAAAAAAAGGTCACAGAAATGGCCACCAATCCTGAGCTCTAGTAGGTATAGCCCCATAGTTTAACGTTTACAAACACAGACATGCACAGGAACGGAATAAACACACGCAAGAGGGGATAAGACTCAGAGGAAGTACCTTGAGTTTAAAGTAAGAAAGGCGTGGACCTCCTACTGATCTCTGTGCCTCCCGCCTCCCGCCTCCCGCCTCCCGTCTCCCCAGGACTTGGGGCCAACCCCTGAGGTGTACATGGACGCCCCTTTTTAAAGACACGTGGGGAAACCTAGGCCTTGAACCTCATGGGATGGTGCAAACTGAGTCGTAAGCAGGGGCCGACTGTCCCCTAAACCGACAGGGGTGGGAAGTAGGGAGAGGAAAGGACCAGGGGAAAGTAGCAGGTACATATGCACACATGAACACCGTCCATCCCCCCTGGGGTTCAGGTTCAAATGTACAGACCCAGGCAAAGCCAGGCACGTGTGCAAACGTGTATCCAACTCACCCGTGAAGAAAAGATACCGAGCCAGGAGCCCCACAAGGAAAACCATGACACACGTGGGATCATGCACAGCCATGCTGGGAACCCCAGGTGTGTGGGGGAGGGGGCAGGGCAGGTGAAGCGTGGGGGCGCGACACAAATAAACAACGGGAAAGGTGTAGATTCGCAAGGGACCAGGCCACCAGCCACGCACGCAGCAGACCCACGCTCATACATACACACAAACACACACCCAGGAAACACCCTACTCTTCCCCAGCAACGGCCCCAACCGTGGGCGAGACTCAGGAGGTCAAACACTACACTCCTTGCCCTTGGGGTGGGGGAGCTAAAGGGGGCGTGTCCCAGATGCCGGACACCCCCTCACGCAGACACAGAACCCCAGCTTAAAAAGGGGGCGGGGCCCAGTGCCCACTCTGCGCGCGGAATTTTTTTGGGGGGGCGGCGAGTGGCGAGGCCTCGAGCAGTCACGGAACAATAGCATCCAGGAGGGGGGCGCGCGCCCCCCAGGTCTGCGTTCTAATTCTCCTCTCCTTCCCACCTTTGCAACAGCAGGAACTGGGGTGCAGAGGGGGAGGGGATAACAAGTCCGGAATCCAAGGATGGGAGGAAGTCCAGGCCTCGCTTTGCCAGTCCCTCCCACCTTCCCAAGGCCTTCCCAAGCCCAAATTGTTTTGCACCCCCTTTTTCCCGCTGCATTTCCCCCTTTGCATGCCCGAGGTGGCGCCGGCGTAGTTTGCAATTTGCAAACTGGAGGGGCGGCGTTGTTGCAAACCGGGGAAGGCCGCTCCCTTGCAAGCCGGAGGGGAGTTTGCGATGCACGCGTCGCCAGGCGGGCCCGGCCCGGCTGGGCCCCCACCCCTTGGCCCCTTCCTTCAGGCCAACCCCGACTCCTTACCTAGCTTTCGCTGACCTCTCGTAACTCCATCCCGCCCCGGCGCCGAGCGGGTCCCCGAAGCCGGCGCTGGGGTAGTTCCTGTCCATGAATTGGCCGCGGTGGAAATTGGGGGGAGGGGGAGGGGGAGGGGGGAGGGAGGGGGCGCGCGCGCGCTCTCCTCCGCCGCCGCTCCCTCCGCTGCTGCTTTTTTTTCCTTCTCTCTCTCTCTCTCTCTCTCTTTTTCTTTGCAGCCACCGAAGGCCCGGGAAGGCCCCGGGCTGGGGAGGGAGGGGACAGGGGCGGAGGGGCGGGTGAGGGAGGGGGTGCAGCCGCTGAGCCAAGGAGGGGGGGAAGGGGGGTTCCCCCTGGAGGAGGGAAATGGGGGGAGGAGGGACCCCGCTGTCTCCGCCTTTGCCCGGGCGCTTGCAAGAGAGAAGGGGGGGCGCACGCTCGGGAGGGGGCGTCCCGGGCGGCCCCGGGGTGGATGCAGGCGCTGGGTGCTCGCTCTTTCGCCGCCGCCGCCGCCGCCTCCTCCTCCTCTGCGCTCACGGTGCAGCCATCTTTGCACAAGGCGGCTGGAGGGGGGAGGGGAAGGGGGGGCGGGCGGCGGGGTGTCTGGCTGCGCTCCGCTTCCTCCCACAATCCCGTGCAAATGCAAAAAAAAAAAAGAGAGACGGAGCTCAAGCAGGGCCTGGGGGTGTAGGGCGCAGCATTTGCACGGAAAGCCAGCTCCGCCGCGAGCAAAAGCGCCCGGGAACGCGGTTCAGTTCTTCCGATTTTTATTTTTTTGCATTGTTTCAGCTTTTTGGAGGTCTTCTTTCCAAATGGTTTTCATTTAGGGAAACAGCGCAAATCCAGTCCCCCCAGATGCGATGCGAGCCTGCCCCCAACGACCACACTTGTAAATATGCCCCCACCCTTTCTTTCCCTGGGTCGCAAATTGCCCCTGTGCTTGCGCGGGGAACACACGAAGGCACGCGTGTGCATACACGGGGTTCTGCATGTGCGTGGCCCCTGGCACTAGAGGCCGACGGCCGGGTCACATCTGTCCACACACACGTCCACAGAACCAGTACGTGCGCCCAGGTCTGAGTTCCCACTCGCGAGTGCCTGCCCTAAGAACAGCGCTGGTGGGTGCCCGTGAGGGGCCGAGACGCGTGAACATCCTGGCTCAGGACATGCGTGTGTCCATTCGTGGTGGAAACTCGTGTGCCAGGGTAGGCCTCGGGCCGGACAACCTCTACTCCCAAGCCCACCAGTTCAGCTCTGGAGTCACGACTGGGGGCGCTTCCAGAGTCCAGTGTTAATCAGGGGCAGCTTGGAGAACCCAGGCTCCAAAACTGCTCTTCAGTGAGGAGGCCTCCTGAGGCTGCAAGAGGAGGGGCACAGTGAATAGTCAAAGACCCGGGGGTTTTCCCCCTACTCTAACCAAGACCACTACGACCCGCCCTGGGCATCTCAACCAATCCTGGGACCCTCTGGGCACAAGCCCCACCCTCCCATAATGCGCCACACGTATGTTAGGCCACTCCCCTAGTCCATTACATCGGCCCCGCCCCAGGGCGCCAAACCACGCCCAAGACAATAAACCCAATATTCCAAGTCCCGCCCCAAGCCCACGCCCGGCCTCCCACACAACCCTCCCCTCTGCGCCCCGCCCCCGAGCAGAAACCCCGCCCCGTACCTCGTGTAAGGGGGTGGAGGTGCGTCGTGCACCCCAGAGGCCTCCAGAGCCTGCTCATAGGTGGGGAGGCCTGGGGGTGGTGGGGGGGGCAAGGGTGTCGGCGGACCCAGAGAGCTCGGAGGATTCAGGGGGCTGATAATCACGGCCCTGGGGACAGAGAAGATGCACTGTTAGTGGGAGAAGTCCCTGGATAGAGACTTGGGAGAAGGGAAGAGGATCTAAGGAGACAGACTTTGAAGGTGGCAGAGGGCCAGAGGCAGAAGAGACCAGAGAAAAGGAGGGTCGCCTTCAGTCCAGCTTTGCACACAGAAAAGCTTCCCAAAAGGACAGGCAGATAGATGTACACGGACAGGCGGACTCTAACACACAAACGCACACCAAGTCCCAGCAGAGTGATGCAGAAAAAGAGAGACTAACAGAGAGAAATCGGCTGACACGCAGAGATGGCAACACACCTCAGAAATACTTTCATGTCACATATTTCCCAGATCTCCACTCTTACTATATAAACTCTTCCTCAAAACCCCGAGACACACTATACTTCTGAGACTGACATTCATACACTCTTGGAGACCTTCCCATTGAGAGAGACACACCAAGACACTCTATATACACACACACACTGTTACCATGTAAACCTACATGTCACAAAATAACAAAAACCAGTTGCCATGGAGTCAATTCCAACTCACAGTGACCCCACGTGTGTGCGGTAGAATTGATCCATAGGGTTGTCATGGCTGTGACCTTTTGGCAGCAGATTGCCAGGTCTTTCTTCCAAGGCACCTCTGGGTGGGTTTGAATTAGCAACCTTTCAGTTAGGTTGAGTAGTTAGTAGTTGAGCACTTCACCATTTTCACCACCCAAGGATTCCTTACATGCCACAGACATACATACAACACATACCACAGGCTACCCAGTAACAGCATCATCAGGTATACATCCAGAGTGATAGATACAAAAAAAAAAAAAAAAAAAAACTCAAGAAAACAAAAATTAAAAAAACCCTGCCATCAAGTCAATTCCAACTCATGGCATCTCCATGCGTTACAGAGTAGCATTGCTCCATAGAGTTTTCTTGGTTGTGATCTTTATGGAAGCAGATTGCCAGGCCTTTCTTCCATGGTGCAGCAGCTTGGGTTCAAACCACCAACCTTTTGGTTACTAGTTGAGCACAAATCATTTGCACAATCACCTAGGGACCTTAAGCAATAGATGTACTGTACCTTGTGTGAAATTGAGTCGATTCTGACCGATAGCAACCCTATAGGGCAGAGGAGAACTGCCCCATAGGGTTCCCAAGGTTTTGATCTTTTTGGAAGCCGATTGCCAGGTCTTTTCTCCCACAGAGCCACTGGTGGGTTTGAACCATTGACCTTTCAGTTAGCAGCTAAGCACTTAACCATTGTGCCACCGTGGCTTCTTGTGAGTGATAATCACACACAAACTTGGTACCACAAAGACATGCAAGCAGCAAATGTTTAATAAGCTCCTACTGTGTACATGATACTGAGGATATAGTATAAGTATATCCCATACAATATCTGGGCTATACTGATACTAAAAAAAATTTGTTGTATATCTGCTATAGACAGACAGAAAGACACAGCCTACTCAACACAACTACAGTGACAAAAAGACACTCCACAGATACCACAAGTGGACACAAGCAAGCTCAGACTCACTGTCCACTCGTCTGTCCCCTCAAATCTTTCAACAGTGCCCACCCCCCACCACAATCTTTAGCCCATTATTCATGTAAACTCTTCCTCCCTCCACAGCTCACCCTGCTCTTCACCCCCACCCCATCCTCCCTGAAGCCACTTACTCTTGGGGACAGGAATGCTGGCCTCGGCCCCGTCGGTAGCGTAGACACCAAAAGGCTCCCAGGCCAGCCAGGACGATGAGCAGGACGCCAGACGTCAGCCCCACTGCCAAGCCTGCTATGTCCACTCGTCCATGCCCTGTGGGAGGAAAGCCACTGCCTTAGGGGCTCCCACCCAGCCTGACATGAAATATTCCTACCCCATGTCCTCAGTATGGGCTCTGAAGCCAGCGAGAGCTGGGGGCAGTTCCTAGCCGTGTGACCTCAGGCAACTCACCTCACTCACTCCTCTGAGCCTCAGGTTTCTGCTCTGTAAAATGGGTATGATAATACCTACCTCACAGATTGTGACAATTCAATGAGATCAATACATAAAGAACTATGACAGCTTCATCTGGGGACTAGAAAACATAGTAACTGTAGCCCCAAGACAACAGAGACCCTGGACAGGGGGTGTTTCAAGACCCCAGGATTCAGCGGCCACAGCCTCATAAGCAATTCACCTGTTAAGCTGGCAGAATTTCTACACTGAAGATAGGGTGGGGGAATTCAGGTAGCTCAAGCTTTAAGAGGCCGCCACACTTAGGGTTGCCATATTCAGTTAAATGTGAATTTCAGAGAAACAATGAATAATTTTTAGTATAAGTACATCCCATGCAATAATTTGAGATATGCTTATACTAAAAAAATTATTTATTGTTTATATGAAATTCAAACTCATCAGTGTTCTGTATTTTATCTGGCCACCCTGCCAATGCTGGGATGCATCCCCTTTTACCAACCAGGCTACTGAGGGGCAAGGCTTCAACTCTCAAGGAAGGGTAGCATCTAGAGGAAGGCTTCTGAATTTACCAGATGGCTAGGAAAAGTTCATTTATCAATGGAAGAACTTAGTTGTTATTGTTGTTAGGTGCCATCGAGTCAATTTTTGACTCATAGCAACCCCATGGGACAGAGTAGAACTGCTCCATTGGGTTTCCTAGGCTATAATCTTTATAGATGAGGAGACATGGTAGCACAGTGGTTAAGCACTCCACTGCTAACCAAAAGGTCAATGGTTTGAATCCACCAGCTGCTCTGCGGGAGAAAGACATGGCAATCTACTTCCATAAAGATTACAGCCTTGGAAACGCTATGAGGCAGTTCTACTCTCTCCTATAGGGCTGCTGAATTGAAATCAACTTGACAGCAATGGGTCTGTTTCTCTGTTATAATCTTTACAGGAGCAGATCGCCACATCTTTTCTCCTGCAGAACTGCTAGGTGGATTTGAATCGTCAACCTTTTGGTTAGTAGCCGAGCACTTAACCGTTGCACCCTCAGGGCTCCTTGGAAGAACTTAGGAACCCCCCGAAAGAACAGATTGCTCTACAGGAAGCTCACATGGCCCTGTTTCTAAGGTGCAGGCCCCTTAGCAATCCAAGGCCTCATTTCTAAGGAAAAGGGCACACAGGGAGGACTCAGGGTTTGTGAGGCCTTGCTAGGTTGGGGAGACTTCTTTCAGCCCTGAGGAAATGTTCTTTCTTTCCTGAAGGAGTAGACCCCAGGCTTTGCTAAGCCCCACCTTAGTAAAAATGTCCCCGAGAAGGCAGATCCTTCCAATTCTGACGTGTCAGGTAGATGCAAGGTGCCACCAGGCCTCCCTAGGCCTGTAGCTGAGAAGGTACCGCCCCTAGCAACCAGGCTCCAATGTGAGGACTGCAGCCCAGAAGTAGGGCCTGTTGCTAAGGTGCATCCACCCCTAGCAACCAGGCCACAATGGGGTGGGGTGTCTGATGCCCAGAGAGGGGTTCTTCTAGTGGGCAGGAGGCCTTGGGTCCTCTGGCCTGGCTAGGCATGGTTGCTAGGGAGAAGGCCTCCTTAGCAACCAGGCTGAGGCTGGGATGGGGTTGTGGGGGAGGGGAAGTCAGCCAGGTACTGGCATAAGCTTCCTCAGACTGGCCTGGCCAGACCCTGTTGCTAGGGAGCAGCCCCCCTTAGCAACAAGGCAGCGGCCATGATGGGGCCTCAGAACTCAGAGTGGGGCGTGGGGCGTGGGATGGTGGGTGGACTGCTCAGGTAAGGATGGCCAGGCTTCCTCAGCCAGCCTGGCCAGTCCCTGTTGCTAGGGAGCCCCCCAAGTAACCAAGCTGCCTAAGGGCCTGGGGCTCTGGACTCCAAAGAATAGCCCAGGAAGGCCAGCATGTCTCAGCCTGAGGCTAGCTAGGCCCCATGGCTGTCACCCCTCCCTCCACCCACCTGTACTTCCCCCTTGCTGGGGACACCTCCAAATAACGTGTGGTGGGATCCTCAAGCAGGGAGGGGACACCTTTAACAACCACCTTCAGGAACTCAGGGAGCATGAGCTTGGGGGAACAGATGATTCTGGGGCTCACTTGTGGTGGAGATGTTGGTTCGGCCTCCATGGGAACGGGCTGCCTTAGCCGCGCAGAATAAGAGGGCTTCAGCCCCCACTCACCTCCTTTGCCATTGTAGATGTAGGTCTCCCAAAAGTGCTTCTGGAAGGGGTAGGAGTGGAGGAGAAGGGGGAAAGCATGTCAACTGGAGCTGCACACAGCCCACACCAGGCCACCCAAATTTCTGAGACCCCAGGGAGGCGAGAGTTGAAGGACAGGACTTTTGCCTTCTGGGGAAGACAGAGCATTTCAGACCCCAGGATCCCTGAGGTCTCTAGGCTCTCACAGTCTGGGTATCGTCCTCGAAGAACTCCCGTGCCTCCTCCCAGGAACACCTCTCCTCAAGGCACTCCCGTTCCAGGTTCCCAGGCGTCAGCAGCTCCAGGTCCCAGTGGTTGGCACGTGGAATCCGGCTTTGGCTGCTCAGGAAGTTCTGGGCCTTTGGGGAGTCCAGGAAGACTTCTGGGCCCAAAGGATAGGAAGGACAGAGAGATGGAGGGTCCTTAAGACAGGGGACATGGAGGAACCTGTCAGGAGGGGATGGGGAGCTATAGGATCCTAAGGAAGGAGGAGGCCAGAGGCCAGGACTCCTGGGACTGAGGGAGGAGGGGGCCAGGGGGGTCAGACTCCTGGCTGGGGGAAAAGGAGGCTGGGGGCAAGTGTTTCTGGGTCAGGAGGAAGCAGTGGTCAGCTCCTGGACACCTGGCTCTTCCCCCTAATACTCACCTTGGTCTTGCTCCCCACTGGGTGAAGTGTCCAAGCAGGTGGTCAGACCCAGGTATAGCAGCAGCAGAGATGGGTGGCCTCTCATATTTTGTGGACACCTGGAACCAGCTGTGGTACAGACAACAAAGTGCCTTAGCTCGTGAAGACTGAGGAAAAAAAAAAAAAATCCCCAAATCTGTTGCCATCACGTCGATTCCGACTCATAGTGACCCTATAGGGCAGAGTAGAACTGCTCCATAGGGTTTCCAAGGAGCACCTGGTGGATTTGAACTGCTGACCTTTTGGTTAGCAGCCGAGCTCTTAACCACTGCACCACCAGGGCTCTGAGGACTGAGACAAGGTCCCCACAACTAGACTAGACTCTGTGGTCCATGAATTCTACTAGAAACAGCAGATGATTCCAAGGCTGTACTCTGTGCCAGGCACTGTTCTAAGCAGTTTACCTAGATCAACGTATTTTAATTTGCACAAGAGTCCTATTATTATGCCCATTTTGTAGACGAAAAAACTGAGGCACAGGGAGGTAAAATAACTTGTCCAAAGTTCACAAAGTTTGCAAATACCAAAACCAGGATTTGAGCAAGGGCGGTGTGCCTCCAGAGATCGTTTATTTCTTCACCGTGGCCCCAGTACCCATCAAGGGTGCACCTAAACATGTCAACTGGTGATCAGCAGTCCTTTCTGCCTGGCAATTTCCACTTAGGGTCCACCCCTCTCTGTGATCACTGCCACATCCACCCACAGAGGTCACAGACTACAGGAGAGACAAAAACAGGAAACAATATTCTTGGGTCGAGGGGAATGAAGGGGGCAGATACACTGGACTCGTGGGCCTGAGGTGGGAACTTCTAAGTCCGACAGGGGTGGAGAATCAGGATGCCAGGGTCCCCAAACCAGGCTCTGCCTCCAGGGATACTCACTTACCTGCCCAGACCTGTGAACACTGTCTCCTCGTCTTTAATCGGGGGCCTCCTTGGCCAGCTGCGGCCAGCTGAGAAGGGGGGCCAGAGAGAGGGAAAGGGAGAAGAAGGAGGGGCCGCTCCCTGCTCCCAGTAACCTGACCCGGTCCGGCTTCTGGCCGAGGGGCGGGGCTTGCGATTACCTGCCCTGGGCGGTACTCAGGTAAGGGACAAAGTACTTAAAGGGACCTTAGGACGAAAAGCCTAATGTCCAGAGCACCATAAGGAAACCAGTATCTCTGACACCTTGGGGCACCTAGAGGATTATATACTCGCCCCCTCCTGGTCTCCCACCGCCCAATAGCCTGGCCAAGCTGAGGAAATATCTAGGTATTTTCATTATTATTACTATTATTATTATTATTTTAGATATCTAGAAACTGGCAGGAACTGGATGCCTTGGTCCCCGGGGATAGCTGGGTGGTGCCGTACTAAATTCCTGTTTTCTAAGTGTGATTTGAACGGCTTTGACTTCTGCGTTTCTCAACTGCTCAGTCTATAAAATGGGAACAGGGGCATCCTTCTTTCTCACTTGCCCCTTAAGATGCAGCAGCAAAAAAAAGTGGATGATATACTTGGGAAAGTGGACTTCCCAATCTCTGGGGAAACTGATAAATCCTTAAACTCGGGCTTCGGATCAAACAAGAAATCGCCCACCCAGCAAAATGCGTAGTACTAAACGTGTCCCAAATACACGCGAGTTTCATGAACCGGAACCTTTGAGTTGCCCCTCACGTTTCCGGAGGGAGGAAGACAAGAAGAGAGGACTTACCGAGCCAGAAGAAGCACCTCCGCAACTAGGGGCAATTTTACTTCCGGTAGCTTACCTCGGGCGGAAGTAGGCGGAGCGGAGCGGGGGAAACAGGGCTCCTTTCCGGCGTACGGGCACAGTCGAAGAAGCGACGGAGGAACCAGTAGTCGGTTGTGAGGTGAGTTCCAGATGCTGGAGGGATACTGTTGCTGGGATGGTCTTTTCTCGACTAGAATCCCAGGGTCCTGAGGGAGACAGGGCAGATCTCGGATTACCGAAAACGATCATTAATAGAGCTCTCCCGGCGGCCCAAGTTTGAACAGAACTACACCTCCCAGCATCCCCTGAAGGTAGCCAAACTGCATCGGGCAGTTCTTAGTCGCAACATGTCATGGGAATTGTAGTCCTGCGGAAAATAGTGATGCCGGGGGTGCCAGGGGAAGAGGGCAGCGGGACTCCCGGTGCTCCAAGCATTGGGCATTGAGGAAGGACTCTTTTCTTGGTCTCAGTTTTTCAGACTATGATGGGGAGAGCGGGCGGTACGGGAGGCGGCCTGGTTTGTGTAGTAGCCCGCCGCCGCCTTCTCTCCAGGTTTACTTGACAGTCCTGTCCCTCACGCGGTTGTTTGTTGGAGGGTTTAACGTTTTCCTTTGTGGAGCTTTGGGGTCAAGCAGTCCTGAGTTCACATCCTGATCGTGCTGTGATTGGTTGTGAGCTTGGGTTTTCAGGGATTCTCTAAGCTGTTTTCTTTATTTTAACGTTTTATTGTGAAAATGTTCAAACATCCCATATGACAGAATAGAACTGCCCTTATAGGGTTTTCTGAGCTGTAATCGTTACGGGGGGAGTAAATCGCCAGGTCTTTCTCCCGCGGAGCAGCTGGTGGGTTCAAACTGCCAGCCTTTTGGTTAGCAGGCGAGCACTTAACCGTTTGCACCACCAGGGCTCCTTCCCTATCACCTAGATTTACAAATTATCGATACTTTCTTTTATTTGCTGAAGGTACTTTTTAGACTTTAGTAAAGCAGAGGAGCCCTGGTGGTTACGGTGGTTACAGTGGTTACGCGCTTAGCTGCTAACCAAAACGTCAGCAGTTCAAACCCACCAGCCACTCTGCAGCAGAAAGATGCGGCAGTCTGTTTCTGTAAAGATTACAGCCTTGGAAACCCTATGGGGCAGTTCTACTTTGTCCTATAGGGTCACTATGAGTCGGAATCTACTCAGTGGCAGTTGGGTTTTATATTAAAGCAGATCCAGTAAATACTTCAGGATGCATGTGTGAAAAACAGGGACATTTTCTTTTTTTTCTAAATTTTATTTAGTTGTTGAGAATATACACAGCAAAACATACACTAATTCAACAGTTTCTATATGTATGATTCAGTGACACTGATTACAGTCTGCCTTGTGCAACCATTCTCAGCCTTTACTGAGTTGTTCCTCCTTCTTTAATAACATCAACTCGTTGCCCCCTAAGCTTCCTATCTAATCTTTGGAGTTCCTGTTGTCAATTTGATCCTATATAGGTTTGAACCACCAATCTTTTGGTTCCCAGCCAAGCGCAAACCTTCTGTGCCACCCAGGGACCTTAATCCATTCATCCGTTGATGGACACTTGGGTTGTTTCCCCCCTTTGGGCTATTGTGATCTAGCAATGTTCTTTGTGATTATGCCCATTATCATGTCCTGGCCAGGTAAGAAATGCTCCCTTATAGCTGCTGCTTCCACACTGGGAGAAGAAATTGTCCCTGCCTGTGAAACCAAAGAGCCTAGAAACCCCCATCCCTGGCCACAAGACTAGCACTGAGCTCTAGAAAAGCAGGGGCACCCAGTGCCAAATACTGCGGAGGGTCAAGGCAGTTGACAGCTAAGAATAGAGTTGGGAATTTGGCGGTGAGGCTGTGACCTTCATGAGTAGCATTTGGGAGGGCTGGGCGGAAGCCCGGGGGCGGGGGAGGGGTGTGTGTTGTGTGAACGAGTGGAAGCAGCAGGTGCAGACCCTTGTACTGAGAGGTAGGTGGAGGAGGGGTAGAGGGTCAAGTTAGGGTGCTTCATCAAGATCAGCTTCCGCAAACACCACGCTGGTTGCTTCTGGGGCGCCTTGACTGGGAAGAGGTCTGCGGGAACTTTCTGGAAGGATGAAAATGTGTATCTTGATTGGAGTGGTGGTTACAAGGATGTATACATTTTTTGGAGGAGCCCTGGTGGCGCAACCGTTAAGAGCTCAGCTGGCAACCTTTTGGTTGGCCTTTGGAAACCCACCCAGTGGCTCCGCGAGAGAAAGACCTGGTGATGTGTTTCCATAAAGATTACAGCCAAGAAAACCCTATGGGGCAGTTCTGCTCTGTCACATGGGGTCACTATGAGTTGGAACGGACTCAGTGGCACAAAGGATCCCTGGTGGCACAAGGGTTAAGCACTTAACTGCTAACTACAAGGTTGGAGGTTCAAACCCACCCAGTGGCTCCACGGGAGAAAGACCTGGTGATCGGCTATTGCAAAGGTTACAGCGTAGAAAACCCTATGGGGAAGTTCTGCTCTATCACATGGCGTCACTGTGAGTTGGAATTGACTTGACAGCGTCTAAGGACAATATACATTTGTTAAAACTCATCAGACTGTACCCTTAAAGTCTGTGCCCTTAGTATATGTGCACTTGGTATATGTAAATATGCTGAAAAACCAAAAATTGGCTTTTGAGCAGAAGGCACCAGTAGGGGGAGAGAGAGATCTGTTTCTCAAAGAGAGCTATGTTTCAAGTTTTGAATATGAAAGGCAAGTTTTTTAAAACAAGCAGGGGGAAAAAGATGAAGTTACTTTTTACATATATGTGGCCCTCAGTTGTGGCTCTCTGCCCCATACCTCCCCCTCCCCCTAGCTGGAGAGAATGTTTACTCAGCACACCCTATGTGCTCGGCTGCTAACTGAAAGGCTGGCTGTTCGAACCCACCCAGCAGCTCCACAGGAGAAAGATGTGGCAGTCTGCTTCCTTAAAGATTGCAGCCTTGGAAACCCTATGAGGCAGTTCTGCTCTGTCCTGTAGGGTTGCTAGGTGTTGGAATCAACTCAACGGCAATGAGTTTGGGTTTTTTTTTTTTTTTTTTTTTTTTGTATTGTTCTTCAAGGTTGCAGTTCAGTACGTAAATGAGTTTGGGCTAGTTTTGAAGGAGGACTTTCTAGAGGAGGCAGTAACCTGAGTTACTGGTTCCTTCCCACCCCTATACCCCTACCCCTGGGGGCAGATCAGTTCTGCAGGCCATAGAAGTCAAGTCCTGCCTGTTCACAGCTCCTTCCACACCCCAGCCTGACATCTGTCCCTTTTTCCCCAGAATGACACGACACGGCAAGAACTGCACGGCGGGCGCGGTCTACACCTACCACGAGAAGAAGAAGGACACGGGTACTGAGCATGGGCCTCCGGGGAACCCCTGGGGACAGGGAGGGCGAATGTGTCTCAAAGCCACCCTCGCTCTCTGCACCTTTGGGCACCAGGCCGGTTAAGTGCTCACAACACCCTGTTGAGGGAGGCATCATTGTTATTGCAGTGTTACAGAAGGGGAAACTGAGGCACAGAGGAGTCTTGAACAAGGGCACAGAGCTAGAACGGCTGAGCCAGATTCGGATGTGAGCCCCTTCTCCAAGCTGTGGCTCAGTGACAGGGTCTGTCTGTCACCTGCCCTCTGGGGATTAGCACCTTCCTCGTGGGGTCCTGTCCCCCGATATGCACACACGGAGACAGACACACAGACCAAGCTATGGGCTGCCTGTTTCTCTGCAGGCCCTCCTCTCACCCTGAGTTCTCTCTGTGCCTCTCTCTTTCTCGGAGTGGGGACAGGGGCATGTCTGTCCCTCCATCCCGCTGCCTGTCTCTGTCCCCAGCGGCCTCAGGTTATGGGACCCAGAACATTCGACTGAGCCGGGACGCCGTGAAGGACTTTGACTGCTGCTGCCTCTCTCTACAGCCCTGCCATGACCCTGTTGTCACGTGAGCTGGGGACAGGGATGGGGAGGGTGAGGGGATTACACAGAGGATGGCCTGCATGGGTCTAGCCCCCTGGGCAAGCCACCTAACCTGTCAGAGCCTTGGTGTTCTGGTCTGAGACATGGGTGCAATCCTAGGGCTGGTCTCAGAGGGTATAGAAGAGAATATACAGTCCTTATAAGGGTGGGGCTCTTGGAGCATGGACTGGCCCCCTTACCATTGCCTGCCTCTTACCCTTGGTCAAAGGCTTCCACTTAGTGCAGTGACTAAGTATGTGCTCAATTAAAGGTATATTTTCTAGAGATTCCAGAGCCCTAGTGGCACAATGGTTAAGAGTTCGGCAAAAGGTCAGCAGTTCAAATCCACCAGCTGCTTCTGGGAAATCCTATGGGGCACTTCTACTCTGTCCTGTAGGGTTACTATGAGTTGGAATCCACTCAACAGCAACAGGTTTGGGTTTTTTTGGTTTTATAGAGATAACAGTGAGAGTAGACTGTCGTTCGGGTGCCCTTAAGACCACCCTCAGGTTGAGTGGTTCACTAGAAGGACTAAGAACTCAGCAAAACTGTTATGCCAGTAGTTCATTATCATGAAACCAAACATGATTTGCTGTTGAGTCAATTCTGACTTACAGTGACCCCATAGGACAGAGTAGAACTGCCCCATAGGGTTTCCAAGGCTATAATCTTTTTCTTTTTTTTTAATTGTACTTTAGGTGAAGGTTTACAGGACAAATAGTTTCTCATTAAACAGTCAGTGCACATATTGTTTTATGACATTGTTTAACAACCCCACGACATGTCAACACTCTCCCTTCTTGACCTTGGAGAACCTTTTTTCTTTTTTTTTTTTTGGTGAAAATATCCATAGCCAAATATACACCACTTCAAAAATTTCTACATGTACAATTCAGTGACATTGATTACGTTCTTCCAGTTGTGCTGCTTTTCTCACTGTCCTTTTCCAAATTATTCCATCACCATTGTCTTCAACTCACTGTCCCCTAGGTTTCCCATCAGACCTTTGAGTTGCTGTTGTCAATTTGATCTCACATTCATAATTCTTTTCTTTTTTTGTACTTTAGATGAAGGTTTACAGAACAAAATCATTTCTCATTAAACAGTTAGTACACATATTGCCCTATGACAATGGTTAACAAACCCATGACATGTCAACACTGTCCTTACTCAACCTTGGGTTCCCTATCACCAGCTTTCCTGTCCCTTCCTGCCTTCTAGTCCTTGTCCCTGGACTGCTGTGCCTCATTAGTCCTGTTTTGTTCTATGGGGCTGTCCAATCCCTGGCTGAATAGTGAACCTCGGGAGTGACTTCACCACTGAGCTAAAAGTGTGTCCGGGGGCCATACTCTCAGGGTTTCTCCAGTCTCTGTCAAGCCAGTAAATCGGTCTTTTTTTTGTGAGTTAGAATTTTATTCTACATCCTTCTCCAGCTCTGCCCAGGACCCTCTGTTGTGATCTTGGTCAGAGCAGTCAGTGGTGGTAGCCAGGCACCATTTAGCTGTACTGGACTCAGTCTGGTGGAGGCCTTGGTAGCTGTGGTCCTTTGGACTAATCTTTTCCTTGTATCCTGTTCTCTTCATTCTCCCTTGCTCCCAAAGAGGTCAGACCAGTGGAGTATCTTAGATGGCTTCTCACAGGCTTTTACGACCCCAGACACTACTCACCAAGGCAGAATGTAGAACATTGTCTTTATAAACTGTGTTATGCCAGTTGAGCTAGATGTTCCCCGACACCGTGGTCCCCACAGCCCTCCACCCAGCAATAAGCTTGGATATTTCTGAGAGTGAAAAAGAGTTTATTATAATAATTACTGTGGGACAACAGGCATAAACTGGACTAGTTTTACCTGGAAAATTGGGACATCTTTTCACCCTATCTATATATTTTTTATTTTTTCCGTACAAAAATTTATACATACATTGTTATGTGACTAATTGCTCTCTCCATACTGTGATAGCAAACTCTTTCTTTCTGCCCCCGGTTCCCCATTTCCATTCAACCAGCTCCTAACCCTCTCTGCCTTCCTGTCTCACCTCCTTACAGAAGCTGCCCGTTTACTCTCTTGTATCTACTTGAGCTAAGAGGCACACTCCTCACGAGTATCACTTTATGTCCCACAGTCCAGTCCAATCCCTGTATGAAGAGTTTTTTAGTTCTGGGCTGGTAGACAATCCAAGGGCCGTGCTTTCCGGGGTTCCTCGAGTCTCAATCAGACCATTAAGTCTGGTCATCTTACTAGAATTTGAGTTCTGCACCCCACCTTTCTCCTGCTCCATCTGGGACTCTCTGTTGTGTTCCCTCTCAGGGCAGTCATTGGTGGTAGCCAGGTACCATCTAGTTGTTCTGGTCTCAGGCTGATGAAGTCTCTAGTTTATGCGGCCCTTTCTGTCTCTTGGGCTAATACCTTCCTTGTGTCTTTGGTGTTCTTCATTCTCCTTTACTCCAGGTGGTTGGGAACGATTGATGCATCTCAGATGGCCGCTTGTAAGCTTTTAATACCCCAGACACCACTCACCAAAGGAGGATGCAGAACATTTTCTTAAAAAGCTTTGTTATGCCAGTTGACCTAGATATCCCTTGAAAGCATGGTCCCCAGACCCCTACCCCTGCTTCTCTGTCCTTCAAAGTGTTTGATTGTATTCAGGAAACTTCTTAGGTTTGGTTTAGTCCAGTTGTGCTGACTTCCCCTGTAGTGTGTGCTGTCCTTCCCTTCACCTAAGATAATTGGTATCTACTATCTGGTTAGTAAATAACCCTCACCCTCCCTGCCCACCCTCATAGCCATCAAAGAATGTTTTCTTCTGTGTTTAAACCTTTTCTTGAGTTCTCATAATAGTGGTCTTATACAATATTTGTCCTTCTGTGACTACTAAATTCACTCAGCATAATGACCTCCAGCTTCCTCCATGTTATAAGATGTTTCAGGGCTTCATCGTTGTTCTTTATTGTTGCATAGTATTCCATTGTGTGGATACACTGTAATTTCTTTATCCATTCCTCCACTGATGGGAACCTAGGTTGTTTCCATCTTTTTACTATTGTGAACAGTGCTGCAGTGAACATGAGTGTGCATATATCTATTCGTGTGACGGCTCTTATTTCTCTAGGATATATTCCAAGGAGCGGGATAGCTGGATCGTATGGTACTTCTATTTCTAGCTTTTTAAGGAAGTGCCAAATCGATTTCCACACTGGTTGTACCATTTTACATTCCCACCAACAGTGTCACAACCTCAACAGCGTTTATTATTTTGTGTTTTTTGGATTAATGCTAGCCTTGTTGGGGTGAGATGATATCTCATTGTGGTTTTGATCTGCATTTCTCTAATGGCTAATGATCGTGAGCATTTCTTCATGTGTCTGTTAGCTGCCTGAATATCTTCTTTGGCGAAGTGCCTGTTCATATCCTTTGCCCATTTTTTAATTGGGTTAATTGTCTTTTTGTTGTAGAGATTAGATGCTGATCGGATTTGTCATAGCCAAAAATTTTTCCCAGTCTGTAGGTTGTCTTTTTACTCTTTTGGTGAAGTCTTTTGATGAGCATAAGTATTTGATTTTTAAGAGCTCCCATTTATGTAGTCTCTCTTCTGATGATTGTGCATTGTTACTTATGGTTCATATTGTGTTTATGCCATGTATTAGGGCTCCTAGCATTGTCCCTATTTTTTCTTCCATGGTCTTTATCGTTTTCTATTTTCTATTTAAGTCTTTGATCCATTTTGAGTTAGTTTTTGTGCATGGTGTGAGGTATGGGTCTTATTTCAGTTTTTTGCAGATGGATATCTAGTTATGCCAGCACCATTTGTTAAAGAGACTGTCCTTTCCCCAATTAATGGACTTTGGGCCTTTGTCAAATATTAGCCGCTCATAGGTGGATGAATTTATGTCTGGATTCTCAATTCTGTTCCATTGGTCTATGTATCTGTTGTTGTACCAGTACCAGGCTGTTTTGACTACCGTGAAGGTATAATAGGTTCTAAAATCAGGTAGTGTGAGGCCTTCCACTTTGTTCTTCTTCTTGAGTAATGCTTTACTTATTCAGGGCCTGTTCCCTTTCCATATGAAGTTGGTGATTTGTTTCTCCATCTCATTAAAATATGCCAGTGGAATTTGGATTGGGATTGCATTGTATCTGTAGATCGCTTTGGGTAGAATTGACATTTTCACAATGTTGAGTCTACCTATCCATGAGCAAGGTATGTTTTTCCACTTACGCAGGTCTCTTTTGGTTTCTTGCAGTAGTGTCTTGTAGTTTTCATTCTATAGTCTCTTACGTCTCTGGTTAGATTTATTCGCAAGTATTTTATTTTCTTAGGGACTATTGTAAATGGTATTGATTTGGTGATTTCCTCTTTAAGGTTCTCTTTTTTGGTGTGAAGGAATCCAACTGATTTTTGTATGTTTATCTTCTATCCTGAAACTTGGCTGAAATCTTCTATTAGTTCTAGTAGTTTTCTTGTGGTTTCTTTGGGGTTTTCTGTGTATAAGATCATATCATCTGCAAATAGAGATACTTTGACTTCTTCCCTACCAATTTGGATGTCCTTTATTTCTTTTTCTAGCCTAATTGCTCTGGCTAGGACCTCCAGCACAATGTTGAATAAGAGTGGTAATAAAGGGCATCCTTGTCTGGTTCCCGTTCTCAAGGGGAATGCTTTCAAAGTCTCTCCATTTAGGATGATGTTGGCTTTTGGCTTTGTATAAATGCCCTTAATTTTATTGAGGAAATTCCCTTCTATTCCTATTTTCTTGAGAGTTTTTATCATGAGTGGGTGTTGGACTTTGTCAAATGCCTTTTCTACATAGATTGGTAAGATCATGTGGTTCTTGTCTTTTGTTTTATTTATGTTATGGATTACATTGATTGTTTTTCTAATGTTGAACCATCCCTGCATACCTGGTATGAATCCCACTTGATCATGGTGAATTATTTTTTTGATATGTCGCTGAATTCTGTTGGCTAGAATTTTGTTGAGGATTTTTGCGTCAATGTTCATGAGGGATATTGGTCTGTAATTTTCTTTTTTTGTGGTGTCTTTACCTGGTTTTGGTGTCAGGGTTATGCTGGCTTCATAGAATGAGTTTGGGAGTATTCCATCCTTTTCTATGCTCTGAAATACCTTTAGTAGTAGTGGTGTTAACTCTTCTCTGAAAGTTTGGTAGAATTCCCCAGTGAAGCCATCTGGGCCAGGGCTTTTTTTTATTGGGAGTTTTTTAATTACCTTTTCAATCTTTTCTTTTGTTATAGGTTTATTTAGTTGTTCTACCTCTGTTGGTATTAGTGTAGGTAGGTAGTGAGTTTCTAGAAATTTGTCCATTTCCTCTAGGTTTTCAAATTTGTTTGAGTATAGTTTTTCATAGTATTCTGTTAGGATTCTTTTAATTTCAGTTGGGTCTGTTGTGGTATCACCCATCTCATTTCTTACACAGGTTATCTGCTTTCTCTCCTGTTTTTATTTTGTCGGTTTGGCCAGTGGTTTATCAATTTTGTTGATCTTTTCCAAGAACCAGCTTCTGAGCTTTTAACTCTTTCAATTGTTTTTCTATTCTCTATTTTATTTAATTTTGCTCTAATTCTTATTATTTCCTTTCTTCTGATGCCTGAGGGCTTCTTTTGCTGCTCTCTTTCTACTTGTTGCAGTTGTAGGGTTAATGTTTTGATTTTGGCCCTTTCTTCTTTTTGGATGTGTGCATTTATTGCTATAAACTGACCTCTGAGCACTGCTTTTGCTGTGTCCCAAAGGTTCTGGTAGGATGTGTTTTCATTCTTGTTTGATTCTATGAATTTCTTTATTCCATCCTTAATTTCTTCTATAACCCAGTAGTTTTTGAGCAAAGTGTTGTTCAGTTTTCATGTGTTTGATTTTTTTCCTTGCTTTTTCTTTGTTGATTTCTACTTTTATGGCTTCATGGTCAGAAAAGATGCTTTGTACTCTTTCAATGCTTTGGATTTTGTTAAGGCTTGCTTTATGGCCTAATATGTGGTCTGTTCTGGAGAATGTTCCATGTGCGTTGGAAAAGAAAGTATACTTGGCTCCTGTTGTTGGGTGGAGTGTTTGGTATATGTCTGTGAGATCAAGCTGGTTGATTGTAGCATTTAGCTCTTCCATGTCTTTGCTGAGCTTCTTCCTGGATGTTCTGTCCTTCACCGAAAGTGGTATGTTGAAGTCTCCTACTGCTATTGTGGAGCTGTGTATCTCTCTTTTCAGTGTTGTTAGAGTTTGTTTTATGTATTTTGGTGTCCTGTCGTTGGATACATAAATATTTATTATAGTTATATCCTCCTGGTCTGTTGACTCTTTGGTCTCCTTCCTTATCCTTTGTGGTGGATTTTACTTTAAAGTCTGTTTTGTCAGAGATTAATATTGCCACTCCTGCTCTTTTTTGAGTGTTGTTTGCTTGATACATTTTTTTCTGTCCTTTAGTTTTCTTGTGTCTTTAAGTCTAAGATGTGCCTCTTGTAGGCAGCATATAGACGGATCGTGTTTTTTTATCCAGTCTGCCACTCTCTGTCTCTTTATTGGTGCATTTAGTCCATTTACAGTCAGCGTAATTATTGATAGGTATGAGTTTAGTGCTGTCATTTTGATGTCTTTTTTTGTGTGTTCACAGTTTCCTTCTTCCACTTAATTTTCTGTGCTGAGTCATTTTTCTTCCTATATTTTCTTTTCATCTTTTTCATTGTTGTTGATTTTGTGTTTGCTGAGTCTTTATATTTTTCTGGTTTTTTATTTTGACTTGTAGGATTGTTAGTTTCCTTTGTGGTTACCTTAATATTTACCCCTATTTTTCTAAGTTTATACCAGTTTTTTATTTCTTTATTTCGCCAAGGCTGTAACCTTTACAGAAGCTGAGTGCCACATCTTTATCCCACGGAGCTGTTGGTGGGTTGGAATCGCCAACCTTTCAGTTAACAGCCAAGAGCTTTAACCACTGCACCACCAGGGCTTCTATTATCATGAAGAATTCAGATTAAAACCACCAAAGGTAAAAGATTCATAGGGTACAGTCTAGGAGAGACCAGACACAAACTTCCAGTTGTCCTCTGCCCATGGAGTTATGCGGACAGAGCTTATTTCTCCCAGCAACAACGTGTAACAGCACGCATAGAGTATTGCCAACCAGGAAAGCTCATTTGAGCCTGGGTTTTTATTGGGGGTTGGTCATGTAGATGACCTTAGTCTCCAGCCCCTCTGGAGGTCAAGCTGATAGCATGTGGCCCAGGACGCCCAGCATAAATCCCATTGTTAGCATAGACTACCTGGCATGGCTCAAAGCCCCAGGTAGGGTCTAGAGGTTACCTCCCAGGAGCAGAGCAAGGGCCAGGCCTTTCTTTGGATTGCACAGGGTTTGGACAACCTGCTGAATTAACCCTTTACTGACTTTCCCTACAAAACGTTGGATCATACTACAAAGCTATATTTGTTAAAACAGTGTGTCCCTAGCGCAAGAATTCACCTCCAAGAGCTGAGTTGAATGTTCAGTGAGATGTTACCCGTAAGATGCGCAGCAGGTGCCCAGTGCAAGGAGCTGATGTCTAGCCTGTGACTATTAAACCATGTCTATGTGGCCCGGGCTGGGCCTGTGTTTCCTCACCTCCCACCCTCTTGTCTGCAGCCCGGACGGCTACCTGTATGAGCGTGAGGCCATCCTGGAGTACATCCTTCACCAGAAGAAGGAGATCGCCCGGCAGATGAAGGTGATGGGGAGGAGGTGAAGGGGACATGGGTGTGGGCTGGTGGTTTTGATTTTGAACTCACAAGCCCAGTAACTCTGGGCCCTCCAATCCATGCTCTTTTTTTCCGTTTTGGGTCTTCACCTGTGCTGTTCCTTCTGCCTGGTATACCGTTCCTCCCACTTGTCCTAGGTACATACTCCTCTCCAGAATTCAGCCCAGGCATGGCCTCCTCTGGCCACCTGCCAATCCAGGGTCCCCAGAGCCAGCCCTCATCACCCAGCACCTCTTCTGTTAGCACAGGTCACAGTTGTGACTCTACATGTGACCATGTGACATATGCCCATCCCCCTCTACACTGTGGGCCACAGGGCAGGGAGCAAGTCTCTCTCTCGCCTACCTTCATGGCCCAAGGCCTTTGATAAATGCTTGTTAAATTGATGGACAGCACCTCATCTCTCTAGGCCTCAGTTTCCTCATCTGTAAAACAGGCCTGTTATTGTTAGCGGCCGTCAAGTTGATTTCTGACTCATAGCAACCCCACGTGACAGAGTAGAACTGCCCCATAGGGTTTTGTAGGCTGCAAATCTACGAAAGCAGACGGCTACATCTTTCTCCTCTGGAGCCGCTGGGTATGTCTGAACTGCCGACCTTTCAGTTAGCAGCCGAGCACTTAACCATTGTGCCACCAGGGCACCTTAAAATGTACCTGACAGGAGCAAGTTATAGGATGCATGGGGAATGCTCGCAGATAAGAAGCCACACGGTGGTTGATCCAGGCCAGGCACTGTCTTCTATGGGAAACTCATTTCCTACACAAGAGGGACCATGTTCATCACCACGTTCGAGTTGCAGTCTGCCCCCTCCCCCTCCTCCCTGGTTCTGGAGCTCAGCAAACACTGAGGGGCTTATTCTTCTCGAGCTTTTTGCCTTGAGCTTGTGGCTCACGTGTGTTCCCCGCACGGCCTGGTGGCTGACAGCATGGGCTCTGGGGCCAGCCCAGCCTTGTGCCCATGTGATGTCACCTCTCAGGTCACCAAATTCTGTCTTAGTTATCTAGCGCTGCTGTAACAAAAATACCACAAATGGGTGGATTTAACAAATAGAGATTTATTTTCTCACAGTTTAGGAGGCCAGAAGTCTGAATTCGGGGCACCGGCTCTAGGGCAAGGCTTTCTGTCTCTGTCGGCTCTGGTGGAAGGTCCTCGTCTCCTTGAGCTTCTGCTCCTGGGCGATCTTCATGTGGCTTGGCATCTCTCTTCCCCCATCTCTGCTTCCTAGCTTGCTTGTTGAATCTCTTTCATATCTCAGAAGAGATGGAGTCAAGGTACACCCTATACTATTCCTGTCTCCTAAACATAACAAAGACAGCCCATTCCCAAATGGGATTATAACCACAGACATAGAGGTTAGGATTTACAACATGTATTTTTGGGGGACACAATTCAAAAAGCATTGTGAGGATGGAATGAGTTAATCCTGGAAAGTGCTGGAACCCCTGCCTGACTTTTTTGTTGTTGTTGAGAATATATATTACAGAACATTCACCAACTCAGCAGTTTCTCCACCTACAGTTCAGTGGCATGGTTTACAGTCTTCAAGTTGTGCAACCATTCTCACCCTCCTTTTCCGAGTTGTTCCTCCCCTATTAACATATCCCCTAAGCCTCCTATCTATTCTTTCAAGTTGCTGTTGTCTATTTGATCCTATGTCAAACCAAACCATTGCCATCAAGTAGATTCTAACTCATAGCGATCTTATAGGACAGAGGAGAACTGCCCCATTGGGTTTCCAAGTAGTAGCTGGTGGATTCAAACTGCCAACCTTTTTGATTAGCAGCCAAGCTCTTAACCACTGCACCACCAGGGCTCCATATAGATAGTTCTTTAAAAAGTACGTTGTTCAAGACAGACATTCTTTACTAGTTAAGCTTAACTGTTGTTTGGTTTAAAAAAGACTTCAGAAGATATTTTTGGTTTAAGGTTTAATGATTCTCTCAGGGCAGTAGTTTTGGGGGTTCTTACAGCCTCCATGACTCTAGAAAGTCTGAATTCTATTAGAAATAGAAATTCTGTTCTGTATCCCCCCACATCTTTTGATCAACATTTTTCTATAGAATTTTTGATCAAAATGTTCAGTAATGGTAGCCAGGCACCATCCAGTTCTTCTGGTCTCATGGCAAAGGAGGCAGTTGTTCATGGAGGCAGTTAACCACACATTGCAGGGAAAGTACTCTTGATATCACCCCTACCTATGGCTTCCCTCCAGGCCACCTCAGGCCCTTTGCTGGCCACCTCACTTCCTCTTCCCTGGGGCGGGTGGGAGGGTAAGGGGGGGCCCCAATAAATGAGCATTAAGAGGGTCTCCCACCTTGTGGCCTTAGGCCAGAGGCTCTCTGACTCCAAGACACAGCTCCTTCCTCTGAAAAATCGGAATGGGGTTCTCAGAGGCTTCCGAGCAGTGCTTTCCTAGAGCAGCTGGCACACAGCAGGCACCTGATCGACCTCAAGTCATACTGAGTCCAGGTCACCCTGAGCCACCTCTGGACTGTCCCTTGGTGTTCCCGGCCCCCTCGAGCTCAGCGAACAAACAGTAATTACCATCTTCTCTTACGTTGTGTGACCTTGAGTAAGTGGCTGCCCTTTTCTGATCCTCTGATGCGTCTGGGGGGGATGTGAACAGAGGTGCTCCCTGAGCCCAGGGCACGCTAGGCACTTCTAAGGGTGCTGCCTCATCACTGGGACCACATTGGGGCCCTCCCAAGCACGTCACCATCGGTGTTATATCCTCTCTCAGCTGGGTGGCCCGGGGCAGTCCCAAGAGCTGCTGGTACTGCCTTGGCATCTGCTATCTGCCAGGCAGGGCTGAGCATGGGCTGTGCATTAACAAATCTCACCCTCACACTTGGCCTGTGACTCCGACTCATGGCAACCTCATGTTTGTCAGAATAAAACTATGCTCCGTAGGGTTGTCAGTGGCTGAGTGTTCAGAAGTAGATTGCCAGGCCTTTCTTCCAAGGCACCTTTGAATGGGTTTGAACCTCCAACCTTTCATTTGGCAGCCGAGCACGTTAAACATTTGTACCACTCAGGGACCTGTCAACATTAACATCTCATTATTCCACTGAAACTTGAGCCCCACCAGGTCTGCCGCCCCGTGCCAGAACAGGGTCTGGTAGGTGACACTGTCTAATAAATACAATCAATATGGCTTATAGGTCACATTTATTGAGCACTTAGTATGTGCCAGGCAAGTTTCTGAGTGCTTTTAAAAAATCATCTTTTGTAACCTTTCTCGTGAACCTCTGAGGAAGGTGCCATTGTTAGCCCGTTTTACAGATGAAGAAACTGAGGCCAGGGGAGGTCATGGTGCTCATTGGAGGCCACAAAACAAACCAGTGTCAGAAGTGGGGTTTGAGTCTTAACATTCTGGCTCCAGCCAAGGTGGCGACCACTCTGCTTCCAAGGAATAAAGAAGCCACCAAGTCCCAAGGCAGCTAAACTGGAAATGACCTAAGTGTCCTATAGTATGAGAAGACAAAAGTAACAAGTAATGGTGGTGGATCCCCACCATAGAACAATGTTTAAAAAAAAATTGCCATCAAGTCGACTGACTCATGGTGACCCCGTATGTGTCAGAGTAGAACTGCGCTCCATAGGGTTTTCAATGGCTTATTTTTCAGAAGTGGATAGCCAGGTATGTCTTAGGAACCTCTGGGTGGACTTGAACCTCCAACCTTTCAGTTAGGCAGTTACATGTTTACCCAGTGTACTGCATCTGCTGTCTGTTGAAGATTCACACCCAGGCAGCCACCGACCTTTACCAAACAGGGCTCTGCCAGGAGTATCCTTTGTGCAGGCCTCAGTTTACCCCCCTGTGAAATGGGAGAACCCCCCTCTACACCAGCGTGGCCCAGCCTCACCCCTCCCGCCCTGCCCTGCAGGCCTATGAGAAGCAGCGGGGCGCCAGGCGAGAGGAGCAGAAAGAGCTGCAGCGGGCAGCAGCGCAGGACCAGGTGCGCGGCTTCCTGGAGAAGGAGGCAGCCATCGTTAGCCGACCCCTCAACCCCTTCACTCCCAAGGCCGCTTCCTCTGGGAATGGCCCAGGTGAGCAGAGAGCGGAAGTGCGGTGGGGGGCTGAACGGGGTCTGGTGCCTGCCTTGTGCGGCCTCCGAGCCCCTCTCCACCGCCCCGGTAGATGATGCCCAGCCTGGACCCAGCGCGGGCCCAGCAAGCAAGGACAAGGACAAGGCACTGCCCAGCTTCTGGATCCCGTCGCTGACGCCCGAGGCTAAGGCCACCAAGCTGGAGAAGCCAGTGAGCCCCCCAGCGGCCCGCGCCCACCTTGCAGGGGAGGGCATCACAGCTCGGAGTGGCCGCGGTCCCCCAGAGTCCCGAGGGCCCCCTCCCCTGGCACCGGCCCTGCACGCTGACCCTGCCTCTCCTGCCGCTTACCCTCCCCGCAGTCCCGCACCGTGACCTGCCCCATGTCTGGGAAGCCGCTGCGCATGTCGGACCTGACGCCTGTCCGCTTCACGCCGCTCGACAGCTCGGTGGACCGTGTGGGGCTCATCACGCGCAGCGAGCGCTACGTGTGCGCAGTGACCCGCGACAGCTTAAGCAACGCCACGCCCTGCGCCGTGCTGCGGCCCTCGTGAGTCCCCTGGGGGGGGGGGACAATGAGCGGCACCACAGGGCGGGTGGGGGGTGGCTCTCCAGGACAAGCCTCTGACCAGCAGCAGCCCTACCTTGTACCCCAGTGGGGCCGTGGTCACCGTTGAGTGCGTGGAGAAGTTGATTCGGAAGGACATGGTGGATCCGGTGAACGGGGTGAAGCTCACGGACCACGACATCATCGTGCTGCAGCGGGTCAGTGGGTGCCCCCATGCTTCACCTCTCCCACCCACCGTGCCACTGCTCTGCCCCTCCCTATCCCACTCTCACGCCTTTCCCTCTCTGGGGCCCCGCCCTCCTGCCCGCCCCCTCCTTGACCCCACCTCCCTCTCCGCCCCGCCCCTCCTGGGACCACCCCTTCATCCCTTCCTGAGACTTCACCCACCTGCCCTCCCTCCCCGGGACGCCACCCCCACTGCCCCTCTCTGAGGCCTTGCGCTTCCCCTTTATGGGGCAGCCCCCACCCTTGCCCCATCCTCCCCGAGGACCCGCCTCTCTCTGGGCCCCGCCCCTTTGCTCCAGGCCCCTGTTGGCTCGTTGCCACGCCCCCTTCGCCTTGCCTGGTTTAGGACGCCCTCCCCACCACTTGGGGCCCTGGTCCCGCCTCCACCAGTCTTCTCCCCTCCTCCGCAGGGCGGCACGGGCTTCGCGGGGTCTGGAGTGAAACTGCAGGCCGAGAAGTCGCGGCCGGTGATGCAGGCCTGAGATGCTGGGTGGTGGGAGAACGAATAAAGGCGCTTGGACTCGACCGACGTGTGGCGCCTTCTTTGGCAGCGGGCTCTCGGGGTCTCCGCAGGCAAGCGAGCTTTGCACGCCAGCTGCGTGCAAGATGGAGTCACTTGTTGGAAAGGGTGGGCAAAAACTATTAATGTGGTGTCACATGCAGAGCAAAACCTGAATTGAACGCAAAAGCACCGCGTTAACATTGGTCAAGCGGGCCAGAGTCGAAGTCTCAGCCGGGACCGCATGGGGGCGCCACTGTAATACCGTAAACAGAAATCCTCTCCCAGTGTCGGGGTTCCCCCAGAGTTATGCCAGCCTTGAATCATGTGCGTGTCCTGCGCGATGCTCTGATACTCCGGGAGTGAAATGTGATGAGATACACACAGGAAATAGGTGGTCAGCACCCCTCCCACAAGCGGGACTGCTAGAGAGTGAAAGGGAGGAGGAAACCACAGTGCAAAAGCCTGGGCGCCCAAAGTGCTTGGCAGGTTTCAGCAGCAGAGCAAGCGAGAAAGCGAACTGAGGAGGTCAGAAGGGAGCCCCCTTGGAGCTCGGACTTCACTCGGAGTACAAAGGGCAGTCCTTGAAAAGTTTTGTTTTAATAGTTTTATTACATAAGCAATATGTGGGCAGTGTGGAAAACTAGAACACACAGCCAAGCACAGATTTAAAAAATAAAGACCTGACGTTCCTACTTTCAGAAGATCACCCGCTGAGTCCCAGGTCTGTACTTCCTGTCTTTCTTTGCATGCCCACATGAGAGTTATTTTTTTCAACCAAAGTGAGACCCCAGCGCACATACTGTTCCGTGCAGTGAACAGACTCCATCTTTCCATTTCAGTCAATGGCCATCTCATCGAATGCCCAGACGCACCAGGAGTGGAGTGAACCTGACCGCAGATTTGGTCAAGCCCATGTCCAGTGCAGGATGGGGCACAGACTCTGGCTTCAGTGAAAGGTTTTAGGCAGAAGACTAGGTGGTATCATCCTTGTACCCCAGAGAGCCCCCCACAAGACCCAGTGTTTGTACCCTAAAACCTAGAACCTTTTTTGTCCCCCAGAGCCCTCACACCCCACTCCTAGGCCCCAGCACCTGGAAACTGTCCCCGTTCCTGGGCCTGTCAGTCTAAGGTCTTGTTGAATCACCACCACAGCCTGGGGAGAGGGGTGCTGGGACCCATTTCACAGAACAGGCCACAGAGGCTGAGAAGGCACAACATGCCCAAAGTCACACTGCTCAAAGTGTGACAGAAGACAAGTTCATCCAGAGGCCAGATGCCTTCAGAGACCCCCTAGACCCAGTCCTGCCCTCCCCACCCTGTGTACTCTCCTTCCTGAGATACCCTCTTCACTATCAGCCCACAGACTTACACACCCCAGCAAGCCCCATCCATCCCTTTAAACCAAGAGTGCCTCAAATCATTCCCTCCTCCTGGAAACACCCTAATCCACATCTTTCTGAAGACCCCTCAACAACCACCCATATCACTCCAGTTTTCCCTCTCAGCGCCCCCAAGAGCCACAATTCTGTTCAGTTCATCAGTGGCACAGACCACCCCTACCCCAAGTAAGAATTTCCAATTTGGCACCTTTATTTCCACAAAGAACCTAAATCCCATGCCTCCATTCACTGACCACTTGAAATGTCCTTCCTGTGGTGGGGGAGGAGAAGGAAGAGGGGCCAAGGTTGTTGCTGAAAGTCATCAGAGAAACAGAGGTTTGTTTGTGTCTGCCATTTAAGGTTGCAAAGGTAACCCAGAGAGGAAGCAAAAGTCACACTGTGGCTTGAGCTGTGTCAGGAGAAGGAAGAAACAGGAAGTGAGCCAAATCTTGTCTTTCCGAGCAGTTGTTCCCAAAACACTGGTCTAAAGTTTACAGCCCAGAAGCGGGTGCCGTGGGCTTATCTGGGGCAGAGTGTGCCTGCTGGTGGCTCCGCCTGCAAGAGGCCCACAAACAGTCCTTTGAAAAAATGGGAATCATTTGTTAAGATTTTAAAATGGAGAGATTTATTCTGGAAAATCAAAACAATAGTGTTGGAGAGCAAATCTGTCTTTGCCAGGATTGAGGGAGGGATTGACAACAAAGGGGCGGTACCAAGAGAGAATTTGGAGGAGGGTTGATAAGTTATTGCTCTGTATCCTGATTATAGTAGGTTAAAAGATTGAAGTTGTCAAAATTCCTAGAACTGTATACCAAAAAGAGAGAACTTCACTGTTTGGGAATTAAAAATAAATTTTTACAACACAAAAAGCAAGGATCACAAAGACTCAAAAGAAGAAACTAGTCTACAGGACAGATAGTCTACATGAACCCTGAGACGTCATCTACGCTGAGACCAGAAGCACTAGATGGTGCCCAGCTACCACTACTGACCGTTCTAATCAGGACCACAATAGATGGACCCTGATAGAATAGGAGAAAAATGTAGAACAGAACCTCAAATTCCTAAAAAAAAAAAAAAACAGACCTACTGGACTGGTTGAGATTGGAGGACCCCCCGAGACTATTGCTCTGAAATACTCTAAACCTTGAACCAAAAGTAACCCCTGAGGTCACCTTATAGCTAAATAGCAAATCGGCTCGAAAAATAATATCACCCATTAGTACTGGGCTCTTTTATAAAAATCACCTATATGAAACCAAGTATATTTGGCGGCACAGTAGTTAAATGTTCGGCTGCTAACCAAAAGATCAGCAGTTTGAATCCACCAGCCACTCCTTGGAAACCCTATGAGGCAGGTCTACTCTGTCCCATAGGGTCGCTATGAGTCAGAATCAACTCAACGGCAATAGGTTTGGTCTGGTTTATATGAAACCAAACAGTCAACAATTACTTTAAAACAAAGATGAGAGTGTGAGGGGGGTAGGGAAACCAGATTAAGGGAAACGGAACAACCAGAATGGAAATAATGAGAATGTTCATGCACTGTGAAAAATGCAACCAATGTTACTGAACAACCTGTGTAGAAATTGTTGGATGGGAACCTAAACTGCTGTGTAAACCTTCACCAAAAATACAATAAAATATTATTTAAAAAAAGAAAAAAGCAGGAGTAAGGGGAGATTTCATGTGAAAAAGCAGATTTCTATTTCTCTTTTAAAAATCAGCCCAGCAATTCTGCTCCTAGGTATATACCCAAGAGAAAGGAAAACGTATGTCCACACAAACACTTGTACATGAATGATCACAGCAGCAGTCAGAATTGACTCGATGGCACCCAGCAACACTAAAGCAAAAGGGGCAGTGATGGTTCAGTGGTAGAATTCATCCCTTCCATGAGGGAGATCTGGGTTCGATTCCTGCCAGTCACCCTCTGTCTCTCAGTGGAGGCTTGTGTGTTGCTGTGATGCCGAACAGCTCTCAGTGGAGCTTCCAGACTGAGACAGACTAGGAAGAAAGGCCTGATCATCTTCTGAAAATCAGCCAGAACTGATCACGGAGATGCAATATTTCGAGATAAATAAAATGTGCAAAACATTAAAACAAGCACAATTCTTGGAGAAAGACACTAAGGGTGACAGGCTGCTGGGCAGCTTTCTCTCATAAGTGGTTCTGTACAAGTTGTGTGTGTGTATTGCCTTCACAAAAACACCAAAAAATGTTTTTAAACATCCAGCTCCCAGAGATTTACAGTTCTACCCAAAACCTGTTGCCATTGATTTGATTCCAACTCATAGTGATCAATTGGACAGAGTAGAACTGCCCCATAGGGTTTGCAAGGCTGCAATCTTTACGGAAACAGACTAACACATCTTTCTCCTGTGGAGCCACTGGTGGGTTCCAGCTTCCCACCTTTCAGTTAGCAGCCTAGGGCTTAACCACTGTGCCACCAGGGCTCCCTCCAGCCACTAGGAGGCAGTATATTACCGTAAGTCAAAACTTGAAGACACTTGGATTCAAATTCCCTACCATACATAATAACTCTAAACTCTGGGTAAAATATAAAACAATTACCTGAAGCTACTGAAAAGGACCAAAAGCAGGCTGAAACTGGACGAAAATGACACTTACAAGAAAGAAAAGGCATTGGATGAGTTTTTCTTTTTTAACAGCTTTTCCCTGTGGGCAGATTCTAATCTATGCCATGAAGGGCAGCTAAAATACCCAGGGAAAAGCCACAGTCTTCCTAGCTTGAAGAAGCAGAACACAGGATTCTTGGCAAACACAGCAGCAGGAAAGTGAGGAGGTAAATCCTGGAAAAGAGAGAGCCAGAGAGAGGGTACCCCAAATATTTTCTAAACCAAAAAACCCATTGCCGTCAGTGACCTTATAGGACAGAGTAGAACTGCCCCATAGGGTTTCCAAGGCTGTAAATCGTTATGGAAGCCGACTGCCACATCTTTCTCCTGTGGAGCGGCTGGTGGGTTCCAACTGCTAATCTGTCAGTTAGCGGTCAAGTACTTTAACCACTACACCATGAGGGCTCTCTAAATATTTTGTATTAAATTTGTAGGTTAAATGTACCTATACAGCTGCAAGGTTTCTTCATTTCCCATACAGCGGTCAAGAAAGATGACCTTAAACCATGCTTGCATGGGGCAAACTCCAAGAAGCCCAGCCAAGTCTAAAAGAATTAAACTAAAATTTGAGTTACAAATTCCGCAGGAGAGACAGAGTCTACAGAGGTTACAGTTTGAGTTCAGCCAAGTTATTGAGCTACTTAGAAAGAAAGAAAAAAAATCAGTACTCTAGAGGAATATAATAGACTCCAGAACTTCTACAGTGTATCTAAGATACAACCTAAAATTACTCAATAAAGAAAATCTCACTGCCATTGAGTCAATTCCAACTCATAGCAACCCTACAGGACAGAGTAGAACTGCCCTATAGGGTTTCCAGAGCCATGAATCTTTACAGAAGTAGACTGCCACATCTCTCTCCCGCCTCAATACAGAAACAATAAGGAAAATAAGACCCATTCTCAAGAGAAAAGAAAATGAACTCAGATCAACACGGACATGGCCCATACGTTGGAATAAGAAAATGAGGTTTTTTATTTTTACTTTTATTGCACTTTAGATGAAGGTTTACAGAGCAACCTAGTTTCTCATTAAACAACTAACACACATAGTTTTGTGACATTGGTTGGCAACACCATGACTTGTCAACACTCTCCCTTTCTTGACCTTGGATTCCTGATTACCAGCTTTCCTGTCTCCTCCTGCCTTCTCATCTTTGACCCTAGGCTGGTGTGCCCATTTAGTCTCATTTTGTTGTATGGGCCTCCTAATCTTTGGCTATAAGGGTGTCCGGGAGCTATGTTCTCGGGGTTTCCCCAGTCTCTGTCAGACCAGTAAGTCTGGTCTTTTTTTGGGGGGGGGGAGTTAGAATTTTGTTCTACATTTTTGTCCAGCTCTGCCCAGGACCTCCTATGGTGATCCCTGTCAGAGCAGTCCGTGGTGATCGCTGGGCACCATCTAGTTGTGCTGGACTCAGTCCGGTGGAGGCTGTGGTAGTTGTGGTTCGTTAGCCCTCTGGACTAATCTTTCCCTTGTGTCTTTGGTTTTCTTCATTCTCTCTTGCTCCACATGGGTGAGATCAGTGGAGTATCTTTGATGGCCACTCACAAGCTTTTAAGACCCCAGACGCTACTCACCAAAGTAGAAGGTAGGACATTTCCTTTATAAATTATGTTATGCCAGTTGAGCTAGATATTCCCGAGGCTATGGTCACCACAACTCTCAGCCCAATAATTCAGTCCCTCAGGAGTTTGGATGTATCTATGAGCTTCCATAGCCTTGCCTTGTACAAGTTGTGCAGGCTTCCCCAGTACTGTGTACTGTCTTACACTTCACCAAAGTTACTACTTATCTGTTGTCTATTTAGTGTTTTTCTCTCCCACCCCTTCCCTCCCTTGTAACCATCAAAGATTGTTTCTTTTTCTGTGTAATCCTTTTCATGGTTTTTATAATAGTGGTCTCATACAATATTTGTCCTTTTGTGATTGACTTATTTAGCTCAGCCTAATACGCCCCAGATTCATCCATGTTGTAAGATGCTTCGCAGATTCATCATTGTTCTTTATCTTTGCGTAGTATTCCATTGTGTGTAGGTACCATAGTTTGTTTATCCATTCATCTGTTGATGGGCATCTAGGTTGTTTCCATCTTTTTGCTACTGTGAACAGTGCTGCAATGAACATGGGTGTGCATATGTCTATTTGTGTGATGGCTCTTATTTCTCTAGGATATATTCCTAGGAGTGGGATTGCTGGATCATATGGTATTTCTATTTCTAGCTATTTAAGGAAGTGCCATATCGTTTTCCAAAATGATTGTGCCATTTTGCATTCCCACCAGCAGTGCATAAGAGTTCCGATCTCCCCGCAGCCTCTCAGAACTTTGTTATTTTCTTTTCTTTCTTTGTTTTTGATTCCTGCCAGTAATGTTGGGGGTGAGATGGTACCTCACTGAGGTTTTGATTTGCATTTCTCTAATGGCTAATGAGCGAGAGCATTTCCTCATGTATCTGTTAACCACTTGAATGTCTTCTTTGGTGAAGTGTCTGTTCATATCCTTTGCCTATTTTTTAATTGGATTACTTGTCTTTTTGTTGTAGAGGTGTCGGATTTTCCTGTGAACTTTAGAGCTTAGATCTTTGTCAGATTTGTAAAAGGCAAATTTTTTTTTCCCCAGTCTGTAGGTTCTCTTTTTACTCTTTTGGTGAAGTCTTTTGATGAGCATAAGTGTCTGATTTTTAGAAGATTCCAGTTATCTAGCATATCTTCTGGTGTTTGTGTATAGTTAGTTATGGTTTGTATCCTGTTAATGCTATGTATTAGGACCTCTAGTGTTGACCCTAATTTTTCTTCTGTGATCTTTATAGTTTTTGTTTTTATATTTAGGTCTTTGATCCATTTTGAATTAGTTTTTGCATATGGTAGAAAATGAGGTTTTAAAAATAGCTATTATACCTATCAAAGGAGCCCTGGTGGTGCAGTGGTTAAACACTTGGCTACTAACCAGAAAGAAGATGCCTCATCACTCTCCCCTTCTCCACCGCGTGTTTCCTATTTCCATTCTTCCGGTTTTCCTCTCCCTTCCTGTCTTTTTGTCTTTGCTTTTGGGCGGGTGTTGCCCATTTGATCTTGTGTACATGACTGAACTAAGAAGCACGTTCCTCACGCGTGTTATTGTTTGTTTTATAGACCTGTCTAATCTTTGGCTAAAATGTGAACTTTGGGAGTGGCTTCAGTTCTGAGTTAAAGGGTGTCCAGGTGCCATAGTCTCGGGGTTCCTCTAGTCTCTGTCAGACCAGTTATGTCTGGTTTCTTTTGTGTGTGTGAATTTGAATTTTGGTCTACATTTTTCTCCCATTCTGTCCAGGACCCTGTATTGTGATCCCTGTCAGAATGGTCGGTGGTGGTATCTGGGCACCATCTAGTTGTTTTGGGCTCAAGATGGTGGAGGCTGTGGTACTTGTGGCCCATTAGTCCTTTGGATTAATATTTCCCTTGTGTCTTTGGTTTTCATCATTCTCCTTTGCTCCAGGACAGGATGGGACCAGTAGATGTATCTTAGATGGCAACTCCCAAGCTTTTAAGACCCCAGATGCTACTCACCAAAGTCAGATGTAGAATATTTTCTTTATGAATTATGTTACGCCAATTAACCTAGATGTCCCCCCCAAGACCACAGCCCCCAGCCCTCAGCCCAGTAACTCAGTCCCTCAGCGTGTTTGGATGTGTCTATGAAGCTTCTGTGACTTTGCCTTGGTCAAATTATGCTGACTTCCCCTATAGTGTTGCACTGTCTTTCCCGTCACAAATTTACTACTTATCTACCATCTAGTTAGTGATTTTCCCTTCCCACCCGCCTTCCTCATAACCATCAAAGATTTCATTTTCTGTGTGTAAATCTTTTCTTGAGTTTTTATAATAGTGGTCTTATACAGTATTTGTCCTTTTGTGATCGACTTATTTAGCTCAGCCTAATACCCCCCGGATTCATCCGTGTTGTAAGATGCTTTGCAGATTCATCATTGTTCTTTATCTTTGCATAGTATTCCATTGTGTGTCGGTACCATAGTTTGCTTATCCATTCATCTGTTGATGGGCACTTAGATTGTTTCTATCTTTTTGCTATTGTGAATAATGCTGCAGTGAACATGGGTGTGCATACGTCTATTTGTGTGACGGCTTTTATTTCTCTAGGACAGAAAAAAAATTTTTTAAGTCCTTAGGGACTTGTGGGACAATATTATATTGGAGTGATCAGAGTCCAGAAGGCAAAAAGGAAGAAAGAGGAATAAAAAAATCAGAAGAAATAATGATGGAAAGTTCAGAAATTTGGTGAAAAACATCAACCTACAAAATCACAGAAGCTCAGAGAACACCAAGTAGGATTAATACATCTAGTACTTTGTAATCAAACTGTTGTAAACTAAGATAAAGGAAAAGTCTTAAAGGCAACCAGAGGAAAACAACCCATTTTTTACAAGGGATTTGAATGATTATTGAATTCTCATCAGAAACTGTGGAGGAAAGAAAAGGGAGTAATAACATGTTTACTGCGCTGGAAAAAAATCAAACCACACACCAATGTCCATTAAAACATTGTTCACAACAGCAGAAAGATGGAAACAACTTAGTTGCCCACCAAGAGATGAACGGGTAAACAAAACGTGGTACATAAAAACAATGGAATACTCTGAAGCTATAAAGAATAATGATGAGTTCTCTAAACGTCTTAGAACGTGGATGAATCTGGAGGACATTATGCCGAGTGAAATCAATCAATCACAAAAAGACAAATATTGTACGATCACACTTTTATAAGCAGATAAGAATAGCTATATATATACAGAGACCAGCACTCACTGGTGGTTACCAATGGGTGGGAGGGAACAGGAGGAAGCACTCTCAAGATAGTAGACCCTTGTTATTTTTGCTGATGGGAAAGGTAGCAACGAATGTGGGTGAAGTACAGCTCGAACCAAGGTAAATGATGTCACTAAGAAGTGCTTATGTAGAAATTGTTAAATGGGAAACTAATTTGCTATGTAAACTTTCACTTTAAACACAGTAAAATATTATTTAAAAAACAACAAAAAGACCAGAATTCTATATCCAGTGAAAATATCCTTTGGGAATGAAGGAAAAAGGAAGACATTTTCAAAAAAAGAAAACTAAGTGAATTAGTTGACAGCGAGAAATGCTAAGGAAATTAGTTTTTCAGGCTAAAGGGAAATGAAACCAGCTGAAATTTCAGATCTTCGGGAAGAAACTAGACACACAGGAAATAGTAAATATGTGTGTAAGAGATTTTTTTTTTCTTCCTCTTAACTAAAAAAAAAAAAAAAACAAAAAAAAAACTCATTTGACTGTTTAAAGTGAAAATTTTAACATCTCTATACATTATAAACCCCACAATACACATGACAACTATAGCATAAAAAAATCGGGGGAGGGGTATTTTTTGTAGTGAACTCATACAGCTGCAAGATTTCCACATTTTACTTGAAGTGGAAAATTATTACCTCTCAAAAGATTGTAAAAAGTGTATGTGGTATCTTATAATTCTTAGACCAAATCAAAAACCAAACCCACTGCCACTGAGTCGATTCTGACTCACAGCGACCCTATAGGACAGAGTAGAACTGCCCCATAGGGTTTCCAAGGCTGTAATAGTTACAGAAGCAGACTGCCATATCTTTCTTCCTCAGAGCGGCTGGTGGGTTCGAACAGCCGACCATTCGGTTTGCAGCTGAGCCCTTAACCACTGGGCTGCCAAGGCTCCTTATAATTCTTAGAGCAACCACTCAATAAACGATGCAAAAGGGTATAGTTAAAAGGCTAAAGTATAAATGAACATGGAATTCAAAACATATACAATTAACAACCCGCCCCCCCCCCCCAAAAAAAAAGCAGGAAAGGGAGAACAGGACCAACAACCAGAGGGAACAAACCGGAATATTACTAATATATAACACATGAAGAACATGAACAATCATTCAAAAGACAGAAAGAAGGAAAGGACCAAACTGGATGTCAGAACAGACTCTGAAATTTGCTCTTTAGTGCAGAGTAGAAAGTAAGGTTGTTGTTATGTGTGGTCGAGTTGATTTCGACTCGTAGAGACCCCATGTGACAGAGCCGAACTGCCCCATATGGCTTCCTAAACTGTAATCTTTATGGGAGCTGATCTCTAGGTCTTTCAACCATGGAGCTGCTGGGTGGGTTTGAACTGCCAGCCTTTCCGTTAGCAGCTGAGATCTCAACCACTGTGCCACCAGGGTTCCTTAGAAAGTAAGATGTTGTAGTTGTGTGCTGTTGAGTCAATTCCGACTCATGGAGATGCATGTGACAGAGTAGAACTGCCCCGTAGGGTTTCCTAGGCTCATCTTTACGGAAGCAGATCACCAGGTCTTTCCCCCACGGAGCCGCTGGTTGAGTTCAAACCGTTGATCTTTCGGTTAGCAGCCAAGTGCTTAACCACTGTGTCACCAAGGCTCCTTAGAAAGTAAGGTAGTGCTTAAAAAATACAATGATGGGGCTACGTCCCTTTGACACTGGAGGCAACTAAAAGGGCTCTCAAAGCTGGAATAATATGGGCAACAAAATTGGATAGTATTGGTTTATAACCCAGAGTATAAAATAAATATCCATGAGTCTATACTGATGATAAATAATTGAATAAATAAAAAAAGATTGAGAATAGATAAATCTCCTATGCAGAAGAATTCCAAATGATTTATGGAGATACTCCATCCTCAAGGATACTCCCCACTCCTAAACATGAGCTGTGCATGGTGACTTCCTTCCAAAGAGTCCAGTATGGACGGGGGAGGAAAAAGAGTCATTTTACGGTGGAGAAACCTGACAAACACTACCTCTTTCAGGTAATCAAGGTCAACATCAACAGTGATAGGTCACGTTGATAATATGCACCCTTGACAGGATCCGATGGGAATGGCAATTTCCCACTGTGGTCTTCTGCTCCAAGTCCATAATCCAAGTCTAATCATAATGAAAACACCAGACAAATCTCAGTTGAGAGACATTCTACAAAATATCTGACCAGTACTCCTTAAAGCCGTCAAGGTCAACAAAAACAAGGAAAGTCTGAGAAACTGTTACAGCCAAGAGAAGCCTAATCTTGGTCTCTGTCCCCCTCTCTCTGGGTCTCTGTCCCCCTCTCTCTCTGCCTTTCTGTCTTGTCCCACTAAACAGGAACACCATGGCCTGCCCACACACAGGCCCTGTAAGGTCTACCCCTGTTCTCTCTGCCCTCACCTCCTATTCCTCCACTTACTCATGGAGCCCCGGACACACTGGCCTCCTCATTGCTCCGCAGACACAACAGGGCTCAGTCCTGCTCCAAGGCGTTTGTACTTGCTGTTCCCCAGACCTCCCCTGGCTTGTCCCTGGCTCCATTTACCAGAGAGTCCATTCATGACCACTCAGTTTTCAGGTCAACCTCACCATCACTTACCCTGTGGCATCTCCTCAGTGTCCTTCACTCTGTGACATGATATTTTTTGTGGATGTGACTATGCTTCCCTAAGCTTGGTGAGGGCAGAGTTTTTTGTCTGGCTTGTTCAGGGTCTAGGCTGGGTCTAGGCCGCACTTTTAATTTTTCTTCCCCAGAACACCCTCGAACCCTGCCAACACCCAGCCCCCTTCTTCAAATGCCCTGACCCCTCCCTCAGTGCACATCTCTGCAACTCTGAGCACGCTCCTCTTCCGGCCCCCAGTTCTTCCCAAGACTGCCGCCCCTGCTCAGAGAGACAGACACACAGACGCTGCCCAGCACTGGATTTTATTGCCTCTCTGACGTTGCTGGGTCGGGCGAGGCCGGGGTGTGTTTCTTGGTCTGGGTGGACTGAGGCTCAGATTTGGAGCTGGTGGGGAAGAGGGGGAGTGGAGGTTCTTGGAGACTGAGCTTTTGGGATGAGGGTCCTTGGGTCTAGGCTGGGAGATTCTGCCAGTGAGAAATGGGTGGGGACTGTCCTCGAGTCTGTGCGAGCTCCTGGTGGGAGGGTGAAGGGTGTCTTTGAGAGATGAACCGGCAGGGAGCCCCCGTGCTGCGTCCACAACCTGGAGGACCTGCGGAGGGGACTAGCCAGTTCAGAGGGTCGTGACCACTGGTGAGGGGGGTGGTTAGAGTGAACGGAGCGTGGTCGTGCCTGAGGGGCGTGGCCATGACGGAGGGGCCTCGAGGCTGTAGTGGGCACATGGCGCTCAGAGCTCATCGTGGTGACGCGTGAGGTCTTCACCGTAGTTGGTGGCCTGGCTGCCCACGAACATGTTCCAGTTACCCAGGATCTCGGCCTTGCTCAGACGGCCGTCCTGCAGAAGGGTCAGAGATCAGCGGGTGATGGGGGGCCTTTAAAAGGAGACCCCTCCCTGAATCTAAGTTGGTCCACCAGGTCTCCAAACTCCCTCTCTGGGTCTCTGTCCTCCTCTTTCTCTGAGTCTCTGTCCCCCTCTTTCTCTGTCCCCATCTCTCTGGGTCTCTGACCTCCTCTCTCTTTCTTCTGCCAAATAGGCCCAGATCTTGCTTATTTCTGCACACTGGGACTCCCCCATCCCGAGGACACCGGCCCCGTCGGCACACCTTGTCTGTGTCGCTCTCATACAGCAGGTGGTTGGCCTCCACTAGCGGCTGGTCCTGGGCAGGCGGCAGCACCCAGTGGCCCACCTCGTTGCTGTCCAGGTGACCGTCCTTGTTCAGATCCCGGAAATCGCGGAACTGCTCCCGCTCCGTCTGCACCCAAGCGGGCTCTTCCTTCCCCGGCTCCTCCGAATACAGGTCCGCTGGAGGCAGGAGAGGGGGCAAGATCAGGGGCTGCTCCTGGCCACCCAGACCCGGGGTTCAGACCTGATTGTGGTGCTTCCAGGCCGAGCGCCCCGGGGCAACTCATTCCCCTTATATCGCCTCAGTTCCCTCTTCTGTTTAATTGGGATTAATAAGAAAACCACTTACAAGCTATCTTTTTAATGACCTTGAAAGAGTGGGTATATGGGATCACATAGTAGACCCTTAATATGAAGATATACGAGTGAAGATTTTTTCTGGCCAGATAACAGGATAAAGCTGTAATTAGAACAGCAGCACCAGCTCATTCCCACAACCTCCTTTAAGATTGTTGGATCCATTGCTGGTGCTGGTGAGATTGTAAAATGGGGCAGCTGTTGAGAAAGACAGTTTGGCAGTTTTTCAAAAAATTAAACAGAACTACCATGTTGTTGTTGTTGTTGTTGGGGGCTATGGAGTTGATTCCAACCATAGCAACCCCGTGTGACAGAGAAGAACTGCCTCATAGGGTTTTCTTGGCTGTAATCTTTACGGGAGCAGATTGCTAGGTCTTTCTCCCACGGAGCCTTTGGTTGGATTTGAACCACCAACCTTTAGGTTAGCAGCTGAGAGCTTAGCCACTGTGCCACCAGGGCTCCTTAGAACTACCACATGACCTAGAAATTGCAGTCCTAGGTATATAGCAGAAGATTTGAAAGCAAGGACTCAAACAGATACTTGCACACCAGTGTTCATTGCAGCACTATTCACAATAGCCAAAAGGGGGAAACAATCCACATGTCCATCAACAGAAGAATGGATCAACAAAATGTGGTCTATCCATACAATGGAATATTACTCAGCCGTAAAGGGAAATGAAGTCCTGATACATGTCACGACGTGGATGAACCTTGAAAACATCATGCTGAGTGAAAGAACCCTGACACAAAAGGATAAGTATTGACAACTGTTCCAAGGGATTGGGGTTGAGAACCACTGGGCTAGAGTAGAGGCCAAGTCCTCACCATGGCCCTCAATGACCTTGTTCCTTCTCTGCCACACTCCCCTTCACTTGCTGGGCTCCAGCCACACTGACCTCCTTGCTGTTCCTCAGACCTGCCAGGCACAGTCCTGCCTCAGGACCTTGGCACTGACTGTTCCCTCTGCCTGGACCACTTCTCCCCAGGCTCCCCCAGCTTGTTGCTTCCTCACTTCATCCTCGTCTCTGCCTCTATGTCATTTTGTCAGGGAGACCCCCCTCCCCCCAATCCCTTTTGATGCCCTCCTGTATTTTTCTCCGTAGTGCCTTACCTCATCTGGTGTGCTATATATGTGGCTGATTGATCTCGCCCCTAGTGTGTCTCCTCCATGAGGGCAGGAACCTTTGTTTGGTTCAAGTCTGTCTCCTCATGGCCCAGAACATTGCATGGCACACAGCAGGTGCTCAGTAACTGTTTGGAGGATGCATGAGCCAAGCAGCACCTCTCCCCCCACTTTAGAGGGCCACTACTCTCTTATGGGGTATGATGGCTGATCTTATGTGTCAGCTTGGCTAGGCTGTGGTTCCAGTTGTTGCCCAAACACTAGTCGAGTTATTGTCGTGGAGTAGTTACTTGTGATTCAATCAGTTGGCCATGGGTAAGCAGATGCCTTCCATAATGTAATGTAATCACCTTCTATAATACAATTTAGTATAATGTAATCAGTCAGTTGAGGTCATACCAGTGTAGGGTAGATCCTAAACCTAATCATTTCTGAGTTATCAAAAGACCAGAATACACACACACACAAACACGGAAAGACAGATGCCATGTGAGGATTGTCTACAAGCCAAGGAATGGTAAGGATCACCGGGCAGACACCAGAACCAAGAGAGAGGTCCACAGAACCACAGGAGGAAACACAGCCGAGACCCTGATTTGGACTTCTAGCCTCCAGAACTGTGAGACAATACACTTCCACTCACGGGTGGTATCTGTGATACAGCAGCACTAGGAAACAAGATAGGGTGTTATTCATGGGGCTGCCACCCAGCTCGGGGAAGACGGACATCCTGGGGGAGGGAACTGGGTCCCACTCACCAATGTACTCCTCCACTTGGACGTAGCCATCTTTGTTCTTGTCCAGGTCCTCCATTGTTTCCTGGGGAGAAAGAGGCATTGGGGCTAGGGATCCATGCCCCTGGATCCCGAGGGCAGCTGTGAGGTTCTCTCAGGGAATCTAGTACTGGGGAGGCTGTGGGGGGCAGGCATTGGAGCAGTCTCAACAGGGCAGAACTGCCCCCAGGGGGCATTTGGGAAATTTGGGGGCTTTCTGGGGTATCACAATGACTAGAGGCACCACCTGATTTAGTGGGCAGGGGCCAGGGCACCACATGTCCTGCGATGCCCAGGTTGGCCCCCCACACAGAGGGCTGTCCTGTGTCCCAACTTTCTCATGCCCCAGCAAACATTCTTGAAGGTGAGAAACCTCTTTATGTTAGCAGAGTGTAGTCCCTAACTCCACCACTGTCTATCACTTTGTCGTGGCTTGTGTGTTGCTGGGATTGCTGGGAGCTATGGCCACCAGTATTTCAAATACCAGCAGGGTCACCCATGGTGGACAGGTTTCAGCTAAGCTTCCAGACTAACACAAACTAGGAAGAAAGGCCTGGTAATCGAGTTCCAAAAATTAGCCAATGAAAACTCAATGGATCACAGAATATTGTCTGAGACATCAACTTGCTTCATTTGGACATGTCATCAGGAGGGACTGATTGCTGGAGAAGGGCATTGTGTTTGGTAAAGCGGAGGGTCAGTGAAGGCAAGGGAAGCCCTCTATGGGATGGATTGACACAACAGCCACAGCGAGGGACTCAAAACATACCAGTGATCACGAAGATGGCACAGGCTGGGCAATGCTTCATTCTGTTGTACATGAGGTTGCTGAGTCAGGACAGACTTGATGCAACTAACAACACTCAGTTGCCATCAAGGCTATTACGACTCATAGATACCCTCTAAGACAGACTAGAACTGCTCCATCGGGTTTCCAAGGCTGCAATCTTTACAGGAGCAGACTGCCACATCTTTCTCCCACAGAGCTGTTGGTGGGTTCCAACCACCGACCTTTGGGTTAGCAGTTGAGTGCTTAACCACTGAGCCACCAGGGCTCTGTTTTATGTATGAACACAACGTGGACCATATAAATACACATTCGACACCTCTGCTCTTGGCTTTTTTCTGCACTTGAGCAGAACAGCTCCTGTTTCCCAACTTTCACATTCAAACGTACCCACTCTACGACTGCGCAGGCGTCTGATACTCCTCTATGTCTTCTAGCAAAGTAGAACCCCAACATTTTAGAGCTGATGGATAAAATGCAGAATACTCAATTACATTTGAATTTCAGATGAATGATGGATAATTCTTTAGTATAAGAATGTCCCTCTCAATATCAGTATTGGGGTTCTCTGAGGCACTTCTGAAGGAGCCCTGGTGGCACAGTGGTTAAGAGCTCAGCTGCTAACCAAAAGATCGACGGCTGGAACCCACCAGCCGCTCCTAGGGAGAAAGAGGTGGCAGTCTGCTTCAGTAAAGATCACAGCCTTGGAGACTCTATGGGGCAGTTCTACTTCGTCCTACAGGGTGGCTATGAGTTGGAATCGACTCAACAGCAACAGTTTTTTTTGTTTTTTGTTTTTTTTTTGGGAATTCTGCGGGAGTTTTCTAAGGGTGGGTTAGGGGCCTGGGTCCCAAATGTGATTGCAGGGAGGGAGACAGGAGGCTGGATAAGAGATTAGACTCTGGGGGTTAGGAAGTGGATATGAGAGACACTGCCCTCCGTATGATCTGCGTTTGGGATCTGGGTTCCCCAGGAAAGGCTCTGGAAGGCAGGTGACTGGATCTCCCAACATAAGCACTGGGAGGTTAGACCTGGGATCAGAGGCCTGAGAGGGGGTGGGAGGTAGAGAGCTGGGCTTCTTGGGCCCTCACTCACCGCAATGACGATGTCCCGCATGTGAGGGAACTCCTCAGGGTGCAGGAAAGCCGTTAGCTCCTCCCGAGTGGCCACCAAATCCTTGTTCTGGTCGGCTGCCTGGAAACGCCGTTCGTCCCGGGCCAGCATCTTCTTGTACGTCTCTGCATCCTCCACATCATGAAATTCTTCACCTGTGGAAGGAGGGACCTCGGTGAGATGTGCCTTAATGAAGGTAGTAGTGGGCAGGTTAAGAAAGGACGAAGGGGTATAACTAAGGGGGTCAGGGTGGGAGACTTCCACAAAATTAATAATAATTACTATACATATTAATAATGTACATACGTGTGTATTACGAGAAGCCCCGGTGACACGGGGGTTAAACGTTCTGCTGCTAACGGAAAGGTTGGCAGTACAAACCCACCAGCTGCTCTGTGGAAGAAAGATATGGTGATCTGCTCCCGTAAAGATTACAACCTCGGAAACCCTATGGGGCAGTTCTACTCTGTCCTATAAGGTCACTATGAGTCAAAACCGACTCAAGGGCAACAAGTTTTGTGTGTATTATACCAGTTGTCAAGTTGATCCTGACTCCTGGTGACCCCCATGTGTGTCAGAGTAGAACTGTGCTCCATAGGGTTTTCAATGGCTGATTTTCCGGAAGCAGATCACCAGGCCATTCTTCTGAGGTGCTTCTGTGTGGACTTGAACCTCCAACCTTTCCATTCGCAGCTGAGCATGTTAACCATTTGCATCACCCAGGGACTCCTATATGTATATTAGCTAATTTGTATTGACAGCTTATCATATGCTAAGCACTTTGCCTATGATATTGCATTGAATTCTCACATAAGGCAGGTAAAGTGGGTTCTTTCGTTTATTCTCACTTTATAAAAGAAAACTGACCCCCAGAGAGAGGAAATCACTTGTCCAAGCTCAGTAACAGTGGACTTTAAGTTGACACTGGCCCACTGGACTTCGAAGTCAGTCTAACTCAGTAGGTTATACTGACTCTGATTGCCTGACCAAGAGTTGGGGAAGGGCATTTTACACAGAGAGGAACAGCATGTGTGGAGTGTGGGCGTTTGAAGAGCTTGGTGAGTTCAAGGAAACCCTGGGAGATCCACATGGCTAGGGTAGAAAGTGCAGAGAAGAGACTCTCTCCTGGGGGTGCTGGGAAGCCATGGGAGGGCTATGAGCAGGGGAGGGCCAGGGTCAGCTCCAGGTGTAGAAGGAACCATCTAGGGCAGTGTGGGGGATGGGCTCGAGGGGGAGACTAGAGGCCAAGAAGCCAGGTAGGAGGCTGGGACAAAGGTATAGGAGGGAGGGGACAAAGCCTGTGTGGGTCCAGGTCTGGGGCTGTGGGACAGAGAAACCAAAATCAAAAACCAAATCCGTTGCTGTCAAGTGAATTCCGACTCACAGGGAGCTACCCTTTAGAACAGGGTAGAACTGCCCCATAGGGTTTCCAACGAGCGGCTGGTGGATTCAAACTGCCGACTTTTTGGTTAGCAGCTGATCTCTTAACCACTGCACCACCAGGGCGCCGGGGACAGAGAAGAGGGACCAAAAAGAGTTGGGGACAGGGTAAATCGCTTTGGGGTTCTCAGGATGAGAGGTCAGAGACGACAGAGGCCAGGATGACAGGGCATGGAAGTTAGGTGTTCCTGGTCAAAGATCTGAAGTCCCCCAGTCACAGGGTCGCAGGTCGTGGATACCAGAATAAGAGGCCAGAGGTCAAAAGTCATGGGTCCTAGTACTCAGGATGAGGGAATCAAAAAGGTCAGGGTCAATAGTGTGTGTGGCGGGGAGCAGGAGTCGCGGTCTCGCCACCCACCGGGCGCGTAGTGGCCATAGGTGGCGTTGCGCAGCTCCTCCCAGCCCACAAGTCCGTCGCGATCCGTGTCGTACGTGTCCCAGGCAGCGCTCACCGAGTCCCGTATGTGCCGCTGCTGCGTGTGCGCGATCCACGCTCGGAGCTCAGCCAGAGATACCCAGCCGTCCCCGTCCCCAGCGCGGTCCATGCGGTCCACGATCCGCCTGCGATCCGGGGGTGGGGCACATGTCAGTCTAAGGCCCCACCCACCCTCATTTAGGCTCTGCCCTCGCATAGAGCCACGCCCTCACTCCAACACACCCCTATATAGAGCTGAAAATGCGGTCCACGCTCCGCCAGCAGACAGGAGAGGGGCACGTGTCAATCTCGGGGCCGCGCCCACCTCCGGTCCACAATCTAGGCTCCGCCCCCAACGCGAACTACACGTTTCAAGCATGTGTCCGAAGATACCAAACGGAGGGGTGGGGTGAAGGACCTACGTCAATCCAGGACCACACCCTCTACTCTGGCCCCGCCCCTTGATCCAGCACGTGCTCTATCCACCTTTCACTTGACTGAATTGGAGTGGGGACAGGGAGCGGGGCACATGTCCCACGCCTGACTGAACACCGACTACCACGGCCAGCCACGCACACACCCTACTTCTCCCTCTCTGAGGCCCCGCCTCCTAAGCTTCGCCCCCTCCCCGGCTCTGCCAGTCTCAGCACGCTCCCCTCCAGCCCCGCCCCGCGCTCCGCCCCGCCCCTTTCCCCTCTTGGCTTCCCCCTCCGTCAGGCCTGCCCGCCCTTAAACCATTGAGCTCTTCTCCCAAACCCTCCGTAGGCTCCGGCCTGCTCCTACGCACCTCCGTGAGCCAATCAAACCCCTCTAGGCCCCGCCTCACGTCTCAACTCCACCCTCGCCGGCCGGCTTCCGAGCCCCTCTTCTCTCCTCTGGCCGCGCCCTGCCACGGTCCTGGCCCTCGCGCAGACGCTAACACGCCCCCCAGGGGGGAGTCCTCCCTGTCATCATCCCACAGTCCCCGCTGTCCAGCCCCCAGGGTCGCATCCGAGACGGCTTAGCCCTCCCCGCTCCCGCCCGGTCGCCGCCCTCCTCCCGCGCCAGTCTGTCTCTGCCTGGGTCAGTTGGCGGCTGGCCCTGTCCCCAGGACTCACTTCCTCCCCCTGAGGCTGACAACGTGGTTAAGAGCGCGGGCTCCAGAGCCAGGCATTCTAGGTTCAGATCCCACCGCCTCTACTTGCTAGCTGTGTGACCTTGGACAAGTCACTTAATCTCTCTGTGCCTTGATTCCCCCCTCCGTAAAATAGGGATAGATAATAGTATCCACCCCATGTGGGGATTGAATGAGTTAACCTATGTAAAACACTTAGAACAGTGCCTGGCACTGAAGTAAATGCCTGGCTAAATTTGATCAATGTGAAAGGATAACTCTCACTACCCGTCCTCCCCTGACCGCATTCAGGCACAGTCTTCCAGGCAGGGAGGTGCAGAGACCTGGTCACCATCCCCACTGTCCCCACCCTGGTCTATCCACCATCATCTCTTCTGTCCTGCCTGGACTATTGCAGTCACTTCCTCACTGGGCTCCCTGCCTCTCCTTACTCCCCAGTCAGTTCACGCACTCAACCAGAGGGATTCTGTTAAAGCCTTAGTCAGCTCATGTCCCTCCTCTGCTCAGAACTCTCCTAGGGCACCCTGCTCACTCAGGCAGCCCTGCACGATCTGGTTCCCACTGTTCCCCTCCTTACCTTCCCCCCTCCCCTTTGCTCACTCTGTTCCAGCCACACACCAGCCTCGCAGTTCCTCAAATATGTCAGGCCCACTCCTGCATCAAGGCCTTTGCACATACCATTCCCTCTGCCTGGAATGCATCCACATGGCTCAGTTATTACCTTGTCATTGAGGTCACCCCTGAACACTGTTTAAAACTGCAATTTTCTCCCTCTCCACTTCACTTCCTTGCTCTTTATTTTTCTCTAATGCACTCTTGTATTTATATGTACTGTTCTGTCTCCGCCTCTACAATGAAAACTCACGGAGGCAGGGATTTTTGCCTGACTTGTTCACTGCTGGAACTTCAGCACCAGGGCAAGGCCTGGAACACAGCAGGCACTCAATAAACGTTTATGGGATGAATGAGTGGTAGTGGGACTCCGAAGAGAGGGGTTCTTGCATTGCCTCCTGCCCTCAGGCCCACTCTGGCTCTGTCTCCTCACACAGGAGTGCACAGGCCCTCTCAGGTTCGCGGGTAGACCCCTCTCAGCCCAGTTCACCCTGGGACTCCGGGCCCAGCCTTTTTTCTGCCCTGGCTGTCCTCTTTACATGCCAAATTTTGTTAGTTTTCACATCAGCCCCATGCCAAGGAATCCTGGTGACCCATTTACAGAGCTGGAAACTGAGGCTCAGAGACAGGAAGTGTCTGGGGAAAAGGAACAAAGAGTGACTGAGGGGACAGGAGCTGAATCCAGATCTTCCTAATTTCAAAGATCATATCTTGAGGCCTCAATTTCTCACTTAATTTTGTTTTGCCTGACGAGGGGAGATAGGATTTCGTTACCGGATTCTCACCAACAACCAAGGTCCACTCCATCTCTCCTTCCTGGTCCCTGGCCTCTGTCTCTGCACCAATGCTCCAATCTCTCTCTCTGCCACCCCCGCCCCACACCGCTGCACTCCACTCCCACCCTCATATCAGTCCTACCCCAGGCGGGCCTGGCTTTCCTCAGGGCTGAGTTGGTCGAATTCCTTGGCCACTTCCCGTCCCAAGAAAGCCTCATGGTCGTACTGAAAGTTCCCATGGGCGTCGTCATGAGGGGCCTCGCTCAGGGGGGCCGCCTGGTGCACTCTCCCCTGGCCATGAGGGCCTGCGTCAGGAGGTGGCTTCCCTTGGGCTCCCGGCCAGAGCAGCATTAGTAGCAGCAGAAATGTCCGTCGCCACATCGTCAGTCCCTGCAGAGGGGCAGAGGCCAGCGATCAGGGGTCAGAGGGAAGAAGACAGGAGGATTTGGGGGGTGAGAGGGTGGAACAGGGCAGGCTGCAAAGTTTTGGCCTCAGGAAGGTCTGAGGACGGGTAAAAGGAGGCGGGGTTCGCACAGGTAAAACTAGCATAGGGACCCTATCTTCTGAGGGAGCCCGTAGGGATCCCAGACCTACAAGTAAGGGGGCTCCAGCGTAAGACGTGGTGCACGTCCCACGCAAAATGAGGACTGGGTTGGGCGGACAGCGAGAGATCAGGCTGACTCCCGGGGATCGCTTCCGATCTGGACGCTGTTCTTGGACCCGAGCCACTCCAAGCCGCCCTTCCTGGGCACCCCTCGCACCCCTTTACCCCGTTATGCAGGCAGGCTTCGCTCTCCACGCACCGCTGGGTGTTCTCCAAAGGATGTCCAGCTCGGCTGCGCTCCAGCCTGGCCCCGCCTCCGGCCGCGCATAAGCCACGCCCTCCGACCAATGAGCGCTCGCGAGGGCTTTGAGAGGCGGGGCCGCGGGCGCCGGGCGGGCCGCGGGCGCCCCACGCCACGTCCACAAAGGAAAGCGCGGCCTGCGAGGCTCGGCCCTGCCCCTTTCCAGGGCTGGCGGGGTAGGCGTCGCCGGAACGACGCGACTGGAGCGAACTACAACTCCCGGCAGACTCGGGGCTCCCAGTCCGACTACCTCCAGTTGTCTTGGTCCCGCGGCCTCATGGGAAAGGTATTTTTTACCTATGTCCTTTTGTCAGCGTGGTCCAAAAGAGACGGGGAGCCAAGGGAGGCAGCCTCTTCCCTCAGAGGAGGAAAACACTCTCTTCTTCTGCTTTACCAAGAGGGATTTTGGTCAAATTCAGCCAAGAACTCCTCAAAATGCCTGACAAAAGCGTAGGCACTCAATTTGTGGAAATTATGAATGAAAATTGTGTGACCTGGTATATAAAATTGTCAGATTCCACATGACTAGTTAGCTGCACGTGAGATTTGAAGCCCAGGTCTTCCACCACGTTCATTCCCCCTTCTCCCCCCACTCCGTCCCCCTCGCCCATTCCGGTACCTCCCTGCCTGAAAACTTGAAATGATGAGAACACAATCAATTCAGGTCGAAAATCATATTATATGTGGAAGTGGAAAAGAGCTATATGTATCAGTAGGGGAAACTGAGGCAGGCCACAGGAAGACGGGTCCAGAGGGAGGACATTGGGCCCGGACTCCTTCTGGAGGCTCAGAGATGTCAGGATTCCATCCTGAGGTCGCACAGCATGAGAGGGCCCCCACGACATTAGGTGGTGGTAACCAGAATGGAGGCTACTCAGGCAGTGTCTGCGAATGCGTTTGTATCCTGCGAGTCAGCCTCCTGGGGGAGGCCAGGAGTGGGTAGGAGGACCCCGACATCATCAGCACCAAGGGAGATCCAGGAGACTGAGGAGAGAGGAATAGGGGGTCATCAGACTGTGAGACCTTCCCTCTGTCCACCCCTCCTCCATGTTCTTTCTCTCTGAGTTTCTGTACCCCTCTCTCTGAGTCTTTATACGCCTCTCTCTGGATCTCTGTCCCCTTCTCTCTAGGTCTTTGTCCCCCTCTGTATCTCTGTCCGTCTCTCGGTCTCTGTCCCTCTCTCTTTGGGTCTCTGTCCCCCTCCCTCTGGGTCTCTGTCCCCCTCTGTATCTCTGTCCTTCTCTCTTGGTCTCTGTCACCCTCTCTCTGGATCTCTGTCCCCTTCTCTCTGGGTCTCTGTCCCCTTCTTTCTGGGTCTCTGTCCCCTTCTTTCTGGGTCTCTGTCCCCTTCTCTCTAGGTCTCTGTCCTCCTCTCTCTGGGTCTCTGTCCTCTTCTCTCTAGGTCTCCATCCCACTCCCTCTCTGGGTCTTTGTCCCCCTCTCTCTTTGGTCTCTGTCCCTGAGTCTCTGTCCCTCTATGGGTCTCTGTATGCCTCTCTCTGGGTCTCTGTCCCCCTCTGTATCTCTGTCCCCCTCTCTCTGGGTCTCTATCCCCTTCTCTCTGGTCTTTGACCCCTCCGGCCCCCCTCTCTGAGGCTTCTCCTCTTCCTGCCCCACACCTGGCAGCCCCATCCTAATCCTCCTCCACAGCAGAGCTCCTCCCATCACTGCCGCCGTGAGCAGCAAGAGGCCGATGACGATCCCAACCACAGGTACCGAGGACCTGGCTGATGATTCTGCAGCCAGAGAAGGTATGAGTTGGTGAATGAAGTCTCCACCTCCACCCCAGGAGTCAGGACAGGGAACTGGGGGTTCCCATACCTCCCAGCCAGAGAGCCCTGACCAAATGTCTAGGGGTGGGACTGAGCAGAAGAAAGGCATCAGGGGATGGCCTAGGCTTGGGCAGAGGGTCCCCAGGTTGGATGGAAGAACCAGCCATAGCAAGAGGAATAGTGGTCAGACTTGCCAAGGGACCTGTTGTGTTCCGACTCGGAGGACGGGCAGGCACAGAGCAGTAGAATGTCAGACTCAGGGAGGGCTGGCAGTAGCAAGGCAGTAGATGGTCAGTCTCGGCAAGGATTGGCAGAAGCAGACAATGATTGGTCAGACCCCATGAAGACCAGCAGCAGCAGGATGGAAGGTGATTTAGCTTCAGGCAGGACCAGCAGCAGTGGGGCTGAAGGTGGCCAGACTCAGAGAGGACTGACTATAGTGGTCAATAGGTGGTCAGACTCAATGGGGCCCAGCAGCAGCAGGGTGGAAGACAGTCAGACTTGGGGAGGACAAGCAACACAGGACAGGCTGTCAGGCTCTGGTAGAATTGGCAGTAGCTGCGCACAAGGCAAGGGGCCTTGGTGGAGCAGTGGTTAAGTGCTCAGCTGCTAACTGGTTCAAACCCACCAACCACTCTGCAAAAGAAAGACCTGGCGATCTGCTTCTGTAAAGACTACAGCCTTGGAAACCCACTGGGGCAGCTCTCCTTGGTCCTATAAATTTGCTATGAGTTGGAATCAACTCGATGGCAATGGGTTTGGGGAACAAGGCAGTCAGACTTAGGAAAACCTACTGCAGCAGTGGGCCACCCAGCGGGAGCTCACCCAGCTCCACCGTAAGGGGCTCCGCCAGCCCCGCGTGCTGCACGACGCAGCAGTAATGGTGCTCGTCGCCACTTTTGACTTGTAGTGATGACCAGGCGTGGAAGGAGCCGTCGCCATTGGGGCCCTGGTCACCCTCCCCGGTGCCGGCCGCCAGCCCGTTCTGGAGGAATCGCAGCTGCAGCTCCGGGGGGAAAAAGGAGAAGGCGCTGCAGGTGAGGACGGAGAGGCCGGGGCTGCTTGGTCGGGCCTTCAGGCGCATGGAGGGTGGTTCTGCAAGACAGACAGACAGACGGGCCTGAGCACCAAGCCCATGGACTCTCAGGGCTCGGCTCAGGGCGGGGCTGGATAGGGACAGGGAGGCCCCCCCATTCCTTCCACCACACCTAGAGGACCCTGCCACTGGGCTAAGCCTGCAGGACATAGTGGGGTAAAGGGAAAGCCTTTCCAGGGGGAACGGACACCTATCTAACCTACAGGTTTCTCCCTCAGGACCCCATCTCTCATCCTTTCCTTCCTTCCATCGGCATATTAAAAAAACAAAAACCAAACTCGTTGCCATCGAGTTGATTCTGACTCATAACAACCCTATAGGACAGAGTAGAATTGCCCCATAGGGTTTCCTAGGCTGTAATCTTTACAGAAGCAGACTATCACATCTTTCTCCCACGGAGCGGCTGGTGCATTCGAACTGCTGATCTTTCAGTTAGCAGCTGAACGCTTAACCACTGCACCACCAGGGCTCTTTGGATACAAGGTAAATATATATAAATCAATAGCATTCCTATAAATTAGCTACCAATCAACAACCAACCCATTGCCATTGAGTCAATTCCAACTCACGGTGACCCCATGAGTTATGGAGTAGAACTGCTCCACAGGGTTTTCTTGGCTGTAAACTCTTTTTTCCATGGTGCTGCTTGGTGAGTTCAAACCACCAACCTTTAGGTTAGTAGCCAAGCGCAAACCTTTTGCACTACCCAGAGTCCTCAAATTAGCTACAAACAATTGGAAAATAAATTTTTTTAATACCATTTACAGTAGCATCAAAAAATATCAAACATCAAAAGATACTTAGGAATAAATAGAACTAAAGATGTGTAAGATCTCTATACTGAAGACTACAAAATATTACTGAGAAAAATTAAAGAAGAACTAAAGAAATGAAAGAATATAACACGTTAGTCGATTATAAGATTTAATATTGTTAAGATGTCAATTCTCCCCATATTGATCTATCGATACAATTCAATCACAATCAAAATTCCAACAAGATTATTTTTGGTGGAAATCAATAAGCATAATTTCAAAACATATACAGAAATGCCAGGGCCCTGGTGGCACAGTGGTTGAGAGCTTGGCTGCTAACCAAAATGTCGGCAGTTCACATCCACCAACCACTCCTTGGAAACTCTATGGGGCAGTTCTACTTGGTCCTATAGGGTCACTATGAGTCAGAATAGACTCAATGGCAATGGGTTTGATTTTTCATGTAGAACTGCAAATGTCCTAAAATAACCAAGGCAATATTTAAGAAGAAAAATAATGTGCAGGGGAGGGGTGGAGTCAGCTCTAGGCATGCAAAGACCTATTTGGAGCTGAGCTCCGTTGAGGAATGGGTTGGAGGGGAGAGACTGGTGGCTGGGCGGGGGCTGGTCTTTGTAACAAATGATACTGGGTCAACTGGATATCCATAGGGGAGAGAAATGAACCTGACCCCCCACCTCACACTATATACAAAAATTAACTCGAGATGGATCATACAACTAAATGGAAGTGCACACGCGACCCAGAAAATTTTCTGGCCATAAAAATTGAACCAGAATCTGATCAAGTCTCTAGATACGGCTGCTAGCTTGCAGGATAAACAGGAGACAGAGGACCATGTTCAGCAACACCACAGGAATGCAAACAGTAAAATCCCGCCTGATGGAAGCTCAATAGGAAAAATGACTCACTTTCTTCAAAGCAAAAATTGCAAGAAAAAAAAATAAATGATTTAAAGAAGCCTATACATTAAAAGACAATGAAGATGGTGCACGTTAAAATCACTGAATTGCACGCATAAAAATGGTTGAAATAGCGTATGTTTTGTTACATACATATACTCTACCACAATTTAAAATAAAAACAACCTAAAAAAACTAATGTCCACGTCTGTGTTCAAGGTGAACAACTTTTCACAACCAGCAAACAAAAAATAAAAAATAAAAAAAGACACTGAAGAGACAGATGAGTAAGTGAATGGATAAACAAACTGTGGCACATCCATACCATGAAATATTATTCAGTGATAAAAAGAAATGCTCCATCATGCCATGAAACGACATGGAGGAATCTGAAATGCATGTTGCTAAGTGAAACCCTCAATCAGATGAGCTGACACAATGGTCACAGCTATAGACTCAAACATACCAAAGATCATGAGGATAATGCAGGACTGGGTAACGTTTCATTCTATTGTATGTAAGGTCGCCGTGAACTGGAGCCAGCTTGGCAGCAACTAACAGCAAAACAACAGTGAAAGAAGCCAGTCTGAAAAGGCTACATACTGTATGTTTCCAACTATATGACACTTTGGAAAAGGCAAAACTATAGAGGCAATATAAAGATCAGTGGGTGCCAGGAGTTGGGGAAGTAGAGGGGAGGGGTGAACAGATGGAGCTCAGGACATTTTTAGGGCATTGAAACTTCTGTATGATACTGTTAATTGGCGGACATCTGACATTAAGCATTTGTCAAAACCCACAGGACTGTTTCTGGAGCCATGGAGGTTAGATGAACCCCTGAAACTATTGCCCTAAGATAATCTTTAAACCTTAAACCAAAAATATCTCATCTTCTTAAAACTAAACAATAATTCAGTTTAACTTGTAAAGAATGTCTGCCTTGAGCGTTATGCTCTTTTAAGAACTATCTCTATGGGAGCAAATTGACAACAGCCAACTTGAAAGATTCGATGAAGCTTAAGGGCACTGAGTTTATGTTAAAGGGGGAGGAGCAACTCAGAAACGGAGGGTAAGAATGGTTGCCTAACTCGAAGAATGTAATCAATGTCACTGAATTAGACATGTAGAAACTTGGACTGGTGTATGTTTTTGCTGTGTATTCTCAGTAGCAACAACAAAATAAAACGACCAAGAGACAAAAAAAGTCTATACAACACAAAGAGCGAACCGTAATCAGCACTAGGCTGTTGTCAGTTGCCATTCAGTCGATTCTGACTCAAGCTGTCCCTGTATGTGCAGAGCAGAACTGCCCCGTAGGTTTTCAAGGCTGCGACCTTTCTGAAGCAGATCGCCAGGTCTATCTTCCGAGGCACTTCTGAGTAGGTTTGAACCACCAAACTTTTGGCAAATAGTTGAGTACTGAATGGTTTGCACCACCCAGAGACTCAATGCAAACTGAAGTCCCTAGTTAATAATAATGTATCAACACTGGTTCATTAGTTGTAACAAATGCACCACTCTAATGCAAGATGTTAAGGAGCCCGGGTGGAGCAGCATGGTTAAGCACTCAGCTGCTAAGTGAGAGTCGGCAGTTCAAACCCACCAACAGGTCCTCAGGAGAAAGATGTGGCGGTGTGCTCCCATAAAGATTGCTATTGTTAGGTGCCATCGAGTCGGTTCTGACTCAGCGACCCTATGCATACAGCAGAACGAAACACTGCCCAGTCCTGTGCCATCCGCACAATTGTTGTGCTTGAGCCCATTGTTGCAGCTACTGTGTCGATCCATTTCATTGAGGGTCCTCTTTTTCTTTCATCATCCTCTGACCTCTGTTCTTAGAAAGTGAGATTACAGCCTTGGAAACCCTATGGGGCAATTCTACTCTGTCCTATAGGATCACTATGAGTCGGAATCGACTCTACGGCAACGGGTTTGGTTTTGTTAATGCAAGATGTTAATAATAAGAGACACTGTGTGCAGGAGGGACAATGGGTATATGTGAACTATCTGTACTTTCTGCACGATTTTTCTGAAAACCTAAAACTATTCCAAAGGAAGAAAATCTATTAATTAAAAAAGAAAAGATACCTGGAAACCTATAGATCAAAAGACACTGAAGAGGGCACACAACAGAGTCCCTGATGGAGCAGAAGAAAAGTGGGGTGCAAAACTCAAATTCTAGTAAAAAGACCAGACTTAATGGTGTGATTGAGACTGGAGGGCCCTGGAAGACATGGCCCCCAGACTCTCCATTAGCCCAAAACTAAAACCATTCCTGAGGTCAACTCTTCAAAGATTAGACTACACTCTGGGACATAAAATGATACTCGTAAAGCGTGTGCTTCTTAGCGCAAGTAGATACATGAGACTAAATGGGCAGCTTCTGTCCAGAGGCGGGATGAGAAGGCAGAGAGGGTCAGGAGTGGTTGAATGGGCACAGGAAATGAGGGATGGAAAAGAGGAGTGTGCTGTCACCGTTTAGGGAAATCAACTAGGGTCACATAGCAATGTGTGTATAATTTTTGTATGAGAGACTAACTTGAATTACAAACTTTCACTTAAAGCGCAACAATAAAAAAATAAAGACACTGAACAGAGAAAGAAACTAATCGAAATCTGCGGACCTCAGGTGGGTCCTGACTGAAACAAAAAAAAACACACGGACGTTTATAAGACAATCAGGGAAATGCAAACAGGCACTGAATACTTAAGGACATGAAGGAATTGTAGTTAATTATTTATTTGTAGGTGTGATAAATGTGGCAGTGGTGGTGGTGGTGTTGGGTGCTGTCGAGTTGATTTTTGACTCATAGTGACCCCCATGTGACAGAGTAGAACTGTTCCATAGGGCTTTCTAGGTTATAAGCTAAGGGAGGGAGCAGTGGTGGTGCAGTGGTTAAAATGCTTTGCTGCTAATCAAAAGGTCAGCAGTTTGAGCAAGATACAGCAATCTGCTTCAGTAAAGACTACAGCCTTGGAAACCCTACGGGGCAGTTCTACTCTGTCCTATAGGGTTGCTATGAGTTGGCATAAGAAAATAAAAATCCTCACAACTGGACCAATAAGCAACATCATGATAAACAGAGAAAATATTGAAATTGTCAAGGATTTCATTTTATTTGGATCCACAATCAACGCCCATGGAAACAGCAGTCAAGAAATCAAATGATGTACTGCATTGGGCAAATCTGCTGCAGAAGACCTCTTTAAAGTGTTAAAAAGCAAAGATGTCATTTTGAGGAATAAGGAGGCATGGCTTGGTGCCTGAGCCAAGCCATGGTGTTTTCAATCGCCTCATATGCATGTGAAAGCTGGACAATGAATAAGAAAGACCAAAGAAGAACTAATGCTTTGGAATTAAGGTATTGGAGAAGAATATTGACTACACCATGGACTGCCGGAAGAACAAACAAGTCTGTCTTGGACGAAATACAGCCAGAGTGCTCCTTGTAAGGGAGGATGGCGAGACTTCCTCTCGCGTATGCAATCAACTCGACAGCAGCGGGTTTGGTTTTGGTTTAATCATAAGGGAGCAGATTGCCAGGTCTTTCTCCTGAAGAGCCGCCGGGTGGGTTTGAAATGCCAACCTCTCCATTAGCAGCCAAGCGCTTAACCACTGTGCCACCAGGGCTCCAGATGGAGGTGTGGTGGTTATTATCTTCTTTTTAATGCTCTTACCCAATAGTTACATACTGTAGTATTTACAGAGGAAATAGTCTGGTGTCTGGAATTCACCGAAGCTGAGTCTGAGGTGGAATGAGGAAGTCGGTGAGAATTTGGGTGATATACGAATAACCATGAGTTCATCGTGGTTGAAGGTCAGTGATGGGGATTCATGGGGAGGATCATTATCCTATACTCTCTGCTTGTGCGTGGTTTGAAATTTTCCATAATTAAAAACAAAAGGGAAAAATAAAAGGAAACTACCCGGTTAGGTCCCAACTTCTCCTTTGCAGTATTTGGAATGAATATTTAGGCCGCTCTCCATTAGACATCTGTCTTTCCCAGCAGCCTGGGAGCCGTGGGAGGGTAAACATGGTGTCCCTTCCTTCTCTTTGCCCAGGGCCTGGAATGACCCTTCCCCACCCCTATGTGCCCCCATAACTGACCTTCAACCATAATCAGCCCATGGTTATTCGTATTACACCCAAATCTTCACCTGGTAATTCCCCACCCCACCTCAGACTAAGCTTCTTCAGTAAATCCCAGACACAGAATATTTCATCTGTAAATACTTCAGTAACTCTTATCAGGTAAACCTGTTGCTTTTGAATTGATTCTGGAGACCCCATGTGTGTCAGAGTAGAACTGTGCTCCATAGGATTTTCAATGGCTGATTTTTTGGATGTAGATTGCCAGGCCTTTCTTCTAAGGCACCTCTGGGTGGACTCAAACTTCCAACCTTTTGGTTAGGACCACTCAGAGACTTCTCGACTCAGTAAGGGCACTTAAAATTAATACCACAAAACCATCATCATACCCACAAATGACCCGTTGCTGCCGAGTTGATTCCGACTCACAGCAACCCCATGTGTTACACAGTAGAACTGCTCCATTAAGTTTTCCTTTCTTTTTGTGCTTTAGGAGTAAATTAGTTTCTCATTCAACAATGTATAAGCAAATTGTTTTGTGACATTGGTTGCAATCTCCACAATGTCTGAACACTCTCCCCTTCTCCACCCTGGGTTGCCCATTTTCATTTGTCCAGTTTTCCTGTCCCTTCCCTGCCTTCTCATCTTTGATTTTGGGCAGGTGTTGCCCATGTGGTCTTGTATACTTGATTGAACTAAGAAACACGTTCCTCACGTGTGTTACTGTTTGTTTTATAGACCCGTCTAATCTTTGGCTGAACTGTGAACTTCGGGAGTGACTTCAGGTCTGAGTTAAAAGGGTGTCTGTCCCTAAGGTTTTCTTGGCTGTAAACTTTGAAGAAGGAGCCCTCATGGTGCAGTGGTTAAGCACTTGCCTGCTAACGGAAAGGTTGGTGGTTGGAACCCACCAGCTGCTCCTCAGGAGAAACATGTGGCAGTCTGCTTCCGTAAAGATTATAGCCTAGAAAACCCCATGGGGAAGTTCCACTCTGTCCTATAGGGTCACTATGAGTTGGAATTGACTCAATGGCAATGGGTTTGGTTTGGTTTTAATCTTTAAGGAAGCAGATGGCCAGGCTTTTCTTCTGCGGCACCAGTGGGTGGGTTCAAACTACCAACCTTTTGCTTATTTGCTGTTGTTGTTGTTGTTGGCACCACCCAGGAACCTTACACCTACAATTACTTAATCATAATTCCTTAATGTCATCAGTCAGTTCATGCTGACTCAGCCAACGTTTGTTGGATGAATGGAGGCCTGGGGGCCTCTGAGTTGAGGAAAGGCTTCTCAGGGTAGGTGATATTCAGCCTGTGCCTTGAAAACTAAGTAGGGGTGGAACATGTGGAGAAAGGCACGAACAGTGTTCCAGGCCAGGGGAACCGCATGAGCAGAGGCTCAGAGGAAGGACTTTGCTTAGACAGGGAATGGCCAGTTGGGCGTGGGGCTTGCGCGTAGACTCCGCTGGGCAGGTGGAGAGAAGTGAAGCTGAAAGGGTCTGATGAGGTCATTAAAGGCAGGAACTGGGACTCTGTGCTGGTGGCCCAGGGCAGCCCTGGGAGGGCTGTGAGCAGGGGATGCCGGGAGGCCTGGCAGGAGGAAGGGGCCATGGTAAGGGGAGAGAGTGGAACAAGTGAGAGCGATTCAGGGGCTCCTCACCCTTCCACTCGAGGTTCCCGCGACCCCTCTCCAGGTGGCCCAGCAGCCGCTGAGGACAGGAACTGAGCAGGAAGACCCTCTCCTTGTTGACGGCTTCAGCCTGTTTCTTCCACTGGTTACTGATCGTTTCAACTTCAGGCCAGTCGCCACTCCAGTTGCCCGCCTTGGGATCGAAGGTCATGAACTCCTCACCATTCAGGGCAAACTTGGCCGTGGGCACCGAGACGTTGCCTGGTCCCAACTCACAGCCCAGCAGACCCTGCAGGGTTTGGGAATCTGGGGGACCACATGCAGGTGAGTGGAGTCCAGGCATCCAGGCCCCCAACCTCTCCAACCCAGACTCAGGAATCCAGACCCCCCCAGGTCCCCTCCTCCCTCAGATCCAGGAGTCCAAGCCCCCAGCTCCCTCCTCCCTCAGACCCAGTAGTCTAAGCCCCTGACCCCTTCCTCACTCAGACCCAGGAGTCCAGGCCTTACCTTCTCCACCCAGGACTTTGAGAGCTTCAAGGAAGAGCTTCTCCTTGTTCCTCAGGTCAGTTGTCTCTTTCTCCCAATACCAGGGCACCTGGTTTTCCCAGACCCATGCCCCGCATGGCTCGGCCTCGGCCCGCAGGTTATTGTAGCTCAGGTACTGCTGTGGGCCCAGCCAGCCCGATACCCAGAAGGCAGGAGTCCCAGGCTTAGGGGAGGATACAGCGGTGAGGTGGTACAGGAGGGAGAGATGGCTGTCTGCCGGAGAGAGAGACAGACGTGAAGAGAGCACAAAGAAATGGGGTAGGGGCCTAGGCTAGGAGTGGGACAGAGACCCAGAGACAGAGGGGAACAGACCCAGAGTGAGGGGGACAGAGACCCAGTGTGAGGGGGGCAGAGACCCAGAGTGAGGGGGGCAGAGACCCAGAGAGGGATGGACCCAGAGAAAGGGGGACAGAGACCCAAAGAGAGGGAGACAGAGACCCACAATGAAGGGGACAGAAACCCAGAGAGAGACAGAGACCCAGAGAGAGAGGGGACAATGACCTATACACAGGGGACAGTGACCCAAACATGGTAGAAAAGAGACCCAGAAAGAGGGCGACAGACCCAGAGAGGAAGGGATAGAGACCCAGAGAGAAAAGGGACAGAGACTCGGGGGGGGGGGGGTCAGTGACCCAGAGAGAAAGGTGGACAGAGACCCAGGGTGGGGGGACAGAGACCCAGAGAGAAAAGAAAACAAGATCAGAGAAAGAGAGAGGAGCAGAGACCCAAAGAGAGAGGGGGGAAGAGACCCAGAGAGAAAAGAACAAGGACCCAGAGAGAGAGGGAACAAACACCCAGAGAGGGAGGGGGACACAGACCCAGAGAGAAAAGAACAAGGACCCAGAGAGAGAGGGGGACAGAGACCCAGAGAGAAAAGGAAAGAGACTCAGAGAGAGAGGGGCAGAGACCCAGAGAGAAGAGGACAGGAAGCCAGAGAGGGAGGGGGACAGCGACCGGGGGGTGGAGGGATAGTGACCCAGAGAGAGGAGGACAGAGACCCTGACAGAAAGGGACAGAGACTTGGGGTGGGGGGGGAGGGAGGACAGTGGCCCAGAGAGAGAGAGGGAATAGAGACCCAAGAGAGGGGGGCAGAGACCCTGAGAGAGGGGAACAGAGACTTAGAGTGCAGGAGGAGAGTGACCCAGAGAAAGGACAGAGATCCAGAGAGAGAGACAGAGATCCAGATGGAAAGAGACAGAGACGCGGGGGCGGGGGAGCGGGACAGAGAGGACAGAGATCCAGAAAGAGGGGAACAGAGACCCAGAGAGAGAGGGGGACTGAGACCCAGAGAAATGGACAGAAATCCTGAGAACTGTAAGAGGTGGCTCCCAGTCACAGAGGCCAAGGGAGGAGAAAGTGATAAACAATGTTGAAAGCGGGGAGAGTACAGGTTTCTAGTGAAAACCCAGATTTCGCTGGCTGGGCTTCTTTGCCAGCGGATGTCTATCCTCGGCCGCCCTCCCCGTTTGCCCCTCACCTGCACCCAGCGTCCCAGGCAGAAAGAGCAGCAGCACACGGAGCCCCCAGGGCCGTGGTTCGCTGACCCTCATCCTGAGCCGGAGCCCTGGCGGAAGGAGGCGGGTTACCTAGTCCGCCCTTCCCCTTCCTTCCCTGGACCCGCGGGCGGCCCAGGACCCGGGCGGCTGGGGCTGGGTCGGCGGGCTCGGTCAGGAGGGTGACAGATTCTTATTAAAAAAAAAAAAAAAAAAAAAAAAAAAAAAAAATCCTCCTCCTTCGTGAACTTTCACCCCTTAATTTGATCCCTGTTGGTTAATTAATTACAGAACATGGATAGCTGAGACTCCAGTCGCAGAGCTCAGCCTGGCCCTCTTCCGTCAGACCCGGGAGTCCAGGCCTCCTCCTCCCTCAGACCCGGGAGTCCGAATCCCCAGCCCCCTTCTGCCTCAGACCCGGGAGTCTGGGCCCACGGTCGCCTCCCTCGCCTGACCCCCAGTCCCAGCTCACGGCAGCCACGTTCGCTTCCCGCCTGCGTCCTGGCCGGCTCCCGTGACTGAAGACCCCAGTTCCTCCCTTACATCCTGTCCGGAGACTGTTCCCTAACCCCAAGAATATCCAACCACGCCCCCCAGCTGCAGGGCACACCCCAGCCCTCCGCCCAGCCTCTCCTCTGGTGTTTTTCTCTGCCTCTCTTGAAACTTTTGTCTTTTTTTTTTTTTTCTTTTGTCTGTTTCTCTGTTGCTGCCAGGTTTTTTTATTCCGAGGGTGTCAGCCACCCAGAGAATCCAGTGGGACCGGAACCCAACACTATCGGAGTCCAAAATGTAGCGGCCTCTGTGGGCCACTTCTTAGCTCAATGTGCCGCTCACCCCCCACCATGGCCTTCACAAGCTTCTGCCCTGAAGAAAGTTCATGAAATATCCTATTTCCCCGTTGGGGCCTTCCCGGAAGCATCCCCTTAACTGCTTCTCCTGTGTTTTTTAATGCCCTTCGGGCCTTACCTTAAACCACAACATCCCAACACACTGTCCTCATGCGCAGAGCCCCCTCCTCATCACCCACCACACCCCCTGCTCTTGCTATAATGCTTCCACTCATTGTTTTAATTGTGGTAAAATACACATGAGATTTACCATTAGTGACATTTAGCTCGTTCACAATGTTGTGCAACCACCACGATTATCTAGTAGTTCCAGAACATCTCCATCACCCCAAAAGGAAACCCTATACAGGTAGTCCCTGACTTTCCACGGGGTTCTGTTCCTGTGACTGTTGTAAGTCCATTCTAACATAAGCTGAATACCTCTTTTTTTTTTTAAAGTTTTCATTATTATTGCCTTTTATTATCAGTGTCTTTATAAACTTGGCAGTGTTTTGAACAGTAAATCATAAAATTGAACATCTGCAAGTGAACGTCTGAGAATGATAACATCAGCAAATTACCCGCTGCAACCTCTCACTAACAATAAGATCTACAAAAAAAAAGGACACTTCTAAGTGCAGTTCATTCTAACTTAAAAACCTGTAAGTTGAGGACTACCTGTATCCACTAAGCAGTCACTCCTATTCCTCCTCCCAGCAGCCCCTAGCAACCACTAATCTACTTCTTGTCTCTAAGGATTTGCCTCTTCTGGATGTTTCATATAATTAGAATCACTTTTATGTCTGGCTTCTTTCACTTAACATCAGGTTTTCAAGGTTCATCCATGCCACGGCATGTATCAGAACTTTATTTCTCTTTATGGCTGAATATTATTATTCCATTGTGTGGACAGACCACATTTTGTTTATCCATTTGTCTATTGATAGATATTTGGGTTATTTCTACCTTTTGACTATTGTGAATAGTGCTGCTATGAACATTTGTGTACAAGTTTTTTGTTTGAATACTTGTTTTCAATTCTTTTGGGTACACACCTAGGAATGGAATTGCTGGGTCATATTGTAATTCTATGTTTAACTTTTGCAGAAACTGCCAGTCATTTTTATTACTCTCCCTGAGCCCTTCTGGAATATCTACTGAGATTCACCCCTAGGGTGAATCCTGCCTTAGTGCCCCAGGAGTCCTATTACAGCATCCTCAGCTCTTCCCTAAGATACCCTGAGGGACTTGCCATGCCCCTAGCTGTCCCTTCTATGTCCCTTGAAATCCTACTATAATACCTCCAGAGGATATTTCTAGCAGCCCCTGGCTTCCCACTTTAAAGTCAGATAGATTAGATAGCTTGATAGATAGCTGCTATCGGGTCGACTCCTACTCATGGTGGGTGACCTTATACATAACACGATGACATGTTGCTGGGTCCTGCACCACCCTCACAATCACTGGCATGTTTGAGTCCATCACTGGCATGTTGTGGCTATTGTTCCAATCCATCTCACCAAGGGTCTCTCTCCCCGCTCCTTGGCCCTCTACTTCACCAAACATGATATCCTCCTCAAGTGAGATATCCCTCCTGTTGATGCGTCCAAAGCAAGTGAGTTGGGCAATGTTCTGTGATCCATAAGATTTTCATTGGCTGAATTTCGGAAGTAGATCGCCAGGTCTTTCTTCCTAGTCTGTCTTGGTCTGGAAGCACTGCTGAAACCTGTCCACCATGGGTGACCCTGCTGGTATTTGAAATACCAGTGGCATAGCTCCCAGCATCACAGCAACACATAAGCCATTACACTCTGACGAACTGACAGAAGGGTGGCGGAAAGTTCCCAAGGACCCTACTATAGTGCTCCTTGGATATAAAGTCTACATGTCCTGTTACAATGGCCCCAGGACGCTGCCATATCTTTCCTTGAAACTTGAATAACATCACCCTGGGGACCAGCTATAAAGACCAAGTGTTAGAGCATATGTCCCCAGAGGTCTGCTAGAACATTTATGGGGTCTCCCTGCAATGCCCGTAGACCCCACTATGATACTTAAAGGTCCCAAGGTGCCACTTTATACGTATTCTGAGATCCTGCTAAAATATCCCTAGAGCTGTTATTCCCCACTTTAAGAGTCCCCAGAACTCCTCTGAAGTTCCCATTCCCCTTGAGCCCTGGTATAAAGTACATATCATCCAGCTATAATGCCTCTTGGCACCTTAAAATGGTCTCAAAACCCCACTGTGCTGCCCACACCTCTACAGTGCCCCCTTGGAGGCCCCTCGAGGATCTCCTGGCTCTGCTGGAGTAACAGCCGTACTGCCCACGTACTTGGGGCCTGGGGCCCTGTGGGACCATCGTTAGGAGGTTCCTCCCTCACCCTGTGCCCCTGGGGCTCGCTTGATAATCTCTGGCACCCACCCCCCTGCCCCTTAGGCCCCATGATAGTATCCTGAGACCCAGTCATAGCGACCATAGACTCTTGAACAGCCTATGCTCACATCCTGCGGAGTTGGCCACCCTACCTCCTGGACGCTGCTGAGTCCTGAACCCCAATAGAATCATTGCTGTGACCCACTTCAGGATTGCCATGAAGTGCCCTCAACCCCAGACCCTTGCCCTGCTACCAAGCCTGTCCTAATTGCCCCCGTTTCTGTTGTAAGGCTCCCCAAGCCCATCCCTGGGTTCCCTCTATCACTGCCTGTCATCAGTCTCTGCCCTATTCAGAGCCTCTCCAGGAAAGACAGACAGACAGAGATATAGGTAGGTAGGTAGGGAGATAGATAAATAGATATAGACAGAAAAATAGAAATACAGACAGAATAGACAGATACCAGATAGACTAGCAGAAAGAGAGAGAGAGAGACAGGTAGATAGGTAAAACAGACAGATACACAGATACATAGACAAGGAGTCAGACAGACAGAAAGACAAAAAATGGAGCTAGACAGATATATAGAAAGACAGAAATAATTAGATAGACAGCCCTCTGGTATGAAGTCCTCCATTTCTCCTAGGAACTTCCTGTCCTGCCCCCACCCCCACCCTAAAGGACCTGAGACCTTGCCACAAAGGGCCTTTTGGTCCTGCTCTGTGGGCAGCTCCTCTTTAGATACTCTGGGTCCGGCTCCAATGGCCCCAGGGCCCTGTGCAGTGCAATGAATTACCATGGCCCTTCCAGCCATAGCCTTTGTGACTCACACACAACGATTGACTGGGACCATGCAAATAAGGTGTATGGATCCCTAACGAAGGACTGGTCAGTTTTCCCATCACACTAGGCTTAAAATGAGCCATCCCAGAGGCGGGAAGGGAGGCTGTCACCAACACCAAGAAAGAAGAGCTGGGAGTGGAGCCTCATCCCTAAGGATCTGGGATCCCTGCACTGAGAAGCCCCTGGAACCAGGAGACAGAGAGAGACAGAGCTGTAAAACTGAAGACAGTGAAAAGCGTCGGCAGAAAACAACAGCAGCAGAAGCAGGAAACAGCGGTGGGCTTCCCAGCCCACAGAGCAAGAAGGTTGAGCGTCTTCAAGCAGAGTAGGGCGCTTGGTGGAGCTAGGTTTGCTGACCAACGGAGCTAGAAGTGAGCACCATCAGGCCAAGGCTTACTGGCGGAGTGGGGTGCCTCGGGGCACTTACCATCGGCAGAGTTAAAAGAGTTTTGTAACACTTGCTCAAACAGGGCAGAGGGGCTGAGAGGCTGAGGAGCCAGAGAAAGGTGTGCCCGCAGGCATGGCTGGGGAAGAGTCTGTCCTGATGGAAGAACTGTATCCTGAGCGTTCCTGAACCTGAATTGTAACCTGTTGCTTCCCTAATAAACCTCGTAACCATGAGTGTGGGCTGTGAGTTCTGTGTGGCCATTGTTATGAATTATCAAGCCCAGCAGAGAAATAGAGTGTAATGGGAGGTACAGTTGGTGTCAGAACTAGCAAAGATAGCAGAGGTGTGTCTGACCTCTGCCTCATAGCAATCAGCCTTGGGCTGTTAACCTGGATTCTCCTTCCTCCTTGTGAAGTTACAGGAGGTCAGATGCCTCCGGCAGGCCATTTTTACACCCTGTCAAAACATTTTTTAGGATTCTTCTCTATTGCCCCAGAACCTACAGATAAGGCCACTTGAGTGAAGGAGTACTTGGGCTCCTGACACTAAGCCCCTAGGCTTGCTGGCTGAGTAGGGTGCCTACGGGCACCTGTCAGTAGAGCTAAAATAGCTTTGTAATACTTGCCTGAGCAGGGCAGAGGCCAGGCCAAGGGGCTGAGCCCAAAGGCGCTCAGCTTTCTCCTTCCATGGGCTGGGAAGCCTACTGCCCCGTCTCCTGCCGGTCTCCTGCCTCTGCTGCCAGCATTTCTCTGCTGCTGCTTCTTGCCGGCTCAGGTGTTACAGCTCTCCCTCTCTGTCTTCTGTGTAACATTTCCTATTCTCTCTCTCTCAGTCTCTCCCTTTAAGCCTAGTGGGATGGCAAAACTGACCAATCCCCTCATTAGGGTTCCATATACCTCATTTGCGTAGTCCCACCCAGTGATTTGGTGGGAGTTACAAAGACTATGGCTAGAAGGGCCGTATTAAATAATTCACTGCACTGCATAAGACACACCCTATGCTAATATTGTCTAATTAGCATAACAATGAAAACCCTTTCCCAAATGGGATTATAACCGCAGGTGTACCCAAAAACCAAACTCTTTGAAGTCAAGTTGATTCTGCCTCATAGTGACCCTATAGGACAGAATAGAACTGCCCCATAGGGTTTCCAGCATTGTAAACCTTTACAGGAGCAAACTGCCACACCTTTCTCCTGCCAACTGGCTGCTGGGTTCGAACCTCTGACCTTTTGGTTAGCAGCCAAACTCTTAACCACTGTGCCACCAGGGCTCTGGTAACCACAGCTATAGGGGTTAGGATTTACAACACATATGTTTTGGGGGACACAATTCAGACCATAACACCATGTGAGGTAACATATTCATTCACATTTTCTGGGGGATTAAGACGTGGACATCTTTGAGGGCTGTTTTTCTGTCTACTACAGATATCTGGATTGTATTGCTTTGGGCAAATCTGCTGCAAAAGACCTCTTTAAAAGGTTAGAAAGCAAAGATGTCACCTTGAGGACTAAGGTGAGCCTGACCCAAGCCATGATATTTTCAGTTGCCTCATATGCATGAGAAAGCTGGATAATGAATAAGGAAGACTAAAGAAGAATTGATACATTTGAATTATGGTGTTGGCGAAGAATATTGAATACACTGTGGACTGCCAGTAGAATGACCAAGTCTGTCTTGGAAGAAGTACGGTCAGAATGCTCCTTGGAAGAAATGACGATGAGACTTTGTGTCACGTACTTTGGACATGTTATCAGAAGGGACAAGTCCCTGGAGAAGGACATCATGCTTGGTAAAGTACAGGGTCAGCGAAAAAGAGGAAGACTCTCAAAGAGATGGATTGACACAGTGGCTGCAACAATGGGCTCAAACACAGCAATGATTGTGAGGATGGCGAGGAATGGGTAGTATTTTGTTCTGTTTTACATAGGGTCACTATGAGTTGGAACCAACTCGATGGCACCTAACAACACCAACAGCAACAGACATCTGCCAGCACCTAGATGCCAGTTCTGATTGCCTCTCCTTCCTGTTATAATGGCCTCAGGGTTCACTGCTAAGATGGGGAACGGCCAGTTGGGTCGCAAGGCCTCTTAGGGATCCGCCCTATTGTTGTCAGCTGTCGTTAAGCCAGCCCCTGACTCATGGTGACCCCATGCACAACAGAACCAAATGCCATCCAGTCCTGCGCTATCCCCATGATCTGCTGCAAATGGGACCATTGTGATCCATTGAGTTTTCACTAGCTGATTTTCGAAAGTAGATTGCCAGGCCTTTCTTTCTAGCCTTTCTTAGTCTGGAAGCTCTGCTGAAACCAGTTCAGCATCATAGCAACACGCAAGCCTCCACTGACAGACGGGTGGTGGCTCTCCTTGATGTGCATTGGCTGGATTTGTCTGGGAATGGAACCTGGGTCTGCGTTATGGAAAGGGAGAATTCTACCACAGAACCACCACTGCCCTCAAGAGGGGGGAAACGGGATGGCAACTCTAACATTCCCCATAATGTCTCTCCTCTCTCCTACAAAAGAAAAATGCCTCTAGTCCCCTTATAATGCCCACTGGGAATCCCTTTTCAGTGCCTGAGGGTCCTGCTATGTCTTCAGGGGCCAGTTACAGCGCCCCCTGGCGGGCTTCTCCTGTGGTATCCTCAGGACCCTGCTCTAATGATCCCTGCCTGTACCTGCTAATCCCTGGGGTACTGCTATCATGTCCCCGGGCTCTATTACAACACCCTAGACTTCCCCTTCAGCCCCCCAGAATCCTGCTGTAACGTCCGCAGGGACCCGTCTCAATGCAACAGAAATCCTGCCTGTAGCAGGACCTGTGACATAGTTGGCGGGGCCCATTACAGAATGAAAACGTGGGGCCCTTGTTCCAATTTCAAGACAGCGACAGCAGAGCAGGAAACCAAGCGCGGGCAGGTCACTCGCCCAGGAAGCTGGCCCTGGCCTCTGGGGTCTGTGTGCCCTAAATTACTCCACACAGCTCTGAATCGCTCCCTGAACCTGAGCTTGACCCTTAACCAACCTTAACAACCTTCCCTCAGCACCTACACTTTAGTGCCCTCTACTGACCTCAGGATGCCATCACACTTGAGGTCAGAACCTCAAATCCTGACTCCCAGTCCCCCTCTCTGAGTCTTGGTTTCTTTGTCTGTTGAATGGGAGTAATAATTGTGCTGCCTCGCTAGAGAGGAAGCAGCAAAGGAACCCATGTAAAGCTCGGCGAGGGGCACATAGTAGGGCATCTGGGGTGACAACTGTTTCCCTTAATGTTCCCCCAGGCTGCTGCTAAGGTCCTCAGGGGTCCTACTAGATCCCAGGTCCTCAGTGATGAAGTCTGATGCACTCACTCACTCTTGAACCCCAAGGGGCCAGCACAGTGAATATTTGTAGAATGAGTGAAGGCAATAATGAACTACCCTGGGCTGGTTTTATAGGCCTCTAAAAGTCCTAAAGCTCCTGGGTGGCACAAGTGGTTTGTGCTCAGCTGGTAACAAAGAGGTTGGAGGTTCTAACCCATCCTGTTAGGACCTGCTGATCTGCTTCTTCTAAGATTAACAACAACAAAACCCATTGCCCTCGAGTCGATTCTGACTCATAGCAACCCTCTAGGACAGAGTAGAACTGCCCCATAGGGTTTCCAACGCTGTAATCTTTACAGAAGCAGACGGCCACATCTTTCTCCTGCAGAGCAGCTGGTGGGTTTGCACCGTTGACCTCTCGGTTAGCAACCAAGATCTTAACGACTGTGCCACCTGGGCTCCTTCCTCTAAGATTTCAGCTAAGAAAACCCTATGGGGCAGTTCTATTCTGTAGCACATGGGGTGACCATGAGTTGGAATCGACTTGACGGCATAAGACAACAACAAAAAGCCCTTTAGAATATTCTTGGTGTCCTGCTAGAACGATGTTCTAGCAGAATCTGTATCTACCCCTGAAACAATCCGTAAGCCTCTGTTATCGTATGTAATTGAGCCAGAACCTACTATAATGTTAGACCCCGGGGTTTTTCTCTGATGAGCCCTAGGCAATGCTAATACCATAGTAGGGCTGCTCAAACACACAGTGATCTCAGTCCAATCCAACTTCCCCCGACTCCACTCATAGGCTGGGGCCCAGCTAAAACAAGTCAGGTGCCCGCTACACAAACAAGACCCGCGGGCCATCTGTCATTTAAGCAGGACATTGCAACCATCTAATACCCAGGACCTCTTACAAGGCCCTGACCCCAAGATGGTCCTGCTGTAGTCCATCATCACTAGTCCTAAGGTCTCTGGGTGGCACAAATGGTTTGCACTCGGCTGGTAACCAGAAGGTTGGTGGTTCAAACGCACCCAGCAGTGGGTCCTGCTGTAGGGGTCCCAGGGTCCTGCTATAATAGAATGCCAGAGGGGGCTGCTGCCATGAGCCAGTCTGGCTAAAATGTCATATTCCCATGGCCTGCTATGAAGCTGAGGGCCATAACACGCTGTGACACAACTGAGACAAGTTGTTTTTGTGTACTAGGCTGTGGGCTACGGCCACTGTAAACCTAGGACCCTGCTACGTAACCGTCCCAGGAGCTAACGTCCCTTCAAAATGGCAGTGCCACCCGGACCTCCTATGACAGGTGGACAACGGAATACTCCAGAAGCATGCTATAAAAAACTCAGGATCCTGTGTCGAACCACCAGGACCGGCCATAATGGACCCAGGATTGCACAACCATGTAATACCTCTGGGGCTACCTGCCAAGGACCTGTATCCTTGGGTCTACCCAAAGGGACTTAGGGTCTGCTGTAACATCACACCATGGGACCTTTCTCTAACAATAGGCTCAGGGCCTGGAATAACTACTTCCCTAAGAAGTATCACTTACCAAAACTGGCCCTACCCCATTAACACACATGGGCATACTGCCTCCTCCCAGTAGGACAGGGAGGCAAAAACTAGGAACCACCTGTCCATCAGTTTGTTGTACTGTGGTAGCTTACATGTTGCTATGATGCTGGAAGCTGTGCAACCAGTATTTCAAATACCAGCAGGGTCACCCATCATTGGCAGGTTTCAGGGGAACTTCCAGACTAAGACAGACTAGGAAGAAAGGCCTAGCAATCTTCCTCTGAAAATTAGCCAATGAAAACCTTAAGGATCACAACAGAGCATGTCAGACTTGCTCGCTTTGGACATGTCATCAGGAGGAGATGTCATGCTGGAGGAGGACATCGTGTTTGGTGAAGTAGAGGGCCAGCAAGGGCAAGGAAGACCCTCGGTGAGATGGATTGGCACAATAGCCGTGAGGATGGACTTGAACATGCCAGTGATCGTGAGGATGACACAGGATTCTGTCATACATAAGGTCGCCATGTTGTTGTTAGGTGCCGTCGAGTTGGTTCCAACTCTTAGTGACCCTATGTACAACAGAATGAAACACTTCCCAGTCCTGCACCACTCTCATAATCCTTGTTATGCTTGAGCCCATTGTTGCAGCCACTGTGTCAGTTCATCTCCTTGAGGGTCTTCCTATCTTTAGCTGACCCTCTACTTTACCAAGCATGATGTCCTTCTCTAGCGACTGGTCCCTTCTGATAACATGTCCAAAGTACGTGAGATGAAGTCTTGCCATCCTTGCTTTCAAGGAGCATTCTGGCTGTACTTCTTCCAAGACAGACTTGTTCATTCTTCTGCCAGTCCATGGTATATTCAGTATTCTTCTCCAGCATCATAATTCAAATGCATCAATTCTTCTTTGGTCTTCCTTATTCATTATCCAGCTTTTACATGTATATGAGTTACATGAGTTGGAGTCAACTCTACTGCAGCTAACAACAACAGATCGGGAAACCGAGGTTCTGGGAGGGAGGTCCGAGGCCACGCTGCTAGTAAGTGGTGGGGCCAGAATTCTGACTGGTTTTAACAGAGCCTGCAGTCTTAATGCTTCCAGTCACTCAGTAACCTGAGGCCTAGGTTCCAGCCCCCTCTGTGAGAAAGTGGGAATTTAAATTAATCCCTTCACTCAACAACTTTTTATGGAGTGCTTACAACTTGCTCTGGGCTCTGGGGACACAGAGAACACTTCTGTCTCGGAGCTCCCAGTCCAGTGGGGGAGACAAACCATCAACATACAAATAAACATACAAATAAAATACAGACTAGAAAGAAAGGCCTGGCAATCTACTTTCAAAAATTAGCCAATATAAACAAAGATTGTTCATACAATAAATGTACTAATATGCAAGAAATAGATTGTACCTTGCAATGGAGTAGAATAAAGCTGGGAAGGGCAACCCGAGGGTTGCAAGTTTTACAAGTGGGAGTAGGTTGGTGAAGAGAAAAGACCGATGCAGGGCTGGAGGCAGGCGGGTAGAAAGCTGGGAAGGGTATTCCAGAGGAGGAACGAGCCCGCGCAAAGGCTCAGGCTGGCAGGAGCAGGTCTGGTGGGAAGGAGGAGGAGGCACGTGTGGCTGCAGCGGAGTGATCCTGGGACGGCGGGTGGAAGGGAGGGCAGAGATGAATCACAAGGCTGTGACTGGGACCTAGGAATAGTAGCTTCTTCAGTCTGCACGACTCTAAAAGAGGGCACGTGCAGTTATTCCCGGGTCTGGGGTCTTTCTCCTGGGTCATTGTAGCACGCCCCTACCCTGCTGGTCGTTGTTTCCCCCCCAGGGTACACCAGCACAGGCCGCGCCCTGCACTCAGCAGGCTAACAAACGATGGGGTTCCAGGGAGACGCCCCAACGACCGACTGCGGTGGAGGAAGTGAGGGGAGCTGGGCTGTTGTTGTTGTAAACACAGCAACCCCACCCCGAAAGGAAACACCTGCGGCAGAGGGGGGCCACCCGCTCTAAGCGACCTCGGATCCCTCTGAGTCCCTGTCCCCCATCTCTGGATTCCTGTCCCCCGCCCCGTGTCCATGTCCTCCTCTCTGAGTCCCTGTTCCCCCCGCCCCGGTCCCTGTCCCCCTCTCTGGTTCTCTGTCCCTCCTTCTCTGGGTCCCTGTCCCTCCCTCTCTCTGGTTCTCTGTCCCTCTCTCTGGGTCCCTGTCCCTCCCTCTCTCTGGGTCTCTGTCCCTCTCTCTGGTTCTCTGTCCCTCTCTCTTTGGGTCCCTGTCCCCCTCCTGTGTCCCTGTCCCCTTCTCTGAGTCCTTGTCCCCCCCCAGGTCCCTGTCTCCCTCTCTGGGTCCCTGTCCCTCTCTCTCTGGGTTTCTGTCCCTCTCTCTTTGGGTCCCTGTCCCTTCCCGTATCCCTGTTCCCCTCTCTGAGTCCCTGTTCCCCCCTCTCTCTGGGTCCCTGTCCCCCTCTCTCTGGGTCTCTGTCCCTCCCTGTCTCTGGGTCCTTGTCCCTCCCTCTCTCTGGGTCCCCGTCCCCCTCTCTGGTTCTCTGTGTCCCTATCCCTGCTTTTCTGGGTCACTGTTCCCCTCTCTGGGTGTCTGTCTCTTTCTCTGAGTCTCTGTCCCTCTCTCTCTCTGGGTCCCTGTCCCCCTCTCTGGTTCTCTGTCCCCTTCTCTCTGGGTCCCTCTCCCCCTCCCTGGTTCTCTGTCCCCTCCCCCGTCTCTGGGTCCCTACCCCCTCTCTCTCTTGGTCCCTGTCCCCCTCTCTCTCTGGGTCCCTGTCCCTCCCTCTCTCTGGGTCCCCGTCCCCCTCTCTGGGTCTCTGTGTCCCTATCCCCACTTTTCTGGGTCACTGTTCCCCTCTCTGGGTCCCTGTCCCCCTCTCTGGTTCTCTGTCCCCCCCTCTCTGGGTCCCTGTCCGCCTCCCTGGTTCTCTGTCCCCCGTCTCTGGGTCCCTACCCCCTCTCTCTCTGGGTCCCTGTCCCCCTCTCTCTCTGGGTCCCTGTCCCTCCCTCTCTCTGGGTCCCCGTCCCCCTCTCTGGGTCTCTGTGTCCCTATCCCCACTTTTCTGGGTCACTGTTCCCGTCTCTGGGTCCCTGTCTCTCTCTCTCAGTATCTGTCCCTCTCTCTGGGTCTCTGTCCCCTCTCTGGGTCTCTGTCTGCCTGAGTGTCTGTCCCTCTCTCTTGGGTGTCTGTTCCTCTTTCTCTGGTTCCCTGTCCCCTTTCTCTCTGTATCTCTGTCCCCTCTCTCTCTGAATCTCTGTCCCCGTCTGGGTCTCTGTCCCCTCTCTCTCGGTCCCTGTCACCCCCCCGGTCTGTTGCCCTCTCTGGATCTGTCACCTCAACCCCCAGTGTGTCCCCCTCTCTGGGTCTCTGTCCCCCTCTAGCACAGGGTGGGGCAGGTGTGCAGGCTGAAACCTGAGTGGTGCACACCACCCCCTGCCCTGTCCCTGCCCCTTCCTGCCCTCTTTGATGCGGCCCCACTTCCTCTGGCAGGAACCCCCGCCCTCACCGGGCCGGGCTGGGGTAAAAGGCAGCGAGCGGCTGGGCCGGCAGGAGGTGGCGTCCTGCAGGCAGCGCAGAGGCTCCTCTTCCTCGCGGCCCTGTCTCCCAACCCTTGTACCAGTGCTGTGCCTCGGACCCTGGTACAGGCGTGGGGGACAGGGACCGGGGATCCCACACCACCAGGGCCTGAGGGACAAAGCCAGCAGGAGCAGTCCATCCGTCTCTGCCCTCCACCCCAAGCCTCCGCGCCTCCCTCCTGCCTCGACCCCTCTTCCTCCTCTTTGTGCACGCTCGTCTCTCTCCAGCTGTTTCTAAAACCATCAGTCCTGTCCACAGCTTCTTGACTCTGTAGTTCCTCATTGTTGTGTCCAGCGGAGCCTGTCTCCACCGACACTCCAGGCCCCTCTGCCTGGCCCCGACTTCCCACTCTTAACCTCTAAACACTCAAGGTGGGCATCTGCCACCCTGGCAGTTTCTTTCCCTAAATTTGCCTGAGCCTCAATAGCATCCTGGCCCTGCTCCCACATCCCCTTGTCTCTAATTTCTCTCCTTAGGGACTTCTGCCTCTGCCTCCCCTTCCATCCACCTGTCCCTCCATCGGTCCCACCTCCAGGCTGAAACCCTGGCACTGCTGAGCTGGGGTCCAGGTGGCTCAGGCCTGGCCTTCACTGTGCCACCTGCCCCCAGGCCCATTTCTTTCCTTGGTTTTAAGAGGCAGCTGGTACAAAGGAAGTTTCCAGAACCTGACACTTGGGTTCCTGCTCAAGCTCAGCTACTTCCTGAGACTCCAGGCTGAGGCTTTGGCCTCTCTGAGCCTGCTTCCTCTTCTGCAGTGGGGTGGGCAGCCACTTGAGTGTAGGTCCTAGAAGTGTCTCTATGGCCAACTGGGCAGAACCCAGGCTTTGCTTCCTGCTCCCACCTTTGCTGTCATGGGACACAGGAGGGCCCAGGCTGAAATCAAGACCCTATTTCTATAGCCAGAGACCTGGGAAAGCCTCAGACCCACTTAGGCCTCGTAGCCAAGGCCCTAGACCAGAGGTGGGGAGGACCCCGGAGCCTCCGCCCTCACTTCCTCCCCAGGGATTGGGGGGGTGGGGAGGAGCTCAACACTGGGGCAGATGGACTTGTTTAATCAGCCACCAAGCAGGACTGACAAGGACCAAAAGGAGGCAGCAGAGACCCACAGATGCGAGGAGCATCTAGCGCAGGTTGGTTTTTGTCCTTCACCCAGAAATGAATTGCAGGCAGGAGGTGGGGATCTGGCCCCCATTCCCATCCTTACTCCCCAGAGGATGAAAACGAACCTTAACTTTAGTGTCAACCCCACTACATTCCGGGAACAATCCCCTCCAGGCCCCCTGAAAGACCCCATAAGTCTGGTCTGTGAATGGGAAAAAATAACTTTATTTCACTTGGGGTGGTGGCAGTGGTAGTGACATTATTTGGACTCAAAACTTTTGAAACGGCTTCTCGGTGCCGGCAGCCGGCAGCCGGTAGTGGTGGGCACCTGGGCTGGAACTTCTGAAACTGCTTCTTGGTGCCGGCGGCGGTAGGCATCTGGAATCAGAACTTCTGAAACTGCTTCTTGGTGCCAGCGGCGGTAGGCATCTGGAATCAGAACTTCTGAAACTGCTTCTTGGTGCCAGCGGCCTTGGTCACCTTGAGCACGTTGAAGCGCACAGTCTTGCTCAAGGGCCGGCACTCGCCCACTGTGACGATGTCGCCGATCTGGACGTCCCTAAGGAAGGGACAGCCACCATGTCATCAGAAGGGGCCCAGTGACTCTGAGCACACCCATCTGCTCTGGCTCCTCCAAACCCCAAAGAAGCAGAAGCTCCAGTTTCTATCTTACCCAGTGCACTAACCCCACACCCTGGGCAGCACAAATGGTTAAGTGCTCAGCTGGTTAAGTTCAAGTTCCCCTAGAGGTGTCTCAGAAGAAAGGCCTGGCCATCCGCTTCTGAAAAATCAGCCACTGAAGACGCTATGAAGTGCAATTTTACTCTGACACACATGGGATCACCATGAGTCAGAGTTTTCTCAACAGCAACTGGTGGTAGTGGTAGCCCCACCGCTCCAGGTACCTCAGTCAGGTATCGTTATCATCTCCTTACACGACAAAACTGGAGGCCCCAAGGGTGGTCACTGGCTCAAGGCAGCCTTCCCACCTCCACCTGTGCTCCCCAATAGTCTACATCCGACCCCCCCAGGGCAGATAGAGGGATCCTGGTAACACCCAGGTCAGGTCCCAGATCATTCCAGATGAGTGCAAAGGACTCCCAGGCCAGCCTTAGTACTTGCTGCATCTGTCTGCAAGTCACCTCCTCCGCCAGCACCCCCCTGCCCAAGGAGGGCTGCCCCAGCTCCAGTCATCTTTTCACCTGTCCACTGCCTGGTGCCCACCCTACTAGACTGTGTTTCCCATGAGAGCAGGACCTCATACTGCACTCACCATGGGACCCTCAGCATCAAACACCAAGTCAGGCACGGGGAAACTACACACAAAACGATGGTTAAATGAACAAGCCCTCAAATTCCCGCCTTGCTAAGGTTCCTGGCTGGCACAACAGTCTGTCTAGCCTTCTGATCCTAAGACTTCTAACTCCTAGAACATTCCTATTCAGGCTTTGACAGAAACGCCACCCCAATCAGGTGTCCTGTGCTCACCTGAAGCAGGGAGAGAGGTGCACGGACATGTTCTTGTGGCGCTTCTCGAAGCGATTGTATTTTCGGATGTAGTGGAGGTAGTCTCTGCGGATAACAATGGTCCTCTGCATCTTCATCTTGGTCACCACGCCTGGGGGAGGGGACAGACTCTGGGTCAGATTCCATAGGGAGGCCTGGGTCACCCAGGGGATGCTGGGAATTGGGAGCTGCTGAACAAGGGCTCCCAAGAAGCCCAGCTACCATCCAAAGGCCATCGTGAAACTAAACGTCACCTGCAAGTGCCCCCTGGCCCAGGAGTGCTGGACCCCAACCCCCTTTCCGTATCAGGGACTCAGCTGTTCAGACCTCAGACTCTCAGCCCTTTCCCCTGTCAGAACTCAATGGTCCTGGCCTCTAGCCTCCTCCACTCTCAGACCGAGGGATCCAGGCTCCTTGCCTTCCTCACTCACCAGACAGAATGCGCCCTCGGATGGAGACGTTACCAGTGAAAGGGCATTTCTTGTCAATGTAGGTGCCTTCAATAGCCTGAACGGGATAAGGAAGAGAATTAAGTGAGCACTTGACAGGCAATTTTTGAAGAGAGCAGGGGGTGTGGCCTCAGGAAGGCAAACTCTAATTCCCAGCAGCCCCTGGGCAGCCATTCAGATATGGGCAAGGCAACTTGGCTTGGGCACACGTGGAGGGGCATAAAGGTCTTATTTTTTCTTCTGAGAGTCCCTGTACCTCCTTGGGTGTCTTGAAGCCCAAACCGATGTTCTTGTAATAACGCGGGAGCTTCTCCTTGCCAGTTTCTCCCAGCAGGACCCTCTTTTTGTTTTGGAAGATGGTCGGCTGCTTTTGGTAGGCACGCTCGGTCTGCAGGGATGAGAAAGAATCTGGTACGTGTGGGGCAGCCAGAGATCTTCAATCCCTATCCTCCACAGCATTTACCCCCATAGCCCAGTTTTTCTAAAGCTGACCCCTAGAATACTACCCACCTTCCAGAATTAACCCCCAAAACCAAAAGACCCAAGAATCCACCTCACGGCTCAGAGGCCAGAATTACCCTCTAAAATACTCCCACCCGGAATTTACCTATAAATCAAAGACTCAGTTCTAAACTAGAGGTTATTTCAACATTTATATTGCAAAACACCTCCTGCTGCCCGCATAACTCACCCCTTAAACCTGGAAAGCAAGAATTACCCCTCTAACACCCCGGACACCTTTCAGCAAGGTTTATTCTCCAAGACACAAGGTCCTCCCGCCCCATTCAGGCGTCACTCCCAACTTAACAACATCGGGTTTCACTACTAAGTACCAGAACGACGGCCCCCTGGATCAGCCCTTAGGACTCAGTTCTCACAGGATTAACTCTCAAGGTCCGAGACCTCCAGAAAAATCATCCCTTAAACTTTGAATCTTAAGAGGATATGCCCTACAAACTACTGAAACCTCCATTAAGCACCAAGCGCGGCGCCCCAAGAATTTATGAAGCGCCAATCTAGATTAATCCAAAGCCACGCGTCCTCTGCCAGAGTTAAATCTCTAGGAAATCGAGAATGCTCGGAATTAAGTCCCAAACGAGAACACAGGGGCTCAGCTCTTCAGGACGCGCCCCCGAGGCCCCGGGCGGATCCTGCATCCTCGGCGCCAGGACCAAGCTCACACCTGAATGTCCGCCATCTTCCCGGCCGCTTGGAAAAAAGAGAGCCACAGCTACGTCGGCGTTTCCTTATCGGCTGCACAGGAGCACGAGAGGAAGTGACGTTCTGGAGGCGGGGGTGGGGGTTGGGGGTTGGGGGAGGCCTATCCCGGATTTCGGCGGTTCCTTAGGCGCGACTCTGATTGACAGGCGGTTCTAACCAACCTCGCGATTGGAGGACTGTACGGACGCGACTATTCTGGTCTCACGAGACTCTTAGGCCATCATTGTGCAGGGCACATTAGTTCAGGTTGGGAGGCGTGACCAACCTTGAAAGCGCCTAAGTCATCGCTAGAGTTAGAGGGTGGCTGTCATGTTTCTGCAGGGCAGGGGATTTTTGTGGGGCTTGGGCACCGCATGGCCTTGTTCGTGCAGGGTTCAAACCAGATGCGGCGGCGGCCGTCTTTCTGCGGGGCACGCGACCGGAAGGTCGTAGGAGCATGTGCAGCGCAGCGCCATTTTTGGGAGGGGCGAGATCTGCTCATGAACTTTCTGTAGTTTAGTAAATTCCCTACTTCTACTACCTATCCCCAGACAATGAATGGGGGGGGGGGGGGTCGGGGGAAGCCCTGCTTATACTGTTTTTCTGTCTATAGCAGCGCTCCAGGACCTTCTGTGGTAGTGTAAGTGTTCCGGATTTGCGCTGTCCAGCAAGGTAGGCAGTGGCCACGAGAGGCTTTTGATCACTGGAAGTGGGGCGTGTGCGACTGACTTGAATTTTTCATTTAAGTAGATCTAAATTTAAATAGCCATGTGTGGCTAATGGCTACCATGCTGGACAAGTCTATAACTAATAATTTTAAAATTACACTCTTAAAAAACGATTTCAACGTGCTAGACATTGTGCTAATAAGCACTTTATTCACTTAGTCCTCAAAACAACTCTCTAAGGATGGTTCTGTTGATATTCCCATTTTATTGCTGGAGGAACTGAAGTACAGCTGCTTCGTATGTCACAGAAATTGAGAAGCAGAATTGGGATTGAACTCAGGCAGTCTGACTCCATTGTTCTTGATCACCTATTATGAAGAAGGAACAGTATGCCCTCTTTATATTCAGCTCACGTTTGATGAGCACCTACTGTGTACTAGGCCCTATGCTGGGCAGTGGTAATGACCACCTGATGTCTCTAGACAACCCTGGCATCCCCCATCCCCCCGGGGTGACTTGTACTTTGTTGCAGGATTTCAAACTCCAGGCCTTGGCACACGCAGGTATCTCCTGCCTCTTCCCTTAGTGAAGTCTTGTCCTAATTGAATTGGGGGTTTCTTCCTTCAGTGTCAGTCCCCTCTCTGGAAATGCATGTTCAATCGCTTCTCCCACCTTGACAGTACTGTGGTTACTCTTGGAAAAGGAGAACGAGGACTGAGGCTGAGAGAGGAGGGGTGAAGTCAGGGTCACACTTTTAGCCAAAGGCAGTCAGGAAATAAAACCAGGAGGATCTGAACCCTAAGCTTTCTTCTCACCAAAATTGCCTCCTAAATTGTAGAGGAGGTGGGAGATGCCAGAGGCTCAGAAATACTCATAAAGTTTGGCGGTTCAAACTCACCCAGTAGTGCTGTGGAACAAAGGCCTGGTTATCTGCCTCCATAAAAATTACAGCCAAGAAAACCTATGGAGTTCTACTCTGTATCTCTGTACTCTGAGTCGACTCAACAGCAACGGGTTTGATATATGGTCTCAAAAGTCTTAATGCTCTTTTAAATTATAACATTGGAGAAACAAATGCTATAAAAATTCAGTCGACAGTTTATTTCTTTACACTGACTAGCTTTGTGAATTTTGAATAATAAAATTAAAACTTAATTATTTCAGTCCCGCTGAGGGTAGCTAATATTAAGGGGCAGGGATTTTTCATTTTATGTTTTAGATACTTCTGTGTGTTCCCCTAGTAGTATCTTTATTTTCAACAAAAAGTAATTTCTGGAATAATTTGGAAAAGGACTTATGATACTCATTTTAAAAAAAAGAAAAGCAAGACCCACAGTTGTACCTACAATGTGGGTAGAACCACAAACAAAAGATATTAGAAAAAAGCCTGGAAGGAAATACCCAAACCGTCCCAGTGGTTTCCTCTCCAGGTTAGGTGTGACTTCCTTTCTAGTTTTTTAAATGCTCAGTATTTCGCAGATGTGCTCAGAGTAGCTTGTGCAATTCTGACGATTAAGGGAAAAAAGCAAAAATACATACTTGGTCTGAAGGGATGAAAGCAATGTGGAGATGTTAAGGTGCATAGCTTTCAAACTTTTTTTGACCATAGTGGGACGTCCTATATTGTAATCAGTTCTCCCTTTTCTTTTGCCCCACCTTTCTCTGTCCCTCCTTCAATTCTCCCTCTAGTTATCTGAAACAAGTTTTCATAATTCTACTTTCCTTTCCTTCCTGTAACACATTTTTTTAGTTCTAGTCCATTTCCTTTATTTCAATGTTGGTTACAACCCACTACACTGATTCTTTCACCAGTGTTTTAAAAAGCCTTGGTGTCTAATAATAAACTTGAGCAAATTCCACTTATTACCCCTTGAGGGAATATTTTCCTGGCGTTGTCAAATTCCAGACACATTTTCCAGCATTTTGCAGCAGAAATGCCACCAACAGGCTAGAAGAAGATGACCACCCTCACCACTTAACTGAGAATACCCATTATCTACATGGCATCAAACTGCAGTTAGATAGGAAGCTTAGGGGGCAGGGAGTTTAATGGGGAAGGAACAACTCAGAAAAGGTAGGTGGCAACTGTTGCAAGACTTGAATGTAATCATTGTCACTGAATTGTACGGTTGAATTGGTGTATGTTTTGCTGTGTATATTCTCAACAAAATAAACCGCATTACATCAAGACCAACTTTGCAATCTTATATTTGACTGTTAAAAGTCATTCCTGCCCTTGTGGGTGGGACTGAGACAGGCTTTGTGTTGGGATACATTTAAATATCTAAGTCCTAAATCAGTAGTATTTCTAAGTATTGTCCATCAAACCCAAAAGTCAATCTTAACTCCCTTTTTGATGACAGTATCTACTTCCCTTTACTCTGTTTGAGCCAGACTACACCACTTACTAAGGTGATCCCACCAAAGTCACTTGTACTCAAGCCTCGTGAGCTGAGGCCGACAGGGAAGGGCTAAATACTCTGAACACCCCATCACTGTTGCTGGGGGCCAGAGTTGGTTGACTCAGAGACCCTATGTACAACAGAACTGCCTGGTCCTGCAGTATCCTCACAATTGTTACACTTTGGCCCATTGTTGCAACCACTATCAATCCATCTCATTGAGGGCCTCCCCTTCAGGAATTCACTTGGTATACCCAAGATAAAGAGCCTCAAGGTAAGAGTCTATGGATTAAGTTTTCAATTTTAACACTCCTAATGTTTCATAATGTCTATAGTTCCCAGATGGCACAATGATTAAGACCCACAGCGTGCTATAGCTGCAAACTAAAAAGGTCAGCAGTTCAAATCCACCAGCAACTCCTTGGAAACCCTACAGTTCTACTGTCCTATAGGCCACTGAGTTGGAATCGACTCAGTTGGCAATGGATTTAATAGTGCTCAAGTTTCGATACACACAAAGAATGACTAGGTGCACAGCCATGCCCCTCAGTGTGGCTACAAGATCAGAAACCCCAGTGTGCCTCAATGGGGGATTGATAAAAAGCTGGTTAATTCCATACTTTGCAGCTAAATTAGAATGAAGAAAAGCTCTATAAATTAAGATGTTCCCCTCTACCGCCAGGCCCCACAGGGCACAATTAATAAAAACTGTTCGGTAGGCTTGCCCAGACATTTAACTCTCCAGAAAAATTCTTGGCACACCAATGGTCTGTACAAAAGTCCCTTCCTGCATCAAGTGCAGACTGCAGAGCAACTCTGATTTATGGTAAAGACCTGAACCCAGACAGCCAAGCTTTACTCTTTAATCCCTTTTGTGCCAAGGGTGATCTCCCTTGGGTCTGTCTCTGGACCTGACATAGTGCAAAGACACCAATCTTGTTTACAAATAATTTATTAGTTTTTAATTACAAAATAGGGGTTAAGTAATTAAGGGCAGTGCCTGTGGCCCCTTGGTGCCAGCTCTTCCTGATTCATGCATTTATAAATACCCACACCCCAGGATCATACGGTACATACAAGCTTTCTGGAACATTCTAACAGCTGCAGAGTATGGTACAAAACCACGCAGAATGTTTTCCGCGCAAATGCCCCATTTACTATTTAGAGTTCCTTGCGATTAGTTTTTACTTTTGCAAATAACTGCAATGTGACTGGCTGCTCCTCCTACCCATTTACGAAAAGTTCTAACACATCACTAGCTGTGAACTCTTTAGAAAAAGGCCTTCCTGAAATGGAAGCAGTGGCCATGGGTCTGACCTATGCCCTTTCGGCACATCCCCAGGCTTCCTGTGGCACCTGCACATTAACTGTGAAGAGGCCCCCACGTCCCAGGGTGGTGATGGAGGAAGGGCAGGCCAGGCCAGTGAGGAATAACAGTCTTTATTGGGCTCAGACCAGGAGTCCATGGGTCTTGAGGACCTCTGTGAATCTGTCGATCTTCTTCTCCACGTTCTTCTCGGCCTGTTTCCGCAGCCTCTGTAGAGGGAGAAGTAATAACTAGTGGTCAGGACAGCTCCTGTCATCACTCCCATCCCACGGACCTGATCCCACCCCTGCAGCCAACCCCTAGCTGGCATCAGCACTGCCTTAGGCAGAGTCGGCAGAGCCCCCCAGGGGCGTACGAAGACCATCGTGAGAAGAGACATCACCTGCCAGTCCTGTCATGAGTGCAGTGCCCCCTTAACCTAGCCCCGGCCCCCTCACCATGAGCTGCTTCTTCTTCCTGTAATGGAGCTTAGCCTTCTCCTTCCTCTTCTCCTCCAGAGTGGCTGTCACCGCCTGGTACTTCCAGCCTACCTCATGAGCGAGGCGTCCCAGGTAGGCAAACTGGGGACAAAAAGGCAAAAACGTGAGTAGGTACAAGTGCCTAATCCCAGGGCTGCGTAGCAAGAAACACCTGTCCTGAGAATTTATCAAAATTATCTTCCCCAGCCAACCCCAAGTCAGAAAAGCCATCACCCACCCCCAACACAGGCACTGCCCCTCTTGGCATCAGCTAAGCCATCGGCGTTTATCGGCAGTGCCCACAGGGGCATCCGCAGACCATCGTGAGATAAGCCATCATCTGCCAGGGCCTTGAAAACATGGAGTTCACCAACCTTAAATTAGAAGACCCACTCCCAACCTGAGTCTCTGGGGCTGGAACTCACCTTTCGCGTGGGCTTGAGTCGCACAACCTTTAGGGCAGCAGGAACCACCATTCGCTTTTTCTGTGAAGGAAGGAGAGGGCTTAGAGGCCCGGAGTGACAGACAGACGTGGTGAAACAGCCAGGTCCCGCATCTCAGCCAGTGCTATTCTCATGAGGCTCAAACAATGTAGGTAGTCAAGGAACATCATGGACGCCAGGTATGTGGGTACTGCGTAGGGCCTGGTCAAGCTCACCTTGTCATAGGGGGGTGGGATCCCGTCAAACACCTTGAGGCGGTCAAGGGCAGCCTGGCCACGCTTGGTCTTGTGGGGCAGCATGCCTATGGACAGAGGAGTAGTGCTCAGGAGGCTGTCCCCTTCCCCTTCGCCCCTCCCCAGGTGGGCAGACGGGTGGCCTCAGATGGTAGTGCATGTGAAGTCATCTCACAGTCGGGAAACTCGAACAGAAGTGAAAGAAATCCTCATCATTGGCCACACACCCGCCATCTGCACACACAGCCCAGGGACTTCTCACCTCGCACAGTCCGCCAAAAGATGCGGCTGGGGGCCCGGAAGTGGTAGGGGCCGCGGGATGGGTTGGTGTTCATGCGCTTGCGGAGGAAGGCCAGGTACTTCACTGTGGAAAGGAGTGAGCAGCTGAGGCCCTGTCTAATCAGACCTAACGCCCCTGGCCCAAACTCCCAACTCCTCCCCATATAAGCACCCAGACTTGTACTGCCCAGGAATCAGCACCTTCTACCACTAAGCATCTCACAGGCCAACTCATCAGCCCTCCTCCCACGCCCTAACTTACACTTGTTCCTGTAGAAATTGCCAGAAATGTTGATGCCCTCACAGCGCACGACCACCACCTTCCGGCCTAGTGGGAAGCAATCCAGGACAGGAAAAGGTTAGGAGAGGACCTGACACCACCATCCATGGGCACTAACCTCCACGTACCACCCAACCTGAGTAGTCACTGCTGAGGGGGACTCCTCGCTGTAGAGCACAGACCACAACACTCAAGGAGACTGCTCAGGCTCTGAAGAGAGACACCTCTTGCCCCAAGTCACATGGCAGTAATCAGCAGAACTGGATTTATGCTCCAGTTAAAGCTAGCCCAGAAGCCCATCACTCCAGAGCCCCACGCCCTGGGGAGGAAGGGCTGGCAGGTCTCAGAGCGGTGCATGGGGTTGATCTCACGGTCGTGAGACTCAAACGAAAGATGGTGTTTGTTGCTCATCACTGACCTGCAGTCGGAGCAAACTGAGGGGATGTGCGGGCAAAGGGCACTTACCCAACAGCACCTGCTTGGCCACAATGGCCGCCAGGCGGCCCAGGAGATGGCCTCGGCCATCAAGTACCAGGACCTGGGGAGACAGATTAGGTTAGAGGGCTCAGAGAGGGACCCACTGTCCTCTCGTCTCTACACAAGCAACCCTTTCCCCTTCTACTTCTGTTCCACCTCATCCTCTGCATCCAACTACCAGATAACAAGTACCGTTCAAGCCCCAATTTACAGTAAGAAAAACGGTAAAAGGTAGACTCAAGATTTCCATCAGCCGCTAAATGTAAGAACTCCCCTCACATCCTGGCTGCTCCACTATGGGGCTTTTAAAGCCCAGCTTAAAATTTGGCTGGGATTTGTACCAAGACTATTCAGTGCTAACAGCAGAACCTTTGAAAGAAGTTCAAGGATCCTGACAGCACTTAATCCTTTGCCGATTTCAAAGATGAGATTTCTACAGTGCACTTAATAGCCAAAAAACCTGAGTTTCAAAAAGGGCTGGGCTCTGCAACCCCGGGTAAAGTGAAGCATTAAACCCAGGCTTTCTACTGAGTGAGTATCACCACTCTCATTACGTTATAAATTACCGTGATTATATACTTAAGGAGCTCTGGTGGCACAGTGGTTAAAGCACTGAACTACCTAAAAGGCTGGTGGCTGGAACCCACCAGTGGCTCTGTGGGAGAAAAGATCCGGCAATCTGCTTCCATAAAAATTACAGCCTTGCAAAACCTATGGGCAGTATCTACTCTGTCCTAAAGGGGTGCTATGAATTGGAATAGGCAGCAAGTGTTTTTGTTTTTTTTTTTTTTAAATATACTTTGTGACTGCAAGAAGGCGGTGCAACAATGCACAACCTTTATGACGTGACTTCAGCCAAGAACCTCCAATTCTCCGTGCTTCAATTTCCTCACCTGCCAAGTGAGGGTGACAGATCTCCCTTAAGGACTTACTGTGATGAGCAACTGAATTACAGAACAACAGTGCAGACTGTGCCACGCACCCAGAATAAAGTGCTGGGACGCACACTCAGATATCTTAACCATGTGCCTAGGACACAAAGCTAGGGTAATGAGCCCAGGTCTGCACAGGCTCCAAACCGTGGTTTTACTCTTCCAACAAAGTAGACTCGTTAGAAGAAAATTAGCAAGCAAACGTTTTCCAGAGTCATCCTTTCCTTCACATATCAAAGAACTACACTAGGAACCAGAAAACTAAGAGCTAAGCTTCGGTTGTGATTCCCCGAGTGCCCGGGGACCAAGGATGTGCCGCAGCTGGAGAGCCCTCATCCACGAGCCTCATAAGCAAGGAAAAAAATAACAGTGCAATCCTAAAGGTCCAATAGGCAGGTCTACTAGACAGGCTTCGTATCCCAAATACCCGGAATCACAGGGAACCAAGATATGCACTCCCACGTGAAGCAGCCCGCGCAATGGATAGGGTGGGGGCTCTGGAAGGCGCAGAGGCGGATCCCACCGCGCCCGGGGCGAACGGCTTACATTCGGGCCATCCCTCGGTTTCTCATCCACCTGAGGCAGCCTAATCGTCTTCCGCCTGCTTCCTCATCGCTGGAACACTTGGACACTTAAGGCCAAGGCGCCAGGATCCCAATCTCCCGAGACAGAGAGAATAAAGACCTAGTTATAAACTACCTCTTCCTCTCCTGGGAAACTCCCACCATCGCTCCTCGAGGAGGAATAAAAGTCCGCATTTTAGTCAGTCTGTCCCCGGCCTAAGAAGAGATCCGATTTCCTTTAAAGCGGTTTCTCCTACTCCCTCCGAATTCTCCTTATCTCAAAGTCCCCCTTTTGTGTTCAATTATTAACTTTAGATTCCACAACCCATTTGCGAAGGACAAAAGGCTTCAACCTCGTCCCGGCCCGGAACCCAGCGGAGCCCAGGCGAACCCACGCCACCCCGACCCGCGCAGAGGCCGCACCTGCCCCTCCGCCATCTTCGGCAGTCGCCTAGGAAAGAAGGAAGTCTGTGCGGCGGGTTTCTTATCCCCTGAAACAGGGGCGGCGGAAGTGACGCAACACGGGCTTCCCGACGGCTTTCCGGCTTTTAATTGGTCAAAGTGATAGACGCATGCGCAGAGTCGCCTGCGACGCCCACTGGAAGACGGTTCGTGTCCTGTCTGTCCTATCCGATTAGGGTTCCGATCAGACGACAGCGGCCATGGGCGTGCTGGGTGACAGATCACGTGGGGTGTGGCGACAGCTCTGCTGGGGCGGCCATATTTTTGAGGGGCTGCTAATCTTTCCAACCCTTCCACACAGGCTGCCCGCCTATTTTGTGAGGGGAAGCGCCATTACCCACTCAGTCAACTGAAGGCTGCAGGGTACCTGGTGGCCTGCAGGGGGCGACCAGGCTCGCCCTTCTTCGCTCAGTCTAGTCTAAAGGTCAGGATTTCGGTGCCTGATTGGCCTCATTGAGACTTGGACAAACCTGTCTTGGCCTCATTGTCCTTACAGGTGAAGGTGATCTCGCCTTTGAATTTCAAGAGTGTATGAAGCAACGAATTCCAGGTGCCTGGGCTGCAGTGCACCAAGCATCTGCTTGTTCTCGAAAGAGCTTCTCACTTTCTGGACTTGGCCTGGGCTGTGTACTTTGCTGAGATGGCCTCCCCTCCAGCCCACCTTCCAAAAGCTGACTCGCTATATATCCCAGTGCGCTTTGGCTGCCCCAGTACCTAGTATCGCTCCCCTTCTGTCGGTGCCCCCCAGGGTCCTGGTTTCTGCATTCAGAGCTGACCTTCCTCTCTCCTGCATACAACTCTCCCAGTTTCCCCAGTTCCCCCTGGAGAAATTCCAAGGTCTGCAGCCCTTGTTATTTGGCCCCTGCTGACCTCTTCAGCCTCTTCAGCCACTGTCCACTCCTCCTCCCTTAGCCACCCCGTGGTCACTCTGCTCTAGCCACATTGTCCTATACTCTCTTTTTTCTCCAAGCTTTGCATGTGTGTCACTTCAGTTTGGAAAACTCTTTGCCTGCCACCCTTTTCCTGAAAAACTCCCACTCCTCCAAATCAAGAGTCCTGTCCTCCAGAGAGCCCCACTGCCCATCCCAGACCAGGTCAGGTACCTCCTCAGGGCTCTCACAGTGCCTGCGCTATGTCCATTTAAGCACATGTCATGCTCCACTGTGGCTCTCTGGGTCTGTATCTTCTCCCCCGTGGGCCACGCTGGGTTCTGACTCCTTTCTGGGTCCCAGCATTGCCCAGCGCTGGTCCTAGGTCCCCGGAGGCCTCAGAAGGCATGTGTTGAATGAAGCATGGCATTAACTGTAAAACCAAGACTGTGAAACCCAAACTGCCCTATCCCCACCCTGTCCCATCCACAGACAGGCCTGGCCAGAGCTGGTAGAGAAGGATGATTTATTTATATACAAATTCATAACGATGAGGGCTTTGTACAGAGGGCTTCCCGGCGGCCTTGGGGTTGAGGCTGGGTTCTGGTGTTGCCTCCATCCTGGGGAGAGATCGAAAGGGGCAGGGCGCCGAGGAGGGGACCAGCCTGTTGCTGACTTTCCCCACATCCTGGCTGTGTGTCCTCTGGCAGAGGACTCCCTTCTCTGGGCCTCAGTGTCCTCCTCTGTCAAGTGGGATGATAGATGCAAGCACTCACTATGTGCTAGGGCAGCAATGTTCAAAGACCTCTCTGTGATAAAGGAAAAGTTCCAAGTCTATATGATTCAGTATGGTGGCCACCAGCCACATGGGGCTATTGAGCACTTGACATGTGGCTGGTGCACTGAGGAACTGGATTTTTTATTTTATCTAATTTAATTTAAATTTAAGGAACTAACGCTCAGAAACAAGGGCTGAAATAAAAAATTTAATTTAGAAACTGACAATTCAGTTTGGAAAACTTTTAAGTACATTTTGAACACTTGGGCCTTTGAATCTACTTTTACCATAGTAAATTTCATGAACTATAAATGCAGATCAAGTGTTTCTGATGAAAACTTAGCATCTGAATCCTATATGTGCTGTGACTGTAAAATATACGCTAGATTTTGAAGACTTGTTAGTTGCCCTCGAGTTGTTTCTGACTCTGGGTGACCCCATGTGTGCAGAGTAGAACTGCTCCATAGGGTTTTCACGGCTATGATCTTTTGAAAGCAGATCGTCAGGCCTGTCTTCCCAGGCGCCTCTGGGTGGGTTCAACTGCCAACCTTTCGGCTAGTAGTCGAGCGTTTAATTGTTTGGGCTACCCAGGGACTCCTTTCAAAGACTTGGTATGAAAAAAAAAAAAAGAATGTAAAATATCTCATTCATACTTTGTTACTATTGATTACATGTTGAAATGACAATGCTTTGGACCACCTGGGTGAAGTAAAATATGTTATTTAAAGTGATGTCACATTTCTTTTTACTTTTTTTAATGTAACTACTAGAAAATTTAAAATCACATGTAAGGCTTGCATTTGGTTTCCACTGGACAGCGGTGCTTTAAGGGAGTTCTGTGTGTCACTTCACTTAACCTCACAGTGACCCTATGGTGGAAGGATTATTATTAGAGCCTTTGAACAGATAAGGAAACTGAGGCAGAAGAGTGAAGGACTAAGGGACACAGATGCTGGAACCAGACAGGACAGAGACAAATCTCGGCTCTGTCAACTCACGAGCTGTGTGACTTTTGGCAAATTGTTTACCTCTCTGTGCCTAGGTTTCAGCCTCTCTAAAATGAGGATAATAATGGCAGCAGCCGTGCCAGGTTGATGTGGCAATTAATGAGTTAATCCTTAGAACACCCCAGCACAAGGCCTGGGTCACTGTATGTGTGAGCAAGGACTGTGATTTAGGGTCTCATCTCTTTCGTCCTGCACGGTCCACCTGCCTCCTGCTCCCATACCTGATCCCTGGGTCCTCCCTCCACCACACGCCTCCCATGGCTCCCCACTACCCTGAGCAGGAAATCCTAGCTCCCTGGCCTGGCGTTTGATTCCAGGCCTTAATTTTACTGTTGTCTTGCTCACTCCTGTTCAGCCCCTCTCCTGCACTGCCCCAGGCTGGCCCACATCACCGGACGCCTGCGCTTTTTCACACCTGCAGGTCTTTGTGACTGTGGTTCCCTCTGCCTGGAATGTCGTTCCCTTCCTACTCCAGGAGGCCGGCTCTCTCCTGGCTTATGAACTCTTGCATCCCCATGTCTCTCCAGACGTCCCCGGGCCCCTGGAGCCCACCTGTCCCCACTAAGCTCAGTTCTTTCCCTAATCCTGCTCCTCTCCCAGGTTCTCCATCTGGGACGGCCCCACTGTCCACCCAGTCATGAGGGGGTGGCGGAGCAGACCTGGGGTCGTCTGTGCCAATGGCCCCCTAGCCTGTCAGTTCTCAGCCCCATCCCTCCTACTCCCGACTCTCCCTGACCTGTCCCCTCCTCTTCCGATAGCCCCAGCTCAGGCCTCCTCCTCTCTCCCTGTGCGTCATCCCAGCCTCCTCGCCTCCAGTCTGTCTCCCATGGGGTCTTTCTAACACCAGTGCTGCCCCTGCTCACAGCCCTCCCTTGGCTCCCCAGTGCCCCCTCTCCACAGTCTATCATCCTGAGCTTGGCATTCGAGGCCCCACAGGGCATGACGGACTAACCAAGATGAGGTCCTGGCTAGGTCAGCGCTCCAGAAGGTGCAGGGGCAGTCCATCCTGGGGCCTGGAGATGGGGGACACCTTGGGTCCCCAGAGTTAGCTGCTGGAGTGTCTGGGGCATCCTGCCACCCCTGGGCCCTCCCCCACCTTCTGCCCCCCTCCACCTCACCTGCTCCCTGGGACAGGGAGTCCTCCGCCATCTCCTTTGCCCGTGCAGGCGCCAGGCAGCGGCCAGCAGCAGGAGCAGGACAAGGGGCAGCAGTAGCAAGAGGAACAGCAAAGGGTGCTGAGGGGTTGGCAGGGCCGTGGCTCCCAGAGCCCAGGGACTCCGTGGGGGCAGCGGGGTGGAGGGGTCTGGAGAGAGAGAGCAGCCTGGGTAAACAAGAAGGGCTAGGGCCAAGGAAGGAAAGAAAGGCTGGTCTCGTGGGCAGCTCCTTGCCTCTGTGGGCCTCAATTTCCTCATCTGTAAAATGGGGACAGTGATTGTACTTACCTCATGAGGTTGTCATGAGAATGAAATGAGTGAGTATGCAGAAAGTGCTTAGAACAGTGCCTGGCACAGCAAGTGTGCATTTCACTTTATAACTGAACTAACATGTTTTCAAAAACCAGTTGCTGGCGAGTTGATTCTGACTCACGGCGACCCCTTGTGTGTTGGAGTAGAAATGTGCTCCCACAGGGTTTTCGAAGGCTGATTTTTGGAAAGCAGATCTCCAGGCCTTTCTTTCGAAGCACCTCTGAGTGGATTCGAACTTCCAACCCTTTGGTTAGCGGCTGAGTGCCTTAACTGTTGGCGCCACCTAAAGATTAACATGTTTCTTTTGTTGTGAGTTGCCGTCAAGTCGATTCTGATTTATGGCAACCCCATGCGTGCAGAGTACGACTGCCCTCCATAGGGTTTTCAAGGCTGTGACCTTTTGGAAGCAGATTGCCAGGCCTGTCTGCTGAGGCGCCTTTCAGCTAGTAGTTGGGTGCTTAACTGTTTGCAGCACCCAGACACTGAACATGTTTCTAGTGCTGATATATCTGTGTGTTTATTTGTCTTCATCCTACCAGTAGCCTGTGAGGTCTATGTGGGCAGCAGCAGCCTCATCTGCCTTGTTTATCGATAAGTCAGTGCTCACTAAATATTTCTTGAATGAATGGATGGATGGATGGATGGATAATAAAACCTGAGGAAGAACTAATAATCCACAAGGCCCCACATGCTCTGGCCCCTTTTGTCCCCTGACTTCACCAAGCAGCCCTGGTGGTGCAGTGGTTAAGTGCTCGGCTGCTAACTGAAGGGTCGGAGGTTTGAACCCACCAGCTGCTCCTCGGGAGAAAGATGTGGCAGTCTGCTCCCAAAAAATCAGCCATCATGACCGCCCTGAAGGCAATACAACAGAGAGCCCCAGACGGCGCAGGAGAAAAGTGGGGTGCAGAGCTCAAATTCACGTAAAAACACCAGACTTAATGGTCTGTCTGAGACTGGAGGAACCCCAAAAGATGTGGCCCCCAAACTCTCTGTTAACCCAGAACTAAAACCATTCCCAAAGCCAACTCTTCAGACAAAGATTAGACTGGACTATAAGACATAGAATGATACTCGTGAAGAGTGTGCTTCTTTGTTCAAGTAGATACACGAGACTAAATGTGCAGCTGTCTGGAGGTGAGATGAGAAGGCAGAAAAGGACAGGAGCTGATTGAATGGACATGGGAAATCCAGGGTGGAAAGGGGGAGCGTGCTGTCACATTATAGGGATAGCAAGTAGGGTCACATAACGATGTGTGTATAAATTTTTGTATGAGAAACTAACTTGAGGTATAAACTTCCACCTAAACGACAGTTAAAAAAAAAAAATCGGTCATTGAAAACTCTACGGAGCACAGTTCTACTCTGACACACATGGGGGTGCCATGAGTCGGACCGGACTTGATGGCAATGGGTATGGTATGTGTTGAAAAGATAATAATTTGGAGATACTGGGTTAAATAAAATCTGTTACTTAAATTACTATTTATTAAAACAATTATAATATTAAAATTAAATTTAATAGCCTAATTATAGAAGTGGAGAAGAAATTATTGGTTGCTGAGGAGGTTAAGGATGGGGGCTTGCATGAGGGAGTCTTGTGGTGATGGTACAGTTAAGTGTCTTGATTACGGTGATGGTTACATGAAGCTACACATGTGATAAAGTTGCATGGAGCTACATATGCATACACACATATAAAGGAGTGTGTGTTGCTATTGTCAGTTGCTGTTCAGTCAGTTCTGACACATGGCGACTCCATGTGTGCAGAGTAGAACTGCTCCATAAGGTTTTCAAGGCTGTGACCTTTCAGTAGCAGATAGCCAGGCCCATCTTCTAAGGCACTTCTGGGTGGGTTTGAATAGCCAACCTTTCAGCTAGTAGTCAAGCTCTTAACTGTTTGTGCCACTCAGGGACTTATTTGAGTGTGTGTATAACTGGTGAGATCTGAATAAATTCTATGGATTGCACCAACATCAACTTCCTGCTTTTGATACTGTACTATAGTTAATGTTAACAAGCAAACGTTCACATTGGGGGAGGCTGGGTGAAGGGCACAGGGGCCCCCCTGCATGTTCGTTTGCAACTTCCTGTCAATCTATAATTATCTCAAAATTAAAAGTTTTAAAAATAAAACAACTATCCTATCAAAAGATGAGTCGATAACAAAATGTGGTCTATCCATACAATGGAATATTATTGGGCCATAAAAAGGAATGAAGTTGTGCTATTTGTTATGACATTGATGAACCCTGAAAACATGATGCTGAGTGAAAGAAGCCAGACACCAAAGGACAAATACTGTACGATCCCACTTCTAGGAAATATCCAGAATAGGCCAATGCATAGAGACAGAAAGTTACCAGGGGCCCAGTCGGAGAGAAAACGGGGAGTTATTGCTTAGGGGGTACTGAGTTTCTCTTTGGGGTGATAAAAAGTTTTGGAAATAAATAGTGGGGGTGGTCAGAATTAAAACCATTCCCGAGGCCAACTCTCCAGACAAAGATTAGACTGGACTATGGGACATAAAATGATACTCATGAAGAGTGTGCTTCTTAGCTCAAGTTGATACATGAGACTAAATGGGCAGCGTCTGTCCGGAGGTGAGATGAGAAGGCAGAGAGGGTCAGGAGCTGGTTGAATGGACACGGGAAATCCGGGGTGGAAAGGAGGAGTGTGCTGTCACAGTATAGGGAGAACAATTAGGGTCACATAACAATGTATGTATAAATCTTTGTATGAGAGACTAACTTGAATTGTAACCTTTCACTTAAACTACGACAACAAAAGAAAAATAGTGGGGATGGTTGCACAAGAATTTGAATAAAATTAATGCCACTGAAAATGGTTAAAATGGCAAATTTTCTCTTACATATATTTTACCACAATAAAATAAATTTAAAAAAACTATTAACTTGCTAAAAAACAACAAACATTAAAAATCCTGAAAAAAAAAAAAAGAATTCACCTATTTTACTTTTTTCTGACAAGGCTACTAGAATATGTAAAATTACACAAATTGCATTTCGATTGGACAGCACTGCCACATGGAGACAAGGCAGGGATTACTGTTCCCTATTCAGAGATGGATGGAGCCCTGGTGGCACAGTGGTTAAGTGCTTGGCCATCTGCTTTCGTACAGATTACAGCCTAGGAAACTCTATGGGGCAGTTCCACTCTGTCCTGTAGGGCTGCTATGAGTCAGAATGGATTCCATGGCAATGGGTATTCACAGATGGGTAAACTGAGGTCCAGAAATCGGAAGGGACATGCCCCCCATCACACAGCCAGTGGGGAGCAGGGTAGGGTGAGAGTCACACCCAGTGTGGGGTGGAGGTGAAGGGAGGCTGGGAAGGGGGGGATGAGCACCAGTTAGGGGTGCTGGGAGCCTTTACCCGGCTGACATTGCAGCTCCAGGCACCGGGAGAAATTCCGGCTCTTGATCTGGGGCTTCAGAGCAGCCAGCTGCGCAGAGGTGTCCTGCAGGAGGTGGGAGATGTTGGTCTGGACGAAGCGAAGACAGCTGGGGAGGGGCTGGGGGCAGGGGAGGGAGACGTCACCACCACATCACCCCAGCATCTCCTCAGACCTAGGGCCCCACCCTGCCCAGCAACAGAGCCCTGAAGGCCTGGGTCTCTAAGACAGTTTAGATCCCGTCTATTGCTCCCTGGTTGCTAGGGGAAATACCCCTTAGCAACGCCCAGCAACAGGGCTCAGATAGGACTGGGTCTGAGAGAGTTTAGATTTCCTGTCTCTCCCTGGTTGCTAGGGGAGTGAACCCCTTAGCAACGCCCAGTCAGGTTTGGGTCTGAGGGAGTTTAGATCCCCCAACTATCTCTCCCTGGTTGCCAGGTGAAACACCCCTTAGCAACGCCCAGCAGCAAGGCTCAGTTAAGCCTGGGTGAGAGAGTTTAGATCCCCTATCCCTCCCTGGTTGCTAGGGGAAACACCCCTTAGCAACGCCCAGCAGCAGGGCTCAGTTAGGCCTGGGTCTGAGAGAGTTTAGATCTCCTGTCTCTCCCTGGTTGCTAGGAGAGAGAACCCCTTAGCAACGCCCAGCAACCAAACCAAACCAAACCTATTGCCGTCTAGTCAATTCCAACTTATAGTGACCCAGCAAAGGCCTGGGGTATCTGGCCCACAGAAATGCCCTACAACATTCATGTCCTCAGGTGGCTAGAGAAGTGTCATTTATTCCCACAACACCCAGCCATGGGCCTGGTGAGCCTGGGGTTCCAGCCTCCACCTTCCTTGGATTGCTCCGTTCAAATGAAATCTCCAGGAAGGCCTAGCTGAGCATTACCCCCACTCCCTAGGAAGACATCTTGCGCACCTCACTTGGCCCCAAGTTCAGGGCTGACCTGGAAGGCACATGAGGTGACAAAGTGTATTTCAGTGTCCACAGCCTCCAGCAGGATGTACATCTGGGACCCAGCCACTGTCTTGAGGCGTATCATCCAGCGCTGGGCCAGGACCAGCCGCCAGAGCGCCCCGCAGACCTCGTCCTGGGGAGACACAGCCCACACTCTGGGCTCTGTGTGCGGAAGGGGTTGGGGGCCGGGACTCCTAGGTCTGAGGGAGGATGGGGCTGAGGGCTGGGACTTCTGGGTCTGAGGCAGGAGGGGGCTGGGTTTTGGGACTCCTTGGTCTGAGAGGGAGCCCTAGTGGCACAGTGGTTAAGAGCTCAGGCTGCTAACCAAAAGGTCAGCAGTTCAAATCCACAGCCAGCTCCAAGGGAGGAGGTGGTTGACGGCCCAGGACCTCTGGGTCTGAGGGGCCTGGACTACTGTGTCAAAGGGAGGAGGGGGCTGGGTTTTGGGACTCCTGAGTCTGAGCGAGCAGGGGCTGGGGCCTGGCACCCCTGGGTCTGAGGGACAAGGGGGTTGGGGGCTCCAATTCCTGGGTTTGAGGAAGGAGGGGGCTGGGGACCTGGATTCCTGGGTCTGAGGGAGGAGGGGGCTGGGTCCGCAAACTAGCCTGGTCCCCTGAAGGGTGGCGATCTGGAGTCTCTGGCTCCCACCTCCATCCCAGGCCCCTCCCATCTGTGACTCACGTCCTGCAGGTTGGAGGCAACAGTGACTGGATAGTCTTGAAGCAGGTAGTCAGACTGCGGGAGAGAACAAGCTGGCTGAAAACGGAGGGGACGGAACTATGGAGACTTGGAGAGGTGGAGGCAGAAAGTGCCAGAGAGAGGGGAGAGAGATTCAGAGAGAGGGAGACATAGACCCAGAGAGAAAGGGGGACAGAAACCCAGACAGAGGGAGAGACTGGTACTCGGGGGTGGGGTGACAGGGACCCAGAGAGAGAGGGGGGAAGAGACCCAGAAGGACAGGGAGGCAGAGACCCAGAGAGAGAGGGGAACAGAGACCCAGAGAGAGAGGGGAACAGAGACCCAGAGAGAGAGGGGGACAGAGACCCAGAGAGAGAGGGGGGCAGAGACCCAGAGGAGAGGGGAATAGACTCCAGAAGGAGAGGGGGCACAGAGACCCAAAGAGAGAGAGGGGTACAGAGACCCATTGAGAAGGGCAACTCAGCCTCAGCCTCAGAGGCCTTCAAAGGGCTGCAGGAGCGGTCGTGGCAGGGCGCTCACCAGCTTGCGGAAGGCGACAGCGAAGTTGGAAGAGATGGGGCTTTGGGGGAAGGTGCAGTCGGGGGTCCCGCCGAGGCCGGGGCTCAGCAGTAGCAGCAGCAGCAGGGAGGTCTGCGGGGACGGGGCGCCCTCTAGTGACTCACACCCGCAGCCCCACCCATGGCCCCCCGCAGCCCCTTTTCCTCTCCCTCTATCTCCCTTCCCGGGTCATTAATCTTTTCTACCTCTCTGTCCCCGTCCATCCCCGTCTTTGCCCAGTTCCCCACGTCTCGCCCTCTGCCCAGCGCCGTCCAGCCGTCAGTCTTTTCGCCCCCACTGCTGCTCCTCCGCCCACCTGCTTCCATCCAGCGTCCCTCTGCCCGCCCCAGCTCCTCTGGTCCTTGGTCCTGTCCAACCCATTCGTACCCACACCTGTCCGTCTCGCCCCATGTCTGTCCACATTTCCTGCTCCTGTCTCTTCCCACGTCCATCGGTCTTTCCTCACATCTGTCCACCTGTCCCCACATCTTTCCGTCTTCCCCACGGCAGTCCATCTTGTCTCTCCCCACCTTTATCTGCTCCTCCCCATGCATGTCCAGTCTCCCCCATTCCTGTCCACATCTCCGTATGTTTGTCTTACCCTAAGTCTGTCTGTCTCTCTCCATGTCTTTCCGTCCCTCCTTCACCTGTTTGTCTTTCACCCACCTTTATCCATCTCCCCTACATCTGTCCACATCTCCCGCACCTCTGTCCGTCTCTCCCACCTCTCCCCACTTCCTCTGGCTCTGCCCGTCTCTCCTCCCCTCTGCTCCACCTTGACACTGTCCCCCACCCCCGACCTTGTCCCCACGTGTACGCACCGTGGGGCTCCAGGCTGGCGCCAGCACTGTCATCTCGGCCTGGGGCCCCTCATGCCTATGGCAAGCTCTTGAAAGGGACAGAAGAGCCAGTGGCGGACCCACACCCTGCCTCCCCTGTCTCACCCGCCCCTCCACCTTCCCGCCCCTCCCTTGCCCCCTTGATGTGGCTAAGTTTCCGCCTCCTGCTCCTGCTGGCTTCCTGCATGAGCCCCAGTTACAGTGAAAACTCCTCATCTCCCCTTCCAAGAACCCCGATGTCCGGCCCCCGGACCCCCTTCAGGTCAGGGACCTAGGGACCCCAGGAACCCGAACCCCCACCTCCTGCCTCAGCAAGAGAAGGGGCCCCGCCCGCCCCTAGGGGACCCACAGCCCAGTTCTCTCCACGCACCAGGCTTCCCCAGCTGGGTGTGGAAGGGGCCAGGCCGGGTGACAGCGAGAGATCGAAAGTGAAAGGAAATTTTTTGGGGGAGAATGTGAACTGGGGTGGAATCTGGGCAGACGGGGAGGGCGCCACCTGGTGGTAGCAGGTGGCACCGCAGATGGCGCCTTGGAAGGACTCTGGTTTCTAAGAGGGACCAGAGCTGGGTGGATTGGGTGGGGGGATGTCCGAAGGCGGCGAGCTGGGGCTTGAACCCAGATCTTTCTGAGCTGGAGCCATTGCACACGGGACCAGGAGCAGAGTCCCCTCTATCTATTTCACAAACACTGCGTTGTATCTGAGTCAGCCCAACTGAGGTTTAGTTCTAAATCTCAGCGCTAAAACGGCCTCAAAAAGACCTGAAGTTGGCGCTCCCTCCCTCCCCTCAAGAAGCACAGCCAGGGTTAGTCAGACGGTTTATTGGAGGGCACTGGGACCATAATCAGGAATGTTCCACGTGTCTGGTGTTCACTGGGGTTCTCTCTTCTCTGTCTAGGTTGGACCGGGTGCACACTCAGGTCAGTCCCCCATGGGCAGCCACAGGGCCTTGGTCCGTGCTGCTCGAAGCCTGAACTCTGGGCCAGCCCCTTCGGCCTCCTGATCCCAGGCCCTCCGGCAGCCCCCATTCACCCACACCGACTTGAAGTTTCCCGCAGAGGCCCACTCCACAAACTGGGATCCCTGGAACGGGGAGAGGAAGGGGTCAGCACTTCCACTGTTCCTTGCTGAACAGTAACTAGGTCTATTCCTAAGCAGGAGCCTTTGGACTCTGTGGCTATAAGGCTCAGCTCCTAGCGAGCGAACCTTCCAGGTGCTGAGAGAGAAGAGGCAGACCCTTGTGGTTAGGGAGTTTCCTCATCATCTGCCCATGTTCAAGGGAGTCGGGGCCAACGCTCTTTTTGACAAGGAGTTGCCAACCAACAGGTTTGAGAGGAGACTGACTCTCTTGCTAGGACTGGCCCTTAGCAACTGGCTGTCCAATAGGAGTAGGTCTTTGGGCTGAACAGACTCTCAGACCCCTGTTGCTAGGGAGAGCCTCTTCCTTAGCAACCAGGGTCCTAAAAGGGTAGGACCTGGGAACCTTGTTGCCAAGGCATTGCTACCCTTTAGCAACAGGAATTCTCAGCGGGTGGAACCGTGTGCCCTGTAAAGGAAGAGACTGACAGTCAAAACTAACACCACATCTGAAGATGTGGTCTTAAGGTGGCAAGACAAAGGGTACCTGGGCAGATCCAAAATACCACAAGGCCTGGATGTCCTGGTGCAAGACCAGGCAGCGTGTCAGATGGTCCCGGTCTCCTGTCACCACATTCACCAGACCAGCTGGGAACAGGGTAGCCATATCCTAGTGGGTGAGAAGGGGAGGCCCAGGGTTGGAAGGCAAGGAGTGAGAGACCCCAGGGCAGTGGTGGCAGGGGAAGGGGTGAGCATGTGGGACATGGTTAGGGGGCTCCTCCAAGGAATGGGGTTGGGGTCTTGGACTTGCGAAGGCTTGGGGTCTGGAGGGAATGGTTATTGGGTCTATGAGGGGTGAGGGGCTGGGGTTACCCAAGGTTAGCAGGGGGTGGAGTACAAGCCAAACTCCCAGCAGGTGGTGTGGCACCTTCCCCTCCCCCACCCATCTGCCCGCCCCAGGGGCTGCTGGGAGCAGCAGGCAGGAAGGTGATAGTACCTGGCAGACCTCCAGGGCAGGCAGGGGGCAGGCCCCACTGGGCACCACGACTAGGGTGTTGCCATAGGCAAGGGCAGCAGCCAGCAGGGACACAAAGGCGAGCAGAGGCCACTCATCCGGGCACACGATGGCCAGCACGCCAAGAGGCTCCTGCAGCCGCAGCACCGGGCCTCGCAGCCCTGCAGCCTGAAGACCAGGCGGGAAGTCAAAGGCAGATTCAGCAGGGCCTCCTCCATCCCCTGCCCCTTTCATCCCTATCTCTGCTTCTGCATATACCACAAGTAAAAAAAAAAAAAAAAAAAAAAAAAAAAAAAAAAAAAACCACAAAAAACCAGGGGAGGGTTCAGACTGCCTGCATTCAAATCCCAGCTCCACCACTCACCAGCTGTGTGACCTTGGGCACATTAGTTAACCTCCCTGGGCCTTAGCTTCCCATCTTTTTTTTTTGAAGGATCAAAAAGAATTTCAAAGCTGGCTAATTAGGAGAATTATTATTTTTTTATCTGATTTAAAATTTTTTTTTTATTGCACTTTAGATGGTTTACAGAGCAAACTAGCTTCTCATTAAACAATTAACACACATATTGTTTTGTGACATTGGTTGCCAACCCCTCAACATGTCAACACTCTCCTCGACCATATGTTCCCTATTACTAGCCTCCCCACCCCCGCCTTCTCTTCTTGCCCCTGGGCTGGTGTGCTTATTTATTTAGTCTTGTTTTGTTTCATGGGCCTGTTTAATCTTTGGCTAAAGAGTGAACCGCAGGAATGACTTCATTACTGGGCTAAAATGGTGTGCGGGGGCCATATTCTCGGGGTTTCTCCAGTCTCTGTCAGGCCACTAAGTCTGGGCTTTTTTTGAGTTAGAATTTTGTTCTACATTTTTCTCCAGCTCTGTCTGTGACCCTCTATTGAGATCCCTGTTAGAGCAGTCAGTGGTGGTAGCTGGGCACCATCTAGTTGTGCTGGACTCAGTCTGGTGGAGGCCGTGGTAGTTGTGGTCCATTAGTCCCTTGGAAGGAGAATTTCTTAGGTGTGATCAATAGCATGGCTTTCTCACTCAGATTACAAACCAAATAGAATCACTGTCTCATTTTTATCAGTTGCTATTGCATGTTAACATCAATGCTGAGGAGAGTGAGGCAGTATATGATATAACCTGTTGCTGTTGAGTTGATTCTGACTCATATCTACCCTATAAGACAGAGTAGAACTGCCCCATAGGGCTTCCAAGGCTGTAAATCTTTCTCCCGCGGAGCAGCTGGTGGGTTCAAACCACCGACCTTTTGGTTAGCAGACAAGTGCTTACCCACTGCGCCACCAGGGCTCTTTAGTGTATGATATTCATATATATATAAGCATATACAGCAAAACCTGCAAAATCTGGAAACTGTGTAAGGCAGAAACCTGTCAGAGTAGGAAAACTCAACTATTTCCCACTAAAATAAGCAATAGAAAAGTGCTAAGCCTGCACCCTGTCAAAGGCGGAATACTTGAGACCTGAAAAAAGAAGTCAGTCCCATTGAGTTCCGGCTCTCACAGGTTTTACTCCACATATATGTATACATATATTACATTTTCCACCCAATCCAGTTAAAAACCAAACCAGCTGCCGAGTCGATTCTGACTCCTGGTGACCCCATGTGTGTCAGAGTAGAACTGTGCTCCATAGGGTTTTCAGTGGCTGATTTTTCAGAAGTAGATTGCCAAGCCTTTCTTCCCTCAGCTTCCTAGCTTCAAAATGATGACAACAAGCGTGTCTACTTCCTAAATTTGCTGCAAGAATGAAGAGTTAATGCACTTAGAGGACTCACAACCTGGCCCGTGGGTTGTATGTGTGTATGTTATGGACTAAATTGTGTCCCCCCAAAATATGCTCTAGAATCCTAATGTCACACCTGTGAGTGTAATCCTGTTTGAAAACTGGGTTTTCTTTGCTATGTCAATTAGATCAGACATGAAGAGGGTGGGTTGTAAATCTAATCACTTCTGAGTTATAAAAAGAGCATATTAGACACAGAAGACACACACAGGGGGAAAAGGAAGGCAGACAATGGAGACAGATGCATCTACAAGGATTGCTGGCAGCTACCAGAAGCTGGAAGGAGCCCTGCTGACGCAGTGGTTAAGCACTTGGCTGTAAACCAACATGTCGGCAATATGAACCCACCAGTCACTCTGTGGGAGACAGATGTGGCAATCTGATTCTGTAAAGATTACAGCCTTGGAAATCCTATAAGGGCAGTTCTACTCTATGCTATAGGGTCACTAGGAGTCTGAATCAATGGGTCTGGCAATGGGTTTGGTTGTTTGGTTTGACTGAAAGCTGGAATAGGCAAGGAAGGACCTCATGGAGAGCCACATCTTCAATTGGGCCTTCTGGGCTCCTAAACTGTGAGAAAATAAAACTTCTGTTCATTGAAGTCACCCACTTGTGGTATTTGTGTTACGGCAGCACTAGGTAACTAAGACAATGTGTGTGTGTTTAAAAAAGCTTTATGGAAGTATAACTGACATTCAGGAAACTACACACATTCAAAGAGTATGGGAGACAAAGACCTAGATTTGGCCTTTGTTTTTGGTTCCTGAAAGATCACCCAAAGAAACCCAAACCTACTGCCATCAAGTCGATTCCAACTCATAGTGAACCTGTAGGACAGAGCAGAACTGCCCCATAGGGTTTCCAAGGACATAAATCTTTATGGAAGTGGACTGCCACATCTTTCTCCTGTGGAGGGGCTAGCTGGTTCCGGTGGGTTTGAAGGGCCGACCTTACAGTTGGCAGCAGAACGCTTAACCACTGTGCCACCAGGGCTCTTTGGTCTTGAAAGATAGCCCTTGGAATTCCCCAGCAATTGAGTTGCCTTTATTATGTAAAACATGAGAATGTGTGCAAATGAGTGGGGGCTACACAGACCAACCAGGCAGCTACCCTCAGGAAGGGAGGGAGGCATAATTCAATCATGCTGTCCGTGATTGATTCAATCATGATCATGCCAGGAAAAGATAAAAAGCTTTGAATATGACAGTTCAGGGGGGGCTTCCTGGATTGTGGAGAACACATGCTCTTGGGAGGGTGGCATGTCGCTGGGGACAATGAAAGCCTCCCACCAGGACCCCTCCCAGACCGCACCCTGTGCATCTCTTCCTTTGTATCCTTTCCAATTATAATAAATGGGTAACTAAGTATAGAAACCGTATTCGCCATGAATCCTGTGAGCCATTCCAAGGAACTAACGAACACACAGGGTGGTAGTGAGAGCAGCAGGGGCTGGTGTCTGCCTATTTGGCAGTCTGAAGGACTGAATCCTAATTTGTATGCTCTAACTTAACTCAGGGTGGCTAGGTTAGAGAAAGGCTGTGTGGGCAGTCAATCTGAAGGATAAAGCTCTTCTAACTTGTGACAAAATTATTTTGATTCTCCTGGAATCCAGATTTCTGGGTTCATGGAATTGGGGTGACCTACCCAGGCCATCCACCATTAGATGTCCCTCTGAACCTTAAAGGAATGGGTTTCCTGAAGTCACCTTCAGGTCAAACAATAGCATAATAAGCAGCTTAGCTGGGATCGTTTTACCTTAGACATTGGGTTCTTTTGGAAAATTATCTATGTTCAGCCAGCTTAGAGAAGCAGGAACTAGAGGGTCTGACTAGAGGCTGTGTTTTAGAATGTATGGCAGGTCCTTGGTGATACTGTTTCTGTACACTTGCGGTGTAATGAATTGATTTTGTGTGGCCTTTCTAGCCATGGTCTTGTAAATCCCACCCAAGTGACTGGGTGGGACTGTGTGATAGGGTAATCGTAGCCTACCAAAGGGATTGGTCAGTTTTGCCATCACACTGGGCTTGAAACGAGCCACCCCAGAGGCAGGTAAGAGAGGAACCCACCACCACCAAGGAAGAACAGCCAGGAGCCAGCACATCCTTTGGACCTGGGATCCCTGCACTGAGAAGCTCCTGGAAGCAGGAGACTGACAGAGAGAGAGAGCTGTAACCCTGAAGATGGTGAGAAGTGGTGGCAGAAAAGACCCAGCAAGAGAGACCCAGCAGCAGAGGATCACACAGTGGGCTTTCTGGCCCATGGAGAGAAAAAGCTGAGTGCCTTTGGGCAGAGGCTGAGGGACAGGCCAGGGAGATGCATGCCTGTGAGCACAACTGAGAAGAGGCTGTCCTGATGGAAGAACTGTATCCTGAGTGTTCCTGAACCTGAACTGTAGCCTGTTACTTCCCTAATAAACCCCATAATCATGAGTATGGTCTGTGAGTTCTGTGTGGCCAGTACAATGAATTATTGAAACCAGCAGAGAAGTAGAGAGTGTCGTGGGAGGGATGGTTTGTGTCAAGACTGGTAAAGATGGCGGAGAGAGTAGGCAAGTCTGACTTCCACCTCCTAGGAATTAGCCTTGGGCTGTTAACCTTGATTCTCCTTCCCCCTTGTGAAGTTAGAGGTCAGACACTGTCCCCAGGGTTTTTTTTTTTTTTTTTACAGTTGGTGTCAGAAGTGGGATCCACTGCAATGGCTCCAGCCTCATGAAAGCATGGGACTTTAAAAGGGAAAGAACAAAGATGGTTACTTTGGTTGTTGTTACCCGTAATGGCTGAAAAGCTGCAGCTGATGTGGCCTGGGGGCCAAAGCCAGGCCAGATAAGCAGGATGATTGATAGAAGGCCAGGGTCGTCTGGTTCCACCTAATCAGAGGCTCAAGGCCATATGCATATGAATAGGAAGATAGTTAAGGTGTAACCTGTTACCGTCAAGTCAATTCTGACTCATAGCGACCCTACAGGACAGAGTAGAACTGCCCCATAGAGTTTCCAAGGAGCACCTGGTGGATTTGAACTGCTGACCTTTTGGTTAGCGGCCGTTACTCTTAACCACTACACCACCAGGGTTTCCAGTTAAGATGTCCAGAAGACTAAACTGGAATGTTTTGAAAAGGGTTATGTGTTTAGAATTATGTGTTTAATTGAATGTACTATGGACATTGAATGTTTCTTCTACCTTGTGCTGTAAAGCAAACCTAAATGTATAGTAGAAATGAATATTGGGTATTATAGATTACAGAGAGCGTGTAACTCTGCCTTCAGCCAATACTTGATTGGATATGCTGAAAGGGGAAGTAGGATTTGCCTGAGGGAAACACAAGCTGTTGGTTTGAATGCAGTAGTCCTGTGAATAGAGTGGGGGCCTTAGGTCGGAAACCTAAGACCCACTCAGATTTTGTATTTGGAAAGACATGCAAAACCACCCAGAACTGCTTAGAGAACTGGAGATTTGTATTTGAAGGCAGGGTCTGCAGAAGGAAAAAAGAACTCCAGGGTTTGACTAGAGGCTGTGTTTTAAGAATGTATGGCATGTCCTTGGTGATTGTGTTTCTGTAACCTCCAGACCCTGAAACCCTGCCCTGTGCTTTGATGTTATCTCCTGATAAATTAACATAACACTGATATACAACCTGATTTCACTGCCCCTCTTCTACTGAGCACCTTCCGGAATACTTTCTGTTCTGATGCTGCCAGATTCGAATTGTATCTACTCACAGTAAATATATTCTGTTACACTAATTTTTGGTGTTTCTCTGTGCATTTAGGTTTTGACATTTGTGAGCTCCAAGTCAGCTCTGGATGGCTGGAGGTTGGAGAGACTGCCAGTGGGGCAGCCAGCAGCAAGGACAATGAAGATGTGGGAGGGTGAGGACCAGACTCACTTCCAGGTGGGAACTGGATTCATGCTGATTCTTACCATGCAGTTAGCAATAAAAACCCACTGCTGTCAAGTCAATTCCGACTCATAGTGACTCTACAGGACAGGGTAGAATGGTCCTATAGGATTCCCAAGGCTGTAATCTTTATGGAAGCAGATTACCACCTCTTTCTCCTGTGAAGCAGCTGGGGTGTTCATACCTCTGACCTTTCCGTTAGTAGCCAAGCACTACTAGGTCTCCTTTCAAGTCAGCAATAAAGATGGGATTTATTAGTGCAGCATACAATCTGAAAGTTCTGACATATGCATACACTCATGAAAACATCACCAAAATCAAGATAATTGTTATGGATTGAACTGTGTCCCCTCTCCCCCAAAAAGATATGTCAAAGTCCTAACGCCAGTAGCTGTGAATGTGACCTTGTTTGGGAAATAGGGCCTTTCATTTAAAATATTATCGTTAAGTCATACTAGAGTAGGGTGGGTCTTAATCCTAATCCCTTCTGAGGTGTGTCTTATAAAAGGGGGAGAACACACACAGAAACAGTCATGGGGGAAAACGGACCCCATGTGAAAATACATCTATACGTAAAGGAACACCAAGGATTGCTGGCACTCACCAGAAACTGGAAGAGAGTCATGCAGCAGTTCTTTTCTTAGAACCCTCAGAAGGAATTGACATGGCTGATACCCTGATTTGGACTTCTGCCCTTCAGAACTATGAGATCATCCGTTTCTGTTCTTTAAAGCCACCCACTTTGTGGTATTTTGTTACAGCAGCACTAGGATACTAAGACTTCAGTCCCCAAAATTTCCTTATGCCCTTCCCTCCTGCCTCTTTCTGAACTCTCTCTGGCCTCTGGCAACCACTGACCTGCTTCCTCTCATTACAGATTAGTTTGCATTTTTTAGAATTTTATATACCATATTTTTATGCAAATCACGTGCCTTCCGTTTGTTTGCCAGCTGCCCGCCCCGTGAGGTATTTTTGTAAGCGTGCTATGCTAATTTTTTTTAATAACAACGTGTAAAAAAATTGGCATAGTGGTGCTTATGAAAATACCTCACTAGGGGAGGGTGCGGCTGGCAGATAAACATAGAAGGCTTGTGTTATTTTCGTAAAATACGGCATATGGAGTCATTATAGCAAGTACTCTTTCGTTCTTGCTTCTTCACTCAGCGTAATTATTTTGAGATTCATCCACATTGTACCATATTCACTCCTTTTTATTGCTGAGTAGGATTCCAATCTATGGATGCACCACATTTTGTTTATCTATTAACCTTTTGACAGACATTTGGGTTGTTTCTAGTTCTTGGCTATGATGAATAATGCTGCTATGAATGTTTGTGTACAAGTCTTCGTATAGACATGTGCTTTCATTTTTCTTGGGTAAATTCTTAGGATTCCATTTCTCTTGGGTAAATTCCTAGGAATCATGGCCAAGTCAGATGGTAAAAGTTGGTTTAACTTTTTAAGAAAACACCAAACTCTTTTCCATAAAATATGTTGTACCATTTTACATTCCCACCAGCAGTGTATGAGAGTTCCAGTTCCTCCACATCCTCACCAACACTTGGTATGGTCAGTCTTTTAAATTTTAGCTGTCCTAATGGTGTGAGGAGTCCTTGGCTGGTGCAAACAGTTAACATGCTCAGATGCTCACTGAAAGGTTGGAGGTTCAAGCCCACCCAAAGGTACCTTGGAAGAAAGGCCTGGGGATCTACTTCCAAAAAGTCAGCCCAAAATCCTATGGAGCACAGTCCCCTCAGACACACATAGGGTTGCCACGAGTTGGAATCGACTTGACAGAAACAGGGTAGTGGGTGTGAAGTAATATCTCAATGTGGTTTTAATTTCCATTTCCCTAGTAACTAATGAACGGGCTCAAACATATCATACATCCTGAAGATGGTGAAAGATAGGACAACTTTCTGTTCTGTGATACCTAAGGCCGCTATGATGACTCGATGGCAAGTAACAACAACAATAACTAATGATGCTGAGAATCTTTTCATGTGCTTATAGGTCTTCCTTAGGGAACATTTCTTTTTATTTCGTGACTGTATGTCCAGCACTAAGAGCTTTACTGGAGTCCCTGGGTGGTGCAAATGGTCAAGTGCTCAACTACTAGCCGAAAGGTTGGTGGTTCAAAGCCACTCAGAGGTGCTTTGGAAGACAGGCCTGGTGAAAGGTCACAGCCTTGAAAACCCTATGGAGCAGTTCTACTCTGTAACAAATGGAATTGCCACGAGTTGAAATCAACTCCACAGCAACTAACAGACTTCATGACTCTAGCAGGTCAGTACAATTGTGTAACTGTATACCATTTACAGAGAAGGACACAGAGGCCTAGGTCCAGTGACTTTCTAGCCTTCTCTTATGTTTTTATTATCACTATACCTGAGTACTTCTCAGGCCACTGCCTCAGTTGCTGAATCCTCATGCTTTCTTCACTGGGCCCACTATACATTTCTCATCAACCCAGTATGTATATTTAGTTGCCTATTATGAAAATAAGAGCCCTGGTGGTGCAGTGGTTAAGTGCTCAGCTGCTAACCGAAAGGGCAGTGGTTTGAACTCACCAGCTGCTGCGCAGGAAAAAGACGTGACAGTCGGCTTCTGTAACGATTTACAGCCTTGAAAACCCTATGGGGGCAGTTCTACTCTGTCCTATAGGGTTGCTATGAGTCAGAATTGACTCAACAGCAACGGGTTTGGATTGGTTTATTATGAATATAACCAAAAGTCACACCAAGCAATACTCTGTAATGCACTCTGTACTTTCTATCCTATTTTCTTTCATTAAATTGAAAAAAAAAAAATCATGATTACAACCCACTAAATTAATTTTAAGAAGCCCTGGTGGCACAGTGGTTAAGCACTAGGCTGCTAACCGAAAGGGTCAGCGATTCGAACTGCAGTCTGCTGCTGTAAAGATTTTTAACCTTGGAAACCCTATGGGGGCAGTTTCTGACCTGTCCTGTAGGGTTGCTATAACTCAGAATCCACTCCACAGCAGTGGGTAGTGGGGTAAATTAATTTTATGGTCCAGTAAGGAGCCCTGGTGGTGCAGTGGTTAAACACTCGGCTACTAACTGAAAGGTTGGCGGTTCAAACCCACCCAGGAGTTCCACAGGAGAAAGACCTGGAGATCTGCTTCTGTAAAGATGACAGCCAAGAAAACCCTATCAGGGCAATTCTACTTTATCACACGGGGTCGCTATGAGTCGGAATTGACTCACAACAACAACAACAGATCACTAACCAAAATGTGGAAAACCTTACTCTGAGATAGGCCGTATACCCATTTTACAGATGAGAAAACAGGTTCCTAGGCAAAACCACTTGCTAATGATCATGCAGCTGAGGATGAGGGGTGGAGCTGGGTCTGGACCCCAGGCCTGTCTAATTCCAGAGCCCTTGCTATGGCTACGTGCAAGACCACCCTGCCCTGTTTGTCTGCCCAAAGACCCCTCTCACCTGCAGGGTGTGGCCCTGGGCCTGGAGGGCCCCCCAAGCCCGAAGCCGCCCCACGCTCAACTCCACCTCCACCTTAGCAGTCTTGAGCTCCACTCCCTGTCTCTCCAGCCTCGCGGCCAGGGTGGACTCCCGGCGCTCCAGAGCAGCCGCCAGGGCCCATAGCAGAGCCGCCCGGGCTGCTGGCGACTGGCCCACCCAACTGTGGGCAGACGGTACACATGGGGGGTCAGCATCCTGGTCCTGGCTCTTCCCGGGTGCCCACCTCTGTCCACAGCCCCTACTCTGGGAGTCTAAGCTCCACGGCCAGATCCCACCCACTGCCCCTCAGCCCTTGGGGTCCACAACCCATATGCCATCAGCCCCCACCCTGGGAGCTCAGCACCACAGTCCATCAGTACTTGGGGGTCCCAGCTACCTTCTCTGCCACCCCATGACCCCGGGCTTTCCTGTGTGACCCCACTTACCCAGGGGTGGCCTGGTGAGCGGCCTCCACAGCGCCTCGGATATCTTTGGCTCCGCCCTCAGCCACGTAGCCATGGATGTTGCCATAGGAATCCCAGATGGGCCTAGAGCTCCGGGCTCCTGGAGCCTGGAAACGGCCCCCTACAAAGAGCCCGTAAGGAGGCAATGGCCTGGGGTGGGACAAGGGGTGAGGGTGGGTCCTGGGGTCGGGGTCTGCTTAAACCCCATGCTCCCACATTGGATGGACCACCCCAGCTCCCATGAGCCTCTGCAGGACTCCAAACTCCTGATCCTGTGAGCCTCTGGGGTACCCCAAACTCTTGCTCCCATGAGCCTCTGGGGAACCCCAGGCTCCTGCTCCCAGGAGCTTCTGTGCAGATATGCATTTAGGAGAGCTGAGACTCCTATCAGGCCTCAGAGAGGTGTGAGGGCATAAGCCCCAGAGGCAATACCTGGCAGGACCTGGGATCCCACCAACATGGCTCTAACGAACCTCACTCCAACCCACTGGGGAGCCAGACGCAACTTCCCTTCACCCCTCCAATACCCCCAGACCAGCTGGTCCCTGGGAATTGCAGGCCCTGGAACAGCTCACCTGGGCCCCGTTTCAGGCCCAGCTGGTAGGGTTGAGGGGATAGCAAGGCCAAAGGTGTCATAGTTCAGACTCTCGGAAAGGTAGGGCAGCCGGGCAGGGGTTGTTGAGGGCCGCAGATACTCATAGAAGCCCTGTGAAGGGGACAGTGTCAAGAGGACATGGGTGGACATGAGGGGAGGGCAACGGGAGTGCACTCACATCTGGGCCCCCATGCCAGGAAGAGCCGCTCTCCTTGCAGCCACCTATGGGCACTGCAGGGTCGCTGAGGCCATGGGCATTGATCCAGACTGTGCCCACCTGAAGCCTGCAGGAGAGACAGAGCCATAAGAGAGAAAAGGAAAGTGGGAGTGGGACAGAGACCCAGAGAGGGAGATGGGGACAGAGACCTGGGGGAGGGGACAAGGACCCAGAGAGAGAGGGGGACAGAGAGCCAGAAAGAGAGGGACAGGGACCCAGAGAGAGGGGGACAGAGAGCCAGAGAGAGAGATGGAGACCAAGGGAGAGAGGGGAGGATAGAGACCCAGAGAGACAAGAGTCCTTAAGAAAGAGAGAGGTCAAAGCTCAGGCCATCCAGGTAGCCATCTGTGCCCCCGTGGGAGCTGACTGACCTGTAGCCCAGCTCCAGTGCCTGCCCCAGCCTCTCGCTCCACACACTGGCGCTGCCTCCCCGGGGCGTCCCGTTGGCCACGGCCAGGGCTTCCTTGGCTGTGCGGAACGGGGAGGCCACGACTAGAGGCCATGGCACCTGGGAGGGGGAACAGGGGTGCTCAGGCGGGATCCACAGGCCCCTGAGATCAGGAGGAATTGCCGCCCCATGGGCTTTTGGAGGGTCTTTGCTGCTGCCCACATATGGCTGAGAATGGAATAAGATCTCCCACCCTAAAGAGCTCACCTCTGCCTGGGCACATGGGGCGGCTGGGGGCAGGTTGGAGATTAAGGTCGGGGGAAAGAATGGGTTCTCTGTGGGTACATCGCCAGCTTGGAACACCTGGGGAGAAAGAGAACCAGGTCTAGAAGTCTCTCTCCAGCTTCCTCCTTCCTCAGGCTCAGAACCAGGAGCCCCTCCTCCCTTATACCCATGAGTCCAAACTCCAGCTTCCTCCTCCCTCAGACCCAGGAGTCCGCGCCCCCTGGCCTACTTGTGCGCCCTGGCTCTGGGCCTCGTGAACATAGCACTGGGCCAGGTCATGTGCGGCAGCCCCTCGGGCCCCCATGTCCACGGCCCCGTCCAGCCCTCGGCCAGCCCGCAGCTGCCTCATCCGCGCCTGGAGATGCCTCATGGTCTTGTCCCACACAGACTCCTGGATGAGGAGCCTGAGGCCCCCCTGTTAAGAAAAGGGGTGTCAGGGTGGGCAAACTCGGGGCCCAGGTAGGGGATACAGCACCCCACAGAGGGCTGAGACTCGGGGACATCCTCACACAGAGTGGAAGGAGCACGTCTGAAGAGGGGCATGGAGAAGGGGCCAAAGACCCCAGAGATTGTCAGAGGCCCCAAACCCGGTGCTGGGTGTGGAGTCACAGAAACTTGGAGATTTGCAGAGTGAAGATGGTGTTTGGAAAACTAGGGACCCGGACACTCAGAAAAAAGAACTCTTACAGAAAAGGGAGAAGCCCTGGTGGCATAGTAGTTAAGCGTTTGGCTGCTAACCAAAAGGTTGGCAGTTTGAATCCACCAGATGCTCCTTGGAAACCCTACGGGGCAGTTCTGCTCTGTGCTATAAGGTGGCTATGAGTCAGAATTAACTCGACAGCAATGGGTTGGTTGGACAGAACAAGGGACAAGGAGACCCAGGCTGTCTGAGCTCAGGGACATAGAGATTCAGGAAGCTGAGGTGATAACTCTCTGTTGCTGTTGCTGTGCCCTTGAGTTGATTCCAACACATAGGGACCCCACATGACAGAGCAGAACCACCCCACAGGATTTCCTAGGGTGTAATCTTTACAGGAGCAGATTGCCAAGTCTTTCTCCCACAGAGTGGATAGCAGGTTTGAACCACTGACCTTTTGGTTAGCAGCCAAGTACTTAACCACTGAGCCCCCAGGGCTCCTTGAGTCTCTGTTAAGGGTGATGAAAAAATTTGGAAAAGGACAGCAGTGATGGTTGCACAACATGGTGAATGTAATTCACATCACTGAATTATACACGTAAAAATAGATGAAATGGCAAGTGTTATATATATTTCACCACAATTAAAAAAAATAAGAAGAAAGTCAAGGTGATGAGGGGTCTTGGAGATTCTGTGGTGTAAAGAGAATTTGGGGACAGGAAGAAGGGAAAATTAAAATGCACGGAGACACAGGCCCCAATGTCTGGAGACAGACCCCCAGACAGGGCTTCGAGAACCCAGAAGTTATACGTAAGAATCACCTGGGGATCTCATTAAACTGTAGATTCTGATTCAATTATCTGGGGTGGAAATGCAAATTCCCAGTAGGGGTTCGAACTGGAACGAATGGGTTCGAAGCCCTGCTCCCAGATGTGGGGGGCATGGCAGATCTCACCAGGCTGCGGTCTGACCAGGCTGCGTCCACGATGCCCTCCATGGCTGAATCCACGTCTGCTGTGTCTGTCAGCAACAGCAGTGACTCTGACCCCAGTGCCAGGGCCAGCTCAGCACCACCACCTGCCAGGGTCTGCCGGAGGGAACGTCCTTCCTGTGGGATCCCCGGGGGTTCAGCTGGGGTAGCAGCCTCTCATCCCAGGCCATGCCCACCCCAGTTCCAGCCCTGAAGTTACCTCAACTGCTCCACAGAAGGCCACCTTCTGGACTCCAGGCTGGGAGGCCAAGACGGGCCCCAGGGAAACAGGGCCACTGAGCACGTTGAGGATTCCTGGGAAGGAACCTAACTCGCCTGCCAGCTGAGCCAGGAGGAGGGGTGTTGGGGAGGCCGGGGGCACAAGGGCCACCACAGTGCAGCCTGCGGGAGGGGGTAGGTCAAGACTCTGGAGTCCAGGCCCACAGCCCTGCCCCTCTCACACCTAGGAGTCCCTGCCCCCTGGCCCCCTCCTCCCTCAGACCCAGGAGTCCAGATCCCCAGCCCCCTCCTCCCTCAGACCCAGGAGTGTAGGCCCCCAGCCCTCTCCTCCCTCCCTCCCTCCCAGGAGTCCAGGTCCCCAGCTCCCTCCTCCCTCAGACCTAGGAATCTAGGCCCCCAGCCCTCTCCTCCCCAAGACTCAGGGGTCCAGGCCCCCAACCCATCACTTACCCATAGCTAGGGCAGGGCAAATCCTCCACATCATCTCAAGGAAGGAGAATGTGGCTGGCAGAATGAGGCCAACTACCCCTGCAAGAGAACCAGATGGGACTGGGGCTGGCCCTCCTGGGACATGGAGGATGAGGGGCTGGGGGCCGGGACTCCTGGTTCTCACCCACAGGCTCCCAGCCAGCCAGAGCCTTCTCCTGGGTGTGTGCCTGGCCTGCGTGGTACTGGAGCAGCTGCTGGGCCAGTGGGACCTCCCTGTCTCGGATCTCTCGAACAGCCCGCCCAGTAGCCAGGGACTCCAGGGTCCATAGCAGCCGCTGGTGCTTCTGGATCATCTTGGCCAGTCTGTAGTGAGAGCAGGGGAATGGCCATTTCACAACACCCCTCAGCCTTACACCACATCATCTGTAATGCACCCAATGTCCCAGGACTACAATTTCCATGAGTCCTTGGGGCATCAACCAGCATTTTCCAGGGGCAGAAGGCTCCAGAGATTTGTGGGATTTACAGTCCAACAAGGAGTCCCTGGTAGTGCAAACGGTTAACATGCTTGGCTGCTAACGAAAAGGCTGGTGGTTCAAGTCCACCCAGTGGTACCTTGGAGGAAAGGCCTGGTGATCTATTTCCGAAAGATGAGCCACCAAAAACCCTATGGAGCACAGTTCTACTCTGACACACATGGGGTCACCATGAGTCGGAGTCAACTCTATGGCAACTGGTAAAATCCGGGAAGCACTCAAAACCTCAGGATGTTGTATAAAGGTCGCAGTCACCTGTAAACCCCCTGAAATGCTGGGAAATTGGTTCTTATTCCCAAGAGTGTGCTGGGAAATGAGCTTTGGGCTCCACCAGCCCCAGTGAACCCCAAGGACATTCTGGGTGTCTTAGGCTGGGTTCTCTAGAGAAGCAAAACCAGTGAAGCGTGTATATATATTTATATATAGCTCTATCTCAAGGAAATGGTCCACGTGACTGTAGAGGCTGGCAAGTCCCAAGTCCATGGGTCAGGGGTCAGGCTGGAGGCTTCTCCTGACTCATGTAGCTGCAGGGGCTGATGATGGAGATCGACGTCAGACAGCAGACAGCTGGCTCATGGGCCGCAGAGGCTGATGAATCCCAAGATCCACAGGCAATATGGCAGGCTGTTACCTCAAGTCCCAAAACCAGAGGTCAGATGGTGACAAGCCAGATGCAGGATCCAGAGTGAGCAAAAACCAGGGAGCTTTGCCAGAACTTCCATAAATACTGGATGCAGGCCACACCCCTGAGGAAACTCCTCTTACAACTGATTGGCTGATCACATCAGATTACGTCATGGAGGTGATTACATGATATTACAAAATGGAGGATAACTATATCATTACATAACTGCCAAATCACATCATTACATAATTGCCAAACCACTGAGAATCAGGGCCCAGACAAGCTGACACACAACCTTAACTGGGAAATAGAACTTTGCCAGTGGAAAGTGGGCAATGATTTTTTTGGCTACTGAAGTCCCAAAGGCAAGCTGGGAATATGAGCCTTGCTGTGGTTGCCATCAAATTGGCTCTGACTCATGACAACCTCATGTATGACAGAAATGTTGCCTGGTCCTGTGCCATCTACATGATCGTTGATATGCTTGCATCCACTGTTGCAGCCACTGCGTATTTTGAGTACCTTCCAACCTAGGGGGCTCATCTTCCAGCACTGCATTGGACTGTATTCTGTTGTGATCCATAAGGTTTTCATTCGCTAATTTTCAGAAGTAGATAACCAAGCCTTTCTTCGTAGTCTGTCTTAGACGCGAAGCTCCACTGAAACCTGTCCATCATGGGTGACCATGCTGATGTTTGAAATACTGGTGGCATAGCCTCCAACACGAAAGACACCAGTCTGACAAACTGGCTGCCCATTAATTCAGTGGGAAGTAGAGTCTTTTTTCCACAGCTCCAAGTGGATGCTGCGGGATGAGTTCTTTCCCCACCTCCTGGGGGCCACACCTGGACTGTCTCACCTGGTCAGGTGCTGGGCCCGAAGGGCCCCAGTGAGGCTGCTCCAGTTCTCAAAGGCCGCCTTGGCTACCTCCACGGCTACGGCCACATCCTCGGCCTGTGCCTGGAGGCAACTGGCCAAACTCTCTCCTGGGGAGAAAAGTGGAAGACCCAGATGGGAGGACAGAGGGGGAGCCCAGGTCACAGCTGGGGTGGGGGTCTGAGATTTCCTGAGCTTGAGAGTGGCCCAAAGCAGAGAAGTTGGTCCCCAGCCCCCTTTTGGACCTGTTTTATTGTCTGACAAATGGGATGATAATTACTAGTCACTGCTGACTGCCTCCTATGGGAAAGGCCGGGATTTATTAGATTGTGACTTCAAAAAGCCTCTACGGGGACTTGGGACTGTGATTAGGGTGACTGTGATCAGGAGGAACCCCAAATCTCTGCCTCCTCCCACCACTGTCTGCTCCCTGACCTCTGAGGTCCAAGCAAAGAGAATGAGGTGTCGCTGGTGGACACAGCTGAAGGGCACACACCTCCCCCTCCCCTAACGACTGGGCGGCCCCCCTACCTGTGATGGGATCCTGCCAAGGCACGGAACTCCTGTGTTCTGGTTTCAGCCACTTCCCATTTATGTAGTGACCCAAGTGTCGGTCCTGGGTGTCCAGCCAGGCCTGGGGAGATGCATACAGTTTGGAAAGCTTGGAGCGGGTTGTACTCGGGGAGGCAGCTGGGGTGACCCAACCCCTATCCAGCATCCTCCAGTTACGTTTTTGTTGGTGTGTGGTTAAACACCAAAACCAAACCAAACCTGCTGCTATACAGTCAATTCTGACTCATAGCGACCCTAAAGAACAGAGTAGAACTGCCCCATCGAGTTTCCAAGGAGCGGCTGGCGGATTTGAACTGCTGACTTTTTGGTTAGCAGCTGAGCTCTTAAGCGCTGTGCCACCAGAGCTCCGTGGATAAACACACGTGATGTATAATTCGCCATTGTAACCACTGTAAGGAGTCCAATTGGGTGGCATCTAGTACGTTCACCACTCTCTAATTCCAGTACACTTCCATTATCACAAATGATAACCTCGTACCCAGGAAGTAGTCATTCCCTGTCTTATTATCTAGTGCTGCTATAACAGAAAAACCACAAGTGGGTGGCTTTAACAAACAGAAATTTATTTTCTCACAGTTTAAGAGGCTAGAAGTCTGAATTCAGGGCGCTTCCTCCAGGGGAAGGCTTTCTCTCTCTGTCGGCTCTTGGGGAAGGTCCTTCCTTGACTCTTCTGAGCTACTGCTCCTGCTTCATGTGTCCTGGCATCTCTCTTCACCCATCTCTCTCTCTCTGCTCCTTTGTTTAATCTCTTTTCATATCTCGAAAGAGACTGACTCAAGACACACCCTACACTAATCCTGTCTCATTAACATAGCAAAGACAACGCATTCCCAAATGGGATTATAACCACAGGCATACAGGTTAAGATTTACAACACATATTTTGGGGGGACATAATTCAATCCATAGGAAGCCCTGGTGGCACAGTGGTTAAGTGCTTGGCGGCTAACCAGAAGATCAGTAGTTCAAACCTACCCGCCCCCCTCCGCGGGAGAAAGATGTGGCAGTCTGCTTTCATAAAGATTTACAGCCTTGGACACCTTATGGGGCAGTTCTACTCTGTCCTATAGGGTCGCTATGAGTCGCAATCAACTCAACAGAGACTCAAACGGTTTCGGTTTGGTTTAATTCAACCCATAACACTCTCCATTTCCCCCTCCCTCAGCCCCTGGCAATCACTAATTGCTTTCTGTCTCTACGGATTTGCCTATTCTGGACATTTCATGAGTTGGAATCGACTCACGGCAATAGGTTTGGGTGGGACACTTCATATACGTGGAATTGTACAATGTATGGACTTTTGTGTCTGGCTTCCTTCACTCAGCAGCAAATTTTCAAGGTTCATAGCAGCACATTTTCAAGGTTCATTCACTTGTAGCCTGTATCAAAACATTCCTTTTTATGGCTGAATAATATTCCATTGTATGGACATGCATTTTGTTAGTCCATTCATCAATTGATGGACATTTGTTTGTTTCTACCTTTTGGCTACCATGTTATGTTGCTGTTAGGTGCCATCGAGTTCATTCTGAATCACAGCAACCCTATGTGATAGAGTAGAAATGTCCCATAGGGTTTCCTAGGCTGTAATCGTCACACAAGCAGATCTCCAGGTTTTTCTCCCACAGAGCCGCTGGGTGGGTTTGAATGGCCAACCTTTCAGTTAGCAGCTGAGTGCTTAACTGTTTGTGTCACTAGGGTTCCTTACAATAATGCTACATATAATAATATAAATAACGCTATGAACGTTTACATACAAGTATGTGCTTGAGTCCTGCCTTCAATCCTTTTGGGTCTATACTTAGTGGCTCAAATAATTAAGCACTCGGCTACTAGCTGAAAGGATGGCAGTTTGAACCTACCCAGAGATGCCTCAGAAGACAGATCTGGTGATCTGCTTCCTAAAGATCACAGCCTTGAAAACCCTATTGAGCACAGTTCTACTCTGCATACACGGGGTTGCCATGAGTCAGAAATGACTCGATGTCAACTAACAACAGTGTAATTCTATGTTTAACATCCCCATGATTGGTTGTGGCTTAGACTATTGTTACCCACAGGGTTTTATTGGCTCATTTTTGGAAGTAGATTGCCAGGCCTTTCTTCCTAATCTATCTTAGTCTGAGAGCTCTGCTGAAACCTATTCAGCATCATAGCAACACGCAAGCCTCCACTGACAGACAGGTGGTGGCTGTGGCTATGCATGAGGTGAATTGGCCAGGAATCGAACCAGGGTCTCCCACATGGAAGGTGAGAATTCTACCACTAAACCACCACTGACCCCTACTACTGAAGTTCTTGCTATTAATTTTATTGCCTCTCACTCTCCATGTCTGCCCCTTATTCCTTTCTTTTCCCTGTTGCAAAATCCAAGGCACACTTCTCACTTCTTCCTCCTATAAACGCCCTCTCCTCTTAACATCCCCCTTGCCTATGTTGATGCTGCATCCCCTAATTTTTCTCTTACTCTGCTTACTGGTCCTTCTCACTTTTCTTTCAACTAAAATGGTCACCCAGAAGAGAAAGACATATTTTTTAAATAGTTGGGGATATTTGAACTTCAACTGGGTACTAAAACCAGTAAACCAGTTACTGTTGAGTCGACTCTGACTCATGTTGACTCCATGTGCATCAGAGTAGAACTGTGCTCCATAGGCTTTTCAGTGGCTGACATTTCCAAAGTAAGTCACCAGGCCTTTCTTCCAAGGCACCTCTGGGTTGACTCGAACCTCCAAACTTTCAGTTAGCAGTTGAGTGCGTTAACCATTTGCACCACCCAGGAATGGGTGTTAGATGATATTAAAAAATGGCTGTGCACGTTGTTAAGGGTGATAATGGCATTGTTATGTAACAAAACGGGTCCTTATCTGTTAGCAATGAAGATTCAAATATTTACTGGAAAAACAACGTGACATCTGGGATTTGTTTAAAATACTCCAGAAAAAAAGAAAAAATTAGAGGGAAACAACATTGGATTGTTGATTATTTCTGAAGCTGAGTGATGGATAGATGGGAGTTCATAAAATTAAACACTCTGTGGAAGTTCAGAAATTTCCAAAAAAGAGAAAAACAACCCGTAAAGAACACCCACAGGGTCACCCCAGGTCATCTAAGTTTCAGAAGTGAGCTCAGTGGAGACTGGGAGATACAACGTGTTTGAAAAGACAGCCACTATTGGAACCAGATGATTTTTGTCTGGGAATGTGAGCCAAAGGTCACCAAATTTTGGGATTTTATTTTCAAGAGATGCTGGAATCCCGGATGTTTACTTGGAATTAGTTGTTCACTAAATCATGTCTTAAAAAATGAAGTTGAGGCCAAGGAAAACATGTTTGTTGGTTGAGTCTAGTAAGGTTGGGGCCTTTGGTTAAGGGGTGGGTGGGAAACATGGGTTCTGGAATCAAGGGCTCTGGAATCCAATGGCTCCAGAACCTGAGGGCTCAGGTTAAAATCTCAGCTTTACCTTTGTGTTGACTGTGGGCAAGTGACTGTATCTCTTCAAGCCTCTGTTTGTTCTTGTTGTTGTTAGTTACTGTTGAATGATTCTGATTCATGGCAACCTCAAGTGTGTAGAGTAAGAACTGCTCCACGGGGTTTTCAAGACTGTGACCTTTCAGAAGCAGAGTATCTGGCCTTACTTCCGAGGCACCTCTGGGTAGGTTTAAACCACCAGTGTTTCAGTTAGTAGTCTAGCGCTTAACCATTTGCACCACCCGGGGACTCCAAGTCTCTGCTATCACTAAAATAATGACAATCACAGTATGTACCTTTTAAAGTTGTACAGGAGATTACATGAGATCAAATTAGCACACAGCCTGACACATACAAAGCACCCCATAAATATAGCTATTATCACATTAGGAGTCCCTGGGTGGTGTGAACCATTAACATGCTCTGGTGTGATGGATGGCCTTTGTGTGGACTTTCTAGCCATGGTCTTATAACTCCTACCCAGGTGACTGGGCGGGACTATGCAGATATGGTAACTGTGGCCCACCAAAGTCATTGGTCAGTTTTTGCCATCCCACTGGGCTTGAGGTGGACTTGAGGAAAAAGAGGATCCCATCACCACCAAGGAAGAACAGCCAGGAGCAGAGAGCACATCCTTTGGACCTGGGATCCCTGCACTGAGAAGCTCCTGGAACCAGGAGACAGAGAGAGGGAGCTGTAACACTGAAGGCAGCGGAGACACGGCAGGGCAGCAGGAGAAGGTGTGGTAGGCTTCCCAGCCCACGGAGAGAGAAAGTTGAGTGCCTTTGGGCAGAGGCCTAGGGCCAGGGAGAGGTGTGCCTTCGAGTATGGCTGGGAAGAGGCTGTCCTGATGGAAGAACTGTATCCTGAGTTTTGCTGAGCCTGAACTGTAACCTGTTGCTTCCCTAATAAACTCCATAATCGTGAATATTGTCTGTGAGTTCTGTATGGCTATTGCAATGAATTATCAAATCCAGCAGGGAAGTAGAGAGTGCCGTGGGAGGGATGGTTGATGTCAGAGTTGGTAAAGATAGCAGAGAGAAGAGGCATGTCTGACCTCCGCCTCACAGTAATCAGCCTTGGGCTGCTGATCTTGATTCTCCTTCCCCCTTGTGAAGTTAGACAAGGTCAGACACTTCCCCACATCGTTTTTTATGGTGCTGACGTTTTCTTTGTTCTTCTTACTCTCCTGTGCTGAATTACTTTTGTTTGTGGATTTTTTTTTCATTTCTTTTGTTTTTGTAGGTTTTGTTTTTGCTGAGGCTTCATGTTTTTCCTCTTTATTTTTAAGTTTGTTAGCTTTCTTTGTGGTTACCGTGAAATTTACCCTTATTTAAGTTTGAAGCAGTCTATTATTACTTGGTATTGCCTTGCTTCCTCTCCATTAGAAGGTTCTATACCTACCACCGTTTATTCCCTCTTTTATTGATCTGATGTTGTTGTCATTTACAGATTAACTGCTCTGATTCCCTGTTGTATTTCTTTCGGTTTTGGATAGTCCTTGAGAGTTCATTTCCTAGATTGGTATCTGGCTGGTACGATCCTGCATCTTAGATTCAGCCTGTGAGCTAAAGTTGTTTGTTCTCAGATCGAAGAACTCCCTTTAATAATTCTTGTAAGTTTGGTTTGGTTTTTACATATTCCCTTAATTTCTGTTTATCTGGAAATGTCCTAATTTCACCATTATATTCGAACAAGAGTTTTGCAGGATATATTATTCTTGGCTGGCAATTTTTTTCTTTCAAGATTTATATATGCCATCCCATTGCCATCTTGCCGGCATGGTTTCTGCTGAATAATCTGAGCTTAGTCTTATTGTTTCTCCTCCGTATGTGACTTCTTGTTTTTCACAAGCTACTCTCAGGATTCTTTGTTTGGTTTTGGGAAGCGTGATTATGACATGCCTTGGTGATTTTCTTTTGGGGTCTATCCTATATGGGGTTCGTTGAGCTTCTTGGATGGCCAGCTTTTCATCTTTCATGATACTGGGGAAGTGACCCTCTGTGTGTTTTCTGTTTTCTCCCCGTTCTGGAACTCCGATCACTCGCAGATTTTTGCTTTTGATTGTATCCCACATAACTCTCACGGTGTCTTCATTTTTCTTTGTTCTTTTTTCTGAGTTTTCCTTGAACAGAGTTGTATCCAAGTGTTTGTCTTCAATTCCACTGATCCTGTCTTCCACTGTTTCAAATCTGCTCCTCAGCCCTTCTGTGACACTGTCCATTTCTGAAATCTTGTTTTTTCTCTTTTGGATTTCTAATTGTTGTTTTTGTGTAATTTCTAGTTGTGGATTTATTTTGGCGTTTTGTTCCTGCATTATTTTCCTGAATTCTTCCATTTTATTTGTCTGTATTTTCCATGAATTTGTCTGCCTTTTCCATGAATTTGTCTATTTTTTCCTCATTTTTGTCTGCTTTTTGCTTCAACTCTTGGATAATTTGAGTACTAGAGATTTGAATTCCCTATCAGGTAGTTCTAGTGCCTTTTCTTCCACTGGAAAGTCATTTGGTGTTTATTTTGGACACCTATTAGAACCATCCTGTTCTGTTTTTGTAAATGTTTTGATATTGTCTGCTGTCTTTGAGGCATTCAGTATTTATTCTTCTCATTTGCGATTGTAGATTTGTTTGTTTCATCCTTTTTTTTTTTTTAAATTTGTCTATGTCTGAGTAGGCAGACTGTGTGTTCTTTGTTGTTTGCTCGTCTCTGGGCACGATACTTTTCACCTCCTTCTCCAATTGGCAGGGTTAGTCGCTCAGATATGGTACAGCAGGGCAGGTCTAGCTGAAGAGGAGTTGCTGGGATGGGTTGTTTGTGGCACTTATTACAGCCACCAGGGCTGGTCGGTAATCAGTGCAGGGGGGGTTCCGGTAGGCCGTGCCTGTGCTGCTTGGTGGTGTGATGTTAAGCGCACGGTGCAGGTAGGCAGGATGGAGGAAGGAGATTATTATGTGTGGAGCTAAGATGGATATGGGAGAGAGGAGAGAGGAACAGGAGCCAAAAACATACAAACAAACAAAAAAGAGTGCTAGGGGAGCTTGCTTTTGGAGTGGAGAGATGAGAGACTATGAAATGGAGAAAAACAAAAAGGGGAAGAAGAAGAAAAAAAGAAAAGAATGAATAAATAAAAATTAGAAAGAAAAAAAAAACAGCAAAGCTCCCAGGGTTCCCACCGGTGCAGCTACAAGGTCTGGGGAAGTTGTTCCCAGGTGTCGCAGTACAGCCTGGCTACAAGGTGTAGAGGTATTCAGCGCCAGGTATTTAGAGAACAGGAAGAGAAGAAAGGTATAGAGAGATGAGAAACTGAGTAATGAAGAAAGACAAAAAGGGAAAATAAGACAAAACAAATTTAAAAAAAAAGAAAAAGAACAAGGAAAGCCCCCCAAAAACAGAAAGAAAAAAAAAAAACCTGTGAAGAAAGAAATGCGCTCAGGGATCCCTCTGCACGTCTGCGCAAGCTGAGGGGGTAGGTCCCAAGCCGTGTAGCACTGCCCAGCCAGAACGTGCTCCCAACTCGAGAAAAGAAAAAGAAAACAAACAATTCAAAACAAACAAACAAACAAACAAAAGCCCCAGGATCCCACCAGCGTGGCAGCCCAGACCGGGAAGCAGTTCCACACTCAAACGGAGCTCTGTAGCCCCTTAGGAAGAAGCAAAGATGGCACACGGAGCCAGGTATTTGAGCAAAAGGAGGGTGAGGTGGTGAGAGGTAAGGAAGAAATCAAAAGAAGTAGAAAAAAGTAACACCAGGAGCCAACAAATGGCACTCAGGGAGCTGGCCAGTGTGGGTGGATGGAATCCAAGCAGCTGGTGCTTCCCGGCCAAGAGACTGTGGCTGCGGGAAGCAGAGGAGGCTGAGTGGGGGTGAAGAAGGGTGGAGGGTGGGAAAGCACATATTGCAAATTACCGGTTGTTTTGTCTCCTGCTGGAAGCTCCGTGAAGCTGCTTTCTCGTACCCCCTATTTGCTGGTCTCTGATAGGAGTCCAAGATGGTGGATCTGCGCTGCGTTAGCTGATAGGGGACCTTTGCATGAATCTCTCCTCACTCTCCATTCTCTGTCAGTTTTCTCACTCCATTTGGTGCTTGGCTGAGTTCCTTATCTCTTCATTTGATGTTTTAGGGTTTCACGATTGCTGTTTTCTCTGTTTGGCTTAGTTTTTCAGATCTTTGCTGTGGAGGGACAGCGTGGTGCTTCTGCCTAGAGCACCACTTTGCCGGAAGAGCCCCCACATCATTTTTTTACAGTTGGTGTCAGGAGTGGGTTCTTTGCAAAGGCTCCAGACTCATGGAAGCATAGAACTTTGTAAGAGAAAGAACGAAGGGGCTTGGGGACTGAAATTTTTGATTCTTGGATGGCTGCTTTGGTTGTTGTTGTCTATAATGGCTGAAGGAAGGTTATGCTGCAGCTGAGGGGAGAAAAGCCCCACCTGGAGTGGCCTGGGGCAAAAGCCAGGCCAGATAAGCAGGATGATTGACAGGGTCCAGGGTCTACTGGTTCCACCCAGCCAGGGGCCCAAGGCCATATGCATATGAATGGGAAGATAGTTAATAAGGTGCTGAGATGAGAAGATGCAACCAGAATGTTTTAAAGAGTTATGTGTCTAGGATTATGTGTTTAATTCAATGTACTATGAATACTGAATGTTTCTCCTACCTAGTGTTGTAAAGCAGACCTAAGCATACGACAGAAATGAATACGGGGTATTACAGATTACAGAGCATGTAACTCTGCATTCAGCCAATACTTGACTGGATATGCTTAAAGGGAATTAGGATTTGCCCAAAGAAACACAGGCTGTTTGAATTCAGTAGCTCTGTGTATAGAGTGGGGGCTTAGATTGAAAACCTGAGCCCCACCCATATTTGCATTCAAAAAGACATGCAGAACCACCTAGAAGAGCTGAGAGAACAGAAGATTTGCATTTGAAGGAAGGACTCACAGAAAAAAAGTGACTGTTTTGCTTTTTGAATTTCAAGCAAGGGGTTTGCTGTTAGACAGCATTCAGGCAGGAAAAGTCCGTGCCAATCAGAAGGAGCCCCTTCCCAGGACTGGAAGTTAAAGGGAGCCAGCGAGTAGACAGCTTGGTGTGCTTGCTTGTGGTGATCACTTGGGTCCACTCATGAGTGGAAGCGGGGGGAAGTGCAGCAATGAAGAAACGGGCTAAGTTTGGACATGTTCCATTGGCACCGGTTGACCTAGGCCATGGAGTCTAGGGATGAAAGACAGAGAGGAAGGGCTGGCTCGTCAGGATCAAAAGAGGTTGTACGGACTCCTGTGTTTATGGGTGGAACCCAATGACCTAGCCCAAGGGGACTAGGGATGAGAGTATGACGGGGCTGTCTGAAGTACTGGTAGGTGTATGTGAACTCTTAAGCATTGTGACTTAGCTTGTATGGCTAGGGATCAGCTGACCAAAACCCGACCTAATGAAGAGAAAGATGTTTGACACCGTGAGCTGGTGTAGACTGCTGCAATTTGATGGTTTGCCCTTGACTGGACTTTGCTTATGGATGCAGATGCTCAAAGTTCCAACGAGAAGAGAAGATTCTTTGAGATCAAGGAACATGCTTGTCTCCTTAGGGTACTGGTTTGACAGGGACAAGCAATGTAAACACTATCTAAAACGGGGGTGGGGGGGGTGGGGTGGGGGTGGGGGGGTGGGGTGGGGTGGGGAGATAAAGGCATGAAGTGGCTAGTTTACAAGCTTTTATGGGTGTGGTCACACTCAACATGAGGGGGACAAGGGAGGATCCCCACTGAACAGACAGACTCCTCTTTTCCTGGTGGGTCTGGGGAAGAAAGGGTGGGGGAAGACGTTGATAGGATTATATGACTCAGTTGTGAGTGTTGACTGTAAACAGGGTTAATTGTGATTATAAAACTGTAATTGTAGAGGCTGTAAGTATCCAAACAGTGGACTAAGGGAAAGGCACTGCCGGACTGGAGACAGTGGCCGAACCTAAAGTCACTTAAAGGTTTTGCTACGCTAATACCTTGTGAAGCTCAGAGCAAGGGCAAAATCTTCTCTCAGTTGAATTTTCTCAGACACCGGAAAGGGTGAAAATGAGATGAACTACTGGATAACCTGACGAGATCATCTGGATACCTGCAGCAGACCTGAATGGCTGGTACTTGAGTAACCTCACCCTGAGGACTCTTTGCCCTACTGAAGGACTAATTGTTAATGACTGTTTCGGACTGGTGAAATGATTGGGAGGGGGACGTTATCCCCCAAGTATGAAAGAATCATGGCTAGAAAAGCTAGGGGGTGGCCTGTGGTATGATGGGTTGCTTTTGTGTGGCCTTTCTAGCCATGTTCTTGTGACTTCCATCCAGGTGATTGGGCAGGATTGTGCAGATATGGTAACTGTGGCCCATCAAAGGGACTGGTCAGTTTTTGTGAGCCATCCCAGAAGCAGCAGAGAGAGGATCCCACCACCACCAAGGAAGAACAGCCAGGAGCAGAGAGCATATCCTTTGGACCCAGGATCCCAGGGATGAGAAGCTCCTGGAACCAGGAGACAGCGAGAGAGGGAGTTGCAACACTGAAGGCAGCACAGACATGGCAGCAGGAGATGCCATGGTAGGCTTCCAGGCCCAGAGAGAGAAAAAGTTGAGTGCGTTTGGGAAGAGGCCTAGGGCCAGGGAGAGGCATGCATGCCTGTGAGTATGACTGGGAAGAGACTGTATCCTGAGTGTTCCCGAGCCTGAACTGTAACCTGTTACTTCCCTAATAAACCCCATAATCGTGAATATTGTCTGTGAGTTCTGTGTGGCCACTGCATGAACTAACAAACCCAGCAGAGTAGTAGAGGGTGCTGTGGGAGGTATGGCTGGTGTCAGATGGTAAAGACGGTGGAGAGAGAAGGCATTTCTGACCTCCTCCTCATACGAATCAGCCTTGGGCTGTTGATCTTGATCCTCCTTCCCCCTTGTGAAGGTAAGAGAAGGTCAGATACCGCCTACACGCTGTTTTTACACATGCTTAGCTGCTAACCGAAATGTTGGAGGCTCAAGTCCACCCAGAGGTACCTCCAAAAAAAGGCCTGGTGATCCACTTTTGAAAGATCTGCCACTGAAAACACTATGGAGTGCAGTTCTACTCTGATACACATGGGGTCGCCATGAGTCAGGGTCAACTGGAAGACAACTTTTTTTTTAATCATATTATTTCTATTTATAGGACATTGCACCTCTAACCAACCTCCCACCTGAATTTAGAGACCATCTCAAGAGTACGTTTGATGCATTGAACACTACTGACTGAAGATCAGATGAGTTGTGGAATGACATCAAGGACATTACACATGAAGAAAGCAAGAGGTCATTAAAAAGACAGGAAAGAAAGAAAAGACCAAGATGGATGTCAGAAGAGACTCTGAAACTTGCTCTTGAATGTGGAATAGCTAAAGCGAATGGAAGAAGTGATGAAGTAAAAGAGTTAAACAGAAGATTTCAAAGGTCAGCTTGAGGAGACTAAGTAAAGTATTATAATGACAAGTGCAAAGACCTGGAGATAGAAAACCAAAAGGGAAGAGCATGCTCAGCATTTCTCAAGCTGAAAGAAATGAAGAAAAAAATTCAAGCCTCGAGTTGCAATACTGAAGGATTCTATAGGGAAAATATTAAATGATGCAGGAAGCCTCAAAAGAAGATGGAAAAAATACATAGTCACTGTACCAAAAAGAACTGGTTGATGTTCAACCATTTCAGGAGGTGGCATATGACCAAGAACCGATGGTACTGAAGGAAGAAGTCCAAGCTGCACTGAAGGCACTGGTGAAAAACAAGGCTCCAGGAATTGACAGGATACCAACTGAGATGTTTCAACAAACAGAAGCAGCACTGGAAGCACTCACTCGTCTATGCTGAGAAATGTGGAAGACAGCTACCTATACCTAGCCAACTGACTGGAAGAGATCCGTTATTTGTATTTGTATCCATTCCAAAGAAAGGTGATCCAACAGAATGCAGAAATTATTGAACAATATCATTAATATCACACACAAGTAAAATTTTGCTGAAGATCATTCAAAATGGTTGTAGCAGTACACTGACAGGGAACTGCCAGAAATTCAAGCTGGATTCAGAAGAGGATGTGGAACAAGGGGTTATCTTTGCTGATGTCAGATGGATCTTGGCTGAAAGCAGAGAATACCAGAAAGACGTTTACCTGTATTTTATCGACTATGCAAAGGTATTCGACTTTGTGGATCATAACAAATTATGAATAACACTGCAAAGAATGGGAATTCCAGAACACTTAATTGTGGTCATGAAGAACCTGTACTTAGACCAAGAGGCAGTTGTTCTAACAGAACAAGGGGATACTGTGTGGTTTAAAGTCAAGAAAGGTGTGCGTTAGGGTTGTATCGTTTCACTATACTTATTCAATCTGTGTGCTGAGCAAATAATCCGAGAAGCTGGACTATATGAAGAAGAATGGGGCATCAGGATTGGAGGAAGACTCATTAACAACCTGAGATATGCAGATGACACAACCTTGCTTGCTGAGAGTGAAGAGGACTTGAAGCACTTACTGATGAAGATCAAAGACCATAGCTTTCAGTACGGATTACACCTCAACATAAAGAAAACAAAAACCCTCACAACTGGACCAATAAGCAACATCACTATCAATAGAGAAAAGACTGAAGTTGTCAAGGATTTCATTTTATTTGGATCCACAATCAACGCCCATGGAAGGAGCCATCAAGAAATCAAATGACACATCGCATTGGGCAAATCTACTGCAAAAGATCTCTTTAAGGTGTTAAAAAAGCAAAGATGTCACTTTTAGGACTAAGATGTGCCTGACCTAAGCCTTACTGCTTTCAATCACCTCATATATGCATATGAAAGCTGGACAATGAATAAGGAAGACCTGAAGAAGAATTTATGCCTTTGAATTATGGTGTTGGCAAAGAATACTGAATATAGCATGGACTGTCAGAAGAACGAACAAATCTGTCTTGGGAGAAGTACAGCCAGAATGCTCCTTGGAAGCGAGGATGGCAAGACTTCGTCTCACGTACTTTGGATATGTTATCAGGAGGGACCAGTCCCTAGAGAAGGACATAATGCTTGGTAAAGTAGAGGGTCAGCTAAAGACAGTAAGACTCTCAAGGAGATGGACTGACACAGTGGCTGCAACAATGGGCTCAAGCATAACGATTATGACGATGGCACAGGACCGGGCAGTGTTTCATTCTGTTGTACGTAGGGTCGCTGTGAGTAGGAACCAACTTGATGGCACCTAACGACAATAACAACCAGCCTCCTAGTGTGGAGAGTCTTTGTATTCTGTCCCCAGATCCTCTTGTTGTCTGAGTCTACATTATATTTCCAGATAATCTTACACATCCATAGCTCAATTATCCTTTTACACTGGCAACTCCCAGGTCTTTGTGCCTAGCTGAAACACTGGCCTAAGGCACAGACCCCAGTATCATTTGATTCCTGCATGTGGCCAGTGACTGTCCCCAGGCCCCTCATACTCTCACTGTTTCACAACTGAGCTCCGCATCTTTCCCTGCAAACCTGTTCCTCCCGGATTCACCATCTGGGAAACACCCACCCAGTCACAGGGTGAGACCCCAAGAACTGTCCTCTTCCCAAATCCTGTCTCCTGTATCTCTGCCTCATCCCCTCCTCCTCTCCGTGTCCACAGCGTCCATAGCTGGGTCCAGGCTCCCGTTTCACCCTCTCCTACTTGGACCATTGCTCTAGCCTCCTCCCCTGCCTCTATCCATCCAGTCTGTTTCCCACGTGGCCCCAAGGGCTTCTTTCTGACACCCAGAGCTGGCCCCATCCTTCTCCTGCTCACAACTTTCCCCTGGCTTCTCTCCTCCTCAAGAGATGCCCAAGTTTCTCATGTGTGGGTTCTGGAAGTCTCTGAGGCATCACCAAAGCTCCATGGCGAATTTTGAGCACACAGCCTGACACAAAGAAAGCGCCCCATAAATGTAAGCTATTATCACATTAGGTGCAAACAATTAACACGCTCAGCTGCTAACCATTCTGAGGAACTTTAGGGAATTACAGAAAACTAGAGGCACCCTATTTATTCACAGAAACCCCGATGCGCTGGCGGGGGGGACCCCGGAAGATTACAGGAGTTCCAGGGATATTATGAGGAACCCCGGGGGATCACGAGACTCATGAGAAATTTAAGAGGCACTGAAGCATCATGGGAGTCCCAAGAGACGTTCTGAGGGTTCCTGAGGGGTATTCCTGAGGCGTTCCACGGGGGTATTCTGGGGGAGCCATAGGTAAATTACATAAAATTTTGATATATTCTAGGATTCTGAGGATTCCGCCGAGATCACAGCGGCCCCACAAGTACTGAGAGGCTCTGTGGAATCGCGGGAGCTCCACGGAAGTCCTGAGGGTCTCCAGTGATTACCCCCACAGGAATTCTAAGGTGCCCCGGGGGATCATGGAAATCATGTTCTGAGGAATCATGGGTAGGACGAGGGTTCTGAGGGGATAACGGGAGCTTCACAGAAATTCCGAGGAGTCTCCAGGAACCACGGGAGGTTCTGAGGAACCCATGAGGAGTTGGGAAAACTCCTCGGGGAGTCCAGAGGCCCTGTAGGGAGCCCCACTTACGATCGTGGGCACCAGAAGTACCAGGAATCATGGGAATAGAATAACGGGTTAAGAGGAGCAGCCGCGAAGACTCACGGGAACGGTCCTCCAGGGGTGGGTCCTAAGGGGTGGCGGGAATCACGGGATCCGAGAGGGGCCGAACTGCCGCGGTGGGTCACGGGAGTCCGCGAGGAAAACGGGTCCGGGGAAAGGGGGGAGGGGGGTGGGCAGCGCCAGCCCGGGCAGTCCCTCACCAGTGCGCATGCATGGCTTTCAGGCACCGGTCCGTACTCCATCGTGGTAAAGATCTCTCGGGTTTGGGGCCTTGCGCGCGTCGCAGCCATCACTCGCCCAGGCCGCTTTCCACAAAGAACTGCGGGGCAGTCTGCCTAGGGAAACCTTGAGGTCCGAAAGGCGGAACCGCCCCCTCCACCCAAAGGGGCAAGACCACGAAGGGGTTGGATCGACGGAATAGATAGCGCGGATCCCGCCCATTTCCCCGCCTTAGGAGCTGTGGGCACCGCCTGTACGTCTTCGCTGGGACTGTAGAGCAGAGCATGCGTACTTCTTAAGGGCGGGGGGGAGTGGGTGCAGGAGTTCTGAATTGTGGGTCGCCTGCCAGTTGAGGTTGGAAGCCGTGGTGGCGTGGTGTTTAAGAGCTACAGCTGCTACCCCTAGAGGTCTGCAGTTCTAATCCACCAGGCGCTACCTGAAAGCCGGATGTGGCGGCCCTACCCTGCCTTATAGGGCCACTGTAAGTGGGAATCGACTCGACGGCAATTTTTTTTTTATGCAAATAGGAAGGTTCCAGATTTAGAAGAGTGGTCGTATTTGTGTGTTTTCTTGCCACCCTGCTTATATTGTTGCCAAGAAGTGCAACTTTTAGTCCGAAATACGTTTCGTAGGGAACTGAATCTAGCTATGGGAAGATGCGACAGTTCCCTGTAGCTGTCCCGACTGTACAGACCCTGGCCGGAAGTCGTTGCCAGGAAGAACAGGAAGTGTGGCTTTTTTAGAGAGAGGAAGTGTGGCATTTTACCGTATGATCCTTTACGAACTCGGCCGGAAGGGTAGCCTCAAGTTTCATTTTTGATTGGTCGAAGCGGGACGTGTGGCTTCAGGCTTTAAACATGATTGGTCGGTAATACACGGCTGTTGCAGCGCGGTCGGAAGTGTAACATCCTCCAGTACCATGGTTACACAGAAAGCGGAAATATGGCATTCGCTTATACATTTAACACTTAAGGCCAGGAGTACGTCCAGAGATATTGGTTCCTAACGGATTTAAGGACGATGTCTGGTCTGGAATGAAATTGTAGTCTCAGGCCAGATTCTTAGCTTTTCGGACAGAATTGTAGGTGTCGGGAGACGATTAAGGGGTTGGCAGTGGGGCCCGGGGAAGGTTCTTCCACGTCAGGCCCCTAGGTCTGCTTCTCAGGAACATGGCGGACTCGAAGTTGCTGGTGCCGGAGCTAACCGAGGCAGAGACGATAGGCCCTGAGACGGCACGCTTCGAGGAGCTGCTGCTGCAGGTGCGGACTGACCAGACTCCTGGGTGCCTTGATGTTCGGGAATGGTTTGTGCTGAGACAGCACTACAATTCCCAGAATGCACTGAGGTGGCAACAGCACTTACGGGAATTGTAGTCATTTGGCCCCAAGTTACGCTAAACCCTGTTTGCCCAGTGGTTAAGAGCTTGGCTGCTAACCCAAAAGTCGGCAGTTCGAATCCAACAGCTGCTGTTTGGAAACCTATGGTGCAGTTCTACTCTGTCCTGTAGGGTCGCTATGAGTCGGAATCAATTTGACGGCAACAGGTTTAGTTTTTGGTTTTAGTGGCGCAGTAGTTAAGCGCTCAGCTGCTAACTGAAAGGTTGGCAGTTCAAACCCACCGGTAGTTCCACGGGAGAAAGATGTGGCAGATAGCTTCTGTAAACATTTACAGCCTGTACAGAAGGAAACCCTATAGGGCAATTCTATTGTGTTCTGTAGGGTTGCTATGAGTCGGAATTGACTCCATGGCAACAGGCTTTTTTTTTTTTGGCCCGTCCCAAGTTTGCCAGGCTCTGGCAGAAATGGGAGTGGCGTTAATGTTAGGGTTCTTCTGGGTCCTCAAAGGAGTAAGGGCACCTAGCATGTCTTATTCTCCATGTTATCCACAGCTTTCATACGTAACAGTTGCTAAATAAACATTTGAGGGGCAGGTGAGGGTTCTGAGGGCACTGACTCCAAGTTTGAAGGTTGTTTCCTTCACACAGGCCTCCAAGGAGCTCCAGCAAGCCCAGACAACCAGACCGGAATCTACACAGATCCAACCTCAGCCTGGTGAGAAAGACAGAAACCCAGAGAGAGAGGGCTAGAGTCCCAGAGAGAGAAAGACTGAGACTCAGAAGGGGCAGGGTATGTAGAAAGGAAGGAGGAAAGAGGCATACTAAGTGGGGGTAGAGGTGACCAGAGATCCGAGGAGAGGAGGGAAGGGACAGATTAAGGGGATAAAGACCTGGGTGTGGGGGTGAGACCCAGCAGGAGGGGAGACCAAGACCCAAAGGTGGGGGACAGAGCAAAGAGGGAGGGCAGAGACTGGAAAGGAGACTCAGACCCATTCTGACACAGATGAACAGGACAAAGCTACTCCCACCAGGTTTCTGCATAAAGACCAACTCATCGGAAGGGAAGGTTTTCATCAACATCTGCCACTCGCCCTCCATCCCTCCTCCGGCTGACGTGACTGAGGATGAGCTGCTGCAAATGCTGGAGGAGGACCACGCTGGGTTCCGCATCCCCATGAGTCTGGGGGAGCCTCATGCCGAACTGGATGCAAGTCAGTGCGCTTAGAGGACCCAGGAGTCCAGGCCCCCTCCTTTCCCAGGACCCACAAGTCTAGGCCCCTCTCCCCTCCTTCCCTAGGACCCAGAAATTTAGTCCCCTGTCTCCTTTCCCAGACTCAGTAGTCTAGCGCTGCAAGACCCTCTTCCATCAGACCAAGGAGTCCAGGACCCTGTCCCCTCCTTCCCTAGGAGTCCAGGGTCTGCAGCCCCCTCCTCCCTCAGACCCAGGAGTCTATCCCCCACTCTGATCTTTTTTCCTGTGGCATTTCCGTAACCTCCTGGGCACCCTGCTCCTGTCCAGGCTGGAGAGGGCTGGCAGGGGGCTCTGTGCTCATTAGTGGATCTCCTGGCTGTAGTCCAGGCCCAGCCCTCGCTCATTCATCTTTGCTTTTTCCACTGCCTCTTCTCTTCAGCCTCCAGCTCTGCTGTTGTCTCATCTCTGTCCCTGTTGCATTTCTGTCTCTGTCTCTTTTTTTCAATTCACATGTGTCTCTTGTAGTCTCCTGGGGACCAAGCTTTGTGCAGCACCCTGGGGAGCAGAAACTTATCAGACCCCGTTCCTGCCCTTGAGAAACTCCCAGTCTTGGGTAGGGGTGAAGGGGACAGGCACAATTTCAATCTGGTGTGATATGTGCTACACTGGAGGGGTCTCTGGCACAGCCCAGAGGAGACTGTCCACTTGCACCGAGACGGCAGGGAAGCTTCCTGGAGGAGGAGGTGCCCAATGTAAGGTTTGAAAGATATGGAGGAGTTAATCTGGCAAAGGCAGAAGAGAGTTCCAAGCAGAGGGGCCCAGAGGCCAGAAAGAGTGATTGGATTGGATCAGCCAGTAATCAGAGTGATTGGAAGAAATTTAAAGGGACTTAAAGGGACGGGTCAGTAAAGGAGAAACGGGCTTCTCACTAAAGGGCGGCAGGGGCCAGGCCGAGAACTTGGACCTTACCTGGGGGCGCTAGAAAGCCATGGGAGATCTGTGAGCAGGGCAGGGGCGGGGTCAGCTCCGGGCAGATAGTGGGGACAGACCAGAGCAGGAGAGACAGCTGGGAGGGTGACTCGGGATGAGAGTCCAGGCTGGAGAGGGAGGGTCTGTCTTGAACCCTCGCTTTTTTATCAGCTCTGCCTCTCTCTTTTTCCTGTGGTTGCTGACCCTGAATGTTTTTATTTTCTGTGTCTGGCTTCCCACGGAGTGCTGGGGGTCTCACCCCGTTTCTCTCCCCGCAGAAGGCCAGGGCTGCACAGCCTACGATGTGGCTGTCAACAGCGACTTCTACCGGAGGATGCAGGTTGGGGGCGGGGCTGTGGGGGGACGGAGCCTCTCCTTCCACTCCCTAGCCCCCTTCTATCTCCCCTCCCTCCCTCTCTTTCTTTCTCCTAGAACAGTGACTTCTTGCGGGAGCTTGTGGTCACCATTGCCAGGGAGGGCCTTGAGGACAAATACAGATTGCAGCTGAATCCCGGTGAGGGGCCAGCCTGGCAGAGGAGGTAGAGCCAGGAGCGGGTTGGGGGCAACCCTTCAGAGGGTGGGTTTAGTGCCTCCGGCCTTTCGGAAGGGGCGGGGCTTCCTGTGTTGCGCTGGGAGGCTGAGTCGGGCCTGGAGGTCAGAAGCGGGCAGGGCCTGGGCCACCTGGGAGGGGCGCAGTCTAGGCAGTGGATTTGAGTGGGGAAAACCCTTACATGGGCACGGCCAAGGTGGGTGGGCTTACAGGGTATGGTCAGACCCTTGGCCTACGGGGAAGGCACCCCAGAGGGAGCAGAGGGAACCCTGACAAGGCGACCTTTGACCCTGACTTCCCCAGAATGGCGCATATTGAAGAACCGGCCTTTCCTGGGCTCCATTTCCCAGCAGAACATCCGCTCCCAGCAACGTCCTCGGATCCAGGAGCTAGGGAATCTGCCCACGCCGGGCTACCGGGCAGCTGAGACAGGGTGGGCCGGCAATGGGTGCTCTATCCTGTCTGCCCAAGGCGCTTCTGAATCCCTCCCTCATCCTCCCTTCCTACACTGCGTCCTGGGAGCTACCTGGGGCTCTGGGCGGCTTCCTGAGGCAGGATGATGGGAAGGAGGGAGGAAGGCAGGGAACAGTATGCCAGGCAGAGGGAATAGCCCTGGCAAAGATCTGGCGGCTCTCCTCAACTCTGGGTCTTGCTCCTCCCCAGCCCAGAGAAGCCTCACCTGAACCTTTGGCTGGAAGCCCCTGACCTCCTCTTGGCTGAAATTGACCTCCCCAAGCTGGTGAGTATACACACGAGCAGAGCAGGAGAATGGGGTCTGGGGGTTGGGGGTCTCAGGGGGAGTGTGGGGAGCTTTCACTGGACCTGGGCTCTGCAGCTTCTTCGGTGTGTGTGTCTTAGTTACCTGTTGTGTTGTTGTTAGGTGCTGTTGAGTCTGGAGGAAGGTCCTTGTCTCTTTTCAGCTTCTGCTGCTCTGTTTCTTGGCCATCTTCATGTGGCCTGGCATCTGTCTGCCCCATCGCTGCTTAGTTGCTTGCTTGCTTGCTCAATCTGCTCTTTTATATCTCAAAAGAGACTGACTTAAGACACACCCTACACTAATACTGCCTTATTAACATAACAAAGAAACCCCATTCCCAAATGAGATTATAACCACAGGTATAGGGGTTAGGGTTTGCAATACATATTTTTGGGGGACACAATACAGTTCATAACACTGTGTGAGCCCGGTGAGCCCACTGCCTCCTCTGCCCCTGGAGCACACTTCTTGGTGCTGACCACACCCCTTGATGCCATGGAGTCCGGGGCTTCAAACCTGTTCTTCCCGATTCAGTCATAGCCAAGGAAGTCAAGGAAGCCTCACTGAAACAGACCCGAATTTTTAAAGCTGCGTTGAATATGCTCTCTTGTAATCCTGCCAATAATCCAGTCTCACCCATCAGGCTCCTGAAAAGGCCCACTATGCCTTTTCTAAGTTTCCCTTCCAGGGCTTAGTCCTGTAATTTTTCCAGTTCCTGGTACCCTGCTGAATCTGACAAATTGTAAAACTTTGCATCTGTTCATGTTTCACTTTGTCAGCCATGACTGAACCGGTTTGAAGCCCTGATAAACCAAGAAAAAAAAAACAAACCCCTGCCATCAAGTCGATTCCAACTCATAGCGACCCTGTAGGACAGAGTAGAACTGGCCCATAGAGTTTCCAAGGAGCACCTGGTGGATTTGAACTGCTGACTTTTTGGTTAGCAGCCATAGTTCTTAACCACCATGCCACCAGGGTTTCCGAAGCCCTGATGGAGACCTGCACATCTCCCACCTTCTTCCTGGGAGACTAAACCTTTTGAAATGTAGTATCCCAATACTGGAGGCCACTCTGCCTAGTCCATGTTATCGTTCTCCTGGTGCTGGGAGTGGGGGGCTGATTCTACCACATCGCCAGGATGGAGCCATGGGGCTGTCGCTGGAGCTTGGGGAGAACCGCCTGGTGATGGGGGGCCCCCAGCAGCTGTACCACCTGGATGCATGTATCCCCCTGCGGATCAATGCTGATGAGAGCAAGGCTGCCTTTCACCGGAAGAGGAAGGTACCTGGGGGGGGTCTAGGGAAGGGAGGGGTGGTACTGGGAAGGGATGGGGTCCAGAGTCCCAGGTCTGAGGTGGGGGGCCGGGGGCTGAGACTCCTAGGCCTTCAGTCTTCACTCTTGGCCTCTTTCCGCAGCAATTGATGGTGGCGATGCCCCTCCTGTCAGTGCCTTCTTAATCTTGGTGACTCTGTGCTTGCAAGAGTGGAGGAGGAGAGTCTGGTGGCTTCTCTAAAATGAACTGAAATAAAAGATATTTGTCTTTGTTCTATCTCTGGCTAGAAATAAATAAGGTGGCAGGTAAGAGGGGCATTAGGCTGTAGCCCTAAAATGCTACAAAGGCCCTGGTCCCAGCTCAGACCTAGGCCTCTCCTGCCTAGACCCTCATCCCAGCCTCTTCCCAGGCTTCCCAGCCTCCAATCTCTCTCCTCCAGTTAGTCCCCCACATAACCCCAGTGCTGCCCTTCCCCCTCTCCTGGTCATGGCCCTTTTTTGGCTCCTCAGCGCTCCGGGGAGATGGTCCAAGCACCTCAGCCTATCACTGAAGGTCCTGCGTGGTCTGGCCCACTCTGTTCTCATATTTCATGTCTTCTTCCTCCTCACTCTGAACTTCAGAGAATGTCCTGGCCACACCCATTCTTCTGTACCTTCTCTCAGTATTTGTTTTTCCCTGTTGGTGTCCTCTTGCGGTTGGATGGATTGCTTTTGTGTGGCCTTGCCATGGTGTTTTAACTCCCAATCTTATAACTCCAACCCAATTGTGGGACTGTGCAAATAGGGTAATTGTAGCCCACCAAGGGGATTGCTCAGTTTTGCCACACTGGGCTTGACTAGAGCCATCCTGGAAGTGGGAAAGAGTAAAGATCCCACCACCACCAAGGAAGAGGAGCCAGCGCGTCCTTTGGACCCAGGATCCCTGCGCTGAGAAGCTCCTGGAACCAGGAGACTGAGAGAAGGAGTGAGTTGTAACACTGAAGGCAGCAGAGACCTGGCAGCAGGAGACCGCGTGGTGGGCTTCCTGGCCCACGGAGAGAGAAAGCTGAGGGCCTTTGGGCAGAGGCTGAGGGCCAGGGAGAAGTGTGCCTGCGAGCACGGCTGGGAAGAGGCTGTTCTGATGGAAGAACTGTATCCTGAGTGTTGCCAAATTTTAACTGTTAACTTCTCTAATAAACCCCATAATCGTGAGTATCGTCTATGAGTGCTGTGTGGCCATTGTAATGAATTAGCAAACCCAGCAGAGAAGTAGAGAGTGTCGTGGGAGGGGCAGTTGGTGTCAGAATTGGTAAAGTTGACAGAGAGGAGGCATAGCTGACCTCCGCCTTGTGGAAATCAGCCTTGGGCTGTTCATCTTGATTCTCCTTCCCCATTGTGAAGTTAGAGGAGGGGTCAGACACTGCCCCCACATCATTCTTACACCTTTCTACCACCCGTCTGTCATTTTGTCATACTGTGGTGACTTGCATGTTGCTATGATCCTGGAAGTTATGCCACCGGTATTTCAAATACTAGCTGGGTCACACATGGTGGACAGGTTTCAGCAGAACTTATAGACTAAGACAGACCAAGAAGAAAGGCCTGGCAATCTACTTCCAGAAATTAACCAGTGAAAACCCTATGGATCACAACAGAATATTATCTGATATAGATGAGCCCCCCGCCCACCCCAGGTTGGAAGGCACTCAAAATGCACAGTGGCTGCAAAAATTGACTTGAGCATACCAATGATTGTGAAGATTGTTTTTTGTACGTGGAGTTGCCGTGAGTCAGAGCTGGAGCCACTTGATGGCAACTAACAACAACCTAGTATCCTCTTCCCTGTTACATCTACCCAGGAAATTTCTAATTGTTTTCAGTTCTGCAGAAGTCACCTGACCATTATCTCTAGCCTCTACTACCCCTCCCCCTGACAAGCTTCCCGTTCCAGGAGATCTGCTTCACACTACAGTCACACCAAACTGTTTCTAGGGCCTCAAACCACCAGGCTTTTCTGACCTCCTGACCTTTGCACCTGCTGTTTCCTCTGCTGGGGACACTTTCCCCCTATTATTCCCCCTACCCATCATCCTTTTTCTTGAGCTTTTCCTAGAAAGCTTTACAAATTTCAAGGTTTTTGCTGATCTTGGCTCGGTTAGAATCCTCCTCTGGGGGTCCCTCGATGCCCAGTGTTACTCCCATTATAATTATGTCCCCCAAGGTGTGACAATGCCTAGCTCATAGTAAATTGAAAAACAAAAAAAAGTTGCTGTAAAGTCAATTTCAACCCATGGTGACCCCATGTGCGTGAGAGTAGAACTGTACCCGTAGGGTTTGCATGACTGTCACCTTTTGGAAGCAGATTGCCAGGCCTTTCTTCCGAGGAGTCTCTGGGTGGGTTTGAACTGCCAGCCTTTTTCGGTTAGCTCTAAACCGATTGCGCCCCCCCAGGGACTCCATATTTGTTGAGTCACTGAATGATTGCCAACCCCCGTGAGTCCTAGGAGGATAAGTAAATGGAGCCTCATAGTTGGAGGAACAGCGAGGAGGCCAGTGTGGCTGGAACGGAGTGAGCGAAGGAGAGAGTAGATGGGGAAGAAGTCAGAAAGAGGTCGGTGACAGAAGGTTTTGGTTCGTGGAATGAATAAGTGGCTGTGGCCGCCAGAGGGCGCACCGCGGCCTCAGCCCGTTGTCCCAGAGAGCGTGAACTACATCTCCCAGCGGCCTTCGGAGTAGGCGGCCCATCCGACGCAGGCAGTGGGATCCAGCGGCCGCTGGGACTTGTAGTTTGCCTGAACCCTTCGTGGGAGGCTGAGAAACAGAGCTTGAAAAAGTGTGGGGCTGGGACCTTCCCGCCGTACTTGTCTCCATGGTGATGGTTCCGGCGGAGGCCCAGGATTTGGCAGCCGCAGGGACCGCTCCCCACTTCCTCCTCTTCACCATCTGCTCCACCCTCACACCTGTCCTAGAGCCGCGGCCACCGCCTCCGCACGCAGACGGGGGATGCTGTCGCCGCAAGGTGGCGCGTGAAGAAGGCTATGCGGCTTCTCCCTGAGACCCAGAAGTCCAGGCCCTGAGCCTCCTCCTCCCTCAGACTCAAGAGTACGGGTCGCCGGCCCACTCCTTCCTCAAACCCAGGCGTCCGGACCCCCAGTTCTCTCCTTCCTCGGACCCAGGAGTCCGGGCCCCCAGCCCCCTTCTAACGTTAATCCCAGGGGATCCAGGCCCGCAGCTGCCTCCTCCCCGGGGATCGGGGTTTTCTCAGACCAAGTTCTGAGACCCAAGGAGACCAGGCTGGAGACAAAATAACCCCGCGGTCAGTGGTGGCTGCCCGGCCACCCTGGCCCTTGCGCCCGCCAACCGCGCTATCTGCTCCTCCCACCCTTTCGCCGGCTTGCGCCACTTCATGAAAATTTAATCCCAGATGCGTTTGCAGCCAGACTCGGGGAGCGGTAGAGAAAGGAGCCCTCTCCTGGGGCTGACTTTGGAGTTATGAGAGCGGAGGTCAGCGTCAGGGTAAGGGTTGGTGTGGAGAAAGGGGCGGGGTAGGACCTGTCTGCTGGGCGGAGGACTCAGGAGAGAGTCCAAGATCAACCCCAGAGGGCGGAGCTGGGAATCAGGGGTGGGGACAGAACAAAAGCGCCAGGACAGAACCCAGGGGCGGGGTAGAATTTAGAGGGTGGGGACAGGTCCTAAGGGGTGGAGGCAGCTTTCAGAAGGTGGGGACATATCCCAGGGGGCGGGGACAGATCTCAGGGGGCGGAGACAGATCCCAGGGGGCGGGACAGAATTCAGAGTGGAACAGATTCTAGGGCGCATGCAGAACAGATTCCAGAAGGGGTAGGAAACTATGGGGGTCGCAACTGGAGGGCTATACTTGTAGGGGATGGAACTCATGGGGGGAGGGAAACCGAGGGTAGGAGACAAAACCCAAGGAGAGAAGGCCCTGGGACGGGCGTTGGCGCCCAGAGGAGAACTAGAGCTCGGAGTGGGGTGCAATTCAAAAGGGGAAAGATGGAAAGTCGTATGAGAATGAACCTCAGGGTGAAGAAACTGGGTGGGGGAAGAAACAAAGGAGGGATCATTGTGGGTCGAACTAGGGGCTGGAATTCAGGGAGGAAAGAACTCAGAAAATCGGAACTGGGGATGACTGGGGCAGGGATGGACTTCAGAGGGGTCAGTCCAGGGGGAAGGTGGAACTGTCGGGTCCAGAATTTAGGTGGAATAGCACTGGGACGCAGAGGATGGAAACACATGGAGCTGTGGGAGTGACGAAATTTGGCGGAACGGAATTGGGGGAGCAAACCTCAGATAGGAAAGAGAACTCAGGGGAGGAGACAAAATCTAGGATAGAGGCATCTGGGGCGATGGGATGGTGGGGAACAACTCGGGGAAGGGACAGAATTGGGGGGCGATGCCACTCGGAGACGTGATTCAGAATTCAGAGGAGTGGTCCTGGGAGGGATGGGGCGGCCCAGAACCAGGATGAGAGGGCCGCGAAAAGGGCGTGGTTAGCACTCAGGGGCGTGGTCTGGGGCTGGCTGGGCGGGGTCTCTCTGCGGCCCGCCCCGTGCGCAGAGTCCTGTGACAGCCCCCAGGCAACCAGCACTTGCAGCCTCTTTCCCCCCGAGCGGAGCTGCGGGGCCGGCCGGGCCGGGGCGGACCCCGGGAACCCGGACACGGCCGCCCGGGCCCGCGGGCGGGGGGATCGGCGGCAGGGGTCGCCACCATGGAGTTCCGCCAGGAGGAGTTTCGGAAGCTGGCGGGTCGTGCCCTCGGGAAGCTGCACCGGTGAGGGGCTGGGGGCCCTGGGTGGGGAAAGGACGCGGGGCCCGAAGAGGACGCTCGTCTCCCATGGGAGCAGACGGACAGATGGACACGAGGTACCCCAGGATCGGGGATCCCTCAGTCCATCTGGCTGGTTTTCTCCCTCAGTCTCCGACGGTGCCACTTTCTCTAGTCCATCCGTTATCATCCATCATCCCCGCTGGTTTTTCTGCACCCCACCCCATATCCCTGTCTCTCTGCATATCCCTGTCTCTCTGGGTCCTTGTCCGCTCTCCCTGGGTTTCTGTCCCCCTCTCTCTGGATCTCTATCCTCCCCTCTGGATCTCTGTCCGCCTCTCTCCCTGGGTCTCTGTACCCCTCTCTCTGGGTTTCTATATTCCCCAAACCCCATCTCTTTCCATCTCTGTGTTTCTCAGAGAGTTTAATCTGAAGCTAAAGCGGATTGGAGCCCATCAGCTTTTGTCCTTGAGGGGGGTTAAGCTGGGAGGAGATAGCCCAGGTATCCTGGGTCCCTGGAGGAGAAAAGAGCAGCAGGCCAAAAAATTAAGTTTCTGAGGTGGGGCAGACTCCCCAAAGGATATGGGCTATAGTCCCGCAGGACATCCTCCCAGCCAGGGAGGTGACCCCAGTGACTTGGGTGTCCCTCAGGGCAGTCTGAAAGCCTCCCTCCAGTCTCCTGCCCCCAACCCCAGCCCTGGCTCCAAGTCAGAGAAATTACTCAGCTGCGGAAAAGCCTAAAAATAATCTGGCCTCAATAGGGGAGGAGATGGCCTCCCCAGCACCACGGCCCTGCTGCATGCCCTCCGACCCTGGCACCAGTTGACACTCATCCATCTCATAGGCCATGCAAGTCCTTCCCAAAGTCTAACTCTAGTCCTGCTTGCTGCAGATCACCTTCTAGCTACCAAGTTCTGTACCCTCTAGTAACACGAGAGACAGGAGGGAGGGGGACAGGAGGGAGAGAGACAGAAGGATGTCTCAGTGAGGGGGGGAGCTGAGATAACCTTACCCTTTCTTTTCCCAATTTTCCAGCCCCTCCCCATCCTTTTTCTCGCCTCCTTTCACGAGTTTCTCAAAATACTTCAGTGTGAAGTCAGGAGAGAGAGAGACGTGCTGACGGAGATGGGGGGCGGGGGGAGGGCAGCAGGAGGGCTGGGCTCAGCCTCAGGCCCCCTCCTGCAGTCTCTGCTTCCCAGCTTGCCATCTGGGTCTGGGTTGCTCTTGGTCCGTCTGTCCTCTGAGACCCCTGAGCTCAGAGCTCCCATCGGAAGAGTCACCAAGGACTTTGAGCAGAGAATATTTGCATCCAAATCCTGGAGTTCACTTCTGATTGTTGGAGGGAAGGGGGCTGCTCTGTATTGGACACAACACCCTGATGCCATTCAATCCTCTAGACCAAGCTGGGGAAACTGAGGCTCAACTCAGGATGGCTGATGAAGGCAAAAGCCATTGCTCAGACCCGGGTCAGCCTCACCTTCAAGCTAGGCTGGGGGCTGAGACTTTCCTCGAGATGAGGGATGCTGGAGTGGGTGGAAAGCTTCCCTTGTATCAGGAAACAGATGGGAACCCAGGCTGACTTGGGACAAGGACATGGCGGGGGGGATGCAGGAGAGACAAGGAGACAAAGTGCCTCCTTTACCAGAGCCAGGCCCAGGGCAGGGTGCCGCAGGGGGCCAGGAAGGGATCAGGCCCCACTGAGGTTCTTGTGTGTAAGCTTGGGTTTGTTACTTCTGCTTTCCAAGCCTCAGTTTCCTTAGTTGTATGATGGGAAGCCAAGAGAGAACCAAAGGGAAATAAGGAAACAGAGATCTGGAGAAAAGGGACAGAAAACCTGACAGAAAGGGGGACAGAGACCCAGGGGGTGGGGGACAGAGACCCAGAGAGAGGGAGGCAAACCCAGAGAGAGAGGAACAGAACTGCAGAGAGAGGGGGGACAGAGACCCAGAAAGAGGGGGGCGACAGACACCCAGAGAGAGACACCCAGACAGAGACTCAGAGAAAGGGAGACGTTGAGACAACTTTATTTTAGCTAACGGCCTCCCAGGAACCCTGGTGGCACAGTGGTTAAAGCACTTGGTTGCTAACTGAAAGGTCCGTATTTGCAACCCACCAGCCGGTCCTCAGGAGAAAGATGTGGCAGTCTGCTTCCATAAAGATTTACAGCCTTGGAAACCCTATGGGGCACTTCTACTCTGTCCTGTAGGGTCGTTATGTGTCAGAATCTGGCAGTGAGGTTTTTGGTTTTAACTGCCTCTCAAGTGCTTGCTTTCCTCATCCCTAGCCTGGGTTCTGGAGCATCTAGGGAGGAGGAGGAGGAGCTCCATCCAGGTTCCCCCCTCTGTTTTTGTCCTCTGCAGAGCCTCAGGGCCATCTTCCTCTCTGCGTCCCTAGCCCTCTTATCCTGAGATGATGAATATCACCCTGAAGTTCCCTCTTTATAGTCTCACATTTCTACCCTTGCCCCCATTTTATGAGTGTGAGATGCTGAGACCCTCGCTTAGAAAGCCTGGGTCGGAGATCTCGCATCTCCTAATATGAACAATGAATATCAAGTTTCAGGGGCTGTAATCACATCTTGGATTTCAGGGTCAAATATCATCTTCTGTCAACCTGGGTCAAAGTCTACCATTTCATTGACTGACATGTTCTTCTGATGGAGGAGGGGGGAGCCCCTGCCCTCCTGGACTATTTATTCTGGGGGGTTCAATCCTCCCTCTCTCTCTGGGTGTTGTCCAGCTCCCTGTGGTTTCTGCACCCCGCCCCCCCCCCCCCCCGCCACCATTTCTTAACCACCTCTCCCACCTTCTTAAGTTCAAGGATGGGGAGGGGCAGCTGTGCTCTCTTCTCTTCCACCTCCCATCCCCCCAGACCGTCTGGCTGTTCTCTCCTCCCCCGTCCCGGTCTCCCTCGCCTCCATCTGTTCTAGCCCCTTCCTGGGATCCAGCCCGATCCCCTGGCTGCCTACCCGCCTCAGAGAGGGGCCGCCCCTCACAAATCACATCCCGAGCCTGTCCCTCCTCACAGTCTCCTTGTCTCTCTTTACCTTTCTCAGTATCTTTGTCTCAACACACAGGGTCTCTGTCCCCTCTCTCTGCGTCTATATCCCACCCCTAGGTCTCTGTCCTCTCTCTGGTCTCTGCTCCACCTCTTTCTGGGTCTCTGTCCCCCCTCTCTGGGTCTCTGTTTCCCTCTCTCTGGGTCTCTGTGCCCCTCTGTCTCTGGTTCTCAGTCCCTCTTTCTCTAGGTCTCTGTCCTTCTCTCTCTCTAGTTCCCTGTCCCCCTCTATCTCTGTCACTCTCCTTTTGGGTCTTTCCCCACCGGCTTCAGGGGGCCTCTGTCTCCCTGCAGCCTCTCTCTGAGTTTGAGGCGGTCCTCCAAGTACCCTATCTGTCATCACAGGCTCAGTCTTGGATCCAGAGCGGGCGGGGGCGAGAGCCATGCTGGGGACCGAGCCAATCCCCCACCAGGGCCATCTGTCCCCTGCCAGGACACCACCCAACATTCCTCCTCCCTACCCGCTAGGCTGAAGGCCTGAACTCAAGGCTCCCCAGGGACACCAGGGCTGGCCTGCTGGACTCCAGGGTCCAGATCTCTCCCCAACCCCTGCATCCCTGGGAATGGGCTCTCAGTGGCTGTGATAGTCAGCTGGATGTCAGCCACACACCTGGGCCTGGAAGCACAGAAGGGCAGGCCACCGGGGCCAGTGGAGGAGGGGGCAGTATATATAGCAGACGTGGCTGCAAAGCATCTGTTCTCTTGACACCTTTGCTGAAGCATCTCCTTAGCACCTTTTGCTTCCTCAAATAGACTCCTATCTGGCAGAAGGGGCTGGGGAGAGTCTCTGGGTGTGGGGTGGTGGTGGGGGCACAGGCCCCAGGATCCCAAGGGTAATCTGGGTCCTAAACTCCTGAGTCCAGAGCGATGACAGGGCTGAGGAGGAGAGGTTTGGGGGCTCAGACTCCTGGGTTTGAGGAAGGAGAGGGCTTGGGCCTGGATTTCCCGATCTGAGGAAGGAGGGGCTGGGGACCTAGACTCCTGAATTTAAGGGAGGAGGTGCTAGGTTTTGGGACTCCTGGGTGTGAGGGAGGAGAGGGCTGGAGGCCTGAACTCCTGGGTCTGAAGGAGGAGGGAGCTTGGACCTGGATTTCCGGGTCTGAGGAAGGAGGGGGTTGGGGCCTGAGCTCTTAGATCTGAGGGAAGAAGACTCTGGGGTGCAGACTCTTAGGTCTGTGAAGGCGGGGGATGAGAGTCTGGAACTTCCCAGTCTTTGACTCTTGCTGCCCCTCAGCCTTCTAGAGAAGCGGCAGGAAGGTGCAGAGACGCTGGAGCTGAGTGCTGACGGGCGCCCGGTAACCACACAGACACGGGACCCACCGGTCCTGGACTGCACCTGCTTCGGCCTCCCTCGCCGCTACATCATCGCCATCATGAGTGGGCTGGGCTTCTGCATCAGCTTTGGCATCCGCTGCAACCTGGGCGTGGCCATTGTCTCCATGGTCAACAACAGCACGACCCACCACAGGGGCCACGTGGTGGTACAGGTAGCACTGGGCGGAGTCCACACCCAATTGCTGCCTTCACATCTTCCCACTTAGGCCACGCCTCTTCAAAACACAGCCTTAGTCGCTCCGCCCATCATGTGCGGCCGCCTTAGCACTGATCTCACCTCAGAGACCTTTTTACCTAAGCCCCACCCAGATCTAAATGAAGCCCCGCCCCCACTTCGGATCCCTGCTGCAAAATGTAGACTCCGCCCCAGTATCAGCTTTCATGGAGGCCTCCTCGCCCCACCTATCATTGCTCCTCCTCCATTGTAAGCCTACTAGCAGCTTTGCTTATGTCTGAGTCCCATGCATGTCCCAGCGATGCCATCTACTTAATCTCAGTCCTGTCTCAGGCTCCACCTTGAGTTTTGATCCTGGCTTTTCTGAAGCCCCGCCTCTGCCTATGTCCCGCCCTGTCTGCTCTGCCTTTTTCATAAAGTTCCGCCCCACCTCAGACTCCACCTCTATTTCAGTGTAGACCAAGGACCCATTCTGATTTGGGTGGGGCCTACTTGAAGCCCCCCCACCCCCGCCTTTCAATCAGGCCCACCCCCTTGACTAGTTCTTGTCACTGCCTAGACTCCATCCAGGTCACTACGCACAAAAAGTGACCCGTCAGTAACTGGGATAGAAGTGGAGAAAGAGTCTCCATCACCATACATGGGCCCCAGATATTCAGAGAAGCGGCACTGAGGCAGGGAAACAGGGGAAACCAGGTTGTCTAGGCAGCAACGAGCCCCATTCTAAGGTAGCACTGGACCTAGCGTAGTGGAGGAGCAGTTGTGCACTTTGATTGACAGAGGGATGGAACACTGGAGTGGGCTCTGATTGGCAGGTGTTTTGACGGCTAGGCGAGATCATTGATTAGTGATTGGCTGCGAAACTCGGTCTGTGGCGCTGATTGGTGGAGGGGCGGAGCCTGGGGCAGGGTGGTTTGTTTGATGTGCCTTTTTGGTCTGCAGAAAGCCCAGTTCAGCTGGGATCCAGAGACTGTCGGCCTCATACATGGCTCCTTTTTCTGGGGCTACATTGTCACCCAAATTCCTGGAGGATTTATCTGCCAAAAATTCGCAGCCAACAGGTACAGAGGTGGGATCTCATGGTGGGCGGAAACTATAGTTATGTGTGTGGAGTTAGAGGGTGTGGCCTTGAATTTGAGGGAGGACTCCGGGGAAACTGGGGGAGCCTAGGTCCTGGGGCAGGATCTTAAGAAAGGAGGGCTAGCGATTGTGAAGGCGGGGCTCACAGAGAAGGTGGGGTCCGGTGTTCCTGGAAAGGCAGGGCCTGGCCTGCCGTGGGCAGAAAGGGCAGAATCCTAAGCATAGTGGACTGCTGGACCCTTTTCGGGGACCACGGGCTCTTCCCATCAGGGTTTTCGGCTTTGCTATCGTGGCTACATCCACTCTTAACATGCTGATCCCTTCGGCTGCACGCGTACACTACGGCTGCGTAATCTTCGTGAGGATCCTGCAGGGGTTGGTAGAGGTAAAGCCCCGCCCTATATGCCCCTGCCCCCTTTCTAACCCCGCCTCTTCTCATTAACCCTCGTTTTCTGCTCCTCAGGGAGTCACCTACCCCGCCTGCCACGGGATCTGGAGCAAATGGGCCCCGCCCTTAGAGCGTAGTCGCCTGGCCACTACGGCCTTCTGCGGTGAGGGATTGGCACTGGGGATCCAGGCTCTGGGGTCTGAGGGAGGAGGGGCTGAGGGTCTGGATTCTTGGGTCTGAGAAGGAGGAGGTTGGGGGCCTGAACTCCTGGCTCAGGGGAGGAGGGGCTGGGGACCCAGTAAGATGTATCTGAGAGAGGAAGGGTTGTGGCTTGTACTTCTGTGTCCTAGAAAGTTGGGAGCCCGCCCTCCTGGCTCTGAGGAAAGAAGGGCCTGTTCTCCAACCCATATCCTCCCTGTTAGGTTCCTATGCTGGGGCAGTGGTCGCGATGCCCCTCGCCGGGGTCCTGGTGCAGTACTCAGGATGGAGTTCCGTGTTCTATGTCTACGGTGAGGGGCCCGGACGCCTGGGTCCGGGTGGCGCACGGGCGGGGCGGAGCCTGTCGATATTCTGCTCCCATCCCCATCCTGACCCCCCTCCCCAGGCAGCTTCGGGATCTTCTGGTACCTTTTCTGGTTGCTGGTCTCCTACGAGTCCCCGGCGCTGCACCCTAGCATCTCGGAGGAGGAACGCAAATACATCGAGGACGCCATCGGCGAGAGCGCCAAACTCATGAACCCCGTCACGGTCCGGGACCAAGCTCGGAGGGCTGCCTGCGGGGCGGGAGCGCTGGGGGGCAGGGAGGGACATCAAGGTACCGAGGCAGGACAAAAGGGGGCTTTGAACCCGCGCCGCCAGGTTTTAGCGTGTGTAGATCGCGGTGGGTTTCTGCAGACTCTCAGAGAAGACAGGGTTAGACTGCAAAGAAGGCGGGGCTAGAACCCAGGGGGCTGGGTTAAATCTGAGGGCAAGGTTAGGTGGCGAAGTGGGCGGGATTCGAACCGCTGATGGGGCATGGTTTAAAACAACCGGGACCAGATTGGAGTGTGGGGGTTTAATTTAGGCCTTGGGGTGAGTCAGGCTAGATTTAGGGGGGTCACTGAATGGAAGGAGACTCCTGGGCCTACATTTATGTATCCCTGAGGGTCATTGTGGGGCTAGGACATCTTTGAATTTGAGAGGCCACCTTAAGGTCAGAATCCCTGTTTCTGAAGTGTCACCATGATGCTCGAATTCCTGGGTCCCCCGCTGGGACATGTGGGGGTCCGTGCCTCTGGGCCCCTAGATTTACAGTGATGTCGGATCCATGGGTCTCTGTGAGACTATAGTGGGGTCCCTGAAGAGACACGGTGACGTCCCTAGCGCTGATCTCCATCTTAGCGGCCCCTCCCCTTGCCCCCACAGAAGTTTAACACTCCCTGGCGGCGCTTCTTCACGTCCATGCCTGTTTACGCCATCATAGTGGCCAATTTCTGCCGCAGTTGGACGTTCTACTTGCTCCTCATCTCCCAGCCCGCCTACTTCGAAGAGGTGTTCGGCTTCGAGATCAGCAAGGTGGGGCCCAGGCAGGCTGGGCAGGTGGAGCGGCGGGGTGGGGCCTGGACGGGAAGTCCAGATCCTGAGGGGTTAGAACGAAGAACAGGCAGGAGACGCCCGACCTGCAGCTCCTGAGCGCCCCGCGCTGTACGCACGCTTGCGCAGGTGGGCCTGGTGTCAGCGCTGCCCCACCTGGTCATGACCATCATCGTGCCCATCGGCGGCCAGATCGCAGACTTCCTGCGGAGCCGCCGGATCATGTCCACCACCAACGTGCGCAAGTTGATGAACTGCGGGGGTGAGTGAGCGGGCCCGGGAGGGGCGTGGCCTTGGAGAGGCGGGGCCTAGACCTCTTCCAGGACAGCCTTGCGGACCCGACCTTGGTGGGCGGGTCCAGGGGGCTGGACCACCGAAAGAAGGGCCGGAGTCGGAAGGCGTGTTCAAGGGGCGAGGTCAATCAGAGTCAGCGCGAAGGCGGGTCTGGAAGAAAAACATTCCCACGCCTCCTGTTAGGGGCCACAGCTGCAGCCTTGGAAGGGCAGGGCGGGTGCGGCTATGTATTCAGGTGGAGCAGAGGCAAGACTAAACTGGGCGGGCCCTGCAGGGGGCCGGGAGGAGGATGCCATAGGTGATGAAGAGGGGCTAAGAGTGGGGGACCCGGAGAGTCAGGGTCTGGGCGGCTGAGAGATGCTTGGGTAGGGCCTGAATCCTGCGTCTTCGGGGCGTGGCGTCGTCAGGGGCTGAGCCTTGGAGACGTAGGAGCCTGGTTAGGGTGGGATCAGGGCAGATTGCGGGAGAAGGCCTGGACCCAGCTCGGAGGTGATGAAAGTGGGGCGGATCCGAGCTGGGTTGCGGCAGGGCCAAGGGAACAAGCCTAGAGAGGCGGTGTGGGGCGGCCTGCATCTTGGGCAGCTCTCAGGCAGGTGGCTCTTCGTAGGCTTCGGCATGGAAGCTACTCTACTGCTGGTTGTCGGCTATTCACACTCCAAGGGCGTGGCCATCTCCTTCCTGGTCCTCGCAGTGGGCTTTAGCGGCTTCGCCATCTCGGGTGAGAACCACGGATCTGCAGTTTGGGGGCCTCTGGTCGGCTCTGTAGGTAACTTCCTGATTCAGGAGGAGCCTCTTCGCCTCGCAAAAGGTGGACTAGAAAGAGCTGACGGTAGGGGGTGGCCAAGTGTGAGTCACTCAAGTGAGATTCGGGTGTGACGCCTTCTTGCTCGCCTCCCCGCCAGGGTTCAACGTGAACCACCTGGACATCGCCCCGCGCTACGCCAGCATCCTCATGGGCATCTCCAACGGAGTGGGCACGTTGTCGGGCATGGTGTGCCCCATCATCGTGGGTGCCATGACTAAGCACAAGGTCCGTGTGCCCACCTTGACCCACTCACCCCCAAAATTTGCTCATCATAGTTATTGGTGGTGCAAACGGTTAAGCGCTTGACTACTAACCTAAAGGTTGGTGGTCCAAACCCACTCAGCGGCTCTGTGGAAGAAAGGCCTGGTGTTCTGCTTCTGTAAAGATTCCAAAACAAACAAACCAAACCTACTACTGCCTGTCGAGTCAATTCCGACTCATAGTGGCCCCATAGGATTTCCAAGGCTGTAAATCTCTAGGACAACAGACTGCTGCGGAGCAGCTGGTGGTTTCAAACTGCCAGCCTTTCGGTTAGCAGTTGATGGCTGTAACTACTGTGCCACCAGGGCTCCCTGGAAGGATTACAGCCCAGAAAACCCTGTGGAGCAGTTCTACTCTGTAACACATGCGCTCGCCATGAGTCGGACTCAACAGCAACTTTGTTTTACCTTCCTGATCATGTCCTTCATCTTCCGCAGGGCTCCACGTCCTGCCTTCTCTGGATCTCTGTCTCCATCTCTCTGAACCTCACACACTCCCCTTCTCTCTTCATGTCCTGTATTTTGTTCCCCTGTTTGACCACTCAGTGAGTCCTAGTGGCAATGGTTAAGCACTGGGCTGGTAACTGGAATGTTGGTGGTTTCAACCCACCCAGTGGCTCCGTGGGAGAAAGACTTGGCGACCTGCTCCCATTAAGATCACAGCCTGGAAAACCCTATGGGGTACTTCTAGTCTGTTACATGGGGTTGCTATGAGTTGAAATCGACTCCACAGCACCAGAGACAACAATATGACCTCTGTTCCTGTTGCCCCCCACAGACTCGGGAGGAGTGGCAGTACGTGTTCCTAATCGCCTCCCTGGTACATTATGGGGGTGTCATCTTCTACGGGGTCTTTGCTTCTGGAGAGAAGCAGCCGTGGGCGGAGCCTGAGGAGATGAGTGAAGAGAAATGTGGCTTCGTTGGCCACGACCAGCTGGCTGGCAGTGATGACAGCGAAATGGAGGATGAGGCTGAGCCCCCTGGGGCGCCCCCTGCTCCACCTCCCTCCTACGGGGCCACACACAGCACAGTTCAGCCCCCGAGGCCCCCGCCCCCTGTCCGGGACTACTGACCATGTGCCTCCCACTGAATGGCAGTTTCCAGGACTTCCACTTCACACATCTATGGCCTGAGCTACAGTGACAAGGGACCCCACTCCTCTCTGTCCTGCCTCAGGTCTAAGAAGCACTATCCCTTGTTCCCAGTACGGTCAAATCCTCTTCTCTTCCCAAACGCCTCTCAGGGGGTAGTGAAGCTGCAGACCAGCAGTTTCAAGGATACCCACATTTCCCTAAAGGCCTCTCAGTAAGTTTCTGGGTCTCCTTCCCCACTCGTCTGCCTCAGTGGTTTCAGAACTCTCGTGGTTTTAAGGCACTTTTTGTTTCTTTTAACCCCAGGTACTGTCAGGCTACCCCCTGAGGTTACCCAGCCCCCATCTCCTTTCAGAAAAATTCAAGGTCCTTCTTCTAGAAGTTTCAAATCTCTCCCAACTCTATTCTGTATTTTCCGGGTTGGTTTAACCCATCACTCATTCCCGCCATTCCAGGGATTGATTCTCACCAGCGTTTCTGAGGGAAAATGGCGGTTTCAAATCCCCCTTGCACACCCTTCCCCCCGCCCCCAGCAGATTCTAAAGTCTCTCTCTTGCTGAAGCACCAAATTCTCCAAGACTTTCTCCCTAGCTTTGCACAATGTCTAGGGAAACAACCAAAATGGTGGCTTTAACAATATGCCTCTTTCCACCCCAATGCACTTTCTCAGACACAGTTTTCAGGTCTAAATAGTGGCTGCTTAAGTCAGTCATCTCAATGGTTAGAAGCCACCACCATTGAATTTCCCCATGGTGGTTTCAAGGCTTCCCCTTCCCGCCCCCCCAATTCCTTGCACTTTATCCTCCTGGGTGGTTTCAAGCTACCCTTAGTTTCTCAGTGGCCATTTGTTGTATCCCTCAGGGGCTAAATGACTAAAAAATCTGGGATCCTTCCCCTCTCATACACCCCTCTTCAGCTTAGAACTTGGGGAACATATGTTGGAGAAGTTACAAAATCCCAGGAAAGGGAATGGGGATGGCAGAGGGGGTGTTTTCCCCGGGGCAGGGTTGTGTCTTTGTGTCTCCGTCTCTGTGACTGTAAAACCTGCCCTGCCCCACTCCCAATAAAATGCTTTGGTGTACAGAGTCAGTTGTCATTGACCATGGAGTCACAGGAGTCCGGGTCCTGAGCCCCTTCTCCCCCAGATCTGGAGTCCAGCCTCCCAGCCCCTCCTCCCTCAGAGCCTAGAGTACAGCCCTCCAGACCCGCTTCCCTCAGACCCAGGAGTCCAGTCCCTAGCCCCTCTTCCCTCAACCCAGAAGTCCCAGAACCAGTAGCCTGGGACCCAAGCCCCGTCCTCTCCCAGGACTCAGGCCAAAGGAGGTGACCAGCTGTGGGAACACGTGATTTATTCCACTTCAGACCTTGTTCTCAGATCACAGCGAAAGCATCTCTGTCGGATCAGACCCTCTATCCGAGAGGACTGCTATGTAGCAAAGCTGCCAGAAGGACAGGACCCTAGGTCCTTTCTCCGTCCGGGGATGCGCGGGTCTGGCGAGACCCAGGCGGGGCTCACACAAAGTTGTTGGGGAGCGTGGCAGGGGTGAGCGTCTCCAGGCGCTGGGGGAGCCCCCCGCGGGGCGGCGGGGACGGCTTGGGTGGCAGCGGGGGAGTAGGCGGGGGTTGCTTGGTGGCGATGTGCGAAGAGACCCAGGCGTCCGGCGCATAAAAGTAGAGGTCGTAGGGGTCCTTCTGGGCGTCCAGATGCATAACTAGGGGAGTGAAGGGGCGGGGTTATCCCGGGCTGACAGTGGGACAGTACCCTCGGTTGTGCGTTGGCCAATGAGAAGGCAGGAGAGAGGAGTCAGACTACCTATTTGAACTGGGGCACCTGAATAAACAAGGAGGCCTGGCTTCCGAGCAACAAGGGCGAGGCCCGGAGTAGAGGGGGCGGGGACTCGCGTGGGAGGGGCGGGGCTGTGAACCTGTGGCTCCCACCTGATGCAATTCCCAGCTGGGCCCGGGGCCCGCACTGGAAGTGTGTGTGTGAAATTCAGTAAATTAGGGGCAGGGTCTGACATTGGAGCGGTAGTGGCTTTCATTGACCTTGGATGGGAGGCTTATAGTTTTTTGCTGGGTGCCCTCAAGTGCCTGGCGAAACCCGGTGAACAAGAGGCGCGGGCCTTCAAGGGGCGGGGTTCAAGGAGCGCGGGGCGGGGCCTGCTCCTTGGACAGAGGGTGAGGGACCTCACCTGGCTCGTCATCGTCCCGGAGTCGGTGGTGCGCGAACGGTCGGTGCCGAGCAGCCCGGCGGTAGAGACACCACAGGAGCAGGAAGATGCAGATCAGGAGTCCGGTCCCGGCGAGGAATAGGCACAGGGCCCCGCCCGCCGCGCCCGGTGGGCGCCCCACCAGAGTCACGCCTTAAGAGGAAATGCCCAGGGGACCGAGGAATCTTAACTCCGACCTCCCAAGACCCAGGAGTCCCAGATCCCTCCTTCCTCGGACCCAGGAGTCCCGGCCCCCTCCTTCCTCGAACCCAGGAGTCTGACTTCCCCACCTCTCACCGGTCTCCTTTACTCGTTCCACCACGATGATAGTGTTGACTTTCTCTCCTCGGCTGCGCTGCTGGGGGGCCCGCGGAGTGGCGGGTACTGGCTCACTGGGGGGCCCTGGAGGAGGGCCCACAATCCGGGCTGAGGGAGGAGGGGCCTCGGGCCCTTTAGGGCCAGGGTTATGAGGGGCCTTCAGTTCAAGGGTCCCTGGAGAATTTGAGGCGGGTGATTTAGGGCAGTCGGGCTGGGTGGCTGCAAGGGTTTCTCCTGTGGGATTCAGAGGCACCTCGTTTAGGGCGGTCGCTTTATCCTTGGAGGGTGCAGACACGTTTGCATGAAGATTAGTGGAGAGTTCAGGGGCAGAGGTCATGGGGCTCTCTGTTGCACCTTGGTAGTGGGTTATAGGGAATTCTGTTTGGGGAATTTCAGTGGGGCTGGGGTTGTGGGTCGCATGGGATTCTGGGTGGGGTGTTTCAGTAGGGTCTAGGTGGGTAGTCTGGGGGAATTCAGAGTTTGAGGTCTGAATGGTGTCAGGGTCATGGGTCTCTGGAGTTTTGTGGTCAAGGGTCTTGGTAGCGTCAGGGTCTGGGTGTAAGATTTCAGTGGAGTTCAGTTTGGGAATCTCAGAGGGTTCTTGGTGTGGCGTTTCAGTAGGGCCAGTGTTTGGGGTCTCAGGAAATTCTGGGTGTGAAGATTTGGAGGGATTAAGTTTTGGGGTCTCCAGGGATCCTTGGTGTGGCGTTTCGGTGGGGTAAGCTTTGGGGGTCTCGGAAAGTTCTGGGTGTGTTGTTTTGGAAAGGTTAGGTTTTGTGGTCTCCGGGGACTCTGAGATTGGAAGTTTGAATGTGCTAGGCTTGGGGGCTTCATGGGACTCTGGATGTGAGGTTTCCGGGAGGGCAGGACTGGAGGTCTCAGTGAAGTCAGAGGGGGAGGTCTCAGGGGAAACTGCATGCGGTGTCTTGGAGGGCTCCGAATCAAAAGTCCCAGGGGACTCTGAGTTAGCCTCTTCAGGAGTGGAATTTTCAGAAGCTCTAGGGGAGGTCGCAGAGGGGCCACATCCCGGGAAGTCAGAGCCCGCAGGCAGTGAGGCCGAGGGTGCGGCCTTGGAGCCCAGCCGGGTGAGGAGGAAGAGAAAGAGGAAGAAGACCAGGCAGAATGGTTTCATGGCTCTAGGAGAAGTCTGTAAGTGTGGGGCAGCGGGAAGGAAGGAGTTAAGTGCGGAAGCCGCCCGAGGCCCCGCCCACTCCCAGAGGCCCTGCCAGCTGCCCCCCTGGTGGACCGCGTCTGGGCCCGAGCTGGGCGCCAGGGGAAGGAGGAGGGTCCAACTGCAACTCCCCGAGGGCCGCAGGGCAGGAGCCGCCGTAGCTAAGGGAGACCGAAGCACAAGCTTCTTGAGGGTCGTAGTTAGCCTTATCTGTTCCCTCAGGGGTCCCAGAATTAATTGGGAAAGAATGACACCTCTCCAGTCCCCCATTCCTCCTCAACTTAGACTTTGGAGGATGTCAGGGCCCAGCCGAGAGGACGCGGGATGGCTTTCCTCTCGAGGACCCCTGGGACACTTTGAGTCAACAGTTTTTTATACTAGAGGAAGCTCCGAAGAAGCGGCTAGGGGTCGGGCCGCGACTCCTGGGTCTGAGGGAGGAGGGGGCCGGAGATCCAGACTGCTGAGTCTGAAGAAGCAGGGGGCTGAAAGCCTGGCCTGCTGGGTCTGAGGGAGAAGGAGCTGGATCTTGGACCCCTGGGACTGAGGGAGGAGGGAGCTGGGGGCCTGGACTCCTGGGTCTGAGGGGACAGGGGCTGGAGGTCTAAATTCCTTGTTCTTGCAGAGAGGAGAGACCTGTAGGTTCAGATGCCTAGAATTCTGAGGGGCAAAGTTTAGGGGGCTGGATTACAGAGGAGAAAGGAGATGGGGGTCTGAACTCTTGGGTCCTGAGGGAGAAAGGAATTGTTAGCTTTGAGTCCTGGATTCTTGATAGGGATCTGGGGGCTTGGACTCCTCAGCCTTTGGGGAAGGAGAAGACGATGGGGTCCAACCCCATCTTTCTGTTTATTGAGAATGGAGCTGGCATCCCAGGGTCCCAGAAGCTGGTGTGGGGAGATATGCCTAAGTCTGGTTAGGTGTAGGTGCACCCACCTCGTTGGGACAGGGTCGCTTGGGGTCCTGGAACAGGTCCTGGGTCTCTTACCTGCTCGGTGGGGTCCAAGACGACAGCAGGTGAGCAGAGCTGGGAGCAGAGACAGGTGAATGCTGCAGAATGGTGCTGGGTGGGGCAGGGGATGTAGGGTCCCAGGGGCACAGGTGGCGCACCTGACCTCCCTCCCCAGAGATTCTGGGAGCCTAGCGACAGGTTTGGGCTCTTAAAGGAACTGAGATAAATGATATTGTCTCTAGGGTGGGGAAGGGAGTCAGGGATGGGATTATCTGGTGGAGGGAAGTGCCCCCAACAAGCTGACTTCCCTCAGACCCAGGAGTCCAGCCCCAACCCTCTCCTTCCCTCAAACCCAAGAGTCTGGGCCTCTGGCACCCTCCTATCTCAAAACCCAGGAGTCCTGGTCTCCAGACTCCCTCTCAGGAGTCCAGTCTTCTGGCCCTCTCCTCTCTCAGACCAGAAGCCCAGGCCCCTACCCCCTCCTCCCTCAGCCCCAGGAGTCCCATCCCCCAGACCCCTCCTCCCTCAGACCCGGGGCTCCAAGATCCCAGCTCCTTCCTCTCAAGGATCCAGGAGACCAGGATCCCAGCCCTATCATCCTCCTCTAGAATACAGGGGTTTGGGCTCCCTAGCCCACTCTTCCTCCAAGACATAAGTCCAGACCCCTGTCCCGTCCATTCTCAGACCCAGTTGCCCAGCCCCCCAGCCCCTGCTCTCTGGGGAACCGGGACTCCAGGTTCCCACGTCTTGCCAATTAGGCCCTTTTCTGATTTCCCAACCTTTGCCCACTTCCCCACCTTGCAGAGGGCCCCAGAATCAGTGCAGGGTGGGTGGACTGGTCCTTAAATCTTCAGGATCCCTAAATGCCAGGGTGGGGGGCAAGATTTAGACTCCACAGTGTAGCCAGGTCATCATCTGCCTCTTCCTCACAGTCCCTGTAAGGTCTTTTCTGATTTGTCTCTCATGAGACTTCTCTTCACACTCCCACCTCACACCCCCTTTGCCATCTCTAGCTGTGCCCCATCCTTATCATCACTCCCTCTTTCTGGTTCTCCCCCTGCCTGGACTGATCTCTGAGCATCTCTGTCCCGGAGCATCTGTGCTTCCATCTCCCTCTGTCTTTCTGAGGTTCTTTCTTTTCTCTCTTCCTTTTCCTTTCTCCTTCCCTCTTAACTGCATTTCTTCCTCTTTCATACTCCCTGTCCTGTTCTCAGTCACTCTCTGTCCTTGTCCATCCCTCTCCCATCCCTTTGTGTCTCTGTGTCCCCACCAGCCCTTCCCCTCTGCTGCTCTCCTCGGCCCTCTTCTCTCTGTGTCTCTGTCTCCTGCTCTGATGGCCCCTCCGCCAGCCTCTATTTTTATCCCACTGACACACCTCCTGTGTCCACCTCTCTGTCTGTCCATCTCTCCCCCCTCTCTCCTCCTTAGGTCCCAGCTCCTGGTCCCAATTAGTTGGTGGCCTCCGAGGCGGCTGTGACTGGGCCCCCACCCCCGGCTGCTCATTACCGCTGGCGGCTCCTAATGAGCCTGGGGGGGCGGCTGACCCCGCGCCCCCGGCCCCCCAGCCTGCATCACTGCCCGCTGCGGGGGCTGTGGAGGCGATATAAAGGGGCCACCACATCGCTACCGGAGACCACTGCGGGGTAGGGGGCCCCCGCGGGTGGGCTGGCGGGGGTGGGGAGTCCCGTTGGCTGGAAGGGGGCACGTGTCTCACTGAGTGCTTCCCGCTCTCTCCACAGGTGATGGAGACTCGCCAGGTGTCCAGAAGCCCACGGGTGCGGCTGCTGCTGCTGCTCCTGCTGCTGGTGCCCTGGGACATCCCCAGGGCCTCAGGAGTCGCCCTGCCTCCCGTAAGGGTGCTCAGGTACGTGTGGGGCTAGGTCTCCCAGGGAGAGGGGGCACTCGGAGAGGTGGGAAGAGACCCAAAGAGAAAGGAGGACAGAGATCCAGAGGGGAGGGGTGGACAGAGACCCAGAGAGAGAGAAGGGGACAGAGACCCTGAGAGAGAGGGGGGAGAGAGGGGGACAGAGACCCAGAGGCAGAAGGAGGAGAAGGAGGATCGACAGAGAATCTGCAAGAGAAAGATACGAAAAGATAGACTCTGAGACCCCAAGAGAGGCATTTGGAGACTTGAAAGGAGTCGGAGCAGAAGAGGATTCCTTCCTAGGGCAACGTTTATTGAGTTGTTAGTGTGTGTCAAGCCGTGCGCCGAGGGACTAGGGGCAGACAAGTGATCAGACTCGTCCCCGTACTCAGGGGGCTTCAAAGAGAGACACACACACCCGCAGAGAGAAAGAGAGACAGAAGGACAGGGGGATAGAGACAAAGCCACGCCACCAAAGGTGCAGCAGTAGGGCTGCGAGCTAGACCGTGGGGAGGACCGGTGGCGGCGGGCAGGGGCCAAGACGTGCGCGTCACCGCGGTTTTCGGTCTCCCCGCAGCCTCCGCACCCCTGGCCGGGCCTGGACAGGCTCCGGCAGCCCCCAGTCGCGGCGGAGCCTGGCGCTGGCGGACGACGCGGCTTTCCGGGAGCGCGCGCGGCTGCTGGCCGCCCTCGAGCGCCGCCACTGGCTGAACGCGTACATGCACAAGCTGCTGGTGCTGGACGCGGCCTGAGCACCGCCTCCCGGCTCAATAAAGACTTGGCTTTGCGCTCTGACTGCGGCTCCTTCCTGCGCGTCTCTCGAGGGCGAGACGGGGGGTGGGGCTTGCGTCTGCCACTCGGGTGTCTCACTTTCTGTCTTCCTCTCCTATCGTGGTTTCCTTCCTCCTTCTGGATCTCAGTCTCCTCTCACAGACTCTGTCCCCTCTCCCTGGGTCTCTGCCCCCTTTGTGCCCTAACCCCCCTCCCGTGTCTCTGTCCCACTCTCTGGCTCTCTGTCCCCTTTTCTCTGCATCTCTTTTCTCTTTCTACCCCCCTGGCTTCCTTGCCTTCTGGGGATCTCTGCCTCCTCTTTCCACTCTCTTCTTTCTGGCTCTAAAACTCTTCCCTCTCTCCTTTTTCTCTGCCTCCTTCACGTCTTCCGTTTCTGTCTTCCTTTGGGTCTCCATCTGTCTGTTCCATCTAACTCCTCCAGGTCTCATTTCCTCTGGATTTCCCCGTTTCCTCCATCTCCTTCTTTCCCCACTTCTTCCCAGGTTCAGTGGAAAGATGAGGATTCTGGACTGAGACTATCTGGCACCAAGCCCCCCGACAACCCCTTGCCGTGGCGTTGATTCTCACTCTTAGCGACCCTATAGGACAGTAGAACTGCCCCATAGGGTTTCCAAGACTATAATCTTTTGGAAGCAGATTGCCACATCTGTCTCCCGCGGATGGGCTGGTGGGTTCGAAACGCTGACCTTTCCGTTAGCAGCACAGCGCTTAACCACTGTGCCACCAGGGCTCCTGGCCACCAGGCAAGATGCCCCCAAACCTAGCTGTGCGATATTGGGAAGGGCTTCTTAACTTCTGAGTCTCATTTTCCTCATCCGTTATGAGAATTAAACTAGGCATATCTTGGGAAGGCTTCAGCACAGCGCCGGGCACGTGGCAAAATACCGAATAAAAGGGTTTGCTTAACAAAAAGTTCCACCTCTCTCGCAGCAGCCTCTAGCAGTATCTTCAGGGTTTTCTGACCGCGTCCTTCCCAGGAGACTTTCGGGGCGCCAGGATAGGGCGGGAGGAGGGGAGAGAGGGGGCCAGGTGTCGGGCTCCGCGAGGGAAGGGGCGGGGGTGAGGAGGCACCTGGGCCGCAGGTGAAGCGAGGAAGCAGCCAATCAGAGTCCGCCTTTCCCCCTGGAGGCCTGGCTAGCCTGTCAGTCTCGCCGCTTAGTGGTGACCATAGCAACCCACTGCCAATGGCTGCCGAAGGCGCTGAAGCTCGGTCCTGGACGCCGCTCATGCGGACCGCTTTCTGATTGGCCTAGAGGAGAAGGCGGCGGAGCCGGAGGGGCATCTGTGGGCAGCAGCGAGATCTCGCGGAATTTGCATTTCCGGGAAGCGGAGCGCGACCTAATTGGCCCTTAGGCTGGGGGCGGGACTGTTTCTGTGTGTTTCAGAAATACTAAATAACGGAAACAGTCTTCCTCAGAAGAACCCAGAGTTGGCCAAATTTTATAAATAAACAGAGTCTGAAAGTCACGAGCAATTTCCTCAAGTTTAAGAGCTAATAAGGACCAGACTACAAGAAGCTGGGCTATACGAAGAACGGGGCATCAGGATTGGTGGAAGACATTAAAAACCTGCGATACACAGATGACACAACCTTGCTTGCTAAAAGTGAAGAGGAGTTGAAGCACTTCCTGATGATCAGAGACTATAGCCTTCGATATGGATTGCATCTCAACATAAAGAAAACAAAAATCCTCACAACTGGACCAATAAGCAACATCATGATAAAATACAGAACATATTGAAGTTGTCAAGGATTTTATTTTACTTGGATCCACAATCAACACCCAGGGAAGCAGCAGTCAAGAAATGAAACGATGTATTGCATTTGCCAAATCTGCTGCAACTTTAAAGTGTTAAAAAAGCAAATATGCAACTTTAAGGACTAAGATGCGCCTGACCCAAGGCATGGTATTTTCTTTATTTTTTATTGTTGTGCTTTAAATGAAAGTTTACAATTCAAGTTAGTCTCTCATACAAAAACTTACACATACATTGTTTTGTGACCCTAGTTGCTCTCCCTATACTGTGACAGCACACTCTTCCTTTCCACCCCAGATTGCCCGTGTCCATTCAATCGGCTCCTGACCCTCCCTGCCTTCTCATCTTGCCTCTAGACAGGAGCTGCCGGTTTAGTCTCATGTATCTACATGAGCTAAGAAGCACACTCTTCACGAGTATCATTTTATGTCCCATAGTTCAGTCTAATCTTTGTCTGAAGAGTTGGCCTCGGGAATGGTTTTAGTTTTGGGCTAACAGAGAGTCTGGGGGCCATGTACTCTGGGGTCCCTCCAGTTTCAATCAAACCATTAAGTCTGGTCTTCTTACTAGAATTTGAGTTCTGCACCCCACTTTTCTCCTGCTCTGTCAGGGATTCTGTTGTGTTCCCTGTCAGGGCGGTCATTGTGGTAGCTGGGCACCATCTAGTTCTTCTGGTCTCAGGCTGATGAAGTCTCTGGTTTATGTGGCCCTTTCTGTCTCTTGGGCAAATACTTCCCTTGTGTCTATGGTGTTCTTCATTCTCCTTTACTCCAGGTGGGTTGGGACCAATTGATGCATCTTAGATGGCTGCTCAGTAGCTTTTACGACCCCAGATGCCACCCACCAAAGTGGGATGCAGAACACTTTTTTAAAAAACTTTGTCATGCCAATTGACCTAGATGTCCCCTGAAACCATGGTCTCCAGACCCCCACCCCTCTGCAGCTCAAATTCTTCCCTGGCTCCACATCTGTTTTTTTTTCTTTTCATTCTAGCAGCACTGTATTTATTGCCTATGGCTCGCCACACACACAGACCTTCCCCCAACACCCGCTCTTTGCATAAGCTGTTTTCTCTGTTCATGACACCCTTCCCTGACCCCCTCATTGTCACTAACCTTTATCCATCATCCAAGACTAAACTGAGATGTCACTTTTATGGGACAAATTCTCTGACCTCTCAGGCTGTTAGGTGCCTTTTCTCGGCTGCCACAGAGCCTGAGGCTACCTGAATCATCACACATTATAAAAATGGTGTGGCATAGGGCATCAGACCTCCTCATCTAACTTCATAAGGGGGAGGATACTCACCATTAACATCAGCCCAAGGCTAATTCCTATGAGGTGGAGGTCAAATATATCTCCACCCTCCAGTCTTTTTACCAATTCTGACATCAGCCATCCCTCCTGTGGCATTCTCTACTTCTTTGCTGGGTTCAATAATTTGTTGCAATGGCCACACAGAACTCACAGACAATACTCATGATTTTGGGGTTTATTAGGGAAGTAACGTTATAATTCAGGATCAAGAACCACTCAGGATAGAGCTCTTCAATCAGACCCTTGGCCTGGCCTCTGCCCTGCTCAGGCAAGTGTTACAAAGCCCTTTAACTCTGCCAGTAAGTGCCCGGAAGCCTCCTGCCTGAAGGCACTCAGCTCTCTCACTCCGTGGGCTGGGAAGCCCACCATGCCATCTGGCACTGGTCTCCTGATTCTGCTGCTGCCTTTTGCCATTTGCATGGTAGCAGACATCTGTGGTCTATACCTGCCCCACATCCCTTTTCCTTATTCTGTGAAGAGTATCTCCACTTCCTCTGGACCGTCCATCTCCCAGGTGGTGGGGATGGGATTCTACTATAATACTGCATCACAGTTAAGTCATAAAGATGGTCAAGATGAACAAGAGCGAGGTTTTTTGGTTTTGTGTGTTTTGAGGAAGCTGGAAGATTCCCCCATTTCTGACCTAGGATTCAGTTGAGTGGGTCAACCCAGGCTCCTACCCATGGGGTAGTGGCAGGATGGAATCAGAACCTGGAAGGGGTAGGGTAGAGATGTAGACAAGGAAGGAAGGAGGAGTGATCAAAGAGAAGGGGTGTCCAGGAGCCCCCTCCAAGTAGCATGGCAATGTAGGCTGAAGCAGGAGCATCAGAGATGGCAGGCTGGTGGTCTCTAGGTGGCCTGTAACAGTGTTTGGTCTGTGCAGTGTTTTCCATTTGAATTAGTTGCTGTGGCAAGATCCTTTATTTGCCTACCCAAAATGCCCCCTGCTAACAAGCGAGATTACGCTGGGCAGCGCTGTACCAGCCCCAGGGGAGATGTCCTATCTGCCAGTCTCCCTTGCAGCTGGCAGTGGGTGGTCAGGCCCAAAGGTTCCCAGCCAATGAGACATACACACAGATCTGCTGGCGGCTCTGGGAAGGGTTTTGCTTTTCTTCATAAAAAGGACAGTGTCATTGAATTGTACATGTAGAATTTGCTGAAACGCTATATCCCGTGGTGTGTATTTTCACAAAAAAATGAAATTTTTTAAGAAGGAAAAAAAAAATAAACATAAGAACACACGCACACGAAGGAAGGGATGTGTCCTTTGGGAGGTTTTATTGTTTGTTGTGTTGTTGCTCCCTCCTTCCTGCAAATGTGAGGTATGAAGCTATTGACTGTCACCTCCTGAGCATGAGGGAAAGGCCAGGAGGGTCACAGAGACCCTGGCCCCGGTGCTGTGGAGACCCTGAACCATGGGCCCACAACAGCCCACCAGACTTGTCTTGTGAGAAAAATAATGCCTATTGCTTAATCCATTGCTGAGAGTGTTTCTTGGTTCTTCAGAAATGCTGTCGCCAACATTAAACAAGGAGAATCTACCTAAGCCAACATTAGGGTGTAGACCCCAGAGTACTATCTCTGGGGTCTTAATATTAGGGTAACCCCAAGTAACTACCACAGTCTCCCAGGAGTAACAGGAGAAAGAGCCCCAGGGGGGTTTACTGAACTGGGAATTGCTGGGGGGCGGGGAGCAGGCTCACACTGGGGGGGGTTGGAGGTAGCTGAGCTGGAGGTGGGGCCAGGTGGGGGGCGGGGACTGGCCCAGCAGCAGGACTGAGAGCAGTAGCAGCAGCACCAGGCCCAGGAACTGCGCAGGGACCAGCGGGTGCCTCGTGATCCTGGCATTGGAGGAGAGCGTGCTAAGGGCAGGATGGGGAGACCCCGCCTCCCAGCAATGCCCCCGGTGTCTGACCACCCTCCTCCCCCTGACGCCTCTGGCCACACCTGAACTGCTGGGGTGGCAGGAAGGGCAGGCCGAGCTGACCCCGGTGCCGCCTCCCGATCTGGCCCAGCTCTTTGGTTGCTGGCACCGGCACCAGGGCTCTGTGGAGGTTGGGTTCGGGGATGGCAGGGCTGCTGGAGAGAAAGGAAGGAAGGGGAGATGGCTGGTGGGCTTTTCCCCTGTCCCCAAGTCCTCTCTCAGGCCCCGTAGGCCCAATTACCTCTCAGGAGGGCTTTCTGGGATGTCTCCAAGGTGAGAGGCTCCCATAGGGATGGGCAGATCAACCTGGGGGACAAAGGACAAACATGAGTCACTGCATCCTGGACTGGCCTTCAGTTCAGCCCAAACCAGCTGCCATCCCGACGACTCTGACTCACAGTGGCCCCATGTGTTACAGAGTAGAATTGCTCCATAGGGTTTTCTTGGCTGTAATCTTTACAGAGAACCAATTCAATGGCACCTAACAACGTTTACAGAAGCAGATCACCAGGCCTTTCTTCCATGGCACTGCAGGGTGGGTTCAAACCACCAACCTTTAGGTTAGCCCTTGATTGCAAACTGCTTGCACCACCCAGGAAAGTCTATTGGATTAGTGTGGGCCTTAAATTCAACGAGAATGAAAAGGACACACAGGGAAGGTCACAGGGAAAACAGAGGCAGAGATCGGAGTGATGCGTCTACAAGCCATGGAACCCCAGCAGCCACCAGAAGCCGAGAGAGAGACATGGGATGGTCTCTCCCTTGGAGCGTCCAGAAAACTCCAGAACCAATGCTGATTTCTGGCCTCTGGAACTATGAGAGAATACATTCCTGCTGTTCAAAGCTACACCGTTTGTGGTACTTTCCTGCGGCCCCCCAGGAAGCTCACACATCACTGGAGGGTCCCAGCCGCTGGAGCAGGGCCTGGTGTGCAGAGGGAAGACTCCTCCCCTCACCCTTTTCTTGCCTGAGAATTGGGGTTGCAATCCCACCGGCACTGCTGCTAGGAGGAGTGAAGGGCCAGTGTGTGTGATGCAAAGCTGTGACAGGCCTGGTGTCCCCAAAGGCGTTCCGGGCTGGGGTGGAGGGCCGTCCCCTTCCCTGGTGTGTGGGCACGGGTGAGTGCGCATTGATGCAATCTGGGGGTACAGCTGTGTCTGCGTGGGCCGCAGCCAGGCAGATGCTGCCCTGTGTGTGTGCATGTGTGGCTGGGGGTCCCCTGGGAACATTCTGGTCACCCACCCACCTCCAGGCCTCCCGCCACTTCCCCCTCCGCTCTCATTAGCTACAGCAAGTGCCTTGTTATCTCTTGGCCAAATGATTTTTCTCTGCTCAGAGGAGTAGAGGGGGCTGGGAGGGGATGAGGCTACTATCAGTTGGTCAGCCTCCCTGGGAGGGGGTGGTGGTGGTGGTGCTGCAGCTAAAGGGAGCGGTGAGGGGTCCCAGTGACTGCCTACCGGGACCAAGGCCTCCGCTTCCTCCTCTTCCTCTCTTCTGGGCAACCTGAGGAGACAACAATTACTGCAAACACCCTCCTTCTCTACTGGTCCCACTCCCCTCTGCAGGGCTGGAAGGGAACCGTTTGAGCAGGGCCTGGGGACCACGCATGGGCTTGGGGCGTCCTTCAGCCCCAAGAGCAAAATTTCCTGTGTAGGTCAGCATGTGTCATCTTCAGGGGAATTTTCCACCAAATTCTCAAAAAAGTCTGTGACTACCCACCCGCCAGAAAGGTAAGGGGGGCTTCTTCACCTCGGATTGCTTTCTTAGCTACAATTTTCTCAGCTGACTCCCCACTTGGGAACTGAGGCTCCCAGCTCCCTCATCCCCCAAACACCAGAGACTCAGACCGTCTGAGACCCCCAAGGCAGCAAAGAAGCTCCAGGCCCCTCTTCCTGCCCAGGGGGCTTGTGCCATTTTCAGTGAGTCTCATCTACTGGGTCTTCTTTGAGGACTAGACCCCAGCTCAGACATCCTCCCTCAAGAACCCAACTGTTCAGTCCCCATCCCTATCCCAATCATTGATCTCAGGTGTGCAACCAGCCTCTGCCATGTCACAGCCCCCGAAATGCCTCTCCAGTGATTCAGTCCTCAAGTCACCCAGCCCGGACATCCCTTGGAGACCCAGACTTCCACACTACCCACCACCGCCTTCCTTGGGGACCAGGGACAAGCCCTTCAGTCATCAGCTTCAGATCCAACACCCTTGGGGACACAGCCGTTTCCTGACACCCTCCCACCATGAGGGGTCCTGGCTGTAGGCCCCCGGCCTCCGCCCCAATCAGAGACACACTGTTTGATCCCCTGAAACTTCTACTCTGGACCCAGGAGTCTAGCCCCCCTCCCCTGCACCTCTCAAGGTCCAACCCCTCAGCCCAGTTCCTGAGGGCCCCAGGAACCCCAGCTCCCTCACTCCCAGCTCCTCAACCTGTGGAACATACTGCACCCCCATCTCACAGAAATTCGGAAGTCTAGCCTGGCACCAGGGCCCAGCTGCTGTCAGTCCCTTCTCCTGGCCATTCCCTGGTGACGCAGGTGGAGGTCACAGCTCTGAACCCCCAGCCTGCCCAATCTCGCTCTGCCCAGATAAGTCCAATTAGAGGCCCAGGCAGGCAGCCTCATTAGTTGTTGCAGCCAGGAGCCCGCAAGGGGGGAGCGGGGAGAGGGAGGCACCACAGGAAACCGGAGGCCCTGAGGCCAGGGCCCAGGGGAGGGTGGGCTGAGCTGTCTAGAGCTTTCCATGTCATCTGAGGCCTGGACACAGCCTCCTGACAATCGCAGGCACAGGACTGGGCTTTACTGCTCTGCAGCTGAAGGCTCATGTCAGCCCCATTGCCAAGTGCCCAAGTCACACAGCTGGGATTCAGACCCAGGCAGTCAGATTTCAGAGCCTTCCACCGCTCTCTGACGGGGAGCTCTCAAAGGGCCCCGTCTGGGTTGCCTGCAATCCAGGGCTCCTGGAGGTCTCAGGAGAGGTGTGTTCAGTGAGAGGGTGACCGTGGGAGGGAGCTGCCCACCCACCTGGCAAGGGGTCTCCCATACACCCACACTCCTGCAACACTCCACTTGGGGGTCACCTCCCCAGAAGCCTTCCCAGCACCCTGTGCCCTGCAGGTAGGGTCAGGTGTGCGGTACTCCTCCTCCTAGAATTAACTGTCTGGGTCCTGAGGGCAGGGCTGGGTCTGATCCACTCCCTGGTCCTCAGCCCAGGGGAACAGAGCGAATGACTGAGTGACTCCCTCAGGCCTCATCAGGTCCCGTCCACTAGACAGCTGTGCATCAGGCATCCCAGCCCAGGTAGAGAGGTGGCTCCGGAGGCCACAAACTCCTTACCACATACAGCGTTCGCTCCATTCTTCTTGGGGGTGCACTGGCTCTTCCTGGAAGTTTCTCTGTGTACAGAAAAGGGCAGGGACATCTGGGTGACTCCCCTGCCTCTTCTCACTCAAACCCTCTGTATGGGCTTGAGCCACGCCCCCCACCCTATTGATGCCCACGTTTCTCCCCCAAGTCCCAGACCCCCATACACAGTGGTCTCCAGGGAGGCATCTGTGCACCACCGTTTAGAACCTGCCCTCCTCTTGGACCCCCACTTGGGGATTGCTGTAGTACTCCAATGAGCAGAAGCCAGAACGTGGACAGTTGTTCTTGACTTGACTCCCGAAGGCCCCAGGAGTCCTGCTCCCCTAGGTCACCTGGGATGTCCCACAAGCCTCTCATACTCACCTTGTTCCAAAAGGAGCTCAGCGTTTCCCTTCCAAACCCCCTTCTCCTCCCGGGCCCAATCTTGGGCCAGCCCCACCACCTGCCTAGTTTCTCTGGGCCAGATACCAGACCCAGGCCTCTGTTTCTCCCCCGGAGACTTCTCATCCTTGCCTGTGGCCTCAACCGACAACTCTACACCGTTCTCTAAATATTTTCCTAAGCTCCAGCCTTGTGTACCCAACTGCCTCTGGGTGGCTCCCCTTGACGGCCCTCAGGTCCGTCACCTCACCACGGTGCAAGGTAAGTTTAAAACAAAATAATATTGTTTACAGAGCTGTTAACAATATTTTCTTTACAAAACAATAGCATTCTTCTGGTGCTAATGGATTAAAATCTTACTTCTCTGATGGACGCTGAGGGTGACTCGTCTCAGTTGTTGCATGTGTTGTTGAACCATTGCTCAGACATGACGCAAGTCAGAAAGCAATGGTTGTTATGAGTTGCCAAGTCAGTTCTGACGGATGGTGACCCCACACGTGCGGAGTGGAACTGCCCCATAGGGTTTTCAAGGCTGTGACCTTTCAGAAACAGATCACCAGGCCTGTCTTCCAAGGAGCCTCTGGGTGCGTTTGAACCACTAACCTTTCAGCTATTGGTCGAGCGCTTAACCACTGATTTAGGAAATAATATTGGAGTTATTATTCCCTCTCCTTGAGCATAGAGAATGTGACCCAGCTGGAGCTGGGCTCACAAAGACTCACAAGGACACATCAACTGGGCCCTGAGATATAAAGACAATAGCTAAGATAATCTTGGAAAGTATCTTTTAGGGAAACTTTCACATAAAGCCAATCAAACAGAACACAAAAGACTTTCTACTCTTTTTCTATTAGCATTTAGTGAATAGAAATTTGTTGTACCAATGAAGACCCTCCTGACTCTCCTTACTGAAACCTGTACCAATGATTGTTAAGAAAGACAATTCAAAATGTAGGATCACGGTTTCTAGCCAATCTGTGAAAAGGTGAAGCTTTCAATGGTTTTGCCCGTTTGTAACGTTAATATATACTGATGACTCTGTAATGGTCTTTGGACTCAGGCAGACATGGCTGTTGGCAGCATGCTTGTCTCTTTTCCCACTCTTGCCTATTCTTTAATATTCTTCGGACTTGGGCAGACATGGCTCTGGCAGCATGGTTGTCCGTCTCCCACTTTTGCCTTTTTGAATATATGCTGGATAAAACTTTCTTTTTGCTTTACTCAGCTTTATGGTGTTTGTCCCCTACAACACCATTTGTACCACCCTGAGAGTCCTCATAAAGCAATGGCTGTGAAAATTAATAACAGCATAAAATAGCCTCAGTTGATGTCAAGATTTCATAGTGAGCTTGAACTTACTAAGTTTTTCTTAAAGGTGCTTGTATTCAAACCATGAACCCTTGCTCACTTAGGACTTTTCTGTTGTTGTCATTGTTGGATGCCCTCAAGTTGATTCTGAATCATAGCGACTCCATGTGACGGAGTAGAACTGCCCCATAAAGTTTTCTAGGCTGTAATCTTTACAGGAACAGATCACCAGGCCTTTCTCCCAAGAGCTTAACTGTCACGCCACCGGGGCTCCTTTATGACCTCCCCACTGCAGCACAATTTTAAATGAGTGATTCTTGACAGTGTGTGTTCTAAAAACCAAAACCAAAGTGCACAAAGCAGTCTGCGGGTTTGCTTTGTTCCTTTTCGTCTGTGGCACCAGTGGGCCAGTTCCTGGAAGGCAGGGGTGGTGTCCTGCCTGGCTGGTGGTTCCGTGTCCCACACACAGCAGACCCGCAGTTGGTATCTGCTCAGTGAACAGGGGAATGAACAAAGGCATAACCCACTCACAGCTCCCTGACTCCTGTGCTCACCTCCCTCATGCTGACCTGTCCCCCAGGTGGGGCTTCAGGTGGAATCGCGGCTTCTTCGTCGGTCTCACCCACAACTTCCTCCCACTGCCACACTCCGCACAGAGGGCTGGAGAGATCTGCCACGGCGGCCATGTCTTGTTTCTGGGAGGGGAGGAGATGTTTCTGAGGTCAGCCAGGGCCAGATTAAGCAAGTGATGTAGTCAGAATGGGGCTGGAGAGGGGCTTAGGTGTGGAGACAGGAATAGGATGGGGGGCGGCACAGGGCTGGGGTGGGGATCGGGGGGAGTGGGGGGGACAGGAACAGGGGACGGTTTGGTGCATTAGAGACCATCCTAGGGGTGATAATGGGGACGGGTTAGAGTCCAGGCTGGATCAGAGCTGGGCCTGGCATGGGCTTGGGGTCGGGATCTGAGGTAGAGAATTCGAGAAGAACTGAGATTGAGGTGGGAGCCTGTCTGGCAGCAAAGGGAGTTAAGGATGGGCCAGGTACGAGGGTCAGAGTGAGGAGACATTGGGAGTTTCTGCCTTGGTGGTCTCTAGGGTGCTCCGAGGGTACCAGGCCCACCTGCTGAATGGCCTCGATCTCCGAGCCCAGCGACGGGGGCAGCAGCTTGGTCCAGCCCACTCTTCTTGCCTGGGCCCCTTCAGGCAGCCTGGCCACACAGTCAGGAGGGAATGCTGCCACTGAGCCTGCCACCTCTTGTCCCTCAGCCTGCCCTGGGGGTCCCTGCCCTGCCCACAGAGGGGCTGGAGCGGGTGGTTGGGGGTTGGGGGGCAGAGGTAACCCTGCCCTCGGCCCCCTCACTCCTCCTACCCCAGGGCTCCACTCCTCCACTCACTCATCTGGCCCCTCGTGGGTCTGAATCAGCTGCTCCTCCAGGTGTGATATTTCCAGCCTCAGTTCCTGCAAAGGGGGGCACCTGGCTCTCCATTCTTCCCCGACCACTGCTGATCTCCTCTCCCAGGGTCCCCTCCACTTCTCCCACTTCTTTGGGCTCCCCCAGACTCCTACTGCCAAAGGACAAGGGGAGGAAAGCAGTGACAGAAACTCAGGAAGTCAAAGAGAGACAGAGAGCAACAGAAACCAAGGCAATAAACCACAGCCAGGGAAATGAAGAGAAGGAAGACAGAGACAAAGGCACATGGAAAAACGACAGACGCAGACGCAGAGGATGTACAAGAGACTCAGAGACCAGAGACAAGCCAGAGAGAGAGGTACAGAGAGACAGCTGTCAGTCTCCCAAAGAGAGGCAGAGATAAGAATCAAAATGAGGTAGCCAGACATGAAAAGATGCTCAACATCATTAGTCATTAAGGAACTGCAAATCAAAACCACAAATACCACTTCACCCCCACTAGGATGGCTATTATAAAAAACAAAAACAAAAACAACGGAAAATAACAGATGTTGGCAGTGGCGTCACTAAAGGGGTGTGGGGGGTGCAGACCACACCAGGTGACAGTGTCAGAGAGAGTGACACCAAAATGACTGTCTATAAAATTTTTGTGCAGTGTCTCAGCAGAAACTCATTATTATTTTTATAAAAATATCTCTGTGGTTAGTTACAACAAAAAACTTTTTTGTACTAAGCCCAGCTCATATGTATAAACATATCTACAAGGCTAAAAATCTATGCTAATTTACTAATGTGCCCCATCAGAGCTGTCATTATTACCCAATTACAATGACGCTTCAGATCACGTGGTTTCACCTGTACCCGCTACAAGCACGCGCTACAAGCCGGTGCTGTTGTTTTTGCTGCTGCCGGTGTTTTTACTGTTGCTGATTTTGTTAAATTTTCTGGTGTTTTAGCTACAATATTGTGGTAATTAGCATGGGGGGGTGACACCATGAGTTACCGTACTGGGTGACACTAACCCTAGTGATGCCACTGGGTGCTGGCAAGGATGTGGAGAAACTGGAACCCTCATCCACTGCTGGTGGAATTGTAAAATGGGGCAGCCGCAGTGGAAAACAGTTTAGTGGTTCCTCAAAGAGTTAAACATAGAACTACCATAAACCCAAACCAAACCAAACCCGTTGCTGTTGAGTTGATTCAGACTGATAGTAAGCTAGAGTAGAACTGCCCCATAGGGTTTCCAAGAATGTAATCTTTATGGAAGCAAACTGCCGCATCTTTCTCCCGCGGACCGGCTAGTGGGTTCCAACCATCGACCTTTTGGCAAACAGCTGAACGCTTAACCACTGTGCCACCAGGACTCCTCAGAACTACCATAATACCCAGCAATTCCACTTCTAGGTATATACGCAGAAGAACTGAAAGCTGGGACTCAAACTGATACTTGTGCAACAATGTTCACAGCATGACTATTCCTAACAGCTAAAATGTGGAAACAATTCAAGTGCCCATCAAAGGAAGAACGGATAAACAAAATGTGGTATATCCCTACAATGAGATATTACTCAGCCATAAAAAGGAATGAAATTCTGATGCATGGATGAACCTTGAAAATATGCTCAGTGAAAGAAGCAAGACACAAAAGGACAAATATTGTATGATCCCACTTGTATGAAATATCTAGAATATTATAGAGACCAAGGTTTAGTAGTGGGCTGAGTGGAGGGGGAAATGGGGAGTCATTGCTTAATGGGTATGGGGTTTCCATTCGGGGTGATAAAAATGTTTTGGAAATAGATAATGGTGACAGTTACACAACACTGTAAATGTACTTAATGCCACTGAATTGTACACTTAAAATAGTTAAAATACAGAATTTCATGTATAGTTTACCATAATAAAAAAAAATCGGAAAAAAAATCAGCCAGACAGGCACAGACACGTAAGATGCAGGGAGAAGGTATTCACAGAGAAGGAAACTGAATGGGCGACAGAGATACACAGAGTAACAGCAAAACCATTTACGGCAGAGAGAAAAGCAGAGAGCGGGAAAGACTCAGTACTACAACAGAAATGGAAGAAGGGCCATGTGGAGACTCAAAAAATGACCCACAGAGACAAAGAGGGGCACAGGGAGGGAGAGGCAACCTGCCCCAGAGATGGCAAAAGAGAAGCAGGAGGGCCAAGCCGGCGAGCGCAGTGCAGGCAGGTGGGCTCGGGCAGCAGTTACCTGGGTGGTCGCTTTGTACTCCTCCAGGCTCTTGGCCAGGCTCTCTGCATGGCGGGTGCGCTGGGAAAGCCCAAAGCTGACTGAGACTGGGCCCAGCCCCCAGAGACACTGGGGAGGGTGGTGTGGGAGGCTGGTGTGAGCTCAGGGGGAAGAGCAAGGGCCTGAGGGAGAGCACTGGCCAGAGGGGCTTTTAGGTCCTGGGGACAAGCCTGAGCCAGGTCACGCTGGTAACCCCAGCAAATCCTTGGCTCCCATCCCCCAGGTTACTGATCTCCAGGGACTGGGGCCAGGCAGGCCTTCCTTTTGAAGGCTGGGTGCAGGGGTGGGCAGGCGCACTGGGAGGCAGGCTGGCCATCCTCCCCAGCGTCCTCACCTCGGAGAGGATGGCTTCTCGTTGGCAGATGAGGCACTCGCACTCGTATAGCTGCCACTGCCAAAGAAGGGGTGCGTCTGTCTTTCCAGCCCCAGATGCTCCGGGGCCTGCCCTGCCCTTCCTCTGGGCTGCCTCACTCCCTCTGGCCATGGCCCTGGACAACTGGGAATCCAGCTAAGCTGCCTTGGCAGCTTTCTGGGAGACCTTTGCTCTCACCAGGTGGCAGAGCTGGAGGTGGTAAAAATGGCCCTGGGGAGGGGTAAGTGGCTGGGCACCGGGTAGGGGCAGGCAGCACCTTCAAAGCTTCCTTCTCTGTGGCCAGCTCCTCACTCCGCCTCTTCACTCCATCACACTCAGCCAGTAACTTCCCGTTCTGGAAGAAGGAAGAGCAGTCAGGTTTGCTTCAACAAATGGTGATGCTAATGCTCATGGCTGAAGGAACTCGGTAATGCAACTGTTAAGCCTTTGGCTGCTAACTGAAAGGTTGGCAGTTTGAACCCACCAAGAGGCTCCGCAGGAGAAAGACGTGGCAACTTCTGTAAAGATTACAAGCTAGAAAACCCTATGGGGAGGTCCTACTCTGTCACATGGGGCTACTATGAGTTGAAAATGACTCAAGGGCACCTAACAAGAACAAGTACTTGCTATGTTTTAGTCCATTTAATCCTCCTGGCCATCCAAGTGGGAACTGGGCCTTCATCTCTGTGCATCGGTCCCTCCTCTGTATAAGTGGAGATAATAATGGGACCTGCCTCATGGGGTTGCTGTCGGGTTCAAATGAGCTAATAACAACTGCTAACACTTAGTGAAGGAGCCCTGGTGGTGCAGTATAACTGAAAAGGCTGGCAGTTCAAACCTGCCAGTTGCTCCATGGGAGAAAGATGTGGCAGATACCTATAAGGCGAAGGTCAGACATGCCTCTCCCTCCAACCTTTTTACCAATTCTGACAAGAGCCGTCCCTCCCACGGCACTCTTTACTTCTCTGCTGGGTTCAATAACTTGTTGCAGTGGCCACACACAACTCACAATATTCATGATTATGGGGTTTATTTGGGAAGCAACACATTACAATTCAGGATACAGTTCTTTGATCAGGACAGCCTCTTCTCAGCCATGCCAGCAGGCATACCTCTCTCTGGCCCCTTGGCCTCTGCCCTACTCAGGCAAGTGTTATAAAGCTCTTTCAGCTCTGCCAATAAGTTCCCAGAAGCACCCCACTCTGCCAGCAAGCCTCCTGCCTGAAGGTGCTCAGCTTTTTCACTGCATGGGTCAGGAAGCCCAAAACGCCGTCTCCTGGTTCTGCTGCGGCTATTTCTCAGCTGCTGCTTCTCGCCATCTCTGGTGTTACAGCTCTCTGTCTCCTAGAACCAGGAGGTTCTCAGCACAGGGATCCTGGGTCCAAAGGATGCATTCCACTCCTGGCTCTTCCTTCTTAGTGGCTGTGCGGTCCCCCCTTTTCATCCCTGGGATGGCTCATTTTAAGTCTAGCGGAATGGCAAAACTGACCTATTCCCTTGTTAGGGTTCCATATACCTTATTTGCATGGTCCCACCCCCACAAGGGTGCCATGTACCTTGTTTACATTAACAAGCTATCCAGTCCCTTTGGTGGACCACAAGCACATTATTTGCATAGTCCCACCCAGTCATTTGGTGGGAGCTATAAAGACTATGGCTAGAAGAACCATATTAAGTAATTCACTGTATTGCAGCTTCTGTAAAGATTACAGCCTTGGGGCAGTTCTACTGTTTTGTATAGGGTTGCTATGAGTCGGAATCCACTCAATGGCAATGAGTTTGGTTTTGGTTTAACACTTAGTGAGCACTTTGTAGGTAGTAACTCATTTTTCATCTCCCATCTTAAAGATAAGGGAAATTCAGGCACAGAAAGGTTGAGCAACTTGCTCCAAGTCACAAAGATGGTAATATATGCAAATATATGTTGATGAATGCTAATGAGCACAAAGCATTCAGAATAGTGCCTGGCTTATACATATATTGAGCGTTCGATAAATGTTAGAAGATACATATATAAAACAAGGTCCCTGGGTGATGAAAATGTTTGCGAATGGCTACTAACCTAAAGGTTGGGGATTGGAACCCCACCCACCGGTACTACAGAAGAAAAGGTTTGGCTGTCTGCTTCTGTTAAGATTGTTGTTGTGTGCTGTCATGCTGATTCCAACTCATAGCAACCCTATATGACAGAGCAGAACTGCCCCATAGGATTTCCTAGGCTGCAATCTTTACGGAAGCAGATCACCAAGTGTTTTCTCCTTTGGAGCGGCTTCACTAACCTTTTGGTTAGCAGCCAAGTGCTTAACCATTGCCCCACCAGGGTTCCTTAAGATTATAGCCAAGGAAAGCCTACGGTAACACATGGGGTTGCCATGAATTGGAATCGACCTAACAGCAACTAACAACAAACAATATACGTAACAAACAACACATGTATGTATGTTGTTTGTTCTTTTGCATATACGTGTTGTTTGTTGCTTTTATATATACATCTATATATATATAAAAGGAGCCCTGGTGGTGTAGTAGTTAAAGCACTCAGCTGCTAACCAAAAGATCGGTGGTATGAACTCCCAGCAGCTCTGTGGGAGAAAGATGTGGCAGTCTGCTTCCATAAAGATTTACAGCCTTGGAAACCCTATGGGGCAAGTTATACTCTGTCCTATACAGTCGTTATGAGTCAGAATCGACGGCAGTGGGTATATATATAAAACGTGTATACGTTTTCCAAACATTTCAAAAACTTATTATATATTTTTTAATGTAACTTGTTGCCATTAAGTTGATTCTAACTCATACAGACTCTATAGGACAGAGTAGAACTGCCCCATAGGGTTTCCAAGGCTGTAATCTTTATGGAAACAGACTGCCACATCTTTCTCCTGTGGAGTGGCTGGTGGGTATGAGCCATCGATCTTTCAGTGAGGAGCCGAGTGCTTTAACCACTGTGCCACCATGGCTCCTCTATTTTTTAATATACACAAAAGTAAAAAGAACAGTATGATGTACTCCCATTATCGTTCATCCAGCTTCAATAGTTACTTGCATTTTCCCAGTTTTGTCTCCTCTCTATCCTTCAGGTTTTTTTTTTGTTTTGTTTTACTAGATTATTTCAAAGCAAATCCTAGACATCATACTATTTCACCTGTAAGGACTCCAGCATTTATCTCTTACTTGAGGACTTTTTTTTAGCCAAACCACACTGCCATTATCACCCATAACAAATTCATAACAATGCCTTAATACCACCCCATTCCCAGTTCGTGCTCATTTTTCTCTGCTTGTCTCACAAAAGGTCTGTCTGCATTTAGTTTGTCTGAATGAGGATGCAAACAAGGCCCACCACTGCTTTCACTCGGAACGTCCCTGAAGTTTTTCATTTAATCTTTGGTTTTTAAAGTTTCTTTAATCGTTTTTAAGCAGTGCTCCTCCTGCCACCACCACCACTTGTCTGTGCCCTTCATCTGTTGAAGCCACCAGGTCATCATCAGTCCCGTGGAACAGCCCACATTTGGATTTGACAGCTTGCATTTGTCGGAAGTTCAACTTGTCCCTCTGTCCTCGTTATTACACTGAAGGGTAGCTCTAGGGGCATGAGCAGGCTTTTGTTTGTTTTTTTGGCAAGAAGACTCCATGGGTGGTTCTACACATAGCATAGCCTGCCGTTCAGGAGAAATATTATGTCTGGTGGCCTTAACTATTAATATTTTTATTCTGACGCTCAATCTTACAAAGAAAATCGAGGAGTGAGAAGGCTGAAACATTTGGCCAAGATCAAGGTGACACGGTAAGTGGACTCAAACCCACATCTGATCCTGAATCCAGAGCTTCTAATCCCCACACTCTCCTTCCAAACCAGACGTAGCCCTGAGAGGCAATGGGGACGGAAAGAGAGCCAGCTTTATCCTTCGCCCCAAGGAGCTCCTAGACTTGTGGTGGAGACTGATGCGGAACAGATGGTTACAACAGTGCGAGGCCCTGTGGATCGAGGAGGGCAATCGGGAAAGGCTGCCCAGGGAGCAGCACCTGGGCTGAGTCTTCAAGGAGGAGCGTTAACCAGGCAAACGAGCAGGGCAGACAGAGGGAATGGGCCCTGAGAACAAAGCGGCCCAAATCCCAGAGCGGAATTTCCGGGCACCAGAAGCCTAGCACGTGACACTGAGGTTCTCTGTGAGGAGCTCGTCAGGGGAATGTGTTTGGGGGCAAGGGGCAGGTCAAGCATGCTTTGGCCACACCCCTCCACCAGGCACCCCCAGAGACAGCACAGCCAGCTCCTCCCTTCCACCAGCCCGGGCTCAGCTCCAAGTCTTCCATCAGCCGCTCTCCCTCTGTCTCAGTCTTAGCGCGCCCGGGTTGCCAGGTGAAGGGCGAAGGAAGGACGGGCCAGGAATGCTGTGTCAACATCTGTCCACCTGGCTGGGATTTGCAACTGGGATCCAGGACCCCTCAGCAGGGAGCCTGGTTACTCAGCTGCTCTTGCCTCCTTCTGCAGTAACTTGAGCCCGCTCCTCAGTAAGTCTCCATAGGAAGGTTGCCTTGAACCAGGTGCGTTTCAGTGTCTCATTACTCTAGCACATTCTATTGTAATTTGAGAACTCAATCTATAGATCTCTGTAGGCAGCTGCAGGGAGGGGAGAGGAGGAGTGGGGGAAACCAAGAATAGCTCCATTATATCGAGCGCCTAGGATGTCCCAGGCGCTGCTCAAGGTATTTGACTCCACAGCGGGCCTTCTGAGCAGGGAAGTCGAGCAGGGACTACTCACTCTGCTTAATTCTTCTTATGCCAAAAGAAACCTGATATTGTCTGGGGTCCACTCTCCACCTCTCATAGCAGGTGGGTCCCGGTCCCAGTCCCAGCCCCAGCCCTGGAGGTGAATCGAGATCGAAATCTTGGCAGATATGGGAGACTCTGCTGGTTAGCCAACCCAACAGCCACTTTGGCCCCCTCTTACTTGTCTGCCTCCCACTGTAGAGACTGAGGAAGACCCGATACTCTCCTGGCCTCCCCTGAGGCTTAGGTGTCAGTTCCAGCTAGTTAGCTGTAAGGGGATCTTCCGGGGAAGCTTCTGGAAAGCTTTTCTTCTGGCAAAAAGTGAGAGTTGCAAGGGGAGTATTTTCTGGGGTCCCCTCTTCCTCATGTCTTCCTGCTTTGAAGGAGAACATGAAGTCGGGAGCTGTAGCAGTCATCTGTGATCAAGAGGCCACAGGTCAACCAACAAGCCAACGAGTTGCCAAAGCAACCCACAGACTACCTCCTTCAAAGCCTCTTGTTAGGTAAACAAGTGTCCTTAAGATTGAAGCTGTCGTTTCCTCAGAGCTGAAAGTATTCCCAACTGATCCCTGGTCACATTATCCTGGACAGGGATTGGTTTGGATGTGATTATTTGATGCAGCTCTGGACAATGAGCTGTAAGCTGCAGGGGGCTTTAGGGTTTTTTTTCTTTTTCTTGTTCTTAAGAGGTATTCTAGTGGAGGCAGTGGTGGTTCAGTGGTAGAATTCTCTCTTGCCTTCCGTGCAGGACACCTGGGTCCAATTCCCTGCCAAGACATTTCATGCACAGCCACCACCCATCCGTCAGTGGAGGCTTCCATGTTGCTATGATGCTGAACAGGTTTCAGTGGAGCTTCCAGACTAGGGCAGATTAGGAAGAAAGGCCTGGCGATCTACTTCCGAAAATCAGCCAATGAAAACCCTCCTATGGATCACAACAGTCTGATCTGCAACCGATCATGGGAATGGTGCAGGACCGGGCAGCATTTCATTCCATTGTGCACAGGGCTGCCATGAGTGAATGGCAATTGAACGGCAGCTAACAACAACACCAGCAACAAAATGCTCTGGAAGAAACAGTCACACCCTATCTGTGCGTGATGCCTGTCACCACGGTCATCATTCTGCTTCGATTCCCATTGTTCTGAGGGGAGAATTTTCACAGAACAACCAGAGGAAGAAGTGGCAAATTTTTTGGATTTTAAATTTAAAAGCCATAGTGCTGATGTAGGACAAAGAAATATGGGGGGAAATACATGATCCAGCAGAACTGTATCACTGCCCTGACTCTATGGAGCTGGAGACGGGTGCAGAAGAGTCAGAGAGGAGAGCAATAGTGTGAAAACGGTGCTGGAGCCATCCCCAAGCCAGGCCTGCTTAGCTCTTATGCAGTAGAACCGCAGAACCCCTGGGAAGTCTGGGACTCTGAGAGGCGCTGTGCCCCCTTCCCAGCTCAATGTCACCAAGGCATGAGAATAACAGAGTAGCAATAGCTGTATGAGGGGCACCCCTGGGACATCAGGGAATAGGGCTGGGGGGATCAGTCGGCAGAGCCCTGATGGCTCCCGCTGTCCCCTTTGTCACGAGAGGGGTGGCAGGCAGATACGGCAAAGTCCGGGGCAAGCATGACCCGGGGTCAGGGAGGAAGCCAGGGTGGCTGTCCAGCTCTGCAGCTCAGACTCTAGGACAGAGGGGTGAAGAGAGCACCGGTGTTCTCCTTGTCCGGGACCCACCGCCTGCCGGGCCTGGGCGAGAAGGCTGAGATTCTGCTCCTCCAGGCTCAGTGAGGTGCCGTCCCCAAAGAGTCCTAGGAAAGCAGCCAAACCTCCCCCACACCCCAACGAGCGTGCAGAAGTGGCCCAGAGAGAGCACCAGACCTCGTGGGCCCCGGGTCCTGGCAAGGGGGCACCATTAGCAGATGCAGCAGTGAGGCCTGCAAGTCCAGAGATCAGAAGGCGACACCAGGCTCTCAGCCGACGCCAGTCTGCGGTGGTGGTGTAGGCCGAGAAGCAAATGGAATGAGGAACAATCTCGTGAACAGCAGAGAGGAAGACACTGAGCGACGATGGACTGCCTCCTAGAGCACTAGGGTGTTGTGTGGGACCCCCACACCTTAGATGCCACCTTGGGGGTTGGGGGAGGGGATCTTTAATTGGTAAGTTTCAATTTCAACCTCAAAGGACTAGGTTGGCCCAGAAAGAACGGAGATGATGTTTCTGTCTCAGGTGGAATGGATGCAACAGGGGCTTGAAATAGAGATGAGGCTGAACAGGTCCTGTTCATATTAAAGGCGAGGCCATGGGCTTTCGTTTAATTTCATTTAACCCCACTGAACAGACATATTCTCCCCAGATTAAAACTAAGGCTGAGAGAGAAATCATTTGCCTACCAGTTGCCCATCACGTAAATGGCGGAGATGGGAACCGAGGTTAGGGCTCTCTGACATCAAAGCCTGTGTTCTTTTCACCATAAAAGAATAATAAATAAACAACACCAGCAGCTCCACAGGAGAAAGACCTGGTGATCTGCTTCCATAAAGATTACAGCCTAGAAAACAGTTCTACTCCGACACGTGGGGTTGCTATGAGTCAGAATTGACTCCATGGCACCTAACAACAATAAAGCTCACTTATAGTGAGTGTATCCTATGGGTCCTGTCTTGTGCCCAAGACTCTAGAAGCTTATAATCTCATGCAACCCTATGAGGAAGATTCTATCATTATGTTCACTTTTATAGGTGAGGATACTGAGGTGCAGAAGCGGGGGATTGGCCCATTCTTGCACCGGCAGCCTCACTGTGAACCCCGCGCAGCCATGGTGGTTCTCACACTGTGCAATGTGACCTTCAGGGACACTCACACAGTCTACCCCACCAGCCTAAGGTTGTTTGGTCTCAGGCTGCTAGGGGCTGTTGGGGGCAGCAGGGGTGGGCCCGGGGAAGATCCGAGGGGTGTGAGAAGGGGCAGGGCGGAGCCTCAGCTCACCTCCTCCTGCAGAGTCTCCATCTTGGCCACCAGGTGCTGCTGCTCCTTCTCCTGACCAACCGAGAGAGAAGATAGAGGCTTCATTTCCAGCCTTTCTGCCCTCATTGGCCTTCTCCCACCCCTGGGACATCAGGGAACAGGGCTGGGGGGATCAGTCGGCAGAGCCCTGATGGCTCCCGCTGTCCCCTTTGTCACGAGAGGGGTGGCAGGCAGATACGGCAAAGTCTGGGGCGAGCAGGACCCGGGGTCAGGGAGGAAGCCAGGGTGGCCGTCCGGCTCTGCAGCTCAGACTCCAGGACAGAGGGGTGAAGAGAGCACCGGTGTTCTCCTTGTCCGGGACCCACCGCCTGCCGGGCCTGGGCGAGAAGGCTGCGATTCTGCTCCTCCAGGCTCTTGGCCAGAGTCTTCAGGTCCTCCAGCTCCTCATCCACAGCCTTGGCAAACTGCAGAGCCTGCTGGGCACTGAGAGGACGGGGCAGATGGGACACATGCGAGAGAGGAAGGCAGAGATACAGAGAAAGAGATACACACATACAGACAGAAGCAACAGAGAAGTTTTAGGAGGGGTGGGGAAGAGGCCCAGAGAGAGGGAGACAGAAACCTGGGGAGAGGGGGACAGAGACCTGGAGAAAGAGGAGGACAGAGACCCACAGGGAGGGAGGAAGAGACCCAAAGAGAGGGGGCAGAGACCTGAAAGAGAGGGACAGAGACCTGGAGAGAGAGGAGAGAGACCCAGAAAGAGATACCATGGCAGACATGCAGACAGACAGACACAGGAAAAGGAATAGACCAATGGGATGGAGGAGCAGACAGACTGAAACGGGGAGGCTGAGAGATAAGAACCAAAGAGAGCCACAAAAGAGAAAGAAAGGAAAAGTGAAGGGACAGATGCAGTGACGAAGACAGAGCAGGAGGTGCTGAGAGAGTGGGCGCAGAGAGCGCCTGGGGGTGCTGGAGAAAGGACAGGGGCCAGAAAGGTGGACAGGCCCCTACCTGCGGAGCTGCTTGCGCAGGGCTGCGATCTCCTCACTGAGGCGTGCAGTGCCCTCTTCTGCTGTCTCCACGCTCCGCTGGAGCTTGGCGTTCTCCCCCGCCAGCCGCCGGTTGCTGAGCTCCAGGTCCTCCAGGCTGCTCAGCAGGTCAGCCGTGGCTGGCCTGGGGGCAGAGAGGGGCTGGGGTCACTTCCACCGGCCCTGCTTGCCATCCCAGGCTGGGTAGGCTTGTGCGGGTGTGTGTGAGCGGGCATCTCTTGCATAGAAAGTGAAAGCTAGCAGCAAAGCCGCGTCCCGCACCCACTTCCCCCAAGGGCCCCACACCCTTGCAGGCTGGCAGGCTGAGGGCATGGTGCGGGGGGCCAAGGGGAAGGACAGAGGGGCCCTGAAGGTAGGTACAGCTCTGGTCTGGGGTCTTCTTCGCCTCCGAAACTCTCCAGGTTGGCCAGCTCTTCAGCTTCTGGGCATCCTGGAAGGAGGGGAGACACATGGGATGTTGGGTTCCCTGTGACCTTAAATGTCATGTCCGGGTGCTCAGGTTCCAGGTTTGGCCCTCCTTTGGCCTCCACCTCCATTTCCGCTCCTGTGACCTCATCTGCTCCTGGGGCTGCACCAGCATAAAGGCCTCTTGCTTGTCTGTACCTGGAGCTCAGGTGGAATATCTTGGATAATCCCCGGCTCCTACACTTATCCCATCCAACGCTGGGCAGTGCCTCACCGCCCCCTCCTCCCGGCTCCCCCATTTGGGGATAGCCCCACCATCTACCCATCCCCCAGGCTGTCCTGGCTCCTTCAATTGTCACCCCCTCAGCCCAGTGGCCCCCAATCCATCTCCCTGCCCCTGACTCTGCCCGCCCCTCCTCTCTGTTCCCACAGTCACCCCGGTTTCCTTAGACCATCACCCCAGCCTCCTACCCAGACTCTCCGCCTCCAGTCTCACCCTCCAACCTGTCTGCACCCCACAAGGGTCCAGAGGGGTCTTTCTCCAACCAGAGCTGACCCACCCACCCTGCTCACAGGCCACCCCCCCCGCAAGCCTAACTGAAGCAGGTTCAAAGGAATATCATAAAAGATGTTTTTATCCCCCTTCATTTTTGTAAGACAGGAGAAATACAACACAAACCCTTTTTTACTGAGCGCCTCCTATGTATGAGGTCCTGTGGGTACATGGTAAGCAAAGAGACAGACAATGCCCTAGGGCAGTAACTAATCAAATACTCATATTGCAAGGTCACAGGGTCTATAGGAAAGGCACACAGATCCACAAATAAGCGTGGAAAGCAAGCAACCTTGGACTGGGGATCCTAGAGGGCTTCCCTGAGGAGTCAACCCTTTGTCTAGGGTGTGAAGGATGAGGGAGATGGAAAGGTGAGGCCGGGGGTGGAAACTGCAGCCAGGCCCCAGGGACCAGAGTAAGGTTGAGCTGACTTGAGGTGACATCAGGGGTGGGCGTACCACGGGCTGAGGTACTAGGGCTGGTGGAGGAGTTGGAAACAACCTTCTGAGGAGAAAACCCCAAAACATTCAGGAAAGGGCTGGGGGGAGGAAGGCAGCCATGGAGGACCCTAGAAGTGAAATTCACAGCTTCAGGCTAGTACACTTCTGGGCTTTCACCCTATCCTCTACTCTGCCCCGGGTGGGAAGTCCCCCTATGTCTGACCCAGTGCTGCCTGCTTCATTCTATATATAGCAATCTCACCAGATGGCAGTTCCTGGGGGATCAGGGCCCCCTCGAAGGCACTCTCCTCTTCCAGCTCTAATCCCCTATATCAAAGGAATGAGGCTTAGAGCCCCCTGCGGCCACACCTCCAGTCCCAACCAGCCATGGCAGGGGAATGGTGGGTGATGGAGGGAGGGGACCAGGTCAGGTGCAGTGGGCATGGTGGGGAGGAAGGTGAGGCCAGATGGTAGTGCCTGGGGCCAGACGGAAAAGCAGGAGAGGCAAGGACTGGGTGTAGAGGAAGGAGGGCAAGGGGCCTCTGCCTACCCGGCACCCCTTCCTGCACTTTGTTCCAGTAGGAACACCTCCAGGGTCCCTAGCCCTTTTATTTCTGGCTCCAGGCCCCCTCAGCCCCACTCCCAGGCACTCTGTCCTCAGGCCTCCCCCAAACCCCATCTCTTCACGTTTCTTTCTTCCTCAGCCTCATTCCAACCACAGTAGGTCCCTGGGCCCACAGAGTGCTGGCTGTAGTAAGCAGATGAAAGGTCAGATCTGAGGAAGGACTTCCGGGGAGAAGGTACCCGTGTAGGGACCCACCCATCCAGCTGACAAGCAGCAATCCAGTCCCGCATGACGGCCAAGAAGGTGTCCAGGTCCACCGTGGCCCGAGGGCCCTCCCCGCTGGGGTCCAGGCTGCGGGCCAGTGTTTGGAGGCATGCATCCTGGGGGCCCCGTCCTGTCACAGTCTCCAGGTAGGCCACCACATGGGTCACGGCCACAATGCCTGTGGGCAGACCACGTGTGAGGGAATCTGGGGCAGCTGAGGGTGGGGACAGGCAGTGGCTCAGGAGGTGGCACCCCTGTCCTGTGGCCAGACTGCCAGACTGAGAGACCTTGGATGAGTCCCTCCTCTGCCCCTTGGTCAGATTTGTCATCTGGAAATGGCACAGCCAGGCCTGTGTCACAGGGCAGCTCCAGTCCTGCCCCACTTGGCACTGCAAATATTGGCTGTCCACCTTCCTCCTCCCAGGCCCCTGGACCCCCCTCTTCTGTCTGTATCCCCCAATTCTCTCCTTCTCCCAGTGTCCTGAAAGGCCCCCACCCCCTTATCCACCTCCTTCCTGAAACTCCCCACAATCATGCACTTTGTTCCAGCAGGACTCCCTCCAAGGGACCCTAGCCCCAGGTCTCTCTCAATGACTCCCCCATCCCCAGCCCCCTACTCCTGCCCTCCTACATTTCTTGCCTCCTGTCCTGCCCCCAAGAGCTTCCATGTGTCCTTCCTTCCCACCTGTCCTCTGGGGGTCACAAGCTTCAAACGTGGAGTTGAGTACTTGCTCCTCCAAGCTGAGCGGAGTCCCCAGGCTCCCCTCCTCAGGCTGGTCCCAGAGGTACACTGAGGAGACAAGAGGGCCCCGCTCACCAGTGATGAGGAGGGAGAGGGGGAGAAGAGGGGAGGAGGAGTAAGCCCAGGGCCTGGGTCTCCTGGCCCTCCCCAGCATCAGGGAGGGAACTCATTTGGAGCTGCCTGGAGTTGGGGCTGGTGGGGAACAGCAGGAAGTTTGGGATGAGGGCAGCTACATGAGGGCCCCACCTTTCAGGTCAGTAAGTGCCCCACTCCCACCCACCCCCTGCCCCCAGCTATCTAACCCCAATCCTTTGTGATCCATCCAATCCACCACTCAGGGGCTCAGCTAAGGCTCTGAGATCGTGCCTTCCTCCTCACCTCCCCAGCCTCCCAGGCTCTGCTCAAAGGGGGCTAGGGGGTGGAGGAGGGCGGAGAAGGGAGGAGAAGAGAGGATTCTGGAAGGAACCCAGGGTGATGGCCTCCCCCCACCCCCAGCCAGGAACAATCCGATAACGCCAGGCAGCCTGAATCGAATCGATCCTGCTGGCCGCATCTCTGGTCTCCCAGCCCCCCAGGGAGGGTTGGGGAGTGGGGGCAGATCGCTCTCCTCCTTGCATATCCCAGGCAAAACTGGCATCACCGGGGCCCATGGCCAGGGGCCTTAGTCACAGAGGGATGAGGTGATCCAGGCAGGGTGGGCGGTGGGGGGTGGCCAGACCGACCTGGGCTTGGAGCCCAGCTGCACCGCTAGGACAAACTGCTTCCCCTCTCAGAGCCTCAATTTCCCCACCAGTAAAGCGGGGGTGAAGAGCTCTGGTGAAGCAACAATTAAGTGCTCGACTGCTAACCAAAATGTTGGTGGTTTGAATCCATCAGCCGCTCTGTGGGAGAAAAGACCTGACGATCTGTTCCCATAAAGATTATAGCCTTGGAAACCCTATGGGGGCAGTTCTACTCTGTCACATGGGGTTGCTATGAGCTGATAATCGACTCTATGGCAGCTAAACAAGGTGAGGGTGGGAGGTGGGTAAGATGGGTTAGGTCTGTGTCTGTGAAGTGCCCATGTAGTGGGGTCTGTTCTGGCCACTGCTGTATCCACTGTGCCTGCATACAGTAGGCGCTCAATAGATGCTCGCCTGCCCTGACCTCAGACATCTGTGGGGTCAGGCCCATCTGGGCCATCTGGGCTTTGCCTCAGACAAGGGGTGATGTCTGGGGCAAGGGACTAGACCTCTCTGAGCCTGTTTCCTCCTCCGGAGAATGGGAATGGTGTTACTTCCCTCCTGGGGAAGGAATGATGTAAAATCCGGAAAGCTCTTGCTGGCATTTAGCAGGTGCCAAGCCTGTTCTGGGTGGTTCATACAGACTAATTCATCCCACCATCTGGGTGGTTAGTACTATTAGCCCCACTTTACAGATAAGGAAACCGAGACACAGAAGTTAGGGACTTGCCTACCTGTTGAACATATGAACCCCTTTCTCATCCCTCTCTTTGGAGGTTCTTTAGTGAGCTAAACTGGGCGCCCCTCTGGCTTGAACCCATGCTCCTAGATTTGGCCCTTGGGAAGGTGGGCAGGAACCCACAGTTAGGGGAGATGCCAGAGCCTGTGCCAAGGGCTTTCCCTGAAGTCTTATCTTCTACTTTCACCAGATCCCATGGGCTCTGAAGATCAGAACTCGTCTATACCTTCCCTCAGCATCTCTGTCTCTGTCCCTGCCTGTTTAGATAGCTCTTTCTGTTCATCATTCCCCCAGTCTGTCTCCCCTGTCTCCTGCCTCTCTGGGCCTCCTGCCCCCATTTTCTTCCATCTCTCCTTCTTCTGTCTCTCTCTTCTCTTCCCGTATCTCAGCGCCTCTCTGCTCCTGGAGCCTTCTCTGTCCTCCTCCAGCTGTCTTCTCTGGCTCTTTCCCCTCCTACCCTTCTCTGTCTCCATCTCCCCTTCTGGGTGTGTTCCTCTCTCTCCCAGGCGCCTCCAGTAGCTGGCTCTGTCCTTGCCCGAGGGTTCCTCAGTGTCTGCACGCCCTCTACTGGTGCAGGAGAAATTTAGGTGTTGGTTGTTCAGCCAGGCTGCCCTCCGGTTCCTGCAGCCTGCTCTCTACCTCGGAATTCCTATCTGGAAAGTCTCCTGAGGCCAGAGTCAGGCCTGGAGCCTGGGGCCTTGAGAAAAGAAGCTGGCTCTGCTGCTGATAGTTGGGAGCCTCTAAGAAAGGTGCCTTACCTCCCCCATCAGACTGGACTCTCCCAAGGGTGGGAGCCCTGCCTCCTCCTTTAGACTGGGCTCTCCCAGAGGGTAGGGGCACTGCCTCCCGTTTCAGACTGAATCTTCTGGAGGGTGAGGGGGGGCTGCCCTCACATCAGACTGAGAGTCACCAGAGAGTGCTTACAACACAGTCTAGATGGTTCTACCACTTCTAGGTGTGTGGCCTTTGGCCAAAGACTTCCTCCTTCTCCTACGACCTCAGTTTTCCCGCTTGGGAAAAGGGAACAAGAATGTTTTGCTTTGAGGAGCAGTCTGAGTTTGAAATCACTACCATTTGTGGAGAGCTTGCCCTGTCCCAGCTTCAAGGCTGTGCCACTTCATTACAGCAACCCCTGATGACAACCCCATCCTTATCCTCTACGTAGCAGAGGAGTCTCAGTGGGGGTAACCCAGTGTCTTCCTTCCAAAGCAGCTTTTACACCCACTTGGTCTGCATCCTCCCAGTCACTCAAAGAATAATTACTGCATTCCTACTATGTGCCAAACACTGTTCTAGAGCCATGTTGCCCAATACGGCAGCCACTTGCCCCCGTGAAGAGTGTGAACTGAGATGCTGTAAAATACACACCAGATCTTGAAGACTTGGTACGAATAAAAGAATGTGGAATAATCTCATTAGTACATTTTTATATTGATTATAGGCTGAAAGAGAGAAAATGTATGACTGCCATTCATTTCCTGTTTCTTTTTACTTTTTTAAAAATGTGACTACTAAAAAAATGGAAATTACAGATGTAGTGCACGTTAAGCTTCTATTGGATAGTGCTGCTCTAGGGACTGGGAATCAAAGAGTGAATGAAAGAGACCAAATCCCTGCACACATTCCAGTGGGGGAGAAAGAGGCTAAACCGACAAAGAGATGTCAGTGCTGTGAAGAAAAGCAAAGCAGGAAAGGGGAGAGAGTGTAACAGGGCAGCTGTCTTCTGTGAAGTAAGGAGGCGATATTTGGGCTGAGATCTGAATAAAGTGAGGGATGAGCCTGCGGGTGACTGGGGAAGGGAGTTCCAGGCAGGGGAACAGTGCATGGAAAGGCTTTTGCTCTAACCCCTTCTGGCCTCCCTGGGTAAAATGTGACAAGGTGTACAGACAGGTGGGCACGCAAAATCAAATGAAACAAAACCTGTTGCCATCGAGTTGATTCTGACCCTACCAACCCTATAGGACAGAGTAGAACTGCCCCATAGGGTTTTCTAGGCTATAATCTTTACAAAAGTAGATCGCCAGGTCTTTTCTCCCAAGAAGCTGATGAATGATTTTGGGTATCCGACCTTTTGGGTAGTAGCTGAGTGCTTAACCACTTCGCCACCAGGGCTCCTTAGGTGGGCACACAATAGGTACTTAATCAACGTTTGCTTCCTCCCTCCCTCCTACCCCTGCCCCAAGGTAGAGACTCAGCCACCCCAAGCCACCTCTGCCAAGTTACTAGGGCCCAGCCTGGCACCTGTTCACTCACAGCTCATGATCCCCTCCCGGCCACCTACTTGCTGCAGCAGGGCCACTTGGCTGGCCCTCAGGCAGGGCCATGGACCACTCGCTCTGCTCTGAAGCTGCCAGTGAAACTAACAGCCTCCCTTGATCACGATCACCAGGAGGGACTGGGAGGGGACCAGCTGCCTCGAGAGCTCCTGAAAGGACAATTGGAGAATGGCCTCCTCAGATCAGCCACCCGCAGGTGGGGGCCTGCGCCACCCTGCCTATGCCCCAGGCTGCTCTCGGGTCTCAGAACCTGTTTGCCCACCTCCGCCTCAACCAGAGCAGTGCCCGCTCTGACCTGTTTTATGGACTGGAGGTGTGGGCTGGGGAAATGGCGGCCTGGGGTGTGGGCGGCAGAGATCAAAGGGGGGCCAGTGGGTGGGGGGCACTGCCTCCTGGTCAGGGAGAGACAGGGTGGCCTCCTCGCCTCCTGTCCTTCCCACAGCCCTGGCTAAGGTCTCGTCCTCTCCCCCTGGACCCTTCCTTGACCTAGCCTCCTCCTTGGCTTCCCAGCCTCCAGTCTCTCCCCTCTAGTCCATTCTATAAATGGCCCCAGGGTTGTCCTGCCCCTCCTCTGCTCAATACCCTTCCATAGCTCCCCAGTACTCCCAGGACAGAGGCCAGCCCCTAAGCCTGGCCTTCAAGGCACTGCCTGGTCCGGCCCTGCCCACCTCCCAATCCCAAATCCCACTTGATGCTCTAGCAACTCAGAACTGCATGTTGTTCACCTTTCCCCAAGCCACCATCACAGAACCAACTCCTGCCAGCCATTCCCATCTTGGCCCCGAAGTCCACTCCCCGGGGAATATGTTTCCGATTCCCACTCCTGCGTTGAACCAGGCACTGTTTCTGGACCCCCACACTGCCCTGAGCTCCTGCCATTATTGCCATATTAGCCTGTATTGGGACTGTTGACCTCTCACAAATTTGACCCTGTCCCTCCCCTGCTCCCAAACCTCTCATGGCTTCCTAGTACCCCCAGGACTAACTCCCTGCCCCTCAGGCTGGCCTTGCCCCCTTTTTGCTATTTTTCTCTCCATTGGCCTATTCCCAGGTCCCTAACCTTTATAATGCCAATGGAAGCCCAGTGTCTTCCCCCTAAACCTGCTCCTATCCTGGGTCCCAGGCCCCGGTCACACCCTGGGTGCCATTCCCACCCCTATGGCGGCCCCACTCACAGCTCCCCCACGGCACATTCCCTGAGTCCCTGGGGCAGCTTGGGACTCCCTCCTCAGCGCTCCGACAATGCTCTGTGCTGCCTCCATTACAACCAGGTTGATCACCTGACTTATTGCCCACAACGCTGGACAAGGGTGCCCATTGGGCTGAACTGGGCACACCAGGGTGAACAGTCAATGTGACTGTGACCCTAGGGCCTTATGGGGCCTCTGTCCCACTGGGCAGTGGGGTGCCCCCACCCCCACTTCCTCAGCCCTCCTGTCCTTACCAAATACTCCCAACACCCTGCTCTCCCCGGCGCCAATCGGGATCCACAGTCGAAAGTTGCACGCTTCTTGGCGGCTGGTAGAAGGTCCTAGAAAAGAGGGTCTTTGAAGGTAGAACCTTCTAGGGTTTAGACAACACTCAACAGTGCAAAAGGGGGCAATGGTCGTGGGACTTGAGTGAGGAAGGGTCCCTGTCAGAGCGCTGACAGGAGCCAGGAGCTCTATGACAGTGTTTGGGAACTACCTTCTGAGGTCCTGAGGGGGCTCCGGTCAGATCATGAGGGTCCAACAGGACTTCTGACGGGAAGCTGCAGTGGGAAGGGGTCTTGGCAGGAATTCTGGGGGATCTCTGACTGGATTTTGGGAAGTCTCTGAAAGGATTTCTGGGGGTCTCTGACGGGACTTTGGGGACTCTGACAGGATTTCTGATAAGATTTCTAGGGGGTTTCTGAAAGGATTTCTGGAGGGGTCTCTGACAGGATTTCTGGAAGAGTCTCTGAATTTTGGGAGTCTTTGACTGGATTTTGAAGAATCTCTGATAGGATTTCTGGAGGGAGTCTCTCACAGGATTTTGGGAGGTGAGTTTGACAGGACTTTTGGTGGGTTTGACCAGGCTTTCTGGGAATCTGACAGGATTTTGGGGTCTCTGCTAGGATTAGGGGTGTAACAGGATTTCATGGAGTCTCTGACAGGCTTTGAGAGAGGCTGACAGAATTTCTAGAAGATTCTGACAGGATTTCAGGGGCCACCTATAAGATTTCTGGATGGGTTTCTTCCAGTGTTTCCGAGGGGATTCTGCCAGGAGTTCAAGAGGGCTCTTAACAGGATAGAAGGCCCTGATACTGAGCCAACGGCAACGGGTATTTTTTTCCCCGGCATATTAGGGAGTCTTTTCTATTTGGGGGACCTTTGTAAGGATTCCGGGGAGCTGTGATCCCTGGAGCTATTCTGGGGAACCTCGCCACACGCAGCGCGCACCTGAGGCCAAGTCTCGGGATTCGGCCGAAGGCCACGGGCGACAAAAGGCAGTTGCGCGGGGGCGGGGAGGGGGGTGCGCATGCGCTTTTCCCGCAAGGGGGGGGGCAAAGAGGGCGGGGCGGGGCCGGGCACGCGCCCTGCGTCTAAGCCCCGCCCCGCCGGGGTGGTGCGGCGGAGGGGGTTGGGGGGCGCCCAATCCTCCAGCGGCGCAAGCGCACTCCGCGGGGACAGCGCCCGCCGTTCCCGTCGGTTACCTGCAACTGCGAGGTCGCGCATGCGTAGGGCTGTGGGGGCGGGCGTCCAGCCGGATGGAGGGGGCGCGTGCCCATTGGCGGAGAGGGTGAAGGCTGGATGATTTATGGGTTGTGAGAGGAGGGAGGGCACGCGGCGCTGGCGTCTTTTCCGGTACCTCAAACTTCTGTGAAATGGGCCTGAGCAAGAGACAGTTGGAGTGAGGGAGCCCTCCGCCATCCCCCACCTGTTATCAGTCGTCAAGCTGTGCCCAGTCAGCCCTCTGTTCCGTGCCAGGCTCCCCATCATCGTCACAATGATGTTCCACCCACCGGCTCACCTCAACCCACGTCTACTCCCGCGCTTTTTCGTGGCTGCAGTCAAGCTGTCCTCATAGGTCCCCGAAGGAGTCTTTCCGAAACTATTTTATTCATCCCTTTTAGGAGAGAGGGGGGAAAAAGGTATTTTCAGCTTTTCTGGCTAGAGAGAGAAAGAGAATTACATCCAAATGTGACTCCCAAGAAGGAGGATCTGGGGCAAAAGAGTTCCCCTCTACTCGGTCTAGCGCAGGCACAGAAAAAGAATCCTCTTATCCACTTCTTGTTCATCCAACCCATCGTTTCAGCTGTCACTTCCTCAAAGAGGCAAACAAAAGTCATATTAAGCCAATAATAGAAATTTGTTGAAATGTATTTAATATAGGATTTACAAATTGGGGCAACACATCTGACTAGAAAGTAAATAGTGTTCTAAAGAAGAAAGAACTTCCAAAGATTCTTACACCGTATTTATCACTAGTAATTATACCTTGACGTGGAAAAAGGGCCAGAACAGTGTTTACATAATAACTCATGGACATAGACTTCGTCTGACCTTTGGAGTTTCTGTTGTCGAAACTATGTAGATAATTCTTTTGTTATTGTTTATTGTTGTAGTTTAAGTGAAAGTTTATATTTCAAGTTAGTCTCTTATACAAAGATTTATAGGTACATTCTTATGTGACCCTAATTGCTCTCCCCATACTGTGACAGTACACTCCTTTCCATCCGATTCCCTGTGTCCATTACAACCAGCTCCTAACCCTCCCTGCCTTCCCATCTCACCTCCAGACAGAAACTGTCCGTTTAGTCTTATTTATCTACTTGAGCTGAGAGGCACACTCTTCACTAGTATCATTTTATGTCCCTTCATACAGGGATTGGACTGGACTGTGGGACATAAAGTGGTACTTGTGAGGAGTGTGCCTCTCAGCTCAAGTAGATACAAGAGACTAAACGGGCAGCTTCTGTCCGGAGGTGAGCTGGGAAGGCAGAGAGGGTTAGGAGCTGGTTGAATGGACATGGGAAATCAGGGGTGGAGAGAAGGAGTGTGCTGTCACAGTATGAGGAGAACAATTAGGGTCACATAACAATGTATAAATTTTTGTATGGGAAAAAATAAAAAAGAAGAAAAAAAAAGAGTTGGCCTCAGAAATTGTTTTAGTTCTGGGCTGATAGAGGATCCAGGGGTCATGCTTTCTGTGGTTTCTCAAGTCTCAGTTAGACCATTAAGTCTGATCTTTTTTACTAGAATTTGAGTTCTGTACCCCACCTTTCTCCTGCTCCATCAGGGACTCTCTGTTGTGTTCCCTGTCAGGGCGGTCATTGTGGTAGCTGGGCACCATTTAGTTCTTCTGGTCTCAGGCTGATGAAGTCTCTGGTTTATGTGGCCCTTTCTGTCTCCTGGGCTAATACTTTCCTTCTGTCTTTGATGTTCTTCATTCTCCTTTACTCCAGGTGGTTGGGACCAACTGATGCATCTTAGATGGCCGCTTGCAAGCTTTTAAGATCACAGACGCTACTCATCAAAGTAGGATGCAGAACATTTTCTTAATAAACTTTATTATGCCAGTTGACCTAGACGTCCCCTGAAAGTATGGTCCCCAGACCCCTACCCCTGCTACTCTGTCCCTTCAAGTGTTTGACTGTTTTCAGGAAACGTCTTAGCTTTGGTTTAGTCCAGTTGTGCTGACTTCCCCTGTAGTGTGTGCTGTCCTTCCCTTCACCTAAGATAATTCTTGTCTACTATCTATGTAGATAATTCTTTAAAAAAGCACAATACTCAAGGGAAAACTTCCTTTGCTATTAATTAGTACATTTAAAAGAATGTACTAATGAGTCAGAATTGACTTAATGGCAACGGGTATTGTTTGACTTACACCAGTTTTCTCAAGGCTCAAGATTCAAAGATCATCTCAGGGCGATAGCTTGGGTGGGTCACTTCAACCTCCATGGAATACAGAAATCTGGATTTATATAATAAATAATATATTATTATAAAAATACAACTATTTAGATGATCTTGTTCACTTTTGGCAAGCTGTGGTTTTCAAGGAATTTGTCCATTTAATCTGAAATTTCAAATAATTAGCATAAAATCTTTTATAATATCAATCCAGAAATCTAGATTCCACAAGAATTAAAAACTCCACTCCTCACTACCTACACTAGACCCCTGCCTCTCTATCCACATTTGCTGTTTTAGTGATCTTCATGGCATGTTTTACCATGTGACATATTCTATATATGTGTGCCTCTTGTCATTCCCACTGGATTGTGAGCTCTGTGCAAATCTGAACTTTGTTTTGGGACTAGAAAGTTCCTGTTCCAGCGCGGGCTCTCGAATTTGTTGAATGTAGGAATGAATGAAATAAAAGCATTAATCAGGTACAAGTATATGGGGAGAATTATTTTAATTGCAGCTCTTTTAATAGGAAAAACTGGAAAATCCACCAGTCTCCAACAATGTGGGAATGTGGTTCATTCAGGCCCCGAAATACGTTACCATCAAAAAGGATGGGCAAAAGGATAGATGGAATCTATGCAGCTTAACTACTGGACAGACGGCTAAAGCTGTAGTCCTGCCCTCAGACATCTCTGGGTTTAAATTCGGGCTCCATCTCTTCCTAGCTGTGATCTTGATAAAATGACTTTCTCTCTCTGAGCCTCAGTTTCATCCCAGAAATGCAGATAATAATTGCCTCTTAGATACCTTGGGGATTTAAGGTGATAATTCAAGGCTTATAGGAGATCTTTGTTAATTGGTAGTTATTATTTTGGCTGTTAGATGGTGGCTTATTATAAAGTCTGGGAAGGAACGTGTTTGGCAGGTGGTATGGTGAAGTGGTTAAAAGCGTGAGATATGGAATCAGAATATTGAATATACCATGGACTGCCGAAAGAACGAACAAATCTGTCTTGGAAGAAGTACAACCAGAATGCTCCTTAGAAGCAAGGATGGCGAGACTATGTCTCACATACTTTGGACATGTTATCAGGAGGATCAGTCCCTGGAGAAGGACATCATGGTTGTGCAAAAAAGAGGAAGACTCTCAAGGAGATAGATTGACACAGTGGCTGCAACAACGGGCTCAAACATAACAACAATTGTGAGGATGGTGCAGGATCAAGCAGTGTTTCGTTCTGTTGTACATAGGGTTGCTGAGTTGGAACCGACTCGATGGCACCTAACAACAATAACATGGAATCAGACAAACGTGGTGCCACTTGTATGATCTTGGCAAATGACTTCACTTCTCTGAACCTCAACTTCCTCTTCTCCAAAATGAGACAAATAATATCTACCTCATGGGATCTGTCTTTGTTACCTAGTGCCACACTAACAAAAAATAGCACAAGTGGGTGGCTTTAAAGAACAGAATTTTATTTTCTCACAGTTCAGGTGGTTAGAAGTCCAAATTCAGGGAGTGGCTCTAGGGGGAAGTCCCTCCTTGTCTACTTCATCTTCTAGTTGTTGGATGCTGTCAAGTAGATTCTGATTCATAGCGACCCCATAGGGCTTTCTCGGATGTAATCTTTATGGGGCTGCAGCAGTACGTTGACAGGGAACTGCCAGAAATTCCAGCCAGATTCAGAAGAGGATGTGGAAAGAGGAATATCATTGCTAATGTCAGATGGATCTTGGCTGAAAGTAGAGAATACCAGAAAGATGTTTACCTGTGTTTTATTGACTGCGCAAAGGCATGTGGCAGTGTGGACCATAACAAATTGTGGATAACATTGCAAAGAATGGGAATTCCAGAACACTTAATTTTGCTATGTGTAATGTGTACATAGACCAAGAGACATTCTTTTGAACAGAACAAGGGGATACTGCGTGGTTGTCAATCAGGAAAGGTGTGAGTGAGGGTTATATCCTTTCACTATACTTATTCAGTCAGTATGCTGAGTAAATAATCTGAGACGGTGGACTATATGAAGAAGAACGCGGCATTAGGATTGGAGGAAGACTCATTAACAACCTGCCGTATGCAGTTGACACAACCTTGCTTGCTGAAAGTGAAGAGGACTTGAAGCACTTACTGATGAAGATCAAAAACTACAGCCTTCAGTATGGATTACACCTCAACATAAAGAAAACAAAAATCCTCACAATTGGACCAATAAGCAACATCACGATAAATGGAGAAAAGATTGAAGTTGTCAAGGATTTCATTTTACTTGGGTCTACAATCAACGCCCATGGAAACAGAAGTCAAGAAATCAAAGGATGTATTGCACCAGGCAAATCTTCTGAAAAATACCTCTTTAAAGTGTTAAAAAGTATATATGTCACTTTGAGGAAGGAGTAAGGTGCACCTGATCCAAGCCATGGTATTTTCAATCACCTCATATACATGGGAAAAATGGACAATGAATAAGAAAGACGAAGAAGATTTGACGCATTTCAGTTATGGTGTTGGCGAAGAATATTGAATATACCACAGACTGCCAAAAAAACGAACAAATCTGTCTTGGAAGAAGTACAACCAGAATGCCCTTTGGAAGCGAGGATGGCAAGACTTGTCTCATGTACTTTGGACATGTTATCAGGAGGGACCAATCCCTGGAAAAGGACATCATGCTTGGTAAGGTAGAAGGTCAGCGAAAAAGAGGAAGACCCTCAACGAGATGGACTGACACAGTGGCTGCAACAATGGGCTCAAACATAACAATTGGGAGGATGTCGCAGGACCTAGCAGTGTTTCGTTCTGTTGTACATGAGTCAGAACCAACTTGATGGCACCTAACAACAACAACAATCTTTATGGAAGCATTTTACCTGGTCTTTCTGCCATGGGTGGGTTCAAACTGCCAACCTTTCAGTTAGCAACCAAGCACTTAACCATTGCACCACCAGGGCTCCTTGCAGTTTCTAGTAGCTGCCAGATAGGAAGATAGGAATGCTAACCCTTGGTGTTCCTGAGCTTGTAGATGTATCTGTCTCCATCGTCTGTTTTCCTCTCCTCCCTGTGTGTGTCTCTGTATCTATTCTGGTCTTTTCATAACTCGGAAACGAGGAGGTTTAGGATCCACTGATTCCTGGCATGACCTCATTAACGTAACAAAAGAAAACCCATCTTTCCAAACAACGTTGTATTTACAGGTACAGGATTTAGGATTTGACTCATATTTTGGGGGGACACAATTCAGTCCAGTGAAACCATCTGAACCTAAAGTTTCTCTGTGGGAAGGGTTTAAATTAAAAATTCAGTTTATATTATAAATACACAATTATTCAGATGATCTATTTCATTTTTGGTAAGTTGTGTTTTTTTCAAGCAATTTCTCCATTTTATCTAAAGTTTCAAATAATTAGCATAAAATATTTCATAATATCCTGTTATTATATTTTTATTATCTGTAAGATCTCTGGTGATGATATTAGTAATTTATGCTGTCTCTCTTTTTTCTTGATTAGTGTTATTAGTATTTAATCAATTTTATTAGTCTTGTCAACGAATCAACTTTTGGCTCCATTAATTTTATTATATATTTGTTTCTATTTCATTGATTACTTCTCTAATGTTTATTACTTATTTCCTTCTGCTTTACTTGCATTTAATCTGGTGTTCTTTTTCTAGCTTTTTGAGGTGAGTGCTAAGATCACTGATTATTTTTAGATCATTGATTTTTAACTTCTTTTCTAATATATGCACTTAAGGCCATAATTGCTTTCTGAGAACTTCTTTAGCAGCAAACCACAAGTTTGTTATGTCACATTTCCATTATATTCAGCTCACAATATTTTCTAATTTCTAGGTTGACTTGAGAATTATTTAAGTGGTGTATTTCTTAATTTCCAAATCTTTCATGATTTTCTAGTTATCTTTTTTACTGCTGACTTCTAGCTTAGTTCTACTGTGGTGAAAGAATGTATTCTATACAATTTCAATTCTTTGAAATCTGTTGAGATTTGCTTTATGGTCCAGGATTTTATCTATTTTAATAAATTTTTCATGTATATTTGAAAACGATGTATATTTTGCAGATGTATATTTCCAGTTAGATGGAGTTTGTCAATCATACGGTTCAAAGCCTTAATATCTTTACTGACTGATTGCCTCTTCTACTAGTTACTGAAAAGTTATATTGTGGATTTTTTTGTTTTTCCTTTCACGTCTGTCAGTTTTTGCTTTATGTATTTTGAAGCCATAGTATTAGTTTTAGAACTTTATATCTTTCTGGTTAATTGACTCCTTTACCATTACGAAATGAGTATCCCTGTTTTCTTCTAGCTTTCTTCTGGTTAGTATTTACATATATTTTTTCATCCCTTAACTTTCCATCTTTCTGTGTCCTTATATTTAAGGTATGTCTCTTGTAACAGCATATAGTTGGCATCTTAGTTTCCTAGTGCTACAAGTTGGTGGCTTTAAAGAACAAAAATTTATTTTCTTACAGTTCTGGAGGCAAAGAGTCCAAATCAGGGTCTTGGCTTCATGGGAGAAAGACCTGGCAATCTGCTTCTGTAAAGATTACAGCCTAGAAAACTCTGTGGGGCAGTTCTACTTTGTCACATGGGGTCACTATGAGTTGGAATTGACTCACTGGCACTCAACAACAATTCAATCCAATTCAATTTTTTAATGCTATTTGCTAATCTTTGAGTTTATAAAAATTTTCACTGAAATACAATATCTATATAGGAAGCCCACAGTTTATAAATGATAAGCTTGATGTAACCCACGCCAGTCTCTCACTGTCTATAAGCCTCCCATGTCAACCATGTGGATGACCTGCAGAAAGAAGGCACGGCTTGCCATGGAGCTACACACACAAATTGGACTCAGGATTTTGAGAAACTGAAAGAAGAGGTCTGGTGGGAGCTGGAGCTGCTGTGGGCTCAGCCTCCGCCCACGCTAACGAAGTGAACCAGCAGTTCCATGACGACATGCATGAGCTGTGCCAACACCTGACCCTACACCCAACTTCCAAACATGAGCACACTGCAACTTCACTTCTGCTTGCCAAAATCCAGCGCATATTTCTTTTGGAGCCAACCCTAAACCAGAACAGTGCAAGGAGAGGAATTCTGGGAAATGTAGTTTCAGCTTAGCTAAGTTGCTGCACTACCACCTGTCTGTCAGTTTGTGGGACAGTGGTGGCTTCTTTGTGGCTGTGATGCTGGAAGCTATGCCACTGGAATTTCAAATACCAGCAGGGTCACCCATGATGGACAGGTTTTCAATGGAGCTTTCAGAGTAAGACAGCCTAGGAAGAAAGGCCTGGGATCTACTTCCAAAAATTAGCCAATGAGAGTAAAAAATGTTCCAAAGAAGAAAGAACTTCCAAAGATTCTTTAAAAAAATTTTTTTTATTGTGATTTAGGTGGAAGTTTACAGAGCAAATTAGTTTCTCATTGAGCAGTTAATATGCAAATTGTTTTGTGACATTGGTCGCCAACCCCACAATGTGTCAATGTTCTCCCCTTCTCCACCCAGTTTCCCTGTTTTCATGTCCCTTCCTGCCTTCTCGTCTTTGCTTTTGTGCTGGTGTGCCATTTAGTCTCGTATACATGATTGAACTATAAAGCACGTCTGTCCAATAAGCATGTGAACTAACTGATTGAACTAATAAGCACGTGTGTTATTGTTGGCCCTATAAAACCAACCAACCTGTTGCCGTAGAGTGGATTCCGACTCATAAAACCAACCAACCCGTTGCTGTCAATTCCGACTCATAGTGACCCTATTAAGACAGAGTAGAACTACCCCATGGGGTTTCTAAGGAGCGACCGGTAGATTCGAACTGCCAACCTTTTGGTTAGCAGTCGTAACTCTTAACCACTGCACCACCAGGGCTCTGTCTTTGGTTGAAGGGTGAACCTCAGGAGTGACCTTAGTACTGAGTTAAAAGGGTATCCGGGGGCATACTCTTGGGGTTTCTCCAGTCTCTGTCAGAACAGCACGCCTGGTCTTTTTTTTGTGTGTCTGTGAATTTGAATTTTGTTCTACATTTTTCTTCTGCTCTGTCTGAGACCCTCTATTGTGATACCTGCCAGAGCTGTTGGTAGTGGTTCCTGGGCACCATCTATTTATTCTGGGCTCAGTCTGGTGGAGGCTGGTAGTTGCGGTCCATTCCAAAGATTCTCATATCACATCTTATTGCTAGTAATTATACATTGCCATGGAAACAGGGCCAAAACAGTGTTTATATAATAACTCATGGACATTCAACGTTTTGCTAAAGAACAATTCAGATAATTACTGATTTACCCTAAACATAGCTCTAGTCTGACTTTTGGATCACAGAATGTTGTCGGAGACTTCAACCTGCTTACTTTGGATGCGTCATTAGGAGGAATCAATTACTGGAGAAAGACATGTTTGGTAATCTGGAGGGCCAGTGAAGGCAAGGGAAACACTCGGTGAGAAGGATTGACACAATGGCTGCAACAATGTGCTCAAACACACCAGCGGTCATGGAAATGGCACAGGACCATGCAATGTTTTGTTATATTTATACATCAAGTCAGTCTGAGCTGACTCGATGGCAACCAACAAAGCAGCAACGTTTTTGGTAATTTGTTATGGCAGACCTAGGAAGCTAATACAGGGATTGAGAGGGCAGATGGGGCTGGAGGTGACACAGAGACTGAATGACCAGATAGGGCTGGAGGTGACAGGGTCAGGGACTGGGTGGTCAGACAGGGCTGGAGGTGGTAGAATTGCTCAACCAAGAGACAGAGAGTGTCTGAATGAGGCAAAGGAGCCTGGAGAACTTGGCAAACACTAGTGCTGTCAGACATTATCCTCAGGGTGAGGGTTTGGTGGACCTGCCATGGCCTGGTTGGCAGAAGCTCAGGGATGGATCTCGAAAAGAAATAGTGCTGCTGGATGTAAGAAAAAACTTTATTTCCATATGGTGCTGGGGGTGGGGTCTGTGGGGATACACACTCCCAGTCCCCATCTTAGAGCTGCTGGGAGGGCCTGAGGATGTACAGGAAGTGGGCTTTGCGGGCTGGCAGCCTGGGGTGTAAGGAGCCTTGGGGGCTCTCATTGAGGAGATCCTCGTGGGTTCCCTCACGCAGCCCATCCCGGATGGCCTGCAGCCGGTGCCGCTTCTCGCTGAGCCAGTGGTTGCCCTCCTGCGTATCCTGGTGGGACCTCCGCCGGGGCAACTTCATGATCCAGAAGGCCACCCGGGGACGGGGCTCCACATGGAAGTCATCCACAGCCTTCTGCACAGGCACCAGGGCCTCCTTCTCCTTCATCTTGGGCACCTGGGGAGGAGGAAAGTGACAGATTGAATTGTGTCCCCCAAAAAGATATGTGGAAGTCCTAACCCCTGGACATGAGCTTGTTTGGGAAATAGGGGCCTTCTTTTTTTATGCTAACGAGGCCACACTGGAGTCAGATGGGTCCCAAACCTAAGCCCTTCTGAGTGGTGTCTTAGACAAAGGGGAAACAGACAGGGAGAGTCACACACACAGGGTGAAGACAGAAGCCTCGTGAAGATACATCTACAAGCAGCCAAGAAATGCCTGGGGCTACAGAAGCTGGAAGAGACAAGGACCTTCCCCTGGAGCCCACAAAGAGAAAAAGCCCAGTCCTGCTAATGCCCTAAATTTGAACTCCTGGGTGTCTCTGAGAGGAGCCCTGGTGGCGCACTGATTAAGCACTGGGCTGCTAACCAGAAGGTTGGCAGTTTGAACCCACCAGCTGCTCTGTGGGGGAAAGATGTGGGAATCTGCTTTCGTAAAGATTCCCAAAACCAAATCCAATGCTGTCAAGTCAATTCCAACTCATAGCAACCTATAGGACAGAGTAGAACTGCCCCATAGGGTTTCCAGGGAGCAGCTAGTGGATTCAAACTGCCCACCTTTTGGTTAACCACTGTACCACCAGGGCTCCTTTGTAAAGATTACAGCCTTGGAAACCCTATGGGGCAGTTCTACGCTGTCCTATGGTGTCGCTGTGAGTTGGAATCGACTCTGTGGCAATGAGTAGGAGTCCTTGGGTGGTGCAGTTGGTTAAGCGGTTGACTACTAACCAAAAGGTTGGTGGTTCGAACGCATCCAGAGGTGCCTTGTAGGAAAGGTCTGGGGATCTGCTTCCAAAAGGTCATAGCCTTGAAAATCCTTTGGAATACAGTTCTACTCTGTACACACAGGTGGTTGCTATGAGTCAAAATCGACCTGAAGGCCACTGTTTTAGCTCCCAAAACTGAGAATAAATCCTAGTTCTTTAAAGCCACCCACTTGTGGGTTTTTTTTTTTTTAAGAACAAAAAGCCAGTCGCCATCGAGTTGATTCCATTCTACTCTGACAAACATGGTGACCCCACGTGTGTCAGAGTAGAACTGTGCTCCATAAGGTTTTCAATGGCTTATTTTTCAGAAGTACATTACCAGCCTTTCTTCTGAGGTGTCTCTAGGTGGACTCAAACGGCCAATGTTTTGGTTAGCAGCCAAGTGTGTTAACTGCTTACACCACCCAGGGACAGCACTAGGTAACTAAGACAAGCAACAAGTAGACTGTGTCATACTGCAAAAGGCAACCCTACAGTGCTCACTCTCTGCGGGCAGAGTCAACCCACTTTGTAAGTGACAGGGTGCTTTAAGGGTTAAAAGCCCCACTTTGAGGTTTACAAAGTATGTGGGTTTACAAGCCCGTTAGGATGGAAAACACTCTGAGGTTTCTCTAAACCTAAGGGTCCCTAATGGCACAAACGGTTTGTGCTTGACTACTAACCTAGAGGTTGGCAGCTTGAACCCACTCAGTGGCACTGTGGAAGAAAGTCTGGTGATCTGCTTCTGTAAAGATCACAACCAAGAAACTCTTACAGAGCAGTTCTCCTCTGTAACATATGGGGTCGCTATGAGTCAGAAGAGACTCCATGGCAACGACTGTGGTTTGGTTTGGTTTAAAACTGCTCTAAAAAATTCTCTGAGGTTTATGGAATGTTTTAGGATTGAAAACACGCTATGGGAGCTTCAAAAGGGAAGTATACAAAGCAGTTTAGGGTTTATAATGCTCCTTGGGATTACAAACCATGTTAGGATTAACCGTACTCTGAGGTTTAGAAAGCATTTTAAAATGTACAAAGCACTTTGGGATTAAAAGCTCTTGGGTTTACTGAAGAGTTGTGACCGAAAATGCAATGTGTGATCCTTGATTAGAATCCTGATCAAAAACAAAATCAGCTCTAAAGGACAGTTTGGGGTCAAGTGGGGAAATTTGAATATGGACTGAATGCATATTGCATCCTTGCTACTTAAAGTGTGGTTTGTGGGCCAGCAGCACCATCGTCATCTGGAAGCTCCTTGTTGTTGTTAGTTACCAACGAGTCGATTTCGACTCATGATGACCTCATGTGTGCAGCGTAGAATGGTGCTCCATAAGGTTTCCAAGGCTGTGAACTTTCAGAAGCAGATTGCCAGGCTTGTCTTCCCAGGGGCCTCTGGGTGAGTTCAAATCATCAACCTTCCAGTTAGTAGCGAGCACTTTACTGTGCCACCCAGGGACTTAGGAAGCTTCTTAAACTGTTGCCATCAATTCAATTCTGACTCATAGCGACACTACAGGACAAAGGAGAACTGTCTCATAGGATTTCCAAGGCTGTCAATTTTATGGAAACAGACTGCCACATCTTTCTTCCATCAGCCTTTCGGCTGGCAGCTGAGCACTTAACCACTGTGCCACTAGGGCTCCTTGGAAGCTCTGTAGAGTTACACCCAGACCTACTGAATCAGAATCTACCTTTTAACAAGTTCAAGTCTGAGAAGCCTTGTGGGAGATAATAATTTGATAACCAGTTGCCATGGAGTCATTCCGACTCATGGCGACCCCATGGGTGTCGGAGTAGAACTATGTTCCATAGGGTTTTCAATGGATGTGACTTTTTGGAAGCAGACTGACAGGCCTTTCCTCCAAAGCACCTCTGGGTAGACTCAAACCTCCAAACTTTCAGTTAGTAGCTGAGCACTTGACTCTTTGTTGCCATCCAGTGACTTCTAATAATTTGACTTGTAGCGACCCTATAGGACAGAGTAGAACTGCTCCCTACGGTTTCCAAGGAGCAGCTGGCAGATTTGAACTGCCGACCTTCTGGTTAGCAGCGAAGTGCTTAACCACTGTACCACCAGGGCCCCAATAATTTGACATCAATGTTAAATTTCATGGGTATAAAAATGGTACTGTGTATGGGGTGGTTATTGCTTAAGAAGCACTGAGTTTCTGTTTGGAGTGAGGAAGCACATTTGAAAATGGATAATAGTGATGGTTGCACAACATGGTGAATGTAATGAATTGCACACTTAAAAATGTTCAAGTAGCAAGTGTTTTGTTATATACATTTTATCACAATAAAAGAAAAGTTACCTATTTAAAAAAAAGGCACTGTGGTCATGTGGGAGAATGGATGGTTCTTAGGTGATAACTTACTGAATCATTTAGGGGTGAAGTGAGGGAGCAACTTATTTTCACATGGTTCAAGAATAAAAAGGTAAAAACAGATAAAGCAAATGTGGCCAAATGTTAGTAAGTGGTGGATCTGGGTCAGTGGTTCTTTGTTTTTTTTTTTTTTTTTACATAATATTCTAGTGTGTTTTCAGTGAAGGTTTACACAGCCGTTTAGGTTCCCATTCAGCCATTTCTACACAAGTTGTTCAGTGACATTGGTTACATTCTTTACAATATGTGAACATTCTCATTATTTCCCATTCTGATTGTTCCATTTTCATTAATCTAGTTTACCTGCCCCTTTACCATCTCATCTTTGTTTGAAAGTAACTGTTGACTGGTTGGTCTCATTTGGTGATTTTTCAAAGAAGCACAGTATTCACGGGTGATATTCATTATTTTCTGAGCCAGTTTGTTAGTTAGCTACAAGTGACCTCAGGAGTTAGTTTCAGTTCCAGGATCGAAGTAGGTCAATGGTTCTTAACCGGAGGCTGGAGCCATTTTTGATTGTCACAACTGGGGAAAAGAACGCTACTTCTATCTACTGGGCAGAGGCCAGGGATACTGCTAAACACCTACAATGCAGAGGACAGCCCCCACCCTCTAAAAAGGAAGAATTGTTGCTGTGTGTCCTCAAGTTGATTCTGACTCATAGCTACCCCATGACAGAGTAGAACTGCCCCATAGAGTTTTCTAGGCTGTAATCTTTATGGAAAGAGCCCTGTTGGTGCAGTGCTTAAAGCACTAGGCTGCTAACTGACAGGCCCATAGTTTGAACCCGCTAGCTGCTCCATGGGAGAAAGATGTGGCAGCCTGCTCCCGTAAATATTACAGCCTTGGAAGAACTATGGGGCAGTTCTACTCTGTCCTACAGGGTCACTATGAGTCGTAATTGTTTCGATGGCGCTCAACAAGAGGGTCAGGATATATTCTGCATTTGTAAATCTCACCTCTGAGAGCTGCTTAGTTCCTTTTGACAGATAAGAAAGCTGAGACCCAGAGAGAAGTCCCACACATGGGGGTGGAAGGGTCAGCTCTCCTTTCTCTCCTAAACTACGGAAAATGTTGGGGCCTAGACACTTTAGGGAGCCGTGGTGGTACAGGGGTTAAGAGCTTGCCTGCTAACCAAAAGGTCAGCAGTTCGAATCCACCAGCCCGTCCTTGGAAACCCTACAGGGCAGTTCTACTCTGTCCTATACAGTCACTATGAGTTGGAACTGACTTGACAGCCCTAACAACAACAACAGACACTTTGGGGGGCATGTCCTAACCTTCCAGTCACCCTCAAAACTCCCCTCCGCTGGCTCAATCGATGCCACCACCTTCTCGGAGATCAGCACCTCTCCTGTATTGTTGTCAGTCATCTGTGAGGACAGGAGGAGAGAGTGAGAGCAAACCCACCTTCCTCCTCTGCCCTCCTCCCCTCCCAGTGGATGTTGTAGCAAGACGGGTGGTGGTGAGGCTCCAGCAGGGACTTCCCGACATAGGCACCTTATCAATCTGGCGATGGCTGGAGAGGGTGTTGTTCCCCAGCCGGCGCTCCTGGTTCTCCTCTTGGTGGTAGTTCCTGGGGAGTCCCCGGAAATCCATAGGGGCAGAGAAGAAGCTGTCCATGCCCCGAAGCAGATCATCCTGGGGCAGGAGGAGGGACCTCATGACTCCCCAGCACATCTGCAGCCCTGCCAGGATGCCCTCAAGGTCTTGCTCCATGTCCCTCCCATCTCCTTCCCTCTCTGTCCTCTGACCCTTAGGGCCTAACCAGTCCACCTTCTGCCCCCATCCCCCATCCGCCTCTGTTCCAGGTTCCTGACTAGCCAGGTCCCTCTGTCCTGTCTCTATCTCTGTCTCATTATCTTCCTATTCCTGTGTCTTATCTTCTGTCCTGCTGTCTGTCTCCCTGCTCCTCTCTCCCTCTCTCCATATTTATATCTATCTATATCTATCATAAGGAACCCTGGTAGTGCAGTGGTTAAGTGCTCGGCTGCTAACCGAAAGGTCAGCCTTTTGAGCTCACCAGCAGCTCCTCGGGAAAAGACGTGGCAGTCAGCTTCCATAAAGATGACAGCCTTGGAAACCCTATGGGGCGGTTCTCCTCTGTCCTATAGGGTTGCTATGAGTCCCACTAGACGGCAAAGAGTTTTTGGGTTAATTATTTGCTTTATGTCTTTCTCCGTCTCTCCGACACTGTTCCTCTCTCTTCATCTCTCAACCTCTTATCTCTGTCTTGTCCCTGTCACTCTCTCTCTCCTTGTCTGTTCACCTCCCTCTCTTCCGGTGTGTCCCCTTGCGTGGACCCGACTCATCTCCCAGTCTGTACTCCTGAACCCTTCTATCCCTTTATCCCTACATCCCCTCAACCCTGCCATCGCTCACTTTCAGGAAAAGCCGGCTGAAGCCTTGGAGTAGGCTCTGGAGGCCTAGCAAGCCTGAGGAGCTCTGCTGGAAGTCACCATCGCGGATTGGGGCGGCAGTGGAGGGGGGCACCAAGATGGAGGGGAGCAGCAGCAGCAGTAGGACCAGCGGGCGCCACATTTCTGGGCGGAAGGGGAGGCTGAGGCAAGGGTATGGGGTCAGAAGCCCCGCCTCTTATCAAAGCCCCGCCCCAACGTGGCCACGCCCCCATCTAGACGACTTACTCGGCCTCTTTTTATAACCAGCCCCGCCTCTCGCTGAGGTACAGCCCCTTGTCCAGGCCACATCCTACACGTCCCATACCTGGTCCATTTCCCCCTCCCCCCGCCTTTCTTCCACTCCCACCCACTCCTTTCAGCCAGGCTCCGCCCCCTCCTTCTGGGCTCTGCCCCCTACCCAGATCTCCTACTAAGACCTTCGCCCTCGCTCCGCGCCGTCTTCTGGGTCTCGCCCCTGTGCCAGCCCACGGTCAAATCGACGGACTCCCGGACTCCTCCAGCCGTCCACGGACTGTTAAATACAAACAGTTCTGGCCTCGAGCGCAGGCCGGGAACCTGGGGCGTTGGAAGCGCTTCGCGAGCCCTAGCCACGCCCCTATTATGTGACCTCGCCCCTAAGGACGTAGCCACGCCCCACTCTTCAATAACCACGCCCCTTAAACCACGCCTCTATCGGCAGACCTCGCCCCTATTGACAGACCACCACCCCCCACCCCCAGCCCCGGAGACCCAGTTTCTGATCCCAGCTTTCGAAATGGAATCCCGTCACGATCGCAGGTGACTGCACCCCTGTATGCTGACCTCGCCCAGGAGCTGGGCCCTCTATTCGGTGGCCACGCCTATGAGGACATAGCCTCGCCCCGTCCTTCATTGACCACGCCCTTAAGTCAGTACCGAGCTTTTTCTCTGTCCACACGTCTATCGGCAGACCATGCCCCTATTGAGATACCTCGCCCTAGAGATCGAATCTTGCCTCTGTTCTCTGATCCCAGCCCAACCGGAGTTCCGCCTCAGTCACAGATGACGACGCCCCTTGAGTTACAGCCACCACCCGCCCCTCACCTGGGTCACACCTCTGCCGCAGACTCTGGCCGCCGCGTCCTCAGTTCCATTCCCAGGCTCCCTCTTCTCCCGAGTCTGAAAAACACATCTGGTTCGCTCACTCCTAGTTTTGTTTCTATCGCTGAACGTCTCTCCCTGTCCCTTTTCCTCTTCTTCAGGATTTAAAACGATTAATGCACCCAACAGGGGGCAGTGTAGGGACGCTGAACCAGGAGCCCCGCTCCACGTCCATAAAAAGCCCCGCCCTATCCAAACCCTGAGCTCTCTGGAACCTTAAATCTCAGCTATAGGGTCGCTATGAATCGGAATCAAGTCGACGGCAGAGGATTTTTTTTTTTTTTTGGTGTGTTCCATATTCCAGGAAACCCTGGTTGCATAGTGGTTAAGAGCTACATCTGCTCAAAAACTAACTCAAAATGGATCAAAGACTTAAATATAAAATCGAAAATGATAAAGATCATGGCAGAAGAAATAGGGACAACGCTAGGAGCCCTAATACATGGTACAAACACAATACGAACCATAAGTAACAATGCAGAAGCACCAGAAGAGAGACTAGATAAACGGGAGCTCCTAAAAATCAAATAGTTATGCTCATCAAAAGACTTCACCAAAAGAGTAAAAAGACAACTTACAGACAGGGAAAAAATTTTTGGCTAGGACAAATCCGATCAACGTCTAATCTCTAAAATCTACAAGATACTGCAAAACCTCAGCAACAAAAAGACAAATAACCCAATTAAAAACTGGGCAAAGGATATGAACAGGCACTTTGCCAAAGAAGATATTCAGGCGGCTAACAGACACATGAAGAAATGCTCACAATCACTAGCCATTAGAGAAATGCAGATCAAAACTACAATGAGTTATCATCTCACCCCAACAAGGCTAGCATTAATCAAAAAAACACAATAAATGCTGGAGAGGTTGTGGAGAGACTAGAACACTTATACACTGTTGGTGGGAATGTAAAATGGTACAACCAGTTTGGAAATCGATTTGGCACTTCCTTAAAAGCTAGAAATAGAAGTACCATACGATCCAGCTATCCCGCTCCTTGGAATATATCCTAGAGGAACAAGAGCCGTCACACGAATAGATACATGCACACCCACGTTCATTGCAGTACTGTTCACAATAGCAAAAAGATGGAAACAGCCTAGGTGCCCATCAACAGATGAATGGATAAACAAATTATGGTATATTCACACAATGGAATACTATGCAACAACAAAGAACAATGAAGCCGTGAACCATCTTATAATATGGAGGAAGCTGGAGGTCATTATGCTGAGTGAATTTAGTCAGTCACAGAAGGACAAATAGTGTATGAGATCACTATCATAAGAACTCAAGAAAAGGTTTAAACACAGAAGAAAATATTCTTTTGATGGTTACAAGGGTGGGGAGGGAGGGTGAGGGTTATTTACTAACTAGATAGTAGATAAGAATTATCTTAGGTGACGGGAAGAACAGCACGCACTACAGTGGAAGTCAGCACAACTGGACTAAACCAAAGCTAAGACGTTTCCTGAATACAATTACTTTGAGGGACAGAGTAGCAGGGGTAGGGGTCTGGGGACCATGCTTTCAGGGGACATCTAGGTCAATTGGCATAACAAAGCTTACTAAGAAAATGTTCTGCATCCTACTTTGGTGAGTGATGTCTGGGGTCTTAAACGCTTGCAAGTGACCATCTAAGATGCATCAGTTGTTCCCAACCCCCTGGAGTAAAGGAGAATGAAGACCAAAGACACAAGGAAAGTATTAGCCCAAGAGACAGAAAGGGCCACATAAACCAGAGACTTCATCAGCCTGTGACCAGAAGAACTAGACGGTGCCCGGCTACCACCAATGACCACCCTGACAGGGAACACAACAGAGAGTCCTGGATGGAGCAGCAGAAAGGTGGGGTGCAGAACTCAAATTCTAGTAAGAAGACCAGACTTAATGGTCTGACTGAGACTGGAGGAACCCCGGAAAGCATGGCCCCTGGATTCTCTACCAGCCCAGAACTAAAACAATTTCCGAGGCCAACTCTTCAGACAGGGATTGGGCTGGAATGGAGTGATACTCGTGAGGAGTGTGCCTCTTAACTCAGGTAGACACAAGAGACTAAACTGGTGGCTTGTGTCCGGAGGTGGTGAGATGGGAGGGTGGAAAGGGTTAGGAACTGGTTGAATGCACATGGGGAATCGAGGTGGAAGGGAAGCGTGTGCTGTCACAGTATGGGGAGAGCAATTAGAGTCACATAACAATGTATGTATAAGTTTTTGCATGGGAAAAAATAAAAAAATATAAAAAAAAGAGCTACATCTGCTAACCAAAAGGTTGGCAGTTCGAATCCACCAGACGCTCCTTGGAAACTCTATGGGGCAGTTCTGCTCTGTCCTATAGGGTGGCTATAAGTCAGAATCGACTCGACTGCAACGGGTTTCCATATTCCAAGGAACTCAGGAATCCGAGCTCCCTCCTCTCTCAGGATCTCTCAAGTCCCCGGGGCATGAAACCCCAGCCCCTCATTTTTAAGAGACCCAGGAGTCCCGGCCCTAGTCCCTCTTCCCTCAAGCATCCAGGCTCTTTCCCCGCCCTGGGACAGTGGCCGCCCCTACTCAGCTAGTGCGTGTAGAGGCAGGAGTCTGCACCTCCTTGGACCTGGAATACATTCCCAATCATCTTGCCCACGACTTTTAACCCTGATGAGGTCGTAGGTATAGAAATTGATCAAGACTCCCTCCCCACATCCCGACCCTCAAAAATATACTTGGAGCTGAACAGGAATGATTCTTTCTAGTTTGCACCACTTCCACACCCCAAGACACAAACGCGGCACATACTAAAGGGTATCCAGGAATCCAGGCACCGGGCCCCCTCCTCCATCAGAACTGGGAGTCCGGGACCCCAGCCCCCTTCTCCTTCAGGCCCAGGAGTCCGGGCCCCCAACCGCTTCTTCTCCCAGGAGCCCAAACGTCCTAATCTTGAATTCCTATCAGCCCCTAGTTAGACTTCATCTCTCCTCTCCCAAAGCAAAAATCCTCCCCAAACTGTCACGGTCGGACCCTGCTCCCGGCTGTCCGGTGCCGGGCCCGCCCCCCCTCCGGTCCCTCCCCCTTTTCCCAAACAAAGCTCGGGGCAACTTTCTCCCCGGCAGCGCCCAGCCCGCGGCTCCCCAGCCTAGGCCGTGAGGTAGGAAGGCGCCGGCGGGAGCCGGGAGTCCTGCTTTGGGGTGTGTGAGTTGGGGTGGAAAGTTAGGAATTCGGAGTTGCGGTGTGTGTTTGTGGGACAGACTCTGCCTTACTGGCCACCCTCTTTTGTGCATGGGTCTCGAATGGAAGTGTGGAGTTGAACTTTGGCCAGAGTTAGTGTCTGTGGATGGGTCTGAGTTGGGGAGATGCGTGGTGAGTTGGGTAGGACTGGGACGCTGGCGGGGGCGTGGGTGTGTGTGGGTGTCCGGGGCTGTGTTAGTTGGGAGCGAGAAGGACCCGGTGTGTGTTTGTGACCGAATGGGTTTGCGTGTGTGACTTGTGGGCGCAAGGAAAGCTTCCGGGGTGGCTTGGGGGACTGTGGTGCATTCTGGAAATTCAGCCTGTGTCTTCCGAGGTTGGGGCTCTGGGGTGGTAAATTAGGGGGACCTTTCTCACCCGGCGCCTCCATCCCTTTGTTTGGTCACATGGGGGAGGGCTGGGCTGAGGTTTTGGCCTACGAGAGTCCTGAACGCTGCAGCGCCGCTACGTTTGGCCCGGGGTCTTTGTCTGCCTGGGCCCAGGCTCCAGGGTCTGAGGGAGGAGGAGGAGTCTGGGGGCACCGACTATTGGATCTGAGGGAGGAGTGGGCAGGGGCCCGGACTCCTGGGTCTGAGGGAGGAGAGAGCTAGGGGCTGGGACTACTGGGTCTGAGAGAGGCGGGGGCGGGGCCCAGACTCCAGGGTCTGAGGGAGGAGGGGGTTGGGGGTCCGGACTCCTGGGTCTAAGGAGGAGGGGCTTGGGGCCTGGACTCTGGGGTCTTGGGAAAGCCGTGGAAGATGAAGAGCGGACAGGAGGCGGGATCTGACTGTATTGGAAAAAGTTTTTCCCTGTCCCCGGCCTCCGGAAAATCACTGGGAACTCAACTTGGAGCAGAGCCCACAGCGCAGGGGGAGGGGAGCAGAGGGGCGGGGCCAGGGACTGCAGGAGGAGGCCCCTTTCCCGCCTGCCCCTCCTCTGATGGGGGTTGTGGGAAGCTGGGGGAGGGGACGCCTGGGCCCTTTGTTCTGGATCTCCTGATGGCTGGGCGTCTCTGCCCCCAGGCCTGTGGTTCCACGGGTCTTCCCCGGCCTCTGCTTGAGTTTCTGCCCTGAGTCTCTGCCCCCCTCTTTCTGGGTCTCTGTCCCCTTCTTTCTGTGGGTCTCTGTCCCCTTATCTCTCTGAGTCTCTGACCTGTCTTTCCAGGCCTCTGTTCCTCTTTTTCTAGGTCTCTGTTTCTCTGTCTCTGGGTGTCCATCTTTCTCTCTGTGAGTCTCTGTCCCTCTTTCTGGGTCTCTGCCCTTCTTTCTCTGGATCTCTTTCTCTCTCTGAGTCTCTGCCCTCCCCAGGTCTGTGTCCCCTCTCTCTGGGTCTCTGTCACCTTTCTGTCTGAGTTCTGTCCCTCTCTCTGGGTCTCTGTCCCTCTCTTACTGTGTCTCTCTCTCTCTGAGTCTCTGTCCCTCTTTCTCTCTCCGAGTCTCTGTCCCCCCACCCCCAGTCTCTGTCCCCTTTCTCTCTGGGTCTCTGTCCCTCTCTTTCTGAGTCTCTTTCTCTCTCTGAGTTTCTGTCCCTCTTTCTCTGGGTGTCTGTCCTCTCTCTGGATTTCTATCCCCCTCTGAGTCTCTGTCCCTCTCTTGGTCTCTGTCCCTCTTTCTCTGGATCTCTGTCCCCCTGTCTCTCACTCTCTGGGTCTCTGTCCCCCCCTGGGGTCTCTGTCCCCTCTGAGTCTCTGTCCCCTCTCTGAGTCTCTGCCCTTCTCTCTCTGAGTCTCTGTTCCTCTCTCTCTAGGTCTCCCCTCAGCTTTGCTAGACCCTTTCCCTGCCTCCTCCCTTTCTAGGAGCTGCTGCTCAGGTCTTAGCCCCAGTTCTTGGGGTGAAACTGGGAAGGTCTTGCCCATGCCTCCCCTCCCCTGCAACTAGGCTCTGACTCCTGTCTTCTTTAAAACCAGTAATTCATACACAAATGTTCAGCCTTCATGAGTCCTAGGCATTCCTCTGAGGTGCTCCAGCCTTCATCATAATCCAGGTTCCCCTGGAAACTCAGAGGGGAACATGGCCACCTTAACTTCACCAGAAATCCAACCCCCTTCTCCAGGATACAGTGTTCCAGGCCTTCCGGCCCACTCGTCCCTTGAGCCCAGGAGTCTGGGCCCCTAGCTCCCTTCTCCCTCAGACCCAGGAGTCTGGGTCCCAGCACCCCCTCAGATCTAGGAGTTCAGGCCCCTGGCCCCTGGCCCCCACCTCCCTCAGACTCAGGAGTCTGAGCCCTAAGCCCTCACATCCCTGAGGTCCTCTGGGTGGGTAGGAAGAACCATGGTGAGCTCTGTTTTCCTCCAGGCCCAGATGGGAGAACCCCGGGCTGGGGCCCCCCTGGACGATGGCAGTGGCTGGACAGGCAGTGAGGAGGGCAGTGAGGAGGGCACCGGTGGCAGCGAGGGAGCTGGGGGAGATGGGGGTCCAGATGCGGAGGGTGTCTGGAGCCCAGACATCGAGCAGAGCTTCCAAGAGGCCCTGGCCATCTACCCGCCTTGTGGCCGGCGGAAGATCATCCTGTCTGATGAAGGCAAGATGTATGGTGAGTCCACCCTCTCTTCTGCCCTGGCTCCCACCAATAATAATAATAAGAACCAACATTTATGGAACTCTAAAGGCACCCTGGTGGTTCAATAGTTACGCTCTCGGCTGCTAACTGAAAGGTCGGTGGTTCAAATCCAGCAGCAGCTCCACAGAAGAAAAGACCTGGCGATCTGCTCCAATAAAGATTACAGCCTAAAAACCCTACAGGGCAATTCTACCCTGCCACGTGGGGCTGTTGTGAGTCGGAATCAACTTGACAGCATCCAACAACAATGGAACTCTAAGCACTGGTTGTAGGAGCCTGGGTGGCGCAACAGGTTTGCGATTGGCTGCTAACCGAAAGGTTGGCGGTTTAACCCATCCATTAGCTCCACAGAAGAAAAGCCCTGGCTAACTGCTTCCGTAAAGATTACAGCCAGTAAAACCCTATGGAGCAGTTCTACTTTGACACACATGGGGCCATCATGAGTCAACTCGGTGGCAACTTTTTTTTTTAAGCAGTGTTCACATAAAAATATACTGTATGCTCACAGTGACTGTGAAGTAGGACTATCATCACTATTTTCCCAGATAAGGAAACTGAGGCATGCAAAGATTAAATGATTTGCCTAAGGTCACAGAGCTAGTATGCAGTAGAACTGGGATTTGAACCCAGGCGATCTGCCTTCAAATCCTGTGTTCTTAACTATACTCCCATATAGCTGAGGAGCCCTGCGGCCCAGCTTGCTGCAGACCTCTGGGGACTGTTGCTGCTCTCTTCTCTCCCAGTGTCCTCTCTATTGGGAAGTTCTGCTGAAGGTCTAACTCTGTTCCATCTTTTACTTGTCAGGTCGGAATGAACTGATTGCCCGCTATATCAAGCTGAGAACTGGGAAGACCCGAACTCGCAAACAGGTCTCGAGACTGACTTGTGAATTTCTGTCTGGGAAGGGGTTGTCTTAGGGGCATCCTAGTGTGGGCAAGGAGAGTCCCTGGGTGGTGCAAATGGTTAACATGCTTGGCTGCTAACTGAAAGGTTGGAGGTTCCAGTCCACCCAGAGGCTCTTCGGAAGAAAGGTTTGGCAGTCTTCTTTAGAAAAAATGAGCCATTGAAAGCCTTACGGAGCCTAGCTCTATTCTGACACACATGGAGTCGCCATTAATTGGATTTAACTCATCAGCAACTGGTTATAATATGGGCAGGTTCAAGTTGGAGGAAGAGCTGAGTTCATGTGTTTTTGCCTATCTTCTTGGCATGTTGACTAATATGCTTTGTCTAGCATAGGTATAAGGAGTCCTGGTGGTGCAGTGATTAAGCACTCAGCTGCTAACCAAAAGGACGGCAGTTTGGATTCACTACCGACTCTGTGGGAGAAAGATGTGGCAGTCTGCTTCCGTAAAGATTATAGCCTTGGAAACACTATGCGGCAGTTCTGCCTTATCCTATAGGGTTGCTATGAGTCAGGATCGACCTGACGGCAATGGGTTTGGTTTGGGTTTTAGGATAGGTATATATAGGAGTCCCTGGGTGACACAAATGGTTAAGGACTCAACTATGAAATAAAAAATTGGTGGGTGGTTCGCACTCACCCAGAGGTACTTCGGAAGAAAGGCCTGATGATCTGCTTCCGAAAAATCAGCCATTGAAAACCCTATGAAGCATAATTCTACTCTGCACGCATAGGGTCGCCATGAGTCGGAATTGATTTGACAGCAACTCATATCAGTACTACTATAGTTATGTAGCAAATATAGTTTGTCTAGCACTTTTGTTAGAACCACAGAGAGAGTGAAAACAAATGAGGCAACAGAAAGAGGACAGGGGAAAGGAAGTGGGGTTTGGATTTGCCAGGCTGGGGGAGTGTTAGTAAGATCCTGGAAAAAGTAACTGTATGGACAGTAGCACGCTCCTGAGAGCACTAGAGCATTCTGTGTGAGGCTCCTAGAGGGAGGGAAGGGTGGGGACCCAAGAGGCAAGTGGCTGTGGCCTGAATCTGTTTCTCCCTCACTCCCTCCAGGTCTCTAGTCACATCCAGGTTTTGGCCCGAAGGAAATCGAGGGAAATCCAGTCCAAGCTTAAGGTAGAGACCAAAGCTGAGGCCCTGAAAAGAAAGGACAGACCTAGGCGGTGGGGAGACCCAGGGGGAGGGGGACAGAGATCCAGAGAGAGAGGACAGAAGAACCAGGGAGAAGGGGATAGACAGCCAGAGAGAGGGGGACAGAGACCCAGAAAGAGAGGGACAGAGACCCAGAGAGAGAGGACAGAAGAACCAGGGAGAAGGGGATAGACAGCCAGAGAGAGGGGGACAGAGACCCAGGTAGAGGGAGACAGTGACATAGAGGGGGACAGAGACCCAGAGAGAGAGGGACAGAGACCCAGAAAGAGGAGGACAGAGACCCAGATATATGGGGACAGAGACCCAGAGAGAGAAGGGGACAGAGATCCATACAGAGGTGGACAGACACCCAGAGAGAAGGGAATAGATACTCAGGGAGAGGGCCGGAAGCCCAGAGAAAGAGTCGTCCGAGACCCTGTTCTGGGTATGCTTAGGACAGGTAAGTAGGATGGGGCATCAGGTCTCTCCCCTGGCTGCTGTCCTTCTCCTCCCCTCCTTCCTTTTTGCCCTTTCAGGTTCTTCCATTTCTTTTCCTTCTCATGATGTGAGCATCCCCTGTTGGTTCCCCTCTTGCTCACCTTTCCATTTCTGTGTCTCCACGTGGCCTCCATGCCCTTTTTGCACCCAGAAACCCTCATTTCCAGTCCGAGATTTCTGCCTCCTTTCCCTGTCTTCTCGCTCCTCTGCATATCCTGTTACCTCTTCTCCTGAGAAGGAGTCCTGGTGGCACAATGGTTAAATGCTTGGCTGCTAAATGAAACGTCAGTGGTTCAAATCCATCTAGTGGCTCTGCAGGAGAAAGACCTGACAATCTGCTCCAGTAAAGATTACAGCCTAGGAAACCCTATGGGGCAGTTTTGCTCTTATAAGGTCGCTATGAGTTGGAATCGACTTGACAACAAACAACAACTTGTTCTGGGACCCTCATTTTCTCCCCCTCTGGGTGTGAGGTCTCTTCTGCCTCTCGTTTTGGACGTGGGGACAACCATTTCCCATCCTTTTTGTACCCAGGAGCCTTCCCTCCCTTTCTCTGGGTCTAAAACGTTCAGTCTTTCCTGAACGTCCAGTGTTCCCACTCTGTCCTGTCTGGACTAGGAAATGTTCCTGCCTATTCCCTCTGGGTCTGAAATTCTCATTTCCTGTTGCCTGGGCATCTGGAAACCTTCACTTCCTGACCTTTCTTGACCTAGAAACCCTCCTTCCTGTCTTTTTATGTGGGGGGTGGGCTAGAAATCCTTTTTTCCTCCAGGCCTGACCCCCTCTACTTCCTGTTTTGTAGCCATCCCTCTTCCTCCACCATCTTGCCCTCATTCCTCAGGTCAGGGTGGTGGGTCTGTGGAGCTGGTAAGGCAGGGAGGTGGGGGAGGCCAGGGGTCATTTCCTAAGTCATGTTTTCTTTCCTCCTTTGGCACCCTCCGCCCGCCCCCTCGGGCAGGCCCTAAATGTGGTAAGTCCCCCTGCTCATCCTCCTACCTACTCTGGTTGCTGTTACTCCCTTACCCTAGACAACTGCCCCTTCCCTGAGGAAGCAAGGAGGGGCAGGGGGCTGTTACGAGAGGGTTTCAGACTCACCCCTAACCCTTTGCCTTGACCCCCTGACCCTGCGTCTCCCCGTGCTTGCCTTGCCTGCCATTGTTCCACCCTTGCTGTTTCTGCACATGGGCCTCCAACTTTTCCTCCAGGACCAGGTTTCCAAGGACAAGGCTTTCCAGACAATGGCCACCATGTCCTCAGCCCAGCTCATCTCAGCACCTTCTCTGCAGGCCAAACTGGGTCCTGCTGGCCCTCAGGTGGCCCTGGACTGGGGATTGTGGGGCTTGGGGATGGAAGGTGGGGCCCTGTTGCCAACAGGGTAACTGACTCAGTGCCTTCTCTGCTTCCTCTCCAGGCCTCTGAGATTTTCCAGTTTTGGTCAGGGGGCTCTGGGACCCCCTGGAATGTTCCAGAGTGAGTAGTTTCTTTTTTTTTAAATTTTATTGTTGTTGTTATTGAGAATGTACATAGCAAAACATACACCAATTCAATAGTTTCTACATGTACAATTCAGTGACATTGATTACATTCGTTGAGTTGTACAAACATTCTCACCCTCCTTTTCTGAGTTGTTCCTCCCCCATTAACAAACTCACTGCTCCTTAAGAATCCTATTTTATCTTTTGAGTTGCTATTGTCAATTTGATCCCATATAGACAGTTCTTAAAAGAGCATGATGCTTGAGGCAGCCATTTTTCACTAGTTAAACTAAACTGTTGTTTGGTTTTAGGAAGACTTCAGTGGATAGTTTTGGTTTAAGGTTTAAAGATTATCTCAGGGCAATAGTTTCAGGGGTTCATCCAGCCTCCATGGCTCCAGAGTCTAGAGTCTATGAGAATTTCAAATTCTGTTCTGCATTTTCCTCCTTTTGATCAGGATTCTTCTATAGAATCTTTGATCAAAATGTTCAGTAATGATAGCCAGGCACCGTCCGGTTCTGCTCTCATGGCAAAGGAGACAGTTGTTCATGGAGGCAATTAAGCACACATTCCATATCCTCCTCCTATTCCTTTCTCTCCATGCAAAAAGAGACCAGTTGTTGTATTTTTCTGCCATTTTTTGAGAGCTACCAAAATGTCATGGTCAAGAGCACAGGCTTTGTTCTTGGGACTGACCTAGATTTTGAGTTGAGGCTCCACCACACACCAGCTGTGTGACTTTGGGTCAGTCACTTGACCCCTGTGTGCCTCAGTTTTCTCATCTGCAAAAAGAGAAGAAGAGTAATTTTTCCCTAACTTATAGGCTGTGAGGATTTGATGAGATCTTGCATGTAATGTATTCTCACAGGGTCTAGTTTCCTGTGGCCCCTTGGTAAACGTTGTTGTTAGATGCCGTCGAGTTGAGTTTTGACTCATAGTGACCCCATATGACAGAGTAGAACTGCCTCATAGGGTTTTGTAGACTGTAATCTTTACGGGAGCAGACTGCCAGGTCTTTCTCCTGCAGAGCCGCTGGATGGGTTCGAACTGCCAACCTTTCGGTTAGCAGCAGAGCACTTAACCATTGCACCACTAGGGCTCCTTTCAGTAAACGTTAGCTGGCACAGTTAGCACCATTCCACCATACTGACCCTCCCCCCGCCCGGCTCCCTTCCTCCCTCAGTGTGAAGCCATTCTCGCAGACGCCGTTCTCCTTGTCTCTGACTCCCCCATCCACTGACCTCCCAGGTAAGAGCCTATTCTTCTCCCTCCCTTGTTGCTCCTCTGTCTCCTCAACTCCGTCTGCCTTTATTTCAACCTTCCACTAGTCAGAGGACATATTCTTCACATTCTTACTGACATCCATCTGTGGGAGGGAGAGTGGAAAGATGAGTGGCAGAATTTTTGATGGTTTAAGAGCATAGCCTCTCTAGCTATGGTGGTTTATGTTGTGCCTTGCTAGCTTATGGGACCTTGGGCAGGTGTATTAATCAGGATTTGTTCAGTTGCAAGTGACAGAAACTCAAGTCAAGCTAGCTTAAGGAAAAAAAGGAATTTATTGATTTAGGTGACTGATATTCCAGGGGTGATAGCTTCAGGCATGGCTAGATCCAGGGGCTCACATCATAGCATCAGGACTTGCCTGGCTCTGCTTTCCTCTTTGGTGGCTTCATTCCCAGGCAGGCTCTGCCCACCTGGCAGCAAAGTTGGCTCCCAGCAATCCATGCCTATGTGACCCTGAGAGCTTACAATCACTCCTTCAGTGAAAGAGGGAGTCCCTTTCTCCCTTGGGGTCCACAGATTCATCAGTTAAGAATGCTTTTGGCTGCAAGTAACAGAACTCCCAAATTAAGAGTGTGTTAAATAGTAAAACCAACAAAACCAAACCCATTGCCCTTGAGTCAAGTCTGACTCATTGCAACCCTATAGGACAGAGTAGAACTGCCTCATGGGGTTTCCATGGAGCGGCTGGTGGATTTGAACTGCCGACTTTTTGGTTAGCAGCTGAGCTCTAAACCACTGTGCCACCAGGACTCTGAGTCGGAATGGACTCGAGGTCAATGGATTAAATAGTAAAGGCTTTAATTATTCCATATAGCAAAAAGTCTCGAAGTGGGCTGTTCCTGTGCTGGTTCAGCAGCTCAGCAATATCAGGACTGGCATCTCTGTCATTCTCTTGGCCTCTGTCTTGTTGTCACAAGATGGCTGTTGTGACTCCAGACATCACATCCCAAGTAGGACTTGGCCAGGGCCAAAAGCCTTCTCCTCCCAAAGTTCTGTCTTTTTTATTCAGGAAGAAACTCCTTCCCAGAAGCCCCCCAGCAGATTTCCCCTAACGTCTCATTGGCCAGAACTGTGTCACATGGCCACCTCTAGCTGCAAGGGAGGCTGGGAAAGTGAGTATTTAGCTTTTTCAGTTTCTAAGTGGAGGTAGGCAAGAGACAACAGTGTGTGATATATTCCGTAAGTGTTAGCTATTTTTATTATTCTTTTCTCTCTCTCTCTCTAGGGTACGAGCCCCCACAAGCCCTGTCACCCCCAGCCCTGCCCCCACCTGCCCCATCACCCCCAGCCTGGCAGACTCGGGCCCTGGGCACTGCCCGGTTGCAGCTGGTGGAGTTCTCAGCTTTTGTAGAACCACCGGATGCTGTTGACTCTGTGAGTCAAACCTTGGGAAGGTCACTGGGGGGGTTTGGAATGTAAGAAGGTAACAGGGAGGGAGGGCATAAAGCAAACTTTAGTGTGTATCAAAATAACGTGGAAAGCTTGCTAAAACAGGTGACTGGGCTCTACCCCAAGAGTTTCTGATTCAGTAGGTCTGGTGTGGGGCTGAGAATTTGCATTTCTAACAAGCTTTGAGATGATGCTGATGCTGATGCTGCTAGTCCAGGGACCACACTTTGAGAGCTACTGGCATAAAGGAATTGGAAGGTCATGGAGTCATGGGTTCAAAAGGTCAGAGAAACTCCCCAGGACATTGTTCATTCATCAGACATTTTTGAGAGCCTACTGTGTGCCAAGAAGCCCTGGTGATGCAGTGGTTAAGTGACTGGCTGCTAATCGAAAGGTCAGCGGTTTGAACCCACCAGCCACTCTGTGGGAGAAAGATGTGGTGGTCTGTTTCCATAAAGATTGTTGTTGTTAGGTGCCGTCGAGTCAGTTCGGACTCCTAGCGACCCCATGTATAACAGAACAAAACACTACCGGGTCCTGCGCCGTCTTCACAATCATTGTTATGCTTGAGCCCGTTGTTGCAGCCACTGTGTCAATCCATCTCGTTGAGGGTCTTCCTCTTTTTTGCTGACCCTGCACTTTACAAAGCATGATGTCCTTCTCCAGGGATCCATCCCTCCCGATAACATGTCCAAAGTATGTGGGATGAAATCTTCTTGCTTCTAAGGAGCATTCTGGCTATACATCCTCCAAGACAGGTTTGTTCAGTCTTCTGGCAGTCCGTGGTATATTCAGTATTCTTCGCCAATACCATAATTCAAAGGCATTGATTCTTCTTTGGTCTTCTTTATTCATTGCCCAGCTTTCACGTGCATGTGAGGCAATTGAAAAACACCATGGCTTGGGTCAGGCACACCTTAGTCCTTAGAGTGACATTTTTGTTTTTTTAACACCTTAAAGAGGTCTTTTGCAGCAGATTTGCCCAATGCAGTGTGTTGTTTGATTTCTTCACTGCTGCTTCCATGGCCATTGATTGTGGGTCAAAGTAAAATGGAATCCTTGACAACTTTAATCTTTTCTCTGTTTATCATGAAGTTGCTTATTGGTCCAGTTGTGAGAATTTTTGTTTTCTTTATGTTAAGGTGTAATCCATACTGAAGGCTGTGGTCTTTGATTTTCATCAATAAGTGCTTTAAGTCCTCTTCACTTTCAGCAAGCAAGGTTGTGTCATTTGCATATTGCAGGTTGTTAATGAGTCTTCCTCCAATCCTGATGCTGCGTTCCTCTTCATATAGTCCATTTTCTTGGATTATTTGCTCAGCATACAGATCGAGTAATCCATAAAGATTACAGCCTTGGAAACCCTATGGGGCAGTTCTACTTTGTCCTGTAGGGTCACTATGAGTTGGAATTGACTCAGTGGCAACAGGTTACTCTGTGCCAGGCTGTGGTGGATATCGGGAACCTGGAAAAGCAGACCTTGTTTTTGGGCTCGGGTTTCTTCTGGGGTAGGGTGGAAACAGATGCTATGTTAGTTGAATTGTCTTGACTGTTATAAAAAACAATCTCCAACTCTCGAGGGCTGAACACTATAGAAGTTTGTTTCTCACTTATGTAACATTTCGGTGTGGATGTTCAGCAGGAACCTTCCACATAGTGATTCAGGGAACAGGCCTCTTCCAATTTATGGCTCTGCCTTTCTCAAACCAGTTGCCATCATGTCAGTTCTGACTCATGGCCACCCCATATGTGCAGAGTAGAACTGTGCTCCATAGAGTTTTCAAGGCTGTGATCTTTTGGAAGCAGATTGCCAGGCCTTTCTTCCAAGGTGCTTCTGAGTGGGTTTGAACCACCAACCTTTTGGTTAGTGCTTAACCGTTTGTGCCACCTGTTGCTGTTGTTAGGTGCTGTAGAGTTGATTTTTGACTCATAGCAATCCCACATGACAGAGTAGAACTGCCCCATTGGGTTTTCTAGGCTGTAATCTTTATGGAAGCAGATCACCAGATCTTTCTCCTGTGGTGCTGCTGGGTGGGTTTGAACACCCAACTCAGCAGCCAAGTGCTTAACCATTGTGCCACCTAGGGTCTCAGAATCTGGTGCTGGATTCTCTGCCTTGGGCCAGTAGATGGAGGAAGGGAAAGAGTCAAGAATTGCACCAGAGGTTTTATGAGTCTGCCTTGGAAGTGCCAATGCTCAGATCTGCTCACATCCCATTGGCCAGAACTTAGTCATGTGGTCTCACCTAATTGCAAAGGAGCCTAGGATACGTAATTTAGCTGTGTGAGAAGGGAATGGGTTTGTGAACACAGAGCAATCTCTGCCACAGCCACATAAACACCAATCGTTTTATACGGTGATCCTGGGAAAACTTAGACCAGGTCAAAACCCTCCCATTTCACTCGGAGCAAAAGTTAAAGTGCTTTCAGTTGCCCATTCAAGGCCCTGACTGGTCTGGCTCCTGTTCTCAGTCTGACGCCGTCTCCCGTCTGTCTTCTCATCGCTTACTGTGCTCCAGCCACACCGGCCTCCTCACTGTTTCTCAAACACGCCAGGCTCACTCCTGCCTCAGGGCTTTTGCACCAGCTGATCTTACTGCCTGGAATGCATTTTCCCCAGACATCCCCATGACTCACTTCCTCTATTCATTCAGGTCTTTGAGCAAATGTTATCTTCTCAGATATGCTTTGCCAAATTATTATTTTCATAGCACATATCATCCCTGACATTTATATTAGCCATAGATTGATTTGTTTGTTTTCTGTCTTTGCCAGTAAACCATGATCTCCAAGAGGTCAGGGACTTTGTCTTATAGCCCCAGGACCCAGAAAAGTGCCTGCACACAGTAGGTCTCTCAATATATGTCTGTTGAATAATGAATATGTGCTGGGATAGGGAAAGCTTAAGTTTTTGTGGTTGTACACAGTAATAATTCTGCCTGGGGAGTCAGTGAGGGCTTTCCTGAGATGAAAACATTTGAGTTGGGCTTTGAGATTTATATAGGAGTTTGCTGTGTGCAGAACTGGATGTTCCACATATAGAGATGGAAACAGCATGGAGTTTTTAGGGAAACACATAATTGAATATGGTGGGAGCTGGTGAGCCTGGAGAGAGGTGGGCAGCTGCTGGTTCTGGAGGAGTTGGCATGCCAAGCTGAGTGACCCAGACTTAATTTCTCCTAAGGGTGATGGGGAACCATCAAAAGGGTGGGGTGAGGTAGGCTTTCAGGAAGAAGCAGATTTGGATGGATCTGAGACTAGAAAGATGGAGGGAGGATTTATATTAGAGAAGATGGGGAGCATTTCAATGATACAGACAAGAAGTGATGAGAATTGGGACAGAACGGGAGTCTTAGATGTGGGCTGTGTGAATTTCCATCCATCCATCCGTTTGTCCATCTGCTTATCCATTCGTCATCCATCCATCCATCATCCATCCATTTATCTGTTATCATCCATCATCCATCCATCCATCCATCCATCCATTTATCTATTATCATCCATCATCCATCCATCCATCCATCCATCCATCCATCATCCATCCATCCATCATCCATCCATCCATCCATCAGCATCCATCATCCATCCATTTATCTATTATCATCCATCATCCATCCATCCATCCATCCATCATCCATCCATCCATCCATCCATCATCCATCCATCCATCCATCAGCATCCTTCCATCTATCCATCCATCATCCATACAATGAACATTCATGAGCACCTATTCTATATGGGGCCAGGCTGAGGGGTGTGGGCCTTGTTCTGGGGGTACTGGGGAGCCAAGAGAGGGGTCTGAGCAGGGGAGGACGAGGTTCAGCTCTGGAGCCGTTTGTGGGATGAACTGGAGAGGAGAGATTGGAAGCTGGGAGGCAGGGAGGAAGCTGGGTCAAGGGTCCAGGTGTGACAGGATGAGGCCTGAGCTGGGTCTGGGGCTGTGGGACAGAGAAGAGGGGACCAGAACGAGAGTTGGGCAGGAAGGACTGAAGGACTGTAGGAGTGAATAGGTTGAAGGGAGTGAGAACCATGTCTAGGATATGGCCCAGTGACTGGGTGGACAGTGTGGCATGGCTACAGGGGAGCTGTGGGAATGGACGTGGCATTGTGGGAGGGGCCCAACCCACCTCCCACTCCTCACTCACGGCTGCTCCTCAGTACCAGAGGCATCTATTCGTACACATCAGCCAGCACTGTCCCAGCCCCGGAGCTCCCCCACTCGAGACCGTGGACGTCCGGCAGATCTATGACAAATTCCCTGAGAAAAAAGGTGGTCTGCGGGAGCTGTATGACCGTGGGCCGCCCCAAGCCTTTTTCCTGGTCAAGTTCTGGGTAAGTTCCACCAAAGTAAAAGTGCTCATAAAACATGGCATTCCAGGCTGAGGCCTCTGGCTCGAAGAGGACTGTATCAGCACCCACCAGGTCAGACTCATGGAGCACTGACAAGTCTTGCACCCAAGGGGGAATGGAAGGGACCAGCGAGGCATAGGGACAGGACATGGGCCTCCCCAGATCCCCCAAACAAAGCAAACCAAACCTGCTGGCGTCGAGTCAATTCTGACTTGTGGTGACCCCATTCATTACACAGTAGAACCGCTCCATAGGGTTTTCTTGGCTGTCAACATGCCTTTCTTCTGCGGCATTGCTGGGTGGGTTCGAATCGCGTACCTTTAAGTTAGTAGTCGAGTGCAAACCATTTGCACTACCCAGGGACCAGATCCCACTAATCAAAAAAAAACACAAACCAGTTGCTGTTGAATTGATTCCAACTCATGGTGACCCCATGTGTGTCAGAGTATAACTGAGCTCCATAGGGCTTTCAATAGTTGTGATCTTTCAGAAGTCGCCAGGTCTTTCTTCTGAGGCACCTCTGGCTGGATTCAAACCCCCAACATTTCGGTCAGTAGCCGAGCACTTAACCACTTCTGTCACCCAGGGACTCCATCAGATCCTACTGGACCTTGCCAAACCCAGTCGCTGGGGACTGATATAACCCTGGGGGTTGGCTTGTGATGTTTTAGATTAGAAAACCTGAGCACATCAAGCCATGCTGCTAAGGAATGGTGTATTAGTTTCCCCCATAATAAAGTACCACAAACTTAAGAGGCTTAAAACAACAGGAATCTATTGTCTCACGGTTTTGGAGGCCAGGAGTCTGAAATCAAGATACTGGCAGGGCCATGCTCTCTCTGAAGGCTCTAGGGGAAGATCCTTCCTTGTCTCTTCCAGCTTCTGGTGGTTCCTGGTGATCCTGATTTCCTTGGCTTGTAGATGCATCACTCCAATCTCTGCCTCTGCCTTCACATGGAGGCTTCTCTGTGTATCTATGTCTCTTCACTCCTTATAAGAACACCACTCATATTCCGGTATGTCATAAGTGCCGACCCTACTCCGGTATTGTAACTGAATTCCTGAAGTTCTTGTGCTGTCCTATTAGCCAATCGAAATAAGACGGACGCTAGATGGGAGGGAAATAGAAAGTGGCAATTTATTGTCTGAACAATGGGAGGCCTAGCTGCTGAAAGACCACATGCTCCCCGGCTGAGGGGGGCTGAGGGGATCGGGGACCTTTTACGTCCTTGAGTTCCCAGGGGGCAACGCCTGAAACCCTACACCCCGAGCCCTCCCATGCCCAAATTTGGAGATCTGGGTGCTGAGTCATGCTGAATCACTCTTCATAGGAAGTTGCGTTGTGGGATTTCTCGCTTTGCAGAGAGGCTCGGATGGTGCTGTGTCCTGGAGAATATCCTTTCCACAGGTGATGCTTAGATCTGGGGTCAGGTTGACACATTCTCCAGATCTGCGCCTGCGCCAAGATCCTGGCCCACGCGTGCGCAAAGATACGGTGGCAAATACCGCAGTTAGAAACCAATGTTTCAAAGGACTTCGAAGGAAGAGGGGCAGGGGGAGCCGCAGCCGAGCGTGGTGAAGCCGGGGCGGAGCTGTGGTTCAGTATGACCTTATGTTAACTGATGACATCTTCAAAGACCCTATTACCAAACAAGGTCACCGTCAGAGGTACTGGGGCTTAGGACTTAAGCATAGCTTTTTAGGGGACATAATTCAATCCATAACAAATGGCCATCTCCTCTTAGCAAATGGAGTCACAGAGAGTTCTGGTCTCTGAAGAGGAGACTGAGGCTTTGTGAAGTCTCATAGACCCTGTTGCTAGGGAACATCTGGCCTTGAAGAAGAGATGATAGGAGCAGGAGGGTGGCTTTGTGAAGTCAAGTGTTTATTTAACAATCACTGTATAGAGCACCACGAAGCCCTGGTGGCGCAGTGGTTAAGTGCTCGGCTGCTAACTGGAAGGTTGGTGGGTCAAACCCACCGGCGGCTCCATGGGAGAAAGTCCTGGTGATCTGCTCCCTTTAAGATTACAGCTTTGGAAACCCTATGGGGCAGTTCTACTCTGTCACATGGGGTTGCTATGAGTCAGAATTGACTCGATGGCAACAGGTTTATATAGAGCACGTACTATATGTAAGCCCTATACTAGGTCGTTAGGTGCCACAAGCAGTTTGCGATCGACTACTAACCTAAAGGCCTGGTGATTTTCTGTTAAGATTACGTCCAAGAAAACACGGTGGAACACAGTTCTATTCCGTAACACATGGGGTTGCCATGAGTTGGAATCACCTTGACAACGAGTTTCTTTCTTTTTATTTTTTGTTATACCAGGTGCTATGTATAATTGTGAGTAAAAGGACCCTCTTGGGTCTTTGTTTCGTTTGGTGTCTAGTACAATGACTAAGGCTAATAAGGACTCAGTAAACACTGAATGTTTAGGGGGTTTTAACTCTTTCTTAAAATTATGGTAAATATATATGTAACAAAACATTTGTCATTTCAACGTTCTTCACACGTACAATTTAGTGACATTGATTACGTTTATCATGTTATTCTACCATCACTGTTACCCGTTTCCAAATTTTTCCATCACCTTAACAGAAGCTCAGTGCGCCCTAAGTGGTGAGCCCCTTTTCTCCCCCTCCCTGCCTCCCACCCCTGGTAACCACTAATAAGCTTTGACCTCTATACACTTGCCTATTCTAGATATTTCTTATAAGTAGTAGCATATTGTCCTTTTGTGCCTGACTTACTTCACTCAGCATGATGTTTTCAAGGTTCATCCATGTTGTAGCATGTATCAGGACTTCATTTCTCTTTATGGCTGAGTAACGGGGGTGTTAATTCTTGTGGTAACCCAGGCCATGGAAGGATCTAGATTCTGAAAAGGGAGCCTGGTGAGGGCTTGGACTTTACAGCCTTACTGGGCCCTTAGCTACCATGGTTTATAAGGGTTCCAACATGTGAAGAGGCCAAGACAGCTGAAGGAATATGCTCTCTGAGATCTTAGGCTTTGTTAGGGTTCATGACAGGCCTCCCCAGGTCTCAGGTCTGGAGAGTGAGCCCTTTTAGGAGAACCACTGTCTGAAGGGGTTCAGGGGAATGGCTGGTAAGGTCTTTGGTTTTACCTGGCTTTACAAGGCCCTGTTGCCAAGGAGATGGAAGGAATCGGGCCTCTGGGAAGAGGCCTACACCACCCAGGAGAGTGGCCTGATAAAGTGCTAATAACTCAAGGTAGGAGGAGGAAGAACTGTGGTTCCCAAGGAGGTGACCACCCAGACTAAGCGGTTTCCTTAGGCACCACCTGGTCTGGTGTGAAGGAGTCCGGGGTGGCACAAATGGTTAAGCACTTGACTACTAACCAAAAGGTTGGTAGTTTGAACCCACCCAGAGGTGCTTCAGAAGACAGACCTGGCAATCTACTTCTGAAAGGTCACAGCCTTGAAAACCCCATGGAGCAGTTCTACTCTGCACGCATGGGGTCGCCATGAGTCAGAATCAACTTGATGGCAATTGGTTTTTTTTTTTTTTTTGCCTCGTGTGAGTGAGTATTCCTCACTCGACTTCCAAGGTCATGGAGAGGTCTGCCCTCTGAGAATTGACTGAAAGGCCCTGAGGAGTGTTCTAAATGGGAGTCAGGCTTCCTCAGGCCATGCCAGGCCCCGTTGCTAGGGAGTAGCCACCAGACCCTTAGAAGGGGCTAGACTCTTGAGTTGGGTCTTCAGGAGAAAGAAGTTGAATTCCAGAGCTCATTTGGTGTGGGGAGTTACTGGGAGAAGGTTAGAACTTTTTGGAGACCCAAACTTATCCAACACTGATGCAAGGGTGGGTTTTTCTCCAGCAACCAGGTCACAGAGAGGGGGGACATTTGAACACAGGAAGAGAGGTGGGTGACTGCAGGTGCAGTGGGAGAAACCAGGCCTGGGTAGAGTTCCCACCTTAGAAGAGTCCCCACTGTTTATAAGGGACGTCTCCCCTGATTCACCTGTGTCTCCCCATCCCCCAGGCGGACCTGAACTGGGGCCCGGGTGGCGAGGAGGTGGGGGCCGGCGGCAGCAGTGGCGGCTTCTACGGAGTGAGCAGCCAGTATGAGAGCCTAGAGCACATGACCCTCACTTGTTCCTCCAAGGTCTGCTCCTTTGGCAAGCAGGTGGTGGAGAAGGTAGAGGTGAGGCTGGGTGCAGGGGAGAAGTTGCTGGGCAGGTGAGCACCCAGCCACCTGCCACTTTGAGGGGTGTCGACTACATGGGCCAGGGGGCCATGAAGGGTCTGGAGTTTGGGGGGGTCTGCATGGTAGCAAGGATCTCAGCCTCTTCAAGGGCTTAGTGCATGGGTTTGGAACTAATATACAGTTCAAGAGCCAGATGTAGGGGTCATTTTGAGGGTTCAAAGTAACGTGGACATTGCTTTAGGTACAGAGATTTAGGGTCACTAAGAGAGTCAGTGAAAATGAGAGACCTCAGTGAGATGCATTGACACAATAGCCACAATGATGGACTAAAATATACCAGTGATCATGAAGATGGTACAGGACTGGGCAATATTTCACTGGGTTACATGTAAGATTGCCATGAGTCGAGCTGACTTGCCGGCAACTGACAAGAAGAATCACAATGGATATGAAGGGGTTCGTAGGCACGGAGTTTCAGAGGTCATACTTGGGGGCTGCTGAGGACTTGGGGGTTCTTGAGTTCAGAGGCCATATAAAGTTTGGAGATGTCATGGAGGGGTCTTTGAGGTTCATAGGGGCTCTGGAGGGCCTGGAGAATCTCTTGAGGGATTGGAGGTCATTGCTGTGGAAGTTAGAGATCAGATGAAGAGGTTATTGAGGGTTCTGAGCATGGCTTTGAGGGGCTGGAAGGGTTCCAGGTTTATAGGTTTGGTGATCATGAGTTGGATACCCCAGGGTTCTGGGGTCACGTCTCTGGTTGCTATGGGTGGGATGATGGAAGGGAGATGGCAGCGGGATGTGGGTGTGGCATCCGAGAGGAATGGAGTGGAGCTCGGTTTCCTGGGTGACTGTGTCTCAGCCACTGTCCTCCCCCTCTCTGCCCCCTGCTGGTGTAGACGGAGCGTGCGCAGCTGGAGGACGGGCGGTTTGTGTACCGCCTCCTGCGCTCGCCCATGTGCGAGTACCTGGTGAACTTCTTGCACAAGCTGCGGCAGCTGCCTGAGCGATACATGATGAACAGCGTCCTGGAGAACTTCACCATCCTCCAGGTGAGATGCTGGGCTAGGCCGGGGCAGACTGAGGGGGACCTGACGTCGAGGGCAGTGCCCACAGCAGACTGTCACTCTCAGGGACCCCTTGACCCAGAAACTAATGTGGTGGAGACCCCAGGGTGGATCCTTAGCCTAGGGGACCCCTTCGTCTGGAACTGACATAGTGGAGACTCCATAGCAGACCCTCAGCCCTGGGGACCCCTTCACCTGGAATTGACATGATGAAGAACCCACAGTGGACCCTCAGCTTAAGGGACCTCTTCACCTGGGGAACTGACATGATGAGGACCCTAGGGTGGACCCTCAGGCTAGAGGACCCTTTACCCAGGGAATTGACGCAGTGGGGACTCCAGAGTGGATTCATAGCCTTGGGGACCTCTTCAGGACACCCTACAGCAGATCCTCAGGGGACTCCCTTCACAGGGAACCTACCTGATGGGTATCCCCTTGGTCCAGGGAACATGACATTGTAGAAGCCCCTTGAACTTTGGAGAATGTGTTGAGGTGGGGATCCCTTTACTGGGGAACCTGAGTTGATGAGTACCCCCTTTACCTGGGACATGGTGGGGACCCTATTTATCTGGGGAATGGGACGTGGTGGGGACTCCTTGGACCATGAAACAAGATACGGTAGGGACCACTATCTGCTCTGAGGCCCCTATGGCAGAGTCTAACCTCCATTGCCGAGGGAATGTGATATGGTGGGCATCCCCTTTATCTGGGGACCATGACATGGTAGGGACCGATCCCTTTCCTGGGAAATTCTAAAGAGGCCACCTGGATCTCCTAAGATACACTGGGAGGCACAGCAGCCCCTTCCTTCCAAGCATAAGCCCCTCCTTCTGGCTTCCCTGGCAGGTGGTGACAAACAGGGACACCCAGGAGCTGCTGCTGTGCACTGCCTATGTCTTCGAGGTCTCCACAAGTGAGCGTGGGGCCCAACACCACATTTACCGCCTGGTCAGGGACTGAAGGGGGATCCCCAAACTGGCTCACCCCCAAAACACCCCCCTCCCAGACAGGACCCTCCAGCTCTCCCATGCTCCTCATTTGGGGAGGCAGCTGTGATGAAAGGGGGCTGGCCTCAGAGGCCTAAGTGCCTGGGGCTGCACTTGAAGTTAGAGCAAACCCCCAAAACTGGGAGCTTAATTTATGCACGCTGGTCTTGATGGAGTGGGCTGGGATTGAGAGGAAAGGATAGACCCTAATATTTGAGACCTCACGGGGGTGTCTGAAAGGACAGATCACTCCAGAGCATCAGGAATTGGGGACAGGAGTGAGACAACCCCCAGCCTCTTGACAGGGACCCCCACTTTGTTTTGGAGAGTTCCAGCTACTCTGTCACCTGGAGTCACTATGAGTCGAAATTGACTCAATGGCACCTAACAACAACCACAACCGTTGCACATTGGCTTGTCACCCCCTTCCCATTTTCTAGCCCCCCAACCATTTTCTACCTCCCCCATCACCTCCCCGCCACCGTGTGATGTGTGATAGTCCAAATCGAAGGTTAACCCTTTCTGTGCAGGAGCATGGCCAGGTGGGCCCTGAAAATACTTTTTTTTTTTTTTTAATATAACAAGAGATATTTATAAATGGGTGTTAGGGTCTTGACTTTATCTCAGCTGGGCAAGGGGTTGGGTGAGGCTGTCTAATCTCATCCCCCCTTCTAAGTGAGCTGTGGGCTAGGCTGTGTTGCTCGCCCCCTCCCCCCAAAAGTGTGTTTGTTGTGTTTTGATAGAATATAAAGCTATTTTACCAAAACGCAGGGAATTTATTTGAGGTTTGGGCGGAAAATAATCTTGCGGGGAGGTGATAGGCTACCAGATGTGACAAGGAACGCAATTTATCTTTGGGGACAGAAAGCTGGTGCTCAGAAGCCCCAGGTCCCTTGGGAGCTAGGGCAGGCAGACACCTGGGTTCCCAGGGGAGTGAGGAGGCGGTGTGCTCAGTGCCTGGGAGGGTATACTGGGGAATAAACAAATATTTACAGCTCATAGGGGAGTGCCCAGGACATCTGAAAGGGTCGGGGGTGGGGCGGGGTGGGGCGGGGTGGGGAGGGGCTTTGGGACGGGGCGGAGACTATCGGTATTGACCGATCTGGTCGTAGACGTGGTCCAAGTTCCTGCACAGGAATATCGAGAGCGTCATGAAGCCGAGCTACAGAGAAAGGAGACGCGGTCAGAGAGCTCGAGGAGGCACCGAGGGAGACTAGTCAGGGAGATGAGGCCTGGGGAAGAGGCAGGGTTAGAAAAGAAGGCACCGGGGAATTGGGATGGGCGAAATCCTTGCAAGAAGATGGGAGAGAGGGCGGGGGGAGATTAGAAGAACGGAGAGAGGGAAGTGTCAGAAAGGGCAGTTTGTAGAACTGCTCCATAGGGTTTTCAAGACTGTGACCTTTCAGAAGCAGATCGCCAAGCCTGCCTTCTGAGGTGCCTCTGGGTGGGTTTGAACTGCCAACCTTTTGGTTAATGGAGCGCTTAACTGTCTCACCCAGGGAAGACTGAAAGGGACAGCGTTTGGGGAAATTAAGTCAAAGGAGGATGTGGTGGGGTTAAGTGTATCAAAGGCCTCGGGCGGGCCTGGAAAGGATGGGAGCAGAAGGTGGAACAGGTGTGGTGAGGTAACCTGGGAGTTCAGGGACTGCACTATGTAGCCTGGGAAGGCGTGAGGTCTGGAGCAAGCGCAGAGCCGCAATGGTGCAAAGCGCCATCCTTTATTCCAGAGGCTCATCTGCCTCCCCCGCGGCCTCCACCTCCGCGCCTACGCTCCCGGTCTCGCGCTGCTCCTCGTCTTGATCCCACAGCGGCCAGGGCCCCAGGGCCATGGGTAACTTGCCCTGCGGGGCTTTGTCTCCCCAGTTGGGGCAGGCACCCCCCATGCCCCAGCCACCCCATAGACTGCTGTTGCGTCCGCTGCTGCTTAGCATGCCACCGCGCCCGCCGCCGCCGTCAGCGCTCAGGCCTGGTGCCGGGCTCGAACCACTGGTTGCCGGCACCTGCGCCTGAGGTTCCGGATAGAGCGCGCTGCGCGGTAGCAGCAGGCTTAGCCCCACCACACTAACCTGCGGTGAAACGGGGTGGGGAATATAGCGGCCAATAATAGGAGGCTGATACGCCAAGTGGGGCCAATGGGATACGCGTGGAAGGGCGGGAACGCCTGATTTCTGCGTTCGCCCAATCAGCTCACGGAGGCTAGATTTCCCCCCCCCCCCGCCCTTCCCCATCCCAGCTAGATCGGCGGAGGAGGCAGGACATCCCGAAGCCCCTTTACGCATGCACCATCCCCAGTCAGTGGGAGGATGTTTACGCGCAATCGGGGCGAGGCCATTTAGGGATTATGGGGCCAGTAGTGAATGGGGGCGGAGCCAGATTACCTCTAGTAGACCGACGCCCAGACAGATGCCCACTATGGAGATGAGGTTGTTGCGCAGCCACTTCTGGAGGCTCTGCTTGCAGCCCTGTGGGTGTAGAGAAAGGTTAACGATAGGGCTCGTTATAGGATTCGCCCTCTAGTCCTCACCCCCTTTATTTCAGGGCCGGACCTTGCCGCGCTGCGGCCCTAGTTACCAGGTCTTTCTAATCGGAGTTTCTGGGTGGTGCAAACGGTGGGCTGCTAACTGAAAGGTTGAAGATTCGAGTCCACCCAGAGGCACCTTGGAAGAAAGCGTTGGCTATCTACTTCCGAAAAATCAGCCATTGAAAACCCTATGGAGCACAGTTCTACTCTGGCACACACTCCATGAAAACTGGTTCTAGTTTCTTCAGTTTTGTGCCTCGGGCTCGCCTCTCCCAAGCTTTGCACCTCCCTAGATGTCAGCCCTGTTGGTGCAGTGGTTAAGTGCTCGGCTGCTAACCGAAAGGTCAGTGGTTGAAATCCTCTAGCTGCTCCATGGGAGAAAGATGTTTCCCCACTCCAACCTTTGGAGCCCTGGTGGCACAGTGGTTAAGAGCTTGGCTGCTAACCAAAGGGTCGGCAGTTTGAATCCACCAGCTGCTCCTTGGAAACCTTATGGGGCAGTTCTGCTCTGCCCTATAGGGTCACTATCAGTCAGAATCGAGTGGACCGCAACGTGTTTTAGACGTCAGCATCCAGGTCCTGCCCTTTCAGCCCCTGTCATTTTCTTTAGCAGGCCGACCCTGCCCCTCCCTTTCATGTAGCCCCACCTTTCTTGTAGGCCACGCTCATCTCCCATGGCCCCGCCTTCTCAAGACTCCGCCCCTCTCCGGCAGCCGGGTCCCTCCTGCAGACCCTGCCCCAGTGGAGGGGCTTCACGCCCCTCCCTACCTCGTCGTAGATGTGGCTGTTCGCAGGAATCACGCAGAAGTCGGTATTGCGTCTGGGTCGCACCAGCGGTCCGAGCCGGCTGAGCTGGGGGGAGAAGATCTTATCGAAGATTGCGGAGTCGTTGGTCGACGACGAGTTGTAGCAGGAGCAGGGCACGCTGGACTCCTCCGACTCATTGCCTTTCAGGCTGAGGACCTGGAGCCAGTCCTGCGGAGAATTCCAGCCGCAGCAGCGCAGCTGGGAAAGGGACGCTAGTCAGAGCGACCGGGTCTGATAGGATGCAAGGGGACTGGGTGATGGGTGTAAGTAAGGTCATGTCAGTGACGAGGGGGCTAAGTGGTGGGTGTGGGGTTACGCGGGGAGCAGTGAGCTGGAGTGAGGACACCATGGGACCAGGGGACATTAAGGGAACATGAGGTTGAGTGAGACACGAGTCACATGGGGACCTGAGGCTGGAAGAGGAGTCGCAGAATCATGCTGTGGACCGGAAATTGAATGGATGATGCAGTCCGGCCTCAGGTAGAGGACAGGTGGATGGTAGGGCAGGGCCACTTGAGTGGAGTCTCTTCGGGGGCGGGGGGTGAGGGGTCACGTTAGGGTCCTGGGGCTGGGGCTGGGTGGGTGGTGGTGGAAGCGAGGTGAAGTTTTCCTCAGTGTAGGGAACCGAGTCTGATCGAGGCAGAGAAGGGGCCAGCCATGGTCCGGGAGCCTGAGGGAGGGGGCCACATCGGGGCCACGTTATGTTATCATCTAGGCTTGAGGCTACGTGGGGTGAGGCGGGGGCTGGGGGAGTCACGTTAGGGTCCTGGGGGTGGGGGAAGGTGGAAGAGAGGCTGAGTCTCTTTGGTGTAGGGAGCGGAGTCTGGTGGAAGCGGGAGGCGGAGTCAGTCAGGGACTGGGAGCTAGAGGAGCAGTCCACCTCGAGGGTTGGGCGGGGGCTCACGCACCTGGAACTGCACGTAGTCCCAGCTTTCCTCGGCCGCCGTCTCCTCCGGGTTGGCGCGGTAGTTTTGGATCGTCTCCAGCACCATTTCTTGCACCTTCCGCTCCAGCTGAGAGGCCAGGAGTGAGGCAGGACCTTATCCCACCCCACCCCACCCCACCCCACCCCACTCCCGCCTCCCCATCCACACCTGCCCCGCATGCTTTAGCTCCTCCCGGCCTTCTCAGCTCCTGTGCATCTTGGTGTCTGCCTCGGTTTCCCACTGAATGGCTAGCTATGTCTCACTATTCCTAAAAATCTTTCTGCCCGTTTCCCTCTGTTTCTATCATTATCTCTGTTGTTAGTTGCTTTCCAGTGGATTCTGACTCATGGCGACCGCACGTGTGCAGAGTAGAGCTGCTCCATAGGATTTCCAAGGCTGTGACCTTTTGGGAGCAGATGGCCACATCTTTTCTTCCGAGGAACCACTGGATGGGCTGGAACCACCAACCTTTGGGTTAGCAGCCTATCACAAACTGCTTGCTCCACTGGGCTCCTTTCACTATCTCTAGGGGTCATTTTATTAGGTCTCTAACTTCCTCAGGGAAACCCTGGTGGCATAGTGGTTAAGTGTTATAGCTGCTAACCAAAAGGTTGGCAGTTCAAATCCACCAGCGCTCCTTGGAAACTTTATGGGGCAGTTCTACTCTGTCCTATACAGTCGCTGTGAATTGGAATCGACTCCACGGCAATGGGTTTTGTTTAAACTTCCTCAGGACCTTCTGTTTCTCCAGGTGTTTTTTCTCTTATTTTTCTGTTTATTTTCCCTTGGATTTCAATGTCTCTCTCTTCCTATGTCTCTCTCCCTGGGTCCCTGTCGGTTTGTCTTTCTTTGACTCTCTGTTTGTTTCGGTCTCTATCTCTCTCTCACTGTCAGTCTTTGTATCGGTCTCTGTATCTTTCTGTCTCTCTGTTCCTCTCTGCCTTCCTGTCTCTCTGTTATTTCTCTTTGTCTCTGTCAGCTCCTGTCTGTCTCGGTCTCTCTTTGCCCTCTGCTGCACCACCACCAGCTGCCCAGCCCAGCTTACCAGGGTCCTTTGCGTGGAGATGAGGATTCCCAGGGTGATCTGGGTGGCAAACAGGAGCAGCAGCATCCCAAAATACTGAGGGGCAGAGTGGAGAGGTCAGGCTGTAGGGACTGCTGGAGTCCCTCTTTGGGGCCACTTAGGGGCATGGTCCTGGGGATGGAGACCTATGGGGATGAGGCTCTAGGGAGGGCAAGGGGTGGGCCACTCACCAAACCCAGGAGGCAGCGGAGCTCCTTGAGCGCCCCCACACAGCCTAAGAGGGCGAGGCCCATGGTGAGGATTCCTGAGATGGCCAGGGCCTTGGACCAGATCTGCAGGGATATGAAGGACAAGCCTAGGGAGGTGAGAGGCAGTGATGGTGAGTCCGGGGTGCATGACTCCCAGCCACCCCTGCCCCCACTCACACGGCCACCTAAGTAGGGAGCAGGGTCCTATTTCTGGGCCCCTGGGCCCCCTGTCTCTGGGTCTCTGTACCCCCTCTCTCTGAATCTCTATCCTTCCCTCTCTGGATCTGTATCCTCCTCTCTCTGGGTCTCTGTCTCCCTGTCTCTGTCCTCCATCTCTGAGTCTCTGTCCCCATCTCTAGGTCTCTGCCCCTCTTTCCCCTTGAGTTTCTGTCCATCTCTCTGGTTCTCAGTCCTTCTTTCCTCCTTCTGCTCCTCCTCACCCCTAATAGTTCCAGTTCCATCACTTTTTCTGTGACATTTGATTGGTCACTTAACCTCCCTGAAGTGTAGGAAATAATATCCATTTCCTAGGGTTGTTTTGAGGGACAAATGGGAGAATGTGTTCAATTCATTCCTCAACACGGTAAAAAAAACCCATTGCTGTCAAGTTGATTCTGACTCATCGCAACCCTATAGGACAGAGTAGAACTGCCCCATAGGGTTTCCAAGACTGTAATCTTTACAGAAGCAGACTGCCACATCTTTCTCCTTCACAGTTGCTGGTGGGTTCAAACCACTGACCTTTCAGTTAGCAGCCAGCATTTCACCACTGCGCCACTAGGGCTCCTCAACACAGCATAAATGCTTATTAAGTGTGAGCTATTAGGATTTTCGTTATTACCCTGTTATTATTTTCCTACAATTATTAGTATTATTTCTGCACTTCTACTTCCTTGCTGCGTGACACCTGGTAAGTGACCTTCCTTCTCTGCACCTCAGAAGAGGGGAAGGTTTGTGGGAGGATCTGATGGGCCCCAGCACCAGAACAGACACATAGGAAGTGCTGGAGAAATGACTGCTATTATTATTGCTGTAGTTGTTATGATCGGTATGCACAACCCCATTTGCCAGAGGAAGACACTGAGGTTCAGAGAGGGGCGGCAGTGGTGAGCAGAGGAGTGCTGACTGGGGCCTGCCTAGGGAGTTAGGCAGCATGAAACCCTTCCTGGGGCCACCCCCAGGAGGTCACTTGAGGGGAGGACAGGCCCATGGCTGTTCCAGAAAGGCCCTCCCAGACTGCCCCAGCCCACCCTCACCCACAAAGGACACGAAGCTGGCCTTGTCGATGAGAATCCAGATGCCGAAGCAGAAGATGAGGCTGCCTAAGACCTAGGGAGAGGAGATGAGAACATGGTGGGTGGGCAGGGTTGAGGTGAGGTCCAGGGGGCCACGGAAAGGGCTGGGGTCCAGGCTGGGTAGCCATGATGGAACTCACGAAGAAGAAGAGGTTGAAAACGAAGAGGAAGTACTTGACGAGGCTGAGGCAGCTGTCCTGAGCTGACATCTTCTCCTAGAGGGGGAAGAGACCAACACAAGGGACAGGACAGAAAGGTGTTGGCAATGGAGGGCAGACAGGGTGAAAGACACAGGCCGAGTCTGAAAAAGAGAGAGGGAGAGAGAGAAAGGAAGAACACAGAGAAAGAGGAAGTTCCAGGGTTGGGCCCCACCCCCTCCTTCCTCACATGCGGTGACTCTCTGTCTCTCCCTGTCTGTGTCTTTGTCCCTGGCCCCTCACCTAGCCCACAGCAACACACACACCAGTACCTGCGGGGCCTTTGCATTGGTGGGCACCAAGGACACATGGGGCAGCTCCTCCCAGGTCTCCATGGCTCAGCCTGGGGCACCTGCAGGGACTCCTGGTCTACCTGCACCCGCCTACTCCGGACACTGGTCCCTCAGGGCTGGCCCTGGACAGCAGCCGACCTCACAGACACTCTGACCTCATGGCCTGCTAAGCTATGCCATCTCTGCTTCCAGCTCTGTTCCCCTACCTGGCCTGGCCCCGGGTCCCTGTGCCCCCCTCCCCCCACCGTGTCTCTGTCCCCTCTCTGTGCATCTTTGTCCCCCTCTCACTCGGGGTCTCTGTCCCACTCTCTGGGTCTCTGTCCCCCTTTTTCTGATCTGTTCCCCCGCCCAGGTCTCTGTCCCTCTCTCTGGGTCTCTGTCCCCCTCTTTCTCTGGGTCTCCATTTCCCTGTCTCTAGTTCCTGTCCCCCTCTTTCTCTGGGTCTCTGTCCCCCTCTTTCGGATCTTTGTTCCCCTCTCTTTGAGTCTCTGTCCCTCCCCTCTGGGTCTCTGTGCCCCTCTCTCTCTCTGTGTCTCTGTCCCCCTTTTCTGGGTCTCTGTCGGGGTCCCCGACCCCCCGGGTATCTATCTTCCTCTCTCTGGGTCTCTGTCCCCTCTCTCTGGGTCTCTTTCCCTCTCTCTGGGTCTCTGTCCCCCTCTTTCTGGGTCTCTGTCTGGGTCCTTGACCCCCTGAATCTCTGTCTCCCTCACTCTGGGGCTCTGTCCCCCTCTCTTTGGAGCTCTTGTACCCCTCTCTCTCTGGGTCCTTGTCCCACCCCCTGAGTCTCTGTCTCCCTCTCTAGGGTACTGCCCCCCACCCTGGGACTCTGTCTCGCTCTTTCTCTGGGTCTCCATCACCCCCTCCTCTGGGTCTCGTTCTGCTTCCTCTCTGGCGCTCTGTCTCCCCCTCCCCCATCTTTGCCCCTCTTTCTGAGTCTGAGTGCTGTATCAAGGTGCTCCCACGTGCTAAGGCTGAGCCTGGGCATCTGGGGGAAGTGAAATTGCTGCAGACGGGAAGTGGGAAGGTCCCTGGGAGTGAGGAGGGTGGCTGGGTGGTAATTGCACACCCAGCGGAAGCTGAGCCCCCAGCAGCACTTCCTGTCTCCGCACTGTGGAGCTACATCCTACTTATCTGTAACATTCAGCTCAAGCATCCTCTACTCCAGGAAGGTCTCTCCACCCTCTGCCTCTGAGGGGAGGATGGCCTACAAGATGCCGGGATTGAGCTTGAGACCTTGGCAGTTAGATCTAGGTCTGCGGTGCCTGATTCTTTTTAGGCCAGACCTGCACACCCAACAGCCTCTAAAGTCTCTCCTGATGCCCCCTACAGGCTCCCCATTCTTGTCAAATCTCTAATTCCTCACAGATTTCCAACTTCAGGGATGCTCCTACCATCCAGTCATCTGCTCAGACCTGGGGAAATCCTAGGAGACTGGCCTCTCTTAGAGGCCTAGCTCCCTTCCCTCTTCTGGGAAATGTCATCCACTACCTAAATCTGTCTTCTGAGCTCTAGCTTTGTGTAGTCAATTGTTCCCTGGTTGCTTCCCCCACCCCCACGGGGACCCTCACCATATCCCATACAGAGCTCAGTGTCTCCCCCAAACTCACTCCCCCTCCTGGTTTCATCATGTGGGGCAGCCCCACCATCTAACCAGTCACTGGGCCAGATACCTGGGTGATATCTTGGTCCCCTTTCTCCTCCCGTCTCTCCACCACCTGTCTGTTCCCCCATTGCTATCTGTCTTGGGCTAGAGAAGCAAAACCAGTAAAGCTGTATATATTAGAGAGAGATTTATATCAAGGAAAAGGCTCACACCGTTGTAGAGGCTGGAAAGTCCCAAGTCCGTGGGTCAGGCTGGAGGCTTCTCCTGACTCACATAGCTGCAGGGGCAGGTGAACCCATGATCAGCAGGTTGGACAGTGGGGCTCTGGCTCACAGGCTTTGGAGACTGATGAATCCCAAGATCGGCAGGCAAAGACTGCAGGTAAGCAGCTAGCTCAAGTCCCAGGAACTGCAGGTCAGAGGAACGGGAGCTGGCTGCGGGATCCAGAGCCAGCAAAAAACCCACAAGCCTCGCCAGAAAGTCCATCTATATTGGATGCAAGCCATACCCCCAAGGAAACTCCCTTTCAACTGACTGGCTACTCAGAGCAGATCCCATTTTGGAGGTGATCACATTATATCAAATCTCATCATGGAAGTGATTACATCATTATACGTCTGCCAAACTACATCATAACTGCCAAACCACTGAGAATCATGGCCCAGCCAAGTTGACACACAACCTCAACCATCACACTGTCGAATCAATTCTGACTCCAGCAACCCTGTAGGACAGTGTAGAACTGCCCCAAAGGTTTTCTGAGGCTGTAATCTTTATGGGAGCAGATCACCTGGTCTTTTCTCCCACAGAGCAGCTGGTGTGTTTGAACTGCTGACATTTTGGTTAGCAGCTGAGCGCTTTAACCATTGCACCACCAGGAGGCAGGATTAGAGGCAGTTATGTTAATGAGGAAGACTCAGTCTGCAGGATTAGATTGTATCTTGAGTCAATCTCTTTTGAGATATAAAAGAGAGAATCCAGCAGAGAAGAGAAGGGACCTCCTACCACCAAGAAAGCAGAGCCTGGAGTGGAGCGCTTCCTTTGGGACCCAGGGTCCCTGTGCTGAGACACTGCTAGACCAGGGGAAGATTGATGACAAGGACTTTCCCTAGAACTGACAAAAATACTTCCCCCTGCACCCTGAATTTGGACTTTAAGCCTGCTAAACTATGAGAGAATAAATTTCTCTTTGTTAAAGCCATCTGCTTATGGTATTTCTGTTATAGGAGCACGAGATAGAACTAAGACAGATACTAACTCACGCTTTGACCTTAGAAAAGAAAACGGACAACTGAATTCTTAACACCATCCCCTATCCCCTGTCCTAGTCCCTCAGCTTCCACTTTTATTAAAAAATTGTTGTAAAAAGATATATAACAACATTTGCCAGGTCAACATTTAGTACAATTTAGTGATATCAGTTACATGAATCATGTTGTGTGACCATTACTCATAATCGTTGCCATATTTCCCATCACCATCATCAGAAACTCACTGCTTCCTAAAAAATGACCACCCCCTTCCTTCTTACTCCCATCCCTGGTAACCACTAATAAGCTTTGGTCTCTAAACATTGGCCTATTTTTGTTATTTCATATAAGTGAGATTATACAATATTTATCCTTTTGTGGTTGAATGACTTCATTCAGCACAGTATTTTCAAGGTTGTTCCATGTTGCAGCATGTATCAGGACTTCATTTCTGTTTATGGCTGAGTAGTATTCCATTGTATGTATGAACCACATTTTGTTTATCCATTTATCCATTGATGGGCATTTAGGTTGTTTCCACACTCATTGTGAATAGCGCCTCAGCTTCCACTTCTAAACCATCACAAACTCCTCTGTGTTCTACCACTAAAATACATTTCAAATCCATCCATTTCTCTCCAACTCCAAAGCCACCATCATAATCCAAGCTGCCATCATTTTCCACAAAAATAATTACAACTGCCTCCTAACTGATCTCTTTTTTTCCACCCTCTGATCCCTTTCTCAGAGATGTGTATACAAGTAACTGAATGTCCTAGAGTAGGTGGCAGAGATTTGTTACATGCTCACCAATCTGGTTTTCTCTTTCCCAGGCACGTAGAAAGACTACATTTCCCAGGTGTTATGGATTGAATTCTATCCCCCAAAATATGTGTTGTAAATCCTAACCCATGCCTGTTGTTTTAATCCCATTTGGGAATGGGTTGTCTTTGTTATGTTAATGAGGCAGGATTAGTGTAGGGTATATCTTGAGTCAATGTCTTTTTAAAAAGAGACTAAGGAGCAAAGCAGAGAGATGGGGTAAGATAGATGCCAAGACACATGGAGATCACCAAGGAACCAAGAAGCAGAAATTGAAGAGACAAGGACTCTCCTCAAGAGCCAAAAGAGAGACAAAGACTTCCCCTAGAGCCAGCACCCTGAATTTGGACTTCTAGCCTCCTAAACTGTGAGAAAATAAATTTCTATTTGTTAAAGCCATCCACTTGTGGTATTCCTGTTATAGTAGTACCAGATAACTAAGATACCAGGCTTCCTTTCGGTGAGGTTGAGGCCATATGACTGGTCTTGGACCAATGGAGTGAGTGCAGAAATGATGTAAAGCCGCTTCTGAATTTGGTCATAAAACAGCCTGTATAATCCTCACCCTTTCTCTCGCCCTTAACTCATTGGTTTGGTCCTCCACATCTCATTAGAGGAGAGCCTCTCAGACTTTATGTAAGTAAGAACCTATTGCATTAAGCTGCAGAGACTGTAGGGTTATTTGTTACAGCAGCTAGCTTTACTAATCCTGACTATTACAGGTAGAATACTTGTCACTGCATTTTGGATGATTTTTCAGAAGCCAGTACCAAAATTCAGATCAGTGCTTTTTAATTTTCCTTTAGTAGTTTTGAATGTGTAATAGTATCACTTTTTTTTTTTTTAACCTTTTTAAGCTCCCTTCCCCACTCTTTGGTCATGCTGTTATCTTTGTCAGGGACATCGTCTCTCAACTGTGAGGCTACATCCTACTTATCTCTAAGATTCAGCTGAAGCACCCTCTTGGTCTCAAGACCACTTGAGGTCTCTCCACCCTCTGCCCCTTGCCTTCTTCTCCAGACTTGATATTTCCTCTCATAGCTCTCTGTTGTGTCTTTTCACCACATTTAATAGAGAAAGGGTGAGGCTTATACAGGCCATTTTATGGCCAAATCCAGAAGTGACATCATTTATGCAACCACTCCATTGGTCCAAGACTAGTCATAGGCTGCAACCTCACTGCAGGGAAGCCTGGGAAATGTAATTTAGAATGATCTGTTTATGTGCCACAGTAGCCTGTGAGCACCTTGAGGATAGGGATCATGTCTTATTAATCTTTTTTTTTCTTTCCTTCAGCACCAAGCACATCTCCTAGCCCACGTGGTTTCTCCATGAAGATTTGTGGAATACAGTAATGTTAACAAAACAAAAATGTACAGTTTAACGAATATCAGAAGACAAATACCCATGTAATTATCACCAAGATCAACATTACCATTAGTCCAGAAAACTACCTTTTCCCTTCTCCCAAATCACTAGCCCCTTCCTCCTCCACAAGGTAACCACTATTCTGACTTAACAGCACTATAGTTTGGTATGGCCAGTGTTTAACTTTATTTAAATGGAATCATTCAGTATGTATTTTCTTGTTCAACATTGTGTTTGTGAGATTCATCAATGGAATAAGTAACAATAGCTTTTGTATTCTCACCACTGTATAGTATTCTATTGTCTGAATATACCACAAATTATTTATCCATTTAACTGTTGATGGACAGTTGGATTGTTTCCAGTTTTGGGCTATTACGGATAACACGACTATGAATGCTCTCATATGTATCTTTTGTTGCACATAAGCACTTGTTTCTTTGGGGGCTTCGTCTAGGAGCAGAATTGCTGGGTCACACACAGGGTAGGCATTTGTTCACCTTCAGTGGGTGCTGCCAGTAGTATTTAAAAGTGGCTATATAAGTTTACATTCTCACCATTATTGCTGTTAGGTGCCGTTGAGTTGGTTCTGATCATAGCAACCCTATGTACAACAGAACGAAACACTGCCTAGTCCTGTGCCATCCTCGCAATCATTGTCATGCCTGAGCTCACTGTTGCACCCACTGTGTCAACCCATCTAATTGAAGGTCTTCCTATTTTTCCTGACCCTCTACTTTACCAAGCATGATGTTCTTTACCAGGGACTGATCCCTCCTGATAACATGTCGAAAAGATACTTGCAATGAAGAAGTCAGTCTTACAAAATTCTATCATGCGCTCTCCGGCACGGTTTCTATCACCAAGGCCATATTTTCCAACTACCGATCCTTCTTCTTTGTTTCCAACTTTTGCATTCTAATTACCAGTAATTATCAATGCATCTTATAAACAAACTTTGTATCTATCTATCTATATCTATATATATTTGCAACCACAGTAGATTTCTGAGAGCTCTGTGAAGGCAATGTCCCTGTCTACCTTGTTAGATGCATATTTAAGGTGTGGTGACTAGTAATGGAGCTCTGGTGGTGCAGTGGTTAAGAGGTCAGCTGCTAACCAAAAGGTGGGCAGTTCAAATCCACCATCTGCTCCTTGGAAACCCTATGGGACAGTTCTATTCTGCCCTACAGGGTCGCTGAGTCAGAATCGACTCCATGGCAACGGGTTTAAAGGATCCTTATGTAAGTGTCAAAGGTTTGAAGCCAAGAAGGAATGAGTCAGAAGATCAAGCCTCCCACATCTTTCCCACACAAGCCCAGAGCGGGGTGGGGGGGAGGGCGGGGGCAAGAAGGGCACCCCCCTCCTCTCGCAAGTCCAAGGGGGTGTCAGAGAGACGCGGAATTAATGACATTCTGAGGCGCCACAAATATGAAAGACACCTGACTGAGGCTGCCTGACAAGAGGGGGGAAGGCGTTTCTGCCGACGAGTTCCCGCTATCAATGTCTATTCTTCTTGAAATTGGAGGGGGAGGCGCAATTTAGAGATTGCCCCTAGGCGCTCCTTACCCTGGCTATACCTCTGCTTTCCCACCCTCACCTTACTAGGGAGAGCGAGAACAAAGCGCACGCGCCTGACCAGGGCCGTGGCTTAGAGCTTCACACGCGAAGTGTTTGTGGGCTGAGGAGAAATGGGACTGTTAGTATGGTCAGAAGTGAGGCGGAGGGGAGGAATGGCGCATGCGCAGTAGGGTGTAGTGGAGCATGTGCGTGTGCATGTGGAGCAGGGCGGGATGGGCGAATCGCCCGCTTGGTCAGTAGAGGGCGCGCGAGGGGAGCAGCAGCGCATGCACAGAGAGATGGCGGGAAAGGCGGCGAGCGAGGCAGGGCAAGGAGCGTCGCTAGCGCCTGATGAGGCTTGAAGGGCCCGAGGAGGTTGGTAGGCTTCGCAGCTGAGGCTTCTTCACCCTCATTTTCGCCTGACTGACCAGACTGAAGGGCCCTGTAAGGACCTCGAGTCCAGGATACCGGTGACTCTGAGGAGTCCAAAGTGTTAACAGATCTGGGGTGTGTGAGGCTGGACGCCATTGTCAGAGGCCCGGGGCTTCAGGCTGCGGGCAGCATGGAGCTGAGGGATCAAATAAGCCTTAGGGGTCCCTCCTGTTTTTTGCTTTAGGATCCTGGAAACTGCCTCCAGTCCCTTCATCCACTGAATCTGATCTGTCGGCCCAGCCCCTGCCGTTGGAGAAAGCAGGCGTCAAGCTCTCTGACCGCGGGGACTCCTCTCCAACCTTTTAGGGACAGCTGTACCCGGTCCTGGAGGATCTGGGCCCCAGTTCCAGGGAAGGAGGTAAACAGAGACGAAGGGACCTTTCCGGGAGCCCCAGGAGGTGTGAGCCCAGGAGAGGCGTTGCTGGGGAATGAAGGTGCTGGGTTCCCAGGGTGGTCCCCTACCAGCACTACTGGCCTGGGAGGAAGGCTCTCAGGGGTTCGAGGACCTTTGTAGGAGTAAGAGGTGCTGACTTCGTAGAATCTGTTTGCCAAAACTGGGATCTAACAACAAAGGATCAGATTTACCACTTTGCCAGAAAAGTTGTTTTAAGGAGTATTCCTGAATGTGTTCACGAAAGGCGACTACGTTTTTCATGAGTACAATTTCCCTTTTTTAGAGAAACAGAGTCAGGGTCAATGTTCAGCATGAAAATCAGCAAAGCATTTTTTAATTTTGAGGTATGTTACAGTTCAGTTGCTTCCACATGTGTAGTCAATTTGATTCCTGTTTTCATCTTGTGAGGTCCACATGTATAGTTTATGTAGTTGCAAAAAGGTATTTGCAATGAATAAGTCGTTGGTCTTGTAGAATTTTATTATGCGATCTCCTGCTTCATTTCTTTTACCAAGGCTATATCTTCCAAGTACAGATCCTTCTTTGTTTCCAGCTTTCACTATTCCCATCACCAATATTTTTCAATGCATTTGATCGCATGTTTGATCAATTTCGGACCGCGAAAGTTGGTAAAAATCTTCAGTTTCCTTATCGTTGGCATTAGTAGTTGTTTCGTAAATTTGAATAATAGTTGTATTAACAGGTTTTCCTTGTAGGCATAAGGATATTATCCTATCACTGACAGCTTTGTACTTCAGGATAAATCTTGAAATGTTTTTGACTATGAATGCGATGCTATTCCTCTTCAATTTGTTATTCCTGGCATAGTCGACCATATGATTGTCTGATTTAAAATGCCCAATACCAGTCATTTTCAGCACACTGTTGTTGATGTTGTTAGTGCTGTTGAGTGGGTTCCAACTCACAGCGACCCTATGTACCATAGAACAAAACAGTGCCCAGTCCTGCACCATCCTCATGATCATTGTTATGCATGAGCCCCTGGTTGCAGCCACTGTGTCAATCCATCTTGTTGAGGGTCTTCCTTATTTTTTTGCTGACCCTCCACTTTACCAAGCATGATGTCCTTATCCAGGGACTGGTCCCTCCTGATAACATGTCCAAAGTATGTGAGACAAAGTCTCCTCATCCTTGCTTCTGAGGAGCATTTTGGCTGTACTTCTTTCAAGACAGATTTGTTCGTTCTTTTGGCAGTTCATGGCATATTCAACATTCTTCGCCAACACCACAACTCAGAGGTGTCAACTCTTCTTCCATCTTCTTTATTCGTTTTCCAGCTTTCACATGCATATGAAATGGTTGAAAACACCATGGCTTGGGGTCAGGCGCACCTTACTCCTTAAAGTGACATCTTTGCTTTTTGACACTTTAAAGAGGTCTTTTTTAGAGGATTTGCCTAATGCAATGCATTGTTTGATTTCTTGACCGCTGCTTCCATGAGTGTTGATTGTGAATCCAAGTAAAATGAAATCCTTGACAACTTCAGTCTTTTCTCTGATAATCATGATATTGCTTATTGGTCCAGTAATCCCTACTGAAGGCTGTAGTCTTTGATCTTCATTAGTAAGTGCCTCAAGTCCTCTTCACTTTCAGCAAGCAAGGTTGTGTCATCTGCATATCGCAGGTCGTTAATGAGTCTACCTCCAGTCTTGATGTCGCATTCTTCATATTGTCCAGCTTCTTGGACTATTTGCTCAGCATACAGATTGAATAAGTATGGTGAAAGGATACAACTCTGACCCATACCTTTCCTGACTGTAAACCACAGTTCCTTGTTCTGTTCGAATGACTGCCTCTTGATCTATGTACAGGTACCTCATAAGCACAATTAAGTGTTCTGGAATTCCCATTCTTTACAATGTTATCCATAGTTTGTTATGCTGCACATAGTCGAGTGCCTTTGCATAGTCAATAAAACACAGGTAAACATCTTTCTGGTAATCTCTGCTTTCAGCCAGGATCCATCTGACAACAGCAATGATATCCCTGGTTCCACATCTTCTTCTGAATCTGGCTTAAATTTATGGCAGTTCCTTGCTGATGTACTGCTGCAGCTGCTTTTGAATGATCTTCAGCAAAATTTTACTTGCATGTGGTATTAATGATATTGTTCGATGATTTCCGCATTCGGCTGGATCATTTTTCTTTGGAACAGGCATAAATACTGATCTCTTCCAGCTGGTTGGCCAGGTAGCTGTCTTCCACATTTCTTGGTATAGATGAGTGAGCTTCCAGTGCTGCATTTGTTAGTTGAAATATCTCAGTTGGTATTCCGTCAATTCCTGGAGCCTTGTTGTTTGCCAATGTCTTCAGTGCAGCTTGGACTTCTTCCTTAAGTACCATCGTTCTTGATCATATGCTACCTCCTGAAACAACTGAACGTTGACCAATTCTTTTTGGTACAGTGACTCTGTGTATTCCTTCCATCTTCTTTTGATGCTTCCTGTATAATTCAGTATTTTGCCATAAAAACCAAACCAAAACAAAACCCATTGCCGTCAAGTCGATTTTGACTCATAGTGACCGTTCAGTATTGCAACTTGAGGCTTGAATTTTCTCTTTGATTCTTTCAGCTTGAGAAATGCTGAGCATGTTCTTCCCTTTTGGTTTTCTAACTCCTGGTCTTTGCACATGTCATTCTGCTCACTAATGCCTAGGATATTGATCTTTATGTGTTCCATTTAATTTTTGATGAATTCCAATTCTCCTAGATTCATACTTCATACATTCCACATTCCTATTATTAAGGGATGTTTGCAGCTGTTTCTTCTCATTTTGAGTCATGCCACGTCAGCAAAGAAGGTCCTGGAAACTTTACTTCATCTACGTCATTAAGGCCAACTCTATTTTCAGGAGGCAGTTTTTACTCAATCGTATGTTAAGTGCCTTCCAACCTGAGGAGTTCATCTTCTGGCACTATATCAGATAATGTTGTGCTGCTATTTATAAGGTTTTCGCTGGCCAGTTTTTTCTAAAGCAGACCACCAGGTTCTTCTTCCTAGTCTTTCTTTGTCTGGAAGCTCTGTTGAAACTTGTGCACCATGGGTGATCCTGTTGGTATTTGAAATACATGTGGCATAGCTTCCAACATCACAGCAACATGCAAGACACCACAGTATGACAAAGTGATGGACGTGGAGGTTGTATGTGTGTGTGTGTGTATATATATGTATATGTACATGTCTATATGTATATACATGTTCTGCTAATCATAGGGTTGTTTATATATATATATAGTGTGTGTGTGTGTGTGTGTGTGTGTCATGGATTGAGTTGTGTCCCCCAAAAATATCTGTCAGCTTGGCTGGGTCGTGATTCCCAGTTACTGTATGATTGTGTTATCTGATGTGATTTCCTTATGTGTTGTAAATTCTATCACTGTGATGAGGTTATACTGATGAGGTTGACAAGATTAGTGTCTTAATGCAATCTCTTTTGAGATATAAAAGAGAAAAGCGAGCAGAGACACATGGGAACCTCATACCACCAAGAAAGTAGTGCTGGGAGCAGAGCATGTCCTTTGGACCTGAGGTTCCTGTGCAGAGAAGCTCCCAGACCAAAGGAAGACTGATGACATGGACTTTCCTCCAGAGCTGACACAGAAAGTGTTCCCCTGGAGCTGATGCCCTGAATTTGGACTTGTAGCCTACTGGATTGTGAGAGAATAAATTTCTCTTTGTTAAAACCATCCACTTGTGGTATTTCTGTTGGAGCAGCGCTAGATGACTAAGACAGTGTGTACGTGTGTCCAGCTTCTTTTGCTCAGCATTTGTGTCTCATTTTTAACAGACTAAACTGTAAAATATAATGTGCATCCAAAAAAGTGAATAAAACATATAGTGTTTAATGAATAACTATAAAGCTTATATATATATCTGTGTAGCTGCCATCCAGATCAAGAAATAGAGCATTGCCATCACTAGAAGACTTTCTCTTAGTACCACTTGAGTACCCCTTTCTCTCTTCTAGAAGTAACCTGTAGTCTAACTTGTGCAATAATAATTTCCTTGCTTTTCCTTAGAGTTTTACCAAGTATTTATGCCTCCCTAAACTATATAGATTAGTTTTGCTTCTTTTTGAACTTAGATATGTGGACTTATTCTGTATGGACTATTTTGTTATGATTCATTTGTTCAACATAATTTTTCTTTTTTTATTGCACTTTAGGTGAAAGTTTATAGAACAAATTAGTTTCTCATTCAAAAATTTATACACAAATTGTTTTGTGACATTGGTTACAATCCCTGGATTGTGTCAGCACTCTCCCCCTTTCCCTTTCACCCTGGATTCTCTTGTTCTAATTGTCTAGTTTTCCTGTCCCTTCTCGCCTTCTCGTCTTTGTCTTTGGGCAGGTGTTGCCCATTTGGTCTCATATACTTGATTGATCTAAGAAGCACGTTCCTCACGTGTGTTATTATTTGCTTTGTAGGGCTGCCTACTCTTTGGCTGAAAGGTGAACTTCGGGAGTGGCTTCAGTTCTGAGTTCGAAGATGTCCTGGGGCCATAGTCTCAGGGTTTCCTCCAGTCTCTGTCAGACCAGTAAGTCTGGTCTTTTTTGTGAATTTGATCTTTTGTTCTATATTTTTCTCCTACTTTGTCCAGGACCCTTTGCTGTAATCCTAGTCAGAGTGGTCGGTAGTGGTAGCTGGGCACCATCCAGTTCTTCTGGTCTCAGAGTTGTGTGGACTATTGTTCATGTAGTCCATTAGTCCTTTGGACTAATTGCTCCCCTGAGTCTTTAGTTTTTCTCACTCTCCTTTGCTCCAGACTAGAAGAGACAGATAGCTGTATCTTAGATGGCTGCTAGCAAGCTTTTAGACCTCAGATGCTATTTACCAAAGTAGGATGTAGGACATTGTCTTTAAGAACTACGTTGTGCCAACTGATGTAGCTGTCCCACGAGCCTATGGTCCTTTGCCTTCGAGCCTGGGAACTTCATCCTGTGAGGTGTTTAGTTATGTCTCAGAGGTTTTCCTGACTTTGCTGCTTGTGTGCTCTGTTGTTTATATTAATATATGAGGAGCACCTACAGTCATGTATTTAGAAATTTCCACCACCAAACCTTTAACTGACAGTGAGAGTGCCCCCTTACCCCCTCCCTCACCTCTTGGCATATCTATCTATGTATCCATTCATGGATTATTGTTTGTTAATACTGTTGTTGTAGGATTGTCTATGCTATAGTAGTTACCATAGTTGTCCTTTATTCCTATGTTCTTCTCAGTGTCCTCTCTTGCCTTGGTCATGTTGTGTTGACTTCTCTTATATTGTGTATTGCCTTTCCCTTCACCAACATTAACACTTGTCTACTATCTCTTTGGTAATTTTCCTTCCCTCCCTCTTCCATCCCTGGTAACCATCAAAAAGTTTTTGGTTTTGTTTTCCTGTGTGTAAACCTTTTGTTGTTACTTTATAATCTGATCTCATACAATATTTGTCCTTTTCCAATTGACTTATTCACTCAGCATAATGCCCTCTGGATTCATCCTTGTAGTGAGATGTTTCGCAGATTTGTCGTTATTCCTTATTGTAGCACAGTATTCCATTGTGTGTACATACCACAGTTTGTTAATCCATTCATTTGTTGATGGCGCTGTCTTAGTCATCTTGTGCTGCTATAACAGAAATACCACAAGTGGGTGACTTCAGCAAACAGAAGTTTATTCTCTCACAGTCTAGTAGGCTAGAAGTCTGAATTCAGGGCGTCAGCTCCAGGGGAAGGCATTCTCTCTCTGTCGGCTCTGGAGGAAGGTTCTTGTCATCATTCTTCCCCTGGTCTAGAAGCTTTTTTGCACAGGGACCTCAGGTCCAAAGGGTGCATACTGCTCCCGGTGCTGCTTTCTTGGTGGTATGAGGTCCCCATGTCTCTCTGCTCACTTCTTTCTTTTATATCTCAAAAGAGACTGGCTTAAGACACAACCTAATCTTGTAGATTGAGACCTGCCCCATTAACATAACTGCAGATAATTCCACCTCATTAACATCGTAGAAACAGGATTTACAACACATAGGAAAATCATATCAGATGATGAAATAGTGGACAATCACACAATACCTGGAATCATGGCCTAGCCAAGGTGACAGATATTTTGGGGGGACACAATTCAATCCATTACAGGCACTTAGGTTGCTTCCACCTTTTTGCTATTGTAAATAAAGCTGCAGTGAACATGGGTGTGATATGTCCGTCTGTGTCATGGCTCTTAGTTCTTTAGGGTATTGTGATCGTTAAGATTGTGTGTCAACTTAGCTTGGCCATGATTCTCAGTGGTTTGGCAGCTACGATGTAGTTTGGCAGTCGTATAATGATGTGATCACCTCCATGATGAGATTTGATATAATGTGATCACCTCCATGATGGGATCTGCTGTGAGTAGCCAATGAACTGAGAGAGAGTTTCCTTGGGGGTGTGGTTTGCATCCAATATAGGTGAACTTTCTGGCAAGACTCATAGGTGTTTGTTCACTCTGGATCCTGCAGCTGGCTCCTGTTCATCTGACCTCTGTTCTTGGGACTTAAGCAAGCAACTTACCTATCATCTTGCCTGCCAACCTTAGGGTTTCTCAGTCTTCACAGCCTGTGAGCCAAGAGAAGCCTCCCGTCTGACCCACAGACTTGGGACTTTCCAGCTTCTACAACCACATGAGCCATTTCCTTGATATAAATCTCCCCCTATATATCTATTTGCTTCTCTGGAGAACCCAGCCTAAGACCGGTATATACGTAGGAGTGGGATTGCTGGATCATATGATATTTCTATTTCTAGCTTTTTGAGGAAGTACCGTACTATTTTCCATAGTGGTTGTACCATTTTACATTCCCACCAGCAGCGTATGAGAGTTCCAATCTCCCCACAACCTCACCAACATTTGTTGTTTTCTGTGAATTTATATTGTTGAGTGTAGCTGTAGTTCCTTTATTTTCTTCACATCTTTATAGCAGTGCTTTGTTTGATTATTCTACGATTTATTCATTTTACTGTTAATGGATATTTGTGTTTTTCTACATTTTGGCAACTATGAATAGTGCTACTGAGAACATTCTGTGATAAACAGAATAATGTAGTTTGTTAAGTGCTTTGTTTCTGAAACTAGATTTTTGTTAAAATTCTGACTCTACCACTCATTAGTGGCATAATCTTAGGAAAGTTGTGTAATTTCTTTTTGTTTTGATTTTAAAAACTGCCTGTATGGTATGTAGTAATAACTCTTCTTTCATTCCTGATATTGGTGATTTGTGTATCTTACGTTTTGTCTTGATCAATCTATCTAGAGGTTTAACAGTTTTGTTGATCATTTCAGAGAACCAGCTTTGGTTTTGTTAGTTTTCTCTATTGTCTGTCTGTTTTCCATTCTGTTAATTTCTGTTTTTATATTTATTCTTTCCTTCATTTTGCTTTGGATTTAATTTGCTCTTCTTTTTCTAGCTTCTTACAGGTCATTTATTTTAAACCTTTCTTCTTCTTTTTTTTAACATAAGCAAGTAAAGCCATAAAATTTTCTGTAAACATGCTTTAGCTCCATTCCACAAATTGTGATATATTGTAGTTTCATTATCCTTCAGTTTGATGTATTTTATAGTACCTTTGTTTCACTTCGACCTGTGGATAATTTTGTAGTATACTCTTTAATTTCCAAATATCTGAGTTTCCATTAACTATCCTGTTACTGATATTCAGTTTAATTAATGGTAGTCAGAGAACACACTGTGTAATTTGTGTCATTGTAGATTTATTGAGTTGTTTTATGGCTTAGCATATGACATTTGTAAGGAATGTGTTTTCTGCAGTTTTTGGTTCTGTAGCTATCAAGTAGGTCGAAGTAGCTGATAGTGTTTTTCAGATCCTCTATATCTTTACTGCTTTTTGGTCTTTTCATTTTTTTTTAATCAATTACTGAGAGAGGGGTGTTTATTTTATATGATACTGATATAGCCACTCCAACCCTCTTATGCTTACTGTTTGCATGGTATATCTTTTTCCATTAATTTACTTCCGTCTGTGTCTTTGAACTTAAAGTATATCTCTTAAAGAATCATATGGTTGGATCTTGCTTTTTTACTTATTTTGACAATGTTTACCTTTTAACTGAAATAACTAATCTAATAACATGTAATGTAATGGTTGGATTTTGGTGCCCAACTTTATTATTATTATTTTTGTTTGTTTTGTCGATTTTGCTTCCCCCCTTCCTTTATTTCTCTGTTCCTGTCTTCTTTTGATTGCTTGAATAAGTTTAGTATTACATTTGATTTATCTGTAGTCTCTGTGGCTATAACTCCTTGCAACATTTATTCAGCAGTTTTTCTAGGGATTACAATTCATTTCCTTTTGCATGCCTCTGGGCTCTCTCTTTTGGGCCTCTAGCTATCTTCAGTATTACAGCCCTTGAGCCGTATTATAGCACTTTTAGCTCCACTGGCAAGCTTTCTGCCCAAAGGCACTTAAGCTCTCTCTCTCTTCTTCTCTCTTCTCTTCTCTCCTTGCCTATTTTTCTTGCCTCTGACCATCTCTGTGGTATTGGCTCCTTAGATAGGCAAGTGACTCAATCCTACTGAGTGGGTTTTCAAGCCACAAATAGTGATTTGCATAATAACTGACCAATTCTCTCACTGAACTAAACTTACCAATCCCCTCACTGGACTGCAAGTGGCTCTATCTGTCTATGTAGTAACTGATGTTTTCTGCCATCAGGGTTTTACACACCTTATTTGCATAGTAAACTGTCCAACCCCTGCAAGACTGTAGCCTAACAAATCATCTTGGCAGACCTACAAACCCAGGGCTGGAAAAGCCCTATATAAAGAGAAATCCTTTGCACTGCAGAAATATAGTTTTTTATGTTTATCTACATTTTTACTATTTCTGATACTCCTCATTTGTTTCTGAAGATTTCAGTTTCCTTCTGATATTATTTTCCTTCAGACTGAAAAACTTCCTTTATCATTTCTTATAGTGTGGGACTGCTGTTGATAATTTTCTTAGTTGTTTTTATATGAAAATGCCTTTATTTCACCTTGTTTGTTGAAAGATTTTTTTTTTTTATTATTATAGAATTCTGGTTAGCAGTTTTTTGTTTTTGATTTTTTCTTTTAGCACTTTAAGTATGTTGCTCCACTGTCTTCTGGCCTTCATAGTTTCTGATGAGAAGTGTGCAGTATGTGGTATTGTTCCCCTCTATATATGTTGTTTTTCTCTCTCTGCTTTCAAGATTTTTCTCTTTATAGATTTTTAGAAGATTGACTGTGCTATGTGTAGACATGTTTCTGTTTGTATTTAACCCTGGGGAAGTAACAGGCAACAACTTGGTATTCTCTGAATGTCTTTAACTTGTAAGCCTGTGTCTTTCACCAAATTTTGGAGGGTTTCTGTCATTGTTTCTTCAAATATATTTTTATGCCCTATTTTGTTTCCTCTCCTTCTAATACTCCAGTTATTCATTGTTAGACCTTTTGTTTTCTAGGTCCCTAAGGCTCTGTTTGTTTTTCTCATATTTTTTCCCTTCAGAAACTGGATGATATTTATCAATCCATCTTCAAGTTCACTAACTCTTTGCTCTGTCGTCTCCATTATGCTATTAAGGCCATCCAGTGAATTTTAATACAGGTCTGCTTGAAATCTTAAAACTTATTTTTTGAAACACTAAACCACTTTATCAGGAATGTGAGTTGTGAATTGTTCCTCAGTGACTTCAGTTTGGTTCTATCAGAACTTCCTTGGTTTTTGACATGATGATGGGATCTTAGTATACAGAAATGATGCAGATTTTCCCATATTTTTATTTTCTAAATTATTTAATTTGTTTGGGGTGGGGGAGATTGTGGATAATACTGGACACTTTTTACCACCCACTAGCTGGGAGAGCAAAGACTGGAGGTGAAGTTAGGAATATTGTGTATCTCCTTATTTATTCAAGTTTTACTTTATTTCCCTCTACACATGTTTGTATTTTTTAATATAGACCTTGTATATTTTTAGAAAGTTACTCTTAGTTACATAAAATTTTTTGTAGCTACTTTGAATAGGTTTTGTAAAACGTTATATTTATTGCTGAAAGCATAGTAGACACTTCATAAATGATTGCTGTTATTTTCCTGTGCTTATTGCCAGGCCATTTATATTCCAATTACTACTTTGCTTTCTGTGTTAGTTGGCCTTGACTATTTTTTTTCCCCTGGAAGGAGAGTGCATATGTACTAGGATACAGATTATTACTATTATTTTGTTTCTCTTTTTATTTATCCTTGAATTAGGAAAGATTAGTCCTAGCTAATTGGTTGGCATTAAATTCCTTTTTGTACCTTATTGGTCTCTGATTATTGGTGTAGAATGCACTTGACATATCTTAAGCTTGAAGGCTCACCAACTATATTTATATGACCTGTTTAGTGATTTAGACTCCACGATGGAGAGGAGAAGGAGCTGGTACCATGAGTAGACTTAACTGTTCATCTCTGTAGAGGTCTCCCTTCTTTTTAACTAAAGAGACTGTGCCAAAGCCTATATGTCTATGCTTAATATTTTTTCGCCCTTGTTTCTCCTGCACATTTACGGTTTGAATACCTTCCTCTTAATGCTATAGTGGCACAATTTGTCTCAGGAACACATCCATCCACCCACTAATTTTCTCTTTGGAGTAGCCCACGTGTCTTTGAACCCTCTGGCACAGTTTCTGGATGCTGTTGGGTCACTGGAGCAGAAGGGCTTTGGCAGGGTTGTTCCTGTCTCTCCCACCAGCTGCCTGGAAAATGTTAACTTGCTTCCTGAAAAGATGAACAGTGTTATCAGGAGTAGCGATGCAAACTGACCCCTCAGTAAGTACAGTTTTTTTCTGTCTACTGTGTATGTGGAGTCCATGGGTGGCGCAAACAGTTGAGAGCTCAGCTATTAACCAAAAGGTGGGCGGTTTGAATCTACCCAGGGGCGCCTCAGAAGAAAGGCCTGGTGATCTACTTACAAAATGTCACGGCCATTAAAAACCCTGTGGAGTGCACTTCTCCTCTGATACACATGGGGTTGCCCATAAGTCGGAATCAACTCAATGGCAGCTGGTTTGGTTTGTTGGTTACTGTGTATGTAGATAGAGCCCTGGTGGCACAGTGGTTAAGAGCTCGACTGTTAACCAAAAGATCAGCAGTTCGGATCCACCATCTGCTCCTTGGAAACCCTATGGGGGCAGTTTTACTCTGTTCTATAGGGTCACTATGAATCGGAATCGACTTGATGGCAACAGGTGTTTTTTTTTCTTTTTGGTGTATGTAGCAGAATTTTCTATTTTGACCCGAGGATGAAACCTATTTTTCAGAAATCATACTGTTATCCCCATCTTTTTAATATTTTAAGATCATTTAATTGTTTTTTTCTTAGTGGGAGAAGGGAGATTGCGGTTAAGTCAATGTCCATGTGGCCATGTTTCCTAGAACACGCTTCCCTTTGTCTTGATGGTGAACGGTACGAGTGGCAGGGAGTGTTCCAATGTATTTTTAACTGTTTATGTAATTTGAGAATTACACTTGTCGTTTCAGACTTACCAATCCTTCCATCTTTCTTTATGTTCATGACCATGACATTTTTAATGTGTATAGGCCAGTGATTTTATAGAATGTTCTTCAATTTAGGTTTGTCCAATGTTTCCTGATAATTAGATTCTGATTATACATTTATGGCAGGAGGACCACAGAGTGATGTTATGTTCTTCTGTGTTCATCATATCAGGAGGCACATGATATCAACTCACTTTTATGATTTAGTTAAGATAGTATCTAATACTATAAAGATACTATTTTTCCATTTGTGATTAATAAGTATCTAGTGGGGAGATACATTAATACTATGTAATTACACATATTCCCCATCAAACTTCCATCCTCTCCTGTTAGCAACCATTGATGATTTTTGCCTGTATCTGTTATTACTGATGGTTTCTAAATGATGATTTTCTGTTTCTATCACTGTTTGTGCATTTACTAGTTTGCATTCTACTGTAAGGAAGATCTTTTCCTTAGATTTATGTCAGCATGAATTCATGGATTCTTACTTTATTCTATGTGTTCTTATCTGTTACTATTATTATTTATTTTGATGGTCTAATTATCCTATTTGGCTGATGGAATCCCCTAAATCTGACTGTGTGTTCAGTATCATCCTTTTATTTTTTATTTTTAATGGTAGATACATATTGTTCTTATTAATGTAATACATTTTTTTGTAGACAATTTTCAAAACTAATTTAAAAAGCAGAGAGGATATAAAAATAATCATATTATCTTCTGTTGATTGATGTATTCCCTTTCAGCCTTTTCTTTCATTACATTTTTAAATGTAATAGAGACAGAACTATAGATAGAACATTTCATCCTAGGTTTTTTTTTTTGTTCTGTTTTGAGCCTATCATTGAATTACAAGCATTTTTCTGCACTATTAAGAACTCTTTGGAAACAGTGTATCTGAAACTGTGTGTGGTCGCATGTGACCCAGAAGTGCCAATGCTGCCTTGAGGCCCACCTGCTGCCTCTGCTTTTAGACAGCATAGCCCTTCCACCTCTGAAAGAAAACTTCAGTTCTCTATTTCCCCATCTTCTACAACTAGATTTTTTTTCTTCTTCTCTTGTTTTTCAGCATGCTTCTTGCCCATTTGCTTGTAGAGTTTTTGAGGCTCCAACAAAGGATTGGAGTGTTGGAAGCACAGAGAGCAGAGAAGAGAGTGACCCAGATATGAGGTAGAGCACTGTCCTCTTGCTTTGGATAGAGCAGTGGGGGCAGATAGACAATGAATACACGAAAACTAGTACATAATAATGTCAGGTGGTGAGAAATGCTATGAAGAAAAAGAAAAGTGGGTAGGATGGAAAGAGTGGTGAGTAGGTGGCTGCTATGTTAGATAGGTGGGCAAGGAAGGCATTTCTGATGAGACAATACTTGAGCAGAGACCTGAATGTTTTGCAGATGAGAAACCAAAGTACAGAGAGGTAAAACAGCTTCCGCATGGTTCCAGGGCAGATTCAGGATTAAGTTAGTTCCTTTGACTCAAAAGCCCACTGTGAATTCTATCTTCCTCTCTAAGGAGTATACCTCAGTGTTCTCAGCAAGCGGGCTTCCTGAATGTTATCTGGCATTGTCTATCTCTACGCCTATCCCTTGTATCAAAGCATTTCTAAGAAGTAAATCTTTGCAAGAGATTTTTCTGTGTTTGAATTTCAGTGGTAGGGAGAGAAATGAAATGTTTTCTTTAAGAAGGTATTGGGGGTTATTTTGGAACTCAGTCATTACTTGGCTCTAACATCGAAAATCTACAGTTTTTGATGTCCTTAAGGTCTATTCAGAAATCTGACCTTTCTCTTGAAGAACCTGGAGCTTCTCAAGACAATCTCCTTGGGATGAATACAGAGGTCATGGCTTCCAAAATCTTCATTTACAGAGACAGAGTCTTCTCAGTGTGTCTCAGAAATCCAGACTTGCGAATTGAGTTGTCCAGAGACCTGGTCTACAATGGCCTTTGTTTCAGAGACCCAGGTTGCAAAGGCCCAGGCCTGGGAGACCCAGGCTTGGGAGGCTCAGTCCAGGTGCAGCCAACTCAAGCAAGACTTTCTGTCAGAGATGGAGTCTATCTTAGTTTGGAAACTCAGAGCTTCATCTCTGAAGGTGCAGGTGACAAAGAAGAAACAGAATGAAGACAGTACACGTCCACTGTGGTTCAACAAGGTTGAGTACATCCTGGTCCAGGTTGGCTACTCTGTGGGGTCAGTCAACCTGTGGAGCTTTCACAACCTGTGGCTTCAAAACGGAAGTATTAATGCCAGGGACCAGTACTCATGGGTCCACAGGGAGATAGCAGGCTAGAGGACTGTCCATGTATCAACTCTAAGACCTCTGAGATGTCAAGGCTGGAGACTTGGTACTCTGAGCTGGACAGGAGCCAGGTGCCTGAACACTTAGGATCATGAAAGAGTGGAGGTGCAGGGTATCTGAACACATATTAATGAGGTAGTGGAGCTGGAGACCTGAGTCGGGGTGGAGGTGGAAAGTAGGATTATGTGTCTTCTAGAAATTGGATCCAGGGGACTGGACACCTAGGACTGTGAGGGATGTGGAAGCAGTTGAGCTCTGACACTTGTGGCCCTGAGGGAGGTCATTGGTGGGAAACATGTTTTCCTGGACCCCTGGGAAGTCCAGGCTCTGAAAGGCCAGATGGTTCTCAGAACCCTTCCCTGAGTCCCCTACACAGGCATTTTTCTCATCTTCTACATCCTAATGCTGTTCTTGATTGGAGTTCCTCTCCTCTTCATGGAGATGGCATCTGGTCAGAGGCTGCATGAGGGCAGCCTCAGTATATGGAAGCTCACCAGCCCCCCTGGATGACTGGTTTGGGTTATACCAGCTTCATGGTAAGGAGCTCTGAGCTGCCCAGGCCTACCCTTTACAGCTAACCTCATCACAACCCTTCTCCTGGAATGGGTCCTGTGACTTCTTTCATGGGTCAGGTCCCTTCAGTTCCCCCATTCTCTGTCAAATACTCTCCTTTTTCCTGCCCACTCTATTCCTCCCCAGCTGCCTCCTCCTTGGCCCCCAGGTGTGCTTCATTGAGGGCTTAGTCTTCAATTTGGTCAGTTGCTGGAGCCTCCTCTATTTGAGCCAGTCCTTCCAGTTTCCTGTTCCATGGGAGACTTGTCCCTTAGTGAAGAACTCCAGTGAATTTGGTAAGAAGGAAGAGAAAGAGGAAGAGAAGGGGGAAACTGGAGATGTAAAGGAATTGGGAGGAGAAGGAGGGGGTGTGGAGGGATAAGGACGAGGGAGACAGTAGAAGGAAGAAGAAATGGGAGGTGGAAAGAAGAGAGAAGAGGTAGTGAAGGGAATAAAGAAGAGGAGAGGGGCCACCCTGTTTTTCAGATGTGTTCAAAGTCAGGTATCTCTAGATGCTGAGTGTGCACGGACAACACCCTCCATGTACTTCTGGTACTGGAAGACCCTGAAGGCCTCAGACACAGCTGAGGATGGTGGGCTATTAATCATCAGTGTGAGCCTGTCCCTCTTTCTGATCTGGTTTCTTACTGGTCTTATCGTGATCAATGGGTGCAAGTCCACTGGGAAGGTAAGCCTCCACATTTTTTTTCCTTGGCATTCTCAGATGCTCTGGCCTTCACCTGATGCTGTTAGTCATTGATCTCCTAATTTCTCACTTTTACTCGCACTAGCCCCTAACCCCTGCTGAAAGCTGTCTACTAACTTCTAGCAATTTCTGACTCAGAACTTTTGATTCCTGCTGACTGCTTACCCCTACTAATATATGCTTGCTAATGTGTCCCACTCTCAATTTAAGTATTGTATGTGTTGGTGCCGCTTCCCTATCTCATCATCTTGTGTTTCCTCATTCGAAGTCCACTGCTGGAAGGTGCATCATTTGGCCTTCAATATATGTTGGTTTTCAAGGAGGTATACCTTCCCTACTCCTCCATCAGTCCTTGGGAGACACCATAGCTGCTTATTCTTAGGGCCTCCTTTCCCCATTGTCGATAATCTTCCTCTATATCCCCCTGCCCTGAACATTTCTGATCTAGTTTTCTTTTTCTTCGTTTATATCCTCCGTTATACTTGTCTTCTCCCTTTTAGATATCGGTTGAGGACTCCGTAATTATTTTGCTTGAAGTAGGAATGCGCCTTTTGTTTTCCCCTGGCCTAGGCCTTGGCATCATTGCCTCTTTTGTGACATACATGCCCTTGTCCAACAATTGTCTCATTGTTACCTTTTTCATGGCTCTGGTCAACCTGGGCACCTCGCTGCTTGCCACACCAGTCATCTTCTCTGTCATGGGTTTCTAGGCCACAGTCATCACACATAGCAGCAGCGAGAAGTAAGGCTTCAGGCAACTATAAGACCCAGACACCCTAACCATAAAGGTGCTGGAAAGGCCCACATTCACACATCTCAACTTCCGGTGCACTTGCAAGCCTGTACTGCCCTGTATAGCTAAAATTGGGCAAGTAGAATCCCTGTCATGTATTATCTTTTTCAAAGCCCTTTTTTTAACCCTAGAAATCTTGAAATTCATATATTGCTATGTATCCACTTCAAAGAACCACCACAGAGATGTGCCAAAGGTAGAAAACATTCAAGGTTTCCTAGTCCTAGATAGACAGTATGGAGAAACTTCCAAGGCCCTTGACTACCTGAATGACCCATTCTTTTTTTTTTTTTTTTTCTCTTTTCATATATTTTATTGTACTTCAGGTGAAAGCTTACAGAGCAAATATTTTCTCATGAAATAGTAGTACACATGTTGTTCTATGACATTGGTTAACAACCCCACAACGTATTAAGCCTCTAAATTCTCAACCTTTTTTTTTTTTGATGAAAATTACAGATGGCCAAAGATACACCGTTTCAAAAATTTCTACATTCACAGTTCAGTGACATTGACTACACTCTTCCAACTGTGCTGTTATTCTCACTTAAGATGAAGGCTTACAGAACAAAATAGTTTTTCATTTAACAGTTACTACACATGTTGCCCTATGACAATGGTTAACAATCTCACAGCACATCAAGAATATCCTTACTCCACCTTGTGTTCCCTATCACCAGGGGGCTTCCTTGTCCCCTTCTGTCTTCTGGACCTTGTCAGTGGACTATTGTACCTCTTTAGTCTCATTTGTTTATTTTTATTTTATTTTATTTTATTTAAACACCATTTCAAAACTTTTTATTTACACATTTAAGTGATATTGACTATGCTCTTCCAATTGTGCTGCCATTCTCGCCCAAGATGAAGGCTTACAGGACAAAACAGCCTCCCATTTAATAGTTACTACAAATGTTGCCCTATAGAAGTGGTCAACAATCTCACAATACATCGACAGTGTCCTTATTCAATTTGTGTTCCTTATCATCAGTTTCCTACTCTCCCTCTGCCTTCTGGCCCTTGTCACCGGACTCCTGTACCTCGTTAGTCCCATTTAGTTTTACTGGGCTGTCCATTCCCAGGCTTAACATCGAACCTTGAAGGTAACTTTACCTCTGAGCTGAAAGGGTGTCTGGGGGCCACACTCTTGAGGTTTCTCTAGTATTCTTTAGGCCAGTAAATCTGGTCTTCTTTTTTTTTGAGGGGGGGAGTTAAAATTATGCTCTACATCCTTCTCCAGCTCTGCCCAGAACCCTCTGTTGTGATCCTGGTCAGAGGAGTCATTGGTGGTAGCCGGGCACCATCCAGCTGTACTGGACTCAGTCCCGTGGAGGCCTTGGTAGTTGTGGACCATTAGTCCTTCGGACTAATCTTTTCCTTGTATCCTGTTCTCTTCGTTCTCCCTTGTTCCCGAAGGGATGAGATCAGTGGAGTATCTTAGATGGCCGCTCATAGGCTTCCAAGACCCCAGACACCACTCACCAAGGTAGAATGCAGAGCACTATCCCAACAAGTAGTGAGAATGACCCATTCTTAACTGCTGACTCCTAAATTTCAATGCTTCTGTCAGTCTAGCATACTTACATCCCAATAGGACCCTCCTTACTAGGTCCTTTATCATATGCTCATTCCTAATTTGTATTCTTTAGGCATTAATTTCAAAAGCATTCATCACACATTTTGAAAATACCCTTTTTGTACCACAGAGACTTGGACAGATGAATGAGACCACAGTCCTTGCCTTCGTTGAATTTTTGGCTTTGGAAGGGAGGAGGAGAAAGGAATTAGACACTATATCAGACAGTCATAAGCTTATGATAACTGTAGCAGAAGTGACGGGGTATGACAGAGGACAGAGTAATTACTTCTGCCTATGCTAGTCACTGAAGACTTCCCAGGGAAGGCAAACCTGAGCTGAATTTGTTCCCAGTAATGATATCCCCACAATAACCACCACTTTCTTCCAGATGAAGCCTGGGCATATACATGTCTTCTGGTGCGTACGTGCTATAGATCTCTAGGGTGTATACTCAGGAATGGAATTACTGGATAGAGTATCTACCCGCCAATGTAATCTTCAGTTTTACCATTTAGTGTTTGATTATCAAAGTGGTTTGGTCAATTACCTTACTAATTGTGCCAATAATGAGTGAGAATTGCATTTGTTCCACTTTATGTACAACACTTGATATGGTAAAATTTTAAAATGTTTGTCATTCTAGTGGGTGTGTAATGGTACTTTTTAAACATTACATGTATACAGAGAAATGCATTAAACAGAATGTGCAGTATTGAATAAATAACTCTGAGTATAAGAATCAGCTGATTCATAGGAGGTGGAAGCCAAATATATCCCAACTTCCCAACTTCTCCATTATTTCTGACACTAGCCACCCCCCACCCCAGGCACTCTCTTTCTTTACTGGATTTAATTCATTGCAACAGTCACACAGAACTCACAGAAACACCATACCTGTAATAACAACTTTAATATAAACAGAGAGGGATATAAACAGAAAACGGATGCAAAGAGGAAGGACAATGTCCACGAGGGGTCTTCAGTACAGAGCTTCCCTGTCCTCAGAATACACGCTTACCCTCAAACCAGAAGCTCCATTGTACCTATGCCTTCTAAGGCCTTTTTTGCCCTCACCATATGGCTTCCTGAGGCTTGGTAGCATTGGGCCCCCTGGTTATTTATTCCTCTTAGTGGGGCAACCCCATTCATTGGCCTCAAGTGTTGTCCTGCTCTCAGGAACCAGGACCAACAGGCCAAATTGTTTACTACAAAGAGGTTCCACACACCAATGTAAAGTACTATAAGGTAAACACCACCCAGGTTAAAAACTAGAATGTATCCTGGAAGGTCTCCATGTATCCCTTTCTAATCAGAACTTCTTTCCTCCCTCCTAGAGGTAAACAGTACCCTGACTTTTATGATAATTATTTCTTTTTTTTCTTTATATGTTTATCATCTGTCTATCCGTATCTAAGCAATATATTTTAGTTTGTCCATTCATATGAAGCAGTATAGTTTGGAAGGAAGAAAGGCCTGGTGATCTAATTCTGAAAAATCAACCATTGAAAACTCTATGGAGCACAGTTCTACTTTGACACATGTGTGGTTGCCATGAGTTGGAGTCAACTCAACAGCAACTAGTTTTGGTTTTATAGTTTAGTATGTCCATTTGTATAGTTTAATTTGGTCACTTATATAAATTTTCTTTGTATTCTTTTGTGTTTTACTTCTTTCATTCAACATATGTTTGTAGGAGTCATCCACATTATTGTGTGTAGATTTAACTTGGGCTTTTTTTTTTTTTTATTGCTGTTTATGTTCCAGTATATGACTAGGCCATAACTGATTTATCCATTTACTATTGATGGACATTTGGAATCTTTCTATTTTTTGACTAGTATATGCAATGCTGCCCTAAACATTTTTACACATGTTCCTGATGAGGACTTTCTCACTTGTCCACTCTGGTCTAAGAAGGTTGAGTACATCCTGGCCCAGGTGGACTACTCTGTGAGCCCAGTCAACCTCTGGCATTTTCCCAATCTGTTGCTCATAACATATGTGCACATTTTTCTAGGGTACATACCTATGATTGGGGTTGTTGTGCTGTGGTTTTCTATTACCATGAGACAAATTACTCTAAAAGTAAGAGGATTAAGACAACAATGATTTATTATTTCTCATGATTTTGTGGGTTCGCTGGAAAGTTCCTCTGCTGGCCTTTCTTGAGTACACTCACATGGCTGCATTCAGCTGGTGCAGTGACTGCAGGCTGGGCTCAGTGGGACTGCATTGCTGTGCTTTCTGTGGTGTTGGCTGGGCTCATGCTTGCACTCGCAGTCAATTGGCAGGTGGGCAAGGGCTGTTCTCCAGGAGGCCACTCCATGGGGCCAGCTCAGGGTTCCTCACATTGCAGCTCACAGAGCACAAAGGCAGAATCTACAAAGTGACTTGAAGCCTAAGCATAGGAACAATTGTCACTGTTGATACATTTCTTTGATCAAAGGAAGTCATAAAGCACCCTAGATTCAAACCAAAACCAAACTAAAGTTGTTGCTGTTGAGTCAATTCTGACTCATGATGAACCCGGTGTGTTATAGAGTAGAACTGCTCCATAGGGTTTTCTTTGCTGTAATCTTTACAAAACAGATCACCAGGCTTTTCTTCCATGGAGCAGCAGGTGGGTTCGAATCACCAACATTTAGGTTAATAGACGAGCACAAACTGCTTGTGCCACCAGGAACCTCCCCAAATTCAAGGGGTGGGGAAATAGACTTTGCCTTTTAGTAGGAGAAACTGCAAAATATTGTGGCCATGTTTTTAAATCTATCACACATATCTTCAGCTTTCCTAGATAATGCCAAATTTCTTTCCACAGTATTTGTAATGTACGTATGTATGAAATGTATGTGTGAAAGTTTCCATTGCTCTACTTCTTGCAAACACTTGGATTGTCAGATTTTTAGTTTTGGTGGGAGTGTAATAGTATCTCATTATGGTTTTAATTGGCATGTCTCTGGTTTTTAATATGTTTTAATAAGATTACGGATTTTTAAAATATTTATTGGCCATTGGGTTTCCTCTAGTGAATTGCGTGATCAAGTCTTTTGCCCATTGTTCTATTGGACTATCTTTTTCCTTAGAGTTCTTCACATGTCCTGGATACTAGTCATTTGCCAGTTGTTGTCATTGTTGTTAGGTGCCATCGAATCAGTTCCAACTCATAGCAACCCTTGTACAACAGAATGAAAAACTGCCCTGTCCTGCGCCATCCTTACAATCGTTGTTATGCTTGAGCCCATTGTTGCAGCCACTGTGTCAACCCATCTTGTTGAGGCTCTTCCTCTTTTTCACTGACCCTCTACTCTACCAAGCATGACGTCCTTCTCCAGGAACTAGTCCCTCCTGAAACATGTCTAAAGTACGTGCAATGAAGTTTTGCCATCCTTGCTTCCAAGGAGTACTCTGGCTGTGCTTCTTCCAAGACAGATTTGTTCCTTTTTCTGGCAATCCATGGTATATTCAATATTCTTCAAAGCCATAATTCAAAGGCATTAATTCTTCTTCGATCTTCCTTATTCATTGTCCAGCTTTCACATGATCAGAGGCAGTTGAAAATACCATGGCTTGGCTCAGGTGCACTTAGTCCTCAAAGTGACATCTTTGCTTTTTAACACTTTAAAAAGGTCACTTGCAGCTGATTTGCCCAATGCAATACATCATTTGATTTCTTGACTGCTGCTTTCATACTTGTTGACTGTGGATCCAAGTAAAATGAAATCCTTGACAACTTCAATCTTTTCTCTGTTTATCATGATGTTGCTTATTGTTCCAGTTGTGATGATTTTTGTTTTCTTTATGTTGAGGTGTAACCCATACTGAAGGCTGTAGTCTTTGATCTTCATCAGTAAGTGCTTCAAGTCCTCGTCACTCAGTAAGCAAAGTTGTGTCATCTGCATATGGTGGGTTGTTAATGAATCTTCCTCCAGTCTTGATGTCGTGTTCTTCTTCATATAGGCCAGCTTCATGAATTATTTGCTCAGTGTACAGATTGAATAAGTACAGTGAAAGGATACAATCCTGACACATACCTTTCCTAATTTTAAACCATGCTGTATCCCCTTGTTCTGTTCAGTTGACTGCCTGTTTGTCTTTGTACAGGTTCTTCATGAGCACAATTAAGTGTTCTGGAATTCCCATTCTTCACAATGTTATCCATAATTTGTTACGATCTACACAGTCAAATGCCTTTGCATAGTCAGTAAAACACAGGTAAACATCTTCTAGTATTCTCTGCTTTCAGCTAAGATCAGTCTGACATCAGCACTGATATCCCTTGTTCCATGGCCTCTTCTGAATCCAGCTTGAATTTCTTGAAGTCTCCTGTAGATGTACTGCTGCAACCATTTTTGAATTATCTCAGCAAAAATTTACTTGTGTGTAATATTAATGATATTGTTCCATAATTTCTGCATTCTGTTGGCTCACCTTTCTTTGGAAATGGGCACAAATATGGTCTCTTACAGTTGGTTGGCCAGGTAGTTGTCTTCCAAATTTTTTGGCATAGATGAGTGAGCACTTTCAGTGTTGCATCCATTTGATGAAACATCTCAATTTGTATTCTGTCATTTCCCTGAAGCCTTGTTTTTCTCCAGTGCCTTCAGTGCAGCTTGGACTTCTTTCTTCAATACTGTCAATTCTTGATCATATGCTACCTCCTGAAATGGCTGAACGTTGACCTATTCTTTTTGGTGCAGTGACTTTGTATTCCTCCCATCTTCTTTTGATTCTTTGTCCAATATTTTGCCCATAGAATCCTTCAGTATTGCTACTTGAGTCTTGGATTTTTTTCTTCAGTTCTTTCAGCTTGAGGAATGCCGAGCATGTTGTTCCCTTTTGAATTTCTAACTCTAGGTCTTTGCACATTTCGTTATAATACTTTACTTTGTCTTCTTGAGCCGCCCCTTAGAATCTTCTGTTTAGCTCTTTTACTTCATCATTTCTTTTATTCACTTTAGCTAGTCTACGTTCCAGAACAAGCTTCAGAGGTCTCTTCTGACATCCATTTTGGTCTTTTCTTTCTTTCCTGTCTTTTTAATGACCTTTTGCTTTCTTCATGTATGATGTCCTTAATGTTAAAACAATTTCCCAAGAGCCAAAGTACGACCTTGAGTATATCCCACCTGAATTTAGAGACCATTTCAAGAATAGATATGATGCGTTGAACACTAACGGCCGAAGACCAGATGAGTTGTGGGTTGACATCAAGAACATCTGCCAATTAAATTTGTTAAAATCTTTTCTCTCTGTGGAGTGCCTTTTCAGTCTCTGAATGCTGTCTTCTCTTGGGCAACTTTTTATTTTGATATGATTTCAAATGCATAGAAACGTTGCAGGAATTTTATCAGTAACTTCTGTATAATCATTCCCCAGATTTATGAATTGTTTATATTTTGTCACATTTGTCCTGTGATCTATCTCTACATAAATGTATCCAACATTTTTTCAGAGCCAGATGAGAATAATTTGTAGATATCTTGCCACTTTACCTGTGAATACTCCAGTGTGTATTTCCTAAGGACAAGGGCATTCTCCTACATTGTCATAGCACAGTTATCAAAATCAGGACATTTAATATTGATTTAATGTCTAATCCACAGAATATATTCAAATTTTGTGAGTTGCCCCAAAAATATTCTTTGTAGCTATTTTTTCCAAAGTCTTATCTAGAATCACACATTGATTTGGTTGTCTTGCCTCTTTAGTCTCCTTTAATCTGGAACTCATTGTTTCTGTCTTTCTCCAAGAGGGTTTCCCTGCTGGGCTCTGAACTGGGTTCATTCAGTTTTGAACCCCTGCTGAGAATTTGCATTTTTTTTATTGTGCTTTAGATGAAGGTTTACAGGACAAATTAGTTTCTCATTAAACAATTAATACAAATATTGTTTTATGACATTGGTTGCCAACCCCACAACACATCAACATTCTCCCCTTCTTGACCTTGGGTTCCTCATTTCCATTCGTCCATCTTTCCTGTCCCCAACTGCCTTCGCGTCCTTGCCACTGGGTGGGTGTGCCCATTTTGTCTTATATACATGGTTGAGCTATGCGTATTATTGTTTTTTTATTTTTTTATTTTTTTTATGGGCCTGTCTAATCTTTGACTAAAGGATGAATCTCAGGAGTAACCTCAGTACTGAGTTAAACGGGAGTCTGGGGGCCATGTCTGTCAGACCAGTAAGTCTGGTCTTTTTCTGTGAGTTTGAATTTTATTCTACATTTTTCTCCCACTGTGTCCTGGACGCTCGATTGTGATCCCTGTCATAGCAGTCGGTGGTGGTAGTTGGGCACCATCTAGTTGTGCTGGACTCAGTCTGGTGGAGTCTGTGGTAGTTGTGGTCCATTAGTCCTTTGCACTAATCTTTCCCTTATGTCTTTGGTTTTCTTTATTCTCCCTTGCTCCAGATGGGGTGGGACCAGTGGTGTATCTTAGATGGCTGCTCACAAGCTTTTAATACCCCAGATGCTACCCACCAAAGTAGGATGTAGAACATTTTCTTTATAAACTGTGTTATGCCAACTGAGCTAGATGTCCCCTGAAACCATGGTCCCCAGTCCTCAGCCTAGTAATTCGGCCCCTCAGAGAATTTGGATGTGCCCATGAAGCTTCTATGACTTTGCCTTGATGACCATAAGATTTTTGAAGAATCAGGCCAGTTGTTTTGTAGAATGTCCCTCAATTTGGGTTTGTCTGATGTTTCTTAATGATTACATCAAGTGGTGCATTTTTGGCAGGAGTACCACAGAAGTGATAGTGTGTCCTTTAAAGTGAAATATATTAGGAGACACATGATCTTAATTTGTTTTATTATTGTGATGTTAACTTTGATCACTAAGTTAAGGTTTTACCTGACAGATTTCTCCACTGTCAAGTTAATTTTCCCCCTCTGTGGTAAATAAGTAAATTATGGGGAGATATTTTCAGACTATGTAAATATCCTGTTACTCATCAAACTTTAACCCACTAGTATTAGCATCCATTGAGAATTCTTGCCTGAATCAGTTATTATTCTGATGTTGCAATAGGATCATTTTTAAACTCCATGGTTTCTTATGTATTATTACTTGGCATTCTTTTGTAAGGAAGAGCTTTATTTATTTTTGGATTCTTATTTTATTTATGCTTATAATACCTTATTATTATTATTACTTATTTTTATGTTGAAATTTTCCCAGATTTGATCAATGGCAGCCCCTTTAAGCTTCTTCTTGTGTTTTTTTCATATTCCTCATAATTATTTGAGCATTTCCTTCCTTTTTTGGCGTAAGATTTTCAGGCACACCTTACACTTCCCCTGCCATAATCCTAGAATTAAACACTTCTCCAAGGGGTCCTGGTTTCTTTTAGTATTTAGAAACCAAAATCTGAGCACCAGGTGTACTCATTGCTATTGGAATATTATTGCTTCCAGGCTTTCTGAGCAGACAGAGCTAGGGACTATGTATATGTTGCAAATGTATCTATCCATCCATCCATCTACCTGTCAATCATCTAAAAGCATGAGTTCATACTGATATTCCCAATTCCAGTTCAAAACCAGTGAAAAACCTGACTCCTGTTATTCTCAGTATATTTACCCATTTACTCAATCCCAATGCTAAAATACTCAGATAATAGTTTCAGAATTGCTAATCCATATCACTGCAAAAAGACACCTACAAATGAGGATTTAATGTATGTTGAATTTTTTTTTGTCTTTATCATGAGTTTTACAGTCAAAACATTGTGTTAAAAAATTGCTTGGGTTTGTTCTTTTTCCCATTCAGTGTAATAGAATTACGTTGATTTATTTCTGTTTGTATGACATTTTAAGTTCCTCTCCCAACATTATTTTATTTTATTTTGAGTTTGTAAAACATTCAAATGGTTTCAAAACACAAACTTTACAAAAAGAAACTCAGAGAAAAGTCACTTCTTGTACCATCACTTCAACCCAATTGCCACCCATTCCCTGTAACAAATCTCATTATTTTTTTATTTATCATCCCTGTGTTTGCAAAAATAAGTAGAGAGATGTATATTTTCTTATTTACCCTTTCTTACACATAAGGTAGCACAGTATATATATATATATGTATATATATACATGTATATATATATGTATATGTATATATATATATATATATATATATATATATATATATACTCTTTAGGGTTTTTAACTTTTTTTAATTTACAAGATATCCTAGAAGTCAATAACTATTAGTTCTTAGAGCTTTCTACATCTTTTGTAGCTGCATAATATTTCATTATGTGGAGTATATATGATACTAATACCATAGTTTATTCAACCAGTCTCATATGTATAAGAATTAGGGTATTTCTAGCATCTTACAGTTAGAAACAATATCACATTGAATAATCTTGCAGTCATGTAATTTTTGGAATTGTTGGAGATGTATTTTTAGGATAAAAACCCAGTGTAATCTAGTGTCAGAAGTCACCTAAATCCATGAGGAGGGATAAGAATCAGCACAAAACTGATTCTGATGAGGTGGAGGTAAGACATACCTCCACTCATCAACCTTTTCACCATTTCTGAGACCACTTGCGATGGTTAAGGTTATGTGTCAGTTTGGCTAAGCCATGATACTCAGCAGCTTGGCAGATTTTATGTAATCCTCCATTTTGTGATCTCGTATGATCAGCCAATCAGTTGAAATCCAATCAGTTTCCTTGGGGATATGGCCTGCATCTAGTATATATGGATGTTCTGGCAAAGCTGTCTCTAGATTTTGCATCTGACTCATCATCCTCTGACCTCCAGTTCTTGGGATGTGAGCCAGCAGCCTGCTGCCTGACCTCCCGATTTGGGGTTCATCAGCCCCAGCAGCCACATGAGTCAGAGAAGCCTGCAGCCTCATGCCTGACCCACGGGTTTGGGACTTGCCAGCCTCTACAACTGTGCAAACCATTTCCTTGAGATAAGTATATATTTATATGTATATGCTTCACTGGTTTTGCTCCTCTAGAGAATCCAACCCAGCCTAAGACACTAGCCATCCTTCCCATGGCACTCTTTACTTCTCTGATGGGTTCGATAATTCATTGCAATAACCACACAGAACTCACAGACCATATTCATGATTATATAGTTTATTAGGGAAGTAACAGGCTACAACTTGGGATCAGGATCAACTTGGAAGTAACAGTATACAACTCAAGAGACAGGATACAGCTCATCAGTCAGGACAGCTTCCAACCAAGACATCTCTCAGCTTCTTCTCAGCCATGCCCACAGGCAGGTGGCCCTTCTCTTGGTCATGTCAGCTGACAGGATTTTCTCTGGGCCTCTGCCTATTTGGACAAGAGTTACAGCTCTTCAGCTCTGCTGATGAGTGGTGGAAGCACTCCATTCCACCAGCAAGCCTCCTGGCTGAAGGAGCTCAGCTCTCTCTGGCTCAGCGGGCTGGGAAGCCCACTGTAGCCACCTTGCATTGGTCTCCTGGTTCCCACTGCTTGTGCTGCTGCTGCCATTTTTCTGAAGCTGGGCTCTGCTGTGGTTGCCTCTGTTTCTCACTGTCTCATGCCATCTTCAGTGTTACGGCTCTCTCTCCTGTGTCTAGGAGGTTCTCAGCACAGGGACCCCTTGTCCAGAGGATGTACTCTGTTCCAGGCTCCTCTTGATGATAGTGAGGTCCCCCTCAACGTCTGTGGGATTGGCCCTTATATTCAATTTCATGGCATGGCCCTCCCAGCGAGACCACGAACTGGCCAATCCCTTTGGTAGACCACAGTCACTCAGTTTGTATAGTAAGCGACCAATTCCCACACGGTCTCTTAATCTTATTGGGTGGTTTACACACACGTTTTACATACTAGACTAGCCAATCCTTTCTAAGATTGTGGTCTAGCCAATCATTTTTGGAAGAAATATAAGCCCATGTCCAGAAAGGCCATATGTAAAGAGAAACCCATTGTACTGCACCCAGGATTGGTGGGTTAAAAGAGAAATGCATATGCATAAGTAGTTTTGTTAGTTCTATCCAGGTTCCCCTCCATAACATTGTATCAAGTTGCATTCCCACCAGAAATGTTCTAGAGTGACTGCTGCTTCATAGGATGGCCAGCAAATGGGCTGTCAAGCTTTTCAATTTTGTCTTTTGATAAGTGAGTAAGAGTATCTTAATGTCGTTCTAATTTGTATTTCTCTTATTATGAGTGAAGTTGAAAGTCTTTTCATATGTATAAGGTCTTTTTTATTGTAGTAAAATACATATAACATAGAATTTGCCATTTTAACCATTTTAAGTGTACAATAAGCAACATCATCATAAACGGAGAAAAGATTGACATTGTCAAGGATTTCATTTTACTTGGATCCACAGTCAACAACCATAGAATCAGCAGTCCAGAAATCAAAAGACGCATTGCATTGATCAAATCTGCTGCAAAACACCTCTTTAAAGTGTTGAAAAGCAAAAATGTCACCTTCAAGACTAACCATGGTGTTTTCAGTCACCCATATACTTGCAGAAGCTGGATAATGAATAAGGAAGACTGAAGAAAAATTGATGCCTTTGAACTGTGGTGTTGGAAAAGAATATTGAATATACCATGGACTGCCAAAAGAATGAACAAATCTGTCTTGGAAGAAGTACAACCAGAATGCTCCTTAGAAGCAAAGATGGTGAGGCTATGTCTCACATACTTTGGACATGTTATCAGGAGGGATCAGTCCCAGGAGAAGGACATCATGCTTGGTAAAGTAGTGGGTCAGTGAAAAAGAGGAAAACTTTCAACGAGATGGATTAACACAGTGGCTGCAGCAATGGATTCAAGCATAACAATGATTATGAGGATGGTGCAGGATCAGGCAGTGTTTGTTCTGTTGTACACAGGGTTGCTATGAGTTGGAACTGCCTCGACGGCACCTAACAACAACAACGACAAGTGTACAATTCAGTGGCATTAATTTTATCCACAATGTTATGTAATCATCATCACTCTCTATTCAAAACGTTTTCATCACCCCAAGCAAATATTGTCCGCATTAAGCAATGACTCCTCGTCCCCACCTCCCTCCATCACTGCCAACCTCTAATCTCCTTTCTGCGTTTGTGAATTTGCCTGTTCTAGACATTTCACATAAGTGGAACCATATGATATTTGTCCCTTTGTGTCTGGCTTAGTTCACTTAGAATAATGTTTTCTGGGTTCATCCATATTATAGCATGTATCAGAACTTCATTCCTTTTACAGTTGAATAATATTCCATGGTATGTATATATGTACTACATTTTGTTTAACCATTCATCTGTGGATGGACACTTAGATTGTAGTTATCTTTTGGCTGTTGTATGAACATTCCCGTACAAGTATCTGAGTCCCTGCTTTCAAGTGCTTTGAGTATGTACCTGTGAGTAGAATTGCTGGGTCACTTGGTAATTCTATGCTTAACTCTTTTTTTAAATAACGTTTTATTGTGTTTTTGGTGAAGGTTTACACAGCAGTTTACGTTCCCATTCAACAATTCTACACAAGTTGCTCATTGACATTGGTTACATTCTTCACAATGTGTGAACATTCTCATTATTTTCATCCTGGTTGTTCTATTTCCATTAATCAAGTTTCTCTGCCCCCTTTACATTCTCATTTTGTTTTAAAGTAATTGTTGACCATTTGTCTCATATAGGTGAGCATAGGATATACTTGACTTTTTGGGGAAATGCCAAACTGTTTTCCACAGTGGCTGCACCATTTTACATTCTGATTAACAATGCATAAGGGTTGCAGTATCTTTACATCTTTATTTTCTGTTATTATTATTATTATTGGCATTCTAGTAGGTATGAAATTGTATCTCATTGTGGTATTGATTTGTATTTTCCTGTTGCATAATAATGTTGAATACCTTTTCATGTGTTTGTTGGCCACTTGTATATCTTCTTTGGAGAAATATCTATTCAAATTCTATGCCCACTTTTAATTATTTTTTCTTTTTAGATTTTATTTATTCTGTTGTTGTTGTTGAGACTATCCATAGCAAAACATACACCAATTGCACAGTTTCTACATGTACCGTTTAGTGACATTGATTACATTCTTCGAGTTGTGCAACCATTCTCACCCTCCATTTATGAGTTGTTCCTCCCCCATTAACATAAACTCATTGCCCCCTAAACTTCCTATCTAACCTTTTGAGTTGCTGTTCTCAATTTGATCACGTATAGATAGTTCTTAAAAGAGCTTAATGCTCAAGGCAGGCTTTTTTACTAGCTTAGCTAAACTGTTGTTTGGTTTTAAGAAGACTTCAGTGGATATTTTGGTTTAAGGTTTAAAGATTATCTCAGGAAAATAGTTTCAGGAGTTCATCCAAACTTTATGGCTCTAGGAAATCTGGAGTCCATGAGAATTTGAAATTCTATTCCTCATTTTCCTCCTTTTGATCAGGATTCTTCTATGGAATCTTTGATCAAAATGTTCAGTAATGGTAGCTGGGCACCATCTGGTTCTAGTCTCACGGCAAAGTTGGCGACTGTTCATGGAGGCAATTAGCTGCACATTCTATATCTTCTTTCTATTCCTGATGCTTCTTCTTCCTCTGTTGCTTCAGGCGAATAGAGACTAGTTGTTGTGACTTGGATGGCCATATGCAAGCTTTTAAGACTCCAGGTACTATGCAGAAAAGGAGGATGTAGAACAGAAGCACTAAACATGTTATTGGGCCAATTAACTGGGATGTCCCATGTAACCATGACCCTAAACCTCCAAACCAAGAAAACAAATCCCATGAAGTTTTTGGTTGTACATAAGCAGCCTCAACAGATACTTTTTTTTTTCATTGTTGTACATATATCTATCATACAACTTTTGCCAATTTAACTTTTTACAGGTGTACAAGCTATTGATAGCATTTATAATAATCAGCTGTGCAACCCTACATTTAATGCAATTTTTCCATCATTGTTAACCCCCTTTTTCCCCTCCCTCCTGCCCCTGGTGGTACAGTGGTTAAAGGTTTGCTGCTTACCAAAATGTTGGAAACCTTATGGGGCAGTTCTGCTGTGTCCTATAGGGCCCCTGTGAGTCAGAATTAACTCAGTGGGTAATAGGCCTGCCCCTGGTAACCACTAATATACTTTGGTCTCTGTGTAGTTGCTTTTTCTTATCTTTTTAAATAAGTTATGTCATATAATATTTGTCCTTCTGTGATTGGCTTATTTTTCTCAGCATAATGTCTTCAACCTCTGTCCATACTGTAGCATGTATCAAGACTTCATTTTTCCTACTTCCTAAGTAATATTCCATTGTATGTATGTACCACATTTTGTTTATCCATTCATCTGTTCATGGGCATTTAGGTTGTTTCCACTTTTTGGCTATTATGAATAGTGCTGCAGTGAACATTGGTGTACAAGTCTCTTTCAAATCTTTTGGGTATATACCTGGGAGTGGAGTTGATGGGTCATATGGTAGTTCTATTTTTAGTTTTTTGAGAAACTGCCACATTGTTTTCCACAATGGCTATACCATTTTGCATTCCCACCAGCAATGGATAAGGGTTACAGTTTCCCCACATCCTCACCAATATTTGTTATTTTCTGTTTTTTCCCTCTTAGCCATCCTAGTGGGAGTGAAATGGTATCTCATAGTGGTTTTGATTTGCATCTCTCTGATGGCTAATGACACTTAGCATATTTTCATGTGTTTGGTGGCCATTTGAATGTCCTCTTTGGTGAAGTGTCTACTCAAGTCCTTTGACCATTTTATGATTGGGTTATGTCTTTTTGTTGTTAAGTTGTCGAAGTTTTATGTATACATTATGTTATTAGATTCTTGTCGGGTATACGGTTTCTGAAGATATTCTAGTTGGTAGCTTGTCTTTTGCCCATTTTTTAACTAGTTGTTTATCTTTTTGTCATTGAGTTGTTGGAGTACTTTATATATTCTATATAGTAAACCCTTATCAGATATATGATTTGCAAATATTTTCTCCATGCTGTGGTTTATCTTTTCACTTTCTTGGTAATGTCCTTTGATGCACAGAAGTTTTTAATTTTAATGAAGTCAAATTTATCTTGTTTTTCTTTTGTTACCTGTGTTTTGGTGTCATATTTAAGAAACCATTGTCAAATTCAAAGCCATGAAGATTTTTCACTAAGCTTTCTTTTAAGAGTTTTATAAACGTAAGTCTTTGATCCATTTTGAGTGAACCTTTGTAAATGGTGTAAGGTATGGATCCAACTCATCCTTTTGCATGTGGGTATCAGTTTTCCCAGCACCATATATAGTATTTCATTTTCTTTCAATTCCAAATAATACGTAATTTTCCTTGTGATTTCTTCTTTGACTCCTGGTTCTTTTCAGATGTTTTCATATTTTAATTTTTTTTGTTTCTACCATCCTTTTTGTTGTTGCTATTGTTAATGATTTAAAATTCAATTCCATTGTTGTCAGAGAACATACTCTGTATGATGGCAGTCCATTTACTTTCTTGACACTTGTTTTATGGTGCACTATATGGTCTATCTTGGAGAATATTTCATGTGCACTTCAATATAATGTGTCTTTTGCTATTGTTGGATGGAGCATCCTATAAATGTCAGTTAGGTCATCTTGGTTGATATTGTTATTCAGGTCTATATACTTACTTGTTTCCTGTCTGCTTTTTCTATCAATTACTGAAAGCGTGTTTAAGTCTCCAACTACAAGTTTCGATTAGTCTCTTTTTCCTTTCAATTCTGTGTAAATGGGTTGTGTGCAAATTTTTGGTTTATTTTATACTGAAGATTTAGCCCTTTAAAGTGCCAGAGTTAAAGGAGTAGGGACTTTCTATTTGGATCCTTACTTTGGTCAGGCTCTGGTGTTTTATATCTGGTCCCATGCCCTCCTTTTACATCTGAAAGGTTATGAAATTGGAAACTGCAGGTACAGTTGGCTGTATTCAACATGTACCTTTCAGGCAAAGTGACTTTGAAAGTTTCCTTTCCCCACTTTCTTGGGTGTACTTTGATTTTTTTCTGATAGTTTCTTATTGTCAGCAGTTTTATTCCTTTAAGAAGATTAAAATATATTTTCCAGACTTTTAGTTATTTCCAGTGAGAAGCTTGGTCAAAACATATAACTTATTTATTGCCGGGTGAGCATATAATATCTTATATTCTAAAATGTGATCAAAATCTACTTATTTTTCTGGAGCTTGCATTTTGTTCTTATTGGTAAATCTTGGCAAACTTCCCATTACAATTATTACAGCGCAATGTCCTGAATTTGTAAGGATTTGTATTAGTTAGCCAAGTGAAAAATGGTGGTGGTGGTGGTGGTGAAAGAGTATGGCAGACCCTGAAACTATAAGTAGTTAAGTCTGGCCAGAGCATGGAATGTGAAGACATCATGAGGAGATGAGGCTGGAAGAGGTCAGCAGGGCTCAGATCAAGAAGTGCAAGAAGTAGTTTCTCTTGCATAGCAGAACTCTATGGGGGCACTATGCACATTGTAGTCTAAGTAAATGATGTTACCTGGCGCTCTATGATGTGAAGCTTAGATGGCTAACCTTTATCCACTCATCTAAGAAGGGAGGGAGGGAGAAGGTAGATGGTGAATAAAAAACCCCATTACTAGAGCAGGGATCCCAGAGTCCCCAAGAAGAGTAGAGAAAAGAGTTTTCTTGGGGTCCTCCATGGTCATAAATGCTTCAGACTCACACAAACAAATTCATGGCCCTGAAGGTGGGTACCTTCTAGGTTTCATTGCAGATTCTATCTTACCTAGATCAGTAATGCTAGGCTAGTGATATCCTTTTTCATCTGGAAGATAACGGAAAAGGAGTCAGCCTCTTAAGGGACCAAATGATTTGACCAGATTCAATCTCTTATCCCCAGGAATGTTGAAATACTCAGGAATCTGATATCCTTAGGGGAACTGCCTCTTGAGGTCCAGCCCCCTGGAAATATTCTTTTTAAAACAATTTTTTTTATTGTACTTTAGATGAAGGTTTACAGAACAAATGGTTTCTCATCAGTCAGTACACATATTGTTTTATGACATTGGTTAACAACCCCATGACATGTCAACACTCTCCCTTCTCGACCTTGGAGGAACTTTTTTTTGGTGGAAATATACATAGCCAATGTTACACCATTTCAAAAGTTTCTACATGTACAATTCAGTGACATCAATTACATTCTTCCAGTTGTGCTGCTATTCTCACTATCCTTTTCCGAATTATCCCATCACCATTATCTTCAACTCACTGCCCCCTAGGCTTCCCATCAAACCTTTTGAGTTGCTGTTGCCAATTTGATCTCACATAATTCTTTTTTTTTTTTTTTTGGTACCTTAGATGAAGGTTTGCAGAACAAATAGTTCCTCTTTAAACAGTTAGTACACATATTGCCCTATGACAATGGTTAACAACCCCACGACATGTCAACACTGTCCCTTCTCAACCTTGGGTTCCCTATCACCAACTTTCCTGTCCTCTCCTGCCTTCTAGTCCTTGTCCCTGGACTGCTGTTCCTCATTGTCCTGTTTTTTTTTACGAGGCTGTCCAATCCCCGGCTGAATGGTGAACGTTGGGACTGACTTCACCACTGAGCTAAAAGGGTGTCCAGAGGCCATGCTCCTGGGGTTTCTCTAGTCTGTCAGGCCAGTAAATCTGGTCTTTTTTTGTTAGAATTTTGTTCTACATCCTTTTCCAGCTTTGTCCAGGACCCTCTATTGCAATCTCGGTCAGAGCAGTTAGTGGTGGTATCGGGCACCATCTACCTGTACTGGACTCAGTCTGGTGGAGGCCGTGGTAGCTGTGGTCCATTAGTCCTTTGGACTAATCTTTTCCTTGTATCTTGTTCTCTTCATTCTCCCTTGCTCCTGAAAGGTTGAGACCAGTGGAGTATCTTAGATGGCTGCTCACAGGCTTTTAAGACCCCAGACACTACTCACCAAGGTAGGATGTAACTGTGTTATGCCAGTTGAGCTAGATGTTCCCTGAGACCATGGTCCCCACGGCCCTCCGCCCAGCAATTCAGTCCCTCAGGGAGTTTGGATGTGTGTATGGAGCTTCCATGACCTTTCCTTGTACAAGTTGTGCTGGCTTCCCCAGTATTGTGTACTGTCTTACCCTTCACCAAAGTTACCACTTATCTATTGTCTGTTTAGTTCTCCCCCATCCCTCCCATCCCTCATAACCAACAAAGATTGTTTCTTTTTGAGTGTAAACTTTTACATGAGTTTTTACAGTAGAGGTCTCATACAATATTTGTCTTTTTGTGATTGACTTATTTCACTCAGCATAATGTCCTCCAGTTTCACCCATGTTATGAGATGCTTCCCAGATTCATCATTGTTCTTTATCTTTGTATAATACTCCATTGTGTGTATGTACCTATAGTTTGTTTATCCATTCACCTGTTGATGGGCATCTAGGTTGTGTCCATCTGTTTGCTGTTGTGAACAGTGCTGCAATGAATATGGGTGTGCGTATGTCTATTCGTGTGATGGCTCTTATTTCTCTAGGATATATTCCTAGAAGTGAGATTGCATTTTGTAGTGTTTTTTTTTTTTTTTTTTTTTTTTTTTTTTTTTTGTGGTGCTGATGTTTTCTTTCTTCCTCTTACTCTCCTGTGCTGAGTTCCTTTTGTTTGTGAATTTTTTTTCATTTCTTTTGTTTTTGTAGGTTTTGTTTTTACTGAGACTTTATGTTTTTCTTATTTATTTTGCTGAGTAGGTTTGTTAACTTTCTTTGTGATTACCTTGAAATTTACCCTTATCTTCCTAGGTTTGAACCAGTCTATTATTACTTGGTCTTGCCTTCCTCTCCATTTGAAGATTCTATACCTACACCATTTATTCCCTCTTTTATTGTTCTAATGTTGTTGTCATTTACAGATTAACCTCTCTGGTTCCCTGTTGTAATTCTTTTGGTTTTGCATAGTCCTTAAGGGTTCATTTCCTAGGTTGGTATCTGGCTAGTACAATCTTGTGTCCTGTATTCAGCCTGTGGTCTGATGTTGTTTGTTCTCAGATCAAAGGACTCCCTTTAATAATTCTTGTAAGTTTGGTTTGGTTTTACATAGTCCCTTAATTTCTGTTTACCTGGAAATGACCTAATTTCCCCATCATATTTGAATGAGAGTTTTGCAGGGTATATTATTCTTGGCTGGCAATTTTTTTCTTTCAAGATTTTGTATATGTCATCCCATTGCCTTCTTGCCTACATGGTTTCTGTTGAATAATCTGAGCTTAGTCTTATTGTTTCTCCTCTGTATGTGACTTTTTGTTTTTCTCAAGCTGCTCTCAGGATTCTTTGTTTGTCTTTGGTTTTAGTGAGTGTGATTATGATATGCCTTGGTTTTTTTGGGGAGGTCTATCTTATATGGGGTTCATTGAGCTTCTTGGATGGTCAGCTTTTCATCTTTCATGATATTGGGGAAGTTTTCTGTCAGCAATTCTTCAATGATCGTCTCTGTGTTTTCTGTTTTCTCCCCCTGTTCTGGAACTCCCACATAATTCTCAGGGTTTCTTCATTTGTCTTTGTTCTTTTTTCTGATTTTTCCTCAAACAGAGTTGTATCCAAGTGTTTGTCTTCAATTTTGCTGATCTTATCTTCCATCATTTTAAACCTGCACCTCAGCCCTTCTATGACACTGTCCATTTCTGAAATCTTGTTGTTTATCTTTTGGATTTCTAATTGTGGATTTTGTATGATTTCTAGTTGTGAGTATATTTTAGCATTTTGTTCCTGTATTTTCTTGAACTCTTCCATTCTTTTGTTTGCATTTTCCATGAAGCTTTGTCTGCCTTGTCCATGAATTTGTCTATTTTTTCCTCATTTTTGTCGCTTTTTGCTTCAACTCTTGGATGATTCTGAATATTAGTGATTTGAATTCCCTATCAGTTAGGTCTAATGCCTTTTCTTCTACTGGAAGGTCATCTGGTGTTTTATTTTGGACACATACTGGAACCATCCTGTCCTGTTTTTGTAAATGTTTTGATATTGTCTGCTGTCTTCAGGGCATTCAGTGGTTATTTTCCTTGTTTACTGATTGTAGGTTTGTTTGTTTCATCCTGCTTTTTTGTTTTATTTGGTTATGTCTGAGCAAGCGGGCTGTGCATTCTTTGTTGTTTGCTCATCGGTGGGTATGATACTTTTCACCTCCTTCTCCAATGGGCAGGGTCAGTCACTCAGGTATAGTACAGCAGGACAGGTCCAGCTGAAAGGGAGTTGCTGGGATGAGTTGTTTGTGGCATGTACCAGGGCCAACAGTGCAGACTGGGAATCAGTGCAGGGCAGGTTTCAGTAGGCCATGCCTGTGCTGCTTGGGAGTGTGATGTTCAGCGCATGGTGCAGGTAAGCAGGAAGGAGGGGGTAGATTGTGGTATGTGGAGCTAAGATGGGCATGGGAAAGAGGAGAGAGGAACAGGAGCCAAAAACATACACACAAACAAAAAAGACTGCTAAGGGAGCTTGCTAGTGGAATGGAGAGATGACAGACTGAGAAAAGGGGAAAAACAAAAATGAAAAAAAGAAAAAGGGTAAAAGAAAAAAATGAATAAATCGAGAAACTGGAAATGAAGAAAGAAAAAAAGGGAACAAGAGAGAGAAGAAAACAAAACAAACCAAAAAAAAAAAAAAACCCCAAAACAAGACAACAAAAACAAAAGAAATGCCACCAGGGATGTCCCCATGCATCTGCACAGAGTAAGGGAGTATCTTCCAAGCCACGTGGTACTGTCCGGCTAGAAGGGGCTCCCAAGCCGAGAAAAGAAAAAGAAAACAAACAAATCAGAGCAAACAAACAAACAAAAAAGCCCCAGGGGTCCCTCCAGCATGGCAGCATTCGCCAGGAAGCAGTTTCACAGTTGAGCAGTTTCTCGCAGCCTTTCAGGAAGAAGCAAAGATGGCGCATGGAGCCAGGTATTTGACAGAAAGGAAGGGGATGGTGAGAGGTAAGGAAGAAATCTAAACAAGCAGAAAAAAGCAACACCAGCAGCCAACAAAAGGCACTCAGGGAGCTGGCCAGCGCGGGCGTGTGGAATCCAACTGACACCGGGGTGAAGCTTGTGCTTCCTGGCCAAGAGACTGTGGCTGCAGGAAGCAGAGGAGACTAGGTGGGGGTGAAGAAGGGTGGGGAGTGGGAAAGCCTGTATCGCTGGTTACCAGTTGTTCTGTCTCCTGCTGGAAGCTCCATGAATTTGCTTTCTCATACCCCCTGTTCGCTAATCTCCAATAGGAGTCCAAGATGGTGGATCCGTGCTGCGGTAGCTGATGGGGACCTCTGCAAGTATCTCTCCTTGCTCTCTGTTCTTGGTCAGTTTCTTATTCTATTTGGTGCTTGGCTGAGTTCTTTATCTCTTCATTTGATGCTTAGGGTTTCAGGGTTGATGTGTGACTCTATTTGACTTAGTTTTTCTGATCTTTGCTGCAGAGGGACGGTGTGGTGCTTCTGACTATAGCACCATGTTGCCCGGAAGTCCCCCTGGAAATATTCTTGATAACCCAGCCTCCATGTTCACTACTTAGCTTGAAAACCTTCCTCATTCCATCATGAAGATGGTACTCAGCAAGGTGTCTGAATGTAAAATACAGGATCAGCTTTTGAAGGTCAGTAACAGTAGTTGAGGGGTGGGGCTAGAGTTCCTCAGAGTCTTCTATACAACAGAAGTTTCAGCTTTTCTTAGCACCAGAAAACATTCCAGAAGCACCATAATAACCTGCAGACCTGGTAGTGCAAAAAACTACAGTTTGCAGGATACCCTTTCATGGATAATGCTAGGTATAATGGTTTTCCATGTCATAGGGTTTGTTGGAGTTCTAATTTTCTCAGTGACCTGGGGATTTCAGGGAGTTTTCCAGGAAATATAAAATGTATCTTTTTATGTATTCTTCTGCATTTCCTCCCTTTACAGGTTAAGAAGGGCATAAGCTTTGCATACCTGGCCTTCATTGAAGCCATGTTGTTCATTCCTGGGTCTTCCTTCTGGTCCATCCTCTTCTTCCTGATGTTCCTATCCATGAGGCAGACTGCCATGGTAAGGATCATGCTGGGCATCATTACCCCACTTCAGGACACCTACTCTTTCTCCAGGAAACATCCAAAGCTGCTAATAGGTATTCTGACCTGTTATCCTACTCTCCCCAAAAGCACTGATTCCAGTAAAATTCTTACTCAGCCCTTATCCTTGACTTCTGCTTTGCACTTGTGACCCATCCAGACCTCTGACCTTGATGCAAAACCAATGTTTTCTCCAGTAAGTGTCTCTGGAAAACGTGACAGTAGCCTGGGTCTATGAGGCCAAGAGTGTCCTGGGCCTAGATTTTAACAAATCTTGGATCTACTGGGAAGTCTGACCCCTTTCTTGTTGTCTATACTCTCACACAAGTAGAGAGACATAGTCATAGACCCTTGACTTCACGGTCTTCTGGGAAAACTTTGTGTTCATTCATTCATTTAACATATTCATTGAGTGTTTAATATGTGCCAGGCACTGTTTTAGTCACTGGGGATGCAACGTTAAATAAAACATTCATCCCTGTCCTCATGGAGCTAACGTTCTAGTGGTGGAGATAGACAATCACCAAATGAAAAAGTAAAAATAAAAGTGATAGGAGGAAATCAAAGGGTAAGGTAAGATGACCAAGAGTGGGAGTATATGTGGGTGCTAATTTAGATAGAATTGTAGGGAAAACTTCTCTAATAAGGTGACATTTGAAGGGACTCTTGAATGAAATGAGGGAGGGAACTATGAGAGGATTTTGAGAAACGGTGCTTCAAGCAGAGGAGACAGCAAATATTAAGGCCCATGCATCATGTTTAGAGTTTTTGAGGAACAAGGAAGTCGAGAGGCTTAAATAGAGTGAGGAGCAAAACGTTAGGAGAAGAGGCCAGAGAGGTAATGGAGTCAGATCCTGTAAGGCTTTGTAAGCTTTTTATGCAGAAAGAGAACAGAAGCACTGGAGAGTTTTGAGTAGGGGTGAGACATTACCAGATTTATTTATTTATTTTAAGAAGATTGCTATGTCTGCTGTGTGGAGAATCGACTATAAAGCATCTAGAGTGATGCAGGGAGAGCAGTTGGAAGCTATTGTAATATTCTAAGTGAGAGGTAACAATGCCTTGGGCTTGGGGGTGGAGGTGTAGGTAGAGAGAAGTGGTATAATTCTGTATGCATTTTGAAGGCAAAGCTGACAGGGAAGAGGGAACAGGATAATCACAGACTGGGGTCTAGAGAAGAAAACTGTCCAATGGACGAGTGGGAGAATCCAAATCAAACACAAGGGACTCCCTGGACCATTTTTTTACCAGGCTGGTGTGTGGACATCCAAGTGGTATAATTCAAGGGGGGAAGTCTCAGGGGGTGGCATTTTCAGGTGATAGTGGTTATTGGAGTCAACTCACTCATTTATTAACTCATTCAACAGACATTTCTTGAGACTTTTTCTGTGTCAGAAACTTTGTGGTACTGGGATAGGACTGAATTAGATTTAGTTTCTCCTCTCCAAGAGCACGAAGTCCAAAGAGGAAGACCTACGTAAGCAGAAAATTCCAGTGCAGAGTGGTAAGTCTATAACAGAGGTATCTGGGGCAGTGTAGGGGCACAGATGCTTATATAAGGAAGAATGGATAGTCAATTAGAGAAAGAGAGAGAAAAGGAGAAGGAGGGCATTCTCAGCTAAAGGACCCTACCTGTATATTTATTGAGGTTGAGAAAGTGCACTGAATGGAGGAGGCTGGATATGTTGGCTTGAAAAAAATTAGTTTAGCTCTCTGAAGGCAGAGTGTCATTTATTTTTGTTACTGTTGCTCACTGCTATATACCCAGCACCCAGAAGAGTCCCTGATATATCAAAGACATTCTCACATTCATGGAATGAGTAAAATGAACTTGACCTTTGTCCTGAGGGCATTGGATATCCAAGGACTATACCTGAGCAGTAGAGGGATGTTTAAAAAATCTTCTTGGTTTGGGATGGAGGACAACTGACTAGAGAAGAGATGAGAGAAAATGAAGCTTGAGGTGGGGCAGGGATTTGGATGTGAAATAGAATGTTTGAAAGATTCTAAGGCCAGACTGGCCATTTCCTGAAGGCCGGGTAAGGCCTGACTGGCCTCCTACAGTCTTGTGCTCTCCTCCCAGGTTCCTTGCAGAGATGATGATCCTGATGGGCTGCCCCATCTCTCCCATCTATCGTTTCCTGTTGTGCTGTCCGTGTCCATTTGTGCTGCTAGCCCTGTCTGTGATCACCGTGATTTACTTATTTGTGCAGGACTTCATCTATGTGGCCTGGGACTCAAGCACTGTGGACCTCCCTCCCCAGGACCCAAAATCCCTAGGGAGTGGGGAACCAGACATTTCAATCATTCCTGGCCTAATGACTAGGTCATCTCATTCTCTGACTTCCTGAAGGCTCATTAATCCTCTGCCCTGGTTCCCCTGCCCCTCTTCTTCCACTCCTCTTGGGAACTTCGATGTTCTGAATGCCTTTCTTATCTTTCCACAGTCAAAAGAAGTATCTTGAGAATTCCCATCCTGGATGCTCAACTTGATAATCATCTTAGATGTCACTGCCTTCCTACCCATCCTTATATATTGTGTATACTGCTTCATCCATAGACTCCCCTTCAACTCCATCAACTGGTTTGGATCTGTTATAGCCTCCAAATCCTAAGGGGTCAGCTAAGGTCCAGTAAAGTTGTCCATAAACAGGAAATCCTGCAAGATAATAAAAGAAATTGCTGATCGACTTCTGTGATGGCAATGACTTCATTCATATGACCTGACGTGACACATCATTCAAAACTTATCTAACAGGCAATTCTTTACATCAGCTTGCAACTGTTGATATCCCTGCACCCAGAATCCCTTTTATTCCCAAGTGTAGGGGCATTATTTTTTTGGAGGGAGGGTTCATGGAGCCTGGCTCTGCAACCCCTCTTAGACTCCATCCTCCCTGGTTACCACTGTGATTGTGTTTTCCCCATCCCCCTTACAAAACTGTTGGTGATGAATACCAAATCTGCTTCTTCTAGTCTGTTCATTTCCTCAAATGGGACTGGAGTAGTCACGCTATTGGTCAGTAAATCAGTCCACTGGGACCTCAAGCTCTGAGTGTGTGCATACCATTTTTTTTTTTATACATGTCTCGGGTGTTCAGTGTTTCTTTCACGAGGCTTCTATTCTTTCAAGAGCTAAATGTCCGGTCCTGATTTCCTTCCTATTCCTTGCTTTGGCAAATTCCCATGCGAGATGACTAGACTTGTGTTTTCCAGGGCCTGGCTTTCAGCCACATTGGAGAAGACTTGCCAAGGAAATGGTGGCTTCATGAAAGATGGAGAGAATATAAATGTGCTTGCTAATGGGGTATGGCAATCCTGTCATGAATCGAAACATGATTATTATAAAGAGGTTGCATTAGTAGTTCCATGACTGTTTTTGGACTAAGTGCATCTGTGAAACAACTAGTTTTGGGGAACTACCGTATTATATTGCTAAGCCAATCAAAGGTCTATGTCTGCTTGGTAAGAGCCATCACTAGTTTTACCACAGGGGTAAATCAAATGAACTTGCTTCGTAGGTGATAACTAAGTGGATCTCTTGGAACTTGTGGGTGGAGTGGCTCCATAATAGAGCTAAAGCCCAATAAGGAATGGGGCCAGCCAGTTATCCACCGAGGCTGTGCGCTGTGGGTAGAGGTTGTTGGGATTCCTGAAGATCCAGGGGATGGGTTTTCATTTAATAATGCTCAGAGAAGACAGGATTTTGGATTGCTTGGGGCCCATGGGGAGGCTACCCCTGGGTAAGTTTCTGTGAGACAAGAAGGAAAAGAAGACACCCCCAACCATTTGTGTGTGGGATGCGGGGGCTGGGTCTGGCAAATGGAAAGAGGGTGGGTCCTAAAGTCTTCATACCTGTGGGATATATGCCGTTGAAACATGGCTGCACTATTGACAACTGCAGCCCCCGCAGGCCTCTGTGCTGTATAGGACATGTTGGAGACTTTTCAGCGATGAGAATGAGATTAGGCACGACTTGTTTTCCCAAACCTATTGCCCTGTTACTGATTGGCTTGTTTACCTGAATTCCTTCTCCCTTGCCCAAAACTTATTGTTACTCACCCAAAGCCCATTGTTCTGTTATTTGCTTCACTGCTTGCTGTATTGACTATAAATAAACTTCTGGGACTGAAGCCGGGGGTCGACTCCTCAGAGTGACCCTCCTGTCCCCACTTCTCTGAAAGAGTTGTGGGACTGGTTACTGTCTCCGCCACACTGCCACTGCGACAGATGGTGCCCCGTGTAAGGGGCTGCGACACATACCTCTGAAGTCTCAAGCTCCTCAAGCTCAAACATAGAGACTGGAAAGGGCGTGAACCTCCGTGTCCATTGGCTCTTGTACCCTGTCGCTTACTTTGGACATGTTGTTAGGAGGGACCAATACCTGGAGAAGGACGTCATGCTTGGTAAAGTAGAGGGTAAGCAAAAAAGAAGACCCTCAACGAGATGGATTGACTCAGTGCTTGCAACAGTGGGCTCAAACATACCTGCTATTATGAGGTTCAGGCAGGATAGGGCAACTTTAGTTCCACTTTACATAGCGTCACTATGGGTTGAAACCGACTCTAAGGCACCTAACAACAACAACACCTAAATTAATGATCTGTCTGCTTGAAAACTTGTGCTGTTGAGTTGAGTAAGTTAGTGTCTTAGTCATCTAGTGCTGCTGTAACAGAAATACCACAAGTTTTAACAAAGAGAAATTTATTTTCTCACAGTCTAGTAGGCTAGAAGTCCAAATGCAGGGCATCAGCTCCAGGGGAAGGCTTTCTCTCTCTGTCGCCTCTGGAGTAAGGTCCTCTTCATCATCAGTCTTCCCCCAGACTAGGAGCATCTCTGAGCAGAAACCGTGGGTACAATGGACGCGCTCTGCTCCCGGTGCTTCTTTCTTGGTGGTATGAGGTCCCCCCATTCTTTGCTTGCTTCCCTTTCCTTTTATCTCTTGTAAGGTAAAAGGTGGTACAGGCCACACCCTAGGGAAACTCCCTTTACACTGGATCAGGCATGTGACCTGGGTAAGGGTGGTGTTACCATCCCACCCTAATCCTCTTTAACATAAAATTACGATCACAAATGGAGGCCAACCACACAATTCTGGGAATCATGGCCCAGCTGAATTGATACACACATTTTTTGGAGGACATAATTCAAACCATGACAGTTAGGGATTGGAGAGAGAAGGTAGTCACCTTTTCTCCACAATATATTTTAGGTACTAGGATATAAGCTTTACTAGAAATGAAGCAGGAATTTTGATGGTTCACTGCTGTATCCAAAATGCCCAGACAGTGTCTCATACATGTGTTTGCAAGTTCAAGTAGGTAATAGAATATTTGTTAAATGAATACATTAGCAACAAAGCAAAACCCATTGCCACTGAGTTGACACCAACTCTCGTGGCAGCCCCATATGTTACGGAGTAGAACTGCTAAGTAGGGTTTTCTTGGCTGTAATTTTTATGGAAAACAGTTTGTGAGGTCTTTCTTCTTCTGTGCTGCTGGGTGGATTTGAACTACCAATCTTCAGGTTAGTAATCCAATGCAAAACAATTTGTGCACAAGGAACCTTTAGATAAGACTCAGAAGCTGATATTTTAAATAGTTTTCAGCGTTTGTATGAGACTTTTCCACCTCAGATATTATTTCTCTCCTTGGAAAAAAAAACACTGTTAGTAATCTGAAGTGATAAGTTACAAATACAAAAAAGGTTTTGATTTTCCCCAAACACTATGCCCATCTATGTAGTGTTGACTCTCTTTTTCGTGCTGGATTCCAGATCCCTTGACTCCTGGTCATTTTCATTCATTAAAAAAATCCATCTAACATCCATTTTAAAACTCTAATCTGATTCAAAGCTTCCCCATTCCTATGTTTGGATAGGCTTGTGGCTCGAGGGACCTGGAGTGGAGCAGGAGTGGTCTGTGATTCTATTCCTTCTTCCCCTTTGACCCATCCCCTCCCCTTTTCCAGCCCGTGGTTCCAACCCCAAGTCTACCCTTTCCAAGCTTAAAATCTCCTTTCTTTTTTCAAGGCAAAGGCTCCATGCAGGGGAATAAGGGAATAGGGGACAATCTTCTTCAACTTTGCTGGGAACGTGACTGCAATTGTCTCTCCACGGGCAGTTGCTGCTTCTCTGGCTAATGCAGACTGGCCTCCTGTGCCCTAATGTGTAGGAGGTGTGTGAATGGTGGTTTTCTCATGGAGCCTCATGTGTGAGTTCTCCTGACAGCAGAGTTCCCTGATGTGGAAGACATGACTCCAACTTAATCTCCTCCGAGCCCCCTCCTATTTTACTCATGGTGATATATCTGACAGCCTTTTCCTGCCAGGCTCCCAGGTCCAGCAGCCAGCCTTCTTAGGTAATGTACCTACTAAAGAATGTAAGCCAAGCTACTTTCCCTAGTGCCTAATGACCCATAGGAAACACAGTCATTCTTGTCACCACCGCCCTGGTAAAGAAATAAAACATCATCAGCAACCCACAAGGTCCCATGTGGTCACTGCCCCTCGCTACTACTTCTCTCCCCTCTAGAAGTGATCACTTCCTTGAATCTTTATAGTTTTATGATTTATGTATGTATCCTTACATAGTTTACCTTTACTTATTTTGAGACCTCTCTCCTTACATTCGCTCACACACACACGGCAGGTGCATGCACACACAAACATACACTACGTTTTCTCGAAAGGTACTCTATATGTTGTCTGAAAGTTTTAAATTTTTACTTTTTAACATTTAAGTCCTTAATCCATCTTGTGTTGATTTTTTTTTATAAGGTGCGGGTGTGAATCTGAGTTTATTTTAAAAAATATGGATATCCAATTGTACCAGAACTGTTTATTAAATGTAAATTTTTTCTGACTCATCTACAGTGCCAACTCTGTCATTTATTAAAATTTCATGTATATCTGGGTCTGTTTTGGGGCTCTTTATTCGGCTTCATTGGTCATTTTTTTATCCTTCACTGTCTTAGTTACTATAGCTTTATAATAAGTCTTGAAATCTTATTCTTCTTCAAAAGTATCTTCATTATTCTTTTTTATATTTTCAGTATACATACAAAACAGTAAGAAAAGGATAAAAGGTATGTAGACGGGTTAGGAAGAAATTTACATACAATAAAATTCCCTCTTTTGTTACAAAGTTGTATGCGTTTTGACACATACATTTATAGAAAGTCATACAAATACCACCACAAACAAGATACAGAACAGTTCCAGCACCTAAAAACTCCCTTGTGTTGCCTTTTTGTACTCATTCCCTCCCTCCACTCTTAACCTCCGGCAACCAGTGATCTGTTCTCCATCACTATAGTTCTGCCTTTTCCAGAATATCATTTATAGGAAATCATACCGTATGTAGCCTTTTGAGTCTGCCTCCTTTCACTTAGCATAATACATTTAAGATTCATAGATGCTGTTGAATGGATCGATCGTTTGTTCCTTTTTATTGCTGAACAGTATTGCATTCCATGGGTGTACCACAGTTTATCTATTCACCAGTTGAAGGACGTTCGGATTTTTCCTTTTTAGGCAATTATGACTAAAGCTGCTATAAACGTTCACATACAGGTTTTTGTGTGAAAAAAACCTCTTGGATAAACACCTAGGAGTGATATTGCTAGGTCGTATGGAAAGTGTATGTTTTAACCTTTTAAGAAACTACCAGACTCTTCCAAAGTGGCTGTGCCATTTTGCATTCCATTTTGTAATGTAAAAAGAGTTACAGCTGTTGTGCATCTTTGTCAAGACTTGATATTATCTGTATTCTTTTTTAGGCATTCAAATGGGCAAGTAGTAGTTTTAATTTGCATTTCCCTAATGAATTTGTGTTTTTTTTCTTTTTTTCCTCCCTTGGTTAGGCTGAATAGAGATTTATCAATTTTATTGATCTTTTCAAAGATTCAGCTTTTGGTTTGATTGGTTTTCTCTATTGTCTTTCTCTTTTCAATTCATTGATTTCTGTTCTTTATTACCACATTGCCTCTGTTTATTCAGTTTAATTTGGTCTACTTTTTTCTTGTTTTTATGGTAGCAGCTTAGATTTTTGGTTTGCGACATTTCTTCCTTTCCCATATAAGCATGTAGTGCTATAAATTTCCATTTAAACACTGCTTTAGTTGCATCACACAAATTTTGATATGTTGTATTTTCATTTTTGTTCAGTGCAAATGTTTTCTAATTTCCCTTGATAATTCCTCTTTGACCTATGGGTCATTTAGAAGTGTGTTGTTTAATTGCCAAATATTTGAGGATTTTTCCAGTATCTTTGTGGTTTTTTATTTCTTGCTTAATTCTTTCATGGTCAGAGAACATGGTTTATATGATTTCCATTCTTTTTTAAATTGTTATAGCTTGTTCTATGGGCCAGGATATGGCCTATCTTGGTGAATGTTGTATGTGTACTTCAGAAGAATGTGTATTCTGCTGTTGTTGAGTGGAGTGTTCTATAGATATAAATTACATTAGTTTGGTTGATAGTATTATTCAGGTCTTCTATGTTATTGCTGATTTTCTATCTACTTGTTCCACCAATTACTCAGAGCAGAGTGTGGAAGTGTATCAGTTTTTGCTGCATGTATTTGGAGCTCTGTTGTTAGGTGCATGTACATTTTAGAATTGTTATGTCTTCTTGGTGAATTGACCCTTTAACGTTATGTAGTGTCCCTCTTTATGTCTGAGAAGTTTTCTTTTCCTGAAATCTGCTTTGTATGAGATTAACAGAGCCCGCCCAACTTTCTTTTGATTTTTGTGTGATATCTCTTTTTCCATCCTTTACTTTTTAAAAGTTTTATTGAGATACAATTCATATGCCATAAAATTCACCACTTAAACTGTACAGTTCAATGATTTTTAGTATTTTCAGAGCTGTCCATTCATCACCACAAAATAATTTGAGTGATGTCATCCCCTTAAAAAGAAACCTACCATTTTACTTTTATTTATATAATGATATTTGAAGTGAATTTTTGTAGACAGTGTACAGTTGGATCTCCCCTGCAAATCTGACCACCACTGGTTTTTAATTGATATTTTTAGATAATTTACATTTAATATAATTATTGATATGGTTGGGTTTAGATCTACCATTCCAATATTTGCTTCTACTTGTTCCTCTTTTATTATTGTAAAGATATATGTAACACATTTTCCAATTCAATGTTTTTCACAATTTAGTGACACCAATTACATTAATCATGTGGTGCAGTCATCACCAATATCCACTGGCAAATTTTCCATCACCATAGCCAGAAACTCAATGCTTCCTAAACAATGCTTTCCTCTTTCCCCCTCCCTCCTGCACTTGGTAACCACTACTAAACTTTGGTCTCTATACTTTTGCCTATTCTAGATATTTTGTATAAATGAGATCATATAATATGTTTCCACTTGGACTGACTTATTTCACTCAGAATAATGTTTTCAGTGTTGGTCCATGTTGTAGCATGTATCAGCACTTCATTTGTCTTTATAGCTGAGTGATAGTCCATTGTACGTATATACCATATATATATATTAATCTATTCATCTGTTGATGGACATTTAGTTTGTTTCCACCATTTGGCTGTTGTGAAGAGTGCTGCAATGAACACTGAGGTACATACATGTGTCTATTTGTGTCGCTGCTTTCAATTGTCTTGGGTATATACCTAGGAGTGGAATTACTAAGTCATATGGTAGTTCTATGTTTAACTTTTTGAGAAACTACCAAACTGTTTTTCACGGCAGCTGTACTATTTTGCATTCCCACCAGGAATGAACAAGGAATCCAGTTTTTCCACATCTTGCCAACAGAAGGAGTCCTGGGCTACTCTAGCTCATCCTTTACCTCCAAGCATTCTCCTGGAATGGGTCCTATGACTTCACTTCCATTAGTCAGGTCACTTCAGTTCCCCAATCCTCAGGTCAAATTCCTTCCCTTCTGCTGGCCCAATTTCTTCTCCTGCCTCCTTCTTCGTGGTGGGCTTGTACTACAGTGCGATCATGTCCTGGAGTTTCTTCTGTTTTGTTCAGTCTTTCCAGTCCCCACTGCTTGGACAGTGTGCCCTTCACTGGAGAACTCCAGTCCTTTGGATGAAAAGGAAGAAGAAAAGGGAAAGTGGGAGGGCTGAGAAAAGGACAGGGGAGTGAAAGAGGAAGAAGGATCATTGAGAGAAGAGGGATGAGGAGGAAGATGATGAAATGAGAAGGATGGGGTGGATGTGAAGAAGGGGGAGGGACCTGGTCTTGCAGTTTCCTCCATGGCCAGTTCACCCCAGATCCTGAATGTGAATTGACAACCTCCACCACATACTTCTGGTACTGTAAAATATTGAAGGCCACTGAAGAAATTGAGAAGGATGGGCTACCAGTCTTGTATCTTGGTATGTCTCTCTCTGTGACCTGGTTAATTATATGCATCTCCATGGTCCAATGGCTCATATCCACTGCAAAGGTGAGTCACTTTTAACCTAACAATCTGATGGAATCTCTTCTCTCCAAGACCCCCTAATATTCTCCTAACTCTGATGCCTATTGGTTTCCAACTTCTCACTCTTTCTAATATGACCTCTGATTCTTTATAGCCTTTGAAATATTACCCTCAGCTTCTGTTTTTGCTGAACTCTATTTCTGAATCATACTTCCTACTCAGATGGTATATGTCTCAGAACTATCTGCTTCATTCTTGTATATCTCCGTATCCAGAGTCTCCTTCTGGAACATATACGTTTTGTTCTGGAGCATTTGCTGGATGCCAAGTGGGGGTCACTCCTTCCTTTAATCTTCGAATCCAAATAGGGGTGTTAGGGACTGTAGGGTCGTCAGTCTGATGGAAGTCCCCATGTCTTTCCCTCCCCTCTTCTCTCCTTCCATCTCTGTCATGGTTTACCGCATCGTCCATTTGTATCGTACTTCTCCCCCTCAGGTGCTGTCTCTGTTCTCTGTGGAAGCATGGTGCGGGCCGGGAACTAGCTCTTTTATGCCTTGAGCCTGGGCTTTGGCACCTTCACCTAAAGCAGCTCATACATCCATTGGTCCAACTACTGTGTCAGTGACGCCTGTGCTGTGACTCTTCTCAACTTGGTCACATCAATGGCTGCCACATTGATTACATTTTCATAATGAGCATGGTCAGAAGGATATAGCGGGACACAACGGCGCACGCGCAGCAGAGTTTGTTGGCGCGAGTGCGTGCTTGTGGGCGGTAAGGGCGAGGGGGGGAATCGCCCCTTTGGTCAGTAGAGGGCGTGCGAGGAGAACAGCAACGCATGCGGGGAGAAACGGCCAGAAAGGCCGAGCCGGAGGCAGGGGGAAGATTGTCGCTGGCGCGGGACAAAGCCTAAAGGGGCCAGAAGAGGTTGATAGGCTTCGCAACTGAGGCTTCTTCACCCTCCTTTTCACCTGACTGACCAGACTGAAGAGTCCTGTAAGGACCTCAAGTCCAGGGTACCAGTGACTCTGAGTAGCTCACAGTGTTAACAGATGTGGGGTGTGTGAGGCTGGGCGCCATTCCCAGAGACCTGGGACTTAAGGCCGGCAGCGACGTGGAACTGAGGGATCAAATAGGCCATAGAGGTCTCTCCTGTTTTTTGCGTTAGGACCCTGGAAACTGGCTCCTGTCCCTTCATCCACAGAATCTCAGTTCCAACAAGTCTGTTGGCTTGGCCCTCACAGGGACCCAGCCCTCAGCCCCGCCATTTAGGAAAGCAGACGTTGAGCTCCCTGACCACGGGGACGCCTCTCCAGTCTTTTAGGGACAGCTGCGCCCGGTCCTGGAGGATCCGGGCCCCAGTTCCAGGGAAGGAGGTAAACAGAGACCAAAGGACCTTTTTGGGAGCACCAGGAGGTGTTAGGCTAGGAGAGGAGTTGCTGGGGAATGAAGGTGCTGGGTTCCCAGGGTGGACCCCCACCAGCACTCTTGGCCTGGGAGGGAGGCTCTGAGGCGTCCAAGAGTCTTTGTAGGAGTCAGAGGTTGCCACTTTGCAGAATCTGTTTGCCAAAACTGGAATCTGATAACAGAGGATCAGATTTACCTTTTTACCAGAAAGCATGTGTTAAGAAATATTCCTGAATGTATTCACGAAAGGCAACTATGTTCTTCGTGAATACCATTCTTTTTTTAGTGGAAAACAGAGTTAAGGTCAATGCTTAGTGCATGAATATGGGAATCAGAAAAGTATTCCTTTTTATTTTGAAGTTATGTTACATTTCGGTTGCTGACAAGATTTCCAGTAGTAGTGAAGATTTGTGCTTCTTAGGGCAATTATTAGGTACATGTCTCCAGCTTCCTCATCATGGTTAACCCAACACTCGTGTGTCAGTTTGTTGTACTGTGGTTGCTTGCATGTTGCCATGTTGCTGGATGCTATGCCACCTGTATTTCAAATACTAGCAGTGTCACTCATGGTGAACAGGTTTTGACAGGGCTTCCAGACAGAGACAGACGAGGAAGAAAGACCTGGTGATCTACCTCTAAAAAAAATTGGCCGCTGAAAACCTTATGAATAGCAGTGTAACGTTGTCTGAGATAATGCCGGAAGATGAACCCCTCAGGTTGGAAGGCAATCAAAATATATCTGAGGAAGAGCTGACTTCTCAAAGTACAGTTGACCTCAATGATGTGGATGGAGTAAAGCTTTCAGAACCTTCATGTGCTGATGTGGCATGACTCAAAATGAAAAGAAACAGCTGCAAACATCCATTAATAATCGGAACATGGAATGTACGAAGTATGAATCTAGGAAAATTGGAAGTTGTCAAAAACAAAATGGAATGTATAAAGATTGACATGCTAGGCATTAGTGAGCTGAAATGGACTGGTACTGGCCGTTTTGAATCAGATAATCATAAGGTCTACTATGCCAGGAATGACAGATTGAAGAGGAATGGTGTTGCATTCATCATCAAAAAGAACATTTCAAGATCTATCCTCAATTACAACGCTGTCAGTGACAGGATAATATCCATATGCCTACAAGGAAGAGTAGTTAATATGACTATTATTCAAATCTATGCACCAACCACTAATGCCAAAGATGAAGAAACTGAAGATTTTTTTTACCAACTTCAGCAGTCTGAAATTGCTCAAACATGCAATCAAAATGCATTGATAATTACTGGTGATTGGAACAGGAAAGTTGGAAACAAAGAAGAAGGATCCGTAGTTGGAAAATATAGCCTTGGTGATAGAAACAACGCCAGAGATTGCATGATAGAATTTTGCAAGACCAATGACTTACTCATTGTAAATACCTTTTTTCAACAACATAAATGGTAACTATACCTGTGGACCTCGCTGGTTGGAACACACAGGAATCAAATATACTACATCTGTGGAAAGAGACGATGGAGAAGCTCAATATCATCAGTCAGAACAGAGCCAGGGGCCAACTGTGGAACAGACCATCAATTGCTCATATGCAAGTTCAAGTTAAAGCTGAAGAAAATTAAAACAAGTCCATGAGAGCCAAAATACGACCTTGAGTATATCCCACCTGAATTTGGAGACAGTTTCAAAAACAGATTTGACTCACTGAACACTACTGACCAAAGACCAGACGAGTCGTGGGATAACATCAAGGCCATCATACATAAAGAAAGAAAGAGGTCATTAAAAAGACAGGAAAGAAAGAAAAGGCCGAAATGGATGTCAGAAGAGACTCTGAAACTTGCTGTTAAACATAGAATAGCTAAAGCGAATGGAAGAAATGATGAAGTAAAAGAAGTGAACAGAAGATTTCAAAGGGCAGCTTGAGAAGACAAAATGAAGTATTATAATGAAATGTGCAAAGACCTAGAGTTAGAAAACCAAAAGGGAAGAACATGCTCAGCGTTTCTCAAGCTGAAAGCACTGAAGAAAAAAAAAAAAATCAAGCTTCAAGTTGCAATATTGAACAATTCTATGGGTGAAATATTGAATGACCCAGGAAGCATCAAAAGCAGATGGAAGGAATAAACAGAGTCACTGAACCAAAAAGAATTGGTTGACATTCAGCCATTTCAGGAGGTAGCATATGATCAAGAACCAACGGTATTGAAGGAAGAAATCCAAGCTTCACTGAAGGTATTGGTGAAAAACAAGGCTTCAGGAATTGTCAGAATACCAGTTGAGATGTTTCAAGAAAAGGATGCAAAAAATTTGGAAGACAGCTTCCTGGCCAACCAGTTGGAAGAGACCCATATTTGTGTCCATTGTAAAGAAAGGTGATCCAATAGAATGCAGACATTATCAAACGGTATCATTAATATCACATGAAAGTAAAATTTTGCTGAAGATAATTAAAAAATGATTGCACCAGTACATCAACAGGGAACTGCCAGAAATCCAAGCTGGATTCAGGAGAGGACATGAAACAAGGGATACCATTGCTGATGTCAGATGGAACCTGGCTGAAAGCAGAGAATACCAAAAAGATGTTTACCTGTGTTTTATTGACTGTGCAAAGGCATTCGACAGTGTGGATCATAAAAAATTATGATAACATTGAGAAAAATGGGAATTTTAGAACGCTTAATTGTGCTCTTTTGGAATTTTTACGTAGACCGAGAAGCATTCACTCAAATAGAACAAGGAGATACTGCGTGGTTTAAAATCAGGAAGGGTGTATGTCAGGGTTGTATCTTTTCACCTCACTTATTCAATCTGTATACTGAGCAAATAATCCAAGAAGCTGGACTCTATGAAGAAGAATGTGGCATCAGGATTGGAGGAAGACTCGTTAACAACCTGTAATATTCAGGTGGCATAACCTTGCTTGCTGAAAGTGAAGAGGACTTGAAGCACTTACTGGTGAAGGTCAAAGACTTCAGCTGTCAGTATGGATTGCACCTCACCATAAAGAAAACAAAAATCCTCACAACTGGACCAATAAGCGACATCATGATAAATCAGAGAAAATACTGAGGTCGTCAAGGATTTCATTTTACTTGGATTCACAATCAACGTCTGTTGGGCAAATCTGCTGCAAAAGACCTCTTTAAAGTATTAAAAAGCACAGATGTCACTTTGAGGACTAAGGTGTACCAGACCCCAATCATGGTATTTTCAGTTGCCTTATATGTATGTGAAAGCTAGACAATGAATAAGGAAGACCAAAGAAGAATCGATGACTTTGAATTATGGTGTTGGTGAAGAATATTGAATATACTATGGACTGCCATAAGAAAGAACAAATCTGTCTTGGAAGAAGTACAGCCAGAATGCTCCTTAGAAGGGAGGATGGTGAGACTTTGTCTCACATACTTTGGACGTTATTAGGAGGGACCAGTCCCTGGAGAAGGACATCATGCTTGGTAAAGTAGAGGGTCAGCGAAAAAGAGGAAGAGGCTCAACAAGATTGATTGATAAGGTGGCTTCAACAATGGGCTCAGACATAGTATGATGGTGAACATGGTGCAGGACTGGCCAGTGTTTAGGTCTGTTGTGCATAGGGTCACTGTGATTCAGAATCAGCTGGACAGCACCCAGCAACACCAACAACAGTGAAGATTTGCGCTTCTTACGTAGGCTGACAACTATTAGATACGTGCCTCCACCTTCCTCACTGTGGTTAACTCTTGAACGAATTGAACTAAGATTTCTGCTCATGATACCTTCCCACTCCCCCACCAAGAAAAGAAAATCAAATCTCAGAGTTACTATGGAGACTTTTTTAGAGTCTATCTAATTGATTCTGTGTTGATAAACTGAGGCTCTTGATTACATTTTCTATCTTTAGCTTTTGTGACACTATTTTCTTTCTGCTTTTCTCTAATTCCCTAGTCATTTCTTATGTCTGTCTATCCGTATATTGTTTGTTGTCAGTCGATTCCAACTCATAGTAACCTATGGGACAGAGTAGAATTACTCCATAGTGTTTTCTAGGCTGTAATCTTTACAGAAGAAGATGACCAGGCCTTTTCTGCCCTGTGGCAGCATGTGGGTTTGAACTGCGACCTTTCGGTTATCAGTGGAGTGCTTAATTCTCCTGGCACCATGGCTCTGATATAGATATACCTCCATTGCCATTGACTTGTCCCAGCTCATAGCTACCCTATAGGACAGAGTAGAGCTACCGCAGAGGGTATCCAAGGCTGTAAGTCTTTACAGAAGCCAACTGCCACATCTTTCTCCCGAGGAGCAGCTGATGGGTTTGAATTGCCAAACTTTTGATTAGCAGCAGATCTCCTAACCACTGTGCACCAGGGTCTCTCATATATGTATATATATATATGTATAGTCTTAGTCATCTATTGCTACTATAACAGAAATACCACAAGTGGATGGCTTTAACAAAGAGAAATTTCTTTTCTCACTGTCTAGTAGGCTAGAAGTCCAAATTCAGGGTGTCAGCTCCAGGGGAAGGCTTTCTCTCACTGTTGGCTCTGGAGGAAAGTCCTTCTCGTCACTTTTCCCCTAGACTAGGAGCTTCTCTGCGCAGGAACCCCAGGTCCAGAGGACACGCTCTGCTCCCAGTGCCTCTTTCTTGGTGGTATGAGGTCCCCCCTCTCTGCTCGCTTCCTTTTCCTTTTATCTCTTGTAAGATGAAAGGTAGTGCAGGCTACACCCCAGGGAGGCTTCCTTTATATTAGATCAGGGATATGACCTTAGTAAGGGTGTTACAATCCCACCTTAATCCTCTTTAACATAAAATTACAATCACAAAATGGAGGACAACCCCACAATACTGGGAATCATGGCCTAGCCAAATTGATATACACACTTTTTGGGGGACATAATTCAATTCATGACGTATATATATATACATATAACATATAACATTTGTTTTATATGTATAAAATGTGTGTCTGGTTTCTTTTGCTCAGTGTTTGTATTTTAATAAACTGTGAAATATAATGTGAAAAGTGAGTGAAGTGTAAAGATTACACTTGTTTAGCAGGCAAGGGCTTAACCAGTGCACCACCAGGGCTTTGTTTCTGAAATCCAGACTGTGTTAAATCCTGACTCTGTCACTCATTAGTGGCATAACCTTAGGAAAGTTGTGTAATTTCTTTTTGTTTTGACTTTTTAAAATGTCTGTATGTATAATCCCTCTTTCATTCCTCATATTATTTTATGTAATATTTTATTGTGTTTTTGGTGAAAGTTCACACAGCAGATTAGGTTCCCATTAACAATTTTGTACACAGATTTTTCTGTGACATTGCTTACATTTTTCGCAGTGTGTCAGCATTCTTATTATTTCCATTCCGGTGGTTCTGTTTCCAGTAATGTAGTTTCCCTGCCCCTTTGCCTTCCCATCTTTACTTTAGAGTAAATGTTGACCATTTGGTTTCATATATATGATTTTTTAAAGGAGCACCATATTCACAGGTAATATTCTTTATTTTATGAGCCAGTCTGTTATTTAAAAGGAGCCCTGGTGACGCAGTGGTTAAGGACTTGGTTGCTAACTGAAAGACTGGCTGTTTGAACTCACCAGCTGCTCTGCGGGAGAATGATGTGGCAGTCTGCTTTCGTAAAGATTACAGGCTTGAAAACCCCATGGGGCAGTTCTGCTCTGTCCTGTAGGGTTGCTAGGAGTCAGAATCCACAGCAGCGGGTTTGGTTTTTCTTTAATGGCTAATGATCACAAAATTCTTTTCATGTGTTTATTGGCTGCTTGAATGTCCTCTTTGGTAAAGTGTCTGTTCATGTTCTTTGTCCATTTTTTAATTGGACTGTTTTTCTTTTTGTTGGTGAGTTGTTGAAGTTTTCTATATATTTTAGAGATTAGGCCCTTATTGGATACGTTGTTTCCAGATATTTTTTTCCCAGTCTGCAGGTGGTATTTTTACTCTTTAGTCTTTTGATGAGCACAACTGTTTAATTTTTATGAGGTCCTAGTTATCTAATTTTTAGTCTTCTGCATTCCTGATATTGATGATTTGTCTATCTTTATTTTTGTCTTGATCAGTCTTTCTAGAGGTTTACCAGTTTTGTTGATCATTTCAAAGAACTGGCTTTGGTTTTGTTAGTTTTCTCTATTGTCTGTCTGTTTTCCATTTCACTGATTTCTGGTTTTGTATTTATTATTTCCTTCCTTTTACTTTGGATTGACTTTCTCTTCTTTTTCTGGCTTCTTACAGGTAATTGATTTTAAACCTTTTATTTTTTTTTTCCAATATAAGCATGTAAAACCATAACATTTTCTGTAAAAATTGCTTTAGCTTTATTCCACAAACTGTGATGTATTGTAGTTTCATTGTCCTTCAGTTTAATATATTTATAATACCTGCGTTCCACTTCGACCTATGGATTTAGTAGTGTACTCTTTAATTCCCAAATATCTGAGTTTCCCTTAAATATACTATTATCAATATTAAATTTAATTGATTGTAGTCAGAGAAGACACCATATTATTTAAATCCTTGTAGATTTATTGAGACTTGTTTTATGGCCTAGCACATGGCGTTTGTAAAGAATATGTTTTCTGCAGTTTTTGGTTCTATAAATATCAGTTAGATCAAAGTGGCTGAGGGTGTTTTTCAGATCCTCTATATCTTTATTGCTTTTTGATCTTTTTTTTTCCCATCAATTACTGAGAAAGGGGTGTTTATTTTATGTGATATTGACACAGCCACTCCAGCCTTCTTATGCTTAGTGTTTGCATGGTATATCTTTTTCCATTAATTTACTTTCATCTATCTGTGTCTTTGAACTTAAAGTGTGTCTCTTAGAAAACCATGTGGTTGAATATTGCTTTATGACTTATTTTGGCAATATTTGCCTTTTAACTGAAATAACTAATCCAATAACATTTAATGTAATGGTTGATATGGTTGGGTTTTGGTGCCCCATTTTATTATTTGTTTTATGTTTGTCTATTTTGGTTTCTTCTTCTCTTATGTCTGTGTTCCTGCCCTCTTTTGGATTGCTTGAATAAGTTTTAGTATTACATTTTTATTTATCTATTGTCTTTGTTGCTATAATTCCTTGAGTCATTTATTTAGCAGTTTTTCTAGGGATTACAGTTCATTTCCTTAACCTTTTTAAAAGTTTTTAAATTGTTGTAAATATATTTATAACACAACATTTGCCAATTCAGCATTTTTTAGATGTACAAGTTAGTAATGTCAATTACATTAATTATGTTGTGCAACTATTACCCTTAATTGATGCCAAATTTCTCATCACCAGAAACAGAAACTCAATGCTTCCCAACAATGGCTCCTCCTCTCCATCTCCCTCCCATCCCTGGTAACCACTAATACACTTTGATCTCTAAACATTTATTCTTGTGATTTCATATAACCCAGATCATATAATATTTGTCCTTTTGGGGTGGTTTTATTTGCTCAGCATAATGTTTTCAAGGTTGATCTATGTTGTAGCAGGATTTCATTTATCTTTATGGCTGAGTAGTATTCCACTGTATGTATTGCCATATTTTGTTTATCCATTCATCTGTTGATGGGCATTGTCTTAGTCATCTAGTGCTGCTGTAAAAGAAGTACCACAAGTGAATGGCTTTAACAAAGAAAAATTTATTCTCTCCCAGTCTAGTAGGCTAGAAGTCCAAATTCAGGGCATCAGCTCCAGGGGAAGGCTTTCTCTCTCTCTTGGCTGTGAGGAAAGGGCCTTATCATCAATCTTCCCCTCGTCTAGAAGCTTCTCAACTGCAGGGGGACCCGTGGTCCAAAGGATGCAATCTGATCCTGGCGCTGCTTTCTTGGTGGTATGAGGTCCCCCTGTCTCTCTGCTAGCTTCTCTCTTTTATATCTCAAAAGAACTTGACTGAAGACAAAACCTAATCTTATAAATTGAGTCCTGCCTCATTAACATAACTGCTCTAATCCTGCCTCATTAACATCATAGAGGTAGGATGTATAATGCATAGGAAAATCACATCAGATGACAAAATGGTGGACAGTCACGTAATGCTGGGAATCATGGCCTAGTCAAGTTGACACACATTTTTGGGGGACATAAGTCAATCCAAAACAGGCATTTAGGTTGTGTTTCCACCCTTTCACTATTGTGCTGCAATGAATACTGATGTACATGTGTCTGTTTGTATCACTGCTTTCAGATCCCTTGGGTATATACCAGGAGTGGGGTTGCTGGGTCATATGGTAGTTCTGTGTTTAATTTTTTGAGGAATCACCAAACTGTTTTCCACAATGACTGTACCATTTTATATTCTCACCAACAATGGATAAGGGTTCCAGTTTCCCCACATCCTTGCTGACATTTGTTATTTTTCATTTTTTAAAAATCTTAGCCATTCTAGTGAGAGTGAAGTGGTATCTCATTGTGGTTCTTTTACTTTTTATAGTCTGTTTAGAGTTAATATTTTATCATTTCAGATGTTATTGCTGTTGTTGTTGTTAGGTGCCACCAATTCATTTATGACTCATAGAGACCCATGAGACAGAGTAGAACTGCTCCATAGGGTTTTCTTAGTTATAGCCTTTATGGATGCAGGGCTTTTTCCTGTGGAGCCTCTGGATGGGTTCAAACCACCAACCTTTTGGTTAGCAGCCAAATGCTTAATTGCTGTATCACCAGGGATCATTATTATTTCATATAAAATTTAGAAATTTTGCAACCTCATAGTTTCAATATTTATGCCCTCCTACTGTCCTTTATACTATACATTTCTTATGTATTACATCTAAATACATTATAAAATCTACAATTAAATATTACAACTTTTGTTTTAAACATTCATGTGTATTTTAAAGAAATTAAAAGGAAAATATAGTTTTTTACATTTATCTACATGTTTAGTATTTCTGATACTCCTTGTTTGTTTCTGAAAATCCCCATTTCCTTCTAATATTATTACCCTTCAGTCTCAAGAACTTCCTTCATCATTTATTGTAGTGTGAGTCTGCTGGCAATGAATTTTCTTAGTTTATCTTTTATGAAAATGCCTTTATTTCACTGTCTTTATTGAAAGATATTATCATCAATTATGGAATTCTCATTGTCATTTTTTTTTCCTAGCACTTTGGCTATGTTATACCACTGTCTTCTGGCCTCCATAGTTTCTAACAAGAAGTATGCAGTATGTGGTATTATTCCTTATTCTCCTCTGTATATGTTTTTTTTCTCTCTCTGCTGTCAAGATTTTTCTCTTTGATTTTTAGCAGATTGACTGTTCTATGTGTGGAGATATTTCTGTTTGTATTCAACCTGTTTAGTATTCTCTGAGTGTCTTTAACTTGTAAACCTATGCCTTTCACCAAATTTTGGAGGGTTTCCATCATTATTTCTTCAAATACATTTTTCTGCCCTATTTTCTTTCCTCTCCTTCTAATATTCCAGTTATTCCATTGTTAGGCCTATTGTTTCCCAGGTTAAGGCTCTGTTCATTTTTCTCATCTTTTTTTCCTGCAGAAACTGGATGATATTTATCAATCCATCTTCAAGTTCACTAACTCTTTGCTCTGTCATCTCCATTATGCTATTAAGACCATCCAATGAATTTTAATACAGTTCTGCCTGAAATTTAGAATTAATTTTCTGAAACACTGAACTACTTTATCAGGAATGTGAGTTGTGAATTGTTTCCTCAGTGACTTCTGTTTGGTTCTATCAGAACTTCCTTGGTTGTTGACATGATGATGGGACCTTAGTATGCAGAATTGTATACTTTTATTTTCCCCTATAAATTTTTGTATTTTTTAATACAAGCCTTGTATATTTTTAGAAAATTATTCTCAGTTACATAAAATTTTTGTAGCTACTTTGAATAGGTTTTTTAATGTTATATTTATTGTTGATGCTTCATAATGATTGCTGTTATTTTCCTGTGCTTATCAACAGGTCATTTATATTCCAATTATTACTGTGCTTTCTATTTTAGTTGACCTTGAGAATTTTTCCCCCCAAGGAGAGTGCATATGTGCTAGGATCCAGATTATTATTATTTTGTTTCTTTTTTTATTTATCCTCGAATTTGGAAAGGTTAGTCCTAGCTTGCTACTTTCCCAAAAATTGTTTGACATTAAATTCCCTTTTGCACCTAATTGGTCATCTGATTATAGGTGTAGAATGCTCTTTATAGATCTTAAGCTTGAAGGCTCATTAACTAGATTTATATGACCTGTTCAGTGATTTAGACCCTTTGATGGGGAGGAGAAGGGGCTGGTACCATGAGTAGACTTAACTCTTCATCTCTGTGGAGTTCTTCCCCCTTTTTCTTTTTAATTAAAGAGACTGTGCCAAAGCCTATATTTCTGTAACTAATTTTTTTTCAGCATTTTTTCTCCTACACATTTGTGGTTTGAATATTTCTAACCTTCCTTTTCAGGCTATAGTGGCACAATTTGTCTCAGTGACAGATCCATTAACCCACTGATTTTCTCTTGGGAGTAGCTCATATGTCTCTGAACCCCTGACACAGTTTCTGGATGTTGTTGGTTCACTGGAACAGAAGGGATTTGGTAGGTTGTTTTTGTCTCTCCCACTAGCTGTCTGGAAATTTTTAACTTACTTCCCAAAACATTAAACAACTTTATCAGGAGTAGTGATATGAATTGACCTTTCAGTAAGTGCGGTTTTTTTCTGTCTACTTTGTATGTGGAGTTCATGGGTGTCACAAACAGTTAAGTGCTTGGCTGCTAACCAAAAGGTTGGTGGTTTTAATCTACCCAGAGGCACCTTGGACAAAAGGCCTGGAGATCTACTTCAAAAAGGTCACACCCATTAAAAACCCTGTGGAGTGTAGTTCTCCTCTGACACACATGGAGTTGCCATGAGTCAGAATCAACTCAATGGCAACTGGTTTGGTTTTTTGGTTACTGTGTGTTGTTGTTGTTGTTAGGTGCTGTTGAGTCAGGTGATGGTTAAGATTGTGTGTCAACTTGGCTGGGCCATGACTCTCAGTGTTTGTATGTGATCATTCCTATAATGGAATCAGCTGTGAGTGGCCAGTCAGCTGAAAGGGAGTTTCCTCGGGGGTGTGGCCTGCATCCGAATATAAGCAAACGTTCTGGCTTTTTTGCTTGCTCTGGATCCTGCGGCTGCCTCCTGTTCATCTGACCTCCAGTTCTTGGGACTTGAGCTACCAGCTTGTCTGCCGATCTTGGGAATCATTGATCTTCACAGCCTGTGAGGAGGAGCCCTGCTCTCCAACCTGCTGGTCTTGGGTTCGCCAGCCCCTGCAGCTACATGAATCAGGAGAAGCCTTGCAGTCTTGCCTGCCAATCTTGGATTTGTCAATCTTCACAGCCTGTGAACAAGAGCCCTGCTCTCTGACTTGCCGATCTTGGGTTTACCAACCCCTGTGGCTGCATGAATCTAGGAAAGCCTCTATCCTGATCCATGGGCTTGGGATATTCCAGCCTCTACAGTCGTGTGAGCTGTTTCCTTGGTATAAATATTCTCTCTCTGTATATATTTGTAAGCTTTACTGGTTTTACTTCTCTAGACAACCCAGCCTCAGACAAGTCAGTTCCGACTCATAGCAACATTGTACAACAGAACGAAACACTGCCTAGTCCTGCGCCATCCTCACAATTGTTATGCTTGAGCCCATTGTTGCAGCCACTGTGTCAATCCATCTCCTTGAGGATCAAGAACCAATGGTACTGACCCTCCTTGAGGGTCTTCCTCTTTTTCACTGACCCTCTACTTTACCAAGCATGATGTCCTTTTCCAGGGACTGATCCCTCCTGATAACATGTCTAAAGTATGTGAGACATAATTTCGCCATCCTTGCTTCTAAGGAGCATTCTGGTTGTACTTTCTCCAAGACGTATTTGTTTGTTCTTTTGGCAGTCCAATATTCAATTTTCTTCAGGCAATTCAATATTCTTTGCCAACACCACAACTCAAAGGCATCAATTCTTCTTTGGTCTTCCTTATTCATCGTCCAGCTTTTACATGCATATGAGGTGATTGAAAACACCATGGCTTGGGTTAGGTGCACCTTAGTCTTCAAGATGACATCGTTGCTTTTCAACACTTTAAAAAACAGTTCTTTTGCAGCAGATTTGCCCAATGCAATGCGTCATTTGATTTTCTGACCATTGCTTCCATGGGTGTAGATTGTGGATCCAAGTAAAATGAAATCCTTGACTACTCCAATCTTTTCTCCAATTATCATGATGTTGTTTACTGGTCTAGTTGTGAGGATTTTTGTTTCATGTTGAGGTATAATCCCTACTGAAGGCTGTGGTCTTTGATCTTCATCAGGAAGTGCTTCAAGTCCTCTTCACTTTCAGCAAGCAAGGTTGTGTCATCTGCATAATGCAAGTTGTTAATGGGTCTTTCTCCAATCCTGATTCCCCATTCTCCCTGATTCAGCTTCTCAGATTATTTGCTCAGCATACAGATTGAATAAGTATAGTGCAATGATAAAACCCTAATGTACACCTTTCTTGACTTTAAACCATACAGTATCCCCTTGGTATGTTCAAGTGACTGCCTCTTGATCTATGTACAGGTTCCTCATTAGCACAATTAAGTATTCTGGAATTCCCATTCTTCACAATGTTATCCATAATTTGTTTTGACCCACATAGTCAAATGCCTTCATGTAGTCAATAAAATACAGGTAAACATCTTTCTGATATTCTCTACTTTCAGCCAGGATCCATCTGACATCAGCAATGATATCCTTGTTCCATGTCCTCTTCTGAATCCAGCATGAATTTCCAGCAGTTCGCTGTCAATGTACTGCTGCAGTGGTTTTTGAATGATCTTCAACAAAATTTTACTGTGTGTGATATTAATGATATTGTTCGATAATTTCTGCATTCTGTTGGATACTTTTATTTGGAATAGGCATAAATATGAATCTCTTCCAGTTGGTTGGCCAGGTAGCTGTCTTCCAAACTTGTTCGCATTGACAAGTGAGTACTTCCAGCATTGCATCCATTTGTTGAAACATCTCAGTTGGTATTCTGTCAATTCCTGGAGCTTTGTTTTTTGCCAATGCCTTCCTTGCAGCTTGGACCTCTTCCTTCAGTACCATTGGTTCCAGCTCATATGCTACCTCCTGAAACAGTTGAACGCCGACCAATTCTTTTTGAGATAGTGACTCTTTGTATTCCTTCCATCTTCTTTTGATGCTTCCTGCTTCGTTTAATATTTTCCCTGTAGAATTCTTCAGTATTGCAACTTGAGGCTTGATTTTTTTCTTCAGTTCTTTCAGCTTGAGAAATGCCGAGCATGTTCTTTTGGTTTTCTAACTCCAGGTCTTTCCACATGTCGTTATAATACTTTACTTTGTCTTCTCGAGCTGCCCTTTGAAATCTTCTGTTCAGCTCTTTTACTTCATTTCTTCCATTTGCTTTAGCTACTTGGCATTCAAGGGCAAGTTTCGTAGCCTCTTTTGACATCCATTTTGGTCTTTTCTTTCTTTCATGTCTTTTTAAACTTTTTTTTTTATTGTTCTTTAGATGAAGATTTACAGAACAAATAGTTTCTCATTAAACAGTTAGTACACATATTGTTTTATGACATTGGTTAACAACCCCACGACATGTCAACAGTGTCCCTTCTCAACCTTGGGTTCCCTATCACCAACTTTCCTGTCCCCTCCTGCCTTCTAGTCCTTGTCCCTGGACTGCTGTGCCTCATTGTCCCTTTTTGTTTTATGAGGCTGTCCAATCCCCAGCTGAACGGTGAACGTCGGGAGTGACCTCACCACTGAGCTAAAAGGGTATCCGGAGGCCATGCTCTCGGGGTTTCTCCAGTCTGTCAGGACAGTAAATCTGGTCTTTTTTTGTTAGAATTTTGTTCTACATCCTTTTCCAGCTCTGTCCAGGACCCTCTATTGCGATTCCAGTCAGAACAGTCAGTGGTGGTATCCGGGCACCATCTACCTGTACTGGACTCAGCCTGGTGGAGGCCGTGGTAGTTGTGGTCCATTAGTCCTTTGGACTAATCTTTTCCTTGTATCTTGTTTTCTTCATTCTACCTTGCTCCCAAAGGGATGAGACCAGTGGAGTACCTTAGATGGCTGCTCACAGGCTTTTAAGACCCCAGATGCTACTCACTGAGGTAGCATGTAGAACATTTTCTTTATAAACTATGTTATGCCAATTGAGCTAGATGTTCCCTGAGACCATGGTCCCCACGGCCCTCCGCCCAGCAATTCAGTCCCTCAGGGAGTTTGGATGTGTCTATGGAGCGCCCATGACCTTGCCTTGTACAAGTTGTGCTGGCTTCCCCAGTATTGTGTACTGTCTTACCCTTCACCAAAGTTACCACTTATCTATTGTCTATTTAGTGTCCCCCCTCCACTCCTTCCCTCCCTCATAACCAACAAAGATTGTTTCTTTTTGTGTGTAAACCTTTTCATGAGTTTTTACAGTAGTGGTCTCATACAGTGTTTGTCCTTTTGTGATTGACTTATTTCACTCAGCATAATGCCTTCCAGATTCATCCATGCTGTGAGATGCTTCCCAGATTCATCATTGTTCTTTATCTTTGCATAATACTCCATCGTGTGTATGTACCATAGTTTGTTTATCCATTCATATGTTGATGGGCATCTAGATTGTTTCCATCTTTTTGCAGTTGTGAACAATACTGCACTGAACATGGTTGTGCAGTTCGTGTGATTGCTCTTATTTCTCTAGGATATATTCCTAGGAGTAGGATTGCTGGATCATATGGCATTTCTATTTCTAGCTTTCTAAGGAAGTGCCGTATCATTTTCCACAACGGTTGCATCATTTTGCATTCCCACCAGCAGTGCATAAGAGTTCTGATGTCCCCAGTACTTCTCCAACATTTGTCATTTCCAGTTTTTTTGATTCGTGCCAGTAATGCTGGGGTGAGATGGTATCTCATTGTGGTTTTGATTTGCATTTCTCTAATGGCTAGTGATCACGAGCATTTCCTTTTGTGTTTGTTGGCTGCTTGAATTTCATCTTTGGTGAAGTGTCTCTTCATTTCCTTTGCCCATTTTTTAATCGGATTATATGTCTTATGTTGTAGAGGTGCTGAATTTTCTTACAGAGTTTGGAGATGAGACCTTTGTCTGATTCGTGATTGCCAAAATATTTTTGCCAGTCAGTAGATTCTCTTTTGGTGAAATCTTTTGATGAGCACAAGTGTTTAATTTTTAGAAGATCCCAGTTATCTAGCTTATCTTCTGAAGTTTGTGTGTTGTCGGTTATGGTTTGTATCCTGTTAATGCCATGTATTAGGGCCTCTAGCATTGATCCTATTTTTTCTTCTATGATCTTTATAGTTTTTGTTTTTATATTAATGTCTTTGATCCATTTTGAACTAGTTTTTGTATATGGTGTGAAGTATGCATCCTATTTCATTTTTTTGCAGATGGACATCCAGTTTTGCCAGCACCATGTGTTAAAAAGACTGTCTGTTCCCCATTTGATGGACTCTGGGCCCTTGTTGAAGATCAGGTGACCATAGGTGGATGGATTTACATCCAGATTCTCAATTCTGTTCCACTGGTCAGTGTATCTGTCGTTGTACCAGTACTAGGCTATTTTGACTACTGTAGCTGTGTAGTAGGTTCTGAGGTCAGGTAGTGCAAGTCCTACTTTATTCTTCTTCTTCAATAGTGCTTTATTTATCAGGGGCTTCTTCCCTTTCCATATAAAGTTAATGATTAGTTTTTCCATCTCTTTAAAGAATGTTGTTGGTATTTGGATTGAGATTGCATTGGATTTGTAAATCACTTTGGGTAAAATTGTTATTTTCATAATGTTAAGTCTACCTAGCCATGAGCATGGTATGTTTTTCCTTTTATGTAGATCGCTTTTGTTTTTTTCCAGTAGTGTTTTGTAGTTTTCTTTGTATAGGTCTTTTACATCCCTGGTTAGATTTATTCCTAAGTATTTATTTTTTTAGAGGCTAGTATGAATCGTAATGTTTTCCTGCTTTCCTTTTTGTTCATTCTCTTTATTGGTATATAGGAATCCAACTACTTTTTGTATGTTTATCTTGTATCCTGCTACTCTGCTGAATCTTTCTATTAGTCCCAGTTGTTTTCTAATGGAGTCTTTTGGGTTTTCTATGTATAGTATCATATCATCCACAAATAGGGACAGTTTAACTTCTTCATTACCAGTTTGGATGCCCTTTATTTATTTTTCTTGCCTTATTGCACTAGCTAGGACTTCCAGCACAATGTTAAATAGGAGTGGTGATAAAGGGCATTCTTGTCTTGTTCCTGTTCTTAAGGGAAATGTTTTCAGCCTCTCTCCATTAAGGATGATGTTGGCCGTTCATTTTGCACAGATGCCCTTTATTATGTTGAGATTTCCTTTCTATACCTATTTTATTGAGAGTTTTTATCAGGAATAGGTGTTGGACTTTGTTGAATGCCTTTTCTGCATCAATTGAGATGATCATATGATTCTTTTCTTTCCTATTATTTATGTGGTGGATTACGTTGATTGATTTTCTAATGCTGAACCATCCTTGCATACCTGGTATGAATCCTACTTGGTCGTGGTGTATTTTTTTTTTTTTTATATGATGCTGAATTCTATTGGCTAGAATTTTGTTGAGAATTTTTGCTTCTATACTTATGAGAGATATTGGTCTGTAATTTTCTTTTTTGTGGTGTCATTGCCTGGTTTTGGTGTCAGGGTTATGCTGGCTTCATAGAATGAATTCAGAAGTGTCGCTTCCTTTTCTATGTTCTGCAATAGTTTAAGTAATAGTGGTGTAAGCTCTTCTCTGAATGTTTGGTAGAATTCTCCAGTGAAACCACCTGGGCCAGGGCTTTTTTTTTGTTGTTGTTGGAAGTTTTTTTTTTTTTTTTTATTACGTTTTCAATCTCTTCTCTTGTTATGGATCTGTTCAGACTTTCAACATCACTTTGTGTTAGTTTGGTTAGGTAGCGTATTTCTAGAAATTTATCCATTTCCTCTAGGTTTTCAAATTTGTTGGAATATAGTTTTTCATAATACTCTGTTATGATCCTTTTTATTTCAGTTAGGTCTGTTGTAATGTCCCCCGTTTCATTTCTTATTTAGGTTATATGCATCGTCTCCTGTTTTTCTTTTGTCAGTCTGGCCAGTGGTTTTTCGATTTTGTTGATTCTTTCAAAGAACCAACTTTTGGTTTTGTTGATTCTTTCTATTGTTTTTCTATTCTCTATTTCATATATTTCTGCTCTGATCTTTATTATCTCCTTTCTTCTAGTGGCTGTGGGCTTTTTTTGCTGTTCTCTTTCTATTTGTTCGAGTTGTGTAGTTAATGTTTTGATTTTGTCTCTTCTTTTTTGATGTGGGCATCTATTGCTATAAATTGTCCTTGAGGACTGCCTTTGCTGTGTCCCAAAGGTTTTAGTATATGTGTTTTCATTCTCATTTGATTCTAGGAATTTTTTGATTCCATCTCTGATTTCTTCCATTACCCAGTGGTTTGTAAACGGGGTGTTATTCAGTTTTCATGTAATTGATTTTTTTCCTTGCTTTTCCTGTTGTTAATTTCTACCTTGATAGTGTTGTGATCAGAGAAGATACTTTGTATTATCTCAGTGTTTTGGACTTTGTTGAGTGTTGCTCTGTGGCCTAAGATGTGGTCTGTTCTGGAGAACGGTCCATGTGCTTTGGAAAAGAATGTGTAGTTTGCAGCTGTTGGGTGGAGTGTTCTATATATGTCGATGAGTTCAAGTTGGCTGATTTTGCCCCTTAGGTCTTCTGTATCTTTGCTGTGTTTCTTTCTAGATGTTCTGTCCTTTACCAAGAGTAGTGTGTTGAAGTCTCCTACTATTATTGTGGAACTGTCAATTTCTCTTTTCAGTGCTGTTAGAGTTTGTTTTATGTATTTTGGAGTCCTGTCATTGGGTGTGTAGACGTTTATTATGGTAATGTATTCATGCTGGATCATCCCTTTAATCATAATATGGTGCCCTTCTTTGTCTTTTATGGTGGATTTTGTTTTAAAATCTATTTTATCTGAGATTAGCATGCCAGTCCTGCTCTTTTTTTGTAGCTGTTTGCTTGATACATTTTTCCATCCTTTGATTTTTAATAAATTTACATCTTTGTTTCTAAGTTGTATCTCTTGTAGACAGCATATTAATGGGTCCCGTTTTTTATCCATTCTGTCACTCTCTGTCTCTTTATGGGGGCATTTAGGCCATTTACATTCAGTGTAATTATTGATAGGTGTGAGTTTATTGCTGTCATTTTGTAGTGATTTTTTTGTGGTGCTGACGTTTTCTTTGTTCTTCTTACTCTCCTGTGCTGAATTCCTTTTGTTTGTGGATTTTTTTCAAGTCTTTTGTTTTTGTAGATTTTTTTTCTTCTTTTTTTTTTTTTTTACTGAGACTTTATGTTTTTCTTCTTTATTTTGATGAGTAGGTTTGTTAACTTTCTTTGTGGTTACCTTGAAATTTAGGTTTGAACCAGTCTGTTATCACTTGGTATCACCTTGCCTTCCTCTCCATTAGAAGGTTCTATACCTACACCATTTATTCCCTCTTCTATTGTTCTGATGTTGTTGTCATTTACAGATTAACCTCTCTGGTTCCCTGTTGTAATTCTTTTGGTTTTAGATAGTCCTTGAGAGTTCATTTCCTAGGTTGCTATCTGGCTAGTATGATCTTGTGTCCTAGATTCAGCCTATGGTCTGATGTTGTTTGTTCTCAGACTGAAGGACTCCCTTTAATAATTCTTGTAAGTTTGGTTTGGTTTTTACATAGTCCCTTAATTTCTATTTATCTGGAAATGACCTAACTTCACCATCATATTTGAATGGGAGTTTTGCAGGACATATTATTCTTGGCTGGCAATTTTTTTCTTTCAAGGTTTTATATATGTCATCCTATTGCCTTCTTGCCTGCATGGTTTCTGCCAAATAATCCGAGCTTAGTCTTATTGTTTCTCCTCTTTATGTGACTTTTTGTTTTTCTTGTGCTGCTCTCAGTGTTATTTGTTTGTCTTTGGTTTTAGCGAGTGTGATTATGATATGCCTGGGTGATTTTCTTTTGGAGTCTATCCTATATGGGGTTCGTTGAGCTTCTTGGATGGTCAGCTTTTCGTCTTTCATGATATTGGGGAAGTTTTCTGTCAGCAGTTCTTCAGTAATCCTCTCTGTGTTTTCTGTTTTCTCCCTGTGTTCTGGAACTCTGATCATTCGAAAATTTTTGCTTTTGATTGTATCCCACATAATTCTCAGGGTTTCTTCGTTCTTTTTTCTGATTTTTCCTCAAACAGAGTTGTATCCAAGTGTTTGTCTTCAATTTCGCTGATCCTGTCTTCCATCATTTCAAACCTGCTCCTCAGCCCTTCTATGACACTGTCCATTTCTGAAATCTTGTTGTTTATCTTTTGGATTTCTAATTGTTGTTTTTGTATGATTTCTAGTTGTGAGTTTATTTTGGCATGTTATTCCTGTATTATTTTCCTGAATTCTTCCATTTTTTGTCTTTATTTTCCATGAATTTGCCTATTTTCCCCTCATTTTTGTCTGCTTTTTGCTACAACTCTTGGATAGCTCTGAATATTAGAGATTTGAATTCCCTATCAGGTAGTTCTAATGACTTCTACGGGAATGTCATCTCGTGTTTTATTTTGGATGCCTACTGGAACTATCCTGTCCTGCTTTTGTATATGTTTTGATATTGTCTGCTGTCTTCGGGACATTCAGTGGTTATTGTCCTCATTTATTGATTGTAGCTTTGTTTGTTTCATCCTGCTTTTTGTTTTATTTGCTTATGTCTGAGCAGGAGGGCTGTGCATTCTTTGTTGTTTGCTTGTCTGTGGGCCCGATACTTTCACCTCCTTGTACAGTGGTCAGGGTCAGTCACTTATCTGTGGTGCAGCAGGGCAGGTCCAGCTGAAGGGGAGTTGCTGGGATGGGTTGTTTGTGGGACATACTAGGGGCAACATGGTGGGCTGGGAATCAATGAAGGACAGGTTCTGGTAGGCTGTGCCTATGCTTTTATGGTGTGATGTTCAGCGCATGGTGCAAGTAGGCAGGAAGGAGGGGGGAGATTGTGATGTGTGGAGCTAAGATGGGTATGGGAAAGAGGAGAGAGAAGAGAGAGAAACAGGGGCCCAAAACAAACAAACAAAAGAGGAGTGCTATGGGAGCTTGCTGTTGGAGTGGAGGGATGAAAAACTGAGAAGTGGAGAAAAACAAAAAGGAAAAATAAATAAATAAAAAGGGTAAAAGAAAAAAAAATTAAAATTAGACAGAAAAAGAAAAGAAAAGCCCCAAAGGATCCCACTGGTGCGGCTGTGAAGACTGGGAACGTGGCTCCCAGGCTGAGAAATACAGCCTGGCTAGAAGGGTTAGAGGTGTAACACGGTGCCAGGTGTTCAGGAGACAGGAAGAAAAGGTAAGTATAGAGAGACGAGAAACTAAGAAATGAAGAAAGACGAAAAGGAAAAAAGAAAAGAAAAGAAAACAAAACAAAACAAAAAACAAGAAAAAAGAAATGTCCCCGGGGATCCCACCATGTGACTGCACAGATTGAGGAAGTAGCTCCCAAGCTATGCAGTACAGCCAGGCTAGAAGGGGCTTCCAAGCCGAGAGAAGAAAACAAATAAAGAACACAGAACAAATCAAAACAAACAAACAGAAAAAGCCCCGGGGATACCACCAGCATGGTGGTGCAGGCCAGGAAGCAGTTCCACAGTCAAGCAGCATTTCACAGCCTTTCAAGAAGAAGCAAAGATGGCACACGGAGCCAGGTATTTCAGAGAAAGGAGGGGGAAGTGGTGAGAAATATGGAAAAAAATCAAAAGAAGCAGGAAAAAACACCAGCAACAAACAAATGGCACTCAGGAAGCCGGCCGGTATGGACGGGTGGAATACAAGCGGCACAGGGCTGAAGCCGGTGCCTCCCAGCCAAGAGACTGTGGCTGCAGGAAGCAGAGGAGGCTGAGAGAGGGTGAAGAAGGGTGGGGGGTGGGAAAACATATATCACTGGTGTCATGGATTGAATTGTGTTCCCCCAAAATATCTGTCAACTTAGCTAGGCCATGGTACCCAGTATTGTATAATTGTCTACCATTTTATCATCTGATTTGATTTCCCTGTGTGTTGTAAATGCTATCACTATGATGTAATAAGATGGATTAGTGGCAGTTATATTGATGAGGTCTACAATATTAGATAGTGTCTTAAGCCAATCTCTTTTGAGATAGAGAGAAGTGAGCAGAGAGATAGGGGGACCTCACACCACCAATAAAGCAGTGCCGGGAGCACAGCGTGTCCTTAGGACCTGAGGTTCCTGTGCAGAGAAGCTCCCAGACTAAGGGAAGATTGATGACACAGACCTTCCTCCAGAGCTGACAGAGAAAGCTTTCCTCTGGAGCTGACAGCCTGAATTTGGATTTGTAACCTACTAGACTGTGAGAGAATAAACTTCTCTTTGTTAAAGCCATCCACTTTTGGTATTTCTGTTATAGCAGCACTAGATGACTAAGACACCTGGTTACCGGTTGTTCTGTCTCCTGCTGGGAGTTCCATGAAGCTGCTTTCCGAGTACTCCCTGTTCGCTGATCTCTGACAGGAATCCAAGATGGCGAATCTGTGCTGTGTTAGCTGATAGGAGACCTTTGCACATATCTCTCCTTGCTGTCTGTTCTCTGTCAAGTTTCTTATTCCATTTGGTACTTGGCTGAGTTCTTTATCTCTTCATTTGAGGCTTAGGGTTCCAGGATTGAGGTTTGTCTCTGTTTGACTTAGTTTTTTGGGTCTTTGCTGTGGAGGGGTGGTGTGATGCTTCTGTCTATGGCACCATGTTGCCCGGAAATCCTCTTTCATGTCTTTTTAATGACCTCTTGCCGTCTTCATGTATGATTTCCTTTATGTCATTCCACAACTTGTCTGGTCTTTGGTCATTAGTGTTCAATGAGTCAAATCTATTCTTGAGATGGTATCTAAATTCAGATGGGATATACTCAAAGTCATACTTTGGCTCTTGTGGAATTGTTCTGATTTTCTTCAGCTTCCACTTGAACTTGCATATGTGCAATTGATGGTCTGTTCCGCAGTTGCCTCTGGCCTTGTTCTGACTGATGATATTGAGCTTTTCCATCATCTCCTTCCAAAGATGTAGTCAATTTGATTCCTGTGCATTCCATCCAGTGAGGTCCACGTGTATAGTCATCGTTTATGTGTTGAAAAAAGGTATTTGCAATAAAGAAGTTGTTGGTCTTGCAAAATTCTATCCTGCGATCACCGGCATCTTTTCCATCATCAAGGCCATAATTTCCAACTATTGATTCTTCTTCTTTGTTTCCAACTTTTGCATTCCAATCACCAGTAACTATCAATGCATCCTGATTGCATGTTCGATCAATTTCAGACTGCAGAAGCTGGTAAAAATCTTCAGTTTCTTCATCTTTCGCATTAATGGTTGTTGCATAAATTTGAATAATAGTCGTATTAACTGGTCTTCCTTGTAGAGGTATGGATCCTATCACTGACAGCGTTGTACTTAAGAATAGATCTCAAAATGTTCTTTTTGATGATGAATGTGTTGCCATTTCTCTTGAAGTTATCATTCCCAGCATAGTAGACCATATGATGGTCTGATTCATAATGACCACTACCAATCCATTTTAGCTCACTACTGACTAGGATATTGATATTTCTGTGTTCCATTTCATTTTTGATGATTTCCAATTTTCCTAGGTTCATAGTTCATACAGTCCACGTTCCAATTATTAATGTATGTTTGCAGTGGTTTCTTCTCATTTTGAGTCATGCCACATCAGCAAATGAAGGTCCTGAAAGCTTGACTCCATCCACGTCATTAAGGTCGACTCTACTTTGAGGAGGCAGCTCTTCCCCGGTCACCTTTTGAGTGCCTTCCAACCTGAGGGGCTCATCTTTTGGTACTATGTCAAACAATGTTCCACTGCTATTCGTAAGGTTTTCACTGGCTAATTGTTTTCAGAAGTAGACTGCCAGGTCCTTCTTCCCAGTCTGTCTTAGTCTGGAGCTCAGCTGAAACCTGTCCACCATGGGTGACCCTGCTGGCAGTTGAATACCAATGGCATAGATTCCAGCATCACAGCAACATGCAAGCTCCCACAGTATGACAAACTACAGACGCGTGGGGGTATTACTGTGTCTGTAGCAGAATTTTCTGGTTTTAACCTGAGAATGAAACCTATTTTAAGAAATCATACCAGTATTTCCAACTTTTTAATATTTTAAAATCATTTAATTGTTTTTTTCTTGGTAGGGGAAGGGAGATTGTGGGTAAGTTTGGACACCAGTTTTCATGTGGCCATGTTTCTTAATTGACACTTCCTTTGTTTTGATGGTGAATGGTGGGAGTGGCAGGAAGTGTTCCAATATTTTTTAACTATTTGTTTTTGTATGATTTCAGAATTTACAGTTGTCATTTCAGACTTACAATTCTTCCATCTTTCTTTATGTTCATGACTGTGTCATTTTTAATGAGTGAAGGCCAGTTATTTTATAGAATGTTCCTCAGTTTGGGTTTGTCTGATATTTCCTCATAATTAGATTCTGGTTATACATTTATGGCAGGAGCACCGCAGAGTGATGTTATGTTCTTCTCTGTTCATCATATTAGGAGCTACATAATATGGATTGACTTGTATTATTTGGTTAAGATAGTGTCTAATATGATAAAGATATTATTTTTCCATTTGTGATTAGTAAGTATTGAATGGGGAAATGCATTAATACTATGTAATTAAACACATATTCCCCATCAAACTTGCACCCTCCCTGTAAGCAACCACTGATAATTTTTGCCTGAGTCAGTTATTGCTGATGGTTTCTAAATGAAGATTTTCTGTTTGTATCACTATTTATGCATTTACAAGTTTGTATTCTACTGTAGGAAGATCTTTTCCTTCTTATTTATATCAACATGAATTCATGTATTCTTATTTTATTCTGTGTTCCCATCTGTTACTATTATTATTTATTTTGATGCTTTAATTATCCAATATTTGGCTAATGGGATCTCCTAAATCTGACTCTGTGTCCAGTATCATCCTTTTATTTTTTTATTTTTACTTACAGGTACATATTTTTCTTGTTAATGTAATACATTTATTTTTGTAGACAATTTTCAAAACTAATTTAAAAAGTAGAGAGGATATAAAAATATATATAATCACATTGTCTTCTGTAGATTGATGTATTCCCTTTCGGTCTTTTCTTTCATTGCATTTTAAATATAGTAAGAATAGAACTATAGATAGAGGACTTCATCTCAGTTTTTTTTTTTTTTTGAACCTGTTATTGAATTGCAATAATTTTCCTGAACTTTAAGAACTCTTTGGAAACAGTGTGTTTTACACTGTGTGTGGCCACATGTGACCCAGATGTGACGATGCTGCCTTGAGGCCAACCTGCTGCTTCTGCTTTTAAATAGTGTAGCCCACCCCCCTCCAAAAGAAAACTCCAATTCTCTGTCTCTTCCTATCTTCCACACTCAGATATTTTTTTCTCCTCTCTTCTTTTTGAGCACACTCCTTGCATATTCTCTTGTAGAGCATTTGAGGATCCAACAAAAAAACTGGAGTGTTGGAAGCACAGAGAGTAGAGAGAACAGTGGCCCAGATATGAGGTAGAGCACTATCCTCCTGCTGGGGATAGAGCAGTAGGGGGAGAGAGGCAATGAATAAATGAAAAATAAATAGATAATAATGTCAGGTGGTAAGAAATGCTATAATGGTGAGAAATTTCTATGAAGAAGAAAGTGTGTAGGATGGAAAGAGTGGTTGGTAGGTAGCTGCTATGTTGGATAAGTGGGCAAGGAAGGCATTTCTGATGAGGCAGTACTTGAGTAAAGACCTGAATGTTTTGCAGATGAGAAACTGAAGCTCAGAGAGGTAAAACATCTTCCCCAAAGTTACAAGGCAGAGTCAGGATTAAATTAATTCCTTTGATTCAAAAGCCCACTGTTAATGGTACCTCCCTCCCTAGGGAGTATACCTCAACGTTCTTAGTAAGTGGGATTCCTGACTTATGTTAACAGGGTTTGTCTATCTACCCCTATCCCTTGTATCAAAGCATTTTTAAGTAGTAAAACTTTTGCAAGAGATTTTTCTGTGTTTCAATTTCAGTGGTGGTAGGGACAGAAGATTTGCTTTAAGGAGGTGTTGAGGATTGTTTTGGAACTCAGTCATTCTTGGGCTCTAACATCTAAAATGTACAGTTTTTTATGTCTTTAAGGTCTATCCATAAAGGCGACCTCTTCCTTGAAAAAGCTGGATCTTCTCGAAAGAGTCGGCCTGGGATAAATACAGAGGCCCAGGCTTCAAAATCCTCACTGGAAAAAACCTCATTTATTGAGACAAAGCCTTCTAAGAGTGTCTCAGAAATTCAGACCTGAGAATTGAAAGGTTCAGGGCTGACCTGGTCTGCAATGTCTTTGGTTTTGGAGGACCAGAATATAAAGGCTCGGGCCTGGGAGACCCAGGCTTGGGAGGCCCAGTCCAGGGACAGACAGCACAAGAAAGCCCCTCTGTTGGAGATGGAGGCTGTCTCAATTCCGAAACACAGTACCTCAGCTCTGCAGGTACAGGTGACAAAGAAGAAACAGAATGAAGACCGTACACGTCTACTCTGGTCCAACAAGGCTGAGTACCTCCTGGCCCAGGTGGGCTACTCTGTGGCGTCACTCAATCTGTGGAGCTTTCCCAACCTGTGGCTCCAAAACGGAGGTATTAATGCTGGGGACCAGTACTCATGGGTCCACAAGGAGATAGTAGGCTAGAGGCCTGTCCATGTTCCAACTCTTAAGACCTCTGAGAAATGTCAAGGCTGGAGACTTGGTACTCTGAGCAGAACAGGAGCCAGGTGCCTGAACACTTAGGATCAAGAGAGGGTGGAGGTGCAGGGTAGCTGAACACTTACATTAATGAGGTGGTGGGGCTGGAAGCCTAAGTCAGGGGTGGGTGTGAAAAATAGGAATATATGTCTTCTAGGAGTTGGGGGCCATGGGACTGGACACCTGGAATTGTGAGGGATGTGGAAGCAGTTGAGCTCTGACACTTGTGGCCCTGAGGGAGGTCTTTGGTGGGAAACATGTTTTCCTGGACCCCTGAGAAGTCCAGGCTCTGAAAGGCCAGATGGTTCTCAGAATGCTTTCCTGAATCCCCTACACAGGCATTTTTCTCATCATCTACATCCTCGTGCTGCTCTTGATTGGAGTTCCTCTTCTCTTCATGGAGATGGCATCTGGTCAGAGGTTGCATGAGGGCAGCCTTGGTATATGGAAGCACACCAGCTCCTGGATGACTGGTTTGGGTTATACCAGCTTCATGGTAAGCAGCTCTGAGCCACCCAGGCCTGCCCTTTACACCTAACCTTATCACAACCCTTCTCCTGGAATGGGTCCTGTGACTTTTCTTTCATGGGTCTCAGGTCCCTTCAGTTCCCCCATCCTCTGTCAAATACCCTCCTTTTTCCTGCCCACTCTATTCCTCCCCAGCTACCTCCTCCTTGGCCTCCAGGTGTGCTTCATTGAGGGCTTAGTCTTCAGTTTGGTCAATTGCTGGAGCCTCCTCTATTTGAGCCAGTCCTTCCAGTTTCCTGTTCCATGGGAGACATGTCCCTTAGTGAAGAACTCCAGTGAATTTGGTAAGAAGGAAGAGAAAGAGGTGGAGAAGGGGGAAACTGAGAGGTAGAAGGGAATTGGGAGGAGAAGGAGGGGGTGTGGAGGGGTAAGGACGAGGGAGACAGTAGAAGGAAGAAGAAATGGGAGGTGGAAAGAAGAGAAAAGGTAGTGAAGGGAATAAAGAAAACGGGGTGGGGGGATCACCCTGTTTAGCAGGTATGTTCAAAGCCAGGTATCTCTAGATGCTGAGTGTGCACGGACGACACCCTCCATGTACTTCTGGTACCGGAAGACCTTGAATGCCTCAGACACAATTGAGGATGGTGGGCTATTAATCACCAGTGTGAGCCTGTCTCTCTTTCTGATCTGGTTTCTTATTGGTCTTATCATGATCAATGGGTGCAAGTCCACTGGGAAGGTGAGCCTCCACTTTTTTTTAACTTGGCATTTTCAGATGCTCTGGCCCTCACCTGATTCTGTTAGCCATTGATCTCCTAATTTTTCATTACCTCTGGCCTTTTACTCACACTAGCCCCAACCCCTGCTGAAAGCTGTCTGCTAACTTCTACCAAATTCTGACTCAGAACTTTTGATTCCTGCTGACTGCTGACCCCTACTAATATATGGTTGCTAATGTGTCCCACTCTCAATTTAGGCATTGTATGTGTTGGTGCCACTTCCCTATCTCATCACCTTGTGTTTCCTCATTCGAAGTCCACTGCTGGAAGGTGCATCATTTGGCCTTCAATATATGTTGGTTTTCAAGGAGGTATCCTTCCCTACTCCTCCATCAACCCTTGAGAGACACCATAGCTGCCTATTCTTAGGGCCTCCTTTCCTCACTATTCATTATCTCCCTCTGTGTCCCCTGCCCTGTACATTTCTGTTCTAGTTTTCTTCTCCTTCATTTATATCTTCCCTTATACTCGTCTTCTCCCTTTTAGATATCGATTGAGGACTCCATACGTATTTTTTTCCAAGTAGGGATGCACCTTTTGTTTTCCCTGGGCCTAGGCCTTGGCATCATTGCCTCCTTCGCAACATACATGCCCTCATCCAACAATTGTCTTGTTGATGCCTTTGTCGTGGCTCTGGTCGACCTGGGCACCTCACTGCTTGCCACACCAGTCATCTGCTCTGTCATGGGCTTCTGGGCCACAGTCATCGCGCATCGCTGCAGTGAGAAGTAAGGCCAGCCCCTTTGTTGTGGATCTTAGCTTCAGGCAACTATAAGACCCAGACACCCTAGCCATAAAGGTGCTGGAAAGACCCACATTCACACATCCCAACTTCAGGTGCATTTGCAAGCGTCTACTCTCCCTTTGGTAGTGGTTAAGTGCTAAGGCTGCTAACCAAAAGGTCGGCAGTTCAAATCTACTAGGCACTCTTTGGAAACTCTATGTGGCAATTCTACTCTATCCTATATGGTTGCTATGAGTGAGAATCAACTTGACGGCAACAAGTTTGGGTTTTTTTTGTTACTCCTCCCTTAGCCAAAATAGGGAAAAATAGAATCCCCTGTCATATATTATCGTTTTCAGAGCCCTTTCTAACCCTAGAAATCTGCAAACTCTGAAATGTCTGAGTAGCCACCTCATAAAATCACCAGAGATGGGCCAAAGGTAGAAAACATTCAAGGTTACCTTAGTCCTAGACAGACAGCAAGTTAGGATCTAAGACCATATTTCTATGGAGAACCTTTCAAGGCCCTTCACCTCCTAAATGCCCCATTCTTAAGTGTTGACTCCTAAATTTTGATGTTCCTGTCAATCTAGTGTATTTAAACCCCAAAAGGACCCTCAGTACTAGAGCCTTTACCATATGTTCATCTCTAATTTGTATTATTTAGGCATTAATTTCAAAAGCATTCATCACACATTTAGAAAATATCCTTTATGTACCACAGAGATTTGGACAGATGAATCAGACCACAGTCCTTGCCTTCATTGACTTTTCTGCTTTGGATGGGAGGAGGGGAGAGGAAAAAGGATGCAAACAGGAAGGATGACATCTGGGAGGTGTCTTCATTACAGAGCTTCCATGTCCCCAGGAGATATGCTTACCCTCCCAAGAGCAGAACTTACACACTGTCTCCAACTTGGCAGCTCCAGTGAACCTCTGTCTTCCAAGGCCTTTATTGTCCTCACCACCTGGCCTCATGAGGCTTAGTAGCATTGGGCCCCCTGTTTATCCCTCTTTGTTGAGTTGGACCCCACTTATTGGCCTCAGGTGTTGTCCTGCTCTCAGGAACCAGGACCAAAAGACCAGATTGTTTACTGCAAAGGGGTTCCACACCTCACAAGTGTAAAGTACTATAAAGTAAATACCACTCAGGTTAAGAACTAGAAAGTACCCTAGAAGGTCTCCATGAATCCCTTTCTAATCATAACTTCTTTTCTCCCTCCTAGAGGTAAACACTACCCTGACTTTTATGATAATTATTTCTTTTTCTTAATATTTTTATCATCAGTGAATGCATATCTAAGCAATATATTTTAATTTGTCCATTCATATGAAGCAATATAGTTTAGTAGGAAGAAAGGCCTAGCGATCTACTTTTGAAAAATCAGCCATTGTAAACTCTATGGAGCACAGTTCTACTCTGACACACATGATAACCATGAATTGGAATCAGGTTGACGGCAACTAGTTTTGGTTTTATAGTTTAGTATGTCCCTTTTTATAGTTTAATTTGGTCATTTATATATAAATTCTCTTCGTATTCTTTTGTTTCACTTCTTTCATTCGGCATATATTTGTAAGATTCATCCACATTAATGTGTGTAGCTTTAGTTTGTGACTTTTTTAATGCTGTTTAATGTTCCAGTATATGAATGGATCACAATTGATGTCTCCATTAGTTATTGATGGACATTTGGAGTCTTCCCAGTTTTGGGCTTTTACAAGCAATGCTACTCTAAACATTTTTATAAATGTTCCTGATAAGGACCTTCCTACCCATCCACTCTGGTCCAACAAGGTTGAGTACATCCTAGCTACTCTGTGAGGACAGTCAATCTCTGACACTTTTCCAGTCTGTTGTTCCCAATATATGCGCACACTTTTCTAGAGTATATACCTGTGAGCTGCCTCTTCAAAGTAGAGTGGACCTTAATGACGTGGATGGAGTAAAGCTTTTGGGACCTTCATTTGCTGATGTGGCACGACCCAAAATGAGAAGAAACAGCTGCGAACATCCATCAATAATTGTGTATGCTGAGCAAATAATCCAAGAAGCTGGACTATATGAAGAAGAACTTGGCATTAGGATTGGAGGAAGACTCATTAACAACCTACGATACGCAGATGACATACCTTGCTTGCTGAGCGTGAGGAGGACTTGAAGCACTTACTGATAAAGATCAAAGACTATAGTTTCAGTATGGATTACACCTCAACATAAAATAAACAAAAATCTTCACAACTGGACCAATAAGCAGCATCATGATAAATGGAGAAAATACTGAAATTGTCAAAGATTTCATTTTACTTGTGTCCACAATGAAAGCCCATGGAAGCAGCAGTCAAGAAATCAAATGACATAGTGCATTGGGCAAATCTACTGCAAAAAACCTCTTTAAATTATTAAAACGTAAAGATGTCACCTTGAGGACTGTCTTAGTTATCTAGTGCTGCTGTAACAAATACCACAAGTGGATGGCTTTAACAAACAAAAATTTATTCTCTCACAGTTTAGGAGGCTAGGAGTTCTAATTCAGGGCACCAGCTCCAGGGGAAGGCTTTCTCTCTCTGTTGGCTGTGGGGAAAGGTCCTTGTCATCAATCTTCCCCTGGTCTAGGAGCTTCTCAGCACAGGTCCAAAGATCACACTCTGCTCCTGGCTTTTTTTGCTTGGTAGTAATGAGGTCCCTCTCTCTCTGCTCACTTCTCTCTTACATCTCAAAAGAGATTAACTCAAGATACAGCCTAATCCTGTAGATTGTGCCCTGCCTCATTAACATAAGTGCCTGTAATCCTGCTGCATTAACATCATAGTAGTTAGGATTTATAACACATAGGATAATTACCTCAGATCACAAAATAGGGGACAACCATACAATACTGGGAATCATGGCCTATCCAAATTGACACACATTTTTTTGGGGACACAATTCAATCCATAACAAGGACTAAGGTGCGCTGACCCAAGCCATTGTATTTTCAATCGCCTCATATGCATGTGAAAGCTGGAAAATAAATAAGGAAGATCAAAGAATTAATGCCTTTGAATTATGGTGTTGGTGGAGAATACTGTATATGGACTGCCAGAAGAACTAACCAATGTGTCTTAGAAGTCCAGCCAAAATGCTTCTTAGAAGCGAGAATGGCAAGACTTCGTCCCATGTACTTTGAACATGTTATCAGGAGGGACTAGTCCCTGAAACGATGGGCTCAAGCATAGCAAAGATTGTGAAAATACTGTAGGACTGGGCAGTGTTTCGTTCTGTTGTACATGGGGTCGCTATGAGTTGGAACCAACTCCAGGGCACCTAACAACACCATTTCTTGTAAACACTTGGATTGTCAGATTTTTACTAATTTGGAGGAAGCGTAATAGTATGTCATTGTGGTTTTAATTGGCATGTCTCCAGTTTTTAATAAGATTAAGTATGTTTTTATATACTTATTGGCCATTGGGTTTCCTCTTTAGTGAATTGCATGGTTGGGTGTTTTGCCCATTTTTCTACTGGACTTTCTTTTTCTTTGGAGTTTGTCATGGATTAAATTGTGTCCCCCAAAAAACGTGTGCAGCAACTTAGCTAGGTCATGATTCCCAGTATTGTATGATTGTGTTATCTGATGTGATTTCCTTATGTGTTGTAAACTCTACCACTATGATGAGATTATATGTGACCTCCTCATGTGTTGTAAATTCTATCACTGTGATGAGGTTATACTGATGAGGTAGACAAGATTAGTGTCTTAATGCAATCTCCTGAGATATAAAAGAGAGAAGCGAGCAGAGACACATGGGAACCTCATACCACCAAGAAAGCAGTGCCAGGAGCAGAGCGTGTCCTTTGGACCTGAGGTTCCTGCGCAGAGAAGCTCCCAGACCAAAGGAAGACTGAGGACATGGACTTTCCTCCAGAGCCAACAGAGAAAGTGTTCCCCTGGAGCGGATGCCCTGAATTTGGACTTGTAGCCTACTGGACTGTGAGAGAATAAACTTCTCTTTGCTAAATCTGTCCACTTGTGATATTTCTGTTAGAACAGCACAGATGACCGAGACAGAGTTCTTTATATGTTCCAGATACTAGTCTTTTGTTAAAATATGTTAGAATCTTTTCTCTCACTTTGTGGATTGCCTTTTCAATCTCTTAATGCTGTCTTCTTTCGGGCAACTTTTTATTTTGATATGATTTCAAATGCATAGAAAAGTTGCAAAAATTTTATCAGGAAAAATTCCCCAGATTTATTAGTTGTTTATATTTAATCCCATTTTTCATGTGCTATCTGTGTATACATGTATCCAACATGTTTTTGGAGCCATATGAGAATAATTTGTAGAAATCTTGCTACTTTACTTGTAAATGCTCCAGTTTGTATTTCCTAAGGATAAGGACATTCTCCTATGTAACCATAACACAATTATCAAATTAAGGAAATTTAACATTGATTTAATATCTAATCCACAATCTATATGCAAATTTTGTGAAATACTTTCTCAATTGGAAATCTATACCACTGCAAAAAGAAACCTAGTAACCCGTGTTCAATATTTCTTTTTAAAATATATATATATTTAATTAAATTAATTAATTTATTTTTTATTGTACTTCAGATGAAGGTTGACAGAGCAGACTAGCTTCTCATTACACAATTAGTACACATACTGTTTTGTGACATTGGTTGCCAACCCCACGACATGTAAACACTCTCCCCTTCTTGATCTTGGATTCCCTATTACCACCTTTCCTGTCCACTCCTGCCTTCTAGTCCTTACCCCTGGGCTGGAGTGCCCCTTTAGTCTTGTTTTGTTTTATGGGCCTATCTAACAGGGTTCAATATTTCTTGACAATTTTTTTGTTTTCATCCTGAGTTTTGCAGTCAAAATGCTGAGTTCAAAAATGACTGGGTTTAGCACCTTTTTCCTCCTTCACTGTGGTTATGTTTTTCACTTGAATTAGAATCAAGTTCATTTGTTTCTGTTTGTATGACATTTTAGGGTCCTTACCCCAACATGATTTGATTTTTTTTTTTTTTTGAGTTTGTAAAGCATTCACATGGTTTGAAAACACAAACTATACAAAAAGATACTGAAAGAAATATCACTTCCTTTACCATCGCTTCAGCCCAATTCCTGCCCACCTCCTGTAAGTAATAAATCATTATTTTTTGGATTACCCTTCCTCTGTTTGCAAAAATAAGCAAAAAGATGTATTTTTTTTCTTATTTGACCTTCTTTCTTACACATAAGCTAGCATGCTACATATACTCTTCTGGGTTTTTCACTTTTTTTCATTAACAGAATATCCTGGCTATCACTCACTATCAATTCATAGAGACTTCCTCATCTTTAATAGCTTCATAATATTTCATTACATGGAGTATATATGGTACTAATACCATAGTTTATTCAACCAGTCTCATATGTATAGGAATGATGGTGTTTCCAATATGTTACAGTTACAAACAACGTGCATTTAATAATCTTGCACTTATTTATTTTTGTAATGTTGGAGGTATATTTTCAGGAAAAATTTCCAGAATTGCTGGGTTAAAAAGATGAGTGCATAAGCATAAGTAGTTTTGTTAGCTCTATCCAAGATCCCTTCCATAAGATTGTTTCAGGTTGCATTTCCACCAGAAATGTCTGAGAGTGCCTGCTGCTTCATAGCCTGGCCAGAAAAATGGGTTGTCAAAATTTTCTATTTTTGTCTTTTGATAAATGAGTAAGAGTATATTAATGTAAATCTTTTCATATATGTAAGGTCTTTTTATTGTAGTAAAATATATGTAACGTAGAATTTGCCATTTTAATCATTTGTAAATGTACAAGTCAGTGGCATTAATTATATTCACAATGTTGTCTAATCATAATCACTATGTATTTCCAAAACCTTTCATCACCCCAAGCAGAAATTTTGCCCCCATTAAGCAATAAATCCTCCTTCTCCCTTCTTCCAGCACTGGCAACCTCTAATCTCCTTTATGTGTTTGTGAATTTACCTGTTCTAGACATTTCACATAAGTAGAATCATACAATGTTTATCTTTGTGTGTCTAACTTATTTCACTTAACGTAATGTTTTCTAGGTTTATTCATGTTATATCATGTATCAGAACTTCATTCCTTTTTATGGCTAATAGTATTCCATTGCATGTATATACTACATTTTATTTATCCATTCATCTGTTGATGAATACTTAGGTTGTTTCTACCTTTTGGCTATTGTGAATAATGTTGCTATGAACATGCTTGTATAAGTATCTGTTTGAGTCCCTGCTTCAAGTCTTTTGGATAGATACCTAGGAGTGGAATTGCTGAGTCACTTGGTTATGCTTAACTTTCTGAGGAACAGCCAAAGTGTTTTCCATAGTGGCTGCACCCTTTTACATTCCCACCAGCACTGTACAAGGGTTTCAATTTCTCTACATTGTCAATATTTTCTGTTTTGTAAAGAATCTTTACTGTAGTCATTGCAGTAGACGTGAAATGGTATCTCTTTGTGCTATGGATTTATATTTCCCTAATGACTAATGATGTTGAGCATCTTTTCATGTGTTTGTGGACCCTGTGTATATCTTCTGTGGAGAAATGTCTATTCAAATTCTCTGCCCATTTTTTTTTTATTAATTGTCTTTTTGTTGTAGAGTTGTAGCAATACATAATATAATCTGAATATTAAACCCTTATCAGGTATATGATTTGCAAATGTTTTTTCCCATTCTGGGGGTTGTCTTTTAACTCTCTTGATAATGTCCTTTGATGCACAAAAGTTTTTAATTTTAATGATATCCGATTTTTCTATTTTTTTCTCTTGTTACCTGTGCTTTGGTGTTGTATTTAAGAAACCACTGCCAAATCCAAATCATGAAAATTATTCCCTAAGCTTTCTTCTAAGAGTTTTATAAAGTTAGGTCTTTGATCCATTTTCAGTTAGCTTTTGTATATGGTATAAGGTAAAGATCCAGTTCATCCTTTTGCATGTGGGTATCAGTTTTTCCAGCACCGTATATAGTGTTTCATTTTATTTCAATTCAAAATAATATGTAATTTTCCTGTGGTTTCTTCTTTGGCCCTTGAGTTTTTAGATATTTTTATAGTTTCTAGTATTTTGATTTCACCAGCATTTTTGTTGTTATTGCCAATGATTTAAAATTCAATTCCATTGTGGTCAGAGAACATACTTTGTATGATTGCAATCCTTTTATTTTATTGAGACTTGTCTTATGGTTCACCATATGGTCTGTCTTGGAGAATATTCCATGTGCACTTTAAAATAGTGTCTTCTTCTATTGTTGGATGGAATGTCCTATAAATGTCAATTAGGTCAAGTTGGTTGATACTGTTGTTCAAGTTTATGTGTCTGCTTTTTCTATCAATTACTGAAAAAAGAGTTGAAGTCTCTAGCTTTAAGTGTCTATTTGTCTTTTTCAATTGGATTGGGTGCAAGTCTCTGGTTCATTTTTATACTGAAGGTGTAGCTTTTTGAAGTGCAGGCCTTCTATTCGGGTCCTCACTTTGGTCAGGCTCAGGTATTTTATATCTGGCTCCCATGCCCTCCTTTTACATCTGAAAGGTCATGAAATTGGAAACTGAAGGTACAGTTTGCTGAATATGGCATGCACCTTTTGGGCAAAGTGGCTTTGGAAGTTCCCTTTCGCCACTTTGTTGTCTGTACTTTGATTTTTGTCTGATAATTCTTCATTATCTTGTCAGCAGTTTTATTCTTTTAAGAAGATTAAAATATTTTCCAGACTTTTAATTACTTTCCAGTGAGGAGGTTGGTCCAGATATCTAACTTGCCTATTGCCAGATAAGCATATAATATCTTATATTCTAAAATGTGATCAAACTCTACTTATTTTTCTGCAGCTAGCATTTTGATCTTATCAGTAAATATTGACAAGCTTACCACTGCAGTTATTATAGCACAATTAGCTGAATTTTTAAAGATTTGTATTAGTTAGCCAAATGAAGAGTGGTGGTGGGGATGGAGTACATATTAGGCATTAGAGAGTATGGCAGGCCCTGAAACTGAGTCTGGCCAGATCATGGAATGCAAAGTGATCATGGGGGAAGATGAGGCTCCAGAGTTCAGCAGGGCTCAGATCAAAAAGTCCAAGAAACAGTTTCTCTCACATAGCACAACTCCATGGGAGCACTATGTGTGCATTGTAGTCTAAGTTAATGATGTTACCTGGCATTCTATAATTTGAAACTTAGAAGGCTGACTTTTATCCACTTGTCTAAGAAGGGAGGGTGGAAGAAGGTAGATGGTGAATAAAAGTCCCCATTACTAGAGCAGGGATCCCAGAGTCCCCAAGGAGACTATAGAAAAGACTTTTCTTGGGGTCCTCCATGGTCATAAATGCTTCAGACTCACACAAACAAATTCATGGCCCTGAAGGTGGGTACCTTCTAGATTTCATTGCAGATTCTATCTTACCCAGATCAGTAATGCTAAGCTAGTGATATCCTTTTTCATCCAGAAGATAAGGAAAAAGGAGTCAGTCTCTTAAGGGGCCAAATGGTTTGATGCTCTTATCCTCAGGAATGTTGAAATACTTATGAATCTGGTATCCTTGGGGAAACTGCCTCCTGAGGCCCAGCCCCCTGAAAACGTGCTTGGTAATAATGCAGCCTCCGCGTTCACCAGTTGGCTCGACAGCCTTCCCCATTCTATCAAGAAGATGGTCCTCAGCAAGGTGTCTGACTGCAAAATACAGAATCAGCTTTTGAAGGTCAGTAGCAGTAGCCAAGGGGGTGGGGCTAGAGTTCCTCAGAGTTTCCTATACAACAGAAACTTCAGCTTTAATTAACACAAGAAAACATTTCAGAAGCACCACAATAACCTGCAGTCCTGGTAGTGCAAATAGCTATGGTTTGCAGAATGCCCTTCCATGGATAATGCTAGGTATATTGGTTTTCCATGTCAGAGGGCCATCTTGGAGAACTGATTTTCTCAATGACTTGGGGCTTCCAGGGAGTTTTCCAGGAAAGATAGAATGTATCTTTTTGTGTATTCTTCTGCACTTTGTCCCTTTACAGGTTAAGGAGGGCCCAAGATTTGCATTCCTGCTGTTCATTGAAGCAATGTCATTCATTCCTGGGTCTGCCTACTGGTCCATCCTCTTCTTCCTGATGTATCTGTCCTTGGGGCTGACTTCTATGGTAGGGATCATGCAGGGCATCATTACCCCACTTCAGGACAGCTTCTCTTTCTTCAGGAAACATCCAAAGCTGCTCATAGGTATTCTGACCTGTAATCCTACTCTCCCCAAAAGCCCTGATTCCACTAAAATTCTTACCCAGCCCTGGTCTATGACCTCTGCTTAGCCCTTGTGACCCATGCAGACCTCTGACTTTGGTCTAAAACCAATGTTTTCTCCAGTGAATGTCTCTGTGCTCATGTTCCTGTGCAGCCTCTTCTTCGCTCGACCTTCAGGCTACTACTTCTTCAGACTGCTGAATGACTACTGGATAATCCTTCCCATCGTCCTCCTCACCACTTTTGAAAACGTGACTATAGCCTGGGTCTATGGGGCCAAGAGGTGATGTCCTGGGTCTAGGTTTTAACACAGCTTGGGACTACAGGGAAGGTTAACCCCTTTCTTGTTGTTTCTACTGTAACACAACTAGAGTGACATAGACCCTTGACTTCAGGGTCTTCTGGGAAACCTTTGTGTTCATTCATTCATTTAACATATTTACTGAGTGCTTAATATACGCGAAGCACTGTTTTAGTCACTAAGAATGCAACATTAAATAAAACAAGCATCCCTGCCCTCGTGGGTCTTACATTCTAGTGGTGGAGATTGACAATAACCAAATGAAAAATAAAAACAATGCCAGGTGGTCGTAAGTGACAGGAGGAAATCAAAGGATAAGGTAAGACGATCAAGAGTGGCAGTACATGTGGGTGCTAATTTAGATAAGATTGTAGGGAAAGCCTCCCCGATAAGGTGACATTTGAGCGGACTCTTGAATGAAATGAGGGAGGGACCCATGAGAAGATTTTTGATAAATGGTGCTCCAAGCAGAGGAGACAGCAAATATTGAGGCCCATGCATCATGCTTGGAGTTTTTGAGGAACAAGGAAGTCAGAAAGGCTGAAATAGAGTGAGTGAGGAGAAGAATGTTAGGAGATAAGGCCAGAGAGGTAATGGAGCCAGATCATGTAGGGCCTTGTAAGCTCTTTATGCAGAATGAGAACGGAAGCGCTGGAGGGTTTTGAGTAGGGGTGAGACATTAGATTTATTTATTTTTTTTTAAAAAGGCCTGTGTCTGCTGTGTGGAGAATATAAGGCATCAAGAGTGAAGCAAGGAGAATAGTTGGGAGCTAGTGTAATATTCCAAGTGAGTGCTAACAATGGCTTGGAATTTAGGGATAGAGGTGTAGGCAGAGAGAAGTGGTCCAATTCTATATACATTATGAAGGTAGAGCTGACAGGGAAGAGGGAACAAGATAATCAGGGACTGGGGCATAGAGGAGATAACTGAAATGGAATGATGGGAGAATCCAAATCAAATACAAGGGGCTCCTTGGCCCTGTTTTTTACCAGGCTAGTGTGTGGACATCCAAGTGGTATAATTCAAGGAGGGAAGGCTCAGGAGGTAGCATTTTCAGGTAACAGTGGTTCTTGGAATCAACTTATTCATTTATTAACTCATTCAACAGACATTTCTTGAGACTTTTTCTGTGTCAGGAAAACCTTGTGGTACTGGGATAGGACTCAGTTAGATTTAGTCCTCCTCTGCAATAGCACAAAGTCCAAAGAAGAAGACCTATGTAAACAGAAAATTCCAGTGCAGAGTGGTAGGTCTATAATAGAGGTATCTGGGGCAGTGTAGGGGCACAGATGCTTATATAAGGAAGAATGGAGAGTCAGGGAAGGCATCTTAGAGGAGGGGATGCTTGAGCAGACTCAAGCAGAGAAAGAGAGAGAAAGGGAGAAGCCAAATGACCCTACTTGTATATTTATTGAGGTTGAGAAAGTATACTTAAAAGAGGCTGCATATGTTGGCTTGAAAATGCTAAGCTCTCTGAAGGCAGAGTGTCATTTGTTTGTGTCACTGTTGCTCACTGCTGAACTCAGCTCCTAGAAGAGTCCCTGACACATCATAGACATTCTCACATTCATGAAATGAATGAAATGAATTTAGGCTGTAACCTGAGGGTACTGGGTATCCAAGGACTATTCTTGAGCAGTAGAGGAATGTTTGAAAAGCCTTCTTGGGTTGGATGGAGGACAGACTGACTAGGGAGAAGTGATAAAATAAGGCTTGAGGTGGGGCAGGGGTTTGTATGTAAAATAGATTGTTTGAAAGATGTTAAGGCCAAACTGGCCCTTACCTGAAAGCTGGGTAAGGCCTGACTGGCCTCCCACATTCTTATGGCTCTTCCTCCCAGGTTCCTTGCAGAGATGATGATCCTCATGGGCCGCCGCATCTCTCCCATCTATCGTTTCCTGTTGTGCTGTGTGTGTCCATCTGTGCTGCTAGTCCTGTCTTCTATCTCCCTGATTTACATATATGTGCAGGACTTCATCTACATGGCCTGGGACTCAAGCACCGTGAGCCTCCCCCCTATGTCCCAGAACCCCCTAGGCAGTGGGGACTTGCCCTTTCAATCCACTCTTGGCCTAAGGACCCAGTTATCTCATTCTCTGACTCCCTGAAGGCTCATCAGTTTTCTGACCTGGGTCCCCTGCACCTCCACAGTCCTTCAGAACATAAGAAAGATGTTCTGAACCCCTTTCTTATCTCTCCACAGTCAAAAGAAGTGTCTCGAGAATTCCCATCCTGGGCGCTCAACTTCATAATCATCTTAAGTGTCATTGTCTTCCTACCCATCCTTATATACTTTGTATACTGCCTCATCCATAGGATCCTCTCCAGCTCCATGAACTGGTTGCATCTGTTACATTCTCCAAATCCTAAGGGCCAGCTAAGGCCCAGTAAAGATGTCCATAAGCAGGAAATCCTACAAGGTAATAAAAGAAATTGCTGATCAATTTGTTGTATGATTTCCTAAAAAGTGGCAGTGACTGCATCCATTTGGCTTGACACCACACATCATTCAAAGCTTATCTAACAGGCAATTCTTTACATCAACTTGCAACTGTTGATATCCCTGCACCCAGAATCTCTTTTATTCCCAGAGGTAGGGGCATTTTTTTTGGGGGGAGGGGCTTCATGGAGCCTGGCTCTGTAACCCCCTCCTAGACCCCATCCTTCCTGGTTACCACTGAGATTGTGTTTTCCCCATCCCCTTTGTCAGAACACTGTTGGTGATGACTACCGAACCTGCTTCTTCTGATCTGTCCATGTCCTAGAATGGGACTGGAGGAGTCACGCTGTTGGTCAATAAATCAGTCCACTGGGACCCCAAGCTCTGAGTGTGTGCATACCTTTTTTTTTAAATAAATGTCTGAGGTGTTTGGTCTTTTTCTCACTAAGCATCTATTCTTCCAAGAGCAAAATGTCCAGTTCTGATTTCCTAGCTATTCCTTGCTTTGGCAAATTCCCACACTAGATGATTAGATTTGCCTTATCCAGGGCCTGTCCTTCAGCCAAGTTGGAGAAGACTTGCCAAGGAAATGGTGGCTTCATGAAAGATGGAAAAAACATAAATGTGCTTGCTAATGGGCTATGGCAATCCTGTCATGAATCTAAACATGATTTTTGTAAAAAGGTTGCATCAGTGGTTCCAAGACTGCTTTATGGACTAAGTGCATCTATGAATCGACTAGTTTTGGGGAACTACCATGTTATATTGCTGAGCCAATCAAAGGTCTGCTTGGTAAAAGCCATCACTAGTTTTACCACAGGGCTAAATCAAATGAATTTGCCTTGTAGGTAATAACAGAGTGGATCTCTTGAACTTGTGAGTGGGGTGGCTCTATAACGGAGCTGAAGCCCAATAAGGGATGGGGCCAGCCAGTTATCCACTGAAGCTGTGGGCTGTGGGTAGATGTTGTTGGGATTCCTGAAGATCCAGGGGATGGGTTTTCATTTAATAATGCTCAGACATGCCAGCATTTTGGATTGCTTGGGGTCCATGGGGAGGCTACCCCTGGGTAAGTTTCTGTGAGAAAAGGGAAAGATGACACCCCCAACCATTTGTGTGTCGGACATGAGGGGTGGGTCTGGTAAACGGAAAGAGGGTGGATCCTAAAGTCTTCATACCTCTGAAGTCTCAAGCTCCTCAAGCTCAAAAATAGGAGAGACTGGAATGGACGTGAACCTCCGTGTCCATTGGCTTTTGTACTCTGTTGCTTACTTTGGACATGTTGTTAGGAGGGACCAATACTTGGAGAAGGACGTCATGCTTGGTAAAGTAGAGGGTCAGCAAAAAAGAAGACCCTCAACGAGATGGATTGACTCAGTGCTTGCAACAGTGGGCTCAAACATACCTACTATTATGAGAATCAGGCAGGATAGGGCAACTTTAGTTCCACTTTATACAGCGTCACTATGAGTTGAAGCCGACTCTAAGGCACCTAACAACAATGCCACCTAAATAAATGCTCTGTCTGCTTGAAAACTTGTGCTGTTGAGTCGAGTGAGTTGGGGATTGGAGAGAGAAGGCAGTTGCCTTTTCCCCACGATATATTTTAAGTTACTAGAATATAAGCTTTACTAGCACTGAAGCAGGAATTTTGATGGTTCACTGCTGTATCCAAAGTTCCCAGCCAGTGTCTCATACATGTGTTTGCAAGCCCAAGTAGGTAATAAAATATTTTTTAAATGAATACATTAGATCCAAAGCAAAACTCATTGTTGTTGATTTGATTCCAATTCTCGAGGCGGCCCCAAATGTTAGAGAGTAGAACTGCTCTTTAGGGTTTTCTTGGCTGTAATTTTTATGGAAGCAGTTTGCTAGGTCTTTCTTTTGCGGTGCTGCTGGGTGGGTTTGAACCTCCAATCTTCAGGTTAATAATCCAACACAAACCATTTGTGCACAAGAACCTTTAGATAAGATTCAGAAATCGATATTTTAAATAGTTTCAGTCTATGTGTGAGACTTTTCCACCTCAGATATTATTTCTCTACTTGATTTAAGAAAAAAACCCTATTAATATCTGAAGTGATAAGTTACAAATACACAAAAGATTTTGATTTTCCCCAAGCACTATGACCATCTATGTAGTGTTGACTCTTTTTCGAAACTACCAGACTCTTCCAAATGACCTTGACTCCTGGTCATTTTCATTCATTAAAAAAAATCCACCTAACATCCATTTTAAAACTCTAATCTGATTCAGAGCTTCCCCATTCCTATTTTTGGATAGGCTTGTGGCTCAAGGGACCTGGAGTGGAGCAGAGGTGGTCTGTGATTCTATTCCTTCCTCCCCTTTGACCCATCCCCTCTCCTTTTCCAGCCCATGGTTCCAACCCCAAGTCTACCCTTTCCAAGCTTAAAATCCCCTTCCTTTTTTCAAGCCTAAGGCTCCACGCAGGGGAATAATGGAATAGGGGACAATCTTCTTCAACTTTGCTGGGAACATAACTGCAATTGTTTCTCCACAGGTGGTTGCTGCTTCTCTGGCTAATGCAGACTGGCCTCCTGTGCCCTAATGTGTAGGAGGTGTGTGAATGGTGGTTTTCTCGTGAAGCCTCATGTGTGAGTTCTCCTGACAGCAGAGTTCCCTGATGTGGGAGACATGACTCCAACTTAATCTCCTCCGAGCCCCCTCCTATTTTACTCATGGTGATATATCTGACAGCCTTTTCCTGCCAGGCTCCCAGGTCCAGCAGCCAGCCTTCTTAGGTAATGTACCTACTAAAGAATGTAAGCCAAGCTACTTTCCCTAGTGCCTAATGACCCATAGGAAACACAGGCATTCTTGTCACCACCGCCCTGGTAAAGAAATAAAACATCATCAGCAACCCACAAGGTCCCATGTGGTCACTGCCCCTCGCTACTACTTCTCTCCCCTCTAGAAGTGATCACTTCCTTGAATCTTTATAGTTTTATGATTTATGTATGTATCCTTACATAGTTTACCTTTACTTATTTTGAGACCTCTCTCCTTACATTCGCTCACACACACACGCAGGTGCACGCACACACAAACATACACTACGTTTTCTCGAAAGGTACTCTATATGTTGTCTGAAAGTTTTAAATTTTTACTTTTTAACATTTAAGTTCTTAATCCATCTTGTGTTGATTTTTTTTTATAAGGTGCGGGTGGTGTGAATCTGAGTTTATTTTAAAAAATATGGATATCCAATTGTACCAGAACTGTTTATTAAATGTAAATTTTTTCTGACTCATCTACAGTGCCAACTCTGTCATTTATTAAAATTTCATGTATATCTGGGTCTGTTTTGGGGCTCTTTATTCGGCTTCATTGGTCATTTTTTTATCCTTCACTGTCTTAGTTACTATAGCTTTATAATAAGTCTTGAAATCTTATTCTTCTTCAAAAGTATCTTCATTATTCTTTTTTATATTTTCAGTATACATACAAAACAGTAAGAAAAGGATAAAAGGTATGTAGACGGGTTAGGAAGAAATTTACATACAATAAAATTCCCTCTTTTGTTACAAAGTTGTATGCGTTTTGACACATACATTTATAGAAAGTCATACAAATACCACCACAAACAAGATACAGAACAGTTCCAGCACCTAAAAACTCCCTTGTGTTGCCTTTTTGTACTCATTCCCTCCCTCCACTCTTAACCTCCGGCAACCAGTGATCTGTTCTCCATCACTATAGTTCTGCCTTTTCCAGAATATCATTTATAGGAAATCATACCGTATGTAGCCTTTTGAGTCTGCCTCCTTTCACTTAGCATAATACATTTAAGATTCATAGATGCTGTTGAATGTATCGATCGTTTGTTCCTTTTTATTGCTGAACAGTATTGCATTCCATGGGTGTACCACAGTTTATCTATTCACCAGTTGAAGGACGTTCGGATTTTTCCTTTTTAGGCAATTATGACTAAAGCTGCTATAAACGTTCACATACAGGTTTTTGTGTGAAAAAAACCTCTTGGATAAACACCTAGGAGTGATATTGCTAGGTCGTATGGAAAGTGTATGTTTTAACTTTTTAAGAAACTACCAGACTCTTCCAAAGTGGCTGTGCCATTTTGCATTCCATTTTGTAATGTAAAAAGAGTTACAGCTGTTGTGCATCTTTGTCAAGACTTGATATTATCTGTATTCTTTTTTAGGCATTCAAATGGGCAAGTAGTAGTTTTAATTTGCATTTCCCTAATGAATTTGTGTTTTTTTTCTTTTTTTCCTCCCTTGGTTAGGCTGAATAGAGATTTATCAATTTTATTGATCTTTTCAAAGATTCAGCTTTTGGTTTGATTGGTTTTCTCTATTGTCTTTCTCTTTTCAATTCATTGATTTCTGTTCTTTATTACTACATTGCCTCTGTTTATTCAGTTTAATTTGGTCTACTTTTTTCTTGTTTTTATGGTAGCAGCTTAGATTTTTGGTTTGTGACATTTCTTCCTTTCCCATATAAGCATGTAGTGCTATAAATTTCCATTTAAACACTGCTTTAGTTGCATCACACAAATTTTGATATGTTGTATTTTCATTTTTGTTCAGTGCAAATGTTTTCTAATTTCCCTTGATAATTCCTCTTTGACCTATGGGTCATTTAGAAGTGTGTTGTTTAATTGCCAAATATTTGAGGATTTTTCCAGTATCTTTGTGTTTTTTATTTCTTGCTTAATTCTTTCATGGTCAGAGAACATGGTTTATATGATTTCCATTCTTTTTTAAATTGTTATAGCTTGTTCTATGGGCCAGGATATGGCCTATCTTGGTGAATGTTGTATGTGTACTTCAGAAGAATGTGTATTCTGCTGTTGTTGAGTGGAGTGTTCTATAGATATAAATTACATTAGTTTGGTTGATAGTATTATTCAGGTCTTCTATGTTATTGCTGATTTTCTATCTACTTGTTCCACCAATTACTCAGAGCAGAGTGTGGAAGTATATCAGTTTTTGCTGCATGTATTTGGAGCTCTGTTGTTAGGTGCATATACATTTTAGAATTGTTATGTCTTCTTGGTGAATTGACCCTTTAACGTTATGTAGTGTCCCTCTTTATGTCTGAGAAGTTTTCTTTTCCTGAAATCTGCTTTGTATGAGATTAACAGAGCCCGCCCAACTTTCTTTTGATTTTTGTGTGCTATCTCTTTCTCTATCCTTTACTTTTTAAAAGTTTTACTGAGATACAATTCATATGCCATAAAATTCACCACTTAAACTGTACAGTTCAATGATTTTTAGTATTTTCACAGAATTGTCCATTCATTACCACAAAATAATATTAGCATGATGTCATCCCCTCAAAAAGAAACCTATCATTTTACTTTCATTTATATCATTATATTTGAAGTGAGTTTTTGTAAACAGTGTACAGTTGGAACTCCCCCGCAAATCTGACAACCACTGATTTTTAATTGATATTTTTAGGTAATTTACATTTAATATAATTATTGATATAGTTAGGTTTAGATCTACCATTTCAACATTTGCTTCTACTTGTTCATTTTTTAATATTATAAAGATATATATAACAACATTTTCCAATTCAATGTTTCTCACGTGAACAATTTAGTGACACTAATTACATTAATCATGTGGTGCAATTATCACCAATATCCGTTGGTAAGTTTTCCATCACCATAAACAGAAACTGAATGCTTCTTAAACAATGCTTTCCTCTTTCTCCTTCCTTCCTGCACTTGGTAACCACTGCTAAACTTTGGTGTCTATACTTTTGCCTATTCTCAATATTTCATATAAGTGAGATCATATAATATGTTTCCTTTTGAACTGACTTATTTCACTCAGCATAATGTTTTCAGTGTTGGTCCATGTTGTAGCATGTATCCACTCTTCATTTGTCTTTATAGCTGAGTGATAGTCCATTGTACGTATATACCATATATATATATTAATCTATTCATCTGTTGATGGACATTTAGTTTGTTTCCACCATTTGGCTGTTGTAAAGAGTGCTGCAATGAACACTGAGGTACATACATGTGTCTATTTATGTTGCTGCTTTCAATTGTCTTGGGTATATACCTAGGAGTGGAATTACTAAGTCATATGGTAGTTCTATGTTTAACTTTTTGAGAAACTACCAAACTGTTTTTCACGGCAGCCGTACTATCTTGCATTCCCACCAGGAATGAACAAGGAATCCAGTTTTTCCACATCTTTGCCAACAGAAGGAGTCCTGGGCTGCTCTAGCTTATCCTTTACATCCAACCCTTCTCCCAGAATGAGTCCTATGACTTCACTTCCATTAGTCAGGTCACTTCAGTTCCCCAATCCTCAGGTCAAATTCCCTCCCTTCTGCTGGCCCACTTTCTTCTCCTGCCTCCTTCTTCATGGGGGGCTTGTACTACAGTGCAATCATGTCCTGGAGTTTCTTCTGTTTTGTTCAGTCTTTCCAGTCCCCACTGCTTGGACAGTGTGCCCTTCACTGGAGGACTCCAGTGCTTTGGATGAGAAGGAAGGAAGAAAAGGGAAAGAGGGAGGGCTGAGAAAAGGACAGGGGAGTGAAAGAGGAAGAAGGATCATTGAGAGAAGAGGGATGAGGAGGAAGATGAAATGAGATTGGAAGGATGGGGAGGATGTGAAGCAGTGGGAGGTACCTGGTCTTGCAGTTTCCTCCATGGCCAGTTCACCCCAGATCCTGAATGTGAATAGACAACCTCCACCACATACTTCTGGTACAGTAAAATATTGAAGGCCACAAAAGAAATTGAGAAGGATGGGCTACCAGTCTTGCATCTTGGTATGTCTCTCTCTGTGACCTGGTTAATTATATGCATCTCCATGGTCCAGTGGCTCAAATCCACTGCAAAAGGTGAGCCACTTTTAATCTACCAATCTGATGGAATCCCTTCTGTCCAAGACCCCCTAATATTCTCCTAACTCTGATGCCTATTGGTCTCCAACTTCTCACTCCTTCTAATATGACCTCTGATTCCGAATAGCCTTTGATATATTACCCTCAACTTCTGTTTTTGATGAACTCTATTTCTGAATCATACTTTCTACTCAGATTGTGTATGTTTCAGAACTCCTACCTGCTTCACTGTTGTATATCTCTGTATCCAGAGTCTCCTTCTGGAACGTGCATGTTTTGGTCTAGAGCATTTGCTGGATGCCAAGTGGGGGTCACTCCCTCCTTTAATCCTCAAATGCAAACGGAGGTGTTAGGGACAGTACGGTTGTCAGTCTGATATAAGGCCCCATCTCACCCTCTTTCCCTCCCTCTTCTCTCGTTCCATCTCTGTCACAGTTTACTGCGTCTTCCATTTGTAAGGTACTTCTCTCTCAGGTGCCGTCTCTGTTCTCTGGAAGCATGGTGCGGGGCCGGGAACCAGCTCTTTTATGCCTTGGGCCTAGGCTTTGGCAGCTTCACCTTAAGCAGCTCACACATCCATCGGTCCAAAAACTGTGTCAGTGATACCTGTGCTGTGACTCTTCTCAACTTGGTCACCTCAGTGACTGCCACATTGATTATATTTCTGTAAGTGGCGCGGTCAGAAGGAGACAGAGGGAAGCAACCGCTTAGGCGCAGCAGGGTGTAGAGAAAAGCATGTGTATATGGGGGAGGGCGGGGTGGGCGAATCGCCCGCTTGGTCGGTAGAGGGCGTGCTAGGGGAGCAGCAGCGCATGCGCGGAGAAACGGCGGGAAAGACGGAGGGCAAAGCAGGGTAAGGAGCGTCGCTGGCGGCCGTCGAGGCCTGAAGGGGCTCAAGGAGGTTGGTAGGCTTCGCAACTGAGGCTTCTTCATTCTCATTTTCGCCGACTAACCAGATTGAAGAGTCCTGTAAGGGCCTCGAGTCCAGGGTACCGGTGACTCTGAGGAGCCCACAGTGTTAACAGATCTGGGGTGTGCGAGGCTGGGCTCCATTCCCAGAGGCCCGTACCTTCCAGCTGGCGGCACCGTGGAGCTGAGGTATCAAATAGGCCTCAGGGATCCCACCTGTTTTTTGCCATAGGACCCTGGAAACTGCCTCCAGTCCCTTCATCCACCGAATCTGAGTTTAACAAGTCTGTTGGCCCGGCCCTTGCAGGTACCCACCCCTCAGCCCCCACCGTTGGGGAAGGCAGGCATCAAGCTCCCTGACAGCGGGGATGCCTCTCCAGCCTTTTAGGGACTGCGGTGCCCGGTCCTGGAGCATCTGGGCCATGGTTCCAGGGGAGGAGGTAAACAGAGACAAAGGGACCTTTCTGGGAGCCCCAGGAGTGAGCCCAAGAAAGGCATTGATGGGAATGAAGGTGCTGGGTTCCCAGGGTGGGCCTCTACCAGCACTCCCGGCCTGGGAGAAAGGTTCTGAGGCCTCCACGGGTCTTTGTAGGAGTCAGAGGTGGCAACTTGGCGGAATCTGTTTGCCAAAACTGAGATCTAACAACAAAGAATCAGATTTTCTTTTTTATCAGAAAGCATGTGTTAAAGAATATTCCTGAAAGTGTTCATGAAAGGCGACTATATTTTCCATGAATATAATATTTCTTTTTTTAGTGGAACACAGAGGTGAAGGCCAATATTCAGAACATGAAGTATGAGAATCAGAAAAGTATTCTTTTTTATTTTGAGATATGTTACATTTCAGTTGCTGACAAGATACCCAGTAGAAGTGTAGATTTGTGCTTCTTAGGTAAGCTGACAATTCTTCGATGTCATTAACTCTTGAACGAAGTGAACTAAGATTTCTGCTCATGGTAACCCGTTTCCCTGACATGCATAAAAAAAGAAAATCAAAACCCTAAGTCACTATGGAGACTTTTTAGAGTTTATCTAATTCATTTTGTGTTGAGAAAATGAGGCTCTTGATTATATTTTCCATCTTTAGCTTTTGTGATGCTATTTTCTTCTGGCTTTCCTCTAATTACCTGGCAATTTCATACATATTTGTAGGTGGTCTTTGTATATAAAGCAAGAATTAAGTGTCAGCTACTAACTGAAATGTCAGCAGTTCGAAACCACCCCAGGAGAGAGACCTGGCGATTTCCTCCAGTAAAGATTACAGCCTAGAAAATACCATGGGGTAGTTCTGCTCTGCCACATGGGGTCACTATGAGTATAAAATTGAATTGGCAACAACAACAACATATTGTATGTGTGTATTTGTGTATGATGTTTTTTGTTCAGTATTCTGTATTTTACTTTTAATGGATTAAACTGTGAAATATAGTGTGCATCTTGAAAAATGAATGAAACATACAGATTTTTTAATGAATAATTATAAAGCTTATATCTGTGTAGTGGCCATCCAGATGGAGAAGTAGAACATTGCCATCATTAGAAGACCTTGTTTTATTATCACTCATGATTAGCACCCCTTCCTCCTTCTAGAGTGTTTTAGTTATCTAGTGCTGCTATAACAGAAATACCACAGGTAGATGGCTTTAACAAACAGAAATGTATTCTCTCACAGTCTAAGAGGCTAAAAGTCTGAATTCAGGGCCCCAGCTCCAGGGGAAGCCTTTGTCTCTTTTTTGGCTCTGTGGGAAGGTCCTTGTCATCAATCTTCCCCTGTGCGGGGGAGTTTATCAGCACAGGGACCCAGGGTTCAAAGGACATGCTCCGCTCCTGGCTCTTCTTGTTTGATGTTAATGAAGTCCCTTTCCTCTCTGGTTGCTTCATTCTTTTATATCTCACGAGAGATTAACTCATGATACAATCTAATCCTATGGAGTATGTCCTGCCTCATTAACATAACTACCTCTAATCCTGCCTCATTAAAGTCATAGACATTAGGATTTACAGCACATCAGATCACAAAATGGAGGACAACCACATAATACTGGGTATCATAGCCTAGCCAAATTGACACATATTTTTGGGAGGGGACATGATTGAATCCATAACACAGAGGTATCCTCTAGTCTGACTTTTGTGATAATCATTTCCATGCCTTTCTTTATAATAGTTTTATCAAGTATATATACATCCCTAAACCACATAGTTTGGTTTTGTTTCTTTTTGAACTTAAATACATGGACTCATTCTGTATGGAATATTTTGCCTAGATTCTTTTGCTCAACATTGTTTGTGAGATTAAGTTGTGTTGCTGAGTGTAGCTTTAGCTCCTTTATTTTCTTCACATCTGTATAGTATTTCTTTGTTTGACTACAATTGATTCATTTTACTGTTGATGGATGTTTGTGTTTTTCTACTTTTTGGCAATTACAAATAATGCTGCCAAGACCATTCTGTGAGAGGTGGAATAAAGTAGTTGGTTAAAAGCTCTGTTTCTGAAACTAGATTGTGTTAAGTCTTGACTCTACCACATTTTAGCAGTGTAATCTTAGGAAAGTTGTATAATTTCTTTTTGTTTTGATTTTTTTCACCTGTAAAGTGAGGATAACTATAGTACCTACCTCATAGGGTCGCTATGAGGAGTAATATAATTAAAAAATGTAAAGAATTTAGAACAGTTCCTGACACAAACTAAGCACAGTGTGTTGTTGTTAGGTGCTGTCAAGTTGATTCCAACTCATAGTGACCCTGTGTTCAAAAAACAAAACAATGCCCAGTTCTTCGCCATCCTCACAATCGTTGTTATGCTTGAGACCACTGTTGCAGCTACGGTGTCAGTCCATCTCGTTGAAGGTCTTCCTCTTCTTTGCTGACCCTCTAATTTACCAAGCATGATGTCTTTCTCCAGGGACTATTCCCTCCTGATAACAAGTCCAAAATATGTGAGACGTAGTCTCGCCATCCTTGCTTCTAAGGAACATTCTGGTTGTACTTCTTCCAAGACAGATTTGTTTGTTCTTGTGGCAGTCCATGGTATATTCACTATTCTTTGCCAACACCGCAATTCAATGTGTTAGTTATTGTTGTTATTATTATTGTGTGTATTGTATATGTGAAAGAGTTTTTGTGGGGAATATACCTAATAGTGGACATTGTTGGGTCATTTACTTTACTACTAAGCTGTTCTCCACTACCGTTAGTTGAGTATGAGAATTGTTGTTCCACATGTCATCAACACTTGGTATTATTAGACTTTTCCATATTTACCAATCTGGTTAAGTGTGTAATGATATTCTATTGTGATTTTAATTGCCTTTAGCTCGTTACTAATGAGTCTGAGCACTTAAAAAATATTTATTGGCCTTTTGTGAAGTGCCTTTCAAGTCTTTTACCTATTTTCCTACTGGATTGGCTTTTTTTTTTTTTTTTAATGATTGTTTATAGGTGTTCTTTATATGTTTTAGATCTTAGTTATTTGTGGTTACGTAGATTTCAGATGTCTTCTCCCACTCCATGGCTGTGAGAATGGTGGCAGCATCAGACATTCTTGTCTAACTTCACAAGGGGAAGGAGAGACAATCACCATTCCTGTGAGGTTGAGTTTTGACATACCTCCTCTCTCTTCCCTTTTTACCAGTTCTGATAACAGCTGTCCCTCTCATGGCAGTCTCTACTTCTCTACTGGATTTGATAATTCATTGCAGTAGTCACACAGAACTCACAGACAATACTCACGATTATGGAGTTTATTAGGGAAGTACTAGGCTACAACTCGGGATCAAGATCAGGAAGTATGTAGGCAAAGTCTCCCTTCTTCAGTGCAGAACAGCTCTCTCAGCTCCTCTTGGCCATGCAAGGCTCCTCTCGGCCTCCTCAGGACAGGCTCTTTTCTTTGCCCTTGGCCTCCTCTCGGGCCTGGCCTCTGCCCTGCTCTGTCAAATGTTACAAAGCTGTTACACTGGAGATGGTGCAAATGGCAAGAAGCAGCAGCAGAGAACTGCCAGCAGCAGCAGAACCAGGAGACCAGCGCAAGTGAAAGAGCTGAATGCTTTTGTGCACGAGGCTTCCTGGAGGAGTGTGGTGCCTCCAAGCACTTATCGGTCCATCTAGGCTTGCCCGGAGCAAGAGAGCTGAGTTCCTTCCAGCTGAAGTTTACTGGCGTAGTGGGGTGCCTCCAGGCACTTATCGGTGGAGCTGAAGAGTTTTGGAACACTTACCTGAGCCGGCAGATGCAAGCGGTGAGGACCAAGGGGCCAAGAGGCCAAGGAAGCAGAAGCTGAAGAGACAAGGAACACAGAAAGCTGAGCTGCCTCAGTCTCAAAGGGTATGGCCACGACCTCTGGGGTCTCAAAGGGTAGAGCCATGGCCTCTGGTGTTTCTAAGGGTGGAGTCACTACTCTGATGGATTAGGAGAATGCTCCCTAAAGCCAAGGAAGCAGAGTTGCTGTTTCAGTGGGCCTGGAAGGCTGAGCTGAAGCTCAGGGCTGAGGGGCCTCCACTCAGAATCCAGAGAGTGTGGAGAGTACCTAAGAGTCTGGAGGGCAGGGCCATTGTGTGAATGGTCTCAGAGAACAGAGGATTATTTTGAAAGCCTTGAGGGCTAATGTAATGTGTTCTGCTGACTTGCTTGATGCCTGTTATCCCTTCTTTCCCTCCAATTTCTTCCATTTGTAATGGAAATGTCTAGTTTGTGCCTGTTCCGCCATTGTACTTTGGAAGCAGATAACTTGTATTCTACTTTCACAAATGAAAACGAATTTTTTGGATTTTGGACTTGAAGTTGATTTAATACTTTTGCTATGATATGATGGGGTCAATGTGTTTTACATGTGGCAAGCACATGAATTTTTGGCGGCCAAAGTGTGGAATTGTCATGGATTGAATTGTGTCCCCCCAAAAAAATGTGAATCTGTTTCGCTAGGCCATGATTCCCAGTACTGTGTGATTGTCCACCATTTTGTCATCTGATGTGATTCTCCTATATCTTGTAAATCCTATCTCTATGATGTTGATGAGATGGGAATGAGGCAAGACTCAATCTACAAGATTGGATAGTGTGGTGAGCCAATCTCTTCTGAGATATTAAAGACAGAGCGAGCAGAGAGACATGGGGACCTCATACCACCAAGAAACTATAGACAGGAGCATGCGTCCTTTGGACCCAAGGTCCCTGTGCTGAGAAGCTCCTAGATCAGGGAAGATTGATGACAAGGACCTTCCCCCAGAGCTAACAGAGAGAGAAAGACTTCCCCTGGAACTGACATCCTGAATTTGGACTTCTAGCCTCCTAGACTGTGAGAAAATAAATTTCTGTTTGTTAAAGCTATCCACTTGTGGTATTTCTGTTATAGCAGCACTGGATAACTAAGAGAAGAGGCTTGATCAGACTCAGGTGGAATCTGTTTGATAAGATATAAGTGATGCTGTGTTCTTTTGTCAGGATGCACATACTTACTGTTTCTCCTTTTGTGATGTTGGCAGCTACTGATGCTTGATGCATAGATGCAGTAATACTTTGGAGGTTGCAAAATGGTAACATTTTCATTCTATAATTTGTTTTTCCTTTATTAACTAGAATATATCAATAAAGAGAGTTTCCATTTATCTACGGTTTTCTTACTCAGTGGTGGTGCAGTTGTTAAGAACTTAGCTGCTAACCAAAAGGTTGGCAGTTTGAGCCCACCAGTCACTCCTTGGAAACCCTATGGGCAGTTCTACTCTGTCCTATAGGGTTGCCGTGAGTCAGAATCAACTCAATGGCAACGGGTTTGGTTTTTTTTTGTTTTTCAGTACAGTTCATATAGGAAATGCAGGACAAATGCTTGATTTTTACCATTTATTTATTCATTTTCAAGATAATGAATTGGTTCCTGTCATCCTCTGAAAGTAATCAATTTAAAAAAAAATCATCATTAAAAACTCATGCATTTTAACATATTTTATAGGTTTCAATCTGTTGAAATCATCTTATTAGAGCTTTATTTTTTCTGTCTTTGGCCAGTGGGATCCTCTTCAAGTTAATTTTCTGAGTCCTGAAATTGAGATTACATTTAACCTTTAAAGCAAATCAGCAACATTCAAACCTTCTAATCAATAAATATGAATTATAGTTTTTAGTATTTGTTCTGTTTCCTCGCTTTGCTTTGCTTTTTCAGGTTTTCCTCTTACCTCTGCCTTGGATCATCTTTGCCTCTTCTCAATATTTGCCAGTTTATTTTGAATCCTTTATTTCTATTTTAAAATTTCTTTTGATTAAAAAAATATTCTTCCTAGTCACTTTCTTTTTCTTTTAAGGCATATCTCTTTTTATTTATTCTTACGTTGCTCCTAGTTTAGTCATTATTTCTGAAATGATTTTTTAGGATTTCTAACTTTTTTGCGTTCTGTCACCTATTTACGAGTTTTTAAATCTGATTTTTGTTGTTACTTCATGCCTTGTATTATTTTCTTAAGGAGCCCTGGTGGCACAGTGGTTAAGTGCTTGGCTGCTAACTGAAAGGTCGGCAGTTTAAACCCACCCGGTGGCAATGCGGGAGAAAATGTGGCATTCTGCTTCCTTAAAGATTACAGCCTTGGAAACCCTATGGGGCAGTTCTATTCTGTCTTATAGGGTTGCTGAGTCAGAATTGACTTGACGGCAGTGGGTTTTGGGGTTTATCATTTTCTTAATTTCTTTAAGCTTGTTTTGAAGTAATATATTACAGTTTTGTTTTATTGACATGTCTTTCTGATTGCTTTTTTTAAAATTCATTTTTCAATTGTTTGCTGCTAGTATATAAAAATACAATTAATTCAATGCTGTTTATTGACCTTGTATTCTACGGCCTTAATAAGTTCACTCATCAGCTTGGTGGTGGTTTTATGGATTCCTTAAGATTTTGTAACTCAACAATTATGTAATTGGCAAATAGAGATCTGGCTAGTACCTTCAGTACAATGTTGAATAGAAGGGTGAAAATGGGCATGTCTGCCTTGTTCTTGATCTTAGGCAGAAAAGCTTTCAGCATCTCACCATTTAATAAGATTTTAGCTGTATGGTTTTTGAGACTCCCTTTATCAGATTGAGAAAGTTTCTATTTCCAGTTTGCTGACCATTTTTATTATGAATGTGTCTACCATTTTTATTGAATGGGTGTTGAATTTTTTCAGGCACTTTTTTCTGAATATATTGAAATGATCATCTAATTTTTCTTTTATTCTGTTAATATGGTGAATTGTATTGATTGACCTTTGAATGTTAAATTGACCTTGCATTTCTGGGGTAAACCCTATGTCATCAATATGTGTTATTCCTTTTATATATTGCAGGATTTGATTTGTAACATTTGTTTAGGATATTTATCTGGAATTGTCTCTTTTCCTAATATATTTGTCAAGTGTTGGTATTAGAGTTATGCTGGCCTTATAAAATGGATGGGAAGTGTTTCCTCCTTTTCTGTTTTCTGAAAGTATTTGTATAAGATTGGTGTTATTTTTCTTCCATATTTGATATAATTTACTAATTGAAAATATGGGCCTGGGATTTTCTTGGTGGAAAGACTTTTGATACAGAATTCAATTTATTTAATAGATATAGAACTATACAGATTTTCCATTTCACCTGGTGTCTGTTTTGTTAAGTTGTATGTTAAGGATATTTTCCATTTCATTTAAGTTGTCAAGATTGTTGGAATAAAATTTTCATAATATTTTCTTAATATCTTTTTAATGTCTGTATGGTATGTAGCAATAACCTGTTTCCATTCCTAAAATTGATTATTTGTCTATCTCTTTCTTTGTCTTGGTCAATCTGTCTAGAAGTTTACCACTTTTGTTGATCATTTCAAAGAACCATCGTTGGCTTGATTAGTTTTCTCTATCGTCTGTCTGTTTTCCATTTCATTAATGTCTCATTTTATATTTATCTTTTCCTTCCTTCTCCTTGGATTTACTTTCCTCTTCTTTTTCTAGATTCTTATAGGCCATTGGTTTTAAATATTTCTTTTTTTATTCAGTATAACCATATAAAGCCATAAAAATTTTCTGTAAACATTGCTTTAGCTGCATCCCTCAAATTGTGGTATATCATAGTTTCATTATCCTTCAGTTAAACATATTCTGTAATACCTTTGTTCCACTTTGACCTATGGATTATTTAGTGTGTATTCTTTAATTCCCAAATATCTGAGTTTCCCTTAACCATCCTATTATTGATTTTAAATTTAATTACAATGTAGTCAGAGGAAACGCTGTGATTTGAGTCCTTATAGATTTACAGAGACTTCTTTTGTGACTAGCATATGGCGTTTGTAAAGAATGTGTTTTCTGCAGTTTTTGGTTCTATAAATAACAATTAGGTGAAAGTGGCTGATAGTGTTTTTCAGATCCTCTCTGTCTTTACTGATTTTTGGTCTTTCTATCAATTACTAATAGAGTAGTGTTTATTTTATGTGATACTGATATAGCCATTCCAGCCTTCTTTTGTTTACTCTTTCCGTGGTGTATCTTTTTCCATTAATTTACTTTTCTCTTTCAGTGTTTTCAGACTTAAAGTGTATCTTTTTCCATTAATTTACTTTTCTCTTTCAGTGTTTTCAGTGTATCTTAAAGTGTATCTCTTACAGAAGCATATAGTTAGGACTTGCCTTTTTATTCATTCTGACAAGACTTGACTTTTAAGTGAAGTGACTTATCCAGTAACATTTAATGTGATTATTGATATGGTTGGATTTGAGGGCCCCATTTTATTATTTATTTTCTGTTTGTCTATTTTGGCTTTTTCTTTTCCTTCCTTCATTTCTTCTTTCCTGACTTCTCTTGTATTTCTTAAATAAGTTTTAGTATTACATTTTGAGTTATATATTGTCTTTGTAGCTATAACTCCTTGCAGTGTTCATTAAGCAGTTTTTCTTGGGATTACAGTTTATTTCCTTAACCTTCATATAGTCTGTTTATAGTTAATATTTTATCATTTCACATAAAATGTAGAAATTTTGCAACTGTATAGGTCCAATATTTCCACCTGACCATTGTTCTTTATGCTGTATAGTTCTTATGTATTGCATCTAAATCTATGTACATTATAAAAGCTACAATTTAATGTTATAATTTTTGCTTTAAACATTCATATGTATTTTAAAGAAATTAAGAGGAAAATATAGTTTTTATATCTACCTATATATTTGCTATTTCTAATACTCCTCATTTTTTTCTGAAGATCTCAGTTTCCTTCTGATATCATTACCCTTTTGTTCTAGTTATCTAGTGCAGCTATAACAGAAATACCACAAGTGGATGGCTTTAACAGACTCAAATTTATTTTATTGCAGTTTAGGAGGCTAGAAGTTTAAATTCAGGGCACCAGCTCTAGGGGAAGGCTTTCTCTCTCTGTCAACACAGTGGGAAGTCCCTTGTCTCTTCAGCTTCTGTTTCCTGGTTCCTTGGAGATCTCCTTGTGGCTTGGCATCACTCTTCCTTCATCTGTGCTTCTCTTCTTGTTTGTTTAATCTCTTTTATATCTCAAAAGAGGTTGACTCAAGACACACCCTACGCTAATCCTGCCTCATTCACATAACAAAGACAACCCATTCCCAAATGTGATTATAACCACAGGCATACAGGCTAGGATTTACAACACATATTTTGAGGGGGCACAATTCAATCCATAACAGTCCACCCCTTGACCCCCAAAATTCATGCCCTTACCACATGGAAAACACACTCACCCCATCACATCATCCCAAAAGTATTAAATCAACTCCAAGTCCAAAATCTTATCTTCTGAATCATCTAAATCAAATATGGGTGAAACATTAGGCATATTCCATCCTGGGGCAAAATTCTTCTTCATTTGTGAACCTGTGAAATCTAGAATACAAGTTATCTGCTTCCAAAGTACAATGGTGAAACAGGCACAAAGTAAACATTTCCATTACTAATGGGAGAAATTGGAGGGAAAGAAAGGATAGCAGGCACCCAGCAAGTCCAAAACCCAACAGAACAATTTATATTAGCTCTGAAGGCTTGAAAATAATCCTATCTTCTCTGAGACCACCTAGGTAATGGCCCTGCCCTCCAGGCTCTGGATGTTGGCCATGCTCTCTGGATTCTCGGTGGAGGCCCTTCAGCCTTGAGCTTCAGCTCTGCCTTCCAGGCCCACTGAGATGGCATCTCTGCTCCCTCGGCTTCGGGCGACCCCATTCTCTTAGCCCATCTGAATGATGACCCCATACCCTTGGCCCTGGCAGACTCTTCGGCATGACAGCCCCACCCCCTCAGCTCTGGGCAGCAGCCCCGTCCACTGGCACACCTTAATGGTAGCCCCATACTCCAGAACCAAGTAGGCAAAGATCTGACTCTTTGAAACCTAGGAGGCTGTGGCCCCACCCTTTGAAACTAAGAAGGCCCTGCTTTTCATGCTCCTTCTAACAGTTCTGCAGATCTCTGAGCTGCTCCAGGGATGGAACTTTTCTTTTCTTGGAGGACAACAGATGTAGCTCCTTTGGCCTGTTTCCTGCCTGTAAAATTCTGAGAGGCAGACAGTATTCTTTCCTTTTGTTCTCTCTCTATCTTCTTCAGTCTAAATGATGGGTTTTCTGCTGTGGTAGTTGGTTAGATCCAACAGTCATAGGCTTAGTCTCTTTAACAAAGGATTATGTAGCCATGTCCTTGGTGAAAATTCTAGGACACACCATTTCTTAGTTTGCACAACAGAATTTTCTAAATCTTTAATTTTTTTTTCATTTTGCATGGTTCATTTTTAAGTCCATCTCTTTCCTCTTTCATTTTACTATAAGAGCAAGGAGAAACCAAGCAGTCCCTTCAAGATCTTGCTTAGAAATCTCCTCAGCCAGATGTCCAAGTTCATCACTTATAAGTTCTACCTTCCACCAAATATTTGAACATAATTCAAACAAGTTCTTTGCAACTTCATAAGAAGTATCACCCTTCCTCCATTGTCCAATCACATGTTCGTAATTTTCTTTTAAAGCCTCACCAGAAGCATATTTAATGTCCACATTTCTAGCAACATTCTGTTGCTGGCAGTGTATGTATTTTCTAAGATGGTAAAGACTTTCTCTATAGCACTCCTCACTTCCTTCTGAGCCCTCATGAGACTTGTCTTTGATGTCCATAATTCTACCAACAGTCTCTTCAAGGCAATCTAGGCCCTTACTATGTTGTTGTTGTTGTTAGGTGCCGTCGAGTCAGTTCCAACTCATAGCAACCCTATGCACAACAGAATGAAACATTGCCCGGTCCTGTGCCATCCTCACAGTTGTTGCTATGTTTGAGCCCATTGTTGCAGCCACTGTGTCAGTCCATTTCATTGCAGGTCTTCCTGTTTTTCAGTGACCCTCTATTTACCAAGCATGATGTCCTTCTCCAAGGACTAGTGCCTCCTGATAACATGTCCAAAGTACATGAGACAAAGTCTCATAATCCTTGCTTCTAAGGAGCATTCTGTCTGTACTTCTTCCAAGACAGAGTTGTTCGTTCTTCTGGAAGTCCATGGTATATTCAGTATTCTACACCAACACCATAATTCAAAGGCATCAGGTCATCTTCGGTCTTCTTTTCAGCAAACAAGGTTGTGTCGTCTGCATATCACAGATTGTTAATGAGTCTTCCTCCAGTCCTGATGCCACATGCTTCTTCATATAGTCCAGCTTCTGGGATTATTTGCTCAGCATACAGATTGAATAAAGTATGGTGAAAGGATACAACCCTGGCTGATACCTTTCCTGGGTTTAAGCCATGAAGTATCCCCTTGTTCTGTTTGAGTGACTGCCTTTTCATCTATGCACAGGTTCCACATGAGCACAATTAAGTGTTCTAGAATTCCCATTCTTCATAATGTTACCCATAATTAGTTATGATCCACATAGTCGAATGCCTTTGCATAGTCAGTAAAACACAGATAAACACCTTTCTGGTGTTCTCTGCTTTCAGCCAAGATCCATCTGACATCAGCAGTGATATCCCTCATTCCATGTTGTCTTCTAAATCTGGCTTGAATTTCTGGCAGTTCCCTGTCAATGTACTGCTGCAATTGTTTTTTAATTATCTTCTGCAAAAATTTACTTGTGTGTGATATTAATGATATTGTTTGATAATTTCTGCCTTCTGTTGGATCACCTTTCTGTGCAATGGGCACAAATGTAGATCTCTTCCAGTTGGTTGGCCAGAAAGCTGTCCTCCAAATTTCTTGGCATAGATGAGTGAGCATTTCCAGCACTGCATCCGTTTGTTGAAACATCTCAATTGGTCAATTCTGTCAATTCCTGGAGCCTTGGTTTTTTTTCAGTACCTTCAGTGCAGTTTTTACTATTAGGCACCTTAAAACTCTTCCACCCTGTACCTGTTACCCAAGTCCAAAACTGCTTCCACATTTTAGGTATCTGTTAGAGCAGCACCCCACTCTTCTGCTATGAAATTCTGTCTTAATTACCTAGTGCTTCTATCACAGAAATACCACAAGTGGATGACTTTAACAAACAGAAATTTATTTTCTCACATTTTGAGAGGCTAGAAATCCAAATTCAGGGCACTGGCTCTAGGGGATGGCTTTCTCTCTCTGTCAGCTCTGGGAGAAGGTCCTTGTCTCTTCAACTTCTGTCTCCTGGTTCCTTGGAGATCTCCATGTGGCTTGGTATGAGTCTTCCCTCATCTCTGCTTCTCTTGCTTGCTTGTTTAATCTCTTTTATATCTCAAAAGAGATTGACTCAAGACACACCCTGAACTAATCCTGCCTCATTCGCATAGCAAAGACAGCCCGTTCCCAAATAGGATTATAACCACAGGCATAGATGCTGGGATTTACAACACATATTTTGAGGGGACACAATTCAATCCATAACACCTTCCTTCAGCCTCAGTAACTTCCTGTATCATTTTCTTGTAGTGTGGCTCTGTTGTTGATGAATTTTCTTAGTTGTCCTATATTTGAAAATGTCTTTATTTCACCTATTTTACTGAAAGATATTTTCATTGATTGTAAAACTCTGGTTGACAGTTTTTTTAGATTTTGTTTTTATCTTTCAGCTTTTAAAGATATGTTCTATTGTCTTCTACTCTACATAGTTTCTGATGAGAAGTATGTAGTATGTGGTATTGTTCCCTTCTATGTTGTTTTTCTCTGGCTACTTTCAAGATTTTTCTCTTTATTTTTAGCAGATTAACTGTGTTATGGGTAGACAAGTTTCTGCTTGTGTTTATCCTTTTTGGTATTCCCTGAGTGTCTTTAACTTGTAAATCTATGCCTTTTACCAAATTTTGGATGGTTTCTGCCATTATTTCTTCAAATACATTTTTCTGCCCTATTTTCTTTCCTCTCCTTCCAATCCTCCAGTTATTCCATTGTTAGACCTTTTGTTTACCAGGTCCCTAAGGCTTTATTCATTTTTCTCATCTTTTTCCCCTCTTTTTCCTTTAGACAATTTTTTTTATCAATCCATCTTCAAGTTTGACTCTTTGCTCTATCATCTCCATTATGCTATTAAGACTATCCAACAAATTTTAATACAGTTCTGCCTGAATTTTAAAATTTTCTTTCTGAAACACTGAATCACTTTATCAGAAATGAGAGCTGTGACTTGTCCCTCAGTGGCTTCAGTTAGGTTCTATCAGAAATTCCCTGGTGTTTGACATGATGCCAATTTTCCCACATTTTAATTTTTTTAAATTGTTCAATTTGTTTGGGTCGAGATTGTGGAGAAGACTGGATACTTTTTACCACCTCCTAGCTGGGAGGAGCAAAGACTGGAGTTGAAGTTAGGAATATTGCATATTTCCTCATTTGTTCAAATTTTCTTTTATTTCCCTTTATAAATTTTTTTTGGAGCCTTGGTGTGCAGTGGTTAACAGCTTGGCTGCTAACCAAAAGGTCAGCAGTTTGACTCCACCAGCTGCTCCTTGGAAACCCTATGGGGCAGTCGTGCCACCCAGAGACTCCACATACAGAGTAGACAACACTAAACTGTAGTTACACAGTAGACAAGACCAAACTGTACTTACTGAGGGATCAGATTACATCTCCCCTTCCTGATAAAGTCATTCAATCTTTCAGGAAGTAAGTTAAAATCAACTTGACAACAACAGGTTTGGTTTTGGCATAAATTTTTTTATATTTTTTGTATATTTCTAGAAAGTTATTCTTAGTTATATAAATTTTCTTGTAGCTATTGTGAATAGGAGTTTTTAAATGTTTTATTTGTGGAAACCATAGTAACAACTTCATAAATGATTTTTATTATTATTTTCCTGTGCTTGTCACAAGGCCATTTGTATTCCAGTTATTACTTTGCTTTATGTCTTAGTTGACCTTCAGTATTTTTTTTCCCAGAAGAATGCATATATTCTAGGACCCAGATTATTATTATCTTCTTTCTTTTTTTAATTTATGCTTGAATGAGGATAGATTTATCCTAATTTGCTACTTTCCAAAAAATCCTGTTTGGCATTAAACTTCCTTTTGTAAACCATTGGTCATCTGATTATTGGTGTGGAATGCTCTTTACATATCTAAAGCTTGAAGACTCACTGACTGTATGACCTGTTCAGTTATTTAGACTCTATGATGGGTAGAAGAAGGAGCTGGGACTGAGTAGATTTAATTTCTCAACTCTGTAGGGTTTCCTCATTTTTTTCTTTTTAATTAAACAGACTGTGCCAAAGCCTATATTTCTGTACCTAATTTTTCTTCAACCTTGTGCCTCCTGCAGATTTGTGGTTTGAATATTTCTAGCCTCCCTCTTAATGCTACAGTGGCACAACTTGTCTCACGGAAAGACCCATCCACCCACTGACTTTCTCTTTGGAGTAGCCCATATGTCTCTGAACCCTCTGACACACGGTTTCTGTGTGCTGTTGGTTCACTGTAGCAGAAGGATTGGGGAGAGGAGTTATCTCTGTCTCTTCCCAAGCTGCCTGGAAATTTTAACTTACTTCCTGAAAGATTGAATGACTTTATCAGGAAGGTGAGATGTAATTTGATCCCTCAGTAACTACAGTTTGGTCTTGTCTACTGTGTAACTACAGTTTAGTGTTGTCTACTCTGTATGTGGAGTCTCTGGGTGGCACAAACAATTAAGCACTTTGCTACTAACCAAAAGGTTGGTGGCGCAAATCTACTAAGAAGTCCCTTGGAAGAAAGGCATGGTGACCTGCTTCTGAAAGGTTATAGCCATTGAAAACCCTATGGAGCACAGTTCTACTCTGAAACACATGGGGTCATCATGAGTTGGAATGTAGTTGATGGCAACTGGTTTGATTTTTTTGGTTTACTGTGTATGTAGCAGAATTTTCTCTTTTTTTTTAAATTATTTTTTCCCATACAAAAATTTATACATACATTGTTATGTGACTCTAATTGCTCTCCCCATACTGTGACAGCACAGTCTTTCCTTCCACCCCTGATTCCCCATGTCCATTCAGTCAGCTCCTAACCCTCTCTGCCTTCCCATCTCACTTCTGGACAGAAGCTGCCTATTTAGTTTCTTGTGTCTACTTGAGCTAAGAGGCACACTCCTCACGAATATCACTTTATGTCCCACAGTCCAGTCCAATCCCTGTCTGACGAGTTGGCCTCGGATTGTTCTAGTTCTGGGCTGATAGAGAATCCAGGGGCCATGCTTTCTGGGGTTCCTCCAGTCTCAGTCAGACCTTTAAGTGTGGTCTTCTTACTAGAATTTGAGTTCTGCACCCCACCTTTCTCCTGCTCCATCTGGGACTCTCTGTTGTGTTCCCTGCCAGGGCGTCCATTGGTGGTAAGCTGGGCACCGTCTAGTTTTTCTGGTCTCAGGCTGATGAAGTCTTGGTTTATTGGCCCTTTCTGTCTCTTGGGCTAATATTTTCCTTGTGTCTTTGGTGTTCTTCATTCTCCCTTACTCCAGGTGGTTGGGACCAATTGATGCATCTTAGATGGCCGCTTGCAAGCTTTTAAGACCCCAGACGCCACTCACTAAAGTAAGATGCAGAACATTTTCTTAATAAGCTTTGTTATGCCAGTTGACCTAGATGTCCCTTGAAAGTATGGTCCCCAGACCCCTACCCCTGCTACTCTGTCCCTCAAAGTGTTTGATGGTATTCAGGAAACTTCTTAGCTTTGGTTTAATCCAGTTGTGCTGACTTCCCCTGTAGTGTGTGCTGTCCTTCCCTTCACCTAAGATAATTCCTATCTATTATCTAGTTAGTAAATAACCCTCACCCTCCCTCCCACCCTCGTAACCATCAAAGAATGTTTTCTTCTGTGTTTAAACCTTTTCTTGAGTTCTTAAAATAGTGGTCTTATACAATATTTGTCCTTCTGTGACTGACTAAATTCACTCAGCATAATGACCTCCAGCTTCCTGCATGTTCTAAGATGTTTCATGGCTTCATCGTTGTTCCTTATTGTCGAGTAGTATTCCATTGTGTGGATATGCCATAATTTGTTTATCCATTCGTCCGTTGATGGGCACCTAGGTTGTTTCCATCTTTTTGCTATTGTGAACAGTGCTGCAATGAACATGGGTGTGCATATATATATTTGTGTGATGGCTCTTATTTCTCTAGGATATATTCCAAGGAGCGGCATAGCTGGATTGTATGGTACTTCTATTTCTAGCTTTTTAAGGCAGTGCCAAATCGATTTCCAAAGTGGTTGTACCATTTTACATTCCCACCAACAGTGTGTAAGTGTCCCAGTCTCTCCACAACCTCTCCAACATTTATTATTTTGTGTTTTTTTGGATTAATGCTAGCCTTGTTGGGGTAAGATGATAGCTCATTGTAGTTTTGATCTGCATTTCTCTAATGGCTAATGATCGTGAGCATTTCTTCACGTGTCTATTAGCCTCCTGAATATCTTCTTTGGTGAAGTGCCTGTTCATATCCTTTGCCCATTTTTTAATTGGGTTATTTGTCTTTTGTTGTTGAGGTTTTGCAGCATCTTGTAGATTTTAGAGATTAGACACTGATCGGATTTGTTGTAGCCAAATTTTTTTTTCCCAGTCTGTAGGTTGTCTTTTTACTCTTTTGGTGAAGTCTTTTGATTAGTGTGTTTGATTTTTAGGAGTTCCCAGTTATTTAGTTTCTTTTCTGGTGCATGTGCATTGTTGCTTATGGTTCAGCTTCTGTTTATACCATGTATTAGGACTCCTAGCATTGTCCCTATTTTTTCTTCCATGATCTTTACTGTTTTCGATTTTGTATTTAAGTCTTTGATCCATTTTGAGTGAGTTTTTGTGCATGGTGTGAGTTATGGTTCTTGTTTCAGTTTTTTGCATATAGATATCCAATTATACTAGCACCATTTGTTAAAGAGACTGTCTTTTCCCCAATTAATGGACTTTGGGCCTTTGTCAAGTATTAGCTGCTCATAGGTGGATGAGCTTACATCTGGAGTCTCAACTCAGTTCCATTGGTCTATGTATCTGTTGTTGTACCAGTACCAGGCTGTCTTGACTACCGTGGCAGTATAATAGGTCCTAAAGTCAGGTAGTGTAATGCCTCCCACTTTGTTCTTCTTCTTGAGTAATGCTTTATTTATTCGGAGCCTCTTCCCTTTCCGTATGAAGTTGGTGATTTGTTTCTCCATCTCATTAAAAAATGCTGGTGGAATTTGGATTGGGATTGCATTGTATCTGTAGATTGCTTTGGGTAGAATTGACATTTTCACTATGTTGAGTCTACCTATCCATAAGCGAGGTATATTTTTCCACTTATGCAGATCTCTTTTAGTTTCTTGCAGTAGTGTCTTGTAGTTTTCTCTGTAACGATCTTTTACATCTCTGGTTAGATTTATTCCTAACTGTTTTATCTTCTTGGGGGCTATCATAAATGGTATTGATTTGGTGATTTCCTCTTTGAGGTTCTCTTTGTTGATGTGAAGGAATCCAACTGATTTTTGTATGTTTATCGTGTATCCTGAAACTTTGCTGAAATCTTCTATTAGTTCCAGTAGTTTTCTTGTGGATTCTTTGGGGTTTTCTGTGTATAAGATCATATCATCTGCAAATAGAGATACTTTGACTTCTTCCCTACTAATTTGGATGCCCTTTCTTTCTTTTTCTAGCCTAATTGCTCTGACTAGGACCTCCGACACAATGTTGAATAAGAGTGGTGATAAAGGGCATCTTTGTCTGGTTCCCGTTCTCAAGGGGAATGCTTTCAAAGTCTCTCCATTTAGGATGATGTTGGCTGTTGGCTTTGCATAAATGCCCTTAATTATATTGAGGAATTTCCCTTCTATTCCTATTTTGTTGAGAGTTTTTATCATGATTGGGTGTTGGCCTTTGTCGAATGCTTTTTCTCTTTTCTGCACCGATTGAGAAGATCATGTGGTGCTTGTCTTTTGTTTTATATATGTGATGGATTACATAGATTGTTTTTCTAATGTTGAATCATCCCTGCATACCTGGTATAAATCCCACTTGATCATGATGAATTATTTTTTTGATAATGTTGTTGAATTCTATCAGCTGGAATTTTGTTGAGGATTTTTGCGTCAATGTTCATGAGGGAGATTGGTCTGTAATTTTCTTTTTTTGTGGTGTCTTTACCTGGTTTTGCTATCAGGGTTATGTTGGCTTCATAGAATGAGTTTGGGAGTATTCTATCCTTTTCTATGCTCTGAAATACCTTTAGTAGAAGTGGTGTTAACTCTTCTCTGAAAGTTTGATAGAATTCTCCAGTGAAGCCATCCAGGTCAGGGCTTTTCTTTTGCTGGGAGTTTTTGAATTACCTTTTCAATCTCTTCTTTTGTTATGGGTTTATTTAGTTGTTCTACCTCTGTTTGTGTTAGTTTAGGTAGGTAGTGAGTTTCTAGAAATTTGTCCATTTCCTCTAGGTTTTCAAATTTGTTAGAGTACAATTTTTCATAGTATTCTGTTATGATTTTTAAAATTTCAGTTGGGTCTGTTACATCACCCATCTCATTTTTATACGGGTTATCTGCTTCCTCTCCTGTTTTTCTTTTGTCAGCTTGGCCAGTGGTTTATCAATTTTGTTGATCTTTTCAAAGAACCAGCTTTTGGTCTTCTTAACTCTTTCAATTGTTTTTCTATTCTCTATTTCATTTAATTCTGCTCTAATTCTTATTATTTCCTTTCTTCTGATGCCTGAGGGCTTCTTTTGCTGCTCTTTTTCTACTTGTTCCAGTTGTAGGGTTAATGTTTTGATTATGACCCTTTTTTCTTTTTGGATGTGTGCATTTATTGCTATAAACTGACCTCTGAGCATTGCTTTTGCTGTGTCCCAAAGGTTCTGGTAGGATGTGTGTTCATTCTTGTTTGATTCTATGAATTTCTTTATTCCTTCCATAATTTCTTCTATAACCCAGTAGTTTTTGAGCAAGGTGTTGTTCAGTTTCCATGTGTTTGATTTTTTTTCCTTGCTTTTTCTGTTGTTGTTTTCTACTTTTATGGCTTTATGGTCAGAAAAGTTGCTTTGTAATATTTCAATGCTTTGGATTTTGTTAAGGCTTGCTTTATGGCCTAATATGTGGTCTATTCTGGAGAATGTACCATGTGCATTGGAAAAGAAGGTATACTTGGCTGCTGTTGGGTGGAGTGTTCGGTATATGAGATCAAGTTAGTTGATTGTAGCATTTAGCTCTTCTGTGTCATTTTTGAGCTTCTTTCTAGATGTTCTGTCCTTCACTGAAAGAGGTGTGTTGAAGCCTCCTACTACTATTGTGGAGCTGTCTATCTCTCTTTTCAGTGCTGTTAGAGTTTGTTTTATGTATTTTGGAGCCCTGTCATTGGGTGTGTAAATATTTATTATAGTTATGTCATCCTGGTGTATTGACCCTTTAATCATTATATAGTGTCCTTCCTTATCCTTTGTGGTGGATTTTACTTTAAAGTCTATTTTGTCACAGATTAATATTGCCACTCCTGCTCTTTTTTGAGTGTTGTTTGCTTGATATTTTTTTTCCATCTTTTGAGTTTTAGTTTGTTTGTGTCTTTAAGTCTAAGGTGTGTCTCTTGTAGGCAGCATATAGACAGATTGTATTTTTAATCCATCTGCCACTCTCTGTCTCTTTATTGGTGCATTTAGTCCATTTACATTCAGTATAATTATTGATAGGTATGAGTTTAGTGCTGTCATTTTGATGTCTTTTTTGGTGTGTTGTTCACAGTTTCTTTGTTCCCCTTAATTTTCTGTGCTGAGCCATTTTTCTTTACGTATTTTTTTTTCATGTTTTTCATTGTTGTTGATTTTGTGTTTGCTGAGTCTTTATATTTTTCTAGTTTTTTATTTTGACTTGTAGAGTTGTTAGTTTCCTTTGTGGTTACCTTAATATCTATCCCTATTTTTCTAAGTTTATATCAGTCTTTTATTTCTTTATATCGCCTTGACTTTCTCTCCGTATGAAAAATCTATGTCTACGTTTTTTGAGTCCCTCTTTTTTGTTTTAATGTTGCCATCTTTTACTTATTGACATATGTTTCCCTATTTTCAGTGTTTTAGCTTTGATTTACTTTTGTGTCTTCCCTATCTGGGTTGATATCTGGTTGCTCTGTACTGTGTTCTAGTCTTGGGTTGTTATCTGATGTTACTGGTTTTCTAACCGGAGGACTCCCTTTAGTATTTCTTGTAATTTTGGTTTCGTTTTTGCAAATTCCCTAAACTTTTGTTTATCTGGAAATGCCCTAATTTCACCAATATATTTGAGAGACAGTTTTTCTGGATATATAATTCTTGGCTGGCAGTTTTTTCCTTCAAGGCTTTATATATGTCATCCCATTGCCTTCTTGCCTGCATGGATTCTGCTGAGTAGTCCTAGCTTATTCTTACTGACTCCTTTGTAGATGACTTTTCATTTATCCCTAGCCACTCTTAAAATTCTCTATTTATTTTTGGTTTTGGCAAGTTTGATTATATGTCTTGGTGACTTTCTTTTGGGCTCTACCTTATTTAGGGATCTATGCTTATGCATCTTGGATAGATATCTTGTCATCTTTCACGATATCAGGGAAGTTTTCGGCCGACAAATCTTCAACAATTCTCTCTGTATTTTCTGTTATCTGCCTCTGTTCTGGTACTCCAATCACTCATAGGTTATTCCTCTTGATAGAGTCCCACATAATTCTTAGGGTTTCTTCATTTTTTTTTTAATCCTTTTATCTGATTTTTCCTCAAATAAGTTGTTGTCAAGTGCTTTATCTTCAGTCTCACTAATTCTGACTTCCATTGTCTCAATTCTGCTCTATGACTTTCTATTGAGTTGTCTAATTCTGAAATTTTATTGTTAATCTTCTGGATTTCTGATTTCTGTCTCTCTATGTATTCTTGCAGCCTGTTAAATTTGTCATTATGCTCTTCTCTAATCTTTTTTAATTTCTTCTATTGCATGTTCTGCATTTTGATTAATTTCCTTCCTAATTTCTTGAAGAGTTCTATGTATTAATCTTTTGTATTCTGCCTCCAGTAATTCCAAGAAATTTTCCTCCTCTGGAAAACTTCTAGATTCTTTATTTTGGGAGCTTGCTGAAGCCATCATGTTTTGCCTCTTTATATGATTTGATATTGACTGTTGTCTCTGAGCCATCTATAAGTTATTATATTTATTTATTTCATGTTTGCTTACTGTGTTTCCTAGCTTCTTGTTTTGTTTTGATATGCTGTTCGTATGAGCTAGTTTGATTATTGGCACCTCTGAAGCTCTAGTGTCTTGTCAGCAGGTGGTTAGATCTGTTACTAGGTATGTGAGCTTAGCAGACCGCCCACTCCTCCTGTATGGATTCAGCTCAGGTGCTCAGGTAGATAGCCACCAAGTGTGTGGTGTAGGCTCTCACTTACAGTCCTAGACAGGCCTGGGTGATTAGTGTAGGCACAGGCGTATGGCTGCAGCAGGGGGACACACTCTGAGCAAGGCAGGAGGCTGACAGCCACCCCCGAGTGTCCTGGAGGAAGGTGTGTCCCTGTTCCCTAGAGCATGTAGGTGGGTGGGTTTTGCAGCCAGACTATGAGCACTTAATGCTGTTGGTTGTGAGGACTGGGGGGCACCTCTTATTCGTGGGCCACTATCACAGGTGGCTAGGTGGTGTGGGTGGAGCCACCAGTCCTCCGGCCCTTGATGTGGGTAGGTGAAGACCCTGCTTAATGGGCAGAGCAGTGTCAAATGTCAAGAACCTGCCACTTCTCAACTGAAACAGTTAAAGTTAGAGTTCCAGTATATACTCTGTTGTACTGCAGTAATGAGGGCCTACGCTGTTGAGATGGGCCCACACAAGTCTATGCAGGGGGAAAGGCACTCAAAGTCTGTGGATCCCTTATGCCTGTGCCTAGGCAAAGGAGCTCTGCCTACCCTGGGTTCCTGGATTAGGGGAGCCAGCAGTTTATTTTTTCCCGTTTGTTGATTTGTTCACTCTCCAAAGCAAGGAGAATGGCTCTGGGCATGTGATGGATCCTACTTCCAGCCCAGAGGACTCGGCAATTGCTGAAGCCGGTCCGGAACCCAGTGCAGAGCAGGGAGCGGGGAGGTAAATGGGAGAGAGATTTTTCCCTAAGGGGGGCGTTTTTGATCTGCGTGGTAAGCTGTAGGCAAGTACTTATCTTTCTCACTGGTTCTGGGTGGCTGAGTAGACTGCCTGGCCCTGGGTCTCTCCTGGTGCAGAAAACGCGCCTCCTGAGCACAGCCGCTTGCCTGCCTCACTGCTCACCCACGAGCTGCTCAGGCCTGAGGGGTCAGGCTCTCACCAGGTCAAATCTGGCAACTCCTCGCTGCTTCCTAACCGTCTCTCCCTCCCCCTGACACTCAGTCCGGTTTCTCAACTCTGCCTTTGATGTTCAGGGCTCCCAGGTTGCCATATATAATCAAATCACTTGTTTTTTCTGGTCTTTGTTGTAAGAAGGTTCACTGGAAGTGTCTGACTACTCCGCCATCTTGGCCTCGGCTCCCAGAATTTTCTCTTTTTGACCTGAGTATTAAAACTCATTTTCAGAAATGATGCAGACATTCTCATATGTTTTGTATTTTTAAAATCATTTGATTGTTTTTTCTTGGCATAGAAAGGGAGATTGTGGATAAGTTTGGACATCAGTGTTCATATGGCCATCTTTCCTAGAAGATACTTTCTTTGTTTTGACTGTGAATGGAAAGAGTGGCAGGGAATGTGCCAATATTTTTAAAACTGTTTATTTTGACATAATTTCAGAATCGTAGTTGTCATTGCAGACTTAAAATTCTTCCATCTTCTTTATGTTCATGCTTATGACATTTTTAATGCATACAGCCCAGTTATTTTATTGAATGTTGTAAAAATGGTGTGAAGTGGCATCTGACCTCCTCTAACTTCATGAGAGGGAAGGAGAATGAAGAGCAGCAGCCCAAGGCTGATTGCTATGAAGTAGAGATCAGACATGCTTTTTCTCTCTACCATCCTTACCAATTCTGACACCAACTCTCCCTCCCACGGCACTTTCTGCTTCTCTGCTGGGTTTGATAATTCATTGAAATGGCCACACGGAACTCACAGACAGTACTCATGATTATGGGTTATTAGGGAAGTAACAGGTTGCAATTCAGGTTCAGGAACACTCAGGTTGCAGTTCTTCCATCAGGACAGCTTCTTGCCAGTCGTATTGCAGGCACATCTCTCTCTGGTCCTTTGACCTGTGCCCTGCTCAGACAAGTGTTACAAAGCTCTCTTAGCTCTGCCAGTAAGTGCCCTGAGGGCACCCCCCTCCGCCAGCAAGCCTCGGCCCAAAGACGCTCCCCTCTAGCTCTTTGGGTCATCAAATCTAGCTACACCAAGTGCCCAGAGGCACCATACTCTGCCAGCAAGCCTCTTGCCCAAAAGCAGTCAGCTTTCTTGCTCTGTAGGACAGGAAGCCCACCAAGCCGTCTCTTGCTGCTCTCTCCTGCCACCATTTCTGTTCCACTGCTTCTCACCATCTTCAGTGTTACAACTCTACAACTGTCTCTTTCTCAGTCTCCTGGTTCCAGGAGCTTCTCAGCACAGGGATCCTGGGTCTAAAGGATGCACTGCGCTCTTGGTCCTTCTTCCTTGGTAGTGGTGAGATCCTCTCTGCTCTAGACTTGGCTCTCTTTTAAACCTGCAGAATAGCAAAGCTGACCAATCCCCTCACTAGGGTTCCATATACCCTATTAGCATGGTATCACCCAATCATTTGGTGGGAGTTACAAGACCATGGTGAGAAAAGCCACACAAAAGTGATCCATCTTACCTCAAGTGTTCCTCATTTTGGGTTCTTCTGATGTTACCTCATAATTATATTCTGGTTATACAATTTTGGCAGGAATAACACAGAAGAGATGTTAAGTTCTTCTCTGTTCATTGTATCAGGAGGCACATGATATTGACTGACTTTTATTATTTGATTAAGATAGAATCAAATAATGTAAAGGTACTATTTTTTAATTTGTAATTAATAAGTATCTTGTGGGGAAACATATTAACACTTCATAGTTACCCATAATCCCTATCAAACTTCCAACCTCTTGTGTTGGCAACTGCTGATGATTTTTGTCTGAATCAGTTATTACTGATGGTTGCTAAATGATGACTTTCTATTTCCATCACTCTTTGCTTATTTATTAGTTTGCATTTTACTGTAAGGAAGATATTTTCCCTATGCTTATTTATATCACCATGAATTCATGGATTCTTATTCTATGGATTCTCATCTGTTACTATTATTATTTATTTTGATGCTGTATTGTTTCATATTTGGCTGACGGGAGCCCCGTCAATCTGACTGTGTCCAGTATCACCTTTCTATTTTTACTTTTAGATACATATCTTTCTTATTGCAGTAATACATTTTGATAGACAATTTGCAAAACTAATTTAAAAGGCAGAGAGAAGGATATAAAAATATATATAATCCTGTCATCTTCTACAGATGTATGTATTTACTTTCAGCCTTTTATTTCATTAAACTTTTTAATGTAGTAAAGAGCTTTACATCTTAGTTTTGTTTTTTGGGTTTTTTTAATTTATCATTAAATTACGTTTCCCTGCACTTTAAGAATTCTTTAGAAACAGTGTATCTCAAACTGTGTGTGGCCACATGTGACCCAGATATGCCAATACTGTCTTGAGGCCCACCTGCTGCCTCTGCTTTTGGATAGCATAGCCCTTCCCCTTCTGAAAGAACACTCTAGTTCTCTATCTCTTCCCATTTTCCACACCCAGATTTTTATTTTCCCTTCTCTTCTTTTTCAGCACGCTTCTTGCCCGTTCTCTTGTAAAACATTTCAGGACCCAACAAAGGATTGGAGTGGTGGGAGCACAGAGAGAAGAGTGGCTCAGATATGAGGTAGAGCACCATCCTCTTGCTGGGGATAGAGCAATGGGGGCAGATAAACAATGAATACATGAAAAACTAATAGATAATAATGTCTGGTGGTGAGAAATGTTATGAAGAAAAAGAAAAATAGGTAGGATGGAAAGAGTGGTGAGTAGGTAGCTGCTATGTTAGATAAGTGGACAAGGAAGGCATTTCTAATGAGACAGTACTTGAGCAGAGACCTCAATATTTTCTAGATGAGAAACTGAAGCTCAGAGAGGTAAAACACCTTCCCCAAGGTTACAAAGGCAACTCAAGATTAACTTAGTTCCTCTGATTCAAAAGCCCACTCTAAGTGGTACCTCCCTCTCTAGGAGTATACCTCATGTTCTCTGTAAGTGAAATTGCTAACTTATGTTAACAGACTTTGTCTATCTCTACCCCATCCCTTGTATCAAAGCATTTCTAAAAAGCAAAACTTGCAAGGAATTTTTCCTTGTTTGAATTTCAGTGGTGGTAGGGACAGAAATGAAAGGTTTGCTTTAAGAAGGTGTTGGGGATTGTTTTGGAACTCAGTCATTCCTTAGCTCTAACATCTAAAAGCTACAGTTTTTCATGTCCCTAAGGTCTATTGAGAAAGGCGACCTCTCCACTGAACAAACTGGAGCTTCTCAAGATAGTCCGCTTGGGATGAATACAGAGTCTGAATCTTCAAAATCCTCACTGGCAAAATTCTCACTTGCTGAGATACATCCTTCTAAGAGTGTCTCAGAAACCCAAACTTGGGAACTGAAGGATCCAGAGATCTGGTCTGCAACATCTTTGGTTTCGGAGGACAAGGATTTAAAGGCCCAGGCTTGGAAGATCCAGGCTTGGGAGCCTCAGTCCAGGGGCAGCCAACCCAAGCAAACCTCTCTGTTTGGGATGGAGGGTATATCAACCCCGAAACACAGTACCTTAGCTCTGAAAGTGCAGGTGACAAAGAAGAAACAGAATGAGAACCTTACCCGTCCACTCTGGTCCAACAAGGTTGAGTACATCCTGACTCAGGTGGCCTGCTCCGTGAGGCTAAACACCCTCTGGAGCTTGCCCCACCTGTGGCTTCTCAATGGAGGTATTAATGCCTGGGGCCAGGACTCATGGATACATGAGGAGATAGTAGGCTAGAGGTCTGTCCAGGCTTCAAACTCATAAGACCTCTGAGACATGCCAAGGCTAGAGACTTGGTACTCTGAGCAGGGCAGGAGCCGGGTGCCTTAACACCTAGGATCATGAGAGGGTGGAGATGCAGGGTATTTTAACACTTAGATTCATGAGGTGGTGGGGCTGGAGGCCTGGGTCAGGGGTGGGAGGTGGAAACTAGGTATCTGTGTCTTCCATAAAGTGGAGGCCAGGGTACTGGACACCTGGGACTGTGAGGGATGTTTGGACATCAGTTGAGCACTGGTGCCTGTGGCCTTGAGGGAGGCCATTGGTGAGAAACATGTTTTCCTGGACCCCCGAGAAGTCCAGGCTCTGAAAGGCTAGATGGTTCTCAGAGCCTCTCCCTAAATCCCCTGCACAGGCATTTTTCTCATCATCTACATCCTCGTGCTGCTCTTGATTGGCATTCCTCTCCTCTTCATGGAGATGGCATCTGGTCAGAGGCTGCATCAGAGCAGCCTTGGTGTATGGAAGCTCACCAGCCCCTGGATGACTGGTTTGGGTTATACTAGCTTCATGGTAAGGAGCTCTGAGCCACCCAGGCCTACCCTTTACAGCTAACCTCATCCCAACCCTTCTCCTGGAATAGGTCTTATGACTTCTCTTCCATGAGTCAAGTCCTTTAGTTCCCCCATCCTCTGTCAAATACCCTCCTTTTTCCTGTCCCCACTATTTCTCTCCAGCTGCCTTCTCCCTGGCCTTCAGGTGTGCTTCATCGAGGGCTTGCTCCTTAATGTGATCAATTGCTGGAGCATCTTCTATTTGAGCCAGTCCTTCCAGTTTCCTCTTCCATGGGATAAATGTCCCTTAGTGAAGAACGCCAGTGAATTTGGTGAGGAGGAAGAGAAAGAGGAGGAGAAGGGGGAAACTGGTGGAAGGGAATTGGAAGGAGGAGAAGGGATAAGGAAGAGGGAAATAGTGAAAGGAAAAAGAAATGGGAGGTGGAACGAGGAGAGAGGAGATAGTAGAAGGAATAAAGAAGAGGGGAAGGGTCACCTTGTCTAGCAGGTGTGTCCAAAGCCAGGTCCCTCTAGATGCTGAGTGTGCACGGACGACACCCTCCATGTACTTCTGGTACCGGCAGACACTGAAGGCTTCAGATACAATTGAGGATTATGGGCCAGTAATCCCCAGTATGAGCTTGTCCTCCTTTCTGACCTGGTGTCTTACGGGTGTTATCATGATCAATGGGCTCAAGTCCATCGGGAAGGTGAGCCACCACTTTTAAACTCCTTGACATTCTCAGATACTTTGTCTATCACCTGACTCTGTTACTTGTTGATCTCCTGATTTCTTACTCCTCCTAGCCTTTTACTCCCACTAGCCCCTGACCCCTGCTAAAAGCTGTCTTTTAACTTCTATTTTTACTCAAAACTTTTTATTACTGATGACTGTTGACCCCTACTGGTATATGGTAACTGATATGTTCCACTCTCAATTCAGGCAGTGTACGTCTTGATACTGCTTCCTTGTTTCATCTGCTTATGTTTCCTCATCCGATGTTTACTGCTGGAAGGTACATCATTTGGCCTTCAACATTTGTTTGTTTCCAAGGTGAGTTATATCTTCCCACTCTTCCATCAGCCCTTGGAGGGTGCCATAGCTGCCTGTTCTTAGGGCCTCCTTCCCTATTATCTCCCTGTGCCCCCCACCATATCTGTTATGATTTTCCCCTCCGTCATTTATATCCTCCCTAAACTTGTCTTCTCCCTTTTAGATATCGAATGTGTTCTCCATGGAGATTTGGAACCTAGCAGGAAACCAAGTTTTGTCTGCCCTAGGCTTAGGCTTTGGCATCATTGCCGCCTTCTCATCATATATTTCCCCGTCCAACAACTGTCTCGTTGATGCCTTTGTCGTGGCTCTGGTCAACCTGGGCAGCTCACTGCTTTTCACACCTGTCATCACCTCTGTCTTGGGCTTCTGGGCCACAGTCACCACAAGTCGCTGCAGTGAGAAGTAAGTCCAGCCCCTTAATTGAGGATTCTTACCTCAGGCAACTATAAAACCCCGACACCCAGACCTTTAAAATTCTGTAAAGGCCCACATTCACACATCTCAGCTCAGGTGCAGTTGCAAGCCTCTATACCCGCTATAGCTAAATATGGGAACCATTGAATCCCATCATATATTATACTTCTCAGAGCCCTCCTCTAACCCTAGAAATTTTCAAACTCAGGCATTGCTAAGAATCCACTTCAGAAAATCACCACAGAGATATGCCACAGATGGAAAATATTCAAGATTACCTTAGTCCTAGATAGACAATAAATTTGTATCTAAGACCACACCCATATGGCGAACCTTCCAAGGCCCTCCGCTACCTTAATGCCCCATTCTTAACTATTGACTCCTAAATTTAGCTGTTTCTGTTAATCTAACATACTTAAGCCCCAATAGGTCCTCAGTAGTAGAACCTTTATCATATGCACATCCCTAATTAGTATTATTTAAACATTGATTTCAAAAGTGTTCATCACACATTTAGAAAATACACTTTATATATCACAGAGACTTGGACAGATGAATCAGACCTCAGTCCTTGCCTTCATTGAATTTTCAGCTTTAAAAGGGAGGAGAGGAGAGGGATTAGACACTAAATAGGATGGTCATAAACTTTTTATAACTGTAGCAAGAGTGATGTGGTAGGACAGAGGACAGAGTCATTAATTCTTCTTGGGCAAGTTAGAAAAGGCTCCCAGAGAAGGCAAACCTAAGCTGAATTTGTTCCTAGTAATGCTAATCCCCACCATAACCACCACTTTCTTCTAGAAGAAGCTTGGATTTATACATGTCTTCTGGTGCACATGGGCCAAAATTTTCTCTAGGGTATATACTCAGAAATGGAATTTCTGGGTAGACTATCTACCCTTCAATTGAATCTTCAATTTTACAATATAACGTCTGGTTTTCAAAGCGGTTTAGTAAATTACCCTCTAACTAGTAATATGTGAGAATTCCATTTATTCCACTTTCTGGGAAACACTTGATATGGTCATATTTTTTAGTTTTTGCCAATCTGGTGGTAATTGTATTTCTTGGGGGGGGGGTGTGTGTTTAAACATTACATACATACAGAAAAAGGCATTAAATGTGCAGTGTTAAATAGATAACTCTGAGTAAAAGAGTCAGCACAAAGTTGGACCTATGAGGCAGAGGTCAAATATATCCCAGCTTCCCAACTTCTCCATTATTTCTGACACCAGCCATTCCACCTGCCCCCACCATGGTATTGTCTTTCTCTACCGAGTTTTATAATTTGTGGTGATTTACTTTTGAAAAATCAGCCATTGAAAACCCTATGGAGCACAGTTCTACTCTGACACATATGGGGTTGCCATGAGTTGGAGTCAACTTGATGGCAACTAGTTTTGATTTTATAGTTTACTACGTCCATTTATATAGTTTAATTTGTTCATTTGTATATAAATTCACTTTGCATTCTTTTGTGTTTTCTTTCTTTCATTCAACATATGTTTACAAGATTCATCCACATTATTGTGTGTCGCTTTAGTTTGTGCTTTTTTAATGCTACTTAACATTCCAGTATATGGATAGACCACACTTGATTTATCCATTAGTTATTGATGAACATATGGAGTCTTTCCAGTTTTTGGCTAGGATAAGCAATACTGTTCTAAACATTTTTCTACATGTTCCTGATGAGGACCTTCTCACCTGTTTACTCTTGTCCAAGAAGGTTGAGTACATCCTGGCCCAGGTAGGCTACTCTGTGAGGCCAGTCAACCTCTGGTGCTTTCCCAATCTGTTGCTCACAACATATGTGCACAATTTTCTAGGGTACACACCTATGATTGGCTTGTTGTGCTGTAGTTTTCTACCACTGTGTGACAAATCACTCCAAAAGTAAGAGGATTAAGACAACAATGATTTATTATTTCTCATAATTAAGTGGGTTGGCTGGAAAGTTCTTCTGGCCTTTCTTGGGTTCACTCATATGGCTGCCTTTACCTGGTACAGTGACTGCAGGCTGTGCTTTCTGTGGTGTTGGCTGAGCTCACTCTTGCACTTGCAGTCAGTTGGCAGGTGGGCAAGGGCTATTCTTCAGGATCCATGCCATGGGGCCAGCTTGGGCCACCTCACATGGAAGCTCACAGAGCATGAAGGTGAAATTTACAAAGTGCCTTGAAGCAAGAGTGGGAACGGTTGTCACTGTTGATACATTTCTTTGGTCACAAAGCCTACCCTAGAGTCAAACTAAAACCAAACCAAACTTGTTGCCATCAGATCGATTCTGACTCATAGTGACCCCATGTGGTTTTTTTTTCTGTGTTTTTTTTTTTTTTTTTTGCTGTAATCTTTATGAAAGCAGTTCACGAGTCCTTTCTTCCGTGGAGCTGTTGGTGGTTTTCAACAACCAAACTTTAGTAAATAAGAGCAAATTGTTTGCACCACTAGGGACCTCCCCAGATTCAAGGGGCAGGAAAATAGATTACTTTTCATCTGGAGAAGCTGCAAAACACTGTGACCATGTTTTTTCAGTCTACTACACATATCTTCAAATTTCCTAGATAACGCCAGAGTTCTTTCCACAGTATTTGTACCACTTTATAATGTATGTATGTATATATGAAATGTATGTATGAAAGTTTCCATTGCCCTACTTCTTGTAAACACTTGGATTGTCAGATTTTTAGTTTTACCAGTTTGGTGGGAGTGTAATAGTATCTCATTATGGTTTTAATTGGTATGTCTCTGGTTTTTAATAAGGTTAGGTACGTTTTTATATATTTATTGGCCATTGAGTTTCCTCTTTAGTGAAATGTGTGGTCAAATTTTTCACCCATTTTTCTATTAGACTGTCTTTTTCTTTGGAGTTCTTTATATGTTCTGTATACTAGTCATTTGCCAGTCACATATGATAAAATCTCTTTCTCACTTTGTGGAGTGCCTTTTCAATCTCTTAACATGGTATTCTTTTGGGCAACTTTTTATTTTGAAGATTTCAAATGCATAGAAAAGTTGAAAGAATTTTATCAGGAACTCCTGTATTCACAAATTCACAGATTCACAAATCATTTATATTGTGTCCCATTTGCATTGTCACTTGCTCTCTCTGTTTACATGTTTACAACTTCTTTTCAGAGCCATATGAGAATAATCTGTAGACATCTTGCCACTTTACCTGTAAATACTCCAGCATGTATTTCCAAAGGACAAGATCATTCTCTAGTATAACCATAGAACAATTATAAAAATCAGTACATTTAACATTGATTTAATATCTAATTCATAGTTCATATTCAAATTTTATGAGTTGTCCCAGTAATATCCTTTATAGCTATTTTTTCCCAGTCCAAGATCCTATTCAGAATCACACATCGATTTTGTTGTTTTGTCTCTTTAGTCTCCTCTTTCTGTCTTTCATGACCATGAAATTTTTGAAGTGTGAGGCCAGTTGTTTTGTAGAATGTCTCTCAATTTGGGTTTGTCTGATGTTTACTCATGATTAGATTCAGGTGGTGCATTTTTGTCAGGGGTACCACAGAAATGATGGTGTGTCCTTACAGTGTGATGTATCAGGAGACACATGATCTCAATTTGTTCTATTACTGTGATGGTAACTTTAACCCCTCTGTTAAGGTTTTACTTGTAAGATTTCTCCATTGTCAAGTTAATTTTTCCCTTCTCTGGTAAATAAGTAAATTGTGGGGAGATATTATATTTTCAGACTATATAAATGCCCTGTTCCTCATCAGACTTTCACACAATGGTTTTAGCATCCATTGAGGAGTCTTACCTGAATCAGTTATTATTCTGATGTTGCAATTTTAACTCCATAATTTCTTATATATTTATTATTTGGCATTCTTTTGTATAGGTTCATAGATTCTTATTTTATTCAATGGGTTATTATCTGTTATTATTATTACTTATTTTGATGCTCAAATTTTTCCAGATTTGGCCAATGGCAGCCCCTTTAAACTTGCTTTTGTGTCCTTTTCATATGCCCCCATCATTCTCTGGGCACTTTCTCACTTTTTTGACATAAGATATTTCAAGCACACCTTGCACTTTTCCTGCCACAGTCCTAGAATTAAACACTTCTCCAAGGAGTCCTGGTTTCTTTTAGTATTTAGAAGCCAAAATCTGAGCACCAGGTGTGCTCATTGCTACTGGAGTATCGTTGCTTCTAGGGTTTCTGAACAGACAGAGCTAGGGATTTGTGTGTGTTGGGGGAATGGATCTATCTGTCTCTCCATCCATCCATCCATCCATCCATCCATCCATCCAGCCAGCCAGCCAGCCAGCCAGCTAGCCAGCCATCAGTCATCTAAAACTGAGAGTTCATACTGATATTTCAAATTGCAGTCAAGCACCACAAGGTTCATTCTAGTCTTCTCTCTTTTTATATTTGTAACTCCTTTCTCCAATGATGAAAAACCTGATTCCCATTATCCTCAATATATTTACCCATTTTCTCAATCTCAGTACTAGAATACTCGGAAAATACCTTCAGCATTGGTAACCCATAACACTGCAAAAAGAAAGAAGAAAGTTCAATATATGACAATTTTTTTGTCTTTATCCTGAGTTTTACAGTCAGAATGCTGTGTTAAAAAATTACTTGGATTTGTTCTTTTTTCCAGTTCATTGTGGTTATGTTATTCATTTGAAATAGAATCAGGTTAATTTGCTTCTGTTTGACACTTTAGGGTCCTCAACCCAGTGTGATTTTATTTAATTTGATTTTTTTTGAGTTTGTAAAACAGTCACATGGTTTCAAAACATAAAGTATGCAAAAAGGTACTTAGAGAAATATCACTTCTTGTACCATCACTTCAATCCAATTCCCACCCACTCCCTGTAACAAATCTCATTATTTTTGTTGTTGTTTGTCCTTCCTCTGTTTGCAAAAATCAGCAGAAAGATGTTTATTTACCCTTCTTTCTGACACATAAACTAGCATATATATATACCCTTTTGGATCTATTACTTTTTAAAAATAAGTTATCCTGGGAATTACTGTCAGTTCGTAGAGATTTCCTCATTTTTTAATAATTTATTTTGTTGTTGTTGTTGAGAATATACACAGCAGAACACACACCAATTCAACAGTTTCTACATGTACAGTTCAGTGACACTGATTACGTTCTTCAAGTTTGCAATCATTCTCATCCTCCTTTTCTGAATTGTTCCTTTCCCATTAACATAGACTCACTGCCCCTAAGTTTCTGTTGTTAGTTTGATCCCGTATAGATAGTACTTAAAAGAGTGCAAAGCTCAAGGCAGAGATTCTTTACTAGTTAAGATAAACTATTGTTTGGTTTTAAGAAGACTTCAGGGGATATTTTTGGTTTAAGGTTTAAGGTTGTCTTAGGGTAATAATTTTGGGGGTTTCATTCAGCCTCTATAGCTCTAGAAAGTCTGGATTCCATGAGAATTTAAGATTTTGTTCTGCATTTTCCTTCTTTTGATCAGGATTCTTCTGTATAATCTTTGATCAAAATGTTCAGTAATGGTAGCTGGTGTAATGTTTGAGTACCACCTGAAGCCCTCTAACTTCAGGAAGAGGATAGAGAATCACCATCGGCACAAAGCTGATTCCTATGAGCTGGAAGTGAGAAATACCTCCATTCTTAAACCTCTTTACCAATTCTGACTCCAGCCGTCCCTCCCCCACACTCTCTACTTTTCTTCTGGTTTGATGATTCATTGCAATGGCTGCACAGAATTCAGACCTACTTAGTTAAGTGGTTTATTAAGGAAGTAACAGGTACAACTTGGGATTAGGATCAGCAGGCTACAACTCAGGATCAGGATCAGGAAGCATGTAAAGTCTGGAAGCCTACCCCGAAGTGGAGAGCACATTCTTCCCTTCTTCAGTGGAGGACAGCTCTCTCAGCTCCTCTCAGCCCTGCAAGAAAGGAGGCCATACTTTCTGCTGTGCACACCTCCTGTGGTGAAATGAATTTCTTTATGTGGTCTTTTGCCTTGGTTCTGTGAAAAAGAGAGAAAAAGAAAACAACTTGGGAGATTTTTACCTGGGCCCGGAGGATTACAGTTGCCCTTGTTACAGTTACCAAGGGAAGAAGACAGTCTGCTGGTAGAAAAATGTCAGTTATAATGCAAATACATGGAGCCACTTGTAAGGGGATTGGTCAGTTTAGTCCACTGAAGGGATTGGTCAGTTATTATGCAAGTAAGGTATGTAAAATCTGCCCAATAGGATTGATCCTCTTGCCTATATAAACAGCCATCCCACAGAGGTTTGGGGGAGGAGCCTGGAGTAGAGTGTGTCCTTTGGACCTGGGGTCCCAGCTCTGAGAACCTCCTAGACCTAAGAGACAGAGAGAGCTGTGTCCTAGTCACCTAGTGCTGCTGTAACAGAAATACCACAAGTGGATTGCTTTAACAAAAAGAAATTTATTCTGTCACAGTCTGGTAGGCTACAAGTCCGAAATCAGGGCATCAGCTCCAGAAGAAGGCTTTCTTTTCTCTGTCGGCTCTGGTGGAACATCCTTGTCACCAATCTTTCCCTGGTTTAGGAGCTTTCAGTGCAGGAGCCCCAGGTCCAATGGACATACTCTGCTCCCAGTGCTTCTTTCTTGGTGGCATGAGGTCCTTCTCCTCTCTGCTCACTTCTCTCTTCTATATCCCAAAAGAGATTGTCTCAAGACACAATCCAATCATGTAGATTGAGTCCTGCCTCATTAACATAACTGCTGCCTATCCTACCTCATTAGCATCATAGAGGCAGGATTTACAACACACAGGAAAATCACATCAGATGACAAAATGGTAGACAGTCACACAATACTAGGAATCATGGCCTCGCCAAATTGATACACATATTTTTGGGGAACACAGTTCAATCCATGACAAACTGTAATACTGGAGTGGTGGCAGCAGAACCAAGAAACTAGTGGAAGATGGCATGGTGGGCTTCCTGGCCCACACAGCAAGGTGGCTACAGTGGGCTTGCCAACCCACAGAGCAAGAGAACTGAGTGCCTTCAGACTGGAGGCTTGTTGGCAGAGTGGGGTGCCTCTGGGCACTTGTTGGTGGAGCTAAAAAAGCTGTAACACTTGCCTGAGCAGGGGCAGAGGCCAAGCTTGAGAGTGCAATGCCCAGGCCAAGAGTGAGGGCCCGGCAGCAGCAGTGGAGTAGAAGTTGTCCTAATCAAAGAACTGTATCCTGAGTTAATCCTGTTACTTCCAAGTTAATCCTGATCCTGTGTTACTTCCCTAATAAACCATGTAACTGTGGGTATGGTCTGTGAGTTCTGTGTGCAATTGCAATGAATTATTGAACCCAGCAGAGAAGTAGAGTGCCATGGGGAGAAAGGCTGGTGTCAGAATTGGTAAAAAGGTTGAAGAGTAGTGGTATATCTGACCACCTCATAGGAATCAGCTTTGGTCTAATGCTGATTCTTATTCTCCCTGAAGTGAGATGAGGTCAGACACTATTACTACCCCCTCTCAGCCATGCAGGCCTCCTCTCAGCTCCCTCAGGACAGGCCTTGTCTTGGCCGTGCACACCTCCTCTCAGCCATGCAGGCCTCTCTGCCTTCAGCCTCCCTGCTGTCAGCTTCTCCACTGCTAACCGACCCAGCTCATACCCAGGGTACCAGATTTGTTCAGCCCTCTTGGCTGCCTTCTTAGCAGCAGTTTTCTGCCATCACCACCAACTGTCACAGGGTCCCTGTTGGGCCTGTCGCCACTGGCTCTGCCATAAGGCCCCTTCAGGACTTCTTACTGCCTTCAGTATTACAGCTCCTGACTTGTGTTACAGCTCTTCTAGGACGTTCCTCACCTCCTCTCTGCTTCTTCTCTCTTTTGCTTGTCTTGCCTTTTCTCCTTTTCTTTTTTCTTCCTTCTGAAACCTCTGTAGGGTTAGCTGCATATATAAGCAGACTCCTTGTCAATTTCAAGGCATGACCCTCTCAGCAGGGCCACAGACTGACCAATTTCCTTGGTGGACCATAGTGACTTCATTTGCATAGTCTTTAGTATATTGACGAATCCCCGCAAGGTGCATAAGACAGACCAATCGCAGGGCAGGCTGCAGCCCAGGGCCAGACAAAAAGTATCAGACCATCAAGTTGTTTACAGTTTACCCAGGAAACATCAGTCAACCTGGACAAAAGTAACAAACCTGCATCGAAAACTAGGGCAAAGGTAACTCTTCAGGGCTTAGAGGAAAAATCTTGTACCTGTTTTTCCAAAGAACCAAGGCAAAAGGCCACATAAAGGAACTCATCTCACTACAGCTGGGCTGGTCTCATGGCAAAGGAGGCAGTTGTTTATGGAGGCAATTCCATAAACACACATTCCATTCCTCCTCTGATTCCTGACTCTCCTTCCTCTTGCTCCAGGCAAATAGAGACCAATTGTGCTTTGGATGGCCTCTTGCAAGCTTTTAAGACCTCAGGCATTCTACAACAAACTAGAACGTAGAACGGAAGCACTAAACATGTTATTAGGCCAATTAACTGGGATATTCCAGGAAACCATGACCCTAAACCTTCAAACTGAGGAACCAAATCCCATGAGGCGTTTGGTTGTACGTAAGCAGGTTTAGCAGCTACTCTTTTTGTTTTTATCTTTTGTCATTGTAAATATATCACACAACTTTTGCCAGTTCAACTTTTTACAGATGTACAACTCATTGAGACCAATTACATTAATTGGCTGTGCAGCCATACCCTTAATGTGATTTTTAATAGCTGCATAACATTCCATTACATGGGGTATGTATGGTACTAATACTATACATGCGTATGCATTATATGTAGAGGAATTATGTGTATAGTCTTATATGTATAGTAATTAGGATGCTTCCAATGTCTTACAGTTACAGTGTTGTATTGAATAACCTTGCACTTATGTATTTTTGTATTGTTGGAGGTGTATCTCCAGGATAAAAAACCCAGGATTGCTGGGTTAAAAGATAAGTGCATATGCGCAAGTAGTTTTGTTAGATCTTGCCAAGCTCCCCTCCATAAGGTTGTATCAGGTTGTATTCTCACCAGAAATGTCTGAGACTGCCTGCTGCTTTATAGCCTGGCCAGCAAAATGAGTTGTCAAGCTTCTCCATTTTTGTCTTCTGATAAATGGGTAAAAGTATCTTAATGTAGTCCTAATTTGTATTTCTCTTATTATGAATGAGGTTGAAATATTTTTCTTTACATTCAAGAAGGAGGTTTATTTGAATCATCTTTTTATCTATGCAAAGAAAATTCGTAACAAAGTTTTATAGCACTTTATTAATACATTTATTTAGTAAAGAAAAGAAATTTATTATTAAAGTGAAAAATTATATAGATCATGATGATCTCTGAAACTCATAAGTCAGATACATAGTCTGCTTTCTCATCTTGCAGAATAACTACACAATTTAATGAATTGTCTCTATAGTTATGGCTATTAAATGTTTTGAGGTCATGTATCCCTATGAGACTTTAATTTTAGAAATGTGCATATATATGTGTGTGTGTGTACCCAAAATGTAGCATATAATTTTTCAGACACATGGGTCACGCTAAAATCCAGCCCTGTGTAGCTATGGGTTTCAAATTAAGAACAAGTTCCCAGTTCGCCTATGTTGTTGTTAACTGCTGTCCACTAAGGCTCCTGACTCATGGCAACGCTACGCACAGTGGAATAAAATGCTGCCTGGTCCAGTGCCATTGCCACAATCAGTTAGGGATCAGACCGTTGTGATCCATAGAGTTTTCATTGGCTGATTTTTTTTTAATTGTACTTTAGATGAAGGTTTACAGAACAAATTAGCTTCTCATTAAACAATTAGTAAACATATTGTTTTATGACATTGGTTAACAACCCCACGACATGTCAACACTCTCCCTTCTCGACCTTGGCTTCCCTAGTACCAGCTTTCCTGTCCCCTCCTGCCTTCTAGTCCTTGCCCCTGGGCTGGTGTTCCTCTTTAGTCTCGTTTTGTCTTATGGGCCTGTCTAGTCTTTGGCTAAAGGGTGAGCCTCAGGAGAGACTTCATTGCTGAGCTAAAAGGGTGTCTGGGGGCCATGCTCTTGGGGTTTCTCTAGTCTCTGTCAGGCCAGTAAGTCTGGTCTTTTTTTGAGTTAGAATTTTGTTCTGCATTCCAGGACCCTCTATTGTGATCCCTGTCAGAGCAGTTTGTGGCGGTAGTCAGGCACCATCTAGTTGTATTGGACTCAGTCTCGTGGAGGCTGTGGTATTTGTGGTCCTTTAGTCCTTTGGGCTGATCTTTCCCTTGTGTGTTTAGTTTTCTTCATTCTCCCTTGCTCCCGAAGGGGTGAGACCAGTGGAGTATCTTAGATGGCTGCTTACAGCCTTTTAAGACCCCAAAGTAGAATGTAGAATATTTTTTCATAAACTACGCTATGCCAGTTGAGCTAGATATTCCCCGAGACCATGGTCCCCACAGCCCTCCACCCAGTAATTCAGTCCCTCAGGAGTTTGGATGTGTCTCTGGAGCTTCCATGACCTTGCCTTGTACAAGTTGTGCTAGCTTCCCCAGTATTGTCTGTCTTACCCTTCACCAAAGCTACTGTGTATCTATTGCCTGTTAGTGTTTTTCCATCTCCACCCTTCCCCTCCCTCATAACCATAAAAGATTGTTTTGTGTGTGTGTGTGTTGTAAACCTTTTCATGAGTTTTTGTCCTTTTGTGACTTTCACTCAGCATAATGTCCTCCAGATTCATCCATGTTGTGAGATGCTTCGCAGATTCATCGTTGTTCTTTATTGTTGCGTAGTACTCCATTGTGTGTATGTACCATAGTTTGTTTATCCATTCATCTGTTGATGGGCATTTAGGTTGTTCCCATCTTTTTGCTATTGTGAACAATGCTGCCAAGAACATGGTGTGCATATGTCTATTCATGTGATGGCTTTTATTTCTCTAGGGTATATTCCTAGGAGTGGTATTGCTGGGTCATATGTTATTTCTATTTCTAGCTTTCTAAGGAAGTGCCTTATTGTGGTTTTGGTTTGCATTTCTTTAATAGCTAGTGATCTTGAGCACTTTCTCATGTGTCTGTTAGCTGCTTGAATGTCTTCTTTGGTGAAGTGTAAGTTCATTTCCTTTGCCCATTTTTTCTATTGGATTATTAGTCTTTTTGTTGTAGAGGTGTTGGATTTTCCCGTAGATTTTAGAGATTAGACTTTTGTTGGATTTGTAATAGCCAAAAATTTTTTTCCAGTCTGTAAGTTCTCTTTTTACTCTTTTGCTGAAGTCTTTTGGTGAGCATAAGTGTTTAATCTTTTAGAAGATCCTCATTATCTAGCTTATCTTCTGGAGTTTGTGTGTTGTCAGTTATGGTTTGTATCCTGTTAATGCTGTGTATTAGGGCCTCTAGCACTGATCCCATTTTTTATTCTATGATTTTTATAGTTTTTGGTTTTATATTTAGGTCTTTGATCCATTTTGAATTAGTTTTTGTGTATGCTACGAGGTATGAGTCTTGTTTCTTTTTTTTGCAGATGGACATCCAGTTTTGCCAGCGCCATTTGTTAAAAAGACTGTCTTTTCCCCGTTTCTTCCATTCACTTTAGCTACTCTGCGTTCAAGAGCAAGTTTCAGAGCCTCTTCTGACATCCATTTTGGTCTTTTCTTTCTTTCCTGTCTTTTTAATGACCTCTTGCTTTCTTCATGTATGATGTCCTTGATGTCATCTCACAACTCATCTGGTCTTTGGTTGTTAGTGTTCAATGCGTCAAATCTCTTCTTGAGATGGTCTCCAAATTCAAGTGGGATATACTAAAGGTCGTATTTTGGCTCTTGTGGACTTGTTTTAATTTTTTTCAGCTTCGACTTGAACTTGCATATGAGCAATTGATGGTCTGTTCAGCTGGCGGCTCCTGACCTTGTTCTAACAGATAATAGTGAGCTTTTCCATCATCTCTTTCCACAGATGTAGTCGATTTCATTCCTGCATTTTTCCTTCCAGTGAGATCCACGTGAATAGTCACCATTTACGTTGTGGAAAAAAGGATATTTCCAATGAATTAGTCGTTGGTCTTGCAAAATTCTATCATACGATCTCCGGCGTCATTTCTATCACCAAGGCAATATTTTCCAACTGCCCATCCTCCTTTTTTGCCAGCTTTTGTATTCCAATCACCAGTAGTTATCAATGCATTTTGATTGCATGTTTGATCAACTTCAGACTGCAGAAGTTGGTAAAAACCTTCAATTTCCTCATCTTTGGCATTATTCACATTAGCGCAAATTTGAATAATAGTTGTATTAACTGGTCTTCCTAGTAGGCGAATGGATATTATCCTATCACTGACAGCATTGTACTTCAGGATAGATCTTGAAATGTTCTTTTTGATGATGAACGTGATGCCCTTCCTCTTCAGTTTGTCATTCCCAACATAGTAGGCCATGTGATCATCTGATTCAGAATGGCCAATATCAGTCCATTTCAGCTCACTAATGCCTAGGATATCAATCTTTATGTGTTTTCATCTCATTTATGACGACTTCCAATTTTCCTAGATTCATACTTTGTACATTCCACGTTCTGATTATTAATGGATGTTTGCAGCTGTTTCATCTCATTTTGAGTCATGTCACATCAACAAATGAAGGTCTTGAAAACTTTATTCCATCTACATCATTCAGATTGACTCTAGTTTGAGGAGGCAGCTCTTCCCTAGTCATATTTTGAGTGCCTTCCAACCTGGGGAACTCATCTTCCAGCACTATATCAGACAGAGTTCTGATACTATTCATAAAGTTTTCACTGGCCAGTTTTTTCAGAAGTGGACTGCCAGGTCTTTCTTCCTCACCTCTCTTACTCTGGAAGCTCTGCTGAAACCTGTCCACCAAGGGTGACCCTGCTAGTATTTGAAATACCAGTGACAAAGCTTCCAGTATCACAGAAAGATGCAAGCTACCACAGTACAACAAACTGACAAACATGTAAAGATGTAAATACATAGAGATAGATACATGTAAACCCATTACCGTCGAGTCAATTCTGACTCATAGCAACCCTGTAGGACAGAGTAGAACTGCCCCCATAGGATTTCCATGGAGTGGCTGGTGGATTTGAACTGCCAACTTTTTGGTTAGCAGCCAAACACTTAACTACTGTACCGCTGTTGTTGTTAGATGCCATTGAGTCGGTTGCAACTCATAGCAACCCTATGTACCATAGAAGGAAACACTGCCCAGTCCTGCGTCATCCTCACAATCGTTGTTATGCTTGAGTCCATTGTTGCAGCCACTCCTCTGAATCTGCCCTGAATTTCTGGCAGTTCGCTGTCGATGTACTGCTGCAGCCGTTTTTTAATGATCTTCAGCAAAATTTTACATGCGTGTAATATTAATGATATTGTTCAATAATTTCCACTTCAGTTGGATCACCTTTCTTCTTAGGAATAGGCATAAATATTGATCTCTTCCAGTTGGTTGGCCAGGTAGCTGTCTTCCAAATTTCTTGGCATAGACAAGTGAGCACTTCCACTGCTGCATCCATTTGTTGAAACATCTCAGTTGATACTCCATCAATTCCTGGAGCCTTGTTTTTCTCGAATTCCTTCAGTGCAGCTTGGACTTCTTCCTTCACTACCATCGGTTCCTGATCATATGCTTGCTACCTCTTGAAATGGTTGAACATCGACCAATTCTTTTTGGTATGATGACTCTGTGTTTTCCTTCCATCTTTTGATGCTTCCTGCATCATTTAATATTTTCTCCATAGAATCCTTCACTATTGCAACTTGAGGCTTGTATTTTTTCTTCAGTTCTTTCAGCTTGAGAAATGCCAAGCATGTTCTTCCCTTTTGGTTTTCTATCTCCAGGTCTTTGCACATGTCATTATAATACTTTACTTTGTCTTCTTGAGCTGCCCTTCGAAATCTTCTGTTCAGTTTTGTTACTTCATCATTTCTTCCTTTTGCTGTAGCTACTCGACATTCAAGAGCAAGTTTCAGAGTCTCTTCTGACATCCATTTTCTTTTCTTTCTTTCCTATCTTTTTAATGACCTCTTGCTTTCTTCATGTATGATGTCCTTGATGTCATTCCACAACTCGTCTGGTCTTCAGTCATTAGTGTTCAAAGCACCAAATCTATTCTTGAGATGGTCTCTAAATTCAGGTGGGATATACTCAAGGTCGTACTTTGGCTCTCGAGGACTTGTTCTAATTTTCTTCAGTTTCAGCTTGAACTTGCATCTGAGCAATTGATGGTCTGTTCCGCAGTCGGCCCCTGGCCTTGTTCTGACTGATGATATTGAGCTTTTCCATTGTCTCTTTCCACAGATGTAGTAGATTTGATTCCTGTATATTCCATCTGGCAAGATCCATATGTATCGTCGCCATTTATGTTGGTTAAAAAAGATATTTACAATAAAGAAATCATTGGTTTTGCAAAATTCTATCATGTGATCTCTGGCATCATTTCTATCACCAAGGCCATATTTTCCAACTACTGATCCTTCTTTTTTGTTTCCAACTTTTGCATTCCAATCACCAGTAATTATCAATGCATCCTGATTGCATGTTTGATCAATTTCAACTGCAGAAGCTGATAAAAATCTTCAGTTTCTTCATCTTTGACCTTAGTGGTTGATGCGTAAATTTGAATAATAGTCATATTAACTGGTCTTCCTTGTAGGCATATGGATATTATCCTATCACTGACAGCGTTGTACTTCAAGATAGATCTTGAAATGTTCTTTTTGATGATGAACGTGATGCCCTTCCTCTTCAATTTGTCATTCCCAACATAATAGGCCATGTGATCATCTGATTGAAAATGGCCAATATCGGTCCATTTCCGCTCACTAATGCCTAGGATATCGATGTTTATGCGTTCCATTTCATTTTTGACAATTTCCAATTTTCCTAGATTCATACTTCGTGCATTCTATGTTCTGATCATTAATGGATGTTTGCAGCTGTTTCTTCTCATTTTGAGTCGCACCATGCCAGCAAATGAAGGTTCCAAAAGCTTGACTCCATCCAAGTCATTAAGGTCGACTCTACTTTGAGGAGGCAGCTCTTCCCTAGTAGTCTTTTGAGTGCCTTCCTACATGGAGGGCTTATCTTCTGGCTTATATCAGACAGTGTTCCACTGCTATTCATAAGGTTTTCACTGGCTAATTCTTTTCAGAAGTAGACTGCTGGCTCCTTCTTCCTAGTCTATGTTAGTCTGGAAGCTCAGCTGACACCTGTCCACCATGGGTGACCCTGCTGGTATCTGAATACTGGTGGTGTAGCTTCCAGCATCGCAGCAACATGCAAGCCCCCACATTCTGACAAATGTACAGACACGTTGGGGACTGTACCACTAGGACACCAAATATATGTATATATACATACACATATGCATTCTATATATTCTAATGTTGCTGTTAGGTGCCGTCAAGTCAATTTTCAACTCATAGAGACCCCATGTGACAGAGTAGAACTGCCCTATAGGGTTTCCTAGGCTGTAAGCTGTATGGGAGCAGATTGCCAAGTCTTTCTTCCTCAGAGCTGGGTAGACTGTAACCATAACCACTAACCTTTGGGTTAGCAGCTGAGTGCTTAACTGTTGCACTACCAAGGCTTCTTTAGCCATTCTAGTAGGTGTGAAATGGTGTCTCATTGACGTATTGATTTCCATTTCCCTAATGACTAATACCCCTATGCATCTGTCAGTTTGCCGTACTCTGGGGGCTTGCATGTTGCTGTGATGCTGGAAGCTATGCCATCAGTATTCAAATACCAATTGGTTCACCCATGGTGGACAAGTTTCAGCTGAGAACTGCCAGAAATTTAAGCCGGATTCAGAAGAGGATGTGGAACCAGGGATATCATTGCTGATGTCAAATGGATCCTGGCTGAAATCAGAGTATACCAGAAAGATGTTTACCGGTGTTTTATTGACTATGCAGAGGCATTCAACTGTGTGGATCATAACAAATTATGGATAACATTGCGAAGAATGGGAATTCCAGAACACTTAATTGTGCTCATGAGGAACCTGTACATAGACCAAGAGGCAGTTGTTCCAACAGAACAAGGGGATACTGTGTGGTTTAAAGTCAAGAAAGGTGCATGTCAGGGTTGTATCCTTTCACCATACTTATTCAGTCTGTATGCTGAGCAAATAATCTGAGAAGCTGGACTACGTGAAGAAGAATGTGACATCAGGATTGGTAGGTCACTCATTAACAATGTGCGTTATGCAGACGACACAACCTCGCTTGCTGAAAGTGAAGAGGACTTGAAGCACTTACTGATGAAGATCAAAGACTATAGCCTTCCTTATGTATTACACTTCAGTATACGGAAAACAAAAATCCTCACAACTGGACCAATATGCTTATCATGATAATCGGAGAAAAGATTGAAGTTGTCAAGGATTTTATTTTACTTGGATCCACACTGCACACCCACAGAAGCAGCAGTCAAGAAATCAAACGACGCATTGTATTGGGCAAATCTGCTGCAAAAGACCTCTTTAAAGTGGTGAAAAGCAAAGATGTCACTTTAAAGACTAAGGTGGGCCAGACCTAAGCCATGGTTTTTTCAGTTGCACCACATACATGCGAAAGCTTGATGATGAATAAGGAAGACCAAGGAAGAATTGATACCTTTGATTATGATGTTGGTGAAGATTATTAAATATACCATGGACTCCCAAAAGAACAAACAAACCTGTCGTGGAAGAAGTACAGCCAGAGTACTCCTTAGAAGCAAGGATGGTGAGAGTTCATCCCATATACTTTGGACGTGTTATCAGGAGGTATCAGTCCTTGGAGAAGGACATCATTACTTGGTAAAGTAGAGGATCACAAAAAAGAAGAAGACCCTCAATGAAATGGATTGATGCAGTGGCTGCAGCAACGGGCTCAAGCATAACAATGATCATGAGGATGGTGCAGGACCAGGCAGTGTTCATTCAGTTGTACATAGGGTTGCTACGAGTTGGAACCGACTCGACGGCACCTAACAACAACAACAACGATGACTAATGATGTTAAGTGTCGTTTCATGTGTTTGTTGTCCACTTGTTTATCTTCTCTGGATAATGTCTATTCAAGTTCATTACCTTTTTTTTTAATTGATTTTTTGTCTATCTATTGTTGATTTGTAAGAGTACTTTATATATTCTAATATTAAACCCTTACAGATATATGATTTGCAAATATTTTATTCCATTTTGTAGGTTGCCTTTTCACTCTCTTGATAATGTCCTTTGATGCACAAGTTTTTTATTTTAATGAAGTGCGATTTATGTATTTTTTCTTTTGTTGCCTGTGCTTTGGTGTCATATTCAAGAAACCATCGCCAAATCCAAGGTTATAAAGACTTTACCATAAGCTTTCTTCTAACAGTTTTATAAGTGTAGCCCTTTGATCCATTTTGAGTTAACTTTTGTAAGTGGTGTAAGGTAAGGGTCCAGCTCATCCTTTTGCATGTGGATATCAGTTTTCCCAGCACCATATATAGTGTTTCATTTTCTTTCAATTCAAAATGATATGTCATTTTCCTTGTGATTTCTTCTTTGACCCCTGGTTTTTTAAGATATTTTTATATTTTCAAATATTTTGGTTTCCACTAGCCTTTTTGTTGTTGTTACTGTTAATGATTTAAAATGCAATTCAATTGTGATCAGAGAACATACTTGGTATGATTGCAGTCTTTTTTGAAACTTATTTTATGGCTCACCATATGGTCTATCTTGGAGAGCATTTCACGTATGCTTTAAAATAATGTGTATTCTGCTGTTGTTGGATGGAGTGTCCTACAAAAGGTCAGTTAGGTCAAGTTGGTTGATATTGTATTTTCTTGCTTCCTGTCTACTTTTTCCATCAATTAATGAAAAGAGTGTTAAAGTTTCCAACTGTGTCGATTTGTCTCTTTTTCCTTTCAATTCTGTGTAGAAAATTGGGTTCAAGTTTCTGGTTCATTTGTAAACTGAAGGTGTAGCCCTTTGAAGTGTCAGACTTAAAGAGGAGTGAGACTTTTATTCGGATCCTTACTTTGGTCAGGCTCTGGTGTTTTATATCTGGTCCCCATGCCCTCCTCTTACATCTGAAATGTTATGAAATTGGAAACTGCAGGTAGTTTGCTGCATTTGGCATGTACCTTTCAGGCAAAGTTGCTTTGGAAGTCCCGTTTCCCTACTTTCTTGTCTATACTTTGATTTTTTCCATGAAAATTCCTTTTTGTCAGCAGTTTTATTCCTTTAAGAAGATTAAAATTTTCTCCAGATTTTTAATTATTTCCTGTGAGTTTGGTCCAAATATCTAACTTGCCAATTGCCAGACAAGCATATAATATCTTATATTCTAAAATGTGATCAAACTGTACTTACTTTTCTGCAATTTTCATTTTGTTCTTATCAGTAAATCCATTGCAGTTATTACAGCACAATGTGCCGCACTTTTAAGGATTTGTATTAGTTAGCCAAATGAAGAATGGTGGTGGGAGTGGTGGTGAGAGAGTATGGCAGGCCCTGAAACTGTAAGTGCAAGAACCAGTTTCCCTTGCATAGCACAACACCATGGGAGCACTGTGCACATTGTAGTCTAAGTTAATAATGCTCCTTGATGCTCTATAATGTGAAGCTAAGAAGGTTGAGTTTTATCCACTAGTCTAAGAAGGGAGGGAGGGAGAAGGCAGATGGGTGAACAAAAGACTCCATTACTAGAGCAAGGATCCCAGAGCCCCAGGAAGACTGTAGAAAAGACTTCTCTTGAGGTCCTCCGTGGTCATAAATGCTTCAGGCTCACATAAACAAATTCATGGCCCTAAAGGTGGGTACCATCTAGGTTTCATCCCAGAGTCTATCTTACCCACATCAGTAATGCTAGGCTAGTGATATCCTTTTTCACCTGGAAGGGAAAAGGAGTCATTCTCTTAAACCGGCCAAATCATTTTATGTGATTCAACCTCTTATCCCCAGGAATGTTGAAATACTTATGAATCTGGTGTTCTTGGGAGAACTGCCTCCTGAGGCCGAGCCCCCTGAAAACGTGCTTGCTAATGCAACCTCCATGTTCACCACTTGGCTCAACAGCCTTCCCCATTCTGTCAAGAAGATGGTCCTCAGCAAGGTGTCTGATTGCAACATACAGGATCAGCTTTTGAAGGTTAGTAAAGGTAACTGAGGGGGGCACCTAGAGTTCCTTAGAGTTTTCTATACAACAGAAACTTTAGCTTTTATTAGCACCAGAAAACATCCCAGAAGCACCAGGATAACCTGCAATCCTGCTAGTGCAAAGACCTACAGAATGCCCTTTCCTGGATAGTGCTAGGTATATTGGTTTTCCATGTTAGAGGGTCAGCCTGGAGAATTGATTTTCTCAGTGACCTGGGGCTTTCAGGGAGTTTTCCAGGAAACATAGACTGTATCTTTGGCTATATTTTTCTGAACTTTCTTCCTTTACAGGTTAAGGAGGGCTCAAGCTTTGCATTCCTGGCCTTCATTGAAGCCATGTCGTTCATTCCTGGGTCAGCCTTCTGGTCCATCCTCTTCTTCCTGATGTTCCTGACCCTAGGACTGTCTGCCGTGATAGGGGTCATGCAGGGAATCATTACCCCACTTCAGGACAGCTTCCCTTTCTTCAGGAAACACCCAAAGCTACTCATAGGTATTTTGACCTGTCATCCTATTCCCCCCCAAAAGCCCTGATTCCACTAAGATTCTTACCCAGCCCTGGTCTATGACCTCTGCTTAGCCCTTGTCACCCAGCTAGACCTCTGACTTTGATCCAAAACCAATGTTTTCTCCAGTGAATGTCTCTGTGCTCATGTTCCTGTGCAGCCTCTTCTTTGCTCGGCCTTCAGGCTACTACTTCTTCAGACTGCTGAATGACTACTGGATAATCCTTCCCATCGTCCTCCTCACCACTTTTGAAAACGTGACTATAGCCTGGGTCTATGGGGCCAAAAGGTGATGTCCTGGCCCAAGTTTTTCACTAAGCTTGGATCTGTAGGGAAAGTTGACCCCTTTCTGGTTGCCTTTACCCTCACCCAGCCAGAATGACATAGTCATAGACCCTTGACTTCAGGGTCTTCTGGGAAACCTTTGTGTTCATTCATTCATTTAATATATTAATTTATCAATTGGGTGCTTAATACATGCCAAGCACTTTTTTAGTCACTGGGGATGCAACACTAAATAAAATAAGCATCCCTGCCCTCATGGAGCTTACATTCTGATGTTGGAGAGAGATAATAACCAAATGAAAACAAAAAATAAAAATGTCCAGTGGTCATAAGTGACAGGAGGAAATCAAACGGTAAGGTAGATGATGAAGAGTGGTAGTATGTGTGGGTGCTAATTTAGTTAGAACTGCTGGGAAGGCCTCTCTTATAAAGTGACATTTGAGGGGACTCATGAATGAAATGAGGGAGGGAGCCGTGAGAAGATTTTGAGAAAGAGTGCTCCAAGCAGAGGAGACAGCAAGTATTAAGGCCCAAGGGAAGCATCATGCTTGGAATTTTTGAGGAACAAGGAAGTCAGAGAGGCTGAAATAGAGTGAGTAAGGAGAAGCATGTTAGGAGATGTGGCCAGAGAGGTACTAGGGGCCAGATCATGTAGGGCCTTGTATGCTTTTTTACAGAACAAAAAAGGAAGCACTGGAGGATTTTAAGTAGGGAAGAGACATTATTATATTATTATTTTTTTAAGATTCCTATGTCTGCTGTGTGAAGAATGGGCCATGAGTTTTCGAGAGTGAAGCAAGGGGAACAGTTAGAAGCTATTGTAATATTGCAAGTGAGAGCTAATAATTGCTTGGGTTGGGAGGTTAGAGGTGTAGGTAGAGAGAAGTGGTACAATTCTGTATACATTTTGAAGGCAGAGCTGACAGGGAAGAGGGAACAAGATAATCAGGGACTGGGGCATAGGAGAGAGAACTGTGCAATGGAAGAATGGGAGAATCCAAAATAACACCAGGGACTCTCAAGCCTGGCTTTTTACCAGGCTACTATGGACATCCAAGTGGTAGAAGTCAAGGGTAGAAGGCTCAGGTGGCAGCATTTTCAGGTGATAATGGTTCTTGGAATCAGTTCACTAATTTATTAATCACTCAAAAGACACCTCTTAAGACTTTTTCTGTGTCAAGAAAGCCCTGTTATACTGGGATAGGAGTGAATTAGATTTGATTCCTCCTCTCCAAGAGCACAGAATCCAAAGAGGAAGACCTATGTAAGCAGAAAATTCTAGTACAGAGTGCTAAGTCTATAATAGAGGTATCTGGGGCAGTGTGTGGGACACAGATGTTTAATTAAGGACAAATGGAAAGTCAAGGAAGGCGTCTTAGAGGAGGGGATGCTTGTGCAGACTCAAGCAGAGAAAGAGAAAGAAAGGGAGGAGGACATTCTCAGCCAAAGGATCCTACTTGTATATTTTTTGAGATTGAGAAAGTGTACATAAAGGAAGCTGCATATGTAGGCTCAAAAAAATTAAGATAAGCTCTCTGAAGGCAGAGTGTAATTGTTTTTGTCTCTCTTGCTTACTGCTGGATACCCAGCACCTAGAAGAGTTCCTGACACATCATAGACATTCTCACATTCATGGAATGAGTGAAAGGAACTTGGGCTTTAACCTGAGGGCATTGTGTATCCATGGATGGTTCTTGACCAGTAGAGGAATGTTTGAAAAACCTACTTGGGTTGGGTTGGAGGACAGACTGACTAGGGAGATGAGAGATGAGACTTAAGGTGGGGCAGGGGTTGGAGGTAAAATAGAATGTTTGAAAGATTTTAAGGCCAGACTGGCCCTTACCCCAAGGCTGGGTAAGGTCTGAATGGCCGCCCACAGTCTTGTGGCTCTTCCTCCCAGGTTTGTTGCAGAGATGATGATCCTCATGGGCCGCCCTATCTCTCCCATCTGTTGTTTCCTGTTGTGCTGTCTGTGTCCCTTTGTGCTGCTAGCCCTGTCTGTAATCACCTTGATATACATATATGTGCAGGACTTCATCTACCTGGCCTGGGACTCAAGCACTGTGAGCCTCCCTCCCCAGGCCCCAAAACCCCTAGGGAGTGGGGACTTGCCCTTTCAATCCACTCTTGGCCTAAGGACCCAATTATGTCATTCTCTGACTCCCTGAAGACTCATCAGTTTTCTGCCCTGGTTCCCCTGCTGCTCCACAGTCCTTCCTCTTTTGGGAACTTCAGTGTTCTGAACTCCTTTCTTATCTCTCCACAGTCAAAAGTAGTGCCTCGAGAATTCCCATCATGGGCGCGCAGCTTGATAATCATCTTAGATGTCATTGTCTTCCTACCCATCCTTATATACTTTGTACACTGCCTCATCCGTAGGATCCCCATCAGCAACATCACCTTCAATATGCCTGTTATAGCCTCCAAATCTCTAACCCTGAGGAGCCATCTAAGGTCCAATAAAGATCTCCCTAATGAGGAAATCCTGCAAGATGATAAAAAAATTGCCGATCAACCTGTTGTGTGATTTCCTAACAAATGGTAGTGACTTCATTCATTTGGCCTGACATCACTCATCATCCAGAGCTGATCTAACAGGCAATTCTTAACATCAGCTTGTAAGTGTTGATATCCCTGGACCCAGAACCCCTTTTATTCCCAGAGTTGGGGGCATTTGGGGGAGGAGGTCATGGAGCCTGACTTTGCTGCCCCCTCCTAAGCCCCATCCTCCCTGGTTACCACTGTGATTGTATTTACTCCATCCCTTTCCTCAATATATACCATGTACAACTTATATACACTGTTGGTGATGACTACTGAACCTGCTTCTTCTGGTCTGTCCATCTGCTGGAATGGGACTGGAGGAGTCATGCTGTTGGTCAATAAATCAGTCCACTGGGACCCCAAGCAGTGGGTGTGTGCAGACTTTTTTTAAAATAAGTGTCCCAGGTGTTCAGTCTTTGTCTCTCCCTCTAGGCTTCTATTCTTTCAAGAGCCAAACTTCCAATCCTGATTTCCTGCATATTCCTTGCCTTGGCAAATTCCCGCTAGATGACTAAATTTGCCTTACCCACGTCTAGGCCTTCAGCCGTGTTGGAAAAGACTTGCCCAGGAAATGCTAGCTTCATCAAAGGTGGAAAGGATATAAATGTGCTTACTAATGGGACATGGCAATTCTGTCATGAATCTAAACATGATTTTTATAAAGAAGTTGCGTCAGTGGTTTCAGTACTGTTTTGTGGACAAAATGCATCTGTGAACTCATGCACAACTATTTGGGAAACTACCAAGTTATATTGCTGAGTTGATCAAGAGTCTATGTCCGCTTGGTAAGAAACATCACTAGTTTTACCACTGGGCTAAATCAAATGAATTTGCCTAGTAGATGATAACTGGGTCTCTTGGAACTTGTGGGAGGAGTGGCTCCATAATGGAGCTGAAGTACCACCCATAGGGGATGGGGTCAGCCAGTTATCCACTGGGGCTGAGGGCTGTGAGTAGATTGTTGGGATTCCTGAAGAACCAGGGAATAGGTTTCCCTTAAATGCTGAGGTGACAGGATTTTGGATTGCTTAGCGCCCACGGGGAGGGTGCTCCCTGGGTAAGTTTCTGTGAGAAAAGAAGAAAAAGAAGACATCCCCAACTTATCCGTGATTGGGACTTGAGGGGTGGTCTGGCGAATGAAAAGAGGGGCAGTCCTAGACACCTCTGGACCTCTGAAGTCTCTGGCTCTTCAAGCTTGAAGATTGGAGGAGCTGGAAGGGGCGTAACCTGTAGCCCCGCCCCCGCACAGTCCCTTCCCCCACCTCAATCAACGACCTTTCGGCTTGAAGTTTCCCACTGTTGAGTCGGGTAAGGTGAGGAATGGAGATAGGCAGCTGTCGTCTTTTCCCCATGATCAAGTAGCCTGGGTGTTTAACCTCTTTCCTTTTGGTAACCCAGTCACTGATCCCCCTTTATGCCTCTACTTTCAGCTTTAGGGATGGAACCAGTGGGAGGGGGATTGAACAGTAGAGTTTACCAAGTAAACCGATGGAATGAGGACCTCGAAATAAGTGTCTCCTTCTCCAACTCTGAATTTTTCTCTCCTCAGATCACTTGCTGAATGTCCTAAGCCATCTAAGTGCTAGCTAGTTTGATTTGGAGGCTAGCAGTTATCAGATATCCCACATTGCTGCTGTAGGGGGCTGTGACTGAGAGATAGGAACACTAGTCTCTATTGTAGGTACCTCTTCTCTTCATAGCTCTGGAGGGTCTTTATTGTCTCAGGTAGGGTTTCTAGCACCCTTGGGTGTGATCAGAGGATTTTCTTTTGGACTGCCGTAGGGAATCCGTGGCCTTGTTAGAGAAAAATGGAGCCAAGTCCCTTGCAAGAGCTTCTGTAAAAATGGCATGAAGGGGGTGTGTGACCTCCTCTAACTTCACAAGGGGGAAAGAGAATCAAGATCTACAGCCAAGCTGATTCCTATAAGGTGAAGGTCAGACATGTCCCTTCTGTCTGCCATCTTTGCCAGTTCTAACACCAACTGTCCCTCCTACAGCACTCTCTGCCAAGTTCAGTAAGTCATTGCCCTGGCCACACAGAACTCACAGACCATATTCACAATTATGGGGTTTATTGGAGAAGTAACGCGTTACAGTTCAGATTCAGGAACACTCAGAATACAATTCTTCCATCAGGACAGCCTCTTCCTAGCCTTACTCGCAGGCAGACCTCTCTCTGGCGTTCGACTTCTACCCTGCTCAGGCAAGTGTTACCAAGCTCTTTTAGCTTTGCTGATAAGTGTCCCAAGGCACCCTACTCCACCTGTAAGCCTCGACCTGAGTGCCCTTGGCTTTCTCCCTCCGTGGGCCGGGAAGCCCAATGTGCCGTCTCCTGCCAGTCTCTCCTGCAGCTATTTCTCTGCCACAGCTTCTCACCGTCTTCAGTGTTACAACTCTCTCTCTCTCTCTCTCTCTGTTTCCTGGTTCTAGGAGCTTCTCAGTACAGGGATCCCAGGTCCAAAGGACACACTCCACTCCTGGCTCTTCTTTCTTGGTAGTGGTGAGATCCTGTCCTCCTGCCTCTGGGATGGCTAATTTTAAGCTTAGTGGGATGGCAATACTGACCAATCCCCTCATTAGGTTCCATAGACCTTATTTGCCTGGTCTCACCCCTACACGGGTGCCATGAACTTTATTTGCATTATTAGCAAGCTATCCAATCCCCTTGGTGGGTCACAATTACCTTATTTGTATACAAGACAATGGTGAGAAAGGCCATACAAAAGCAATCCATTGCACCGCAGCATCCTTACATACGTCTTCACTTTTATTCCTCAGAAGAATAGTGTGAGATATAGCCCTTTATTTACCAGTTTAAAAAATGAGCTCACTACCTAATACCCTCCAAAGGTGATCATTGAGGTTTTTTTTGTTTTTAGTATCTGTATGAAGATGTAGATTTCAATATATTTGATGTGTTCCTGTTTGTTGCAGCTATTGCTATTGATGCTCAAATCCTCTCATCTTTGGCTAGTGGGAGCCTCTTCAAGTTAATTCCTGAGTCCTTTTGACAAGACCCCAGTAGTCTTTAATAATTTCCTTGCTTTCTTATGTGACAGTATGGTCTTGGATTAACTTGTACATTTCACACCCCAGACCTAAAGTCAGCTAGTTTTCCATATGTATTCCTTTTAATGGGAAGTGATATTTAGACACCACAATTTTGTGCTTAGGGGCATTCATTGCTACTGCATTGGTCATTGTTTCTAGGTCTTTTCAAAAATTAAAACTAGAAGAAGACATTCAGGCAGCTAACAGACACATGAGGAAATGCTCACAACCATTAGCCATTAGAGAAAAGTAAATCAAAACTACAAGGGGATACCATCTCACCCCAACAAGGCTGGCACTAATCCAAAAAAAACACAAAATAATAAATGTTGGAGAGGTTGTGGAGAGACTGGAACACTTACACACTGCTGGTGGGAATGTAAAATGGTACAACCACTTTGGAAAACAATTTGGCACTTCCTTAAAAAGCTAGAAATAGAAGAACCATACGATCCAGCAATCCCAATCCTGGGAATATATCCTGGAGAAATAAGAGCTGTCACACAAATAGATGTATGCACATCCATGCTCATTGCAGCATTGTTCACAACAGCAAAAAGATGGAAACAACCTAGGTGCCCATCAACAGACAAATGGATAAACAAATTACGGTGCATACACACAATGGAATACTATGCAGTGATAAAAACAATGATGACTCCATGAAACATCTGACGACATAGATGAATCTGGAGGACATTATGCTGAGTGAAATCAGTCAGTCACAAATGGACAAATATTGTATGAGACTACTATTATAAGAACTCAAGAAAAGGTTTAAACACAGGGAAAAAAAAGCATTCTTTGACGGTTAAGAGGGTGGGGAGGGAGGGAAAGGGGAATTCACTTGCTAGATAGTAGACAATGGTCAACTTGGCTGAAGGGAAGGATAACACACAATACAGGGGAAGTCAGCGCAACTGGACTAAACCAAAAGCTAAGAAGTATCCTGGACAGATCCAAATACCTTGAGGGACGGACTAGCTGGAGCTGGGGCCTGGGGACCATAGTTTCAGGGGACATCTAGGTCAGCTGGCATAACAAAGCTTATTAAGAAAATGTTCTGCATCTCACTTTGGTGAGTGGTGTCTGGGGTCTCAAAACCTTGCAAGCGGCCATATAAGATACATCAGTTGATCCCATCCTACTTGGAGCAAAGAGAATGAAGACCAAAGACACAAGGAAAATATTATCCCAAGAGACTAAAGGTCCACATAAACCAGAGACTCCACCCGCCTGAGACCAGAAGAACTAGATGGTGCCACCAATGACTGCCCTGACAGGGAACCCAACAGAGAGTCCTGCACGGAATGGGAGAAAAGTGTGGAGCAGAGCTCAAATTCACATAAAAAGACCAGACTTGATGTTCTGATAGAGACTGGAGGAACCCCCGAAACTATGGCACCCAGATGCTCTGTTAACCCAGAACTGAGACCATTCGCAAAGCCCACTCTTCAGACAAGGATTAGACAGGACTATAAAATAAAAAATAATACACCTGAGGAGCGTGCTTCTTAGTTCAATCAGATACACGAAACCAAATCGTCAGCTCCTGTCTGGAGGCAGGATGAGAAGGCGGGAAGGGACAGGAACTGGTTGAATTGACACAGGGAACCCGGAGTGGAAAGAGGGAGTATGCTGTCACATTACGGGGATTGCAACTAATGTCACAAGACAATATGTGTATAAATTTCTGTATGAGAAATTAACTTGAGCTGTAAACTTTCACCTAAAGAACAAACAAAAAAAACCCTAGGAAATTTTCCTAAGATAAAATGTACCATAAATTCATACTCATTCTTTCAATTAAAATCTGGGGTTTTTACTAAAGAATTTTTACTTACATTATATCTTTTTTTCTCTCATGTGATGGAGGCTGTTAATGTTTGTTTCTCAAGTAGAAGTTTGTGCCCTCAAGCCCTCTCCCTCATCATCTGTCAAACTGAATCCATCATTGTCTCTATCAATTTTCCCATCCCCAAACCTACACCCCTATGTTTCCACTTAGGGATAGGGCAGAATTTTAACCCTGGTGGGCCTAGATCCTAAGCAGATAAACTGAAGCAAAATCTCAGTCTTAGGACTCTATACGGTGGGGTTTTATAGAGGTCTAAAACTGAAATGCTCACCTATCTGTCCGTGATTTGGGAGCTGGTATATGGGGCAGTAAAACTAATTCCAGACTCACCCACTGGTGGGACTGTTGTTTCAATCCTGCCTGGTGGTAAGAACATGGTGTTTGGAGACAAATAAATTTGTGTTTGTGTGCTATATCAAACCCTTAAGTAGTTCTGTGACCCTCAGCAAGTCACTTCCTCTTCTTAACCTTAGCTTTCTTAATTTGTCAAATAGAGATGAGGAAACAATCCCACAGATTTGTTGGGCAAATTAAATTGTTAAACATAAGGGAATTATCCCAAACTTAAGACGTTGATATATATGATAGTGTGCTGAGATTATATAATTTCTCTCTATATCTGTATATTTATTCAGATTTTATAAACAAACATTATACACTCGAGTGTTCCTCACTATACATTTTAAGTTACTAGAATATAAACTTTACTAGAGAAATTTTGTTGATTCACTGCTGTATCCATGTTGCCTAGAACAGTGTCTGGTATGTGTGTTTGCAAGCCCAAGTAGCTAACCAAATATTTGTCAAATGAAGAAATTTCCCCCAAACCAAAACCCCTTGCCATCCAGTGGATTTTGACTCAATGGCTGCCTCACGTGTTACAAAGTAGAACCGCTCTATAGGGTTTTCTTGGCTGTAATCTTTTTTTTTTATTATTATTATTTAATTTTTTTGTGTTTTAGGTGAAAGTTTACAGCACAAATTAGTTTCTCATTCAAAAATTTATACACAAATTGTTTTGTGACATTGATTGCAATCCCCACAATGTGTCCATTTGTCCAGGTTTCCTGTCCCTTCCTGCCTTTTTGTCTTTCCTTTTGAGCAGGTGTTGCCCATTTGGTCTCGTATACTTGATTGAACTAAGAAGCATGTTCCTCACGTGTGTTATTGTTTGCTTTATAGGCCTGTCTAATCTTTGGCTGAAAGGTGGACTTTGGGAGAGGCTTCAGTTCTGAGTTAGTAGAGTGTCCGGGAGCCATAGTCTTGGGGGTTCCTCCAGTCTCTGTCAGATAAGTAACTCCGATCTTTTTTGGTAAATTTGAATTTTATTCTACATTTTTCTCCTGCTCTGTCTGTAACCCTCTAGTGCGGTCCCTGTCAGAGCGGTCAGTGGTGATAGCCAGGCATCATCTAGTTGTTCTGGGCTCAGGCTGGTGGAGGCTGTGGTTCATGAGGTCTTTAGTCCTTTGGACTGATATTTTCCTTGTGCCTTTGGTTTTCTTTCATTCTCCTTGCTCCAAACCTGTTGGGACCAATAAGTGTATCTTAGATAACTGCTCACAAGCTTTTAAGATCACAGAGGCTACTCACCGAAGTAGGATGTAGAACATTTTCTTTATGAACTCTGTTATGCCAATTGAACAAGATGTTCCCTAAGACCATGGTCCCCAGCCCTCAGCCCCAGTAGCTCAGTCCTTCAAGGTGTTTGGATGTGTCAAAGAAGCTTCTATTGCTTTGCCTTGGTTAAGTTGTGCTGATTTCACCTATACTTTGTTGTCTTTCCTTTGATCAAAGCTAATGCTTGCGTATTATCTAGTTAGTGATTTTTCCTCCCGACTCTTTCCCTCCCCTGCAACGGTCAAAGATTGTTTTTTCCTGTGTGTAAACCTTTTCTTGGGTTTTTATAATAGCAGTCTCATACAATATTTGTCCTTTCGTGATTGACTTATTTCACTCAGCATAATGCCCTCCAGAGTCATCCGTGTTGTGAGATGTTTCACAGATACATCATTGTTCTTTATCATCGCGTAGTATTCCATTGTGTGTATGTACCATAATTTGTTTATTCATTCATCTGTTGATGGGCAGTTAGGTTGTTTCCATCTTTTTGCTATTGTGAATAATGCTACAGTGAACATGGATGTACATATGTCTATCTGTGTGATGGCTCTTTGTTCTCTAGGATGTATTCCTAGTAGTGGGATTGCTGGATCGTATGATATTTCTATTTCTAGTTTTTTAAGGAGGTGCCGTGTCGTTTTCCATAGTGGTTGTACCATTTTGCATTCCTACCAGCAGTGCATAAGATTTCCAGTCTCCCCACAACCTCTGCAGCATTTGTTACTTTGGTTATTATTATTATTAGTGCCGGTAATGTCAGGGTGAGATGGCATGCCATTGTTTTGATTTGCATTTCTCTAATGGCTAGTGATTGCAAGCATTTCCTCATGTGTCTGTTAGCTGCCTGAATGTCTTCTTTGGTGAAGTGTCTGTTCATATCCTTTGCCCATTTTTTAATTGGCTTATTTGTCTTTTTGTTGTTGAGGTGTTGAATTATTCTATAGATTTTAGAGATTAGACTCTTGTCAGATATGTCGTAGTCAAAATTTTTTCCCAGTCTGTAGATTCACTTTTTACTCTTTTAGTGAAGTCTTTCAGTGAGCATAAATGTTTAATTTTTCGGAGCTCCCAGTTATCTAGCTAATCTTCTGGTGTTTGTGCATTGTTAGTTATGGTTTGTATTGAATTTATGCCATGTATTAGGGCCTCTAGCATTGTCCTTATTTTTTCTTCCATGATCTTTATTGTTTTAGGTTTTATATTCATGTCTTTGATCCATTTTGAGTTAGTTTTTGTGTATGATGTGAGGTATGGGTCCTGTTTCATTATTTTGCAAACAGGCATTCAGTTTTGCCAGCACCGTTTGTTAAAAAGACTCTCTTTTCCCCATTTAATGGACTTTGGTCCTTTGCCAAAGATTAGCTGACCATACATGGATAGACTTATGTTTGGGTTCTCAATTCTGTCTCATTGGTCTATGTGTCTGTTCTTGTACCAGTACTAGTTTTGACTACCATGGCTGTATAGTAGGTTCTGAGATCAGGTAGTGTGAGGTCTCCTACTTTGTTCTTTTTCTTCAATAATGCTTTGCTTATCTGGGACCTCTTTCCATATAAAGTTGATTATTTGTTTTTCCATCTTGTTAAAGAATGCTGTTGGTATGTGGATCAGGATTGTATTATATCTGTAGATCCCTTTGGGTAGAATTGACATTTTCATGGTGTTGAGTCTTCCTATCCATGAGCATGGTATGTTTTTCCATTTATGTATGTCTCTTTTGGTTTATTGCAATAGTGTTTTATAGTTTTCTTTGTATAGGTCTTTTACGTACCTGGTTAGATTTATTCCTAAACATTTTATCATTTTAGCTGCTATTATAAATGGTATTGTTTTCTTGATATCTTTTTTGAAATTCTGTTTGTTGGAGTCTAGGAATGCAACTGATTTTTGTACATTTATCTTGTATCCTGCTACTCTGCTGAATCTTTCTATTAGTTCCAGTAGATCTCCTGTGGAATCTTTGGAGTTCTCTCTATGTAGGATCACATCTTCTGCAAACAGAGATAGTTTTACTTCTTCCTTTCCAATTTGGATGCCCTTTATTTCTTTTTCTTACCTTACTGCTCTAGCTAGTACTTCCAGCACAACGTTAAATAGGAGTGGTGATAAAGGGCATCCTCATCTTGTTCCTGATCTCAGGGAGGATGCTTTCAGCCTCTCGCCATTGAAAATGATGTTGGCTGTTGGTTTTGTATATTAAAAAAAAAAAAAAAAAACTCGTTGCCATCTAATCAATTCTGACTCATAGCAACCCTATAGGACTGAGCAGAACCGCCCCATAAGGTTAGCAGTCGAGCTTTTAACCACTCTGCCATCAGGGCTCCGGTTTTGTATTTAAAAAAAAAAAAAAACTTTGCTGTTGAGTCGATTCCGACTCGTAGCGACCCTACAGAACAGAGTTGCACTGCTCCATAGGGTTTCCAAGGAGCAGCTGGTGGATTCGAACTGCTGACCTTTTGGTAAGCAGCTGTATCGCAACACAGCTCTTAACTGCTGTGCCACCAGGGCTCCAGTTTTGTATAGATGCCCTTTATTATGTTATTTCCCTTCCATTCCTATTTCATTGAGAATTTTTATCAGGAATGGGTGTTGGACTTCATCACAAGCCTTTTCTGCATCAATTGAGATGATCATGTGATTCTTTCCTTTGTTTTATTTATATGGTGGATTACATTGATTGATTTTCTAATGTTCAGCCATCCTTGCATAGCTGGTATGAATCACACTTGGTTGTGGTGTATTATTTTTTTGATATGATGCTGAGTTCTATTGGCTAGAATTTTGTTGAGAATTTTTGCATCTATATTCACGAGAGATATTGGTCTGTAATTTTCTTTTTTTGTGGCTTCTTTGCCTGGCTTTGGTATCAGGGTTATGCTGACTTCATATAATGAATTTGGGAGTATTTCTTCCTTTTCTATGCTCTGAAATAGTTTGAGTAGTAACGGTGTGAGCTGTTCTCTGAATGTTTGGTAGAATTCTTCAGTGAAGCCATCCAGGCCAAGGCTTCTTTTTATTGGGAGGTTTTTTTTCTTTTTCATTACCTCTTCAATCTCTTCTCTTGATATGGGTCTGTTCAGATTTTCTATCTCAGTTTGTGTTAGCTTAGGTGGTGTTATGGGTTGAACTGTGTCCCCCTAAAATATGTGTCAGCTTGGCTAGGCAATGATTCCCAGTATTGTGTGGTTGGCCACAATTTTGTGATCTGATGTGATTGTTCTATGTGTTGTAAATCCTAACCTCTATGATGTTTATGAGACAGGACTCAGTCTACAGGATTAAGTTGTATCTTGAGTCAGTCTCTTTTGAGATATAAAAGAGAAGCGAGCAGAGAGGAGAAGGACTTCATGCCACCAAGAAAGAAGCACTGGGAGCACAGTGTGTCCATTGGTCCTGGGGTCCCTGCACTGAAAGCTCCTAAACCAGGGCAAGATTGATGACAAGGACCTTCCCTCAGAGCCGACAGGGAGAGAAAAGCCTTCCCCTAGAGCTGGCGGCCTGAATTTGGACTTCTAGCCTGCTAAACTGTGAGGGAATAAGTTTCTCTTTGTTAAAGCCATCCACTTGTGGTATTCTAGCAGTAGATAACTAAGACAGGTAGGTAGTGTGTTTCTAGAAATGTATCCATTTCTTCTAGGTTCTCAAATTTGTTGGAGTACAATTTTTCATAGTATTCTGTTATGATCCTTTTTATTTCAGCTGGGTCTGTTGTAACTTTCCCCCATCTCTTTTTATATGTGAGTTATTTGCTTCCTCTCCTGTTTTTCTTTTGTCAGTTTGGCCAGTGGTTTGTCAATTTTGTTGATCTTTTCAAAGAACCAATTTTTGGTCTTGTTGATTCTTTCTATTGTTTTTCTGTTCTTTGTTTTGTTTATTTCTGCTCTAATCTTTATTATTTCCTTTCTTCTGATGTCTGTGGGCTTCTTTTGCTGTTCTCTTTCTATTTGTTCGCATTGTAGGGCTAATGTTTTGATTTTGGCCTGTTCTTCATTTCATGTGTGTTTATTACTATAAAATGACCTCTGACACTGCCTTTGCTGTGTCCCAAAGGTTTTGGTATGATGTGTTTATTTATTTAGGAGTTTTTTTATTCCAGCTTTGATTTCTTCTATTACCCAATGGTTTTTAACAGGGTGTTATTCATTTCCATGTGTTTGATTTTTTTTCCTTGCGCTTCCTGTTATTAATTTCTACTTTGATGGCATTGTGAGCAGAAAAGATACTTTGTATTATCTCAATGTTTTGGATTTTGTTGAGGGTTGCTTTGTGGCCTAAGATGTGGTCTATTCCTGAAAACATTCCATGTGCTTGGAAAAGAATGTGTACTTAGCTGCTGTTGGATGGAGTGTTCTATATATGTCTATTAAGTCGAGTTGGTTGATTGTGGCCTTTAGATCTTCTGTATCTTTGGTGAGTTTCTTTCTAGATATTCTGTCCCTTACTGAGAGTGGTGTGTTGAAGTCTCCTACTATTATTGTAGAACTATCGATTTCTCTTTTCAGTGCTGTTAGAGTTTGTTTTATGTATTTTGGAGTCCTGTCATTGGGTGTGTAGATATTTATTATGGTTATGTCTTCATGGTGGATTGTCCCTTTAATCATTATAAAATGCCCTTCTTTGTCTTTTATGGTGGATTTTCTTTTAAAGTCTATTTTATCTGAGATTAGTATTGTCACTCCTGCTCTTTTTTTGTAGCTGGTTTGTTGATATATTTTTTCCATCCTTTGATTTTAATAAATTTATGTCTTTGTTTCTAAGGTGTGTCTCTTGTAGATGGCATATTGATGGGTCCTGTTTTTTATCCATCCTGTCACTCTCTCTCTCTTTATGGGTGCATTTAAGCCATTTACATTTAGTGTGATTATTGATAAGTGTGAGTTCATTGTTGTCATTTTGTAGTGCTTTGTTTTTGTGGTGCTGATGTTTTCTTTGTTCCTCTTACTCTTCTGTGCTGAATTCCTTTTTGTGTGTTTTTTTTCCATTTCTTTCACTTTTGTCAATTTTGTGTTTACTGAGACGTTATGTTTTTCTTCTTTATTTTGATGAGTAGGTTTGTTAACTTTCTTTGTGGTTACCTTGAAATTTACCACTATCTTCCTAAGTTTAAACCAGTCTTGTATTACTTGAGAATGCCTTGACTTCCTTTCCATTTGAAAGTTCTATTCTTACATCATTTATTCCCTCTTTTATTGTTCTGACATTGTTGTCATTTACAGATTGACGTCTCTGGTTCCCTATTGTAAATTTTTTAGTTTTGTTTTATCCTTGAGCTTGTTGAGCTCTTTATTCCTTCGTTTGGTCCTCAGGGTTCCAGGATTGACGTTTGTATCTGTTTTACTTAGTTTTTCGGTCTTTGCTGCAGAGGGATGGCATGTTGCTTCTGTCTATAGCACTATGTTGGCTCCGCCTCTCTCAGTTTCATTGATTTCTGTTCTTTATTATTTCCTTGCCTCTGTTTACTTTGGATTTAATTTGCTTTTCTTTCTGGTTTTTATGGTAGGAGTTTAGATTTTTGATGAGACTTTTCTTCTTATCCAGTATAAACAATTAGTGCTATAAATTTCCCTTTAAACGCTACTTCGCATAAATTGCATCACATAAATTTTGATATGTTGAATTTTTATTTTTGTTCAGTGCACGTTTTCTAATTTCCTTTGATAATTCTCTTTCGACCCATGGGTTATTTAGAGGTGTGTTGTTTAATTTCCAAATATTTGAGGATTTTTCCAGTATCTTTCTGTTTTTTGATTTCTCATCTAATTGTTACAGTCAGAGAACATAGGTTGTATGATTTCAGTTCTTTTTAAAAATCATTAAAGTTTGTTTTGTGGGCCAGGATACGGTCTATCTTGGTGAATGTTGTATGTGTACTTGAGAAGAATGTATGTTCTGCTGTTGTTATGTGGAGTGTTCTATAGTTGTAAATTAGATTAGGTTGATTGACAGTATTATTCAGGTCTTCTGTGGTCTTGCTTATTTTCTATTTGTTCTACCAATTACTCAGAGAGAAGTATGAAAGCTTCGAAGTGTGATTGTGGATTCGTATATTCCCCTATCGATTCTATCCGTTTTTGCTGCACGTATTTGGGGTTCTGTTGTTAGGTGCATGTACATTTAGAATTGTTATGTCTTCTTGGTAAATTGACCCTTTAGCATTATGTTGTGTTCCTCTTTATCTCTGAGAAGTTTTCTTATCCTGAAATCTGCCCTATATGATATTAACGTATCCACTCCAACTTCCTTTTGATTTTTGTGTGATATCTCTTTTTCCATCCTTCACTTTTTAAAAACAGTTTTATTGAGATATAATTCACATGTCATAAAGTTCACCCATTTAAAGTGTACAGTTAGGGATTTTTCACAGAGATTTCCATTCATTACCACAAAATAATTTCAGAGTGATTTCATCACCTCAAAAAGAAACCTATCACTTTACTTTTAACTTACTTATGTCATTTTATTCAAAATGGGTTTTTGTAGACAGCATATAACCAAAGAAAAAAAATCACACCCATTGCCATCAAATTGATTCCAACTCATAGAGACAGGATGTAGTTAGATCTTTCCCCCAAAATCTGACAATGTGTGATTTTTAATTGATGTGTCTAGACCATTTACATTTAATTATTGATATGGTTGGATTTAGAACTACCGTTTTATACATTATTTACTGCTACTTGTCCCTTTTTATTGCTGTAAAGATATATATAACACAGTATTTGTCAATTAAAGATTTTTCACATGAACAATTTAGTGACACTAATTACATCAATCATGTTGTGCAACCATCACCAATATCCATTGGCAGATTTTCCTATACCATAAACAGAAACTCACTGCTTCCTAAACAATGCATCCCCCTTTCCCTGTCCCTTCCACATTTGATAAACTCTAGTAACCTTTGGTCTCTGTTCATTTGCCTATTCTAGATATTTCATATACACGAGATTATACAATATGTATCCTTTTGTGATTGACTTACTTCACTCAGCATAATGTTTTCAAGGTTGATCCATGTTGTAGCATGTATCAGGACTTCATTTCTCTTTATGGCTGTGTAATACTCCATTGTATGTATATACCACATTTTTGTTTATCCATTCATATGTTAATGGACATTTAGGTTGTTTTCACCTTTCGACTATTGTGAATAGTGCTGCAATGAACCCTGGTGTACATGTGTCTATTTGCATCACTGCTTTCAAGTATTTTGAGTATATACCTAGAAGTGGAATTGCTAGGTCATATGGTAGTTCTGTGATTAACTTTTGGAGGAAAAGCAGCTGTACCATTTTGCATTCCCACCAGTAATGAACAAGAGATCCAATTTCTCCACATCCTTGCCAACATTTTTGGTTTTAGTTGTTTTTATTTTATTTTATTTTATTTTAGCCATCCAAGTGGAGGTGAAGTGGTATCTCATTATGGTTTTCATTTGCAACTCCCTAATGGCTAATGAGCCCTGGTGGCTTAGTGGTTAAGAGCTCTGCTACTAACCAAAACGTCAGCAATTCAAATCCACCAGCTGCTCCTTGAAAACTCTATGGGGCAGTTCTACTCTGTCCTATAAGGTCACTATGAGCTGGAATCCACTCGACGGCAATGGGTTTGGTTTTTGGGTTTTTAATGGCTAAAGAAGTTGAGCATTTTTCATGTGCTTTTTGGCAATTTGCATATCTTCTATGGTGAAATGTCTGTTCATATCCTTTGCACATTTTTTGATTGGGTTGTCTTTTTATTAAGTTGTAGGAGTTCTTCATATATTCTGGATATTAAACCCTTTTCCGATATATGGTTCCCCAAAATTTTCTCTTAGTCTGTAGGTTGTCTCTTCAGTTATAGATGTACAAAATATTTAATTTCAGTGAGGTCTCATTTATCTATTTTGCCTTTTGTTGCTTGTCCTTTTGGTGTCATATGTAAGAATTTATTGTTGAAGACTGTGTCCTGAAGCAGTTCCCTTTTTGTTGTTGTTCTTTTTCCCCCTTCCTGCCTTCTTTTGGCTTATCTAAATATCATTTTTTATTCCATTTTAATTTATCTATTGGCTTTTTGGCATATATCTTTGTATTAATTTTTTAAGTGGTTTCTCTAAGTATGATATTATGCATACCTAACTTTCCACAGATTACTTGAGTTAATATTTTACCACTTTAAGTAAAACATAGAAGCCTTAAAACATTATAGGACCCTTCACCTTCCCCCTTTATATTATAGTTGTCTTACATATTATATTTATATTCCTTGAAAGTCTCCCCAGCTTTATAACAAAAACGTTATAATTTTTCTTGCTTTCAACTGTCATACATTAGAAAAGAAAATTTAAGAAGAGAAAAATTGCCCATTATATTTTCCCCATATTTATTGTTTCGCTTGTTCATCCTTCCCTTCTGAAGTTCCCAGTTTTCCTCTGATACAATTTCCCCACATTTCTTTAGCATCTCTCTTAGAACACGTTTGCTAGCAACAGATTCTTAGTTTTCCTTCATCTGAGAATGTCTTTATCTCACTTTTATCCGTGAAAGATATTTTTTGCTGAATATAGAATTATGGGTTGACACTTCTTTTTGTTAGCACTTGAAAGATAATATTTCGCTATGTTCCGGCCGTAATGGTTTCTGATGAGAAATCTGTAGTCATTCCAGTTATTACACCCTTATATGTAATCTATTGTTTTTCTGTGACTGCTTTACAGATTTTTATTTCTTTTTTTTTTTTCCAGCAGTGTGATTATAATATGTGTTTGAGTATGGTTTTCTTTGAGTTTATCCTGTTTAGAGTTTGATGAGCTTCTTAAGTCTGTAAATTTATATCTTCCACCATATTTGGGAAGTTTTCAACCACTGTTTCTTCAAATATTTTTTTCTTCACCAATCTCTTTCTCCCTCATTCTTGGACTTTTTATACTGTCCCACAAGTTCCTAAGGCTCTGCTCATTTTGCTTTAAATATTCTTTCTCTCTGCTTTTCACACTGGATCATTTCTAATGATCTATCTTCAAGTTATATTTAATGAATTTTTATTTCCAATTTTGTATCCAAGTTCTAAAATTTCCATTTGGTTGTTTTTTATAGTTTATTTTGCCTCTGCTGAGAACTTCTAATGTTCTGTTCATTTCAAAAATATTCACCTTTAGCTCTTAGAAGATGGTTGTAATAGAGGATATTTAATAATTCCATTATCTGGGTCATCATTTTTTAATAATATGTTGTGAGACTCATGGCCCTGTTAGTAGCCTCTGGAGAATGTTGATGTTTGTTTGTTTGTTTTCTTTGTTTTAACAGGCAATCAACCTGGTTAGGTTTAGATGACAAGTTCAGTCATGTCTTCTGTGGGGATCGGTTACAAGTTTTAGTTCAATTTTAAAAGACTTTAGTATGCTGTTTGAGTTGGCATGTACCATCCTGGGGTTAGTCTGTGACTTGGACAGTGGTTTACACCGTAGTTCAGTTTTCAAAGCCCTTTCTGTGCTTCTTTACATTTGTTCCATGCCTGTGTAGCTCAGCGGGAGCCCTGGTGGCATAGTGGTTAAGTGCTCGGCTGCTAACTGAAAGGTCAATGGTTTGAACCCCCCAGTGGTTCCGTGGGAGAAAAATGTGGCAATCTGGTTCCATAAAGATTTACAGCCTAGGAAACCCTATGGGGGCAGTTCTACTCTGTCTTATAGTGTCACCATGAGTCAGAAATGACTCGATGGCAATGGGTTTGGTTTTGTGTATTTCAGAGAAGAGCCTGGGACTTATGTTGGTTTATATGTTGAATTGGGGGGTCTCCTTCTCCAGCTTTCTCCTATCAAGGATTTCCTATATACTTTCTTGTTCCAAGGATCATGTTTTCACAATTCCTTAGTCCAGATAGATAGGTTTCTAAGTGTAATTCCAATACTGTTGTGTAGTTCCATGTAAATGAAATCAACTTTGGGGTGAAGTGGTGAGAGAAAAAAGAAAGAAAAAGTAATGGGGATTTCTAAACACATGTTGGACAACAGGGTCCTATTTTCCAGTTTCTGTAGCCATAGAGTCAGGTCTTTTCTTGGGATTTTAGGCATCTGTGCAGCCACCATGGCAGTGTAGCTCCATGTTTGGGGCTAGCTTCAGGGCAGAGCTGGTAGAGTAAAAATAGCCAAAAAAGAATTAATGTTTATTTCCTTTACACTTTTCAGTGCAGAGGAGCTTCTTTTACTGGTCCTCTGGCTAAAAATAGGGAGTGTCATGGATTGAATTATGTCCCCCCAAAAATGTGTGTATCAGTTTGGCTGGGCCATGATTCCCAGTATTGTGAGATTTTCCTATATGTTGTAAATCCTGCCTGTATGACGTTAATGAGGGAGGATGGGCGGCAGTTGTGTTAGTGAGGCAGGACTCAGTCTACAAGATTGAATTGTGTCCTGAGGCAATCTCTTGAGATATAAAAGACAGAAGTGAGCAGAGAGAAGAGGAGGATCTCATACCATCAAGAAAGCAGTGCCAGGAGCAGAGCGCATCTTTTGGACCGGGGTCCCTGGGCGGAGAAGCTCCTACTCTGGGAGAACACTGATGAGAAGGCTGAGAGAGAGAAAGCCTTCCCCTGGAGCTGACACCCTGAATTTGGACCTTTAGCCTACTTTACTGTAAGGAAATAAACTTCTCTTTGTTAAAACTATCCACATGTGATATTTCTGTTACAGCAGCACTAGATAACTAAAACAGGGTGTTTCTCCTGAATTTTTTTCTTTTAGTGCTTTTTACAGTTTGAAGATTCAGCTCATTCTCAGGTCCAAGCTAGGAGACAAAGACGGAGAAACATATGTGAAACTTACCTCCCCCCGGCCATTATAGCTCATTATTCAAGTTTTTACTTCAGTCCCCAGTCTGACAGATATTGTTTAGTTTTCAGAGTCCTCAGGTACTTGCTTTTTGTATTCTGTCTAGAGCGTTTAGCTGTAATCACTGAGGGGGCAAGGCTTACTCCATCTTGGCCAGCACCAGAAATCTAGCAGCAGTCTCTTCATTATTCTTGGTACTTTGTTCTTCTATATAAATTGTAAAATGTTACCGACTTTCATGAAATTCATGTTCGGATTTTGATTGGAATTGCATGAATTTAAAAATCAATTCGGAGGAGAAATTCCATCTTTACAGTATTGTGTGTTTCTATCCATGAACATGGGATATTTCTACATTTACTTAGCTCTATTTTAATATTGTTTAGGTTTATTTCTTGCTACCATTTGGTTTTTGTTGTTAATGTAGTAAATGATATCTTTCCTTTACAAATCCATTTTCTAACTGTTTATTATTAGTGTATAGAAATTCACTGTTTTTGATTTGCCAATGTTTATTCCTTGGGTAGATTTTTATTGAAGTATCACATTACTTAGAGAAAAGTGCACAAATCATAATTAAGCTAAATAAATTGTAGCAACGTGAGCACACTGTCCTGACTTCTGACACCATAAATTTGTTTTGCCTATTCTTGAACTTCATATAAGTGGAATTATGTACTATGTTCTCTTTTGAGCCTGGTTTCTTTCATTCAAAGTAATATTTTAGAGCCTCATCCAGGTAGTTGTGCATATCATTAGTTCATTCTTTTTTTATTGTTGTATGTGCATTATAGGAATATACTCCCATTTATCCATTCTACTGTTTTAGAATATTTGGGTTGTATCCAGTTTTTTGACTGTTATAAATAGTGCTGCTATTAGCATACTTGGACATGTTTTTTGTGTACTTATGTACACATTTAACTTGGGTTATCAACTAGGAGTGAGTCATAAGGTATGAAAATGTTTAAAATTTTAGATACATCTAACTAGTTTTCTGAATTTGTTGTACTAATTTATGATCTCACCAATAGTGTATGAGAGTGCCAAATGTTCCCATACTTGTCAATTTTTTGCTTAATCAGTCTTTTTCATGTTTGCTCTCTTAGTGGATGTATAATGGTTTCTCATTGTGGTTTCCACCAGACATTTTATTATGAAAAATTTCAAACATACAGAAAAGTTGAAAGATTTGTACAGTGATCATCCTTACACCCATCAACCTAGATTCTACAATTTACATTTTACTATATTTGATTTATCACATATCTATCTGTCTTAGTCATCTAGTGCTACTCTAACAGAAATACCACAAGTGGATGTCTTTAACAAAGATAAATTTATTTTCTCACAGTCTAGTAGGCTAGAAGTCCAAATTCAGGGTGTCAGCTCCAAGGGAAGGCTTTCTCTCTCAGCTCTGGAGGAAGGTCCTCGTCATCAGTCTTCCTCTGGACTAGAAGCTTCTTCACACAGGAACCCTGGGTCCAAAGGACACACTCTGCTCCCGAAGCTTTTTCTGGGTGGTATGAGGTCCTCCCTCTCTGCTCACTTCCTTTTCCTTTTTATCTCTTGAGAGATAAAAGGTAGTGCAGGCCACACCCCAGGGAAACTCCCTTTACATTGGATAAGGCATGTGACCTGGGTAAGGGTGCTGTTAACAATCCTACCCTAATCCTCCTTAACATAAAACTACAATCACAAAATGGATGACAACCACACAGTAGTGGGAATCATGGCCCAGCCAAATTGATACACACATGTTTTGGGGGACATTATTGAATCCATGACACTATCCATCTATTTTTATTGTGTGGTTAATTTACATTTTCTTGATGACTAATGAAGTTGAGTATGTTTTCATATGTTTATTACCCATGTGTATATCTTCTTTGGTAAAGTCCCTGTTCAAGCATTCTGTCCCCTCCCTTCCACTTTCAGGTTATCTATTCTTCCTTATTTATTTGTAGGCCTTTCTTTTAAAAAAATATGTTTTGGGAAACAAGCCCTTTTTAATTATATATTATATTAGTTTTCTATTGCTTCTGTAACAAATTACCACAAATTTAGTGGCTTAAAACAACACAGATTTGTTGTCTTACAGTTCTGGAAGTCAGAAGTCAAAAATCACTTGGATTTTAACACTGGGATAAAATCCAGGTGTTAGCAAGCTTGTGCTCCTTCTGGAGGCTGTAGAGGAGAATCTGCTTACTAGCTTTTTCCAGCTTCTAGAGGCCACCTACATTCCTTGTCTCATGTCCTTTCCTTCATATGTAAAGCACATCACTGCAACCTCTGCTTCCACCGTCCCATCTCCTTCTCTGACTTAGATTCTCTTATCTCCGTTTTTCCCTTATAAAGACCCTGTGATTGCACTGGGCTCACCTGGATAATCCAGAATAATCATTCCATTTTAAGATCCTTAACTTAATCACATTTGCAGACTCTCTTTTGCCGTGTAAGGTTAACATATTCACAAATTCTGGGGATTAGGATATGGACATCTCTGCAGAAGGCCATTGTTCTGTTTACCATATGTATTGCAAATACCTTCCCTTACTGTGTGGCTTGTCTGTTCACTCAGCTAATGGTAACTTTTGATGAACAGACGTTTCTATTTTCAATTTAGTCCAATATGTCAAACTTCTTTATAATTGGTGATTTTGTGTCTTATTTAAGAATCTTTGTCTATCCCAAGTCATGAAGATACTATCTTAGGTTTCTCGTCTAAAAATTGTATTATTTTACCTTTTGTATTTAGAATTACAATCTGCTCTGAGTAGATTTTTGTTTAATATTTAAGGTTGGGGAAGTTAAGGTTCTTTTGTTTCTATATGGATATCCAGTTGCCCCAGCAACTACTCATTTATTGAAAAGACTGTCCTTTCTCCGTAGCTCTGCACTGTCATCTTTGTTGTAAATCAGACGCCCGTATACATGTGAGTATGTTTCTGAACTCTCCCAGTGGTGTCCAATAGAGCTTTCTGCGATGAGGTAAATGTTCCATATCTGTGCTGTCCAATACGGTAGCCATTAGTCACACGTGGTTACTGAGCACTTGATATGTGGCTAGTGGGACTCAGGAACAGAATTTTTAGTATTACTTAGTTTTAATTCATTTGAATTTAAATAGCCATATGTTGCTAGTGGCTACTGTATTGGACAGTGCAGCATACTGTTTCATCAGTCCATTTGTGCCATAGATCCCTGTGCCAATACTGCTGTCTCTTAATTATTGTAGCCTTAAATTAGTGTTTACATTTTGTTCTTCTCCATGAAGACTGTAGTGACCATTCTAGGCCTTTTGATTTTCATGTAAATTTTAGAATCAGCTTGTCAGTTTCCACAAAAGCCTGTTGTGATTTCAATAGAAATTGCACTGAATCTATAGATCAGCTTGGGGAGAATTGACATTGTTATGCTATTGAGACTTCCAGTTTATGAACATATTATATCCCTTCATTTATTTAGGGCTTGTTTATTTTCTCTCAGTAATATTTTGTAGTTTTTTTTTTGTGTAAATGTATTGCTCATCTTTTATTAAAATCATTCTTAGACATTTTATGTCTTTTGGTATTATAAATGGTACTGGTTTTAATTTTTTATTTTCTAATGGCAAGCATATTCTCCGTATCTTTGGCAGCTTTTCCATGGACTCCATGTTCTTATCCACATCTCCTTGTGCTGGGGAGGCCTCAGAGGTTCTTGTAGAATTATTCTTGTCTTTCCTTACTTATATATCTAAAGTCTGAAGTTCTTAATGTCCTTAAGGTCAACAAGGAAGGAGGCCCCATCCCTACAGAAGCAGGAAATGATGAAGACTTTAAGTGAAAACTTGGAGCCTCAGGATTTGAAACTTCAGATGGCTAGAGCTTCTGATTTCACATCAACGTCTGCTGTTGCTTTGGCTTCCCAGTCCTTGAAGCCTGAGTTATTGCCTACAGAGAATTTGACTCAGGAGGGACAGGAGTTGGACATTCTATCATCATACATTTGGTCTGATGATGACGCATTGGAGACCATGGACAAAGAGAAGCCAAAGGATACAGCCCCCACTGAACGACCATCCTGGGCCAATAAAATGGAGTACCTCATGGCCCAGGTGGGCTTCTCTGTTGGACTGAGCACCATCTGGCGATTTCCTTTTCTGTGTTATCGCAACGGAGGTGGTAAGCCTGGGGACAAGGACTCATGGACCCACAAGGGGGTCAGGAGCCAGAGACCAGTCCTAGCTACCCTGGGTCTCTGATCTATGTAGGGGTTGAAGATTTGGGATCCTGATTGGGGCAGGAACAAGATACCTGAACACCTAGGACCTGGGTAGGGTGGGGACAGGGTATCTGAACACCTAAGTTTATGAGGTGGTGGGACTGGAAGCCTGGGCCAGGGGTAAGAGGAAGCCTGGGCCAGGGGTAAGAGTGGAAACCAGGTATCTGAGTCTTCCAGGAATTGGGGGCCTGGGGATTGGACACCTGGGATTATGAGGTATGTGAAAGCAGTTGAGCTCTGATGCCTGTGGCCCTGAGGGAGGTCATTGGTGGTGAACATGTTTTCCTGAAACCCTAAAGAAGTCCAGGTACCGAAAGGTCAGATGGTTCTCCAAGCCCCTCCCTCAATACCTTGCACAGGTATTTTTCTTGTCATATACATCACCACGATGTTCTTGATTGGGATCCCTCTCCTCTTCCTGGAGATGGCAGCTGGTCAGAGGCTTCGTCAGGGCAGCACTGGTGTATGGAAGGTCATCAGCCCCTGGATCGGTGGTGTGGGTTATGCCAGCTTCATGGTGAGGAGCCCTGGGCTGCTCAGGTCTACCTTTTACACCCCACCCCCATCCCAACCATTCTCTCGGAATGGGTCCTATGATTTCATTTGCATGGGTCAGGTCCTTTCAGTCCCCCAATCCTTACGTCAAATTCCCTCCCTTCTGCTGGCCCACCTTTCTTCTCTTGCCTCCTTCTTCATGGTCCCTAGGTATGCCTCATCGTGGGCTTGTACTACAGTGTGATCATGTCCTGGAGTTTCTTCTATTTCATTCAGTCTTTCCAGTCCCCACTGCCTTGGACAGTGTGCCCTTTACTGGAGAACTCCAATGCTTCAGGTAAGAAGGAAGGAAGAAAACAGAAAGTGGGAGGGCTGAAAAAAGGACAGGAGAGTGAAAAAGGAAGACGGATCACTGAGAGAAGAGGGATGAGAAGGAAGATGATGAAATGGGATTGGTAGGATGGGGTGGATGATAAGACGGGGGAAGCACCTGGTCTTGCAGTTTTCTCCATGGCCAATTCACCCCAGATCCTGAATGTGAACGGACAGCATCCACTACATACTTCTGGTACCGGAAAGTATTGAAGGCAACAGATGAAATTGAGAAGGGTGGGCTACCAGTCTTACATCTCAGTCTGTCTCTCTTTGTGACCTGGTTAATTGTATGCATCTCTATGATCCAAGGGCTCAAATCCACTGGGAAGGTGAGTTACCCTCTAACTTAACAATCTGATAGACTCCCTAATATTCCAAGACCCCCTAATATTCTCCTAACTGTGATGCCTATTGGTCTCCAAATTCTTACTCCTTCTAATATAACCTCTGATTTCTAATAGCCTTTGATCTTATTATCCCCAACTTCTGTTTTTGCTGAATTCTATTTCTGAATCATACTTCCTACTCAGATGCTGTATGTCTCAGTACTCCTTCCCTGTTTCATCCTTGTATGTCTCCTTTTCCGGAGTCTCCAGCTGGAAGGGGCATTTTCTGGCCTCGAGTTTTTGTTGGATGCCAAGGTGAGATGTCACTCCTTCCTTTAATCCTCAAGTCCACACGGGGGTGTTAGGGACAGTGCAGTTGTCAGTTTGATAGAAGCCTTCATCTCTCTCCCTCTTTCTCTCCCTTCTTGTCTTCTTCCATCTCTCTCATGGTTTACCTCTTCTCCCTTTATATCACCATTTGCATGCTACTTCTCCCCCTCAGGTGTCATCCCTGTTCTCCGTGGAAGTGTGGCGCCGGACAGGGAACCAGATCTTTTATGCCTTGGGCCTGGGCAGCGGCAGCTTCACTGCAATCAGCTCATACATCCCTCGTTCCAACAACTGTGTCAGTGATGCCTTTGCTGTGGCTCTTCTCAGCTTGGTCAACTCAATGACTGCCACATTGATTGTATTTTGCATAATGGGCCACTTGGCCACAACGGAAACAAAAAAATGTCACAAGAAGTGAGCCCAATCTTTCATATGGAGATCATCAGAAAGACCAACGTCTTAGAGATAACCCACAGAACTCCGGTCTAAACCCCCAACCTCAGGGGTATTGGCTCAGTTAATATGGTGCCCTCAGATTGGAGCACCCTAAACCTTAGAAATACCTGAATCTTTCCAACTCTACCTCTTTCAGAGCTGCACTTCTCAACTAGGAAAGCCCCAAACTCAGAGGTTTTCAAATGTGTATTCCCCCTATTCTTAACTGGAGACTGCCGTGGAATAATTAGGGATACTTATAGCTTAACCATTAGACAAAAAAAAAAAAAAAAAAAAGGGTCCACAGCACCAGAGCCCCTAATGGCTGCCCATTTTATCCTCTTGTGACAATCATTCCAAAACATTCATCAGACATTTATAAAACATCTCCTATCTACCAGCCCCTGTGTTGAGTTCTGGGAAAATAGTCAATGGTGAGTCAGACCACCATCCCTGACCTCAGGAAAATCATAGTATTTTGAGAAACCAGATACTAAACAGATAATTACAAACAAGGTGAGAAGTGGTTGTAGGGTAGGGATAATGGGGAGACTCAGAGGAAGGAGCTACTGTCTAGGGCAGTCAGAGAAGGCTTCCTAGTGGAGACAAACCTGAGCTGAGTTTGTCTCCTGACAAATAACCACTGTTAGTATTCTTTCAGTATTTCCTGCTCATACCAAAACCCATTGTCATAGAGTCAATTCCAACTCATAGCGACCCTATAGGACAGAGTAGAACTGCCCCATAGAGTTTCCAAGGAGTGCCTGGTGGATTTGAACTGCCGACCTTTTAGTTAGCAGCCAAGGTCTTAATCACCATGCCACCAGGGCTATATAATACAATTTTTTCTAAAATTGCATCATACCATACTACTTTGTTGCAGTTTGTTTATTTGCCTTTATTAAGATATATCCTTAAAAAAAATAAAAGATATATCTTGAACAGCTTTCCATGGCAGTAAATAAGGTTCAGTGACCTGAATAAGGATTTTTAGGAATTAGCCATATGGAGAATGGGTGTTGGGGTAGAGTTGGGGTAGAAAGTTCTAAAGCAGGAGAACATCATGTACCAAAGATGTTGAGATGAGAGAAAACATGACAAGCGGAAGAAGTTTAATGGTTGACTATGGCTAATGTATAGAGGATGAAGAGAGTTGTGGGGATAGATATGGTAGGAGAGGGTAGCAGGACCCAAATCAATAAGATTGAGAAGCTTTAATTTTATCCTGAGATTGTCTAGTAGGAGGCAAGTGTCCTAAAGCCCTGAATGATACTATACGAAAGACCTTTCTTGGGGCCCACCAAGTCAGAAAGTCACCTGGCTCACGCAAACACTTTGTGATTATGAAAGTATGTAGCAGGTAGTATACACTAAGATCCTGGAGACCTAGGTTTCAGCTTAGGCTCTACCTTAACTAAATCAAAAGCTCTAGGCTAGTGATTTACCTTCTCATCTAAAATATAAGGGAGGAAAACTTCTCTTAAAGGGCCAAATGGTTTTCTTATTCCTGTCCCCAGGAATGCTGAGAAACTGGTGTATCTGGCATCTATTGGGAAGCTGCCTCCTGAGGCCAAGCCTCCAGATAGTGTGTATGAGGATCCAATCTCCATCTTCACAAGCTGGTTCAACAACCTTCCTGAAAATGTCCAAAACATGGTCATGAAAAATGTGCCCTTATGCAATTTAACTGACCAGTTCAATCAGGTAGGTAAGTGTTGAAGACGGGGTCCTAGAGTTCCCCAAAGCCCCCAGTACATCAGAAACTCCAGCTGTCTTTAGTGTCTGTAGTACCCTGGACAACCAGAATTAAGGTTCACAGTATCCTTTTGTGATAAGACAATTGTAGCCTCTGTAGCACCAAGAACAGCAATTCATGTAATCTTGCTCATGCCAACTCAAAAAGAGTTGCTAGACCAGCAGCTGTTAAAGAAGTCCCCATGTCTCAAGACCAAATGGATGTAATAATTTGCATTGTTAGTGCCACACATAGTTTCCTAGGGAAGGGGGAAGGACTCCTAGAGGAGTTAGGATTCTACATGCTAAGAGTCCTTGCCATTCCTCCCTTCACTTACAGGGTATGGAGGGTCCAGGTGTGGCTCTTGTGGCTCTCAGCGAACTCATCTCTGTGTATACGGGACCCACCTTCTGGACCATCATCGTCTACCTGTTGCTAGTGAACGTGGGACTGAGCACCATGATAGGGATCATGCAGGGCATCATTACCCCACTTCAGGACACCTTCTCTTCCCTCAGAAAACATCTAAAGCTGCTCACAGGTACTCTGACCTATGACCCTACTTCCATCTATGGCCATTATGTAGATTAACCCCATAGGGACTCTTGTAAAGCCCAGCTTGAATTCTGACTTTGATCCAATCCTGATGTTTTCCCTCAGTGGGTGTCTGTGTGCTTATGTTCCTGGGCAGCCTCACTTTCACGACACCTTCGGGCAGCTACTATGTGAACCTGCTGGATGATTACTGGGCATTTCTGCCCCTCTTCCTCATAGTCATCTTGGAGAACGTGGCCATGGCCTGGATCTATGGGGCCAGGAGGTGATGTTCCAAGCTAAGGAGTCTCCTTCTATGCATACACACAGTTAGGATCCCTAGGCAGTGTTGACCTCTTCCTTGTTCCCTCTGCTCTCACCTCCAGGCCTCTGATTTTAGGGCTTAGGGAGACCCTCCAGGAGGCTGGGAAGGAGAAAGGGATGGGCTGTTTCCTGGAGAAAATAGCTATGAAATGGAAAAGTGGTGAGCATCCATATCAAATCCAAGGGGCTCCCAAGCCCTACTGTGAACCAAGGTAATATGGACGGCCAAAATGTGTAACCCCTTGCTTCTCAAAGTGTGATCTGTGGGCCAGCAGCATTGGCATCACCTGGAAGCTTATTAGAAATGCAGACTCTCGGTCTCCATCTCAGACCTTCAAATCAGTTATCTTCAGCTTAACAGGACCCACAGGTGATTCATATGCACATTAAAATTTGAGAAACATCGTGTAATCCAAAGGTTGAAAGCGCAGGTGACAGCATTTCCAGGTGATAGTGGCTCTTGGCATCAGTTCACTCATTCATATTAAACCATACAAGACTAGTTGTGGAAGTTTGTAAAGGTGAAACGAAGGTTTAAGAGATGTTAAGGGCTGTCTCCCATGCTAGCTAGGTTTGAGCTGATACCTCACCTAAGACTGGGTAAGATCTGACTGGACCTCCCACAGTCCTGTGGCCCTTTTTCCCAGGTTTCTTGCAGACCTGATGATCATGTTGGGCCGCCCCATCTCCCCCATCTATCGTTGGCTATGGAGCTATCTGTCTCCAATTGTGCTGATAATCCTGTCTGTGACCTCCTTGATTCACATGTATCTGAAGACACCAAATTACACAGCCTGGGATGCAAGCCTTGTAAGCCACCTTCCCCAACCCTCAGAACAACTTAGGGAGTGGGAACCAGACCTTTCAATCCACTCTTGCCTCTAGGGCCTAGATATCTTATCCCCCAATTCCCTGGGGATTCAGTTATATAGTTTCCTGCTGTGGCCCCTCTCCAACACCCATCTTCTGCAGCCTCCCACTTCAGAGAATCTGGGCATTCTAAACCTTCTTCCCTTTTCTCAACAGTCAAAAGAAGTGATACGAGACTATCCACCATGGGCTGTGGCCTTGCTCAAAGCCACCATCATCATTACCATCTTGCCCATCCCTATCTACTTCTTATACACCCTCATCCAGACAGTTTCACAAGACCCCATGATTCCTAGTAGAACCACAATTTTCTTCAAATCTGAATCTAGAAAGTCCCTACCAACATCTCATCCATGGCTTCAGAAGATGCAGGGCCCAAAATAGAATAATAAAATGGATAAAGCAGGGAAAAAACTTTCTGCCATGTGAGTAATTCTCAGAAATAAAGACCTGGTTCATTTGAAATAATATCACTTCTTTTTTAAAGTGGAACTTGTTGGCTGGCAACTTCACATTAGAAAGATAAACTTGGCTCCTGCTTCTGTCCTTCAGGATTGGGACAGTTTTTCTGGCCTGATGGGGACTAACATACAGCAGTCCTTTCCCCTCCATCCCCGCCCCACCCCCACCCCCACCCCCGCCCTGCCACCCTAGTGAGAACCATAATGATGGTGTTCTTTGGCTTTCAGTATTTGGTTGATGGTGACTGTTGACCCTACTTTCCCTAGGCTACCTACCTCTTGGAATAGGTCTGAGCTAGGTCTGGTTCCAATAAAAGGTCTGGTCCCTATAAAACTATGGCAAAAATGGTGCTAGTAAATCAGTTCCATGGAATCTTACTTTTGTCATTAAAGCGTCCAACTCTCAGTCTTGCTTTCCACTGACTCTGTCAGATTTAAATGCTAGAATTCCAGGTTCTCTCTGCCTGGTGCTTCCTGTTAGTAAACTAGACCAGGTAGGGACAATCTGCTCAGAAAACAGTGGGTTTACTGAGTATGACAAAGTGGTTAACTAACTGCTAATCGGTGACTTCATTTATCTCTTAAATACTTGGAATAATTGGTTAGTACACCAAGTCATGGAAAACCTGGTGGCGTAGTGGTTAAGAGTCTGGCTGCTAACCAAAAGGTTGGCAGTTCAAATCCACCAGGCGCTCCTTGGGAACCCTATGGGGCAGTTCTGCTCTGTCCGATAGGGTTGCTATGAGTCGGAATCGACTTGACAGGAACCGGTTTGGTTTTGGTTTGGACACCAAGTCTACCAAGGGCCTTAAAGCTTTACATAACGTCATACATTTTTACTAAGATTGTCCAAGAGTCTGGAGGAAGGATATTTGGCAGGGAATTAGGGAGAGAGTAGAAGTTGACTGGAGAGACTGAAGAAGACCCAAAGAAGACTTCATTTCTGGCAATATGGCAATAAAATAAGACAAACAGCACATTTTTCTAGAAAATATCCAAAGTGTAGCATAAAACAGATTTCAAAATCCTCTTAAAAGCATATATGAGTTTGGAAGAATTGAAGGGAAATCCTCAAGAGTCCAAAAATGAAGCCTAAGCTTGAAGTTAGATTGGTAAGCAAGTGTTGAAGCCACTAACTGTTCGGGGGAAATAGCCACTCTCTGATAACTTAGAGATTTTGATTTTAAATGCTAGGTGGGAGACAGGAGACAGGGCCTTGGGTCCATACCAAAAAAGCGAAAGCCATATATACAGAAAGCTGAAGGTCTCCTACCCTCTGTGAAAGGGTGAAGTAGCAAGACTTGGTCTTGTCTCCAAGAGAAGGAAAATATTGTCTTTTTTTTTTTTTTTTTGAGTTTTTGTAATCAGAAGCCTTCTCTCACATGGATTTGGGTTCAAATTCACACAACCTGCATAGTATGCAAAACCCAAGTTGAGATTCATATACAAGGTGCCTGGGAGATAGCACCCTGGGTCCTGGCACCTGTCATAAGTAAATACAGACCATCTCTGGAGGAAATAGAACCTTTACCAGGCCTCATAGAATTCCCACAGATAAACTTTCAATGAACATGAGGTCACAAAAATCACAAAACACACAAAGAAATAAGACACCTTAAAGGAGGATTCACAGAAACACGTAGCAGAATCAGATCTGCAGAGACCTAACATGTCAAAATTATCAGGTACGTAATATAAAATAATATGCTGAATATATTTTAAAGTAAAAAAGAGAGGGTTGAAATTATGAGCAAGGAGCACGAGATTCTCAAAAATGACCAGGATATCTGAAAAAGAACTTTTAGAAATGAAAATTATAATCATTATGATTTAAAACTTCAATGGATGAGTAAACAACCAATTAGAAAAATATGAAAAGAGAAGTAGTGACCTACAAGACAAACATGAAGAAATTATGAATAATGTAGCATAGAGAAACTAAGGGATTAAAAATATGAAATAGATTAAAATACATGGAGGATAGTGGGAGAAAGTCTAATATACATCTAGTAGGGATTCCACAAAGAAATAATTGGAAGGATAGGGGAAAGGCAATATGCAAAGAGAAAAAGCTGAATGTTTTTCAATATCAAGGAAAGACACAAATCCTTGGTCTAAGGAAGCACAAAAATCCAAAAGAGGATAAATAAAAGGAAACTGCAGCACACAACACAAAAAAGATCTAAAAGACATTACCTACAAATGAATGACAATAATCTGACAGGTGGTTTCTCATCAACAGCAGCAGAAACTAAAAGATAGTGGAAAAGTATCTTCCAAGGTCTGATAGAAAGTAACTGTAAACCAACAAATCCATTTTTCAAGAATAAGGCAAAATACATTTTTTAAAATTTTTTGTCTAAAACTATTTTCAGACAAAACAGTTTTCAACCCACAGATTCTCAGTAAACAATACTTCAAGGAGAAGGAAAGTGATCCCAGAATGAAAATCTTAGACTGAGACAGAAGAAATGCTGGGCCAAGAAAATGATAATGTAGGTAAATGTAAACAAACACTGACTTTTTCCAATAACAATGGCTAATTTGTAGCGTTTAAAAAACTGACATAATATAGGGGAAACTAGCACAACTTGTATAAGGAAAGGTCATGGAAGCCCCATAGACACATCCAAACTCCCTGAGAGACTGAATTGCTGGGCGGAGGGCTGTGGGGACCATGGTCTCGGGGAACATCTAGCTCAACTGGCATAACACAGCTTATAAAGACAATGCTCTACATTCTACCTTGGTGAGTAGTGTCTGGAGTCTTAAAAGCCTATGAGCGGCCATCTAAGATACTCCACTGGTCTCATCCCTTCCGGAGTAAGGGAGAATGAAGAGAACAGGATACAAGGAAAAGATTAGTCCGAAGGACTAATTGTCCACAGCTACCAAGGCCTCCACCGGACCGGCGACCACCACTGACTGCTCTGACCAGGATCACAACAGAGGGTTCTGGATAGAGCTGGAGAAGGATGTAGAGCATAATTCTAACTCGCAAAAAAAAAGACCAGATTTACTGGCCTAAAGGAGACTGGAGAAACCCCGAGAGTATGGCCCCCAGACACCCTTTTAGCTCTGTGGTGAAGTTATCTCCGAGGTTCATTGTTCAGCCTGGGAGTGGACAGCCCCGTAAAACCAAACCGGACTAATGAGGTACAGCAGTCCAGTGACAAGGGCCAGAAGGCAGAAGGGGACAAGGAAGCTGGTTATAGGGAACCCAAGGTTGAGTAAGGATATTGTTGATGTGTTGTGAGATTGTTAACCATTGTCATAGGGCAACATGTGTAGTAACTGTTAAATGAGAAACTATTTTGTTCTGTAAGTCTTCATCTTAAGTGAGAATAGCAGCACAATTGGAAGAGCGTAGTCAATGTCACTGAACTGTGCATGTAGAAATTTTTGAAATGGTGTATCTTTGGCTATGTGTATTTTCACCAAAAAAAAAAGGTTGAGAAGTTAGAGGGTTGACATGTTGTGGGGTTGTTAACCAATGTCATAAAACAATATGTGTACTACTGTTTCATGAGAAACTATTTGTTCTGTAAGCCTTCACCTGAAGTACAGTTAAAAAAAAAAAACTGGCATAGAATTAAAATACTAAAATAACACGTAAGCTAGAGATAGACTATTCATCTCAGCAAGATGATAAATATATATTGATCTTTAGACTTTGATAAGGATACATGTTAAAATCTCAAGTGTAACCACTAAGAAAAACAACAAACTAGAAACAGTCTACAATTTCTGTATTAGTCAGGGTTAGTAATGCTAGCTTCTCTAACAGATAAAATACAAAATCTCAATGACTTAATACAATCACATTTTATTTCCTGCCTACATCAGGGTACATACAGTCCAGCCTGGAATGGGGATGGGGACACAGAATCCAGCCTTCTTCCCTCCTCTGGACTCTGGAGTCCTCTTCACTGAGCTGGTGGATGGGAAAAGAGAATGGATTTTCTGGGCCAGGTCTGGAAGTGGAGCACATCACTTCTGTTCACATTCCATTGGCCAGAACAAGCCTCTCCCACAAGACTCCCACTAGCTAGTGAACCCAGGTGTCCAGCTTCTAAGTCCCTTCCCTCCCGCTGCCCTGCTGATGAGGGGGCAGCAGGTGATGAGCTGGGTGGCCAGATATGGCCTTTCCAGAGACTGAGCCAAACTTTGGGAAAACTTCTCAGCAATGGATATTCACTCAATCCAGAAAGTGTGTTAACCGCTAAATCTTCGCGCCAGGCTAAATCTGTCCGGTAACCGATGACTTCACTCAGCCCGGTGATTGGCTACCTCAGTGATCCTCCCCAAAGAATAACCCTCCGGAGAAGATGCTCCAATGAGTCGATGGGGAGGAGTGGGAAGAACTGAGCTGTGCTTCACCCCTCAGCCCGGAGAGTAGCCAGGTTTCAGAGTTCGGGGACCGTGGGGAAGGTGGCACCCCTTCAGACGGACTAGGGGGGAGGGGGTAACGGGGGAGGACCTTAGGGGTGAGCATCTCCAGGGTAGTTTACCTAAACCTCCTTCAGACTGCAGCGAAAGGTTAAAATCGCCTCTGGCCCCAGTGGCCGTGGCTCCGGTGGACCCCTGGCTCCTCGTCGCGCGCCTATGCCGCCTCCTCCCCCCTCCATGCCAAGCGCCGCAGAAGGGGACCGGCCTTCTCCAGACACGCGCGTCAGTGGCGGGTAAAGAGGGATCCAGGATCCCGGCCCCCAGCCCCTGTCCTCTAGGGAGGCCAGGAGTCTGTTCCCCCTGCCAACTACCACCAGGACCCAGACCTCCGAGCCTCCCCTGCTAACTCTGTTTCTTTTCCAGACGCTGGAAGGGAGGGGCATACCCGGGGCGGGGAGGGCTGGGGTAGTAAACGCCGCCAAGTAGAGCAAAAGCCTCCCGCCTCCCCAGTCGCCTCCCTTCCTTCCGTTTCCTCTGTCTCAAAAGCCTCCCGGCCCCAGCCGCCTTCCTCCTTTCCCTTTCCTCTGCCCCCCACCCCCACCCCCAACTTAGGTCGCGAATGGGCTCGCTCTTGAGACACCGACTTCCCCCAGCAGGTGTCCGGGGCTGGGACCAGTGGGGTTGGGATGTTGTAGGCACGTCCAGAGGTTGACTCCTGGGCCTCCCCACCTGGATCAGAGGGTTTCTTAGGCGGCCTTCACACCGGCTGTCGCTCCTTTGATTCTCCCAAGAGATTGGCGGAGACTAGATATAGCAGGGACACGGAGGCCAAGAAAGACCCAGCGCACAGATCCGATCAAGGGCCAGACTGGGGGCCAGGGACAATTATCCCAGGAGGTCACACCTGGGCTGACCTCACCGCGGGGAGAAGGCTGAGAGAGCATCAGACCAGGAGGACTGCAGGTACAAAGCTGCGGAAGGGTGAGGAGGAGGTCGTTGCAGCTGGGTGGGAGATGGGGGCAGGAGCAGGAAGCAGGGCCTGTCTGGAAGGGTCCTGGGTTGCTAAACCAAGGAGTTTAGACTTTATCTTGAGGGCTGTGAGGCCCCTTGGAAGGATTTAAGCAAATGACAGACTGATAAACTTGAATAGGTTTATATAATGGCTCATGTTTTTAAAGAATACTTTATGACATAGGAAAATATTCATAACGGAAGAATATATATATGTATGTATGTGTATATATATATCCAACTGTGAGAAACCAAAAACCAAACCTGTTGCCATTGAGTCCGAATTGACTAATAGCACCCCGACAGGATAGCAGAACTGCCCCATAAGGCTTCCAAGGAGCGGCTGGTGGATTTGAACTGCCAACCTTTTGATTGGCAAGCGAGCTCTTAACCACTGCCCCATGCATATGTTCACAGAGTATATATTAATATATTTTTATATCTTATATGCAATATTTAACAATATATATAAAATCCATTGCCATTGAGTGGATTCCAACTCATGGCAACTCATGTCTGTCTGAGTAGAACTGCTTCATAGGATTTTCTTGGCCATAATCATTGCAGAAGCAGATCACCAGGCCTTTCTTCTGCAATGCTGCTAGGGGGGTTCAAACCTCCAGGCTTTAGGTCAGTAGCTGTCTTAGTCATCTAGTGCTGCTACAACAGAAATACCACAAGTGGATGGTTTTAATGAAGAGAAATTTATTTTCTCATAGTCAAAGTAGGCTAAAAGTCCAAATTCAGGGTGTCAGCTCCAGAGGAAGACTTTCTCTCTCTGTTGGCCTTCTCATCAATGTTCCCCTGGACTAGGAGCTTCTCTGTGCAGGGACCCCAGTCCAAAGGACGCACTCTGCTCCCGGCACTGCTTTCTTGATGGTATGAGGTCCCCCAACTCTCTGCTCACTTCTGTCTTTTATATCTCAAGAGATTGCCTCAGGACACAATCCAGTCTTGTAGATCAGGTCCTGCCTTACTAACACAACTGCCACCTATCCTCCCTCATTAACATCATAGAAGCAGGTTTACAACATACAGGAAAATCACACAGTGCAGGAATCATGGCCTAGCCAAACTGATACACAATTTTTTGGGGGACATAATTCAAACCATGACAGTAGCCAAGCACAAAACTGTGCCATCCAAGGACCCTACCAATATATAGTATGTATATGTAATATCCAGTTTGTAGGAAACGCACACATATGTTCATAGAATAAATACTAATATGTGTTCATATCCTACATATAATATAAAATAATATCCAATACACTATATATATTATATAATAATATCCAATGGGCTCAAGCATAACAACGATTGTGAGAGTAGCAGGACTGGGCAGTGTTTCATTCTGTTGTACACAGAGTTGCTGTGAGTTGCAACCAACTCAACAGCACCTAACAAAAATAATATCCAATTTTTAAGAATGACATACGCATTCACAGAATATATTAATGTGTTTCTGTCCCCTACTTAATATATAACAATATCCAGTACATAACATATTATACGATAATATCCAATTTGTAAAAAATAGATGGGTATAAAATATACATATATAATATGTATACATATGTAATATTATATAATAACATACAATTTGTAAGATTGGCTGTGCCCCTTCCAAAATCTAAAGGGAGCAAATATTTAAGTCAGGCTGTCTTTTAAGATTGTACAAACTTTGCACCTAGTTAAACGAAAACCTAAAACTTACACCAGAAGGAGATGAAATGGCTCCACCTTGCAAATAGCACCTTCGCAAGTCACAAGGTTGAACTGAGCCTGATTCTGTGCTGCTTTGATACAGACACCAGTGTTAGCCATGGCACTGCCCACCAAGAGGGCTGAAAAGGCAGAACAGGGAGCTGCTAATTTGATTGGTGTCTGTGTAGTGGGCTTCTGAGTGGATAGGGTGCAGGAGAGGCCACACATTTCTCAAACCAGAATTGCAAATTCATTGTGTGACGAAGACATGTTCTAGTAAGAGAGAAATACAGGAGATGAAATGGGAACACTAAAGTAACAGCATTTCCAAGAGAGTCCAGAAGGCACCTACTGGGGCCATTCACTGGGCATGGTGGAGGATGTTTGTGTGAAAGATGCTTGTATTAAAGCCACAACAATACATAAAAACACAGTTACCGTCGAGTCGATTCTGACTCATGGCAAACCCATGTGTGACAGAGTAGAACGGTGCTCCATAGGGTTTTCAATGGCTCATTTTTCCAGAAGTAAATCTCCAGGCCTTTCTTCCAATGTGCCTCTGGGGAGTCTGGAACCTCCAACCTTTTGGTTAGCAGCCAAACACTGAACTGTTTGCACCATCCAGGGACTCCCAACAAATATATGGAGAATTCTAACCACATGCCAGGCACTGCAGCAGGGGAGGGGCAAGGGTGATCAAGGCAACTTTCAGGAGGAAGTTAGATCTGAGATGAGGCTTGAATGATGAATTGGAGTTATCAGAGTGAGAGAGAGTATAGGAAGGGGCAAAAGGGAGGGTGTCAGTGTGAGAAAGAGCAGCCAGAGATCTTTTCTATGTATTTACATAGAATGCATGTGCATATGTGTGAACACTTAGAAATGTGTCATTTTCTTTACATGGATTTTTTTTTACATAAATAATATCATACATATGATATGCCATAACTTTTTCACCTAGCAGTGTATTTTGGAGACTTTTTAATGTTCTTGCATACAGATCTACCTCTTATATGTATTGGTTTATGGGGAGAAAACTCTTTGAAGCCAGTTATGCCATGCCTTGCACAAATGTGGTGAAATGTAGAAAAGATTGTGTGTCACCCCTCTGTTTATTCTTGAACAGAGGGCAAAGAGGGCACTGGGCGCTTTTCACACACTTTCTAGTGTACAAAAGGTGCCTATTCTTTTTAAATTAAATAAAATAAAACATATTACTCCTCCATATTCCTTCTGCCTATATTTAGTAATTAATTTTATGATAAAGTTCTAATGAAATGTAAATTATTTCAGCAAAACTCTGCTTTTCTTTTCATTCTTTTATGTAAACCTGTTAATAATGAGCCCATCACTGATATCCAGTGTAAAGTTTAACATGGTTTGACAGTAAATAAATGTGAATTTTTTTCAAGTAAAAAAAAATACGATACAGATAAAGAGTCATGGTGGCACAATGGTTAAGTGCTCAGCTGCTAATCAAAAGGTTGGTGGTTCGAACCACCCAGCAGCTCCACTGGAGAAAGACCTGGCGATCTGCTCCCATAAAGATTACAGCCTAGGAAAATCTATGGGGCAGTTCTTTTCAGTCACATGGGGTTGCTATGAGTCGAAATCAACTCGATGGCACCCAACAACAATAATACATATACAGAAAAGTGTACAAAACAGAAGTGTACAACTAACATTTATTATGATAAATATGAAGCAAACACTCCAAACATCCTAGTCCAAAAAAGATAACATTGCCTACACCACCTCAGCATGCATACTTAAACACTACGCTTTTGTTTTGCCTGTTTTTTTTTTACTTTAATATAAATGGAATCATATGATATATATTCTTTGGGGTACACTTCTTTCACCTGATGTTAAGTTTGTGAGATCTATCCATGTTGTTATATGTAGCTGTAGTTCATTTATTTTCATTGCTGTGAAGTATTCCATTGTACTGACTATATCACTATGGTCCATGCTCAGGTTAGACCTCTGGGTTGTTTCCTGTTTGTGGTTGTTGTAAAAAATTAAGAAAACTCTTGTACATGTTCTTTGTGGCCATTTACATACATTTTTGTTGCAGTTACACCTACAAGCGGAATTGCTGGTCACAGGGTTATCCTTACTGTCTTAGTCATCTAGTGCTGCTCTAACAGAAACACCACAAGTGGATGGCTTTAACAAAGGGAAGTTTATTCTCTCACAGTCCAGTAGGCTGCAAGTCCAAATTCAGGGCATCAGCTCCAGGGGAACGCTTTCTCCATCGGCACTGGAGGAAGGTCTGTGTCATCAATCTTCCCTTGGTCTGGGAGCTTCTCTGCACAGGAACCTCAGGTCCAAAGGACATGCTTTGCTCCTGGCACTGCTTTCTTGGTGGTATGAGGTTCCCATGTGTCTCTGCTCACCTCTCTCTATTATATCTCAAAAGAGATTGGATTAAGACCCTAGCTAATCTTGTAAACCTCATCGGCATAACCTCATCATAGTGATAGAGTTTACAACACATAAGGAAATCACATAAGATTTACAAAATTGTACACAATCATACAGTACTGGGAATCATGACTCAGCCAAGTTGACACGTTTTTGGGGGACACAATTCAATCCATGACACTTACCATCAACTTTAATAGTTAATACCTACCCACCTTGCAAAGTAATTTTTATCAGTTTTCACTCCCACCAACAAGGTATGAGATTTCCCATGGTTCCTCCTGCCAACATTCTTGCCAATATTCTGTGTTATCAACCTTTTCATTCTAGCCAGTCTGGTGAGGTGTAGTGACATCTCATTGTGGTTTTAATTGCCATTTCCTTGAAAGATTTTGAGTACCTTTTCATATGTTTTCTGGCTATTTGGAGAACCACTCTGGTGAGAGGTCTCTTCAAGTCTCCTGAGATTTTTCTATTTAGGTATTTATATTTTTCTTATAGATTTGTAGGAGCTGTTTATATATTCTGGATAGGAGCCCCCTATCAGATATATGTCTGGCAAATGGCGAGTTTTTTTCCTACACTGTGGCTTGCTTTTTACTCTTTTAATAGTGTCTTTTGATGAACAGAAATTCTGGATTTTAATGAACTCAAAAGTATCAAGTGTTTTCCTTATGGTTAGTGCTTTTTAAATCCTGTTTAAGAGGTCTTAAGCTCCAAATCATAAAGATATTCTCCCATCTTAACTTTGAAAAGCTTTATTAATTTGCCTTTCATGTTTAAATCTGTAATCCTCATGGATTCAGTTTTGTTCAGTATAAGGAACAAATTTCATTTTTTCAATAAGAATATACATTTTCCCAGCACAATTATTTAATATTGTCATTTCCTACTACTCTCAGTTGATGTGGACTATCTCTCTATTCATTTAGAACTTTTACTTCTCTTAGTAGTAGTTTATAGGCTTTGGTACAGAGGACTTGCACTTCTTTTGACAGATTTATTTCTAGGCACTTAAATATCTTTATGTTTTTATAAATATTATCTTTAGAACTTTTTTCATTATCTATTTCTTGCTGGTATGTAGACATGCTATTGATTGTATTATATTAACCCTTATCCAGCAACCTTGCTAAACTCACTTATTAATTCTACTAATTTACCTATAGATTTTTTTGATTTTTTTACATACATAATTGTCTTAGTTACCTAGCGCTGCTGTACGGAAATACCACAAGTGGATGGCTTTAAAGAACAAAAATTTATTTTCTCATAGTTCTTGAGGCTAAAAGTCCCAATCAGAGTCTTGGCCATGTCAATTCCTTGGTGTTCCTTTGCGACAGGCCACGTACACATATTTTTGGTTTGTAGACAACTCTCACATGGTATCTGTCTTCCTCGGCGTGTGGGTGCCTCTTCATCTAATCTGCTCTTTTTATAACTCAAAAGTGATTAGGTTTAGGACACATCCTACACTGATAATGGCATCATTAACATAACAAAAAAATCCTTATTTCCAAACAGAATTACATCCACAGGTATGTTGTTGTTGTTAGGTACCCTCGTGTTGGTTCTGACTCATAGCAACCCAGTGTACAACAGAAGGAAACACTGCCCGGTCCTGCACCATCCTCGCAGTTGTTGCTATGTTTGAGTCCACTGTTGCAGCCACTGTGTCAATCCATCTCATTGGAGGTCTTCCTCTTTTTTCAATGGCACTCTGCTTTACCAAGCATGATGTCCTTCTCCAGGGACTGGTCCCTCCTGATAACACGTCCAAATTATGTGAGACAAAGTCTCACCTTCTTCCCCTTCTAAGGAGCATTCTGTCTGTACTTCTTCCACAACAGATTTGTTCATTCTTCTGGCAGTCCATGGTATATTCAATGTTCTTCACCAACACCATAATTCAAAGGCAATTCTTCTTCTGTTTTCCTTATTCATTGTCCAGCTTTCATATGCATATGAGGCAATTGAAAATATCATGGCTTGAGTCAGGCGCACTTTAGTCCTCAAAGTGACATCTTTGCTTTTTAACACTTTAAAGAGGTCGTCCACAGGTATAGGGGTGAGAATTCCAACACATATTTTGCCCTTATTGTTATGTGCCATTGAGTCAATTCTGACTCATAGTGACCCTATCGGACAGAATAGAACTGCCCCATGGAGTTTCCAAAGAGCGGCTGGTGGATTTGAACTGCTGACTTTTTGATTAGCAGCCCAGCTCTTAACCGTTGCACCACCAGGGCTCCACACATATTTTGGGGGAATACGATTCAATCCATAACAATAATCATATTTGTAAATAATGACAGTTTTATCTCTTCTCACCCAAGGCTTGTGTGTGTCTGTGTGTGTGTGGTTGTTTTTTTGTTTTTGTTTTTGTTTTTTTCCCTTATTGCAATTGCTAGGACCTTTTATCTCTTATCTATTGTCACCATAATGCTGCATAATAAACCACCTCAAAATTCAGTGACTTAAAACAATTTATTCTTATAGCTCATGAGTCACTAGGCTGGGCTCAGGTAATATGTAAGGGCTGGCTGTTGACCGTTCTAGGCTAGATGAGCTGAGACAACTGGGATGACCTAAGTCTAAGTTACATATCTCATCCTCCAGTAGATTAGCCTAGGCATGTTCTCATGGCAATGGCAAAAATGTATAAGAATAAGCAGTGGCACACAAGGTCTTTTGCAGCCTAGACTCTCAAGTGGCACACTATCTCTTTTGCAGCATTATGTTAGCCAAAAAAAATCACAAGCCAAGTCCAGATTCAACGGGGTAGGAAAGTAGACTATGCCTCATTAGTGAAAGGACCTGCAGAATCATGCTGCAAAGAGGGTAGATACAGGCAAAGTTGGAGAACTGAGACCATTAATGCTATCAATCTACCTGTGATCATTAAGGTTCTGTATCAGCTTGGCTGGGCCTTGATTCAAAGTGGTTAGGCAGTTATGATGCAGTTTGGCAGTTGTATAATGATTTAATCACCTCCATGATGAGATCTAATATAATATGATCACCTTCATGATGAGATCTGCTACAAGTACCCAATCAGTTGAAAAGGATTTTTCTTGGGGGTGTGGCCTGCATCCAATATATGTGAACTTTCTGGCAAAACTCGCTGGCTTTTGCTCTGCTCTGGATCCTGCATTCACCTTGTCAGCATCTGACTTCTAGTTCTTGGGACTGCCATCTTACCTGCTGATCTTGGATTCATCAGCCTTCGCAGCCTGTGAAGCAGCAGTGTGATGCCTGGCCCATGGACTTGGGACTTGCCAACCTCTACAACTATGTGAGCCATTTCCTTGAGATAAATCTCTCTCTCTCTCTCTCTGGTTTTGCTTCTCTAGAAAACCCATCCTAAGATATTTGGTACCAAGAGTGGTTCTAGAGCAATAAAATTGTAAGGATAAGTTTTCTAAATTGTTTTTCAAGTCTGGTTAGTCTTAAAGATGTTGATGACTCTGCTTCCAGTAGTAAAGAGGGCACTGCTAATCCATGGCATGAGAAGACAATAGAAATATGAAAAATATCACCACCAATAGATGAGATGAAAGGCTCCGGGTGATCACATGTTTGGTACTTTTCTACAGTTTTGTCAGAATGAGAAGTATAAGGAAGCTGGTTGGTTGGTCCTACTTTCATTAGACAAAGTGGTGAAAGAAAGAGATGAGCTCAGGGCTTCAGAGTCAAAGCTCAAGCACCACATAAATGACCTCAAAATGTCCCCTTGTGTCCTGAAAGAAAGGCTTATTTCTTGTAGTAACAGAGCCAATATTGCCAAAAACCAAACACAGAATCTTATCGTAAGAGTGGCTGAATTACAATGCCAGTTGAATTCCCAACTTCAGATGACATCTGAAGCTAAAATCAGGGCATTGATTGGGAAAAAAAGGAATCCTGAAACTTGGGATGGGGACATTTGGGCAGATAACCAGGAAGCTGGGGACACTGAGCCCCTAAATTCCATTGAATTGCTCCTGACAACAAAACCATTAGCCCCTCCACTCCCATCTGATGAGACTAACCCAGCTGTGTCTGAAGAGCCTTCATCTGAGATATCACCTGGAGCAGCATCTGAGTCATCCCCAGGGGAGACAACTGAGTCATTGCTAGGGGCATCACCTGAGGCAGATGCCTTACAAGACAATGCTGAGTGTTCTCAAAACACATCGCCACCACCCATTTTGGCTTCTAGAACTATAACAAGACTTAAATCCCAGTGAGCCCCAAAGTGTGAAGTACAAAATGTGACCCAGGAGGAGGTACACTACACTCCAAAAGAACTGCTTGACTTTTCTAACATGTACAAACAGAAACCTGGGGAATATGTGTAGAAATGGCTATGAAGGGTGTGGGATAATGGTTCAAGGTACATAAAGATAGATCAGGGAGGCGGTGCCAATATGGCAGAATAGTCAGATGGCCTTCCTATGTCCCTCTTACAATAAAGACCTGAAAAAACAAGTGATTTGATTGTATATGAATATCTAGGAGCCCTGAACAAGGCAAAGTGGAGGAATCCTACTGAGTGGCGGGGGCAGAGAAAGACGGTTTGGAAGCAGCACAGAGTTGCCTGACCTAACCGGGCAGGTGTTGCAGCCCTTCAGCCTGGATGGGCTCGGGGTGCACTGTGAGGCAGGCATACAACTCTGCTCGCTCACTCGGGAGGCAGTTTCAATACTGAGAGAGATCCAGCAGCAGAGATTGTACTGGGACACTTTTAACCAGTGAAAAGCAGCACCCAAGTGGCTAAAGATAAATACATGTGTGTGGCCTTTTGTGGGGATTTAAAAAAAAAAAAAACCTAGTTGGGAAATATCTCTCTCCCATTTACCTCCTCCCTCCCTGCTCTGCACCAGCTCTGGCCGGCTTCAGCAATCTGTGAGTCCCCTGGGCCGGAAGTAGATCCCATAAGGTGCCCTGACCCATTCTTCTGGCCTTAGAGAGGGAACAAGTTAACAAACAGGGAGAAAATAAGCTACCAACTCCCCTAAACCAGGAACTCAGGGTTGGCGCAGCTCCTTTGCCTAGGCACAGTTACAAGGGGTCCGCAGATTTTGAGTGCCTTCCACCCCTGTATAGACTTGTGTGGACCCATCTCAACAATGTAAGCCCTCACTACCACAGTACAACAGGGTAAATGCTGAAGTCTAACTTCAACTCTTTCAGCTGTGAAGTGGCAGATTTGTGATGCTTGGCACTGCTCTGCCCTTTAAGGAGGCACCTTACCTGTCTACATCAGGAGCTTGAGGCCTGGTAGCTCAACCCACGCCACCTAGCCACCTGACACAGGGGTCCAAGAATAAGTGGTGCCCCCTAGTCCTTACAGCCAACAGAGTAGGGTGCTCATAGTCTGGCTGCAAAACTCACCTACCTACTCACTCTAAGGAACAGGGACACACTTTCCCTTCAGACATTCAGGGGCAGCTGTCAGCCCCCTGCCTTGCTCAGCATGTGAGCCTCTACTACAGTCAGATACCTGTGCCTACACCAATCATCCATGCCTCTCTAAGACTGTAGGTGAGAGCCTGCACCACACACTTGGTGACCAACCGACTGCCTGGACACCTGAACTGAATCCATACAGGAAAATTTAACGGACTCCTGGGACACATAGTTACAGACCTAACTACCTGGTGACAGGACATTAAAGCTTCAAAGGTGCCAATGATCAAACTAGCGCATATGAGCAGCCTATTTGGGTATATCAAAACAAGCAAAACAAGAAGCTAGGACACACTAAACAAATATAAAATAAAATTATAATAACTTATTGATGGCTCGGAGACAACAGTCAATATCAAATCACATAAAGAGGTTGTCCATGATGGCTTCAGCAAGCTCCCAAAATAAAGAATCAATAAATTTTCTGGCAGAAGAGAATTTCTTGGAATTACCAGAGGCAGAATACAAAAGATTAATATACAGAACTCTTCAAAACATTAGAAAGGAAATTTGTCAAAACACAGAAAAAGCCAAAGAACATACAGACAAAGCAGTAGCGGAACTTAAAAAAGTTATTCAAGAGCATAATGACAAATTAAATAGGCTGCAAGAATCCATAGAGAGATAGCAATCAGAAATCTAGAAGATTAACAATAAAATTTCAGAATTAGGCAACTCAGTAGAAAGTCATAGGAGCAGAATTGAGGCAGTAGAAGTCAGAATTAGTGACACTGAAGATAAAGCACTTGACACCAACTTATTTGAGGAAAAGTCAGATAAAAGAATTAAAAAGAATGAAGAAACTCTAAGAGTTATGTGGGACTCTATCAAGAGAAATAACCTACGAGTGATTGGAGTATGAGAACAGAGGGGGATAACAGAAAATACAGAGAGAATTGTTGAAGATTTGTTGACCTAAAACTTCCCTGATATCATGAAAGATCAGAAGCTATCTATCCAAGATGCTTATTGAACTCCACATAAGGTAGATCCCAAAAGAAAGTCACCAAGACATATTATAATCAAACTTGCCAAAAAAAAAAAAAAGAGAGAGAGAGAGAATTTTAAGAGTGGCTAGGGATAAACGAAAAGTGATCTACAAAGGAGAGTCAATTAGAATAAGCTCAGACTACTCAGAAGAAACCATGCAGGCAAGAAGGCAATGGGATGACATATATAAAGCCTTGAAGGAAAAAAATTGCCAGTCAAGAATTATATATCCAGCAAAACTGTCTCTCAAATATGATGGTGAAATTAGGACATTTCCAGATAAACAGAAGTTTAGGGAATTTTCAAAAGCCAAACCAAAATTACAAGAAATTCTAAAGGGAGTCCTCTGGTTAGATAATCAATAACATCAGACAACAACGCAAGACTAGAATACAGGACAGAGCAACCAGATATTGACTCAGATAGGGAAGTCACAAAAATACATCAAAGCTAAAACATTGAAATACAGAAACAGAGATATTAGTATTAAAAAATGATGACTTTAAAACAAAAAAGAGGGATTTAAAAAACGTAGACATAGATTTTTCATATGAAGGGGAAGTCAAGGCAATATAAAGAAATAAAAGACTGGTATAAACTTAGAAAAATAGGGGTAAATATTAAGGTAAACACAAAGGAAACTAACAGTCCTACAAATCAAAATAAAAAAACTAGAAAAATATAAAGACTCAGCAAAGAAAAAATCAACAGCAATGAGGAAAATGAAAAGAAAATACATAAAGAAAAACGACTCAGCACAGAAAATTAAGGGGAACAAAGACACTATGAACAACTCATAAAAAAAGACATCAAAATCACAGCACTAAACTCATACCTATCAATAATTACGCTGAATGTAAATGGACTAAATGCACCAATAAAGAGACAGAGAGTGGCAAATTGGATTAAAAACACAATTAAAAAAACATTCCCTTGCCTACAAGAGACACACCTTAGACTTAAAGACACAAACAAGCTAAAACTCAAAGAATGGAAAAAAATATATATCTCAAGCAAACAACACTCAAAAAAGAGCAGGAGTGGCAATATTAATCTGTGACAAAATAGACTTTAAAGTAAAATCCACCACAAAGGATAAGGAAGGACACTATATAATGATTAAAGGGTCAATAGACCAGGACGACATAACTATAATAAATATTTACACACCCAATGACAGGGCTCCAAAATACATAAAACAAACTCTAACAGCACTGAAAAGAGAGATAGACAGCTCCACAATAGTAGTAGGAGGCTTCAACACACCTCTTTCAGTGAAGGACAGAACATCTAGAAAGAAGCTCAAAAATGACACAGAAGAGCTAAATGCTACAATCAACTAACTTGATCTCATAGACATATACCGAACACTCCACCCAACAGCAGCCAAGTGTACTTTCTTTTCCAATGCACACGGAACATTCTCCAGAATAGACCACATATTAGGCCATAAAGCAAGCCTTAACAAAATCCCAAACATCAAATTATTACAAAGCATCTTTTCTGACCATAAAGCAATAAAAGTAGAAATCAACAACACAAAAAGCAAGGAAAAAATATCAAACACATGGAAACTGAACAATACCTTGCTCAAAAACTACTGGGTTATAGAATAAATTAAGGATGGAATAAAGAAATTCATAGAATCAAACGAGAATGAACACACATCCTACCAGAACCTTTGGGACACAGCAAAAGCAGCACTCAGAGGTCAGCTTATAGCAATAACTGCACACATCCAAAAAGAAGAAAGGGCCATAATCAAAACATTAACCCTACAACTGGAACAAGTAAAAAGAGAGCAGCAAAAGAAGCCCTCAGACACCAGAAGAAAGGAAATAATAAGAATTAGAGCAGAATTAAATGAAACAGAGAATAGAAAAACAATTGAAAGAGTTAAGAAGACCAAAAGCTGGTTCTTTGAAAAGATCAACAAAAATTGATAAACCACTGGCCAAACTGACAAAAGAAAAACAAGAGAGGAAGCAGATAACCCATATAAGAAATAAGATGGGTGATATCACAACAGACCCAACTGAAATTAAAAGAATCGTAACAGAATACTATGAAAAATTGTACTCTAACAAATTAGAAAACCTAGAGGAAATGGACAAATTTCTAGAAACTCACTACCTACCTAAAGTAACACAAACAGAGGTAGAAAAACTAAATAAACCCATAACAAAAGAAGAGATTGAAAAGGTAATTCAAAAACTCCCAGCAAAAGAAAAGCCCTGACCTGGATGGCTTCACTGGAGAATGCTACCAAACTTTCAGAGAAGAGTTAACACCACTTCTACTAAAGGTATTTCAGAGCATAGAAAAGGATGGAATACTCCCAAACTCATTCTATGAAGCCAGCATAACCCTGAAACCAAAACCAGGTAAGGACACCACAAAAAAAGAAAATTACGGACCAATATTCCTCATGAACATTGACGCAAAAATCCTCAACAAAATTCTAGCCGATAGAATTCAGCAACATCAAAAAAATAATTCACCATGATCAGGTGGGATTTATACCAGGTATGCAGGGATGGTTCAACATTCGAAAAACAATCAATGTAATCCATCACATAAATAAAACAAAAGACAAGAACCGCGTGATCTTATCAATCGATGCATAAAACGCATTTGACAAAGTCCAACACCCATTCATGAGAAAAACGACTCTCAACAAAATAAGAATAGAAGAGAAATTCCTCAGTACAATTAACGGCATTTATCCAAAGCCAACAGCCAACATCATCCTAAATGGAGAGACTTTGAAAGCATTCCCCTTGAGAATGGGAACCAGACAAGGATGCTCTTTATCACCACTCTTATTCAACATTGTGCTGGAGGGCCTAGCCAGAGCAATTAGGCTAGAAAAAGAAAGGCATCCAAATTGGTAGGAAAGAAGTCAAAATATCTCTATTTGCAGATTATATGACCTTATGCACAGAAAACCCCAAAGAATCCACAAGAAAACTACTCGAACTAATAGAAGATTTCAGCAAAGTTTCAGGATACAAGATAAACATACAAAAATCAGTTGGATTCCTTTACACCAACAAAGAGAACCTTGAAGAGGAAATTACCAAGTCAATACCATTTACGATAGCCCCCAAGAAGATCAAATACTTAGGAATAAATCTAACCAGAGACGTAAAAGATCTATACAATGAAAACTACAAGACACTACTGCAAGAAACCAAGAGAGACCTACATAAGTGGAAAAACATACCTTGCTCATGGATAGGTAGACTCAACATAGTGAAAATGTCAATTCTAGATACAGCGCAATCCCAATCCAAATTCCAACAGCATTTTTTAATCACCAACTTCATATGGAAAGGGAAGAGGCCCCGAATAAATAAAGCATTACTCAAGAAGAACAAAGTGGGAGGCCTCACACTACCTGATTTTAGAACCTATTATACTGCCACGGTAGTCAAAACAGCCTGGCACTGGTACAACAACAGATACATAAACCAACGGAACAGAATTGAGAATCCAGACATAAACTCATCCACCTATGAGCAGCTGATATTTGACAAAGGCCCAAAGCCCATTAATTGGGGAAAAGACAGTCTCTTTAACAAATGGTGCTGGCATAACTTGATATCCATCTGCAAAAAACTGAAACAAGACCCATACCTCACACCATGCACAAAAACTAACTGGATCAAAGACTTATTAAATTTAAAATCAAAAATGATAAAGATCATGGAATAAAAAATAGGGACAACACTAGGAGCCCTAATGCATGACATAAACACAATATAAACCATAAGTAACAATGCACAAGCACCAGAAGAGAGACTAGATAAATGGAAGCTCCTAAAAATCAAACACTTATGCTCATCAAAAGACTTTACCAAAGGAGTAAAAAGACAACCTACAGACTGGGAAAAAACAAATTGGCTAGGAGAAATCCGATTAGCGTGTAATCTCTAAAATCTACAAGATACTGCAAAATCTCAACAACAAAAAGACAAATAACCCAATTAAAAAATGGACAAAGGATATGAACAGGCACTTTGCCGAAAAGATATTCAGGTGGCTAACAGACACATGAAGAAATGCTCACAATCATTAGCCATTAGAGAAATGCAGATCAAAACTACAATGAGATATCATCTCACCCCAACAAGGCTAGCATTAATCCAAAAAACACAAACTAATAAATGCTGGGGAGGTTGTGGAGAGACTGGAACATTTATACACTGTTGGTGGGAATGTAAAATGGTACAACCACTTTGGAAATCAATTTGGCACTTCCTTAAAAAGCTAGAAATAGAAGAACCATACGATCCAGCTATCCCGCTCCTTGGAATATATCCTAGAGAAATAAGAGCTGTCACACAAATAGATATATGCACACCCATGTTCATTGCAGCACTGTTCACAATAGCAAAAAGATGGAAACAACCTAGGTGCCCATCAACAGACGAATGGATAAACAAATTATGGCATATCCACACAATGGAATACTACACAGCAATAAAGAACAACGATGAAGCCGTGAAGCATCTTACAACATGGAGGAAGCTGGAGGTCATCATGCTGAGTGAATTTAGTCACTCACAGAAGGACAAATATTGTGTAAGACCACTATTATAAGAACTCAAGAAAAGGTTTAAACACAGAAGAAAATATTCTTTGATGGTTATGAGGGTGGGGAGGGAGGGTGAGAGTCATTTACTAACTAGATAGTAAATGAGAATTATCTTAGGTGAAGGGAAGGACAGCACACACTACAGGGGAAGTCAGCACAACTGGACTAAACCAAAGCTAAGAAGTTTCCTGAATCGAGTCAAACACTTTGAGAGACAGAGTAGCAGGGGTAGGGGTCTGGCGACCATGCTTTCAGGGGACATCTAGGTCAACTGGCATAACAAACCTTATTAAGAAAATGTTCTGCATCCTACTTTGGTGAGTGGCATCTGGGATCTTAAAAGCTTGCAAGCAGCCATCTAAGATTTATCAATTGGTCCCAACCACCTGGAGTAAGGAGAATGAAGAACACCAAAGACACACGGAAAAGATTAGCCCAAGAGACAGAAAGGGTCACATAAACCAGAGACTTCATCAGCCTGAGACCAGAAGAACTAGATGGTGCCTGGCTACCACCAATGACTGCCCTGACAGGGAACACAAGAGAGAGTCCCAGATGGAGCAGGAGAAAGGTGGGGTGTGGAACTCAAATTCTAGTAAAAAGACCAGACTTAATGGTCTGACTGAGAGTGGAGGAACCCCAGAAAGCATGGCCCCTGGATTCTCAATCAGCCCAGAAATAAAACAGTTTCCGAGGCCAACTCATCAGACAGGGATTGGACTGGACTGTGGGGCATAAAGTGATACTCATGAGGAGTGTGCCTGTTAGCTCAAGTAGATACAAGAGACCAGATAGGCAGCTTCTGTCCAGAGGTGAGATGGGAAGGCAGAGAGGGTTAGGAGCTAGTTGAAAGGACATGGGGAATCGGGTGGAAAGGAGGAATGTGCTGTCGCAGTATGAGGAGAGCAATTAGGGTCACATAAATTTTTGTATGGGAGACTAACTTGAAATGTAAACTTCATTTAAACTACAACAATAAAAAAATTTAAAAAAAAAAAAGATGGATCAGTCTGAGTTTATTAATATGGGCCCAGTAAGAACAGATTCTTCATTCAGTGTTTGAGCTCAAGAGGTTAGGAAAGGATCTAATAGTTTATTTGGTTGGGTCGCTGAAGAATGGATTCCTTGGTGGCCTCCACTAAATCAAGTTGAAGTACCCGACCTGCCTTGGTATACTGTAGACGAAGGTATCCAAAGGCTTAGGAAATTGGCATGTTAGAGGGGATTTATCAGGTTAGATCCACAGACACACACAGAGTGCCCAGAGGATGCATCTTTTACCACAAAGGTGAAGAACAAATTTGTGAAGGGAGCCCCAGCATCCTGGAAGACTTCTGTGATTGCTATTTTATGTAAGTCAGATTTGACAGTGGAAACTGCCCTAAATGAATTAAAACACCCAACTACAATGGAACTGATTGGACCCTGTGGTGGTAGGGGCCAAGTGGTAGCACTCAATCAACAAAGACTAGGTGTGCGTGGTTACTGTAATGGACAGCGGAGTCAAAGCAGTAATCAGAATAGTCTGACTCGTATGGGCTTATGGCATTAGCTACTTAGTCATGGTGACCCTAAGAGTGAAATAGATGGGAAATCTACTAAATATTTGATCTGTACAAGTGGGAGAATTCTAGGTCAAGTGAATGGCAGTCTAACCTGAATAGCCAGAATAGTGAGTCATGGCCCCTCAATCAAATCCCAGACTTGAGCCAATTTACAGACCCACAACCGCTTGAATGAAGGGGAGGCTGGGTTCCCTTGAGGAAGGACCCCACTACACTGCCAAAAAATTATACTGTTAATCTTTCTCCCGGTGAGGCAGAGGTTAAAAATGTCTGAAATGTCCAACTTTTCCAAGCTGCTCTGCCACTCCATCATCTCTAACATCAACTACTCCCTCTCTCCTCAGTACTCTCCCTCCTGTCTTTGGGTTCCCTAATTCACTGCAACATCTCACAGAACTCATGAACCATATAAGAAAATGGCTCATGTGGTTGTGGAGGCTGGCAAGTCCCAAATTCGTGGATCAGGCGTAGGTGTGTCTCAACCCACGTGGCTATGGGAGCTGATGAACCCAAACCAGTAGTTCAGACCACAGGCTGCTAGCTCACAGGGCTGAAGAAGCTGATGAATCAGGTCACAAGACAGGCCCCCAGCCCAAGGGGCTATGGAGGCTGGCAAATCCCAGAATCAGCAGGTCAGACAGTAGGCCTCTGGGGAGGTCAACTGATCACGAACTAGATGCAGAATCCAGATGTAGAGAGAGAGCCTCACCAGGACACACACATATATCTTAGATGCAGATCACACCCCAGGGAAAGGCATAACTTTAGTAAGGTTGGAGCTTGAGTCACACCCTCCAGCAAGGTTGCGACCCAAGACACACCTTACACCAATCCTGCCTCATCAACACGTAGAGGTCAGGATCCACAACACATAAAATGGAGGACAACCACACAATCCTGGGAATCATGGCCTAGCCAAGTTGACATGTAACCCCAACCATCACAGGTTCTATATACCTTATTTGCATAGTCCCACTCAATCATTGTGTGTGAGTCACAAAGACCATGCTTAGAAGGGCCATATTAAGTAATTCATTGCACTGCTCATTGCTCATTGAGGAAAAGGAAATAATCAGACTTTTTAGGGATTACTGGATACTGGCTCTGAACTGACACTAATTCCAGGAGACTCAAAACATCACCGTGGCCCACCATTCAGAGTGAGGACATATGGAAATCAGGTTATTAATGGAGTCTCAGCTCATGTCCATCTCACAGTAGGTCCAGTGGATCCCAGAACACATCCTATAGTGATTTCCCCAGTTCCAGAATGCATAATTGGAATAGATATACTCAGCAACTGCAGAACCCCCACATTGGATCCCTGACAAGTGGAGTAAGGGCTGTTATGTTAGGAAAAGCCAGGTGGAAGCCATTAGAACTGCCCCTACCTAGGAAAATAGTAAACCAAAAGCAATTACTGCATTCCTTGAGGGACTGCAGATATTACTGCCACCATAAACGACTTGAAGGGTGCAGGGGTGGTGATTCCCACCACATCCCCATTCAACTTGCCTGTTTGGTTTATGCAAAAAAACAGACGGATCTTGGAGAATGACAGTGGATTATCAAAAACTTAACCAGGTGGTGACTCCAATTGCAGCTGCTGTTCCAGATGTGGTTTCATTGCTTGAGCAAATTAATATATCTCCTGGTACCTGGTATGCAGCTGTTGATCTGGCTAATGCCTTTTTCTCCATACCTGTTTCAAAGGACCACCAGAAGCAGTTTGCCTTCACCTGGCAAGGCCAGCAATACAACAATACAGTGTCCTACCTCAGGGTGTATCAACTCTCCAGCCCTATCATGATTTTGTCCACAGGGACCTCATACCACCAAGAAAGAAGAGCCAGGAGAAGATCCCTCCTTTGGACATGGGGTCCACGCACTGAGAAACTCCTAGACTCAAGGGAAGATTGATGACAAGGACCTTCCCCCAGAGCAGACAGAGGGAGAAAGGCTCCCCCTGGAGCTGGCACCCTGAATTCAGACTTCTAGCCTTCTAGACTGTGAGGTGTGCCTGACCCAAGCTATGGTGTTTTCAGTTGCCTCATATGCATGTGAAAGCTGACAATGAATAAGGAAGACCAAAGAAGAATTGATGCCTTTGAATTATTGTGTTGGCAAAGAATGCTGAATATACCATAGACTACCAGAAGAATGAACAAATCTGTCTTGGAAGAAGTTCAACCAGAATTCTCATTAGAAGCAAAGATGGCAAGACTTTGTCTCACATACTTTGGACATGTTATCAGGAAGAAGGACATCATGCTTGGTAAAGTAGAGGATTAGCGAAAAAGAGGAAGACCCTCAATAAGATGGATTGACACAGTGGCTGCAACAACGGGCTCAAGCATTACAACGATTGTGAGGATGGCACAGGACTAGGCAGTATTTCATTCTGTTGTACAAAGGGTCGTCATGAGCTGGAACTGACTCTACGGCACCTAACAACAGACTGTGAGAGAATAAATTTCTGTAATAGCAGCACTAGATAACTAAGACAGAATTTCACTGGTTTTGCTTCTCTAGAGAACCCAGCCTAAGACACTGCCCAAAGTTCAGATTTAATTTGTACAGAAGAGACTGTAAAGTCTTATTCCTTGTCTTATTCCTGAGCTCAGAGGAAAAGCTTTCAACAAGTTATCATCAAGTATGATGTTTGCTGTAAGATTTTTTGTAAATAACCACTATGAGATTAACGATGGTCCTTTCTATTCCCAGTTTGTTAAGAGTTTTGTTTGTTTTGTTTTTTAATGAATGATCATTGGATTTTATAAAACCTTTTTCCACAAATACTGAGCTGATCACATGGTTTTTCTCCTTTATTGAGTTACGTTGATTATCTACTTTAAAACTACCCTGCATTCTTACAATAAGCCCAAGTTGGTTGTGATGTATTATTCTTTTTATATATTGATAGATTTGATTTGGTAGTATTTTGTTTGGGATTTTCACATCAGTGTTATGAATGACATTGGTAAGTGATTTTCATAATTTCCTTGTCAGTTTTGGTGTTGAGGTTATACTGGTCTTGCCACTTTTTCTATTCTGGAAGATTTTATGCAATGTTGTTGTATTTGTTTCTTAAATGTTTGATACAATTCACCAGTGAAGCCATCCAGGCCTAAAGTTTTTTTGGAGGAAAGTTATTAATCACAGAAGCAATTTATTCAAAACTTATAAGACAACTCTTGTGTAAGTTTTGTTAAATTTTCTTTTTCCAAACATTTTCTTGTTTCTAACCTCCGGGTTAGGAATATTTCACTATTGAGTGTGGTAGTAGGTATAGATTTAAGGAAGCTGTAGATGAAGGAAATTATTTTATATTGCCATTGTAGTATAACAAAATGGATTGTCTAAATTCATGAGGGATAAGAATGAGGATCAGCACAAAGTTGGTTCCATTATTTCTGACAGCAGCTGCTCCTGCCATGGCACTCTATACTTCTCTGTAAGATTCGATAATTCACTGCAACAGCCACACAGAACTCACAGACCATACTCACAATTATGTGGTTTATTAGGTAAGTAACAGGCTACAACTCAGGATCAGAATCAACTTGGAAATAACAGGAATAGCTTGGATCATTGTCAGGAAGCCACAGGCAAGGGCTGGAACAGTCTCCAAAGTGGAGAGCACATCTCTCCCTTCTTCACTGCAGGACGGCTTCTTACCTGCCCTCCTCCAGTGATCAGCAGGCACAGCTTCTCTGCTAGGCAGCTGCCTTCTCTGCCAGGCAGGCCTCTCTGCTGTTGGGCTGTCTGCCGTCAGGCTATCTGCCATCAGGCTCTCTACTGTCAGGCTCCCGACCACTGACCTTTCTGCCATCAGACTGTCTGCTGCTAACAGGGTCACCTCACAGCCAGTGTAATAGGTAGCTCAGCTCTCTCAGCTGCTCTCTGCTTTCAGGCCTCTCTACCATCAGGTTCTCCATGATTGGCCGCTCTGCCACTAACTGGTCCAGCTCATAGCCAGTACAACAGCTTCAGGACCGCTCTGCTCCTGCTCCTACGTGGCTCTGCTTCTCTGCCAGCACAAGTCTCAGCCAGCATCTCTCTCAGCTGCAGCTTTTTCAGCTAACTGGCCCAGCTCTTAGGCAGCTGCTCTCTCAGCTATGATTTTGTTTTTTGGTTTTTTTTTTTACCCAGGCCTGGGAGGGACCTCTGTATCTCAAAGGACATACTCCCCTCCTGGCTCCTGTTAACCAGGAAGCCTCTAAAACTTCTGCATTTTGGTCCTTTAATACCTGATTCTCAATCCTCATCAGTTACAAGGCAGAGCCTCCCTCACCAGATCAGAGTTCAACCAATCATCAATTACCCATGAGATGTCAGTCAACTCAGGTCTTATACAAAAGTAACATTTCTGCTGGCAGAGACCAGCTCCTCCCTTGAGCAAAAGTAACAACCCTCTGGGTAGAAAGCAACCTCGGAGGTCCACCAAGTTGTTTCTCAAAAGAATTAAGGCAAAGGTAACAACTCCTCCTCAGGGTTTAGGGAGAAAATCTCCCAAACTGTTTTTCCAAAGAACCAAGGCAAAAGCCCACATAAAATAACACCCATTTCATCACAGCCAGCTTAACAATATTAAGTCTTCTGATCCATAAACGTGGCATGTCTATTTATTTACATATTCTTTAATTTCTTTCAACAGTATTATGTAGTTTTCAGAGTATAAATTTTGCCCTTCTTTGGTTAAATTTATTCCTAGGTATTTTATTACTTTTGATGATATTGTAAATGGAATTGTTTTCTTAATTTCATTTTCATATTGTTTGTTGCAAATGTATAGAAATACAATTGATCTTTGTATATTGATCTTATATCCTGCTTACTGAACTTATTTATTAGTTGTACTAATTTTTCTATTGGACTTCTTAGGGTTTTCTATCCACAAAATTACATAATCTGGAAATAAAGGTAGTCTTACTTCTTTGTTTATATCTGTATGCCTTTTATTTCATCTTCTTGTCTAATTGCCATGGTTAGAACTTACACTGCAATATTGAATTAGAAGTTGTGGGAGTTGACATCCTTATCTTCTTCATGATCTTACAGGGAAGGTATTCAGTTTTTCACCATTATGTAAGATGTTAGCTGTGGGTTTTTTGTATATGTATATGCCCTTTATCAGGTTAAGAAATTTCCCTTCTATTTCTAGTTTGTTGAATGTGTTTATCATGAAACACTTGGATTTTGCCCAAGTGCTTTTCCTGCATCTATTGAGATGATCATGTTTTCATTCTTCCCTTTATTCTAGTGATATAATGGATTACATTAATTGACTTTCAGATGTTAACCCAATCTCGAATTCCTAGGACAAATTCCACTTGGTCGTGGTGGATAATCCTCAGAGGGTGCAGCCTTGGGCATATGCACAGTCACCCTGGGATGACAGTGGTTTTAGGAAGACTCTCTTTGACTGTCTTCTTCCCTGATCACATTCAGCTGTTAGGCCACACTAGTTGCCAGATGACTTCTCTATTGTTTTTGACAATGTCTTGGGGCATAAATTGCTCCACAGTCTAATCAAATTAAATTCAGTCTCCTTTACAAGCTAGTTTTTGAGGTCATTGTATGAAGTATGTTCTGACCCCAGGAGGGCTCTTCTTAGCTGTCTCCTTCCCAGGCTTTCTCTGGTAACCTATCTGGCCTACTGTTTAGCTTGTATCTCTCATAAAGCTACTACCCGTTAGCCCATTGCCTCAGGTTAATAATTCAGACTCATGGCAACACCATGTGTTACAGAGTAGAACTGAGCTCCATAAGGTTTTCTTAGCTGTAATCTTTATGGAAGCAGATCACCAAGATTTCCTCCGTGGCGCGCTGGGTGGGTGGGTTCGAACCACCAACCTTTCCGTTAGTAGACAAGCGCGAAGTATTTGCGCTACCCAGGGACCCTCATAAAGCTGCTACAGCTCCTCTTAACTGCTTACCACAAAAGCTTCCATTGTGGTTGAGAGCACCCTTAGGCTTGGACTTCCCTATACTCTGTTTTAAATAAAATCAGTTCCTTTGGGGAGCAATTCAGAGCTATCTGTTCTTAAAGCCAGCCTCTCCCCCTGGGGAAATATCTCTGAGCCATGGCTCCAGAGAAGAACAGGGACAGTGCCCCATCTCACCCCTGCTTTAGGAACAGGGCACTGGGTGGGGCGTTAGCTTCTGGTCTTATCAGTTTGTCTCTTCTGGCAGGAATCCTCCACCCGACTGGGGCCAGGGAGATCAGGACCCAGTATTCTCAGCATGCAACACCTGAGCAAGAGCCTCTGCCCTAGGAGTGGGGCCTGGGTGGAAGGGAGTGCCTGACCTTCTACAGCACTTGCCTGGAATTTATCCTCTGTAAGGGATAGCTGGGAGGGAGATGAGAAATGCTGGTGGCCTGCCCCTCCTGGGAAGATACAATAGCCTTGACTGGCAGCTGGGGGAAGAAGGAGCCAGCGCTGTATTCTTGGCTGCACCCACCTACTGTTTAGCTTGTATCTCTCATAAAGCTTCTACCCATTAACCCATTGCTGTTGAGTCGATTCTGACTCATGGCAACCTCACGTATTACAGAGTAAAACAGCTCCATAAGGTTTTCTTTTTTTTAATTTGTTATTGTGCTTTAAGTGAAAGTTTACAGAGCAAATTAGTTTCTCATTTGATAGTTTGTACATAAAGTGTTCCATGACATTGGTTGCATTCCCCGCAATGTGTCAGCACTCTCCCCATTTCTACCCTGGTATCCCCATTTCCTTTCATCTGGATTTTCTACCCCTTCCTGCCTTCTCTCATCTTTGCTTTTGTCCTTTTGATCTTGTATAGTTGATTGTTCTAAGGAACACTTTCCTCTAGGGTGTTATTGTTTATTTTATGGGCCTGTCTATTGTTTGGTAGAAAGATGGTCTCCAGGAATGGCTTCAGTTCCAGTTCAGAAGGGTGTCTGTCTTAGGGCCATAGACTTGGGGGTACCTCCAGTCTCTGTTAGACCAATAAGTCTGGTCTTGTTTATGAATTTGATTTTTTGTTCTACATTTTTCTCTTGCTCTGTCTGGGACCCTTTGTTGTGATCTCAGTCAAAATGGTCAGTACTGGTAGCCAGGCACCATCTAGTTCTTTTAGTCTTGGGGTCATGTAGACTGTGGTTCATGTGGCCCATTAGTCTTTTGGAGCTCTACAGAGTTTTCAATGGCTCTCACTGTTCCTGCTGAGTTGTAGTAATTTTAGTAGATTTTCTTGAATAAATGTTTCTTCATTTCCTCTATGTCCTTAGGGCAATTTCTAGAGAATTTAAGTGGTTGGATTTTTTTTTTAATCTTTATAATTTTCACCAGTTATGCTTGCTTTGGAGCCCTGGTGGCGAAGTGGTTAAGAGCTATGGCTGCTAACCAAATGGTAGGCAGTTTAAATCCATCAGCCGCTCCTTGGAAACCCTATAGGACAGTTATACTCTGTCCTATTGGGTCGCTATGAGTCGCAATCAACTTGACAGCAACCGGTTTTTGGGTTTTTTTTTCTTTTTTTCTGCTTGCTTCACTAGGGAGTGAGTTCGTAGAATTCCTCATACTACCATTCTGGAAGTGGAACCCCAAGGAAGCTTTTAATTCTACCAATCCCTATGCCCCCACCTTAGAACTACTGAATCAGAATCTGGAGGAGTGAGGATGGGAAGATGAAAGGCAGGAATCTACATGGTTTTTAGAGCTCAATCCTCAAGTGATTGTGATGGACATACAGTTTTGAGAACCACTGGCCTAGAAGTCCAAGTGCGTTAGTTGAGCCTAAAGACTTCCAAGAAGATCAGAAGGAGAAAGGAAAGAAACTTACATGTCTTGAAAGTTTACTGTGTCATAAGTACTGAATATCCATTATGTCATATTTTTTGTCATAGTGGAGATACACACAACATTCGCAAATTCAAAAATTTCTACATATATAATTCAATGACATTGATTACATTCTTCATGTTGTGCAACCATTATGACTATCCTTTTCCAAATCATTCCACCACCACTAACATAAACACAATGCCCCCTAAGCAAAAACTCTCCCTTTCCTTCTCTCTCTCATCCCTGGTGTCATGCTTTGAATTATGTCCCCCAAAAATGTGTGTATCAGTTTGGCTGGGCCATGATTCCCAGAATTGTGTGGTTGGCCTCCATTTTGTAATTGTAATTTTATGTTAAAGAGGATTAGGGTGGGACTGTAACACCACCCTTACCCAGGTCACATCCCTGATCCAATGTAAAGGGAGTTCCCCTAGGGTATGGCCTGCACCACATTTTACCTTACAAGAGATAAAAGGAAAGGGAAGCAAGCAGAGAATGGAGGACCTCATACCACCAAGAAGGGAGCACCGGGAGCAGAGCGCGTCCTTTGGACCCAAGATTCCTGCCCAGAGATGCTCCTAGTCTGGGGCAAGACTGATGATGACCAGGACCTTCCTCCAGAGCCGACAGAGAGAGAAAGCCTTCCTCTGGAGCTGACGCCCTGAATTTGGACTTCTAGCCTACTAGACTGCGAGAAAATAAATTTCTCTTTGTGAAAGCCATCCACTTGTGGTATTTCTGATAGAGCAGTGCAAGATGACTAAGGCACCTGGTAACCACTTATAATCTTTGGTTTCCATATATTTGCTTATTTCATATAAGTGAGATCATACAGTGTTTGTCTTTTTGTGACTGACTTATTTCACTCAGCATAATATTTTCAAGGTTTATCCATGCTGTGGCATGCATCAGAACTTCACTTCTCTTGATGGGTGTATAATATTCCATTGTATGTGTACGCCACTTTTTGTTTATCCAGTCATCTTGTTATTTATGGTTAAGACCTTGGCTGCCTGCCAAAATGTTGGCAGTTCAGATCCACCAGCTGCCTCTTGGAAACCCTATAGGGCAGTTCTACTCTGTCCTACAGGGTCACTATGAGTCGGAATCAATTCAACGGCAATGGATTTGGTTTTTTGGTTTTTATACCTTTGGAGGAGCCCTGGTGGCACAATGGTTAAGAGCTCAAACTGCTAACCAAAAGGCGGCAATTCAAATCCACCAGCCGCTCCTTGGAAATCCTATGAGGCAGTTCTACTCTGTCCTATAGGGTCGCTATGAGTCAGAATCCACTTGAGGACAACAAGTTTGGGGTTTTTTTCGGATTTTATGCCTGTTGATGTAATTCCATTTGGAAATGGGGTTTTCTTTGTTATGTTAATGAGGCCATCAATGTAGAGTGTGTCCAAGGAGCGGCTGGTGAATTTGAACTGCTGACCTTTTGGTTAGCAGCTGTAGCTCCCATCCACTGTGCCACCACAGCTCCGAAATACAAACCAAACCCATTACCATCGAGTTGATTCCAACTCATAGCGACCTTATAACATTTACTAAATATTTTGAAAGCCATCTTACTTGTAAGATGAGAAAAACTGAGTGTCGAAGAGATAAAACTATTTCCCCAAAGTCGGTAACTAGTGAGAAGGGCCAAGATTTAAACTCTGGTCTTCACTGAGCTAAACCCTTGCTGTCATAGAAGTCTACAGTCTAGTACCTGAGACACGTCCTCTAAAGTCTCCTGTTCTCGGTAACCCCAAGATTTCCTCAGGATTAGTGAGCCTGTAAGAAGAAAGCCATGGCATCCTTAGAGGAAATTTCTGATACGCCAGATGAAGAGCTCTCCAGAAAATACGAACCTTCCAATCTTAAGGAGATTCGGACCGCCAAGACTCAAAACTCCTTTGCTGAGACTAAAAAAACTGAGAACATCTTGATCCAGGTTGCCTTCTCTGTTGGGCTAGGCAGCATCTGGCGTTTCCCTTACATGTGTCATCAGAATGGAGGAGGTAAGGCCAGGGGCTTGGATTCTGTGTTTTAATGAAGGAGTTTCTTTAAGGCTGGGAGCTTGGACTCCTGGGTCCTAGGGGAGGAGAGAATTGGAAGCTTGAACTCCTGGATCTGAAAGTAAAAGGAGCTGGGGGCCTCGACTCCTGAGTTCTGGAGGAGGAGGGGGCTTGGGGTCCAGACTCCTTGGTTAGAGGGTGGAAAGAGCTGGGGGCTGGATTAATAGGTCTGAAGGTTGAGGGGGCCGGGCACCCAGACTCCTAGGAGATAAGGGGGAGAGGGACCGGGACACTTCGGTGCCTAAGCACAGCCCCTGGCTCCCTTCCTCAGGCAGCTTTATCCTGATGTATTTCTTCATGCTCCTCCTGGTCGGGACTCCACTCTTGTACATGGAGATGGTCATGGGGCAATGGCTGCGTGTGGACAACATCCGGGTCTGGAAGCAGCTCGTCCCCTGGCTGGGCGGCGTGGGCTACACTAGCATGCTGGTGAATGAGGGGCCCAGCCAAGAGCCATCCCAGCTCACCCCTTGTGGTCTCCAGGTCCCCTGTCTTCACCCACCCTGCTCCTCAAGCCCACTGTGTCCACCCCCAGGTGTGCTTCTTGGTTAGCCTGTGTAACAGTGTCATCATCTCCTGGAGCCTCTCCTACCTGGGCCACTCCTTCCATCACTCCCTACCCTGGAACCAGTGTCCACTGGTGAAGAGCTCCAATGAAACTGGTGAGGAGGGGGAGAGAGGTCCAGCAGGGCCAAGGGAGGCAGAGGCACTAAGGAGAAGGAGATGGGAAGGGAAAGCAAGGGCTGGCCTCAGTGAGGTGATGCCTAAGTCCCTGGATCCCCCCAGACTTCTCCTGCCTTCAGACTGTGCCCTACCAGTACTTCTGGTACAACACTGCCCTGAACGCATCAGGCAACATTGAGGAAGGGGTTGAGGCCCTCGTTCTGAACCTCACCCTGGGCATCTTCGCAGCCTGGTTCCTCCTCTTCATAATCATGATCTCAGAGCTAAAGATTTCAGTGTCGGTAAGCCACCTTGTCTGCTGACCCCACACCCACTTCCCCTTTGAAAATCCAAAGATCCCCAGACTCCCTGCCCCCATGCCATCCATACTATCCAAGTCCTTGCCAGTGGATTGCTCTTCTCCAGTTCCTATAAACTTCCACTTCCCACACTCTCACACCCACCCAGAGGACAATGTCAGATGTGGCCACCCAGCATGTCCATCATGATCCTGACAAAGATGGTGTACTCTTCTCAGGCAGCCATGTCAACCGCCCCTCTCTTGCAAAGAACTGCCATTCTCCCATCCATGACATGAATGAGCGCCTCTTATTAATCCAACTCCTTCGCCATCCCTCAACCCCAAGTCACTGCATGCAGAGAGCTATGGGCAGCCTTTTAAATCAGATCACTGCCTTCCACCCCTAGCCCTGTATCCTCCTTGTTCTTACATTTTGAACAGTGCATGGTAATACCCCCAAAGGAGCTGATTGGCATCAGTTCTTTTACAGAGTTTCCAATTTGGAACATTTTATTCCAATTCTTCCTTCCAATCTGTTCCCTGGCACCTGAGCCATATTCCCCTTACATGGAAATTTTATTTCAGCATATTTATCAGATCCTCCAAATCATTTTGGTTAACTCTACCTGCATCTTCTGACCTCTGCATCTATGTCAACTTTCACCTCATGCGTCCTTGAAAACTCAACTCACCATCTCTTCACAGTCTCCCAAATAATCCACTTATAGTAAAGATTTAGTAGGGGCATACTGAGAGAAAGGACTTACCTCACTTAACCCAGAGCCAAAAACATTAAAATTCCTATGAATCATGTTACTTTCTCCCAAAGTCTCAGTTTTGTTCCTTCCCTTCACCTACAAAGTTGTTTCATACAGCCTTCAGCCTTACTGGCTGCTTTCCTCTTTGCAGTTTCTCACACATAGGCTGTAAAAACAAGGCCCATCAATTAACAATGTCCAACTGCCCCACATTTAAAGGCCATTTTTACTTGAAGTCTCACCCCCCATCCCTAAGAAGCTTATGGAGAGATATTTTCCCAAACAACAGTGTTCTCTCCCTCAAATAATCCTACCATAGCTCCCTTTTGTTACCTCTGGGCCACTCCAACACCGATCACCTCCCATCTTTCTATTCTTGCTGACTTGTAGTCCCCTGCGAATGCTTGCCTCTGTCCTTATCTCCTTCCCACTTCTCCTGACTTCTGGTTTATATCCTGACCTGCCTGGCTAGATGCTGATTTTCTCGGTATTCCTCCCCTACATCATCCTCTTCTGCCTCCTCATCCGAAGTCTCTTCCTGGAAGGTGCAAGTGTCAGCCTCAAACGTGTGGTGACCACAGAGGTGAGGCCGGAGACTCCAAACCCTCTCCCTCCTTCAACTCCCAAGGCTTCCTCTGAGTCTCCTTCCCCGACATCTTCTTTTCTTCTCCTGCACCAGCCTATCCCTTGTCCTTCTCCTCTTTACCCCAGCCTGCCCCTCTCCCAGACCACTGGTGGTTCCACCCTCTGAACCCATACCCCAAATCTCACTCACTCCCATCTACAGCTCTCTGCCTTGGCCTCGCTGGACCTATGGCGTCAAGCAGGAGGCCATGTGCTCTATTCCCTGAGTTTGGGCATGGGGACCGTCATCACCTTCTCCTCCTACAAGGCTCAAGGCAACGTCCAAGACTATTTCCAGGTGGCCTTCATGGTAATCCTGGTCAACCTGTTGACCTCACTGCTGTCCACAGCCATCGTGTTTCTAGTGCTTGGGTTCTGGGCCACCACCAGTGGTCCCGCCTGTATTGAGAAGTGAGTAAGCACAACCTTGCAAGTCCAAACAAAAGCCCCCCTCTGTCTACCTTAGCAATATCCCAGAATCATGGGCCTTCAAACTGAGGGCCTTTCCATTAATAATTATAATGTCACATTTATTCTCAGAGAAAACAGCTTAAAGGGGAATACTCTTTAATATCCACCGCTTCATGGATAAGAAAATAGTCTCATAGAAGTGACTGTGCTAAGATTTCCATAAATTGCAAATAGAGTAAAAAAAAAATCTTGTAATCAATTATTTAACTCACAGGTGAGAAGAAACCAGCCAAGCATTTAATAACAGAATGGGCTGGCAGTAGCTATTGGAATCTCGAAGAGCCCCAAACATACAAATAAATCACTTGGTCCAACAATTCTCCTCACCTCATCCCCAGGAATTTTGCCAAGGAAGTGTCAAGGCCAACAAGCAAGCAGAGGAACTGTGCATAGTCTTATGGTGCTCAGATTTATAGGCCCAGCTGGAATAGAATCCAAAAATGAACCAAAACCATCTAGAGCTACAACCCAACTCTCTCCAACTTAAATAATGACAACTTCAAAGGAATTAGAGGTACAGAACATACACAAGGTGGGAGTTCTGCTCAAGGATAAAGTGAGCTCGCCTTAATCCCATTTGAAGGCAAAGAAAAACTCATCTAATTAAAGCTTTCCCCCATATCTAGCTCAACTCAAGTCTTAAGAGGAATTTAAACAATAGCGCCTCATCCTAACTGCTTGTTGCAATAAAAGGCTTGAACTTAGTGGGACTGAACAAAATAAAACAAATAATATACTTCGGTCTCCTTTGCTCTTCTATACACAATGTCCAGAACAAAATAAAAAATCATAAAACATTCCAAAAAAATAGGAAAATATGACCCATAGTCAAGAGAAAAAAAAGAAGATCCACAGATTGCCCAGACATTAGAACTAGAAGACAAGAACTTTAAAGCAACTATTATAACTAAGTTAAATAATTTAATATAAAAGGTTAATAAAATATGTGAAGGTAATGAGGTATATTAGAAGAGATATGGAACTGTAAAAGAAAGCATAATGGAATGCTGAAACTGAAAAAGTAGATAAAATGAAAGTTTCACTGGATGGGTTTAATGTGAATTGGAGACAGCAGGAGAAAGAATCAATTAACTTGAAGACAGCTGATTAGAAGTTACACAAAGTGAAGCACACAGAGAAAAAAAGATTGAGAAAAACTAAACAAAGTATCAGTGACCTGTAAAACTAATATGTGTATAATTGGAGTCACAGAAGGAGAGAGACGATTGGGGCAGAAAATTTTTAATACATAGTGGGCAGTTTTTTTTTTCCAAACTGAATGAAAAGCATCAACCCACAGATCCTAGAATCTCAAAAACTCCCAAGAGCTGGCAGGGTACACAACAAAGAATCCCCGATGGAGCGGGACAAAAGTGTGGAGCAAAACACAAATTCATGTAAAAAGGCTAGACTTAATGGTCTGACTGAGACTGGAGGAACCCCGAAACTATGGACCCCAGAACTGAAACCATTCTCAAAGCCCACTCTTCAGACAAAGATTAGACAGGACTATAAAACAAAAAATAATACATATGAGGAATGTGCTTCTTAGTTCAATCAGATACATGAAACCAAATGGGCAGCTCCTGTCTGGAGGCAGGCTGAGAAGGCAGGAAGTAACAGGAATTGGTCAAATGGACACTGGGAACCCAGAATGGTAAGGGGGAATGTGTATCATGTTGTGGGGATTACAACTAATGTCACAAAACAATATGTGTATAAATTTTTGAATGAGAAATTAACTTGAGCTATAAACTTTCACATAAAGCACAATTGAAACAGAAAGAAAGAAAGAAAAAAATATCCCAAGAGGATAAATATAAAGACAATCACACCTTGGCACATCATAATCAAATTTCTGAAATCCAAAGATAAATAGAAAATGTTTAATGAGGAAAAAGAAGAAGTACATTACATACAGTGGAATAATGATAAGATGATGACTGACATCTCATCAGAAACAATGGAAATCAGAAGACAATGGAATGAAATCTTTTAGCATGCTGAAGGAAAAGATTTGTCAACATAGAGTTCCATGTTGTTATTGTTAGGTATTGTCAACTTGGTTCCAACTCACAGTGACCCTCTATAGAACAAAACTAAACACTACCCAATTCTGCACCATCCTCACAATTGTTGCTATGTTTGAGCCTCTTGTTGCAGCCACTGTGTCAACCCATCTCATCAAGAGTCTTCCTCTCTTTTGCTCACCCTCCACTTTACCCATTATTTGTAATGTTTCCATAATTTGTTATGATCCACACGGTTGAATGCCTTAACATAGACAATAAAACCCAGGCAGACATCTTTCTGGTATTCTCTGCTTTCAGCCAAGATCAATCTGACATCAGCAATGATATCCCTTATTCCACATCCTCTTCTGAATCCAGCTTGGATTTCTGGCAGTTCCCTGTTTATGTACTGGTATAACCATTTTTTAATTATCTTCAGCAAAATTTTACTTTTGTGTGATATTAATGATATTTTTCAATAATTTCCGCATTCTGTTGGATCACCTTTCTTTGCAATGGATACAAATATGGATCTCTTCCAGTTGGTTGGCCAAATTTTTTAGCATAGATGAGTGAATGTTTCAGCATTGCATCCCTTTGTGGAAACATCTTAATTGGTATTCTGTCAATTCCTGAAGCCTTGTTTTTTGCCAATGCCTTCAGTGCAGCTTGGACTTCTTCCTTCAATACGATTGGTTCTTGATCATATGCTACCTCCTGAAATGGCTGAACGTCTACCAATTCTTTTTGGTACAGTGACTCTGTGTATTACTTCCATCTTCTTTTGATGCTTCCTGGGTCATTCAGTATTTTTTCCATAGAATCATTCAAAATTACAACTTGAGGCTTGAACTTTTTCTTCAGTTCTTTCAGCTTGAGAAATGCTGAGTGTGTTCTTCCTTTTGGTTTTCTAACTCCATGTCTTTGCACATTTCATTATAATACTCTGTCTTCTTGAGCGTTGTCTTAGTCATCTAGTACTGCTCTAACAGAAACACTACAAGTGAATGGTTTTAACGAAGAGAAGTTTATTTCCTCACAGTCAAAGTAGGCTAAAAGTCCAAATTCAAGGTGTCAGCTCCAGGGGAAGGTTTCCTCTCTCTCGGCCTTCCCATCAGTGTTCCCCCAGACTAGGAGCTTCCAAAGGATGCGCTCTGCTCCCGGCACTGCTTTCTTGATCGTATGAGGTCCCCAATTCTCTGCTTGCTTCCCTTTCCTTTTATCTCTTAAGAGATAAAAGGTGGTGCAGGCCACACCCCAGGGAAACTCCCTTTACATTGGATCAGGGATGTGACCTGGGTAAAGGTGGTGTTACAATCCCACCCTATTCCTCTTTAACAAAAAATTACAATTACAAAATGGAGGCCAACCACACAATTCCGGGAATCATGGCCCAGCCAAATTGATACACACATTTTTGGGGGGACATAATTCAAACCATGACAAACGTCCTTTGAAATCTTCTGTTCATCTCTTTTACTTAATCATTTCTTACATTCATTTTAGCTACTCTACATTCAAAAGCAGGTTTCAGAGTCTTTCCTGACATCTATTTTGGTCTTCTCTTTCTTCCCTGTCTTTTAATGATCTTTTACTTTCTTCGTTTATGATGTCCTTGATGTCATTCCACAACTCGTCTGGTCTTCGGTCATTAGTGTTCAATGCATCAAGTCTATTTTTGAGATGGTCTCCAAATTCAGATGGGATATACTCAAGATCATATTTTAACTCTTGTGGACTTGTTTTAATTTTCTTCAGCTTCAACTTGAACTAGCATATGAGCAATTGATGGTCTGTTCTGCAGTCTGCCCCTGGCCTTGTTTGATAATGTTGAGCTTTTCCATCATCTCTTTCCACAAATATAGTCGATTTGATTCCTGTGTTTTCCATCTGGTGAAGTCTACATGTGCAGTCACCACTTATGTTGTTGAAAAAAGGTATTTGTGATGAAGAAGTTGTTGGTATTGCAAAATTCTATCATGTGATCTCTGACGTCATTTCTTTCACCAAGGCTATATTTTCCAACTACTAATCCCTCTTTTTTGTTTCCAACTTTCAAATTCCAATCACTAGTAATTATTAATGCATCTTGATTGCATGTCTGATCAATTTCAGACTGCAGAAATTGGTGAAAATATCAATTTTCTCATCTTTGAAATTAATGGTTGGTGTGTAAATTTGAATAATAGTCATAATAACTGATCTTCCTTGTAGGCATATGGATAGTATCCTGTCACTGACAGCGTTGTACTTCAGGATAGATCTTGAAATGTTCTTTTTGATGATGAATGGGACGGCATTCCTCTTCAATTTGTCATTCCCAATGTAGTAGATCATATGATTGTCTGATTCAAAATAGTCAATACCAATCCATTTCAACTCACTAATGCCTAGGATATCAATCTTTGTGTGTTCCATTTCTTTTTGTGTGTGTGTGCTTTAAGTGAAAGTTTACAGCTCAAGTTATTAATTTCTCATACAAAAATTTATACACGTACTGTTATGTGACACTAGTTGCAATCCCTTTAATGTGACAGCATACTCCCCCTTTCCACCCCAGGTTTCCTGTGTCCATCCAACCAGTTCCTGTCCCTTCCTACCTTTTCATCCTGCCTCTGGACAGGAGCTGCCATTTTGGTCCCATGTATCTGCTTGAACTAAGAAGCGCACTCTTCACAAGTATTATGTTATGTTTTATAGTCCAGTCTCATCTTTGTCTGAAGAGTGGGCTTCAGGAATGTTTTCAGTTCTGGGTCAACAGATCGTCCGGGGGCCATAGTTTTGGGCGTTCCTCCAGTCTCTGTCAGACCATTAAGTCTGGTCTTTTTACATGAATTTGAGTTCTGCCGCACACTTCTCTCCCACTCTATCAGGGCCTCTCTGTGGTGTTCCCTGTCAGGGTGGTCAATAGTGGTAGCCGGGCATCATCTAGTTCTTCTGGTTTCAGGCTGATTGAGTTTCTGATTTATGTGGCCCTTTTGTCTCTTGGGCTAATATTTTCCTTGTGTCTTTGGTGTTCTTCATTCTCCTTTACTCCAAGTGGGTTGGGACCAATTGATGCATCTTACATTGCCGCTTGCAAGCTTTTAAGACACCAAACACCACTCATCAAAGTTGGATGCAGAACATTTTTTAATAAACTTTGTTATACCAATTGACCTAGATGTCCCCTGAAATCCATTTTTAATGACTTCCAATTTTCCTAGATTCATACTTCATACATTTCAATTATTAATGGAATTTTGCAGCCATTTCTTCTCATTTTGAGTTGTTTCACATCAGCAAATGAAGTTCCTGAACCCTTTACTCCATCCACATCATTAAGGTGGACTCTACTTTGAGGAGGCAGCTCTTCCCAGTCATATTTTAAGTGCCTCCCAACGTGAGAGACTCATCTTCCAGCACTTTATCAGACAGTGTTCCACTGCTATTCATAAGGTTTTCTCTTGCCAGTTTTTTCAGAAGTAGACCACCAGGTTCTTCTTCCTAGTCTGTCTTAGCCTGGAAGCTCAGCTGAAACCTGTCCACCATGGGTGATCCTGCTGGTATTTAAAATACTAGCGGCAAAGCTCCCAGTATCACAGCAACACCCAAGCCACCACAGTATGACAAACTGACAGACGCATATTGGAGATTTCCATATTCAGGAAAAATATCCTTAAACAATTAAAATGAAAGAAAGACATTTCCAGATAAAATAGATAATTTACCACTAGTAAATCTGTACCAAAAGAAATAGTAAAGGAAATTCTTGAGACTAGCGAGAAATACTTGATTTTTATTTAGATTTCACAAAAATCTACAGTTGAAAAGTAGTTTCACATACCCAAGTTGTTGCAAACATACTTAGAAGTTTCCAATAACTTAATAACTTATCCCTTTAAATTTTAAATTAATTAAAACAAATACAATTTAAAATTCAGTTCCTCAGTCATATTAGTCATATTGCAAGAAATCAGTAGCCACATGATGCTGATGGCTACTGTGTTAAACAGCACAGCTCTAATCACCAAAAACAAAGACGTACCTAAAAAGACAATAGAGAAGATAAAATGGAAACAAAAAAAAATTATTTAATATAAAAAAGGGGACAGAAAAAAGAGGAACATGGAATAGATGAGACCAAAAAAAAAAAAAAAGAGAGTAAGCATAAATTCAACCATATCAATAAGTACATTAAATAAACACTCCCCCTTAAAAGGCAGAGTTTTTTTTAATACAATAAATACCCAACTATATTCTGTTTGCAACAGATGTCCTTTATAATGACACAGATAGGTTTAAAGTAAGAGAATGGAAAACAACATGCCATGCAAATGACTAATTATAAGAACGCTGGTGTGGCTACATAATATCAAATAAAGTCAAAACTTTATTTTTATTTTTATCCTTTCCACTACAAGACAAGTAGTGATACCAGATATTAAGAAGAACATTTCATAATGACAAAAGGGTCAATTTAGCAGAAATACTGAATTGTCTAAATGTTTATGCACCTAATAGTAGAGTTTCAAAATAGATATAATTTTTTTTTAGATAAACGTGTAATCATAGTTGGAAGTTTGAAACGAAAGATTATTAAAGGTTACCAGGAGTGGGAGGGAAAGAGAAAGAGGGGGAGTTTTTGCTTATGTTAATGGTGGTGGAATGATTGGAAAAGGATAGTGAGAATGTTTGCACAGTTTGAAGAATGTAATAGATGTCACTGAATTGTACATGTAGAAATTGTTGAGATGGTGTAAGTTTTGTTATATATATTTTCACCACAACAATTTTTTTAAAATACAACTGAGAATCTGGCAACATTTAGTTAGATTAAGTAAATGTTTATGCTTTATTGTCCAGTGACCCCTTTCCCAAGTGTATATCCTAAAGAAATTCTCAAATAAACCCTGTAAATGGCTGGTCATCATGGCGATGTTGGCGATCACAGGGGTGGAGTCCTTAACTGGGGAATCAAATATAAAATGTAGTAAATGTATACTATGGGGTACAGTGCAGAAGCTAGGAGATATCACCAAAAAATGGAGTGGAAAAAAAAAGCAATAAACAGAAAACTATTTATTGTGCAATATTACTTCAGCAAATTAATGACACACACACAAAAAATAACATTACATTTTTTTCACAAAGAAACACCCATAGTTAAGGCCATCCATCAAATATACGAGAGTGGGTAGCTGTAGAAATTGGAGAAAGAATGAAATTCAGAGATGAAGGAGGACAAACTTAAATGAAATTAAACAAGACTTTGCCCTGCCAGTTGAGAAAAAATGTATTCACTTCACACCTGAGGTCCAAGGAGAGAAAATGTTGAGGAACAGCAGCTACTACAAATATAAAATCCTGGGACCTTTAGATAGAGTCCCCATTGTGACTCATCCCAAGTCCATTTGACAATCTTCTGGTCACTGCCCAGGCATCCTTGCTACTCAACTGGAGGCATTTCAGGCAAATCACTTACCTCTCCAGTCCTTGGTTTCCCTGGTTTGCAGATAGCAGAGGGTCCCACTTGTTCTCCATCAGCCTTCTCTTCTTCTACTTCCTTTTCAGGAGCATCTCAAACCTAATGAATCTGATATCCGAGGGGGTGCTCCCTCAAGAAGCCAGACCCCCCAAAAACATCCTGCTCCTGCAAAGTCTAGACTACCTAGACTGGATCAGCAACATCCCCCAAAACCTCCAGTACCAAATCATCCAGCTCACCCCTCCCTGCAGCATCAAGACACAGAAGGAAAAGGTATGTTTGTGAGGGTGACAAAGGTGCTTCCCATAGGCCCCAGAAGGCGTTGGGAAATGTATTTTCCAGCAGTCTTGTCGACCACGTAAGCATCTTCTGAAGCTGGTAACAGTCATAATCATGTTCCCCCCATAATTTCCTAAGTGCTGGGCTGTTGCTAAGTTGTTGCTCTACATCAATTCTCACATAAACCTAAGGTCTCTGTTGGTTAGAGGAGGAAACTGAAGCCCCAAAATGTAAAGCTCACTTAGTGAGTAAAACCAAGGAGAGCAAACAACCAACTGCTCTGCTCTTCTGCCCGAGATACACATTGCTAATCAATCACAGCACCATTTCCCCACCCCACCTCCATCCAGACACGCCACTGCCTCAGAGCCCTTCTCCCCCACAGTTTATGGAGGGACCTGGCCTGGTATTCGTGGCCTTTTCTCAAGTCATCTCGTTGTTCCCTGGCGCCCCTTTCTGGGCCATCATCTTCTTCCTGGCTCTGCTCATCACGGGGCTGGGCACCTTGATAAGAATCTTGGAAGGCGTTGCCCTTCCCCTCCAGAATGCCATTCCCATCTTCAGAAAGCATCCCAAACTGCTGTCAGGTATCATGGACTCTGTTTCCAGCCAAAATCCTGCCCTGCAACACCCACTCCCTTCCCAGCCTGCCCCCAATCTCCTGGGCTCACTTCAACCCCTGGCCCAACCCTACACATGGACCTCATTGTGGCTAACCCTGCCTCTGACTTAGTGGTCATCTGCTTGGGAGGTCTTCTGGGCAGCCTGGTCTTTGCCAGCCGCCCTGGCAGCTACATCATGTCTTTGTTTGATGAACACCTGGTCTCGCTGGTCCTTGTCATCGTTGTGACCTTCCAGAATGTGGCACTGGCCTGGATCTATGGAGCCAGCAGGTGATCTCCAAGCCCCGGGGACTGCCCAGATGGAAACCCCATCTCAAGTTGATGAGGAGGGTTGGGATTTGACCTGCTCCCTCTGTCCACTCCTCAGCAGAGAGGTCCATCTGGGAGCTGCTGGAGTGTAGGAAGGAGCAATCAGAGGGCAGCAGTGTGGCTCCTAGGAAGCCAGCAGTCAGGACCTGGGGAACTCTGGTTCCCCTGGCAATGGCCACATGGGCTAGTCTGATGGCAGAGAGCCGGGGCAGTGTAATGGCAGATGGGGGACCACATCCTGGATCAGAGGACCCCATGGAGGAGACTAGATGAAGGCCTGGTAGACCCTAGCAATCCCTAAGAGTTGGAAACTCATAAGAAAACCAAGGGACTTGGGCAAAAGATTGGCGGGTCCCACCTCCCAAGGACTCCAGGCGCTTGTGACTAGAGGAGGGCTCCTTCACAGACATCCTTTCCCATTGCCCCAACCCCAGGTTCCGGGAAGAAATGTTCATTGAGCTGGGCCGCCTGGTATGGTCCATCTTCACTTTCCTGTGGTGCTACGTGACCCTGCCAGGGCTGCTGGCCCTCCTTACCATCTGCTTCATGCAGCTCTACCAGAAGGCACCCCCCTACTACATCGCCTGGAATGCCAGTGGGGTGAGACCCCCCCACCTTGGCTTCTCAACCCCTGATTAGATCTCCCACCCTACAGAACCCCGGGTCTGGGCCCCTACCACCCCAAGGACCCCTTCACCAGCTTCCCATTGCCTGGGGAACCTGATATCCAGCATCACATGGATTGAACCCCTCTCACTGTCTCTTCCTCTCACCCTGCCTTCCCCCTCTCTCTGCCCCCAGAGCCAGGAGGTCAAACTGCCCTACCTGCCAAGCTCCTTGAACTGGCTCACTTTAATTCTCATCTTCATTCTCCTACCAATCCCGGCCCTCCCACTCCACCACTGGTGGAACCTCCAGGACCCCACTCCCTCTGATCCCATTGAAAAGACACTGCCCTTCAAAAAGGTGTCCCTCAAACCCTTGCCATGGCAAACACAGCCCATGGGGAATGCCAACGTCACACCCCAGGACACAGTCAGCGAGGACTCATCGATGGAGCCTAACCTGGACTCTTTATGGCAGTTCAACTTCCCCCAGTCCAAGAACAGCCTGGTCTCTTCCTGGTTCAGCCTGCCTCTGGCTGCCTCTCAGCTATCCATACTGTCCGTAAGAAGTGTCAGCCCATCCCTCTCCAGGCAAGTTAGCCCAGCCAACAGGACCGTGGACAACAGTAACCTGTGCAGGGAGGCCACGGAAGGAAATCTGCACAGTAAATCTGCTAAGTAACTGGTGACATTACCCATTTTTTTCCAAGACAGCAAATCTGTCCAATTACCAGTGGCATCCGTGCACATTTTGCTACAGGAATAATTGGTTCTGCCAGAAAGGAGGGGGAGGGGCACATGGAAAATCTGCCTGGAAACTGCTAACATCACTCATTTGGCCTAGGAAGGAAATGTTCAACTGGGGAGCTCTTTCCTACCCTAGAATACTACCACTTCTACTAAGAGGAACACTCTGCTCTGGGACTGGAGAACTCAGAAGGAATCAACCCAACCGCTCATGGGGCTGGACCTAGGGGCCCTTTTTTCCAAGTCAAGAGGGAGCACCCTTTTGGCCTGGTGGGAATGGGTCTTGCAGCTGTTTCCAGGACCCAACTACCCTGTTTATCGTGGAGATCAAGGTGTTCTCTTCAACCCGTCACCACCACCCCTCACCACCAAACTGGGTCAGTGTTGCCACTACCTTCTCCAGGGCTGCCCTCTTAGAATAAGGCTGGAACAACAATGCTGTTGGTAAATAAATGAGTCCACTGGGACCCCAAAGCACAGGCTCCGGGCACAGCGTCCTTTCTGTGAGGGGCCTAGATGTCAGCCTACACACACACACACACACACACACACACACACACGCGCACACACACGCACACACACACCCTCCAAATCGCCAATCTCTGGTGAACCAAGTGTCCAACCTGCTGACCCCAAGCTTCCTCTGCCTTTGTTGTCGTTGTTAGTTGCTGTCAAGTCAGCTCCAACTCATGGCAACCTTACGTATAACAGAATGCAACATTGCCATATCCTGCACCATCCTCACGATCGTTTGAACCCATTGTTGCAGCCATCATGTCAGTCCATCTCATGGAGGGTATCCTTCATTTTTGATGACCATCTACTTTACCAAACAAGATGTCCTTTCCTAGCGTTTGTGTTTCCTGATGACGTGTCCGAAGTAAGTGAGTGGAAGTCTCACCATTCTCACTTCTAATGAGCAGGATACCAATATTGAGTTTCCAGACCACTCCTCATCCTGAGATTGAGCCAAACTGTATGGGGGGAAACGGGCAATCAGTATCACTCAATCTAGAAAGTACATTAACTGCCAAGTCTACTTGGTAATTGGTGACTACACTAAATCCACCATAGGGCTAAATCTGCCCCATAATTATCATTTCAACATTACCAAGAGGGTGAGGGGCATTGGTAGGTCTTTTGCGTGGAAGGTGAGAATTCTACCGTTGAACCACCAGTGCCCCCCAACAAGAGCTTAATAACAGTTAATAAACCCATTGCCATCGAGTCAATTCCGACTTATGGAGACCCCATATGTTACAGAGGAGAACTGAGCTCCATAGGGTTTACTTGACTGTAATCTTTACCGAAGCAGACTGACAGGCCTTTCTTCCATGGCGTGGCTGGGTGGGTGTATTTGAACCACCAAATTTTTGGTTAATAGTCGAGCACAAACCATTTGCACCACCCAGGGATGTTGTTGTAAGGTGCCATCGAGTCAATTCCAATCCATAACGACCCTATAGGACAGAGTAGAACTGTCCCATAGGGTTTCCTAGGCTGTAATATTTACAGGAGCAGATTACCAGGTCTTTTCTCCCATGGACTGGTGGGTTGGAACTGCTGACCTTTTAGTTAGCAGCTGAGCCCTTAACCACTGTGCCACCAGGATGCCTTCCTAGGGACATTAAAAAAAAAATCCATTGCTATCAAGTCGATTCCAACTCATACCAACTCTATAGGACAGAGTAGAACTGCCCCATAGGGTTTCCAAGGAGTGGCTGGTGGATTCGAACTGCCAAATTTTTGGTTAGCAGCTGATCTCTTAACTACTGCGCCATCAGAGCTCCTTTTAAAAAGGGGTGTACTTGATGGTTTCATCATCCAGGTGGCGCTGCTGTACTGGGAAATGGCCTCTCTGAGTACCCCAGCAGTCATTAAGTCTTTAAAGCTGTGATTTCCCTTTCTCCTGAGATTCTATATAGTTTCTGGAGACTAACATGGGGAGGACAGCTCATGTGACAGTCCCTGAACGGGAAAATGCCCTCTGATAGTTATGGGGCATTCACAGTATGAGCATGTAAAATATTGTCTTAGTCATCTAGTGCTGCCACAAAAGAAATACCACAAGTGGATAGCTTCAACAAAGAGAAGTCTATAGTCTCACAGTCTAGCAGGCTAGAAGTCTGAATTCAGAGTGCCAACTCCAGGGGAAGGCCCTCTCTCTCTGTCGGCTCCAGAGCAAGGTGCCCATCATCTATCTTCCTCTGGTCTAGGAGCCTCTCTTCAAAGGAACCCCAGGGTCCAAAGGATGTGCTCCTCTCCCAGTGCTGCCCTCCTGGAGGTATGAGGTCCCCGGTCTCTCCACTAGCCACTCTTCCTTATATCTCAAAAGAAATTGACTTAAGACACAACCCAATCTTGTAGACTGAGTCCTACCTCATTAGCATAACTGCCTCTAATTCGCCTCATCAACATCATAGAGATAGGATTTACAACACATAGGAAAATCACTTCAGATGACAAAATGGTGGACAATCACACGATACTGGGAATTATGGCCCAGCTAAGCTGACACACATTTTGAGGGGACACAATTCAATCCGTAACAAATATCAATACCAATTATACATTCAGTAGTGGAAACCACAACAGTACATTGCATTGGTCCAAAGGGCCTTACCACACAAAGACACTTCAGCTTCTCTTCCCCATCATGAGCCTTGCCCAAAACATCCATAGAATTCAGGTGTTTTTTTCTTCTCTTGGGAACATGGACCAAGAAGTTTAACATGTGTGAGTCAGAAACTACAGCATCAGCCACTAGCCACACTATCCTCCAGCCAGAGGACCAGGAGGGAAGTGTAGTGGAGGAGACTTGCCTGAAGGGACAGCTAGGGCAAGAAGGAAACTTAATTGTTGAGCTTTTATGCCCCCTTGACTCTTTGATCCAGGATCAGTGCCCAAGAGCTGGTTCTGCTTCATCCCCCATGTACCTCCCAGAGTCCATCAAATGCTTGGACAAGGGGATTCCTTTCCCTCTGCCCTACACACACCTCCATGCACTTCTCCCCTCCCCCAGTCTTTAAAACTTTTGATCACCCCTGCACCCTGCTGGAGGCTGTGGCAAGAACCAGAAACACTACTTAGGTGGGTTCCACAGTATTAGGCAAACTTTGCCTTCACTTTCACTTTTTGAGCAGCTGGTAGCAGCTTAGGCTCAACCAAACAAACTTCTAAAGTTGTCAGTCCACCCAAAGCTCTATGCCAAATAGCAAGGTCCTTATTGCTAACACCATATCCAGGCAAGGACCAATAACTTGAAATTTGCCTCCAAAATTTGAGGGTGTGGAGAGACCATAGAAAGAGGCAGGCAACTCCAGTGTGGTGGTGCAGGAGTTTATTATTAGGGAGATTTGCACACTGAGGCAGTAGCCCCCAGTGGCAGAAGGATCAAGGCAGATCTCTGTGCCCAGCGGCAGGGAGTGGAGTTTTATAGTGGTCAAGGACAAAGTGGCTCTGAGCCAGACAGTTACATAAGACTTCCTCAGCAAGGTCACATAACAGAGGCTTGGAAAACATCAGTGAACTATCAGAAACAGCGGTGAGCTAACAGAAAGCATGAGGGCAGCCATGTTCAGCCTCGTAAGCCTGTTTTCCCCTTCAGTCCACTCCTCAAGGCCAGCTCTTACAATCCGACGTGTTCCTCCTCTTCCGTAAAGTCCCTGAGGGCCCCGAGAGAAGGTATCACTGTAGGGACAGACAGTGGTGCTGTAACTGGAGGCATAGACCACACCAGCAGTATAGACAAATACAGCAGACAATTCTTATACCCAGGAAAAGACCAAAACGTGTTAACACACCATGCCAACCAGAGGGCTGCCCAATCAGTTCTGCTCAGGGGCTCCACACTCCAAGGCATGGCTTCAGCACTTGAAAAGGGGAGTCGTCCACAGACCCAGCAGCTGCTTTTGTGGTGAACTACAGTAACGCTGTGAACCCAGTCTAGAAAGAGGTTGACAGCCCCGAAGGGGAGAAAGCAGAGTAAGCCATACCTACAGTCGGAAAGACAGGTATTTAGTAGGTACCAAGAGGGGTAAATCTTCTCTTTCTATTCAGATCACACTAGTGGCTTCCCCTCGGATGGTGAGAACAGCAGCTGCTGTTAGGCATTTTTCCTCGCTAAGTGTACCATATGTGTGTGCTGGCCTGGGGAGGTCACCTGAGAGGTTGTGAGTAAAGTCACCCATTTTACTATATACCAGAAAAGGAGACGCACTTCTGTCCCTTGTGGTATAGCTGTCATTCCCTTCCATGAAAGTATGACTGCCAAGGCCCTCCATGCACTAGGATAATGGTCTCCCACTCTAGGCCAATCATCTGGTGGGGTGACCCACAACAGATGCCAATAGATGGTTCCACTTCCTGTCACCAGGTCCTGGGGTGTCCAGAGGACCGTGCTGTTTTGTTCTAGCAACAGCCTTGGTGGTTACACTTCTGGAGCCTGTGACATCACTCAGATCATTGCTGGAGAATTACTCGGGGCTCCTAGTCTGACATATGGGGCTAAAGCTCCAGTGGGAGCTGAATTTATCAACTCAAAGCCTCAGGCAGCACCTTGCTCCACTCCACCAGGGAAGCCTTGCCTGTAAGTGTTCATATTTGTTATTTTAGAACACTGTTCTTCCTTTCCCCCGGGCCCCTGACCTGGGGGTTGTAGGGCAGGTGGTAATGCCACTGTACCTCATCCTCAGCTGCCCATTCATGCACATTGTGACCTTTAAAGTGTGTCCCCTGGTCACTGCCAACCCTTCAGGGTGTCCCATATATAACACTCAATTTTTTGTAATCCCTTTATTGTAGCAATCTGGTTTGCTTGTTTACACAGAAACGCCTTTGTCTCAAGCCGGTGACAGTGTCCACACAAACGAGAACATACTTCCCTCCTTCACTGGGGCGTAGGGGCCTTATATAATCTACCTGCCAGTCTGTCACTGGCTGTGTTCCCTTATGTATCTTCCCAGCATAGTGTGGCAGACCCCTTGGGCATTGCTCTGAGCACACGGGGCAATTTTGTACAGTATCCACCAGATCACTATACTTTACTGCTATGCCTGTCTCTTTGGCTATTCTCCAACCAACATGGGTGCTACGGTTTCTGCTTTTCTGGTGAATCCAATTGGCAGCTTCCCCCTCAGGATGCACTAGTCTAACTTGTGCTATAACATCTGCTTCTTAGTTTCCCAGTAGGGAAAATGGTGACTGGGCTGCTACATGAAAAACAGATAGGTCAGCATCCAAGGTTTGGAGGTGATCCCAGATGTCCTGCCACAAGGCTTTCCCTCACAGAACTTTACCCATTATTGTCCATTGTTCCTTATACCATTGGCTTATCCACATCATCAGTCCACAGGCTCCTGCCCAACTGTCCATACATAGGGTTAAGGGCCAGTGTTGGTGGGTGACGACCATCCACGCAGCCCTTAATTCAGCCTGTTGACTGCTTTGCCCTGAGCCAGTTTCAAACCAAACAGTATCAGTGGAGGCTTGCACAGCCACCGCCATCCACAGTGGTGGCATACCTCAGCTAGAGCCATCTGTGTACCAGGCATCTGACAGCAGGCCTTCCCCTGTCTTGGAGGAGAAGGAAGGCAGCTCCAGCAGGATGCTAGCCTGTGCTGGGGGTTCATCTTGATATGTCCCTGGACCAAGTATAGCCTGTAACTCTTGGGACAATGGACTGGCAGAGAGGGCGCTGTGCTGTTGCAGGTATGCATGCCGTTTGGTCAGTGTAGCTGTCTGGGAGATAGCTGACAATGGCTAGGAAAACAGCTCATTAACCCACCCATTTATGGGCAAAGCTGTGCAAACAGTGACAGCTCCTGCCCCTGTTAATGGTTCTCCCTGGTGGAGAGCATCATAGACCACTAGCAAGTGTTTCTCCATGAGACTGTATCAGTTTTATACCCCCCTCCACAGTTGGGACCAAAAACCTAGGGAGACTTTAGTTCCATCCTGGTCTTGCCACAAGGCCCAGCCAAAGCTGTCCTCAGTGCTGCTCACATCTAACCGGAAAGGTAACCCTTCTTGTACTGTGCCCAGCACTTTACACCTGTGCAACCAACATCTTTGTTTTCTCAAAAATTTGCTGTTGTTCATTACTCCAATCCCAGGAGGCAATGGGGCACCCTTTTTTACCAGTTGATAGAGTGGTCTCCAGCACTGGGCCAGGTGAGGAATAAATACTCTCCAATACCCCAAAAGATCCATGAAGGCCTGCACTTCCCTTTGGTGTCCTAGGGGTTGGGTAGGCTGTATCTTATCAACTATGGCTTCAGGGAACACACGGGTCTTAACCTACCACATGACCCCTAGAAATTTTACCTACGTTCTCAGCCCCAGCACCTTGTGGGGATTCATGGCCCATCCTCTCCCCTGTAGGTGGATGATTAGAGCATCTAGACACTCCTGTAACACAGATACATCTCCAGAAGTTAACATGATGTCATCAATGTAATTAAACCAATGGGAAGCAGTGGGGAGGGGGAAGAGATCTCTAGCCACCATACCATGGCAAATAGTAGGACAATGTAAATATCCTTGGGGAAGCACTTGAAATGTCCATTGCTGCCCCCTCCAGGTAAAGGCAAATTGGTCCTGGGCAGACGGAGCTAGAGGGATGCTAAAGAATGCATTGACCAGATCCAACACAGCATGATACATGCCCAGGTCTCTAATAAGAGTTTCTAACAAAGAAGTTATACTTGAGACTGCAGCACGTATATGAGGGATCACTTTGTTAAATTCAGTATAGTCCATGGTCATAGTCCAGGATCCATCTGGTTCCTTCACAGGCCACACAAGTCTAGTAAAAGCACTGTGGGCTTCCCGAAGAATACCTTCTCTTTTTAATTCCAAAATATTTTCACTAATCTCCTTATGTCCTCTGGGCAAATTATATTGCTTGATGTCTATATTGCTTGATGCCTTTGTGGTGGGAGCAGGGTCACTGATTCCCATGCCGTATTCCCCCTCAGGACTGCCTTTACCACCTTCATTCACAGTGAGAATTCCCCCACAGATGTGATCAAAATCAGTCCCATAAGGACATCCACCCCTAGAAGGTATTTTGGTATTGGGGAAATCTAAATTTGATATGGTTTAGGGGGAGTGAGTCCTACTTGCAGGGTCAGAAGTACCTGGCATATGCGGGTGGACGTTCCACCACACCCATCAATTGCCAAGGGAGGGTCCTTGAAACCACTCAAGGTTTCCAAAGATAAGGGTGCACTCAGCCCCGATATCAACCAGAGCTAGCACCCATTGCTTGTTTGTTCTTGACCAATGTATTGTGATCTCTATATGGGGCCTCTGGTCCCCTTGCAGGGCCCTGACCTGTGAGTGGCCTCAGCCCCACCCCTAGTCCCTAGGGATGGGTGGGGTCCACCCAGCGGCAAGGGGCACTTCCTCAGGAGAAGCAGTAGGACCCAGGGGGCAATACTGTTGCTCCAGCTTCAGATTCTTCCAAAGACTAACCAAAACTGCCACAGTGGCTTATTTATCTTGTGCACTGCCGTTCAGGCAGCCACTAAGTCCACCCACATCTGCCTTGAGGTCACTTTCAAGGGTCCCTTGGACGATTGTCTTGCAGATGTCTCAGGCCTAATTATTTCTGAAAGTCAGAAGATCTGGCCAAAGTTGGCAGAGCCATCAGTCATTTGTGGAGCCTTGCCTCCACCAAAGTGCAAGCATGGGTTCAGCCCAGTTGCCTGGTAACCTGAAGGAGGGCACTCCTATTTTAGTTTTCCCCTTACTATTGCAGCTGCAGCTATGTTGCTGCTCAGTTATCTTGGTGGGGTACTTATCAGAGAATTCCGCTAAGGTCTCTTCAAGGCCGCTCAACCCAAGCTATCTTCTAGGGACTTTTACTCCTTTTTTTTCCTGCTGTTTTAACTCTTGCTTTGCGCTGGGTGTTACAGGGTGTTCTTAGCACCAGGGACCTGCTTAGCTCCTCCAACTATCTCTAGTTCCATTGTTGGAGGGCTTTGAGCAGTGGTTAGGGGATTGTTCCCCTAGCCCCTGAATCTCCCATCTTTACAAACCTACAGTGAGCATTTCTAGCTGCTCATCCTGTTCGCAGATGCAGCTGCTCAATATGTGAGTCATGCCCACACATGCCTATCGAATATCCCTTTCCACCTGTAACTCTTCTGCAAAGCTCTTATGCATGCTTCAGCAGCTAGCTGGGCTTCAGTGGCCAGCCTGGGATTTCCCCCACAGAAAAGCATATGAGCCAGACCTGCCCACATGGAGATCACTAGCCAACTGGGATTTCCCTCTCAGAAAGGCATACAGGCCAGACCTCCCCACATGGAGGTTGCTGGCCAACCAGGGATTTCTCCCACAGATGCCTCACTCCCACTCACCATTTCTTCAGTCTCCTGCCTGGCTCACCAATTGTCCAAGCATGGATCAAACCAAAACCAAACCAAACCTGTTGCCATTGAGTCGATTCCAACTCATAGCAATCCTGTAGATCAGAGCAGAGCTGCCACATAGGGTTTCCAAGAAGCAGCTGGTGGATTCCAGCTGCTGACCTTTTGGTTAGCAGCCGTACACTTAACCACTGTGCCACAAGGGCTCAAGGAATGGACTGGTAACTTGAAATTTGCCTCCAAAATTGGAGGGTGCCAAGAGACCAAAGAAAGAGGCAGGCAACTCCAGTGTGGTGGTGAAGGAGTTTGTTATTAGGGAGATTTACACACCGAGGTATTAGCCCCCAGCGGCAGGAGGACCAAGGCAGATATCCACACCCAGCAGCATGGGGGTGGAGGTTTTGTAGTGGTCAAGGACAAAGTGGCTCCGAGCCAGAGAGTTACATAAGACTGCCTCAGCAAGGTCACATAGCAGAGGCTTGGAAAACAGCCATGAACTAACAGAAATAGCAGTGAACTAACAGAAAGCATGAAGACAGCCATGTTCGGCCTCACAAAGCCTGTTTTGCCCTTCACACCATTTATTTCAGCTTTAGGTACCCCTTAGTTCAGCAGCCTCAGCCACATTGCCTTCTGGCTGAGCTGCAGGACTTGCTGCCCCTTTGTCATAATAACATTTCTTCCTCCACCTGCCTGGAGAAGAGTGAGCAGCAACCAAAGTACCACTTGATTAGCTTGTTTTATTTCTACCTCTTGCCACGCAGCCTCATTAGCAGGTAGCACAATGGAGGCTTAGGCCCTTATTTCCACCACCACATCACCACTCCCCTCCCTACCTTCCCCCCCCCCCACCCCACAACTCCCTCTCACCACACCACTCTCCCCACCCCACCACTACCCTCACCCCACCACTCCCCCTACTCCACCATTACCCTAGCACCACCACTCCCCTCACCCTATCACTCCCCCCACCCCACCACTACCCCTCTGCCACACCCTCCACTTGAATCTGGGCCCTGGAGCCCTTGTCCTTCCTATTCCAAAAGCAATGTGTCTTAGTTTCTTGGCACTGCTGTAAAATGGGTCAATAGTAATATCAGCATCAGAATCTAACTTCAGGGGGAATAATGAGAATCATCATCAGCACAAAGCTGATTCTCATGAGGTAGGGGTCTGGCATACCTCCACACTCCAACATTTTTACCAATTCTAACACCAGCTGCCCTTCCCATGGCACTCTTCACTTGTCTTCTGGGTTCAATAATCCATTGCAAATGGCTACACAGAACTCACAGACCATGCTTACAGTTAAGTTGTTTACTAAGAAACAGGGTACAACTTGGGATCAGGATCTACAGGCTGCAACTCAGGAATCAGGATCAGGAAGTGTGTAGGCAGAGTCTCCCTTCTTCAGTGCAGGACAGCCCTCTCAGCCCCCTCAGGATGGGCTCCTCTTGGCCCTGCCATCTGTCGCCACCAGCTCTGCTGGGCCTCTTCCAGGCCTCTAGCTGTCTTCAGTGTTACAGCCATTGACCAGTGTTACAGCTCTTTTAGGAGATTTCTTGCCTCCTCTCTCTGCTTCTTCTTGCTGCTTTCTGTCTGACAAACCTCTGTGGTGTGGCTATATATACACAAACCCCTCATAAATTTCAAGGCATGGCCCTCCCACCAGGGCCATGAACTGACAAATTTCCTCTCCATAGGCTACATATATTTCATTTGCATAGCAGGCAGAGCTGGGCTACAACTCACCTTATTTGCATAGTCTATTGACCAATCCCTGCAAGGTGCATACCAATCAAAGGACAGGCTACAGCCCAGGGCGAGGCAGAAAGTATCAAACCAAGTTATTTACTACTCATTCAGGAAATGTTGATCCACCTGGACAAAAGTAATAAACCCTCTAGGGTAGAAAACTAGGGCAACAGGTAACTCCTTGGGCCTTAGGGGAAAAATCTCTCAAGCGGTTTTTCCAAAGAACCAAGGCAAAAGGTCACATAAAGGAACTCATTTCACATCAGCTGCTTTAATGAACAGAAAATTATTTTCTCACAGTTTAGGAGGCAAGAAGTCTGAATTCAGGCACCAGCTCTAGGGGAAGGCTTTCTTTCTCTGTGGGCTCTGAGGAAAATCCTTGTCTCTTTTCACCTTCTGTTTCTTGGTTCCTTGGTGATCTTCATGTGGCAGGGCATCAATCTTTCTCCATCGGTGCTTCTTGCTTCTGTGCCTAATCTACTCTTCTTATATCTCAAAAGTGATTGGCTTAAGACACATGGTAGTTTTATATGGGCTCATTAACATAAGAAAGAAAACCCTATTCCTAAATGGGATTACATTCAAAGGTATAGGTGTTAGGATTTACAACCCATATTTTCAGGGACATCATTCAATTCATAACACAGTGCTTCTGTCAGCATCTCTTCACCAAAACTTTCAGGTCTGGGATTTGATTTGCAAGCTAGCCTGTTCTGTTTTGTGGATGCTGAGAGAAGACACAAGACTTCTGGGTCAGAGACAAAGGATTTTATTACTCACTACACAGCAAGCAACATGAGCATCCACATGTTTGCATCAGCTCCCTTTGATGCTTAAGTCCCAAGGGGGCAACACAGAGGACCCATTTGGATGCCTGCACACACGGTGGGTTGTATTACAGAAGAATACTGATCTTGGGGAATCTGCAGCTTTATAGCAACCAGTAAGCAAGCCTGCTCTTTGTCTAGGGGGTGAGGTAGAAGAGACATTGCTTCATCTCTCAAGGTTACCAGCTGCATAAAAAACCCTGAGAAATGGCCCATGTTAAAAAACAGTCAGGGGAACAACTAGAGTGGAAATAATGAGAATGTTCATGCATTGTGACAAATGTAACCAATGTCACTGAACAACTTGTGTAGAAATTGTTGAATGGGAACCTAAACTGCTTTGTAAACCTTCACCAAAAACACAATAAAGTATTATTTAAAAAAAAAAAAAAAGTCATGGCCTTGCAGTCTTGGTACATTCAACAGATGTGTAGTAATGTGAGAGACCAAAGCAGAACTGTCTCCCAACAAGCTTTTGTCCTTAACTGAAGATGCAGACAGCCTCTAGAAGCTAGAGAAGGTGAGGAGACAGATTCTCCCCTAGAGCTTCCAGAAAAGAATGCAGCCCTGCAGACACCTTGATTTTAGCCCAGTGAGACCCGTGTTGCACTTCTGAACTATAGAACTGTAAGATAATAAATATGTGTTGTTTTAAGCCACTATATTTGTTGTAATTTGTTATAGCAGCAACAGGAAACTAATACAGTACCCAATCAGCAACCGGTTAATGGGGAGTCAACTGGCAAAGAAGAAATGTGGCTTGCAGAGTCCTGGTCCCAGAATCACAAAGCAGAGTATAGCAGGGTGGATTTGGAACTGAGAAACAATAGCTTAATAAACCAGTACACTGACTAAGTTCCTGTGGCTTTGTAGCACTTGACATTTCCAAGTACAAATGAACACGTTGCAAAGACTCTGGATCCAGATGATAGCGATTTCTATTCAAACACTGCCACTTCCTAGCTGTGTGACCTTGTGTGAGTCACTTAACTTACCTGAGCCTCAGTTTTCTCATCTGCAAAACAGAGATAATAATAATAATAATAATAACCAGAAAACCAGTTGCTGTCAAGTCGATTCTGACTCATGGCAACCCCATGTCTGTCAGAGTAGAACTGTGCTTTATAAGGTTTTCAGTGGCTGATTTGTTGAAAGTATATCACCAGACCTTACTTCCAAGTTGCTTCTGGTGGCCCTGAACTGCCAACCTTTTAATTGGTAGCCAAACACTTACTTAACCATTTGCCACACTCAGAGACCCAGAGATAATAATGCTGTTGTTAGTTATCAATGAGACACCTCAGATGCACGGCAACCTTATGTATAGTAGAATGAAACATTGACTTTTCCTCCACCATCTTCACAATCCTTGATATGTTTGAGCCTGTTGTTGCAGCCACCATTCCAATCCACCTCATGGAAGGTTTCTCCTATTTTTTTTTTTTTTTTTTTTGCTGACCCTTTGCTTTACCACGCATTGCATTGGGCAAATCCGCTGCAGACGACCTCTTTAAAGTGTTAAAAAGCAAAGATGTCATCTTGAAGACTAAGGTGTGCCTGACCTAAGCCATGGTGTTTTCAATCTCCTCATATGCATGAGAAAGCTGGATGATGAATAAGGAAGACTGAAGAAGAATTGACACCTTTGAATTGTGGTGCTGGCAAAGACTATTGAACATACCATGGACTGCCAGAAGATCGAACAAATCTGTCTTGGAAGAAGTACAACCAGAAAGCTCCTTAGAAGCAACAATGGCAAGACTACGTCTCACCTACTTTGGACATGTTACCAGGAGGGATCATCCCCTGGAGAAGCACAGCATGCTTGGTAGAGGATCAGCGAAAAAGAGGAAGACCTTCAATGAAATGGATTGACACAGTGGCTGCAACAATGGGCTCAAGCATAACAAGGATTGTGAGGATGGCACAGGACCAGGCAGTGTTTCGTTCTGTTGTACACAGGGTCGCTGTGAATCGGAACTGGCTCACTGGCACCTAACAACAACAACTACTTTACCAAACATAATGTCCTTTTCTAATGACTGGTCTTTCCTGATGACATGTCCAAAGTGAGTAAGATAAAGTCTTGCCATCCTCGCTTCTAAGAAGATAATAATAGTACCTACCTTATGTGGTTGTCACGAGGATTAAATGATTTAATACATCAGAAGCATTTAGCAGAATGCCTGACACATGGAAAACATTCTATATGTGTGTGTTAGCCATTGTTGTTATTATCACCATCCTCATTACCATTACTATTACTATTGAATTGTTGTTGTTGTTGCTGTGTGCCATCCAGTCGATTCTGATTTATAGCGACCCTATAGGACAAAATAAAACTGCCTCATAGGTTTTCTTAGGCTGTAATCTTTACAGAAGCAGACTGCTACAGCTTTCTCCCAAGGAGCCACTGGTGGGTTCGAACTGCCAACCTTTCAATTAGCAGCCAACTGCTTAACCATTGTTCCACCAGGGCTCCTTACAACTGAAATTGCTGAGGGCTAATTCAGCATCTTCCAGAGAAGTCTGGTTGCCACACAACACTTGGCAATGTTTCGAAGCTACTCTGCACCCAAAGTGGCAGATGGTTGGAATTCCTCCAATTTGGGGGAGGATGTTTTGCTTTTGGTTTTTGGATGTTTTGGTTGATGGTGGCTTTCTTCCTATTTATCTAATAATTCATGTCAGTTCTACCTTGTCATTACCACTTTAGTTATAAGTGGTTTAGTGAAGGCCTGCATGTAAAATGATGCACATTTACATCAACCCTGTGCGTGGCTTGCAATTTTCCAATAATTAGACTTTTTAAAGACATGCATGCATTTATCTGCTCAAATTTGCATCATCCGTTCCTCTGTTGCTAAAGCAGATGTACACAGTGCCCACCCACCTCCGCTCTGGAAAATAATTTGCTTATTTTCACTCAGTTATTTTTCCATTGCGAAGTAGGAACAAGTTTAGCTGCAGGTAGTTGAGATTCTCATCCCACCAAAGTGAGAACTGTCAAAATAGTGCAGACCAAAGGTGCTGGATCTGTGTTATGGATTGAACTGTGTTCCCCTAAACTATGTATTGAAGTCCTAGCCAAGGTACCTGTGGGAAATAGCCCATTGTTGCAGCCACTGCATCAATCCATCTCAAGGAGGATTTCCCTTTTTTTACCCCTGACCCTTTACCAAACATGATGTCCTTCTCTAGCAATTGTTCTTTCCCGGTAATGTATCCAAAGTTTGGAAATATCCTTTTTCTTTTGTTACTGCTAACGAGGTCATACCAGAGTAGGGTGGATCCTAAACCTAATCACTTCTGAGTTATAAAAACAGCAGAATAGACACAGTTACCTAGGGGGAAGACAGATACCAAGAAACACCAAAGAATGCCAAGGAACTAACAGGAGAGGGTGGCACTTCCTTGGGGACATGGAGGCCTCGTGCCGGGACCTCTCCCAGACCTTGTCTGATGCGTCTCTTCATTTGTATCCTTTCTGGTTATAATAAATGGATAATTCCCTTCAGCCAAAGATTAGACTGGCCTATAAGACAAAATGAGACTAAATGGGCATACTAACCCAGGGGCAAGGATGAGAAGGCAGGAGGGAGGGAGCAGGAAAGCTGGCAATGGGGAATTCAAGGTTGAGAAGGGGAGAGTGTTGACACATCATGGGATTGGCAACCAATGTCACAAAGCAATATGTGTACTGATTGTTTAATGAGTTTTGTTTGCTCTGTAAATCTTCATCTAAAGCACAATTTTAAAAAAGGGAAAAATAAATAAATAGATAAACGGATAACTGTAAGTATAGGTAGTCTCTGTAAGTTCTGTTAGTCATTCTAGCGAATTGTCAAACCTACTGGGGGGCAGTGAGAGCCAGAAAAGAGACTGGCATTTGCCTATTTGGCAGGAGCTGGAAGGACACAGTCCTAACTTGTGGAGACCCAGCTCTGGGTGGTTAGGGTCAGAAAGAGAGAGTGCCACGTAGGTGGCTCGTGTCAGAATGATAAAGTGGGAAAGTGGGGATATGTGTTATCTTTGCATTTTGGAAATTAGCCTTATGTCGGCTATTATTCATGCAGTAACTAAGACAGTCTGAGTCAGACAAGAGGAGTGGGACTGAGAGGAGGGGAAACACACACACGAAGAAAAAACCATTGCTGTCGAGTCAATTCCAACTCATAGTGACCTTATAGGACAGAGTAGAACTGCCGCATGGGTTTCCAAGGCTGTTATCTTTACAGAAACTGACTGCCACCATCTTTCTCCTGCTGAATGGCTGGTAGGTTCAAACCACTGACCTTTCAGTTAGCAGCTGAGTACTTAACCACTGCACCAGGACTCCTGAAAGGAGTGAACAGACCTCAAGATATTTGGGGGTGGAATCTCTGAGCCAGGAGCTGAGAGACTGGATGAGGAGAGAGGGCTGTGTGGGGGACTTCCTAGGTTTCTGGCTTTGCACTCTTTAAAAAAAAAAAAAACCCGGTTGCCGTCGAGTTGATTTAAACTCATAGTGACCCTTTAGGTCAGAGTAGAACTGCCCCATAGGGTTTCCAAGGAACGGCTGATGGATTTAAACTGCCGACCTTTCGGTTAGCAGTCCATCTCTTAACCACTGTGCCACCAGGGCTTGGACCCTTACTTGTAGGCAGTTCTCAGTTGGAATGCCCTGGGCCTGGCCTGCTTCTTACCAGGGTCATCCCCACCTCCCTGTTATGGATTGAATGTGTGTTGTCAGTTCAGCCTTGTCATTACCACTTTAGTTATGGGTGGTTTAGTGAAGCCCTGCATGTAAAATGATGCATATTTGCATAAACCCAGTGCGTGGCCTATACCTACAATCATAATCTCATTTGGGAATGGGTTTTCTTTGTTACGCTAATGAGACAGTATTAGTGTATTAGTGACCCTACATACAACAGAAGGAAACACTGCCTGGTCCTGCACCATCCTCACAATCATTGTTATGCTTGAACCCATTGTTGTAGCTACTGTGTCAATCCATCTCATTGAAGGTCTTCCTCTTTTTGCTGACCCTCTACTGTACCAAGCATGATGCCCTTCTCCAGGGACTGATCCCTCCTGATAACATGTCCAAAGTAGGTGAGACATAGTCTCGCCATTCTTGCTTCTAAGGCACATTCTGGTTGTACTTCTTCCAAGACAGATTTGTTCATTCTTCTGGCAGTCCATGGTATATTCAATATTCTTTGCTAACACCATAATTCAAAGGCATCAATTCTTCTTCAGGCTTCCTTGTTCAATGTCCAGCTTTCACATGCATATGAGGTGATTGAAAACATCAAGGCTTGAGTCAGGCACGCCCTAGTCGTCAAGGTGAGATCTTTGCTTTTCAACACGTTAAAGAGGTCTTTTGCAGCACATTTGCCCAATGCAATGTGTTGTTTGATTTCTTGACTGCTGCTTCCATGGGTGTTGATTGTAGATCCAAGTAAAATGAAATCCTTGACAACGTCAGTCTTTCCTCCATTTATCATGATATTGCTTATTGGTCCAGTTGTGAGGATTTTTGTTTTCTTTATTTTGAGGTGTAATCCATACTGAAGGCTGTGGTCTTTGATCTTCATCAGTAAGTGCTTCGAGTCCTCTTCACTTTCAACAAGCAAGGTTGTGTCATCTGCATATCGCAGTTTGTTACTCTTCCTCAGCATACAGATTGAATAAGTATGGTGAGAGGATACAACCCTGACCCACACCTTTCCTGATTTTAAACCCTGTAGTATCCCCTTGTTCTGTTCAAACAACTGCCTCTTGATCTATGTACAGGTTCCTCATGAGCACAGTTTAAGTGTTGTGGAATTCCCATTCTTTGCAATGTTATCCATAATTTGTTATGATTCACACAGTCAGATGCCTTTGCATAGTCTATAAAACACAGATAAACGTCTTTCTGGTATTCTCTGTTTTCAGCCAGGATACATCTGACATCAGCAATAATATCTCTTGTTCTATGTCCTCTTCTGAATCCGGCTTGAATTTCTGGCAGTTGCCTGTCAATGTACTGCTGCAGCTGCTTTTGAATGATCTTCAGCAAAATTTTACTTGTGTGTTATATTAATGCTATTGTTCAATAATTTCCGCATTCGGTTGGATTACCTTTCTTTGGAATATTAGATTAGCGTGGAGTGTGTCTTAATCTCTTTTGCGATACAGTGAAACCTGTGAGAGCCGGACCTCGTTGGGACTGCCTTGTTTTCCTGGGTCTGGCAAGCTTTCCACCTTTGACAGGGTGCAGTCTTACCACTTTTCTATTGTTCCTTTTTTGAGTTCCTAATTTGAGTTCCTAATTGTTCCTAATTTGAGTTTTTCTTCTCTGACAGGTTTCCACCTTCACAGGTTCTGCTATATAAAAGATATTAAATGAGCAAGTGAGAAGCAGAGATGGGGAAAGAGAGATGTCAATGCCAATGAAGATCGCCCAGGAGCAGAAGCTCAAAGAGACAAGGATGTTCCCACAAAGCCAACAGAAAGAGAAAGCCTTTCCCTAGAGCTGGCGCCCTAAATTCCAACTTCTAGCCTCTTAAACTGTGAGGAATTGAGGGACCAGTCCCTAAAGAAGGACATCATGCTTGGTAAGATAGAGGGTCAGCAAAAGAGAGGAAGACCGTCAACGAGATAGATTGACACAGTGGCTGCAATGATGGGCTTAAGCATAACAACGATTGTGAGGATGGCACAGGATCGGGCAGTGTTTCGTTCTGTTGTACACAGGGTTGCTCTGAGTCAGAACAGACTCAATGGCACCTAATAATGTAATAAACTGTGAGAAAATATATTTCTGTTTGTTAAAGCCACCCACTTGTGGTATTTCTGTTATAGCAGCACTAGATAACTAAGACATCACCCTACCCACCCTAGACCCACGAATGTCATGATTTGACCCATCTGCCACTGTGACACTGGCCACCATGCTGACATGGATTCCCCACCAACTCCAATCACTGGTCAGGAAGGTAACTGGTTATATCCACCTGGACACACCCTCACTGTTCTTCCTCATTACCTTAGTGCCCACCCTTTGCCCCCTCATACAAGGGATCCTGACACTTTGTACCATCTCATGACAATGATCAAACCAATGACACAGGCATGGTGTCTTAGGCTGGGTGTTCTAGAGAAGCAAAACCAGTAAAGTGTATAAATATATATATACAGAGAGATTATATCAAGGAAACAGCTCACGTGATTGTAGAGTCTAGACTGTCCCAAGTCCATAGATCAGGGTAGAGGCCTCTCCCAAGTCACACAGCTGCAGAAGCTGGCAAGCCCAAGATCAGAAGGTTGCAGAGCAGGGCTCCCACTCACAGGCTGTGCAGATCGACAAATCCCAGGTTCGGCAGATAAGCTGACAGCTCAAGTCCCAAGAACGGGAGATGAGACTACAGGAAGCAGCTGCACGATCCAGAGAGAGCAAAAAGCCAGAACGTCTGCTTATATACAGATTCGGGCCACACCCCCAAGGAGACTCCCTTTCATCTGATTGGTTACTCACAGTATATTCAATCATGGGAGTGACTACATTAAAACACGGAGAATCATGACCCAGCCAAGTTGACACACAATCTTAACAACCACACATGGACAAAGCAAGGTCAAAATCCCAGGCACCACGAAGTGTCTAGCCTTCCTGCCAAGCAAGAAAATCCACTAGCCTGTGTGACAGCTTTGTCCAAGTCAGAAAAAGACACTTCTTCAGGTGCAATTTTTGTTGTGGTTGTCGTTAGTAGTGCATTATTACTCAACTTGAACAGTTCTGCCTGGCAGAGCTTTCCAGGGCCTAGCATCAACAGCCCTGGCTGTACACACACGTGCACCCACATTCTTTTTCTTTTTATGGTGAAAATATACATAACGAAACATATGCCATCTCAACAATTTCTACATGTTCAATTCAGTGACATTGATTACATTCTTCAAGTTGTGCAAACATTCTCGCTATTCCTTTCCAAATGGTTCCACCACCATTAACATAAACTCACCGCCCCCTAAGCAAAAACTCTCCTTTTCCCATCCTTCCCACCCCTGGTAACCAGTAAGCTTTCGTTTCTATATATTTGCTTATTTCATGTAAGTGATCATACAGTTATTAATCCTTTTGTGACTGACTTATTTCACTCAGCCTGATGTTTTCAGCGTTCCTCCATGTTGTGACATGCATCGAGACTTCAGTTCTTTTTATGGCTGAGTAGTATACCATGGACTGCCAGAAAAACAAACGAAATCTATCTTGGAAGAAGTATAGCCAGAATGCTCCTTAGAAGCCAAGATGATGAGACTTCTTACTTTGGACACGTTATCAGGAGGGACCAGTCCCTGGAAAAGGACATCATGCTTGGTAAGGTAGAGGGTCAGCAAAAGAGAAGAAGACCCTCAACAAGATGGCCTGACACAATGACTGCAACAATAGGCTTGACCATAGCAACGACTGTGAGGATGGTCCAGGACCAGGCAGGGTTTCATTCTGCTGTACAGTGTTGCTATGAGTCGGAGCTGACTTGACAGCACCTAACAGCGAGTATTCCATTGTGGTGCACCCACACTCTTACCTGCTTACACCCCCACCCCAGACACTTGGGGGCACACACTTTGCCCCCCAGATGAAGTGACTGTCAGCTTCAGTCTTAGAATTAGGCCTCCAAGACAGACAAGCAGAAGAGATGCCTAAGTGTGGATGAGGCAGGTGCACCTGATGCAGGTGTGTGTGCCAAGGAGTGTGCATGGTTCTGAGTGCCAGTGGGGTTCATATAGGAGGCAGCTCTCCCCAACTACTCCAGGACTTGGCTATGGACCCAGAGTCTTCCACCCACCCAGGCTCACATGTAGGTTGGCATATCTCTGCAACGGGGATGGGACCCCTGGGATGTGAGGTCTTTGAGTCATGCATATCACACAACTGTGCTCAGCGGCCCTGGCCAGGCATGGCATCTTTCACTGGACTGCCTGGGGAAATCCGCCCAGTAACTAGTAATGTCATTCATGTCAGTGACCAATGGATCAATGAGCTCAACATTTATTTCAATAGAGGAAATCTTCCAGAGCAAAAATTCAGAGTCCCCTTCCTTGGCAGCTTCCCATGGGCATCCTTGTGTTCACTGGGGCTGGGAAAGTGGGCACATAGGCCTGGCAGCCACCCCCATTGTCACAGTCTACAGTTCGCCCACTCCTCTGGTCTAGACAGAAGGAGGTGATGTCCCCAATGTTACCAGAGAGACTAAATCTGCCTGGTAACAGGTGACCTCACCAAAAAGACATAAGGTTAAAGCTGCTCCATTATTGATGAGATCACTGAACCTGGGGCTAAGTCTGCCTGGTAACTGGTGGCATCACTCAATGCACAATAGCAGTAAATCTATCTGACAACTGGTGACATCACTGGTACAGCACAAGGTTGAAACTGCCTACCAACCGATGACATTATTCCACTATAAATAGATGGACTCTGCCTAAAAACTAGAGTTCACTGACCCTACAAAGAGGTCAAGGTTTTAAATATGGTTAAAGGTGACCTCACAGATCAAATCAAGGAAATAAATTTGCTTAAAGCAGGTGACATCACTGATCCCTGAAAGTGGCTAAGTCTTAAGATGTTATCGATAAGTATGTCCTGACATCACTGAGTCAACTAGGGGAATATGGTGACCAGGGAACTGGGGAAACTCTGATATATAGCAGTAAACCCGTCAAAGACCGCAAACCCACTCCCCCAGCTTGAGTCCCTATCCCAGAAAGCTCTAGACGCCACCCCAAAAAACCCATTGCTGTTGAGTCGATTCCGACTCATAAAGACCCTACAGAACATAGAGTTTCCAAAGCTGTAATCTTCATGGAAGAAGACTGCCACATCTTTCTCCTGCAGAGCAGCTGGTGGGTCTGAACTGTCATTCTTTCAGTGAGCAGCCAAGTGCTTAACCACTGCACCACCAGGGCTCCTTTGACACCCCGTCATGGATTGAGTTGTGTCTCCCAAAAATTCAGACTTGTAGCCTACTGGACTGTGAGAGATTAAACTTCTCTTTGTTTAAAGACATCCACTTGTGGTATTTCTGTTAGAGCAGCACTAGATGACTAAGACAGAATTTGGTACCGAGAGTGGGGTGCTGCTCTAACAGATACCTAAAATGTGGGAGTGGTTTTGAAACTGTGAATGGATAGAGGAGCAGCAGTGGGAGAGGACCAGCAACAGCAGAGAACCAACAGCAGCAGGAGACCAGTGCGAGACGGCGCCGGAGCCAACCCACAGAGCAAGAGAGCTGAGTGCCTGTGCCCAGGAGGCTTCCTGGCGGAGTGGGGTGCCTCTAGGCACTTATTGGTGGAGCTAGGCTTGCCGACCCACTGAGCAGGGAGCTGAGTGCCTGTGCGTAGGAAGCTCCCTGGAGGAGCGGGGTGCCTCCAGGCACTTATCATCGTTGGAGCTACAGAGCTTTGGAACACTTGCACCAGCAGGGCAGATGCGGGTATGAGGCCCAAGAGCCGAGAGGCCACAGGAAACAGAAGCTGAAGAGACAAGGAACACAAGAAGCCGAGCTGCCTCAGTCTCAAAAGGTATGGCCAGGACCTCAGGGGTTTCAAAGTGGGTAGCCATGGCCTCTGGTGTTTCTAAGGGTGGAGTTGACACTCCAATGGACTAGGAGAAGGGTGCGCCTGAAGCCGAGGGAGCAGAGTTGCCATCCCAGTGGGCCTGGAAGGCGGAGCTGAAGCCCAGGGCTGAGGGGTGTCTATTCAGAATCTGGAGAGTGAGGCTAATTACCTACAGTCTGGAGGGCAGGGCCATTGTGTAAATTGTCTCAGAAAACAGAAGATCATTTTCAAAGCCTTGAGGACTAACGTAATGTGTTCTGCTGACTTGTGTAGTGCCTGTTATGCCTTCTTTCCCTTCAATTTCTCCTATTTGTAAGGGAAACGTCTAGCTTGTGCCTGTTCTGCCATGGTTCCTTTGGAAGCAGATAATTTGTATTCTAGATTTCACAGATGAAGAGGAATTTTTGGATTCTGGACTTGGAGTGAAGACTTTTGCTGTGATATGATGAGATGGGTATATTGTGCATGTTACAAGGACTTGAATTTTGGGGGGCCAAATGGTGGAGTGTCATGGATTAAGTTGTGTCCCCAAAAAATATCTGTCAGCTTGGCTGGGTCATGATTCCCAGTATTGTATGATTGTGCAATCTAATGTGATTTCCTCATGTGTTGTAAACTCTATCGCTATGATGAGATGAAATGTGATCTCCTCATGTGTTGTAAATTCTATCACTGTGAGGAGGCTGTACTGATGAGGTTGACAAGATTAGATAGTGTCTTAATGCAACCTCTTTTGAGATTTAAAAGAGAGAAGTCAACAAAGACACATGGGAACTTCATACCATCAAGAAAGCAGTGCTGGGAGCAGAGCGCGTCCTTTGGACCTGAGATTCCTGTGCTGAGATGCTCCCAGACCCAAGGAAAGACTGATGTATCACAAGAACCTTCCTCTAGAGCCGAGAGAGAGAGAGAGAGCCTTCCCCTGGAGCTGATGCCCTGAATTTGAACTTGTAGCCTACTGGACTGTGAGAGATGAAACTTCTCTTTGATAAAGCCATCCACTTGTGGTATTTCTGCTAGAGCAGTGTTAGATGACTAAGACACCCCCTAAAACCAAAAAAACCAAACCCGTTACCATCGAGTCAATTCCAACTCATAGCAACCCTATAACACAGAGTAGAACTGCCCCATAGGGTTTCCAAGGAGCAGCTCATGGATTCGAATTGCTGACCTTTTGGTTAGCAGCCGTAGCTTGCTGTAGCTCTCAAACCCTGCACCACCAGGGCTCCACACACCCCCCAGTTCCCCCAAAATCAAGCACCCAGACCCTACTCATCTGAAATGGCTTTATTTCCCCAGTGTGGGGAGCTATGAGTAGCATCTGTGGTCCCTGTACCTCAAGGACTCCCCAGCCCAGCCAGCTGCATCAGGGCCCTCAGAGGAGCAGTGGCCCGGGCTTCAGAGGCTGATCCTCCCGGAGTGGGGCTGGTTCTTGGAGGACCGGGGCCTAGTGTGGTCCATATAGATGACACTCCTCTCCGTGGTCCCAACAGCAGCCCAGGTGGTGGTCCATTGGCGTTGGCCCTCCTCAAGGACAAGGCCAGGTGCAGGGGGCGAGGCCTGGCTGGGCTGTCATCCTGGGATGATAACCCCTTGTGGGGCTACTCTCTGAAGTCAGCCAGCAGGGTTCAGTCTGGGGGAAGACAGGAAAAAGAGCAAGCAATGAAGGAGAGACACAAAGTGAAAGTGGGAGACTCACAAGGAGAAAAGAAGGAAAAAGAAAGAGAAAGAAGCACATAAAAGACGAGCGACCAAAGGACAAGGAAGAACAGTGACAGTGGAGCACACAGAAACACAGAACAGAGACCCGGAAAGCAGGACTCAGACGCAGATAGTGACAGAGGCCGGAGATACACAGGAGGGCCCCATGGACTTACCTTAGGGTTCAGGTGGGGCTGGGGGCGGTGGCCCCCCTGGGGGCAGCAACGGAGAGTGGCTCAGGGCCTCAGCCATCCAGGCCAGTACACGATTGCAGTGCTGGACCTGGTGAGCCCAACAGGAGTCAGGGCAGGAGACTGGTACCCCACCGCCCGGCACCCCTGCCACATGCCCCCAACCTGGTCCAGGGCCCTCACCTCCCGTTCCAGTCCTTTCAAACGCTGCTCGTACTGGCGGATCTGTCCCAGCTGCTTCAAAGCACTGTCCACCCTAAGGAGGGAGGGGTCATGCCGGTGCACAAAGCCCATCAGCCCCGCCCCCTGGAGCTCCGCCTTTCGCCCACGATGTTTTTAAGCCCCACCCCCTGCCTCCTCTCTTCTGGCCCCTGAGGCCAGAAGTCGTCCCGACCAGGCCCCGCCCTCACTTCTGCGACGTGCGTTTCAGACGCTCAGAGTCGCTCTCCCGTTTGTCCCGCGCGCGCACCAGCAGGAAATTCTCTTTCTGCACCGACTCCCATGTCAACAGCTTCCGTTCGGCTTCTTTCGAGAGGTAGACCCCTGGAGGGCGCAGTCCCGCACGGGGTCTTAAGGCCTGCCCCCGCCTCGGGCCACGCCCCTTCCCAGGCCCAGCCTCCTCACCCAAAACCCACCGGACGCGCTCTCCCAGGCCCCGCCCCTGTGCGCGTCTAGACCACGCCCCTGACATTCCAGGCCCTTCCCTCTGGGAGTATAAGCCCCGCCTATATGAGTCCCATAAGTACTTCAGGTCAACACCCCCCTCTTCTATGCCCATCTTTCTGTTTAGGCCCCGCCCGCTGAGTTTCGCCGTTTGGGCTAAGCCCCGCCCTCACGGAAATGCTCGACTTGCGGGTAGTACGGCAGCCTAGTCCAGAGCCTGCGCAATCGACCGATGAAGAGGCGCACGTGCGAAATGATGATGAAGGGCGGGGCCAGTGCAGGCCGAGAGTGGAATTCTCGGATGAGGCTGTAGCGCTGCGCCTTCCAGTAGAGGTCACTGTTGCCCTGTACTGTGCCGAACGTGTGGCTGCGGAAGCCAGAGGTCAAGGGTCACCGGAGTTAAGGGGCAGGGGATGATGGTTAGATGTCGGGCATTATCTTTTCGAAGTCCAAGGCAGTGGGAAGGGGTCAAGATCAATAAAGTAAGAAGTTACTGCGGGACGGGTTAGAAGTCAGGTTTGGAGGGCCAAGGGTTAGATGTCAAAGGTCAAGTTGGGGATGGTCTCATGGATTGGGGTGCAAGTTGGAGTTAGGCTCAAGTGTCAGCCTGGGTTCAGGGAGATGATCAAAGTCCAAGTCAGGAATAGGTTCTGGCTGGGGATAGGGACAAGTCAATGTTGGATTTGCATCAGAAGTTCAGTACTGAAGACAGAATTGAGCGAGCTGGGTTCAAGAATCATGATGGGGTCAAGGGTCAAGCTGGGATCAAGGGTCACGAAGTTCAGAAGGCAGTCAGGCCTCACCTGAACATTGCGATGAGCAGATTGACCAGCAGGATGTTGGCCACAAGCAGGAAGACAACTAGGAGCAGTAGTACCAGCCAGTTGGCATAAGTGGAGACACAGGAGCCCGTGCGTGTCTCCAATGGGTGTGCCCACAAGCCCTGTTCCGACGAACAGTTGACATGCTCCATGAGGGCCACTGTGAAGAGAGATACTCAGACATGGGGACCTGAAGAAGATAGAAATCTAGGGGGCTGGGGGGACAGGGACAGAGACAAAGGGGGACAGAGACCAAAGGAAGGGAAGGACAAAGGCCCAGAGAAAGGTGCACAGAGTCCCATGAGGAAGGGAACAGAGACTCAGGAGGATAGGATATCAGGTCCTCTCATCCCTCTTTACCGTCCATCTCTTCCTGGGGTATCTGCCCAAAGATCTGTAGGTATGGCCTGTAGAAGACGCGGCGCAGGATATTTGGGAGGTTGCGGTCCTGGGGCCTTAGGAGCCCCTCTGTGGCCACCCCATAGGCAACGAGCCACACACCAAGGAAGAAGAGGAAGAAGAACACATCCTTCATCTGCCAGGAGAGGAAGATGTAGCAGACCTTGGCCATGTTCTTCCCTACTGTGGCCCTGCCCCTGAATCCTAAAGGTCTGCCCCTCTCTTCCAGAGCCCATACCTCTCTCTCCCCTGGCCCCACCACCACTATCTGACACCCACCCAGGTCCTTAACCCCTGGCCCTGCCCCTCACCATCTTGTTCACGATGACGATCTTGGGCCCCAGCTGTTTGTTGACTGTGAAAATGTGCAGCAGCCGCACCGTGAAGACCATGAAGTCGAGGCAGAAGATGGCGCGGCCAAGTTCATACAGGCCCGGGGTCAGCCTGGGGTGTGGGAAGATGAAGAGCCATCACTCAAGGGTCACAGGATGCAAAGGAAAACGGGAGCCATCCCAACACCAAGCTTCAGATGAGGCTGTGGCCTCCACAGAGCGGGACCCTGGACCCTCTGATTCACTGGGGTATACTCAGGTTTACTCAGTGCCAAGTTGGGACGGGAAGGGAGCTGGCACTCTAAATACTAGCTCAGTGAATGACGGCCTTAGCAAAAAGCCAGAGGTCCCTGTTAAGAATCGAGTTGGAAACACTGCTGAAATATTTCCCCAACCTATAAAAGGCAAAATATATAGAATTCCTGCAAACCAATAAGCAAAGAAAAGCAACTTAATAAAATATGAGAGACAAGTGTCCATCTGGAGAACTAAAGAAGAAAAACCCAAACGTGTTGCCAATGAGTCAATTCTGACTCAATTCCAACTCATGGCAACCCCCATGTGTTACAGAGTAGAACTGCTCCATAGGCTTTTCTTGGCTGTCATCTTTACAGAAGCAGATTGCAAGGCTTTTCTTCCACAGCACTGTTGGGTGGGTTTGAACTGCCAACTTTTCAGTTAGCAGCCAGGCAAGGGCAAACCAGGTGCCCCACCCAAGGACCTTTCCATCCACAGGAAATTGGCAAAAGACAGTACAATTCATCCATTCCATTCTGGAGATCATTGGAAATTTCTCCCTTGCAAGCTAAGATCTTTGAACTTTTCCCGTGCAATAATTGTTCCTTCACCTGGAAAACGATGGGTTTCATAAAACGCCTAAAATACCACTGCATTCCTAAAGCATGGTAGCACATAGCCTTAGCCCTTTTGTCTCAAAAGATAGTTTATACAAAATAAGCGATAAACAGAAGCATTAATGTACTGCAAAATTCTTTCACTCTGTTTGTTTAAACACAGGTAGTTCCCAATTTACGAAAAGGTTCTGTACCGAGGACTGTCATAAGTCAGTTCTGACATAAGTCAAATACCTCTTTTTTTTCTAGTTTTCATTGTTATTGCCTTTTATTATCAGTATCTTTATAAATTCGATATTTATCTGTCTTTGGGGGTTGGAAACATTACATATAAACTTACAGCTTCAACACTGGCCCGCCCTGCTTCTCCAGTTATATGCACATTATGTAAGCCAAACAGTTTTATAAGTGCAGTACTTCACAACTCAAATACGTCATAAGTCGGGGACTACCTGTACATTGTTCACATGGAACTACTTTGTAATATTTCTAAAACAGCAGGAAGTAGGCCTCTCAGTGAATCAACTGAAGGAAGCTTGAACGGGAAACCACTGTCAATCATCCAGGTTATAAAAGGAAGTGTGGATCCCTTTTCCCTTGGAAATAGTCACCAACTTGTGTCCACAAAAACCTTTGTCTGCTCTCCTCAAAGGGAGGGATTCCTAACTTCTCAGACTTAAAAAAAGGAAAAAAAAGAAAGAAAGAAACCTCATTGGCAAAGGACTGGAACCAGAGCAGCTAATATCTGATTATAACATTATTATCTTCAGTAGAAAATAAAAGAGACTTTGTGGAGAAACTCTCAGACTGATTTCTACCCCTTGAAGTTCACAATTTTTATCTCACTGGTCGCTATGAGTCGGAATCGACTCAGTGACAACGGGTTTTTAACAGGCCTTATAAAGAATGAATTCATTCATTAAATTCTGGAAAGCAGAGGCTGTCTTATCTGATCAATAGCCAGTGATGCTTAAAACCACTTCAACTTGAATCTGATACAGCATTTTCAATAAAAATAAGGTATATTTGTAAATATTGACACGGAAAGAATGTCACTACATATTGTGGAGAAAATGTTGCAGAAAATACGTAAAATATATTGTTTGTGTAAAAAGAATTATGTGTAAATGCATAGAGAAAGAATAAGCAGGATGTGCACAAAACTGTTGATGAGGTAACCTTTGGGAAAGAGAGGACACTCAAAACAATTGAGGAAATTCTTTGGTTTCTGTCCTGTGTCCTTCTTCATTTGTTTTATTTTGTTCAACAGGACAAATTTTTGCATTTATTTAGTAACAGATTATAATTAAAAGATTTTAAGTTGCTGTAAGATGAGACAGATGAGACTTGAGGAGTTTATAATCTTGCGTGAGGAGAGAGGCAGCCACAGTCCAGGGTCAGAGCAACATTGCGAGAGATCTCAGGGTGATGGGGGAGCACAGAGGGGGTCTGGGCCTGGGTGGGGATAAAGATAGGCTTCTAGAGGTAGGGACTGTAAGGCTGAGGCTTGAAGGAAGTGTAGGAGTTAGCCATGCATAGGAGAGGAGGGAAAAGTGTTCTAGGAGGGTGGAATAGCATGTGCTAAAACCCAAAGACGAGAATTTATCCCCAAGGACATTTTGACCTGCCATTTGCCCTTTCTCTAGGTACCAGACAGTATGATCTAGAGACCGTGGAAGAAATGAACATTATACAACCCAGTCCTGGCACAGAAAATATTGGAGGGGAATTCCTCATCATTTGTTTTTAATGTATTAGCTGAGAAATCAACAGAAACGACACTTCTTTTAATGAATTTATAAGATGTGGTACTGGTCAGTGGAATTAAAAAAAACTGAAAAAAAAATTTTTTTAAAGAAAACATAACCAACACCAGGTGAGACTGCACTTCGTTAAGGCTTAAAAAGGTCAAAGACTAAAAAGTTGACAAAAGATTGGAGCCTCCCTGCTGAAATCTGAATCTATGAAATTTGACCCAGGAAAAATGGACATGAAATAACAGCCACAGAGGAAAATTCACCAAGCCAGACACTAGACTTTAGCAAAATTCAATACGGACAAAAACATGAATGATAAATCAAATATTTGTTGTAAAACTTAACCCAAATAATAATCAAGTTGTAGGAGTCCCTGGGTGGTGCAAATGGTTAAGCACTCAGCTACTGAGAGGTTGAAGCTTTGAACCCACCCAGCAGCGCTGCAGAAGAAAACCCTATGGAGCACAGTTCTACTGTGAAGGACATGGGGTCACCATGAGTTGGAACTGACTTGACGGCAACAGGTGTTTTGTTTTTTTAAATTACCAAATAAATGCAAAAATATGTCCTCACTGAACAAGACTGAACAAATGAAGAAGGACATAGGACAAAAACCAAAGATTTTCCTCAATTGTTTCAAGAAGCCTCCCACAGAGGTTACCTCAGTCAATACCTGGTTGAGAAACACCTGGTAGCCTCCAGACTTAGCAATAAATAGCAGCAAAAGCTGGGTGATTGACAGTGGGGAACTCCTTTTCACACTTGCTCTAAGTCCTATCATCTCTAAAGCCGGATATCCAGGTGGCAGCAAATTGTTCTTAGACAACCTTTAGGCACTTTCAATCAAGAGAAAGTCCCTGGGTGGTGCAAACAGTTTGCACTGGACTACTAGCCTAAAAGGGAGCCTTGGTGGCACAATGGTTAAGTGCTTGGCTGCTAACTGAAAGGGTGGTGTTTCAAACCATCCAGCAGCTCTTTGGGAGAAAGACCTGGTGATCTGCTTCTGCTTCCATAAAGATTACAGCCAAGAAAACCCTATGGGGCAATTCTACTCTGTTACATGGGGTCACTATGGGTAGGAATTGACTCAACAGCAACTAACAACAACACTAGCCTAAAAGTTGGCAGTTCAAGCCAACCCAGTAGCTCTGTAGAAGAAAGTCCTGGTGATGTGCTTCTATAAAGATTACAGCCAAGAAAACCCTATGGGCCAGTTCTACTCTGTAACACATGGGGTTGCCACGAGCCAGAATTGACCCAACAGCAAAGAGTTTGTTTTTTTTTCAATCAAGAGGGGTCTGTTGTTTGATTTTTAAGAATAAGCAGAGTTGCAGAATTGGTTTTAAATGCTGTCGACCCCAGACAATCCAAGAGTTGAGACCCAGGAGCAGGAAGGGTTGGAGGCTGCCATTGGGCCAGGGATTCAAAGGTCATTGTGGCACTCACCGGCAGCCCACGCCCAGGAGGAAGCAAGTGAGGGCTGCCAGGTCACACTGGTTCCAGGTGTCAGCAAGGTAGAGGCACAGGCGGCGGCGCAGTGGGGTGTGGCCGTGGCCCTGTCCCCCGATGGACAGGCTGCCCCAGCTGCCACCCAGGCCCTGCCGGAACTCCTCGCAGAGAAGGGTGAAGGCCCAGAAGTACAGCAGCAGCTCGAAGGCGCTGATCGTTGAAGGATGGAAGTCAATGAGCAGCACACGGGCAAAGAGCAGCAGGAAGAGCAGGTAGCTTACCACGTTGCCCATGAAGGCCGTCACCGGTGCCCCCCAGAAGTGGGACCAGCGGCACAGGCACTGACGCCAGCAGGGCTCCCCACAACAGCCACTGTGTCTGGGCTGCCTCGATGCCCCCAATGGCATCTTCTCTGTGGGGTTGGTCGGCCTGGGAGATAGAGGGAGAGAAGGGAGGTCTCAAACTGACCTCTGAACTCTGACCTTCACCATGATCAAGACTTCTAACCTTCCACACCTGACCTCCTCTACCTTCACAACCTCTGACCCTGCCTGACCTATGATACTAAATCTAAACTTTTCCACCTTGACTTCTGACCCTTGTATGTAGCCCCTGGAGCCCCTAGGTGGTACACACGGTTAAGCGCTCAACTACTAGCTGAAAGGTTAGTGGTTTGAATCCACCCAGAGCTGCCTCGGAAGACAGACCTGGTAATCTGCCTCCAAAACGTCACAGCCTTGAAAACCCTGTGGAGCAATTCTACTCTGCACACATGGGTTCACCATGAGTTGGAATCAGCTCAAAGGCAACTAACCCCTGACCTCTGAATTCTCCCACCATCAAGACAGCTGACCTTCCACATCTGAACTTCTCCACCTTTCTGACCTCTGACCCCTATAATGAACTCTAGCCCCTGTGCTGACCTCTGACACCCATTTGGCTTTTGACTCTGAGTCCCTGTTCTTTCATGACCTCTGACTCTCTATGACTCACCTCGGACCATCTACCTGACCTCTAACCCCAAATATGATCTCTGACCCCCACTTACTTTCATGAGCTCAGCTCTTCAGGTTTGTCAGCTCATGTCCCTGAATACTAACCTCTGGCCCACAAATTCTGATCAGATTATCCAGCCTAATTTTCTCCTAAGGAGCCCTGGCGGTGCAGTGGTTAAAGCAATCAGCTGTTAACCGAAAGGTTGGCGATTCCAGCCTACCCAGCACCTCTGCAGGAGAAAGGCCTGGCAATCTACTCCCGTAAAGATTGTTGTTGTTGTTGTTAGGTGCCGTTGAGTCAGTTCCAACTCATAGCGACCCTATGTACAACAGAATGAAACACTGCCCAGTTCTGTGCCATCCTCACAATCATTGCTATGTTGGAGCTCATTGTTGCAGTCACTGTGTCAATCCATCTCATTGCGGGTCTTCCTCTTTTTGGCTGACCCTCTACTTTTCCAAGCATGATGTCCTTCTCCAGGGACTGGCCCCTCCTGATAACATGCCAAAGTAAGTGAGACGAAGTCTAGCCATCCTCGCTTTCAAGGAGCACTCTGGCTGTACTTTTTCCAAGACAGACTTGTTCATTCTTCTAGAAAACCCTATGGGACAGTTCTGCACAGTCACAGGGGGTCACCATGAGTTGAAAAGCGACTTGGTGGCACCCAACAATAACAATAATTTTCTCCTATAATCTTCCTTCCCCCTTTCTGATCTCTGACCATACAACTATGTTTGACATCTGAATTTTGACCTTCCTGGGCCACTCATATCTCTGACCCATCTCACCTGAGTTATGATCCTCTGTCCCAGTTTTATCCTGACTCGATTCTGACCTCAAACCAGAAACACTAAAATTAATTATACTAATAATAAGGAATTCAAAAAGTTAACAGAAAAAGCGCCCTGGCTTGGAGAGGCATCCTCTCCTTAAAAACCAAGCAGAAATATAATAGCCAGTAACTGGAAACAACCCAAGTGTTCATCAACTTATGAATGAATAAACAAAATGTGGTATATCCATATAATGGAGCATTATTCAGCCATAAAAATGCATGAAATACTGATATTTGCTACAATATGGATGAACCTTGAAAACATTATGCCAAGAAACTAGTCACAAGATGACACAGTATAGGATTTCATTTATATGAAATATTCAAAATAGGTAAATCTAAAGAGACAGAAAGTAGATTAGTGGTTGCCTAAGGCTTGTAGGGGGATGGAAGAGTGACTTAATGCCTCAGCTATTTCATCTGCAAAACGAAGACAGTAATAGTCCCTAATCACATAGGGTTATTAAGAGAATTAAATGAATTAATTTTCAAAGGGAGTTACTGTTCTTTAATGTCAGCTATTGTTGTCATCATTACCATCATCATCATCATCGTTATACGGTGCAAAAGTTGGCAGATCACTAGGCAAAGACACCACTGTTGATCCTAATGCCAGACACTAGGACCTTCAACCCAACATTTTCCACTGGTCAAAAAAATTTTTTTTTTAGTTTTTCTCTTCTATCTTAGATATTTTGTATTCTTTGTACATTTTCTAAGAAAGAAACATATATATATACATATTTAAATTTGACTTGTTTTATGAGGTATGTAGTGGGTTTTGCAGATGTCTGACAATCTGATCATGTTTCTAACAGTTATCAGAAGCAAATCTTTCCCTCTGGGATATTGGAGAGTGAGGCTCCTTCCTTCCCTTATTTGTGGACTGGCTAAAGTAGAGATGGAGGATGCTAAAATGGGAATAAATTTGGGCCTCTTCCTTTGTTTCTTTATTACCATAGATTAGACCCTCACACACACACACACACACACACACCATTCAACAAAATAAATAATAAATATATTAATAGTAACAATAATCCCCATTAATTGTACACTTACTATGTGCCAGGCCCTATGATATGCATTTTATACACATTATCTCAGTGACTCATCCCAACATTATGGTAGACTGTATTATTATTGACCAAATACTTTGGTTCTCTCCCAGTGATGCCCCTTCTTGTGGGAGAATTAGGAACTTAGGAGTTGCCACAGGATGTGATTTTGCCAATGAAATGTGGGCAAAAATGACACAATCTCACTTCCATCTGGATGCTTTAAAAGCCAATGCATGATTCGCCAGGTCTCTTTTCCCTCTCCCATGGGACCAGCAACTTCCCAGATAGGGGTTGCTTACCCACCCTCAAGTTGACACCTCATGGAAGAGACCCACGGCCAACACACAAATGTAGTATGAGTGAGAAATAAACTTTTCTTATTATAAACCACTGAAATTTTTGGATTCTTTGTTATTGTAGCATCACCCAACCAAACCTGACTAAAACAGGTTGATGTTGTTGTTGCATGCCGTCAAGTAGATTCTGACTCAGAGCAACCCCACGTGACAGAGTAGAAGTGCCCCATAGAGTTTTCTAGGCTGTAATCTTTATGGGAGGAGATCACCAGGTCCTTCTCCCACAGAGCCAGTGGGTGGGTTTGAACCACCAACCTTTCAGGTAGCAGCTGAGCACTTCACAGTTGTGTCACCAGGGCTTCTTGACTAACACAGGTAAAACCTATTATTTACCTTCATTTTCTTTTTTAGAAAAAAGAGGGGGCTCAGGGGTGAAGTCACTTTCAAGATCAAAGTCAGGATTTGAACCCAGGTCTGCCTGACTCAGAGCCAAGTCCCTCAGCACCTCCACTATGTGGCATTATCAGAAGTTTGATATAAATACTTCGTTTTCTTAGGGGTGATTTTTAAAACATGGAGCCCTTGTTGAACAGTGGTTAAAGCATTTGGCTGCTAACTGAAAGGTCAGCAGTTCAAACCTACCAGCCACTCTGTGGGAGAAAGATGTGGCAGTCTGCTCCTATAAAGACTACAGCCTTGGAAACCCTATGGGGCAGTTCTACTCTATCCTATAAGGTCGCTATGAGTCGGAATTAACTCGACAGCAGTGAGTTTGGTTTGGTTTGATTTTTAAAACACCTCCATTGGTATCACAAAATAGTGGTTCAGAGCAAGGGAAATGGAGTCAGAAAAAACAATAGTTGAAAGATTCCCAGATGGACCAATCTATCCTATTCTACTTTCTATGTAAATTTGGCAAATATGAGCAAATTGATTTCCGATAATGACCTCCTTGGTGGCAGAACCAAGCCTTGAACCAAGCCTTGAGGTTGGCAGAACCAAGCATTTGGGAAACCTTCTCAGCTTTAGTGGCTCAATGAAGCCACTATGTATCAAAGCCCCAGTTCACATATCTGACCTTGCTCCCCGTCCCTGTTGCTCCCAAAGCTGCCCAGGGTGCTCTGATCTCGTACAGTGCTGGGGTCATCACTGAACCCAGCTCTTACTCACCCAAAAGGCCCTTCCCCGTTAATGCCCTTATCCATGTCAAGCTCCAGGCCCTTCTGTAAAGACTCCTCTTTGGACTTCCTAGCATGGAGGGAAGCACAGAATGAGAAATGAGGGGAGAGGAGATGAATTCCCCAGAGAGAACCATACTTCTTCACCTAGAGACATGTCAGAGAGACAGAGATGTCCCTCTAGAGTCATCCCAAAGGGACCTTCCCCAAGAGACAAGGCCAGAGGGGCAGAGGAACTGCACCTAGAGACACCACAAGGAATCCCCCCAAAAAGCTTGCCTCCCAGAACACGCCCCCCAGTCGGAGCAGTGGGCAGACCCAGTGAGAAAGGTGGGCAGAAGTGATCAGGAAGGAGAAACTGAGCACCCCCCTCTTGACAATCTAACCCCAGAGGACTGACCTGAAGGTGATGAGGTTGGTGTAGACGAGTGGGGGGCAAAAGAAGGTGAGAACCAGGGCCCAGACAGGCGTGGTGCTGTCCATTGCCCCCCACCACTTCTGTGTCAGCAGAGACTGTGGGGTGTGGGAAAAATTAGGAGCCTGAATCTCCCCCCACAGTCCCCTCCCTAAGACACCAGGCAAGGGTTGGGCCACAACTCCAGAACACAAAGCAAGTGCCCAGTTGGGAGAGGGGAAGGAGGTGGTCAAAGGGGAAGATAACCTGTCCCAGGTTTGAGCTAGTAGAGTTAAACAGCCAACATTGATTGACACTATATATCAGATACTGGGTTAAGCACTTTGCATAGATTAGCCCACGTAAACCTCACCATATGTCCAAGAAAATAAGTACTAGTATTTTCTTCTTTTTCATAGATGAGGAAATTGAAGCACAAGGAGGTTAAGGAAGTGGTCCAAAGAAACACAACCAGCTGGAATCCATGTGTTTAACCACTATTGAAAGCAAAGGACTCTGGGAACTGAAATGCCAGTCAAATCATTCCAATAGGTGAGGATGGAACTTCCTGATGAGGTAAGCAGGACTTCCTGTTGGGGTGGGGAGAACTTCATTTACTGTAGGTGAGTCCCTAACAGATTAAGATTAAAAATATTGAGAAAGTTTCCAAAATGTCAGGGTTGGCAGGATGCAAGTGACTGTGGGAGCAAACAGGACTCCCCAAGGGAGAGGGTTTACTATAGGAAGGGTGGAATTTCCTAAAACAGAGTTTGCCTATGTTCAAAAACACTAAATAATTCTCCACTGAGGTCACTCTAATTGTTGAGAACTGGAACTAGGGACCTCTTAAAGAATGAGACAGACTTCCTGTGGATGAAGAGGGACTTCCTTCAGGAGGAATGGGATTTCCTGTGGGAGTGGGAAGAAATTCCAGCGTGAGAGATGTGACTTCCTATTATCCTGTATTGGAGTAGAACTTTTTAGGAGGGTGGGTTTTGCTGTGGGAAGGTTGGTTTTCCTGTGGCAGGGGTGGAACTTCTTACGGGAAGAACAGCCTTTCTGGAAGATGGACAAGCCTTCCTGGAGAAGGGGTGGTCTCCAAAGGGAAGAGTTGGCCAAGACCATGAACTTCCCATAACGGTAGGGGCTGATACCCCATGGTTCTCAAGATCCAGTTGGGAATTGGCTGGGTCTCTGGGGTCTTGGATACTCACCTGTACCCCATCCTGGGCAAAGAAGGCACGGGCATCAGCCTGCATGGCAAGCTGGAGGCAGGTGGCATCCCCCCAGAGTGGGCAGCGGTGAAGGAGTAGCCAGGCAGCCCATTTCTCATTGCTGCGGTAGCACTGGCCAAAGAGGTCTAAGGACAGGGGATTTATGTGAAGGGAGGGAAAAGAAGGAGCGGGGACGGGATTACGGGGAGAGGTGAGGAAACTTAACAGGAGGGGGATGGGCATGAGAAGAGTGAAGAAGTGCACACATCCCTCCCATGGCAGCCTCCCTGTCCCCACTTCCAAACACTCCTGCCCCACGCACCAACACCCAGCCCCTCAAACTTGGCCGCCAGGTCCTTCCTCCTCTCTGCCTCCTCAGCCTCAGATTCCATGCGTGCCAGCACTCGGAGCAGTAAAGAGGCCCCAAGAGCTGAGGCCACAGCATTGGAGCCCTGGAGAAACAGAGAGGGGGTCGAGGACAGGGTCAGAATGTGGGTTGAGGTTCAGAGAGGGATCAGGGATAGGGAAAGAAAGACAGTGGTTGGGGCAGAGACAGGGTCAGAGGTCATAAAACAAGAAATGAGGTCATCAGAGGCCAATTGTGAGGTAATGTTTGTAGATGGATCCGGAAGAAACTGAGCATCAGGTGAAAATATCAGAAATCAGATGGTTCAGAGACCAGGGATACAAGTCAGAAGTGGGGCTGGAGTCAGAAGCCAGAGGGCATATTTGGAGTTAGAAAGACATCTGAGGTTAAGCACAGAAAACCTAGATGGTGCCTGGCTACCACCACCAACTGCTCTGACAGGGATCACAATGGAGGGTGCCGGACAGAGTGGGAGAAAAATGCAAAAAAAAATTCAAATTCACAAAAAAAAAAAAAAACAGAAACTAGACTTACTGGTCTGACAGAGACTGGAGGAACCCCCAAGACTATGGCTCCCAGACACCCTACTAACTCAGAACTGAAGCCACCCCCAAAGTTCACCTTTCAGCCAAAGATTAGACAGGTCTATAAAACAAATGATAACACACATGAGGAATGTGCTTCTTAGATCAATCAAGTATACGAGACCAAACGGGCAATACTTTCCCAAAAGCAAGATGAGAAGGTAGAAAGGGACAGGAAAACTGAACGAATGGAAATGGAGAACTCAGGGTGGAAAGGGGGAGAGTGCTGATACATTGTGAGGATTGCAACCAATGTCACAAAACAATTTGTGTATAAACTTTTGAATGAGAAACTAATTTGCTCTGTAAACTTCCCCCTAAAGCACTATAAAAATCCAAAAAAAAAAAAAGAAGAAGAAGAAAGGCATCAGAGGTTATAAGACAGTTCAAGAAGTAGCTGAAAATGTCGACAAAAATGGGAGTGTATGGTACTCCAAACTCCATCCCTCCACAAAAGCAATGAATAAGCTGACAAAAGCTGTCAGAATTAACTTTTTTGGAACTCTAGAATCTAATAAAAAATGTACAACAACCAAAGGAATGCTTAATGAAGAAAGAAACTGCTGGATTTTAGTGAGAGAGCACTGTGGCACTCTAACTTATGCACTTACCATTCCCCCACTCCCCTGCTCAGCTGCAAGCATGAAGACAGCAGCCTGCACTCCTGGTGCAGGTTGCTAATACCAGAGGAAGCAATTAGGACCTTATTTTCAAAGAACTGTGCTTGCGTGTTTGAACCTGTCTGGAGGCTCACTGAAGGATCAGCTCAAAAGCCTGCCTTTGCTTTGCCTGCCTCTGAGCTTCTCCAGAGCAGAAGCAGCTTCCCAGGTAGTGTTTGCTGAAAGCATTTAAAGGCAAAAGTATTAGCCAAAGTCACTGGAGACAATGGATAACAGTCGAGACAAGCAATAGACAGACTGAAAACCTGAGAAAGAAATCTTAAGAAGGAGATATTTCTGGGAATAAGGGCTTTGAAAAGCTCCCATGTGTACACCAGGGCATCTAGAAGGCCATGCATATTTCCAGGGCTAGATACATGCTCAGAAAAGAGCTGAGAATACCTTAAGATTCACCTGTGTCTGACTTTTAGGCTTTCCACAGACAGGACATGAAGGCTAAGATAGAGTTGTAAATGACCCAGCTAAGCATTAAAGAAGTGCCCCAACACAGAGCCAGTCTGCAAAGACTGGGGGAGTATTAGTTTTTGTTCTGAGGTTTGTTTGTTTTGGTTTTTGTTTACTGGCTCCAGATGTTTAAGGAAATCATGCCAAATCACTAGCTGATAACTAAGCCAGCGGAACAGAGACTTCAGGGACCAACCACACATGACAAGGAATACAGCCTTTACAAAAAAGTTTAGAAAAGCCACTAAACAAACACCAACAACCCACAAAAAGTGGTAACATCAAATCCTGGGGGTGGGGAAGAAGCAGATTTTCTGAGTTGCCACATTATATTATTCAAAATGTTCAGTTTTCAACAAAAAATTACAAGGCATACAAAGAAAGTATGGTCCATTCACAGGAGAAATTAGCAGACACTATCCGTGAAGAAGCCCAGACATTAGACTTACGAGACAAAGACTTTAATTGTCTTAAATATGCTTTAAAAAAAAAAACCAAAAAACTAGGAATAGTGGGAACACCCTCAATGTGATAAAAGGCATTGTCATGGATTGAATTGTGTCTCCCCAAAATATCTGTCAGCTTGGCTAGGCTATGATTCCCAGAATTGTGTGATTGTCCACCATTTTGTCATCTGATGTGATTTTCCTATGTGTTATAAATCCTACCTTTATGATGTTAATGAGGTGGGATTGAGCGATGGTTTTGTTAATGAGGCAGGACTCAACCTACAAGATTAGGTTGTGTCTTAAGTCAATCTCTTCCGAGATATAAAAGAGAGAAGCAAGCAGAGAGGCATGGGGACATCATATCACCAAGAAAGAGTGCTGGGAGCATAGCACGTCTTTTAGACCTGGGGTCCCTGCACTGAGAAGCTCCTCAACCAGGGGAAGATTGCTGACAGGACCTTCCTCCAGAGCCAACACAGACAGAAAGCCTTTCCCTGGAGCTGGCACACTGAACTCGGACTTCTAGCCTCCTAAAACAGTGAGAGAATGAACTTCTGTTTGTTGAAGCCATCCACTTGTGGTATTTTTGTTATAGCAGCACTAGATAACAAAGACAGAATTTGGTACTGAGAGTGGGGTGCTGCTCTAAATGACACCTAAAATGTGGAAGCAGTTTTGAAATTGTGAATGGACAGAGGCTGGAAGAGTTTTAAAGTGCCTAATAGTAAAAGCCTAGATTTCCTTGAAGAGACTATTATTCAAATTTATGCACCAACCACTAAGGCCAAAGATGAATAAACTGAAGTTTTTTACCAACTTCTGCAGTCTGAAATTGATCGAACATGCAATCAGAATGCATTGATAATTACTGGTGATTGAAATGCAAAAGTTGGAAACGAAGTAGAAGCATCAGTAGCTGGAAAATATGGCCTGGGTAATAGAAACAACGCCAGAGATCGCAGGATAGAATTTTGCAAGACCAATGACTTATTCATTGCAAATAGACTTTTTCAACAACATAAATGACAACTATACATGTGGACCTCGCCAGATAGAATACACAGGAATCAAATTGACTACATCTGTGGAAAGAGAGGATGGAGAAGCTCAATATCATCAATCAGAACAAGGCCAGGGGCCAACTGCAGAACAGACCATCAATTGCTCATATGCAAGTTCAAGTTGAAGCTGAAGAAAATTAGAGCAAGTCCACATGAGCAAAAATATGACATTGAGTATATTCCACCTGAATTTAGAGACCATCGCAGGAATAGATTTGATGCATTGAACACTAATGACTGAAGACCAGACGAGTTGTGGAATGACATCAAGGACATCGTACATGAAGAAAGCAAAAGGCCATTTAAAAGACAGGAAAGAAAGAAAGGACCAAAATGGATGTCAGAAGAGACTCTGAATTTATCTTGAACTTAGAGCAGCTAAAGCAAAAGGAAGAAATGAGGAAGTAAAAGAGCTGAACAGAAGATTTCAAAGGGTAGCTTGAGAAGACAAAGTAAAGCATTATAATGAAATGTGCAAAAACCCGGAGTTAGAAAACCAAAAGAGAAGAACACGCTCGGCATTTCTCAAGCTGAAAGAACTGAAGAAAAAATTCAAGCCTTGAGTTGTAATACTGAAGGATTCTATGGGAAAAATATTGAATGACATAGGAAGTATCAAAAGAAGAAGGAAGGAATAGAAAGAGTCACCGTACCAGAAAGATTTGGTCACTGTTCAACCATTTTAGGAGGTAGCATATGATCAACAACTGATGGTACTGAAGGAAGAAGTCCAAGCTGCACTGAAGGCATTGACAAAAAAAAAAAGCTTCAGGAATTGGCAGAACACCGATTGAGATGTTTCAACAAACAGATGCAGCACTGGAGGTGTTCACTCAGCTACATCAAGAAATTTGGAAGACAGCAACCTGGCCAACCAACTGGAAGAGATCCATATTTGTGCCCATTCCAAAGAAAGGTGATCCAACAAAATGCAGAAATTATCAAACAATATCAGTAATATCACACACAAGTAAAATTTTGCTGAATATCATTCAAAAGCGGTTGCAACAGGAAAGGGAACTGCCAGAAGTTCAAGCAAGATTCAAAAGAGGACGTGGAACTAGGGATATCATAGCTGATGTCCGACGGATCTTGGCTGAAAGCAGAGAATACCAGAAATATGTCTACGTGTGTTTTATTGACTATGCAAAGGCATTCAACTGTGTGGATCATAACAAATTATGGATAACATTGAGAAGAATGGGAATTCCGAACACTTAAGTGTGCTCATGAGGAACCTGTACATAGACCAAAAGGCTGTGTGGCTTAAAGTCAGAAAAGGTGTGTGTCAGTGCTATATCCTTTCACCATACTTATTCAATCTGTATGCTAAGCAAATATCCAAGAAGCTGGACTATATGAAGAAGAACAGGATTGGAGGAAGACACATTAACAACCTGCGTTATGCAGATGACACAACCTTGCTTGCTGTAAGTGAAGAGGACTTGAAGCACTTACTGATGAAGATCAAAGACTACAGCCTTCAGTATGGACTGCACCTCAACATAAAGAAAGCAAAAATCCTCACAACTGGGCCAGCAAGCAACATCATGATAAGTGGAGAAAAGATTGAAGTTGTCAAAGATTTCATTTCACTTAGATCAACAATCAAACCCCATGGAAGCAGCAGTCAAGAAATCAGACGACGTATTGCCATGGGCAAATCTGCTGCAAAAGACTTCTTTAAAGCGTTGGAAAGCAAGGATGTCACTTTGAGGACTAAGGTGTGCCTGACCCAAGCCATGGTATTTTCAATCACCCCATATACATGCAAAAGCTGGACAATGAATAAAGAAGACTGAAGAAGAATTGACACCTTTGAATTATGGTGTTGGCAAAGAATATTGAATATACCATGGACTGCCAGAAGAATGAACAAATCTGTCTTGAAAGAAGTACAGCCAGAATGCTCCTTAGAAGCAAGGATGGGGAGACTTCATCTCAAGTACTTGGACATGTTATCAGGAGGGACCAGTCCCTGGAGAAGGACATCATGTTGTTAAAGTGGAGGGTCAGTGACAAAGAGGCAGACCCTCAACGAGATGGATTGGCACAGTGGCTACAATAATGGACTCAAGCATAGCAAAGATTGTGAGGATGGTGCAGGACCAGGCAGTGTTTCGTTCTGTTATACATGGGGTTGCTATGAGTCAGAACCAACTCAATGGCACTTAACAACAACAACAGATGCAAAAGAATGAAGTTGGACTCCTTATCTCACACCACACACAAAAATTAACTCAAACTGGATCAAAGACTTGAATGTAAGAGCTAAAGCTATAAAACTCTTAGAAGAAAAAACAGAGATAAATCACCGTGACACTGGATTTGGCAAATTTTTTTAGATATAATACAAAAAGCACATAAAACAGAAAAAAAAAAGATAAATTGGACTTTATCAAAATTAAAAACTTCTACACATCAAGGGACACTATCAAGAGTATGAAAAGACAACCCACAAATGGGAGAAAATATCTGCAAATCATATATCTGATACAGATCTAGTATCCAGAATATATAAAGAACTCCAACAACTCAACAACAAAAATTTATACTGAACCCATAGCCTGATAGGCTGAAAATAGCCCAGCGCTGAAGGAGAACCATTTCTATAGCATAAAAGTAGGCTCCATCTTGGATCTTATTCGAATCTCTTGACTCTAACATCCCACACATTTTTCAAAGGTGTCCCAATATCTCTATTCCACCTATCTTAGTCTAGGACCTCATCTTGGTTGTCTGGAGGACCCTAACTTTACCTTCTTCACTGGCTCCCTGCCTCTAGCTTTGTCCCCTTCTACTTTGCAGTCACAATGATGTATCTACACCACAAGTTTAACCATGTTTCAATGACTTCCCATCAGCTATAGGATAAGATCTAATCTCCTTATACATGCAACCATTCTGAAAGAATGAGATTGATTATACATACGGACATGAGAAAATGCCCAATGCGTTCACTGAAAAAGCAAGTTACAAAAAATGCACAACATGCAGAAGAAGAAGGACGAAGGAGAGGGGGAGGAAGAAGAAAGAAGAAGGTGGAGGAGGAAGAGGAGGAAGCAGGAAGGAGGAGAAGAAGAGGGGAAGGAAGAAGGAGGAGGAGGAATGAGAGAGAAAGAAGGGGAAAAAGGAGGGTGGTATTTTAACCAGATTCCCAAGGTGACTTTTCTCTGTTTTTTGGTTTTGTTTGTTTGTGTGTGTGTGTGTGTGTGTGTGTGTGTGTGTGTGTGTGTGTGTGTGTGTGTGTGTGTGTGTGTGTGTGTGTGTGTGTGTGTGTGTGTGTGTGTGTGTGTGTGTGTGTGTGTGTGTGTGTGTGTGTGTGTGTGTGTGTGTGTGTGTGTGTGTGTGTGTGTGTGTGTGTGTGTGTGTGTGTGTGTGTGTGTGTGTGTGTGTGTGTGTGTGTGTGTGTGTGTGTGTGTGTGGTCAAACACATAACATAAAGGCCTGAAGATCTGCTTCCGAAAACTAAACATAAAAAATCAGTCATTGAAAACTCTGTGGAGCACAGCTCTACTCTGACACACACGTGGTCTCAATGGGTCAGAGTCGACTGAATGGCAACTGGCAGTTAACTGTTAAGTATTGCTATTTCCAGCCCTGGTGGCAGTGGTTAAGCACTTGGCTGCGAACCGAAAGGTCAGTGGTTCAAATCCACCAGCCACTGCGTGGGAGAAAGATGTAGTAGTCTGCTTCTGTAAAGATTACAGTCTTGGAAACCCTATGGGGCAATTCTACTATGTCCTGTAGGGTTGATATGAGTCGGAATCAACTCGACAGCAACGAGTTTAGTTTTATTGTTACTTCATCTTGTGGATGTGCTGTAAGTTGTTCAACCAATCTCCTATTATCGGGCATTAAGGTTTCTCTTATTTTTCTGTTGTTTAAACAATGCAGAGATAATCATCTTTCCATATAAATATTTTAGCACTTGCCCAAGACATGGGATTATTTCCTTAGACATGGAATGGGTGGCCAAGTTTTTGTTTTACTATCATGTGGCATGTAGAAAAAGAATAGATAATAATATAATGAGTTCATGGCTTCCACCTCCAGGCTTAAAAATAAATTTACAAATAACAATGCCCTGTGTTCCTTTCCTGATTACATTCTTCCTCCCTACCCTGAAGGGTAACCTCTCTCTCCTTATTTGTCATTACTTGGTGGCGCAGTGGTTAAGTGCTTGGCTGCTAACCAAAAGGTCGGAGGATCAAACTCACCAGCCACTCTACAGAAGATGTGGCAGCCTGCTTCCACAGAGACCGTTGTTGCTGGGTGCCATCGAGTTAGTTCCAACTCACAGCAACCCTATGTACAATAAAATGAAACCCTGCCCAGTCCTGAGCCATCCTCAAAATCGTTATGCTTGAGCCCATTGTTGCAGCCACTGTGTCATTCCATCTCATTGATGGTCTTCCTCTTTTTCGCTGACCCTCTGCTTTACCAAGCATAATGTCCTTCTCCAGGGATTGGCCCCTCCTGATAACATGTCCAAAGTACGTGAGATGAAGTGTCACCATTCTTGCTTCTAAGGAGTATTCTGGCTGTACATCTTCCAAGACAGATTTGTTCATTCTTCTGGCAGTCCACGGTATATTCAATATTCTCTGCCATTGAGATTACAGCCTTGGAAACCCTCTGGGGAGGTTCTATTCTGTCCTATAGAGTCACTATGAGTTGGAATCGACTCAATGGCAACGGGTTTGGTTTTTGGGTTTTGTTTTTTTGGGGGTGTTTGTCAAATCCAGGCACGTTTGTATACTTTTGCAACATTTATCCATACAGAACACTTGTTTTATTTGTTTTAAAAACACTGTGTAACAGCCAAAATATCCATAAACAGCTGAATAGATAAATAAAATCTGGTATATACATATACAATGGAATAGTACTCATCCATAAAAAGAAACAAAGTCCTACAGGTCTAACTGCCTCCATGAACTACTGCCTCCGTTGCCGTGAGACCAGAAGAACTGGATGGTGTCCGGCTACCATTACTGAGCATTACGATCCAGGAATCAGTAGATGAATCCTGATCAGCTGGGGTGGGGGGTGGAATGTGGAACAAAATTTCAAATTCTTACAGAATCCAGACTTAATGGACCTATTGAGACTAGAGGAACCCCTGAATCTATTGCTGTAAGAATTTTCAAACCATGAACTGAAATTATCCCCTGAAGTAATTTTTAAACTAAACAACAGTTTAGCTAAACTAGTAAAGAATGTTCGACATGAGCACTGCACTCCTGTAAAGAGTTATCTATATGAGATCAAATTGTCAACAGTAACTCTAAAGCACAGATGAGAAGTTTAGGGGGTAGTGAGTCTACGTCAACAGTGGTAAAACAATACGGGTAGAGATAGTGAGAATTGTGACACATGTAAAGAATGTAACCAATGTTAGTGAATTGTACATGTAGAAACTGATGAATGGGTGTACGTTCTGCCATGTCTATTTTCACCAAAATTAAAATTAAAAAAGAGAGAGAGAGAGGAATGAAGTTCTGATGCATGTCACAACATAGACGAACCCTGAAAACATCATGCTGAGCAAAATTAGTGGCAAAAGAACAAATACTGCATGCTCTCACTTACGTGATATAAGCAAATATGTAGAAACCAGAAATTATTAGTGGTTACCAGGGGTGGAAGGGAGAGGGCAAAGGGGGAGTTTTCACTTAGGGGCCAATGAGTTTATGTTAATGGTGGTGGAATGATTTGGAAAAGGATAGTAAGAATGGTTACACAACTTCGAGGGACAGAGTAGCAGGGGTGGAGGTCTGGGGACCATGCTTTCAGGGGACATCTAGGTCAACTGGCATAACAAAGCTTATTAAGAAAATGTTCTGCATCCTACTTTGGTGAGTGGCATCTGGGGTCTTAAAAGCTAGCAAGCGGCCATCTAAGATGCATCAATTGGTCCCCCAACCACCTGGAGTAAAGGAGAATGAAGAACACCAAAGACACGAGGAAAGTATTAGCCCAAGAGACAGAAAGGGCCACATAAACCAGAGACTTCATCAGCCTGAGACCAGAAGAACTAGATGGTGCCTGGCTACCACCAATGACTGCCTTGACAGGGAACACAACAGAGAGTCCCTGATGGAGCAGGGGAAGGGTGGGATGCAGATCTCAAATTCTAGTAAAAAGACCAGACTTAATGGTCTAAGATTGGAGGAACCACAGAAAACATGGCCACTGGACTCTCTGTCAACCCAGAGCTAAAAAAATTCCTGAGGCCAACTTTTCAGACAAAGATTAGATTGGACTACGGGACATAAAATGATACTCACGAAGAGTGTGCTTCTTAACTCAAGTAGATACATGAGACTAAACGGGCAGATTCTTTCCAGAGGTTAGATGGGAAGGCAGAGAAGGTCAGCAGCTGGTTGAATGGACATGGGAAATTAGGGGTGGAAAGGAGGAGTGTGCTGTCACAGTACAGGGAGAGCAATTAGGGTCATATAACAATGTCTGTATAAATTTTTATATAAGAGACTAACTTATATTGTAAACTTTCACTTAAATTACAACAATAACAAAAAAAGAATGGTTATATAACGTGAAGAATGCAATCAAGGCCACTGAATTACACATGTGGAAATTGCTGAATTGGTGTATGTTTTGTTGTGTATATTTCCACACAAAAAAGAAACGGGGGTAAAAAAAAGGAAGGAGGAAGAAAGAGGAGAGGGAGAAGTAGTAGTAGTTGGAGTCATATATCGGAAATTGAGGATGGGTAGGGGTCAGGATGATGTCAGACATCAGGAAATCCTACGGGGGTGGGGGGCGTTGGAATCTGGTAGGCATAAAAGAAACGGAAGTAAGAGAGAGTAGGATCACAGATCAGGATCAGCACTCACCATCTCCCAGAAGTACAGGGCCATCTGAGCCCTGTTCAACAGCAGTGCCCAGAGCAGCAGGTCGCTCAAGGGGGCCTGCCCAAGGACAGCGTTCAGCTTGAGTTCCGAGTTTGTCTTGGCTGAGAGCAGGCCCCTCTGCAAGTAGAAAAGGCGTGGTTAGGGCTGCGCCCCTGACCGCTGCCTGGCTGCGCCCCGTTGGCCCCCTCAGCCCCGCCTCCTGGCTCAGCCACACCCCCGACCTGTGACCACGCCCACTCCCTGGCATAGCTCCGCCCCCGGGTTCCTCCTTGCCCCTCTCCAGCCCCACCCAGTACTTACTGCGCAGCCGTGGCCAGGGTCTGGGTCCGCGGCACTCTCGGGGTAGTACGTTGGAGCGCACATTTCCCCCAGCAGCAGCCGCAGCACATGCCCTACATCAGGGGGTGGGGCCTCCACAGAGCCTTTAGGGCCGTGGGACGCCTGGCCCAGAAGATGGTGCACCACCGAGTTGGGGGGCGTCACGCTGTACAGGTGGGTCAGGCGCGCCGGAGTCAGGAAGTGGCTCAGGCTGAGGCCGCGGGAGATGAGCAGACGAACGAACTCGGGCCGGTCATTGAGGAGGGCATCCAGGAGGGAGGCCTCCAAGTGGAAGGACTTGTGGGACGGGATGAACGGAGCAAGAGGTGAGCAGAGTGACAGACAGAAGCCCAGGTGAAGTCGACGTCAAGGAGAGGAGATAGGGGTGCAGGGCTATGAGTGAAGTATGGATGGATGGATGGATGAATGAATGGGGAGAGGGGCACAAGATGGAGCAGACAATCAGAGACGGAAAGACAATTAAGGGAAGGCGGGACAGCCATAATGGAAGGCAGGGTGAGGTGTCAGAGAAGTCAGGGAGGACTTACCAGAACCCCCAACACCCAGACCCGCCCTTCCACCCAAGGCCCCAGACCCTCACCCGCCACTGGATGTCCCCCCGGAAGAGCTCCCTCTGGGCAATGTCCACACGGTTCCAAGCCACAGCCAAACGCAGCTCATCCAGGTAAGCTGAGGCCTCAGAGCTCCCACAGGCTGGAAGGGTGAGAGGGAGAGGGGGGCAAGAAGTCAGGGGGAGGACGGGAACATCTGATGGATGTTTTGCTTCTATATGGGGTGGCTGACGTTAAACTCCACATCAGGGGGTGTTGTTGGATAAAGTCCGGGGTCTTTAAGAAGTCAGATTATTACGGGCATGTTATGGATTGAATTGTGTCACCCAAAAATACATGTTGTAAATCCTAACCCCTATACTTGTGGAAACGATAGCACAGTGGTGGTGGCACAGTGGTTAAGCGCTTGGCTGCTAACCAAAAGTTCAGCTGTTTGAGCCCACCAGTTGCTCCACAGGAGAAAAGACCTGGCAATTGGCTCCCATAAAGATTACAGTCTAGGAAACCCTACGGAGCAGTTCTCCTCTGTCACATGGGTCACTATGAGTCAGAATCGACTGGAAGGCATACAGTACTTGTGGATGTAATCCCGTTTGGGAATAGGGTTTTCTTTATTATGTTAATGAGGCCACATTAGTGTGTGGTATGTCTTAAGCCAATCACTTCTGAGATATAAAAGAAGTGGATAGGCACAGAAGCAAACAGGGACAAAAGGGGAAAGATATGCTACATGGAGATCGCCAACGAGCATCGAGAAGAACGCTAGAGAAGCTAAGACAAGGACCTTACCCCAGAGCGGGCAGGGGAGAAAGCCTTCCCCTAGAGCCAGCACCCTGAATTCAGACTTCTAGCCTCCTCAACTGTGAGAAAATAAATTTCTGTTTGTTAAACCCACCCACCTCTGGTATTTCTGTTACAGCAGCACTAAGAAACTAAGGTACAGGCATAAATAAGATTCAGCTCAGGACTAGAGAGCAGTGGGTTAGAGTCCTCAAGAATAAGGAAAGAGAATTGTTTATTTATTTAACATTTCTTGAGGTAGGCTGTGGACCAGGCAATGGGAGGGGTGGAGAGAGAAATCTGATACAGTTCCTGCCCTGAAGGAGCTCATCCTACTAAGGGAAATATGTCCCAAACACAAATAAATACTCTCAGAGTGAGCAGAGCCCTCAGACATGGACACAGAATGTGATTAAGGCCCGGAAGAGGCCGTAATAACATGATATGGAGTGGTCCAGGGGAGGCTGTTAAAGGATGGGTGTTTGGACAGGGCTTTGGAAAGACTGATAGGATTTGGAGGTGTGCACCTAAGGTGGGAGAAGAAACTTCAAGCCAACAGGAACAGCTTAAGAAAAGTCGTGGGTGCAGGAAAGCACACAATATCGTGGCAAATGTATCACTCTGATTTCCTGAAACTTGGGGTATGTTGTGAGAGGAAAGAGGGAATTGTAGCAGAAAATGAGACTGGAAAAAAATCCAACATAAGAGAGATTCCAGAAAATCCTGGAGGTCATTAAAAATAGCAAGGAAGGTCAAGAGGTCTTTAAAATTCTGATCCAGCAATTTAATGGCTCCAAACACGTGAAGTCAACAGGCACATGAAAAGTCCTGAAGCATCGAGTGGCTCCAAAGAGAAGTAGGGCAAAGCCTAGACACTGCTGGGTCTCAGAGCACGTGTTGTGCCATTGAGTTTGTTTTTCCTTCTGCCTCCACTTGCTCCACATCTATCTCCAAAGCAAATTCATCTCATTCTGATTGTTCCAAAAACTGGTATCGCAGAACTAGGTGATCCAATGTAGCGAAGATGAGCAATGGGCTCTTGGGAAGGCAGACCTATGTTCCAATGACAGTTCCACCACTACCAATCGAGTGACTTCAGGCAAGCCACTGAACCTTGGGAACCTCAATTTCCTCATCTATAAAATGGGAGTAGTAATGGTACCCGCTTTGTACAGTTATCAGTAATATAACTGTAGGAGAAGTTCTAAACTGGGAGGAATCTCCAGCTTGACCAGGGTAACCTCTAAGGTTGAGAGCTGAGGAAACAGAAGCCCAGAGAGAGACAATAACATGCCTAGCACCACACAGCTTTACAGTTCTTTTCAAAACCCAGAAGTGAATTCAAAGTGGGATTTTCTTTTGATTCTATAGCTCTCCCCTTACATTCCTCACAGTTCCAAGAGAACAAGAGGAAATGATTTATGATATCTTGCTTTACATTCTGCCTTAACATGGCACCATTTATCAACCTGGATCTCCTCTAGGCCTTTCATGCTTACCATGTCTCACACTGACCTCATGGTCTTTCCCCAAACCCATCCTCTCCCAGGTTCTCCCTCTCAGTAATGGCCTCATTGTCCACCCAGCCAACAAGTCAGACCCTGGGTGCTGTCCTTGCCCCCTCCCTTCCCTTCACATCCCATAGCCCATTGGTCCCCAACTCCCATCTCTGTAGCCCCTTGACTCACTCTGCTATTCCCCTCCTCACTGTCTCCAAGGCCCCAACCTAATCTTCATCCTCTCCTACCAGGTCTGTTACGTCAGCCAATCTTCCCGCATTCAACTTTAGAGGGTCTTTCTACACCCAGAACTGACTCTTGCCCTCCCCTGCCTCTCCAGGCCCTCGGCCTGGCATTTGAGGTCCTGGGTGGTCTGGCCCTGCCCACCTCACTAGTTTTGTCTCCAACACTCCCTCCATGCATCCTACACACCAACCACATGGGCCTCCTACTTCACCCCAAACTTGCCCCATGGAGTGGGATTAAGACAGGGGCCTAAATTGTAGTCCCGACCCCTGTTCTAGCTGTGACTTTGTGCAAGTTTCTCCATCTACAAAATGAGGGAAATGATCCTTGCAGGCAGGGATTAAGGATAAGGGGTGAAAATCTATGCCAGCTGCTCAGCACAGTGCCTGGCCCATACTAGACTCTTAAGGAGTATTTGTTCCCTTCCACCTCCCTCCTCACATGCTGAAACCACATCCATTCAACTCATATTATCACCAAGCACATCAAGCCATTTCCAATTTCCCAGTGGAGTGCAATCACTCCCACATTTGCAGGCAATGGACTTAAACCATCGCCCTCTCAAACCACATCTTGCAGAGGTGCGGTGTTTTTTCCCAGGCGGTATTTTCTCCCAGGAGGTTGATGAGTTAATTTCTGTAAAGCGAATCAGATTCAGCTACTGACTGTCATTGGCTATTTAAGGATGTGCCCCCACAGGAAATGGAATCATATTAAGAAGAGCCCCCAGTCATTGGGTTTCCACTGGGGACCAGGCCCTGCTCAGACATTGCCTCTGAGGCTCACAACACTCCTGCAAGGTATTATCTCCATTTTTCAGAGAGAGAGAAACTGAGGCTCAGAGAGGGAAACTCTCTTTCCCAAGGTCACACAGCAAGCAAGAGGCCAAGCTGGTGTTCAAATTCAGCTTTGTCTGATTCCAAAGTCCAAAGTCACTGCTCCTTCCATCACACCACAGGACATGGTAGGTATAATTGAGGTGGGGATCTGGGGCTGAGAAAGCACTATATATTGCCACTATGCCTCTTGGGAGTTTTTAATCTAAGTGGATATTTTCCCTGTAAAATTCTTCTGACACCAAAAATGACCTTCCCCACCCATATTCCCACAGAGTACAGGAATTCTTCATTTCTCTCTCCCACCCCCATCTTACTAGCTCCAAATTACTGACTCTCCAAGTTCAAGTGTAAATACCAGTTCCTCCTTGAAGTTTCTCCTCTACTGAAAGTGATTCCTTCCTCATGCGTTTGTCTTAGATTTTACTTAAGGTTGTGTCCAAACAATCGTAGTAGGATCTGGGGTCCTTGAGAGGGGGAAATCGGTCTGCTTTAACCTCTAGAGCCTAGGATGATGCCAGGAACACAGCTATTTTCATGTTTGTTGAATGAATAAATGAGTCCCCATTCCCAGCCTCTGCCAGGTGGCCATTATGCTCCGTGCCTTGATTTTCATCATGCACTCCTCTAAGCTGCCTTTTCTAGTGAAATATCAGGAATTCCTCACTGGGAGATAGGTCTTTGTTTCCTCTCCAACTCCCTTACTCCATAGTGCCTAACACATATTGGAGGCATGTGCAAAAGAAAGAATGGGTGGATGAAGAGAGAGAAGAATGGTTGGATGGATGGATGAACAATGGATGGATGAAATGATGGAAGAATGAGTAGATGGAATTGTCAGTGAATGTGTAGATGGAAAGATTGATGGAGAGATGGAGGGATGGATGACTAGATGGAGAAATGGCTTTCTGGTTGACTAGATGGATGAAAGAAAGGGTGAGTGAATGGAAGAATGAGTGGGTGGATAGATAGGTATATAGGAGGATTAATGTATGGATGGATGGATCATGGATGGACAAAAGAAGGAGGGATTAATGGAATAATGGGTAGATGAACAGATGAAAAGATTGATGTATGGATGGAAATATGAAAGGATGGGTGGATCTAACAGACGAAAAGCAGATACTGGAACATAATAAAAGCATCTGGAGAAAACTGTCCAAACAGGACCATGCAAAGCCCCGAGAAACACTGCAGAAGTGAAGGATATAAGAAGAGAGATAAAAATGAACCTTAGGTTAGAGAGGATGGATAAAGTGCCCAGGCCAGGGAAGGTGTCGAAGGTTGAGCTGAGAGAGGGGGAGAATGTGAGGGGTCTAAGTCTTACCCTTCACAAGGGCCTTCAAAACGATGGTCTCAAATTCCTCAGGGCCATCCTCAAGTGAATAGACTGTCAGCAGTTCCTTCCGGGTCATGATTCTCTCCACCTACAAGATACCAAACTCTGCATCCCCAGCCCAACTCCTCCTGGGCACTGTCCAGTGGAAGGTCAGGCTTAGAGCCCTCCCCACAGAGAGTCACAGGAGGCCATTCTCCTCCAGGACCTAGTAGTCTGGGTGTCCAATACCCTCTGTCCTGAGAACTAGGAGTGCAGGTCCCCAGCCTTTTCCCATCTCAGAGTTCAGCCCCTAGTGTCTTACCTGAGCCTGCAGAACCTCAGGGTCTCCTTTGGGAAAGAAACGCCTAAGCTGATCTTGAGCTTCACCCCGCCTGGACCCCCCACTCCCTAGGATCAAAGTGTCCTCCAGGGTCTCTGCCAAGCAGTCTGCAGCACCCCCAGACCCAGCCACCAGGAGACAGGGAAGCTGGGCCTGGGTGGCATCCTCTATCCGCTACAAGATAAAGGGGACAGTTAGGTTAGGGCAGGTAGGTATTCACCCCACCAGGAGTTCATGCTCCCAGCTTCCTCCTCACCTAAGACTCAGGAGTCCAGTCCCCTCAAGACCCAGGAGTCCAGGCCCCCAGCCCCCTCCTCCCTTAGACCTAGGCATCCAGGCTCCCAGCTTCTTCCTCCCTTAGATCTAGGAGTCCAGTCCCCACACCTTCAACATCTTCTCATCACCCTCAATCAGGAGGAGGAGAACAGGGATGTCAATTCCAGTCCCTGAGGAGAGAATAGAGCAGAGGGCTTGGACACCTGGGTCTTGGAGGGAACAAGCAGGATACCTCAGATCACCTCCCATCATCCTTTGGTAGGGATCGGAAAAAAACTCATTTCCCAGAAGTCCCTGGGGGCAAATGTGTCCTCTTCCTAATCCTCTGTCCTGAGGCTCATGGGAATTGTCATTTATTTGAGCACTTTGGGAAGGGGCCAGATTTTGAGGACCAGAATGCTCAACTTCAAAAGGGAGGAAGAAGGTAGAGGCCTGGACTCCTGGGTCCCAGATCAAGGCAGGCGTTATGACGTGAGTCAATCTTGTAATTGATTAACTGCCCAGGAGCCAGAATGGGTGAGAGTTCAAAGATAAAATGAAGGAAATAGCAATAGAAAGGACTATCCAAACACAATAAGGATATTTATCTATGCCCAATTGCAAAATCATATAAAGTGGTTTTATACTATTTCCATTAAAATAAGAAACAAGACAGCATTACTATTCTTCACACTCATCCTGGAGTTTTTAGTTAATGTAATAACTCAAAAAAAATGAAATCATGGGAATAAAAGCCAATGTTTTTTAAAAAGCTAGAAGAGACAAAGAGATCTACTTGAAGAAAATATGGTTTATATTCCCAGAAAATTGGAGACTCCAGTAAAAAGAAAAAAAAAAAAAAGATTAATAAAAGAATCTGGTAGGAGGATTAATATAAGAAAAATACAAAAAAACCAAAAATTTTCTCCAAAATAGTGATATGTATCTTATTCATGTTTTGCTAAAAAGTACAAAATACCTGGGAATAACTTAAGCTGGAAAGGTACGGTATCTTCAGAAGGAGATATATAAAGCTTATTTAAGGACAAAGCCTGAATAAATGGAAGAAGTGATATAGTGTCAGCCTGTCACAATTTAACACATCAATTCAGTGAAGTTTGGGGAGGAAGGAGGAGTTACAGGAAATTTGGAAGCGTTTTCCTTTTTCTTTCTTTTTTTTTGGAATGGAACAAACTAATTTTAAAGTTCATATGGAAGAATAAATAGAGAAGAGCCAAGACATTTTTGAGAAAAAACAGTGAGGGGGAGCTTTCCTTAAGTATTAAAAGTTAAAAGTATTAAAGTATTTCCATATATTAAAATGTCTTTATGATCTTATCAGTTGATGCAGAAGAGGCATTTGACAAAGTCCAACACCCATTCATGATAAAAACTCTCAGCAAAATAGGAATAGAAGAGAAATTCCTCAACATAATTAAGGGCATTTATACAAAGCAAACAGCCAACATCCTCCCAAATAAAATGTCTTTAAACTGCTGTAATCAAAACATAGTTTTGACACAGGAAAAAATAAATCAAGAAGTGGAAGAGAAAAAGATTCAGAAACAGGTTCAACATATAAATAAAGGGACTGAAAATACAATGGAAGTGGCATTTAAATATAGCTGGACAAGGATCATTTATTTATTAAATAGCCATGAAGAAAAATGGCTTTCCATCTGGAAGAAAAGAAATGTACACTGTCTACCTCATAATATGTGAAAGTCATTCCCAGGTGGACTAAAGATTAAAAATATAGAACTATAAGTTATTAAAAGAAGACTTAGGAGAATATTGTATAGCCTTGGAGTGGGAGGGACATTTCTAAGACAGAATACCAAAGGGCTATGAAAGAAACAACAGGCATATCTAACCTAACCACATAACAGTGATAGAATTTTTGTTTTTACAGCAATAGACACCACAACTAGTTTTTTAAATTTTTCAATACATATAATAGTCAAATGATTACTATCCACAGGATATGAGGGAGTCCTACAAAAAGATAAGAAATAACCCAGTTCTAAAATGTGCAAAGGATATGAACAGGCAATTAATAATTGAGGAAATCTGATTGGCCAACAAAATTAAATAGTACTTAGATAAATGCAACATCAAATTTAGAAGTGAGAAGTCATTTTTCACCCATCAGGTTGGCAAATTTTTGTAAAGCAAGAATATCCAGAGCTAGTTAGATTGGATGGAAAAGGATACTCTCACATATTCTTCATGGCAGTGAAAATTGCTGCATTTTTTCAGAAAGTTCTCTAGCACTATCTATTAAAACACACAACAATTTTACTTTGAGGGATCTATAAACACTGATATGTAAAGATGTCCATACAAAGATACTTATTCAGCATTGTTTGTAATGCCAAAAACTGGTATAACCTTAAGAATCCATGAATTGGGAAATTATTAAATAACTGACAGTACATCTATAACTAAATAATATTATGCAGCTATTAAAAGAATGAGTAAAATACAAAAGTTTTATTGTTGTTAGGTGCTATCGAGTCTGTTCTGACAGATAGCGACCTTATGTACACACAACAAAACACTGCCTGGTCCTGCACCATCCTCACAATCGTTGCCATGCTTGAGACCATTGTTGCAGCCACTGTGTCAATCCATCTCTTTTTTGCTGACCCTCTACTTTACCAAGCATGATGTCCTTCTCCAGGGACTGGTCCCTCCTGATAACATGTCCAATGTACATGAGACGAAGTCTCGACAATCTCCCTTCTAAGGAGGATTCTGGGTGTACTTCTTCGAAGACAGATTTGTTCATTCTTTTGGCAGTCCATGGTATGTTCAATATTCTTTGCCAACACCATTTTTCGTTGGTCTTCCTTATTCACTGTCCAGCTTTCCTATGCATATGAGGTGATTAAAAATACCATGACTTGGTCAGGTGCACCTTAGTCCTCAAAATGACATCTTTGCTTTTTAACACTTTAAAGAGGTCTTTTGCAGCAGATTTGCCCAATGGACATTGATTGTGGATCCAAATAGAATGAAATCCTTGACAACTCCAATCTTTTCTCCATTTATCATGATGTTGCTTATTGGTCCAGTTGTGAGTTTTTTTTTTTTGTTTTTTTTCTTTATGTTGTGGTGTAATCCATACTGAAGGCTATAGAATTAGATCTTCATCAGTAAGTCCTTCGAGTCTTCTTCACTTTCAGCAAGCAAGGTTGTGTCATCTGCATATTACAGGTTGTAATGAGTCTTCCTCCAATCCTGATGCCATGTTCTTCTTCATATAGTCCAGCTTCTCGGATTATTTGCTCAGCAAACAGATTGAAAAAGTATGGTGAAAGGATACAACCCTGATGCACATCTTTCCTGACTGTAAACCACACAGTATTCCCTTGTTCTGTTTGAATGTCTGCCTCTTTGTCTATGTACAGGTTCCACATGAGCACAATTAAGTGTTCTAGAATTCCCATTCTTCACAATGTTATCCATAATTTGTTATGATCTACCCAGTCGAATGCCTTTGCATAGTCAATAAAACACAGGTAACCATCTTTCTGGTATTCTCTGCTTTTAGCCAAGATTCGTCTGACATCAGCAATGATATCACTGGTTCCACGTCCTCTTCTGAATCCAGCTTGAACTGCTGGCAGTTCCCTGTTGATGTACTCCTGCAACCGTTTTTGAATTATCTTCAGCAAAATTTTACTTGTGTGTGATATTAATGATATTGTTGATAATTTCCACATTTTGTTGGATCACCTTTCTTTGGAATGAGTACAAATATGGATCTCTTCTAGTTGGTTGCCCAGGTAGCTGTCCTGCAAATTTCTTGGCATAGACCAGTGAGCACTTCCTGCATCACATCCATTTGTTCCAACATCTCAATTGCTGTTCCATCAATTCCTGGAGCCTTGTTTTTCACCAATGCCTTCAGTGCAGCTTGGACTTCTTCCTTCAATACCATCAGTTCCTGATCACATGCTACCTCCTGAAATGGTCGAACATCAACCAATTGTTTTTGGTATAGTGACTCTGTATTTCTTCCATCTTTTTTTGATGCTTCCTGCGTCATTCAATATTTTCCCCATAGAATCCTTCAGTATTGCAACTCGAGGGTCGAATTTTTTCTTCAGTTCTTTCAGCTTGAGAAATGCCGAGTGTGTTCTTCTTTTTTGGTATTCTAACTCCAGGTCTTTGCACATTTCATTATAATACTTACTTTTTCTTCTCAAACAGCCCCTTGAAATCTTCTGTTCAGCTTTTACTTCATCATTTCTTCCTTTTGCTTTAGCTACTCTATGTTCAAGAGCAAGTTTCAGAGTCTCTTCTGACATCCATTTTGGTCTGTTCTTTCTTTCCTGTCTTGTTAATGACCTCTTGCTTTCTTCGTGTATGATGTCCTTGATGTCATCCCACCACTCGTCTAGTCTTCAGTCATTTGTGTTCAGTGCATCAAATCTATTCTTGAGATAGTCTCTAAATTCGGGTGGGATATACTCAAGCTCATATTTTTGCTCTCACGGACTTTTTCTAATTTTTCTTCAGCTTCAACCTGAACTTGCATGTGAGCAATTAATTGTCTGTTCTGCAGTCGGCCCCTGGCCTTGTTCTGACTGATGATATTGAGCTTGTCTATCCTCTCTTTCCACAGATGTAGTCGATTTGATTCCTGTGTATTTCATCCAGTGAGGTCCACATGTATAGTCACCATTTATGTTGTTGACAAAAGGTATTTGCAATGAATAAGTCATTGGTCTTGCAAAATTCTATCATGGGATCTCCGGCGTCATTTCTATCACCAAGGCCATATTTTCCAACTACTGATCCTTCTTCGCTTCCAACTTTTGCATTTCAATCACCAGTAATTATCAATGCATCTTGACTGTATGTTTGATCAATTTCAGACTGCAGAAGTGTGGGATATATGCCATTTAAACATGGCTGCACTATTGACAACTGCAGCCCCCACAGGCCTCTGTGCTGTATAGGACATGTTGGAGACTTGTCAGCGATAAGAAAGAGATTAAGCACGACTTGTTTTCCCAAAGCTATTGCCCTGTTACTGATTGGCTTGTTTACCTGAATTCCTTCTCCCTTGCCCGAAACTTATTGTTACTCACCCTAAACCCATTGTTCTGTTCATTGCTTTACTGCTTGCTGTATTGACTATAAAATAAACTCCTGGGACTGAAGCGGGGGTCAACTCCTCAGAGTGACTCTCCTGGCCCCACTTCTCTGTAAGAGTTGTGGCATGGTTACTGTCTCCGCCTCTCGCTGCGACACAGAAGTTGATAAAAATCTTCAATTTCTTCATCTTTGGCCTTAGTTTGGACCAAACTAAACAAAACAAATGTTTGGACTTAGGGATATGGTCATGAGAAAAGTGTGATATGTATAGTAGTAAAAAAGAATGAGAGAAAGAAATACCCATATAGGTGGAAATATAATTACATAGGATTTATAAGCAAAGAGAAAGGTATGAAAGGATAAACTCCAAACTGTATAACACTGATTACTCCAGTAGGGGAGGGTGACTGGAGCTAAGAAGGAGAGACGATTAACTTTATATACCTTTGTATGATTTAATTTGTTCCAAAGAACGCATATTAAAGTTGCCATAATACCTTATATTGAGTGAAAGACATCAGTCTTAAAAGATTACATGCTGTATGATTCTACTTATATGACCTTCTAACAGATCAGTGGTTGCCAGGAAATTACGGATACAAAGAGGGTAACATAAGCGAATTCCTTTGTGGTAATGAACCTGTTCTGTATCCTAATTGTGGTGGTGGTTATAGGAATCCATAAAAACAAAAAACCAAACCCACTGCTGTCAAGTCAATTCTGATTCATAGTGACTGTCATGGATTGAATTATGTCCCCCAAAAAATGTCTGTGTCGATTTGGCTGGGCCATGATTCCTGGTATTGTGTGATTTTCTTGTATGTTGTAACTCCTGCATCTATGATGTTAATGAGGGAGGATGGGTGGCAGTTGTGTTAGTAAGGCAGGACTCAAATCTACAAGATTGGATGGTATCCTGAGGCAGTCTCTTGAGATATGAAAGAGATAAGTGAGCAGAGAGACAGGGGGACCTCATACCACCAAAAAGCAGTGCCAGGAGCAGAGCGTGTCCTTTGGACCCGGGGTCCCTGATCAGAGAAGCTCCTAGTCTGGGGGAACATTGATGAGAAGGCTGACGGAGAGCGAAAGCCTTTCCCTGGAGCTGATGCACTGAATTTGGACTTTTAGCCTACTTTACTGTGAAGAAATAAATTTCTCTTTGTTAAAGCCATCCACTTGTGGTATTTCTGTTATAGTAGCACTAGATGACTAAGACAGTGACTCTGCAGACAGAATAGAACTGCTCCATAGAGTTTCCAAGGAGCTGGTGGATTCAAACTGTTGACCTTTTGATTAGCAGCTGTAGCTGTTAACTGCTGCACCACCAGGGCTCCCAGGAATGCATACATGTGCTAAAATTAACAGAACTGTATACTAAAAAGAGTCAGTTTTACTGTATGAAAATTTAAACGTAAGATTCAAATTGCCAAAAAGCTAAACAAAGTTTAAGAATTATGTTAATCAGTTTTTGAATATAGAAAAAGTTTACAAAGAACCAGCTTTTGGTTTAGTTAATTTTCTGTGCATTTGTTTTTATTTTATTGATATCTGCTCTTGACTTTATTATTTCCTTGCTTCTGCTTTCCTTAGGTTTGATTTGTTGTTATTTCTAGTGTTACAAGTTGGAAGCTTAAATCGTTGATTGGCAGTCTTTCTTCTTTTCTAATATAGATGTGTTTAAAGCTATGAATTTCCCTCTAAGTATTGCTTTAGCTGCATCCCACAAGTACTCCTATGTCATATCAATATTATCATTCAGTTCAAAATATTTTCTAATTTCTTTTTTTTTTCCTTTGACTCATGGGTTATTTACAGACTACAATTCATGCAGTGATATGGGTGAATCTTGTAGACATAATGTTGAAATTAAGGAGCCATACTCAAAAACATAGTACGATTCTATTAATATGATATACAAAAGCAGTCAAAATTATTCTATGCTCATAGTGGTGATGGTTGCACAACGTGGTGAGTATAATTAATGCCACTGAATTGTACACTTAAAGATAGTTAAATGGTAATTTTGTCATGACATATATTTTACTATAATTTAAAAAAAAACTATGCTGTTAGAAGTTAGGATAGAGGTGACCCTTGCGTGAGGGTCTGAGAAGGCATCTAAGGGCAGGCTGGTAATATTCTGTTTGTTCATCTGGGTGCTGGTTGCATAGGTGGGTTCAGTTTGCAAAAATTCATCAAGCTGTCCCCTTTTTGTATATGCATATTAGATTTCAACATGAATATTTTTTAAAACACAGAAAATAATGAGAGAAGGAAACTGACCAAAGAAAATTTTCCTCCCGCCACAGCCCCCAGATTTTGACTGGGATCTTGATGCTCAACCCCAGAGGTCGTAGGAAAGAAAAAACCACTCACCTCCGACACCTGTCTTCTGCCGAGCAATGTACGACTCGAAATTCAAGCGGAAGCGGTTCTCGCCCCCCAGGCGGCCCTGTGTGCCGTCGTCCACAAGGAAGAAGGCAGAGTAGTTGTAGTCAAGGGGAAACTGGCCACTGTCCTTCTGGTCCCTGTCCTTGGGGTTGCTGCGCCACGGATACCTTGCAGGGAAGGAGCCCTGAGGGACAGATGGTCAGACTACGGTGTCTTTCAATCAAGGAGTACAGGCACCAGTCACTCCTCCCCCGGCACCCGAGTCTTGGCCCCCAGCCTTTCCTCCCTCAGACCTGGGAGTCCTGACCCCCGACCCTCCTTCCTCAGACCCAGGAGTCTGGGCCCCCAGCCACTCCTTCCTACCTCAGACCCTTGGTCCCACCTTGGAGTTGAGGAGGGCATCTCTGTTCCGGACCACGCCCCAGGGGGCCACGCCCATGGCTACCACCTTGCTGTCCCCAGTGCTGGCCGTCTGGTGGTCCCGCACTGCCACACCAACATGCCGGCCAATGCCCCTGTGCAGCCCACCGGTAACAATCCAGGCCCCTACAGAGAGATGGAGAGTGTGGTGGTGAGAAGCAGAGACGGATAAAGATGAAGGGAGAGAAATAGACTAAAACGAAGACAGATGCTGAGCCATGAGGGTGAGAGACAGCCTCCCAGAGGAGAGGGGGAGATGGCAGCCCTACAGGGCAGCTGGACAGCCCATGCACCCGGCCCCCAGTCACCTGTGCTTTGGGCAGCCCGCACCAGTCCGCGACGAAGCAGGTCCTGCAGCCAGGTCTGGAGGATGGGGGCCCCTGAGCCCCCCAGCACTGACACCACCAGGTTCGGAGGGGGGAAGCCCCATGTGCTCGTGACCAGATTATAGGCTGCCGCTGGATCCGTGCGGTCAGAGAGACGAAGGAACTGTGGACACACGGTGGGAGGAGACACAGGGAGAGAGAAACAGAGACCCAGAGAGAGAGGGGGACAGAGACCCAGAGAGAGTGGGGGACAGAGACCCAGAGTGAGGGGACAGAGACTCAGAGAGATGGGGATAGAGACCCAGAGAAAGGGGGACAGAGACCCAGAGAGAAAGGGACAGAGACTCAGAGACAGGGGACAGAGACCCAGAGACAGAGGGACAGAGACCCAGAGAGAGGAAGACAGGGACCCAGGAAGCAACATAGATAGGGACGGGCAAGTAAGGAGACACAGGGTTCAGCTGAGGCACCCCAGACCCAGCCCTGGGATCCCTGAAGCATATTAGCCCGCAGCCCCCCTTGACGACCTCGACCCTCCCAGACATGCAGCCTCACATTGCTGGCCTTGCGTCCCGAGCCCAGGAAATCCAGGTCCCCGAAGGCGTCAGTAGGCTTCTCGGTGGTGTGCGCATCACTATCCCAAACAGTCACCACCGCTCTCCCGAATGCATCCTCTACAGCCACTGACAGGTGTGCATTCCGGGGGCACCCACACTGGCACAGGGTCCCTCTGGGGGATGGGGAAGGGGGAGCATGAAGCCCAGGGGCATTACCCCCAACCTCAAGCATCCTGTAGAAGTGTCTAGATTTTGTAGAGGGGGCTGTCTACACTGATCCTGTTCTCCCAGAGACAGCCACATCCTATGCTGACCTTGGCATGACCCAGAGAGAGGGGGACAGTGGCCCAGATAGGGAGAAAGAGACTCAGAGGCGGGGGGACAGAGACCCAAAGAGGGAGACAGAGAACCAGAGAGAGAGGGGGACAGAGACCCAGAGAGAGGACAGAAACCCAGAGAGAGGGACAGACTCAAAGAGGGGGGACAGGAACCAGAGACTCACTTTGGGCAAGTGGCTACACCTGTTTGAGCCTAAATTTCCTCCTTAAATAAAGACGATAGCACGGTCTACTTTACAGGTTTATGAAGAGTCAATGAAATAACCACCCCCATCCATCATTTTGTTGTACTGTGGTGGCTTGTGTGTCTCTATGATGCTGGAAGCTATGCCACTGGTATTTCAAATGGAGCTTCCAGAGTAAGACAGACTAGGAAGAAAGACTTGGCGATCTACTTCTGAAGATCAGTCAATGAAAACAGTATGAATCACAACAGAACACTGGCCAATATAGTGCTGGAAGATGAACCTCCTAGGTTGGACGGCACTTTTAATATACAGTTACCACCACAATGGACTCGAGCATACCAACAATCATAAAGAAGGCTCAGGACCTGGCAACGTTTCATTCTGTTGTACATGCGGTTGCCATGAGTTGAAGCCGACTCAACAGAACTAACAACAATGAAATGAGCAATGTTTCCTGAAACGAGAACTGCATACCAGTTCCAGGCTGACAGCCAACTCTACATGATCTTCAGATAGCCTTAACTAATCTTGAATTACACAGTGAGAAAGTCATTCCTTTTTCAGGTCTCCTGATTACGTCAAGGAGAGACACTCAGCCGAGTTCTAGAATATCTGTAATGCGTCTCCCTTTCTACTCTTCCTTTTGAACAGAGAAAAGTGGGCTTTGGGCTCAGAAAAATAGGCTAGGTAGTAAATACCTTTATTTGGTTTTCATCATATTTGTCTTTAGTGATTTGTTTCTTTATCTTTGTGGTGAACGGAATAAATTTTCCATTCACGGTAAACATATAACACTATTTTTTCCCTAAATAACTGTACAAGTGTCCCTTGATATCTAAATATGGTTGGTATCTGAGTTTCAAAGAACAAGTAATGAGGGTTTGGGGCATGAGAGGTTCATTGGAAAATTTCTTCTAAATCTCTTTGGTCCCTCAGACTTACTGATCTGACAGAGACTGGAGGAACACCAGAAACTAGCCCCCGGACACTCTGCTGACCAAGAACTGAAACCATTCCTGAAGCCCACTTTTCAGACAAAGATTAGACAGGCCTATAAAATAAAAAATAATAGCTGTGATCTTGTGGAAGCAGATCACCAGGCCCTTCTCCTGCAGCACCACTGGGTGGATTCAAACCACCAGCCTTTCATTTAGCAGCTACACATGTTAACCATTTGTGGCACCCAGGGACTCCCCATCTCCAGCTGGTACTTCTAAAATCCTAGATCCCCAGATCTTTCCCTGCATTTCAGACTGGAGTCTTCACACGTCACTGGATCCTCCCAAGTCCCTCATATACATGATGTTCCACACTGTGCTCAGCAGCAATTCCCAAGCCTGCTCCTTCTCTTGGGTTCCCCATCTCGGGGGGGACCCACTGTCTCCCCAGTCACTAGACCTCATGTCCAGGATCCATCCTTGCCCCCTCCCCTCTCACTCCCCACATCCATCAGTCCCTGTCATGAATTGAATTGTATCCCCCCAAAATATGTGTCAACTCAGCTAGGCCATGATTCTTAGTACTGTGGAATTGTCCTCCATTTTTGTCATATTGTATAATTATGTGTTGTAAATCCTAAACCTCTATGTGTTAATGAAGCGAGATTAGTGTAGGGTATGTCTGAGTCAAGTCACAGCCTTACTCAAGTCACACCCTTACTCAAGTCATGCCCTTGCTTGAGTCACATCTTTTATCTTACAAGAGATAAAAGGAGAGAGAGACAAGCTGGGAGGAGAGGGACCTCACTACCACCAAGAAAGAAGAGCCAGGAGCGGAGCACATCATTTTGACCCAGGGTCCCTGCACTGAAAACCTCCTAGACCCAGGGAAAGCCTGATGCCAAGACACATGGAGATCTCCAAGGAACACCAGGCCTACAGATGCTGAAAGGAGATAAGGATCTTCCCCCAGAGCCGACAGAGAGAGAGACTTCCCCTAGAGCTGGCACCCTGAATTCAGACTTCTGGCCTCCTAAACTTTGAGAATAAATTTCTGTTTGTTAAAGTCATCCACTTGTGGTATTTCGGTTATAGCACCATTGGATAACTAAGACACTCCCCAAGTCCCATCCTCCTGCCCCCTGAATCTCTGCCTTGTCCCCTTCTCTCTATCCCCACAGTCCTGGCCTGGCTCAGGCGTCTTCCCCTCCTACCTGGATCCTGGCCCCGGCCAAACTCCTATTCATCCTCACACAGCCCCAGAGGGTCCTCCCACACCCAGAGATGACCTGCGCCATCTATGACTCCCCAGCACCCCAAGACCAGGTCCAAGCTCCTCAGGGAGGTGTTCAAGGCCCTGCATGGGTGGCCCCACCCTCCCCTGAAGCCTCCTCTCTCAGCAATGCTCCTTGCACCCTGAACTTTGTTCCTCTTTTAAACAACATCACATTGTCATTCAGGGGGGACTTTGCACATGCTGCTCCCTGGAATCACTTTCCACGCTTCTCTCTCCACCTCACCTTCAGCTGCCAAATGCCAAGTCATCCTTCAAATGTCACCTCACTGTCCTCTCTTCCAGAAACCACTAGTGATACCTGTGTCCCTTCCTGTCTTAGCCAGATGCCTCCTCTCAGCTCCCACAGGGCCCACTGGTATCTCCACTGCAGCTTCCATCTCCTTGTCTTACAGTCACCCTCTCTCTTGATATGTCTGCCTCCTCCTCAGAACAGCGGTTCCCACACTTCTCTGACCATACCTCCCCTGTCAGTAAAAAGTGTTAGAGCGCTCACCCCCATTAGAAGGAGCCCTGGTGGTTCAATGGTTAAATGCTTGGCTGCTAACCAAAAGGTTGATGGTTCAAACCCACCCTGCGGCTCCAAGAAAGAAAGATCTGGTGATCTGCTTCCATAAAGATTACAGCCTAGGAAACCCAATGGGGCAGTTCTACTTTGTCACATGGGGTCACTATGAGTCGGAATCAACTCTGTGGTCCTCAACAACAACACCCCCAATAAATGGATGCTTATTTATACATAATTTGCAAGCCGAACTGCCCTAGGAGTTCCTGGGTGGTGCAAATAGTTAGGTGCTTGGCTGCTAGCCAAAAAGTTAGAGGTTCCAGTCCACCCAGGTGCCCTGAAAGAAAGACCTGGCAGTCTACTTCTGAAAAATCAGTCATCAAAAACCCTACGGAGCAGTTCTACTTTGACACACATGGGGTTGCCATAGTAAGAACTGACTCGAAACTGGTTTGGCTTTTTGGTTTACTGCACTAATAGAATATGTTCATGATAAAATGCACACTAAGTTAGGAATAGGAGTTCTTGGGTGGTGCAAATGGTTAAGCACTCAACTACTAGCCAAAAGGTTGGCAGTTTGAACCCACTCAAAGGCACTTCAGAAGACAGGCCTGGTGATCACCTTCTGAAGGGTCACACACCCTTGAAAACTCTATGGAGCAGTTCTACTCTGCACACATGAAGTCGCCATGAGTCAGAGTTGACTAGACAGAAACTAACAAGAAGTTAGGAAGGTTGACATTTTCCACACCCCAGAGACTGTCTTGAGAACAACCAGAAAGCCAGAGCCCACTTTAGAGACCATCAGCAAGGACGGAGGGTTCCCTACAGTGTCCTTGGCCCCAGCAAGCACCTGCACATGGTAATAATTGCTACCTCACATTGGGAACTGCAGCTATTTCCTGGCACTTACTATGCGTCCATCAGTGTTCTGGAAACTCTACATGCATTAGCTTGTTTAATTTTCACAATAACCCCGGGATGTAGGGCTTGTTTTTATGGCCAGACAACAGATGAGGCCCAGAGAGGAGAAGTGATTTGCCAAAGCCACACAGCACGTGGGTTCAAACCCGGGCAGGGCCTGCACTCCTGAAAATTATGCCCTCCTCCCTTGGAGTGCGAATGAAAGTTTCTTGAATGAATGAAACAGAGGCAGACAAAAGAGAAAGACACAAAGAGACAGAGACAGTCAGAAGAGACACAGGGAAGAACAAAAACAGTGGAGCCCTGGGCTTTTACACTGACCCTGAGCAGGCGAATTAAGGAATTGGGGGTGTCTACAGCCCTGGTGGTGCTGGTTAAGCGCCGTTGGTTAAGCACTGGGCTGCTAACAGAAAGTTTGGCAGTTGGAACCCACCAGCCGCTCCGGGGGAAAAAGACCCGGCAATCTGCTTCTGTAAAGATTACAGCCTGGGAAACCCTAAGCGGCAGTTGTACTCTGTCCTATAGGGTCGTTACCAGTCGGTATCTACTTGAGGGCAAAGGATTAGTAGCCCCAAGCCCTGGGGACGGGGGGCGGGGGGAGGGAAGCGCCTGCAGGGAACGCCTTTAGACATGTCTGCAGTGACAGGAATGGGGGAGGGGCGGAGCCGGAGGTGGGCGGGGCCAGAGGGCCGGAGACACTCCCGGGTCGATCTGGGGCGAACTCCTCACCCTGGATCTGTGAGGTCAGTGATGAACGTAGTGCAGGTCTTCTTCTTGAAGATCCTGGGGATCCAGCTCTGGGGATGGGAATAGCGGAAGGAGGAGGGGGACCCAGTTCAGTCCTCATGGGATAAGGGGTCACTCACCTCGCACCCTACCCCAGGATCCCAGCGACCTACTCCCCAGACCCAGGAGGCTCGGCCCCCAGGGCTCTCCTACTCTTTCCCAGAGACCCAGGAATCCGGGGCCCCCCGTTCCCCCCTCCGTCAGACCCAGAATAGGGGTCTCCAGCGCCCTCCTCTCCTCGGAAGCAAGAGGCCGGCCCCCCAGCTCCCTGCTCCATCACACCCGGGGGTCCCGCCGCAGTACCTGCTCCTTCTCCGGAACCACCATGCTGCTGCAGCTGCCGCAACTGAACAGCCCACCCGGCTCGCCACATTCCCTCTACCAACCCTCTTGGCAGACCCGCCCAGGGCAAACCGGATCGGCCACTTTCCAGCCCAGCCTTGGACTGGGTGAGGTCTAGCGGGCGGGGAGGCTGAGACACGTAGAACAGGAGGCGGGGAAAGGGCCAGGACCGAGACTGCAATACAGAGACGAGGAAGAGGGAGACAGAGACCCAGAGAGAAGGACAGACACCCAGGAGAGGGGGCAGAGACCCAGAAAGAGGGAGACAGAGACCTGGGGGGGGGCGGGTACAGAAACCCAGAGATAGGGGGTCAGAGACCCAGGGGCGGTGGGGGTGGGGTGGGGCAGAAACCCAGAGATAGGGGGTCAGAGACCCAGGGGCGGTGGGGGTGGGGTGGGGCAGAAACCCTTACAGAAACCCAGAGATAGGGGGTCAGAGACCCAGGGGCGGTGGGGGTGGGGTGGGGCAGAAACCCAGAGAAAGGGGGACAGAGACATAAAGAGAGGGTAGGACAGAGACCCAGAGAGAGGGGAACAGTAATAGGGGAGAGTCACACTGACCCAGAGAGGGGGAAAGACAAAGACTTGGGTAGGGGGCAGAGACTCAGAGTGACAGGGTGACAGAATCCTGGAGGAGTTGGGACAGAACAGAGACCACAAGAGAGGGGGTGACAGAAACCAAGAGAGTGAGAAGACAGAGACCCATAGAAAGGTGGAGCCCCAAAGAGAGAGGGCAATAGTGACAGTTGAGGAGGCGAGATTCTGATACTCAGAGAAAGGCAGGGCCACATGTCACCCTGCCTGCTCATTGACAGGGACAGCTGCCGCTCTGTAACCTGAGCCCCTGCCCCCTGCTATATTTATAGCCTGGGCCTGGCTGGTTCCCCTGCTCTCAGATCTGAGTTCCAGTGAGAGGAGGTCACGAGGATGTATGTTGGGGGCAGATCTCCTTTTCACCCCCTGCAGGGTTCTCCATATTGCACCTACTCTCTCACCAAAGCATCCCATTCCAGCTGGAAACACCCCATAACCCAGTCCTCAACCCTTCCTTTGCAGGTTCCCATCAGATATGTCCCTCCTGCCCTCCGAGGTACCCCAGGCTCCCCTACCTTGGCCAGCTACAAGTCTAGCCTTCATCTTTCCAGCTGCTAAACATGAGCTTACTGGCAGCCCAAAGTCAAATCCCTTGGCTCCCCTCCCCTGGCCAAGGAGACATCCCTCCACTGGCCCACCCACCCCCAGCTGGGAGGAAGAGGAGCAGGAGGGAGGTGTAGAAGGGGACTAACCCAGAATAACTCAGGGCTCAGAGTAAATTTAGCCACAGAGAGGGGAGGGGAGAGACCCTATTGGCTGGGGAGTGAGGAGGGAGGGCTGGGAGGGGCGTCAGGGAGCTCCGGAGACCTCAGTGGGGTGTCCAGAGCTGGGCAGAGAGGGCCAGAGGAAGGCAGAGACAGAGAGAGACAGAACGAACGGGAGACACAGAAAGAGAGACAGACCCTAAAGGGGAGAAGGACCCCAACATTCATCCAACAGCCACAGGGGTGGCTGGAGTTGGTGCTTGGAGAGCCTCTCCTGACCTTCTGTCCCCATGGGCCACCGTGGGTCATGGTTGCACACTTTCCTCTTCCGGGTGGCTGTGGCCAGTCTGCTCCTGCCCCCAGCCATGACCCAGCAGCTGAGAGGGGCCGGGCTGGGCCCCAGCAACTGGAACAACAACGCACGAGTCACCAGGCCCTTGGAGGACATGTCAGCCGAGGCTGGCCACCACTCCCACAGGCATGGAGGCCATCGAGTTGAGAATGAGGACATTTCCACAGAGAATGAGCATCATTTCTACAGCCACAGAAGCCACAGAGATGAGTACGAAGATGTCTCCAGTGAATATGGGCACCGAGTCCACGGCCACAGGTACCAAGGCCATGAGGTTGGGGATGAGAACATATCAGATGAAGACATCTTCACAGAGCATGTTCAGCAGGTCCATGGGCACAGAGGTCATGGGAATGAAGACATGGATGATTCTGCTGAGCATGAGTACCACGCTCCCCGCCACAGCAGCCATAGCCATCAAGATGAGGATGAAGATGAGGTTGCCTTCAGTGAACACCACCCTCATATCCTCAGGCATGTCCATCATGGAAAAGAAGAGGATGATGAAGATGATGATGATAATGATGAGTATGGGCACCAGGCCCACAGGCACCAAGGCCACAGGAATGAAGAGAAAGGGGATGTCTCAGATGAACACCGCCACCATGACCCCAGCCATGGGCATCAAGGCTACAGAGAAGAAGATGATGATATCTCCATTGAGAATGAGCACCAGGTCCATGGGCACCAAAGCAAAGGCAATGAAGATGATGAGGATAACTCAGATGAACACCACCATCATGTTGTCAGCCACAAGCACCAAGACCACAGAGTAGAAAATGATGATGAAGATGAGGATGATGAGGATGTCTTCACTGAGCATGGGCACCAGGCCCACAGGCTCCGAGGTCATAGAAATGAAGACGATGAGGATGTCTCATATAAACACCACCACCATGTTGCCAGCCACAAGCACCGAGGCCATGAAGAAGAAGAAGATGATGATGATGATGATAATGATGATGAGTATGGACATCAGGCCCATAGGCTCCAAGGTCACAGGAACAAAGACGATGAGAATGTGTCAGATGAGCATCACCACTATGTTGCCAGCCACAAGCACCGAGGCCACAGAGACAAGGAAGATGAGGATGTGTCCACTGAACACTGGCACCAGGTTCCAAGACATGCCTACCCTGGCCTTGGAGATGAGGAGGAAGAGGAAGAAGAGACGGAGGCGATCACAGTTAAGTTCAGCCACCATGTTCCAAGCCATCAACCCCAAGGCCACAAGAGTGTCAAGGAGGAAGACTTAGCTGATGAGTATAAAAAAGCAGTCCCTGGCCATCACCCCCACAGAGTCCCCAGAGAGAAAGAAGACATCTCTGCCGAGCTTGGCCATCAGGCTCCCAGCCACAGACAACAAGGCCACAGAGATCAAGGGACTGGCCATGGTCACAGAGGGTCCATCAAAGAGGAGCTTAACTACCAGCCCCCAGAACACACAGGGGTCAAGGATAGAAGCCATTTAAGGAAGGGAGATTCTGAGGAGGAAGAGGAAGAGGACAAGGAAGAAGACCACAGTTCCCATAAAGATGATGAAGGTTCAGAGCAAGAAAAGGAAGGTGCCTGCCATGGCAGCCCGGACAAGGAGGATGAGGAGGACGAGGAGGAAGGCCATGGCCTCAGCCTGAGCGAGGAGGAGGAAGAGGAAGAAAAGAGGGAAGAGAAAGCTGAGGTTTGGGTCCCACTGAGCCAAGACCACCAGGAAGAGGAAGAAGAGGAGGAAGAGGGGCTGGAGGAAGATGAGCTTCCCTTCACCATCATTCCCAACCCACTGGCCAGTAGGGAGGTGGCTGGAGGTGCTTCCAGTGAAGAGGAGAGTGATGAGGACACAGGTAAGTGGCCTGACCAGGTAGGGGTGAGGAAGAGCTGGGTCAACCTGGGTCACCACTGCCCTCCTGTCCCCACAGGTCCACAAGATGTCCAGGAATTCAGGAACTACCAGCCAGGGTCCCTGTGTGGCTACTGCTCCTTCTGCAAGGTATATTCCCAGCCCAGATCAACCACCAAGCTGTCCCTAGAATTTGTTCCAGGGGCCCTGGGGTGTCATGGGACGACTCTGAGCAAGGGAGGGCAGGATCACTTGTGGATGAAGGAAGACACTTCTGGGGCCACATGGGAGACAGACTGGAGGCCAGCAGGCTGGGGTGATGGTCCAGCTACAGCTGGGGCTGTGAGGACTTAGAGGAGGGTTCTTGGCAAAGACAGCCAGGGGCAGGAGGAACAGACTGGGGATCGACAGGCTGAGAGACGAAGAGGAGGGAAGAGGGAGACCAGCATCCACAGGTTCTACCCAGTGATTGGGGGATGTGGGGTCATCCCTAGGTAGGGAATCCGGAGGAGGAACGGGTTTGGGGGGATGACTGTGAGCTCAGTGTCGGAGGTAATGAGGGTGAGGGGGTCTGAGGAACTGTCCAGTGGGCAGGGGTGGGCTGGTGGCTGTCGCCACATGGGGTTAGGGTTTCTAACCAGGATCTTCCTGTCCCAGCGATGCACTGAATGTGAGAACTGTCACTGCGACGAGGAGAACATGCGCGAGCACTGTGACCAGTGCCAGGTGAGACCACCCACTCAAGGCTCCACCCAGGCCTCAGGGTGGCCCCAGTCCTAGATCATGAACTCTGACCCCAAACTGACCTAAACTCTTGCTCTTGATGCCAGCTTGACTCCACACCCAATCCTGAGCATGAGTCAGATTTTGACCTTGACCCCCACTCCGTCCTGACTCCGTTCCTGACCACGCCCTAAAAACCAAAAAAAACCCGTTGCTATCCGGTCGATTACGACTCATAGCGACCCTATGACAGAGTAGAACTGCCCCATAGGGTTTCCAAGGAGCACTTGGTGGATTGAACTGCCGACCTTTTGGTTAGCAGCCATAGCTCTTAACCACTATCGCTCACTATTTCTCCCCATTCCCCCAGCACTGCCAGTTCTGCTACCTCTGCCCTCTGGTCTGCGAAACTGTCTGCACTCCAGGTGAGCGTGGGCGGGGCCCAGGAGAAACCCAAGCTCTGGTGGGGGCGGGGCTAGGTGGGAAGGCGTGGCCAAGACTGTGCGCCTGTGGGTGGGGCGGGGGTGAACCCGGAGAGGTGGGGCCTGGACGGAAGGAACGGTGGACCGGACTTGCTACCACCAAGGTGAAAGGAATGGGTGGAGGGCTGAATAGCCGAGCCAAAGCTAGTAGAATTCGAAGGGACGGGGCTACTGGAGAACAGGACCGCCCAGAGCAAGGAGAAAGGAGCGGGGGCTTTAAAGGAGTCCCAGTGGGATTTTAGCTTGGGGGACGAATTAGAAAAAAGGTACAGAGCAAGTCCTAAGCCCAGACCTAGTGAAAAGTGACCCCCTGATTTCGCCCTTGGAGTACCCCAAAAGCCTCTTTACTCTCTTGTCTCCCGCAGGAAGCTACGTCGACTATTTCTCCTCGTCCTTGTACCAGTAAGTGTGTGAAGGGGTGAAGTTTAAGGGCCTTTTTCACAGGGGACTGAGTCTGAACGTCCGGAAATGCTGTCCTGCTATGCGTTAGCGGACGCCCTAGGACTGTTATTTCCCCGTCCTTGAAATGGGTGGGCTAACGGTCTCTAAGCGTCCTAGGGTTAGCTTTGGACACTTTCGGCTTATCTAAGCTCTGTGTCCTCCGTCTAGAGCCCTGACCAACGTGCTGGAAACTCTGGAACCCTGACCCTGGAGTAGACGTACCTCCCCGGCCCAACAAACCCTTTCCAGGGCCATATTTATTTCTCTGAATAAACGTGCTCCCCGAAACCTGCCAGGTGTGGGGTTTGGATTCTCAAGACATCAGGGAACGCTGGTAGGGACTGGGGACCTGGATTCATGGGTCTGAGGAAGGAGGAGCCTGGTGGCCAAGACTAATGGGTCCTCAGGGTGATTGGGTTGGTTTCTTAATTGTCCTCCCAAATAAATCAGTCAACACGGGGGCTTTTTGAAACAGTTCTCTTTACCCGTGATCACTGAGTGACGCCTGGGGCAAGGAGACCGACCGAGGGTCGAGGATGAGGGCTCCCCCACTGGTCCCCCCACCCCACGCCACGTCGCCCAGTGGCATCTTGGAAAGAGGATTCTCCCATGCAAACCCCGGAGCCGGAGGGGAACGGGGAACGCAGGTCTGCGCCCCCTTCCCCCAGGGCAGGGACACGGCCACAGCACGGGGGACTGGGGGGCCCCGGGAACACGAGACACGGGGTAGGGAGACAGAACCCAGCCCGTAGCTGACCCTGGGGCGCGGCGACTGGACGCGGCAGGGCAAGGTCGAGTGGCACAGGGGGCGAGGCTTGTAGCAGCGAGTCCCCCCTCCCCTCCTTTCGGACGAAGAAGGAAGACTTGGGCCCCGCAACAGGGGAGGAAAAAAGGGAAGCGGGCAGCCTCTCCTCGCATGCGGCCCGGTGGGGAAGCCCCGCCCCCTTCCCGGGGGAAAGGGCACCAGTCTCCCATTGGAAATGATCAATAAATTACAAAGCAGAACAAAGGGAGGTGGAAATTTGAGGCGGGATTTCTTCCCGCCCTCTTCCTTCCCCCCCCCCTCAGTCCAGTTCATGTGGTTTGGTCCAGGCCCAGTCCATTTGTGAGGCGGGGAAGCGCATCCCCCGCTTGTCTGTACAGATGGTCCGGTCCGCGGCGCGCGCTCCCCCGCCCGCTCTCCCAGGCGAGACCATACTCTGGGCCGGAGGGGGAACGGCCCAGCCTGTGGAAGGTTCTTCCATCCGAGTGAGGTCACCTGCATTGACGCCGAGCAGTGCGTGGAGCAGTGAAGATCCACTGTGCCGCCCCACACCCCCAAAGTTGCCCAGTACAGTCCTCACCTGGAGGCCTACACTAGCAGGAATAGGTCCGGACGGAGACACCGTCTGCCCGGGAACTCCCAGAAGTCTGGCCTAGAGGGAGAGCGAGCAGCGGTTCAGCCTGGAACACCTTCTCCCGAGTCCCTCCCCAGGGTTTCTCTTCCAGGTTCTTGCCTCCATCCCAGGAGTCACCCCTTGGATTTCCCTAACGATGGGCAGTCCACGACCACCGGCTCCACGCCAGTTTCCCTCCATCTCCCTCATCCATGAATTCATCCAAAGTGCCCAGGTTGCACTGGGCGAGCTCATTTCCCACCCTGGGAAGGGGTTGAGTCTTGAATACTGGAGCAGTCCATTTGTCTGGGTGGGGGAGCAGGACTAGGCCATTTCAGAACCTGGAGAGGGAGGCTTCTGGAATGTTGGATTGATCCATTTCCCAGTCTGGGAGAGGGAAGGGGTAGAGGGGCTGTCTCATTTGGGAGTCGCCCCACCTTCTGGCTGCAACTTGCGAAGAGGGAGCCCTGGCGAGCCTAGGGCCCCCGCTGCGGCCGAACGGAAGTTGGGGGGCAACATCTCAGCTGAGTCGGGGGTTACGCCTCGGAGATCCTTCTCTCGGAACATCTTCCGCCAAGATGGGGAGCGGCTGAAGGACTTGGAGCTATCCTAGGTACAGGGGCGGGGCAGCTGGTGAGGGAACTGGACCTGGTTCTGGCTCCGCCCCTCCCTTTGGCTCCGCCCCTTCCGGTCTTGCTTATCCCTTAACCCGCCCCTCTCCTTATCCCTGCCCCTCCTGGCCCCGCCCCCGAACATGACTCGGCCAATCAAGCCCCACTTCAGCTCCTGCGAAGCCTCCTCAGCCGCGGCCACACCCACCTCGTCCAGCCGCCTGTCTGTGCCCAAGGAGATGAGGTTGCTGAATTCTTTCTCCAAGAGCTGTCGGGCCTGGAGCGGGAGATGAGACAGGGGTTAGAGGGCACAGTCTATGAGACGGGGATGCCCAGTATGCCCCAGCGGCAGCTCACCTGCGCATTCTGCGTCGGAATTTGCAGAAGCAAGGCCAGGTCGGAGTAGTCGAAGGTCTCGTCCAGGGCGAGCAGTGCCCCATGCACCCCGCTCTCCGTGAGGTTCGTGGCAAATTCCTTCAGGCCCAGCCCGGACACCCAACCCATGACCCGCTCGTTGGACCACACCATCACGTCTGGGAAGGGAAGGGACCCTCAGCCGGCGTCCCTCCCGTGGCCAGGTCAGGTGGTACCTCAAGCTCTGTCTCTGCTTTCCTAGCCACGCCCCCTCTGCTGGCCCCACCCTTCACTTGTAGTGGGGCCCTTCCCAGGCCTCCCTCCTCACCCCTAACATACCTCGCCTCAAACCCCTTCCCAAACCCTTTTTCCAGGCTCCCAGCAGGACACTTACACTCTTCTACTTACCTCGAATCTGAGTCTGACTCTCCTCCCGCCTCCGCTCCAGGTCCTTCCGGTCATAGTTGAGCCGTTTCAGGCACATAATCCCATAATGCAGACTCACCCTGAGCAGCAGGGGAAGTGCAGTCACAGAGGGGCCTTCACAACCCCACTGGCTGTCTCTCCTATTGGGCCCTCACCCATTGGCTGTGGTCTTCTGGGAGAGGTTGGGGAGTTCTTCCATTGGGTCAGTTCTATTGACTGTTGACCCTCCCAGGAGGTAGGGCATTTCCAACAAGCAGTTCCTACTGGCTAACCTGGAGGGGGTTTGGGGTCAATTAGCCAAGCTCTCTCAGAGTGTGAACTTTTCCTAATGGATCATCCTTATTGGTGTTAGGGGAACAGGAGACAGGATTTCCTGAGAACCCAGGCTAAAAGGGCCAAAGATAATCCAAGGAATTTCCCATCCATCAGATTCATAGGCCAAAGACTCTCTACGGGTGGGGCTTCCCCCTGGGCTATTCCCATTGGTCAGGCAGCCCCCACCTGTGGAAGCTGTCCACCATCTTGAGTTGGCCCCGGAGCTCCTTCTTGTTAAGATGATCTAGCATGCGGGCATCCACCAGTGACTCCATGAAGTAGCTGCGATACTGGGGCAGCCCCAGGCTGGGCAGCCAGTCGTTTCCCACCCACTCGTGGTTCATGTCGCCATATGCCAGGATCTGGGGCCATGGGCAGGTGAGGAGGGAGTCAGACCCCATGTATGCATGAAAGGGGTACAGTCCAACCACCCCCAATCCAAGGTTCTTTCCCCACCCCATAGCAGGACCATGACCAATCTCTGCTTAGGACAATGAACCAATCCAAAGTTGTCCCCTAGCCCTTCATAATGACTGACTATTTTGGCTACTCAAAGCGTGGTCCTTGGATCCACCATTTCACCATCACCTGTGAACTTGCTGGGATTGCAGAATCTCTGGCCTTATCCCAGACTTACGGAATAAAAATCTGCATTTCCAAAAGATCTCCAGGTGATTTGAACTGTACATTAAAGTTTGAGAAACACTGGCCTAGCATTGTCCTGGCTTAGGATGACGGATCAGTCCAACATCGCTACTCCCCAGAGTCAAGACAAAGGATTCTTCCAACTTAACTCTCCACACAACAAAGGTTAAGTGATCCGTCCATCACTTGCAATGTCCTGAAAATACTAGTTTAATGCTATATCCTAGGACAATATTCTGGAACCCAAAGCCCTTCACTCCCTTTAGGGTAAGGAGATAATCCACTTCTCCCTATGGCTCAAAACAAAGACCACAGTCCAACATAGTTCCTCCACCTCAGGTGAGTTCATGCCTCCGACTTCATCAGAACGAAGTGTGGCTCCTCCTCTCCAACTTCTCAGCCTAAAGTGCCCCAACCCCCTTTGCCTTGGACTTTGGAACAGAGACCCATTTCCCTTCAACCATAAAGAAAACCGGTTACTCAGCGTCTCCCTCTAGTGACAGAAGTGGAGCAGCACCTAGAGCCCCGCCTCCCGCGATAATGAATGGTCCGTGCACTAGGCTAACAATGGAACAGTCCGGCCTTACACACACCCACCCACCCACCCACTCTGTCTCTCAAACACACACGCACACGCACACGCACACACACGCACACACACACACACACACACGCGAGCTACAATGAAACAGTCCAGAGCAGAGCCGCAGCCCCCCCAGCAGGGATGATGGAATGTTCCTGCGAGGGTAGGGGCGAGGATCGGAGAAGGAGAGGCGTCCATGCAGCGTGCACAACCTGTTCATGCGCCCACGCCCGCCCCGCGCCCCCTACCTGCTCCCAGCTGATCTCCTTGGTCTCCTGACCCGTTAGTGGGAAGAGGGGAGAGAAGGGTGGGTTACGGGGCAGGCAGAGGAGGGTGGGAGGGACAGACGGCAGACAGCTACAGACTCGGTCTCCGCCCCCACCCCCAGGGAAGGTTAGTACCATCCCCAGTGTAGCCGGCAGGGGGCACTCACAGGCTTGGTCGTGGCGGTGAGCGACTCCATCTCCTCGTGAGTCATCCACACGTTTCCTGTGGACTGAGGGGCAGGGGATGTTACTGAGGGTGGGAGGGGGGGGTTCCTGGATTAGGAAAGAGGAGAGAGGTCGTGCCCCTGGAGACCCCAGGCCATGAACATTCATCCTATCTGCTCTAACTCAGAAAGGGCCGTCACTGCTCACCAGTGACAGAAAGAAAAGGAATTGTTTAGCACCTACTGTGTACCAGGCGGAGCCCTGGTGGTGCAGTGCTGAAGAGTTTGGCAGCTAACCAAAAGGTCAGCAGTTCGAATCCACTAGCCGCTCCTTGGAAACCCCATGGGGCTGTTCTATTCTGTCCTATAGGGTCACTAGGAGTCGGAATTGACTCCACGGCAACAGGTTTGGTTTTTTTCGTTTTGGTGTACCAGGCACACAAGAGCACGGGCTTGGGGGTTGGACAAATTCAAGGCTGAATTTGGAGAAATTTGAATATAGACTGAGTAATAGATGAAGTTAACAATAACGTTTATGTTCTTAGGTGTGACGACAGAGTGGTGGCTATGTGGGAGAATGTTATTTTTAGAAGATGCCTGCTGGGGTAATTTAGGGGGCTAACCTGTCGTGGCTGAAAGCAGAGAATACCAGAAGCGTGTTTACCTGTGTTTTATTAACTTTGCAAAGACATTTGACTGTGGATCATAACAAATTATGGATAACATTGTGAAGAATGGGAATTCTAGAACACTTAATTGTGCTCATGAGGAACCTGTACATAGATCAAGAGACAGTTGTTCGAACAGAACAAGGGGATACTTCATGGTTTAAAGTCAGGAAAAGTGTGCGTCAGGGTTGTATCCTTTCACCGTATTTATTCAGTCTGTATATTGAGCAAATAATCCGAGAAGCTGGACTATATGAAGAAGAACGGGGCATCAGGATTGGAGGAAGACTCATTAACAACCTGCGTTAGGCAGATGACACAACCTTGCTTGCTGAAAGTGAAGAGGACTTGGAGCACTTACTGATGAAGATCAAAGACCACAGCCTTCAGTATGGATTACACCTCAACAAAAAGAAAACAAAAATCCACACAACTGGACCAATAAGCAACATCATGATAAATGGAGAAAAGACTGAAGTTGTCAAGGATTTCATTCTGATTAGATTCGCAATCAACACCCATGGAAGCAGCAGTCAAGAAATCAAGACACATTGCATTGGGCAAAATCTGATACAAAAGACCTCTTTAAAGTGTTAAAAAGCAAAGATGTGGGTGTGCGTGTGCCTGACCCAAGCCATGGTGTTTTCAGTAGCCTCATATGCATGCAAAAGCTGGACAATATATAAGGAAGACCAGAGAAGAATTGACACCTTTGAATTGTGGTGTTGGGGAAAAATATTGAATATATAATGGACTGCCAGAAGAACGAACAAATCTGTCTTGGAAGAAGTACAACCAGAATGCTCCTCAGAAGCAAGGATGGCCAGATTAAGTCTCATATACTTTGGACATGTTATGAGGAGTGATCAGTCCCTGGAGAAGGACATCATGCTTGGTAAAGTAGAGGGTCAACGAAAAAGAGGAAGACTCACAACAAGATGGATTGACACAGTGGCTGAAACAACGCGCTCAAGCATAACAACTGTGAGGATGGCGCAGGACCAGGCAGTGTTTTGTTCTGTTGTACATATGGTCGCTATGAGTTGAAACCAACTCGATGGCACCTAACAACAACAACAATCTGTCATGATGTCTACAAATTACTTTCAAGTGCTTCAGATACACACCAAAAACTAACCAGTTGCCGTCAGTCAGTTTCGACTCATAGTGACCCCATGTGTTGCTCCATAGGGTTCTCAAGGCCCCTCAGACACACACATAAACAGCAAGTATGGCAAAAGATTAACAACTGCCGAATCAGTTGATGGGTACATATAATTTAGGAGTCCCTGGGTTGTGCAAATGGGTAACTCGCTTGGCAGCTCACCATAAGATTGGAAGTTCGAGTCCACCCAGAGGTGCCTCAGAAGAAAGGCCTTGTGATCTACTTCCAAAAAATCAGCCATTGAAAACCCTATGAAGCACAGTTCTACTCTGTAACACATGGGGAGGCCATGAGTTGGAATGGACCGATGGCAACTAGTTTTTTTTTTACACATAAGTTTCTGTAGGTTTGAATTTTCTTTTAATCAAGAGTTGGAGCCAAAGGATAAAATATTTAAAAAAAAAAAAAAAAAGAAACCAAATGCTATTGGAAAAAATTAAGATGGTGTTGATGCGCTGGGGAAAGGGGGAGGGAAGCGGATGACTAGTTTAGCTGATGAGTTAGTGAAGGCCTCTTGGAGGTGGTGACATTTGAGCTGAAACCCCAAGGATTAGAAGGAGCCAGCCATTGGGAAAACAGGGGAAGGAGTGTCTCAAGCAAAGGGAATAGCAAGTGTGGAGGCCCTGAGGCAAGGCGCAAAAGGTGATGAGTTGGCACAAAAGGTGGTGTGTTGGAGGAACTGGTTTTTACTCTGAGATGGGGGCACAGGAGTGAGCCAAAGTGATTTTTGCAATCAGGAACATAGCCTGGGGACTGAGAGTAGAGGGGAGGCCCCAGCAGTAACCCAGGTGAAAGCTCACTGAGGACAGGGCTGATGGGACAGGGGCTGGAGTGAGCAAGCTCAAGATTCGCCAGTCTGAGGACGAGAGGAGGGGCCTAAACAGCGAGGGCTGGGGTTGGCCTCTGGGTGCTCACCGTGCGGGAGGAGGCGGGAGCTGAGGGCGAGGTGAGCGAGACCATCTCCTGTATGGCCAGGCGCAGTTTGAGCCGGTGCAGTGGGTTGCTGATGCCGATCTCCCGTTGGATCTCTGTATCCGACAAGTTGGCCATGATGGCACCACTCTTGACGTTAGCCCGACAGGCAGCCACATACCACGCAGGCATGCCTACCCACAGCTGGACCACAGGGAGGAGAGGGAGACAAAGACCGACAGAGAGGCAGATAGAGGCAGATACGCAGACAGACACAGGAGGGAGAGACAGACAAGGTGGGGAGAGAAGAGGCGGGGGGTGGGTAGACAGATAGACGACGGGGAGAGCCAGTGTAGAAAAAGGGAGACGTGGGAAAGTTAGCAACGAGAAGAAGCAGAGATAGGGCAAGACAAAGAGACACGGGAGAGTCAGAGAGAGGCATAGTAAGACAGGGAGAGACAGAGAATGCCAGAGACAGAGGGAAAAGAGAAGGGTGGGGAGAGACAGAAAGGGGAGGGGCAGAGAGACACACAGAGAGGAGAGACAGAGATGGGGGAGGGAAAGGAGCAAAAGACATGGGGAGAGAGACATGGAAAGGAAGACCGGAGAGATGGAAAGAAATATGGGGAAAGATAAAGACACAATCAGAGATGGGGAGACATGCAGAAAAACAGAGACAGAAAAACTCACCGAGAGAGAGTGAGACATGGGAAGACACAAAGACACAGTCAGAGACAACAGGAGACCAGGGACCAAAGTGGGCATAGCCAGAGGAGCAGGGAATGAGTGTGGGCATGGGGGTGGGGGTGGGGAACAGTAGAAAGAAGCTATTTAGATCAACAGAAAGTCTGACCACTCCCATGTCCTACCCCCCACCTCTGGGCTAGGAGGATAGTACTGGGTTGACCAGGGCAGCCCCTATAGGTGGCACTGTCAGAAGAGTTGGGGATCAAGAGGGCTTTTCTGGGCCCCAGTACCTCCAGCCAGGAGACTACAGTGGGCCCGTCCCAGGCAGCAAAGGGCAGGCCCTGGCGGCAGGCCTCTTCCAGGAGTTCATGCCTGGAGTTGGAGAAGGAGGAAGGCAAGATCTATTAGGGGTGGAGACCCCCAGCCCTCTTGGATATCCCCCTTCCCCACACCCCCATTTTTATGAATGTAGAAAATATAGATGGTTAAAAAAAACAACAAAGAAAAACTCTACAAGTTCCCAGGTACTTAGGCAAACAAGTTCAAGATCTTAGACATCCCCTCCCAGCATTTTATTATCATTTATGTCCACACACCCATACACACAAATATACACACACATGGACACACTCACAAACACACACACACACACATACTTCCTCTTGTTTCTTCGGTCCTTGTCTCCTGGGCCTGTCAGCTTGGCTAGCCCTAGAGGGTCAGTGGCCAGGGTCTCATCTGAGGGTGTGCCAGCTGGAGGTAGGGAGAGGTCAAAATTTGGAGAATTCAAGAAGGAAGCAGAATGTTTCATGCTAGGGATGATGAGGAGGATTCCAGGAAGGCAGAGACCCCCATGGGAGTAGTGAGTGAGGCCATGTCAAAGGAGTGATAAAGCCAAACAAGGGAAAGACTCATCTCCCCTGACAATGAAATGGAGAACCTCCCAAAAGTAGGGCTCTCTTCCCTGGGCTGGCCGTGGGGAGGTGGCAGTGGTGTGCTGGTAAATGTTTAACAACTGGCTACTAGCAAGGGCAGGGAGGAGGGGGAAGATTCCCTGATTCGTAGCATTTGCCAATTTTCATGTTGTAAATAATTCTACCATGGCCAATTTCAAGCTACCAGTGTGATGTCAGCCAGCTCACAAAATTCCTAAAAATTTAACAACCAGTTCTCTAACAGCCAGTATAAGCAGCCTTTAGTACACCACTTGGAGGTGTTCTACCTTCAGGATGCTCCTCTGTCTGCTATTTAATAAACAGTTAAATGAAATAATAAATTCATTTGACCCACCCAGTCACCCATGCAGGCCCCAGAGGGCCTTTTCCTTTTTCCTACTCCTCCACTGTACCACTGCCAAGTCCTGTCCCTTCCACCTTCTGAATTAATTACCAAATGAATGAAGATATGAGTGAATGTCAAATAAATACAATAAATATATAAAGAAGAAAGGAAGGGAGGAAGGGAGGAAGGGAGCAGGGGAAGGGATGGTTGGAATTAGAGGTCTCACCCAGGGAAGAGCTGTCCCGGCCTGGGGGTCCCATTCTCCCCTTTTCCTTCTTGCCAAAGAGACGACCTATGGATGACTTGATGCTCTTCTTCTTGGGGGCTTTGTGCAGGGAATCCTGGGTGCCCTCACTGGATAAGAAGAATGGTATGAGGGCAGATTCCATCCTCCCAAGTCCTTGTCTATATCCCTGTCTCATTCTCCTAAGCAAGCCCCTCCCTGTCCCCACTCCTTGTCCCTTCTGACCTGCCCCGTGAGGGTCCCCCATCTTCCAGGGACCCTGCCTGTAGTGCCAAGGCCTGGGTCATTCTCTCGAGGCGAGCGGAGCGGGGAGTAGGGGGTGGAGTGTCTCCTGGGATGGCTGGTCCCTCTCCTCGTGGAGCCCCAGCCTCCTCCTTGGGGACATGATTCTGAGGATAGAGGCAGAGATGGTGGTTTGAGTTGGAGGGGTCATGTTGGGAACTCCTCACTAGTTGGGAAGTCTACTCGGAGTGTATGTCTGAGATGCTGTTGGTTTGGGGGACCATTTTGAAGGTAGCCTAGATCAAGTGGGGTTGAGTTGCAGAAATATAAAAGCAATGAGTGCAGTTCCCTTGTAGCTTGACAAGCTCATATTTATAGTATCTTAACTTCTGGTGTCAGAAGTGGGATCTGCTTGACCCCAAGGAAAACTAATGTGGTACAAAATTCTGGAAGAAGGAAATCTGGGTTTAAGTAAATAAAATAGGGCTAATATCTCTTATGCATCCCTCAAAGCTCAATTCTGAGAATTTAACGGTAGTTCTCAAATGTATGTTTAGTCCTAGAAACTTAAAAAAAAAAAATCCTATGCAGAAACTTAGTGCATAAAACAGGTAAAAGTGGACCAGATCTGACCGAAATGAAAGTTAGGGATTCCTTAGGATGGAACCCAGTGGTTTAGCCCCCTCTTTGAGTTGAACCTTTAGGGAAAGCTAGAGATGCTTTTGAAAACCACTGGTATGAGGGGTTATTATTGCTGTTTGTTGGGAAGCCCTATTTCTGACTTCCTCCCTCTCCCAGACTGGCGAGACTTCAGAACACTCACAGCCTTGTCAGTGCCCTCACGGGCAGGGCTAGGGGGTGCCAGACGGGGTGTTGAATGGCCAGAGCTGGGAGGGGAGGGGCTGGCGAGGGTAGAGGTGGTGAGGGAGGGGGGTAGTGAGCAGCTGTTTCGGTAGCGGCCCAATGAGTCCAAGCCAGAGCTGGACACCCGGCTCTCCAGCTCCTCTGCCCTCTGTTCTGTTGTCTCCTTCTCCTCTTGGATTAGCCTGAGGAGGAAAAGAGAGACTGGATGAGAGGGCTGAGAAAGACAGTGAGAGAGAGAATCTGGGATCACAATGTGACAGGAAGGCTTGGTGGGTCAAGGGGAATTCTGGAGAAGGCACACTGAGGTTAGAGGGTCTTGGTGGATTCATGATGGCTTCACAGGTTCAAGGGGTGTCAAAAGGTCATAATAGGCTAAGGAGGTCATGGAGAGATTAGGGACAAGGTGATCAGATCTGCTGTATGTGGTTCTCCAACACCCAAGTGGTTCTGGAAAATCATAAAGGGATTACAATGGGTAAGAGACTGAGTTCAAAGGATGACTGTAAGAGCAAGTTCATAAGATTGGATAAGATTAGGCGCTCTGAAGATCTATGATCTGAGAAGGTCATGGAGTCATCCAGTATGTGAGAGCTGATGTATCAAATCAGAAAGAGTTTGAATGGAAGGTAGTGGTTGTATTGGTATATTTGCTGGGGGCACATCAGAGAGTGTGTTATTAGAGAATTGCTAAGAAGGACCATTGTGAGGGAGTCAAGAGAAGACTATGTCAGTTGGGAATTTCTTAATGAATTGAGGGTTCTTGTTATATTAGGTAGAAATTATTGGTATATAGTATAGAATTGAGGTTCTTGATGTGTTGTGTTGAGATTCTTGGTATACTGGGAGATTCTAGGTACTGGTTGTATGAAGCGATAAAACCCATGGTGTATTGGAAGATTCTTGATGTATTGGGTTGAGACTTTTTGGTATTTTGGGATGCAGTCTTTGGTGTATTGGAAAATTGTGAATACTGGCTGGGGGATATATATAGCACAGAGAAGAATTCTGGGTGAATCATGAGGGATTCCTGGATACTGGAGAAAGTGTTGGGCTTGGAGAATTCCTTGAGGATGGTGGGAAGGGAGATGGGCTCAGGCCTTAAGATCAGTCTCCAGAGCCAGAGAGACTGTGGGGTCAGGTGCAGGGCAGGGCAGGGCAAGGCTGCACCAGCCACTCACTTGATCTCCTTGTTGATGGCCTCCAGCTGTTCCTGAAGCATGATGGCCAATGTCTGCACATCAGCCTGCCCACTGGGGGACAGTAGCTCGGCCCCAAACATCCCCTCTGCCTCCTCCTCGTCTGAGCCATCCAGCTCCCCAGGAAATGGAGGTGGCATGGAGCCGGCAGGGGCAGACCGCTCCCACTCCTGTTTCTGTGTAAGGACAGAGGGACACCATGTGGTCAGGGGCCAAGGTTGGCACTCATCTTTGTTTACCTCTCCTGACCTTGCCCACCTTCCCTGACCCTGCCCATACTCCTTGACATGGACTGTCCTCACCATGTGACCCAGCCACCACACTTGTCCTAGCCCAGCTTTCTCTCTTGATAGTTCCCTTTTCTTGACCCCCCTTACTCTCTCCAAACCAAGACCACCTCCATGACTCCATCCACTGTTTCCCTTGACCCAGCCCACTTCCCTTCTTCTCCTGGCAGCCTCATACACTCTGGAATTCTACACCTTGCCCACTGTCCCCCAGACCCCATCTTTCTCCCTACCCCATTGCTCCTCTAAGGTTCTCACCAAACAACAGGACATCCACATGCAGAGACATCCAGGTAGGTAGGGATGATCGAGTTGGGGGGTAAGGAGAGAAGACAGGATGGGTCCAGGAGTCCTTGCTTCTCAACCCAGCCCCCTCCCAGAGTTCCACTTATTTGGCTCCATTTACCACCCAAGCCCTGCTCAGTTCAATCCTCATAGGCAGCTGCTGACCTTGGAAGGCTCATCCTTGACCCCTGACCAGCGGCCCCTCTTGCCTGCCCGGCCACTGCCAGCCCCATAGGGGTCCAAGTGGGCACCAGATGGTAATGTGGGTGCCTGGGAATAACGGAGCTCCAGGGCACTGCCAGGGAGAGATCTGTGGGCATGGATAGAGGGCAATCAGGAGCCAAGGGGTCAAGAAAAAGGAGCAGATCACAGGGAACACAACAGAGTCCCTGATGGAGCAGAAGAAAAGTGGGTACACAACTCTAACTCTAGTAAAAAAGACCAGATTTAATGGTTTGATTGAGGCTGGAGGGACCCCAGGAGACATGGCCCCTGGACTCTCTGTTAGCCCAGAACTAAAACCATTCCTGAGGCCAACTCTTCAGACAAAGATTAGACTGGACTATGGAATGTAAAATAATACTTATGAAGACTGTGCTTCTTAGCCAAAGTAGATACAGGAGACTAAATGGGACGCTCCTGTCCGGAGGCAAGATGAGAAAGCAGAGAGGGTCGGGAGCTGGTTGAATGGACATGGGATATCCAGGGTGGAAAGGAAGAGTGTGCTGTCACAGTATAGGGAGAGCAACTAGGGTCACATAACAACGTATGTATAAATAATTCATATGAGAAACTAACTTGAATTGTAAACTTTCACTTAAAACACAACAATGAAAAAAAAAGAAAAAGGAGCAGAGCTCAGTGGTCATGGAGAAGGGCCTGGTGTCAGAGGACTGGGAGAGGGATTGGAAGTCAAGAGTCAGAGAAAAGGGCCTGGGGTCACAGGTCAAGAAGTCAGGGGTCAAAATAAGAGGGAAGCATGGAGGTCACAGACCAGTGAAAGTGTCTGGAGGGCAGGGCATGAGGGTGGGGAAACCTGGAGATTAGAAGGAATGAGCTTGGCCACGGGGGTTCCATGGGCAGAAGTAAGACAAAAGTGATACCGTCACCTGGAGTAGGAGGATGGTGGCCTCCCTCTCAACTGGTCGATCTCCATCTGCATCCTCTCCATCTCTGCCAGGAGCTGCTCCTGGGGGGGAGGGGGAGTGTCACATCAGAATCTGCAACCCCTGAGGAGCAGCCCCTTCCAGACTGCTAGACTCCGACCTCAGCAATCCCTGCTCCACTTCCCTGGTCCTATCCCTCCATGGTCCGCCCCTCCAGGCACCCCTTACCTTGTTAAGCAGCAGCTCATCCTGAAGTTTCTTCATGTTGGCGATCTCCTCGCTCAGTGAGTTCTGTGTGGGACAGGGGGACATAATGGGGAGGAACCTGAAGGCAGCAGCCCCTGGGTGCAGCAAGAAGTCTCCACAGCACAGACAGGGGCCTGAGGGGAGCCCGGGGGAAATGCGATGGGCACGAATGGTTAGATGTAGAGGGGAGTTTTGGGGCTAAAGATGCCTTTGGGGATGTGAGATTCTGGGGAGTCCCAGAATTTGTCATCTTGGGTAATCTCAGAAGATTCAAGGTTTGAGGGCCCAGAAGGTTGGAGGCTTTAGGGAAACTCCAATGACTCTGGGTATGGGTGCCCTGGAATTCAATTCTTGGGGTGTTTGGACTGAAAGAGCGTCCCGAGCAATAGAGCAGAGAAGCCTGTAGAATCTGGGGTACCCAGGCGTGGAGAGATCTAAGACAGTGGATCTGGGTGAAAGGTCTGTGGCCTCAGGATGTTCTTGGAATCCTGGGATGGGGCGCACCTTCTCTTCCAGCGCCCCCATGCGCTCCTTGAGGTGGAGCTGCAAGCGCTCATTGGATTCACTCAACAACTTGTCCACTGTCTCAGACAGCCGCTTATTGTGATCATCGTTCATTTTCTCCCGCTGCCGTGCCTGCCCAAAGGAGAGCAGGACAGGGGTGCTCAAACCCACCTGGCCCAGAGCTCTACTGTTGCTCAAAGACCCCGCCCCCCAGTCCAGCCCCGCCTCCTCATCTAAGCTCCACCCCAATCTCAAAGCCCTACCCACCATGGGCCTCTGCCCCCGCCCCCTCACCCGCTGCAGCTCCTGGTTCTTCTCCTCCAACTGGGCCTCCAGCTGCCGAAGCCGCTCCTCAAAATTCCCATGACGTTCCTCGGCCTAGTGGATGAAACCGACAGCATCTGGCTTTACCCCTACAAGGACCCAGGCCTGGTCCAGGCCCCGCCTCCTTGAGGCTTGGTGCCAGGCTTCGCCCCTCAGAGCTCCAGGCTCCGCCCCTCAGAGCTCCAGGCTCCTCCCCTGAGGGACTCCAGACCCTGCACCTGTGATTCAGGCCCCGCCCCCCCCCCCTCCCCCGCCACCCGCTGCCTCCCCTCACCTTGTTGAGCGCCGCCACGCGCTGAGCCAGTTGCGCCTCTATCTCAGGCAAGGTCTCCGCCTTCTGCAGGGTCTGCTGCAACTTCTGCTTCGCGTCGTCCAGCCACTCGGCCAGCTGACGACTCTTCTCTTCACTCTGGGGAGCAGAGAGGTGAAGAAGGGGCGGGACTAAGTCACCCTTGCGACAGCCCAGCCCCTATCACCCCTTCCCAGCCAGGCCCCCACCTGCCGGTACAGCGATTCTTTGCTGGCCAGTTCGTTCTCCAGCTTGTCGTTAGCGTCGTGCAGAGACGTGGCCTCTCGCTGGGCACTCAGGTAGCGCTTCTCTAGCGTCGTGATCCGCTCCTCCATATCCTCGCGCTGCGCCAGCGCCTGCAGAGGTGGACAAGCGCCGTGTGGACTACAGCGCCCAGAAGCCTCTAGGGTAGCCTAGGCTTAGAACCCCAGACCAGGCACGCCAGGGTATCCTGGGAAATGAAGTCCCCTGCCATCTGGGTGTTAAAATGGTGGTACCATACCTGCCAAAAGCTCCCAGGACCAGTCAACCTTAGGCCCCCTGCCATCTGCCAGTTAAAATGGTTCTAGGGCAGTAGTGGCTTAGACATTCCCAGTATGTAGGACATGTCTCCACTTTCCTAAAAAATCCAGGCCTTATAGGAGGAACTGGAATGCACTTCCATGAACAGCTGCCTCCTTTGCCACGAGACCAGAAGAACTGGATGGTGCTTGCCTGCCGTTACTGAATGTTTTGATCAAAGATTCTATAGAAAAATCTTGATCAAAAGGGGGGAAATGCAGAACAGAATTACAAATATTCATGGAATCCAGACTTTTTAGAGCCATTGAGGCTGGATATTATTGTTGTTAGGTGTCGTTGAGTAAGTCAGTTCTGACCCACAGTGACCCTACATACAACAGAATGGAACACTGCCTAGTCCTGCCATCCGCACAGTCATTGCTGTGTCTGAGCCCATTGTTGTAGCCACTGTGTCAATCCCTCCTGTTGAGGGTCTTCCTCTTTTTTGCTGGCCCTCTAGTTTACCAAGCATGATGTCTTTTGGGACTGGTCTCTCCTGATAATATCCAAAGTACGTGAGACAAAGTCTTGCCATCCTCGCTTCTAAGGAGCATTCTGGCTGTACTTCTTCCAAGACTGATTTGTTCCTTCTTCTGTCAGTCCATAATATATTCGATATTCTTCACCAACACCGTAATTCAAAAGTACTTATTCTTCTTTGGTCTTCCTTGTTCATTGTCCAGTTTTCACCTACATATGAGGCGACTGAAAATACCATGGCTTAGGTCAGGCACAACTTAGCCTTCAAAGTGGTATTTTTGCTTTTTAATACTTTAAAGGTCTTTTGCAGCAGATTTGCCCAATGCAAATCAACGTTTGATTTCTTGACTGCTGCTTCCATAGGCGTTGATTGTGGATCCAAGTAAAATGAAATCCTTGACAACTTCAATCTTTTCTTCATTTATCATGATGTTGCTTATTGGTCCAGTTGTGAGGATTTTTGTTTTCTTTATGTTGAGGTGTAATCCATACTGAAGGCTGTAGTCTTTGATCTTCATCAGTAAGTGCTCCAAGTCCTCTTCACTTTCAGCAAGCAAAGTTGTGTCATCTGCTTATCGCAGGTTGTTAATGAGTCTTCCTCCAGTTCTGATACTGCACTCTTTTTCAGTATAGACCAGCTTCTCGATTATTTACTCAGCATACAGATTGAATAAGTATGGTGACAGGATACAACATATACCTTTCCTGATTTTAAACCACGCAGTATCCCCTTGTTCTGCTCGAACGATTGTCTCTTGGTCTATGTACAGGTTCCGCATGAGCACAATTAAGTGTTCTAGAATTCCCATTCTTCACAATGTTATCCATAATTTGTTATGATCCACACAGTCGAATGTCTTTGCACACTCAATAAAACACAGATAAACATCTTTCTAGTATTCTTCACTTTCAGCCAAGATCCATCTGACATCGGCAATGATATCTCTCTTTCCACATCCTTTTCCAAACCTAGCTTGAATTTCTGGCAGTTCCCTGTCTATGTACTGCTGCAACTATTTTTTAATGATCTTCAGCAAAATTTTACTTGCATGTGGTGTTAATGATATTGTTTGATAATTTCCACATTCTGTTGGGTCACCTTTCTTTGGAATGGGCACAAATATGGATCTCTTCCAGTTGATTGGCTGGGTAACTGTCTTCCAAATTTCTTAGCATAGGCAAGTAAGCATTTCCAGCACTGTATCCGTTTGTTGAAACATCTCAATTTGTATTCTGTCAATTCATGGAGTCTTGTTATTCACCAATGCCTTCAGTGCAGCTTGGATTTCTTCCTTCCGGATGAACCCTGAAACTATTGCCCTGAGATAATCTTTAAACCTTAAACCAAAAATATCCCCTAAAGTCTTCTTTAAACCAAATACTTAATAAATTAGTTAGTAAACAATGTCTGCCTTGAGCATCATACTCTTTTAAAGAACTATCTACATGGAATCAAACTGACAACAGCAACTCAAAAGATTAGATAGGAGCTTAGGGGCCAGTGAGTTTATGTTAATGGGGGAGGAACAATTCAGAAAAGGAGCGTGAGAATGGTTGCACAACTCAAAGAATGTAATCAATGTCACTGAATTGTACATGTAGAAATTGTTGAATTGGTGTATGTTTTCTATTTATATTTTCAACAACAATATGTATATATATATATATAAAAATCCAGGCCTTGTATTTCCCAGCAACTTCTGGTGCAGCCCATGCTTAGAATCACGGAGCTAGTACCCTAGGGTCTCATGGGAAACAAAATTCCCTTCCTTCTGGGAGGCAACATCTTAGAATCCCAGAGGAGGGGCTCCAGGTGCTCATGGGAGATAGACTTCCGTCTGGGAGCCCAAGTCACGAGACCACATTCCTCAACACCCTACTGGAAAGTCAGGCTTAAAATCCGAGGTGAAAGCCCTGGTGGGTGATGAGAAATAAGTGCTTACTCTTCTTTCTCATTCACTGACCTCAAGAATCCAAGCCCTACATTTCCCGGCAGCTCCTGGGGCATGCAAGTTAAAACAAGGGTCCCAAGTCAGAAAGGAGTGAAATGCAGACAAAGGAATTCTACTTAGAGACGCAACAGAATTCCCCAATGATAACATAATGACTATGGACTGGTTACTGTGCGCCTACATGTGCCAAATATCAACCCTCTGACAAGGGTCATGAATCCAATCCCATTTTACAGGTGAGGCAACTGAGGCTCGGAGGGGAGGAGACCTCAGCACAAAGCTGTGGATGAAACCAGTTTCATCATTCATGAGCTATGTGACTTTGGGCAAAGGGAAAGAGTTACGGCTAGGGGGAGGGACAGAGGGCAGCCCACCAGGGGCTCTGGCCTCACCTCCTTGAGGTCGCGCTGCAGCTTGGCGTTAGCTTCCTCGGCCTTACCCAGCTCGCGGTGGGCGGTGCCCAACTCCTCCTCCAGCTGGCTCATCTGGCGGCACAACACCGCCAGGCGTTCCCGCAGCTGGCACACCTCCGCTCGCTGCCGCTCCAGGGCCTCCTCCAGCTCCGCTGTGCGCCGGTTCGAGTCCCCGCCAGGACCCAGGCCGTTGGCAAGGGTCTGGAGTGGCGGCGGTTAAGAAGGAATGGGCAGGACCCAGAGTGGGGGAAACAGAGACATAGAGGGAACACAAGGAGAAAGTGGATCAGCAGGGGGCGGTAGAGATAAAAGATACTTAAGGGTGGTTCTGCTTTGCACGCTTGGGGTCGCCATATGTCGGCATTGACTGGATGTCAACTAACAACAACAAGGGTCATGTAGATCAGAGTCCACAGAGGTCAACGAGGGTCACAGCAGTTAGCTAGGTGATGTGAATCAGAAGCCAAACGTCAGTAAGTGTTTTGAGGGTTCAGATGTCCAAGAGTCAGTGAGGGTCATACTGAACTTTAAAAGGACCATCACAAAGTCAGAGGGTTGAGTGGCGGTCACAGGGATGGGGAACAATAAAAAGCAGGTAGCCACCAGAGAGAGAGAAGGCCTTCCACCTCTCACCTGCCCGTCTCCATCCTTGCCTGGCTCCTCCAGCCCCGAGCGTCGCCTAGACATCTGCTCTCGAAGGTTCAGAGTCTGGGAAAGTGAAAGGGGGATCAGGGCAAACAGACGCCGGGAAACCCAAGCTTTACTTCCCACTGGCACTGGCCTTCTAAGGGGAGGTCATAGGTCCCTCCATCTCAGCTGCCTCTAGTCCTGCTGGGGCCATCCTTGACCCCACCCCAAGGCTCTACCCTTAAACACACCTACTTTTCTCCTTGGCTCTGTCCTCATTATCTCTTCTAGAGATAGTCTATCCTTAGCCAAGTCTCCCCTTACCTTTACCTTAAAGCCTAAAGCCTTTTGTGGAAGTTTCCTCCTTAGCCTTGCCTTCCCGCATCCAACCACTCCCTCCTTAGTTCATCCCATTGATTTTTCCCTCAGCCCACTGGTTCTCGCCTTAGTCTTACTCTCACTGGGAGGTTCTCCCCTTACCCTTACTCAGTGAGTTCTTTTTTTGGAACCGCACTGGTTTCTCCATAGTCCAACCCCATTGGTTCTTTGCCCTAGTCCGGCTTTAATTGATTCTCTCCCAAGCCTCACCCAATCAGCCCTCCTCCCTTATCCCATTCCTGGCCTTGCCTCATTGGTACCTCCTTAGTCCCTCCCCCATTGGCTCAACCTTCTTTTTGGCCACACCCCACCTCTTGATTGCTCAGCTCCAACTCCTCCTCTAGCACTGCCACCCGCTCCAGCGCCATCCGCAGCCGCTCCCGGACCTAGGGATGGGAGCAGGACAGGAGTGAGGTGGAGACAAGACCCAATCTAGGACAGTAGACCCTGACCCAGAACACTGCTGGGACGGGTCTGACTGGGCAACGTTAGAATTTCTCTGTCCTTTGTGCTTGCGAAGCCCCAACCAGCTACCCAGGCAGTCCTATCCAATGGTAGTCCCACCCCAGTTCTTCTTTCTATTATCAACCAGTCAGGTCCCAGTCAGAGTGGCCTGCCCCAATCAATCAATCACAGTCAACAGTCAACATTCTCCCGCTCTGGACAGACCCAACCAACCACAGATAGAATCTCATTCATTCAGTACAGCCCCAACCAATCACAGCCAGAATCCCTCCCACCCAGGACACTCCCAGCCAACCACAGGTTTCAGTTCTGCATTCCCTCCAATCCAATTCTCACACCTTCTCATCCAGGGCCTTGTGGTGCTCGAAGAGGGATTTCAGAGCCTTGAGCACCTCCACCTCGGAGGAGACCCCGCCCGGGGACTGGGCCTGGCGCTTTACCACAGTCATGCGCAGTGACCTCTCGTGCCTGGACACCAGGCACTCTAGGTGTTCCAAGAGGAGCTACAGGGATAGGGCATAAGTCCAAAAAAAAAAAAAAAAAAAAAAAGAGGGGGAAGGAGCAGGGTCAAGGAAGAGTAGTTCAGAGAGGTGGGGTGGACACATGGATAAAGAGGTGGACCCCAGGAAAGGGGTAGATAGGCAGGTCAGGAAAAGAGGGAGGGATAGGAGAGATAGGGGCGGGGTCCAGGTAGGGGTGGTAGAGGAAAAGAGGAAGGTTATGGAGAGGGGGAGGGGACATGAAGGCAGGTGCGGGACCAGAGGAGTGGACCACGGCAGCAGGGATGAGAAGACAAGGGAAAATGGGGAAAAAAGATGAGTCAGTGGCATCATCCTGTGGCCCCGCCCACTCATTTAGGCCCCGCCCCCAACACCACTCACCCTTGTGTTGTTCCGCTCCGCCTTCAGCTCTGCAATCTCCTCCTCCCGCTCCAGCAGCTGCTCCCGACATAAGTTCAGTTCCTTCGTCAGGGCCGCAAACTCCTGTCCGTTTGTGAGCAGGATCGGGACAATCAAATCAGCCCCTTCCCCATCTCCCTAATTCTGTGGGAGTCGCAGTCTGCAGGCCCCGCCCCTCCCTGCTTAGCCCCGCCTCCTCTCCTTGCCGCTCCGGCCTAGCTCAAGACAAGCCTCCTCCAGACTCCTCCCTTCTAGGCGCCAAGCCCCACCCCTTCCGGACGGCCCCTTCGGCGTTTCCATTGGTCAAGACTCCGCCTCCCTCAGTCCCCGCCCCCGGCCCCGCCCAGACCTGGGGCAGGGCGATGCTGAGCTGGCGCTGCAACGAGTCCTTCTCGTGGCCGAGCTCGCGCAGCCGCAGCTGCGCGGTCGCCAGCCCGTCCTGCGCCTCGCGCAGCGTCTCCAGCAGCCGCTCGCGCTCCGTGAGCATCGTGACCATGAGGCGCTCCAGCTCGCCGCCCGCCTCGTCCGGGCCCAGCGCCGAGCCCCGCCGGCCATCCTCGCTGATAGTGGGCATCACCTCGCACATCATGGCGGCGGTGCTGGCCTGCGGGCAGGGAAGGGGACAGGGGAGGGGGCAGGGAACTGAGGCTGACCTCGTCAAGGCACCGGCAGAGAAACTGAGGCACGGCCACTCGGATACTACGTGGGGCAAACTGAAGCGGGGCAACCCAGCATTGCACAGAAGAAGAAATCGAGGCCCATCCATTCTGATCATGGCATAGGAGAAATTGAAACCCATTACTCTCGGGAAAACAGTCCTGGCTACCTGGGTCAGAGCATTTGGGGAAACCGAGGTCGGACTCCATCAGGCACTGGCAGCAAAACGGAGGCTTGGCCCACTCAGGTATAGCACTCTCAGGTATCGCATTGTTGAGTGAATGTGGAAAACCCAGTCTCCACCTATTCTGGGTCGGCTGAGAATCCCAACCCACTGCACGGATGGGGAAACTGAGGTCCAGGCCAGAACTCTTAGAAATCATGCCCTCAAGAGGCCACAGGGTTGGGGGGTGGTCACAGAATTAGGTCTCTAACACGTGTTTACATGTATGTCACAGGGATGGTTCTCACTATCCAGCCCAACTCCTGCTGCCTTCAATTCTCTAGATATCTGGACCTGGGCTGGGAAGAATCTAAAGACCCATTCCGCTTGTTTAAAAAGTAGGGGGGTGGTGCTGGGAGCTCCCTCATTCGTTGGGACCCAGGAGTCCAAGGGAGTCCAAGAGACAGCCTTCTTCTCTCTCAGGGACCTGAATCTCCAGCACCTTCCTCCTCAATTCCAGGAGTCAGAGACTCCAGCCCTCTCTTCCCCCAGGACCCAGAGTCTGGGCCCTCAACTGCCTTCTCTCTTAAACCCAGAAAACCCAGCTGTCAGACCTCTTTTCCCCCAGGACCCAGGAGTTCCAAGCCCCCAGGACACAGAAGTCCAGATCCACTCCTCTCCCCAGCCCTCTTGGGGCTCCAACTGAGAGGGAGAAGTGGAAGGGGTGGAATTTCTGGGGCAGGAGCAAGAGACTTGGGTCACTGGAGCCAGGGGCGGGGTAGAGATGAAAAGAGGTCCCCTGAGCCGCTCCCTCCAGAGACATCAGGTCAGACGGGTCTGGCTGGCCTTGCAGAAAGCAGGAGGGACTTTCACTCTATTCCCTCCTTTCCCTTTCTCTCTGAGGGCAACAACATAACCGGTTTTGAAAGTGGATAATTCCCAACCCCACCCAATACGCAGACCTTAGACTCCTGTGAGGAAAGGAGGGGACTGGGTGCCAGTATCATTGGGTCTTTCAAGTGGGGTATCTGGGAATCTAGACACCTGAACTCTCAGCATTCAGAGGCCAAGAATCAGGAAAATGTTTAAAAGAGGCTGGCCAGCCCAGGGCAAAAACTAACATGGTACCTAAAACCCAGAACCTACTCAGAAGAGGCAACATAGTATAATTTAGGGAGGCTGCTCTAGAACTTCAAATTCACTAAGAAGAAAACAGAACACAGCAAGACTGGGCGCAGAATCTAGAAAGCCACTGGAATGAGGGTACAAAGTGCAGAAAGGACATATAATTCCACATTTACAACGTGCTTGGGGTGAAATCCACATATAGGGCCAAGTAGAGGGGTATATTCTAGGTCTGAAACCTAGAACCTAGCCAAGAGCAACTCAATAGCTTAATATCTGGGTTACCACAGAACCCCAAACACAGAGGGGAGCATGATGCTACCTAAAAACAAATTTAATGCAATACACACCAAACTCAGCCCGGAGACATAATCTAGAAGTTAGAACCCACCAGGGGATGCAGGTATAACACAGAATATAGAAGAGGAAACATTCTTAATTTTATCATGTGTCTGGCTAATGCTAGAACCCAAAAGATATTGCTCTAGAATTCAGAACATGCCCTGGGGGCAAAGAAAAGCCTAGAAAGTAACAAGGAGCTTGCCTGAAATTTAGGAGTGCCTGAGGGAAAATGCAGAAAGGTGCATGCTGAAAGAATTTTCTGGGATAAGGACCAGTAAAGGGGGGAAGTGTTCTAGAATATTTCTAGGCTGAAGATTGCAGGAAAGAAGAGAGCCTAGAACATGCTTAGAACTCTAGAGTGGCAGATGGGAGGAGAAAATCCACAATCCACGAGATGACAAGGTCTATGCTAAGGCCATACTAGGAAAGAGATGAACAGAGAAAGCAGGAATGGAATAGATAAATAGATAGGTGATAGACAGAACCTGAAGCAAAGAAGATGTAATGTAGAACACTTCAGTGGGAATCTTCTAGATTTAAGATTGTGAAATCGGATGGAACCTAAAATAGCAAAGTGCATTCCAGAATTAATAACACAATTTGGAGAATGGCTAGAGATCATAATGGGAAAGCAGACATTCTAGAACTTAGAATGGTCCTAGAAAGATAATGGAGTCTAGAACAAAGCCAGATGTGGCTGGAACCTAAAGCATATCTGAGATGAAAATTTAGCTGAGAATAAGCAAGGACTGGATTCTAGAAATCTAGACCATGCCTGAGGAGAGTGAGGGATCAGAATTTGGCTTGGGGGTATTATCTGGGTATTTGAAAGCACCTTGGAAAAGACCTAGAATATAGCATCTGGCCTGGAACTTAGAACATGCCTTGGGTGAGGATGGAACAGAGATGTCAACTGTGTTCTAAGATTTAAAGGGAATCTAGAATATGGAGCATTGCAAGAGCGCATGTATTAAACAGAAATGTGAAAGAGGATAGGTTCTATAGATCACCTAATAAGCCTAGCCCACAGAACACACCTAGAGGAGGGGCTGTATGTTTGGCTCATAGGCCTGAGACAGTGTACTAGGAGGATGGGACATCATGATATGAGATGCTGGAAACATCTCAAGAGGCTAGGTTTCAGAGGAGAGAGCAGAGAAGAGAGTCCCAGTGAGCCCAGCACCTGAGATGATATGGGAAGGAGAAGGGTGGGGGGGTCTATCAAGGCCACAGGAGATGTGAAGTTGGTAGGTGGGTGGTGGGCCGTGCAGAGCTGGGTCCTCAAGAGTGAGAGCTGAGGAATGAGTTACCTAGGGGGAAGGGGAGGCCTGGACTCCTGCATCCTTGTAAGGGAAAACGATGGGATAGGGTATGGGGGCTGGATACTTGGAAGCCTGGGTCCTTTTTGGAAGGGAGTGCTGGGACAGATGACCTCAGCAAAGGCTATAGAGAGGCTATACAAAGGCTGGGGTCTAAACTTGTGGGTCCCTGATGGGATGCAGAACTCAGGACAAGGCACCTAGGTCTCCAACAGGGAGGGTGGGCAGAAGCCCAAGAATTGTATTCCCGGTTTCTGAAAGGGAGAGAGTCATGGCGCCTGGATCCCTAAAGGGGCAGAAGCTGGGGTGCAGGACGGCTGAGTGTTTTTGTGTGAGGGGCACAGGGGCTGTTGAACTGGGTCTCCAGGGGGGGCAAAGCTGGGAGGCTGGATTTCTAGGTGCTGACTAGGTGAGCGCTACCAGCTGGGTCCTTAAGCTAGACAGGGTGAGAACCAACAGGGCTGCGAGAGCGGAGTGGGAACTGGAGCCCTAAATGCCAGGGTCCATAAGGTGGACAGGGCAGGGACATGCAGAAGCCCTGGCTCCTCGGGGAGCGACTGGGTTGCTGAGGACTAGGGCTGAGAGCTCGGCCAGCAGAAGGCTGAGGCCCGGGAGCTTGGGTCTGCGAGGGCCCGGGTATCCCCGAGTCAACGGTGCGGCGGGGGCATCCCCGCACCGCCCGCGCCCCTTCCCAGGCGGCGGAGGTGGCAGGCGGTGGGGGAGGCGAGGCTGTCGAGTGCCCGACCATGGACAGCTCCAGAGCGGGCCTGTGTCCAGGGCGGCCGGCCGGCCGGCCGGCCTGGGCGGAGGGACGCGGCTGGCAATCCAAGCCAGAAGGGCTGGGGACAGGCAGACCGGGATCGCGAAGGGGGGACGATGCGGGCGCGACGGGAGGCGGCCGGCAGTAGCTGGGGGAGCCCACCCAGCTGCGCTGGGGCAGGAGACCCCGGCCCTGGGCCGAGGAGGTGAAGCCAGGTTCAGAGGGGTGCTCGGGGCTGCACTGGTAGAGCCAGGCTCCTGGGCCCTGAAGGAGGCTCACGGAGGCAGTCCGCCTGGGCTTCTAGGGTTCGGTGGGGACTCTGGGCGCCGGGAGCGGCACGCCTGGGTCCCTGGGGTGGACTGTGCAATCTGGGCTCCGGGTCCCCGAGGATGAGAAAGGGAATCCAGGATCTGCGGGAAGCGGGGAAGACTTGCCGAGGGGTCCCCGGGATGGGCGCTGCCAGGCAGACCGGGCGTTTACCTACCTGGTCCGCGGCGGCTGCGGGCGGAGCTGGGCTGCAGGAGGGACGTGGGGTAGGGTGGGGGCACCGGGCGGGGCCCCTGGCGGTGGCCGGGGCCCAGATCTGTGGCTCCGGAGCCCTGTCTCCGCCGCTCGCACGGGCTCCGCGTCTCTGGCTCCGGCTCGGGCGCTGGGGACCCCCCTCCCCCGCACGGTCTCACAGTCCTCGGCCCCCCAAAACAGCCCCTTCCTCTTGTCACCGCTCAGCCTCCCCCCGCAAGGCCGCAGCCGCCAGATCCAGGGGCGCCCACCAGCTCCCCCCAAATCCCACCTTTCCCCCCAAAAAAATTCCTCCTTCCTCCACCCCCCCCCCCAGCTCTGGGGCGGTCGTGGCCCCTTTAACAGGAGATTGACAGACCGCGCTGAATGGCCAATGAGAGGCTGCGTCGGCGCTGGCAGGCGACTAAACCCCGCCTCCGCATGGGCCGGGAGGGGTCGCGCGGGCGGAGAGCGGGAGGCGGGGCTGAAGACGCATTAGCCAATAGCTACGCGGAGAGCGCCCGTTAGGGCGGGAGGCGGAGCCCGGCAAGAGGATGATGTCACCTGGAGCGAGTGAGCGCGGCGTGAAACGCTAGTCGCGACCCCGGATCTCGGCCGGGGCGCGCGGCGGCCCTCCCGCTAGACTGGACTGGAGGGCTGGGCAGGCGGCGGGGTGGGGATAAAGCCTGGGTTTTCAGGCAGAGGCGGCCCCAGGAGAGACGCGCTTGGGGTGGAAGGTGAGGTGAAGCCCCGGTCGGCGAGTGCACCTTATCCTGCATCCCCTGCGCCCGCCTCAGGAACTGCACACGCCACCCCACCCCCGCCTCCCACGCAGGCGTTGGTGCGGCCTGCAGGGCTCCACCGGCGGACGAGGCTAATGGTTCGCCCCTCCCGGCCCACACAGACAGCCCAGTGGCTCCTGCCGCGTTTCGGGACTCCTCCATCAGACAGGCTACCGGAGGAAGGGGCTCCGTCCGCGTCCAAACTCCCTTCAGGGTAGGGGGCGTTGTCATCAGTTCCGACCCCGCACTCAGATCCAGCCTCCACCCTCAGACCTGTCCCCAGGAAGCCAGCCCACCTCTGCCCTCACACCTGAGGAGACATCTCTTCCTTTGCCTTCAGACTCTGAAAAGGGTGTCTTCTGGGATTGGTCTTTGACCTCAGCTCATCCCCCTGGCCCACTACCCCAGATATCCTAACCCCAGGATGCAGGACAGACACATAGACACACAGTGAGGTCAAAGATCTTTAAATAAGGTGTCGGTGACAATAAATACTGTACAGGGGAGGGGTTGTTGGGGGGGGTGTCCAGATCTGTGGCTTCAACCGCGAGACTCCAAGGACCTGCAAGGGGGTAAAGAGAGGGCAGCCAGGCTCAGGGGAAGGGGACGGGGGAGACAGGCCAGGCCTGGGGTTCCATAGGCAAAGGCCCAAGGAAGTGGGTTGGGGGACCCCAGGGGGGGTGGGTTCCAGATCTGGGGATGGGAGTGGGCTAGGAGTCCTCAGGGGATTTGGCCAGAATGGTTGGGGTGAGAGCCTGGGTCAGGGGTCAAGGGTCAGGTCCCAGGGGAGAGGAGCCAGGGCTGGGGGTGGCAGTCAAGACCCCAGGACTCATTGGGATGCAGGGAGACAGTGGAGACCCAGGGATAGGGTGATGAGGTGCTCACGAGTAGCTCTGGTGCTGCTGGCGCCGTCGTGCAGAGCGCATCTTCTCAAAGCGGGCTTCCATCTCCTCCAGCACGCGGGGTGTGTAGCGCACCACCAGCTTTACCGAGCCCTGAGCCGCCTTTAACAGCTCCACCGCCTTCTCGTGCTGCTCGCCCTCCACGCTCTATAGGGTGGTGTACAGAAGCTGGACCTGGGGCACGGCAGTCACCCAGCCCCCAGCCCAGACACAGGACCAAATGCTTGTGAGCCTGGTCTGCCCTGAGATGCCAAGGTCTCACGTCCCCAGAGGAGAGTCTTTAATTCTTGGCTCAGTTTCCTCCCCTAAACCTTCCCCATGTCAGAGACAGCCTCACATGCCCTCAGTCACAGAGCCAGATCTCCAGGCCCAACCTTGTCCCCTCCCTCTCAATAGCCCTCTAGTCCCTAGCCCCATCCCTCCTGGCTCTACCCCCTCTTTGTCCCCACAGCCCTGGCCCCAGCTCAGACCTTGTCCTCTCCCACTGCACTCTCACCCCAGCTTCCTCCCTGGCCTTCTGACCACCACTGTTCCCCCTCAGTCTGTCCCCCACAGAGTTCCAAAGGGGTCTTTCTACACCCCAAGCTGAGCCTATCCCTACTCAGTCCTCCCGTGACTCCCCAGCACCATCAGGACAGCTCCTCAGGTGGGCACTCAGGCCCTGCATGGCTGGTCCCACCCACCTATCCAGCTATGCTTCTATTTACATCTTTACAGATGCCACATCTTTCTCCCACAGAGCAGCTAGTGGGTGGGTTCGAACCTCCAGTCTTTTGGTTAGCAGCCAAACCCTTAACAGCTGCACCACCAGGGCTCCTTCCATCCACTGTAACCACAGGGAATTACCTGCAGGCCCCAGACCTCCATCGGGGCCAGGCCCTTTTCTCTTCACCTCAGAGGAGTGCAGAGTCACAGCCCCTACCTACACCACCTTCAGCCAGGAACACCCTTCTTTACCTTGTTTTCCTGGAGAACTACTACTCATCCTTCAATACTCAACTCAAATGTTCCTTCCTCTGCAAAAACTTCCTCATTTAGACTGAACTGGTGCCATATCTGAGCTCTCACAACACTTTGTGCTTCTCCATTACAGCATATTATCTCCCTGGATTCAGACTATTTCAGTCAGGATCGAGCTCCCTCATCAGAGAGAAAGTCCTTCTGTGTAGGAGTTGAGGCCGGCTCTCTCAGGGTCTGCAGCATCACCCAGAACAAGGCTCTATCAGTGTGTTGAATGAATGAGTGTCAAAAGCAGGGACTCTGCTACCTTGGGCAGACTATGCCTCCAGCCTGGTCTCGGCTCCCTACTTACCACGCCATTCACCGACAGCAGCTGGTCCCCACGCTTGAGGCCTCCGTGGCGGTCAGCCACACCCCCGGGGATGACACGGGAAATGTAGATGGGTGAGTTCTGCTCCTTGCCCCCCATGATGTTGAAGCCTAGGCCCTCATCTGTCTTGGGCAGCTCCACCACCCTGGGATGTGCATGGCCCTCACTAGCCGTGAAGGCAGCCACTGTAGCCTGGGAGAGAGAAGGTGTTGAAGGTGAGGCTCCCTCCATGGCAGGCATACGGAACAGCATGGGGCATCTGGGCTGGGGAGAGCAATTTAGGAGGAATCTCTTGCCCGAAGCATGGGCACCTGCCACAACTCAACACAAGATCACCCTGTAACAACCCTATGCCCTTTTTAGCTCCCTTCAGATGCCTCTGACATGTCAAAGAGTAAGTCTCCATTTGGTACCAGCATGTCTTTAATACCCAGCACTTGCCAATGTTGCTTTTTAATAGAGGAAAACAAGGCCTGAGAGAGCTGAAGTACTACAAGCAGCAACAAGAAGTAGCATCTAATTATATTTTAATAAGGAGTCCCTGGGTGGCACAAACAGGGAAGCAAGCACTCAACCACTAAAACCACCCAGAGGCACCTCAGAAGAAAGACTGGTGATCTACTTCCAAAAGATCATAGCCTTGAAAACCTTATGGAGTGCAGTTCTAGTCTGCACACACGGGGTTAACTGAGTTGGAATCGACTTGACAGCAACTAATTATTTTGGTTTATATTTTAATAAGATTTCAATGTTCAATGTTTTCATTGTATGGGTTTTTAAGGTTATCTTCTATTCAGGCATATGGCACTGGTTTCTATTTGCAGTTGCTACAAAGACGCCTTTGTATGACATTTGTTTAAGTAAAAAATATAAGATTATCTAAAGAAAACTACTAAATAAATAATAGTAAGGGTGGTGCATAAACAAACAAACACAACACCAAACCCATTGCCGTGGAGTCAATTCTCACTCATGGCTTCCCCATAGGTTAACAGAGTAGAACTATTCCCATAGGATTTTCCTGGCTGTAATCTTTACAGAAGCAGATAGCCAGGCTTTTTTTCCACAACACTGCTGGGTGGGTTGGAACCGCCAACCTTTCAGTTAGTAGCCAAGCAAAAACCGTGGTATATAGATTTGGCAAAAATAACAAAGGAGAAAACAGGAATGACTGACATTAAGAAGATACTGAGCTAGACCACGCAGTTGAGTGGATACCGGAGTTGTGGGGTAGGGGGCGCCTACCTTGGCTGTGGCGTGGGCCCGAATCTCAGCACTGCCGGTGATGTCTAGCGTGTCATAGAGCTGCTCATACACCTGGGAGAGGACGAAGCGACATCAAGGAGCCGTTGGACCCCTCCTTCCTCAGACCCCGGAGTCCAGGTCTCCAGTCCTCTCCTCTCTCAGACACAGGAGTCCAACCCCCTAGACCCTCTCTTCCCTCCCGCTTCAAGGATCTGCCCCGCCCCCTCCACCCAGAGCCCCCAGCAAACTACAACTCCCAAAGAACCCCGGGGCAGAAGGGCGGGCATCCCCGAGGCGGACCGCCCCAGGCGCTGCTGGGAGGCGTAGTCCCCCGGCTCAGGAAGGCTCTCACCTCCCGGATGGCGGAGCAGAAGCGGCTCTGCAGGACTCGCTGGAGCGCTTGCAGTTTCTGCGGGGGCAGTTCCCCGCTGCGCTGGAGCCGCTCAAGGAGCTCCACGGCCCGGGACACGTCTGCAGGGCGTGGGCGCAGAGCCACGGAAACGCAAAGGACCCCAAAGAGATGCAGTGAGATGCGCGCAGACACACTCAGCTCAGGACGGCCGAAAGCCAGGCGGGCACACGGCAGTTACGGGTGGCAACGGAGAGACTGCGGCCTGCCAGTGCCCCGCGTCCCCAGCAAGCCCCTAACACGGACAGGGCGGCAGCGGACGCCCCCTCCCTGGCCAGTTCGCCCACGGACCCTCCTACACCCAAGCCCCCGGCGTCCCACCACGCCCACCCCTGCCGGGTCAGCCAGCCCACTGGCCCTGGCCTCGCTCAGGTAAGAGTGGGGGCGCGCTCAGGGACGCAGGCCCGGGCCAACGGCCCCCTGGCGCACGCTTACCCCGCTCCAGCCCCAGCGGCTCCACCAGCGCAGCCATGTCGGCGCCGCCACTGCGAGCCGCTGGCTGCGCTGTCGCTGGCGAGAAGGGCGGGGCCGCGAGAGGCCACACCCTGTCGACGGCGAGGGGCGGGGCCGTTTAAGGCCACGCCCCGACAGCCCCCACCACCAACAACGGAGGCACCCGGGCGCCGCCACCGCGGCGACCTGCCCTTCGTCCCCGGAGCTCTGTCCTCTCCCATTGCCGCCGAGTCTCTGTCCTCGCCACACCTGTCTATCCCTCTCTCTTATTCCCCTATTCATTCAGCAAGCGTGTATTAAATATCTGAGCCCGGGGCGGTGGACTGGATGGTGAGCAAGGCGGACAAGCCCACGGCCCTAGTGCAGCTTACAGTCTTGAGGGGGAGGCAGACAGCCAGCTACTACTGTGATAGGAAATGGGAATGGGGAGGTGGTGACCTAGGTGGTTGTTGTTGGGTGCCATTCCAACTCATAGTAACAGAGTAGAACTGCTCCATAGGATTTTCTAGCCTGTTATCTTTACAGAAGCAGATCGCCAGGCCTTTCTTCTGCAGTCCTGCTGTGTGGATTCAAACCGCCAACCTTTCAGTTAGCAGCTGAGCACTGACAGTTTGCGCCACCTCAGGGAAAGACATTGGCAAAGAGCCCTTGGAGGTAAGATGCACCACAGGTGGGGCCTGAGTCACCTTCCAGGCAGAAAGAGCAGCCTGTGTCAAGCCCTTGAGTTTGAAGGCCTGAAAGGCCCACGTGGCTGGACAACAGAGTTAGGGTCGGAGTGGTTTATGGTGAAGATGGAAAGGTTATCAGGATAGTTGATGCATGGCCTGTGTGTTGGCATATGCACGGACTTCGTGCTAACTACTAAAACGTGGTATTTACATTTGTATTTTAAATCACTGTGGCCACTGTGTGGAGAATGGATTGGATGGGAGCAGGAGTGGAAGCAGAGGGATCAGTGGGGAGTATCCTAGTAATCCTTACTGAGGGATGGTGGTGGTGTTCACAGGGCAGAGTCATGAAGATGGATAAATGGGCAGATTTGGAAAATATCTGGACAAGTCTTGATAGTTAATTGTATATTGACTCTACAACAATGGGTTATGGTGCCATTGATGTCCCCAAGTTGCACAAATGGTTTGCCGTCAAGTAGTAACCAAAAGGTTGGCAGTTTGAATCCACCACAGAAGGAAGGCCTGGTGATCTACTTCTGTTAAGATTATAGCCACTGAAAACCCTATGGAATGCAGTTGTACTGTGACACACATGGGGTCGTCGTGAGTCAGGATTCATTCAACTGCAACTTTTTTTTTTCTTCCGATGGTGCCATTTGCTAAGGTGGTCTATGACAGAGGCAGAATACTAGAAATTTTTAAATTGAGAAGCCTGTGCAGTATCCAAGAGAAAATACCTAGGTCTAAAGCTCAGAAGAACCATCTGGCTTGGAGGCAGTTTTGAGAATTTGGGCATCAAAAAAACCCACTGCTGTCAAGTTGATTCCAACCCATAGTGACCCTATAATAGAACAGAGTAGAACTGCCTCATAGGGTTTGCAAGGCTGTAATCTTTATGGGAGCAGACTGTCACATCTTTCTCCCGCGGAGAGGCTGGTGGGTTCAAACCACTGTTTTTGGTTAACAGCCGATTACTGCACCACCAGGGCTCCTAACTTGGGCATCAGGGGTAAACAAAAGCTATAGGAGTGGACAAGAATGCCCAGAGTAAGGGAATATAGAATGAAGAGGAACTAGGACTGAGATTCTAAAACTCTCAACATTTAAAAGTCAGGAAGAGGACAAAGAATGACCAGAAAGGTAGGAGGAAAACCAGGTGAGGGGAAAACATGTGAAGAGTTTAAAAAAAAAAAGTAGTAGTAGTGACCAGTGGTGTTAAATGCTCTAGAAGGGTCAAAGATAGCTAGAAAGTGTTCTCTGGATGTAAAGACATAGTTTTTAGTTATCTTAGCAAGAATACTTCGGGGGAGTATTGGAAGACAAAGCTAGACTGAAAAAAATTGCAGACAGGAGATGTAGACAGGAGTTTTGAGACTGTTGGCTGCTGCTACTCCACCGTCTTCCCATTTAGCTGGATGGAGATACAGAGGACAGAAAAGGGCTTATTCAAAGTGGGAGGATTCAAGCAGGTTTCTCTGTTGTTCGCTCTCATAGTATATTTTTTCTTTTTTTAACAAAAAGTAATATATTTTATAGGGCTAAAAACAAGACCAAATAATAAAGAAGGCCTCATAATGAAAAGGACCGGTGCCTGTATCTGTCCTACCTCTACCCACTTCAAGAGGCAACAACTTTTAGACGTTTGATCCAATCGTTACTTCTCTGTATGTAAATAACATGCCATTTCTTGATTTATCAATTTTAGACGTTAGTAATCTATCACGTAGTGCTTTTCTGCTCTTACCTTTCCCTTCTCTTCCCATGGTAGTTTCATGGTACCAATTTTTCATTAAATCAATTAAGTGCTCACATTATGTTGATATAATAAAGTTTGCTGTGGAGCCCATGTTGCTGCTGCTTTTAGTTGCCATGTAATAGACTGCGACTCATGGAGACCCCCCCCCCGCCCCCCGATTAGAACTGCTCCATAGAGCTTTCAAGGCTGTGACCTTCTGGAAGATTACCGCTTGTCTTCCAAGGCATCTGTGTGTGGGTTCAAACCACCCTTTCACCTAGTAGTCAAACACTTAGGTGTTTGCAGCACCCAGGGAATGCTGAAGCCCAAGTAGTGTTCCGTGATTACATTTCCTTTCTTGAACAATTTGCTTCTTTCTGTGATTTCTACCTTTGTGTGTGTGCGTGTGCACGCGCGTGTACTTTTTATAACATTCTCAATTTCTTTCACTCTCTACCACAGCGGTTACTTTAATAAATCCTTTTTGTCCTGAAACTTCTTGGAAACTGCAGTCCTCTTGCCCCAATCTGGACCAATAGCTCTATAGAAACTTCCATCCTGACACTTGCCTTCACTGCTCTCCTAAATTGGATCCACCATTTCCTCTTTGAACCTGTCATTTTGTTGAGGTGTACCTTCTGTTAATTTCCTAAAAAAGTTTTGAGATTCTTTCTTTTACTTTCAAGAAAGTTTGTATTTTCCCAACTCTTGTGTTTTTAACAGGTTTCAGGTTATCTAGTCCAATTGCCAGAACTAGACCTAATTGTCTTTCTCAAGCATCCTGTTCTTATTTTATAAAATATTTGTGTAGTTTTCATCCCTTTATTTCCTGTGTGCTTCAATCTGGATACTTTCTCCTGATCTCAGTTCACTAATCCTTTTCTGCTGCGTCATTTCAACTATTAAACCCACCTACTGAATTCTTAGTTTTTTCAGTTCTTTTTTTTTTTTGGTAGATTCCAGATGCTAAAATTTTCCATCTTTTTCTTATTTTGTGAACATACCAATCATAGTTATAGTCTATTAACTCCAACATCTGAATCACCTCTGGGTCTGTTTCTATTGTCTATTTTTTCTTTTTTTTTAGTAATTTAGTCCCGTAGTATGCCTGGTGATTTTTGAGTAGATGCTGAGCACTGTGTACTAAAAACCAGTCTCTGGATAATGTTCTCTTTCTCCAAAAAGAGTTGTTTTCTTCTGCCAAGCAAATTACCTAAATCCTGATGAGGTCTGGTTTTAGGCTTTCTTGGACCTGGTCTATTTCAGTTATGCCCTACTCCTAGATCCTGGCACTAGAGATCCCAGTCATGGCCATTCCACCATGTGGGCCTTGAACTCCAACCCCTAGAACTGCATGGCTACTGATACCTCAGCTCTTAGGCTCTCAGGTACTGCTTTCTAATGAGTTTCTTGGGGGTGGGGTCTTGCAATAAGCATCAGCAACTTAAAAGCCCACTGCTATCAAGCTGATTCCAACTTACACCAACTCTACAGGTCAGAAGAGAACTGACCCCGTTGGGCTTCCAAGGCTGTAATTTTTACACAAGCAGACTGCCACATCTTCCTCCCACAGAGCTGCTGGTAGGTTCAAACTGCCAACCTTTCGGTTAGCACCCGAGTGCTTAACCACAGCACCACCAGAGGGTTCCCTACCAGCAACTTAGGAGTTGGCGAATGCTCTGAGGTAAGATTACACGCAGATTTTGGGGGTCAATTCCCTCCTGAGAACTTTGCCCTCAAGTCCCAGCTGTCTGGCCCAACCTGTGAACTCAGCCCACTGGAGGACTGCCATGAGACTCTATTCCCCAGGCCAAACCGGGAAACACCCTCAAAGAAAAACCAAGAGTAAATACAGCCACTTCTGCTTCCTTTCTCTTAGGGATCATAGCCTCAAATCCAACCTACATGGATTGCTCTTCAATGCCTTTAACAAGTTTTTATATATTTTGTCTGGCTTTTATATAATTGGCCTGTGCCATGTTAGTCCAACAGACTATCCTTCAAAGCCAATACCAGAAGTCTAGTTACATCATCTGGAATATCTTTGAGAATATACTAATTAAGAAATATTAAGTTTAATATTTTATTAAATATTCCCTGAATTGGTTCTTCCAGGACAAGTTTTTCTTTTTACTTCACAGCCTCTTGTTGCAAGATTTTCTCAAATGCCTGGTGATCCCTGATTATATGCTTATAGACCCAGGCGGTTAAAAAACACACTAGAATCCCTATGGAGGCCAGATTTAACTGACAGACTGCTTTTGAGATACAGGGCAGTTTCCTGAAGGGCTGAGAAGTCGTAATCGACAACATAGCCTTAACTTCGGTCTAAGCAGCAAATGCCTACGTAGGCCTAGCATTTTGAGTGTTAGAACAAGGTTGGTTTTACTAATTTTCAGTCTCCCACTTTTGTTATCCCTGGAACTGTTCATCTCTAGGGCTCTGCAAGGCTGACTGGTATTCTTCTCAGTGACAACCCCACTGCACTTAGCACTCGACTTAAATCTTTTCACCATGTAATCTTTCATCCAGAAATCTGTTCAAATCCTCACTGCTAGTGGCTTTCTTCCGTATCTACTTGCTATTCTTTATCATTTTAATTAAGTATGAAATATAAATGTAAATGGTGAACCTACCATGAACTACCATTTAAGTTTCCATCTTTGCCCTGGTCCAACCTTTCTGCTGTACCCAATCATCTTATCCACACATCTTTCGTTTTTTCCTTTCCTCATCCTTTTTCCTGCTCTCTCAGGTAACAGCTCCCCTTTCACGAAGTTGCAGCTTTGTTGAGTAATCTAAATCTTTTCCTGTAACTCTGTGCCCCTCCAGTCAAAGCAGATGTGGAAGAGACCGGTAAGAAAAGGGAAGGAAACACACAGGGTTAAGACCCCTTATGAAAGGCTTCCTCATCCTGTTTCAAGCAGTTCTGCTCTATTGGGGGTAGCCTCAGACTTAGGTCATAAAACCCAATTCCAAGAATATCTAGAAAGGATAAAGTAGGGTTATCAAAACTCAGATGACAGCCCTCTAGACAAGGCATTACCAACAGTGGCCTAGGAGAAACCAAGATGGCCACTATCAACAGGAAATTAACTTTATTTTTAAACCCAAGGGGCCAGAACAAATGAGACTCTTACCCTTGGTTGGCAAACTTAAGTAGCCAATAGGGAGGTGGAAAGAGGATGACAGCAGGGGGTGGCTTGGACCACGTCCAAACAAAATAGGTGGAGAGAATTCTTCACTCTGGTGCAGCCTCAATCAAATACCCGTTCTCTGGAGCCAGGTATCCGTCGCCCCCCTCAGACTCCATATACATGTCTCGGCCATCATTGCCCAGACCCTCCAGCCCGTTGTCCTGGCCACCACCACCACCACCCCCACCTCGGGCCTCATCCCTGCCCCGCTCACCACCCCGCTCTCCCCGCTTGTGCTCGCGGTCCCGGTCCCGGTCCCGGTCCCGGCGCCGCTCCCGCTCACTTCGGTGGCTCCGCCGTCGTTCCCGGTCGCGATCCCTGCCCTTCTCCTCTGGACCATCGGGACCATCAGGACCAAGCTCTCCAGGAGGCCCGTCATCAGCAGGTGCATCGCCAGCCTCAGAGGGCTCCGCAATGTCGCCACCGCCTCCGCCCCCGCGCAGCTCCTCCTTGCGCTCCCGCTCCCGCCGTGCTCGCTCACGGCTCCGGCTGCTTCGCCGCTTCCGTTCACGGTCCTTGTCCTTGCTACGCTCCCTGGAGCGCCGCCGCTCCTCCTTGTCGCGACTCCGTGAGCGCCGCCGCCGGTCCCGAGAGCGGGAGCGTCGCCGTTCCCGTTCCTTGTCTCGCTCCCGGCTCCGCTCTCTGCGCTCCCGCTCGCGGTCCCGGTCCCGGTCCCTGTGGGGAAGCGGGGAGGGGCCGGGCCTGGATGAGGTGGGCAGAGGTTTGTGACAGGGCTCCCCCATGTCACCACCCCCCATCCCAGGAAACCGGGTGCCCGATTCTTACCTCTCATCATAGCGGGATGTATCGTCACGGCCTGAATGCCGGATGTTCACATCAGCCCCACCTCTTCTGGTACCACCTAGGCCACCTCCTGGGGTAGGGGCGCGAAAAGAGGGTCAGTCTGGGCAGGGGCAGGGCACTGAAGGAGTGGAAATGAGGAGTATTCAAGAGAGATGGGAGGAAGCCAACTACCGCTGCTCGGAGTCTATGTGGGCCAAGTCCTATGTTGATCATTTTGTGTGGATTCTCCTCTAACACGATAACCACATTTTATAGAGATTAAATGAATTTTAACAAGGTACTAGTTGGGGAACAACTGTAATCAGAATCCTAGTTTGACTCCTAAGTGCATATCCTTAGCTACAATGCCACATCAAAAGCCAAGAAGGGATAAGGAATAACGACGCTGCACCCATCAAGTGCTTCACTGGGACTAGGTGAAGTGAGAGCTTTATTCACCATTACTCGGCCTCCGAGTCACCTTCAACCTCACACAGACGTGGAGCCACACTGATTTTTCCAGTTGAAGATGTGGTCTGCAAGTCCAAACTCCTTACAAACTGGCTACAAGAGCTGGCCCCAGCCCACCCTTCCAACCAAGGACCCTTGGCATTTTATGTCCTCAGCACTTTTTAATCTCCTCATACTCTCCACCTCCTTCCTGCCACAGTTCTTGTGCAATCAATCACCCCTTCCCCTGGAATGATCCTCAGCTCCGACTCACCTTTCACGTTGGCCCAAACATCACTTCCTCAGAAAGCCTTCCCTCACCAACCAGACTAAGTCAATCTTCCACCATATCTTCACAGTACCATAAACAGCTCCTTCCCAGAACTTACTGGGGTTACAAGTTTTATATTTGTTTGTACAAACTCATGAATATCTGCCTCAACCACCAGGTTGTAATGCACCACAAAAGTAGGGACTATGTCTGCTTTTGCTCACGGTGACCAGCACATAGAGCATCCGGCACACAGAAGTGAATATGTAGTTGTCACATGACTCAATGAACTACCCTAAGGGGCAGATGACATTCACATTCTACAGATGAAGTCACTTACCCAAGGTGCTTTGGGGAGGAAGGTGCAGAGTTGGGCCACACCTCCCACCTGACTCCAGGACTCACCCTCTCCAGCACTCCCCCCCATGACCCATGCTGAGAAGTGCCAGTCACGCAGATTTGAGTTCCACAGGAAGAATAACTTCTAACAATGACGTGAAAAACCAAAGAGCCTGCCTGGATGCCAGTGACTAGTATAAAAATAACCCCTTCCCGTGGAGTCAATTCTGACCCATAGTAACCCTACAGGACAGAGCAGAACTGCCCCATAGGGTTTCCAAGGCCATAATCTTTATGAAAGCAAACTGCCAAATCTTTCTCCCACAGAGCAGCTGGTAGGTTCAAACTGCTGACCTTGCAGTTAGCAGCCAAGCGCTTAAACACTGCACCACCAGGGCTCCTGTGACCAGTCTAGAAACATTCAAAGAGGGAGTGGACAATTGACCTGGCAAAGATCCCTATTGGCACAGTGGTTAAGCCCTTGGCTGCTACCTGAAAGGTTGGTGGTTAGAACACACCCAATGGCTCTGCGGGAGAAATACCGGGTGATCTACTCCCATAAAGATTCAAACTAAAAACAAACCCACTACTATCAAGTCGATTCTGATTCATGGTGACCCTACAGGACAGGGTAGATAGAACTGCCCCACAGGGTTCCCAAAGCTGTAAATCTTTACGTGAAGCAGTTGGTGGGTTCAAACCACTGACCATTCGGTTAGCAGCCTAGTGCTTAACCACTGCACCACCAGGGCACCCTCCCGTAAAGATTACAAACTAAAAAACCATATGGGGCAGTTCTACTCTGTCACATGGGACTGCTAAGAATCAGAATTGACTCAAAGACACCCAAGAAGAACAAACTGACCAGGCACTTGGGAGTGTCACAGATACAAGGCAGACTGGTGTTTTCAATTTTCAGGTCAAGTCCCACCAATGATCAAGGTCATCGATTTGGTGGGTAGCAGCCAGCGTATTAAAAAATAAAACAGCAGACTATAAAATGGTGATATGCACTACATATAAGAAAGATAATTACTGTTACATAAACTCTTGGTTACGTGTTTTTTCACATGAGTATCGGATCAAGTTCACCTGATAAATATTACCATGAAAAAGTATGAGTTGGGCTGTCTAGACCTGCACCATCCCCGTGATGCACTGGGGATCGGACTATTGTGATCCATACGGTTTTCACTGCCTGATCTACGAGGTACATCGCCAGGCCTGCCTTCTTAGTTTGTCCTAGTCTAGAAGCTGTGCTGAAACCTGTTCAGCATCGCAGTGGCACACAGGCCTCCACTGGCAGATGGGTGGTGGCTGTGAATGGGGTGCAGTGGCTGGAACAGAACCCAGGTCTCCCACGTGAGAGGCAGGAGTTCTTCCACTGAACCACCAATGACCCTAAATTAGACATAACTCTGCTTTTTTAACTATATGGTTTTCAGCTATTTGGGCCTAATTTGCTTATATACAGAATAAAATTAATTCTATGTTCTTTCCTTTTTATTTCTGGAGATGGGATGAGTGTCTAAAAATGCAGTTTGGTAAAACACTGAACTGTTTGAAGGGAACGTTCTAAGTAAGGAACACTCATCATGTTCCTACATGTGGGCGAGGGTCAGTCTTGGCATCAGCTGAAACTGACAAATTTCAAGAGCAAGAGCTTCAGAAGCAGCCAGGTCTCCAGTTAATACTCTCTGTCTAAAGCTTCACTGGAGGCAGTGGTGATTCAGTGGCAGAGTTCTCCCCTTCCATCCAGGGATCGGGGTTCAGTTCCCAGCCAGTGCACCTCATGCACAGCTGCCATCTGTCTGTCAGTGGAGGCTTGTGGGTGGCTATGATGATTAGGAAGGCCTAGCAAACTACTTCTGAAAATTAGAGTGAAAACCCTATGTGTCACAAGCCCCCAGGGAGCCCTGTCCCCTCCATTCATGAGAGTTCTAGGACTGAGGTTTTTAGGAAACCTGGAAATAAGATCTTCTTCTTAAATGATTTATCCTTTTCTAAATGACAGTCATGTTAACCTTACATTTCATCTCATCAACTTCACTAGTTTTGGAGTATGTAATAATTCATGTACATGTTGTAGAAAATCAGAGAAAAAACATTTTATATACACAGGAGAAAAACACGTTTGTCACAATTTTAGAAGCCCTCATTTGTATGTTAGTACAGGCAGTCCCCAGGTTACTAATGCCCAACTTACAGACGACTTGTAATTGCCCTTTAATGTTATATAAATTTGCCCTCACTTTGAAAAAATTTAGCCAACAACAAACTATTTCAACTCATAGCAAGTTCTTCATTAAAATCACCTTCACTTGCTACACATGCCGCTTTCAAATCACTGAAAAAGCTTCAAGCCTTGTCTTACACTAAACCAAAACCAAAACCAAACCTGTTGCCATGAGTCAATTCTGACTCACAACGATCCTAAAGGACGGACTAGAAATGCCCCACAGGGTTACCAAGGAGCAATTGGTAGATTCAAACTGCCGACCTTTTGCTTAGTAACCAGGCTCTTAACCACTGCACCACCATGGCTCCTTCTTGGACTAACCTGCTGCTGTTGGGTCGATTCTGACTCATAGCGACCCTGGAACTACCCAAAGCATTTCTGGGGAGCAGCTGGTGGATGCGAATGCCGATCTTTTGGTTAGCAGCCGAGCTCTTAACTGCTATGCACCAGGGCTCCCGTGCACTACACAAGGCTAAATAAAAACAGTATGCACCTGTTCCAACTTACCTACAAAGTCTTAAAAACACACTCAGGAAACGATCTTGTTCGTAACCTGGGGACTGCCTGTAATTTAACGTTGATGTAAACAACTCTTCTCTATGTTCTAAATATTAACATCTGGTTTGTATTTCTTTTCAAAACAGGAGTTTGGATGTAATAAAGCTAACTTTACTTTAAAATAAAGAAAAAAAGTATGAGTTGGTCTTCAGACATAGATTAATTAGACTGGACTATAAGACACAGAGTGCTTCTTAGATCAAGTAATGAGAGTAAATGGGCAGCTTATGTTCGGAGGTGAGATGAGAACGGAGGGAGGATCAGGAGCTGGTTGAATGGACACGGGAAAACGGGGGTGGAAAGGAAGAGTGTGCTGTCACAGTACAGGGAGAGCAACTAGGATCACATAACAATGTGTGTATAAGTTTTTGTATGAAAAATTAACTTGAACTATAAGCTTCCACTTAAAACACAATAAAATAAATAAAGGACACTCATTAAACTTTAAAAAAAAAAAAGCACTGAGTTGGAAATATGGAAGTTGTGTTGGTGAATATTTTCATGTGTATGTTTTCACCACCAAAAAAAAAAAGGGTTGAAAGCCCACTGAACTAGAGGATTCTGGGATTCCAGGTTGCTACCACGCAACAAGAACGTTGTTGTTAACTGCCATCTAGTCAGTCCCCACCCATGGCGACCCCATGTACAACGGAACAAAACACTGCCTGGTCCTGCGCCATCCCCCTGATCAGTTGTGGATCAGACTGTTGTGATGCACAGGGTTTTCACTGGCTAATTTTTCTGAAGTAGACCACCACACCTTTCTACCTAGACCAACTTAGTCTGGAAGCTCCACTGAAACCTGTTCAGTATCAGCCACACCCAAGCCTCCACTGACAGATGGTTGGTGGCTGTGTATGAGGGGTACTGACTGGGAATTGAACATGAGTTTCCAGCACTGAAGGTGAGAATTCTACCACTGAACCACCACTGCCCGGCAACAAGAAAAACAGACTCTCAAGAACTGAGGGGAAAAATTTGGGAATGGATACGGGTGATGGTTGAATAACATGAGGAACACCTTAAGTTCACATTACTAAACTGCACCTGTGAAGAATGTTGAAACGGCAATTATTCTGTTAAAATTTTTAAAAAAGAACTCCCATCATCCCGGCAAAGCCAGTGAGAGTGACAAAAACACGTTTACGAAGTTCAAAAACTCAGCAATGAGCAGGTCGTCCACCCAGCAAGGCAAACCAATGGTGCGAATGGAGGGCTGGCAGCTGGAGGAAGAGCAGAGCATCTGCCCAGGGAAGCCATCTTCTCTGAGAACTGCCATCACCCTTGCAGACGGGGACCCTTGATGGATATGTGTGGATGAGACCTCAGGCCCAGGCCCCAGGCTGAGCCAAGCATACCCCACAAACACACCGCCAAAACTTAGGACACACACAGCCAGGGCTGGGCGTAAAGCAGGAAATTTTGTGGAAAGCCACACAGAGCAGCGCAAGGAGACACAGAAGAGACCTGTCACAGACAGCAAACGTGGCAGAGGGTGGGGCCCCAGCTCTGGAGAATTTTAAGGTCCAGCAGCACAGGCCTTTGGGCCCCAGGATGCCTACAATTATGAGTTAGTAAGTCCAGTTTATGCTGCAAGAAGCTCAAATCTATTTCAGATACTTGTAACCAAACTGGCCTTGACTGAGACAGTGAATGGCGATTCAAGAAACAGCCAGTGAGGGGAAATGATGTGGAAGGCTGAGGGCGAGACGGCCCAGGTCTGGACTGGAGCCTGACACAGCTGGTGATCAACTATTTCCTGAATCAGCCAACGAAATGACAAAGTAAGTCAGAGCAAGGGAACGGCCCAAGACGATCAGAGTGACACTAACAAGCCCCACCATACACCCTGCTCCTGACTGGGCATCAGTGGATTCTGTGAGGCGACTCTCACTTTGCAAGATGAGGAAAACGATGCAGCACGGGGGAAGATCAGCCAACTGGTGAACACTCAAGCCAGCATTTGATCCCGGGCTAGAATCTCCATGCCAATGCAAATCAGTAACACTGAATGAGAAGCCTGTCACCAGGAACATGACAGCAACGAGCAGACAGGCAGAAGAGACGGAAGGTGGTGCAAGCAGCCACAGCAAAGAGAGAGGAAAACAAGACGAGAAAGCCATAGAGCAGGAGAGAGGGATGAGAGGCAGCCCCGAGGCCCCATAGGGCAGGATCCACTCACCCAGCCTCCGGGGCCGCCAGCCCTTCACAGTTCGGCCCCTCTCCACGTCCACAAGGACCCTCCTGCCGTCGATCTTCTTGCCGTCTGCGTGCTTGTAAGCGGCTGCAACAGACGTGGGAAGGGGGGAGGGGGAGGAGTCCCCAGAGGGTCCTCTAGTCAGGACAGGGCCCTGCTCCGCCACATCCCCATCCCATCCCCATCAACACACACTCACTCACGCCCACCAGCCAGCCAGGCAACTGACAGCCAAACAACCCTCTCCCAGCCCAGTGAGGGGCCTGCTCCATCTCATGTATTTCCTCCTTATCACCCCCCAATCACTATTGGGGGGGGTAAGACCTTCACTCCCAACCCTAGCCCCCTGGTTCCCAGCCCTTCCGACTCCCGTGACAGAGCAGCCCCCTCCTGTCAGGGTGGCCAAAGTCGCTGCAAAGAAATTGGAGGTTAACTTAATGCTGGACTCTGTGTGGGGCCCCCAGGGGGCTCCTCCACAACCCAGGCATGCACCCTAACCATTATGCCGGGGCAGGAGGCCGGCGGCCGCTCCACACCCCAGCTACCACTGTTTACTGTTTTTCTTTGGGGGAGAGAGTGAGCATGGGGGTAATCAGAACAGACATAAGAACAGAAAATGAACCAGAAGGGAGTGGGAGAAATCCTCCCAATGGCAGGGAGCAGAAAAGTGGTTATAGCACTCCTGGGGGGCCTGGAGGGGCCCCCGCAGCAGGGGAGGGGAGGACAGTGGAGGGAGACCTGGGAGACGTGCGGTGCTGCTGAAACTCCTGCCTTACCTGAGACGACTGACCCTGCTGCCCCGCCCGCCCCGTCCTCTCTCCCTCCACACCCCCAGCTCAATGCAAGCTGGGAGTGAACCCCGCCTGAGCGCCTCAGGGAAGGGTGGGTAGAGGAGGAGATGAGGGAAAGAGGCATTGGCCTGCTCTTGGGCAGGGCGCCCCAGTTTCCAGGCCTGTAATCAGGTGGGCAATCCTGAAGGCCGAAAAAGTCCTTGCTCCCCACCCCCTCGCCCTGGCCTGGGGGGGTTCTCAACCAACCACAATACCCTGCCCCGCCCCAGCCCACTCCCCCCATAACAACCAGAGGAAGAGAAAAAGGTGCCATTTACCGATGCCGGCCTTGCGGGTGTCCAAACCGAGCGGGGTAGGGGGGGCTCGGCAACTCCTGGGGGCCTGGCGAGGAGGCGGGCTTCCCGGGGGGGACACGGGACCGCTTACCTGGAGCCCCCAAGCTTACCTGAGCACGCGCACAGACCCCACACCCACCACCATGGGGTCAGCTAAAGCTACAGGGAGGGGAAGTGGGGGCTCTAGGGAGCCAGGAAGAGGGGAGGAAAGCCCCACCTCTCACAGCACCTGGAGACAGGCAGAGGAGGTGGTGGGCCCCAGAGAAATGACAGGGCAGGGAAAGGAGTCACATCAAATCCCGGGAGCTAGGCAGCCCTGGGACTACCATGATTGTATTAAACAGAAGGCTGGCGAAGCCTCAGAAAAGCTGCCAGCCCTCGCCTGTTCCCAGCCACATCCCAGCGGCACTAGGCACACATCCCACCCCTTCGTCCATGGGATAATTCTCCCCCCAGCTGCCTTGGCCCTAAGGCTGGCACACAGAGGCTCGGGGTCCAGACGACAGAGTGCTGCCCGAGGTCAGGGAAGAGGGGCCACTTGGCCCCTGAGCCCAGAGGAGGGGCTGGGGGAAGGCGTTCAGGTCGGGGACCACAGTCAAGCCAAGGAACCCTGCTCTGGATCGTGTCCCAACCCCCAGAAGCCCAACCCAGGAGTAACAGCAAAGAAAAAACGTGACGTGTGTACCTCCAGGCTTCTCTCTCTCTCTCTCTTTCCCTCGCTAAGTCTCTAGACAATGGAAGGATTTTGAGTGAAAGTCCACAGCACCTCGAGCTACTTCCAGCCTACCTCCTGACCACCGCCCCCACACCCCAGTCCCCAATTTCATGCACCTCGGGGAGCAGCCGGGCACTACCGCCAGCCCCTCGGGAGGCCTCAACAATAAGAAGACAGGAAAAGGACAGAGTACCCTGAACCTAGCAGCCAAAAACATTCCCCAGGGCCACCACAGTGACAGCCCCACAGAAGGCCTAGGAGGCGAGCAGCGAAGGGCTGAAGGGTTCCACGTGGAGCCCTGGCCCTGGCGCACTCATTTCAATGTTCCCGCCACCTTGCTGCTGATGTGAGAAAGCCGAGTAGGTAAGGGGTTGGTTGAAGCCCAACTAAAGACCAAATGCCTTTCCCATCAGGGTTCATCCTTCCCTCCTGGGATCAGCAAGATTATTGGGCAGTGTGTAGTTCTGGGGGCAGGAGGGGCCAAGGGCACCCAAATGAGGAAAGGGCTCTGGGTGCAGGGAGTCGAGGGGTGGCTGGGGGGAAGGGATGCCTCACTGCTCCTGAGCTGCCTGGCTAAGCTGGGCTGGTGTGCGGTGCTGAGTGATCTTACCCATGATACAAACCCTTATACCAACCATACACTGAGGTGTTGTAAGGGGAGCGTAAGCATCAGCTGCAAGCCAGCTGCGTGGTGGCTGCAGTGACAATAAGAACAGTCAATTAATACGGCGGCCCCTGGACACGCCGCAGCCCTGCCCGCCCCACCCACCCATCCCTGCCCATGTGGATGCCGCCGCAGCCTCAAAGGGGGCTTTGGAGATGTAGGGGCAGGCGCTGAGTACGCCCATCCCACCATCCCACTGCCCGCTGAGGAACAGGGTGAGGGCTGGGGGGAGGTGGAGAGTCAGGTGGCCCAGGCCCAGCTCTGCTGTGAGAACGCGAGGGCAGGTTCAAAGGACACTCCTCAATCCAACCTGGCCGCCCACAACTCTGGTGGGGTGGGATAATGGGGAGAGACGTTCCCCGAAAATCCAACCCCTCCCCCTACCTCCAGCTTGCCCCAGCCCCCACTCAGTTCCCTCTGTGCCCCTGAGGTTCAACGTGTGACACTTACCTCCCCGGGTTCACACACACACACACGTTGTGGGGGGTTTTGGTTTTTGTTTTTAAAAAAACACACACACACACATATATATATATTTTAAAAAAAAGATATATCAGAAACAGGAGGAGAAGAAAAGATACTGCTAATGTCAGGGTTGGCAGGGTGGGGATGAGGACAAACGACCAGGAAGGGCTGGGGCACAGAGAGGTGAGAGGGTAACAGAAGAGCACGGGGCAGTACTTACAGTGCATGTCCCGCTCGTGCTCGTACTCGATGAAGGCGTAGCCGCGGGGCTTCCCTGACCGCTTGCTGTAGACCATGTGTATCTGTGGGTGGAGGGCAGCAGAAGTTAGCCCGACACAGGGAGACCTCAGTCTGCCAGCGACACAGCCCACGGGCCAGTGACAGAGACACCGCTCAGCCCCTCTCGTCTTCCAGAGCTGAGTGATTTAGGCGCTAATGGCAGCAGCAAACGGCACAGTGGAAACTGGAGAAGCAGCCCACCCTGGTTCAGAGGGTCCAAGAAGACTCCCTGAAGAGAACAACACTCAAGCTAAGACCCAAACAACCAACAGGGATGGCCAAGGGAACTGCCAGGGTGACAGGAAGTGTAGCTTATCAGCTGAAGCTGCAGTAACTTTAAAGGTCCAAAGGCTCAGGGAACAGGGCAGGAGGCCGGGGTTCTGTTCAAGGTTGCTGAAGTGGATTCTGACAATGGGAGACCCTCAGGAGATGAGGCCAGGTGGGCAGGGCCAGCCACCAGGAGCCCTCAGTGCCAGGTGCAGGCACGTGTCCTCTGGGGAGCTAAGAAGGGTTTTAAGCAACGAAGGGCCACTGGAGGAAGTACATGCAGAATCAGGGAACACACAGAGCTGAGAAAGCAGAGGCAGGGTTGAGCACCAAAACAGAAGGGGAGTTCCAGAATAAAGAGAAGGAAGAAAGGGCGTAACGAGATACAAAACATGGAATGTGCAAAGCCACGGAGGCTCCCGAGCATGGTGTATTCTAAGGATGAGTCCTCCCATGGGGATGACAGCCAGGGAACATAGGCATGAGTAGAAGTCTGTAAGGCTATGCAGCAGAGCAAAGACCAGACAGGAAAGGCCCTGAACACCAGGCTGCAGCCACAGCACCTCTGTCCTGAGTGCTGGGGAGCCAAGGAGGCTGTGATAGGGGAGATGGACCCGGCTTGGGTGTCGAAATGAGCCCTCTGGGGCCACATGGGGTGAAGATGAACCACAGGAGGCTTCTGGAAGGTGACAGTTTTTGAGCTGCTCCCCAAAGCATGGCCAGTTCCCTGGTCACATGACTATACCAGCTCAGGAGTGACCACCATGACTGGGCATGGGCCAGAGTTCCTGTGGTCCTAGGGCTTGTGCCCAAGGATCCAGCAGCCTCCCAGATCCAACTGAGACTCTAAACTCATCCAAAGTAGGATCAGAAGACACTCTGGGAACAACCTCACAGCCAAAGCTCCAGTAGAGGCCAGGAAACACCAGGGGATCCACCATGATGAGAGCCAGGTGCCGGGAGCAGGCCGGCGTGGGCCCCTTAAGTAAATGTCTGGCTCTGGGTGTCCAATAATCTCAAACCCCACAACTACACAGCAACGGAGTATGTCTTCCCATTTCAGAGATGAAGAAAATAAGGAACAGGGCATTGAAGCAACTTTAAAATTAAAAGGAGAAAATGTCAGTTAAGACAAGAAGTAGCCGGTATTGCCCGTAAAGGACCAACAATAAACACTTTATGCTATGTGGCTTTTCAGACCAGTCTCTGTTGAAACTACTCAAATCTGCCTTAAAACGCAAAAGCAGCCACAAACAACATACACACAAATGTGCGTGGATGTGTACCAGGAAAACTTTATTTACAAACAGTAAATGTGCAGTTTGCATTCCCCTGCTCTAAAACAATAGCCAGCAGTCACTGCTTCTAGTCTCCTTGTGCAGGCAGGATTGAACCCCAGGCCAGGGGCCCCTAAAGCCCTAAGAAGACAAGAGTATTCCTGGGCCAAGAGCCTAGTCTTTCCTGTCAGGCACTACCCTCCTCACCCCAGCACTTTGAATCCAAGCACCCGCTGCCCTGGTCCACTCACTCTTTTGATGGGTCCGTACACCTCAAACTCTCTCCGGAGCTTGGATTCTGTCGTGTCATAGTTCTGCAAGAAGATAGACGTGACGTTACACGGGGAACAGAAGCTGTCTCAAAGCCCTCTGAACACGCCCCCTGGACCTAGCCTGCTAGTCTTGGTCCCAGAGCCCTGGCTTGCAGCAGTCCGGACTCCAGGCTTCCCTGGGGCTCCAGGGCTTGGAGTGGGGACTCACCACTCTCGCCACGAAGAGCGTCTTGAAGGCATCACCCTGAGCATTGGGATCATTGTGAGGGTCCCCTGTGTGGGAAGATGAGAATCTGTGAGAAGGTGTCTACAGTGTCAGGTAGCAAGGCAAATCCCCACAGACAGATGGGCAGAGGCCAAACGAACAGATAAAGATGCGACTGGGGAGGAAACCACCCAACCAAAAGCTTCAGGCTCCAAGTAGAGGAAAACAGTTGGTGAGCTAATGAACACTCTGAGCTGCTTCCTGAAGCAGAGCTGGCCTTAACCAGAGAGGCAGATTTAGTAGCAGCCTAGAGGCTGATGCAGGATGGGAGGGGGAAGGTGGACTTCAAGCAGACAGGATGGAGATCGTTTAAGACCTACATACACTAGGGCCCAGGCCTCCCAGGTGTGAGCCCATACCATTATTAACTACCACTAACCAACTAAGGGAGCCCTGGTCGCACAGTGGCTAAGAGCTTAGCTGCTAACCAAAAGGGTGGCAGTTCGAATCCACCAGCCGCTCCTTGGAAACCCTATAGGACAGTTCTACTCTGTCCTGTAGGGTCGCTATGAGTCGGAATTGACTCGATAGCAACAGATTTGGGTTTTGGTTTTGTAACTGACTTAAGACGACAACCTGGGTGCTGAGTGCCCTCCCTCAGTACGGGACTGCACTGCCACCCACTGGACACAGACTACAACTATAACCAGCAAGGAAACCTGACTTCTGGCAACCATGAGTAAGGGTGGAGTGGGGAGCAGAGCAAAGGTGCCTGGCTTTCGTCCCTCTGCCTGTGGCCTCTGGGAGGAGCCCAGGGCTGGTGCCCCAGCAAGTAAACTGCAGCTGGCATGAGATCAAATTCATACTCTCAGACGTACAAGGCAAGTAATTATCCTATCTGCCCAGTGAGTAATAACAATCTCCAAGGACAGGCACCAGGAATCTATTAAAATCCAACTCCATAGGTGATTCTGTTAAGGTCAGGACTGGGAATAAACGCCATCCACTAAGCCTGGCAGCCCTGATGATCCCTTTACTCCTGCCCACTGCACAACTGAGGAAACAAATTTTTTATGGTGTTTCTTCCATGCTATCATATTATCTCTCAGAAGGAACCTTCAAATTCTAGAATACAAAAAAAGGAACAACCTTGAACGCATACACAAATACATGACCACACAGTAAGGTGGATACCGAAAATTATTTAACACCACCTTGCAAATGAAAACAACACAGGCATAGAAAAGGGACGTCTTAAAGCAGCCAAGAGGCCAGTCAGGCTTTATGTCCCTGTTGAGCTCACGGTCCACGCATTCTCAGCTCCCAGGCTCCCATCCTGAAGCCCCAGGCCGCTAGCTGTGCAGAAAATTTTAGGTGTTTTAAGAACCTAGAGAAATAAACAGACCAACCCGTTTCCTGTGAGAGGATCTGGCTGCAAATGAAGTTCAAGTTAACTTCAGGGAACTTCTCAAAAGGCAGAAGCCTGAGCCCTAGTTTAGGGCGGAACTACTTGGAGGCCAAGGGCAGCCTGCAAAGACAAGTCTACCTTCAGCTCACCCCAGTCCTCGACCATCCCTCACCCCTCAGAGCTATAACTTTCTGTGCCCAAATCTCTCCATCTATACTAGAACTCTCCCACTCGTTCACTCAAGTAACTATTAGCCACCTATTACATGCCTGGGGCTGTTACAGGTGTTGGGGATACAGCGGTGAACAAGACAAAAAAGATCCCTCCTGATCTACATAAATGGAAAAACATACCATGCTCATGGATAGGCAGACTCAACATTGTGAAAATGGCAATTCTACCTAAAGCAATTTACAAATACAATGCAATTCCGATACAAATACCAACAACATTCTTCAAAGAGATGGAAAAACTAATTATTAACTTTATATGGAAAGGGAAGAAACCCCGAATAAGTAAAGCACTACTGAAGAAGAAGAATAAAGTTGGCAGACTCACACTACCTGACTTGAGAACCTACTATACAGCTACAGTACTCAAAACAGCCTGGTACTGGTACAACAACAGAGACATTGACCAATGGAACAGAATTGAGAACTCAGATGTAAATCCATCCACCTACGGTCACCTGATTTTTGACAAGGGCCCAAAATACATCAAATGGGGAAAAGACAGTCTTTTTAACAAATGGTGCTGGCAAAACTGGATATCCATTTGTAGAAAAATGAAACAGGACCCATACCTCACACCATATACAAAAACTACTTCAAAATGGATCAAAGACCTGAATATAAATCCTCAAACTATAAAATTCATAGAAGAAAAAATAGGACCAACACTTCAGACCTTAATACATGGCATTAACAGGATACAAACCATAAACATCAACACAAAAAACCCAACAGATAAACTAGATAATTGGGATCTTCTAAAAATCAAACATCTATGCTCTTCAAAAGATTTCACCAAAAGAGTTAAAAGAGAACCTACAGACTGGGAAAAAATTTTTGGACAGTACAAGTCAGACAAAGGTCTAATCTCCATAATCTACAAGAAAATCCAACACCTCTACAACAAAAAGACAACCAATCCTATCAAAAAATGGGCAAAGGAAATGAACAGACACTTCACCAAGGAAGACATTCAAATGGCCAACAGACACATGAGGAAATGCTCGCGATCACTAGCCATTAGAGAAATGCAAATTAAAACCACAATGAGATACCATCTCACCCCGGCATTACTGGCACGAATCAAAAACACTGGAAATAACAAATGTTGGAGGGGCTGCGGGGAGACGGGAACTCTTATACACTGCTGGTGGGAATGCAAAATGATACAGCCATTTTGGAAAATGATATGGCGTTTCCTCAGAAAGCTAGAAATAGACGTACCATTCGATCCAGCAATCCCACTCCTAGGAATATATCCTAGAGAAATAAGAGTCATCACTCGAATAGACATATGCACACCTATGTTCATGGCCGCATTATTCACAATAGCAAAACGATGGAAACAACCTCGATGTCCATCAACAGACGAATGGATACACAAACTATGGTACATACACACAATGGAGTACTATGCAACGAGAAAGAACAATGAATCTGTGAAGCATCTCATAACATGGATGAAACTGGAGGACATCATGCTGAGTGAAATAAGTCAATCACAAAAGGACAAATATTGTATGAGACCTCTATTGTAAAAACCCATGAAAAAATTCACATGCAAAATGTAACAATCCTTGTTGGTTACCAGGGATGGGGGGGGGGGGGGATACTAAATAGGTAATAGGTAAGTGGTAACTTGGGTGAGAGATGAGATAGTACATAGTACAGGGGAAACTAACAGAACCTGCACAAGGAAAGGTCATGGAGGCCCTATAGACACATCCAAACCCCCCGAGGGACTGAGTTGTTGGACGGAGGGCTCTGGGGACCATGATCTCGGGGAACATCTAGCTCAATTGGCATGACACTACTTATAAAGATAATGCTCTACATTCTACCTTGGTGAGTAGTGTCTGGGGTCTTAAAAGCCTATGAGCGGCCATCTAAGATACTCCACTGATCTCATCCCTTCGGGAACAAGGGAGAACGAAGAGAACAGGATACAAGGAAAAGATTAGTCCGAAGGACTAATGGTCCACAGCTACCAAGGCCTCCACGGGACTGAGCCCAGTACAGCTGGATGGTGCCCGGCTACCACCAATGACTCCTCTGACCAGGATCACAACAGAGGGTTCTGGGCAGAGCTGGAGTAGGATGTAGAGCATAATTTTAACTCCCAAAAAAAAAAAAAAAAAAAAAAGAAGACCAGATATACTGGCCTAAAGAATACTAGAGAAACCTCGAGAGTGTGGCCCCCAGACACCCTTTCAGCTCAGAGGGGAAGTTACCTTCAAGGTTCGATGTTAAGCCTGGGAATGGACACCCCAGTAAAACTAAATGGGACTAACGATGTACAGGAGTCCGGTGACAAGGGCCAGAAGGCAGAGGGAGAGTAGGAAACTGATGATAAGGAACACAAATTGAATAAGGACACTGTCGATGTATTGTGAGATTGTTGACCACTGCTATAGGGCAACATTTGTAGTAACTATTAAATGGGAGGCTGTTTTGTCCTGTAAGCCTGCATCTTGGGCGAGAATGGCAGCACAATTGGAAGAGCATAGTCAATATCACTTAAATGTGGAAGTAAAAAGTTTTGAAATGGTGTTTAAATAAAATAAAATAAAAAATAAACAAATGAGACTAAAGAGGTACAATAGTCCACTGACAAGATCCAGAAGACAGAAGGGGACAAGGAAGCCCTCTGGTGATAGGGAACACAAGGTGGAGTAAGGATATTCTTGATGTGCTGTGAGATTGTTAACCATTGTCATAGGGCAACATGTGTAGTAACTGTTAAATGAAAAACTATTTTGTTCTGTAAGCCTTCATCTTAAGTGAGAATAACAGCACAGTTGGAAGAGCGTAGTCAATGTCACTGAACTGTGAATGTAGAAAATTTTGAAACGGTGTATCTTTGGCCATCTGTAATTTTCATAAAAAAAAAGGTTGAGAATTTAGAGGCTTAATACGTTGTGGGGTTGTTAACCAATGTCAAAAAAAACAACATGTGTACTACTATTTCATGAGAAACTATTTGCTCTGTAAGCTTTCACCTGAAGTACAATATATATAAAAAAAAAAAAAAAAGATCCCTCCTGTCACAGGGCTCACAGCGGAGGAGACAACCGTTCAACAAGTAACTAGATCGCATGGTTCTATCAGACCGAACAGAAAAGTAGATTTTCAATGAAGAGGTCAAGATAGGCCTCACTGAGATGTTGACGTCTGACTGAAGACCTAAAGGAGGAGGGGAACAAGCCCTGCCACGTGGGGAGAAGCATTCCAGAGGGAGTAGAAGCCAAGAGGAAGCAGGGCTGGGGGGAGGGGAGGTGTGGCTGGGCACACTGTGGCTGGAGAGGAAGAGGCGAGGTCCAGGTCAGAGAGGTGCTAGAGCCACTACAGTGACTTTTACTCTGTGACAGGAGTCACGGGAAAGTTTTGCACATAAGGAGTTATTTTGACTTGGGTTTGAACAGTCTCCCTGGCTGCTGGCGAGGGTGTAACACGAAACCAGTGAGAAGACTATTACAATAATCCTGGCTAAGACCAAGATGGTAGCGAAATGTGGTCCAACGCTGACTCACCTTTATACCTTAAGACTCTGGAGACAACGCCAGCACCTGGCGTGCCAGAGCCCAGGCACTGTCCCTGAAGTGTCCCGGTCTGGTGGTACACTCATACCTCATGCCTTCCCTGCACTCTCTCCAATCCTCACAACAACCTTGCCAGCAGGAATCATCCCCGTTTCACAAAGGAGAGAACCAAGGCTCAGAGAGAAGTGACTTGCTCACGGCCCTGAGCATGAACGTAAGCAACTACTCCAAGTTTGGAAAATGGGATTAAACAAAGAGTGCACTTTCTTCACGACAGGCTTTCCCTGAGTGTTCCCTATGCCCCCACACGAAGTGGGGCCTCTGTGGTAGGGCTTCTGGTGTCAGGACGCACCATTCCACCATTTGCTTTCATCACTGCCCTCCTAACAACACAGGACCTCCTTGTCCATCTTGCTGACAGACTCCCCCGTCAGAATGTGAGCTCTGTGAGCACAGTGATCACTGTCAGGTCACTACCATGACCCCAACCCAGAGGTGAACACCAAGGAGACGCTCAACATGCAAAAGAGCACCCTCTGGTTACGGAATACCTATGCATGTTGAACATCAGTGTGGGAAAAGTTATGTGGCAAACAGAACAGATACCTCATGTGGTAGATACAGTCATGACCCCCCAAAGGTGTCCATATCCTAGTCCCAGGGACCCGTGACTATGTTACCTCACACGGCAAAAAGGAATCTGCAGATGTGATGAAGTTAAACATCTTGAGACAGAGAGATGATCCTCGGTTATCTGGGCAAACCCAACATAATCAAGAGAGACCTTATGAGGGTAGACAGAAAAGTAAAAGGCAAGAGGAAGAGATGGAACGAAGGAAGCAGAGGTTGGAGTGATGTGCTTTGAAGATGGCGAAGGGACCACGAGCCAAGGAATGCAGGCAACCTGCCGCTAGGAGCTAGAAAAGGCTGGAATAGTAGGCAGGGGAGGGCTCTGGCCTTTATGCTGAGAGCAAAAGGAAGCTGCTAGCAGCTGAGCTGACAGTGAGAACTGTACTTGAAAAAGATCCACGTGGACTGGATTGGGGGTGGACCACATAAGCAAATTAGTTAGACTGATACTGTGTTGTCCAGGCAAGTGATGACCTGAATTGTGGTAGACATAAAGAGTCAGACTTGTGGCATTTACAGAGTAACAGGACAGGCCTTGGTGACAAGTTGGGACAAAGAATAAAAAGGATGTTAAAAACAAGACCCAACCCAAACTCACTGCCATCAAGTTGATTCTAACTCATTATCGACTCTTTAGGACAGAGTAGAAATGTCCCACAGGGTTTCCAAGGAGTGGCTGGTGGATCTGAACTGCTAACCTTCTGGTTGGCAACTGTAGCTCTTAATCACTGCGCCACCAGGGCTCCGTTAAACTCGGTTGCAAAGCTGAGGTCACAACTTGCACGGTAAAATGAGTGGCGGGGCCATGTCCCAGGTGAGGGTAACACCCTAAGAAGACCAAGCTGGAGGAGAGATGCTGACTGTGGTTTGGAACCTGAATCTGAGATGTCTTTGAGACATCAATAAAGGACATCAAGGCAGTTGCGAGTCCGAGCTCAGAGAGCTTGCACCTAGATGCCCCTGCCAGGCATCTTCCCCAAGGAAATCTGCCACTCCACAGAACATGACTCAGCATGAAGACACTGACCACAGCCCCACAGCGGTAGGTGGCAAAATCCTGCTCTTCTGATGACCAAGCCCTAGCTCTGACAATAAAAGACCAACTGGGGTTGGTAGCTGATCCTCCTGTGAGATAGGTTGACTTGACAACAATGTACAATATATTCTGCCACTTCCTCCTCTACCCAGAAAGGATGGCACGTCCCCAGTCCAAGGGTAAGGGAGTGGGGGTGGAGCTGGGACCAATTCACAAGCTGCACCTCACTGCCACAGCCTTCGAGACCCAGATGGGCAGGCGTGTTAGTCCCACCAGGTGTACTCCCAGACCAGGTACCAGTGGTCACCTTTCCTGCCAACCCTTCCCCTACATTCTCCCGCTTTAAGGCCTAAATCAAACACAGTGCTTGGCAAATTGTGGGACTTAAATTAGTGAACTATCAACACCGCTTCCCCTAAACAGGACTTCTGGAGAGCGGGGAAGAGGTTTGATCTCAGGAAGAGGAACACAAGATGTGGGGAGGACAGGGTGAGCAGAGGAATGAGAGTCTTACACATCTTTAGCTCCGTCTCCACTTCCTGCTGTCGCCGCTCAATCTTTTCTCGTCTCTGTTGGGAGAAAAGGGAAGATGGAAAAGTGAATGCAGACCAAAGTGCCCCAAGTCAGGGACCATCCTGGAAAACATGGCAAAAAGGAAGTGAGACCAGAAGGCAACAATCACATACCTTCCTCTCCATGCGTTCCTCCCGGGTTTCTGCACGAGTAGGGGGAGGGGCATCTCGAGGGTCCTGGAAACAAGGAGAGAGGTGACAGGGTGGGAGGAACTAGGGAAAACGGCAAGGAACACCCACCAAGATAATGAGGATCTCAGCTCCTCCCCACCTATGCAAACGAGGACGAACAGTTCACGTGCCACAGTAGAGGCAAGGAGTGGCATAGAGCCACACGTAGTCCACAGGCTCGCTGGTGGTGATGAAAGAAACATAAAAATCAGGTGTATGGATTAAGAAACTTCTACGGCAATCTGACAGGGCAATTTTATGCTTGTAAAACCTAACGATACACTATGTGGTTTTGGATTCTGTGTGTGTGTCTGTAACATACAAATTACAAAATGAAGATGATAAAGAATTTGACAATGGACAGTGCTGATGACTGCACAACACGGTGAACGTAATTAGTATTGCCAAATCACATATATACGATAGAGCGAAAAACTAAATATTTTGTTATATGTATTTTTCCCACAACAAATAAATCTCAAAAAAATAAAAAAACTCTATTATATTTACCAGACATATCAACCTGCAGCAGATTGAAAATTAAAAAAAAAAAAAAACACAAAAAAACTTGTTCTTCACCATAAAAAATAGTTTGAGGAGCACTAGCATACATGACATCTAGCTAAAAAATCGATTATCAAAGGCTCTAATCTTCCTTTAGGGAACATCCTGCTTCTCACAACCCCCAAATACCACTCTGTTGTGAACAGAGGGCCAGAGAACACGCTGCGGACAGATGGGAGGGCCCGTCCTCATGAGGGCTGAGGAACTGGGGCCAGGCCTCAAACAAAAGGAGCAGATCATGCAGCGCTCAGAAGCAGACAACTGGAATCATCTGAGGGCCAGGTCTCACCAACCACTCATTAGGCAAAGGTATATGACTTGCATCACCAAAGGGTGCCACAGGCTTGCACCCACTCAAATTAGTTTAATTGACTAAAAACATTTCCAAAGTACCATTCACTGAAGATGGCAAATCCTACTAAAGACTCAACCTTCTATTGTTACGTTGCTACTAATCTCTGCTTTGCAACTCCTGCCACCCTTTCCCCACATGGAGGAGAATCCTCTGCCCAATCACCTGATGCCAGAACTTTCCTCTAGGACTTCTGGCTGTGCGCCACCATTTCTCAAGTGTGCTCCAATAACCTCGAGAGATGGGTACTGTTATCCCAGTTTTACGAATGAAAAGCCTGAGATCCAGTCACATGTTCGTGGTTACCCTGCAGATGCAGAGCTGAAATTCCCAAGTCTACGGCCTTAAGTACTCGAGTACATTGGGCAGACCCTGCGTGAACATCATCCCGTCAAAGATTAAAAACAGTAAATATGACCGCATACACTGACATTTACTGACTGATCGGCCAAAACCTCTGACACAAATTCTGACATTTAAATCTCCATCAATCTCATGATAACATCTTACTAAAGATAAGAAGATCTAGACATTAAAAGAATATACCACTTGCCAAAAAGTCACAGAGCTGATGCCAAGTCTTCCCTGACTCTAGAATCTGAATCCCAAACTGCTACTCACTGAATTTTCAGAATTAACCTTGTTGTTAGGAGCCAGCGAGTCAGTTAGTGACCCTGTGTGACAGAGAACTGCCCCATAAGGCTTCCTAGGCTGTAATCTTTAGGAAAGCAGATCACCAAGTCTTTCTCCTGCAGAACTGCTGGGAAGGTTGGAACCATCAACCTTTCAGTTAGCAGACAACTACTTAACCATTATACCACCAGTATTCCTTCAGCATAACCCTACAACAGATGTATTATCAATCCCATTTAACACACAGAAACTGAAAGTCAGAAAGAATAAGTCACCTACCTAAATCACAGCAAGAAAGTGGCCAAAGACTGGACTCCAAAACTCAACCCACTCCTCATTCACTCAGTGCACTCACCTCAAACTCTCGGATGTAGGGTGCAATGCCACAGTAAGGTTGATTATGGTGTTTTTCATGTGGCAGTTTCTCCAGGGGTGGCAGGTATGGAATGGGGTCCCGGGGGGCAAACAGGGCCAGAAGGTTGGGCGGCAGGAACTGGGTCATCTTGCCAAGTCTGAAGGCAGAACCAGAACCAGTTAGGGTGGGTTGGCTGAGATGAATCCCCTATAATCCCTTGGCTCCAAAGAAAAAGAGAAAAACAGGAGTGAAATCTCAGTGTTAAAACAGGCTCTCCACGGGCAGAGTGACCCTATGTCACAGGCGAAAGGAATAAACCTGAAAGAGAAAGGAAGTTCTTGGGGGGGGGGGGGCTGGGGAGGCCTGTAAGAGAAACAAAGACTATAAAGGGTTTCTGAGTACAGAAGTCTGAGTTCTGAGCAAAGAGTCGTGGTTTTGAAAGGGTCCCTGGGGGGTTAGGGAGACAATCAAGGATCCTGAGTCCCAGAACAGTGCAGTTGGCGGTCCCACATACCTTGGAAAACGCGTAATGGGACGGGGATCGAAGACTCTGATGAACGGGTCAGAGGCTCGTAAGCAGCAAACCCCGCGAGGCAAAGGTTTGTGGGTAATACGTCTGGGTGCCCCCACCCCTGGCGAAAGGAATTGTGGGTAAGGGTCGAGACTCCGCTAATAGGCAAAGAAAATGCAACGCACCGCAAGGGCTTGTGGGTAAGGGGCCGCGGGGGGCTGCGGGAAGAGCGCCGGAGCGCTCCAAGCACCCTGGGTAAGAGTCGCAGAAAAGAAAAGTGCTGTGATGGGAGAGCGGGGTGAGGGGCTGAGGCCCACCGCAGGGGCGTATGGGTAGCGGTCCCGTTACCGGTGAGGCCAGTCACACTTACCCGCCGCACGGCGCCCTCCTCGGCCTGGCGTCGGTTCGGGGGCTCGCGGCGGCCCCTCAGCGACAGAGACTCTTGCTCTAGCTTAGACTCCAGCGGCGGCGGCGGCGTCCGTATGCCCCCTCCGCCGGCCCAGCGCGCGAACAGGCCCCTGCTCACAAACCCGCGCGGCCTCGGCTCGCGAAGGGGGATAGGGGGTGGGACTCGAATCAGATCCCTCCGCCGGCTTCACTGCGCACGCGCAGCGCAACGCGGGAACAACCCATATACTTGGGTCAGTCCCCCGCGGCGGGCAAGGCGCATGCGCGACGTGACTGCCCCGCCTGCGGGCGCCTTAAATTCCTTCGCCCTACCGGCTGGTGGCCGCACTGCGCACGCGCATCATACCTGCCACCACCCACCTCGCGTCTCCTTCCGCGTGACTTCTTCCTCTGATACTTCTCACCTTATCCTGACACACTTCCCGGGTTTGTGCGCATTGCGTGGTAGGCTGTACTGTATGTACCCCTCCGCCGACTGGCAAAGAGTCCCTACGTGAATGGTGCTTAATGTCTAATGTCCAGTGCCTAGTGCACGCTGGAGATAATACCATGTGACTAAAGCAAAGTCTTCTCCCTCATGGATCTTACTTTCTACTGGGGAAGACAATAACGAAATTTAGGTGAATAACAATTTCAGATAGTGGCTGGCACAATGAAAAAAGAGCAGAGTAAGGGGATGGGAAGTGAGAACGAGACTGTTTAGCAAAAGTGGCAATGGAAGGCCCCTAGGAAGAGATGATATTTGAACCAAGGCCCCGACTGAAGAGTGGTTTGGGCTGGCTTCACGGCCAGTGCAAAGGCCCTGGAGAGTTCCCGGCTGGGGCAATCGGTTAACAGGCTCAGGTGCTAACCTAAAGATTGGCTGTTCAAATCCACCCAGAGGTGCCTCAGAAGAAACGCGTGTTGATCTGTTTCTAAAAAAAAAAAAAAAAAATCAGCCAAACCCTATGGAGCAGTCCTACTCTGACACCTGGCGGCTCTCCGTGAGTCAGAATCGACTTTAAGGCATCTGGTTTTCTGGGACCAGATGGCAGGCACTACATGTTAGTCAGGTCATGTTATTTAGGGTCCTTTAGACTTGTAATGAGTTAAATACGATATTTTAAGTTTTGGGGATGGATTCAATTGCCTGTTTAATAATAATTACAGAAATTATTACATTTTAATTATTAATTGCATGTTTCAAGATGCGTAATATAAGAGCACATACTTTAAAAAATCTTTTCACAAATTTGCTTTATTTGTGTGCGTAACTACTTTTTTCCATAACTATTTCTAAGTAAATTGTAGCAAGACTTTATTCCTAAATGTTTCCACATGCATCTCCTAAGAATATTCTACATAACCACAAAATCATTTTCACCCCAAGAAAGTTTATCCAGCCCCTATTCCAATTTCCACAAAAATAATCTTGTTTTTATCCCAACCAGGATCTAATTAAGGGTCATACACTGTATTTGGTTTCATGTCTCTTAAATCTCTTTTAACATAGAATAGACACATTTTTTTCATGATGTTGATTTTTTTTTTTTTTTTTTTTTTGCAAGCTCAGACCATTTTCCTGTAGAATGTTTCACATTCTGGACTTCTCTGATTGTTTCTTCATGGTGTTTGGTTCGTTCTACTATCTGTGTCTTGCCTGTACAATAGAAATTAAGCATGGAAAAATTCAGGGACGTTGAGGGTGATGGTTAAACATGATGAACACGTTTAATGTCACTGAACTGTACATGTGAAGATTATTGAAATGGCAAATGCTTTGTTACCTATGTATTTACCATCATCACAACAACACAAATGGAAATTAAGTCTGAAGGCTTGAGTAGATTTAAGTTAAGCATTTTGGCAAGAATACATCCCTGGTTAGCTTCACATCTGGAGGAACGTAAAGTCAGGTGGGCACCCTAGTATTACACAGAGTTTGGTTTGCTGACTGCCAGGTCTCTCCTCCTAAAGCTACATTTCTCCCGTGGAGATTAGCAAGTAGATTAGCAAGACTTCCACACCACGCCAATATTCTGTTCCCCAACCTCGCTTAATGGTTGTAGCAGCCATTGCTAATCCTTGTCTGAATTAACTCTTGCATCAGGGGCCAGATCTTATTTTAAATGAAATAGAAAATAGTTAAAGGTGTTTGATCAGAGGAAAGGAGCCCTGATGGTGCTGTGGTTAAGCACTCGGCTGTTAAGTGAAAGGTCAGCAGTTCAAACTCACCCGGCTGCTTCCAGAGAGAAAAGACGAGGCGATCTGCTCCCGTAAAGATTACAGCCTAGGAAACCCTATGGGGCAGTTCTATTCTGTCCTATAGGGTCGCTATGAGTCAGAATTGATTCAGTGGCACACAACAACAATGATCAGGGGAAGAACATAGTTTACATTTTTTAAAGATCACTTAATTACCTCCACTAGGATGGCTATAATCAGAAAAGCAGAAAACAAGTGTTGTTGAGGATGTGGAGAAATTAGAACCTTTATCCACCGTTGGTGGGATTTTAATATGATGCAGCTGCTGTGGAAAACAATTTGGCACCATCAAGTAAAGTCTGACTTATGGTGACCCCATGTGTGTCAGAACAGAGCTGCACTCCATAGGGTTTTCATGGCTGTGATCTTTTGGAAGCAGATCGCCAGGCCTTTCTTCTGAGGCATCTTTAGGTAGGTTTGAACTGCCAACCTTAAGTTAGTAGTCAAACACTTAACCACTTGTACTACCCAGAACACAACCAAAAGGTTGGAAGTTCAAGTTTACCCAGAGGCACCTCACAAGAAAGGCCTGGTGATCTACTTTTGAAAAATCAGTCATTGAGAACCCTATGGAGCAAAGTTCTACTCTGACACATACAGGGTTGCCATAGTCAGAGTCGATGCAACGGCATGTGGTTTTTCTGGTTTTTCTTTTCCCCTCTGGGGAAAGAGGGAAGGGAGGACACGGTAGGGGAAGGAAGCCAGAGACAGGTTAGGGTTAACAGCGTCAATTGACTGTTAGTGCTGGTGGCCTTGAAAATGTTTTTAATTTGGTTGACTGGAAAAAGAAGAAAGCACATGAGGAGAATCCAGGGGGAGACCCTGGCGAGAAGACAGGGCACAGGATGTGCATGTTCACTGGAATGATAAAAATAACGATTATGTAAAACCCTGAGAGTACGGCCCTTGGACACCCTTTTAGCTCAGTACTGAAGTCACTCCTTAGGTTCACCCTTCAGTCAAAGATTAGACAGGGCCATAAAACAAAACAAGACTGAATGGACACAACAGCCCAGGAGCAAGGATAAAAAGGCAGGAGGGGACAGGAAAGCTGGTAGTGGGGAACCCAAGGTGGAGAAGGGAGAGTGTTGGCGTGTGGGGTTGGCAACCAATGTCATGAAACAATGTGTGTATTAATTGTTTAATGAGAAACTAGTTTGCTCTGTAAACCATCTAAAGTACAATAAAAAATAAATAACGACTGTGGAAGGGGTGTAGTTAGGGATAATCATGAGGACTAGGGTGTGACCGTGAAAGTGGGTAGCAAAATTACAGGTTGACGGATGACAGATGAGGAGTGCAGGATAATAAAAATGCTCTAAAATTGATTGTGGTGATGGATGCACAACTTAGAGAATATGTTATTGTTGTTCCTTGCCATCAAGTCTGCCCCTGAATCGTGGCGATCCCATGCACAATAGAACAAAATGCTTCCTGGTCCTGTACCATCCCCATAAGCAGTTGCAGATCAGACCATTGCGATCCATAGGGTTTTTACTGGCTGATTTTCAGAAGTAGATCGCCATTCTTAGTTCCTAGTCTGGAAGCTCTACTGAAACCTGTTTAGCATCATAGCAATGCACAAGCCTCCACTGACAGACTGGAGGTACACTGGCTGAGGGTTGAACCTGGGTCTCCCACACTGAAGGGAAGAATTCTACCTCTGAGCCACCACTGGTTGTTGCTGCATGCTGTCGAGGTGAGTGTGACACATAGCGACCCTGTATGACAGAGTAGAACTGCCCTAGGGTTTCCCAGGCTATACTCTTTAGGAAAGCAGATTGCCGGGTCTTTTCTCCCATGGAGCAGCTGGTGGGTTCAAACTGCCAACTTTTCGGTTAGCAGCTGAGCACTTAACCATTGCACCACCAGGGCTCCTTGAACCAACTCTGCCCCCCGGGAATATAGTAAAAGCTATTGAATCACACACTTAAAATGAGTGAACTGTATGTGAATTATATATCGCAATAAAGCTGTTATTTTAAAAAGTCGGCAGCTAATCAATGTTACTGAATTGTACATGGAGAAATTGTTGAATTGGTGTATATTCTGCTATGTATATTCTCAACAACAACAACAACAAGTTATTTTAAAAAGTGGGTGGCTGAGCTGCCCGGCTACCACCACTGAGTGCTCTGACCGAGATCACAACAGAGGGCTCTGGACAGAGCTGGAGAAGGATGTAGAACAAAATTCTAACACATAAAAAGAAGACCAGATTTACTGGCCTGAAAGAGACTGGAGAAACCCCAACAGTATGGCCCCCAGACACCCTTTTAGCTCAGTGGTGAAGTCACTTCCGAGGTTCACCGTTCAGCTGGGGATTGGACAGCCCCATAAAACAACACGTAACGAATGAGGTACAGCACTCCGGCTACAAGGACTAGAAGGCAGAAGGGGACAGGAAAGCTGGTGATAGGGAACCCAAGGTTGAGTAAGGGCAATGTTGACATGTAGTGGGGTTGTTAACCATTGTCATAGGGCAACATGTGTACTAACTGTTTAATGAGAAACTATTTGTTCTGTAAACCTTCACCTAAAGTACAATAAAAAAAAAAAGTGGGTGGCTGAGGTAGGGTGGAGGGCAAGACTGGTGGATGTGATGGGATCAGGGTTCTGAGAGACCACATTATCTATTACTGTTACAATTATCAAGGTACCCTGGTGGCACAGTGATTAAGCACTTGGCTGCTGAAAGGTCAGTTCAAACCTACCTAGCGATTCTTCAAAAGAAAGATGTGTCATTCTACTTCTATAAAGATTACAGTCTTTGAAACCCTATGGGGCAGTTCTACTCTGTCCTATAAGGTTGCTATTGACTTGATGGTAATGGGTTTGCTATTTTTGTTACTATTACCTATTTCTGCCTTGTAACAAACCACCCCAAAACTAGCGGCTTGAAACAACCGTAATCATTTATTTCGCTCATAATCTGTGATTTGGGCAAGGCTTGGTGGGAAAGCTGATCTCTGCTTCACATGGTACCAGTGGGTATGGCTCAACAGGGGCTGGAGGATCTCCTTCCAAGATGGCACCCTTACATGGCTGGCAAGTTCCTGGTGTGAGTTCAGCTAGGGCCGAGGGCCAGTAGCTGGTGTCCTCTCCACATGGTCCTTGCCACATGGCTTGGATGAATGTCCCAAGACAAAGAGTGGGGTTGAAGTTGTATCACCTTTTATGATCCAACATTGGAAATCACACAGTGTTATTTCTGCTGTAGTCTTAGTTGAGATCATCACCAAAACCCACCCAGTTTTAGGGGAGGGGACCTAGATTCCACATGATGGGGTGTGGCAAGGTTCTAGATGACCATGTCCGACAAGAAATATGGTTGTAGCCATTTTTGGAAAAGTCCATCTGCTACCGGCCAGGTTTTAGAAGGATCATCTGTGTGGATACTGAAATTACTAAGAATCATGACAGCAGTTTTGGAGTGACAGACAGGGGGCCTGTTCCATGAATGAGCAGGAGTGGCCAGAAGGTGAAGAGATGACACCTTCAAGGAGGTGTTGTGGAGACCCTGAGCTTCAAAGGGGTTGAAATGTTTGGAAGGGAGAGAAGTATCTGGAAGTGTCAAAGAAGAGCAAGAATGACACCAGCCCCACTTCCAGGCCCACTGGTAGGATTGTGTGAGAGAGAGAGGGCTTCAGGGAAGCAAGGTCTTCAGGGAGAAGAAATGAGTTGGAGCAGGAAGGTGAAGGAAGCTAGGCTCTCAGAGAGAGGTGGGGAATACAGGTGTTGACAGACATGACTTCCTGGAAGCAGAAGGGAAAGGTTTGGGAATTGGAGGAAGATGGGAACCTGGTTAGACTGAGGATATACAGAGCTGGGAGGCAGGAAGAGGCACTCAGAAACACCAGATCCCATCACGGTGCCACCTGACTCAAGGAAGAGGCTCAGGGTTACTGGGGGAACTTGGGATTGGTTTATGGAAGACTCTACCCTGCAACAGAACAACAGAAACACACACAGAGTTCAGAGACCCACAAAGAGGAAGGAGGAAGACGAGAGAAAAGAGGAAAAAGGAGACAGAGACCAAAGAGCAGTGGGGACAGAGAAGGGGGACAGAGACCTGGGGGAGGGGGGAAGACCCAGAGAGGGGGGGACGGAGACCCAGAGAGGACAGAAACCCAGAGAGGGGAACAGAGACTCAGAGAGAAGGGGACATAGTATCCCAAAAAGAAATGTAGACAGGAAGAGAAAGTCAGAATGCCAGAATTCATTGCCATGAGTCGAAGATGACCCCATGGCAATTTTTTTTTTTTGAAATAACCCTTAGTGTCTTTCTCCATTCCCCCAGCAGAGGGCGCCCCGGACCCCACTCCCTGCAGTCCCGGGTAAGCACTCCTCACCACTTCCTCCTCGAGCCCCGCGGATGGGGCTATTTTTAGGCGATGTCACGAGACACTGGTGGCTGGAAGGCCGTCGTCTGTCTGTCCTTCGGTCTCTGCGAGTGACCCTGCGGCGTGTCCGTGGCCCCCCTCCTAGCAGGCCCGGCCTCCTCTCGCACCCTTCAGGGCTGTAGCTCAGATCCTGCTGGGTCACGGAAAAGTCTTACAGAAAATCCAAGTGAGATCCACAGGGAGAAGACAGGACGCGGGGCGCGCATGTCCACTGGTTTCCAGACACCCAGGACAGGCAACCACTAAGACCGTGGTGGACCACTCACAAGGACCTGGTGACAAAAATAAGTAAGACAGAGACCTAGAGAGAGAGACACACAGAGTCGTCCCCCCCCCCCCCCCCCCCGGAGTGATAGTCAGAGACAGATTCAGAGATCTGGCCTCAGCGACCCTAAGGCCTCCAGAGGCTGGGAGACGGAGACTCACAGTAATTCAGAGATAACGGGGAAGAAAGAGACCTAAAAGAGAGCCCCAGAGACCCACAGGAACCAGAGACAGAGACGCTGCGGGTAAGAGATGATGAAAGAGAAGAAATCCAGAGAGACAAGAAACAGAAACACCCAGTGAGACGAGAGAAACAGAGAGTAACGGAGACAACAGATAGAGGCAGAGACCCAAAGAGACAAGAAATAGACCATGGGGAACATCTAGCTCAATTGGCATGACACAGCTTATAAAGACAATGCTCTACATTCTACCTTGGTGAGTAGTGTCTGGGGTCTTAAAAGCCTGTCAGCAGCCATCTAAGATACTCCACTGGTCTCATCCATTCAGGAGCAAGGGAGAATGAAGAGAACAGGATACAAGGAAAAAATTAGTCCAAAGGACTAATTGTCCACAGCTACCAAGGCCTCCACCGGACTGAGTCCAGTACAGCTAGATGGTGCCCGGCTACCACCACTGACTGCTCTGACCAGGATCACAACAGAGGGTTCTAGACAGAGCTGGAGAAGGATATAGAACATAATTCTAACTCACAAAAAAATACCAGATTTACTGGCCTAAAGAAGACTGGAGAAACTCCGAGAGTATGGCCCCCAGACACCCTTTTAGCTCAGTGGTGAAGTTACCTCCAAGGTTCACTGTTCAGCCTGGGAGTGGACAGCCCTGTAAAACCAAATGAGACTAACGAGGTACAGGAGTCCAGTGACAAGGGCCAGAAGGCAGAAGGGGACAAGGAAGCTGGTGACAGGGAACCCAAGGTTGAGTAAGGATATTGTTCATGTGTTGTGAGATTGTTAACCATTGTCATAGGGCAACATTTGTAGTAACTTAAATGAGAAACTATTTTGTTCTGTAAGCCTTCATCTTATGTGAGAATAACAGCACAATTGGAAGAGCGTAGTCAATGTCACTGAACTGTGCATGTAGGAATTTTTGAAACGGTGTATCTTTGGCTACGTGTATTTTCACCAAAAAAAAAGGTTGAAAATTTAGAGGGTTAATATGTTGTGGGGTTGTTAACCAATGTCATAAAACAACATGTGTACTACTGTTTCATGAGAAACTATTTGTTCTGTAAGCCTTCACCTGAAGTACAATAAAATATTAAAAAAAAAAAATGCAATAAAGAAACCAGCACAACTTGTACAAGGAAAGGTCATGGAAGCTCCACAGACACATCCAAACTCCCTGAGGGACTGAATTGCTGGGCGGAGGGCTGTGGGGACCATGGTCTCCGGGAACATCTAGCTCAGTTGGCATAACGCAGTTTATAAAGACAATGTTCTACATTCTACCTTGGTGAGTAGCATCTGGGGCCTTAAAAGCCTGTGAGCGGCCATCTAAGATACTCCACTGGTCTCATCCCTTCGGGAGCAAGGGAGAATGAAGAGAACAGGATACGAGGAAAAGATTAGTCCAAAGGACTAATGGACCACAGCTACCAAGGCCTCCACCAGACTGAGTCCAGTACAGCTAGATGGTGCCCAGCTACCACCACTGACTGCTCTGACTGGGATCACAACAGAGGGTTCTGGACAGAGCTGGAGAAGGATGTAGAACAAAATTCTAACTCACACAAAAAAGACCAGATTTACTGGCCTAAAGGGGACTGGAGAAACCCCAAGAGTATGGCCCCCAGACATCCTTTTAGCTCAGTGGTGAAGTCATTTCCAAGGTTCACGGTTCAGCCTGGGAGTGGACAGCCCCATAAAACCAAATCAGACTAATGAGGCACAGCAGTCCAGGGACAAGGGCCAGAAGGCAGAAGGGCACAGGAAAGCTGGTGACAGGGAACCCAAGGTTGAGTAAGGATAGTGTTGATGTCTTGTGAGGTTGCTAACCATTGTCATAGGGCAACATGTGTACTGTGAAATGAGAAACTATTTTGTTCCGTAAGCCTTCATCTAAACTGAGAATAGCAGCACAATTGGAAGAGCACAGTCGATGTCACTGAACTGTGCATGTAGAAATTTTTGAAATGGTGTATCTTTGGCTATGTGTATGTTCACCAAAAAAAAAAAAAAGAGAGAGAGAAGGGAGAGGGTTGACATGTCATGGGGTTGTTAACCAATGTCATAAAACAATATGTGTACTACTGTTTCATGAGAAACTATTTGTTCTGTAAGCCTTCACCTGAAGTACAATAAAAAATTTTAAAAATTTTTTTTAAAAATGCAAAAAAAAAAGAAAGAGACCAGCCAGAGAGACAGAAAACACCGAGACGCAGAGACTGACACACAGAGGCCCCCAGAGCGACGAAACTCAGAGATAATTGACCAATAGAGACCCAGGGCGATGAGACAGACCGAGACAGAGCGCACAGAGGCCGAGACAGAAAGAGTGAGACGTGGAAATAGGTTACTCTCACAAAAGGACTCAGATGCTCATAACAAGAGACGTTGAGATGAGAGACACACGGAAAACCGCTCCGACGCAGGACAGAGGTCCGGATACAGAGACGTTCGAAAAGGGGCCCGTAGAGCGGGCTAGACTCCGACAGAGCACAGCGCGGCGGCGGCTGGGGCGGGGGACACAGGGCAGGGCCCCGGTAGAGGGCGCCCGGCCGCCCTCTGCCCCGCGGGGTCACGGTGCCCCCTCCCCCGCGCCCTGGCCGGACCGCCGGGCTATTTTTACGCGCGGACACCGGACACCGGGCTGGGGCGGCGGCGGCGACGGCCGAGGCGGGGCCGGGCCGGGCCGGGCGTCGGGGCCACACGTCCGTCGGGGTCACCGGGCCTGCGCGCGCCATGGAACCGCGGTGCCCGCCGCCGTGCGGGTGCTGCGAGCGGGTAGTGCTCAACGTGGCCGGACTGCGCTTCGAGACGCGGGCGCGCACGCTGGACCGCTTCCCGGACACGCTCCTCGGGGACCCGGCGCGCCGCAGCCGCTTCTACGACGGCGCGCGCCGCGAGTACTTCTTCGACCGGCACCGGCCCAGCTTCGACGCTGTGCTCTACTACTACCAGTCAGGAGGGCGGTTGCGGCGTCCGGCGCACGTGCCGCTCGACGTCTTCCTGGAGGAGGTGGCCTTCTACGGGCTGGGCGCCGCGGCCCTGGCGCGCCTGCGCGAGGACGAGGGCTGCGCGGCGGCACCGGAGCGCCCCCTGCCCCGCCATGCCTTCGCGCGCCAGCTCTGGCTGCTCTTCGAGTTCCCCGAGAGCTCGCAGGCCGCGCGCGTGCTCGCCGTCGCCTCCGTGCTCGTCATCCTCGTCTCCATCGTTGTCTTCTGCCTCGAGACGCTACCTGACTTCCGCGATTACCGCGACGACCCGGAGCTCGCCGCGGTGGCCGCCGGTGGCCCGGTGAGGGGCGGGGCCAGGGTGGAGAGAGGCAGGGTTTTGAAGAAGCTGGGAGGGTTGGGGGGGGGAGGCGGGAGGGCCTGGCCAATCATAAGGCGGGGCAAGGGGAGATAAGAGGCGGGGCTTCTGGGGAGGGCGGGGCCTGCTTGCAGGTGGACCGGACAATAGGCGGGCAATCATGGCAGGGCAGGGGGTTGGCTATGAGAGGTAAGCAACCCAGGAACAGGGCTTGGTCAGAGGACCTCACTACTAAAAGCTGGGTTGGTGGCGGGGAAGGTATAGCTTAATAGGGGCGGAGCCTGAATATTTGAGCAGGAGGACCTGACCTATCAGAAGGCAGGGTTGAGATAGGTGAGAGACTTGGCCTACGGAGGGTTAAGGACCTAAGTGCAAGTGCTCTGCAGGACAGGGGGACGGAAAAATTAAGGAATCGAACCTGAGGGAAGAAGGAGGGTTCGAAAATGAGAGAACTATGAGGCTGGCAGCGACCAGTCTGAAGGATGGGCTGGAGGCTGTGAGAGTGGGCCCTGGAGAAAGCGAGCTGAGAGAGCTGGAGGCAGAGGGATGGGGCCTAGGTATGGGATAAGAGGAACTGATCCCAAAGGAACCCCGGCTTAGGGCTGTGAGAGGGGGGTACAGAGGGCTTGGCCTACAGAGATGATCTTTAACCATTATAGTCCAGGCTGGAGCAGGGGAGGGCCAGGAAAGTCGGGGCACAAGGAGGCGGGGCCAGGGTGAGACCCCCATCTAGAAACTTAATGCTGGGGCGGCCCTTTGGAAGGGAAGACATGATATCCCACTCAACCATCCTTTAAGGAGGCGGGGCCAGTGAAGGGAAAGGGATTATCTCTCCAGCCACGCCAGGTAAATTCAGGTCTTCCAGCCTCAATCCCAGGGGTACTGGGAAGGAGTTTAGGACTTCAGGGTCGCTGGGGGCTTTGAGGCAGAGGCTATTGACCAGTCTGTAGAGAAGCAGTGGGATATTTAAACATTGAATATGGTTGTCCCAGTGTGTCTCAGTACTGGCCTGGTTCTCCCTGAACCCCTTCCTCCCTGCAGTTCCCTGCTCGGCTGAATGTCTCCAACCTGGTGCCCGGAACCCTGCCCCGCATGCCCTTTGATGACCCATTCTTTGTGGTGGAGACGCTGTGCATCTGTTGGTTCTCCTTCGAGCTGCTGGTGCGGCTGGTGGCCTGCCCGAGCAAGGCAGCCTTCTTCAAGAATGTGATGAACCTCATCGATTTTGTGGCTATCGTACCCTACTTTGTGGCACTGGGCACCGAGCTGGCCCGGCAGCGGGGAGTGGGCCAGCCGGCCATGTCGCTGGCCATCCTGCGAGTCATCCGACTGGTGCGCGTCTTCCGCATCTTCAAGCTTTCCCGGCACTCGAAGGGCCTGCAGATCTTGGGGCAGACGCTGCGGGCCTCCATGCGTGAGCTGGGCCTCCTCATCTTCTTCCTCTTCATCGGTGTGGTCCTCTTCTCCAGCGCAGTCTACTTTGCCGAGGCTGACCGGGCGGACACCCATTTCACCAGCATCCCCGAGTCCTTCTGGTGGGCAGTAGTCACCATGACCACAGTTGGCTATGGAGACATGGTGCCCGTCACTGTGGGCGGCAAGATCGTGGGCTCTCTGTGCGCCATTGCTGGCGTGCTGACCATTTCCCTGCCTGTGCCAGTCATTGTTTCCAACTTTAGCTACTTTTACCACCGGGAGACAGAGGGCGAAGAGGAAGGGATGTTCAGCCATGTGGACACACAGCCCTGTGGCATACTGGAGGGCAAGGCCAATGGGGGGTTGATGGATGGAGAGGTGCCTGAGCTGCCACCTCCACTCTGGTCCCCCCCTGGGAAACACCTGGTCACTGAAGTGTGAGGGACAATTGAGGTCTGCAGGACCTCATACCTCCTTGGAGGGAGGCGGGAAGGGAAGAGGGAAAGGCCGGGGGGAGGGGTTGGGTTTAGAAACAACTAGGTTAGGTGGTATTGAGTGGGGGAACACAGATTCTTGTTGGGTCTTGAGTTGTGTGGTAATCGATTTGACGGCAGTGGGTTTGGTTTTGGGTTTGGTAAAGTCCTCCTTAGGTGGCAACAAATGGCAGTTGGTTGTGTCAAGTTCAATTGTGGCTTCTCTGTGGAGGTGACTCCATTGGTTTGTATTGCATTGGGTTATGCAAGGCTTGTGGGGCTGTTTGGTGTAACATTGAGATAGTTTTGGTCATCCAGTTGTATGAGTTTCCTAGGTCCATGTTGGGTTGGGTTGAGTTGTAAGTCTGGGTGAGTCTTGTCAAACTGCATTGTGCCGGTTCTGTGTTTTGAGTCCCCTACAACTAGGCTACTAACCAAAAGGTCAGCAGTTTGAATTCTCCAGCTGCTCCTTGGAAACCCTATGGGGCAGGTCTACTCTGTCCTATAGGGTCACTATGAGTTGGAATCAACTCAACAGCAATGGGTCTGGTCTCTGGTCAGGGCCATGTTAGTTTAAGTTAGGTGGTCGCCCATGGCATTGTTAGGACTGATTGTGTGGTTATGCGTGGCATTGTTGAGTTGGATTAACACATGTTGGAAATTGTGCAGCTTTATGATTCTTCTAGGGCCATGTTATTTTAAGTTCTGTGAAGTCGTGTACAAATAGGAAAAGTCAAGTGATATGATGTCAGCTTTCTAGGTCACACTGGATGAAGGTGGGTTGGAAGGTATGCCTGTATGAGTCTTTTAGGGTTTGGTTAGATTGAGTTGCGTAGAGTTATGTGTATGGAAGTCTTTCAGGGCCGCACTGAGTTGAGCTGTACTGAGTTTATAATCATGTGAGTCTTGTAGGGCCAGTTCAGTAGGGTCATATGATTGAGTTGAATTACATTGAGTTGTGTCATTGTATGAGTCCTGTTGGAATGTTAAGTTGAGTTGTAATGTATGTATGTATGTACGAGTTCTGTAGGGCCATGTTGTTTAGGATTTAGCTGTAGTACCAAAACCCAAGGATAACAACATAGGGGAGGAATTATGGATCGGGGAGTAAGCATGGTGTTTTGGGCCCTGGGAAGATGTGCCAACTGGCTTGACCAATGTAGCTCTGCAAGGGAGCAGGGTTGGATTCTCCATCTGTGGATTCACCCAACCTGCTTTGTTTTGCCATTCAAACCCCTTCTCTTATCTGTCCTTCTCTGCATTTTTGCTCTCAGACATGGAGATTTGAGCCACAGGGGAAGAGGAAGAGGAGAGAAAACTTTGTGCTCTGTCTAGACATGATGGGGGCACAGAAACCCAAAGAGGAGGCATGGGGACCCAGAGAGGTATTGAGACACAGAGAGAGGAAGGGATAGAAATTCAAAGAGAAGGGGACAGACACCCAAAGAGAGAGGGACAGAGACCTAGAGTGAGAGGAGGGAGAGAGACCCTGAGAAAGGGAAACAGACCCAGAGAGAGGGGGACAGAGACCCAGACCCAGAGAGAGGAAGACAGAGACCCAGAGAGAGGGGGTGGGGTCAGAGACCCAGAGAGGTGGGAGGGACAGAGACCCAGAGAGAGAGGGGGACAGAGACCCAGGGAGAGAGGGACAGAGACCCAGAAAGAGAAGGACAGAGACCCAGAAAGAAGGGGATAGAAATCCAAAGAGAGAGGAGGACAGAGACCAAGCGTAGAGGATAGAGACCCAGAAGGGGGTATGAGACCCAGAATGTGGTGTCATGCACCTGGAAAGTGACAGACACCCAGAGTTTGAGACAGATCATAGACACCCAGAGAAAGAGAACCAAAAGAGAAAAAGGCAGGAAAAATCAACACCCCTGAACCCAAGAGAGAGACACAGAGTCTCAATTCTACAGAATTATAAAGAGATCCTACACCAGGGTCCGTCACCCAACCTCCCTACAGCTCAGGAAAGCCGTCAGTCACACTAGGTATCTCATCTCCTTTCCAGGGGAGAGACGCAAGTCTCAGAGAAAGGGAGAGGCTCTCCAAGGTTGCAGAGCAAGTCGCCGGGGCCAGGAATGTGGCAGGCTGCCTGACTCCACGTGCCCCAATCTGCCTAGGACACTCACGGCCTCTCAAGTTCAGTAGCCTCATTTCTGGCAGACAAGGAAATTGAGGCACAGGAGGAGGGGTGTTACCTAAGGTTGCAAAGCCAAATTTTTTTAGAGTAAAAAGGGCATTTAGAGGACAATGATGATGATGATGGTTATACTCAGTAACACATACAGGGCTTCCTACGTACCAGGCATCGATCGAAGGACTTGTATTAATTTATTAAACTCATCCGGTGGTTTACAGAGTGTTGTTGTAGTTGTTTTTAGATATAACTACCCTTCCCCCACCCCCACCCCCCCCTTTTTTTTTTTTTTTTTTTTTTTTTGGTCAAATGAAATCTTATTTAGAGGCATCAGTGGGAAACATCGGAGGGGAACTGGTTTGGGAGTAACACACCTCCTTTCTAGTTCTTCGTGGCAACTCAAGATGTAGCTAAGAAATTCTGTTTGGAAACAACTCATTTAATCCAACCAGTTCTCTTATACCCAGAGAGAGAATAACGTACAGATAGTGGGGAGAGTTTGGTAAAGGTTGTAAATAATATAACCTTTAGGTAATTACCTCTTGCTGATGGAGAGGAAGTCACATCTGGAGACAGAAATGGAAACAGACCCCCAAACAGTGACAGAGACAAACAGAGGCTTAGAGTGAAGACCTCAGCATAGAGACCTAAAGAGGTGGAGACGGATGCAGAGAGACCTGGAGAAAGGACAGCGATTCAAGGGGAGGAGGTAGAGCAAGACAGAGAGAGACAGAGACCCAGAGAGAGGGGGACAGAGACTCAGAGAGAGGGATAGAGACCCAGAGAGAGAGGAGGAGCGATAGAGACCTGGGGTGGGGGGACAGAGACCCCGAGACAGAGAAGGAGGGACAGAGATACAGAGAGGGGGCGACAGAGACTCAGAGAGGGACAAAGACCAGAGAGGCGAGGACAGAGACCCCGAGAGAGAGAGAGAGACCCAGAGAGAGGGGGCCAGAGACCCAGAGAGAGAGGGAGACAGAGACCCGGGGGCCGGGGGCAGAGACCCAGAGAGGGGGAGAAAGACCAGAGAGAAGGGGACAGAGACCCAGAGAGGGGGACAGAGACCCAGAGACGAGGACAGAGAACCAGAGAAAGAGGGGAACAGACACCTGGGAAGCAGGCAGAGCCTTGAGGAGACCCTCCCCACTATTTCTGTTACTCTTTGAAAACCCGCTCCTGCTACCTCATCAGAAACCTAAGTTTATGCAGAGCCCCTCTGGTAGGGGGTGGAATGAGGGAAAGTGTGTCAAGGTCAGGGAGGAGACCCGAGTGGACACCCAAAGCCTGGGAAGGTGCCCCTCCCCCACCCCAATAAACAACTGTAGCCACCTTCTATGCAGCCTTGGCTGGGATGGGGAGGTGGAGAGGGGAACACCCTAACCCGGGGACACCCTTCCTGCCACCTTGCCATGCTATATTTAGGCTGAGGGAGGGGTACGGGATGACCCCCCCCCAAGGAGGGTGTCAGCTTTCCTCCTGAAAATAGCTTGGGGAGGGAAGGGAGTCCTGGGGTAGAGGTGTGATAGGGTGACAGGCCCTGTGGTATAACTGTCCTGGGGGCTCTCCAACTCAGTTTTTCTTGGAGTTTCTTGAGGTCTCTGTCCCCCCTCCCTGAAGCTCTGTCTCCCTCTCTCTGGGTCTCTGTCACTTTTCTATTTCTGTGCGTTTCCCCCCTTCTCCCTTCATCGGTCACTATCCACTCTGTTTCTCTAAGCAGGTCATTCTATTATAAACATACCTTTATGTGAGTTCTATAGTACCTGCAATTTCTCTTGGCTGAGCTCAGGGCACGACGACCCTCTCCCCAGTCCCCACCCAGGAAATTCCAGGCGAGAGGACCATGTGGGAGAGCCCCCCACATTCACTGCCCCCCAGGGCCTCGGATCTTATCACTGCCCAAGTCCAGCTGGTTAATGTCTGGCATGAAGCTCCTGGGAAAGTGGGGATAAGAGCAGAGGGTGGGAATCTGCCCCAGGATTGACACTAAATTGGCAAAAGAAGGCAAAGGAATCTCAAAGCCCAGACTTGGATATGATGGAGGAGGGGTGCTGTGGTCGGACTCCCGAGCGTGAGGGAGGGAGCTGGGGGCTCAGACCCCTCAGTCTGAGGGAAGAGGGGGCTGGGTGCCTAGACCCCTGTGTCAGAGGAAGGAGGAGGCTGGGGACTCCAACTCCCGGATCTGAGGGAGGAGGGGGCTGGGAGCCTGAACTTATGAATCTGAGGGTGCTGGGGCCCGGACTCCCGGGTCTGAGGGCAGAGGGAACTGGGGGGCCCGGATTTCCGGGTCTGACGGAGGAGGGGGCCGGGGGCCGGTGCTCCTGGGTCTGAGGAAAGAGCGAGCTGGGGCTGGAGGAGCCCTGATTCCCGGCTCTGAGGGAGGAGGCAGCTGGGGGCCCGAACTCCCGGGTCTAAGGTAGGAGGGGGCTGGGGGCCAAGATTCCTGGGTCAGAGGCAGGAGGGGGCAGGGGGCCCGTACTCCCTCTGGGACGGAGACTGGCCGCGTGCGAGCCAGGCGCCCGGCTCCCGCGGTCCCGCGCGGGTGGAAGGCGATCCCGGCCCTGCCCAGCCGCCGGCCCGCCCCGCCCCCGCCGCCGGCCCGCCCCGCCCCGCCCCCGCCCCCGCCCCCGCCCCGGGCCCGGGCCCGGGCCCTCAAGAGCGTGTGCTGCGCGAAGCCGGCGGGCGCGGGCGGCCCAGCAGACAGCGAGCGGGAGGAGGAGCCGCTGCCGCGCCAGGAGCCGCCGGGGAGCCAAGGAGAGCGCCCCAGGTAAGACCCTCCCGCCTCCGCCCCCGGGATGCCGGCGTCCAGGTCGCCCTGCCCCCGGGTAGGGAGGGGCGGGGGCGGGGCCGGCGGGGGCGGGGCTTGGCGGAGGAAACTGAGGCAGGAGGGACTTGTCCCAGATATCCTGCGCGTCCCCCAGCTGGGTTTCAGGGGTCCTGATCCCCAGTCCAAATCATCTGGTAGAGGAGGGGCCTGGAAGTCCGCATTTTTGAGTACCTGGAGAGGAGGGGCCTGAACACCAGAACTTCTGGGTTCAGAGGGAGGAGAGGCCTGGGGGCTCCGACTCTTGGATCTGAGGGAGGAGGGGACTTGGGGCCAGAATTCCTGTGTCTGAGAGAGGAATGGTCCAGCATTCCTGGACACCTGGGTCTGCCAGAGGAGGGAGCTGGGGGCCAAGACTCCTGGGTCTGGGGGAGGACGGGCTGGGAGCCTGGAGTCCTGGTCTGAGGGAGGAGGGGGTCGGGAACCTGGATCCTGGGTCTGAGGAGAGGGAGCGGGGGCCTGAACTCTGGGTCTGGGGGAGGAGAGGCTGGGCGCCCGGACTCTTGAGTTTGTGGGAGGAAGGGACTGGGGGCCCAGACTCTGGGGTCTCGGGGAGGAGAAGGCTGGGGGCCGGGACTCCTGGTCCTGGCTGGGACAACATGCGCGCCTCTTCACACCCCACTCTTCCCGTTTCCCCATCTCTGCGCCAGGGCAAGCAGCCACTCCAGGTATGTGCTGTAGAAGTCTTGGGCGGGCCCCGGCCTGTCCCGTGAGGAGGGAACATTCCAGGAAGCAGCCTCGGGGACCCAGAGCCCTCAGGGACCCGGGTGTCCAGGCCCGCCCCGCCCCCCCCCGCTGCATCTGGGAGATGAATGGGCCAGAGAGGAGGATGTAATCTTTTCCAGCCTCCTCCATCCTCTGCCTCTCCCCTCCCCCCATCTGCTTCCCATCCCAGTCGGGAGCCATCACCTGGGCAGGGAAGGGGCCTCTAGGAAGGGGGCGGCCCGATTCCTGGGTACCTTATACACTAAGAAGAAAGCAAGGAAAGGGGTATCAGGGTCTCAGCCCTTCCCCCACCTGTCTATCCAACCTATCTGTTCCCTCATTTTCCCTAGGTGGTTGCCCCCTCCCTCTCCTGAAATGTCAGGGAGGAGGGGGCCACCTGTGTCCCCCACAGGGGCCCCCTGGAGCCTGGGGGCCCCCAGCCCGGGAGCTCGGAGGCGGAGGAGGTGCTGACAGGTCTGGTAACCACCCACTGCTTCCCAGTTCTCTCCAGGATACCTTTCCCAAATCCATAGGCTTACAGAATATTGTAGAGAAGCTGCAATAGCCACGCCCCCACCAGCATCTCCCAGCCCTGGGTCTAGTTCACAGACAGAGAAACTGAGGCCTTGCCTGAGAGGTGGAGTGTGTTGTCTTGTTAGTGGCAGTTTTCAACTGAACTTGGGTCTCCCCAGGATTCCAGAACTTGGCCTTTCTCAAAATTTTGGAACTCACACCTCCAAGCAGCGGGATTCGGGGTTCCTTAGGGTTATAGAGGTAAGATGAGTGAGTGAAGTTGCCCAGCATGGGTTCAAGTCCCATCACTGTCACTTGCTAGCTGTGTGACCTGGTGCCAGTCATAAACCTTTCTGAGCCTGTGTTTCTTCATTTGTTTATTATTATTACTATTGTTATTATTGTTAGTTGCCATCGAGTCAATTCCAGCTCATGGCGACGCAGAGTAAAACTGTGCTCCATAAGGTTTTCAAGGCTGTGACCTTTTGGAAGCAGATTGCCAGGCCTTTCTTCCGAGGCACCTCTGGGTGGGTTTGAACCATCAGCCTTTTGAGTCGAGTGCTTAACTGTTTGCACCACCCATGGGTCCTCATTATTAGTAATAGTAATAGATATTTATTACTAATCTAGAAGTTGGGTATTATCCAAGTCCCAGAGTATAGGTTCCCCAAAAGTTCTAGAACAAAGGCCTCCCCACAGTTCTGACATGCAGGCCCCCCTGGGGTTCCCAGCTTTTGCAGTCTTCTCTAACCCCAGCCCCCTTCTCTCTCTTCAGGTGCTCAGCAAGATGCTCCCCAACCCCTCAGGCTCCCTCATCATCCTCCTCCTCTTCCTCCTCCCCAGCATCCCGTCGGAGCCCCATCCCCCACCCACACCACTGCCCCCATTTCTGGCCCCTGAGTGGGACCTCCTGTCCCCCCGAGTAGCCCTGTCCCGGGGTGCCCCCGCAGGGCCCCCTCTGCTCTTCGTATTGGAGGCTGGGGCCTTCGGGGAGCCTGCAGGCATTCCAGCCAACCGCAGTCGCCGTGGGGTGAGCGAGACAGCACCGGCCAGTCGCCGGGGTGAACTGGCTGTGTGCGATGCGGTCAGTGGCTGGGTAACAGACCGCCGGACAGCCGTGGACCTGCGTGGGCGCGAGGTGGAGGTGCTGGGCGAGGTGCCTGCAGCTGGCGGCAGCCCCCTCCGCCAGTACTTCTTTGAGACCCGATGCAAGGTGGACAGCGCTGAGGAAGGTGGCCCCGGTGGGGGTAGCGGGGGCTGCCGGGGTGTGGATCGGCGACACTGGATGTCGGAGTGCAAGGCCAAGCAGTCCTATGTGCGAGCGCTGACTGCTGATGCCCAGGGCCGCGTGGGCTGGCGATGGATTCGAATTGACACTGCCTGCGTCTGCACACTCCTCAGCCGTACTGGCCGGGCCTGAGGCTGGGCCCGGGAACAGACAGGCCAAGGAAGAACACCTGGATGCTGAGGGACCTTGGGGAAGGCCTGGCTACATTGGGGGCCTCAGTTTGCAAATCTGTCAAATGCATGCCAAATCTCAGCTCTCTGATTTTGAGAGCTCAATCTGTGCAGGACAGGTGATGAAACCAAGTGGGGTTTTGAAAGATGAATAGGAGTTCTGCTGGAGAAACTTGAGGGTAACGATGATGATGATAATAATTAATAGCCAATATTTATTGAGTGCTTACTGTTTATCAGCTCTAATATATAACTTATCAGATAACTCTCATGGATTTGACCATTGGAGGCCCTCAGCTTCTAAGTTGCTCACCCCTTATTTTCAGAGGATACTGCCTGGCTCACCCTGGAGAGAGGGATAAAAAGGGTGATATGTCAATAAGGGGGTGGGACAGCCTAGAACCAGCCAGAAGACCTTGAGAACATGACCTCACAGAAAGGCCTTTGAGTATCTGGGAGCTGGGGCTCGAATGAGAAATCTTGCTTGGTCAGAGTGGGCAAGTGTTGGTTTAGAACTTTGGAACTGTCTTGAAAAGTAGTGAGCCACCCATCACAGGGGGAGTACAAGTAAGGTTGGATGATAGGAGGTGAGGATGCTGGAGAATTCAGCCCTGGGCAGAGTTGGAGTCAGGTTTCTATCTCTCCCATCCCCACCTCAGCCTTTACCCCACAATGGGAAAGAAACAGACCTTAAAATCGTGCAGCTTGAGTAGGACATCAGGTTTTGACCTGTTGGCCTGCCCCTAGTTAGGATCAGGGGTCACTGGGACACTGACAGGCCTTGAGTACCAAAAAAAAAAACAAACCCAAACCTGTTGCCATCCAGTCGAGTCCGACTCATGGCAACCCTATAGTAGGGTCAAGAAAATCCAACTAGAGAAAGGCCCCCAAAGCCTGAATGGTGGGACAGTGGGACCCTGGGCCAGGCTATAGAAGGCAGCCTCAGTTTTCTCTGCCTGAAGAATGGGCTGATAGGATGAGATCATGGGGCCAAGGAGGCAGAGGCCTTTAAAAGGAGTGGGTGAGGAGGGAAGCCAGGGGCAGGCCCCACACCCTCAGGACAACCCTTCATGTATAACCACGCCACAGCCCCATCCCTGTTGCTAACACACACACACTCCAAACCAAAAACAAACTCACTGTATAGTTGATTCCAATGCGTGGCAACCCCATGTACTACAGAGCAGAACTGTTCCATAGGGTTTTTTTTTTTTTTTTAGCTGTAATCTTTAGGGAAGATCACCAGACCTTTCTTCCATGGCCTGGGTGGGTTTGAACTGCCAACCTTTAGATTAGTAATCCAGCGTAAATTGTTTGCACCACCCAGGGACCTTCACGCATGTGCATACACGCATTCTTTTAGGGCCACCTTTGAGCTAGGGACATAGACATTCCCCTTCCCCCACCAACACAGACTGGATCCCTGGGGAGGGTTAGGGGGAAGGTTGGGAGGGGTCTGGCTGCCTCGGTTTCTATATCTCTGCTTTCTCGATCTCTGGTCCCCACTCTCATGTGTGGCCTCCCTGTGTCTCACTTCCTGTGTCTCTTGTCCCTAGGTCAGTAGCTCTCTCTCTATCCCTTTTTCCCTCACTGTCTCTACCCATTCCTTTGTGTATTTAATTCTCACTCATCAAAGCTCTCTTCCTGTCCTTTTCTCTCTTTTCCCTAAGTATTTCTCTGTGGGTCTCTCCCTTGTCACCCACCCCCATACCCAGGTGGAAGTTTTCAGCCAAATCAAAGACAGACAGGGCGGGCCTCACAGACTGGGAGGGACGGAGGGTGAGCCAGCGGAGGTTCTGAGAAGTCTGGAAATCGTTACCCCCAGAGTGGGCAGCCAGCCTGGCAGAGGGAGGAAGCGACTCAGAGGTCTGTGTCAGAGGAAAGTGGGGTGCTCCTCATGGACTCCCTTATGCTCTGGGTGAATTCTGTCCCCTTCCCCTTTTGGGTTCCTCATCTTCCCTTTCTGGATCTCTGAGCCTACCCCCAGGTCTCTGTCCTCCTCTCTCTGTTCTCTGTTCCCCCTCTCTGAGTCCCTGTCCCCCTCTCTCTCTGGGTCTCTATCCCTCTCTCTAGGTTTCTGTCCCCTTTTCTCTGGGTCTCTATCCCCGCCCACCCCCACCCGTCTCTGTCCTCCTTTCTATGGGTCCCTGAAAGTCTCTCCCTGGACTTCTGTCCTCACCTCATACCCACCCCTGGGTCTCTGCCTTTCTCTTTCTAGGTCTCCCCCAAACTTTCTCTAGGTTTCTGTCTGCCTCTCCCGGTCCCAGTAACTGTCCCTGGGTCTCTTTCTCACGTGATAAAACTACATGCCTGCAGCCCTCCATTGGCTGGATGTGAGGTATGCGGGTTCTGTTACCTGGGGCAACAACAACAAGCCTGCTCCTGCTGGGCCACGGAGTGGGGGTGGAGCCATGGCCAGTGGGACCCTAGCTCTGCGGTATTGCTCCCAGTGGCCTCCCATCTCTTGGACGGAGGTGCCTGGGTCCTGGTCCGAAAGGCATCTCACCAGCAGCGGTGTCGGCCACCGCGTTATCCCATCCGTGTCCTTTCCCTTGCCCACTGTCCAGGTGAAAGGACTCCGGCTCCCGGGCCAGATGGGCTGGGGGCCCAAACGCTTGTGCCTGAAGGAGGAGGGGCTGGGTGTTGAGACAGGGAGAGTGGGTCTTGGGTTCCTGTCTGAGGGAGGAGGGAACTTGGATGCAGTTGAGGGAGGAAAGGGCTGGGGCTCTACTGGAAGAGGACTAGGTTGGGGAGCCTGGACTCCGAGGTCTTTTGCGCTGACGTCCTGCACCTCTTCCCAGTCCACGGTCGTGGAGCCCCTACCCCCGGCCGCAAAGCAAGGTCCGCACATCTGGGCTTTCGACGAGGTCGTCAGCAGGTGGGAGACCACCTCGGGCTCGGCTCACGTGCCCAAGACCCATGGCGGCCCCTGCGCGCAGCCCAAGGCCCCAGAGCCAGGGGACCCCATGCGAACTGTGGGGATCAAGGATTTAGGGGAAAAGGTAAGATTGTGGGATGTCGAGGCAGGGCGGGGACAGGACAAGGACGGCACTGGTGTCCCCTGTGCCCTCACGTTGGGTCTGCGTGTCGCCTTCCCGCAGCTCAAACACAGAGGCTGGCGCCTCCCTCTGATCACGAAGCACCACTGCAGCGAAATGAGGGCGCAGTACACCGGCTGGCCCGACCTGGACCCGCGCGCCACCTTTGACATCGGGCCCCAACCCCTGGAGCTTGCGGACCACCACCGCAGAGGCCCTTCGCAGGTCGCAGAGCGGGGGCGGTGCCGGCCACTGTGGTGGTGGGGGGGGGAGGGGGCGGAGCTTGGAGCTCCTGGGGCGCTCCAAGGCTAGGCAAGGGCTTCTGAGGCTAGGCATGTGGCTAGGAAATCCCAGTAGCCCGGCCAGAGGGAATTTTTAGGCTAGGGGCGTGGGTTAAGCTTCTAAGGTCGGTTACAGAGGCGGGGGAGGGCCTTGGGTTTTTAATGGGTGGTGTCAGAAGGAGAAGTGAACCCCCTACACGTTGCTGTCCAGTGATTCTGACTCATAGCGACCCTGTAGGACAGAGAAGAACTGCCCTATAGGGTTTCATAGGCTGAAATCTTTATGGGAGCAGATCGTCAGGTCTTTTCTTCTGAGGAGCAGCTGGTGGGTTCAACTCCCCCCTTCATCTTTCAGTTAGCAGAGTGCTTAACTACTGTGCCACTAGGGCTCCTCGAGGAGGGAACCAAACCAAAAAACCAAACCCGTTGCCCAGTCGATTCCGACTCATAGCGACCCTATGGGGCGGAACAGAACTGTCCCATAGAGATTCCAAGGAGAGGCTGGTAGATTCCGAGCTCTTAACCACTGTGCCACCAGGGCTCCCGAGGAGGGAACCCCCCCAAAAAAACCAAAACCGTTGCGGTCAATTCGGACTCATAGTTACTGTATAGGACAGAGTAGAACTGCCCCATAGGGTTTCCAGGGAGCGCCTGGTGGATTGGAACAGCTGACCTTTTGGTGAGCAGCCGAGCTCTTAACCATTATGCCACCAGGGTTTCTGAGGAAGGAACAGGAGACCTGAAATCCAGGCTCTGAGGCTGGAGGGTAACTAGTAGAACCTGAGGCCTGGCAGGAGGGTTTCAGAGGCTGAGGGAAGAGCAGGACTTCGAACTGGTTTGTTCCGGTTTGAACCTCTGCTGAAAATTTGCATTTCTAACAATTCCCAGGCAATGCTAATGCTGCTGGTTAGGTACCAATTCTGAGAATCACTAGTATATATAGCAGTCGTTCTCAAAATTTATTATACGTAAGAATCACCTGGGGATCTTGTTAAAATGTAGATTCTAATTCAGTATATCTGGGATGGAAATTAAAATACTCAGCAGGAGTTCGAAACGGACCGAACCGGTTCGAAATCCTCGGGCGGAGGTAGGTGGCGGTCTGTCCGTGGGGACGGGCTAGGTGGCGCTCTGCACCTGGAGGCGGGACTAGAATATTCTAAGACGGGCCAGGGGAGTTCCTTGGGCGAAAGGCGGGGCTAGGCTTTCTGGAATGGGAAGAGCCAAGAAGCTGCTGAGTTCCAGTGGCGGGACCAGTAAGGTTTGAGTCTGGGAGGGGAGCCGGGAAGGTTTTTTTGTGGCTAGGGGCTTGGCTTGAAGTTCTTGGCGGTGTGGGAAGTGTTTGGATTCGGGGGAAGAGACTAGCAAGGATTCTGATTGGGGAGCGAAACTAAAGTGCCCTGTCACGAGACCGGGCAGGAAGGATTCTGAGTCTGGGGGCGGGACTTGGGGTTTGGAATGGGAATATGAAACCTCTCTTGCTCATCCCACCTTCCCCGATCTAATCCGCAGGCTCTTGTCCCCTGGACTAGGAACTCCGAGCTGGCCGGCCAGCCTTTTACCGTATCCGACCAGGGCATCCTGGACCTCCATCAGCTCTACCTGACCACCACGGCCGGCGACTTCCGCGCCTACCCGAAGTGAGACCGGGTGCTCGCCCCACCGCCCCCATGCACACACAGCCCACGCACAGGCCAGTGGGACGCCCCTGGGGTCTGTTCCCCTTCTCTGCTTTGTAGTCTCAGCCTTCAGCTAGCTCCTGCACACGCATGAACCAGAAGTTAAGACCGCAGCCCCTACCTGTTTCGGCACGCAGGTGCCCGTAGTGTCAACCCTCAGGAACCTGCGGTAGGGGCAGAGACACCCAGAGGGGGTCAGGATCTGGGGGCGCATTCTGAGGATCCAGAGTGGGCCTTCTTCAGTATCTGGGCCCCTAGCTACTTCCCACTGATGCAAAAGCCCTCAGTACCTCAAGGACCCAGGAATCCAGGCTACGGGTCCCCGGCCCCATACTTCCTAAGCGGTCCCAGACAACATCTGGACTCAAAAAATTGTGTCCTCGCCTCGAAACGCAGGAGTTCGGGTCTGCAGGCTCCTCAGGGCCCGAGGATCCAACTGTGCCCTCCCCGTCCTACTCCCTACCCCACCCCCCACCAGGAAGGAGTTGTCCAGATACCCCTGCAAGGACTCGCTGACCTACTGGAGCTTCGAGGAGACGCCGCAGGCCTGGGGCCACGGCCCACAGCGGCCGCCCTGTCCGCGCTCCTCTCGGCCGCCCCAGCCGCCACGGATCCGCGTGCCCCGCGCGCGCCCGGTGCCGCCGGCCGTGCCGCACCACGAGGTGTTGTCTCTGGCCCAAGAGTCGTATAGCCCCCCACTGCACCCACTCCGCGGGCTCGACCGCTTCTGCCCGCTGGAGGCGCCCTGGGGAGGTCCCCACTGGAAGCCAGTGCCGGCCATTCACAGCGTGCTGCAAGCCTACCGCACCGAGAACTCACACTACGGCAGCGGCAAGCCGGCGCTGGTCTAGGTAACCCGCCAGCCCTGCCCGGGACTCACCCGGTGAGCGCCGGGGGAGGCAGAGCTGGGAGCCCAGCCAGCTATGCGAAGGTGGGGCCGAGCCTGGGACACGCCCATTGTTTCTTTTAGCGGTGTGGGCGGGACCACACACGCCCCCTGTCTTGGAGGGGGCGGGACTTCTGTCAATCAAAAACCAAAAAACCCAGAACAGCTGCGGTCGAGTCGACTCAGACTCGTAGCGACCCTATAGGACATAGTAGAGCTGCCCCATAGAGTTTCCAAGGAGCACCTAGTGGATTTGAACTGCCGACCTTTTGGTTAGCAGCCGTAGCCTTAACCAGTACACCACCCAGGTTTCCCTGTTAATCAAAGACAGAGTTAAATAGCCTAAACCATGCCCAAGTCCCAGGGCAATCCAGGCATCCTGGCTGCTGGGGGAGTGGACATGGGGTAGATGGGCTCTGGCTAAATCCCTTGTTGGGCGACGTCTGGGTGTAGGCAGCCTCGCCTCTGGGCATAGCAATTGGGAGACCCTGGCACAAGAATGGTTGCCTTTCTGGCTTTGTCAGCTGGGGCACAGTTGAAGTCACAGCTGATCAGCGTTTCTTGGTCGGAGGGGGCTGGCTCCAGCAACGGGCTGAGAAGTGGGGCTCCATGGGAAGGGGGTACAGCTAACGGCTTCCTCTACCCTACTTCCTGTACCTCCAACGACTTCTCTGGCACCTAAAGCCTGAGTGTGAAGTCCACGTCACCGCAGGTATCTCACTCAGTGGGGGTTGGGTGCTGTTGACCTTGTCCACTTCTCGCCCCCAGGGGGGATTAGTGTCCAGGTTACTTCACCATGCCCCCGCAGCCCAGTGGCCTTGCTTCCCCCGCAGTGCACAGGTATAAGGCCAGATAGAGGAGGTGGGGGAGGCACTGAGGATGGAGACACTCCAGGTGAGATTGTGGGGCCATGCCTGGGATGAAAAGGGACAAAATGCTGTGACCTGATGCCCCAAGGAAAGGGGCCTCTTTCTAGAAGGGAGTGAACAGCTTCTGCCCAGAAGGGAAGGGGTTGGGCAGGGCCTGATGCTGAGGTCTGAAATGTTGGTTATCTGGGGTGCCCTGGTATGGGGGTTGGGCTGCAAGTTGGACCCTGAAGGCAGATGTCAGGGATGGCTGGTCAAAGGGGAGGGGCGGGCCCTGAATGAGTGTGATGCAGGGTGGAAGGTGAGGGCTCAGGGTGGGGTCTCTGCCTGGCCTGAGGTACTGCCTTGCCCCAGGGGCTGCTGCTGTGGCTCCTGCTGGGCGGGGTGTGGGCATCCAGGGGGCCACTTCGGCCACTGTGCCGGCCCATCAACGCCACCCTAGCTGCGGAGAAAGAGGCCTGCCCTGTCTGCATCACCTTCACCACCAGCATCTGTGCCGGCTACTGCCCAAGCATGGTGAGCAGCTGGGAGCCAGCACTGGAGACCAGGAGGGGGCAGTGTGGCTGGACAGTGTCCCAGGCCCCAGGAGGTGGGGTCACTGCTCGTGTGTGGGAGGGTGCAGAGGGTCCCCTAGACACCTTAATTTGAGATTTCTGGAGGGCAGCACAGAGGTCAGGTGAGGATCTGGCTCCAGACAGACACCTGTGCACCCCTGCCCCCACCTATGGCCTCCAGGTGCGGGTGCTGCCGGCTGCCCTGCCGCCTGTGCCACAGCCTGTGTGTACGTACCGCGAGCTGCGCTTTGCCTCCATCCGGCTGCCTGGCTGCCCACCTGGCGTGGACCCCATGGTCTCCTTCCCTGTAGCCCTCAGCTGCTGGTGTGGGCCTTGCCGCCTCAGCAGCTCTGACTGCGGTGGCCCCAGGGCCCAGCCTGTGGCCTGTGACAGCCCCCACCTTCCAGGCCTCCTCCTCTTCTAAGGACCCTTCCCCAGTCCCCCACGCCCTGCCCACTCCCAGAGCCAGCAGCTGCTCCTTCTCTCCCTTCCCAATAAAGGCTTCTCCAACCAGCCTTCTGTGGGTGTCTTTCTGTGGGCTTGGGAGCTAACACATGCACACATGCGCGAAGGGTCCAGTTTCAGAACCATTTTATACAAAGTCACAGTGTAGAACTTGGGTAGAAAATGTGTTGGGAAGGGGGACGTCAGCTCAGGAGGTGTCCATGGTCTCGCCTTCTGTGGGGAGAAGGGGGTAGGCCCGTTGTCAGAGCAGCCCGGCCAGCAGGGCCTGGGGCCAGGCCCCCTCCTTCCCCTCCCGGTTGGGGGATGGGCACTCACTGAGCTCATTGAAGAGGAAGGCATCCTGGTACTCCTTCATGTACTGTGTGGACCGTGACTCATCCAGAAAAAGCGAGTAGACTCGCTTGATGTCATCCACCTGCACCTCTGTGCCCTGGGGGGAGGGCAAGGCCTCAGTGGGTTCCCCCAACCCCCGTGATGCCCACCACACACAGAGCCAAGCTCCTGTCCCCTCAATCCTCCAGGCAGCAGAGGGTGGTGGGCGAGGGCAGGGCTCTGGGCCAGACTGCCTGGGTTCAAATCCTGCTCCACCACCACCTAGCTCTAGGCTCAACCTCTCCAGTCCTCAGTTTCTTCATCTGTAAGACAGACCTAACACCTATTTGTGTTCAACAGATATTTACTGAGCACCTACTAAGTGCCAGGCCTGAAGATAAGAGACAAACATGGCGGGCAGAAATTCCCTGTCTTCAACAATGTAGACTCTAGGATTAAACCCAGTGCCCCACCCCAGCCCTGGTGCATGACTGCTCACGGATGGCTAGCCACCGCAACTCGCCAGTTCACTCCGCTGGCTGACCTTGCGTTTCCTGCACACCAGGCTGGCAGCTGTGATGAGCTGGATGGCGTAGCGCAATGAGGTCTCCAGACCAATACGAGTCAACACCGTGTAGGCATCCTCGCTCATCTCCACGTCTTCCTCCTCACACCTGTGGGTGGGCGGGGGGGTAGGGGCTCAGCCAGGGCCAGCCCCCAACTGCAGCCAAGGGGTGGCTGCGGCAACTCCCTGGCCTGTCTGGGCCACCAGCTCTTCCTCCACGTGCGAGGAACCTCCTAGAGGGGTGTGGAGTCTGTGTCCTCAGAACAGGGTGCCGAGGCTAGAAGAGCCACGGAAGTCTAGGCTGGGCCAGGTCTAAAGCCTGGGCACCCCCATCCTGCCCCACAGCAGCCCCCACTCTGGGTCCGAGGCAGGCCCAGCGACCTGGGGCCAGTCCCCCCTTCTCCCCAGACCTCAGTTTCCCATTTGTGAAGAGGGAGGACGGCAGCCCAGCCTCAGGCTCTGCCTGGCCAAGCCCCGGGACCGCACCGGATGCGGAGGATCTGCTTCGTATCCTTCTCGCTGTAGGGAGAGGTGGAGATGATGAGCAGCCGGTCGAGCAGGTCAATGGGGATGCCGTGTGGGCTCTGGTAGCTGGTGCCCCGGATGCTGGGGAGGTGCAGGGCACTGTCAGGGGACCTCCTGGAACCCACCAGGGCCCTGGCTCACCCATCCCTCCATCTGAACACTCCCATTCACCCCCAACCCCCACTGGCCACCCACTCACTGGGCCAAACACTGCTTAACCTTCAGCACCCAGCTCGTGTCACCTTCCTGCGTCAATCCTGAGGGGCCTTGCGCACAGCCGGGCTGGCTTTACCTACTTACCCACATCTGGGATTACCACATCAAGGTCCCACCCTGCCTGACACAAGCTCTGCAGGAAGGGCCTCTACCAAGCTTGTCCCCTGTTGTATTAGGGCCTAGCACAGAGTGGGCACCCAGGAAATGTTTGCTGCCTCCTCCTAGGAGACGCCTGGAGCAGTTCCCATGCCCTTACCTGCATCCCTCCAGACACACTCCTGGCATTACCTTGTCTCTCTCTCTCAACCCCTTAACATTCGGAGATCAAATCCCTGCCTTGCCACCTTCTAGACATGTGACCTTGGGCAAGCCATTGGGCCTCTCTCTCCCTCGCTGTCCTGATCTGTAAAATAAAACCCTTTGCCATTGAGTCGTTTCTGACTTATAGTGACCCTAAAGGACAGGGTAGAACTACCCCATAGGGTTTCCTAGGCTGTAAATCTTTAAGGGAGCAGACTGCCACATCTTTCTCCCACAGAGCTGCTGGTGGGTTGGAACCACCAATCTTTCGGTCAGAGGCTGTGCACTCAACACTGTGCAACGAGAGCTCCTGATCTGTAAAATACCACCTGAGCTTCCTCTGAGGGTCCAAGGAGTTAATCCAGGAAAAGTGCAAAGCACAGAGCCTGGCAAACCTACCACTGCCCACTCCCAGCCATTCCCCTCTTCCCTCGAGTGAGAGCCACCCCCACTGCCTCCTTTCAGCTGGGCAGGCAGCTGCAGCACTGGAGATGGCCTCCCTCAGCCCACCCCTCACCCCCAAAGTCAGGCGTGCTAGGTGTGACCTCTGGGCCACAGCCCGGCAGGAGGCTACTTGCCCTCCACTTCCTTCCCTGTGAGCTGAAAGGCGGATGTAGGGAATAACACCCTAGTCCAGAGGTTCCTAAACTTTATCACAGCACAGTACCTTTGGGTCTCAGAAATCTTTCCACGGCATCCTCAGACCAAGGAAAATACTAACAGTTCTGTTTATTAAGTTGTCAGGTCTAAACAACTGGTCTACAGTTGTTGAGTGTCCAACAGGTGTCACACTGTGCTTCCCTCCCAAGTGTCGAAGGCCCTCAGCGCTCTAACGGGGCTGCAGCACCACAGGGTGCCTCACTGCACAGTTTAGGAGTCGCAGCCTGTAAGATACAGGAGCGACAACACGAAAAGAACGTGGCCCTTGGACATCGTATGGAGCAGAGCCGCCTGCCCGGCCCGGACCACCTGCCTACCTTGTTTGGGGGAAGAAAACACCTTGTCTGAGCCACTACAGCAATGCGTATCTTTGTTACAGCAGCTAAGCCTGTCCTCCGCCAACATAGTGCTCAATAAATGTCCCGTTTGCTGCTACTACTGTGACCTGTGACCACAGCCACCGCCCAGGGCACCTCACTTTCCCCAGGACCCTAGAGGCGCCTGTGGCCGGCTCACCGGGTGATGCCGCGGTTGGTGGCCATGATGAGGACAGGCGCCATGTCACTCTCCAGTGCCCGGTTGAGGAAGGAGAAGCTCTCAATGTCCAGCATGTGGACCTCATCGATGAACAGCACCTGGAGTCGTTGGGACGTGTGTTAAACTTGCCATCCGCGACCCCAGTGCAGCCCCCACCCCGGAAGTCAGCCCTGGCCACTCACCCCAGGGATGATCTCTGCCTTGCCCTCCTCGCGCCACTCGGCCACCTTGGCGTTGATCTGCTCGCGGACTTCTGACTTGATCTCTCCTGTGTCACCTGTGGGAGGCGGGGGGGCCTCAGGGGGAGTAAGGAGCACCCAGAGGTGGGTAAAAATAGAGAAGGCGGATGCCGGGCCCTGAAAGATGACAGGGATTGGAGGGCCAGGGAGTCTGACGCATCCCCCCAAAGGAGGAAGACAGAGAGAGAGAGAAGGCAGGAGGGAGAGAAGGCAGGGATGCAGCCCCATTGGCCCACCTGATGGGTGCAGGCAGCCAGCCACCGAGAGGGAGGGAAGACCCAAACTTACAGATGGAGTAACAGGGATTGAGGAAGTGAGAAACAACACAAGGTTGTGGGTGGGTCCTACTGGAGGGCCAGAGGTGGTGGGGGCCATGGGACAGAGAGTGTCTGAGGGCAGCCTCCAGCCCAGGGCGGAGTAGGGTGGGCCTCACCAGAGAAGAGTGCCAGAAAGCCCTGGGTGCGGGAGTTGATGACATCGATCTCGTGCAGGGACACGGTGTGCACCACCTCCTTGCGCTTCTGAAGCTCCCCGTCCGGGCACTGCACGAACTTGGTCTGCGGGACAAGGGTGGGGCAGAGACAAGGGCCAAGGAGGGCATGAAGGGGGACCCTAAGAGGCTCTGTCGGGGGGAGACTGGGGCTTCCTAGGAATGGAGATGGGAGTCTAGGGGGAGGCAGGAGATGATAGAGGTCATCCAGAAACGCTCGGCTCAGAGGTGGTCAAGACCAGGGTTGTCAAGACTACTGAAGGACACAGGGGCTCCTGGGGTGATGCAGAGTCAAAGTGCCAGGCTGTGGGGCTCCCAGCTGTCCTGGGGGTACAGAGAAGACTCTGGAGTACCAGGGACATGAGGTCGAGTGACATGAGGACCCAGACCCTAGAGGCCCAGAGTGATGGAAGAGGTGGGGACGTCCTGGGGATCCGGGGTTGTGGGGTTGCCCCCCAGAGCTTGTAGCGCACCTGGGAGCCCATGGCGTCATAGTCTCGAGCACGTGTGAAGGAGCGGCCCAGCTTTGAGATCTTGCCTGTGGCCTTATCGATGGTGATCACATCCCTGCAGGGGAGGGCAGGCAGGAGTGAGGAGAGGAAGGGCCCAGCTGCCCCACGGCCATTGTCACTCAACCCAGCAGCTACTGCTCACCCAGCCTGGACCTTGTCCTTTGTCAGGGACTCGATCATCTTGGTGCCCAGGTCATAGATGGTCTCCATCTCCGTGGTCTTGAGGGTCAACTTGCCCACCTTGGAGCCCTGGGAGGGGTGAGAGCCAGGGAAGGGGCTCAGAGAAGGCCCGCACCTCCCCGATGCTGCCAGACACCTCCTGCCCTGTCCAGGCTTGTTCACCCAGCTTCAAAACAGGCACGTGCCAACGACACTTTGGGGGTGATGGATGTTCACTATCTTGATTGTGGTAATGGCTTCCAGGATATGCACATACACTGAAACTTAACAAATTGTACATTCTCGATATGTGTAGAGGGTGGTTGTATGTCAATTTCAAATCCATTGCCCTTGAGTTGATTCCTACTCGTAGCAACACTAAAGGGCAGGGTAACTGCCCCATAGGGTTTCAAAGGCTGTAAATTTTTATGGAAGCAGACTGCCATTTCTTTCTCTGTGGAGCCGCTGGTGGGTTTGAACCACCAACCTTTTGGTAGCAGCCAAGCACTTAACCACTGTGCCACCAGGGCTCCTTTGGGAAGTTACAGGGGCATTAAAAAAAAAAAACAACAGTTGCTGTCGAGCTGATTCTGACTCATAGTGATCCTTGTGTGTCAGAGTAAAATTGTGCTCCACAGGGTTTTCAATGAAAGATTTTTAAGAAGTAGATCGCCAGGCCTTTCTTCTGGGGTGCATCTGGATGGACTTGAACCAACAGTCTTTCAATGAGCAGCTGAGCGCATTAACTGTTTGCACCATCCAGGGGCACAAAGGCACTTGCCTTACAATAATTCATCAGGCCACACACTTCTTTTATGCATTTCTCTGTATTTCAGTTTGACTTTATACTAAAAAGGTAATAATTAAATTCTTGGCTTAAAAAAAAGAAAAATAGTCACATTCATCAAGCAAACTGGACAGAAATGCCTTTCAGTACTAATGTGCATAAATCCCAATAAATCCCACAGGACAGTTAAAAAGCCTTTGGAGAACTTCCAGGCCTATTTTATTTTTTTATCATTCTACTGCCTTGGCTTTAACTGCTGCTAGGGTCAACTCCCCTGACCCCCTTCTGCTGGCATGCAGGTGGCTCCCACCTGCAGCTCTAATACTCCCCGGGATTCTGATCTCAGCATTGACAGACACCCCCTCCCTCCTACCCTGGGCCGGAGGTGGCCAGGCTAGGGAGCCAACTCACCGTCCCCGTGGCTGGCCGGTCGATCTGGATCTCCACCACCTCCCCTTCGATGATCTCGGTCTCCTCCCTAGCCAGACAGCAGATCAGGGGAGGGAGCCCAATGCCGGCCCCCTGGGAATTGCTAACTCCCATGAGCCCTCAGGCAAAGAAAAGGCCGGCCAGGGCAGGGAAGTGGTGCTGCCCTGACCCTGGTCCCAGCTCACTTGATGCGGACGCCAATGGATCGCCGGAAGGCCTGCGTCAGGGCCTCAGTCTTGCTCATCTCCAAGGAGAAGATCTCACTGCCCGCAATGGCCGTGAATGGAGTGTCAGGGCCCAGAGCCTGGGCCATGCCTGCGGACGAGAGGTCTGGGTAGGTGGGGGCGGCTCCAGCACCAGGTTCCCCACACCTTCCCAAGCAAGGAGAAGGGGCTGCACCAAGAGGCCTGGACTAGAAGCTCCCCCATAACCCTACAGGCTCACTAAGCCTGGCTCCCAACTTCTAAGAGTTGTTTAGCCTCAGTAGTTGAGGGTGATGAGCAGGGGGCAGAGGCCAAAGGGCAGAAGGAGCAGTTAAGAGCGATGGCTCTGGAGCCAGACTCTGGCTCTATTGCTTAAGGCTGTGTGATCTTAGGCAAGTCTCATCTGCTCCTTGAGCCTCAGTTTCCCCCTGTATAAAACGGGGACAATAACAGAACAAGTTAACTAGTAAAGAACATCTGCCTTGAGCATTGTGCTCTTTTAAGAACTATCTATACGGAATCAAATAGACAACACCAACTCAAGATTAGACACGAAATTTAGAGGGCAATGAATTTATGTTGATGAGTGTCATGGATTGGATAATTCCCCCCAAAAAATGTGTGTATCAGTTTGGCTGGGTCATGATTCCTGGTACTGTGTGATTTTCCCATATGTTGTAAATCCTGTCTCTATGATGTTAATGAGGGAGGAGGAGAGGCAGTTGTGTAAGTAAGGCAGGACTGTCTACAAGACTGGACCATGTCCTGAGGCAATCTCTTGACATATAAAAGGGGATGGGGGGACAACGTCATACCACTGAGAAAGCAGTGCCAGGAGCAGAGCATATCCTTTGGACCTGGGGTCCCTGCATGGAGAAGCTCCTAGTCTGGGGGAACGTTGATGAGAAGGCCGACAGAGAGAGAAAGCCTTCCCCTGGAGCTGACACCCTGAATTTGGACTTTTAGCCTACTTTACTGTAACGAAATATACTTCTCTCTGCTAAAACCATCCACTTGTGGTTTTTCTGTTATAGCAGCACTAGATGACTAAGACAATGGGGGAGGAACAACTCGGAAGAGGGTGAGAATGGTCGCACAACTTGAAGAATATAATCAATGTCACAAAATTGTACATGCAGAAATTGCTGAATTGGTGTATACTCGGCTGTGTATATTCTCAACACCATGTGCCCGGCACAGGACAGCACTCCGCACAGGAGCAATTACAGGGCAGGCAGGCACCGGTGCTCAACCATGACCTGCCCCACAGCCTGGAACCAGTGCAGGGACAGACAGACCTGCTCTGCAGGTTGGGCCAGGGGCTGGCTGGTGGACAGTGGGCTGTTTCCTGCAACCACTCCAAGCACTGACCTCCTCTCCCAGCTGCCCTTCTTGAGGCTCTGCCTAACTCAGTGGCAACTCCTCATAAACAGGCTGTCTCTGAACCCTCTGACCAGTGTGAGGCAGGAACTCTTCCAGGTCCCCTTTCTCACACAGTGAGGGGACTCTGGAGGGACTGGGCTCTCCCGTGGCCTTCCTCTCCACAGTGGCCCTTATCACAGAGGTCAGCAAGTATCTGCTGAATGAATGGGTGCAGGGTGAGTGTCAAACGACACCACATGGGGACTTTCACCAGATTTACAGCCTCTCCAGCACAGGGCCTGGCTCGAGGACGGCTTCACCAGGATTTATGAAATGAGGAATGACTGAAGGATGGATGAAGAAGTCACTGCATGTGCCAAATCTGGTGCCTGGATATCCTGGTCGCTATTGTCTGTCTGGAGATTCTCAGACATTCTACAAGTCTTTGGTCAGGTATTGACTTATTTGGGAAGCCTCCCCACCTACTACCACTACATTACCCTTCCTCCTCCCAGCTAGGGTCAGGAGCTGCCTCAATCCCCTGCTACATCTATTACAGCACACACCACCCTGGAAGTGAATGTGTCACAGCTACTTCCTGCAGGCCAAGAGCTCCTTGAAGTCAGGGCCTCGGTCTTACTCATCCATGTGTCCCCAGTCATGGCCCAAGGCCTCGCATACTAGGGCACCAGAATGAACACTACTTCATCTTAACTGAAGACCTGCTTGTTACCTTCCCACTGCCTGGCCCTACTGTCTGAGCACAGAAGTGGGAGGACTTTCACTCGATCAAGAGAAGCTACAACAAGGTGGTGATGCCTGCGAAGGCTTTTGAAGGATGAATAGGTGTTTAACAAGGATGAAGGGCAGTTGTGAGTGAAAAGATCCCAAATTGCTAGTGGACTGCAACAGACTGTTGGTTGTCACCCAGTGCCCATCTTCCCCTTTGTCCTTAGTTGCAGAACCCCCACTTAATTAAGGCAGTAACAGTCCAAATTTAAAAAAAAAAGAAAGTTTTTGCAATGTCCCAGCCTCCCTTGCAGCAGAGTATGACCGTACGATTAAATTCTGGTCCATGAAATGGAAGCAAAAACGTGTAAGATGCCCACTACAACTGCTTAAAGTGGGCTATCTCTAGGAAGTACACCCTCATTATAACCTTCCTTCTTCTTCCTGCTGCCTAGAGTATGGGTGAGAAGGCTGGAGCTTAGGCAGCCCTCTCGGAACATGTGGTGATCTTGACATGGAAGCAAGTGCAGAGAATATAGAGGCAGGAAGATATAGAACCTCGTGGAACTGATCCATATGCCCTAAATTACCTAATCCAGATTCTTCTATGTGAGCATGAACTCTTGAGTGTTTAAGCCAAGCGCCATTTTGGGTTTTCTATAAAACATGGCTGAACCTGACCTTGACTTACACGAGAGGGATTATTCGGCAGAGAACAGGAAAGCTCCTGCCCTGTGCGGCCTCTTACCCATGGCAATGGCCGTCTTCCCAGTGCCTGGCTGGCCGGCAATGAGGACTGCCCGCCCGGCGATCTTCCCTTCGCGGATCATCTCCAGCACCACACCGGCTGCCCGTCGGGCCGCCAGCTGTCCCACCATACCCTGGGAGGCCTGTGGAGTGGAAGGTGAGAGAGGAAATAAGGTTAACATCTGACTGTGATAGAAACTGAAAGCAGCACTTTTGGCAGGGGCTTCTGGGAAAAACCACAAAAGGGGCACAGACAGTAGATTGGCACCTTCTCACCTCCCCTACCCCAATTTTTTAACATTAATGTAACTCCACCTGTGGATGAATTTCATAAATACATGGCCAAAAGGCTGGAAGAACATCAGATAACCCCATACACCCCAGGCCCTGAGGACACTCCACCCGAGGCTTCCATGGAGGTACCTTCATACCCATCCCTCACTCTACCTGCCGCGGCTCCAAGGCATCGTCCAGTCCCAGCCCCCGGATGTGGGAGTGAGCGCCTGTGTGAGGGAAAATGAGGAGACAAGGTTATGGCCAGCTCTGGTGAGCGTGTAGCCTCAGGTAAGTGGCTTTCCCTCTGAGGCCTAGTTTTCTCCTTGATCAAATTGCGGAGGGGGGAGAGCAAATCTCTACCTCATAGGGTTGCTGCTAGCAGGAAGGTTGAACATGGTAAATGCTCAATAAGCTGGAGCTGCTTGCAGGGTAGTATCCTAGCTGGATGAAAATCACTGAGACCTGGTGAATCATATGTTCACATCAGTAATTAACTGCAAGGGCTAACTAACACAACTGCTTCGTTTACGGTCCACACGGCACTCACAGGCTCTAATGTTCTCGTGTCACTGGACGTAACCCTTTGAAATGGAAGCTTGAGCCATTTTCACCCTGAGAGTGCTTCCAGGGTTCCATAACAACGGCCCCAGGCCCTCACTAAACTCTGTGATCCTATAATACAGATGGGGGGACGGATAGGGGCTCAGAGAGGTTAGGTCCCTTGCCCAAGACCACAAAGCCAGTGAGATGGTGAAGACTGGATTCTCACACTTTGCACTAGACCAGGGCTTGGCAAACTATGGCCCTGTGGCCAGCTACCTGTTTTTGCACATAAAGTTTTTTTTGGAACACAGCTGCACACAGACATCTACATACTGTCTATGGCTACTTTTGCGCTACTACAAAGCAGCCCTGGTGGCACCAATAGTTAAGCACTTGGTTGCTAACCGAAAGGTTAGGGGTTGAACCCACCCGTTCCTGTGTGGGAAAAAGACCTGGCGATCTGCTCCCATAAAGATTACAGCCAATGTGGGGACCATGGTATTGGGAACATCTAGCTCAACTGGCACAACACAGTTTATAAAGAAAATGTTCTACATTCTACCTTAGTGGGTAGCGTCTGGGGTCTTAAAAGCCTGTGAGCAGCCATCTAAGATACTCCACTGGTCTCACCCCTTCGGGAGCAAGGGAGAATTCCAAAGGACTAATGGACCACAACTACCACGGCCTTCACAACACCAAGTCCAGTACAGCTAGATGGTGCCCAGCTACCACCACTGACTGCTCTGACTGGGATCACAACAGAGGGTCCCACACAGAGCTGGAGAAAAATGGAGAACAAAAGTCCCACTCATAAAAAAAGACCAAACCTTGATGGAATAATCTGGAAAAGGATAGGGAGAATAGCAACGGAACTGGAAAAATGTAATCCATGTCACTGAATTGTACATGTAGAAACTTTTGAAATGGTGTAACTTTGGCTATGTATATTTTCACCAAAAAAAAAAAAAGGCCCCCAAGGTTCAGAAGGGAGAGTGTTGACTGTTGACATGTCATGGGGTTGTTAACCAATGTTATAAAACAATATGTATACTGACTATTAAATGAGAAACTATTTGTTCTGTAAACCTTCATCTAGAATACAATAAAAAACATACATATGAATAAAAACCAGACTTACTGGCCTGATAGAGACTGGAGAAACCCCAAGAGTATGGCCCCCAGACATCCTTTTAGCTCAGTAATTAAGTCATTCCCGAGGTTCACTGTTCAGCCAAAGATTAGACAGCCCCATAAAACATAACGAGACTAATAGGGCACAACAGCCTGGGGACAAGGACTAGAAGGCAGGAGGGGACAGGAAAGCTGCTAATAGGGAACCCAAGGTTGAGAAGGGACAGTGTTAACATGTCATGGGGTTGTTAACCACTGCCATAAAACAATATATGTGCTAACCATTTAAAGACAAACTGTTCTGTAAACCTTCATCTAAAGTACAATAAAGAAAAAAAAAAAGACTACAACCAAGAAACCCTTTGGAGCAGTTCTACTCTGTCACATGGGGTCACCATGAACTGAAACTGATGCAATGGCAACCACCACCACCAACACGGCATAGTTGTTGCAACAGAGAGAAAATTTACTATCTGGCCATTCAAGTAAGTTTGCCGATTCCTGATGTAGACTGTGAGCACCGAGGGCTGGACTGGGCGTGATGAGCTCTCCCCGTGTCCTCAGCTCCCAGTGGCGCCTGTCCTTAAACCACTGAGACAGTGCTGGCACATTCATGTTAAGTGTTTCACATAGACTACCTTATGAAATCTTACAACCACCAATGAGGTGAACTCTTAGCTCCATTTCGTGGAGGAGGAAATTGAGGCACAGAGAGCAACTAGCCCCTAGTCACATGGTTTGGAGGTGGCAAAGCTGGGCTTAGAAAACCCAGTAGTATGCTTCCAGAACCCACACACTGAGCCACAAGCCCTTGATCGCCTCTCTTGGAGGCACAGAATGAATGAATGTGCCAGACAAATGAGTAAATGATGAATGAGTGAAGGCCCAAGCACCCTCTGAAGGGTGCCCCTGCTGGACCCACACAGCCCAGCTTACTGCTCCTGGATCTCCGGCTCACTCGCCATGAGGATGTGGGCCAGCAACGTGATTGCTCTGAGCCTCAGTCACCTCCCCTGACAATGGGGACAATAGTCATCTGCACCTTGTGGTGCTACTGGAAGGCTTCACTCAGGATGCACTTTCACATGTTCAATGGTTACTGAGCATCTGCTCTGTGAGTCCTGTGCTGGGGACACAGCTGGGAAGGGGCCAGACCCTGTCCCTACCCTCGTGGAGCTCACACCCCACGTGTGCTGGCATACAGCTGGGGACTGACTGCAGTAAGCACTCAGTAAATGTCAGCTTTTATCATTTCCATGCGGGCCGCTGGTACATCCAGGAATCCAGCAGGGTAGCCAAGCCAGCAGCAGTGAGGCCTGGGGTGGGGGCTTGGTGTGAACCCCCATGCACTGACTGACCCTGCTCCGAAACTCAGGATCCTCCCCTATTAGACAAGGGAGATGGTGCGCAGGCCGCCCCCTCTCAGGGGTCCTGGAAGATTTGCTCTGTCAGGGACACCTGGGGCCGGCAGGGTCCATGTGGGCTCACTTACCAATGCGCTCGATCCTTGTCACATCGCGAATCTCCGGGACCTTGGTTGTGGCTGTCTGAAGGTGCAAGAAGATGCATCAGGAGAGCCTCGTGGTCCCAGCTTGCACCAACTGCTCCTGTCCCTCCCCAACTCCCATGAGAAAGTCCTTTCCACTCCGTCCCCTCCCGGACATGATGGCTGCTCAGCTACCAGACACTCTCATCCTCCCCACTGTCGGCCACTAGCACTGCATGGTCAGTCCCTCACACCAGGAGTCCCCAAGAAGACAAGGACTGTGTCTCTCTCACTCATCACTCTGTTCCCATATACTAAGTGCTCAGAAATTACTGGTGAATCAATGAACCCAGTCCCCTCCCTCCCCACACAACTGGGAGCTCCTGAAGGACAGAAACCAACACAAAGCAGGTATCAGGCTGTACACAGTCTGGCTCCTGCTGACTTCTCAGCCTGATTTTTGGAAGTAGATCGCCAGGCCTTTCTTCAAAGGAGCCTGAAGGTAGACCTGAACTTCCAACCTTTCAGTTAGCAGCTGAGTGTGTTAACTGTTTGCACTACCCCAAACCAAAACCAAATTCGTCGCCGTCAAGTAGATTACGACTCATTGCAACCTTATTACACCAGCCAGGGACTCCAAAAAAGAGACAAGGATCCAAGAATCCCAAACTTAGCTCCACCAATATAAATACATCTCTTCCCACAGACCACCTCCCACCAGGTCTTTTCCTTTCACCTTAAACATCTTCTACATCCTGATGCCCATTGTTGTTGCTGTTGGGTGCCACTGAGTCAATTCTGACTCATAATGACCCCATGTGACAGAGGAGAACTGCCCCATAGGGGTTTCTAGGTTGTAATTTTTACAGGAACAGATAGCTAGGTCTTTTCTTCCTCAGGGCCACTTAACCATTGCACTACCAGGGCTCCTTTGATGCCCACTGGTCCCATGGAAATCAAGGTCATTTTAAAATTCACGTATTGAAAAATCAGCCATTGAAAACCCTATGGAGCACAGTTCTACTGTAACATACTGTGACATTAGCCATGTGTCAGCGTGGACTCTATGGCATCTGGTTTGTCTCTTTTTTGCCTTAGGCAGAGTTTGAATGGGCTGGGTATCCCTCGCCCCAAACTTCCAATACTGTCTCTGCATCCAGGGGAACTGGGTCTCAGGAGTTTCCAGCCCTTGTCCTTTCCTTTCCATCCGCTTGTCATAACAGCAGCAGCAGACTCAAATGCTGCCCCCTAGCTGCCAGCAACTCTGACTCCCATCCTTCCCCTATCTTGACTGAAAGCTCAGCCCAACGCTCAACCTCAAGCCACATTCCTTCTTCGTTCAAACCGTTTCTCAAGCAGGTACCTGGTGCCAGGTCCAGTGCACCTAGTCTCTCCTTCATGGAGTTTGCATTCATTCATTCAAACAGTCCAAAGATTATTGTACTGTATAAGGTACTGGAAATACGAAAATGGCCAAAACGTTCCCATGACAAGATCTGCAGCCTCTGAGCCCTAGTCCTTTCCTCCTCCTCACTGACACCCTTGTAGTTCACAACACTGTCTCTATTGGCTCAAGGCTCACTAAGAGACTCCACACTCTCAAGCACACAAAAAAGGATCCTAGCCTATACATCTCCCTTGGAACTCAGAGCCATTTGCATGAATCAAAAACCCAAGGCTCTCAGATGGACTGGAAGCCCAGGACACTACAACCCTCATCAGACTTTGGGGCAAAGGACTGCATAACTGGTCTTTGATACTCCCTAGAGAATTCTGGGAGTTGGAATTCCCACAGCAATGATGGGGTCAGATCTGACCATTGAGACCATTAATATCTACTTCAGCCCAAGATTCCGGGATCCCAGCCCCTTCTTTTTCTCTTCTCTCAGACCCAGGAGTCCGGGCCCTCAGGCCTCTCCTCCCTTAGATCCAGGTGTCCAGGGCCCTAGTCCCTCTTCTCTTAGATCCAGGAGTCCGGACCCCCGGCTCTCTCCTCCGTCACACCCAGGAGTCTGGGCCTCGAGCCTCCTCCTCCCTCCGACCCAGGACTCCAGACCCCCGGCTCCTGCTTCCTCAGATCCAGGAGTCTGGACCCCCAACCCCCTCCTCCCTCAGACCCAGCAGTCCCGGCCCCAAGCCCCCTCCTCCCTCAAACTCAGGGTTGCGGGTTCGCTCCCCATGCTCCAATCCTTACCACTGTTGCCATGATGCTTACTAACCGCCAACTTCCCAGCGGAAACGGAAACGCGCTAGAAGCGAGGCGTTCTGGCCCCTCTAGGCTTTCAGGTCGTCCAAAGGTCTCGGTAGTTCCTCATAAATATGCAAACTTTCCTTGGACGGGGCGCGGCGTCACGTTTTCGGCCCTTCCCATCCACCGAAGCTGAGTGGAAGACGGGTGTCCGGAACTTGTGGATCTGTTTCCAACGCCTCCTAGCTCCTCCTCCTTTTACCCACCCCTCATTGCTGAGGCCGATTGCAAAATTCTTAACACTTCTTGGGGCGACCACACGTCCTCCACGCTCCCTTTCCTCCTTATCGCACCCTCTCTCCCTCCTTCCCCAACCTTGGGACCGCAAGCTTCAGACTGACAGACGTGTGAGCCAATCGATTCTGTTAAGCGCAGCAATAAGCCCCGCCCCCTGAAGCTCGAGGTAACTGCTAAGGCCGTGGAGGTACGAAACGAGCCCCGCTCTGTCCACCAAAGAGGAGACGCAGGAGCCCCGCCTCCGGGAGCAGGCCAATAGGGTTGGCCGGGAGGCGGGCACCGCCTCCTGGCAGTCGCAAGGTTTCACTGCAGGGAAGCGTCAGGCTCAGTGACTCTGCGGCCGCCGCCAGCGTAGGTCGAAACGCTGCGGAGCCGGAGGGTGGTGCGGTCGTGCAATAGGAAGCCGAGAGTATTGCAGGCTTCTCGTTGGGCACCAGCTTCCTGGTCCCTTGCCCCGCCCGGTGCTTTCCCCGGACACCTCTGGGGCCCCCACCTGTGGCCCCTGGAGTCCCCTTCCCACGCCGACCATGCCACTAAGCCGCAGTTTGTCCATGTCCTCACTGCCAGGACTGGAGGACTGGGAGGATGAGTTCGACCTGGAGAACACGGTGCTCTTCGAGGTGGCCTGGGAGGTGGCCAACAAGGGTGAGCGCACCAGGCTCCCGGGCCCCGGACAGGAAGGGCAGTCGGGGATGGGGGCCCGGAGCTCTGCGTCGTAGGGGGACGGAATTAGGTGACGTGACTCTCGGGTCCTGGGCAAGAAGCCTATGACTCCTGTGTCCTTGAGGAGAGGCTCGGGTATGTCTCCTGGGCCCTGGGGGGAGAGATAGGTCGCTTGACTATTAAGATGAAAGGAGGCTGGGTCTTAGGAGGAGGGGGTTAAAATGATAGATTTCTAGGTCCTGAAGTTCGGCTTTTGAGAGACCTGAACAGCGAGGGGGCTGGGAAAAGGGGCTTCCGCGTGCAAACTGGGGAAATGTGTAGGGTTTCAGACCCTTGGTCCAGGGGAAAGGGACTAAGTGATGTAACCCCGAATTTGGGGAAGATGCATAAATTTTGGTAAGGGGATCTGGGGAACTGGCAGCTTGAGAGTAAGATGGGAGGGGGTTAGCTGCCCAAATTCTTAGATTCTAGGATGGAAGAGCATTGGGGACCTGGAATCCTGGGTTCTGAAGGAGCCAAGGGCCTGTGCTATGGGTTCCTAGGAGTAGAGAAGCCTGTGGCCTTGGACACATGCATACCGCAACCGGGGAGGATTGGGAAGTCCTAAGCTGGTCAGGGGCTGGACCCTAGGATGGGAGTGGCTGAGAGCCTGAACTTCTGTCTCCTGGGTTTCCAAGGGCCTGAGGTTCTGGGTTTGGAGAAGGCTGAGGCTGGAATCCTAGGAGCTCAGTGATCTCACTCCTCAGAAGGGAGGAGAGGGCTGCGGCGGGGCGGGGGGTGGGGGTTGCTTTCCGGGTCTTGGGGGAGAAAGAGACTAGGTCTCCTACCATGGGAGGGGCCTGGTGTGGTGAACACAGAGTCATGTGTTGCTGGGGCCTGGGTTCCAGGCAGTCCCTGGGTCTGGGCTGGAGTCATTGGAGGAGCAGGGTCCCAGATGCCTGGGTCCCCAGTCCAGGAGAGGAGACTGGGGGACAGGTTGGCAGGGCCCCTAGGGGGATGGGGAATGACTATTCAGGCTTCTCTTGGGCAACCATGGGGATCTGAATGGGGCCATGAAGAGGGATTCTCAATCCCCCTGTGTTCTGGAGCATGACTGAGAATTTAAACACAGTTCCTGTAAACTGGGAACTCAAGGAAACCTATGCCCTGGGAATCTTCAGCTTCTGGCATCCTTGGGACCCCAGATCTTAATTCCTCCAGATGCAGGAGGCCGGATCTACAGCTCCTTCTTCCCTCTGATTCAGATGCCTGGGTCCCAAGCCCCTTCTTCCTTCAGATCCAGGAGCCCAGCCCTTAGCTCCCACCTCCCTCAGACCCAGGAGTCAGAGCCTCCAGCTCCCTCCTCCCTCAGACCCAGGAGTCAGGGCCCCTGGCCCTCTCCTCCTTCAGACCCAGGAGCCCAGACCCCAGCCCCTTCCTCTCTCTGACTTGGGGGTCTGGCCTCCTAGCCCCCTCTTGCCCCTCCCCCAGGGACCCAGGTCCCCAGTGCCAGTGCCCCCTCACCCCCCTACCCCGCCCCAGGTCCCAGACCTCCAGACCTCAGTCGGTTGGGGCCTGTCCTCACGAACTTGGGCCTACAGTGGGTGGCATCTACACGGTGCTGCAGACGAAGGCCAAGGTGACAGGGGATGAGTGGGGTGACAACTACTACCTGGTGGGGCCATACACGGAGCAGGGAGTGAGGACCCAGGTGGAACTTCTCGAGCCCCCCACCCCGGCCCTGAAGAGGACCCTGGACTCCATGAACAGCAAGGGCTGCAAGGTGGGACATGGTCTGGCTGAGGGTGGGTGGGAGGCCCCCCAGTCAGGGTGGGTGCAGCAGATGGAGAAGGGGGAGGACATAGACAGCTTCAGGGAGGGAGGGACAGAAGGTCAAAGACACGGGATGACCCAGCACTTTCCCAGGCAGACACGGAGGAGGAAAGGTTGATAGATGTTCAGGTGGATGCAGGACCCCAGAAGTGTGTGAGTGAACCCCAGGATCTAAGACATTGGTGGATGGAGAGATGAACTGTGGGTACAAGTCAGACTGAGAGATGGGTCCAAGAGGCAGAGATGTCAAACCCAGAGAAAGAGCCAGATGGACAGCCAGACAGAGCCTGCGTCAGACAGGTGTGCAAGAGCCCAGGTTCCAGAGCCTGAAGTTCAAATTCGGCTTCTCCACTTCCTGGCCATGTGCACTTGGCTAATGGACATGTCAGTAACATCCACCTTATAGGCTTGTTGGGAGAATGAAATTGTTAATCATTATAAAGTCTTTAGCAGAGTTCCTGGTACCAAGCTAGTGCACACGTGAGCTGTTATCATCATGGTTATTATTATCAGCAGCAGCACTATTACTGTAAACAGCCAAGCTTGGAGGGTGAGATGGACAGGCAGACAGAAGGAGAAAGACAGCCAGCCAGACAGAGTGTCCCAAGACGTGATGATGGCCCCAGGGGCTCACTTGGTAGATAGATAGATGTTTTCAGAGAGAGTCAGATCTAGAAGGAGGGAGGAAGAGGGAATAGCAACCAAGAGAGTTGAGGTAGATAAACAGACCCAGCGGAGAGAGTCTGGGATGGACAGAGAGGCAATCTAGGGGTTAAAGAGAGGAGGAGAGAGGCCCAGAGCCCCCGGATAGGCACTGAAGGATGAGCACAGAAAGAGTTCCAGGAGAGGGCCTGATTTAGGAGGGTGAAGGCAAAGACCGGAATCGGGGTCAGGGAGGGACAGATACAGCAGTTCTTTCATTCATTCACAGCCTCTGGTTTGGGGTGGGGTCCGGAGTCCAGTCAGGCCAGACGGTGTCCCTAGGGGACCCCAGGGCAGGCTAGTCCCTCCCCCAGGGCAGCTGCTCCCCACATGCTGGGGGCCTAAGAATAGGCCCCCTAGCAAAAGGGCAGACAACAGCTGGGAGGGGGAAGGGCCTCCGGGTCAGGCTCCCCTGGCAAGGAAGAGCTAGGTTGCGGAGGAGTGTGACTGCTTGGCAGCTGGGAAGAACTGTGGCCACAGGTCCAGAGCCAAGGCCACAGTCTCAGGAGGAAAGCAGCAGATTGGAGACATGTGGCAAGGGCAGAAATGAGACAGCAAGGTTTAGAAACGTGGCAGTGGGTAGGAAAATGCAGGCCAGCGACATGGAAACAGGGCAGGCAGTGTTAAAAATGTGACTGCAGAGTGCAAAATGGGCCTCTGGGCAAGGAAAAGAGGCAGCAGGTAACGACTACATGGCAAAAGGGACGGAAACTCAAGGCTGAGGGGTGGAAGAAATGTGGTAGCAAGAACAGTAACGTGGAAGAAACGTCCAGTAGGAGGAACTAGTAGCAGAAAGAACACACTTTGGGAGAAAGCGGTGTAGCAGTAGGTGAGAGAAATGTGCCAACAAGCACAAAAACAAGGCAGCAGGTAGGAAAAACTATAAAAACCAGTTGCCATTGAGTCGGTTTGCACTCATGGTGACCCACTGTGTGTCAGAGTAGAACTGTGCTCCACAGAGTTTTCAATGGCTGATTTTTCAGAAGTAGATTGCCAGGCCTTTCTTCTGAGGTGCCTCCAGGTGGACCTGACCCACCAACCTTTCGGCCGAGCATGTTAACCATTTACACCACCTAGGGGCTCCAGGAGAAACTATTAGCGTGATGGAAAAACAAGGTAGTGGAGGCACAGAAACAAGATGCAGGAAATATGTGGCTGTAAGTAGAGAAAGAAGGCAGCAGATGAGAGAAGGGTAGCAGTTGTAGAAACAAAACAAGGTTGGGGAAAATGTTGCAACTGAGATGGAAAAAGATTCTGGTGGGAAAAACTAGCAGCAAACAGAGAAATAAGGCAGCAGGTGAGAAGTAGCAGCAGATACAGAAACAGAGCAGCAGATACAGACATTAGCCTGCAGATAGGAGACCCGCAAATGTTGGTCGCAGAGACGTGTAGCAGAAGCCTCGAACCTCTCTGTGGGTCTCCCCAGGTGTATTTTGGGCGCTGGCTGATCGAGGGGGGGCCCCTGGTGGTGCTCCTGGACGTGGGGGCCTCAGCCTGGGCCCTGGAGCGCTGGAAGGGGGAGCTCTGGGACACCTGCAACATCGGGGTGCCATGGTACGACCGTGAGGCCAACGACGCTGTCCTCTTTGGCTTCCTCACCACCTGGTTCCTGGGTGAGGTAGGCCCTGCTGACCAGCCCAGACACTAAACTTCCATCAGTCCCTGGGTCAGAGGGTGGCTGGATGGGCTTCCCCAGGGCATTCTGGTCTGTAGGTCTTTTAATCCTAGGATTAGCTTTGACCTTTGGGTACATGGACATCCAGAGGCCCAGCCTCTTCTTTCCTCATAGACTGAAATTCCCAACCCCAGCTTCCAGTTATATGGCTTCTGAGTTATTAGCTCTTAGGGAGGGTTGATGCAGGGAATTCCGGGGATTGTAGTTCTCTAGTGTGATATCAACCAACAGAAACAAATCCATATTTGTGCCTATTCCAAAGAAAGTGTTCCAACTGAATGCAGAAATTATCGAACAATATCATTAATATCACATGCAAGTACAATTTTGCTGAAGATAATACAAAAAAGGTTGCAGCAGTACATCAACAGGGAACTACGAGAAATTCAAGCCGGATTCCATAGAGGATGTGGAACAAGGGATATCATTGCTGATGTCAGATGGATCTTGGCTGAAAGAAGATAACACAAGAAAGATGTTTACCTGTGTTTTAGTGACTCTGCAAATGCATTTGACTGTTTGGATCATAACAAATTATGAATAACACTGTGAAAAATGAGAATTCCAGAACACTTAATTGTGCTCATGCAGAACCTGTACATAGACCAAGAGGCAGTTATTCGAACAAAACAAGGGGATACTATGTGGTTAAAAATCAGGAGAGGTGTGCATCAGGGTTGTATAACCACCATACTTAGTCTGTATACTGCACAAATAATCCAAGAAGCTGGATTATATGAAGAAGAACGCAGCATCAGGATTGGAGGATGACTCATTAACGACCTGTGATATGCAGATGACAAATCTTGCTTGCTGAAAGTGTAGAGGATTTGAAGCACTTACTGATGAAAATCAAAGATTACATCCTCCAATATGGATTGCACCCCAAAATAAAACAAAAATCCTCACAACTAGACCAACATCATGATAGACAGAGAAAATATTGAAGTTGTCAAGGATTTCATTTTACTTGGATCCACAATCAATGCCCGTGGAAGCGGCAGTCAAGAAATCAAACAACATATTGCATTGGGCAAATCTGTTGCAAAAGACCTCTAAAGTGTTAAAAAGCAAAGATGTCACTTTGAGGCGTAAGGTGCACCTGACCCAAGTCATGGTATTTTCAGTCACCTCATATGCATGCAAAAGCTGGACAGTGAGTAAGAAACCCTGAAGAAGAATTGATGCCTTTTAATTATGATATTGGCAAAGAATATTGAATATACCATGGACTGCCAGAAGAACAAACAAATCTGTCTTAGAAGTACAGCCAGAATGCTCCTTAGAAGCAAGGATGGCAAGACTTCATCTCATGTACTTTGGACACGTTATCAGGAGGTGCCAGTCCCTGAGAAGCACATCATGCTTGGCGAAGTGGAGGGTCAGAGAAAAAGAGGAAGACCCTCAATGAGATGGATGGACACAGTGGCTGCAACAGTGGGCTCAAACATAGCAACGATTGTGAGGATGGTACAGGACCAGGAAGCATTTTGTTCTGTTGTACATGGGGTCGCTGTGAGCCGGAACTAACTCAGAACTGACTCGACGGCATCTAACAAGTGTGATATCGACTAAATGTAACCTCTCAGATGGAACCTTAAATGTTTGGCGACACCCCCCACCCAGCCTATCTGAGAATAATAAATTAGGGTTCTCCCATCCTTCTAGGTTTTAGAAGACTTAAAAACTTCATTTCCCATGCCCTGGGACAGTTACTGAACTGGCTGCTCCTAGGGCATTCTGGGAGTTGTAGTTTTTTTTTTTGCCAGTGCTGCCTGTAGAAGTATGATCTTGATTGAGATAAAGGATATCACGGAATTGTGTCTAGGACTTGGGAACACTAAAAGTTCAGTCTTTTCAGTTCACACCTGCCACAACTTAGAAGGCCTTGGCCAAAGAAATGCCAACTCCCGTCAGCCTCTGGAACTGCCTTGTCTAATGGGGATCTCTATAGTGGGCAGCCTTCCATTCCACCCACTTAGTGGTGATGGATTTACCTCTCCCCTGCTCCCTTGTCCACACTGGGGATTGCCAGTTCTCTTGATGACACACATGGAGACATAGTGCCCTTGTCTGTGTTTCCACAGTTTCTGGCCCAGAGTGAGGAGAAGCCACATGTTGTTGCACACTTTCACGAGTGGTTGGCGGGAGTCGGGCTTTGCCTGTGCCGAGCCAGGCGGCTGCCCGTGGCTACCATCTTTACCACCCATGCCACGCTGCTGGGGCGTTACCTGTGTGCTGGTGCCGTGGACTTCTACAACAACCTGGAGAATGTGAGCTAGGAGTGTAGCAGATGGGGGAGGTGGTGCGTGAGTATTCCAGGACAGCCCAAACTCTGGGAAGCCCAAGAGGATCAATCGAGCTTTTCTCCTAGGACCCAGGAGTCTAGGTTCTCATCCTCCTCCTCCCTTAGACCCAGGAGTCCAGGCCCCAGCTCCCTCCTCCCTCAGACCCAGGATTCCAGCCCCCAGCCCCCTCCTCCCTCAGACCTAGCAGTACAAGTCCCCAGCCCCTCCTCCCTCAGACCCAGGATTCAGGCCCCCATCCCTGTCCGCCCTCAGACCCAGGAGTCCAGGCCCCTTGCCCCCTCCACCCTCAGACCCAGGAGTCCAGGCCCCCAGCCCCCTCTTACCTCAGACCCAGGAGTCCAGGCCCCCAGCCCCCTCTTACCTCAGACCCAGGAGTCCAGGCCCCCATCCCCCTCCTCCCTCAGACCCAGAAGTCCAAGCCTCCAGCCCCAGGCTCCCCTAGGACCCTGGAGTCTGGACACCCAGTCTTCTCTTCCTCAGTCCTCCTAAACTAACTAGTCTCCCCTTCCCACCCAGTTCAATGTGGACAAGGAAGCAGGTGAGAGGCAGATTTATCACCGCTACTGCATGGAGCGAGCGGCCACCCACTGTGCTCATGTCTTCACTACTGTGTCCCAGATCACTGCCATCGAGGCTCAGCACCTCCTCAAGAGGAAACCAGGTAGGGGCTGGGCTGGGGTTCTTAGTCATGAATGAGGTAGGCCACTGTCTCTGTCAAGGCTGTTGTTAGGTGCCACTGAGTCAGCTCTGACTCATAGCAGCCTTTTGTATAACAGCGAACTGTTGCCTGGTCCTGCGCCATCCTCACAGTCATTGCTATGTTTGAGCCCATTGTTGTGGTCTCTGTGTCAGTCCACCTCCTTGAGGGTATCTCTCTTTTTTGATGACTCTCTACTTTACCAAGCATGATGTCCTTCTCCAGTGATCAGTCCCTCCTGATGATGTGTCCAAAGTAAGCAAGATGCAGTCTTGCAGTTCTCGCTTCTAAGGAATATTCTGGCTGTGCTTTCTCTAAGATTGATTTGTTCATTCTTCTAGCAGTCCGTGGTATATTCAGTATTCTTTACCAACACCATAATTCAAATGCATCAATTCTTCTTTGATCTTCTTTTTTTATTGTCCAGCTTTCACATGCATTAAGGCAATTGAAAATACCATGGCTTAGGTCAGGCTAATACCAAGGCTAATATCAGTATTTTGTAAGGAGTAAAACTACCACTCTCAGAAGGCTCCGGGGTGGTGGCATGTATAGGAGGCTGCCTGGCTGTATACCCTGGAGGCTAATGGGTAGTGTAGTTTCTTTGATATTAATTTCAGAAATGGTAAAATTCTGTAATTGGCTACTATAGATATTGATCTTATGAAAAGGGATTGACATCCAGTAGTCTTTGTTTTTGCAAAGAGGGTTGGGACCAGGTATTCTACCCAAGCCATGGCACCCGTTCTCAGTGGGTGTAAGGTGACAACTACAATTCCCAACTGCAATTCCTTGTGTTCCTGGAACTTTGCCCTAAAAGCTGATGGGAACTGTAGTTTTTCATTGATACCCTGTAATTTCTATGAAGATAGGAAATGGCTGGGTCCTTGAAAGAGGCTTGAAGGTGGACGGTATATTGTGGGAGAAGCATGGCTTTGGGGATATTTGATCATCCCTAGCTCAGGATGGGATACAGGAAACAAAGAACTAAAACTCCCAGAAGCCCCAGTGTGGATCGGTTCCCTGTCTGGTTAGCCATTTGCAGGGGCTGATGAGCATTGTCATTGAGCTTGTGAACATAGCGAGGGATATTGATCAAGAAGGCATTTGGGTGACAGGGTAGCTGGGTCACAAACGGACCTCACAGAAGAGCTATTAAAATAAAGAAGTTGCAAGAGGAAGTCTTTTTTTTTTTTTTTTTTTAATTTATTCATTCAACCACATTGATCTGAATGAATAAATGAAGGAGTGAAACGTGGGACCTTCTCCCCCAAATCCCAGATATTGTGACCCCTAATGGACTGAATGTGAAGAAATTCTCTGCCATGCATGAGTTCCAGAACCTTCATGCCCAGAGCAAGGCTCGAATCCAGGAGTTTGTTCGGGGCCATTTTTATGGGTATGTAGGCCAGAATCCTAGGTCCTGAGAAAGAAGGGGGCTGGGAGCCCAGATTCCTGGGGCTGGGAGCCCAGATTCCTGGGTCTGTGGGAGGAGGGGACTGAGAGCCCAGCCTCCTGAGTTCTGGAGCAACAAATCAATGGGCTGAATATTGAAAGAAATCTCCACCTTAAAAGAACCACAATTCCCAGGAGACCCCATGATGCCTCCACATTGTCTAAGATGATCTTTGCCCCAATAACTTCTGGAATCTGTACTTTTAAGGCCAGAGGTGGAGGGTGAGGATCTTGGACCTAACTGTGCCTTGTACCTTCCTTAGGCACCTGGACTTCAACTTGGACAAGACCTTGTACTTCTTTATCGCCGGCCGCTACGAGTTCTCCAACAAGGGGGCCGACGTCTTCCTGGAGGCCTTGGCCAGGCTCAACTATCTTCTTAGAGTAAGACCTGGACTACAAGGAGGCAGAGGGAGGATAAGAAAATCATTACATTACTGCTGGGCAGAATTCTAGAGAAAGGGTGTAATACAGCATCATGAATTGTCTAAATTCACCAGGTGGAGGTCAGCCACACTTCCACTCTCCAACTTCTTCACCATTTCTGACACCATCTGTTCCTCATGGCCCTCTCTACTTCTCTGCTGAGTTCTGCTTGGCTGTTGCAACAAATTATCGAACGCTGCAGAGAAGTAGAGAGGGCCGTAGGGTCGTCGGGGGAGAGGCTAGTGTCAGACATAATGGAGAAGTGGGAAGGCGGACATATACCTGACCTCTGTCTCACAGGAACCAGCTTTGTGTTGATCCTGATTCTTATCCCTCATGAATTTAGACAGTTTCTTGCACTAGATTATAGAGAGGGAGTCAGAGACCCAGAAGTGGGGGTAGGGAAACTCAATGGGCAGGGCGGGAGGGGTGGTGGGAAAAGACCCAGAAGGAAGGTCAGAGTCCCAGTGGGGAAGGTAACTCTGTCCCATAATTCTTGATGGCAAGGGGCACAGTAGAGAAAAGAGTGGATGGGGTCTTCCCTCTCCCATATGATGCTGACCGCCCCCTTCCCTCGGCCCCAGGTGAATGGCAGTGAACAGACAGTGGTCGCCTTCTTCATCATGCCAGCTCGGACCAACAATTTCAACGTGGAAACCCTCAAGGGCCAAGCCGTCCGCAAGCAGCTTTGGTCAGTAGCCCTCAGCCCAGGATCCTGGCCTGTGTTACTCTCAGCTGTGTGATTTGGGTCCAGTGTTGCTCCTGGAGTCTCACTGTGATCATCCCTAACATGCTAAACCTGCCCCACTGATTCCTCATGAAGTCACTTGCTTAGGACACCTCCATGGGGGTTGGGGGGAGAGGAGATCAGTAAGAAGTCACAGGTGGGACAAATGTGACAACTGAACAAGGTCTCTGACATCAAACTGGCAAGATTCCACTCATGCCATCAACCCTCACTGGCTGTGTGACTTTAGGCAATCTACTGCCCCTCTCTGAGCGTTAGTTTTCCCATCTGTAAACCCCATTCATTCATTAACCATCTGACATTCATCAAGCAAGGCAGTTCAGTGGTAGAATTCTCACCTTCCACGCGGGAGACCCAGGTTCGATTCCCAGCCAATGCATCTCATGCGCGGCCACCTCCAGTCTGTCAGTGGAGGCTTGTGTGTTGCTATGATGCTGAACAGGTTTCAGTGGAGCTTCTAAAGTAAGAGGAACTAGGAATAAAGTCCTGGCCATCTACTTCTGAAAATCAGCCAACAAAAGCTCTGCATCACAATGTTCCAATCTGCAACGGATCACAAGGATGGTGCAGGACTGGGCAGTGTTTCATTCCATGGTGCATGGGGTCACCATGAGTCAGGGGTGGACTTGACAGCAGATAACAACAACAACATTCACTGAGCACCTCCTTTGTGCCAGGCACAATTCCAGGCCCTGGGACCCCAGCTGGGAACAAGAAAGATAAAATCCTTGCCTTCGTGGAGCTCATGTGCTTGTTGGGGAAGGCAGACACTAAACAAAAGCAGTCAATTTTGCAGAAAGTGCTTTGGCAAAAGAATAAAGCAGGACTGAAATATGAAACAGGGTTGTCAGGACAGGTCACACTGAGAGTGTCATTGGGCAGAGACCTAAAGGAAATGAGGAGTGAGCCCTGTATACACATGTTATTGTTGTGTGCCATTGAGTTGATTCCAACTCATGGTGACCCCATGTGACACAGTAGAACCACCCCCTTAGGCTTTCCTAGGCTGTAATGTTTTTAGGAGCACATCACCAGGTCTTTCTCCTTCAGAGCCACTGGGTGGGTTTGAACTGCTGACCTTTCTGTTAGCAGCCAAGCACTTAACTCTTGCACCACCAGGGTACATAGGTGGGGAACAGCATTTCAGGCTGAGGGAACAGCAAATGCAGAGGCCCTGAGGCAGGGTTGCCTGTTTGAGAAACAGCGAGGAGATCAGCGTGATTGGAACAGAGTGCCCGAGGAAGAGAGGGGTAGAAAATGAGGCCAGAGCCACAGGAGGGTTGTGGGCAGAGGAGTGACAGCAGGGACCTAAGATGTCACTATCTGCCAGCCTTACTCATGTGCATAAATAATTCCTCTCTCAGAACCTTCTTTGCCTTTTTTATAAAACAGGGCTTAGCATCACCACTTCCTGGGCTACTACAGGTCCTAAGAATAGCTGACATTTCTAGAAGGCTCACAATGTGCCGGGCACTGTGCACTTTTTATCATGACCTCATTGCATCCTCACCACAAACCTCTGAAGTCAGTTCTAATTTTATCCGCATCTTACGGATGAGTCACTGAAGTCAGAGAGGGACAGCCAGCTGCCCCAGGCCACACAGCTGATGTCAGGCATGAGAGGCCTGAGCCTTCCAGGGCCTGTTCCCCAAGTCCACCAGACCAGGGCTTCCCTGCTCAGGCCTCTGTTTTCCCTAGCAGTAAATGGCAGGTGGTATTTGTGTGATGTTGTTGGTCTATTCTTTCCAGGGACACGGCCAACACAGTGAAGGAGAGGTTCGGGAGGAAGCTTTATGAGTCTTTGCTGGTGTGAGTGCCTTGCCCTCAACCCTGCACCCTCTTGGGTTCCAACCCCTCTCATCACCTCATTCCAAGATGCATCCCCCCACCCGCCCTGCAGGGGGAGCCTCCCAGACATGAACAAAATGCTGGACAAGGAGGACTTCACGATGATGAAGAGAGCCATCTTTGCCACGCAGGTATGGTTTGGATCCCTTAGCAGAGAGACAGCAATTCCCAGCAGCCCCAGAGGCAGCCTGCCATGCTAGCTTTGCCCTCAGAGGCTACTGGGAGTTCTGCTTTATTGGGTGGCCATGATTGGAGGGTCAATACTGATGCCCACAGAAAGGTGTGAGCTGACTTTGGTAGACCTTCCAATCCCTAGAAGCCCTCAGGGAAGCCTGCTTTCCTGTGTGTTCTTCTGCCACAGAGGCTGCTAGGAGTTTTTGGTTTCTTTGGGTTCCCTGGGGTCAATGGACAAAAGGTGAAGGGAACTTTTAGAAAGTCAGGACAGCCACAAAAGGAGAACTGCAACTGTCTTTGGGCCTTGCTGCCCACTGGCTTCATCTCTGCCCCCAGAGACTTCTGGGAGTTGTAGTTTTGTTGGGCCTCTTTTGGGATAGAGCCATGGGTAAGCTAAAATACCCAGCGTTCCCTGGAGAAGAGAACATTGAAAACTCCCAGCAGCCCCTGCGCTTTCTTATTCCACTGGCTGTCATAGCCCCTGTATACCCCTGAGGGTTGTAGTTTCTTTAAACTCCCAGGTTAATGGAATTAAATGGATGGCAAACTTTAAAGAGAAAATTTGGCAGCCCTGGGGACTTTTTATTATAGTGCAGCGTCCCTGACCCCAGAAGCTTCTGCGAGTTAGAGTTATTTTAGCCCCTTGGGTCAAGGGACTTTGGTTCCTGTGGTCAGGGTTGGTGAGCCAGTTCCTGGAGAATGGAAACCCGGATGCCCAACTTGCAAAAAAGGAAAAAAAGGTGTGAATAGTTAATGCACTCAGCTGCTAACCGAAGGTTGGAGGTACAAGTCCACCCAGAGGTACCTCAGAAGAAAGGCCTGGCAGTCTCCTTCCAAAAAATCAGCCATTGAAAACCTTCCAGAGCACAGTTCTACTCTGACACATGTGGATCTCCATGAGTCAAATCAACTGGATCTATTTTCCAATAGTCCCTAAGGCAGCCAGCCTCACTGTGAATGCTTTTACCATGGGGCTGCTGGGAGTTGCAGTTTCTTTGGACCCCAGAGTCAGTAGACTGGAAGGTGACTAAGAAATCAGAAACCAAACCCTTTGTCTTCAAGTTGATTGTGACTTATGGTGACCCCACGGTGCTGCTGGGTGGATTCGAATCGCCAACCTTTCAGATAGTAGCTGGGAGCAAATCGTTTGTGCCCCCCAGGGACCTTGGAAGGTGTATAGAACCTTTCATAAGAGAAATGATGGGACAGTTGCAAAGAACTATACAGTTCCCAGCAGCCCCTGGGATTTCCTATCACACTAGCTCTGTCTTGCTCCACAGACTCTTGGGAATTGTAGTTTGGGTCTCTGTCGGGGTTGGGGTAGAGGGAATTACAGGGAGCCTGGAGATGAAGAGATTGGAGGTTATCCTAAGAAAACTACAACTTCCAGCAGCCTCAGGCTGGCTACCATATTGGCAGTCTTGGCACCCATGGAATGCAGGGAGTTTTAGTTCTTTTGGGTTTTTTCAGTGACAGAACTGAGAGGACAGAACAAGAGAGTTACAACTCCCAGCAGTCTGTGGGGCCTGTTAACACTGTAGCTCTGCCTCAAAGATATCTGGGAATAGTCGTTTCTTTTAGGATCTTGGGTGGGTAAGGGACTGAGGTAAAAAAAACTTTACAGATAGAGCCGAGAAGGAAAGCTACAACTCCCAGCAACCTTTTGGGCTTGCTGCCCTACAGCATGGTGGGAACTGTGGTCTCCTTGGACCCCTGGGCTCAAAGCTGGTCAGCAGGCTCATGGGACAGTGGGGAGCCCTCTGTCCCTTCCCTGACCCCTACCCCATATATGGTCCCTGCAGCGGCAGTCCTTCCCCCCTGTGTGCACCCACAATATGCTGGATGACTCGTCAGACCCTATCCTGACCACCATCCGCCGAATTGGCCTCTTCAATAGCAGTGCCGACAGGGTCAAGGTAAGAGCTCTAGCCAGGGGTGGGTTGGGCATGGCAGGGGGCAGGGGGATCCCAGGCCTCAAACTCCCCACCCCTTTAGTTTATCAAACACCTCACCATATTTCAAAAAGAACCCTAGCCCAAGGCACAACAATTGGTCTCTGTTTGCCTGGAGCAGCAGAGGAAGGAGAGTCAGGAACAGGAGGAGGATGTGGAGTGTGTGGCTAATTGCCTCCATGAACAACTGCCTCCTTTGCCATGAGACCAGAAGAACTGGATGGTCCCCAGCTTCCATTACAGAACATTTTGATCAAAGATTCTGTAGAAAAATCCTAATTAAAAGAGGGAAAATGCAAAACAGAATGACAAATTCTCATGGACTCCAGACTTCCTGGAGACATGGAAGCTGGATGAACCCCTGAAACTATTGTTGTTGGGTGCCATCAAGTTGGTTCGAACTCATAGCGACCCTATGTACAACAGAACAAAATGCTGCCCGGTCTTGCGCCATCCTCACAATCGTTGTTGTGCTTGAGCCCATTGTTGCAGCCACTGTGGCAATCCATCTCATTGTGGGTCTTCCTCTTTTTCGCTGACCATGTATTTTACCAAGCATGATGTCCTTCTCCAGGGACTGATCCCTCCTGACAACATGTCCAAAGTACGTAAGACATAATCTCGCCGTCCTTGCTTCTAAGGAGCATTCTGGCTGTACTTCTTCTGAGACAGATTTGTTCGTTCTTTTGGCAGTCCATGGTATATTCAATATTCTTTGCCAACACCACAACTCAAAGGCGTCAATTCTTCTTTAGTCTTTCTTATTCATCGTCCAACTTTCGCATGCATATGAGGCAATTGAAAACACCATGGCTTGGGTCAGGCACACCTTACTCTTCAAGGTGACATCTTTGCTTTTCAACACTGTAAAGAGGTCTTTTGCAGCAGATTTGCCCAATGCAATGTGTCTTGATTCCCTGACTGCTGCTTCCATGGATGTGGATTGTGGATTCAAGTAAAATGAAATCCTTGACAACGTCCATCTTTTTGCTGTTTATAATTGCTTATTGGTCCAGTTGTGAGGATTTTTGTTTTCTTTATGTTGAGGTGTAATCCATACTGAAGGCTGTGGTCTTTGATGTTCAACAGTAAGTGCTTCAAGTCCTCTTCACTTTCAGCAAGCAAGGTTATGTCATCTGCATATCACAGGCTGTTAATGAGTCTTCCTCCAATCCTGACACCGCTTTCTTCTTCATATAGTCCAGCTTCTCGGATTATTTGCTCAGCATACAGATTGAATACGTATGGTGAAATGATGCAACCCTGACGCACAACGTTCCCAATGTTAAACCATGCAGTATCCCCTTGTTCTGTTCGAACGACTGCCTCTTGATCTATGTATAGGTTCCTCATGAGCACAATTAAGCATTCTAGAATTCCCATTCTTCGCAGTGTTTTCCATAGTTTGTTATGAGCTACACAGTTGAATGCCTTTGTGTAGTCAATAAAACACAGGTAAATATCTTTTTGGTATTCTCTGCTTTCAGCCAGGATCCTGCCCTGAAATAATTTTTAAGCCTTAAACCTTAAACCAAAAATATCCCCCGAAGTCTTCTTTAAACTAAACAATAGTTTAGTTAATTAGTAAAGAATGTCTACCCTGAGCATTATGCTCTTTCAAGATCTGTCTGTATAGGATCAAATTGACAACAGCAGCTCAAAAGATTAGATGGGAACCTTAGGGGGCAGAGAGTTTATGTTAATGGGGGAGGAACAACTCAGAAAAGGAGGGTGAGAATGGTTGCACAACTCAAAGAACATAATTAATGTCACTGATTGTACATGTAGAAACTGTTGAAGTGGTGTATGTTTTGCTGTGTATATTCTCAATAACAACAACAACAAAATAAATAAAATTAAAAAAAAAGAACCCTAGCTTCTAAGGCAAACAGGTTTGGGTCCAAATCTTTGCCCCGCCACCGACTTGCTGTGTGACTTTAGACAAGTGTTTTATCCTCTCTGGGCTGCTATGGGACCTCAGGGAGTAGATAAATGGGGTGCTCGGGCTGAGCCCTTCTTTTTCATTGCCAGGTAATTTTCCACCCGGAATTCCTCTCCTCCACGAGCCCCCTGCTCCCTGTGGACTATGAGGAGTTTGTCCGAGGCTGCCACCTAGGAGTTTTTCCCTCTTACTATGAGCCTTGGGGCTATACGCCAGGTGAGTGCAGCAAGTGGGGGAACGGGAGAAAGGGCAGGGAAAGGGCAACATGGCATCAAGGTTCTGGTCAGATCCAGTATGATCCTGGGACATAGGACCCACCCGCTTTAAGCCCCAGTCTCCTTTGCAAAAGGAGCCCTAGTGGCACAACAGTTAAATGCTCAGCTGCTAACTGAAATGTTGGCAGTTTGAACCCACCCAGTGGCTCTGCAGAAGAAAGACCTGATGATGTGCCCCTGTAAAGATGAAGCCCGTTGCCGCCAAGTTGATTCTGACTTGATTCTCTTATCGACCCTATAGAACAGGAAGCAGACTGCCACATCTTTCTCCCATGGAGTGACAGGGGGGTTCAAACCACTGACTTTTTGGTTAGCAGCTGAGCACTTAACCACTGCACCACCAGGGATCAACATAAAGATTACAGCCTAGAAAACCCTATGGGGCAGTTCCGCTCTGTCACACGGGGTTGCCATGAGTCAAAAATCGACTCGATGGCACCTAATGACTCCTTTATAGAATTGGGACAATAGTAGCGATCTGTTCTGCTACAGAGCATGTTCTGTGTCGTCCAGTAGCTCACGTGATGCTCAGCTAAAGGATTAATGTCAGTCTTAAGTGGATGTCACGGTCCGCTGGTGAATTCCCCCAGCTCATTAATATTTGAAGCCCCCCTCCTCAGGAGTCCCTGGGTGATGCAAACAGTTAAGTGCTCCACCACTAGTGAAAAGGTTGGTGGGTTCCAACCCACCCAGAGGTGCCTCAGAAGACAGGCCTGGCGATCTGTTTCTGAAAGGTCACAGCCTTGAAAACCCAGTGGAGCAGTTCTACTCTCCACAAACGGGGTCGCCATGAGTCAGAATCAACTCGAGGGCAGCTAGCAGCAACCACAAGTAGCAGCAGTCAAATGTTCATGTCGCTAGCACAGCGGAATGAAGCGAAGTCTCCTCCCGAGCTGTTCTGTCCACTCCACTCTCCTTGGCTCTCTTCAGCAACATGCTCTGAGCCTGAACTGCTTATTTACATTTCTCCCTCATCTTGGGACATTTTGCCATAGTCCCGAGACTCCATTTGTCCTCATACGCTTTTCAATCAAGCTTCTTTCATTTGTTTTTAAAGCTAAATAAATACTGTATTGCTGTGTTATTGTTAGCTGCTGTCCTATCGGCCCCCAACTCATGGTGACCCCATGCACAACAGAATGAAACACTGCCTAGTCCTGTGCCGTCGTCCCCATGATCATTTGCAGACTGGGCCATTGTGATCCGTAAGATTTTCATTGGCTGATTTCCTGAAGTAGATTGCTAGGCCTTTCTTCCTAGTCCACCTTAGTCTAGAAGCTCCCCTGAAGCCTGTTCTGCATTATAGCAACACGCGAGCTTCCACTGACAGATGGGTGGTGGCTGTGCATGTGGTACATTGGCCAGAAGTGGAACCTGAGTCTCCTGCATGGAAAATGAGAATTCTACCACTGAACCACCACTGCCCTCATTTGCTGCTGCTGCTGTTGTTGTTAGTTGCCTTTAGGTCGATTCCAATTCATGGCAATCCCGTGTGTGCAGAGGAACTGCTCCATAGGGTTCTCAAGGCTGTGACCTTTCAGAAGCAGATGGCCAGGCCTGTCTGTAGTGTTCCTTAATTTATTACTAGTCTAGCAAGTCTTTTAAACTGTGTTTGTATGAAGAATTAAGAATTTTACCCATTTTGTTTCTGCAGTGGTAACAGTAGTGCATAGGTTTTGTGTGGTCTGCTAACCCTGTGTTCCCCACAAGCCCTGATATATTTAGTGCCTGGTTTTGCAGCTTACAGAAGATTTTAGGAATATTTATATAAGAATATTTCTGTAAGAATATTTATATAATAAATTCCTTGAACCATCTCTCAGGGTTGTTTGAGGAATTAAATGAGGCATAGTAGGTGCTCTGAGCACCTCTTCTTACCTCCTATCAAAACAGACTATAAAGCTACCATACCTAAAACAGTATAAACCAAACCAAACCCATTGCCGGATAGTCAAGTTCAACTCATAGCGACCCTATAGGACAGGGTAGAGCTGCCCTATAGGGTGTCCAAGGAACGGCTGATGGATTCGAACTGCCGATCTTTTGGTTAGCAGCCGTAACTCGTAAAACATTGCACCACCAGGGCTCCAAACAGTATACTTCTGGCAAAAAAAGGTATTTTACAGGTTGTGAGGATTTGGTAACATGATGCACTTGCCTCAGAGTAAATGCTCAATAAATTACTCACTGTCGTCCTTATCACACAATTCTGGGCTACTCCTCATCCTGAGGGCTTTGGCAAGTGAGTTAGTTCCCTGTTCTGAGCCTCTTAGCTTCCCCTATGGGAAAACGGGAAAATAGTAGTGGAATGCACAGCATGGTTGTAATTCGCTCAGCACAGCGCCGGGCACCTTGTAAGGGCGCCAGGAGGTGGCGCTGTTGAGGCTTTTATTACTATTAGGCTGTAGGGTGAGAGGGTAAAGCTAAGGGGTCCTTTCTCACTCCTTCCGGCAGCTGAGTGCACCGTTATGGGCATCCCCAGTGTCTCCACCAACCTCTCTGGCTTTGGCTGCTTCATGGAGGAGCACATCGCAGACCCCTCAGCTTATGGTCAGTGCCCAGACCCTCGAGGGTTGGGGAAGAGGGACTGAGAGCCAGGACTCCGGGATACTGGGGAGGAGAAAAGGGATTTTCTCCAGAAGAGAGCTAGGGACGGACTCTTGGGTCTCTGGAAGACAGGGACGGGGGACTGGACTGTAGCGTCCCTGGGGGAGGTGAGGGTCAGGGTACCAGACTCTTAGGTTTCGGGGAGGAAAGGCCCTGGTGCCAGGGAGACCTGGGCAGAATGAAGGTCTTCCCAGCCCTTTTCCTGAGCCCTCCGTCTGGCCCCTGCAGGCATCTATATTCTGGATCGGCGGTTCCGCAGCTTGGACGATTCGTGCTCGCAGCTCACCTCCTTCCTCTACAGCTTCTGCCAGCAGAGCCGGCGGCAGCGCATCATCCAGCGGAATCGCACGGAGCGCCTCTCCGACCTTCTGGACTGGAAATACCTAGGCCGGGTATGGCCCCTTTTCCTACTTTGTGCTGGTTAATCAGCTCCTTCCGGCTTCTAGGTTGCTCTCCCTTTAAGAAATTAATCAGCTTCTCCAAGAAGACCCCATTGGTTGGGGAGTTCTCATTTGCATAGAGGTGTGGCCAGAGATGGAGCCCTGGTCACGCAGTGGTTAAGCGACCAACAGGTGGGTGGTTCAAACCCACCAGCCCCTCTGCAGGAGAAAGATGTGGCAATCTGCTTCCGTAAAGATTTACATCCTTGGAAACTCTATGGGACAGTTCTACTCTGCTCTATAGGATGACTATGACTATGAATGGACTCATCGGCATTGGGTTTGGTTTGGGTTTGGTGGCCAAAGAGGTACTTGAGAATTCCCCTTCTGAGATGGGGTATGGCTCATAGACTGCCCCTTCTTATGTAGATAGGCAGTGCTCTTCTACATAAAGGGTGGAGCCAAAAGGCGGGTAATTTGCATAGAAGGTGCAGCAGTCTGGCCATCTGCGTAAGAGGTGTGGCCAGGGTCCGCCCCTCCCACCTCTGCCTCGGTGTGGGGCCTGGCTCCTGCCCCCCTGACGCTGGCTCTCCTTGTCCCCGAAGTACTATATGTCCGCGCGCCACATGGCCCTGGCCAAGGCCTTTCCGGATCACTTCACCTACGAGCCCCACGAGGCGGATGCGGTGAGTGGACCCAGGTTCTGGCAGGCTGGGAGCTGGAGAAGTGGGGTGAGAGGTGCCCCTTCTGGAGTCCAGAGGCCTGGGGGGCGCTGGACGCCTGGGCAGGGCTGTCGAGGCCTCTTGTCCCACTATGCGGTTTGTGCCCACACCCTCGTACACAGACCCAGGGCTACCGCTACCCACGGCCGGCCTCGGTGCCACCATCACCCTCGCTGTCACGACACTCGAGCCCACACCAGAGTGAGGACGAGGAGGAGCCCCGCGACTCACTGCCGGACGAGGACGGCGAGCGCTACGACGAGGAGGAGGAGGCCGCCAAAGACAGGCGCAACATCCGCACCCCCGAGTGGCAGCGCCGCGCCTCCTCCGCCTCCTCCACCAGTGGGAGCAAGCGCAGCTCAGTGGACACAGCACCCTCCAGCACTCTCAGCACCCCCAGCGAGCCCCTCAGCCCCACCAGCTCTCTGGGTGAGGAACGCAACTAGGTCCCAAGCCCCATACTCCGCCCAACCCTCCCAACCCCCTCCTGGCCTGCCTCCCTCTTCTAGAGGGTGGATACAGAAGGGCGTTGTTCCCAAACCCCACTCCAGATCCCTAACCTTCTGTGGGATCCACAGCCTTGCCACCCATCCACTCAAGCCCCTCCTGCTCCACGCTAGGAGCTAGGAGTCCCCACACTCCAAAATCGACAACACTGTGCCTTTCTCAGGTTCCAGAATGCATACTCTACGCTCTGGAATCCCCCAGACCTGGCCCAGGTCCCAGAGGCCAGGAATCTGCCATTAACCCTGTGGTGCCAGAGGTTTTAGAAAACCTGGTCTGTTGCCTTCCATGCTGAGGCTTCTTAGAGCCCTTTATGGCTTGTAAATTCTAGATGTACAGAGCATACAATGCCATAAGCCTGGCCTGGGGGCTACCAAGCATGGTGTTCCTGCTAATGGGACAATCAAGTCTGGAGCCCAGGCCCTTTCAGGGACTTAAGATAATGGAATTCAGAAGGTCTTCCATTTCAGCTCCAGAACCTGGGCTCCAGGACAGGGTGCTCATGTGTTTACTCTGGCCCCACCTCACCCAGGGTGTCCAGTTTTGCCTGGAGGTTGCCTCTTCCCCACCCCCACCAGTTAGGTGCAGTGCTCACCCAGCTCCCATCGTCCCCTGCACTTTGGCCAAGCAAGGGGTGGCGGAACCACTTGGCTCCTCATTCCTGCTGGAGAACACACAGACTTGGACTAGACACCTTCCTGGCCTTCCTGGACCAGACCCTACTCCTTCCCTGAGTTTGAGCTCTCCCTCAGGTCTTAAGACTCCTTCAGTGCCCCCCAGGGAATCCCTGCTGCTGAGGACTGAAATGGCCGTCTCCCACCATGAAACCAGTGGGTTCTAGGTCCCAGCTGCTGAATCTAGACCCTTTACCACTGTGCTGCACCCTGGCCCCTCTTCCCTGATCGAGAACGGAGCCCACTGGGTTCCGGAACTCCCACGTTTACCTTGAGGCTCTTCCATCCCTGAGCTGTGCCCTGCCCCCAGCTTCAGTGACAGGGAGTGGCCCCTCACGTGTGCTGTGTCAGATGCACTGCCTAGTTTGTAATTAGGAGAGGGAAGGCGGAAGGGGAGAGTGATTGGAGTGTGTCCAGAGATGAAAAAAATACACCTATATTTAAGAATCCCAGGTCTGATCCAACATGGGGGCTTGATGGTCTCTCCTGGCCCCTCCCTTCTCTTGGTTTTAGTCCTGCACCCCATCCCCTCCTGCTACCCCTGAGTCCCTGCTCCTTTGTCTCATTTAGCTGTCCAGGAGAGACTTAGATTGCTATTCTAGATCCCAGGGTTATTTTTCTGTCTTGCTTAGTTGGGACTTGACTGCAATTGACAGAAACTTGGCTCAAGCTCTTTTAGGCATAAAGGTTCTATATCACTGGAAGAAAGATCCATAGGCTAGCTACTAGCCAGGTGTGGCTATTTAAATTTAAATCAGTTCTTCAGTGTCACTACTGTGTGCCATTCTGACTCCTGTCAACTCTGTAGGACAGAGTAGAACTGCTCCATATGGTTTCCAAGGCTGTAATCTTTACAGGAGCAGGTCTCCGGGTCTTTCCTCCTCCCACGGAGTTGCTAGGTGGGTTCAAACTACCGACCTTTCCATTAGCAGTCAAACGCTTAACCATTGCACCACCAGGGCTCCTTTCAATAGCACTAGCCATATACACATGTTCAGTGTGCCCTATTGGACACAGATTTAGAACATTTCCATTGCACTGGACAGAACTTAGAGCATGCTTTCTGGATTGCGGCTCCCATACTCTCCACTGGACAACTCTATTTTCAGGAAAAATCTTTGCCTTGTAGTTCTAGTTTTCATTAGGCTTTATGCATATCTGAGGCAATCACTACTCAGGGGCGTAGGCAGCTCAGATTGGCTGGGCTTGACCCTGTGTGATCATCCCAGATGATCACCCTCACTCCCGGAAATCACAGGAAGGGTGTGGTGCTGAGCAGACAAAACAGCAGGTGACCATTGGTCACTTTCTCTCCTAGATTCCTCTTTTACCAATAAACGGAAGGGGAATGGGGTCAGTGCTGACACAGCGGTTTTGTAGCTTGGACCCATAAGATAACACATCTCCAGTTCTTGTTTGGAAAATTTGGCCCCTGGTTTCACATCCTATTTCTGTACTGAGCCCCAAACCCCTAGCTCAGCACATTTGCTTATCATGCACCCCCCAGCTGCTCAGATCCAAGCTGTTCAAATAGTTACTACCTAGCATGTGCCTTGTATTGGGGCTACCACAACACTCGAAAGATGGGCCCTGATCTCTAGAACTTACAAAAAATACAAAAACCAAACCTGTTGACGTAGAGTTGATTTCAACTTATAGCAACCCTACAGGAAAGGGTTTTAACTGCCACATAGTTTCCGAGGAGCGCCTGGTGGATTCGAACTGCTGACCTTTTGGTTAGCAGCACGTAACCACTACACCACCAGGGTTTCCGGAACCTACAAGGATACCTTGGTGTAGCAGTCTTTGGAGCAGGTCAGATCCAGGTGTGTCTCCTAGTTACCATCATTTATATAGTTGGTTCCAACTCATGGCAACCACACGGGCGCATGTGGAGTTTCACTACATAGGATTTTCAAGGCTGTGACCTTTCAGAAGCAGATCGCCAGGTCTTAACTTCCTGGGCATCTCTGGGTGGGCTCAAACCACCAACCTTTCAGCAAGCAGCTGAGCAGTTAATTGTTTGCACCATCAATTTCCCCATACAATGGGGATAATTATTCCACCTACACCACAAGGATTGACCCAGCCATAGTTTAAGAGCTTGGTACAGAGCCTGACCCTGTAATTCCTCCTTGAGCAACACCTGTTTTTTGTTACCTTTACTCCCTGTTAACAATGCCTGGGCGTGCCACCAAACCCTCCCTGGAGTCTGGGCTCCACCATCAAGGAGGAGCAGTTAACAGCTAAGGCAAGCAGAGAACCCAAGCTACCCCACACACAACGCCACAAGAGGTCCTGCCCTAGAACATAAGCTAATGGAAGATGGGGGTCCTCTCTCACTGCCAATACTCCTGGGAAAATAGATTCCGACTGATTTTCCACACCATACACACAACACCAATAGCTGCTGCAAAAAGAAGCTTTATTGTTTCCATTTGGTCTAGGCTTGGGAGAGGGCGTGGAGGGTGGTTCAGAGGCTGATTGAAGGCTGGCGGGAGAAGTTCAGGCAGAAGCCTGATGAGGACAGGAGAATGCAGGAGTCCTCACAGGTCGCTAGGCTCTGGAGGCTCCTAGTCATGCTTGAGGGTGAGCCTCTCAAAGAGATACTCGCCCAACCCAGCCTGAGGGCTGGCCACTCTGCGGACGTTGGTCAGGTGGTCGCCCATCTTCTTAAGAACTTTCACCTCCTCATCGAGGAAATGGTTCTCCAGAAAGTCACAGAGCTAAAGGATAAAAGTAGAGAAATTAGAAACGCAGTTCCTGGAAAAGAGAAACAAATGTGGCCCTCAAAAAGCAATCTGCCCAAGCAGTCAAGAAACAAAAGCTTAGACTGAAAGCTTTAACCTCAGAGAAAGTGTGAGCAGGGGTTGCAACGGATGAAGGGAGTACTTACATGAGGGTCTGTGTGGGCAGTAGCCACGGTGTGCAAATCCAGAAGGGCCTGGTTCAGGCTCTTCTCCAGGGCCAAGGCAGCTTCCATGGCGTCCAGGATTCCATCCCACTCCTTTGCGGGCGGCTTCTGTACAAGAAAAAGACGACTCGGAGCTATTCACACATCTGGCAAAGACCTAAAATCTACATTTCCCAGAATTCCCTGGGGATAAGGGACCTAGCCCACAAGGATGTTTGATCTATCACCTCTAGCTACCTACAACTTTGCCTTCCAGGAGACCACCCAGCATCTTAACCGACCACTATTTGGGCAAGCGCCTCTACTTCCAGCCAAATATGAAAAGATCGAACTCAATCTCCCAGGAACCCGCGCGGCGCCTACATGGCAACGGTCAAGGCGCCCTGCACGCAAGGCCTAATGGGACATGTAATCTGCTGCCCAAACGCTACTTACTGGCACGTCCTGGAAGACTGCACGGCCGCCGCGCTGGTTCTGCAGCTTCAAGAGACGCTCGGCACCCTCGCGTTTCTCATTCGCCAGCTCACGGAAGAAATGTCCCACTCCTTCCAACGCCACATCGTCGCGGTCGAAATAGTAGCCCTGCGGTAGATAGAGGCAACAAAGCTTAACGGCAGTCGAGGCCAAGCGGAAGGACTCCGCCCTTCGACTATCCAACGGGACAAAGACGGCGCGCGCGTGCGCAGAAGGCTAGAGGTGCGCAGTTAGGGAAAACGTGGGCCGGGGGCGTCCCATGGACCCTTACCAGAGAGAGGTAGGTGTAGGAGGCCTTCAGATGCAGGTTGACCAAGAGGTTGACGTTGCCCTCCGCTTCGGAGGAATAATTCTGACGGATCTGAGAGCTCATGGTTGGTCGAAGATTAGGAGCTAACCGCAAAAAACGGTGTTAGCTAGTCCCGGTAACGGGATGGCCGAGAAGATAGTCCTGGAGATTGCACCTGGAGAGGAGTTTGGAAGGTGGTGCAAGGCTGGAGGTCGGGGAGGAGCGGGTCCCTGGGTCTGTTCCGTCCAAACACTGTTGAAGCAAGAAACAGATCCGCAGGAGCAGCTGCCGAGCTTTAGAGGCTGGGGCCGGGTGGCGTGTTTTATAGCTTGAGGCCCCCTCGGAGGCGGGGCGTTCAGGGCGATCTATCGGCCAATCCGCGGTAGCGGGAGGCGGGACCTGAGCTCGCGCGTGACCAATGCGGAACAGAGAGGCGTCTTAGTCCCCCACCCCCACCCCAAAGCAAGGGAGTCACGCGCCTGACGCGCGAGGTTGTTACGAAATCGGGATTGAGGGAAGGGAATCGGTTCTTGGCTGCGTCGCGGGGTGCGGGGGTACTGGGGTTTGTTCACAAAGTCGGGGGATTTTGGAAGCATCTCTGGAAGGTGGGCTATTTATGGGGGCATTGGGAGCCCTGGGCGGTGATGATACTGGGATCTTGGAGGTGTTGCAGGGGAGTCAGTAGTAGTCTGGGCTTCTCTCTGAAAGCATGGACTTTTCTAGAACCTTAGAACTTCCTGAGAAGTGAAGAAGGGTTTGCTTCTGGAAGATAGGGGTCTCCCGGTCATTGGGAAGTTTGGAAGGCCCCAAAAGAGTATTTCCGGAACCCTGGGGGTCTTGCTGGATTATAGGATGGCAGAGCTGTTGCCCTGGCATTTACCCAGAAGTGTAAGGTTTCTCTAGCTTTAGTTTGCTCTGGGAAGACTGTGTTTCTTTGGAGGTCTTTCTTGGAAGCTGGGGAGGTCTCTAGGCCCTTCAGATGAATCTGCAAGTTGGGAAAAGCAGTAGTTCTGGAGCCTTGGGGTTCAAGGGATGGGGGTGTTTTTGGAAATCTAGGGGCTTTTATTATTTGAACCCACCCCAGCAGGCAGGTGAAAGATCTGGTGATCTGCTCCCCCTACAGACTTTTACAAAAAAAAAAAAAAAGAACCAAACCCATTGCTGTCAAGTCAATTCCAATTCATATTCAGTGGTTCTGGAGCCTTGGGGTTCAAGGGATGGGGGTGTTTTTGGAAATCTAGGGGCTTTTATTATTTGAACCCACCCCAGCAGGCAGGTGAAAGATCTGGTGATCTGCTCCCCCTACAGACTTTTACAAAAAAAAAAAAAAAAGAACCAAACCCATTGCTGTCAAGTCAATTCCAATTCATATTCAGTGGTTCTGGAGCCTTGGGGTTCAAGGGATGGGGGTGTTTTTGGAAATCTAGGGGCTTTTATTATTTGAACCCACCCCAGCAGGCAGGTGAAAGATCTGGTGATCTGCTCCCCCTACAGACTTTTACAAAAAAAAAAAAAAAAGAACCAAACCCATTGCTGTCAAGTCAATTCCAATTCATATGGACCCTGTAGGACAGGGTAGAACTGTCCCATAGGGTTTCCAAGGCTGTAATTCCAGAACACTTAATTGTGCTCGTGAGGAACCTGTACACAGATCAAGAAGCAGTTGTTGTGACAGAATAAGAGTGTACTACGTGGTTTAAAGTCAAGAAAGGTGTGCGTCAGGGTTGCATCCTTCCACCATACCTGTTTAATCTGTATGCTGGGCAGATAATCTGAGAAGCTGGACTATGTGAAGAAGAAAGGGGCATCGGGATTGGAGGAAGACTGATTAACAGCCTGTGATATGCAGATGACACAACCTTGCTTGCTGAAAGTAAAGAGGACTTGAAGCAGTTACTGGTGAAGATCAAAGACCACAGCCTTCAGTATGGATTACACCTCAACATAAAAAAAAAAAAAAAAAATCCTCACAACTGGACCAATAAGCAACATCATGATAAACAAAGAAAAGATTGAAGTTATTAAGGATTTCATTTTACTTAGATCCACAGTCAACACCCGTGGAAGCAGCAGTCAGGAAATCCAAAGACGCATTGCATCTGCTGCAAAAGATCTCTTTAAAGTGTTGAGAAGCAGAGATGTCGCATTGAAGACTAAGGTGCACCTAACTCAAGCCATGATATTTTTAATTGCATCATATGCATGCGAAAGCTGGATGATGAATAAGAAAGACCAGAAAAGAATTGATGCCTTTAAATTATGGTGTTGGTGAAGAATATTGAATATACCACAGACTGCCAAAAGAACGAACACATCTGTCTTGAAAGAAGTACAACCAGAACGCTCCTTAGACGAAAGCATGGGGAGACTACGTCTTACATACTTTGGACATGTTGTCAGGAGGGATCAGTCCCTGGAGAAGGACATCATGCTTGGTAAACTAGAGGGTCAGCAAAAAAGAGGAAGACCCTCAACGAGATGGATTGACACAGTAGCTGCAACAATGGGCTCAAGCATAACAATTGTGAGCATGGCACAGGACTGGGCAGTGTTTTGTTCTGTGGTGCATAGGGGCGTTATGACTTGACAGCACCTAACAACAACAGTCCTTATGAAAGCAGATCACCAGGTCTTTCTCCTGTGGGGTGACTAGTGGGTTTGAACTGCCAACCTTTCATTTAGGAGGCGAGCACTTTAACCACTGTGCCACCAGGGCTCCTTTCCCTGTAAACATTACAGCCAAGAACATCCTATGGGGCAGTTCTACTCTGCCACATAGATTCGCTATGAGTTCAAATTGACTCGATGGCACCTAACAACAGCAACAGGGACTTTTTGAGAGGTAGGGGGACTCAGGAATGCTAGAGAGCCCTTGGAGCACTGGAAAAATTGTCTGGGTCTTCAGGATACCTTGGGGCTATTTTAAGGGATGGTGAGATTAGTCTCACATACTTTGGACAAGTTATCAGGCGGGATCAGTCCCTGGAGAAGAACATCATGCTTGGTAAAGTAGATGATCAGTGAAAAAGAGGAAGACCCTCAACAAGATGGATTGACACAGTGGCTGCAACAATGAGCTTAAGCATAACAATTGTGAGGATGGCCCAGGACCTGGCAATGTTTTGTTCTGTTGTACATAGGGTCACTATGAGTTGGAACTGACTCAACAGCACCTAACAACACAACAGTAGTGTTTTTCTGGGAGCTGAGATTGGGTATGTATGAAATAGCATTAGAGCCTTGTAGGTCTCTCAGGCTGCATTTCCTGGGAACTATTTTGGAGGCTAGGAGGCCTGGTGGCCCATTGGTTAAGTACCCAACGGCTAACTAAAAGGTCTGCGGTTGGAACCCACCAGCCTACTCCTCGGGAGAAAGATGTGGCAGTCAGCTTCCACAAAGACTACAGCCTTGGAAGCCCTATGGAGCAGTTCTTCTCTGTCTTCTAGGGTCACTATGAGTTGGAATCGACTCGACAGCATTGGGTTTTTTTTATTTTAGAGGCAGTCTAAATACTGGGGGAATTCTTTGGTGCTGAAGCGATCTCTTGGAGGTAGTTGGGTGTCCTCCCCAATATGTGCTCCTTCAGGATCTCTGGGAAAACCAGGAGGGGGGTCTGGGGACCAAGGAGGAGACTGTCTTCATTTTACAAACATTTTTTAAGTCAGCAGGTTGATACTGGGACCGGGGAGGCAGGGCTGACTCAAACCAGGACCCTGCCCTCAAGGAGCTACCTGTTGTGTACAGGTTGTTGTTGTCGGATACCGTCAAGTCAATTTTCGACTCATGGCAACCTCAAGTGATAGAGTACAGCTGCCCTATAGGGTTTTCTAGACTGTAATCTCTACGGGAGCAGGCTCTTTCTCCTGCGAACTGCTGGGTGGGTTTGAACAGCCAACCTTTCTGTCAGCAGCCAAATGCTTAACCACTGCCCCACCAAGGCTTCTTGTGTAGAGGAGGAAGGTACAAAGACAGCAACTCGACCCTAGATGAGTCCCTAGTGGAGACAGCTCATGTGACATAGGAACAGAAGTCACAGGAGAGGGGTAAGAGGTCAGGCCTGCTTGGCAGAGCAGCACCCGAGGCATCGGCAGGTGCCAGGGCTGGGCTGGTATTTTGGGTCCCAAAGGGGCATCTATAGGAGCCTGGGGACATAGTGGTTAATGAGTTTGGCTGCTAACCAAAAGGTGGGCAGCTGAAATCCACCAGCTGCTCCTTGGAAACCCTATGGGGCAGTTCTACTCTGTAACATAGGGTTGCAATGAGTCGAAATCTAGTCCAGGGCACCCAACAACACGGGACATCTGGGTGAGTGGCTATGCTGAGTCATGGTGGGCTCAGCACAGGAAGGAGCCCAGGACCAAGGTAGGAGGGGCCACCGCTGACCTCATCCCCTCAGGCCAGCTGTCACTGGTCTGACTTGTACCCTCAGAATCAGGCCTGTGGCCCCCTCCTCCAAGCTGCTTGGAGGTAGGAAACCCGCTGTATGCACTTTGTTTCTATGTCAGCTTCCTTCTGTCTTTTTCTAGGATTCTGCTTGTGGCCATATTGTTGCCTCTCTCTGGGTTGGGAGCTGTCTCAGCTCATATATCTCTGACATCTCTTACCTAACTTGGTGTCTGTCTTGGACTTAGTCTCTGGGGAGAGCTCATGGGGGAGGGGGGAGGGTGAGCGGCCAGAGCCACCCAGTCAGACAGGCCTGGTTACTTATTGACCAATTGTCATACCTCAGCCTAAAAGACCTTTAGCCCCAGGCAAGCCCCACCTGTGGAGAGGGGACTTTGAAAGTGTCCACAGCTGGAGGAACAGGAAGGGCTGAGACAAAGAGGGTCCAAAGGACAGAGATAGAGACTGTAGGTTGGGGGGGATGGGGGTGGGGTGGGGTAGGGTTGGGGCAGAAACCCAAGTGTGAGGGACAGAAGCCTAGAGAGGAACAGAGACCTGGAGGAGGGGAAGAGACTGAGAGAGTGGGACAGAGACCCAGAGAAAGGGAAGCAGAGATGGGGGGGCAGAGACCCAGAGAGGAACGGGACCCAGAAAGAGAGGAACAGAGACTCAGAGAGAGAGGAACAAAGACCCAAGTCTGGGGGGACTGAGAGAGAGAGGGATAGAGAGAGAGAGGGGGATAGAGATGGGGGCAGACAGACGGGTACAGAGACCCTGAAAGCAGGGAACAGAGACCTAGAGAGGGTTACAGAGATAGAGAGGGGGACAGAGACCCAGAGAGAGACAGACACCCAGAAGGGAGGGAGACCGGGGAGGGGGGGTACAAAGAGAGAGAGGACAGAGACCCAGAGAGGGGGACAGGGACTCCATGCCTCCCCACCCCCCTCCCCAATGCTCTCATTCTCTCTAATCCCCTTCTCTTCGGATTCCCAGACCTGGGTCTTTCTTGCTCCTCCTTTGAGCTCAGCATCACTCCCTAAGCCTGCTCCTCTCTGGGAGGGCTACTCTGACCCTCGCTTACTGGGCCCCACCCTAGAACTCCTCCTTTTCCTTCCCTAGCCCTACCCTCAGCACAGAACCCTTGTCCAGTAGCTTCACAACAGGACTCCAGAGCCCTCCCCTGCTCTTAGACCTCCTTAGCTCCCCTGTGCCCCAGTCTTCCAAGGCCTTACAAAAAGTCTGTCCCCCTCCTCCCCTCTCCCCCCACCCTCCACTTCAGTAACATGCAACTTCCTGTGGTCCCTTATGTTCAAGCTTGCAGGTCCAGTCCTCCTCCCGCCATGCTGCCTCCATTAGGGAACACATCACCCTACCCTGTGATAGTGGGATGCCAGATGCCCCTGTTCCCAGAGGGAGACAGACAGAGACCTGGGGGGAGGGGGAAGGATAGAGACCCAGAGAGAGGGGGAGACAGGGCAGGGCTGGGACCTCACTCATCTCAGCCCCACAGAGCACTGAGCACCCTCAGAAAAGACATCTCGAGAGGGTGGAGGCAGAGAGAGCTCTAGACCCGGAGAGACCCAGGGAGAGACAAGAGTCTGCGTGTGCAGACAGCAGGCGTGGCTTGTGGAAGCTGTGAGGGAACAGTGTGGGAGGCCTGCTCCCCCTCCACGGCCAGAGAAGGGAGAGGCCCAGTGACTCAGACTCCGGCATGCGGCCCAAAGGAGGTTTATTGCCCCCCCCCGCCCCGACCAACCCCCTTCCCCCAATAATTACAAAAGTAAGAAAAATACCCGTGTCCCCCCCATCCCCACCCCTCCTGGAAAAATGTCATAATTTATGCAGAAAAGACACAGTCCAAGGCCACCGGGGCTTCAGCCCATTTTCTTCCAGATGGTGAGCGAGGCAGTGAGCACGCCGGCCACAAAGATGGTCACTGTCTGCCACGTGGGGGTCCCAAAGTAGGAGAGGAGGCCATCCTGGGATAAGGACAGCAGTCACTTCTCAGCATTGTGGCCAAAGGCAAGGAGGAAGTAACAGAGGGGTTAAGGAGAGGTCAGAGGGCATCAGGGGCAAGACCCTAAGATTAATGGGTGCTAAAGAGTTGGGGTTAAAGGGTTATCAATGAACTTGAGGCATTCTAGAGGAAGTGCAGACACCAGGGAGGGCAGAAGGCACCAGCTGGGCCAGGGGTCACAGGGAGGTCAGAGGTCACCAGGAGGTCACAGGTCAATGAGAGGTTAGCAGGTACCAGACAAATCACGGGGTTGATCAGACCCACAAGGAACAGAGAGGTAAAGATCATGTTTGATGGTCTGGAAATGGGGTTGGGTTTGGGCCCAAGAAGGCCCAGGGGTCCTAGAGGAGCTAGGGGCAGGGGGAGGGGGGTTGGAGGCCTCACCCAACCACCCTGGTCTTGGATCCAACCCAGCAGCCGCTCACGAAGGAAGTCCAGCGTCCAGTCCATGATGGTCCTGATCAGCTCGGGCACCTTGGTGCACAGGGCCTGTGGGGAATGGGTGAGAGTTAGGGGCTGAGACTTGTCCCCACTGCCTAGGGACAGCAGCCCCAAGCCTTCTTTCTCAACTCTCTGCCTCCTTCCCTGGCCCCCTGCTGTCTCTTTTCTGCTCACAATCAGAGTGAGCTTCATAAATTGTAAATTGAGTTACATCACTGTCAACTGCCCTGCTCAACAGCCTTCTGTGACTCCCCAGTGCCCTTGGGATAAAGACCTAAAGGCATAACTGGGCCCAGGAGGCTCTGAGTGAAGGCTCTGACCTGATCTCATTCTACTTTCTGCTTCTTTTCTGTCTCTCCCTGACCATCTTCCATTTCTTCATTCCCACCACACTCTTCCCTGCCTCGGGGGCTTTGTACTTGTGGAGGCTTCTACCTAAAACAGGCCTCAATCAAGCAAATTCTCACTCACCCCTCAAAGCTCAGGTCAAATGTCACTTCCCCAGGGAGGGCTTTTCTGACTCCAGACCAGGTAAGACCCTTCTTCCTCCTCCACTACGATCTGTTCTCCCAACTCCTTGAACCTCCCCTTCCCATCTATCCACAACCTGCATTCTACAATGAACATTTTTCTATGCTTGCTACCAAAAGCAGTTGCCACAGAGTCAACTGTGACTAATGGTGACCTCATGTGTTGCAAAGTAGAACTGCATTTCATAGGGTTTTCATGGCTGTGACCTTTCAGAGGCCCACCGATCACCAACGCTTTCTTCTGAGGAGCCTGAGTGGGTATGAACTGCCAACCTTTCAGTTGGTAGCTGAGTGCTGAACCATTTGCCCCAGAGTCATCTTTTAAATTTATAAATAACATCATCTCACTCCCCTGCTTAAAACCACCCAATCACATCTCTCTCAGAATAAAACTAAAATCCTTAACCGTGGCCTGAAAGGCCCCACACAATCTGCCCCTGACCAACTCTACATTTACCTGCCACCTTCTCCCCCTAGCTCACTCTGTTCCAACCACGGGCCTCCTTGCCGTTCCTCAACACACCAAGTTCAGTCCTACCTCAGGGCCTTTGCACTTGCTATTCCCTCTACGTGGATGCCTTTCCCCCCTGATCCTTATATCACTGCATCCTTCTTGTCACTCCAACTTTGGCTTTAATGTCACCTCCTCTTAGAAGTCTTTCCTGGCCACTTTACTCAATCACATCACCCTATCTTCCTTCTCATTATACAGTGTGAGCTCCCGGAGAGCAGGGACTGGGCCTATATTGTTCACTGCTGTGTTCCTGGAGCTCAGTAAAGGCCTGGCACATAGTAGGACTAATACATGCTTGTTGAATGAATAAACGAATAAAGAGTAGACACCGGCCTACGGATGTCTCTCTCCCTACTCTCTGTGGCCTGTGGGCCACCTCAGGGGTTGACCCCATGATGCCCAGGTTCTCCCAGGTCTGACAGGGGCACTGTCCTGCAGCCGCCCACCTTGAGCACCAGCTTGCTGGCAAAGTAGAAAAGGGCGACAACCCGGCCCCAGTTGAAGTTGCCATCGGAAAACATCTCAGCTGCAACTCGGAAAAAGACTTCACGGGGGGAGTGTGTGTCCACAGCTGAAATCATCCTGGAAGAAAAAGGAGAGCAGTGCTGGGGAGGGAGGGTCAGGCAGAGCATGACGATCTGGGCATCCACCCCATACAAAGATTAGGAAACTGAGGCCCAAGCCAGGCCAAAATAAAACACAAGAGGCAAGGGAAGGGGGCAAGATGGAGATTGAGGCAGGTGGAGAAAGGAACATGACTCCCTAAAGGTGGGTTTCAAGATTCCGGAAGAGGAGAGGGCTGCTAAGTCCATGAGTTGAGCAGTGGAGCCTGGACTCCTGGGTCTGAGGGAGGAATGGGTGGGGTGGGAATTCCTGGGTCTGAGGGAGGGGGTGGGGTAAGAACTCCTGGGTCTAAGGGAGGAGGGGATGGGGTGGGAACTCCTGGGTCTGAGGGAGAAAGGGGTGGGGTGGGAACTCCTGGGTCTGGGGGAGGAGGGGTGGGAGGTGGGAATGTCTGGGTCTGAGGGAGGAGGGGACCAGTGGCTGGACTCGTGGGTCCCGAGGGCCACACCTCTGCAGCTCTAAGTTACTGTCCAATTCGTCCCCGATGCGCTTGAGACACTCGCTCAGCTTCTTAGTGGATGGATCCTGGGGCACCCGCTCCAGGGCCAGCTCGGGAGTCGCCCCTCCCATCCGCTTTGCTCGGTCCTGGATGAAACTAGAGTGGGAATGGAGTGGGGATGCAGAATCAGAATGGAGTGTCACGCCTCAAATCTGCTCCACAATAATCAGACCTCAAACTCACCCCTGAAGTAAAAGGGCCCCTGTCTTCATGATCTGTTCAGAGCTGGTGGGCCCTAGAGGAGAAAGGACAGAAGTGGTGTCCTAGGGTGTCAGAGGACTGGGGAGACTCATGGACCCTGAAGAAGAGCAGGGTTGGGGCTATGAACTTTGGAGTCCTTGGTAGATAAAGTGACTGGGCCTAGATAGCTGAGTCCCTGATGGAGAAAGAGGCCAGGAACCTGGCCTGAATCCTACTTATTTCCGGGAGAGGAGGCTGAAGGAACCTTCAAAGCATGCAGACCCCGGGCCTCAGGGGGCAGGGGCGGGACCCGCCCCTCCCACCAGGGGCAGAGGCAGGAAGTGATGCCGGCGACAAGCCCGGGCCTGCCCGGGGGCTTGGATTCTGGGGTCTTCAGGTTGTCGGGGGTCCGAGAGCGCCGGGCAGAAAGGGATCGGGAGGCGGAGACCGGGGGGGCTGGGGACCCCCTGGGAGATGCGGCTGGAAGCTGGCTGCGCCCGATCGGGGAGTTTCTGCCCCGGAGTGCTCGGCATCCCACGGCCCCGTGCCGGCAGGAGGGATCCTGGAGCTGGCCAGCGATGGGGGCTTGCCCTCCTCCCGCCCGTCTGCCTTCCGCCTCACCCTCGCCTCTGGGCTGCTCCCCGGACCCGTCCATCACCGCTGCTCCCGCCGCCGCAGCCTCTCGCCGGGTCCGCTCGGGCGGCCGCAGCGCGCTCCCTGTCACGTGATCGCCCACACTGAACGTGCGTCCATCACGTGGCTGCCCCGCAAAATGGCTGCCGCCCCTCAGGGCCACACGGGTCACGTGACTTATTCTTCCCCGTCTTTGGAGGGAACTTAAGCTCTATCACGTGAAGGTTCTTTCAGCACCTCCCTTTATGAAAGGACTTTGAAACCGTTACACCGACTATGACTTTTATTCCTTCAATATTTTCAGAGGATTCGGGTGTGGCTTGAGCTAGCCCAGGGAAGAGACAACAGCATCAGAGGCGAAAAATAGCGTGTACTCAGGGAGGACGTTTCAGATGACAAAAGCTTGTGTTTATGTGTGTGTGTGTGTGAAAATAAAGGGAAAATGAAGTTCAAAAAGTGTCGAAGTGTAGTGCTGGGTTGGCGGGGTATAGACAGGGAAGAGGCACAGAGGCTCCTGGGGTGCTTGGACTGCACTGTATCTTGATCTGGGTAGTGGTTAAGTGGCTATGTTGTTAGTTGCTGTTTGTTTGCTTAGCCGCGCAAGTGATGCCAACTCCCTGCACAAGAGAACAAAATGCTGCCCAGTCCTGTGTCATCATGATCAGTTGCGGATTGGACCCTGTGAGCCATAATGGTTTTCACTGGCTGATTTTCAGAAGTAGATCACCAGGCCTTTCTTTCTAGTCCATCTTAGTCTGGAAGCTCTGCTGAAACCTTTTCAGCATCATAGCAGCCCGTAAGCACCACCCAAGGGTGTTGGCTATGCAAGAGGTGCATTAGCATGGAATCAAACCCTGGTCTTCTGCACGGAAGGTGAGAATTCCACCACAGAACCATCCCTGCCCCTGTTATGGATTGAATTGTGTCCCCCCAAAATATGTATTGTAAATTGTAACCCCTATACCTGTGGCTATAGTCCCATTTGGGAATAGGTTTTCTTTGTTACGTTAATGACCCAGGATTAGTGTAGGGTGTGTCTTAAATCAATTTCTTTTGAGATATAAATAACAGAGTAAACAAGCCAGCAAGCTGGCAAGCACAGATGGGGGAAGATAGATGCCATGCTACATCAGATCTCCAAGGAACAAGAAACAGGCTGAAAAGTGACAAGGACCTTCCCCAGAGTCCACAGAGAGAGAGACTTCGCCTAGAGCCAGCACTCTGAATTCGGAATTCTACCTCCTAAACTGTGAGAAAATAAATTTCTATTTGTTAAAGCCACCTACTTGTGGTATTTCTGTTATAGCAGCACAAGATAACTAAGACAGCCCCTACATAGGTACATACACGTAAAAATTCACTGAGATATGTGCACTTTATGCAATTATTACATGCCATTTTTAAAAGAAAATAATAATTAGTAAAGGGAACTCAGATTAGAAGGGTGGACTGGGGTCAGATCATGAGGGTTTGGGTGTATCAGAGAAGAGAAGGGGTTTGTCTGTTCTGAGGGTAGCTGGGAGCCATGGGGAAGTTTTGAGCACGCAAAGGGCAGCATTAGATCTGGGTGTCAAAAAGATTTCTTGGATTGAGTCGGCTTGTTTAAAGAGCTGTGAAAGCACCCAGGATTTGTAGCACTTTTCACAATTGTAATTAATTATCTGTGCAATGTTTTAATACAATGTCTTTTTCACCTACCCATAATTCCCACGAGGTTTAGGATTGTGTTTATTTCACCTCAGTTCCCCAGAACTAGTGCCCTGCCAAACGCATAGTAATCTTTCAGAATGTATTGCTTAATAAATGCATAATTGAACGTTGGCGAGCATAGAGAAGCAACCATTGTTTGCCTGCAAAGTTCAGACAAGACTTCAAAGAGGAGATATTTGTCGTAGACTTTGAAAGAACAGTTTGATTTTTACAGCTGAAGAAAGGTGGTCGTCATGCATTAAACTGTGTCCTACAAAAAGACAAATTGAAGTCCTAACCTCCAGTACCTGGGAATGTGACCTTGTTTGAAAACAGGGTCTTTGAATATATTGTCAGTTAAATTCACATGGAGTCTCTTAGTTATCTAGTGCTGCTATAACAGAAATACCACAAGTAGGTGTCTTTAACAAACAGAAATTTATTTTCTCACAGTTTAGAAGGCTAGAAGTCCGAATTCAGGGCGCCAGCTCTGGGGGAAAGCTTTCTCTCTCTCTCAGTTCTGGGGGAAGGTCCTTGTCTCTTCAGAGTCTATTATTTGGTTCCTTGGTGATCTTCATGTGGCATGGCGTCTGTCTTCCCCCATCTCTGCTTATTTAATCTGCTCCTTTTATATCTCAAAAGAGATTGACTCAAGACAAACCCTACATTAATCCTGCCTCATTAACATAACAAAAAGACCCATTGCTAAATGGGATTGTAAACACAGGATTAGGATGTATAACACATATTTTTGGGGGACACAGTTCAATCCATAACAAGGTCACTGGAGTATGGTGGGCCCTAGTCCAGTATGAATGGTGTCCTTATAAAGCAGGAGAAGAGACACACAGAAAGCCATGTGAAGACGGAAGCAGAGACTGGAGCCATGCATCTATAAGCCAAGGAACGCCTAGGATTGCCAGGAACCACCAGAAGCTGAAAGAGACCAGGAAGGATCTTCCCCTAGAGCCTTCAGAGGGAGCATGGTGGCCCTGCTGACACCTGGATTTTGGACTTCTAGTCTCCAGAACTGTGAGACAAGAAAGTTCTGTTGTTTTAAGCCACCCAGTTTGTAGTACGTTTCTACAGTAGCCGTAGGAATCTAATACAGTGGTGTTGCTGTGTTGTTAAATGCCTTTAAATTGAGTTTCAATTCATATCAACCCCGTTGAACAGAGTAGAACTGCCCCCATAGGCTTTCCTAGGCTAAAATCTCTTTTTTAAAAATAATGTATTTTTGTTGTTGTTGAGAATATGCACAGCAAAAACATTCACCAATTCAAGTTTCCACATGTACAATTCAGTGACACCGATTACATTCTTCAAGTTTGCAATCATTCTCATCCTCCTCTTCTGAGTTGTTCCTCTCCCATTAACATAAACTTACTGCCCCCTATGGTTCCTATTTAATCTTTCGAGTGGCTGTCTAGGCTGTAATATTTACAGGAGCAGGCTACCAGGTCTTCGAACCGCCGACCATTTGGTTAGCGGCCAAGCTCTTAACCATTGCACCACCAAAAAAAAAAACAAACAAACCCGATGCTGTTGGGTCTGACTCATAGCGACCTTATAGGACAGAGCAGAACTGCCCCATAGGGTTTCCAAAGAGCGGCTGGTGGATTCAAACTGCCAACCTTTTAGTTAGCAGCCAGGCTCTTAACCACTGCACCACCAGGGCTCCTTAATACACTGGTAGATAGTATTATTTGTTCACAAATCTTCCTTCCCTCCCTGTCCTTGTCATGGCCTGAGCAGAGACATGAAGAGGCCTTGAGTGCTTCCCTTGCCCTCTCATGCTCTTGAACTCCACCATGAGGAGGGCGTCTCAGGTCACTGCAGCTTCATCTCGAGTCTCAGAATAAAACACACAGACCTGAACCCAAGCCCAGTTGAGCCACTGCCAACCCACAGTTCCACGAAGGAGAAATCAGTGATTCTTCCTGGGAACCACTGAGATTTCTGGAATTCTATGCTATACAGTCAAAAACCAGTGCTGTCAAGCCAACACTAACTCACAGTGACCCCATGTGTACATGGTTAATGCCCTTGGCTGCTGACCAACAGGTTAGAGGTTCGAGTTCACCTAGAGGCACGTCAGAAGAGAAGCCTGGTGATCCAATACTGCAAAGTTAGCCACTAAAAACCCTATGGAGCACAGTTCTACTCTGACAACACATAGGGTCTCCATGAATCAGAGTAGACTGGACAGCAACTTTTTTAATGCTCTAAGGTATTATCACAACCAAACCTGATAGATAAAACTCAGATGATCAGATAGTGACAGAGGGGGCAGAATGTGTGGCCAGGGACAGACCTGAGAGGCCTTGATGCTGTGCTGAAGAGAGTCAGGAGCATGACAGTTGAAGATTGTAGGTATCCTAGCCCAGTTAGCCTAATGCCACCAGGAACATATCATGACAAAGTCAGGTTTAGTGATCCACTGTAACAAGGAAGACTGCACACCAAAGGAACTATGGGGTGTCTCGACAAACAAAGGAAAAGATAGAGTTATTATCCGATTTGGGGGAAGGGTAGAGTTAAGTGAAGGAGCCCTGGTGGCTCAATGGTTAAGTGCTCAGCTGCTAACCGAAAGGTTGGCGGTTGGAACCCACTCAGCAACTCTGTGGGAGAAAAACCTAGCGATCTGCTCCTGTAAAGATTACAACCTAGAAAACCCTATGGGCAGTTCCACTCTGTTACGTGGGGTCGCTATGATTCAGAATCAGTTCAGCGGCACACAACAGCAACAACAGAGTTAAGTGAAAATTAAATGATAGGCTCAAAGCACCAAAACCACTTGCTGTGGCATTAATTCCGACTCATGGTGACCCCATGTGTGTCAGAATAGAACTGCTCCATATGGTTTCCAATGGCTGATTTTTTTTGGAAGTACACTGCCAGGGGTTTCTTCTGAGGCACCTCTGGGTGGACTCAAATCTCCAACCTTCGGTTAGCAGCCAAGTGCGTTAATCGTTTGCACCACCCAGGGGTTCCAGACCCAAAGCAAACTAGGGTTGACATTGGGTCTGGACTGTGAAGGGGCACCAGGGTCCTGTTTCCTTAGAAAGTACAAGAAGAATGTAGACGTGGAATGTTGTGTCTATCCAGAAACCCTTTACCTGAAGCTCTGCACATGGTTGGAAATCGAGGCTGCTACATTGTGTCAAGTGATTTAGATCTTCCAGGCAAGAGTGGGATGTTTCATTTTTACTAATATAATTACAAATGGTTTAAGATTTTACAGAACAAAGTTTCCTGGAGTAATAGTGTTTCTTGTTAACTTTGCAGCTGGCTTTTATCTGTGTCTGTTATTCCAACCCAATGAATTGGTGGTGGTGTTAGCTGCTGTGGAATTGGCTCCGGACTCATGGCAACCCTGTGCACAACGGTGTCTTAGGCATCTAGTGCTGCTCCAACAGAAATACCACAAGTGGATGGCTTTAACAAGGAGAAGTTTATTCTCTCAGTCCAGTGGGCTACAAGTCCAAATTCAGGGTGTCAGCTCCAAGGGAACGCTTCCTCTGTCGGCTCTGGAGGAAGGTCCTCGTCATCATCAGTCTTCCCCTGGACTAGGAGCATCTCTGCACAGGAACCTCGGGTCCAAAGGACACGCTCTGCTCTCGGTGCTTCTTTCTTGGTGGTATGAGGTCCCCAACTCTCTGCCTGCTTCCCTTTCCTTTTATCTCTTGAGTGATAAAAGGTGGTGCAGGCCACACCCCAGGGAAACTCCCTTTACATTGGATCAGGGATGTGACCTGGGTAAGGGTGGTGTTATAATCCCACCCTAATCCTCTTTAACATAAAATTACAATCACAAAATGGAGGCCAACCACACAATTCTGGGAATCATGGCCTAGCCAAATTGATATACACATTTTTGGGGGGACACAATTCAATCCATGATAAATAGGATCCAACCGCTGTGACCCACAGGGTTTTCATTGGCTGATTTTCGGAAATAGATCACCAAGCCTTTCTTCCTAGTTTGTCTTAGTTAGGAAGCTTGGCTGAAACCTGTTCAGCATCGTAACAAGCCTCCAGATGGGTGGTGGCTGCACATGAGGTGCCTTGGCTGGAAATAGAATTGAAGTCTCCTGTATGGAAGGTGAGAATTCTACCACTGAACCACCACTGCTCATTCTTACTTTCAGTTTAGCTACAGACCCCTGAACAGTAAAGTCATGGGGGAAGGGGTGCTTTTTGGCAAAATCTAAAGTCAAAACCATTTTCAATAATAAAGACACTGTATGGAAGCTGTGAAGTCCACTCTTAGTCAGCCCCCAGTGATTCTCACCACTAGGTGTTCATGCCTCTGGGTTTTCCTCTCCACACTGCACAGGACTGACCAGTGTGACCAACAGGATATGATGGAAGTGATCAAGTGTGAATTCCAAGTTAGGTCATAAAAGTCATTGCACCCTGAGATACTCTTCAAACCTTGAACTGAAAGTTAACCCCTGAGGTCATCTTGTAGCTAAATGACAGATTGGCTCAAAACATAATAAATACCACCCATAAGTAGTGCTCCTTGAAAAAAAATCACCTATATGAAAATGGACGGTCAACATTTACTTTAATAGAATGATGAGAATATAAGGGGGCAGGGAAACTAGATTAGTAGAAATGGAACGACCAGAATAAAAATAATGAGAATGTATGCACATTGTGAAGAATGTAACCAATGTCACTGAACAAATTTTGTGTAGAAATTGTTGAATGGGACTGAAATCTGCTGTGTAAACCTTCACTGAAAATACAAGAAAATTTTATTATTAAAAAAAAAGTTATTTCAGCTTCCACCGTGCTCTCTTGCAAATCGTCTGGTTGAGGGTGAGTCAGCTGCCATGTTGTAAGGACACTGAAGCAGTCATGCTCTGGAGAAAGGCATGTGGCTAGGTACCAAGGCCTATAGGCATCTGAATGAGTTCCTTTGCAAGTGGATCCTCCAGCCCCAGTCAAGCCTTCAGATGACTGCAGCCCCAAGCCACCATCTTGACTGCAACCACAGGAAACCCTGAGCTAGAACCACTTGTGGATTCTTGATCCTCAGGAATTGTATGAAACAATAAATTTGCTTATTATAGTTTTAAGCTGCTAAGTGTTGGGGTGGTTTATTATACAGCAATAGATAACTAATACACCTAGGATAATATGGCCTATGTATAAATGAAGGAGCCCTGATGGTGAAACCGTTACGCACTTGACTGCTAATCAACAGGTTGGCAGTTCAAACCCACCCAGCAGCTCCACAGGCGAAAGGCCTGGTGATCTGCTCCCATAAAGATTCAGCCCAAAAAACCCTATATGTCAGTTCTACTATGTCACATGGGGTCACTATAAGTTGAAATTGACTCGACGGCACCTAACAACAGCAACATCATTTTGGAGGCAACTCAAGTTTCACAGGAAAGTAATCAATGAGATTGATTGATTGAAAACAGGAAATAGAGAAAATCAATGAAACCAAAAGCTGGTTCTTTGAAAAGATCAATGAAACTGATACACCTCTAGCCAGGCTAACAAAAGAAAAAAAGAGAAGAGACACAAACTACTAATATTAAAAATGAAATAGTGACATGAACACTAACTGATCTCATAGCCACTGAAAGGTTAATAAAGAATATAGTAAACAACTGTATTCTCACAAATTTGATAACTTAGATGAAAAGGACCAATTCCTTAAAAAACACAACCTACCAAAACTCACGCAGGGAGAAATAGATTATCCAAATAGACTAGCATCTATTACAGAAATTCAACCAACAGTTAATAACCTTCCAAAACAAAAAGTGCCAGGCCCAGATGGCTTCACTGGTGAATTCTATCAAACATTTAAAGAAGAATGAACACCATTGGTCTCTTTTGCCTTGGAGCAACAGAGGAAGAAGGAGAGTCAGGAATAGGAGGAGGATATGGAATGTGTGGCTAACTGGCTCCACGAACAACTGCCTCCTTTGCTATGAGACCGGAAGAACTGGATGGTGCCCAGCTATCATTACTGAATGTTCTGGTCAAAGATTCTATAGAAGAATCCTGAACAAAAGGGGAAAATGTAGAACAGAATATCAAATTCTCATGGAATCCAGGCTTTCTGGAGCCTGGATTTGAAGCTGGATGAACCCCTGAAATAATTGCCCTAAGATAATCTTTAAACCTTAAACCAAAAATATCCCCTGAAGTCTTCTTTAAACTAAACAATAGTTAATTGGTAAAGAATGTCTGCCTTAAGTACTGTGCTCTTTTAAGAACTGTCTATATGGGATCAAACTGAAAAGAACAACTTGAAAGTTTACACAGGAAGCTTAGGGGGCAGTGAGTTTACCTGCATGGGGGAGAAACAATTCAGAAAAGGAGGGTGAGAATGCTTGCACAACTTGAAACATGTCATCCATGTCACTGAATTGTACATGTAGAAATTGATGAATTGGTGTATGTTCTGCTGTGCATATTCTCAACAACAAAATAAAATAAATTAAAAAAAAAAAGAATATTGTAAACAACTCTATGTCCACAAACTGGATAACTTAGATAAAATGGACCAATTCCTTAAGAAAACACAACCTATCAAAACTTACACAAGGAGATCATCTGAATAGACTAGTATCTGTTTCAGAAATTGGATCAACAATTAATAATCTTCCAAAACAGAAAGTGCAGGCTCAGATGGCTTCACTGGTGAATTCTACCAAACATTTAAAGAAGAACGAACACCAGTCTTTCTCAAACTCCTAGAAGGAACAACCTGACTAATATGGTTGAATTCAAGGAGACGTAGTGGCAGTTGAGGGGGGCAGCAAGAGCAAAGGCTGGACAGTTTTCAGAAGCCCAGAAAAACAGGGTGATTTCTGAGGTAAGGAATCTGAGGTGATTTCTGAGGCAATGAGGGTCAAAGCCCAGAGAGTCTGGGGCAGACAAACCATGGGTCTGTCCAGCACCTTGTGGAAAATGTGGTCTTGACCTCTCCTCCCCACATCCTTCCACCCAAATTATTCTCTAGTGCCCCATTTGATAGTGATCTCTCCAGCTCCTGCCAAACCACCACAGCCAAGACCTCTATGGAAGCCATGTCTTTATTGATTCAGGGCAGGCATCAGCGTTTGTCTTGGGGGAAGGTGATGCCAATGACTTTCCTCACCTCCTCAAGGATGTCAGCCAAGAGCTCACTTTCTGCCAGGGGCATCACAGGACTCTCCTTCAGGCCTGGAGGAGAGTGCAGTTAGACATCCCTCCTACCCACATACCACTCCCTGCTCACAAGAGGGCACCAGAGACCAAAGAACTACCATTCCCAGAATTCCATGAGGCACAGTAATGTGTGATTCAAGTGGATGGATGCCCCAGGGAGATGTAGTTCCAAACAGCTGCCTGAGCTGCTGAGGGGGTAGTGAGGGGCCCAACCTCCCCCTACTGGGCCCAGCCCCCCACCTCAACACTCTTGCTCTCCCCTATCCTTACCCTTGCGTAGGCATTCGCGGACATGGTTGGCCTCATAAGTCATGCCTGCCCCGTTTGGAAAATTGAACTTGTATGGAACTGGGGGCAGCGGGAACTCCTTGTGCTCCTCGTTCACCACCAGCTCTGTTGGGCACCAGCAGGGTTTGAGGATCTGGGGGGAGATAAGATCCTTGAACTGAGGGGGACCATGCTGCCCTCACCAACAGGGCTGCTAGGGTCTCCCACCCTAGAATGTGCCTGGTGATGGTCAGGGCCTGCCTCTCACACTTGGTGGCTAAGGGCATGCTCCTGTCCAACCCCAGGGAGGTCTGGGTCCTCCATCCCCCCTGGTTGCTAGGGCTGTTTGCTAGGGGTTTGTTCCTTAGCAACAAGGCTATCTGACTAGAATTCTGTCTGTCTTCCCCAGGGCAAATCCCTTTCTAACTTGATAGCTAAGGAGGCCTGGTGGCACAATGGTTAAGCACTGGGCTGCTAACCCAAAAACTGGCAGGAGAAAGACCTGGCAATCTGCTTCCCTAAAGATTACAGATTAGAAACGCTCTGGGGTAGTTCTACTCTGTCACATGGGGTTGCTCTGAGTTGAAATCGACTCGACAGCACCTAGCAACAACTACAACATGATAGCTAAGGATGAGGTACTCCTTGTTGCTGTTAGGTGCTGTTGAATCAATGCCAATTCATGGCGGCCACATATGTGCAGAGTAGAACTGCTCCGTAGGGTGTTCAAGGCTGTGACCTTTCGAAGCAGGTTGTCAGGCCTGTCTTCCTAGGCATCTCTGAGTGGGTTCGAACTGCCAACTTTTCAGCTAGTAGTTGGGCACTTAACCATTTGTGCCATCTAGTGGCTTATCTTTGTGCCTTTGTGAATCCCCTTTGGGAAACCAAAACCAGGACAATCCAGCCCCTTCCTATCCTAGAAGGTTTTTACTTTAGCCACAGGGGCTTGAGAAGAGCCTAAATTATTTCCATATCCAAGACTAAGCCAAAATGGCAAACAGAAGCGTGATCCTGTTTCCTCATGAGATATGAGGACTAAAGGGTCCCTCAGAACCTCAGGCAAGCAAGCACCAACTCTGCAGTTCTGGCTGCTGAAGACAAAATTTCTTTCTAGCTGTAGGGCTCCACGAGGCCCCTTACAGCTGCCCTTTGGTAACACACAGGTACTTCCATGGAAGCAGTTCTAAAGATCATAATTGTCCTCGAAGCACAGTTGATAAGAACTGGTTTCTCCTCAGTCCTAAGGATCTTTGAGGAACTAATATGTTCACCCTCAGGAAGGAGCCCGGAGGCCCAAACACCACCTTTGGCCTGCTTGCTAAGGAGGATGGACTACTAAGCATCAGTGTGAAAAAAGCTGGTCAGCCCATAGCCAAACTCCAACAGCTGAAAGTGGCCCTCTCCTGTTGCTGAGGGCCTTGATTTCCAGCACATGATTCCCGCTCTGTCATCCCTCACCTGGGCCATGCCCTTGGTGCCGTTCACAGAGGCCGTGTTGGACAGTGGGGTGGTAATGCTGCAAGTGAAGCTGCCGTGGACCCCTCCTGGGTACTGCAGCAGCACACTGACTGTATCATCCACACCTGGAAGGAAAGTAGAGCTCAGGGTCAGGGCTGGTGTCAGGTGTCAAGTCCTGCCTGGGGAACCTTGGGCAACAGAGCTCGCCTGTTATTTGCCCATAGGAAGGAACAAAGGTGTTGTTATATATATTTTTACCGAGGTTCCCCAGACAATAGCCTACTATCTGCAAGACATGTCAGTGAGTCTGTCCTTCCTAGCCAGCCCCAGCCAACTGCCAGCTGACTGCAGCTGCATGAGTGAGCCCAGCTGAAGAACCAACCAGTCAAGCCGAGCCCAGCCCAAATTGCCAATTCACAGAAACACAAGCTAATAAATTATTGTTATTTTAAGTCACTAAGTTTCGGGTAGTTTGTTATGTAGCAAGTGCTCACTAAAACAACCTCAAAAAATAGCAAGCTTATAAAACTAATTGCTTACCATTTGCCTCAATTGTCATTTCCTTAACTCCTTATGGAAACTCTATTATTGACATTTTACCAGTAAATTAAGACTCAGAGATGTTGAGTGCCTCGGCCAAGATCACACAGCAAAGTCACAGCCCACACTCTCAACTCTGATCCTCTCTAACTTGACTCCCTTGGGCTAGAAGACTTGTTTCCAGCTCACTATCCAGTACCTGTTGCCTTCAAGTTCATTTCAGCACATAGTGACCCTATAGAACAGAGTAGAACTGCCCCATAGGGTTTCCAAGGCTATCATCTTCATGGGGAGCCCTGGTAGCACAGTAGTTAAGGGTTCAGCTGCTAACCAAAAGGTGGGCAGTTAGAAACCCTATGAGACAGTTCTACTCTGTCCTATAGGGTCGCTATGAGTTGGAAAATCTTTACGGAAGTAGACTGCCACATGTTTCTCCCACAGAGTGGCTGGTGGGTTTGAACTGCCGACCTTTTGGTTAGCAGTCAAGCACTTAACCAATGTGCCACCCAGACTCCTGAACAGATATTTACATTTCCAAGGCTAAGGCCTTCTCTGGCCTTTGATTTTAAAAAAGCCCGTTGCCATCAAGTCAATTACTACTCATAGCAATCCCATATGTTACAGAGTAGAACTGCCCCACAGAGTTTTCTAGGCTGTAATCTTTACAGGAGCAGATCGACAGGCCTTTCTTCCAAGGCACTGCTGTGTGGGTTGAACCACTGACCTTTCGGTTACCAGCCAAGCACTTAACCATTGAGCCACCTGGGCTCCTCACTCAAGTAGTCCAGGACAGACCGTACCAGTTTCATGGAACCTTCCAATTGCTGAAATCTTCTCAGGCCTCTGCCCACCAAAGACCATGGAGATGAACTGGATGCAGTAGATGCCGAGGTCCAGCAGGCTCCCACCAGCCTGCGCCAAGTCCACACACCGGGCCAAATGGGTAAGTTTGTACCCAAATTCCACCCGGGCCACCTGAAGGTCCCCCAGAGTTCCCTGGGCCAGAACAGCTCTCAGAGCCTCTGAGGCAGGAAAAAAGCGGGTCCAGATGGCCTGCAGATCACAGAGGGCAGAGGTTAGGACACAAGGAAGGAGAAGTAAAGGGGTCAGGTCCCAGGATTCAACCAATCAGGTCATCTCCCAGCTGGGTTTATTCTGGGGTTCCAATCTTGAGGGTATGCCATTGCTCACCTGTCTCCAAACCAGACTCCACCCCCCTCCTTCCCCACAGCCCATCAGTCCCCATGTTGTGACCCTCCTGCCCCTGACTCTCTCTGCCTTATCTCCTCCTGTCCTTTCCAATGACCTTGGCCTCAACTCTGGCCTGGTCCTTTCTCACTTGAACCATTATCCTAGTCTCCTAGCCTCCGATTTCTCCTCTCCAGTCCACCCACCACATGGCCCCAGAAGGATCTTTCCTTCTAATAGAGCTGATCCTGTCCCACCCCTGCTCAAGACCCATCTATGGATCCCTATTGCATTTCAGCTCCCATTTCTCAAGCTTGTATTATGGGCAAAAGGAGCTCTGGTGGCACAGTGGTTAAGCACCACTTCAGCCACGTCACAACAGAAAGATGTGGCAGTCTCTTCCTGTAAAGATTACAGCCTTGGAAATCCTATGGGGCAGTACTACTCTGTCCTATAGGGTTGCTATGAGTTGTAATTGACTTGATGGCAGTAGGTTTTTATCATGGGCAAGCCATTGTGTACACACTTGGTGTAATGAATTTGCCCAACATCCCTGCCAGATGGCTATCATGATACCCACTTTACAGAGTAGAAAACTGAGGATCGGTCAAGTGAAATTATATGCCGAAGGTCACACAGCTAGAAAGTGAGGGATTAGATTCTAGAGTCCTCTGATGCTAAAGGCAGAAATCTGGACCTATCCAAGATCAGGTTCATACTAAGCACGATATCTGCCCACTCTTGTTTTCTTGAAGTCTTAACTCTGCTTTTCCTCTCTGGCCCTATTGACTTATGCGATTTACTTTTCCCTCACTGGCAGGAAACCTCCTTGACCATCTCCAGAGTGGGTCGGGGCTCTGACAACCACCCTGTCATATGTCCACTAAAGGCCATGCAACTGGGCATTGGGATTGTCCATTTCAATGACCACACCAAATCCTTGGGCTCCTCAAACACCCAGCCAGTGTCTTATTCAATGTTGAGGCCACAGTTCCTAGTTTACCATCTGGCACCCATCGCCAACCCATTGCTGCCAAGTCGACAGACTCATAGTGACCCTACAGACCCTATAGAGCTAAATTTGCTAAAGGCAAAAACAATAGCTGTTTGACATTGAGACTTCCTTGGGAAGAATCTCAGTCCTTCCAGCCTCTATCCCTGTAAATTCACCAAAACTAATCCCATCGCCATCTGTGCCATTTTCACTATGGCAGCTTTTTCTAAAGACTGACTACGTGTCTGTCATGGATTGAATTATATCCCCCAAAAAAAGCGTGTATCAGTTTGGCTGGGCCATGATTCCCAGTATTGTATGATTGTGTACCATTTTGTAATCTGATGTGATTTCCTTATGTGTTGTAAACTCCATCACTATGATCTAATAAGATGGATTAGTGGCAGTTATACTAATGAGGTTCGCAAGATTAGATAGTGTCTTAAGTCAATCTCTTTTGAGATATAAACGCAAGATGTGAGCAGAGACACGTGGGAACCTCATACCACCAAGAAAGCAGTGCCGGGAGCAGAGCGCGTCCTTTGGGCCTGAGGTTCCTGTGCAGAGAAGCTCCCAGACCAAGGGAAGATTGATGACATGGACCTTCCTCCAGAGCCAACGGAGAAAGCCTTCCCCTAGAGCTGACGCCCTGAATTTGGACTTGTAACCTACTGGACTGTGAGAGAATAAACTTCTCTTTGTTAAAGCCATCCACTTGTGGTATTTCTGTTATAGCAGCACTAGATGACTAAGACAGTGTCCTTCAAGTGGCCATGTTTCTAAGGTTCAAAAGCAATGGCTCCCACTGTGATAGATACTACCAGTAGATTCCATGGTATAGCTCAACTCTGCATTAATGGGCTCCAGCATAACGATTGTGAAGAGGGCGCAGGGCCGGGCAATGTTTTGTTCTGTTACACATAGGGTCGCTGTGAGTCGGAACTGACTTGGGGGCACCTAAAAACAACGGTTCATCTCTGTCCTGGGCAAATCCACTGACCCAAGTTCATTTTGTATCCATCTTAAATTAACTATTGGCAAACCCTCTCCTTGTGTTCCTTTAGAAGTTTCCACCGACAACCATGTTTAGTAATGGCAAGCAGTGCCATGCTGCATGTTGGAAGAGCACCTGTGCCCTTACTTCCATAAGGAACAGGCCTCTGGATTGAGCCTCAGCAACCATTTCACGCACTTCCGAAGCGTTCACGCCCATCGGCTTCTCGCACAGGACGGCCTTGCCAGCCGCAAGGCACAGCATCACCGCGGCCTTGTGTTGGGGGTGCTGGGTGCCAATGTAGGCCACCTCTGGGGCAGAGGAAGGAGGTCAAGATGTTATCAGCCCCACCCACCCAACAGCCCTAGACCCAACCCCAGCACCCCAGGGAACCTGGGGCCCCTCCCACTAGGGAGAAAGGCCTTACCTAATGGTCACACCCTAATCTTCCACAAGGAAGGAAAAAATTAGCCAAGTAGTGAAGTAACTGGGTGGTGTAAATTGTTAACATGCTTGTTGCTAACTGAAAGGTTGGTAGTTTGAGTCCACCCAGGGGTGCCTCGAAAGAAAGATCTGACAATCTACTTCTGAAAAAATTAGCCATTGAACATCCTATGGAGCCACAGTTCTACTGTGACATGTATGGGGGTCTCCATGAGATAGACGGCATCTGGTTTTTTTATTTAACCAGTTACTGCCACACCTAACCACTCTCTATCGCCACTCTATTTTCTCCAGATAATTTCCAGCTCTCTGAAATTATCATCAATTATTTAATCCTCACATCAAAACCAAATTGTTTTATTGTTAGTTACTGTCCAGTGGATTTTGACTCATGGCTACCCCGTGCATGTCAGAGTAGAACTGTGCTCCATAAGTGTTTTAAGGCCGTGAACTTTCAGAAGCAGATTGCCAAGGCCTTTCTTCCCAGGCGCCTCTAGGTGGGTTGGAACCACCAATCGTTCAGCTAGTAGTCCAGTGCTTAACCATTTGCACCACCCAGAGACTCCTCAACACCACGAAGCAGAAACTATTATGTTGCCCATTCTACAATGAGAAAACTGAGAAGGGACAGCAGGAAAGAAGAGTGAGAATTGAGGCAGCCTTAACCCCCCCCCCGAGCCACTTCACACACATGCGCGCACACACGCACACACACACACACGCACACACACGTGCGCACACACACACGCACACACACGTGCGCACACACACACGCACACACACGTGCGCACACACACACACGCACACACACGTGCGCACACGCACACACACACACCCTTACCCTTGCCGTCCAGTCGATTCCGCCTGGTGGATTCGAACTGCCAACCTTTTGGACCTTTAGGTTAGCACTTGTAGCACTTAACTACTACCCCACCAGGGGTTCCCAGGGCCCTGAATGCAATGTACTACTACACAGCCCATCCTAGACCAAGCGTATTCCTATAGCTCCGCCTCCCAACCCAAACGTCCTTCCAGAAACCTAGATGGATCCTCTTAGAGAGCTAGGAAACAGCGCCGGGGTGGAAGAGCCAGGGTGTTCGCTACTCACCCACGTTCGGGTCCTTGGCCAGCTCCTCATAGGAGCCATAAGCCTTGGGGATGTCATGTTTCTGCGCAAACTCCTTCGCCCGACTCAGGTCACGGGCAGCCACCGCCACCACCTGGAGGAGCGCCAGGGTGAAGATAAGGGGTTGGATTTCACGGATGGGGCAGGCATGGGAAGCAGGTGCGTGGTAAGCTGTTGATGGAAGCCTAGGGGTAGGAAGAGATTACACCCTCCAAGAGGGAGGTTGGGGGAGATGGACCTGGGGGAGGTGGTGGCCAGGGGCTGGACACTTGGATCCTGGGAAGAAGGGGTCTGGGGACAACGATAATTAAATTCCCAAAATGTCCAAATGGAGCCCTGGAGGCGCAGTGGTCAAGAGCTCGGCTGCTAACCAAAAAATCGGCAGTCTGAATCCATCAAGCACTCCTTGGAAAGCCTGTGCGGAGGTTCTACTCTGCCCTGCAGGGCCGCTACGAGTCGCAACGGACTAGACGGCAACGGGTTTAATGTCTAAATCGCTTCTCTTCACAGTCACAGCAGCTCAGATCAAGACCCTCAAGACCTCGTGTTTACATGACAGAGTGAAGGAGCAGTGAGTAGCAAATTAAATGCTTCTCTGAGTTGGAGACTCAGAAATTCGGAACCCTAACCCCTTCCTTCCTCAGACCCAGGAGTCGGCCCTCTCCCTCCCGCCCCTTCCCTCATTCCCAGGACTCCAGAGGAAGGGTGGACCTCGTGTTCGGAGCGAGGCAGCGTCCGCAGCACCGTCGTGAAGTCGCTAGAGATGAGGCCGACAGACACGATTCCCCAGCGGAGCGCCATCACCCTCACCCGGAGTCCCGCAGCCTCTGAGGGCTGCCCCGCAGAAATTAAAAGCCTGACGCCCCGCCCCGTCGCCCCTCCCCAAAGCTCATTGGTCTCGGAAAGGCCACGCCTCAAAGGATGTGATGATTCAGTTCTAGCGTCCCGATTGGAAGAGCGCACTGTTGGCTCTGCCTTACGGGGGTGGGGTGGGGGTGTGAAGGGAAGGGAGGGGCACCAGAAGCGCTTTTAGTTCGTAGCCGCTGCAGGATTCTAAACGCTTGACTTTAAGGGGGTGTTCTTGGCAACTCTGACCAAGAACTGCCCTCTGGCCTTTGTTGCGGAGCCCTGGTTGCGCAATGGTTAAGAGCTCAGCTGCTAACTAAAAGGTCAGCGATTCGAATCCACCAGCCGCTCTTTGGAAACCCTATGGGGCGGTTCTCCTCTCTCCCATAGGGTCGCTTTGCGTTAGAAACGGGTCTGAGTGGTTAGGTTGGCTTTGTTGTGGCCCTGTCCCCCCACCCCAGTCTTTTGGTCAGAGAGCCACGCAGCCTTAGGAGTTTTCAGAAGAGAGAAGGATACTAATGACAGAGATAATAATACTTATTATTATAATTATACACATCAGACTGATTTATTATAATATTTATACAGCGCTTGTTGTGGGCTTCACTGTCCTCATTTCTGGTTTTTCACTGCCACCCCGCAAACTAGGTTCTATTGCCCCCAATTTACAGATACTGAGAGCAAGGGTCATTTTTCCCTTTTCCAATACAGCCAGAAAGCGAAGCCCTGCAAATCAGCTGCTTCCAGAGGCCACCGTTTTAAAAACCAGGCTGTACTGCTTCTTCTTAAGAGCCCTAGAACCACGCTGAATGCCTCCCATTCCTGCTTTTCTGTTTTCTGGCTGTATTGCTTTGCGCAAGGTGTTTCTCTCTCTGAGACTCACTTTTCTAACTTGGAAAACGGGTCACAATAGCACCGTCCTAACCAGTTACCATACGGCCCCTGGGTAGTGCAAATGGTTTGTGCTAAACTACTAACTGAAAGGTTGGCTGGTTGAAATCCACCCAGTGCTTCAGAAGAAAGGCTTGGCAATCTACTTCCATAAGATCATACCCACATGACTCAAAATCAACTCGAGGGCAAGTGATTACCCATTGCCGTGGATTTAGCTCCAACTCATGGAGATCCCATGTATGTTGGAGTAGAACTGTGCTCCGTAGGGTTTTCAGTGGCTGATTTTCCAGGAGTATATTGCCAGGCCTTTCTTCTGAGGTGCCTCTGGGTGGATTCGAATCTCTAACCTTTTGGTTGCAGACAAGGGTGTTAACCCTTTGCACCACCCAGGGACTCCAGCACCTTTCTACATCAGGTTATTAGGAGGACTCACTGAGTTTGGAGGTCTATTATGTAAGATGTAGCACATTATTATTCTCTAAATCAGTTGGCAAAGGGCTAGCCCAACTTCACCAAGCTGCTCCTTGGAAACCCTATGGGGTGGTTCCACTCTGTCCTATAGGGTTACTACGAGTGACTGTCTCAGTCATCCAGTGCTGCTCTAACAGAAACATCATGAGTGGATGGATTTAGCAAGGAGAAGTTTATTCTCTCACAGTGCAGTAGGCTACAAGTCCAAATTCAGGGCATCAGCCCCAGGAGAATGCTTTCTCTCTCTGTCGCCTCTGGAGGAAAGTCGTTCTGATGCATCAGTCTTCCCTTGGTCTGGGAGCTTCTCTGCACAGGAACCTCAGGTCCAAAGGACGTGCTCTGCTCCCGGCATTGCTTTCTTGGTGGTATGAGGTTCCCATGTGTTTCTGCTCGCTTCTCTCTTTTATATCTCAAAAGAGATTGCATTAAGACACTATCTAATCTTGTCCTCATCAGTATAACCTCGTCACAGTGATAGAATTTACAACACATAAGGAGATCACATATAATCTCATCCTAGTGATAGAGTTTACAACACAGAAGGAAATCACATCAGATAACACAATCATACAATACTGGGAATCATGACCTAGCCAAGTTGCTACACACATTTTTGGGGGGACACAATTCAATCCATGACAGTCGGTATCCACTGAATGGTAAAGGGTTTTATTAGTGTGGTGCATTTGTTACAATCTATGAACCAGTGTTAACACATTCTTATTAACTAAAGTTCCATAGCTCACACTGAGGTTCGCTCTCTGTTGGAAAGTTCTACGGGTTTTGACAAATACATAATGTCATGTGTCTGCCTTTATCATGCAGAATGGCTTCATTGCTCCGTGCTCCACCTACTCATCCCTCCCAAGCTCCCCCTGAGTCCCTGGAAAACCACTGAGCTTTTCACTGTCTATGGTTTTGCCTTTTTTAGAATGTCATAGAGTTGGAATCATACACTATGTAACTGACTTCTTTCACTTGCAATATGCATTTAAGTTTCCTCCATGTCTTTTTGTGGTTTGAGAGCTCATTTCTTTTTATCTCTGATAATATTCCATGAAATGGATGTGCCACGGTTTATCTACCCATTTCTGCATGCTTTTATTTGCCTGTGAGTCTGTTTAGCAAAGCTCGTAGGCAGGGCCGTCTGTACTAGATGCTTTGCAGATATTGACTCGTACAACCTTCACAACAACCCTGTGAGGTAGGTCCTATTATTATTATTATTACTGTGTGTGTGTGCATTAGGTGAAAGTTTACAGAGCAAATTAGATTCCCATTCAATAGTTTGTACATAAAGTGTTCCATGGCCTTGGTTTCTTTCCCCAAAATGTGTCGGTACTCTCCCCACTTCTTCCTTGGCTTCTTCGTTTCTTTTCAAGCTGAATGTCTACCGCTTCCTGCCTTCTCATCTTTGTTTTTGGCAGATATTGCCCTTTTGATCTCGTGTAATTGATTATTCTAAGGAACATGTTCCTCTCAGGCATTACTGTTTATCTTATGAGCTTGTGTATTTGGCTGGAAGCTGATCTCCGGGGATGGCTTCAGTTCCAGATCAGAGGGGTACGTTCGGGTCATAGTCTCGGGGGTTACTCTAGCATATGTCAGACCAGTAAGTCCGATCTTTATTGTGAATTTGATTTTTTGTTCTACATATTTTTCTCCGGCTTTGTCCGGGACCCTCTGTTGTGATCCTATTCAGAGCGGTCGGTAGTGGTAGCGGGGTACCATCTAGTTCTTCTGGTAGGTCCTGTCATTAGCCCCACTTTACAGATGAGGAGACTGAGGCACAGAAGGGTCAAGAACCTTGCCCAAAATCACACAGCTGGAAAGTAGAAGGGTTGGGATTGAAACCTAGCCAACGTGGCCCCAGAGTCCACATGCTAAACATTTGCACTGTGTTTGATTAAATTCATAATAAAGTAAGGAAGATCACTAACTTGAAACCAGACTCCCCCGCTCAGCAGGTCCAGCACCTTCTGTCCCTGGGAGGCAACCCTGGGATTGTGTGTGTGGCAGGTGGGGGGTGGGGGTGGCACTGATAGAGTTTCTAGGGATCTGAAGTGAGAGCCAAGGAATTAACAGAGAGTAGAGAACATGAAGTGACCGAGGCCAACACACCTGCAGGGACCCACAAAAGACTGTCACACTGGGTGACAAGTTTACTTGTTTATTTTCTCTCTTCCCTTCGCAAGAAAACAAATCCATTACCAGCAAGTCTAGTGGATTCTGACTCATGGTGACCCCATGTGTTACAGAGTCGAACTGCTCCATAGAGTTTTCTGGGTGGGAATCTTTATGGAAGCGGATCACCAGGACTTTCTTCTGAGGTACTGGTGAGTGGGTTCAAACTACCAACCTTTTGGTTAGTGGCCAAGCACAAACCATTTGCGCAGAATAGAAGTCCCATAAGAGTAGGCTCTTTGGTTATTTTTTTCACTGCTGTATTTCAGAACTATAACAAAAACAAACAAACCAACCAATTGCTATCAAGTCGATTCTGATTTATGGCGACCCCAGCTGTGCCAGAGTCGAAACTGTGCACTGTAGATTTTTCAATGGTTGTGACCTTTCAAGAAATAGATCACCAGGATTTTTTTTCTGAGCCACCTCTGGGTGAATTTGAACCGCCAGCCTTTCAATCAGCAGCTGAGTGCTTAACCGTTTGCGCCATGCAACCCACCCACTGCCATCCAGTTGATTCTGACTCATACTGACCCTATAGGACAGAGTAGAACTGCCTCATAGGATTTCCAAGGCTATAAATCTTTTTTTCTATTTCCTTTTTCTCTTTTTTTTTTTTGGTTTATTGGTGTAGTTTAAGTGAAAGTTTACATTTCAACTTAATTTCTCATACAAAAATTTATACATACTTTGTTATGTGACCTTGATTGCTCACTCTATACCTTGACGACACACTCTTCCTTTCCAGCCCTGATTTCCCATGTCCATTCAACCAGCTCCTAACCCTCTCTACCTTCTCGTCTCATCTCTGGACAGAAGCTGCTCATTTAGTCTCGTGTATCTACTTGAGCTAAGAAGCGCACTCTTCAAGGGTATCATTTTATGTCCCATAGTCCAGTCCAATCTTTGTCTGAAGAGTTGGCCTCGGAAATTGTTTTAGTTCTGGGTTGACAGAGAGTCTGGGGGCCATGCTTTCTGGGGCTTCTGCGGTCTCAATCAGACCATTAAGTCCAGCCTTTTTACTAGAATTTGAGTTCTGCACCCCATCTTTCTGCTGTTCCATCAGGGACTCTCTGTTGTGTTCCTTGTCAGGGTGGTCAGTGGTGGTAGCCGGGCACCATCTAGTTCTTCTAGTCTCAGGCTGATGAAGTCTCTGGTCTATGTAGCCCCCTGTGTCTCTTGGGCCAAGACTTTCCCTGTGTCTTTGGTGTTCTTCATTCTCCTTTACTCCAGGTGGTTGGGACCAATTGATGCATCTTAGATGGCCGCTTGCTAGCTTTTAAGACTGCAGACGCCACTCACCAAAGTAGGATGCAGAACATTTTCTTAATAAACTTTGTTACGCAAGTTGACATAGATGTCCTCTGAAAGCATGGTCCCCAGGCCTCCGCCACTGCTACTCTGTTCCTCTAATTGTTTGATTGTATTCAGGAAACTTCTCAGCTTTGGTTCAGTCCAGTTGTGCTGCCTTCCCCTGTAGTGTGCTGACCTTCCCTTCACAAGGCTATAAATCTTTATGGATGCAGACTGCCATACCTTTCTCCCTTGTAGGGGCTGGTGGGTTCTAACCACCAGCCTTTTAGTTAGCAGCAGAGTGCTTTAACCACTGTACCACCAGGGGATCCTGTATTCCAGAACAAATTCCTGGCAAATCGAAGGGATGCAGTAAATGAATGAAGCAATGAGTGAGTGAGTGAATAAATGAATGACATAATTCCCACATAACTGCCTATAGAAAGTGCAGGTAATTCCCATGCAGGACATGGGGAGCAAGACGTGGCAGGGGGAGGAGAGTATAATCCCTATTTCCTTCTTTGCTCTTTCCTCTCTTCCCTCTCTCTTGAGGCCCGCTATGGGTCAGGCCTGTGCTGGGTAATGTTGGAGACCCAGAGGTGAGCCTCACCTCACTCCCTGTTCCCTTCAAGTGGAAAGGGACAGACACAGCCCTGGTAGGCAGACACAGCCCAAAGATATCCACGTCCCAGTCCCTGGAACTTTACATGGCAAAGGGGTTTTGCGGATGGGATTAAGTTAAGAATTTTGAGATGGGGAGATTATCCTGGATTATCCAGGTGGGCTCAAGGTAATCACAAGTTTTCTTGTAAGAGGAAGGTCAAACCAGTTGCTGTTGAGTCCATTCCAACTCATGCCAACCCCACCCACGTGTGTCAGAGAACTGTTCTCCATAGGGTTTTCAATGGCTGTTTTCAGAAGTAGATTGCCAGACCTTTCTTCAGAGATGCCTCTGGGTGGACTTGAACTGCCAACCTTTTGGTTAACAGCCAAGCACATTAATCATTTACAGTACTCAGGGAGTCCCAAGAGGAAGGTGGGAAAGTCAGAATCAGGAGATCTGATAACAGAAGAGAGTGAGAGAGAGATTTGAAGAGGCTACACTGCTGGCTTTGAAGATGGAGGAAGAGGCTATGAGCCAAGGAATGTCAGTAGCCTCTAGAAGCTGGAAAAGACAAGGAAATGGGTTCTCCCCTAGCGCTTCTTCTAGTGTGAACACAGCTCTGCCAACACCTTGATTTTAACCTAGTGAGGCCCATTCTGGGTTCCTGACCTCCAGAACAGTAAGAGAATAAATGTGTGTTACTTTAAGCCACTGAGTTGGTGGTATTTTGTTACAGCAGAAACAGGAAACTAATACACAGCCCAGACTATCACAATCTGGATGGTAGGTGTCACCATGGTGGAAACTCTAGAACCCCCTAACCAAGCCTGGGGGATCAGGGAAGATGAAGGACAGATTAGGTGATGAATAAACTGCATCTTGAAAGATTTTTTTTATTGTTGTTGAAGATATACACAGCAAAACATACACCAATTCAACAATTTCTACATGTACAATTCAGTGACATTGATTACATTTTTCAATTTGTACACCCATTCTCACCCTCTTTTTCCAAGTTGTTCCTCCCCCATTAACATAAACTCACCGCCCCCCTAAGCTTCCTATCTAAACTTTTGAGTTGCTGTTGTCAATTTGATCCCATACAGTTAGTTCTTTAAAAAAGCACAATGCTCAAGGCAGAGAGTCTTTACAGATTTAGCTAAACTATTGTTTGGTTTAAAGAAGACTTTAGGGGATATTTCTGGTTTAAGGTTTAAAGATTATTTCAGGGCAATTGTTTCAGGGGTTCATCCAACTTCAGTGGATCCAGAAAGTCTGGATTCCATGAGAATTTAATTCTGTTCTGCAGTTCCCCCCTTTCTGGTCAGGATTCTTCTATAGACTCTTTGATCAAAACGTTCATTAATAATAGCCAGGCACTGTCCAGTTCTTCTGGTCTCGTGGCAAAGGGGGTAGTTGTTCATGGAGGCAATTAGCCACACATTCCAACTCCTCCTCCTGAGTCTTGAAAGATTTTGATGGAGGTTTTCCACACATGGGGTTGCCATGAGTTGGGGGTCAAGTCAAAGGCAACTGGTTGGTTCTAGGCATAGAAGGATAGAGGGTCTTCTAAGCAGAGGAAACAGCCCATGCCAAGCGAGGCATGAGGAGAAAGTTGGATACATTTAGAAGCCATGGGACTGGAGCACAGAACGGGAGAGGGACCAGGAGAGATAAACACAGAGAGGTCAACAATATAATTTGTGAAGGGCCAAGAAGTTTGCTGTGTGGGTGGTGGGCCATGAAGGAGGGGTGGAAGGAGGTGAGGGGCAGAGGCACATTCGAGTGTTAAAAAAAACACTTGTGAAATTAAAGTTCTCAAGAAACTGTCAAACCAAGCAAGGGGTGTGCCAGGAAGAGAGAACAACTCATTTGTTCATCAACGTTCTTTGAGTGTAGAGTCAGTGCCAAAAAGAACATTGTATGAGGTTCTTTGTGTGTGTGTGTGTGTGTGTGTGTGGTAAGTATACATATAGCAAAACGTTCACCATTTCAACATTTTTTACATGTACAACTCAGTAATGTTAATTATGTTCATCATGTGCAACCATTGCCGCTATCCATTTCCACATTTTTTTCATCACCCTTAACAGAAGTTTTGGAGTCTCTAGGTGGTGCAAATGGTTAACACACTTGGCTGCTAACCAAAATGTTGCTGGTTAGAGTCCACCCAGAGGTGACTCATAAGAAAGTTCTGGTGATCTACTTCCAAAAATCAGCCATTGAAAGCCCTAAGGAGTATGAAACTACTATTATAAAAAAGTCTAGAAAAGGTTTTCACACAGACATAAACGTTCTTTGATGGTTACCAGGGATTGGGGGAGTGGGGAGGGAAAACCACTAACGAGACAGTAGACATGTGCTAACTTTGGTCAAGGGAGAGACAATACACAATATGGGGGAAGTCAGAACAACATAATCAAGGTAAAGGAAGATGCTGAAAGGTACGCAGGAGTAAAAGGCAACAAAATGGTAAATACAAATACGTATACAACCCTGCAACAACAGTAATAACAAACAATAATGTACTAGTGGATACATGAGTAGATATATAAGCTGGACAGGAGGGCTTATGGAAATACACCCACATACATACATATGTGTACATGCTGCAAATATACCCATGTATGCAATAGTGTGGACAGGGGACACAGCCATGAAAACTTCTTAGCTAGAAACATGTATCTCCTGAGACTGACATAGTGGGCTTGAGGACCAGGGACCTAGTCTCGGGGGACATCTAGGTCAATTGGTGTATCATAATACGTACAGAAAATGTTCTACATCCTACGTTGGTGAGGTATCGGCTCGAGTCTTAAAAGCTTGCGAGTGGCCATCTAAGATACAACAATGGGTCTCTTCCCATCCAGAGGAAAGAAGCGTGAAGAAAACCAAAGCCTCAAGGAAACAATTAGTCAATAGACCACATGAACCACAGCCTCCACTAGCCTGAGACCAGAAGAACTAGATGGTGCCCAGCTACTACTACCAACAGCTCTGACCAGTACCATAATAGTAGGTCATGGACAGAGTGGGAGAGAAATGTAGAACAAAATTTAAACTCATAAATAAGACCAGACTTACTGGTCTGATAGAGAGTGGTGGAACCCCTGAGACAATTACCCTTAGACACCCTTCAAACTTGGAAATGAAATCGCTCCCAGAAATCACATTATAGCCATATGGTAGGCCAATAAAATGAACAGGATCACCAGTGAGTAATGTACACCTCAGAACAATCAGTTATAGGAGATCGAAAGGGTATCATTTGCCCAAAAGCAAAGTTCTGAAGGATGGTAGGGGCAGGAAAGCTGGGCAAATGGACATGGGGAACCCAGGGAGGAAGCGGGGAGAGTGCTGACACATTCGGGGTTTTCCACCAATGTCACGGAATAAACTGTGTATAAACTGTCAAATGGGAAACTAATTTGCTCTGTAAATGTTCTCCTAAATCACAATAAAATGTTCAAACAACAACAAAGAAAGTCAGCACTGCTGTTTCTCAGTTTCTATGAGAGGCTAACAGCCTTGGACTGATTCCAAGCTGTAAAACTACCTCCTGTGGTAAAGATATGAGTTTATTATTCCTTTGGATGAAGATAAGTAACAAACACTGGTGGCTACCACAATACCAGGTGAATTTAGGATTAACAGTGTGTGACAAATGGTGCTGACAAGTCCTCCTATTTAAGAACTAGTCATCATTCACCTGGAGAACAAGGGCTGGTTATCGTTGACCTGTGGAACATGTGGGGAATTGGTTGTATCTGCTTTGCTCCATAAAAGGGTGAGATTTCTTTCTGTCTTTGCAATCTCTTTACTGATTGCCTGTGATACATCTCATTCTGGTTTAGTGATTATTCAATAATAAAACTGTTTTCACTTTCTTCTGAAAACAGGAAAAGAAAACGCTATGGAGCATATTTCTTCTCTGACACACATGGGGTTGCCAGGAGTCGGGCCTAACTTGATGGTAACTGGCGGTAACAGAAGCTCAGTGTCCCCTAAGTGGTGATTCCCTCTTTCCCCCTCCTTCCTGCCCCTGGTAACCAGTAATGAACTTTATTGTCTATGCATTTGCTTCTTCTAGATACTCCATCCATGTGGGGTCACACAATATTTGTCTTTATATGGCTCATTTCACTCAACGTAATATTTTTCTTTTCAATTGCCTCATATGCATGCGAAAGCTGCACAATGAATAAGGAAGACTGAAGAAGAATTGATGCCTTTGAAATATGGTGTTGGTGAAGAATACTGAATATACCATGGACTGCCAGAAGAACAAACAAATCTGCCTTGGAAGAAGTACAGCCAGAATGCACCTTGGAAGCAAGGATGACAAGGCTTCGTTTCATGTTCTTTGGACATGTTATCAAGAGGGACCAGTCCCTGGAGAAGGACAACATGCTTGGTAAAGTCTCGGTCGGTGAAAAAGAGGAAGACCCTCAATGAGATGGATTGACAGTGATTGCAGCAAAGGGCTCAAGCCTAACAACGATTGTGAGGATGGCACAGGACTGAGCAGTGTTTTGTTCTGCTGTGCACAGGGTTGCTATGAGTTGTAACCGACTCCATGGCACCTAACAACAGCAATATTTTTGTATGATAATCTTAACAGAGTGTGGATTTTGGATCCAGCCTGCCTGGGTTCAAATCCCAGCTCTGCTACTTACTGTGGGACTTTGGGCAATATGTCCATCTCCCTTAGTTGTGTCTCATCTGTAAAATGGGGGCAAAATGGGGGTAAGGATGGTAATTAGGGTTGTTGTGAGAATGAAATTGTTATTAAATCACATATATATATATATGGTTGCTGTCGAGACGATTCTGAATCATGGCAACGCCATACGTGTCAGAGTAGAACTGTGCTCCATAAGGTTTTCAATGGCTGATTTTTCAGAAGTAGATCGCCAGGCCTTTCTTCTAAGGCACCTGTGGGTGGACTCAAACCTCCACCCTTTTGGTTAGCAGCCAAGAGCATTAACCATTTGCACTACCGAGGGATTCCTTATAGAGCACAACTACTACAAATAATGAGAATCGCTGTCCTTCTGTCCCACCCTGTTCTGGTTCATAATGTACATTTTGGGCTCTTCAGGCATGACTCACTGCTCTTGGTGCTCACTAATGGTATCACGGCATTCACCCTTGAACCCACTGTTCCTTCTTACTGGACATCAATGATATCCCAGCCAGAAAGGGGGAGAAAAATGTTCCCTCTTCCCCACAAAGGTGCAGGGAAAAGCAGAATATACCACGTCCCCAAACCTGCCCCTGAACTTAGATTGCTACCAAGTTGTGTGAAACATGTTGTTGTTGTTAGGTGCTGTCGTGTCCATTCCGACTCATAGCGATCCTGTGTACAACAGAATGAAACACTGCCTGGTCCTGCGCCATCCTCCCGATCCTTGCTGTGTTTGAGCCCACTGTTGCAGCCACTGTGTAAATCCACCTCGTTGAGGGTCTTTCTCTTTTTCGCTGACCCTCTATTTTACTAAGCGTGAGGTCCTCCTCCAGGGGCTCGACGGGTCCCTCCTGATACCTTGTCCAAAGAAAGCGAGACAAAGTCTCGCCATCCTCGCTTCTAAGGAGCATTCTGGTTGTACATAAATATCCTTCTTTGAAAATACTGTAACGTCTGCTGTGTGACCTTGGACAAGATACTTAACTATGCGTGCCTCCATTTTCTTGTCTGTAAAACAAGGATAATAGTAGTACCTCCCTCCTAGGCTGTTTTGTGAAATAAATCAATCGGTATCTATTTTGATCGTGGTGGTAGTTACATGACTGTACGCATTGGTCAAAACTCAAAACGCCCATTCAAAAAGACAAACTTTACTGTATGTAAATTTTAATTTTAAGAGTATGTAAAAGGCTTAAATGCTGCCTGGGACATGGGAAGTGCTAAAACAGAATTGTATTAGTTAGTAAGGAGCCCTGGTGGTGCAGTAGTTAAGTGCTCAGCTGCTAACTGAGATGTCGGCAGTTTGAACCCACCCACCAGCTGCTCCTTGGGAGAAAGATGTGGCAGTCTGCTTTCATCAAGGTTATAGCCTTAGAAAGTTTTGACTCTGTCCTATAGCCTCGCTGAGAGTTGGAATCAACTTGATGGCAATAGGCTTTTTTGTTTTATTAGTTAATAATGCAGTGTCCCAGTAATATTTAAATGGATGTCTTTGTTTGCTGAGAGTTATCAATAGTTGTCTATTTTCTTGTTAAGCCACAAGATTGGCACTTGCTTCTGGATCCACATGTGTAGAGATAAAATAAAATCTGGTGTTTCTGGTAGACTTATTTAATAGAACTTCATTTGAACACACACTCCCCTTTCTTTCTACCAGACCCAGATTTGGTTCACAGTGTCCCCATCCTCAAGAGTGAATCATGCCACCTCAGCAGAGCCACAGCCTTCCCGTGTCTGGTGGCCAATGGGATGTAAGGGGAGAGCTGGTAGGGGGGCTTTGAGGACAGGTTTTCTCCCACTTATGACAACACTCAGAACAGGATGGGGCCTCTTTTTCTGCTGGCTGCTAATGCAGGTATGTGACCCCTGCAGCAGCTGCAGCCACTTTGGGACCACGAGGAGAGTGCTGCCCCACTCCTACCCTGCAGAGCTAGATGGAAGAACTGGTTCCCTGAAGGCCCTTTAACCACTCTACCTTGGGACTTTTTGTTTTGGGCGATAATGAATAAGGTTTGGGTTTTCTGTCCTTGTGGCTGGAAGGACCCTGCATCACCCAGACAAGTACAGCTGAGGATGTGCATGCATTCATGCACGTTTGTGTACATGCAGAGGACTCAAGATTCCAGAATTGAGCTTCTCAGAAGTGATGCTTCAGCTGAGTCTTAAAGAATGACGATGACTTTCCCAAGTGAAGTGAGTGTGGGGTTTCAGAGGGAGCGGCATATACAAAGACTCACAGCCTTGAATTTTTTCCCAGCGTTCCGAAAGTGTATTTGGATGGAACCAGAGCCAAAGGATGGCACAGAGCAGCATCAGACGAGGCCAGAAAGTCAGGCTGGGCCCGTCCTTGTAGGGCCTCCAACCTTAAGCTGAAGGACTTGCTCCTGGGGCACCTCAGGGAGAGGCAGGGGCAGCTCTGGGTATAGAACCTTCCGGGACTGTGGGGCAAGAGACCAGGAGGCTTGGACAAAAGCCAGGGGTTCAGGGAGAGCCCGGGTTCTGGGTATCAGAGCTGACCAGCTACACGGAGGACCCTTAGCAACTAGCCTTGGGGAAGACACTGCCCTCGAGGCACTACTGCTCCCAAAAACATCAGGGAAGGTTTTGTGGGACCACACAAAGCCACCACCAACCACAGAGGCTGGGTCCCAGGCAGCAGGCAGGACTCTGGCAGCTGGGGAGACACAGGATGGTGGAGCAGCCACACTGGGGCAGATGAGGCAAGACCATCTAAGAGGGTGGCTCAGACCGGGAGGGGTTTCCCTAAGTTTGGCTCATCCAGTGAGCTTGAAAACCAAGACAGCTGGACATAGAGGGGGCAGGCCCCTGGGAGAAGGGACAGAAAGATGGAGTACAGACTTAGAACCTGGAGCTGCAGAATTGGGACAGCCAACACAGCATAGCAACACCTGAGGTGCCACCCCATCTGCCCCACCTCCCCCGGAGGCCACACATGTTGCGGGCCCCCAGGGGAGGTTTGTTGTGAGATCTCCCCCCTCCCATGAGCCGCCTTGGTAGGGACCCAGATGGTTGGGCCCCGATAGGATCACAGTTTCTGGGAGTCCAGCTGGGGCAGCTTGGGAGGCTGTTCAGGAACTTTCTTTTCTGAAGTGTCCCTGTCTTTCTGGTCATCTGCTGCAGCTGGGACAGGTACACCATCTGGGAATGGAGGGAGGAATGGTGACAGTAGGTAACACGGCCTCCTCCTCTCCCAGGGACCCAGGAGTCTGGGTCTCCCAGCCTCCTCTTCCCTCAGACCCAGGAGTCTGGGCTCCCATCTACCTCCTCCCTCAGATTCACAAGTCCAGGTCCCCAACTCCTCCCCTCTCTCTCAGGAGTCCCATATCCCAGCCCCCTCCTCCCTTAGACCCAGAAGTCTGATGGCAGCCCCCACCCCCGGGAGCCAGCACCTGTGCCCTGGTGGAACTTGAGCTGCCCCTCACGGCCGGGGGCAGGGCCCGGGGCATTGAGAGCCTGCTGCTGCTGTTTCCTCTGCTCCATTTGTAGAACAGCCTGAGGGGTGCAGGGTAGGGGGTGGGGTCACACAGACAAGCAAGCGAAAATGCTCAGTCCCCAAACAGACTGCACAGCTACCTGCTATGTGATCATGGGCCACTCCCTTTCCTATGGGCCTCAGGTTTTCTCTCTTTCCTTGAGGGACGGGCTTAGTATTCTAGCATCCAGCCCCCCATCTCCACTCAAGGCTGTGGTCATGCCCTGGGGGAGGCGGAGCCCTCACAGGGTCTACTATTCTCCTTCCCCCTCACTCACTTGTCACCTCACTACCTTATCCAAAATGGGAGCTACAAAGCTGTCAAAGACAGACAATGTCTGCCACTACTCAAGATGGCCGCTTCCACTTAAAGCTCTATTAGTGATTAAAATGGCAGTTGGCAGACTTTCCAAGCCTCTAGACACACATGCTGACTGGGATAAGGGCCACCAGGGATACAGAGGGCAGGCCCAGTTTCCCCAGCCGGTCACCTGCTGCAGCTCTCTCTTTTGCGCCTCCAGGTGGTCTTGGGACCGCCCCAGAGCCTCTGTCTCCTGGCTGAGGCGCTGGGCCTTGGCATTCAGCTCTGCCTCCCGGGCAGCCAGCTCCTCCTCAAAACGCCTCAGCTCTTCCTCCGTGTAGGCAGGGTGCATCTCTACTGTCTGGGATAGAGGGCGGGGACAAGCGCCATAAGTGAGGGTAATTCTAGCCTTGGCCCACTCACAAAGGAGAGGGTTCTGCGATGAGATCTAGAGGAGGCTGGGAGGCTGAGGCTATGTGCGTGGAGCTGAAGAGACCTGACTGTGACAAAGACCCAGAGATGGGGGACAAAGACCCAGAAAGAGAGAGAGACTCAGAAAGTGGGACACAGACCCCGAGAGAGGGAGACAGAGACCTAAAAAAAGGAGGACAAGGGCCCAGAGAGAAAGAGAAGTGGCCAGAGTTCCCAAAGAAGGACTGGGAGGGGGACAGACAGGTTCAGGACCCAGAGTATCCCCCATGTCCTCACCTCCCAGCCCTCCCCGGTGTCTCCAAATTCCTTCCTCTGGGTGGATGCAAGGAACTCCTCCAGGGTCACGAGGCGATCCTGGTTGGTGTCCACCTGGAAACCAAATAAGCGTAAGCGACAGAACTGGGGCCCCACCGCCACGCCCCTCCCCGCACGGGGTCTCCTCGCCTCACATTCTTCATCACGTGCTCGCGCATGCGCAGCCGCTCTTCCTCCATCTCCCGCATGTCATCCTCCTCATTCTTTGGGTCATACACCTTCTCCAGCTGCAGGGCCAAGAAAGAGGCGGGACGAATTGAAAGGCCCATGGCCATCCCGTTCCCAGGGTACTCCCCCTCCCGACAGATGGAACTTCAATTCCAGCAGAACTTGGGGCACCCGGCCACTCATGGCAGCCCCCTCTTGCCTTAGGGGCTGCTGGGAGTTGTAGTTTACCCTTAATTTATATCCAGAGGGACTAAGTGGGGACCACTAGGATCCGTGCAGCCGTAGCTTCCAGGATGCTCACCTCCTTGGTGAAGAGGGCCTCCAGCTCCTGCTCATCCAGGACACCATCGCTGTTGATATCTGAAGAGGGGACAAGGTATCTTGGGGGTAGGCAAATTGGTTGGGTCAGGTCCCTGAGACAGTGGCTGGTGATGGAATTTTGGGCTGACATGGGGGAGGGGGGGGTCTGTTACCAGAAGACAGGGAACAAGGGGTCTCTGGTGACGGAGTGGTGGCCCTCAGACTTCAGCGTCCTACCAGGCCCATTGCTAGCATGGCCAGTTCCCTAGCAACCAGGTTCCTGAGAATGGAGGAGAGGAAGGCTGGGCTTGGGCTTCACTGGGGTCATTCTTGGGCCTGTCGGCATGCAGGACTCCTCAGTCTTAGCACCCAGCTGTGAGCACAGGGTCACCTACCTCCTTTGCCTGGGATCCAGGGGTGTCAGGGGCCTCTGCTTCCCAGAGAACCAGGTCACTGTTGGCTCTGGTTGCCTGGGGAAGCCTCTCTACACCAGCCTAGCTCGTAGAGCCACAGGGCTCCAGGCTCCTCAGGCTCTGGGCCATGCTCAGTCTCCCCCTTTGCCCGTTACCCTTCTCTGCCCTCTTGTATAAGCACCTGTTGAGCTTGCCAGGAACTGTGATCTTGCAAATCCAGTGGTTAATTTTCAATCCGCATCTTACTTGACTTTCTGCCCTTTGCTGCCAGAACGTCATTCTCTCCAATCTGGCTGCCCTTCATTCTCCTTTGCCGGCTCCCTCTTTTTCCTTACCTCTACCCATAGATGTACTGCAAGGCTCAGGCATCGGGCCTCTTCTCTATCTACCTCTGGACCTGTGCTGTCCAATATGGTAGCCGCTATGCAAGGAGCCTGGGTGGCACAACTGGCTTGTGATTGGCTGCTAACCTAAAGACTGGCGGTTTGAACCCACCAGTGGCTCTCTGAAAGAAAGGCCTGGTGATCTGCTTCTGTAAAGATTACAGCAAAGGGGCAGGGAAACCAGAGTGCTGGAAACAGAACCACCAGAATGCAATTAAAGACAATGTTGACACAGTGTGAAAAAAATGTAACCAATGTCACCGAAAAATCTGTATAGAAATTATCAAACGGGAACTTAATTTGCTCTGTAAACTTTCGTTGAGAACACAAAATATTAAAAAAAAAAAAAAAAAAAAAAAGACTACTGCCAAGAAAATCCTATGGAGCAGTTCTACTCTGAAACACCTTGGGTCACCAGCGGTCAAAATTGACTGGATGGCAACAGGTTTGATTTTTAGCTACTAGCCATGAGGCTCTTTAAATGGATTAAAACTAAATAAGATTAAATTTCAGTTTATCATCACATAAAATAATACTCGTGAGGAGTATACTTCTTAGTTCTAGCAGATACACGAGACCAAATGGGCGGCTCCTGTCCAGAGGCAGGAAGGGAAAGGAACTGGTTGAATGGACACAAGAAACCTGGGGTGGAGAGGGGGAGTGTGCTGTTACATTATAGGGATTGCAGCTAATGTTACATAACAATATGTGAATAAAGTTTTGTATGAGAAATTAACTTGAGCTGTAAACTTTCACCTAAAGCATAAAAAAAAATTTTTTTTTCTGTTTATCATCAGTCCCACTCACTCCATGTCAGGTGCTCAGTAGCCACTTATGGCTGGTGGCTGCCATACTAGATAACCCAGATATGAAACATTATCTAGCATCACAGATAGATCTATTGGACACTTCTCTAGATGGCCTCCTCCAGTCTCTCAGATTTCGAAGCCATCCTTAAGCTGCCTCCACATCTGAATATCCAACCACCTACTCTCCATCTCCACATGAATGTCTAACCCAAACCGGGACAGTACAGATGTAGAACATTCCCATCCCTGTGGAGTGTTGTACTGGACAGTGCTGGTCTACCAAAATCTTTCCTGACCTTGCCAATTAAAATTGCCCTGCTGTGTCTTCTCCATGGTATGCATTATTATATGAGACTCTATGGTAGAACCTATTTCATTGATTCTAAGATGCACTTTTTTCTCTGTTATTTTAGCATTCCTGACATTATAGGTGCTATCAAAGGTGGTGTGCCAGTTTAATTGGCAGCTTACATAAAATTCTACTGCATCTGGAGATCAACAGATTTGCTGAAGTACAGAATTATCTGTTTGCTGGATCATTAGGTCTGTGAGGGTAGCAATTCGGTCTTATTCATGGCTGTATCCACAAGATCTTGAACAAATCTTGGTGCTTAGAGAGAGCTTAGTAAGTGTTTGCTGAATGAATGAATCAGGCCTTGTTGAGATACACTGATAGGTTACAGGTTCTGGCTCAAGTCCTGAGCAAGCCTGAGGAGGCCTAGCAACCCTAGGCCACATTTCTAGATGGAAAGAGACTGAAGGGAACTATGCCTCTGATCCACCATGGAGAAAGGGCTTCCTAGGCCTGTGTAGGCCTGGTTACTAGGGAACAGTCCACCCTTAGCTAGAAGGCTCACAGAAGGGACCAGGGCTTCTGGGCTGCCATGGGAGGGGGGCCCAGGCCTAGCCAAGCCTGATTCACTTGGTTAGTGGACACCAGCCAGTCCCATCCTGGGAACGAGGTCCAGTCTTTCCATGGAAGATCGTGGCCCTGGCAACAGGGAAGGGCAGGGCCTTCTGGTCAACCAGGGGAGATGGGCTCAACCTCCTACACCTGACTAAGCCCCACTGGGATGGGGAGGCTCCCCCTTAGAAGTCAGACCCCAGAAAGGTCAGAGCCTCAGGGGTCAGCCTGGGTCTTAGGACTCCCTCCCCACCTTACCATGCAGTATGAAGAAGGTCTTGGGGTTAAACCTGTTGGGGTCCAGTCCGTCCAGTTCTTCCCACACCTCCTTCAACTGGGCTTGGCTGCCCTGTGGAGGGGAGAGCCAGGCACTCATGAGCAAGTCTGGGCCCTAGGGGATAAAGCTAGAGAATCCTTTACCCCCATCTCCCAAATGTCATGCCACTCAAACAAGAAAACTACAACTCCCAGAAGGGCCTGGGACAGCTAGGTACATTAACGGGGGTTCTTTTGCTTCAGAGGCTGCTGGGAATTATAGTTCTTCAGCTACTTTCATGTCTTCTGGTGCTTGGAGAGTTGGACATGGGGAGGGTAAGAAGAATGGGCATCCTTACAGGCACGTTGACTTTGGGGTGTTCTCGGTGCCGGCGCTGTTGCTCTTCCAGCTTCCTCTCTGCCTCCTTTCGTTGCTCCTCTCCCAGTGATTCCAGATAACGGCGTCTCTCATGTTCCTTTAGCATCTCATAGCGTTTGAACTCTTCATGATGGGCTGCATCATACTGGGCAAGGTCACGGGTAGCCTGGGGGATGGCAGAAGTTTCCTGTCATCTTGCCCCCATACCTGGCCCCTAATTCCAACCTCCAAAAGCCTGGCCCTCGGAGCTCACCCTGGCCAGGGGCAGCCCAACCTCCACCCACTCTTAAATCTCCTGTCCTGGTCTCACTTTCTTGGTCTCCATGACTCATTCCAAGGAGCCCTGGTGGAGCAATGGTTAAGTGCTTGGCTGCTAACCCAAAGATCAGCAGTTTGAACCCACCAGTTGCTCTGCAGGAGAAACAACATGGTGATCTGCTCCTGTAAAGATTATAGCCTAGAAAACCCTATGGGGCAGTTCCACTCTGTCCTGTAGGGTCTCTATGAGTCAGAATCAACTGGAAGGCACAGAATAACAACAATATGAGGCATTCCTGCCCTATACCACACCCTCCTCTCTTGGTTTGTTTAAAAGGGATTACGATGGTCACACAACAGCAACAGGAAACCTTAACCCACCTCTTTCAAGTCCTCAAGATCTTGGAGAAATAGTAAATAAAAACAATACAGGAGGTAGACTCAATATAGGAAGCAGTACAGCTATATGGTTAAGCACATGAACTCTATCAGGATTCTGCCCAAGGGGTCAAATCAGGGCTCTGCTCCCACAGGCTGTGTGATCTTGGGCAAGTTACTCAGCCTCTCTGTGCCTCAGTAGAACGAGGATAACAATACCAACCCACGTGGGTTTGCTGAGAGATGCTATCGATGGTGTAACACATGCCAGGCTGGCACAGAATAAACACTTAACAAACAGGCATCCTGACTAGTGGTAAGGCCAGAGGCGGGTGGGAAATATGGTATAGGGGCAAGAGCTGAGGTTTCCTCAGTCAGCTACACCTTAGCAGGCTATGCCTATAACTCCCAGCAGCCCTGAGGCAGCTGAGTACATTAACAGAGGCTCTTTTGCCTCAAGGGCTGCTGGCAGTTGTAGTTCTTCAACCACTTTCTTGTCTTCTGGTGGCTGGAGAGTTGGACTTGGTGGGGGATGGCACAAATGGTAGGTTCATATCTGTAAAATGTGTCTCTGCTTTCATTCATTTACTCATTTAATAAGTATTTACTGAGCACTTACTATGTGCCTGGTCCTGTTCTAGATGCCAGGGACATAACAGAGAGCAAAATAGACAAGAATCCCTGCCTTCATGGAGCTGACATTCTAGTGGGATAGAGGGAGGGAAGAAGAGAAATAAGAGAATCTAAAGAAGTAAAATGCAACAGAACAAGCAGAATATGTTTCTGCATTGTGAAGAATGTAACCAATGTCACTAGAAAACGTGTAGAAATCGTTGAATGGAAACCTAAACTGCTGTGGAAACCTTCACCGAAAACACAGCAAAATATTGAAGAAAAAAAAAAAAGAAAAAGAAGTAAAATGCATAGAATGATAGACGGTGATAAGTGTTAAGAAGATAAAGCAGGAAAGGGGAACTGAGCATGGAGGTTGGGGGTATGGTTGGAATTTTTCAAAGGATGGCGGGGAAGGCCTCCCCAAGAGGGTGATATGTGCACAATGACTGGGAGGAGGTGAGGGATCCAGCTCCACGGGTGTGTGGGCAGGGTGCTCCAGGAAGGGGAAATAGCCAGTGCAAAGGCCCTGAGGTAGGAACAGCCAGGAAGCAAGTGTGGCTGGAGTAGAGAGAGGGAGGGGGCAGAGAGAAAACAGAAGTGCAGGGCCTTGTGGGCCACATGAGGACTTTGGCTTTTCTGAGTGAAACAGGAGCCATGGAAGATGTGATGATTTATCTTATGTGTCAACTTGCCTTATGATTCTCAACGGTTTGGCAGACACTGGACGGGGCATTCTTCCAAAATGTAAATGTAACGTAATGACCTTCAGTCATGTGATCTGAAGTGGCCAGCCAATCAGTTGAAAGGGGAATTTCTTGGGGGTGTAGCCTGCCTCCAGTGTATAAATGGATGTTTTTGCAAAGCTCCTGAAGCCCTGGTGGTGTGGATGGTTAAGCAGCTTTGCTGCTAACCGAAAGGTCAGCAGTTGGAACCCACCAGCAACCACACAGGAGAAAGATGTGACAGTCTGCTTCCGTAAAGATTGCAGCCTTGTCATGGATAGGAAGACTCAACATTGTGAAAAATGTCAATTCTACCCAAAGCGATCTACAGATACAATGCAATCCCAATCCAAATTCCAACAGCATTTTTAAATGAGATGGAGAAATAAATCACCAACTTCATATGGAAAGGGAAGAGGCCCCATATACGTAAAGCATTACTCAAGAAGAAAAACAAAGTGGGAGGCCTCACACTACTTGATTTTAGAACCTATTATACTGCCACGGTAGTCAAAACAGCCTGGTACTGGTACAACAACAGATACATAGACCAATGGAACAGAATTGAGAATCTGGATGTAAGTTCATCCACCTATGAGCAGGTGACGCTTGAAAAAGGCCCAAAGTCCATTAACTGGGGAAAAGACAGTCTCTTTAACAAACGGTGCTGGCATAACTGGATATCCACCTACAAAAAAATGAAATAAGACCCATACATCACACCATGCAAAAAAAATAACTCAAAATGGATCAAAGACCTAAATATAAAATCGAAAACGATAAAGATCATGGAAGAAAAAATAGGGACAACGCTAGCAGCCCTAATACATGGCATAAACAGAATACAAACCATAAGTAACAAGGCACAAACATCAGAAGAGAAACTAGATAACTGGGAGCTCCTAAAAATCAAACACTTATGCTCATCAAAAGACTTCACCAAAAGAGTAAAAAGACAACCTACAGACTGGGAAAAAATTTTTGGATATGACAAATCCGATCAGCATCTAATCTCTCAAATCTACAAGATACTGAAAAACCTCAACAACAAAAAGACAAATAACTCAATTAAAAAATGGGCAAAGGATATGAACAGGCACTTCACCAAAGAAGACATTCAGGCGGCTAACAGACACATGAAGAAATGCTCACAATCATTAGCCATTAGAGAAATGCAAATCAAAACTACACTGAGGTATCATCTCACCCCAACAAGGCTAGCATTAATCCAAACAACACAAAATAATAAATGCTGGAGAGGTTGTGGAGAGACTGGAACACTTATACACTGCTGGTGGGAATGTAAAATGGTACAACCACTTTGGAAATTGATTTGATGCTTCCTTAAAAAGCTAGAAATAGAAGTACCATACGATCCAGCAATCCTGCTCCTTGGAATACATCCTAGAGAAATAAGAGACATCACAGGAATAGATATATACACACCCATGTTCACTGCAGCACTGTTCACGATAGCAAAAAGATGGAAACAACCTAGGTGCCCATCAACGGACGAATGGATAAACAAATTATGGTATATCCACACAATGGAATACTACGCAACGATAAAGAACGATGAATCTGTGAAGCATAACATGGAGGAATCTGGAAGGCATTATGCTGGGTGAATTTAGTCAGTCACAGAAGGACAAATATTGTATAAGACTACTATTGTAATAACTCAAGAAAAGGTTTAAACACAGAAGAAAACATTGATGGTTACGAGGGTGGGGAGGGAGGGTGAGGGTTATTCACTAACTAGATAGTAGATACGAATTATCTTAGGTGAAGGGAAGGACAGCACACACTACAGGGGAAGTCAGCACAACTGGGCTAAACCAAAGGTAAGAAGATTCCTGAATACAACCAAACACTTCGAGGGACAGAGCAGCAGGGATGGGGGTCTAGGGACCACACTTTCAGGGGACATCTAGGTCAATTGGCATAACAGTTTATTAAGAAAATGTTCTGCATCCTACTTTGGTGCATGGCGTCTAGGGTCTTAAAAGCTAGTGAGCGGCCATCTAAGATGCATCAATCAGTCCCAACCCACCTGGAGTAAAGCAGAATGAAAAACACCAAAGTCACAAGGAAAGTATTAGCCCAAGAGACAGGAAGGACCACATAAACCAGAGATTGCATCAGCCCGAGACCAGAAGAACCAGATGGTGCCTGGCTACCACCAATGACCGCCCTGACAGGGAACACAACAGAGAGTCCCTGATGGAGCAAGAGAAAAGTGGGGTGCAGAACTCAAATTCTAGTAAAAAGACCAGACTTAACGGTCTGAGACTGGAGGATCCCCAGAAAGCATGGCCACCCAGAACTAAAACCATTTATGAGGCCAACTTTTTAGACAAAGATTAGACTGGACTATGGGATATAAAATGATACTTGTGAAGAGTGTGCTTCTTAGCTCAGGTAGAAACATAAGACTAAATGGGCAGCTCCTGTCCAGAAGTGAGATAAGAAGGCAGACAGGGTCAGGAGCTGGATGAATGGACACAGGAAATCAGGGGTGGAAAGGAGGAGTGTGCTGTCACAGTATAAGGAGAGCAATTAGGGTCACGTAACAGTGTATGTATAAATTTTTGTATGAGAGACTAACTTGAATTGTAAACTTTCACTTAAAGTGCAACAATGAAAAAAAAAAAAAAAAGATTGCACCTTGGAAATCCTATGGGGCAGTTCTACTCTGTCCTATACAGTTGCTATGAGTCAGAATCAACTAGACAGCAATGGGTTTGGTTTGGCAAAGCTCACTCTTTCTCAATCCTGCAGTCTTCTGGTTGCCTGATCTCGACTTCTGGGATGTAAGCCTGCAGAAGTCTCTGGCCTGCTGCCTGATCCACAGATTTGGGACTTGCCAATCCCTACAACTGTGTGAGCCATTTCCTTGTGGTAAATCTCTGTACATATATTTATATATATGTTTCACTGGTTTTGTTTCTCTAGAGAACCCAGACTAAGAAGAGTTCAGAGCAGAGGAGAGATGTGATGCAACAGGATTTATTTGCTCCTATGGGAGGCCGAATAATGGCTTCCGAAGGAGGTCCATGTCCTAATCCCCAGAACCTGTCAATATGTTATCTTATATGGCAAAGGAGACTTAAGGTTGCAGATGGAAGTAAGATTATTAATTTAGCCGAAGGAGCAGTGGTGGCGCAAACAGCTAAGCACTCGGCTGCTAACCGAAAGGTTGGTGGTTCCAACCCAGCCAATGACTTCTCAGGAGAAAGACCTGGCGATCTGCTTCCATAAAGATTACAGCCAAGAAAACCCTCCATTACATGGGGTCGCCATGAGTCGGAATTCAATTGAAGGCACCCAACAACAAAAATTAGCTGACTTTGAAACAGAGAGATTAGCATGGATTATCCAGGTGGGGCCAACATAATCACAAGGGTCCTTTAGTGGAAGAGGGAGGCAGGAGAGGAGAGTTGCGACAGAGGGAGATTTGACTACAGTCAGTTGTCCGTATCCATGGGTTCTGCATCTGCGGATTCAGTCAACTGTGGATTGAAAATATTTGGGGGGAAAAGAAAACTTTCTTATCATCATTCCCTAAATATAGTATAACAACTAGTTACTTGGCATTTACATTGTACTAAGTATTTTAAGTAACCTGGAGATGATTTAAAGTATATGGGAGGATATACATAAGTTATATGCAAATATTATATAATGGCATTATATGCCAATTTATACAAGGGACTTGAGCATCTGTGGATTTTGGTACCCACAGAAGGTCCTGGAACCAATCTCCTGGAGATACCAAGGGCCAACTGAGCAGAAGAATGATCATAGAGATGCAACCATGCTGGCTTTTAAGATAGAGGAAGTGGCCCCAGGCCAAGGAAAGCAAGCGGCTTCTAGAAGCTGGAAAAGGTAAGGGAACAAGTTCTTCCCTAGAGCCTCCAGAAGCGTTGGCAGCCCTGCTGACACTTTGATTTTAGCCCAGTGTGGTCGGCTGAAAAGTGGCCCCCCAAAATATACTACCAGTTGCCACTGAGTCGACTCCAACTCGTGGAAACCCCATGTGTGTCAGAGTAGAACTGTGCTCCATAGGGTTTCCAATGGCTGATCTTTTGGAAGTAGATTGCCAGGCCTTTCTTCTTTTCGAACTTCCAACCTTTTGGTTAGTAGCCGAGTGCGTTAACTGTTTGCACCACCCAGGGACACCCTCCAAAAGATATTCATGTCCTAATCCCCCAAACCTGTAAATGTTATCTTATATAGAAACAGGGTCTTGGCAGATGTGATGAAGTTTCAGATCTTGAGATGGGAGAGGCTCCTGGCTTATCCAGGTGGGCTCTAAATGCAATCACGTGTCCTCATAAGAGGGAGGCAGAGGGAGATCAGACACGCACAGGGGAGAAGGTGATGTGAAGACAGAGCAGAGAGAGGTCTGAAGATGCTGCCCTTGAAGACTCGAGTGATGCGACCACAAGCTAAGGAATGCCAGCAGCCACCTGAAGCTGGAAGAGGCAAGGGAGGATCCTCCGCTAGAGCCTCCGGTATAAGTGCGGCCCTGCTCACACGTTGGTTTTGGCCTAAAGATACTGATTTTGGACTTACAGTCTCCAGAACTATGAGAGAATAAACTTCCGTTCTTTTAAACCACCAAGTCTGTGGTAATTTGTTATAGCAACCACAGATAAACTCATACACGCAGTAGAAGCCATGTTGAATGGACTTCTGGCCTCCAGAACTGTTAACACAATAAATTCGTGTTGTTTTAAGTTACCAAGTTTCTCAAGATTTGTTACATCAGTAACAGGGAAGTAGACTATAGAGCAGTGGTTTTCAACCAGAGTGATTTTGCCCCTCAGGGGACAGCTGTCAATATCTGGAGACATTTTTGGTTGTCATGACTAGAGGAGAGAGTGCTATTGGCATCTAGTGGGTAGAGGCCAGGGATGCTATTCAACATCCATCCTACGATGCATAGGACAGACCCCACCACAAAGAATGATCTACCCCAGATATCAAGGGTGATGAGGTTGAAAACCCCTTGTCTTAGTTATCTAGTGTTGCTATAACAGAAATACCACAAGTCGGTGGCTTTAACAAACAGAAACTTATTTTCTCACAGTTTAGGCAACTAGAAGTCTGAATTCAGAGCGCCAGCTCTAAGGGAAGGCTTTCTTTCTCTGTCCACTCTAGGGGAAGGTCCTTGTTTCTTCAGCTTCTATTCCTTGGTTCCATGGCGATCATGTGACCTGTATCTTCCCGTCTGTTTGTACTTTATCTGCTCTTTTATATCTCAGAAGAGATTGACTTAAGACTGTACACTAATACGGTCTCATTAACTTTACAAAGAAAACCCACTGCCAAATGGGATTATAACCACGGGTATAACCCTATAGGCCAGAGTAGAACTGCCCCATAGGATTTCCAAAGCAGCCTGCCACATCTTTCTGCCACAGAGCAGCTGGTGGATTTGAACCACCGACCTTACATTTAGCAGCTGAGTGCTTAATCACTATGTCACCGGGCCTCATTCAACCACAGGTATAGGGGTTAGGATTTACAACACTTACTTTGGGGGACACAATTCAATCCATAACGCCCCTGGTGTAACTTTATTCGTAACTGCCAAAAATCAGAAGCAACTAAGATGTCCTTTGACAGGTGAATGGGTAAACAAACTGTGGTACATCTGTACAATAGACTGTTACTCAGCAATAAAAAGAAATCAGCTATGAAAACACAAAGAGACAGGTAGGAATCTTACATGCACGTTGCTAAGGGACAGAAACCAGGCGCTTCTGAGTGGGTTTCAACCACCAACCTTTCAGCTAGTAGTCAAGTGCTTAACCGTTTGCACCACCCAGAGACTCCCTACTTGGTAGCTTAAAACAACAGAAATGTATTCTTTTAGGTTTGGAGGTCAGAAGTCCAAAATAAGTTTCACTGGGCTAAAATCAAGGTGCTCCTTCTGGAGGCTCTAGGGGAGAATCTATTTCCTTTTCAGTTGCGGACTGAATGTAAGAAATGCAGCTCTAACGAAAAACCAAACTTGTTGCCATCGGGTCCATTCTGACTCATAGTGACCCTATAGGACAGAGTACAACTGTCCCATAGGGTTTCCAAGGCTGTCATCTTTAGAGAAGCAGACTGCCACATCTTTCTCCCATGGAGCAGCTGGTGGGTTCGAAACCACTGACCTTTCAGTTAGCAGCCTAGCACTTAACTACCTAGAAAACCCTACGGGAAATATATAATATCACTCTTGAATACTGTGCTCCTCTAAATAATCATCTGGGTGAAAACAAACAGTAAACATTTTCCCTAGACCAAACATGAGAAGGTTAAGGGGGGATAGGAAAGCTAGATTAAGGGAAAGAGAACAACCAGAATGAAATAATGAGAATGCTGATATATTGTGAAATATGTAAACAATGTCACTGAACACTAATACATATAGAAATTGTTAAATGATAGGGATCACAACAGAGGGTCCTGGACAGAGCTGGAGAAAAATGCAGAACAAAATTCTAACTCACAAAAAAACACCAGACTTACTGGCCTGATAGAGACTGGAGAAACCCTGAGAGGATGGCCTTTGGACACCCTTTCAGCTCAGTAATGAAGTCACTTCCGAGGTCCACCGTTCAGCCAAAGATTAGACAGCCCCCAAAACAATACGCAACTAATGGGGCACTAACTAATAGGGAACCCCAACTAATAGGGAATAGCCCCCAACTAATAGGGAACCCCAGGTTGAGAAGGGATAGTGTTGATGTGTTGTGGGGTTGTTAACCATTGTCATAAAACAATATGTGTACTATTTAATAAGAAACTACTTGCTCTGTAAATCTTCATCTAAAGTACAATAAAATACAAGAAAGGATTAAATGAGAACCTAATTTGCTGTGTAAACTTTCACCAAAATCACAATACAATTAGGACATGGATCAACCACAAGGACACAGAGGGGATGGCCCCCACCCCTAATCATATTAAAAGGACAAAGCTAAAGGACTTGAAACAGATCTCAGAGGAGCCAAAGTCAGGTCTTCTGTCATCTCCTGTTCTCCTGGAGAAAATCTGGGAGGAGTTTTAGAAGCTGACTAGCCCCCCGCCAGCCTCCAACCTCAGGTAACAAACCCAGGCTCCCCACCTGCACAGCTTCCCTCGGTCCTTTGCCTCTAGGGCCTCCCTTCACGTTACCGTTTGGATCAGCAGCTCCAAGTCCCGGGCCTCAAACGTGTGCTGATTCTGAGGGTCTAGATGCTCAAACTGCTTCAGGAGGCTCAGGTGGTCCACCTGTACATCTGGACAAAGGGAAGAATCAAAACAAACAAAACAACTCATGGAAAGTTCTGTCTTTGAAAATCCCCATCTTGGGCCTGAAGTGCTCTAATGTAGGTCACAGAGGGTACTAGGGAAGTCCAGAGGGGGGCTTGACTGAGCTTAGGGCAATCAGGGAGGGCTGCCTGGAGGAGATTATGCCTTGACTGAGTTTAACACTTAAAACCAAAACCAGTGCAACCTTGTTGCCACTGAGTTGATTCCAACCCATAGCAACCCTACACGGCAGAGGAGTACTACCCCATAGGGTTTCCAAGGAGCCGCTGGTGGATTCGAACTGCCTACCCGTTGGTTAGCAGCTGAGCTCTTTTTTTAATTGTACTTTAGATGAAGGTTTACAGAACAAATAGTTTCTCATTAAACAGTCAGTACACATATCGTTTTATGACATTGGTTAACAACCCCATGATATGTCAACACTCCCCCTTCTCGACCTTGGAGGACCTTTTTTTTGGTGAAAATATACATAGCCAAAGTTACACCATTTCAACAGTTTCTATATGTACAATTCAGTGACATCAATTACATTCTTCCAGTTGTGCTGCTATTCTCACTATCCCTTTCCAAATTATTCCATCACCATTGTCTTCAACTCACTGCCCCCAAGGCTTCCGAACTTTTGAGTTGCTGTTGCCAATTTGATCTCACGTAATTTTTTTTTTTTTTGTACCTTAAATGAAGGTTTGCAGAACAAAAAGTTTCTCATTAAACAGTTAGTACACATACTGCCCTATGACAATGGTTAACAACCCCATGACATGTCAACACTGTCCCTTCTCAACCTTAGGTTCCCTATCACCAGCTTTCCTGTCCCCTTCTGCCTTCTAGTCCTCGTCCCTGGACTGCTGTGCCTCATTAGTCCCATTTTGTTTTATGAGGCTGTCCAGTCACCAGCTGAATGGTGAACTTAGGGAGTGACTTCACCACCGAGCTAAAAGGGTGTCCAGGGGCAATACTCTCAGGGTTTCTCTAGTCTGTCAGGCCAGTAAGTCTGGTGTTTTTTTTGTGAGTTAGAATCTTGTTCTACATTCTTTTCTAGCTCTGTCCAGGACCCTCTGTTGTGATCCCGGTCAGAGCAGTCAGTGGTGATAGCCGGGCACCATCTAGCTATACTGGACTCAGTCTGGTCAAGGCCGTGGTAGCTGGGGTCCATTAGTCCTTTGGACTAATCTTTTCCTTGTATCTTGTTCTCTTCATTCTCCCTTGCTCCCGAAGGGGTGAAACCAGTGGAGTATATTAGATGGCTACTCACAGGCTTTTAAGACCCCAGACGCTACTTACCAAGGTAGAATGTAGAACATTGTCTTTCTAAACTGTGTTATGCCAATTGAGCTAGATGTTCCCCGAGACCATGGTCCCCGCAGCCCTCTGCCCAGCTATTCAGTCCCTCAGGGAGTTTGGATGTGTCTATGGAGCTTCCATGACCTTTCCTTGTACAAGTTGTGCTGGCTTCCCCAGTATTGTGTACTGTGGCACCCTTCACCAAAGTTAACTTATCTAATGTCTATTTAGTTCCCCTCCCACCCCTCCCATCCCTGGTAACCAACAAAGATTGTTTCTTTTCATGTGTAAACATTTACATGAGTTTTTATAGTAGAGGTCTCATACAATATTTGTCCTTTTGTGATTGACTTATTTCACTCAGCATAATGTCCTCCAGTTTCATCCATGTTATGAGATTCTTCACAGATTCGTCATTGTTCTTTATCTTTGCATAATACTCCATTGTGTGTATGTACCATAGTTTGTTTATCCATTCATCTGTTGATTTCCATCTTTTTGCTATTGTGAACAGTGCTGCAATGAACATGGGTGTGCATCTGTCAATTCGTGTGACGGCTCTTATTTCTCTAGGATATACTCCTGAGAGTGGGATTGCATTCTTTAGTGCTTTTTTTCTGTGGTGTTGACATTTTCTTTGTTACTCTTACTCTTCTGTCCTGAGTTCCTTTTGTTTGTGGATTTTTTTTTTCATTTCTTCCGTTTTTGTAGGTTTTGTTTTTACTGAGACTTTATGTTTTCTTCTTTATTTTGATAAGTAGGTTTGTTAACTTTCTTTGTGGTTACCTTGGAATTTACCCTTATCTTCCTAGATTTGAACCAGTTTATTATTACTTGGTATCGCCTTGCCTTCCTCTCCATTAGAAGGTTCTATATCTACACTGTTTATTCTCTCTTTTATTATTCTGATGCTGTTGTCATTTACAGATTAACCTTTCTGGTTCCCTGTTGTAATTCTTTTGGTTTTGCATAATCCTTAAGAGTTCATTTCCTAGATTGGTTACCTGGCTAGTACAATCCTCTGTCCTATATTCAGCCTGTAGTCTGATGTTGTTTGTTCTCAGATTGAAGGACTCCCTTTAATAAGTCTTGTAAGTTTGGTTTGGTTTTTATATAGTCCCTTAATTTCTGTTTTTCTGGAAATGACCTAATTTCACCATCATATTTGAACGAGAGTTTTGCAGGATATATTATTCTTGGCTGGTGTCATGGATTGAGTTGTGTCTCCCAAAAATATCTGTCAGCTTGGCTGGGTTATGATTTCCAGTGTTGTATGACTGTATAATCTGATGTGATTTCCTTATGTGTTGTACATTCGATTACTATGATGAGATTATACGTGATCTCCTTATGTGTTGTAAATTCGGTCACTGATGAGGTTATACTGATGACATTGACAAGATTAGATAGTGTCTTAATGCAATCTCTTTTGAGATATCAAAGAGAGAGGCAAGCAGAGACACATGGGAGTCTCATACCATCAAGAAAGCAGCGCCGGGAGCAGAGCGCATCCTTTGGACCTGAGGTTCCTGTGCAGAGAAGCTCCCAGACCAAGGTAAGACTGATGTATCACAAGGACCTTTCTTCAGAGTTGACAGAGACAGAGCCTTCACCTGGAGCTGATACCCTGAATTTGGACTTGTAGCCTACTGGACTGTTAGAGAATAAACTTCTCTTTGTAAAGCCATCCACTAGTGGTATTTCTGTTAGAGAAGCAGTAGATGACTAAGACAGCTGGCAATTTTTTTCTTTCAAGGTTTTATATATGTCGTCTCATTGCCTTCTTGCCTGCATGGTTTCTGCCGAATAATCCAAGATTAGTCTTATTGTTTCTCCTCTGTATGTGACTTCTTGTTTTTCTTGAACTGCTCTCAGGATTCTTTGTCTGTCTTTGGTTTTATCAAGTGTGATTATGATATGCCCTGGTGATCTTCTTTTGGGGTCTATCTTATATGGGGTTCGTTGAGCTGCTTGGGTGGTCAGCTTTTCATCTTTCATGATATTGAGGAAGTTTTCTGTCAGCAATTCTTCAATGATCCTCTGTGTTTTCTGTATTCTCCCCCTGCTCTGGAATTCCAATCACTCGAAGATTTTTGCTTTTGATTGTATCCCACGTAATTCTCAGGGTTTCTTCATTTTTCTTTGTTCTTTTTTCTGAGTTTTCCTCAAACAGAGTTGTATCCAAGTGTTTGTCTTCGATTTCACTGACCCTATCTACCATAATTTCAAACCTGCTCCTCAGCCCTTCTATGACACTGTCCATTTCGGAAATCTTGTTTATCTTTTGGATTTCTAATTGTTGTTTCTGTATGATTTCTAGTTGTGAATTTATTTTAGCATTTTATTCCTGTATTATTTTCTTGAATTCTTCTGTTTTTTGTCCCTATTTTCCATAAATTTGTCTATTATTTCCCTCATTTTTGTCTGCTTTTTGCTTCAACTATTGGATAATTCTGAATATTAGGGATTTGAATTCCCTATTAGTTAGGTCTAGTGCCTTTTCTTTCACTGGAAGGTCATCTGGTGTTTTATTTTAGACGCCTACTGGAACCATCCTGTCCTGTTTTTGTAAATGTTTTGATATTGTCTGCTATCTTCGGGGCATTCAGTGGTTATTTTCCTCGTTCATTGATTGCAGATTTGTTGGTTTCATCCTGCTTTTTTGTTTTAATTGGTTATGTCTGAGAGACAGGCTGTCGTTCTTTGTTGTTTACTCGTCTGTGGGCATACTTTTCACCTCCTTCTCCAATGGGCAGGGTCAGTCACTCAGGTATGGTACAGCAGGGCAGGTCCAGCTGAAGGGGAGTTGCTGGGATGGGTTGTTTGTGGCACGTACCAGGGCTGACAGTGCGGACTAGGAATCAGTGCAGGGCAGGTTCCAGTAGGCCATGCCTGTGCTACTTGGGAGTGTGATGTTCCGCGCACAGTGAAGGTAGGCAGGATGGAGGGGGTAGATTGTGATGTGTGGAGCTAAGATAGGTATGGGAAACAGGAAAAAGAGGAGAGAGGAACAGGAGCCAAAAACATACACACAAACAGAAAAGACTACTAAGGGAGCTTGCTATTGGAGTGGAGAGATGAAAGACTAAGAAATAAGGAAAAACAAAAATAAAAAAAAAAGGGTAAAAGAAAAAAATGAATAAATTGAGAAACTGGAAACGAAGAAAGACAAAAAGGGAGTAAGAGAGAGAAGAAAACAAAACAAAGCAACAACAACAAAAAAAAAAAAAACCAAGAAAAAAGGAATGCCCCCAGGGATGTCCCTGTTCGTCTACACAGAGTAAGGGAGTAGCTTCCAAGCCGTGTGGTACTGCCCAGCTAGAAGGGCTTCCAAGCCAAGAAAATAAAAAGAAAACAAACAAACAAAACAGAACAAATCAGAGCAAACAAACAAAAAAGCGCCAGGGTTCCCACCAGCGTGGCAGCATGGGCTGGGAAGCAGTTTCACAGTCAAGTCGTGTTTCACAGCCTTTCAGGAAGAAGCAAAGATGGCACACGGAGCCAGGTATTTGTGAGAAAGGAGGGGGAGGTGTTGAGAGGTAAGAAAGCAATCTAAAGAAGTGGAAAAAAGCAACAGCAGCAGCCACCAAAATGCACTCAGGGAGCCAGCCAGTGTGGGCGGGTGGAATCCAAGTGACACCAGGGTGAAACTGGTGCTTCCCGGCCAAGAGACTGTGGCTGCAGGAAGCAGAGGAGGCTAAGTAGGGGTGAAGAAGGGTGTGGGGTGGGAAAGCCTATATCGCTGGTTACCGGTTGTTCTGTCTCCTGCTAGAAGCTCCATGAAGCTGCTCTCTCATATCCCGTGTTTACTGATCTCTGATAGGAGTCCAAGATGGCGGATCCGTGCTGCAGTAGCTGATAGGGGACCTCTGCATGTACCTTTCCTCACTCTCTGTTCTTGGTCAGTTTCTTATTCCATTTGGAGGTTGGCTGAGTTCTTTATCTCTTCATTTGATGCTTAGGGTTTCACGATTGACGTGTGACTCTATTTGACTTAGTTTTTCTGATCTTTGCTGTGAAGGGATGGTGTGGTGCTTCTGAGAATAGCACCATGTTCAGCAGCTGAGCTCTTAACCACTGCATCACCAGGGTTCCAAATTAAAATAACCACAATTGTAAAACCCAGTTGCTGTTGAGTCAATGTGTGTGTCAGAGTAGAACTGTGCTCAATAGGGTTTTCAATGGCTAATTTTTTGGAAGTAGATTGCCAGGTCTTTCTTCCAAGGTGACTCTAGGTGGCCTTGAACTTCCAACCTTTTGGTTAGCCACTGAGTGTACTAACCATTTGAACCACCCAGGGATTCCATAATAATAACTAACATGTATTGAGTGTTAGAAAGGAGTCCTCGTGGTGTGATGGTAAAGTGCTCAGCTGCTAACCAAAAGCTCAGTGGTTTGAACCCACCAGCAGTTTCACAGGGGTAAAAGACTTGCTGATCTGCTCCCATAAAGATTACAGCTTAGGAAACCCTATGGGGGCAGTTCTACTCTGTAACACATGGGGTTGCTGTGAGTAGAAAATTGACTCGAAGGCACACAACAATGTACCTATGGAATGTCTCTGGGTGATGCAAATGGTTAAGCACTCAACCACTAGCTGAAAGGTTGGTGATTCACACCCACACAGATGTGCCTGGGAAGACAGGCCAGGCAATCTGCTTCCGAAAGGTCACAGCTTTGAAAACCTATGGAGTAGTTCTGCTCTGCATATGTCGGGTTGCCATGAGTTGACTGGGCAACTAACAACATCTGTGAATGTAATCCTATTTGGGAATAGTGTTTTCTTTGTTATGTTAATGAGACCATATCAGTGTACCTAGGGTGTGTCTTAAACCTGATCATTTTTGAAACATAAAAAGACTAAATTAGACACAGAAAGAAGCAAGCACAAGTGGGGGAAAGATGACATGTGGAGATCTCCAAGGAACCGAGGAAGAGAAGCTGAAAGAGACAAGGACCTTCCCCCCAGAGCCGACAGAGTGAGAGCCTTCCCCTAAAGCAGGCACCTGAATTCGGACTTCTAGCCTCCTGAACTGTGAGAAAATGAAGTTCTGTTCTGTTCATTAAAACCACCCACCTGTATTCCCATTACAGCAGCTCTTGGTAACTAAAATACACAGCTTGTGTGAATATCACAGTTCATTAATTCACGCATACTCTCTACACGACCCGTGAACAGTATAAACCACATGGTGATGAAATACACCCTCCAATCACCCAGTCCAGAGACACAGAGAACAGGCAACCAACGGATAGACACACACCCCACGGAGGGCTCAGACAAATAGAGGCTCCTTCCGGGAGGATGGGCAGGGCTGGCCTCTCTGAGCTGAGTCAGTAGCTGGGAGGGTGTCAGTCATGCAAAGAGCCCCGAGCAAGGATGCCCTGGCCTAGGGAAGTGCAGGGGCAAAGATCCCCAGGTGGGAGAGACGTGATGAGCTCCAGAAATTAGAAAAAAATGCTGATGCAGATGGGCACATGCAGACAAACACACAAGGAGAAAAGGCAGGGAGGGAGCGGCTGGGTCAGGCAGGCCTCCCAGCAGCCTTGAGCAATGTGGACTTGATCCCCAGGGCGCTGGGGAGCCATGGGTGGCAGGTGTTATGGGTTGAATTGTGTCCTCCAAAGAAATATGTTGAAGTCCTAACCTCGGTACCTGTGAATGTGATCTTGTCTGGAAAGTGGTTCTTTGAAGATATTATCAGTTATTAAAATAAGGTCATACTCCAGAAGAACTAGATGGTGCCCGGCTACCACCAATGACCGCCCTGACAGGGAACACAACAGAGAGTCCCAGATGAAGCATGAGAAAGGTGGGGTGCAGAACTCAAATTCTAGTAAGAAGACCAGACTTAATAGTCTGACTGAAACTGGAGGAACCCTGGAAAGCATGGCCCCTGGATTCTCTATCAGCCCAGAACTAAAACAATTTCCAAGGCCAACTCTGCAGACAGGAATTGGACTGGACTGTGGGATATAAAGTGATACTCGTGAGGAGTGTGCCTCTTAGCTCAAGTAGATACAAGAGACTAAACGGGCAGCTTCTGTCCGGAGGTGAGATAGGAAGGCAGACAGGGTTAGGAGCTGGTTGAATGGACATGGGGAATCAGGGGTGGTAAGGAGGAGTGTGTTGTCACAGTATGGGGAGAGCAATTAGAGTCACATAACAATGTACGTATAAATTTTTGTATGGGAAAAAAATCTAAAAAATTAATTAAAGAAAAAATAAGGTCATATTAGAGTACTTGTTGGGTGCCACTGAGTTGATTTCCGACTCATAGCTACCCCATGTGACAGAGTAGAACTGCCCTATAGGATTTTCTAGGCTGTAATCTTCATGGGAAGGAGTCCTGGTGGCACACTGGTTAAAGTGGTTCGCTGCTAACCGAAAGGTCAGCAGTTTGAACCCACCAGCCGCTCCGTAGGAGGAAGATATGGCAGTCTGCTTCCACAAAGATTTAGTCTTGGAAACCCTGTTGGGCAGTTCTACTTTGTCCTGTAGGGTCACTATGAGTCAGAATCAACTTGATGGCAGTAAGTTTGGGGGTTTTTTTGGAATCTTTATAGGAGCAGATCGCCAGATCTTTCTCCCATGGAGCAGCCAGTGAGTTTGAACCTCCAACCTTTCAGTTAGCAGCTGAGTGCTTAACCACTGCTCTACCAGGATTCCTTTACTGGAGTAGGGTGGGCCCTAATCCAATCTGATAGGTGTCCTTGTAAAAAAGAAGAGACACAGAGACACAGAAGAAGGACAGCCATGTGAAGATGGTGGTGGACTGGGGTGATGCAGCTACAAGCCAAGGAACGCCAAGGTCTGCCGACTGTCACCAGAAGCTAGAAAGAGACAAGGAAGAATCTTCTCCTAGAGCCTTCAGCGAGAGCACAGCCCTGCTGACATCTTGATTTCAGAGTTCTGGCCTCTAGAACTGAGACAACACATTTCTGTTCTGATAAGCCACTCACTTTGTGGTACCTTGTTACGACAGACCTAGGCAACTAGTATGGGTAGGTTTGGGGCAGAGGAGGGACAGGACCTGAGACGGGTGTTATGGTCAACATTTGTTGGTTTTCTGAGTGATCAGACTATAGAATTATACTCTCAGAGAAAAATGCTAGGAAATTAGAATCACTTCTAGTGGGAGAAATAAAAAATAAGCAAGTAAAAATGCAGTATAATGTTAGTAGTCACCTGTGCTAGAAAGCAAACTCAAGCTGTCTTCCACACATATTTTGCTGTTGTCATTAGCTGCCGCCGTTGAGTTGGCCCCCAACTCTTGGTGACCCCACACACAACAGAATGAAACACTGTCTGGTCCTGCACCATCCCCAAGATTCGTTGTGGATCAGACCACTGTAATGCATAGGGTTTTCATTGGCCGGTTTTTTGGAAGCAGATCACCTGGGCTTTCTTCCTAGTCCATCTTAGTCTGTCTGGAAGCTCCACTGAAACCTGTTCAGCGTCAACAACATGCAAGCCTCCACTAACAGATGGGTGGTGGCTGCACATGAGGTGGACTGGCCAGGAACTGAACCCAGGTCTCCCGCATAGAAGGTGAGCATTCTACCACTGAGCCACCAATGTCCTCCATGCACATTTTATAAGAGAAGAAAATGAGGTCCCAGGAGGCCCCACTCGCCACCCTCAAAACTACTTGGAGGCTCAGGAGCCAAGACTGCCTCACTCCACCTGGCCCCACCATGCTCACTGGGCTCCTGCTCAGCATCCATCTTGGCCTTGAGCAGCATCCGCAGCCGTGACACCTCCTGCCGCTTGAGCTCATCCAGCTTGGTGCGGACATGGTGGCTTACAAAGTCCAGTTCCCGGCTCAGCTTCCCGCTCTGCCCAGAGAGAGAGGAGATACTGGTCAGGCTGGGGGCCGGGGAAAGAGCATGCTAGGCGGCCTCACACTGGCTCTGTCCTTTCTGGAAACTTCTGCAAGCTTGCTGATACCCAGGAGGTCTGACCCCCACCCCCACCCCGGCTCATGGCCAAACATGACTCCCCAGGGCAGGGTCCCAGACCCTCAGCCTGGTGTTGAAGGGCCAGGGTGGTCTGATGACCAAGTTGGTACTTCTTAGTAACACCCCGTGTAGTGAAATGTCTCCTCAGGGCGGAAGTCCTGGACTCTAGGTTCAAATCGCAGCACCGGCATCACCAGCATCATTAGCATCACACCCTTTCCCTGCTCTGGACCTCAAAAGGGACTGGCATTTATTGCAGGCTTAGGATGCACCAGGCCACGGACTTGAAGAGGACATTATCGCTAATTCATACAACAGCCCCTTAAGAGAGAAAATTATATTGGGCTTCTCATTTTCATGACATGGAAACCAGGCACAGTGAGGTGTGGCCACTTGCCCAAGATTAGAACCCAGCAATGAGCCACTACAGAACCTGCCTGCTTAACTGTCCACTGTTTCTGATGTCACTTAGCAGGTGTGTGACCTTGGGCGAGTGAGGCACCTCCAGACAAGCTCCCAGACCTCAGTTTCTCCAGTTGAGAAGTGGGAGGGGCTAGACTCATGGGTCTGTAGTTTTCTCCCGGGACTGGGCTTGGTAGAGCCCTGGGACCGCCCTGAGTGGTGTAGAGGGGAAGCCTACTGGAGTCCTGGGGCAAGACTGGTGATTAGGGGTGGGCCTAGAAGAGAAGGGTGGAGCCTGGAGCACCAGAGGGTGGAGCACAAGACAATGTGGGATTGGGTTTGTAGAGCTCAGGGATAGAGCCTGGGGTGGGGGGTGCCTGCCTTGAGTACACAGGGGTGGGCCTGGAGCACTGGAGGGTGGTAATCATCTGGGCAGGGCCTGGAGAGCTGGAGGGTGGGGCTTAGTTGCCACATGGACCTAGATGGTGGAGAGAACCCAGGAATGCAGGGAGGTTTCAGCGAGTAGTGAGGAACCTCCCGACCAGCTCCCAGCCTCTAGGGGCCTCTCCTAGGCTGAGGTGTTTGGAGAACGAGGCAGCAGGTTGAGTGGCTCCTCCAGGCAGGGCATTCGGGCGTGTGAGACATTCCAAAGTGCTGCCTAATGGGGTTGGGGAAGGCAGAGAGCAGACACCTAGTTCAGGCCCAGCCCTGTTTACTCACGAGGGATTCCCTGGGCCATTTCTGAGGAGCAGCTGCCTGGGGTCTGCCTGTTGGGTAGGGAGTGGGCGGAGGTGCTGGGGCTAGGGAAGGCTCTGGGCTCAGCCAGTCCTGGAGTGCGACCCCGGGGCCACAAGAAGGGCAAACACTGCTACCAGGGTCTCAGGGTCCTCCTCTGTAAGATGGGGATCATCCTAGCCTGTTGGGAACTTAACATTGGCATTGGCAGTAACAGGAGTGAGAACACTCTATTTTGAATTCTTCCTGGTAGAAGGCACTGGTTTAAGGCACATCATGGATTGAATTGTGTCCCCCCAAAATATGTGTCAACTTGGTTAGGCCATGATTCCCCGTATTATATGGTTGTCCTCCTTTCTGTGATTGTAATTTTATGTTAAGGAGGATTAGGGTGGAATTGTAACACCCTTACCCAGGTCACATCCCTGATTCAATGTAAAGGGAGTTTCCCTGGCATGTGGCCTGCACCACCTTTTATCTTTCAAGAGATAAAAAAAGAAAGGGAAGAGAGCAGAGAATCGGGGACCTCATACCACCAAGAAAGCAGTGCTGGGAGCAGAGCGTGTCCTTCGGACCCAGGGTCCCTGCGTGGAGAAGCTCCTAGTCCAGGGTAAGATTGATTAGAAGGCCCACGGAGACAGAAAGCCTTCCCCTGGGGCTGATGCCCTGAATTTGGACTTTTAGCTTACTTTACTGTGAGGAAATAAACTTCTCTTTGTTAAAGCCATCCACTTGTGGTATTTCTGTTATAGCAGCACTAGATGACTAAGACAAAGCACTTAGATGAAGCAACACTCACATAGCACTTAACTAAAGACTGCTACTATCTTTACACATTGTAACTCGGGTAATCAGAGCCTGAGTCCTACAACACAGGTAGTATTACTACCTCCATTTTACAAATGGGGAAACCAAGGCATGGAAAGGTGAAGTCAACTGCCCCAGGTCACACAGCTGCCAAGTGGCAGAGCCTAGTGAGACTGGACTGTTCAACTCCATGCTTAACCACATCCTGTGTGCCCCAAATCCCTTCCTGGCTGTGTGACCCCCAAGAAGTGACTTCTTCTCCCCCAGATCTCTTCTATGATGTAGAAAATGGGCAGGGCTGAACACATGCAGCCCCTTTGGGGAACCTGACCTTTCTTAGCCTCTGTCCTCCAGCATGCATCCTCTCCCCCCAATCCCCCCACCACCCCACCGCACCTTGATGTCCTCGGCGTTGGCAGCCTGCAGCTTCTCACGGAAGTGCCCATCTGTTTCCAGCACATTGATGACCTCTTGGAGGTACCGGTGGTAATACAGGCCTGTGTCCTAAAGTGACAAGGATGGACATAGCAGCCCCAGTCCCCACCCCCTCTCTGGTTCCTTTCCTAAGCAGAGTCGTGGTCCTGTTCCCATAGATGGCAGCTGAGGCACCCAGGGTCCTGGACAAAGTCTCTGGAGCCAGAGACCTTGGTTCAAAGCCCCACCCTGCTGTATAACCTCAGGCAGGTTGCCTAACCCTCTGGACCACAGCTTTCACCTGCCTTCTTCTCAGGTGTGTAGAAGAGATAAAATGAAAATCACATGGGTAAATGCCTAGACCAACACCTCCCACAGACAGGGTGCTTAAAGAGTGAACACAAACCAAAACCATTGCTGTTGAGTCAGATCCAACTCATGGCGACCCCGTGTGTTACAGAGTAAAACTGCTCCGTAGGGTTTTCTTGGCTGTGATCTTTATGGAAGCAGCTCACCAGGTCTTTCTTCCACAGAGCTGCTAGGTGGGTTCAAACCCGCAACCTTTCGGTTAGCAGTTGAGGGCTTAACCATTGCACCACCAGGACAGCCACTCGTTAGAAATTCCATGAGGCAGTTCTACTCTGTCCTATAGGGTCGCTGTGAGTTGGAATTGACTTGATGGCCAGGAGTTTGGTTGTGGATTTTTAGAGTGAGGTTAATAAGGGTACCACCTCATAGGGTTGCTGTGAGGATTAGATGAGTTAAAAAAAAAATGAACAAAACAAACCCATTGCCAGCAGGTTGATTCCGACTCATAGCAACCCTATCGGACAGAGTAGAACCGCCCCATAGGGTTTCCAAGGCTGTAATCTTTACGGAAGCAGACTGCCACATCTTTCTCCTCCAGAGCAGCTAGTGCATTCAAACCGCTGACCTTTTCGTTAGCAGCCAAACACTTAACCACTGTGCTACCAGGGCTCCAAATGAGTTAATGTATTTAAATATTTAATACAGTGCCTGGTACCTAGTTAAGCCAAAAACCACACTGGTTGCCTTCTAGCTGATTCTGTCTCATGGTGATCCCATGTGTTTCAGAATAGAACTGTACTCCAGAGGATTTTCATGGCTGTGACCTTTCTAAAGTAGATCACCAGACCTTTCCTCCAAGACACTTCTGGGTGGATTTGAACTTCCAACCTCATCGTTAGCAACCAAGTGCTTAATGTTTGCACCACCCAGGGACTCCAGGAACGGTCGATATTGTTACTGTTGCTGTTTATAATCTTTTATTGCTTTCTATAAGGAACTCAGCTGCTAACCGAAAGGTTAGCGGTTTGAACCCACCAGCTGCTCTTCGGGAGAAAGATGTGGCAGTCTGCTTCTATAAAGATTACAGCCTTGGAAACCTTATGCGGCAGTTCTACTCTGTCCTATAGGGTCACTATGTGTCGGAATCAACTCGATGGCAACGGGTTTATTGCTTTCTACAAGGAGCCCTGGTGGTGCAACAGTCAAGGGCTCGGCTGCTAACTGAAAGGTCACCAGTTGGAACCCACCTGGTAGCTCTTCGCCACCTAGTGGCTATCTGTTCCTGTAAAAAAAAAAAAAAAAAAACCCTATGGGGCAGTTCTACTCTGTCAGATGTGGTCTATATGAGTCAAAAGTCGACTCAAAGGCACCCAACAACAATACTGTTTTCTGTTGGCTTTAGAATAAAGAATAAATTCTCTACCATGGCCCACAAGGCCCAGCATAATTTGGCCCCATTCCTTCTCTGAACACATCTTCTATCACTTTCCCTCTTGCTCTTTCTGCTCCAGCCACACTGGCCTCCTTGAAGTCCCTCTGCTCACTATGCTTTCTCCTACACTGTCTTTGCCCAGGCTGTTCTCTTTACCTAGAATGCTCTTCACTCCACTTCCTCTACCTCCGTCCGTACTTTTGACTTAATATCTTCTCCTCCCTCACCCCCGCCACTTCAGATCTCAGCTCAAGCATCCCTTCTTCCCTGACTATCACCCCTGGTATCCATTCTCACAGAGTCCTGCCCTCTGTCTTCCATCTCCCAGTGAGCCAGGCTGATCTGTAATGGCATACAGCTTGCACATGGCTGTATCCTAGAGACTAGCATCGTGCCTGGCTCATAGCATATGCTCAAGAAATGTGTGGAATGAATGAAGGAAAAGGGACCCAAGGTTGCCCTTTGATGTATGCAAGGTTTTCACAGTGCAGAGACCTAACTCATTAGGTGGGGATCTGCCTTATGTGATCTGCTATACATGACCTAAGAAGCCCTGGTAGGGCAATGATTAAATGCTTGGCTGCTAACCAAAAGGTTGGTGGTTTGAACCCACCAGCTGCTCCTCAGGAGAAAGATGTGGCAGTCCACTTCTGTAAAGATTACAGCCTAAGAAACTCTATGGGGCAGTTTCACTCTGTCCTATGGGGTCATTATGAGTCAGAATCAACTCCACCGCACACAACAACATAAATGATCTGCCCATCCCAAGAAGGAGCTGTCGGAAGATTCGGACCACAAATTGGGATAATGTATCATTAAATCCCAACTCCCCTGAGATGAAAACTACACAGGGTTCGATAAACATGTGTTGGCATTAATAAATGAACAGTTCATGTGTGCTTTCATAACCTAAAACTACAACTCCCATGAGTTCATTGGTTAAAACCGCCTCCAGCTACCCAACATTGCCTGCCTACGGTGCTTCTGGGAACTGTAGTTCTTTTCCATATTCTTTCTAGAGTGAGGAAAACATAAAAGATTGGGGAGGTTTAGGCGGATGATACAGATTTTCCAATTAAAATCTGACCTGAATTTCCACATCTCAGAAGTCCACTCCCTAACAGTCCGGGACTTGGAACTCTGTCTCCTCCCCAGTTTTCCACCATGTCAAACTCCCGGGACGACAAAGAATGGCAGGCAAAGTACAAGCTGCATCAGTCCCTGGGGCCAAAAAGTCACCGGAGTATCCCCCCTGGGGCCACGGCGTTCGCGGGAATTGTAGGACCACGGCAAACACCTGGCTGGAGAGCAGGGCAGGGCCACTCACGGGGCTCTCGGTCGCGGGGCTCTCCTCTTTCTTGGGCGCCCCCCGCTCCAGGGGCACGGTCAGAACAGTGCGCAGCAGCAGTAGCAGCGACGGCAGGAGGAGGAGGGCAGCGCGTAGCCCAACGGGAGGCATGGCAGCGTGGTCTGTGGAGGTCGGGGGTGGACAACGTCTATCCCAAGCCTCCTCCTTCCCAAGACCCAGGAATCTGAACCCCTAGCGCCGCCCCCTACCCATCCAAAAGTCAAGGCTCAAACCGTCTAGTACTCCTGTACCCAAGATTCCAGGCCCCCAGCCTTTCCTTCCTCCGACCCAGGAGTCTAGGCTCTCAGCCCCCTTATTCCTCAGACCCAGGAATCCTGTCCCCCAGACCCTGGAATCCAAGACCGCCGCCCCCACCTCCCCCAGACCCAAGAGTCCAAGCACCCAACCTCCTCTTTTCCCAGAAGTTCTGGCACCCAGCTCATCCTCCCCTGGCACCCACTTTTCCAGCACTCTGGCCCCTCAGCCTCCCCCCTCCCTACGACCCAGGAGTCTCGAAGCGCCGACGCCTCACCTCTCCTGCACTACAGTGGCAGTATTCCCGGATAAGGACCTCCGGTGCGTTTTTGGTGACTTCCTCTCTAGGCCCCGCCCACAGGATTTGATTGGTCCACGCTGGAGATCGGCTTCGGGCCCGTTCCTCTACTTCCAGCGGCCCCGCCCTTCGCCGAAGTCGCTCGCCTGTTCTCGAAAACTTCACCTCCTCTTTCTCGGAAGCCCAGACTCTCTGACGCCACATTTCCTTCCTTTTAAGCAGAAGGAGAGCGGAGACTCTTGAACTACAACTCCCTGCTGGCCGCGAGAAAATGAGTCTACCTCGGCGGACATCTTGGCCCCATTGCCTTATGGGAGTTGTAGTTTTCCCATTCATTTTTGCCGCAGGTAAAGGCTGCACGTTAGAGCTCCTTAGCCATTGTACAGTCCACTTTATAAGTTTCTCCAGGTGCATAGCGAGACTGCGATGGGGCCTTTCTCTGGTCCCTTTAAGGAACACCTGCATGCCATTCCAATTCGGAACCCCCGGAGCAAGGTTGCTGGGCTGCAGCGGTGGTCGGGGGTCATTTCTTTGTTGGAAGTGGAGTGAGGGGGCCAGGAGGTAGCGGACCAGGGCAGATCCCAGTGAGAATCCCCCCTCCCTCTGAACCCTGTTTTCTTTATCTGCCTACTTCCCCTAGACCCAGAGATTAGGTCCCCAGTTCCCAAAGACAGGGTCAGGTTGTTTCGAGACTGGCCACAGAGGCGATTCAGTGAGGCGTGAATGTGAGTGGCTGCTCCGCACAAGGGGAGGAGAGGGAGTCTCCAGGATCCCAGAGAGGTGGGCGCTGAGTTCTGGGGACACTAGGGGCCAGGTGTTTGGGGCCCAGAGGCCTGAGTTCTGGTGCTTGGGTCTAAAAGAGTCAGGGACTGGACTACAGGCCGGGAGAGAGTTAGGTACTTGGAGCAGGAACTGGGCTCCTGGGTCCCTGATAGTGATAAAAGCTGGGACCAGGCCTCTGGGTCCCTAACAGGAGAGGATGCTGGGTCAAGGAGGAGGAGCCCTGGTGGTTCAGCAGTTAAGCACTTGGCTGCTAACAGAAAGGTCAGCAGTTCAAACCCACCAGTTCCTCTGTGGGAGAAAGATGTGGCAGTTGGCGTCCGTAAAGATTACAACCTTGAAAACCCCATAGGGCAGTTCTACTCTGTCCTGATAGGGTCGCTATGAGTTGGAGTCTACTCGACAGCATCGGGGTTCTGGTTCCAGGAGAAGATCTAAGTCTGAGGTTCAGATGTTGGAAAGCAGAGTCCACGGGGATGTTGGGTCTGGGTTCTGACTAGTTCTTGCTTCTCCAGAATGTCTCAGGAGAATGACACATGGAAGAAAGAGTGAGTAGGAAAATGGGGTTGTGGGGGAGGAAGAACTAAGCTCTTGTCTCATAACTGTGTTTGCAATGTTCAGTACCATCAGGCTTGCAGGAAGGGGTTGGGGGCTGGGGCTCCTGGGTCTGAGGGAGGGAGCTGGGGCCCCAAACTCTTGGATCTGAGGGAGGTGGGGGATGGGGGCCTGAACTCCTGAGTCCTGAGAACAGGATCCCTGACTCCTGGATTCTAGATGGGCCAGTGCTGGGAGAAAGAGCTTCAGAAACTGGTAGAGCAGATCCCATACCTTCTGTGACCTCACAGGTGTTCAGAACCCCAAGTTGAGCATGGGGAAGGAGGGGAGGGAGGGGCCCTTGGGCAACTGGGGATGTCCTGCTTGCATCTCCCTCAGGGCCCTGGTGGATGAGCTCGCTGCCATGAGGCTGCAGAAGCTGGAGCAGCAGGTACTATGCCCCAGGAATCAGCCACCCCACTTCTATCTTCCTTACCTCCACAGGATCCCCATTCTCAGGACTTGCTCTGGGGCTCCAGGTCCTCAGTGGCTCTCTCTGAGCCTCAGGTTCTCCTATTGGGAAATGGGAATTTGGGAGCCTAAGCAAACCCTGGTGATGAGCCTCCAAAATTTTAAAGAACAAGGGTTTCTTAGCCCATGGGAGAGAAGGGGGTGGTGCCTGGACTCCTGGGTCTGAGGAAAGAGAGAACTGGGCAGCAGACTCCTGGGTCTGAGACCAGGGGACAAAGAGGTCCACGGACCCTCCCACCGATGCAGGCCTCCTCTTGCCCCAGGCCCCACCTCACCACTGTCTTCTCCTTGGGCTCCTGGCCCCAATGCTCCCCCCCCCGCCCCTGCAGCGGCGGCTGTTTGAGAAGAAGCAGCGACGGAAGCGCCAAGAGCCACTCATGGTTCATGCCAACCCTGATGCTTCTCTGCGGTCTCGGCGACCATGGCGACGGGAGGAGCGCCTGGGAAGTGACAGCGGTGAGAAAAAGCTCCTAGGGTCCCACAAGCGGCGTTGGTCTGGAGGGAGGGATCTGGAAAGCCTAGCGGCGCAGTCGGAGAGAGTCCTGGCCTGCCTACTGTAGTTCAAAGGGCGTGGCCGGCCGGTACTCTAAGTGGGGTCAAAACCAAACCCATTGGGGTCGCGCTTTGGAGGCGATTCCAACTCACAGGAGCAGCTGGGAGATTCCAACCGTTGACCTTTTGGTTAGCAGCCGAGCTCCTAATCACTGCACCACCAGAACTCCCGACCAGGCCTCAAAACCAAAGAGCAAACCCTTTGTCGTCGAGTCGGTTCAGACTCACAGCCACCCTATAAGACAGAGTAGAACTGCCCCATAGAGTTTCCAAAGAGCGCCTGGTGGATTCGACCTTTTCGTTAAGTAGCCGTAGCACTTAACCACTACATCACCAGGGTTTCCGACCAGGGCTCAAGAAGAGCCTAATTGCAGGCCCTGAAGAGGCGTTAAGAGTAGGACGAGTTAAAGACTGGGGGCGGGGCCACGAGATTGCGGGGGCGGGGGACGATGAGCTGAAGGGTGAGGGCTCTAGAGAATCTGGGAACTGGGCTAGGTAGAGCTGGGGGGCGGAGCCTAGGAGAGCCGAGGGACTGCCTCGAGGAAAGAGTGCGTGGCCTGAAAGGGTGTGGGGACGCAGTTTGGAAGAGCCTGAGCGCAGTACACCCGCAGAGCCTGGGAAGTGGGGTCTGGGTGATTTAGAGTAGGGGTCCTGAAGAGATTAAGCGAAACGGCCACGCGATTGTTGATGAATCTAGCCCGCAACAACTTAGCTGCGAGACTGTGCTTATTTGAGCCTTAGGATGCAATTTGAGGACTGAGTGGATCTTGGAGGGGGGTCTTGGGTGGTGAGTGAATTCCGGGACGACGTCTGGAAGTCCGGGGGCTCTGGTGGCAGCAGTGGTTAAGAGCCTGGCTGCTAACCAAAAGAGCGGCCAGCCGCTCCTTGCCCCCCATAGGGCAGTTCTACTCTGTTCTGTAGGGTCGCTAAGAGTCGGAATCCAGTCCATGGCTTTTTGTTTGTTTGTTTGTTTGTTTTGTCTGGAAGCCCAGTTAGAGGGCAGATCTTCTTCGCTGAGGAACGGAATTTGTAGATGGTTTTAATGGGCATCGTCTCACCTTCTCCCAGGCCCTGGGAACCCTTTCCTCCTGGAAAACGTTCCAGAGGCACATCTGCGCAATGCCTTCAGCACTGTGAGCTGCGGTGGAGATGGCAGTGGGGAGCGCCGTCCTCTAGAGTTCCCGACAGAAGCGGGTAACCTGCAGCCCTTGGATCGCCCCAGAACTCCCCTCCCACTGGAACCCAGGAGTCTGGGAACTCAGTGCCTGTTCTCCCAGGGACTCGGGAATCCAGGCTCCCGCCCTCTTCCCCCTCAGGACTCAAACGCAGTTGGGACACTGTTACATCTTCCCTCGGTACCTAGGTTTCTGGCTCCCAGACCTCTCCTCCCTCACACCCAGGCATCTAGGCCCTGAAGCTCCTCGTCTCCCATGCCCAGGAATCTGAGCCTCCAGCCCCTTCCTCACCCAGTACTCAGGAAACCCTGTCTCTACTCCCCCTTCTTATCCCGGCGTCCAGACAGTTCAGATCCAGATTTGGAGGAAGTCTCCGTGGAGAACGTTCCCGCCTCTCCCCCTCCTTATAAAGAGCCTCCAGGGACTCTACAACGACGCAGAGGTTGGCCAGCCTGCCAACGACCTGGTAATTTGGGGGACATTCGGGGTGAAATCTGACCGCCCCTTCGTGCATGCCTCAAATCCCCACCCCCTATATGACATCCCCCTCCTTTTTGGGTAACAGTTTTACTGAGATATAATTCACATATCATGAATTCACCCAATTCAGTGGGTTTTAGTATGAAGGTCCGTGGATGGTGCAAATGGTTTGCACTTGGCTGGTAACCAAGTGCTGGTAAGCAAGTGATTGTTGGTTTGAACCCACCCAGTGGCACTCTGGAAGAAACTGGCCTGGGGATCTGCTTCTGTGAAGATTATAGCCAAGAAAACCCTATGGAGCAGTTCTACTCTGCAACACGTGGAGTCTCCTAAGTCACAAACCAACAACAAAAACAAAATCACCAACAATGGCTTTTAGTATATTCACAGAGTTGTGCAGCCACCACCACAATCAAGTCTAGAATATTTTCATCAACCCCAAAAGAAATCCTATACCCTTTAGCAGTCACCCCTCCATTTTCCCCGGTCTCGATAGATTCTGTCTCTATAGAATTGCCTATTGTGGACATTTCATATAAATGGAATCATACCGTATGTGAATTTTTGTGACTGGCCTCAATAAACTTTCAAGGCCAATAGACACTTGCAGTACAATAGATGTTCAAAATGTGCATAAGTGAGTTAACCCAAAGTGGATACACCTGTGTAAGCACTACCCAGGTCAAGAAACAGAACATAGCCAGTATCCCCAAGATCCCCCTGTGGCCTCTCTCACAGTCACTCCCTTCATCCTACCCAAAGGCGACCTCTCTCCTGACTTCTTTCACTGAGCATGTTTTGAAGGGTCATTCATGTTGCAGCATGTATTCTTGCTTCATTCCTGTTTATTGACTAATTATACTCTATTTAGCAACATTGCCTTTTATTCTCTTGGCATGGCCAACTGTTTCAATGACAGGATTCTTAATTATCATCTCAAACTCTATCCCCGTTTCCCTTAGACTTAGTTCCCATTTGGGACCAAGGAAAGGGAGGAATCGAACTCCTCCCTGTCCTCAGAGACTCCTCACTGCAGGAGACACCCAACACATGGGGAAAGAGGAGAATCTGCCAGGGGAGGGCAATCAGTAGGGGCTGGGAACCCAGGAGTTCAGGCCTTCTCCAGCTAGCACTAGTGACCCTGTCCTCCATTCTGAGACTCTAACACCCTGAGCTTGTTGTTAGGTGCCATCCCATTGGTTGTGACAAATAGCGACCCTACGTGCAACAGAATGAAACACTGTCCAGTCCTGCACCATCCTCACTGTTGTTATGCTTGAGCCCACTGTTGCAGCCACTGTGTCAATCCATCTTCTTGAAGGTTTTCCTCCTTTTCACTGACCCTCTACTTTACCAAGCATGATGTCCTTCTCTAGGGAGTGGTCCCTCCTGATAACATGTCCAAAGTATGTGAGACGAAGTCTCGCCATCCTTGCTTTTAAAGAGCGTTCTGGCTGTACTTCTTCCAAGACAGATTTGTTTGTTCTTTCGGCAGTCCATGGCATATTAAATATTCTTCGCCAACGCCATAATTCAAACGCATCACTTCTTTTTTTAAAAATTAATTTTATTATTTTTTAATTGTGCTTTAAGTGAAAGTTTACAGCTCAAGTTAGTTTCTCATACAAAAATTTATAGACACATTGTTAATGTGATCCTAGTTGCTCTCTCTATAATGGGACAGCACACTCCTCCTTTCCATGCTGGATTTCCCGTGTCCATTCAGCCAGCTCCTGTCCCTTCTAATCTCGCTTCTGGACAGGAGCTACCCTTTAGTCTCGTGTATCTACTTGAACTACGAAGCACACTCTTCATGAGTATCATTTTATGTCTTATAGTCCAGTCTCATCTTTGTCTGAAGAGCTGGCTTTGGGAATGGTTTTAGTTCTGGGTTAACAGAGAGTCTGGGGGCCATGTCTTCCAGGGGGCATCAATTTGTCTTCGGTCTTCCTTATTCATTGTCCAGCTTTCACATGCATGTGAGGTAAGTGAAAACACCATGGCTTAAAGTCCACCTTAGTCCTCAAAGTGACATCTTTCCTTTTTAACACTTTAAAGAGGTCTTTTGCATCAGATTTCCCCAATGCAATGTGTTGTTTGATTTCTTGACTGCTGCTTCCATGGGTGTTCATTATGGATCCAAGTAAAATGAAATCCTTGACAACTTCAATCTTTTCTCCATTTGTCATGACGTTGCTTATTGGTCCAGTTGTGGAGATTTTTGTTTTCTTTATGTTGAGGTGTAATCTGTGCTGAAGGCTATGGTCTTTGATCTTCATCAGTAAGTGCTTCAAGTCCTCTTCACTTTCAGCAAGCAAGGTTGTGTCATCTGCGTAACGCAGGTTGTTAATGAGTCTTCCTCCAATCCTGATGCCCCATTCTTCATACAGTCTAACTTCTCAGATTATCTGCTCAGCATACAGATTAAATAAGTAAGGTGAAAGGATACAACCCTGATGCACACTTTTCTTGACTTTAAACCACAGTGTTCCCTTGTTCTGTTTGAATGACTGCCTCTTGATCTGTGTACAGGTTCCTCATGAGCACAATTAAGTGTTCTGGAATTCCCATTCTTTGCAATGTTATCCATAATCTGTTATGATCCACATAGTCAAATGCCTTTGCATAGTCAACAAAACACAGGTAAAAGTCTTCCTGGTATTCTCTACTTGCAGCCATGATCCATCTGACATCAGCCATGGTATCCCTAGTTCCACATCCTCTTCTGAATCTGGCTTGAATTTCTGGCAGTTCCCTGTCGATTTAGTGCTGCAGCTGCTTTTGAATGATCTTCAGCAAAATTTGACCTGCATGTGATATTAATGATATTGTTCAATAATTACTGCATTCTGTTGGATCACCTTTCTGTGGAATGAGTACAAATATGGATCTCTTGCAGTCAGTTGGCCGGGTATTTGTCTTCCAAATTTCTTGGCATAGACGAGTGAGCACCTCCAATGCTGCATCTGTTTGTTAAAACATCAATTAGTATTCCGTTAATTTCTAGAAACTTGTTTTTCACCAATGCCTTCAGTGCAGCTTGGACTTCTTCCTTCAGTACCATTGGTTCTTGATCATATGCTACCCCCTGAAATGGGTGAACGTTGACCAGTTCTTTTGGGTACAGTGACTCTGTGTACTCCTTCCATCTTCTTTTGACGCTTCCTGCGTCGTTTAATATTTTCCTCGTAGAATCCTTCAGTGTTGCAACTTGAGGCTCAAATTTTTTCTTCAGTTCTTTTAGCTTGAGAAATGCTGAGTATGTTCTTCCCTTCTGGTTTTCTATCTCCAGGATTTAGCACATTTCATTATAATACATTACTTTGTTTTCTGGAGCCGCCCTTTTAATTACTCTGTTCAGCTGTTTTACTTCATCACTTTTTCCTTTTGCTTTAACTACTTTACGTTCAAGAGCAACTTTCGCAGTCTCTTCTGACATCCATTTTAGTCTTTTTTTTTTCTTTCCTGTCTTTTTAATGACCTTTCTTTCCTGTTTTTTTAATAACCTGAGCTTAGTCCCTGGCTTCTTTCAGGGGCCAGTGCTGAGGACGAGAGCGAATTCCAGGATGGCAGAGACCAATACAGGGGGCACAGTCTGGGACCACCTGGAATGGAGAGCGACTGGCAACTCGGAGACTTGACTTGCAAGGTGGGAGGAGGCACAGCCAGTTTGGATGGAGGAGGAGGAGGGGTAGCCTCGGCTTCCGCCGAGGGTGGGGCTAAAATTCTGAGGCCCAATCAAAGGCCCGTTTCCTTGTGGGCGGATCCAGCAACAAGTCTGTTGTGACTGAGCTGGCAGAGGCTCTATGTGAGCACCATCAAATAAATCTACAGGATTTGAATTGATGTGGACGAGGTCATTAGCACTGGGCTACTAACTGAAAGGTCAGCAATTTAGAAACTACCAGCCGCTTGGTGGGCCAAAGATGTGGCAGTCTGCTTCTGTAAAGATTTACAGCCTTGGAAACCCTTTGGGACAGTTCTACTCTGTCCTATAGGATAACCATCAGTCAGAATCGACTCCACAGCAGTGGGTTAGTGGGTTTTGGTTGGCCATTAGAATTCAACCCATTTAAAGGCAGCACGTTTTGGAGAGGGCAGAACAGCAATGTTGTGTTGTTAGATGCCATCAAGTCAGTTCTGACTCATAGTGACCCTGTGTACAACAGAATGAAACACTGCCTGGTCCTGCGCTATCCTCACAATTGTTGTTATGTTTGAGCTCATTATTGCGGCCACTGTGTCAGTCTATCTGGTTGAGGGTCTTCCTCTCTTTTGCTGACCCTTTACCTAGCATGATGTCCTTCTCCAGGGACTGATGCCTCCTGATAACATGACCAAAATACGTGAGACAAAGTCTTGCCATCCTTTGTTTTATGAAGCATTCTGGCTGTACTTCTTCTAAGACAGATTTGTTCGTTCTCTGGCAGTCCATGGTATATTGAAGATTCTTTGCCAATACCATAATTCAAAGGCATCAATTCTTTGGTCTTCCTTATTCATTGGCCAACTTTTGCATGCATGTGAGGTGATTGAAAATACCATAGCTTGCGTCAGGTGCACCTTAGTCCTCAGCAAGAACAGGCATACAGAGGGCCGATTTTGGTGATGGTGAAAGTGCAATAGGTGGCTTCACTGAAGTAGATCTGGCCCATAATATATGTGATCTAGACCTGATGAACTCCAGTTTAACTGACTAGGCAGTGGTCTCAAGGGTATCCTCCAATCAGTAGATAGAGTGGGTGTGGCTCAGTGGAGCTGGCCAATAACTGATGGTGAGGTCTTGGCTGGGTGGGCCCCTTGAACGGACTGGCCAATCAGTAGGGTGATAGGTCAGGCCGTTAAGATGCTTAACCAATAGGCAGAAAATATGGGCGTGAGAGGGCGGAACCCTGGGCAGGGATGGCCAATCAGTAGTTGGCAAGGCTGGGGGTCTGCTTGTCATTCAATTTTGAATTTGGCGCGTGGGCTAGGGCGAAGACCTGGAAGTGAAGAAAGAGGAGTCTGAGTTTGCGATGAGGGACTCCCCAGCGGCGGCCAAGGAGGAGGTGCCCCAGTACCCGGAAGGCGAGGACGGCACGGGAAGCGGAGACGTGGGGAACACGCATCGCTCGCCACTCCGTGCCCCGGGCCCTCGGCTGGGCGAGGACATGAAGGCGTATGTTCTGCGGCCGGCACTGCGGGGCCACGCAGTTCAATGCCGCATCAGCCGGGACAAGCGCGGCGTGGACAAGGGAATGTTTCCTTTCTACTACCTATACCTAGAGGCGGCAGACGGCAGGAAGGTGCGGTTAGGTTCTTTAGAGCTGCACAGTCCCTGTAGTCTCTGGAGCAAGCCTTACCTCCCAGGGACAAATCCTGCCCCTTTCTGAGGGAGAGTCAAAACTTTTCCCAGTCCAGGCTTTGCTCATCACTGAGCTGTTGTTGTTAGGTGTCATCAAGTCATTACAACTCATAGCGACCCCATGTGACAGAGTAGAACTGCCCTATAGTTTCCTAGGCTGTAATCTTTACGGGAGCTGATCCCAGGTTTTTTCTCCTATGGAGCTGCCGGGAGTTCGAACCACCAATCTTTTGGTTAGCAGCCCAGAGCTTAACCATTGTGCCACCAGGGCACTTTATCACTAAGCTAGAACCCCTCAACTCCAATGGCAAGATGCACTCTTCACAGAGCCCAGGAGCCTTGGCCCTACCTATCTCATAATCAAGCCTTGCCTACTCTAGATATGGGTGTGCTTTTCTTAAAGTCGGGCCACGCCCTCTCAGTATCCAAAACCCCACCCTTAATGGGCTGTCTGTTTGAATTGGCCTGGCTTTGGTTGGTGGCGAAATGGTTAGGCTGCTAACCGAAAGGTCAGCGGTTGGTACCCACCAGCCACTCCGCGGGAGAAAGACCTGGTGATCTGCTCCCATAAAGATTACAGCCTTGGAAACTCTATGGGGCAGTTCTGTTTTCTCCTATTGGGTCGCTAGCCATTGAAATTTACTATACGGAAATGTTTTTTCTGTTGGGCCCAAGACACGCCCCTTATAGAACCCCGCCCGGTCTGTAGATGAACCCCACCCTCCATTTCCTGCCTCCAGGGTGGCCCCGTCTTCTCAGGACACCCCATCTGTCCCATAAAGAGGCTTTTTTGGTATTCAGAGCCAGGCCTATTTTTTCCAGATGAAATACATACCAAAGTTCTGTCCCAGTGCTCCAAATGAAGGTCTTCCCTATTCCGCAAAGCCAGGCCCTGCCTCTGACGTTCATGTTCATCTCTACCTGGACTAAGTCAACCCCTGACCCAATAATGGAAGAAAAGAGGGGGAGATGCTAAGATGCGAAGCTCCCTTTAAGGAGTCGGCCAATGGCTTCCCTCAGTAAGAATCACATCTCCCAGCAAGCCTTTGGATGCTACTGCTCCATCACCCTCTCTTCTGTCTGTCATGGGCACGTGGCATTTTCTTGTCTTCAGACCACTAAGGTTAGCCAGATGCTAGAAATCAATTCTGATGGGCTGTTCCTCCTCTCCACAGCACTTCCTTCTCGCTGGGCGTAAGAGAAAAAGGAGCAAAACCTCTAATTACCTCATCTCCCTGGACCCTACAGACCTGTCTCGGGATGGGGACAACTTTGTGGGAAAAGTCAGGTGGGCAGAGCCCTGGATGTGTGTGAGAAACAGGTGGCAGGGGTCCATGGGATGGGGAAAGAAGGGGATTTGTGGACTACATTTCCCAACAGGCCACAAAGCACAAGTTTCGCCTGCTCTAGGGCCATTTCTCCTAGGTCTTGATGGGTTTTGTAGTTCTTCAGGTTGTATCCCCCAAGGTGGTTGGGACTAGAGTTGAAGGCTTTGGAGCAAGGGCTGGAATTTAAGACATTTTACTTCTCGAGAAGCAAGGGTCTGGGACTCTTAAGTCCTGTGGGAGAATCGACCTAGAATGTGTGAGTTCTCGCATCCTAGAGGGAAGCAGCCCAGTCCTTAAAGGGCCCAGGGAGGAGGACAAAAAACATGGCATACCAAAGAAGGAGGGGGCTGGGATCGTGGATACTGGTTTCTGAGGGAACCAGCTTTGGCTGGGAGAGCTGAAAGGGTGGGGGAGATAGAACCCATGGATAGGAAGGAAAAACGTATGCAATCTCTGAGGTTTCTCTGGAGGCAGGAAAACCTAGTGTTTAAAAGCTGAGGCTTGAAAGTGCAATAGATCTGGGGTTGAATTCCAGCTCTTCTGATTGCTGGCAAAGGACTTCATCTAGCCTTAGTTTCTCCTCTGTTCAAGAGGAATCTAATTCTTACCTTAGAGAGTAGGAAGCATCAGTGAAAGATGACATGGGAGAACACCTCACATACAGCCACACAGGAACAATTCTTATTACTTTTATTCTGTTTATTCCCCTCGTGGAGCAGATCCAATATCTTGGGCACCAAATTCACCATCTTCGATAACGGGGTAAACCCTGACCGGAAGAATTTCGTCCCAGAGACAGCCCGGATCAGGGAGGAGCTGGGGGCTGTGTGTTACGTGAGTGTTCAGGGATGTGAGACAGAATGGAGCAGGGCAGTGGGGAGGGAAGAGAAACCAAGCCAACTGGAGCATAATACCCCCAGGAGACCAATGTCTTGGGATTCCGGGGACCCCGGAAAATGACTGTGATCATCCCAGGATTCGACGCCCAGAACCGGAGATTCAGGGTTCAGCCACAAAATGTGAGTCCCTCAATCTCTGGGTCAGGGGAGGAGGAGGAGGCAGTCGTAGGTCACATGTGAATCCAGGAGAATTTTGTCAAACTCTTGTGTCTAAGACAGCAGAGAATGTTGTTGCCGTTGTTAAGGTGCCATCGAGTCCGTTCTGACTCAGCGATCCTATAGGACGGAGTAGAACTTCCCCATAGGGTTTCCAAGGAGCGGCTGGTGGATTGGAACTGGCGACCTTTTGGTTAGCAGCCAAACTCTTAACCAATATGCCCCAAAATTCTAAGTCCCCAGGGAAAAAAAAAAAAGGTCGGTTGGTGATAGGTAAACAACCACGCCCCCTACTTTACCTTCTAGGAACAGGAGTCGCTACTGAGTCGCCTCCAGCGGGGAGCCAGCCAGGGGCTGATCCTGCTGCAAAATAAAGCCCCATCGTGGAGCGACGAGAGCGGCGCCTATGTGCTCAATTTCCACGGACGCGTCACTCGGGCCTCGGTCAAGAATTTCCAGATCGTGCATCCGGATGACCGTGAGCTCCTAGGAACCGGCTTGCCTGGGGAAGGGAGCGGGCGAGAACTACTTCTCCCATCAGCACTTCGGCGTTTTTCAAGGCAGGGCAGACACCATGCTGTTACACAGCTTTCTGGGAATTGTAGTTTACTTGGCCTTTAGAGCGTTTCCGGGCTTTACAAGGCTGCCTGTTGCACAGCCTCTTGGGAGTTGTAGTTCTCACAGCTCAGGAGCCCGCGGCAGGGACTTGAAGGTCCAGGGAAGGCTTAGTTCCTGACTCTCCCCCCGCAGCGGACTACCTGGTGCTTCAGTTCGGTCGCGTGGCCCCAGACTCATTCACCATGGACTTCCGCTTCCCGCTTTGCCCGCTCCAAGCCTTCGCCATCTGCTTGTCCAGCTTTGATGGGAAGCTGGCATGTGAGTAACCCAATAAAATGCCATTCCTTCACCAACTTCTGTGCCTGCTAACTGGGAAGAAGGGCCCCAACATGCCTGCTTTTGCACCACGTTAATAATAACCAACATGCCTTTGATGCCGACTGGGTGTTCTGGGCTGTGGGTAGTGGGCCGTGCAGCAGCACCTGCCTTCAGGGGGCTCACAGTCAAGCATGGGAGATGAAGATGGGCTTTGAACAACAAAAAAGAGCGAAACTCATCTGCTATGGAGAAAAACACATCGAGCCACAAGTTGGCCAGATCAGAGCAGGCAGGGCATCTGTAAAAAAGTGACTTTCATACTACTTCCTGGGTGGTGCAAACAGTCAACATACTCAGCTGCTAACCAAAAGGTTGGCAATTTGAATCCACCCAGAGGCAACTCAGAAGAAATGCCTACCAATCTGCTTCCAAAAAAATCAGTCACTGAAAACCCTATGGAGCACAGTTCTACTCTGACACTCACGGGGTCACCATGAGTTGGAATTGACTTGAGCAACTTTTTTTTTTGTACTACTTCCAAGGGGATATTGCGTGGTTTAAACTCAAGAACGGTGTGCCTCAGGGTTGTATTCTTTCACCATTCTTATTCAATCTGTATATTGAGCAAGTAATCTGAGAAGGTGGACTATATGAAGAAGAACGGGGCATCAGGGTTGGATTAAGACTCATTAACAGCTTGCGTTATACAGATGACACAACCTTGCTTGCTAAAAGTGAACAGGACTTGAAGTACTTACTGATGAAGATCAAAGACCACAACCTTTGATGGATGGATTTTCTTTACCTCAACATAAATAAAACAAAAATCCTCACAACTGGACCGATAATCAACATCATGATAAACGGAGAAAAGATTGAAGCTGTCAAGATTTTCATTTTACTTGGATCCACAATCAACATCCATGGAAGTAGCAGTCAAGAAATCAAAAGACACATTGCGTGGGGCAAATCTGCTGCAAAAGACCTCTTTAAAGTGTTAAAAAGCAAAGATGTCTTTTTAAGAACTAACGTGCCTCTGACCAAAGCCATGGTGTTTTCAGTTGCCTCGTATGCACGTGAAAGCTGGACGATGAATAAGGAAGACCGAAGAAGAATTGATGCCTTTGAATTGTGGTGTTGGGGAAGAATATTGAATATAATGTGGCCTGCCAAAAACAAACAAATCTGTCTTGGAAGAAGTACAACCAGAGTGCTCTTTAGAAGCAAGGATGGCGAGATTACGTCTCACATACTTTGGACGTGTTATCGGGAGGGATCAGTCCCTGGAGAAGGACGTGATGCTTAGTAAAATAGAAGGTCAGCGAAAAAGAGGAAGACCCTCAACGAGATGGATTGACACAGTGGCTGCAACAATGGGCTCAAGGATAACAATTGTGAGGATGGCGCAGGACCAGGCAGTGTTTTGTTCTGTTGTACATAGGGTCGCTGTGAGTCGGAGCCAACAGAAGGGCACCTAACAACAAGTTCCGAGGAACTAGCTAAGCAAAAGGGAGCAGGGGTGGGAACATTTGGTAGCAGACACAGCTCAAGCAAAGGTCTTAAAAGTGGGAGGGGGCTTGGTTGTTTTGTGGGACTGAAAGGATAGTATAATAGTGTAGAATTCAAGGGAGTTCAGATCTAATCAAGGAAAATGACCATGAGACGGCAGTGTTGCACAGCAAACTATTTATTGGGGATCGACCCGTTGACAGCTGTATGCCCCACAGGAGCGGCCAGAGGGGGAAGAGAGCAAGGGACCCCCCTTCTTCAGAGGAGAGAAAAAGGATTCCCTTTGCAGCAATGTGGGAAATCTGGGCCTGAGAACTCCGAAGGGTAGCAGCCATTTGGGGTCCTTATAACTTCAGGAAAGAGCCCTGGAGGGCAATGGTTAAGCACTGAGCTGCTAACCGAAAGGTTGGCGGTTCAAACCCACCAAGCCGCTCTGTGGGAGACAGGTGTGGCGATCTGCTCCCATAGAGATATACAGCCTTGGAAACCCTACAGGGTGGTTCTTCCCTGTCCTGTAGAGTCACTATGAGTCAGAACCAACTCGATGTTAGTGTAACTAGAGGGTTTCATGTTATCTAGGGCTTGCACGTGTTGGGCGTAGTTTCGCTGGATATGTAAAACAGGCAGGCTCTAAGTGGCCAAAAATATGCTCATTTGGGCTATTTTTAAAACAATTGGAAGTGTAAATATTTGAGTTTGGCACCAGCAGGTTTTTGAGCTAATGGGCCCAGCCTGTTATGAAGAAATAAACCAACTTGGGCCAATACACAAAGGCCATTTTTGGCTTATTTATATAACAGGCCATGACCCGTCCACTAGTTTGTTGTACCATGGTGGCTTGCATGTTGCCACGATACTGGAAGCTGTGCCATCAGTATTTCAAATACCATTTGGGTCACCCATGGTGGAGAGGTTTCAGCAGAGTTTCCAGACTAAGACAGACTAGGAAGAAAGGCCTGGTGATCTACTTCTGAAAATTAGCCAGTGAAAACACTACGGATCACAACAGGTATTGTCTGACAGAGTACTGGAAGGTGAACTCCATAGGCTGGAAGGCTCTCAAAATACACAGACGCCACAACAGTGGACCAACAATCGTGAAAATGGCGCAAAGCCGGGCACTGTTTGTTCTGTTGTACGTAGGGTCGCCATGAGTTGGAGCCGACTCGATAGCAACTAACAGCAACATAACAGGTTGGAGAATGACAAAGAATGAGGTTGGACAGGGTGAAGGACATTTGGCCCAGCCCTGCTTTGAACTGATGCATATATCGTACAAGGTCAGAGAATTACAGGCTAGAGATGTAAACTTGAATGGTAATTTAAGACATGCAGGAGAGAGAGAATAACTGTAATACTGTTGTTGGGTGCCACTGAGTTGATTCTGACTCCTAGTGACCCAATGTGACAAATAGAACTGCCTTGTAGGGTTTTCTAGGCTGTAATGTTTATGGAAGCAGACCTCCAGGTTTTTCTCGTGTGGAGCCGCTGGGTGGGTTAGAACCGCCAACCTTTCCCCTAGCAGCTGAGTGCTTAACTGTTGCACAAACAGGGCTCCTAATTATAATACTAGCTAATATTTATATAGCCTTTACTATTTGATGAGCACTGCTCTAAATATTAACTCCTTTGGGGCCCTCACAATCCCACAAGGCATGCGTAACTGTTAGCCACATTTTAAAAATAAGAAATATTCAGTCTATGGACATAGGGCTTATAAATATGAAATCAGCCAGCCTTGAGGATGAGGCACTGGTGGGTCAGTGCAGGAAAGCCTGGGTTCAATTCCTGGGCAATGCACCTCATATGCAGCCACCACCCGTCTGTTAGTGGAGGCTTACGTGTTGCCATGATGCTGGACAGGTTTCAGCAGAGCTTCCAGGCTAAGATGGACTAGATTGAAAGGCCTGAAGATCTTCTTCTGAAAATCAGCTAAGAGAACCCTGTAGATCACGGTCTGATCCATAACCCATCATGAGGATGGCACAGAACTGTGCAGTGTTTTGTTGCCTTGTGCATGGGCTTGCTGTGAGTGGGAGCGGTCTCTAGGGCAGTTAACAACAGCAGAAAAGCCTGGAGAAATTCAACATGTAAAGGCCAGTAGGAGGATGGCCCTCCAGGGAGGCAGACAACTTGAGTTACACTCTTTCTTTTTAGGAACCCATGAGTCCAGTCCCCAACCCCCTTGGGAAGATAATTGTCCCAAGTGTAATAAAATTTAGGAGGTAAGCTCAGGAAAAACTACAAAGCCCACCAGCCCTTATTTCAAAAAGGCCTTCAGGGCAGGGAAGAAGAGGCAATTTCCAGGGATGATGGGAAATGTAGTTTTTATCCTCTACTACTAATTAAGTCGTTCACCCTAACATTTCTCCTCCCAACTATTTTGGGGAGCCAGGAGTAGTGGATACTGTCAGTTCAACACACCGAGAGGTTGCTCCTTAGAAACCAAAAGGCTTTATTCTTTATATAAACCAACACTTAAAAAAAAAAAAGTTAAATAACACACAAAACACCTGGTCTTAGCCACGCCTCCCCCCGAGGTTCAGACAAGGAGACAGGGACATGCACGCAGAGGAGGGAGAGGGTGTGGCCACAGCGGGGCTCTGGTGCCTCGCTGGAACTGGGGACTTAGAAGGGCTAGAGGAGGAAGGCATGGTCTGGGTAGGGACAGGTATGGGGGTCAGGGAAAGGGGTGGGTTCCCAAGGCGTGCCCAGGCCCTGGCCCGGGCAGCAGGGGTGAGGCAGGGGTCCAGCTCCTCCTGGATGCAGGCGATGCGGCGGGCAAAGCGGTTGCGATCCCGGGCCAGCTGTTCCCAGGGACCCCGGCGGGCGGCCCGGGCTGGCCCTGCCCAGACAGCCAGGTAATGGACGGAAACTTTCTCTGAGAAGCGCACCTGGGGGGCGGCCGGGCACAGACATGTGGAGACACAGTGATAAAGAAAATGCACACAGCCACACCAGAGAGAAAGACAGAAACAAAAATTAGTTACAGAGAAATGCTCTCGGGCTAGTCACCAGCCTGCCACCGGATCCTCCACCTGCATCACTGACAACAGAGGTGGTTCCCTGGGGGCTGACGTGAGGCACAACTGCTCCCTTTTCCCCCTGGAATCCCAGGGGCCCAGCTTCTGGCAAAGGATTGCGTTACAGGTAACAAAACCCAACAGATTTCACATGCAACCCCCTGCAACACCCTGGGGTCCCAGGAGTCCAGGCCTCCAGCCCCTCCTCCGCCAGCCCCAGGAGTTCTAGACCCCCCTTCCCTAAACCTCAAGAATCTGGGCCCTCAGTACCCACCTTTGTGGCCTTTAGGGGAGTCCCAGGATCCAGATCCCGAGTTGGGGTTTCTAAGGAATTAAGCCGCCTTTGCAGTCGGAGGGGCAGCCTAGGAGGAGCCCAGGGAGGGGGTGGCGTCTCTCCAGGTAAATAGATGGCCACTCGGAAAGGGCTGAGCTCAGCTTCTCCCCATTCCTCAGTAGTTCCGTCTTCCTCTGTATCCTCTCCAGGTTGATATGTCCAAGTCCTGAGGACAGCACTCTGGGTCTGAAGGGAGGGATGTGGCCCTGAGTCAGCTGCTTCTCCCGCAGCTGCTTCTGAATCATCTCCATCCTCATTCTCCTCATATTCTTCTTCCTCCTCTGAGTCCTCTCCTGGCCGATACACCCAGGCCCTCAGGAAGGCACTTGTGGATGGGATGGGGGAAGGACCCTCAGCTTCTCCTTCCTCCTCAGCTGCTCCTGAATCACTGTCCTCACCTTCTTCCTCCTCTGAGTCCTCTCCTGGCCGATACACCCAGGCCCTCAGGAAAGCACTTGTGGATGGGATGGGGGAAGGACCCTCAGCAGCTGCTCCTGAATCACTGTCCTCATCGTCTTCTTCCTCTGTGTCCCCCCCTGGCCGATACACCCAGGCCCTGAGCAGAGGCCTCTGGATTAGACTGGAGGAGTGTGGCTCTGGGTCAGCTTCTCCTTTCTCAGTTGCTTCCTTTGCATTTTTACCCTTCTCCTCCTCAGACTCCCCTGAACAATATTCCCAGGCTCTGGGGTTGGAGCCTGAACATGAGGGGGAAATGGCAGTCTTTGTGGCTTCTTTATTCTCTGCTCTACTTTCTTCTTCAGTGGGTCGAGCCTCTTCTTCATTTTTCTCCTCCTCTTCTCCCTCCCCTGGACAACATACCCAAGCACTGGGCTTGGAGCCTAGAGATAAGGGGGGAATAGAGATCCTGGGAGCTTCTTTCTTTCTAGCTTCTCTATCCTCATCTTCTTTTTCCTCCACCCCTGGATAGCACTCCAAGGGTGACAGGGGATAAAAGAAGACCTTGGTCATTTCTGTATTGTTAGCAACTCCTTCCTCAGGTGCTTCCTTCTCTTTCTCAGACTCCTTCTCCCCAGGAGGGTCTCGCAAAGTTCTTATCAGAAAGCTGGAGGACAGGGGAGCAGGCCGGCCATCTGTAAATTCACCTCCCTGCTCTCTAGCCATGCTAGTTGCTTCTTCCTCACCATACTCTCCGTCATCATCATCTGAGGCATCAAGAAAAGAACTGCTGTCTTTGAGGTCAGGGCAGGCCCTCCTGTCTGCTTCTCCATCTTCCTCAGCTGTTCTACTGTCTTCAGCCTCTCCTTGAGAGTGCTCACCCCAGGCAGCATGGTGGAAAGCCAGAGAAGCCTTAGCTTCTCCATCCAGGGCAGCTTCTTCTGTTACTGCTTCCACCAACCAGGACTCTGGAGGTCCTGGACCCCTCAGGTGACTCCAAGCCTGATGGACAAGGCCCACCAGTGGGGACAGTAGGAAGAAGGGGTGGACATCCCTCAAGGGGGTGGCCAGAGGGGGCACTTGGCCTGGAGCCATCTGTCTGGGCTGAGAAAGGGAGGAAAAAAAGAATAAAGTTTAGGCACCATTTAGGTGATGGCATTGGGGCATGACCCTGAGTCATAGCAACAGAAATAACACAAACAGAAACAAGAAACTCCCTGCCTCAAATTCCTTTCTGATCTCAGCCACGCCCATCTCTGACCCTTGGTTCCCTTGTTCCTCCTCACTCCATACCCAGGAGCCTGGCTAGGTCCAGTCTCCTTCCTTAGGCCCAAGAGTCCAAGCCCCCAGCCCCCTCTTCCCTCAGACTCAGAAGTCCCAATCCCAAGAACCAAGAATAAGGGTCCTCTCCTTGCCTCCCCTGATGAAAAAGTCCTAGTCCCCGGTTCTGTCAACCTCCTAAAGGTTGACATATCCAGGCCCTCATCATCCTCTTCCCCGGAGACTCAAAAATTCTGATACTCCCACCGCCAGATGGTTCCTTCATTGGGGACCCAAAAGTGTGGCTCCCAGACCCCGCCTCCCTCAGACCCAGGACTCCAGGCTCCCAATCCCTCCTCCATCCTAAATCCAGGCCCCCAGCCTAGCCCTCCCTCCAGAGACCCAGAATCCAGCCCCACCCCTCCCCTCTCCAGACCCGGGAGTCCAGGCTCCCAGACCCCCTTTCTCAGGACCCAGGAGTCCCAGCCCGAACCCCCCTGCCTAGGAACCCAGAGCCCTCTCCTTGGTTAGTGAGCAGGAGTCTGGTCCCCCAAACCCCTCGGGACCCAGCCACTCTGACCTCTCACTCACCGGCTTGGGGCTGCAGATCACCCAGGGGATAAGAGGGTAGGCTCGTTCTGCCAGGAGCGATCGCAGGTCCGGGCGGATCGGGAGTCCGGCCAGTTCATCTCGCCCTCAGGAGTCGGGCTCGAGGACTCAAAGTATTACGGGGTGCCCTAAGCGCTGTGGCGACAAACGGGCGCGGGTTCGTGCGGCGTCGAGCATGTACGCAAACTATCGTTAACCTGCCAGCAGATCTGTTTAGCGATGACGACGCCTACAAAGCTTTTATAGTCGGTCGCGTCCGGACGTGATGACGTTGCGAAGACAGGCGGGGTTTCGAAGCGTCGACGCCGGGGCTGGGAAAGGAAAAATAGAAGTGGCCGTCGCGGAGATTCCGGGGCTTTGTGACGTCACGGCTGCGTTTCCAAGCGTGGCCACACCCCAAACAAGCAAGCTGTCAATCAAACGCGTAAGACGCGAGAACTTTCTCTCAACCTCTGTTCGATATCGGCTTCCCGGGCATACCCCTTCCCACCCCAGTTTCATCAGGCTTTGGTTTAGATTCCATCCTCACGTCCCGTCTGTTTCCTTCCTGGTACGGGAAGACTACTGTTCCCATTTCACAGATAAGGAAACTGAGCTCAGGGGTGGTCACACTGCAGAGTCCAGATTCATTCCAAATGAGAACGCGAATGTGAGCACTCTGAAGGCAGGCGCTTTGCATTGCTCACTGCTTTCTTCTCAGTGATTACAACAGTGTCTGACACATCACAGGTGCTCAACAAATACACGGTGAATGGATACTAAGTTGAAATTTCATACTGCTTCCCAGTTATCAGCAGAGGCCCCTCTTCTGGATTTCACTAGCTGCAATCTTTACTCGCTCAAACGGAAATTCTGGCTGGGTGGCACCAACTGAAACTCGTGGCAGTTAGGGGGCTTCCAGGCCCAGTCTTCCAGACCCTATCCCCTTCAAAAATAACCCAAACCAGTTGCCCTGGAGTCAGCTCTGACTCATGATGACCCCATGTGTGTCAGAGTAGAACTGTGCTTCCTGGGGTTTTCAATGGCCGATTTTCTGAAGTAGATCACAAGGCCTCTCTTCTGAGGTGCCTCTGGTGGACTTGAACCTCCAACCTCTCAGTTAGCAGTCAAGCCCATAATGGTTTGTACCATCCAGGGACTGCACTCCTCCCTTACTGGGTCCGTAATTCTGCCCCTCCAGCCACACACAGCAACCATATCTCTCTCCTGAGAGTGTCCTCCTCTGTCTACACCAGAATCCTCACCTGGATCTGAGGTGGGGATTTGACACTGGCCACTTAGACCCCGCCCTGGCCAGAATCCTGGAATCTGGGCCACTGTCTCCTCCTTGAGGGACCTGGACAAACCGTTCCTAGCCCCATCAACTCAAAGCCACGCTTTCAGGCCCCGGATCTATTCACAACTCAGCAGTCCTGGCTCCTAGCCTGCACCTTCTCAGGACCCAAGAGTCTAGGTCCCTAACCCCAATCCCTCCAAGGCTCCAGGAATCTGAGCCTCCACCCGTTCCAAGATCCAAGCCCTGCCCTCTCAGGGTGCCAGTGGCCCACGCCCTTGACCACAACCAGCCCCCTGGGGCCTTGGAGTCCAGGCCCCATCTCCTACACTCTAAATTTTTCAGAGTCACAGTGTCAGTCCTTAAGGGACCCAGGCCGTCCAGACCCGAGGCTCTCAGGGACCCAGAAGTGGCGGTGGGGGGGCCCACCTCTTCCTTTCATCCGTGGGGGCAGCTGAGCCAGGGGTCAGGCTGTGGTGGGGAGGCCAGAAGGGGCGGGGACAGCCGGGATTGGGAGGGGAGACAAGAGCGTGGGCGGCTGGCAGAGGGAGGGAGAGACCAGCAGAAAGGAAAGAGTAACAAGAGAGAAAGTGAGGAGGCTCTGAAAGAGAGAGGGGAGGAAACAGCAGACAGCCGACGTGGAGGGCCACAGAGAAAGAGAAAGAGACTCAAGGAAGTGAGGCTGAGGGAGAGTGCAACAGAAAGATTGGATGAGAAAGTGATACAGGGGCTGGGGGAGGAGAATGAGTGAGAGAGAGACTGGAAGAGACAAAGATTGGAGAGAGAGAGACAGAAGGTGAGACTGGGAGAGTTCTAGAAAGTGAGGTTGAGAAGAGACCATAAGAGACGAGAGACAGAGACACAGAGTATGAGGGAGCAGTGAGGAGACCGAGGGGTGTGAGAGACAGACAAGGGGGCAGCTTGTGACGAGGGCCCCTGAGCACACACGCCGCCCTCTTGCCCCCTGTCGTTGGGACCCCAGAGCTGGGTAAGTTCCCTGGCTGGGCTGGGAGGGCTGCCTGCGGGCACATCCCCAGTGCCCCAGGGCTTGGCTTGGTGATGGTTTGGGGGTGCACGTGGGAGGGCAGGAGACAGGTAGCCTAGGGCAGCGGAAGGGGCAGGGAGTGCGGGGCTCCTTAGCACAGAGCGGGTCAAATTCCTGGCCAGAGCCAAGGGGGCAGGAATAAAGGGGCCCCTATTCTCTGTCCTGAGCTGCAAACAGCTGCCCACTCCCCAGCAGCTGCCAGAGCCGCCCACCTCTCTTGGCATCGCTCTTGGTATGTGGTCCTGAGCCAGGGCCTCCCCCAGCCCCTTAGTCCCCAAACAACAGACTCTTTCTCCTCAGCCTCCTCCAACCTCCAGGCCCCTGACCCCAGCTCTGTCCCCAGCTGGGTCAGCTGCGGGGACATAGCCCATTTCTTCCTCTCCCCCAGCCCTTGATGGAGGAGGGCAGACCCCGGAGCAGCCTCAGCCTGGCCAGCAGTGCCTCCACCATCTCCTCACTCAGCAGCCTGAGCACCAAGGTGCGAGCTCCCTGGTGGGCATGGGGAGGAGGGCGGGACTCTGGGGCTGCACTATCCTCCTGCCCCTCCCTCTTGTTCTGCACCTCTCCCTCAGACTCCTGTTGCCAAGGGCAGAGAATCCTTAGCAACAGAGCCAGCCAGGCCTAGGAAGGTCCCAGATTGCCCACCAGCCACAGCTAGGAATTCAGAGCCACTCCCTGCTCTGTCCCCACCCCTCATATTTTCCTAATTTGAAGCCAGAGTAACAACCCAGATTGACCTTGGTTGCTAAGACAAGGACACATCCAAACCATGAGGCCCCTCTAAACCATAAAAAACAAAAAACCCAAACTCGTTGCTGTGGAGTTGATTCCGACTCATGCTGATCCCATGTGTTACAGAGTAGAACTGCTCCATAGGGTTTTCTGGGCTGTAATCTTTATGAAAAGGAGCCCTGGTGGCACAACCGTCAAGCGCTTGGCTGCTAACCAATGTGGTTTGAACCCCCCCCCCCCAGTGGCTCTGTGGGAGAAAGACCTGGTGATCTGCTCCCATTACGGTTATAGTCTAGAAAGCCCTATGGGGCAGTTCTGTTCTGTCACGTGGGGTCGTTGAGTCAAAAATCAACTCCATGGCACACAACAACAATAACAATCTTTATGGAAGCAAATTGCCAGGACTTTCTTCTGTAGTACTGCTCAGTGGGTTTGAACCACCCACCTTTAGGTTAGTAGCTGAGTGCAAACTGTTTGCGCCACCCAGGGACCTTGAGGCCCCTCTAAAAACTCAGAATCAGTGGCTACTCTTGATTAGGACTGAGGCCACTCTATCCTGTCTTTAGCCATCAAATCTACCAAGTTACAAAATCCTATAAGGAAGGACCCTTTTCTGGCGATAAGGTCCCATGAGGCCCAAGATACTTGAGACCCAGATTGTAAGCCAAGCCAGAAGTTCAGAAATGACACCCATTTCCTCATCCTCCTGCCATCCACCTCACACATTTTCAGCTTCCCAAGTTCTGAGCCCATAGATTAGATCCCAGCCTTGGTCCCAACTATCTTCAAGGAAGGGAGTCGTTGAGGCAATCTGGCAGTGGACAGCTGAGATATCTGTTGCATCAGGATAAGTGGCTCCATAGGAGCAGGATGGAGACATCTGGAGTCTCCTTTCTTCCCTGGTAACCCCATGTGTGCAGAGTAGAACTGCCCCATAGGGTAGCAGGTTGCCATGCCTGTCTTTCTAGGCGCCTCTGGGTGGGTTTGAACTGCCAGTCTTTCAGTTAGTAGTCATGTGCATTAACCATTTGCACCACCCAAGGACTTGGCATCACATGGGGTTGCAAAGTCAGAATCCATTCAATGGTAACTAACCACCACAGCAACAACTCTTCCCTGGAGGCGTCCCTGGGTGGTGCAAATGGTTAATGCCCTGAGATACCAACAGAAAGGCTGGCAGTTAGAGTCCATCCAGCGTCACCGATGAAGAAACCTGTTTAGCATCATAGCAACATGCAACCCTCCACTAACAGATGGGTGGTGGCTGTGCATGAGGTGCATTGGCCAGGAATCCAACCCCGGTCTCCTGCATAGAAGGGGAGAATTCTACCACCGAACCACCTCTGCCTCAAGGGAAGGCTTGCAAGGGTTTGTGAAGCTCATGGCCACCTTGTCCCACTCTGAGCCCATCTCGAGGCCCCACTGACTTCTGTCTCCCTTCTCTCCTCAGAAGTCCACCCGGGCGGTTAGCAAGGTCCACGCCTTCGGGAAGAGAGGAAATGCTCTCCGAAGGGACCCCAATCTCCCCGTGCACATCCGAGGCTGGCTTCATAAGCAGGTAGAACTCGGGGGAGTGGACTTCACAGGAGAAGGGAGAGGACACGCTGAGTGCCACTAGAGGCTGTGTCCCTGGCTGTCTGCAGCACCTTCTTTCTCTCTTTCTCTCCTTCCAAGTCCCCAAACGTGTTTCTTTTTGCAGTCACAGCTTTGCCGCTTATTCTGTCACTCATTCACTCACTCACTCATCCATTCGTTCATTCAATAACTGTATCTTGAAGTTTACCACTACAGTAGGGGACAGGGCCTCCAGGGGGAGGAGTTGGGAACAATTACGAAGACTCCAAAAGGAGATACAGGGAAAGGGGCGTGGCCTGGATCGACATTCACCAATCATCACCCTCCGCGCGGGAGGCATCCAATCACTAGTCTTCTGTGTAGGGGGCCCACCATGCAAATAACACAAACAAGCTTCTATATCACATTCAAGACGTCAGTGGGATGGGGACAGATAATAAATTAGTAAATAAATAACAGAAGTGATAATTTCAGAAAGTTGTGAGTGCTGTAAGGAGCGCTGGTGGCGCAGTGATTACGCGCTTGGCTGCTAACCGAAAGGTCTGCGGTTCAAACCCACCAGCCTCTCCGTGGGAGAAAGATGTGCTTCTGTGAAGATTTAACAGCCTTGAAAACCCAATGAAGCAGTTCTACTCTGATCTATAGGGTCGCTATGAGTCGGGATGAACTCGACAACAACGGGCTTTGGTTAGGTAGTGAGTGCTGTGAAGAAATGACACGGGATTGTGATAAAGAGTGGCCAGGGGATGAGGGCTGTGTTTGATTGTTGGTCCTGGAAGGCCTCTCTGAGGAGATAACATTTGAGCTAAGAACTAAGTGACAAGAAGGAGTCCCACTAAGACCTTGGAGCAGAGGGACTCAGAAAGCTAAAGGCCCTACAGATGGCAAAAGTTTGGTGTTTCCAGTGAGCCTGAGGGAGAGAGGTAGAAAGGGTGGCAGGGGCCATATCACCTAGGCAGCAGTTCTCAAAGTGGGAATACCGAACAGCAGCATCAGCATCATCTGGGAACTTGCTGGAAATTCAAATTATCACCACAACATACTGGCATCCAGCTCGTTATCCTAATCTGTTGCATCAAACATGATCTCAGTCGCTCCTTTCTCTCTGGGTCTCTGTCCCCTTCTCTCTGGGCCTCTGTACCCCTCTCTCTAGGTCTCTGTCCCCCTATCTCTGGCTGCTGTCCCCTCTTTCTTGGTCTTTATTCCCGTGTCTCTGGGTCTCTGCCCTCTCTCTCTCTAGACCTTTGTCTGTAGATGTCACTGTCACCATCTCCTCTTTCCTCTCCCCTCAGCTCAGGCCTCTGCTCCCGATTTCTCTCCCCAGGACAGCGCCGGACTCCGGCTCTGGAAACGCCGCTGGTTCGTCCTCTCTGGCCATTGCCTCTTCTATTACAAGGGTCAGTGCCCTGGCTGGCATGGGGTGGGGGGCTCTCTCCCACCAGTCTTTTACCTACTGACCCCTGGGTGATACCTGACCCCAGCCTCCCTTTTGCAGACAGCCGCGAAGAGAGCGTCCTGGGCAGCGTCCTACTCCCCAGCTACAGTATCAGGCCAGATGGACCGGGAGCCCCCCGAGGGCGGCGCTTCACCTTCACCGTGAGTCCCTCCGTCTCCCATGGGCACGAAGCACTGGGGGTTTGATGGGAGGTTGGTGGAGGAGGAAGCTCCCGAACATCCACTAGCGGAGATAAAAGGTCTTGACCAGGGTCCATAGCATCCTTTGTAGAGGGCCCGAGCGTCCGAGTCCCCAGCCTTCTCTTCCCGCAGGCTGAGCACCCAGGCATGAGAACTTATGTCCTGGCGGCTGACACACTAGAGGACCTGCGAGGCTGGCTCCGAGCGCTGGGCCGTGCCTCCCGAGCGGAGGGTGATGATTGGTGAGTATAGCTCCAGGCTACGCCCCTTTTTTCTGTCTCTTCGTTGGGAGTTAGCGTAATCTTTCCCAACTATTGAGAGCTGGAGGCCCTGCCCCTTGAAAAGAACGTCCAATCACCAGTCCTCTAGCTAAGAAGACTCCGCTTTTCTGGCCCCGCCTCTGGAGTAGTTCAACTCCTCGAATCAGCAAACGTTTGCCCCTTCTAAGCTCCACCCACCTGGCCCTCCAATCAGGAAATCTGATAGTCTCAGTTTCGTCCCACCCCACCAATTATCAGTATTCCACACTTTCCAATTGGCTGCTTCAGTAGTCTCCGCCCCCTGATTCCTAAACTATCTCAAAACTCCGCTGGAGTTCAGACTTAAGGCCGGGTCTAAGGTTCTGTCCCGACCTGCCCTAATCTTCAGGCTGAAAACCCGGACTCCCTTCCTCATTCTATCTCAGAATCCGGGGCACTGGGTCCAGCGACCTTGAGATGGACTTTATAGCCCTGCAGAACCATCCTGAAGCCTCAGTTTCCCATCTGCAAAATGGGGTCATGATTTAGTGCACCACCTCCCCTCTAGGTAGGTCCCTGTGTCCTCATCTGTGAACAGAGAATAAGGGCTGTTATACGGTTCAAAAAAGTAACGTCTTTTTCTGTACCCACTGGCTAGTGGGCGGCCCAAGTCACCCACACGTCCTCAGCCTGGGGAGGGCCCTGGCGGCCCCGGTGGTCCTCCAGAGGTGAGCAGAGGGGAAGAGGGGCGCAGTCCAGAATCACAGGAGGTGGCTTGGCTCTCTAGAGGACGTGGCGGACCCAGGCTGCTCACTCCCAGCCCCACAGCAGACCTCCAGTCTGGACCCCGGATTCGGAGAGCGAGGAGCCCAGAGTGAGTGGGATCTGGGAGTCGAGATAAAAGGATCCATAGGACTGAGCTTTGAGGGGAGGGAATCCAATGCATGGGGCATGGCTTATGAGAAGGGCGGGGCCTGTTGGAAAGAAAGCAGTTGGGGACAGGTTAGAGGGCGTGGCTTAGCACTCGAGTTAGTGTATGTGTTGCAAGGTTCTCGTGGATCAGAGCCTGCTGAGAAGAAGTTCTAAGAAGGAGGTGCTACACAGGGGTCTGGTGAATAAAATGTAGCGTTGGTGGCACAGTGGTTAAGAACTTGGCTGCTAACCGAAAGCTCGGTAGTTCGAATCCACCAGGCGCTCCTTGGAAATTCTATGGGGCAGTTCTACTCTGTCCTATAGGGTCTCTATGAGTCGGAATCGACTCGAGGGTAACGGGGGTGAATAAAAGAGGGTTCTACTCTAGCAGGCCAGTGAGGCACACTGAAGAAAGTGTCTTTCTGAAAGACCTCTTTGGGGCTGACTTCATCGGTACTAGGGGATGGGTGGGCTCTAGTTCATTCAGTTTCCCGATTCTTTCCACCCCACAGCCTTTTCACACCCCTCTCTCGCCCTCCTTCTCCTCTGAGCTTCCCCCGGCCCCGTTCTGCTCCTGCGCGCCGACCCCCTCTCTCAGGAGACACAGAACCCCCTACCCGTCCCCATACCCCTCTGAGTCGCATCGATGTTCGACCTCCCCTGGAATGGGGCCCCCAGCGTCGGACCCTCTCCCTGCCCCCCACTCCCAGCCGAGGACCTCCTTCTGAGGCTGGGGCAGGAAGACCGCCCAGGAGTCCCCAGCACTGGAGTCAGGAGCCCAGAACACCTGTCAACAGAGAGGTAATGGAGAAGGGAACTACATCTCCCATGTATCCCTGGGGCAGGCGTTTCTAGGCTCATTGCCCGGTCTTTGCCCCTGAGAATTATGGGGATTGTAGTCCAGAATAGTATCAGCTAAGCTCAGATGTGAGCGGGAGAGTGGACTGTATCTCCCATCAGGCATCAGGATTGTCTTTCCAGGCTAGTCTCTGGCTATTGCCCCTTAAAGCATCATGGGGACTGTAGTCCAGAATACTCTCCTCTGAGACTGGGATGGGAGAGGAAAAGTGAATTGCATCTGCCTTGTGTCCTCAATTTAGCTTTCCAACTTGGTTACCTGCTGTTTTTCTCTGAGCATTAGAGGACTGTGGTCCAGAAAACCCACAGCTAGCCGTAAGTGTGAGAGTGGATTGTGACTCCCTTAGCACTGGGGCTGTGTTTGTTTTTTTGTTTTAACTGTAGGAAATAAATATGCTCAGAAGAAAGGCCTGGCAATCTATTTCTAATAAATGAGCCATTGAAAAACCAGTTTCCATAAAGCACAGTTCTTCTCTGAGACACATGGAGTGGACATGAGTCAGAAAAGACTTGATGCCACTTGGTATAAATGTATATGTAATAAAATAATTTCCATTTCAACATTTTTTACATGTACAATTCAGTGACATTAATTATGTTTGCTATGTTTTGAAACCATCACCTCACCACTATCTGTTTCCAAAATTTTTCCATCATCATTAACAGAAGGTCATGGGGCTTTTTTTTTCAAAATATAGTTTGTTATTTTTGTTGATGTTGTTGAGAATATACACAGCAGAACATACACCAATTCAACAATTTCTACATGTGCAATTCAATGACACTGATTCCATTCTTTGATTTGTGCAGCCATTCTCACCCTTCTTTTCTGAGTTGTTCTTCCCCTATGAACATAAACTCACTGTCCCCTAAGTTTACTATCTAATATTTCAAGTTGCTGTTGTCAATTTGATCTCATATCCAAAACCAAACTCATTGCCATCGAGTTGATTCTGACTCATAGCGATCCTATAGCACAGAGTAGAACCTACCCCATAGTTTCCAAGGCTGTAATCTTTACGGAAAGAGACTGTCCCATCTTTCTCCCACGGGTCGCTGGTGGGTTCGAACTGCCCACCTTTCTGGTTAACAGCCGAGCACTTAACAACTGTGCCACCAGAGTTCCTTTGATCACATACAGATGGGTCTTAAAAGAGCACAATGCTCAATCAAAGCAGACGTTCTTTTTTTTAATTGTTGTACTTTAAGTGAAAGTTTATTGTTCAAGTTAGTCTCTCATACAAAAATTTATACATGCGTTGTTATATGACCCTAATTTCTCTCCCTGTACTGTGACAGCACACTCCTCCTTTCCATCCCTCATTTCCTGTGTCCATTCAACCAGCTCCTGACCCTCTCCGCATTCTCATCTCTCCTCTGGACAGGAGCTGCCCGTTTAGTCTCTTGTATCTGCTTGAGCTAAGAAGCACACTCTTCACGAGTATCATTTTATGTCTTATAGTCCAGTCTAATCTTTGTCTGAAGAGTTGGCCTCGGGAATGATTTTAGTTTTGTGTTGACAGAGAGTCCGGGGGCCGTGCTTTCTTGGGTTCCTCCAGTCTCAGTCAGACCATTAAGTCTGATCTTCTTACTAGACTTTGAGTTCTGCACCCCAATTTTCTCCTGCTCCATCAGGGACTCTCTGTTGTGTTCCCTGTCAGGGTGGTCATTGGTGGTAGCCAGGCACCATCTACTTCTTCTGGTCTCAGGCTGATGGAGTCTCTGGTTTACGTGGCCCTTTCTGTCCCTTGGGCTAATACTTTCCTTGTGACTTTCGTATTCTTCATTCTCCTTTGCTCCAGATTGCTGGGACCAATTGATGCATCTTAGATGGCCACTCACTAGCTTTTAAGACCCCAGACGCCACTAACCAAAGTAGGATGCAGAACATTTTCTTAATAAACTTTGTTATGCCTGTTGACCTAGATGTCCCCTGAAAGCATGGTCCCCAGACCCCTGCCCCTGCTACTCTGTCCCTCGAAGTGTTTGGTTGTATTCAGGAAACTTCTTAGCTTTGGTTTAGTCCAGTTGTGCTGACTTCCCCTGTGGTGTGTGCTGTCCTTCCCTTCACCTAAGATAATTCTTGTCTACATCTAGTTAGTGAATAACCCTCTCCCTCCCTCCCCTCGTAACCATCAAAGAATGTTTTCTGGGTTTATACTTTTTCTTGAGTTCTTATAACAGTGGTCTTACACAATATTTGTCTTTTTGTGACTGACTAAATTCACTCAACATAATGCCTTCCAGATTCCTCCATGTTATGTTTCACGGATTCATCGTTGTTTTTTATTGTTGTATAGTATTCCATTGTGTGAATATACGTAATTTGTTTACCCATTCGTCTGTTAATGGGTACTTAGGTTGTTTCCATCTTTTTGCTATTGTGAATAGTGCTGCAGTGAACATGGGTATGCATATATCTATTTGTGTGACGGTTCTTATTTCTCTAGGATATATTCCAAGGAGTGGGACTGCTGGATTGTATGGTACTTCTATTTCTAGCTTTTTAAGGAAACGCTAAATTGATTTCTAAAGTGGCTGTACCATTTTACATTCCCACCAACAGTGTATAAGTGTTCCAGTCTCTCCACAACCTCTCCAACATTTATTATTTTGTGTTTTTTAGATTAATCAAAGCAGACATTCTTTACTAGTTAAGCTAAACAACTGTTTGGTTTTAGAAGACTTTCAGAGGATATTTTTGGTTTAAGGTTTAAAGATCATCTCTGGGCAATAGTTTCAGATATTCTTCCATCCTCCATGGCTCCAGAAAGTCTGGATTCCATGAGAATTTGAAATTCTGATCTGCATTTTCCTTCTTTGGTCAGGATTTTTCTATAGAATCTTTGATCAAAATGTTCAGTATTGGTATCCAATCACCGTTCATGGGGCTGTTGTGTTGGGCTAGTCCACTTACTATTGTCCCCATACTGGCACATAGCTGGAGAGGGGGTAGTTGAGGAAGTTGTAGGGGGCCCAGTCTAAACCTGCAAAAGTCTCCTAAGGCACTTCAATTCTTGACACACCCATTCTAATATTTGTTACTAAACCAATTACCGTCAAGCCAACTCGAACTCATGGTGACCCCACGTGTGTCAGAGTAGAACTGTGTGTCATAGGATTCTCAATGGCTGAGTTTTTGGAAGTAGATCGCCAGGGCTTTCTTCTGAAGAGCCTCTGGGTGGACTTGAACCTCCAACGTTTCTGTTAGTTGAGCGCGTTAACAGTTTGCACCACTCAGGGACTCCAGTATTTGTTACTAAGACATGCCAATGTCTAAACTTCTCTATTTTAATATTCTTCCCAGGCCCCCTCTGGCTCCTCCACGTATCTCCGGCTGCCCCCAAGGCCCCCTGGAACCCGGGCCTCCATGGTTTTATTGGTAGGTAACTGAGGCACCCAGAGTTTACCAGAGCCCCTTCCCTTGCTTGCTTTGCTATGGGAAATGTCATCTCCTGGCAATGAGGACTAGACCTGGAACAGACTGAATATTTCAAGGTTCCTGGGTAGGTGCTCAGAGGCCCTGGGTGGTACAAACAGTTAACCCACTCACTGCTAAGTGAAACGTTGGTCATTTGAGTCCATCCATAGGCACCTTGGAAGAAAGGCCTGCTGATTTACTTCTGAAAAATCAGACATTGAAAACCCTATGGCACTCAGTTCTACTCTGATACACAGGGGGTCACCATGAGTCAAAATGGACTTGACTGCAACTGGTTGGTTGGTTGGTGGAGTAGGTGCTCAAGAGTTTTGAGGTTGCAGGGGCAGGGCCTTTCATGGCAACAAGACCTATGAGGACCTGAGACCCATCTCTGCCCTTTGGAAATTCTTTCTGATACGACAGGGGTGATAGGACACGTATTAGTTTCCTGTGGCTGCTGTAATAAAGTAGCACAAACTTGGTGACTTAAAACAACAGAAATTTATTCTCTTACAGCTGTGGGGGCTAGCAGTCTGAAATCAAGGTGTTGGAAGGCCCACACTCTCTCTGAAGGCTCTAGTGGAAGATCTTTCCTTTGCCTCTTCCTAGCTTCTGGTGGTTCTTGGCAATCCTTGGTGTTCCTTGGCTTGTAGATGCATCACTGCAAACCTTTAGGTTAGCAATCACTTCTTAGCAATTGACAACTGAGGTTTGCAAGGGCTTCGGATGAAGCTAATAAAGAGAAGAGGGGTGTCTGTCTGTAGAAACAGGGCTTGGCTCAGCCCTGAGCTACAATAAGCACCAGTCTGTTCCACATGACCCTGACTTTTCTCCCTCTCCTCAGCCGGGGCCCCCCCTGGACTCAGCCTTCCACCAAAGCTTGGAGACAGATGTAAGTTCTCCCCATTCCAAATCCTGCTGAGTTCCCAGAGTTGGGGAGAGAATGTTCTGGGAGGTGGTGGAGCACTGGCAGGAGAAGAGCCAGATTTGGTCCATAACTAGCTCCTGCTCTCCTTTTTCCAGACTCTGTTGACCAAGTTATGCGGGCAGGACCAGCTCCTGAGGACGCTGCAAGAGGAGATAGACCAGAGGCAAGAGGAGAAGGTACAGACTAAGCCCTGCCCTTTCCTCTGTAAATCCCTCCCACTTCATCCTAGGGGGCGGGACTTCATGATAGGACCCACCCTTAGCTCTATTCCTCCTCCTTGGATTCTAAGCCGCCACCCACTGGTGTTAAATATCACCCAGCACCAGCAATTCGTCACAACCAAGTTAGATTTATTATAAGAATACAAGGTTAAGTTAACATTTGAAAATCAGTCCATCAGTCCTCTGGCCTCTCTGGCTGCCCTTGGCCATTCTTGATCCCCCAGCATCCTGGATGGCAAGGATATGGGAGGACCACCTTTTTTCTTTCCCAGCAGGCTGGGTTTGGCTTCAGCAACCTAACTACCTTCCCTCTTGGTGCAGGAGCAGCTAGAAGCCGCTTTGGAGCTGACCCGGCAGCAGTTGAGCCAAACAACTAGGGAGGCTGGGGCTCCTGGGAGGGCCTGGGGGCGCCAGCGCCTCCTGCAGGACCGCCTGGTCAGCGTGAGGGCCACTCTTTGTCACCTGGCTCAGGTGAGCATTGGGAAGGACCTCGAGCTTCCTGGAGGCCCCATGATTCTGCAGGTTCTTTCTGAAGGGGACCTGCCTAAAGGGCTCATGGGAAGGTAGTTATTGATTCCCTCCACCGCAAATTTTAAAACTGTGGTCTTGACTATCCAGGGGCAAGCGGCCAAGAAACAGCAGAAATTAGTTTAGCAGTTTAAGAGGGTAATTTTGATATGAGCCTCCTGGTTTTGAATCTCAGCCTCCACTCATGATAGCTGAGTGACCTTAGAAAAGTTACTCAACTCCTCTGGACCTTAGATGCTTACTGTGTAAACTAGGAGCCCTAGTTGCACAGTGGTCAAGAGCTAGGTTGCTAACCGAAAGTTTGGCAGTTCAAACCCACCAGCCGCTTCACAGGAGAAAGACTGGCAATCTGCTTCCGTGAAGATTTACAGCCTTGGAAACCCTATGGGGCAGTTCTACTCTGTTGTATAGGGTCGCTGTGAGTTGGACTCGACTGCACAGTAATGGGGTTTGGTTATTTGTCTACAATGACAGCTTATTGGAATTGCAGGGTCAATTTCCGGGGTTCCCAGGAGTCACAGCAAATAGGCTCACGGGAATTGTAGTTCATGTACCCTGAGGCCTCCGGGGACTAGGCCTCCCTCCTCTTCTGCAGCTGGGAAAAGACCGCATGGGGAAGAATCTGGTGGGTGTGGATGCTAACCCTGTGTCTTTTCCGGGGCCTGAGGAGCGGGAGCGTGTTCGGGACACGTACAGCAGCCTGGAGCAGGAGCTGGGCACCTTGCGAGAAACCCTTGAGTACCTGCTGCACCTCGGCTCCCCCCAGGTACATCCCTGCCCCGAGGCTTGAAGCCCACACTTCACTCCAGGTCCTGCCTCAAGCATTCAAACTCCTCACGCAGAACTGAAGCTCCTCCCACTTTATCCTAAACTCCATCGCTTAACTCTAATCCTGCTTCAATTCTTCTTATTTTTTCAACATTTGATTGTTGTTTAGGTGAAAGTTTACAGAGTAAATTAGTTTCCTAATCAAACAGTTTATACACAGCTTGTTTCATGACATTGGTGGCAAACCCCTGCATGTGTCAGCACTCCCCCGCTTCCTCCCTGGGTTCCCTGTGTCCATTCGCCCAGCTTTCCTGCCCCTACCATCTGTCTGAACTTTGCTTTTGGGAAAATTCTGTCCTTTAGGTCTTGTATAATTGATTGTTCTGGGGTATACATTGCTCATTGATGTTATTGTTCATTTTATTAGTCTGTCTATTGTATGGCTATAATGTGATCTCCAGGGGTGATTTCAGTTACAAGTTTTGAAGGATGATTTCACTTCCATAGTGTTGGGGGTTCCACCAGTCTCTGTCAGACTGGTAAGTCTGGTCTTATTTATGAGTTTGAATTTTGTTCTACATTTCTCTCCCACTCTGTCCATGACCTACTATTGTGGCCCCAGTCAAAGCAGTCAGTAGTGGTAGCTGGGCACCATCTAGTTCTTCTGGTCTCAGGATAGTGGAGACCATGGTTCCTGTGGTCCACTAGTCCTTTGGACTAATTGTTTCCTTGAGTCTTTGGTTTTCTTCACTCTTCTTTGTTCTGGATAGAAGAGACCAATTGTTGTGTCTTAGATTGCCTCTTACAAGCTTTTAAGACCCCAGTTGCCACTCACCAAGGTAGAATGTAGAACATTGACTGTATGGATTATGATATACCAATTGACCTAGATGTTCCCTGAGACTATGGTCCCTAGCCCTAAAGCCCGGTATCTCAATCCCAGGAGGTGTATGGTTATGACTAAGTTTTCATGACTGTGTCCCCTATGTGCACTATTGCATACATGTGTATATTTGCAGCATATACCCATAGATATGTACGTTGAGTGTACTTCCATATGCCCTACCACCCCTGTTCAGCTTACATATCTACCCATGTATCCACTCATACATTGTTACTACTGTTCTTGCTGGATTGTATATGTATTAGTATTTACTGTTTTGTCTTTTACTCTTCCATGCCTTTCTGTGTCTTCCTTTACCTTGATTATGTTTGCTGACTTCCCCCATATTCTGTATGATCTCTCCCTTCACCAAAGTTAGTATGCATCTACTATCTAGTTAGTGGTTTTTCCCTCCCTACTCCCCATCCCTGGTACCCATCAAAGGATGTTTGTCTATGTGAAGATCTTTTCTTGACTTTTTATAGTAGTGGTCTCATACAGTATTTGTCCTTTTGTGATTGACTTATTTCACTTAGCATAATGTCCTCTAGGTTCACCCATGTTGTGAGATGTTTTGCGGATGTGTCGTTATTCTTTAATGTTGCATAGCATTCCATTTTGTGTATGTACCACAGTTTGTTTATTCATTTATCCATTGATGAGCACTTAGGCTGTTTCCATCTTTTTGCTGTTGTAAATAATCCCGCAGTGAACATGTGTGTGCATATGTCTATTCGTGTCATGGTTCTTGTTTCTCTAGAGTATATACCTGGGAGTGGAACTGATGGATCATATGGTATTTCTATTTCTAGCTTTTTGAGGAAGTGCCATATTGTTTTCCATAGCGGTTTTACCATTTTACATTCCTATCAGCAGTGTATGAGAGTTCCAGTCTCCCCACAGCGTCTCCAGCATTAGTTGGTTTCTGTTTTTTTGATCAGTGCCATTATTAATGGTGTGAGATGGTATCTCATTGCAGTTTTGATTTGCATCTCTCAAATGGCTAATGATCATGAGATTGTGCTTCAATTCTAAGCCCCCATCTTTTGGTGTTAAATATCACCCAAACCAAATCCATTGCTGTCAAGTCGATTCTGACTCTTGGTGACTAGGAAGAAAGGTCTGGTGATCTACTTCTGAAAATTAGCTAATGAAAACCCTATAGATCACAACAGAATATTGTCCAGTAAGATGGCACAGGACTGGGCAACATTTCATTCTGTTGTACATGAGGTTACCATGAGTTGTAGCTGACTCAGTGACAGCTAACAACAATATTTATGGTAGAAGTGACACTGCAGGACAGTACAGAAAGGACAGTCTTTTCAGTAAATGGTGCTGGATCTTTGGGTTTTCTGTTTGGAAAATAAAAAACAAATCCTGACCCCTAAATATAGTCAGGGAGTCCCTTGTTGGCACAACCAGGTCTGGCTGGGCTACTAACTAAACGGTTGGCAGTTCAAACCCAGCTCGAGGCACCTTGGAAGAAAGGCCTGGCAATCTGCATCTTAAAGGTCTTAACAAGAAAACCCTATGGAGCAGTCCTATTCTGAAACACATGGGGTCGTCATGAGTTGGAGCTGACTCTATGGCAACTGGAAGAATGGAATGGAAATATAGCCCAGTTGATTTCAGACCCTTTCTGTCATTGATCTGCTATGACCCGCCTTGCATTTTCCCACCTTTGAATAACAAATTCCTTTCCTCCATCCTGGTTCTCTTTCCCCTCAGGACAGAACATCTGCTCAACAGCAGCTGTGGATGGTGGAAGACACACTGGCAGGTCTGGGGGGGGCCCAGAAACCACCCCCCAACACTGAACCTGGCTCCCCATCCTCCGTGTTCCAAGGCGAGGAGTCTTCAGAGAGAGAGGTGAGACTCATACATCTTTCTTCACACCCCCAGCTCCCTGTCCCATCTGCCCCTGGCCCTACTCATCACCTACACACCTCTTTCCCTTTCCCTTTAGATCAGCTAACTAACCTCAAAAAAGTCCTCTGGCCACTTCATTTCCTCATTTGCACTGTTGAGATCATAGTTCACTGTGTGCAATAGTCAGTTCATACCAACTCCCAAGATCCAATTGTGTGCCTCTCTTCCCAGCTCCACATTCAGTGATGTCATGTTGGTAGCTTGCCATTAACCACAGCAGGAGTATTTACACTATGGAAATTGGCAAACACTACAAATCAGGGCTCTCTCCCCCTAGAGAGCCATTTGTTAAACACTTACCAGCACACCATCTTGCAGGGTTCTGTACGAAATAGAGATGGTGACGCCCTTGATATAGATAAAAGATTTTTAAAAAAATTAACAAAACAGATGTTTTTAGGACCAGGACACTGAGCTATAGGTTTTATTAATGCTGTCATAAAATACCCTGAATTCACAATAACTTTGATATTGTGAGGAGAAACATACAGGAGATTATTTCATAAGTAGCACTGACGTAGTGAATAAGAATTCAAATGCTTGCGCTCAAGAATTTTTTTTTAAATCCAAATGGCAGTGTAAATCAAATTTAATGTCTTTAATAAATAGCAGTTTTGGAAACTAAAATTTATAAGGAGGCAATATAAGAAAAACCTTGACATCCTTATGAAAGATTTTACATTTTCAAATGTTTCAAGTGAATTTCTTTTTTTTGTTTGTTTATTGTTGTAGTTTAAGTGAAAGTTTACATTTCAAGTTAGTCTCTTATACAAAAATTTATACATACATTGATATGTGACTCTAATTGCTCTCCCCATACTGTGACAGCACGCCCCTCCTTTCCACCCCTGATTGCCCATGTCCATTCAACCAGCTCCTAACCCTCTCTGAGCTCTCATCTCGCCTCTGGACAGAAGCTACCCATTTAGTCTCATGTATCTACTTGAGCTAAGAAGCACACTCTTCATGAGTATCATTTTATGTCCCACAGTCCAGTCCAATCTCTGTCTGAAGAGTTGGCCTCAGAAATTGTTTTAGTTGGGCTGATAGAGAGTCCGGGGGCCATGCTTTCCAGGCTTCCTCCAGTCTCAGTCAGACCATTAAGTCTGGTCTTTTTACTAGAATTTGTTGACATTAAGAATTTTTTAAAAGATTTTTTATATAATTTTATTTATTTTGTTGTTGAGAATGTACACAGCAAAACATAAACCCATTCAGCTCTTTCTAGATGTCCCATTTATTGACATTGGTTACATTCTTCAAGTTGTGCAACCATTCTCACCCTCCTTTTCTGAGTTGTTCCTCCCCCATTAACATAAACTCACTGCCCCCTGAGGTTCCTGTCTAAGCTTTCGAGTTGCTGCTATCAATTTGATCCCATATAGATAGTTCTCAAAAGAGCATAATGCTCAAGGCAGACATTTTTTACTAGTTAAACTAAACTATTGTTTGGTTTTAAGAAGACTTCAGGGGATATTTTTGGTTTAAGGTTTAAAGATTATCTCAGGGCAGTAGTTTCAGAGGTTCATCCAACCTTCATGGCTCCAGGAATTCTGGAATCCATGAGAATTTTAAATTCTGTTCTGCATTTTGCTCCTTTTGATCAAGATTATTCTATGGAATCTTTGATTAAAATGTTCAGTATGGTAGCCAGGCACCATCCAGTCCTTCTGGTCTCATGGCAGAAGAGGCAGTTGTTCATGGAGGCGAGAGCTCAAGAATTTTTTAAATCCAAGTCCCTCCTAAGAATTAGTTAGAAGTGTGTAGAGACCAAACTATTAGTGGTTCCCAGGGGTGGGTGAGAAGGAGGGGAAAAGGGAGACTCATTGTTTAGGGGACACTGAGCTTCTGTTAAGAGTGATGGAAAATTTCGAAATGGATAATAGTGATGGTTGAAGAACATGGTAAGCATAATTGTTGTCATTGAATTATCCGTGTGAAGAATACTGAAATGGCAAATGTTCTGGTACGTATATACTTGTTGTTGGTTGTCATCTAGTTGATTCTGACTCTTGGCGACCCCATGTGTGAGAGTAGAATTGCACCAGAGGGTGTTTATGTCTGTGATCCTTCAGAAGTAGATCACCAGGTGTGTTTTCAGAGGTGCCCCTGGTTGGTTTTGAACGGCCAATCTTTTGGCAGGTAGTGGCACACTTAACTGTTTGCACCCAGGGACTCCTATGTATGTATTTACCAAAATTAGAAAAAGAAAAATAAATAGTAGAAAGTGGCTGCACTACCAGAAAGCAAATACAATGTTCATATGCAAAAATAAATGGGTTTCCTATATACTAGTGCCAAACAATTAGAAAATGAAACTAGGCTCTCAGGAAACAGAAGCCAGTATTGTGTTTGCTGAGCCCTGACCTTCAGACCGTGTATCCACCCCTTTCTTTGGCCCTACTGATTTTGTTCTTTACTAGAGTTCTTTCTATGCTGTGTGGTCCTGGGCAGGCAGCATGGAGTAGAAGTTATGAACCTGGGTCCTGGTGTCTAGGAGACCTGGGTTCAGATCCCAGCTCTGCTACCTGTGTGACATCAGCCATTGACCTCATTCTCTGAGCTTCAGCTTGCTCATATGTAAAATGGGGATGATAATAATAATAATAGCTGTCTTGTCTACGTGGCTTACGTATATGCTTCCCATCCTCTTATCAGAAGGTGCAGTATAGCCCAGAGAGGTAAAATAACTTGCCCAAGGTCACACAGCCATTAAATGGCAGTGCTGGGATTTGAAACCAGGACAGCTGGCTTCTGGTTTATAGTCTTAACCTTGCTCAAGCCAAGAGCCTGAAAAATGGCAATGATAATCATAACCATTATTCCCTTTTTATGACCCCTCCAGAGTCTGCCTGAGTCCTTGGAGCTAAACTCTCCCCGGTCCCCCGAGTCTGACTGGGGGCACCCCCCTGGGGGTGACAGAGACATCACCAGCCCCTCCTCAGGTAAGCATCCTGTCTCAGGTGGGGGGGTCTCTTGACCTTTCCCTTCCTCATCAAGTTCTGCTCTACCCTTCCAGCTGTCGGGTCTCCAAGGGTCTCCCGGGCTTCTAGTCCTGAGGGTCACCGCCCTTCTTCTCCACAGCCAGGAGCCAAGGTAAGGGCCTAGGTACAGGGCCTCCTTGTAACCCTTTGATTGACCACCTTGGAACTCCCACTGCTGGAGAATCGGGGAGTTCCGAGCCCACACCACAGAGCAGGGAACGCCTGCTTGGTTAAGAGCATTGGATTTGAATTTTGGCTGTCACTTCTCAGCTATGTGACCTTGAGTCAATTATTAAGGCTCTTTGTGCCTCAGTTCTGTCGTCTGCAAAATGGGCTAATAGAGGTATCTACCCCCTAGGGCTGATGTGAGTATTGTTTTTGGATGCCATCGAGTCAATTCCAACTCCTGGTGACCTCATGTGAGAGTACAACTGCCCCATAGGTTTTCCTAGGCTGCAGTCCTTATGAGAGCAGATCGCCTTGTCTTCCTCCTTAAGAGCCACTGGGTGCGTTCAAACAGCCAACCTTTCTGTTAGCATTCAAGTGCTTAGCTATTGCACCATGAGAATTCCTTGATGTGAGGATTAAAACTAGATAAATGCCTGCAAAGGGCTGTAAATAGTGCCTGGATATAGGTAGTCCCTTCATTCATCAATTCATTCACTCAACCAATATTTATTGAGAATCTTCTGTGTGCCAGGCACTGTCTGGGCTGCACTGTCCAATATGGTAGCCACTAGGCACATGTGGCTATTCAAATTTTAAGTAATTAAAATGAAATACTGGGGAAACCCCAAGAGTATGGCTTCAGACACCCTTTTAACTCAGTACTGAAGTTACTCCTGAGGTTCACCAAAGATTAGACAGGTCTATAGGGCCAACAATAACACCCATGAGGAACGTGCTGTATAGTTCAATCGTGTATATGAGACTAATGGGCACAGCAGCCCAAAAGCAAAGATGAGAAGGCAGGAAGGGACAGGAAAACTGAACCAATGGAAACAAGGAAACTGGGGTGGAGAAGGGGAGAGTGTTGACACATTGTGGGGTTGGCAACCAATGTCAAAAAACAATTTGTGTATTAACTGTTTAATGAGAAGCTAATTTGCTCTGTAAACTTTCACCTGAAGCACAATTTAAAAAAAAAAGAGAGAATGAGAAATAAATAAAAATAATAAAGGAAGACGGAAGGAAAAAAATGAAATGAATTAAAAAAATTCAGTTCCTCAGTCAGAAAGTTCTGTTGGACAGGGCTGTTTAGGTGCTGAGGGCATGACAGTGAACAAGATGGAAGAAAAAATCCATTAATCTAACATTGTAATGGCAGGAGGAGGCAGGTAATAACCAGTGAACTTAGTTAACTATGCATTATTTTATACAGTTTTAATTACTAAAGAAAAAAAATGGAACAAGGTAAGGGGGTTTGGGATGTTTGGGCAAGGGTTACAATTTAAATGGTATGGTCTGAGGAGGCCTCGGAAAGGTGATATTTGAGCAGGTACTTGAAAGAGGTGGGGAAGCAAACCTTGGGGCTACCTGAGGGAAGAGCATTGCAGGCAGATGGAACAGCCATTGTAAAGGTTCTGAGGAAGGACTGTGCCTGGCTTGTTGGAGAAGCAGCAAAGAGGTCCATGTGGCTGGAGTCCAGTGAGCTAGGGGACTGGGTGGCAGTTGAAAGCAAAGGAGCAGATCAAAGGGGCCTTGTGGGCCAAGGTGAGGCCTTTGCGGGATTCGGAAGCCACGGTTGGGTTCTGCGCTGAGGGGCAACATAACCTGCTCTATGTGGGAACAAGTGCCCTTTGACTGCTGTGTGGGGAGCAGACTGTGGAGGGTGAGGGCTGAGGCAGGAAGCCCAGTAAGTAGGCATGTAGGATAGTCCAGGCGGGAGATAATGCTTGTTTGCACTAGGCTAGAAGTGGAAGGATCCCCGGTAGCGCAGTGGTTAAGCGCTGGCTGCTAACCAACAGGTCGGCGGTTTGAACCCATGAGCTGCTCCATGGGAGAAAGATGTGGCAGTCTGCTTCTGTGAAGATTACAGATCTAGAAACCCCATAGGGTAGTTCTACTCCATCCTATAGGGTAGCTCTGAGTTGGAATCCACTCGACGGCACACAACAGAAGTGGAGAAAATGAGAGGGCATCAGATTCTAGATAGACTGGTCTGTGAACCTTATCCCAAACCCTTGGGACCAGATGTAATGTAGAATTCAAAATTTTGCAGATTCTAGAACCAAGAGTCAGAATCCATTGGACAGCAACCAAGAACAACAGAAAGGTGCCAGAACCAGTTCTAGCTGCTATGGAGTTAACTCTGACTCCTGGCCACCCTGTGTGTATCAGAGTAGAACTGTGCTCCATACAGTTTCCAATGGCTGATTTTTCAGAAGTAGATCGCCAGGAGTTTTTTACAAGGCACCTCTGGGTGGACTTGAACCACCAGCCGTTATGCTAGCAGCTGATCACGTTAAGCATTTGCACCAAGCAGGGACTCTCTAGAAAGGTAATACAGGGCATATACTGTGTATTATATAAAACCTCCAGCAGCACGCAACTGGTGCAGCTCCTCTAATCAAAGACATTTGATTACATTTCTTCAAAGAAACATATGAATATACATACTCAATGGGATAAAGACTATAAATAACATCACAATTTAAATGTCCAGTTTATTCATTTAGCACCAAAAACCAAAAACCAAACTGTCGCTGTCGAGTTGATTCTGACTCGTAGAGACCCTATAGGAGAGAGTAGAACTGCCCTATATGGTTTCCAAGGAGCAGCTGGTGGAATGGAACTGCTGACCTTTTGGTTAGCAGCTGAGCTCTTAACCACTGTGCCACCAGGGCTCCATTTATATAGCAACGGACTAATAAATGAACTAGTCAGAGTGGGGTAAAAAAAATATTATAAATATCAGGCATTTTTTATTTCTATGGAAAAAGGTTTAGGAAGTTGTCACAACACACGTTCAGGTACAAATGAAGCCAAATACTCATGACATCTGGTGGCTTGAGGACTTGGGGTTCTGAGCTGAGGGGAAAAATACTTGGCGATCTTCTCCTGTAAAGATTACAGCCTGAGGAACCCTATGGGGCAGTTTAACTCTGTCCTATAGGGTCGCTACGAGCAGGAATCAAACTCGACAGCACACAACAACAACCTTTCCGAGAACAGATCACCAGGTCTTTTTTCCCTTTGTGCAGCTGGTGGTTTCAAACCGCTGGTCTTTTGGTTAGCAGCTCAGGGCTTAACCATGGTGCCACCAGGGCTCCTTGAGCTGAGGTATATGAACTGACTTGAGCAGGAACAGGCGCTCTCTGGTGGGCATATTGGGAGCGTGTCAAGCTGTCAGTGATGTTACTGAGTTGGAGATGGAGTTGGACGTCTGAGAAGGGGCCAGGAGTGATTCCCTTAGGATGAGGCAAGTGGCCTTCATAGAGTTTCTTGTAGTGTCACCTGCTCCTTAACAAAGGGTCTTGGCTAGACAGTCTCCCTTTAATTGATTAAACAGCTGGAATCTCTTGGTCATGGATAAATACACTCTGTTGAAGATCAGCAATTAACAGATTATCTATTTCACCTTTCTGCCCATTGAGAGTTCTTGGCCTGTGTTGCCAATGTCATCAACATCATCACTATAATCCTCTTGCATTTCTGAATTTCACACCATGTCAGCAATTCCTCTATGACCCAAGGAATGTTCAACAGGTGAATTATTGTGGATGTTCAACATTTCTTCCATAGAAGCTTCCATGTGTATCTGATCATCTTTGGGCATAAAGAACAAGGTTCAAAGCCATCCTCTTCTTGTTGGTGGTGGTGTTGTGTGCCGTTGAGTTGATTCCAACTCATAGCGACCCTATATGACAGAGTAGAACTGTCCCGTGGGGTTTCCAAGGCTTTATGGGACCAGACTGCCAGGTCTTTCTCCTGAGGAACTGCAGAGTGGGTTCGAACCACCAACCTTTTGGCTAGCAGCCAAATTGTTACACCACTAGGGCTCCTTCTCCTCATCAGTGACAGGAAATCTGGTTGCTAGAGGACGTTGGGAGGAAGTTCTTTAGTTTTCTTCTGCAGGTTCATTTGCAAACATCACCAGAGCCCTAAGTGGGTACCTGCATTTGTGGACAATGATTTATGGACATCATTCTGAATATTAGCAGCTGTAAATATGGCATCTTCTGTAAGAAATCTTAAGTTTTGGGCCTCCCGATAACTGCAGCCAGAATACAGTTAAAAAAAAAAAAGGGGGTGGTGGTGGTTATTTTTGCTCATCATGGCCTGTAAGATATCATGGTTATAGGCTTTACTATAGAGCCGCTGATTGGAGACAGTGGTGGTTCCCTGGTAGAATTCTTGCCTTCCATGCGGGAGACTCAGGTTTTATTTTCAACCTGTGCACCTCATGCGCAGCCGCCGCTCGTCTGTCAGTGGAGGCTTGTGTGTTGATGATGCTGAACAGGTTTCAGTGGAACTTCCAGACTAACATGGCCTGGTGATCTACTTCTGAGAATCAGCCAATGAAAACCCTATGGATCATGATGATACAATCTGCACCCCATCATGGGGATGGTGTAGGACTGGGCAGCGTTTTTGTTTTTGTTAATTTTATTGTGTTTTAGGTGAAAGTTTACAGTGCAAATTAGTTTTTAATTCAAAAATTTTATACACAGATTGTTTTGTGATACTAGCTGCGGTCCCCTCAGTGTGTCAGCACTCTCCCCCTTTTCCTTTCCACCCTGGGTTCCCCGTGTCCATTCATCTAGTTTTCCTGTCCCTTCCTGCCTTCTCATCCTTGCTTTTGGGCAGGTATTGCCCATTTGGTCTCACTGTATACTTGATTGAACCAAGAAGCTAATTATGATGTTCTTTTTTTGAAATAATATTGTTTTTGGTGAAGGTTTACACAGCAGTTTAGTTTCCCATTCAACAATTTCTACACAAGTTATTCAGTGATGTTGGTTACGTTCTTCAAATGCATGAACATTCTCATTATTTCCGTTCTGGTTGTTCCATTTCCACTGATCTAGTTTCCCTGCCCCATACAGTCTCATCTTTGTTTTAAAGTAATTGTTGATAATTTGGTTTCATATAGGTGATGTTTTAAAGGAGCACAGTACTTACAGGCAGTGTTTTATTCTGTTATAGATAAGGTTGCCATGAGATGGAACCACCGATGACTCTTTCTATTCTGGTCTTCTGTAACTCAGAAATGATTAGGTTTGGGTTCCACCCTATACTGGTATGACCTCAACCTACTACTGATTGATTTCATTCCATTAGATTGCATTATGAAAGGTAATCTGCTCTACACAAGGCCAACTGATTAATCACATGTAAAAAGTTCATGACGAGTGTTCGGTCAAATGACTGGGAACCATAGCTTAGCCACGCTGACACATAAAATTAACCATCACATCATATGTCTCAGACAGGGATAAGTCATACAATAGAGACACTCAGATCATTGAGGAAGCCTTAGAAAAGATAGTTCAGTTGAGTCTGAATGAATGGGGAAAAAAAGTTTGGCCATGTAGAAAACAGTGTTCCAAGCACAGGGAAGACTATGCAAAGACATGGAGGTGATGAAGAGGCCACTAATCTGTATGGGAAACAAAAGGCTGAATTTATTTCTTGCTTAACCAAGGTAGAGCTATTCTAAGATAGTCACCCTGAGCAAAACGGAGAGTTGGTCTCACAGTGCGGAGATCAGAAAATGGTGGACTTTCAGAGGTAGGCGTGTTTAGGAATTCGTTGTCCTTAAGCTGTGGAAAAAGATCCCCGGTAGCACAATGGTTAGGTGCTCCGCTGCTAACCGAAAGGCTGGGGATTCGAACCCACCCAGTGGCTCTGCAGGAGAAAGACCTGGCGATCTGCCCCCATAAAGATTACAGCTAGGAAATCCTATGAGGCTGTTGTACTCAGTGAAACGGGGTCACTGTGAGTCGAAATCCACTCAATGTCACGCAACAATAACAAGCTTTGGAAGCTGTGTGGGTCACTGGGGTCGCTGATTGGCTGGCTCTCAGAAGCCTGGTTAGGGAGCCAGTTGTAATTGCTCCAATCACCCAATTTAAAATCATTTCTGGTGGCTACTTGTTATGATGGATACAGAACAATCAATCTTCCTCTAGGACCATGGGAACTTTTTTATTCTCAGTGTGCTTAATGGCCAAAGGATTGGCAGAGAAGCTGTGAACTACAATTATTTTTGGGAATAGCTCCTCCCTTACTCCAGCCACGTGGTTCTGGTAGCTGTCAATCTCGCGGGCGGCCCAATTAGAGTGAAGCATCCTCTTGCAGGCAGTGATTGGTCCCAAGGTCTCCCGAGAAGCAGCGGATCCCAGATGCCTCGTTGGGGTTTTCTGTTCGGAGACAGTAGTGAGTTCTCTTTGGTTTTGAGACTGAGAGATGCAGGGAGAGCTAGAGAGAGCATATGACATCATGTCTAAGCCTGCACCCCGCCCCGCCCCCCCAAACCTAGCCTCTTCACAATTTTGTTAGCCGACAAATCCCATCCCCTCTTTTTTGTTGTTATTGCTAGTTCAGAGTGGCTTTTTTTTTCTGGCACAAGCAACCCAGAGTCCTGATGCTAGGAGGCTAGGAAGCTTGATATGTCTAGGGACGTGCGAGTGTTTGTCAGGCTGGGCTTTGGGTTATGTAGGGCAGCTGATGGGCCTCAAACCCCTTTGTCCTTCAGGGCCCCAGAAGGGCTGTGAGCAGAGGAGGGACAGCATCCGCTTTGGGTGAAGGAAGATCCCTCTGGGGTTCTGTAGGGAACAAGACTGGAGGTCTAGGGGTTCAGAAAAAGAAATTGGTAGCCCAAGGCTGGGGTCTCTGTGTGTTTCTCATCTCCCCAGGCCCCCCTGCCCCGGCCCCGGATGAGTGCCCAAGAGCAGTTGGAGCGTATGCGCAGACACCAGGAGAGTGGACTGTCCCTCCCTCACTCCGCCTCCTCCAGGCTCCTCACTCTGGGGAGGACACTGTCCCCAGCTAGACGCCAGCCTGACCCGGAGCAAAGGGTGAGGAGAACAGGTTGGGGGAGTGGGGAGATGGTGTGGTTCTGGGTCCTCTACTTCTAGCCTAATCCTCAGTTTCCCTCTTTGTAAAATGGGGATGATTTCTACCACCTCCTTACCCAGAACTTAGTTTCCAGATTCACCCCAACTTGTACCTGTGCTAGAGTTTGCTTCCTGGCCCACCTGGAGGTGGGTGGAGTGGGGACAGAGAAAACATTGCCACCTCACCAGCGCTGTCTCTTCAGTTATGGGTCGTGGGTCTGGATTCCAAGTCCAGTTTTTCTTCTCAGCTGCTATGTTTTGTCAAAAACAAAATAGTCAAACAAGTAAGGAAACTGATTATACTCAGGCTGTGGCCATTGGGAGGGCACCCCAGATCCCAGGATCAGAGTGGTTTTCCCACTCCAGTGGTTTTACCTCAGACTTTTATAGGGAAGAGTAGACAAATTATGGGGGCAGTGGTGGTTCAGTGGTGTAGAATTCTCACCTTTCATGTGGGAGACACAGGTTCGATTCCCAGTCAATGCACCACATGTGCAGCCACCACCCATTTATCAGTGGAGGTTTGCATGTTGCTATGATGTGGAACAGGTTTCAATGGAGCTTCCAGACTAACGTAGACTAGGAAGAAAGACTGGGTGATCTATTTCTGAAAAATAAGCCAATGAAGACCTTATGAATCATAACAGTCCAATTCCATGAGCCCGAGCTGGCTCTATGGCAGCTAACAACAACAGAAAAGTTATAGGTGGGGTGATTTACAGTTGAGATTGTGCAATGAGGGGGATTCTCTGACAGTCAGTTGAACAGGAAATGTTTAGCTCTGTGTCTGGCTAGTTTCAGGGTGACAAACAGTTCAACACGTAAGTTATGAAAAAGGACAAATTTGGAGGGTATGTGTCTGGCCTCACCATACGTAATTGAGGCGGGGTGATTCTTTGCAGCAAGTCATTTGCTGGAACACGAAAAAGTGGAGGGATTTTTTAACCTTCACTCTTCTGGAAGCTGGAAGCGCAGGGGTCAGGTAAAGGTCAACATTGTCAGTGTCTTTGGGCTATTTTATTCCCTCACTGAGCCCCCTTCTCTTCACCCTCCAAATGAGGACATGGGGCTTCCAGCTGAAGAATCCTAATGTCCCAATTCCTTCCCAGCCTGCCCTAGACTCCCTGGGACACTCGGGAGCCCCGAAATGGCTCAGAAGCTCCGGGTCCTGGAGTAGGTGAGGAACTGGAGGGTGGGGCAAGGGAGCAGGGAAATTAATTTGCCAAAGGGGAGGGAAGTAGCATTATTATTGAAAACGCTGGAGTAGAGAACTACACATCTCAGAACTGTAGAGATGCATGAGTTCCTGGGACACGTGAAGCAAAATAGAAAGCCCTAGACCCGCAGTGAGAACTGCAGTTCCCATTACATCTTGGTGGATATCAAACCCTTCCCCTCCTTCTAGGAGATCTGATAGAGGTATGCTAGACTGGACTACAAATCCCATAATGCACGTGGGCTCATGTCGGGCACGCCATGTTTAGTTTTTTTAGAGACACGTGCTTGGGACTACAGCTCCCAGAAGGACTCCCGCGGCACTGTGGTCCTCACTGTACTGGCTAATTGCACAGCCCCCCACCCCCGCCAATCTTCCGTTCTTTCTAGCCCGAGGAACACCACGCCTTACTTGCCGACATCCGAAGGTCACCGGGAGCGGGTCCTCAGCCTCTCCCAGGCCCTGGCCACTGAGGCGTCGCAGTGGCACAGAATGATGACAGGTGAGGGGTTGGGGACCGTGCACTCCTGAGTTTTAGGGAAGGTTGGAGGCCTGGAATCCTAGGTCCTGGTGAGGAGGGGCTTGGAGGCCGCCAGGAATCATTCGTTTTGGTGAGGAAACGGCGGGCCAGGACTTCAGAGTTCTGGGCTCCAGGTAAAAGGGGAGCGAGGTCTGGGAATTCAGGCTCTCGGGGAATGGGGATCTGAGGAAGGAGGGCTGGGGCTGGGAGCATGGATTCCAGGGTCAGAGGGAGGAGGGGCTGGGGGACGGGACTCCTGGGTCGGAGAGAGGAAATGCCTGGGGATCCAGACTCTTCGATTGCGAAGTCTGCCATTCTCATTCCTCATTCATCCTCTCCAGGTGGAAATCTGGACGCCCGGGGAGATCCTCTTCCCCCTGCGCCTTCGCCTCGGTCGGACCTCACATGCCGGGTTACCTTTCCCCCAAGATCTCCTGCAGCTGCTAATTCCCGCACCACGGCGTCCTCACGCCAGGGTAGTGGGCGTGGGGGGGGCTCCGCCCCCTGGGAGTCCACGTGGCGACCTGGTACCGCCCCTCCCGCCCTGACCCCGGCCGAGGGGGCGTGGCCTCTGCGAGTCACACTACTGCAGTCCAGCTTCTGATCCCACTACACGTATCAGACAATCAAAGCGCGGGGTGTGGCCTGGAGGTACCGCCCGGAGATCTAGAGCCAATCAGGCCGTCTGGGGGCGTGGTTTGGGGTCCAACCGGCGGCCTAGAGAGGAATGGTTTCCGCAGCCAAAACTTTGTTTTCCCAACGCTGTCCAAGTTTGAATTAAAACTTTGAACTTTTAGTGAATAGCCTTTCTGTTTTTTGGTGTGTTTGGAGTTGTGACACTGAGGTTTCTGAAGGAGGAGAGCTAGATTCCTGGAAATTTGGGTTCCAAGGGAGGAAGGGGCTGAGGACTCCCACTACAGGGTGTGAGGAATGAGGGAGATAGAGAACTGTACTCCTAGATTAGATGAGGGAAGGAGCCGGGGAAATGGACTCCAGGGTCAGAGGGAAGAGGGGGCTGGGGACCGGACTCCAGGTCTGAGGGAGGAGGGGGCCAGGGTCCAGGACTCCTGGGTCTGAGGGAGGAGGGAGCTGGGGGCCCGTAGTCCAGGTCTGAGGGAGGAGGGGGCCGGCGGCCGGGACTCTTGGGTCTGAGGGAGGAGGGGCCTGATCTGAAGGTGGAGGGGGCTGGGGTCGAACTTCCATGTCTGAGGCTTTCCTGGCACCGCCCCCAGGGCTGGGCCTCCATAATTCAGCCTCTATTTAGGACTTGACTCGACGGCCTTAGGGGACTTTGGAGGTGGAAGGAGGTCCAGAGTGGCAGACAGAGGGAGAGACTAGCTGACGAAGAATGGCCACGGGAACGCGCTACGCCGGGAAGGTGGTCATTGTGACAGGGGGCGGCCGCGGCATCGGCGCAGGGATCGTGCGTGCCTTCGGTGAGTAGCAATCTGGGTGCTCGGATTTGGGGTTCCTGGGGTTCCGGGAGAGGAGCCCGGGGGCTAATAGGAGTGAGAGGAAGAGACTCCAGTACTGAAGTCAAGAGTCTCACCTTATAAAAAACCAATTTACATGCTGTTAGGTGCTTTTGACTCACAGTCGCATAGCGACCCTATAGGACAGAATAGAACTGCTCCACAGGATTTCCAAGGAGCAGCTGGTGGATTCGAACTGCCGATCTTTTGGTTAGCAGCCGAGCTCTTAACCACTGCGCCACCAGGACTCCTCTAATTTTCACGCGAAGGAAGGGTTTTTCGGTGGAAGCCTGGGGCTTTTGATTTTTGGGATCTTTGCGACGTCTAGAGGCAGCTCCTCGCTTCTTGGATCTCAGGTATTAATGGCTGCAAAATGGGTGGTTTGGGGAATATGTCTCTTGCAGGTTTAGGGTTGACTCTGGAAGCCAGGAGTGGGGGCCTGGAAGCCCATAGCAGGTATCTGGAGTAGCCTAGCGAAATAGATGTTGGGGCCTTTGCCCTTTGTCCCAGAGGATCATCATAAGACGGGCGTCACGAGGGGACAGGAGGGCTGCTCTGCCCCTCTCCGGATGGCCACAAGGGAGCAGCAGAGGCTTTTGCCAGGTCTGTGCTGGGGTAACCTGTTCTCTTTCCTCTTTTCAGTGGAAAGCGGGTCCCAAGTGGTCATCTGTGACAAGGATGGTGAGTGAGAGTGCCTCAGTCTTTGCCCTCAACTCACCCTTCTTCAGACCCAGAAGTCTGAGTCCCCAGTCCCCTCTTCCCTCAAACCCAAGGATCCTGGGTCCCGGCCCCCTCCTCCCTCAGACCCAGGAGTCTGGCCCCCGGCCCTCTACTCCCGCAGACCCAGGAGTGGAAGCCTCCAGCCTTTCTCTCCCTGCAGAGTGTGGCGGCCGGGCCCTAGAGCAGGAGCTTCCTGGCACTATTTTCCTTCGCTGTGATGTGACGCAGGAGGAAGACACAGAGGTGAGCACATTTTCTGTCAGTACTCCTCAGCTCCAAATTTACCATCTTTCTCCCTCTCTGTGCCTTTTTTCTCTGGGGTATTGCACATGCTGTTCCCTCTTCTTTTCCCTCCCTCCTGGTTACATTTTATCTGTCCCAAAGGATTCAGACCATGTCATTTTGCCCAGAGACTTCCCCTGATTCTGTTGGCCAGGTCACAAATCCCCCGAGTAAGTTTTGTTTTCTTCCCCACATCTTAAAGGCTCTTATCACACCTGTCACATGGGTCTCATGATTGAGTTCCTCCAAGTGGGTCTCCTTGACAGTCCCCGCCTCCATCTCTGGGTTTCTATCCCTTTCTTCTAGTCAATATCTCTCTGGCTCTCTTTCTACCTCTTTCTGGCTCTCTGTCCCCTTCTCTCTCTCTGGGTCTCTGTCCCCCTTCTCTCTGTCCCCCCCTCTCTCTGGGTCTCTGTCTTCCTCACTTTACATATCTGGCCCCCTCCCCACCAGGTCTAATTTCCTCTCACTACGTCTCTGAAATGACATGGCAGTGTGGCCATAAGCACCCTCACATGCCTGGTGATTCTGGAGATGTCTCACCCTTCCTCTAGCGTTCCCTCCCTGCTCTTGGGATCCTTGGAGACCCCGGAGGCCAGCACCACGAGCTGCCCCCTCCCTGGCCATTTCCTTCTCCCTAGGCCTTGATCTCCGAGACCATCTGCCGTTTTGGCCGCCTGGATTGTTTGGTCAACAATGCTGGCTACCGTGAGTTGTGGGGCCCCAGGGCCAACCTGTCCTAAAGCCAGCCCACCTCCTTTTACCCTCCCCTTCCTCCTGTGCCTCAGTTTCCCCTTTCCCTGACCCCGATTCCCTCATCCTGCTCCACACCACTCTGTGTACTTTGGCCAGTACAGTACAACTATGGGATCCCCCAGGCCTGGGCTTCAATCCTGACTCAGTTTCATTCTTGCTGTGTGCCACAGGCCAGTGTCTTCACCTCCCCGTGTCTCAGTTTTCACATCTCTAAAATGATGTCATTGGGGGTTGTCTTAGTCATCTAGTGCTGCTGTAACAGAAACACCACAAGTGGATGGCTTTAACAAAGAGAAATTTATTCTGTCACAGTCTAGTCGGCTACAAGCCCAAATTCAGGGCGTCAGCTCCAGGAGAAGGCTTTCTCTCTCTGTCGGCTCTGGAGGAAGGTCCTTGTGATGCATCAGTCTTTCCTTGGTCTGGGAGCATCTCAGCGCAGGAACCTCAGGTCCAAAGGACGTGCTCTGCTCCCGGCACTGCTTCTTGGTGGTATGAGGTCCCCAATTCTCTGCTTGTTTCCCTTTCCTTTTATCTCTTGTAAGATAAAAGGTGGTGCAGGCCACACCTCAGGGAAACTCCCTTTACATTGGATCAGGGATGTGACCCTAGTAAGGGTGTTACAATCCCACCCTAATCCTCTTTAACATAAAATTACATTCACAAAATGTAGGACAACCACACAATACTGGGAATCATGGCCCAGCCGAATTGATAGACACATTTTTGGGGGGACATAATTCAATCCATGACAGGGGTTCAGTGGTAGAATTCTTGTTTTGCACGCGGAAGACCTAGGTTTGATTCCCAACCAATGCACCTCATGCTCAGTGACCACCCGCCTGTCAGCGGAAGCTTGCATGTTCCTCTGATGAACAGGTTTCATCAGAGCTTCCAGACTAAGACAGACTAAGAAGAAAGATCTGGTGAACTACTTTTGAAAATCAGCCAATGAAAACCCCATGGACACAATACTCTAATCTGGGAATGGCGCAGGGCCGGGCAGCGTTTTGTTCCATTTTGGGCATGGGGTGGATCCCACGTATTGGCTGGGAATCTAACCAGGTCTCCCACAGGGAAAGTGAGAATTCTACCATGAACCATCACTGCCCCCTATTGGGGATTTAGCAGGGAACAAAACAGAGAAAACTTTCTTGCCCTCATATGGAATTCACATTGTAGAATGAGGAACTGGACAATAAGAGACCAATATATAGTAGGACGTCTGGTGGCGATGCATACTGTGAGAAAAATAAAGCAGTTGGAGGCCAAGAGAATGATTGGGGCTGTGCGGGACAGAGGGTCCGAGAAAACTTTTGAACATTTGAACAGCTCCCTAATGAAGTAAGGCAGCGTGCCCAGGGTATGCGGGGAGGAATATTTCAGCATCTCCAAATCTTTCCATCTAGGGACCATCTGAACAAAGTGCCACACACTGGGTGGCTTAAAACAACAGAAATTCACTCTGTCACAGGTCTGGAGGCTACAAGTCCTAAATCAAGGTGTCAGCAGGGCCATCCTCTTTCGGGAGGCTCTAGGGGAGGATCCTTCCTTGCCTCTTCTAGCTTCCAGTGGTTCCTGATGTCAAAAATAAACAACTCAGAACACCATTAATAGACTGCTGTGCAGGCTTAATAGACAGCTTTGAAGTTGAGCAGCATGTCGTGACCGCGTAAACCAGTGCTCCGATTAACTTAAGGTTTTCAGGGTACTTATATATCATTTCATCAGGAACTTGGAACAAAAAATTTTTGATTGGTTGACAATTGTATCAGAATACATATGTGCTCAAACATTATAAAGAAAAGAAATAGAAATCTTGCTAAAATACAATCACAAGATAAGTGAGCCATGATTGTAAGACCTCTGGAGTCTCAGAAACAGGACATGTTCATTAATCTTCCATTGTTTTCTGAAAGAACAAGTGTTTCAGTGAGCCTGATCACCTACATACAGTTATGTGAAACAAGACAAGCTGCTTCTAAAGGTTAGTTACAGTTTAAGGCATAAATATAAGCTTTAAAAATTAATATACAAGTGGTTATACAGCACACAGGTTTTTAACATTTAATAAGCTAAACTTTGGTATCATGAGCAAGACAACGCTCTCTGTTTTCAGAAAGCAAAACTTGTAATTTTGTTGCACACTGGCAATCCTTGGCATTACTTGGCTTGGAGGTGCATCACATCTCTGCCTCCATGTTCACATGGCTGTCTTCCCTCTGTCTTTCTCTCTGTCTCTTCTCTTTTGTAAGGAGTCCCTGGGTGGCACAAATGCTTAACTGCTCAACTACTAGCAGGAAGGTTGGTGGTTTGAACCCACCCAGAGGCACCTCGGAAGACAGGCCTGGCAATCTGCTTCTGAAAGATCACAGCCTTGGAAACTCTGTGGGGCAAAAGGAGTCCTGGTGGCATAACAGTTAAGCACTAGGCTGCTAATCAAAAGGTTGGTAGTTTGATCCTACCCAGTAGCTCTGGGAGAGATTCCATGGGGCAATTCTCTGTCCTATAGGGTTGCTGTCAGAATCACCTGGATGGCAACAGGTTTATCCAGTATGACCTCTTGTGAATTTAACTGATAGTATCTTCAAAGACCGTGTTTCCAAACCCTATTACCAAACCAGGTCATGTTCACAGGTACCTGAGATAGGACTTCAACATATCTTTTTTTTTTAATTGTGGTAAATATATACATAACAAAACATTTGCCATTTCAACAATCTTCACATGTCCAGTCCCATGATATTAAGTACCTTCATCATGTTGTTGAACCATCTCAGCATATCTTTTGGGGGGACACAGTTCAACCCATTACACTGTCTCTTTATCCCTCTATTCATTCATCTCCTGATGTTTTGGGAGCACCCAGGTTCTTTTCTTCCCATTTCCCATCTTTTCCCTTGTTCTTACTCCCCTATCTTTCTAGCTCCTGGTCTTCTGAATGTTAATTTTTTTTTTTTTTTTTGGTCCCGTTATCCCTCGCCCCCAGTTCCTTCTATTTATTCATCAAATACATTCATGGCACCAAGTATCAGGTACAGATACTGACTTGTGATAGTTATAAGCCCAACAACAAGGTGTTAGCCTTATTCTGCAGATGGGGAAACTGAGGCACAGAGAGGCAAAGTGAGATGCCTGAGGTCACACAGCCAGGAAGTGGCAGGGCTGGGATTTGAACTCAAGTAGTCTGGCCCCAGACACTGGTCTCTCTCTCTCTCTCTCTTTTTTAAAATAATATTTGATTATGTTTTAGGTGAAAATTTACAGCAAATGAAGTTTTCATTTAACAAGTTTTATAACAATATTGTTCCATGGCATTGGCTACATTTTTCACAGTGTGTCAGCATTCTCATTATTTTGATTCTGTTTGTTCTGTTTCCATTCATCTAGCTTCCCTGCCCCTCCTTACTGTCTCATCTTTGCTTTAGGGTAAAGAGAGCACGGTACTCGTGGGTGATATTGTTTATTTTATAATCTAATCTATTATTTGGCTGAAAAATGACCTCTGGGAGTGTCTTCAGTTCCAAATTCAAAGAGTATCTTAGGGGGATAATCTTGGGAGATCCTCTAGTCTCTACCAGTCCTGTAAGTCTGGCCTTTTTTAGGAATTTGGGTTTTGTTCTACATTTTTCTCTCATTCTCTCTGGGACCTTCTATTGTGTCCCTGGTCAAAATGGTCAGTAGTGGTAGCCGGGCACCATCTAGTTCTTCTGGTCTCAGGGTAGATGGGGCCGTGGTTCCTTTGGGCTATTAGTGCTGTGGACTAGTTTCTTCTCCTGAGTCTTTGGTTCCTTTCATTCTCTTTTGCTCCAGGCAGGTAGAGACCGACACTGGTCTCCCTTAACTGCTGCACAATTTCCCTTCCTTTTCACCTTCCTTTCTACCTGCAGCTCCCTGAGCCCCCTCCTCCACTGCCCCTGCTTCCCCTCCCCATTCTCCTGTCACAGGGATCCCCTCACTCTCTCCTTTTCTCTCTGCCCCGCCCCCTACTCTTAGACCCACCCCCACAGTGGCCACAAGAGACTTCTGTCCAGGGCTTCCGACAGTTGCTGGAGGTGAACCTGCTGGGGACATACACCTTGACTAAGGTGAGGTCTGGGGCCCTGCCTAGGGGCAAGAGTCACTCTGACAACGGGATCGTGTATGAGTGACCCAGGGATGCCAGAAGACTAGGTGCCTTAACATGACAGAAGTATGAAATCGGGGTGTCAGTAGGGCTGTGCTCTGTCTCAGGGCTCCAGGCTCTACCTTCTGATAGCCCCAGGCATTCCGTGGTTTGTGGCGGCTTCACTCTAATCTCTACTTCCCTCATCATATGGCTGTCTTCCCTCTGTGTCTGTGTCTCTTTTCTTTCTTTCTTTCTTTAAAAATAATATTTTACTGTATTTTCAGTGAAGGTTTACACAGCAGTTTAGATTCCCATTCAACAATTTCTGCGCAAGTTGTTCAGTGACATTGGTTACATCCTTTACAAGGCGTGAACATTCTCGTTATTTCCGTTCTGGTGTTTCCATTTCCATTAGTGTAGTTTCCCTGCCCCCTTACATTCTCATCTGTGTTTTAAAATAATTGTTGACCATTTGGTCTCTTATAGGGGATTATTTAAAGGAGCACAGTACTCACGGGAGATATTCTTTATTTTATAAGCCAATCTATCACTTAAGTACAAGGTGACCTCAAGGGTTAGTTTCTGTTCAAGATTTGAAGAGTATCTCAGGGAGAACTTTCACCTAAAGCACAATTTAAAAAAAAAAAAAAAGAGTATCTCAGGGTGGTAGTCTTGGGGAGTCCTCCAGACTCGACTAGTACAGTAGATCTTTTTTTTTTTTTTTTTAAGGAATGTGAGGTTTTGTTCCACGTTTTTCTCCTCTTACTCTTCTTCTCTTTTTATAAGGATGCCATTAGAAGGTCACTAAGAGTCAGAATTCACTCGATGGCAACAGATTTGGTTTGGTTTCTTAACATTCAGTATGATCTCATGTAGTTGTTCTTTAGTGCTGTCAAGTCATAGCAACCCGATGTGACACAGTAGAAGTATCCCCTAGGGTTTTCTAGGCTGTGATCTTTACCGGAGCAGATTGCCAGGTCTTTCTCTTGCAGACCTGCTGGGTGAGTTTGAACCGCCAACCTTTCGGTTAGCAGCTGAGCCCTTAAGCCCTGTACCACCAAACCAAAACCTGTTGCTGTCAATTCCAACTCATAGCGACCCTATAGGACAGAGTAGAACTGCCCCATAGGGTTTCCAAGGAGCAGCTGGTGGATTCCAACTGCCGTCCTTTTGGTTAGTAGTTGAGCTCTTAATCCCTGTGCCACCAGGGCTCCCTAAAACAGTGTATATGTGTGCCCTTTTGGACAGTGTGGACAGGGAAGGCATCTCTGGAGGTGATATTTGAGTCAAGAGCCCAAGAAAGTGTCTGAGGAAGAGGTTCCAGGCAGGGAGAACAGTCAGGACAAAGGCCATGTGGCAGGAGTGGGCTTGGAGTGTAGGAGGAACAGGGAAGAGGCCAGTGTGGTTGGAGCTGACTAAGGGAGAGAGAGAGGATGGAGGATGAGGGCAGAGAGGGGACAGATTGTGGGTGTCCGTGAGGACTTTGCTTCCGCTCTGAGAGAGGCGGGAGCCACGGAAGGATTCTGAGCAGAGGAGGTATCGGAGCTGCCATAAGCAGGATCGGGCGCCCTCTGGTGGCCGTGTGAGAAACAGGCTGTGGGAAGTGAGGGCTGAGGCTGCCATGGTCCAGACAAGAGGGGATGGTGAGAAGTGGTCAGACTCTGGACCTAATTTGAAGGTAGATTTCTTTATAGACCAGATGTGGGGGCAGGCACGAGAAAGAAGGGCGTGGAGCAGCCATCCACGGGGATGGAAAGCGACCCCTGTGAGTAGAACTGAGTAGAGTAGAACTGCCCCATAGGGTTTTCTAGGCTGTAATCTTTACCAGAGCAGATCGCCAGGTCTTTCTTCCATGGAGCCGCTGGGTGGGTTGCAGCCACAAACCTTTTGGTTAGTAGCCAAGCGCTTAAATGTTTGCGCCCCCAGGGCTCCATATGTAGATATAAAAAAAACCAAACCCATTGCCATCCAGTAGATTCCAACTCGTTTGTATGGAGCCTTTGAAGGTTTGACCCCACCCAGAGGTACCCTGGAAGATAAGCCTGGCGATCTACTTCCGAAAAATTACAGCCTTGAAAATCCTATGGAGCAACCAACAACTTTCACTGGACTAACCACTAACAACAATACAGACATATATATATATATATGCATACATATATATGTATGGCGCCCTGGTGGCACAGTGGTTAAGAGCTCGGCTGCTAACTAAAAAAGTTCGCAGTTCGAATCCACCAGCCACTCCTTGGAAACCCTATGGGGCAGTTCTACTCTGTCCTGTAGGGTCACTATAGCAGGAATTGACTCGATGGCAAGAAGTACAGGTGTATATATTTTTTAATTTCAGATTGCTTTTATTTTTTTTAATTTTTTATTGTAAAAATATGAAGAATACAACATTTACCAATTCAACATTTTCACCTGTAAAATTCAGTAAAAACAATTACATCCATCATGTTGTGCAACCATCACATCCATTGCCAAACTTTCCACCTCCATAAACGCAAGCTCTGTGCTGCCTAAACAATGATTACCCTCTTCCCCCGTCCCTCCTGCCCCAGCAACCACGATTAAACTCTGATCCCTATACATCTGCCTATTCTAGGTGTTTCCTATTAGTGAAATCATACAGTATTTGTCTTTTGGGATTGACTGATTTCCCTCAGCATCATGTTTTCAAGGTTCATCCTTATTGTGGCATCCGGACTTCATTTCTCTGGTATGGCCAGAGTAGGAGTCCATTGTATGTGCAGACCACATTTTGTTCATCTGTTCGTCTGTTGATTGACATTTGAGTAGTTTCCACCTTTTGGCTATTGTGACTAGGGCTGCAATGAATTTAATTAACCCAAATCAGTTGCTGTTAAGTCGATTCTGATTTATGGCAACCCCATGTGTGTCAGAGTAGAGCTGTGCTCCACAGGGTTTTCAGGGGCTGATTTTTTGGATGTCAATCACCAGGCTTTCTTTTGAAACACCTCTGGTGGACTCAGACCTCCAACCTTTCTGTTAGCAGCTGAGTGCGTTAACTGTTTGCACCACCCAAGGACTCCATACATTTAATTAGTTGCCAGCCGTTAGAAGGTGAGAGATTTCACGTAGTCAAATTTCTTGAAAATTTTGCTGAGCCAGTGAACTGGAGCCAGGGGCAGGGGCAGTCTGTTAAGCAGGGCCCAGCTCTTGATTGTACTCTAGTCCCTGTCTCTCCCTATTGGACTCCCTGACCCTGGTACCTGTGAGTGGTCCCTACAACACCCTCACATGGGAATTAAGGGTCTAGATTATGGGGATGGTCCATATTAGCTCGGCTACTTCCTAACTATTACATCGGGAAAATTACTCAATCTCTCTGTACCTCAGTTTTCTCATCTGTAAAATGGGGGTAGGAATAGCATCTAATTCACAGGGCTGCTCTGCAGGTTAAATGAGTTAATACGCATGAAGCCCTGAGAGGTGCCTGGCACCAGGGCTTACCCTGTGGGAGGCTTTATTACTTATCATGAACCTTGCCCTCATAGTGTCTCTTGTGACCAACCCACCTTACTCACCTTGAGATCCTTGTGATATCTCTCGGGCAAACAGAACCTCCGGTGGCAGAAGGGAAAAGGTGAGATTTGAACCTTAAGTGGGAGGGATGGAAGTGGAGAAGTAAGGCAAAGGGGGTTTCACTCACCAAGAAGGGAGTGTGCAAATGTCCTGGGGCCAGAACTACCTGATGTATTTTAAGAACCAAAGAAGCCCTTGTCCCTATCTCCAGTCTCAGCAAATGCAAGACCAAAAAAACCAAACCCATTGCCATTGAGTCAATTCCAACTCATATCACTGCCTCATAGGGTTTCCAAGGAGCAGCTGGTAGATTTGAACTGCTGACCTTTTGATTAGCAGCTGAGCTCTTAAGCACTATGCCACCAGGGCTCCCAGCAAAATATAAATATTTCATTGAACTTGTTCCATCCGTTGCTTCCTCCCTTCCCCTACCCAGACATCATCTAATTTCATCAGGAAGAACTTTATATGTACCACAAACAAATTGTTGTTGTGGTTGGGTGCCATCGAGTGGATTCCAACTCATAGTAACCCCATGTGACAGAGTAGAACTGCCCCATAGGGTTTCCTAGGCTGTAATCTTTATGGGAGCAGATCACCAGGTCTTTCTCTCCTGAAGACACTGAGTGAGTTTCAACCACCAACCTTTCAGTTAGCAGCTGAGTGCTTAACCATTAGCATCACCAACAGATCAGATTAGGATTTTCTTTTAACTTTTAATGTTGATATAATTTAACTTACAAAAAAATGGCCAGAATACTACAGAGAACTCCTGTATACTTAGAGTCTACATGGTTAACATTCTACCACCTTTGCTTTATTCTTTTCTTTGCCTGCCTATCTTTCCATCCAATCATCTTTGTATCTCCAGCTATGTATCATCTGTCTATCTGCCTACCTACCTACTTACCTATCCATTTTTCCCCCGAACTGTTTGAGAGTAAGTTGCAAACATGATACCCCTTTACCCTCATAAGTACTCGGAGTATATTTCTTACGAACAAGAACATTCTCTTACTCAACTACAGCAAGAATTTCGTAATCGGGAAATCAACATGGACACCATGGTATTAGCTAATTTACAGATCTTATTCAGAGTGTTTGAACTTTTTAATGTAATCACAGTACCATCATCACACCTATTGTCTTAATTATGCTGCTGTAACAGAAGTACCACAAGTGGGTGGCTTTAAAGAACAGAAATTTGTTTTCTCACGGTTTAGAAGGCTAGAAGTCCGAATTCAGGGCTCTGGGGGAAGGATTTCTGTCTCTGTTGGCTCTGGAGGAGGGTCCTTGTCTCAGCTTCAGTAACCCCAGTGCTCCTCGGTTCCTTGGTGACCTTCACATGGCATCTGTCTGCCCCTGTTTGTGCTGGCTTGTCTCTGTCTATGCTGCTCTTTTTATAACTCAGAAGTGATTAGATTTGGGACCCAGCCTACACAGATATGGCCTAATTAACATAACAAAGAAAACTCTATTCCCAAGTGGGATTGCATCCACAGGCATAGGGGTTAGAATTTCAACACATATTTTGAGAGGATACAATTGAGTGCATAACACCTATGTAAGTTTGGTCTTTTCCCCCTCAAAGCAGACACCAAGATGAGGATTTGAGTGTAGGGGGTCCAGGTAAGAGGGGATAAGGAAACACTGCCAGAGGCATGGGGAGCAGTCATGGTCTCCAAGGCAGCAGGTAAAGGGCCTGTGGCAGGATCCCCTGGGGGAATTCAGGGAGTCAGCAAGGAACCACTACCTCACAGTTATCCCTCACCCAAGAGGCGATGGGGAGCCACAAATTGTTTTAATTGAAAAATCAATTTAACTTTTTGTTAAAAAATGGAAACAAAAAAGTAGAGTAGAATAATAATGCCCACATGCTCATCACCTATATTTAACAAGTATTCACATTTTGCTAGATGATGTTTTATATATATATTATGTTGTTGTTAGTTGCTGTCACATTGATTCCAACTCCGGGAGACCCCATGTGTGTCAGAGCAGAACTGTGCTCTGTAGGGTTTTCAAGGCTGTGACCTTTCAGAAGCAGATCACCAGGCCTGTGTTCTGATGTGCTTCTGGGTGGATTTGAACCACCAACCTTTTGGCTAGTAGTGGAACCCTTAACCATTTGCACCATCCAGCCACATATATACATCATATATGTATATGTGTATGTGTGTGTGTGTGTGTGTGTATATATATATATATAGCCTAAGTATTATAAAGCACATTCTGACAGCATGATTGATCATCTCCAATTACTTTAGTAAACATCTCCCAAAAAACAGAACCTTTTTTTACATAACCAAAATACCATTATATCTCCTAATAAAATCAACATAATTCCTTTATGTCATCCAATATGCAAGCCCTATTTTAATTCACTCAGTTGTCCGCAAATGTCTTTTTACAGTTGGGTTTCCACATGAGGCCCTCCATTGCACTTGGTTTTCCTGAGGGCAAAGACTTTTGTCTGCTTGTTCATGCCTCTATCCTAGCACCTAAAATAAAGAAATCTCTCAACATGTGTAAGTTGCTGCCATAGTCACCATTATCGTCACCATCATCATCACCATCACCATCATCACCACCATCACTATGCTGTTGTCAGGTGCCATCAAGTCAGCCTGACTCAAAGCAATGTATGTATAACAGAAGAAAACCCTGCCCTGTCCTGCTCCATCCACACAATCGCTGCTATGTTTGAGCCCATTATTGCAGCCATTGTGTCAATCCATCTCTTTGAGGGTCTTCCTCTTTTTTGCTGACCCGCTACTTTACCAGGCATGATGTCCTTCTCCAGGGACTGGTCCCTCCTGATATGTGTCCAAAGTACATGAGATGAAGTCTTGCCATCCTCGCTTCCTGAGGAGCGTTCTGGCTGTACTTCCTCCAAGACAGATTTGTTCATTCTTCTGGCAGTCCATGGTATATTCAATATTCTTCATCAACACCGTAATTCAAAGATATCAATTCTTTGATCTTCCTTATTCATTGTTGAGCTTTCGCATGCATATGAGGCAACTGAAAAGACCATGCCTTGGGTCAGGCGCATCTTAGGTGCACCATTAAGATTACAGCCAAGAAAACTCTATGGAGCACAGTTCTACTCTGTAACACATGGGGTCATTATGAGTCAGAATCCACTTGATGGCAGCAGGTTTGGTTGGTGGGAAACAAGCAAAGTGGGGGATCCCCCGCAGCTGGGTCCAGGAACTCCAGCATTTAGGTGAAAAGGGGTTAGCCCAGAGTGAGAGGGGAGGATCATGCCTCCCAAGGGAGAGAGGGAAGAAGGCCGAGGAGGGAGAGGGAGAGGGAGGAAGAGTCAGGCAGATAAGCCTCCAGTGGGGCCTTGATGTAGCTGTCTGGTGGTGCTGGCTGACCTTAGAGAGAGGGCACACCTGCCAGGAATGAGTGGGAGGGTCAGGAAGGGGCTGGCTGCAGGGAGTATGGCTCAAATATTTATTACGTGCTAACTCTGTGGCCAGTACTGGGATGAGGGTGGCTACCAAACTGAGTCTGAGCCCTTGTGGATGTCACATTTGTGGGGTGGGGTTGGGGAGGGAGTTAATAAACAACAGGGCAGGTAGCAAAGAGGGTTAAGAGGAGAAAGAAAGCCTGGACGCAGGTCTGGGCAAGCCTGGGCTGAGGGAGGGACGGTTTCAGGGCTGACGGGAACTGGTGGTTGAGGAAGGAAAGGGTGAAGGGGACCGAGAGGGGGTCCTTGAGGAGAAGGCCAGAGGATTAAAATCTCTCCCTGTCCACATCACCTAAGGAGCCCAGGTGGTGCAATCGGTTTGCAATTGACTGCTAACCCAAAGGCTGAATGTTGGAACCCACCCAGCGTTACTGCAGAATAAAGGTTGGTGATTTGCTCACCTAAAGATTATAAGCAAGAAAACCATATGGGGCAGTTCTACTCTGTCACACATGAGGTTGCCATAAGTCGGGCCCGACTCCATGGCAGCCAACAACCACCACATTATTTTAGTGTTTATGACACTTAAGAGTTGTCAGAAATTCTTACTTGTTTATGAGTTTTGGCCTCAGAATGCCCTGTCCAGCTGCAGATACTGGCTCTGTCGTGTGTCACATGATCCTCTGTGAGCATCCGTCACCCCACTATTCCTCAGTCTCCTCACCTATAAAATGGGTCTATCCATTATACCTCTTTGTAGGGCTGTTGTAAGGATTAATTGAGCTAATTGGTGTAAAGAGCTGAGAACAGATATGGCAAGTTCTGTATTCTCAATAAATTTATTTATTCACTCAAAAGATATTTATGGAGCACTTAACTATGTGCCAGGCACCTTCCTTAGTGCTGGGGATGAAATGAAATAAAACAGAAATTTCAATCGTCCCTTGTGGAATTTTGCCTTCGGGTGAGGGAGACAAACAGTTAACAAATAAGTATATATTAGGAGCCTTGGTGGCACAGCAGTGGTTAATTGCTGGGCTGCTAACCAAAACGTTGGCAGTTGGAACCTACCCAGCAGATCCATGGGAGAAAGACCTGGTGATCTGCTCTTGTAAAGATTAAACCAAACCAAACCCAGTGCCCTTAAGTCGATTTGACTCATGGCGACTGTATTGGACAGAGTAGAACTGCCCCATAGGGTTTCCAAGGCTGTAATCTTTATAATCTTTACCGAAGCAGACTGCCACATCTTTCTCCCGAGAAGTGGATGGTGGGTTCAAACCATCAACCTTTCAGTTAGTAGCTGAGCACTTAACCACTGTGCCACCAGGGCTCCTTTTGTAAAGATTACAGCCAAGATGTGGGCAAAGGCACAAAGGCGGGTCATTCAGCGTGAACCACCAAGTAGCTTCCAGGACTTTGTTGGTCAGCAGTGTGGTGGCTCTTTGTCCACTAGCTTGACTCTGGAGGTCAGAGACAGGGCTTTTGTGTATTTGAGCCTCATCTCTTTGGTCTACACCACCTCCTTAATTAACAGCCATCCACAGTCCAAGCCAAGCTTATGGCAATTCATGCCACTTGAAAAGCAAAGCCTTTTGATCCTTGCTCTTAGCTTATCTCCTCCTAACTGAATCTCAGGCAGAAAGACAAATAACACCAAGCCTTCCCTCTGAGATCTAGTGATCTTCAGTGCTGCGGCAAAGTAGGGCCTGCAACACTGACATGTGACTGACTTCCTGCTTCCCACACCTCCCCTTTCTAGCCAGAGCTATTTGATCTAACTTGAAAGACAACAGGAGACTTAAATCCCTCATTTGTGTTTCTACTAAAATCTGTTGGACACCGTTTGCTGTTAGGAAACCAAACTGACTTAATTCCTACCTAGAGAAACTTCCTCCTGTTTCTCATACCCCCAACAGAAGTAAAGTCAAAAATACATAGTGCACTCAACTCAGAAGAAGGAGGGTGAGAGTGGTCACACAACTCGAAGAATATCATCAGTGTCACTGAATTGTACATGTAGAAATTGTTAAATTGGTGTATGTTCTGCTGTGTGTATTCTCAACAACAACAGCAACAATAAAATAAATTATATGTAGATAAAAAAGACTACAGCCAAGAAAAGCCTATGGGGCAGTTCTGCTCTGTCACATGGAGTCACAGTGAATCAGAATTGACTTGACAGCACATAACAACAACAACAAAGTGTGTATGGCAGGTCAGATGGAGTGTGTGCAATGGCGAAAAGGAAACCAGGAAGAAGGTAGGGGACTCGGGTGGGCAGGTAGCAATTTTAAACAGAATGCTGTCTTCTTTTCCTAGTGCTGCTGTAACAAAGTATCACAAACTGAGTGGATTATAAGAACAGAAATTTATTGTCTCACAGTTCTGAAGGCTGGGAGTCCAAAATCAGGGTATTGGCCATGCTGATTCCTTCTGAAGGCTCTGAGGGAGAATCCATTCCACGCCTCTCTCCCAGCTTCTGGTGATGGCCAGCGATCCTTGGCGTTCCTTGACTTGTAGCTGCATCACTCCAATCTCTGCTTCTGTCTTCACATGGCTGTCTTCCCTCAGTCTCTCTGTCTCTGTGTCTTGTCTTCTCTTTTATAAGAACACCACTCAGATTGGACTAGGACCCACCCTACTCCAGTATGACCTCATGTCAACTGCTAACATCTTCTGTTTAACCAATGTGCCTCCAGGGCTCCTCTGAAAAGTCTAAAGAAACAAATAATGGGGGGAAGCCTGGGTAAACCAAAAAAACAAAAAACAGTTGCCATTGAGCAATTAAGAAAAGGGTGGAGGCCATTTCTGAGGGAGAGGGTTTGAAGGAGCTGCAGAGGGAGCTCGCTGGGATTCCTACTCTGCAACCCCCCTGGGGCTGCCGGCTTGAACTCATTAATCTTTAGTGGCAGGAACTGGCCTTGCCCAGCCAGCTCAGCTGCCCAGTGTGAGCAAGGGGAAGGAAAGATAAAATCTGACTTTATTCAAGGTCATGTGTAGGGAAAGAACAGAAAAAGAAAAGGAAGAGTTTAGGCACCTGGAGGAAGGTGCAGAGAAGAAGTTGGTGGAAAGTAGGGTGTGTTTCATGGAGGGCTCCCACCTCATTATGTTCTCACCCCAGAGCTCTCTGGAAAAGTCAGAGGAACCAACTTCCCCTCCATGGATAAGAGAACTTCCTCCGTTTTTGCAAAACATTCAGCTTTCTGGGTCACTCTTGCATTTTCCTGTCTTGATAGGGACAGGGATTTAGGAAACATATAAAGACCCAGAAAGGGACAGAACCCAGAGAGAGAGGGGGACAGAGACCCAGAGAGAAGGGGGGACAGAGACCCAGAGAGAAGAGGGAACAGAGACCCAGAGAGAGTGGGGGACAGAAATCCAGAGAGAGTGGGGTACAAAGACCCAGAGAGAGAGGGGAACAGAGATCCAGAGAAAGGGGGACAGAGACCCAGTAGAAGACACATAGAGACAATCAGAGACTCCCCTATGTGCTGAGGCTGAGAGCAAAGCAGATAAGGTGAGCTCCAGAGCTCTGGGTGCTGTCCCTGCAAGACACCAATACCCACTAAGAACATGTTAGGGAGCCAGAAATCATCCCCAACATCTGGTCAGCTGTGACTGCATTTCCATGGGCTGGGGGAGACCAGTGGCAGCTTATTTTGTCTCCTCTCCCCCCAGCTTGCCCTCCCTCACCTGCGGAGGAGCCGAGGGAACATCATCAACATCTCCAGCTTGGTTGGAGCAATTGGCCAGCTCCAGGCAGTTCCGTACGTGGCCACCAAGGTACACCTGCCCCCATCCTGTCCTTCTCTCTCTGCCTGGCCCCCCATGGGCCGGAGTCCTGAGACTAGACTCTTTAGGATCTGGCCCAGGGAGGGAGTCTCCTTTTCAGCTCCCAGATTCAGCTGTGAGGACCTCGGTCAAGTTGTTAAGTGCCATGTTTCTAGAAGAAACTGAGCCTCATGTATCCAAAGGAAACCTGCAAGGAGCGCATGCTTCCCGACTCTGATCCCCCTGGTTGGGAGGACAGGAGAGCCCCATCTTCCATGGCCTGAACTTTCTCTTATTCCCTTCTCCATAGGGGGCAGTCACAGCCATGACCAAGGCCTTGGCCCTGGATGAGAGTCAATATGGAGTCCGTGTTAACTGGTGAGCAGCCTTAAGAAGGCTAAGAGCCTCCTGGGGGACCTGGAAGGACTGAGAGTGAGTCAGGTCCTTAGATGAAACAGAAGGTTTTTGCCTAACTACTAGCCAAGGGGTTGGCAGTTCAAATCCACTCAGTGGTGCTATGGAAGAAAGGCCTGGCAATCTGTTTCCATAAGATTGTTGTTGTTGTTAGGTGCCATCAAGTTGGTTCCAACTCATAGTGACCCTGTGTATAACAGAATAAGACACTGCCCAGTCCTCCACCATCCTCACAATTGCTGCCATGATTGAGCCCATTGTGGCAGCCTCTGTGTCAATCCAGCTCGTTGAGGGTCTTCCTCTTTTTTACTGACCCTCCACTTTACCAGGCATGATGTCCTTCTCCAGGGATTTGTCCCTCCTGATAACGTCTAAAATATGCGAGGCAAAGTCTTGCCATCCTCGCTTCTAAAGAGCATTCTAGCTGTACTTCTTCCAAGACAGATGTGTTCATTTTTCTGGCAGTCCATGGTATACTCAGTATTCTTCCCCAACACCGTAATTCAAAGGCATCAATTCTTCTTCAGTCTTTGCCATAGTTATCCAGTGCTGATACAACAGAAATACCACAAGTGGGTGGCTTTAACAAACAGAAATTTATTCTTTCACAGTTTAGGAGGCTAGAAGTTCAAATTCAGGGCCCCAGCTCCAGGGGAAGGCTTTCTGTCTCTGTCAGCTCTGGGGGAAGGTCCTTGTCATCAGTCTTCCCCGGTCTAGGAGTTTCTCAGTGCAGGGACCCTGAGTCCAAAGGACACGCTCCACTCTGGCTCTTCTTGCTTAGTGGGAATGAGGCCCCTCTCCTCTCTACTGGCTTCTCTCTTTTATATCTCAAAAGAGATTGACTCAAGATATAACCTAATCCTGTAGATTGTGTCCTGCCTAGTTAACATAACTACTTCTAATCCTGCCTTATTAACATCGTAGAGGTTAGGATTTATAACACATAGGAAATTACATCAGATCACAAAATGGAGGACAGCCACACAATACTGGGAATTATGGCCTAGCCAAGTTGACACACATTTTTGGAGGACGCAATTCAATCCATAACAGTCTTCCTTATTCATTGTCCAGCTTTTGCAAGCATATGAGGTGACTGAAAAGACCATGGCTTGGATCAGGCACACCTTAGTCCTCAAACTGACATCTTTGCTTCTTAACACTTGAAAGAGGTTTTTTGTAGCAGATTTGCCCAATGCAATATGTCATTGATCCAAGTAAAATAAAATCCTTGACAGCTTCAGTATATTCTCTGTGTGTCATGATTTTGCTTATTGGTCCAGTTGTGAGGACTTTTGTTTTCTTGAAAACCCTATGGAGTGAAGTTCTACTCTGAAACATGTGGGGTCCCTGTGAATCGGAAATGACTCGAAGGCAAAGGGTTTGGGAGTGAATCAATCAGAAGAACCATGCGGAGTGAGCTCAAGAGTCAAGAGTTTGGGAAGGATTTTCCTGATTGTCTTCCTCCTTCCCCCAGTATCTCCCCAGGAAACATTTGGACCCCACTGTGGAAGGAACTGGCAGCCTCAACTCCAGACCCGAAGGCCACAATTCAAGAGGGCACGTTGGCCCAGGTGGGAGTTGGGAGCCAGATCCAGGTGGGGTGGGGTTGGGGTGGCCGGATAGGACTCCTCTTAATCACCTTTTTTGCCTTTTGTCTCCCCAGCCCCTGGGCCGCATGGGTCAGCCAGCTGAGGTGGGGGCAGCTGCTGTGTTCCTGGCCTCCGAGGCCAACTTCTGCACGGGCATAGAGCTGTTTGTAACTGGGGGTGCAGAGCTGGGCTACGGACGCAAGGCCAGTCCAGGGACCTCCGTGGAGGCACCCGCCGACCCTTCCTGATCTCCCTGTTCCCAACTTGGACATCCTTGCCTAGGACCCTCCCACCCCGCACTCAGACCACCAGATCCCCACCTCCCATCATCACCTGTCTCTCAAGTGCAGCCCCAGACTACCCCCAGGTCCCCATAAAAACCACCCGCAGCCAGAAGGAGGGCATCATTCCATTTATTTTCTCGCCTCTGTACGAATCCCGCCCCATCAGGATGCCGCCTCCAGTCCCTTGCCTGCGCCTGGACCCCGATGGACTACAACTCCCAGCTCACCTAGCGGCAGGCTCCCGGGAAAAGAGGAGCAGACGCTTGCTCCTGTGCGCTAAGTAAAAGGCCCGCACTGGGGAGTGAATTGAGCGCTAATTGAGAGATGATAGAGGAGGAAAAGTGAACAGTTCTTTTTATTCTTAGCACTGAGGGGAAAGGAATTCTCATCTCTCTGCCTGGGGAGGAGGGTGCCCAGCCCTGAGGGGTCCTTAGGGAAGAAGAGGCTGAGGTCTGGACTCCTGGGTTTGAGGGAGGAGGGGGCTGAGAGCCCGGTCTCTTGGGTCTAAGGGCGGTTGAGACTGGTGGTTGCAGACTTGCAGGCTAGGGAAGAGCAGACCCCGGGTCCCCTAGGTGGGGAATGGGGTCCCCATCGTGGTGAAGTCCCCCAGGTGCGGGGGTGAAGCTGCATGGTTGCCGCGTATTGGCCCCGACGGAGGTGTGTGCCGCAGTCGAGGATAGGCCGCGGCGAGGTTGGGAGCCCGCCGTGGGCTGCGCCCCTACAGCCCCAGGCCATTTGGTGGGGGAAGAGGGCTGGGCAGGAGAAAGAAAAACGGCGACACCCTGCGGGGGAGGGTTCGTGATTTGGCTGCCCGGGTCTGTGGAGGGGAAGGGATGGGCGGTGACCCGACGACAGGATTTGGGGACATGATGGGGTCCTGATTTTGGGGCCAAATGTCCCAGGGTTGAATGTCGGAGGACAATGGACTACTGAACTCATTTTGAAGATACAGTACGGTCAAGATTTGGGTGTCACATTAACCCCGGTGCAGGAGTTTGGGGGACCCTGACCACTGAAGGTTTTGTGGGTACAGCGACCAAGGGCAAAGATATAGGGGGCATTGACACAGATTTGTGTTGCTAGGGTTCCTGCAGGACTGTAATTGGCTGACTGGGCCTCCGGGTTCCTGAAATTGGGGAGACAGTCAGTTACAAAGGTGTACGCAGGAAGCCCGGCCCTGGGGGTGGTCCTTACAGAGTCAGTGATAAATGGGGGTGTCCAAAAAGGCTAGCATTAATCCAAAAAACACAAAATAATAAATGCTGGAGAGGTTGTGGAGAGACTGGAACACTTATACACTGTTGGTGGGAATGCAAAATGGTACAACCACTTTGGAAATCAATTTGGTACTTCCTTAAAAAGCTAGAAATAGAAGTACCATGCTATCCAGCTATCCCACTCCTTGGAGTATATCCTAGACCAATAAGAGCCATCACACGAATAGATATATGCACACCTTGTTCATTGCAGCACTGTTCATGCTAGCAAAAAAGATGGAAAGAACCTTGGTGCCCATCAATGGACGAACGGATAAACAAATTATGGTATATCCACACAACGGAATACTACGCGACGATAAAGAACAACGATGAAACCGTGAAACATAACATGGAGGAATCTAGAGGGAATTATGCTGAGTGAATTTAGTCAGTCACAGAAGGACAAGTATTGTATAAGACCACTATTATAAGAACTCAAGAAAAGGTTTAAACACAGAAGAAAACATTCTTTGATGGTTACCAGGGTGGGGAGGGTGGGGGAGGGTTATTTACTAACTAGATAGTAGAAAAGAATTATATTAGGTGAAGGGAAGGACAGCACACACTACAGGGGAAGTCAGCACAACTGGACTAAACCAAAGCTAAGAAGTTTCCTGAATACAATCAAACACTTTGAGGGACAGAGTAGCAGGGGTAGAGGTCTGGGGACCATGCTTTCACGGGACATCTAGGTCAATTGGCATAACAAAGCTTATTAAGAAAATGTTCTGCATCCTACTTTGGTGAGTGGCGTCTGGGTTCTTAAAAGCTTGCAAGTGGCCATCTAAGATGCATCAATTGGTCCCAACTGCCTGGAGTAAAGGAGAATGAAGAACACCAAAGATAAGGAAAGTATTAGCCCAAGAGACAGAAAGGGCCATATAAACTGGAGACTTCACCAGCCTGAGACCAGAAGAACCAGATGGTGCCTGGCTACCACCAATGACCACTCTGACAGGGAACGCAAAAGAGTCCCTGATGGAGCAGGAGAAAGATGGGGTGCATAACTCAAATTCTAGTAAGAAGACCAGACTTAATGGTCTGACTGAGACTGGAGGAACCCCGGAAAGCATGGCCCCTGGATTCTCTATCAGCCCAGAACTAAAACAATTTCCGAGGCCAGCTCTTCAGACAGGGATTGGACTGGACTGTGGGACATAAAGTGATACTCATGAGGCGTGTGCCTGTTAGCTCAAGCAGATGCAAGAGACTAAACGGGCAGCTTCTGTCCAGAGGTGAGATGGGAAGGCGGAGAGGGTTAGGAGCTTGTTGAATGGACATGGGGAATCAGGGGTGGAAAGGAGGAGTGTGCTGTCATAGTATGGGGAGAGAATTAGAGTCACATAACAATGTATGTATAAATTTTTGTATGGGAAAAATGATAAATGGGGGTGTGGGAGGAAAAGCGGTTGGAATTCGGGCCTCACGGATGAACAGGATTAGAAGAAGGCATGGTGACCTGTGTATGTTTTTATTTCATAAACACATGACAAGTTATACACATATATCTTCTCGTTGGAAGGAAAAACTATTTTCAAACGGGACGTATCCAGTCTGCCGAGTAGAACACCTTCATCCTTACCTGCTGCCTTCATCAAAGGTCTTTTTTCCAAAGTCCTTTCCATTTTTCAGAGCCCTGGTAGTACAGCGGTTAAGAGCTCAGGTTACTAACCAAAAGGTAAGCAGTTCGAATCTATCAGCCGCTCCCTAAAAACCCTATGGGGCAGTTCTACTCCATTCTATAGGGTCACTATGAGTCAGAATCTACTCGACCGCAGCCGGCTTTTTTGGATTTTCTCTTTTTCTGTGCATTTACATGACACGTGCACCTCTCCTACATTTACAGTGTGCTTTTCCTGTTGACGAAACGATCATGACATACATATGTTTCAAAAATGCATTTTTGAAAACCGCTCTGGCCCAGCACCAGTGTGACTGGAACTAAGACTAGGGAGGAGGATACGTGTCAATCCCTGCCCCTCTGCACCCCAGGTTCCTGCGCGTGCGCGCTGCAGCAGACCCAGCTCCCTGGGGGGCCCTATGACGGGGGCGTCCTGCAGAAAGGGGCGTGCTCGGGGCGGAGCCGGAACGTGTTTCGTAGGGGCCGCGCCCCGGGCGGGCACAGTTACAGCTGCACAGATATGGCGGCAGCCGCACTGGGGCAGGTGGGTTCGGGACCCTGGGCTGGGGGGCTCCGAAACCCCAAGGGGAGGCGCACTTCCTGGAGGGACCACTTGGCGTGCAGCCCGCCCGGCTTGGCGCCGCTCCTCTGGCCCTTGGGTTCTGCTCTGGTGCGCGCAGGAGGCGGGGGTCCGTTGAAAAGGAGCCCGAGGCTCTTTAATGGGGCGGTTGAATAGGCTTGGAAGAGGTGGAACAGATGATTAGTGGGAGGGGACTCGGAAGGCGAGACAGGAAGAAACATGGAGGAGGGGACACGGGGTGGGGGTGGGGCTGTGATGTGGGAGTGTTAAGGGGGGGCGGGTTAAGGAGGGAGCCACCAACCTGTGGGGGCGCCGGGATAAGGGGCCCAGGATTCTAGGGTTATGGGTAAGATGAGGGTACAAAGCCCAGCTGCAGGTCTAGCCTGGTAAGTGAACTCAGAACCCCATTTCTTTGGCACTAAAGGTTAAGTTAGATGTGGAATGTTGCATCCCAAGCCCCCTCTCCTGAGGCACTGCACCTGGGTTGGAAATCGAGGCTGCTTCTCTGTGTCAAAGTGACATAGATCCTCCAGGTGACATAGATCCTCCTGGCAAGAGCGAGACATTCTGTCCTTATGGAGATGATGTGAAATAGCCAGCTGAGTCTGGTTTTAGAGAACAAGGTTTCTCAGGGAGAAAGGAAACAGTAGCAACTCCAAGAAGGAGGTGAATGTGACAGGTTTGGTAACCTTGGGAGAGGCGAGCCTTTCCTGTTCATTTTGCTCTTGACTGTGTCTGGTTTGTTATGCCCAGTCTGATGAATGTTGTTGTTGTTGGGTACCCTTGGTTTCTACTTACAGCGACCCCAAGTAACAGAGTAGAACTGCCCCATACAGTTTCCTAGGCTGTATAATCTTTACGGGAGCAGATCGCCAGGTCTTTCTCTTGCGTAGCTGCTGGGTGGGCTTGAACTGCCAAACCTTTCAGTTAGCAGCCACCAGGGATCCTCGTCTGATGAATAGCAGGGAAGAATTTTACTTTCTCAGACTGAGCTAATGTTTACTTTCTTAAAATCTTGGTGGCTGTCATTGAGACAGAGTCCTGGGCTGTGACAGGGACAGTCTGGGCTTTGATGGTGACACTCCTGGGCTGTGGTTGGTGATAGACATGGGCTTTGACAGGTACAGTTTGGGGTTGTGTTGTGGAGAGTCCTGGGTCGTCATGGGACTGTTCTGCTATAATGGGACAGTCCTGTGGTCTGATGAGTTTTGGGCTGTAATGAGGACAGTCTGGGGCTATGATGTGGAGAGACCTGAACTAGGATGAGTACACTCCTGGATTGTAATATGGGGACATTCCTGGGGTGGGAAGGGGACAGAGCTGGGCCATGGTGGGGACAGTCTTGCAGGGACTGGCTTGCACGGTGATGTGGGGGATAGTTCTGGGCTGTCATGGGACACACTGGCTGGTGAAGTGGACATTCCAGATCTGTGATGGGAACACTCTTAGCAGGTCACCAGGATGGTCATGGGCTGTGGTAGGGACAGTACTGGGCTGTGATGTGGGGACAGTCCTGGGTGTGAAGGGGACAGTGCTGGGCTCTGGCAGGAGTGGTGACATCCTGGGCTGTAGTGGGAGGACAGTCCCAGGTTGAGGTGGGGGCAGTCCTGGGCTGCAATGGGACATAATGGGGGCTCCATCATATTACAGAATCCTGCCCTATGCATTCCTCCCCTCCTCCCTTTATCCTTTTTCATTTCTTAATTCAGCCCCAAGGAGCCCTGGTGGCCCAACAGTTAAATGCTTGGCTGCTAATGGAAAAGTTGGCAGTTCAAACTCACCCAGCGGCTCCGTGGAGGAAGACCTGGCAATCTGCTCCTGTAGACTACAGCCAAGAAAACCCTATGGGACAGTTCTACTCTGTCACATGGGGTCACCATGAGTTGGAATTGACTCGACGGCACACCACCACAACAATTCAGCCCCAATCCTTTTACACCCCTTGTCCCAATAGCCCAGGTTTGGGGTTGGGGGTATCAGAAAATCTGGGTCACCTCTGGGCCCAATTCCTACAGTTTGAGGTGTCAGAAAGGCCGTCTGGGTGGTGCAAATAGTTAAGCACTCAGCTACTAACTGAAAGGTTGGCAGTTTGAGTCCACCCAGAGGTGCCTTGGAAGAAAGGCCTGTCAATCTACTTCCAAAGGGTCACAGCCTTGAAAACCCTATTGAGCAGTTCTACTCTGACACACATGGTTGCCATGAGTCTGGGTTGATTCAATGGCAACGGGTTTGGTTTTTGTTTTTTTGGGGTGCCAAAATGGTGGGGCACCTTTCCTGAGCTGACACCCCTGTTCCTAGACTAATACCCCAGGAGGAGGAAGGCAGCTTCTCCCAGCCTGACAGGGTCTTTGGGGCCACCAACCAACCAGTTGCTGTCGAGCTGATTCCAACTCATGGTGACCCCATGTGTGTCAGAGTAGAACTGTGCTCCATGGGGTTTTCAGTGGCTGAGTTTTCAGAAATAGATCACCAAGTCTTTCTTTCAAGGCACTTCTGGTGGACTCAAACCTCCAACCTTCTGGTGAGCAGCCGAGCGTGTTAACTGTTTGCACTACCCAGGGACTCCCTCTGGGACCAGTAGGGGCTCTGTGCTCAGTGCCTTCTCTCTGCCTCATTGTGGGAGTTAGCTTTTCTGCCTCTCACCTTCCTTCCCTCTCTCCCATTGTCTCTGTCCCTCAGCATCTCTGACGGTCTCTCCCCATTGCCTTTCCCAGTCTTTTCTCATTTCTCTCAATCTCCCTCCCACTCTGTGCTCTGTCGCCTGAAGTCTAGGACTTGCTCTGTCTCCCCCTTTTCCCCTTGTTCTTTCCCTCGTGGCTTCTCTTTATCCGGCCCTCAGTACTTTTTCTCCATTTCTCTTGCCTTCACTTTCTTGCCGAGTTGGTTTTTCTCTCTCTTTGTCTTGGCCTCTCTCTCTCCCTCTCCATAACCATATCTATTTTGATAGCTCTCGTCCTCACTTTCTGTTCCTTTCAGTTTATGTTTTTCATTTCTGTGTCTCTATCTTTTTTTTCATTCTTCCACTTCCCTCTCGTACTCTCTTTTAGTTTTTCCATTCTGGCTCTGTGTCTGTCTCTGTTCTCTCTGCGGGTTGCTCTCCTGCCCACATGCTGGCTGTCCCCATCCTGTGTGTCTGTCCTCCCTCCACACTGTGGGTATTCTTTCCCTTCCTGGACAGAAGCATGGCCACAGGGCTGTGCTGGGCACATTTCGCCACCTAGAGATGATGCTGTATGCTCACGCACTGATCCTTCCAGAAGCCCTTGGGCTCCACCCCGTCCTAGACCACACCTCAGGCTTGATAATCCAGTCTTTAGGACACAGCAGGACCACAGCCCTTGGCTCCCTTACAACTCACCTCCTGGCCAGTGACCACCGCTGCTCATGTCGGTTCTCACAGGGAAGGAGCAGGCTGGGCTGCTCTGTCTCCCCCAGCCTCACAACCACCACCAAGCTGCCTCTTGCAGCTAGGAAAAGGGAGATTATGAGGTCAGGACACTGGGCAAGGGCCACCCTGCTGAACACAGCCAAATCTGCTCTCTTCCGCTTGCTTCAGGCAAAGCCAAAGGGGAGGGTGCACATGAGCATAGTCCAGTGAAGGCTGAGGTGGCCCCCAGCACCCCGGATAGCCCCTACTTCCATGGGAGCCCTGCAGCCACAGGGCTCTGATGGGAATTGGAGTCTCTGCCAAAGTGGTATTCAAAGTGTGGGTTTAGGGGCTTCAGGCAGTCTCAGAGCCCAGTCAATGCCCTGATACCCTGAAAGAATAAGGACTTGGACTCCTAGGTCTGGGGGAGGAGAGGCTCGAACTCCTGGGTCTAAGGGAGGAGGAGGCCAGGGGCCCGGACTCCCAGGTCTGAAGGAGGAAGGGGCTGGGTGTCCCAGGCTCCTCGGTCTGAGGGAGGAGAGCCCTGGGGGTCCCAGACTCCTGGTTCTGAGGGAGGAGGGGGCTGGGGGCCTGGACTCCTGGGTCTGAGGGAGAAGGAGGCTCGGGGGTCTCGGACTTCTGGGTCTGAGGGAGAAGGAGGCTCAGGGGTCCCAGACTCCTGGGTCTGAGGGAGGAGGGGCCTGGAGCACAGACTTCTGGGTCCTGGGGAAGCATCACCTGTAGGCACCTCACTTTTCTAACTTTTGTCAGAGTTTGGGTCCCTGGGAGGCCTTCACTTACCTGTGCACCTTCCCTCATCGTCATCTCCTCTGAGCTGGTCACAAGGCTGGGGCCAAAGTCCCTGAGGTGGGAAGGGTGGGAGGCGCCAGCGTTTGACTTTGCCCAGTGTGGAGGAGGGAGAGGAAGGAGACGGATGCTGACTTAGCTCTTTCCTGGGGATGGCCTTCGACTTGGCCTCCTTGAGGAATCTCTCCCCCTATACACTGATCAGATCGGGCAAGGGACTTGGCCAGGATGTACTGGGCCTGGAACAGAGCAGGCCAGAGGGGCCACCTGAGGGCAGGAGGTAGCCAAGGGGGTTCCAGGGCCCACAGCTTTCTCCCACTGTCAGCCCCACGTCCTTTTTTACTTCTCTTCCCAGCCCCAGACTTGGGCCCGAAAACTTCTCCCTGTTCCTTGGCTTCTGTGTGGTTCCAGAAGATGTGTATCCTCCAGCTTCAAGGTAAAAAGAGAGGCCGGGACTCCTGGGTCTGAGGGAGGAGGGGCCGGGATCCCTAGGTCTAAGGGAGGGGGGTCTGGGGGCTGGATTTGGGCATCTCCAAAAGGCCCAGGGCCCAGAAGTGATAGGTGAGTGGCAGTGGGATAGTCTAATAGCCTGCCATCAGGCAGTAGGAATGAGAGGGAACTGCATTTCCCAAAAGGCTCTGGGGCTACAAGCTCCTCTTCTCTATGGGGCTGTGACCCAGGGGTTCATGGGAGTTATAGTTTTTCCATTTGGAGGCCAAAGCCAAGTTCCAGGACACTCATGTTCCCCCGTCTTTTCTCAGGCTACAGACCTACATCTGGAAATGACACAGGAGCCTCATAAGAAGCCCAACCCCAGCGAGCCCCTGGTGTTTGGAAGTATATTCACCGACCACATGCTAATGGTGGAATGGACCAGGGAGAAGGGCTGGGGCCATCCCCGAATCAAGCCCTTCCAGAACCTCACGTTGCACCCGGCCTGCTCAGGCCTCCACTACTCCCTGCAGGTGGCGAGGCACCAGCCTCTTTCCCCTTCCCGCCCAGCATCTCTTGCCCCCTGATGTGCTTCCCCCATCCCCTTGCTCTATCTTGTTGGTTGGATCCACCTTGCTGGGTTTGTTCTTTGTGTGTTTCTTCTTCCTATGCATCCACCATCCCTTTCCGAGCCCTCCCATATTCTAGGCTTTTTGCTGGGTGATGCTGCCTTCCCCAAGCTGAACAATCCCAGTTCTTTCACTTGAATACCCCACATTTTGCTTACAACCCAGTATGGTCTGTGTGCTGTGGACACAGCTGAGGCATTGTGAAGGCCAGAGAGACTCCTGATCCCTCCTCTAACTGGAAAGAAAATGAGGCCTCTCTTGGTAAAGAAGGGAGCTTGAGGGTCTTAGGGGGAGAGGGGATAGCCAGTACAAAGTGCTTGAGAAAAGAAGAGCTAGGCAGATTTTGGGAGACTGGAGGATTGAAGGAGGAAGCCAAGCACATCATTGAGATCACGCAGGTGCTCAGAGGAAGGAACTTTTCCTCACATCCAGGGAACCATGGAGGACTGTGAATAGGGCCAGCTCTGGGGTTAGTAAGACCTCTCTAGGGCCGTGTGGAAGATGAGTTGGAGGAGAGAGGCTGGAGGCCAGGAGGAGGCTGGGCCAAAGTCCAGGCAGGAGAGGATGAGGCTTGATCTGGGCTGGTGCTGTGGGGATGGACATGAGGGGACAGTGCAGAGAAACTGAAGGACATAAGGATAAGGGTCAGACAGGCTGGGACAGGGGGAGGAGGGAGGGAAGAGTGAAGATGCAGTTGGGGGTCTGGCCAGGTGATCAAGTGGACTGTGACTGTCCTCAAATGGGGACCCAGGTGGAGGAGCAACTTCATGGGACGGGTGAGTGTGAGGAGCCTGTTTGGTTTCTAGGAGAGAGATCCAGGAGGCGTTTGGTAGAATGACTTAAAGCTATGGCCAAAAGCAGTGTTTTTTTTTTTTTTTTCCTTTTCATTTCAAAAGCAGAGGACAATTTTGTTGAGATTTAGATGCTCATGTTACAGCTCCAGTGATTGGTTTGCAGTTTGGGGTTATTTTTGTCCTCCAGGGCACAGTTCTATGGCATTGGGCATCATGTTAATTTTTATCTCTCTCTCTGTTTTAAATTTAATAATTTATTTTATTTTTGTTGTTGTTGTTGAGAATATACACAGCAGAACATACACCAGTTAAGCAGTTTCTACAGATGAACTACAATTGTACAGTTCAGTGACATTGATTACATTCTTGAAGTTGTGCAACCATTTGCACCCGCCTTTTCTGAATCGTTCCTCCTCCATTTACATGAACTCACTGCCCCCTAAGGTTCCTGTCCAAACTTTCGAGTTACTGATGTCAGTTGCATCCCATATAGATCAATCTTTAAAAGGTCACAATGCTCAAGGCTAACATTCTTTACTAATTAAGCCAAACTACTGTTTGGTTTAAAGAAGACTTCAGGGATATTTTTGGTTTAAAGTTTAAAGATTATCTTAGGGCAGTAGTTTCAGGGATTCATCCAGTCTCAATGGCTCCATCAGGTTTGGATTCCATGAAAATTTGTGATTCTGTTCTGCATTTTCCCTCTGTTGATCAGGATTCTTCTATAGAATCTTTGATCAAAATGTTCAGAATTTTGAGAATTTTTTTTTCACCTACTACTGGACATTGAATTAGTTCCAGTGGATTCTGTACAGAGGAGACACACCTTGGGTAGCAGTTAGATACTAAGGCAGGCATCAAGGACAGTCAGAATTATGCTCGCTGATCCCCCAGGAAGGTGGTTCCTTGGAGATCACTATTTATTTTCCTCTCCATTCCATCCATCACAGCCAGGTTGTCCTCCAGCCTGGGGACCCAGTATTTTTTCTTCCGCTGAGTGAACACAGAGGAAGTATTGGGCTTAGAGGCCCTGGCGTACAAAACATACATTTCTGTAATGCCTGGACTCTTATACAGAGGAACTGAGGCCAGCTGAGGGCACAGGAGAGTCATGTCCCCGTGTCACCCTTACTCTAATGCATGCTGGAATAGCAGGAAGACTACTGTATTTTAATTATTTTTTTATTATTACAGTAAAATACATATAACATGAAAGTTACCATTTTAAGCCATTTTAAAGTGTACAATTCAGTGACATTAAATACATTTACAACATTGTGCAACCATCACCACTGCCTAGTTCCAGAACGTTTTCGTCACTCCAAATAGAAACTCCATACCCATTAAGTAGTCAATCCCCATTGCCTCTTCCCCAAGCCCTTGGCAACCACTAATCTACTTCCTGTCCCTATCCACCTGAATTATTTTTCACATTATTTTATTTGGAGTGTGTCTTATTTACCTAGTGCTATTGTAACACAAATACCATAAGTGGATGGCTTTAAAGAATAAATTCATTTTCTCACAATTCTGGAGGCTAAACGTCCAAATCAGGGTCATGGCCGTGTCAATTCCTTCCTTGTTGGTTGCTCCTGACATTCTTTTAGAAGATTATCACATAGCATGTATCTTCCCCCCTGGTGTGTCTCTGTGTTTATTCTGGTCTTTTTATAACTCAGAAGTGATTAGGTTTAGGACCTATCCTACCCTGGTGTGCCTTCATTAACGTAATATAAATAAAATCCTATTTCCAAACAGGACCACATTTACAGGTACAGGGGTTAGGATTTAACACATATTTTGGGAGGCCACAATTCAATTCATAACAGTCTTTTTTGTTTTTTTTAATTTTGTTGTTATTGAGCATATACTCGGCAAAACATACACCAATTCACCATTTCTACATGTACAATTTAGTGACATTGATTACATTCTTTGAGTTGTGCAACCATTCTCACCTTCCTTTTCGGAGTTGTTCCTTCCTCATTAACATAAACTCACTGCCCCCTAAGGCTTCTATCTAATCTTTCCAGTTTACTGTTGTCAATTTGATCCCATATAGTTTTTAAAAGAGCATAATGCTCAAGGCAGACTTTTCTTTTTACTAGTTAAGCTAAACTACTGTTCAATTTTAAGATGACTTCAGGGGATATTTTTGGTTTAAGGTTTAAAGATTATCTAAGGGCAGAGGGTTTTTTAATTAAAAACATCTTAAAAAATGGGTCCTATATTCACATAGTTTAAGTCCAAATGTACAGAAGGGGATATACTTTTCCCATATCCAGCCACTTTGTAGCCCTCCCAAGAGGCAACCTGTTACCAGTTTCTGTGTCCTTTTAGAACGCTTCTTTCTGGATGCAGACATTGATGCATAAAATTTTTTCCTCCACACTCCACTCTTTCCGCACAAAAGGTAACATACTGTACTCTCAGTATTTGGCAGCTTGCTTTCTACCTTTCCTGTATCTTGGAGATTTCTTCTATAGCAGCTCTTGAAGAGCTTTTTCCTTCTTTATTACTGCTGGGTTGTATTTCATCCTAACAATGCACCTCAGTTAATCAGTCCTTTATGTTGGACTAGTAGGTTGTTTCCAGTTTTGTGCTATTATAAACAATGTTGCAATTAGTAATCTAGTGCAGGCATCACTCCCTTTAAATGCAAGTGACAGCAACAGCTACAAAAGAGTAGCTGCTGAGGCTGCTTATGTATAACCAAAACCTCATGGGATTTGGTTCCTTGGTTTGGAGGCTTAGGGTCATTGTTTCATGGGACATCCCAGTTAATTGGCCTCATAATGTGTTTAGTACTTCTCTTCTACCTCCTAGTTCCTTGCATAGTGCCTGAGGTCTTAAAAGCTTGGAAGCAGCCATCCAAAGCGTGACAGTTGATTTCTGTTCACCTGGAAAAAACAGAGGAAGAGAGTCAGGAATAGGAGTAGGATATGGAATGTATGGCTAATTACCTCCTAGAACAACTGCTTCCTTTGACATGAGACTAGAACTGGATGGTGCCCGGCTACCATTATTGAACATTTTGATCAAAGATTCTATAGAAGAATCCTGATCAAAAGGGGGAAAATGCAGAACAGATTTACCAATTCTTATGGACTCCAGATGAACAGCCGCTCCATGGAAACCCTATGGGGCAGTTCTACTCTGTCCTATAGGGTCACTATGAGTCGCAATCTACTTGACAGCAACACATTTCGTTTTTTTGATTTTTGGTGACTCAGTAGTTAAGTACTTGGCTGCTAACTGAAAGACTGGTGGCTCAAACCCACCCAGCAGCTCCACGGGAGAAAGACTTGGCAATCTGCTTTCCATGAAGATTACAGCCTAGATCAAAAAGCAGAAAATGCAGAAGAGAATTTCAGATTTTCATGGGCTCCAGATTTCCTATAGCCATGAAGTTTGGATGAACCCCTGAAACTATTACCCTGAGATAGCCTTTAAACCTTAAACCAAAAATATCCCCAGAATCCTGAGGTTCACCCTTCAGCCAAAGATTAGACAGGCCCACAAAATAAAATGAGATTAAAGGGGCGCACCAGCCCAGGGGCAAGGACTACAAGGCAGGAGGGGACAGGAAGGCTGGTGACTGGGAACCCAAGGTGTATCTATACTAATTGTTTAATGAGAAGCTAGCTTGTTCTGTAAACCTTCATCTAAAGTACAATCAAAAATATATGTATCCCTAGAAGCATTTTAAAACCAAACAATTGTTCAGCTTAACTAGTAAAAAAATGTCTGCCTTGAGCATGTACTCTTTTAAGAACTATCTATATGGGATCAGATTGATAACAGTAACTCCACAGATTAGGTAGGAACCTTACAGGGGCAGTGAGTTTATGTTATGGGGTAGGAACAACTCAGAAAAGGAGGGTGAGAATGGTTGCACAATTCAAAGAAAGTAATCAATGTCACTGAACAGTACTTGTAGAAATTGTTAAATTGGTGTATGTTTTGCTGTGTATATTCTCAACAAAAACAAAATAAAGTTAAAAAAAATATATATCCAATAGAAAAAAAAAAAAGCAAGTGAATCTGTCGGCTCAGTTTCTAGAACTGTTGGGTCAAAGCATAGGAGCCTTTGTAACTTTGAAAGATATTGCCACATTTCTCTCCATACAAGTTGTGTTAAGTTCTACTTCCACCAGCAGACACTGTTTCCCGTACCCTAGACAAGGCTTGTCACACTTTTTAAAAATCTTCTCCAGTCTCCCAAGTGGTTTTAGGGGAACCCTGATGGCACAGTTGTGAAGCACTGGGCTGCTAACCGAAAGGTCACCGGTTTGATCCATCAGCAGCTCCAAGGGAAAAAGATGTGGCAATCTGCTTCCATAAAGGTTACAGCCTTGAAAACCCTGTGGGGCAATTTTACTCTGTCCTACAGGGTTGCTATGAGTTGGAATTGACTTGATGGCAACGGGTTTGGTTTGGTTTAAATGGGTTTAAGGTATCTCAAAGTCATTTTGATTTGCATTTTCCCCCAGTTATGAGTGAAGCTGAGCATCCTTTTTGCAAGCTTAAAAACCATTTGTATTTCTTTTATTGTAAACTGTCCATTTTCCAGGCTTATTTTCTTATCAGGTTGCGTTTTTAAAAACTGATTTATAAAAAAGAAAATTGATTTGTAGGAACACTTTATATTTTAGTGAAGTAACCTTAGTGATATGAGTTGAAAATTTTCTTCTGGTTTGTGTCATGTGGAAAATGTTTTATTTTTATGTAGTCAGATGTATCAGTTTTTTCTTTTTTAAGCTACTATGATTTATCATATTTAGAACCATCTCAATCCAAGATATGAAACTGTTATCTTGTGTTTTTTTCCTCTACAGTTTGTATGGCTTAATTTGTTCTTCTTTTTTTATCATTTAAATCTTTAATCCACCTGGAGTTTTTCCTAGTGTGAGGTATGAGGTAGGGATCCAATTTAATTTTTTTTTTTTTAAATCTAGATGGATATTTGGTTGTCCCAACACCGTGTATTGAATTATTCATGTTTTCTCCCATTGATTTATAATCTGTTTTGTAGTCTATTCCATTGTGCAATATACCAGTGTCACTTTGTTTTAAGTATTGCAGGCTTATAATTTTTTAAAATATCTGATAAGGCTATTTCCTCCCCCCCCCCCCCCCCAGCATACACATACGCTCCTCCCACCTCTTCTTCCCTTTCTTTTCAAAAATGTCCTGGCAAATTTTGCTTGTTTTTCATTTTTATTTCATTCCTTTATTCAGCAAATACCTATGACTGCCCAGCACTGCTCTGGGCATAGGGACGGGGGTGGGGGGGTTCTGGTGACCATACCAGCTGTGGTCCCTGCCCTGAGGGCACTCCCGGTCTGCAGCGAGGCAGCAGTCAGGCACCCTGCTCTTTCCGTGGGTGAAGGCTACACCGTGAATGATGCAACATTTAAGCCGAGGGATGAGTTGGAAGAAATGAGGAGAAGTGAGGACAAGTTTCCTACCAGAGGCCCCAGCAAGTGCAAAACCTGGGCTTAGGAGGCGCCTAGGACCATCTAGGAGAGGAGGAGGCCATGGTAGCAATAATGGGGGACAGTGGGCAGAGAAGGAGCCCCGGTGGCACAATGGTTAAGCACTCGGCTGCTAACCAAAAGGTCAGCGGTTCAAACCCACCAGCCCCTTCACTGGGAGAAAGGTGTGGCAGTCTGCTTCCGTAAAGATCTCAGCCTTGGAAACCCTAGGGGCAGTTCTACTCTGTCCTATAGGGTCGCAATGAGTCAGAATTGACTTGACAGCAGTGGGTAAAGCGGGCAGTGTTAGTATAGGAAAGGCTAGACGGCATGAGGCCTCAAAGGCCAAGGTGAGGATTTAGACTTTATCCTGAGAGCAATGGAGGGCCATTGAATTTTTTTTTTTTCATATAAATTTTTTTTACTATAGGAAATCTCAAAAATAAAAGTAGAATAATATAATGCGTACCCCATGTCCCCATCGCTCAGCTTCATCAGTTGGCACCTGTTGGCCTCAGTCTTCTTTCATTTCTACCTCTACTCGCTTCCCCTCTTCTGTATGATCTTGAAGCAAATCCCCAGACGTTATTTCATCCATAAATATTTCAGTATTTCTCTAACATACAAGAACTCATTTTATTGTAGTGAAATTACACATTACAAAACATATGCCATCTCGACAGTTTCTACATGTACAGTTCAGTGGCATTGAACACAAGGGCGCTTAAAACATTATCATTCATCATTATCATTCCTGAAAAATATGAATAGTGACCTGAGGAAGGTTTAAGCAGCTTGCTCTCTGCTTGTCTGTCTCCGGGGCCATGTCTCTCTATTCGACTCTTGTTGACCTTTGCCTTCTTGAGTTTTATGCCCCTCTGTGTCTCTGTCTGTCTCTCTTCGTTTCTGGGACTCAGTGTGAGTCTCTCATCAGCCTTTCTGCCTTTGTCTCCATCTCTCTGTGTCTTTGTATCTCAGTCTCTCTCCATCTTGATGTCTCTTGCTGTCCTTGGTGGCCTGTGATCTCTGAGCCCCTGTCCCCCGCAGCTCTTTGAAGGCTTGAAGGCGTTCAAGGGCCGGGACCAGCGGGTGCGTCTCTTCCGACCGTGGCTCAACATGGACCGCATGTTGCGCTCAGCCCAGCGCCTCTGCCTGCCGGTGAGGAGCCCTGCCCTGAGTAAGAGGGGGGTGCGAGCTGGAGCCAGGCCCGGAGGAGGCTCCCCTGACTCATCCCGACATCTGCCCAGAGTTTCGACAAGGTCGAGTTACTCGAGTGTATCCGCCGGCTCATCGAAGTGGACAAGGACTGGGTTCCGGAGGACACCGGCACCAGCCTCTATGTTCGGCCGGTGCTCATTGGCAACGAGGTGGGCGACTCCCAGGGGTGGGGGTGGGGGGCTAGGGCCGGGACTCTGGGGAGGGAGGGGAGAAATTAGGGAGCAGGACTCTTGGGTCTGAGGGAGGAGGGGCTAGGGGCTGGGGGCTGGGATTCCTGGGGCTATGGGGGGAGTGCAGACTCCCCACCAGGGGAAGAGCAAACCCCTGGGTCTGGGATGGAAGCCTGGAGACCTGGACTCCTGGGTCCCTGATGCCCCCTCCCCTCTATCCTTCGCAGCCCTCGCTGGGTGTAGGCCTCTCCACGCAAGCCCTTCTCTTCGTCATCCTCTGCCCCGTGGGCTCATACTTCCCTGGAGACGCCCTGACTCCTGTCTCCCTCCTGGCGGACCCAACCTTTGTGCGAGCCTGGATGGGCGGAGTTGGCGACTGCAAGCTTGGGGGGTAAGCAGCGCTTGCCCAGGCCCTGGGGTACTGGCTGTGGAGACACAGGTTCCCACCCATATTTTCCCGTGTGTCTTTGGCACATCCCTTGTGCTCCCTGGCCCTGTTCCATGCCCCTGGGAGAGGTCTGTGACACCCTTGCTCAGAATCTTGGTTTCTGCCAGGGATCAGTGTCATCTCCCCTGAAATCAAACTGTCGGAGGAGGAGGGGGTTATTTTACAGCTGGACAAAAAGGCTCCAAGGCAGGATGGGTTGGCTGAACGTCGGTGGGGAAAAACCAGGTGACATCAAGTTGACTCTGACTCATGGCAACCCCATGTGTGTCAGAGTAGAACTGTGCTCCAGTAGGGTTTTCAATGGCTGATTTTCTGGAAGTAGATCTCCAGGCCTTTATTCTGAGGTGCCCGAGTGGACCTAAACCTCCAACCTTCTGGTTAGCAGCCAAGTACATTAATTGTTTGTACCACCCAGGGACTCCCTGGCCCTCAGAAAGCCTCCAGAAATGAAGTTTAGACTTAGTTCAACGATCTCTCCCCCAGGAAGCCTCCCCTGAACACCCAGGCTTGGCCACCAAGGCTCCTCACCCTCATGTGGACTTTCTGTGTAAATCTGCCTCCCCCGGGGCTTTGACTCAGTGAGGCAGGGAGGAGACAGTTGAGTCTCCTGGAGCATTCTGTGGTGGTCCAAGGAGAAGGGCAGTATGGGTCCTGTTCGGACAGGAAGTGTGCCCCAACTGGGGATTCTTGTGGTTCTTTCCACACACATCTCCTGAGGTCTCCTGAAGGCCAGGTCCTGTGTCTGGTGACACTGGGACACAGATAAGTCAGATCAGAGCCGTGCCCCCACCAGGGGTTTCAGGCTGATGGAAGCCCCACAGTCCAGAGCAATGTTTGCTCCGGGAGGGGACCCAGAGCATCGTGAAGGCCCAGTGAAAGCCTGACCAGGCCTGGGAGAGTTGAAGGGCTTCATGGAGGAGGTGACTCCTCAACTGAGGCTGCTAGGGAGGAAAGAGATGGTTTCCTGGGTACAAAAGGTGGTGAACAATTTCTAATCTTAGGGAACAGCATGTGGGGTGGGGGGAGGCAAGGCCACGGACAGCATCCAGGGAAGAAAAACAAGTCCAAATTTTTGCAAAAGGCTGAGCAAGTGGTTATGGGCCAGGCTAGGCCTTGAATACCAGGCTGAGGGGCTGGGATCTTGTCCCAGGGGCACTGGGGAGCCATGGAGGGCTGTGAGCCAGGGAGGGGCAGGGTCTGCTCTGGGTGTGGGGAGACTCTTTTGGGACCATGTGGTGCAAGACGGGCCCCAGCCAACCAGGCTGCCCTCCCTCCACCAGGAACTACGGGCCCACGGTGTTTGTGCAGCAGGAGGCGAAGAAGAGGGGCTGCCAGCAGGTCCTCTGGCTGTACGGGCCTGACCACCAGCTCACCGAGGTGGGCACCATGAACATCTTTGTCTACTGGACCCACGAGGATGGGGGTGAGCCCACCCAGGACCCAGCGAGGGCCTGGCCTTCTCCTGGACCCCACGGGGGATGCCGGTGCCAGACAGCGCATTCCTAGCAGATCTCGGGCCCCAGGGATTCTGGGGGTTGTGGTGCCTAAGAGGATGGGGGTGGGGTGGGCATGAGGGTGTGAGGTAATACCCCCAACCCCTTTTGCCTGACCAAGTACTGGAGTTGGTGACTCCCCCACTGGATGGTGTTATCCTGCCTGGAGTCCTCAGACAGAGCGTGCTGGACCTGGCTCAGAGCTGGGTGAGGGCGCGGGGATGATGGGACGGGTGCATTGGGGGCTGGAGCATCAGGGGTCTGTAGTGGGGGAGCTGGGGCACACCCGCAGATCTCTGGGTCTCTGCCTGCTTCTCTCCGGCTTTCCGTGTTGCCCCTTGGATCTCTGGGAGGGGGAGGCAAGGGACTGCAGCAGGGCCACCCTCTAGGCTGACATGCATCTCTGCCCCTTACCCCCGCAGGATGAGTTCCGGGTTGCCCAGCGAAAGGTCACCATGAAGGAGTTGTTGCGGGCGCTGGCGGAGGGGCGGGTGCGCGAAGTCTTTGGCTCAGGCACCGCTTGCCAGGTCTGCCCGGTGCACAAAATCCTGTATCAAGGCAAGGTAAGGCAGGGCTGTCTTTGGCGGTGGGAGGGAAGAAGGGGGAGATGCCTGGTCCTCATGGTCCCTTTTTCCCCAGCAACTTCACATTCCGACCATGGAAAATGGGCCTGAGCTTATCCTCCGCTTCCAGAAGGAGCTGAAGGCTATTCAGGTGAAGTACACCCACAGGGTAATAGGCAGGACGCTTTGTTCCCTAGAGAAGTTCACATCCTATGAGCTTCTGAACTGAAAGCTCATTTCCCCTCTGATAGTCTGAGAAGCAGATAACAGCCCCTCCCATCAGCCTTTGGGGCCCTGGGCTGAGTCTGCATTCCATAAAAATCTGTGGCCCAGAGCACCCCCCTGGGGCTAAATAACCTTTTCCTGTGAACCTGTGGAACCCTGGGCTTACTCTTTGGCCTGAGAAATGCCCCTTCCCAAGAGCTCTGCAACCCTTAGGAAACTGGTGGGACAAATCCCCTTCCCGTGAGTCACTGCTGCCCTAGGTATCCTTCTGGTGTGAGAAATCCCCTTCCCATGAGCCTCTCGGACCTAAGCCACCTGTCTGGCTTCAGAAGTCGGCCTCCTATGAGCCTCTGAGCCCTTGGTTATCCCTTTGGCATGAGAAATCTTCCTCCCACGAGCCTCTAGACATTGGCTCCCTTTCTGACCCGAGAATAGTTCCTCCCATGAGCCCCTGGAGGCATTCCCATTCTTCTGAGCTCTTTTCCGAGAACCTGGCACTCCAGACCTAGAACAACCTTCTAGTAAGCGTCTGTAAACTCCTGTTCCTTGGGACCTAGAACTACACCTCGACCATCCAGGCTTTCCTAGCTAAGAACTACTTTTTCCAAGAGCCTTCAGAACCTTACAGTAACTCCTTTCTACAGAACTCTGTCTTCTTCAAGCCTCCGCGCCCTGTTTGTCATGATCCTCCCTCCCCATGACAGCTAGGGGGCTTTTAGGAATTGGACTACATTTCCCATGAGGCTCTGGGGCGCAATTTCGTAAGCGCTCCGTGTGGGAGCCCCAGGGGCTGCTGGGAGTTGCGGCGTAGCCGCCTCCTCACGCTCCGCCTCCGTTGCCTCGCAGTACGGAATAAGAGCTCACGAGTGGATGCTCCCGGTGTGACGCTGCGGGCTATGCTCCACCACCCTCGGATCCACTGACGTGTAGCGTTTAGCTCCTGCCAGCCCTCGCCCACTTCCCACCAATGACGCACTTGAAGTGCAATATGAAGGAAAAGACCGGTTGCCGGGCCGTCTGAGTCTCGGGCGCCCCCACGTGGTCGCTACATCCCAAAGCCATAAGGGCTGGACCCAGGCGTCCTGGCCCCTAGCCCCTCCTCTCGGGCCTCGGGGATTTGTTCCCCCACTGCGCCATGTCGTGTGGTCAAGACTCAACATCTCTCCGTTCTTTGGCCGGAGCCCCCGGTGCTGTCGTTGATTTTTCTTCTTGCTGCAATTTTGAAATAAAATTCCAAAGATCAAGACTTAAGCCGTCATCTCCAGTGATGCGACTCGGGAACCCTGGAGTCTTAACCAGGAAACCCTGTTCTCAGCCCGTTTCTTTCTCAGGGACTCAGCAAACCAGTGTCATGGCGATCTCTCCTCTCCTGGAAGAGGCCTTTCCATTTCATCCCAAACTGAGTTTGACATCTTTCCCCACCATTCCGCTCCTCCCTCTGCTTACCTACCTTGGGAACAGCCACATTGTTCATCTAGTCACTAGGTCCTATTCTTTCTGCCACCTAACTCTCTGTGCCCTCAGCCACGGCTGCGGCTCAGGCCTTGTCTTCCCTTGCCTTGACCCTTGTTCCAACCTGTTCCCTGGACTCTGGCTTCCTGTCTGTCTACTACATGGCCCCAAAGGGGTCTTTCTACATCCAGACCTGCCCCTGCCCTTCCCCTGCTCACAGCCTTCCTATGGCTCCCCAGCACCCTAGCCAGTACTGCAGATGATGGGCCCGAGGGTGACGCATGATACTGTTGGAGGAGGTGAACATCAAAAAGTTTCTAAAATCTATTAGCCAACAATCTACCCCATGCACAAAGGAACAAAACACTTCCTAGTCCTCCTCTGTCTCCATGGTTGGTTGCAAATAGGACTTTATGATCCATAGAGTTTTCACTGGCTGATTTTCAGGAGCAGATCGCCAGGCTTTTCTTCCTAGTCTGTCTTAGTCTGGAAGCTCTACTGAAACCTGTTCAACATCATAGAAGCACACAAACTTCCACTGACAGACGGGTGGTGGGTGTGCATGAGGTGCACTGGCCAGGAATCCAACCCAGCCCTCCACATGGAAGGCAAGAATTCTACCCCTGAATTACCATTGTCTCATTTCTAAAATCTGTTGTTGTTATTGGGTGCTGTCAAGTTGATTTAGACTCATAGTAACCCTGTGTGACAGAGTAGAACTGTCCCGTAGGGTTTTCTTGGCTGTTATCTCTACAGAAGCAGATTTCTGGGTCTTTCTCCCATGGAGCCGCTGAGTGGGTTTGAACTACAACCTTTTGGTTAGCAGCAAAGCGCTTATCTGTTGCGCCACTAGGGCTCCTTTTCTAAAATTTAGTCCTCGTTTATCCATTTGTGTGATTCTGCATGTCCTAATCCTTCCCCTGTCACACGTATTTAATAATCTCTGTGGCACAGTGATGAAGAGCTCCGGCTGCTAACCAAAACGTTGGCAATTTGAATCTACCAGGCACTCCTTGAAAACCCTATGGGGCAGTTCTACTCTGTCTTACAGGGTTGCTATGAGGAATTGACTAAAAGGCAATGGGTTTTTTTGTTTGTTTTTTTAATGTGGAAAAAACCAGGCATGTCTGGATTCAAACCTGCCTCTGTTATCAGCTTGCTGTGTGGCCTTGGGCATGTGACTTTATCTCTCTGGTCCAGTTTGCTGTGGCAGGTCACAGCCCTGCTGGAGGCAGACCCTGTGGAAATATTGGAGAGACACTGTGGCCTGTCCATCAGCCTTCAAGCTTCTGCATTGCAAGGAGAATTCCAATGTGTTGGGGCAGCAAACAACCTATTGACACACCCTCTCATTCCCTCTTGTCAGTGATTGCTCAAAGCAGTTCCTGGGCCAAGGAGAGAAAAAAGCATTACCATGGAGTCCATTCCAACTCATAGTGACCCTGTAGGAGAGAGTAGAACTGCCCCATAGGGTTTCCAAGGAGTGGCTGGTGGATTTGAACTGCCAGGCCAAGGAGAAGCTAGGGGAAATTTGCTGGGGGCCTTTAGGAAGGCTTTCATTCCCTGGGAAGAGAATCGAGGAGGGCTTATTCTTTTCTTCCATTCCTGCTTTGGCTGTGCAGTGTGATGCTCGGAGCTGCTGCAGCCATTTTGTGCCCAGCAAGAGTGCTGCTGCCCACACACTGAGGGTGGCAGAGCACAAAGATGAGAAAACCAGGGTCCTTCAACCCTGAAACCTCTGATTTCCGGATTGTTACGTTTTGTTTTGTTTTTTAAGTCAAAATAAAACAAAAACCTGTTTAAGCTAATTTTGTCAGGTTGTTTGTTATTTGCAGAGTGTTTAGTTTGTTTTGAGTGGGGAGAGACTTGCAACCAAAAACCTTTTTCCTTTTTCGTGTTTCTCTGTGGCCAGAGCTGATTGTGCCCAAGGAGAATTCCTGACTCCAGAGTAGCCAGTTTAGATGTTGACAGTGACCTGGCCCCAAACAAAGACCAAAGGTGAAATTTCTAAGAGGCCCTGAGAGAATGATCAGGAAAGGACAAGTGGCTCTTGTTATGAGATAAACAGGGTCAGAGGTCATCCTGAGGAAACACGCTCAGAGAAATCACTTTTGGTTTTGGAAGATCACTTGAAGTAGTAGAAACAGAGTAAACAGGAATATGTTGACACGTAATAGTTATTGTTATTTTTAAATGGATTTTTTAAAAACCAGTTGCTGTCTGGTTGACTCTGACTAATGGAGACCCTATGTGTATCAGAGTAGAACTGCCCCATAGGGTTTTCTCGGCTGTAATCTTTATGAAAGCAGATTGCCAGGCCTTTTGGTACCACTAGGAGGGTTTGAGTGTCCCTGGTGGTGACTTGGTTAAGTATTTGGCTGCTATCCAAAAGGTTGGCAGTTCAAATCCACCAGCCGCTCCTTGGAAACTCTATGGGGCAGTCCTACTCTGCCCTGTAGGGTTACTATGAGTCGGAATCGACTCGATGGCAATGGGTTTGGTTTTTTTTTTTTTTGTTAGGAGGGTTCGAACCGCCAACCTTTAGGTTAGTAGTCCACGGCAAAACGTTTGCTGCCACCTAGGCAGCAGGAACACGTAATACCTAATAATAATAATGATAGTAAAACAGATAACACCCATATATGCTTTCTATGTTAGAAAACGAATAGTGAAGAATAAGATTAAATTGAGTGGAAAGAAAAACTAAATATTTAAAATACACGAGGGTAAATAAATCTCGACTAAAGTAATAGCGGAACTGCAGCGAGTTCAGGCTCTGCGGCCAGGTGCATCGCCTACAGCGCCATCTGGCGGCCAGTATTGAGCATAAAGTCACACAGACCGGAAGAAAATAGACTGAATACAATTTCAGTAGTTTTGAAAGTGTGAATAGTTAAACACATTTTCATGCCAACCACAGTGGTGGTTCTGTGGTAGAATTATTATATTCCATCTGAGAGACCCAGGTTCGATTCTCATCCAGTGCACCCCATGCGTCGCCACCACCCGTCTGTTAGTGGAGACTTGTGTGTTGCTATAATACTGAAAAGGGTTCAGTGGAGCTTCCAGACTAAAACAGAGTAGGAAGAAAGGCCTAGTGATCTACTTCCAAAAATAAAAATTAACTAATAAAGACCCTGTAGTCTGATCCCCAACCTGTCATGGGGATGGCTGGGCAGCGTTTCTTTCCACTGAGCATGACTTGGGGTCGACTTGATAGAGGCTAACAACATAAAACTTCACAAACATTTCGAGGAACATCTGTTTGGGAAGACTCGCTTTAGGTGATGTTTAAGAAACACTGGCTTATAAAGCGTGCAGGTTGATAAAGGCTCCTTTCCTAAAGTGCACATAATAATAAAAAATTTCCTAAGGCTTCCTCTGCTCCTGGTACTGAGTTCTATTTCTTCTACAGTATTTCTTTCATCTTCATTTACCGATGAGGACACAAAGATTGAGCCAGGTGAGTTCCCGTGCCCCAGATCACGCCAGCAGTAAAGGTGCCGGAGGAACCCAGTCAGTCTTCCTCCAGTGCCCACATCCTAAGAAATCTATTGCTGACATAAAAAAAAGTTGGTGAAAATATATACGGTCATACAACATTTCAACAATTTCTACATGTACCATTCAGTGACAGTGATTACATTCTTCAAATTGTTCCACCACCATTGACTTAAACTCACTGCCCCCTAAGCTTCTCATCTAACCTTTCTAGTTGCTATTGTCAATTTGATCTCACACAGATAATTCTTTTAAAAAGGCACTGTAAAAATGGCAGAGGCGGGCAGCAACTGACCTCCTCGAACTTCACAAGGTGGAAGGAGAATCAAGATCAAAAGCCCAAGGCTGATTCCTATGAGGTGGAGGTCAGACGTGCCTCCTCTCTCTGCCGTCTTTACCATCTTTACCAATTCTGACACCTCCCTGTCCCTCCCATGGCACTCTCTACTTCTCTGCTGGGTTTGATAATTCATTACAATGGCCACACAGAACTCACAGACAATACTCATGATTATGGGGTTTATTAGGAAAGTAACAGGTTACAATTCAGGTTCAGGAACACTCAGGATCAGTTCTTCCATTAGGACAGCCTCTTCCCAGCTGTGCCACAAGCACACCTCTCTTCTGGCCCCTCAGCCTCTGCCCTGCTCAGCTAAGTGTTACAAATCTCTTTTAGCTCTGCCAGTAAGCACCCCACTCTGCCAGTAAGCCTCAGTGCAAAGGTGCTCAGCTCTAGCTCCGTGGTCAGCAAACCTAGCTTCGCTAAGTGCCCAGAAGCACCCTACTCCTCCAGCTTTCTCGCTCCGTGGGCAGGGAAGCCCTCCAAGCCATCTCTTGCTGGTCTCTCCCGCTGGTCTCTCCCACCACTGTTTCTCTGCCACTGCATCTCCCTCTTCAGTGTTACAGCTCTCTCTCTGTCTCCTGGGTCCAGGAGCTTCTCAGCACAGGGATTCCAGGTCCAAAGGATACACTCTTCGCTCCTGGTTGTTCTTCCTTGGTGGTGGTAGGATCCTCCCACTGCTCTGGAATTGGCTCTCTTTCAAGGCAAAACTGACCAATCCCCCTGGTGGGCCACAATTGCCTTATTTGCACAGTCCCACTCAATCACTTGGGTAGGAGATACAAGACCATGGAAAGACAGGCCACACAAAAGCAATCCATCATACCACAAGCACAAGACTCAAGTATATGCCTACATTTACCATGTAATTTCAAGAGGTTTAGGAATTCAACTTTGATCCATTAACCCCTGGTTAAGGATCCCTACACCAGCCCACCTCACCCATTTTTCTCAGATGAACACGTGGAAGCTGAGGGACACGGCCTTTACTAGGGCCCCCCAACCATTCTCTTTTTCACACTGTAGACTCAGTTCAGACCCCTTCCAGACAGCCAGCTGCAAATTTGGGAACAGTACCAAGAGAGTGAAAAGGAGCCCTGGTGGCGCAATGGTTAAGCGCTCGGTTGCTATCGGAAAGGTTGGTGATTCCGACCCACCCAGATGTTCTTGGGAAGAAAGCGCTGGCAATCTACTTCCAAAAGATCACAGTCATTGAAAACCCCATGGAGTGTGGCTCTACTCTGATACACATGTGGTCATCATGAATCAGAATTGACTCTCGTTCAACTGTTTTTTTATGGAGGACTTGGTAAAAAAAAAAAAAAAAATTACTTATATACTCTTTAATTGTAATAAGAAAAGTAAAACACAAAATATTAGGGAAGATATTTATACAGTGAAAGGCTATCTCAGCAGGCTAGAGGTTTGCAAATCCTGTACGTTTCAAAGAAGGGTCTGGCCTTTGACTGACTCCTAGGAAATAACCTCTAAATCTTTGAAATAGTCTGCTTGATAAGAGTGCCTTTGTATATATACCTGGAGCTTTAGGCCATGCCAGATAGTCTGTGCTGACAGTGTGATTTATGGTTGGGTTCTTGGGCCATAAGGAGCCTGGGTGGTGCAGTGGTTAAGCACTTGGCTGCTAACAGAAAGGTCAGCACTTCAAACCCACCAGCTGCTCTGCGGGAGAAAGATGTGGCAATCTGCTTCTGTAAAGATTACAGCAATGTGTTCTTGAGCCACGTAGTACCAGTTTAACCTCTGGAGGGGGCTGCAGACTGAGAAACTTAGGTCAGCCACATGGGCGCTTTTTGTCTATGTGACCCCAAATAAAGACCCTGGACACCAATATATAGAAACCAAAAATTATTAATGGTTATCAGAAGCCCTGGTGGCACAATGGTCAAGAGTTTGGTTGTAAACCAAAAGGATGGCACTTCTAATCCACCAGCTGCTCCTTAGAAACTCCATGGGGTGATTCTACTCTCTCCTACAGGGTCGCTATGAGTTGGAATTGACTTGACAGCAGTGAGGTTTTTTTTTTTTTTTGGTTTACCAGATGTGGGAAGGAGGGGTAAAGAGGGAGTTTTTGTTTGCGGGGCATTGAGTTTATGTTAATGGTGGTGGAATATTTTGGAAAAGGGTAGAGATAATGGTGGCACAACATGAGGAATGTGATCAATGCCACTGAATTATAATTATAGAGTTGTTGGATTGATGAATGTTTTGCTGTGTGTATTTTCACCACAATTAAAAAACAAAACAAAACAAAAAAGCCTGAACACCAATAATCAGATGAGCTTCCCTGGTTGGCAATACTCCATGTGTGTTGGCACACGTTGTTGCTAGAGAATTAAGCTCTGTCTCTACAGTTCCACTGGGACAGGACAACTGGAAGCTCGATTTGGTCTCTCCTGGATTCTGTCCCATGTACTTTTTTCTTTTGCTGATTTTAATCTATATCTGTTTGCTATAAAAACCATAACTATGAGTATAGCAGCTTTTTTGAGTTCTGTGAGTCCTTTTAGCAAATCATTGAACCTGAGTGTTGTCTTTGCCCACAGGGTAAATGGGGGGACTTCCACGGAGGGCTTGGGGTGCCTGGGTGGTGCAAATGATTAACATGCCTGACTGCTAACTGAAAGGCTGGAGATTGGAGTCTTCCCAGAGGTGCCTCAGGAGAAAGGCCTGGTGATCTACTTTTGAAAGGTCACAGCCATTGAAAACCCTATGGCGCACAGTTACACTCCAACACACTTTAGGTCTCCATGAGTCAGAATCGACTCCATGACAACTGGTTTTTATGGAGGGCTAGGTTAAAAAAAAAATTAATCTTCTTTAATTATGATAAGAAAAATAAAACACAAAATATTAAGAAAAAACTAAGTATTGAATATGTATAAAACTTACAATAAATTTCTCTTCAATTTTTAATGAGAAACCTGAGCTTACTTCTGTGATTATAACTTTTAAAAAATTATCAAGTTTTGTGCCTGGAAATGGCTACCAGCAATTCTCAATAATGTTTCTGATTATCTTCTCAAATTTTTTAAGATCATAATCAAGGAGGAAATTTTGTTTGCACAACTATATGAAAAACATTTTAAAACATTATTAAAAAGGCTAATTGAAATTTTTATGACATTTGAAATAGACTTTACTGAATTTAACAGCTATCTGAACTACCATGTCAGAGAAACTTACAAAAGTGAGGAAACTATATAGCAAAGCAAAGAAATAGTTTCATAAATTAGAGTTTCCCTCTAGTGTGGGAGAAAAATTTTGCCTGGGAAGGTGCCGAGGGGGCAGGAATATGTGCCATGTTCTGTTGGGTGGTGATTACCCACAAGTTTCTTCATAATTATTTGTTAAACCATATGTGGTAAGCTGAAAACCGATCCCCCAAAAGATATACCTGTCTTAATTACTGGAATCTGCGAATGTTGGAGATCTGGTGGTGCAGTGGTTAAGAGCTCGGCTGTTAACCAAAAGATCGGCAGTTCAAATCCACCAGCTGCTCCTTGGAAACCCTATGGGGCAGTTCTACTCTGTCCTATGGGATCGCTATGAGTCGGAATTGACTCAACGGCAATGGGTTTTATTTGTTGTTTTTTTTTTTTTTTTGTGAATGTTACCTTATATGGTAGAAAAGGGGCTTCGCAGATGTGATGAAGATAAGGATTTTGGGATGGGAGATTCTCCTGGATTATCCAGGTGGGCCCTAAATGAAATACACGTATCCTTATAAGAGGGCGGCAGAGGGAGTCTTGACATGCGCACAGATGTTATGGATTGAACTGTGTCCCCCAAAAATATGTGTAGTAAATCCTAACTGCTATACCAGTGGTGGAGCCCTGGTGGTACGGTGGTTAAGAGCTCGGCTGCTAACCAAAACGTCAGCAGTTTGAAACCACTAGCTGTTCCTTGGAAACCCTATGGGGCAGTTGTACTCTGTCCTATAGGGTCTCTATGAGTTGGAATTGACTAGACGGCAATGGGTTGGTTTGTTTGTTTATGCTAGTGGTTGTAATCCCATTTGGAAATAGGATTTTCTTTGTTAGTTAATGAGGCCCCATCAGTGTAGAGTGTATCTTAAACCAATCATTTTTGAGATGTAAAAAGAGCAGCTTAGGCACAGAAGCAAGCAAGGACCAACTGGGGAAGATCGATGTCATATGGAGATCTCCAAAGAGCAGAGGAACAGAAATTGAAAAGAGACAAAAACCTTCCACCAGAGCTGACAGAAAGAGCCTTCCCTTAAAGCCAGCACCCTGAATTCAGACTTCTAGTAAACCGTGAGAAGATAAATTTCTGTCCATTAAAGCTATTCGCTTGTGATATTTCTGTTATAGCAGCACTAAGAAACTAAGTCAGAGTTGAAGGCGATGTAAAGACAGAGTAGAGAGAGATTTGCAGATTGGAGTGATGTGACCACAAGCCAAAGAATTTGGGCAGCCACCAGAAGCTGGAAGAGGCAAGGAATGGGTTCTTTTCTGGAGCCTCCGGAGGGAGCATGTTTCTGCCAACACCTTGATTTCAGACTTCTGGCATCCAGAACTGTGAGAGAATAAATTTCTGCTGTTGATTTTGTTTTTGTTGTTGATCTATGACTTAAGAGACCTCATGCATTACCTCTTAAAGATGTTACAAAGCAAAGATGTCACCTCGATGACTAAGGTGCGTCTGACCCAAGCCATGGTATTTTCAATCTCCTCAAGTGCATGGGAAAACTGGACAATGAAAAAGGAAGACTGAAGAAGAATCAACCCATTTGAGTTATCATGTTGGTGAAGAATATTGAATATACCATGGGCTACCAAAAGAATGAGCAAATCTGTCTTGGAAGAAGTACAGCCAGAATGCTACTTAGAACTGAGGATGAAGGAACTTTGTCTTGCTTACTTTGGACAAGTTATCAGGAGGGACCTATCCCTGGAGAAGGTAATCATGCTTGGAAAGCAGAGACTCGGCAAAAAAGAGGCAGACCCTTGTCATGGATTGAATTATGTTCCCTCCCAAAATGTGTGTATCAGCTTGGCTGAGCCATGAGTCCCAGTATTGTGTGGTTGTCCTCCATTTTGTGATTGTAATTTTATGTTAAAGAGGATTAGGGTGGGATTGTAACACCCTCACTAAGGTCACATCCCTGAACCTGAATTTGGACTTTTAGCCTACTTTACTGTGAAGAAATAAATTTCTCTTTGTTAAAGCCATCCACTTGTGGTATTTCTGTTAAAGCAGCACTAGATGCTTAAGACAACCCTCCATGAGGTAGACTGACACAGTGGCTTCAACAATGGGCTCAACCATACCTACTCTTGTGAGGATGGCATAGGAATGAGCAATGTTTCGTTCTGTTGGAATTGACTTGACGACACCTAAGAAAAACAACAAGTACTACAGAGTAGAACTACTCCATAGGGGTTTGTATGGCTGTAATCCTTAGGGAAGCAGATCGCTGGGCCTTTCATCTGTGGAGCCACTGGGTGAGTTCAAACTGCCAACCTTTTGGTTACCAGCCAAGAGCAAACCACTTGCACCATCCAGGGACCTTAAATTTCTGTTGTTTAGGCCACCAAGATTGTTTAATTTGTTACAGCAGCCCAAGGAAACCAATGTTGTTGTTAGATGCCATCGAGTCAGTTCCGACTCAAAGCAACCCTGTGTACAGCAGAAGGAAACACTGCCTGGTCCTGCACCATCCTCACAATCCTTGTTATGCTTGAGCCCATCATTGCAGCCACTGTGTCAATCCATTTCGTTGAGGGTCTTCCTCTTTTTCGATGACCTTCTACTTTACCAAGCATGATGCCCTTCTCCAGGGACTGATTCCTCCTGATAACATGTCCAAAGTATGTGAGATGTAGTCTCACCATCCTTGCTTCTAAGGAGAACTCTGGTTGTACTTTTTCCAAGACAGATTTGTTCATTCTTTTAGCAATCCAAGGTATAGTCAATATTCTTCGCCAACACCGCCATTCAAAGGCGTGAATTCTTCTTCCATCTTCCTTATTCATTGTCCAGCTTTTGTGGGCATATGAGGCGATTGAAAACACCATAGCTTGGGTGATGCGCACCTTAGTCTTCAAGGTGACTTCTTTCCTTTTTAACCCTTTAAAGAGTTCTTTTGCAGCAGATTTCCCCGATACAATGCGTCTTTTGATTTCTTGACTGCTGCTTCTATGGGTGTTGACTGTGGATCCAAGTAAAATGAAATCCTTGACAACTTCAATCTTGTCTCTGTTTATCATGATGTTGCTTATTGGTCCAGTTGTGAGAATTTTTGTTTCCTTGATGTTGAGGTGTAATCCATACTGAAGGCTGTGGTCTTTGATTTCATCAGTAAGAGCTTCAAGCCCTCTTTACTTTCGGCAAACAAGTTTGTGTCATCAGCATATCACAGGTTGTTAATGAGTCTTCCTCCAATCTTGATGCCCTGTTCATCTTCATATAGTCCAGCTTATCAGATTATTTGCTCACCATACAGACTGAATAAGTATGATTAAAGGTCACAACCCTGATGTACACCTTTCCTGACTTTAAACCATGCAGTATCCCCTTGTTCTGTTCGAGTAACTGCCTCTTGATCTATGTTCAGGTTCCTCATGAACATAACTAAGCGTTCTGGAATTCCCATTTCTCGCAGTGTTATCCATAATTTGTTATGATCCACACAATCAAATGCCTTTGCATAGTCAATAAAACACAGGTAAACATCTTTCTGGTATTCTCTGCTTTTGGCCAAGATCCATCTGACATCAGCAATGACATCCCTGTTCCACTGTACCTTTTCTTTATATGTTTCTTATGTGTTTGTATTTCAAGGGAGATCTGGAGGCACAGTGGTTAAAGCACCTGGCTGCTAACCGAAAGGTCAGTGGTTTGAACCCACCAGTTGCTCCGAGGGAGAAAGATGTGGCAGTCTGCTTCGTAAAGATTACAGCATTGGAAACACTATGGGGCAGTTCTACTCTGTCCGATAGGGTTGCTATGAGTCGGAATCGACTTGCCAGGGGTGGATTTTTGGGTTTTGGTTCTATTTCTGCAGTGCAGTGGATCGGTTTTGTGTGGCCTTTCTCGCCATGGTCTTGTAACTCCCATGCAAGTGATTAGGTGGGAACTCTGCAAATAGGGTAATTGTGGCCTACCAAGGGGATTGGTCAGTTTTGCCATCTTGCTGGGCTTGAAATTGAGCCACCCCAGAAGCAGGAAATGGAGGACCCCACGGAGAACAGCCAGGAGTGGAGAGTGTATCCTTTGGACCCGGGATCCCTACACTGAGAAGCTCCTGGAACCAGGAGACAGAGACAGAGAGAGAGAGCTCTCAAGAAGCAGTGGCAGAGAATTGAAGGCAGGAGATGGCATGGTGGACTTCCTGGATCACAAACCAAGAAAGCTGAGTGCCTTTGGACAGGAGGCTTGCTAGAGGAGTAGGGTGCCTCTGGGCACTTATCCAGCAGAGCTAAAACAGCTTTGTAACACTTGCCCAAGCAGGGCAGAGGTCAAGGCCAGAGAGGCATCCCTGTGAGCACAGCTGGGAAGAGGCTGTCCTGATGGAAGAACTGTATCCTGAGCGTTCCTGAACATGAACTGTAACCTGTTACTTCCCTGATAAACCCTGTAATCATGATTATTGTCTGTGAGTTCTGTGTGGCCATTGCAATCAATTACTGAACCCAGCAGAGACGTAGAGAGTGCTGTAGGAGGGACAGTTGGTGTCAGAACTGATAAAGATGGCAGAGAGAGGATGCATGTCTGACCTCTGCCTCATAGAAATTAACCTTGGATTGTTGATCTTGATTCACTTTCCCCCTTGTGAAGTTAGAGGAGGTCATATGCCACCCCTACACCATTTTCACAATTTCAGAAGGAAAAAGCCTCAAATGACTCTTAACATCTTTCGCTTTTTCTTCCATTGACAAAATGTTGAAAGTTCTTGTGATAAGGCCTTTGGGCAGAAGGCTTGCTGGCAGAGTAGGGTGCTTCTGGGCCCTTACCAGCAGAGCTAAAAGAGCTTTGTAACACTTGCCCAAACAGGGCAGAGGTCAAGGCCAGAGAGGCATCCCTGTGAGCACAGCTGGGAAGAGGCTGTCCTGATGGAAGAACTGTATCCTGAGCATTCCTGAATCTGAATTGTAACCCGTTACCTCAAATCCAATTGAACTTTTTCAATGTCGAGAATTTCAAAATAATGAAGTTCTAATTTGCCACCATATCATGTGCGTTAGAATAGTCACCCCTCACCTCAGAAGCAGTAAAAGGGCAAAATGAACCACAGGCAGGCAGAATACCTGAATGTACCCTGGCTCACTGATCTGAGGTGCACATTGTAACATCTCTGAAACTGGATTGCATTTTTAATCCATAGGGTTTTATAATCACTACAGTTTTCATTGTCTGCCCATGTGTGGACATGGAAAGTCCCAGCTTCAAAGGGGCCCAAGGGTTTGGAAAAGTTTCCCCCAAAATTTCAGTGGCAAAAGGACAAAGACTGTATGATTGCACTCCTATGAAACAAGCAAATATACGGAAACCAAAGATTATTAGTGGTTACCAGTAATGAGGAAGGAGCCCTGGTGGCACAATGGTTAAGCTCTCGTCTGCTAATCAAAAGGTTAGCAGTTCAAACCCACCCAGCTGCTCCATAGGAGAAAGACCTGGCCATCTGGTCCTATAGAGATTACAGCCTAGAAACTACCTGTAGGGCAGTTCTACTCTGTCACATGGGGTAACTATGAGTCGAAATCGACTCAAAGGCACCCAACAACAACATCGATAGTGTCCATGGAAGGACTACATTACCCAGCGCCCCTGGCATGCCAATGCGGTCATGGGACTGTCACAGTGATTAACAGTATTTTCACTAATAAACCTTACTGCCATCAAGTCCATTCCGACTCATAGCGACTGTATAGGACAGAGCAGAACTGGCCCAGGGTTTCCAAGGCTGTAAATTTTTATGGAAGAAGACTGCCACATCTTTCTCCTGCGTAGCTCCTGGTGGGCTCCAACCACTGACTTTTTAGTTAGCAGCCAAGTGTTTTAACCATTGTGCCCTCAAGTCTCCTTGTTTTAACTAATACAGGAATCATTGCTAATGGGACAAGGTGTTGACATTTCAACTAAACACTTTGCACTTTTGACTGTTTACTGTGTACATATATAACTTTGATTAAAATATATATATATATAAACAAAAAAAAAAGGAATAAAGAAAGCTCCATCAATCCAGCAGTAGGAAGGCATGGGGGAAAATGAAGCAGAATAAACTCCAAATGGATCAAAGATTTAAATGTAAATTGTGGAAACATAAAGTAGGAGAAGTAACTTTGGAAAATCTAATGCCTGGGTATGGAGAAAACCTTTGAACTATGAGTCAAAATCCAGGAGGCATAAAAGAACTCATTGTTACGTTTAAACGCATGAGCTAGGAACAAACATTCTTCCCCTTTCTCTTCACTTCCCTTTCCTTCTGGAACAATCCAGCCCATAGGCCCTTGGGTGGGGCAAGTGAGGTGGGCTAGGGTAGGGGAGTATGGCCCAGAATCTTAGGGGGATGAAGATGTGTCTCCTCACTGTGCTCAGCACAATGGGGAAGTGACTGAGATGGAGGCATGAGGAGTCCACGCAGGGAGAAGGAGCAGATTAAAGTGGAGAGTCAGACTCAATATGGGTGAGAAGGGTATGGTGGGGGCTTGTTCTTAGTTGCCATTGAGTTGGCTCCAACTCATGGCGACCTTATATACAAAAGAAAGAAAAATTGCCCAGTTCTGCATCATCTTCATGATCATTAGTACATTTGAGGCCACTGGTGTGGCTATTGTGTTAACTTATCTGTCATGGATTGAATTGTGTCCCCCAAAACTATGTGTGTCCATTTGGCGAGGCCATGATTCCCACCCAGTATTGTGTGATTGTCCACCATTTTGTCATCTGATGTGATTTTCCTATGTGTTGTCAATTCTACCTCTATGATGTTAATGAGGTGGGATAGGTGACAGTTCTGTTGATGAGACAGGACTTAATCTTCAAGATTGGATTGTGTCTTGAGCCAATCTCTTTTGAGATATAAGAGAGAGAGGGGAGCAGAGAGTCAGGGGAAACTCATACCACCAAGAAAGCAGTGCCAGGAGCAAAGCAAGTCCTTTGGACCTGGGTTCCTGTGCAGAGAAGCATCTAGTCCAGGGGAAGATTGATGACAAGGACCTACCTCCAGAGCTGACAGAGAAAGCCTTCCCCTGCAGCTGACACCCGGAATTTGGACTTCTAGCCTACTGGACTGTGAGAGAATAACCTTGTTTGTTAAAGTCATCCACTTGCGGTTTTTCTGTCATAGCAGCACTAGATGACCAAGACACCATGTCACTGAGGGTTTCCTTTGAGGGGGGGTGTTGTTGAGTCAACTCCAATTCATAGTGACCCTAGGTATAACAGAACAAAATGTTGCCCTGTTCTGTGGCATCCTTAAAGTAGTAGGTATGTTTGGACCCATTGTTGAAGCTACTGTGTCAATCCATCTTGTTGAGGGTTGTCATGGACTGAATTGTGTTCCTCAAAAATATACATCAACTTGGTTAGGCCATGATTCCCACTACTGTGTGGTTTCCCTCCATTTTGTGATTGTAATTTTATGTTGAAGAGGATTAGGGTGAGATTGTAACACCCTTACTAAGTTCATATCCCTGATCCAATGTAAAGGGAGTTTCCCTGGGGTGTGGCCTGCACCACCTTTTATCTTAGAAGACATAAAAGGAAAGGGAAACAAGCAGAGAAGGGGAAACTCATACCACCAAGAAAGCAGCCCCAGGAGCAGAGGGAGTTCTTTGGAGCCGGGATTTCTGTGCAGAGAAGCTCCTAGTCCAGGGAAAGATTGATGACAAGGACCTTCCTCCAGAGCTGACAGAGAAAGCCTTCCCCTGGAACTGTTGCGCTGAATTTGGACTTGTAGCCTACTGGACTGTGAGAGAATAAATTTCTCTTTTTAAAGCCATCTACTTGTGGTATTGCTGTCATAGCAGCGCTAGATGATGAAGACAAGGGTCTTCCTCTTTCTTGCTGAGACTCTACTTTATCAAGCATGATGTCCTTCTCCAGCGATTGGCCCCTCCTGATGACAGGTCCAAAGTAAGTGAAATGAAGTCTCACCATCCTCGCTTCTAAGGAGCATTCTGGCTGTATTTCCTGTGAGACAGATTTGTGTTTGTTCTTCTAGCAGCCCATGGTATATTCGATATTCTTTTCCAAAACCACAATTCAAATGTGTCAATTCTTCTTAGGTCTTCTGAAGTTTTTGCATGCAGATGAGGTGATTGAAAATAACATGGCTTGGGTCAAGTGCATCTTAGTCATAAAGCGACATCATTGCTTTTTAAGATTTTAAAGAGATCTTTTACAGCAGGTTTACCTAGTGCAATAGATCATTTGATTTCTTGACTGCTGCTTCCATGGGCATTGATTGTGGCAGTGGAGATGGGAGATTGTTAACAAATAACTAAATGAAGGATAATGGCATCAGATTTCTCACTCTCAGGAAGGGAGGGATAAATATGGTAAGGCAGAAAGCTATAGGTGGACTTGAAATTGGATGTATGATTGTGAATTTGTGGTTTTCAGTATACATAAATAGACATTGGAAATACATAAATGTGCGTACACCCTCTCTTCACTTATCTACGTGGCAAGTCTCCAAAGACCAGGTCTTTATGCGAAATCAGTGTTACACGAAAATGGAGGATGATCACATCAGAACACAAAATGGAGGATGACTACATCATTACATAACAGCCAAATTACATCATTACATAACTGCCAAACCACTGTGAATCATGGTCCAGCCAAGCTGACACATAACCTTAACTATCAAAGCCATTATTACTCTCACCTGGCACCTCAGTGTTCGTTACTGCCAGATGTATGTTGTTAATGTGCAAAATAGTCAGATAGCAGATTTTTTTTACTATTGTGGTAAATGCATAATTTCAGATAACGAGATAGTCAGTAAGTGAGGAGAAGGCATCTATAAGTATATAAGTATATATAACCAAACCCCACTGCTGTCGAGTCATTTCTGACTCATAGTGACCCAATAGGACAGAGTAGAATGGCCTCATAGAGTTTCCAAGGCTGTAATCTTTATGGAAGCAGACTGCCACATCTTTTTTCCACAGAGTGGCTGGTGGGTTCAAACTGTCGACCTTTTGGTTAGCAGCTAATCGCTTTAACAAACAAAACCCTGTTGCTGTCGAGCTGATTCCAACTCATAGCAACCCTATAGGGCAGAGTAGAACTGCACCCATAAGGTTTCCAAGAAGGAGCCCTGGTGGCGCAGTGGTTAAGCATTCAGCTGCTAACCAAAAGGTCAGCAGTTTGAATCCACCAACCACTCCTTGGAAACCCTATGGAGCAGTTCTACTCTGTCCTATAGGGTCGATATGAGTCAGAATTGACTTGATAGCAATGGACTTCTTGTAAGTGTATATATATATATATATATATATATATATATATATATATGTATATATACATACTAGAGCCCTGATGGCGAAGTGGTTAAGTGCTACAGCTGCTAACCAAAAGCTTGACAGTTCGAATCTACCAACTGCTCCCTGGAAACACTACGGGGCAGTTCTACTCTGTCTTACAGGCTCACTATGAGTCAGAATTGACTCAATAGCAATGGGTTTGTTTTTTTTTTTTTTTAAATATACATCACATGTGTATAATTTGATTCTTGTTATTCACAGTAACATTCTATTAATTTGCTGAGAACACTGAATTAGCGAATACTGAGCCATTTCTCCTTGGGGGAAAATGAGGATGATCATAAGATGGGTCTTTCTGGCCTAGCCAACACCACCCCAGAGTCACCTCATCACCTCACCTAATCTGTTAGTTAGGTATGGCCTGGAGTACTTATCAAAGACACTTAAATTCCAAGTTGTTTTTTTTTTTTTTTAGAGATTATGTCTCAGGAACCAAAAGCAAAGACCAAATTCTTTGGGTAAAGTTAATGTAAACCCCACAGAGGATATCAGCTGTGCTGATTCCTTCTGTGGGTACTGAGAGAAACTGTCCCATGCTGCTCTCCTAGTTTCTAGTTTCTGCCAGCAATCTTTGGTGTTCCTTTGCTGCTTATAGATGCATCTTCACATGCGTTTTCCTTTTGTGTGACTCTGTCTCTGTTCTCCCCTTTTATAAACACCACTCAGAAGGCATTAGGACCCAGCCTACTCTGGTATGACCTCATTAATGTAACTAATAGTGTCTGCAAAGAAAAACCCTATTTCGCCAACAAGGTCACACTTACAGGTACAGGGATTAGCGCTGCAACAATTTTTTCGTGGAAACACAATTCTGTCCATAACATCTGTTTTAGTTATCTAGTGCTGCTAGAACAGAAACGTCACAACTGGGTGGCTTTAACAAACAGATTGAAGTCCGAACTCAGGGCGCCAGCTCTAGGGGAAGGATTTCTCTCTCTGTCGCCTCGAGGGGAAGTCCCTGTCTCTTTTGAGCTCTTGTTCCTGGGCAATCTTCATATGGTTTGGCATCTCTCTTCCCCCATCTCTTCTTGCTCACTTGCTTGTTTAATCTCTTTTATATCTGAAAACAGATTGACTTAAGACACACCCTGCTCAAATACTGTCTCATTAACAAAACAAAGAAGGTCCATTTCCAAATGGGATTATCTCCACAGGTATAACGATTAGGATTAACAACAAATATTTTTGGGGGACACGATTCAGTCCATAACAGCAGCTGACAACAGAAGCAATGCTTAGTTCTGAACTGGATCTTTTTGCTGTAAAGGATTTCATTGGGACAAATGGCAGAACCGGAATGGAGTCTGAAGATTGAGCTGGAGTAATGTATCAGTGATTTCCTGATTTTGATGGTTGCGCTGGGATTATGTAGGTGTATCCTTGTCTGTAGGAAATACACACTTTAGTATGTATGCTGTACTGCTCGGCTAGAGAGCATCTGGTACATAGCGTCCCCGGGTCTGTGCTTTCTCCACAGGCTGGCTCCCTCAGGGACATAATTTTTCTTTCTCTTTATCTTTCCCTTCTTCCTCCCATCTAGGTTTTGTGCTGCCTCCACTCCTTCCTAATGGGCCATGCCGTGCTGCATCGAGTCAGCCACTTACTCTGAAATGGTTTTGGAAAATAGAAGTTGCTTATAGTGTACTTCCAATTTTTAAAAAATGAATTTATGATAGTTTCAAAAATAAGAATTTTTTTTAAAAGAGCAAACTTTTGCACAGCAAATAAAACACCTTAAGCAAACCCAAAAGATAAAAGACAAAATAGGGTGAAATATGTGCAACTCATATCACAATGGGTTATTTTCTAATATATAAAGAACTGTAGAAATCATAAGGGAAAAATCAACAATCCAATACACATACGGGCAAAGGGTAAATGATATGATTCCCTGAGAAGGAGATTCAAATGGCTTGTAAATCTTTGAAAAGATGCACAATCTCATTTACAGAAAGAGAAATGCAAATTAAAGTTAAACTGAGATACCTTTTTCCCTCAATCAGTAGGCAACAATCCAAAGTCTGATACCACACCCTGGGGGAGGGAGGAGGGGAAAGAAATTCATGGATTGCTGTTGAGAATACAAACCAATTCTGCATCTACAGAGAAGAATTTGGCAGTAGCTATAATATTGCAAATGTATTTATCCTTTGGCCCAGCCGTCCTATTTCAGGGTAGTTAGCGTATAGATCATCTAGACACATACAAAATGAAATATTTACCAGGTTATTCATTGTAACATTTCTTGTAACGGCAAGAGATTGGAAGTAATCCCGGTATCTGTCAAAAGGAAGCAGGTTTATTAAATTATAGTACCTCCGCCCAAAGGAATAGTATGTAACTGTATAAAAGAATAAGGTGCTCTCTGGGTATTCATATGGAAAGAGCTCCAAAATATATCACTAGGTGAAAATAAAAAATAAAAAAATCAAGGACAATTTTTGAACTGTGTGATCGATTGTTTCCACCAAAGAGATGAAGTCCTAAACCCTGGTACCTGTGAACATGACTGTCATGGATTGAATTATGACTCCCCAAAAATGTATCAATTTGGCTGGGCCGTGATTTCCAGTATTGTGTGGTTGTCCTCCATTTTGTGATTGAAATTTTATGTTAAAGGTGGGATTGTAACACCCTTACTAACGTCACATCCCTGATCCCATGTAAAGGGAGTTTCTCTGGGGTGTGGCCTGCACCACCTTTTATCTCTCAGGAGGTGAAAGGGAAGCAAGCAGAGAATTGGGGACCTCATACCACCAAGAAAGCAGTGCCGGGAGCAGAGCGTGTCCTTTGGACCCAGAGTCCCTGAGCCGAGAAGCTCCTAGTCTGGGGGAAGATTGATGAGAAGGCCGACAGAGAGAAAAAGCCTTCCCCTGGGGCTGACGCCCTGAATTTGGACTTCTAGCCTACTTTACTGTGAGGAAATAAATTTCTCTTTGTTAAAGCCATCCACTTGTGGTATTTCTGTTATAGCAGCACTAGATGACTAAGACAAGGACTATCATGGATTGAATTGTGTCCCCCCAAAATACGTGTCAACTTGGTTAGGCCATGATTCCCAGTATTGTGTGGTTGTCCTCCATTTTGTGATTGTAATTTTCCTATGTGTTGTAAATCTTAATCTCTGCCTGTGGTTAATGAGGCAAGATTAGATTATGTTAAAGAGGATTAGGGTGGGATTGTAACACCCTTACTAAGGTCACATCCCTGATCCAATATAAAGGGAGTTTCCCTGGGGTGTGGCCTGCACCACCTTTTATCTTACAAGAGATAAAAGGAAAGGGAAGCGAGCAGAGAGAAGAGAACCTCATATCACCAAGAAAGCAGCTCCAGGAGCAGAGCGAGTTCTCTGGACGTGGGGTTCCTGCGCAGAGAAGCTCCTAGTCCAGGGAGAGACTGATGAGAAGGACCTTCCTCCAGAGCCAACAGAGAAAGACTTCCCCTGGAGCTAACACCCTGATTTTGTGCTCCTAGCCTACTAAACTGTGAGAGAATAAACTTCTGTTTGTTAAAGTCATCCAGTTGTGGTATTTCTGTCACAGCCTCACTAGATGACTAAGACAACGACCTTGATTGGAAATAGGGTATTTGAGGATGTTATCAGTTAAGTTAACATGAGGACATACCAGGGTAGGGTGGGTCCTAGTCCAATATGAATGATGTCCTTACAAAAGTGGAGAAGAGACACAGAGAAACAGACCCAGAGGGAAGCTCGCCACGTAATGATGGAGGCAGACATTGGAGTGATACTTAGAAGCCAAGGATTGCCAGTACTCACTAGAAGCTAGAAGAGAGGCATGAAATAGATGCTTCTTCCAAAAGGAACCAACTCATCCAACATCTAGATTTTGGACCCTTAGCCTCCAGACCTGTGAGACAATACATTTCTTTTTTGGTGAAAGTTTACACAGCAAATTAGGTTCCCGTTTAACAATTTCTATACATATTGTTCAGTGACATTGGTTACATTTTTCACAATATGTCAATATTTTCATTATTTCCTTTCTGGTTGTTCCATTTCCATTATCTAGCTTCCCTGCCCCACTTACCTTTTCATCTTTGTTTTAGGGTAACTGTTGACCATTTGGTCTCATACAGAAAGGAGTACAGTATTTACAGGTGATATTGCTTGGCTAGGCCACGATTCCCAGTATTGTGTGATTGTCCACGATTTTGTCATCTGATGTGATTTTCCTATGTGTTATAAATCCTAGGAGCTCAGGTGGCATAGTGGTTAAGAGCTCAGCTGCTAACCAAAAGGTCGGCAGTTCGAATCTACCAGCCACTCCTTGGAAACCCCATAAGGCAGTTCTACTCTGTCTTATAGGGTCTCTCTGAGTCGGAATTGACTCGATGACAACGGATTTTTTTTTTAATATTTTATTGTACTTCAGGTGAAGGCTTACAGAACAAACAGTTTCTCATGTAACAGTAGTACACATGCTGTTTTATGACTTTGGTTAACAACCCCACAACATTTTAACCCTCTGAATTCTCAGCTTTTTTTTTTTTTTTTGGTGAAAATACACATAGCCAATGATACACCATTTCAAAACTTTTTACGTACACATTTAAGTGACATTGACTGTGCTCTTCCAATTGTGCTGCCATTCTCACCCAAGACGAAGGCTTACAGGACAAAATAGCCTCCCATTTAACAGTTACTACAAATGTTGCCCTATAACAATGGTTAACAATCTCACAACACATCAACAGTATCCTTACTCAACTTGTGTTCCCTATCATCAGCCTCCTACTCCCCCTCTGCCTTCTGGCCCTTGTCACTGGACTCCTGTACCTCGTTAGTCTCATTTAGTTTTACTGGGCTGTCCACTCCCAGGCTGAACAGTGAACCTCGAAGGTAACTTCACCTCTGAGCTGAAAGGGTGTCTGGGGCCATACTCTTGAGGTTTCTCCAGTCTCCTTTAGGCCAGTAAATCTGGTCTTTTTTTTTTTTTTTTTTTTGTGAGTTAGAATTACGCTGTACATCCTTCTCCAGCTCTGTCCAGAACCCTCTGTTGTGATCCTGGTCAGAGCAGTCAGCGGTGGTAGCCGGACACCATCTAGCTGTACTGGACTCAGTCCGGTGGAGGCCTTGGTAGCTGTGGACAATTAGTCCTTTGGACTAATCTTTTCAGACAACGGATTTTTAAAAAAAATTATTTATTTTATGACAATCTGGAGACAACATATTTCTGATATTTTAAGCCACCCAGTTTGTGGTACTTTGTTATAGTGGCCCTAAGAAACTGGTATCCTTGTTACTATTGACCAGTATTTTATCAACCACTCATTTAAATTTTTTATTATGGAAAAATTTCAACGTACACAAAGTAAACAGAATAATACAATGAACCCTCATGGACCCATCACCTTCTTCAATAATTATCAGCATTCTACCGTTCTTGTTTCATCTCTACTTCCACCCCCTCTCCACTCGTCGTTTATATTATTGTTTATAGTTGTTTAAAGGTCAAATTTATAATACATTGAATTACACATATCTTGGCCGTACAATATTGATAAATGGATACATTTGTGTAACCTACACCCCTATCGTGATATAGAACATTTCCATTTCCCCAGAAATTTCTCTCATGCCTCTCCCAGTCAATCCTCCATCCCTGGGGAACCACTGTTCTGATTTTTTTCCACCTTAGATTTGTTGTTCCTCTTACAGAACTTCCTGTAAGTGGAATCATATACTATGGCTTCTTTTATGTATGGTTTCTTATAAACCTATGGAAAGATAATCTCATTTATAGAAAGAGAAATGCAAATTGAAGTCACACTGAAACACCCTTTTCCCTTAACCAATTTTGAGATTTGTCTGTACTGCTACAGGTATCAGCAATTTGTTCCATTTCATTGCTGAGCTGTTGCAGATGACTTCGGCACCAACTACTTGGAGTTGGGTCAGACTTCACAGGTTAAGGTCACAGTCCTCCTATCTTAGTTATCTAGTGCTGGAATAACAGAAATACCACAAGTAGATGGCTTTAACAAACAGAGATTTATTCTCTCACAGTCTAGCAGACTAGAAGTCTGAATTCAGGGTGCCATCTCCAGGAGAAGGCTTTCTCTCTCTGTTGGCTCTGGAGAAAGGTCCTTGCCATCACTTTTCCCCTGGTCTAGAAGCTTCTCAGCAAAGGGACTCCAGGTCCAATGAATGTGCTCCCTTCCTGGTTCTTCATTCTTGGTGGTAGGAGGTCCCCCGTCTCTCTGCTCTCTTCTGTCTTTTATATCTTGAAAGAGATTGACTTCAGATACAACCTAATCTTGTAGATTGAGTCGTGCCTCATTAACATAACTGCCTCTAATCCTGCCTCATTAACCTCATAGAGGTAGGATTTACAACACATAGGAAAATCACTTCAGATGACAAAATGGTGGACAATCACAGAATACTGGGAATCATGGCCTAGCCAAGTTGACACACATTTTTGGGGAGCACAATTCAATCCATAACACCTTCTTAAGAATGCTCTCATTTCAGACACCAGCTGCAAGCTTAGCAGTCCCCAGGCCACCCTCAATTCTTATCAGCTGGCTATAAACTAGAGGATTCCCATCACCCTGTCAAGTTTGATAATTTGCTAGATTTACTTGTAGAACTGGCTGAATGTGCTATACTCATGAATACAGTCTTATTACAGCAAAAGGATACAAATCAGAACCAGCCAAAGGGAGAGACATATAGAGGAAAGTCTGGGAGTGTCCAGAACATGAAGTTTCCATTGTCTTCTCCCCTTGGAGTCAGGACATGTCACCCTCTGGCACACATCAGTGTGGGGCAATACACAGAGGATTGTCAATCAGGAAAGTTCACCTAAGCCTCTGTGTCTAGCGTTTTTATTGAGGTTTATTAGGTAATCATGACTGAATCATTGGCCATGGGACTGATCTCAATCGCCAGCACCCCTCCCCATCCTGGAGGTGGAGCTGATATTATTCGTATTGTAGCCTCAACCCTCTAATCACATGGTTGGTTTTTCTGGTATGGGCAGTGCTCATTCTGAGTCATCTCCTTAACATAAACTGGAGAAGTACCCACCATGAGTGACCACCTTGGTGTAAACTATCAGGTGTGATCCAAGAGATCCACCATGAATAACAAAGACATTCTTATCACCCGGGAAATTCCAAGGGTTTAGACGTTAATTTCCACAAATCAGGGACAAAGACAGAACCTGTCTTTAGGTAAAGTTAATTCTTCATTGTTGTGGTTGTGTGCCACGGAGTGGATTCTGACTAGTAGCCACTCTACAGGACAGAGTAGAACTGCCCCCATAGGGTTTCCTAAACAGTAATCTTTACGAGGGAGCCCTGGTGGTCAGTGGTTAAGAGCTCAGCTGTTAACCAAAAGGTCTGCAGTTTGAGTCCACCAGCTGCTCCTTGGAAACCCTATGGGGCAGGTCTACTCTGTCCTATAGGGTCGCTATGAGTCGGAATCAACTGGAAGGCAACAGGTTTGGTTTTTTTGTTTAGTCTTTATGGGAGTAAATCACCAGATCTGTTTTCCCATGGACCCACTAGGGGGTTCAAACCACCAGCCTTTAGGTGAGTGCCGAGCGCTTAACCATTATACCACCAGGGCTCCTAATTCACTGTAGAGCTGTTTCATTGTATGAATATACCATAGGTTTTTAATCTATTCTCTTATGGATGGAAATTTAGGTGATGTCAATTTTTAACTATTGTAAATAAATGTCTTTATTTTCCCTTGTTCTTGGAAAGTAGTGTGACTTGTACACAAATCTGGGTTTTCAGTTTTTTCTGTCAGCACGTTGGAGATACGTATCTTCTGACTTCTGGCTTCCATTGTTGCTATTGACAAATCAAGTATTCATCTAATTGTCTTTCATTTGTAGGCAAGTTTTCCCCCTCTGGCTATTTTCTCTGGTGTTCTGAAAATTCACTATAAAATTTCTAGATGTGCATTTCTTTTTCTCTCCCGTAAAACATGTTGTGCTCCTACATCTGAGAATTTGTGTCCTTCATCAATTCTGGAAGTGCTCAGCCATTATCTTCTTGAAACTTGCCTCTCCTACCATCTCTACATTTTCTTCTTCTAGAAATGTATTGTCTTCTGATTCTACCTTCCGTGTCTCTTGGCTTCTTCAATTTTCCATCTACTTGTCTCTGTGTGGTGCCTTCTAGGTAGTATATTGAGATCTATCTTCCAATTCACTTATTTCCCTTGCTGTTTCTAATCTGCTGTTTGACTCTGTAGAATGGTGGCATCAGATCTTGTATGAATAACTTCAAATATAAGAATCAGTACAAAGCCAATTCTTATGAGGCGGAGGTCAAATTTCCATATTCTCCAAGCTGCTGTACCATTCCATCTCTGACACCAGCCATTCTCCCTCCCCTCAGAACTCTTCCCTCACCTGTTTGGGTTCAGCAATTTGCTGCAATGTCTCAGAGAACTCACGAACTGTACTTACAGTTAAGTTGTTTATTAAGGAACAGGGTACATCTCGTGATCAAGATCAACAGACTACAACTCAGGATCAGGTAGCATGTAGGCAAAGTCTTTCTTCTTCATCGCAGGACTGCTCTCTCAGCTTCTCTTGGCTATGCAGGCCTCCTCTTGACACCCTGAGGACAGGTTCCTCTTAGCCCTTAAGGACAGGCTCCTCTTGGCCTTGCCTTCTTTCACTGCCAGCTCTGCTGCTGGGCCCCTTCTGGGCCTGTCACAGTCTGCAGTGTTACAGACTGCAGTGCAGTGAATTACTTAATATGACCCTTCTAGCCATGCACGGTCTTGTGATCAGAGGTGCAACTAAGGTACGGCAGGCAGGGCACGTGCCCCGGACACCACTTGAGGAGGAGCACTAATGAACAACTTCTATTGGCCATCACAGTTTGCATTGCCAGCTGTGAGAGATGTTCAGCTATTTAAAACTAATTGCCTTAGGTGCTATTTTCTGTAGGTAGGCTTCTGCTTGTGACTTCCACGAATGATGGGGTGGGGTCATGCAAATAAGGTGTATGGAACCCTAATGGGTGAGTTGGTCAGTTTTGCCTTCCCACTAGGCTTAAAATGAGATATCCCAGAGGTGGAAAGAGGGTACCTCACTACCACCAATAAAGAAGAGCTAGGAGTGGAGCATTGAGAACCTTCTAGACCCAGGAGACAGAGAAAGCTATAATACCAGAGATGGTTCAAGACAACAAGAAGCAGTGGCAGAGAAACAGTGGCAGCAGACCCAGGAGACTGGTGAGAGATGGCGCAGTGGGCTTCCCTGCCCATGGAACAAGGCGGCTACAGTGGGTGTGCCAACCCAACTCATAGAACTGAGTGCCTTTGCGCAAGAGGCTTCTTGGCGGAGTCGGGTGCCTCTGGGCACTTATCGATGGAGCCAAAGAGCTTTGTAACAATTGCCAGAGTATGGCAGAGGCTGGACAGAGGAGCTCAGGGGCCAAGAAGCCCCGGGGCTGAGGGAGGGGCCTACCTGTGATCATAGCCAAGAAGGGGTCCTGACGAAATACTGTATCCTGAGTTGTTCCTGATCCTGAATTATAAGCTGTTACTTCCCTAATAAAATCCATAGTCATGAGTGTTGTCTGTGAGTTCTGTGCGGTCATTGCAATGAATTATCAAACCCAGCAGAGAAATAGAGAGTGCCGCTGGAGGAACAGCTGGTGTCACAATTGGTAAAAAGGTTGGAGGGTAGGGTGGAGGTACATCTGACCTCTGCTTCATAGAAATCAGCCTTGGCCTATTGATGCTGATGATTCTCCCCCTCGTGAATTTAGAGGAAGTCAGACGACAACACACTGCCATTTTCACACAGCCCTTAATCCGTGTTACAGATCTTTAAGGAGATTCCTTGCCTCTTCTCTCTTTCTGCTTTCTTCCTTCTGCTTCTCTCCCTGCTTCTTTCTGTCTGAAAAAACCCCTGTGAGGCTGGCTGCATATGTATACACAACTCCTTGTCAGTTTCAAGGCATGGCACTCTCACTAGGGCCATGAACGGACCAATCCCCTCTTGGTAGGCCACAAACACCTCATTTGCATAATAGGCTACAAATCATCTCATTTTCATAGTCTATTGACAAATCCCTGCAAGGTGTATACCTATCACAGGGCAGGCTGCAGCCCAGAACCAGACAAAAAAGTATCAAAACCCAGTTGTTTACGGTTTACCCAGAAAATGTCAACATACACAAAAGTAACAAACCCTCTGGGGTAGAAAACTAGGGCAAAGGTAACTCCTCAGGGCTTGGGGGAAAATCGCTCATGCTGTTTTTAGAAGAACCAAGGCAAAAGGCCACATAAAGGAACTCATTTCACCATGGACGTCCCTGTCTAACTTTAGAAGGAAGAGAGAGAATCACCATCAGCATCAAACCAAAGCTGATTCTTATGAGGTGGAAGTCACACATACCTCCACTCTCCAACCTTTTTACCAATTCTGACACCAGCTGTCCCCCTGTGGCACACTCTGCTTCTCTGCTGTGTTCAATCATTCATTGCAATGGCCACACAGAACTCACAGACCATACTCATGATTATGGGGTTTATTAGCAAAGTAACAGGTTGCAACTGAGGATCAGGATTAACTTGGAAGTAACAGGAACAACTTAGGATACTGTTCTTCCATCAGGACAGCTTCTTCTTGGTCATACAGACCTCTGCTGCCAGGTCCTGACCAGGCCTGGCCTCTGCCCGACTTGATCAAGTGTTAACAGTTTTTTAGCTCGGGATAAGTGCCTGGAGGCACCCCACTCCACCAGGAAGCCTCCTGCCTGAAGGTGCTCAGCTCTCTCACTAGTAGGTTAATGAGCCTGGTGAGCCTAGCTCTGCCAACATATGCCCAGAGACACCCTACTCCACCAACAACCCTTCTACCACACCATCTCTTGCTGCCTCATGCTGTTGCTGTCACGTGCCACCACCGTCTCCAGTGTCACAGTCTCCACGGTTATGCTCTGGCTTCTTGGTCTAGGAGGTACTCACTTCAAGGACCCTGGGTCCAAAGGACATGCTTTGCTCCTGGCTCTTCTTGATGGTAGTGAGAGGCTCCTTCATCCTCTGGTATTGACTCTTTTTCAGCCTAGCAGGATGGCAAACCTGACCAATACCCTTGGTGGGTCACAGACATTTTATTTGCATAACCACACCCCCACAAAGGGTACGCACCTTATTTGCATTAGCAGACTCTCCAATCTCTGCAAGGGTTCCGTGCACCTGAGTTGCATTGTTGTCCTTAGGTGCCGTCGAGTTGGTTCTGACTCATGGGGACCCCATGTACAACAGAATGAAACACTGTCCGGTCCTACGCCATTCTCGCAATCATTGCTGTTTGAGCCTATTGTTGCAGCCACTGTGTCAATTCATTTTCCTTGAGGGTTTTCCTCCAGGGTTTTCCTCTCTTTCTCTGACCCTCTACTTTACCAAGTGTTATGGATTGAATTGTGTGCCCCCGAAATACGTGTGTCAACTTGGTTAGGCCATGATTCCCAGTATTGTGTGGTTGTCCTCCATTTTGTGATTGTAATTTTCCTATGTGTTGTAAATCTTAATCTCTGCCTGTGGTTAATGAGGCAAGATTAGATTATGTTAAAGAGGATTAGGGTGGGATTGTAACACCCTTCCTAAGGTCACATCCTTAATCTAATGTAAAGGAAGTTTCCCTGGGGTGTGGCCTGCATCACCTTTTATCTTATAAGAGATAAAAGGAAAGAGAAGTGAGCAGAGAGATGGGAACATCACACCACCAAGAAAGCAGCTCCAGAGCAGAGCCCATCCTTTGGACCCGAGTTTCCTGCACGGAGAAGCTCCTAGACCGGGGAAGACTGATGACAAGGAACTTCCACCAGAGCCAACAGAGAAGAGAAAGCCTTCCCCTGGAGATGACACCCTGAATTTAGACTTGTAGCCTACTAGACTGTGAGAGAATAAGTTTCTCTTTGTTAAAGCCATCCACTTGTGGTATTTCTATTATAGCAGCACTAGATACTGAGACAGTAAGTATGATGTCCTTCTCCAGGGACTGGTCCCCCCTGATAACTTGTCCAAAGTATATGACATAAAGTCTTGCCATCCTCACTTCTAAGGAGCATTCTGGCCCGTACTTCTTCCAAGACAGTTTTGTTTGTTCTTCTGGCAGTCCATGCTATATTTATTATCCATCACCAACACCATAATTCAAAGTCATCAATTCTTCTTCACTCTTCCTTATTCATTGTCCAGCTTCACATGCATATGAGGAGATTGAAAATATCATGTCTCGGGTCAAGTGCACCTTAGTGCTTGTCTTAGTCATCTAGTGCAGCTATAACAGAAATACCACAAGTGGATGGTTTTAACGAAGAGAAGTTTATTTCCTTACAGTAAAGTAGGCTAAAAGTCCAAATTCAGGGTGTCATCTCCAGGGGAAGGTTTTCTCTCTCTCTTGGCCTTCTCATCAGTGTTCCCCCAGACTAGGAGCTTCTTGGCGCAGGGACCCTGGTCCAAAGGACGTGCTCTGCTCCCAGCACTGCTTTCTTGATGGTATGAGGTCCCCAACTCTCTGCTTGCTTCCCTTGCTTCCCTTGCTTCCCTTCCTGTGCAGGCCACACCCCAGGGAAACTCCCTTTACATTGGGTCAGGGATGTGACCTGCGTAAGGATGGTGTTACAATCTCACCCTAATCCTCTTTAACATAAAATTACAATCACAAAATGGAGGCCAACCACGCAATTCTGGGAATCATGGCCCAGCCAAATTGATACACACATTTTTGGGGGGACATAATTCAATCCATGACAGTCCTCAAAGTGACATCTTTGCTTTTTAACACTTTAAAGAGGACTTTTGCAGCAGATTTGCCCAATGCAACGTGTCATTTGATTTCTTTCTTTTTTATTAATTGTGCTTTAGGTGAAAGTTTACAGAGAAAATTAGTTTCTCATGGAACTGTTAATAAACAAACTGTTTTGTGACATTGACTGCCAACCCCGCAACGTGTCAACACTGTCCCCTTCTCCACCCAGGTTTCCCTGTTTCCGTTGGGCGTCATTTGGTTTCTTAATTGCTGTTTTCATGGTTGTTGATTTTTGATCCAGGTAAAATGAAATCAACAACATCAATCTTTTCTCCATTTATCATGATGTTGCTTATTGGTCCAGTTGTGAGGATTTTTGTTTTCTTTTGGTTGAGATGTAATCCATACTGAAGGCTGTGGTCTTTGATCTGCATAGTCCCACCCAATCATTTTGTGGGAGTTATAAGACCAAGTCTAGAAGGGCCACATAACAGCATTTCACTGCACCGAAGACTCTTTTTATGAGTTTTTTATTTCATTTCCAGGGATGTTTCATTCCTAGAAGATTTATTTATAGCCTTGGGCGTTTTTGGCATTCCTTGGCTTCCCCGAATAGTGATATTGAAGAAACACATTTATATCTATGACTCCAGCAAGTTTGTAACCAGGAATGTGATCAATCTGATGATCATTGTACTCCTATTTGTTTGTCCCTTAAGATAGTTAAGATAAATGATTTTCGATCAACTACTAACATTAAGGCTGGCAGCTCAAACACACCCAGCACTGCCATGGAAGAAAGGCCTGGTGATCTGCTTCTATAAAGATTACAGCCAAGAAAACCCTATGGAACGGTTCTGCTCTGTGACACATGGGGTTGTTATGAGTCGGAATCAACTTGATGGCAATGGGTGTGGTTTGGTTTGGTAAGCTATTTAAAGCATTTGTGAGAATCTGATATACATGTACCAGATTTATGAAAATGATCCTTGAGATTGTATTACTGCTTTTCTGCTATTTAAGTGGTGCAATGGTTAAACGCTCAGATGCTAACCAAAAGGTCTGGGGTGTGAACCCACAAGTAGCTCCACAGGAGAAGACCTGGCAATTTGCTCATGTAAAGGTTATAACCAAGAAAACCTTCTAAAAAAAAAAAAAAAAAACCAAACCCACTGCTGTCGAGTCAATTCCAACTCATAGCGACCCTATAGGATAGAGTAGAACTGCCCCATAGGGTTTCCAAGGAGAGCCTGATGGGTTCAAACTGCCAACCTATTGGTTAGCAGCCATAGCTCTTAACCACTACACCACCAGGGTTTCTTGGAAAACCCTCTAGGGCAGTTCTTATCTGTCCTATACCTCCTGTAAAGATCTACTCTGTCACATGGGGTCTCTATGAGTCCAAATTGACTTGACGGCACCTAACAACAACAACGTATTTAAGGGACTCTGAGGTACCAGAGGATCCCTGGTGGTGCAGTGGTTAAGCGTTCGGCTGCTAACAAAAAGTTGGCAGTTTGAACTCATCAGTGGCTCCACATGAGAAAAGACCTGGTGATCTGTTCCCGTAAAGATTACAGCCAAGAAAATCCCATGGGGCCGTTCTACTCTGTCCTAAAAGGTTGCTCTGGATCTGAATCTACTGGATGGCATACAACAACAGCAACAATGAGGTACCAGATTGCAAAAAGTCAGTTTACTAAATTTGCAATTGATGTTCTAATGTTTGGGGGAAATGAAAATTGTGAAATTCTTGGCTAGCTATTTTTAACTGTGGAAGTAGTCAGTGCATGTTTAGGAGAAAGTGAGTTGCTTAACAATTAATTGATCATTAACAAAAAGCAAATAGTTGTGAATATTCCTGCCCATGTACAAAAGCTCCTCAGTTGTACTCTAACATTGCTACAATCGAAAGTTATTTTGGGGTGGAGAAGGGAGGGGCTTCCTAGTCATGCTGACACTGTATCAGCTGGCACATGCCACAGGGGTGTGTGGTTTCTTTGTATGTTTTATGACTTTGAATTATGAGTTCTTAGAAAGACTTCTTCTGCAGCAATCTTGTGAGACCGGGGTTGAGCGGAGTCTCTCCAGAGAAGCTTTGCTTTGGTCAGAAGCTTTAGTGATATCACTAGCCAAGCTGCTGTTCGATTAATTTCTCAGCCTAGAGGTGCCTGAACCACAGTTTGATTTCAAACCCCAATTCAACATAAGGGCTGTGTCTTAGTTTCCTAGGGCTGCTATGACAAAATACCACAAACTGGGTGGCTTATAAGAACAGAAATTTGTTTTGTCCTAGTTGAAACTAAAGTCTGAAACCAGGGTATCGGCCATGTTGATTCCTTCAGAGAATCTGAGGAGAATCTATTCCATGCCTCCCTCCTAGCTTCTGGTGATGGCCGGGTGATCCTTGGCGTTGCTTGGCCTGCAGCTGTGTCCGACCCCGAAGTAACATGCCATCTTTCCTTTGTGTGTCTGTTCTCTTTATAAGACACCACTCAGATGAGATTAGGACACACCCTCTCAAGTATGGGCTTATGTTAACTGATAATATATTCAAACACTTTGTCTTAGTCATCTAGTGCCTCTATAACAGAAATATCCCAAATGGGTGGCTTTAACAAACAGAAATTTATTTTCTCACAGTTTAGGAAGTTAGAAGTCTGAATTCAGGGGGCTGGCTCTAGAGGAACTCTTTCTCTCTCTGTAGGCTCTAGGGGAAGGTCCTTGTCTCTTTTCATCTTCTGTTCCTTGGCTGCTTGGTGATCTTCATGTGGCTTGATGTCTATCTTCCGCCATCTCTGCTTGCTTAATCTGCTCTTTTTATATCTCAGAAGAGATTGACTCAAAACACACCCTACACTAATATTGCCTCATTAACAAAAAGAATCCATTCCCAGATGGGATTATAACCATATGTATAAAAACCAAAAACAAACCCCATTGCTTTCAAGTTGATTCGACTCTTAGTGACCCTATAGGACAAAGAAAAATTGCCCAGTGAACTGCCCATTGGGTTTCCAAGGAGTGGTAGGTGGATTTGAACTGCCGACCTGTTGGTTAGCAGATGAGCTCTTAACCGCTACACCACCAGAGCATCATAGGTGTAGGGGTTAGGATTTATAACATATTTTGGGGGGACACAATTCAATCCATAGCACGTTTTATTTCCAAACAAGGTTGCATTCACAGGTACCAAGGGGTAAGACTTCAACATATCTTTTGGGGGGACACAATTCAGTCCATAAAGGGGATAACTTTTAATTTTGACGTAATCTCAAATTTTTATAAAAGTTGCAAGAATTGTACAAAGAACTCTTTACCTAGATTCCCAATTATTGCCATTTTTCCCCATTTGCTTTGTCATTCTCTATCTCTACGTATTATTATATATTTACATTTTTCAGAAATGTTTAAGAAAACATTACAGATGCTATGTTCCTTTGTCCTTAAGTATTCCAGTGTATTTTTTCTAAGAACAAAGACAAGATCTTTAATAACTATAGTTTTTGTTAGTTGCTGTGGAGTTGATTCCAACTCCTGGTGACCCTGTATGTGCAGAGTAGAACTGCTCCATAAAGTTTTTAATGACTGTGAACTTTTCGCAAGCAGATCACAAAGTCTGTCTTTTGAGGTGCCTCTGGATGGGTTCAAACCACTAACCTTTCAGCTAATAGTTGAGCACTTAATTGATTGCACCACCCAGAGACTCCAATAACCATAGCACAGTTATCAAAAGCCATCCTGGCTCATGCCACTCCCCTCTTATATATACAGCTCACTTAAAAGTGAAAAACAGAAGAGGATTGTGGCAAACTACATATAAATGTTGTTATTGATTGAATAAGGAGCCCTGGTGGTGTAGTGGTTAATTACTCGACTGCTAATCCAAAGGTTGGTGGTTCATACCCACCACCCACTCCTTGGGAGAAAGATGTGGCAGCCTGCTCCCATAAAGATTACAGCCCTGCAAACCCTATGGGACAGCTCTACTCTGTCCTGTAGGGTCACTGTAAGTCAGAATTGACTGTATGGCAAGGAATTTGGTTCTAGTTTTTATTGATTGAATTGTGTCCTTCAAAAAGATACATTGATCTTGCAAATGCATTAATGGGTTAATAAAGAAATTCATTTATCAGTGTATCACAGATTTATTTGTTAATATTTTGATAACGGCATTTCAAGACAATTGGTTTCCTTTGCAACTATATGTATTTAATTTTATGCATCTAAAAACATTATCCTGAATGTAATTAGATACATCTGATATCAGCAATGATATCCCTCTTTCCACGTCCTCTTCTGAATCTGGCTTGAATTTCTGGCAGTTCCCTGTCAATGTACTGCTGCAACCATTTTTGAATGATCTTCAACAAAATCTTACTTTTGTGGGATATCCATGGTATTGTTGGATAATTTCTGCATTCTGTTAGATCACCTTAATTTGTAATGGGCAAAAAATATGGATCTCTTCCAGTCAGTTGGCCAGGTAACTGTCTTCCAAATTTCTTGGCATAGACAACTGAGTACCTCCAGTGCTGCATCCGTTTGTTGAAACATCTCAGTTGGTATTCTGTCAATTCCTGGAGCCTTGTTTCTCGCCAATGCCTTCAGTGCAGCTTGGACTTCTTCTTTCAATACTGTCAGTTCTTGATCATATGCTACCTCCTGAAATGGTTGAACGTGTACCAATTCTTTTTGGTACAGTGACTGTGTATTCCTTCCATCTTCTTTTGATGCTTCCTGTGTCGTTCACTATTTTGTCCACAGAATCCTTCAAAATTGCAACTCAAGGCTTGAATTTGCTTCTTCAGTTCTTTCAGTTGGAGAAATGCTGAGCGTGTTCTTCCCTTTTGGTTTCTCACTCCAGGTCTTTGCACATTTCTTTATAATACTTCACTTTGTCTTCTTGAGCTGCACTTTGAAATCTTCTATTCAGCTCTTTTACTTCATCATTTCTTACATTCACTTTAGCTGCTCTACATTTAAGAGCACGTTTCAGAGTCTTTTCTGACATCCATTTGGGTCTTTTCTTTCTTTCCTTTTTTTTTTAATGACCTTTTGCTTTCTTCATGTATGATGTCCTTGATGTCATTCCACAACTCGTCTGGTCATCAGTCATTAGTGTTCAGTGCGTCATATCTATTCTTGAGATAGTCTCCAAAGTCAGGTGGGATATAATCAAGGTCATATTTTGGTTCTTGTGGACTTGTTTTAATTTTCTTCAGCTTCAAATTAAACTTGCTTATGAGCAGTTGGTGGTCTATTCTGCCGTCCGCCCCTCACCATGTTCTGACTGATGATATTGAAGTTTTCCATTATCTCTTTCCACAGATGTAGTCACTTTGATTCCTGTGTTTTCCACCTGGTGAGGTCCATGTGTATAGTCACCATTTATGTAGCTGTGAAAAGGTATTTGCAATGAATAAGTCGTTGGTCTTGAAAAATTTTATCATGCAGTCTCTGGCATCGTTTCACAGAAGCTATGAAAGAACAGCATGAATCAAAATTAGAGAAGTCAGAGATAAAAGAGCCAAACCACAAGATGATATGAGAAGAGAGCTAACAGAACTGAGGAAACAATTAAAATTAAAGGAAAAAATTTCAGCGATGAAGACTAAACAAGAAAGAACTCAAGAGAAAATAGACACAACAGTAAGAGATAAAAGAACATTTAAAAAAGTGTTAAGGCAATTGGCATAAAGTAGTTCATAAGAAAATGTTCTACATGCTACTTTGGTGAGTAGCGTCTGGGGTCTTAAAAGCTTGTGAACGGCCATCTAAGATACATCTATTGGTCCCATCCCGTCTGGAGCAAAGGAAAATGAAGAGAACCAAAGACACAAGAAAAATATTAGTCCAAAGGATAAATGGACCACATGAACCACGGCCTCCACCAGCCTTAGCCCAGAACAACTAAATGGTGCCCAGCTACTACCACTGACCTCTCTAACAAGGATCACAATCGAGGGTCCCGAATAGAGCAGGAGAAAAATGTAAAACAAAATTCAAATTCACATTCTCTGTCAGACTTACTTGTCTGACAGAGATTGGAGGAACCCCCAAGACTACGGCCCCTGGACACCCTTCTAACTCAGAACTGAAGCCACTCCCGAAGTTAACCTTTTATCCAAAGATTAGGCAGGCCTACAAAACAAACAATAACACACAGGAGGAACGTGTTTCCTGGATCAATCAAGTATACAAGTCCAAATGGGCAACGCCTGCCAAAAATAGATGAGAAGGCAGGAAGGGACAGGAAAACTGGAGGAATGGAAACGGGGAACCCAGGGTGAAAAGGGGGAGAGTGTTAACACATTGTGGGAATTGCAACCAATGTCACAGAACAATTTGCATATACATTTTTGAATGAAAAAGCAATTTGCTCTGTAAACTTTCACCTAAAGCACAATAGAGTTAAAAAAAATAAGAGTATTACATATGCAACACAGTCAAAGTAGATCCATCATTTGTATAATAAGAGCCCCTGAAGAAGAAAAACAAAGCATTGGAGCAGAATATACAGTAAAAATGATAACTCAATAAAATTTTATAGAAATGAGAGAAAACTTGAACTTACATATTGAAAAGGCACCCCATGTACCTGGCCAATTGACCCAGAGAGACCAACACTGAATTATATTATTATAAAACTACCGGATTGTAAAGAAGAAGAAAATGCTTTTGGACATCTAAGTAAAAAGACCAAGTCACTTAGGAAAGAAAATTAGATCAACTTTGGAGTTTCTTACATCACACTTCATGCCAAAAGACAACAGAGTGGCATATTTAATACGCTTTGAGGGGAAAAAATTTGACCCAAGGGTTTTATAAGGAGCCCTGGTGGTGAAGTGGCTAAGCACTCAGCTGCTAACCAAAAGATTGGTGGTTCGAACCCACCAGCCACTCCACGGGAGAAAGATGTAGCAGTCTGCTTCTGTAAAGATTTACGGCCTTGGAAACCTTATAGGGCAGTTCTACTCTGTCCTATAGCCTAGCTATGAATCTAAATTGACTCGAGGGCAATGACTTTGAGGGTTTTATTTTCAGCTTGAAGTAAAAAGGACATATATAAACTGTTATGGATGTGCAAGAAATTTGACAATATTTTAATGAGTAATTTCCTAGAAAAGAAGCTTCAGATAACCAGGAAATGATTGAAGAAATTTTATCATGTTAAAACTAAAATGTCCACAGTATTAAATTTGTGTACAAACTCGTAAGCTTTATTTGCAGTTCATGAATTGGGGGGTGTCTTAGTCATCTAGTGCTGCTCTAACAGAAATACCACAAGTGGATGGCTTTAACAAAGAGAAGTTTATTCTCTCACAGTCTAGTAGGCTACAAGTCCAAATTCAGGGCACCAGCTCGAGGGGAACGCTTTCTCTGTCAACTCTGGAGGAAGGTCTGTGTCATCAATCTTCCCTCGGTCTGGGAGTATCTCAGTGCAGGAACCTCGGGTCCAAAGGATGTGGTCTGCTCCCAGCACTGCTTTCTTGGTGGTATGAGGTCCCCGTCTCTCTGCTTATTTCTCTCTTTTACATCTCAAAAGAGATTGGCTTAAGACACTACTTAATCTTGTAGACCTCTTCAGTATAACTGCCGATAATCCATCTTATTACATCATAGTAACAGAGTTTACAACACATAGGGAAATCACATCAGATTACAAAATGGTACACAATCATACAATACTGGGAATCATGACCCAGCCAAGTTGACAGATATTTTTGGGAGGTACAATTCAATTCATGACAGGGGGTGTCTGGTCTGAAATTCAGACAAGAGTTCGTTTCAAGAGTAGTACAAAGTGAAAGGGTTTTTGTAAGCACATACGCACAGGATCAAGGAAGCGATACTGGGCAAATTTTAGTGTGGCTGGCAGGCTCTTCTTTCCTTATTTGGGATTAAGGGGAAATTTTGAACTAGGTTAAACTGAGTAGGCAAGTTCTAATTGGTCAACTTAGGTTTCGGTTCAGGAGAGTCAATTGATTGACTTGGGTTTTGGCTTCTGGGAACATTAGGCATGTATAAGAAATAGAAACTTAGGTTTCGGTTTGCTGAAGTGGAGTTTAGCATAAGAGACTCCATTTTGGGCCTAGTATTGTCAAATTATCAAACATACGGTTGTGGAAGCATTTCGTATATTTACCTATAAAACTAAGGCCAAATGATGGAGATAAGGGTGAAAGAATAGTATGTGGTCATTAAATCTCCTGACAGTATAGATACAACTTTAAAAATAAGGAGAGACTAGAGGAAGTATATGGAAAGTAGAATAAACTCACTGATTGCTTTATGGGTGGATATCACTTCAAATTAGATGCTGGGGGAAGGGAAAAAAAAAGAATATTACTGGCTAATATCAGTGTTTCTCATACTAGGGAACAAGTAGTATCTTAGTTATCCAGTGCTGCTATAACAGAAATACCACAAGTGGCTGGCTTTCACAAACAAAAATTTATTCTCTCACAGTCTTGGAGGCTAAAAGTCCGAATTCAGGGTGCCAGCTCCAGGGGAAGCTTTTCTCTCTCTGTTGACTCTGAGGGAAGGTCCTTGTCATCAATCTTCCCCTGGTCTAGGAGATTTTCTGGGTAGGAACCCTGGACCCAAATGATGCACTCTGCTCCCAGTGCTGCTTTCTTGGTGGTATGAAGTCCCCATGTCTCTCTTCTTGCTTTTCTCTTTTATAACTCAAAAGAGATTGATTTAAAACATAACCTAATCTTGTAGATTGAGCCCTGGCTCGTTAACATAACTTCCTCTAATCTTGCTTCATTTACATCACAGAGGTAGGATTTACAACACATGGGAAAATCACATCAGATGACAAAATGGTGGACAATCACACAATACTGGGATTCCCAGCCTAGCCAAACTGACACATATTTTGAGGGAACACAATTCAATCCATGACAAATAATAATCAAAAGAGAGGAAAATAAATTTTATAAAAAGATGTTAAATAAAGGTAACCATTAGAACAAATGCAAAACATTTCTAACCAAATGTTAGTTATATTTTATCAATTATTTCTGGAGTTTTTATAATTGGAATGTTATTAGGTTTTCTAATTAGAAATGTTGCCAGATACGGAAATTGTTTTGAATTATGTATTTATTTTTTCTCTTCCATTGTTTCCTTTCTTTTCTTCATGGTCACCAATTTTGTCCGTTTTCGATCTCTTCGTGTCTATAATTTTATCTCTAAGCTTATCTAATTCTGTTTAGTCTTTCTTCTTCTAATTAAAAAATAATTCACATACCATAAAATTCATCCTTTTAAAGTGTACAATTCACTGGTTTTTTGGTATATTCACAAAGTCATGCAACCGACATCACTATCTAATTTTATAACATTTTCGTCACTCAGTCTGCTTTTGTTTCATATTGTTCCCCTTTCTCAGTGTTGTCATCTACAGCTCTTACTAACTTTTCCCAAATATTCATCTTTCTTCTTGATTCGAACATGCCCTTTGTAGCAGATTAGAGATGGCAACAATTTCTCTGATATTCCTTCCGTTAAGAGTGGGGAGGGGATCTAAATCTCCTCCCTCTTAAATCTGGGTAATCTCAGCTTCAAGTTTTCTGACTGCTTTGATAAATAGAAGATGATAGAAGTGAAACTGTGCATGTTTCAGAGCCTAGGTCTTAAGAGATTGGCAGGGAACATCTGCTCTTGGAACCCAACTGCCATGTTGTGAGGAAGCCCAAGCAGCCTTGTGGAGAGGTTCATGCAGAGAGCAGCAAATGTTCTTGGTCAACAACCCAGCTGAGCTAGTTGGGCAGGTTTAGCTTCCAGCCACCAGCTAGTACAGACTTGCCAGCCATTTGAATGAGTGAGTGGTTTTGGAAGTGGTTTCCCCAATCCAGTCAAACTGCCCCAGCCAATGCCTCATGGAACAAAGCAGAGACCAGCTATATTTGATAAACTCAGCCAAAATTGCAAATTTATGAGCAAAATAAGTGATGATAGTGATTTCTAAGTTACTAAGTTTTGGAGTGGCTGGTTACATAGCAACAGATAATCACAGCACCCTTCCTTTCTATGATGAATTTCTCTTATTCTGCAATGTTTTACCTAAGTTCCAACAGGTTTTCATCTCCTGTTTTATCAGATTTTCCCTAAGCTTTTATTTCTCTGCTTGGATCATTTGCCTACATGGAAGATCACTCCCTTTACAAAGGTCTTAGAATATGTGTTGATATGCTTGTTCCAAAATTTTATCTGCTTTTTGAAGACTTTTTTTTTCAATGAGTGATTCTTATCTGCCGTTTTTTCCCTGTTTCTTTCTTCCTTTTATTATCTATTTTGTAACCCTCTTTTGAATCCTTTTTGATTAAAAATTATGTTTAAATGAGACATGTTCTTTCTGGAACTGCTCTTTGCAGGAGTTTTAGAAGAGGACAATACTGGGCCCTTTTTGACTCAGGATTGTATGAAACTGACATACTTTAGCTTTTCCTTTTCTTCAGCCAACAGAGAATAGCATCTGTTATGGCTTGAATGATGTCTCCCCCCCAAAAAAAGATATGTTGAAGTCCTAACCCTTGGAGCCTGTGAAGGTGACTTTGTTTAGAAATAGGGTCTTTGAAAATGTTAACAGTTAACATGAGGTTATACTGGAGTAGACTTGGTCCCAATCTAATCTGAGTAACTTCTTATAAAAAAGGGGAAGAGACACAGAGAGACAGACAGAGGGAAGACAGCCATGCGATGATGGAGTTATGCTGCAACTTCAAGCCGAAGAATGCCTGGGACCACCACAAGCTGAAGGAGCCTGGGTGGCACAAGCAGTTTGTGATTGGCTGCTAACCTAAAGGTTGGTGGTTCAAATCCACCCAGCAGCTCCACAGAAGAAAGGCCTGGAGAAGTGCTTCTGTAAACATTACAGTCCAGAAAAGCCTATGGAACAGATCTACTCTAATTCATGGGGTCACCATGAGTTGGTGGCCATTTTAATGGCAGCTAACAACAACCAAGAGCTGAGAAAGACAAGAAATGATCTTCCCCTAGAGCCTTTGAAGAGTGCATGAACCTGCCTATACCCTGAATTTGGACTACTAGCTTCCAGAACCATAAAACAATAAATTTCTGTTGTTGAAAGCCATCCGTTTTGTGGCACTTTGTTTCAGCAGCCCCAGGAAACTAATACAGCATCTCTCGTGGTGCTCACAATGCAGAAACTCCATCTTCCACCTGTCTCATCTACAGACATCCTTCTGCAAATATGGCTTCCTGGGGTGTTATTTAGCCCTGCCTTCTCCATGTCTTCTTGGTGATAGACTAAACCAACTACCAGCACACCCCAAACAAAAAGGTGGTTGGGTTTGACCATCAGCATGTCCTTTGCCATCCTTGCTGGACATTTTCTTACACCCCTATTTAAACTCTTCTGTGTTGACATACCCTCATCATAATGGAATTTGAGTGTCATCTGGTTTTATCAAAGATGGAATTTCTCTTTCTGCTTCTAAGATTCAGGTCATTTCCAAGAGAAGTGGTTCAGAATCCTCATTCCTTGGGTATTCATTTTATATTAGCAATAAAAAAAAAATGCTTGTATTGTATATACATATATTTTTAATTGTGGAGAAAGTAACACCAGAACATCCGCCAATACAACTTCCACATTTACAATTTAAGGACATTGATTACATTTTTTCATGTGTAGACAAACACATCAAGCTCATCCTTTCATTAATTACTCTAAATGGGTGATTTCTAGTTCTACATGTGAAAATGTTGAAACGTGCTTATAGACAGACATCTATGAGCCTTTCATCTGATAATCTTTCTCCAACCTTAAGCATCCATTTGATCTTGGGGAAGTGGTGAAACCTCTCTGTACCTCAGGTTCCACATCTGTAAAATGGGTACAAAAATCAAACCTGCTTCTGAGAAACGTGGTCTTTCCGATTTAAGTTGCCTTAGCCTCCCTTGTTTCTGGGGTGATTCTCCCACCTTTGTGGTGGCCAAAAGGGAACTGTTCAGACCCTCCCATCTGCTCTCTTGTCAAACAAGCCCCAAGAAGGACTTGAAGATTAAAGAAAATTGCTGCTATGACATTTGGGGAGTTGGACAGAGGGAACGCAGTGATTCTACATGATTGGACCTGAATGGAGTCCAAGATAACATAAAAGACAACTCTTGTTATAAAAGATAACATAAAACCAAGATATTGTGAGAATTTATGGGGCTGCCTTGAAGGATCAAATGATTAATAGAGGTTCTGGCGTTAACTGGAAAATAAGCATCGTTACACACATTGCGCTGTGAGAGGCTGTCCTGCACAGCAAAGAATTCTCCATGACCCCATGGCTTTACCCCTCAGAGATAAGGAGCAGGAGAAGGAAATATAGCAAAAGAGAGCTTAAGGAAGACAGACAGGCAGAGTACGGGTCTGAGATAGACTGAAATACAGACAGACACTCAGTAAATGAGGCAGATAAACAGAGCCTGGGGTTAAGGCAGACTGAGAGAGCCTGGGGCTGAGAAGAGGACAGACAGAACATGGAGCTGAAACAGATTGACAGACTGACAGTGGAACAGAAGGCGATGCTGAGACGGACACACAGCCTGGGTCTGAGACTGACAGACAGAGCTGTGGTCTGAGAAAACAGACAAAACCTGGAGCTGAGACAGATAGACAGATAGATAATCAGCACATATCCCCGTTTTTAGCTTCTCAGTTCGGCTCTGATGTTGCCAGGTGGAAACCCTAGATTCTGCCTGGCGCAACTCATCTCAGCCAATAAACAAGAGAACGAAGTGGGAGAGCAGAAGTGTACCTGTATTTTGTTGCGCAAGGAAAGAAGCAGTCGGGGATGCTGCCTCCAAGACTGCTCAGCGAGGGTGAGGGGAAAGGTCACTTTTAAAGGGTTTACAAGTAGGAAGTTCATACAAGTTACATCAGCAACATACTTAATCATACTACGCAGGTGCAACGGGGTTTACATAGAATTTCTTGCTTCGCATGCTCAGAAAATGGCAGTTAAACTCCACCCGGAGATGGGGATGTTACTATATATGAGGTATTTGATAAGCTAAAACAGTATCCTGAATGTCAACATGGCACCTAAGCTGGTTAAGGAAAGGGGAACCAGGATTTTAATGTAAAGCTACGGGGCATGTCAAGCAAGCTGCCTGAGGCAGTGGAATTTTCCGCAGCCTGGGAACCTCTGTCTAACTGACACAAGCTGCCCACGCAGTACTTCTGTCTCTGAACTTAGCCACCTGGAGCTAGATCAGAGCTCACAAGGTAAAGGACACTGTCCTTTAGACCGCCAAATAGCCCACATAACACCCTCACTTCTGACCTGCTGGCTATAGATTTGGAGTTTCCCTCTACCTCTTGAGAATTCCAGCTGCAAGCTTGGGGGCCCCTCTGTGCTCCCTCACTTCTGACCTGCTGGCTACAAATTCAGGGGTTCTCTCTACCACTTCAAGATATCAGCCATAAGCTCAAGGGTTCCCAGCCCCCGTCACTTCTTACCTGCTGGCTTCCATTACTCCCTCAGGTTTGATAATTCACTGAAACAACTCACAGAACTAATGGAAGGTGCTATACTTACTATTACAATTTTATTGTAAGGAAAGAAAGGACACAAATAAAGAGATACATAGGACCAGGTCCAGGATGGTCCCCAAAGCAGGGCTTCCATGTCCCAAAAAAGGGATGCACCACCCTCTCATGTGCATGGAGGTCTTTTACCAACCAGGAAGCCCATGGAGCTCCCATGTCCAGAACCTTTATTGGGAGTCTCATTACTTAATACAAACTCCAGCCCCTCTCCCCTGAGGGGGTTAGATATCAAGAGGTGATCATGAGGCACTATGAAGTGAGGGCTCTCTGGCCTGGCCAATGTGTGGTGATCATTACCAGATAAAAGTAAAAATGGTGTAGGGGTGCTGTCCGACCTCCTCTAACTTCACAAGGGAAAAGAAGAATCAGGATTAAGATCAATAGCCCAGTGCTGATTCCTATGCTGAGTCCTCTCTTTGCCACCTTTACCAACTCTGACACCAATTGTCCCGCTCACCTCACTCGCTACTTCTCTCCTAGGTTCAATAATTCATTGCCATGGCCACACAGAACTCACAGACAATACTCACGATTATGGGGTTTATTAGGGAAGTTACAGTTCAGGCTCAGGAATACTCAGGATACAGTTCTTCCATCAGGACAGGCTCTTCCCAGTCGTGCTCGCAGGCACACCTCTCCCTGGCTCTCGGCCTCTGCCCAAAGGCATTCACTCAGCTTTCTCTCTCGTGGGCCGAGAAGCTGACTTCGGAGTCTCCTGCCGGTGTCTCCTGCCACCCCTTCTTGCCATCTTCAGGGTTACAGCTCTCTCTCTCTCTCTCCCCCGTCTCTGCTTCCAGCACCTTCTCAGTGCAGGGATCCCGGGTCCAAGGGATGTGCTGGCTTCTGGCTGTCCTTCCTTGGTGGTGGTGGGATTCTCTCTTCTCTGTCTCTGGGGTGGCTCATTTCAAGCCCAGCGAGATGGCAAAACTGACCAATCCCCTTGGTGGGCCACAATTACCCTATCACACAGTCCTGCCCAATCACTTGGGTGGGAGTTACAAGACCATGGCTAGAAAGGCCACACAAAAGTGATCCATCACACCTCTATAAGTCCCTCTGGCCTGGCCAGTCCCCCATCCCAGAGTCACCCCAGCTCTGAAGTCTTTATTGAAATTCCAAGGTTCTAGGAATTATCTAAGGAGCCCTGGTTAAGTGCATGGCTGTTAACTGACGGGTCAGTGGTTCAAACCCACCCAGCGGCTCTGAGGGAGAAAGACCTGGTGATCTGCTCCTGTAAAAATTACAGCCTATGAAACCCTATGGGGCAGTTCTACTCTGTCACATGGGGTCACTATGAGTCGGTATTGACTCTACAGCACCTAACAACAACAACAGGAATTATCTCTTAAGAACTGAGGACAAAGACCAAATTACTTTGGGTAAAGTTAAATTCTAAAACTCCACTCACAGTGTCCTCCCAAAATCCACACCCACCCTAAGCCTCAAAATAGGGTCTTTGCAGAAGTAATTAAGGTAGGGATGGGGATGAGATCATCCTGGATTGGGTGATCTCTAAGTCCAGTGAGAATGTCCTTAGTGACAGAAAAGGACACACAGGGACACACAGAAGGCCATGTAAAGATGGAGGCACCGATTGGAGAGATGCTGCCACAAGCCCAGGAATGCCTGCAGCCACCAGAAACTGGAAGGAAGGATCCTCTCCTAGAGTCTTCGGAGGGAGCATGACCCTGCTCAGACCAGGGAAAGGGGGCTGATTCTACAGACAAAGGAGGCACAAAAAAATTGGGAGTTCAAGGTCCTCAGCTACAGTGAAATGTGCCCATCTGAACACCTTTTGCAGTCTCCCTATCTGTACACCCCACCACACACTGTTGGATCTCTGTTCCCTAAACCCAGGTCTCTGTCCCACCTTCTCTCTGGGTCTCTGTCCCCCTCTCTCTGGGTCCCTGTCTTCCTCTCTCTCTGGGTGTCTGTCCCTCTCTCTCTCTGGGTTTCTGTCCCCCTCTCTCTGGGTCTCTGTCACACACACCCCCTTTCAGTCCCTCTTTCTTCTTTTCTGGATCTACGTTCTCCAAGATTCCCAGCCCTGACGTGAGTGTGGTGGTAGAAAGTGGTCCGGGTGAGGCCCACTGCTTCCTCCTACCCTCACTTCACCAGGGTGTGTTTCCTTTCCTTGATGGAGGTTGGTGGACTCTTCTGATGAGAACTCACATCTGATGTTAGTCATCCCAGGACCTGAACCCTTCCTTCCCCTTAAGTTTGGAGTCCTCTAGGATTCTGTTTCCAGTGTGAATGTTCCTCCCCTTCATTGAGCCAGGCAAGTTCCATCAGGAACTTTCCAGAAGCTTCCAGGCTTTCATTTCTCCTGGGCACTGAATACCACAATCCTCAGGGACCCAGTTTCTTCCTTTGAACCAAAACTCCTCTCTCTTGAAACTTGGGGTTAAATAAAGTGCTTGAGACTACAACTCCCAGGAAGCCATGGTAATCAGACACCTGGGACACAGCCAGTGTAAGTCAAATCCCTTTCCCCATGTCCTTCCCAACCAGGAAACGAAAAACAACATGGGAAAGCAGGTGTGGAAGGAAAGGAAGAACGGGCAATTGGCTTGGCAGGATTGCATAATAGTCATTTCACTCCAAAGTCTATAAGCACCTGGATAGAATAATTTGGGCCCCCAGCCCCTCAAACCCAGGGGTCTCAGCCCCCTCCTCCCTCAGACTCAAGCCTCCTGACCCTCAATCCCCTCCTCCCTCAGTCCCAGGAGTCCAGGCCCCCTCCTCCCTTAGACCAGGGTGTCTAGATTCCCATTTCGCTCTTCTCCTGGGACCCAAGTGTCCAGATGTCCAGCTTTCTGGTCACTCAGGACCTAAAAGTGGTACCAACTCCACTCCCAGGACCCAAGCGTCCTTGCCCCAGCTCTGAGGACCAAGCTGTCTCCCCATCCCTAGTGATAAATGAACCCAGAAAACTACACCTCCCATGAGGTGCGGCTCTGCAGTGTCACACACGTAAAAATCCTGTTATTTTGGTAACCTGAGAAATATAGTTCCACGATGCTAACAAGGTGCGGGATCGTGAAGCCTGTCCCATCAAAGGATGTGAAGAGGCCAGAGTCCCTGTGGACACTAGAGCAGAGCAGAAAACAGCCCCAGGGGAGGCCAGGACCTTCCCACAGCCTCACAGCAATGGGGGGACCTTCAGGAACCAGGTCTCACGTCTTCCTTCAGACATTCACACATGAGCTCACTCTGATCTTCCTCTCTCCAACTCTTTATTATTTCACGTAGGAAAAATGAAAAAATAAATAACATAAATAACCCAATAAATAAAAAAGAGGCCCAGTAATAATCCATGTGAGGCTTCAGGAGACATAGCTGGGGCTTCGGCCCTGCAAAGGGCCCACCATGCTCAGGGGGTCTGAGGAGTCCACATCAGGGGGCTCAGGGGCCAGGACCCCTGGAGGCTCTGGGAGCACTGGGAGCAAGCCAGGCAGTGGCAGGAAGCGGGCTGGTACCCGGGATGCCGGGTCCCTGGATGGGGAGTTGTGGGAGGGTAGGCGGAGTGGGAGGCCATGGGCTTCAGACCGGTAAACGTTGTATCCGTCTTCAAGAAGTAGCTCCTGGAAGCTGCAGGTGGCTGGGTCGAAATGGAGCTGGGGGGACAAAGAACAGGGATTAGAGACAACGTGATTCCTTGTTATCCTCCTTCTGGGAGACCCAGGAGTCCTGGCCTCCAGTCCCCTCCTCCCTCAGACCCAGGAGTCCCCAAACCCAGCCCCTTCCTCTCAGAAACAAAAACAGATTCCTCTTTTACCCCAGAGCAGTCCTGCAAGACCCATATCCCTCTCCCCACTTCACAGAGAAGAATGTTCCAGCCCAGGTTCCAGTCAGGGCTCCACGAGGCTAGGCAGGGGGTCTGGCCACTACCCAAGTTCACAGGGTCACCCCACAGGCCATGGGACTCCTGACTGTCCCTGCACCAGGCATAAGCCAGGCACACAGGAGCCCGTGGGGTCAGGAGCATGGGTCACAGAGTCACAAGACTTGGCTTCTCAGGCCACTGGGCCATTCACCTGTCTCATGGGTTGAAGCCACTGGGGTGCCTGCCTGAGCCTCAGTGTCCTCATCTTGCAAACTCTGATCACAACAGTTCCCACCTACAGGGGTACCAGTGAGGTTGGAGTAGGCAGAGAGCAGAGAGCCCAGCCCGGGCCAGGCGGAAGCGCCAGACATATCATCCCAAAGTGTGATGGCGGTTTGTGGGAGGAGGGGGCTCTGAAACTCACCGATCCATACAGTACCCCATCAGGCCCCTGGCACAGGAACCGGGATGTCTTGACCCCCAAGATCTGAATTATGCCGGGCTTCAAAGCTTTCAGCTCCAAGAGACCTGATCAGAGAAAGTGGTCAGGGGCTCAGAGGCGCTTTCCCAGTCCCCTCCTCCCTTCGACCAAAGAGTCCCAAAACCCAATCTCCTCCTTCCTCAGACCCTGGAATCCAGGCCCCCAGCTCCCTCCTTCTTCAGACCCTGGAGTACAAGCCTCCAGCCCCCTTTTCCCTCAGACCCAGGAGTTCAGGTCCCCAGCCCCCTCCTCCCTCAGACCCAGGAATCAGGGTCCCCAGCTCCTTCCTCCTAGGACCCTGGATTCCGTCCCAGCCCCCACCCTAGGACCAGGCCCTGCCTTGCACTCACTCTCAGGGCTCTGGTGGGCAGTCCCCACCACTGTGCCATCTGCTCTGATCTCCAGGTGGGCCTCGGTCTCCTGGGCGTCATCTGTGTAGAGGTAACGTTGCCGGACCTGACCCCCAAATTGGAGGAGGGGGCTGGAGTCAGGGATGGGGTGTCCTTGGCAGGCTCCCAGCAGAAGGACAGCCATCATGGGGACCCACAGTCCCAGGTGCTCGAACCCAGACTTGGCCCAGTCCATCAATAGCTCACACCCTTCGGCGATATCTGGGGTTGAGATTTGAGGAGCCGAATGGTCTAGACTGGGTTCCAGAGTCTGGTGGTCTGGGAGGGCAGATTCAAGGATTGCTGCTTGGGTACATCGACTGTCTGGGTTCTCTTGCTCGTGGACTCCCAGCTGACAGGACACCAGTGTTTTGAGATGGATGCAGAAGCCCCAGAATTTATACCCAGACAGACCCACCCAATCACCCTCCACACGCCTGACCCATGATATTTGACCCACTTGGCAGGAGCCAGGATTCCACCGTGGCCAAGTCAGCCTGAATGCATGATGCAATCTGGGGGTCCTTCCAGCTGGGGGCCCGGACTCCTGGGTCTGAGGAAAGAGGAGGAAAGGGAACCTGATTACTGTGACCTGGGGTGAAAGGGGCTGGGGGATAAGATTTCTGGGTCTGGGGGAGTTAAGGCTGGGGTCAGGACTCCTGGTTCAGAGGGAGGAGGGGGCTGGGGGCCTGGATTCCTGGATCTTGAGGCAGGAGGGCCTGGGGCCCAGATTCCAGGGTCTTGAGGGAGGAGGAGGGGGCTGGGATGTTATAAAACCCTCTCCCTGGCCGGCTGAGGCAGATTTTGTTCCACAACTGGAATTGCTCCATTCCATCTGAATGTCTAGGTTTCTGAGGTTAGGGCGGGAGGGATCTGATGATGAGGTTCTTTGATCTTCTGAAAAAAGAAACTGCCACATGAAAGAAGAGTTCTCAGAAGGGCCACCGGTGTCTGGCCTTTCAACCTCTCTGTGGGCTGGTGCCAAGCTGCCCCTCACCATCCCCTGTCCAGACATGGAGACACATAAATGTCCAGCCTCCTCCTCCTCCCCTGATGCAATCTTTGTGTTTCTTTCACCAGAGAGGCTGCTCAGGCCCCCAAACAGGTGCTCCCAAAATAGCCTGGGAAGGGAGAGGCTGGCCAGAGTCTGACTCAGAGTTTGTGGCTGAGTCAAACCCAGGAGGGGAAGTTATACCCTGGAGCTGGAGGGGAAGTAGGGTTGGCCAGTTTCCTGGAGGCCCCCAGTGGTGCAGGGTCTGGACTTCACAGTCTGAGGGGGGATGGGTTGAGGACTCAGACTCCTGGATCTGAGGGAGGAGGGGGCTGGGGACCCCAGACTCCTAGGTCTGAGAAAGGTGAGAGTTGGGCCCCCCCCAGCCCAGTTCCTGGGTCTGAGGGAGGAGGAGGCTGGAGGCTGGGAGTCCTGGGTAGTGAAGGCGGGGGCTGGGAACCGGAATTGTGGGTCCAAGGGAGGAGGGAGCTGGGGGCTGGATTACTGGGTCTGAGGGAGCAGGAACCCAGACTCTTGGGTTCTAGGGTGGAGGGGGCTGGGATCCAGACTCCTGGATCTGGGGGAGAGGTGGCTTGGGGCCAGGTCTTTTTGGGGTCTGGACTCCTGGGTTTGAGAGAGGAGGGGTCTGGGGGCCTAGACTCCTGGGTCAAATCTTTGGCAAGTCAAGTCAGACTCTTGTCCATTTTGCATCATCTGGAATGACAATGGTCAGGCTGGCCACAGGAGGGGGGATGGGGGTGGGAGAGAAGGTTGAGGGGGCTAAGGGAGGGGTGTTGACAATGGAAGCAGCCCCGGGTTGGCAGGAGAGGAAGTGGAGAGGCCTTTGTTCAGGGCTCCAGCTGCCGGGACCTCTGTGGGAGGCAGGGGAAAGCACATTTCCACTCGCACTTCTGAGAAATAGGGTCCCTCAGGGTTGGTCGGTCTAGAATGTAGCAGTTCGGCGCTGCACTCTAGAATCCCAAGAAGGAAGGGCAGGGGGCTGGGACTTTAGATTTACTTGTGTGGACCGCCGGGGATGACGGATTAGCGGCGCCTCTGGGCGCCAGGCCACATGGAAGCTTGAGGTTCTGACACCTGGGTTCCCGGGAGCCTGGAACAGTTTTTCCATCTGCCCCAGGAGCAGCTCGGCAAACATGTTGTCAGTTCCCCCGCTAGGACGCGGCAGGGTGGACCCAAGTGTCTGGGCCCTGCCACAGCGACTGGAGCGTGGCTGGGCTGGGAGAATCCAGGTAATGTGGGCGAATGGGAAGTCCAGGCACCACAGGAGGAGCGGCAACGGACCGGAAAGTCCAGGTCTGGAATTGCAGTTGGGCTCCAGCTCTCTGAGGCTACGGAATGATGCGGGTACCTGGCGGCCAGGTAAGCTGCCCCGCCAGAGACTTCCGACAGGCCAAGGGCGTGGGAGGAAAGGGCTGGGGCTCCGAGCTCCTAGACCCCGAGACTAGAGGGGGCAGGCGCTGTCACCCTAACCCGGAGCGGCCGGGCGGGGCGGTCTCATCTCGGTAGTACCTGGCCTGCCCGGGCGGCGGAGGCTGGAACCTGAGGCGTGCGCCCCCTCCTCCTCTTCCCTTCCCCGCGCCCTAGCAGCCAGTCGGGGGAGGCCGGGTGGAGGGTAGGGCTGCTGGGCCTGGGGACCTGGCGTCCCTGATTCCGGAGGTGGCCGGATGTGGGCTGGGTTTGCGAATGCTAGGAGCTCAGGTGAGTGCGCGCTGCGGAAGTCTCCAAGCCAGGAATCCGGCCCTGCTGCGGAGCGCGCACTCCCAACCCTGACCCGGAGACCCCAGGAGTTCTTCGACCTTATCTTCGATTCCTCCGCGAGCCGAATTTCTAACGCGGTCCTGCACCTCCAGGCCTTGCTTTCCTTTCATCCCGCTGTTGGACCCTGCCACTCACACAGGTACACCTGGGAAAGGGGGCTGGTGGAACGACCTAACTTCAGGGGGCCTTACGAGTAGGGAAAGTGAGACTCCGAGAGGTAGGAAAAGGCGCAGAATCGTGCACCACTGCTGTTTTGGAAATCGCAATTTTCACCGTCTTCCATTCCTATCCCCCAAGATTCCCAGTCCCAGCTCCTTCTCCCTCAGACCAGGAATACCACCCCCCAGCCCCCTCCTCCCTGCCGCTCCTGCTCCGACTCTGGCCTTCTATCTGCTAATTCGCTTTTCCTCCCCTGCAGCCATGGGGCCCCCCAAGCATCGTCACCTCTGTCTGGCCTTCCTGGCAGCTTGTGTTCTCTCAGCAATCTCCTTGTTCCTCTACTTCCAAGACCTCTTTCCAAGCGGCCTAGACCTGTCTATCCTGTGTCCACACCGCTGCCTGGGGACGTCCCCTGTGGCCATCTTCTGCCTCTCGGGCACGCCAGTGAGCACCAACACCTGCTGTTCCTGTCCCCAGCGACCTGCCTCCCTCCCCGGAACCTGGACCATCTACTCAAATGGCCGGTTCGGTAACCAGATGGGGCAGTATGCCACCCTGCTTGCCCTGGCTCAGCTCAACGGCCGCCAGGCCTTCATCCTGCCGGCCATGCACGCTGCCCTGGCCCCCGTGTTCCGCATCACTCTGCCCATACTGGCGCCAGAAGTGGATAGCCACACGCCTTGGCGAAAGCTGAAGCTCCACGACTGGATGTCAGAGGAGTACGCCCACTTGAAGGACGCCCACTTGAAGCTTTTTGGCTTCCCTAACTCCTGGACTTTCTTCCACCACATGCGCGAACAGATCCACAGCGAGTTCACACTCCACGAGCACCTTCGGGAGGAGGCCCAGAGCATACTGAGGCCACTCCGCCTGGGCCACACCGAGAACCCTCCGCGCACCTTTGTGGGGGTCCATGTGCGTCGTGGGGACTATCTGCAGATCATGCCTCACCACTGGAAGGGCGTGGTGGGTGACCGTGCTTATCTCCAGCAGGCCATGGACTGGTTCCGGGCACGGTACGAGGCCCCCATCTTTGTGGTCACCAGCAACGGCATGGAGTGGTGCCAGAAGAACATCGACACCTCCCGAGGGGATGTGATCTTTGCTGGCAATGGGCAGGAGGGCTCGCCAGGGAGGGACTTTGCGCTGCTCACACAGTGCAACCACACCATCATGACCATTGGCACCTTTGGTTTCTGGGCTGCCTACCTGGCTGGAGGAGACACTGTCTACCTGGCCAACTTCACCCTGCCGGATTCCAACTTCCTGAAGATCTTTAAGCCAGAGGCTGCCTTCCTGCCTGAGTGGGTGGGCATTGCCGCAGACCTGTCTCCACTCCAGAAGGAGGCAGGGAGATTTTTTGGAATACCTTGATTAATCCAGAGCTGACCTTATGCATCTCCTGAGAACTGGCAGCTTCTGGAGAAGTATGTGGTGCTTCTGGAGCAGGTGGGTACCACACCTTCCCCTACCCGTTTCCAGAGTGATTCTAGTTAGCCACGCTTTGAGACTGCGGCAGGGCAGTGGCTTTCTGGAGCCGCTGGAACATTATAGAGCTGGAAGAACATTTCTTCCTAATGGCAAGCAATCTCTGGAGAAGCTCATGGCAGTTCTAGAAGCCATAGTGCCCACCTGCTCTTCCCAGCCCGTATCCAGAGTACTTCTAGAAGGCTATCTCCCAGGAAGCAGGGTACCCTCTACTGTTGACCATCTGGGTGTTTTCTAGAAAAGGTAGTGCTCTACCCCTGAGTCCTAGGAGAACTGACCGAATTCAGTCCTTCAGTGACTGTTCTAGAGCAAGCACGCAACAACTTTTCCCTCCTTGTTTCTGGAATACTTCTAGAGAAGATGTGTTCTAGAGGTCTGATGCCTGTGAAGAGCCCTGCAGGGCCTTTCCAGAAAGAACGAGTTCTGGAATTCCACATAACTTCAAGGAAGAATTTAATGAAAGTACAACCAGAAGGTTAACATGCCATCACTGCCAGAAAGATTGAGAGTTGGATGATAAACTCTCTAGCTGGCCAGCAGGAGCCCTGGTGGTGCAGTGGTTAAGCACTCAGCAGTTAACTGAAAGGTCGGCTCTGCAGGACAAAGATGTGGCAGTCTGCTTCTATAAAAATTACAGACTTGGAAACCCTATGGGGCAGTTTTACTGTGTCCTATAGGGTCATTATGAGTTGAAGTTGATGGCAATGGGCTTGGTTTTTCAGTTTTTAGCTGGCCAGCATATTGTTCTGCTCACAGGCTCTGGAAAATGTGGGGCAGCTTGTGAGCAGGGCAGGACTCTGTCTAACACTTCAGCCCTGAGAAAGCCACAAAGGTGTTTTCGTTTTTTGTTTTTTTTTAACAGACAGACATTGGGGAGGAGTAGGTTTGGGTGGGGCATGAAAATGGTTGCTTAAATGATGCAGCTTCAAGAGCAGGCCTTTCCGGAGGTCCAGGGACACTATTTTATTTAAAACTCAAAAACTACTAAAGACTGAGTGGCAGATCTTGCCTCCAAGTTGTTTGCCTCTCACAATTAAGGGGGTTTTCTTCTCTGCATTTGGGTTGCTAGGGGTACTGGAATCTGTTTTCTGGGAGTCAGTAGAGCATAAACATACCTTCTGGACTTCCAAAAAGCCACAAGTACTGTCCCCTTGCCAATTATTGTCTGCTGGTGTGAATTCACAGAACTATTAAATTTAACTCTGGGCAAGTTCGGGATGAAAAGATCCAAAGGTATGCGTGCTGATGTGGCGCCCAGCCCCAAACCAGGCAGAAGCACAGGGTCCGGTCAAGGAGGACGGGATTCTGGACTCAGATTTCTGGAAGACCTTGCTGCATTTTGGAGGGTGAAGGACTATGCCTTTATTTCAGTCAGCCTCTGCTCGCGTCCCCCATTCACTCATCCAAAGATCCAAGCCCCTTCTCTATCTTCTCAGGGAGTTTTGGGGGACCATTCCCAACTTGGCTGCCACAGGTGGGAGCGAAGAGATATGAATTAAAAGCCCAGATCACCGACCTCAGTCTCTGCAGCTTTCTTCGAGGTGTGTGATATGTGTATGTGTGTGCATGTGAGAGAGACAGACAGAGGATGAAGGTGGGGAGCTTCCGGGGAAGCTGTTACCCACGATGTCTTGGGGTGTTGTTCCTGCTCAGATCTGGCAGCCTCTGCTGCTAGACTTACGTGACTTGCTAGTTGTCCCTGTTTTTCTGGTGGCCTGTTTCAATGAAGCAGAAAGGTAAGGAGACTTTCCAGAACCCAGAGGTCTGAGACCCCAGTTCCTTTCTCCAGGATCCTTGGTATTGGATCTCATACAACGCTTCCGTCTGGGACCTTGGCATCCAGCCCCATAGACTAGGGAGGTTAAGGTGAGGAGCAAGCTGAGTATAATTCTCGAACTACGTTTCCCATAATGTTATGAGGTTGGCTGTGATTGCTGCTTGGAGAAAGTGACCCCAGGGCCTTCTGGGAGTTGTAGTCCTAAGGCTAGAAACAGCCACTCCCTGCATTTTCTTCGACGCAAGGTTTTAAAGAGGGCACGTAGCCAGAAGGCTGGGTCCTGGGAAACTGGAGCAAGCAGGGGGTTTCCTTCTTTAAAAACCCGTTGCCGGCGAGTCGATTCTAACTCATACCAACCCTATGGGACAGGGTAGAAGAGCCCCATTGAGTTTCCAAGGAGCGCCTAGTGGATTCCAGCTGCCTACCTTTTGGTTAGTAGCCGTAGCATTTAACCAACACGCCATTCCCCCGCCCCGCGCCATCCGTTAGATGCGGGAAAGTTCCTGTTTCAAAAGACAGTAGCCTCTGTGACGTCATGGCGCGATAGGCGGGGCCCACCTTTGTTGTGGTCCAATCAGGTTCAGAGTTGTGCTTCTGGGCGGAGCCAAGAAAAGCTCCAGGAATATCTTGGGAATTCCGGGGCCTCACGTGGGAAATTAAGCTGGAGGCTTCGGGAGCTCCTTGTAGAGAAGCGAGACCCGCGACTCAGACCCCAGTGAAAAGCCCTCGATACCACGCACCCAACCTCACCCTCGCCCCCCCAAACAAAATCCTTCATTTCAGTCGTGGGAAAATAATAGAAGGACGTGGCCCGGGATTCTTCTCTAAAAGTCCCCAGAACCTGGACTCGGCTCTTCGGCGAACCCTAGTGTTGGCGGGCGTAACAGGAACCCAAGGTCTGGCAGCGGCTTTTGAGGGTGCATTGGGGTTCTTCCTAAGAATAAGGGTGGCCCTGCAAGTTGGCGGTCCCTTAGTCTTCGAAAAGGATGGACAAGGGCCCCCGGGTTTGAAGGATCGTTTGGAGTCTTGCTTAAGTTTGTAGGGTTCCCAGGTTTTGGGGACTTGTGGTGCATTTGATCTGAGGGAGTTTTGAATTCGATAATATCCTGGTTGGCTCTGTATTGGATGGTTTATTTGGTTTGGACACTGAGTTTTCAGCTGGAGGTGCAACAGGTTTTGGGGGTTTGGGAGGCTCTCAGTGTTGATCCAAGGAGCCCTGGTGGCGCTAACGGTTAAGTGCTTGGCTGCCGACCAGAAGATTGGTGGTTTGAACCCACCTAGCAGCTTCACGGCAGAAAAGCCTGGTCATCAAGATTATAGCCAGAAAAATCGTATGGGCAGTTCTGCTCTGTCACATGGGGTCGCCATGAATCTAGTCGGTTCTACCGCACCTGACAGCAACCACAACAATGTCGATCAACTTAAGGTTGGGAGCTCAGGATGACATCAATTTGGGGAGTTGGAGGTCTCATGGTGTGGATATTGGGGAAGTCTGCATGGGCTGGGGGTTCAGCGTCTTCAGTTTGAGGACTGGTGAGTACTTATGGTTTAATAGGTCTCTCATTTGGGAGTCAGTAAGGACCCTATATTTGGGGGCCGCTGGATTGACGATTTAATTATATTCCTCTGTTCCGCAGTTTGGGGACCCATGGATAAGGGGATCAGTGGGGTCTCCTAAAATGAGTTTTGGCCTTTTTCCATTTAGCGTTTGCCTCTTCGGTTTTCGGTGAGAGAACCCTCCTTGGGGCGAGAGGGAGTGTGGGGGGTGGGTCTCCGTGGATCACGTGCTCTGGCCACAATGGGACCACAGCTCCCCCTACTGGTGGTGGCCCTGGCCGGTTGTCTGCTTCCTGTCCCTGGCTGTATCATCTGTGAACCTTCGATAGCGGCGGGGCTGAAGAATTTGGAGACAGATTACCTGCCTGACCACCTACCACCCGAGGCTCACAAAAGCCTGATGAAAAGGGTAAAGGACGCAGTGCGGGATTTCAAGGAACTGCCGAAGGATGAGGAAACCTATATGGGGGCCGTTGGTGAGGGCAGGGAAGAGCACGGACTCCTGGGCCTTGGGGAAGGAAGGGGCTGGGGGCAGGACTGCTGGGTCCAGTGGGGGAAAGAGCCTTGTGTTCTGGGAGGAGAGAAAGCTAGAATGCAGTTTCTGAGATTCACCCCCCAAAAAACTCCTTGCCATCAAGTCGATTCCAACTCATAGTGACCCTACAGGGCAGGGTAGACCTGCCCCTTAAGGTTTCTAAGGAACACCTGGTGGATTTGAACTGCTGACCTTTTGGTTAGCAGCTGTAACACTTAACCACTACACCACCAGCGTTTCCCTAGTCTAGCAAACACTGTGTTCGCTACCCCTTACCTTGCAATTTTATGTAACAAAACTACAACTCCCAGAAGACATGGGGGGGCGGGGCGAATTACTTCACCTGGCCTATCACTGCCCAGCAGCCCCATGGGTATTGTAGTTTCTAAGACTAGGCGAGCCAACGAGGCAGTGAAGCTAGAATCTGGGATTCTATCTCCCTCCTCAAGGAGCCCTGGGTGGCGCAGTGATTAACTGCTGGGCTGCTAACCCAAAGGTTGGCAGTTTAAACTCACCAGCCGCTCCATGGGAGAAAAGTCTGCTCCCGTAAAGACTGATTACAGCCTAGGAAACCCTATGGGGCAGTTCTGCTGTCACATGGGTATGCTATTAGTTGGAATCGACTCAACAGCAATGGTTTTTTCAATGCGTATCTCCCACCACAGATGAGCCCACACTGCGAAAGGCATCTTGGAGTTTTCTGATGGATCTGAAACGCATCACGGACACTGAAGTAAAAGGTAGACGTTGAGGATGTGGGAGGGTTGGTTCGGGAATCACTCGGGAAAGTAGTGGCTGGTGATGTGTCATACGGTGATCATATCCTGGGATCTGGATGGAGCTAGACTGTCTAGGCTCAAATCCCAACTTTGCCACTTTCTAGCTGTGTGGCCTTGCTCGAGGAACTGCGCACCTTCCTCATCTCTACAACTGAGACCATAGTAACAGTGCCTTCATCACTCAGTTGCTGTGAAGATGAAATGGATTAATACATGTGTATTGCTTGGCGTAGTGGCTGGCCTCATATTGTTGTTGTTAGGTGCTGTCAAGTGGGTTCTGACTCACAGTGACCCCACGTAATGATGGAACTGCCCCATAGGGTTTTCTAGGCTGTAATCCTACTGAAGCAGATTGATAGGTCTTTCTCCCGAGGAGCCGCTGGGTGGGTTCCAATCACCAGCATTCGGATTAGCTGCTGAGCACTTGTGCCACTAGGACTCCTTGGCATTATATTTCCGTTCCCTTTCCTAAGAACGCCAGAGAGTAGAATGTCATGTTCTGAAGACAGAGGCAAACCACACACCTCACAGGGGAGCAAGAGGGGGGTAGGAGAGGGGGGCCACTCTGCTTCTTGCTTCTTCCCAGGCGAACTCTTCGTGAAGGAGCTATTTTGGATGTTGCACCTGCAAAAGGAGAGCTTTGCCAACTACTCTGCTCAGTTCCTAAACGAATGTGAGAAAAGATGGGAGTTCCCATCCCCAGCCCCTTAATCATCTCCTCCCTCAGAGCCAGGAGTCCAGCCCCTCAGCCCCCTGCTCCCTGAGACCCAGGAGTCCCATCCCCCAGCCCCTCCTCCCTCAAACCTGGAGCCCCAGCCCCAGCCCCCTCCTCCCTCAGACCCAGGAGTCCAGGCACACAGGCCCTTCCTCCCTCAAACTCAACAGTCCAAACCCCCAGCTCCTTCCTGTACCCCTGCTACCGTCCCTTTTAATATAGACATCTGATTCTTTTTTTTTTTTTTTTTCCTTTCTGTGGCAGTTTATTGTCCCAATAAATGTGGTGAGTTCGGATTGTGGAAGGTAGTCCCTGAACCCCATCCCTGCCCCATGAATACCAAAATTTTCCCCCTCCCATTTTTAGGGTCCCAGTGGTTTTTTCACTCTGTATCTGAGTTTCCTGGGTCTCTAGTATCCTTCCTTCACCTTGGACTTCTTGGGGAGCAGGTCACATTCTCTTTTCACTTTTTATTGCACCTCATTCCATCTCACTCCCTACTAGGCTGCTTCCTAGCCCTGCCCCTCGGTCTGGCCTCCCAGGGATTGGACACATGGCCCCACCCCGTCCCTAGGCTCCACCTTATGCTTTTAGCCCCTGCCTCTGAAGAGGGCAAATGCAGTTTTTGACCCTGCTTGTTCAGGTTTGATGTTACAGACTCTGATCTGGTGTAATAACTGCGAGAAGGAGGTTCACGCTTGCCGGAAGTCCAAGGATTGTGGAGGTGAGAGAGCTGGACCTAGAAGGAGTGGGGATTGGAGCAAGAGGGGTGGAGCCAGTTAAGAGAGTGCCTAGACTGGAGACAGATAAGGAGGTGCCAAGACCAAGTGTAAGGGGGTCAGGGAAGGTGAAGAACTGGGAAGGGCAGTGTCTTACAGTAACTCCCCATCCCCAGAGCGCCAAGTCGAGGTCCAGCAAATGCAAGACATGATCCTGGACTGTGAACTCAACTGGCATCGCGCCTCTCAAGGCCTCACTGATTACAGCTTTTACAGGGTGGGGGCCCCTCGACTCCTGTAACCCTTGAACTACAAATCCATCCGTCCTGTGTGAGCCCTTATATCCACTGCCCTGCACCTATGACAACCCATGACCATGACCAGGGCTTCCACTGACCCGCTTGGCCCCATACCCTTGACCAGTGACACCGTGGAGGCCCTTCTCCCCCACTGAGGCCCCGTGATCTCTCACCCCAGTACTCCCCCAACTCCTGAATCTCCCAAGCTTCTGTGACTCCTTAAGCTTGGGTCTAGGTTTGGGAGAACAAGACTGAGACCTTGGTGTCCAAGGGGAAAGATCCCATTCTGGCCAAGCCCATGGTGGGTCCAGAAGATGCAGGCACCTACCGCTGCGAGCTGGGCACTGTGAACAACAGCCCAGCCACAATCATCCATTTTCACGTCAAAGGTCAGTGCTGTTTGGTTGAGAAAAGCGCAGGATTCAGGACCCTGAGTGTTAGGGTCAACTTCCGGGGAGGGACTTCTGGCAGGGGCGTGGCCTCTGGCCACTTGGGCAAGATTTCCCTCTGCGAGTGATGAGGCTTCCGGTAGTTGGAGGAGTGACTATCTCCTGGAGGGCCTTGGGGCTGGGGAGGGGCTGGGGGTGTTGCCTTTTCCAGAGTGGGGCCTTCGCGCCCTCCCCGGACTGCTCTTTTCGTCTTCTGTGTCAGTTTTGCCCAGAACAATCCAGGAGGAAACAATGCCACTGACCATCACTGCTCCGGGTGTGATAACCACAATCCTCCATCAGGCTCCGAATACTGACAAGATGCTGAAACGCCATCTCATATGGCTGCTGATCTCGGGCATTGCCGTGGTGACAGCCGGCATTGCGACCGTGTGAGCCGCCGGCTGAAAGAGGCGGGGCTTGATTGAGGGGTGGGGCTTCCCGCCACCTGGCGCAGGAGGGGCTTTGGAGCCATTGAGAACTGAGAGCAAGACTTCAGTTTTGGTGGGGCTTAGATAACAGGGTGGGGGCTTTCTTAGAAGACGGGGTGCTTGGGAGGGAGACCCTTGAGTGATTGCTAGAATAAAGTCATATGGGGGGGGGGGTTGAGAGAGGTGCCCCTCACTCAGGGTCTAACCTGGTTCCACTAATTGCATAATATCCCAGGATATTTTTCCTTCGACCTCGGAAGGATCCGGAATCCTAAAAGCCCTCCCCGTTCCGCTTTGGCAGGGGGGCTGCGCAGCACCCCCAGGTTCCAAATCAAAAGTCCACAGTCTGAAAGAAACAATAAAGATTTATTTTGTTGTCCAAGTGTCTGACTCACTCCTCTGGACTGCTCCTAAGTTTTGGTTCCCAAAGACGAGAGGTCTGAGGATGGTATCCTGTCTGAGGGAGGAAGGGCTGGGGACCAGGACGCCTAGGTCCTAGAGGGGGGCAACTGGCTGCGATGTCGTTCTAGAATCCTTGATGGGGCAGGCCAGCCCTACCCAGATCTCCTCCCCCAGGCCTGGTCCCCTCACAGGACGCCCCCTCCCCGCTCTTCCTGCCGGGTTTCCTCTTGCCTTTTCCTGTCCCCCACCCAGTGCTGGGAGCTGGGGCAGAGGCGAAGGCTGAACCAGAGCAGTGGGATTGGGAACCACCCAGGCCAACGGAGCCAGGGCCCCCGGGTGCTGCCAGGACCCGAATCAGGGTAAGAGCCAGGGACCCGGGAGTCCTGGGTCTCCTCTTTCAAACTCAGGAGTTGGTTCCCATCCCCCTCCCCTCTCAGGACCCAGGAGTCCAGTCCCCCAGCCCCCTCCTCCCTCTGACTCAGTCCAGACCCCCTTCTACCCCATCTCCACCACTCAGGGCCTCAGGAAATGGAGTCTTACCTACCTTCCCTAGGGCCATGCTATCTGGTGAGCGGAAGGAGGGCGGAAGCCCCCGCTTCGGGAAGCTCCATCTCCCAGTGGGCCTGTGGATCAATTCCCCCAGGAAGCAGCTGGCCAAGCTGGGGCGGCGCTGGCCCAGCGCTGCCTCTGTCAAGTGAGTGCCCACTGTTTCAGGACTCCTGCCCTGCCACCTTGGGTAACGCCAGGGACCCCTGAAGGGTCAGCTCTGGTTCCTCTTGGGCAAGCGAACTGACAACTGACGGGCAGGGAGGAAACAGAGCTGGATACAGCGACCATAGGCTGCGTGGGGAAGTGCTGGGCCTGGAGATGGGGGTAGGCCTGATGGGTTCAGGGTGGGAACACGGGAAGCAGAGGCTTGATTTACCCTCCTTCCTCCCCTGCCTGCCCACCTCTTGGAATTTCCTTTTGTGGGGCTTACCTTTATTTATTTTATCTTTCTTTCCCTCTTTGCCTACCATCTGTGTCCATCCTCCCTCTCCATCCAACCTGGCCGCTGCTTCCTCTGTACGTTCCTGTTCTCTTCTCTCCCTGTGTCTGTCTCTCTCTGGGCCTTGCACACACCCCCCCCCCGGGTCTCTGTCGCCTCTCTCTGGTTCTCTGTCTCCCCCCCCCCCCCCACGGGTCTCTGTCCCTCTCTGTCTGGGTTTCTGTTCTCCCCTCTCTGAGTCTCTGTTCCCCCGTGGGTCTCTGCTTCCCCTCTCTCTGGGTCTCTGTCGCCCCCTTTGGGCCTCCGGCCCCCCTCTCTCTGGGTCTTTACCCACCCCCCTTCCATCCCTGTCCACCACCCCCATCACTGTCCGTCTTTCTGGGGTCTCTCTCCCGTGTCTCTGTTCCCCCGGCGGGCTCCCAGGTCTTCGTCTTCCGACACGGGGAGCCGCAGCAGCGAGCCCTTGCCCCCGCCGCTGCCGCACGTGGAGCTGCGGCGAGTGGGCGCGGTCAAGGCGGCTGGGGGAGCCTCTGGTAGCCGTGCCAAGCGCATCTCCCAGCTGTTCCGGGGCTCAGCGACCGGGACCACGGGGTCCGGAGGCACGGGCGGCCAGGGGACTCCGGGGGCAGCGCAGCGCTGGGCCAGCGAGAAGAAACTGCCCGAGCTGTCAGCGGGCGTGGCTCCCGAGCCTGCGTTGACTGCCCGCGCCACGGCGCCCCCGGGGGTCCTCAAGATCTTCGGCGCCGGTCTGGCGTCGGGCGCCAACTACAAGAGCGTGCTGGCCACGGCGCGCTCCACGGCGCGGGAGCTGGTAGCGGAGGCGCTGGAGCGCTACGGGCTGGCTAGCAGCCCCAGCGGCGGCCCCGGCGAGAGCAGCGGCGTGGACGCCTTCGCGCTCTGCGACGCGCTCGGCAGGCCATCGACGAGCGGCGGCGGCGGAGGCGAGTGGAGGGCGGAGCACCTGCGCGTGCTGGGCGACGCGGAGCGCCCGCTGCTGGTGCAGGAGCTGTGGCGGGCGCGGCCCGGCTGGGCGCGGCGCTTCGAGCTGCGCGGCCGCGAGGAGGCGCGCCGCCTGGAGCAGGAGGCCTTCGGGGCGGCGGACAGCGATGGTGAGCGAGCGCAGCTGCCCGGGGATCGGGGCCTGCTGGACTGGCGGGTCGGGCCTGGGGGCGGGGCCCGAGAGGCGAGAGGGACGGGGCCGGTGGGATGGGAGGGGCTGGGACTTGGAGGCGGGACTTGCAGGAAAAGGCAGGGCGTAATCTGGGGGCGGGGAGAGAGGCGCGGGGCCAAAGGGTGGGGATGGGCTGGGACTTGGGGGTGGGCTGTGGCAAGGGACGGAGGGCTGGGGCGGGGCCTACGAGACAAGGCGGGGCGTGCTCTGGGGGCTGGGTGAGAAGGGCAGGGCCAGCGGCCTGTGGGACAGGACCACGGGCTGGGGACTGTGTCTACGGGAGGGACCTGTCTAACCAGACCATGTGAGCATGTGATTGGGGCAGGGCTCGGGGTCTGCAAGATGGGCGGGGCCAGAGGAGCAGGCCTATTGATTGAGTGGAGCTGATTGGTTGAGTGGGATTTACAGGACAAGGCAGGGCTTGGGTATCTGGTAGGGCATGGCCTGGTTGTTGGTGGAGCGGGGGAGGTCCCAGAAGGTCTCCTGAACGGGAGCAGGGATTTTTAAGGTATTTCAGACAGAGTGGAAGTAGATTCTGAGAAGTGTTTTCGTGGGGCCTAGGAGTGGGGTGGGGCCTGTGGGATGGTAGAAGTCTATAGGATGTCGTGGGGTTCTTCCTGTGTGTTGGCGGGAACTAGAAGCTGGAGGAGTCAGCATGGAGTTGTCCTTTGGGGCGTATGCAGAGCCTCTGGGCAAGGCCTGTCGTGCTGGGGCGGGGCCTGCGGAACGGAGTAGCATGGAGCCGGAGTTATTGGGCAGAGTGGATGTGTGGGAACTCGGGGCGTGGGTCCCTGAGGCAAGTGGAGATGATTCACGAGGGGTAGGGCCCATGTGGGTGGGTGGGGGGGGCTTGGAGAAGGAGAAAGGAGGCTGCTGAGTTGTGGCCTGAAGGGCCTATGAGTGGGCGGAGCCTCAAAGGTGGCCGGCCTTGCAGCAGGTGCCTTAAACTGGGTTGGCCTCCAAGGGCAGGGGGCGGGGCTAGAAAGAAGCGCGGGAAAGAAATGCGCCAGAGGTATTTACAGAGCTCCAGGAGGTTATGCTGCATGGGGGCCTGGTCTCTGAGAAGGCGGGGCCTGGAACAGAAGGTGGTGCCAATGGGGAAATGGCAGGGACAGGATGGAACCTAGGTCCTGGTTTGCACTGGGCTACAGAAGGTCGATGGTTCGAACCTACCCAGCAGCGCCACGGACGAAAGATCTGGTGATCTGCTTCATAAAGATTACAGCCAAGAAAACCCAATGGAACAGTTCGACTCCTTAACACGTGGGTCACCATGAGTCAAAATCGACTCAGTAGGAACAGGTTGTTTGGAGCCTGGCAGGGGTGAGACGTGGAGGACTTAGAGCCAGGGGCTGTTCAAGGAATCTACTCACGTCTTTTTTGTTTCCGAGTCTCTCTTTAGGAGCTAGAATGGTATAGTGGTTAAACTCATGGGCTTTGAACTCAGGCTTGCATTCTAATCTGTCCATTGCCAGTTAATCTCAGCAAAATCCTAGGTGAAGGAGGCAGAGAGATATCATATAAAGGGCTTGGCACAGGGCTTGGCACATAATACACCAAACTCATTGTGGAGCTCTGGTGGCGTAGTGGCTAAAGAGATCGGCTGCAACCAAAAAGGTCAGCAGTTCGAAATCACCAGCTGCTCCTTGGAAACCCTACGAGGCAGTTCTACTCTTTCCCATAGGGTTGCTATGAGTCAGAATCGACTCGATGGAAATAGGTTTGGTTTTTTGGTTTTAAAGCCATGGTAGTCAAGTCACTTCCAACTCATAGTGACTCTATAGGACAGGGTAGAACTGCCCCCATATAGTTTCCAAGGCTGGAAATCTTCACAGAAATAGGCAGCCACATCTTTCTCCCGCAAAGCTGCTGGTGGGTTTGAACCGTTGACCTTTTGGTTAGCAGCCAAGCTAACCACTGTGCAACCAGGGCTCATTAAATATAGTACGTGCATAATAAATACAGTGGGTACATAATAAATACAGTAGGTGCAATTGCAGTCATCATTTTCTTTGTTAGTTTTTCCAAAAGGCATTCATTGAACATGTACTGTGGGCCGCACATTATTTCGCTGTTGTTGTTGTCAGGTGCTGTTGAGTCGATTTCCACCAATAGCGACCCCATGTGACAGAGTGGAACTGCCCCATAGGGTTTTCTAGGCTGCAATCTTTACAGAAGCAGATCATCAGGTCTTTCTCCCGAGGAGCTGCTTGGTGGGTTCAAACCACCAATCTTTTGGTTAGCAGTGGAGTGCTTAACCATTGCACCACCAGAACTGTTTACACACTATTTAAGACCCTGGGAGTACTGTAGGGACGTTGAGAGGTGAGGTCCCTGGTCTCCCAGAACATACAGCCTGATGAGAACCACATCAGTTCATTTGTTCATCTAAATTCCACTAGGCACGTGTTATGTGCCAGGGCCTGTGCTGGGTGCTGGCTCCAGACAATCAGAGCCCAGAGTGCTCAGGGATGCAGTCACCTGCCTCAACTCGGAATGTCAGGGAAGGTGTTCAGGAGGAGGTGGTTCTCTGAGGGGAGGGTCTTCTGTGTTCCCTGTGGAATCCCCAGTGCCTAGAACAGTGCCTGGACATAGTAGGTGCTCAATAAATATTTGTTGAAAGAATAAATGAATTTCTGGGCTGAAAACTGCTAGATGGGTAGGTGTCAGTAAGAGGTGTGTTCCAGGTACAGGGAACAGCATATGCTAAAGCCTAAATGTGGGCAGCAGTCTCACCTCTGTGTGGCCAGTTCTATGTCTCTCTATAATCTCCATCTCTCATCTGTTTTTCCCTCTCTGTCTCTTTCCAGTCTCAGCCTCACTGCTCTCCATCTCTCTCCACAGGCACGGGTGCCCCCTCGTGGCGGCCACAGAAGAACCGTTCGCGGGCAGCATCAGGCGGGGCGGCGCTGGCCAGTCCAGGCCCAGGTTCAGGATCAGGTCCCCCGGCTGGGCCCGGGGGCAAGGAGCGCTCGGAAAACCTGTCCCTACGGCGCAGCGTGTCGGAGCTCAGTTTGCAAGGTCGCCGGCGACGGCAGCAGGAGCGTAGGCAGCAGGCACTTAGCATGGCCCCAGGGGCAGCCGATGCCCAGATTGGACCTGTGGACCCCGGCGACTTCGACCAGCTGACCCAGTGCCTCATTCAGGCTCCCAGCAACCGCCCCTACTTCCTGCTGCTCCAGGGCTACCAGGACGCCCAGGCAAGGGCCGCCTCCCCTACCTGTCTCCCCTGCCTGAAATCCCTATGCCCCTCCCGTCCATTAAACCAAAAAACCAAACCAGTTACCGTCGAGTCGATTTCGACTCACAGCAACCCTACAGGACAGAGTAGCACTGCCGCAAAGGGTTTCCAAGCAGAGCCAAGTAGATGTGGACCGCTGACCTTTGACCGTCCATTGAAGGGCAACAAAACTACAACTCCCAGAATTCCTTAGGTCACGAGTATGTTTGGAGGCAAGGTCCCACCAAGGCTCTAGAGTGGGTGGTACCATTGTGAGACGAGAAGGGGTGGAGGGTAGATGATAAATTCCACTGGAGGGACAAATAGGTAATGGTTCATTTCATTCAAAGTCGGGGAAAGCATTGTCTTCGTCAAGGGAGATTAGAAGGTCCATCGTACAAAGGAGAGCTCTTTGTAAGGGTCCATTTCTTAAGGGAGAATAATGGGAGAGTACATCTTCTAGGCATTGGCGGTTAGGGGCGTCAATGGGAAATTATTTTATTAATAGAAAAGTAATGTATTATTGGAACCATTCATTTATTGTTGACAAATGGAGGAATCATCCTATGGTGTTGTTCCCCTTTGGGTAACAATTGAACAGCCAAGCTCAGCGGAGACAGCTGAGACCAATAGAAATGTCCATCCTAGAAGGTGGTGGAGCTTGTTGCATAGTTCTGTTTTTACTCAGAGAGAGATCTAATTAGGTTAGGTGGCTTGTTTCTGTAGACAGGACAGAGGATAAGGCTCTATTCAGGGAAGAGCTTGAAAGAATTCATTCCTCTTTGGGACAAGGGGGTAGGGAGATCTCATTGTGGAAAGGGGTTTGCATATATTGTAAGAGCTCATCCCTCCAGGCAAGGTTGAAGAACGAAAACCAAAACCAAACTCATTGCGGTCAAGTGGACTCCAACTCATACCGACCCTATAGGACAAAGTAGAATTGCCCCATAGAGTTTCCAAGGACAGCCTGGCGGATTTCAACTGCCAACCTTTCGATTAGTAGCCCATAGCACTTAACCACAATGCCACCAAGGTTTCCGGTTGAAGAACAACAACAACAACAACAAAAAACCCAACCAAACAAACAAACCAAACCCGTTGCTGTGAGTCGAAGAACAGGAGGGTTTATTTAGGGAAGGTGATCAAATTGGAAGGATCCATTCCACCAGGTGGAGTATAGGAGAGCCTGTTGTGGGAAGAGGCGGAAACGTTGGCAACACCCATTCCTTGGGGTGGAGTTAATGAGAAATTTCTTTGTGAGGAGATTTCAATTGAAGTGTCCATTCCCTGGGGGCAGGAATAATAGATGAATCTATCATAGAAGGAATTTCTTTGGACCTGTAATGTGAGAGTTCACTGTAGGTGCTGTGTAAGCATCCCTTCCTGGGCTAAGAAACAGGAAAGCCCATTGTAGAAAGAGGGCTCGCGTACTTTGGATAATTCCATTCCTTCCAAAAGATGAAAAACAGGAGATTCTACTTTAAGCAGGTGGTCAGATTGGAAGCATCCGTTTTTCTAGAGGAGTAGATGAGTGAATCCATTGTAGAAAGGGGTCTCTTTGGAAATATCCATTCATGGAGTGGGGGTAATGGAAGAATTCAGTGTAGGAAGGAGATTCTTGTTTATCAGGATGGCTATTCTCTCAGACATGGATGGAGAACGGAAGGGTCCTTTTTAGCAAGGGTGTCAGACTTCCATTTTTATATATACCCACTCACTTATCAGCATGGCTAGGTTCCAAAGGCCAGGTTGTTATGCGAAAATTGGTGCTATGTGAAAGTGGAGGATGACCACATCAGATCACAAAAATATTATGTGGGACACATAATGTCCCTCTGGACCAGAGAGGCATAAAATGTAGGTAGGCACTGTATGTCCTACTGGTCATGAAAGGATTGCTGCCAGATGTATGTCATTAACGGTCAAGATAGTAGATTTTTTACTATTGTAAATGTCAGATAAGGAGATAGTCAATAAGTAAGGAGTAGGTGTAACGGGGATGGTGAGTCCATGTTTATGAAGGGGACTTCTGGAATGCATGTCTTCATTTGATGGGTGAAATGGGACACTCCACTGTAAGAAAGTCTCTGAAAATGTCTATAAGGTAGGGCTACTAGGAGAGCCCACTATATGAAGACAATCTTCTTCGAGATGTCCATTCTCAGGATGGGAGTACTGACAACATCCATTGATGAAAGGGGGGAGTATCTTGGGAAGCCTCTATCTTGGCAGTAGGGGTAATAGTTGAGTCCATGGTAGGAATATGTGTCTCTGAATGTGAGTTCAGTATGTGGTGGGAAAAAATGAGAGTCGATTGTAGAAAGGGGATCTCCATGAATTGGAGTGTAAATAATGGAAGAAGGCTTTGTTCAATGCAGGGGGTCATCTCCTTAAGGGTATCCGTTCCTTGCACTGGGAATATTGACAGAGACCATTATTGGAAGGAGAAATGCCTTTGGAAGACTCTATCATGGGGGTTGGATAGTGGGTAAGTTCATTGTAGGAAAAGCATCTTTTTAGAAGCAAACCCATCATGGGGTAGGGTAATGGGGAACTTCATTGGAGAAAGAAGATCTCCTTGGAAAGGTCTGTTCTTTGAGGGGGTGGTGATGAGAGAATCCATTTTAGGAGTGGGGGTGTCATTGGAAGCACCCATTTTTTGGGCTGGATGTTATGGGAGTGTCCACGGTGGAAAGGGGTTGTGTTTGAAGAGTACATTCAGGTAGTGAAAAGATAGAAGAGTCCATTTTAGGAAGGAGATCTCTTTGGAAGCGTCCACTTTTTGAGGGGGGGAAATAGTAGAATCCATGTCAGAAAAGAGGTCTCCATGTAAGTGTCCAGTCTTTGGGATGGGTGTAATGGGTAGTCCACTATGGAAAGCGAGTGCCTTCAAAGAGTCCTCTCATGGGAGGTGGGGATGACTGGAGAGTCCATTGGGATCCAAGACGATCTCCCTAGAAGTGTTCGTGTATAGGACATGGGGGCTGGGATAGTCAGTTGTGGAAAAGGGATCTCTTTGGAGGCAGCCATTCCTGGCGGAGGGGCGTCCTAAGTGCATCTTCACTCTGTTTTCAGGACTTCGTGGTGTACGTGATGACACGAGAGCAGCACGTGTTTGGCCGGGGTGGTAACTCATCGGCCCGCGGCGGGTCCCCGGCGCCATATGTGGACACCTTCCTTACCGCCCCGGACATCTTGCCTCGTCACTGCACTGTGCGCTCGGGCCCTGAGCCACCGGCCTTGGTGCGCCCATCCCGGGGCGCCCCGGTCACGCACAACGGATGCCTCCTCCTGCGGGAGGCCGAGCTGCACCCAGGTGACCTGCTAGGGCTGGGCGAGCACTTCCTGTTCATGTACAAGGATCCCCGCGCTGGGAGCTCCGGGCCCGCGCGGCCGCCCTGGCTGCCCGCGCGCCCCGGGGCTGCGCCGCCCGGCCCAGGCTGGGCCTTCTCATGTCGCTTGTGCGGTCGCGGCCTGCAGGAGCGCGGCGAGGCGCTGGCGGCCTACCTGGACGGCCGCGAGCCCGTGCTGCGCTTCCGGCCGCGCGAGGAGGAGGCGCTGCTGGGGGAGATCGTGCGCGCCGCGGCCGCCGGCGCCGCGGACCTGCCACCGCTCGGGCCTGGCACGCTGCTGGCTCTGTGCGTGCAACATTCGGCCCGCGAGCTGGAGCTGGGCCACCTGCCGCGCCTGCTGGGCCGTCTGGCCCGTCTCATCAAGGAGGCCGTCTGGGTGAGCGCTCCCAACCGCAGCCCAGCCCCACCTGCACCCCAAGTCCTTTCCTGGCCTCCGTTCCCCCACCTTCAGCCCGTATTTCTTAGCTGGGCGGGAGGAAACTATCTCTCCCAAGATGACTTGGGAGGGCCCATGGGATGCTAGGCGTTGAGGATTCATCTACTATGTTCGAAGATAGGGGAAGACCTACCTTGAGAGGTGTAGCATAATAGAAGGAACCATTCTGGGTTTGAGCGGTAGAGTCCATTTTGTGGGGAGAGTGAAAAAGGTCCTTCTGGAAAAACCCGTAAGCCTCTTTCCCCTCCTCTGATTCCCACCTCATCTTGATTCTGACCTTCCTGTTCCACAGGAAAAGATTAAGGAAATTGGAGACCGTCAACCAGAGAAGTAAGAGAAATTCTGGGTAGAAAGGTGGGGAGGGAGATAGGGGTTATGGATTTGCATTCAATTCTGGGTTCACTCCATGCTTCTAATAGTGCAAGCCTTCATTCTCCACTGAAATTCAGCTTTTCCAGCAGTAAATTGGGGGTTGGTCTTACAGTGGTTAGCTAGCAGCTATTGCTGCTAACCAAAAGGTTGGCAGTTGGAGTCCACCAGCCACTCTGTTCTACTCTGTCCTATAGGGTCGCTGTGAGTTGCAATCAACTCTACGGTGGTGGATTTGGTTTGGTTTTTTTGGTCTTAGTCACCAACTTAAACCCAGATCTTGGGGTTTGGACACTGCAGTGGGAGTTGGTCAGAGACCACAGTTACTTTTCTCCTTCCCCAGCCACCCTGAGGGGGTCCCTGAGGTGCCCCTGACACCCGAGGCTGTGTCCGTGGAGCTGCGGCCACTCATGTTGTGGATGGCCAACACCACGGAGCTGCTGAGCTTTGTGCAGGAGAAGGTGCTGGAGATGGAGAAGGAGGCTGACCAGGAGGGTGAGCCCTAACCCAGGGCCAGGCCCTACCAGGCCCCCTGCCACACCCCTCACCTGGAGACCTGGGCTCCTGCCTGTCAGTCCCTGGTTCTCCCTCTCACTCCCGGCCCTGTACTCAGACCCACAGCTCTGCAATGATTTGGAATTATGTGACGAGGCCATGGCCCTCCTGGATGAAGTCATCATGTGTACCTTCCAGCAGTCTGTCTACTACCTCACCAAGGTTGGCCTTACCCCTTGCTTCCTGTTTAGCATAACATCACATCACTTCCTGTTTGAACTATATCGTGTTGCTCTGATGTCACTTCCTATTTGTACAACACTTCCTGCTTCTATGACATCACTTCCCATTTCACCCCAGCACTTTGCTATTCTGACCTCACTTCCTGTTTGAGCTTACTTCTGGTTTCTTTTCCTGTCTCTGTAACCATTACCTCTCGCCAGGTTGACCTCACTACCTGGTTATACCACCATTACCAATTTCTTAAGCTTCCATTTTCTCAGTCCACTTTCATTCACTGATAAGTTATAAATATTGATCAAATGCCTATGGTGTGCCAGGTGCTGTCTTTTCAACTAAAGTTTTTCTTTAATCAGGCCTCACTTCCTGTATTTGCTGACCTCAGTTCAGACAGCTCTTACTTCACTTTCGTTTCTGAGCCATGGACTTTTTTCTATCTGGAGCATCCTTCCTTTAAGACCTGCTTCCCGCCTCAGCTTCCCACCACCATCCTTGACCATCACCCTTGACCATAATATTGCTTCTTGGAATTCTCAGGATTTCTAGCTTATGATGGGCCTGATTCTGTGAAATTAAAGGGGATCTTTTGGAACAGACAGTCTCTCAGTGCCTCTAGCAGCCCTGATTTGTGAAGCCCTCTCCTCCAAGGCCTCGCTTGCTGTGCATTCTTGCCAAGTGAGGTTTTATTTCTTCTCTGGCTCTGACCTCATTTCCTGTCCTTGATCTGATCTCACTTTCCACTGGCTGACTGCCACCCCACTCCCACTCCCACTTCCTGATCACCATTATTCTTCTTTCCTTTGGGAATTCTGGATAAGTAATTTGACTGAAGAGGGCCTCTTTGTCAAGTATCCTTTGTCCTCCTTGAGTTGCCTCTGTGGAAAACTACAAGTCCCACAATGCACCAGAAGTGGTTTTAAAATACCCAAGAAACTTCTGGAAAGCCTTCCTCAAGACTTGAGGCATCTCAGACCTGATAAATGCTAGAAACCCATCTAGAAAGTAGAGATTTGCTCACGGAGAACCTTAGGGCATTGGAGGTAGAATGAACTACAACTCCCAGAAGCCTATTATCTTTATGCTGTATTGCCCTGAAGCTTCCTGGGAATAGTCCAATCATTTGTTCTCAACTCTGTATCTCCTCAGACTCTGTATTCAACCTTACCTGCTCTCCTGGACAGTAACCCCTTCACAGCTGGAGCAGAGCTCCCAGGGCCTGGTGCCGAACTGGCAGCCATGCCTCCAGGGCTGAGACCTACCCTCGGCGTATTCCAGGCAGCCTTAGAACTGACCAGCCAGTGCGAGCTGCACCCGGACCTCGTGTCTCAGACTTTTGGCTACTTGTTCTTCTTCTCCAATGCATCCCTTCTCAACTCGCTGATGGAACGAGGTGAGGGCTGGGCTGAGAGAGGGTAAGAAGGCAGAGACAGGAGCCACCAAGACCCATGTCAAGTCAGACACACCACAGGCTCAGGCCTCACCTTCTGGGACTCAGGAGAGCAGACTCAGGTTCCCAAACCAACGGACAAGAAGGGCCTGGATGGCAGGAGTGCAGAGTCCATGTACCCATTGCCCCTCATACACTTCCCCCCACAGGTCAAGGCCGACCTTTTTATCAGTGGTCCCGAGCTGTCCAGATCCGAACCAACCTGGACCTTGTCCTGGACTGGCTGCAGGGGGCCGGGCTGGGTGACATTGCCACTGAGTTCTTCCGGAAACTCTCCATGGCTGTGAACTTGCTCTGCGTGCCTCGCACCTCCCTGCTCAAGGTGACTCCCAATCAACTCTACTTGACCCCTGACTTCTGATACTCCAGCCCCACCCAACCACCCTTTGTATTCAGCTTGCCGTTGGACCTCCCCTTGGACCCCATATTGTCCCTGGCTCCAGCTCAGACACTAGACTTGGTAGCTAGAAGGAAGCCAGCACCAACAATGTCCAAACTTGGCTGCATCTGAATCCCAGTGGGACTTACTAAACATAGTTTCCAGAGCCCCTCCCTCACACATGCTGATTCAAGGAGTCTGGCATGAGACCAAGAAATGTGGTGGTTCAAACATTGGTTGAACATAAACTACATGTCAGGCACTGTGTTTAGCACTTTTTGTTGAATGCTGATAAAGTCCTGTAATGTATGTTGTTGACAGACAATTTTTCAGATGAGGAAAAAAAAAATCAAGTAGGTCTCTTGATTTTATTTACTTATTCTTATTTATCCAACTTGTACAGAGTATTGAATAAGCTCCAGGCAGTATTCTAAGTCTTTTATAATCTTGCCATACTGAATCCTTCATAATAACCCTATTAGGTAGTTCCTCTTATTCTCCCCCAATTTACAGGTGAGGAAACTGAGGAGAGTGACTTGCCAGAAGATAGTAAGTAGCCAGGCTGGGATTTTTTAACCTAGGCAGTCCAGAGTCTCTTCTTTTAACTATACTGATGATTCTGATTCCAGCTAGGTTTGATATGGAGATGTTCAAATAGATTCAAAAAGCAGCTGCATAGAATAAAGAATCCCCACGTACACATCATTCAGTAATATAAACCAACAGCCAATCTTGTTTCTTCTATGCCCCCATCCACTCTGTGTCCTCTTTTATTCTGAAACATATCACTTTTTTTTTTTTCCTTTTTAATTGCTTAGAGTACCTCTTCACCATCCCTTCAGTGACAACCAGGCCTCACAGCACCCAGAAGACACTGCACAGACTGTACTATCTACCCCCACATCCACCCCCTTTATGGAGGGACTTCCATTTAGGATTTCCCAGCCATCCCATAATGACCTTAGACTTTTCACCTGGTCTTCCCACCAGGCTTCATGGAGCAGCCTACGAACCGACCATCCCACCCTGACCCCTGCTCAGCTCCATCACCTGCTCAGCCACTACCAGCTGGGTCCTGGCCGTGGGCCACCACCCGCCTGGGACCCTCCCACTGCAGAGCGAGACGCTGTGGACACAGGTGAGGAGAAATGGGGATACAAGCATTGGGGCTATCAGCTTCCTTCCTCAGGCCCCAGGAGTCCATATCCCCAGTTCCCTTCTGATGCACGATTCTGGACTCCTGGTGTCTTCCTCCCCCAGGACCGAAGTGTGTGAACCCCAACTCCCTTTTTCCCCAGGATCCAGGTGGTCCAGTCTCCAGCTCCCTCTTTTTTTAATTGTACTTTAGGTGAAGGTTTACAGAACAAATAGTTTCTTATTAAACAGTCAGTACACATATTGTTTTATGACATTGGTTAACAACCCCATGACATGTCAACCCTCTCCCTTCTCGACCTTTTTTTTTTTTTTTTTTTGGTGAAAATATACATAGCCAAAGATAAATCATTTCAAAAATTTCTACATGCACAATTCAGTGACACTGATTATGTTCTTCCAGTTGTGCTGCTCTTCTCACTTTAGATGAAGGTTTACAGAACAAAACAGTTTCTCATTAAACAGTTAGTACACGTTGCCCTATGACAATGGTTTACAACCCCACTACATGTCAACACTGTCCTTACTCAAACTTGAGTTCCCTATCACCAGCTTTCCTGTCTCCTTCTGCCCTCCAGTCCTTGTCCATGGACTGCTCTGCCTCATTAGTCCCATTTAGTTTTATGGGGCTGTCCAATCCCCGGCTGAACAGTGAACCTCAGAAGTGACTTCACCACCGTCCAGCTCCCTCTTTTTGTCCTAAAGATTCAGGCCCATAACCTCTTCCTCCCACACACACATCCTCCCTCCCCACGTAGGAGTCCAGACCCAGACCCTCCATTCTCAGAAATCCCTGAGTTCCCAGTCATTCCTTCCTCACAGACTTAGGAACCCAAACACAACGCCCATTTGTTTCCCAGGTAACGGTGGCCTTCCATTGTCTCTACTACAACTCCCATCATGCTCGGGGGCTCTGAGAGTCGCGTTTGAGTAGACTCTGCGCCAGGATTTGGGGGGTGGAAGTTTTCTCTTCGTTGGGGCTTGAGGCAGCCTGGCTCAAGCCTGACACAGCCGCCTCACGCCCATTTTCAGAATTTAACCCCGTCCTCTTCGGTCTCACAGGGGACATCTTCGAAAGCTTCTCCTCCCACCCACCCCTCATCCTGCCCCTGGGCAGTTCGCGCCTGCGTCTCACGGGCCCGGTGACAGACGACGCCCTGCACCGTGAACTGCGCAGGCTCCGCCGCCTCCTCTGGGACCTTGAGCAGCAGGAGCTGCCGGCCAATCACCGCCACGGACCTCCCGTAGCCACGCCTCCATGAAGACCAGTAGCAAACGAGCGCGGGAATCTTGAAAATTCATCGGCTCCTACTCAGTGGAGCCCTCTGAGGGCAGAGCTTTCTGGGAGTTGTAGTTCTTCCTCCCCGCTTGGAATGCTGGGAGTTTGAGTTGTCGGGTAGCCGAGGATGGGACGGTGGGAATATGGTTTTGGGATGTGAGTGCAAAAGAGCAATAAAGGTATCTGTGGCATTGGCAACGCCTCGCTTGTTAAGACTCAGGGGCGCTGCTGCTGATTTTCTGCAGAATAGCTTATCAGGGTCCTTGCCTGGAACGCTGGACCCCTGCCAGGTCCAAGGAGATATTTATAGCCATGGCCTCGGCTTGCCCTCCTGCTTGTAATCCGACTCAGGGGCATTGGAGCCTCCCACACACCTCAGAACGGAGCCCTAAGCTTGCTCTGCCAAGTATCAGTCCCTCAGTCCTGCCGTTGGCAACTAGCCCTATCTCCCTTCAACCTCCAAAATCCATTCTCCAGCCCCCTCCGCCCTCAGATCCAAGAGTCCAGGCCCCCAGGCCCCTCCTGACCTTTTCTGTCCTGTATCCAGCCCTCTCCCTGGTGATATCATTTATGCCCTCTTCTGCCTGTCGGGCACACGGCGGATCTCAACAACTCTTGTCCCTGTTACAAGCACCCTTCTATCAAACCCAGGAGTCTAGGCCCCCGGCCCCTTCCTTCCTCGTACTCAGGAATAGTCTCCCAGCCCCTCTTCCCTCAGACCCCGGAGTCCAGCCCCCAGACCTTCCTCCTTCAGATCCAGGAGTCCGGGTTTCCAGTTTGAACTTTTCACTCCCCTGAACCCGATTCTGGCTGCTGCGTCAGGGAAAAAGCAGGCGACAGGTGGCACCTGCCGGCCGGGCCGGGACGCGACCACCTGCCGCTGCTGCTCACCCCGCGCCCCTCTGCAGGCACCTGCTTCTGTCAGTCCGCAAGCTGCCGGGCCCGACCCCGCAGCCTCGGGTCGCACAGGAGGAGCGAGAAGGGGAACCCCAGCGTCCGCCCCGCCCCAGGTCCGCCCCGCGCTGCCCCCGCCCCTCCTCGGGTTCCCAGGCGGGGCTCCGGGGCGTCCGAACCGCCCCTGAAAGGGGGGGTGGTCCCAGGCTAGGGGGACGGAGCCTGCGGCCTTCAGCCCCAGACCGAGGGACCCAACACGCCCCACAGCACAGCTGCGCCGAACCTACCTGGTGAGAAGCCCCGGGGGTGCAGGGGGGAGACACTGTTTTGTCACCTCCCTGGTCTCATTCCCTTGCCCACAGACCTTGATGGCTGAGACCCCACCCACTCCCTTCTGAGACGCAGGTGCCAAAGACCCTTCAACTACCCTCGGACCTGTCGGGACCCCTTCCCCCTCTAGACCAAGGATCTTAAATTCTAGTCCCTCGGAATCCCGGCCCTTAGCCCCTTCTCCTTCACAATTCAGGAGTCGAGGCTCCGGCCCCCTCCTCCCCTTTCATAGACCCAGGAGTCCTGGGCCCCAGCCCCCTCCTCCCTCAGACCCAGGAAACCTGGCCCCCAGTTCCCTCTCCCTTCAGACTTAGGAGTCCAGGTTCCAGTCCCCTCCTGTTCCCCCAAACCCAAGAGTCGTGACCCCTAGCCCCCTCCTCCCTCAGACCCAGGAATCCTGTCTCCCAGCCCCCTCCTCCTTCAGACCCAGGAGTCCAGGTTCCAGTCCCCTCCTGCTCCCCCAAACCCAAGAGTCGTGGCCCGCATCCCCCTCTCCCCTCAGACCCAGGAATCCTGTCTCCCAGCCCCCTCCTCCTTTAGACCCAAGATCCTGTCCCCCTGGCCTCTCCCTCCCTCAGACCCAGGAGTCCTGACCCCCCCAGCGTCCTCCCTCAGACCCAGAAGTCCAGGCCCTCCGATCTCAGCACCTCCTCTCCCGGGATCCAGCTGTTATAGCCTGAAGGAAGTCTCTCCCATTCTGACCTCCCTCGGTTCCTCTCCCTGTAAGTTCACACACAAGGACAGCCTCTGACCTCCACTCTGGCCCTGCACCCCGTGGGGGCTCTGACTTCCCTCCAGTCCAGGTCCCCATCCCGGCCTTGGCAATGACCCTGGCGGCTTCCTCCCAGCGCTCCCAAATCATTCGCTCCAAGTTCCGTTCTGGTGAGAGGCTTCTCCGTGCACGTGGGGAGTGGGTCCTGGGAGTGTGCAGGGTGAGGGGAGGAGGGGGGAGAGTAGGCCACGAGGGAGACTGTGTGTTTTCTGTGCAAAAGGTCACTTGTGTATTAAGCAGCGAGGGGGCAGGTTGAGGTGGGTGAATGGCTGGAATAATGCTTATATGAGCGGTGGGGAGTGGGCTGCTGGGGGTGGGTGTGCAGAAGGGCTTACACTAACGTGTGCAAAGCAGTGGAGTGTGCAGATTGTGGACTTCCTTCTGAGTGAGGGGGACAATGAGCTACCAGAACTTGCCAAGTGCCAAAGGCCAAGGACGGGCAGAAAGAGTGCAAGTGGGTTCCTAGAAGTAGCACCAGAAGCCAGTTCCTGAGTGTGCTTCTGTGGTTGGGTGGGTGCAAAGACTCCAGTAAGCAGAGAGCAAGGAATGTGCCAGAGGGTGCATGTGTACGGAGAAGAGCAGAAATGTGAAAAGGGAGATCCTTGGTCCAAAATGGGGGCGCATCCTGAGTATGCAAATAGTGCATGAAGGTGGCAGGACGGGTACTGAGACGAGTGAGCCGAGGATGAAGACGGTGCAAAAGGGCCCAAGTGCACAAAAGCAGCGTGTGTGCAAACCTTGAGCTCAGGGAGATGTGTGTTTATAGGGTGGGTGTGCAAAGGGGGTGAGTTTGGCAAGGGCCAGAGGTAGTGCAGATGGGAGCAGGCATGTGCAAAGCAGGGTGCACACATGAAAGGAGGCAGGGTGCAAATGGGCCAGGCTGCCAAGATGGCGGTTGTGCCTGGGGTGGGGTGGGCACAGGCTCTCGAAGCAGGCAGGTGGAGCCGGGGGCAGGGCAGACTCCTGCTGGAACACTGGCTGGCTCCTAGCCCCAGAACGGCTCTGGGCTCTGGCCCTCGGCGCTTTGCTGGCAGGAGCAGGCGGGAGGCCCGGGAAAGGGAGCAGGCTGCCCGCCCACCCGCCTGCACCGGGTGTGTAAGGGGGCTGGGCACGCGTGGCCCGCCAACAACTGCAGCTCCAGCCCGCCTGCTAGGCCAGGCTCCTGGACACTCCCTTCCCGCCTTCCCCCTCCCACTTCCCTCTTCCCTCCACAGTCCTCCAGCTGCGGATCCACAGACGCTATCAGGACCCGAGTAAGTGTGGGCCCCCAAAGGGAGGGCATGGTGACCCCACTCCCCCAGGGGTCCCTGGAGTGCGGCCGGCCGCCAGATACCTTGAGCTGGTTCCTGTGCCTCCATCCCCCACTGCCCTGGATACACAGAAATCCAATCCTGTCCTTTGCCAAGGACCCAGGAGTCCAGGTCCCTGCTATCCCATCCCATAGAAGCCCTGCTTCCTGCTCTTCAGCTTCCCCACCCCAAGGGGATGCATGAATCCAGATCCTGTTTCTTGGAACTCCACACTTGGCACATATAAGCAGTGCAGTTTCTACCTCTCCTAAGAACTAGGACTCCAGGCCCCACCCCCGGCCCTGCAAAAATCCCAGAAATCTGTGATCCTCGGCTCCCACACCCCTTGGTAACCAAAGACATGATTTCAGCCTTTCTTGAGAATGTAGAAGTCTGGGTCCCGGCCCCTCCGCCCTCTGATCCAGGAGTGCCCGCACCCAGCTCCTCACTTGTTGGAGACTCTGGGTTTTGCATTCTGGGCCTGCCTTCCTGCACCGGGGGTCCCGGGGCCTCCAGAGCCAGCCTTTCTGCAGAGCCCTGCTCCTCCCTGCCTGGCTCTCTGCCTGCAGGCCTCTCAGGATCCTTCACCTTCTCTCCAGTCTCAGATCCAGATCCGTGGATCTCAGCCTCAGGCCCAGCAGCTCTGGCCCCGGCCGCAGTCTCTACCTCGGGCCCCACCCCTTTCCTCTTCAGCCCTGGGGTCCTGCTCCCTGAGCCAGAATACTGCCTGTGGAGGTCTCCGAAGAAGGTGAGTCTCAAGATCGGAGTAAGGGTAAGTCCTCCTGAGGGTCTAGCCTTGCTCTTCCTTGCTGCTAATGATACTCTTTTTGCCCCTCTCTGGTCTTCCCAAATGGACCCCATACTTTGCATGAGGCTCTGGGGCAGGAAGGTGGGAGCAGAGCTGAAGAAAATAACATCAACATCTTACCTGCTTTTACAGGAGTCTCCTAAGATCGCCCAGCGTTGGAGTCACCCCAAGCCCAAAGGGAACTTGACCTACCATCAATACATGCCCCCAGAACCAAGACAGGGGTCCAGGGGAGACCCCCAGGCCGAGGGGACAGCTCTGGGACCCCCTGGGCCACCTCTGCGGGAAGGGACAAACTCACAGCAACCACATCCTAGGTATGGTCCCCTCTTTCTGTTCCCCCAAGACCCAGAAGTTCAAGCCTCCACCATCCTCCTCCCTCAAACCTAGAGTCCCAGACCAGGGCCTGGAGTCCCAGCCCCCATCTCCTTCATCAGGACGCAAGAGTCTGGGACCACAGCCCCATCCTTCCCCAGGATCCCAAAGTCCAGGCCCCCAGCTCCAGGAACCCAAGAGTCAAGACTCCCAGCCTCCCTCTCCAGGTCCCAAGAGTCTGAGCTCCCAGTTCCTCCTCTCCCAGGCACCGAAATCTCCCGTGTTTGCTCCTTGAATCTTTGCTTTCCTGAATCTTGTTGAGCCTCTGTTCTTAAGGACCCCAGACCACCTTTGCTCCCTCTGTCCCTTCTAACCTTTGTTCCCCCTCAGGACTACTGCCAGGATGAAGTCCACTCCCTCCCCACCAGGAGCCCCCAGCCCATCGCCTCCGCCCCACAAGTTGGAACTTCAGACCCTTAAACTGGAGGAGCTGACGGTGAGTTTGGGGAGTAACCTCCCAGGCGGTCCTCTCCCTCGGCGGAGCCCAGAAGTCTAGCCCTGCAGATTTTGCCCTATCGGAAACCCGAGAGTCCAGGTCCCCCAGTTCCATCCCTTTCAGGGTCCCAGGAGTGGGCTTCCAAATGTCAGGGTCCCGCTGCCCACTGCGCCCGGGAGCCCGCCCTGCACGGCCTCTCCCCGCTCCCCACTCCAGGTCTCAGAGCTTCGACAGCAGCTGCGCCTACGGGGCCTCCCGGTGTCGGGGACCAAGTCGATGCTCCTGGAGCGCATGCGCGGTGGCGCTCCGCCCCGCGAGCGGCCGAAGCCGCGGCGCGAGGATAGTCCCGCCGGGGCTCCCTGGCCGCGTCTCAGGCCCAAGGCCTTAGGAGCCGCCCGGCGACAGGGCTCGGTGAGGGCGGGGCCTGGGGGCGGGGCTATACGCGTGTAGACCAATGAGGAGAATACATAGTAGGATGGGGCGGATAGTCGGAAAACGAGTACCAATGAAGTGTCGGGAGTGCAGCCTAGAGGCGGGAAGCCGTGGAAGCAAGGGGCGTGGTTTAGGGCGAAGGGGGCGGATACTAAGGAAAGCTAAGCCAATGAAAGGATAGGGGGCGAGGCCAAAGGCGGGTCAATGAAAGATGGGCTGGATGTAGGGCGGAGCCACAGATCTCAGTGGGTGGGGTTGTGCACAGTGGGCGTGGCTTGTAAGAACTAACTCTTCGCGGATCTAGCTCAAGTCCGGTGCAGCGGCTGATGATCGGCCGCATCTTCCGCGAGCCTCTGACACCCTCGTGGCGGCTTCGGCTCCGGCTCCGGCTCCAGCGCTGACCCCTTCGTCAGCACCGATGTCCGCGGCCCTCACTCTGGAGGAGGAGCTGCAGGAAGCGATCCGGAGGGCGCAGGTGAGAGGAAGTGGACCGAGGCGGGGCTCGGGGTCTCTGGTCGGGCTCGGGGTCGCAGTCCCGGGTTCACGCCTCTTCTGCCCTTCCGCAGCTGCTTCCGAACCGGGGCATCGATGACATCCTGGAGGATCCAGTGGAGCCTGAGGGTAAGAGCCAGACTCCTAGATATGGGGGAGAAAAGGGCTGGGGGCCCGGACTACTGGGTCCTCGTGGAGAAGGGGGCTGAGGTTCTGGATTCCAGGTCCAAGGGAGGAGAGGACTGAGGGCTGGACTTCCGGGTCCGAGGGAGGAGGGGCCCGGACTCCAGGGTCTGAGGGAGGAGGGGGCTGAGATTCTGGACTCCAGGTCCAAGGGAGAAGTAGGCTGGGGGCCTAATCCCTGCTCTCCTCAGCTCACCCTCCGTTCCTTCCCCCGTAGACCCGCTGCCCCCCATCCCCCTGGACTTCCCCGGCTCCTTCGACGTGCTGTCCCCCTCCCCGGACTCTGAAGGTCTCTCATCTGTCTTCTCTTCCTCACTACCCTCCCCCACGAACTCCCCTTCCCCTGCTCCCAGGGGCCCCATGGACTCCTTGGACTGGCTGGAGGCCCTGAGTGGGGGTCCCCCGCTCGGCTGTGGGCCCCCAGCCCCCAGCATCTTCTCTGCCGACTTCTCTGACTCCAGCAGCACCCGGCTGTGGGACCTACTGGAGGATCCATGGTGATGGAATCCGGGTTTCTAGAGACCCAGAGCTGGTGGGGGTAGGGAGGTCATGAAGGAGAGGCTCCTTCAGGGAGGGTTATGGAGCAACCAGCACAGCCCCTCCCACCACAAACACAGGATCAGAGACAATCCCCCTTCACCACCTGACCCCCTAAAGGATGCTGATTTACCAGCTGACTGACCTTTGCCTGCCTGACCTCCATATGATCCCTCTCATAGATGTGTGGTTGGGGGTTCATTGGCTGCTGACCAGGGCAAACAAGCTGCTTGCTGCTTCCTTCAGAAACCTCATGGATGTTTTCATTACCGTCTTCCTTCCCCTACTCTCTGACTACATGGCTGCCTGTTATTTGGGGATCTGAAAGGGGGTCCCTGCTTTTTGGATGCAGGAGAGGGGCAGGGAAGAGTGGGGAGGGAGAATAAGTGAGCCAGACCCCTGGGTTTTCACTGTTGTCATTGTTAGGTGCAGTAGAGTCCATTCTGACTCATGGCGACCCCATGTGTGCAGAGTACATCTGTGCTCCATAGGGCTTTCAAAGCTGTAACCTTTCTTAAGCAGATCGCCAGGCCTGTCTTTCAAGGCACCTCTGTTGTTTTTTGTTGTCAAGTAGATAACTCATAGCGACCCTGTAGGACAGAGTAAACTGCCCCATAGGGTTTTCAAGGCTGTAAATCTTATGGAAGCAGACCGTCACATCTTTCTCCTGTGGAGCAGCTGGTGGATTCAAACTGCCAACCTTTTGGTTAGCAGCCAAGCACTTAACCACTGTGCCACCAGGGCTCCTTGAGGCATCTGTTAAAACTGACAACTTTTGGGTTAGTAGTGGAGTGCTTAACTGTTTGTACCACCGAGGGACTCCAGGTTTTCATTAGAGGTGAAAAAATCAGAAGCCTCGTGTCTGGGGTCAGATTCTCTTGGAAGCAGACCCTGAGACAAGATTTATGTGCCAGTGATTTATTAATGTTCCCAGTGTGGTGCAAATGGTTTGCACTTGACTAGTAACCTAATTGTTGGAGGATTGTACCCACTCAGTGGCACTGCAGAAGAAAGGCCTGGTGTTCCACTTCCATAAAAATTACAGCCAAGAAACTCCAATGGAGCATGGGGTCACCGTGAGTTGGAATCAGCTTAACAGCAATGGGTTTGGGTTTTTTTAAATTTTCTTCCTTCTGGAGAAACCAGTCAAGGAGTGGGGCAAACAGGACAGTGAAGGGGAAAAAGACAAGCAAGAGTGCAACTTTATGCGAAGTTCCAGCCTCAGCCTGATCCTGCAGGGAGCTCAGGAGCTTGAATTACAGGGAGCTGGGTCTTTGAATCTCCCCATTTTGGTTTATTATTGCCGAATAACAAACTATCTCTAAACTTTAGAGCCTTAAAGCAATATCTATGGTCTCTCACAAGTCCATGGGTGGACTGGGCTCAGCTGGGCAGTTCTTCAGCTCCATATGATGTTAGCTAGGGCTGTAATCATCTGGATGCCTGTAAAAATGGCATGGCGGCAGCATCTGACCTCTTCTAATTTCATGAGGGGGAAGGAGAATCCAGATCAATAGTCCAAGGCTGATTCCTATGAGATGGAGGTCAGACATACCTCCTCTCTGGTCTTTATTGGTTCTGACACCATCTCTCCCTCCCATGACACTCTATACTTCTCTGCTGGATTTGATAATTCATTGCAGTGGCCACACAGAACTCAGACGAGACTCAACGATTATGAGGTTTATTAGGAAAGTAAATGGTTATAGTTCAGGTTCAGGAATGCTCAGGATACAGTTCTTCGATCAGGACAGACTCTTCACAGCTATGCCCACAGGCAGGTCTCTCTCTGGCGCTTGGCCCCTTGGCCCCTTGACCCCTTGGCCTGGCCTCTGCCCTGCTCGGGCAAGTGTTACAAAGCTCTTTTAGCTCTGCTGATAAGTGCCCAGAGGCACCCCACCCAGGCAGTAAGCCTTGGCCCAAAGGCACTCAGCTCTAGCTCTGTGGGTTAGCAAACCTAGCTCCACCAAGTGCCAAAGGCACCCTACTCTGCCAGCAAACCTCCTGCCCAAAGGTACTCACTCCGTGAACTGGGATGCCCACTGCACCATCTCCTGCCTCTGCTGTTGCCGTTTTCTGCCACCACTTCTCACTGTCTTCATTATTGCAGCTCTTTCAGTCTCCTGGTTCCAGGAGCTTCTCAGCACAGGGATCTCGGGTTCAAAGGACGAGCTCCACTCCTGGCATTTCCTTTTTGGTGGTGGTGAGATCCTCTCCTCCCGCCTGTGGGTTGGCTTATTTTAAGCCTAGCAGGATGGCAAAACTTATCAATCCCTTCATTAGGGTTCCATATATCTTATTTGCATAGTCCCATTCAGTCATTGTGTATGAGTCACAAAGACTATGGCTAGAAGGGCCATATTAAATAATTCATTGCACCGAAATACCCAACTGCACACTGCCAAGATGGCGCAATCAGACATGTCTGGCACCTTGATGGGGATGGCTAGGAGACTGGGCTCAGCTGGGTTGCTGGGACATCTGGACCTATCGTGGTCTCAGCGTTGTCCTGCTACAGGTGGTCTCTCCAACAGGGTAGCTGGACTTCTTACATGGCGATCAGGGCTCCCAGCAGTGAGCATTTCAATGGAAGGAGGCAGAAGCTGCCAGTCTCTTAAAGACTAGGTCTGGAACTACCCTAATGTCACTTTCACCGTATTCCATTGGTTAATGCAAGTCAGACTACCTTAGATTGAATATGGAGGGGGACAACATGAGGGGAGTCCCTGGGTGGCACAAGCAATTAAGCGCTTGGCTACTAACCAAAGGGTTGGCGATTCGAGTCCACCCAGAGGTGCCTTGGAAGAAAGTCCCAGTGATCTGCTTCCCAAAGGTCACAGCCATCAAAAACCCTATGGAGTGCAATTCTACTCTGCACACATGGGGCCACCATGAGTCAGAATCAACTCAATGGAGATTTTTTTTTTAAATTGTTTCCAACCACTCGAGGGTGGGAATGCTGGGAGCATGGTTATTGGGGGACATACTTGGAGACTTGCCACTATACCATACCCTGTATTAGTTTTCTAGAGCTGCCATAACAAAGTGCCACCCACAGAGTGGCTTAAAACGACAGTAATTCTTTCACAGTTCTGGAGGCCAGAAGTCCAAGATCAAAGTGTTGATAACTCCATGCTCCTTCTGAAGCCTCTAGGGGAAGACCTGTCCTTCCTCTTCCAGTTGCTGATGGCTTTGGGTGTTCCTTGGAAGCACATTGTCACATCTTTCTCGCACGTAGCCACTGGTGGGTTTGAACTGCCGACCTTTTGGTTGGCAGCCAAGCATGTAACCATTGTGCCACCAGGGCTTCTTACTCTGGAGAAAGTATTGTAAAATCGAGGTCCATAAAATCTTTGCAAACATTGGCTTTTTCACCCAGATGTGTAATAGATTCGATCTACTCCTAAGATGTATTTTGGATTTCAGGAGGTGCCCACATAGAAAACTCTCAGAAAAATCCCGGTCCCCCCGCCCCAAATGTCATGGCTGTGTTCAATAGCAGTTAAATAAATCTTATTTTATTGATGCCTGTGAAATGTTTACAAGTGTATCCCCCAAGAGAGAAGGATGTTGTAAGATGTGTTCACTGCCCAATATGTAGCAAATGTGCCACAGATATTTACTGAAAGAATGAATGGAATCTCCTCAAGTTTGTTGAGCCATGCTGGCCGCTGAGGTCTCAGTTATAATCATCTCAGGCCTAGGAAGCTAGGGTTGCAGAGGGAGGGCATAGGGTCTTGGATGCTCCTAGTCAGTATCAGTATGTTGCTTCACAAATGGTTTGTGCTCTGCTACTTACTGAAAGGTTGGCGGTTAAAACCCAACATTTGGCAACAATGAAGAAAGGCCTGGTGATCTGCTTCCAAAAGTTTACAGCCATTGACAACTCTATGGAGCCCAGTTCTACTCTGAAACACGTGGGGTTTCCATGAGTCAGAATCGACTTGATGGCAATGGGCTTGGTTTTTCGGTTTCTGGGTAGACTAATTAGCAACATCATGATAAATGGAGAAAAGATTGAAGTTTTCAAGGATTTCATTTTACTTGGATCCACAATCAACACCCACGGAAGCAGCAGTCAAGAAATCAAAAGATGCATTGCATTGGACAAATCTGCTGCAAAAGACCTCTTTAAACTGTTGAAAAGCAAAGCTATCACCTTGAAGACTAAGGTACGCCTGATCCAAGCCATGGTGTTTTCGATCGCCTCATATGCATGCGAAAACTGGACAATGAATAAGGAAGACCGAAGAAGAATTGATGACTTTGTAACAAAGCTTATTAAGAAAATGTTCTGCATCCTATTTTGGTGAGTGGCGTCTGGGGTCTCAAAAGCTTGCAATTAGCCATCTAAGATGCATCAATTGGTCCCAACCACCTGGAGTAAAGGAGAATGAAGAACAGCAAAGACACAAGGAAAGTATTAGCCCAAGGGACAAAAAGGGCCACATAAACCAGAGACTTCACCAGCCTGAGACCAGAAGAACAAGATGGTGCCTGGCTACCACCAGTGACTGCCCTGACAGGGAACACAGCAGAGAGTCCTGGATGGAGCAGGAGGAAGGTGGGATGCAGAACTCAAATTCTAGTAAGAAGACCAGACTTAATGGTCTGACTGAGACTGAAGGAACCCCAGAAAGCATGGCCCCTGGATTCTCTATCAGCCCAGAACTAGAAGAATTTCAGAGGCCAACTTCAGACGGGAATTGGACTGCACTGTGGGATATACAGTGATACTTGGGAGGAGTGTGCCTCTTGGCTCGAGTAGATACAGGGGACTAAACGGGCAGCTTCTGTCCTGAGGTGAGATGGGAAGGCAGAGAGGGTTAGGAGCTGGTTGAACGGATATAGGGAATCAGTGGTGGAAAGGAGGAGTGTGCTGTCACAGTATGGGGAAAGCAATTAGGGTCACATACAATGTATGTATAAATTTCTGTATGGGAAAAAATAAAAAGATTTGATGCCTTTGAATTGTGGTGTTGGTGAAGAATACTGAATATACTATGGACTACAAGAAGAACGAACAAATCTGTCTTGGAAGAAGTACAGCCAGAATGCTCCTTAGAAGCGAGGATGGCAAGACTATGTCTCACATACTTTGGACACGTTATCAGCAGGAATCAGTCCCTGGAGAAGGACATCACGCTTGGTAAAGATGAAGGTCAGTGAAAAGGAGGAAGACCCTCCCTGAGATGGATTAATACAGTGGCTGCAAAAATGGGCTCAAGCATAACAACGATTGTTGAGGATGGCGCAGAACCAGGCAGTATTTCCTTCTGTTGTGCATAGGGTCACTATGAGTCAGAACCAACTTGATGGCACCTAACAACAACAACAACGGGTGGACTAATTAGAAAAAAGTAAGCCTTCTGGATGGACACAGTCCCAAGGACATGTGGCTTGATGAGTAGACCGTGAGCTTCATTTAACCTCCACTTGCTTCCTTGGCCAGGTACCTTTAGATAGTGAACAACCTACACAATAGTTTGGAGCATCCCTGTGTCTACCGTACAGCCTTTCTCCTTTTCTTCTAGTTTTCTTTCTGCTAGCCACCATGTCCTTCAGAGGAGGCTGAGCAACTCCCCAGTGCAGGGGATGAATATGTATTGGTCCAAGGCTAAGCCAATCCCAGTGGGCTCCTTGTCTTGCTGTATGCTGGGGCGGGGGGGGGGGGGGTCTCATGGTCATGTGACACAATTTTAGCCAATCAGATGTGAGGGGAAGTTGCTGAAGGGCTTAAGATAAGAATGAGCCTCTTTTCTGTCTCTCGTGGAAGTCATCATGTGGCAGCCATCTTGGGAGCTTGGGGGAAAAAGTCTAAGGGAAGATCCTGGCACAGCTAGAAGATGAATGGAACTTGGGGGCACTGATGACATAGCTGAGCTGCTGAATTAACTAACCCTGGACATGAACCACCTCTAGTCTTGTAGTATGACACCCATGAATATGTTGTTTAAATACTTTAGTTGGGACTTGTGTTACTTGCAGCCCAAAGCATCCTGATATAAGAGGGAAGTGTCCTGGCATATGTAACATTGTGTTCCTCAAGCCTTGGAATTGGCCTTGGGGGAGTCATAAGTCAGGAGGAGAGCGCCAAAGGCAGGCTAGTGTCAGTGCTTGAGTAGTGGGGATAAGTCTGCTGCAATCCCCACCCACCCTGGCAGGAAAGCTGCCGCTGGCTTAAAGACTTTGAGGAAGGGAGAGTTTGGGAGGGTGTAATTGGCCAGGTAGATGGTATCTCCACCTGCAAGGTAGGCGGCCCAGATCCCAAATGTCCCAATCGTCATGATGGTGTGGTTACACTGTGTAAGCAGCGCAAAGTCCTTGGCGGGGGAGCCCTCATTCCCATTGCCAGCAAATACCACATCACCACGGGAGGCATCGATGTTCTCCTGACACCATGCCATGCCGTTGCTGGTGACCACAAAGATGGGGGAGCTATAGCGTGCCCGGAACCAGTTTAGGGCCTGTTCTAGGTATTGCCGGTCAGCCACCACGCCTTTCCAAATATTTGGCATGACACGGACATAGTCCCCTCGGCGAACATGGACACCTACAAAGGTACTCGGCCGGCTGTTGTTCACCTGTAGGCCTCGCAGAAAAGTCTGGGCCTCCTCCTTTACGTGGTCATGCAGGGTGAACTCCCGGAGGATCTCGTCACGGAGATGGTGGTAGAAGGTCCAGGAGCAGGGGTAGCCGGTGAGGCGGACGTACTCCCATGGGATGTGGCGGTACTTCTCCTCCATCCAGTCGTTCAGGTAGTAGTTCCTCCATGGGATCTTGCTGGCCACGTTGTTATGCAGGACAGGGAGAGTGATCTTGAAGATGGGAGCTAGTGTGTTATGCATCTGGGCTGAAATGAAGGCAGGCCGTCCGTTCATCTTGGCCAGGGCATACAGGGTGGCGTACTCACCCATTTGGTTCCCCAGACGGCCTTGTACATTGACTGTCCATATACCCTTGGGCTTGGAGGTAGTGAGTCTCCCTGTCACCTGAGAGTAACTCTGGTATTCCATCTCTAACTCCGATGTTGGTTGAGTCTTCATTAGCCGCTGCTGAAGGTGAAATATGGTGGAAGCCACGAAGACAAAGAAGATGATTTGGGCCATGGAAAAGGAGAAATGCACTGGAGAGCTGACCATGGCTGTTAGGGAGGAAGAGAAGGAAATGTTAGCTTGGGAGATGGAGGCAGTCACCAGAGGCCTAGTGTGGTGCATGAATGTGGTTGTGCAGTTGTGTGTGCAAACGTGTGGGTGTATGTGAGTGTGGGTTTACTTTGTATGGGTATGTGTGGTGAAATGAGTTCCTTTATGTGGGCTTTGTTGCTTTTGTCCAGGTTGATTGCCATTTCTTGGGTAAACTGTAAGTAACTTGTGGTTTGATGCTTTTTGTCTGGCCCTGGGTTGCAGCTTGCCCTGTGATTGGTCAATATACTTATGCAAATGAAGTGACTGTGGCATACCAAGAGGGGCTTGGTCAATTCATGGCCCTGGTGGGAGGGCCAGGGCTTGAAATTGACAAGGAGATTGCCTATATGTGCACCCAACCCTGCAGGGGTTGGAGAAGGAAGAAAGAAGCAGGAAAGGAGAAAAAGCAAGAGAGTCAAGAAGAGAGAGAGAGGAGGCAAGGAGCTTCCTAAAAGAGCTATAACACAGGTCGAGTGCTATAACACCAAAGACAGCGACTGGACCGGAAGGGATCCTGTGGCAGAGCAGCAGTGACAGGCCCAGAAGGAGCCTTGCGGCAGAGTTGGTGGTGATAGCAGAAACCTGCTGTTAAGAATGTAGCTAAGATTCCAACAAGATTTTTAATGAGATGGAGAAACAAATGACCAACTTCGCGTGGAAAGCGAAGAGGCCCCGTATAAGTAAAGCATTACTGAAGAAGAAGAACAAAGTGGGAGGCCTCACACTACCTGATTTTAGAACCTACTATACCGCCCACAGTGGTCAAAACAGCCTGGTACTCGTACAACAACAGATACATAGACCAATGGAACAGAATTGAGAATCCAGATGTAAATTCATCCACCTATGAGCAGCTGACATTTGACAAAGGCCCAAATTCCATTAAATGGGGAAAGGACAGTCTCTTAACAACTGGTGCTGGCATAACTGGATATCCATCTGCAAAAAAATGAAGCAAGTGGAGTACTATGCAACGAGAAAGAACAATGAATCGGTGAACCATCTCATAACATGGATGAAATTGGAGGACATCATGCTGAGTGAAATAAGTCAATCACAAAAGGACAAATATTGTATGAGACCTCTATTGTAAAAACCCATGAAAATATTCACATGCAAAATGTAACAATCCTTGTTGGTTACCAGGGATGGGGGGGGGGGGATACTAAATAGGTAATAGGTAAGTGGTAACTTGGGTGAGAGATGAGATAGTACATAGTACAGCGGAAACTAACACAACCTGCACAAGGAAAGGTCATGAAGGCCCTATAGACACATCCAAACCCCCCGAGGGACTGAGTTGTTGGACGGAGGGCTCTGGGGACCATGATCTCGGGGAACATCTAGCTCAATTGGCATGACACTACTTATAAAGATAATGCTCTACATTCTACCTTGGTGAGTAGTGTCTGGGGTCTTAAAAGCCTATGAGCGGCCATCTAAGATACTCCACTGATCTCATCCCTTCGGGAACAAGGGAGAATGAAGAGAACACGATACAAGGAAAAGATTAGTCCGAAGGACTAATGGTCCACAGCTACCAAGGCCTCCACGGGACTGAGCCCAGTACAGCTGGATGGTGCCCGGCTACCACCAATGACTCCTTTGACCAGGATCACAACAGAGGGTTCTGGGCAGAGCTGGAGTAGGATGTAGAGCATAATTTTAACTCCCAAAAAAAAAAAAAAAAAGAAGACCAGATATACTGGCCTAAAGAATACTAGAGAAACCTCGAGAGTGTGGCCCCCAGACACCCTTTCAGCTCAGAGGGGAAGTTACCTTCAAGGTTCGATGTTAAGCCTGGGAATGGACACCCCAGTAAAACTAAATGGGACTAACGATGTACAGGAGTCCGGTGACAAGGGCCAGAAGGCAGAGGGAGAGTAGGAAACTGATGATAAGGAACACAAATTGAATAAGGACACTGTCGATGTATTGTGAGATTGTTGACCACTGCTATAGGGCAACATTTGTAGTAACTATTAAATGGGAGGCTGTTTTGTCCTGTAAGCCTTCATCTTGGGCGAGAATGGCAGCACAATTGGAAGAGCATAGTCAATATCACTTAAATGTGTAAGTAAAAAGTTTTGAAATGGTGTTTAAATAAAATAAAAATAAATAAATAAACAAACAAAGGAGACTAAAGAGGTACAATAATCCACTGACAAGGTCCAGAAGACAGAAGGGGACAAGGAAGCCCCCTGGTGATAGGGAACACAAGGTGGAGTAAGGATATTCTTGATGTGCTGTGAGATTGTTAACCATTGTCATAGGGCAACATGTGTAGTAACTGTTAAATGAAAAACTATTTTGTTCTGTAAGCCTTCATCTTAAGTGAGAATAACAGCACAGTTGGAAGAGCGTAGTCAATGTCACTGAACTGTGAATGTAGAAAATTTTGAAACGGTGTATCTTTGGCCATCTGTAATTTTCATCAAAAAAAAAGGTTGAGAATTTAGAGGCTTAATACGTTGTGGGGTTGTTAACCAATGTCAAAAAAAAACAACATGTGTACTACTATTTCATGAGAAACTATTTGCTCTGTAAGCTTTCACCTGAAGTACAATAAAATATATATTAAAAAAAAAAAAAATTTATCAGTATTAAAGTGAAATATTCAAAATTGAAAAAAAAAAAAAAAAAAAAATGAAGCAAGGCCCATACCTCACACCATGCACAAAAACTAACTCAAAATGGATCAAAGACCTAAATATAAAATCTAAAACAATAAAGATCATGGAAGAAAAAATAGGGACAATGCTAGGAGCCCTAATACATGGCATAAACAGAACAACTAACAATGCACAAACACCAGAAGAGAAACTAGATAACTGGGAGCTCCTAAAAATCAAACACATATGCTTATCAAAAGACTTCACCAAAAGAGTAAAAAGATAACCTACAGACTGGGAAAAGATTTTTGGCTAGGACATACCAGATCAGGCTCTTATTTCTAAAATCTATAAGATACTGCAAAACCTCAACCACAAAAAGACAAATAACCCAATTAAAAAATGGGCAAAAGATATGAACAGGTATTTCACCAAAGAAGACATTCAGGTGGCTAACAACACTTGAGGAAATGCTTATGATCATTAGCCGTTAGAGAAATGCAAATAAAAACTACAATGAGATAGCATCTCACACCAACAAGGCTAGCATTAATCTAAAAAACACAAAATAATAAATGCTGGAGAGGTTGTGGAGAGACTGGAACACTTATACACTGCTGGTGGGAATGTAAAATGGTACAACCACTTTGGAAATTGATTTGGTGCTTCCTTAAAAAGCTAGAAATGGAAGTGCCATATGATCCAGCTATCCTGCTCCTTGGAGTATATCCTAGAGAAATAAGAGCCGTCACATGAATAGATACACGCACACCCATGTTCACTTCAGTACTGTTCACAATAACAAAAAGATGGAGACAACCTAGGTGCCCATCAACAGACGAATGGCTAAACAAATTATGGTATATCCACACAATGGAATACTATGCAATGATAAAGAACTACGATAAATCTGCGAAACATCTCATAACATGGATGAATCTGGAAGGCATTATACTAAGTGAATTTAGTCAGTTGCAAAAGGACAAATACCATATGAGACCACAATTATAAGAACTCAAGAAAAGGTTTAAACACAGAAGAAAACATTCTATGATGGTTATGAGGGTGGGGAGGGAGGGAGAGGGGAATTTACTAACTAGATAGTAGACAAGAATTACCTTAGGTGAAGGGAAGGACAACACACAATACAGGGGAAGTCAGCACAACTGGACTAAACCAAAAGCTAAGAAGTTTCCTGAACACAACCAAACACTTCGAGGGACAGTGTAGCAGGGGTGGGGGTCTGGGGACCATGCTTTCAGGGGACATCTAGGTCAATTGGCATAACAAAGTTTATTAAGAAAATGTTCTGCATCCCACTTTGGTGAGTGGCGTCTGGGGTCTTAAAAGCTAGCGAGCAGCCATCTGAGATGCATCAATCGGTCCCAGCCCACCTGGAGCAAAGGAGAATGAAGAACACCAAAGATAGAAGGAAAATTTAGCCCAGGAGACAGAAAGGGCCACATAAACAAGAGACTCCCTCAGCCTGAGACCAGAAGAACTAGATGGTGCCCAGCTACCACCAATGACCAGCCTGACAGGGAACAAAACGGAGAGTCCCTGATGGAGCAGGAGAAAAGTGGGGTGCAGAACTCAAATTCTAGTAAAAAGACCAGTCTTAATGGTCTGACTGAGACTGGAGGGACCCCGGAAGACATGGCCCCCAGACTCTGTTAACCCAGAATTGAAACCATTCCCGAAGCCAACTCTTCAGACAAAGAATAGACTGGACTTTAAAACATAAAATGATACTCGTGAAGAGTGTGCTTCTTAGTTCAAGTAGATACCCGAGACTAAATGGGCAGCTTCTGTCCCGAGGTGAGATGAGAAGGCAGAAAAAGATAGCGGCTGGTTGAATGGACACGGGAAATCCGAGGTGGAAAGGAGGAATGTGTGGTCACATTATAGGGATAGCAACTAAGGTCACATAACAATGTGTGTATAAATTTTTGTATGAGAAACTAACTTGAGCTGTGAACTTTCACCTAAAGCACAATTTAAAAAAAAGAAAACACTGTAGCTAAGAGAGCTGAACAAAACTGCTATACTGGCTATGAGCTGGGTCAGTTACGAGTGGAGAGCCTGTCCTGAGGGGGCCAAGAAGAGGCCTGTCTTCGGCGGGCTGAGAGGAGGCCTGCATGGCTGACAGGGGGCATGCTTGGCAGACAGAATGGCCTGCTTGCTTGCACAGCCGGCCGGCCAAGAGGAGCTGAGAGAGCTGTCCTGCACTGAAGAAGGGAGGCATGTGCTCTCCACTTCAGGGGAGCATTCCAGAGTTTGCTTGAATGCTTCCTGATCTTGATCCTGAGTTGTAGCCTGTTGATTCTGATCCAGAGTTATACCCTGTTACTTCCTTAATAAATCAGTTAACTATAAGTATGGTCTATAAGTTCTGTGTGGCCATTGCAATGCATTATTGAACCTAGAAGAGAAGTAGAGAGTGCCACGGGAGGGACGGAATTGGTAAAAAGGTTGGAGATCCCAGATAGAATGGAAGAAAAATGTAGAACAAATTTCAAGTTCCTAAAAAAGGGCAGACTTACGGGACTGGTGGAGACTAAAGGAACCCCCAAGACTATCGCCCTGGGATACCCTTTAAACTTGGAACTCAAACCACTCCCAGTGGTCACCTATCACTCAAAAGTCAGAGTAGTTCATAAAATAAATAATATCACCCATGAGTACTGTGCTCCTCTAAACAATCATTTAAATGAGCTCTAACAGTCAACATTTACCCTAGACTGAAGATGAGAATGTACAGGGGAACAAGGAAGCTAGATTAATGAAAACAGAACAACCAGAATGGAAATAATGAGAATGCTGACACATTGTGAAAAGTATAACCAATGTCACTGAATAATATGTATAGAAGTTGTTAAATGAGAACCTAATTTTCTATGTAAATTTTCTCCAAAATCTCTATAAAATATTTTAAAAAAATAAAAAGGTTGGAGAGTGGAGGTACATTTGACCTCTGCCTGATAGGAATCAGTTTTGTGCTCATGGTGATTCTCTCTCCTCCTCCTGAAGTGAGAGGACTTCAGGTGCTACTCGAACCTTTCAGTATGTCAATGGATGTGCATACTTGAGTACATGTATGCAGGTATATATGTAGAGTGTGTGCTTATGTGGGTGTGTATACATCAGTGCATGCATTGGGTGTGTACACATAGCATGTTCATTGTACGACTATATAAAAACCAGTTGTGTGTATGTATATATATATATACATATATATGAACATAAGTGTATATATATATATAAAATAAAACAAATAAGGATTATAGAATCTGATCCTTCTTAAACATAACCAGTCACCTCACGGGATTAGTTTTCTTGGTCTGATGACTTAGGATCATTGTTTTCTGGGACAACTCAGTTAATTGGCATAATATAGTTCATAAAGTTTATGTTCTACATCCTAGTCTGGTGAGTAGTGTCTGGGGTCTTCAAAGCTTGCAAGCAGCCATCTAAGATACAACTATTGGTCCCTACTTGTCTGGAGCAAAAGAGAAAGAAGGAAACCCAAGATTCAGAGGAGGAACCAGTCTACAGGAACCATGGCCTCCTCTACCCTGAAGAACTAGAAGAACTAGATGGTGTCCAGCTACCACTACTATGCATTCTGATCAGGACCACAATAGATGGACCTTGATAGAAAGGGAGAAAATGTAGACTAGAACTTCACATTCTCAAAAAAATCCAGACTTACTGGACTCATTGAGACAGGAGGAATTCCTGAGACTATTGCCCTGAGATACTCTTTACGCCTTGAGCCGAAACTATCCCCTCAAGTCACCTTTTGGCTAAATAGCAGGTTAGTTCACAAAGTAATGAATATCACCCTTGCGTATTGCACTCTTAAAAAAAAATCATCTATAGGAGACCAAATGGTCAACAAATACTCTAAAGCATAGACGAGAAGGTTGGGGGAATGTGAAACTAGGTTAATGGAACAGAACAACTAGAATGAAAATAATGAGGATAATGATACAAAGTGAAGATTGTAACCAATGTCACTGAACCGTATGTGTAGAAATTGTTGAATGGGAACCTGTTTTGCTGTGTACACTTCCACCGAAAATGCAATAAAAATACTATTTAAAACAAGAACAGTTGCCATTGAGTCATTTCCGACTCATGGGAACCCCATGGATGTAGAGTAGAATTGTGCTCCATAGGGTTTTCAGTGGCTGATTTTTCGGAAGTAGATTATCAGGCCTTTCTTCCAAAGTGCCTCTGGGTGGATTCGAACTGTAAACCTTTTGGTTAGTGGCTGCAGCTAAGCGCATTAATATTTGTACCACCCAGGGACTCAGTATGAGTATATGTGGGCATGTATATATATTTATATTGTGTGTGCATGTGGGTATTTATATGCATATACACTATATATATATACATATATATATACCCACATATACTTGTACAATGTGTGCATATTGTGTACATATATGGATGTGTGTCAAATTGTGTCTATATAAAAGGACACATCTACATTGTATTGTATGGTGTGTACACATTGTGTACATATATGGGTGTGTGCTTATATTTATTGTGGGTAGGTGTTGTCATCACATGGCATGTATGTATATGTTAGTGTGTATATATATATGGGGTATATACTTTGTGTTTATATACATTGTTTAAATGTGGGCTCTTATACACTGTGAGTGTACATACATGAGTGTCTATATGTGGTGAGTAACAAGTGTATGCGCCTACCATACACTGGGGATTCAGTTTCTAGAGATGTCCATATTCGCATGCCCTGCCTATATCCCCTCTGGAGGGAAATTGCCCCACTCAGCAAGGAATCAACCACTTGACCCTGCCTACTCTCCTGGCCACTGCCAGTGGAACTAAAGATGGACACCTGGCTCCACAGTGACCTATCCATTCATCAACCAGTGGCCTATGATAAGTGTAGGGTGGCTCCAAAAGGTGAGTTGGGCCAATCAAATTCTCTCTAGTGTAATTTTACTAAAAGACCCAAATGGCAGTTGCTAGGTGATGTTGAAGGAAAGAGTAGGGGTTGGGATGGCTGAGATGGGTCATATGCAAGCTGAAGCAGAGGAAGCCAGCAACCAGAAGATGCCTGAGCATATGTGAAAAGAGTATCCAAGAGAACTTCATTCCTGGCCAAGAAATCTCAAAAAAAAAAAAAAAAAAAAAATCCCCTTCTATATGAGCAAGTTTACAACCTATTCTTTTCAACTCAGTTTACAACAGAAATTAGTTCCAGGAGTGGGGTGGTTGCACCAAACAGACCTTCAGGGAAGAGGTGGAATTCACTATGATATCACTGGAGGTGAGGGGCAGTGAAAACCCCCATCTGTTATGGATTGAACTGTGTCCCCCAAAATATGTGTTGTAAATCCTAACCCCTATACCTGTGGTGGAGCCCTGGGGGCACAGTGGTTAAGAGCTCGGCTGCTAACCAAAAGGGTGGCAGTTCAAATCCACCAGCCGATCCTTGAAAACCCTATGGGACAGTTTTACTCTGTCCTATATGGTCACTATGAGTCAGAATTGACTTGATGGCAACAGGTTTGGTTTGGTTTTTATACCTGTGGTTATAATCCCATATGGGAATGAGTTTTGTTTGTTATGTTAATATGGCGGGATTAATGGCGGGTGTGTCTTAAATCAATCTCTTTTGAGCTATAAAAGGAGCAGATTAAGCAAGCAGAGGTGGGGGGAAGATTGATGCCAATATCACTTGAAGATCACCAAAGAACTGAGGAACAGAAGCTGAAAAAGAGCCAAGGACCTTCCCCCAGAGTGGACAGAAACTGAGGGAGCCTTCCCTTAGAGCCAGTACCTTGAATTCAGACTTCTAGCCTCCTAAACTGTGAGAAAATAAATTTCTGTTTTTTAAAGCCACCCACTTGTGGTATTTCTGTTTTAGCAGCACTAGATAAATAGATACCAACCCAGGACAGAAAACTTAAAGTGACGGTTTGTAGAGTGAAGCAGTTAATTAAGCTGTTACCTGAGACGCCTTGGGACAAATCAAGGCCCCCAAAAGGATGAGACTTTGAAGATGTGGTTGCTGAGCATAAGGAGAGCAGCAGTAAGTAAAAAAAGCAGGAGAGAAATTTGTTCTGGACCTCCCCCTATCCACATTTTGTGGCTTCAAGTCAATAAGGAAAAGCACAACAATCATTACTTCGCATTATCACAAGAAACACTTTAATATTGCTAAAGGTTAGATCTAGAAATGATTGGTGGGCTTTGCCATTCTGAAGTCTGGGCTGGACTAACACCTATGTCATGTTGATACAGTGGAAGGAAGGAGGGAAGGAGGGGAGAGGGAGTGAAAGAAGGAGGAAGAAGGGAATAGGAAAGGGAAGAAGTTCAGCTATGGGTACTAGTTGACTAAGATTGGGATCTAGGTGACAGAATGGCAGCATCTGGGAGTTGTCAAAAGAATGAGGGCATCCTGCTTCTGAGCTTTTCCAAAGCACTTGGCACATCCTCCCCAGTGAAATGGAGTTTTTCACTCACTCTTTTTAAAACTCTCTCTCATGAGCAGGCTTTAATCTCAGCATATCCTGGAGGCTCTTGCCAAAGGTAGACTAAAGCAAAATTTTTTGGGGCATATTAGCCCAGGACCTATGTTTCTGGACAGAGTATTGAACCAAGTGGCCATTAAGAGGAAAACACTGGGACCGAGTCAGGCAGGGTTGAACCTGAGAAGCTGCCGGAAGTTATGCAGGTGTGGTCCTTTCAGGGTAATTATGGCTGTTAAAAGTTAGCACAGGACTTAACATAGCAATATTCCTGTTTCTGATTTATAAGTCTCTACTGAAACCCTCAGAGCCCCTTAAGATTGTGTGAGAGTTATCCTTCCAGAAAAAACGCAGTCCTGTTAACTAGATGCCTAGTTCTGAATTGAACCAACCCAGCTGAAGGTCTGAGCACCTTAGCCATTCCCAGGGGTTGAACCCAACCAGAAGTGGACTCTGGGAGTACAGTCCCCTCCCCTGGCCCCCTTCCACTCAGATAAGAGGAGCCAGGAGGCTGGGTTTGCTCAACAAGGTTTACTTCACTGCCCAGTTGATGCTCATGAGATTCTTGGTCTTACCACAGGCCTTGTTATCCAGATAGGTCCCCTTCCTCATTGTTTATGAAAATAAAGCAGGGCTTCAAACTGGTTTTTCCTGGTTCCATCATGGTTGATGAAGCAAAACCAGAACAAACCCGAATTTGTAAAATGTGGGTGTATCGGAACAATAACCAGAACGGGAAACATTACGGCTTGACGCCCTGCTAGAAACTCAGTCTCCCTCTTAGAAAACAAGGGCAACATGTGGGTTACATAGCAACCAAATCTTCTTACTGACAGAGTCAGAAACAGTAGTGCCCTGCTCAAGGATGGTGGCCGACTTTGCTGCTTTGAATGTGTGTTGCTCTCCACAGTCTTGGCAATAATCCAATCTCCTGCATCAGCCTCCTGAAAGGGCTCACTATGCCTCTTCCGAGTGCCCCATTCCAGGGCTTCAAACCATAATTTTTCTGTTCCAGTTATTGTTGTGGTACACCTACATTTTACAAATTCAGGTCTGTTATGATTTCACTGTGTCAGCCATGACTGAACAGGTTCGAACTGGTTCGAAGCCCTGAAATAAAACCTCCATTCATTAAGCCCAGTAGGAAATGTGCTTCACCCAATGACTCAAAAAGAGCACAAACTCTGGACTTGGACCACTTATTTCAGGCTCTCGCACTCATTAGCTGTGTGATTTTGAGCAGGTGACTTCACCTCTCTGAGGATTGAAACAGCACCCGGCACATATGCACGTGCAGTAAATGTGTGCTATTATTGCTACAAAGCAAGAAGTCAGAGACCAATGGGTTTTCACTTTTCACATTGGGTGTATTGGTGGTGGTTAAATTTAGCATTTAACCCATTGCCATCAGGTTGAATTTCCACTCATAGAGCCCCTACAGGACAGAGTAAAACTGCCCCATAGAGTTTCTAAGGCTGTAAATCATTGGAGTGGCTGGTGGGTTCTAACCACCAACGTTTCAGTTAGCAGGCGAGCTAACTCTGCCACCAGGGCTCCTCAAAATTTAGCATTTAGATCACAGATTAGAGAATTGGGAGGAGCCACCCATGAATGAGATAGAAATAGGTTTAGAGAAAAATCAATCTAATTTGGAGGTTGTGAATTCTGAGACCAACAAAAGTAGCCCCACACCATTAGATCTAGATACAGCTGTGTTATGGATTGAATAGGTGACTGGGTGGCACAAACAGCTAAGCACCCAACTACTAGCCAAAAGGTTAGAGGTTCAAACCAACCCAGAGGTGCCTGGAAAGACTGGCCTGGCGATTTGCTTCTGGAAGGTCACAGCCATTGAAAACCCTATGGAGTAGTTCTACTCTGCACACATGAGGTCACTATGAATCAGAACTCACTCAACGGCAAACAACAACAACAAGGATTAAATTGCGTCCTCCAAAAGATATGCTGAAGTCCTAACCCCTGTGTAAAAATAACATGACAGAGGCATCTGACCTCCCCTAACTTCACAAGAGGGAGAGAGAATCACCATAAGCATCAGCCCAAGGTTGATTCCTATGAGGTGGAGGTCAGATATAACTCCAACTCTCTAGCCTTTTTACCAATTCTGACACTAACACACCCTCCCATGGCACTCTCTACTTCTCTTCTGGGTTGGATAATCGTCACAATAGCCACACAAAACTCACAGACAATACTCACAGTTATGGGGTTTATTAGGAAAGCAACAGGTTACAATTCAGGATCGGGAATGACTCAGGATACAGTTCTTCGATCAGGACAGCCTCTTCTCAGCTGCATCTGCAGGCAGGTCTCTCTCTGGCCCTTGATATCTCGGCTTCTCAGCCCCTCGGCCCCTTGGCCTGGTCTCTGCCCTGCTTGAACAAGTGTTACAAAGCTCTTTGGCTCCACTGATAAGAGCCTGGGGGTTCACCACTCTGCCGGGAAGTCTCTCGCCCGGAGGCACTCAGCTCTCTTACTTAGTGGGTTGGCATGCCCATTTTAACTGTCTTACTCCATAAGCCGGGAAGTCCACTGTGCCATCTTGCGACAGTCTCCTGGTTCTGCTGTTGCCATTTTTCTGCCACTGCTTCTCACCATCTTGCACTGTCTCTCAGTGTTTCAGCTCTGTCTCCTGTGTCTAGGAGGTTCCCAGCATAGGGACCCCAGGTCCAAAGAATGTGCTCTGCTCCTGTCTCTTCTTCTTAGTGGTAGTGAAGTCCCACCTTCCAGCCTCTGGGATGGCTCATTTTAAGGCTAGCGAGATGGCAAAACTGACCAATCCCCTTGGTGGACCACAGACATCTTACTTGCATAGTCCCACCATGAGGAACCTGTACATAGACCAAGAGGCAGCCATTTGAACAGAACAAGGGTTTAAAATCAGAAAAGGTATGCATTAGGGTTGTATCCTTTTGCCATACTTATTCAATCTATATGCGGAGCAAATAATTCGAGAAGCTGGACTACATGAAGAAGAATGCAGTATCAGGATTGTAGGAAGACTCACTAACAACCTGCGATATGCAGATGACACAACCTTGCTTGCTGAAAGCATAGAGGACTTGAAGAACTTACTGATGAAGATCAAAGACCACAGCCTTCAGTATGGATTACACCTCAACATAAAGAAAACAAAAATCCTCACAACTGGACCAATAAACATTATGATAAATGGAGAAAATACTGAAGTTGTCAAAGATTTCATTTTACTTGGATCCATAATCAATGCCCATGGAAGCAGCAGTCAAGAATTCAAAAGACTCATTGCATTGGGCAAATCTGAGGCAAAAGACCTCTTTAAAGTGTTAAGAAGCAAAGATGTCACTTTGAGGAATAAAGTGAGCCTGACACAAGCCATGGTATTTTCAATAGCCTCATATGTATGCAAAAGCTAGACAATAAATAAGGAAGACTGAAGAAGAATTGATGCCTCTGAATTATGGTGTTGGGGAAGATTATTGAAATATAGCATGGACTGTCAGAAGAATGAACAAATCTATCTTGGAAGAAGTACAGCCAGAATGTTCCTTAGAAGCGAAGATGGCAAGACTTTGTCTCACGTATCTTGGACGTGTTATCAGGAGGGACCAGTCCCTGGAGAAGGACATCATACTTGGTAAAATAGAAGGTCATCAGAAAAGAGGAAGACCCTCAGTGAGATGGATTGACACAGTGGCTGCAACCATGTGTTCAAACATAGCAACAATTGTGAGGATGGTGCAGGACTGGGCAGTGTTTTGTTCTGTTGTACGTAGGGTCATTATGAGTCAGAACCAACTCGACGACACCTAACAACCACAGCCAATCATTTGGTGGGAGTTACAAGACCATGGTGAGAAAGGCCATATAAAAGTGATCCATTGCACCACAACCTGGTACCTGTGAACGTGACCTTGTTTGGAAATAGGATCTTTGAGGATGTTATCAGTTAAGTTCAAATGAGATCACATTGGAATAGGGTGGGTCCTAATCCAATGTGAGTGGTGTCCTTATAAAAGAGAAGAGACACAGAGAGACAGACAGAGGAAAGGAGGCCATGTGAAGATGCTTCTAAACACCAAGGAATACCGGGGTCTACCAGAAGCTGGAAGAGACAAGACAGGATCTTCCTTAGAGACTTCACAGGGAGCATGGCTTGGCCACCAAGTTGATTTGGACTCCCAGCTGCCAGATCTGCAAGACAATGCATTTCTGTTCTTATAAGCCACCTGGTTTGTGGTATTTTGTTACAGCAGTCCTAGGAAACTAATGTAAGTGGTTAGAGAGCTAACTTTGGGGATTCACCCTCTGCATTGTGTGTGTATGTCTGATTGCACCTACCATGGCTGATGTTAGATTTTCTTTTTCCCTTTTTTGGAACTGAAGGTATAGGAAAAGGAGTGTGTACGGTGGGCAAGTGGTAGTTTGCATGTTGCTATGATGCTGAACAGGTTTCAGCAGAGCTTACAGACTAAGACAGACTAGAAAGAAATGCCCGGCGATCTACTTCTGAAAACCATCCAATGAAAGTCCTATGGATCATAATGGTCTGATCCACAAGTGGTCTTGGGGATGGTGCAGGACCAGGCATTCCGTTGTGCATGGGGTCACCGTGAGTCGGGGGCCAATTTGATGGCAGCTAACTACAACAAGAAGTCCTGTCTCTGCCAGCATCTCCCTGCCTCATGTTTCTCATTTCCCTCCACCCGTCCTTTTTTTCTTTTTTTTGTCTCCAGTTCCAGGCACCAAGTAGATGAAAGGTAAATATTGGAAGAGAAAAAATCTTCAGACTCAAACTTCTTAATCTCTGGGCAGTAGGACTGGCAGCGGGTACCCCTGAGCATGTGAGGACATTGTGTCCCCTCTAAATTTGTTTACAGCAAACAGAAAGACAATAAGGCAAGTTGAGTCTGGGTGAAAAGGAAAGGCAGAATATTCTAGAACAATGTCTCTCTGCCTCTCTGCTTGTTCCTTCCCTCCTCACCCAGGAAGCGGATGGGTCAGTGCTGGGGAGCTTGACCTTAAGGAAGTTTGCAGAGAGAGGAGGAAGAAGTGGAGGGAACCTCTCAGAGCCCAATCCGGTGTCAGGAGTGGGGGACGCACAATAAGTTTATGAAAGATTTAGGTTTGGAAAGAAGCTCTGTGGGGAGAGGTTGTAAGTCTGGGTTCCCATCTTGATTTCACCTCTGATTAGCTGTGTGACCTTATTAAGTGCCTTTACCTCACTGTGCCTCACTGTTGTTATCTGTAAGATGGGGATAATACCAGTGCCTCCTTTCCAGGGCTATGTGAGGGCAATGTCGATTAATAAACCGGAAGTTAATCTCTATGTTGTTGTTGTTGTAGTTAGTTGCCGTGCAGTCGATTCCAACTCATGGCGACCCCATGTGTGCAGAATAGAACTGCTCCACAGGGTTTTCAAGGCTGTGGCCTTTCGGAAGCAGATCACCAGGCCTGTCTTCTGAAGCATCTGGAGGCGAGGGGGGTTTGAACTACCAACCTTTTGTCTAGTAGTCAAGTGCTTAACAGTCTGCACCACCCAGGAGCCCAAGTGCTTTATTAGCAGGGTTAATATTCCAAACCCACGTTTATGTTGGCCTTGAACCAAGTGTCTCCCCTACCCTGCCCCTGACAGCATTATCTTATTGACTTTTAACAACCTTGCAAATAGGGTTATTATGACCATTGTAAAGTCCCTGGGTGGTGTAAATGGTTAAGGCACTGTCATGGGCTGAATTGTGTCCCCCAAAAATATCTGTCAACTTGGCTAGGTCATGATTCCCAGTATTGTATGATTGTCTACCATTTTATCATCTGATGTGATTTCCCTATATGTTGTAAATTCTATCCCTATGATGTAACGAGATGGATTAGCGGCAGTTATATTGACCAGATCTACAAGATTAGTGTCTTAAGCCAATCTCTTTTGAGATATAAAAGAGAGAAGTCAGCAGAGACACACAGGAACCTCATACCACCAAGAAAGCAGTTCTGGGAACAGAGCACGTACTTTGGACCTGAGGTTCCTGTACTGGGATGCTCCCAGACCAAGGGAAGACTGATGTATCAAAAGGACCTTTCTCCAGAGCTGACAGAGAAAGACTTCCCCTGGAGCTGGTGCCCTGAATTCAGACTTCTAGCCTACTGGACTGTAAGAGAATAAACTTCTCTTTGTTAAAGCCATTCACGTGTAGTATTTCTGTTATAGCAGCACTAGATAACTAAGACAGGCAGTCACCTACTAACAGAAAGATTAGAAGTTCAAGTTCACCCAGAGGCGCCTTGGAAGAAAATCTAGTGATCTACTTCTGAAAGATCAGCCACTGAAAACCCTATGGATCACAGTTCTACTCTGACATGCTTGGGGTCTCCAGGAGTAGGAATCGACTCAGCAGCAACTGGTTTTTTTATGCCCATCATACAGTAAAGGAAACTAAGGCTCAGAGCCTGGCCCAGGAGCTTAGATGAGAAGCCAGCTTGGCTGACGCCCGCCCCCCAGATGGTCAGAGAGGGTGAATGGTGAGCAAGGAGAAAGGTCCAGGGCTGGGGATAGGAGCGGGGAGGGTGTTGAGACGGCAGCAGAGATTGGGAAAACTGGGAGCCTGACAGCCTTGGGGACATCAGGACACTGTCCACAGTGGACGTTGGATTCTAAGGAGATGCTGCTTCTGGCTGGGGGAGAAGCTTGGGTTTCCCACTAGTTCGCTGAGGTCAGCAGGTCCCTCTTGTTATTTACCCTCAGCTCCAACAGCTGCATTAGGCCTGGCAGTGGGTAGAGGGCGGGGGAAGGGGGTGGGGGGGATGGGGAGGGAGCTTGGGTCAAGAAGACCCTTTCCACCACCGCCAACTGCTCTGACAGGGATCACAACAGAGGGTCCAGGACAGAGCTAGAGAAAAATGTAGAACAAAATTCTAACTCACAAAAAAAGATTATAGACTTACTGGTCTGACACAGACTGGAGAAATCCTGAGAGTATGGCCCCTGGATAACCTTTAAGCTCAGTAATGAAGTCACTCCCAAGGTTCACCCTTCAGTCAAAGATTAGACAGCCCCATAAAACAAAATGAGACAAATAGGGCACAACAGCCCAGGGACAAGGACTAGAAGGCAGGAGGGGACAGGAAAGCTGGTAATAGGGAACCCAAGGTCGAGAAGGGACAGTGTTGACATGTCAGGGGTTGTTAACCAATGTCATAAAACAATATGTGTACTAACTGTGTAATGAGAAACCAGATGTTCTGTAAACCATTATCTAAAGTACAATAAAAAAAAAAAAGAAGAAGAAGAAGACCCTTTTCCCATCAGGGGCCCCTAGGGAATTGCTGTAGGGTGTCACAGGGGAAAAGGGTCCCAATGTAGAATGAGGAATCCAGCCTCCTGGTCTCTCAGAGAAGTAGGCCACTAATTTAAAAATAAAAAAAAAAGAAAACAAATAAATGTTGCAATTGAGTTGATTCCAACTCATGGCGACCCATGCATTACAGAGCAGTACTGTTCTATAGGTTTTTCTTGGCAGCAACCTTTATGGAGGACTTTCTTCCATGGTGGTGCCGCTGGTGGGTTCGAACGGCCAGAGCTTGCACCAGCCAGGGACCTTGGGCCACCAGTATCGGCGGAGAATTTCCACTGAACGCTGTCTGTCCCATTCGCTTCTCCCCATCCACATCTGTATTTTTTTACAGCAAACAGAAAAGCAGTAAGGCAAGTTCTGTGTGGATAGAAAGAAAGGTGGAACTTTCTAGAACCATGTGTCTTTGCCTCCTGCGTTGTAGCCTCCCTCCTCATCTACATACCCAGGCCTCATCCTCTCCCCACTGGACCCTGGTCTCAGCCTCCCTGCCTGCAGCAGTCTGCCCCTCTGGGGCTCTCAGCCCTCCCATAGCTCTCCAGAGCCCCCACGGCAGAATCCCAGGTCTTGCTCCCCTCCGGCTTTGTCAACAACCATTCCTCTAGAATACCTCCTACTCTTCACATACCCAGTGCCCCATCCCGTCCCACCCTGTCATTTGCATATCCTGTTCCCTCTGCTCAGAAAGCCCTTCCCCACTCCCTATAAGCCTTCTTCCTCTGCCAAGCTCGGCTCCCCCCAATCCAGGCAATGCCCAGCTGCCCTCCCTCCATGAAGGTATCCCCACCAAAAAACTAACCCAGTTGCCTTTGAGTCAACTCTGACTCATGGCGACCCCAAGTATTACAGAGTAGGACTGCACCCCATAGGGTTTTCAAGGCTGTGACTTTTCAGAAGCAGATTACCAGGTCTTTCTTCTGAGGTGCCTCTGGTTCAGTTCAAACTGCCAACCCTTCAGTTAGTAGTCTAGTGCTTAAACATTTGCGCCACTCAGGGACTCCCCGTGAGGGCACATCCCTCCACATTCTGTGCACTAACAGGCTGGCCCTGCCCCGTCCATGTCCCCAGAAATGCCAGTCCTGGCACGGCAGGGCAGGAGACTAGATTGGTTTGTGGCCTCCCCAGTAATGTACCCATTTGCCTTCTGGCTTCTAGGAAATTGACACTGTAATCCTGACTCTGGAGAAAAGACAAGCTCTTAAGACAAAAATGTGGTGCCACTCATTCTCAGGCCCAGGAAAGAAGCAGCGACTCGGGGTGGGATTAGGGACAAGCCTCCCCGTGCCTGTGTACTAAACTGTGGCTGACACCCGTGCCCGACCCTTGCCAAGTGCCATTTCATTGCGGCAGTGGCAGGGCACAGCCTGGGGGTGCTCCTGGACCCCTGGCTGCTGTGGTTAGGTCCTGCCACCCAGAGAGACCTGGGGGCTGGTCCCGGGGGTGAGAGGCAGGTCCCCTCTCCCCTCTAGAAGAGAACAGGAAAATCTGGTTATTGAGTGGGGAGGCCTCCCTGGCCTTTCTCTATGCACACTTATTCTCAGGTCGGTTCCTGGAAGCTGGTGACAGGCTGGGGAGGGGGAAAGGAGGGAGCTGGCTGGGTAGAGGGAGAGGAGGGCGGCATGAGAGAGAGAGAAAAAAAGAGAGAGAGAGAGGGGGGTCTTAAGCAATAAATCTGCAAGCAAGGAAGGCTATGGTAGCTGAGGCGGGCAGGTGGCCAGTGCACTGGGAAGCTGAGGAGGTGGGCGCCTGAGCTTACCTCCTTCCTGAGGCCCCGGAGGTGGAGGTGCATGGCAGAGGGGATCAGGGACCTGGGGTGGATGCGAGTCTCCAGGCCGAGAATCTTCTCGGTGGGGTGCCTCAGGTCGTCTGTTCCCGGTGCTGTGTGCGTGTGTGCTTACCTGTCTGCAACTGTGCTGCTGGGCTGCAGGAGGGCCCCTTGCCGTCTCTCACCTGGTGCAGGCCGCAGCAACTGTGGTGTGAGTGGCAGGGTGCCTCAAAGGGCGGCTTCTGTGTTAAGGGCGTTCGCTACCCTCAATGAGGAAGAAATCCCCGCAACGTCTTGCGTCCTGCATCCACCGTAGGGAAACCCCGCCCTATCTACCTGGCCTCCCAGTGCCACCGTGGCGAGGCGGGGTGGCGGCACTGCAAGGAGGAGGGGAGCCCAGAGTCCTTCTTCCTTCCCACTTGCCTGCCTGGACGCAGGAGGCCCAATCAGGCCAGGAAGGCAACCTGGAGGATGAGGACAGAGAGAGTGCCGGCTCCAGTCTGGCGTCCAGCTCAGCTCAGCCAAGCTCGTCCTGACTCTGCGCACCCACCCTTGGTGTCCTACATTTATTTATTTTGGCAAACAACTGGTGTTAGGTGCCCTGGAGTCGGTTCTGACACAGAAATCTCATGTATAATAGAAGGAAATGTTGCCATCTTCACAATACTGTTTGAGCCCATTGTTGCAGTCACTGTGTCAATCCATCTCATTGAGGCTCTTCCTCTTTTTTGCAGACCACCTACTCTACCAAGCATGATATCCTTCTGATAACATGTCCAAAGTACATAAGACAAATCCCTCCTGATAACATGTCCAAAGTATGTGAGACAAAGTCTCACCATCTTCTCTTCCAAGGAGCATTCTGGCTGTACTTCTTCCAAAACAGATTTTTTCGTTGTTCTGGCAGTCCATGATATATTCAATATTCTTCGGCAACATCATAATTCAAAGGCATCAAGTCTTCAGTCTTCCTTATTCATTGTCCAGCTTTCTCATGCATATGATGCAATTGAAAATATCATGACTTGGGCCAGGCGCACCTTATTCCTCAAAGTTACATCTCTGCTTCTTAACACTTTAAAGAGGTCTTTTGCAGCAGATCTGCCCAATGCAACGCATCGTTTGATTTCTTGACTGCTGCTTCCATGGGCATTGATTGTGGATCCAAATAAAATGAAATCCTTGACAACTTTAATATTTTCTCTGTTTATCATGATGTTGCTTATTGGTCCAGTTGTTAGAATCTTTCCTTTCTTTAAGTTGAAATGTAATCTATACTGAAGGCTGTAGTAGCACTCACCATGAGCTAGGCTCTGGTCTACCAGCCTCATTTAGTTTTCCCAACAACCCAGTGAGGTAGACACTCTCGGTAGCCACATTGTACAAAGGATGAAACTGAAGCATAGAGGGGTGAAGTAATATGCCCGAGGTCACACAGCTAGAAAGTCGTAGAAGCTGGGATTTGACTCCAGGCAGGCTGGATCTTAGAAAATAAGGGGCAAATAGTAACTGAGAAAGTTTCCCTTATTTCAAACAAATATTCTCTTAGGAAGTCACCATTTTCATCCCTTAATGGTATTGTGGTCAGTGAGTGGCGCAAATGGTTAAGCACTGAACTATTAACCAATAGGTTGGCGGTTCAAACCCACCCAAAGGCATCTTGGAAGTAAGGCCTGGTGATTTATTCCCCCACCCCCCAAAAAATCAGCCATTGACAACTCTATGGAAAAAAGTTCTACTCTGACACAAATAGGGTCGCCGTGAGTTGGAATCGACTTGACGGCAACTGGTTACTGGTAGTGGTATGGTGGGTCCAAGCAATGCTTGTCAATGGCTGCCAAAATCAGGTGTGAGATTGATGAGGGATTCTACCAGGGAGGATGAGACAGGCACCAGAGTCCCCCCCCCCCCCCCAACAACCTTAACACTGAAAGAGGAGCAAGCAGCCTGTCATGGATTGAATTGTATCCCCCCAAAATATGCTGAAGTCCTAACTCCAGGTACCTGTGAATGTAACCTTGTTTAGAAATAGGATCTTTGAAGATGTTATCAGTTAACATAAGGCCATACTGGAGTAGGGTAAGTCCTAATCCAATGTGCGTTCTGTCCTTTTAAGAGAGGAGGAGAGACACAGAGACACACAGAGAAGACAGCCATGTGAAGACTGAGGCAGAGATTGGAGTAATGCAGCTATAAGCCAAGGAACACCAAGGATTGCCATCAGTCACCAGAAGCTTGGAGAGAGGCAAGGAACGGATTCTTCCTCAGAAGGAATCAACATGACTGACACCCTGATCTCAGACTTCTGCCCTCCAGAACTGTCAGAAGATACATTTCTGTTCTTATAAGCTCGCCAGTTTGTTACTTTGTTACAGCAGCCGCAGAAAACTAATACAGCGTCATCCTCGCCTCTCAAGGAGGCAATAGGGTATTTGCTGCACCACCTACAGAACTTCCTTAAAATAGAGAGTTGGTGTATGTTTTGTTGCGTATATTTTCACTACAATTTAAAAAATGTAAAATAATAATAATAATAGCAATAATGAAAAAAATAGAGAGAGAGGAAAACAAACAAACAAACCAACCAAGAACCTGAATCTGATCAAGCCTCTCGCTCGAACCACCAGTTATCAGAAAATAGAAGGATAAAGTTGCCAGTGAACTGACTCTATGACAATGTAGCCAGCCAAATTCAGAATGTGGGGTAGCTACTAGGACAAATGACCCCGTTTCTCCAACAATTCAACAATGTGGAAGAAAGAAGCAGGGGAAGTATGATCCAATCTGAGAGGCATCACCACCCACATGTGGACTTTCTTTCGGTCCTGGCTTGAAAACCTAAGATTCAGAGAAGAAACTAGTCTACAGCACTAACAAGTTGACACGAACCACAGCCCCATCTACCCTGAGACTAGAGAGTTAGATGGTGCCTGGCCACTACTACCGACAGTTCTGATCAGGGCCACAATAGATGGATCCTGATAGAATGAAAGAGAAATGTGGAACAGGACTCAAATTCTATAGAAGTACAGACTTACTGGACTAGTTGAGACTAGAGGACTCCCCGAGACTATCACCCTGAGATATGCTTTAAACCTTAAACTGAAATTAACTCGAGGTCACCTTTTAGCTAAATAACAGACTGGCTCATAAAATAAATATCATCCTAGAGTAATAAGCTTCTTTAAAAAAATTATCTATATGATACCAAGGAGAGCTGGTGGTGCAGTGGTTAAAAGCTATGGCTGCTACCCAGAAGATCGGCAGTTCCAATCCACCAGCCACTCCTTGGAAACCCTATGGGGCAGTTTTGCTCTGTTCCATAGGATCACTAAGAGTCGGAATCAACTCAACGGCAATGGGTATATGACACCAAATGGTCAAAAATTACTCTAAAGCAAAGAAGGTAAGGGGGCAGGGAAACTAGTCCTGGAAATGGTACAATCAGAACGGAATGAATGAGAATGACGACATTGTGAAAAAGGTAGCCAATATCACTGAATAATTTGTGTAGAAATTGTTAAATGGTGTCTTAGTTATCTAGTGCTGCTGTAACAGAAATACCTCAAGTGGATCACTTTAAAAAACAGAAATTTATATTCTGACAGTTTAGGAGGCTAGAAGCCTGAATTCAGAGCACCAGCTCTAGGGAAAGGCTTTTTCTCTCTGTGGGCTCTGAGGAAAGGTCCTTGTCTCTTCAGCTTTTGCTTCCTGGTTCCTTGGAGATCTCCATGTGTCTTGGCATCTATCTTACTCAACCTCTGTCTCCGCTTGCTTGTTTCATCTCTTTCTATATTTCAAAAGACATTGACCCCCCCCCCCCCACACACACCCGGACACCCTTCTAACTCAGAACTGAAGACACTCCCAAAGCTTGCCTTTCAGCCAAAGATTCAAAACCAAACCCATTGCCATCGAGTCTATTCTGACTTATATGAACTATAGGACAGAGTAGAACTGACCCATAGGGTTCTAACGAGCAGCAGGTGGATTCGAACTGCTGACCTTTTGGTTAGCAGCAGACCTCTTAACCACTGCACCAGCACGGTCAAAGATTAGACAGGCCCATAAAACAAACAACAACACACTCAAGGAACAAGCTTCATAAACCAATCAAGTATACGAGACTGAATGGGCAACATCTGCCCAAAAGCAAAGATGAGAAGGCAGGAAGGAGCAGGAAAACTGGACGAATGGAAACAGGGAACCCGGGGTGGAAAGGGGGAGCATGCTGACACATTGCAGGGATTGCAATCAATGTCACGAAACAATTTGTGTATAAATTTTTGAACGAGAAAATAATTTGCTGTGAAAATTTATCACCTAAAGTACAATTAAAAAAAAAAAAAGAGAGATTAACTGAAAATACACCCGACACTAATCCTGCCTCATTAACATAACAAAGACAGCCCATTCCCAAATGGGATTATAACCACAGGAATAGAGGTTAGGATGTATAACACATATTTGGGTGGGGACATAATTAAATCCAGAATAAATGGGAACATAATTTGCCATCTAAACTTTCACCTTAAACAGAATAAAATATTATTGAAAAAAAGAAAAGAAATCAAATGACATATTGCATTGGGTAAACGAGCTGCAAAGACTTCCTTAAAGTGTTAAGAAGCAAAACTGTCACTTGGAGGACTAAGGCGCGCCTAACCCAAGCCGTGGTATCTTCAATTGTCTCATATGCATGTGAAAGCTGGACGACAAAAAAGGAAAACCAAAAAAGAATTGCCGCCTTTGAATTGTGGTGTTGTCAAACAATACTGAATATCCCGTGGACTGCCAGAAGAATGAACAAATCTGTCTTGGAGGATGTACAGCCAGAATGCTCTTTAGAAGCAAGGATGGCAAGATTTCGTCTCACATACTTTGGGCGTGTTATCAGGAGGGACGGATCCCTGGAGAAGGACATCATGCTGGGTAAAGCAGAGGGTCATCGGAAAAAGAGGGAGACCCTCAATGAGATGGATGGACACAGTGGCTGAAACAATGGGCTCAAACATAGCAATGACCGTGAGGATGGCACCGGACTGGGCAATGTTTCCTTGAGTCGGAGCCGACTTGATAGCACCTAACAACAGAACAAAAGGAGACTGGTGGCGCAGTGGTTCAAGCATTTGGCTGCTAACCTAACAGAAAGGTCAGTGGTCCAAACCCACCAGCTGTTCTGTGGGAGAAAGATGTGGCAGTCGGCTTCCATAAATATTATAGCCTTGGAAACCCCATGGGGCAGTTCTACCCTGTCCTATAGGGTCACTATGAGTAGGAGTTGATTGGATAGCAACAGGTTTTAACAACAAAACAAGACCCACCTGGTAATAAAAAAAATCTGGAAATGGGTAGTGGTGATGGTTGCACATGGTTAACGTAATTAATGTCACTGAATTGTACATGTAAAAATGGTTGAAATGGCAAATGTTTTACAATATACATTTTACCACAGTAAAAAAAAAAAAAAAAAAAAATTCAAACTGTAATTTAGACTCGGTGTTATATGAAATTCAGGGATTACTGCTAATTTTGTAATGGTGTGGTGATTATTATAAATGTGATATAAATATAAAAATATTCTTATCAGTTAGACGTGCATACTGAAATGCTTACAGATGAGTGAGGAAGCAGAGTGGGGTACAGATGAAACAAGACTGGCAAAACGTTGAAACTCACTGAAGCTGAGGGATGGATAATGGGGCTTCTTTGTGTTATCCTGTCGACTTTGGTGCATGTGGAAAACTTCATAATGAAATTCTAAAAAATTCACAAAAGCCCTCTTTGTGCCAGGGGCAGGCTCAGGGGTGGCCCCGCCCCAACCCCATGGGGCTCCCAGTCTGATGGAGAGGCCCCAAGTCACCCTCATGTGGGAGCAGAAGTGCTCGAATCCCACTGTACTGACCTTCAGCTGCTCCAGTCCTCACAGGCATCCCTTATTTTACACTGGATGAGTATCTGCCGATGGAGGCCAAGTTCATGGATGGTGGGGGAGGGGGGAGTCTCCAGCCTTTCACCCTCGGCTCTCCAGCACTCATTCTTCCTTCCTTATGGCCACAAGGGGGGCACCCCCACCGCATTCACACATGGAGCCCCCGACCCCTCTAACCCCAAGGTTAATATGCAAAAGAGGTTCAGGGCTCAGATACTTATCAACAGATTTCTCATCTACATGCAAGTCTGGCAAGATTTTCAAAAGACTTGGGGATGCGGAACAACTGTTATGGAGCATCTGGCCTCCCTGGCCCCCATCACTAAATGCTGTGAAAGTGCCCACCAACCGTTCTAACAATTGAAAGTGCTCTCATGGCTTTCTAAAATGCCCCCAGGGTAACAGCACTCGTGGATTGAAGAATGCTGCCCTAACCCCTCTCTTCCCCAGTTTCAAGATCAGTGGTATACTGGTACATGTTAACAACCAGCTCTCCAGAGAACAAAAACCTGGTTTGAAGAGCTTACCAATTTCCATGGTGTAAATAATTCCACCATGGTCAATTTCAAGCTAACCATATGACATCACTGTACATGGAATTGGAAAGAGCTGCACAATAGAACACTGTTATATATACATATGTATATATGTTGTTGTTGTTGTTTGGTGTCGGCGAGTTGGTTCCAACTCACAGCAACCCTATGTACAATAGAATGAAACACTGCCCGGTCCTGCGCCATCCTCACAATTGTTGTTATGCTTGAGCCCATCGTTGCAGCCACTATGTTAATCCATCTTGTTGAAGGTTCTTCTTTTTCGCTGGCCCTCCACTTTGCCAAGCATGAAGTCCTTCTCCAGGGACTGGTCCCTCCCGATAACTGTCTGAAATCTTCCCATCCTTGCTTCTAAGGAGCACTCTGGCTGTACTTCTTCCAAGACAGATTTGTTGGTTTTTCTGGCAGTCCATGGTATATTCAATATTCTTTGCCAACACCATAATTCAAAGGCATCAATTCTTCAGTCTTCCTTATTCCTTGCCCAGGTTTCACATGCATATGAGGCCATTGAAAATACCATGGCTTGGGTCAGGCTCACCTTAGTCCTCAAAGTTACATCTTTGCTTCTTAACACTTTAAAGAGGTCTTTTGCAGAAGATTTGCCCAATGCAATGAGTCTTTTGATTTTCTTGACTGCTGCTTGCATGAGCATTGATTATGGATCCAAGGAAAATGAAATCCTTGACAACTTCAATATTTTCTCCATTTATTTGTTGCTTATTGGTTCAGTTGTGAAGATTTTTGTTTTCTTTATGTTGACCTGCAATCCATACTAAAGGCTGTAGTCGTTGATCCTCATCAGTAAGTGCTTCAAGTCCTCTTCACTTTCAGCAAGAAAGGTGTGTCATCCGCATAACGCAGGTTGTTGTGTCATTTGCAAATCACAGGTTGTTAATGAGTCTTCCTCCAATCCTGATGCCCCGTTCTTCTTCATATAGTCCAGCTTCTTGGATTATCTGCTCAGCATACAGACTGAATAAGTGTGGTGAAAGGATACAACCCGGATGCACACCTTTCCTGACTTTAAATCACGTAGTATCCCCTTGTTCTGCTTGAACTACTGCCTCTTGGTGTATGTACAGGTTCTGCATGAGTGTTACGGGGTGGAAACCCCAAGTTCTTACTTGGCATGACTCATACTGGCCAATAAACAAAAGACTGAGGTGGGAGAACAAGAAAGGCACCTTTATTTCATTGCACAAGGAAATGGAGTCATTCCCGGCTACTGCTACCAAGACTGCTTGCTCAGGGCGGGCAGGCCAGTTACTTTTAAAGGGATTTACAAGTAGGGAGTTCACACAAATTACATCAGCAACATTCTTAATCATGCTATGCAGGCGTAATGGGGTTAGCGTAAAAGCAGAATTCAAACGCAAAGCTCGGGGAGAGGAAGCCAAGCAAAGAAAATATAATTTTTAATACAGTACCGTGGGAGCTATCCCACTCCTTCCATTCCTTTTTGGACATTGGTCATTCAGTGTCCGGTACTATCAGGATGCAGACTAAGAACATTACTGTCCCTTGCAGTAGTGATCTAGCCCATGTACTTATTCCTGATGGTAACCAACCAAATAAATCTGGTGTTTGTAAGAGTGTTACAGTGTGTAACCAAGCAGCTTGCTGTCTAATTCTATGTATGTCCCTTTCTACTTCTCTGGTGTTATTTAACTAAATGCAACAAGCGGTATTTGCTACAGCACAGACTACACTTTCTTGGGCTAATAAAATAATCTTAAGGCTGTTTTCTTATGTCATGCCGCCTTGGCTAATGAGGTCAGAGATTACTGTTGTGTCTTTATCTCATTAGCAGCTTTGTTATTTGTCCCATAATGATTGATAAATTTCTTAAGGATTTCTTCAATTCAACTATACCATAACTAGGAGTTACAGCTACCAACCATACCCTGAGTGTTGGACCAATAGGTCTCTTTTTGACTCTCGTTTTATGGTGTGTAACAATTTAACATTACCTTCTCAATATTTACTAGTATCATTACTATGAATATCTAAAGGTAATCTTAAAATTCTCAGAGTGCATTGTCCAGGCATCAGCACGATTATGTGTTCAGGAATTCCCATTCTTTGCAATGTTATCCATAATTTGTTATGATCCACAGAGTCCACAGTCGAATGCCTTTGCATATTCAATAAAACACAGGTAAACATCTTTCTGGTATTCTCTGCTTTCAGCCAGGATCCATCTGACATCAGCAGTGATTATCCCTTGTTCCACATCCTCTTCTAAATCCGGCTTGAACTTCTGGCAGTTCCCTGTTGATGTACTGCTGCAACAGCTTTTGAATTATCTTCGGCAAAATTTTACTTGTGTGTGATATTAATGATATTGTTCGATAATTTCTGCACTCTGTTGGATCACCTTTCTTTGGAATGGGCACAAATATGGATCTCTTCGAATCAGTGGCCAGGTAACTGTCTTCCAAATTTCTCGGCAATGACAAGTGAGCACCTCCAGCGCTGCATCTGTTTGCTGAAACATCTCAATTGGTATTCCATCAGTTCCTGGAGCCTTGTTTTTCACCAATGCCTTCAGTGCAGCTTGGACTTCTTCCTTCAGTACCACTAGGTCTTGCTTATATGCTACCTCCTGAAATGACTGAATGTCGACCAATTCCTTTTTGTACAGTGACTCTGTGTTTCCTTCCATCTTCTTTCGATGCTTCCTGCATTGTTCAATATTTTCCCCATAGAATTCTTCAGTACTGCAACTTGAGGCTTGAATTTTTTCTTCATTTCTTTCAGCTTAAGAAATGCCGAGCATGTTCTTCCCTTTTGGTTTTCTGACTCCAGTTCTTTGCACATTTCATTATAATACTTTACCTTGTCTTCTCGAGCTGCCCTTTGAAATATTCTGTTCAGCTCTTTTACTTCATCATTTCTTCCATTCGCTTTAGCTACTCTACGTTCAACAGCAAGTTTCAGAATCTCTTCTGAAATCCATTTTGGTCTTTTCTTTCTTTCCTAACAACAACATGTGCTGGATAGGTCCCTGGGTGGGACAGTGGCTATGCGCTCCGCTGCTAACCGAAAGCTTGGTGGTTTGAACCCACCAGCTGCTCCATGGGAGAAAGATGTGGCAGCCTGCTTCCATAAAGATTACAACCTTGGAAACCCTATGGGGCAGTTCTACTCTGTCTATAGGGTCGCTATGTATCGGAGTTGACTCAACAGCTATGGGTTTTTATGTGCTGGATAGGTCCCTGGGTGGCACCGATAGTTTGCGGTTTTCTACTAACACAAATGTTGGCAGTTTGGACTCAGCAGTGCCCGAAAGAAAGACCTGGAGATCTGCTTCCATAAATACTATAGCCAAGAAAACCCTATGGAGAAGTTCTACTCTGTAATACATGGGGTCGCCATGACTCAGAATTGACTCAGCAGCCTTTTTTTTTTTTTCCAATATGTTGAACACTGTTTGAGGGGCAAGGGTACCAGATATCTAACTTCAGAGAACTTCAGTCGTTCCCATTCTGCTTGGTTTCCTTCTGTTCCCTCTGGTGAGGGGAGGGGTGGATCTTTAGGGGGCTTTCTAACTTCCAATTTGGGACTTGAAACACTGTAGGAGTGTAAGAACCTAGAAAAGATGATGCTAAGTGGAAGAAGCCAGACACAAAAGACAACATATTGTCTGATTCCATTTACCTGAAATGTGCATTACAGGCAGATGCATAGAGACAGAAGAAAGTAGATTAGTGGTCAGGGGCTGGGGGGAGGGGGAGATAGTAAGTGACTTTTATAGGTATGAGGTTTCTTTTGGGGGATGATGGAAATGCTCTAGAATTAGATGCTGGTGATGATTGCCCACAATGCGAATGTACTAAAAACCATTGAACTGCATACTTTACAACGATGAATTTTATGTTATGTACATTTTATTTCAATAAAAAAAATTGCAAAAATCTATTTGAACCACCACTACCCCAGATCTGATATGCACACACACACCCCAATACCGGCGGAGGGGGAGAGTGTCTCCACCCCGAATCCCTTTCTCTTCTAGCTAACTCCTCCTAACTCATGTCTCCCCCAGAGCTTTCTGGTTCACTCTCTTCTTTCAAATACAATGTCCCTGTACTTGCCTTGGGCTCCCCTTGCGACTGAGCCACCTCTATCTTGTTGCGTAAAGATCACTCAGGAACAGAATCATCAATTTCCTTGGCTGCACTTCCCAGTCCCCCAAGGGCAGGCGCTGGAACAGTGGCTTCCCAATAAATGCCAGCCCCAGGATGGCATCCACTCACCCCACAAACACGTGACTGATAGCAGGCACAGTGAGTTTGGGCTTACTTTGTGTGTGCGTGCACGTGTGTGTGTATGTGTGTTCATGTGTGCGAATGGGTGTATATACTTTGGATACACGTCTACAGATATGTATCTTTAGAACGTGTTTAGGTGGGGGTGTGTACATATGTGTACAAGCTACTATAGTATTTAAGAAGCCCTAGTGGTTCAACAGGAGCCCTGGTGGCAAAGTGGTTAAGAGCTATGGCTGCTAACCAAAAAAGGTCAGCAGTTCAAATCCACCAGCTGCTCCTTGGAATCCCTGTGGGGTGGTTCTACTCTGTCCTATAGGGTCACTATGAGTCGAAATCGACTCAATGACAACAGGTTTGCCTTTTTTTATTTTTGGTGGCTCAACAGTTAAGCGCACAGCTGCTAACTGAGAGGTTGGCAGTTCAAACCCACCCAGCAGCTCCATGGGAGAAAGACCTGGCAATCTGCTTTACGTAAAGATTACAGCCTAGATCAAAGGGGGGAAATGCAGAAGAGAATTTCAGATTTTCACGGACTCCAGACTTCCTGGAGCCGTGAAGGTCGGATGAACCCCTGAAACTATTACCCTGAAATAAATCTTTAAACCCTAAACCAAAAATATCCCCAGAAGGCTTCTTAAAACCAAACAATAGTTTAGCTTAACTAGTAAAAAATATCTACCTTGAGCATTATGCTCTTTTAAGAACTATCTACATGGGATCAAATCGACAACAGCAACTTGACAGATTAGACAGGAACCTTAGGGGCAGTGAGTTTATGTTAATGGAGGAGGAACAACTCAGAAAAGGAAAGTGAGAATGGTCGCACAACTCGAAGAATGTCATCAGTGTCACTGAATGGGACATGTAGAAACTGTTGAAGTGGTGTAGGTTTTGCTGTGTATATTCTCAATAACAACAACAACAAAATAAATAAAATTTTATATATATATATATATATATATATATATATATGAGCCCTGGTGGTGCAGTGGTTAAGCGCTCGGCTGCTAACCAAAAGATCGGTAGTTCAAATCCACCAGCTTCTCCTTGGAAACGCTGTGGGGCAGTTCTATTCTGTCCTACAGAGTCGCTATGAGTCGGAATCAACTCAACAGCAGTGGGTTATATATATATATAAAGCCTAGGAAACCCTATGGGGCAGTTCTGCTCTGTCACATGGAGTCACTATGAGTTGGAACCAACTTTATGGCAACCAACAACAATAGCATTTAGTGATGGGGGCCAGAGTTTAATAGGCCTGAGTTTCCTCTGGGAAGATAACTCTCACATGATCTTAATGGGCTACGAGGGTTTCAGTAAACACCTATAAATCAGAAACAGGGATATTGCTATGGCAGGTGCTGTGCCAATATATATTTTTTTTAAGTTGGAAAGCGTAGTCAGTTTTATTGAAGATTACAGATCTTCAGTAGTGTTTAGGATAGAGATAGCTTTTAAAAATAAAAAGTCCCAAATGAATAGATGAATTTTATTGCATCTTAAAAATATCACTCATACATCTTAGGACTCATCCAGCCTTGTTTCCGTAGCTGGACGACTCTCAGCTCTTACTCATCAGCGTGTTGAATGGTTCCTTTTTCAGAGACACAGATATCATCCAATAATTTTTGGATATCCTTGTTTTTAACTGTCGTGGCTTGCTGAATTAAAGCAGCTGAATTTGATACAAGTTCAATGTCATTTCCTTCAAGAAGGAACTTCTCTCTCTGGACCTGAGGTACTGAACGAGCAACAGCTGGCCTCATCCGAACCCTATAGATGTATTCTCCACTCAAGAAATTTTGGATTTCAACAAGAGACCTGCTCTCCTGAATAGTGACCTTGACGGGGAAGTGAGCACACACAGGCCTCATTTTGTAACAGAAGAGCCCAATGAAACGCCCCTGATCCTGTTCTGCACATGACTACAGACAGTGCAAACTGTAAGCAGTGCCTTTCTATCTCCCTACCATCTATCAACTCTAAGCCACCTCTTTTTCTTTCCAAGGAGACTGAGCTCTACATGGATGTGACTGAAGTCCCTCCAGAAGGTCCCTCGGGGGCCCTTTACAATAAGTGTGACATTCACACTTTCTGGAATGTGGACAGTCTGGTTGCTGAGAATCTTCTTCATTCTCACAGCAGAAGTGGCAAAGCGCTGTGCCAACTTTTAACAGCCATAATTAAGCTCCAAGGACTGCACCTGGAAAGCTTCCACTACCTTCCAGGCTCAACCAGGTCACACCCTGCTTGACTCAGCCCCAGTGTTCTCCTCTTAATGGCCTCTTGGTTCAACACTCTGAGCAGGACGCAGGCTCTGAGCCAAGGCGCAACCAGAAACTGTTTGTCTCTAATCTGCTTGTGTGATAAGCCCTGAAGCTCTCGTTTTGCTTGGTGGTTGTTCAATCCATTTGCTAAATATGTATTAAACACCTACTATGTGCTGGTGGAAAACCCTGGTGGTGCAGTGGTTAAGTGCTACGGCAGCTAACCAAAAGGTCGGCAGTTTGAATCCACCAGGTGCTCCTTGGAAACCCTATGGGGCACTTCTACGCTGTCCTATAGGGTCGCTATGAGTCAGAATCCACTCAACGGCAACGAGTTTTTTTTGGATGTGCTGGTGGTGCAGTAGTTAAGCGCTCAGCTGCTAACCGAAAGGTTAGCGGTTTGAACCCACCAGCCGCTCCGTGGGAGAAAGATGTGATAGTCTGCTTCTGTAAAGATTACAGCCTTGCAGAAACTCAATGGGGCAGTTCTACTCTGTTCTATAGGGTCACTATGAGTCAGAATCAACTCGAAGGCAAAGGGTTTTTTATGTGCTCGATCTAGGAGTCTGGGTGGCGCAAGCGGTTTGTGATCGTGGCTAACCCAAAGGCTGGCAGTTTGAACCCACCCAGCAGCTCCGCAGAAGAAAAGTCCTGGCAGACTGCTTCCATAAGGATTCCAGGCAAGAAAACCCTACGGGGCAGTTCTGCTCTGTAACATATGGGGTTGTTATGAGTCGGAAGTTGACTTCACAGCAACTAACAACAACATGTGCTTCATACTGTCTGAAGGGCCGGGGTACGGGATCTCTGTCTTCCAGAACTTATTGTTTCCGTCCTGCTTGACTTCCTTCTGTCCACTCCGGTGAGGGGCAGGGGGAAGGTCTCTGAGAGCCTTCCCAACTCAAACACAGTAGGAGTTCAATAAATATTCTTTGAATGAATCGGTGCAGTTAATTGCTGGGGACCTGCCAACTCCTGCTTTGCATCTTGTAAAAGGCCTCTTCAGGAGTACTGGTGGAACAGAGGTTAAGCGCTTGGTTGTTAACCAAAAGGTTGGCAGTTTGAACCTACCCACTGACTCTTCAGGAGAAGGACCTGGCAATCTGTTTTTGTGAAGATCACAGCCAAGAAAACTCTACAGGGCAGTTCTACTCTGCACAAAATGGGGTCGCCATGAGTCAGAATCAACTCGATGGCACCCAACAACAACACAAAGTCCTCTTTAAGCCAAAGCAGTTCAAACGCAGGGCTGGATCCCCTTAGCTTTTAAACAGCACTAAATACAATAGATTACACCGCCTCACCCAGCCCCCCAGCAGCCAGTTCAGTGTCTGTTCTGTCCACCATCCAGGTCCCTTTTGGGTGGAGACCCTCGTGGATAACTTGTGGGATGGTGGCTGTAAGGATGGTCTGGGCTGCAGTAACCAAAATACCACTAGGTAGGTGGTTTAAAGAACAGAAATTTGTTGTCTTAACAGTTCTGGAGGCAGGGAGTCTGAGTTCAGGGCGTCGCCAGGACCGTCGCCAGGACCGCGCTCTCTCTATCCACTCTAGGGGCAGATCCTTTCTTGTCTCCTCCAGCTTCCGGTAGCCCCAGGCGTCTATTGGCGTTCCTTGGTTTGCAGATGCATCTTCACACAGTGCCTTCCCCTCTCCCACCCACCACCCACCTCCAGTATGTGATTCTGTCTCTGTTTACAAAACACCACTGAGAAGGAATGAGGACCCACCCTGGGTAATACAAACAGTTAATGCTGTCATGGACTGAATTGTGTCCCCCAAAAATATCTGTCAACTTGGCTGCATCACGATTCCCAGTACTGTATGATTGTGTACCATTTTGTAATCTGATGTGATTTCCTTACGTGTTGTAAACTCTATCACTATAATGTAATAAGATGGATTAGCGGCAGTTATACTGATGAGGTCTACAAGGTTAGATAGTGTCTTAAGCCAATCTCTTCTGAGATATAAAAGAGATAAGCAAGCAGAGACATAAGCGAACCTCACACAAGAAAGCAGTGCCAGGAGCAGAGTGCATCCTTTGGACCTGAGGTTCCTGCACTGAGATGCCCCCAGACCAAGGGAAGACTGATGCATCACAAGGACCTTCCTCCAAAGCCGACAGAGAGAGAAAGCCTTCTCCTGCAGCTGATGCCCTGAATTTGGACTTGTAGCCTACTGGACTGTGATAGAATAAACTTCTCTTTGTTAAAGCCATCCACTTGTGGTACTTCTGTTACAGCAGCACTAGATGACTCAGACAGCTGCTAACCAAAAGGTTGAAGGTTCTAGTCCACCTTGAAGTGCCTCAGAAGGCCTGGTGACCTACTTCAGAAATCAGCCACGAAAACCCTATGGGACACAGTTCTACTCTGACACACATGTGGTCACCATGAGTCAGAACTGACTCGATGGCAACTGGTACCGGTACTCCAGTGTGACCTTGTTGACTAATAACATCTTCAAAGAAAGATCTATTTCCAAACAAGTTCACTTCACAGGTCCGGGGATTAGACTTCAACGTGTCTTTTTGGGGTATCCAATTTAATTCATAACAGATAGGTCTTCTGAATCTTCCTTTAGCACCCATATCGTCCCCAAAGATGTGGGAGGAAAGACAAGGGCAGAAAAGTCACACTCAGCTCCCCTCCCCTGGGAATTGGTACTGTTTTCAGCAGGTTTTGTCCTTGTCGCCTAAGTCAAGTCTGCAATAAATAACACATCTTTTTGTTTTCCTTTAATCAACTTGATTTTAATGGAGAAAAAGTCCTCTTCCCACTAGGCAGACAGGAAATTCAGCAAGTGATTTCAATTTCAGAGTAAAATGTATTAGTCTCCTAGGGCTGCTGGCCGTAACAAAGTACAGGTGGCTTAAACAACAGAAATTTATTCTCTCACAGTTCTAGAGGCTGGAGGCACAAAATCAAGGTGTTGGCAGGGCCATGCTCCCTCTGAAGGCTCTAGGAGAAGATCCTTCCTGGCCACTTCTGCTTCTGGTGACAGTCAGCAATCCTTGGTGTTCTCTGCGTCCACTGTCACATGCCCGTCTTCCTGTGTGCCTTGTTTCTTTTCTCTTCTTGGAAGGACACCCATCAGTCATACTAGATTGGGGCCCACCCTAATGACCTCATCTTCACTTGATTACATCTGCAAAGACTGTGGTCAACAATGGGCAGCCCCTTCCCCACCCCAGTCAAACCTTCAGATGACTGTAGTCCTGGCTGACACCTGACAGCAACCCCACTGGAGACCCCAAGCCAGAACCACTCAGTTAAGCCACCCCTGAACTCCTGAAGCTCAGAAACTGTGGGACATATTAAATAATTGTTGCTTTAAGCTACTAAGTTTTGCAGTAATTTGTCATGCAGCAATAGACAGCTAATATGGAGTCTCTCCAACTCCCCTCTTGCTCCCCTTGTTGCTTCCCTGACTCTCGACCGAATGCTCACTCCATCAAGGACTTATGGAAGTAGACTGGAGTCCAAAATGGCTCAGGGAAGAAACAATATTATTAATATATGAAAGAAAAGATGCTCAACCTCAGAAGTAAGCCAAGAAATGGGGACTAAGGTAAATAAGATACTTGGGAAGGGTATAAAACAGGAAGATGCTGTGGTAAAAATATTTTCCAAACCAGTGCACCTGTATTCAGTGAAAATTTTAAATGATTGTAAATGATTCCATGTTAAGTTTTTTTTTTTTAATATCCAAAAAGGGGTATTACACCAAGACACATACTGGTATTTCCATACTTTAAAAATACACTGAGCACAGGAAAACCAGTACTGCAACAGCTTAATGCAACTTTTGTTCGTACTGGGGTTTCTCAGAGGGGCACTAAGTGCTGGGAGCATAGACAATGCCAAGGTGTGAGAAGTCTCTTGTCAGCTGTCAGTCTACACAGGTCACTGCTGAGATGGCTGGGGTCCAGGCCTTCCCACCCCCCAGAGTGCTACCCTGGACCCAAGACCTTCCTGATGCCAATGGTATCTCCCTGAGATTCATCCTCTTTCTCCCAAATTCTGTTCTCCCCCACATTCTTTTGATAAGGCCCATTAAACCTAAAGCCCAAATTCTTAGATGCAAAAAAAAAGAAACAAAAACAACACCTAGTTCCCCTTTACTTGAGGGCAGGAGCGGCTTCATCGCTTCATTGCTCCACTTCCAGGAGGCAAGTGGAAAATATTTGTATTTTATCCTAGTGGTGCTGTGAAGAAGGAAAGAGGAAAACCATGCAATACAAATGTTAAAGCAACTCAGATGTTTGTTGCACACCACAGGCACGTTGGTGACGCTCGTTGCATATCAACTGCATATGTTAGTGTGCAGCACTGATCTTGTGTTTACAAGGCATTGGGTCTAAACGAACTTACTGAGTCCTCACAAAGAGTTGCTGAGGTCAGCTCTGTACTATGTTCATTTTCAGGTGGCACACTGAGGCACAGAAAGGTTAAGCCACTTGTCCAAAGTCACCCAGCTAGGGAACGGCAAAGCCTAGTTTCAAACTGGATTGAGGCCCTGCTGGCTATCCCACACACTGCTTCTCGCAGTCCAAGGGCAAGGGGGTGACATTAGCAGGACTAGAGGCCGTTCTCCCAGGCCTATCCAAGGTCCGCAGCAATCCCCACCCACTCTGGCAGGAAGGCCGCTTTTGGCTTAAAGACTGTGTGGAAGGGGGAGTTGGGCAGGGTAAAGTTGGCCAGGTAGATGGTGTTCCCTCCCGTGAGGTAGGCTGCCCAGATCCCAAATGTACCGATGGTGATGATGGTGTGGTTACACTGAATGAGCAGCGCAAAGTCCTTGGCGGGTGACCCTTGAAGGCCATTGCCAGCAAACACTACATCCCCGAGAGAGCTGTTGATGTTCTGCCGACACCAGGCCATGTCGTCGCTGGTGACCATGAAGATGGTGGTGTGGTAGCGGGCCCGGAACCAGTCCAGGGCCTGCTGCAGGTAGCTGCGGTCTGCCAGCACACCCTTCCACACCCGAGGCATGACGCGCACGTAGTCGCCCCGTCGGACGTGGACTCCCACGAAGGTCGCCTGCCGCGTCCGCCTGGCCTGCAGCTGCTGGAGGAACCACTGGGCCTCCCGGCGCAGGTGGTCGTGCAGTGTGAACTCCTGGAGGATCTCGTCACGGAGGTGGTGGTAGAAGGTCCAGGAGCATGGGTAGCCCATGAGACGCACATTCTCCCCTGGGATGTGACGGTACTGCTCCTCCATCCAATCAAGCAGGTAGTAGTCCTGCCACAGGATCCTGCTGGCCATGGTGCTGTGCAGGACAGGGAGGGTGATCTTGAAGATGGGGGCCAGCATGCTGTGCATCTGGGCTGGGATGAAGGCAGGCCTTCCATTCATCTTGGCCAGGGCGTACAGGGTGGCATACTGGCCCATCTGGTTCCCCAGGCGGCCTTTGGAGTTGATGGTCCACACACCCTCTCGGGGGAGGTGTTTGGGGGCCAGGACCACACGGGCTGGGTGTGCCCAGGGGGCAGGCACCAGGGCCAGGCGCTGGTGGCAGTGGAAAATGGTGGATATCACAAAGATGATGAAGAGGAAGTAGATGGTGGAGAAGGCAGGGCAAGCGGTCCAGAATCTCATGATGGCTGTAGGGAGGAGAAAGGTCATAAGCCAGGAGGGATGGCTGGGGGATGGAAGTCTCATTCATTCACTTGCCCCAATCAATCATTCATTCAATCCATCTAAACATGTCTAGTGAGATCCACTGTGTAGGTTTTAAGAGCACAGATGTTGGAGCCCTTCTGCCCGGGTGTGAATCCCAGCTCACCCTTTCTAGTGCTGTTTGGCTTCAGTCAAGTTACTTAACTTCTCTGAATCTCAGTGTTCACACCTGTGGAACAGGGGTAATGAGGTTGAACCATTTGAAATTGCCAATATCTGACCATATTTTACCTATGCCAACAGCCATTTCATATGGTTCAACCTCACAGAACTATCTCATATGGCTGCATGAAGATTAAATAAGATGATATTTGTAAAAACCAAAAATATCCCCTGAAGTCTTCTTAAAACCAAAAAACAGTTCAGCTTAACTAGTAAAGAATGTCTGCCTTGAGCACTGTGCTTTTTTAAGATCTATCTATATGGGATCAAATTGACAGCAGCAACTCGAAAAGTTAGATAGGAACCTTAGGGGGCAGTGAGTTTATGTCAACGCGGGAGGAACAACTCAGAAAAGGAGGGTGAGAATGGTTGCACAACTCAAAGAATGGAATCAATGTCACTTAACTGTATGTGTAGAAACTGTTGAATTGGTGTGTGTTACTCTGTGTATATTCTCAACAACAACAAATAAAATAAAATATTAAAAAAAAATTCATGGCATTTGGAATAAATTTTAAAAGAAAAAAATATATTTGTAACATTTTGAAAACAGTGCTGAGCAAACAGGAAGTGCTCTGAAAGTGTTGTAAGATACATACATCCTGAGTATGTACATGTCACACTGGGCAAATCTGCTGCGAGACCTCTTTAAACGGTTAAAAAGCAAAGATGTCACTTTGAGGACTAAGGTGCCCCTGACCCAAGCCATGGCCCTTTCAGTTGCCTCATATGCATGTGAAACCTGGACAGTGAATAAGGAAGACGGAAGAAGAATTAATGCATTTAAATTAAGGTGTTGGTGAAAAATATTCAAGAATGAACAAATCTGGCTTGGAAGAAGTGCAGCCAGAACGCTGCTTAGAAGCAAGGATGGCGAGACTTCATCTCACGTACTTTGGACGTGTTATCAGGAGGGGCCAGTCCCTGGAGAAGGACATCGTGCTTGATAAGGTAGAGGGTCAGCGGAAAAGAGGAAGACCCTCAACAAGATGGACTGACACAGTGGCTGCAACAATGGGCTCAAACATAGCAACGATTGTGAGGATGGTGCGGGATGGTGCAGTGTTTCCTTCTGTTGTACACGGGGTTACTATGAGTCAGAACCGACCCGAAGGCAGCTAACAACAGCATGTACTACATGCTAGGCACTGTCCTAGGGCAGAGAAATGAGTGGTGAACAAATGACACAAGAGTCCTTGCCTCGCGGAGCTCAGTCTGTTAAGATGGTGCAGTTCAGAGGTTATGAGTGCAAACTCTGATGCCAGACTCATGTGGAGGCCTCATCTCCTCTGAGCTGGGAAACCTGAAGCATGTAATTTAACTCCCTGTATCACAGTCTCCTCCCTGGTAAAATGGGGCTAACCATAGCACCTGCCTGGAACGCTCTTTGAACAGTGCTATCCAGTTGTTTCCTGTTACCATGAGTGGGTGGGTCACACTCAAGCCGGCTACAGATTCTCCGGCACCCCTACGCTTGAACCTAGGCTGGCCTTGACAGCCTCGACCAATAAAACATTGTGGAAGCGATGCTATGCCAGTTTCAGGCTCAGGCCTTAAGGGCCTGGCCACTTCCACCTCCTTCCTCTGTGTAGAAAATGGTATCAGGGCATCAGGCCTCCTCTTCTAACTTCACAAGAGGGGAGAAGAATCATTATCAGCATCAAAAGACCAAGGCTGATTGCTATGAGGTGGAGGTCACACATACCTCCATCCTCCAACCTTTTTACCAATTCTGACACCAACCGTTCCTCTCACGGCACTCTCTACTTCTCTGCTGGGTTCAATAATTCACTGCAATGGCCACACAGAACTCACAGACCATACTCACAGTTACGGGGTTTATTTAGGGAAGTAACAGGTTATAATTCAGGATGAGGAAAGACTCAGGATACAGTTCTTCGGTCAGGACAGCTTCTCACCAGTGCCCGCAGGCAGGCCTCTCTCTCTCAGCCCCTCTGCCCGGCCTCTGCCCTGCTCCAGCAAGTGTTACAAAGCTGTTTATCTTCGTCAATAAGTGCTCTGAGGCACCTGGCTCCACGAGTAAGCCCTGGCCTGAAGGCGCTCAGCTCTCTTACTCCATAGGTCAGCATGCCCACTGTAGCTGCCTTGCTCCATGGGCCAGGAAGCCCACTATGCCTTCTCATACCTGTCTCCTGGCTCTGCTGCCTCTGCTGCTGCTGTTTCTCTGCCACTGCTTCTCGCCGTCTCTTGCTGTCTCCGGTATTACAGCTTTCTCTCTCTAGGTTTTCAGCACAGGGACCCTGGGTGCAAAGGATGCACTCTACTCCTAGCTCTTCTTTCTTGGTGGTAGTGAGGTTGCCCCTTTCCACCTCTGGGATGGCTCATTTTAAGCCTAGCGGGATAGCAAAACTGACCAATCCCCTCATTAGGATTCCATATACCTTATTTGCATGGTCCCACCCCCACAATGGTGCCATGTACCTTATTTGCATTATTAGCAAGAGGTCCAATCTCCTTGGTGGGCCATAAGCACATTGTTTTCATAATTCCACCCAATGATTTGGTGGGGGTTACAAGACCATGGCAAGAAAGGCCATATAAAAGCGATCCATCACACTGCTCTCTGAGAACATCCTTTCTGTGATGACATGTCAAACTGTAGAGTTTTAGTTTTTCTATTTAGGTCTGTGATGAAACCCCTCCCCCTCCTTTTTTAAATTTTTTTTTTTGAGCCACTTTACTGAGATATAATTCACAAACCATACAATTCACCCATTTAAAGTATACAATTCAATGGCTTTTAGTATTTCACAGTTGAGCAATCATCACCATAATCAATTTTAGAACATTTCCATCATCTCAAAAGGAAATTCCATACTACCCATTCTTTCCTCCCCCCAGCCCCTGGCAACCACTAATCTGCTTTCTTACTGTACAGATTTCTCTATTCTGGACTTTTCATATCTGGTTTTTGTGTCTGGCTTCTTTCCCTTAGCATCATGGGTTCAACATTCATCCACATTGTAGCAGGTATCAGAACTTCATTCTTTTTTATTGCCAAATAATATTCCATTGTCTGATTATACCATATTTTGTTGATCCATTCATCTGTTGATGGACACTTGAGTTGTTTCTACTTTTGGCTATTGTGAATAATGCTGTTATGAACATTCGCGTGCGTTTGTGCGAACATATGCTTTCCTTTCTTTTGGATATGCATGTAGAAGTGGAATTACTGGGTCATAGGTAACTCCATATTTAACCATTTGAGGAATTGCCAGACTGTTTTCCAAAGCAGCTGTACCATTTTACATTCCCACCAGCAATGTATGAGGGTTCCAATGTCTCCACATCTTTACCAATACTTGTTATTATCTTTTTTATTATAGCTGTCCTAGTGGGTGTGCAGTGGTTTCTCATTGTGGAGTCCATGCTTTTTACCCACACTCAGACCACTTCCAGTTCCAGCCTGACTCTACCTGCCACTTCCTGGCTCTGAACTGGGCTCCATGAACCTTGGTTTCCTCATCCTTCAAATTGGATGGTATGTTAGTCTGGGTTCTCTAGAAGAGCAAAATCAGTGAGAAGGGGTGTGTGTGTGGGTATGTATGTGTGTGTGTATGTGTGTGTGTGTGTGTGTGTGTGTGTGTGTGTGTGTGTGTATATATATATATATATATATAGAGAGAGAGAGAGAGAGAGAGATTTACTTCAAGGAAATGGCTCATGCAATTGTAGGGGCTGGCAAGTCCCAAATCCATAGGTTGGGCAGCAGGCTGGAGACCTCTGCTGGCTCACAGAATTGTAGGGCCTGATGAATCCAAAATATGCATGTCAGGTGGCAGGCCAGAGACTTCTGCAGGCTTACCTCCCAGGAACTGGAGGTCAGGCAATGAGAATATTGCAGGGTTAAGAGAGCAAGCTTTGCCAGGATACCCACTTATATATTGGAGGCAGGCCATACTCCCAAGGAAACTCTCCTTTTGACTGATTGGCTGATCACATTAGATTACATCATAGAAAGCGATTGCATGACATTACATTATGGAACAGCAACCAGTCCAGTATCTGCCAAATGACTGAGAATCACAGACTTGCTGAGCTGACACATAACATCAACCATCACAGACGGATAATCCCTTCTTTAGGGGTTGCCTTCCTTTAAAGTCGGGCTCTCACCTGGTTTCTGAGTACAGTCTTTTCACTCCATCTCCACTGCATCCTGATTGGCTTTCTCCTCTCCCCTCCTCCATTCCCCTGACCACTGTCCTGTGGTTTCCCAAAGTGTTAAAAAACTTAGATGTCACTCTGATGATTAAGAGGCATCTGACCCAAGCCATAGTCTTTTCCATCGCCTCATCTGCATGCAAAAGTTGGATAATGAAAAAGGAAGAATGAAAAAGAATTGATGCATTCAAACTGTGGTGCTGGTGAAGAATATTGAATACATCTTGGACTACCAGAAGAATGAACAAATCAATCTTTGGAGAAATACAACCAGAATGCTCCTTAGAAACGAGGATGGCCAAGACTTCAACTCTCTTAGTTTGGACATGACATCAGGAAAGACCGATCGCTAGAAAAGGACATTGTGTTTGGTAAAGCAGAGGACCAATGAAAGTGAGGGAAACTCTCGATGAAATGGATTGACAAAGTAGCTACAACAAGGGAGTCAAACATACCAACAATTTTGAAGATGGTACAGGACCCGGCAATGTTTCGTTCTATTGTACATAAGGTCACCATGAGTCAAAGGTGACTCAAGGGCAACTAGCAACAGCTCAGTGGTCCTCCTGCCCTCACTGAAACACCACATTGTGCTGACCTCACCCTCCTATTGTCTGGCTTCCGCCTCACCCCTCTTATCTGCTTTCTGACCCATGCCTCACCCCTCTTATCTGCTTTCTGACACATCTCTCCCTCCACTCGTCCCCTTAGATTTGGGGTTCTGCAGGTCCCGTTCAGCTCTCTTCCATCCATACCCCAGGGCTCCTCGCTTTATTAACCTGACCCCTTTGGAAAATCTGAAAACTCTTGGGCCCTCCTTGAATGTTTTGCATTTAACATGAGTCCCCATCGAGGTCAGCTGGATTTTCCTGCAAGACGAGCAAGTATGAATCAGCCTCCACTGACCACAGTGCACAAGAAGTGCCAAGCTCGTTGCTTTAATTTCCAAAAATTCAATTCAACCTTCCTTGGAAGTATTATAACAACCTCATTTTCCTCAGCTGAAAGTACCTGAGAAAACCAAGGAGAGAAGGGTGACAAAGGGCAGAAATCCTGAGGCTAAATTACAGGTTTATATACCCATAAATTTTATTAGCCTAGTCAAATTCTTCCTGAGCTTCTGCATTCTATTTAGATTTCTCTGCAGCTTCAGTGGGACACTAAGCTCCTATGCTTGCTGCCTTGTGAAGTGTGGCTATTTTAATAGTTGATGCATTACACCAAGCTGTGGCTATAATTCCCCACAGAGGTTTTACATTAGTTTAATTTTTGAAAGCTTTGCAAAATTATTTGGTTTAACAGAAGTAATACACAGAGATGGGAAGTTTTATCAAGGTGGTTGTTAATAGAGCTATGAGTAGCTGATGGTGAGGACATGGATCCCCAAGTTCAATGATCTGAGAGCTTCAGTCTTTCAAAGCACCTAACCTAGTACCTGCATGTAGTAGACATTCAATAAATTACTTCCTTTTTGTTCAAGGTGACCACCAGCGCGGGCTGGTATTCAGTCATGGCACACATTTTCAAATAAAGCCCTTAACTATGTCTGAGACTTTACATTTTCAGACCAAATTTCAAATTAAAAAAAAAAAAATGAAACCTATCTTGGAGCCCCGCTTCTCACAGAGCTGGTAAAAATTCGGTCCCAACTGTTATTAGGCCTCCTGCCCAACTGAGGGTCCTGCCTGGGGTCTACGTGGGAGAACTGGGGCTTTGGCTTCTTGCCAAGCCCCCTGGCCCAGCCAGAGCCTCAGCAGGTTCCAAAGTGAGGAGGGCAAGCTGAACAGGAACTGGAGCCTGGGGCGGCGGGGAGAAGTCGCCAGCTTGGCACAAGGGCACTGCCACCCAGGGCCGGCTTCACAACACGCCATCTGTGCGCTCACACAGGGCCCTGCGCTCAGTTTAGTGCTCTGCTGTTGCCATCTTGAAATTCTTAATAACTTTTGAACAAGGGCCTGCATTTTCATTTTGAGTGAGGCCCTGCGAATCCTGTTGCCAGTCCTGCCTCGACTGTGTACCTGTTTGAGTCTCATGAGCTCCCTCTCGTGGTTTTTCATCAGCCTCGCAACTGCCACGTCTGTGTCTTAGCCTAAAAAGCCGCAGAAGATAACGAATGGAGGCTGATACTTCCCTGGGGCCCGCCACGGGCCCACAGTCTCCTACGTGCAATTTTCCTAAAGGTGGTGGCAAGCCCCAACTTGAGCTCAATTCAGCTGGGGGCAAAATGGGGACAAACAGCCTGTGCGGCTACTTGCAGACTTAGTGTGAACACCCACATGTTTTGCTGGAGAAGCAACAACACATTTGACGTCAAGATGCTGCCGAGACCCCGCTGGGTGTGTTGGGTAATATGCGGCATATGCACCCTGTGACCGTTCCACAATGCAGAAGGTTCTTGTCTGGCCCAGGGTTTCAGAAAAGAGGCTGTGAACCTGTCTTAGCTCATTTGGTCCTCATAACACCCGCCCCCCGCTCCCTGGAAGGTCCATGTTTAGCCCCGTTTAACAGATGAGGAAACTAAGGCACAGAGAGGTTAAGACACTTGCTCGAAATCACACAGATAGTAAACAGGTGGAGCCTGCACTTGAACCCAGGCAGTGTGGTTCAGGAATCTGTGCTCTCAGCTACTGTCCTGGACTTTTTTAGTATGTCCAGGGGGAGAGTGGTGTCCCCGTTGACACATACGCAGACACACATCCTCTGCCCGGTGACGTGGGGCCTCTGTTATTTCTAGGCCACCAAAGCAGGGAGTCTCTGGGGGCTCAAAGCTGTGGGCCCCGCCATGCTGAGCCCACCTCTGAGCTGTACCCTCCTCTCTGACACACGCTGAGGGTGAAGACCTCCCATACTCGAGGAATTATTTCCTCTCCGTTCTTGCTGCTTCTGCCCCCTCCCAACCTCCATGAGGCACCCTCAGGGGTGCTTAAGAACAAAGGCAAGGAAGAAAGCTTCCCTCCAGGTATCATTAGCTTAAGAAATTTCTTGTCCCTGCTGGGCAGGGAGGAAAACACAAATGTGTTGCTGTCAATTCTGGCTCATAGCCATGCTGTAACAGGGTAGAACTGCCCCACAGGGTTTTACGGGAGCAGATCGCCAAGTCTTTCTCTCTCAGTCTTTCTCTCTCGGAGTGGCTGGTGGGTTCAACACCAACCTTTCGGTTAGCAGTCGAGCGCTAACCAGGGCTTCCAGTGAGGAAAATACAGTATGCGACCTAAAACCTCCTTTCTGAATTTTCTCTGGCCAAAAAAATAGCCTCATGGGCCGTTTCCTCTGCTGGTAACGCTCTTCCCCAATGCCCAAATGTCCCCTCCTCACAAGGCATCCCTGGACCACCCCCATTTGAACCTGTAACACCCCCATTGTCCCCATCCACTTCCCTGCTTGCTTTTGTTCCAAAGCACTCTTTCCCTTCCAGCATTCCACGGAATGTACTTATGCCTTTTTTTCGTCAATGTCTCCCGCACAATGTGAGCCAGACAGAGACAGGGGTTTTTGTGTTTTGTTCACCGTGGTATCTTCAGCGCTGCACAGTGTCTACATACAGTAGGTGCTCAATCGGGATTTGTTGAATCAGTGCAGGCAGTGTCGCAGCACTGTCACTCATAACTTTGCAGGTCTGTTTGAACCCTTACCCACCCACCCCACTGCCTCCCCTAGATCAGACATGCCCCTCTCTGGTATGGGGGTGTCTCTACCCCAAATCTTTTTCTCTTCCAGCTACCTCCTCCTCACGCCTCCACGGAGCTTTCTGAACCACTCCCTTCTTTCAAATCTGGTGTCCCTGTCCTGGGCTCCACCGCGGAGGGTCCCCAGGAACCAGAATCACCCCCATCCTTGGCTGTGTTCCCCGGCCCCCCAGGGTAGGCACCGGGACAGTGGCTCCCCCCACTCCCAGCCCAATGGTGCCACCACAGATGCTGGGGACACTCCAAGCTGTAGCAGCAAATATCGTGGTGCGTGCTCCCGAGGCTGTTTCTTTCCTCAGCGGGGAGTAATTGGAAACATTATTCTTCTATTCAGAACCATTTCGATGTGTAATAGAGTTGACGACATTTGCATGAAATTTCATGATTAAAGCAGCAGGGCCCTGGCAGGGAACTGGCCGCTGGGGAGACCGGCTGTGCACCATACCTCCTGTGCTCCCTGGGGGTCCCTGCTTTCTCCCTTCGACCACCAGAGCCACAGAGCTCTGAGGCGCGCCCATCTCCTCCACCTCTGTCCCTACCGTTTTGGGAATCCGCCGAGAGCGGGGTGAGGTCTTTGGGTTTCCTGGCGACTGGTCTGCTCCTTCCAAGAGCACAGACTTTTAGGGCTTGAGAGCGGCTGACCTTAACACTCATTTAACCCGCAACTGACAGAAGGTTCCAGAGGGGAGAAGGGGCTGGCTTGGGGTCACCCAGTCAGGGGTAGAGGCCCAGCTGAATTCCGGACGGAAACCGTCCCACCTCAATGTGTGCCAGCCTGAAGGTCAGCCCCCTCCCTGAGCCAGTGCAGCCACCACGTGGCAGGACAGAGCCGCGCCGCTGAGAATCAGTGGGGCTAGAGGTGAGTGGAGGGGGACCCAACCCAGGAGCCCCATCCTGCTGCCGTCCTACCTGCCTTGAACTTCCTAGGACACCCTGCTTGGGGCTGTCCAGCTGGGGGCTCTGTGTGGCCGCAAGGGCCCAGGGGGGCGATGGCTCTCCAGTCCCACATGGTTTTGTCCCACAAGGTCCAGGGTGGCACGGGTCCCTGCAGGGAGAGCGGGGCTGCGGTTGGTGAGGAAATTGGCGGAGGCGGTGGTGTTGCATTCTGTGGACTCAGCTCTGAGCTCCCGCCCAGCACCCCCACTAGCCTGGGGCCTGAGAGCAGACACTCGTCACCACGGTGAGCCCACTGCCGGCCGCTGAGCTCCTGCGGAGCGGGGAGGCCATGTGAGGAGCGCCGAGGAGCCTCTTCCTGGGCACAGGTTTGGCTAAAGTCAGGGGCCTAGAGGGTGGGAATGGGGGTGCAAAGAGTGGGGGAAAGGAAGCCTGGGTCCCAGGTGGACCCTACAAGACCCAGGAGTGGGGGCCTGACTATTGGTCTCGTGGGACCAGAGCTAGACTATGGCAGGGGTGGGGGGGTGGAAGCTCGGGTGGGATACGGGTCCCAGAAGGGGTAAGGGCTGGGGATTGGACACCTGGGCTCCTTGTCAGGAAGGGCCGGCTTCTGGACCCCAGGAGCACCAGAAGACTCGCAGCCTGGTTCCTCAGGGTGCTAAGGGCCAGAAAGTGGCACCCCCAAACTACATGGGCAAGAGATGGGAGGCAGCAGGCCAGGTCCTCACCTAGGCCGACACCGAGGGACGGGGGCAAATGCCCCCATGAGAGCTCAACATGGCATCAGGCTCTTGCGAGGGGTGGAGGGTGATACCCGTGGCCTGGTGGGGGAGGCAGATGTCTGCAGATGGCAGCAGTGTTGGGGGCAGAAGGGCCATGAGATCAGCTGGGGGAGATGTCACCCCCTACCCCGGGGTGTCCCTCCCAACACTTCCAGACTCGGGCCTGCATGCATGCCTGGGCCCAGATTCAGAGAGTGAGGGGCTCCGAGGCCCTCCAGTCTTGAGTGAGTTCGTGGGGGGCTGCCGGCCCCAAGCAGGGAAAGTTGGGGAAGTGCAGAGCCGAGTGCTCTGGGGTCTGGAATGTGACCCCTTGGGCACCCTGTCCTGCCTCATGCTCCTGCTGGCCTGCCACTCTCCGCCTCATCACCCATCACTCCACTTCTGACATCTGCTCCCCCATCTGCTCTGGGGACACTGAGGGTTAGTGGAGAAAGTGGGGGCTCCAGTGCCCGGACCCTGCAGCCTAGGATGGTGGGCAGGGGCTGGGATGATCACAGACTCCTCAGAAACCCAGTGCCACGTCCTAATGGGAAGCTGGGCGTCCTCCTTCTTGACCCCACAGGGACTTGGCTGTCCTGCTCCCCAGCCCCAGGGACTCAGGCTTCCAGCCTCCAGTTGTGCCCATCCCTTTCTCTGGGCTTTTTACCCGGGTGGGAAAGGGTTAAGGATGGAGGGCTGGGGTGGGTGGCAGGGGGGCGCAGGGAGGCCGGGGCTGCTTGGCGATAATCCCCCTCCGTGCCCAGGGTGTGGAGAACAAGGTTAGGGCCCCACGTGGGAAAGAGCCTCTGCTCTGATCCCCGTGGGCTGGCTCGGCCTCTGCTTCTGATCCCTCCCGCGGCCCAGCCCAGCCTGCATGACGCGGCCTGTTGTTCTCCAAGCTCTCACTAGGTGCCTCGCGGCTTGGCACCCCTGCCTGCCTGTCCCCCCAGGCTCTGGGCCTCAGGCCTCCCACTCCCTGTGGACTCTGGGTGCCTGGCCTCTATCTGCCGGGCCTCCCTGCCTCCCTCTGGGCCTACCCGCTCTCTCTGCAGTTTCTTTCCCTTGGCCTGTGTCTCTCCGCTCCTCCATCTCAGTCTCTCAGCTCACATCTCTTTCTATTTCTTTGTTTCTGCCTGAATCTCCATCTGTCCCTCTCTGCCCCCCCGCCTGCCCAGGGCCCCTGCCCCCTCGACACTGACGGATAGCTCTGGGGTGTTAAGCTACGGATTAGTTCAGGCAAAATTCTCAATTTTGCTTGCGTTCTTTCCCCTTTGGGTTATGTAAACAGTAATTCTCCCCAGATGGAACTATTTTCTTCGCTTAGCAGCAGCCGGGGAGGGGACTTGGGGTGGAATGCTGGGGTTCCACAGAAGAGCCTTAGGGAGCGGGTAGAAGCTGGATGCCTTGTCTCCCAGGTGCAACCTGAGGCCTCAGCCCCTCCTCTTCCCTCCAGGTGCTTGCCTCCACAAGGCCGACCATGCCCGTGACCTTTGCCCTCTTGTTCCTCCTGAGCCAGGCCACCGCAGACCCATGCTACGATCCAGGGGGCCACCCCCGCTTCTGCCTCCCGCCAGTGACCCAGCTGGCTGGTGTGACGGCCTCCTGCCCTCAGGCCTGTGCCCTCTCCCCGGGGATGGACCTTGGCCTCCAGGCCTCCTGCAATGGCAGCCTGGCCCTGGCCCTGGGCGCTCCCTTCCTCCTGACGTCCATCAGCCTGCGCTTCTGCACCCCAGGATCCCCGGCCCTGGTCCTATCTGCTGCTTGGGCCGCAGGGGGTCCCTGGAGGCTACTGTGGCGCAGACATGCCTGGCCCGGGGCCTTGGGAGGCCCTGAGCGGGTGACCTTCCGTGCCCCGCCAGGCCCTACGGCCAGCGTGGTGGCCAGCCACCTCCTCATCGAGCTTGGAAGCCGAGCAGGACTCGCTGTGGCTGGTGTGAGAGGCCGCTGCCAGTGCCATGGTCATGCTGCCCACTGCGCAGCCCGCTTGCGGCCCCCCCGCTGCCGCTGCCGCCACCACACCACAGGCCCTGGGTGCGAGAGCTGCCGCCCATCCCACCGCGACTGGCCCTGGCGGCCTGCCACGCCCCGGCACCCCCACCCCTGTCTGCGTGAGTGCCGGCCCACTCTCGTATCCTCTCCTGGCCCCATGGCTCTCCAGGGGCCAGTCCCTCGGTCTCTTGTCCCCAAGGGGCCACGGTGGTGTCTTCCCTCCCTAGAACTGCTAGCTCCTTGCTTCTCAGGCCCAGTCCCCTCTCCCCTTCTCACTGTATCCCACCCTCTGCCACCTGCCTGCCCTGCATTCCTGCTGCAGACAGGACTGGCTCACAGATGTCCAGCTGCCTACCTGCCTACTGGGGGCCCAGGCTCTCCACAGCTGGTGCAAATGGTTAACACACTGCTTGGCTGCTAAAAGAAAGGTCGGAGGTTTTGGTCTACCCAGAGGTGTCTCAGAAGAAAGGCCTGGTGATCTACTTCGGAAAAATCAGCCACTGAAAGCTTGATGGAGGCTAATTCTACTCTGACACATAGTGTCACTGGGAGTCAGAGCTGACTCCATGGCAACTGGTTTAGTTTCTCCCCAGCACTCATCTGATCATGATGATGGTCCTAATAATATGTCTAGCATCTCCTGAACCCCAGTCCAGGGCCTGGCTTGCTGCAGATGCTTGGGCATATTTGTCAAATGGTTGTAGGAGAACAAGGCAGCAGCACATTTCCTGACTCCTCAGGCCAACCACATGGGAAAAGTGTTCGTTAAATACGTATTCAGCGATCACTTACAATGTGCCAGAAACCCTGGTGGCGTAGTAGTTAAGAGTTTGGCTGCTAACCAAAAGGTCAGAAGTTTGAATCCACCAGGCGCTCCCTGGAAACCCTATGGGGCAGTTCTACTCTGTCCTATAGGGTCACTATGAGTTGGAATTGACTTGACAACGATGTTTTTTTTTTTTACTATGTGCTAGGCAGGTACTGTCATTAGGCCCATTTTACAGATTAGGCAAGTGAGGCTAGAGTTAGGAAGTCCTTTACTGAAGGACAAACAGCAAGTAGCTGGCACAAGCAGGATCTGAGCTTGGGAAGCCGAGCTCTGGGGTGCCAGCTTGTACCTGCCGAGCTCCTGTCAGGCACTGTCCCACGAAGTGTTCCAGAGAAGCAGACAGGATCATGGCCTTGGCAGACAGGCTGCCTGCCTGCGTTCAAATCCCAGCAACTCTGCTTACTAGCTGTGTGACCTCAGGTGGGTGACTCTGTGCTTCCATTTCCTCATCTATAAAGTGGGGATAATAAGGAGCCCTGGTGGCACAGTGGTTAAGCGCTCAGCTGTTAACCAAAAGGTCAGCAGTTTGAACCCAACAGCCGCTCCATGGGAGAAAGATGTGGCAGTTTGCTTCTGTAAAGATTTCCAGCGTTGGGAACCTTATGTGACAGTTCTACTCTGTCCTATACGGTCACTATGAGTCAGAATTGACTCCACAGCAATGGGTTGATGGGAAGAGTTAAAGTGGGGATAGTAACTGTATTTCCTTTACAGGCTGTAGTGATAATTAAATGAGATAATAAATAGATAAAGCCCTTAGAATAAAGCCTAAGATGGTACCTAGCATGGAGGGAGAGCTTCCAGAGCATCTGCTAATGTTACCATTCCCCAGAGGAGGAAGGTAATCCCTGAGGGGATGCGGCACTTGCTCTAAGTCTTACTGCTACCAGGAGGCAGCCCTGGGACTGGGCTCAGTGCCTCAGGCCTTCCTAGATGTCCCCACCAGGAACCACTGGGCCAGCCAATGGCCGAGCCGCCCTCCAGGCCCCATTCGCCCTCCCAAACCCCGATCCCCTCAAGGTGCTTCCAGAGTCCCAGCCCATTCTCTCCAGCAGCGCCTCCTCAGAGACAGAAGTTGTCAGCTCCTTCATCCTCCCTTCTCCTCCCACCGCATCCTGCTGTCCTTGGTAGAGGGTGTGTGTTACTGGGCCCCAGGAGTAATTCTATCCACCGACAGAAACATCCCGTTCAAAACCTATTGCTGTTGAGTCCATTCCGACTCATAGTGATCCCATTGACAGGGCAGAACTGTCAAACCCCACAGAGTTTCCCAGGCTGTAATCTTTATGGAAGCAGACTGACACATCTTTCTACCACAGAGCGGCTGGTGGGTTCGTACTGCTGACCTTTCGGTTAGCAGCTGAGTGCCTAACCACTGCACCACCAGGGTTCCTTACACAGAAACACATAGACATAGACAAATGAGGACATGCACAAAGACACAGGCACACAGTTCCCTGAGCTTCCCCCACTGCCCACTATTTCTTCAGATGACGTCCTGTGGACCAACTTACAAGCCACCCATTCTCCACAGCTCCCCATCCTGTCCTCATCCCCACTTGGGGCTTCCCTGGAGGCTACCGTCCTCCCTCGTCTTCCTCCTCCCTCACCCCCACCCCCACCCCAGCTTTCATCTGCCCCACTTCAGAGGTGGTCAGCATCTCCCTTGGTCCATCCCCATCAACCAGGTCTGCCCACCCTGCACAGGGAGGGAGGGGGACTCACGTGGCCTGGGGATGAGGTGGGGTTCACCCTGGGCCTGGACAGGGCCTAGAAGCCAGGGAGGCTGTCCCTTGGAGGATCACCATAGCCCCCAGGCTGTGCTGGGCACTGTACCCCGAAGTTCAATCTGGGTGAGAGACTGACAAGGTATGATGGAAAAGGGTCTAGGCTTCAGTTCACTGACATCGCCCGTCATTCCTCGCTTGTTCGGGTTGTTCAGAGGAGACGTGAGGTGACAACCCTTGGGTCAGAAAGACTCCACATCCTGGCTCTGTCCACTAACAATCTGAATAGCACTGTCACTTCTCATGCCCCCAAAAACGGGAGGAGAGAGCAATCGAGATTCCCACTGGCCAGGAGCACACTGAGGCTCAGTGCGGGGGAGTCACTGTCCCAAGCACACACTGCTGTCTCAGCTCCCTGACCATCACACAACTCCACTGGACTCTTGGGGACCTGCCAGCTCAGCCCTTGCAAACCTTCAGGAGCCAATAACCCCATAAACCCAGGGCTCTCCAATGAGTGGTCCATGAACTACCTGCCTCAGCATCTCACTCTTGGAAGCTTGCTATCAATATAGAGTTCTGGGCCCCACCTAGCAGAAGCCCTGGAATCTGCATTTTTAAAAACCATTTCCCCAGCAATTCCGAGCAGTGGTAAGGTTTGAGAGCCACCACCTTAGAAAACCCTATGAGTGCTCCCCAGAAAAATGCATGTGTTAAAGAATTCTCATGGGAGCTGTGTGAAAAGGCTTAGAGAATATCTGGTAAAGCCACAGACTCTGGAGCCAAAAGGTCTGGGCTCAAATCCCACTCCCAACCACTCCCAGCTGTGCTAACTTGGGCCAGTGACTTCACCTCTCTGTGCCTCAGTTCCCACATCTGTAAAATGGGGATGATGAGAGCACCAGCCTTGCACAGCTGTGTGAGGATGAAATGTGTCAAGCACTTAGCACACAGTACCTGGTATGTGAGAACTCTAAATGGGAGAGCCTTGTCCGCGCCAGGCTTTGGGTAAGCGCTTTATAGCTATTTTATCTCATCTAATCCGCATGAAGTAGACACTACAAACGCTCTTTCACAGAAAAGGAAACAGCTTCAGAAAGAAGTCACTTGCCCAAGAAACTCAGTAAAAGACATAGGCGCAGAGGTCTGACTGCCCCCACAGCCCACTCTCTGAGCCCTACTCCCCTTTACATGCCCACAGTTTCACAAGGAAGTTCAGAAAGTCCATGAGGCCCCTCGGGCTTACCCAGTTCTAGTCCAACACACCCATTTTAAAGACGGGAATGAAGAGGTTCTGATCCCAGGCTTACCCAGGCACCCCCAGTCAGTCCCTTTTACATCATACCCTCACTTTATTTCCTTTCCTGAGGGCAGCAGGGAGAAGGCTGGGGATGGGGATGGTGGGGGAAGTACAGGAAGGCCAGCCTCATGTACCCCTGCCCACTCTCCCTCCTAGCCTGCTCCTGCAACCAGCACGCCCGACGCTGCCGCTTCAATGCTGAGCTGTTCAGGCTGTCGGGTGGCCTGAGTGGGGGTGTCTGTGAGCGGTGCCGCCACCACACAGCCGGGCGGCACTGCCACTACTGCCAGCCGGGGTTCTGGAGGGACCCTAGCCAACCCATCACCAGCCGAAAGGCTTGCCGGGGTGAGTGTGGCCTGGAGCTGGGCCTGAGGGAGAAAGGAGGCAGGCCTAGACTCCAGGGTCTGAGGGAGAAGGGCGCCGGGGGGCCAGGGCCCCTGGGTCTGAGAGAGGAGAGGCCGGGAGCTTGAACTCCTGGGTCTGAGGGAGGAGGGTGCTGGGGACCTGGACTTCTGGATCTGAGGGAGGAGGGGTCTGGGAGTTGGGAGGGAGCATCTGGACGCAGACACCCCACACCCCCAGCTCCTCTCCTCGTGTAGCCTGCCAGTGCCACCCCATTGGGGCAACAGGTGGCGTCTGCAACCAGACCAGTGGGCAGTGCTCCTGCAAGTTGGGGGTCACGGGCCTCAGGTGCAACCGCTGTGGCCCTGGCTACCAGCAGAGCCGATCCCCCAGGATGCCCTGCCAGCGTGAGTCCTGAGGGGCAGGGCCACAGAGCCTGAGTGGGGCGGGAGCAAGACACCCTCAGGGGTTGGAGGCTGGACCAAGGTGCTCAGGAAGTGGGGGATTGGCAGTCTGCAGTCTAGGGGAGACGGGGGTCCAAACTCCTGGGTCTGGGGGAGGAGGGGGTTGGTGGCCTGGACTCTTGGGTCTGAGGGAGGAGGGGGTTGGTGGCTTGGACTCCTGGGTCTGAGGGAGGAGGGGGCTGGAGACCAGGATTCCAGCTCCTGGGGGAAAAGGTCAAAGGGTGCTCACACTCTTGGGCCTTAAGGGAACAGACACTTTGGGTCTGGGTGCCTGGATTCCTCAGTGGGTGGGGTGGGAACTAAGGGTTTGCTAAAGTGCTCCTTGTCTCTTTCTCTCACACACACAGGAATTCCAGAGGCAACAACCACTCTTGCCACCACTCCTGGTGCATACAGCTCCGGTAAGATGAGCTAGGGTGCTTTTCCTAGGCAGCAAGAGGGACGGGGGATGGGTTGATTGGGCCCCCAGGTGGGGGCTCAGGGGTGGCCCACTGAGCCCAGTCCCAAGGCTCTGGGCGCCAAGCTCTCCATCAAGATCAAACACAAGAATGGGCAGGGGCAGAATGCTGTGGTCCAGGCCTCAGGAGCCCACTGTAGACAGCCTGACCCTCCCCAGACCCTCAGTGTCAAAACTACTGCAATATCTCGGACACCAGGGTGCACATGAGCCTTTGGAGGTACTGCCAGCAGGACTATGGTGAGTGCTGGGGAGAAACAGGGCTGGAGGCTGGAGATGTTCCGTGGAAATCTGTCTCCAAGCCACCTCCTTCTCTGACCTTAGATTTCCTTATCTTAAATGGGAAGCGGTGTTGGATTCTAAAGGGCGCTTCCTGGTCTAGGGTCTGATGGGACAAATGGGGGGTAGTGTGGGTAGTGGGTGTTGGCTACCTTCCTGTGCCTCCTCTTCATCGATGTTCTTGGGCTTGCAGAGCTTCAGTGTCTCCTTCAGCCTGACATCTGGAGGGGGTGGCCCCCTGGGGATGCAAGGAGAAGCAGGAACTGGTTGAACGGAATGGGCCCTTGCCCTGTCATTCTCAGAGACCCTGCGTGCCTCCCTTCAGGGTCCCAGTTATGCAAGTCTCAGTCTCACACTCAGAGACTCGATCCATAGTTCTCGAATCAATCAGTCCCCTCCTCCCCTACCACCCCAGTGACCCTGGGAACTCTGACCTCAGGTAATGTAGCTCCCTTAGACACCTAAGAGGTCCACTCAGCCCACAAATCTAAGAGATCAGCCCCAGCTACTTCCCTCAATGGTCTAGGACCCCAAACCCCTTCTCCCTCAGCAACATTATCTGGTCACTGATATCCTCAGGCTTCGAAGGTGGAGCCTTCTCCCTCCACCACCCACCAGGATAGACTCAGCCTCCTAGCCAGAGCCCTGCCTCCAACACTGTCTGGCCTCACTCCCCAAGAAACCACCTTTTCCAAATTACCATTAATGTGACCTTAACCCTTAGGTTCCAGAGATGGCCCTCCTTCTGGTTCCCCAAATTCACCCCAGAGCCCCGCCCCTGGTAATGCCCCTCCTTCCCAAGTGCCCCGCCCCTGACACCTTCTGATCTTACCGCATTACAGACCTTGCACTTGCCCCCACCAAATCACTACGTTTAATTTCAAGATCTGCCCCTCTTGATATGGTTGCCAAAGCCCCACCCTGACACGTGCTCACCATGTTCCTCTCCCTGTCAGGCCTTCCCATTCCTGAGGAGACTCTACCCTACAGCCATAAGCCCCGCCCCCTTTAAACGGTCTTCTGGCTTTGACCTTGTCCTCCCCAACAGACCCCGCCCCTCACCCTCAGGGCATGCGCCCCCCAACCTGCACCTTCAAAGGCTCAAGGCCCCACCCCTTGGGAGGTTCCCAGAAGCCCAGCCTCTGGTCCCCGGGGCCCCTCCCCACCAGGACAGCGGGACCTGGGCCTAACACCACCCTTCCCCGCAGTTCTCCACGCGCAAGTGCTGGCGATCGAGGTGGCTGGTCCCGCGTGGTGGCGGCTAGCCGTGCGCGTCCTGGCCGTATACAAGCAATGGGCGCGGCCAGTGCCTCGCGGCCGCCAGGACACCTGGGTGCCTCGCGCCGACCTGGCCTGCGGCTGCCTGCGCCTGCGGCCCGGCGCCGACTACCTGCTGCTGGGCAGCGCAGCCGGCGGCCCGGACCCCGCGCGCCTCGTCCTCGATCGCCACGGCCTCGCACTGCCCTGGAGGCCGCGCTGGGCCCGGCCGCTGCGAAGGCTGCAGCAGGAGGAGCTCGCCGGGGGCTGCCGCAGCCTGCAGCCTCCGACACTGGGCCCCGGGCCCGAGCAGTAGAGCCGGGGCTGAGGCCCCCTTAAACGTGAACGAACGAATTTGGAGCAAATTTGGGGCGACCTTGAGCGACGCCTGCTACCTCGACGCCGCGTCCCTCAGAGAGCGGCCATTCAGATGCCGCGGAGTCCTTTACGTCACTCTGCATGCGCCAACACCGCGCAGGCGTGAGAAACGTTTAACAAAAGGCGGCAAACAGCAAGCAGAACTTTTGGTCCCCTCAGCACTTGAATTGGCCTATGATTTATGCAGCTGTTTCTTACAATAAAGTCTCAAATCTTGTGGAGCATTGTCTCCAGACTCGTGGTCGGTTATGGGGGCACCTCTTAGGGGCAAAACAGGAGGTCTTGAGGAAATCAGGGCGTTAAAGGATGAGTACAGCTCTCTGATAAAATGGCCAGTCCAGTGAAGGCGTTTGTATGACTGAGTGCTAGTCACGCTTCCGTTGACTGACAATTGGCCGAGAACTAGTGGGAGGGGCATGACTGGAAAAGCCTGCAAATCCGACAAAGGAAGGGACAGCAGCAAAGTTCCAGATTTAGGAACTTTTGGTTGCTGATGGGCCTCAGGATGATCTCTGAGAAAGGAATAAAAGGACTTTGAGTTCACCAGGACTTGAAGTGCGCCTAGACTCGTTCTTGGGAGACTAGCCAATTGGGAGACACAGAGTGCTGTGACGTGGACTTGGTTCTAAGCAGAATTCTGTGCCCACCCAACAGTTGGGTACCTACAGGCCAGAGGGGGTGGGGCTAAAAAGGCAGGAAGCAGCAAGTACTGTGGAATGGAAGGTTTTCATGGCCTAAGACTTTCTGTGCCATCCTGAACTCTGCTCCCTGCATCCACAGCTAACAACACAATTCCAAATTTGGGTGATCTTTTCAGGAGAGTTTCCCTGCAAAGTATTTTGAGGGCATCTCAGAGAAAGGATATGTCTGGAGGTACATTTTGACTTGGAGAGCAACCCTATTCCTTCCCTGAGAGAAAAGTGGGACTATAAAGAAGACTGAAGAATTGATGCCTTTGAATTATGGTGTTGGTGAAGAATATTGAATATACCATGGACTGCCAGAAGAATGAACAAGTCTGTCTTTGAAGAAGTACAGCCAGAGTGCTGCTTAGAAACGAGGATAGCAAGACTTGGTCTTACATACTTTGGACATATTATCAGGAGAGACCAGTCCCTGGAGAAGGACATCATGCTTGGTAGAGGGACAGCAAAAAAGAGGAAGACCCTCACAAGATGGATTAGTGCAGTGGCTGCAACAATGAGCTCAAACATAGCAATGACTGTGAGGATGGTGCAGGACCAGGCAGTGTTTCGTGAGTCGGAACTGACTCGGGGGCACTAACATTAACAAAAACATCAGCCAATGGGATGTCAGGGTGGGCCATCATGTCATAGGGTACTAGGCAGAGAAAACGGTGTCCTCCAGCAAACTTTCTGGGCCTGCCCTTGCTGAGAGTGACAAAGGCTGGAAATAGCCTCCGGGGGTGACCATTTGACAGCCTGTCTTAGGCTGGGTTCTGTAGAGAAGCAAAACCAGTAAAGTGTATAAATATACATAGCTAGAGATTTATATCAAGGAAACAGCTCACGCGATTGTGGAGGCTAGAATGTCCCAAGTCCATGGATCAGCTGCAGAAGCTGGAGAGCCCAAGATCGGTAGGTTGGTGAGCAGGGCTCCTGCTCACAGGCTGTGAAGGTTGACGAATTCCAAGATCGGCAGGCAAGACTGCAAGGTTTCTCCTGATTCACGTAGCTGCAGGGGCTGGCAAACCCAAGATCGGTAGGTCAGAGAGCAGGGCTCTGCTCACAGGCTGTGAAGATCAATGAATCCCAAGATCAGCAGATAAGCTGATAGCTCAAGTCCAAGAAACCGGAGGTGAGACGACAGGAGGCAGCCACAGGATCCAAAGTGAGCAAAAAGCCAGAACATCTGCTTATATTCAGATGCAGGCCACACCCCCAAGGAAACGCCCTTTCCTCTGATTTGCTACTCACAGCATATTCAATCGTGGGAGTGATCACATGTAAACACTGAGAATCATGGCCCAGCCAAGTTGACACACAATCTTAACCATCACACTGCCAAATTACCAATAAAATTCAACATCTGCGGCCACTTGCCTTTGACGACCAGCTGGGCCTGGGATGGGGGCACGTCTGAAGCAAGAATTAGGCATCTTTAAGGGATTTTCTAAGAAGAGTTTTCTGTTCCAGGAAAAACTCTATATTCCTTATTTTTACTCTTTTCATTCTCTCTTGAAGCCAATTCCACTGGGTATTCATCTCCACATTCATGTCCAGTCCATCAGCAAATCCTGCCCCTTTCACACTCAGATTTCTCCTTCTTCTTCTTCAGTTGTCACATCTCTTCATCTAATCACAGACAGGAAAGAGCAGCCTCCGATTTTAATGACCCATGTGATTAAATGGGATCCACCCAGGTAATCCAGAATAATCTCCTCATCTCAAGATCCTTAACCTTAATCACATCTGCAAAGTTTCTTTTGCCATGGAAGGTAACATATTCACAGGCTCCAAGGATTAGTGTGTGTACTGCTTTGGGGGCCATTATTCTGCCTACCACTACTGGATGTGGGTGAGCACTAGAATTTTCCACCACAGGGCTCTGCTCAAATCTCACAACATCAGAGAAAACGTCCCTAACCACCCTAACTAAATAACAGCTCCCCCCAATCATACTCTATCCCTTTTCCCTGCTTTATTTTTCTTCTTAGCACTTATCACCACTTGATATATTGTTTACTATTTCTCTGTCTTTTCCACTAGAACATGAGCTCCATGAGAACAGGGATTTTGTATTATTCACAGCTGTATTCCTTGCACCTAGAAAGGCCCCTGGCACATAGTAGACATTTGACAAATGTTCACTCAAAGACTGAATCAATGAGCGGTCTAATTGCAGCCCAACTGAATGTGAAGTGGTGCCTCATGCCGTCTGTAGTGTTAGGATTCATAGTGATCCCCAAATAACAGTGGTTTAAACAAGATAGAAGTTAATTTCTCTTTTGCATAAAAGAAGTATGGAGATATCCCAGACACGAGAAACTTTCCAGCTTTCCCCCTACCACTCTTAGAACAGTCCTTGCCCCTGTGGCCCAAGATTGTGGCTAGTGCTCCAGCCATCACAACTCTCTCCATGCAGCAGGATGGAGGAAGGCAAAGAGAAAAGGCCAAAGAACCCACACAATCCGCCTCTTCTCATCTCATTTGTCAGAATTTAGTCACATGGCTTCACCTAGGTGCAAGAGACAGTTGAAATGTAGCCTTTAATACTGGGCTGTCTTGGGCCGAGCTACACAGGGACCTTGGGCCCCTCAGCCCCTTGGGCCGGCCTGACTTCTGCTCTGCTCAGGAAAGTGTTACAGAACTCTTTAGCCCAACTGATGAGTGTCCAGAGGCACCCAACTCCGCCAGTAAGCCTCATCCCGAAGGCGCTCAGCTCTCCAGCTCCATGCGTTATCAAGTGTAGCTCCACCAACAAGTGCTCTGAAGCACCCTACTCCACCAGCAAGCCTCCTACCAGAAGAAGCTCAGCTCTCTTGCACAAGTGGGCTGGGAGGCCCACCATGCTGTCTCCTGCCAGTCTCCTGGTTCTGCTGCCTATACTCTCACTCTTTCTCTGCCACTGCTCTCACTGTTTCTCACCATCTCTGGTGTTACCGCTCTCTCTCCCTGTCTCCTGGGCCTAGAAGGTTCTCAGCTCAGGGATCCTGGGTCCAAAGGATGTGCTCTGCTCCTGTCTCTTCCTCTTGGTGGTAGTCAGGACCCCCCTTTCTGCCTCTGGGATGGCTTATTTTAAGCCTAGCAGGACGGCAAAACTGGCCATTAGGGTTCCGTACATCTTATTTGCATGGTCCCACCCCTGCAGGGTTCCATCCGCATTATTTGCATTATTAGCAAGCTGCCCAATTCCCTCGGTGGGCCACAAGCACCTTATTTGCATAGTCCCACCCAATCTGTTGATGGTATTTACAAGACTATGGCTAGAAGGGCCATATAAAAGAATTCCCTGCATTGCAATGATGTAACCCCAGCCCCTTGTTGGTATTGTTGAATAAATACAAGTTTACCAGTTGCCATAGGGTTGGTTCCAATTCATGGTGACCCCATGTGTGTAAGAGTAGAACTGTGCTCCATGGGGTTTTCAGTGACTGATTTTTCTGAAGTAGATTGCCAGGCCTTTAATCTAAGGCACCTCTGGGCGGGTTCAAGCTGCCAACCTTTCAGTTAGCAACTGAGTGCGTTAACTGTTTGCATCACCCAGGGACTCCACAGGGCTTATTATGGGAATTAAATTAGTTAATACATGTAATAGGCTTAGAATAGTACCTGGTACAGAATAATAGGCAACTGTGAAGGTTATTATTATTTAAACACCCCGTGACCAGGCTTCCTCCAAGAGAGAAGAACCCAGAAAGCAAGAACACGGATCAAGGAAGAGTTTGCTGGGTTCTCTGAGTGAGTGGGAGTTGAACGTAGGGAGAGAGGGGTGAGGAGGTCCAAAGAGGCTGTGGGAACCACCCAGGCCTGCTGAACCCTGTCCTTGCTGCCTCCCACCCGGGGGTCCAGAAGGTAGGAGATAAAAGCACAGAGCATGGCGAGCCCCGTATGTTTCTTATGACCCAAACTTTGTTCCCAGTGCCCGAGACAAACAGGCGTGAAATTCACATCTGGGATTCGCCTCCTGCCTGGCCCTTCCCTCCTGCTCTGGGCACTGAGCCCGTCTGTCTGTGAATGCCTCCCCTATACTGGAGGCTGCACAGGTGGCTCACAGAGCTCAGAGGAAGCCCCTGACCGCCTCTCAGCACTGATCGATGACTTCCTGGAGGAGGGGACTCCTGAAGTGCATAGGAGTTTGAGTAGAAATTTGCCCAGCAGAGAAAGGAAGTCCCAATTAGAGGGAACAGCTCATTCAAAGACCCAGAAGACAGAGGACCTGGTGTGGTAAGAGAGGAGATATGAGGGGCTGGGGGCGGCCAGGGAATGTGGAGACTCTAAGGCCAGGCTGAGGGCCTGGGCTTTCTCCCTGGGGTTCTGGGGAGCTATGGAGGGCTGTGAGCAAGGAGGGACAATACTGGGGAATAGATGGATCAGGCCTGCACCTAGGCCCTGAGGAAGGATGCACAGGCACATAGTCCCTCTCCAGTGTGATCTATGCTCTAACAGACATGGCACGGGGCATTGTAAATGTCCCTAGCAAGCACTAACCCAGCCTGGAGTATCAGGGAAGGCTTCCTGGAGGAGGAGGCCCCTGTCACGCCCCACAGGACCAGCGGCAGACTGGTTCTGAGGGGCACAGATCAGATTCTTAAAAAAAGGTGCAGAAAAAGCAAGGTTGATCAGGTATAGCTTTTATTAGGGAACTTACAAACAGAGGTCAGCACCAAGATTCCCGCAGTGCACAGTGACATGCCGAGTCACCCAGGTAGAGGTCCTTGCACAATAGTGGGGGGGTGGGTATTTGTATACCTAGCGCTCAGGGGCAATTTAGCCAATAGGCAAGGTAAGCATACCAGATGATCTGTAATGAATAATTTCACATGGGTTTCACCACATCAGAGATGTCAAATTGTTCACTACAGATTAGTAAGTAAGCACAAGTAAGCCCGTGCTTACCTTGCTTACTGGATCATCTACCCTTGTCAGGAATTGTAAATTTGAAAAGAGGCTTTGATTCTGTAGGAAGGGGATGTGTGGTTGGGAAAGAGACAGGTGTCAACCATATCTAGAAGCAGAATCTTTGATGTGGTGAAAAAAATGTGAAATTGTTCACTACAGATGATCTGGAGGGAAGGTAAGCACTGTGCTTACCTTGCCTATTGGATAATCCACCCTGCTAGTGCTTACATGCCAGGCTATGGGCAGGACAGTCAGGAAAAAACATGTCTAATCTATGACGGATGAGGTTGTTTTTGCAGTTAATGGGTTCCGTGGTGTTTTCAATCACCTCATATGCGTGCAAAAACTGGACAATAAATAATGAAGACCGACGAAGAACTGACTCATTTGAATTTTGGTGTTGGTGAAGAATACTGACTATCCCGTGGACTGCCGCTATGAGTCAGAATTGACTTGACGGCAATGGGTTTGTTTTTTTGTCAGAAGAATGAGCAAATCTGTCTTGGAAGAAGTACAGCCAGAATGTTCCTTAGAAGGGAGGATAGTGAGACTTTTTTTTTTTCTTTCTGAACATTTTATTTTATTTTTTAAATTTTATTGTACTTTAAGTGAAAGTTTACAATTCAAGTTAGTCTCTCATACAAAAACTTATACATACATTGTTATGTGACCCTAATTGTTCTCCCTATACTGTGACAGCACATTCCTCCTTTCCACCCCTGATATCCCGTGTCCATTCAACCAGCTCCTGACCCTCTCTGCCTTCTCATCTCACCTCCAGACAGGAGCTGCTCATTTAGTCTCATGTGTCTACTCGAGCTAAGAAGCACACTCTTCACGAGTATCCTTTTATGTCCCATAGTCCAGTCTAATCTTTGTCTGAAGAGTTGGCCTCAGGAATGGTTTTAGTGCTGGGTTGACAGAGAGTACAGGGGCCATGCTTTCTGGGGTTCCTCCAGTGTCAGTCAGACCATTAAGTCTGGTCTTTTTACTAGAATTTGAGTTATACACCCTACTTTTCTCTTGCTCCATCAGGGACCCTCTGTTGTGTTCCCTGTAAGGGCGGTCATTGGTGGTAGCCAGGCACCATCTAGTATTTCTGGTCTCAGGCTGATGCAGTCTCTGGTTTATGTGGCCCTTTCTGTCTCTTGGGCTAATACTTTCCTTGTGACTTTGGTGTTCTTCATTCTCCTTTGCTCCAGGTGAGTTGGGATCAATTGATGCATCTTAGATGGCGGCTCACTAGCTTTTAAGACCCCAGATGCCACTAACCAAAGTAGGATGCAGAACATTTTCTTAATAAACTTTGTTGTCAATTGACCTAGATGTCCCCTGAAACCATGGTCCCCAGACCTCCACCCCTGCTACTCTGTCCCTCGAAGTGTTTGGTTGTATTCAGGAAACTCCTTAGCTTTGGTTTAGTCCAGTTGTGCTGACTTCCCCTGTAGTGGGTGCTGTCCTTCCCTTCACCTAAGATAATTCTTGTCTACTATCTAGTTAGTGAATAACCCTCTCCCTCCTTCCCCACCCTCTTAACCATCAAAGAATGTTTTCTTCTGTGTTTAAACCTTTTCTTGAGTTCTTATAATAGTGGTCTTATGCAATATTTGTCCTTTTGTGACTGACTAAATTCACTCAGCATAATGCCTTCCAGATTCCTCCATATTATAAGATGTTTCATGGATTCCTCATTGTTCTTTATTGTTGCATAGTATTCCATTGTATGAATATGCCATAGTTTGTTTATCCATTCATCCGTTGATGGGCACCGAGGCTGTTTCCATCTCTTTGCTGTCGTAAACAGTGCTGCAATGAACACGGGTGTGCATATATCTATTCGTGTGACGGCTCTTATTTCTCTAGGATATATTCCAAGGAGCAGGATTGCTGGATCGTATGGTACTTCTATTTCTAGCTTTTTAAGGAAGCACCAAATCGAATTCCAAAGTGGTTTTACCATTTTACATTCCCACTAACAGTGTATAAGTGTTCCAGTCTCTCCACAACCTCTCCAACATTAATTATTCTGTGTTTTTTAGATTAATGCTAGCCTTGTTGGTGCGAGATGGTATCTCATTGTAGTTTTGATTTGCATTTCTCTAATGGCTTATGATTGTGAGCATTTCTTCATGTGTCTGTTAGCCGAGGATGGAGAGGCTTTGACTCACGTACTTTGGACATGCTATCAGGAGGGACCAGTCCCTGGAGAAGGACATCATGCTTGGTAAAGTAGAAGGTCAGCGAAAAAGGGGAAGACCCTCAACCAGATGGACTGACACAGTGGCTGCAACAATGGACTCGAACATAGCAACAGTTGTGAGGATGGCGCAGGACCAGGCAATGTTTTGTTCTGTTGTACATGGGGTGGCTATGAGTCAGAACCAACTCAACGGCACCTAACAACAATGGGTTCCAATAGACTTTAGCGTGAAGTCAGCTGTTTGGTGTGCTTTTCTTGACCCAGGTCACTGCTCAGTCAGGAACTCTGGTTCTCTCCCAGAGTCCTTTTCAGGCAGGATCCGTCTTATGTTGTTCAGGGCCCTCTCAACCCCGGAGTTGTAGGTAGAACTCACTCTTCCTGCAGCATCAGTCTGTCTGTCTCTCCTTCTGTGTATCTCTAGTTCCTTCATTGTCTCTGCCTCTGACGAGTTCCACGGCTTTCTCATCAACCCCCCAGCCCCCAGGTCTGCTGCCATAATAAAGTACCACAAACTGGGTGGCTTAAAACAACCAAAATTTATTCTCTCACTGTTCTTGCAAAAACAGCATAGGGGCAGCATCTGACCTCCTCTAACTTCGTAAGAGGAAAGGAGAAGAAAGATCAACAGGCCAAGGCTGACTCCTATGAGGTGAAGGTCAGACATCCCTCCTCTCTCCGCCATCTTTACCAATTCTGACACCAACTGTCCCTCCCACAGCAACTCTCTACTTCTCTGCTGGGTTTGATAATTCATTGCAATGGCCACACAGAACTCACAGAATATATTCATGATTATGGGGATTATTAGGGAAGTAATAACTACAATTCAGGTTCAGGAACACTCAGGATACAGTTCTTCCATCAGGACAGCCTCTTCTCAGACATTCTCGCATACCTCTCTCTGGCCCTTGGCCTCTGCCCCTGCTCAGGCAAGTGTTACAAAGCACTTTTAGCTCTGCCAATAAGGGCCCAAGGCACCCTATTCCGCCAGCCAGCAAGCCTTCGCCCAAAAGTGCTCAGTTCTAGCTCCATGTGTCAGCAAACCTAGCTCCACCAAGTGCCCAGAGGCACCCCACTCCTCCAGCAAGCCTCCTGCCCAAAGGCACTCAGCCTTCTCTCTCTCTGGGCCAAGAAAGCCCACTGCGCCATCTCCTGCCTGTCTCTCTTGCAGGTCTCTCCTGCCGGTCTCTCCTGCTGCCATTTCTCTGCCACCATGTCTTGCAGTCTTGTGTTACAGCTCTCTCTCCATCTCCTGGGTCCAGGAGCTTCTTAGCACAGGGACCAGGGTCCAAAGGATGCACGCTCTGCTCCTGGAAGTTCTTCCTTGGTGGGGGTGGGATTCTCTCCTTCCTACCTCTGGGATGGCTCATTTCAAGCCCAGCAGGATAAAAAAACTGACCAATCCCCTTGGTGGGCCACAACTGCCTTATTTGCATAGTCCTACCCAATCACTTGGGTGGGAGTTACAAGACCATGGCAAGAAAGGCCACACAAAAGTGATCCATTACACCACAGTTCTGGAGGCCAAAAGTCCAAAATTAAGGTGTTGGCAGGGCCACACTCCCTCCAAAGCCTCTAGAAGAGACTTCTGTCTTTCCTCTTCCAGTTTCTGGTAGCCCCAGGTGCTCCTTGCCTCTGTCTTCCCGTGGTCTTCTCTCTGACTTCTCCACTTCTGTCTCCTTATAAGGACATGTGTCATTGGATTTGGGGTTCACCAAGATAATCCAGGATGATCTTATCTCTAGATCCTTAATTATATCAGCAAAGACCCTTTTACCAGATAAGGTATATTCACAGATTGCGGATACATCTTTTGTGAAGGGGCCACCATTCAATGCACTACACCCTGGGTGAGTCACCTCCCTCTCTGACCCTCAGTCTCTTCATCTATATAATGAGGCTAATACCAACCTCCACCTCATAAGGCAACTTTGAGGGTTGAAATGAAGCCTTATGGAGTGTGAGGCACAGCCCTGGCATCTAGGAAACACTCAGTACAGGGCTACCGCCATTTTTTACTGATTTATTTCTCCATCACAGCTGAGTCTTTCTAATGGTCTTTTCCTGCCAGTTTCCCTGCTTCTCTGCGCATGTATCTCCAGCATGTTTTCTGCATTTCTCTCCTCTTTGCTTTTCTTCCTTGATTTGTCACTTCCTATGTGTATAGATATGGGAAAGTCACTTAAGCTTCCTGAGTCTTGGTGTCCGCATCTGTAAAATGGGATAATAAACCTTGGCTGGCACAAGTGATTAAGCACTGGACTGCTGAGTGGTTCGAATTCACTCTGAGGTACCTCAGAAGGCCTGGTGATCTGATTCTGAAAGGTCACAGCCTTGAAAACCCTATGGACCAGTTTTACTCAGCACGCATAGGGTTGCCATGAGACAGAGTCGACTTGAGGGCAACTAACAACAACTACAACAGCCTCTACATCATAAGGAGGCCGTGAGGATGTGAGTGAGTTCCAAGAAAATGCTCAGAACCTTGCTTGGCACGTAGTAGGTGCTTTATGTGCTGGCTGTTATTATTGTGACTATTATTATTGTTATTACTGCTGTTCTAATTATGTTGTCTTGTCTCTTTTCCCAGTCTCATGGCCCCCTCTCTGTCTTCAAGTGTCTCTTGACACATTTTTGTTTCTGAACGAATGTCTAACTAATCTCTAAGTCTCACGGGTCTCTAAAGCTCTGTCTCTCTCTTCCTCTTCCCACCTGTGGCAGTGTGGTGAAATGAGGTCCTTTATGTGGCCTTTTGCCTTAGTTCTTTGGAAAAACAGCTTGAGAGATATTTCCCCTAAACTCTGAGGAGTTACCTTTACCCAAGTTTTCTACCCAAGAGGGTCTATTACTTTTGCCAGATTGATTGACATTTCCTGGGTAAGCTGTAAGCAACTTGGCTTTGATACTTTTTGTCTGGTCCTGGGCTGCTGCCTGCCCTGTGATTGGTATGCACCTTGCAGGGATTGGTCAATAGACTATGCAAATGAGGCGAGTTGTAGCCCAGTCCCACCTATTAAGCAAAGGAAGCGTCTGTGGCCTACCAAGAGGGGATTGGTGGGAGGGCCTTGGAGGGAGGGCCATGCCTTGAAATTGACAAGGAGCTGTATATATATGCAGCCAGCCCCACAGAAGTTGGTCAGACAGAAAGAAGCAGAAGAGAAGCAGCAAGAAAAAGCAGAAGGAAGAGAGAAGAAAGAAGATGCTGAGAGGAGGCAAGGAACCTCCTAAAACACTTGTAACACAGGTCAAGGACTGTAACACTGAAGATGGTGACAGATCTGGAAGGGGCCCCGTGGCAGAGCTGGCAGTGACAGATGACAGGAGCAACAGGAGCCTGTCCTGAGGGGGCTGAGGAGAGGCCTGCACGGCTGAGACGAGCTAAGAGAGCTGTTCTTCACTGAAGGAGACTTTTGTCTTCATGCTTCCTGAGCCTGATCCTGAGTTGTAGCCTGTTGATTCTGATCGCAAATTGTGCCCTGTTCCTTAATAAACCACTGAACTGTAAGTATGATCTGTGGGTTGTGTGTGGCCACTGCAATGGATTAGGAACCCAGCAGAGAAGTAGAGAGCGGCATGGGAGGGACGGCTGTCAGAATTGGTAAAAAGGTTGGAGAGTGGAGGTATGTCTGACCTCTACCTCACAGGGATCAGCCTTGGGCTGATCTTGATTGAAATTATCCCTCCTGAAATTAGACAGGCACTGACAGCACTATTACTACGACTAGTCCCGTTTTACATGCAGTTTTAAAATCGGTCTACAAATTCTTTAAGAGGTGGACCTAATTTCTTCCCCTTTGAGTGTGGGCTGGACTTAGTGATTCACTTCTAATGAATACAATGTGACAGAGGTGATGGTATGTGGCTTCCAAGACTAGGTCATAAAAGACATTGGGTTTCCTTCTTGCTCTCTCTCTCAGATCACTGGCTCTAGGGGAAGCCACTAGCCATGTTGTGAGGACACTTGTCTTAGTTGGTGCTATCTAGTGCTGCTATAACAGAAATACCACAAGCTGACGGCTTTAAAAAAGAGAAATATTCTTTCACAGTCTAGGAGGCTAACAGTCCAAATTCAGGGTGTCAGCTCCAGGAGAAGGCTTTCTGTCTCTCTTCCTCTGGAAGAAGGTCCTTGTTATCAATCTTCCCTGGTCGAGGAGCTTCTCAGTACAGGGACCCCGGGTCCAAAGGACACGCTATTCTCCTGGCTCTTGTTTCTTGGTGGTATGAGGTTCCCCCTCCCCTCTGCTTGCTTCTCTCTTTTACATCTCAAAAGAGATTGACCTAAGACACAACCTAATCTTGTAGATTGAGTCTTGCCTCTTTAACATAACTACCTCTAATCCTGCCTCATTCACATCATAGAAGTAGGATTGACAACACACAGGAAAATCCTATCAGATGGCAAAATGGTGGACAATCACACAATACTGGGAATCATGGCATAGCCAAGCTGACACATATTTTGGGGGGACACAACTCAATCCATAACAACACTCAAGCAGCAATATGGAGGGGCCCACGTGGCGAGGAAATGAGGACTCCAGCCAATGGTCACGTGAGTGAGCCATCTAGCAAATAGACTCTCCAGCCTCAGTCAAGCCTTCAGATGACTGCAGCCCTGACCAATAGCTTAACTGTACCCTCATGACAGATCCCAAGTCAGAATCACCCAACTCAGTTGCTCCCAAATTCTGACCCTCGGAAACTGTGAGATGAATGTTTGTTGTTTTAAGCCACTAAGTTTTGGGGGTAATTTGTATGCAGCTATGAATAATTAATACCTATCTTTGTTGAGTGCTTTTTCTGTCTCTCTCTCCATCTATGACTCTCTGGGCATCTCAGCCCATGGATGTCCGTTTCCTATTCTCCATCTCTGAATGCCCGTCTCTTTGATTCCTCTTTAGTCTCTCCCTTTATATCAGCTGGTCCCTGTTCCGGATCTCTCTCCTTCCGTGTGTCTGTGCCTTTCTGTTGATATCTCTTTGCAGTGCAGTGAATTACTTAATATGGCCCTTCGAGCCATAGTCTTGGTGACTCCCACACAATGATTGGGTGGGACAATGCAAATAACATGCTTGTGGCCCACCAACGGAATTGGACAGCTTGCTAATAATGCAAGTAAGGTGTATGGAACCCTAATGAGGGGATTGGTTATTTTTGCCATCCCACTAGGCTTAAAATAAGCCATCCCAGAGGCAGAAAAAGGGTACCTCACCATCACCAAGAAAGAAGAGCTATGAGTGGAGAGTGTCCTTTGGACCCAGGATCCCTGCGCTGAGTACCTCCCAGACCCAGGAAAGAGAGAGCTATAACCAGAGACTGCAAAAGACAGGGAGAAGCAGCAGTGGAGAAACGGCAGAACCAGGAGACTGGAAGGACACAGCGCAGTGGGATTCCCAGCCCTTGATGCAAGAAAGCTGACCGCCTTCAAGCAGGAGGCTTGCTGGTGGGGCGGGGTGCCTCCGGGCACATGGCAGAGCTACGCTTGCTGACCCATGGAGCTAGAGAGCTGAGCGCCTTCGGGTCAAGGCTTACTGGTGGAGTAGGATGCCTCTGGGATCTTATTGGTGGAGCTAAAGAGTTTTGTAACACTTGCCCAAGCAGGGCAGAGGCTGGGCCGGCCCAAGGGACGAAGAGGCCAAGGGCCTGGGAGGGGCCTGCCTGTGGGCATGGCTGAGAAGAGGCTGTTCTGATCCAAGAACTGTATCCTAAGTCGTCCCTAATCCTGAACTGTAATCTGTTACTTCCCTAATAAACCGCATAACTGTGAGTATGGCCTCTGAGTTCTGTGTGGCCGTTGTAATGAATCATCGAACCCAGTAGGGGAGTAGAGAGTGCCATGGGAGGGACAGCTGGTGTCAGAACTGGTAAAAAGGTTGAAGAGAGGAGGTATGTCTAACCTCTGCTTCACAGGAAATCAGCCTTGGGTTGATGCTGATTCTCTCTTTCCCTCATGAAGTTAGAGGAGCTCAGATGTCCCTACCGCGCCACCATTTTTACACTCCTTCTTGGCACGAGCTAGATGTATATGTGTGCATCAAGGAGCCCTGGTGGTGCAAACAGTTAAGCAGTCTCTTGCTAACTGAAAAGTTGATGGTTTGAACCCACCAGCCTCTTCAAAGGAGAGAGATGTGGCAGTCTGTTTCCGTAAAGATTACTGCCTTGGAAACCCTATGGGGAGTTCTACTCTGTCCTATAGGGTCGCTATGAGTTGGAATCGACTCAAAGGCGACGGGTTTATGTGTGTATCAAGGAGCTCTGGTGGTGCAAACGGTTAAGCACTCGGTTGCTAAGTAAATGTTGGTGGTTTGAACCCACCCAATGGTTCTTTGGGAGGCGATCTGCTTCTGTAAAGATTACAGCCTAGGAAACCTTATGGAGCAGTTCTCCTCTGTCACATGGGGTCACTATGAGTCAAAAATCGACTCGAAAGCACCTAACAACGACAAGATGTCTGTATCTATTTCTGTCTGTCTCTGAGGCTCTGTCTCTGTTATTTCTCCTCTGCCTTTATTGCTAAATGTGTGTCTCTGTGTCTGTTTCTTTAATATTTGGTGTCTCTGTCTTTGGATCTTTCTTTCCCTCCCCTTCTCATGCCTGGCATCTTGTTCTTCCATCTCTAACCTGCTGGATGGGTCTCTTTCTGTCTCGGGGTCTCTCTGCCTCTATCTCTGTGTGTCTCTATGTCTGTTTCTCTGTATGTGTCCGCATTGTTTTCTCTGCTCCGTCTGTATCTTTCACTCTTTGTGTTCTCTCTGTATATCTCTCTGTCTCCAACTCTGTTTGTATCTCTTTCTGTGGCTATCTGTATCTCTCTCAATCACTGGCTCTCCTTCTCTCTCCTTCTGGGTCTCTACATGTCTCTGTCCTTCTCTTCAGTCTCCAACCTGCTGTCTCCATCCGCCATGTCTCCCTGTATCTCTGGCTCCCTTCCTTCCCCGGTCGACACGGTTCCCACCTCACCTCTAGCTCTTTGTCGCCTCCGCTTTCTTGGCTCCTCCTCCTCCCCGCCCTTCTCTCTCTCTCTCCCTTTCCAGGTCTCTACCTCCCCCTCCTGGTCAGGAGCCCTCACCGCACTCCAGCTTCCCAGGGGATCCCCTAGCCCGGTTAAGGCAGCCCCCGGCGGAGGACCGAGTGGAGCACGCGTGCGGGCTGTAAGCGCTAGGACAGGCCCCAACCTGGGTCCCCGCGAGCCTGGGGACCTCGGATCCGAGCCCAGCCCTGCACGCGGGGACTTCGGAGAACTATCCCATATCCACCTTAAGCAGCCACCCCTTCCCCCTTCTGCGGAGGACTGGAACTGCCAGCTCCTGGCCCCAGGTGTCCGGGCCACCCCCGCCTCCATCGCCCCAGCACGGCTGGGAGCTGCGGGCCAGCCCTCACGACTCTTCATCCTGCTCCTTGTGCAGCCCCCTTCCTCCAGCCCCAAGGAGTGTTCGCTGCTGCGAGAAGAGCCCCCCCGCCCCCCGCCAAAAAAAAAAAAATAACACGCAGAGAGAGAAGAGAGGGAGGGGGAGGAGGGAGGAAAGGCTGAGAGAGAAGAGAGACAGAAACAGAGAAGAGGCAGGAGAGGAGGAGGGGAGAGAGAGAGAGGGAAGCTGGAGACAGGGAGAGGGAGAAAGGGAGGAGGTGAAGGAGAGAAGCGAGAGAGGGCAGGCAGGAGCAGAGGAGAAAGAGGAAGAGGTGATGGGGAGCAGGATGAAGACATGGAGTTAGGTGGCTTGGGAGAGCTTAACGAAAAGAGAACCAGGAGGGGGGTGTGAATGTGAAACCTAGAGGTAACCTGGGGGAGAGGCAGAAGGCAGAGAGGAGTAGGCAGGCAGATCCGGAGGTGGAGGGAAGCGGGAGGGTCTGGAGGAAAAAGGAAAGGAAGGAGGAGAGGCACAGAGAGAGAGGAGAGGAGTGGGTTTGGGTGGTCTCCATCCCTGGCTGCTTTGGGATTTGGGGAACTGGGGCTCCCTGTAGGGAGGAGAAGAAGGTTGGAAGTCCTGAAGTGAGAGGGTCCCAGAAAGAGGGGACAGAGGAGCTGAGAGAAGGGGAGCCAGGGGATTGAGAAGGGGACCCTGGAAGGCCTCCCGGGGATGGGGGGTGCCGTTCGCCTGAGCGCCCCTCGCGCGCTGGTACTCTGGGCCGCACTGGGGGTGGCAGGTAAGACCTGGGGGTCGGGGCAGGAGCCCCTAAAGGCGGGCTGGAGGTGGGGGTGTCAAGGAGACGGTTCATGCTGCTCTCTTCCCAGCTCACATCGGACCAGCACCTGACCCCGAGGACTGGTGGAGCTACAAGGATAATCTCCAGGGAAACTTCGTGCCAGGTGCAACCAGGGCGGGGACCCAGGAGTCCGGCCCCCCAGGCGCCTCCTTCTTCAAACCTAGGAGTCTCAGTCCCCAGCACCCACGCTTCCCCCAGTACCTTGAGTCCCAGCTCCCTCCACCCTCCCCACCGCTGAACCCCGGGAACCCACTGTGGGACATTATACATGCGCATTTCAAGTATCGAGTGGGAGGGAGTTAAAGGAAAGTGTGGGGGTGGAAGAGAGTGTGTTTGCAGGGAAAGAGGCAGATCCAGGCTTCTGCTGGGAACCAGCGGTTCAGTGGCCCCCGTCCCCCACCTTGTCCAGTCCTGGCTTGCAACTCCTGTCCCCAATACGTCATTATCCAGCTGTGGGACAAGGGAGATTGGAAAGAACTACAACTCCCATAGGGCACTGGGGTAGGCAGGCAGTGGATGGGTAAGCTGGCAGCCCTGGGGACTTCTGGTAGTTGTAGTTCCTTCCCCCCAATGACATAATTTAAGATGAGATTGGATCAACGAGAGGCTGGAGGCATTAGGGGGTTTTAGGAAACTAAGATTCTTCCAGGACCCGAGACTCTGGACCCCAGCCTCTTCTTTCTTACTTCAGACCTAGAGTCCAGACCCCCAGCCTCTCCTCCCCTCTGGGATCCAGGAGTCCAGACCACAGTCCTCTCTCACTAGACCCCAGCATTGTGACCCCGCCCCTATTTCTGACTCCTCTTCCTCCCTGAACCCCCTGCCCCCAGGGCCTCCCTTCTGGGGCCTGGTGAATGCAGCCTGGAGTTTGTGTGCCGTGGGGAAGCGGCAGAGCCCCGTGGATGTGGAGCTGAAGAGGGTCCTTTATGACCCCTTTCTGCCCCCGCTGAGGCTCAGCACTGGGGGAGAGAAGGTAAGGGGCTAGAAGGAGGGATTACCGAACGAATCCTGTAGGGGTGGGTATGAGTGGGGTCTGAGGGGGAATGGCTGAGATGGGAGGCCAGCACTGGGGAGGGGTATACAGCACTGGGGAGGAGAGAAGGCTCCCTGCACTCTAAAATGAATCTCCCCTCCCCAAACATGGCTCCTCCAATCTTCCATCTCCGCAGAAGCAATGTAAAACACAACTGTTTCCCTTGCCAGGCACTGTTTTAAAAGCTTGACAAACCCCTCTAATGTGCATAATAACCCTATGAAAGACCTGCTATTATTATTCCTCTTTTATGGATGCAGATATTGAAGCACAGAGAGGTTGAGTTACTTGCCTGGGGTTACACAGCTAGAGAATGCCAGCTCAGGAATTCAAAACCAGGCAGTATGTTCCTAGTGGGCCACGCCCTTATCCACTTTGCAATACCATTTCTAATGACAGCCCACACTACCCTTCACTCAGCTGCCCAAGCCAAAAACCTCAGACTCATTCCTGATCCCAATGTCTCCCTCCCTTCCCATTCCCAATCCATGTCCTTTCTAGTTTCCCTGCTAAATATCATTCAATTCCTTCCGCTTCGCGTAGCTTCTGGTAGCTTCCTTGCTGGCCTGCCTCTTTGCCTCCTATGCAGTCCATTCTCCACACCACAGCCAGAGAGATGCTTAAAAACGCAAATTGTATCATTCCACTCTCCTGCTCAAAATCCTTCTATTAGAATAAGTAATAATAGCAAACACATAGCACCTATGAAGTGCCTGAGCGGCACTGTGCCAAGTGTGTTATATATATTCAGTTATTTAAATAAAAATATGAAACTCCCATCATTGCCCACAAGGCCCTTCATTATCTGGCCCCCATTATCATTCTCTCCTTTGCTCATTGGGCTCCTCTCCCACTGGCCTCTTGGCTGTCACTAAAACAGGCCACCTCAGGACCCTTGCACTTGCTCTTTTCTCTTCCTGGAATGCCCTTTCTCCCTGCTCTTTGCAACTAACCCCTGCCTATCCTTCAGGTCTCCGTACAAATGTTACCCTCCCCCATCTAGACTGGGTCCCCCATTGCATTTTCTCAGAGCTTGTGGACACAAGGTGTAATTAATTAAGCTGCTACTTAATGTGATTGAATGTTTATTGTCCATCTCTTCTCCATTAAAACATAAGCTCCATGAGGCTCAGGAGTTTTGTCTACTGATTCGCTGCTCTATTCCTGGCATCCATGGCACATAGTGGCAGCTCAGTAAATTTGTTACTTAAATGAATCCAACCAATATTGAGCACCTATCATGGGCCAAAAGGATCCCTAGTGATAAAGTGGTTAAGCACTGAGCTGCTAACCAAACGGTTGGCAGTTCAAACTCACCAGGGCTCCTTCCGAGAAAGATGGTGGCAGTCTGCTTCCCTAAAGATTACAGCCTTGGTTGGAAACCCTATGAGGCAGTTCTACGCTGTCCTATAGAGTCACCAAGAGTTAGAATCAACTTGACGGCAATGGGTTTTGTTGGTTACCACAGGCCAGCATAGAACTTGGCAAGCAGTTGATGCTCAAATTATGTTGGATGACTAAATGATTGCAGGAAGTGGGAAATGTTGGAGTGGAAAACAGGAAGGAAAAGATCTGTGTCCCTGTGACAGCTTCTGCCTCTCCCACAGCTCCGGGGAACTCTGTATAACACGGGCCGCCATGTCTCCTTCCTTCCTGCGCCCCGGCCTGTGGTCAATGTGTCTGGGGGCCCCCTCCTTTATAGCCACCGACTCAGTGAACTGCGGCTGCTCTTTGGAGCGCGGGACGGAGCTGGCTCTGAACACCAGATCAACCACCAGGGCTTCTCTGCTGAGGTGACAGCCACTGACCTCTGACCCTTGACCCCGGTTCTGATCTCAACCCAATTCCTCCTACTTCACCCTCTTCCTATGCTTCACCCCACTCTCCTGCACAGAACTGGTCCTCCACCCTGAGCACTGACCCTCACCTTGACCTGGAAACCCAAAGTTCCCAGAGGTGGAGCCATTCTCTCCTCCCCTTCTGCTGGGGGACCCCCCCATCTGTGTCCCCTCCCCTCAGGTGCAGCTCATCCACTTCAATCAGGAACTCTATGGGAACCTCAGTGCGGCCACCCGAGGCCCTAATGGCCTGGCCATTCTCAGCCTCTTTGTCAATGTGAGTTAGACAAGATTCTGAGGGAGGAAGGGGTTGGTCGCCCGGATTCCAGAGTCTGACGGAGGAGGGCGTCTGGTAGTCTAGACTCCTGGGTCCTGAAGGAGGAGGGGACTAGGGGGTTGGACTCTTGGATTCCTGCTCCTCCCCTTGTACCCCGGCACAGGTGGCCGGCAGTTCAAACCCATTCCTCAGCCGCATTCTCAACCGTGACACCATCACTCGCATTTCCTACAAGAGTGAGTCCCTGGTGTGGTGGGAAGGTGGATCAGAGGAGGGGGGTCCAAGGAGGCCCCCTCTTTACTCTGGCTGATGTTCTTGCAGATGATGCCTACTTTCTTCAAGACCTGAGCCTGGAACTCCTATTCCCCGAATCCTTCGGCTTCATCACCTATCAGGGCTCTCTCAGCACCCCGCCCTGCTCGGAGACTGTCACCTGGATTCTGATTGACCGGGCCCTCAATATCACCTCCCTCCAGGTGACCATCTGCCCCTGACCTGGGGATCCCCCAGCCTTCCCCTAGACCTCTTCCGCTGACTCTCGGAACCAGAGAGGGCAAGAGGGATGGCCCGAACAATCAGGGTGCGTGGGGCTGAGCACTGCCTCGCTGCCCAGCTCCCAGGGGCGGGGCTTCCTCGTGACGTCACCAGGACCATTCCTTAGTCACTCTCAGTTCCCCCCTTCCACGGCAGATGCACTCTCTGAGACTCCTGAGCCAGAATCCTCCATCCCAGATCTTCCAGAGCCTCAGCGGTAACAGCCGGCCCCTGCAGCCCTTGGCCCACAGGGCCTTGAGGGGCAACAGGGACCCCCGGCACCCCGAAAGTCGCTGCCGAGGCCCCAACTACCGCCTGCATGGTATGGTCCAGTCTGCATCCCCTCCAGGTCTTGGTCTAACCCGTCTGTGTCTCCCCTTGATGTCTCAATATGGCAAAGCCCTACCCCATTTTGCTGTGTGAGCTCTCATTCTCCTCCCTCTGTGTCAACTTGGTACAGTCCACCTCCCCGCCTTAGACCATTGGTGGTCCATGATTTGTCTTTCCTCTTCACTGCTTTGCAACTCGGTATATAACCTGAGCTCCCTGGCTTCCTTGTAGAACAATTAACGACTGGCCCATGGTACAGTACTTCTTATCACTATGGCTTAACAACATGGTACAGACCGCCTTATTTCCAGGTGGTATAACCCGAGTTTCACCACCCCCACATCGAGAGTCAACTTGGTACAATCCCTTTCCCTTCCTGCTTCCCTGTGGTTTAGCCCTGTGATCTAATGGCCACCTCTGGTTTATCAACATGGTACAGTCCTCCCCCCGCCCCCGAGTACCTTCACGTAGTTCAGCTTAGCGCTGGACGTCCCTATTCCACCGTCTTGCTGCCTCCTTATGGTTCAGCCCAGTGGTGGTCCAGCCCCTAGAGCGTCTCAGCCTGGTACATTCCATCTATCCCTTCGCAGTCTCCGTTATAGTAGAGCCCTGAGCAGCCTTGGTTTCGGCACTTGCACACCCCTAACAACAACAAAAAAACCCCCAAACCACTGCTATCAGTCAATTCCCATCATAGGGGCCCTATAGGACATGGTACAACTACCCCATAGGGTTTCCTAGGCTGTAATCTTTAGGGAAGCAGGCTGCCACATCTTTCTCCTGCGAAACTGGTGGGTTCCAACCACCGACATTTCGGTTAGCAGCTGAGTGCTTAACCACCGTACCAGCAGGGCTCTTTTGCACGCCCCTGTTGTTCCCTAAACTAACATCTTCACCGGTGCCCTCTGTCTTTCAGTGGATGGTGGCCCCCGTGGTCGTTGAGACTCCCCATCGAGGATTGTGCCTGCCTGTCCCAAGTCTCCCCGCTAGGGGAGGGAAGTCACCCCCAAAACAAAGTTATTAAAGGGACAGATACTTCCTGTTTCTCAATGGTCTGATTGTAGGCGCGGTGGGGAAACATTTGGGTACTAAACAACAGCAGCCTTCTGGAAACCAATCTCCCTTCTCCTAAACTCCCACTACTCGGGTTTTTGGCTGTTTCCCAGAACAATCGTTTGAACATGCATCTTTTTTAAGCCGCGACCCCCCCCCAATCCCCACCCCCCAGGCAGCACGTGCGGAGCCATGTGCTTCCCCCACCCGCCTGCCTCATTGGCCCGAAGTGGGTCACGGTCCCGCCCCCAGCACCGCCTCCTATTGGGCAAATGTAGGTCAGGGTCCCGCCTCTTTCCAAAAGGCAAGGCAACTTCACGCGCTGAGCCCCTCACGCGCCTTCCTGAACCTTGGCGGATCTAGGGCCGTCCCATTGGCTGTGAGTCTCGAGAGAGCGAGATGCGATTGGCCCGCTCTTGCATAGGGAGGGAGGCACGCGGCTGGGGTGCATGGCCAGAGAGGCGGGCGGGGCTAGGCAGGCGCTTGCGGGGGTTGGGAGGAGGGGCCCGCGCTGTGGCGTCTGGTGTTTTGGTTTGGCTTTTTTTTTTTTTTTTCCGCAAAAGAAGTTTGCTTTGGCCCCGCCTCAAGGCGGCTGCCTCCTCCTGCCCAGTCGCGCACACCTCTTGGTGCAGATTGCAAAGCGCCTTCCGGCGAGAACTGCAGATTTTGCAAGAGCCAGGCTCGCCCACCTTGTAGGAGTGCCTGTGTCCCCTCGCTCCCTCGGTTGCAAAGAGCCAGCTGCCTGATTTGGTCACCCCCTCGCTCATACTGCAGGGTCTCCGGGGACCCTCTTGAGTTGCACATTTCTATACAGAGGACCGCGAATCCCCCGTTGCTCCTAGGATTTGCAGTGTTCTGGACACTGGAGGCTTGCAAGCTACACTCGCCTGCCCCTGGGCAGACACTTGCCCGAACGACGGGAGTGTGCCGCTGACTGGCAGGCCAGCTCTTCGCCTCTCCATGAGCCCGTGAGCCTGGGGGCAGGTGCCCGGTGATGGCGCGGCCCTCGAGCGACAGGACACCGGCCCCCCTGCTGCTGGGCGGCCCGGCCGGGGCCCCTCCTGGAGGGGGAGCGCTGCTTGGGCTGCGGAGCCTTCTGCAGGGGACCAACAAGCCCAAAGAGCCGGCCAGCTGTGAGTTCCAGCCCCCACTTCACCCAACTCAGAGCCCCGTTAGGGACTCAAGAGCTATTCTTCCAGCCTTTATCCACTTCATTACTCAGGTGTTCAAGCCCCTAGATCCTTTAGCACTCTGGAGCCAAACGTACCAGCTCTAAACCTGGTCCACCCCGAGGACCCAGGATTGCAGGCCCCTATCCCCTTTTCTTTTTGCTTCCGGGAGTCTGGACCCCCGTTGTCTGGGGCAGAGGGAGGGGGTGTGTCGGGTGCTCACAAGGTGGTGACACGGGCTTGGGCGGGGCCTCCAGGGGTCACATGGGGCCTTGGATGAGGAATGTGCCGGAGGACTAGAGACCCTTCCTGCCCCTTAAAGAGTGTGGGGGAGGGGGATGGAGAACAGCACGCACGGGGAGTGGGGGGAATTTCGGAGGAATGACAGAGCTGTCATTTTTTCCCTCTCACCTGTCTAACCCTCTCTCCGCCTACCCTGTCTGTGACCCCCCCCCCCGGGTTTCTATCCCCCTTTCTCTGGGTCTTTCTGTGTCTCCTCTCCACTCTGGGTCTCTGTCCCTATCTCTCATCTCTGCCTCGCTCCCCGTCTCTGCCCTTCTTTCTCTCTGGGTGTCTGCCTTCCTCTCTGAATCTCTGTCCCCTCCTCTGTCTGGGTGTTTGTCGTTCCCCCATCCCCCCCCCGTGTGTCGACTCTTTTTGGATCCCTGTATGTCCGCGGTGTGGGTCTCTATGCCCCCTTCTCTCCGATCTCTTTGACTCGGGGTCCTCTCTATCCTTTCCTTCTTCCACCCCGTCCCGTCTTTCCCTGGCCCGCAGGTATCCTGAAGGAAAAGGAGCGCAAGGCGGCTCTGGCGGCAACCACTGTCCCTGGGCCGGGCCTGGAGTCAGCGGGCCCAGCGGAGGCCCCAGCTGGGGCGGTAGTGGGCGGCGGGTCCCCGCGGGGGCGCCCAGGGGCCGTGCCCGGTCCGGGTCTGTTGGCGCCGCTGCTGTGGGAGCGGACGCTGCCCTTTGGCGACCTGGAGTACGTGGACCTGGACGCCTTCCTGCTGGAGCACGGGCTCCCGCCTAGTCCACCGCCTCCCGGGGGCCCGTCTCCGGCGCCCTCGCCAGCGCGCACACCGGTGCCCTCCCCGGGACCCGGCTCCTGCGGTTCGGCCTCCCCCCGCTCCTCGCCTGGGCACGCCCCCGCCCGGGTTGCCCTCGGGGCCGCGGGCGGTCACCGCGCAGGTGCGGCGGAGGGGGCGGGACTAGTTTCTGGATGGGCGGAGCTTCGGCTGCAGGGGGCGGGGCTGCACATGACCTCGGGCCAGGATGGTGGGGCTTCTGATTTGGGCCGAATTCTGGGCCCTCTGGTTGAAAGATGCCCTTGTGGCACACTGGTTAAGCGCTTGACTGCTTACCTAAAGGTCACGGGTTCGAAACCACCAGATGCTCTCAGAGAAAGTTGTGGCAGTAGTCTGCTTCCCTAAAGATTTACAGCCTTGGAACCCCTATAGGGCAGTTCTACTCTGTCATACTGGGCGCTATGAGTCGCAACAGAATGGAGGGCAGTAAGAATTTTTTTGGTTAGTTGAAGGATGTTGCCTGAGGAGCCATATTCTGTGTCCCCGAGTAGACCAGGGACTGGGTCTCCAGGATCCCTAGCGGAGGAGGAACTTGGGATCCCAAATCCCAAGAAGCCTGTCCAGTGGGGAGACATTGTGGACATTTATATGCGACGTGGGGACCAAGGGTCCGTATAGGCGGGGGCGGGGCTGGGAGCCCGGAACTCCGTTGTTATTCACAGTGGAGTGGGTGGGCCCTAAAATCAGTGGAACTGGGATAATGATCGGAACTCGTAGGCCCTGTATTAAGGGGAAGGCAAGGGCTGGGCACGGACTTCTAGTCCCCCAGGACATCAGAGGGTGGCATCCCCCGGTCCAGCGTACCCTCCCCTTCCCTTGTAGAGGGGCTGCAGTTCCGGGTACTGGAGTCCTTCAGAGGGGAGGAAGTTGGGGGTCTTGATTCTGGGTCCTCCAATGGGGCGAGAACTGGGACTCCTAGATTCCTGGAAGACAAGGAGCCTGGGATCCCAGAATCATGGGTACCTCAGTGGCTACGGAGCTAGGGCTCCGGGGAGAAGGGGAAGGGGGAGGTGGTTCTCCTGTGTTCCCCAGAGAGCAGGGGGGCGCGGATCTTTGGAGATTGAGAAGTGCGAGTTGAGAGCCCCAGGGGGAAGAGGAAATGTCGGCCCCCTGGGGCACCTAGGGGTCTCCAGGGACGGGCTGCAAGTAGGGGATTCCTGGGCACACCTGTCCCGGGTCTGACCTCCGGGCAGAACCAGGCCCCTCCTCTTCCCAGCCGCACATTCCCGCGCCACGTGAGTCTTCCCTTCCGGCCTCCGTGCTTGGCGCACGCGCAGTCACGGGGGAGGGGCGGGGTCTAGGGAACGTGAGGGCGCCCGTGTTGGGGGGGGGGGCGGGTAAGGAGAGGAGAGAAGCAGGCACCAGCACGTGACTCGGCCCCGAACCTGTGTCCTCAGCTGGCCTTGTCTTGCTCGCTCTTAAAGTGACAGGCATCTCTTCTTGAACCAACATTGTGGAACCTAAGAGGCGCCTCCTCCGCTATTCTCTAACCCTCTGGAGCGAATACCTCTTAAGACTAACTTGAGTTCTTTTCAATGTAGTGGATTCCTTTTCCCTTAACCGTCTGGGGTCTGGGCTTTGGTCAGGGTTGCAGGAAGAAAAATTCAGGCTAGACTATGGGAAAGAAGCTAACGCTATGCTTATGAAGGCCTGAGGTTTTAGAGGTAATAGTCCCGAATCACATTGTTTAGTGCAAGTCAGCTATGTCCAGGCCTCAGTTTCCCACTTTGTAAAAGTGTAGTTAGCTCTATGATTTGTAAGCATCTTTGTGGTTTAGGAAATCTTCATGTCTTATATTGGGGAGGTTGATCCCTGGCAGGTTTTATGTTAGATCCCATAAGGGTTTTTTGTGTGGTTAAGAGGAGGGTGGATATGACACCAGAGCAGGGGGTAGATGTTGGGAACCCCCCTTCCCAAAATTAATACACACTTAAGTGACACAGTTTATTTCCCCAAGGCCTGAGCTCTCGGGACACACCCAGCCCTGTGGACCCAGACACTGTGGAGGTGCTCATGACCTTTGAACCTGACCCAGCTGATCTAGCCCTGTCCAGCATTCCTGGCCATGAGACCTTTGACCCTCGTAGACATCGCTTCTCAGAGGAGGAACTTAAGCCCCAGCCCATCATGAAGAAGGCACGGAAGATCCAGGTGCCAGAGGAGCAGAAGGTGAGCAAGATCAGAGGTGGGACCCAGGCTTGGCCAGGATGGACCTTTCTTCACAGTCTGGGCTTCTCATAGGATTATTGAAGGTTATCCTGACCTGCACCCAAGGATCAGTGCTCCTTGGCCATGGGGCACAAGGAGGCAGGTGTTTGGGCCTTAGATTTATGAAGATGTATCATTGAGCTGGGATCGACTCAGCAGTGGGTTAGTGGGTTTTTATCATTGTGGGTGGAGTCCTTGGGTGGCACAACCAGTTAAATGCTGGGTGGCTAACTGAAAGGTCGGCAGTTGGAACCCATCCAGAGGTGCCTCAGAAGAAAGGCCTGGTGATAAGCTTCCAAAAGGTCACAGCCTTGAAAACCCTGCGGAGTACAGTTCTACTCTGTAACTCATGGGGGCTTCGTGAGTCGGAATCAAGTTCACGGCAACTGGTTATTATCATCGTGAGATGCAGACTCAGCCAGCCTTGCTGGGCTCCGCTGTACAGGCTGGGAGCTTCTCTTCTCATTTGGGCCTAAGACACTCAGTGGGGCAGGCTTCAGGCTCTACTCGGCCCAATTGCTAAGGACAACCTTCCTTAGCAATGGGGTGTCAGCCTGTCACTCCCTAGCAGCAATCCAAGCTAAGGCTGGGCCTCTGATCTTTGCTTTGGGACATCCTTTGGAATGGCCGTATCTCCCTACAATGCAAACTTTGCTAGTCCCTCCAAGCCTTGGTGACCGGAGCTGGACTTCTCATTGGGCTAGGTCTCAGGTTCTCTTTTGCTGCCAGTGCTCCATTCTGATTTGGGGTCCTTTGGTCAATGTCTGGGAGTCCCTGGGTGGTAAAGACAGTTAGCAAGCTCAGGTTCAAGTCCATCCAGAAGCACCTCGGAAGAAAAGCCTGGCCTTTCACAGTCTGCTTCTGAAAAATTAGCCATTGAAAACCCTGTGCAGCACAGTTCTATTCTGACACACATGGGGTCGCCATGAGTTGGAATCAACTTGAAGGCAATTGGTTATGGGGAGTGACTACATTTTTCTAGCATTCTTTCTTTGCCAGTTTTTGGGTCTCCCCTGTCAACGGGCACTTGGGCTCTTCTCACAAGATTTTGCCATGCCCTTGTGTAAGAAGCAGTCTCCTAGGCTGGTGGTTTCTCCTGCTGCAGGGCCCTGTTGCTAGGGTCTGGATTTTCCTTGGCAACCAAGAACTAGGCTTTAATTAAGGGGGGGGGGCAGTTTTATGAGCTTGGTGGGCCTTGTTACTAAGGAGTGGCCTTCCTCAGCAACCAAATTCAGGGATTGGAGAACCCTAGGCATAGTGCTGTGTGGAGGTCTCAGGCTGGGCTCCATTGCTAAGGGGCAACTATTATAGCAACTAGGGCCTGTTGGGAGGAGGTGCTCCCTGGCCAGGGTTTAAAGCCAGTGGGTCAGAGACTGGCCAAAGTCAGTGGGACCACTTAGGCCTTACCTTATGTTTGCTGAGGAGGGATGGGGTTGTGGCAGCCATGCTCAAAAGGAGTCCAGCTCTGGGAGGGTTTTATGGGACACCACACCCTCTTGCTATCAGGATATGGAAAAGTGATACATATGGCACTGCTTTGCATGGAGAAGCTCTCAGACCCTGAAGGCCCTGTTGCTTGGGAACAAGCATCCTTAGCAACCAAGTGCTAACTGCAGACCCTTTGTCAAGTGGGAAGGGCTGAGTTGGCTTTGCACAGTGGTAACTTGAAGCTCAGTTGTTTGGGGGTGGGATATTTCATGCCTCAGCTGTTGCTAGGGGGCTGCTCTCCTTAGTGACCAGGGCCCTGGCAGGGCAGACCCTTCAGTATCTCTTAGGATCTACTGCTGGGCTAGAAGCCCTAGGGGTCTCTTAAATGCCCCTTGGGTCTTGAAGGTACAGTAAGCTAGGCCACCCCTCCCCTCCTCTGTCTATGGGGCCTGGGCACCCTTGGACTTCAGTGCCGTCTCCCCCACCCCCAGGATGAGAAGTATTGGAGCCGGCGGTACAAGAACAACGAGGCGGCCAAGCGGTCCCGCGACGCCCGGCGACTCAAGGAGAACCAGATCTCGGTGCGAGCAGCCTTCCTGGAGAAGGAGAATGCCCTTTTGCGGCAGGAGGTGGTGGCCGTGCGCCAGGAGCTGTCCCACTACCGCGCAGTGCTGTCCCGCTACCAGGCCCAGCACGGGGCCCTATGAAGCCGCTACCCGCAATCCGGCGGCACTCCTTCACCTTGCTCAGACTTGCTCCCTGACACCCTCCACTCTCCCTGCCCTGTGGCCCTAGGGCCGGTCAGCTGGGTGCCCCAGGGACGTGACAATGCAGATAAATACATTTATATTTTTAAGAAAAAGCAAGCCTTCCCCCTCCCTTGTGGGAGTGGGGAGGGGGCTGTGTGTGTGTGCCCCCAGCCTGCTGGGGAACCCAGTCTCCCACCGACTCCGTTAACACGATCCTGAATAAATCTTGAGAACCCTAGAGCCAGCTGTTGTGGGGGAGGAGGCACCTCCCTGGCCCCAGCTCAAGGCCAGTGGGTCAGACAGGCGGTGGCTCGTGGGCAGCGGTCCACAAGGCGGGAGCTGCTTCAAGTGCTACCGCTCGAATCTTCCCACGGGCTTCCGGATAGAGGAAGGGGCGAGGGCCTAAGAATGAAGCGAACGCCTTTATTGCATAGACCTTTTCAATTGCTTTGAAGATCGGGGACAGGAACCAGGGACACACTTGAGACAGGAGACAAGGGGAGTAAGCTTCCCCGCCCCCACGGGGGGGAGGAACATTAGTGCAAATACGAGTGCGGGCCCTGGGGAACCTGCCCCTCGTGGGCTGATTGGCCAGTTAAGTGGAGGCACCGAAGTGGACAGGGCGAGACCCCGGCGCTGACTGGCCAATTAACTATGGCCTTCTCCGGCTTGTGTATTTCGGGTTTCATCCGCGTTAGCTAGGCTCCGCCCTCAGTCGACCTAGCCTCTGGGAGCTGGAAGCCGAGGTCTGGATTGAGCCACGTCCCCTAGAAGCGGCTGGAGTGCAGACGTCAGGTCCTGCCATCGTGGGTCGGGCAATACCCTTGGGGTGCACCCATGTACCTGTAACCGTCCTGCCCACCCCTGGAATTCAGGCTACCCTCCAGCTTCGTGTCTGGTCCCTTGGGGGCGGGTGCAATTCTGAGTGGGCCAGGCCCCCGCACTTGAGGCCTTCGCCCTAACTCTAGCAGCTAGATCATCTCCAGTTCAGGCTCCGCCCCTTGGAATGTAGGCCCCGCCCTCGACGAACTCCAGGCTGTGTACGAGGCTCAGGACTCGCCCCCTGGCGGTCCAGTGAGCAGCGTACCGAGGCCCGGGTGCATCTGCGCCTGCACTGGTCCGTACTCCACCTGCTCGCCATCCACCGTGAGCACGCCGCGAGGCGTGAGCGGCTCGAGGCGGAAGGCACGAGCCGCGGCGTAGCCCAGCTGAGGGCAGCCCAGGCCAAAGTGGCTACCACGTTCCATAGCCAGAAAAATGCGCAATAAGGTGGCCCGTGAGATGCCGCCACGCACCCAGCACAGGTGCACCAGGCCATCGTCAAAGCGAGCGTGAGGGGCTGCCACCATGTCAGCACCAAGGTGGCTGGGCGAGATGGCCAACAGGAGCACAAAGTCCTCCTCCATTGTCACCCAGCCTGGGGGGAGCGGGGCACCCAGAGGAGGCAGCAGGTGGTCAGGTGGGCCCCAGGTGGAGGCAGCTGCCAGGGAATCAGGGCAGGGATGCGGAAGCCCAGAGGGTGCTGGAATTTCTGGGGGCCCCTCAGTGACAGGTGAGAGGACAGCTGCTCTGGGAGAGCCAGGGGGTGAGGGCAGCAGTGGGTCCGGGGACAGTGGAGCATCCCCAGCCCCACCCCAGTCTCCAGCCAACTCTGGGCCGCCACCATTGAGAGACAGAATGGGCAGGGGTTCAGGTGAGCCAGGGGAGGCCAGGGGAGGCTGGGGCAGAGGTAGGGGCAGGTCAGACACTGAGCGATGCAGGGGCGAGTGGGCCATGGGCAGGGCTGGCTCTGGGGCCAGGGTCAGCTCCGATTTGGCCCGGGGCAAGCCATGGGTGGGTGTGGGCGAGGCAGGTTCCCCGGTGGCGGGGAGATAGGAGAGGCGTCCGCGGTAGGTGTGTAGTGTGGCGAGGCCCAGCACCGTGCCCAGAGTGAAGCGGGCACTGCCCAGGGCCCTGAAGCGCTCGCTCTGGATATCAACGTCTGACACGAAGCCCCAGGCCACGGACAGGAAGGATAAACAACGGGAGCCTGAGGCCAGCGTCACGGACAGCAGGTCCAGTGGGCGGCTGCCACCCCGGCAGAGCAGTAGAGAGCAGTTGAGCAGCAGGTCAAGGCCCAGGGCTGGTGCAAACCTTCATGCCCGAGGTGGGTGACACCCAGGGGGAAAAAGCAAAAGGAGCTGCGTGAGAGACGCAGAGCACAGGCTGGGAGAGAAAGACGCAGAGGGCAGGAAAGCCCAGAGCATGGGGACCAGGGGGCTGCTCCCTCCAGATGGGCTCATCTTACTGGGCTCCATTTTAGTTCGTTCATTAGATAAGCATTCACTGAGTGCCTGTTGTGTGCCAGACACAGCTCCAGGCATACAGCTGAGAAGAAGACAGGAGACAATGTCTGGGGGTTGGGGAAGGCTCTGGATGGGGTGAGGGAGAGATGTGGGGACAGATGTTTAGTGCCATTAAATCAATTTCGACTCACAGCGACCCTATATAAGAGTAGAACCTCCCCACAGAGTTCTCTAGGCTGTGATCTTTCCAGGAACAGATCACCAGGACTTTCTCCCACAGAGCCACTGAGTGGGTTCAAACCAACAGACTTTCAGTTAGTAGCTGAGTGCTTAACCGTTGCACCACCAGGACAGATGTATCTGGTCCTTATTACCCCGGGTGGACTCATCCCTCCCTCACTGTAGCCTCAGCTCTGGGATGCAGCAGCAGGTGCCCCAGCAGGGATGCCCAACCTACCCCCCGTGCTGGTTCACCGCTCCAGCCAGCGCATTGCCTGAGCCACACGGGAGGATGCCTACGGGAGTCTTCACGGCCTCCTCCCAGTCGGGGCGATCGAGGAGCCCGTTCAGCACCTGCAGGGTGGGAGACCAGCCACCTGAGTCCTGGTTCCAGCCTCCAGGGTCCCCGAGGGTGCAGGGTAAGCAGCAAGGTGCTCCTGCCCTACCTCATAGAGCAGCCCATCTCCTGAGACTGTGACAATGCCGTCCCACTCGCTCAGGCTCAGCCCCTGGACCAGTTCCCGGGCATGGTTCTGCCGCTCTATGTGGGAGCCAGCAGGTGAGGCAGGTTGTTCCATCCCTCACTCACCTCGCTGCTCCCCTAAGTCCCCAGAGTCCTGCCACCTCCGCTGCTTTCCCAATACCCAGGAGACCCCCCCCCCCCATTACTCCTCCATGACCCAGGAAACCCCTCCATTGCTCCCCCAGGACCCAGGAGACCTTACCTATTCATCCCCCAATACCCAGGAGACCTGCCCCCCATTACTCCCCCAGGACCCAGGAGACCCTCCCATTACCCCCCAGGGCCCAGGAGACCCTCCACTGCTTCTCCAGTACTCAGGAGACCTCCCCCATTGCTCCCCTAATAGCTAGGAGACCCACCCCTCATTACTCCCCCAAGACCTAGATTCCAGCCCCCTTTACTTTTCCCCTGGGACTCAGGTGTCCAGGCCTCCTGTCTTCCTCGCTCAGACCCAGGATGGCAGAGTGAGATCTGCCAACTCCTGCCTCCCCTGTCCTGACCAGGCCCTTACCTGTCTGTATGAGGTTGAAGGACAGCCCAGCTTCGGAGATCATGGGCAGCACGTGGTTCTTACACCACTGCCAGGCCAGGCCCCGCCCCCCAAAGGGATTGACCAATAGGAGCAACCGGGGTGGCCGGGGCAGCAGCTCGGGAGTGATCTCTGCAGAGAGAAGGGGGATCTAGAGGCCAGCAGTGGGGGACTGGCACCCAGAACCTTCTGGGAGGCGTTTTTTCCTCCCAGCCTGAGCTCACCTGACCAGGCTCAGGTACGCAGCCCCACTCCCATTCCACGTGCTGGAACAAAGGCAAGGCTCAAGTGTCTAATCCCAGTACTCTTTGGCTCCTTGTGTTGCAGGAGCTGTGGTTTCCACTTTCCTCACTGGAACACCTGGACCCAGCAGCAGGTTACTCCACTGTGCCAGACTCCCTCTCTATCCCCATCCCTTGAGGCTCTAGGGGCCCCCAGGCAGCCAGCAGGACCCTGGAAGACCAAGGCAGGCCCATGAGATGGGGACCCTTGGCTAGTTACCTTCCTGTGCCAACTGAGGATCCCAGAGGGGGCCTCTGCCAGGAAGTCTTCTCTCACCCTCCCAGGCTGAAGCAGAGGTTACCTCTGGGCTACTGGGTGCCGTACAGGGCCTCTGTAACACCTGTCACCCTGAGTGGTGGCTAACCATGTCTCGGTCGGGTGCCCCTACCAGCCTGGTGGCCTCTGACTCATTGTGCTCAAGACCCATGGAAAGTGGGAGGGGACAGAAGGGCCTAGCAGAGGGCAGCAGACACATATCATTTCTGCCTGTGTTTTTTTGTTCCGTTAGTTGGCGTCAAGTCAATTCCGACTCTGGGTGACCCCATGTGTGCAGAGTAGAACTACTCCATAGGGTTTTCAAGGCTGTGATCTTTCGGAAGCAGATCGCCAGGCCTGTCTTCCAAGATGCCTATGGGCAGGTTTGAACTGCAAACCTTTTGGCTAGTAGTAGAGCTCTTAACCGTTTGTTCCTTCTGTTGCCCGTCTCTGTCTGTATTACTCACTCAGCAGGGACCCAGTGAGAAACTCTTTTGTTCCGTCTGCTGCCCGTCTCTGTCTGTATTACTGATTTCAGCAGGGACCCCGTGAGAGACCTCATACAGACAGACACACAGAAAGGTACAGACAGAGGGAGCCTCAGGCGAGAACAACAGCCCAGCGTCTCACCCCCATCCCCAGGCAGTGGAAGCCCACGGAGCAGGCACATGAGGGTGGTGGCCCAGCGCTGGGCCTCAGCACGGTTCTCCTCATAGGATGCTGCCCCATCGGCCCGGAAGGTGCGTGTGACTCTGCGCCGGGCCCCACGCCGGCCCCGCGGGTAGGTGTAGATGCAGAAGTAGGCTGCGGAATCCAAGGGGCTGCGGCTGCGCAGGATGCAGCAACCTGAGACCTCAGCCAGGGGGACCAGGCCACCCCGGGGCCGGGCTTCAGGCTTCGGGCGCAGCCGCTGGATGTGCAGGGCCTGTGGTGTAAGGGTGAGGGCAAAGCGGGGGCCGCGGGCCGGGTAGGAGCCGAACTCTCCGTGCAGGAGGGGGGTACTGGCCGCCAGTAGTGGTGCTGGTGGGGCCATGTTCTTGGCCCTGTCCAGGGTACTCCCAGGCCCGGGTCCGTGGCTCCAGGTCAGCTCCTGGTCTGGCCTCTGTCGGGAGAGAGGAGGGCAGGGGTCAGAGTCCAGGACCATCAGGGTGTGGGGAAGAAGGGGTAGGGCCTGTGGACAGGAGAAGACAAATGAGGGGCACTGACAGGTGAGATACGAGCACCAAAAACAGACAGGCCCCAACAGGTATGGGGAGACCCTGAGGACACAGGGCCAGCATCCCAGAGGGTCCAGAGACTCAGGCATGCAAGCATTCACTCATTTATTCCCCAAATAAGCACTCAGTATCCTCTACATGCCAGTCATGACGCCAGGCCAAGCAAACACAGTAGGGAACAAAACAGACAAAAATCCCTGCTCTCGTGGAATTTACGTTCTAACTAGATGGCAGAAAAACAAGATGAAGTAAAATGTACAGTGTGTTGGATAATGATGAGGGTTTTGTAGGAAAATAAGGCAGGGGAGGGGAATGGGGATGGTGGAGACACGTGCAGAAAGAAACATGCAGGAACAGAAACACACACACACCCAGAGCAGGAGAATAACAAGGGGGAGAGAGACTCGGACACAAAGAGAAAGAGGAATAAGGTATGAGAGCCAGAAAAACACGGGGAAGGAGACATACAGCATCAATGAGATGAGACCCAGATCGTCGAAAGATACTTAGAGAGGAGCTAAGAGTTCAGGAACTCCAGGATGCCCTCTAAGGGTCGGGAAGACATCTGGGGCAGAGTTAGAAGGATAAGAGAAGACAGAGGAGAAAGAGGCAAGAGGCAGGTGGTGTGGACAGATGGAGACTGAGAAAAGGCTGCAACACGGAGGGACTCGGGGGCCAGAGAGCGATAAGGCCACATGCTGGCACCTTCGAGGGGCAGGGGCTGAGAGCTAGCCCCTGAGCACTGACCTGGGCGTCTAGCCACCTGCTCTCCAGGGAGGGGGTGGGAGCCGGGACTGAGGTCCCCTCCTCAGAGGCTCTCCCTTGCCCTCTGACCATATCTCCTCCTTCCTGCTCACCTTTGTTTCTCACTGCCCTGCCCAGCCAACTGCTGGGCCAGCCAGCACCTTCTCAGGGCCCAGAGCTGCCCAGACACATGCCCATCATCAGGAGTCACCTCTGCCTCCCTTCCCTAGCGGCTCCCAAAGGTCCGGGGTACCTGCCTCCGCCCCCAAACTGCACCAACCCCCTTCTGGGAGCCTTGAATCAGGTTCAGGCACAGACCCTAGATCCAGTCCCAGGCCTGGGTCTCTGTCCTTGGGGTACCCCCAGTCTCTGAACTGGTCTCCATTCTTTCCCCCTTCCCTAGCTACCCTAGACCTGGGCCTGAGTCTCCATCCATAGGTCCCCTGACCCACAAGCCTGGGTCTACGTCCCCGGGTCTCCCAGCCCGGGGCCTCCATCCCCATCCCATTTCCAGAACCCTGGATCCCTCAGTCCGGGTCCTGGAGCTCCATCTCCATCCCCCAGCCCGATACCCAAGTCCCAGGCCTGCATCTCCGTTCCTCTAAGTTCCTCAGTCCCCCCAACTCAGGCCCCTGCCCCAACCCCCGCACCCTCTTCACATGCCGGGTCCTCCTCCAGGCGGCCCCTCAAGACAGCACCAACCACTCCCCATCAGATCTAGGGGTGGGGGGAAGGGTGTGCTCGACTTAGCCAATCGCCGAGCGGCCGGTCTGAGTCGGACCAATGACAGCACGCGGGGAGGAGCGAATCGACTCGCGAGCTTGTCGCAGGGGCAGGCCGAGGGAAGAGCCCGAGAACAGGGCGGGGCATCGCGCCTCGCGAGACCCACCGCCATCCTAGGTGAGGGGAAACGCGCAGCAGAGGGGGTGTCCCAGTCCCATAGCCAGCCACAATGCCGCCATCTTTGTCGCGGGCACGTGAGTCTGTCCCATCCGTTGAGTTTATAAATGAGACAAGGGGGAGGAGGCTTTAGCTGCTGAGACAGAGAGCCTGACAACACAGGCACACGGTAACAAATGCCCAAAGACGTGCAAAGGGGTAGTAAAACGGATTCAGCGAGGCAGAAACCCAGAGAAGCAGAAGAGTCAGAGACAACAAGAGAAGGAAGTCTCTACTTCAGTTACAAAGAGACACAGACTCAGATAGAGAAAAGCAGAGATACAAAGAGACAAAGGCAGCAAGAGTGACAATGAGCAAGGTAAGGAGACAGAAGACCCCGAAAATGACACTCTGGAATGAAAACCAGGGACGAGAGGCTCATTAATTCACAGATTATTTACCTTGGGCTCAAACCAGAGCGGAGGCAACATGAGATAAACATCTGCCCAGTGAATGACCCAGTCAGTGGCTTGCTTGTCTAGAGAGAGATACAGAAGAGAGATGGGGAGAGAGACTTCCGGGGGAAGGGGAAAGGCTTAGAGGAATAATGGTGGAGGCCCAGAGGCTGAGAGAGACCGAGACCAAGAGACACAGAAAGCAAAGATGTTAAACACACGCAGAGGCAAAGGCATGGTGAGATGGAAAGGAAACACAAAACCCATTGCTGTCGAGTCGATTCCAATTCATAGCGACCCTACAGGACAGAGTAGAACCACCCCATAGGGTTTCCAAGGAGTGGCTAGTGGATTCGAACTGTCAACCTTTTGGTTAGCAGCCATAACTCGTAACCACTGTGCCACCAGGGCTCCAAAAGGAAGTAGGGTAAGGCCATATCAGGAGACTTAGACAGGGACAGAACTTTACTAGAAAGAGACAAATGGAGGAAAAAGTTCATTTCTTGCCAAACAATATACTTTGCATCCAACCCAGGGTAGCAACCACCACCACCACCAGTTACTGTCAAGTCCATTCCAACTCATGGCAACCCCATGTGTGTCAGAGTAGACCTATGTTCCATACAGTTTTCAACGGCTGTGATCTTTTGGAAGTAGATCGCCAGGGCTTTATTCCAAGGCACCTCTGGCTGGATTCGAACCGCCAACCTTTTGGTTAGTAATCGAGCACATTGACCATTTGCACCACCCAGGGACACCTCCAGGGTAGCAACATCATCAGATAATAAGTGCCAAGGAATGCCCGCAAAGAAAGAGGGACAGAAACCCAGTGAGATAAAGAGACACAGCATCAGAGCTTGGGACCAGGAGAGAGAAAAGCAGACACTGACCAAAAAAGCTGAGACTCAAACACTGAGACCCAGTTACAGGGACGAGCGAACAGGGAGGAGGAGGAAAAGGAAGCAGAGATGAGCGCCTGGAGCCCCCCAAAGGAAGAAGAGATGAGGGGCTCCAGGCCCCTCACAAAGACTTGCTGTATGGCCTCAGGGAAGCCCCTGGCTTCTCTGGACCTCAGCTGCCCTGTCTGTGACATGGAGAGAAAGCGAATCTGACCTGCCTGGAGAGAAGGTCTGAGATGGCAGGGCCTTGGGTGATACATCCCACAGTACTGCAGTCTTGGCTTTCAGATGGGCCCTTACCTGGTCCCGCTGTTCCTCTGCTTCAAGGCATCCATTCATTTGCCTGCCCTCTGTTCTGTTACCACATCAGCACGACCCAGGCCCTGGGTCTTAGGCTACTGTGAGTGGGGGCACAGCAGAGGGAGCAAGGAGTCAGACACCACAATCCAGGCCTGGCCTTTGGCTCTGTGGAGGAGAGGCACAGTGAATAGGGCAGACAGCAGTAGGTGCTGCCAGGTGTGCTTGAACCTTCCAGGCAGGGGCTCCCTGAGGAAGGAAGAAGGAGAGGGCAGGTCAGCAGGGCTTCAAACCAGTTCTGCCTGGTTCAGTCATGGCTGAGGAAGTGTCACCGGAACAGATTTGAATTTTGAAAGTTATGGTGAACCAGAAAGAGCCTGAATGGGGAAAATTACGAGTTGAAGCCCTGCTAGAAACTTAATCTCCCTCTTAGAGAACAAGGGCAGCACTTGCATCGCGTAGCAACCAAATCTCTTGCCCTTGGATTTTGAGCACAGCCTGAAGCAGCGTTGTCCCACTCAAAGACAGCAGCTGACTGTGCTGCTTTGAATGTGTGTCGCTCTCCATAGTCCTGCCAATAATCCAATCTCATGCATCAGACTCCTGAAAGAGCTCACTATGCCTCTTCCAAGTCTCCCATTCCAGGGCTTCGACCTGTAGTTTTTCCCATTCTGGGTACTGTGCTGAATCTGCCAAATGGGAAAACTTTGAGTCTGTTCCTATTTTGCTTCACTGGCCATGACTGAACTGGTTTAAACTGGTTTGAAGGTTCAGCCTCATTACTGCCCCAGCCAGTCCATCTGATCACACTCAATAAGAATTAATTTTTGTTATGCTGTTAGGTGCCATCAAGTCAATTCTGACTTATAGTGACCCCATGCACAACAGAACAAAACACTGATTGGTCCTGCACCATCCTCACAATCATTGCTACGTTTGAGTCCACTGTTGCGGCCACCGTGTCAATCCATCTCATTTAGAGTCCTCTCTTTTTCGATGACCCTCTGAGACAGATAGGGTTAACTGTGCTGGCGGAATAAAAGAGCTGTTAAAAGACTACCACCTAGAAGTTGGGTATACAGGAACCACATCTTATCAACATAAAATAAGATCAGAACAACCCGTGAATTACTATTTCCTCCTTAGTGTTTTTTCTGGTCCCTTTCCCCTTCTTACAGGTTCTGCGTGTGCAGAAGAACAAAGTGTGACTGTGGTTTTGGCCCACCGAAGGGGTCGAAGTAATACAGATCAGTGCACCTGCGCCATATCCCATAAGTGATGCCGAGAGCTGCCAAGGGGACTCCGTCTTGGATATCAGCAGGTTCCATCCTGGATTCCAGATGCACAGGCAACCTAATTAGTATGCACTACCATTCCAAGGAGCACCCACCCCTTTGAAGAAACCCACTGAATATTCATTGCTCTGTTGTCCCCACCGAACCCATATAAGCCCTAGCCTTGCTTCTCCTTGTGAGACAGTCTTTTGGAGAGGCATGAGCCCTGACTGACTCCTGTCACTTGTCACAAGTAAAATAAACCTGTTAGAGCTGAACCCAAAAATTGTCTCCTCTATATATTCTTACAAAAGAAAGACAAGGACCCATTAAGTCTGGAGGGCCTCCATGCCCTCGGTGGTAACACCTCCACTTTACCAAGCATGATGTCCTTTTCCAGGGATTGGTACCTCCTGACAACATGTCCAAAGTAAACAAGACAAAGTCTCGCCATCCTCACATTTAAGGAGCATTCTGGCTGTGCTTCCTCCAAGACAAATTTATTCGTTCTGGCAGTCCATGGTATATTCAACATTCTTCCCCAATACCGTCAAGCACTTATTATGTGCACGGCATTGTCCTATGCACTTTTATTAACTGAGAATCCTGGAAACCACTCGATGTGGCAGACCTATTATCATCTCCATTTTGCAGATAAGGAAAGTAAAGCACAGAGAGGGTAAGGGACTTGCCCAAGGTTACACAGTAAGCAAAAGGGCCAGGATTTGAATTTGGTTACGGGGCAAGGCACTATCTCACATCTTTCTACATCTCTTCTTCTCTGGATGTCCATCTTCCGTTCCCCCACCACTACCAACGTACGTCCACCCCCTACCCCGATCTGTCTCTCCCTCTTTAGGTCTCCCCCCTTTCTGGATCTTTTTACCGGCTCTCCCCACCCCCGACCCCCAGACAGGGGCCTCAGTGCACTTCCTCTGCCTTCAGTACCGTGCATACCCCCCGCCCCACCGCCCCCTGGGCAAGGTAAAACCTCTTTGGCTGGGAAAAGCCGACCTCAGGAGACGAAGGCTGCGGGTAGTCAGGGAAGGGCCATCTGGGGGCAGGAGGGAAAGTGGGAACGAAAAGGTGGAAATGCAGAGTAAGCTGCAGCGAGAAGATTTTGGGTTAGACCTCAGGTAGAAATTCCTGACCTGCGGCCGCGCTTGGGGTGCAGCAGGAGATAAGGAAGACGTGAGATAAATCAGGAAACGCCCGAAGCTTAAACGATCAGAGGTCTTCAGGCCCGAACTAGCCTCACCAGCCCCGCCTCCTCACCTCCAATACTCGGCCCGCCGAGTCCTCCGGAGCCGGTGAGAGGCTGTCGGCGTCGGGCCAGAGCGTCACCGCGTGACGCGTCCTCCTAGGTCCGCGCGACATGTCTCTCGCTCCCAGATCATTTTCTTCAGGAAGAGTATAGAGAACAGGGCCTGTTGAAGGCCAGAGAGGCCTCCGACGTACTGGCCCTTCCTTCTGCGACGTGGCTCTTGTTATTCTTTGGTTGTCACTCCGTCGTATTCCGGACTCTCTCCTTTAGCCGGTCCTCCGACACACCACAAAGAGGCCGGGTTGTGGTAGAGCGCCGCGTGGCGCTCATGTGACGTCACGCGGGCGCCATTCGCTGGAGGCTTTCCCCGCCCACGACAACGCTGTTCCTTCTTTCCAGACCTCGCTGAGCAGGGGGTGCCATCATGGTGAGCGCGTCTGGCGGCGTTCAGGGCTTGACCATCCGCCGTCATCCGCCGCGATCTTGGGCCGGGGGCTTGCCAGAGGGGGCAAGGGTGTCAGGGGTGTCCGAAGAAGCTGACTCCCGAGGCGGGGGAGACTACTTTGGGGGTCTGGGGGCCCGGAATCGGTCAGGGTCACTTAAGTCTCCGGTCCCTTCCGCACCTCATTATTAACGTTTCCATGAATAGATGACCAAACTGAGGTATGAAGAGATTAAGTAATATGATTGGGGCCACAAGGCCACCAAGTGGCGGAGCCGGATTCGGACCCAGGCTCTGGCCCCGTAGGCACTCTTAACCACTTGTTTTTGCCGCCACTACTGGCAGCTGCTGACCTGTCATTCATCAGCCTGGAGAGACGGGTTTTTTGGGGGAGTCGAGGGCCAAGTGCCCGGGCTTTGGGACCAGGCAGGCTTCCATTGGATTCTTAGCTCCCTGGCCACAGTGTTACCTTGGGTAGGGCCTTGCTTTCCGGGCTTGTGCCCCAGTTTGCTCATCTCTCCACTAGGGACGCAGTAGTTCTATTGCCTGGGTTTGTGCGTTTTGGAAGAGGTAGTTATAGGAAGTGTGCATCTGCAATAAAGCAAGTGCTGTTAACACCTAAGTAGCTGTTCACGATTATTAACGCGACCTTTAAAATCTCAATAATTGAGAAAAACAGGCAGAGATTGTAGTGGGAATTGTGGGGTTTTCTTAGCTCTAAGTTGGGGATAATAACAGAAACTACCCAATAGGATTGTTAGATTCAGGGAGATACTGAATGAAAAGTAGTTCTAGTTTGACACAGAGGAAGTTCTTTTTTAAAAAAAAGAAAGATACATTGCCATCATTATTTAGAGCCTGCCTTAGGTTTAAATGTTTTTGGTCACTCCAGGTGTGGGAGCCAGTTTTTAGGAAGTTAAGTAATACTTAATGTTATAAAATACAGTTTCTAAAGAGTTGAACGTCCTTCTGCCGATGTAGTCCTGCTCCTGCGTTAAGAGTTTTGACAGTTCGTTGTGTGCTGTGTGCTAAAAGTTTTGCATGTAGATTTGTTCCCTTATTTTAAGTGTCCCTTGAGCCCCAGAGGTTTTTAAGTGACTCTCCCAGAGGTCTCCCGGTGGTGGAGCTGAGATTTGAGCTGTTGTCTCCAGAGACTTGGGCCCCCCTCGATCTTGGTTTCTGGGGTGAGTGATCTGCCAGATCCTGAGTCAGGTCCACGGTCTCCCCTTCACTCCCGTAGGGAGTTGACATTCGCCACAACAAAGACCGGAAGGTTCGGCGCAAGGAGCCCAAGAGCCAGGACATCTACTTGCGGCTGTTGGTCAAGGTGAGGCTGGGGCCTCAGTCCCTGGGGCAGGGCCACCTCAGAGCTGTGACTAGCAGCACTTCTAGTGTGTGTACCTGGCTCCTTCCAGGGGCGTGCAGGGCAGGCTCACACCTCTGGATCTGTCACTGTGCCCAGAGCTTCTGGAAGGTTCACGTTTCAGCCTCTGAGTTGTGTTCAGGTGGGGAGGGGCTTTCTGGGTCCCTGGCCAAGAGGGACCTGGACCAGCTCTGCATCTTGAGTTCTGCGGGATATAGGAAAAGCTCAGTCAGCGGCTGCACAGGAGGCCATAGAAACCTTTCTAGCCTGAATCATCACTGATTTGTCTCTTCACTAGAAAGTAGGGGGTGGGAAGGGTGGGGTACCCCGGGTTCTCATGCCTCCCTTTCCCTTCCCCTGCAGCTGTACAGGTTTCTGGCCAGACGAACCAACTCTACCTTCAACCAGGTTGTGCTGAAGAGGCTGTTCATGAGCCGCACCAACCGGCCGCCCTTGTCCCTTTCTCGGATGGTGAGAGGTTGTTGCAGGGAGGACGTGGGGGCAGCTGCCTGGGCGTCAGCTGGTGTTACACTCAGTGGTGGGTACAAAGCTCTGGCCTTTGGTTGTAGCAGAATAGCCGTGGGCAACTGGCTTGGCCTTGTTTTCCCCCCTTGTGAAGCTAGTGGCTTCCTCATGAGGTTGTCCTGAGACTTAGTGTCTCACACAGGTGCTCTATAGGAGAAATCTGGTGAACAACCTGTGCTTAAACGTTTTCATCTGCGGGTTTTCCTAAGCTAGACCTGAGAAGTCCCCTTTTACTCAGGAAGGCATTTTGTGAGTGGGTTTAGCTTTGTCAGAGGGCATAACTGTCCTGGTCCTTGGGCTGCCTGAAGCTGGGGGATTGGATTTAAACATCAGAAGGGACTTTATCTCATTTTGTGCATCACCCCCCACCCACCCGCCAAGATCCGGAAGATGAAGCTTCCTGGCAGGGAAAACAAGACAGCTGTGGTCGTAGGGACCATAACAGATGATGTGCGGGTTCAGGAGGTGCCCAAGCTGAAGGTGAGTGGGGTGTGGGCTCCAGGGCACAGTGGCTGGGTCAAGAGCACAAGCTTCAGGGTGGAGGTGTGCAGACCTGGCCTGCATCCTTGCTCTGCCATGTGGCATTGGGCCCATGATGTGTCCTTGGTCACCTTGGGGAGAGACAGGGAGCATTTAGGATTGAACAGCGGTGGTCACTGACACTAAGACCTGCCTGTTGATAGTCGGTGCGGCCCTGAGCAAGACCTTTCTGGCCCTCAGTTTCCTCGTATACTGTTGACAGTATTTCCTTTCAAGCCAGATGACTGGGGTTCAGATCCGGCTCTTTGCTATTCTGTCACTTGCGGACAAAGTTCTTAATCTCTTAGGCTTCAGTTCACTTATACGTAATAACACGGAGGACCTTCTAGGTCTGTGGCAGTCTTAGGTGAGTCTCTAGATGTAAACAGTAAGAACAGCCACTGTTAACTTCAGAAGGCCCTCGTAACCATTGATTGTGTTACCAAGGAAGTAGTTGGGGCCACTGCTGGCCAGGGTGGTGGATGTTATAAGTCCCAGCAGCCCCTGGGGTGCCGAGCAGTGGGCCCTGACCCCACCTGTCCTTTCCCTCAGGTATGTGCGCTGCGTGTGAGCAGCCGGGCCCGGAGCCGCATCCTCAAGGCTGGGGGCAAGATCCTCACCTTTGACCAGCTGGCCCTGGACTCCCCCAAGGGCTGTGGCACTGTCCTGCTCTCTGGTGAGTGATACTTCATTGGCTGCTGGACTTGTGGGGAGCCCTGGTGGGGGGATGTGAGGAGGAGGTGGCCTGGCGTGAGCCATGTGATTCCTGGGGGGCTGGACCCCTTCCTGTGTGAGGTTAGGTATTGGGTCCCTGCCTTACCCACTGCCTCCCTATCCTTTCCCCAGGTCCCCGCAAGGGCCGCGAGGTGTACAGGCATTTCGGCAAGGCGCCGGGAACCCCTCACAGCCACACCAAGTGAGTATTAGGCCCCAGCCCCTCCTGCCCCTTCATCCCCACAGCCTGGCCCTGTCCTCTCCCCCTGTACCCAGCCACCAGGCCTGACACCCCACCAAACTGCTTCTGCTGTTTTGTACCCTAAGTCACCCTTGGGCCTCCCAAGGACTACCACCTCACGTTACCCCCTTTTTCCTTCGCAAGTCAACTTAAATGTCTGCTCCTTGAGGTGTTGCACTCCAGCCAATGCCTCAGCCAGCATCTCCCCGCTTTGGGAGCCTACATTCTGCCCCGCCTCAAGCCGGCTCAGGTTGAGAGTCTGCAGGGCAACTGCAGGCTCATCAGCCACCCCTGACATCTTAACTGTTGCCCTGATCCTTCTCGGGTTGAGTGTGGTGCTCTCTGGGTTCCCTAACGGCCGCCCTGTGTCTGTCACCTCCGCAAAACAGGCTCACTCTCACTTTTTTCCTCTTCTCCCCGCAGACCGTACGTCCGCTCCAAGGGCAGGAAGTTTGAGCGCGCCAGAGGCCGACGGGCCAGCCGCGGCTACAAAAACTAACCCCAGATCCTACTCTGTTATTAAAAAGATTTTGGATGCAGATGGCTCTCTGTGTGTTACTGGGGGGCGGGGAGGGGATGGGGCCTGCTGGTGAGAATGTCTTTGGTTTGGGGGAATTGCACGCTGAGGCCTTGGAGACCAGTCCCTCCACTGTGCAGGGTGAGCTCCTGGTCCGTGGGCTCGCCAGAAGGCTGCCAGGCGGCCACTGTGCCTACGCAGCGACTTGACCTTCTCTGGACCTAGGGGCCTTTTCTTTTATTTATTTTTTTCATGAAACAGTAGTACACATATTGTTTTACGACATCGCTAAACCTCACAACATGTCAACCCTCTATAACTTCTCAACTTTTTTTTTTGGTGAAAATACACATAGCCAGATACACCGTTTCAAAAATTTCTACATGCACAGTTCAGTGACATTGACTGCGCTCTTCCAATTATGCTGCTATTCTCACTTAAGATGAAGACTTACAGAACAAAATAGTTCCTCATTTAACAGTTACTACACATATTGCCCTAGGGCGCCTTTCGCAGCCCCCAGGGCTGAAGCGGAAACCCGGGTGGCAGTAGTGGGTAAGAGTTTGGCTGCAAACCAGAAGGTCGGCAGTTAAAATAACTCCAGGCACTCCTTGGAAACCCTATGGGGCAGTTGTACTCTGTCCTATACGGTCGTTATGCGTTGGAATCGACTCCCCAGCGGCGATGGGTATTTTTGTTTGTTTAGGGCCAGGCCCCGCCCTTCTTAAAGGACCAGCGTTGGCTGGCGCTCTGGGCTGCCGGAGGTGTGGTCAGGGAAGTGCCGAAGGGGCAGGGTTGCGGTGGGGGAGGGTGAGAGAGGGTGAGCATGGGAACAGGTGAGGTGCTCCCCCTGTCCTGGGACCAGGAAGCTTGGCCTGCGGCCTCTGGGTGAGGAACTGGTTGAGTATGCTCCTCAGTCTGGGACCATCTAATCACCCCAGGCACCACACTCCTAAACCTCCCCCAGGGGCCTGCGTCGGCCCTCCCCCTTCTGTTTACATAAGGGGCTGGGTTCCCCAGATCCCAGGCTGAAGCCCAATGAATGAGGCAGCGGACCGGAAGAACCGCAGAAATCCAGGCAGGAGGTCTCCCCACCCGTCCTCCCTGGTCCTTGGAAAAGGCAAGAGAAAGGGGTTTGGGGGATGGAGACCTAGAAGCATAGAGGGTGCAACAGGAGTGAGGACAGGCCGGGGCGTGAGGGTGATCGATGGGGTGCGGTTGCGGGGAGGGTGGCCTGGCTTGATTCTTACTTCTCTTTGCAGGGCTCTGAGCTGTGGCCTGAAGGAAGAGAGCTGGGGCTGCCCGGATTGAAACGAGTGGCCCCTGGCTGAAAGAGGCCCATAGTCTAGGGGTTTGGTCAGGGGCCTCAGAGTGGCTGCTGGGGCTAAGGAGGGAGCCAGGCCAAGAGATAGCCTAGTGGATGGTCAGCTGGCTGGAGACACTGGGATTCAGGCAGAAATCCGGGCTGGGGTCAGCTTGGCCAGGGGTCAGCCCAGATCAGTCGGCAGCCTGAAGCAGCTCTGTGGCTAGGGAGACAGCCAGGGCCCGCTGGCCTGAGGAACGGTGGCTGGTTGGTACCCCCCAACCTCGATGGCCTGTTGAAGTCATGGACTGTTTCTATAATGATGAGAACCTGTGTCCAGTGCATCACCCTCTCCTGGAGCAGCCCGAGGGTGTGTGAGGGTCTCTAGAGGAAGTGAGGTCCCTGACTGACAGAGGGGAAGACTGAGGCCTGGTCTTGGCACTGGGGAAGGGTGATGCCTGCAAGGCTGAGAGAAGGCCCCAGGTGATCAACTGGTAAGAGCTAGTGAGCTGGTGGCAGCAACTGACTAGAGAAACTGGTCAGGTGGTCAGCCAGCTAGCTCTGTGGAGACAGCTGGACAGACACCAAGATTGTCAGACAGAAGCAATCAGTGTCTGCCAAATAGTCGGACAGGTGGTCATAGAAGGTGAGACGTGCTGTTGGCCAGGGGTACAGGCCTTTCCCTTAGTTGGGGACAGCTGGGGGATCAGACACAGGTAGACAGACTCTTGCCTGGAGATGGTTGGATAGTCAGCCGCACCTTCACCTCAGACTGTTGGGTGGCCAGCTTTACCAGTTTGAGAGACTGAGGGGTCAGCCAGTGGGGGGTTGTGCGGTCAGGCAGAGTGGCCAGCTGTTGGGTGGCACAGTTGGAGAGTGTCAGGTGGTCATTTTGGCCAAGAGAGGGCCAGTCGTGGGGTCAGCTGGACATCAGGGACAGGTGGCAGGAGAGCCAGGCTATCACAGTGTAGCTAGGTCAGCAGGTGGTTGGTCTGGGCAGCCTGAGACGCCGTGGTCAGTGGACACTTGGACCACTGAGTTGTCAGGACCGTGAGCAGGGAGCCTTTGGGACTTTGGCAGGGCCACCGTGGGAGGCTCCAATGGCTGCCTAGTGTCGGCCAGTCAGGAGGAGGCCCCCCAATGGTCAGTCACCCAGAGACAGTCAAGCCCTCGGGGACCCAGCCTCACCTGAGCAGACCACTATGGCAGCCTCCCAGCTGGCTGTGCTGGAAGGCGTGGAGTTGGGAGCTGGAGGGTCGTCCTTGACTGAGTCCAGCCCGGGCTTCCTGTACTCGGAGGGCCAGCGGCTGGCGCTGGAGGCCCTGCTGAGCGAGGGTGCGGACGCATTTGAGGCCTGTGTGCATCGAGAGCAGGTGCAGCCCTTCCTCAGTGCAGAGGAGATCCGAGGCCTGGCAGCCACAGCGGAAGACTGGACAGCAGCCACGCAGGAGCTCGGCGGGGTGTCAGAAGGAGCTGCCGTCGCCACCAGCGGGGCCACAGGGGGTAGCCTGACCTACTGGCCTGGCCAGTCAGAGGAGCCGGCGCCTGTACTGCGGCTAGGCTGGCCAGAGAACCCCTCCTGGAGAGGCATCACCCGGGCCCAGCTGTACACCCAGCCACCTGGCGAGGGCCACCCATCCCTCAAGGAGCTGGTGCGCCGGGAACTCCAGGCTGCCTGCAAGGTGGGTGCCTCTGGGGCCTGGGGTCTGTTCCCCATGCCCAGCTCCTGGGACCTGGGTGTCCATGTCCTCCGAAACTTGGGCATCCCCACTCTTGCTCTCCTGGGACCTGGGAACCCACACCCCTGCCTGCCAGGCCCTGAGGGCCTATATACCCTGGGACCCATACTCCTGGACCCAGGGGTCCACACCTCCTAGCCCCCAGAACTCAGGACCTGATATCCACACCCCCTCAGATCTGGGTGTCACCCTTCCTGCTCTAAGACCTGAGATCCCTTAGGTGTCTGTGCCCCTTGTACCTGACTCTGACTCATCCCTGGTCTCAAGCATCCATTCCACCCCTTCCCCGCCAGGCCAGGTGTCTCCACCTTCCCCCCAGGGAGGGCCCAGGCACCCCCTGCAGCCCCCTGGACTGCCCACCCTCTATTTAACAATCTTAACGTCAGCCAGCTCTCGCACTAAGAGTTTCAAGCGCGTGGGTTAATGAGTATAATCCTCACTAGGAGTCCCTAGGTGGTGCAAATGGTTAATGCTCTCGGCTTCTAAAGGAAAGGTTGGCAGTTTGAGTCCAGCCAGGGGCACCTCGGAAGAAATGCCTGGTGATTCATTTCTGAAAAATCAGCCATTGAAAACACTGAGGGCACTGAGTTAATGGTGGTAGAATAATTTGGAAAAGGAGGGTGAGCATGGTGGCACAACTTGAAGAACGTAATCAAGATCACTGAATTTCACGTGTACAAATTGTTGAATTGGTGTATAATTTGTTGTGTATATTTTCACCACAATTAAAAAAAAAACTCTTGTGGAACAGAGTTTTACTCTGATACATGAGGTCGCCATGAGTCAGAACCAACCTGATGGTAACTTGTTTTTTAGAGCCCGATGTGGTAGAACTATTTGTGTGCCTATTGAGGAAATGAGGAAACTGAGGCATGAGAACATTAAGTCTCTCACCTGTAAGTGACTGAGCGGGGATTTGAACCCAGGCCATTGCATTGTTGAGTCAGGTTTCATCCAACCAGTTACCACGAAGTCAATTCCGACTCATGGCGACCCCATGTGCGTCAGAGTAGAACAGTGCTCCATAGGGTTTTCAATGGCTGATTTTTCAGAAGTATATTGCCAACCTTTCTTTCGAGGTGCCTCTGCGTGGATTTGAACTGCCAACCTTTCAGTTAGCAGCCGAGCACATTAACCGTTTGTACTACCCAGGGATTTCACCACCACTACTTACAAGATCCAGGCCCTGAGCACCCCCAGTCCTCAGAGCTCCCCTTGGTGGCTGCACAGGTCACCTCTCCCACCTTAGCACCCAGAGCCTCCCAGGGGATCAGACGCCCAGTGACTCAGAATGCCCTATATGCGTGTCAGGTGCATTTGGGCCCATAGTCACAACTCAAGGAACACTGTTCACATTGTAGACACGTGCTGTGTGGTAACAGCTTTCCAGCAGTTAAGGGTTGAGTGTCTTGAGGAATACAGTCCTGAGTGGTGCAGATGGTTAATGTGCTTGGTTCCTAACCGAAAGATTGGCGGTTCAAGTCCACCCAGCGGTGCCTTGAAAGAAAGTCCTGGCAGTCTACTTCTGAAAAATCAGCCACTGAAAACCCAATGGAGCACACTTCTACTTTGACACGCACAGGGTCACCTTGAGTTGGAATCGACTCGACAGCAACTGGTTAACTGGTCTTGAGGAAGGGCTCCGTCTCCCCTCTTCACACACAGGCCCCTTCCCCCACAGACAATCTGGGATCCCCCTTGGGCATCCCATTGGGGCCAGGCCCTCAAACTCCCAGCCGCCAGTGTACCTCACCCACCCCACCAGGACCCTGATGCCCAGTCCCTGCCATCTGAGTGCCCCCAAACCCAGGCTCTGTCTCAACGCCCTTCCCACCCCCAGCTGGTGGCCGTGGTCATGGATGTGTTCACTGACCCAGACCTGCTTATGGATCTGGTGGATGCCGCCACGTGCCGCTGGGTGCCTGTCTACCTGCTCCTGGACCGCCAGCAGCTGCCTGCCTTCCTGACTCTGGCCCAGCAGCTCGGCGTGAACCCCTGGGCCACCAAGGTAGAGGCTGGCCAGCGTTCCCTCCCATGGGGCTGGAAGCAAGGCGGGTAGCAGAACCTTCCATGGGATCCTGGGTCATACATGCTAACTGAGAGGGTCCCTGAGATCTGATGCCCATGGCTTTGGGACAAGTGGAACTGGAATGTTCCATGAGGTTCCAGGCCACCAAGTTGGGGTACTCCTAGCAGACCCATGAGGCCTGATACCTGGTGTGCTGGGGAAGCTGGGACAGATCCTTCTGTGGAGTCATGGGCCACCTAAGTGGGACCAGCCTGGAGCGACCAAGCTCTTGGCACTGAGTGGGGGTTATGGGGTGTGCCTCACCCCAGAACCTGGACATCCGCATCGTGTGGGGCTGCAGCTTCCAGAGCCGCCAGCGGAGGCAGGTGAGCGGCCATGTGCGGGAGAAGTTTGTGCTGCTGGACGGGGACCGGGTCATCTCGGGATCCTACAGGTACAATTCCCCCACGCCTCACCCCGGGCGCCACCACCCCTCAGCCGGCATCCTGTACCCAAGCTGCCCTCGGCACGCTCAGATTGCCCTTAGTGTCCCCTTTCCAGGCCTCTGTTTCCTCGTCTGTGAAATGGGTTCAAAACGCCCTTCCTCCCCTGGAGAGAGGAGGTGTTGGGGGGCGGAATGGGAACTGGGTGCAGGACCTGGCCCTGCCACGCTGGCCTGTTTCATGGCCTTGGGTGAATCTTTACCTCCCTGATAATCCCAGGTTTCCTCATATGGAAAACTGGGCTGACAGTTTGTGTAGGGGGAGTTTCAAAGCCAGGAATACCAAATTTGAGTCCTAGCTCTGCCTTCTGGAAGTGACTCCACCTTTCTGAGTGTCTGTAAATGGCCCAGCCAGCGGACGGGCTCAGGTGCCTCCTCTCCTTTCTTTGGGATCCGACTGATCTGTTCCAATCCTAGCTCAGCCATTTCCTAGCTCTGTGACTGACACTGGCCCAGTCTGAACCTCAGTTTCCTCATCTGGAAAGTGTGAGTGATCACAGCACAGAGGAGACCATGGACCTGGAGCCAGAGAGCCTGGGTTCAAATCCAAGCTCTGCCAGTTACTACTAGCTGTGTGACTTTGGGCAAGTTACTTTACCTCTCTGCCTTAGTTTCCCCCTCTAGAGAACAAGATAATAGGATTACTGCCTCTAGAGCAGGGTTTCTCAACAGTGTCTCTGCTCACATTTTGAATCATATGATTCTTTGCTGTGGTGGGGGCTGTCCTGTGCATTGCAGTATGTTGAGGAGCATCCCTGGACTCTAACCACTAGATGCCACTAGCACCCCCACCCTGAGTCATGACAACAAAAATGTCTCCAGATATAGCCAGATGCTGCCTGGGGTGCAGACATACCCTCTTTGAGAACCACTTGTTCCAATCAGAAACCAAACCTGTTGCCACTGAGTCAATTCCGACTCATGGCAACCCCGTGTGTTAGAGTAGAACTGCTTCATAGGATTTCCTAGGCTGTCATCTTGACCAGACTTTTCTCCTGCACTGTCGCTGGGTGAGTTCAAACCACCAACCTTTCAGCTGGCAGTTGAGCACAGACCATTTGCACCACCCAGGGACCTTGTTCTAGAACAACGGTCTTCAAACTTGAGCAGCATCAGAGTCATCTGGATGACATGAAAACCCAAGTCGTCGCCAGGTGCCACCCCGAGTTTCCCACTCGGCTGTTGTTGTTAGTGCCTTCCAGTCGATTCTGACTCGTGGCGACCCCATATGTCAGAGCAGAGCTGCTCCATAGGGTTTTCAAGGCTGTGACCTTTCAGAAACAGATCGCCAGGCCTGTCTTCTGAGGTGCCTCTGGGTGGACTCGAACCCACCAACTTTTTGGTTAGTGGCCTAGCATGTTAACCGCTGGAACTTTTTGGCTAGGTGTCAAGCACTTAATCATTTGCAGCATCCGGGAACTTCCCAGAGGAATTTGAAACCACTAGCTGTAGACCTGGCAGTCTGCCTCCGTAAAGATTACAGCCCTGGAAACCCTCTGGGGCAGTTCTACTCAGTAGGGTTGCTGTGAATCAGAATCGACTCCAGGCCAATGGGTTTGTTTGTTTTTGGTTTTGGGGACTCCCCGATTCAGCTGGGCATGGGGAATTTACATTTTAAGCAAGTTCCCAGGTGATGCTGAGGCTGCTGGCCCAGGAACCTTGATGAAGTGAGAAGCGCTAGGGTAGAGACTGGGTGGTTTTGAGTAGAGTAGGTCGCCATGAGTCAGAATTGACTGAAAGGAAACTAACAACAGCAAGGCGCGACCTCCCGGCTCTGCATGAGGGCTCCATGAGAGGGTGGTGCCTGGCCTGTGACATAATCAGCGCTCCATCAGTGTCAGCTGTCCTTTATTTCTTTTTACCATATTTCATCGACTCTAAGGGGTGCCACAGACGTTAAGTGACATCTGGTTCACATGCAAAAAGAGGCGCGTCTTAGAACCAATGAAATACAGTAGCACCATCGCACCAACTCTCTGGGCTCCCCACCAGCACATCAGGCCCATGGGGGCTTCTCCTGGGGGACAGCCCCAGAATGGACCAAGCCAGGGCCACAAGAGGTTATCCAGGGCGTCAGGCCATTTAATGGGGATAGAGGGCGGAGGCAGGGGCTGCAGGGAGCAGTGGAGCTGGGCAGCCAGGCCCAGGCCCCGTCCTGCCCCCGGTGGTCACGGCGACTATTGGAGCAGCAGAAGCAAGCCCAGTGCCAGGCCGGTCGTGGCCCCTGCCATCCCGCTGCCTGCGGGCCGGGGGGCTGCATTGCACAGGTTGCCATAGCAGCAGGTGGTGACGAGGCTGTAGGTGACGCCCATGTAGCTGACGGGCTGCTCGTGGCCGCAGTTGGTGGAGCGCAGGCAGCCTTTGTTGGTGATGGGGCCCAAACCCGGGGCCACCCCGTAGCCCGTGAAGCAGTCCTCCTCTTCGCTGCAGCTCATGTACGTGCTGGGGCAGTGCAAGGAGTCGGTCGGCTCACAGAAGAAGCAGTCCTTGACGCTCCTCGTGCCTGGGGGCAGCGCCAGCACCAGCAGCAGCAGCCAGCCGAGGACCATGGCGGCCTGGCGGCGCCAACGGTGCCCAAGCCAGGCCGGGGCCTTCCTGGACCTCGTGGGACGGCTGAATGGCGCTCTGAACACCCAGGAGACTTTGGCCCGTCAGTCGGGCCTCCCAGGGTCAACGGTTGGAGAGTCCTTGTTTTCCGACACGCGCACTGCGTCTCTCTCAGGAGTTCTATTATGGTTTGATTCTCAGGAGTCCCCAGGTCGGAGATAAGCCAGTGGCCGCTGCCCAACCAGGGTCTTTATGAAGCGGAATGGGGTGACCTCACAGAACCCTCGGGGTTCCCACTGGCTGCTCCGGGGGTGAGGTCGTCAGTGGGGGAGGGGAGGTGTCACAATCCGAGGGGAAGCTTTGCAGGCTGACCTCCCAGGGAGTGAGGACACTGGCACCCTGCAAAGGTAAGGACGCTCTGTGGTGTGCTGGCCACAGTGCCGAGGGCTTACTCACGCCCCCCCCCCCCGCCATGGTGACCACTGCTCTACCAGTTCTAGTTGACGTTGAGCTGATCCTGACTCATGGCGACCCCATGAGTATCAGAGGAGAACTGTGCTCCATAAAGTTTTCAATGGCTGATGTTTTGGAAGTAGATCGCCAACAAGGCCTTTCTTCCGAGGTGCTTCTAGGTGGACTTGAACTGCCAACCTTTCAGTTAGCGACCGAACATGTTAACCATTGGCACCACCCAGGGACTCTATCCTGCTCTGTTGTTGTTAGGTGCTGTTGAATCGATTTCGACTCATAGCGACCCTACAGGACAGGGTAGAACTGCCCCATAGAATTTCCTAGGCAGAAATCTTTATACGAGCAGATTGCCAGGTCTTTCTCCTGTGGAGCTACTGGGTGGAGCTACTGAGTTCGAACTGCCAACCTTTTGGTTAGCAGCTGAGTGCCTAACCATGCGCCACCAGGGCTCCTTCCATCTAGCTCTACAGATGGACAAGCTGAGGCTCAGGAAGTGGGAGTCCAAGGCCCCCTGACCTAATATGAGAGCTAGGTTCATTTAACTTCAGGGGAGGCCAGGAGAGAAAAAGGCATTTACTGAGCACTTACTGTGTGCGTGAGTGGTCCAAACGATTTACGTGTAGCTGTTAACCATGGTGGACAGGTTTCAGCGGAGCTTCTAGACTAAGACTAGGAAGAAAGGCCTGATGATCTGCTTCCATAAAGATGACAGTCAAGAAAACCTTATGGAGCACAGTCCTACTCTGTAATACATGGGGTCTCCATGAGTCAGAATCGACTCAATGGCAACGGGTTTTTGTTGGTTTACTGTATGGCAAGACTTTCGGTAACAATGTGTGCTTTCAGTAACAACCACCGTGATAACAGGTAATAGTAAAGGCACAACAGTTTTTAATATTTACCTCATGCCGGACCTGCTACCCATCTTCCCTCATTTGAATCTTCCTACATTTCAACTCCATATTACAGATGAGGAAACCGAGGCATGGGGCAGGCGCACCCAGAACTTGGCACACAGCAAAACCCGTTGCTGTGTCATCGATTATGACTCATAGTGACCCTATAGGACAGAGTAGAACTGCCCCATAGGGTTTCCAAAGAGTGCCTGATGGATGTGAACTGCTGACCTTTTGGTTAGTAGCCACGAAGCCACCAGGGTTTCTGGCACACAGTAAGCGTTTGATAAATGCAGTCAGTCTAGGAAGCAGCTGTTGAGTCTTAAAACAGTCCCTGTGGGTGTCAGAAAACTTTTCTTGTTGTTAGCTGCCGTCAAGTAGGTTCTGACTCCTGGCGACCTTATGTACAAAGAGTGCAGTGTCGCCCTGTCCTTTGGCATCTTCACGATCACTGGCGTGTTCAAGTCCATCTTTGTGGCTCTTGTGCGAGTCCATCTCACCTAGGGTCTCCCTTGCCCTCGCTGGCCCTCTCCGTCACCAACATGATGTCCTCCTCTGGCAATTGATCCTTCCTGATGACATGTCCAAAGCAGGAGAATCAGACAATATTCTGTTGTGATCCGTAGAGTTTTCGATGGCTGATTTTCGAAACTAGAGCCCCAGGCCTTTCCTCCTAGTCTGTCTTAGTCTGGAAGCTCTGCTGAAACCTGTCCACCAAGGGTGACCCTGCTGGGATCTGAAATACCAGTGGCCTAGCTTCCAGCATCACCGTTGTTGTTGTTAGTTTTCGTCAAGTCGATTCCTGCTCATGGCGACGCCACGTGTGCAGAGTAGAACTGCTCCAGAGGGTTTTTAAGGCCTTTCAGCAGACTGCCAGACCAGTCTTCCGAAGTGCCTCTGGGTGGGTTCAAACCACCAACCTTTCAGCTAGCAGTGGAGCGCTTAACCATTTGTGCCACCCAGGAACTCCTAAACCAAAAACCAAACCAAACTGGTTGCTGTTGAGTTGACCCTGTAGGACAGAGTAGGACTACCCCATAGGGTTTCCAAGGAGCAGCTGGTGGATTTGAACTGCCAACCTTTTGGTTAGCAGCTGAACTCTTAACCACTGTGCCACTAGGGCTCCAGGAACTCCTAGTCACATGCCAGACTGAGGCCTGAGGTGTTCCACGTTGGGGACAGGGTAGAGCCCAGGTTTAAACCCAAGCCTGATTCCAGATGATAATTTAAATATCTGTTAACTTGCCTTGTCCTCACATCAACCCTCTGGGGTTGGTACCGGTGTTCCTCCCCCCATTCTACAGAGGGGGGAGCTGAGGCTGGAGGGACTGCGGGTCTTGCTCCAGGTCCATAGCCTGCGCTGGGACCAGGGTGGGGACCAGGGTGGGGTCAGGCTGGGGCTGTGCGGATATCCTGAGCCCCCTTCCACGCCCCCAGCTTCACGTGGAGCGACGCCCGCCTGCACCGCGGCCTGGTGACCCTGCTCACTGGTGAGATCACCGACGCCTTCAGCCAAGAGTTCCGGACGCTGTACGCGGCCTCGTGGCCGCTTCCGCCCGCTCCCGCCCCGGGACCCTTCATCAGAGTCCTGGGGGGAGAGCAGCTGGCCCGAAACCCGCACCACGTGGCCTGCTGTCGCTCCGTGGCACCCCCATCGCAGCCACCCGATGAGCCACTGGCCCGCCGCCTGGTCGCCTGCCGTATCTCAGAGGGGGACAGGCGGGAGCTCCCCGTCGCCCCTGGGCCAGCACTCAGCGACATACTGAGGAGCGTGCAGCGCGCCCGGACCACGAGCGGCCCCCCAACTCGGCCCAGCCGCTCCCTGTGGGACCTGAGCCGCCTATCCCAGTTGTCAGGCTCCAGTGATGGTGACAACGAGGTGAGACCTGGTGGCTGGCCTGACAGAGAACAAGAAAATCGGAGCCCAGAGAGGGGAAGGCACATGCCTAAGGTCCCACTCACTGCTTCTTGGTCCCGACTCTGAACCACTCAGAGCAGGAATCGTTTTTGAGGGGCCTGCTGGTGCCTGGAGCCCCGGTGTCGCAATGGCTAAGTGCTTGTCTGCTAACCTAAAGGTTGGTGGTTCAAACCTACCCAGTGGCTCTGTTCCTGTAAAGATTGCAGCCTCGGAAACCCTATGGGGCAGTTCTACTCTATCCTGTTGGGTCGCTATGAGTCAGAATCAACTCGACAGCAATGGATTTGTTTTATTGGGTATGGAGAGGTCTAAGGAGCCCTGGTGGTGCAGTGGTTGAGTGCATTGCTGCTAACCAAAAGGTTGATGGTTCAAACCCACCAGCTTCTCCATGGGAGAAAGATGTGGCAGTCTGCTCCCATAAAGATTACAGCATTGGAAACCCTATATGGGGCAGTTCTCTGCCCTATAGGGTCTCTATGAGTTGGCATCCACCACAGCAGTGGCTTCACTGGGTGCGTGGCTGCAGGGATTTGAGGAGTTGGACTCTTCCACAGGTAGGAAAGCAAAGCCACTCACCCACTCACCTAAGTTGATAATTGCACCATCTTTCTCTTGCATTCCTACTGTGTGCTGGGCAGGTAAATGCTGGGTGACCAGGAAAGAGACCTTGAGAACCCTGTAGGTACTCCTGATATGACACCCCAGTAGTGAGAGCCCAGGGAGCAGGCAACTTGTTTTCTCTGAGGCTCAGTGTTCTCATCTAGGAAATGGGCTGAGTAATTGTCCTTATTCTGTTTGGCTGGGTCAGGGAGGATGGGATGAGATAAGAGTAACAACAGCACATTTGCGAAATGGAATTTATTTGTATTTATGTCGTTGCCTCATCCTCCAGCCCAGTGAGGCAGTACTCTGATTATGCCCATTTTACAGATGCGAAAGCTGAGGCTCAGAGAGGTCAAGTAACTTGCCCAAGGTCGAAACAACGAACTTTTGTGGCCACTTTTCCATAGCGCCATGTGCTTTCACCAAGGTGACCTAATGTAACCTTGACCCCAGCCCTCTGAGGTGGGTGTGACTACAGCTCTCCCCCTACCCATTTCACAGATGGGGTAACTGAGGTGCCAGAGAGGGATTGGAACTCAGCCCTGGCTACCTCCCAAGCAGGGCTTTTAAATGCTCTGTTCTCTGGCTTCCCAGATTAGAGAAACACACGGGAACGGTTAGGGAAAAGGGGCTTGGAGGCCTCAGAGTGGCCTCCGGGAGACCCTGAGCAGATGATTTTTTCTTTCCAAGCCTGTTTCCTCAGCTATGAAGTGGGCTGTTGAGAGGGTAATATCAGGGCCATGTAGGGGCTACAGGTGGCCTCTCTCTGTGAGCTGCGTCCCCTTTCAGCCTCAGTTTCCCTGTCTGCTAAGAGGGAGCCAGGGGCCTTTCCCAAGGGTGAGGGAGAACTGTCTGAGGAATCCCAGTCAAGGCAGGCTGAAGCCCAGAGGAGAAGGATGGGCAGGGACAAGGGCAAGGTCCTTACCTCCACCTGGTTCCCAGCCACCCTCACACAGCATCACCTCCTTTGGCAAATATTTGCTCCTCCCAGACAGCAGCCAGCTGCTTCCTGTTCCTCCTCAGCTGCAAAGCCGCAGGTGGGAACCCAGCTTCTTGCTCCCTCTGTGAGTGTGGGGGACCCAGCCTTCCCTCACTTCCCTCCTGGATCTAGAGGCTCAGGGGCCTCCTCACCTCCCTCGGAGTTCTCCACCCACTTCCCTCCTTCCTCCCCTCCCTCCTTGGTCGTCTCTCCCCCTCCCATCTCATCTCCTCCTCCCTCACCTCCTCCCTCTCTCCTTGCTCACCTTTCTCCTGTCTCACCTCCTCCCTCTCTCCTTGCTCACCTTTCTCCTCCCTCACCTCCTCCCTCTCTCCTTGCTCACCTTTCTCCTGTCTCACCTCCTCCCTCTCTCCTTGCTCACCTTTCTCCTGTCTCACCTCCTCCCTCTCTCCTTGCTCACCTTTCTCCTGTCTCACCTCCTCCCTCTCTCCTTGCTCACCTTTCTCCTGTCTCACCTCCTCCCTCTCTCCTTGCTCACCTTTCTCCTGTCTCACCTCCTCCCTCTCTCCTTGCTCACCTTTCTCCTGTCTCACCTCCTCCCTCTCTCCTTGCTCACCTTTCTCCTGTCTCACCTCCTCCCTCACTCCTTGCTCACCTTTCTCCTGTCTCACCTCCTCCCTCTCTCCTTGCTCACCTTTCTCCTCCCTCACCTCCTCCCTCTCTCCTTGCTCACCTTTCTCCTGTCTCACCTCCTCCCTCTCTCCTTGCTCACCTTTCTCCTGTCTCACCTCCTTCCTCTCTCATTGTTCCTCCTCCCTCACCTCTGCCCTTCTTATCTCCCTCCCTCAGCTCCTCCATCTTTCACTTTCCTCTCTTCCCCCCTCACCTGCTTCCATCCCTGACTCTGGGCCCCCGGAGCCTCCTTTCACCTCCCTCTCTTTTCCTCCACAGCTCAAGAAGTCCTGGGGCTCCAAGGACACCCCCGCCAAGGCCCTGATGCGGCAGCGGGGCACTGGACGGGGCCAGGGGCTTGAGCGGAACCTCCGCCCACTGGCCCTGCCCCTGATCCCTGCCCACCCCCACCACCTTCGATACCTGTCCCCGACACGGAGAAGGTTTGGTGAAGGTACTCCGCCCAAACTCTCAGATCCTAGAGACCTCTGGCAGCCAGACAGGGCCGCCTGGGCAGGACTCGGGGGGCGACCTTGACAGGACGGAAAGCCCAGCCAGGCCGAGGCAAGCTGGGCAACCACCGGGCTCTGTGTCAGCCCAGAGCACCCTCCCCGCCCCCCACACCTCCTTGCTGCCCTGCCTTGGATAAGGCTTCTGGCCTCAGGGTCTGGAAGGCAGTTGGGATTTTTTTTTTTTTTTAACATTTTACTGTGTTTTAGGTAAAAGTTTACACAGCAAATTAGTTTCCCATTCAACAATTCATACATAAATTCTTCCGTGAAGTTGGTTGCTATCCTTGCAATGTGTTGGCACTCTCCCCATTTCCACCCTGCCTTCCCTGTTTCCATCCCTCCAAGTTTCCCAGCCCCTCCTTGCCTTCTTGTATGTTGATTGTTCTATGGAGCACATTACTCACGGGTATTATTGTTTATTGTATAGGCCAAACTACTGTTTGGTTGAAAGATCACCTCTGGGAGTGGCTTCAGTTCCAGATTAAAAGAGTGCCTTAGGGCAATAGTCTCTGGAGTTCTTCTAGCCTCTATCAGTCCAGTAAATCTGGTCTTTTTTACAAATTTGAGTTTTGCATTACATTTTTATGGGATTTTTTTTTTAAACTTTTTCTAGTCCTGGGATGGTGCAAACAGTTAATGCATTTGGCTGCTAACAAAAAGGCTGGCAGTTCGAATCAGCCCAGAGGCAATTTGGAAGAAAGTCCTGGCAATCAACTTCCAAAAAACTAGCCTCTGAAAACCCTATGGATCTCAGTTCTAACTCTGACACACATGGGGTCGCCATGAGTCAGAGTCAGCAGCTGGTAGAACATGGGCAAGTCCAGAGCCAGCCCTAAACCTCAGCACCACAGTCTAGAAAATGGGTGGAAACTATAGAATAGCTATGGATTCTATAACAAGGCGCGTTGCGTTTTGGGCCTGGGTGTGGCCAGACAGAGTGGGTAAGTGGGGAAGTACCTGGTCTGAGGAGAGGCCTGGCTGAGTGGCACCCAACGCTGGAATTGTCTGGGGTGAAGATGGAAGCACCTGGGGCAAACAAGCTTGTGGAGAAACTGAGTTTACCCTAGGAGAGGAGCGAGCTCACTTGGGGAGCAGGGAGGGAGTGGAGGTGAATGACAGGGACTGGAAAGTGGGGGTACACACCTGCTGGGGGCGAGGGGAGGGGCCATGCAGCGGGAACAGCCAGGCGCTGGAACTATTTTGTGGGTGCTGAGGGGGCCGGTCTGCTGGACTCCCCTTTCCCCACTCTGCTTGGAATAAAGTTGCTTCATTCCAGACAGTGCCTGGCCCTGAACCCGGGAGCCCAGCCCCAGCTGCCTCCTAACCCAGACCTAGGAGTCCAGTCCCCGGCCCCCTCCTCCCTCAGACCCAGGACTCGGAGCTCCCAGCCCCCTCATCCCCAGGGACCCACGAGTCCCGACTACAGCCACCTCGCCCTGGGGAAGTCACATGCCCAGCTCAGGGCCATTTGCAGCGCCTTTGACTTCGGGCGGGGCCTCTGAGTCATCGACCCCATTGGTGTGCAAGGTGGGGAGGATGACTCGCTCTCCCGAGGCCGCGGGTCCGCACACTAGCCTCGGCGGCTTTGCGCGGCGCCCCGCCCGCCCTCGCGCGCCCCCTGCCGCCCGCCCGCGTCCCGCCACCCCCAAAGCGCACGAAGGAGCCGGGGCGCTGGGCAGGAGCCATATGTTTATTCTCAGCGTCAATGGTCGGGGGTCTCGGGGTCCTGGCCAGGACTAGGGTCGGGGCTGGGCTCGAGGTCCGGGCTGGCGTCCTTCGGGGCCTCGTCCCAGGGGAAGGTTGGCTGCCCCCGCATCTGCTCGCGATAGATGCGGTCGAACGCTTCACTCTGCGCCACAGTGAAGTAGTTCCTCCAGTCGCCGGAGACCCCTGGAGGAGAGGGAGGGGCCGACCGCGGTGAGGAGCCGCCTCGGAACGTTGCCCCTCCTACACACACGCATTCTAGTATCCTTTTTCCCACCCCTGCGTCTTTGCCTATAGTGTCCCCTTTCGCCAGGAACACCGTTGCCCCCACCCCAATCTTTCAAGGCTCAGCTCGGCCCAGAGATGTTAAGTAACTCGCCCAGAGTCACACAGCGAGGCCATACCCCACCCCCCACCCCCGGGGCCGCCCGCACCTTTCCGGAGGAAGGCCCCGCGGCGGTGGTCCAGCAGGCTGGGAGGCAGCAGTGTGTAGTTGGACATGGTGTTGGCCTTCATGGCGCCGAAGGACGAGTGCGCCACGACCGAGCCCAGCGCCTCCTCGCTCAGCGGCCGACCCAGGAACTCGCAGATGCGCTGCACGGAGCCGCAGAGGTCCTGGGGGCAGCGAGGAGAGAGGTCAGGGGAGCCTACCCACCCACCGCGGAGGGAGGGGACCCAGCAGAACTGAGTCTGCATGTCCGGACCCTAAGTCAGAGCTGTCTGGGTGACGCCACCTCCCTGCCTCAGTTTCCCCATCTGCACGCGGAGGGGTTGGACTATGGCCTCTAAAGGTTTTTGCAGTTTTGATTTTTGGAGGTTCTCTGGGTTGGAGAGGAGCCCCGGTCGTGCAGTAGTTAAGTGCTCGGCTATTTGAAAGGTGGTGGTTTGAACCCACCCAGCGGTACCACAGAAGAAAGACCTGGTGATCTCCTATAGAGATTACAGTCTAGAAAACCCTATACGGCAGCTCTACTCCGTCACATGGTGTTGTTGAAAGTCAAAATCAACTCGACGGCACCTAACAACAACAACTGGGTGGGAGGGAAAGGGTAGGGTGGGGTCAGAGGTCACAGCAGGGGCAGAGGTCAATCCAGCACTTTATCCAGACATCACCTTCCAAACCCACACTTCCCTGGGTCCCCATCTCAGGATATAGCCCATCATTCAGCCAGTCACAGGGCTAGACTACCAGACCCTGGAATCACCCCCTCCTCCTCTTTCCCTTCCCACATCAGTGCCTGGCCCCCTCCCTCCTACCTTGGACTCTCTCTGTCCTGTCCCCTCATCTCTATCACCATGGCCTTAGCACTGGCTCAGGTCTCTTCCTCTTCTGCCTGGACCCTTGCCCAGCCTCTTCCCTGGCCCCCTGCCTCCAATCCATCCCCACAGGGCCCCAGAGGGATCTTTTCTCTCCACCCAGAGTTGACGCTGCTCCCAAGACTTCCGTGGCTCCCCAGTGCCCCTGGGGCGGAGTCTCATCTGTGGAAGTCCTGTGTGGTCTGGACCCCTCCTCCTCAGCTGCCTCCCCATCTCCTTGCACTTTCTACCTCCAAGCCTTTCCAAGGGGGCTGCCAGGAATGCCCCTTCCCCACGCTTCTCAGCTGACAAACTTCCCCGCCCAGCTGCAGTTCAAATGTCACCTTCCTCCTGACAGTGATGGTTCAAATCACTGTACATTGAGCACCTAGTGCGTACTGAGCTCTGGCCCAAGCCCCTCAGGTATATTTGTGCTCATCCTACCAATAGCCTTGCCGGGAGGTGTCATTGCCCCAACCAGTAAACAGAGAGGCCCAGAGAAGGCAAGACGCTTGTCCAAGATTACACAGCCAGGGAGGAGCTCAAACTTGGGACCCTGAAGCCCACAGTCCTCTTCTCGACCTCGCTGCCTTTCCTGATACGCAGCACCCAGCACAGCCAGCCTTCCATCAACTCCAAAACCAAAAAAAGCCAAACCCATTGCCACTGAATAGACTGCGACTCATGGTGACCCCATGTTTTACAAAGTAGAACTACTCCTTAGGGTTTTCTGGGCTGTAATTTTTACAAGGAAGGAGCCCTCATGGCTCAACGGCTAAGCGCTCAGTTGCTAACTGAAAGGTTGGAGGTTCAAACCCACCCTGTGTCTCCACAGTAGAAAGACCTGGCAATCTGCTTCCGAAAAGATTACAGCCTAGAAAACCCTATGCAGCAGTTCTGCTCTGTCACATGGGGTCACTGGGAGTTGAAATCAACTGGATGGCATCTAACAATAATTTTTGCAGAAGCAGATTGCCAGGCCTTTCTTCCATGGTGCCACTGAGTGGTTTTGAACCACCAACCTTTAGGTTACGGTCCAGTGCAAACCGCTTCACCACCCAGGGCGGCCTCCATTTTCCAGGTCATTCCTGATTTCATAACACGCCATCCCTTGATCCTCTTGAACCACTGATGTGTCCCAGAAATTCTAACATGTTGGCGGTGCCTCACACCCAGGGGCAGCCCAGCAGTTCCGTCAGGCTGCATGGCCCAGTTTTTAGTTTGGAGAATAAAGCTTGACGGAGAAGAGGGGGAGGGGCAATGCCAAAACCTTTTCTGGATCTTTCCATCAAAAGTAATGTGCCAGGATGGGGAAAAAATAACCATGGGTGCTGCAGTGAAGAGCTGCATGCCCTTGGCTAAGTTATCAGCCCTCTTTAAGCCTCAGTTTTCTCCTCTGTAAAATGGGATTAGTAACAACATTGTTGTTAGTTGCCATTGAGTTGATTCCAACCTATGGTGACCAGTGTGTTACAGAGAACTGTGCTCCATAGGGCACAGTTGTAATCTTGGCTGCAATCTTAACAGAAAGGAGCTCTGGTGGCGCAATGGTTAAGCTCTCAGCTGCTAACCGAAAAGTCAGCGTTTCGAAAGGCTGACAGTTTGAACCTACCAGCAGCTCCGTGAGGTAAAAGACCTGTCAAATCTGCTTCGAGTTGATTCTGACTCATAGCAACCCTATAGGACAGAGTAGAACTGCCCTTTAGGGTTTCCAAGTTTATAATCTTTACAGAAGCAGGCTGACACATCTTTCTCCTGCAGAGCAGCTGGTGAATTTGAACCGGTGACCTTTCAAAGCGCCCACCTTTCAAACCACCATACAGATCACAGGCTAGGAAACCCTATGGGGGCAGTTCTACTCTGTCCTGTAAGGTCGCTGTGAGTCAGAATCAACTTTATGGTACACAGCAACAACAATCTTCACGGAAGCAGATCGCTGGATGGGTTTGAACGGCCAACCTTTCTGCGGTTAGCAGTTGAGTGCAAACCGATTATGTCAACCAGGGACCAAATAACAACATTAGGGTGAACCATATGAAATTGCCATCTTTGCAGATCAGGACTGGTCAGATATCAGCAATTTCATGTGGTTCAATCTAATATGTACCTCGCTCGTCCATACTTGGTAAGGATTAAATGAGGTAATCCGAGCTCAGCATTTGGTGCCTGGCATTCGGAAGCCCTCAGCAGGTGTTTGCTGTGTTCTTATTGCTAGTCAGAGAGGCCCTCACTCAGAACCTAATTGCTCTCACTTGACCCACTATCGTAACACCATGGGGTACCTTGTCAGGTGGTTGCAATGTGCCAGGTACAGTGCTGGGTGTTTTGCAGTGTCATCCCCTTCAATCCTCACAACCACCCTGTGAGTCGGTATTTGTCGCCTATTTTAAAGATGAGACTTCCGAGGCCTGGATCTTAACGGTTTTGCTGGACACAAAAGGCCAGCTCTTTCTACTGCAAAAAGCACCGACAAAAAGGAGGGTACAAAAAACCACATGAAGTGGAGCACATCTGGGACTGCTGGTGAAGGGACATGTGTTGGGGGCCTCCTAGGCTCCCAGCCGCTCAGAACAGTCCTCGTTAAGAACCTAGAATGGTTGACCATTTTCACTGTGGATCATTCCATCTAGAATCCCAGCCTCCTTTTTGCAGCCGATCCGAGCTGTAGTCCTTCTGCACTACCCCTTCCTCCAGGGAGCCTCCTCTGATTGCCCCAGCTGGAAGGAGACATTGGAGGGAGTCAAGATAGGATCCCAGTTTAACTCCAAAGGCCGATTCTTTCCACTAATTCCCTCTGCCTTTCAAATTGTCACCATCATTGATGCATGGTTTCCATGTGCCACAGCTTTGAATTATCACATTTATCTTACCACCTCCCTGCTCAGAGCCTGCCCATGGCTCCCACCTACTCAGAGACAAGCCAACGCCCTCACCGTGGACCCTCTCCCTCTCTGCCCTCATCTCCCACTCCTTCCCCTTCACTCACTTGGCTCTGACCACCACGCTGGCCTTTTTGCTGTCCTTAAATCACATCAATCACAGCTCTACCCCAGGGCCTTTGCACTTGGTGTTCTTGATGTTCCTTCTGCCTGGGACACCTTTCCCCCCAGATTTCTTCCTGGCCTTCTCTCCTCTCCTCCTTCAGGTCTTTGCTCAAATGTTGCCTTGCAGTCTCCTCAACCACCAGAATTAAAATCACACCCACACCCCCGCCTTGTCCCCACTGCCTGTTTTATTTTCTTCTTAACTCTGACCCACTATGCATTTTATTGCTTTGTTTGTGGTCCGTCTCCTGCTCTAGATCATCATCAGCCTGACAGGCACAGGGACTCTGCCTCCTTCACCACTGTATCCATCCCCAGGGCCTGCAAGTTAGTGGAGCTGGCTCTGGACTCAGGGCGCCCTCCCCAGGAAGGAAAGCAGGTGTGGGCGTGGAGGGAGGGTTGGGGGATGTGGGGCCGGGGTGGGGTGAGGGCTCACCTGATGCAGCTCCTCATAGGTGATAAACAGGAAGTTCTCTTTGCCCTGCATCCGAATCCAGCCCTTAATGTGGTCGAACCAGGAGCCGAATTGCACTGTGGGCAGAGCAGCAGGCAGGGTGAGGGCCGGCAGCAGGGCCACCCCCTCTGGGGGCTCAGTGGGGTCTCGCGCATTCCCCCATGTCTTGGCTCGGCATCTCAGAGCTGGACGCCCCAACCCCGACCCCGTATACATCCCATATCCCCACCAAGTTCAGTGTCTCTCCCAGCCAGCCCCTCCCCCAGCTCTCCATCTAGACTATGGCGGTGGCCTGGTTCCTCCAGCCCCCTCTACCCACTTGGAGACCCTCCAAGGCCGGGGGCCTGACAAGAACAGCAAAGTGATATGTGGCTGAAGGGCCCTGCCTTTCTTAGCAGCTGGTGCCTCTCTTGGCCAACGCCTCACACCTTGATCTTCCCCATCCTGAACCCCATGCCTTCCTCCTCCACTCTTTATTCCCTGAAGCCAAACCATCCCTCCATCTGCCCCAGAAACAGTTTCCTAGAATGTTGTTCTATCTCCTCATCTCTATTTCTGTGCATCTCTCTGTCTCTATCTCTCTCTGTCTCTCTTTTTTAGTTTCTCTGTATCTCTCTGTGTGTCTCTCTCTGTTTCCTTTTCTTTATCTCTTGCTCACTTTGTGTCTCTCAGTCTCTCTGTCTCTCCCCCACCTCTGTGTCTCTGTCTTTCAGTTTCTCTCTGCCTCCATTCCTCTTGGTCTCCTTCTCTCTGTCTCTCAATAACACCTGTATCTCTGCCTCTCTCTCTCTCTCTCTCTCTCTCTCTCTCTCTCCTTCTTATCCCTTCTCTGTCTCTCTTCCGTCTGGACCTTTGGGGGCTCCCTCTCCACTGGTTCCCATCCTCACCTTCGCCGTTGAGGAAGTCCTGCAGGAACTGTTCAGGCTTGCCGGGGTCCTTCAATTGCCTGGCAATCTTGGAGTAATGATAGAGGGAGACCACCACGTCCCGGGGGTTCCGGCCCAGGTAGATCATCTACATGTGGATGTGGGGGAGGAGGAGGTGGCGTCAGTCACAAGCAGGACCCCAGCTCCTTGGACTGCCTGCCCTTGAGTCCCCTCTCTCCTAACCCTGCGGCAGGAAGGACTCAGGGTGGACTTCTCAGGGGACTTCCCAGCTAACCGTACTCAGATCAGATCACCTCATCCTAGCGAATGGGGAGAGCTCCTTCCAACTACATTCTAGGAAATGTTTCTGAGGCAGGCTGAGGGACAGATTGACTTCAGGGAATAAAGAGTGGAGGAGGGAGGCATGGGGTTTGGCATGAGGGCAATCAGAGTGAGAGGCATTGACCCAGAGAGAAGAAAAGCTGGCCCCTTCTCTCTGTTCCTGCAGCCCAGCCTCCTCCTCTCCTGCCTGGACCCTCACCCCAGCCTCCTCCCTGGCCCACTGGACTCCGCATATCCTCAAAGGGGTCTTTCTATACCAAGAGCTGACCCTGCCCCTCCCTGCTCACAGCCCTTCCTTGGCTCCCCAGTGCCCTGGGACAGAGTCCCAGTCCCTGGGCCTGACATTCGAGGCTCTGATGATCTGGCTCCAATCTACCAGTTTTACATTCCACAAGCAAGCAATCCTCACTTTCCCCTACACTCCAGCTCATCTTCCCTGACAACTGTCTCCTGCTCCAAGACCCAGTGTGACAACTGGTACTGATTCCCCCAAGACTCCTAGTAGCTCCCTTGCTGGGACTTCACTGAGCCCTATGCCACCTCCACAAGTGCTCACACCATCCTTGCCTTCTCATGGTCTGTTAACAGCCTTGTTTCTCCACCCATGTGGTTGGGAGCCACTGCAGGGTGGAGTCTCAGTCATACCCCTGGTCCTGTCCCCAGAGCCCTAGCACAGGGCCTGGCACCTGGTGAACAGGGGGCCTTGGGAAAAGCCTGAGGGAGTTTCAGAGGCATCAAAGGAGTGAAGGTGGGCAGATGTCGACCAAGAATATCCAAGGGGCAAAAGCAAAACTGATATATTTCAAGGACTTAGATAAACGAGGCTTCTGATATCAGACCTTGCTCCTGTGTGCGGCAGACGATTACATGCTCTAGTACTAGCCGAAAGGCTGGCGGTTTGAATCCACCCAGAGGTGCCTCGGAAGACAGGCCTGGTCATCTGCTTCCAAAAGGTGACAGCCTTGAAAATCCAGTGGGGCAGTTCTACTCTGCACACGTGGGGTCACCATGAATCGGAACTGACTTGATGACAACTAACAGCAAAGGTGGCACGTCTCAGGGCTTCAGCCTGGATCCTTGTGCAATATTATTGTTGTTGTGTCCTGTTGAGTCAATTCCAACTCATATCGACCCTACAGGACAGAGTGGAAGTGCTCCCTAAGGTTTCCAAGGCTGTAATCTTTATAGGAGCAGATCACTAGGACTTTCTCCCATCAAGTCCCTGGATGGGTTTGAACTGCCAACATTTTGCTTAGCAGCCAAGCACTTAACCATTGAGCCACCAGGGCTTCTTAGTAAAGGATTAACCTCACCCAAAAGAAGGTTTGCTTACCTGGGAGCTAATCTCTAATTCCTTGGAATGTCCCGCCTGGTAAGAGTGGCTTTGTTTACCTGAGATCTTGGGTCATGCCAGCTAGTCTGTGCCAACAATGTGGTTTATGATGGGGGCCCTGGGCCACATGGTATTAGCTCAGCCTTGGTGGGGCTGGAGACAGGTGAGCCATGCAGGGAGTCAGCCACGTTTACGTGACTGACCCCCAGTAAAAACCTTGGACACCAAGGCTCAGGGGAGCTTCCCCGGTTGGCAGTACTCCATGCATGCTGTCACACATTGTTGCTGGGAGAATTAAGTGCTGTCCACACAACTCTATAGGAACCTGGTGTCGCAACAATTAAGCACTTGGCTGCTAACCAAAAGGTTGGCAGTTTGAACCTATTCAGTGGCTGCAGGGGAGAAAAGACCTGGTGATCTGCTTCTGTAAAAATTTACAGCCTAGAAAACACTATAGGGCAGCTCTACTCTGTCACATGGGGTTGCTATGAGTCAAAATCAACTTGACAGCACCTAACAACAACAACAACAACACAACTCCACAGGGAGAGGACAACTGGAAGCTCATGACTCATCTCTCCTGGACTCTCTCCATCTTCCTGTTTTGGTGGACACAGGCCCAATCTCACCACTTACACACGCCGAAAACCTTGGCGTCACCCTTGACACATCTCTTTCTCTTACACCCATGTCCACTGTCAGCCAATCCTCTTGGTTCCACCTTCCAAACGTACCCCAAACCCAATCCCTTCTCCTCATTTCCATGGCCACCACCCTGGCCCAGCCACTATCATCACCTCCTGTCTGGACCATCTCAGTCACCTTCTCATTGACTTCCCTGCTTCTGCTCTCACCTTGACAGTCTGTTCCCCACGTGGATGACAGAGGGGGGATAAAAAACAAACCCGTTGCCGTCAAGTCGACTCCAAGTCATGGCAACCCCATGTGTTACTGAGTAGAACTGAGCCACATAGGGTTTTCTTGGCTGTAATCTTTACGGAAGCAGTTTGCCAGGTCTTACTTCCACAGAGCCATGGGGTGGGTTTGAACCACCAACCTTTAGACTAGCAGCCGATCGCAAATGGCTTGCCCTACCCGAGCTCCTGGCTGCCAGAGGGCACGTGTTAAAACTTAAGTCAGCTCACGTCCCTCCTCTGCGCAGAACCTTCCCGTGGCTCCCGCCTCACTCAGAATAAAAGCAAAGTCCTCACCACGTTCCACAAGATCCTGCACATTGTGGCCCCTGCTCCCTCCCTGACTTCATCTCCACCCCTCTCCCTCTCATTCTCTTGGTCTGGCCACATGGACTTTCTTACTGTTCCTCAGACCCACCTCACAGCCTCCTGCCTCAGGGCCTTTGAATCTGTTCTTCCCCCCGACATTCCCATGGATCCCCCCTCACCTCCCAGGTCTTTACTCTAACATGACCTTCTCACTGGGGCCATCGTTGACCACTCTATTTATAATTCCAACCAAAAAAAAAAAAAAAACCGTTGCTGTCAAGTTGATTCCAACTCACAGCGACCCCACAGGACACAGTAGAACTGCCCTATAGGGTTTCCAAGGCTGTGATCTTTACGGAAGCAGACTGCCACATCTTTCTCCTGCAGAGTGGCTGGTAGGTTTGAACCACCAACTTTTCAGTTAAGCTGAGCGCTTAACCACTGTGCCATCAGGGCTTCTTCCTTGTAATTGCAACACTCCCCAACCCCAACTCTAACCCCAACCCTATCCTGCTTCCCAATGTGAATTTATCACATGGGACATACTAAATATCTTCCTTATTTATTCCATCTCTTATCTGCCTGTTCCCCTCTATAATGTGAGGTTCATGAGGGCAGGCATTTTTGTGGGCTTTGTTTACTAATGTTCTAGAACAGGGCCAGCGTTATGGATTCAATTGTGTCCCCCCAAAAATATGTGTTATAAATCTTAACCCCTATACCTGTGGATAGGAACCCTGGTGGTGAAGTGGTTAAGAGTTACTGCTGCTAACCGAAAGGTCAGCAGTTTGAAACCACCAGGGACTCCTTGGAAACCCTATGGGGCAGTTCTACTCTGTCCTATAGGGTTGCTATGAGTTGGAATTGCCTCGATGGCAATGTTTTTTTTTTTGTGTGTGTGTATCTGTGGATACAAGAGGCCCTGGTGGTACAATGCCACTAACTGAAAGGTCGGCTGTTGGAACCCAGCAGCCACTCCTCAGGAGAAAGACTTGGCGATCAGCTCCAGTAAAGATTACAGCCCAGAAAATCCTATGGGGCAGTTCTACTCTGTCACATGGGGTCGCTATGAGTTTAAAAATGGCTCAACAACACCTAACAACAATAGGCACAGAAGCAAGGAAGCACAAATGTAGAAAGATTGTTGCTGTGTGGAGATTTCTAAGCAACGCTGAGAATGCTAGGGAAGCCGAGACAAACATTTTCCCCCAGAGCGAACAGAGAGAGCCTTCCCCTAGAGCCTTCTCCCTGAATTCAGACCTGTAGCCTCCTAAACTGTGAGAAAGGCGTTCTGGTGGCACAGAATTAAGAGCTCTGCTGCTAACCGAAAGGTCGGCGGCTCGAACCCACCAGCTGCTCTGAGGGAGAAAGATGTGGCAATCTGCTTCTGTAAAGATTACAGCCTTGGAAATCTCATGGGGCAGTTCTACCCTGTCCTACAGGGTCACTGTGAGTCAGAATCGACTCGACGGTAATGGGTTGTTTTGGTTTAAACTGTGAGAAAATAAATTTCTCTTTGTTAAAGTCACCTACTTGTGGTGTTTCTGTTACAGCAGCACTAGGAAGCTAAGACAGCTTCGCATGCAGGAGATGCTCAATAAATACGTGCTGAGTTAATTGATTATGCTCCCTCTTGCTGCCGTCCACACACACACACACGCACACACACACACACACACACCCCTCCCTCCTCGTCACCTTGGCCTTGGAGTTGAAGAAGGCCTTAGTAAAGAGCTGGATGGGGAGGTGCGAGCTCATGAGGCGAGGGCTGGACTGGTCCGGGAGGCTGAAAGCGCCCATGATGGTCTCACACCAAGGCGCCCGCTCCCAGATAGGCACCGAGCGGATCCAAGAGGGATCCCCGTCCTTCAGGATTAAGCTGACGATCTCCACCATCCAGTTGGTGCCTGTTGGGAGAAATAGGACAAATTCATTGGTGGGTGGGAAGGGGCAAAGAGGGGGATATAACTGGATTTGTAATGGCTGCATTTATTGAGTCCTTGGGAGGCACAAATGGTTAAATGCTCCACTACTAGCAGGAAGGTTGGCGGTTCCAACCCACCCAGAGGTGCCTTGGAAGAAAGGCCTGGTGACCTGCTTCTGAAAGGTCACAGCCCTGAAAACCCTATGAAGCAGTTCTGCTCTGCACACACTGGGTGGCCATAAGTCAGAACTGACTTGACAGCAACTAATAACAACATTGGCATCTCTCAGGGCTCCGACCTGGGTCCCTGTGCAGTATTGTTGCTGACTATTTATAATAGAGGTCTCATACAATATTTGTCCTTTTGTGATTGACGTATTTCACTCAGCATAATGTCCTCCAGGCTCATCCATGTTGTGAAATGTTTCTCAGATTCGTCATTATTCTTCACCATTTCGTAGTATTCTGTTGTGTGTATGTACCGCAGTTTGTTTATCCATTCATCCACTGCTGGCCACTTAGGCTTTTCTATCTTATTACTATTGTAAATAATGCTGCAATGAACATGGGTATGCATATGTCTATTCGTGTCACGGCTCTTATTTCTCTAGGATATATACCTAGGAGTAGGATTGCTGGATCATGTGGTGTTTCTATTTCTAGCTTGTTGAGGAAACGCTATATCGTTTTCCATAGTGGTTGTACCATTTTACATTCCCACCAGCAGTGTTTGAGAGTTCCAGTCTCCTCACAGCCTCTCCAGTATTTGTTGCTTTCTGTTTTTTTGATCAGTGCCATTATTACTGGGGTGAGATGGTATCTCATTGTAGTTTTGATTTGCATTTCTCTATTGGCTAATGATCTCGAGCATCTCTTCATGTGTCTGTTAGCCACCTGGATGAAGTGTCTGTTCATGTCCTTTGCCGATTTTTTAATTGGGTAGTTTGTCTTTTTGTTGTTGAGTTCTTGGAGTTTTTTAAAATAAATTTTGGAGATTAGACTCTTGCCAGATACGTTGTAGCGAAAAATTTTCCCCCAGTTTGTGGGTTCTCTTTTTACTCTTTTGGAAAAGTCTTTTGATAAGCACAAACATTTGATTTTTGGTAGGTCCCAATCGTCTAGTTTATCTTCTGCTGTTTGTGCTTTTTTAGTTTTGTTTCATAGTCTACTTATGCTATAAAGTTTTTCTTCTATGATATTTATGGTTTTAGGTTTTGCATTTAGATCTTTGATCCATTTTGAATTAGTTTTTGTGTATAGTGTAGTGCACGGATCCTGTTTAGTTTTCGTACAAATGGATATGCAGTTTTGCCAGCACAATTTGTTAAAGAGACTCTCTCTTCCCCCATTTAATGGATTTTCACCCTTTGTAGAAGATTAACTGCTCATAGGTGGATGGATTTACGTCTGGGTTCTCAATTCTGTTCCATTGGTCTATGTGCCTGTTGCTGTACCAAAACCAGGCTGATCTGAATACTATGGCTGTACGGTAGGTTCTAAGACCGGGGAGTATGAGGCCTCCTACTTTGTTCTTCTCCTTCAGTAATGCTTTACTTATCTGGGGCTTCTTTCCTTTCCATATAAAGTTGGTGATTAGTTTTTCCATCTTGTTAAAGAATGTTGTTGGAATTTGGATCGGGATTGCATTACATCTGTAGATCGCTTTGGGTAGTATTGTCATTTTCACAATGTTAAGTCTTCCTTCGTATCCATGAGCATGGTATATTTTTCCATTTATGCAGGTTGCTTTTGGTTTCTCACAGCAGTGTTTTGTAGTTTTTTTTGCATAGGTCTTTTACATTGTAAAAATGGCATGAAGGCAGAGTCTGACCTCCTCTAACTTCACAAGGGGAAAGGAGAATCAAGATCAACATCAACATCAACAGCCCAAGGCTGATTCCTGTGAGCCAGAGGTCAGACATACCTCCTGTCTCTGCCATCTTTACCGGTTCTGACACAAACAGTCCCTCCTCAGCACTTTCTACTTCTCTGCTGGGTTCGATAATTCATTGCAACAGCCACACAGAACTCACAGACAATATTCACAGTTATGGGGTTTACCAGGGAAGTAACAGGTTACAATTCAAGTTCAGGAATGCTCAACATACAGTTCTTCCATCAGGACAGCCTCTTCCCAGCGGTGCAAGGCATGCCTCTCTCTGGCCCCTCGGCCTCTGTCCTGCTTGGTCAAATGTTACAAAGCTCCTTTAGCTCTGCCAATAAGTGCTCAGAGGCATCCCACTCTACCAGTAAGCCTCAGCCCAAAGGCACTCAGCTTTCTCGCTCTGTGGGCCAGGAAGCCCATTGTTCAGTCTTCTGCTAGTCTCTCCTGTTGCCACTTGTCTGCCACCTCTTCTCGTCATTGTCTTTAGTGTTACAGCTGTATCTCTCACTGTCTCTCTCGGTCTCCTGGTTCCAGGAGCGTCTCAGTCCAGGGATCCCAGCTCCAAAGGACACGTATCTGTTCCCTGCTGTTCTTCCTTGGTGGTAGTAGAATCCTCTTTTCTGCTCTGGAACTAGCTGTCTTTTTAAGCCTAGCAAGATGGCAAAACTGACCAATCCTCTCGTTGGGCCACAATTACCTTATCTGCACAGTCCCACCCAATCACTTGAGTGGGAGTTACAAGACCATGGCGAGAAAGGCCACACAAAAACAATCCATCACACCGCATACATCCATAGTTAGGTTTATTCCCAAGTGTTTTATCTTTTGGACGGCTATTGTAAATGGTGTTGTTTTTCTGATTTCCTTTTTGGAGTTCTCTTGGTTAGTGTAGAGGAATCCAGCTGATTTTTGTATGTTAATCTTGTACCCTGCCACCTTGCTAAATCCTTCTATTAGTTCCAGTAGCTTTCTTGTAGAGTCTCTGGGATTTTCTTTGTATAGGATCACATCATCTGCAAATAGGGATAGTTTTACTTCTTCCTTACCAATCTGGATGCCTTTTATTTCCCCATCTTGCCTTATTGCTCTAGCTAGGACTTTCAGTACAATATTGAATAAAAGTGGTGATAAAATTCATTCTTGTCTAGTTTCTGTTCTCAAGCGGAATGCTTTCAGTTTCTATCCATTGAGAAGAATGTTGGCTATTAGTTTTGTATACAGGCCCTTAAATATGCTGAGGAATTTCCCTTCTATTCCAATTTTGCTGAGAGGCTTTTTTTTTTTTTTTTAAATCAAGAATGGGTGTTGGATTTTATCAAATACCTTTTCTGCATCAACAGAGATGATCATGTAATTGTTTATTTATGTGTTGAATTACATTGATTGATGTTCTAATGTTAAAGCATCCTTGCATACCTGGTATGAATCCCATTTGGTTATGGTGTATTACTTTTTTCCTATGCTGGTGAATTCTGTTGGTTAAGATTTTGTTGAGAATTTTTGCATCTATATTTATGACAGATACTTGTCTATAATTTTCTTTTTTAGTGGTGTCTTTGCCTAGCTTTGATATCAGGGTTAAGCTGGCATCATAGAATGAATTTGGGAGTATTCCTACTTTTTCTATGTTCTGAAATAGTTTGAGTAGGATTGGTGTCAAGTCTTCTCTGAATGTTTGGTAGAATTCTCCAGTGAAGACTTCTGGGCTGGGGCTTTTTTTTTGTTGGGAGTTTTTTTTATGATCTCTTCAATTTCTTTTTTTGTTACGGATCTGTTTAAATTTTCTACTAAAGTTTGTGTTAGTTTATTTGCCCATTTCTTCTAGGTTGTGAAATTTGTTGGAGTATGGTTTTTCATAGTATTTTATTACGATCCTTTTTATCTCAGTTGGTTCTGTGGTAATGTTGCCCATCTCATTTGTTATTTTGGTTATTTGCTTCTTTTCGTTCTTTTCCTCTGTCAGTTTGGTCAGTGGTTTGTCTGTTTTATTCATCCTCTCAAAGAACCAACTTCTAGTCTTCTTGATTCGTTCTATTGTTTTTCTGTTGTCTATTTCATTTATTTCTGCTCTATTCTTTGTTATTTCCTTTTTCCTGGTGACTGTGGGCTTCTTTTACTGCTCTTTTTCTGTTTGTTCAAGTTGTAGGGTTAAGCTATTGACTTTGGCCGTTTCGTCTTTTTTGGTATGTGTGTTTATTGCTATAAATTCTTCTCTGAGCGTTGCTTTCGCTGCGTCCCACAGGTTTTAGTATGTTGTGTTTTCATTCTCATTTGATTCTAGGAATTTTTTCTTTCATTTTTAATTTTTTTCTATTACCCAATGTTTTTTCAGCAAGCTGTTATTCAGTTTTCTTGTATTTGAGTCTCCTCCCCGCCACCCCGCCGTACTTCCTGTTATTCATTTCTAGTTTTACAGTGTTGTGGTCAGAGAAGATGCTTTGTATTATCTCGATGTTTTTGAATTTATTGAGGCTTGCTCTGTGGCCTAAAATATGATCTATTCTGGAGAATGATCTATGTACGTTAGAGAAGAAGGTATACTATCCTGCTGTTGGATGGAATGTGCTGTATATATCTATGAGATCAAGCTGGTTAATTGCGTTATTTAGATCTTCTGTATCTTCGTTTAGTTTCTTCCTCTTTGTTCTGTCCTTCATTGAAAGTGGCATGTTAAAGTCTCCTACTGTCATTGTGAAACTGTCAATTTCTCTTTTCAATGCAGTTAGAGTTTCTTTTATGTATTTTGGAGCTCTGTCATTGGGTGCATAGAATTTATTATGGTTATATCTTCTTGGTGGATTATCCCTTTAATCATTATTGATTATGATGGATTTTGATTTAAAGTCTGTTTTAGCAGGGATGAATATTGCCACCCCTACTCTTTTTTGGTTACTATTTGCATGACCTATTTTTTTCCCGTTCTTTGATTTTTAACCTATTTATGTCTTTGTGTCTGAGGTGTGTCTCTTGTAGGCAACATATTGATGGGTCATTTATTTTTATCCATTCTGCCACTCTGACTCTCGACTGGTGCACTTAAACCATTTACATTCAGTGTGATTATCACTAGGTATGAATTTACTGTCATTTTGTTACACTTTTTGTTGTGGTGTTGCCATTTTCTTTGTTCTGTTTAGTTTTCTGTGCTGAGCTCTTTGTGTTTATGCATTTTCTTTCCATTTCCTTTGTTGTTGTTGATTTTGTGTTTACTGAGTCTTTATGGTTTTCTTCTTCTTTATTTTAGAGAGTAGGTTTATAGACTTTCCTTGTAGTTACTCTGATGTTTACCTTTATCTTCCTAAGTCTGTTATTTCTTGATGTCACCATGACTTCCTCTCCATATGGAAGTTCTATATCTACACCATTTATTCCCTCCTTTTGTTAGAAAGTTTTCGTCACTTACAGATTGACACCTCTGGTTCCCTGTTTTTGGCTCTGTAGCTTTACTTTATTTTTGAGGTTTTTCTATCTGGGTTGGCATCTTGGTTGACACCATCGTGTGTCTTACTCTCAGGTTGTTGTATGATGTCACTGGTTCTCTAACCGAAGGACTCCCTTTAATATTTCTTTTTCTTTTTTTAAACTTTTTTTATTGTGCGTAAGAGGAAAGCTAACATCGCAAATTCGTTTCCCATTCAATAGTTGATTCCCAAAGTGTTCCATGACATTGGTTCCATTCCCCACAATGTGCCTGCCCTCCTCCCATTTCTGTCCTAGGGTAGCCATTTCCTTTCTTTCTGAATTACTGCACCTTCCTGTCTTCTCATCTTTACTTTTGGGCAAATGTTGCCATTTTGATCTTGTATAATAGATTGTTCTAAGGAACACATTTCTCTTGGGTGTTGTTGTTTATTTTATGGGCATGTCTGTGGTTTGGCTAATGGGCATTCTCTGGTAATGGCTTCAGTTCCAGTTCAGAATGGTGTCTTAGGGCCATAGTCTTGGGAGTTCCTTCAGTCTCTGTCAGACCAGTAAGTCTGGCCTTTTTTATGAATTTGATTTTTTGTTCTGCAATTTTTCTCCCACTTTGTTCAGGACCCTCTGTTGTGATCCCAGTCAGAGTGGTCAGTACTGGTACCCGGGCACCATGTAGTTCTGGTCTCTGGGTCACGTAGGCTATGGTTCGTGTGGTCCATTAGTCTTTTGGACTAAATTGCTCCTTTGGGTCTTTGATTTTCTCAATTCTCTTTTGCTCCAGATGATACGAGACTGATAGTTGTATCTTAGATGGTCAGTTGCATGCTTTTAAGACCCCGGACGATACTCACCAAGTAGGATGCAGAACTTTGTCTTTATGAACTATGTCGTGCCAAATGACATAGATGTCTCCCGAGTCTATGGTCCTTCGCCTCTGAGCCTAAGACCTTTGTCCCATGAGGTGTTTGGTTATGTCTAGGAAGTTTCCTCGACTGTGGCCCTTGTGTGCTGTGTTGTCTACATTGATGTATAAGCATCACCTACACTTATGTATGTAGAAATATCCACCACCAAACCTATATCTGCAGATGGGCGTGTCCCTTAACTCTCGCACACCTTGTCATAACTATGTAGCTATGTACCTATTCGTAAGTTAGTGTTCGTTAATACTATTTTTGCGGGATTGTCTACGCTGTAGTAATTACTATTGTCGCCCTCTGTTCTTGTGTTCCTCTCAATATCCTCCCATGTCTTGGTCATATTGTACTGAATTCCCCCATATTGTTGACTATTTCTTGTAAGGATGGTCTGGCTTTTTACAAATTCCCGTAATTTCTGTTTATCTGAGAATATTAATTTTGCTATCTTGTTTAAGAAACAGTCTTGCTGGGTATATGATTCTTGGTTGGCAATTCTTTTCTTTCAGGATTTTGTGTATGTTATCCTATAGCCTTCTTGCCTACATGGTTTCTGACAATAAATTAGAGGTTAGTCTTTTTTTTTTTTTTTTTAATTTTATTGCGCTTTAGGTAAAAGTTTATAGTTCAAGAGGTTAGTCTTATTGGAGTTCCTCTGTAGGTGGTATTTCATTTTTCCCGATCTGCTCTCAGAATTCTCTCTTTATCTTTAGACTTGGAAAGTTTGATTATGATATGTCTTGGTGACTTTCTTTTGAGGTCTATCCTGTATGGGATTCATTGAGCTTCTTGGATGGAAATCTCATCTCTCATGATATTGGGCAGGGCGGGCAGCTGAGTGGCCAGGGGCCACGCAGGTACTCTCTCCCACCGGGGTGGGAGTGCGTGGACAGCCAGTAGCACACAGGTGCTCTCTCCAGCAGGGGGAGGGGCGGGGTGGGCAAATGTATTATCTTTTAAGAAAGAAATTAATACATTTAAATTAAAATAAGACGCTAGCCCTTGAAGTCTTCTTAAAACCAAACAATAGTTTAGCTTAACTAGTAAAGAATGTCTGCCTTTAGCATTGTGCTCTTTTTAGATCTATCTATATGGGATCTAATTGACAACAGCAACTCAAAAGATTAGATAGGAGCCTTAGGAGACAGTGAGTTCATGTTAGTGGCGGAGGAACAACTCAGAAAAGGAGGATGAGAATGTTTGCACAACTGAAAGAATGCAATCAATGTCCCTGAATTGTAATTGTAGAAACTGTTGAATTGGTGTATGTTTCGCTATACAAATTCTCAACAACAACAAAGTAAATAAAAATCTAAAAAACAGCATGCTTCATAAAAAAACAAATTGACAAATCAGATTCCATCAAAATTTAATTCTTTTGCTCTGCAAAGACACTGACAAGAGAATGAAAAAACAGGCCACAGACTGGGATAAATGTTTGCAAAACGCATATCTGATAAAGGCTTTGTACTCAGATTACATAAAGAACTCTCGAAGCTCAATTATACGAAGACAAACAATCCAATTTAAAAAGAGTAAAAAGATATAAACAGACACTTTGTGAAAGGAGATCTACAACAGCTAACAAATACATGAAAAAATACTTAATATCTGTGGTGAAATGAGTTCCTTTAGGTGGCCTTTTGCCTTGATTCTTTGGAAAAACAGCTTGAGAGATTTCCCCCCTAAACCCTGAAGAGTCATCTTGGCCCTAGTTTTCTACCCCAGAGGGTTTGTTGCTTTTGTCCAGGTTGATTGACATTTCCTGGACAAGCTGAAAACAATTCGATGGTTTGATACTTTTTATCTGGTGCTGGTCTGCAGCCTACTCTATGATTGGTATGTACCTTGCAGGAATTGGTCAATAGGCTACACAAACGAAGTGTCTGTGGCCTACCAAGAGGGGATTGGTCAATTTGTGGCCCTGCTGGGAAGGCCATGCCTTGAAATTGACAAGGAGTTGTGTATACATGCAGCCATCCCCACAGAGGTTTTTGAAACAGAAAGAAGCAGAAAGAAGAGAGAAACGAGAAGCAGCAGAGAGAGGGGAAGCAAGGAACCTTCTAAAAGAGCTGTAACGTGTTAAGGCCTGTAACACTGAAGACAGCAACAGGCCTGGAAAGGGGCCTAGTGGCACAGGTGGTGGTAACAGATGGTAGGACCAAGAGGAGCCTGTCCTGAGAGAGCTGAAAGGAGGCCTGCACAGCCAAGAGGGGCTGAGAGAGCTGTCCTGCACTGAAGAAGGGAGACTTTCCTGATCCTGATCCCAAGCTATAGTCTGTTAAATCCATTGCTGTTGAGTGGATTCCAACTCATAGCAACCCTACAGAACAGAGTAGAACTGCTTCGTAGGGTTTCCAAGGAGTGGCTGACCTCTTGGTTAGCAGCTGAGCTCTTAACCACTGTGCCACCAGGGCTCCTGTTGACTGTTACTTCCTTAATAAACCACTTAACTGTAAGTATGGTTTGTGAGTTCTTTGTGGTCATTGCAATGGATTATTGAACCCAGAAGACAAGTAGAGAGTGCCGTGGGAGAGATGGCTGGTGTCAGATGGGTAAAAAGGTTGGAGGGTGGAGGCATGTTTGACGTCCACCTCACAGGAATCATTTTTGGGCTGATCCTGGTCGTTCTCTCCCCTGCAGTTAGACAGGTTCTGGCGCTACTACTACTATTTTACGACATCATTAGCCATTGGGAGATGCAGATCAAAACCACAAGGAGGTATCAGTATGTACCTATCAGAATGGCTAAAAAACAAACAAAAAAACCAAGGCTACCAAGTGCTACTGTTATGGATTGAATTGAGTCCCCCCAAAAACGTGTGTCAACTTGGCTAGGCCATGATTCCCAGTTTTGTGTGATTGTCCACCATTTGGTCACCTGATGTGATTTTCCCATGTGTGATAAATCCTACGTCTATGATGTTAATGAGGCAGGATTAGAGGCAGTTATAATAATGAGGCAGGACTCAGTCTACAAGATTAGGTTGTGCCTTGAGTCAATCTCTTTTGAAATATAAAAGAGAGAAGCGAGCAGAGAGATAGGGGGACCTGATACTACCAAGAAAGCAGAGCCAGGAGCAGAGCATGTCCTTTGGACCAGGGGTCCCTGCCTGAGAAGCTCCTAGAGCAGGGGAAGATTGATGACAAGGGCATTTCTTCAGAGCCAACAGAGAGAGAAAGCCTTCTCTTGGAGCTGGCGCCCTGAATGCAGACTTCTAGCCTCCTAAACTGTGACAGAATAAATTTCTCTTTGTTAAAGCCACCTACTTTTAGTATTTCTGTTATAGAGGCCCTAGATAACTAAAACAATCCTGATGCCTCATATAGTCCAGCTTCTTGGATTATTTGCTCAGCATACAGATTGAGTACATATGGTGAAAGGATACAACCCTGATATACACCTTTCCTGATTTTAAACCCAGCAGTATCCCCTTGTTCCGTTCGAAGGACTGCCTCTTGGTCTATGTACAGGTTCTGCAGGAGCACAGTTAAGTGTTCTGAAATTCCCATTCTTCGCATTGTTATCCATAATCTGTTATGATCCAAAAAAGTGGAAACAGCTCAAATTTCTATCAACTAATGAATGAATAAAGAAAATATGGTGTATCCATACCATGGAATAGTACTGAGTAATAAAAAGGAATGAAGTACTGATACACCCTGCAACATGGACGAACCTTGAAAACATTATGGTAAGCAAAATAAGCCAGTCACAAAGGACTACACAGTATAGGATTCCATTTATATGAAATATCCAGAAAAGGCAAATCTATAGATTCAGAACATAGATTAGCAGTTCCATGAGTCAGAATAGATTTGACAGCAGCTAATAACAACAACAGGGCTGACTGAGGGGTGATGGCTAACACATGTTGTTGTTGTTGGGTGTCATCGAGTCAAAATTGACTCACAGCTACCCCATGTGACAGAGTAGAACTGCCCCTTAGGGTTTTCTAGGCTGTAATCTATGAAAGCAGATCTCCAGGTCTTTCTCCCACAGAGTCCCTGGGTGGGTCTGAACTACCAACCTTGCAGTTAGTAGCCAAGCGCTTAACCATTTGTGCCACCAGGGCTCCTTGGCTAAAGCATACAGGGTTTCTTTTTGGGGTAATGAAAATATTCCAGAACAGATCCTGATGATGGATGACAACTCTGTGGATATATGGAAAACCACTGACTTGTACACTTTAAACAAGTGGGCGAGTTGTCTGGGATGTGTGTTATATCTTAATAAAGCTGTTACCAACAAAATAAACAACCTCATATGGTAAAAAAAAAATAAATGCGCACTCTCTGTTCCACCCTCGGCTCTCCCTATGGCGCCTCCTCCCCGCTCCGCAGGTACCTGACTTGGGGTAGGTGACAATGAAGATGTCGTCATCCCGAACGTCGGATGCGTTCTCCACGATGCTGATGCTGTCAGGTGAGTAGAGGCCCATGGGGAAGGGAATGCCCTTGTACCTGAAGTATTCACCTGGTAAAGTCTCGCTGTGGGGGAGGGGAGACACCATGAGAACCAGGGAGGCAGTGAAGGGCACAGGGAGGGTGGGGAATCAGGTGTCCTGGAATTCTGCCCCGGGGTGTCCAGCTTTACAGCTGAGGCTTCTGGGACCCACCGTGGAAAGTGGTAGAGAAATCTCAGGGCAGGTGTGGGAGGGCAAGCAAGCAGGTGGGCAGGAGGGCCCTCAGGGCTGCCCTACTTGCTAGCAGAACTTTCTCTCATTTCTTGACCTCATTTTCTCACCTGCAAAATAGGGGCATGATGATGTCCGCTAGTGAGCACTTTCCACACTTACTCTTTGACCCAGGACTCCCTGGGTGGCACAAAGGGTTTGGGCTCAATGACTAAGACTGACCCCAGCAGCACTGCAGAAGAAAGGCCTGGCGATCTGCCACCATAAAGATTCCAGCCAAGAAAACCCAATGGAGCTCAGTTCCACTCTGTAACACCTGGGGTCACCATGAGTCTGAATCAACTCAATGGTGACACGTTTGGGTTTTGAAGCTCATACCATTTGGAGTCAATAGTTACGACTACAAAAGTATTTAGAATGAGAAAAGAAACGACAGCAACTTGCTACATTTTGAAAGCTGACAAAACCCAACAAATATCTCAGAAAAATAACAGACTGGCTTCTGGCTCCAAACACTTCACATCTTGTGTCTTCTCCACCACCATGTACTTGTAGTGACAGGTACCATTGTTACTGTTGTCAGTTGAAGTCGAGTTGATTCCACTTCATGGTGACCCTGTGTGTACAGAGTTGAACTGTTCCATAGGGTTTTTAAGGCTGTGAAGAAGCAGATCACCAGGGCTTTCTTCCAAGGTGCTATTGGGGTCAAACTGCCAACCTTCTGTTAGTCATTGAGCGCAAACAGTTTGTGCCATCCAGGGATCCCAGTACAAGCTTCAGGCCCCACAAAACCCAGCTCTGCCCTGTCTTAACCACACTACGCTGTGCTACTTTCCGTCTGTGTCCCTTTATCGTACACTTAGGACAATATGAACTTAAAAACATTACATGTGTAAGTAAGCCATAAAAACCCAAACAACCAAGCCCATTGCCTTCGAGTCAATTCTGACTCATAGCGACCCTATAGGACAGAGTAGAACTGCCTCATAGGGTTTCCAAGGAGCAGCTGATGGATTCGAACTGCCGACCTTTTGGTTAGCTGCCTGAGCTCTTAATTACTGTGCCAAGTATGCTACATCGTCTACAGATTTCATTTTAGGATCACAACAAGGATGTTACAAATATTTGCTCTATAAAGGGGCTTTGGGCCAACCACACAGATGATACTCAGGAAAAGAATGTTGAGTGAAGCACAAGGGACACTAGAGAGTCCACACGGTGTGATTCCACTGACGGGAAGTTCCAAAACAAGACACAGTAATCCATGCTGTTAGATGCCAGGATGTGGCTCTCCTTCTGGGGGTGGGGGGTGGGTGGTGACCAAGGGAAAGGGACAGGAGGGGACTTCTGGGGAGTTGGTTATCCGGTGTCCCAACTTTGCAAAGTTCATTGAGCTGCCCACCAAAGCTCTGTGCATTGTACTCGTGTGAATTTTATTTTAAGAAAATGTTAAATGAATGAATAAATCATTAAAGGGGGAAATTAAAAAAAAAAAAAAAGAAAGAAACCTCTTCTACTAAAACAAGAATGTTTTTAATAAAAAAGGAAGTGAGATGTTGGGCCTGATGAGGTTGAAAATCCTGCTGGTTTTCATATGCGTTTTCCATTAGCGCCTCCTCATTGCCCAGTTGACAGATGAAGAAACCAAGGCCCACTGAGGGTGTGACTTGCTCATGGGGCTCAGTGTCTTTACTGAAGGCCTCCATTGGCTTCAGAGTCTTGAGGGATGGAGAGTTTCCTCGAGGCCTAGTACCAAGATCAGGCTTGGAGCAGACGGACGTAGGCTGGAGACTTGTGCCCTTCGTCTGGGCTCGCAGGAGGCCTCTGGGGACCCCAGGGAGGTACAGCCCAGCCCGCCAGAGTTTCCAGTGGGCAACAACCTAAGGGGAGTTACAAGGGAGTCTGTGGGGGAAGCTGGGTGCGTGGGTTGTGGCCTGCTGACTAGGGGTGATCCAGTGGGGACAAGGAGGGCTGGTTACCATACTGTCCACACAGGGGATTCTGGGGCTTGGAAGCTTTTAAAGCCCCTGCATGGGATTCTAAAGGGCAGCTGGGCTGAGAAATACTGAGGCAGGTGTATCCAACTGATACAGGTATTTTCTGAGTATCCAAACTGGTACAGATGTGGGTCAGAGTGTGGTCCTAGGCCTGGACATCATTGGCTCAGCCCCTGGCTTTGCCACTTTTTAGCTAAACTGAGGCCAGTTGCTTAATCTCTCTGTGCCTCAGTTTCCTCGACGTAAAATGGGGATATGAGAGGTGGTGTAGTGTCATGGTTAATGGCACAAACTCGAGAGCCAGACTACATGAGTTTGAATCCTACATCCCACCAGCTGTGTGTCTTTGGGCAAGTCACTTCTCTGTGCCTTGGTTTCTTCATCCATCGAATGGAGATAATAATAATCATTACCTCATAGGATTATTGTGAGCATATACAGTACTTAGAACTGCAAGGTTTAAGTACTTATGAAGGTTTGTTAGATTAAAAAAAAATAGGAATGGGGGAGGGTTCAATGAGTCAATAGACATAAAAAATGGCTAAAATAGTGCCTGCCTCATAATCTGCGTTTAATAACTTTGAGCTAAAACTGTTATTGTTATCATATGCAGTAACAGAGGCAACATTGGACCTTACACGAGTTCAGAGGAGGGGCTGCTTGGCACAGTTTTTAATGGCTGATTTTCTGGAAATCAATCACCAGGCCTTTCTTCTGAAGTGCCTCTGGGTGGACTCGAACCACCAACCTTTCAGTTAGCAGCCGAGTGCATTAACCATTTGCACCACACAGGGATTCCATCACGATACTACAGATGAGAAAATGGAGGTCCAGGGAGGGGAAGTGATTTGGCTAAGGCCATACAAGTACAGAGTAGAGCTGGGATTTGAACTTAGGTTGATGTGGTCCCTCAGCCCTGTGGGCAGTTTCTATCTTCCTCTCCACGCACCCCATGCTCCATCCACAGCCCCCATTGCATGCAGCACGAGTCCCTCCTCCGGGCCATAGACCTGCCAAGCCTCCTGCCAGGAATGCCTTCCCCTGCGGCCATCCGTGCTTGCATGCGGGGTAAGGGAGCCCCTGCCCAGATTCCTGCCTGGCTAATTTCTCTGTGTGTGTCCTCAGGCAGGTGCTGTGGGCCCTCTCTTCCCACCTGGTAAATTAAATCTGGCCCCCGGGTGACTTCCCCTCTCCCTGGGTCACAAGCCTGTTTTGTTCCCACACTGTGTCCAGGGGCTGGCATGCAGCTATGGCTCCATTTGAGCCAAGGAATAAAGATGACGATATTACTGGGTCGGAGAACGGCAGCAGCAGGGGTTGGCGCTCCTGCATGAGGAGCAGCAGACCAAGCTGCAGCCAACAAGACCGAGGCTATAGGAGTCACTGGATGGCGCAAAGAGTTAAGCACTTGACTACTAGCCAAAAGGTTGGTGGTTCTAACCCACTCAGAAAAGCCTTGGAAAACAGGCCTAGATACCTGCTACGGAAAGGTCCCAGCCTTGAAAAACCTATGGAGCAGTTCTACTCTGCACACATGGGGTCCCGTGAGCCAGGATTGACTCTATAGCAACTGACGGCAACAACAGCAACAACGCTGGCACATCTCAGGGCTCCAGCCTGGGTCCCAGTCCCTGTGCAATAAAGGATTGTTATTGTTGTGTACAGTATCGTTGAGTTGATTGTGACTCATAGCGACCCCATGTGACAAAGTAAAAGTGCCCCATAGGGTTTTCTAGGCTGCAATCTCTACAGGAGCAGATTGCCAGGTCTTTCTCCTGTGGACTAGCTAGTTGGGTTTAAACCACCAACCTTTCGGCTATTAGCTGAGCGCTTAAACCTTTCGCCACCCAGGGACTCCTAAAACACTAGCTGTAGTCATGCCCAGTTAAGGGCCTGGCCCCAGCGGGGCGGGGGTGGGGCAAGGGAACTATGCTTTATGGAACTTCTATGCCAAGGATATGCATTATCAGACTTCTCCCAGAATATCATGAGGTGAGCATTTATGGAAGCCCAGAGAGGTTAATACAGCTCCCCAAGGTCACAGAGCAGCCTCCAAAGAAGGCCTCAGTAAGTAATTGCTAATGAGGGTCCACGCCTCTCTCTGACACTGGGATTTGAGCCCCATGTGGCAGGGATGTGTCTGTTTTGTTCACTGCTTTTTTCCCAATGCCTCGCACAAAAACAGGCATCACCCATCCCCCAAGTCAGAGCCCCTAGTGATGTGGAAAGGAGCCCTGGTGGCACAATGGTTAAAGCGCTCGGCTGCTAACCGAAAGGTTGGCAGTTCAAACCCACCCAGTGACTCTGTGGTAGAAAAGACCTGGCTATTTGCTCCTGTAAAGATGACAGTCAAGTAAAGCTCATGGGGTTATATGGTGTTGCTATGAGTCAGAATCAACAGCACCCAACAACAACAGGTGATAGGAGCTCAGTCATCCTCTCCAGAGGCAGCCAAGTTCACACAATGGGGAGGGAAGATGGACTGGAGTTGTTGGACAGACTCAGATTGGAACCTGGGCTTGGCTACCAACTAGCTGTGTGACTTTGAATACATGGCTTAACCTCTCTGTGCCTCAGTCTTCTCATTTGGAGGAAGAGTTTAGGAAAATGTTCCTTGAGGGGAAACTTGTAAGGATTAAAAGCTGCCACCGCCTCTCTCCTGAACCATTGCAGTGACCTCCTCAAGGTCTTCCTGCTTCCATCCTGCCGCCTACCATCCCTTCTCCCCACACGGCAGTCAGCTCACACCCTCTTCTGCTCAGAACCTTCCTGTGGCTCCCATCTCCCTCAGAGTGGAAGCAAAGTCCTCACCGGGGCCCATATCTGCTCTATACCCTCTTGCCCTCTCCCCTTGCTCACTCAACTCCAGCCACACTAGGTTCCTCCATGTTCCTCAGACCCACCAGGCACAGTCCTGCCCCAGGGCCTTTGCACTGGCAGACAGTCTCATGACTCACATCCTCACTTCTTTCAGGTCTTTGCTCCAACATCAGGCCCTCTCAGTGAGGCCTGTCTGACCACCCTGCTTACAATCAGAACCCACCTCCCACTCACCCTGCTCCGTTTGTCCCAAGGCACTTGTCACCATCCCAGCTGTCCTGGAGTCAATCCACCTTATTCACAATTCCCTACTTGTAAATTCGTCTTGGTGTTAAAATTTATCTGTACCCCCAGAATCAATGTTGACATTGTGTGCCCTGGAGTTGATTTAGACTCTTAGCAACCACATGCTCTTACGGGGCAGAACTGCCCCATAAGTTTTCCTTGGCTGTAATCTTCACAGAAGCAGATCACCAGGTCTTTCTCCTGTGGAGCCGCTGGGTGAATTCCAACTGCCGACCTTTCAGCTAGTGGTTGAGTGCTTCACCGTCTGCACCACCAGGGACCCCAAGCAGAATAATAGTCCTCCGCCCAGAGACGTCTTCGTCCTAATCCCTGGAACCTATGATTCTGTTACACCACGTGGTAAAAGGGACTTTGCAGATGTGACTAAGAACCTTGAAATGAGGAGATTATTCTGGATTATCTAGGTGAGACCTGAATGTCATCACGAGAGTCCTTACAGGAGGGAGGCAGGGGGGTCAGAATGCAGAGAAGATGTGACGAGAGCCAGGAAGATGCCATGCTGCTGGCTTTGCAGATGGAGGAAGGGGCAGACAGCCAAGGAATTAGGGCAGCCTCTAGTAACTAGAAGGAGCCCTGATGGCGCAGTGGGAAAGTGCTCAGCTGCTAACCAAAATGTCAGCAGTTTGAACCCCAGCCGCTTCAAGGGAGAAAAATGTGGCCGTCTGGAGGCCCTATGGGGCAGTTCTACTCTGTCCTATAGGGTCACTATGAGTTGGAATCGACACGACGGGTCAAAGACGAAGTCTAAATGGAAACAAAAAAATATATTCATTGAACTGAATAAAAATGAACATACAACATATCACGGGTTTGATTTTTTTTTTTTAATGGGTTCTAGAAACTCGAAAAGGAACCCTGGTGGCGCAGTGGTTAAGCGCTTGATTGCTAACTGAAAGGTCGGTGGTTCCAACCCGCCAGCTGATCTGCAGGCGGAAGACCTGGCCATCTGCTGTCAAAAAGGTTTGTTGTTGTTGTTAGGTGCCATTAAGTTGGTTCTGACTCATCGCAACCCTGTGTAAACAGAAAGAAACACTGCCCCGTCCTGCACCATCCTCACAATCGTGGTTTTGCTTGATCTCATTGTTGCAGCTACTGTGTCAATCCATCTTGTAGAAGATCTTCTTCTTTTTTTTTGCTGACCCTCCACTTTACCAAGGACAATGTCCTTCTTCAGGGACTGATCCCTCCTGCTAACATGTCCGAAGTACATAAGATGAAGTCTCACCATCCTTGCTTCCAAGGAGCATTCTGGCTGTACTTCCAAGACAGATTTGTTTGTTCTTCTGGCAGTCCATGGTATATTCAATATTCTTTGCCAATACCATAATTCAAAGGCATCAATTCTTCTTAGGTCTTCTTTATTCATTGTCCATCTTTCACATGCATATGAGGTGATTGAAAATATCATGGCTTGGGTCAGACACACCTTAGTCCTCAAAGTGACATCTTTGCTTTTCAACACTTTAAAGAGGTCTTTTGCAGCAGATTTGCCCAATGCCATACGTTGTTTGATTTCTTGACCGCTGCTTCCATGGGTGTTGATTGTGGATCAAAGTAAAATGAAATCCTTGACAACTTCAATCTTTTCTCCTTTTAGCATGATGTTGCTTATTGGTCCAGTTGTGAGGATTTTTTTTTTTTTTTAATGTTGAGGTGTAATTCATACTGAAGGCTGTGGTCTTTGATCTTCATCAGTAAGTGCTTTAAGACTTCTTCACTTTCAGCAAGCAAGGTTATGTCATCTGCATATTGCAGGGTGTTAATGAGTTTTCCACCAATCCTGATGCCCCGTTCTTCTTCATATAGTGCAGTTTCTTGGATTATTTGCTCAGCATACAGACTGAATAAATATGGTGAAAGGAGACAACCCTTATGCACACTTTACCTAATTTTAAAACATGCAGAATCCTCTTGTTCTGTTCGGATGACTACCTCTTGGTCTATGTACAGGTTCTGAATGAGCACAACTGAGTGTTTTGGAATTCCCGTTTGTCATGAATTGAATGTGTCCCCGAAAAAATGTGTGAATCAATTTGGCTAGGCCATGATTCCCAGTGTTGTGTGGTTGCCCTCCATTTTGTGATTGTAATTTTACATTAAAGAGGATTAGCATGGGATTGTAACACCACCCCAACCCAGGTCACATCCCTGATCCAATGTAAAGGGCGTTTTCCTGGGATGTGGCCTGTACCACCTTTTATCTCATGTAAGAGATAAAAGGTCAGGGAAGCAAGTGGAGAGGGAGGGGACGTCATACCACCAAGAAAGAAGCACCGGGAGCAGAGCGCGTCCTTTGGACCCAAGGTGCCTGCGCAGAGAAGCTCCTAGTCCAGGGGAAGATTGATGATGACGAGGACCTACCTCCAGAGCCGAAAGAGAGAGAAAGCCTTCCCCTGGAGCTGACGCCCTGAATTTGGACTTCTAGCCTACTAGACTGAGAAAATAAATTTCTCTTTGTGAAAGCCATCCACTTGTGGTGCTTCTGTTAGAGCAGCACTACATGACTAAGACACCATTCTTCCCAATGTTATCCATTATTTGTTATGATCCACACAGTCAAATGCCTTTGCAGAGTCAATAAAACACAGGTAAACGTCTTTCTGATATTCTCTGCTTTCAGCCAAGATCCATCTGACATCAGCAATGACATCCCTCGTTTCAGCGTGGACTCTGGAAGTTCCCTGTTGATGTACTGCTGCAACCATCTTTGAATTATCTTTAGCAAAATTCTACTTGTGTGTGATATTAATGATATTGTTTGATAATTTCCGCATTCTGTTGGATCATCTTTCTTTGGAATGGGCATACATATGGATCTCTTCCAACTGGATGGCCAGGTATCTGTCTTCCAAATGTCTTGGCATAGATGAATCAGCACCTCCAGTGCTGCATCCATTTGTTGAAACATCTCAATTGGTGTTCCGTCAGTTCCTGGACGCTTGTTTTTCGTCAATGCCTTGAGTGCAGCTTGGACTTCTTCCTTCAGTACCATAGGTTCTTGATCATATACTACCTCCTGAAGTGTTTGAATGGCGACTGATTCTTTTTGGTACAGTAACTGCGTATTCCTTCCATCTTCTTTCAATGCTTCTTGTGTTGTTCAACATTTTGCCCACAGAATCCTTCAAAACTGCAACTCGAGCCTTGAATTTTGTCTTCAGTTGCTTCAGTTTGAGAAATACCGAGTGTGCTCTTCCCTTTTAGTTTTCTATCTCCAGGTCTTCGCAGAGTTCATTGTAATACTTTACTTTGTCTTCTCCAGCTGCAGTTGGAAACCCCATGGGGCAGTTATACCCTGTCCTATAAGGTTGCTATGAGTCAGAATTGACTCCACGGCAATGGATTTTTTTTTTTCCCCCTACAGGTTCTAGAAACTGGAAAGGCAAGGAAACAGAGTCTGTCATATACTGCAAATATTTTTCTTTGATTTTAGGGATTTTTCTCTTCAGTATTGAAGTGGAACATTTTTAAGTAGTAAAATGTTTTCTTTTATGAAAGAAAAAAAAAAAGGAGGGGCTATAACAGTGGGATTCTGGGGGCTTTGTGGGGCTGCAACCTGGGCTGGCCTCGGGAAGAGTTTCTCAGCAGCCCCGCGGTCCTGCTGACTCACAGTCACCTCGCCTTTCTCCTTTCTGTGGAGGAGGGGCGGGGAGCGCTGCCAAGACCCGTCCCTCGGAGCCAGCTGGCGGTCAATTTGCATCCTATTCGCTGCAGTGCACTGTGCGCTGTCCAGCCGCGCCGCCTTGGCCTAGGCTGTTCTTTCCGACGAGAGTACCCTTCCTCACCTGGAATTCCACTTGGAGCCCGAGTGGGGTGATGTCCCAGCTCCACTTGGCGGAATAATTCATGCCTTGGCGAGAGCGCAGAGAAGCAGGCGCTCTCGCTCCACCTGCTGTGGGCTGGGGTGTGACTGACAGAACCTCTTTGGGAGATATTCTGGCAACATTTAAGTTATGCATGGCTGACTTATTCTTCTTCAGGCCTTGCCTGAGAGGCTTCCCTATCCCAGATCACCCCCTTGGCTAAAGCAGAGGGAAAAAACAGTTGCCTTGGAGTCAGTCCTGACTCATAGCCACCCCATATGTGTCAGAGTAGAACTGCACCGCATACAGTTTTCAATGGCTGTTTTTTGGGAAGTAGATCACCAGGCCTTTCTTATGAGGTACCTCTGGGTGGACTCGAACCTCCAACCTTTTGCCTAGCAGCTGAGGGCTTATCTGTTTGCAACACCCAGGGACTCCAAAGCAGGGCAACTCAGTGTTATAGCCCACTGCAGCATCCTATTTGTTTCTTTCACAGCCCTTTTAATAGTAACAATTTTCTTTGTCTACTGACTTTTTCCTTGAAATCTCTCTTTTCCACTAGTAGGGGATCTGGGAGGGAGCAGGACTTCTCCCTCTATGATTTCCTACCAGAAATCAGTATCTGATACCCCACAACGCACCTTCATTTTTGTTGCATGCACAAAAGAACACTCTCCCCCACTCTGCTTTCAGAAATGTAAGGAATAGGTAGAGGCTCTTGAGGAAAGGCCCGATACAATATATACCAGGATGTTCATTACAACACTGGAAGGGAGCACAGTTGGAAACAATAGGAGGATTGGGTAAATAAAGCAGAACCATGCAAACACTGGGATGCGCCCATTCACGAGTAGAAGTACACTTTACGTCTTGATAAGGATTTGGACTGCACGATGTACCTACCAAAATGGTGTGTTTAAGATACATGCATTCTACTGTATCTAAACTTCCCCTATAAAATACCCTTAAACCACTACTGAACTCCAGCTAGTGCTCTGGAGTGCCTGGGTAATGCAAACTGTTAGCGAGCTCGGGGTTGTTAACGGAAAAGTTGGAGGTTTGAGTCTACTCAGAGGCACCTCAGAAGAAAGGCCTGGCAATCTACTTCCAGAAAATTGAAAACTCTATGGAGCACAGTTCTACTCTGACACACATGGGGGCACCATGAGTTGGAAATGACTCTCTGGCAACTGGTTTTCTTTTTGAATTATGTAAAATATAAATAGATAAAAGCAAGCTACGCACTTAGAAATTTTCTGTTACGAAAATAATAAAAGTGGTTATCTCTGAGGATGGTTCTGGGGTGGTGGCATTTTCTAGTTTATGCCTTTATTTTCACTTTAAGGAAATACACACATCTTAAGTGAATTTTGGCAAATGCACACACTTGTGCAATCTATCCTCTATCAAGACACAGAACATTCCATCACCCTGGAAGCTTCCGCTTGCGCCTTCCTTCCCAGCCAGCCCGTCCCCACCCCCAGAGGTGACCACTGCTCTGAGTTTCTCCATCGTAGGTTAAGTCTGCCAGGTCTCAGACATTATAAAACTGTAACCTTGTAGAAACTACCATTTGGCTTCTTTGGCTCAGCCTAAGGTTCATGACATTCATCTACGTTCATGGGTATATTGGACTTTGTTTCTTTTTATGGCTAAGTAGAATCTTACTGGATGGATAAACTATAAGGAACCCTGGTGTAGAAGTGGTTAAGTGTTCGGCTGCTAACCTAAAGGTCAGTGGTTCAAACCCACCAGCCGCTCCGTGGGAGAAAGATGTGGCAATCTGCTTCCATAAAGATTACAGCCTTGGAAACCCTATGGGGCAGTTCTACTCTGTCCTAGAGGGCTGCTATGAGTCAAAATCAACTTGACGTCAACAGGTTTTGTTCTTTGGTTTGGCTCAAGCACAGTGCAGTTATGTATTCCTCAGCTGATGGACACATCGGTTGTTTCCAGGTTGGGGTTATTATGCATAAAGCTGCCATCAATCTTCTTGTACAAGTCTTTGTGTGGATATATGTTCTCATTTCTCTTGGGTAAACAAATAACCAGTGACAGAATTACTAGGTCGTACTCTTTATAGTAACTCCATAAAACCAAAACCCATTGCTGAGTCAGTTCCAAGTAGAATTGCCCCATAGGGTTTCCAAGGATGTAATCTTTACAGAAGCAGACTGTCACATCTTTCTGCCAAGCAGCAGCTCTTAGGTTCCAACCTCCAGCCTTTCAGTTAGCAGCCGAGTGCTTTAACCACTGCATCACCAGGGCTCCTTACAGTAGTAATTCTGTAGTAGGTTTTAGCATCTGACAGGGCAAGTTTGCCCTCACCATTCTTTCCTTTTTTCTTCCTGGCAATCCTTACACATTTAAACATCTATATAAACTTTAAAAGGATTGTTTGGGAAAAAGCCAGTTGAGATGTATCACTTTGATAATGAAAATTGAAAAAAAAAAATCTAGCTAAAGAAATGAATCATTAAAGACAAAAAAGAAATGATCAGTCTCTCTTCAAGTTCCCAGAGTGCTTTGTTCATAACTGTGACTTTGCTAGGTTGTGAGCTCGTGAGAGCAGGGAATTGGTTTTCAAAAGTCGTTATGCCTCCCGCAGGCGCCTTACTAGTAACGGTAGTAGGCAGCGGCTGTGCAGATTGCTTAATTCATGTTATAGGACACATTTCGCATGCAACCTGCTAAGGGAGGCACTTACTGACCCATTTTAGAGTGTGAGAGACTAAGGCTTTGCACAATGGAGGGTCCCTCCCCGCCACATGGGAGACACACTTCTCGTCCAAAGTCCCAGCTCTGTCCCTGAAGTCCCAACAGGCTTGCTGTGTGCCCCTGCACTGCCCCACCTCCCCTCAGTGGTCCCATGCCCAGCCCAGCATCAGCACTCGGCCTGGGCTGCCAGTGTTGTTCCGTACCCAATGTCAAGTTCTACTTGTTCTCTAAATGCTCCATGCTCCACCACACCACTGAGCCTCTGCTCTCTGCCTTTTGCCTGGAGGCCCTTCTCAGTATTTTCTCTCTTTCGTTTTTCTGTCTTGTTTTCTCTCATTCCCATTCTCTGTCTGTCTTTAGCTCTGTCTCTCTCTTTCTGTAGCTCTGTCTCTGTGTTCCTATCTCTGTCTGTCTCTCTCTGTCTCTTCCCCTTCCAACATACGTTTATTAAGCTCCTGCTTGTGCCTCTCCCTGCCCTTGGAGCACTCCTGGCTAGAGATGAGCCCCCCAAAAGTACTTTTGTGATGGTGAAAACGGTTCCATTCTTCGCTGTCCAATATGGCGGCCACCAGCCACTCGCGGCTACTGAACCGTCGAAATGTGGCCGGTGAGCCCAAGGAGCCAAATTTTTAATTTTATTTCATTGTTATCCATGTAAATTTAAACACAGACCCTCAATTCAGTTCTTGGAAAACTTTTAAGCAGGTTGGAACCAACATGGGCCTGTGAGTCAACTTTTTCAACTGCAAACTCCATGAACTCTAAATGCAGGTCAAGCGTAGCCAATGAAACACGCCAGCGCAGGAATTGAGAAGAGCCGGAAGTGTAAAATACTCACCAGGTTTCAAAGGCGTTGTATGGGAAAGAGAACGTAAATTATCTCAATCGTTTTTTTGAAATTGATTGCATGTTGAAATAATTCTTTTGATATATCAGATTAAATAAAATATATAATTAAAATTAATTTCACCTGTTTCTTCTACTTTTTTTTAAAAAAATGTGAGTATGGGAAAATGTTTATGAGGCATTGGTGGTTCGTGGTAGAAGTCTTGCTTTTCGTGTTGTAGAACCATCACCTCTATCCGTTCCCAAATTTTTTCATCACCTTTAACGGAAACTCAGTCCTCTTAAAAAATACCTTTCTTTTTATCCCTCCCCTGAGGCCCTGGCAACCACTAATAAACTTTGGTTTTTATACACTTACCTACACTAAACAAATTTGGGGGACTTGGTGGCTCAGTGGTAGAATTCTTGCCTTCCATGTGGGAGACCTGGATTTGATGCCCCACCAATGGACCTCATGCGCAGCCACCACCCATCTGTCAGTGGAGACTTGCGTGTTGCTAAGATGCTGAACAGGTTCCAGTGGAGCTTCCAGACTAAGACAGCCTAGGAAGAAAGGCCTGGCAATCTACTTCCAAAAATCAGCCAATGAAAACCCTGTGGATCACAATGGTCTGATCCGAAACCAATCATGGGGATGGCGCAGGACAATGGGGTTGCCATGAGTCGGGGGACCAACTTGACGGCAGCTAACAACAGCAAGAAAATGTTTACATGTAGGGTTCATGTTACATTTCCGTTGAGCAGAGCTGATGTGGAGGGTGGACTGCACCTCAAATATTTACCTGTTGCTGTTGAGTCGATTCAGGCTCATAGCAACCCTAAAGGACAAAGCAGAACTTCCCCATAGGGTTTCCAAGGCTGCAATCTATACGGGAGCAGATTGCTAGGTCTTTTTTCTCGAGGAGAGAAAAGGTTGAACAGCTGATCTTTCCGTTAGCAGCTGAGCACTAAAAACCGCACCACCAGGGCTCCTACTTCAAATATTTAACTACCCTCAAGTGGCCCATCTTCCACATACTCGTTGCCGTCTAGTCGATTCTGACTCATAGCAACCCTGTAGGACAGAGTAGAACTACCCCATAGGGTTTCCAGGGAGCGCCTGGTGGATTCGAACTGCTGGCCTTTTGGTTAGCTGCCATAGCTCTTAACTACTGCACCACCAGGGCTCTATATCTTCCCCACAGAGGATGACAACTTCCCCAGTGAAGATGGCCAGACAGGGACACCCTCTTCCTACAGTCCGAGGCCCCTGTCTGATCCCTCTACCATGGGGGGCTAAGAGTGGGGTCTCTGGAGCAAATCCCAGCTCTTCGATTCCTTCCTGGGCCTCAGTGTTGCCATCTGTAAAACGGGAATCATAAGAGTGGCTGAACAAGCTAACTCACGCAGAGCCTGGAACAGGGCCTGGCGCACAGTAACCACTCAGGAAGGTCCGAATTATCGCCTTTCGCATCACCTGTCCCTGCCTCAGGATGGGTCATGAGAACTGGAGAAGGAGGAAGTGAAAGCTCTCTGTATCCTGACTCATCAGAGTGGGGTGGGTCTGGCCCCTCCAGGCATCGCCGCACCGTGCCCATTTCACGGACTCTCAGAGAGCAATCTTGCCTGCCTGGTGGGTCCCAGCTAGTCAGCTACACAGGTGGAATTTGAACTCAGGGCTTGCATTATTGCCTGCCGTGACCTATTATTTGCCTATGACCCGTTGCTGTTGAGTCCATTCTGATTCATAGCAACCCTATAGGGCAGAGTAGAACTGTCCGGTAGGGTTTCCAAGGAGCGGCTGGTGGATTCGAACCGCGAAACTTTTGGTTAGCAGGCGAGCTCTTAACCACTGCGCCAACAGGGCTCTACATTTTCCCTGATCCTTGGGCTGCTGATCTAGGTCCTGGCCTGGGCCTGACTCCTCATGTGAATAAAACAGGTGTCATAGAGTCGATTCCGGCTCATAGCAACCCCATGTGACAGAGTAGAACTGCCCCATAGGGTTTCCTAGGCTGTAACCTTTACAGGAGCAGCTCACCAGGTCTTTCTCCTGTAGAGCCTCTGGGTGGGTTCAAACTGCTGACCTTTTGGTTAGCACTCGAGAGCTTGTATGTTGTGCCACCAGGGATCTTTCCCATGTGAATAACCAGCCTCAAATCTCTTGGGGTCTCCCAGCAAAACCAGGGTCTCCTTAGTGCCGTGACGTTCCAGACCCACCCCCGCCTTCCCTGGCTTGGAAGTTCCCCTCCAAGAGGTTCCCCTTGGCAGACTGGGCTGCTGCATCCTTTCCAAACAGGTCCTGAACATTCCCACTTCCCAGCCTTTGCCTCTGCTGTTTGTAGGCAGGACCACCAGGCCCACCTTGGCCAGAGAGCAAGCATCCTGCCTTCTGCTCTCTCCAGGCCCAGGCCTGGAGCTGGGAGCATCTTTCTCTAACACTCACCAAGGCACCACATCTACTACTCAGTCCCGGAAGCCCCTCTCTTCTCTCCATCTACCCAAATCCCACCTAAGCAGCAAGGTTCAATGCCTTACTATGGATTGATGGATGATGTTAGCTGCCGTCGAGTCCATAATATGGATGGTCCCCTTAGATGCCACACCCTTGCGCAGTGCACAACCTGCCCAACCACACGGGGCAGCCCTGTTCAGCCTGGGGAGTGCTGTTGTTAGCTGCTGTTGAGTCCTGACTCATGGAGAGCCAGGCGCAGTGGAAGAAAATGCTGCCCGGTCCTGTGCCGTCCCCATGATCGGTTTTGTATTGGATTCTAGGGTTTTCATTGGCTGATTTTCAGAAGTAGGCTGCCAGGCCTTAATTCCTAGTCTGTCTTAGTCTGGGAGCTCCCCTGAAACCTGTTCAGCATCAAGGCAACACACAAGCCTCCCCTGACAGATGGGTGGTGGCTGCGCATGAGGTGCATTGGCCAGGAATTGAACCCGGGTCTCCTGCATGGAAGGTGAGAATTCTACTAGTGAACCACCACTCCTTGAGTGACGTCGCCCTTCTTCCTATTTATCAGACTTGCTGGGCTCACTCTGACCGCAGAGACTTTGCCCTGGTTGTTAGGTACTTGTGCCTAGAAAGCTCTTCCTTCATTATCTCCATTGCTGCCTCCCTCACCTCTCTCAGATCTTTGCTTTGATCTCAGCTTATTCTGAACGACAATCTGTCCTCTCCCAAGATCCCCTATCCTCCTTAGCCCATTCTATTTTCTTCCACAACACTTACTACCTTCTTACCTATTTATTTCATTTTGTTATACATAAACAGAGTCTCTGGGTGGTGCAAACAGTTAATGTGCTCAGCTGCTAACTGAAAGGTTGGAGGCTCGAGTCACCCAGAGGTGCCTCGGAAGACAGGCCTGATGATTTTTTTTTTTTAATTGTTGTACTTTAAGTGAAAGTTTACAATTCAAGTTAGTCTCTCATACAGAAAGTTATACAGACATTGTTATGTGCCCCTAATTGCTCTCCCCATACTGTGACAACACATTCCTCCTTTCCACCCCAGATTCCCCATGTCCACTCAACCAGCTCCTGACCCTCTCTGCCTTCTCATCTCACCTCCAGACAGGAGCTTCCCATTTAGTCTCGTGTATCTACTCGAGCTAAGAAGCACACTCTTCACGAGTATCCTTTTATGTCCCATAGCCCAGTCTAATCTTTGTCTGAAGAGTTGGCCTCGGGAATGGTTTTAGTGCTGGGTTGACAGAGAGTCCTGGGGCCACGCTTCCTGGGGTTCCTCCAGTCTCAGTCAGACCATTAAGTCTGGTCTTTTCACTAGAATTTGAGTTCTGCACCCCACTTTTCTCCTGCTCCATCAGGGACTCTCTGTTGTGTTCCCTGCAGGCCTGATGATTGACTTCAGACAGGTTAGCCACTGAAACGCTACGGAGCACAGTTCTACTCTGACACACACACAGGGGTGCCGTGAGTCAGAAACGACTCAGTGGCAAATGGTGTTTGTTCCACGTCAGGCCGCCAGGAGTTGGAGCCAACTGGACAGCAATGAATAACAATAAGTAACCTATTTATTAAACACATGCCATATATATATATAAATATTTGTACATATACACATATAATTGATTCATTGTTTGTGCTAACTAGATTATGAGCTTCATAGAAATAAAAACACAAAAGAACTAAACCAAAAAACAAACAGAAAAACACCCTTTTCATCAGTCCCGGGTTTGGACAAAGAAGCTCCAAAACTGTAGAACCTGAGCTGTAAAATCATTCAAGTGGCTTAGCCCTTGAAATGAAGGAGGGGCAGGGGCTGTAAAATCAGGGCTGGCCTCCCCAGCCATAAAGAGGCTGAGATCAGAAAGTGCCCTCGCAGGGGACTCAAAGACCAGGGCAAGGAGAGGAGAGGCCAGGCGGCTGCCTGTCGGCTACCAAGGTCACCCCAGATCCCAATGCTGCTGGTTTCTAGGGCCTTGGGTGGCTCAGCCCACAGGGCAGTTGGAGTACATGGGCGAGAAAATACACCTGCTGAGCCTCTTGTTGGGGAGGGCTACCTCCTTGGTCTGCCTCCTCCCTGGCCTTGCTCATTCCCAAATTCCTTTCACACCTGCTCATCCTGTCCAAGGCATGTGGAGTGGCAGAGAGAATCAAGCTGCCCTGGTGCAAATCCTGGCTCCGCTCCACTTGAAGGCTGTGTGACCTTGGACCAGTTGCTCAGCCTCTCTGGGCCTCTCGTGTTGAATGGGATGTTGTTACTGCTGGGTGTCATTGAGTCGATTCCAACTCCTAGAAGCCTCATGTGACAGAGTAGAAGTGCCCCATAGGGTTTTCTAGGCTGTAATCTTTACGCGAGTAGATCGCCAGGTCTTTCTCCTGTGAAGCTGCTATAGGGTTTGAACAACCAACGTTTCTGTTCGCAGCTGAGCGCTTAACCGTTTTCGCCATCAGGGCAATAGTTAAAACATTCAGGTGGGTTAATCTCAGAAGGTTGTCGTGAGGATTAAATGAGGTAATATAGAAGTCGCTTGGCACCTCAAGTATTTAACCAGTGCTCTAGGGATTAGTGGAGAGGTTCCTGGGTGTCGCAAGCAGTTTGCACTCAACTACTAACCTAAAGGTTGTCAGTTCGAACCCACTCAGAGGCACCCTGGAAGAAAGCCCTGGAGATCTGCTTCCTTAAAGATTACAGCCAAAACAAAAAAAAAAAAAAAAAAAAACAAAACCCTGTGAAGCACAGTTCTACTCTGTAACACGTGGGGTCACCATGAGTACAAATCAACTTGACAGCAATGGGCTTTGGGCTTCATAGAAATTAGTGAAGTCCCTGGGTGGTGCAAATGGTTAACGCACTTGGCTACTAACTGAAAGACTGGCTGTTTGGGTCCATCCAGAAGTGCCTTGGAAGAAAGGCCTGGCAATCTACATCCAAAAAATCAGCCATTGAAAATGCTATGGAGCGCAGTGCCACGCTGACACACGCAGGGTCACCATGAGTCAGAACTGACTCAACAGCAACTGTTTTTTTGGTTCATCTTTACACTGACTCTGCCATCCATAAACTGGCTTCACTGCCTTTTTCCTGCCTGCCCCTTGCTTCTAAATTTCCTTCCTCTTAAAATTTTTATCTTGCCTTTATCCTCCTTCTTAATCTATTTGATACATACAAGGCTAAGTGGGATGCATATGCAAGTTATCAAGCATAATGTACAACAAACCCTGGGAGTTGGAACATTCCAGACAGTGTGTCTTGTCGGCATCTCTGAATTCCTTCTCTGTCCCATCTGCCTCCTCTTCCAGTTCAATTCCTCTTGAATTAAATCCTTATTATTCCCTTACATTTTTTAAAATAGTTGTTTTCACATATGCCCATATTCTGAAAATAATAGATTGTTTAGTTTTTCTTATTTGGGGGCTTTAAAAAAAATGGAATTCAGCTGTAGATAGTTTCCTGGGAATTGCGTGTTTCGTTCAACATCAAGGGTCGTTCAGGTTATTGCTGTCTAATAATCCATTGTGGAAATTTTCCACCGCTCCTTGGCCCTCCTTCCCATCCAGGCCCCCTCTTGTTTTCTTGAAACAACCTTGATCCCTTTACCCTGCTATTTCCTCTCCCAACAGGTCCTTCCCCCCTCAACTGTCTTCTACTCTGACTCATCTTCCAAGCTCCAGCTCAAAGTTTGCCTAATCTCACCCCCATTCATTCTTTCACATCATTTCCTAAGATGTCTCAGGTCCCTGAGCCTGGGACAGTTCCAGTTCTGTCCCTGTCTACGAACAACCCAACATTTGGGTGCTATGGAGCGGGTTTGACAGAAGTGTGAGCCAGCATCTATTCCAGAAACTTCCTTCTGCCCCCTGGCCAAGAACAGGAAATTTTTCATGTGGAATCTTAAAGCCGGAGAGAGAGCTCACCAAGTGCAGGAGACAGGGCAGAGGTCACCCAGGTAGAGGAAGATGCAGGTGCAAAGGCCCTGTGGTGGGCAATCCAGGTTGGACTGGATGGAGAAGCAGGCAGGTGGCGCCTGGGCAGTGAGCAAGGCGTGGACTGTGGGAACAGAGAAGCCAGCAGACCTTGAGGTTTCAAGCTGCTCCTGGAGCCGTGGAGGTGGGGGTGTGAGGAGGAAGAGGAGGGAAGCTTGGCCAGCAGGACCCCAGTTCCATTCTCCCATCTTAAACCAGAACAGCTCTGTCTTGATCTCTAGTATGTATTTCTGCTTTGGAATAAGATTTCTTTTGAATGAAGGTGTCCAAGATGTCTTACAAAGTTTTGCTTTGGGCAGTGGGGAGCCACAGAAGGCACATGAGCTGGGGATGTCCAGGGATCAATTTGTGGATAAGAAAAGACCTTTCTGGGAGTCCCTGCAGAGGGCAGCGGATACGCAAAGGCACTGGGGCGGGGAATAGCAAGGTGTGGTCCAGGAGGAGGAATGATTTTGAGGGAGCCACTGAGCTCAGTGGGGATGCTATGCATGTAACGGGCCTGGTGAGGAGGGGGGCCACCCAGGAGGAATGGCCCCAGGGGGAAGTTAAGAGTCTAGGGGATTCCAGAAGCTCATAGAAAAGAAAGTTTGAGGTCCTAGGGGCACAATCCAGGGAATCTGGAACATTCAAGTCTGGAGGTATCTTAGAGATGAGGATTCTATATCCCATTTTTCAGATCAGGAAACTGAGGCTCAGAGAGCACGAGAGACTTGACCAAGGTCACACACCGAGCAAAAGCTGCAGGGGCAGAGAGGAAGGAGGCTCCCAGGTGCCTGGGTGGGGCGTGAGGCCTTCCCAAAGGTGGGAACCCAGGAAGGGAGCTGGTTTCTCTTCGGAGGGAGACATTGCAGAACCTCAAGGGCCCAGAGAAGAGAATGCTGAAACCCCCGTGGGCAGAGGTTGTCTTGCCTGGGCCACATAGCAGTCAGGATTCAAATGGTTCCTCTGGAGTCCTGGGCACCAGGGAGACCTCTCCAGGCCCACCTGGGCACCTGGGTGAGGGAGGTCCCGAAACAACATGGCAGAAGCAAGGCAATGATGGGGGGTGGGGGGTGGGAGACAGTGCTGAGTTGTCTACCCCCCAAGGCCAGAGGTGACTGGAGGGGCCAGGGATGCCAGGAGAAGCTCACCCAGCAGAATGCAAGATATCAGGGTTGGAGACAGTCTCTGCAGCTCACTGTGTGATCTTGGGCAGGCTGCCTGCCCTCTCTGAACCTGTTTGTTCATCTGAAAAACGGAGGCACAGGGAGGGCCCCGGAGGGGGTCTCTCCAAGGCTGTTGAGGAGAAGGACAGACTGGGTTGAGATTTTGCTTCTAGCTTTGAGATCTTGACAGGCCACTGTCCCTTTTAATCTGTTTCCCCATGTGCAAAGCGGATACTACAAAAGTGTCTGACTCATTCCGGGGAGCAGAGGAGTCACGCCCCTGCAACGAGAGCGCTCAGAAGATGGGGATAGCTCTGTCCTAACAACTTCTGTGAGGGCGGAGGAGTCCCAGCTGATCAGTCCCCCAAGGCCCCTCACCCCTCTGAGGCACAGCCTCTCATTCTGGGACTCTTTGCTGCATCCACAAGCCCACCCCCCCTGCCCTCCATCCTCCCCCCGAACCGAGCAGGTGGTACATTCTGAGTCCCCATGAGGAAGAGCACCCTCATTCAAGGGCTCTCTTGGGGTTCCCGGGGAGGAAATGGGGTACAACAGGTCCTGTGTTTCCTAAGCATCTATTAGGCACCCAGTTCCCTGGTCTCGTGGAGTCGCAGGTCAGAGAGACAAAGGGCCGTGGACCCTTCTCACAGACGAAGAAACTGAGGCCCCCCGAGAGGGACAGAGACGCCCTAGGCATCCCATCTGGTGACTCAGCATAGCCAGGGTCCCCCACTCTCTTCGCAGGCCGGACCTGCACCCCAGGGCGGCAGGCGCAGCCCAGCCGAGGTGGCTGAGTCTCCCGACTGTGCAGTGGAGCTGGCTCTCCGCGCCCGAGGGCCCCGGCTGCCTCGTGGGGGGCAGCGGGGGGTCTCCTGGCTTGCTCCCAGGTGGGGGCCTCACCTGATCTCCGAGATGTTGTTCTCGTAGGCGTCCCGCAGGACCGGGATCCGGGGCTCGGCGGGCCGGTCCATGGCGGGCAGGCGTGCAGGCGGGCAGGCGAGGGCAGGGAGGGGAGGACGCTCAGGGAGCAGGCGGCACCGGGGCCAGGTGTGTGCAGCGGCAGCGTCTGCCACCCGGGGAGCCCCGCCAGGTGCCTACCTCCGCGCCCGGCCCAAGGGGCGGGGCAGGACCCAGCCGGTTCTCCCAGCTGCTACCCACGCCTCCGACAGCGGGGAGAGGCCGGGAGGGAGCCACCCTTCTCCGAGGGCGGGGGGAGGAATGGTGATGGGCATGGCCTGGGCGCCGGGGCGACCGCGCGGCGGGCGCAGGATCATGGGGTTGGGGTGGGGGTGGGGGCCGCCCCAACCCCTCGCCCGAGCCTTCTGGCTGGCGATCTGGGCGTGGCTGCGCCCGCTTGGAGCCTCAGTGTGCTCACCAGGCAAATGGGGCTACTCCACCCATCTCAGAGAGCCCATTCATTCGCTCGTTCGTTCATTCATTCATTTCTTTATTCATTCAGGAAATATTTGCCCAGTATCCACTGTCTGCCAGGCGCTGTTGTAAGTGCTGCGACATAGCTGGGAACAAGCCAAACAGAAATTCTGCCCTCTTGGGCTGGCATTATAAGGGGCCCACAGAAATACAGAGAGACAGAGAGGTACAGAGAGACCAAGAGAGAGACAGAGACACAGAGAGGGACAGAGACAGTGATAAACACAGAGAGACCAAGGGAGAGACAGAGGCACAGAGAGGGACAGAGACAGCAAGACACAGACCAAGAGAAGGCAGAGACACAGGAGACAGGAAAGACACAGAGGTGCCACAGATAACCACTAGTCGGACTTCGGTGTGGGAATTTTAAGGTCACAGCTCCTGGCTGGAGTCCCAGCTCCACCACCTCCCAGCTGTGGGGCCTGGAGCCAATTCCATAGACCTTCCTGTGCCTCAGTTTCCCCACGTGTAAATTCACTGAGCTGTTGTGAGGACTGGATGGGACATTTCCCAAGCGCTTAGTGGAGTATCTCGTACATGGCAGGTGCTCAGCAAAGCCAGTGTGGCCGTCTGCTGTGTTCCCTGAAACCTGGCACACCCCACCACTGGTTTTCTGACCCCTCAGAGACCTGGAGTCTGGCGAGGAAGCCCAACCTCCCTGCCAGAAACAACTTGTTATTATAATTACTATTATTAGACAAAAGGAATATGTGTACTTTGTTAAGAGGACAATTTCTGAGAAAATAAATCCACAGAAGGAATAAGGATCCTTGTAACTCTCCTCCTACCCGCAGGAGTAACTACCATTAACAGCTGGCTGAGTCTTTCTAGAAATTTCTCCTTCTTTGTCTAGTAGGTGCCAGAGAGAAATGTGTGTCACTTGAATCATGACAAAAATATCACCATTTAAAATTTTATTTACTGACCAATTACCGCATGTGTTCTGGCTTCGGTGAGAGGAATGTCAGACTGACTGACTGACGTTATAGATTCAGAAAGGAGGCTCAGAGAGGTGGGGTGACTTCCCTAATGTCACACAGCATTTCCTGGCCTCACTCTCAGGGTGGGCAGAGGGCATCCTGGGACATCTCATTCACTCCATTCATCTGGGAGATGAGATAGCAGTGGGGAGCCCACCAGCCCTGACTGAGTTCTGATTCTGCCTTTGCTCTTTCAGTATTAGCCTCAAAGTTTCCATCTGTGAAAAGGGTCCCTCACAAGCTAGGTGAGAGGGCAAAAAGGCCAGCTCTCCTCATCTGGGCTGAGTGGACTCCTCTGATGTGAGGGGCAGTGGGGAACTGAGTCAAGACACCCATCCTGACCCTTGGGCCTGGGCCATTGCCTTTTTTCTGCCTTCAATGGCCCTTTGTTCCTCCTGGCTCTGATGGCCTTGTCCTGTCCCTCCCACCGGGACCTCCCCCGAATTTTGTCACCAGGCACTTGGAAGTTTCTCTGCCTCGCTTTACCCAAGTCTGCTCAACATCACCTCCTCACAGAGGCCTTCCCTGATCTCCCTTTTGTTCTCCTGCCATTATCTCTATTCTCCAACGCTGTTTTACTTTTTTTCAAACCGCTAGTCACCATCTGACATCCTCAGTGTGCTATTTATTTGTCTTGTTTACTGTCTGTCTCTCCTTGAGACTGTCAACCCCGTGGGGCAGGGCTTGTTATACATCTTATCCCATGCCATATCTCCAGGGAAGGGCCCACCAGAGTGCCTGGGACATAGTAGATGCTTAATAAATTTTGTTGATGGAATGAATGGATCATACTGGGCTGACGGTGTTGTGGTGCATGAAGGAGTCGGATGAATCCGTGTAGTAAATAGAGAAGGAATCTGGGGAGATGCAAGGCCTGATTCTGGGGGACACGGCGTGTGGATTCCTGAGGTGGTAGCCAGGAAGGGTCGGAAGATGCCAGGGTCACATTTTACTTAATAATAAGAGGGGAGGGACTGTATTGGGGTCTGCTGAACCAAGATAATGGATCTGGGGATTTGGACATCTGGGAGAAAGGACAGAGACTGCGGGTGGGGGAAGGCGGGAGCAGCCAGTCAGAAATCCAGTCCAGATGCTGGGGCTTGGGGAGTAGGGATCACTCATCCATCCACTCATCCATCTAACCATTCATCTATCCAACCACCCCTCCCAATGTGCATACCAACATCCGACTATCCACTATCCACCCTGTCTTAGTTATCTAGTGCCTATATAACAGAAATGCTAAAAGTAGGTGGCTTTAACAAACAGAACTTTATTTTCTTCCAGTTTTAGGAGGCTAGACGTCCAAATTCAGGATGCTGGTTCTAGTGGCCTTTCGGTTACCAGCCCAGTGTGGTTTGTGTTCTATTTGTATTGATTCGGCTGGCTTGGGGTAAATTCATGTGCTTAGCATCTTGCCTGCAGACACCTTTCTGGGAAGGCCGGTGGGAGAAAGCAAGGGCAAAAGCACAGGCAGATGAGTGAGTGAGACTTGAATAGAAAAGGCATTCAGCTGGAGGGACTGGCTGGGGCAAAGGCCTACAGGCTAGAGACAGAGCTGGGAGGTATTTCTTCCAGGCCAAGGACCTGGGGATGGAAAGCACTCCTGGGTCCCCGGGTGGGGGCGGACTGTGGGGATGTCCAAGGACGCTCACACCCATCCCTGGGGGCTTAAGCGGAGCAGGGAGCAGGGCTAGGTGGAGATGAGTTGGGCCAGTTAGGACATGCCCTCCAGGAAGAGAACCCCTAGGAAGATGAACACGTCACCTATGTATGCCACCAGCCTCAAGGGGAACCTCTTCCCTCCCACTCCAGACCACAGGGACTTATTGTGAAAGAGGGGCAGGAAGTGGTCTCCCCCGTTGGGCTGAGGGCAGAGAACAGGGGGTGGGGGCCCTCAAGTTGCCCCCTGCCCTGGGCATCCCGTATTAATTCCCTGGCCTCTCCCCTGCCTCCAGTAGGCCCTGGGGAGCCCCGAGATGTGCCATTGTGCTTTGGGATCTCAGACATGGGCAAAGGGAGGTCACTGGGTCATGAGGTCACGTTTCTACAGAATCCGGGCCACTGTCACCTCCAGAGCCCAACCTTTCCATTAAAAGCTCGTCATAGTTGATCTGGGATTCCGGGAGAGAAGAGGACAGGCCAGCACTGGCTGCTTAGAGGCTGCATTTCTGAGAAGGCAGAGGCTGGGTAACAGGGTACCGAAATCCTGGAGTTAGGAACAAGCAAGGAACAAGGAGCCTGCAAGTGTGGGAGGGGTGAGGGGACAGGATAGTGGATGGGGGTCTGGATTCCTGGGCCCCTTAGGGAAAGAAGGTCCCACCCGGCCTCCTGGGTTTGTGGGAGGAGGAGGCCAGGGATCTCACTCCTGGGTCTGAGGGAGGAGGAGGCTGAGGGTGGACTCCTAGGTTACAGACAGAGATGAATCTGGGACACCTAGACCTCGGGAAGAGGGTGAAAGGGGCAAGTTATGGGTGATGCGGGATGCCCGTGTCCCCGAGGCTTCCGAGGGCCCATTTGAGGAGGAAACGAAGACCTCAGGCTGGGTGGGGTGGGCGGAAGGCAGCTGACACCTCAAAGCTGACTGAGTCGCCCTCCCCCCAGCCTTCCCCTCTAATCACTGGGTCCATCTCTTGGGGTGCGCAGCGTGGCAGAAACCTCCCTCTCTGCTCTCCACCCCGATTACTCCATCACCGCGGATGAGCCTGCCCCAGGGCCGATACCGTGGCCCGAGCCCCACCCGGAAATTCACCCGCCGCCCCGTCCCCCAGCCTCCCCATGCCCCCACCCCCTCCCCAAGCCGGACCAGTGCGGGGGACCCACACCTGGGCTCTTTTTGGGAGAGTGGACAACTGGGAGCCCGGATTCCTAGGCCGGGATATGGGCAGACACTGGGGAGGATGCCCAGGGGTCTGGGGGGCTATGAACCTGGGACCTCCTCAGCTACCTAGTAGTGGAGTAAAGGCCCTGCAGAGGAGACAGGTGTACTGAGAGCAGGGTCCCAGGAGGCTAAGACTGGGGCAAGAATGGATGAGGGGGCCAGAAGCTGGAGGCCCGGACTCCCAAGCCTGAGGGAGGAGGGGACTGGAGATTGGACTGCCGGGTCTGAGGAAGAAGGGTCTAGGGGGCTGCACACCTGGGTCTGAGGGAGGAGGGGGCTGGAGATTGGACTGCCGGGTCTGAGGAAGAAGGGTCTAGGGGGCTGGACACCTGGGTCTGAGGGAGGAGGGGGCTGGGGAGCTGAATTCCTGGGTCTAAAGGAGGCAGGGCTGGAGGTCTGGATTCCTGGGTCTGAAGAAGGAGGGGCTAGGGGACGGGACTCCTGGTTCTTGAGGTAGTCGGAAGCTGTGGATTGGGGAGGCTGGGACAGGCAGATTCAAGTGAGGTTTCTGGGGTGGGGCTGTTGGATTTGGGTCTAGGGTGAGCTGCCCCTCCCCCACGTCTTCCGGTCCTCAGACGCTCCCAGCACCATCCTCACCTGTCCCCAGCGCTCACCTCTGCCAAGATGCCAGGACCAGCTAAACCAGCTGTGCCAGTTGGGCATCCCTGAGTACCCCCATCGCTCCCTTCCCTGCTGTGGCTCCAGGGAGGCCTGGCCCATCCCGAGGGTGGTGAGCAGGTGGGTGGAAGGCAGGCTCAAGTGGGAGAACAGGAAGCCCCAGTCGCTGGTTAATCTTTCCACCTCCAGCCTACCCGGCAGGTCCTATTCATCACTACTCTTTCCATCATCCTTCTGCCCTGGGCGATGGGTGCTACTCCTACGTCCGTCAGGGGCTGGCACTTCCTCCTTGGCTCTCTATACTCAAAAAACCTGCTCCACCAAACATTCATCCTACCCTTTTTGCTATTTGTGCTCCATCCATCCAGCCATTCATCCAGCCAGCTAGCCGTCATCCCTCCACTCCTTATCGGCTGCTGCCAAATCTGTTCCCACTCATGGTGATTCCACGTGTGTCAGAGTAGAACAGTGCTCCATACTGTTCTGAATGGCTAATTTTTCAGAAGCAGATCGCCAGGCCTTTCTTCCAAGACACATCTGGGAAGACTTGAACCTCCAACCTTGTGGCTTGCAGCTGAGCATGTTAACTCTTTGCACCACTCCAACGCAACGCCTATCGTGTGTCAGGCACTGTTCCCAGCACTAGGGATACAGTGGTGAAGGAAGAATGAGCATATGGTTTTGGCAGCAGCATACTGGCCCCCCAGAGATGTCCGCATCAGAATCTCTGGAACCTGTGAATATGTTACCTTACATGGCAAAAGGGACTTTGCGGATGTGGTTGAATTAAATTCCTTGATATGGGCAGCTTATCTCGGATTATCCAGATGTGTCCAATGTAATAAGGTCCTGTTATGGGTTGAATTGTGTCTCCCACCAAAATATGTGCTTTAAATCCTAACCTCTATGCCTGTGGTCATAATCCCATTTGGGAATGGGTTGTCTATGTTATGTTAATGAGGTAGGATTAGTGTAGGGTGTCTCTTGAGTCAATCTCTTTTGAGATATAAAAGAGATTAAACAAGAAAGCAGAGAAGAGATGGGAGACGTTAGACTTCATGCCACATGAAGGTCACCAAGGAGCCAAGGAATAAGGACCTTCCCCAAGAGCCAACAGAGAGAAAGCCTTCTCCTAGAGCCAGCAGCCTGAATTCCGATTTCTGACGTCTAAATGATGAGAAAATAAATTTCTGTTTGTTAAAGCCATCCACTTGTGGTACTTCTGTTATAGCAGAACTAGATAACTAAGACAGGTCCTTATAAGGGAAAGATGGGGTATCGGTGGTTCAGTGATAGAATTCTCGCTTTCCACGAGGGAGACTTGGATTTGATTCCTGGCCAATGCATCTCATGTGTCTTCCTATGATGCTGAACAGGTTTCAGTGAAGCTTCCAGGACTAAGACAAACTAGGAAGAAAGGCCTGGCGATCTACTTCTGAAAATCAGCCAATGAAAACCCTATGGGTCATGATCCGCAGCGAATCATGGGAATGGCATAGGACCAGGTAGCGTTTCTTTCCATTGTGCGTGGGGTCACCTGGAGTCAGGGGCTGATTCCATGGTAGCTAGCAACCACAACAGCAATAAGAGAAAGAGGGAGGCAGCAGAGTCAGACAAGGAAATTTGAGACTGGAAATAGACGTCAGTGAAAAAGAGAGATTTGAAGATGCTACGTGGCTGGCTTTGAAGACGGAGGGAGGGGCCACTAGCTTAAGTGTACAAGCTGCTTCTAGATAGTGAAAAAGACGAGGAAATGGATTCTTCCCTAGAGCCTCCAGAAGGAACCAGCCCTGCCAAAACCTTGATTTGAAGACTTGTTTCAGATTCTGACTTCCAGAACTGTAAGATAACAAATTTGTATTGTCTGAAGGCACTAAGTTGTGGTCATTTGTTACAGCAGCCATAAACAACAACAAAAAACCCGTTGCCGTAGAGCTGATTCCAGCAATAGGAGACTCATATAGTAGAGAAGGAGAAACATCAAACCGTACTCATTGCCATCGAGTCGATTCTGACTCATAACGACCCTGTCGAATGGAGTAGAGTTGTCCCATAAGGTTTCCTAAGCTGTAATCTTTATGGAAGCAGACGCCACATCTTTCTCCCCTGGAGTGGTTGGTGGGTTCGAACCACCGACCTTTTGGTTAGCAGCCGAGCGCTTAACCACTGTGCCACCATGGCTTCTTAGAGAAGGAGAAAGACAACTAAAAATTACATTAAATGGCGGAGATAACAAGTACTAGGGAGAAAACTTGAGGCAGGTGAAGGGGCTGGAGAGTGAATCAGGGGCTGTTTTAGGTGGCTGGCCAGGTAGGGCCTCTTGGAGGAGGTGACATTTGAGCAGAGCACTGAAGGAGATGAAGGAGTGAGCCGGGTGGATATGTGGGGGAAGGATGTTGTAGACAGAGGGAATAGCCTGTGCAAAGGCCCTGAGGTTGGAGGGAGCCTGGTGTGATGAAAGAACATGGAGAAGGCCAGTGATAGCCAAGAGCAGAGAGTGTGAGGGGGGCACTGGTGGTCCACACTGCACCTTTGGTTCAATGAGAAAAAAACTCCTTTTGGCAAATGAATTTTTAAAAATACTAGTATATTATTGCACAGCCTTAACAGCGGTATGCGGTTGGCCCCCCAGGGAGAGCTTTCCAAAGAAACACAGTTGATTCTCATTATTTGCTGTAGTCATGTTCTATAAAGGGAGCCCTGGTTGCACAATGCTTAGGCACACGGCTGCTAACTGAAAGGTTGGCAGTTGGAATTTACACAGCAGCTTCACAGAAGAAAGACCTGGTGATCTGCTTCTGTAAAGATTACAGTATAGGAAACCCTATGGGGCGGTTCTACTCTGTCACATAGGGGTTACTATGAGTCAAAATCAAGTCGACGGCACACAGCAATAACATGTTCTACGTAGTTTCCGTGAGCACTGAGTTAGTGAAAACGGAACCACTGCCCCTCAGGGAAATACAAGGTCAGATTCCTGCAAGCCTCTGGTCACAACGTTTTCATCAACTGATCAATACTTCCCATTGTTTCATGTGTGTTTCTGTTTAAAGACACGTTATCTAATATATAAAGGGTCCCCAGGTGGCACAAACTGTTTGCACTGAACTACTAACCTAAAGGTTGGTGGTTCAAATTCACCGAGTGGTGCTGCGGAAGAAAGGCCTGGTGATCTGTTTCTGTTATGATTATAGCCAAGAAAACCCTATGGAGCAGTTGTACTCTGTAACACATGGGGTCACCATGAGTTGGAACTGACTTGACAGCAACAGATTTGATTTCTTCTTTTTAACCTAATATGTATTGTTGATTCATTAACGTTGAACTCACAGCCAGCAGCATTATAACCCATGCCCGAATGAAGCTCATCTAACACACGTATTTTCTTCGTCAGCCACATCACAACCTTCTTGTGCTTGGGAACACTAGATAGCACTTCAGCACGACACTGGGGGCCATTTTAAACAGCGAAATCACCAACAAAAAGCACAAAAATGCAAAAATCATAACACTAAATAGATCATGAAATGAACACTCATTTACAGGCTGAGGCTGAAACAAGAAGGCAGAGCATCGCCTTGTTCCACCTCAGCTGGGTATGTGAGCATGGACTCAAATTTTTCTCTGTCTGCACATGTCCGTGAAGAACCATGGAAAGTACCAAGAGTATTGATTTTAGGGTTACAAATCAATTTTAGTGGCAGGTCTCTAGGTGGTGTAAACAGTTAGTGCCCAACTACTAACCTAAAGGTTGGCAGTTTGAACCCACCTAGCGGCACCACAGAAGAAAGGCCTGGTGATCTGCTTCCGTAAAAATGAAGGCCAAGAAAACCCAGTGGGGGCAATTCTACTCTGTAACACATGGGGGGTGCCATGAGTTGGAATCCACTGGACAGCAACAGGTTTGGTTTTTAGTTTTGAGGCAAATTTGCAAATATGCCATCCAGGAATAATGAGGACTGACTGTAAATGTATATAGTGCCATGGAGAGAACTAAGACAGGATGGGGTTCTGGGGGACTGGCAGTGGTGGGTGGGTTGAGTTCCAATTTAAACTGAGGAGGTGATATTTGAGCAAGGACTTGAAGGAGGTGAGGGAAGGAAAGGGCATTCTAGACAGAGGTCATAGCAGGGGCAAAGGCTCGAACCCAGCTTCTTAGCTGGTGGAATGGAACAAATAGCAGATTGGAGCTGGATCTACATAATCTCAGTTTTCCTCTCTGACCTAGGGCAGATCCTCCCATGTGGTGAATTCTCTGCCTGCTTAGGGAAACAGACACACCTGGCCAATGCACAGACACCATTATACAGCCAGGACACCCCCTCCCACCAAGGCACACAGTCATAGTTTTATTGTATTTGTCAAACACATAGCACTTACTCGATGCCAGGCTTCTTTCCAAGAGAGTCACACAGTTACTCATTTAATCCTCATGATGACCCTCAGAGGCAGGCGCGATTATTACCTCATCAAAGCAAGGATTTGCACCAGACTGTGTTCACACAAGCAAGGATGACTCTAGGAGAAAGGATGATTGGAAAAAGGGGAGGGGAGGAGGGAAGGGGTGTGGTGGGGGAAGGATCATTGTAACAGGAAGAAGGGGACTACTACCTTGAGGGGAGAGAGATCCGAACAAAGCCTGAGCTCCTACTCTGCTGATAAGAACCGAAGAACCGTGACGTTTTTAAAAGCTGGGGTGGGCTAGTGGACAAATACTGAAGGATGTTAAGGGAGTTGATTACCAGGATGGGTGAGCGATGTGCTGAGTTTGCAGTTAGAGCTATTTGTGATAAGGCGAAAGGGTCTCTGGGTGACGCAAATGGTTTGCGCTCAGGTACTAACCTTAAGGTTGACAGTTTGAATCCACCCAGCAGTGCCATGGAAGAAAGGTCTGGCAATCTGCCTCTGTAAGAGTATAGCCAAGAAAACCTATGGAGTGCAGTTCTACTCTGAAGCACGTGGGGTCGCCATGAATCAGAATCTACTTGATGACAATGGGTTTGGAGTTTTTTGTTTTCTTTGGATAGAGTGGCCTGGATCCTGGAAACCTGGAGGGAGTGAGAGAGAGATAGGCAATTCTCTGGTTGGGCCCCAAGAAGCCAGGTGGCACAGTGATTAAGTGCTCAACTGTTAACCGAAAGTTCGGCGGTTCAAACCCACCAGCCGTCCCATGGGAGAAAGATGCAGCAGTCTGCTTCGTAACTTCGCCTTGGAAACCCTGTGGGGCAGATCTACTCTGTCCTATTAGGATGCCTGTGAGTCAGAATGGATTCGACGGCAGTGGGGTTTGGTTTCGTTAGGTACCTGAAGACTGTGAAGACTGAGGGGTTTGTAGTAAGCCATTCCAGACTAGGACAGACTAGGAAGAAAGACCTATTGATCTACTTCTGAAAACCAGCCAATGAAGATCCTACAGATCACAATGGTCAGATGTGCAACCAATCATGGGGGTGGCGCAGGCCGGGCAGCATCTCATTCCATTGTACATGGGATCGCAATGAGTTGGGGGCCGACTCAACAGCAGCTAACAACAACAAACTTCACTTCATTAAAAAACACAACTTTGAACAAACACTGAGCTCTAGTTTATGATATGCTTGCTGAAGGTCTTAGGGGTGAAGGGTAGTGGTGGCTGAAATTTACTTGGAAATGCATCAAAAAATAAGATGCATACTCACTGTGGTTATTAGGTGCCATCAGGTCAATTTTGACTATGGCAACCCCATGTGACAGAGTAGAACTGCCCCATAGGGTTTCCTAAGCTGTAATCTTCACGGGAGCAGGTCGCCAGGGGTTTCTCCTGAGGAACCACTGGACGGGTTCGAATCACCAACCTTTAGGTTAGCAGCCAAATGCATAACCTTTGTGCCACCAGGACTCCTTGTATACCCACTGTTGTTGTTGTTAGGCGCTGTCAAGTCTGTTCCAACTCATAGCGATCCTATAGGACAGAGGAGAGCTGCCCCATAGGGTTTCCAGGTAGTGGCTGATGGATTGGAACTGTTGATCTTCTGGTTAGCAGCCAAGCTCTTAACCACTGTGCCACTAGGGCCAGTGTCCAGTAATCTCCAAAAAGTTTGATTATTTCCTTCTCTTCAATGAACAAACAGTCTCATAAAAGGCTGTAGATCCCTTTGGGGAAGGCTAGGAGAAAGACTCACAGTATAAATTTTTGGCAATGTAGTGGGGCCCTTCCTCAAGGGACCTGGCCTCCCCTTTGTTCAAGGGGTTGTGGGTCTGTAAACTGGCTCAAGTCTGGGAATTGATTGAGGGGCAGTGACTCTCTGTTCTGGCGATTGAGTTAGATTGCCATTCACTTGACCTAGAATTCTTCTGCTGTACAAATCAGGTAAATATATAGTAGGTTTCCCATCTATTTGACTCCTAGGAACACCACAACTAAGTAGCTAATGCCCTAAGTCCACGTGAGTCAGAGTATTCTGATTACTGCTTTGACTCTGCTGTCCATTACGGTAACCACGCCCACCTTGCCTGTGGCGATGGAGTGACAGAAAGCTGGTTAGTGGGTACCTGGGGATGAGGTAGTGAGAAGGAACAGGAGGGAATTACGAAGGGGCACAAGGAAACTTTTGGGGATGACAGATATGTTGATTGTGATGATGGTTTCACAGTGTACATATACGTCAAAACTTGTCAAATTTTACACTTTAACTTCGTACAATTTATTACATGTTAATTATACCTCAATGAAGCTATAAAGAAACAAACAAATGCACACATAAATAAAAACTCATAGGGCTGTGTGCTTTAAAAGGGTGGATTTGATTGTATGTAATTATTATACATATAATTATATGTTAAAGCTGTTAATAAGTAAATAAATAAATACATATATAAATAAAAACTCATAAGACTGTATAAGGAGCCCTGGTGGCGCAGAGGTTAAGAGTTCGGCTGCTAACTGAAAGGGCAGCAGTTTGAACCCACCAGCTGGTCTGAGGGAGAAAGATGTGGCACTGTGCTTCCATAAACATAACAGCCTTGGAAACCCTACAGGGGAGTTCTACTCTGTCTTATGGGGTTGCTATGTATACTTTAAAAGGGTGAATTTTATTATCCCTAGGTGGTGCAAATGGTTAATGTGCTTGACTGATAACCGAAGGGTTGGAGTTTCATGCTTTGGAAGAAAAGCCGGGCAATTTGCTTCTGAAAAATCAGCCACTGAAAACCCTGTGGAGCTCAGCTCTACTCTGGCGCACATGGGGTCACCAGGAGTCAGCTACATAAGATGTTAACAGTGGGTAAAGCTGGTTGCGGGGTACTTGGGGACTCTCTGTGCTACTTGTACAGCTTTTCTGTACTTGGAAAATTATTCCAGAAGATAAGCTCCCTTGGTCTGAAGTCACTCAAAATTAACAGTGGCTGCAACAACGGACTCAAATAAACCAACAATTGTGACCGGACAACGTTTCCTTCTGTTGTACATGGACTCACCATGAGTTGGAGCCAACTCAGTGGCAGCTAACAGCAGCAACAAAACTATTCCAAAATGAAAGATTGATTAAAAAAGAAAAACTGAAACCAACTATCTTAGTTTCTAGTGCTGCTATAACAGAAATATCACAAGTCAATGGCTTTAACAAAGAGAAATTTATTCTCTCACAGTCTAGTAGGCTATAAACCCAAATCCAGGGCAGCAGTTCCAGAGGAAGGCTTTCTCTCTGTCGGCTCTGGAGGAAGGTCCTTATCATCAATCTTCCCCTGGTTGAGGAGCTTCTCAGCCCATAGACCCCGGGCTCAAAGGATGCACTGCTGTCCTGGCTCTTGTTTCTTGGTGGTATGAGGTCCCCCTGGCTCTCTGCTCGCTTCTCTCTTTTCTATCTCAAAAGAGATTGGCTTAAATTGTAGATTAACCTTGTAGATTGAGTTTACATAACTGCCACTAATCTCATCTCATCAACATCATAGAGATAGGATTTATAACACGTAAGAAAATCACATCAGATGGTAAAATGGTGGACAATCACACAATACTGGGAATTATGGCCTAGCGAAGTTAACAGATATTTTGGGGGGACACAATTCAATCCATGACACCAATGTGGCAAAGCGTTTCACAATTATTAATTCTAGGTGGAAGTGTATGGGGTTTATTTTTGTATTCCCTCTACTTTTCTGTATTTTTGAAAATGTTCATACTAAACAAATTTTTAATCATTTTATTGTGGTGAAATACATGTAACAGAACATTTGCTATTTCAACCATTTTTACATGTACAATTCAGTAACATTGTGTTCATCATGTTGTACAACCATCACTTATATTTGTTTCCAAATTTTTTCATCACCCTTAACAGAAACACAGTATCCTTTAAGCAATTTGTTGTTGTTAGCTGCCATTGAGTTTTTCATATAGGGATTAATGGAATACTTGGATGGTGCAAACAATTAACATGCTTGGCTGCTAACCTAAAGGCTGGAGGTTCGAATCCACCCAGAGGAGTCTTGGAAGAAAGGCCTGGTGATCTACTTCCCAAACATTCACCATTGAAACCTCTATGGAGCACAGTTCTACTCCAATACCCATGGGGTTGCCACGAGTTAGAATTGCTCTATGACAACAGTTTTTTTTTTGTTTACCCAGCATTCATTATATGTTTCTTTAGACTTTTCAGAGGAGCCCCGGTGGCACAGTGGTTAAGTGCTCGGCTACTAACCAAAAGGTCAGCAGCTCAAACCCAACAGCCACTCCGTGGGAGAAAGAGGTGGCAGTCTGCTTCTGTAAATATTTACAGCCTTGAAAACCCTATGGGGCAGTTCTACTCCGTCCTACAGGCCCACTGTGAGTGGGACTCAGGGGGCAACAGGTTTAGACTTTTTAAGTACCTGAAATAATTGACAATAAGAAGAATTTTTTGTTGTTTAATTAAGTACTGCAGATTCCCTCTGGAGCAGCCCTGCTCCCTCCCGGGGAGCCTGAGGGGTTGCTTCCTTTGGGGTAGGGGGAACTCCTGGGTGTAGACAGGGCCTGGCATCTGGCCTCAGGCAAAGTTAAAGGTCACCTAGACCTGTGGAATTTATGAGGGGAAGGACGCCAAGCGGAGGCGCCCTTGGCTTTCATCTCTGATGAGAGTTGGGCCTCGGCTCTGACTATCCCTGTGGACCCAGGTGGCACCCTGTGACTGCCGCCCCTTTGCCACCAAAGCCCCCTCCTAAAAACACATGTTGCCTACCTGGGAATCACTTCTCTCCCTACCCCTGAAGGAACAGACAACCTGGGAAGAAAGGTCCTGGGGTGCTGGGAAAAGTTTGAGAACTGTCATTCCTCATCCAGTGCTTGTTCTCACTTGCTGTGGGACCTTTGTCATTGGTGTTGTTAGCTGCTGTCAAACCGGCCCCTGACTCATGGAGACCACAAGCACAACACAGCAGAACACTGCCTGGCCCTGTGCCATCCCCATGATATCTTGCAGATGAGGCTGTTGTGATCCATAGGGTTTTTATTGGCTAATTTTTAGAAATTGATTGCCAGGCCTTTCTTCCTAGTCTGTCTTAGTAAGCTCCCCTGAAACCTATTTGGTGGGACCTTAGGCAAGTTATTGGCCTCTCAGGGCCTCAGTTTCCCCTCTGAATAACTCAATAATAATAATAATAAAACCCAGTTTAAAAAGGAGCAAAAGATTTGAACAGATACTTCACCAAGAAGGGATAAGACAGCTAACAAGCACATGGAAAGAGCCCAACATCATTAGTCATTAAGGAAACGCAAATCAAAATCATAAAGAGATACCACCACACATCTCATAAAATGGCTAAGATAAAAATACTGACAACGCCAAATGCTGGTGACGATGTGGAGAATTTGGAACCTTCATACATTGCTGGTGGGAAGGCAAAATGGCGCCACTACTCTGGAAAATATTTTGGCAGTTTCTTAAAAAGTTAAACATACACTTACCATTTAACCCAGCAATCCCATTCCTAGTTGTTTATCCAAGAGAAATGAAAATGTAAGTTCATACAAAAACCCATCCACACGTATTTATAGCCGCTGTGCTCACAATCACCAAGAACTGGGAACAACCCAAATGTCCATTAACTGATGATGGATAAACAACAGGTGGTATATCCATGCAATGAAACACTACTTAGTGAGAAAATGAAATGGACTATTTAAACACACAGCACATGGATGGATGAATCTTACATGCATCATGCTAAGTGAAAGACAAGGAACCCTGGTGACACCAGCTGCTCCGAGGAAGAAAAGACCTGGTAATCTACTCTAGTAAAGATTACATAAACTCTATGGGCAGTTCTACTCTGTCACATGGGGTTGCTATGAGTAGGAATCAACTTAAGGGCACACAACAACAACGAGAGGAGAAAGACCACCAATCTTCTGTCAGTTTGCTGTATACTATAGTGACTTGCATATTGCTACAATGCTGGAAGCTATGCCATCAGAATTTCAAACACCAGCAGGGTCACCCAGGGTGGACAGTTTCAGCCGAGCTTCCAGATTAAGACGAACTAAGAGGAAAGGTCTGGTGATCTACTTCCGACAATTAACCAATAAAAACCCTGTGGATCACAACGGAGGAGTGTCTGATACATGGTTGGAAGATGAGCCCCCTAAGTTGGAAGGTACTACACAATGGTTGCAACAATGGACTTGAACATATCAACGATGGTGAAGATGGAGCAGGACTAGGCAGCGTTTCGTTCCATTGTGCATGGGGTCACCATGGGTCAGGGACCAACTCAACAGCAGCTAACACAACAACATATATGTTTATACACAAATGTATGTACTGTTGAGTCACCTCCGATTCATGGTGACCTCGTGTGTGTCAGAGTAGATCTGAGCTCCATAGAGTTTTCAATGGCTGATTTTTTGGAAGCGAATTGCCAGGCATTTCTTGCACGGTGCCTTTGGGTAGATTCGAACTGCTAACCTCTCAGCTAGTGGTTAAGCACTGAACTATTTGCGCCACCCAGGGATTCCATAAATATGTGTGTATATATACATATGTATACACGTAAATGTGTATATATATATGCATAATTGTGTATATATCTACATAAATGTGTATATTTGTCTATGTATATATAAGGAGCCCTGGTGGGAGAAAGGCCTGGCAATCTGCTCCTGTAAAGATTACAGCCTAGAAAATCCTATCGGGCAGTTCTATGTTGTCACACATGATGTCGATATGAATTGGAATCAACTGCACACAACAACGATATATGTATAATATTTAAATATGTGTATAAATATGTGTGTTTGTATAAAATACATTTAAATATAGAAGGATGATACTGCATACATCATTTCATATCTTGCTGTTTTCCACATGACTTTATACACACAAACATGTTGCCAAGGTGCCTCAAACTTTTCACAAACATAATTTTTAGTGCCTGCCTAAGGTTCTATGGATGGATTACAATTCCCTTCAGCAATGTTCCACTGTTGGACATTTGGTTCATTTCCAAGTGTTCACGGGGATCATTAGGTTTGTGCAGAGAGCTGTGTCTGCCTGTTGGCTTCCTTCCACCCATCCCCAGAACTGGATTTCCTCACCAGCCAGAGGAGGTGGGCACTTCATCCTGAAATGATTTTGTTACTTTGAATTTCCACCAGAACCCAACACACATGTTTTTGTCGCGAGTTTGGAGACTGCAGATAAGCAAAAGGAGAAAATCAAGACCACAGGCAACTCCATCACCACTCTCTGCTCTAGATCCTTCCAGTAATTTTAAAATTATGACTAGGTTTTTTCTGTTTCTTGTTGAGAGTGCATTACACAGTACTTCTGTATTCTGCTGATTCTTTACTCAATAGAGCATGAAACCATTTTCCCATTTCACTTAAAATAATTGCACAATATTCCTTAATGTCGCTGTTACTTAGCTTACAGCTCTCTTCCTCCAGAGCCAGATATTTCTGTTATTTCCAAGTTTGTATTTTTCCTGTTACAAGCAATGCCAAACAGAATATCTTTGTGCATAAACTTTTGTTCTGATTTTATATTATTGCTTAGAAATCCCACTCAAAAAACTCATTGACATCAAGTCGATTCCGACTCATAGCAATCCTATAGGACAGAGTAGAACTGTCCCATAGGGCTTCCAAGGATGTCATCTTTATGGAAGCAGACCATAGAGCTGCTGGTGGGTTCAAACGGCCGACCTTTCAGTTGGTCAGCATCCGAGTGCTTTAGCCACTGCGCCACCAGGGCTGCTATTCCTTAGAATAAAGTCCTTGAAACAATTACTGGGTGAGAGTACTGTATGAGTTATTAAGGGCCGCTGTAACAAATTATCCCAAATTGAGTGGCTTATAAGAACAGAAATTTATTGTCTCACAGTTAAGGAGGCAAGAAGTCCAAATCAGGGTGTTGATGGTGTTGATTCCCTCTGAAGGCTCTGAGGGAAAATCTGTTCCATGCCTCTCTCCTAGCTTCTGGTGACGGCTGGCGATCCTTCATGTTCTTGGCTTGTAGACACATCACTACAGTCTCTCCCCATTGTTACATGGAAGTCTTCCCTCTGTGTGGCTTTTCTGTGTCTTCTCTTTCATAAGGACACCACTCACCTTCGATTAGGACCCACCCTGCTCCAGTATGACCTCATGTGAACCTAACTGGTAACACTTTCCAAGACTGTTTTTCCAAACAAGGTCACATTCACAGGCACTGGGGATCAGGACTTGAATGTATCTTTTGGGGGGACACAATTTGCTCCATAGCACTCACCACGTTCATTTCTGTTGTTGATAGCTGCGATCAAGTCAGCCCCCAATCATGGTCATCCCGTGCACAAAGGAGCAAAACGCTGCCCAGTCCTACACCATCCTCACGGTTGCCAGCGTGTTCGAGTCCGTCACTGTGACTATTGTGCCAATCCATCTCACCAACAGTCTCCCTCACCCTTATTGGCCATCTGCTTCACCGAACATGTCCTCCTCCAACAATTAATCCCTCCCAAATGAGTTGGGCAATGCTCTGTTGTGATCCATAAGGTTTTTACCGGCTAATTTTCAGAAGTAGATTGCCAGGCCTTTCTTCCTGATCTGTCTCAGTCTGGAAGCTCTGCTGAAACCTGTCCACCACCGGTGACTGTCTTAGTCATCTAGTGCTGCTGTAACAGAAATACCACAAGTGGATGGCTTTAACAAAGAGAAATTTATTCTCTCACAGTCTAGGAGGCTAGAAGTCTGAATTCAGGGCGCCAGCTCCAGGGGAAGCCTTTCTCTCTCTGTTGGTTCCGAAGGATGGTCCTTGTCATCAATCTTCCCTTGTCGAAGAGGTTCTTGGTGCAGGGACCTTGGGTCCAAAGGACGCGCTATGTTTCCAGTGCTTCTTTCTTGGTGGTCTCTGTGCTCGCTTCTTCCTTTTATATCTCAAAAGATATTGGCTTAAGACACTTGTAGATTGAGTCCTGCCTTATTAACATAACTGCCACTAATCCCATCATAGACACAGGATTTACAACACACAGGAAAATCACATCAGATGACAAAATGGTGGACAATCACACAATACTGGGAATCATGGCCTAGCCAAATTGATACGCATATTTTTGGGGGACACAATTCAATCCAGGACAGTGACCCTGCTGGTATTTAAAATACCACTGGCATAGCTTCTAGCATCTCAGCAATGTGCAAGCCACCGCAGTACAACAAATTGACAGGTGATGGATGTACAGTATATTTCACAAATGCTGTCTTGACCCAGTTTTGAGGCCGCAGCTGGAGGCTGGTCCATTCTTCTTCTTGAGCAGCTGATTAAGTCCACTGTCCAACCACTCTCCTTATCAGGTTTTCATACCCCTGAGCCACTATTCACCCACCCTAGTTGTCCTGGGGCCACGTACCCAACACTTAGGGACAGTCCCTATGGCTTGGGGCCTGCTGAATTATTCAGAATGCTCAGCCTCCAAGAAGCCTGTGCAACCTAGATAACGCTGTCTTGCTTGCTATACATAAGCCCTCTCCCATAAATTCAGCTTGTTGTCACCCTGTCCCCGGTGCAACCTTCTGTGTGGCCCTGCATTGTGGCCTGCTGTGAACACCAGGACTGTGAGTATAACAAATCTTTCAGTGTTTCTAGTCTACCTCTCTTGATTCATGATCCACCTTACCAAAGCTCAAACATTACTACATTACTCTTCTATCAAGTTAAAACAGCATGATCGGAGTTTTAAAAGCTTGCAAGCAGCCATCCAAGGTATGACAGTTGGTCTCTATTTACCTGGAATAACAGAGGAAGAAGAAGAGTCAGGAATAAGAGGAGGATATGGAATGTGTGGCTAATTGGCTCCATGAACAACTGCCTCCTTTGCCATGAGACCAGAAGAACTGGATGGTGACCGACTACCATTACTGAATCTTTTAATAAAACTTTCTATAAAAGAATCTAGACCAAAAGGGGGGAAATGCAGAAGTGAACTTCAAATTCCCATGGAAACCAGTCTTTCTGGAGACATGGAGGTTGGATGATCCCCTGAAACTATTGCCCTGGGATAATCTTTAAACTTAAACCAAAAAATCCCCTGAAGTCTTCTTAAAACCAAACAGTAGTTTAGCTTAACTAGTAAAGAATGTCTGCCTTGAGCATTGTTCTCCTCTAAGATCTATCTATATGGGATCAAACTGACAACAGCTACTCGAAAGATTAGATAGAAAACTTAGGGTGCCATGAGTTTATTTTAATGGGGGAGGAACAACTTAGAAAAGGTGGATGAGAATGGTTGCACAACTCAAAGACTGTAATCAATGTCACTGAATTGTAGATATAGAGACTGTTGACTTGGTGTATGTTCTGCTGTGTATATTCTCAACAACAGCAACAAAAAATAAGTTATAAAAAAAAAAAAAGCATGATGCAAACAGAAGCTTGATAAAGCACTTGCATATTGGGCTTGTTCTCTTGCAATGTTCCCTCTTGGGATCCAGACAGTCATGTGGAGAGACTGCATAAAGAGGCTATTTGCCAACCTCCCACCACCCCACCAAAATACCAGACATACAAGTAAAATCATCTTACGATGCTCTAGCCCCAGCCATTACCTGATTCCAACTTAACAAGAGGGTGCAAGTGAGATGATGTCAACGGAAGAATCACCAAGCAGAACCCAGCCAACACACAGGATCATGAAAAATAATAGATCATTGTGATTTGAGCCACTAAGTTTTGGGCACACCAATGGATAACTGAAACAGATTCCTTTGGCAGCCTCTGGGCCCTGTTGTGAAAGACTATTAGAGTTCGGAGATAAGGCAAACACACGACTGTGTGCGTTCAATGTTGTTCTAGGTCAGCACTGTCCAATGGAACTCTTTGTGATGATGCAAACATTATAAATTTGCACTGTCCAAAAGCTACTAGCTATGTGTGGCTACTGAGCACTTGAAATGTGGCAAATGCAATTGAGAAGCTAAATTGTTCATTTCATTTTATTTTAATTACATTTAAATTTAAATATCTACATGTGGGTAAAGGAGCCCTGGTGGCTCAGTGATTAAGCGCTTGGCTGCTAACTAAAAGGTTGGTGGTTCAAAACCACCAGCCACTTCACGGGAGAAAGATGTGGCAGTCAGCTTCCACAAAGATTACAGCCTTAGAAACCCTATGAGGCAGTTCTACTCTGTCTTATAGGGTCACTATGTGTCGGAATCAACTTGATGGCAATGGGTATGGGTTTACATGTGGTTTGTGGCTACCATATTGGACAGTGCAGCTCTAGGGCATTGTCTGCAACCCACCTAAGGATCATCCGACACTCTAGGCATAGGTTGTTGTTGTTGAGTGCCACTGTCAAATCGATTCCAAATCATAGCCAACCCCTGTGATAGATTAGAACTTCCCCAAAGGGTTTTCTTGGCTATAATATTTACGGTGGTGGCTTGCATCTTGCTGATACTGAAAGCTTTGCCACAGGTATTTCAAATACCAGCAGGCTCACCCTTGGTGGACTGGTTGCAGTGGCACTTCCAGACTAAGACAGACTGGGAATAAGGACCTGGCAGTCTATTTCTGAAAAAAAATTGGCCTGTGAAAACGTTATAAATAGCAGTGAAACATTGTCTGATATAGTGCCGGAAGATGAACCCCGCAGGTTGGAAGGCACACAAAATATGACTGGGGAAGAGCTGCTTCCTCAAGGTAGAGTCAGTCTTAATGTGGATGGAGTCAAGCTTTCGGGACCTTCATTTGCTGATGTGGCACTAATCAAAATGAGAAGAAACAGCTGCAAACATCCATTAATGATAGGAATGTGGAATGTACAAAGCATGACTCTAGTAAAGTGGGAAGTCATCAAAAATGAAATAGAATGCATAAATATTGATATCCTAGGCATTAGTGAGCTGAAATGGACTCGTATTGGCCATTTTGAATCAGACAATCATATGGTCTAGTATGCTGGGAATGACGAATTAAAGAGGAATGGCGTCCCGTTCATCAACAAAAAGAACATTTCCAGATCTATCTGGAAGTACAACCCTGTCAGTGATAGACTATCTATACGCTTACAAGGACGACCAGTTAATATGACTATTATTAAAATTTACCCAAAACCAGTAAGGCCAAAGATGAAGAAATTGAAGATTTTTACCAACTTCTGCAACCTGAAATTGATCAAACATGCAATCAAGATGCATTGATAATTACTGGCGACTGGAATGTGAAAGTTGGAAACAAAGGATTGGTAGCTAGAAAATATGGCCTTGGTGATAGAAATGACTCCAGAGATTGCATAATAGAATTTTGCAAGACCAACGATTTCTTCATTGCAAATATCTTTTTTCAACAACATAAACGGTGACTATATACATGGGACCTCACCAGATGGAATAAACAAGAATCAAATCAACTACATCTGTGGAAAGATAAAACACAAAAGTTCAATATCATCATTCAGAACAAGGCCAGGGGTCGACTGTGGAACAGACCATCAATTGCTCATATGCAAGTTCAAGTTGAGGTTGAAGAAAATCAGAACAAGTCCATGAGAGCCGAAGTATGACCTTGAGTATATCCCACCTGAATTTAGAGACCATCTCTAGATTCGATGCATTGAACACTAATGTCTGAAGACCAGACCAGTTGTGGAAGGACATCACACATAAGAAAGCAAAAGGTCATTAAAAAGACAGGAAAGAAAGAAAATACCAAATTGGATGTCAGAAGAGACTCTGAAACTTGCTCTTTAACATAGACTAGCTAAAGCAAAAGGAAGAAATGATGAATTAAAAGAGCTGAACAGAAGACTTCAAAGGGTGGCTCGAGAATACCAAGTAAAGAATTATAATGAAATGTGCAAAGCCCTGGAGATAGAAAACCTGCTGAAAGAACTGAAGAAAAAATTCAAGCCCCTAGTTGCAGTATTGAAGGATTCTATGGGAAGATATTAAACAATGCAGGAAGCATCAAAAGAAGATGGAATGAATATACAGTCACTGTACCAAAAACAACTGGTTGATGTTCAACCACTTCAGGAGGTAGCAAATGATCAAGAACTGATGGTACTGAAGGAAGAGGGCCAAGCTGCACTGAAGGCATTGTCAAAAACAAGACTGTAGGAGTTGACAGAATATCAACTGAGATGTTTCAACAAATGGTTGCAGTACTAGAAGCACTCACTTGTCTATGCCAAGACATTTGGAAGACAGCTACCTGGCCAACCAACAGGAAGAGATCCATATCTGTGCCCATTCCAAAGAAAGGTGATCCAACAGAATGCAGAAATTATCGAACAATATCATTAATATCACACAGAAGTAAAATTTTGCTGAAGATCATTCAAAAGCGGTTGCAGCAGTACATCAATGGACAACTGCCAGAAATTCAAACCAGATTCAGAAGAGAACGTGGAACAAGAGATATCATTGCTGATATCAGATGGATTATGGCTGAAAGCAAAGAATACCAGAAGGATGCTTACCTGTGTTTTATTGACTGTGCAAAGGATTCGACTGTGTGGATTGTAACAAATTATGGATAACATTGCGAAGAATGGGAATCCCAGAACACTTGATTGTGCTCATGAGGAACCTGTACTTAGACCAAGAGGCAGTCGTTCAGACAGAACAAGGGGATACTGCATGGTTTAAAGTCAGGAAAGGTGCGCGTCAGGGTTGTATCTTTTCACCATACTTATTCAAACTGTATGCTAAGCAAATAATCCGAGAAACTGGACTATATGAAGAAGAATGCAGCATCAGGATTGGAGAAAGACTCATTAACAAACTGCTATATGCAGTTGACACAACCTTGCTTGCTGAAAGTGAAGAGGACTTGAAGCACTTACTGATGAAGATCAAAGACCACAGCCTTCAGTATGGATTTCAACATTAAAAAAAAAAAAAAAATCCTCACAACTGGACCAATAAGCAACATCATGATAAACGGAGAAAATATTGACGTTGTCAAGGATTTCATTTTACTTGGATCCACAATCAACGCCCATGGAAGCAGCAGTCAAAAAATCAAACGACATATTGCATCGGGCAAATCTGCTGTAGAAAACCTCTTTAAAGTATTAAAAAGCAAAGATGTCACTTTAAGGACTAAGGTGCACCTGACTCAAGCCCTGAAGTTTTCAATCTGCTCATATGCATGTGAAAGGTGGACAATGAACAAGGAAGACTGAAGAAGAACTGATGCCTTTGAATTATGATGTTGTTGAAGAATATTGAATATACCATGGACTGCCAGAAGAATGAACAAATCTGTCTTAGAAGAAGTACAGCCAGAATGCTCATTAGAAGCAAGGATGACAAGACTTCGTCTCACATACTTTGGACATGTTATCAGGAGGGACCAGTCCCTGGAGAAAGACATCATGATTGGTACAGTAGAGGGTCAGCAAAAAAGATCCTCAGCGTGATGGATTGACAGAGTGGCTGCAACAACGGGGTCAAGCACAATGATTGTGAGGATGGCGTAGGACCAGGCAGTGTTTCGTTCTGTTGTACACAGGGTTGCTATGAGTCAGAACCAACTCAACGCCACCTAACAACAACAACAACAATCTTTAGGGAAGTAAGTTGACAGGTTTTCCTCCCATGGAGCTGCTGGGTGGGTTCGAGCCACCAACCTTTCAATTAGCAGCCAAGCGCTTACATTTGTGCCACCAGGGCTCCTTTACTCGTAAAGAGCCAGATAAATATTTTAAGCTTTGCACTCATATGGTCTCTGTCACAACTACTCCACTCTGCCACTGTAGCACAAAGAGAGCCATAGACAATACGTAAATGAATGAATGTGGCTGTGTTCCAATAAAACTTTACTGACAAAAACAAGCAGTGTGCCAGATTCAGCCCCCAGGGCCATAATCTGCCAACCCTTGCTCTAGGGGAATGTGCCTTTGTTTGACTTATTATTTATCATTGATTAAGGGCCCAGACTCTGTAAAGCTAGGTATTATCTTGCTGGAAATCAATACACTGAAATTATTTTTATTGAGTACAAAGATAATTCCAAAACCTATTGCTCTGAAGGTCACTTTTTTGTCTCTAACTTCATCACCTCGTTCTGGCATTCTCTTTCACTGAGAGTGTAGCCACAAGTCTCTCATATCCTCCCTTGAACAAGTCAGTCATTCTGCTGGTTCTCTCATTAATGCATTAAATAAGCCTTTGACATATGATCACTATATATTTGCATGAATAGTGCTTTTTAACTGTCTTTTGAAAATTGTGCTTTGACAATGCCTTCTCCAATAATTTTTGAAGTGCATAAAAGAAAAGTCATAGCATTAGAAAAGAAACCAACTAAGACTCAGTTATCAAAATATTTAAATGATACTTTTTATGTAACGTATATGTGCTTCACTGTTAACACACTAAATAACATCTAGCAGCAGGTCTAATAACTAATTTCAAACTGTTGAGGAGGTAAACTGTAACAACTGTGTTAAATCTGTAACAACTGTGATGTGATTTGGAAAAAGCTGTGATTTCCATTGTTAGAATAGATTCCAGAATAAACAAAGTCACTGGTATTGCTAACATTACCTACATTCGTAATTGAACAAACCATCCCAAAACATAGTGGCTTAAAACAATAACAATCATTTATTTGATTTTGGGTTTGCATTTGGGTGGGGCTCAGTGGAGACAGCTCATTGATAACCCATGAGGCAACAATTGAGGCAGCTGCTCTGGGAGCTGGAGGATCCATTTACAAGATGGCCCACCAAATGGCTGGCAAGTTGGTGCTGGCGTTGGCTAGAAGCCCAGCTGGAACTGAAGGTTGAGGGCCTCAGTACCTTACTATGTGGGCTTCTTCACGGACTCTTGAGCTTCCTCACAACATGGAGGCTGGATTCTATGAGTGAGTATCCTAAGAGAACAAGGCAGGAGTGCATGGCTTTTTTTCCCCCATATGTTTTTTTTTTTTTCCCCCCATTGGGTAACTGTATAGGTAACAAAACATTTGCCATTTCTACAGTCTTCATGTGTTCAGTTCAGTGACATTAAATATGTTCATCATGTTGTCCAACCATCACCATTAACCATTCCTGAATTTTCCCATCATTCTTAACAGAAGCTCAGTGTCCCCTAAGCATCGTGTCTTCCTTTCCTCCTCCCCACTCCAATCTACCGCTGCAACCACCAATAAAACTTGGATCTCTATATACTTGCCTATTGTAGATATTTCATGTAAGTAGGATCATACAATATTTTTTCTTTTGTGACTGACTTATTTCACTCAGCATAATGTTCTCGAGGTTCATCCACATTGTAGCATGTATCTGGAGTGCATGGCATTTTTATGAACCAGCCTTGGAAGTCACATAGCATCACTTCCATTGAACCTGACTGGTCAAGGTAGTCACCCAGCTTCAGAGGATGGAGACACGGACCCCATCTCCTGATGAGGGAGTGGCAAGGTTCTAGAACATGTGTAATGGGAGATATTGTTGAGGCCATCTTTGGTTGGTTGGTTTGTTTGGGGGGGCAGGTATCATGATCACATTTTATTCACTCAGACAATGGGTATTCTAGCAGGTTCTATCAATGAGGCAGGAACTGGGCTGGGGATTGAGAATGAACAATGAACTAGGTGGTCCTGCTCTGTGAAGAAAAAGGAGGAGAAAAGCTGTGGCTTTCTCACCCCTCAAAGCAGAATTTTGGGAGGGGCAGGAGCTTGTCCAAAACCTCTCACTGGGCTGATAGTAGAGTCAGCATTAGAACCCAGGCCTTCCAATTTTATGGCAGAGGCTTTTCCATTCCTCCAGGCTGCCCAGGACAGGCAGCCCCTGGGTCTTATGCTGCTCGGGGAAAGCAAGTGAGAATGTTTGCTGCCAACTCTGACACTAACTCCGAGAGCTCACCTCCTCCCAACAGTCTTCTGGGAACAGCCAAAGCTTGTTGAGCACTAGTTTCGTGCCAGGCACTGTGCTAGGTACTTTTCTCGCATGATCTTAGTGATTCTGACAATTATTCAATGCAGTAGGTGCTATGATTCCCACTCCACCTCCATGTTTCAGGTGAGACAATCAATGCTCAGAAAGGGAAAGTGACTACCCCGAGGAGGTACTGCTCGTCTGAAGGGATTCAGTCCTTCACTGGCATCGTGCTGCTTTTACTGGTGTTTGTGGGCTCCTTTGTCCTCCAACAGGGACGTGGATTCGTGCATGGCCGGAGAACATGTTTCTTTTGTCAGATTCCTCTAGATTGGACAGTGAGGGGTGCGAGGCCATCTTTGGAAAACACAATCGGCCGCAAAAATGTAAAGACAATCTAGATTTCAGTTAGAGGTTTACGAAAATAGAGATGGGATTTCTTTTTCTTATCCAAGTTCATGGACCCCATGAATTCTACCCACAAGCCTTTTGACCCCAGACTAAGAATCCCTGAACCAGAGTTGAGTGGGTTCAGGTGTGAGAACCTCTGGGAAGATGGAGGAAATATGATGTTGTAAACAACAATTCTAGAAGATGTCATTCATTTGTTCAACAAGTATTTATGGAGCTAGCTTCCAGGGATACAATTACAAGTGAAACCAACACAGCCCCTGCTTGCCTAATATCTACTGAGGGAGATACTTATAATCACACTAATCAATATGCTACAATAACAAACCAAGACAAGATGTTCTGAAAGAAAGGATCCAGGTTCTATGAGAACATATGAAAAGGAAGTGAGGGGTCTTAAAAGCTTGCAAACAGCCATCTAAGATACAATTATAGGTCTCTACTCGTCCGGAGCAAAAGAGAAAGAAGGAAACGAAAGACTCAAAGAAGAAACTAATATATAGGACAAATAGCCTACATGAACCATGGTCTTATCTACTCTGAGACCAGAAGAACTAGATGGTGCCCAGCCACCACTACAACTGTTCTGATCAGCGCCACATAGATGAGTCCTGAGAGAATCAGAGAAAAATGTGGAATAGAACCTCAAATTCCTAAAAACAAAAAAAAAAACAAAACAGACCTACTGAACTGGTTGAGATTGAAACACTCCTCGAGACTATTGCCCTGAGATGCTCTTCAAACCTTGAACCAAAACTATGCCCTGAGATCACCTTGTAGCTAGATAACTGGCTGAAAAAACAATGAATATCATCCATAAGTACTGTGCTCCTTTAAAAAAATCACCTTTATGAGACCAAACAGTCAACAATTACTTTAAAACAGAGATGAGAATATAAGGGGCCAGGGAAACTAGATTAATGCAAACAGAACAACCAGAATGGAAATAATGAGAATGTTCAAATGTTCATGCATTCTGAAGAAGGTAACCAATGTCACTGAACAACTTGTGTAGAAATTGTGAATGGTAATCTAAACTGCTGTGTTGACCTTCACAGAGAACAAAATAAAATATTATTTTTTTTAAAAAAGGAAACAAAGTAGATTGTGGGGCCAGGGAATACATCTCTAAATAAGTTACTGCTGAACTGGGGTCTGGATTTCTACCCTGCTCTAAACCCTTCCATGGTTCCCCAACACCCACAGGACAGAATCCAAGCACCTGAGCCTAGCATTCAAGGTCTTTTATGAATTTAAAATGCAGAGACTTCTTGTTGCTACCCAAGATCAGTTCTTTCCTTCTCCCTTAGTTGCAGAACTTCAACTTTTTTCGAGGCAGAAATGTGCCCACCTTTCAGATTGCTTTGTGCAGCCTTCCCTTAAGCTAGTGGCCAATAAGATGTAAGTGGAAGTTGTAGGGTAGAACTTCTAGGAAAGCTCCTTAAGAAGGGCACAGACAGCTGGCATGTTTCCTTTTGCTTTGTTCTCTCCCATCACCACCATCTCCTTCTTCCTGCCTGGAACGTAGACACAAAGAGTGGAGCTCCAGCAACCATTTTGGACCATGAGATAACTTTGGTGATGGAAGGCACATGCATAAGATGGTGGAGCAGAAAGTTAGAAGAAGCTGGTCCTGATGATATTATAGAATTCCCGTATCATTACCAGACTGCTAACCTCTAGACTTCTTTAATGTGAGCAAGAAATAAACATCCATCTTGTTTAAGCTACTGTTATTTCTGGGCTGTGTAACCAGGAGCTACGTAATCTTTAATCTTTAATCTCTCTCACTGTCCCATTTCCCTCACTCCTCACACATTCACATCTGCGAATACTCCAGCCACTCCAAACTGCTTCCTGTCCTCCCTCACCTCCCTGCCTTTGCACCTGTCAAGCCCTCTTCCTAGTAGGCCCTCCTTTCTGTCCTCTTTTCCAGCTGGAAATGCCTGGTTCCTCAAAACCCTGCTCAAATGCCACCTCGCTTTCCTTAATGCCAATGACCCTGCTCCAGCAGAAACATTTACTTCCATCTCTGAATGCCAGAACATTCTTTCAAACTTTTATTTGCACCTTTCACGTGAACTGAGCATTTAAATCAACAACTAAAAATAGAGACAGCATATATGAATACTTCTTTTTAAAAATTTCGAACAATACGGACCTTCCATTTCATACCTACCCTCAACTTTGCTGCTGTAAGCTTGTTTTCTATCCTTGTACACCTTTTTCTGGGCATGTATATGTGTGTGCCTCAAAAAGCAGCTTTGGATTGTTATTGCATTCTTTTTATTTATTCATTTTCTTGCATAAATAGGTCACACTCTATTTACTGTCCGATAACTGGCTTTTTTCACTCGACAATTTATCTTGGAGCTCTTTCCTTCTCACTCCACAGAACTCTCCCTCTTTTTTTTTTTTAACAGCTGCATAGAATTTCACGGGATAGATGCAGTCAGTTTATTACCCTATTCCCTACTAAGAACATTGAAGTGGCTCCCAGTTTTTATTTTAAATGCTGATCCAAAGAAATAAATAAGAAGGACTGGAAGTACCTAGGTGGTGGAAGTGCTTCTTTAGATTTTATGAACAGATTTTCATACACATCTCTCTCTCCCACTAGTTAAAATCCAGTGAACAGATCTGGATGTAGAAGCACAGACCATGGGCACTGTCTTCAGGCCTGGGTTCAAGTTCCAGTTCTAGCACCTCCTGTTTTTGTGGCCTTTGACAAAGTAGGTACCCTGAACCTCCATTTCCTCTTCTGTAAAATGGGCTTATAATATCTGCCTTTGAGGGTTGTTATGACAACATACGATGCCTGTTTAGTGCTCAGCATGGTGTAAACATTCAAAAAATGCTGCTACTTTTCTTATAAAGTTAAACATACCTCCACCCTCTGACCCAGAAACCCCACTCCTATGTATTTGCCCAAGACACATGAAAACTCAAAGCAGCTTTCTTCATGATCACTAAAAATTGAAAAATACTCACATATGCATCAACAGAAGATGAATAAACAAGCTGTGGAACATCCATACAATGAAACACTTACTCAGCAATAAAAAGGAGCCAACTATTGATACACTCAGTAGCAGGGGTGCTCCTCAAAATCATTGTATTGTGCCCAAGAAGCCAAACTCTAATGATATATACTGTATGATTCCATTCATACAAAGGTCTAGAACTGGAAATATTAACCTGTAGTGAAGAAAAACTGATCGGTGGTTGCCTGAGGGTAGGGGGCAGAGTGTGAAGGAGCACAGAGGAATTTTCTGGAAAACGTAAATCTTCTGTATCTTTTTAAAAATATAATTTATTTTATTTTTCACTGTTGTTGAGAATATACGCAGAAAAATGTACTCCTCAAGTTTCTACATGTACAATTCAGTGGCATTGATTACATTCTTTGAGGTTTGCAACCATTCTTGCCCCCTTTTCAGAGCTATATCACTTTTTTTTAGTTTGTATTTTTTTAAATTGTGGCGAATATATAGGTAACAAGACATTTGCCATTTCAACAGTTTTCACATGTACAGTTCAGTGACATTAACTGTGTTTATCATGTTGTGCAACCATCACCCCTTTCCACCCCCAAATTTCTGTATTTTAATTGGGGTGATGGTTGCACAGGTGTATACATTTGTGAAACTCATCCAACTTAAGATCTGTGCGTATTCCTACATGTAAATTATATCTCAAATAAAAATAAAAAGATGCTTGACATCATTAGTCATTAGTGAAATGCACATCAAAACCACAATGTGATAACTCCACTCCCACTAGGGTAGGCATAATTTAAAAAAACAGAAAATAACAAGTGTTGGCGAGGATGTAGGGTTCTAAAATGGTGTAGCCACTGCGGAAAACAGTCTGAGGTTTCCTCCAAAAAACCAAACCCGTTGCCGTGGAGCTGATTCCGAGTCAGCGACTCTATAGAACAGAGTAGAACTGCCCCATAGGGTTTCCAAGGAGTGGCTGGTGGATTAGAACTGCTGACATTTTGGTTAGCAGTCAAGCTGCTAACCACTGTACCACCAGGGCCCCAGAATTACCATATGACCCAGCGATTCCACATATAGGTAGATGTTATATATTGAATTATATTCCCTAAATACATGTGTTGTAAATCCTAACCTCCATACCTGTGGTTATAATCCCATTTGGGAATAGATTGTTTTTGTTATGTCAATGTGGCAGGATTAGTGTAGGGTGTATCTTGAGTCAATTTCTTTTGAGATATAAAAGAGATTAAACAAGGAAGCAGAGATGGGGGAAAAGAGATGCCACATGAAGACCACCAGGAGCAAAAGCTCAAAGAGACAGGGACCTTCCTCCAGAGCTGGCGGAGACAGAAAGCCTTCCCCTGGAGCTAGCACCCTGAATTTGGATTTCTAACCTCCTAACCTGTGAGAAAATAAATGTCTGTTTGTTAAAGCCACCCACTTGTGGTGTTTCTGTTACAGCACTACTAGATAACTAAGACAGTATATACCAAAAAGAATTGAAAACAGATGTTCAAACAAATACTTGAACATGAATGCTCATAACAGACCAATTCACAATAGTCAAAAGGTGGAAACAGCCCGAATATCTATCAACTGATGAATAGATAAACAAAATGTGCTATATCCATACAGTGGAATATTACTCAGCCAATAAAAAGAATGAAGTACTGATACATGCTACAACATGGATGAACCTGAAAACATTGTGCTAAGTGAAAGAAGCCAGGCACAAAAGGCCACATATTGTGCGATTCCATTTATATGAAATGTCCAGAATAGGCAAATCCAGAGAGGTAGAAAGTAGATTAGTGGTTGCCTAGGGATTGGGGGGAGGGAGGAATGAAGAGTACCTGCTTAATGGGTATGAGGTTTCTCTTTGGGGTGATGGAAATGTTTTGGAACTAGATAGAGATGATGGTTGCACAACACTGTAAATACTAAACACCACTGATTTTAAACTTTAAATGGTTAACTTTATATTGTGTGAATTTTATCATAATAAAATAATAAATACAATATTGTCACTAATATTGCTACCCTTGCTGCTTCCTTCTCTGTGTCTTCACCAACTGGCCAGCCTGGATGGAGGCCTGTTTGTTTGTTGAATGAGTGAATGAGGGAGGGAATAAATTACTGAATGATGTCTAGGGCAGCATCTGGGCTCATGGAATATCCCTCCCGGAATCCTTCACATCCAAGAGGCTCTTTGATTTTACAAACAAGGAGGCTGTGTTCACTCCATCAAAGGTCCTGATTGGTGCACTTTGGCTTGACAGACAGAGCCTTCCAGCAATCACATCTCTCCCAATACGTGGATCATCACTAGACAAAATTATCGAGCCCCTTCTGTGTGCCAGGTGCCAGGGAGACAGCAGGACGCAAGATAGGGAAAGATCCCTGCCCTGGAGGCTCCAAACAAATACATAACAAATATGTAGTTTGATGTCAGGCAGCGCTAAATTCAATGAAGAAAAATAAAAGGGGCTAAGGGGTTGGAGAAAGGTCTCTGGGTGGTGCAAATGGTTTGTACTCAACTACCAACCTCAGAGGTTGACGGTTCAAACCCATCCAGCAGCACCACAGAAGAAAGACCTGGCATTCTGCTTCCATAAAGATTACAGCAAAAAAGAAAAAAAAAAAACCTATGGGGCAATTCTACTCTAACACACGGGGTTGCCATAAGTTGGAATTGACTCAATGACATTTTTTTTTAAGGGACTGGCAAAAGCAAGGGTTGGGCTGCTGCTTTGTAACACATGGTCCTGGCAGGCCACTCTAAGCAGGAAGCATGGGCAGAGGTGTGATTAACGCAAGCTTGTCAGCCAGGTGGAGATATGTGAAAAGGGCATTTGCCAATGAAAACCAGCCAGTGCAAAGGCCCTGAGGTGGTTTCCCACTTACTAGAGTTCAAGGAACATAGATGAGGCTAGTGTGGGCTGGGAACAAGCAAATGATTGAGGGCTGGAGGAGATGAGAGAAAAGAAGTATTCAGTGCCAGGTCATTTAGGAAATGTAGGCTGTGGGGAGAACTTTGGCTTTTACTCCAAATAAGATGCAAACCATGAAAGGGTTGGGAGCAGAGGGACGTGAGTTGACTTAGGTGTTAACAGGTTCCCATGGCTATCGTGGCGAGAAGAGACTGTGGAGATGGGGTGTGAGGGCAAAGCAGGGAGACCAGCGGGGAGGCTACTGCAATAGTCCAAGCAAGCAATAAAGGCGGAAGCAGAGGCAGTGAGATGTGGTTAAATTCTGGTGATATTTTGAAAGTGGAGGCAACAGGAACAGCTGGAGAATTTGGAAGTCGGGGTATGAGAAAAAGACAGGAGTCAGTGATGACTCTGAGGTTTTGGGCCCAAGCCACTGAACTGGGAAATGTTCCAAGGTCTTTCACATCTTCAGGCCTTTGTGCACTCTGTTCTCCTTGCCTGGAATGCCCTCCCTGTTCCCTTTCCCACCGTCAGCCTTAGCTTCACCCCTGTTCCCATTAAGAGTGGGGCACAAATGTCACCATTTCTGGAAACTTCTCTATAAGTGACCCTGGCTCAGCGAGGTGTACCCTTCTCCATCCCCAAAACACTCTGCTTATTATCCTCCCTGGAATGGACCAACTGAGTCCATCTGCCAGCAATTCACACCTAATGGGGAGGGGCTGGGGCTTTAATCTGGCAGCAAATCTGTCACTAGGAAATTCCCTCATATTTCTTCATTCATTCAGCAAATATTTATTGAGCACCTACGGTGTGCCAGGCGCTCCAGTAGGCACTGGGGAGACAGCAGGGAACAAGACAGAGAAATCTCCACCCTCATGGAGCTCTGTAGGGGATAGAGATGGTAACTAAGAGGAAGTGAAAGATTTAGGGTGTCAAATGGTGATGGAGGAAAAAGGGGGATTCCATGTGCATTGGGAAGTGCAGTTATTAATAAGGTGGTCAAGGAAGGCTTCACTGAGGAGGTGACATTTGAGCAGTGACCTGAAAGAGGCAAGGAAGAGCCATATGGATATCAGGAAAAGATCATTCCAGGTGGAGGATACAGTAAGTGCAAAGTCCCCAAGGTAGGATTGTGCTTGGAATGTAGAAAGAACAGTGAGGAGGCAGGAGTAGCTGGAGCTGTTGGAGGGACCTGGTAGGGAAGACAGGTTGAGAAATGAGAGCAGAAAAGGAATAGGGGGTAGTCCTGCAGGGCCTTATGGGCCACAGTGAGGACTTCCCTTTGACTGTGAGGGACGTGGGAGCCACGAGGGGCTCTGAGCAGAGGAGGGGCGTGAGCTGACACAGGTTTCAGCAGGATCACCATAATAATAAGATCAATAATTGACATTTGTTGAGGACTTCCTATGAACCAGGTAATGTGCAGAATGCTTTGTGTAGATGATAGAAGACTCTCTGCCCATTTAGTTGTTTTTCAACAGTTTTATTGAGATATAATTCACTTTCCTTACTATTCACCCATTTAAAATGTACAATTAACTGGTTTTTAGTATATTCACAGTTACACATCCATTACCACAATCAATATTAGAACATTTTCATCATCCCAAAAGGAAACCCTTAGCAGTCCTCACTCAATGTCCCTAGGCCCCCAGCCCCTGTTAATCACCAATCTACTTTCTGTTTCTATGGATTTGCCTATTCTGAATATTTCATATAAGTAGAATCATACAATATTTGTCCTTTTGTGTCTGGCTTCTTTCATTTCACTTATGTGTTTGAGGTTCATCCATATTGTAGCATGTATCAGTACTTCATTCCTTTTCATGGCTGAGTAATATTCCATTGTATGGATAGATCACATTTTGTTTATTCATTCATCCATTGGATTGTTTCCACTTTGGGACTATTATGAATAATATTGCTATGAACATTTGTGTACAAGTTTTTGCACGTATGTATGTCTCCATTTCTTTTGGGTACTACCTCAGAGTGAAATTTCTGGGTCACATGGTAATTCTCAGGAGCCCTGGTGGCACAGTGGCTAAGCACTCAGCTGCTAACCAAAGGATCAGCAGTTTGAATCCACCAGCCGCTCTGCAGGAGAAAAATGTTGCAGTCTGATTCCATAAAGATTTACAGCCTAGGAAACTATGCTCTGTGGGTCTAGAAGTATTAGTTCCAAAGGAAGGAGTGCTCCCACCTGGAGACACATCACTGATTCCATTGAACTAGAATTTAAGAATGCCACCTGGCCACTTTGGGCTCCTCATGCCTCTGGATCAACAGGCAAAGAAGGAAGTTACCATACTGGCTGATGTGATTGATCCTGATTATGAAGGAGAAATCAGATTGATATTACATAATGGAGGTAAAGAAGAGTATGTCTGGAATGTGGGAGACCGCTTAGGGGCATCTCTTAGTAAGTACTACCATGCCCTGTGGTTAAAGTCAGTGGAAAACTACAGCAACCCAATTCTGACATACTAATGGCTCAGATCGTTCAGGAATGAAGGTTTGGGTCACCCTGCCAGGCAAAGAACCACAACCAGCTGAGGTGCTTGCTGAAGGCAAAGGGAATACGGAATAGGTGGTGGAAGAAAGTAGTTCTGAATACCAGTTACCACCACGTGACCAGTTGCAGAAATGAGGACGGTAATTGTTATCAGTATTTTTCCCTGTGTTATTATATGTGTATGTGTGCACATATATATATATATATATATATATATATATATATATATATATATACATATATATGTATACACACACACACCACTTTTGATGAAGGACAGAACAACTAGAAAGAAACTCAGCAAAGATACGGAAGATCTAAATACCACAATCATGCAACTTGACCTCACAGATGGATGCAGAACACTCCACTCAACAGCAGCACAGTGCACATTCTTCTCCAATGCACACGAATCATTCTCTAGAATAGACATATTTTAGGCCACAAAGCAAGACTCAATAAATTCAAAAATTCAAGATACAAAGCATCTTCTCAGATCACAATGCTATAAAATTAGAAATCAATAACAAGAAGAACAAGGGGAAAAAATCAAATACATGGAAACCAAATAACACCTTGCTTAAGAATCACTGAATAATAGAAGAAATTAAAAATGAAATTAAAAAATTCCTAGAATCAAATGAAAATGAAAACACAACATACCAAAGCCTTTGGGACACATCAAAAGCAGTGCTCAGAGGTCAATTTATGGTAGTAAAAAGAAGAAAGGGCCAAAATCAATACCTTAACCCTACAACTTGAACAAATAGAAACAGAGCAGCAAAAGAAGCCAACAGACATCAGAAGGAAGGAAATAATAAAGATTAGAGGAGAAATAAATGAATCAGAAAACAGAAAAACAATCAAAAGAATCAACAAAACTAGAAGTTGGTTCTCTGGAAAGATTAATAAAATCAACAAACCACTGGCCAAATTGACAAAAGAAAAGGAGAAGATGCAAATAACCCAAATAAGAAATGAGATGAGTGACATTACAACAGAACCAACTCTAATAAAAAGGATCATAACAGAATATTCTGAAAAATTATACTCCAACAAATTTGAAAACCTAAAAGAAAAGGACAAATTTCTAGAAACACACCACCTATCCAAACTAACACAAACTGAGGTAGAAAACCTGAACAGACCCATAAGAAAAGAAGAAATTGGAGAGGTAATTAAAAAAGAAAACCTCCCAACAACAAACAAAGTCCTGACCCAGACAGCTTCACTGGAGAATTCTACCAAACATTCAGAGAATTGATACCAATACTGTTCAAACTATTACAGAACAAAGAAAAGGAATGAATACTCACAAATTCATTCCATGAAGGCTGCATAACCCTGACACCAAAAGACACCACTAAAAAAAAAAATTATAGATGAATATCCCTCATGAATATAGATGCAAAAGTTCTCAATAAAATTCTAGCCAAATGAATTCAACAGCATATCAAAAAAATAATACATCATGAACCAAGTTGGATTCATACCAAGTATGCAAGGATGGTTCAACACTAGAAAATGAATCAGCATAATCCACTGCATAAATAAAACAAAAGAATCACATGATGGTCTCATTCAACACAGAAAAGGCATTTGATAAAGTCCAACACCCAGTCTTGATAAAAACTCTCAGCAGAATAGGAATAGAGGGGAAATTCCTCAACATAATTAAGGGTATATATAGAAAAGCAACAGCCAACATTATTCCCAATGGAGAGCGACTGAAAGCGTTTCCCTTGAGAATGGGAACCAGACAAGGATGCCCTTTATCCAATTTTGTACTGGATGTCCTAGCTGGAGCAGTGAGGCAAGAAAGGGAAATAAAGTGCATACAAATTGGTAAGGAAGAAGTAAAACTATCTCTATTCGCAAATTATATGATTATATACATAGAAAATCCCAAGGACTCCACAAGAAAGCTACTAGAACTAATAGAAGACTTTAATAAAGTGGCAGAGTACAAGATCAACATACAAAAATCAGTTGGATTCCTCTACACCAACAAAGAGAACTCCAAAAGGGAAATCAGAAAAACAATACAATTTACAAAAGCCCTCAAAAAGATAAAACACTTAGGAATAAATCTAACTAGAGACATAAAAGTCTTGTATAAAGAAACTACAAAACACTACTGAAAGGAACCAAAAGAGACCTAGATAAATGGAAAAACATACCATGCGGTATATACACACAATGGAAGACTATGAAACAATAAAGAATAATGGTGAATCTGCATAACAGCTCACAACATGGATGAATCTGGAGGACATTATGCTGACTGAAATAAATCAATCACAAAAGGACAAATACTGTATGAGACCACTATTACAAATAGTCAAGAAAAGGCTTACACACAGAAAAACACATTTTTTGATGGTTACCAGGGATTGAACTACCACGAGTCTGTCAGTTTGTTGTACTGTGGTGGCTTGCATGTTGCTGTGATACTGGAAGCTTTGCCACCAGTATTTCAAATACCAGCAGGATCACCCTTGGTGGACAGGTTTCAGTGGAGCTTCCAGACTAAGACAGACTAGGAAGAAGGAACTGGCAGTCTATTTCTGAAAAAATTGGCCAGTGAAAACCTTATGAATAGCAGTGGAACATTGTCTGATATAGTGCCTGAAAATGAGGCCCTCAGGTTGGAAGGCACTCAAAAGACAACTAGGGAAGAGCTGCCTCCTCAAAGTAGAGTAGACCTTCATGATGTGGTTGGAGTTAAGCTTTCAGGACCTTCATTTGCTGAGGTGGCATGACTCAAAATGAGGAGAAACAGCTGCAAATATCCATTAATAATGGGAATGTGTAATGTATGAAGTATGAATCTAGGAAAATTGGAAGACATCAAAAATGAAATGGAATGCATAAAGATCAATATCCTAGGCCCTTGTGAGCTGAAATGCACCAGGATTGGCCATTTGGAATCAGACAATCATATGGTCTACTATGCTGGGAATGATGAATTGAAGAGGAATGGCATTGTATTCATCATCAAAAAGAACATTTCGAGATCTATCCCAAAGTACAATGCTGTCAGTGATAGGATAATATCCATACGCCTACAAGGAAGACCAGTTAATATGACTCTTATTCAAATTTACCCACAAACCGCTATGGCCAAAGATGAAGAAACTGAAGATTTTTACCAACTTCTGCAGTCTGAAATTGATCAAACATGCAATCAAGACACATTGATATTTACTGGTGAGTGGAATTCCAAAGTTCGAAACAAAGAAGAAGGATCAGTAGCTGGAAAATACAGCCTTAGTGACAGAAACAACACTGGAGATGGCATAATAGAATTTTGCAAGACCAACGACTTCTTCATTGCAAATACCTTTTTTCAACAATATAAACAGCGACTATACACGTGGACCTTGCCAGATGGAATACACAGGAATCAAATCGACTATACCTGTGGAAAGAGACGATGGAAAAGCTCAATATCATCAGTCAGAGCAAGGCCAGGGGTCGACTGCAGAACAGACCATCAATTGCTCATATGCCAAAGAAAATTAGAGCAAGTCCATGAGAGCCAAAATACGACCTTGAGTATATCCCACCTGAATTTAGAAACCATCTGAAGAATAGGTTTGATGCATTGAACGCTAATGACCAAAGAAAGACGAATTGTGGGATGACATCAAGGACATCAGAGGTCACTAAAAAGACAGGAAAGAAAGAAAGGACCAAAATGGACGTCAGAAGAGACTCTGAAACTTGCTCTTGAACATAGACTAGCTAAAACAAAAGGAAGAAATGACGAAGTAAAAGAGCTGAACAGGTTTCAAAGGGCAACTCAAGAATACAAAGTAAAGTATTATAATGAAATGTTTACAGACCTGGAGTTAGAAAATCAAAAGGGTAGAATACGCTCCGCATTTCTGAAGCTGAAAGAAATGAAGAAAAAAATTCAAGCCTTGAGTTGCGATACTGAAAGATTCAACAGGTAAAATATTGAATGATGCAGGAAGCATCAAAAGAATATGGAAGGAATACACAGAGTCACTGTACCAAAAAGAATTGGTCGACATTCAACCATTTCAGGAGGTACCATATGATCGAGAACCAATGGTACTGAAGGAAGAAGTCCAAACTGCACTTCAGTCATTGTTGAAAAACAAGGCTACAGGAATTGGTGGAATACAAACTGAGATGTTTCAACAAATGGATGCAGCACTGGAGGTGCTCACTCATCTATGCCAACAAATTTGGAGGACAGCTGCCTGGCCACCTGACTAGAAAAGATCCATATTTGTGTCCATTCCAAAGAAAGGTGATCCAACAGAATGCAGAAATTATCAAACAATACCATTAATATCACACACAAGTAAAATTATGCTGAACATCATTCAAAAGCGGCTGCAGTAGAACATCTATGAGCAACTGCCAGAAATTCAACCCAGATTAAGAAGAGGACGTGGAACAAGGGATATCAATGCTGATGTTATCATAGATGGATCATAGCTGAATGCAGAGAATACCAGAAAGATGTTTACCTATGTTTTATTGACTATGCAAAGGCATTCGACTCTGTGGATCATAACAAATTATGAACAACATTGCAAAGAATGGGAATCCCAAAACACTTAATTGTGCTCATGAGGAAACTGTACATAGATCAAGAGGCAGTTGTTCAAACAGAACAAGCCAATACTGCATGGTTTAAAGTCAGGAAAGGTGTGCATCAGGATTGTATCCTTTCACCATACTTACTCAATTTGTATGCTGAACAAATAATCCAAGAAGCTGGACTATATGAAGAAGAATGTGGCATTAGGATTGGAGGAAGACTCATTAACAACCTGCAATATGCAGATGACACAACTTTGCTTGCTCAAAGTGAAGAGAACTTGAAGCACTTACTGATGAAGATCAAAGACCACAGCCTTCAGTATGGACTGCACTTCAATATAAAGAAAACAAAAATTCTCACAACTAGACTAGTAAGCAACATCATGATAAACAGAGAAAATATTGAAGTTGTAAAGGACTTCATTTTACCTGGATCCACAATCAATGCCCATGGAAGCAGCAGTCAAGAAATCAAACGATGTATTACATTGGGCAAATCTGCTGCAAAAGACCTCTTTAAAGTGTTAAAAAGCAAAGATATCCCTTTGAGGACTAAGGTTCGCCTAACTCAAGCCATGGTGTTTTCATTCACCTCATACGCATGTGAAAGCTGAACAATGAATGAGGAAGACCGAAGAAAAACTGACACCTTTGAATTATGGTGTTGGGGAAGAACACTGAATACATTGTGGACTGCCTGAAGAACAAACAAATCTGTCTTGGAAGAAGTACAGCCGGAATACTCCTTGGAAGCAAGCAAGAGACCAGCTCCTGAAGAAGGACATCATGCTTGGTGAATTAGAGGGTCAGCGAAAAAGAGGAAAACCCTCAAGGAGATGGACTGACACAGTGGCTTCAAGGATGGGCTGAAGCATAATATCGATTGTGAGGATGGCAGAGGTTTGGGCAGTGTTTTGTTCTGTTGTACGTGGGGTCGCTATGAGTTGAAACTGACTCCATGGCACCTAACAACAACAACAGGGATGGAAGGGGGAGGGAAGGAAAATCACTAACTAGGGAGAAGACACATGTTGACTTCGGTGAAGGGAAAGGCAGTACACGACATGAGGGAAGTCAGCACAACATAACCAAGGCAAGGGAAGAACTGAGAGGTACACGGGGATAAAAAGCAACAAAGGAAAATGCTATAACATACACAATCCTGCAACAACAATAAAAACAAGCAACAATTTATGAATGGATATGTATGCTAAACAGGTGTGGGAGGGCATACAGGAGTGCACCCACTTGCATATATAGGTTTGGCTATAGATATTTCTACATATATATTTGTATGTGCTGCATGTATATTCATATATATAATAGAGCACACAGGGGGCACGGTCATGGAAACAACCAAGACATAACCAAACACCTCAAGGGACTGAATTACTTGGCTTGAAGGCTAAGGATCATAGTCTCCGGGGACATCTAGGTCAATTGGCATAACATAGTTCATAAAGAAAACTTCTACATCCTATTTTGATGAGTAGTGTCTGGGGTCTTAACAGCTTGAGAGTGGCCATCTAAGATACAACTATTGGTCTCCTTCCTTCCGGAGCAAAGAAGAGTGAAGAAAACTAGAGACTCAAGGAAACAATCGCACCACAGGAACCGCAGCTTCCACCAGCCTGAGACCAGAAGAATTACATGGTGCCCAGCTACCACTACCTACCATGCTAACCAGGATCCTAATAGAAGGTCCTGGGGAAAAAAATGTAGAACAAAATTCAAATTCATAAAAAGATCAGAGTTATTGTTCTGAAAGAGACTGGAGGAACTCACAAGACTATAGCCCTTGGACACCTTTCTAACTTAAAACTGAAGCCATTCCCTCAGATCAGCTTTCAGCCAAATAATAGACAGGCCTGTTCTAACATACTTGAGAAAAGTGCTCCTTAGAGCAACCATCTATATGAGACCAAAAGGACATCTGCCCAGAAGCAAAGATGAGAAGGTAAGAAGGTTCAGGAAAACCGGACAAACGGAAATGGGGAACTCCAAGTGGTAATGGGGAGAGTGCTAACACATTGCAGGGAGTGCGACCTATGTCGTGGAACAACTTGTGTATAAACTACTGAATGGGAAACTAATTTAGGTAAACTTTCACCTAAACCACATCAGCACTAAAATATCCAGGCATCGAGGTCTCGGCCCTTGCTACTATCATCTAAACCAAAAAACCAAACCCGTTGCCCGCCGAGTTGATTCCGACCCATGGCGACCCTACAAGACAGAGTAGAACTGTCCCATAGGGTTTCCAAGGAGCGGCTGCGGATTCCAAGTGACAACCTTTTCGCTAGCAACCTGAGCTCTTAACCACTGCGCCACCAAGGCTACACTATCATCTAAGCGCTGCCTAACCCCCGCCCCAGCTAAACTCTGCCTAATCCACCCCCGCTGCTCGACACTTTCTTGCCGCCTGGACGAACCCGAACTACATTTCCCACAAATCCCAGTGTGGGACTACATCTCCCATAAGCCCCATGCGTCTCTCTCCCCCCCCCCCCCCCCCGCCCAGGTTATTTGCCCTTCAGCTAGGGAAGTAGCTGGTTGCGTCTTTCCTCACCTCCCCACTTAACTTCACCTGCATAATAGTCCACCCCAAAGCCAAAGTCCTGGCATCTTCTCCTTCCAGCAACCCCTACGAGCAACTTGCCTCAGTTTGTCCAATAAGACCCCCGAGAGGCGTCCGTCACCCTTTGCCCCCCGCCCCGCGCCCCCGATGTGCAGGGCTGTGGACTGCGGGGCTTGTAAACTGCCAGCCCTGTGCGCGCCAGGATCACGGCTGCGCGTTGGGTGCAAAGCCTGGGGCGGGAGTGAGCCGTGCGGGGGGAGGGGGGGCGTATGGGGCGCCCACACGGTGCGTTGCAGAGGCTGCGTCTAGGGTGCGCAGCTCGGCCCAGCCTCACCCAGCGCGGGACGCATCGCAGGTGCCCAAGGACCATGGCGACGTCCTCGCCAAGGGTGGGAGTCCGTGCTTCTGGGTGTGTCTGCAGCTCGGGGTGCTGTGGGATGGGATGTGGCCCCGAGAAGGCGGCGGCTTGGCACGTGATGTGTGTGTCCTTGTCTGTTGTGTCTGTGTCCGTGACAGACGGGTTCCAGGCCCAGCGCTGCCACTTTCGGCTGCGTGTCCTTGGGCAGGGACCTCAATTTCCTCGTCTGTACAATGGGCACGATATTAGTACCTGCCACCTAGGGCTGTTGTGAGGATGGAAAGGTAATATCTGTAAACTGCTGAGAACGATACCGGGCCCATAGTAACTGCTTATAAGAATAAATAAATTAATTAAAAATATGATTATGTATCTTTTGTATGAGATGGATGCCTACGGTTGTGTAGTGTGTCTGTGTAAGCTCCTAGGAAATGTGGGTATTTGTGATGTGTGTAACTGTAGCTTTGTATGTGTAGTGCATGTCAGAGTCTTTGTGTGTGTTATGTGTGTCTTTGTGTATTACTGTAAGTGCTGTGTGACTATGGTTGGGTAATGAATCTTTGTAACTGTGTGAAATGTGTGTACATTTGTGAAGTGTATGTGTCAATGTGTGTTTAGGTGTGGAGTGTGTGTATCTTTGTGTATCTATGTATTTGGCGTGTGTGCCTGTGTCTATGGATATTTGTACATGATGCATGTCTGTGTGTGATGTCTTTATGTCACTTGTGTTCACTGTTTGTGTAGCTTTACCTGTGTGTGATTCTTTGTGTGTTATGTGTGATTCTGTATCCGTGTAGTAGTTGTGTATGCCCATGTGTATCTGTGGATGTGATGTGTGCCTGTGTGTATTCATGTGAGTGATGTGTGTCTCTTTTATGTGACCTGTCTATGTACATGTATGCACTGGACGTGTTTGTGTGTCTTTGTGTAGATGATGTGTGTGTCCATGTATGTGGTGTTTGTGTATTCATGTATGTGAAATGTCTGTGTTAGTGAACATGATGTGTGTCTACATGTCTCAGTACGAGTGAAGCTGAGTGTATCTGTGTGATGTGTCTCTGTGTATTCATGTACGTGATATGTGTGTCTGTCAGTGTGCATAATGTGTGTCTCCGTGTCTCAGTACAAGTGATGCTGCGTGTATCTGCATGATGTGTGTGTCTGTGTATGTGATGCTATGTTTGTGGGTGTTCTTTGTTGTCCATTTGGAATGTCTGTGTCCGTGCGCCTTGGCATGTCACTGTGGTGTACGCGTGGATCTGTGGGGTGTGTGTCTGTGGACGTGGGTCTTTACCTTTGTCTGTAGCGTGTGTGGGGCTTTGTGATGCCTGGAGTTCCTGCGTGGCCGGGTCCATCTGTGCCGAGGGCCGGCCTTCCTGTACGTTCCCATTGCGACCGTCTCTGCATCTTTGTGTGTGACGTGTACGTGTCCCCGTCTGCCTATGACTGTCCACCTTTGTATGTGATGTGCCTGTCTGTGAAGGTCTCTGCGACGCATGTCGGCTGTGTGTGGGCTGCGTGTGCCGGCGTGACAGCTGCATCTTAGCGTGTGGCACACGTGTTCAAGCTGGTGGCATGTCACCGCGATGTCAGGGTCAGGCACGGTGGGCCCCGCGCCCCCCTAGAGGTCTGCTGGTTCCTGTCTGTCCCTCCCCCTCCCCTCCTCCCCTCCCTCCTGGCAGCCAATGCTACCCAGGAGCCAGTTGCCATGACGACGCTCCATCCTCACTCCTCCCACCCTCCCTCTGACAGGCTCTCCGCTCCCCCAATCCCGGCTGCCCCCGGGGGCGGGGCCCTCATTCTCTCCCCCCCCTTCCTACCCTCGCCCCCCCACCCCAGCAACCCCGGCTCCCCAGCTCCTCTCCTCTGTCCGCCTCTCCGTCCCTTCATCTGTCTGTCCCTTCAGAGAGGGGGAGGGGGGTACCTGAGCCAGTAATCAGCCCCTCCCTCCCCCTGTCCTGCGTCTCCTGCCCCTCTCCTGGGCCGGGGGGAGGCCAGGGTCGCGCGGGTCCCCATGGCTGGGGGCTGAGGGCCCGCCCCCCCCTCCTCCCCAGCCGCCACCTCCTCCACCTCCCTTGCATCCTCGCCAAGATGCCTGCCCCAGGCGCCTTCATCCTCCTCGCGGCCGTTTCTGCCTCCGGCTGCCTGGCGTCCCCGGCCCACCCCGGTGAGTCTGTCGGGCCATCTGTCTGTCCGGCGGCCCCCTCCCCCATCGCGGCCCGCCCGGGGGGGTCTGTGTACTGGGCTAGGGCTCCGTCACCTGTTTGTGCGTCTTCCCGCAACCGTGCGGGGCCTGGGGAGCCGCGGGGACGGGCCGCTGTCAGCGGGGCCTGTGGGAGGGAGACTGGGGGGCGGCGAGGAGGGGGTGCACTAAGGCAACGTGTGTGCACACGCTTGTGTATGCAGGTGTGTGCAGGAGCCGGGGACGCGCAGGCCTTTGGCAGGACTGAGGGCAGAAGGAGGAGCAGTATTTCCAAGGGGGAACATAGCACAGGAGACTGGCTCTGGATTTGGGGGAGACCTAGGTTTTGCGGAGTCCCCTTCTCAGGGGCTTGGGCTGATGGTAGAGGACATGTGTGTGGTCCAGGAATCCCGAAAAGAGACAGGTCTCCACCTCCCCAGCTGCTGAGTCCCAGCAAAGGGCAAGGATCTCCTCCCAGCCTGCAGTTGTGGGCTCATCATTTTCCTCAAACGGGGTAATGAGGCTGCCCGTCGGAGCACATTCTAAATTCTGAGAGCTCCAGAGGCCGCTATTATTCTCCCTTCTCTCAATCCTAACCGGAATTTATTTAAGCCTAAATTGGGGGGACGATGAGGGTCCCAGCTTAGGGCAAAGAAGGAGGGACCCCACCCCCAACACAACCACCTGGGAAGACCCCAAACTACAACTCCCAAGATGCCTCGGGCCATCCGGCTCCTCTACCAAGAGGCCCCTGGTTGCAGAGCATTATGGGAGTTGTAGTCCAAGGCTGGCCGCGTGAGACTGTCCTGGAGTCCGGGAGCCAGGGGCTTAAAGCCGGGACCCCAGCCCAGCCCTGTGCCCACAGATGGATTCGCCCTGGGCCGGGCCCCTCTGGCTCCTCCGTACGCTGTGGTACTCATTTCCTGCTCTGGCCTGCTGGCCTTCATCTTCCTCCTCCTCACCTGTCTGTGCTGCAAACGGGGCGATGTCGGCTTCAAGGTGAGGTGCATTGGGGGATGGGAGTGGGGGTTAAAGGTGAGGAGAAAGACCCCAGCAAGGCCCTTTCCCCTAACCCAGGTGACAAGTGTGGGGAGGGGGTAGGAAGTCCGAGAGTTGGCGGCACCCTAGTTCCTGAAGTTAGGGCAACATCCCGAGCCTTGGATGGAAATTGGGCCGGGACTGGGGGACAGTTATGAGGACAGTGGGGAGAGGCACTTCAGAGAAGGATGATGGCGTGTCTCTCAGCCCTGTGTTCTCCCACCCTCCACCCCTCCCGGCTCCAGGAATTTGAGAACCCTGAAGGGGAGGACTGCTCCGGGGAGTACACTCCTCCGGCTGAGGAGACCTCCTCCTCACAGTCTCTGCCTGACGTCTACATTCTCCCGCTGGCTGAGGTCTCCCTGCCCATGCCTGCCCCACAGCCTTCACATTCAGGTACCGCCCCAACCCGGACCAGGATCCCACGGTCCTACGGGGCAGGGTGGCGGGCCCTCAGAATCTTCCCTCAGCGGTCAGGCAGCTGGGAGCCAGGACAGCCAAAAGGGAGGCAAAGATCATCTTGCGGGAACCAACCAGTTGGCTTACAGCAGATTCTAACTCCTGGAGCCCCCATGTGTGTCAGAGAACTGTGCTCCATAGGGTTTGCAATGGCTGATTTTTTGGAAGTAGATCGTCAGGACTTTCTTCTGAGGCAACTCTGGGTGGACCCAAACTTACAACCTTTCCGTTAGCAGCCAAGTGCTTAACCATTTGCACCACCCGGGGACTATCTTGGCGCAGGGGAGACATTGCTTAATGCAAAGCTAGATTTAGGGACCCTTGCCGAGCAACCAATGGTGAGGTCAGCCTAGATCTCAATCTTCCGGCAGCCAATGGGAGGCTGAAATCACGTCATAGGATCTTGGGACGCCAAAGGGAAGGACAAATTGGATCCTGGGATCTTGTGGGCAGCCAATGAGGGAGGCGGAAATCAGGCGTCGCAATGTTGGGGGACAGCCAATGAGATTCCAGATTCCATTCAGTCTCCACTCTGGGGGGTGTGGTGTTGGTGGCACTTGGCAGGGGAGAGAGGCTCAGGGGCCTCCCCTTTTCGCCCCCCCCCCCCCCGCCAGACATGACCACCCCCCTGGGCCTTAGCCGCCAGCATCTCAGTTACCTACAAGAGATTGGGAGCGGCTGGTTTGGGAAGGTGAGTGGGGCTAGGGGTGGGGCGAGGGGGTCCCTACAATCTGGGACGGTGCTCCTGTTCTGTGTCCATCCCCTCTGCTGTCACCACTTCTCATCTGCCCCTCCACTCCTCCCCTTGCCTTCCTCCGCCCACCCATCCCCTGCACCTCTGTCCACCTCTCACCCACTCCCGCCGGCCCCCCCTCCTCACATCTGTCGGTCAGCGCCACCCTCCTCACTCCATCGACCACTTCGCCTCGCCACCCGGCTCTTCACGCGTCCGTCTGTCCACCCTTCCATCCGTCCCTGCGTCCATCGGACTCTGGGCCCGTGAGTCTCTCCCCCCACGTCCTGTGGGGGGCGAGGGTGGTGGGATAGGAACCGGGAGGCTGGAAAGGAGGTGCAAGTTGGGAAGTGTGCGATGGGGTGAAGCTGGTACCGGGGAATGGGGCTGGATAAAGGGCGCGGAGTGATTCCTGCGTCCCCCTCGACCAGGTGATTCTGGGGGAGATTTTCTCCGATTACACCCCAGCCCAGGTGGTGGTGAAGGAGCTCCGAGCCAGCGCGGGGCCCCTGGAGCAGCGCAAGTTCATCTCGGAAGCCCAGCCCTACAGGTAGGTACCGGGATTTCAGGCGGAGTCTGGCTCTCGAGGCCAAACATCCGGGTTTGCGCCGCCTAGAGGTGGCTTTTGGGAGTGGAGGGAGCATAGCGTGGGGTCAAAGCTAGGTTCGAATTCTGACTCCACCTCTTCCTGACTCTGCCACTAGAGGAAGAGAATTTCCTTCTCTGAGTGTGGGGTTCTCTCTCCGGACAGAGCCAGGGATCCCAAGTGAGAGGCAGCAGGGTAGGGGAGAGAGCATGGAAACTGAGCCCTCGACTTCACTCTGAACCTCAGTATTTTCATCGGGACACTGAGTCCAGGGAACCTGAGTGTCCTCATGTAGAAGCAGCTGAAAGGATGTGGGATTAACCAAAACCAGTAAAAAAAAGTCGCTGTCCAATTGATTGCAACTCACGGCGACCCCACGTGTGTCAGAGTAGAACTGTGCTAGGTAGAATTTTCGATGGCTGAGTTTTCAGAAGTAGATCCCCAGGCCTTCCTTCTGAGGCACCTCTGGGTGGACTCAAACCTCCATCCTTTCAATTAGCAGCAGAGTGCGTTAACCGATTACTCTGTGTTAAGTGCTGGGTACATGTTGGTGGTTCCCTTCCTTAGGACCCTGCTTGTGGGTGAGGACAGGTAGAAATGGAATTACAGATCAGGGCCTCGAGCTGGCACCCAAGATGACCGCTGAGGAGCTTTGTCCTCCCCTCCCCTGCTGGTCTGGGAGGGCAGGACCCTGACCCTTCCCTCCTCTGACTCCCCTCCACTCTAAGAGCTCCCAGGATGAGAAGGAGATAAACATTTGCTGGATAAATGCCTTGTGAGGTAGTGAGCTCCCTGACATGGAAAGAGTGTGTACACAGAGACCTTTTATCAAAACAGTTGTGACTTCCAGAGTCACAAACATTGGACCTTAGCATTCTCTTGCTCCATGTCCTTGCTGTTCCCTCCGCCTAAAATATCACTCCCTGCTTGCCCACCCCCAGCTTCAAATTGGGGCTCCTTTCCCTCCTTCAGGCATCAGCTCAGAGAAGCCTTCTCTGACTCCCCCTTCTAGGAGGTCTGAGACGCTCCATCATGTCATCTTCTGTGATTTCTTCCTAACACCTGTTTGTCATTCTTTTACCTGTTTACTTACTTACTACCTGTCTCTCCCTAGACCTGTGGTGGTAGCCACTAGCCACAGATGGCTATTGAAATCTAAGTTAAATAAAATGAAATAAAATTAAGATTCATTTCCTCAGTTGCACACACATTTCAAGTGCTCCATAGCCACCTGTGGCCCATGTTGGACATTGCAGATCTAGGACATTTCCACCCTCATAGAAAGTTCTATTGGACAGCTCACATCTTGACTAGCAACTCAGGGTCCGTCTTGTTGCCCGAGTACAAGGGTCATTGGCCCTCTGTAAATGTTTGCTGAGTGAGCCACAGACCTGAGGTCAAATTCCAGCTCTGCTGCATAACCCTGGGCAAGTCACTTCACTTTTCTGAGCCTCCTGGATCAAGCAAGAAGCATCATCCTGCCCAGCAGGGCTGTGGGGAGGATTGGATAGTGAAGTGGCCTGCCTTGGCTCTGACAAGTAGGTGTGCAGTGAATACAAGCTTCCTTCTACTTCTGCCACCCTAACTCTCCTATGTTGGAAGCGCCATTTTTATGGCCCCAATGTGTGCGGTGGTTAAGCACTCGGCTGCTAACTGTAAGGTCAGCAGTTTGAACCCGCCAGCTGCTCCATGGGAGAAAAAACCTGGCAATCTGCTTCCATAAGGATTACAGCCTTAGAAACCCTATGGGGCAGTTCTACTCTGTCCTGTAGGGTTGTTATGTGTTGAAATCAACTTAACAGCAATGGGTTCGGTTTTTCGGTAAACAAGTTCACAGGGTCAGCAGCAGTAGACAGTTGGGCTGAGGTGGAACCCCATTTACTGGGCACCTGGGCTAGGTGCTGGGCTGCAAGTATGGGATGTTTTCATCCTCCCTACAGACCCCAGGCGTTGCCATTAAGCCCATTAAAAACAAAACACAAACTTGTTGCTATGGAGTCAATTCCAACTCATGGCGACCCCATGTGTGTCAGAGTAGAACTATGCTCCATAGGGTTTTCTTGGCTGGAATCTTTGCAGGAGCCCCGGTGGCGCAAAGGTTAAGCCCTCGGCTGCTAACTGAAAGGTTGGCAGTACAAACCCACTCAACAGCTCCACAGGAGAAAGATCTGGTGATCTGCTTTCACGAAGATTACAGCCTAGAAAATCCTATGGGGCAGTTCTACTCTGTCACTTGAGGTCTCTATGAGTTGGAACCAACTCCATGGTGCAAGACAACACCATTCTTTATGGAAGCAGATCACCAGGCCTTTCTTCTGCAGCATGGCTGGGTAGGTTCGAACTGCCAACCTTTAGGTTAGTAATCAAGTGCAAACCATTTGTGCCAGCCAGAGACCTCACTGAGCACCTACTGGTCCAGGCACTGGGGACACAGCCGTGAACAAAATGCCCCAAATCCTTGACCTAGGGGACTCATCATCTAGTAGAGGGGAGACACAATAAATAAATGAAGAAATACAAAAAGGAAGTATCAGAGAATGACTAGAGATGTAATGACAATAACACAGTATGTGATGGGGGGGCGGGGCTGCTTTAGGCAGGATGGTCGAGGTGGCTGGGTTGACTAGAAGGAAACAGTCATACAAAACATCGTGGGAACAGTGTTCAAAGCAGGGGAAACAAAAGGTGCAAAGGTTGTGGGGCAGGAATAAGCTCACTGGGAGCGAGCAGCCCAGGAAATGCAGTTATAATGCAGGTGATGATAAAATAAAGTCAAAGGAAATACAATGCTAACATTAAAGCAACAGCAATAGCTAGGACCCATTGGGCTCTCGCTTTGTGATGTCATGGCATTTCTGATCTCATCAAATTCCTCCCCACAACTGTAGGAGGGGAATTACTATTATTGTTCCATTTTACAGATGAGGAAAACTGAGGCAGGGAGAAGTGAAGTGCCTTCTCTGAGTTCACACTCCTGGGAAAGGTGGAGTCAGGATTCAAACTTCCCTCCACTCCTCCCCTGAGCCTGACTCTTACCCACAGCATGAGCATAAAGGAGGCGTGCCCGCCCCAGTACTGGGGGGCAGTGAAAGTTTCTTGGGGAGATGATGTCGAAGCTGAGGCCTGAGGGCTGAGGAGAACTTTGATGAGGGGAAAGGAACTGGAAGTGCCAAGGTCTGGAGCCTAAGTGGGCACCTGGTGTGTTTACGGAAATGTCTAGGGGGTGCAGCAGGGCCAACCGGAGGGGAAGGTGCAGCCAGGGGGCTGGGGCTTTCTGCCAGGGGTGCTGGGGAGCCACGGAGGGCTGTGAGCAGGCACGCGGCAGGTTAGGGACAGACTGAAGGGAAGAGACCGGAGGCAGGGAGGCTAGGAGGAGACTGAGAAGAGTTCAGTCAGTGCCAGAGGGTCAGGCTTGAACCAAGGCTGAGGACAGAGAAGAGTCGGGGCAGGAAGGAGGCTGGGGGCTTAGGAGGAAGGAAGGGCAAGGAGGTACCTGGGGGTCCAGCCTGGGGACTGGAGGGTGGTGGGGTGGTCCTGAGGTGGGGACCTGAGGAAAGAGTGGGGTGGGGGTGGAGACTGAGGTGAGGAAACCAAGACCCAAAGAGGGTAAAGCAACAGTGTGGTTTTGCTAGGAGGTTGGGATAGGAGCCGAGGCTGGGCTGCACGGGGTGGAAAGGGGCTGCTTCCCTGACACAGCCCTCCTCCTCCCCAGAAGCCTGCAGCACCCCAATATCCTCCAGTGCCTGGGCCTGTGTGTGGAGACACTGCCCTTTCTGCTGATCATGGAGTTCTGTCAGCTGGTGAGGGATGGGGGGCGGGCAGGGGGCTAGGGGCGGGCGGGATGTGGGGGGAGGGGGGGCTGGATGGAGCTGTCATAGGGGCCAGCCAAGGGTCCCAGGGCTCTATGGAGGAATACTTGGAAGTAACATCATTTTTGTCATCGTTCTCATCCTGACAACTGCGTGACATCCACTAACATTTATTGAGTCCTTACTGTATGCATACATGTCACTAAAGGTGGTATTCCCTGAACAAGTCTGTGCTGTAGGTTCTCTAACTAGCGGGGTAAGCTGAGGCTCTAAGGGGCTGCCCACCCTGGCCTCAGATTGCCTGGAGATGTGACAGGGAGGGGCTCTTGGTGCTGACTCTCCTTGTCCTCCCCGCAGGGGGACCTAAAGCGTTACCTGCGGGCCCAGCGGCCCCCCGAGGGCCTGTCCCCTGAGCTGCCCCCTCGAGACCTGCGGACACTGCAGAGGATGGGCCTGGAGATCGCCCGCGGGCTGGCGCACCTGCACGCCCACAACTACGTGCACAGGTGGGCCGGTGGGGGCGGGGCCACGGGGAGAGGGGAGGAGCCACACGGGAGGGAGCGACTACTGTGGGGAAGGAGAAGACATGGGAAAGGAGGGCGGTCACATGGGAGGGGCCAGAAGAGGAGCCAAAAGAAGAGGAAAACTGCGGAGGGTCCGGAGGTGGAGGTGAAAGAAAAGGAATCAGGGGAGGATGGGGCAGAGGGAGGAGTCGTCAGAAAAGAAGGAAAAAGAACCAAGAGAGCCGGAGAGGGGGCCAGGGGGGGATGGGAAGAGTCAGGAGAGGAAGAGGAGGTGCTGGGAGAGGAGGGGGAAGAGTTGGAAAAGGAGGGGAGAGAGCAGGAAAAGAGGAGGAGGAGTCGGGGGGGAAGGGGTGGGGGGAGGGAGGAGTCAGGAGGGGAGGGGGCGGAGTTGGGAGATGACAAGTCGAGGGAGAAGGAAAGGGTCAGGAGGGGAGGGGAAGAGTCAGGAGCAGAAGAGGAGGAGCTAGGAGGGGAGGGAAGAGGAGAAGAGGGGAAGGGGTCAGGGGAGGAGTGGGGAGGGAGGACTTCGGAGAGGAAGGGGAGGAGTCAGGAGAGGAAGGGAGGGGAGGAGTCAGGAGAGGAAGGGAGGGGAAGAGTCAGGGTAGAAGGAAGAGGAGTCGGGGTAGGTGGAGTCAGAGGAGGGGGAGGAGTCAGGGTAGAAGAAGACAGGAGAAGAGGGGGAGGGGACAGAGAAGAAAGAGGTGGAGTCAGAGGAGGAGAGTTATGAGAGGAGGGGAGGGGTCCCAGGAGAAGGTGGAGGAGTCAGGGGAGGAGCTGGAGGAGGACAGGTGAGGGGAAAAATGTCAGAGGGAATGGGAGGGGTCCGAAGAAAGCGGATTGGTCCAGGCTGCCCCTTCCCTGCTCATGCCCCCAACTCCCCAACCCTATCTACCCCCCAGCGACCTGGCCCTTCGCAACTGCCTGCTGACCTCTGACCTCACTGTGCGCATCGGAGACTACGGGCTCGCCCACAGCAACTACAAGGTGGGGCTGCCTGCAGCCATGGGGGGTGGGCTGCGGGGGCTCTCAGCCACCTGACCACGACCCATCCCCCAGGAGGACTACTACCTGACCCCAGAGCGCCTATGGATCCCGCTGCGCTGGGCGGCGCCCGAACTCCTCGGGGAGCTGCATGGGACCTTCATGGTCGTGGACCAGAGCCGCGAGAGCAATATCTGGTAAGGGGCCCCTGGCTGTGGGGGGGATGTCACCCAGCTCTATGGAGGGGGAGACAGGCCTGGGGGGACCCCCAAGGGCAGGGTGATGACTCTTCTCTGCCCTTCTCTTCCCACAGGTCCCTGGGGGTGACCCTGTGGGAGCTGTTTGAGTTCGGGGCGCAGCCCTACCGCCACCTGTCGGATGAGGAAGTCCTCGCCTTTGTGGTCCGCCAGCAGCACGTCAAGCTGGCACGGCCTCGCCTCAAGCTGCCCTACGCCGACTACTGGTGAGGGCGGCACCTGGCAGGGACCCCTGCCTTCCTTCCTCACCCCACTCCGGGATAGTCCCCACACCACCCAGCCCATTCATCCATCACCCACAGTCTCACTCACCACTTGCTACAACCCCCCGAGTGGAGAGGAGACACCCCCACCCCCTCCTGTAGCATCGTGAGACTCAGAGGGGGAGTTAAGGCACGGAGTGGCTGAGCTGGGGTTTGACTCCTAGTTTCACTGACCCTGTAAGGTCGTTTTTGAGTCCCTCTGCCGGAACTCACTCCCCAAACGAGGGACACCACCTTACCCATCATTCCCCCACACCCACCTTTCCGTCCTCTCTCTGGGTCTCTGCCCTCCTCTCCGAGTCCTTGTCCCCCCCCCCCCCGGTCCCTGTCCCCCTCTCTGGGTCTCTGTCCCCATTTCTCTGCATCCCTGTCCCCCTCTCTTTCTGGGTCTCTTTCCCCCCCAACCGGGTCTCTGTCCCCCTTTTTCTCTCTAGGTCCCTGTCTTCCTCTTTCTCTGGGTCTCTGTCCCCGTTTCTCTGCATCCCTGTCCCCCTCTCTCTGGGTCTCTGTCCCCCCCAGGTCTCTGACCCCCCCCCCTCTCTCTAGGTCCCTGTCTTCTTTCTCTGGGTCTCTGTCCCTCCCCCTCTCTCTAGGTCTTTGTCCCCCTTTCTCTCTTGGTCCCTGTCCTCCTCTATCTCTGGGTTCCTGCCACACTCATACCCACCCACCTCCTCCAGGTACGACATCCTGCAGTCCTGCTGGCGGCCACCTGCCCAGCGCCCCTCGGCCTCTGACCTCCAACTGCAGCTCACTTACCTGCTCTCGGAGAGGCCCCCTCGGCCCCCTCCACCCCCACCCCCACCCAGAGATGGCCCTTTCCCCTGGCCCTGGCCCCCACCGCATACTGCACCCCGCCCGGGGACCCTGTCCTCGCCCTTCCCCCTCCTGGATGGCTTCCCGGGGACTGACCCCGACGACGTGCTCACGGTCACCGAGAGCAGCCGTGGCCTCAACCTCGAGTGCCTGTGGGAGAAGGCACGGCGAGGGGCAGGCCGGGGCGGGGGGGCACCCCCCTGGCAGCCAGCATCTGCACCCCCGGCGCCCCACACCAACCCCTCAAACCCCTTCTATGAGGCCCTGTCCACGCCCAGCGTGTTGCCCGTCATCAGTGCGCGAAGCCCCTCTGTGGGCAGCGAATACTACATCCGCCTGGAGGAGCACGGCTCCCCACCTGAACCCCTCTTCCCCAATGACTGGGACCCCCTGGACCCAGGAGTGCCCACCCCCCAGCCCCCTCAGGCCCCCTCCGAGGTCCCCCAGCTGGTGTCCGAGACCTGGGCCTCGCCCCTCTTCCCGGCATCCCGGTCCTTCCCGGCCCAGGCCTCGGCCTCAGGTGGCTTCCTCCTGAGCGGCTGGGACCCCGAGGGCCGGGGTGCCGGGGAGACCCTGGCTGGAGACCCTGCCGAGGTGCTGGGGGAGCGGGGGGCTGCCCCGTGGGCCGAGGAGGAGGAGGAGGAGGAGGGCAGCTCCCCAGGGGAGGACAGCAGCAGCCTTGGGGGAGGCCCCAGCCGCCGGGGTACCCTTCCCTGTCCCCTGTGCAGCCGCGAGGGGTCCTGCTCCTGCTTGCCACTGGAGCGGGGGGATGCTGTGGCCGGCTGGGGGGGCCACCCTGCCCTTGGCTGTCCCCACCCCCCAGAGGACGACTCGTCCCTGCGAGCAGAGCGGGGCTCCCTGGCCGACCTGCCCCTGGCCCCCCCTGCCTCTGCCTCAGCCCCTCCAGAGTTTCTGGACCCCCTCATGGGGGCAGCGGCACCCCAGTACCCCGGGCGGGGGCCACCACCCGCTCCCCCCCCCCCGCCGCCACCTCCCCGGGTCCCCACGGACCCGGCCGTGTCCCCCGACCCCCCATCGGTCGTGGCCAGTCCTGGCTCAGGCCTGTCCTCTCCGGGCCCCAAGCCGGGGGACAGCGGCTACGAGACCGAGACCCCTTTTTCCCCCGAGGGAGCCTTCCCAGGCGCGGGGGCAGCCGAGGAGGAAGGGGTCCCTCGACCACGGGCTCCCCCCGAGCCCCCCGACCCAGGAGTGCCCCGGCCACCCCCAGACCCGGGTCCCCTCGCACACCTGGGGACCCAGGAGGAGCCGACCTTCGTGGTTCAAGTGAGCACCGAGCAGCTGTTGATGTCCCTGCGGGAGGACGTGACAAGGAACCTCCTGGGGGAGAAGGGGGCAGCCCCCCGGGAGCCGGGTCCCAGGAAGGTGGGGAGAGGCCCCGGGAACAGAGAGACAGCCCCAGGCCCAACAGTCCTGGGCAGCGACCAGAAAGCCCCAAGCCCAAACGAGGACCTGAGCCTCCCTGTGAACGGGGTGACAGTGTTGGAGAACGGGGCACAGAAAGCCCCGGGCATCGAGGAGACAGCGGTGGAGAATGGGGGCCCAGGGTCACCCGAGAGAGAAGAGAAAGTGCTGGTGAATGGGGAGCTGACACCCCTAAGGAGGGAGGAGAAGGAGTTGGAGAATGGGGAGCTGAGGCCCCCAGAGGCCATGGAGAAGGTGCTGGTGAATGGGGGGCTGATACCCCCAAAGAGCGAGGAGAAGGTGGCAGAGAATGGGGGCCTGAGCCTACCCAGGAAGGCGGAGAGGCCACCAGAGACTGGGCCTTGGAGAGCCCCAGGGCCCTGGGAGAAGACGGCCGAGAGTGGGGGTCCAGCCCCCACGATCGGGGAGCCAGTCCCAGAGACCTCGCTGGAGAGAGCCCCCGAGTCCCATGCAGAGGCGGCCTCACCCCTGAAAGGCTGGGAGACAGCACCTGGCCCCACTGGCCCACCCCCCAGGAGCGGGGCGCTGGACCCCGGGACCCAGAGGAGAGCCCCCGAGACTGGGGGGGCACTGAAAGCCCCCGGGGCTGGGAGGCTGGACCCCGGGAGTGGGGGCCGAGCCCTGGGGGGCATGGGGATGGCCCCCGGAGGCGGCCTCGGAAGCGGCGTGGACGCAAAGGCCGGATGGGCAGACAGCATGAGGCCGCAGCTGCTGCCACCACTGGAGGTCCAGCCGAGGAGGCTGGAGCCAGTGGCCCTGAGAGCCAGGCCGGAGGTGGCCACCGAGGGAGACCCCGGGGCCCCAGACAGCAGGGCCGGAGGAGACACGGCACCCAGCGGAGACGGGGACCCCCCCAAGCCCGAGAGGAAGGGCCCCGAGATGCCACGACTGTTCTTGGACTTGGGACCCCCCCAGGGGAACAGCGAGCAGATCAAAGGTGAGGAGGCATCTGGGAGCAATGGGAGCAGAAGTCTGGGCTAACTGAGAATCTTGGGCTTCTAGGGAGCAGGGTTCAAAGATCCAGCTGAACAGTTGAGAGTACAGACCCTGGAGACACCCAGCCTGGATTCAAATCCTGCCTCTGCCCCTCCCTTGCTCTGTGACCTTGGGCAAATGAATTTAACTTCTCTGTGCCTCAGATTCCCCATCTCCCTAGAATGGTTGGCAGTGATAGTACCTACTTCTTAAGGTTGTGAAGGTTAAACGAGTTAGCACTTCCAAAGCCTGACAGTTGGTACAGTAAACACCTGCTTTTCTTATTGTCATTTGCTTAGACCAGGGATCTCAAACTCAGATGCCACAGAAGCCAGGCAGAAGAAGGAAGTGAATGAAGTGGGCTGGGGAAGGAAATGCCTTGTCTAGAGGGGGCAGCCATTTCTCAGCTTCACTCAGGAATGTCAGCCTAATAGTGCAAATGGTTTGCACTCAACTACTAACCTAAAGGTTAGTGGTTTGAACCCACCCAGTAGTACTGCAGAAGAAAGACCTGGCAATCTGCTTCCATAAAGATGACGGCCTTGAAAACCCTATGGAGCAGTTCTACTCTGTAACATAAGGGGTCACCATGAGCCAGAATCGACTTGACAGTAATAGGTTTGGTTTCTCAGTTTGGTTGGCAGATCTGCCTCTTTTCTCTTACGATGGTTGCACCCAATTCAAACGAAGGCAGGGTTGCCAGGGTGTCCCTCGTTTAAACTTTCCACAAGCTGAGGCCTCCATCACTCGGCCCCACAGCCTCCTGTATGCCAGGCCCTGAGCTGCTGAAGGCTGGGACCCTAGGGGTGTTCAAGCCCTACCCTGCCCCCATGGTAGGAGGGGATGCTTTAAGAGAAGAGAAATGGAGGATGAAGATAAAAAGCTCTTGTTTAAATGTGGACATAGGAGCTGTGGTTCCACCAAAATTGCTCCAGGGCCTGATTTCCTTAAATACTGGCATGAAAGTTATAAATGATCCATATGAGCAGGAAGCAGAGGGGGACAGGTGAGTCAATAATGACAGCTCCTGTTGGCTGGACACCTACTGTGTGTCAGAGACCTCACAGCCACACTTGAGGGAAAGTTTATCATCTCTCTTTACCAAAGAAGAGCCTGCAGCTCAGTGGATAAGGGTCAGGGAGGGGCCTGGGCCCAGGACTTTCCTTCCTCATAGCCTGTGGTGTTAGCACACTACCTTTTCCTCGAGGCTGCATTGTTGTAGGGGAGTTTGCAGCCAGTTGTATCAGAAAAGACCCCAGGCAGCATAAAAATGTCAGGGGAAGAGCAGCTAAGATGCCTCAAAGGATCTGGGTGGGGTCAGCACTGCTGGGTGAGAATGCTCTTTTTCCAAGCAGTGAACTCCTACTCGTCCTTCAAAACCCCACCCAAATTTCCCCTTCCCTGTGAAGTCCTCCTGGTTTCTAAAGGCTGTCATCCCATCCTTCTTCTGGGCACCCACAGTTCCTAAAGTTCCCTGTATACAGCTCCCCTATCACTCTTAGATGGGTGGTCAAGAAAGGCCTCAACAAGGTGACCTTTGAGTAGCCCTGAAGGAAGTCAGGGAGCCAGCTAGGTGAACATCTGGAGGAAGGGTGTTCCAGGTAGAGGGCACTGAGATGGGCACTCACTTGGCATGTTCAGGGAATAGCAAAAGGCCAGTGAAGTTGGAGCAGAGTGAATAAGGTGGGGAGAGTGACCTGGCCCACACCCATCTTTCTCCTTGCCCAGCCCCTTACCCTCCTCTCGTCTGTACCATTGCCCTCCCCCCGACAGGGCCTAGCACCCGGTTCACTTATGCATTAACAGAGGAATGAGTGGCCTTTGTCCATTTACCAGTGAGGAAACAGAGGCTCAGAGAGGTGGATCCACTTGCCCAGGGACACATAACAAGTGAGCAGGGTAGGCTTGGGATTCGAAGCCAGGTTTCCTCCCCTAGAGACCTGAAGCTCACCACCCCCTCTCCACCTACCCCATCAGGCTGAGACTGAGGAGTCTAAGGGCATGAAAGGGGCCTGGAGATGGTTCAGACACCCCAAGTTTCGCAAGTGAGGGCCAGGGAGGGGAAGTGCCTTGTTCAGTGTTACATAGCAGAGGATATTCATTCATTAATCCTACAAATACTGAGTGCTTCTACATGCACGGAACTTGGGGATGCAGCCCTGAGGAAGCTGACTCGGTCTCTGTTCTGTGGGGAGGCAAACACTGATCATATCTCCACAGAACTAGAGTTACACACTGAAATAATCCACTCAGAACAAGAGGCCCTGGGTGCAATGGGGTACAGAGCAGGTGGTCCTCCCTGACCTCTTGGGAAAACTCTGAAGGCTATGAAAGCCCAAGGCTGGAGGATGAGCAGGACTCAAGTTTGAAAAGGGCGGTCCAAGCAGAAGGAAGAGCATATGCAAAGGCCCGGAGGTGGGAAGAATGGGGAAGGGGCCCATGTGGCTGGATGGTGGTCAAGCTAGAAAGAGATGAAGGCAGAGCCTTAAGAGGTCAGCTGGGCCAGGGCACACAGGCCCAATGGGAGATGGGGCGTTATGCTGTGGGCACTGGGGAGCTATGGAGGGTTAAGCACAGGAGCAGGGGAAAGGTCTCTCCCACCTTGGATGGAGACAGGCCCCAGTGCAGCCCTTCAGTTCACAGGGGGGAAACTGAGGCCTAAATTGTGCTGAGGCTTACCTGAGGACACGCAGCTGGGTGTAGGCCCTGCCTCTGTTTCTCCAGGGGCAGGGGCTCACTGGGTCTCTCCCCTCGCAGCCAAGCTCTCCCGGCTCTCGCTGGCACTGCCGCCGCTCACGCTCACGCCATTCCCGGGACCGGGCCCGCGGCGGCCCCCGTGGGAGGGCACGGACGCCGGGGCAGCTGGCGGGGAGGCCGGCGGGGCGGGGGCGCCGGGGCCGGCGGAGGAGGACGGGGAGGACGAGGACGAGGAGGAGGACGAGGCGGCGGGCGCGGCGGGGCCGCGGGGCTCCGGGAGGGTGCGGGCAGCCCCGGTGCCCGTCGTGGTGAGCAGCGCCGACGCGGACGCGGCCCGCCCGCTGCGGGGGCTGCTCAAGTCGCCGCGCGGGGCCGACGAGCCCGAGGACAGCGAGCTGGAGAGGAAGCGCAAGATGGTCTCCTTCCACGGGGACGTGACCGTCTACCTCTTCGACCAGGTAAGTGGCGGGAGGACTCGGGGCGGGGAAGAGGACCCAGTCCAGCTTGGGGCGGGGCCGGGGTGAAGGCCGCGCCCAGCGTGGGGCGGGGCCTGGGGGAGGCAGGGGCTGGAGGAAGGCCGAGCCCAGCGTGGGGCGGGGCACTGAAGGGGCGGGGCCTGGAGGAAGAACGAGCCCAGCGTGGGGCGGGACCTGGGAGAGGCGGGGCCTGGAGGAATGCCGAGCGCAGAGTGGGGATGCGGGTCTGGAGGGAGTGGGCGGGGCCTGGGAGGGACGGTCTAGGGAATGGGGCGGGACTTGGAGGACAAGGTAAAGCTTGAGTGTGGGGGCGGGGCCTGAGAATGGGGCGAGGTCTGAAGACCAATGAGCCCTGGAAGATTAGGGCAGGGCCTGTAATATGGGCCAAGCCTAGAGTGCGGGCAGGCCTTGGGAGGGTCTTACAGGGTGAGGACAGAACCTGGGGAGAGACTAGCTGGTGTAATGCAGCTTGATTTGGGAGGAGCCCTGAGAGGGGCGGGGCCGGGCGGGCGGGGTGAGGCTTGTGGTCCGGTTAGGGGATGGAGCGCGAGGGAGAGACCTAGACAATGAAGACCGGTATGGAAGGTCAAGCTGGTGGTCTGGACGGGCCTGGAAAGGCTGTCGAAAAAGCACTGATATGATTAGGGCGTGGCTTGAATGGAGGCGGGGCCTGGTGAGGTTTGGGGCAGGGCTTGTCGGACAAGGCTCTAGTGGTAGGAGAGACTTAACCGGTTAAGCATGGAAGTAGATCTTACCCTCTAGGGGCAGGCCATGGAGAGGCTGCAGGTGGGGCTTATGGGGTGGGGCAGGTAGTGTTAAGATACCTTAGGGCGAGGACAGGGATGGTTGGGCGTAGTTAGTGAACTGGGAGTGAGGTATAGAGAGCTAGATTAAGAATTGTGTTGAGTAGCTGGGGCTGGACCTAAAGAGATGTGAGGATAGTGTGGAAAAGAAAAAAGGAGGGCGGGGGAGGTGCTTGTGGGCTGGAGGCGTGGCTAGAGGAACCTGGGGCGGTGCATACCAGGCTGAGGTCATGTGATAAATGAGACCAGTGTCATGGACTGGGGCGAAGCTCAGACATGCGGCCTTGGCCACTGAGACAAAAGAGCGGGGCAAGGCAACTTCTGAGGGCCGCTTAGGGGTTCGGGGGCGAGATCATCCCATCTTAGGGTTGGAGTTGCGCAGGATGGCGGTTCTGAGGGCCATAGGAACAGGTAGTTCTGGGTCTTATCATGGACGGCTGCAGCCAAGATCTCAGAGGTAGATGGGGCTCTTGAAGGCGGAGCGGAGCTTAGGGAGCGCATTAGGAGCGAGAAAATTCCTGCGGTGGGCTGCTTACCTGTGGGAGGAGCTCAGAGATAGGGGGCGGAGCCTCGGGCTGGCCTGGGGTTAAGGCTGACTCGAGCTTCGAAGGCAGAAAAGGGATCCAGCTACATCTCCAGAGAGTGCGAGTCAAGGTTGTGAGTTGGGATGCCTGAAGCCCCAGAAATGTTGCCGGTTTTGTTGGGGACGTAGTGGGTGGGATATGACAGTCCGCCCCTCTCGCCTCCCCTAATCCGCTCTCTCAGGAGACCCCAACCAACGAGCTGAGCGTCCAGGGCCCCCCCGAGGGGGACACGGACCCGTCAACGCCCCCAGCGCCCCCGACGCCTCCCCACCCCACTACCCCCGGAGATGGGTTTCCCAGCAACGACAGCGGCTTTGGTGAGGGGCGGGGCTGCATCTGGGGGCGGGGCAGGAGTGGGGCGGGGTGGTGACTGGGGCGGAGCCTGAGGGGCAGGGCGGTGGCTACGGGGAGGCTGGAGGAGGGACGGGGCTTAAGGAGGGGCTTCGTCAGGGTGGGGCCTGGTGAGAGTCTGGTAAATGGGCGGGGTCTGAGGGAGGTAGCTGAAGTTGGGGTTGGGTGCACCTGGAAAGTCTGAGGGTCTGACCACGTCCTCTCTTCTCCCCCATAGGAGGCAGTTTCGAGTGGGCGGAGGATTTCCCCCTCCTCCCCCCGCCAGGCCCCCCCCTGTGCTTCTCCCGCTTCTCCGTCTCGCCTGCGCTGGAGACCCCGGGGCCCCCCGCCCGGGCCCCAGACGCCCGGCCCGCAGGTACCTTGCCTCAGACCCTCGGCCCCGCCCCCACCTCGGCCCCTCCCTGTGTTTCTCCACCTCTCTGCCCCATCTCTGTATCCATCTTTCTCTCCTCTACTCTCTGTCCTCCTCTCAGAATGTCCCTGCCTCTCGCGGCCTCTCGCTCCGCCCCCTCCCCCTCTCTCTGAGGGACCCCACCCAGCTCTGGAACCAGCGCCGGACCATACTGTGTGCATCAGATGGTCTTGGTTCTGACCATCCCTGAGCCTCAGTTTCCCGTTCTGTAAGGATTCTTTCTGAGGCTTCTCCCAGCCCTGCCCGTCTTTGCCCCAGACTCTTGGCTGGCACTCGCCTGACCCCACTGGATTTGGGGGGAAACACTGATCAAAGGCAGATGAGGCTCAGAGAGAAGAAACTAGGGTTGGCGAAGCAGAGCCGAGAGGACATAGCCAGTGAATCCGGTAACAATAACCGCAACTACATTACCACTAATAATAATGATCGAAAGCACTTACACAGACCTTGCATTGTGTTTGACACATCTTTAACCTATTTAATCCTGACTATGATACGGCATGGAGCCCTGGTGGCGCAGTGGTCAAGAGCTCGGCTGCTAACCAAAAGGTCGGCCCTTCGAATCAAGCAGCTGCTCCTTGGTAAACCCTATGGGGCAGTTCTACTCTGTCGTATAGGGTCGTTATGAGTCGGAATCGGCTTGACGCCAAAGGGTTTGGTTTTTTTTTTTTTGGTTTTTATGATGTGGTGTGGTGGTTAAAATCTCGGCTGCTAACCAAAAGAGCAGTTCATATCTACCAGCTGTTCCTTGGAAACCCTATGGGGCAGTTCTACACTGTCCTATAGGGTCAACTCGACAGCAACGGGTTTTGTTAGTTTGGTTTTATGATCCCATGAAGGAGCCTTGGTGGCGAAGCGGTTAAGCTCTTGACTGCTAACGGAAAATTTGGCAGTTCGAACCCACCAGCTGGAGAAAATGTGGCAGTCTGCTTCCATAAAGATTACAGCCTTGGAAACCCTATGGGGCAGTTCTATCCTGTCCTATAGGGTTGCTGTGAGTCATAATCGACTTGGTAGCAACGGGTTTGGTTTTTGGTTTTATAACAACAATGATCCCATGGGGTGGGTTCTGGTTTCATCCCCATTTTACAAAAGAGAAACTGAGGCACAGAGAGGTCACAGCAGGGAGCAAGGAGCCAGGATTCACACCGAGCCTTCCAGCCTGTGAATCGGGGTCTTCTTCACGAGTCACCATTTGTCAGCCTCCCTTCCTGTGGAGCTTCATGTACGAGTATCGCTAATCCTCACGGCCGCCTTGGGAGAGGATCACATCTCCCGCATTTTCTGACTGTGCCAGAAAGCCATAGAGGGGACAGCCCAGCAAGTCTCCCGCAGCAGGACGAAAGCCGGAGACGGGGAGCCAAGCTCCCCACCGTGCTTTCTGCTGCCCCCTGCTGGCCATCCAGGGAAAACCCTGAGACGCACGGCTTGGGCTGGGCTGGGCTGGGCTGGGCTGGGCTGGGCTGGGCAGGGCAGGTGGGGGTATTCCCCGGGCAGGGAGCTCCAGCAGAGCTGAGGAGGTGGATGTCAGGGCTCCCTTCCTGCTCCCCCAAATCTTTTCTTAGTTCAGGTGTCAGCTCTGTCACTTCTCGGCTGTGTCGCTTGGAGCAAGTCACTTTCCCTCTCTGTGCCTCAGTTTCCTCATCTGTAGAATGGGAATAATTACAGGACCTAACTCATAAGATTGTTGAGGGGATGAAAGGACTTAATCCTCCCCGTGCGAGAAGAACAGAGTCTGGTAGTGTAACATCTCTAACCGTTAGCTATTATTATGCTTAATTAACCGGTAAGTACCAGTTGCTTTTGGGTTGATTCTGACTCCTGACAACCCCATATCTGTCAGAGTAGGTAGAGCTGTGCCCCATAGGGTTTTCAATGGCTGAGTTTTCCAGAAGTAGAGCACCAGGCCTTTCTTCCGAGGCACCTCTAGATGGACTCAAACTTCCAACTTTTTGGTTAGTAGACGAGCTCGTTAACCAATTGCACCACCCAGGGACTCTGTGCTTAACTAAACCAAAAATAAAACCATTGCTGTCAAGTCAGTTCTGACTCTTGGCAACCCCAAGTGTTATAGAGTAGAAGTGCTCCACAGGGCTTTCTTGGCTGTAATCTTTATGGAAGCAGATCACCAGGCCTTTCTTCCAAGGCACCACTGGGTGGGTTTGAACCACCGAGTTTTTGTTTAGCAGCCAATGGCAAGCCACTTGCACCACCCAGGCTCCTTGAGCTTAATTAAACCCACTACCCACTGCCATCAAGTCAATTCCAACTCACAGTGACCCTGTAGGATGGAGTAGAACTGTCCCAGAGGGTTTCCAAGGCTGTAAATCTTTACAGAAGCAGACTGCTACGTCTTTCTCCTGCAGAGCAGCTGGTGGGTTACGAACCACCAACCTTTCAGTTCGCAGCAGAGCACTTAACCACTGTACCACCAGGGCTCCTGTGCTTAGTTAAAAAAAAAAAAAAAAAAAACTCATTGCTATCGAGTTGATTCCGACTCATAGCAACCCTATAGGGCGGAGTAGAACTGCCTCATAGGGTTTCCAAGGAGTGGCTGGTGGATTTGAACTGCCGACCTTTTGGCTAGCAGCCAAGTTCTTAACCACTGTGCCACCAGGGCTCCGTGTTTAATTCAGTAGATATTTATTGAGTATAGCTGGGTGGCGCTCTGCTGGGCCTGAACCATCCATACTCAGCAACACCAATGAGCTCAACCCTGCCTCCGTCTGCCCTGACCCCAGACATAGACCACACAGCCCACCAACAAATGTGTAGCTGCAAACTCAGGGCTGCAGAGAAAGCAGATGCCAAGAGGACAGGGCTTTGCCTGGAGACACAGAAGGCTTCCCAGAGGAAGTGCCATTTAAGCCAGGACTTGAAAGGGGGAAGAGGAAAGGGACAGCGTTCTGGCAGAGGAAACATCTTGCACAAAGGGCCTGAGGCAGGAGAGCGCTGGGCCCAGACAAGGAACAGAAGGGAGGTTGTGGGGTTGGGGGTTACTTAGAAAGTGTGTTGGGTGAAGGGTGGAGGGGTGAGGTGAGAATGGGCAGGGGCCACCATGGAGGGCTTGAGTATGAGCTGAGGGGCGGGAACTTTATCCAGGGGGCACGGGGATCCATGAAAGAGTTGTGAGCATGGAGGGGGCAGGCCGTGTGGAGTGGGGAGACTGGAGTTTGGGATGAGGCTGGGCCGAGGATCCAAGCGGGGCAGGATGAAGGGGCTGGGGGCCCAAGGGGCCTTCTCCACCTCAGGGCTCCCATGAGAACGGGTGGTGTGGGTTTCAGGGCGTGGGGACATTGGCCAAGTGGCAAGTCACAGCTGAGGCTGGCTGGGTGAGCCATCCAGTGGGAATGACTGCACCTTTAATCACCAGGAGAGGAAACAGAAGGCCCAGTCATGTGAAACCCCAAATCCCTTCACTCAGTGGGCAGATCTGCCTGTGGCAGCAGGGGCTAGACAGCTGCTGAGCCTGGCTGCCTCCCGAGACCAAAGCCAGAGGCCCAGGGGGTCCCACATTCATCCTCAGACCCCTGTGTTCAGTGCAGCCTTGCCCCACTTAAGGGTTTATCGGGTGCTCCTGTTGCTGTTGGGTGCCGTCGAGTTGATTTCCGACTCAACCCCATTCCATAGAGTAGAACTGCCCCATAGGGTTTTCTAGGCTGTAATCTTTACCAGAGCAGATCACCTGGTCTTTCTTCCACTGAGCTGCTGGGTGGGTTCCAACCTCAGACCTTTCGGTTAGCAGCTGAATGCTTAACTGTTACATCACCAGGGCTGCTAGATATCCCAAAAGGATACCTGGTATTGAGCTGGTTAAACACGCAGCTGCTAACTGAAATGTTAGCAGTTCAAACCCACCCCCACCCAGCAGCTCCACAGGAGAAAGACCTGGCAATCTGCTCCCATAAAGATTACAGCCTAGGAAACCCTATGGGGCAGTTCTACTCTGTCACACGGGGTCGCTATGAGTCTGAATTGACTTGATGGCACCTAACAACAGGTATCCAAAAGCTCCAACCCCTTTGAGGAGGAGACGAGGTCATTTTCCCTGTTTAAAGGGGGTGAGGGCAGTGACCAGACCTAAGTCTCCCAGGTGGCAGTTGGTGGAGCCAGGGATGGGGTAGACAGTGAGAGCCTTTGGTGGGAGGGCCTTCACCCTGCAGACCTTGGTTTTCTGGATCTGTGGAATGGCGAGGGCTTTCCTTCCACTGTGGGAGGCTGGAGGAGGAGTCATGGGAAAATTGGTAGGGGCTCATGGGGAGAGATTTTTCCATGAGGAAGAAGGGCACTTTATGCCAGCTCATGTGCTGGAGTCTGTGGATGCAGCAATGACCAAAACACAATCCCCACCCTCAGGGAGCTGACATTGGGAGGAGGGAGCAGACCAACTGGAAACTCTTCAACAATGCCTGAGATTATTCCATAAAGATAAATGTGTAGAAAGATCATCAGAGTGGAATGTGATAGAATTACCCAGGCAGTGATGGAATGACTGACTAAGAAAGGTCAGAGCAGGTGTCTGAGGCGGGGGACATCCAGCAGGGCCTGAGTTACATGGGGAGGGTGTTCCAGGCAGTGGTAACAGCAAACGTAAAGGCCCTGGGGCAGGACTGTGCCTGGAGTGTTAGAAGAACATGGAGGAGCCCAGTGTCGGTTGGAGCCAGAGCCAAGAGAGCAAGGGGGAAAGGACCGGAGGTGAGGGCGGAGAGGGGCAAGAGACAGATCCTGTGGGACTTTTTTATGGGCCACGGTGAGGGCTTTACTTTGACTCTGAGTGAACTGGAAGCCATGAGTCTGTCCACCCCGTAATTCCCTTTCTCTCTCCACTTCCTGCATCCTCAGGCCCTGTGGAGAACTGACTCCCCGAAGACCCGACCCCCCAGCACCCCCAGAAGAGGGGTTGAGAGTAGAAACCTCTGTGGACGACGGAGCCACTGCCACCACCGCAGAAGCCGCCTCAGGGGAGGCCCCTGAGGAGGGGCCCTCCCCTTCCCCCACCATGTGCCAAACGGGAGGCCCTGGCCCCCCACCCCCCAGCCCCCCGGATAGCTCCCTTGATGCCCCCGACCCCCTTGGTGCCAAATGAGGCAGGAAGCCCCTCATCCCTCCCTGGAGAGGCACCCTTCTCGGAACTGAATTGAACTCTTTTGGGCCTGGAGCCCCTGGGCACAGTGGAGGCCTCTCCTCACCCACTCCAGCCCCAGACAGGGGCTGCAGGCTTTGGGGACCTGGACTCCCCTATCTCGCGTCTCCCGTTCTCCTCCCCAGCCTGGCCCCTGGAGGGGCCTCTGGTCCAAACCTGCGCGTGGCATTTTCACATTATTTAAAAAAGACAAAACAACTTTTTGGAGGAACGCAGGGCCTGTGTGTGTTTCAGGGCTGTGGGGGGAGGGATGTGGGGAGTCAGGTGCTTGCCCAGGAGAAGCCAGAACCATCCAGAACATTCCATCCTCACGGCACCAGTTGACGGATGGGACATGGAGTCTCAGAGACCAGAAATGCCTGTTGTGAGGCCCCAGCTTCTCTGTGTCTGGTGTTTGCATCATCCGACTTCAGCTGCAGCCTTGACTTTAAGTACAAGAGGCATCAAGGAGCCAGTGAGGGTGGGGGTGGAGGAAGGGGTATAGTCAGGGCCCTCTCTCCACAAGAGGGTGTGGTGGTGGTGGCCAGAAACTGTCAACCATGTTCTGTTGTTATTCCCCAAAGGTCAGCTTCTGCCTCCCTGCCTGGGGGTGGCTCTGCCTCAGTTTACCTGTTTCTCCATATGACTACCCTCCTCCCTGACCGTGCCTCTCCAGCCACATTTCTCCTTTTCTCCCTAGGAGTCCCTGGGTGGCTCACATGGCTAAGTGCTAGACTACTAACCAAAAGGCTGGTGATTCAAACCCACCCAGAGGTGCCTCAGAAGTAAGGCCTGGCAATCCAAAAGATCACAGCCTTGAAAACCCTGTGGAGCACAGTTCTACTCTGCACACACACGGGGTCGCCACGAGTCAGGATTGACTCGACGGCACCTAACAACAGCAATCTCAGCTGTCTGTCTCGCCCGCCCCAGTTTTGTCTCCTCTGTCGTTTCTGTCCACCTTCTGTCTGCGTTGACCTGTCTTCATGTTTTCCCACGTCTCCATCCAGGTCTTCTTAGCCTCTTTCTCCCTGTCAAGTTCTATTTCTATTTCCTTGTCTGAGTTTCTCCCCGTCTCCACTTCTGTCTTGTCTGTGTCGCTCCCTGTTACCCTCCTGTCTCTGTGATGTCCTTCTGCCCATTGTTCTTCTTTGTCGCTGTCTTTTTTGGATTTCTCCTGGACTCTGACAGTTCCTGCCGCCGCCTCTGTCTTTGTCCCTCTGAGTGGGTCTGTCTTGTCGACTCTGATCTCTTGGCCTCAACCTGCCCCCATCGCCTCGGTATCAAGTTCATTTGCATATTTCAGGGAGGAGGTTTGGATGAAGGGAGAGGGACAGAGCAAGGAGTGGGTACCAGGCTGGCATGCTGTGGGCTCCTGTCTTAGGAATTATGGAGATGAAGGTGTTAGGGTCACATAAATTGAGTGGTGGGGGAAAGGAAGAGAGAGGATTAGGTTTTCCCCTCTTCCCACTGCTGTCACTGCTGGCAGGCCTGGTGGTGCTTGAACTAATCTTGTGACATACCTTTCTGGGGTGGTGCTGTATGGAACCAAGGCAGGGAGAGGTCTGGACTCCTGGGTCTGAGGGAGGAGGGGGTGGGAGTTTGGACCTGGGTCTGAGGGAGGAGGGAGCCAGGGGCCTGGAATCCTGGGTCTGAGGGAGGAGGGGGCCAGGGACCTAGACTCCTGCATGTAGGTGAGGAGGGAGCTGAAAGCCAGAATTCTCAGTCCTTGGGGAAAAGACAGGATTGTGGGACAATTTTGAGGTGACTGGAGTCTGGTTGAGGTCTCTGAACGGTGCAAGTGGTTGCAATTGGTTGCTAACCTAAAAGTTGGCAGTTTGAACCCACCCAGTGGTACTGTGGGAGAAAGGCCTGGTGATCTGCTTCTGTAAAGATTACAGCCTAGAAAACCCAATGGGGCAATTCTACTCTGTTACATGGGGTCACTATGAGTGGGAATCGACTCAACAGCAAAGGGTGTGTTTTTGTTTTTGGAGTCTGGCTTGGAGGTTCCACAGGCATCTCCAGCTTAACTTGGCCAAAAAAGAACCATTGATTCCACGCCTCCCCCCACCCCACCCCACCCCCCAAAAAATCCCTTGTTGACCATCTATCTCAGTGCATGGCAACACCATGCTCCAGTTGCTCAGTCCTGTGTCCCGAAGTTCTTGACCCCGCCCTCGGCAAGTCCCGTGGGCTCCTCCTTCAGAACATCTCACATGCATTAACTCCTCCACGCCTCTACAACCACACCATCTTGTACTGGATGGCTGCAACAACCTCCTGACTCATCTGCCTGCTCCTCCCCTAAACCCATTGCCATCCAGTCAATTCTGACTCATAGCCACCCTGTAGAACAGAGTACAACTGCCCCATAGGTTTTCCAAGGCTGTAAATCTTTATGGAAGGAGACTGCCACACCTTACTCCCGAGAGTGGCTGGCGGGTTCGAACCACTGACCTTCCAGTTAGCAGCCGAACGCTTAACTACTGCACTGCCAGGGCTCCTCTGCTCTACCCCTGCTCACCTCTAAACTATTCTCCTTGCCGCAGCTGGAAGCACCTCCCTACAATGTCTACCCAAACACGTCACGTGCCTGCTTCACGCCCTCGGATGGCTTTCCATGCCACTAGGAATACTTCTGAAGGCCCTGCTGTGGCTGACCAGCCTCAGATGATTGGGCCCAGGCCACCCTCTTACCTCATCTGCTAGCACACCCCACCTCCATCACCACCATACAGGCATGCCGGTGGCTGTCAGCTACTCCACCACGTCATAACTTTTCCTGCTTCCAAGGACCTCAGCATAAGCTATTTCCTCCACCTGGAGAGCTCTTCAGGGCATCTCCATAGAGCCTGCTACTTCTTCAGGTAGTAGGTACTCAATATCAATAGGTTCACTTTAGGGAGGAGGTGGGGGCCCTCTATTTCATCGGGGAACTCATTTCCCTTGAGTGGTGCAACTAGCTAAGGCTCAGCTACTAACTGAAAAGGTGGGAGGCTGGAATCCACCCAGAGGCTCCTCAGAAGAAAAGCCTGGTGACCTACTCCTGAAAGGTCATAGCCATTGAATATCCCATGGAGAACAGTCCTACTCTGAAACACATGGAGTCGCCATGAGTCAGTGTCGACTCAAGGGTAACTGATTTTTGTTTTCATTTTCCCATGACCTTCTTGGGCTGGGTGACTCATTTCCCTGCATCTTTGGGAAAAGTTGAGTATTCATTTCCTAATTTGGGAACTCCATTTCTCATCAGCTCCTAGGGGTTGAAGCAGTCGGGACCTCTTTTGCCAACCTCAAGAAGGCTAAAGGACCAGGCCAAAGTAAACCCGGCAACGAAATCTTGAGAAACTACGACTCCCAAGAGACGGCGAAACTACTACCTCCCCCATTAGTGGGGCGGCTAGCTTCGCAAAGCCTGCCGGGAATCGTAGTCCTCCGCTGTCTCATCTGCAGGGACAACGCCTTTGAGGGTGGAAGCATTGTTATTGCGCATCAGGCCCCTTCACGCCAGTGGGTGCCTGTGGGCAAGGTCAGGGCCGGGATTCGTGACTCTCCTCACCCATGTTGGGGGTGGGGGGGGGGGGGTGTTGCTCGAGAGCGCAAAGCACGGGAAGAACTACAACCCCCGGCACGCACGGCGACAACAAGCGTCTTTTCCCGTCGCTTTTTGATCCCGGGCGCTGCCGGGAGTTGTAGTTTCTTTTACTAGCAGCCTCGTCAGCGCCAATGCTGGATGTGGGAAAGTGACCCGGGACCTCCCAGGATCTGCGAGCCCTCGTTGTTTGAAGACACCATGTGGGTCCCCAGCTGGAGGCAAAGGCGGTCAGCCAAGCCCAAACGCGGGGCTCAGTGGTATCCCACCTCCAAGGCTCTATCTTCACAGAAAATGGTCTTCACATTTTTGAGGGTGTCACATTCCCGGGAAAGGGGTCAGGGAAAGTTGCTGAAAATGCGGGTTCCCAGGCCTATCCTCAATGTCCTCCAAATGACGCTGACCCTCTGCTCTCAGAGAAACGCTGCTCAATCCCACCCTGGCTAACAGTCCTGCTCTCTCAGCTCCAAGCCTGCCCAAATCACCGCCCACCACACCTTCAAGCCCGCCCCCACCCCACTTTTGAGACTAGATTCCTTTTACTGTGCCCCAATCACACCGCCCCACCTAGGGCTATGGCATTAACAAGGGCTTTGCATTCCAGTCTCTGGGCCCTCTTCCTTCCTTCACTAGATTCATCCTTTTGCAACCCTCCCAGAGAAGATCCCTTTTAGCAGCTCTTAGAGCTGCCTAGCTTCCCCTCAAAGCACTCACTCAGCACAGCTCACAGCCCCATCAGCTACTACATGCCGCCCCTCAGAGACCACAGAGCTCTGTGAGAGCAAATGTGGGGATGGCATCCACCGGCTCAGGGCGGTCTCCACGGGAGCGCATCATGCAGCAGATACAGAAGAAACGTTAATGTCTGGAATGGATGCTGTTGCTGTTAGATGCCCTCAGTCCATTCTGAGTCATGGCGACCCCATGTGACAAGAGTAGAGCTGCCCCTTGGATTCCCTAGGCTGTAATATTTACAGGAGCGGATTGCCAGGTCTTTCTCCTGTAGATCCGATGGTGGGTTCGAACCGTTTCAGTTAGCAGCTGAGCGGTTCACCGTTGCGCCATCAGAGCTCCTTGGAAGAAATGCTAGACTCACAAAGTAACCTCTAGAATGAATGCTAGACCTCGCTTTCTGTATACCTGCATTCTAAACCAAATCTCCCCTTGGAAATTGGAACAGCCTGTTTTAACTCAATGCTAATTCTAACCACATTCATTTGCTCGCTTTACTCCACCCCAGCAACTGACCCACCAGCACAGACCCTGTGGACATTGCCCTTGGACAGCACCCTGCCCTTGTGCACCAGGGAAGGAGCAGACACAGACATCTGCGACTGGCCAGCCACCCAAGTACCTCAACTCTGAAAACTGCAGGAAATGAGGGGATGCGCAAACCTCAAGTGGTTAAATAATTAATAAGATTACCAACAGTGTGTTAATTACAAATAACAAGAGAGGAGCTAGAGGTGGTGAATCTTCCAAATGGGGAACCAGGATCCACAGCCCCAGGGCCCAGGGGTCCGGCCACCCAGGTGGGGCAGCTCCAAAATAAATAATAGTGTTAGGGACGAGGAGTCAGGGCTGCTCCTGCTTCTTCTTGACGGAAATGCGCTTCTTCCGCGCTGCCAGCATCTCATAGAAGGGGTCCACGCTCACAGCCGCCCTGCAGAAGGGGAGGGATCCCAGGGTGTGGACCCAGGAGGCTGGACCCCTAGCCCTTCCTCGCCCAGGACCCCAAAGCCCAGGTCCCCACCCCCTCCTCCCCCAGGACCCTGGAGCCCAGCTCTCCACCCCCTCTTCCCCCAGGACCCCAGAACCCAGGTCTCCAGCCCCTCCTCCCTCAGACTCGAGTCTAGCCGCCAGCCCCCTCCTCCATCAGACCCAGGAGCCCAGGCCCCCACTCCCCTCCTCCCTCAAACCTAGGAGTCCAGGCCCCCTAAGCCCAAGAGCCCAGGCTCACTGGATGGACTTGATCCACTCGTCCTTCTCCTCCTGCGTGGGGGCCGAGATCCGGTACACCATGTGATTACCCTCAACCACCCGCCCATCAGCCTCCGTTTTGCAGGCTTTGATGAGCTGCCCCTTGTTGTTGGGAATATAAAGCTCAAAGCAGTTCTGGAAAAAAAGGAGAGAGGAGGTACAGCAGGTTAAGAGCTGGACATGGGCTGCTCCACCATGGCAGGAGGGGCATAGAGGGGGTCTTACAGGTTTCCGGGGGTCATCCACCTCGCGGATGCTCAGATTCTCCAGAGGGATGATTCCACGGGGCTCCTTGTCCTGAACCGGCAAGTGGGACAGACCTCAGGCTCCAAGTCTGACCCCTAACTCCTCCTCCTCCCCAGGACCCAGGAGTCCTGAGTCCCCAGCCCCCTCCTCCCCCAGACCCAGGAGTCCAGGCCACAGCCCCCTCCTCCCCCAGACCCAGGACTTCAGGCCACGGCGCCCTCCTCCCCCAGACCCAGGAGTCCAGGCCACGGCCCCCTCCTCCCCCAGACACAGGAGTCCAGACCACGGCCCCCTCCTCCCTCAGACCCAGGACTTCAGGTCACGGCCCCCTCCTCCCCCAGACCCAGGAGTCCAGGCCACGGCCCCCTCTTCCCCCAGACCCAGGAGTCCAGACCTCGAGCCCCCCCTCCCGGGGACCCCAGGGCCCCGCCTACCACCCTCACCGTAGTGTACTCAAAGTAGTAGAGGCAGTTGTCTGTGAGGATGAACCAGCGCCGCTTCCACGTCTTCACCCGGCCCCCTGAAAGGGAAGGGGTGGGAGGGGGCCTGGGCTCAACCGGGGGACAGGGCCTCTGGGAGGGCTAGGAAGGGTGCGAGAAGCAGAGGGAGAGCAGAAAAGGCAAGCTGGGGGGCTAGGGCAAAGCCCAGCACTCAGGCAGACAGGCAAGCCAGGGCAGGCCTGTGGGGGCCCTGGAATCATCCCCCCCCCTCCATTTGGGGCACTTCACTTATTTCTAAGCCTGTTTATCAGCCCAGCCTTCCTCCCTGAGGGCCTTGGGCCTGGCCTGCCCCCACCCCTTGTGGAGTTTCAGGATGAGGAGCGGCGTGTACCTACCTCCTGGGGCAGACAGCAAGAAAGCAGGCAGGACCAGGCGCAAAAGGAGGGGAGGCAGAAGGAAGGGCACCCCCAAAAGCAGCAAGGCAACAGACAGAAGGTGGCAAGGAGTGTGCGGGGGCGGGTGGGACAGACAGACAGAAACAGCAGAGAGAAACACGTAGAGGGAGAGGGTGGGAGGGAGAGAGAGGGAAGAAAACCAGTTACATCCACATGAGGAGAATGCCCAGACCCTCTCCCTCCCGCAGGGGCCAACGACCCAGAGCCCCTCATGGACCCAGAGCCCCTCATGGCGGCGGCCAGGAATACCTCCTGCATCGTGCCCAGGATATGGGGTGCCCACTGTGGAACATCTCTCCCCCAGAGGGCACCCCCACAAGGGGAGAAGACAAAATTCCCCAGTCCTTTGCCTGAGGTGGGTGTGTCAGCTCGGCTCCAGCCCAAGCTGGCTGTGTGACCTTAGGACATCCACTTGCCCTCTCTGGACTCCAGTCTGAAAAGCTAGCAGTTTGGAGACCTATTTGGGCCCCCACCTTCCTGCTGCCAGAGGATCTGCTCCTGGGTTCCCTATGGTCCCTGAATGGTTACATAACAACATTAATAATGGCTTTCGTTAATCATCCTTGTGAATCACAACCATCACAAGTTTCCCTTTCCCGTATTTCAGTATTTTGAGGAAGGGGTGCCTCTCTAACTGCCACAGAGGAGGCAGGTGTGCTTAGAGTAGCCCTGGCCAATGATCTGGGCCCACAGCTGCCTCCGTCTGTGGCTGTCAGTGGGTGACTGGCATTCCGCACTCTGGGCCTCAGTTTAGAAGCCCTGGTGGCACAGTGATTAAGCGCTCGGTTGCTAACCTAAAGTTGGCAGTTTGAACCCACCAGCAGCTCTACAAGAGAAAAGACCCAGAAATCTGCTCCCATAAAGATTACAGCCTTAGAAACCCAACGGGGCAGTTCTACTCTGTCACACAGGGTCACTACGAGTCACAATAGACTTTGCGGCAATGAGTTTGGTTTTCTTCTGGGGGCCTCAGTTTCCTCATTTAGAAAATGGGGAGAACTCCTGCTATGAGAGTGATTGTGAGGGGGGAGAGCTCCTGGGGGAGCTGACCTTCATGCTTTTCTCTTTCCTGCCCGTTCATGGCCAGAAGCACCATTTGGTCTCAAGAGGAAATCTAAACCATGTCCTCGCCCCTGCCTCCCATCTGTTCCTGTCCCGCCTGGCCCCCTCTGCCTCATCTGAGCCTCCCTCCAACACAGCCAAAAGCAGTCCAGCCTGGGAAGTGCTAAGGGGCACTTCTTCTCTGTCCTGTAAAGTTGCTGTGAGTTGGAATCCACTCGATGGCAACAAGTGGTTTTTTTTAAATCATAGCCCCCAAGAGAGACCCTTTCTTTCCTGAAATAACAAAATTTGAGAGATACAGATGGAAGGGTGGCTGGTGTTAGGACAGGCAAGGAGGCTGTGATTATAAGAGGGCAGCACAAAGGAATTCCTTCATGGTGATAGATCAGTGCTGGATCCTGATGGAGGTGCTGCACTTATGCAAATATATGGAGTCCCTGGGTGGTGCAAACCGTTAACTTGAGCTTGGCTGCTAACTGAAACGCTGAAGGTTTGAGTCCACCCAGGGGTGCCTCAGAAGAAAGGCCTAGCGATCTACTTCCGAAAACTCGGCCATTGAAAACCCTATGGAGCACAGTTCTACTCTGACACACATGGGTCACCATGAGTCAGGCTCAACTCAACAGCAACTGTTTTATCCACGTGCTAAAACGTACCAAAACAAATGAGCGCGCACAAAAACTGGCGAAAGCTGAATCGAGGGTATGTTTTAGTTCATTGTATTGTGCCAACAGTGATTCTCTGGTTTTGATAATGTACTACAATTGGAAAAGATGTTACCATTTGGGGAAACTGGCCGATGGGTACATAACCCTAAAAAACTCGTTGCCATCGAGTCAATTCTTACTAATAGTGACCCCATGTGACAGAGTAGAACTGCCCTAAGGGATTTCCAAGGCTGTAATCTTTACAGGGGCAGACTGTCACATCTTTCTCCCATGGAGCTGCTGGTGGGTTCAAACCGCCAACCTTTTGGTTAGCAGCCGAGCACTTAACCATTGGGCCACCAGGGCTCCTGATGGGTACATAGAATCTCTTTATGCTATTTTTGCAATTTCTTGTCTGTCCATATTTCAAAATGAAAAGCTGAAAACAAAAACGCAAACTAGCAACAAACACACAAAAGAGAAGAGCAGCCCTTCCTTGAGTGCCTGTGCTGGGCCGGGAGCTTCCTCTGAACCCTCTCCCCTGCCCCTCACACTCCTGTCCCCCTGCAGCTCCCCTGTCACACTGAACTCTGACTCTTCCTCAAATGTCTGTCTCCCAGAAGTAGCCATCCCCCACTTCTCCATTCTAAGGCCACAGCTGAAACTCACGTGGCACCCACCATCACCAGGCATTGTTCCAAGCCCATGGCTCTCCACCCTGGCCACACACCAGAAGCCCTTGGAGAGCTTTGAACATGACCGATGGCCCATCCCGCCCCACAGACTCTGACTTAATGTGTCTGTGGCCTGGGCCGCGGGGCTGTTAACAGTTCCCTGGTGGCTCTCACGTACAGGCAGGATCAAGAACCCCCTGATCCTCACAGCCAGCCTGTGAAGTGGGGGCTGTGAGGATCTGAGCTAACTGACCCTGATGGGCTGGAACCTGCCCCCCTCCCCCGGCCTGTCCTGGTAGGGGACCCTTGCTTCATCCCAGCCAGACCAAGTTATTCTCACCAACCTGTTGAGAAGTTCCCCTGGGGGATTCTGGGACAGGTGTCGTTGGCAAGGTCTTTCTGCTCATGGGGATGGTTTTGGGAGGAGGTGACACCTGGCACAGCCACCACGCCACTGACCTGATGATGAGGTCAACAGGTCCTGGGATTGACCAGGGTCTCACAGAACAGAGTTGGTCCTGCCCTGGGGGTCTTGCCAGGTGAGATAATAGATGCTGGGCGTCTGGACCTCTTGGACTGGGTTTTCTGTAACTAGAGCTAAAAGCAGCCGAGTGAACCCCCTCTAACCAGACAAGGACTGGGCCACCTGATCCTCACTGTGCTCTCTGTGCCTAGGTCAGTCCCTGACACCGAGGAGGAGTGCCACAAAGCTTGCTGGGTAAGAGAAGGCACGTTAGGGAGCTTTTACCACACTGGGCCGCTCCCAGGTCTTATCTTTTCAGCTCCATTTTTCGGATGTGGAAACTGAGGTTAAGAAAGGTCAAATCGCTGGCCTAAGGTCACACAGCAGCTACATGGGAAAAGTAAGTCGAGAGCCCAGGCCCACAAACACCCCCAGCAAAGGCAGCCAGTGGGGTGTGGAGGGGACGTACCCAGCTTGAGGAGCCAGCCCTCGCGGTCCGGGTTGAAGAAGGTATGGGTCAAATCATTGCCATCATCCTCAGGAATCTTGAAGGGCTCATTTCGGATGCTGTCATAGAGGTTCTGAGGGGGGACACTCAGGTTAGCAACTCCAGGCCCTGAGACCCTCCCGAGGCTACTGGGCAGGTTCTAAGATCACAGGGGGACAGCCCACGGAGGAGGAAGAGGAGGCTGGGGGGAAGGGGAAGGCATGAAGTATGGAGGGGGCCAGGGGAGGAGGAAGAAACAAACAAAGAAAGAAAATAAACAGAGACAACAGTCAGAAGAGCCTGATGAGTTCTCAGAAAGAGAAACAGACAGGCAGATGGAAACTCAGACAAAGACCCTGAAAGGGTTGGAAGGCCAGAGAGACAGCAAACAGAAACAGAGAGACAGCCACAAACGGGGAGAAAGAAGAAGAAAAAAAAACAAAAAACATGCAAGTTGGCATGATCCAGCGGTGGGTGGGAGGGGTGTAGCCCAGACATACAGCCAGGAGATATGGCGGCACTGGGAGACCATGGAGGAAGGTCTGAGGGAGGGGAAGGGGGGCCTAACCCTGAGCAGCTCCTCAGGCAGGTCCCCGCCCTCATTGATGCCCCGGTTCATGGCCACAAAGCGCTCCAGGCCTGGCTTGTCACGAACGTTGGGATTGTGGAGGCTGGTGTTCAGCATGATCACAGCGAAGGACAGCACGTAGCACGTGTCTGCACCAGACAGGTCAGGGGGTGACGGACGATCCGGAGATCTGGGCACCCAGGCCCCTGCTCCCTAAGACCCAGGAATCCGGGTCCCCAGCCCACTGCTCCCCAGGACCCAGGAATCAAAGCCGCCAGTCCCTTCCTCCCCAGCCCCCAGGAGTCCTGGTCCCCAGCCACCAAGTCTGTGTCCTAGCCTCCCAGGAATCAGGCCCTAGTTTCCTCCTCTCCTGGACTCAGGAGCCCAGAGACCCACCTGTGGACTGGAAAACCCCAGGGTTGCAAAGGCAGTATCGCTGGGCGAAGGCCTCCATCATTCGGTCAATTTTCTGGGCCTCTCCGGGGAGGCGGAAGCTCCACAGAAATTGCCTGGATTAGAGAGGGGTAGGATGCGGATCTAGGGCTGGCAGAACCCTCTCCCCCACTCTCAATCTCTGTGTTTGGAACTGGCCAATATAAGTTCCAATCTCTTGGCCTCAACAGACTTTCCAGGGACGGACACATGATCTAATCTGACCAATGAGCACTGACCCTGGGACTCCTGATGAACCTATAAGGAAACAAAGCAGCCCTGGTGACATAGTGGTTAAGCGCTTGGCTGCTAACCAAAAGGTCAGGAGTTCGAATCCACCAGCCGCTCCACACGAGAAAGATGTGGCAGTCTGCTTCCGTAAAGATTACACCTTTGGAAACCCTATGGTGCAGTTCTACTCTGTCCCATAGGATTGCTATGAGTCAGAATCACCAAAACGGTAACCTGTTTAATTTTTTTTTTTCCTGATAAAACATAGCCCTTTGTTTTCGGTAAGGTTGTTAAGCAGATGCAGTAGTTGCTAAGGGCTTCTATTATTATGCAGAAAAAGGATCTACAGAAAACAATACCAACACAAGGATAAGCACAACCAAAATATACTAAGAAAGTTGATCTTCTAATACCATTTGAGCACCTGGATACAGCTCTGCCTGAAAAAGCCTCTCCCCATGAACTTCTAAGTTCCAGGTAACATCAATTCCCTCATCTTTTGTTTCTGTTTTTGTTTCGTCCAGGGTTTGTCACCTGCAACCGAGAAGACCCTGACAGGTACACTCCTGCCCTTCCAGCCCCTCCCCCTCACCTGAGCGCCTGGACCAGGTTGAGATCGGTGAACTCATGCAGATCCACGAAGGCGTGGAGCACTGCCAGGTTCAGCTCTTCCCTGGGAGGAGAGGGACGAAGTCATGGACAGGAATAAGCGTGGGGAGTCTGAAGGGGGAGTGGACAGAAACAGAGCATCAGGGAGGCCATGTGACCTCTCTGGCACCCCTAGTGCTGTGTGTGAAACTCAGGAAGGCCTTCATCCTAGGCCAGGTGCCAGGGTGGGATGCTTAGAACCTGCTCCTGGGAGGACCATCTGCTGCAAGAACCCTGGTTTGGCCTGACCTTTGTACAGCTGGGAGAAATTCAGAAAACATTCACTCCATCCACCATAACCTCTCAGATGATTCCCCAGGCTTCCCAGATGTCTGTAGATGACCCCTAGATGGCCAGAGACAGACCCCATGCACCTCAGAGGTCCAAAGATGGTCCCCACATACCTCAGATGCCCACATATGGTCCCCATGTACCCTGGATGTCCACAGATGGTCCCCATGCACCCCAGATGTCCAGTTCCACGCGCCAGATGTGCGGACAGTCCCCATGCATCCCAAACATCCACAGATGATCCCATGCAACTTAGCTGCCCAGACAGCCCATTTCCTCCAGACATCACAGACCTCTGATGTCCAGGCCTGTGTACCCTAGACTTCCAGATGGTCCCCACTCTCTCCAGATATCCTCACAGTCCCATGCACACCCATCTATACATAGTTCTCATGCTTCTAGATGCTCACAGGCAATCTCCACTGTCCCAGACATACACAGACATCTGCATACTCCCAGATGATCCCAGACAGCCCCCAGGTTCCCCAGGTAGTCCTAAGCACCCCGAGACACAGCCCAAGACCTGTCCCAGGCCCTCCTGTTACAGCTGGGCCAGAAGGACAAGTCGGTCGTTTGCGGTGTCTATCACGGCCTCTCCGGGGAGGCTGCAGAGTGTTCCTTCAAGAGCTGGAAAGGAGGGGGCAGGAGATGGGTGTGAGGGGAAGCAGGGAGGGGCCTGGCAGGAGCAGCATGCTCTCACCTCTCCCCCAGGTAGTCCCCGATGGCCGTCTTGTTCAACCCTTCGCCCTTGTACAGGAAGCGGGCAATCTCCTCAGGTGTGTTCTGTAGCAGTTCATTCTCCACCAAGAACTGGATCCCCTGGTGGGTGGGCGCTAGGGCTCAGTGCTGAGGGCCAGAGAGCCACTCCCCGTTACAGCTCCAGAACCTCAGCATCCCAGCCCACCCCCACTCTCAAAAGAGCAGAGCCAGGTTTCATTCTTAATCTGCTCACAGGTCCTCAAAGACCACCCCTCCCACTTTATGGCCTTTGCACCTGCTGCTCTCTCTGCCTCTGCCTGGCGAATTCCAGCACTGAGAACAGAGCCTGGCCACCAAGAAGCACTGGATAAATGCTTACTGGATGAGTGAACAAACTACAAATGCTTCGTGCAAGACGAATGAAGTGAGAAACTCCCAGCAGACACCAGCTGGTGAGCTGGGGCTCCTCTGGCTGGCCCCCACACCATGAGGACCTCCATTTTCACTATACACCACTCTGGATTGTGACAGCTGTGTCTGGGCAGGGTTTAACTCCTCTCTAGGTTCTCAGCATTGCCTAGCACAGGGCCAGGCCTCAGGCAGCCTCAGGTGTTAAATGAATGACTGAGTGAACATCCTTCCTCTATCTGATGAACACGTTTATTTATCCTTCACGCCTGACCTGACTGTCCCCTCCTCCGGGAAGCCCTCCCTGATCCACAGCCCCACTACTTTCCTCTATCAGAGCACCAGTCAACCCTTCTTTGTGCATGTCACTGTCCATGTCCCCTACCAGACCCAAGCTCCTCTTGGGACCCTAGGTGATACCAGAAGTGGGTACATAAATGTGAGCAGAAACAGAAAGAGGACCTCCCAGGCAGGAGACATAGCGCAAGCAAAGGTCCGGAGGCTGGAACACTTGACGAGTATTCAGAGTACAAATGGACAACCAATATCTGAATCCAGGGATGAGGGTGCAATCTGTCCACCTAGAGTAGACCCACAACCACCACACTTCTGGAACCTGGAGCTGCTGAAAGCCCCTGCTTGGACCCCAGCCCCTGTGGCCCCAAGCACCTTCTTGGGGTCCATGTTGAACTTCTTCCTGCCCATCGCCATCTTCCGGTTCCGCTGCAAGGTCTTACTGCAGGGGCAGAGAGTGCGGTCAAAGGGTCAATGCTTGGGCAGCCCTGGCCGGAGCCCCTGCAACCCGTGTCCCTCACCCTGGCCCTCACCTGCCCTCATTGGCCTCCAGACCCTCAACCTCACTCATGGCCTCGCTGAGCTCCTCCCGCAGGCGCTGGATCTCCACCAGCAGCTCCTGCTTCCGCCGCCGGATGTTCTCCAGCTCCATGCGCTCCTCTGGAGTCAGGTCTGGGGGTTCTACGGGTCGGAGTCAGGAACTGGAGGTCAGGCCTGGGGGGACTGGAGGATGGCACCGGGGACAGGGCTCTGAAGTCCAGGGGGAGAATGAGGATCAGGACTTCTATGGGAAGAAGGCGCTGGGGATCTAGACTTGGAAGCCCTGGAGGAGGAGGGGACTTGGCCTCTGGACTCCTGACTCTGGAAAAGAGGACTGGGAACCTGAATTCTTAAGTCTGGGGGAGAAAAGGGCTGGGAGTCTGAACTTCTGAGTCCTTTACTTGGGAGGGGACCAAGGCCTTTGGCTTCCTGACTCCATTACTGGCGAGGTAGCTGGGTGGCTGGGTGGCTGGGCTCCTGGGTGCTGAGTGAAGACGGGGCTGGGGGTCTGGACTCCTGCGTCCACGAGAAATAACTGAAGCAGAGAACGCTGATGCCAGCTTGCAAGAGTTGGTCCAGGTGGGCGGGACATCGAAGGCCCCGGACCCCCATCTCTCCCCAGCCAGCTGACCCCTGCTGCTCTTTCCCTGCTCCCGGCAGGCACTAGGCTCGCCCGGCCCCGTCGGTGGGGATGGTTCGGCCCCGGCCTCGCCTGCGCCACTCATTCCGCCCCCTTCCGCCGCCACCGGAAACAGACTCTGCCCAAACAATGGCCTGGAACGCCCCGCTGTCGGGCCCCGCCGGAAACCCGGCCTGCGCCCTACAAAGGCGAGGCGTCGACGGGGCCGAACGTTTCCGCGCGGCGCGGGCCGGGAGGGAACATTCGCGGCGGAACGTTCGCGAAGAAACGTTCCATCCACTTCCCTGCCGGCCCCGCCCCTCCCCGACCTACCATAGACACCGTCCTCCATGGCGGCTAGGAAGGCCCGCGGGGAGTCCGGGGCGGTCCCGCCGGTCGGACTGGGATCCGCGTTGGCCCGCGGGCTCGGATGAGCCCGCTCAAACGCCCCGGGAGCCACCGCCGCCTCCTCAGCGCCAGTCCTCAGCGCTGAAAAGACTCTCCCTTCGCCTCCCAACCGCCCCGCCAGTAGGGACCGCCCCTCGTTTTGACACCGTCCAATCCACGGCGGGTCCTCCCGTCTGCTCCGCCCCCGAAGCCGAAAAAACCGTTCTCCAGGGCCAATGGGAGCGCAAGGAGTAAATGTAGGCCTATCGGGCCGGAGGTAGACGGTCCGTGAGGCCAGTCGGAGTGCGAACAGGGCGCAAGGCACCGCCTCCGGAACAAAAGAAAGAGCTTGGCAGGATGGCTCGCCAATGAGAAGCCTCGGATGGGAGTTGCATGAAGGTGGAAGTATACGCCAGCAGAGAGAAGTGCGCCTGCGCAAGGCCTCTGGCTGCCCGGAGACTAGTTCAACCGAGCCCCACTTCTAGTTGCTGGGGGGCGGTACTTTGTGGATCTTGTTGCTAGGGGGCGGGGCCACAACTGTTAGTTGTTTCAGTGAGTCACACCTCCTAGTTGGCCACGCTGGCTTTTGACGGCGCGGTTGCCAGGCAACCGGTGGCTATTTTGGCTCAGTTTTCTTTTGGGCTAGCTCCTTCCTCCGGGTACTTCCCCCTCCTCTCGGCTCCTCCTGTCTCCAGATCCTTTATTTTTACTCCCTCTCAAGACCTCCCTATCCACTTCAGGCTCTTCAGAGTCAGGCAGTGGTGAAACAAAAGACTTTTTCTTTCGGACGACCCTGTGCTACTTGCCATCTGTCATGGAGAATGAGGCTACAAGGGAAAGCCAACTATAGTGAAAGCGCAAGCTCCCCCTTCCTGGAGCCTTCTCCCTCTCAGGCCCCACCCCTCCCCTCCTCTTAAACTCCTCCCCCCTCAAACTTCTCAGCTCAGCATCCTCCCCTGCCTTAGAGTCCTCTTCCCAAGACTCCTCGCTTTTGCAAGCATCCTGCCCCTAAACTAACTGCCCTTTCCTCACATCCTCCCACCTTTCTGATGGCTTATTCCTCTCAGAATTCCTTCATTCTGGTTACCCCCTTCTCCCATACTCTTCCCCTTCTCAGACTCCTCCCTCCTCTCAAGAATCCTCCCACATTGGAGGCCCCGCCCCCTCCCCACCCTCTTCTTTCCGTTCCCTGCAGGGAAAGCGGATGCGGGAATGGCGACCGGGAAACTGTTGAGGGGCAGGTCCCTCATTGGGGCTGAGGGGATGTCTAGACCCCATCCTCATTCACTGTTTCTGAGCTGGGCAGGTCGGAACAGATTCAGGGCCAGGACCCGGTTAAACTGATGGATTAGACATGGAGCCTCTTCATCTCCTCAGTGACCTTTAGAATAAACCCAAACCCCCGCCCTCCCCAGAGAAGACCCAGATGGTGCCAGCCCTGCCTCCTCTCTTCTCCGTCCAAATATCGCCCTCTCCATCCCTTCACCCCGTCTTAACACCCTTCCCCACAACCTTGGGGGCTATGTTTCCATTGCCCCCAGTCCCTACCCCAGACACCGTAAACTGGGCGAGAAGCCAGCTAATTAATCCCTTCCGGTCATTAAGTGGGGATTCTCAAGGATAAAGGGGAGGTGGGGACACCAGGAGGGGGAACCTGGGTTGATGCAGCACTTGGGCAGGCTCATGGAAATGACAGTGCGTGTCCTCAGTCCTGGGACACTGGGGTGGGAACTGTCCTCCCCCTGGCACTGGCTCCCTCTGCGGCTGGTTCTCAGCCTGCGGAGTACTTAGGTAGATGAGAACATGGGCCAGGGCCAGGTCCCAGGACTCGTGTCCCAGAAATACACTCACAAACACACCCACCGGGGCTGCCGGTTCTTTAATCTTGGGGACAGCTCTCGCTCCCCAAAAAACACTGTCCCCCACAGTGGGATGATCCCTGGCCTTCCAAGCTCAGCCCTCTATTCCCAGCCCCTTGAGCTAGACCAGAGAGGAGGTGATCTCGCCCTTGGCCACAGCCAACGCTACCCATTGCCTGTGCCATGACTCAGACACCTAGTTCAGTGCCAGCTTCCATGGGCATCTCCCTTCTTAGCCACTCCAGAAGACCGGGTGTGCCAGCACCAGGGAGAGCCGGGAAATCCCCAGGACCCTCACCTCCACCCCACCCTCAGTGAGGTAAGGAACCATGCTGCTGGAAGGGCCCTTAGAGATGTTCAAGTTCCAATGCCCCATTTTACAGATGGGGAAACTGAGGTGAAGAGAGGGGAGTGATTTAACCAAGGTCACACAGTAAATAAGTTACGGCAGAGTTAGGATAGAGAGCAAGGCTTCCTGGATTCTTGCAAAGGACTCATTCCAATGACCTCAAGTTCAATTTCTAACCCTGCTGTAGGAACCAGTGGAGAAAAATAGATATCTGTATTTATATTATATATATATGATACATATATGTATAACATCTTTAAGAAATAGATACACATAACTAGGTGTAGGATTCCAGAGCATTCTAGACTCACCACTCTTGGGCCGCCTCCTCCTCCCCTTGCCCACTAATTAGCCCTGTTGCCTACAGGGTCTATCTGGGTCCTCACCTTCTTGGACAGCCCAGAAGTGCTGCTTCTCAATTCCTGAGTCCACCTCCTAGAATGGCCAAGAGTCCCATCTGGAGGTGATTCGAACTTCCAGGCTTTGGTAATAGACAACTCTGGATCCCTAGAGCCTCGATTCCTTTTGGCATTACAGAACCACAAAGAAGTTTGTTGTATCAGTTCATAATCCAGAATCATTGAGAGTCTCAACTCCATTGGGCAAACTGGAACAAGCAAACCTTAGACGTCTAGAACCATCCTTTTCTTGACTCTGTGATCAGTCTAGACCCACAGAATCTGAATTCCTTTGGGCATTCTAGAATGGCACTTTTTTTCCCCAACTTCCTGTGGATCATTTAGAAGCACTGATTATCCTCTCAGTTGGATGTTTGACAGTCTGTCTGGAGTTATGTAGTATCAAGGACTCCCAATCTGTCACTGTTGTCCTTCTAGGCCCACAGACTCCCCAGTGCTTTGTGCATTCTAGAAACATAACTCTTTAATTTCTGGGGTGGTTCAACTCCTGAGATCAAACCTGGTCTAGAATCACCAGTGCTTGCCTCTGTGGACAGTCTAGATTCACAGAATCACAACTCTTGGGTTCTCTGGAACCACAGGGTCTTCTCTTGGCTTGCAGTCACCAGTCCTTGTCCTTGGTCAATAGAGAGGGGTTTGAATACTTGGGACATTCCATAATCTTCCCTCTGAGTGATCTAGAACCAATAATTTGCTACTTAGTTGGATGAGTTTGGAAGCTGTTGGATGAGTCCCTTGAATTTTAGGCCAATTCAGACCTACAAACTCTTGATCCTTGTTGCTGTTCAAGAACTGGCAACTTCCTCTCCTAGAGACAGTGTAGACCATTGATTCCTAACCCACTGATTCTAACAACCCAGGATCAGCCATATAGAGGAATCCAGAACCACTAGTTCTTGCCTCTTGTGTGGTCCAGGATTCTGGATCCCTCAGCTCTGATTAGACATAGGAATGAGGCTCATAATGGTGGGGGGGTTCAGGGGGGACCATGGAATGCAGAGGAATTAAGGTCCAGTATGTCTGTGGTGGGTCCACCAGGCAGGGCAGGGCCTGCTCAGATAATAATTTACCCAGCAGGCCCATTGGCCTTGGGAGAACACCCGCCCCATCCCAGGAGAGGGCCCCATCTCTCCATCTTGAAACCTCTGGGAAGGAGGCACAGATGGGTGCTACCAGCTCATGTCACAGAGGCAGGGTCAGCGCCAGGGTCGGTGTGAGAACTCAGGGACTGGCAGCCCCATCTTCTGCCTCCGCCCCATCCCCCTCCTTGGCGTCCTCTTCCTCCTCTTCCTCCTCTTCCTCCTGGCACCAGCTCAGAGCAAGTTCATTCTCATAACAAAACGCAGCCAGAGAGCCAGGGAAGCTTGACTTGGGGCTGTGGGATGCCTGCTCTGCCCATTCATCCAGCTCCTTGGCGCTGCAGACAGGCATCCCTGGGACCTCATAAGTGCGATGGAAGTGACGATAGTCAACCTCATACTGAGAGCCACGCTGGAAGAGAACTGGCTCAAAACGATGGCCCCAGAGCAGCTCGCCTGGGAGGTAGGAGGAGCGGCACTGTGTGGTCATGGCTGTAGCCTCCACCATGCCCTCAAGAATGACCACCAGCTCAAAGTCTGCCCGGGCCAGCTCCGCACGACCAAACTCATACAGGGGACTGGCAGAGTCGATCTCATGCACGATGGTGATGGGAGACACGAGGAAGATGCGATCGGTGCCGCCATCGAAGCCCACATCCACATCCTGGTGGTCCAGTGGGATGTATTCTCCCTCTGGGGTCACACGGGGCTGCAGCAAAAGGCAGGGATCAAAGACAGCGCGCAGGGAGCACAGAGAGGAACAGAGACAGAGACAGGGACAGGAAGGAATCAAAATGCAGAGGTGGGGTGGGTGAGAACATAGACCCAGAGAGAGGGGAGGACAGAGACCAGAGTGAGAGGAGGACAGAGACCCAGAGAGAGAACGACAGAGACCCAGAGAGAAAGGGGTACAGCGACCCACAGAGAGAGAAACAGAGACCCAGAGAAAGCGGGATAGAGACCCAGAGAGACGGGGGGACAGAGACAGGAGACGGTAAGGGACAGAGTGATATAGACATAAGGACACAGAAATCAGCAAGACAGGCAGTTGAAGAAGGGGGAGGGGGAAGAGAAAAATAGCCGTAAACATATGGCCAGAAAAAGATAAACCAGGTGACAAGAAGGGCTAGCTAAAATAATCTTGGTCCAACCACTCCTTACTTCAACACTAGTTCAGGCTAGCCCCTGGCTATCCTCTCATCCCACCTCCAAGCCCCTCCATCACACTGTGTCACACACTGTGTGTGTGTGTCTCTGTGTGTGTGTGTGTGTGGTGTGTGGTGGGGTAGTGCAGGCCTCAAACTCACAGGTATTTGTAGCCTCGCCCCACCTACCCACTGGCTCTTTCCATCCCTACCTCCCACTCACATCACTACCCCACAGATTTCTGGGAAAGACAACGCCCACTTCTGGTTCAGGAATCCCACAAATTTACATCTCAATTTTCCCCGGAGCCCTGGTGGCACAGTGGTTGAGAACTGGGCTGCAAAGTGAAAGGTTAGCAGTTCAAATCCACTAGCCGCTCCTTGGAAACCCTATGAACCGGAAACCACTCGAAGGCAACGGGTTTGGTTTTATGAATTTTGGTCAGTCTACCCCATCGGCGCACCTTCCCTGCCCCCGAGGCTTCTGGGAATTGTAGTCCAAACGCCTTCCAGGCCTGACGCATACCTAGCATGCAGGCCTACATATCCCACAATGCCCCGCGGTTCCCCCCTCCCCCGCCCCCGCAAAGGGCCCGTCCGTCCCCCAGGCAGTGGCCACCGACAGGGCGGGCGGGCACCTGCAGCAACTGGGCCCGCACATGGGCCTCGACGAGGTGGCTGCGGCGCAGGTTGCCGACGCGCCACATGAGGCAGAGGCGGTGGTCGCGCAGCGCCACGACGGCGTTCTCACTGAAGACGAGCGTCTCGTTGCGCTTCTTGGGCTTGGCCATCTTGGCCATGACGGCGCCCACGACGAAGGCGTCGAGCACGCAGCCGGCAATGCACTGCAGCACGACGGCGGCCACGGCGGCCGGGCACTCCTCGGTGACGCTGCGCACGCCGTAGCCGATGGATGTCTGTGTCTCCAGCGCGAAGAGAAAGGCGGCTAGGAAGCTGGCCACCTGCGAGAAGCAGGGCGCGGGCGGCGGCGGCGCGGCCAGGTCGCCGTGCAGCGAGGCGATGAGCCAGAAGGCCAGGCCGAAGAGCAGCCAGGAGGCGAGGAAGGAGCAGGAGAAGAGCAAGCACATCCAGCGCCAGCGCACGTCCACGCACGTGGTGAACAGGTCGCTCAGGTAGCGCGCGCCCTGGCCGCCCAGGTTCACGAAGCGCACGTTGCAGTGGCCGTCCTTCTTGACGAAGCGCCCGCGGCGCCGGCCCACCGGAGAGGCCGCTGGCGCCCACCCGTTGCGGCACAGCCCTGGCCCGGCCTCCTCTTCATCGCCAGCCCGGCTGTTCCCTGATTCCAGGGCGCCGCTGAGGCGGCGCAGGGCCCTGGCCAGGCCCATTGGGCGGGGGGACCCCCTCCACTTGGCCTAGTGGGGGGCAGCCGCCCGGCGGGGGAACCTGCAGGGCAAGAATCGGGCAGAGACGTCAGGGATGTAGCTAATGGGTGTGCTCATCGGCCAGGCATGCTCTCTGGGCCCTAGTGGCTTCATTTGGTAAATGAGTGGAACAGTAGATAACCTTGATGGTCAGAAGAGTGCAGCATCAATAACAGCAACGATGCTACAGGAAATATTTGTGTAGTGACAACAGCAGTGATACTATATAGCCATAATAGCAATAAAACTATGTTGTTAGTTGCCTTGGGGTCGACTCCAACTCGTGGTGACCCTGTGTGCAGAGTAGAACTGCCCCATAGGGTTTTCGAGGCTGTGACCTTTTGGCAGCTGATCACCAGGCCTTTTTCCGAGGTGCTTCTCCATGAGTTCGGACTGCCAACCTTTCAGCTTAACTGTTTGAGCCACCCAGGGGCCTCAGTAACACCACAGCAAGCACCGAAGCAACAATTATAGCAGACATTTATACTGTATCATGCACTGTTCTGGAGTCCCTGGGTGGTGCAAAGGGTTAACACACTTAGTTGCTAATCGAGAAGTTGGAGGTTTGCATCTACCCAGAGGCACCTTGGAAGAAAGGCTTATGAGAAATCAGCCATTGAAAACCCGTAGGGAGTACAGTTCTACTCTGCCACACATCGCCATGAGTCAGCATGGACTCCAGGACAACTGGTTTAGGCACTGTTCTAAATGCATGGATTTGCTTCTTTGAGCCTCACAGCAGCCCTAGGAGGTAGGCATTAATATCCTCATTTAGAGGAGGAAACTGAGGGACAGAAAGTTTAGGTAACTTGCCCAAGGTCACAGCTAAGTAAGCTGAGATTTCAGTAACAAGTCTAGCTTAAGAGTTCTTGCTATAACCGCTTCTCAGCATGGAGGAATGAGCCTGGGCTCTGGGGACAGCTGTGGTTCAAAAACAAGCTCAGAAAGGACAAGCAACAAAAGAAAAAAAAAAAAGATGAACTAAAACAAATTTAAAAATATGTGCTTCAAAGACACTATCAAGAAAGTGGGTTCACTGAATGGGAGAAAATAGTTGCAAATCATATATGAGTCTTAATATGTAGAATATGTTACAAGTGTATTAAAAAACTAGTAATGCTATTAGATAATGGACAAAGGACTTGAATGGACATTTCTCCAAAGAAGATACACAGATTGGCAGTAAGCACTTGAAAAGATGCTTTGTATCATTAGTCTTTAGGGAAATGCAAATCAAAACCACAATGAGATACCACCTCACTCCAAAAAAAAACCAAACCTGTTGCCATCAAGTCAATTACAACTTACAGTGACCCTATAGAACAGAGTAGAACTGCCCCACATGGTTTCCAAGGAGCAGCTGGTGGATTCCAACTGCCCACTTTTTGTTTAGCAGCTATAGCTCTTAACCACTGTGCCACCAGGGCTCCCTCACCCCCACTAGGATGGCCGTAATAAAAAACATGGATAAGTGTTCATGAGGATGTGGAGAAATTGGCACCATCATCTGCTGCTGGTGGGAATATAAAGTGCTGCAGTTGCTTTGGAGAAGTCTGGCAGTCCCTCAAAAAGTTAATCCTAGAGTTACTATGTTGTTAAATTAGGTGCCGTTGAGACTCATAGCGACCCCATGTGACAGAGTAGAACTGCCTCATAGGGTTTCCTAGGCAGTAATCTTTATGGGAGCAGATCAACAGGTCTTTTCCATGGAGCCCCTGGATGGGTTTGAACTTCCGACCTTTTGGTTAGCAGCCAAGCGCTTAACTGTTGTGCCACCAGGGCTTCTTAGAGTTACCATATGACCCAGCAAGTCCACTCTTACTATACCCCAAAGTAAAGAAAGAATATGTCCACACAAAAACTTGCACATGAGTGTTCGTGGCAGCGTTATTCACAATGGCAAAAAGGTGGAAACAACCCAAATGTCCATCAACTGATGAATGGATCAAATGTATATCCATACAATGGAATATTATTTAGCAATAAAAACGAATGAAGTGTTGATACATGCTACAACATGGATGAACCTTGGAAAGATTATGCTAAGTGAAAAAAACCAGACGAGAAAGACCACATATTATACAATTCCATTTATGTGAAACATCCAGAACAAGCAAATCTGTAGATTTAGAATGTAGATTTGTGGTTGCCTGGGGCTGGGAGAGGGGCTTTGATGGCACAGTGGTTAAGTGCTACGGCTGCTAACCAGAAGGTCAGCTTGAATCTACTAGCCGCTCCTTGGAAACCCTATAGGGCAGTTCTACTCTTTCCTTTTGGGTTACTATGAGTCAGAATCTACTAGATGACAATGGGTATGGCTGAGGGAATGGTGAGATGGGAGAGGATGGTAGCTAAAGGATACAGGGTTTCTTTTTGGGGTGATGGAAATGTTCTAAAATTGATTGTAGTGATGGTTGTACAACTGTGAATATACTAAAAACCACTTAATTGTGTACTTTAATGAGTGAATTATATGATTATATATTGAGTTATATTTCAATAAAGCTGTCACAAAAAGGAAAAAAAAAATCATGTTCAGCCCTGATGATCTTAGACAAGTCTTTCTGAGCATCAGTTGCCTCAACTGTAAAATGGGGAAACTGGACTTCTTAAGGGGTAAAATAAAAAAAAGGTCAGGAAGGGCCTTCCAGTCAGATGGACCCAGGGCCCAGTGCTGGCTCAGTGGCTGATCCGCTGTGTGCCCTGGGACCACTGGCTTCCCTCTCTGGAATGTCAGTTGGCTCATCTGTGGAAGGGGCATATAATTCCTCAACTTGAAAAGGGACTTGGAAGAAAGATCTTGGGGCTTTGGAATCAGGCAGCTCTAGGTTGCATCCTGGCTTTGCCACTTACTAGCTTCATGACTGTTGGAAGTCACCCCTCTTCCTGAGTCTCAGTTACCTCATCTGGGAAATGGGAGGAATCCCAGCAGCCAATGGCGTGGAGAAGAAGAGGAGAGAAGCGCTGGGCATGGACCTGCAGACTTCATCAGGATGGCTCCAGCAACTACCGGGTTAACATCGGCACTGTGGTGGCGGGACCTCCAGGCCCTCCCTGCTCCATAGGGTTTTCAAGGCAGTGACCTTTCGGAAGCAGATCAAACAGATTGCCAGGCTCGTCTTCCAAGGTGCCTCTGGGTGGGTTCGAACCCTCAGCCTCTCAGTTCTTAAACTTTGTGCCACCCAGGGCCTCCTACTAGGGCTGTATTGGGGTGGGGGCAGGATGTTAAATATTTTGCATATCAGTGCTGCATTCCACCAGTATTTACCAAGCATCTCTGTCAGGCTCAGGGGATCCTCAAGGGGATTCCTGGTTGGGCCTGGGCATTCAATCTCACATTGCTATTCTATATCAAGTTCAGCACCAAGAGACACCCTCCCAGGAGCTCTGCACCTGTTATCTCTGATCACCAGGCCAGCCCTACCACATGGGGGTTTATTAGGCCTTTACAGAGGCAAAGATGAGCCTCAGGTCAGAGTGGACCAGGCCTGGCTGTGTCCAGAGCCCACGATGCAAAGCAACTCTCTTTTCTCAGCCTCAACAACCCTGGGCATTAGAAATCATTCTCCCAAAAGGGGGATACAGAGGTTGGTCACTGAAGGGGCAGGCTTTTAGGTCAGAACCCAGGCTCTGACTTCTCCACAAGCAGCCTCTCTCCAGCTCAGACACCCAACTGCTGCACTCTCCCCCTCTCAGGAGCCACCCTGGGACTAGGGAAGGGGAAAGGTGGGGGAGGAGGGTCTCACCGACCAGTACCCCCTCTGCCCCCAGTGGGCCCTTCCCTACCCTCTAGCCCTTCCTAATGACACCCCTTTGATGTGGGGATTTTGCTTCACAAAGAAAAGGAAACTGAAGCCCTGAGTCAGTCCCTTGTCTCAGCTCCCTCAGCCAGAAGTGGCAAAACCAGGCCTCCCACCCAGGCCTCTCAGATGGAACCAGATGGTCTCACCAAGCGCTCTCCTGCTTCCTGAGCACCTACTATGTGCTGGGCTCAGCCGGTCCCCTGAACCCCACCAGTTACCCCCCTCCCCGCTCACCTGGTCTGTTCAAGACTCTGGAGGGGGTCAAGACCCCATTTCACAGGCTGGGAAAAAGGCTTGGAGAGGGTCTGCGCCCTGGTCACAGTGCTGGGTGGCAGAGTGGAGCAGGTACCTTCCCAACCCAGGCCTCAGCCTCCTCACTCTTGGGCCAGCCACCCTCCAGCCCTGTGTGGCAGGGAGCCCAGTGCAGAGGGACCTTCGCCTGTGGGGGGCCACATCTGTGCACCCAGCATGGCCCAGCTCACAGGCTGGTGGATGTGAATGGGGCTCGGAACCTCCCCCACCCCCAACAGACAGGACGGGAGGGACAAGGATCCAGTGCCTGAGTCCTCCCACCCCATCCTCCACCTGACCTGTGAGAGCAGCTTAATGTTTCCATATAAAGGAGACACGGGGCTTAAGGTTCGTCAACTTCTTCGTGTCAAAGTCACTGTCTAATCTGAGGCCAAGAAGCCCCGCCCCAAGGCAGCCTGGCCCCTAACCGTCCAAAAAAACCCCACACACCTTCACACTCTTCCCCAGAGACCCCAGATGCTCCCTGCCATGTCCACCACTGGGGGCCCGACAACAGGTTGGTGAGCAGGGACTGACAGGAAGGCGCATGGGGGCAGATTGCCCAGAGACATGGGTCCACAGAGACTCAGAGAGATAGGCAGGTGAGGAAGTTGTTGAGAGGGGGCTCTGAGAGAGGGGGACAGAAAGTCAGAGAGAGAGGGACAGAGACCTGGGTAGGGGGGAGGGACAGAGATCCAGAGAAGGGGGGTTGGGGACAGAGACTCAGAGAGAGAGAGGCAGAGAAGAGGCAGACTAAGAGAAATTGGGGAAAGAGAATAGAGATCATGTCTTAGGAAATGGAAAGAGACGGTAGGGGAGCAAAGTCGTGAACAGAGACAGAGGGCAGAGACAATGCTGTGAGGAGAAAAGGGCTCTCAGTAAGAGGCGGAGGATGAGTGGGTGGGTGGAAAAGGCAGCAGGGTGAGACAGGGCTGGCGCTGGAGGCACTGTACCCAGGGTAGCATCCGTAACCTGTCACCGGGGGACGGCAAGGACTGAGGACACTGGGATTGAGGCTCCAACCAGGAGGGTGTGTAGCAGGGAAGAGGATGGCAGGAGAATGGGATGGCTCAGGCCCAGGACCCCTGTTGGGGTTCAGCACATACCTGGTGGGGTGGCCGACCCCCATGCCCTCCGCCGGGGGCTCCTCTGCTGGGATGCAAGGAGACCTGTCTGTGGGTGCCAAGGGGCTGTGTGCCGAGTGCCCGACCTCTGAGTCTACAGGAGGATCAGAGGCCCAGGCGCAGGGGGACGGGGGTGGGGCCAGCTCAGAGCTGCAGAGGGGGAGCCAGGGAGGCCAGCCAGGCCAGGCACTGGGCTGCAGCCCAGGCAGGCCTGTGAGGAGATGGCGGCAGAGATACAGAAATGGGGGGCAGGGACAGTGGTGGACAGAAGAGACACAGAGAGATGGGGACAGAGGAGACACGGAGAGATGAGGGACAGAGGAGAGAGATGGAAACAGAGACATGGAGAGATGGGGGAAACACATGGGGCAGAGAAAGATGGGTTCACAAGGAAATAGGGACACAGAAAGAGCAGGAACAGGATGCGGAACAAAGAAAAGGCGAAACAATGCTAAAGGGGACAAAAATAGGGGGTTAAGAGAGACCAACAGCTCTGCAGGAGAAAGACCTGTCGATCTGCTCCCATAAAGATTCCAGTTCCCGTTGCCGGCAAGTCGATTCCAACTCACAGTGATCCTGCAGGACAGAGTACAACTGCCCCATAGGGTTTCCAAGGAGCAGCCGGTGGATTTGAACCAATGACCTTTTGGTTAGCAGCAAAGCTCTTAACTATTGTTCCTCCATAAAGACTACAGTCTTGGAAACCCTAAGAGGCAGTTCTGCTCTGTCCTATAGGGTCACTATGAGTCAGAATTGACTCAACAGCACCCAGCAAGAGAGATGAGGCATTGAAGAGTTGGGGGACACGGGGTGACTCACTCCTCCAGAGACCCAGAGTGAGTTCCTGATGTAATATTTATGGAAGGCAGAACTGGTACCAACCAATTGGTTGAGGGTGGGACAGAGTGGAGCAGGGACCCCATGGCCTCTCCTCAGGCTTAGCGGGCTAGGGACAGCTGGGTGCTGGATTCCTGCCCCCCCTCCTCAGAGGGAAGTGGGGAAGAACCAGAGTCACACACCTCAGTCCTCGTTCAGGTCCTTTATTGGCCCTTGGGAGCCCCTCGCCTCTACCCCACAGCACCTGCCTTCCTTCGTCAGGGAGGAAAGTGGCCCCTCACTGGGAAACCAAGCTGCCGCCAGTCCAGGGGCAAAGCCAAATTCTGCCGAGGACCCGCACCTCAAACTTGGTGGGGACACTGTAAAGCTATCAAGTCCCCTGGAGAGGCCAGAGGTCAAAATAGGGTCCTGGGCAGAGAGATCAAAGGGTGCAGCCAGGCATCACAGCTGACCAGCACAAAACACCCACCTGGGAAACCCAGCCAGTCAAGTCCTCTGACAGGTAGGGCTCACTGAGCCAAACTAAGTTCTTGGGTGGGAGGGTGTCACTGGGCTGAACCGGGCAGTTTAAGAGTGCCATGGCTCAAACCAAGTCCTTTGGTGACATGGGTCATTGCACCAAACCAAGTAGTTTTAGAAAGCAATGGGTCAAACCAAGTCCTTTCAGGGAACAATAAGTCACATAGAATCCATTGTGGTGGCCAATGGGCCAAACGCAGTCCTTTTTGGGGTGTGGCGGGGGTCTACAGACCTGAATGGATTCCCCCAAAGCTGGTCAGACCAGCTGCAGTGCCCGAGTGGAAGGCAGAAGGGCGGCGGCATCGCAGCCTCAGACGCTGATGGTGCGGAAGATGGTGAAGCCTGACAGGGCGGTGCTGACCAGGACACCAGGGCACTGTGGGTGCCAGTGCAGTTCCTTGAGGTCTGTCTCGCCCTGGTGCACGAACAGCAGTTGCTGGGGGAGGTCTGCCAGCCCAGGGTCTGTCTCCGCCTCGCCGGCCTCCAGATCCCGCTCCACAGCCAGGTCCCACTGTGTGATCTGGTTGTCTGCCCCTGAGGCTGCAAAGACTCCACCATCCTGGGGGTGCCACTCGACAGAGGTGATGGGGGCCATGTGCTGCTTGAAGGTGGCCACCGGAGAGCCAGACTACAGGGAGAGGACAGATGGTAGAGGCTTGGAACACTTTGGCCTGGCTCCTGGGGTGACCAAGACAGGGCCCTCCACCCCCTTCCAGCCTCAGGGTCCAGCAGAACCCCACCCCATAAGTCCTCACATACTCAGAGTCTACAAAATGACAGAGGCCACAGTGAAGCTGGAAATGGGTCTACTGCCCCAGGGGCTGCTGGGAACAGTGGTTTCCCCTGCAAAGGAACCCCTCCCACCTCCAGGTCACACACATCCCAGCCCTGCTCCAACCTGGATGTGTCTCAGTCTCTTTTCCTATAAAAGCTTGTCAGTGTTGTTGATGGGTGTCGTCAAGTTGATTTCTACTCAGAGTGACACCATATGACAGAGCAAACTGCCCCAGAGGGTTTTCTAGGCTGTAATCTTTACGAGAAGGAGCCATGATGGCTCAATGCTTAACTACTGGGCTGCTGACTGAAAGGTCAGTGGTTCAAACCCACCAGCGGCTCCACAGAAGAAGACCTGGTGATATATTCCCGTTAAGATTACAGCCTTGGAAACCCTGTGAGGCAGTTCTAGTCTGTCCTATAGGGTCACTATGAGTCGGAATTGATTGACTCGACAGCACATGACAACAAACAACAATTTTTGCAAGAGCAGATCACCAAGCCTTTTCTCCCATGGAGCCACTGGGTGGGTTCAAACCACCAACTTTTGGTTAGCAGCTGAGTGCTTAACTATTGCACCACCAGGGCTCCTTGTTCCTATAAAAGGAAGAGGTTGGGTCTCCAAGCACTGTCCAGGCCGATTCTATGAAGGCCTGAAGAAAGGGGGGCAAAACCGTGACTCCCGGAAGCTCCAGAGGCAGCAGACCCAAAGAGCTACAATTTAACTGAAGCAGATATGCTACTGGGAGGGGAGGTTTCTGTACTTTGGGGAAGTGGCTCCAAAGTTCCAAGGCTGTAACCCAACCAGACACCTGCCCTTTCTGGGCCTCAGTTTCAGTGTACAAAAAAAAAAAAAAAAAAAGGCGGGGGCGGGGGGGCATCCAGAATCCATCTCTAGATGCCTTCCTGGGGCCGATTCCATGAAACCCATTAAACTGGAGGGAAATGAAATTACATGTTGGCCCCAGGAGCTCTGTGAGTTAATGGCTTTGTCCAGAGGGAGGCTGGAAGCTGTAAATTCTTCTGCCCCGGGTCCCTCTCAGCTCTACAAAGACAGGTGTTAAATCAGCTGAATGTCACGTCTGTTCCCATCCATTTTGTGCCCCCGTTTCCTCTCCTGCAATGAATGAGTGAGCCAGCATGCCATTTCTCAGCTGACTCTAAAATCCACTAAAAGACCGAACAAAAACTACAACTCCCAGGAGCCCTTGAGGCCATAGGCCTTAAAGCTAGCTTTGCTTCTGTCCCAGGGGCAGATGACAGTTATAGTCTCTGCTGTCCCTTCCTTCCATCTCTGGTCAGCCACTCATCAGGCAGTGTGTGTGATGTGTGACCCCACAGCAGTCACAACCCTCCCCCTCGCCGCTTAGTTTTCTCATCTGTACCATGAAGTTACTAGATAGACTCTAATTTTCAAGATCTTCCCAGCTCTGGAGGGATGCAATCATTTGAGGGAAAAACCTACAAGCCCCAGACAACCCTGGGGCATCGTTGTCCCAGGGGTTGCTGGAGGCATACCTTGAACTGCCGCAGGTCCCAGACCTTGAGGGCCCCATCATCCCCACCACTAAGCAGGAAGGGCTCCCGGCGGCTCCAGCTGATGACGTTGACATCCCCCTCATGGGCAGTGGCTGTGGTGAGCATGCAGGCCTTGCTAGGGGCTGCCCGGATGTCCCAGATGCGAATGGAAGCATCAGCTGAGCAGGAGGCAAATACCTGGGAGAGGTGGGGACTCAGTGACCCAGATGTTCCTCCACCCCACCCCAAAGACCAGGAACTCATGGAGGCTACCTTCTCTTTAGTGTGCACCACACTGGGATCTGAACTACAAACAGGACCTTTGTCTGGGCTCCCAGCCCCCTCCTCCCTCAGACCCAGGAGCCCAGCCCCCTCCTCCCTCAGACCCGGGAGCCCAGCCTCCTCCTCCCAAAGGACCCAGGAATTCAGGCCCCTCACCGTGTCCTCATTCGGTGACCACTGCAGATCCTCCACGGAACGTGTGTGGCCCATAAAAGGCCGCTGGTCCACGTGCCAGGAGCCACCATCCGTGGGTGTCCAGAGGTGGATGTTTTTCTGGCAGTCGCCTGTCAGCAGGCGACCTGGGGAGTGGAGTCAGGAGCCCACCTTGTCCCCCCTGCCCATGCTCATGCCTCTCGCTAGAGTCTAATCATCTACCTGGTTGCCCCCTCCCACCTCCCAGGACCCTGTGCACACCCCAGGGTCTCACCGGGCACCCGGGGGGACCAGTCGAGCGCAAAGCCCTCGCTCATGTGGCCGGCGAAGGTAAAGATGGGCTTCACGCGGGCCTGCTCCTCCCGGAGGAAGGTCGCCAGGGCCTGTGGGTCATCCACCGCCTGCAGCAAGCGCCGCAGCGCAAACACCTCCACCTGGCCCTTCTCTGACCACACTCCAGCCACAGGTTCTTCACCTAGCCACGACACCTATGGGAAAATGGGACAGGAGGCTCAGCACCCCTGATAGTGAGAACTGCGGTTCCTCAGAGCCCCAGGGCTGGGACTGCGGCTCCCAGAAACCTCTGTGGGGAAGCAATCACAACCTGCAAGACCAGCTTGGGAACCGAGGCAACTCCTCACACTGGGGTAGGGGTGTAGGGGGACAAGGCTCCCAACTCCTGAGAACTCAGCTACAGTTCCCTTAGCCCACAGGAGTGTATTCAGACACCTGGTCTCCGTAACCCCCTGGATGGTGGAGGGTCCCAGGGCCCCATCCTTGCATCTCGTTGCTTCTGGGTGTTCGTTCCCTAGGACAGCCTGTTGGACCTAGAGGTTTCCAGAATCCCCTAGCCTGGGCCTCTCTCTTGAACTCCAAACTCAAACTGCACTGATCATTCAAACTTTGTTGTTGTTGTTAATGCTTCATAGGGCTTTTGACGCTCTGACCTTTTGGAAGCAGATCACCAAGTCTGTCTTCCAAGGTGCTTTTGGGTAGGTTCGAACCTCCAACCTCCAACCGTTTGCGCCATGCAGGGACTCTTCATTCAAATTTAACATGACCAAAACCAACCTTGCGATCGCCGACTGCCACATATGCTTCCTGTTTTCCCCACCTCAGGTCCCAAACTCCAAGACTCATTCTCCACTTGTCTCTTCTTCCTCACACCCAACATCCATGCTGATGACATCCAGAATGCATCGCTTCCAATCACTTCTCACTTCCTTTGTTACCATCACTCGCACTGTTGCTGCTGAGTGGATTCCGATTCATGGAGACCCCATGTGTTACAGAGTAGAACTGTGCTCCATAGGGTTTTTGTGGCTATAATCTTTATGGAAGGTAGCTGGGTGGCACAAATGGTCAAGCACTTGACTACTAGCTGAAAGGTTGGCTGTCTGAACCCACCCAGAGGTGCCTCAGAAGATGGGCCTGGTGATGTGCTTTCAAAAGCCTTGAAAACCCTATGAAGCAGTTCTACTCTGCACACACAAGGTTGCCATGATTTGAAACAGACTCAACGGCAACTAATAACAATAATCTTTACAGAAGCAGACCGCCAGGACTTTCTTTTGTGGCACTGTTGGGTGAGTCTGAACTGCCCATCTTTAGGTTAGTGTTGTTGCTGTTGTTAGGTGCTGCTGAGTCAATTCTGACGTGTACAACAAAATGAAATGGTCCCTGGTCCTTTGCCATCTTCACAATCTTTGCTATATTTGAGTCCAGTGTTGTACCCACTGTGTCGATCTATCTCATTAAGGGTCTTCCTCTTTTTTGCAGACCCTCTACTTCACCAAGCACAATGTCCTTCTCCAGAGACTGATCCCTCCAGGTAACAAGTCCAAGGTAGGTGAGATGAAGTCTCGCCATCCTCACCTGTAAGGAGCATTCTGGCTGTACTTCTGAGACAGACTTGTTTATTCTTTTAGAAGTCCATTGTATATTCGATATTCTTCGCCAACACCATAATTCAAAGACATCGATTCTTCTTCAGGTCTTCCTTATACATTGTCCAGCTTTTGTATACATATGAGACAACTGAAAATACCATGGCTTGGGTCAGGCGCATCTTAATCCTCAAAATGACCATCTTTGCTTTTGAACACTTTAAGGAGATCTTTTACAGCAGATGTACCCAATGCAGTACATCGTTTATTTTCTTGACTGCTGCTTCCAAGGGCATTGATTGTGGATCCAAGTAAAACGAAATCCTTGACAACTTCAATATTTTCTCCACTTATCATGATATTGCTTATTAGCCGAGTTGTGAGGATTTTTGTTTTCTTTACATTAGTAGTCCAGCGCAAACTGTTCACACTACCCAGGGACCTACGTCACTTGCACTACTACTGACGTAATCCCCGAATTCCTGCACCAGCCCCCTCACTGGATTCTTTCCTTCTACCCTTGCCTCCCTGCAGTCCATTCTCAATACAGCAGCCAGAGGGATCCTTTTTAAAACCACAAGCAGGTCTCACCCCTCCCCTCCTCTAAACCTTCCAATGGTTCCCGATTTCTCTGAGGAAAAGTCCACATCCCTACAATGGCCTACCAAGACTAAATAATCTGTCTCCTTCGTGTCCCTCAAATCTTATCACTCTCCCTCATCCATTCTGCTCCAGACACAGTGGCCAACTCCCAACTTTCCTTGAAACTTTGCAAACACATCAAGTTCACCCCAGGGCCTTTGCACTTGTGTTTCCTCTTGCCTGCAAACCTCTTCCCACAGATATCCTTGGCTTACTCCCCCACTTCCTGTGGGCCTCTGTTCAAATGGTACCTTATCAGTGGATATTTCTCTATCCATATTATTTAAAATAAAAAGCCCACCCAGGAACACCTTAACCCCTTTAACAACGAATGACTTATTGCCGTCAAGTCGATTCTGACTCATAGTGACCCTATAGGACAGAGTAGAACTGCCCCCACAGGGTTTCCAAGTCTGTAAGTCTCTACAGAAGCAGACTGCCACACCTTTATCCTGCAGGGTGGCTGGTGGGTTTGAACTGCCAACCTTGTGGTTAGCAGCTAAGCGCTTAACCTCTGTACCGCCAAGGCTCCTTTTAACCCCCTTACCCTGCTTTATATTTATTTTTCTCCACAGCACTTCACACCTTCTGCCATACTACCCATTTACTTGGTTTTTTATTGTTGTTCCCTCCCCTCAATAGAAGGTAAGTTTTCCAGGGACAGAGACCTCTTGCTCACTGCTGAATCCCCAGGATCTAGAACAGTACAGTACCTGAAATACGGTAATAATAACTTAGTGGAAACACATAGCATGAGCTATAGGCTAGGTGCTGCTCTAAGTGCTGTTCACATACCACTTCATTCTCACAACCCAATCAGAAAACATTATAATTCTGAAGTACAGACACACCCTCAAAGCCTACAACAGTTCCTGAGTAATAACATGAAAGGGAACACATACACTGTACTGCAACTAGGGCTGTCCCAAGCAGTGTACGTTACTTCATTTAATCCTCATGACTGCCCCAACGGTTAAGTTTTATAACTCTTACCACTTTACAGAAAAAGAAAGGAAAGAACGTATAAAACATTTCCACAGCTAAAATAGTACCTGTTGTTGTTAGTTGCTGTTGAGTCAATTCCAACTCATGGTGGCCCCATAGGTTACAGAATAGAATTGCTTCATAGGGTTTTCCTGGCCGTAATCTTAACAGAAGTGGATCTCCAGGCCTACCTTTTGTGGTACCACTGAGTGGGTTCAAATCACCAACCTTTAGGTTAGCAATAGAGTGCAAACTATTTGAGTTCCTAATTATAACCAGTTGTCAACTCCATCCTGACTTATGGTAAACCCTGTGTATTAGAGTAGAACTGTGCTACGTAGAGTTTTCTGACTTTTCAGGAGTAGATCACTGGGCCTTTTTTTTTTTGAGGTGCCTTTAGGTGGACTCGAACCTCCAACCTCTTGGTTAGCAGCTGAGTATGTTAATCATTTGCACCATGCAGGATCTCCAATAATAATTACAGTCACTAGGATATACAAAAGGAGCCCCGGTGGCACAGTGGTTAAGAGCTCAGCTGCTAACCGAATGGTCAGTGGTTTGAACCCACCAGCAGCTCTGCAGGAGAAAGATGTGGCAGTCTGCTTCCATAAAGTTTACAGCCTTAGAAACCCTATGGGAGTAGTCCTACTCTGTCCTATAGGGTCATTATGAGTCAGAATCAACTCAATAGCAATGGGTAGGATATACAAAGGTCATGAGGAGGTGCCAGGGCAGGTATGGTCACAGGGTGGGGGTTTCAGAGAATGTACAGCAGGCTCATAGGACTATGTGTACCCGAACTCGGTTGATGCCGCCATAGTGGGGCACCATGGCCAGCTCCAGCTGAGGCTTCCTCTCTTCTTCATCCTCTTCATCTTCCTCCTCCTCTTCATCGCTGCCTTCTGAGGCTGGGGGCTTCGTCCCATGCAGATTGTGCATCTGCAGGACCATCAGTCTGGGAGAAAGCGTGGGGTGAGGCATTGGACGTCGGGGCCTTGAGGGAGATGAACTGGAAATCCATACTCCTGGGTTTGTGGGAGGCAGAAACTGGGAGCCCTAACTTTCTGGGTCCTGAGGAAGGCGGGGACTGGAGGTTCAGACTCCTGGGTGTTGAGGAAAGAAGAGGCTGGGGGCTCAGACTCTCACTCTTGGGAAAGCCTCTGGTCTCACTCACCTGTTGCTCTGGGCGCTCTCCGCCTGGGTTCCAGCACAGAGGTAAAGTGAAAGAGGAAGCTCTGTCCGGTTGTCTCCCAAGTGATCCCGGACTACGTCGAAGCTGAGACAGGGGGCGCCTGGGGATGGGCGGAGATGGAGGATTAGAATAGGACTGAAGAATCTCAACATCTGCCTTCCTGTCTTAGATCCAGCCTTTAAATTCAGACAGCAACTTAAGTCAAAGACCCAGGTCCAGCTCCCGCCTTCATCAGGACCCAGGAGTCCGGGATCCCAGCCCTACCGGTCTGAGCTCGGTGGTACAACACGTAGGCCTCTTCGTCCATGACCAGCTCTTCCCCCTCGTGCAGCGGCGGTCCCCGGCCAGGCAGATAGACCTGGGACGGGCCTTTAGACCTGTCGTCGCCGGAATCTGCCTCCATAGGTTCCCCAGTTTCACACGTGCGCCGCGAACCCTTGCGCGCCGCCATCTTCGAACCCTCTCACCGTCGTCGCGAGGTAATAGCATCACTTCCGGGTTGCGCTTTCCACGTTCTAGGGGTCCGCCCCGCTGCGCGGTTACCTTGGAAACCTCCCCATTACACCAATGAGAGAAGGCGGTGGGGGAGGGGTAAGGAGAAAAAGGGTGACGGCGTCCTGGCCAAGCTGGGGGGGGGGGGGGGGGGCGGTCTTGCGAACAAGGAGAAACTACAACTCCCGCGTGACCTTGCAGCGCTCGGAAGCGTAACAGTGGCACGGCTTTCTGGGAATTGTAGTTTTATAGGACATTTGCTTCTCTATCGCCTGGAGGAGCTCTGAGCCCGGACTCCATCTTCCACCTTTGATTCCTGTGCTTTCTTTCTACTTCGTTAATTATTCATGATTTGCAAATTTGCGGTTTTATTGGCAAGGAAACTCCCTGAGGACCCATAAAGCCAGGTACTTCTCCCCCTCCCTGTTATGATGGCTTTACTTTATTTCAAAATCCTTTAGGGTAGACAAGATGATACTGTAAGTTAGTTGGTTGAATCTATCCCCTAGAGACAGTCACTTGGCTAACTAGGCGTTCTCACTGTAGTTATGATCCAAACCAAAGCCGCTGACGTTGAGTCGATTCCGACTCAAAGCGACCCTATAGGACAGAGTAGAACTGCCCCATAGGGTTTCCAAGACTGTAATCTTTATGGAAGCCGACTGCCACATCTTTTTCCCTCAGAGTGGCTGGTGGGTTCAAACCGATGACCTTTCGGTTAGCAGCCGAGCGCTTTACCATTGCGCCACCAGGGCGCGCACTTAATCAGAAAATCCATCCCTCTGGAGGCAGCTATTACAAGTGCTTTGGCTCTCTTCGTTGCCCGTCAGCACCAGAGGTTTGGCTAATGGGCGTAATGAAGTGTTAGCAATAGGTTCTCATTGGTGAGCGTAACGGCATTCAAGATGTGTGGATTGGCTGCGATAAATCAGAGACATTCTCCTGGCTTACATGAACAGGGTATTAAGAATCTAGCAATCCTTGTCGCCTGTAGCCCTAAGAATGGGACCCTCGATTTGATCCTCATAAATGTCTTGTATCAAAGGTCTCTCTCACCCCTCTCAAGGTCTTGTCCTCCTCTCTCTGGGTCTGTCCCCTTCTCTCTGCCTCTGTTCCGTTCTGTTTATATCCACCTCTCTCTCTGGGTCTTGTCCTCCTGTCTTTCTGGGTCTCTTTCCCTCCCCCACCCAGGATCTCTGCCCTCTCTCTGGGTCTGTCCCCCGACTCTCTGGGTCTCTGACCCCCTCTCTCTGGATCTCTTTCCACCACGTTTTTCTGGGTCTTTGTCGCCCTCCCGTCTTTCTTCGTTCGACAGTCTCTGTTCTCTCTTTAAGTCTCTTTCTGTGTCCTCCTCCTCTGTGGGACTTTCCAGTTTGTTTTCTCCGGAAAATTTGCGGGGGGGCTAAAAGACGCACGGAGCTCACGCTGGACTGAGTAGGCATTAAAAACATCGTTTATTCCAAACACTGCAATGTGAAACAGAAGAGTGGGAAGGGAAGTTGGTGGTGAAGTGTAGACTCCCAGACCCTCCCCTCAACCACCCAGCCCCAGACCCGGCTGGGAACCCAGGAAGAGGAGGCTTTTGGGGGTCTGGTGGATTATCACTGCAGGGTCCTGAATAAGGGGTGGATTTGGAGAGAATGCGGTTGGAGGCTCCTCGGGCTGGTAGGTACGACTGGGTGGGAAGTTTGGGCCTGAGGATGGGGTCACAGAGGGGGAGGAGAAGGCGGGGCTTCCTTTGGGTGCGTGTCCTAGGTCAAAGTAGGGGAAAGAGACCGAGGTGAAAGAGGACGGAGGGGTGTCACGGTTTGGCGTCGGGAGTCACAGTCTGGTTGGGGCACAGTCTGGGGGTCGGGTCACAGTTTGGGGTCAGGGGTCACAGTCTGGGGTCGGATGACCATTTTAGGGGTGAAGTCACAGTCTGGGGTCAGGGACTTCCGTGTGTCGGGACCAAGGTCTAGGCTTACAGTTTGACTGAACGCATATCACAGTTTTGAGTCCGATGGATGAAAGGTTAAAAACGGGCTTCCCCGGAGGCGTGGCTGGGGCCGGGGAGCTGCACAGTGATGTGGGGACCACGGCCCCGGGCGTGGGTGGGGGGCGCGGGCGTGGGGTGTCCCTCCCCCACCTCCTGCCCCATCTGGTGACATTAAAAAGCCCTTGTCGGGTTTTAAAAAAGTCCGGTGGGCTGCAAGACCCCCTCCCCCTCGCTTTCAACTGGGTGAATTGGGGGGACCAAGTCTCCTCCGGCTCGTAGTTCTGGACGCTGCTCCAGGCGGGGTCCAGCCAGTTCCACGTCTTCCCTTGCCAACCGGTCTACTACGCGCGCCCCCTCGGGCCGTGGCCTGCGCTGACCGAGGGGGCGCTGGGGGCCCCTGGCCACGTCATACCTCGGACTCCAGGCTGGAGAAGTGCGCCGAGCCCCTGCGGGTGCCCAGCTCCCCGCCCCGATGTCTCCGGTGGGGCGCTGCGGGCAACGGCGGCCCCCAGTGCGCAGCGTGCGGGCAGCGACGTGCGTGGCGCGAGGGCCCGGTGAGCCGGCGCGCGGGGGCGGCTCGGGGGCAGGAGCTGAGGTCCTCCAGCGAGCGCGAGGTGGGCGCGGGCGGTGGGATGTCCCAGCCCGCGGCGGCGCGCCGGTGCCGGTGGTGGTGCGGTGCGGCGGCAGCGGGCGTGCGGTGTGAGGCCCGCGGGCGGTGAGGGTGCGACCGCGGACACCCGCAGCGGGCCCGGCGCCGAGGCGGGGGCCCGGCAGCCCAGGGCGGCGGCGGTGGCGCCCACCAGCCGCCATCCAGGCCATCGTGCGAGCAGCTGAGGTGGCGCGGCGGCGGTAGCAGCTCCAGGCTGGCACAGTGGCGGCAGTGCCAGGCGGCCGGGCCGCTGCGCGGGGGCAGGTAGTCCCAGCTGCCGGCGCGCCATCCCCCAAGCTTGTCGACAGACCAGTAGCGGCCGGGTGGTGGGCCGAGGCGCTCGGCGTACGGGTAGGGGAAATCGGTGAACCACCAGGGCTCGAGGCCGCCCAGCGACGCGCCGCCCAGGCTCTCTGAGTCCTCCGAGTCCGATGGCGATGGCTCGAGGTCGAGGTATGGGCAGGGCGGTGGCGCGGCGCGGCAGGGCGGCGGCGCGGCCGGGGGTCCCCCGCCTGCGACCCCCGCGCCGCCTGCGCCTCCCGCGCTGGGGCCCAGCAGCGGCTGGCTCTCCGGGTCTGAGCGCGGCCAGCGGGCGGGAGCCGGCGGGCTCTCGTCCTCAAAGGCCAGGCGGCACAGCGGCGGTCCGACGGCGGCGGACGCGGCGGCGGGTGGCGCCGGCGGTGACGAGAAGCCGGGGAAGGCGCCGGCGGCCGGCTCGGGCGGCTCCTTCTCCCGCACGATGGCGAAGTAAGAGGGCGGTGGCTTCTGCGGGGGCTGCACAGCCGGCGGGGACAGTGGACGGCCGGCAGCGCCCCGGGGCGCAGCGCGCGCATCGCCCACGCCCAGGCCCTGCGGCTCGATCGGGCCGTAGTAACGGTGGAAGCCGTCGGGCAGACCCACGCCCCCCGGCGTCCCCGGGCCCTTAGCACGGCGCCAGCGGTCCACCGCGGCGCGCTCGCGGGGCACGAAGGGCGCGGGACCCGGCGCCCGTGCTGCCGGGTACGCCGGGCTTGGCAGCGGCTGCGGCGGCGGCGGGGGCTTGGCTGGCGGTGGCGCGGCCTCGGCGCTGCAGCAGCTGTACATGCCCTGTGGGGACCGGGAAGGGGCGGTAGGCGCGGAGTGCCCGGGGACCCTCCATTTCCACCCTCACCTCCCCGCGTCCCTGCTGTCTCCCGGGTTCTATCCACGTTTCCCCGTTTCTCCCCGTCTCTTCCCACATCCCCCCTCTCTACCAGTCTTCATTTGCGTCCCCCCTCTCTTTAGGTTTCTACCCGCATCTCCCCCACCTCCCGGTCTGCACTAGCATGCCCCCCTCCCATCTCTACCCACGTCCCCCCAACTCTCAGTGTCTTCCTGTGTCTCTCCCTCTCTACCTGCCTTTTCCCCTCCCCTTCTCTCTCTGTCCGTATTTCCCGTTTCTCCCAGTCTCTCCCTACTGCCATCCTCTCGCCCCCATACCCTGGAGAAGGCCAGCAGGAAGTCCAAGCGGTGGGTGGGCCCCAGGCAGTGCCGCAGGCGCCAGTAGACCAGGTGCTCCCAGGCGAAGACGAGCAGGGAGAGACCCATGGCCACCAGAAGCATGTAGAAGACACCTGCCATATTGTCGATGTCCAGCTTGCTGCTCATCACCTCTATCTTGTCGTTGTGGCAGATCCCAGAAAGCCACAGCCGCTCCAGCATCTCAATTTCATCTGTGGAGGGGGGTCAGAAGTCACCTGCGTGGTAGCCTCCATGAACCCTCCCTTCCGATGTAGCAGTGTTACAGGCCCCCACCTCCTCCCTCCTCAGGACCCAGGGGTCTCGTCACCCTCCATCCCATCTTGGAGCCCCTGTGCTTGGCCCCACCATCCCCCAGGAACTGCAGCAGTGCCAGGTCGATGGGCCGCTTCCAGCGGGAGCCCTTGTGCAGTGCGATGCCGTAGCCCGTCGTGGCAAAGACCTTGCCGGAGCCAATGGTGACCAACTTGCAGCCCTCGTCCTTGCGGGCCATGTAGTTGAGCACAGCTGCATCATAGATGAAGGCATCCAGCTTTCTGGGGGCAGGGGGTGTGAAGGGCAGGTCATTCCCATCCAGGTGCCCTCCTGGCCCAGCCCAGAACCTCTCACCCCTAACCTCCACCTACTCCATCTCCTAACTAGCCCTGACTCTTGAGCAAGTTACTGTTCCACTTTGTGCCTCCCTTTCAACATCTGTAAAATGGAGACAGCAGCAAGACTTCCCTGCCACAGTTGTCGCAAAGGTGAGAGAGTGCCTGGTGTACCAGGCAGTGCTGGAGAATTGTTAACTGGGCTGATTATTAACATAATTACTCGCTTTAATCCTCACAGTAGCCATCCACGGAAAATCATGTTTACTCCTCCCAGCCTCCACAACTGAGAGACGTAAATTTAGCTTATGTCCCCCGAAGGAGCCCTGGTTGCTCAGTGGTTAAGTGCTCGGCTGCTACCAGAAAGGTCAGTGATTTGAACCCCCCGCCGGAGACAAACGTGGCAGTCTCCTTCTGTAAAGATCATAGCCTTGGAAACCCTATGGGGCAGTTCAACACGGCAACAGGTTTGTTTATAAGTAACTCAGCGTGTGGTATTCTGTTATGGCAGCCCTAGGACTCTAATGTTGTCAGTTGCTGTGGAGGTGGCTCCGACTCATCGTGACCCCATATACAACAGAAGGAAAAGTTGCTGGGTCCCACGCCATCTTCACAATCACTGGCATGCTCTGAGTCCACTGTTGCAGCCACTGTGTATTCTGACTGCCTTCCAACCTAGGGGGCTCATCTTCCAGCACAATATCAGACAACATTCTGTTGTGATCCACAGGGTTTTCACTGGCTAATTTTTGGAAGTAGATCTCCAGGCCTCTCTTCCTAGTCTATCTTAGGCTGGGAGCTCCACTGAAACCTGTCCACTATGGGTGACCATGCTGGTCTTTGAACTACCTGGCACTATAACATCCAGCATCACAGCAACACACAAGCCACCAAAGTATGACACACTGACATGTCGGGGGTGGGGGGTGGAGGAAGCTTCTACACACTCCAAACGGGGTGACAGATAGTGAAGTGAGAGATTTCCCCAAATTGAACTGGTTCACTGAAGCAAAAACGTGGGGATGGAGCAAAGAATAGAAAACTCTGGAGAGTCGGCAGAAACCTTGGAGCACACTCACCAAACTGCGGCTGGAGAATGGGGCATGAATTAATTTTCTATAGATCCTAACAGGCAGGGAGATCCCAGCTGACATCTGGACACGTATGTGTGTGCGTGTGCGTGTGCGTGTGTGTGTGTATAGGCAAGAAAAATACTGCAACTGCCTGCAGGCACTTTTGCCTCATTGGCAGACTGTAATTTCTCTCTAGATTCTTCTTTGTTTAGGAAAATGCCCTTGGGGCAAAAGGTGAATTGCTCCGTATGGTTAAGTGAAAAGACTCTGGACTTTCTAGACTCAGGCTGAAGGGGAGGGATTGAAGGGCTGGGAACTACCATCAGGTAGTCCCCCCCCCCCCCATTTATTTATTTATTATTGTACTTCAGGTAAGGCTTACAGAACAAATAGTTTCTCATGAAACAGAAGTACACATGTTGTTTTATGACATTGGTTAACAACCCCACAACATATCAACCCTCTAACTTCTCAACCTTTTTTTTTTTTGGTGAAAATACACATAGCCAAAGATACACCATTTCAAAATTTTCTACATGCACAGTTCAGTGACATTGACTACGCTCTTTGAATTGTGCTGTTATTCTCACTTAAGATGAAGGCTTACAGAACAAAATAGTTTCTCATTTAACAGTTACTACAAATGTTGCCCTATGACAATGGTTAACAATCTCACAACACATCAACAATATCCTTACTCAACCTTGGGTTCCCTATCACCAGCTTCCTTGTCCCCTTCTGCTTTCTGGCCCTTGTCACTGGACTCCTGTACGTCATTAGTCTCATTTGGTTTTACGGGGCTGTCCACTCCCAGGCTGAACAGTGAACCTCGGAGGTAACTTCACCACTGAGCTAAAAGCGTGTCTGGGGGCCATACTCTCGGGGTTACCCCAGTCTCCTTTAGGCCAGTAAATCTGGTCTTTTTTTGTGAGTTAGAATTATGCTCTACATCCTTCTCCAGCTCTGTCCAGAACCCTCTGTTGTGATCCTGGTCAGAGCAGTCAGTGGTGGTAGCCGGGCACCATCTAGCTGTACTGGACTCAGTCCGGTGGAGGCCTTGGTAGCTGTGGACAATTAGTCCTTCGAACCAATCTTTTGCTTGTATCCTATTCTCTTCATTCTCCCTTGCTCCCGAAGGGATGAGACCAGTGGAGTATCTTAGATGGCCACTCACAGGCTTTTAAGACCCCAGACACTACTCACGAAGGAAGAATGTAGAGCATTGTCTTTATTAGCTGTGTCATGCCAATTGAGCTAGATGGTCCCTGAGACCATGGTACCCAGAGCCCTCCGCCCAGCAATTCAGTCCCTCAGAGAGTTTGGATGTGTCTATGGGGCTTCCATGACCTTTCCTTGTACAAGTTGTGCTAGTTTCTCCCGTATTGTGTACTGTCTCACCCTTCACCCAGGATACCACTTATCTATTTAGTATTTCCCCCCCACCCCTCCCATCCCTGGTAACCAACAAAGATTGTTACGTTTTGTGTGTGAACTTTTTCATGGGTTTTTACAATAGAGGTCTCATACAATATTTGTCCTTTTGTGACTGACTTATTTCACTCAGCATAATGTCCTCCAGTTTCATCCATGTTATAAGATGGTTCACAGATTCACTGTTGTTCTTTCTCGTTGCATAGTACTCCATTGTGTGTATGTACCACAGTTTGTTTATCCGTTCATCTGTTGATGGGCATCGTTTTGCTATTGTGAACAATGCTGCCATGAACATAGGTGTGCATATGTCTATTCGAGTGATGACCCTTATTTCTCTAGGATATATTCCTAGGAGTGGGATTGCTGAATCGAATGGTATGTCTATTTCTAGCTTTCTGGAAGCACCATATCATTTTCCAAAATGGTTGTATCATTTTGCATTCCCACGAGCAGTGCGTAAGTGTTCCGATCTCCCCGCAGCCCCTCAGACATTTGTTACTTCCAGTGTTTTTGATTCGTGCCAGTAATGTCGGGGTGAGATGGTATCTCATCGTGGTTTTAATTTGCATTTCTCTAGTGGCTAGTGATCGCGAGCATTTCCTCATGTGTCTGTTGGCCATTTGAATGTCTTCTTTGGTGAAGTGTCTGTTCATTTCCTTTGCCCATTTTTTAATAGGATTATTTGTCTTTTTGTTGTAGAGGTGTTGGATTTTCTTATAGATTGTGGAGATCAGACCTTTGTCTGACTTGTACTGTCCAAAATTTTTTTCCCAGTCTGTAGGTTCTCTTTTTCCTTTTTTGGTGAAGTCTTTTGAAGAGCATAGGTGTTTGATTTTTAGACGATCCCAGTTATCTAGCTTATCTGTTGGGGTTTGTGCGTTGATGGTTATGGTTTGTATCCTGTTAATGCCATGTATTAAGGCCTGAAGTGTTGGTCCTATTTTTTCTTCTATGAAGTTCATAGTTTTAGGCTTTATATTCAGGTCTTTGATCCATTTTGAAGTAGTTTTTGTATATGGCGTGAGGTATGGGTCCTGTTTCATTTTTTTGCAGATGGATATCCAGTTTTGCCAGCACCGTTTTTTAAAAAAGACTTTCTTTTCCCCATTTGATGGACTTTGGGCCCTTGTCGAAGATCAGGTGACCGTAGGTGGATGGATTTACATCTGGGTTCTCAATTCTGTTCCATTGGTCAATGTATCTGTCATTGTACCAGTACCAGGCTGTTTTGACTACTGTAGCTGTATAGTAGGTTCTGAAGTCAGGTAGTGTGAGTCCTCCAACTTTATTCTTCTTCTTCTTCAATAGTGCTTTACTTATTCGGGGCTTCTTCCCTTTCCATATAAAGTTAATGATTAGTTTTTCCATCTCTTTGAAGAATGTTGTTGGTATTTGGATCAGGATTGCATTGTATTTGTAAATTGCTTTGGGTAGAATTGTCATTTTCCCAATGTTGAGTCTGCCTATCCATGAGCACATCAGGTAGTTTTTTGCGAGTCCTTGAAGAGCTCGGCTGCTAACCAAATGGTCAGCAGTTTGAATCCACCAGCCACTCCTTGGAAACCCTATAGGGCAGTTCGATTCTGTCCTATAGGGTTGCTATGAGTCAGAATCGACTCGATGGCCACAGGTTTGGTTTGGTTTTGGGGACATCAAAGGAGCCCTGGTGGCACAGTGGTTAAGCACTTGGTTGCTAACCGAAAGGTCAATGGTTCGAACCCACCAGCTGCTCTGTGGGAGAAAGATGTGGTAGACTGCTTCCATAAAGATTACAGCCCTGGAAACCCTATGGGGCAATTCTACCTGTCCTATAGGGTCGCTGTGAGTCAGAATCGACTTTACGGCAAGGGGTTTGGTATGTGTATGTGTGTGGGTATGACTACCCCAAGAAAAAAAAAAAAAAACCCACTTGGTTCGAGTTGCTTCCAACTCATAGTGACCCTACAGGACAAAGTAGAACTGTCCCATAGGGTTTCCAAGGAGTGGCTGGTGGATTTGAACTGCTGACCTTTTGGTTAGCAGCCAAGCTCTTAACCACTGTGCCACCAGGGCTCCACCTCAAGAAAAGAGGCCTAAAAGTACTGACACGGGGAACTGCCCAACAAAAAACTGCACAGACAGACCACGCTACGATGAAGTTCATAGCCAACAGCCCTGCCCATGGGCTTCTAGGCTCAGAATTGTTGCTATGAGCCAGAATCAACTCGATGGCACAGAACAACATCCGCCCCTCCACCACACCTACATATGAACAGATTACCAAGGATTACTAGACATCAGATAAACCCTGTCTTAGTTTCATAGTGCTGCCATAACATTAAAAAAAGAAAAATCACAAGTGGATGGCTTTAAATTTATTTTCTCACAGTTCTAGAAGCTAGAAGTCTGAATTGAGGGCTTGGATCTAGGGGGAGATCCATCCTTGTTGGTAGCCCCAGGTGTTCCTCAGCTTGTAGATGCATCCACCTCCACTGTCACCAGGTGTCACCACCCATGTGTCTATCTCTGTGTCTATTCTGCTTTTTATAAGACACTACTCAGAAGGGATTTGGTTTAGGACCCACCTTACACTGGTATGACCTCATTAACATAACAAAAGAAAACCCCTAACAGGGTCATATTTACAGGTACATGGGCTAGGACTTCAACATAACTGTTTTGCGTGGGGGGGGGGAGGGGACACAATTCAATCTATAACAGCCTCTAACAAGAAAGATAGAAACATCCCCCAAAACTATTGCCCTAAGATAATCTTTAAACCAAAAATATCTGCTGAAGTCTTCTTAAAACCAAACAATAGTTTAGCTTAACTAGTAAAAAAAAATGTCTGCCTTGAGCATTGTGCTGTTTTAAGATCTATCTCTATGGGATAAAACTGACAACAGCAGCTCGAACAATTAGATAGGAACCTTGGCGGTGAGTTTATGTCAATGTAGGAGGAATAACTCAGAAAAGGAGGGTGAGAATGGTTGTACAATTTGAAAAATGTAATCAATGTCACTGAATTGTACATGTAGAAACTTGAATTGGTGTATGGTTTGCTGTGTATATTCTCAACAACAAAATAAGTTATTAAAAAAAAGAAAGATAGAAACAAAACAAATAGGGACTTGGAGGAAACAGATTATACAGGGAGAAGAAAGTGTAAAAAAAGAAAAAAACTATCTTGATGTTATCAGAGAAATAAGATAAAATACTGCAACTCTGAAACATGATAGGAATACTATAAATAGGAACATTCAGAGATCAAAAAAAGTTCTTAGAAATTAAAAATATACTAGCTGAAATAAAAAGCTTAATAAAGGGGTAGAAGATAAAATTGAGGCAATCTCTCTGAAAGTAGAGCAAAAAAGATGAAGAGATGGAAATGAGAGAGAAAAATTAAAGAAATGGACAGTCTGGGAAGCCCAATATCAAATTAATACAAGTTCCAGAAAGAAAGAACAGAAAAATGGGGGAGAGGGAGAAATCATAAATGAAAGAATTCAAGAAAATTTCCCAGAATGAATGACATAAGGATACAATTGTAAGGTGCACTGAGTGTCCAGAACAATGATGAAAATAAGTTAATGCACATTGCTGGTCAGTGTCAGCAAACCGAAGACAGGGAATAGAAAAACCAGGTACTTATAAAGGCTTAGGAATCAAATGGCTTTAGATTTCTCAACAGTTACACTGGAAACTGGAAAACAGTGGAGCGATGCATTCAAAATTCTGGAGGAAAATGATCTCTAACCCAGAATTCTATACCCAGCTAGACTGTCCATCAACTGTGAGGGCAAAAGAAAGACTTTGCAGATTTGAAATGTCTCCAGAACTTTGCTGCCCATGCACCTTTTGTCAGGAAGCTCACAAGAATGAAGGAACAAAATCCAGAAAGAGCAAGAATTGGCATCCAGGAAACAGGATCCAAACCAGGAGTGAAGTGAGAGAATGAAGATCAAGGGTGATTCCAAGATGGCAGCTATGCACTAGATTGGAATGGGCCAAACACCATGGGAGAAACATCTTCAATAAAATGAAATTAACAGAATACCTGATGCTTCTGAACACATTAAGAGGCAATTCAGACAACTGGCAGAGAATCTGGGTTTGAATTAGTTGAGCACAAAGAAAATTAAACAACTAGGGGAGGGAAGAAAGACAAGACAATTATTAACTTCAGGAAAAGCAAAGAATTGTGTAGGAGAGAGAAGTAATCACAGATTACTACTTGTGGAAGCTGCAAGAACATTTATATAGTCATAACATGTAAACACTGAATATTCATCTAACTAGAATTACAAATGTGGGAGGCTGGAGTGATTTGAAGAGTGTGACTGTGTGTCTCCCATGGTAAGGAGGGGATGAAAAATGCCTAAAATTGAAAAATCAAGAGGTAGCCATACAAACATGGTCTTTAAAGATAAATAAATAGCAAGATGATATAGTTCACGAGGTGGAAATGGATTCCTCTTGGGTGGAAAAAATGGAGGGCAGGCAGATAGGATACTGTTTATTCATTAAAAAAAATCTTGTGTTTGACTCTTCAGGCTATGCAAATGTATAACTGTTAAAAATAGAACTATAAATACAGGAAAATGTAAAAGGGAATATTAAAAAACAAACAAACAAAGCCTGTTGCAGTTGAGTCGATACTGACTCATAGCAACCCTACAGGACAGAGCAGAACTGCCCCACAGAGTTTCCAAGGCTGTCATCTTTTTTTTTTTAATTGTGCTCTAGGCAAAAGTTTACAGCTTAAGTTAATTTCTCATTCAAAAATTTATACACGTAGTGTTTTGTGACATTAGTCCAATGCTGTAATCTTTATGGAAGCAGACTGCCACATCTTTCTCCCAAGGAGCAGCTGGTGGGTTTGAACCACTGAACTTTAAGTTAGCAGTTGAGCACTTAACCACTGAACCACCAGGACTCCTTTTAAAACAAGAAGCATAGCGGTATCTTTTGTGAATCTATGAAGCTGCTGGGGAGGGTTGTGGGGGAGATGCTGGGTTTCCTACTGCACATACGAGGCAATGTAGCATAGTGGTTGAGTGCCTGGACTCTGGTCTCAGACTGTTGTGTTGTTAGGTGCCCTCGAGTTGGTTCTGACTCATTGCAACCCTATGTACAACAGAATGAAACACTGCCTGGTCCTGCGCCATGCCCACAATCATTGCTATGCTTGAGCCCACTGTGGCAGCCACTGTGCCAATCCATCTCGTTGAGGGTCTTCCCCTTTTTCGCTGGCCCTATATTTTATCAAGGATGATGTCCTTCTCCAGGGACTGATCCCTCCTGACAACACGTCCAAAGTATGTAAGATGTATTCTTGCCATCCTTGCCTCTAAGGAGCATTCTGGTTGTACTTTTTCCAAGACAGATTTGTTCGTTCTTTGGGCAGTCCATGGTATAGTCAATATTCTTCGCCAACACCACAGACTGCCTAGATTCGAATTCCAGTTCTGGGACTTTGCTGTGCTTAGTTTCCCCATCTATAAAATGGGAATAATACTAATGGCCATCTAAGGTTGTTATGGAACCTGGTGGCACAGTGGTTAAGAGTGTGGCTGCCAACCAAAAGGTCGCAGTTCAAATCCACTAACTGCTCCTTGGAAACCCTATGGGCCAGTTCTACTCTGTCCTACAGGGTTGCTATGAGTTGGAATTGACTCGACAGCAATGGGTTTGGTTTTTTTAGTTTAAGGCTGTTATGGGAGAAGGAGCCCTGGTGGCGCAGTGGTTAAGTGCTTGTCTGCTAACCAAAAGGTCGGTGGTTTGATCATACCAGCTGCTCCATGGGAGAAGGATGTGACATTCTGCTTCCATAAAGATTACGGCCTTGGAAACCCTATGGGGAAGTTCTACTCTGTCCCATAGGGTCGCTGTGAGTCGGAATCAGCTTGATGACAATGGGTTTTAAGGTTGTTATGGGGACATTGGTTCAGTGGTAGAATTTTTGCCTTCCATGCAGAAGACCTGGGATCGATTTCCGGCCAATGCACCTCATGCGCAGCCACCACCCATTTGTCAGTGGATGCTTGCGTGTTGCTATGATGCTGAACAGATTTCAGTGGAGCTTCCAGACTAAGACAGACTAGGAAGAAAGGCCTGGCGGTCTACTTCTGAAAATCAGCCAATGAAAACCCTATGGATACAATGGCAACCGATCATCGGGCTGGCACAGGACTGGGGGGTGTTTTGTTCCATTGTGCATGGGGTCGCCATGGGTCGGGATGCAACTCAACAGCAGCTAACAACAACATCAGGACTGTTGTGAACTTAAATGATTTAATATCTCCAAAGCAGTTAGAACAGACCTTGATACATAATAAACACTATGGTAAATTAAAAAGATGCAGGAATGATAGTAGACTTGGCAGTGATTTAGAACAATCGGAACACTCCTACAATACTGGCGAGAGTATACATTGGTACAACCACTTTGGAAAAGGTCTGGCAGTACCACTGAAGCTAAGCGTACACCTATCCTACAGTCCAGCAGTTCCACCTCTGGGAATATGTTGTTAGTTGCCATGAAGTTGATTTCAACTCATAGTGACCCCATGTGACAGAGTAGAACTGACCCATATGGTTTTCTAGGCTGTAAACTTTATGGGAACAGATTGCCAGGTCTTTCTTCTGCAGAGTCCCTGGGTGGGTTCAAACCACCAACCTTTTGGTTAGCAGCCAAGTGTTTAACCATTGCACCACCAGAGCTCCTTGCCTGGGAATATATCCAAAAAAAATAAATTTATATGTCCACCCAAAACTTGAACAAGAGCATTCATAGTTCTTTCATTTATCAAGGCCCAACACTGGAAACCACCCAAATGCCACCCACAGCGGAATGGAAGGATTCTGCTATATTTGTATAGCGGTATACTCCACAGCAATGAAAAAGAGTAAACAACTCGGATGACATAAAGTTGAGCTAAAGAAGCCAGACACAAAAGAATATACACTTTTTCGTTCTGTTTATAAGGAGCCCTGATGGTGCAACAGATGAGTGCTCAACTGCCAACTGAAAGGTTGGTGGTTTGAACCCACCCAGCAGCTCCTCAGGAGAAAGACTGGCAATCTGCTCCCATAAAGATTACAGCCTAGAAAACCCTATGGGGCAGTTCTACTCTGTCACAGGGGGTCGCTATGAGTCAGAATTGACTTGACGGCAGCCAACAACAGTTCTGTTTATACAATATTCAAAACCAGGCAAAATGACAGTGATCATCTGTGGTGACTGGAGGGATACAGGGAGCCTTCTGGGGCAGTAGAAATGTTCTAGGCCTTAGTCTGGTGTGGTCACATGGGTGGACGTAGATGTGTAAGCAATTATTGAGTGGCACACTTAAAAGCTGTGTACCTCACTGTTATGGACTGAGTTAAGAAAAAGAAAGAAAGAAAGAAAGAAAACCAGTTGCTGTCAAGTCAGTTCCAACTCATGGCAACCCCGTGTGTTTCAGAGCAGAACTACTCCATAGGGTTTTCAACAGTTGAGATCTTCTGGAAGTAGATATCCAAGCCTTTCTTCTGAGTCACCTCTAGGTGATTTGAACCACCAACCTTTTGGTTAGTAGTTGTGCACTTAACTCATTGTACCACCCAGTGACTCTATGCTGAAGTCCTTAACACTCGGTACCTGTGAACATGACCTTTTTTGGAAATAGGGTCTTGGAAGATGTTACCAGTTAACATGACATCATACTGAAGTATGGTGGGTCCTAATCCTATATAAGTGGTGTCCTTTTAAAAGAGAAGACACAGAGGGAAGACAGCCATGTGAAGATGGAGACAGAGATTGGAGTGATGCATCTACAAAACAAGGAACGCCAAGGACTGCTGGCCATCACCATATGCTAGGAGAGAGGCATGAACAGATTCTTCCTTAGAGCCCTCAGAAGGAATTAACATGGCTGAATTTGTACTCCCAGCCTCCAGAACTGTGAGACAATAAATTTCTGTTTTTATAAGCCATCCAATTTGTAGTACTTTGTTACAGCAGCCTTAGGAAATGAATCCATATACTCTACGTATTTTACATCTTTATAAAAAAATTTAAAATCTATAAAAAGACACAGGATGAGGTCTCAAGTTATTTGGATTGAGGACTGGGGATGTGGCTGACATTTGAATGAAAAAAATACCGGTATCCCTCACTCTCTGAGGCCAGGGATGGGGCAGACTTGGATTCCTGTTTTGAGATCGCACTGGGGTCCCTTACTATTAACAGTCTCGCTATTCAGGAATGAAGTCGGTTCGGAAAATGAGATCCTTGAGTATCTGGAAACTCATGCAGGACTGAATAGTCTGGGAATGCAAGGGAGACCTGTAGATGTAAGAGAGGAAGGCAATTCTACCTGCAGCTACTGCTGGCTCCTGAGGAAGAGTGCTTTGTGCTAGGGAAGCACGGGTGGTAGCAGAGCCTGGGAGAGCCACACTGCTCTGTATAAGAGAGAAGGGAGCTGGAATTCCCAGGGTTCTTCTTGGTGGAAAGGAGTCCCTGGGTGGTGCAAATGGTTAACATGCTTAGCTGCTAACCAAAAGGGTGGCAGTTTGAGTCCACCCATGGCACTTCGGAGGAAAGGCCTGGCAGTCTACTGAAAAACCAGCCATTGAAAACCCTATGGAGCAAAGACTCTATAGAAGAATCCTGATCAAAAGGGGGAAAATGTGGAACAAACTTTCAAATTATCATGGAAACCAGACTTTCTGGAGCCATAGAGGCTGGTTGAACCCCTGAAACTATTGCCCTGAGATAATCTTTAAACTTTAAACCAAAAATATCTCCTGAAGTCTTCTTTAAGCCAAACAATAGTTTAGCTTAATTAGTGAAGAATATCTGCCCTGAGCATTTTGCTCTTTTAAAGAACTGTACATCTATATGGGATCAAATTGACAACAGCAACTAGAAAGGTTCGATAGGAAGCTTAGAGGGCAGTATGTTTGCGTCAATGGAGAGGAACAATTTAGAAAAGGAGAGTGAGAGAATGGTTACACAACTCTAAGGATGTAATCAATGCCACTGACTTGGACATGTAGAAATTGTTGAACTGGTGTATGTTCTGCTGTGTATATTCTCAACAACAACAACACAAATAAAATAAATTATTTAAAAAAAAGAAACCCTGACATATATGAGGCAGTTCTACTCATTGATGACAGTGACTTTGGTTTGCTTTGGTTTAATCTTTACAGAAGCAGACTGTCACATCTTTCTCCGGTGGAGCAGCTGATAGGTTCAAACCAAGCTTTTGGTTAATAGCTGAGCATTTAACCACCGCGCCACCAGGGCTCTTCCAGTAGAGTAGGGGCTAAGAAAATCAGTGCACGCTGAATGACTTAACAAATGAAGGGCAGGAAGTTGTGGCGCTTAGCTTCGTTGTAATTTTTTTTTTAACTTTGTGGTAATCTTGGGCTACATTTTAGGGACTGATCTTAACTTTATCTCTATGATTTGGGAAACTGATGTAAAAAAGCCATAATCCAGGTATTGATTCTAGTGAGTTCAGATGAAATGATAAGCCTAATAATAATAGCAGCACACATCTACCGTGTGACAGGCACCATTCTAAATGTGTTGCGTAGATTAACTCATTTTAATTGTCACAACAGCCCTATGGGGTGGGCCCTATCGTTATGCCCATTTTAGAGAGGAGGAACTGAGACTCAGAGGTTGAGTAACTTGCTCAATGTCATACAACCAAGAAGAGGATTTGAACCCTGGCAGTCTAGACCCAGAACATTCTGGGTATAACTAGTGGATCCCTCCCAAACATCACAAAGACCCTACTCCTGGGAAGGGGGGATTCCACGTCTACTCCTTCTGACCTCCCAGCTGACCCATCCTGGACTGCCCCCGAGGCTTATGGCTGAACCCTGACCCCTCCCCATTTCAGAGCCCCATCTTCCCCCAGTGTCTGACTCATCCCCCAGTGTCCCCCCCCCCCCCCCCGGCCACAGCTCGCCAGTCCCGGAGTTTGCACTGACCCTGCCTTGAGCTGAGTAAGTGCTTCCTCTACGCGAGGCTGGTTGTAGCGCACCATGTAGCTGTGCATGTCGGGGTAGTTGCTGCGGATGTTCTTCTCTGTGGACCCATTGGGCACCGTCCCAAACTTCAGGGGTGGGTACTGCTCCTGGGGCCGCTGGAACTGGGGCACAATGGGGAGTTATTAGTGAGCCCCCTAGGGGACATCTCGACCCAGATGCCCTGTCCTGGGGCACAACCACCAATTGGTGGACACCCCAGTTTAGAAGCATTTTTTTCAAACTCAATTGATTGTGACCCACAGTAGGCAACACTTTTCTACTCCCCATCCAGCACACACATCCACAGGTTTTATACATGTATGTATACATAAATCAGTTACCAGTGAGTCACTTCCAACTCATGGTGATCCCATATGTTTCAGAGTAGAACTGTGCTCCTTAGGGTTTTCAATGCTATGATCTTTTGGAAGGCGCCTGGTGGTGCAGGTGTTTGCAATTGGTTGCTAACCAAAAGGCTGGCAGTTCAAACCTACTCAGCAGCTTGGTGGAAGAAAGGCTTCGTGATCTGTTTGCATAAAGATTACAGCCAAGAAAACCCTATGGAGCAGTTCTACTCCGTAACACCTGGGGTCTCCATGAGTCGGAGGCTGACTTGACAGCAGCTGACACGACAACATGATCTTTTGGAAGCAGATTGCGAGGCCTTTCTACCGAGGCTCCTCTGTGTGGATTCTAACTGCCAATCTTTCTGTCAGCAATATAGCACTTAACTGCTTGTGCTACCAAGTAGAGTACACAGACATACGTACATATATATATATACACATATATATATAGTTGGAATATTTAACAACCAGAATGGCCTGATCACCTTCTCATCAGAAAGGGCAGAGCTACAGAGATGAGCTGCAGAAGAGTCCTGGAAGTCCCCAGTGTACCAGGTATTAACCCTTAATTTGCTGCATCATGGGAAGTCCTGGGGGTAGGGGATGGCATGGCTAGGGATGGCGACAAATGCTATTTACCAGTCAGTTCAGAATTAATTCATTCTTTTACCAATAGACATAGCCATACTGGTGTGTGCTGGCTCAATGCCACACATGTAAATGACTAAAACAAAGGTTCCATAAGATGATACTCACCCTTGTTACATAAGGATGCTGTCAACATATTTTATATTTTATTCTGTTCCATTCCATTAAAAAAAAAAAAAAACTGCTTGTTGCAATCCATTGAATGAATTTCTCAATCTACTAATAGGTCACAACACCCAGTTAACCACTTTAGTCTCAAAGTGTGGTCTGCAGACCACTATTTCCTGAGCAAACTGTGACCCGAACGGAGATAAGTAACAGAAACGGAGAAATTGTTCACTGAGAGCAATTTGATAAAATTATTTTATGTCCCTTGAGTCTAATAAATAAAAACTTGAGTTTTGTAAATCTTGGTTTTAAATTTTATTTTTTTTAGTAATTCATCTCTATTGGATTTTACAAACCCACTGGTCTCCAATGGATTGATTAGAAATTTCAAAAACTAGCCTTTCATCACAGTTTGAGAGATGAACTGGTTTAGAATATCCCACTTGGCACCACTGCCCCTGGAATGTTCTGAGACACTCCCCTTCCATACTAGGAATATTTAAATAGTTTATTTTGAAACATACCCTCTCTTCTTCTAGAACATTCCATTTTACTATTCTGGAACTTTACCTGGGGAGAGACCCCCAGGATTTCCCCCTGACCTCTGACTCCATCTCCCCCCTCCCCAAACACACACACCTTGCGGTCACTGAGCCCAGACACGGTGTCCACGTACTCCTCCTGGATCATGAAGGCGGCCAGGTTGGCTGTGTAGCTGGCGAGGAAGATGACGGCGAAGAAGGCCCACACCAGCACCATGATTTTGCTGGTGGTCCCCCGGGGGTTCTCCACGGGCACCGAGTTATTGAACACCAGGGCCCAGAGCAGCCAGATGGATTTCCCAATGGTGAAGGTTGAGCCGCCAGGGCCTGCGGGGGCCAGGACGGGGACATGGACCCCAAATCCTTTCTGCTCAATGAGGGAGCAGAAAGAACTACAACTCCCAGTGGCCCCTGGGGCCTCTGACCCCTCAAGAGGCCAAGGCTCTGCCCCGGGGGCTTCTGGGAAATGTAGTTTCCAGCTGTGGTCCGGGAACCAAGGTAGGGTGGTGGAGGAAGGGGACTCACGCTTGCCCGTGGCCAGGCTGCGGTTGTAGCCGACGGGACTGAGGTACTCAAAGATGAAAACGGTGACGGCGACCACGGTGAGGCACATGACAAACATCATCACCCACACGGCGGGGCTGTAGGGCTCTGAGGGCAAGGGGGGCGTGTGGTCATGACTCAGCCAAGCCAGGGATGGCAGGCCACAGACCAACCCCTCCCCCACCCCACCCCACGTATGGATGCAGCCCCCCCATCTGTCACGTCCTAGTCTATACTCCTCCCAGCTTCCCCACTGAGAGGACAGACCCCTGGGAGATCAGTCTTTTCTCAAGGAGAGACATCTCAACCACTTCTGCAGCTTCAGCCACCAAACGTATGTTGTTGTGTGCCCGTTGAGTCGATTCGGACTCACAGCGACCCTGTAGGACAGAGTAGAACTGTCCCACGGGGTTTCCAAGGCTGTAATCTTTATAGAAGCAGATCACCAGTTTTTTTTTTCCTCTCGGTGGGTTTGAACCGCCGAACTTTTGGTTAGCAGCTGAGCCATATACCCATTGCACCACCAGGGCTCCTTCACCAAACATGAACTGTCTTCTAAATATGTTTCCAGAAACCCAGAGCCGAGTCTCCACCTTCACCTGGCTACTTCTAGGTCATTCATCACGTTCCCCATCTTGGAAACCCCACCAGCCACCCAGTCACAGGCCAAAGCCCCAGGTGCCATGCTCACCCCTGACAGCCCATCAGTCCCCAGCCCTTTCCTCCTACCCTCTAATTCTACCTTGATCTCCACTCTCACAGCCAGCATGGCTCCAGCCTCCTTCCTAGCCTCCAGCCTCTCCTCTCCTTCTAGTCCCTGCCCCACATGCCCTTGAGGGTCTTTCTACCTAGAACCTCCCTCCCTCCCTCACAGCCCTCCCATGGCTCTCCAGTGCTCTCAGGACCGGGTTCTAGCCCCTCAGCCTTGCTCCCACCCTTCTCTGCAGCCTGATCAATCTCAAGAACTCACAGTCTCTAAACCAGCAACACCTTCTCCACCTTTGTCTCTATAGTCCCCTTTCAGAGGCACCAGGCTGATCTGTCCACCACATAAACCCCCATGCATGGGACCCTCCTCACATTCCCATAACTGTGTGTCACCTCTGGGAGTTCACTCACAAGTAAACCCAAATCACCCTTTCCTTGCAGTAAGGACCAGGTATGTACCCTCTGGGCCAAGTACAAGTTGCCAGGGCTGCCCTGTCATAGCAGGGCCACCACTGGGGACCATCACTGGGACATCTGGCCACATGCCTGTCACCTCCATTGGGCAACTTGATGGGGAGTAAATATGACCCTGTCATCTCCTTGCCGGGTGCGGCCTGAGGGCAGGGGCCCCATACAGTGCATCTCAGTGTGCCCTGCGGAGACCTTGGTGTGGAGGAGGCCATGGGAGATGTTGCTGGGGGAAAAACAAAAGAAAAAGAAAGGGACGTCCCTTTTCCAAGCCCCTCCCCTCTACCAGGAGCTTGCTCAGACTGCAGAGAGCAAACAGGAACTGACCCATGTATGCTTCGTCCTCTGTCTTCTCTGGCTCAGTAAATGGGACTGCTAGCCAAAGGCTCACCCCTGGTTAATGATTAAGCTCTAGGTTACTAACCAAAAGGTTGGTGATTTGAATCCACCCAGAGGTGCCTTGGAAGAAAGGCCTGGCAATCTACTTCTGAAAAGTCACAGCCATGAAAACCCTAAGGAGCGCAGTTCTGCTCTGACACACATGAGGTCACCATGAGGTGGAGTCGACTTAGTGGCAACTGGTAAGCTGGTATCCAAAGGCTCAGACTTGAGGGGGTCAGACTTGCCTCCCCAGTTTCCCTCAGATCCACATCAAAACCACCAGCTCACCTGGTGTGTCAGCTTTCTAACCAGACCTGGAGTTGTCCACTTGTTCCACTGCCAACCCCACCTTCCAGTCCCATCCCCTCTGGCACGGACAGACCCCTGCAGTAGCCTGTTCAAAGGCCTTCTACTTCCACAGAGCTGCCAGTGGGAAATTTTAAAAGCCTGAAAATGATCGTATACCCCCACACGACTATCTAGTTCAAACCCTTGCCATTGACAGTTTTGCTTAGAGGGCACTGAGTTTAAGTTAATGGTGGTGGAGTGATTTGGAAAAGGATAACGAGAATGGTTGGACCACTTGAAGAATGTAATTAGAAATCAATGCCACTGAATTGTACATGTAGAAATTGTTGTGATGGCATATGTTTTGTTATATTTATATCTTCACCACAATAAAATAAAATAAAAAGCTTACACAAACTTTGCATTAAAAAAAAAATAACTTTTGCCATTTCGATAAGAGTAAAACCCAAACTTCCTACTCTTAGGTACAAGGCCCTGCACCTTCTGTCTCCTACCTTCCCTGTCAACCCTCATCTCCCACTCTCTCCGCCCTCACTCACTCCCCTCTAGTCACCTGCTCTTTCACAAACACCCTATGTACATTCCCACCTTGGGGCCTTTGCACTTACTGTTCTCTCTGCCTTAAATGCTGTTCCATGCAGATCTATGCAGTACCAGTGTCACCTCCTCAAAGGGGCCTTTCCTGCCTATCCACCCTATTTGTCTCGATCTTTACCCTGCCTTATTTTTCTCATGGTATCTATCACCATCTGAAGTGATCTTCTCCATGGACCCCTTTAAGTTGATTGTCTGTCGCCTCCACAAGGCAGAGAGCTCCAGTGGGCAGGGATTTGGGTCTGCCCTGTTTGCCACTGTGTTCCCAATGTGCAGCCCAGAGCTTGACACATAGTATCAAAACCAAACCGATTGCCATGGAGTTGATTCCGACTCATAGCAACCCTACAGGACAGGGTAGAATTGCCCCATAGGGTTTCCAAGGCTGTAAAATTTTTTTTTTTTTTTTTTACTTTAGATGAAGGTTTACAGAACAAACTAGCTTCTCATTAAAAAATTAGTACACATACTGTTTTGTGACATTGGTTACTAGCCCCACATGTCAACACTCTCCCTTCTCGACCTTGGGTTCCCAATCACCAGCTTTCCTGTCTCCTCCTGCCTTCTAGTCCTTGTCCCTGGGCTCCTGTGCCCCTTTAGTCTCGTTTTGTTTTACGGGCCTGTTTAATCTTTGGCTGAAGGGTAAACCTCAGGGGGGACTTCATTACTGAGCTAAAAGGGTGTCCAGAGGCCATACTCTGGGGGTTTCTCCAGTTTCTGTCAGACCAGCAAGTCTGGTCTTTTTTGTGAGTTAGAATTTTGTTCTGCATTTTCCTCCAGCTCTGTCTGGGACCCTCTGTTATGATCCCTGTCAGAACAGTCAGTGGTGCTGGACTCAGTCTGGTGGAGTTGCGGTCCATTAGTCCTTTGGACTAATCTTTCCCTTGTGTCTTTGGTTTTCTTCATTATTCCTTGCTCCCAACGGGGTGAGACCAGTGGAGTATCTTAGATGGCCACTCACAAGCTTTTAAGACCCCAGACGCTACTCACCAAAGTAGAATGTAGAATATTTTCTTTATAAAATATGTTATGCCAATTGAGCTAGATGTTCCGTGAGACCATGGTCCCCACATCAAGGCTGTAAATCTTTACAGGAGCAGACTGCCACATCTTTCTCCCATGGAGCCCTGGTGGGTTTGAACCATTGCCTTTCGATAAGCAGCAAAGTGCTTAACAACTGCACCACCAGGGCACCTTTGGCACATAGTACGTGTTCAATAAACACTGGTTGATGGGTGATTGAGTGCTTACAATGTGCCAATAACCTGCTAATCTCTTTTCCTCATTTCATACCTATATACAGGGTTTATAGACTTGGGTTTTGTAGGTCTTGAAGCTTACACAATGTGGAGGGCCCTCTTGAATAACAATACAAAATTATGAATATAAAACCAGGTAGACGGCCTTGGGAGAGGCCTTGCAAGGGAAAATTCCTGAAGCTCAAGCTTCCTTCATGGTAGATTGCTCCCGGTAGGGGAAATTGTTACTTCCATTTTACCAATCAGGAAACTGAGGCTCAGAAGTGAATGCCACTTTGCAGGGTCATACCAGGGTACAGGCAATACCCGAATGTGTACTCATTTTTTCTGACTCCCAGTCCCAGGGCACCGGCTCACCGAGGAAGGCTGAGGGGGACACGGTGCCGTTGCTACGCGCCACCATGACGCTGATGCCCGTCTCCACAAAGGGGACAGAGAAGTCCACGATCTCAGACCGCTCCTCATTGATGGTGAGGGAGCCGATGGCCATGTCCGCGCGCTGGTAGAACACCTAAGGTAGAAATGAAGAGAGAGGTGAGGGAAGCCAGTCCAGCCCCCGTGGACAAGGTGAGAGGGAAGGCTAGGAGAGATGATGAGGTGGATGACAGGGCAGAGGATGCAGAGTATGGCAGGGGAGAGTGGAAGTGTGTGACAAGGAATAGGAATGGGAAGAGGCAACCCTCGCTCCACCCGGATGCTCCTATCAAGCTCTTTTGAGGCTTTTTGCTCCATTCTCCAGGCCCTGCCCCTTCCAGGAGTCCCATCCTTAGCCAGCGCCTCCGGCTCCAAACCTTACAACCCAGCTGTCCCTCTTCCAGACTGCTCTCTCACACCCATTTCCACCCGCAGAGCTCCATCCCTCTCATCCAGGAGCCCCCTTCTCTTGGGCCTGCCTCCTCTGACCTAGGAATTCAAGTCCCCAGGCCCCGCCCCTTCCAATGACCCCGCCCCATCAATCCATGGCCCCGCCCCCCTTTTCAAAGGCGTAGCCTTCTCGAGGCTCCGCCCTACTCCCCCACACCTTCCACACCAGGAGCCCCGCCCCCAACCAACCCATGGCCCCGCCCCTTCCACCAAGGCATAGCTTTTCAATAACCCACCCCTTCCGGCCCAGAATTTCTCTTCTGGCCACGCCCCTCCGGCCTAGTGTTCTCAGGTCACGGCTCCGCCCCTCCAGTTCTTGGCTCCGCCCCTACTGGCCCAGAAGAGTCCCCGCCCCCACCCTGTCTGTGCTCCCTCACTTCGCCAATCATGCCGTTCCAGACGCCATCGATCTTCTTCCCGTGCTTGCCGTTGGTGACCAGGTAGAGGTCGTAGCTGAAGCCGATGGTGTGCGCCAGCCGCTTCAGAATGTCGATGCAGAAGCCTTTGCAGCACCGCTTTTCCGGGCGAGGGGCGTCCGGCGGAGGGCTGCGGAGGGGGGGGTGACCGGGCTTGGGGACGCTGGGGATCCCCCTCTTAGATTCTCCCATGGGGTGAAGGTATGGGGGTGCAGGCAGCAGCTAAAAACTATGGTTAGCGCTTTCTGGGGAAACTGAAGCCTGAAGAAGTCACGTGATTTTCCCAGAGTCACAAAACTGGACGGCCAGACTCTTGGGACCCAAAGGAGAAGGAGTCTGGGCTTTGGGGCTCCTCGGTCCTGAGGGAGGACGCAACTGGGGGCCAGGACACTGGACTTCAGTGAGGAGAGTTTTGAGGATGGAAATTCTGGGCCCAGCTGTCACCCACCTGTGGGTGCGGTTGAGCTGGGTCCTGCAGGGGACCGAGTCTCGGATGCACGTGCCGCTGATGGGGTCGGCGGGCTCCACAATGACAAAGGGCCTCTCCTCGAGCGTGGCCACCGTGAGGTGCTGTGTGTCATCCACCGGCTGCAGGAAGCGGCCATAGCGGGACCACAGCGGGTACTTGAGGCGGAGGGTCTGTTGCTCCCAGCTGCCCACCTTGGCCAAAGAGAAGGGAGTCAGCCTACCTGGAGAGACCTCCCCAGACGTCCTGGTTTCTATGTACCTCCTCCCTTAGATCTAGGAGTATGGGCCCATCTCCCCCACCCCCAGGACCCAGGAGCCCCTTCCTCTTTCACACTTAGGACTCCAGTCCCCTATCCCCCTTCTCTCCCCAGGACCCAGGAGTCCCTTCCTCCTTCAGACCCAGGACTATGGGGCCCCCAGCTCCCTTCTCCCTTCAGGACTCAGAAGTCTAGGCTCCCAGCCCCTCCTCTCCAGGACCCAGGTGTCCAGCCCCTCTCCTCTGCCTGAGATCAGCGCTGGGACTCACCACCTCCCAAGTCCTGTCCCTGGTGAGGGAGATGACCACCAGGGAGGGGTTCACCAGAAAGCCATCCTCGTTGAAGGAGTAATCCCGGTTATCCCAGGTGATGTTCATGAAGTACCTGCCCAGGAAGGAGGGGACATGTGGGGACCTGGGTTGGATCCCTCAGCAGTTGAGGGCAGATCCACTGACATCCCCAGCCTCCAGATGGAACCTCTCCTCCTTTACCTCCAAGATCTTGAAACACAAATGGGCCTCTTGGCTCAGCACCAGTCACTTGGCTGCCCAGTGCCTCCAGGACAAGGTCCCAGCCCCTCAGCCTTGCATTCAAGGTCCTTGTGGCTGGGCCGAATCCACCTCCCAGCCTATCACCCCAACTCCTAACTCTACTGCTTTCATCCATCCTGAACTATTGCAGTCCCACCAACTGCCCAAGTTTTTCCTCCCCTCTGGGCCTTTGCACATACTGTTCCTACTGCCTAGAATACTCTCTATTCTTAGTGAACTCCCATCACTTTTAGAATCAAATCCAAACGCCTTTAAAAAAAAAAAAAGAAAAAATCAAACCCATTGCTGTCAAGTGGATTCTGACTCATAGTGACCCTATAGGATAGTGTAGAACTGCCCCAGAGAGTTTCCAAGGCTATAATCTTTATGGTTTCTCCCGTGGAGCGGCTGGTGGTTTTGAACAGCTGGCCTTTTGGTTAGCAGCCAAGCACTTAACCCACTTTGCCACCAGGGCTCCTCCCAAATCCCTTCTCCCAGCCTAAAGCCCTGTGTGTCTCTCCATCTCTTACTCACACCCCTCTCCCCCTTGCCCACTGTGCTCTAGCCACACTGGCCTTGATGCAGGCTCTCAAACAGGCAGTTCCAACCCCAGGGCATTTGGATCTGTTGTTCCCTCTCCCTTCTGTTGAAGGGATTGGTCTGGCCTCACTTGTCTCTGCAGTCATCTCTCTCATTGCTTCCCATTCTCAAACCCTTTCCCCCACCCCACCCCAGCCCCCAAAAGCCCTTTTTTTTTGCTCCACCAACACTGAATGGCCAGGTGTCCCCCAAACACATCAAACGATTTCCTATCTCCAGGCCTTTGCCTGGAGGGTTGAACTGTGTCCCTTCAAAAGTTATGTTGAAGTCCTAACCCCTGTACCTGTGAATGTGACCTTGCCTGGAAATAAGGTGTTTGAAGATGTTATGAGTTAAGTTAACATGAGGTCATACTGGAGTAGGGTGGGTCCTAATTCTGTATGAGTGGAGTCCTTATAAAATGAGGAGAAGAGACACAGACGGAAGACAGCCATGTGAAGACAGAGGCATAGATCGGAGTGATGCATCTACAAGCGAAGGAATGCCAAGAATTGCCAGGAACCACCAGAAGCTGGAAGAGGCCAGGAAGGATCTCCTGCTAGAGCCTTCAGAGAGAGCATGGCCCTGCCCACACCTTGATTTTGGGCTTCTAGCCTCCAGAACTATAAGACAATAAACTCCTATTGTTTTAAGCTACCTGGTTTGTAATACAGGTAGTCCTCAACTTACAACGTATTGGAGTTACCATGAGCTGCATGCTTATGACTGCCTGTGTTGTTTTTTTTTTTTTTTTGTATATCTTATTGTTGGTAATATCTACTACATACAATGTTGCAGCGTGTAATTTGCTGATGTTATCTCAGATGTTCACTCACAGATGTTCAATGTTATGATTTATAAAGATACTGATAATAAAAGGCAATAATAAATTTAAAAAAAAATGAGGTATTCGACTTACGTCAGAATCGACTTACAACGGAGTTGTCGGAACGTAACCCCATCGTAAGTCAGGGACTGCAGCAGCCCTAGGAAGCGGATATGCAGGTGCTGTTCTCTCTTCCTGGAACACCCTTATTCCATCCCTTGTCATCCTGAACAACTCGGTGTCTTCAAGACTTAGTTCAAATGTCACTTGCTCTGGGAGGAAGCCCCCAGGAGAGTCTCTGGACCCCTAGATATCCCACTATGCAACATCACTCCCTGTACGACGACTGCCTTGTACACCGTCCACCTGGTCATGAGACTAGACCTACCCCATCCCCAGGTCATCAGTCCCCAGCCCCGTTCTTCCTGCTCCAGGGCTGTCTGCATCATTCCCTCCTTTCCACACTCAGGCCACATCCTCCCCTTCCTGTACCCTCGCCCCAGCCTCCAATCTCTCTGCCTCACCCAGCCCCAGAGGGCTCTTTCTACACCCAAAGCTGTCCCTGCTCACAGTCCTCCCATGGCTCCCTAGTGCCCTCGAACAAAGTTACAGTCTCTCAACCTGGCATTCAAGGACCCATCCACCTCTCCAGTGTATCATCCCAACTCCTAACTCTAGTGCCTTCATCTACCCTGAACTATTTCAGTCCCACCAACTGCCCAAGTTTTCTCCTCTCTAGGTCTTTGCACATGCTGTTCCCCTGCCTGGAATATTCTATTCTTGGTGAACTCCCCCTCGCTTTTAGAAGCAAATCCAAACTCCTTACCTCAGCCTAAAGTCCTGTGTGTCTCTCCATTTCCTACTCATACCCCTCTCCTCCTTGCCCACTATGGTCCAGCCACACTAGCCTTGTTGCAGGCTCTCAAACAGGCAGTTCCAACCCCAGGACCTTTGCACCTACTGTTCCCTCTCCCTTCTCTTCACTCAGATCTTCCAGTGCTTGGCTCCTTCTCTTTAATCATTTTTTACCTCCAAGTTTCACCTAATCAGAAAGACCTTTCCTAATCACCCTACCTAGCCTAGCCCCCTACGCATTTCTGATCATATCCCTCTGCTCTGTTTTCAACACAGCTGTTATCACCTGCTGCTATTTTCTTCTTTTCTCACTGTCTTCCCATTGTTATGGATTGAATGGTGTCCCCCAAAAATATGTGTTATAAATCTTAACCCCTATACCTGTAGATATGGAACACTGGTGGTGCAGTGGTTAATCACTCGGCTGCTAACTGAAAGGTGAGTCGTTCGAACCCACCAGCTGTTCTGTGGGAGACAGATGTGGCAGTCTGCTTCCATAAAGATTACAGCCTTGGAAACCCTTTGGGGCAGTTCTGCTCTGTCCTCTAGGGTAGCTATGATTCGGAATCGACTCAATGGCAACAGGTTTTTTTTGGTTTTGGTTTTTTATACCTGCGGATGTAATCCCATTTGGGAATTTGGTTTTCTTTGTTATGTTAATGAGGCCACATCTGTGTAGGGTATGTCTTAAGCCAATCACTTTAGAGATATATAAAAGGAGCAGATCAGGCCCAGAAGCAAGGAAGCACAGATGGGTGAAGATAGAAGCCATGTCACGTGAAGATCACCAAGGAACAGAGGAACAAAAGCAGAAAAGAGACAAGGACCTTCCCCCAGAGCAAACAGAGAGACAGCTTTTCCCTAGAGCCAGTGGCCTAAATTCAACTTCTAGCCTTCTAACTGTGAGAAAATAAATTTCTCTTCCTGGTATTTCTGTTATAGCAGAAATCCTTTCAGTTAGCAGCCGCCTGGTTAATCACTGTGCCACCAGGGCCCCGTATCCACAGATACAGGGGCTAGGATTTACAATACATATTTTTGGGGAACACCATTCAATCCATAACAATGAGGTAAACAGCAAACTACCAAACCAGACAGTGAGTGTCACGGATTGAATGGTGTCCCCCTAAAAATATGTGTCAACTTGGTTAGGCCATGATTCCCAGTACTGTGTGGTTGTCCTCCATTTTGTGATTGTAATTTTATGTTAAAGAGGATTAGGGTGGGATGTAACACCCTTGCTCAGGTCATGTCCCTTATCCAATGTAAAGGGAGTTTCCCTGGGGTGTTGCCTGCACCACGTTTTATCTTACAAGAGATCAAAGGAAAAGGAAACGAACAGAGAGGGGGAGACCTCATACCACCAAGAAAGAAGCACCAGGAGCAGACCATGTCCTTTGGACCTGGGGGTTCCTGTGCAGAGAAGCTACTAGTACAGGGGAAGCTTGACGAGAAGGACCTTCCTCCAGAGCTGATGGAGAGAGAAAGCCTTCCTCGGAGCTGATGCCCTGAATTTGGACTTCTAGCCTACTAGACTGTGAGAAAATAAATTTTTCCTTGTTAAAGCCATCCACTTGTGGTATTTCTGTTATAGTAGCACTAGATACCTACAACAGTGAGCAAACTAGCAAACCACCAAAAACCGAAACCAAACCCATTGCCGTCGAGTTGATTCCGACTCATAGCAACCATATAGGACACAGTAGAACTGCCTCACAGGGTTTCCAAGGCTATAGTCTTTATGGAAGCAGACTGCCACGTCTTTCTCCTGCAGAGCGGCTGGTAGCAAACTAAGACACCCATTAAACAGTACTCAACACTATTATTCCCTGTGCCTAAGTTCCTGGAGAAGGACATCATGTTTGGTAAAGTAGAGGGTCAGTGAAAAGGAGGAAGCCCCTCAACAAGATGGATTGACACAGTGGCTGCAACCATGGGCTCAAACAGCAATGATTGTGAGGATGGTGCAGGACTGGGTGGTGTTTGGTTCTGTTGTGCATAGGGTCGTTATGAGTCAGAACCAACTTGACAGCACCTAACAACAAACAAAGCAGTAGTTGGCCCACAGTAGATTCTCAATAAAGGGCTTTTGTGAATGAATGCACAAGTCATCCTGCAGGTCTCAGCTTAACTATTCCTTCCTCCCAGAAGCCTCTCTGACTCCATGGCTGACCCATGAATTGTGTAGCCTGGTTTGGAAGGCAGATTGGGGCCAATACAGTCCCTCTCTTGGGAGGATGTTAGCTATGAGATCTGGAAGGACGGAGAGTGGCCAGGCCAGGCTGAAGTGATGAGGGAGCAGAAAATCTGGGTAAGCGGTGGGCAGAGAACTGATGAGCCTCATGGAGAGGCATGCTTGAGAGAGAGAGACACACAGAGAGAAACACAGAGAGTGAGAGAGGCAGACAGAGAAGAAAGGAGAAAGAGAGATGGGTAGGTAGAGAGACAGACTTAAATGTGTGAGAGAGAAACGAGAGAGAAGGGAAAAAGATGGATAGACAGAGATAGAGACTGTGTGTGTGTGTGTGTGTGTGTGTGTGTGTATGAGAGACAGAGAGACGGGAAGAGAAAAAGAAAAAGAGAGTCAGAAAGAGATGTAAGAGAGGCTAGTCCCAGGCTCAGCCTCAATTTCTGGCATCTGGGTTTCTGTGCGTGTTTATCTTTCCAATAAGCCCCCTTTTCCCTAAGGCAATTTGAATGAGACTCTGCTTCTTGCAACTAAAAATGTCCTGGCATAGTCAATACTCCTCACCAGTGCTCCCCAACGTCCATGTTCTCGCCACTACTGCAAGCACCACGCTGCGTTGTCATTATCCCATCCCTGTCTGCCACTCCTCCAGGACCCTTAGCTCTTTGAAGAGCACTCCGTGGTCTTATTCATGTCTGTGTTCCCAGCGCCCAGCAGGAGCTCTCGTTCCTAGCGGGTGCTCAGTAAGTATTTATGAGTGAGGGAAGCTTTTCCCACTCTCCTATTCCTGATTCCAATTCCCAACTCACCAGTTCTCAAATCTCCTCCTTTAGGTCTTCTTCTCCACCCATCGCCTCTCCCCAGGCTCACTTCCCTCTCATTTCAGGATCAGGGGTCTTTCCTTCCATTGTTGTGTCACCAAATATTATGGATTGACTTGTGTCCCCCCAAAATACGTGTTGGAATCCTAACCCCTAAACCTGTAGATGTAATCCCATTTGGGAATAGCGTTTTCTTTGTTTTGTTAATGAGGCCATATAGGTGTAGGGTTTGTCTTAAGCCAATCACTTTGAGATATAAAAGGAGCAGATTAGGCACAGAAGCAAGCAAGCACAGATGGGGGAAGACAGATGCCACATCACATGAAGATCACCAAGGAACTCAGCAACAGAAGCTGAAAAGAGACAAGGACCTTCCCCCAGAGCCAACAGAAAGTAAGCCTTCTCCTAAAGCCAGTGCCCTGAATTCGGACTTCTAGTGTCCTGAACTGTGAGAAAGTAAATTTCTGTTTGTTAAAGCCACTCAGTTGTGGTATTTTTGTTATAGCAGCAATAGATAACTAAGACACCAAACTCATCCATTTCCTCACTTTCCAGGTGGAGATGCTATTTTCCACCAAACTCTGTTTTTTTTCTCAAATAATATAGTATAAGCTGGGCACCCCCAGCTGGAGGCCTCACTTCCCAGCCTTCCTTGCAGCCAGCTATGGCCATGTGTCTAGGTGATACTCAAAATATCTAACAACCAAGACAGCACTGGCACTAACCAATCAGAACTAACATCTGGCCAATCAGAATAGACTCTAACTGTAAACCAGTATGGCAGACCTGACCATGTGACCACTTCTCACCAATAAGATGTGAGATGTGCCTCTCCCCACCACTTGCTGAAAACACAATTGCTTTCCTCTTCCGATCAGGAACAAGACAAGGATGGCCGTTTTCACCACAGCCATTCAGCATTGTACTGGAAGTTCTAGCCAGAGCATTTAGGCAGGAAAAAGAAATAAAAAGCATCCAAATCAGAAAAGTAAAACTCTGTCTATTTGCAGATGACATAATTTGCAGCTATGGAAAACAGTTGGTGGCTTCTCAAAAAGTTAAACATAGAGTTACCCATACCAAGAACCAAACCCATTGCCGTCGAGTGGATTCTGACTCGTAACGACCCTATAGGCCAGAGTAGAACTGCCCCATAGGGTTTTCCAAAGCTGTAATCTTTAGGAAGCAGACTGCCACATCTTTCTTCCATGCAGCGGCTGGTGGCTTCGAACAGCATACCTTTCAGTTAGCAGCCCAGCGCTTAACCATATGACCTAGCAATTCCACTCCTAGGTATATACCCCGAAGAATTGAAAGCAGGCACTCAGATACTAATACACCAATGTTCACTGAAGCATTATTCACAATAGCCAAAAAATGAAAATATCTCATGTGTCCATCAACAGATGAACAGATAAGTAAAATGTGGTCTATTCATACAATGGAATATTATTCCACCATAAAAAGGAATGAAGTTCTAATCCATGCTAAGGCATGGATGAACTTTGAAAAAATTCTAAGTGAAAGAAGCTAGACACAAAAGGACAAGTATTACCCTGCTGGTATTTGAAATACCAGTGGCATAGCTTCCAGCATCATAGAAACACGCAAGCCACCACAGTACAACAAACTGTCTCTCCATCTATAGGCCTGTATTTTTCCTTTAAATTTAAACAAGTGAGAAAACTAAAGTTCTAAAGACACAAGAAACGTACTCAAAGTCAACCAACCATCACACACTACACAATGCTTCTGAAATTTCCATTACACCTCATTATCTTAAATGAGGTGGATGCTTAATAAATACACGGCTGAATAGAGCTATGCACCCAATTAAAAAAAAAGGACAAATAATATATGATCTCATTTATATTAAATATCTAGACTAGACAAACACATAGAGGCAGAAAGTAAATTAGTGGCTGCCAAGGGCTGGGGGAGGGAAGAATGGGGAGGTACTGCTTAATGGGTACCGAGTTTCTGTTTGGGGTGATGAAGAAGTCTGGGAAACAAATAGAGGTGATGGTTTCATAACATGGTGACTGTGATTAATGCCACTGGATTGTACACTTGAAAATGGTTAAAATGGCAAATTTTATGCTGTATATATTTTATCACAATTTTTTTTAAAGGCAATTGCTTGCTCTCTACTTCCTCTCTGGCCCCTTCTCAGAAGCTAGCAATCAGATAAGTTCACAATCCAGCTTTGACTGTTCAGAAAGTAGATGGCAGAGCCACGAGTGGGAGGATCCTGGGTCCCTGAATGATCACGTGGAGCAGCCGACCCTGGATAAACTGGTCTGCTCTGCTCTGGATTCTTACATGAGACAGGGCCAGCCTTCTATTTTGTTTGGGCCACTGGGTTGTAATCTAACCACAGTATTTCGTAGAATCAAATTGAAGACACCACCAATTGTAAGATGTACCATCATTTTGTTGTTAGTTTGCTGTTGAGTCAATTCCTACTCATGGCAACCCCATGTGCACAGAGTAGAATGGCTCCCTAGGATTTTCAAGTCTGGGACCTTTTGGAAGCAGATCCCCTGGCCTGCCTTCCCAGGTGGCTCTGGGTGGGTTCAAACCGCCAACCTTTCAGCTAGTAGTCAAGCACTTAACTCTTTGCGCCACCTAGGAACTCCTCAATGTACCATTATTTTATGTACCACAAAGAAAGAGTGCTGCCAATTAAATCATGATAAGCCCTCAATTTTAAGATCCACCTTAGTTTCAAAGACATTAAAATGTGAAAAAATGTGCTTCTTAGAATCATGAAACATAGTAATACACTCACTGTGTCTCAGGTGCTTTCCCCAAATTGCCTGATTGAACCCCAGAAAACCCAAACCAAACCCACTGCCATCGAGTTGATTCTAACTCATGGAGACCCCATGAGTGTCAAAGTAGAACTGCCCCATAGGGTTTTCTAGGCTGTAATCTTTATGGAAGCAGATCACCAGTCCTTTCAGCCACAGTACCACTAGGTTAAGTTTGAACCACCAACTTTTCAGTTAGTAATTGAGTGCAAACAGTTTGCACCACCCAGGACCTCCTTTTAACCCCAGAAGGGAGGCCCAATTACACCCATTTTTACAGAAATGGCAACAGTGTTATGGACTGAATTGTGTCCCCACAAAATATGAGTTGGAATTCTAACTCCTATACCTGTGGATGTAATCTGTTTCCAAATAGGGTTTTCTTTGTTAAGTTACTTAGAGCATTCCTGTATAGGATACAGTTCACAGTCTAAGCACTGCTGAGTTATAAAAAGAACAGATTAGACACAGAGAGACACAGAGATGCCTATTTGAGGACCGTCTACAAGCCAAGCAACCAAGGAACGCCCAGGGTTACTGACAAAGAAGGCATTGACAAGGGGAGACGCTGATTTGGACTTCTAGCCTCCAGAACTGTGAGAAAATAGATTTTTGCTCTTTAAAGCCATCCAGGTGTGGTATTTCTGTTACAACAGTTCGAGGTGACTAAGGCACTGAGGCTCTGAGAGCGGACAGGACCCATTTGAGGTCACTCAGCCATCCAGCGCCCCAGGCCAGCACAAGCCTTCCCACACCCCTCCCAGAGGGCCTCCTCACCTGTGCAGACTCTCCCCGCGGTGGGTGCGGTTCTGGGCGCGACAGTCGTGGCCGAGCTCGGGCAGGAAACCATAGTCACGCAGCAGGGCCTGGGCACCTCTGGCCACGACGGCCACGCCGGCCGCCACGCGCCGGGCCAGGTCGTCCCTCCAGCCGGCCGAGCGCACCACGAACAGGCCGGCGGGCAGTGGGGCGGCTCCAGGCAGGAGCGGGGGCTCCCCGGGTGCCCCCGAGCCTCCTCCCCCGGCCAGCTGGGGCCCCACCATGAACCACACGTAGCCGGGCCCGGTGAGGCCCGCCTCCTCGGCGGCCCGAAACACTGGCTCGGCCTCCTCACGCGCACAGAAGAGCAGGCGGATCTGCGCGCTGACGCTGCGGAGCTGGGCCCCCAGCACCGCCTCGCCGGCCCCTGGGTCCAGCGTCAGCGCCCCGCGGTGCTCCCAGCCCACCAGGCTGCCGTCCGTCAGCACCTCGATGTAGGACAGGAAGGCCCGGTGGCCAGGGGCCCGCGTGGTCACCGCCACGAAGGACGTCCAGTCGTACTCCTCCAGCACCTCGAAGATGACCTGAAGCTGCTGCTCCGTGGAGGAGCCCAGCTGCAGGAACGTGGAACCCCTCTCCTGCGGGCGGGGAGGGGGTGTCAGCACTTGGGGTGAGAGGCCACAGCTCCCAGAGGCCAAGAGGGGACCTTACCTCCCAGCAGCCCACAGGGGACTTCACTTCTCAGTCACTGATAAGGGGACCACAGAGCCCATCAGCCAATGAGGAACTCCCAGAGGTTAACAGGGAGCACATCTCCCAGTAGCCAACCTGGGTACTACAGCTCTCAACAGCCAATAAGGGGACCTCACCTCCCAGCCACTGATAAGAAAACCACAGCTCCTATCAGCCAGTGAGAGGACCATAGCTCCCAGTGGCCAACGGTAGGTCACAGCTCTCAATATGAGGACTGACTAGCTATTCACCACCACCCCCCCGAAAAAAAAAAAAAACAAACAGCTGCCATGGAGTCGATTCCAACTCATGGCAACCCCATGCATGTCCGAGTCAAACTGTGCTCCACAGGGTTTTCACTGGCTGATTTTTCAGAAGTAGATTGTCAGACCTTTCTTCCAAAGTGCCTCTGGGTGGATTCGAACCTCCAACCTTTCAGTCAACGGCCGAGCGTGTTAACTGTTTGCACCACCCAAGGACTCCAGCTGTTCAACATACTCATTTCATTTTCCTTCTGAGGCACAGAACTAGACCTGGTTAGCTTTAGCCATGTGGCTGAGTTCTTCTAGGCTTGTCCGTAAGACCTCCCCTCAAACCCCATGAACCTTGCTCTTTTCTCTGTCTATAGAAAGATGCAGAGACCCCAGAAGAGAACTCTGAGGTCCTAAGGGATTGCAGGAACTGCAAGAGGGAAGGAGCCTGAGTCCCTGAGTCACCACTTGGAGGAGAGCCACCTCCAATCAGGAACACCTGTTTGGATTTTACATGAGTGAGACACAACCTTCTACTGTGTTGAGTCACTGAGGTTTGGGGGTTTATCTGTTACAGCAGCTAAAATGACCATAATGAATACATTCAGCTTCCAGAGAGGGAACTACAGTTCCCAGCATGCAGTGAGAGGAACCCGTTTGCCTGTATGCAATGAGGGACTACATTTCCCAGCATGCAATGAGGGTGATGCCTGGAATATTTGTTGAATGGACTTTCCCCTTCTCTGGTTTTACTCTTACCTCCCTGGCCCCTCCCTCTGTCTCCTTTGCTGGCCTCTCTTCCTCAGTCAGAATTTTAAAAGTAGTAGTCCTCTTTCCCCAGCGTTCTCTCCTCAGCTTCTCTTCCCTATGCTCTCTCCCTGACGATCTCTTCCAGACTCAGGGATTTAATTACTGTCTCTTGCGCTGTCCAATATGGTAGCCACTAGTCACACGTGGCTATTGAAATGTAAATTAATTAAAATAAAATAAAATTTACAACTCAGTTCCTCAGATGCACTAACACCTGTCAAGTGCTCAACAGCCATACGTGGTGGCTACCGAATTGGACGCTGCAGATATTTGAATATCATCATTGCAGAATGTTCCACTGGACAGCGCTTCAGTCACAACTTCTTTCGCGAGCTCTGGACAAACCTCTCCCCCTTTCTACTTAACATGCACCCCTGGATTTCCAAGAGAGGCATCTCAAAAATTAATGAGCCCTGGTAGCACCATGGTTAAGCACTCGGCTCCTAACTGAAAGGTTGGCTATGCAAACCCACCGGCCGTTCCTCAAGAGAAAAATGAAGCAGTCAGCTTCCGTAAAGATTACAGGCATGGAAACCCTATGGGGCAGTTCTACCCTGTCCTGTAAGGTAGCTATGAGTCGGAATCAACTCCACTGCAACAGGTTTGGTTTTACGGGTTTGGTGGAGCAGTGGTTAAGCACTCGGCTGCTAACTGAAAGGTCCGCAGTTCCAGCCAACTAGCTAGTCCCTGGGAGAAAAGACGTGGTGATCTGCTCCCAAGTCCAAGAAAACCCTATGGGGCAGTTCTGCTCCGTCACATGGGGTCACTATGAGTCAGAATTGACTGCATGGCTTACAACAAACATCTCAAAATTAGTGTATCAGACACAGAATTCGTGCTTTCTCCCACCTCAGATGGCTCCCTATCTTCCCTTTATTCACTGGGATGCTCAGGCCCCAAAACCTCAATCATCCTTTCCCTCTCTTTCCCTCACAACCACATCCAGGCCATCTCCAAGTCCTCTTGGCTCTATCTTCAGAACATAACCTTATGGAACAATTTGGAAAAGGATAGTGAGAATGGTTGCACAACTTGAAGAATGCAATCAGTGTCACTGAATTATACACGTAGAAATTGTTGAGTTGATGTATGCTTTGTTGTGTACATTTTCACTACAATTAAAAAAAGAAAAACATAACCCCAATTGTCAGCTCCTCACTACTGCCACTATCACAACTTTCATTGTTCCCACCTTCCTCTCTTGCCTGGATAACTACAACAGCTTCCCAACTCATCTCTACTTTCATTCCTGCATCCTCCAATCTGTTCCCCAGCCACAGCCAGAGGGATTGTTTAAAAATATTAATTGGATCTCATCCCTTTTCGGTTGAAAACCTTCCAACAGTGATCTATCTTCCTTAGAATCAAAGCCAAAGTCCTTTCTGTGGCCCACAAGGCCCTGCATGAACTAGCCCGTTACCTCTCTAACCTCATCTCCCACATCCCCCACCCCTCACTACACATGGAGTCCAGCCACACTGGCCTCCTCACTCTTCCTTAAACACATCAAGCTCCTTCTTGCTTCAGAGACCTTGCACTTTGTGGTTGCCTCTCCCGGGGACACTCTCCCCCAGCTCCTCCACTCCTCATTCCTCAGGTCCAACTCAATTTTCACCTCCTCAGGGAGGCCTTCCCTGACTGCGCCATCTATTGAAGTCCCATTTTTGGCCATTGCCCCATCTTCCTATTTATTCCTTCCATGGCAGACTTCACTCTCTGTTACTTGTTTGGTGTGTCTCCCCACTAAAATGAAAGCTCCACAAGAACATGGGCCTTGTCTTTTTTTTTTTTTTTTTCTTTCACAACTGTATTCTCCAGAATTTAGAACAGCCCTGGCATATAATCGGCCGTCAATAAATCTTCCAGTAATCATATGAGAACAATGAGTGGACTTTTTCCCCTGGGGTGTGCCTATGGGTATATGTGTAGAGGGCAGGGCAGTTGTTCTGAGGGGATGAGGTCTCCCAGCATGCAATGAGAACCCTGACGGGACCTCATCCTTTAGCAGGTGGAGGTGTGCTGAGGGGACCACATTCCTGGCATTCAATGGGGGCACAGATGGAGCTGTGAGGACCACTTTTTTTTCCATCTAGACAGTGTGAGGACTACATTTCCCAGAAGGCAATGGGTGCTCACTGACCAGAAGACAGTGCTCAGTCGACAATGAAACGGAGTAGACCACATCTCTGAGTATGCCATGGAAGTGACAGCCAGGAAGTAATAAGTTCACATCAGAGGTGGTCTGCCCACAAATCTCTGGACAACTCCGTGCCAAGAAGAACAAGAAAGTTGGACAGATGCCCTTCCCAGAATGCTCTGGGCAGGAGAGAACTACGAATCACACCATGCAGTGGTGATCCAGTCACAAAGCCAGAAATTGTTGGAGACTTAGGCTCCAGCCACTCAAGTGGCTCCACCTACCGAGATGGCTCCACCCCTTCTCCTTCTCAGTCCGCAGACCACTCCCTACCAGAAGTCCATCTTTCCTCTTCCACTCCAGCATAAGTCCCTGCCTCACACATAGCTGCAGAGTCTACCCCACCGTTTCCCTACTGGCTCCTGGCTTTGACCTTTTTCTGGTTAGTCCCGCCTCTATGGTGGGCCTCCATCCTCCCAGACCCTACCTTTGCATTCCCTCTTCCACATCTCCAGCTGGGTATGTCCCTCCTCACACACTGCCCCCAGGTTCTTCTCCCTTTCTAGACCCTGTCCCCTTATCACTGTACAATATCTAGGCCCCACCTACTCCCAGCCTCACCCCTCTTTGGCTTACCCTGCCCCTTCCCTGATTCACCCCTACCCTGACTGGCTTCTCCCTAAACCCCACTTCCTTGCTGCCTGCTTCTCCTCCTCCCCTATCCGCCTCTCACTAATGGCTCCTCCCTCCCCTGCAGACACAGGCCCCTGGTGGTTGGCCTTGTCTCTCTTCTAAACCACACACTCAGCTGGCTGAGCCCCTTCCCAGGCCCTATCGTTCAGTACCTAATACCCTTTTTCCTTGTCCCTGTCCCTGCCTTCCTAGTCTCGCCTCCTCATTAGACTCCACCCCTAACTGGACTCAATTTTTTTCCAACTGATCCCTCATCTTGTTGACCCCAGATCCCACCCCTCCCTCAGATCTCGTCCATCTCGGCTGGTCCCTTTTTGCCCCCACACCTTGTCCATCGTTAGCTGGCCTCTCCTTTTCCCTAGATCCCACTCCTCCTGACTTGCCTCTCCTGCAGATCCTCACCTACAATGACTAAGCCCACGTCCTCTTCCTCCCGATACCCTAAACATTGATGACTGTTCCCTCTCTCTTAGACCCTCTCCAAGATCCAGAGCATGCTTCTAGGTGACTCCTCCAGCAGGGCCTGCCTGCACTCCTTTTGCAGACCATGCCCCTCCACATAAGCTCCGCCTCTTACCTCCCGTCTGGCTCCACCCCATCCCAAGACTCTGAACCTCGGGGTGGCCACGCCCCCTGAAGTAAGCCCCGCCTCTTACCTCCCTCTGGCCCCGCCCCTACTAGGCTTCGCCCCTCCCCCGACCTCCCAGCTCCGCCCCCGCCTGTGGCCCCGCCCCCGCCGCCGGCCGCGCGCACCTTGGGCGTGAGCACGAGCGCGGCGCCGCCGTGCACGGCCACGATGGGCAGCGAGGTCTGCGCCGACAGGAAGTCGAGGATGGGGGCGACGGCGGGTGCGCTCGAGTCGTCCTCGAAGACGACGCCGTGCACGCGCAGCCCCGACAGCAGGTCGCAGAGCTGCAGCACGAGGCTGCGCGGGTCTGAGCCGTTGAGCACCAGCGCCACGGGCCGCACGTCTAGGCCCGGGCTGCGCACTGCCGCCGACACGGCCGGTCCCAGGCGCGCCGCCTCGGCCGCGTACGCAGGACCCGAGAACACAAGCGCCACGTTGAGCGGCCGCGCCCCGCCGGGGCCCCCGCCCGGCCCGCCAGCCCCGCCCGGCCCCGGCGCCTCCTCCGGGAACGGGCTGGCGCAGGCTAGCGCCAGCAGCAGCAGCATCTTAGTGGGGCCCCGAGGGCCGTGGGGGCCACCGGCGCCGCGCATCGCCTGCGGGCCCCGCCGGGCGGCCTCTGCACCCGGGCCCGGGGGGCACGCGGGAGGAGAGCGGGAGACACAGTGAGGAGAGGGAGAGACCCCAGGGCAGAGAGATACAGACGGGGAGAAGGATATAGAAAGAAATACACAGAGATGAGGAGATACAAGGAGGGAGAGATATGGGAAGAGAAGCGGGGACAGGACAGGGAGAGACAGAAATGGATAGAGGGAGAGACAGAGATACAGGGAAGGAGGTTGAAGGGAGAGATGGGGAAGACACCAGATACAGAAGGGGAGATACAGAGGTAGGAAGACACCGAGATGAGAAGTGGATTATGGAGGAGGAACAGAAAGATGGGTAGATACACAGGTAGGCAGCGAGAAATAGTGCAGGAATGGGGGCAACAGCGAGACGGAAGGGAAAGAGACTCACAGAGATAGGATCAGAATAGGAGCAGGGAGAGACCCAGGGAGATAGGAGAAGAGATGATCAGGGAGAGAGAGAGACAGGAATAAGAAAAGAAGTGGGAAGAGAAATACAGACAGGTAGCGAGAGAGGCTCAGAGAGTGACAGAGACAGGAAGACAGAGTGACAGAAATGGGAGAGATGGAGAGACAGATGAGGGAGAGAATGATTGAGAGATGGAGAGATAAAGGCAGGAGGGTGGGAGAGATAAGAGAGACCAGAAAGTTGGAGAGAGAGAGAGACAGGAAGATGAGAAGAAGCCCAGGAAGACAGAGACCCCACGGCCACCATGAGACATACAAGATATGGGAAGCAGGCCGAGTTAGAGATTGAGGGAGGCCGTCAGAGAGCCGAGAGCAAACACAGGAAGAGGAAGACAGAAATAGCGAGGCGAGGCAAAGATCGAGACCCCCACCAGGGAGGTGCCCGGCACAGACATGAAAGGAGGCCGGGATGGCAAGTGGCAGGAGGGAGCAGAAATAAAAGGAAGAAAAAGTGGGGGGAAAAATGAGAAAGGGGGGGAAAAAAAGGAGTCAGGTGTAGGGGGAGAGAGAAAGAGAAGAGGAAATTAGTGGGACATCCCAAGGAGAGAAAGTGCCCCCATGACCTTACCCCTCAACCCCTCACCCTGACCACACCCGGTGTCCCACTTTTCTCCCCTTACTCCTGTCCCTGCCACCCCCTCCCCCATTGTCAATGAAAGCCAGAGAAGGAGCTGAGGCTCAGGCTGAGCTGCGGGGTTGGGGGCCACAGCTGTGGAGAACTGGGGCGGGGGTGTCCTGGCTCCCAGCCCAGAGCAATTTAGTAAATTAGAGGAAATACAGTGCCTCATCCTTTCCGCCCCCCCCCCCCCCCGCCCCAAGCCCCCTGTTGAATACTGGCTGCCTGGGGTAGGAAGGCTGAAAGCCCAAGCTCCTGGATCTGAGGGAAGAGGGACTGGGGACCTGGACTTCCAGGTCTGAGGGAGGAGGGTGCTGGGGGTCTGGACTCTTGATTCCCACAGAGGGACTGGAGCCGGCACTAGGGGCTCCCTGAGAGGGGTGAGGGTCCAGACAGGGCAGGGTTCTCTCTGCCTGTCAATCAGTCTCCTATCCGGTTGCCATGGAAGCACAGGCCTGGTCCACTGACAGCCAGCCAGGGTGGGGGAAAGGCCCACACCCCCTTCCCCTCCAACAGGCTTTGTCCCCCCTCGCTGGGCCACTGTCTCCCCAGCGATGGGGGTGGGGGTCCTTAGCAGCCCTTCCCTCTCAAATCCTGGCTCCCCTTCGCCCCTCCTCTCCACTGCCCTTCCCCAAGCAGCTGGCTCAATCAGCGCTCAGAATAGCCCACCTTCCTCCCCAAAATAACCCACAGCTGTGGCCTGGCCCCCGCGGGGTTAACACTCACTCTCCACGCGCCTTTCCCGGTGGCTGCTCACCCTTCAGTCCCTCTTCGGCCCCTGGTAGACCCACCCCTGTGTGGCCTCTGCCCTTGGGGGCCCCAGAGCCCTGCTCTCTGTTTCAGCCCAGGAGCTCGGCCCCCAGCCCACCCTTCTTAGGAGGCTAAATGCCCAGAAGAAATTCTCAGTCCTCATTTCCAACCATATAAGAGACCAAGAGTCCACACCCCGTCCTGTGCCCTGTCAGGGACTCAGGAAACCAGGCCCCCAACCTCTCCTTCAGACACAAACCCTGTATTCCAACTTCTTCCAGAAAGACCCAGGAGTCCCAACTCTCATCTCGGGGCCCCTTCCTCCTCCAAGACCCAGGAGTCTCAGCCCTCGGGCCCCTCCTTCTTCAGCATTTAGGAATCCAGGCCCCCAGCCTCCTCCTCCCTCAGACCCCAGGAGCTGGACCCCCTCTTCCCCCAGGACTCAGGAATCCGGGTCCTAGCCCCCTCTTCCCTCAGACCCAGGGATCCCGGACCCTCAGCGCCCTCCTCCCTCAGACCCAGGAGTCCCGGCTCCTGGCCCCCTCCTCCCTTAAGGACCTCTCTTGGTCTCAAATCCTATCAGTCCCAACATCCTGGGCACACCCTCAGCTCCAGCCTCTCTGGGCAGTCTCCCCACTGAGGTCCTGTACACAGCACAGCCTGTCCTCTAGCTGAGGAGGAGGAGGGTGCCAGAGATTCCTGGGGCGTCCCTGTCCCCACCGCTCTCCCATCCACCACAGAAGACTCGAGAGGCCACTTTGATCAACAGCCTGCCCCCCCTCGCGGGGTGCTGCAGACGGCATCCTGCCCCCACCCGCCACCGTCCTCTCCCCACCCTAATCCTGGTGCTTGGAAGAGACTGGAAGGGTATTCCAGAACCTTGGGGAAGGGGAGGTGGTTTGCCGTCAGGAGTGCTGGTGGGGGTGGGGGGGCCTGGATGCCCTCAGGGTCCTTGGCAGGGTATTAATAGCAGACTCACAGCTCTGAGGAGGGAGGGGAGAGTGAGAAGAGAAAGGGAGAGGGACTGGCCGGTGAGGGGGGGACGGGCAGGGGGGACAGAGAGAGAAGGTGAGACAGAGAGATGGGGACACAGAGATATGGGGTGTCAGGTATGTGGGGCTTGGGAGAAGGAGCCAAGTGGTGGGGAAATAGGGGAGTTTGGGGGTCTGAGGTGTAGAGACCCAAGAGAAAGGGGCTCAGAGAGGGGGAAAGACGGGGTGGAGTGTCCCCAAGGGACAAGGCAGCTGGGGGGCAAAGATCCTTGCCCCTCCATTCTCCCCTCCCTACCTCCCGGAGGCTCCTGGCCAACTTTCCCTGTCCTAGATTTTAGGGTCCACATCCCTGCCCACCCCTGCATCCCCCCGGCTGGGCCTTACCTTTTCATGACCCTGTTCTGTTGGGGGGGGTGCAGGGGGTCAGGACCAGAACCGAGTTCAGCGACCCGAAGATTCCGCAGGAGGGCTCAGGGCGCCTCTTGGGGGGCCAGGCCCTGGGGCGGCGGCGGTGGCGGTGGCGGTGGCGGTGGTGGTGGCAGCGGCAGGGACCTCCTGCCTGTCCCTGGCTCTGTCTCTCCCTCCTCTTCCTTGCTCCTGTCCTGCCTTGTCTGTCCCCCAAGGTTGTGGCCACCCCAGGCTAGGCGAGGACGCGGCTACACATGTTGCGCTGGAAGTTGGGCCCCGGACATTGCGGAGGCTGTCGGGGTGTCCTCTTGCGGCCCCGACCCCGTGGGGATCCCCCCTCCGCCCACCTGGGGTCCCCCCCTGCACCGCCTTCAGCCCCGGCTCCTCCCCTTGTCCATGTGTCCGGTCCCGCCTCCCTCCGGCTCGCTCGCACCCCGCTTTGTGCCCTGAGCCCACCCTCCAGCGTCTATGTCTGTCTGTCTGTCTGTCTGGGTCACCTCTGAGGCCAGCGGCTGGGGTGTGTGTTTGTGTCAGGAGCCTGTCTGGGGCACTGCCGGCCCCTTCCTCGCTTGGTCACCTCCAGCCCCCCCTTCTGCGCCCCCACTTTCAAACCCAGGCAGCAACACACACAGACACACACACGCACAGCTCACTTCCCTGGGATTCCCCCTCGACAACCCTGGAGCCCAGAGGAGGGAGCCACACGCACACACACACCCACACACACACCCCCCCCCCCCACACACACATACACACACACACCCACACACACACAGGGGGTCCAATGGGGCCGAGTCGCCACTGCCGTCCGGGGCTGTTCGGACAGACTGGAGGACACAGGCAGCAGGGACGCCCAGACGCCCGGCCGGACGCAGGCGGGAGGCAGAGAGCCCAGGTACACACCACCCATGCGGGCTAGGGGGCCGGCGAGGGGACTGGGGGGCCCGCGACACCCAGGCAGGCGGCTCGGAGTCCGTACAGACAGGCAGACCCCTCCCTCCCTGGCCGCCGCAGCCCTGACACAGACACACCCCCCACCCCCACCCCGCCGCCAAGCCAGCCCAGCCCTAGACACCCGGACACCGAGCCTCACCGGGCAGATGGTAGACGCACGAGAGACCCCTGGGGGCCAGGCGGACCCACCCAGCCCGGCACCCAGAGCCGGCGGCTTGGCCGCGGGAGGCTGAGGGCAGGCGGCCGGGCGGCGAGCAGCGGCGGCCGCGGCTCCTCCGGCTTCTCCGAGCGGTAGCTGGAAGGACTCGCACACTCGCTCTGTTCTCGCACACACACTCACTTGGGATGCGATTAACATTCAGTCCCCGTCCGCCCTGCCGGGAGACCCACAGCCCCCCCTCTCAGCATCCCCGGGGACCCCTCCTCCTGCGGGACTGGGGGAGGGGGGCCGCCCCCACCCCCTCCCAGCGCCTGCCTCCCTCCTGGGACCAGGGAGTGAGGGGCTCCTAATAAAAAGGGAGGAGGAAGGGGGAGGCAGGCAGGGACTCAGAACTAGCACTGAAATCTCAGCTTGGGAAGGGACTCCAGGGCCCAGGGGTGTCTGTCCTCTGCTCCCTCCCCACCTTGAGGCCCGGGAACCAGAAGGCTGGTCCCCCACTTAGTCTCTGCCATTCTAGGACCCAACCTTTGGTTTCTGTTGCCCCAGGAGGCCAGGCCTGCAAACTAGGTGTCCATCATGAAGCCAGAATCCAGGCCCCCGTCCCTTCCTCCCCCTTGGACCCAGAAATGTGGGCCCCCACCTCTCCCAGACCAAAAGTCCAGGTTCCCAGCCCCTTCTCCCTCAGACCCAGGAGTCCTGACCCCCAGCCCCCTCCTCCCTCAGACCCAGGAATTCAAGTACCTAGTGCCCTCCTCCCCCGGGACACAGAGTCCTGGTCCCCAGCCCCCTCCTCCCCTGGTACCCAGGAATCTCAACCCCCTCCTCCAAGACTGAGTTTCCTTTAGAAAACTCAGGCGTCCTCACCCCCAGCACAAACCACTCTCAGGGATCCAGAATCCAAGACTCATAGATGCCACCGTCAGGTACCCAGTCCACCCAGCCCTCTGAGGAAGCCAATACCTCTGCACCCCTTCTTTTCCTGAGGGACCCTGGCTCCCATCATCCATGGGTGCTAAAACACCCAGAAGGACCAAGTGTCTACCCCTCATAGACAAAGCGGTTCAGACCACAGCCTGGGCCCCCTGAGGGTTCCACCATCCAGCTGGCCAGCTCCAGCCCTTTCTGCTCTAGATGTGGGGCCCAGCACTTCTATAAACCCTCCAAGTATTGGAGTGAAGTCAGACCCTGACACCTGGACCCCTCAAGGTAGAGGCTGGGGGAGAGAGAATGTGTGTGTGTGTGTGGGGGGGGAAGAATTCTGGAGCAGACACTGAGCCTGGGCTGTGGGGGCTCCTAGGGTAACCTGGGTCTAAGTTTGCCCTTAAGTGTGCTAGGTGGGACTTCCATTTCCTTCATCCCCAAGATTAGGTGAGCAGGGGTGAAGGCTCACATTTCTGCGAAAGAAGAGAGTTGGGGACTGAACTTGTGGGTATGAGAGGAAGGAAAAGACTGTGGATCTAGGCTCCTGGGGCCAGGATACTTGAGTCACAGGATGGTTGGGGCTGGGACCCTGGGGGATCCTAGGGATAGAGAGGGCTGGGAGCCCAGACTTCTGGGTCTGAGAGAGGAGGGGGCTGGGAGCCCAGACTCTGGGGTCTTAGGGAGGAGGGTGCTGGAGGCCTGGACTCCTGGGTCTGAGGGGGCTGGGGGCCTTGACTCCTAGGTCTGAGGGAGAAGGGGGCTGGGGGCCCTGACTCCCGGGTCTGAGGAAGGAGGGAGCTGGGGCTGGGACTCCTGGGTCTGAGGGAAGAGGGGTCTGGGAACCTGGATTCCTGGGTCTGAGGGAGGTGGGAGTTGGGATTCTTCAGTCCTGGGGGAGGAGAGGCCTGGGGCCCCAATTTCTTAGCTTGCGGGCAGATTGGAGCTGGAGGCTTCCGAGCGGGACTGAAGCTGGCAGTCCAGCCCTGGGTCCCTGTCACAGGGAGAGGCTGGGCGGCGGGACCGCCCCCATTACAAAGGCACAGACCGCCTGCCGGAGCTGGTGCTGGACTGGGGAGCTTCAGATCCCAGCAATCCCGCGGGTTTCAAGGAGGCAGCCTTGGGGGTCCACTCAGAGCCAATTCTGCAAGCAAAGGGGAGTGCTGGTGGCGCAATGGTTAACGGAAAGATCGGCAGTTGGAACCCACCAGCCGCTCGGCGGGAGAAAGATGAAGCTGTTAGCTTCCCTAAAGATTACAGCCTTGGAAACCCTATAGGGCAGTTCTTCCCTTTCCTATAGGGTAACTGTGAGTCGGAATCGACTCGACGGCACACAACGACAACAACAGGGGGCGCACGAGAGCCGGACCGCCCTCGGGGGCGGAGCCTCCCAGTCCCGGCTCCTCCCGGCCGCCCGCCTCCCTCTTCCTAGCTCCGGCCCAGCCACCAGCTCCGTACTCGGCTCCCCCTCCCAGGCCCCCCTCCCCCGAGCCGAGCCCGCCGAGGGCCCTTCTCCCGCCCCTAGGCCAGCCACCGGCCAGCACTGCAGCCCCGGGGGGCCGCCCCCCGCCAGCCTGTCTCCCTCTAGCGCAGCCCTGCCAGAGCCCCCCCGACCATGAATCTCTTCCGATTCCTGGGGGACCTCTCCCACCTCCTGGCCATCATCTTGCTACTGCTCAAAATCTGGAAGTCCCGCTCCTGTGCTGGTGAGACACCCCCGCCCCACCGCGGCGAGAGAGGGGGAAGAGTTGGAGGGGGGCGTCCCAGGACTCAGAGAAGGGTTTAGGGGGCAATAAGAGGGATAGGCCCCTCCCCCACTGCTGCCTGGGGGATCCCCCTTCCAGATCCGGGGTCACCAGGGGGTCAGCTCCCTTCTCAAGAATGGAGGGTGCAGACAATTTAGTCGGGAGTTCTCCAGGCCACCAGTTCCGCTCCCATCGCCCCGATCTGGGCAGCCTGGGGGTTCCGGGGTTGGGATCAGGGAGCTGTGGCAGGCTGGGAGGTGACTGAGAATTGGTGACGTGGACGGTGGCGGCCAGGAAGGGAGCGGGAGGGAGGCGGCCGGTTCCAGGGGGCTGAGAGCAGGCGGGGGCCTCTGTGGGACCCACCTGGAGTCTGGACGGTGGGGAGTCCCTGAGGGGGCCCGGGGCGGCCGTGAGGCCTAGCCGGTGCCAGAGCCTCGGGCTGGAGTAGCTGCGGGCCCGGGCCGCCCCCTGGCTGTGGGACGTGGGAAAGGGCCCTTTTCAGGCGGGCGGGCGGGCTGGGGCGGCCTCCAGGGACAGCTGCTCTCCAGAGCCGCCCCAGCCCTGCCCAGGTGCCTGCGCCTTCATTGATTTCGCTAGCAGCCAACCCCTAGCCTCCTCTGCTGGAGATCTCTCTCTCTCTGGACCCAGGGATTTCCGGGAAGAGCCAGGTCCTGTTTGCTGTGGTGTTCACTGCCCGTTACCTGGACCTCTTCACCAACTATATCTCCCTATACAACACGTGCATGAAGGTAAGGGCTCTACCCCACCTGGAAGGAGCTGGGGGCTCTGGACTCCTGGGTCCAAGGGAGGAGGGGGCTGGGGACCCAGAATCCTGGGTCTCAGGGGGCCAGGGTAGAGGCCAAGCAAGAGGTTAAAAACCCGTTGCAGCCGAGTCGGTTCCTACTCACAGTGACCCTATAGGACAGAGTGGAACTGCCCTGTAGAGTTTCCAAGGAGCACCTGGTGGATATGAACTGCTGGCCTTTTGGTTAGCAGCCTTAGCACTTAACCACTAGGCCACTAGGGTTTCTGAGAGGAGGTTAGGGGCGCATTTGCCACTGGTCACAAGTTTGCTAGCCTCCCTGCACACCTGGGTCTGAGGGAGGAGGGGGCTTGGGGCCCAGACTCCTGGGTCCAAGGGAGGAGGGGCTGAGACTCCTTTGTCTGAAGGAGGAGGAGGCTGGGGGCCCTGACTCTCTGGTCTAAGTGAGGAGGGGCTGGGACTTCTGGGTCTGAGGAAGGAGGGGGCTGAGGGCCTGAACTTGTCTGGACTCCTGGGCCGAAGCTTTTTGGGGTCAGAGGTCCTGTGCTGTGAGCTGAGGCCTCCTCATCCCCCTGGACAGGTGGTCTACATTGCCTGCTCCTTCACCACAGTCTGGATGATTTACAGCAAGTTCAAAGCCACTTATGATGGGAACCATGACACGTTCCGGGTGGAGTTTCTTGTCATTCCCACGGCCATCCTGGCATTCCTGGTCAACCATGACTTCACCCCTCTAGAGGTAGGCTACCCACCAGGGTCCCCATAGTGGTGGGATGGCATGGCTGTTGAGAGTGGGCCTTCTCAAAGGCTTCCTTCTGCCCGGTTGGCTCAAACGTCCCGCTTCCAGGGTATCAAAGTTCAGCGCACGGGCTCCGGAGTCAGATGATATGAACATAGCCACAGCACTCACTGGGCCAGACACTCCTCAATGCATTTTACCCACGTTAACTAATTACTTTTCACAGCATCCCCATTTTATAGGTGAGGAAATTGAGGCTTTGAGAGTCTAAATGACTTGTCCATGGTCACTGGCCTCGTGAGTACCAGGCTGGATACTCAGGAATTGGGAACAAGAGCCTGAGGACCGGGCTGCTTGGATTTGAATCCCAGATCTGCTCCTTTCTATTAGTGTGACCTTGGGCATGTTGCTTGACCTCTCCATGCCTCAGTTTCCCCATTTATAAAGTGGGGATCAGGCCATTGTGAGGATTATGCACATTGGACTTGAACCAGAGAGCAAGGATTTGAAACCCGCCTCTACCACTTAGCAGCTGTGAGAACTTGGGCCAGTCATGTAACTTCTCTGCACCTCAGTTTCCTCATCTGTAAAATGGGTTTAATCAGTTTCTTCATCTTCAGTTCTAATAAGGGGTTGATATCTGTAAAGCACGGTGCCTGGCACATAGTAGGAAGTGCTGTGTCAATGTTTGTTAAATGGCTGAAGTGGCTGTCATGGTTCCTATTCCTTGATATTTTGGTGGAAACTGTACAGACTCCTGCTAGTTAAGTGTTTGGCTGCTAACTGAAAGGTTGGCAGTTCAAGTTTACCCAGAGGCACCTCAGAAGAAAGGCCTGGCAATCTGCTTCTGAGAACTCAGCCATTGAGAACCCCCTGGAGCACAGTTCTGCTCTGACCCACATGGGGTTGCCAGGAGTTGGAATCAGCTTGACAGCAACTGGTTTTCTTTTTGTTCTAAATCTGTGAGCTCGTGCTTCTTTTGTTGCTGTTGTCGTTAGTTGCCATCGAGTTGATTCGGACTCACGGTGACCTCACGAGTTTAGAGTACAACTGCTCCGTAAGGTTTTCAGGGCTATGAGCTTTTGGAAGCAGATCACCATGCCTGTCTTACAAGTCGCCTCTGGGTGAGTTTGAACCGCCAACCTTTTGGCTAGTAATTGCGTGTTTAACTGTTTACACCACACAGGAACTCCATCATCCCTCCTGTTGTTGTTAGGTGCCATCGAGTCAATTCCGAGTCATAGCGACCCTAAAGGACAGAGTAGAACTGCCCCATAGGGTTTCCTCTGCTGCAATCTTTTTTTTAAATTGTAGTTTAAGTGGAAGTTTACATTTCCAGTTAGTCTCCTATAAAAATTTATACATACATTGTTATGTGACCCTAATTGCTCTCCCTATACCATGAAAGCACACTCCTCCTTTCCACCCCTGATTCCCCATGTCCATTCAACTAGCTCCTGACTGTCTCAGCCTTCCCATCTCACCTCTGGACAGGAGCTGCCCATTTAGTCTCATGTATCTGCTTGAGCTAAGAAGCACACTCTTCACGAGTATCATTTTATGTCCCACAGTCCAGTCCAATCTTTGTCTGAAGAGTTGGCCTCGGAAATTGTTTTTAGTTCTGGGCTGATAGAGAATCCAGGGGCCATGCTTTCCAGGGTTCCTCCAGTCTCAGTCAGACTGTTAAGTCTGGTCTTTTTAGTAGAATTTGCGTTCTGCACCCCATCTTTCTCCTGCTCCTTCAGGGACTCTCTGTTGTGTTTCCTGTCAGGGCGGTCATTGGTGCTAGCTGTGCTGCAGTCTTAATGAGAGCAGATCACCAGGTTTTTTCTCCTGTGGAGTGGCTGGTGGGTTGGAACCACCAACCTTTCGGTTAGCAGCCAAGTGCTTGACCACTGAGCTACCAGGCTCGTTTCATACCTCCTAGGGCCTGGTGAAAACCAAAACCAAACCCATTGCCGTTGAGTCAATTCTGACTCGTAACGACCCCATGTGTTGCTGAATAGAACTGTTCTATAGAGTTTTCTTGTCCACAATCTTTATGGAAGAAGATCGCCAGGGCTTTCTTCTGTGGCACCACTGGGCAAGTTTGAACTGCCAACCTTTAGGTGAGTAGCTGAGAGCAAACTGTTTGCGCCATGCAGCAGGAATCATAAATGTGAGGCAGCCTTTTCTCCCCCAAGGAGCCCTCGTGGCACAGTGGTTAAGTGCTCAGCTGCTAACCGTAAGGTCAGTGGTTCTCCTCACTGGAAAATGTTGGCCACCAATTCAAAATATATTTCTAAAAGCACTGTGCAGGCCAGACAAATCCTGAAGGAGGATGGTTTTGGTCCATGGGTCCCTACTGTTGAATGTCCGAGGGAGGTGCACCAGGCCTGGGCAGGAACCTTGGGCCTGGCTCTGTCACTTTGGAATTTGCAAACATGATCATTGTCAGCTCTCTGCACTGAGCACCAGGTCTAATGTCAAGCCCATGATTTATTCAAAACTGCCCTGCTGAGCAGGACAGCTACTGGGGGGTACTGGGCCCAATTTGCAGATGAGGAGACTGAGGCTTGGGGAGGCAATGGGGCTTGCTCAGGGTGGAGGGAGGCTGGACAAAACTCAAGCCTCTTGACTCTCAGCTTTTCTCAGTTCTGTGCTTCAGAGAGGGTGAAGTTACTTGTGCAAAGTACAGGCACCAACTGTGTGCCTGGCCCCATGCTGACCGTTCTGAATGCATCTTTATCTTGTCTGATACTTCGTGCTCTGGCAAGCAGGCCTCCTACCCTTTTTTGTGGTGAGGCTCTGAGGGGATTGCTCCCAGGATTTGAACCCAGGCCCACCCAGTTGCAAAACCCATTGCAATCGGATTCCAACTCACAGCGACCCCGTAGGACAGAGTTGAACTGCCGCATAGTGTTTCCAAGATTGTAATCTTTACAGAAGCAGACTGCCACATCTTTCTTCTGTGGAGTGGCTGGTGGGTTCAAACTGCCCACCTTTTGGTTAGCAGCCGAATGCTTAACCACTTCGCCACCAAGACTCCTGCAACCACAAGTATAACCTAAAACCTGTTGAGAGTCGGTTTCAACTCATGGTGACCCTATAGGACAGAGTGGAACTGCCCCATAGGGTTTCTAAGGCTGTAATCTTTACAGAGGAGCCCTGGTGGCGCAGTGGTTAAACTGCTTGGCTGCTATCCCAAAGATCAGTGGTTTGAACCCACCAGGTGCTCTGCGGGAGAAAGATGTGGCAGTCTGTTTCCGTAAAGATTGAAAACGCTATAGGGCAGTTCTGCTCTGTCCTATAGGGTTGCTATGAGTTGGAATCAACTCAACTGCAAGCAGTAATCTTTATGGACACAGACTGCTACATCTTTCTCCCATGGAATGGCTGGTGGGTTCGAACCACCGATCTTTCATTAGCAGCTGAGCATTTAACCACTGTGCTACCAGGGCTCCTTACCACAAGTATAGGGGTTAGGATTTACAACACATGTTTTTAGGGGGGTGCAATTCACTCCATAACAGGGGTCATTTTAGAGACCTGCTTGCTTCCATTTATTTACTCATTCATTCATTCAGGCATCCAGTATGTGCCAGGCACTGTGCTTGGTGCTGGGACCCCGGGGCAAGTAAGACAAGGAGGATCACGGGCCTCGTGGAGCTTCTGTTCTAGTGAGAGTTGCCAGGAAGGAGATAAAACGGGGCAATGTAACAGTGCCTGGTGGGGGGCACACAGTCAGGGAAGACCTCTCAGAAGGTGACTGATGAACTGAGGCTGAGAGGATGCAGGAAAGGTAGATGTATGACCACCTGGGGGATGAGTATTCCCTGCTGAGGGAACAGCAGGTGCAAAGGCCTAGGGGCAGGGAAGAATATGGCATGTACTATTGTCAGTGTCCACATTTTACAGATGAGGAAACTGAGGCACAAAAAGGGTAAGTAACTGTCTTAGTTATCTAGTGCTGCTATAACAAAAATACCACAAGTGGGTGGCTTTAACAGACAGACGTTTACTCTCTCACAGTTAGGAGGCTAGAAGTCTGAATTCAGGGCGCCGGCTCTAGGAGAAGTCTTTCTCTGTTGGCTCTGGGGGGAGGTCCTTGGGTCCTTGTCTCTTTTGAGCGTCTGCTTCTGGGCGATCGTCATGTGGCTTGGCATCTATCTTCTCCCATCTCTCCTTGCTGAATCTGCTCCTTTATATCTCAAGAGAGGTTGATTTAAGACACACTCTACAAGAATGCTGTCTAATTATCATAACAAAGAAAACCCATTCCCAAATGGGATTATAACCACAGGTATAAAAAAACCAAACCCATTGCCATCCAGTCGATTCCGACTCATGCCGACCCTATAGGACAGGGTACAACTGACCCATAGGGTTTCCAAGCAGTGGTTGGTGGTGGATTCGAACTTTTGACCTTTTGGTTAACAGCCAGGCTCTTAGCCACTGTGCCACCAGGGCTCCAACCACAGGTATATATATTAAAACAAACAAACAAAAAAACCAAACCCGTTGCCATCAAGTCGATTCCAACTCATAGCGACCCTGTAGGACAGAGTAGAACTGCCCCATAGGGCTTCCAAGGGGCGGCTGGTGGATTTGAACTGCTGACCTTTTGGTTAGCAGCCAAATGCTTAACCACTGCACTGCCAGGGCCCCAACCACGGGTAGGATTTACAACATATTTTTGGGGCATACAATTCAATTGATAACAGCAATTCACCTAAGACCATGCAGCTGTGTGCGGCAGAGCTGGGATGTGAACCAAGGGTTCAGAAAGCCCTGTTTCCAAACAGGGTCACGTTTAGAGGCCCAGGGGTTAGGGAGACCAGCTAGAAGTTCTGTTGGCTGCAGCTCGGGGTCAAGGGCCTGAGGGAGTAGGGATGAAGTTAGATCGGTGAAGGCCTTGAAGGCCGTGGCAAGCAGTTAGGATTTTTTTTTTTAATAGACTTTATTTTTTAAAGCAGTTTTAGGTTTATAGAAAAAATTGTGCAGAAGTACAGAGAGTTCACATATACCTCCTTCCCCTGCACATTGTTTTGGAGTTAGGATTTTATTCTGGTTGCAATGGGAAGAAGCTGCCAGAGGATTTTAAGCTGGAGAGTGACGTAGTCTGGTTTATGTTTCTAAAGATTCCATGTTGAATGATGCCTGTATGAGAGCAGGGGAATTGTCCCATTTTAGACATGAGGAAACTGAGGCTTGGAGAATCTAAGTCTCTTGCTCCTGTAATCGCCCAAGGTCTCATAGAAGGGAAATCTTGGAGCCAAGATTCCAACCCTGGTCTGCCTTTCAGAGCAGTGTAATTGCAGAGTCTTACAAGCACCGACACTGCACCCCTGGTTCGAATCCCATCTCTGGTGCTCACTAGCTGCGTGGTCTTGGGTGAGTTGTTTACCCTCTCGGTGCCTCAGTGTCCTCATCTGTAAAATGGGGATGGTGATAATAGTACCTCCCTGGCGGGGCTGTTGTGAGGATTAAATGAGTGAATACGGTTTGCTTTAATTACGCGTTGTGTTGAGTCGATTCTGACTTGTGGCGTGTGTATCAGAGTAGAACAGTACTCCATGGGGTTTTTAGTGGCTGATTTTTCAGACGTAGATCGCCAGGCCTTTCTTCCAAGGAGCCTCTGGGTGGACTCGAAACCACCAACCTTTCGGTTAGCAGCCAAGCAATTGACCATTTACACCACCTGGGGACTTCCCTCAGTTACCTAGTTCTGCCGTAACAAAAATACCACAAGTGGATGGCTTTAAAAACAGGAATTTATTGTCTCACAGTTTTGGAGGCTAGAAGTCTGAATCCAGGTCATCAGCAGGGCCATGCTCTCTCTGTCCGCTCTAGGGGAAGGTCCTTCCTGGTCTCACTCAGCTTCTAGAGGCTGCTGGCAGTCCTTGGCATTCCTGTGCTTGTAGGTACACCTCCATCCTCATGGGGTGTCTGTCTCACCCCTGTGTGTGTCTTTGTCTCTTCTGCTCTTTTTATAAGACACCACTCAGAAGGGATTAGGTTTGGGATCCACCCTACTCTGGTAAAGGAGCCCTGGCGGCACAATGGTTAAGCACTCACCTGCTGACGGAGGGGTTGATGGCTTGAACACACCTGGTAGCACCTGGTGGAAGAAAGACCTGGCGATCTGCTCCCATAAAGATTACAGCCAAGAAAACCCTGTGGGGTAGTTCTACTCTGTCACATGGGGTTGCTATGAGTCAAAATCTACTCGATAGCACCCAACAACAACTACTCTGTTATGTCCTCATTAACATAACTAAAGAAAAACCCTATTTCCAAACAGGGTCATGTTCACAGATACAGGGGTTAGGACTTGACATATCTCTTTGGGGGGCAAGGAGCCCTGGTTGCACAGAGGTTAAGTGCTTGGCTGCTATGGCTGTTTGAATCCACCAGCTGCTCCACAGGAGAAAGGTGTCGCAGTTTGCTTCTTTAAAGATTATAGCCTTGGAAACCCTATGAGACAGTTCTACTGTGTCCTGTAGGATCACTATGAGTCGGAATCGAGTTGACAGCAATAGATTTTGGGGGGACGAAATCAAACCACAGCACACACATGGCGTGAGCAGAACAGTGTCTGCACACAGTAAGTTAGCTGTACTGGGTGCTCTTTTTATTTTTTATTTTTTAGAATTTTATTTATTTTTTTGTTGTTAAAAATATACCAGGGCTTCGACCTGGTTCGAAGATCCCCAGGCGATGCTTGTGTATACATAAGAATCACCTGGAGATCTTATTAAAATTCTGATTCAGGATATCTGGGGTAGAAATGCAAATTCTTAGCAGCGGTTCAAACTGGAATGAACCTATTGGAAACCCTGGAATATATACAGCAGAGCATACGCCAGTTCAACAATTTTTACATGTATGATTCCGGGCGCACTTTCTGACTCCGGTGTCCATGCCTGTAACTGGTGTGCCAGCCCCTGCCTCCTCTCGCATCCTGCCCTCCTCTGCTCGGCGGCCCCTGAGCCCACTCCCTGCCTCCCTGCAGATCCTCTGGACCTTCTCCATCTATCTGGAGTCGGTGGCCATCCTCCCGCAGCTGTTCATGGTGAGCAAGACAGGCGAGGCAGAGACCATCACCAGCCACTACCTGTTTGCGCTGGGCGTCTACCGCACACTCTATCTCTTCAACTGGATCTGGCGCTACCACTTTGAGGGCTTCTTCGACCTCATCGCCATCGTGGCAGGCCTGGTCCAGACAGTCCTCTACTGCGATTTCTTCTACCTCTACATCACCAAAGGTAGCTGGGGTGGAGGGCGGCTGGAAGGGGCTCCGCCCCCAGTGGTACTTGGGGAAGTGGGGGCTTCTACTCCCAGCCTCTGGGCTCCCTGTCCTGCTGTCCCCTAGGAGTTCAGACCTCAGGCCCTGCCTCCCTGAGGGCTGAGGAGTATGTCTCCTTGGCCCCTGAGCCACTCAAGAGAAGATCAGGCAGGGAGGGTCACCACGGCTGCCTTCTGAAGAGTCCATGCTTCCTCCTGCCTAGAGATTCAGGCTGCTGGCTCCGTCTTTAAGGAGTCCTGGTGGCACAGTGGTTAAAGCACGTAGCTGGTAACCGAAATATCGGCAGTTCGAACCTGCTAAACAGGAGAAAGATGTGGCAGCCTCCTTTCCATAAAGATTACCCAAAACAAACCCACTGTCGTCGAATTGATTCCGACTCATAGTGACCCTGCAGGACAGAGTAGAAGTGCCCCATAGGGTTTCCAAGGCTGTAATCTTTATGGAAGCAGACTGCCACATCTTTCCACTGGAGCCGCTGGTGGTTTCCAACCACCAACCTTTCGGTTAGCAGTCGATTGCTTTACCCACTGCACCACCAGGGCTCCTTCCATAAAGATTACAGTCTTGGAAACCCTGTGGGGCAATAGAACTCTGTCTTACCGCATCGCTGTGAGTCGAAATTGACTCAATGGCAATGGGTTGGGTTTTTTTTTGGTTCTGTCTTTGGAGCCCCTGGGTGGTGCAAACAGTTAAGTGCTCAACTGCTAGCTGAAAGGCAACACTCTTCAGAGACGGAAGCGCCTCGGGAGATAGGCCTGGCAATCTGCTTCTGAAAGGTCACAGCCGAGAAAACCCTGTGGAGCAGTTCAGCTCTGCACACATGGGGTCGCCGTGAGTCGGAACCGACTTGAAGGCAACTGACAACAGCAGCTCCGTCTTTACCACCTGGAGATACCAGGCATCCCTCTCCTCAGCTCCTGGGTGTGTGGGGAGGAGGAGCTGGGACTAGGGGTGAGGCAGGGGTGGCCTCTGACCATTCCTGTCCCAGAGTCTCTCCTAAGCACTCCTCCTCCTGCCCCAGGGGTCCGGGCCCACAGCTTTTCTGTCTCATATCCATGAAAAATCCAGAAGTCCCATCCCCCCACTCCAGCAATGCTCAGAGAAGGCAGGGCCTCCTTCCTCTCCATCACTGGATCTCTATCCTGCCCTCAGGGACTGAGGCCTGTTCACTCATTCATTCATTTTGTTCAGCAAACGTTGAACTTTCTGGGTCCCTGGCCTGGTGCTAGGCTCTGGGATGCAGCAGCAGGAAAAAAGATGGACAAGGCCCTCTCCTTTCTTTCTGTTCTAGCGGGGGAGATGGAATAGACAAGTAAGGAAGCATCATGTAGTATAGTATTTTAAAAATATTGGAAAATTAATAGATACTCAGGTTTGTCGTGCATAAACTCATTTGGTTTATTGCAAAGTAGTTGTGGCAAGGCACGCAAGTGAGACCTCATAAAATTCACTTAGAACCGGAGAATCAGAATTAACAATAACAATTGCAATATTAGTTCAGTGGTTGGAGCCCAAATCTTTAGACTTCAGGCTTTTACGTTTAACGAGAGGGCTCAGAAGGAAGATTTAACCACCGCTTGAACTTGGCAGGGGTCCCTCATAGCTAGGGTCCAAGGTCGGCAGTGGCAGACAGAATCTCAGTTCCATCTCTGCCTTCTCTCAGTGAGTGAGCAGAAATTCAGGGTTTATATGTGAATTTGTCACCTTGGCTCTCCACACGACAAGGGCCAGTGTGACATCAAAGACTAGTATGTTATGTCTTTTCTCCAGAGTTAGAGAGTAGCCCAATGACGCATCTTCTCTTCAAGGTTAGAGATTAGGGAGGTTTTTAGATTTGTGTTATGTTTTCTTGTGTTACAGAATGCTGGGTCAAAGTGAACATAAAGGTTGTTTACATTCTTTACATACTTCACATGCTTCTATGTTTCTATGTCCAAGTTCAGAAATGTTCTAAATAACTTTTTTATGACTTACAGGTTTCTAATGACTTATAGTTAATGTTAGAGAGCCTCACAGATCGACATATTTCTATTTCAAAGTTCATGTTATGAGTGATTATACATATGGATTTTGGAAGCATAATAGTGATGTATCTTGTGGGATTTGAGAGTATTACAGAAACATACAGAACACATCATTGCAGAGTGAGAGGAAATAAAGCGGAGATGTGATGAGGAATATCTGTGGGAGGGGCGGGGAAGGCTGTCTGAGGATGTATAAGCAGCACCCTGGAAATGAAGGCCTCAGCTTTGGGGAAGTAAGAGCCGATGTGAGGGCAAAGGCTAGGAGGCAGGCCCTACTCCCTCAGGACTTGGGCCTGGAGGGCGGGAAGGGATGGTCTCTCCCAGCCGGCCCTGCCAGACCCTCAGACCCCACCTTCCTCAGAGACCCAAGTACTCCCACTGGGGGGTCCACTGAAGGCAGAAGAAGAGTAGCCAGCACTAGGAGAAATGGGGCCTTCTCTCGGTCTCTGTTCTTCAGCTCCTAGGATGAGACCAGGGTCCCCCAGCCCCAACCCCTCAGGAATTCAGGTAGATCCCCTTGGGTAAACGGTTTGTGCTCTGCTACTACCTGAAAGGTTGGTAGTTCAAACCTACCCAGTGGTGCTGTGGAAGAAAGGCCTGGCCATCAGCTTCTGTAAAGATTGTTGTTGTTGGGTGCCATTGAGTCAATTCCAACTTATAGTGATCCCATGCAGCAGAGTAGAATTGCCCCATAGGGTTTTCTTGACTGTAATCTTTATATATATATGTATAATATATATATGTGTGTGTGTGTATATATATATATATAATTTTATTTATTTTGTTATTGTTGAGACTATATGCAGCAAAATATACACCAATTCAACAATTTCTACATGCTCCATTTGGTGACATTGATTACATTCTTTGAGTTGTATAACCATTCTCTTACCCTCATTTTCTGAGCTGTTCTTCCCCATTAACATTAACTCACTGACCCCTAAGGTTCCTATCTAAACTTTCAACTTCCCGTTGTCAGTTTGATCCCATATAGCTAGTTCTTATAAGAGCACAATGCTCAAGACACACATTTTTTAGTAGTTAAGCTAAACTATTGTTTGGTCTTAAAAAGACTTCAGGGAATATTTCTGGTTTAAGATTTAAAGATTATCTCAGAGCAATAGTTTTGGGGGGTTTATCCAACCTCCATGGCTCCTGAAAGTCTGGGTTCCATGAGAATTTAAAATTCTGTTCTGCATTTCCCCCCTTTTGATCAGGATTCGTCTATGGAATCTGATAAAACTGTTCAGTAATGGTACCTGGGCACCATCCAGTTCTGGTCTCATGGCAAAGGAGGCAATTAGTCACACATTCCATATCCTGCTCCTGTTCCTGACTCGCTTTCTTCCTCTGTTGTTCCAGGAGTATAGAGACAAATTGTTGTGCCTTGGATGGCCACTTGCAAGCTTTTAAGACCCCAGGCACTACATAATGAACTAGGAGGTAGAACAGACTAGGCTGTAATCTTTACAGGAGCAGATGGTTGGGTCTTTTCTCCCGTGGAGCTGCTGGTGGGTTCGAACCTCCAACCTTTCATTTAGCAGCCCAGCACTTAATTATCGTGCCACCAGGCCTCCTTTCTGTGAGACTACAGCCTATGGAGTTCAGTTCTACTCTGTGACACGTGGGGTTGCCATGAAGGCAGTGGGTTTTGGTTTGTTTTTATTCTCCCCCTAGTTTATAATGCGGAGGATCCTGGGGCCACCCCTTCTCGCATTTCCCTGCCCAGCCCAGTGTGCAGGCCCTCGTCTGGGTATGGGAGCCCACCCCACCCTGCCCACTGCAGGGCCCTGTGGTAATGCTCACTTCCTTTTCTCTTCTCAGTCCTAAAGGGGAAGAAGTTGAGTTTGCCAGCATAGCCCTGGCCTTCGCGACCCCTCTCCTTGGCAGCGGCGGCGGCAAGAGGCGCAGGAAGGTGATGGGAGACTCGGAGCCTCCTGCCCACCCAGGGGTGACTTTTTAAAGAACCAATCTCTCCCCGTTCCCCATCCCCCTCCTGCCAGGTTTCGGGGAGCACTGAAGGACCCAAGTCTTGGAGAAGCTCAGGACCTGGGCTGTTTGTAATTCTTTGCCTTTCAGAGAAAAAAAAAAAAATCTTTTCACTATTTAGTTTTTGATTCTGATGACTCCTCTCTCTTCTACTCTCTGGCCCCCTGATTTTTATAAACAGTAGCCGATGGGACGGGGCAGGGTCGGGGGTCTTTTTCCCTCACCCAGACCCTTCAACTCCCTTCCAGACTCCCTCCCCGAGCCCACTGGGTGCCAAACACTAAATCTGCCGACACCCCGCCCAGCCTTCCCCCGACATGAACACAGCCTCCCAGTGCCCTTCTGGGTTGGGGACAGGGAGGAGGGAAGGCCTGGGAAGGGCTCCCCTGCTTTTTCATAGTAATTTTTTCCAGAGTTTGGGTTTTTTGGTCTTGTCCTGATTTTTTGGCATATTGGGGGGAGGGGGCTGGCCCAAGATCACCACTGCCCTGATACCATGTTTTTGTACAGAACTGATGGTTGATTCTTTGTTCTCTTGAAATAAACAGAGGAGAATAATACCTCTCTCTTTCACTACTTCTTGTTCTATCTTTTGGTGTTTGGAGGGTATTACGGGTTGAATTGTGTCCCCTCAAAATATGTGTTGTGAATCCTAACCTCTGTGCCTGTGGTTATAATCCCATTTGGGAATGGGTTGTCTTTGTTATGTTAATGAGACAAGATTAGTGTAGGTTATGTCTTGAATCAGTTTTTAACAAGATATAAAAGGAGCAGATTAAGCAAGCAGAGATGGGGGAAGATAGATGCCAAGCTACATGGAGATCTCCAAGGAACCAGGAAACAAGCTGAAGAGACGAGGACCGTCCCCCAGAGCTGACAGATAGAGAAAGCCTTCCCCTAGAGCTGGTGCCCTGAATTTGGACTTCTAGCCTCCTGAACTGTGAGAAAATAAATTTCTGTTTGTTAAAGCCATCCCTTATGATATTTCTGTTATAGCAGTGCTAGATAACTAAGATGGGGGGTTCTTCCTGGCGCCCCTCTCTACCTCAGCTTTTGCCCCATTGACCATCCACAGGTTGGGGAGGAGCAGGAAGGTGAGAGTCTGGGTTCCTCAAGATGCTCAGTTGCAGCCTGGCTCCTCACAGCTCCACTGGGAAAGAGGCTTTGGAGAAAGCCTAAGAGTCTGCTTATCTTGGTTCAGAACTTCCCAGATTCTCAGGGTTGTGAAGGACCTTCAAGAGCATTCATGTCAGGGCTTGCAAACTCGCAGCCCTGCCCCACCCTCCTTTTTTTTGACTTGTTGTTGCATTTTGTTGAGCCCCACACGGTGTTTTTGTTACAGAAAATGGAATTGGTTGCCAACCTTAAAAAACCAGATTTTCACATTAGAATCTGGGTTTCTGGCTGCTCTTGAAAATCAGTTAGTCTGACAGTGCTGGGTCCTCATTTCTGGGTGGCATCAGATGGCTGGAGCTGAATAGATGGGACGTGAGCTTTTCACCAGAGTCCCCAGGACTTGGCTGAGTGGTTGTTCCCATTTGTTATGGGGCTGGCACTGTTGTTTTCTGGGTTTTTCTTTTTTTTTTTTCGGTAGAGTTGCAAGTGAAATATTTCCATGTCTCTCTCTAGATTTGCTTCACACCTGGCCTATTTCCTTCACTTGTGTTAACTTTGCTTTGGCAAAGTCTTGGATTTTTGACCCCTGATAATAGTCAAACTTCCTAGGTGTCCCCTAAGGTATTCCTGACCTCTGCTTAGCGGCCTGCAGTTCTCCCGTAGGGCAGCTCTGTTCACCAGGCAGGTCTAGCCGCCATCAAGTCGATCCTGACCCATCCGTGCCCCCCATGTGTATCAGAGTAGAACTATGCATAGAACTATGCTCCATTGGGTTTTCAGTGGCTGATTTTTCACAAGTAGATCACCAGACTTTTCTTCTGAGGAGCCTCTGGGTGAACTTGAACCTCCAACCTTTCAGTTACAGCAGAGTGCATTAACTGTTTGCACCACCTAGAGGCTCATTCAGGCGGTAGGTAGCTGAAGTTTACTGAGCACTTAATATGTGCCACAGGGGCATTAGTGTGGCTCAGTGGTCGAATTCTCACCTTCCGTACAGGAGACCTGGGTTCAGTGCACCTCATGCACAGCCACAACCCATCTGTCATTGGAGGCTTGTGTGTTGCTATGATGCTGAACAGGTTTCAGTGGAGCTTCTGGACTAAGACGACTAGTAAGAAAGGCTTGGTGATCTACTTCTGAAAGTCAGCCAATGAAAACCCTATGCATCACTATGGTCCAGTCTGCAACCGGTCATGGTCATGGTGCAGGACTGGGCAGCATTCCATTCCCTTGTGCATATGGTTGTTCTGAGTCAGGGGCTGCCTCCATGTCAGCCAACAACAACTGTGTGCCAGCCGGGTGCTGAGCTTACGTGGCTGAGCTCGTTCAGCCCTCCCAGCACCCCTAAAGAGGAGTTTTTTGCGGATGAGGAAGTAGGATTAGCGGTGTGAGTGGCAGAGGTAGGATTTGCATCTGGGGCTTCTGGACGCCAGAGCCTCTGTGATTAACCACTGCTGTGTGGTTTCTTGAATGTTTTTCTTGCTTGCTTTCTTTCAAGCCAAGGGACCTTCTGTTCAGAGGAATTTTTCCCGGAAGCCTGATGTGGGAAACACCGAAGCAGGGCTGCTTGGATTGGCTGTGGGGGTGGGGAGCGGGTGCTCTGCCTGCGTCAGCCCTGGGCACCTCTTTGAACGCAGTCTGAACGAAACCTGGTCTGATTCTTTCCTTTAACAGCCCACACAGCTCAGGCCCAGAGAAATTGACATGTTGTTATGGACTGAATTGTGTTCCCCCCAAAAGATGTGTGGGAATCCTAACCCCTATACCCGTGGATGTGATCCTGTCTGGAAATAAGGTTTTCTTTGGTTAATGAGGCCATATCAGTGCAGGATATGTCTTACAGCTCACCACTTTTGAGATATAAAAAAAGCAGATTAGACAGAGAGGAGCAAGCACAAATGGGGAAGGATAGATGCCATGTGGAGATCTCCAGGGAACACTAGAGAAGCTGAGACAAGGATTTCCTTCAGAGCGAACAGAAGGAGCCTCCCCCTAGAGACAGCACCCTGAATTCAGACTTCTATCCTCCTGAACTGTGAGAAAATAAATTTCTGCTCATTAAACCCACCCACTTGTGGTATTTCTGTTACAGCAGCTCTAGCAAACCAAGACGTCCCTGCGTGATGCAAATGGTTTGCCACTGGCTGCTAAACGATAGGCTGGTGGTTTGAATCCACTCAGTGGCACTGTGGAAGAAAGGGCTGGTGATCTGCTTCTGTAAAGATTACAGCCAAAAAATCCTATGGAGCAATTCTACTCTGTAACGCATGGGGTTGCCATGAGTTGAAGTAATCTAGAAGGCAACAGGTTTTTTGGTAGCAAACTAAGACACGTGTCCAAGGTTACCCAGCGGGTGACAGAGTGGGGACTGGCACTCAGGATCCTCCTTCTCCCATGGGGACTACATCTTAGTTATTTCTGCACCTCCAGGACTGAGCACAGGGCCTGCCACACAGGAATCTCAGAAAAGGGGTCATAGAGCCCAAGTCTGATTCCCTATAACTTGTATCCCTTTGTCCTGCTTGTAAACAAAGGGTGTGCAGACCTTCATGTGGGTGTGGCTTGTTTGGTCCCTATGACATTTAATTGTTTTTTTGTATTAGTTGTAATTGATCAATTGATTACATATAAAAAAACACGTGGGGGGACCTCATACCATCAAGAAAGCAGTGTCAGGAGCAGAGCACGTCCTTTGGACCGGGGTCCCTGCGCCGAGAAGCTCCTAGTCTGGGGGAAGATTGATGAGAAGGCCAACAGAGAGAAGAAGCCTTCCCCTGGAGCTGACGCCCTGGATTTGGACTTCTAGCCTACTTTACTGTGAGGAAATAAACTTCTCTTGGTTAAAACCATCCACTTGTGGTATTTCTGTTACGGCAGCGCTAGATAGTTAAGACAGAATTTGGTACTGAGAGAGTGGGGTGCTGCTCTAACAGATGCCTAAAATGTGGAAGCGGTTTTAAAACTGTGAATGGATAGACGTGTGGCAGTGACAGGACCAGCAGCAGCAGAGAACCAACAGCAGCAGAACCAGGAGACCGCTGAAAGACGGCGCTGGAGCCGACCCACGGAGCGAGAGAGCTGAGTGCCTGTGAGCAGGAGGCTTCCTGGCGGAGTGGGGTGCCTCCGGGCACTTACCGGTGGAGCTAGTGAGCTTTGGAACACTTGCCCCAGCAGGGCAGATGCAGGCGTGAGGCCCGAGGGCCAAGAGGCCATAGGAAGCAGAAGCTGAAGAGACAAGGGACACAAGAAGCCCACCTGCTTCAGCCTCTAAAGGTATGGCCGTGACCTCAGGGGTTTCAAAGGGTGGAGCCATGGCCTCTGGTGCTTCTAAGGGTGGAGTCGCCACTCAGATGGACTGGGAGAATGGTGCACCTAAAGCCAAGGGAGCAGAGTTGCTGTCCCAGTGGGCCTGGAAGGCAGAGCTGAAGCCCAGGGCTGAGGGGCCTCCACTCAAAATCCAGAGACGGTGGCCAATACCTAGAGTCTGGAGGGCGGGGCCATTGTATAAATTGTCTCAGAGAACAGAAGATTATTTTCAAAGCCTTGAGGGCTAATGTAATGTGTTCTGCTGACTTGCTTGGTGCCTGTTATCACTTCTTTTCCTGTAGTTTCTCCCATTTGTAATGGAAATGTCTAGCTTGTGCCTGTTCTGCCATTGTACCTTTGGAAGCAGGTAACTTGTATTCTAGATTTCACAGATGAAAAGGAGTTTTTGGATTTTGGACTTGGAGTTAAGACTTTTGCTATGATATGATGGGGTGAATATGTTTTCCATGTTGCAAGGATGTGATTTTCTGGGGGCCAAAGGGTGGAATGTCATGGTTTGAATTATGTCCCCCAAAAAATGTGTGTATCAATTTGGCTAGGCCATGATTCCTGGTACTGTGTGATTTTCCTGTATGTTGTAAACCCGCCTCTATGATGTTAATGAGGGAGGATGGGTGGCAGTTGTGTTAGTAAGGCAGGACCTGATCTACAAGACTGGATTGTGTCCTGAGGCAATCTCTTGAGATATAAAAGACAGAAGTGGGCAGTGAGACAGGGGGACCTCATACCATCAAGAAAGCAGTGCCGGGAGCAGAGCGCTTCCTTTGGACTGGGGTCTCTGTGCGAGAAGCTCCTAGTCCAGGGGAACATTGATGAGAAGGCTGACTGAGAGAAGAAGCCTTCCCCTGGAGCTGACACCCTGAATTTGGACTTTTAGCCTACTTTGACTGTGAGGAAATAAACTTCTCCTCGTTAAAACAAACAAACAAACAAAAAAACCACATGGATGTCCGGTTGCTCTAGAAAAAACCCAGAAGTTTCTAGTGCTGGACTTTCCAATATGCTAGCCATCTGCTGCTGTTGTTGTTGTTAGGTGCCGTTGAGTCATTTCTGACTCATAGCAACCCTGTGTACTACAGAACGAAACACTGCCCTGTGCTGCGCCATCCTCATAATCGTTGTTGTGCTTGAGCCCATTGTTGGAGCCACTGTGTCAATCCATCTCATTGAGGGTCTTCCTCTTTTCCTCTGACTCTCTACTTTACCAAACATGACGTCCTTCTCCAAGGATTGATCTCTCCTGATAACGTGTCCAAAGTATGTAAGACATAGTCTCGCCATCCTTCCTTCTAAGGAGCATTCTAGTTGTACTTCTTCCAAGACAGATTTGTTCCTTCTTTTAGGAGTCCATGATACATTCAGTATTCTTCGCCAACACCACAATTCAACAGCATCAGTTCTTCTGTCTTCCTTAGTCATTGTCCAGCTTTTGCATGCATGTGATGTGACTGAAAATACCATGGGTAGGTCAGGTGCACCTTAGTCTTCAAAGTGACGTCTTTGCTTTTCAACACTTTAAACACTTTTTTTTTTTTAAAGTATTGAAAAGCCATCTGCTACACGTGACTATTAAGCCCTTGAAATGGGGTAAGTCTGAATCGAGACTCTACTTCGGTATAAAATGTGCAATGGAATTTGAAGACTTAGTACGAAAGAAAGAATGTAATGCAACTAATGTCACAAAAAAATTTGTCTATAAATTTTTGAGTGAGAAACCAATTTGCTCTGTAAACTTTCACCTAAAGCACAATTAAAAAAAAAAAAGAATGTAAGGTATTGCGTTCGTATTTTTTATATTGGTCCTGTGTGGAAATGGTATTATTTTGGACATACTGGTTTAAATGAAAAAAATTACTGAAATTAATTTCACTTGTTTTGTTTTACTTTTTTTTAATCTGGCTACTAGACAGTTTTTTTTGGGGGGGATTTAGGTGAAAGTTTATAGAGCAAATTAATTTCTCATTAAACAGTTAATACACAAATTATTTTGTGACATTGGTTGCCAACCCCACCATGTGTCAACACTCTCTCCTTCTCTACCCTAGGTTCCCTGTTTCTGTTCATCCAGTTTTCCTGTCTCTTCCTGCCTTCTCGTCTTTGCTTTTGGGCTTGTGTGCCCATTAGTCTCGTATACGTGATTGAACTATGAAGCACGTCCCTCACGTGTGTTATTGTTGGCCCTATAGGCCTATCTAATCTTTGGCTGACAGGTGAACCTCAGAAGTGACTTTGGTGCTGAGTTAAAAGGGTGTCCAGGGGGCATACTCTCGGGGTTTCTCCAGCCTCTGTCAGACCAGTAAGTCTGGTCTTTTTTTATGAGTTAGAATTTTGTTCTACATTTTTCTCCAGCTCTGTCTGGGATCCTCTATTGTGATCCCTGCCAGAGCACTACAAAACCAAAAAAAAAAAACAAACTCGTTGCCGTCGAGTCGATTCCAACTCATAGTTGATGACCCTATAGGACAGAGTAGAACTGCCCCATAGGGTTTCCAAGGAGCAGCTGGTGGATCTGAACTGCTGACCTATTGGTTAGCAGGACAGCTCTTAACCACTAAGCCACCAAAGCTCCAGACCGCTACTAGACAGTTTCAAAGTCCCTCTTGAGTCCCTGGGCGGTGTAAACAGTTAACGAACTCCACTGCTAACTGAAAGGTTGGTGGTTTGAGTCCACCCAAAGGCTCCTACAGTCAGAATGCTCCTTGGAAGCAAGGATGGCGAGACTTAGTCTTACATAATTTAGACGTGTTATCAGGAGGGACCAGTCCCTGGAGAAGGACATCATGCTTGGTGAAGTAGAGGGTCAAGGGAAAAGAGGAAGACCCTCGACGAGATGGATTGACACAGTGGCTGCAACAATGGGCTGAAGCCTAACAATGATAGTGAGGATGGCACAGGACTGGGCAGTGTTTCGTTCAGTTGTACATAGGGTCGCTATGAGTCGGAACTAACTCAACAGCACCTAACAACAACAACAACAGAGGCTCCTCGGAAGAAAAGTCATTGAAAACCCTACGGAGAGCAGTTCTACTCTGCACACTTAGGGGCATCGTGTCAGAACTGACTTGATGGCAACTCGTTTTGTTTGGTTTTGGTTTTGGTGGCTAGTGTTATATTGGAGCATTGGTGGTGCAATGGTTAAGAGCTTGGCTGCTAACCAAAAGGTCAGCAGTTCTATTCCACCAGCGTTGGAAACCCTATGGGGCAGTTCTAGGGTTGCTAAGAGTTGGAATCGACTCAACGGCAACTGGTTTGAGTTTTTTTGAGCTAGTGTTCTATTGCAATTGGACAGCGCTGCTCTAGATACCCAGTGCTGCATTGCCAAGTGGGAGATGCTGCGTGAGGGCTGCCCCCATAGAGACAGCCTTGTATTCAGTGTGCCGCGCTCCCTTTGTTGGGTGCCATCAAGTCGATTCTAACCCATAGCGAACCCATGTGACAGAGTAGAACTGCCCCATAGGGTTTTCTTGATTGTAATCTTTACAGGAGCAGATTGCCAGGTCTTTTCTCCAGTGGAGCTGCTGGGTGGGTTCAAACTGCCAACCTTTCGGTTAGTGACCGAGCACTTAACCACCCAGGGCGTTTGCACCACCCAGGGACTCCTTCACTTTCCTGGTTGTCGTTGGTTGCTGTTGAGTAGATTTCGACTCACAGCGAGTCCATGTGACAGAGTAGAACTGCCCCGTAGGGTTTTCTAGGCTGTAATCTTTATAGGAGCAGATTGCCAGATCTTTTCTCCTGCTGAGCCGCTGGTGGGTTTGAACTGCCAGCCTTTCAGTTAGCAGCCGAGTGCTTAACCATTCTGCCACCAGGGCTCTCTGCCCTCCCTACCACTGCCTTAGTACGTGCTTCACTCGTTGTGGTGACCTGCCTGGAGGTTACCTGCGTGAGTCCCCCGTGACTGTCAGAGTTCTTTTAGAATAAAATAATTTCCTTTTCCCCAAGAGAGTCTTTCCAATATTCCAGGGCGAGGCTCTCCATGAACCTCTTCTGTGGACTCATAGCCCTGTTTCCTGCACAATGCCTCACCCAACATGGCTTTGAGTTGAGTCCCTTGCCACTGGAGTGAGTGGAAGAGCTTGGGCTTTGGCGACAGGGCTGGGTCCCAGTGGTGGCCCTGATTATTCTTCACTCTCCATCCCCAAGTGGAAGCATTTTCTCTCAACTTTAGCTTCCTCTACTGTACAGTGAAGGAGTCCTGGTGGCGCAGTGGTTAAGTGCTCGGCTGCTAACCCAAAGGGCAGCGGTTGGAACCCACCAGCCATTCCGAGGGAGAAAGATGTAGCAATCTGCTTCCATAAAGATTACAGCCTTGGAAACGCTACAGGGCAGTTCTACTCTGTCCTAGGGAGTCGCTATGAGTTGGAATCAACTCAACAGCTACGGGGTTGGTTTTTGGTTTTACTATACAATGGGAGTCCCTGGGTAGTGCAGATAGTTAAGAGCTTGGCTACTAACCAAAAGGTTGGCAGTTCTAGCCCACTTAGAGACACCTCAGAAGACAGGCCTGGCAGTCTGCTGCTGAAAGATCACAGCCTTGAAAGCTCTATGGAGCAGTTCTGCCCTGCACATATGGTGTAATCATTAAGATTGCACGTCAACTTTGCTGGGCCGTGATTCTCAGTGGTTTGGCAGTTAATGATGTACTTTGGCAATTGTATGATGATGTTGTGATCACTTCCATGATGAGATTTGATATAATGTGATCACCTCCATGATGGGATCTGCTGTGAGTAGCCAATCAGTTGAAAAGGAGTTTCATTGGGGTTGTGGCCTACATCAGATACAAGTGGACTTTCTGCAAGGCCTGTGGGCTTTTGCTTGCTCTGAATCCTGCAGCTGGCTCCTGTTTACATGACCTCCAGTTCTTGGGACTTGAGCTAGTAGGTTACCTGCGGTCTTGCTGCCAATCTTGGGATTCATCAGTCTTCACAAGTCTGTGAGCAAGAACCCTGCTGTCTGACCTGCCGATCTTGGGTTCACCAGCCCCTGTGGCTACGTAAATCAGGAGAAGCCTCCAGCCTGACCCACCCACGGATTTGGGATGTTCCAGCCTCTACAACCACGTGAGCCATTTCCTTGATATAAATCTCTTTATGTAGACATTTATATGCTTTACTGGTTTTGCTTCTCTAGAGAACCCAGCCTAAGACACATGGGGTCACTATGAGTTGGAGTCAACTTGATAGCAACTGGTTTACTGTGCAGTGGGGGTCCTTGAACCCCTTTCCTCTGGCTAGTGTGAGGGCAAAAGTTTCCTTCCAGTCACCACCTCTAATGTGGTGCCATCAAGGTGGCCCTGGATGAAGGGTCCAGGAGATGTATGAAAGTGGGACCCACTGTGGAGAGCTCTGAGGTGACCATGTAGGATTTCTCTCTGCCCCTGGCCACCAAGAGGCCAGAGAGGAACAGACATGAGCAGGACAAAGGGCTGTGTCAGAACCCTCTGGAGGGAGGGTGTCTCTTTACTGAGGTACTCAGTTGTCGGGTATCATGGCGAGGCGGGGGACCTTCGGCGTGCTCAGGTAGGGGGACAGGGCAGAGCTGGCATAGTTCAGGCTGTTGGGGCCGGTAGCAGAGGAGCTGACAGGGCTGGCAGCCGAGGGCGGGGAGAGGGTGGTCAGCACCACGGTCCCCTCTTCCAGGGAGCGCTTGTAGGGGACAGGGGCATCCTCCTGGAGTTCCTGGAAGGCCAGGTAGGCCTGGAATATCTGTGGGCAGAAAAGGGTAGCCTGGAGGAGGCTGGTGTGGGCTGGGCAGGGGAGGAGAGGGGCCGGGGATGCTGCCTCTGCTGTACAATGAAAGGAGCCCAGGTGGTGCAGTGGTTAAGCTCTTGGCTGCTAACCAAAAGGTCCGTGGTCCAAACCCACCAGCCACTCCAAGGGAGAAAGACGTGGCAGTCAGCTTCTGCAAAGATTACAGGTGTGCCCACTGCTCACAGCACGGGGGGCTGGTGAATGGGAGCTGACAGCAATCCTCAACCCCTAATGCCGGAGGAAGGGCCGCCTTCTTTCTAATATGCCTGAAAGGGCTAGTGGAGCCCTGGGGGACCCACCCGGGGAAGCCAAGTGAGGATGGGAGTGTTCTAGGTCTCCCACCCCCATCCTGTAGAGGCGGGCCCGGGGATGGGCCCTGGGTAGGGTCCTCACCCAGACGAGGACGGAGAAGAATGTGAAGGTGATGGCAGCCTTGGCGCTGCTACTCCCCAGCAGGAATTCCCGGGGCTGCGCGTGCTGCCACTGGTTGGCCAGGAAGCAGAAGCCCACGAACCAGACGCAGGCCCAGATGACTGTGCGGGGTTGCAAGGAGAGAGAAGAGGTCAAGGGGAGGGCAGGTTCTGGAAGGGCCGCTTAGGGGTGAGAAGGCGGGGCTGGGAGTCTTGCTGCGGGACCTCTGGCCAGCTAGTCCCTGTGCTGAGCCCCCCTAAAGTGAACGGTGGGAGTGGACCTGCTCTGTCCCATAAAGCAACTCCTCGCCACCTGGGCCACCCCCTGTCTGTCAGACTGTGGTGGCTTGCATGTTGTGTGATGCTGGAAGCTATGCCATTGGTATTTCAGATACCAGCAGGGTCACCCATGGTGGACAGGTTTTAGTGGAGCTTCCAGACAGACTAGGAAGAAAGGCCTGGAGACCTGCTTCCAAAAATCAGGCAGGGAAAACCCTATGGATCACAACAGAACGTTGTCCAAGATAGTGCTGGAGATGAGCCCCATAGGTTGGAAGGCACTCAAAATACACAGTGACTGCAACAATGGACACCAGTGACGGTGAAGATGGCGCAGGACTGGGCAACGTACGTGGGGTCGCCATGAGTCAGAGCTGACTCGACAGCAACTGACAATTGTGGCTGTTTAAATTTAAATCAATTAAAATAAAATGATTAAAAAATTCAGTTCCTCGGTCGCACTGGCCACATGTCAAGTGCTCACAGCCTCATGTGGCCAGTGGCTGCCATATTGGACAGCACAGATGAGAGGACATTCCATCATCCCTGAAGGTTTTCCTGGACAGTTCTGTACTCCGTGACCTTTGAGGACCCTTGCAGCTCTGAGACACTAGGACTGGCCCAGTGGGGAAGAGGAAGAACAGGAGGAAAAGGAGGAGGGCCAGAGTTGGGATCAGCCAGCCTGAGAGGAAGGAGCCTGAGGAAAAGGAAGGTGCACTTATCTAGTGCTTACTGGGAGCCAGAGGAGCCCTGGTGGGTGCAATGATTAAGCACCGAGCTGCTAACTGAAGTCAGCAGTTCGAGCCCACCCAGGGGCTCTTTCTAATCTGTCAAGTGGGGTTGTTATGAGTCAAAAATTGATACGGCACCCAAAAACAACAATGAACAGGAAGTGAGGTTCAGAGCCTCTGCAGCCAGACAGAGCTGGGTTGGAAATCTCAGCCCAGGCACTGCTCACTCTGTGGCCTTAAGCAAGCCTTGTCCCTTCTTCGCATTTCCATCAGAGCTGGGAGGAAGCCCCTACCCTGCAGGGCTTTTCTGAGGGTGAATGAGACAAAGGATGCCTGTGATGAAGTCACCATTTCCTATGTGTCAGGTGTGGAGTCACAGGGCTCCCCCCACCTCACCTCATCCATCCCTCAGAAACCCTGTTCTGATTCCCATTTCATAGAGAAGGAGACTAAAGCCTGAGGAAGTTATGTAATTGACCGCACAGCTGCTGCCTCGCACCTACTCTGCCTGGAGCCTAGACAGAGCCTGGCTCCAGTACTGTTGTTGCTGGGTGCTGTTGAGTCGATTACAACTCATGGCGACCCCATGTGACAGAGTAGAATTGTGCTCCGTAGGGTTTTCTAGGCTGTAATTTTTATGGGAAGGAGCCCTGGTGATACAGTAGTTAACACTCAGCTGCTAACAGAAAGATCAGCAGTTCGAACCCGCCAGCCGCTCTGAGGGAGAAAGATGTGGCAGTCTACTTCCTTAAACAGCCCTGGAAATCCTATGGGGCAGTTTGGAATTGACTTGATGGCAAGAAGTTTGGTTTTGGGTTTAATCTTTACGGGAGCAGATCACCAGGTCTTTCTGCCTCGGAGTGGCTGGTGGGTTTGAACTGCCAACCTTTCGGTTTGCAGCCAAGCACTTAACCTTTGCACCACCAGGGTTCCTTCACTTCCTGATACCAGTGGCTTTTCAAGAAATGTTCTATGGAGAAAGGAGGCAAATGCGAGGGAAAAGCTGGCAGAGGAGAACAAAAAACCAAACCAGCTGCAACTCATGGCAATCTTATGTGTGTCAGAGTAGAACTGCTCCATAGGGTTTTCAAGGCTGTGACCTTTCAGAAGCAGGTTGTCAGGCCTGTCTTCTGAGGTGCCTCTGCATTGGTTTGAACTGCCAACAGTTTGGCTAGTATTTGAGCTCTTAACCATTTGTGCCACCCAGGGACTGAGGAGGGGGAGGAGAGGCTTCTAGAATTAGCTTGGGGGTCAGAAGAGGTGACACTTACATTGAGTCTGAAGGGTGAGTAAGAATCCCCAGGAGGAAGAGTGGGTGCAGAGGTGCAGGGAGAAGAGAGGGATGAAGTTTGGGGCCTGTGTAGCTGCCTCACGTCTGGGGACTGTTAGAGGCTGGCTGGAAGGTGACGGAGGGGTGGCGTGGGCTCTGAGTGGAGGGCCCCCACTCCGGGGCTCACCCGCCACAATGAAGTCGAGGAGCTGGAAGGCCGTCTTGAAGCGGGAGCTGGCGATGCGGCCCTCATGGGCGTCTAGCACAAGGAAGACCAGGCAGCTGAGGAAGGCCAGCAGACCGGCGCCCACGGCGAAGCTGCAGGCCATGGCGTTGCTGTTGAGGACGCAGTGCAGCCGCGGGGAGTCCGTCTTGTTCTGGTAGCCGTCAGTCAGCAGTGAGGAGAAGACCACCAGGGAGAAGACCTGTGGAGACAGGGGAGGCTCCTGGCCTGGAGGTGAGCGGTCACCTCCTCCTGGTCACCTTCTCCTGGTCCTCTGCCCTACGCCCAGTCACTGGGCTGTCTTACCACTCCCTCGTCACCCCTCAGAGTCAGCAGCCTCCATGCCCTGTCCCTCCTGCCCTGACTCTTTGTCCCCTTCCCTCTTCTCCATCCTGCCTCAGGCCTCTCTCCCCTGGACCCTCGCCCCAGCCTCCTCCCCTGGCCTCTCTCCCCTGAGCCCTCGCCCCAGCCTCCTCTCTGGCCCCCCGGCCTCCAGTCTGCTTCTCAGTCCATACCCACATGGTCTCAGAAGGGTCTTTCTCAGCCAGAGCAATAAGGGAATAAAAAGTATCCAAATCAGAAAGGAAGAAGTAAAATTATCTCTATTCATAGATGACATGATCCTATATATAGAAAATCCCCAAGAGTCCACAAGAAAGCTTCTAGAGCTGATAGAGAAATTTAGCAAAGTTGCAGGTACAAGGTCAAACACAGAAATCAGTGGGGTTTCTATATACCAGCAAGGAGAAATCTGAAAAGGAAATTAAGAAAATAATTCCATCTACAATAACATCAAAGAGAATAAAATACCTGGGAATAAATCTAACCAGGGAGGTGAAGGACTTATACAATGAAAATTACAAAGCACTGCTGAAAGAGAGTAAAGAAGACCTGAACAGATGGAAAGACACTCAGTGCTTATGGATTGGAAGACAATATTGTTAAAATGTCAGTACTACCCAGAGCGATCTACGGATTCAACACAACCTTGATCAAAATTCCAAGAGCCTTCTTTACTAAATGGAAAAACTAATCCTCGATTTTATATGGACTGGCAACAGGCCCTGAAAAGTCAAAGCAATTTAGAAGAACAAAGTAGGACATCTCACACTTCCTGATTTCAATTCATACTATACAGCCACAGTGTTACACCAGCTGGTACGGGTATAATAATAGACACGCAGACAAATGGAATGGAACTAAGAGTCCAGAAGGGTCTCTCTCTACCCAGTGCTGCCCCCACCCCTCCCCTGCTCATAGCTCTCCTGTGGCTCCCCAGTGCCTCAGGACAGAGTCCCAGCCCCTGAGCCTGGCCATTGAGGCCCTGTGTGGTCTTGGCCTTCAAGGCCCTGTGTGGTCTGTGCTTGCCCACTTTCCTCATGTCGTCTCTCACCTCTGACCCCTGCCTCACCCCATGCACCCCAATTGGCACACCAAACCATAAGTGCCTGGGTGAGATACCCCACACAGTGCCTGGGACACAGGGAGAGTTCCAGAAGCATTTGCTAGTGTGATGGTTCTCTCAGCTTCCAAGCTTTGCCCTCTGCCTCTACTCCTCTGTCCTCCCTCCCAGCCCAGCCAATTCCTGCTCATTTTTTTTTTTAAATTTTATGCAATATTCAAAATAAGCAGAAAAGCACAGAGGGGAATATAAAAACACCCAGTACCTACTACCCTAGGAGCCCTGGTGGTGCAACCGTTAAGAGCTCAGCTGCTAACTTAAAGATCAGTGGTACGAACCCACCCAGTGGTGCCATGGAAGAAAGGCCTGGCAATCTGCTTCCGTAAAGATTACAACCAAAAAACCCTATGGGGCAGTTCTACTCTGTAACACATTGGGTCTCCATGAGTCAGAATCGACCTGACGGCAACTGGTTGGTAGGTTGGTACCTACTACCCAGAGTTGACAAACGTTAACATTTTGCTTTTTTTCCCCCTCTGGGTCTTTTTTTTTTTTTTTAAAGCAAATACAATATCACTGATATGGTAACCTCGTCCCTCTCGTCTGTGCACATTGTAGTATAGCTTCTGGAATGTTTATATATTAAACACTTATGGTATGATGGCCACTGTTTGAAGCACTCTACAGATATTAGCCCCATCTCATCCTTACTATCACCCCAGGAAGTGGGTACGATTACCCCATGTTTTAGATAATGAAACTGAGGCACAGAGAGGATAATGAATTGCCCAAACAACTCCTGTCCAGAGGCGAGATGAGAAGGCAGAGAGGAACAGGAGCTGGTTGAGTGGATGCGGGAAATCCGTGGTGGAAAGGAGGAGTGTGCTGTCACGTTATAGGGATAGCAACTAGGGTCACACAACAATGTGTGTATAAATTTTTGTATAAGAAACTAACTTGAGCTGTAAACTTTCACCTAAAGCACAATTAAAAAGAAAAAAAAAAGAAGAATCACCCCAAATTGGTCAGCTGGTACATGGCAGGGCCTGGATTTAAACCAAGGCAGTCTGGCTCCAGAGTCTGTTTATAACCCCTCACTGTACTCCCTGAAGGGAACCCAGGTGGCGAAGTGGTTAAGCGCTTGGCTGCTAACTGAAAGGTCAGCAGTTCGAACCCACCACCTGCTCCATGGGAGAAAGATGTGGCAGTCTGCTTCAGTAAAGATTAACCCATTCTGACTCATAGCCACCCTATCGGACAGAGAACTGCCTCATAGGGTCTCCAAGGCTGTAGTCTTTACAGAAGCTGACTGCCACATCTTTCTCCCACGGAGTGGCTGGTGGGTTCAAATTGCTGACCTTTTGGTTAGCAACCAAGCACTTAACCACTGCACCACCAGGGCACTGTCTGTAAAGATTCTACAGCCTAGAAGACCCTATGGGGCAGTTCTACTCTGTCCTATAGGGTTGCTGTGAGTTGGAATTGACTCGTCCGCAGTGGGTTTTGTTGTTTTTTCCTACTGCCTGGTGCTAAGCTGAACTCCTGGCGGGAAGGGGCTCAAAATTTCAGCCCCAGTTACTTGTTCCAGATGGTCACAACACAGCTTGGGCAGATGTGGAAGGGCCTGGTATGGGTGTGTGTGGGGCGGGTGGGAGTTGGCCCAGGAAAGCTTTCTGGAGGAGATGGTGCCTATGAGGAGTTGTGAAGGGTGAGGAATTATCCAGGAGAAAGTGGGGAAGAGGCCCTCTGGGGAAGGCTCATGTGGAGTCATAGGTGGATGTGAGAGGCTGGGTTTGGGAAACTGAAAACCAAGTCATTCATACTGGAGCAGGGCCCAGATTGGGGGGAGGGGGTAGTGGGCAGTGAGGGAGGTGGCTGCAGACGTCAGCCAAATCAAGAAAGGCTAAGGAATATGGCCGTTGTCTGGAGGGCACTGGGGATGCACAGGAGGGCTGTGAGCACGGGAGGCATGGGGTCAGCTGTGGCTGTAGAAAGCCCCCTCTAGGGCCCTACAGAGATGGGTTGGAGGGGGCGAAATTGAAGGCTGCAGCCTAGGGTGGGCGAGGTTAAGATCTGAGCGGGAACTGAGGTCATGGGGCTGCATTTAGAAGGTAATAAGGGGATATTGGAGCCCTGGTGGCACAGTGGTTAAGCATTTGTCTGCTAACCAGAAGGTTGGCAGTTCTAATCTACTAGCTGCTCCTTGGAAACCATATGGGGCAGTTCTACTCTGTCCTACAGGGTTGCTATGAGTTGGAATCAACTTGACAGCAATGGGTTTGGTTTTGGTTTTCTGGTAAGGGGGACATTAAGGTTGTTAGGTGGCAGAAATGGTTTGCACACGATTGCTGACCTATAGAGGAGCACTGATTGCCACCAGTATCCCAAAACAATATGTGTATAAGTTTTTGAATGAGAAATTAACTTGAGCTGTAAACTTTCACCTAAAGCACAATAAAATTTAAAAAATAAAAGGGAGGCCTGGTGGCACAAACAGTTAAGTGCTCAGTTGCTAACTGAAAGGTTGGCACTACGAACCCACCCAGCGCCTCCCTGGGAGAAAGACCTGGTGATCTGCTCCCATAAAGATTACAGCCCTGGAAACCCTATGGGGCATTCTACTCTGTCACATGGGGTCACTAGGAGTCGGAATCAACTAGATGGCACCTAACAACAAAAACTAACCTAACAGTTGGTGGTTTGAACCCATCCAGCAGTGCTGTGAAAGAAAAGGCCTGTCGATCTGCTTCAGTTAAGATTACAGCCGTGAAAACCCTATGGAGCCGTTCTAGTCTGTAACTCGTGGGGTCACTGTGAGTCAGAACTAGCAATAACAAAGGGGACATTTATTCCCTGGATGATGCAAATGGTTAATGCATTTGGCTGCTAACTGAAAGGTGGGTGGTTCAAGTCAACCCAGAGGCACTTCTGAAGAAAGGCCTGGAGATATACTTCTGAAAAATCAGCCATTGAAAACCCTGTGGAGCACAGTTCTACTCTGACACACATGAATAGGAATCAACTTGACCGCAACTGGTTAAGGGAACATTTGAACTGGCCGTTAAAGAATGAGGCATCTTTCCGCTGACAGGAAGGGAAAGGGCATTCCAGGCAGGGCGAACAGTATGTGCAAAGCCCAGCTGCTGCTGAGTGGGGCTTTGTGGATTGGGGAGAAATTCCATCTGAGGGGTCTGGTGTGAGATGAAGCTGCAAAAATGGGCAGGAGCAAGACCACAGAGGTCTTGAGCACCAGACCAAGGATTCGGGACCCAGGAGCCATGGCAAATGACATTTCTTATTTCAATGTGATTTTATGCATGGAAGGGATTCAAACAGGGGAGGGCCAGGGGTTAGACCTGGGGGTGAAAGAAATCCTCTAGGTCTGCATGGCTGGGGGATTGGAGCAGGACAAGACAAGAGGCCGACAGGCCTGGGAGGAGTCAGTGGAAGGATCCAGCCGAGACAGGCTGAAGCTGGAGCCCTGAGGAGGCCGGTGATATTTAGAACGTAAAATTGGACTTAGTGATTGATTGGACGTGGTGGTGTTGGGGTGAGGGAAAAGGGAGTGTTGAAAATCGCCCCTTTGTTAAAATTTGAACTTCTTGGGACAGGGTCCCCATGGTATCCTTCTCTTTGCCCCCAGCACCCAGGACCTGACCAGATGTCACACGTGTGTGTCGAGAGAATGAATGACTTTGGCCCTTTCTTCTTTGTTCTTGTCCTCCCCTTCAGAGTGGGGACGAGGGAGGCAGATGTCTAACTCCTAAACTCTTCAGTCTCTGTCCATTTTCCTCTAACCTTTGCCTTAATTTCCTTTCTCAACAATATCAAGCACTTCAACTTTAACCAAAGGAAGGACTCCCTGGATGGCACAAATGGTTAGGTGCTCGACTACTAGCCAAAAAATTGGTGGTTCGAACCCACTCAGAGGCGCCTTGGAAGAAATGCCTGGTGATCTGCTTCCAAAAGGTCACAGTCTGTTTCCATAAAGAGTACATCCTGGGGAACTCTATGGGGGCAGTTCTACTCTGTCCTACAGGGTTGCTATAGGGTTGCTGTGACTTGGAATTGACTCCACGACAATGGGCATGTTTTTTGGTTTTTAAATATTTATGGGGGCAGACTGCCAGGTCCTTCTCCTGAGGAGCCACTGGATGGGTTCAAAACGCTGACCTTTTAGTTAGCAGCCAGGTGCTTAACTGTTGCACCACCAGGGCTTCTTAATGAAAATGTCACAATAATTAAAACTAAATAATGAAAATAGAAGATGTAAAAACATGTAGGCACATTAGCTAAAGTAATACACATCCGTGATCTCATTGGATCCTGGGAGGCTGCAAGGATTCTTCTAGCTGTTCTGGAGCTGAAAACTGAGTCCATGGAAGACAAGTGCCTTGCCTGCTAGTCAGATGCAGAGCCAAGTCTAGGGCGGGTGAGCACATCGGTCAACTGTGAGCCCACATCCATTTTACCTTCTACCTCCTTGGCACCTGGTGCCAACCCCTTGTGGTGGCTTATATTAATTCTTTTCTGTTTCACAGGTAATAAATCGAAGCCATTATGGTGCAGTGGAAAGAGCCAGGTTTGCCTGATTTCTGCCACGTACCAGCTGTGTGGCCTCGGGCCAAGCCTGCACCTCTTGGAGCCTCAGTTTCCCAGTCTGTCCTTGTGCTCCGGGCAGAGGTGGCATGGAGGGAGCAGGGACTTAGCACTAGTAGCTGCTGATGAAAAGGGCAGTTCTGGTGACTCACCTAGGGGGCTCTGATGGCACAGTAGTTAAGCACTTGGCTGCTAACTGAAAGGTCGGCAGTTTGAACCCACCACCCACTCTGCGGGAGAAAGATGTGGCATTCAGCTCCCATAAAGATTACAGCCTTGGAAATTCTATGAGGGCAGTTCTACTCTGTCCTTTAGGGTCATTATGAGTCAGAATCGACTGGACGTCAACTGATACGGGTGACTCGCCCAGAGAGGGGACATGTCCTCTCAAGGTCAGCGGTGGTGGAGGGGGATTGGAGTCCACCCTCCTGACGTCCATGTCCTGGACTGTCTGTCCACTGACCCCAGAAACCTTGGGGTGCATCTCAAGCCCAGAGCACATGGGCAAGGGGCTCAGCTGGGCCAGAGGGACCTCACGCCCCTGGAGTTGGAGTTCTCCCTCCCGCCCTTTCCGGTCCAGCCTCCTTCCACGCCCCCCCTGGCCTGTCCCCAGGGAGGGAGTGAAGATCCATCAGTTAAAGCACCAGCTGGCAAGCGGCAGCCAGAAGAACAAGAGCACCAGCTGCCCACAGACTCCCTGCCGAGGGGCCGGGCTAGGGGGGAAGGCGGTGAGGGCAGAGGGAGGGGAAGATGGAGGCGGCGGGCAAAGTCTGTGACCAAAACGGCTGGCGCAATCTCTTGGCCCTTCCCTCCCCTCACTCCCCCGCCACCAGCCTGTCCGAACCAGCTGGGTCTCTTTCTTCCTCACTACCCGCCCTGCCTTTCCAGGCTGTGGAGACGGGTGGGTGGATCCTAGTTGGACTTGCTCACCAGCTTGGTGAGCGTCCTTGGGCAAGTCACTCCACCTCTGTGGACCTGTTTTTCCTCGGGTTAAAACCAAGCCCATTGTCATGTCAATCCTGACTCATAGCGACCCTATAGGAACAGAGTAGAACTGCCCCATAGGGTTTCCTAGGCTGTCATTTTTACAGAAGCAGACTGCCACATCAGCAGAGCAGCTGGTGGGTTCGAACTGCCAACTTTAGTAGCTGAGCGCTTAAACACTGTGCCACCAGGGCTCCTTCCTTGGGTCAAACCAGGGTAATACTGCCCAGGTCATAGGGTCGTGGTGAGGAGTAGAGGAGATAACACCAGTAAGGAACCCAGAGCTGGAAGGCGATATTCATAATTCGCCTCTTCCCTGGGTGGGGACGACAGTGGATCCAAGTTCCCATCACCCTGTCTTGTTGGGTGCCATGGTGTCGACTTTCAACTCATAGCGACTCCATGTGACAGAGTAGAACTGCCCCATAGGGTTTTCTAGGCTGTAATCTTTATGGGAGCAGATCACCAGGTCTTTCTCCTGTAGAGCCGCTGGGTGGGTTTGAACTGTTCACCTTTCGGTTAGCAGCCCAGCACTTAACTGTTTCACCACTAGGGCTCCTTCACACAGACATGGGGTGACCATGTGAGCTATTGGACAAACTGGGGCACTTTTGAGAATGAAAAGGTGGCGCTACTGATAATTATGCCAGGAATGACCCCAGGGAAACCAGAGAGTATGGCACCCCATATGGACAACATGTGGCCAGGATTCAGGTTTCAGAAGGAGGAGGGAGGAGAGACCCTGGGTTTGATTCAGGGTATCCCACCTACCCCCACGGCCTTGACTGAGTCCCCTCATCTTCCTGGGCCTCAGTTTCCAATTCTGTCAAAGGAGGCGGCATAGCTTAAAGCTCAGAGCCACAGCTCTACCCGCTCGTGCACTGAGGCCCAGAGAGGAGCAGGAGTCGGCCCAAGATCACACAGCGAAGTTTGGGCTGAGTGAGGATTTGACCTCAGATGTTTTGGAGTCCCTGGGTGGTGCAGAAGGAGCCCTCGTAGCACAGTGGTTAAGCACCCAGCTGTTAACCAAAAGATCTGTAGTTCAAACCAGTTATCTGCTCTGCAGGAGAAAGACCTGGTAATCTGCTTCCATAAAGATTACAGCCTTGGAAACCCTAAGGGTCAGTTCTGCTTTGGCCTATAAGGTTGCTATTAGTAGGAATAGACTTGATGGCAACAGGTTTTGGTTTGGTTTGGGTGGTGCAAAGGGTTAATGTGCTTGGCTGCTACCTGACAGGTTGGTTGTTCTTATCCACCCAGAGGCACCTCAGAAGAAAGCCTTGACAAGTTATTTCCAAGAAGTCAGCCATTGAAAACCCTACGGAGCACAGTTCTACTTTGACACTCATGAAGTTGCCATGAGTTGAAGTCAACTCAGTGGCAACTGGAACTTGCAGATCTTGACTCTTCAGGATTGTGTTGTTGTTGTTGGGTGCCGTAGAGTCAATTCCAACTCATAGTGATCCCATGTGACAGAGTAGAACTGCCCCATAAAGTTTCCTAGGCTGTAATCTTTACAGGAGCAGATTGTCAGGTCTTTTCTCCCATAGAGCTGCTGGATGAGTTCGAACCGCCAACCTTTCTGTTAGCAACCAAGCACTTAACCATTATGCCACCAGGGCTCCTCAGGAATGTGGTAATGATTATAAATGAATGCATGAAAAGCCCTTAAACCCAGGGCCAGGACACTGTGAGCACTCACCATGTGATATCTCAGGTGTTCGTTCCATATTCTTTTCCACCTGGGCTTCTTCCTAGAGGCCCCAGCCCTTGCTCCTCTCCTCCTACATCCTTGTCAGAGAGGTGGAACATGAGAGGGCTCTGGCATCTCACAGACCTGAGTGTGAATTCCAGCTCTGCCTCTTACTGTGTCCTTACTGCTGTCCAATAGAATTTTCTGTGATGATGGGAATGTTCTAGATCTGCGCTGTCCAATATGACAGTCACCAGCCACAGGTGGCTCTTGGGCACCTGACATGTGGTCAGTGTGACTGAGAAACTGAATTTTTTAGTTTTCATTGAAATATATATAAACAGCCACATGCAGCTTGTGGCTACCCCATTGAAAAACGCTGCCTTAAAAAAATTATTTAAGTTCTCTGAGTTTCAGTTTTCTCATCTCAAAAATGGAGCTCATAGCACCTAATATAGAGGGTTGTTTGTTATGATTAGAGTTAATAACAAGTGCTTAGAATAGCAAGGAATCTCTGGGCAACTCAAACGGTTAAGTGCTGGACTACTAGCTGAAAGGTTGGCAGTTCGAATCCACCCAGAGGCGCCTTGGAAGACAGGCCTGGAGACCTACTTCTGAAAGGTCACAGCCTTGAAAGCCCTCTGGGGCAGTTCTACTCTGCACACATGGGGTTGCCATGAGTTGGAGTCAACTCAAGGGCTCCTAATAACAACCACAGAATAGCTCAGGGGCTAGGATAGGTACACAGTAAAAGGTGGCTCAGTTACTACCTCCCTTTGGTTTTGTCTCCCTGTCTGACCCCTCCCTTCCCTCAACTCCTTCCCACACTGTGTTTGACACTTGAGAACTCGTATTTCCTGTCACCCAGTGGGGCAGTCAGGCCCCAGGAGGGCCTCACCCCTGAGAAGATCCGCCCCATGGTCTTTGGCCTCTTCAGAAACTGAACGGCCTCACTGTCAGCCAGGTCCTGGAGGCTTTCAGGGACATGCATGGCGGCTGCTCTCCTTCCGGAGCCCAAGAAGACAGGGGCAAGGATGCTGCACGCTGCCTGCTGGACTGTCCAGATGGTCCAGGCCCCTCTGGGGCACGGTGGCTGCAAGATAAGAGAGAGTGGTGGTATGTTAGAGTCAGGGGCATGGGTGAGGGGGATGCCGGGGACCCCAGGAGTGGGGAAGTTTGGGGCAAAAGGGCTGCCAGAGGTTTTAGGAGTCAGGATGAGGGTGAGGAAGCTGTTGCGGGGGTCCCATGAGCAGAGTAGGAAGGCTACTGAGGATTCCAGAGGTGGGGTACAGGCTGAGGGGACTGCTGGGAGTACCAGGAATGGGAGGCATGGGGTGAGGAGGCTGCTGAGGAGTACCAAAATAGGGGTGGGGGTGAAGGGGCTTCCAGGAGTCTTAGAGTCAGGGCACAGGGTGAGAGGGCTGCTGGGGGTCCCAGGAGTGGGGGGCGTGGGATGAGGGCACTGCCAGGGGTCTTAGGAGCCTGGGTGTGCAGTGAAGGGACTGCTGGGGGTCCCGGAGGTGGAGGTTCAGGGAGAGGCGAACCAGGGAGAGGAGGTGGGGAGAGGCCTAGAATATTTGGGGGCCATAGCCCCTTCACACAGGAGCCAGAGGGCCCCTCTGTGAGAGGATCCAGATGGGAATTTCTGGGGAGTGAGGGGTGCTAGCATGGAGGTCAGAATCCTTGAGAGGTCTGAACCAGAGGAATCCCTTTCAGCTTTTGGGGTGACAGCATCTATAATGGAAAACCCAGGCATCTGAAGGTATATTTGAGGGTGTCCTTGTGATTTGGGGTTATTTCCCTAGAATAATGGTCTCCCCAGAGGATTCAGCTCCATCTTCATATAAGTGCACTTCCTCAGGTTAGGCGTCTGGACCTTAGATTTGTGGGGAACATGGCTTCAGAACTGGGCTGTCCCCTCAGAATTAGGAGGACATACCCTTAGCACAAGGCTACCTTCTTAGAATCGGGGTCTTCCCTTTAAGGACGTGAAATGGGGGTGATGGGGTTTGCGGCGACACTCCCCTACAAAGGTTCACCCCTACTCTGTAGGACCTGTCTGCGTCACCCGGAACGGAAGTCCGCCCTTCCTCTGCCAGTCCTCCCCCCTCCTGGTCCCTGGCGCCACCTCAACCTTCTTTTGGTTCCGCTTTTTCCCGCCTTTTCGTTTCTCTAGAGCTGATTGGCTGAGCCCAAGTCCCGCCCCCTCTATTTTCCCGCCTACTCAGGCTCTGACAGTGAGGGGGCGTGGCTTCAGTGGTCGTTGGGCGCTCGCCGTTGGCCGGCGGCGCGCGGGAACCCTGCCCCGCTCCACCCTCCCGGTTGTCCCCTGCCTGCCCCGCCCCTTTCCCTTTGAAGCACGTGGACAAGGAGACACTGCTGCAGGGCACGCGCCGCGTCTAAAAGCTAGCAGAAGTGGAGAAAGACAAGGCACATAACGCACGCGCACTTTAGATAGGGCGTTGGATATGGCCAGCTCACAGTGACCCACGATTGGCGCATGCGTTTTACTGCCGTCTGAAGCCGAACCTTGGGGGACAAGGACGCCGTTGTGCACATGCGCAGGAGGCTCAATGACAGTCGCTCGTTGGCTAAGGTGAGGGGGAGGGTGGGGGATTGAATGGCCGGGGAGGGCGGCCCTGCACCCCCGACGTAGTCTTGCCGAGCATCTATGCTTCCAAGATTCGCCTCGCCGCCTAGACCCTGCAGAAAACAGTTGTACCCCTACCGGGTCTTTGAGTCCGCAAAACGCCCCTGAACCTAGTTACCTATGACCCCTGACTGGGATGCAGGCCAGCTGAGCAGTATGGGAGGGGACACGCTAGAGGGGCTACGAGGCGGGTGGATGGACTCTGAACCCTTTGAGGCGGAGACATGGAGGTGAGGGAGCCCCTTTCCTCCAGATGACCTTTGATCCCTGCCCATTCCTCTCGTTTAGGTTCCAGAGAAAGGGTCTGGCCATGCTGCATGTGGCCCGGGGGGTCTGGGGGTCCAAGGTCCGGGTCTTGCCCGCGTTCCTCGGGCCCCCCCGGGCCCTGTCATCGCTGGCGGCCAAGATGGGGGAGTACCGCAAGATGTGGAACCCCAAGGAGCCCCGCAACTGGGCTCAGCAGTACCGCGAGCACTTCATCCCGTTCTCTAAGCAGCAGCTGCTCCGCCTTCTGATACAGGTACCGACCGTCCCAGGTCCCAGGCCCTGGGGACTACAACTCCCACCAGGCTTCGCGGCAGGAGGGCCTTCCGTGCTATGGAAGACTGTCCCGGTGCCTCCTGGGAGTTTTAGTCTCAGGTCCCGTCATCGTCCCAGGTGGGAGTGAGATGAGTTGGAATGAAGGGGGAAGACCTTCCATGTGCAGATGCGGGACTGAAGTTTGGACCTGGCTTGTTCTGGGAGGTTGGACAAGTCAATTTTTGGGCCATGGTTTTACCTTCTGCAAAATGGGTGTAATAGTCATCCTCATTATTATTGCTACTATTTAATACTATAATTTATAATATATGATATAGCATTTATATTTAAAAAAACCCCAAACCTGTTGCCGTCCAGTCGATTCCGACTTGTAGCGACCTTATAGGACAGAGAGAACTGCCCCATGATTTCCAAGGAGCTGCTGGTGGATTCAAACTACTGACCTTTTGGTTAGCAGCCAAGCTCTTAACCACTGCACCACCAATGTTCTAATACGGTATAAACCCTAAAACCAAACCCGTTGCCAGCGAGTCGATTCCAACTCATCGCAAACCCAACAGGACACAGCTGAACTGCCCCATACGGTTTCCAAGGAGGGGCTGGTGGATTCCAACTGCCGATCTTTTGGTTAGCAGCCGTAGCTCACCGCAGCTTATAATAAAATGTAATTCATAATACATAATATAGTATAGTATAATATAATATAATTTATAATATAGTATAGCATAGCATAATGTAGTATAATATAATATAATATATTGTTGTTAGGTGCTGTCAAGTCAGTTCTGACTTACAGCGAACCTGTGTACAACAGAATGAAACACTGCCTCCTCCTGTGCCATCCTCACAATTGTTGTTATGCTGGAGCCCATTGTTGCAGCCACTGTGTCAGTCCATCTTGTTGAGGGTCTTCCTCTTTTCTTCTGACCCTCTACTTTACCAAGCATGATGTCCTTCTCCAGGGACTGGTCCCTCCTGATAACATGTCCAAAGTATGAAAAAAAAAAAAGAAAGTACGTGAGATGAAGTCTTGCCATACTTGCTTCTAAGGAGCATTCTGGATGTACTTCTTCCAAGAAATATGATATGATGTGATATGATATGACATGGCATGACATGACATGACATAATATACCCACAAAGTTACAAAGCTATAATCACAATTATTTTCATTCTGTTCGAGCATGTAGTAGGCACTGTGCTAAGTATTTTGCATACTATTGAATCATCAGGACAACTTAGTGAGAGATACCACCATCATCCTTATTTTATAGATGAGCTAACTGAAGCACATAGAAGAAAAATGACTTGCCCAAGGCCACATAATGGCCAGATGTAAACTGAAGTTGTCTAATTCCACAACAGGGCCAGGACTATTGTGAGGTGTGTGAGGCACTTGCATTATCTTAAGAGTGGTTGCATGAAAACTCTGGTGGTGCAATGGTTAAGCACTCGGCTGCTAACTGAAAGGTTGGCAGTTTGAACCCACCCAGTGGCTCTGTGGAAAAAAGATGGGCAATCTGCTTCCATAAAGATTATACAGCCTAGACGGTCAGTCATAGAAGAATAAATATTGTATAAGACCACTATTACAAGAACTCAAGAAAAGGTTTAAACACAGAAGAAAACATTCTTTGATGGTTACCAGGTTGGGGAGGGAGGGAGAGGTTTATTCACTAACTAGATAGTAGATAAGAATTATCTTAGGTGAAGGGAAGGACAGCACACACTACAGGGGAAGTCAGCACAACTGGAGTAAACCAAAGCTAAGAAGTTTCCTGAATACATTCAAACACTGAGGGACAGAATAGTAAGGGTAGGGATCTGGGGACCATGCTTTCAGGGTACATCTAGGTCAACTGGCATAACAAAGCTTATTAAGAAAATGTTCTGCATCCTACTTCAGTGAGTGGCGTCTGGGGTCTTAAAAGCTTGCAAGTGGCCATCTAAGATGCGTCAGTTGGTCCAAACCACGTGGAGTAAAGGAGAATGAAGAACACCAAAGACACAAGGAAAGTATTAGCCCAAGAGACAGAAAGGGCCACATAAACCAGAGACTTCATCAGCCTGAGACCAGAAGAACTAGATGATGCCCGGCTACCACCAATGACCTGACAGGGAACACAACAGAGAGTCCCTGAAGGAGCAGGGGAAAGGTGGGGTGCAGAACTCAAATTCTACTAAGAGGACCAGACTTAATGGTCTGACTGAGACTGGAGGAACCCCGGAAGGCATGGCCCCTGGCTTCTCTATCAGCCCAAAACTAAAACAATTTCCGAGGCCAACTCTTCAGACAGGGATTGGACTGGACATTGGGACCTAAAGTGATACTCATGAGGAGTGTGCCTCTTAGCTCAAGTAGATACAAGAGACTAAATGGACAGCTTCTGTCTGGAGGTGAGATGGGAAGGCAGAGAGGGTTAGGGGCTGGCTGAATGGACAAGGGGAATCAGGGGTGGGAAGGAGGACTGTGCTGTCACAGTAAAGGGAGAGCAATTAGGGTCACATAACAATGTATGTATAAATTTTTGTACGGGAGACTAACTTGAAATGTAAACTTCATTTAAACTACAACAGTAAAATAAAAATAAAAAAGATTATACAGCCTAGGAAAAACCCTATAGGGCAGTTCTGCTCTGACACATGGGATTGCTATGAGTGGGAATTGACAGAACCCAACAACAACAAGAGTGAGTGTACCCTAGGTGCCTCATTCATCTCCTGCTAATGCTGATCCCCTTCCAGAGCTTGAGTTCTTAACCCCACCGTTATCTTCATACCTGTCAATACTGAGCATTATTGTTCATTCATTTAACAATTACTTATTGAACACTTGCTGTTTGTGTTAAGTCCTAGGCTAGACTTTACACACACATTTGTTGCTAGTTGCCATCATTCAATTCTGACTCATGGTGACATGTGTGCAGAATAGAACTGCTCCATAGGGTTTTCAAGGCTGTGACCTTTTGGAAGCAGATTGCCAGTTCTGTCTTCTGCGGCACCTCTGGGTAGGTTCGAACCAGCAACCTTTTGGCTAGGGGTTGAGTGCTTAACTGTTGGCTCCACCCAGGAACTCCCACACACACACGTTATTTTTCTGTGCCATCAAGTCGATTCTGACTCATAGCTACCCCATATGATAGAGTAGAACCGCCCCAAAAAGTTTTCCAGGCTATAATATTTACGGGAGAAGATTGCCAGGTTTTTTTCTCCCATGGAGCAGTAGGTGGGTTCAAACTGCTGACCTTTCAGTTAGCAGTCGAGCACTTAACCATTGTGCCACCAGGGCTCATTACACACACAAATATAAAAAACCCATTGCCATTGAGTAATTCTGACTCATAGCAAACCTACAGGACAGAGTACAACTGCCCCATAGGGTTTCCAAGGCTGTGATCTTTATGGAAGCTGACTGCCACATCTTTTGACCGTGGAGTGACTGGTGGGTTTGAACCAGGGCTCCTTCACACACATATACATACACATAAATATATACATACACACACACACATAAAATATGGACACACAATCTCATCAAATACTCACAGCAGCCCTCGGAGAAAGATGTTATGATCCTCTTTTGCAGATGAGGAAACTGAGGCTCAGGGAGGTGAAGCCATTCACACAGGGCACTGAGAAAGGACGCATAAAGAAGTGGCTAAATGTGTGCTCTGGAGTCGTAGCAGACCTTGGCAAGTGACTTCACTGATCCTCGGTTTTCCCATCTGAAAAATGGGGGTTCTGATTCCATCAACCTCCTTGAATAATCCTCTGGAGGAAGATATGCCAGAAAACAGTACCTGGCTCACAGTAAGCTTCGTGTGAGTGTTGGCAAGTGTGCTAGTTTCCCAGGGCTGCTGTAACAAAAATACCACAAACTGGGTGGCTTAAAACAACGCAAATTTATTGTCTCACAGTTCTGGAGGAGAAGTCTGAAATCAGCTTGTCAGCTGTGTTGATTCCTTCTGAGGGCTCTGAGGGAGATTCTTCTCCAGGCATCTCCTAGCTTCTGGTGGTGGTTGGCAATCCTGACGTTCCTTGGCTTGTAGATACATCACTGTGATCTCTGCCTCTGTCTTCCCTCTGTGTCTCTTCTCTTTTCTAAGGATACAGCTGATAATTGATTAGGACCCACCCTACTCCAGTATGACCTCATGGTAACATCTTCAAAGACCCTATTTCCAAACAAGGTCACATTTCACAGTTACACATTAGGACTTCAGCATATCCTTTTTTTTTGGGAAGGGGGGAACAATTCAATCCATAACAGCAAATAAATTTCAAAGCAGAGACTTGAACCTCTAGCTCTTTAAGCCATCTGTTTTTCACTATACCAGGCTGCCTCAGTTTCTTGGTCAATAAAATGGGTGCACTGTCTCCATTCAGAACAAAACAAAATGAAAAAATCAGGACTCTGATAGTATATATAGGTCGCAAGGGAAAAAATTCCTTTTTGTCCCCTTTCCCCTGACCCCTGCTCTGGGACAAAGGAGGGGGAAGGGCAAAGAGGCCTAAAGAAGAGTCTTGCCTCCTGAGGTAACAGGAATTCCACTCCAGTCCAGCGGAGAAGGCAGCTTTGGAGGAGTTCTTGGCCCACGTGGAGTTCTGCACTTTGTTCCACTACCACGAAATCCTGGACCGGCTGCAGGTGAGGACGAGAGGCCCCTCCAGCCCTGTTGTGCTTGTTTTTTCTTTGTTTATTCAGCAGCTATTCACTGGGCACCTGCTTGGAGCCCGGCCCTGCCCTAAGCATCCTCAGAAGTGAGCAGGGCAGATGAAGCCATGCCCTCATGGAGCTGACATCCCAACTGGGAGACCAAACCCAAAACCAAACCCATTGCCATCAAGTTGATTCTGACTTATAGTGACCCTATAGGGCAGAGTAGAACTACCTCATAGGGTTTCCAAGGCTGTAATCTTTTTGTTTTGTTTTCTGATCATTAAATTTTATTTTTATTATGCTTTAAGTGAAAGTTTACACTTCAAGTTAATCTCTCATATAAAAATTTATACATACATTGTTATGTGACCCTAGTTGCTCTCCCTATACTGTGACAGCACACTCCTTTCCACCTCGGATTTCCCGTGTCCACTCAACCAGCTCCTGACCCTCTGCCTTCTCATCTTGCCTCTGGACAGGAGCTGCCCATTTAGTCTCATGTATCTACTTGCCAAGGCTGTAATCTTTATAGAAGCAGACTGCCACATCTTTCTTGCATGGAGCAGCTGGTGGATTGCAACTGCTGACCTTTCAGTTAGCAGCCTAGCGCTTAACCACCGTGCCACCAGAGCTCCTGTTGCAGAGACAAGGAAAAAATAAATATAAAATATGACGCCTGCTAGTAGTAAACGCTATGGAGAACAATAAAGCGAAGCCGAGGATAGAGAGGGATGAGACGGGAGCCTTATTTTGACAGGGTGGTCAGGGAAGGCCTCTCTGAGGAGGTGATATGTGAAGTAAGATGCAGTCTTGCTATATTCACAAGTCCTCTGCGAAGGACTGTTTGGAGCAGAGCACAGACCAGACACCTCTGATGCCATGATTAGCAGGCGTTTATTACTCACAGAATAAACAGGACAGGGATGAGTAGAACAGCGTACATCATCATCAGCCTAGGTTCCCCAAAGTTAGGCCCTGCTCCACAGGGTTAGGTCACATCCAAGCACGCCCCAGTTCACATCTTGGGAGGAGAACACTTAATTCCTCTCTCCTAGGATTAAATACTAATCGGACAGCATTGTCTATGTGCCAAACAGCATGTCCAGAGAATAGTTAGGGTAAGGGACAATAAAAGGGGGTAGTAAAAGGTTAAAGGTAGTAATAAAAGTGGAAGGCCCCCCGTAGGCAATGGATATCACTTATTGCCCCTGTTCAGGCTATTCTAGATTTACTGGCACCAGAGAACAGCCCTTCCTCCTTTACCCTACTAAGATAGTTTAGCAGAGTTCTGGGTTTCTTCAAAGGGCGGTCATCGCCCACTAGAGCACATATTTTACTTTGTTTCCATTAGCAGCTAGGGAGCTGGTAAGGGGGCGATTATAATATAGCACACCTGTGCATCCAGCATAAGCCCTGAAGGAGGTGAGGGAATGAACCTAATGGATATATAGGGAAGTATGTTCTAGGCAGAGGGAACAGCATGTGCAAAGGCCCTGAGGCAGGACTGTGCATACAGTGTTGGAGGAACAGGGAGGGGAACAGTGTGGCTGGAGGGGAGTAAGCTAGGGGGAGAGGGCAGGAGATGAGGGGAGAGGGCCCAAATTGTACAGGGCCTTGTGGGCCACAGTGAGGACTTTGCTTCAACTCTGAGGGAGGTGGGAACCAGGGGAGGGTTCTGAGTAGAGGAGGGATGTGAGCTGACTTAGGTGTTAACAGGATCCTTCTAGCTGCCATGTGGGGAACAGCCTATCAGAGGCAGGGGAAGCAGAGAGACCTGTTTAGGAGGCTACTATATTTTTTTAGGTGAGAAATAATGAAAACTCTGACAAGAGTTGTAGTAGTTGTTAGTTGCTGTCGAGTCGATTCTGATTCATGGCGACCCCATGTGTGCAGAGTAGAACTGCTCCATGGGGTTTTCAAGGCTGTGACCTTCCAGAAGCAGATCGCCAGGCCTGTCTTCAGAGCATCTCTGGGTGGGTTCAAACTGCCAACCTTTTGGCTGGTAGTTGAGGGATGACTAGTAGTACGGGGACTCCAGTAATAGCAATGGAAGTGGTGAAAAGTGGCCGGACACTGGTTATGGTTGGGAGTTGGAGGCGTTTGCAGATGTACTGGATGTGGGAAGGGGGCAGTGGGAGAAGGAGAGGAGTCAGGGGATGCCTCTGGGGGTCTGGGCCTGAGCTTCCAGAAGGGTGGAGTGGCCACTTACAGAGAAGTGGAAGACGGCATTGGGAGGGAGGGGGTAGACCTGTGGCGAAGACTGAGAGCTCAGTTTCGGGCGCAGGAATTTGAGCTACCTGGTGGTGCAGTGGTTAAGCACTTGGCTGCTAACAGAGGTCAGCAGTTTGAACCCACCAGCCGCTCTGTGGGAGAAAGATGTGGCAGTCTGCTTCTGTAAAGATTACAGCCTTGGAAACGTAGGGCAGTTCTGTTCTGTCCTATAGGGTCGCTATGGTCAAAATTGACTGAATAGGCGGTGGGTTTGGGTTTTCTTGGTTTATGAGTAAGTGAGCCTTTTGCACCTGAAGTCAGGTCACCACGAAGACTGAATTCAAGTCTCCCTTCTTTCAGCAAAGTCCCTGGGCGGCGCAAATGCTGTGCTTTCGGCTATAAACTGAAAGGTTGGCAGTTCGAACCCACCCAGCAGTGCCGTAGAAGAAAGGCCAGGCGATCTGCTTCTGTAAAATTTACAGCCCAGAAACCGCTGTGGAGCAGTTCTACTCTGTAACGCATGAGGTCACCATGAGTCGGAATTGACTGAATGGCAATGGGTTTGAGGTTTTTGTTTTTTGTTCTGTAGATGTTTGTGCAAGGCACCGTGCCCAGTGCTGGGGCTTCCCTGAGGTACAAAACCAGGCTGCACCCTGCCCTTAGGGGGGCTGAATTCACATAGTGGGGATGGCAGCGTCTCTAGTGCATGGTTAAGTTCAGATGTGCTGGCAGCAATGGACATAGCTCTGTGTGAGCTTATAACAAAGCTGACCTTGTTTTCTGTATTGGCTCTGCGTGAAAATTGGAAAAAGGCACCCCTTTCTCTAGCTCCACACTGTCCAATACAGTAGCCACTAGCCACATGTGGCTATTTAAATTAAAACAATAAAAATTAAATAAAATTAACAGTGCTGTTCCTACTAATGGACCACAACTACCAGAGCTTCCGCCAGACTGAGTCCAGTACAACTAGATGGTGCCCAGCTACCACCACCGACTGCTCTGACAGGGATCACAGTAGAGGGTCCTGGAACAGAGCTGGAGAAAAATGTAGAACAAAATTCTAACTCCCAAAAAAAGACCAGACTTACTGGACTGACAGAGACTGGAGAAAACCCAAGAGTATGGCCCCCAGACACCCTTTTAACTCAGTACTGAAGTCAGTCCTGAGGTTCATCCTTCAGTCAAAGATTAGACAGGCCCATACAACAAAACGAGACTAAATGGTCACACTAACCCAGGGACAAGGACGAGAAGGCAGGAGGAGACAGGAAAGCTGGTAACAGGGAGCCCAAGGTCAAGAAGGGGAGAACGTTGACATGTCATGGGGTTGGCAACCAATGTCACAAAACAGTATGTGTATTAATTGTTTAATGAGAAACTAATTTGCTCTGTAAACCTTCTAAAGTATAATGAGAAGAAAAAAAGAGAATAAATAAAAGTCTGTTCCTCATACACACTCACCACACTTCACATGATCAGTAGCCACATGTGGCCAGTGGCTCTCATATTGGACAGTGCAGATATAGAACATTTCCATCATCACAGGAAGTTCTATTGGGCAACATTACCCTAGACCCTTTATTTCTGTCTGAAAGGTGACTACACAGGCCTATGGCGTCTACAGTGTGGAGGCTGCCCCTTAGATGTGGCACCCTTGTGCAGTACACAACATGCCCAACCACACGGGGTGGCCCTGCTCAGCCTAGGGAGTATTGTTGTGCATGCTATAAGGCAACAGTGCAGAACAGGACTAGCCATGAAGCAGGAGCCCCTGCTTTGGTTTGCAGGGGCCCTGCAGCTGAGCAAATGTGAGGATATGAGCAGCAGAATAATTCCTCTGTCTTTCTTATGATGCACCAAAACTCTGTCCAAAGGGCTCGAAGTACCCTTTTCTGTGCCCCAGGTTAACCTGCTTGTTGTTAGCTGCGGTAGAGTTGGCCCCCGACTCCTGGCGACCCCACGCACAACCGAACAAAACGCTGCCTGGTCCTGCGCGGTCCGCATGATAGATTGTGGATTGGACTGTTGTGATCCATAGGGTTTTCAGTGGCTGATTTTCGGAAGTCGCTTGCCAGGCCTTTCTTCTTAGTCTATCTTAGTCTGGAAGCTCCACTGAAACCGGTTCAGCATTGTAACAGCACGCAAGCCTCCCGTGACAGGTGGTTGGTGGAATCGAAGCTGGGTCTCCTGCATGGGAGGCAAGAATTCCGCCACTGAACCTCCACTGCCATCCAGCCTAAGGGGGAGAGGAAGGTTTTTCGTGAGTGGTAACAGAGCAGTAATATGATGAGGAGTAGGGGTTCAATAGTGGGAAGTGAGGGAGAGAAGAAGGGGGCGGGGAGAGCCTCCCTGACAGAGGGAACAGCAAGTGTAAAGTCCTTGTGGCTGGAGGAACTAAAGCCAGTGTGGCTGGCATGGAGTGACTGAGTGGGATTTATGGTGTCAGGTCCTGTGGGACTTTGAAGGCCGCTGTATGGAGTGTGGTCCTAGTTTCCGAAGGCAGTAGGAGCCTGGGAAGTGTTTTAGCAGGAGATTGGCTTGGCTGGATGTGTAATTCCAGCTCTGCTACTTCCTGGCTGTGTGACCTTGGGTTGTTACTTAACCTCTCTGTGCCTCAGTTTCCACATCTTTAAATGGAGGCTACCAATAATACCATTTTTATGTAGCACATAGTAAGCACCACCTGTGTGCTGTTATCATTTATTATATTGTTGTTGCTATTGTTTGATGAGATTGCCCTGGCTGCTATGGAGAGAACAAGTTGATAGGGGGTCAAAGGGACTTGGGGAGGCCATGGAGAAGGCGATGGTGGCGTTGACCTGGGTAGGGCTGGTGCGGAGGAGTGAAGTGGTGATCTGTCTTAGAGGTGGACTCGATGGGATTTATTGTGCAAGGGAGGCCCCTGGGTGGCACAGTTTGCTCTCAACTAATAACCTAAAGGTTGGCGGTTTGAATCCACACAGCAGTGCCATGAAAGAAAGATCTGGCAACCTGCTTCTGTAAAGATTACAGCCTTGGAAACCCTATGGAGCAGTTCTACTCTGTAACACACAGGGTCACCATCAGTCAAAACCAACTTGAAGGCAATGGATTTGTTTTTTGTTTTTTTATTGTGTGAGGGAGGGAGCAGCTGCGCCACACATACCACCCCAGTTTCTGGCTCGAGGCCCCCAGTGGGTGCAAAGTTCCCAGAAGCGAAATCTGGCTGGAAGCAGACATTTGATGGATGCACATGTCTCCTTCCTCTGGCTCTGAGATTCTCTCACTCCCAAACTGCAGCTCAGCCGCGGAATGGAATTTCTCAAGGTCACTCTGTGAGTCTGAGAACATAACCCAAGGGAACTACTCCATCCGTAGGCCTGTGCTGAAGGACTCGGGCACAGGCCTTAGCTTTGGCAAGCGTCCTGTCCTCAGCCAGCTGCACGCACCAGCCCTGGGAGCCAGTTCAGGCGAGGCATGGCTTGGCCTGGCTCTCTGCTGTGCTTCCTGTCTGCTTGCTCATTGCTTCTGTTCCCTCCTCTCCCAGAGCCCCCCCCATGCTTTCCCACCTCCAAACTTTTGCCCAGGCCATTCCTCCCACTAGGAATATTTTCCTGCAATGAATTAGCCAAACCTCACAGTTAAGGGCACAGTCCTTCACAAGGTCGCCCTCATTTTGGACACCATCCACAAGCTCAGGGTCCCCAGATCAGCCTGACTTCAGATCAGCTGGTTACCAATTGGGAATTCCTACTACCCCCTCAAAGAAGCGCTGGTGGCGCAACTGTTAAGTGCTTGGCTGCTAACCAAAAGGTCAGTGGTTTGAAACCCGCCAGCCACTCCGTGGGAGAAAAGACCTGGCAATCTACTCCCATAAAGATTAATCTGTTGCTGTTGAGTTGATTTTGACTCATAGTGACCCTACAGGACGGAGTAGAACTGTCCCATAGGGCTTCCAAGGCTGTAATCTTTTTTTTTCTTTTTTTTTTAAATTGTGCTTTAGGTGAAAGTTTATACAGCCGATTAGTTTATCATTAAACAATTAATACACATATTGTTTTGTGATATTGGTTGCCAACCCTGAGATGTGTCAACACTCTCCGCTTCTCGACCTTGGCTTCCCCAGTTCTATTCGTCCAGCTTTCCTGTCCCCTCCTGCCTTCTTGTCCTTGCCCCTGGGTTGCGTGTCCATTTAGTGTCATATACGTGGTTGAACTACATGTGTTATTGTTTGTTCTATGGGCCTGTCTAATCTTTGGCTGAAGGGTGAACCTCAGGAGTGACTTCGAGTTAAAAGGGTGTGCGGGGGCTATGCTCTTGGGTTTTCTCCAGTCTCTGTCAGATCAGTAAGTCTGGTCTTTTTGTGTATGTGTGAGTTAGAATTTTGTTTTACATTTTTCTCTAGCTCTGTCTGGGAACTTCTGTTTTGATCCCTGTCAGAGCAGTTGGTGGTGGTAGCCGGGCACCATCTAGTTGTGCTGGACTCATTCTGGTGGAAGCTGTGGTAGTTGTGGTCCCTTACTCCTTTGGACTAATATTTTCCTTGTGTCTTTGGTTTTCTTCATTATCCTTTGCTCCAGACTGAATGGGACAAATAGGTGTGTCTTAGATGGCCACTCACAAGCTTTTAAGACCCCAGATGCTACTCACCAAAGTAGGATGTAGAACATTTTCTTTATAAACTATGTTATGCCAGCTGAGCTAGATGTTCCCCTAGACCATGGCCCCCAGCCCTCAGCCCAGTAATTTGGTCCCTCAGGGAGTTTGGATGTGTCTGTGAATCTTCTGTGCCAAGGCTGTAATCTTTACGGAAGCAGATTGCCACATCCTTCTACCTCAGAGTGGCTAGTTGTCAAGCCGACTACTTAACCACTGTGCACCAGGTTCCTTCCCCTAAAGATTACAGCCTTGGAAACCCTATGTAGCAGTTCTGCTTTGTCACATGGGGTCGCTATGAGTCAGGATCCACTCGATGGCACACAACAACTACCCCCTCAGGTTTGGTAATTTGCTAGAATGACTCACAGAACTCAGCAAAGTGCTCTACTTAAAATTACAGTTTCATTACAGCAAAAGGGTACAAGTCAGAACCAGCCAAACAGAGAGATGCATATGGGAGGTCTGGGAGGGTCCCAAAGGTGAAGCTTCTGTTGCCCTCTCCCTGTGGCGTCAGGATGTGTCACCCTCCAGCACATTAGTGTGTGACAAGATGCAGAACATTGCCAACCAGGGAGACTCACTCGAGCTTTGGTGGCCAGAGTTTTTTATTGGGGTTTTATTATGTAGGCATGATTGATGGAATCATTGGCCATGGGACTGAACTCAACCTCCAGCCCTGCAGCCCTCCTTTCCTCCCCAGGAACTAGGGCTGATACCACTTATATCACAGCCCCAACCCTCTAATCACATGGTTGGTCTTTCCAGCGTGGCCAGCCCCCATCCCACATCATCTCATTAGCATAAACTATGAAGGGCTTACCATGAGTCGCCTCCTTAGCATAAGCTATCAGGTGTGGCCCAGGGGCCTACTGTGAATAACAAAGACATCACCCTCATTCTTGAAACTCCCAGAATTTAGAGGTTATCTCCCAGGAACCAAGGACAAAGGCCAGCCACATTCTTTATTACACACCTCCCCTCTTCCCTTCTACTAATTCAAAATGGCACCTAGCCTGAAAAAGTTGCCCTTTAAGGCTACCCCTCCTGAGAAACACACAGAAGGTTGGGTTTATAGGCTTATGTCTTGGAGGGTTGATTACCTTGTAAGGCTTGGCTGTATAGTCTAGGGCAAGTCATATGTCACCCTGAGCCTCAATCTTTCCATGAGTGAAATGGGCTAGGCAACTGGAAGCTCAAGCTTTCTTTGTTCATTCAACAATTACAGCCAAGAAAACCATATGGAGCAGTTCTACTTTGTAACACATGGGGTGGCCTTGAGTTGGAATCAACTCCACAGCAATGGGTTGGGTTTGTTTTGTTTTTTTGGGGTAGGGCATAAGATGAGGTGGGCAAGGCAGAGGCTAGTTCTTGGGGAACCTCGAATGTCATGGAAAGATTTTATTCCAAATGCAATGGGAAGCTGTTGGAGGGGTGGGAGTGGGGTTGAGTATCTGTTTATGATTTACCTAAGATCTTTCTGAAGGCTGTGTAGAGAATGGTTTGGAAGTGGTGGGAGTGGAAGCAGAGAGAACAGAGCCCCATGCAAGTTTTAGGTGAGTGATGAAGGTGGCTTGTTGTCTTAGTTATCTAGTGCTGCTATAACAGAAATACAAGTGGGTGGCTTTAACAAACAGAAATTTATTTTCTCACAGTTTGGGACGCTAGAAGTCTAAAAATCAGGGTGCCGGCTCTAGGGAAAGGCTTTCTTTCTCTGCTGGCTCTGGGGAAAGGTCCTTCCTCGTCTCTTCTGCTTCTATTTCTTGGCTCTTTTGTGATCTTCATGTGGCAGGGCATCTATCTTCCCCCAACTGTGTTTGCTTAATCTGTTCCTTTTATATCTCAAAAGAGATTGACTCAAGACACACTGTACACTAATACTGCCTCATTAATATAACAGGGAAAACCCATTCCCAAATGGGATTGCAACCACAGGTATAACCAGTCTAAATCCTTTGCCATGGAGTGATTCTAACTCATAGTGACCCTGTAGGACAGAGTAGAACTGCTCCATAAGGTTTCCAAGGCTGTAATCTTTATAGTAGCAGACTGCCACATCTTTCTCCATGGAGTGACTGGTGGGTTTGAACTGCAGATCTTTCAGTTAGCAGCCTAATGCTCGGCCACTTTGCCACCAGGGATCCTTAACCACAGGTATAGGGGTTAGGATTTGCAATACGTATTTTTAGGGGACACAATTCAATCCATAACATTTGGACTAGAAGGTAGCAGTAGAGATGGAGGGCAAGATGGATTCAGGGGAGATTCAGAGATAGATGTGGGCTTGCTGGAGGATTGGGTGTGGTAATGGTGATAACAAAGGAGTCAAGTGTTGTAGAGAAAAACTTGAATGCTGTTTCAAGTTAAAACAGAGAGGTTTATAAAGATTTAAAACAATTGCAATTGGGGAACCACCTAGTCTGGGGCAGATTCATTATACAAGTATTCTTATGCGGTAAAAAGAGGAACAAAACCACAGGGAGGGCAGTTATAGGAAAATCAATGAATATTATAATAATCACACTCCTTATTGATTGCTGGTTATTAATAGCACAGTTAGTGATTACAGATAGTTTCACAGGATGCATAGACCATGGTCACAAGATGCTTACATGTATTTTCTTTGTCTATCTTGCAAAAATACCTTGTTGGCAACAGCACCCAGACAGTACTCTTCCTGAATAGGTGTATTCTGAAGGGTGCAGGTGGTCACTTGATTAAGACCCTTCAGGGCATATGGTTTCAAATCCTGGTTTTGACCACAGAGGAAAAACCTGTTCTTCTCAAAAACATAGCTGTTAGTCTAGAAATCCAGATTAAAATTAGAGAGAATGGTCAGCATATTATGCCTCTGTCTTACTGACTGCACTGAAAGTTATCTTTTCCTGAGACACAAAGATGCCTCCAAGGTTTCTGATCAGAGCATCTGAACAGATAGTGGGGCCATTTCCTGGGAGAAGGAGACTGAGAAAACGAAGCATTCTCTTTGGTCCATCTTTGATATAAGATGCCATCACCCATCCAACTGGAGATGTCAAGTAGACAATTGAATAGAAGAGTCTGAAGCTCACATAATGCATAGGGCACACTGAGCTTGAAGTGTGCAAAATCAGAAACAGCCTTGTTGTTGTGTGTCATGGAGTCGATTCCAACTTATAGTGACCCTATAAAGTAGAACTGCCCCATAAGGTTTCCTAGGCTGTAATCTTTATGGAAGCACATCACCGGGTCTTTCTTTCCAGGAGGGCTGGGTGGCTTCAAACTGCCAACCTTTTGGTTAGCAGCTGAGTGCTTAACCACTGCACCACCGGGGCTGTGTGTCCTATAGTCGGGGATTGCCTTATTTAACCGATCCCTTATGGTTGGCTTATAGTTAGCTTACTTTTGAAAACCTCTGGAGACAGTACTGGTGATGGTTGAACAACATGATGAAATATTTAATGTCATTGAACTGCACACGTGAAGATTGTTGAAATGGCAAATGTTTTGTTACCTATATATTTACCACAATTAAAAAAAAATAAAAGAGTCTGGAGCTCAGAAGAAGAGCTAGGGATGGTTGATTGGGGGGAGGAGTAGGTTTGGGAGGGGAAACGTCGAATTGTTGTTTTGTTGGAAGGTTAGGGATGGGGGTAGGGGATGTGATCTGTGGACTAGACATGTGTTAGGTTTGAGATGACGATAACATCCCAAAAGAAGTGTCAAGTAGGGAATTTTTATCAGTTAGTACAAAGGCTTAGCTGCTGTAACAAACAAATCTCACAACACCATGGTTTAAAGGAGGGGCACATTTATTTCTCTCCCACTGTGGTAAAGGCTGGGCAGGGTGGCTAGGCGGCTCTGTTCCACGTGAGATTATTCTGGGACTCAGGTGCCTTTCATCTTGTTACCCCGCTGTCCCGTAGGGCATTGTCTTCATCTCTGCACGATCAAAACTGGGTCGGGCAAGACAGTGTGCTAGGCTGGCCAAACAAGAAAAGTGCAGAAATCCAGAGGAGCAAGTCCTATGGAAGTGATGGGAAGGAGAAACCTTAGTCTCCGGGCCACACCCAGCCCCAAGGGAAGCTGGGAAATGTAGTCTCTGGACAGCCCGCATCCACTTTCACTTCTGTCTGTGGGAGAAATTATGTTACGCTGAGCCTCAGTCTTTCCATGAGTGAAAAGGCTACGTAACTGAGAGCTCAAACTTTCTTCATTCATTCAACAATTTTTTTTTTTTGGGGGGGGGAGGCTGTATATAAGATGAGGTCAGCAAGGCAGAGATCAGTTCACGGGGGACCTAGAAGGTTGTGGAAAGAGTCTGGATTTTATTCCAAACGCAGCAGGAAGCCGCTGGAGTGTTGATATTGGTGGACAATAGCAGCCTGCTCCAGAGTTGGATATTAGGTCTGGAACTTGGATGAGAGGGCCGAGCTGGAGGTGTGAGTTGGGTGGTTTTCTACACAAAGATGGTGTTTAAACGCATGGGAATGGTGAGTCGCCTTAGCGCGAGCTTAAAGAGAGAGTAGAAAAGGTTTACGATCAAGCCCTGGGAACTCAATCATTTAAAGGACAGGGACGGGAACATCCTCAAGTCTCCCCACAATCCCTCCTGCTATGACTACGCGCATTGTCTCTCTCTCTCATCCTCCCCTCAGGCTTTGTATGACCCCATCAACCCTGACAGGGAGACCCTCCACCAGCCTTCGCTGACGGATACCCAGCGTCTGTCCAACGAGCAGGAAGTGCTTGAGGCTCTGGAGCCCCTGCTGATACAGGCCAACTTCTCCCCGCTCTCCGAGGACACCCTGGCCTACGCTCTGGTGGTTCACCACCCTCAGGACGAGGTCCAGGTACCAGGACCCAAATTCCCAGCAGGCCTTGGGGTAGGGGTGGGGCGTCTCAGAAGCAGGGGCTGCTGGGAGTTGTAGTCTTGACCTCAGGGCACTAGTCCATGTGGCGCCTCTAGTGAACCAGAAAAAGGCGCCCCATTCTGAGATTACTCCACTTCCATGTGTTGGAAAAGTATCATAAGATACGGAGTTTCTTAGGACTAGAAACGTTACTGTCGTCAGCCAGATAATTATAATAATAAATAATACAAAATGCCCATCCTTGAAGTTATCACTGTTCTTATAAAAATACTAAAATACTTCAAAGTTCCACATTTTACTGATCTTAAGATGCATCTTCTCTAAAGTCATATTTGCTCATCTCTGAAATGGGGACGTGACTTATAAGCAATGGTGTGACATGGTTTAATTGGCGACATATTTTGTTTTTTACGAGTTCATAAAATAATATCTGTCTTAGTTATCTAGTGCTGCTATAACAGAAATACCACAAATGGGTGGCTTTAACAGACAGAAATTTATTTTCTCACAGTTTAGGAGGCTGGAGTCCAAATTCAGGGTGCAAGCTATAGGGGAAGGCTTTCTCTCTGTGGACTCTGGAGGAAGGTCCTTTTCTCTTCAGCTTGTTTCCTGATTCCATGGAGATCTCCATGTGGCTTGGCATCAATCTTCCCGCATCTCTGCTTGCTAGCTTGCTTGTTTAATCTCTTTTATATCTCAAAAGAGATTGACTCATGACCAAACCAAAAAAACCAAACCTGTTGCCATTCAGTCAATTCTGTCTCATAGCGACCCTTTAGCATACAGTAGAACTGTCCCATAGAGTTTCCAGGGATTGGCTGGTGGATTCAAACTGCCAGCTTTTTCGTTAGCACCTGAGCTCTTAACCATTGTGCCACCAGGGCTCCTGACTCAAGACACCCTACACTAACCCTGCCTTATAACATAACAAAGACAACCCACTCTCAAATGGAATTATAATCACAGGAATAACCAAAAAAACCAAACCCATTGTTGTTGAGTCGATTCTGACTCATAGCGACCCTATAAGATAGAGTAGAACTGCTCGATAGGGTTTCCAAGAAGCAGCTGGTGGATTCGAACTGCTGACCTCTTGGTTAGTAGCCAAACGCTTAACCACTGCGCCACCGGAGCTCTACCACAGGCATAGAGGCTAAGGTTTTACAGCAAATATTTTTGGGGGACACAATACCCATTGCCATGGAGTTGATTCCGACTCATAGAGACCCTATAGGACAGAGTAGAACTGCCCCATAGAGTTTCTAAGGCTGTAATCTTTATGGAAGCAGACTGCCATATGTTTTTCCCTCAGAGTGCCCGATGGATTCCAATACAGACCTTTCAATTGGTAGCTAACTGCTTAACCACTGTGCAACCGGGGCTCGTTTCATAAAATAATAGGGTATCTTAAAATCAGTGGCATCTTTATGTTGAGTAAATAAGTCAGACACAAAAGGACAAATATTGTATGATCCCACTCATGAAATTTCTACAATAGGCAAATTCATAGAGACAGAAAGTAGATTAGACATTACCAGAGGCTGTGGGGGGGGGGGGGGAGGTGGGCGGTGGGAAGGGGAATGAGGAGCTATTGCTTAATGGGTAGAGTTTCTGTTTGGGGTGATAAAAATTTTGGAAATGAATAGTGGTGATGGTTGCACAACATGGTGAATTAATGTCACTGAATTGGCCATGTAAAAATAGCTGAAATGGCAGATGTTTTGTTATATATATTTTACCACAATAAAGTTAAAAAAAGAAGTTACAAAAAAATTCAGTGGTATCTTAGAAATATAGTAATTAAGGTGACTTGGTGCTGTGAGTGGCACTGTCTTAGATGGTGTGTTCTTGTGCAGTATACAACATGAAAAACCATACATGGCTGCCCTGCCTAAACATTGCATGCTGATAAGCCTGGGGAAAGGAGGAAGTCATTGGAGGGAGGGTCAGCTCATTCCAGCATCCTGTCCTCACATCCCAGCCCATGTTCAGCTGCTTTGCCTCCTTCATCCCCCTTGGCAGGTGACAATAAATTTGGATCAGTACGTCTACATGCATTTCTGGGCCCTGGGCCAGCGAGTCGGGCAGATGCCCCAGAAGTCCAGTGTGGGCTCCAAGCGTGGCTTCTTCACCAGGTCACCCCCCGCAGAGAGGTGAGGTGGCTCTTGTTCCTCGGTTGTGTTGAAAAGGAGCAAGTTTAGAGTCAAAAGGGGATAGACAGGTCAGTGTTTGGGAGTGGGCGTCTGGGGCCCTGGTGGGAAGTTGAGAAAGGGAGGAGGTGAATCATGAAAATGCTGCCTTTTCTTCCCAAGGGAAAGAGAACTACTATTCCTTGGGGAAGAGAAAGAGTAAGTACTGTTCTCCCATTTTCCAGATGAGGAAAACTGAGGCTCAGAGAGGGAAGGCCATATTCTGCAGAAATGGTGCAGCCAGGCCTCCGATGAACAGCTGGCTTTTGACTGAGGATACTCAAGTACAGGCTAGGGTTATCAGGTCTTTTCTCCCGTGATGCTGCTGGGTGGGTTTGAACCAGGACTTGGAACATTTGCATTTCTAACAAGTTCCCAGATGATGCTAATGCTGCTGGTTAGGGACTAATTCTGAGAACCACCAGTAGAGCAGTGGTTCTCAGAATTTATCATACATAAGAATCACCTGGAAATCTTGTTCAACTGTAGTTGATTCAGTATATCTGAAGTGGAGATGCAAATTCTCAGCAGGGATTCTAACTGGGACAAACCGGTTCGAAGCCTTGGTTTGAACCACCAACACTTCCACTAGCAGTGGAGCACTTAACTGTTGTTGCCACCAAGGCTCCTTTACTTAATAATAGTGGGAAAAAAATATCAGAACTAAGCTAAGAATTAAGGCAAGCCAGATCCTTTTATAGTCAACCAGTGGGCCTGTAAATTACCCAACCCTTCTGGAAATGAGTTTATCAAAATGTTGTTGTTAGTTGCCATTGAGTTGACTCCAATTCATGGTAACTCCATGTGTGCAGAATAGAACTGTGCGCCAAAGAGTTTTCAAGGCTGTTACCTTTCGGAAGCAGATCACGAGACCTGTCTTCCAAGATGCCTCTGAGTCAGTTCGAACCACTGACCTTTCGATTAGTAGTCAAGCACTTAACCATTTGTGCCACCCAAAACCTGTTACTGTCAAGTCGATTCTGACTCATAGCACCCATATAGGACAGAGTAGAACTGCCCATAGGATTTCCAAGGCTATAATTTTTACCTAAGCAGACTGTGACCTCTTTCTCCCGTGGAGCAGCCGGTGGGTTCAAAACGCAGACCTTTTGGTTAGCCGCTGAGTGCTTAACCACTGAGCAACCAGGGCTCCTTTTTGTTAGGTGCCATCAAGTCAGTTATGACTATAGGAACCTACATACAACAGAAAAACACTGCCCAGTCCTGTGCCATCCTCACAATCATTGCAATGTTTGAGCCCATTATTGCAGCCACTGTGTCAATCCATCTTGTCAAGGGTCTTCCTCTTTTTCTCTGACCCTCTGCTTTACCAAGGATAATATCCTTGTCCAGAGACTGGTCCCTCCTGATAAAATGTCCAAAGTACGTAAGATGAAGTCTTGCCATCCTTGCTTCCATGGAGCACTGGCTGTATTTCTTCCAAAACAGCCTTGTTTGTTCTTCTGTCAGTCCATGGTATAGTCAGTATTCTTCACCACCAACACCATAATTCAAAGGCATCAATTCTTCTTCAGTCTTCCTTATTCACTGTCCAGCTTTTGCATGCATATGAGGCGACTGAAAATATCATGGTTTGAGTGAGGCACACCTTAGTCCTCAAAGTGACATCTTTGCTTTTTAACACTTGAAAGAGGTCAGATTTGCTCAATGCAATACATCATTTGATTTCTTGACTGCCGCTTCCATGGTGTTCACTGTGGATCCAAGTAGAATGAAATCCTTAACAATGTCAGTCTTTTCTCCATTTATCATGATGTTGTTTATTGGTCTAGTTGTGAAGATTTTTGTTTTATGTTGGTGTGTAATCCATACTGAAGGTTGTAGTCTTTGATCTTCATCAGTAAGTGCTTCAAGTCCTCTTCTCTTTCAGCAAACAAGGTTGTGCTATCTGCATGTCTCAGGTTGTTAATGTGTCTTCCACCAATCCTGATGCCACACTCTTCTTCATATAGTCCAGATTCTCAGATTATTTGCTCAGCATACAGATTTAATAAGTATGATGAAAGAATACACCCTGACGCACACCTTTCCTGATTTTAAACCACGCAGTATCCCCTTGTTCTGTTCAAACAACTGCCTCTTGGTCTATGTACAGGTTCTGCATGAGCACAATTAAGTGTTCTGGAATTCCCATTCTTCTCAATGTTATCCATAATTTGTTATGATCCACACATTCGAATGTCTTTGCATAGTCAATAAAACACAGGTAAACATCTTTCTGGTACTCTGGTTTTAGCCAAGATCCATCTGACATCAACAGTGATATCCTTCGTTCCATGTCCTCTTCTGAATCCCGCTTGAATTTCTAGTAGTTCCCTGTTGATATACTGCTGCAGCGTTTTTGAATGATCTTCAGCAAAATTTTACTTGTATGTGATATTAATAACATTGTTCAATAATTTCCAGAATCTGTTGGGTCACCTTTCTTTGGAATGGGTACAAATATGGATCTCTTCCAGTCAGTTGTCAGGTAGCTGTCTTCCAAATTTCTTGGCATAGACTAGTGAGGAACTCCAGCACTGCTTTCGTTTGTTGAAACATCTCTGTTGGCATTCTGTCAATTCCTGGAGCCTTGTTTTTCAACAATGTGCAGCTTGGACTTTTTCCTTCAGTATTGTTGGTTCTTGATCACATGCTACCTCCTGAAATGTCTGAATGTTGACCAATTCTTTTTGGTACAGTGACTCTGTGTATTCCTTCCATCTTCTTTTGATGCTTCCTGTGTTGTTCAATATTTCCCCTTCAAAATTGCAACTAGAGGCTTGAATTATTTCTTCAGTTATTTCAACTTGAGAAATGCCGAGTGTGTTCTTCTCTTTTGGTTTCCTAACTCCAGGTCTTTGTGCATTTCATTATAATACTTTACTTTGTCTTCTCGGCTGCCCTTTGAAATGTTCTGTTCAGCTCTTTTACTTCATCAGTTCTTCCATTCGCTGTAGCTACTCTACATTCAACAGCAAGTTTTAGAATCTCTTCTGACACCCATTTTGGTCTTTTCTTTCTTTCCTGTCTTTTTAATGGCCTTTTGCTTTTTTCATGTATGATGTCCTTGATGTTATCACACAACTTGTCTGGTCTTTGGTCATTAGCATTCATTGTGTCAAATCTATTCTTGAGATGGTCTCCAAAGTCAGGTGGGATATATTCAAGGTCATATTTTGGCTCTTGTAGACTTGTTTTAATTTTCTTCAGCTTTGACTTGCATATGAGCAATTGATGGTCTGTTCTGTAGTTCACCGCTGGCTTTGGGGACTCCTTTATCAAATATAGTCAGGAATAAAAAAACAAACAAACAAACAAACAAAAATTCATACCTCTTGAACCAGTAATTCCACTTTTAGGACTCTATTCAAAAGAAATACTTATACTCGCAGACTGTGTACTTAACACTCTGTCTCCTACGCTGGACTATATGTTCCACAGAGACAACGAATGACTCCTATCTTCTATTATCTCTAGAGCATAATAGTAGTCCCTAGCCCTAGTAGGCACGCTGCAAATATATGTGAATTTGAAGTTGAAGATTAAACAACAGAATTTTATTCTGTTCTCAGTTATCATATGTGCAAAGTCAGAACCAACCTTTTGTTGTTGTTACGGGCCATCAAGTCGGTTCTGACTCATAGCGACCCTATGTACAACAGAACGAAACACTGCTCTGTCCTGCGCCATCCTCACAATCGTTGTTATGCTTCAGTCCATCCTTGAAGGCCACCGTGTCAATCCATCTCACTGAATGTCTTCCTGTTTTTCACTGACCCTCTACTTTACCAAGCATGATGTCTGTCTTAGTTATCTAGTGCTGCTATAACAGAAATACCACAACTGGATGGCTTTAACAAAGAGAAATTTGTTCTCTCACAGTTTGGGAGGCTAGAAGCCCAAATTCACAGTGCCAGCTCCAGGGGAAGGCTTTCTCTCTCTGTGGGCTCTGAGGGAACGGTCCTTGTCATCAAACTTCCCCTGTCCTAGGAGTTTCTCAGCACAAGGACCTTGGGTCCAAAGGACACACTCCCCTCCTGGTTCTGCATTCTTGGTAGTAGGAGGTCCCAATATCTCTCTGCTGGCTTCTCTCTTTTATATCTTGAAAGGGATTGATTTAAGACACAACCTAATCTTGTAGATTGAGTCCTGCCTCATTAACATAACTGCTGCTAATCCCACTTCATTAACATCATAGAGGTAGGATTTACAACACAGGAAAATCACATCAGATGACAAGAAGGTGGACAATGATACAATCCTGGGATTCATGGACTAGCCAAGTTGACACACATTTTAGGGGGACATAATTCAATCCATGACATTCTACTCTTTGGCCCCCCAAAATTCATGTCCTTGTCACATGTAAAACATATTCATCCCATCATATCATAACAAAAGTCTTTAATCAACTCCAAGTCTAAAATCTCATCTTCTGCAAAATTCCTCTTCGTCTGTGAAATCTAGAATACAAGATATCTGCTTCCAAAGTACAATGGTGGAACAGGCACAAGCTAGACATTTCCATTACAAGTGGGAGAAATTGGAGGGCAAGCAGGGATAAGTGGCACCAAGTAATTCAGCAGAACACATTACATTAGCCCTGATGACTTGAAAATAATCCTCTGTTCCCTGAGACCATTTAGGCAATGGCCCTGCCCTCTAGACTCTTGGTGTTGGCCACACTCTCTGGATTCTGGGTGGAGGCCCTTCGGCTCTGGGCTTCAGCTCTGCCTTCCAGGCCCACTGGAATGGCAACTCTGCTCCCTTGGCTTTGGGCAGCCCCATTCTCCTAGTCCATCTGAGTGGCTACTCCACCCTTTGAGACCTCAGGGGTTGTGGCCATATCCTTTGAGACTGAGGCAGCTCTGCTTCCTGTACTCCTTGTCTCTTCAGCTTCTGCTTCCTAGTTCTTTGGCCTCTTGGCTGCTTGAGTGTTGCTACCCGTGTCTGCCTTGCTGGGGCAAGTGTTTCAAAGCCCTATAGCTCCACTGATAAGTGCCTGGAGGCACCCCACACCAGTAAACTACAGCTGGAACGTCTTGCTCCATGCGTCAGCTCCATCATTGTCTCGCGCTCGTCTCCAGTGTAACAGCTCTCCTCACTTCCTTCTGAGTCCTCACCAGAATTGTCTTTGACATCCATAATTCCACCAACAGGCACTTTAAAACTCTTCTGGCCTCTATCCATTCACAGTTTCACAACTGCTTCCACCCCACTGTTCTGGTACCAAATTCTGTCTTAGGCTGGGTTCTCTAGAGAAGCAAAACCAGTAAAGAGTATAAATACATATATAGAAATTTATATCAAGGAAGTGGCTGTCATGGTTATAGAGGCTGGAACATCCCAAGTCCATGGGTCAGGATAGAGGCTTCTCTTGATTCACGTAGCCACAGGAGCTGGTGAACCCAAGATTGGCAGGTCAGAGAGCAGGGCTCTTGCTTACAGGCTGCAAAGATCAATGAATCCCCAGATCAGCAGGCAAGACCACAAGTAAGCTGCTAGCTCAAGTCCCTAGAACCAGAGGTCAGCTGCAGGACCCAGTGCGAGCAAAAAGCCCCCAACCCTTGACAGAACGTCTGCTTATATTCAATGCAGGCCACAAGCCCAAGGAAGTTCCCTATCAACTGATTGGCTACTCACAGCAGATCCCATCATGGGGGTATCACATATCAAATCTCAACAGGGAAGTGATCACGTTACATGACTGCCAAAACACTGAGAATCATGGCACAGCCAAGTTGACACACAATCTTAACCATCACAGTGTCCTTCTCCAGGGACTGGTCCCTCCTGATAACATGTCCAAAGTAAGTGAGATGAAGTCTCACCATCCTTGCTTCTAAAGAGCATTCTGGCTATACTTCTTTCAAGACAGATTTGTTCATTCTTTTGGCTGTCCATGGTATATTCAATATTCTTCGCCAACACCATCATACAAAGGCATCAATTCTTTGGTCTTCCTTATTCGTTGTCCTGCTTTCGCATGCATATGAGGTGATTGAAAACACCATGGCTTGATCAGGCACACCTTAGTCCTTAAAGTGACAGCTTTGCTTTTTAATACTTTGAAGAGATCTTTTGCAGCAGATTTGCACAATGCAATGGGTCATTTGATTTCCTGATTGCTACTTCCATGGGTGTTGATTGTGGATCCAAGTATAATGAAACCCTTGACAACTTCAATCTTCGTTTATCATAATGTTGCTTATTGGTCCAGTTGTGAGAATTTTTGTTTTCTTTATGTTGAGGTGTAATCCATACTGAAGGCTGTAGTCTTTGATCTTCAACAGTAAGTGCTTTAAGTCCTCTTCGCTTTCAGCAAGCAAGGTTGTGTCATCTGCATAATGCAAGTTGTTAATGAGTCTTCCTCCAATCCTAATGCCCTGTTCTTGTTCATAACCAACCTATGTGTCCAATAATCAGGGATTGCATTATGTAATCGATCCCCTGTGATTGGACACTTAACTTAGTTCTAATTTTTTTTCCCACCATTATTGAGTAAAGGGGTCCTGGTGGTGCAATGGTTAAGTGCTTGGCTGCTAACCAAAAGGTTGTGGTTCAAACCCACCCAGCTGCTCCACCAGAGAAAAACCTGGCAATCTGCTTCCATAAAGACCGTTGTTTGTTAGGTGCCATTGAACTGGTTCTGACTCATAGCGACTCTATGTACAACAGAATGAAACACTGCCTGGTACTGCGCCATCCTCACAATCATTGCAATGTTTCAGCCTGTAGTTGCAGCCACTGTGTCAATCCATCTTGTTGAGGGTCTTCCTCTTTTACACTGACCCTCTACTTTACCAAGCATGATGTCCTTCTCCATGCACTCACTGGTCTTTCCTGATAACATGTCCAAAGTGTGAGATGTAGTCTCGCCATCCTTGCTTCTAAGGAGCACCCTGGCTGTACTTCCTGCCAGATAGATTCGTTCATTCTTCTGGCAATCCATGGTATGAGGCAGTTCTACTCTGTAACACACAGGGTTGCTATGAGTCGGAATCGACTTGAGGGCACCTGACAACAACAGTCCCTGGGTGGTGCAAACAGTTACCGAACTTGACCGCTAACTTAAAGGCTGGCTGTTTGAGTCCACCCGGAGGTGCCTGGAACAAAGGCCTGTTGATCTACTTCTGGAAAATCAGCCATTGAAAACCCTGTGGATCACAGTTCTACTCTCTGGTAAACATGGGGTCACTGTAAGTTGGAACTGACTCAATGGCAACCAGCAATAACAATTATTAAGTATCCTTTTTAAATGGTGTGTAACTGCAGAGCCTGAGAGAATGTTCCGGACTGGAGGGGGCTGCCCAGGGCGGTCCTGACCCTGCTCTGTCTCTCTGCCTTTCAGGAGATACTTTAAGCGGGTAGTGCTGGCGGCCCGGACGAAGGGAGGGCACCTGGTGCTGAAAAGCTTCAAGGACACCCCACTGGAGGGCCTGGAGCAGCTGCTGCCTGAGCTGAAGGTGCGCACGTCAACCCTGCAGCGTGCCCTGCTCAACCTCATGCTGATTGTTTCTGGGCTGGTGTTCTTTGTCAACGTGGGCATGGTGGTGGTCTCCGACCTCAAGGTGGGCACCTCGCTGCTGCTGCTGTTCTTCACTGTCTTCATGGGCCTGCGGGCCTCCAAGGTGAGTAGGCCGTCCCGCCACGGCCCTGTGACCCTCCTTCCTGGCATTCAGCCAGATGCTTAGGCCGCTCAATATTTTTGTTTCTTTCATGCGTTATTCCTGCATCATGCTGTGCTTCATGTCCTTCCTCTTTCCTCCCTCCCTCCTCCCTCCCTTCCTTTTAGCTTCCCTCCCTTCCTTACTTCTTTCCTCTCCATTCCTTTTAGCTTTCCTTCTTTTCTTCCTTCCTTCCTCCCCCCCTCCTTCCTTTTTCCCCCTCCTTCCCTCCCTTCCTTCCCAACCTCATTTACTCAACACAACCTTGAGCAGGTTTCTTAATCCCTTTGTGCCTCAGTTTCCTCATCTGGAAAATGGGGACAACAGTGAGATCCACTTCGCAGGGTTGTTGTGAGGATTTAACAAGTGAATCTGTGAAAAGCAAGGGGCACAGTTCCTGGCACGTGGCTAGACATGAGAGTTAACAGCCATCACTGAGCGCCCGCTTTGAGAGGAAGCTAGGGATGTGGCAAAGGATGTGGGTTTTGGAGCAGACTGCCTGGGTTTGAACCTGATGCTACCGTCTTCTAGCTGTGTGACCTTGAGTGAGTTGTTTAACCTCTCTGCCTCAGCTCTCACATCTGGAATGCGGGAATGATTATACTACCTAACTCATAGGGTTGTTGTGGGGGTTAAATGAGTTAATATGTGTATAGTGCTAAGAACAGAGCCTGGCACACAGGAAGATATTACTATTCTTATTACTGATTGGACTGTTTATTCCCTGGGCCTGGGCTTCCCCATCCTGGTAAAGTATTATTATCACCAGAGGAGCTGATCTATAAATGCAGCTTCCTGAGCCCCAGACCAAATGGACTGAATTGGAAACTCTGAGGCTGAGGCTCAGGCTCAGGAAACTGAATCTCTGACAAGCCGCTTCCTGATTCTGCTACATGTGGGTGCAGGACCGCCTCGTACAGTTATACAGGTTGTTGGCCATACAAGGCTTCCTGGCACAAGGGGCAGGTAGGGGCTGATGCTCAACTTGTGCTCTGCTTGCCAAGGCAGGTGCCCTGTCTCAAGGCTGAGGGGCTGCCTTTTCCAGCCTCTCCCAAGGGTTGGCACTGGCCCCAGGAATGTGCAAGGCATCTGTTGTACCCGATCATCCACTTGCTGGTTCATTGCTTTTCAAGCTGTTTCCAGCCATCCCGGCAGGCTCCTGTAGGCAGCCTGGTAATAAATCCTGCAAACAGCCAGGCTGCACTGGCTGAGAGGCTGCTAGGATTCCCCAGCCAAGGAGAGCCCCCAGTGGCACCCAGGTGCATAAGCAGGGCTCTTATGTGCCGTCAAGTTGATTTCGACTCGTGGTGACCCCATGTGACAGAGTAGAACTGCCCCATAGGGTTTCCAAGGCTGTAATCTTTATGGAAACAGACTGCCAGATCTTTCTCCCGTGGAATGGTTGGTGGGTTCAAACCGCCAACCTTTCAGTTAGCAGCTGAGCACTTAACCACTGTGCCAACAGGGCTCCTTCTTAGCAGGGCTAGGAGAGTAATTCCTGCTGGCCCTGGGTCTGATGTGGTTCCCGGAAGAAGCAGGATTTGAGTGAAGGTTTGAGAGGGGCAGGTTGAACCTGGCAGAGAAGGGAGCGGGTGAGCACAGCTTGGCTTATATAGGGGCCTGGAGTCTGGGGTGCAGGGTAGAAAGGTGAGGCCCCAGAGGGTGGTGAAAGCCTTGAATGCTGAGGTGAGGACCTGGACTCTATCCTCAGGGCAACAGGGAGCCATGAAGGGTTGTAAGCAGAGAGAGACTGCGGTGACCCTAGAGGACACATGGGAGGGGCTGAGAGAGAAGGCAGGGAGGCTGCCGGGAGTCCTAGCCCAGGGTGGACTGTCCCACCCTTAGTGGCCCTAGGGGCTGCAGGACCTCTCAGGCTCTGAGGGGCCCAGCTTAAAACCCAGCTCACTAGTTAATTTCCTGGTGTTGTTAAATATTTTCCACACCCCACCCCCACCCAACATGGGGCTGAGCCCCAGTCCTGCAACACGCGCCCTCCAGGCTCGGTCCTAGCCTCCCCGCCCTACCCCTACTCCCACTCGTTTGCTCCCTGTGGCTCCCAGATCTGCCTCCACCACAAGTCCCTCTCCCAGTCCCCACACTGGTGTCCTCACCGGCTCCCTGGACTTGGGCGCCCAAGCCCTTCTTCCCACACTCACCTCCCCCACAGCCCCTTTCTCTTCCTAAGGTCTACCTCAGGATGGCTTCACTATCTGCTCCCAGCCGCTCAGAGCAGACACCCAGGAGGCCGATTTCTCTGCAGGGGTTAGGTCCCTCTTTCTTCCCCTCGAAGGTCTCATCCACTTCTGGGGCCTCCATAACCATCTCTACACCGTCTCCTAAATCAGCACCCCACACACAGCCTGGAGCAGCCACCCCGGAACAGCCCTCCCTGCCTCCAGGCCTCACACCCACCGCGGCCAGGCTGAGCACAGCATCTGCCCCAGGTTCCCTGTCTGTGGATAGCCCCGTTGGCCCCTTTCTCACTACCTAGACCCTGGGAGCTGCCCTTTCCCTGCCCCTCAACCCGTCAGCCACCTTCGTGTTAGCCACCTTCGTGTCCTTTCGGGCCTTCCTTGTCTCTGTGGCCGTGCCCCAGTTCAGCCCCTAACCTCGGCTTCCTTCCCCGCCCTCCCAGCCTCTTCCCTGGCCCTCTTGGCCTCCAGCCGGACCCCTCCCGCCCACACTCCGCACAACCCCAGAGGTGGGGACAGAGTCTGCCCGGTGGCCTGGCCAGTGATTAGGTAGACAATGGGGCTGCCCCAGATGGGGAGGGGACCGCTGTGCTCAGTGTGGCCATGGTGAGTGTCTTAGGGACTGTCCAGGTGGCAGGTGATGGTCCCTCTTTCAGAGAGAGATCTGGCTTCATCCATGTGCCACAGAGTGGCATGACCCACCCATCGAGTGAATGCGAATTTAACTCCACAGGCTTGGCAGAATCAAATGCAAAACCCAGTGTGTTTTCATACTAGTTGCTCCCTAACACGCACACGCACGATTCCTCCATCTTGCCCTCAACCGACGAAACAGCAATTGGTTCCAGTGCAGAGGTATAAGCAAACTGTGCTGGGCTTGTACAAAGAGGTACCGTCCCCAGTAGCCATGTCATCTTTACCCATTCAGCGATTTTCAGGGGTTTGTTGACTTCACAGGAGCCCTGGTGGTGCAGTGGTTAAGAGCTCAACTGCTAATGGAAAGGTTGGCGGTTCGACCAGCCAGTTGGCAGCAGAAAGATGTGGCAGTCTGCTCCTGTAAAGATTATTCATTGCCCTCAAGTCGATCGCAACTCATAGTGACCGTATAGGACAGAGCAGAACTGCCCCATAGGGATTCCAAGGCTATAATTTTTATGGAAGCAGGGTACTACAACTTTCTCCCATGGAGCAGCTGGTGGATTCAAACCACAGACCTTTCGGTTAGCAGCTGAATGCTTAACTACTGAGACACCAGGGATCCTTTCTGTAAAGAATCCAGCCTTGGAAACCCTGTGGGACAGTTCTACTCTATCCTATACGGTCACTAGGAGTCGGAATCCACTCAGGGCAACTGGTTTGGCTTTTTGGATTGACTTGACAGGCATTTGGTCTTAGGCCTGTGGTGAGATAAGCAGTGCTTTGTGGGTAGACAATGGGTACTTTAAAAAGAGGCACCCACCACAGGGTGCGGAGGAATACTCAGTAATAGCTAGCGTTTGTTAAGTGCTTGTTATGGATTGCCCAAAGTGCTTTATTAACTATATATTAACTTCCTGAAAGGAGCCCTGGTGGCACAACAGGTAAGTGCTCCATTGCTAACTGAAAAGTTAGCAGTTTGAACCCACCCAGCAGTGCCGTGTCAGAAAGACCTGGCGATCTGCTGTGTAAGAATTACTGCCTAGGAAACCCTATGGGGTTTCTACTCTGTCCCATGGGGTTGCTATGAGTTGGAATCGACCGGACAGCACCTAACAACAAAAACTTCCTGAACCCTCCCCGTTATGAACCCTGTTTTACAGACAGTGCTACATAAGGAGTTAGCTTCTTAGCCACGGGCCCACAGCTGGAAGGGGGCAGAGGGGAAACTGGCACCCAAGCTTGCCAGCTGCATAGTGAGCCCATTTTGTGGATGAATGGAGGAATCCAGGCAGAGATTTACAACGTGACCTTCAGAGAGCACCGGTGGGCTCTCACTTTCCCTCCCTGGGGACACCAGTGATGGGAAAGGGGGTTCAGGAAGCCAAGGGGACAGGGGAGGAAGGAGGCAGTCAACGGACAGCTGAGCTCCAGACCTGCACCCCTTCCCCCCATATTTCTTCTTCCATCAAAGTTCTGTGTCTGTTTTCAGTTGCCCCTTCCCTTCTCTTTACAATATAATATTTTAAAACTTTTTAATTATAGGAAAGTTCAAATAAATACAGAAGCAGAGAGAACAGCATGATGGACTCCCCTGTACCCAGCATACAGCTTCAACAATTAGCAATGATCACCAAAGATACAAAGATTTCCCCCTTCCCAACGATTCAATTATTTTGAAGCACATCCTAGATGTAACATCTGGAAATATACTTTATTTAATATACCTCTAAAAGGTTTTTTTTTTGGAAAAAAGCTACCTTCCAGTCAATACCGACTCATGGTGACCCCATGTGTTAGAGTAGAACTGCCCCATAGGGTTTTCTTGGCTGTAAACCGTAACCTTCACAGGAGCAGATCACCATGGCCTTTCTTTCGCAGTGCTGCTGGGTGGGTTTGGACCACCAACCTTTAGGTTAGTAGCCTGGAAACCGAGAGCAAACCATTTGCGCGATCCAGGGGATTTTAAAAATTATGGTAACAGAAGGGTCTGAAGCTAAAGACGTTATTTCTGGAAACCCTTGAACAAATCCATTCACATGATGAAGGAACCAGGGCAGCGATTTCTAAAAACTGTAGTCTTCCCACCAAGGTGCTGCTGGACACGGAGTCACTGGGGCAAGAACCTGTGTATTACAATACAGATCTCCAGGGCCCGAGCCCTGGAACCCCGAATCATCGCCCCTCCCCATGAGTCCGCAGGAAGGATCGCGCCAGCTTGAGTGGCTGAGAGGTGTGTGTGTGTATGGGCGGGGGCGTGGGGCCTAGCACCCCCTGACCCGGCCCTGCCCTCCCCGGTCTCCGAGCTGAGCCTGCGCGGCCGCTGTCCCGCCTGCAGATGTTCGGGCAGCGGCGCAGCGCGCAGGCGCTGGAGCTGGCGCACATGCTGTACTACCGCAGCACGTCCAACAACTCGGAGCTGCTCACCGCCCTGACCTTGCGCGCGCAGGACGAGCACGCCAAGGAGGCGCTGCTGGCGCGCAGCTTCCTGGCACGGCTGCCGGGTGGCGCGAGCGGCCCGCCTCAAGGTAAGACGCGGCTCTGGTACCCCGCCTAGGTGGCCCGGACCCCAGAGGCACCGCCCCATATAGTCGCAGCCCCTCCCCCAAGAGGCCGTGCCCCGTATATCGAGGCTCCGCCCTTTAAAGGGGCCGCCGCCATCGCGGCCAGGGGTATCCCGCCACGCCCTTTCGCTGCCCGCTTCCTAGGTGGCTCCGCCCCTGAGAGGCCCCGCCTCGCCTCGCCCGTCTAGACGGAACGCAGCACTGTCCCTACAGGGCAGAGGCTCCACTACTCAGTCCGAAGTGCCATTGTCTCTGTGAGACACCACCCCCACGCTGCCCGCTTACCCCATCGCTAAGCTCCCACTGGGGAACCTGACCGATTTCCGAGGTGACCACGCCCCTCAGCAGACGGGACCCGTGAACCCAAATTTCGACCTGACGGACTCCGGTCGTATCATGCTCCTTCTCCTTCCCATACGTGAGCCTGCACCCTTTCCTGTGGGGACCCCAGACCCCTGTCTCTACTGGAGCCTGCTCTCTTCCCTGAACAGAAATCCCTAGCCTCTCCCCAGAGGAGAGCCGCGGAGCCAAGCCTCCTGGCCCCCGGGACTCGCCTAGGCCTTGTCATACTCTTCTCCAACTCTCAAGTGTATCCCCGGGCTTCTCCCACACCCGAGCCCCTCGGATGACCTGTCCTGCACCCCTCCCCTTGTCCCCTTCCTGTCCTTCCCGTCCCAGGGTGACCTACTCACAACACCTGTCTCTCCCCCCACAGAGACGTCCAAGTGGCTCCAGTCGGAGGTGGAGAGCTGGCTCCTGACCCAGTCAGGCTGCGAGGTGACCTTCAACGGAGCTCGGGCCCTGGCCCACCTGCAAGCCCTGACCCCCAGCATCGGGCTCTATCCTCCCCCGGGTTTCCCCAAACTAGACCAGCTGACTTCACTCACTTCTGAGATCCCCCAGGCCACACCCCGCAGTGACAACCCCTAACAGCAACCTTCCTGCTCAGACTCCCTTACCCCCTTGGCTAGGCACTAAGCCTCGCCTCATCTACGAGCTGTCGCCTCATCTACGAGCTGTGGATCACAGCCATTACGCTTTGCCACGCCCCAACTCCCAATTTCTGAGGCGATCATTTTAGCCAGAGGGTCAAACAGAGCAGACAATCAAGGCAGCCCACAGTTGCTAGGCTTCTGATGAACAGCCAGTCAAAGCTAGTTCTGCTTCTATTCCATTGCTTAGTCTCTCCTCCACCTTAAACTGGGTGGTTTGGCTAGGGGATAGGGGGAAGGTGGTGCCAACCAATCACTGCAGTTCCGCTCTGTCTTTTCTAAACCACCAGGCACAGTAAAACTGTGCTGTCCGGAGTCTACATATCACTGTCTTTTTAGCCTGCTCCCGGCAAACTGCCAGTCATGTGTACTAAGCCAGGCCCCAGCCAGCAGCCAATAAGAGCCGTTTAGCCCTGTCCCCTGGCAAACCGCCAGTGACAGCTGCTGGGCACTATCAACCTTGGGTAGCCAGTTGTTGCTGCTCAGAAGCAACCAATCAGAATTTCTGAAGGAAACTCGATCTTCATATCAACTGCCGCTTTGTATATGGCGGGCCATCTGGTCAGCTGCAGGTCACCTCCTCCAGGTTGAAGGGGTTGGGAGCCGTGTGCCTGGCAGAAAGCTGTGGGCCCAGAGGAACCAGACACATCTTTACTCCAAGACTCGCTCAGGCTCCCAACAACCTCAGGTGCCTTCCTGACCCTTCTATAGAAACTACCTCGGTCTGGATCTCCCCACTGCCAGAGGCCTGTGCAATATTTATGAGTCTATCAATTTCTCTACTATGCCTTCCCAAAGGAATAAATCATGTTTACTAAGTTTGGATGAATAGGGTGAGATGGATGGGGGGGGGGGGTGTTGCTGTGGGACTTGAGGGATGGAAGGCATCTGAATCCTGGAAGGAAGAGACTCTGGGTCTTGTGGGGAAAGGGGGTGCTAATGCATGTGGGTGGATCTAGGCAGAGAAGCTGTCGTCCTCGAGGGAGGCTGGGTTCTTGGTTGGTGAGATAAAGACGCTGCGGGTCAGAGAAGAGAATCTTAGGAGAACCTGATTGCTGAGAAGAGGCCCTGGGTCCAATGAGCTGAGATAGGGTGGCCGTGTACGGTTGTGCAGGTTGGTCAGGGCACAAAGGCACACAGCCAGGAGATGTTGTTAGGTGCCATAGCGACCCTATATGACAGAGTAAAACTGCCCCATAGGGTTTCCTAGGCTATAATTTTTACAGGAGCAGATTGCTGGGTCTTTTCTTCTGAGGAGCCACTGGGTGAGTTCAAACCTCCAACCTTTCGGTCATCAGCCAAGCGCTTAACCGTTGTGCCACCAGGGCTCCTATGGGTAGGTGTAAAATCCAGTCTGTGCCCTGTGCTCCAATGTGTTCTGCTATGGGCTGTGTCAGCCAGGAAGAGGGATGTGCCTTCTACTTTGTAGTAAGGTGTCATGTAGACCAGAAGTAGCCTTTGGGGTCAGAAGCAGCCTTTGGGGAAAGGGGAGAAAAGTGAGGGAGGGAAACTGGGTTCCAAGAGGGAAAGGGAAAACTCTGTTCCTAGAAGAAAGGTCAGAAAGACAGGAAATAAAAATAAAAAAAAAAAAAAAAAAGAGGACCAATACTCCAGAACAATACACACACCAAGCCTAGGTCCCAAAGAGAGAAACAATGACAGACCCTTGTGCCAGAAGAGAGAACTGGGAACCGGGACTCCTGAGTCCTAATAGGGTTTGCTGGGCCTCAGGCTCCTGGTTCTTCCCCAGAAGCTCCTGGAGGTCTACCTTCAGGTGCGGGCGGGCTCATGGGTCCTGCGACGGAAGAGGCTTGGGTCTGTGGGAGCAGAAAGGCGGCTGGGGACCAGGACTCCTGTATCTGGCATTCTGAGGGCGAGTGGCTGGGGTGAGGAGGGCTCTCCCTGGCCCAGGCGGGTCAGGCGCGAGCAGCCTGGGTGGCTAGAGGAGGGAGGAAGGAAGGAAAGAGGCAAAGTCAGGGCCCGTGGTTAGATGGTTTTATTTTCTGTAGGACACTCGGGGGCGGGGGCTTCGGGGTGCAGCGAAAGGGCCGGGAGCAGGCAACGCAGGGTGCTCACTCCCGCTTCCGCAGGTGGATGTAGATGATGCCGCTGGCCAGGGCAAGGGGGAAGGCCACCCAGGCCAGGGCAAAGCAGTAGCCGAAGCTGCCCCCAGGCGGGTGATGCTTCAGAATCTCCTTGGAGTGGATGGCATAGATCAGGGCTCCAGTGAATACTGCCACACCTGCGCGGAGACGGAAACCACGGGTCACAGAGGGCCCTCAAGAAGACTACATTTCCCACTAGCCCCTGGGGCAAAGAAGCCAACGGAGGGAGTTGTAGTACGCCCCGCCAGCGCAAGCACCAAGGCTAGTACAGAATGGCCTTGGACAATTTATTTAATTTCTATAGGTCCCCGTTTACTCATTCATAAAATGAGACCATTGTATTCATTCATCCATTCGTGCCAATCAAGCAAATAGTGAATTAATAAAACAAGCGGAACTTAGGAGGATAATGTTCCATAAACTGAGGACTACGGTTAACTGAAGGAGCCTTGATGGCACAGTGGTTAAGCACTTGGCTGCTAACTGAGAGGTCGGTGGTTTAAAGCTACCAGCTGCTCTGCGGGAGAAGATATGGCAGTCTGCTTTTGTAAAGATTTACAGCCTTGGAAACTATGGGGCAGCTCTACCCTGTCCTATAGTGTCGATACGAGTCAGAATTGATTGAAGGGCAGTGGGTTTGGGTTTTTTTTTTTGGTTTATGAGTAACTGAGCCTTTTGCACCTGAAGTCAAAAAATGGAAAAGTACGCAGAACTCCCTGAAGTGTCTGGTACACAGTAGGTTCACAAGAAACAGCAGTTGGCTGCCATTAGAATGCCACTACTATGATGATTCAGAAATTTCTAGGTGACGCAAATGGTCAAGGGCTCGACCACTAATGGAGAGACCAAGAGGTTGGTAGTTTGTAACCCACCCAGAGGGGCCTTGGAAGAAAAGCCTGGTGATCTGCTTCCAAATGGTCCCTGCCTTGAAAAGCCTGTGGAAAGCAGTTCTACACTGCACACATAGGGTCAACATAAGTCAGAATTGACTTGATCCTTACCCGTTGTGGTCCAGTCGATTCTGACTCATAGCGACCCTATAGGACAGGGTAGAACTGCCCTGTAGAGTTTCCAAGAAGCGCCTGGTGGGTTTGAACTGTCGACCTTTTGGTTAGCAGCCATAGCACTTAACCACTACACTACCAGGGTTTCCACTGACTTGATGGCACCTGTTTTTTTTTTTTTTTAGTTATCGTGATTCAGAGCTCTCTCTTGGTGTATTAATTAGCCCCCCACCCCATCTCTGGGACCCGGATTATTTGCCCACATCCCCTTCCCCAGCCCAGGTTCCTTGAAGTCTTACATGCCAGCTTCCCTGTGACTCAGGAACCCATGCTTCAACCACCAATTAGTCACTGAAAACTACAACTCCCATCAGTTCCTTGGGCAGACAGGTGTTCCCTGGGGACATCTCAAGTGGTCCTTGGGCTGTTGGGGATTGTTTCCTTTCACGAGATGTCCATTCCAGGGCCCCAGCATCCTGTCACATCCCCTCCCTTCCCCTCAGTTCCCAGGGTTAGTGCTTACTGGTGCAAAGCTGGCAGAAGCCAGTGGCATAGAAGAGCCCTCCTCGCCGCATGGTATAGAGCTGGAACATGAACAGGATGAAGGAGAGGCAGCAGAGGATGAGGGAGAGCACCATGAGGACCTGCACTGGCTTCAGCCAGACTGCAGTAGGAGGAGACAGAGATGGAAATCACAGTGTGGTCGGTCCAAAGTTCCAGCTCTGTCTATTTGTACATTATTTGCCTATTCTCTCCCCTTACGCCCCTCTCCCATTTGGAGTCATAAGCCTTGGATACTTAGGTGTACCACTTATATTGACCTTGTATCCTATGACCTTGCTAAATCCCCTTATTAGTTCTAGCAGTTGCTTTGCAAATTCTTTACGATTTTCTACATAAAGAAACACATCCTCTGGGAATAGAGACAATTTTACTTCTTCCGTTTCAATCTTTATGCTTTTTATTTCTTTTCCTTGCCTTCTAGCACTGGCTACCTCCAGCACAATGTTGAATAGGAGTGAGAGCAAAACATTTTTGTCTTGATCTTGGAGGAAAAGCGCTTACTTTTTCACTTACAATCTTAGATGGATGTGGCCCCATTTCTTTCCAATTCAGATGCATCGGCCTCCACCCCTTTAGAACCTTGGAAGGACTCAGCTCCAACCCTTTAGAACCTTGGAAGGACTTAGTCTTACCCCTTTAAAACCTTAATGTAGCGCTAGCCCCACCTCCTTGGAACTTGGAGAAACTGATCCAGCCTTTCATTCGGAATACCCGTCTCCTCTTCCTTAGAACACTGGAAACGTAACTCCACCTTCTCAGAGTCTTGGAGGCTGCCTCCCCACTCCTTAAATCAATAGCATGTGATCCCCACCCTTTTTGAATCGTAAGGGGGGGGGGCGCTTCAGCCCATCCCCTTTAGAGTCTGAGCGTATTGCCCACCACTATCCAGACGGGAGGAGCACGCATCGGCCTCACCTACTCAGCCTTGAGGCCTGAACCTGTCCACTCAAAATTTGGGGATTCCCAGTCCTTGGTCCCCAGGAACTAGCAGATCAGTCCCCACCCTCCTCGCCCCTCACCATTCTCGCTGACATTACTGCAGGTCCAAGCTTCGGTGCTGCTGTTCCGTGTGCAGTCGTACCACAGATTCAGGGACTCCTTGCCGGGAAGAGTCCACCAGGACTGGGGTGGTCATAGAAAAGAGGGTGGGGTTAGGAAAGGAAAGTGGGCGGGGTCAGGGGCCCTGTGGGAGCGGTTAGGAAAAGGATGAAGTGAAGGGGAAAGGGTGGAACCAGGGAAGGCATGGATTTAGAAGGAAAAGGGGCGGGGTCAGAGGAAAGGGCAGACGCTAGGTAAAAGGGGGCGGGGCCAGAATGGATTTAGAGGAGGGTAGTCTGCGGGAGAGCCTGAGGACTTAGTGCTCCAAGTAGCTTACCTTGTCCAAAGTGGCCACGAAAAGCAGGATGAGGATGAGGATGTGAAGGGCCGAGACCACCAGCAGGAGGACGGACATAGCTGCAGGGGAGCCCTGGCTGGGGGGAAATCAGGAAGTGGAGTCCCCACTAGCGGAACAGGGACAGGTGAGACACACGAATCCTACTGGTGGAGGAGGCTGGGGACCTGGACTCCTGGGTCTGAGGGAGGAAAGGTTGGGGGCTCGGATTCCTGGGTCTGAGGGAGGAGGAGACTGAAGGGTTAGACTCCTGTGTTCCCCAGGGGCTGGAGAGAGGATCGACTCCTGGGGTCCCATATCGAGTAGGACTAGGCATGTGACTCCTGTCTCTTCAGAGCCCTGTCCCTGGGTGCATAGGGGCCAGCATATGAAAATTCAAGTTGACATCCTCCAGATTCATCAGGAGCTAGGGGCTGTCCCCTAGGACAAGAAGCGGCATCCTTGACTCACCCCACTCCTCTCCGGGGGAGGGGGGTAAATGGGGTGGAGGGGGACCCAGTGACTCATCTGGTGACTCATTCCCCCTCCCACCGCCCCGCCCCGCCTGTAAGCAGCAGGGAAACCCCAGCCCCTGGCTGTACCCACTAAGTTCCCAGCCCCCCCTGCTGCCAGACTGGAGCCTGCTGGGCGCCTATGTCCTTGTGGGGAAAATGGACGGAGATCAATATTGGGGGGGAAGGAGGGCCAAGAAGAAGGAGCCAGCCTCCCATGACCCCTCAGTGTCCAAAAACAGGGGAGCCTGGAGGTTGCCAGGACTTGGGGTGTTCTCATGCAGAGTCCACAGGGGAGAGTGGAGAACCAGGGGGAAAAACCTGCAGGAAGTTTTTTGGGGGGGCTCTTCTGGGACCCCCGAAAGCCTGCCAGGCCCCTCCCCTTCCCTTTCCCGCATCCACGCCCCAAGTGCTAAGAGATCACTTCTGAAATTCCAAGGATTTCTATGGGGCCCGGCCTAGGGGTGTCTTTCCCAGACTGCCGCACTCCCCAAGTCAAGAAAGAAATCTCAACCGGAATAACGGACTGGAAACTTACCGAGAGCCGCGGAAAGTCAGAGTCGAGTCTAGTCCCTCGCTTGGGCCTCCTTGCCCCGCCCTTCGCCTCCCTCCTTCCACCCTCTGGAGGCCCCCGCCTCCTTCTCCGCTTGCCTCCCTCCCTCCCTGCTTGCTCTCCTCTCGGGCTCACCCTCTTCTCCCCTTCGATCCTGGAACCTTTGCTTGCACTCTTTCTCCTTGTCTCTCCTTTTGCCTCGCCTCTCTTTCTCCTGTCCCTGCTCTCCCACTCTCCCGGTTTCTCTTACTCTGCTCCTCTCAATATATACTGACCCTTTTATACTCACCCTAGCCGCACCCAGCTGAGGTCTGCAGCCAGAGGGAGGGTCCACACGCTCAGGTTCCTCCTTCTCCTGGCCCCCACCCACTGCCTGCAGATTGGTATCTCTGGGGCTCCCTCTCAGTGTGGAGATGAGAAATTCTCACAGAGAAGCTTTGGGGTGGAGCAGGCATGGGGGGCTGATTCTCAGGACTTCATGTCTTGGCCTGGGACCGGATGTCTGTTGCTTGACAGGGCTTGGGGCTGGATACTTGGAATGGAGGGGGGTTAGGGAAGGAGGCCGCATTCCTGAGGCTTGGAGTGGGCTGGGGGCTGGTGGAGTTGGTACCACGGTGGGGAGGGGGGGAGGTGAAACAAAAACCAAACCTCTTGCCATTGAGTTGATTCCAACTCATGCTGACCCTATGTGTTACAGAGTAGAACTGCTCCGTAGGGTTTTCTTGACTGTAAGGAAAGAGCCCTGGTGGCACAGTGGGTAAGCATTCTACTGCTAACCAAAAAGTTGGCAGTTCAAACCCACCAGCTGCTCAATGGGAGAAAGATGTGGCAGTCTGCTTCTGTAAGGATTTACAGCCTTGGGAACCCTATGGGACAGTTCTACTCTGTCATAGGGTCACTATGAGTCAGAATCGACTCAATGGCAATGGGTTTTTAATCTTTGGGGAAGTATATCACCAGGCCTTTCTTCCTCTGTGCTGCTGGGTGGGTTTGAACCACCCACCTTCAGGTTAGTAGTCAAGTGCAAACCCTTTGCACCACCCAGGGACCACTGGTAGGGACTACAGGGATGGAAAATGGAATATGTAAGACTCTGGAAGGCGGCAGGAATTGGAAGTTACGAATCTCTGTTCCATTATTTCCTGGCTGGGTGACCTCAAATCAATTATTTCGCCTGTCTGAGAGCCTTGGTTTCCTAATCCGTGAAGCGGTTATAATAATGATAACACTGCCAATGATAATAATACTCTAACAATGATTCTGACACTGTTATGAGTATTGAATAAGGTAATAATGGTACCCTACCCCACCTAAGGAAACCCTGGTGGTGTACTGGTTAAGAGTTACGGCCGCTAACCAAAAGGTTAGACTGTATGGGGCAGTTCTACTCTGTCCTATAGTGTCACTATGAGTTGGAATCACCTCGATGGCAATAGGTTTAGTTTTTTTTTTTTGGTTTACCACACCTAACGCATTCCTTCCTTCCTCATTTATTGTACATCTACTGTGACAAGGAGTTTCTAATGAACAAAGCCGATTATAATGTTATGATGGAGTTTACCTTCTAGTAGGGGAGACAGATAATAAAGCGAAAACATACCAATGGACAGGATAAATTTCTGATCGTGATAGATTTGTTGCAGGAAATAAAATATGTGTGATGGAGATTATGATGGGGAGGGTGCTTTAAACAGGGTGATGAGGGGAGGAGGCTTCTCTGAGGAGGTGACATTTGATCTGAGACCTGAAAACAAGAGTCATTTGAATGCTGGAGGGAAGAGGAAACAGCTAGTGCAAAGGCTCTTGAGAGAACAAGCTGGACTTGTTGGGGGAACAGACAGAAGGCCAGTGTGGCTGGAGCTTCGGGAGCTAGAGGGAGTGGTGGGAAAGGAAATCAAAGAGGGCCCTTGAAGCCATGGGAGGAGTTTGGATTTTAGTCTCAGTGCAGTGGGATGCCATTGGAACGTTTTAAACAGAAGAGTTATATGATCTCTGTAGTACCAGGGACTTAAGGTTAATAATAATAATAATAATTTATTCTTTGGTTATTAATTTAGGATGGGGGTGATGACTAGGTACCTAGGTCTCTTGCAAGGATTGGGTGCTGGGGACATGTCTACTGTGAAAAGTGAGGGACAGGGGACCAGGGGTCTGGGGTCCTGATATGGAATTGTGAGTGGGGAACATGAATCCTGGGTCCCTGCAAGGGGCCTGCATGATTGGATGTCGGGGTATCTGATGGCACCTGGAGGTGGGACTGAGAGAGTGTTGCTGGTCATCTGGGCTTCCTGAGGGGTAGAGGTGGAGGACGGGTAGTTCAGTGATTGGGCGAGTACCTGGGAGACTAAGAATCTGGGATACCAGTATATCCAGACTTGCAGAATTCAAATCCAAGCTGTTTTACTTATCATCTGTGTGATTTTGGGCAAGTTACTGATAACCGCTCTATGTCTCAGTTTCTTCATCTGTGAAATAAAGATGGTATCTACATCATGGGGTGGTTCTTAGAATAGTGCCTGGCACTCAGTAAGCATTGTGTGTGTTAGTTATGACCATGCATCTGGGGTCCTGAGTGGATTCGGTACCGGGGACCCTAGGTCAAGGGCTCTAGGATTTGGGGAAGGAGCAATGCTTGGGCCCATGGGGGAAGGCTAAAACTGAGAGTCCAAAATGAGGGGTGCCTGGAGGTGGGGAATAGGTGGTCCCAAACTTCAGTCCCTGATACGAACAGAGACTGGGGGTTTGAACTTTGATTCTCAAGGAGGTTAGAAGGTCTGGGTCACTGAGGGAAAAATTAGGGGCTAGAGGGTCATGTGTCCCGCATGGAGCGCAGGGAAGGGGGGATTGCACCTGGATTCTGGGAACAGTGGGGGAACCAGGGACTAGGGTAATGGTAACTTCAGCCGGGAGGTGGAGAATAGTAGGCTGGAGCACCTAATCAAGTTCCCTGAGTAAAATCAGCGCTAGACTTTGGTTCCCTGGGGTCACTAAGGGACCCCTCCCAGTGAGACGCGTGTGGAACGGTAAGAGTCATGGGGCCCTAGGGCTGTGGCTTAATCTCCCCCTCCTGGGCCTCTAAGCGGTACTGAGCTCCCGCGGGCCGCTTCCTCCCACAGGAAACCGCAGGAGTCGGGCACACCCAGCCTGCAGGGAGCAGCGCCCACCGCCAGCCGCCGCGGGAGGCCCACGTGGGCAGTGGCAGGCCGCTGGGGTGTGTGACCAGACCGGGACTTGGAGGCGGCACGGAGAGCCCGAGCCCCGCCCACTCCAGCGTCTCAGTGCGAGGACCCCTTAAGCGGCCCAGCCTTTTTGGCGGGTTTGCTTGAGGCCGTTGGCCGCGCATGCGTAGTGAGGCGCTGCGAGGATCTGAGGTGGCGGTGAGCGCTCTCCCCTTCACAACTCCCGGCTTCGGCATTGCCTCGGTGCTAATGAATCCTCAAAATAACGTGGCCTTAATCAGCCTAAGACAGGCACCTCTCGGACCCCGTCCCGAAGGAACTCGACCTAGCTCCAAAGTCCTTCCAGCGCCTTCCGGACGTTTTCCCCGGAAACACACGGCCCGCCCCTCACAGTCTCGTGCTCCCCAGACTGACCATCTCGACCTCCCGCAATCCCATCTAGCCTGAGCCCTTCAAATGAGCCCCGCCCACAAGGCCCCAGCCCCGCCCGTCAAGGCCCTCCCAGCCCCGCCCCTCCCAGACCCTCCCAGACCCACCCCTCAAAGGGCCTCCCAGTCCCGCCCCTCGTTACCCACCCAGCCCCGCCCCTCAAAGGCCCTCCCAGCCCCTCCCTTCATCGCCCACCTACCCCACTCCTCACCTTCCTCCCAGCCCCGCCCCCCTAGAGCTTCCCAGTTTATCTCTTCGAGCCCCTTAGAGCCCCGCAGACCTTCCCCTCGCAGCTTCCCCCGCCTCCCTGCCCTCATCCTCTAACTCGCGGCCTCGGTCCCTCCCTGGCCGCTGTCCCCAGGCCTCATTGGCTCCTCATCTCCCCAGTAACCAGACCACAACAGTGAGCTCGGAGCACCAAAAACAGGTCAGGCATCCGGCAGGTAGGTCAGGTACCCCACGAGGTCAGAGACACCAAGAGCGTCCTGTTCCCTGCGCAAGGCTCAGAGCTGTGACCAAAGACAGACAATGTGCGCGGTGGGGCCCGGAGGGGTGGGAGCGGCCACAGCTGCCTCTGGAGTCACCCCCTCCCCGCTCTCCGTCTCTCCCTCACCCTACTCCCGCCCAGCCTACTGCTGTGTCGGCCCCTGCAGGAGCCCTACCCTCTGTGGCCAAGATGCCTTTGGGACACTCAGCTGTGAGCGCCCGCTCAGAGGAAAGCGAGGCCTTCCTGGAGGGAATGGGTAATTCATGCGGTTTTTTCTTCATTCACTCATTCTTTTCCCGCGCTGAGAGTTCCCGAGTTCCATGCCCTGGGAACTGGTGCGCCCTCTAGTGGGGAGCCGACCTGCTCCGGATGGAGTGGGCCCAGCCTGTGGAGTAGGGTGGTTCGGAGAGTCTTGCAGGAGAAGTTTGAATGGAGCCCAGAACTCCTTGCAGGAATTACCAGGGGAAGAAGGAAGGGGAAAGTGTTTCAGCAGAGAGAACAGCACGTGCCTAGAGCAGGGGTTCTCAACCTTGGGATCCGATGATTCTTTGTTGTGGGGAGCTGTCCTGTGCTTGGGAGCCGTGGTGGTGCAGTGGTTAAGAGCTCAGCTGCTAACCGAAAAGTCGGCGGTTCCAACCCACCAGCGCTCCAAGGGAAAGATGTCGCAATCTGCTTCCGTAACAGATCACAGCGTTGGAAACCCTATTGGGCAGTTCTACTCTGTCCAACAGTGTCACTATGAGTCAGAATTGACTAGACCTCAACGGGTTTGAATTTTTTGTTTTGGTCCTGTGCTGCAGCGTCGCTGGTCTCTACACAGTAACACCTACTCCTTCGCCTTCAGTAGTGACAATAAAAAATGTTAGGGGGGGTGGAGGGCAGAATTGGCCCTGGTTGAGAACCACTGGGCTAGAGCAAAGTGTCCTGGGGTTGCAGACATTCATAGTCAGGTCAGGTGGGCCTTGAACACGCGGGAGCTGAGACTTTGCTGGGGCTCTGAGAGAGCTGTGAAGAGAGGGGCGGCAGGGTCTGCTCTGGGTGTAGAAAGACCCTCTGGGGCTGTGAGGGGAGGGCGGGAGGGTGGAGAGGAGGCTGGGGTGAGGGTTCAGACAGAAGACGCGGGCACTGGGCGGAGAGAGTGAGGAGACAGGAGGAGGGGGCCGAGGCTGTGGGGGCTGAAGGGGAGGGAGTGGGGGTCTGGGCACCTGTCCTGCCCTCTCCCAAGTTTCTGGTCTTAGAGGCGGGGACCTTGGGGCCAGAGAGGCCTTCCAGGAGCGCCCTCTAGTGGGCAACAGTCGGGTGCCCAAACCCGGGGTTGAAGTGGGTTTAACGAAAACAACCAGGGGTCTGCTTGGGGACCAGAGAGTCTGAAGGAACTGGGGGAGCTTGAGGGACACAGGAACTGAGATGCAGTCCCAACCTAGGGGGCTGGGTCTCCAGCGGCAGTCTGTGGGACCCTAATGGGTTTAGACCCTAATGGGGGCCCAGATTTGGATCGAGTTCCTTGCCCGGCCCCACCCCCAGTGGACTGGGAGCTGAGCCGCCTGCAGAGAAAATGCAAGGTGATGGAAGGCGAAAGGCGAGCCTACAGCAAGGAAGTCCGCCAGCGCATCGGCAAGCAACTGTGAGCCCGGCACCTGGGTCCCCGGACTAGGGGGAGTTAAGGCAGCCACAAGCTGGACTCCCGGTCTGAGCGATACTGAGCTCCGCCTCCTTGCCGCCCTGGGCAGGGGGGAGATCCAGCGCCTAGAGGAGTGGCGGGCCAACCTCCAGATGCAGATCAGCGTTGCCCAGAGCCAAGTCAAGCGGCTACAGGACAGCAAGCGGCTGGAGCGCATGGGCCACCTGCTCAAGTGCCGGGCCAAAGTGCAGGCCGAAGTGGAGGAGCTACAGAAGCAGACCAGAGCCCTGGACAGGAAGGTGGGTTCAGAGCCCAAGCGCCTGGGAATCCCAGTTAGGAGCGAGTGGCCTCACCCCTCTGAGCCTTAGCTTCCTCATCTGAAAAATGGAGCTATGGAAAGCACCACCTGGTGGGCTAGTAAGGAGCCCTGGTGGAGCAATGGTTAAGAGCTTGGCTGCTAACCAAAAGGTTGGCAGTTTGAACCCACCATCGAGAAAGATGTGGCAGTCCATTTTTGTAAAGATTACAGCTGTGGAAATCCTATGTGGCAGTTCTACTCTGTCCTATAGGGTCGCTATGAGTCAGGGTTGACTTGATGGTAACAGGTTTCTTTTTTTTGGTAGGCTGGTAACCCACCTGGTATTCCATCTCCAGTGGGAACGTGGATGTTTAATGCTAAGCACAGTCCCTGGCATTCAAAAAGGGGACTGGCATGGGGTTGCCATGAGTTGGAATTAACTCCACAGCAATTTTTAAAAAAAAATTAATGATTAAGTAGAGTGGTTCTTTTGGGCTGAAGCATAATGATTGTGAGGACGGCAAAGGGCCAGGCAGTGTTTCGTTCTGTAGTTCACAGGGTTGCTAGGAGTCAGCGCCAACTCAATGGCATCTAACAACAACAAGAGAGTGGGTCCTTGGGTGGCAGAAGCAATTTGCATTTGATTACTAACCTAAAGGTTGGAAGTTCAAATCCACCAGCAGAGCCTCAGAAGAAAGGCCTGGTGATCTGCTTCCATAAAGATTATAGCCAAGAAAATCCTAGGGAGCAGTTGGAACCCACTTGATCTTTCTCCTGCAGAGTGGCTGGTGATTTCCAACTGCTGACCTTTCAGTTAGCAGCTGAGTTCTTAACCACTGCGCCACCTGGGCTCCCGACCAACCTACCACGTGGGTGCTTTCCATAGCCCCATTTTTCCAAAGAGAAAGCTAAGGCTCAGAGGGGTGAGGCCACTCTGTAACACATGGGGTTACTATGAGTCAGAAGTGACATAACGGCAATGGGTTTGGCTTGGTTTATGGTTAGGTTTCTTCATCTGCAAAAAGGGGGTGATGGTAGTGCTGCCTTTGAGAAGGAACAGAGTCTAGACAGGTTTCTAATCCCATCTCCCTTGGGATCTTGCTGTTTGACCTTGGAAACCATTTGATTTTTCTAGGACAGTGTTCTTTCAAGCTTTTTTTTGACCATGACTCATTGTGACCCAGTTCATACACACACAGACAGACAGATACAGATGTAGACGCATATATATATTTCTGAAAAAAAAGTTTCACTAAATAATACTTACCTTTCCTATGTGGGATTCATTCTGCTATTTTCTATTCTACTCTTCATTTTAAGAAAAATGCTTATTTAGGCCAAATAGGGTGATTTCTTGCACATTAAGCAGGCCTAGTGGTGCAGCGATTAAGTGTTTGGCTGCTAACCAAAAAGTTGGTGGTTTGAACCCTCCAGATTGCCAGGTCTTTATCCCGTGGAGCCACTGGATGGGTTTGAACTGCCAACCTTTCAGCTAGCAGCTGAGCACTTAACTGTTGCACCACTAATACCAAGTGCTGGGGAATGAAGGAGAAGGAGCAGTGGGAACTCCTAGGAAACGTTATTGGGGTACATATTGTCATATGTATTCTGAAAAGAACGAGCCCTGTGGTGCACCAGTTAAGGGCTCAGCTGCTAACCAAAAGGTTGATGGTTCCAACCCACTCAGCGGCTCAGCGGAAGAAAGACCTGGTGATCTGCTCCCAGAAGGATTCAGCCTAGGAAGACCCTTTGGGGCACTTCTACTCTGTCCTAAAAGGTGGCTATGAGTTGGAATCGAGTTGACAGCACACAACAACAGCATTCTGAAAACAGTTTTCTTCCCCCCATTGTCTATTAAATTTGAAGCTAAGCATACCCTATTCACATGGGTTGCATCCACTTGGTATTATGACCAGCAGTGGTTTTGGGTTCAGCTTGACATTCACACTCACAGGACCCAATAGGCTGTAACTTGGCACCAAGTTCAATTAACTTTGTAGAAGGGTTCAGGACAGGAAACACAGCATGCTGTCACCACAATATAAAGGACATCTAACACACGTCTTTGAGATTCCGGGGGCTGCTTCTCAGCCCCCACAAGGAGTGTCTCCAGTGATAAGGGATGAGATAATTCCTTATGGGTAGGTGCTGCCCATCCTGACATAGGGAAGTTCCATATATAACAAAAGCCACATCTTGTTTGTTTATTTATTTTGGTGAAAATACACACGACAAAACATACACCACTTCAACAATTTCTACATGTCCAGTTCAGTGGCATTGGTTCCATTCTTCAAGTTGCACCATATTTCTCGACAACCATTTCCAAATGATTTCACTATCATTAAAGCAAACTCACTGCCCCCCTAAGCTTCTCATCTATCCTTTCGAGTTGTGGTTGTCAATTTGATCACATATAGATAATTCTTTAAATGAGTATAATGCTTCATGCAGACATTGTTTTCTAATTAGGCTAAACCATTACAGGTAGGTTCTGTTCTGTTGACACTGTCGTAAGTTGGTTCTGATATAACTCGAATACCTCTTTTTTTTTTTTTTAGTTTTATTATTATTACCTTTTATTATCAGTATCTTTATAAATCCAATCTTTGTCTTTGTAGGTTGGCATGATGATGATAGATAGCATTAGCAAATTACACACTGCAACGTTGTATATAGTACATATTACTAACAATAAGATGTACAAAAAAAATGGATGGTCATAAGTGTGGTTAGTCATAACTTGAATGCGTCTTAAGTAGGGGACTACTTGTATTTGGTTCAAAGATGACTTCAGAGGATAGTTTTGGTTAAAGGTTTAAAAATTTCCTCAGGGTAATAATTTCAGGGGGGGTCATCTGCCTCAATGGATCCAGAAAGTCTGGATTCCATGAGAATTTGAAATTCTGTTCTACATTTTCCCCCTTTTGATCCAGATTCTTCTATAGAATTCTTGATCTAGATGTTCATTTCTTCTGGTCTCATGATAAAGGAGGCAGTTAGAAGCTATATCTTGTAACAGCTCATGAGTGTAGCTTCTAAGCCCCCATAGAAAACATTCATCATAGCCTTGATCACATAGGCTCTTGGGGTCTATAAGTCCCCTCACAGTCTTCCAATCCAGTGTAGTTTACCAATCAAGGATCATTTTTATAGTAAACATTGTTGCTGGGAACACAGCTGACCATAATTACCTTAACCCAGTGTGTTTCCAGGAAAACAGTGGTAGAAGAAAGTAAATCGAAGTCATCTTCCCCCAGAAAACGGATTCAGATCTGTTGTTAACTCTCCCTCCCACCCAGCAATTCCACTTCTAGGCATATACCCCGAAACCAGGATTCGTGTAAGATAATGTCTATAGATGCGTTATTCATATTAACTAGCCTTAAACTGGATACAACCCAAATGTCCATCAATATTTGATTAAATCAACTGTAGCAGATTTACATAATGAAATAGTATACAATAAGGAGTCCCTGGGAGTCAAAAACAGTAGAGTACTTGACTACTAGCTGAAAAGTTGATGGTTCAAACCCACCCAGAGGAGCCTGGGAAGACAGGCCTGACCATCAGCTTCTGAAAGATCACAGCCTTGAAAACCTTATGGAGCAGTTTTACTCCGCACACATGGGATTGCTATGAGCTGGAATTGCCTCATCAACTAACAACAACATACAATTATAAAAATGAATTAATTATGACTACACACAGCAACATTCGAGTGAAGGAAATAAGATATAAAAAAAATACATATTATTTCATTTACATAAAGTTAAAAAACAACCCAAAAACTAAACTTTTGTTTAGGGGTTATATACATGGGAGTTTCTTTCTTTCTTTTTTTTTTAAATTATTTATTTTTGTTGTCATTGAAAATATATATGACAAAACATACACCAATTCAACAGTGACACTGATTTGATTACATTCTTCAAGTTGTACACCCATTCTCACCCTCTTTTTCCAAATTGTTCTTCCCCCCTTAACATAAACTCACTGCCCTCTAAGCTTCGTATCTAATCTTTCAAGTTGCTGTTGTCAATTTGATCCCACACAGTAGATAGTTCTTCAAAGAGTACAATGCTCAAGGCAGATATTTTTTACTAGTTAAACTATTGTTTGGTTTTAAGAAGACTTCAGGGATATTTTTGGTTTAAGATTTAAAGATTATCTCAGGGAAACAGTTTTGGGAATTCATCCAGCCTCAATGGCTTCATTGATCACTAATGACCGAAGACAAGACAAGGTGTGGGACGACATCAAGGACGTCATACACAAAGAAAGCAAGAGATCATTAAAAAGACAGGAAAGAAAGAAAACACCAAAATGGATGTCAGAAAAGACTCTGAAACTTGCTGTTGAGCATTGAGTAGCTAAAGCAAATAGAAGGAATGATGAAGTAAAATTGCTGAACAGAAGATTTCAAAGGGTGGCTGGAGAAGACAAAGCAAAGTATTATAATGACATGTGCAAAGACCTGGAGTTAGAAAAGCAAAAGGGAAGAACACACTTGGCATTTCTCAAGCTGAAAGAACTGAAGAAAAAATTCAAGCTTCAAGTTGCAATATTGAAGGATTCTATGGGGGAAATATTGAACAACACAGGAAACATCAAAAGGAAATGGAAGGAATACACAGAGTCACTGTACCAAAAATAATTGGTCGACGTTCAACCATTGCAGGAGATAGCATATGATCAGGAACTGATGGTACTGGAGGAAGAGGTCCAAGCTGCACTGAAGGCATTGGTGAAAAACAAGGCTCCAGGAACTGATGGAATACCAATTGAAATGTTTCAACAAACAGATGCAGCAGTGGAAGTCCTCACTCATCCATGCCAAGAAATTTGGAAGACAGCTACCTGGCCAACCCACTGGAAGAGATCCATATTTATGCCTATTCTAAAGAAAGGTGATCCAATTGAATGCGGAAGCTGTCCAACAATATCATTAATATCACATGCAAGAAAAATCTTGCTGAAGATCATTCAAAAGCGGCTCCAGCAGTATATTAACAGGCAACTTCCAGAAATTCAAGCCGGAATCAGAAGAGGACGTGGAACCAGGGATATCATTGCTGATGTCAGATGGATCCTGGCTGAAAGCAGAGAATACCAAAAAGATGTTTACCTGTGTTTTATTGACTACACAAAGGCATTCAACTGTGTGGATCATAACAAATTATGGATAACATTGCAAGGAATGGGAATTCCAGAAAACTTAATTGTACTCATGAAGAACCTGTACATGGATCGAGAGGCAGTCGTTCGAACAGAACAAGGGGATACTGCATGGTTTAAAGTCAGGAAGGGTGTGTGTCAGGGTTGTATCCTTTCACCATACTTACTCAATCTGTATGTGCTGAGCAAATAATCCAAGAAGCTGGACTATATGAAGAAGAACAGGGCATCAGGATTTGAGGAAGACTCATTAACACCCTGCATTATGCAGATGACACAACCTTGTTTGCTGTAAGTGAAAAGGACTTGAAGCACTTCTGATGAAGATCAAAGATCACAGCCTTCAGTATGGATTACACCTCAACATAAAGAAGACAAAACCCCTGACAACTGGACCAATAAGCAACATCATGATGAACGGAGAAAAGATTGAAGTTGTTAAGGATTTCATTTTACTTGGATCCACAATCAAGCAGCAGTCAAGAAATCAAACGACACATTGCACTGGGCAAATCTGCTGCAAAAGACGTCTTTAAAGTGTTAAAAAACAAAGATGTTACCTTGAAGACTACGGTGCAGTGACCCAAGCCATGGTGTTTTCAGTCGCCTCATCTGCATGTGAAAGCTGGACGATGAATAAGGAAGATGGAAGAAGAATTGACGTCTTGAATTATGTTGTTGGCAAAGAAGACTGAATACACCATGTACTCCAAAAGAACAAACAAATTTGTCTTGGAAGAAGTACAGCCAGAATGCTCCTAGAAACGAAGATGGCGAGTCTTCGTCTCACATACTTTGGAACATGTTATCAGGGGGGATCAGTCCCTGGAGAAGGACATCATGCTTTATAAAGTAGAGGGTCAGCGAAAAAAAGGAAGACCCTCAACGAGATGGATGGACACAGTGGCTGCAACAACGAGCCCAAGCATAACAAGGATCGTGAGAATGGTGCAGGACCAGGCAGTGTTTCATTCTCTTGTACGCAGGGTCGCTATGAGTCGGAACTGACTCGAGGGCACCTAACAACTACAACTACAACTACAACAACAACAACAACAACAATGGCTCCAGAAAGTCTGGATTCCTAAGATGGCGTCTTATATAACATAACCTAATGAAGAGAGTGACACCCCATCCCTATGCCATACTCTGTCGGTTAAAAGCAACATCCCAGGGTTCCTCCAGGCGTCCTTCCTCATCACAACCATCTTCCTCCCCATAGAAGTACCACTATAGTGAAATTATAGTCCATTAGTGAAATTCATTTTCTTGCTTTTCTTTATCATTTTATAAAGAAAGCCCCATGTTCCAAGGCACGACAATTGGTCTCCATTTGCCTGGAGCAACAGAGGAAGAGGAGAGTCAGGAGTAGGAGGAGGTTATGGAATGTGTGACCAACTGCCACCATGAACAACTGCCTCCTTTGCCAGGAGAACAGAAGAACTGGATGGTGCCCGGCTACCATTACTGAATGTTTTGATCAAAGATTCTATAGCAGAATCCTGATCTAAATGGACAAAATGCAGAACACAATTTCAAATTCTCATCGACTCGAGACTTTCTGTAGCCATGGAGGCTGGATGAACCCCCAAAACTACTGCCCTGAGATAATCTTTAAACCTTAAACCAAAAATATTCCCTGAAGCTTTCTGAAAACCAAACAGTGGTTTAGCTTAACTAGCGTAGAATGTCTGCCTTGAGCATCATGCTCTTTTAAGATCTATCTATATGGGATCAAACTGACAACAGCAACTCGAAAGTTTAGATGGTAAACTTAGGGGGTAGTGAGTTTATGTTAATGGAGGAGAAACAATTCAGAAAAGAAAGATGAGAATGGTTGCACAACTTGAAGAACATAATCAGTGTCACTGAATTATACATGTAGAAATTGTTGAATTAGTGTATGTTTTGTTGTGTATATTTAACAACAAAAACAATAATAATAAAGACTCCATTTTAGCAGCCTGGGTAAAGATGCTCTCCTGCTAGCCTTGAAGAAGCAAGTCATGATGTTGTGGAGCAGGCCACATGGCAGGGAACTGTGGGAAGCCTCTAGGAGCTGAGGGTCTCAGTCCTACAGCTGCAGGTAACTGAATTCTGCCAACAACCACATGAGCCGGGAAGAGGACCCTGTCATGGATTAAACTGTGTCCCCCTAAAATGTGTGTCACCTTGGCTAGGCCATGATTCCCAGTATTATGTGATTGTCCACCATTTTGTCATCTGACGTAATTTTCCTATGCGTTGTAAATCCTACCTCTATGATGTTAATGAGGCAGGGTTACAGGCAGTTATGTTAATGAGGCAGGACTCAATCTGCAAGATTAGGTTTTGTTTTAAGCATCTCTTTTGAGATATAAAAGAAAGAAATGAGCAGAGAGACAAGTGGACCTCAGACCACCAAGAAAGCAGTGCTGGGCGTAAAGCGCATCCTTTGGACCCGGGGTTCCTGTGTGGAGAAACTCCTAGGCCAGGGGAAGATTGATGACAAGGACCTTCCTCCAGAGCCGACAGAGAGAGAAAGCCTTCCCCTGGAGCTGGTGCCCTGAATTCAGATTTCTAGCTTACTAGACTGTGAGAGAATAAACTTCTGTTTGTTGGAGCCATCCGCTTGTGGTATTTCTGTTTTAGCAGCACTAGATAACTAAGACAGACCGTGAGCCTCAGATGAGATTGCAGCCCTGGCCGATACCTTGATCACAGCTTTGTGACACCCTGAGCAGGGCACCCAGCTAAACTGTGCCCAGACTTCCGACCCATGAAAACTGTGAGATAATAAATGGATGTTGTTTTAAGTCACATGCAGTTCTACTCTGTCACGTGGTGTCTCTATGAGTTTAGATTGACTCGATGGCACTTAACAATTAACAACAACAACAGCAAGTTTATGGTAGTTTGTTATGCAGCATAGAAAACTAATGTCGTTAGTTGCTGTCAAGTCAATTCCGACTCACGGCGACCCCATGTGTGTCAGAGTAGAACTGTGCTCCAATAGAGTTTTCAAGGCTGTGACCTTTCAGAAGCAGACTGCCAGGCCTTTCTTCCCAGGCTTCTCTGGGGGGTTTGAACTGCCAGCCTTTCAGGTAGTAGTTGAGCACTTAACCATTTGCACCACCCAGGGACTCCTAGAGAACTCATTGTTGTTGCTGTTAGGTGCTGTCAAGTTGATTTTGAGTCATAGCAACCCCATGTGACAGAGTAGAACTGCCCCATAGGGTTTTCTAGGCTGTGATCTTTGCAGGAGCAGATTGCCAGGTCTTTCTCCCACGGAGCCACTGGGTGGGTTCGAACTACCAACCTTTCAGTTAGCAACCAAGCTTAAACATTTGTGCCACCAGTGCTCCTTAGAGAACTGACACGGTGGCTGGTTTCAGGTTACCAACGGTTCGTTAACTGGATCCCAACATTCTTGAGAATGTAACAGTCAGCTCTCAGCCGCTGTCCCATGTGGCTTTGGTACAGCACTGATAACAAACAACCCAACAACTGTTTATGTCCCAACAACTTAGAAACCATTTGAAAAAATAAAAAAGTATTGAAAAAAAGTTTGTATTTTTTTTATAAAGCCCCCAATTACCTACCCATCGGATGTGTATGTCTGTTGGGTGCTGCACAACGTTTCAAGCCTTGGGATCAGAGTGGACCGCGCTACCCTCATTTCCTGTCCCAACTTGACTTGTGAAGCCTTCGTTTGTTTATTTATTTTTGATTGAAAATTGGATGGGGATAACTGTAGATTCACATGCAATTGTAAGAAATAATACAGAGAAGTTACTTGTACACTCTGCCCAGTTTCCCGCAATGGTTTATCACAGCGACTGCTGACAACTCAGTTTAACAAAGACAGAAAATCATCGAAAGGAGTGTGGCGCCATCTAGTGTCGAACCTCTGAACAACTCGAGCTAGCAGTTGGTGTGGTATCTGATCCACATCGTGTTTCCCTCAAACACCGAAAACATCCCTGTTTTGCCCCATCTTAATTTTAGTGCAGCTGTAACAGAAATACCACTAGTGGGTGTTTTAAAGAACAGACATTTGTTTTCTCACAGTTCAGGAGGGTAGAAGTCAGATTTCAGGGCACTGGCCTTAGGGGATAGGAACTCTGTTGACCCACAGGTTACAGGGCTCGGTGGCTAACTGAAACGTTGGCAGTTCAAACCCACCAGCCAGTCTGCGGGAGAAGGATGAGGCAGTTTGCTTCCGTAAAGATTACAGCGTTGGAAACCCTATGGGGCAGTTTTCCTCTGTCCTACGGGGTTGTTATGAGTCAGAATCCACTTGATGGCAGTGGGTTTTGTGGCCCTAAGGAAGGTCTCTCTCTGTTGGCTCTGGGAGCAGATCCTTGTCTCAGCTTCTCTAGTCCCGGTGCTCTTAGGTTCCTTGGAGTTCTCCAGTGGCATCTATCTTTCCCCCATTTGTGCTTGCTTCTCTCTGTGTCTAATCTCAAAAGTCATTAGGTTTCAGACATACCCTACACTGATATGGCCTCCTTAACACAACAAAATCCTATTCTCAAATGGTATTACATCCATAGGCATGTTGCCATTGAGTCGATATTGGCTCATAGCAACCTTACAGGACAGAGTAGAGCTGCCTCATAGGGCTTCCTAGGCTGTAAACTTTGTGGGAGCAGATCGTCAGGTCTTTTCTCCTGAGGAGCCACTGGTGGTTTTAAACTGCTGACCTTTTGGTCGGCAGTTGAGTGCTTCACCATTGCACCACCAGGGCTCCTGATCCACAGGTATAGGGGGTTAGGATTCCAACACAATTCAATCCATAACATCCCCTTTGAGTTTTCTTCAGTGCTCTGGGGTGCCTTGGGGCACACTTTGGGAAACACACTCTTAAGCAATTCATTCATTCAGTCCCTATATACTTACTCTGTGTCAGGTACCTTGTTCACAGAGGTGAACAAAAGAGACAAAAATCTCTGCCTTCACGGAGCTTCCAGTTCAGGTGGGGCGACAGATCATATGCCAGATAAGTAACGATGAATACAGAGATGAGAAGGACAGGTTGGCAGCTGGTTTGTTTCAGGCATAAACAGACCCAGGGATGCTAATGGCGTCAAGGCTTATTCATGCCATAGCTCGATCTCTAGTCCCCACTTCTGTCTACTGTCCTCATTCTCCCAGGATCCACTAGGTAGTGGGAACTATGACAGTGGCAGTCCTGGAGTCCCGTTCTTCTAGCCCATGAGGTTTCCCACAAAATACCAGGAAAGGATGCAATTGACTCATGTGTTTCCCACAAAATACCAGGAAAGGATTCAATTGGCTCATGTGTTTCCCACAAAATACCAGGAAAGGATTCAATTGGCTCATGTGTTTCCCACAAAATACCAGGGAAGGATTTGATTGGCCCAGCTTGAGTCACATGTCCATCTCGAGGCTAATCACTGTGATTGTCTGGACCTAGGTCATGTGGCTGGCAAGGCGGTATATTATGGTGGAAGCCCACCAGAACCTCATGGAGGGTTGAATACTATTAGCAGAAGAACAGAAGAGATGCTGGGGGCAGGGGGCGGGGGGAAGGACAGCAGATGTCAGCTACCCTCAGCCACTCCCCTTCCGCCTCACTCCATCCCCCATTCACTCAATCTCTCCCAAATTCAGCCAACAAGCAGGTCCCACTCTCTGCTTTCCAGATCCAGGAGTGGGAGACTCGGCTCCTTACCCATCATAAGGGTGTCACAGCCCCGGGATTCATCCAGGATCAGAAGGTCAAGATCCGGCGGCGGATCAAGATCCTGGAAGACCAGCTGGACAGGGTGAGGGCCAGCCCCTTGGCTCTCTCAGGCCTGAACTCTGGGGACTGGGGGCAGACTGAACAGGGGGCTGGGTTCTGGAAAAGGTGGATCAGATTCCTGAGTGTGGGATGGCCTGGAACACAGATCAAGGGACAGGACCCTGGAGGGGTGGAGGGTCACCAGTAGAAAGGAGACTGATGCCTAGACCCTTGAAGGGGACAGGGTGTTGCTCAGGGTCCCCTCCTCAGGCAGGCTGTCTGTTGTTGCCTCTCCAGGTCACCTGCCGCTTTGACATCCAGCTGGTGCGGAATGCGACGCTGCGGGAGGAGCTGGACCTGCTGCGGGTCCAGAGGAACCGCTATCTGAATGTGGACCGCAAGCTACACAAGGTCAGCCACCTGAAACTGGGGCCCTGGTCCAGCCTGGCTGAGCAGAGTGTGGTCTTCACCTGGGACCTCTCCCCAGCTGCCCACCCTTCCTGCTCCAACACTTGGGCTTCAAGTCCTGAAGGATTGGAGCCATAGGTTTCCAGAGTGGAGACTTGGAAAACATCCCAGGACTCCTTTAACAAAGAAAGCAGTCTGATCTTTATTTGCAGAGAGCAGAGATGGCATTTTGAGTATTGTCACCCAGGGCAACCAATTAGCAAGACCATTAATATACCACGGGTATCGCAATAACCTTTGACATCCTTTGAAGAATCCCATTTCCTTCCTTCCCTGTTTTCTCCCTCCCTCCTTTGCTCCTTCCTTCCTTCTCTCTTTCCTCCCTCCCTTCCTTTCTTCCTCTCTCTCTCTACCCCCCCTTTCTTTTTTAATTCCTTCCTTCCCTCCTTTCCTCTCTCCTTCCCTTCCTTCCTTTCTCCCTCCCTCCTTCCTTCTTTCATTTTGAACTTCTATTTTGAATAACTTCAGACTTACAGAAAAGGTACAAGAATAGCGCAAAGAACTCCTATATCACCCTTCCCAAGATCCCTCTGTCCTCTTACCTCACATCTCTTTAAAACCCCTCTCCTGGACAGCTGCTCATCAGGCAGGTGCACACTTTGAAGGCACAGGAATGCCACTTCTTACTGGAGAGGTACAGGGCCTGAAGGAGAGACTGATGGGACTAGGCTGTAAGAAGTGGTGTCTGTTTTGTCTCGCCCCCAGGAGATCCAGCACCTGCAGCAGGCCGTCAACACCCTCATGGTCTCCTCCACCTCCGCCTACACTGTCAGGTAGGGCCCCACAGAGGCATCCTGAGTGGCTGGGCCCAGGTGACTCGGGATGCACTTTTTCATAAGGTAGTGCCTGAAAGGTTCGGAACTCCAGGAATAGACTATCAGAATGGAATTGTATTTTTTCGTAAAGTGCCCCCTTTACCTCACTCCCCCTTGGTTTCCCCAGCTCCTTGGGGACAAGGTCCCATCCCTTGCACCATGTAATTCATCCCATCTCGCCCACCTGGGACACAAAGGGCATTTTGAATATTGTCACCCAGAGCGTTCCTCTCCTCTCTCCCCATCCGGTGTCGTAGCTTCCTTCCTCACCAGTCTCTCCCCCTTCTCTGTCTCTGGGGGTCTCCCTTCTCTGTCCCCTCTTCCTGTCTCTGCACCCCACACCCAGCAGCTGCAGCAAGGAAGAATTAGGATGGGAGGTGCCGCCTCGCTCCCATCTGCTTCTTACTGTGCCCCCTCTCTCTCCGAGCCTGTGTGTGTGGTTTCCTCCCTCACCAATCTCTCCTCCATCTGACTCTGGGGTCTCCTCGTCTCTGTCCTCCTCTCTTCCACAGCCCAGCTCAGTGGCCACCTTCTAGTCTCTGCTTCTCCCCCAACCCAACTTCCAATGTCCTTGACCTCGGGCTGACTCCTTCTGCGCCCCCTATCGCCCCAGGGAGGAAGCAAAGACCAAGATGGGCTTGCTGCGGGAGAGGGCCGAGAAGGAGGTGAGCCAGAACGAGACTGAGGCACAGGCTTTGTTGCGGCAGATTTCGCACCTGGAGCATTTGCACGCCTTCCTCAAGCTCAAGAACAACGAGCGGCAGCCAGATCCCGCTGTCGTGGAGAAGCGGGCGCAGAGGGGTGAGGCCGGGCTGCCACGTCGGTGTCCCACAGGCCAGATCGCCCCCGGCTCAGAGGCACAGCGTGGGGCGTAGGGTCTCGCTGGCTACAGGCAGGGCTAGCAGGCAAGGGGCGGGGCCTCGGAGGGGCGGGGCCTCGGAGGGGGCGGAGGAGGCTGAAGAACAGCTCACCTGCACAGCCCGGCTTTGCTCGGCCACCTGAGGGAGCCCTCTGGGTAGGGCCCTGACTGCTCCATGCCCCTCAGCCCGGGAGGTTGCAGAAGGCCTCCGAAAGACCTCCCAGGAGAAGCTGGTGCTGCGGTATGAGGACGCCCTGAAGAAACTGTCCCAGCTGACCGGGGAGAGCGACCCGGACACGTTGGTGGAGAAGTACCTGGAGAGTAAGTGGGGCCTGGGTGGGGCTGTGAAGGCTGTCCGAGGGAGGAGGCCAAGGGCCGCACCCCAGCACCTCCCAGATCAAGTCACAGCTGGCCACCCCACTCCGGCCCGCCACTGCGGCCTCCGCCTGCGACTGCAGCAACGGAGGAATTAGGGTGGGAGGTGCCGCCTCCTCCCACCCACTTCTTACTGTCTTCCCTCCTCTCTGCCCCGCCTCCCCATCCTGTGTCGTGGTTTCCTCCCTCGCTGTCTCTGTCTCTGGGGTCTCCCTCTTCTCTGTCCCCCTCTCTCCCCTCTCCCCATCCTGTGCCGTGGTTTCCTCTCCCACCCTCTGCCCATCTCTACTTCTGCGGTCTTTCGTCTGCCCTCCTCGTATTTCTCTCCCTCCCCATCTGTCTCCTCTCCGAGAGCCTGAATTTGTGTGTTTTCCCTCTCAATCTCTTCCTACGGCCGCTGGTCCCCCTTCACATCGTCCCCTCAACCCTGTGTCCCTGTGTTTCTCCCTCCGAGTCCCCGTTACTATCTGTTTCTTGGGGTCTTTGTTTCTCTCTTTACCCACCTCTCCCATTTTCTCTCGCTCTCTTTCTGTTTCTTGGGGTTTCTGTCTGTCACTCTTTCTCTCTCGGGATTTCTGCATCTCTGTGAGTGTTCTCTCTGTCGCTGTCCCTATCTCGCACTCGGACTTGCTCTGTATTTCCATGTCCCCTGCGTCTTTTTCTGTGTCTCCGTGACCCTGTCTCTCCATTTCTCTGTGTCTGTCTTAATACCTCTTTCCTGTCCCTCTGCGTGTCTCTGTCTCCGTCTCCCGGGACCCTGTCCTTCTGGCTCTGAACTAGTGGAGGAACGAAACTTCGCCGAGTTCAACTTCATCAATGAGCAGAACGCTGAGCTCGAGCACCTGCGGGAGGAGATTAAAGAGGTGATCGAGGCTCTCCCCCAGGTCCTCTCCCTCCATCCGGCCCCACCTCCTCTTTTCATGCCTCCCTCTTCCCTCAGGGTCCCTCCCTTCTCCCTTTCCCTACCCCTCCTTTCCCACCAGCCCCCCTCCTTCCGGCCCCGCCCCTCTTATCCTCCAGGCCCCGCCCCTCTCCTATGGCCCCGCCCATCTCCTCCTCCGGCTCTGACCGGAGTCAGTCCCAACACCGCTCCTCGCCCCTCCCCAACAGATGCAGGAGGCCATAGCCAGTGCCCGCGCTGGAGAGGAGGCCCAGCGCTTGCTGCGGGAGCAGCAGCGGACGGTGTTGCAGCGGCGTGTGGATGAGGTGCATGCGGAGGCCTCGGACCTCGATGCCCATTTCCAGGAGTTGCGGCAGCTGCTGGAGAAGCTTAAGGCCGGTGAGCACCCGTGGTAGCCCCTCTTCCATCCCCAGCTTCCTCGTTTGGGGGTGTGAGATGAACACAAGTAGGGCTGTGCCCCTGGTTGGCCACGTGGGTTCCATCAAGACTTTGTGCCCTAGCTTATCTGTCCATCCTATATCCATTCATCCAGTGTCCATCTACCCATCCAATGTCCGTCCATCTATCCAGTGTCCATCCATCCTATCCATCCATCCATCCACCCATCTATTCTCTATTGACCTCAGACCTATCCTTCCATCCATCCATCCCACATCTATCCATCCATCCTATATCCATCCATCCATCCATCAATTCATCCATCCATCCATCCATCCAGTATCCATCTATCATTCTCTTCTTCTACGCATTTCTTATTTTGGGGGAAGAAGCAGTTCAGTGTACTCAAGAGCCAGGCCTGAGTTTGAATCCCAGCTCCACCATTTGTGAATCTTGGCATGTGGTTTCCTCTTTCTCAGCTCATTTCCTCTTCTAAAAGGTGGATATGACAGTGCTCCTGTGTAGGAATGTCATGAGAATTAGATGGGAAGACGATGGAAAGCTGGAGACAGGAAATGTGTCTGTTGGAGGAGCAAGCAGGAGTGCCACCTGCTGGCACACAATGGGAGCTAGCTTATTGGTGCCTGTGCCCAGCCCTGCACTAGGTGATGTGGACTGACATGGGCACTAGGCACTTGTCACCCAGCTGCTTAGATGGAGGACACCCTGGGCACTGTGGGAGCAAGAGGAGGCACTAACATAGTCTGGGCTCCAGGACCAGCTACACAATTTGTGGGGCCCCGAGAAGAATGAAAATGCAGGGCCACATGTTCAAAAATTGCCAAGAATTTCAAGATAGTAGCAAACTAAGAGTGGGGCTCTTCTAAGCCTGAGTGTAGGGACCTGAGCGACTGTGCAGGTCACACGCCCATGAAGCCAGCTCTGCTGGGGTAACAGGAAGGGCTTCCTGGAAGTGGTGATGCTTGAGGGTGATTTTGAAGGTTAAGTATTTAACTGACAAACTGGGGAGAGAGAGATACTCCCAGCAAAGTAAGGGCATGGAGACTGGGCAAACAAGGTGTATTCTGGGAATGTAGGTTGTTCATCAGGAGCCCTAGTGGTGCAAAGGTTAAGCACTCAGGTGCTAACTGAAAGGTTGGCAGTTCGAACCCACCCAGCGACTCTACCGGAGAAAGACCTGGCGATCTGCTCTCATAGAGATTACAGCCTAGAAAACACTATGGGGCAGTTCTGTTCTGTCACAGAGGGTTGCTGTGAGTTAGAGTTGAGTTGACAGCACCTAACAACAACAACAGGTTGTTCACTGAGCAAAGGGTGGGGGTAGGGAGTTAGTTGAAGAAGAATCAGCTCCTGAAAGGATTCCAGGCATCTGGGCTTTTTTTCTGGGGTGCTGGGGAGCCACAGGAAGGCTGTGAGCAGGGGAGGGTAGAACTATCTCTGGGGCTGTGTGGGTGGACAGACTGGAGAGGGGAGGCTGGAAGCCAGGAGGTGAGGGAAGAACCTGGGGCAATGATCCAGGTGGGAGAGGTTTATTTCTTAAAAAAAAAAAAAAAAAAAAAGTTCAGTGTTATTGAGGTGTAAGAAGTTGTCGTTGTTGTTAGGTGCCATTGAGTTGATTTTGATTCATAGTGACCTCATATGATAGAGTAGAACCATCCCATAGAGTTTTCAAGGCTGTAATCTTTACGGGAGCAGATTGCCAGATCTTTCTCCCATGGAGCTGCTGGGTGGGTTCAAACCTCCAACCTTTTAGTTAGCAGCCAAGCGCTTAAAAGTTGCACCACCAGGGCTCCTCAAGGTGTAAAATAGACCCATTTAAAGTGAAGTTCACTGAGTTTTGTAATTTCCTGAATCAAGATGTAGAACATTTCCATCACCCCCAAAAGTTTCTTTATGCCTTTTCCTAGTGCATCTGTCCCCAGGTCCTGGCCCCAGGAAACCACTGATCTGTTTTCTGTCACTAAAGATTAGGTTTGATTTTTCTAGAGTTTCAAATAAATGGAATCATACAGTGTATTTGTTAGTTGCCATTGGTTCGGATTCATTAGTTTTCTAAGGCTCTGTGATAAATCACCACAAACTGACTGGCTTAAAGCAACATAAATTTATTCTTTTACAGTTCTGGAGGCTAGAAGTTCTGAATTTAGGGTGTTAGCAGGGCCAGGCTCTCTCTGAAAGCTGTAGGGGAAGATCTTTCCTTGTTTCTTCCAGCTTCTGGTAGCCCCAGGCGTTCCTTGACTTGTGGCAACTTTAACCTCTGTCTCCGTCTTCACATGGCCACCACGTTTTTCTCTATGTGTTTTCTCCTCCTCTTGTGAGGACAACTGGATTAGGGCCCACCTTACTCCAGCATGACTTCATGTTAACTAATTACATCTGCAAAGACATTATTTCCATATAAGATCACATTCACAGATACTGGAGGTTACGACTTCAGCATATTTTTTGGGGAGGTCACAGTTCAACCCATAACATTCAGTATGTACTCTTTTGTATCTAACTCTTTTTTCCCCCCAGTATAATGATCTTTAGGTTCATCCATGTTGTGTGTGTCAGGAGTTCATTCCTTTTTATGGCTGAGTAATATTCTATTGTGTGTATGTACCACAGTTTGTTTATCCATTCACCTGTTGATGGACATTTGGGTTTTTTCCACTTTTTAGCTATTGTGAATAAAGTTGCTACGAACATTTGTGTACAAGTTTTTGTGTGAGCGTATGTTTTAAGTTCTCTTGGGTAAATATCTAGAAGTGGGATTGCTAGATTGTGTGGTAAGATGTTTAATTTTTGTGTATGGTGTGAGGTAAGGGTCAAGTTTCATTTTTTCCCAAATGCACATACAATTGTTCCAGTAGCATTTGTTGAAAATATTGTCTTTTCTCCATTGGCACCTTTGTCAAAAATTCTTTGACCATATATAAAAGGATCTATTTATGGAATTTCTGTTATTTCTATTCTATGTCATTTATTTATTTATTTAAAATTTACTTATTTTTTTATTGTACTTCAGGTGAAGGCTTATATGTCATTTATTTTTGTCTGTCTTTACACTAATACTAAACTGTCTTATGTTCCTCCTCCCCAAAGCCAATCCCTTTATCAATCAATGTGCTAGGTTAATCTTTACAGAGTTTTTTCTCTGAATTTGCAAACACACACACATACTTACAGAAAATTTATAATTTTTTTATTGTGGTGAAAATATACACAACAAAACATACACCAATTCAATAATTTCTACAGTACAATTTAGTGACCTTGATTTCATTTGTTCAGGTTGTGCAACCATTCTCGCTATCCTTTTCTGAATTATTCCACCGCCACTAACATAAACTCCCTGTCCCCTAAGCACAAACTCCCCTCTTCTCCCTCCCTCCCACCCATAGTAACCACTAATAATCTTTGGTTTCTAAGTATTTGCTTATTTCATATAAGTGAGATCATACAGTATTTGTCCTTTTGTGACTGACTAATTTTTCTCAGAGGAGCCCCGGTGGCTCAGTGGTTAAGTGCTCGGCTGCTAACTGAAAGGTCGGTGGTTCGAACCCACCAGTGGCTCTGCAGGAGAAAGATGTGGCAGTCTGCTCCCGTGAAAATTACAGCTTTGGAAACCATATGGGGCAGTTCTACTCTGGGGTCACTACGAGTTGGAATTGACTTGATGGCACCGGGTTTTAATTTTGTTTAGTGTGATGGTTTCAAGGTTCATCCATGTCATAGCATGTATCAGGACTTTATTTCTCTTTCTGGCTGAGAAACATTCTATTGTATGTATTTACCACATTTTGTTGATCCATTCATCTGTTGATGGGCATTTAGGTTGTTTCCACCTTTTGGCTATTGTGAAAAGTGCTGCAGTGAACATTGGTGTACATATGTCTGTTCACGTTGCTGCTTTCAGGTCTCTTGGGTATATACCTAGGAGTGGAATTGCTGGGTCATATGGTAGCTCTATGTTTAAATTTTTAAGAAACCGTCAAACTGTTTTCCACAGTGACCATACCATTTGGCATTCCTACCAGCAGCAGAAGAGGGTTCTGATTTTTCCGTGTCTTCACCAACATTCTGTCTTTGAGCTTTGGCACTGGGGTTTGAGCAGGGGAGGACTGGCACCCAGTGGGCACCGGGTCTGTGACAGCTGTCCCCCCCGCCCCCATGCCCAGATCTCCAGCAACTCTTCACCCAGGCCCACTGTGACAGCACCATCATTGACGACCTCCTCGGGGTCAAGCCACAGATGCGAGACCGGGACATAGGCCTGTTCCTGGGCCTCATCGAGAAGCGGGTGGTGGAGCTCCTGACGGTGCAGGCCTTCCTCGACTCCAGGGTGGGTAGGTGGGTGGGGGCCCGGGCATTGGAGACTGCAGCCTGAGGGATAGGCCGGAGGTGACCACTGGGCTTTTCCACTCTCCAGAGCTACACCTCCTCCAGCTTGAGCCGTGCTGCCCTCATGGTGCTGGGCCAGAGTCCGGATGATCTTCGGAAGAAGTTGGCCCCACCTCAGCTCCCTGACAACCTGTGAGGAACAGGACGAGGCCCAGGAGGGAGGAGGAGGGGGCAGGAGAGTCCAGGAGGCAGATGGCACGCATGGCAGTGGAAGGGTCTTGGGGGCTCTGGGGTACCAGAGGGTGGGCAGGCCCTGGGGGCATTGGCTGGGAGAGTGGGTTCTTTGCGGGAACAAGAGGGAGTTCCCCCATCTAGGGGACTGTCTTAGTTTGGGTTCTCTAGAGGAGCAAAATGCATGAGACATACATATATGAACCCTGGTGGTGCAGTGGTTAAGTGCTCAGCTGAAAGGTCAGCTGTTTGAATCCACCAGCTGCTCTAAGGGAGAAATATATGGCACTCTGCTTCCGTAAAGATTACAGCCTTGGAAACCCTGTGGGGAAGTTCTGTTCTGTCCTATAGGGTCACTCTCAGTCAGAATCGACTCGATGGCAACGAGTTTTATACATATATATATATATATATATATATATATACATACATACACACACATACATATACATATATGTATGTGCATACACATACATATATATGTATATGTGTGTATATATGTGTGTGTGTATATATATGCAAGTATACACATATATACATACACACATGTACACACACACACATATATAGAGAGAGAAAGAAAGAACCCTGGTGGCACAACAGTTAAACACTTGACTGCTAACTGAAAGGTTGGAGGTTCGAAACCACCTAGTGGCTCTGCAGGAGAAAGACCTGGAGATCTGCTCCCATAAAGATTACAGCCTAGAAAACCCTATGGGGTAGTTCTGCTCTGTCACATGGAGCCACCATGAGTCAAAATTGACTCAACAGCACCTAACAACAAACATACACACACACACACACACATACACACATATGTATGTGTATATGTATATATATAATGCATACACATACACACATCTATCTATGTATCTGTCTATAGAGAGAGAGATTGAAGTATCAAGGGTTTGGCTCATGCAGTTGTGGAGCTCACAGGTCCAAAATCTGTAGGTCAAGTGGCAGGCTGGAGACTTCCACAGGCTTGTGTCCCAACAACTAGAGGTCAGGTGATGAAAAGAGTACAGAGTGGAGAGAGTGAGCTTTGCCAGAACATGTGCTTGTGTTCTGGTGGCAGGCCACACCTCCAAGGAAACTCCCCTTTTAACTGATTGGCTGATCACATCAGAGCACATCATGGAAAGTGATTACATTACATTACAGTACATTACATTATGTTATATTACATACATTACATTGATAATTTCCTCATTCTGTTGGATCACCTTTCTTTGTAATGGACACAGATATGGATCTCCTCCAGTCGGTTGGCCAGGTAACTCTTCCAAATTTCTTGGCATCAGAGAGTGAGCACTTCCAGCACTGCATCTGTTTGTTGAAACGTCTCAGTTGGTATTCCGTCCTGGAGCCTTGTTTTTCATCATCGTTTTCAGTGCACCTTGGACTCCTTCCTTCAGTACCGTTGGTTCTTGATCATATGCTACTTCCTGAAACGATTGAAGGTCAACCAATTCTTTTTGGTATAGTGACTCTGTTTTTGATGCTTCCTCTGTCGTTTAATATTTTCCCTGTAGAATTCTTCAGTATTGCAACCTGAGGCTTGAATTTTTTTCTTCAGTTCTTTCAGCTTGAGAAATGTCAAGTGTATTCTTCCCTTTTGGTTTTGTAACTCCAGGTCTTCGCACATTTCATTATAATACTTTGTTTTCACGAGGAACCATTTGAAATGTTCTTTTCAGCTCTTTTACTTCATCATTTCTTCCAGAAATTATTGAACAATATAATTAATATCACACACAAGTGAAATTTTTCTAAGGGTCATTCAAAAGTGGTTGCAACAGTACATCAGTAGGGAACTGCCAGAAATTCAAGCTGGATTCAGAAGAGGACATGGAACGAGGGATATCATTACTGATGTCAGATGGACCTTGGCTAAAAGCAGAGAATACCAGAAAGGTATCTACCTGTGTTTTATTGATTATACAAAGGAATTCAACCATGTGGATCGTAACAAATTATGGATAACATTGTAAAGAATGTGAATTTCAGAACACTTAATTGTGCTCATGAGGAACCTGTACATGGACCAAGAGACATTTGTTTGAACAGAACAAGGGGATACTGTGTGGTTTAAAGTCAGGAAAGGTGTGCGTCAGGGTTGTATCCATTCACCATACTTATTCAATCTATTCACTGAGCAAGTAATCTGAGAAACTGGGCTATGTGAAGAAGAATGCGGCATCAGGATTGGAGGCAAACTCATTAACAACCTGCAATATGCAGATGACACAACCTTGCTTCCTCAAAGTGAAGAGGACTTGAAGCACATAGTGGTAACGATCAAAGACCACAGCTTTCAGTATAGATTGCACCTCAACATAAAACAAAAATCCTCACAGCTGGACCAGTAAGCAACATCATAATATATGGAGAATAGATTGATGTTGTCAAGGATTTCATTTTGCTTGGATCCACAGTCAACACCCATGAAACCAGCAGTCAAGAAATCAAATGACACATTGCGTTGGGCAAACCAAACCAAACCTGTTGCCGTTCAGTTGATTCCAACTCATAGCGACCCTACAGGACAGAGGAGAACTGCCCCATAGGATTTCCAAGGAGCAACTGGCGGATTTGAACTGCTGACCTTCTGGTTAGCAGTCAAGCTCTTAACCACTGCGCCACCAGGGCTCCCTTAGTTATCTAGTGCTGCTAAAACAGAAATACCACAAGTGGATGGCTTTAACAAATAGAAATTTATTCTTTCACAGTCTAGGAGGCTAAAAGTCCAAATCCAGGGCATCGGCTCTAGGGGAAGGCTTTCCCTGTCTGCTCTGGAGGAAGGTCCTTGTCATCAATCTTTTCCTGGTCTAGGAGCTTCTCGGCACAGGAACCTCGAGTCCAAAGGATAAGCTCTGCTCCCGGCGTTGCTTTTTTGGTGGTATGAGGTCCACCTGTCTATCGGCTCGCTTCTCTCTTTTGTATCTCAAAAGAGATTGACTAAAGTCACAACCTAATCTTGTAGATTGAGTCCTGCCTCATTAACATAACTGCCTCTAATCCTGCATCATTAACATCATAGAGGTTAGGATTTACAACACGTAGGAAAATCATATCAGATAACAAAATGGTGGACAGTCACGTAATGCTGGGAATCATGGCATAGCCAAGTTGACACACATTTTTGGGGGACACAATTCAATCCATGACAACCTCTTTAAAGTGTGCAAAAGCAAACATGTCGTTTTGAGGACTAAGGTGTGTGCCTGACCCAAGCCATGATATTTTCAGTCGCCTCATATGCATGCGAAAGCTGGACAATAAATAAGACTGAAGAAGAATTGACGAATTGTGGTGGTGGTGAAGAATATTGAATATACCATGGACTGCCAGAAGAATGAACAAATCTGCCTTGGGAGAAGTACAGCCAGAATGCCCCTTAGAAGCAAGGGTGGCTTCTGAGGACTTTGTCTCATGTATTTTGGACATGTCATCAGGAGGGACCAGTTCCTTGAGAAGGACATCATGCTTGGTAAAGTAGAGGGTCAGTGAAGAAGAGGAAGACCCTCAATAAGATGGATTGACATGGTGGCTGCAACAATGGGCTCAAGCATAACAATGATTGTGAGGATGGCACAGGACTGGGCAGTGTTTTATTCTGTTGTATGTAGGGGCGCTATGGGTTGGAACTGACGATGACACCTAACAACAACAACATTACATTACACACATTACATTATATCACACTACATTATACTACATACCTTACATTACACTATATACGTTACATTACATAACATACTCTATCAAAAAAACAAAAACAAAAACCAAACCCATTGCTGTCGAGTCAATTCTGACTCATAGCTACCCTATAGGACAGAGTAGAACTGCCCCATATGGTTTCCAAGGAGCAGCTGGTGAATTCGAACTGCTAACCTTTTGGTTAGCAGCCGAGCTCTTAACTACTGTGCCACCATTGCTCCTTATACACATTACATTGCATATATTATGTACATATATTACATTACATACGTTACCCAACAGCACCCAGTCCAGTGTCTGCTAAACCATTGAGAATCCTAGCTTCACCAAGGTGACACATTAGCCATCATCTGCTGGCTTGGGAAGATGGGGTTCTGGTAGACCAGAGTGAGGGAGGGCAGCCATCTGCCTTTCATAGTTCAAAAAGTCCAGTCACTTCCTGTCTCCCGCCACCCTAGAGAAGACCCCCCAGGTTTTGAGAGCAAAGACAACTATCCTTTGAGCAAGGAGGAGCTGCTGAGCCAGGTGGTGAAGTCGGTGAGCATGGGAGCTTGTTGGGTGTGGGGGGGACCCCAGCCCCCTGGAAGCCTGACTTGTCCCCCCTAACCCCCGTCCCCCAGCTGGAGGCCCGGGAGCAGGCCCGGGAACAGCACCAGAAGGAGCTGGCTGAGGTGGTGCGCAAGGCCGACAGCAGCCCGAATGGGGGCTTCATGGGCGCCCAGGGGGCCAGCTCGGCCACAGTCATGGTGAGCACGCCGAGCGCCAGTGGCGTCCCTGGATCCATCCTGAGCCACAGAACAAACGGCATCCTGACGTCTAGCGGGGGCCGGGCCACCGGCTCCAATGTTGGCCACGTCACCTTCGGCATCCCCAGCTCTAGCGGGGGCCACGAGTCCAACCACGCCACCTATGGGGACCCCGGTTCCACCAACTCCAGCGCGAGCCATTCTGCCTTCCGGTGGGTCAGCTCCGAGAGCTACCCGGCCTCTACCGGGTATCAGGAGTCCAGCGGAGGCCAGGAAGGCGCTGGGGGCGCAGAGAGCCGAGGCGCAGGGTCGGAGTCAAGCGGAGGCCCAGTCTCAAGCACGGGCCCTGCTTCCAGCACCGGCGCCAGCTCCACCACCAGCAAAGACTACCGGGGCTACTACTAGGGGCCCTGGCTTCCCCTATCCTGGCCCTGGCTCCTTGCAGGGGCCTCTCTGGGTTTCCGCCTCCCTATCTTTCCCTCCCAGTCCCTCTCTCCATCTCCTTCCCCCGTCACCGCGCCCCTGTATCTGTTTCCCTCTGTCCTTCACCATCCCTTCATCTTTATCTCCGGGGCCCTTCCTCCTCCCCCAAGCCCGTTTTGGTTTCCCATTCAGCATCTCTCTGCTGCCTTGTCTCCACAATCCATCTCCCCATCTCTCAGTCTCCTTCTTCGTCCCCTTAACCCCTGTTTATCCTCCCACCTCCTCTCTCTTCGTCCCCATTTGTCTCTCCCTCTCCTTGGCCCCATCTCCTAGGCTCTCCTCACATCTCACGCCCCTGTCTCTGTAGCTCCTCATTCCTCATGCCCCCACACGAGGATTCCCCCAGTCCTGAGCAGTAGGGAGGAATTAGGACCAGCAGGAGCTGTGACCACAGGAAATAAAAGTCAGAGCCGGACTTTTCTCCCAGCCTGGTTACAAGTGCGTGTGTGATGGGTGAGCTCAAGACATGGCGATTTCTCTACCTCCAGCCCAGGGGGAGGTGTATTTTCTGCTAGTCATGCATTCATGAAGTCCCTGGGTGATGCAAATGGTTAAGCACTCGGCTGCTAACAGAAAGGTTGGCGGTTTGAGTCCACCCAGAGGTGCCTCGGAAGAAAGGCCTGGCGATCTACTTCCAGAAAAGAAAATCAGCCACTGAGAACCCTATGGAGTGCAGTTCTACTCTGCACACTCGGGGTCTCCATGAGTTGGAAAAGACTCAACACAACTAACAACTAACCTAAAGTTTGGCAGTTTGAACCCACCCAGAAGCGCTATGAAAGAAAGGCCTGGTGATCTGCTTCCATAAAGATTACAGCCAAGAAAACCCTACAGAACAGTTCTACTCTAACACATGGGGTTGCCGTGAGTTGGAAATGACTCAACAGCAATGTTTTCTTTTTAATTCATTCATTCATAACGTCCCTGGATGGCACAAATAGTTAGATGTTCACCTGCTAACTAAACGGTTGGAAGTTCAAGTCCAACCAGAGGCACCTCAGAAGAAAGGCCTGGTGATCTGCTTCTGAAAAAAGTCAGCCACTGAAAACCCTACGGAGAACAGTTCTACTCTGAAACACATGGGGTCGCTGTAAGTCAAAGCTGACTTGATGGCAACTGATATTCATTTGTTCATTTTTTGAGACCTCCACATTTGGGCTCTACTGGGACTGTACCAGCCAGGGCAGGCTGGGTTATGCTGCAGTAACAGACAGCCCCTGAATCCCAGTGGCCTAATGCAACACAGGTTTATTTCTCTCCACCGCTACTGGTCTGTTGTGAGTCAGCTCAGGGCCCTGCTCCACACCATCCTTGTGACCCAGGCCAATGGGACAGCCACTGCCTGGAGTGTTGCCAATCTCTGGCACTAAGAGAGAAAATGGCAATGCATGTATGGACTCTGAAAGCTTCTACCTGGGTGATACATGTCCCTTCCACTTGGCGCAAATGAGTCACTTGGCCACAAAGGGAGGTGAGTGGGAAGTGCAATCTTTCTGAGTGTCTGGAAGGAGAGAGAGAGGAAGGGATATTTGTGGACAGCTCTAATGGCCTGCTACAGCATCACAGAGATAAAGCAGACCCTGTCCCCATCCTGGAGTCCCTGGGTGGCCCAAACAATTAAGCGTTCAACTACTAACTGAAGGTTTGGCAGTTCGAACCCACCCTAGAGGTGCCTTGGAAGAAAGGCCTGGTGATCTGCTTCCCAAAAGTCACATCCTTGAAAACCCTATGGAGCACAGCTCTACTCTGCACACGTAGGGTCACCACAAGTAAGAATGGACTCAACAGCATTTGGTTTGATTTTTCGGTTTAGACAAGTGTTTAATAATAGGAATAGAATAGAATAAAAAGTATCAGGTAGTACAGGGTGGTGTTATTTTATGAAAGTATCTAGATGCCCTAGGAACCTTGGTGGAGCAATGGTGAAGCGGTTGGGTGCTAACTGAAAGGTTGGTGGTTCAAACTAACGCAGCGGCTCACCATAGAAAGACCTGACTATCTGCTACAGTAAAGCGTACAGCTAGAAAACCCTGTAGGGCAGTTAGTTCTAGTCTATCACGTGGGGTAGTTAAGAGTTGGAATCAGCTCGACGGCATCAAACAACATGTAGATGATGCTAAATGATTTCTTACTATGCCTCGTGGTCAGCAAAGTTTTAAAGCTACTGGTAGACGGTCCTCAGCGTCCTTACATTGATTTCCAAACAACTGTCCATTGGCACACTCGATAGCACCCCCTTTCAGACGCGGAATCCCATCTTGCCCAGATAAAAACATTTTTGGGCTCTCCCCACAGCGCTGTCATAGCAGGATTCCGCTCCAGGTGGCGCTAGCGCGCTACTGTGAGTGCGTTTTGCTCCATCCTCGACCCAGACTGATGGGAACCTGTGATTTATTTCGGACACATGTCAGCGCGAGGACGCTGGTTGCTGGGAACAGAAGCTCTGACCACGAATATAGTCCCCAGAGCAGAGCGCTGCAGGAGAGCTTAGGCTGCCAAAAGAGGTGTTGTTATCGGAAGTCTTCCTTCCTACCTTCCTGCCTCCGTCCCTGCCACCCTTCCTTCTAATTTCTTCCCTCCCTCCCTCCCTCCCTTCCTTCTTCCTCCCTTCCTTGCTTCCTTCCTTCCTTCTTCATTCCACAAATTGTTCATTAAACGTCTGCTGTGGACCAGATGGGTCCCCTCTTCTGGAGCTCACCTCCTCGTTGTGGAGGGTGGAGCATAAACCAGATTCCCAGCCCCTCGTGTGGAGGCCTCGCGGCCTGTGCTGAAGAGCCAAGGCTCTGGGACAGGCAACTCCAGGGGTAGGGGTGGGGGTGGGGGGAGAGTGTCATATCCCTACTACCTGCTGGCTGTGTGACTTTGGGTCACTTGCTTAGCCTCTCTGTGCCTCAGTTTCCCCTGCTATAAAATGAGAAACAATATCAGCACCTATTTCATAGGGCTCTTATGAGTCTTAAAAGAGTTAATATCTATAAAGCACTAAGAAAGGGGGCCTGTTGTTGTTGCTAGGTATTGTTGACTCGGTTCCGACTCATAGTGACCCTGTGTACAACAGAACGAAACACTGCGCAGTCCTGTGCTATCCTCAGAATCGTTGCCATGCTTGAGCCCATCGTTGCAGCCACTTGTCAATCCATCTGGTTGAGGGTCTTCCTGTTTTTTGTACAGCCTCTACTTTACCAAGCAAGAAAGGGGGCCTAGCATATGTTTATTCAATCCATTGTTAAAAGTTTCCACTTTATGGACTGCCAGTCTAACTGCCTCCATGAACTACTTAATATCTCCTTTGCCATGAGACCAGAAGAATGGGATGGTGCCTGGCTACCATTTCTGAACTTAAAAAAAAATGTACAATTTATTTTATTTACTTTTTTTTGTTGTTGAGAATATACACAGCAAGAACATACACCAATTCAACATTTTCGACTTGCACAATTCAGTGACATTGACTACATTCTTCAAGTTGTGCAACCATTCTCACCCTCCTTTTCTGAGTTGTTCCTCCCCCATTAACATAAACTCACTGCTCCCTAAGGTTCCTATCTAATCTTTCCAGTTGCTGTGTCAATTCTTTTTTGTGATTTAGGTGAAAGTTTACAGCTCAAGGTAATTTCTCATTCAAAAATTTATACACATATTGTTTTGTGACATTGGTTGCAATCCCTACAATGTGACAGCACACTCCCTCTTTCCACCCCAGGTTCCCTGTGTCCATTCGTCCAGTTCCTGTCCCTTTTCTGCCTTCTCGTCTTGCTTTTGGGCAGGAGTTACCCATTTGGTCTCACATATTTGATTGAACTAAGAAGCACGTTCCTCATGTATGTTATTGTTTATTTAATAGGCCTTTCTAATCTTTGTCTGAAAAGTGGGCTTTGGGAGTGGTTTCAGTTCTGAGTTAGCAGAGTTGTCTGGGGACTATAGTCTCGGGGGTTGCTCCAGTCTCTGTCAGATTAGTAAGTCAAGTCTTTTTTTGTGCATTTGAATTCTGTTCTACATTTTTCTACTGTTCTGTCTGGGGCTCTGTGTTGTGATCCCTGTCAGAGCGGTTGGTGACGGTCACTGGGCACCATCTAGTTCTTCTGGGTTCAGGCTGATGGAGGCTCTGGTTCATGTGGTCCGTTAGTCCTTTGGGCTAATATTTTCCTTGTGTCTTTGTTTTTCTTTGTTCTCCTTTGCTCCAGATGGGATGGGACCAATAGATGTATCTTAGATGGCCGCTCCCAAGTGTTTAAGACCCCAGATGCTGCTCACCAAAGTGGGATGTAGAACATTTTCTTTATGAACTATGTTATGTCAATTGACCTAGATTTCCCCTGAGACTATGGTACCCAGCCCCTTGCTCCAGCAACTTGGTCCCTCAAGGTGTTTGGATATGTCTAGGAAATGTCTATGCCTTTGCTTTGGTCAAGTGTGCTGACCCTATATTTTGTGTTGTCTTTCCCAAGTTGACACTTGTCTACTATTGAGTTATTTATTTCCCCTTCCCCCTACCCTTGTAACCATCAAGAATGTTTTTTTCTGTGTGTAAACATTTTCTTGAGTTCTTGTAATAGTGATCTCATGCAATATTTGTCCTTTGTGACTGACTTATTTCATTCAACATAATGCTCTCCAAATTCACCCATGTTGTGAGGTGTTTCTCGGATGCATCATTGTCTTTTGTTGTTGCATAGTGTTCCATTCTGTGTATGTACCATACTTTGTTTATCTATTCATCTGCTGATGGGTGTTTAGGTTGTTTCCATCTTTTTGCTATTGTGAATAGTGTTGCAATGAACATGGGAGTGCATACGTCTATTTGAGCAATGGCTCTTATTTCTCTAGGGTATATTCCTAGGAGTAGGACTGCTGGATCGTATGGTATTTCTATTTCTAGCTTTTTAAGGAAGCGCCATATCGTTTTCCAAAGTGGTAGTACTATTTTACATCCCACCAGCAGTGCATAAGAGTTCCAGTCTCCCCGCAGCCTCTCCAGCATTTGTTATTTTGTGTTTTTTGGATTAGTACCACTCCTGCAGGGGTGAGATGGGATCTCATTGTAGTTTTAATTTGCATTTCTCGAAAGGCTAATGATGGAGAGCATTTCCTCATGTGTCTGTTAGCCGCCTGAATGTCTTCTTTGGTGAAATGTTTGCTCATATCCTTTGCCCATTTTTTAATTGGATTATATCTTTTTGTTATTGAGGTGTTGAAGTAATCTGTAGATTTTAGAGATTAGACCCTTATTGGATATGTTGTAGCCAAAGATTTTTTCCCAGTCTGTTCTCTTTTTGTGAAGTCTTTTATTAAGCATAAGTGCTTAATTTTTAGAAGCTCCCAGTTACCTAGTTTCTCTTCTGGTGTTTGTGTATTGTTAGTTATGGTATGTATACCGTTTATGCCATGTATTAGGGCCCCTAGCGTCATCCTTATTTTTTCTTCGATGATCTTTATCATTTTAGATTTTATATTTAGGTCTTTGATCCATTTTGAGTTAGTTTTTGTGTATGGTGTGAGGCATTGATCTTGTTTCATTTTTCTTACAGATGGACATTCAGTTTTGCCAGCACCATTTGTCAGAGACTGTCTTTTCCCCATTTAATGGACTTTGGCCCTTTGTCAAATATCAACTGCACGTAGATGGATGGATTTACTTCTGGATTCTCAATTCTGTTCCATTGGTCTATGTGTCTATTGTTGTACCAGTACCAGGCTATTTTGACTACCATGACTGTATAATATGTTATTAAATCAGGTAGTGTGAGGCCTCCAACTTTTTTTTTCCCCAGTAATGCTTTACTTATCTGGAGCCTCTTCCCTTTCCATATAAAGTTGGTGATTTGTTTCTCCATCTCATTAAAGAATGCTGTTGGAATTTGGATTGGGATTGCATTGTATCTGTAGATTGATTTGGGTAGTACTGACACTTTCACAATGTTGAGTCTTCCTATCCATGAGCATGGTACGCTTTTCCACTTATGTAGGTCTCTTTTGGTTTCTTGCAGTAGTGTTTTGTAGTTTTCTTTGTATAGGTCTTTTATGTCCCTGGTTAGATTTATTCCTAAGCATTTTATCTTCTTGGGAGCTATTGTAAATGGTATTGATTTGGTGATTTCCTTTTTGAAGTTCTCTTTGTTGGTATAGAGGAATCCATCCGATTTTTGTATGTTAATTTTGTATCCTACTACTTTGCTGAAATCTTCTATTAGCTCCAGTAGCTTTCTTGTGAATTCTTTGGGGTTTTCTGTGTATAAGTTCATATCATCTGTGAATAGGTACTGTCAATTTGATCTCATACAGATAGTTCTTAAAACAGGGAAATGCTCAATGAAGACATTCTTTACTATAAGTTAAACTACTGTTTGGTTTTAAGAAGATTGCAGGGGATATTTTTGGTTTAAGGTTTAAAGATTATCTCAGGGCAGTAGTTTCCCATTTCTGAATGTTTTGATCATGGACCTGATAGATGGATCCTGATCAAAGGGAGGAAAAATAAGGAACAAAATTTTAAATTCTTATAGAAACCAAAATTATTGGCCCCATTGTGACTGGGGAACTGCCACATCTATTGGCCTGAGATAATCTGGAGCTGAAATTATCCCATGAAGTTATCTTTGAACCAAACCTTAGTTTAGCTCAATTAGTTAAGAATATCTGCCTTGAGCAGTGAGATCTTTTGAAGAATTCTCTATATGAGATCAAAATGACAACAGAAACGCTGAAACACAAAGAAGTTTAGGAGACAGTTTTTTTTTTTTCCCCTTGGGAGGGGATCTTGGAGCTGAGTCCAGGGATTCTGATGCCCAGTCTTGGCCCTTTTCCTCTGTACTGTGCCTGGGGTAGGAGTGGACCCAGCTTCCTTCATACTATTGGGGGCTGCTGGAGCCCAGTGTGAAATCCTCCATCAGAGCCGGGGTCCCAGCCAGACACAGGCTGGGGCCGAAGTGGGCCCTGTCTCTGGGCTAGTGGAATAGATAGTTGTTATTTTATTAGCTGCCAAGGAGTTGTCCCCCGGCTCATGGCAACCTCATGCACAGCGCAGTGAAATGCTGCCTGGCCCTGCTCCATCTCATGATCAGTTGCGGATAGGACCATTGTGATCCATAGGGTTTTCCATTGGCTGATTTTTGGAAGTAGATCACCAGGCCTTTCTTTTAGACCATCTTAGTCTGGAAGCTCCACTGAAGCCTGTTCAGCATCATAGCAACAGGCAAGCCTGCTCTGACAGATGAGAGGTGGCTACACAGGAGGTGGGAATCAAACCTAGGTCTCCCACATGTTGTTGTTAGGTGCCGTTGAGTCGGTTCCAACACATAGTGACTCTATGTACAACAGAATGAAACACTCTCCTGTCCTGTGCCGTCCTCACAATTGTTGTTATGCTTGAGCTCACTGTTGCAGCCACTGTGTGAATCCATTCTCCTGTGTGGAATGTGAGAATTCTACCACTGAACTGCCACTGTCTCATGGAATAGGCAGACAAGTAAATACACCATTTTCATCTAATAGACTTCACCCAGATTGCAATAAGAACTTAGAGGAGAAGTAAAGTGAGCTGGCCATAGCCTTTATGGAACTCCACTGCCTCCCCAGTATGGCATTGTGAAGAATTATGATGTGAGGAGTAGAACAAAAATAAAAAATACTTGGTAAACAAACAAGCAAACTCTTTAACCAGTGTGGGGTCTCAGGCAGCGTTTAAACTCCCTGGACCTCAGTGTGTTCCTCAGGGGGAAGAAGCACTGAACTAGGGCCTAGTCCAAATTGAGGGTCTGTGGCGCAATGGTTAAGCGCTCAGCTGCTAATTGAAAGGTCTGTGGTTAGAACCTACAAGCTGCTCCATGGGAGAAAGACCTGGCAATCTGCTCCCATAAAGATTAGGGCCTAGAAAACCTTATGGGGCAGTTCTACTCTGTCCTATAGGGTCACTATGTGTCAGAATCGACTAGACAGAAAACAACAAGACTCCTTCCATGTTCTCTGATTCTCTGCTCTCCATCCTCATGGAGATTAGAATCAAAACCAAAGTTAACTATTAAAATATCTAGTATTTTAAATATTAAAATATTAAAAACCCTGTCTAATGAATGGATGAACAAACTATGGTACATACACACAATGGAATAATATGCAACAATAAAGAACAATGATGAATCTGTGAATCATTTCACAACATGAATGAATCAGGGGGGCATTATGCTGAGTGAAATAAGTTAATCACAAAAGGACAAATACTGGCAACCAATGTCACAAAACAATATGTGTATTAAGTGTTTAATGAGGATCTAATTTGCTCTTCATCTAAAGAACAATCAAAAAAGAAAAGATAAACAAAACTTTCATTTTTAACAGAAAGAATAAAAATAAATTAACTAGGCATTAACTTAAGAGGTTGACAAAAGAAAAAAACTATGGAAATCAGAAGAAAGTCATTAAAGGTAAAAGTTAAAAATTAATTTGAAAACAGAAAAACAGAAGTATAAATAAATCTAAGAGTCGGTTATTTTAAAAGCTGTTTTAAAAAGCAACAACAACAACAACAAAAATACTCCTAGATAACCAAAGCATGGAAATAAGAGGAAGCCAAATATACAAAATTAGAATAACAAGGGAAAATAAACTACAGATAAAGAAATTGAAATAATTATAAGAGAACAGTATGTTACAACTCGATGCCATCACTTTGAATCTTCTTCAGAATGAATGGTTTTCTATGAAACACTGAGCCACCAGGGCTCCTATGAAAACATAGATGGTCATAATTGGCTTGAGAAGAACTAAAGAATGAAAACAGAGCAAGTATGACGGAAGAAGTGTAGAAAGTTGTCAAAGAGATACCAACCAAAAACACCAGCCCTGTCAGTTTCACAGGTGAATTCATTTCTTTCTCCAACTAATTAGTCTGTTGCAGGAAAATCTCTACTCTGAAACCTGCCAGAGACAGCTCACCCACTCCTAGAAATATTGAAAGACGTTTCCAAGTTAAATATTAGCAAATATAATCCATCAGTCATGAAAATAATAGCACAATACTTCCTAATTGGTTTAATATTTAGAAATATATTATAATTCATATCTTAATAAATAAAGGAATAAAATGGAAACAAGTATATATATATTAAAAAAACCCTGTCTAAATATTGCTACAAAGGTATTTACATGTGATTAACATTTACCGTCAGGAGTCTCTGGGTGGTGCAAATGGTTAAGCATGTGTATACTAGCTGAAAGACTGGCAGTTGTAACATACCCAGAAGTGCCTGGGAAGAAAGGCCTGGCAATCTGCATCTGGAAGGTTACAGCCATTGAAAATCCTATGAAGCACAGTTCTGTTTTGCATACATGAGGTCACCCTGAGTTTGAATTGATGCAATAGCAACGGAAACGTTTACAATCCACTGACTTTGAGTAAAGGAGATGACTCTTGATAATGTTGGTGGGCCTCATCCAATCAGTGCAAGGCCTATGAGCCAAAAACTGAGGTTTCCTGAAGAGGAGGGAATTCTGCATCAAGACTGTAATATGGGAGACTTCCAGGTAACACGGCGCTATAGGCAGAAGCACCATGCCGTCCCTCCACAGCAAAGATCCGAAACACTAAGTCAAACAGACACAAACGTCAGTCCTGAAACTCTAAGCACCAAATGGAGAGATGAAGAACTCAGGCAAGCACTGAATGGAATAAGAAACTGACAGAGACTGACAGAGAGTGAAGAGAAATACATGCAGAGGTCCCCTATCAGCTAATGCAGCACATATCTGCCATCTTGGACTCCTGTCAGAGATTGGCGGACAGGGAATACGAGAAAGCAGCTTCACGGAGCTTCCAGCAGGAGACAGAACAACTGGTAACCAGCAATATACACTTTCCCACCCCCTACCCTTCTTCACCCCCACTCTGCCTCCTCTGCTTCCTGAAGTCACAGTCTCTTGGCTGGGAAGCACTGGATTCACCCCAGTGCTGCTGGGATTTCACCTGCCTGCACTGGCCGGCTCCCTGAGTGCCATTTGTTGGCTCCTGGTGTTGCTTTTTTCTGCTTCTTTAGATTTTTTCCTTACCTCTCACCACCTCCCCCTCCTTTCTCTCAAATACCTGGCTCTGTGCGTCATCTTTGCTTCTTCCTGAAAGGCTGTGAAACACCGCTGAACTGTGAAACTGCTTCCTGGACCATGCCACCACACTGGTGGGATCCCTGGGGCTTTTTTTCTGTTTGTTCTGATTTGTTTGTTTGTTTTCTTTTTCTTTTCTCATCTTGGGAGCCTCTTCTAGCTGGGCAGTACTGCATGGCTTGGGAGCTACTCGCTTACTCTGTGCAGATGTGCAGTGGGATCCCTGGGGGCATTTTTTCTTCTTCTTTTTTTTGTATCTTTGTTTTATTTTCTTCTCTCTCTTTTTCCCTTTTTGTCTTTCTTCGTTTCTCAGTTTCTCATCTCTCTAGACTTCTCTTCCTGTCTCCTGAATACCTGGCATTGTGTAGCACTTCTACCCCTTCCAGCCAGGCTGTACTTCAAGGCCTGGGAGCAACTTCTGCAGTCCTCGAAGCTGCACCAATGGGATCCCTGGGAGCTTTTCTTTTTCTAATTTTTATTCATTTTTTTCTTTTAGCCTTTTAAAATTTTTTTGTTTTTCTCCATTTCTCAGTCTCTCATCTCTCCACTTCAACGGCAAACTCTCTTAGCACCCCTTTTTTTTTTGTTTGTATGTTTTGGGCTTTTGTTCCTCTCTCCTCTTTCCCATACCCATTTTAGCTACATGCATCATAATATTCCTGCCTCCTTCCTGCCTACCTGCACTGTGCACTGATCATCACACGCCCAAGCAGCACAGGCACGGCCTACTGGAACCTGTCCTGCACTGATTCCTGGCCCACCCTCTCAGCCATAGTACATGCCACAAACAACCCATCCCAGCAGCACCCCTTCAGCTGGACCTGCCCTGCTGTACTATACCTGAGATACTGACCCTGTCCATTGGAGGAGGAGGTGAAAATTTTGTACCTACAGATGAGCAAACAACAAAGAATGCAAAGCCCGCCTGCTCAAACATAACCAAATAAAACAAAAAAGCAGGATGAAACAAACAAATCCACAATCAATAAACGAGGAAAATAACTACTGAATATCCTGAATATAGCAGACAATATAAAAATATATACACAAACAGGACAGGATATTCCAGTAGGTGTCCAAAATAAAACACCAGAAAACTTTCCAGTAGAAGAAAAGGCATTAAAACTACCTGATAGGGAATTCAAATCTCTAATATTCAGAGCTATCCAAGAGTTGAAGCAAAAAGCAGACAAAAACGAAGAAAAAATAAACAAATTCATGGAAAATACAGACAAAAAAAAAGGAAGAATTCAGGAAAATAATACAGGAACAAAATGCTAAAATAACAACTAGAAATCATACAAAAACAACAGTTAGAAATCCAAAAGATAAACAACAAGATTTCAGAAATGGACAGTGTCATAGAAAGGCTGAGGAGCAGTTTGAAACGATGGAAAACAGGATCAGCAAAATTGAAGGCAAACACTTGGATACAACTCTGTTTGAGGAAAAATCAGAGAAAAGAATGAAGAAAAATGAAGAAACCCTGAGGAATTTGTGGAATTATGTGGAATACAATCAAAAGCAAATACTTGTGAGTGATCGGAGTTCCAGAATGGGGAGAAAACAGAAAACACAGAGAGAATCATTAAAGAACTGCTGACAGAAAACTTCCCCCAGTAATATGAAAGATGAAAAGCTGACCATCCAAGAAGCTCAACTAACCCCATATAGGATAAACCCCAAAAGAAAATCACCAAGGCATATCATAATCACACTCCCTAAAACCAAAGACAAAGAAAGAATCCTGAGGCAGCTCGAGAAAAACAAAAAGTCACATACAGAGGAGAAATAATAAGACTAAGCTAGGATTATTCGGCAGAAACCATGCAGGCAAGAAGGCAATGGGATGACATAAAACCTTGAAAGCAAAAAATTGCCAGCCAAGAATAATACATCTTGCAAAACTCTCATTCAAATATGATAGTGAAATTAGGACATTTCCAGATAAACAGAAATTAAGGCACTATGTAAAAACCAAACCAAACTTACAAGAATTATTAAAGGGAGTCCTTTGAACTAAGAACAAACAACATCAGACCACAGGCTGAATCTAGGACGTAGGATCATACCAGCCAGATTCCAGCCTAGGAAACGAACTCTCAAGGACTATCCAAAATCAAAAGAATTACAACAGGGAACCAGAGAGGTTAATCTGTAAATGACAGCAACGTCAGGACAATAAAAGAGAGAATAAGTGGTGTAGGTATAGAACCTTCTAAGGGAGAGGAAAGCAAGGCAACACCAAGTAATAATAGACTGGTTCAAACCTAGGAAGATAAGGGTAAATTTCAAGGTAACCACAAAGAAAGTTAACAAACCTACTCATCAAAATAAAGAAGAAAAACATGAAGTCTCAGTAAAAACAAAACCTACAAAAACAAAAGAAATGGAAAAAAAAAAATCCACAAACAAAAGGAATTCAGCACAGGCAAGTAAGAAGAACAAAGAAAACGTCAGCACCACAAAAAAATGCACCACAAAATGACAGCAATAAACTCACACCTATCAATAATTACACTGAAAGTAAATAGCCTAAAGGCACCCATAAAGAGACAGAGAGTGACAGAATGGATTAAAAAACAGGGTCCATCAATATGCTGTTTACAAGAGACACACCTTAGAAACAAAGGTGTAAATTTATTAAAAATCAAAGGATGGAAAAATATGTATCAAGCAAACAGGTATCAAAAAAGAGCCAGAGTGGCAATACTAATCTTAGATAAAATAGACTTCAAAACAAAATCCACCATAAAAGACAAAGAAGGACACTATGTAATGATTAAGGGGACGATCCATCATGAAGATATAACCATAATAAACATCTACACACCCAATGTCAGGGCTCCAAAATACATAAAACAAACTCTAACGTCACTGAAAAGAGAAATTGACAGTTCCACAATAATAGTACGAAACTTCAACACACCACTCTTGGTAAAGGACAGAACATCTAGAAAGAAACTCAACAAAGATACAGAAGAGCTAAAGGGCACAATCAGCCAACTTGACCTCATAGACATATATAGAACACTCCACCCAACAGCTACAAAGTACACATTCTTTTCCAATGCACATAGAATGTTCTCCAGAATAGACCATATCTTAGGCCACAGAGCAATCCTCAACAAGATCCAAAATGTTGAGATACTACAAAATACCTTCTCTGACTACAATGCCATCAAGGTAGAAATCAACAACAGGAAGAGCAAGGAAAAAAAAATCAGTTACATGGAAACTGAATAACACTCTGCTTACAAACCACTGGGTAATAGGAGAAGTCAGAGCTGGAACAAAAAAATTCCTAGAATCAAATAAGAATGAAAACACATCATACCAAAACCACTGGGACACTGCAAAGGCAGCCCTCAGAGGACAATTTATAGCAATAGATGCACACATCAAAAAAGAAGAAAGGGACAATATCAAGACATTAACTACACAACTCGAACAAATAGAAAGAGAACAGCAAAAAAGCCCACAGCCACTAGAAGAAAGGAAATAATAAAGAGCAGAGCAGAAATAAATGAAATAGAGAATAGAAAAACAATAGAAAGAATCAACAAAACCAAAAGTTGGTTCTCTGAAAGGATCAACAAAATCAACAAACCACTGACCAGACTGACAAAAGAAAAACAGGAGAGGACACAAATAACCCAAATAAGAAATGAAATGGGGGACATTACAATAGACCCAACTGAAATAAAAAGGATCATAACAGAGTATTATAAAAAACTATACTCCAACAAATTTGAAAACCTAGAGGAAATGGATAAATTTCTAGAAACACACTACATACCTAACACAAAGTGATGTTGAAAATCTGAACAGACCCATAACAAGAGAAGAGATTAAAAAGGTAAAAAAAAAAAAAAAAAAAAAAAAACAAAAAAAAACTCCCAATAAAAGAAAGCCCTGGCCCAGATAGTTTCACTGGAGAATTCTACCAAACATTCAGAGAAGATCTTATAACAGTACTACTCAAACTATTTCAAAGCATAGAAAAGGAAGGGATACTTCCAAATTCATTTTATGAAGCCAGCATAACCCTGATACCAAAACCAGGCAAAGACGCCACAAAAAAAGAAAATTACAGACCAATATCTCTCATGAATACAGAGGCAAAAATTCTCAACAAAATTTTAGCCAATAGAATTCAGCATCATATAAAAAAAAAACAAAACAAAACACCATGACCAAATAGGATTCATACCAGGTATGCAAGGATGGTTCAACATTAGAAAATCAATCCATGTAATCCACTACATAAATAAAAGGAAAGAAAAGAATCACATGATCATCTCAATGGATGCAGAAAAGGCATTCAACAAAGTCCAACACCCATTCCTGATAAAAACTCTCAGTAAATAGGTATAGAAGGGAAATTTCTCAATATGATAAAGGGCATCTATGCAAAACCGACAGCCAACATCATTCTTAATGGAAAGAGCTTGAAAACATTCCCCCTGAGAACAGGAACAAGACAAGGATGCCCTTTAGCACCACTCCTATTTAACATTGTTCTGGAAGTCCTAGCTAGAGCAATAAGGCAAGAAAAAGAAATAAAGGGCATCCAAAATGGTAATGAGGAAGTTAAACTGCCCCTTTTTGCATGATACTCTACATAGAAAACCCTAAAGACTCCACGAGAAAACTACTGGAAGTAATAGAAAGATTCAGCAGAGTAGCCGGATACAAGATAAACATACAAAAATCAGTTGGATTCCTATACACCAATAAAGAGAATGATGAAAAGGAAATCAGGAAAACAATACCATTTATGATAGCCCCTAAAAAAAATAAAATACTTAGGAATAAATCTAACTAGGGATGTAAAAGACCTATACATAGAAACCTACAAAACACTACTGCAAGAAACCCAAAGGGATTTACATAAATGGAAAAACATACCATGCTCATGGATAGGCAGACTCAACATTGTGAAAATAACAATTCTACCCAAAGTAATTTACAAATATAATGCAATCCTGATCCAAATACCAACAACATTCTTCAAAGAGATGGAAAAACTAATCATTAACTTTATATGGAAAGGGAAGAATCTCCAGGTTAGTAAAGCACTATTAAAGAAAAATAAAGTAGGAGGACTCGCACTACCTCATCTCAGAACCTACTATACAGCTACGGAAGTCAAAACAGCCTGGTACTGGTACAATGACAGATACATTGACCAATGGAAGAGAATTGAGAACCCAGATATAAATCCATCCACCTAAGGTCACCTGATCTTTGACAAGGGCCCAAAGTCCATCAAAAGGGGAAAAGACAGACTTTTTAACAAATGGTGTTGGCAAAACTGGATGTCCATCTGCAAAAAAATGAAACAGGACACAAAAACTAATTCAAAATGGATGAAAGACCTAAACATAAAGCCCAAAACCATAAAGTTCATAAAAGAAAAAATAGGATCAACGCTAGAGGCCCTAATACACTGCATTAACAGGATACAAACCATAACCAACAACACACAAACTCTGGAAGATAAGCTAGATAACTCGGATCTTCTAAAAATTAAACACTTAAGCTCATTGAAAGACCTCACCAAAAGAGTAAAAAGAGAACCTACAGACTGGGAAAAAATTTTTGGAGATTACAAGTCAGACAAAGGTCTCATCTCTAAAATCTACAAGAAAATTCAACACGTCTACAAAGAAAAGACAAATAATACAATTAAAAAATGGGCAAAGGAAATGAACAGACACTTCACCAAATAAGACATTCAAATGGCCAATAGACACATGAGGAAATGCTTGTGATCACTAGCCATTAAAGAAATGCAAATGAAAACCACAATGAGATACCATGTCACCCTGGCATTACTGGCATGAATAAAAAAAAAAAAACTGGAAGTAACAAATATTGGAGAGGCTGCAGGGAGATCTGAACTCTTATGCACTGCTGGTGGGGGTGCATAATGATACAACCATTTTGGAAAATGATATGACGCTTCCTTAGAAAGCTAGAAATAGAAATACCATACGATCCAGCAATCCCACTCCTAGGAATATATCCTAGAGAAATAAGAGCCGTCACACGAATAGACATATGCACACCCATGTTCATTGCAGCATTGTTCAGCATAGCAAAAAGATGGAAACAACCTAGATGCCCATCAACAGATGAATGGATAAAAAATCTATAGGGACATACACACAATGGAGTATTATGCAATGATAAAGAACAATGATGAATCTGTGGATCATCTCATAACATGGATGCAACTGGAGGACATTATGCTGAGTGAAATAAGTCAGTCACAAAAGGACAAATATTGTATGAGACCTCTACTGTAAAAACTCATGAAAAAGTTTACACACAAAAAGAAACAATCTTTGTTGGTTATGAGGGTTGGGAGGGGTGGGGGGAATACTAAATAGATAATAGATAAGTGGTAACTTTGGTGAAAGGTTAAGACAGTACACAATACTGGGAAACCAGAACAACTTGTACAAGGAAAGGTCATGGAAGCTCCATAGGCACATCCAAACTCCCTGAGGAACTGAATTGCTGGGCGGAGGGCTGTAGGGACGATGGTCTCAGGGAACATCTAGCTCAATTGGCATAACACAGTTTATAAAGAAAATGTTCTACATTCTACCTTGCTGAGTAGCATCTGGGGTCTTAAAAGCCTGTGAGCAGTCATCTAAGATACTCGACTGGTCTCACCCCTTCAGGAACAAGGGAGAATGAAGAAAACAAGATACAAGGAAAAGATTAGTCCAAAGGACTAATGGACCACAACTACCACAGCCTCCACCAGACTGAGTCCAGCACAACTAGATCGTGCCTGGCTACAACCACTGACTGCTCTGACCAGGATCACAACAGACGGTCCCGAACAGAGCTGGACAAAAATGTAGAACAAAATTCTAACTCACAAAAAAAGACCAGACTTACTGGCCTGACAGAGACTGGAGAAACCCTTAGAGTATGGCCCCCGGACACCCTTTTCGCTCAGTAATGAAGTCACTCCTGATGTTCACCATTCAGCCAAAGGTTAGACAGGCCCATAAAACAAAATGAGACTAACGGGGCACAACGGTCCAGGGACAAAGACTAGAAGGCAGGAGGGGACAGGAAAGCTGGTAATAGGGAATCCAAGGTTGAGAAGGGACAGTGTTGACATGTCGTGGGGTTGGTTGTTAACCATTTTCATAAAACAATATGTGTGCCAATTGTTTAAGGAGAAACTATTTGTTCTGTAAACCTTCATCTAAAGTATAATTTTAAAAAATTATATATATATATGTATATATATATATATATATACACACATATATATAAAATTGTAACATGGAAATCCTGCCAGAGTTTCTAGCCTACCACCTACTCAATGGATTTTTGCCTCAAGAATCCTGGAGTTTCCAGCCACCCCCCTGACCTATGGATTTTGGACTTGCCAGTCCCTATAATTGGGTGAGACAATTCCTTAAAATAAATCCCTCTCTATCTCTATATTTATATCTTCTATAGGGTCGCTATGAGTCGGAATCTTCTCGACAGCAGTGGGTTTGGTTTGGGTTGGTTCTGTTTCCCTGGAGAACTGTGACTAACACAGAAGGTCATTTGTTGTTGTTGTTGTTAGTTGCTGTCAAGTTGGCGTCAACTCTTGCCGACCTTGTGCATAACAGAATGAAATGTTGTCCCATCCTGTGTCATCTTCACAGTTGTTGGTATGTTTGAGTCTATTGTTGCAACTACTGTGTCAACCCATATCATTGAGGATTTCCCTTGTTTTCACTGACCTTCTCTTTCTGAATTGCCAGAAGAACGGACAAGTCTATTAGAAGAAGTACAGCCAGAATGCTTCCTAGAAGTGAGGATGGCGAGACTTTGTCATTTACTTTGAACAAGTTATCAGAACGGACCAGTCCCTAGAGAAGGACATCATGCTTGGTGAAGTAGAGGTCAACAGAAAAGAGGAAGACCCTCAACAAGATAGTTAGACACAGTGGCTGCAAGAATGGGCTCAAACATAGCAACTATTGTGAGGATGGCACAGGAGAAGACAAGGTTTCCTTCTGTCATACGTAAGCTTGCCATGAGTTGGAGATGACTCGATGGCATGTCACAACAGCTACTTTACCAAACATGATGTCCTTTTCTAGCAATTGGTCTTTACTGATGACGTGTCCAAAGTAAGCAAGTCCAAGTCTCGCCATCCTTGCTTCTAAGGAATGTTCTGATTGTATTCCTTCTCAGACTGATTCATTTGTTCCTTCTAAGACTGATTTGCTCCTTCTTTTGACAGTCCATGGTATATTCAATATTTTTAGGGGCCTGTTTTCAGTTGTGCAGAAACTGAAATGCTGACTCAAATCAAGTAAAGGCCCCTGAGTTAGGGAGAGAGGCCCCACAGAGCAGCTCCTGACCCCCTTCCTGGGCTGCTCTCCTGGGAGTCCAGGCCTGGATGTGGACAACAGGGCAGCTATGGGACGGGGGAGGAGGCCAGTGACCTTGGGCTGACAGGTCACAGGTGGGCCATGCTCTGCTAATGGTGTGGTGCCCTGAGGTAAAATCTGGGCCATTTAGTTCTAAGTAATAAAAATCACTTCATTTTTGAAGGACGTTTTCATGGGAAGTGAAATTTGGTTAAAGATATTTGGTTAAAGATAAAAAGGAACTGACGTTTTCAGTGTGAGTTTGGGGTTATTTGCATCCATTTCCTTACATGATTTTGTGATAAACTCAGCAATTTTTCTTCCAACAACTCCCTGATGTAAACAAATGCTAGATCTGTTGAGCAAACACCCTCGGACACACTGAGACTGCTGAGCATTGATCTGTGGCATCAACAGGCCCAGGAAGGGGGCAATATCTCCCAAGTTAGGGAGAGAGTGACTCAGTGCACTGCAGACTGAGGAGGAATATGGACTGTGTCTGGTTCCCTGTATGGTGCAAATGTTTGAGTGCCAGGCTCCTCACTGAAAGGTTTACTGTTGATGTCCACCCAGAAGTGTCTCAGAATACAGGCCAGGCAATCAGCTTCCAAAAGATCACAGCTATTGAAAACCCTACGGATATAAAAAAATCCTAATCAAAAGGGGGAAAATGCAGAACAGAATTTAAAATTCTCACGGACTCCAGACTTTCTGAAGCCATGGAGGCTGAAGGAATCCCTGAAGCTATTGCTCTGAGATAATCCTTTTTTTTTTTTCAGTTTTGCCAATTTTATTGAACCAATAAAATTCCTACTAATAAGAATGAAATAAAGTTCTGCAAGTATAAATGTGATACAGTTTAACAAAATCCATTGTTCTATACCTATAAATAGATTTTCAAAATTTCATAAAAAGTGCAGTTATGAATTGTTGTTAACATGTTAATACACAATTCCTTTATTTCAAATGTGTTTTGTCTTGACTCACTAACAGTTCCTTCTGCATCTGTTCAAATAATATTACCCATCCCTCCAAAAAAAAAAAAAAAGCATTAAAGCCTAGAATATTACACATAAACTGATCCATTCAGGTCAGCTTTAGTCAGAACTGTAAAATCAGCAACATAAGAAAAATGAAACCTAGTAATACAAAAAAGCTTTCATGGGTTCTCTAATCTCCTTAACTGCTGACTTACATGGAGGGCATACAAGTTGAAAAGGCTTATATGGTTAACTACTTTAGACTATATCTACAGCAGGGTCTGGTTTGCCAGAACAAGTTTAAAGTGGCTGTTTATCAAGTTTGCTATTTTCATAACTGAAACTATAAATATAAGACTGCCATTGGACATTGAAACTTGTGTGAATCCTAAATTGCATCAATGATCTATTTGATAAAAGCTTATTCTAATTTAAAACCTTATATAGTAAGACTGCTATATATAGCAGTCTTAAAGATCACGTCATCTGCTCACATTAGTCCAAAGTCACGTGCTTTGTAAAGAAAAAATATTGCAGTAACAAAGCACAGGACTACAAAGGCAAAACATCACAGCTTCTGACTACATTGAATAAAAAGTACGAAGGAACACAAAAGATAATTCTGTATTAATACTGATGAATTAAAGAGCTATAATTGACATTTCACAGCATGCTGCATATATTGCTCCCAACTTAAGGATAAAATAATGTCTAAAACTGAAGTCAAGAAGTTGGCAATCTGATTTCATGTGCAATTCAGCTACAAACTCATAATATATACATTCATTATGTAACTGTCCTGCAAAATCAGGATTAAAAAAAGAGATTTCAAGTTCAAATCCTATTTCATTAGCTAAAGGATACATCCAGTTCTTCCATGACCAGGAAAGTTATTTTCAGGTTTGAAGGAACGAATCCAAGTAGCAAGGCCATGTTCCAAGTTGACCTGACAGGGTCCTGTTTTGCTTTGCTCAGACTGCATGTGGATGTGCCTATTCTACCAGCACTGAGAAGATGCCAAACTGGTATGTGGCTTGTTTTCTGTGTCTATCTTATTTTGGGTTGAAAAGAGTAAACATGAAGAGAAAGAGGGAGGGGAAAAAAGTATCTTATTTCCAGAGAAGTTATAGGGGTTCAAAGGAAAATATCTGCACTCGATAGTTTGGATCACTTCCCTTGGTGAATAAGGGTACCATTTAACTCTTAACTTACATTTTAGAGAACCAGAGAAATTCAGAAAGGAGAAAAAGACTCAACATTACAAAGGAAACTTGTTGGCCACCCAACGGATAGGTTTCCTTTATCCTATCTTTTGATCCTTCCTTACCAAACTAGGGACAGCCATTTGAAAATTATAAGGCTAATTGAGAGAGATACGTAATCAGTTTCATTCAGTATCATAATGTATGTACTTAACTAATCAGGATTCATGAACAATATTGTAGGACTAAAGACCCTGGTGGTGCAGTGGTTAAGAGCTTGGCTGCTAACCAAGAGGTCGACAGTTGGAATCCACCAGCCACTCCTTGGAAATTCTATGGGACAGTTCTGCTCTGTCCTATAGGGTCGCTATGAGTTGGAATAGACTCAACGGCAATGAGTTTAAAGACCAGAGATTCTCTCTCCCTCTTTTTTCTACCCTTTCTGTAGAAATTATGCATTCACTTTTAAGAGGTTGAATTGAGGATGCAATAAAATACTGTTTTAGCAAAATTTACATATAAAAAATTGTATTTTTCATATTTAGACTTATTAATGTTTGATGTCCTATGAGCTGTAAAATGGACATTTGTTCTAAAGGCTATTATATAGTATGCATTGCATTATTTCAAAGATTTCCATAAGTTCTGAAAAGTACCAGATACTCATTGTTTTTTTCCCCTATATGTCTACTTTTTCAATTCTGTGCTTCATGGTGGGGCAGTCATAACTAGTTTATAGCTAGAATGAACACTTTGTGACCTGATTTAATAAAAACCACCCCTTCATTCTCAATTATTAAGTCTCATTTCTAAACTAGGCCATCGATTCACTCCCAAGCCCTTCAAGCCGTTTAATGGACTGTGCTATCAGGTTGGGTTGTTCATAAATGAGAATGAAAAACATCCAGATACTACTGTAGATCATCATAATCTACACTTTCAAACAGGGCTGATTTATCTTCAGGTCAGATAAACATCTATAGATAAACACTCCCCATGTTATAAACCTGACTTAGAAATATTTTACATCTATGAACAGCATCGAGTGCACACTGGCTAGAGAAGAACTGTCACTTCTCCCTCCCCTGTGTACTTCCTGCTCCATAATGATGCTCTCTGGATATACCTGAAGTCAATGCAGTCCCTTTTCATCCCACAGGACTTTTTTTTTTTCCATGAGAACAGGGTAAGAATGGGGGCTAGAGTCCCAGTCTAACCCAGGAAAGCCTGATCAAACCCTATGCATCCAATTTTGTGGTGTTTTATCTACATTATGGATCAAATGGACTTCTGTGTTCCGGTGGGGCCACCTAAACACCACTTTTCATACAGGTCCTTCTATTAAAAATGTGTTTCAAGGTTCCAATAACACCAATAAAAAATGCAACTGTCTGAAACAGCACTCATTTGTATGACAGGAATTTCCAGTTCCACTGAAGGGTTATAGATCAATCTGGATTGCAGGAGAATTTTAACTTTACATTCAAATAACCTGGATTAATACCAACATTCACTATCTAATATAAATCCAAGTTAGAATGGCAATTAAATCACTTTAAAATCCTGTTAAATGCTAAATTCTGCATGGTGGAAACTGTTCAATTTCTGTATTGTGTATAAATATAAAGATTCCTACTTTGATAGAAGGCAAAAATCTTTTATGATTTATTTAAAATATGGAAGTAGTATTACCGAACAACAGAGAGTGAATCCATGAAAAGGTTGGATACTCCAAACTTATAGGCTCTTTGGGGATGAGGGAGAGGATAGCAAGATATTTTGGCAGCAGGGATAAGAGTAGAACAGTATGGGATGGACAAGATTACACTTGGTGCTGTGTAACATCTGGTGTCTAGGGTAAAGGTTAGCCAAAATATATCTGGGTGGTTGAGGGATTTAGAGGGAGTCATGATAAAGTCACATTCTAAATGAATGGAGAAAAAGTAACTCAGAAAAGTGAATGCTGGTGACTATCAGCAGGTGGTTGGTGATGTTTGGTTTGGATTCTAAAAGTCGTTCAGACCAGGATTGGCTGAGGGAGGGAGAGAAGAGAGGGCATGTAGAGGTTGAGGCACTTGGAGGAAGAGAAAGCAGGCAAGAAAGGGTGGATTGAATGCAGGTAGGAGCTCCCCGGTGGGAAATGTTTCCTTTATATTAGGTGTGAGGATAGTCACACTCTCAGAATTACGTTCCATGGGTTCTTTGAGAAACTCTTCCTTCCTCAAAAGGCTCTGCCTCGATATATACTGCCACCTCTATGATCCATTTCACCCCAGCTATTTTTGTTCTAGGTCTCACCTGAGCAGACACTGCTAACGTGCCAAATTAGCACTGAAATAAGCGCCGCATACAGTGGGCATTTGAATTCTGTTGACTGAGATGAATACATTCATGTTACAGTACTGCTTTGAGGAAAGACTACTTAATTTGATTCTCAGTCTCCAGAGGGATATGATAGGGAAACAGTTTATGATGATGACCACCTAGAATAGGTTCTGATTATACAAATCACATAACTGAAAATTCGATTTGAACAGAGGAGCCACGTCTTTCAGTTGACTGGATTACACTATTAAGAAAATTTCACATACTATTTATGTAACATAATTCGTCTGTTGCATACTTTTTACTCCATGCAAGACCATCTGTTTGCATAAAATAAAAAGTTTTATTTGATAAAGAGAAGAGTTTAAGGTCTCGATTTCCAGAGAAATGGTTTAGAATTGTCTTCAAAACAAAACAGAAACCTCATTTTACTATTGCAGTGCAAATCATTTTTTCCCTGATGAATTGTCCTTAGAATTTAAAAGAATCTTACCATTATATATGCATACATTCTGAACGAAAATGGAACTATTTTAAGTAGATGCCTTTAATTGTTTGCTGATAATTTTACTTTGCTGCAGCATAAAAATCTAAGATGGGATGTTTTAAAACTCTATAAGGTGGAAAAGGAAAAAGTTGCTCTGGAATAGTTTAAAATCTTTAGGCGATATTATTACACAATTAAAATAGGGCTCTGGTTCAAAAATGATCTTAATATAGAGCTTAGAGGGAGTTTTCTATTCTAAAACAGCCCTGTGGTGCTCTGCCATTATTTGGGTTTTAAAGCCATAGTTAAAGGCTGAGGCCATGCCCCAGATTCCACGTTAGCATCTTTTATTTTAAAAATCTCCCAAATAGGACAAAGATTCTTCTTGAGACTGAGACAATATACTTAGTTCAAAAAAGTGAAGAAGGTAATAAATAGTCCCATCTCAAAGCCTCTTTTCCCCTTATTATCATGAGTCCACCTGAGGAAGCCTCATGTGAAGGATCCAATGAGGCACCTGCCTGGCCGCTCTCTCACTCAAGTGATGAGGTTAAAGAACAGATTTACTTTTAGATGAGAGAGTACTCAGATATTTCTTAAGGTGATCTGAGAAATCAAGAACTACAATTGAAGCTGGAAAACTTGTTATTCCAGCAAGAAAAGATAAATAGACCTTACTCAAGAATATATATCAGTGGATTATTACACTAATTGTAACAATAAGCAACAGAGGCAAAGGATTCACATTCACGTGTGCTTTTTGAACATACACTTGCACATTTAAGTTTGGCACAATGTGAGCCCAAGGCGTAGATTAGCATATCATATAATCATATCATTAAACCAACTGAACCAGACATGAGATAATCTTTAAGCTTTAAACCAAAAATATCCTCTGAAGTCTTTAAAATAAAAAAAAAAATAGCTTACGTAGTAAAGAATGTCTGCATTGTGCATTATGCTCTTTAAAGAACTACCTATATGGGATCAAAGTGACAACAGTAACTCCAAAGATTAGACAGGGGGCTTAGGGGGCAGTGAGTTTATGTGAATCAGGAAGGAACAACTCAGAAAAGGAGGGTGAGAATGGTTGCACAACTCGAAGAATGTCATCAATGTCATCGCTGAATTGTACACGTGGAAATGTTGATACGGTGTATTTTTTGCTGTGTATATTCTCAACAACAACAACAAAATTAAAAAAAAAAAAAGAAAACCCCTTGGAGCACATTTCTACTCTGACACACAGTGGGTCACCATGAGTCAAAGACCACTCGATGGTGACTGGTTTTCTTAAGCAGGCTATTCCAGGGGTTCAGAGGTTAGCCCCCAGGAGCTGGACAAGAGCTAGTCCTGCCTTTGGAATGTGCAGGATTTGAACAACCGTGTCTGTTGAGTTCACCCTTTACTGCATGTGGACCGACCTGAGGGAATGGGAGAAAGTGAGGCAGAGAGGCAAGAACCTGAGATTGCCTAGACGTGGGTTTGAGGTTCCTGGGCCTGTTCCCAGGGTGGCTCGGGGGACCCGTGGGGCCATGTGTGCAGAGCTCACGGGAAATGCCAGGCATGAGAGCCCCTCAGTGTTGTCTAGAGGGCTCTGCCCAGTGTGGGCCTCGTGGGGGAGGTTCCTGGTCTCTCCTGTTCATTCATTCGTTTGATATTTATCAAGCTCCTCTTGCATGTCAGGCCTTGTTATGGATTGAATCTTGTGTCTCCCCAAGATATGTATCGTAAATCCTAACCCCCATACCTGTGGATAAGATAAGGAGCCTTGGTGGTGCAATGGTTAAAGTGCTCACCTGCTAACAGAAAGGTCGGCAGTTCGAACCCACCAGCCAAGGAGAATGATGTGGCAGTCTGCTTCCATAAAGATTACAGCCTTGGAAACGCTATGGGGCAGTTCTACTCTGTCCTTTACGGTCACTAGGAGTTGGAATTGACTTGATGGCAATGGATTTGGTTCTGGTTATACCTGTGGATGTAATCCCATTTGGGAACAGGGCTCTCTTTGTTATGTTATCGAGGCCATATCAGTGTAGGTTGTGTCTTAAACCTAAACACTTTTGAGATATAAAAACAGCAGATTAGGCACAGAAGCAAGAAGCACACACGTGGAAGATAGATGCCACATGGAGATCAACAAAGAACTGAGGAACAGAAGCTGAAAAGAGACAAGGACCTTCCTCCAGAGCTGACAGAGAGAGAGAGAGCCGGCCCCTAGAGCCGGCACCCTGAATTCAGACTTCTAGCCTCCTAAACTGTGAGAAAGTAAATTTATGTTTGTTAAAGCCACCCTCTTGTGATATTTTTGTTATAGCAGCACCCGGTAACTAAGAAGCAGACCTGGTGGCACAATGGTTAATTATTTGGCTGCTAACTGCAAGGTTGATGGTTTGAACTCACCCAGTTTCTCTGCAGGCGAAAAGAGCTGGTGATCTGCTCCTGTAAAGATTACAGCCTAGAAAACCCCAGGGGGCTTTTCTACTCTGCCCTATAGCATCACTATGAGTCTGAATTGACTCCAGGGCACCCAACAACAACAAACATGCCTCCTTAAATTCCCTCCTCTTGACTGTGATAATTTCTCAAAGGGTCTTTGTTGTCCCCCACCCCTTTTTCTTTTCTTTTTCTTGTGATAAAATTATATATAACAAAACACTTGCCATTTCAACTTTTAAAAAATTGTAAAAATATGCATAAGGAAAGATTTGCCAATTCCGCAATTTTTACATGTCTTTTTAGGAGGGACCAGTCCCTGAAGAAGGACATCATACTTGGTAAAGCAGAAGGTCAGCGAAAAAGAGGAAGACCCTCAATGAGATGGATTGACACAGTGGCTGCAACAATGGGCTCAAACATAACAATGATTGTGAGGATGGTGCAGGACTGGGCAGTGTTTCCTTCTTTTGTATACAGGGTCACTATGTGTCAGAACCGACTAGATGGCATCTAACAAGAACAACAACTTCAGTGACACATTATTTAGTCAACGTTTTTTTTACGTGTACAATTCAATGATATTAATGATGTTCACCATTTTTGTTCCTTTTTTTAAAATTGTGGTTTAGATGAAGATTTACAGAGCAAGTTAAAACAAAAAACCAAACCCATTGCCATCGAGTCGATTCCGACTCATAGTGAGTCATTCTGACTCATAGCGACCCTATATACAGAGCAAGTTAGTTTCTCATTAAACAATTAATACACATATTGGTTTGTGACATTGGTTGCCAACCCCACGACACGTCAACACTCTCCCCTTCCTGACCTTGGGCTCCTCCGTTTCCATTCGTCCAGGTTTCCAGTCTCCTCCTGCCTCTCGACCTTGTCCCTGGGCTGGTGTGCCCATTTAGTCTCGTATACACGGTTGAGCTACATGTGTTATTGTTTGTCTTATGGGTCTGTCTAATCTTTGGCTAAAGGGTGAACCTCTGGAGTGACTTCAATACTGAGTTAACAGGGTGTCCGGAGGCCATACTCTCAGGATTTCTCCAGTCTCTGTCAGACCAGTAAGTCTGGTGTTTTTCTTTCTTTTTTTTTTTTGAGTTTGAATTTTGTTCTACGTTTTTCTCCAGCTCTGTCTGGGACGCTCTAATGTGATCCCTGCCAGAGCAGTTGGTGGTGGTAACCAGGCGCCATCTTGTTGAGCTGGACTCAGTTTGATGGAGGCTGTGGTAGTTGTGGTCTGTTCCTTCTTTTTGATGGTCTCCACAGTGTAGAGAAGTGCTGGTCAGGGGTATTGTAGGACGCCCCTCTACTGGGATTTGTCTGATGTTTTTCATCATGATTATACTGAGGTTATGGGTTTTGGTGGAGGAAAACCACAGAGGTGAAGTTCCTTTATGGACTGAATTGTGTCCCCCTAAAAGATATGCTCATAGTCTTAACCCCATATCTGTGAAGTGACCTTATTTGAATTAGGGTAATTTCAGATGTAATTAGTTAGGATAGGTCATACTGGGTGGGTGGGTCCTAATCCAATATGACTGGTTTCCTTAGAGGAAGAGTAGAAGACACACAGACAGACACAGAGGGAAGACGGATGTGTGAAGACAGACGGAGAGGTTGGAGTGATGCATCACAAGCCAAGAAACGTCAAGGATCGCCGGGAGCCACCAGAGGCTGGAAGAGGCCTGGAAGAATCCTCCCCTAGAGCCTTCAGAGAGAGCATGGCTCTGTCAGCACCTTGATTTCAAACTTCTAGTCTGCAGACCTGCGAGACGATAAATTTCTGTTGTTTAAAGCCACCTGCTTTGTGGTACTTTGTTACAGAAAAAACAAAAAATGAAACCCATTTCCATCAGGTGGCTTCCAACTCATGATGGCCCCGCATGTGTCAGAGTAGAACTGTGCTCGATGGGATTTTCTTGACTATAATCTCATGCAAGCAGATCACCAGGCCTTTCTTCTGTGGTGCCACTGGGTGGGTTTGAACCACCAACTTCTAGGTTAGTAGTCAAGGGCAAACCATTTGTGCCACCCAGGGACTTTTAGGAAACTAAGACATCACCTGTTTCCTGTGAGCACCCAGCCACGGGGGCTCGCCTCCCCGAGGGCCTGGCCCAGGGGGCTTGTTGCTAGTCTTGGACAAATTCCGCACCTCTCTGCCCTGTTGCTTCCATCTGAGGAAAGAGAAGTAGGAAGAGGCAGGCGACCCCTCAGGAACCTTGGGCTGCTGAGCTTCCTCTTCTGGGGAAAGTCCCTTCCTCTCCCTGCCTGGCGCTTCTTTCCCAGATAGACAGACCAACCCAGGAGCCAGAGGGTGCCAGGTCCAGCTCCTCCAACTGCAGAGATGCCACCCCTCCTGCTGCGACTGCTGCCCCTGTTGCGGGGGATCGAGTGTGTTGAGGGCTGGTTGTTATCCCCATGGGCTGGAGCTGCCACTAATTCTCAGTCTCTCCCAGGGTCCCGGGGACTGACCAGCTGCAGGTGCAAAATTTAGTGACGGTGCAGGAGGGCCTGTGTGTCTTCATACCCTGCACCTTCTCCTACCCCAAGTTGTTCTACTGGAAGGTCTCTAACCCAGTTCTGGGATCCTGGTTCCGGAAAGAGGCCAATAAGGTCAGTTATTACTGGGATGCTCCAGTGGCCACAAATGACCCACATAGGGAAGTAAAAGAGGAGACCAAAGGCCGATCCCAGCTCCTCGGGGATCCATGGAATGGGAGCTGCTCGCTGGTGATCAGAAATGCACAGAAGGAGGACACTGCCGTGTATTTCTTTCAGGTGGAGAGTTGGTATTATAGGAAATCTGATTTCATGAAATACACACTGTCCCTGGAAGTGACAGGTATGGAGCTGGCTCCAGCTGGGATGGGCTGGGGAGTCACTGTGGGGGGAAGGCCACGATTTGGGGCTAGGATCTCCCTCTCTCTGCCCGAGGCCTGACACAAAAGCCTCATGTGTACGTCCCTGAGACCCTGGAGCCGGGGCGCCCAGTGACACTGCTGTGTGTGTTTCCTGGGGACTTTGAGGGCTGTCTGGCCCCCAAGTTCTCCTGGATGGGGGCAGCCGTCTGCCCGCAAGGAGCTGGACCACAAGCCTCCCTTTTCTCGACGCTCACCCTGACACCGAGACCCCAGGACAATGACACTGAGCTCACCTGTCGAGTGGACGTCTCCGGAAGTGGTGTGAGCACCGAGAGTACCGTCTGACTGAGTGTGGCCCATGAATTTGGGGGCAAGACTCTCGGCTGTGTGGACAGACCAGATGCAAAGGGAGGTGAGAAATCCCTGTGGCAACCAGTGGACTGGAGCTGGAGAGGGTCCCTGGAAGGAAAGGCGGATCTCAAGAAGCTGCCTTCACCCTGGGAAGTGAGTCGGCAGTGCCCACGTCATCACTGTCCTGCTGCTGCCAGGTCATGGGTTTGGCTGGGACTGAGGCTTGCGGGGAAGGAATGTCGATTCTAGAAGAACTTGGAGCAGAGAGGCTGGTGCTGGAGGGAAGTGGTGTGTTTGGCATTGGAGGGCTGGGGACTAATGAGAAGGAGAGCTCACATTCTGTGGAAGGAGGGGGCTCAAGGTCCTGGGGCTCAGAGGGAAGTCGCCATGAAGCTTGCTCATCAGTCGGGAAACCCAAGCAAAGCAGAGAATTTGTTCAATTTTCCGTCGTGGGAGCTGGGATTGCCGTCCTGTTCTTCCTCTGTCCCTGCCTCATCTTCATCATGTGAGTGTCCTCCCTTCTGGTGGGGATGGGGGTGCCGGCCGTGGAGTCCCTGAGAGTCCCAGGTGGAGGAATCTGAATGGGACAGTGGTTGCTGTGAGAATTGGGTCTTGGGCCAGAGATTCAGAAAACCAGTTGCTGTAGAGTTGATTCTTACTCCTGGTGACCCCAAGTGTGTTAGAGGAGAGCTGTGCTCCATAGGGTTTTCAATGGGTTATTTTTTGGAAGTAGATGGCCAGGGCTTTCTTCCACAGTACATCGGGGTGATTTCAATCACCAACCTTTCCATTAGTAGTTGAGTGAAAACTATTTGTGCCACTCGGGGACCTAGGACTTGAGACTCAAAAATCAAAAACTAAACTAGTTACCAGTGAGTCGATTCCAACTCTTGGTGGCTGCATGTGAGTTAGAGTAGAACTGTGCTCCACAGGGTTTTCAGTGGCTGATTTTCTAGAAGCAGATGGCCCGGCCTTTCTTTTGAGGCACCTCTGAGTGGGTCTGAACAGCTAATTTTTGGTTAGTAATCGAGGTGATAACTGTTTGTGGCACCTAAGAACTCCAAAAAAATTAAGCCCTGGCAGAGATTCATAGAGTTCCTGGGTGGTGCAAATGGTTAAGTGCTCAGCTACTAACTGAAAGGTTGGTGGTTCAAACCCACCCAGATGTGCCTGGGAAGAAGGGTCTGGCCATCTGTTCCTGAAAAAAATCAGCCTCTGAAAATCCTATGGAGCGCAGTTCTATTCTGACTCACATGGGGTCACCATGAGTCGGAATTGACTTCATGGCAACTAGGAAGAGATTCAGAGGACGGATAGGTTCCCACCCCTGAGCCCAGTCTTCCAGAAAGGGGCTTGTGTTATTTTAATAAAAGTCATCAGGCTAGACATGGCACCCACACCCCTCCCGGCCTGGGTCAGACCTTCTGGCCTCTTAAGCAGGGGCCAGTAGTCCTACCCCAAGCCCTGAGCCAGTTTCCTGAAGGTCCTGGGCTCCTCCCTCAGGGGAAGACCTTAAAGAGGAAGGCAATCAAGACAGCAGCTGGAAGATCGGATGCCCCCTCTGTCTTGGGTACCATCGCGTGGGTGAGTGATGAGTATTCTGTCCACTGACGTCCCATCTGGTTACTTCCCTGGGATGACTGTCACCAGGCTCCTCTGATGACTTAGGTTATCATCTTGCCCCAATAAGCTTTTTCTCCTGGGTCCCCATCAACCCGGTCGCCCAGTCCAGTGACCCAGGTGTCACCTCCCTCTGCCTTCAGTCTTGTCTCCCAGCTCTGGAGGATCACCAGTGCCTGTTGAGCTCCAACTGGACTCTTCTTGTCCCTACCTCCTCATTTCTGTATGGACCTCTGACCCACTTTCTCCTTGCTTCTCCAAGACAAAATGCTAGAGGGATCTCCCCAGAATAATTATTGTCAAGAGTCCCCAAGATGACTATCATTTCCAACACCATTGCAAATTTGGGGGACACCAGACCACCCTCACTTCTGATACCAACTGCAATTTTGGGATAACCATAACACCACCCTTACCTATGATACCAACTGCAAATTTGGGGTACCCAAGACCACCCTCACATCTGACACCAGTGCTTTACTGCACATCCGCTTTCCCCTGAGCTTACGTGCCTCAAAGTCCTCCCTATTGCCTAGAGAATCAAGTCCAAACTCCATAATTCCCATCAAGGCCTGACAGGGTCTGACTGTAGAGGTGTCTCACCTACCCTTCTCCCTGTCTCCCACCCACCATGCCTCCCCACTGTGTCCCAGCCACAGACATGGCTTGATACTCCAGCCAGCTAGCTATATGTTGGAACTGACAGGATGGCACCTAACAAAAACAACAGGGGCCCTGGTGGTGGAATGGTTAAGTTCTTGGCTATTAATCAAAAAGTTGGCCTTTCAAACCCACCCAGTGGCTCCGCAGAAGAAAAGACCTGCTAATCTGCTCCTGTAAAGATTACAGTTTAGGAAACCCTATGGGGTAGTTCTACTCTGTCACATGGGCTTGTTATGAGTCAGAATTGCTTTGACAACAGCGGGTTTGGTTTTTTTTGTAACACAGTTTCACAACTGCATCCAAGTGCCTGAGCCTGTGAGATACCGAGAGCTCCCTGAGGGCAGGGTCCCAAAAAACCAAAACCCATTGCCGTTGAGTTGATTCTGACCCATAGTGACCTGATGTGATAGATAGAACAGCCCCATAGGGTTTCCAAGGCTGTAATTTTTCTGGAGCAGATTTGCAAGTCTTTTCTCTGGTGGAGCACCTGATGAGTTCGAACGGCCAACCTTTTGGTTAACAGCCAAGCACTTCACCACTGTGTCACCAGCATTCCTTAGGGCAGTGTCCAGGTCTGAGCAAATCCCTGTCATCATCACATCACTCCATTCTTGTGCATCCTACCACAATTTGCAATTAGATAGTAATTTCATCGACTATTGGCTTCATGTCAGCCTCCCCTACCACACTGGAAGCTGTGTGAGGCCAGGTATGGTGTCTGCTTAGTTCCTCACTGAACATCCAGGGCCTGGCACAGGGGAGCTGTTCAATAAGACAGTGGGCACTGGAGTTAGAGAGCCCTGGGCGTGAATCTAGGCCTCACCACTAATTCAGTGTGTGATTTTGGGATATTTACTTAGCCTCTTGGCCTCAGTTTCTCCATCTGACAAATGTGGATAATAGCACCTTTCCAGGAGTCCCTGAGTAGCACAAACGGTTAAGTGTTTGACTACTAGCCGAACGGTTGGCACTTTGAACCTACCCAGAGGTGCCTATTTATTTTCCATGAATTTGTCTGCCTTTTCCATGAATTTGTCTATTTTTTCCCCATTTTTGTCTGCTTTTTGCTTCAACTCTTGGATAATTCTGAATATTAGAGATTTGAATTCCCTATCAGTTAGGTCTAGTGCCTTTTCTTCTACTGGAAAGTCATCTGGTGTTTTATTTCGGATGCCTACTGGAACCATCCTGTCCTGTTTTTGTAAATGTTTTGATATTGTCTGCTGTCTTTGGGGCATTCAGTGGTTATTTTCCTCATTTATTGATTGGAGATTTGCTTGTTTTGTCCTGCTTTTTTGTTTTATTTGGTTATGTCTGGGCAGGTGGGCTGTGCATTCTTTGTTGTTTGCTCATCTGTGGGCATGATACTTTTCATCTCCTTCTCTAATTGGCAGGGTCAGTCACTCAGGTATGGTATAGCAGGGCAGGCCCAGCTGAAAGGGAGTTGCTGGGATGGGTTGTTTGTGGCACTTACAAGGGCTGAGAGTGCCGACTGGGAATCAGTGCAGACCTGGTTCCAGTAGGCCGTGCCTGTGCTGCTTGGGAGTGTGATGTCAGCGAAGGGTGCAGGTAGGCAGGAAGGAGGGGGTAGATTGTGATGTGTGGAGCTAAGATGGGCATAGGAAAGAGGAGAGAGGAACAGGGGCTAAAAACAAACAAACAAATAAAAAAGAGTGCTAAGGGAGCTTGCTATTGGAGTAGAGAGATGAGAGACTGAGAAATGGGGAAAAACAGAAATAAAAAAAAGAAAGGGTAAAAGAAAAAAATGAATAAATCAAGAAACTGGAAATGAAGAAAGACAAAAATGGAATAAGAGAGAGAAGAAAACAAAACAAAGAAACAACAACAAAAAAGAAAAAAAAAAAAACAAGAAAAAAGAAACACCCCCAGGGATGTCCCTGTGGGTCTGTGCAGTGTAAGGGAGTAGCTTCCAGGCCGCATGGTACTGCCTGACTAGAAAGGGCTCCCAAGCTGAGAAAAGAAAAAGAAAACAAACAAACAAATCAGAGCAAACAAACAAAAAAGCCCTGGGGGGGTCCCACCAGCGTGGTGGCATGGACCGGAAAGCAGTTTCACATTCAAGCAATGTTTCGCAGCCTTTTAGGAAGAAGCAAAGATGGCACACGGAGCCAGGTATTTGAGAGAAAGGAGGGGGAGGTGATGAGAGGTAAGGAAGAAAGCCAAAGAAGTGAAAAAAAGCAACACCAGCAGCCAACAAAAGGCACTCAGGGAGCTGGCCAGTGTGGGGAGATGGAATTCAAGTGACACCGGGGTGAAGCTTGTGCTTCCTGGTCAAGAGACTGTGGCTGCTGGAAGCAGAGGAGGCTAAGTGGGGGTGAAGAAGGGTGGGGGGTGGGAAAGTGTGTATAGCTGGTTACTGGTTGTTCTGTCTCCTGCTGGAAGCTCTGTGAAGCTGCTTTCTCGTACCCCCTGTTCTCTGATCTCTGATAGAAGTCCAAGATGGCGGATCAGTGCTGCGGTAGCTGATAGGGGACCTCTGCATGTATCTCTCCTCGCTGTCTGTTCTCGGTCTGTTTTTTATTCCATTCGGTGCTTGGCTGAGTTCTTTATCTCTTCATTTGATGCTTAGGTTTCAGGGTTGACGTGTGACTCTGTTTGACTTAGCTTTTCTGATCTTTGCTGCGTAGGGACAGCATGGTGCTTCTGACTATAGTGCCATGTTTCCTGGAAGTCTGTTTAAGCTTCTCTTGACTGCGATAATTTCCCAAATGTTCCTTGCAGTTTTTGGGTTTTACTCCTCCTTTGTTCTTTTCTTTTATTGTGATTAAAATTATATGTAACTAAACATTTGCCATTTCAACTTTTTTTTTTATTATGGTAAAAACACACATAAGAAAAGATTCCAGGACCAGTAGTGTTTCATTCTATTGTATCTGGGATTGTTATGAGCTGGAACCAACTCAAGGGCACCTAACCAAAACAACAGTGACATCGATTACATTCTTTAATCAACATATTTTTATGTGTACAATTCAGTGACATTAATGATGTTCACCATGTTTGTTCCTTGTTTTTGATGGCCTTGACAGTGTAGAGAAGTATTGGTAAAAGAGATTGTAGGATGCCCCTCTGCTGGGATTTGTCTGATGTTTTTCATCATGATTATACTGAGGTTATGAGTTTCAGGGGAGAAAAACTACAGAAGTGAAGTGCTGTTATGGGTTGAACTGTGTCCCTCAAAAAAATATACCTATAGTCCTAACCCCATACCTGTGAACATGACCTTATTTGAAATAGGGTCTTTGCAGATGTAATTAGTTAGGATAGGTGATACTGGAGTAGGGTGGGTCCTAATCCAATATGACTGGTGTCTTTACAGGAAGAGGAGAAGACACACAGACAAACACAGAGGAAAGATGGACATGTGAAGACGGAGAGATTGGAGTGATGCATCTACAAGCCGAGAAATGCCACGGATTGTTGGAAACCACCAGAAGCTGGAAGAGGCCAGGAAGGATCCTCCCCTAGAGTCTTCACAAAGAGCATGGCCCTGTCAACACGTTGATTTCAAACTTGTAGTCTGCAGACCTGTGAGACAATAAATTTCTGTTCTTTAAAGCCACCCACTTTGTGGCACTTTGTTATGGCAAAAACAAAAACCCAAACCTGTTGCCGTGGAGTCACTTCCAACTTTTGGTGATCCCATGTGTTTCAGAGTAGAACTGTGCTCCTTGGGGTCTTCTTGGCTATAATCTTAAGGAAGCGGATCACCAGGCCTTTTCTCTGTGTGCCACTGGGTGGGTTTGAACCGCCAACCTTTGGGTTAGGAGTCAAGTGCAAATCATTTGTGCTACCCAGGGACTTTTGGAAACTAAGACATCACCTGTTTCCCATGAGCGCCCAACTCCTGGGGCTCCCTCTCCAAGGGACTGGCCCAGGGAGCCCCTTGCTGGCCTCGGGCAAGTTCTGTAGCTCTCTGCTCTGTTGCTTCCATCTGAGGAAGGAGAAGTAGGAAGAGGAAGGCAATCTCCCAGGAACCTTGAGCTGCTGAGCTTCCTCTTCAGTGGACAGTCCCTTTCCCTCCTCACCTGGGACTTCTTGTCAGAGCTTCCTTCCCAGAAAGACAGACCGACTCAGAAACTAGAGGGTGCCAGGTCCCGCTCTTCTGACTGCAGAGATGCCACCGCCGCCACTGCTACTGCTGCCCTTGTTGTGGGGGATTGAGTGTGTTGGAAGCTGGGGGTCCCAGGCAGAGGCTGGGGCTCCCATTAATCCTCAGTCTCCCTAAGGGTCCTGGGATCTGGATGACAGATACAGCTGCAGGTGCAAAAGTCCGTGACTGTGCAGGAGGGCTTGTGTGTCTTCATACCCTGCACCTTCTCCTACCTTACGTCTGACTGCAATGTCTCTAACCCAATTCTGGGCTCCTGGTTTTGGAAAGAAGTCAGTAAGGTCAGTTACTACTGGGATACTCCAGTGGCCACAAACGACCCGTATAGGGAAATAAAAGAGGAGACCAAAGGCCAATTCCAGCTCCTTGGAGACCCCTGGAACAGGAGATGCTAGCTCATGATCAGAGATGCACGGAGGAGGGACACGGCCCAGTACTTTTTTCAAGTGGAGAGCTGGTATTATAGAAAATCTAATTTCATGAAATACACACTGTCCCTGGAAGTGACAGGTATGGAGCTGGCTCGAATCGGGATCGGCTGGGGAGTCACTGTGACAGACGGGTCATGATCTGGCGCTAGGATCTCCCTCTCTCTGCCCCAGGCCTGACACAGAAGCCTTATGTCTACGTCCCTGAGACTCTGGAGCTGGGGCACCAGGTGACACTGCTCTGTGTTTCCTGGGGACTTTGAGGGCTGTCTCGCCCCCACGTTCTCCTGGATGGGGGCAGCCGTGTCCCCTCTAGGAGTGGGGCTATGAACCTCCCTCTTCTCGGCACTCACCCTCACACCAAAACCTCAGGACCACGACACCTAGCTCACCTGTCGGGTGAACTTCTCCAGAAATGGCGTGAGCACCGCGAAGAACATCCTACTTAACATAGCCTGTGAGTTTAAGGGCAGGAAACTGGGATGTGGGGACAGGCCAGGCACACTGAGAGGTTAGAAACCACTATGGCAACCACCAGGCTGGAGCTCGTGAGGGTCCCTGGGAGGAGAGTTGTGTCCCTGGGAAGCTACCTTCACCCTGGGAGGTGACTGGGAGGTGCCTACAGCTGTTGCCTGGTCGGGTTTTCAGCTGGGGGCTGAGACTTGGGGAAAAGGTGTGTCATTTCTAGAAGAACTTGGGGGCAGAGGGGCTGGGGCAGGAGGGAAGGGGTGTGGAGTTGGAGGGCTGGGGGCTCACATTCTGTGGGAGGAGGGAGCTCGAGGGTCCTGGGGTTCAGAGGGAAGTCACCCTAAATCTCACTCGTCAGCAGGGAAATCTGAGCATAGGAGTGAATTTGTTTAGGTGACCATCATGGGAGCTGGCCTAGCTGCCCTGCTCTTTTTCTGTCCCTGCCTCATCTTCCTCATGGGAGTGTCCTTCCTTGGGGTGGGAGAGGGTGCAGGCCTGGGAGTCCCCAAGAATCCCAGGTGGAGGAATCTGAATGGGGCAGTGGTTGCTGTGAGAATTGGGTCTTGGGCCAGAGATTCAGAAAACCAGTTTCTGCAGAGTTGATTCCATCCAACTCCTGGCAAACCCATGTGTGTCAAAAGAAAACTGCTCTCCAGAGGGTTTTCAAGGGATGATTTTTTGGAAGCAGATGGCCAGATCTTTCTTCCAAGGTGTGTTCGGGTGGATTGCAACACCAACCTTTCTGTTAGTAGCCGAGTGCAAATTATTTGTGCCACTCATGGACCTAGGGACTTGAGAACCAAAAATCAAAAACCAAACTAGTTGCCGTTGAGTCGATTCCAACTCTTGGTGGCTCCATGTGTGTCAGAGTAGAACTATGCTCCATAGAGTTTTCAGTGGCTGATTTTTTTGGAAGTAGATGGCCAGGTCTTTCTTTTGAGGCACTTCTGTGTGGGTTTGAACAGCTAATTTTTGGTTAGTAGTTGAGGTCATAACTGTTTGTGGCACCTAGGGACTCCAAAAATATTAAGCCCCTGGCAGAGATTCAAAGATCCCTGGCTGGTGCAAAAGGTTAAGTGCTCCGCTACTAACTGAAAGGTTAGTGGTTCAAACCCACCCAGATGTGCCTGAGAAGAAAGCCTGGCCATCTATTTCTGAAAAAAATCAGGCACTGAAAATACTAAGGAGCGCAGTTCTACTCTGACTCACATGGGGTCACCATGAGTCAGAATTGACTCGATGGCAACTGGGAAGAGATTCAGAGCAGGGGTAAGTTCCCATCCCTGAGCCCAGCCTTCCAGGAGGGGTCTTGTGTTCTCCTAATAAAAGTCATCAGGTTAGACATGGGGCCCATGCCCCTCCTGGCCTGTGTTAGATCTTCTGGCCTCTTAAGCAGAGGGCAGTAGTCGTACCCCAAGCCTTGAGCCAGTTTCCTAAGGACTTGGGCTCCTCCCTCAGGGCGAAGCCCCAGAGGAGTAAGGCAACCAAGACAGCAGCTGGAAGATTGGATGCCCCCTCTGTCTTGGGTACAATTGTGTGGGTGAGTGATGAGTCCTCTTCCTCTATCATCAACGTCCCATCTGGTTACCTCATCTGGATGACCGTCACCAGGCTCTTCTGATGACTTAGGTTTTCATCTTGCCCCAGTAAGCTTTTTCTCCCAGTCCCCATCAAACTTGTTGCCTACTCTGGAGACCTAGGAGTCACCTCACTTTGCCTTCTGTCTTGTCTCCCAGAGCTGGAAGATCACCAAGGTCTGTTGAGTTCCAAGTAGGCTCTTTCTGTCCCCACCTCCTCATTTATGTCTGGACATCTGGCCCACTTTCTCCCTCCTTCTCCAAGACAAAATGCCAGAGGGATCTTCCCAGAATAATTATTGGCAACTACAAAGTTCAGGGGTCCCCAAGACCACCCTCACTTCTGTTACCAGTTGCAAATTTGGAAGACCCTAAGACCACTCTCTTTCTGATAACAACTGCAAATTTGAGGGACTAAAGACACCCCTATTTCTGATACGAACTGCAAATTTGGGGGACCAAGACCACCCTCACATCTGAAACCAATTGTAAATTTGGGGACCAAAAACCACTCTCATTTCTGAAACCAACTGCAAATTTAGGGGGCCCCAAGACCACCCTCACTTTTGATACCAATGACAAATTTGGGGGAACAAAGACACACCCACTTCTGAAGCCAATGGCAAATTTGGGACCCAAGATCACCCTCAGTTCTGACACCAATTCTTTATTGCACACCCACTTGCCCCTGAGCTTACATGCCTCAGGGTCCTCCGTGTTGCCTAAAGAATCAAGTCCAGACTCCTTAATTCCCATCAAGGCCTGACAGGTTCTGACTGTAGCGGTGTCTCACCTTCCCCTCTCCCTGTCTCCCACCCACCATGCCTCCCCACTGTGTCCCGACCACAGACAAGCCTCAGTTCTCCAGCCAGCTACGTATATGTTGGAACTGACTCAATGGCACCTAACAAAAACAGCAGAGGCCCTGGTGCTGGAATAGTTAAGGGATCAGCTATTAATCGAAAAGTAGGCAGTTGAAACCCACCCAGCAGCTCTGCAGAATAAAAGACCTGCCAGCCAGCTCCCGTAAAGACTACAGCTTAGGAAACCCTATGGGACAATTCTGCTCTGTCACATTGGCTCATTATGAGTCAGAATCACCCTGACAACAACATATGGTGTTTTTTTTGTAACACAATTTCACAATTGTATTCAGATGCCTGAACTTGTGAGATACCGTGAGCTCCCTGAGGGCAGAGTCCCAAAAAACCAAAATCCATTGCTATTGAGTGGATTCTGACCCACAGCGACCCCATGTGACAGACAGAACTGCCCCATAGGGTTTCCAAGGCTTTAATCTTTACGGGAGCAGATTGGCAAGTCTTTTCTCCAGGGGAGTGCCTGGTGGGTTCGAATGGCCAGTCTGTGAGCAGCTGAGGGCTTAACCACTGTATCACCAGGGCTTCTTAGGGCACTGTCCAGGTCTGAGCAAATCCCTGTCCTCATTACATCACTCCTTTCTTGTGAATCCTACAATTACCAATTAGATAGTAATTTCATTGACTACTGGTTTCATGTTTGCCTCCCCTACAACACTGGAAGCTGTGTAAGGTCAGGTATGGTGTCTGCCTAGTTCCCCACTGAATACCCAGGGCCTGGCACAGGGGAGCTGTTCAATAAGACAGGGGACACTGGAGTTAGAGAGCCCTGGGCATGAATCTAGGCCTCACCACTAATTCAGTGTGTAATTTTGGGATATTGTCTCAGCCTCAGCTTCTCCATCTGACAAATGTGGGTAATAGAACCTTTCCAAGAGTCTCTGAGTGGCACAAATGGTTAAGTGTTTGACTACTAGCTGAAAGGTTGGCAGTTTGAACCTACCCAGAGGTACCTTGGAAGATAGGCCTCACCATCTGTTTCTGAAAGGTCCCAGCCTTGAAAACCCTATGGAGCAGTTCTACTCTGCACACATGGGGTCGATGCTTGATGGCAACTAACTGCAACAGTATCTCTCCAGTGGATTTTTGGGAGGATTTTATGGACTGGTAATTGGTCAGCGAGGGCCAGGCATTGTTGTTTTTGGGTGCAGTGGAGTCCATTCTGACTCATAGTGACCACATGTGAGAATAGGGGTTCATAGGTTTCCTAGGATGTACTCTTAACGAAAACAGATTGCCACATCTTTCTCCCTTGGAGCAGCCGGGTAGGTTCCAACCACAAACATTTGAGTGGTTTCCAACACCATCATTTGGGTTGGCAGCTGAGCATTTAACTGTTGCACCACCAGGGCTTCTTAACCAGGTATTATTACTCTTAAATATTTATTGTATGAATAAGGGTCTGGCAAATGTTTGTAGAATGAATGGATCAAAGACCAAATGCTTGGTTTCCAGGTTTGATTGTGGAGCCTATCCTCCTTCTCCTGGCCCCCATTATCCTACTATGATCCCCTTCTTCCCCCTCCACTCAGGGTGACTGGCAGAAGTCCCAGCCCGGCGGCTCCCTAGACTGCCCACCCTCACCAGTGGTCACTCCCACCGCGGAAGAAGAGCAGGAACACCACTAGAACTCCCTCGTCTTCCGTGGGTTGATGCCCCAGGAGCCTCAGAGCCAGGAGACCACCAGCACCAGGGAGTACTCGGAGATCGAGATCCACCAGTGAGGACTTGCCCAGAGCCCTGGTCTGACTGAAGGGCCCAGGCCTTCCCTGTGAAGTGACATTTAAGGGGCATTCCTGAGTCAACAGCTCTCCTCGTAAACAGCATATAACTACTATATGGGTGTGGCACAATGGTCAAGCACTTGTCTGCTAACCGAAAGGCTGGGGGTTGAAACCCACCAGCTGTTCCTTGGGAGAAAGATGTGGTGGTCTGCTTCCATAATGATTGTTGCTGTTGTTGTTAGATGCCATCAAGTCGGTTCCGACTCATAGCAATGCTATATACAACAGAACAAAACACTGTCTGGTTCTGTGCCATCCTCACAATTGTTATGCTTAAGCCCATTCTTGTAGCCACTGTGTCAATCCGTCTCGCTAAGGGTCTTCCTCTTTTTCGCAGACCCTCTACTTTACCAAGCATGATGTCCTTCTCCAGGGATTGATCCCTCCTGACAACATGTCCAAAGTGTGTGAGACATAGTCTCGACATCCTTGCTTCTAAGGAGCATTCTGGTTGTACTTCTTCCAAGACAGATTCATTTGTTCTTTTGACAGTCCTTGGTATATTCAATATTCTTCTCCAACACCACAACTCAAAGCTGTCAATTCTTCTTCAGTCTTCCTTATTCATTGTCCAGCTTTCACATACATAGGAGGCAGCTGAAAACACCATAGCTTGGGTCAGGTACACCTTGGTCTTCAAGGTGATATCTTTGCTTTTCAACACTTTATAAAAAGGTCTTTTGCAGCAGATTTGCCCAATGTAATGTATCTTTTGATTTCTTGACTGCTGCTTCCATGGGTGTTGATTGTGGATCCAAGCAAAATGAAATCCTTGACGACTTCAATCTTTTCTCTGTTTATCATGATGTTGCTTATTGGTCCAGTCGTGAGGATTTTTGTTTTCTTTATGTTGAGGTGTAATCCATACTGAAGGCTATGGTCTTTGATCTTCATCGATAAGTACTTCAAGTCCTCTTCACTTTCAGCAAGCAAGGTTGTGTTATCTGCATAACACAGATTGTTAACAAGTCTTCCTCCAATCCTGATGCCGCATTCTTCTTCATATAGTCCACCTTCTCGGATTATTTGCTCAGCATACAGATTGAATAGGTATGGTGAAAGCATACAACCTCGATGCACACCTTTCCTGACTTTAAACCATGCAATATCCCCTTGTTCTGTTCAAACGACTGCCTCTTGATCTATGTGCAGGTTCCTCATGAGTACAATTAAGTGTTCTGGAATTCCCATTCTTCACAATGTTATCCATGATTTGTTATGATCCATGCAGTCGAATGCATTTGCATAGTCAATAAAACACAATAAACATCTTTCTGGCATTCTCTGCTTTCAGCCAGAATCCAACTGACATCAGCAATGATATCCCTGGTTCTTCGTCCTCTTCTACATCTGGCTTGAATTTCTGGCAGTTCCCTGTCGATCTACTGCTGCAGCCACTTTTGAATGATCTTCTGCAAAATTTTACTTCTGTGTGATATTAATGACATTGTTCGATAATTTCCGCATTTTGTGGGATCCCCTTTTTTGGGAATAGGCGTAAGTATAGATCTCTTCCAGTCTGTTGACCAGGTAGCTGTCTTCGAAATTTCTTGGCATAGACGAGTGAGTACTTCCAGCGCTGCATCCATTTGTTGAAACATCTCAATTGGTATTTTGTCAATTCCTGGAGCCTTGTTTTTCTTCAATGCCTTCAGTGCAGCTTGGACTTCCTCCTTCAGTACCATTGGTTCCTGCTCATATGGTATGCTCATATAAAGATTGCTGCCTTGGAAACCCTATGGGGGCAGTTCTACTCTGTCCTATAAGGTCGCTATGAGTCGGAATTGACTGGATGGCACCTAACAAGAACAACATGGAAGTTTCACAATGTGGGAATGAGCAGAACCTGGATCAACTCTCAGCTGCATCACCAACTAAGAGCAGGAGTTTGAACAAGTCACCTCACTGCTCAGTTTCCTCCTCTGTCAAATGGGTATGACAAACCTAAGTCTTGGAGTTGTTGTGAGGAGTCAAGAAGTAATGTGATGCATCTGTTATGGATTAAATTGTGTCTCCCCCTCCACCCCAAATATATGCTGGAATCCTAACCCCCGGTCCTAGGCTGGGTTCTCTAGAGAAGTAAAACCAGTAAAGTGTATGAACATATATATATAGAGAGAGAGACTGAGAGAGAGAGAGAAAGAGAGATTTATATCAAGGAAATGGCTCACGTGGTTGTAGACGCTGGAAAGTCTCTAGTCCTTTGGTCAGGCTGGAGGCATCTCCTGAGTCACAAAGCTGCAGGGGCTGGCGAACTCAAGATTGACAGGTCAGACAGCAGGGCTAGCTCACAGGCTGTGGAAACCAATGAATCCCAAGATCAGCAGGCAAGACCACAGGTAAGCTGCTAGCTCAAGTCCCAAGAACCGGAGGTTAGATAAACAGAAGCCAGCTGCAGGATGCAGAGTGAGCAAGAGCCTGAGAGTCTTGCCAAAATATTCACCTATATTGGTTGCAGGCCACACTCCCAAGGAAACTCTGTTTCAACTATTGACTACTCACAGCAGATGCCATTATGGAGGTGATCACATTATATCAGATCTCATCATGGAGATGATTACTTCATTATGTTGTTGCTGTTGTTAGGTGCTGTCTAGTGGCTTCCAACTCATAGGGACCCTATACAACATAACAAAACACTGCCTGGTCCTGCATCAACCTCACAATCATCATGCTTGAGTGCATTGTTGCAACCACTGTGTTAGTCCATCTCGCAGAGGGTTTTCTTCTTTTTTGCTGACCCCCTACTTTACCAAGCATGATGTCCTTCTCCAGGGACTGATCCCACCTAATAGTATGTCCAAAGTATGTGAGACACAATCCCTCCATGTTTGTTTCTAAGGAGGATTCTGGCAGTGCTTCTTCCAAAACAGATTTGTTTGCTCTTTTGTCAGTCCATAGTATATTCAACATTCTTCATCAACACCATAATTCAAACACATCAGTTCTTCAGTCTTCCTTATACATTGGTCAGCTTACACATGCATATGAGGCGATTGAAAACACCATGGCTTGGGTCAGGTACACCTTAAAGTGTCATCTTTGCTTTTTACCACTTTAAAGAGGTCTTTTGCAGCAGATTTGCCCAATGCAATGCATCATTTGATTTCTTGACTGGGCGTTGATTTTGGATCCAAGTAAAATGAATCCCTTTTTAACTTCAATGTTTTCTCCATTTATCATGATGTTGCTTATTGGTCCATTTGTAAGGATTTTTGTGTCTTTTTTATGTTGAGGTGTAATCCATACTGAAGGCTTTGATCTTCTTCAGTAAGTGCTTCAAGTCCTCTTCACGTTCAGCAAGCAAGGTTGTGTCATCTGCATATTGCAAGTTGTTAATGAGTCTTCCTCCAATCCTGATGCCCGGTTTTTCTTCATATAGTCCAGTTTCTCAGATTATTTGCTCAACATACAGATTGAGTAAGTATGGTGAAAGGATAAAACAGTGATACACACCTTTCCTGACTTTATACTACGCAGTATGCCCTTGTTCTGTTCGAACAACTGCCTCTTGATCTGTGTATAGGTTCCTCATGAGCACAATTAAGTGTTCTGGAATTCCCATTTTTCACAAAGTTATCCATAATTTGTTGTGATCTGCACAATTGAATGCCTTTACACATAGTAAAACACAGGTAAACATCTTTCTGATATTCTCTGCTTTCAGCTGAGATCCATCTGACATCAGCAATGTTATCCCTCTTTCCATGTCCTCTTCTGAATCTGGCTTAAATTTCTGGCAGTTCCCAGTCAATGTACTGCTGCAATTGTTTTTGAATGATCTTCAGCAAAATTTTACTTGCATGCGATATTAATGATATTGTTTGATAATTTCCATATGTTGGATCACCTTTCTTGGGAATAGACACAACTATGGATCTTTTCCAGTCTGTTGACCAGGTAGATGTCTTCCAAACTTCTTGGCATAGATGACTGAGCACTTCCAGCATTGCATCCGTTTGTTGATACATCTCAGTTGGTATTCCGTCAATTCCTGGAGCCTTGTTTTTCACCAATGTCTTCAGTGCAGCTTAGACGTCTTCCTTCAGTACCACTGGTGGGTGCAGTCTCTTCACTGTGATGTAGTGCAACGGGCCCAGGTCAGGTGTCGTATCTTGGGAGATGCCTTCTGTGATGCCCATCCCACAACAAGAGCCCATTCCTCTCCATATTTCATTGAATTAACTACACCTCTGTCGCTGCTCTTATCTCGGGAGGCATGCGTCCTTTCATTCTCAATCCCTAATTCTTATTAAAGAGCCCCCGGGTAGTGCAGATGGTTAAGTGCTTAATTCCTAATTGAAAGGTTGGCAGTTCAAATCCACCCAGTGGTGCCTGTCGATCTACTTCTGAAAGATCACAGCCATTGAAAACCTTATGGAGCACAGTTCTAATGTGACACACATTTGGTCGCCATGAGTCAGAAAATAAACTCCACAGCAACTGGTTTTCTTTTTAATGTTTATTTGTTCTTGTTAGTTGCTGTCAAGTCAGCTCTGGCTCACAGTGACCTTGTGTATGACAGCCTGGTCATTCTCACAGTCTTTGGTATGTTTGAGCCAGTAGTTGCAGACATTGTGTCAATCCATCTCATGGATGGTTTCCCTCACTTTTGCTGACCCTCTACTTTACCTAACGTGATATTTGTTACAGTATGTCTTACCTAGTAAGACTCATTCTACACTTGTTGAAGGATACTGCGTTCTTGAAAACTGTAGAAGCAGTGGCATCACCAGGAGGGGGCAGAGGGTGCAGATCACACTGAGTGACACTGTCAGAGGGGGTGACACCAACATGACTGTTTGTAATATTTTTGTGCAGTGTTTCAGCAGAAATTTATTATTTTTTATAAAAATATCACTGTAGTTAGTTATAACAAAAATATTTTTCTTAAGCCCTGCTTACATGTATTAATACATCCACAAGGCTAAAACTCTATGCTAATTTACTTTTTGAATCTTCTAATGCACTCCGGTCACAGCAGTCATTATTGCCCAGTTACAATGATGCTTCGAATCACTTGGTTTCATCTGCACGCATTACAAGCACACACTGTTGTTTTTGCTGCTGCCAGTGTTTTTCTAATAGTTGATTTTGTCAAATTATCTGGTGTTTTAGCTACATGGGTGGGAGAGTGACACCATGATTTACCACACTGGGTGACATCAACCCTAGTGACACCACTTATAGGAGAATAAAAAATTCCTTGTTTGCTGTATCTTCAACTGGTTCAAAAGAGGAAGGAGGACTTCTGGGCTTCATGGCACTATAGACAGAAGCACCAGGCCGTCCATCCATGGCAAAGATCCAAAAAATTAAGTCAAACAGAGACAAACGTGAATCCTGGAACCCTAAGCATCAAATGAAGAGATAAAGAACTCAGCCAAGCACTGAATGGAATAAGAAACTGACAGAGAACAGAGAGTGAGGAGAGATACGTGCAGAGGTCCCCTATCAGCTAACTCAGCACAGATTCACCATCTTGGATGCTTGTCAGAGATTGACAAACAGGGAGTACGGGAAAGCAGCTTCACGGAGGTCCCAGCAGGAGATAGAACAACCGGTGACCAGGGATATATTCTTTCCCACCCCCACCCTTCTTCACCCCCACTTGGCCTCCTCTGCTTCTTGTGACCACAGTCTCTTGGCCAGGAGGCACCTGCTTCAGCCCTGTGCTGCTTGGATTCCACGAGCCCACACTGGCTGGCTCCCCAAGTGCCAATTGTTTGTTGCTGGTGTTACTTTTTTCTGCTTCTTTTGGTTTCTTCCATACCTCTCGCCACCTCCCCCTTTTCTCTCAAATACCTGGCTCCATGTGCCATCATTGCTTCTTTTTGAAAGGCTGTGAAACACCACTCAACTGTGGAACTGCTTTCGGCCCTGCACCAAAACACTAGTGGGATCCCTAGGATTTTTGTTTGTTTTGATTTGTTCTGTTGGTTTGTTTTCTTTTTCTTTTCTCGGCTTGGGAGCCTCTTCTAGCCGGACTGGACTGTGTGGCTTGAGAGCTAACTCTCCAGTTTGTGCAGCTGTGCAGTGGGATCCCTGGGGGCATTTCTTTTTTCTTTTGTGTGTGTGTGTTTTGTTTGTTTGTTTTCTTTTCTCTCTTTTTTTTTCCTTTTTGTCTTTCTTCATTTCTCAGTTTCTCATCTTTCTGTACTTATTTTCTCTTCCTGTCTCCTGAATACCTGGTGCTGTGTGACATCTCTACCCCTTCTGGCCAGGCTGTACTTCGTGGCCAGGGAGCCACTTCCCTAGTCTTTGCACAGTCACACTGGTGGGATCCCTGGGGGGCTTTTCTTTTTCTAATTTGTATTTTTTTTCTTTTAGCCTTTTTCAAAGGAGTCAATTCTTCTTCAGTCTTCCTGCCTTATTCATTGTCCACCTTTCACATGCATATGAGGCGATTGAAAACACTGTGGCTTGGGTCAGGCGCACCTTAGACCTCAAGGTAACATCTTTACTTTTCAACACTTTAAAGAGGTCTTTTGTAGCAGATTTGCCTAATGCAGTTTGTCTTTTGATTTCTTAACTGCTGTTTCCATGGGCATTGATTGTGGATCCAAGTAAAATGAAATCCTTGACAACTTCAATCTTTTCTCCATTCATCATGATGTTGCTTATTGGTCCAGTTGTGAGGATTTTTGTTTTCTTTATGTTGAGGTGTAAACCATACTGAAGGCTGTGGTCTTTGATCTTCATCAGTAAGAGCTTCAAGTCCTCTTCACTTTCTGCAAGGAAGATTGTGTCATCTGTATAATGTAGGTTGTTAATGAGTCCTTCTCCAATCCTGATGCCCCATTCTTCTTCATATAGTCCCACTTCTCAGATTATTTGCTCAGCATACAGATTGAATAGGTATGGTGAAAGGATACAACCCTGATGCACAACTTTCCTAACTTTAAACCATGCAGCGTCCCTTTGTTCTGTTCGAACCACTGCTTCTTGATCCATGTACAGATTCCTCATGGGCACAATTAAGTGTTCTGAAATTCCCATTCTCCCCCCAAAATATGTGTTGTAAATCTTAACCTCTATGCTTGTTGTTACAATCTCATTTGGGTACGGGTTTTCTTTGTTATGTTAACGAGGCAGTATTAGTGTAAAGTGTGTCTTAAATCAATCTCTTTTGAGATATAAACAGATTAAGCAAGCAAGCAGGGATTGGGGGAAGATAGCTGTCAAGCCACATGAAGATCGATGAGGAACAGAACCTCAGAAGAGCCAAGGACCTTCTTCCAGAGCAGACAGAGAGAGAAAGCTTTTCCCTAGAGCCAGCACCCTGAATTCAGACTTCTGGCCTCCTAACTGTGAGAAAATAAACTTCTGTTTGTTAAAGCCACCTAGTTGTTTCTGTTATAGAAGCACTAGATAACTAAGACACTCACCTTTCTCACTAACTGCTTAGCAAGGTTCAGCATGAATCCAATTTACAGCTAAAAGTGGATCCAGGCCTCACCTTCCCACATTTCCACTCCTTGTTGCCAGCCACTTCCATGGCAATTCCTCTCTCTGACCTTAACCACCCAGTGTTAGATCAGGCCTCATCCTTGGCTATCCTGAGCTGGGGCAAAGCATCCCTGGCCACCTGAGTGGAGGTCATCAGGGAGCAGCCGTAGGCTCTGTAGTCTGCACAACTTCCTGCACTTTAGACCAAATGAGGTCACTGTCTCGCATCCCTTAGGACTAGGTCACAAGCTAGAAGAACTCTATCCTTCTTCATCACCTGCTCTTGCAGCCTTTCTCTATTACCCAGCCACCCAGAGTCTACACAACCAAGTCTGTACTGCCAACCCCTGCTGACTCATTGCCTCTGTGGGTTTATTAATTCTCTAGAAAAAAAGTTAAGTCCGACTCATAGTGGCCTTATAGGACAGAGTAGAACTTCCCCAAAGGGTTTCCAAGGCTGTAATCTTATGGAAGCAGACTGCCACATCTTTCTCCCGAGGAGTAGCTGATGGATTCAAACCCCCAAACTTTCAGTTAGCAGCCAAGTGCTTAACCACTGCCCCACCAGAGCTCTATTAATTCTCTAGAACAGCTCACAAAATTCATGGAGACTGTTAACCTATACTTACAGTTACCCATTTATTATAGCCAGAAATGATGCAAACTAAGACACATCAGGCAAGGTTTGGGGGAGTTCCTGCACGGGGCCTCCATGTCCCCAAGGACATGCTGCTCCCTCTTCTGTGCATGGATGGTCTCACCAATCTAGAAGACCTCAAAGAGAGCACTCCAAGGTCCTGGGTCCCTCAACGAATATGCATGACTTGGCCTTGGTGCATAGTTAAGATATAGATCCAATCAATGAATATGTATGACTGCATTAGGTTCCCTCTCCCTTTCTGAAGTTAATTTGCCCTATGTAGGGCCTGTGCACCCCCTCCTTGCTCAACTGTTTTGTAAAACAAAGGCATCTTGATTGCTCGGAATATTTTCAGAAACCAGAGTCTAAGGGCAAAACCAAGTTCTTTGCCCACAATAGAATACAGAGAAACTGGGGCTAGGAGAGCGTAATTAAATTCTCAGCTTTTTCTAATTTTGTGAAGTTGTAGATGGGTCTTGAACACTTTCCTAACACCAAATACTACACCGCTCTACACGATGTGATTTGATTTAGAGTCTTGGTGGCTCTCCCATCATGATGATCTCTTCTGGTTCTTTCAGTGTCCACTTCCCCACACCTGGCTGGTATCTGTGGCCAGCCACAGGCCTGGGCTTTGGTATCAGAGAGGCAGTGACTGTGACAATTTCGTCTGAGTCTTGGGGTCAGCACCTGGACCTGGCCCTGCAGCAAGATGAGCACTGGATGGTGGCAGCTCCTTTGTTTGACATCACAGCAGAACCTGAGGAGGCCATAGCCAAAATCCACCTCCCCAACTTCATCTCCCTTCAAGGCAATGTGGGGAGAGAGGAGGCAGTGGGAATTATTGAGCAACATTTTGTGCAACTCTCGTTGTGGTTCTCCTACAGGAGGTGCGGTTGATATCTCCTGGTGCCAAGTTGCCCATTTTAAAGATGAAGGGATGGTCCTGGAGCAGCCAACCCCAGTAGAGACTTTCTACGCTGTTCTAGAGAGCCCCGGCTTCTCTCTTATGGGAATCCTGCTGTGGATCACTAATGGTACCCGACTCTCAGTTCCTATTACTTCCACCACACTGATCTGTTATCATCCTCATCCTGAAGATATTAAATTTCACGTATACCTTATCCCCAGTGATGATGTGCTAGCAAAGGTAAGGCCGACTGATTTTTTTGTGTTATAAGAAGATAAGAATTATCTTTCCAGGTGATCACCTTGGTCTTCCCAGCTCCTTATCAAACAGAAAGGACATGAACAGTTTTAAGAGAAGCGTGAATCACCCTCCGTGATGTCATTTAGCATGCACTTGTCATTGTGCCATAGGCAACAATCTGTGATAGAAATTCAGTTCTACTGAAAACTGAGATTCCCTTTTTTGACTCTCAAAGAAAGGAGAAAGGGGGAGGATTCTTTGGGGGGCTTTCAGAAGGAGTAAGATCCAGAGATTTCATCATCATGTTTAAACTTGATCATAGCTGAATTAAGACACACACACACACACTTGAATCATATCGTACATTCTACTTTAAAAAATTATAATTATTTATGCCACTCTTTTTGCTTATTTACTTTTTTTTACCTTTTTAATTTCTATGTGTCTTAGGCAATAGATGAAGAGGAAGACAGATTCCATGGTGCGCATCTGCAGACCTCACCTCCAGTGGAACCCCTGAACTTTGGTTCCCGTTACATTGTGTCTGGATGTGCACACCTGGAAATAGTTCCCAAAGTCAGTAGAATCTGAACTTAATTCAGCAGGTTTCACTACACATTGTACTTTCAAAACAATGGTAGAATCTTGGGAAAATGCAGTATTTTTCATTATTAATATCAAATATGCCCCTTTCAAAAACTGAAAACAGAGACTGTAAAAATGGCATGGTGGGGGCATTGTTTGACCTCCTCTAACTTCTTAAGAAGGAAGGAGAAACATTACCAAACCCCACGAGGCTGATTCCCAAGAGGTGGAGATAAGACATACATATCTCACCAAACTTTTTACAAATTCTGACACCAGCTGTCCCTCCCACAGCACTCTCTACTTCTCTGCTGGGTTTGATAATTCATTGCAATGGCCACCCAGAACTCACAGATGATACTCACGATTATGGGGTTTATTGAAGAAGTAACAGAATACAATTCAGGATCAGGATCAACTTAGAAGTAACAGGAACAACTCAGAATACAGCTTCTATACACAATACAGAATACAGCTTAATCAGGAGAACTTCTTCTCCCCCTCTGCCATTGGGCCTTTCTTGCGGCCTTCTGCTGCTGGGCCCTGCTCAGGGCATTCTTGGGCAAATGTTACAACTCTTAGCTCTGTGGGTCAGTGAGCCTAGCTTTGCCAGGTGCCCAGAGGCACCCCACTCTGCCAGCAAGCCTCCTGTCCGAAAGCACTCAGCTTTCTTGCTGCATCAGCCAGGAAGCCCACCATACAGTTTCCTGCCAGTCTCCTGGTTCTGCTGCCTCTGCTGCTGCCATTTCTCTGCTGCTGCTTCTCACCATCGTCTCTTGCTGGCTTCTGTGTTACAGCTTTCTTTCTTTCTTTCTCTCTCCTGGGTCTAGGAGATTCCCAGCACAGGGACTGCTTGTCCAAAGGAAGGGCATTGCTCCCATCTATTCTTGGTGGTAGTAAGTCCCCCTGTCCACCTCAGGAATGACCCATTTTAAGACTAATGGGATGACAAAACTGACCAATGCCCTTGCTAAGGTTCCATACACCTTATTTGCATGGTCCCAATCCCACAATGGTGCCGTGAACCTTATTTACATTATTAGAAAACTGTCCAATCTCCTTGGTGGGCCACAGCACCTCATTTGCATAGTCCCACCTGGTTATTTGGTGAGAGTTACAAAGACTATGACTAGAAAGGCCATATTAAGTAATTCACCGCACTGCAGTGGCACATACTATTAATCATGCTACATGTTTCCAAGACACTAACATAAGCGGAGTTAACATTTTGGCCTTCGTTGTATTTATTTTGTGGTTAAAATTATACATAGTTAGTTCCTTTTTTTATAACTGAAAGTTCAGTTTGCCTGGCATTGTTATTTCCAGGCCTGACATCTTGCCCAAGGACAGCACTTCATGTGTATATGTCAAAGTAGGTGAATGAGGAACTGATTTTATACTATAAATTTGATTTTATGCATTTTTTTTCACTTAAGATTGTTATATATGTCCTGTATAATTAAAATTATTCCTACATATTATTTTAACAGGGTATAATATGCCATGTAGCTAAAATCTTCAAACTTAAGCACTCCACTACTATCCATAATTTAGATAAATAGACAGATGCCATCAAGTCAGCTCCAACTCATGGTGATCTTTATGTACAATAAACAAAACAGTTCCCTATGCACTGTCATCCTCACAATTGCTGTCTTGTTAGTTTCCATTGTTGCAACTATTGTGCCAATACATCTCACCGAGGGTCTCCCTCACCCCCACTGGCCCTCTACTTCACCAACTATGCTATCCTCCACCAGCGATACCTCTTGATGATGTATCCAAAGCAAGTAAGTCAGATGATGTTCTGTTGTGATCCAAAAGGTTTTCATTGGCTAATATTCAGAAGTAGACTGCCAGGCCTTTCTTCCTAGTATGTCTTAAGTCTCGAAGCTCCACTGAAACCTGTCTACCATGGGTGAAACTGCTGGTATTTGAAATACTGGTGGCATATCTTCCAGCATCACATCAACACACAAGCCACCACAGTACCACAAAGCAACAGATGGGTGGTGATATTTAGCATTTAGTTCCTTCTAACAACAACAACAGTTTCTCACTATAGGTGCCCTGACAACAGATACTCCCATACATACAGTTTTACACTATACCTGTTGGGGCTATACTACCCTAAGTGAAATTACCGATTCAAGGGGTATAAACCAATTTAAAGCTAGAGTATTTCCAAATAGATCTCCAAAGATTTTGTACAACATAATTTCCAGTAGTGAGAATGAGATTGTCCAACTCATTATATGATCTATAGAATAAAGTATCAAAATTTATTTGTTTTACAGTTTGAATGGAAAAAAACAAATCGCAATCAGTTTTAAATTCTTTCATTAAAAGCGATTGATCCATTTTATTGTTTTTGTATCAATGTTTTTTTCTTTCTTTCTATTATAAGTTCACAAAGACAAAGAGAAAGACTCAGGGTTGGCAAAATCAAGAGGATTAAGTGTCTATATTATCATTTTTCCTTTTTGGACACTAAGGATAAAGTACAAAAACTATTTTTCCCAAAGTCACACAGACAACAAGTTGTAAAACCAATTGCAAACATCAATTTAGTGCTCTTTTTTTCAAGTATGCTACATCATAAGAACATAATAAAGTGCCTCTTCTTTGTCTGCTTATATTTCCAATTTCCTTTAAAAACTCTGAATTGTCCAAGGCACAGCACTTGATCTCTATTAGCCTGGAGCAACAGAGAAAAAAGGAGAGCCAGGAATAGGAGGAGGAAATGGAACATGTGGCTAATTACCTCCATGAACAACTGACCCCTTTGCCATGAGACCAGAAGACTAGATGGCGCCCAGCTACCATTACCGAACATTTAGATCAAAGATTCTATAGAAGAATCCTGATAAAAAGGGGGGAAATGTGGAACAGAATTTCGAATTGTCATGAACTCTAGACTTTCTGGAGCCACGGAGGGTGGATGAAACCCTGAAACTATTGCCCTGAGATAATCTTTAAACCTTAAACCAAAAATATCCACTGAAGTCTTCTTAAAACCAAACAATAGTTTAACTTAACTAGTAAGGAATGTCTGCCTTGAGCATTGTGTTCTTTTAAGATCTATCTATATGGGATCAAAGTGACAACAGCAACTTGAAAGATTAGATAGGAAACTTAGGAGGCAGTGAGTTTATGTTAATGGGGGAGGAACAACTCAGAAAAGGAGGGTGAGAATGGTTGCACAACCCAAAGAATGTAATCGGTATCACTGAATTATGTACCTAGAAACTGTTGAATTGGTGTATGTTTTGCTGTGTATATTCTCAACAACAAAATAAATAAAATAAAAACAAAGCAAACAATCAAACAAAAACTCTGAATTAATGAATGCAAAGCCGGAACTGCTCTCAGGCACTTGGTTGTCCTCTAGGCAAGATACATCCTTGGCTGTTGCAGGACTTGCCATAACCACTGGTGTTACAGAGATGAGTCAGACACAGTGTGTTCCTGTGAGGGAAGAATACTGTAAACATGAGCAATGAAATGGAAAAGTTTAACATGAGGTGATAAATAATCTTGAGCAAGGTAAATGCTCTTCAGAATCATCTTCCATCTGAAAGGCTGAGAACCAATTATTCCACCTCTGACAATGTTTTTTTTTAATATTATTATTATTTTTCAAGAATTGCTAGGCTTGTCTCCAAAAGGAACTAGACTTGCTTCAATCAAGCTTTTCTTCATTCTGTCCTGGCCAGGAAGTTAGTGTCAATTCCCCCATGGCAACAGTCCCTAGGAATCCTAAGGGAGTAGGGTGCAGAGCAGAGTGATCTGAAATGACCCTTGGTATTCTCAGTTAGGCTCAGTGAGGACTGATGAAGTTCCCTTGACAGGACTCTGGCTTCTTCGAACAGCCTCAGATTCCGATCTGCTAACATCATTAATGAAGGTCCTCAAGAACTTAGAAGTTTGAATTCAGTGAGTAGCTCAGACAATTTTTTCTCTGACCATGCGCAGTTGAGTCCAAGGCTACTTTTCCGTTCATGTAATAATTATATTTCCCGAAATTGTAAATGTAAAAACATGTTGACCTCTCTGTGTCCTTTTAGCGTTCAAACAGCCATTGGATGCATGCAGAAAACACGGGTTAAGTTCCACTGGCTTGTTCATTCTAGGGAACCAGTCTTTTCCACCCTCCACTACTTTATGATAAGTGGTATATTTTCTCTCGGAATTGAATTATCCTACAGGAGTCCTGGAGAGATCCAACCTTTCTCTAAAATCTATGCTGGGCAGATGAAGCAACCAATCCAACTGAAAATTACTGACAAAAGACTTGGGAGTATGGTCTGGGAGACTGTGGTAAAACCAGGTAGGTAAAAGAATCAGGATGGATTTTTTTGAGAAGGAAAAGCCATGCCCTTCAATCCTTGGGTGTAGTGAAGTGGATCAAAGAAGATTGTCTGTTTCTGGTCCCATCCCGGAGAAGAAAATAAATCCACTCTCGGTTTATATTTGTTGTTGTTGCTGTCCATTTTGTTCCGACTCACAGTAACCCTATGTGCAACAGAACGAAACAATGCCCAAGTCCTCTGCCATCATCACAATCCTTGTTATGCTTGAGCCCATTGTTGCAGCCACTGTGTCAATCCATCTTGTTGAGGGTCTTCCTCTTTTTCACTGATCCTCTACTTTACCAAGCATGATGTCCTTCTCCAGGGACTGATCCCTCCTGATAACATGTCCAAAGTATGTGAGACGTAGTCTTGCCATCATTGCTTCTAAGGAGCATTCTGTCTGTACTTCTTCCAAGACAGATTTGTTTGTTCTTTTGGAAGTCTATGGTATATTCTTTGTCAACACCACAATTCAAAGGCATCAATTCTTCTTTGATCTTCTTTATTCATCGTCCAGCTTTTGCCTGCATGTGAGGTGATTGAAAACACCTTGACTTGGGTCAGGCACACCTTAGTCTTCAAGGTGACATCTTTGCTTTTCAACACTTTAAAGAGATCTTTTGCAGCAGATTTGCCCAAAGCGATATGTCTTTTGATTTCTTGACTGCTTCCATGGGCATTGATTGTGGATCCAAGTAAAATGAAATCCTTGACAACTTCAATCTTTTCTCCGTTTATCATGATATTGCTTATTGGTTCAGTTGTGAAGATTTTTGTTTTCTTTATGTTGAGGTGTAATCCATACTGAAGGCTGTAGTCTTTGATTTTCATCAGTAAGTGCTTCAAGTCCTCTTTACTATCAGCAAGCTAGATTGAGTCATCTGCATAATGCAAGTTGTTAATGAGTTATCCTCCAATCCTGATGCCACGTTCTTCTTCATATAGTACAGTTCTTGGATTATTTGCTCAGTATACAGATTGAATAAGTATGGTGAAAGGATACAACCCTGACGCACACCTTTCCCAACTTTAAACAATGTATTATCCCCTTGTTCTGTTTGAACGACTGCCTCTTCATCTATGTACAGGTTCCTCATGAGCACAATTATGTGTTCTGGAACTTCCATTGTTCACAATGTTACCAGTAACTTGTTATGATCCATACAGTTGAATGCCTTTGCATGCTCAATAAAACACAGGTAAACATCTTTCTGGTATTCTCTGCTTTCAGCCAGGATCCATCTGACATCAGCAATGATATCCCTGGTTCCACATCCTCTTCTGAATCTGGCTTGAATTTCTGGCATTTCCCTGTCAATATACTGCTGTAGCCACTTTTCAGCGATCTTCAGTAAAATTTTACTTGCGTGTAATATTAATGATGTTTGATAATTTCTGCATTCAATTGGATCACCTTTCTTCAGAATAGGCATAAATATGGATCTCTTCAAGTCGGTTGGTCAGGTAGCTGTCTTCCAAATTTCTTGGCATAAGCAAGTGAGCACTTCCAGCACTGCACCTGTTTGTTGAAACATCTCAATTGGTATTTCGTCAATTCCTGGAGCCTTGTTTTTCACCAATGCCTTCAGTGAAGCTTGGACCTCTTCCTCCAGTACCATTGGTTCTTGATCATATGCTACCTCCTGAAATGGCTGAACATCGACCAATTCTTTTTGGTACAGTGACTCTGTGTATTGCTTCCATCTTCTTTTGATGCTTCCTGGCTTGTTTAATATTTTCCCTGCAGACTCCTTCAATATTGCAACTCAAGCCTTGAAATTTTTATTCAGCTCTTTCAGCCTGACAAATGCCAAGCATGTTCTTCTCTTTGGGTTTTCTAACTCCAGGTCTTTGCACATGTCATTAAAATACTTTACTTTGTCTTCTCGAGCCCCCCTTTGAAATCTGTTCAGCTCTTTACTTCATCATTTCTTCCATTTGCTTTAGCTATTCGACCTTCAAGAGTGAGTTTCAGAGTCTCTTCAGACATCCATTTTTTTTTTTCTTTCTTTCCTGTCTTTTTAATGACCTCTTGCTTTCTCCATGTAAGGTGTCCTTAAAGTCATTCCACAACTCATCTGGTCTATGGTCATTAGTGTTCAATCATCAAATCTACTCTTGAGATGGTGTCTAAATTCGGGTGGGATATACTCATGGTAGTACTTTGGCTCTCAAGGACTTTTTCTAATTTTCTTCAGCTTCAACTTGAATTTGCCTATGAGCAATTGATGGTCTGTTCCACAGTTGGCCCCTGGCCTTGTTCTGACTGATGATATTGAGATTTGCATTGTCTCTTTCCACAGATGTAGTAGATTTGATTCCTGTGTATTCCACCTGGCGAGGTCCACATGTATAGTTGCCATTTATGTTGTTGAAAAATGGAATTTGCAGTGAAGAAGTCATTGGTCTTGCAAAATTCTGTCATGTGATCTCCAGCATCATTTCTATCACCAAGGCCATATTTTCCAAGTACCAATCCTTCTTTGTTTCCAACTTTACATTATTACACTACTGCCAAACTACATCATAAAAGCCAAACCACTGAGAATCATGGCCCAGCCAAGTTGACACACAACCTTAAAGATAACACCTCTATACTTGTGGAAGCCAGCCCTCGTGATGCAATGGTAAGTGCCCAGTTGCTAACCAAAAGATTGGTGGTTTGAACCCAAACTGCAGAAGGAGACTTGGTTTCCTAGTGCTGCTATAACAGAAATACCACAAGTGGATGGCTTTAACAGACAGAAATTTATATTTATATTTTCACAGTTAAGGAGGCTAGAAGTCTGAATTCAAGCTCTAGAGGGAGGCTTTCTCTTTCTGTTGGCTGTTGGGGGAAGGTCCTTGTCTCTTTTCAGTTTCTGTTTCTTGGTTCCTTGGTGATCTTTTGTAATTTGGCATCTATCTTCCCCCATCTGGGTTTGCTTAATCTGCTATTTTACGTCTCAAAAGAGATTGACTCAAAACACACCCTACACTAACATGCATCATTAACATAACAAAGAAAATCCATTCCCAGATGAGATTACAACCACAGGTATGGGGGTTAGGATTTACAAAACGTATTTTGGGGGGACACAATTCAATCCATAACAGAGACCCAGGGCCCATTCCACCTCCTTAGAGACCGCAAGGCCTACAGCTGCTCTCTGGACGTCAGAGACGCCTGGAGGAGAGATGAGGGGTTATACTTTTTTCGGGTGGAAGTGTGAAATGGAGTCACACAGCTCTGCGAGTGTTTTGCTCCACCCTCGACCCAGATCCATGGGAATCTGTGATTTTATTCTGGTCACATGCTGCGGGCAGGACCCCGTTTCCTAGGAATAGAAGCTCTGACCATGAATATAGTCCCCGGAGCAGAAGGTTGCAGGAGGGCTCAAGCAGCCCGGAAGGGGTATTGTTACCGGAAATCCTTCCTTCTTTCCTTCCCTCCCTCCCTTCTTCCCTCCTTCCCTCCTTCTCTCCTTCCCTCCTTCCTTCCCTCTTTCCTTCCATCCTTCCCTCCCTCCCTCCATCTTTCCCTCCTTCCTTTCTTTCCTCCCTCCCTCCCTTCCTCATGGCACCTAACAACAACATTTTGATCTTTGTCTTTTGTCCACCTTATTTACTCTAAGTGTGCGTACACTTAGAGTAGCTTAGGGTCACATCTAATACAAATAAAATTATCTTGACACCACTTTGGTAAGTTTATATGTTAAACCTTATAAACTTTTTAGTAAAGAAGAGTTTTAGAAGACAAAGGCTTAGTTAAGCTATCTATAGAGTTTTCTGCACATCTTGTTTTTTATTTGGCATAATTTGTGTTTTCCAAGGCTAAACATAACATCATCATTTTTCCTGAAGTCCCTTCTTTCATTGGTCTTTGTTGAGAGCACGGTGTTGTTGTTGGGTGCCGTGGAGTCAATTTTTGACTCATAGTGACCCATTGTGACAGAGTAGAATTGCCCCATAGTGTTTCCTAGGTCGTAATATTTATGGGAACAAATTGCCAGGTCTTTATCTCCAGGAGCTGCTGGGTGAGTTTGAACCACCCACTCTGGGTTAGCAGCCGAGGGCTTAACTGTTGCACTACCAGGTCTCCTTATGTGAAAACGTCACACAAGCTATGTGCAGAACATGATTCTATAGTTAATGCTCAAGAAAACCATTTTGACTCCAATTCTTTACCAGCCAACCCTCCTGGTGTTTGATTCCCAGTATCCAATGGGATAGCTAATAATAGTGCATTCAGTAGAGTTATGATTAAAGAACTCAGGAAAGTAAAGGTAGTGGTGTTGGGTGCCGTGGAGTCAATTGAGACTCACAGTGACCTTATAAGAGTAGAACTGCTCCATAGGGTTTCCAAGGTTGTAAATCTTTATGGAGCAGATTGCCTGGTCTTTTCTGGTGCAGAGCCACTGGGTGGGTTTGAACCACCAACCTTTTTGTTAACAGCCGAGCATGTAACCATTTTGCCACCAAGACGCCTTAAAGGTGGGGTGTCTTAAACTATATCACTGTAAGTCAAAAAACTTAATCATGCTACAAATTAGAGTTTTTATGGTTCAAAGGCTGAATTCTCTTTGGGTTATTTGAGTCAAATATATTAGGCATGTACAATAATTCTGATATCTAAATAATTTATATCTCTATTTTGTCTTATTTAACTAATAGGAACTCTTCCTTGTTGTGCAACCAAAAAATTAAGAAGATTGCAAAAGTTTTATACCATATTGTAAAATTATATGATGACAGATTGAGTCTATTTCTATTTTTTTGTTGTTGTTAGGTGCTATCGAGTTGGTTCTTGTTCATAGCGACCTCACATACAAAGGAACGAAACACTGCTATGTTTAAGCCCATTGTTGCAGCCACTGTGTCAATCCATCTTGTCAAGGGTCTTCCTATTTTTTGCTAACCCTATACCTTACAAACATGTCCAAAGTATGAGAGACAAAGTTTCACCATCCTCGCTTCCAAGGAGCACTCTGGCTGTATTTCTTCTAAGACAGACTTGTTCATTCTTCTGGTAGTCCATGGTATATACAGTATTCTTTGCCAATACCGTAATTCAAAGGCATCAGTTCTTCTTTGGTCTTCCTTATTCATTGTCCAGCTTTCACATGCATACGAGGCAATTGAAAATATCATGGCTTGGGTCAAACACACCTTAGCCCTCAAAGTGACATCATTGCTTTTCAACACTTTCTATTTTTCTTCAAAGAAATAATTGAAGGAAGAGATATCTACTTGTACATATCTATGTGTATGTTGTTGTTAGGTGCCACAGAGTTTATTCTGACTCATAGTGACCCCGTGTGACAGAGCAGAACTGCCTTATAGAGTTTTCTGGGCTGTAATCTTTATGGGAGCAGATCTCCAGGTCTTTCTTCCTTGGTGCTGTTGGATGGGTTTTCACCGACAACTTTTCAGTTAGCAGCCAAGTGCTTAACAGTCATGCCACCAAGGCTCCTTATTTCATGATATGAGGCCCACATCATATTGAGAAATTAACCATGCCTTTATTATGTCAATTGTATAGATTCAAATATGAGTCTTCCTCAGAAGAAACGTCTCTAAATAATTTTAGAAATTATCTTGTAGTATCATTTTGTATTATGGTTTGAAATCAAAGCCCAGAATCTAGAAAAATATCTTTAGATTCAACAGAAAAATGTGCCTTTGGAATATGTTCTACATCCTACTTTCGTGAGTAGAGTCTGGGGTGTTGAAAGCCTGTGAGTGGCCTTCAGAGATACTCTACTGGTCTTACCCTTTCGGGAGCAAGGGAGAATGAAGAAAACTAAAGACACAAGGAAAAGATTAATCCAAAGGACTAAAGGACCGCAACCACCATGACCTCCACCAAACTGAGTCCAGTGCAACGAGATGGTGCCCGGCTACCACCACTGACTGCTCTAACAGGGATCACAATAGAGGGTCCTGGATGGAGCTGGATAAAAATGTAGAACAAAATTCTAACTCACAAAAAAAGACCAGACTTACTGGCCTAACAGAGACTGGAGAAACCCCAAGAGATACACTTTTAGCTCAGGAATGAGGTCACTTCCAAGGTTCATCCTTCAGCCAAAGATTAGACAGGCCCATAAAACAAAATGAGACTAAAGGGGCACATCAGCCCAGGGGCAAGGACTAGAAGGCAGGAGGGGACAGGAAAGCTGTAATGGGGAACCCAAGGCCGAGAAAGGAGAGAGTTGACATGTTGTGGGATTGTTAACCAATGTCATAAAACAATATCTGTACTGTTTAATGAGAAGATAGTTTGTTCTGTAAATGTTCATCTAAAGTATGATAAAAAGAAAAAGTTCATGTGGCTTCAAACAAGAGCAGTGAAATTGGAGATGGAGACCTCTGGTGTGGTGGCGGACCATGCATATTAGATATTTAAATCAGAAATAAGCTCTACCTCAGAAAGCGCCCATCATCCTGTGGTCAAACAGAACCTGTGTAGTGAACAGCTTTAAGCTTTGCAAAGTAACTAACAATGATTCAAGTTCATGGCTTTGAAATGCTGAATCTATGTCGTGTGAAACCACTGGTTTTTCTGCTCTGAGCCATGAACTAATAGTTCCACCAGTTACCAGCTGTCATCAGGTTGACCCCGACTCATGATGACCCCGTGCGTGTCAGAGCAGAACTATGTTCCATAGGGTTTTCAAAGGCTGAATTTTGGGGAGTAGATTGCCAGGCCGAAGCACCTCTGGGTGGACTTGAACCCCCAAGCTTTCGGTTAGGAGCTGAGCACATTAACACATTAACCCATTAACTTTTTGCACCACCCAAGGACTCTGTTCAGCAGTGTAGATGCACCATACTTTGTTCAGCCATAACCTGGTTGGTGGGCTCGCCTTCCAATAGTTTGATATCACAATCAGAGGCAGTTCTAGATTTTGTGGTGCCTGAAGTTTTACAATGTAGGGAATCCACTTTTAGGAAAAACAGTACCAAGTTACAAATTCAAAAGGAGGTGCAGGGCCTTGGAAGGGGCCCCTGCAAATGAGGGGCCTTGAAACTTAAGCTCCATTAAGACCAGTTACTGCCAAGTCAACTCTGACTCATGGCAACCCCTTGTGTGTCAGAGTAGAACTGTGCTCCATAGTGTTTTCAGTGGCTGATTTTTCAGAAGTAGATCGCTAGGATTTTCTTCTGAGGCACCTCTGGGTGGACTTGAACTTTCAAACTTTTGGTTAGCAGCCAACTGCAGTAACTTTGCACCACCCAAGGACTCCAAATACTTCCACAGACATGTCAGTTTTGTGCTTTCATTGATAATACTTTTCTAAAATCTATGTATAGGCTCTTTCTTAAACTTTTATTTAGATAAGATCCACCCTTTTCAAGTGTAAAATTCATTTTTTTATATAGTCACAAGATTGTGCAACCATCACGACTGTCTAATTCCAGATGATTTCAACACCTCAGAAAGAAACCCCATACCTACTAGCAGTTGTTCTCCATTTCTCTCTCTATCCCTCCTCCCCTGTCCCCCCCGTCCCTGGAAACCACTAATCTGCTTTCTTTTTCCACAGATTTACCTATTTTGGCTATTTCATATAAATGGAGTCGTACAATATGTGGTCTTTTGTGTCTAGCTTCTTTCACTTAGAATGATGTTTTCTGAGTTTATCCACATTGTAGTATGTATTGGTACTTCATTCCATTGTTTTTTTTTTTTAACAGACAGAAATTTATTTTCTCACAGTTTAGGAGACTAGAAGTCCAGATTCAGGGTGCCAGGTCTAGGGAAGGCTTTCTGTCTCTGTCACCTCAGGAGGAAGATCCTTGTCTCTTCCGAGCTTCTGCTTCTGGGTGATCTTCATGTGTCTTGGCATCCCCCTTCCCTCGTCTCTGCTCTGCTTGCTTATTTAATCTCTTTCTTTTTTTTCTCATTCAAACATTTGTACACATATTGTTTTGTGACATTGGTTGCAATCCCTACAATGTGACAACACGCTCCTCCTTTCCACCCCAGTTTCCCTGTGTTCATTTGTCCAGTTCCTGTCCCTTCCTGCCTTCTTGTCTTGCTTTTGGGGAGGAGCTGCCTATTTGGTCTTGTATATTTGACTAAACCAAGAAGCACTTTCCTCACATGCGTTATTGTTTGTGTATAGGTCTGTCTAATCTTTGTCTGAAAAGTGGGCTTTGAGAGTGGTTTCAGTTCTGGGTTAGCAGAGTGTCCGGGGGCCGTAGCCTTGGGGGTTTTATAATACTTTTGAGTTGGGCTTCCAATATCTAGCTTCATTGTGGCCATCTATGCAACAAGAAAATTACTATCAATATCTTTGCTATCATGTCTAGTTATGTGACCTAGGCAAATCAAACTATGAATAATTCTTGTTCATGCACTTCAGCTGCTACTCTGATGCAATTATAACATCTAAGTAATATTGGACAATTGATCTTCTCAGGAAAACAAAGATATTTCCTGTTGGTTGTGGAGTCAGTATCCATTTTCTTGTTTTTCCATACTATACGAACTCTGCAATTTTGGAGGTGGTTAATTTTCTTTTAGCAAATATGCCAGGCTGAGAAAATTGACTTTTCCTAGTCTTTCTTAAAGTGGAATGGTTATATGATTACATTATGGCAAATGAAATGTAAACACATGCCACTGTGTTCCTTAAAAAGAGGGCAGACTTAGCCTGTGTATTCTTTTCTTTCTTGGCGCTCCCACTGTCCTGTTACTTAAAATGTAGACACTTTAGTTAGAGCTCCAACTACAATATGACTGCCAATTATTATTGGGTTTGGAAATAACAAGCGTATACCACTGACTTTCTTGGCTCCCAAACAATGTAATACTCCTGACTTCCACTGGTAACAGCAAGCCAATTTCCCTTGGTCATCAGGATCAATCATCCCAACCAGGAGATGAACCTCCCTCTCTGTCTATCATTTTAGTGGCATGTTGCTGTTGTTAGGTGTCATCAAGTCAGCGCCAACATATAGAGGCCCTATGTAGAACACAGAGAAACACTGCCCAGTCCTTCGTCATCCTCACATTAGTAGGTATGTTGGAGCCCATCGTTATGACCACCCTGTCAATTCATCTCACTGAATGTCTTCCTCTTTCTCACTGACCTTCTCCTTCACCAAGCATGATGTCCTTCTCCAGGGATTGGTCCCTCCTGATCACACAGCCAAAGTAAGCGAAATGAAATCTCACCATTCTCACTTCTAAGGAACATTTTCACTGTACTTCTTCCAATACAAATTTGTTCATTCTTCTGGCAGCCATGGTACATTCAATGTTCTTTGCCAACACCACAATTCAAATGTGTCATTTCTTCTTCAGTCTTCCTCTTTCTTTGTCTGGATTTTGCATCATATGAGGCAATTAAAAATACCATGGCTTGGGCCAGGGGCATCTTAGCCATCACAGTGACATCTTTACTTTTTAAAATTTTAAAGAGGTCTTTTGCAGCAGATTTGCTCAGTGCAATATATCGTGGCTTAAGGAGCAAAAAATGGCCGGGGGCAGCCAGGACCAATTAGGTGGAGCCATGGCTGTTTTGTGGTGAATTTTTTTTTTTTCTTGATGGGTGGGACTTCCAAACCTGGTAAGCGTAAGGTGGTAGAGATGGGAAGTAAAAATTCTCAAAGTGGGATAAAAACAATAAAAAACAAACTAACCCATTGCCATCGAGTTTGTTCCGACTCATAATGATCCTTTAGGACAGAGTAAAACTGCCCCATAGGGCTTCCAAAGCTGCAGTCTTTACAGAAGTGGACTGCCACTTCTTTCTCCTGCAGAGCAGCTGGTGGGCTCAAACCACTGACCTTTCGGTTAGCAGCAGAGCACTTAACCACTGTACCACCCGGGCTCCTAATGTGGGACAATAGGTGTATTATTGGAAGGGGGCCATTTCAAAATCTATGCCTTATTCATGAATTTATGTATCCTGGCCATGAGTGAGCGAGCACAATACCATAGATGCTTGTGAAGTTATATACCATAACTTAGAAGAATGTACCTGCTACGGATTGAATTGTGTCCCCCAAAAATGTGTGTCAACTTGGATAAGCTATGATTCCCAGTATTGTATGAACGTCCATTATTTTGTCATTAGATGTGATTTTCCTATGTGTTGTAAATCCTACCTCTATGAAGTTAATGAGGTGGAATTAGTGGCAGTTATGTTAATGAGGCAGGACTCAATCTACAAGATTAGGTTGTATCTTGAGTCAATCTCTTTTGAGATATAAAAGAGAGAATCTAGCAGAAACAGAGAGACAGGGGGACCTCATACCACCAAGAAGCAAGAGCCAGGAGAATAACGCATCCTTTGGAGTCTGGATCCCTGTGTCTGAGAAGCTCCTCAACCAAGAAAGATTTATGACAAGGGTCTCCCCCAGAGCCAAAAGAGAGACAAAGGCTTCCCCTGGAGCTGGAACCCTGAATTCACATTTCTAGCCTCCTAGACTGTGAGAGAATACATCTCTGTTTTTTTAAAGCCATCCACTTGTGGTATTTCTGTTATAGCAGCACTAGATAACTGAGACAGTACCCAAACCTCACAGGGTGCCATAACTTTATCCTAAGTAAGATACTCCAACTTTTTATTAGCCAGCTCCTATTCAGTGATGGGGCACAGAATAAGACCAATGAATTCTATGGGTGTAAGCCCATTGTCATACCGTCTTCATGGTAAGTGGCTTTCCTGGTCAGAAGCAATGTTGTTCAGAATAACATGGGATAAATATCTAAAAACCCATTACCATCGAGTCGATTCTGATTCATAGCAACCCTAGAAGACAGAGTAGAACTGTCCCAAAGGGTTTCCAAGGAGCAGCTGGTGGATTCGGACTGCTGACCTTTTTGGTTAGCAGCCATAGCACTTAACCACTGTGCCACCAGGGCACCTATGGGATAAATAAGTCATTTTAAATTCATGGATATGGTAAGTTATAGAAGGCAAACCATATAGAAATATGTATCCATTATATCTGTGGCCATGAAGAGACTACAACCAACCCACCATTCCTTAATAAGAGTGGTCTATATTGGAGGCAGAGCACTGGATTTCAGGACCAACTGGTGGGTAGTAGTTCCAGTAAATATCCCTTAAGCATAGTTGGATACCATTAACTGGGTGAAACAGGTCGTTGTAGCTCTACAAAACTACAACCCAATACCAATGAAGCTCAATCTTGGATTAAAGTAATTTACCTCCACCCTCTCTGCTTGTAAAGGGACTCAAAATGCTCTCTTGAGAAAGATGTCATTATCTATAGCTTCTGCAAATTACCATACACAATTTCCACCATTTAAACAAAAATTTACAGGCATGGCAAGAATGAGGTCCAAGGGGGAAAAGAAAAAAAAGAAAAAAGAAAAATCTTAGAAAATAGAAACATATAGTTCACTCTATTACTAAAGTTATCATAGCTGGACTTTAGGACATTAAAATAGCTGGATTAATATGTTTAAGAAATATACAACAAGGAAAATAATTTAACTATTCAATCAAATAACTAGAATCTACCAAAACAATGAATCCCGACTACTTAACAGAAATGATGGAAGATCAAAGACAATGGAATGATATCTATAAAGTACTGAAAGAAAACAACAGATTGTTTTTAGCAGACTTGTCAACAATATCATAACAAAAGAAAACTATAGACCAATATCCTTCAAGAACACAGATACAAAATTTCTCAAAGTTAGCATATAAAATCTAGCAATATACAAAATGATAACACATTATGATCAAATAGGATTGATCCCAGGAATGAAGAGTTAGTTCAACATTCGAAAAACAATCAATGTAATTAATCATGTTAAAACAACAAAGGATAAAATAATATGATCATCTCATTAGAAGCAAAAAAAAAAGTTTGTCAAAATTCAGTACCCATTCATGAAATACTTTTGGCAAGCAATCAATAGACGGAAACTTCTTCAAACTGATAAATGGCATCTATGGAAAACTTACATCTCTTGATGATGAAATATTGGACACTTTCCCCCTAAGACTGGTAACAAGACAAAGATGTCTACTCTCATCATTTTTATTCAGTATTGTACTTGAGGTCCTAGCCAGTTTAATTAAATAGTGTAAAAAAAAATCATACAGTTGGGATGGCAGAAATAAAACTGTCTATATTCAAAGATATGATTGTCTACACAGAAAATGCTAAGGCATACATAAAGTACTACTATCATTACTGTAAGTGTACTGCATATATTTTTATAATATAAACATAAAATATTGGCAAGATTGCAGGATATAAGATCAATACACAAAAATCAATTGTCTTCATGTATTAGTGACAAAAAAGTTGAAAAATGAAATTTAAAAAGTACCATTAAGAAGCATGAAAACCTAAAATTAACAAAAATTTGCAAGACCTCTATACCGAAAACCACAAATATTGCCAAGAGAAATTGAAGAAAATCTAAATAAATGCAGCGGTATGCCGTGTTCATTGATTAGAAGAGTTAGTATTGTTAACATATGCACTCTCTCCAAATTCATCTATAGATGTAACAAAATCCCAAACAAAATACCAGCACACTAGAAACTGGCGAGCTGATTCTTAAAGTTTTATAGAAATCCAAAGAATCTAGAGTAGCCAAAACAATTTTGAGAAGGAAAAACAAATTTGCATGAAGTACACAACCTGATTTAAGACTACTGTATCTGCTACTTTATCAAAATAATGTGGCATTGATGTCAAAAACAGACCATAAAAATGGCATGGGGGAGGTATCTGACCTCCTCTAACTTCACAAAGGGGATGAAGAATCAAGATTAACAGCCCAAGCCTGATTTCTATGAGGTGGGCGTCAGGCATGCCTCCTCTCTCTGTCATCTGTATCAATTCTGACACCAACCATCCCTCCATGACACTCTCTACTTCTCTGCCCGGTTCAATAACTCATTGCAATGGCCACACAGAACTCAGACAACACTCATGATTATGGGGTTTATTAGGTAGGGAAGTAACAGGTCAAAATTCAGGTTCAGGAACAATCATGATACAGTTTTTCCATCAGGACAGCCTCTTCCCAGCTGTGCTCGTGGGCATGCCTCTCCCTGGCCCTCAGTCTCTGCCCCAAAGACACTCAGCTTTCTCACTCCATGGGCCGGGAAACCCATTGCACCATCTCCTGCAGGTCTCTCCTACCGGTCTCTTCTTCCTTGGTGGTGGTGGGCTCTTCTCTTTCCCACAGCGGGGATGGTTCACCTCAAGCCCAGAGGGATGGCAAAACTGACCAATCCCTTTGGTGGACCATAATTATCTTATCACACTGTCCCACGAGTTATAAGACAATGGCTAGAAAAATCACACAAAAGTGATCCACTGTACTGCACAGAATTATAGAAAAATGGAACAGAAAAGAAAATCTAGAAAGAGACTTGCATATATGCGGTCATTTGGTTTTCAACAAAGTAGTCAATATAACTCAATGTAATTTGCTTAGTCTTTTAAACAAATGGTGTTGGAAAAATTGGCTATCGAGTTGGATAAAAATGAACCATAATCACTATCGCACACATACACACATAAAGAGTTAAAAGTGAATCACAGACTTAAATGCAAAGTTAAACTATAAAATTTCTAGAAGTTAAAAAATAAGAGAATTTTCATGAACTTGTGGCTAGGCAAGGATTTCTTAGACAGGACACAAAGAACAGGGACCAAGAAGCCACAAATTGAAAAATAATATTCATAGTACATTTATCTGATAAAAGACTTGTATTTAGAGTATATAACAGATGCTTATAACTCAGTACTAAGAAGACAACTCAATGAAAAACAGACAAAAAATTTGAATGGACACTTCACAAAGGAAGATGTAGAAGTGGTCAATGAGTACGTAAGAAATGCTCAACATCATTAGTCTTCAGGGAAATGCCAAATAGAGTCACAGTGTGACACCACTATACACCTACCAGAATGGCAAAAAATTATGAACATTGACAATAACAAGTGATGATAAGCATGGAGAAAAACTGGAAGTCTCAGTGCCCTGGGAATGTAAAATGGGACAAGCATTTTGGAAAAGAGCTGTCTTTCTTTCTTTTTTGTTTTTTAATGTTAAACATACACTTACCATATGATCCAGCAATTCCATTTCTTTCTTTTAAAAAAAATTTTTTTATTGTGCTTTAGATGAAGGTTTACAGAGCAAATTAGTTTCTCATTAAGCAATTAACACACGTAATGTCTTGTGACATTGGTTGCCAGCCACACGAAGTGTCAACACTCTCCCCTTCTCAACCTTGGGTTCCCCATTACCAGCTTTCCTGTCCTCTCTTGCCTTCTCATCCTTGCCCTTGGGTTGCTGTGCTCATTTAGTCTCATTTTGTTTTATGGGTCTGTCTAAAAAACAAGGCTCCAGGAATTGACAGAATACCAACTGAGACATTTCAACTAATGGATGCAGTGCTGGAAGTGCTCACTTATGTATGCCAAGATATTTGGAAGACAGCTACCTGGCCAACCAATGGGAAGAGATCCATATTTATGCCTATTGCAAAGAAAGATGATCCAACCAAATGTGGAAATTATCTAACATTGTCACTAATATCACACGCAAATAAAATTTTGCTGAAGATCATTCATAAGCGGCTGCAGCAGTACTTCGACAGGGAACTGCCAGAAATTCAAGCAGGATTCAGAAGAGGAAGTGGAACCAGGAATGTCATTACTGATGTCAGATGGATCCTGGCTGAAAGCAGAGAATACCAGAAAGATATTTACCTGTGTTTTATTGACTATGCTAAGGCATTCAACTGTGTGGATCATAACAAATTATGGATAACATTGGAAAAAATGGGAATTCCAGAAAACTTAATTGTGCTTATGAGGAACCTGCACGTAGATCAAGACTCAGTCGTTCGAAAAAAACAAGGGGATACTGCATGGTTTAAAGTCAGGAAAGGTGTGCATCAGGGTTGTATCCTTTCACCATACGTATTCAATCTGTATGCTGAGCAAATAATCCAAGAAGCTGGACTATGTGAAGAAGAACGGGGCATCAGGATTGGAGGAAGACCCATTAACAACCTGTGATATGCAGATGACACAACTTTGCTTGCTGAAAGTGAAGAGGACTTGAAGCACTTACTGACGAAGAGCAAAGACCACAGCCTTCAGTATGGATTACACTTCAACATAAAGAAAACAAAAATCCTTATAACTGGACCAATAAGCAACATCATGATAAATGGAGAGAAGATTGAAGTTGTCAAGGATTTCATTTTACTTGGATCCACAATCAACACCCATGGAAGTAGCAGTCAAGAAATCAAATGACACGTTGCATTGGGTAAATCTGCTGCAAAAGACCACATTAAAGTGTTGAAAAGCAAGGGACTAAGGTGCACCTGACCCAAGCCATGGTGTTTTCAATCACCTCATATGCATGGGAAAACTGGACAATGAATAAGACTGAAGAATTGACACCTTTGAATTATGGTGTTGGCAAAGAATATTGAATATGTCATGGACTTCCAAAAGAACGAACAAATCTGTCTTGGAAGAAATACAGCCAGAATGCTCCTTAGAAACGAGGATGGCAAGACTACGTTTGTCTCACGTACTTTGGAGTGTTATCAGAAGGGATCAGTCCCTGGAGAAGGACATCATGCTTGGTAAAGTAGAGGGTCGGCAAAAAAAAGAAGAACCTTAACAAGATGGATTGACACAGTGGTTGCAACAATGGGCTCAAGCATAATGATTGTGAGGATGGAGCAGGACCAGGCTGTGTTTTGTTCTGTTGTACATGGGGTTGCTATGAGGCGAACTGACTTAACAACACGTAACAACAACAACAATCTTTGGCTGAAAGGGTGAACCTCAGGAGTGACTTCAGTACTGAATTAAAAAGCTGTCCGTGGGCCACACTCTTGGGGTTTCTCCAGTCTCTGTCAGTGCAGTAAGTCTGATCTTTTTTTGTGAGTTAGACTTTTCTTCTACATTTTTCTCCAGCTCTGTCCAGGACCCTCTATTGTGATCCCTGTCAGAGCAGTCGGTGGTGGTAGCCAGGCACCATTTAGTTGTGCTGGACTCAGTCTGGTGGAGGCTGTGGAAGTTGTGGTCCATTAGTCTTTGGACTAATCTTTCCCTTCTGTCTTTGGTTTTCTTCATTCTCCCTTGCTCCAGATGGGGTGGGAACGGTGGAGTATCTTAGATGACCACTCACAAGCTTTTAAGACCCCAGGTGCTACTCACCAGAGTAGAATTAGAACCTTTTCTTTATAAACTGTGTTATGCCGATTGAGTTAGATGTCCCCCGAGACCGTGGTCCCCACCCTTCAGCCCAGTAATTCGGTCCCTCAGGGAGTTTGGATGTGTCTATGAAATTTCCATGACCTTGCCTTTGTCAAGTTGTGCTGACTTCCCCAGTATTGTGTACTCTCTTACCATTCATCAAAGTTACCACTTATCTATTGCCTGTTTAGCGTTTTTCCCCTCCCACGCCTCCCCTCCCTAGTAACCATCAAAGATTGCTTCTTTCTGTGTGTAAACCTTTTCCTGAGTTTTTATAATAGTGGTCTTATTAGTATTTGCCTTTTGTGATTGACTTATTTCACTTAGCATAATGCCATCCAGGTTCATCCGTGTTAGGAGATATTTTGGAGATTTGTCATTGTTCTTTATCATTGCGTAGTATTCCATTGTGTGTATGTATCATAGTTTCTTTAGCCATTCATCTGTTAATGGGCACTTAGGTTGTTTCCATCGTTCTGCTACTGTGAATAATGCTGCAATGAACATGTGTGTGCATATGTCTATTTGTGTGATGGCTCTTTTTTCTCTAGGATATATTCCTAAGAGTGGGATAGCTGGATCCTGTGGTATTTCTATTTGTAGCTTTTTAAGGAAGTGCTATCATTTTCCAAAATGGTTGTGCCATTTTGCATTCTCACCAGCAGTGCATAAGAGTTCCAGTCCCCCTACGGCCTCTCCAACATTTGTTACTTTCTCTTTTTTGATTAGTGCTAGTAATGTTGGAGTGAGATGGTATCTCATGGTAGTTTTGATATGCATTTCTTCAATGGCTAGTGATCGCGAGCACTTCCTCACGTGTCTGTTACCACCTGAATATCTTCTTTGGTGAAGTATCTGTTCATATCCTTGGCTCATTTTTTAACTGGATTATTTGTCTTTTTGTTATAGAGGTGTTGGATTTTCCTATAGATTTTAGAGATTAGACCTTTGTGGATTTGACATAGCCAGAAATTTTTTCCCAGTCTGTAGGCTCTCTTTTTACTCTTTTGGTGAAGTCTTTTGATGAACATAGAGCATAAGTGTTTAATTTTTAGAAGATCCCAGTTATCTAGCTTATCTTCTGTTGTTTGTGTATGGTTATTGTGGTTTGTATGCTATTTATGCTGTGTATTAGGGCCTCTAGTGTTGATTCTATTTTTTTCTTCTATGATATTCATAGTTTTTAGTTTTATATTTATGTCTTTGATCCATTTTGAGTTAGTTTTTGTGTATGGTGTGAGGTATGGGTCCTATTTCTTTTTCTTTTTTTTGCAGATGTACATCCAGTTTTGCCAGCACCATTTCTTATAAAGACTGTCTTTTCCCCATTTAATGGACTTTGGGCTTTTGTCAAAGATCAGGTGATTGTAGGTAAACAGCTTTACATCTGGGTTCTTGATTCTGTTCCATTGGTCAATGTGTCTGTCACTGTACCAGTACCGTGCTGTTTTGACTACCATAGCTGTATAGTAGGTTCTGAGGTCAGCCAGTAATTCCATTTCTATGTATTCGATCAAGAGAAATAAGAATAAATGTCTCCCCAAAAGACTTGTACATAAATGTTGATAGCAGCTTATTCGTAATAGCCCCAGACTAGGAACAATCATTCTACTTGTCAGTTTGTCATGCTGTGGTGACTTGCATGTGGCTGTGATGCTGGAAGCTGTGCCACTTGTACTTCTAATACCAGCAGGGTCACATGTAGTGGACAGGTTTCAGTGGAGTTTCCAGAGTAAGACGAGAAGAAAGGCCTAAGGATCTATTTTTGAAAACCATTGTCGTTGTGTGCCGTCCAGTCAATTCTGACTCACAGCGACCCAATAGAGCTGCCCCATAGGATTTCCGAGGCTGTGATCTTTTTTGTTGTTGTTGTTGCAGTGTTTTATTTTACTTTTATGAAACAAACTTCTAGTACCCAGATCTTCATACACTTTCAGTTCCTCTCCAGCCCCTCCTTGATGTTGTGCTTCCTTCCCAAAAGGCACTTCCTGTTAGCTCCTCCTACCCAGCAAGACTCCAAAACAAAGACAAAGCCCAGGTGCCCCCAGAGTCTCACCAGGTTGTGGAGTCCCTGAAGTCCCTCTCTGGAGGATTTAACAGGAGCCCTGATAGCGCAGTGGTTAAGTGTTCAGCTGCCAACTGAAAGCTTGGCTGCTTGAACCCCAGGCTGTCATCTTTACAGGAGCAGATGGCTGGGTCTTTTCTCCCACAGAGCTGCTAGTGGGTTCGAACCAACGACCTTTCAGTTAGCAGCCGAGCGCTTAACCACTGTGCCACCCGGGCTCCTAAAATTAGCCAGTGAAAGCCTTATGAATCACAACAGAACGCTCCATAGGGTTTTCAATGTCTGTAATCTCACAGAAGTAGATGAACAGGCCTTTCTTCCACTGTGTCGCTGGATGGATTTGAACTGCCAGCCTCTCAGTGTTTGTGCTACCATTTGCACCACCCAAGGACCTTTCCCACCATTGAAAAACCCTCCATGCATTTCTTTTCTGAACCACACGGGCTTGCCATGAGTCGAAACTGATTGGATGGCAACTGGAATTTATATTTGTTGCCAAGCACTGAAATAAGAAGATAAGCTCCCCGTTGGTAATTAGCCACAGTCATCCATTCGTCCATTCTTAAGGCAAAGTTTCCAACTTGTAGATGAGATATTACCCATTGCCGTTGAGTTGATTCCAACTCATAGCGAGCCTATAGGACAGGGTAGAACTGCTGCATAGGGTTTCCAAGAAGCAGCTGGTGGATTTGAACTGCTGACCTTTTGGTTAGCAGCTGAGCATTTAACCACTGCACCACCAGGGCTCCGATGAGATATTAACCTGGTCTTAATGTTTGTAGCAGAATCTCCATTTTGACGCTTTACTGTAGTGTTGGAAAGTGGCAGCGTGTAAGAAAGAGTCTGACCCCATTTTCTGATGTTTGACTGCTAACAGCGTTTGAGCTCCACCCTTACTTCCTCCCCTTCTGCTCACATCCAGGCAAGCAGAGCAGAAAACACAGGCCTACTTGGGCAAGTGGGAGCATCAAACCACCCACGCCTCTGCCTGGGTGTGGTCACCCTCACCCCAGCCCTACCCCCTAACTAACGTTAATAACCCCAAGCCAGTTTCTTTTCCTTTCTATCTCATGGCATTTTTGGATTTGCTTGGGAGCCACCCTGCTCTCCCTAGAAAGTCTCCTTATGAGAGTATTAAACAGTGTGTCATCGTCACTGTCTGCAGCTGAACCAAATTTTGGGTTAAGAGTCACCCAGCTCTTTGGCCACCATCCTCCTGAGCTGATGTGAGCTTGTGTGAGGGGCAGAGTGAGCAAGGAATTAGACTGGCAAAGGTGAGGTACTGAATTTCAAAATGGTTTTGAAAGTTGAGTTTCTCTTTCTTACAACAATAGCAGCAAATGTAACAACCACCCACAAGTCTAATCTCTTTCCCCAGGATATTTCTTCAGAGATGAGGAGACAAGCATCATGGCCACATCTTCTTCTTTTCTGTCAGCTAAAGAGTCCCACCCTTATGCAATGTGGGGTCCTGGATTAGATGTGGGAAAAGGAAAAGGGCATTAAGTAAAAATGGGCAAAATTCAAAAAGGTCTGTAGATTTGGTATATTTTATATTTTAGGTATGTTAATTTCTAGCAAAAGCAAGAAATTCTTTTTCTAGCATTTCCTGCCTCCTTTATGCTTAATCATCATACACTTCCTCCTTGCTACTCTGCTGCACTCCACCCTGGCCACACTTTCCGCAGCCCATGAGAAATTTGTGGGTCTGGGGATTATGTCTACTGCCTAGTTTTTCTGAAATGGAGTTTGCATGGGCTTATTGCTTTCATTGTTATTTCATTCACTTTATTGCTTTCATTGATATTAAGTAAGAGAAAAGAGAAGTAGTTATCCCACATTTCCTTGTTCATACCAAGAGTTCTGGGTAGAGTTTTACAAATAAGCTTAATATATATTTCTAGTAATTGTTCAGTGACTTAATTGTATTTAGCTTGATATTGCTTGGGTTACATATTATAACATTATTAATTGGTTTTTGGATATGAAAATTCACAATTCTTAAGGTAATTAGTATTTGTACTTATCCAAACATGAGAAATTAGGACTGCTATAATTATTAGGCTCTTAATATATGTATAAGAAGCACTGGTGCTGCTCCTAGAGAGAAAGATGTGGCAGTCTGCTTCCGTAAAGATTACAACATTGGAAACCCTATAGGGCAGTTCTACCCTGTCCTATAGGGTCTCTATGAGTTGGAAACGACTAGACAGTAGTGAGTTTTTTTTTTTTTTTTAATATATATATAAAACTAAAGTAAGGAATGCATTTTGACTCAGGAATTATAAGAAGACTTTAGACAGAATCTCAATAAATGTACACCTACTTCTAGTTATGGTGACCCTGTGTGTATCAGAGAAGTGGGCTCCATAGGGTTTTCAATGGCTGATTTTATGGAAGTAGATTGCCAAGCCTTTATTTTGAGGTGCCTCTGGGTGGACTCCAACCTCCGACCCCTCAGTTAGCAGCAGAGCGTAGTGATCTTTTCCACTCCCTAGGGACACAGATAAAGTTGCCATGATTTGGAACTGACTTGAGGGCAACTGGTTAGTTACTGTTTTACTTCTAGTTAACCCTAGAGAACTTTAGCTAAGATAATGCATACCTTCTTTAAAATTTCCAAACAGGAAAATTTAAAAAGTATGATTAGTATTAAGTAAAATAATACTAATTCTGAGAATCATTTGGATACATACAATATTAACTCCAGAATAACAATGCATTCCATATATAAGTTAAAAAAAATTGTATGTTATATAAGAAAAGGAAAGCTTGTAGTTCAGGGAAGAGGTAAGTAAAGTTAAATTTGTTGCAACTCCCTGGAGAAGGACATCATGCTTGGTAAATTATAGGGTCAGCGAAAAAGAGGAAGACCCTCAACGAGATGGACTGACACAGTGGCTGCAATAATGGGCTCAAGCATAACGATGATTTTGAGAATGGCGCAGGAGCAGGCAGTGTTTCCTTCTGTTGTACATAGGGTCACTATGAGTCAGAATCGACTCGACAGCACCTAACAACGACAACAAATGACATGCATAATAATCGAACTTGAATTGAATACTTAAAAGTATGTAGATTTTAATATTTTCATTACAAGTTAGATTGTTGTTGTTGTTAGTAGCTGTCAAGTCGATTCTGACTCATGGCTACCCCACGTGTGCAGAGTAGAACTGCTCCATGGAGTTTTCAAGGCTGTGACCTTTCAGAAGCAGATAGCCAGGCCTGTCTTCCAAGGCCCCTCTAGGCGGGTTCAAATTGCTTACCTTTCCATAGTAGTCAAGCCCTTAAACATTTGCATCACCCAGGGACTCGTACAAGCTGGATAGAAGGCAGAAGGTTTTCCCAGTTGGCACAGATGTGAATGACTCTTATGCACATAACCAGACGTTCAGTAATTGTAGATGGACCAGTTGGTGGCAAAGAAATTTTTTTTTGTTTCTAACTTTGGAAGTTGAAATGCTTAAACTTACTTCTCCTCCTAATACCTGTATGCTGATTATCACCACAAGAACTCCAGCTGAAGTCTCAAATTTTAGATTGCCTTTGCCCTTTAAAAAAATTAAAAAAACCTAAATATTTTAATGAAAGTGTACTTTGAATAATTAATTGAATTACTCTACCAAATGAAAAATTATGAAGGACCCCAAAATTATATGACTATATAACGTTGGAGCCTTGATGGTGCGGTGGGTAAGAACTCTACTGCTCACCAAAAGTTCAGCAGTTCAAATCCACCAGCCGCTCCTTGGAAACCCTACAGGGCAGTTTTACTCTGTTCTACAGGGTGGCTATGAGTTGCAATCGAGTTGACGGGCAATGGGTTTGGTGTTTCGTTTTTATCACGTTAGTGAGATGCAAATGAAGGGCAAAACCACTGTGTAAAGAATTGTAAATGTCAGCAGCTTTAGTGTTAGTAATGGCATAGAGTAATTTGGAATTGTTTTTGCATCGTTAGATAAAGCTGAGAAATAATTAGGTTTGTTATATGTACGTATGTAGATATAAAAATATATTCTTTTTGGCTTTGTCTAGGAGTCCCTGGGTGGTGCGAATGGTTAAGCTTACCGCTAGCGGCTGAAACGTTGGAGGTTCAGACTCACTCAGGGGCACCTTGGAAGACAGACCTGGAGATCTGCTTCTGAAAAGTCACAGCTTTGAAAACCCAGTGGAGCACACACGGGGCCACCACGAGTAGGGATCAACTCGACAACAACTAAGAACAACAGCAAGCTTTGTCTCCTGAAATGATTTAGGGACAGTATCACCCCAGAAACAAGAACTTGATATATCCAGCAAAAGTCTATATTTTAAATCCTAAATCTCTAATACTGGTTGGATTAGAGGTCAACTCAATATGAGAACTAATCCAGTCTGATATTTTTCTTAAGAATTTTAAATAAAGAGTCTGAAGTCTTGCTATTCTCCTGTTGTTATCAGCCGTCGAGCTGATGTTGAATCATGGTGACCCGAAGGAAACTCTGCCTGATTTTGCATCATCCTAATAATCACTGACATGTTCAATACATCATTTTCGCTATTATATCACTCCATCTCACCGAGGGTCTCCCTCATCCTCTCTGTCCCTTTACTTCACCAAACACGATGTCCTCCATTAATTGATCCCTCCTGATGACATGCCCAAAGCAAGCGAGTCAGACAATATTCTGTTGTGAGCCGTACGATTTTCGTTGGCGATTTTTCTGAAGTAGATAGCCAGGCTTTTTTTCCTAGTTTGTCTTAGTCTGGAAGCGCCACTGAGATTTGTCCACCATGGGTGATTCTGCTGGTATTTCAGATACCAGCGGCACAGCTTCCAGCATCATAGTGACATGCAAGCCACCACAGTACGACAAACTGACAGACGGGTGATGATCTCTAACACTAGAAGTTATTATTTCTATTTCTTTTTTATTTGAACACAAAGAGCTGTATCAAAAATTAAAATTACTGAAATAATCCAGACTTTTACCATTCTAGGCAAAAAAAAAAAAGTTTTTCTTTTCCTACTTCTCTTTTTATGGTCTTTGTCCCAAGTGCATACCGCTACTAGAGACAATTCAACTGATAGATCTCTTTTGAATGGACAATAAGCAATTTTGGCTATTTTATGGAGATAAAAAATGCTAGTATTTATTTGAGAGTTCCTCTGACTTACATAAATACAATTTCATTGTTTCAGCATTCATAGAGACACAGTGGCGAGATAAAGACAACATTTGATAAATGGAAAAAAATAAACATTTGGAAAAGAAGACTTCTCGGCACATTAGAACATGCCAAAAATGGTAAGAGAGTATATACCCTCTGAGGTATATAATCTGAGGGCTCTTGATGGCTTTGATTCCTGTGCATCTTGTTGTTGTTCCATGGGATACAGAATACTATGGACGTGTTCGGAGATGAAAAATGCTGCTTACATTTTTTTTGAAAATAATATTTTATTATGTCTTTGGTGAAAGTTTACACAGCAGTTTAGGTTTCCATTCAATAATTTCTACACCAGTTGTTCAGTGACATTGGCTACTTTCTTCACAAGGTGTGAACACTGTCATTATTTCTGCTCTGGTTGTTCCATTAATCTAGCTTCCCTTCCCCCTTACATGCTCATCTTTGTTTGAAAGTAATTGTTGGCCATTTGGTCTCATATAGGTGACATTTTAAAGCAGCACAATACTTACGGATGATGTTAGTTATTTTGTGAACCAATCTGTTATTTAGCCACAAAGTGACCTCAGGTGTTGTTAGTTTTGGTTCAAAGTTTGAAGAATAGCTCAGGGCAATAGTTTCAGGGTGTCCTCCAGTCTCCTTCTGTCCAGAAAGTCTGGGTTTTTTTTTTTTTTTTCCCTGGAATTTGAGGTTCTGTTCCACAATTTTCTCCCATTCTATCAGGGTCTATCCATTGTGGCCCTGATTAGAATGGTCAGTAGTGGTAGCCAGACACCATCTAGTTCTTCTGGTGCTACTTACATATTTATTCATTCACTTTATTCCATATGACAGAACAGAAAAACCCCCACGAGCACCCAGTACGTTTCGTAGATCTGTCCTCTCCATCACTGGTTTCATAACCTTGACTCTGACCATGATGACTTCAGGCCAGAGCCAAAGTGAGTCTAGGGATGTTCCTCCAGCTATTTCCACATGGTATGGGTTATATAGCCTTGGCCATGCTCTTGACTGTCTCATAGCACGGAACTCAGATCCAGAACAATGTAGCCTGAGCCACCGAGCTGTCTTCAGCTCTGCATCAGCATGCTTTCCAGAGGCTCGTGCCTCATTTGTGACCAATAAATGCACAGTTTTGCATGGACTTGGAATCCAAAGTAAATAAACATGACCAAAGACTTCTATGTATCTAATTCAGATACTCTGGCATGCATGAAAGTCTACAGATTAGGAACTATTGAGGATAATTGGGATAAATATTTTGTTTGGGAAGCCAACGTGTTCTTAACAACACGCTAAGTAATTTTATACTTCTATTATTAATCAACACAAGCAATTTGTGATGATGGTATAAAAGCCTTGTTTTACAGTTTAAAAAAGCAGGTACTAAGAGAGGTTAAACAGCAATTTCGTCATGAATGTAACTGCTAAAAAGGGCAATGCAGGCACTGAATGCAGGGCTCTTTGGTCTTCATGCTGCTGTTGTTAGTTGCTGTAGATTTGATTTCAACACGTGGCTACCCCACATGTATCAGAGCAGAACTGCTCCATAGGAGTGTCAAGGCTGTGACCTTCTGGAAGTAGATTCCGAGGTGCCTCTGGGTGAATTCAAACCACCGACTTTCGGTTTGTAGCCGAGCACTTGAAACGTTTGCACCACCCAGAGGAGAACAACTATTGTTGTTGTTAGTTGCCGTTGAGTCCATTTTGATTCATGGTGACCCCATGAGTGAAGACTAGATCTGCCCCATAAGGTTTTCAAGGCTGTGCCCTTCAAGAAGCAGATCGCCAGACCTGTCTTCTGAGGTGCTTTGGGTGGGTTTGAACTGCTAGTATTTGGGCACTTAACTGTTTGTGCCACCTGGGGACTCCTTTGGTCTTCATAGTCCATGAGAAAGTCACACTAAATACAGAGATATTGATTTTTAAGAAATTTAGTTCAATTTAACTAAACAGGCTATATACTCCTTCTTCTTTTGAACCAGTTGAAGATACAGGAAGTAAGGAACGTTTTAGCCTCCTATAAGTCGTGTCACTAGGGTTGATGTCACCCAGTGCCAAAACTTATGGTGCCACACCCCCCATGTAGCTAAAACATGAGGTAATTTGACAAAATCAGCTATTATAAAAACACTGGAAGCAACAAAGAAAAACAGCGTGTGTTTGCAGTGCATGCAGATGAAACTACGTGATTCGAAGCGTCATTGTAACTGGGTAATTATGACGGCTCTGACTGGAGTGCATTAGAAGGATCAAAAAGTAAATTAACACAGAGTTTTAGCCTTGTAGGTATATTGACACAAATAAGCTGGGCTTATGAAAAATATTTTTGTTATAACTAACTACAGGGATATTTTTATAAAAAATAACAAAGTTCTGCTGAAACACTGCACAGAAATTTTACAGACAGTCACGTTGGTGTCACCGCCTCTGACAGTGTCACCCGGTGTAGTCTGCACCCTTGCCCCCTCCTAGTGACGTCACTGCTCCTACAATTTTCAAGAATGCAATACCGTTCAACAAACATAGACTGAGTCTTACCAAGTAAGACATACTGTAACAAACATCATATTAGGTAAAGTAGAGGGTCAGCAAAAATAAGGGAAACTCTCCACGAGATGGATTAACACAATGGCTGCAACAATGGGCTCAAACATACCAAAGATTGTGAGGATGACTGGACTGTCATAAATAAGGTTGTCATGAGTTGGAGCCAACTTGAGGGCAACTAACAATGACAAACAAATATTAAACCCAAACCCAGTAGCCATGAAGTCAGTTTTCCAACTCATGGCGACCCCAAGTGTGTCAGATTAGAACTGTGCTCCGTAAGATTTTCAATGACTGTGATCTTTTGGAAGTAGATCGACAGATACTGCAGGGTGGATTTGAACTGCCAACCTTTTGGTTAACAGTTGAGTGCTTAATCATTTGCACTACCCAGGGGCTCTGTAACAAGCATTAGGGATTGAGAATGGAATAAGGCAAGTCTCCTGAGATAAGAGCAGACACAGAGGTGTAGTAAATTCAATGAAATACGGGGAGGAATGTGCTCTTGTTGCGGGATGGGAATCAGAGAAGGCATCTCTCAAGACGGGACACCTGATCTGGGCCCCTTCCACTACATCACAGTGAAGAGACTGTCCCACCACCCAGTGCCTCCCACCTATTCGCATTACATCTCTCTTTACGTTTTTCCCAGTTTTTGTAGATGGAGACTGTCTTAGTCATCTAGTGCTGCTCTAACAGAAATATCACAAGTGGATGGTTTTAACAGAGAGAAATTTATTCTCTCACAGTCCAGTAGGCTACAAGTCCAAATTCAGGGCATCAGCTCCAGGAGAGGGCTTTCTCTCTTTGTCAGCTCTGGAGGAAGGTCCTTGTGATGCATCAGTCTTCCTTTGGTCTGGGAGCATCTCAGCGCAGGAACCTCAGGTCCAAAGGACACACTCTGCTCCCGGCACTGCTTTCTTGGTGGTATGAGGTTCCTATGTGTCTCTACTCTTTTCTCTCTTGTAATTCTAAAAAGAGATTGAATTAAGACACTATCTAATCTTGTAAACCTCATCAGTGTAATGTCATCATAGTGATAGAGTTTACAACACATAAGGAAATAACATTAGATGGTAGACAATCATACAATACTGGGAATCATGACCCAGCCAAGCTGACAGATATTTTGGAGGGACACAATTCAATCCATGACAGAGACCCAATACATGCAGATGGAAAGACATATCACAACCTCCATCTGGTGGTCTGATCAGGGAAAGGCTAAGTTCGAGTGGCAGCACTTATAACCAGTTTGAATCTCTTAGCCGATTCACTCCTAGGTAAGGACAACTACAGTCTGTGGGGTGAAAATGAGGATTTTGTGCCCTGCTCCTCTCTTTCTTAGAGCTTCATGTCTGAATCAGAAGCCCCAAATAAGTCTTCCCCATGGAAGAAGAAAAAGGAGTAAAATATCCAGCATTTCTTTCCCTGTGACCATTCTCATGCTCTGCCCAGAGCACTTCTCCATGCAGAAACAGTAGCAGAGGACCAGAGTCATATGGGTTCATACAACACATACATCATCTCACTAAGGCCCTGGAGTTTCAATCAGTCAGATTAGGGTCCCCATTCTCTTTGACACCAATGAGGGATCAAGGTAGAATATAAATTCGGAATCTCCTCTCTCCTTCTCAGCAAGGTAGATTAGGTCAACAAGCATGTTGAACTTTTATGAAGCAAAACCTTGTTATGAGCCCTAACCATAAAAAACCAAACCCATTGCCATAGAGTCAATTCTGACTCATGGCAACCCTATAGGACAGAATAGAACTGCCCCAGAGGGTTTTCATGGCTGTAAATCCTTATGGAAATAGACTGACACATCTTTCCCCCAGGGAGCGGCTGATGGGTTCAAACCACCAACGTTTTGGTTAGCAGCTGAGTACTTAACCATTGCTACACCAGGGCTCCAGCCCATAAAGATTAAAACAAAGACAAACAAACAAACAAACAAACAAAGATCATTGCTGTGAAGTCGATTCCAACTCATAGCAATCCTACAGGACAGAATAGAACTGCCTCATAGGGTTTCCAAGGCTGTAAATCTTTATGGAAGCCGACTGCCACATCTTTCTTCTGCTGAGCGGCTAGTGGACTCGAACCGGAGACCTTTTTGGTCAACAGCCTAGCACTTTAACCACTGTTCCACCAGGGCTCCTGATTTATCCCACTGACTTACTGGATTTACTAATTTTATAGCCCTTTTCAGATAATTTGTCAAGCTCGCTTATGGAATCATATCATATGCAATTACTTACTTTTTAATCTCTTCCCTTTTAATAATTTTATTTCTAATTGATTTATCTTTTCTAGTGGTATTGATGAATGCTTCCAATATTTTAATAAAAAGAGTGTTGGTGGGCACACTTCCCATTTTCTGGACTTTAGTGGAATCATTCCATAGTTTCCACATTAAATGTGATGCAATCTTTGGCCTGATAGACATATTTTATTGAGAAACATTTGTCCCTTCCTACTTATTGATTGTGTTTTAGTTGTTTAAGATAGTTGCTGTTTTTGTGAAAAATTTTCTTTTGATTGTTCTTTTTTTTAATTTTATTATGTTTGAGGTTAAAGTTTATAGCACACATCAGTTTCTTATTAAAAAAATTTATTCCCAAATTGTTTTGTGACATTTGTTGCCATCCCAGCAGTGTGTTGGCACTCTCCCCCTTTCCCTTTCCAGCTTAGGTTCTCTGTGTCCATTCATCCAGTTTTCCTGTCCTTTCCTGCCTTCTCAACTTTGCTTTTGGGTAGGTGTTGCCCATTTGGTCTCATATACTTGATTGAACTAACAAGCATGGTCCTCACGTGCATTATTGTTCGTTTTACAGGCCTGTGTAATCTTTGCCTGAAAGGTGGACTTAGGGAGTAGCTTCAGTTCTGAGTTAGCAGGGTTTTCGGTGGCCATAACCTAGGAGGTTCCTCCAGTCTCTGTCAGACCAGTAAGTCTGGTCTTTTTTTTTTTAATTTGAATTTTGCTCTACATTTTTCTCCTGCTATGTCCAAGACCCTCTATTGTGATCCCTGTCAGAGCTGTCAGTGGTGGTAGCCGGACACCATCTAGTTCTTCTGGGCTCAGGCTATGGAGGCTGTTTGGTTCATGTGGTCCATTAGTTCTTTTGACTCATATTTTTCTTGTGTCTTTGGTTTTCTTCATTTTCCTTTGCTCCAGATGGAATGGGACCAATAGATGTATCTTAAGATGGCTGCTTGCAAGCTTTTAAGACTTCAGACACTATTCACCGAAGTAGGATATAGAACATTTTCTTTATGAACTGTGTTACGCCAATTGACCTAGATGTCCCCTGAGACCATGGTACCCAGCCCTTGGCTCCATTCACTCGGTTCCTCAAAGTGTTTGGATGTGTCTAGCTAGGAAACTTCTATGGCTTTGCCTTGGTGAAGTTGTGCTAACTTCTGTACTGTGTGTTGTCTTTCGCTTCGCCAAAGTTAATGCTTATCTACTATCTAGTTGGAGCCTTGGTGGCGCAGGGGTTAAGAGCTTGGCTGCTAACCAAAAGACTGGCAGTTTGAATCCTCCAGACACTCCTTGGAAACTCTATGAGGCAGTTCTGCTCTGTCTTATAGGGTTGCTATGAGTTAGAATCCACTTGACGGCAACAGGTATTGTCTAGTTAGTGATTTCTCCTCCTCACCTCCCTTCCCTCATAACCATCACAGATTGTTTTCTTCCATGGGCAAACTTTTTCTTGGGTTTTTATAACAGTGGTCCCATACAATATTTGTCCTTTTGTGACTGACTTATTTCACTCATCATAATGCCCTCCAGATTCACCCATGTTGTGGGATGTTTTGCGGATTCATCATTGTGTAGTATTCCATTGTGTGTATGTGCCATAATTTGTTTATCCATTCATCTATTGATGGACATTTACTTTGTTTCCGTCTTTTTGCTATTGTGAGTAATGCTGCAATGAACATGAGTGTGCATATGTCTATTCATGTGACAGCTCTAATTTCTCTAGGATATGCTACTAGGGGTGGGATTGCTGGATCATATGGTATTTCTAGCTTTTTAAGGAAGCACCATATCGTTTTCCATAGTGATTGTAACATTTTACATTCCCACCAGCAGTACATAAGAATTCCAATCTCCCTGCAACCTCTTCAACATTTCTTATTTTCTGATTTATGCCAGTAATGTTGGGGTGAGATGCTATCTCATTGTAGTTTTGATTTACAGTTCTCTAATGGCTAATGATCGAGAGCATTTCCTCATGTGTATGTTAGCTGCCTGAATGTCTTCTTTTGTGAAGTGCCTGTTCATATCCTTTGCCCATTTTTTAATTGGATTGTCTTTTTGCTATTGAGGTGTTGAAGTATTCTATAGATTTTAGAGATTAGACCCTTTTTGGGTATATCATAGCCATTTTTTTTTTCCCAGTCTGTAGGTTCTCTTTTCACTTCTTTGGTGAAGTCTTTTTTTTTTTTTTTTTAGTGTACTTTAGGTGAAGGTTTACATAACAAATAGTTTCTCATTAAACAGTCAGTACACATATTGTTTTATGACATTGGTTAACAACCCCACGACATGTCAACGCTCTCCCTTCTCGACCTTGAGGAATTTTTTTTGGTGAAAATATACATAGCCAAAGTTACACCATTTCAAAAATTTCTACGTGCACAATTCAGTGACAGCGATTACGTTCTTCCAGTTGTGCTGCTATTCTCACTTTAGATGAAGGTTTACAGAACAAAATAGTTTCTCATTAAACAGTTAGTACACATGTTTCCCTATTACAATGGTTAACAACCCCACTACATGTCAACACTGTCTTTACTCAACCTTGGGTTCCCTATCTTGGTGAAGTCTTTTGATAAGTGTAAGTGTTGAATTCTTAGGAGTTCTCAGTTATCTAGTTTATCTTCTGGTGTTTGTGCACTGTCAGTTATGGTTTGTATTCTCTTTATGCCCTATATTAGGGCCCCTAGAGTTGTCCCTTCAGAAAGCTTAACTGTGCTCATGAGGAACCTCTACATAGATCAAGAGGCAGTCTTTCGAACAGAACAAGGGAATACTGTGTGGTTTAAAGTCAGGAAAGGTGTGCATCTGGTTGTATCCCTTCATTATATTTATTCAACCTGTATGTTGAGCACATAATCCGAGAACTAAATGAAGAAAAATGGGGCATCAGGGTTGGAGGAAGACTCATTAACAGCCTGCCTTATGCAGATGATACAACCTTGCTTGCTGAAAGTGAAGAGGACTTGAAGCACTTACTGATGAAGATTAAAGACCACGGCCTTCACTATGGATTACACTTCAACATAAAGAAAACAAAAATCCTCACAACTGGATCAATAAGCAACATCATGGTAAACAGAGAAAAGATTGAAGTTGTTAAGGACTTCATTTTACTTGGATCCATAATCAACACCCATGGAAGCAGCAGTCAAGAAATCAAGCAAGGCATTGCACTGGGCAATCTATGGCAAAAGACCTCTTTAAAGTGTTAAAAATCAAAGCTGTCACCTTGAAGACTAAGGTGCACCTGACCAAGCCACAGTGTTTTCAGTCTACTCATATACATGTGAAAGCTGGACAATGAATAAAGAAGACTGAAGAAGAATTGATGTCTTTGAATTGTGGTGTTGGTGAAGAATATTGTATATACCATGGACTGCCAAAAGAAAGAACAAATCTGCCTTGGAAGAAGTACAGCCAGGATGCTACTCTGAAGCAAGGATGACAAGACTATGTCTCACGTACTTTGGATATGTTATCAGGAGGGATCAGTCCCTGGAGAAGGACATCATGCTTGGTAAAGTAGAGGGTCAGCAAAAAAGAGGAAGACCCTCAAAGAGATGGATTGACACAGTGACTGCAACAGTGGGCTCAAGGATAACAACAATTGTAAGGATGGCACAGGACCAGGCAGTGTTTTGTTCTGTTGTACATAGGGTGGCTATGAGCTGGAACCAACTCGATGGCACCTAACAACAGCAACAAGTTCTCTTTTGGTTTCTTGCAATAGTGTTTAGTAGTTTTCTTTGTATAGGTCTTTTATGTCCCTGGTCAGATTTATTCGTAAGTATTTTATCTTTATTAGGGGCTATTATAAATGGTATTGATTTCCTGATTTCCTTTTTGAAGTTCTCTTTGTTGGTGTAGAGGAATCCAACTGATTTTTATGTTAATCTTGTATCCTACTACTTTGTTGAATTCTTCTATTAATTTCAGTAGTGTTCTTGTATAATCTTTGGGATTTTCTATGTATAGGACCACATCATCTGTAAATAAGGAGAGTTTTACTCTTCCTTACCAATTTAGACATCCTTTATTTCTTTCTCTTATCTTATTGCTTTAACTAGCAGTTCCAGCACAATGTTGAATAAGAGTAATGATAAAAGGCATCCTTCTCCGGGGAATGTTTTCAGTCTCTCTCCATTAAGAATAATGTTTGCTGTTGGTTTTGTAGAAATGCCTTTTATCGCATTGAGGAATTTCTCTTCTATTCTTACTTTGCTGAGAGTTTTTATCAGGAATGGGTGTTGGACTTTATCAGATGCCTTTTGTCCATCGATTGAGATGATCATGTGATTCTTTTCTTTTGCTTTATCTATGTGGTGGATTACATTGCTTGATTTTTTTAATGTTGAACCATCCTTGCATACCTGGTATGAATCCTACTCTGTTGTGATATATTATTTTTTTGATAAGCTGTTGAATTCTAAGGAGCCCTGGTGGCACAGTGGTTTAAGCTCTTGGCTGTCAACTGAAAGGTCAGTGGCTTGAACCTACCAGGCACTCCAAGGGAGAAAAATATGGCAGCCTGCTTTTGCAAAGATTACAGCCTTGGAAACCCTAAGGGCAGCTCTACTCTGTCCTCTAGGGTTCCTATGAGTCGGACTAGACTTGACACTAATGGTTTTTTTTTTTTTTGGTTGAATTCTGGTGGCTAGAATATTGCTGAGAATTTTTGAGTCTGTATTCATGAGGGATATTGGTCTATAATTTTCATTTTTTGTGGTGTCTTTGCCTGGGTTTGGTATCAGCATAATATTGGCTTCATAGAATGAATTTTGGAGTATTCCTTCCTTTTCTATACTCTGAAATAGTTTGAGTAGTACTGGTGTGAGCTCTTCTCTGAGTGTTTGGTTGACTTCTCCAGTGAAGTTATCTGGGCCAGGGTTTTTTTGTTGTTGTTGAGAGTTTTATTATTATTATTACATTTTCATTCATTTTCTTGTTATGGGTCTGTTCAGATTTTCTATCTCAATTTGTGTTCATTTAGGTAGGTAGTGTGTGTATAGAAATTTGTCCATTTCCTCTAGGTTTTCAAATTTGTTGGAGTACAGTTTTTCATAGTATTTGCTTACGATCCTTTCTATTTCAGCTGGTTCTGTTGTGATATTTCTTATTTGGTTATTTGTTTCTTCTCCTGCTTTTCTCTTGTCAATTTGGCCAATGGTTTGTCAATTTTGTTGGTCCTTTCAAAGCATCAACTTCTGGTCTGGTCAATTCTTTCTATTGTTTTTCTGTTCTCTATTTCATTTTATTTCTACTGTAATGTTTATTATTTCCCTTCTTTTGGTGACTGTGGGCTTCTTTTGCTGCTCCCTTTCTATTTGTTTGAGTAGTAGGGTTAATGTTTTGATTTTGACCCTGTCTTCTTTTTTGATGTGTGTGTTTATTGTTATAAATTGACTTCTGCACACTGCTTTTGCTGTGTCCCAAAGGTTTGGTAAGATGTGTTTTCATTCCCATTCAATTCTAGGAATTTTTTTATTCCATCCGTGATTTCTTCTGTTACCCAGTGGTTTTCCAGCAAGATGTTGTCTCAGATTTCAAGTATTTGATTTTTTTTCCCTCACTATTCCTGTTATTGATTTCTACTTTTATGGCATTGTGATTGGAAAAATGCTTTTTTTTTTTACAGTTGTCCCTCTCTATCTGAGGGGGAATGGTTCCAGGACCCCTCGCAGATAAAATCTGCAGATGCTCAAGTCTCTTATATAAAATGGCATAGTATTTGCGTATAACCTATGCACATTCTCCCATACACTTTAGTTCATCTCTAGATTACTTATAATAAATAATACAAAGTAAATGCTATGTAAACAGTTGTTATACAATTCTGTATTGCTTAGGGAATAATGACAAGATATGAGGTGAACAATGCTCAGTCAATGAGTGCTGGAGAAAGACTGAGGATCTGTGAAATGATGGGAGGCTACAGTAGAGTAAGCCTACACATCATTTCATTCGGGTGGATTCAGCATATTGCTTGGCACACAGAGAGTTCAAGTTTTGCTTTTTGGAATTTTCTTTTTTTTCCCCTGAATATTTTCAGTCTGCAGTTGTTTGAATCTGCAGATGTGGAACCCACAAATAGAGAGGGCCTACTTTCATAGCATTATGATCAGAGAAGATGCTCTGTATTATTTCAGTCTTTTGGATTTTGCTAAGGCTTGCTTTGTGACCTAAAATGTGGTCTATTGTGGAGAATGTTTCACATGTGTTGGAAAAGAATGTATACTTTGCTGCTGTTGGGAGGACTGTTCTGTATATGTCTATGAGGTCAAGTTGGTTGATTGTGACATTTAGATCTTCTGTATCGTTACTGAGTTTCTTTCAAGACTTTGTGTCTTTCACCAAAAGTGGTGTGTTGAAATCTCCTACTATTATTGTGGAACTATCTATTTCTCTTTTCAATGCAGTTATAGCTGTAATTGGATGCTCATATATTTATTATGGTTATGTCCTCCTGGTGGATTGACCCTTTAATTGTTAAATAGTGCTCTTCCTTATCTTTTATGCTGTGTTTTGCTTTAAAGTCAATTTTATCAGATTCGTATTGCCTGCTCTTTTTTGGTTATTGTTTGCTTGATATATTGTTTTCCATCTTTTGAGTTTTAGTTTGTTTATGTCTTTGTGTCTAAGGTGTGTCCTTGTAAACAGCATATTGATGGATCATGGTTTTTTATTCATTCTACCACTCTCTGTCTCTTTCCAGGTGAATTTAATCCATTTACATTCAGTTAATTGTTGATAGGTATGAGTTCACTGTTGTTATTTTGTACCTTTTTGTGGTGTTCACAGTTTCCTTATTCTGATTAATTTTCTGTGCTAAGTTCTTTTTGTTTTTGGATTTTTCTTTTCATTTCTTTTGTTATTGTTGATTTTGTGTTTATTGAGTCTTTATGTTTTTATTCTTTTTTATTTTGATGGGTAAGTTTGTTAACTTTCTTTGTGGTTACTTTGAAATTTACCTTTATCTTCTTAAGTTTAAAATGGTCTTTTATTTCTTGATATCACCTTGACTTCCTCTCTATATGAAAGTTCTAAAACTACACCGTTTATTCCCTCTTTTTTGTTTTGATGTCATTTACACATTGACATCACTGGTTCCCTGTTTTCAGCCTTTTAGCTTTGTTTTATTTTTGAGAATTCTTTATGTGGGTTTTTATCTGAGTGGTCTGTCCTGTGTCCTAATCTCAGATTGTCGTCTGATGTTGTTGCTTCTATATCCGAAGGACTCCTTTTAATATCTCTTGTAAGTATGGTCTGGCTTTTACAAATTTCCTTAATTTCTGTTTATCTGGAAATGTCCTAATTTCATCATTGTATTTGAGAGAGAATTTTGTTGGGTATGTAATTCTTGACTTGAATTTTTTTTCTTTCAAGGTCTTATATATGGCATCCCATTGCCTTCTTGCCTACATGGTTTATGCTGTGTAATCAGAGCTTAGTCTTATTGGTTCACCTTTGTAGGTGACTTTTCTTTTTTCCCTAGCTGCTGTCAGGATTCTTTCTTTGTCTTTGGTTTTGGAAAGTTTGGTTATGATATGTCCTGGTGACTTTCTTTTGGGGTCTATCCTGTATGAGTTTCGTTGAGTTTTTGGCTAGATATCGTCTCATCTTTCATGATGTTAGGGACGATTTCTACCAGCATTTGTTCAACAGTTCTTTCTGTGTTTTCCATTGCTCCCCTCCCCAAACCAATCCCTGTTCTGGAACTCTGATCACACTCAAGGTTTTCCTCTTGATAGTGCCCCACATAACTCTTAAGCTTTCTTCATTTTTCTTCATTCTTTTTTTCTCAGACATATTGGTGTCAAGACGTTTGTCTTCGTTGTCATGAATTCTCTCTTCCATTGTTTCAATTCTGTTCCTATATCCTTCTATTGAATTGTCTATTTCTAAAATTTTATTGTTAATCTTTTGTGTTTCTAGTTGCTCTTTTTGTATGGTTTCCAGTTGTCTATTTTGTCATTTTGTTCGTGTATTATTTTCCTGAATTCTTCTATTGCTTTGTGCTTTCCTTGATCTCTTGAAGAGTCCTGTGTGTTAGTCTTTTTAATTCTATATCATGTAGTTCCACTGTCATTTTTTCCTCTGGGACGTTTTTTAGTTCTTTATTTTGTTCACTTGTGTGTGCCATCTGTCCTGCTTCTTTCTGTGATTTGATATTGTATCTTTTCTCCAAGTCTTCATGAGGTTATTATATTTATTTATTATATGTGTGTTTGCTGCATCTTGAATTTTTGTTTGTTTGTTTTGATATATCTGAATAGGCTAGGCAGGTGTGTTACTCTGGTAGCTAATCTGGCTGCTTTGATGCTCTAACCTCCTGTCTCTAGGTAGGTGGAACAGTGACTGGGTATGTGTGCTTGGGTCTCTTTTTGCTAGTTTTGTGGTGCTTCTGAGGATGTAGGTGGCATTTCTGGTTAGGTGGTTTAACTGTCCGGCCAGTCACCTGGCTGTGAGTGCAGGGGGCTTCTCCCTGATTGCTGTGTTTGGTGTTGTGCGTGTGCTCTGCCAATTGCCAGGTGGTTGGGGTGAGGATGCCTGGGTCGTCTGTCATCAGGTGGGTAATGTGGAATCTCTCACTAACAGTTCTGGGTAAGCCAGGCTATACAGGAGGGTTCAGAGCAGGCACAATCCTCTGGTTATAGGATGGGGTGACAGGGGGCGAGGCAAGGGTATGTCACCTGTCCACAGGTGACCAGCTGGAGGGCATGACTTTGTCTGCTAGAGTGCATCATGGGAGAGGTTTTGCAGCTGGTCCTTGGGCCCTCAGTGCAGGTGGCTGTAGGGAGTATGCAGCACTGCCAGTCCTCAGGACCCTGGCATGAGTGGCTGGCTCTGGCCACGAATGTAGAGTTGCTCCTGCTTGGCTGCACCAGGTGATGGGGGTTTGGCTGGGAATGCTACTTGCTTTGTTGCAATAGAGTCAAACTGTGCGTTTAGCTAGTAGGGCACAGCTGAGGGTAAGCAGAGCGAGAAGCACTCCTACCTGGGTCTAGTCATGAGTAGAGAGTCACTCTACTTGGCTGCACCAGGTGATGGGGGGTTTCAGCTGGCAATGCTGCTTGCTTTGTCTCAATATGGCCACGTTTTGCAGGTTCAGCTAGTAGGGCATCTGCTTGAGTGACTGGAGGGGGCAGAAGGTGATGCAGGACCGTGGACCCTTGGCTTGAATTGCTGAGCAAAGGAGCAGGTGCCTCCAGACAGTGGTTCCTGGCTTTGAGGGTGGGGAGGTGGTGAGAATTGTGAGATTTTGCTTGTGAGCAGAAAGATGGGATGGACGAGGAGGATCGGGGTGCCCCACAAGCCCACATGTCTCTGGCACAGAGAGCTTGGGTGGGCATTGTGGGTGGGGTGTGCACACTAAACTTTCAAAGGGCAGGCAGCACTTCTCCTGGCTCTGGCTATGAGTACAGACTTGCTTCTGCTTGACTGCACCAGATAATAGGGCTTTCAGCTGGGAATGATGCTTGTTTTGTCTCAATATGTCCGTACTGTTCAGGTTCAGCTAGCAGGGCCCTGGCAATTTGTAATTCTCCATTTCTGCTGTTTTTTGTATTGTCTCGCTTTCCCCTTGTTGCTCAGTCTGATTCTTCAGTCTAGTCTTTGATGCTTAGGGTTCCTAAGTCTTCATCTATATTTGATTCACTTGTTTTTTCAGGTCTTTGTTTTAAGAAGGATGTTGTGAAGTGTCTGTCTACTTTGCCATCTTGGACCGCCTCCCACATCAGCCCAACATGTTCTTAATAAAGTACTAAGTAATTTTACTTTATGAATAGCAGTGGAACATTGTCTGATATAGCGCAGGAAGATGAGCCCCTCAGGTTGGAATACACTCAAAAGACAATTGGAGAAGAGTTGTCTCCTCAAAGTAGAGCTGACTTTAATGACATAGATGGAGTCAAGCTTTTGTAACCTTCATTTTTTGAAGCAGCATGACTCAGAATGAGAAGAAACAGCTGCAAACATCCACTAATAATTGGAACGTGGAATATATGATGTATGAATCTAGAAAAATTGGAAATGGTAAAAAATGAAATGGAACACATAAAGATTGATATCCTAGGCATTAGTGAGCTGAATGGCCTGGTATTGGCCATTTTTAATTGTACAGTCATGTGGTCTACTATGTCGGGAATGAGAACTTCAAGAGGAACGGCATTGCTTTCAATGTCAAAAAGAACATTTCAAGATCTATCCTGAAGTACATCTCAGTCAGTGATAGAGTAATATCCATAAGCCTACAAGGAAGACCAGTTAATATGACTACTATTCAAATTTATGCACCAACCACTAAAGCCAAACATGAAGAGTTTGAAGATTTTTACCAACTTCTGGGGTCTGAAATTAATCAAACATGCAATCAGGATGCATTGATAATGACTGATGATTGGAAAGTGAAAGTTGGAAAAAAAGAAGAAGGATCAGTAGTTGGAAAATATGCCCTTGGTGATAGAAATGACACAGGAGAGTGCATGAGAGAATTTTGCAAGGCCAACAACTTCTTCATTGAAAATACCTTTTTTCAACACCATAAACTGCAACTATGCAGATGGGCCTCACTGGATGCAATACACAGGAATCAAATCGACTACATCTGTGGAAAGGGATGATGGAAAAGTTGTCATCAGTCAGGACAAGGCCAGGGGCTAACTGCAGAAGAGAACATCAACTGCTCATATACATGTTCAGGTTGAATCTGAAGAAAATTAAAACAAGTCCACGAGACCCAAAGTACAACTATGGTTATATTCCACCTGAATTTAGAGATCATCACAAGAACAGAATTGACACATTGAACACTAATGTCCAAAGACTAGACGAGTTGTGGAATGACATCAAGGATATCATACATGAAGAAAACAAGAGTTCTTTAAAAAAACAAGAAAGAAAAGATCAAAATGGATATCAGAAGAGACTCTGAAACTTGCTTTTGAACGTCGAGTAGCTAAAGCAAATGAAAGAAATGATGAAGTAAAAGAGCTGAACAGACGATTTCCAAGGGCCGCTTGAGAGGACAAAGTTAAGTATTATATTGACATGTGCAAAGACCAGGAGTTAGAAAACCAAAAGGGAAGAACACACTCGGCATTTCTCAAGCTGACAGAACTGAAGAAAAATTCAAGCCTCAAGTTGCAATATTGAAAGCTTCTACTGGGAAAATACTAAATGACGTGGGAAGCATCAAAAAAAGATGGAAGGAATAGAGTCACTATACCAAAAAGAATTGGTCAACATTCAACCACTTGAGGAGGTAGCGTATGATCAGGAACCAATAGGACTGAAGGAAGAGGTGTAAGCTGCATTGAAGGCATTGATGAAAAACAAGGCTCCAGGAATTGACGGAATACCTATTGAGATGTTTCAACAAATGGACGGAGGGCTGTAAGTGCTCACTTGTCTATTCCAAGGAATTTGAAAGACAGCTACCGGCCAACCGACTGGAAGAGATTCATATTTATGCTTATTCCAAATAAAGGTGATCCAACCAAATGCAGAAATTATCAAACAATATCATTAATATCACACACAAGTAAAATTTTGCTGAAGATCATTCAAAAGTGGTTGCAGCAGCACATATCAACAGGAAACCGACAGAAATTCAAGCCGAATTTAGAAGAGGACGTGGACCGAAGGATCTGATGGCAGATGGATTATGGCTGAAAGCAGAGAATACCAGAAAGATGTTTACAGGTGTTTTATTGACTATACAAAGGCATTCGACTGTGTGGATCATAACAAATATGGATGACATTACGAAGAACGGAATTTTTAGAACGCTTAATTGTGCTCATAAGGAGCCTATACATAGACCAAGAGGCAGTCTTTCAAACAGAACAAGGGAATACTGCATGGTTTAAAGTCAGGAAAGGTGTGCATCAGAGTTGTATCCTTTCACCATACTTATTCAATCTGTATGCTGAGCAAACAATCCAAGAAGCTAGACTAGGTGAAAAAGAATGGGGCATCAGGATTGGAGGAAGACTCATTAACAAGCTGCATTATGCAGATGACACAACTTTGCTTGCTGTAAGTGAAGAGGACTTAAAGCCCTTACTGATGAAGATCAAAGACCACAGCCTTCAGTATGGATTACGCTTCAACATAAAGAAAACAAAAATCCTCACAACTGGATCAATAAGCAACATCATGATAAATGGAGAAAAGTTTGAAGTTATCAAGGATTTCATTTTACTTGTATATGCAATCAACACCCATGGAAGCAGCAGTCAAGAAATCAAACGACACATTGCATTGGGCAAATCTGTGGCAAAAGACCCTTTAAAGTGTTAAAAATCAAAGCTGTCGCCTTGAAAACTAAAGTGTGCCTAACCCAAGCCGTGGTGTTTTCAATTGCCTCCTATGTATGTGAAAGTTGAACAATGAATAAGGAAGATCGAAGAAGAATTGACGGCTTTGAGTTGGGGTGTTGGCGGAGAATATCAAATATACCATGAACTGCCAAAAGAACAAACAAATCTGTCTTGGAGGAAGTGCAGCCAGAATGTTCCTTAGAAGCAAGAAATGGCCAGACCACGTCTCACATACTTTGGACATGTTATCAAGAGGGATCAGTCCCTGGAGAAGGACATCATGCTTGGTAAAGTAGAGGGTCAGCGAGAAAGAGGAAGATCCTCAAAGAGACGGATTGCCACAGTGGCCGCAACAATGGGCTCAAGCATAACAAGGATTGTGAGGATAGCATTCTGTACATAGGGTCGTTGTGAGTTGGAACCTACTCGACAGAACCGAACAACAGGTAATTTTGAACTTCTGTTATTAATCATCACAAGAATTTGGCGACCATGGTCTAAAATCCTTGTTTTACAAGTTAGAAAAGCCTGGTACTCAGAGAGGTTGAACATCAGTTTTGTCATGAATGTAACAGCTAAGAAAAGGAAATACAGGCACTGAATTCAGGGCTCTTTGTTCTTCACGTTGTTGTTGTTAGTTGCTGTAGAATCGAGTTCGACTCATGACTACCCTGTATGTGTCAGAGTAGAACTGCTCCATAGAATTTTCAAGGCTGTGATCTTCTGGAAGTAGATTCTTAGGTGCCTCTGGGTGGATTCAAACTACCAATCTTTCGTTTAGTAGCAGAGAGCTTTAATATTTTTCACCAACCAGGGGAGAAGGATTGTTCTTCTTGTTAGTTGCTGTCGAGTCCATTCTGACTCATGGTGACCCCATGTGTGCAGACTAGAAATGCCCCATAGGGTTTTCAATGCTGTGACCTTTCAGATGCAGATTGCCAGATCTGTCTTCCGAGGTGTCTTTGGGTGGGTTTGAACTGCTAGTAGTGGGGTACTTAACCATTCGTGCCACGCAGGGATGCCTCTGGTCTTCACAGTCCGTGAGAAAATCGAACTAAAAGCAAGATGTTGCCTTTTAAGAAATTTAGATCGATTTGACTTAAACAGACTAATACTCCTTCCTCTTTTGAACCAGTTGAAGATACAGGAAGTGAGGAACTTTTTATCCTCCTGTAAGTGGTGTCACTAGGGTTGGTTACCCAGTGCGGTAACTCATGGTGTCGTCTCCTCTCCATGTAGCTATCATACAAGAAAATTTAACAACACTAGTGACTATAACAACACTGGTAGCAACAACAACAACAGCGTGAGCTTGTAGTGTGTGCAGATGAAACCATGTGATTTGAAGCATCATTGTAACTGGGTAGTTATGACAGCTCTGACTGGAGAGCATTAAAAGGATCAAATAAATAAATAAATTATCATAGACTTTTAGCCTTGCAGGTGTATTGATACATGTAAGCTGGGGTTACAAAAAATGTTTTTGTTTTTATAGCTAACTACAGGGATATTTTTATTAAAATAATGAAGTTCTGCTGAAACACTGCACAAAAATTTTACAGACAGTCATGTTGGTGTCACCCCCTGACAGTGTCACCCAGTGTAGTCTGCACCCCTGCCCCTTCCTAGTGATGCCATTGCTCCTATAGTTTTCAAGAATACAGTATCATTCAACAAGCATAGAATGAGTCTTACCAAGTAAGACAGACTGTAACAAACATCATATTAGGTAAAGTAGAGGGTCAGCAAAAATGAAGGAAACATTCCATGAAATGGATTGACACAATGGTTGCAACAATGTACTCAAACATACCAAAGATTGTGAGAATGACCAGGCTGTCGTATATAAGGTTGCCAGGAGTCAGAGCAGACTTGAGGGCAACTAACGATGAAAAACAAACATTAAACCCAAAACCAGTAGCCATGGAGTCAATTTTCCAACTCATGGCGACCCCATGTGTGTCAGATTAGAACTGTGCTCCATAAGGTTTTCAATGATTGTAATCTTTTGGAAGTAGACCGACAGATATTGCAGGGTGGATTTGAACTGCCAACCTTTTGGTTAGCAGGTGAGTGCTTAACCATTTGCATTACTCTGGGGCTCTGTAATAAGCATTAGGGATTGAGAATGGAATGAGGCATACCTCCTGAGATAAGATCAGAGACAGAGGTGTAGTAAATTCAATGAAATATGGGAAGAAACGCGTTCTTGCCATAGGATGAGCAGCAAAGAAGGTATCTCTCAACTTGGGACAGCTGACCTAGGACCCCTTCCACTACATCACTGTGAAGACTGTCCCACCACCCAATGCCCCCCAACTGTTCACGTTACAACTCCATTTGTTTTTTTCCCAGGTTTCATAGATGGAGATCCAATACATGCAGACGGGAAAACTTACCACAACTTCAGTCTGGCGGTCAAATCATGCAAACACTAAGTTTGAGTGCCACCTCTTCTATTCGGCTTAAACACCACACAAGGCAATGAAATGTAGGTAAGGGAAACTATAGTTTGTGGGATGAAAATGAGGATTTTTGTGCCCAGTGCCTCTCTTTCATAGAGCTTCAAGTGTGAATAAGGAGCCCCAAATATTTCTTTCCCATGTTGTTGTTGTTACTAGATGTCGTCAAGTCAGTGCTGACTCTTATCGACCCCGTGTACAACAGAATACAACATTGCCCGGTCCTGCACCATCCTCAAAATCATTGTTATACTTGAGCTCATTGTTGTAGCCACTGTGTCAGTTCATCTCATTGAGGGTATTCCTCTTTTTTGCTGACCCTCTACTTTACCAAGCATGATGTCCTTCTCCAGGGACTAGTCCCTCCTAATAACATGTCTAAATCACGTGAGATAAAGTCTCGCCATCCTTGCTTCTACAGAGCATCTGGTTGTGCATCTTCTAAGACAGATTTGTTCGTTCTTTTGGCAGTCCATGGTATATTCAATACATACCATAACTGGTACATATTTGCCAACACTATAATTCAATTTTTCTTCAGTCTTCATTACTTACTGTCCAGCTTTCTCATGCATATGAGGTGATTGAAAATACCACGGCTTCAGTCAGGTGCAACTTAGTCCTCAAAGTGAAATCTTTGCTTTTGAATTCTTTAAAGAGGTCTTATGCGGCAGATTTGCCCAGTGAAATATGTTGTTTGATTTCTTGACTGCTGCTTCCATGGGCGTTGATTGTGGATCCAAGTAAAATAAAATCCTTGACAACCTCCATATTTTCTCTGTTTATCATGAGGTTGTTTATTCTTCCAGTTGTGAGGATTTTTCTTTTCTTTATGTGGGGGTGCAATCCATACTGAAGGCTGTAGTCTTTGATCTTCATCAGTAAGTGCTTCAAGTCCTCTTCATTTTCACCAAGCAAGGCTGTGTCACCTGCATATCACAGGTTGTTAATGAGCCTTCCTTCAATCCTGATGCTGCGTTCTTCTTATATAGTTTGGCTTCTCTGAATATTACCCAAGCCATGGTGTTTTCAATCTTCTCATATGCATACAAAAGCTGGATGATGAATAAGGAAGACTAAAGAAGAATTGACACCTTTAAATTGTGATGTTGGCAAAGAATATTGAACATACCATGGACTGCCAAAAAAATGAACAAATCTGTCTTGAATGAGGTACAACCAGAACTCTCCTTAGAAACAAAGATGGCCCAGACTATGTCTCACAAACTTTGGACGTGTTATCAGGAGGGATCAGTCCCTGGAGAAGGACATCATACTTGGCAAAGTAAAGGGTCAGCAAAAAACGTGATGGATTGACACATTGGCTGCAACAATGGGCTCAAGCATAACAACAATTGTGAGGATGGCACAGGACAGGCAGTGTTTCGTTCTGTTGTACATAGGGTTGCTATGAGTCGGAACTGACTCGATGGCACCTAGCAACAGCAACAACATATAGACTGAATAAGTACGTGAAAGAATACAACCCTGACACACACCTTTCCTGACTTTAAACCATGCAGTATTCCCTTGTTCTGTTTGAAAGACTGTCTCTTGGTCTACGTATAGGCTTCTTATGAGCACAATTAAGGGTTCTGAAAATTCCATTCTTCCTAATGTTATCCATGTTTGTTATGATCCACACAGTCGAATGCCTTTGTATAGTCAATAAAACACTGGTAAACATCTTTCTGTTATTCTCTGCTTTCAGCCATGATGTATCTAACATCAGTAACATCTTTTGTTCCATGTCCTCTTCTGAATCTAGCTTGAATTTCTGCCAGTTTCCTATTGATGTACTGTTGTAACCACTTTTGAATGATCTTCAGCAAAATTTTACTTGGTTGTGATATTAATGATATTGTTCTACAATTTCTGCATTTGGTTGGATCAGCTTTCATAGGAATGGGCACAAATACAGATCTATTCCAGTTGGTTTGCCAGGTCTTCCAAATTTTTTGGCATAGATGACTACTGTATTGAACAATGCAGGTTTAGTTTTTAATCACCTCCCTTTCATCTTCATGAACTGACTCTTAGTATTTTTCATATTTTTGAAACACAAGGCCCACAGACACCAATAAGCCAAAAAACCAGCAATCTCTACAGATGCACCAGAGACAAGTAACAGGTAATTTGCTAATATAGAGAACAATCCAAAGCTGAGTCAGCCAGTTCACTGAAATGTTGTGTTTTTTTACATGGAGAAGACATTTTCAGGTCTTTAATGGTCTCAAAATGGATTTGAGGAATATTAAAAGGGAGTCCGAGGGTGGTGCAAGTGGTTAACGGTCAGCTGCTAACCAAAATTTTGGAGGTTCCACCCAGAAGCAGTTTGGAAGACAAGCTTGACGATCTACTTTGAAAAAGTCAGCCATTGAAAACCCTATGGATACAGTTCTACTCTGACACGCGTAAGTCACCATGAGTCAGAGTCGACTTGATGGCAATTAGTTTTTACCACGTGCACTATGCAGCCTAAATGGGGATGCTAAATACTTGTAATTTTAGATATGATTTCTCAGATGAGTTCTATAATTCCAACGTTGTTAGATACACTATACACATTCTCTTTTTATCATCCATGTAAACTCTATGAATGGATTCTATAGATTTTACTTTAGAGATGAGTAAAGTAACCTCGGAGGTGAGAAATCACTTGACTTCATTCAGCTAGTAGGAGGTGTGGTCGGCTTTTGACCTTGTTTGGCTTAATCAAAAGGAGCCTTGTTTTTTGTTTGTTTGTTTTATCTTAATCCGTCTCAGTCTTCACAAAATAGGCAATGGACTGTTAAGGGCCTTGATCTTTTGAGACATTTGTACTGTGGCAGACCTGGGCTAAGAGACTTCCCTAAACTCATGGTACAAGATTTTTTAAAAACATTAGCCAAAGCTTGACAATTCTAGATCCTCTAATTACAAGCCTGTCTCTAAGTGTTATGGTTTGAATACTGTCCCACATGATGTGGAATAGTTTGAAAGCCACGTGAGATGCAAGAGCATGGACATGGAGTTAGATGTACCTTGATGTCAAGCTCAGCCCCTGTGTTTACCAGCTATGTGGTCATGGGGTAAGTTCATTTGTATTAACATTAATAGCTGACATTGACTGCACATAGTTTTCTAGGTACCAGGCTGTAGGTACCGGGGTTCACATCAATTCTGTAAGGTTCGGAAAGTATTGTTCTCCATTTTACATAGGAGGACTTGGAGAGGTTGGGTAACTTTTTACATAATCGAGACTTTTCATTATGCCTACAAATAATCCTTGCTCTCCACAAACACAAGACAATAAGATCGCTTCAATCGTAATTCTTTGTAAACTAAATTCATCAAAGGACAATACAGCAGAGACTTTTATGATACAGTGTATACGTATTTGCTGATACAGTGTATACGTATTTGCTGTGTGTAAACAGTCATTATTGCAGAGCTTGAGCAGTGGGCATGGAATCGAGCAGAGCAGGTGTGGAGGGTCCCAAGAGTTGCTGATAATCTGCTTCCTGCAGGATTGTGGAAATGATCAGGGGAACCAGGCACCATCTGGGGTCATTTTGGAGGGTGGCAGGGTACTTAGGAGGAACATATGGTCTTCTGCCTCTTCAGCATTTGCACTTCTTCCTTTTTTGGCAACTTTCCTCACCAGCAGAAGATAATATCAGCTATCTGGGACAAAGTACAAATTGAGCTGCATTGGTTCCAGCCCTAGAAAAATGGTTCCCAGCACCAAAACTATCAAACCTGGCTTCCCAGAAAACCCTTTGAGGTTTTGGGAGTACAAATTTGTCCAGGTTCAAAAACCACAACCCTACGTTCTAGCCACGTATTGTTCTCTCCAAGATCTATATTCCCAATAGCATATGTATAATTCAGCATCCAGGACTCCTACAGACCATGCCTTTTCCATCAATCTGCTTCTTATATGCTCAGTACATTTTGTTTCATTTTCAGGAAATATTTGTTCAGTAGAGAAGCAACTAATATTTTCCTGATCTCTCATTTTGTATTGAAACAGATTCCAATAATAATTACTTTCAGAGATCTGGAGGAAATGTGGATGTTGAGTTGACTGATAAAAGCCTTAACAGATACAGGTAAGAATAGAATACGGAGATTATGTAAGAGAACTCTAATATAAGGAAAATGTACATGATTCATCATTTAAGATATCTGAAATTTTATCAGTTATCTGTTTATCTCCTGCACTGTTGAGTTGATATTTTAATTTCAACATATACAGATGTGAGGATGGCAAGGCTGTCCCTACCAACTGCACTATAAAGGGGGTGAGGTGGGCAAACCCCACTCTTCAGGGTTGAATTGTGTCCCCTCAAAATACGTGTTGTAAATCCTAACCTCTACACTTGTTGTTATAATCCCATTTGGGTATGGGCTTTCTTTGTTATATTAATGAGGCAATATTAGTGTAGGGTGCGTTTTAAATCAATCTCTTTTGAGATATTAAAAGAGATTAAGTAAGAAAGCAAGCAAGCAGAGATGGAGGAAGATCGATGCCAAGCCACATGAAGATTGCTGAGGAACAGAAGCTCAGAAGAGACAAGGACCTTCCTCCATAGTAAACAGAGAGAGAAAGCCTTCCCCTAGAGTCAGCACCCTGCATTCAGACTTCCAGCCTAACTGTGAGAAAATAAATTTCTGTTTTTTAAAGCCACCTACTTGTGGTGTTTCTATTATAGCAGCACTAGATAACTAAAACACCCACCTTTATCACTAACTGCTTGACAAGGATCAGCATGAACCCAATTCCTAGCAAAAAGTGAATCCAGGCATCACCTTCCCACCTTCCACTCCTTGTTGCCAGCCACTTCTATGGCAATTCCTCTCTCTGACCCTAACCACCCAGTGTTAGATCAAGCCTCATCCCTGGCTATCCTGAGTTAGGATAAAACATCCCTTGCCACCTGAGGCTGGGTCATCAGGGAGCAGCTGTAGGCTCAGTAGTCTGCACAACTTCTTGCACTTCAGACCAGCTGGTCTCTCTCTCTCTCATCCCCTAGGACTAGGCCACAAGCTAGAAGAACTCTATCTTTCTTCAATGACTGCCCATGCAGCCTTTCTCTATCAACCAGCCACCCAGAGCTGGGTCTACACAAACCAATTCTGTACTGTCAATCCCTGCTGGCTCATAACTTCTGTGGGTTTATTAATTCTCTAGAAGAAAAAAACCCTGTTGCCAATGAGTCGAGTCCGACTCATAACAACCTTGTAGGACAGGCTAGAACTGCTCCATAGGGTTTTCAAGGCTGTAATCTTTATGGAAACAGACTGCCACATCTTTCTTCCATGTAGTGTCTGGTGGGTTCAAACAGCCAACCTTTTGGTTAGCAGCCAAGTGCTTAACCACTAGAGTTCCTTAATTCTCTAGAACAGCTCACAAAACTCATGGAGACTGTTACCTATACTTACAGTTACCCATTTATTATAAGCAGAAAGGATACAAAGGAAGAGACATATCAGGAAAGGTCTGGGGGAGTTCCTGGATGGGGCCTCCATGTCCCCACGTACGTGCCACTCTCTCCTCTGTGCATGGATGGTCTCACCAACCCAGGAAGCCTCAAAGAGAGCACTTCAAGGTCCTGGGTCCTTGAGTCGTTGAAACCTCAACAAATATGCATGACTTGGCCTTAGTACATAGTTATGACACATCCAGTCAATGAATATGCATAACTACATTAGGCCCTCCTCCCTTCCTGATGTTAATTTGCCCTGTCTGGGGCCCACACAGACCCTCCTTGCTTGACTATTTTGTAAAACAAAGGCATCTTGATTGCTCAGGTTATTTTCAGAAACTAGAGTCTAAGGTCCAAACTAAGTTCTTTGTCCCACAATAGAATACAGAGAAATCAGGGCTCAGAGAGCTTAATGAAATTCCCAGATTTTTCTAATTTAGTAAAGTTTTAGATGGGTCTTGAACTCTTTCCTAACAACAAATACTACACCACTCTACACAATGTGTTTTAATTTAGACTCTTGGTGGCTCTCCCATCATGGTGATCTCTTCTGGCTCTTTCAGTGTCCACTTCCCCACAGCTGGCTGGTATCTGTGGCCAGCCACAGGCCTGGGCTTTGGCGTCAGGGAGGCAGTGACTGTGACGATTTCGTTTGAGTCTTGGGGTCAGCACCTGGACCTGGACCTGCAGCAGGATGAGCGCTGGATGGTGGCAGGTCCTTTGTTTGACATTACAGCAGAGCCTGGGGGGGGCATAGCCAAAATTCACCTCCCCCACTTCATCTCCTTCCAAGGTAACATGGGGAGAGAGGAGGCGGTGGGAATTATTGAGCAACATTTTGTACAATTGTCATTGTGATTCTCTTACAGGAGATGAGGTTGATATCTCCTGGTTCCAAGTTGCCCATTTTAAGGATGAAGGGATGGTCTTGGAGCAGCCAACCCAAGTGGAGCCTTTCTATGCCATTCTAGAAAACCTCAGTTTCTCTCTGATGGGAATCCTGCTGTGACCTGCCAGTGGTACCCGACTCTTGGTTCCCATCACTTCCACCACACTGATCTATTATCATCCTCATCCTGAAGCTATTAAATTCCATGTGTACCTTATCCCCAGTGATTGCACAATAACAAAAGGTAAGGGTGACTGATTTTTTTGTGTTATAAAAAGATGAGAATTATATTTCCAGGTCATCACTTGTTCATTTCAGCCCCTTGTCAAACAGAAAGGACATGAACAGTTTTAATTGAGAGAAGCATGAATCACCTGCCATGATGTCATTTAATGTGCACCTACCATTGTGTCATAGGCAACAATCTGTGATAGAAATTCAGCTTTACTGAAAACTGAGCTTCCCTTTTCTTAATGTCAAAGAAAGGAGAAAGGGAGAGGATACTTTGGGAGGTTTTCACAAGGAGTAATATCCAGAGATTTCATCATCACATTTAAAATTGATCATAGCTGAATTAAACACACACACACTCACACACTTGAATCATATACATTCTCCTTTAAAAAATTATAATTATTTATGCCACTGTTTCACTTATTTACTTTTTCTTCCTTTCTAATTTCTTTCTGTCTTAGGCAATAGATGGACAGGAAGACAGGTTCCATGGTGTGCGTCTGCAGACCTCGTCCCAGGTGAAACCCCTGAACTTTGGTTCCTGTTATGTTGTGTCTGGATGTGCACACCTGGAAATAGTTCCCAAGGTCAGTAGAATCTGAATTTAACTCAGCAGATTTCACTATACATTGTACTTTCAAAACAATTGGTAAAATCATGGCAAAATGCAACATTTTTCATTATTAATATCAAATACACCCAGTTTAATCATTGAAAACAGAAACTGTAAAAATGGTGTGGCAGAGGCATCTCATCTGACCTCTTTTAACTTCCCAAGGCGGGAGAGAAACACCATCAGCATCAACTGCCCAAGGCCGATTCCTGAGATGGAGGTCAGACATGCATCCTCTCACCAATCTTTTTACCGGTTCTGACACCAGCCATCCCTCCCACAGCACCCTCTACTTCTCTATTGGGTTCGATAATTCATTGCAATGGCCACACAGAACTCACAGACTATACTCAAGATTATAGGGTTTATTAAGGAAGTAACAGGATACAACTTAGGATCAGGATCAACTTAGAAGTAACAGGAACAACTCAGAATACAGCTTCTATACAGAATACAGCTTAATCAAGACAGCTTCTTCTCATCCTCTGCCTCTGGACTCTGGCATCATTGCTTCCAGGCCTGACATCTTGCCCAAGGAAAACACTTCATGTGTATATGTTAACGTAGTTGAATGAGGAGCTGATTTTATACTATAAATTTAATTTTATGCATTTTTTCACTTGAGATTGTTAAATATGTTCTGTATAATTAAAATTATTCCTACGGATTATTTTCACAGGGAAAAATAGACCATGTGGCTGAAATTCTCAAGCTTACTCCATTACTATCATTTAGACGGATAGACAGATAGATAGATGCCATCGAGTCAGCTCCAACTCATGGCAATCTTACGTGCAACAAAACGAAACAGTTCCCTATCCTACGTCATCCTCACAGTTGCTGCCGTGTTAGTGTCCTTTGCTGTAGTCATTGGGCCAATCCATCTCGCCGAGGGTCTCCTTCACCCTTGCTGGCCCTCTGCTTCGCCAAACATGGTATCCTCCTCCAGTGATGCTTCCTGACGATGTATCCAAAAGAAGTGAGTCAAAACAATGTTCTGTCGTGATCCAAAAGGTGTTCATTGGCTGATACTCAGAAATAGACTGCCAGGCCCTTCTTCCTGGTATGTCTTAGTCTAGAAGCTCTGCTGAAACCTGTCCACCATGGGTGAAACTGCTGGTATTTGAAATACTAGTGGTGTATCTTCCAGCATCACATCAATACACAAGCCACTGCAGTACCACAAACTGACAGATGAGTGGTGATATTTAGCATTTATTTGCTTCTAACAACAACAATTTCTCATTACAGGTGCCCTGACAAAAGATATTTCCATACATACAGTTATACACTATGCCTGTTGGGGCTAGACTACACTAAGTGAAATTACTGATTCAAAGGGTATTAACGTATTTAAAGCTAAAGCTAGAGTATTTCCAAATAGATTTCCAAAGGTTTTGCACAATATAATTTCCAATAGTGAGAATGAGATTGTCCAACTCATTATACCATCTACAGAATAAAGTATCAAAATTTGTTTTTCAATTTGAATGGAAAAAACAAATCTCAATCAGTTTTAAATTCTTTCAGTGAAAGTGACTGATCCAATGGCCCCTGTACACCCTTTTAACTCAGTACTGAAGTCACTCCTGAGGTTCACCCTTCAGCCAAAGATTAGACAGGCCCATAAAACAAACAATAATACAAGTAGCTCAACCATGTATATGAGACTAAATGGACACACCAGCCCAGGGACAAAGACAAGTAGGCAGGAGAGGACAGGAAAGCTGGACGAATGGAAATGGGGAGCCCAAGGTCGAAGAGGGGAGAGTGTTGACACATCTCAGGGTTGGCAACCAATGTCACAAAACTATGTGTATTAATTGTTTAATGAGAAACTAATTTGCTCTGTAAACTTTCCTCTAAAGCACAACCAAAAAAAAAAGAAAGAAAGAAAGTGATCATCTTAGTTATCTAGTGCTGCTATAACAGAAATACCACAAGTGGATGGCTTTAACAAACAGAAGTTTATTCTCTCACAGTCAGCTCCAAAGGAAGGCTTCCTCTGTTGGCTCTGGAGGAAAGCCCTTGTCATCAATCTTCCCCTGGACTAGCAGCTTCTCAATGCAGGGACCCCAGGTCCAAAGGATGCGCTGTTCTCCTGGCTCTTGTTTCTTGGAGGTATGAGGTCCCCATGTCTCTGTTCGCTTCTCTCTTTTATATCGCAAAAGATATTGACTGAAGACACAATCTAATCTTGTAGAATGAGTCGTGCCTCATTAACATTATAGAAGTAAGATTTGCAACACATAGGAAAATCACATCAGATGACAAAGTGGTTGACAATCACACAAAACTGGGAATCATGGCCTAGCCAAGTTGACACACATTTTGGGAGGACACAGTTCAAATCCATAACAGTGATTGATCAATTTTATTGTTTTTGGATTTTTTTTTTTCTATTATAGAGCCCAGGAAGGCAGAAAGAAAGACTCAGGGTTGGCAAAATCATGAGGGTTAAGTGTCTATATTATCATTTTTTCCTTTTTGGACACTGAAGCTAAAGTACAAAAATTATTTTTCCCAAAGGCACACATACAACAAGTTGTGAAGCCAATTTCAAACATCAATTTAGTGCTCTTTTTCTAAGTATGCTACATCATAACAGTGTCTACTCTTGGTCTGCTCATAGTTTCCAATTTCCTTTAATAACTCTGAATCATCCAAGGCACAACAATTTGTCTCTATTTGCCTGGAGCAACGGAGAAAGAAGGAGTCAGGAATAGGAGAAGGAAATGGAATGTGTGGCTAATTGCCTTCATGGACAACTGCCTCTACCATGAGACCAGAAGACAAGATGGTGCCCAGCTACCATTACTGAGCATTTTGATCAAAGATTCTATAGAAGAATCTTGATAAAAAGGGTGGAAATGCAGAAAAGAATTTCAAATTCTCATGGACTGTAGAATTTCTGGAGCCATGGAGGGTGGATGAAACCCTGAAACTATTGCCCTGAGATAATCTTTAAACCTTAAACCAAAAATATCCCCTAAAGTCTTCTTAAAACCAAACAATAGTTTAGCTTAACTAGTAAAGAATGTCTGCCTTGAGCATTGTGTTCTTTTAAGATCTATCTAGATAGATCAAATTGACAACAGCAACTTGAAAGATTATATAGGAAGCTTAGGGGGGCAGTGAGTTTATGTTAATGGCAAGGAACAACTCAGAAAAGGAGGGTGAAAATGGTTGCACAACCCAAAGAATGTAATCAGTGTCACTAAATTGTACATGCAGAAACTGTTGAATCAGTATATGTTTTGCTGTGTATATTCTCAACAACAACAACAACAACAAAAAACTCTGAATCAATCAATGCAAAGCAGGAACTGCCTCTCAGGCACTTGGTTGTTGTCTAGGCAAGATACACCCTTGGCTGTTGAAGGACTTCCCATAACCATTGGTGATACAGAGATGAGTCAGACACAATGTGTTCCTGTGAGAGTAGAATATGGCAAACATGAGCAAAGAAATGGAAAATTTTAACATGAGGTGATAAATAATCTCAAGCAAGGTAAGTGTTCCTCAGAATCATCTTACATCCGAAAGACTGAGAACCAATTATTTCACCTTTGACAATGTTTTATTATTATCATTATTTTCCAAGAGCTATGAGGCTTGTCTCCAAAAGGAACTAGACTTAACTTCAGCCAAGCTTTTCTTCATTCTGTCCTGGCCAGGAAGTTAACGCCAATTCTTCCATGGCAGCAGTCAGTAGGAATCCTGAGGTCGTGAGGGTCAGAACAGAGTGATCTGAAATGACCCTTGGTATTCCCAGTTAGGCTGAGTGAGGACTGATGAGGTTCCCTTGACAGGACTCTCACTTCTCCGAAGAACCTCAGATTCTTGCTGACATCATTAACGAAGGGCCTCAAGAGCTTAAGAGTCTGTATTCAGTCAGCAACTCAGACAATTTTTTCTCTGACTATGGGCAGTTGAGTTCGAGGCTACTCTTCCTTCCAAAGGATAATTATATTTCCTGAAATTGTAAATGTAAAAGCGTATTGAGCTCCCTCTGTCCTTTTAGCCTTCAAACAGCCATGGGATGCATGCAGGAAACAGGGGTTAAGTTCTAGGGAACCATTCTTTTCCACCCTTCACAATTTCAAGATAAGTGGTATATTTTCTCTATGAGTTGAAATTGTCCTACAGGAGCCCTGGAGAGATCCAGCCCTTCTCTAAAGTCTATGCTGGGAAGATGAAGAAACTAATCCAACTGAAAATTACTGACAAAAGATTTGGGAATCTGGTCTGGGAGTCTTTGGTAAAACCAGGTAGGTTAAAATACGAGGATGGATTTTTTGAGAAGGAAAAACCATGCCCTTCAATCCTTGTGTGTGGTGAAGCAGGTCAAAGAAGATAGTCTGTTTCTGGTCCCATCCCAGAGGAGAAAATAAATCTACTGTCAGTTTATATTTAATGGGAGTGAAATAAAGATGACAGCAGTGGTTCATCTCTAGGGAGTGAGATGTGCAAGTGTGTCTGGGAGTAGGGATGGCTGTTGGTGTGCAGAATAGGAACTCTCATACCTAGAGGGTGAAGAACAAAACCCAAACCAAACCCACAGCCGTCAAGTCAATTTTGTCTCATAGCAATTCTATAGGACAGAGTAGAACTGCAACATAGGGTTTCTGAGGCTGTAATCTTTATGGAAGCAGTCTCCCTCATTCTCCCTTGGAGGGTGTCTTAGTTGTCTAGTGCTGCTATGACAAAAATACCACAATTGGATGGCTTTAACAAAGAGAAATTTATTCTCTCACAGTCTAGGAGGCTAGAAACCCAAATTTAGGGTGCCATCTCCAGGGGAAGGCTTTCTTTCTCTGTCAGCTCTGGGGGATGGTCCTTGTCATCAATCTTCCCCTGATCTAGGAGCTTCTCAGTGCAGAGACTCTGGGTCCAAAGGTCCTGGTTCTTAATTCTTGGTGGCATGAGGTCCCCCATCTCTCTGCTCACTTTTCTCTTTTATATCTCAAAAAAGATTGACTCAAGATACAACCTAACTTTGTAGATTGAGTCCTGCCTCATTAACATAACTTCCTCTAATCCTGCCTCATTAACATCATAGAGATAGGAAAATCACATCAGATGACAAAATAGTGGACAGTCACACAATACTGGGAATCATGGCCTAGCCAACTTGATACACATTTTTGGGGGACACAATTCAATCCATAACAGAGGGGTTGGTGGGTTCAGACTGCTGATCTTCGGTTAGCAGCCAAATACCTTTACCACTGTGCCACCAGGGCTCGTTGGGGTAAGGAACAACTTCATAATGTCCTCTGTAGTTACAAATCCTGATTTTGGAGTGTTGTATGCCTTTAGACAATCTGATGAAAATTATTGTAAAATGTTTTATTGATTCACACAAACTCAACATCATAAACATAATTTCTGGAAGTTTAGTAACTTCCAGACCTTTGCCAAAGATCCTCCATGGGTCCTCAAATCCCTGGGTAAAAGCAAAAATTGTAAGACAGCATCATTTGCAAAGCCACCCTCTGCTTGAGTACCTACAATGATGGAGACACGAACATTTTTTAAAGTAATATATCATTACCTAGGGCAATATTATGCAAGAAAGAACTTTTATAAAGCTTTATCGGGAGATGTGCATTGAGATAAAATTAGCAGAGAAGGTATAAATTGCTTAACCTTTTTTGCGTAGTAATATGGAAATATGGATTTAATTTTAAAACTGTCCTTTGATCCAGGAAGTCACTTTCAGAAATCTATTCTGTAGAACAAAAGCACTCGTATGCTTTTCCATATGCAGGGAAATAGAATGCAAAAATATTCCTTGAATAATCAAGGTATATAATTGATCTTACCTCATCCCCCAATTTTCTTTCTTTCTTAGTGGATGTCCAGCTTGGTGCTGCATCAGCCCCTCCTGCTTTCTCAGGTCAGTGAAATGTTTTTATTAAAAGCCAGAGAGACGTGTCTAATTTGAGGAGGTCTTTGAGTGGTTTGATATACTCAGTGAGGGGTCATTCCTTTCATCTGTGTTATTTACAAAGATTGACTAATGTTAGAGACAAACACAGAAAATGAGTATGATTTCTTTATGCATGGATTTTAGGGTGTGTCTCAGTCATCTAGTTCTGCTATAACAGAAATACCGTAAGTGGATGGCTTTAACAAAGTGAAATGTATTCTCTCATAGTTAGGAGGCTAGATGTCTGAATTCAGGATGCCACCTCCAGGGGAAGGCTTTTCTCTCTGTGTTGGCTCTAGGGGAAAGTCCTTGTCATCAATCTTCCCCTGGTCTAGGAGCTTTTCAGCACAGGGATACCAGGTCCAAAGGATGTGTGCTCCTGGCTCTTCTTGCTTGGTGGTAATGAGGTTCCCATGTCTCCCTGCTTGCTTCTTTTATATCTCAAAAGAGATTGGCTTAAAACACAGCCTAATCTTATAGATTAAGTCTGGCCTCATTAACATAACTGCCTCTACTCCCACCTCATTAACATCATAGAGATAGGATTTACAACACACAGGAAAATCACATCAGATGACAAAATGGTGGACAATCACACAATCCTGGGAATCATGGACTAGCCAAATTGACAGATGTTTTGGGGGGACAATAATCAATCTATTACAGGGTGTAATATTCAGACAGAAGAGCATGCAACAACAAATTATTGGGGAAAACATCTCGCATCTGGGGAAGTATAAGTAGTTCGATGTTCCTGGAACATAAACTACAAACATGAGACTAGAGAGGTAGGCAAGAACTTGATGGTGAAAGTCCAAGGAAGATGGTCCAAGTATTTTAGAGTTTAGACAAAAACCATGGGAAAACTGTTAAAAGGTGGATAACAGTGTTCGGACTCTTCCAAACACTGTGATTGACTGATTGTGGTTCACAATGAGACAGGAAGTGAGGAATTGAGTTAGGAGGCTGTTATGAAAAATAAGACCAGACATTAGCCGGGAATTGTTTAAGATGTTGGGAGTTGTTATGTAGAAAAGAAAGAAATTCTTTAAAATAAGGATCCAAAATTCCTAGGACCCAACATCCATCATTGGAGCCTTGGTGGTGCAGTGGTTAAGAGCTATGGCCACAAACCAAAAGGTCAGCAGTTCGAATCCACAAGTTCCTCATTGGAAACCCAATGAGGCAGTTCTACTCTGTCCTTATAGGGTTGCTGTGAGTTGGAATTGACTCAACAGCAGCATGTTTTTTTTTTTAAAGTCCATCATCTGCTAAGCAGTGGATCCAGATCTGCAAGTATCTGTCTTCTGATGTCCTCATCTCCATATTAACATTAAAAATCACACAAGGCAGCAATCAGCATTGTGCTTTGTATCTGTTTAAACACAGTGTGGGAAATGACAGAAAGTCCAACTTAAATTGACTTAAACAGTAAAGGGAGTATCCTGGTTCAGCTGAATGAAAGGTCAAGAAGTGGGACTGACTTTAGATGAGGCTGATTCACTGGCCCATGTGATGATGTTACTCCATGTCTCCACTCTGTCTTCCATAATGTTGGCTTCATTATCAGAATCTACATAGTCTAAAAGGCAGGCCTCACATCTCACAGCAAACCACCAGAGAAGAAAGAGAGAATCTTCCGATACCTCCCAATGAAGAGAAGGCTCATCAAGGTGTCACAGTGACTTGGAATTGATACAAGCCCATTTCCCAGCCACCCCTGTTGCCAAGAGGTTCAGTGAGGCTGACTAGTATAAATAAATCATGTCCCACACCTGGAGTTGCAATTGGGGTCAAACTCAACTAAACAGTATGGTTAAGAATCAGGTAAAGGTGATTTCATGAAGGAAATTCAAAGAACTTCCCTATGGTTGGGAGCTTCTATACCTCCTAAATGTGTAGGGGTCTTGAGCAAGAGATGTCATCTGTTGCCTGCAGGATAAAATCTAAGCTCATTAGCACAGTGTGCAAGACCTTTCACAAGCTAGCCCCAGCCTACCTCTTGAATCAACTCCTCATCCCAGCCACCATGCACACTGCACTGCAGCCACACTGTTTCCCCCTCTTTTCCTATTTGCCTGGTGTCATCTGGGCTCTAAAACCAAAATCCTACTCCTTCAAACACTTCTTTGATATTAACTCTTCTGTAAATACTTTACCAGCCCCACTTACCACCAAGGTCTAATCATCTCCATCTTTGTGATCTGAATGCAGTTGTTACATTTCTCCTTGATGACATTTATAATAAAAGCAATGATGATGATGATGATGATGATGATAATGGTGATGTAGGTAAATGCAATTTATCAGACATATCTAGTATGATAAATATTCTGGGACTTATATGTGTGCTTTATATCCACCATTTAATTTAGTCTTGTCAATCAACTTTGGCTGGGCTACAACTGAAAAACACAGTAGCATCAGGGTGAACATGGAAACAACCAGAAGTTAACAATCATGTACTGAGTATCTCTGAGCACACAGTGAAGCACATCATAGACATAGACCCTGCCCTCACGGGGTTTATAGTCTATCAAGGTGACTAAAATGAAACTAGTTACACAGTGATTTCTTTTTGCTATAGTATAATATATATAACAAAACATTTGCCACTTCAACCATTTCCATGTGTACACCTCAGTGATATGGATTTTGTCCACCATGTTAGGCAACCATCAACACAGTGATTTTTAAAATGCAACTATGATATGTGTTCTAAGGAAAAATTAGAAGGATTTAGGAGTGTATATAACAGAGTCCTTTGATACAACCTTGAGGGAATGAGAAAGTCACGAGGGCATTCTGAGAAAATAAAAAAGTGAAGTTCATGTTAACGTCAGAAGATGGATGAGAAGTTGCTAGACAAATAGGAGAGGTAGGGAAAAAAATCCAGGCAGCAAGAATAGATACGAAAAAAGGTTTTTGAGGCACTAACTTCACTCACATTTAGGAAATATTGAATATAAAATTCCAAAGAACTTTTCAAGATAAATCCAAAGACTTCGCAGTCTTGAATTATAGCCCCAGATGACGTGGCATTAATTATCCCTGCCACTGCTGTAAAAAAAGAGGTTTGAGAGGAACCAGCTGAAAGTAAAAAATTAACCCTTCTCTTAATGAAAAAAGTAAGGTGCAGGGAAGTGATTTGACTTGGCCAAGATTACAAAGATATTAAGTATGGGAGCCACTATGAACCCTCAGTCTGCATGATGGAAAAATGCCATGTCTTTCCCCAAAGGCTTCTGTTACCCTGTGTGGTAGCTCTTCATTTAAATTTCTTCCTGCACAGCTTAGGAAAAAATCCTCAAGAACAAGAAACCTGCCAAATCCATCTTTGTATCTCTAGCATCATGCGTAGCTTCTGACTATCTATCGACTTGAATGTTTTGGTTGTATTGTTAAGAGTAACGAATATATGAAAATACACCAATATACAGCAATCCAGTCTAGGATTTAAATGAAAAACAAAAGCTAGGAGAGGAGAAGCTGTCAAACTTGTAAAGGAGAGAAGGGATTGAGGAAGTCACATTCATTGAATGCACCTAAACTCACGGGCCACTGTCAATGGACTAATTACTTTGTGCATGTGTTTGTGTAAGACAAGCAACAATATCCCCACCCCAGATAAATGACTAATGTAGGTCATTATATGAGTTGTTCCTCTCTGAGTCTGTAAAACTTTCTCCCATCCAGGAGCAGCCTTGGTGAAGGAGCACCACCGACAACTCCAAGCCAGGATGGGAGACCTGGGTGGGGTTCTGGATGATCTGCAGGACAGTGAGGTCCTCACTGAGAATGAGAAGGAGCTGGTGGAGCAGGCACAGATATGGCAGAGGATGAACACGACCCTGTTAAGGATGGTGGAGAACAAAGTGGACCAGGCTCTGGAGTTGCTCTACAGAAGCCTCAAAGAAAGGGACCCTTACCTTGTGACCTACCACAGACAACCAAGCTTGTCACCATAACTCAGACAGTGTGTTAGTGAAAGATTAAGCTTGTCAAAAGACATGTTTGCTGTTTGCCTCTGATTCCTGGCAAGTAACCTCTACGTCCTTGGAATGTCCTGTTTAATAAGAGTGTCTTTGTTTACCTGGAGGTATTGGATCTGCTAGAAGGTCCATGATAGCCATGTTATTTATGGTGGAGACTTAGGGCAACGGGGTATCAGCTTGACTTCTGGAGGGACTGGAGATTAAGGTCAGCCATACGGGTGCATATGACCAACCTCCAGTAAAAACTCTGGACATGAAAGGTTTGGGTGAGCTTCGCTGGTTGGCAATATTCCACGCATGTATGATTCCACTGGGAGAGGACAAGTGGCAGCTCTGCAGCTAGAACTCTCCTGGATCAAGCCCTATGCACTTCCTCTTTTTGCCAATTTTAATTTGTATCCTTTCACTATAACAAACTTTAACCATGACTATAATGGCTTCATGAGTCTTCTGGGTCTTCACTGGACTCCCCAGTCTTGAACACAAGGAGAAGGAATCTACTTTTCTTCACTGGAAATAGATAAATGGAGATACAACCATTGAGTTCTGTGCCCAGGACAGAGGAGGGCTGGGTAACACCTAGCCACAGCACAGGCTGTGTTGAGAACTGGCAGGTACCTATTTACTGTATCCCAAACTTGGGGGAGGGGATACAAAATGCAATCAAGTGAATTTGGGACTTCTGCTTCTGACCCAGACGGAATAGGAGGGACCATATCTACCTTCTGTGATAGTTAAGATTGTGTGCCAACTTGGCTAGGCCATGCTTCTCGGTGGTTTGGCAGTTATGATGTAGTTTGGCAGTTGTACAATGATGTGGGAAACTCTGGTGGCATAGTGGTTAAGAGTTCAGCTGCTAACCAAAAGGTCAGCAGTTTGGATCCACCAGGCACTCCTTGGAAACCCTATGGGGCAGTTCTATCTTACAAGAGATTAAAGGAGAGAGAAGAGAGCAAAGAGAGCAAAACCTCATGCCACCAAGAAAGAAGCACAAGGAGAGGAATGCATCCTTTGGACCTGGGGTCCCTGGGCTCAGAAACTCCTAGACTAGGACAAGATTGATACGAGGACCTTCCCGTACAACTGACAGAGAGAGAAAGCCTTCCACGGGAGCTGGTGCCCTGAGTTCAGACTTCTAGTCTGCTAGACTGTGAAGGAACAAATTTCGGTATATTAAAGCCATCCACTTGTGATATTTCTGTTATAGCAGAACGAGATAACTAAGACAGTTATACTATTTGCATTGTGTCACCGTTCTCGCTATCTCTGCTCACATTGTTTACCATCACTGAATCAGACTCTTTCTCCCCTAAATGTCTCCTCTGTGTTTCAGAGTTACTATTGTCAGTTTGATCTCATATAGATAATTCTTTAAGATCCCACTGCTCAAGGTGGACATTCTTTGCTAGTTGACCTAAACTGTGGTTTGGTTCAAAGATCACTTCACGGGATACTTTTGTTTCAAGATTATCTCAGGGCAATAGATTCAGCAGTTCCCCAGTCACAACCGGGCCAGTAAGTCTGGTTTCCATAAGAATTTGGAATTTTCTTCCTCATTCTTCCTTCTTTTGATCAGGAGCCATCTATTGGGTTCAGAAATGATAGCATGGCACTATCCCATTCTTCTGGTTTCACGGTAAAGTGATATTAAGTAGTTCATAGAAGCAGTTAGACCTGCAGTCCCTAAGTGGGAATTTTTAACAATTGATTGAACAAACATATGCTAGGTCCCCTTTCTAAGTGCTTTAAATGTTAACTCATTTGAGGCTCATAAGAACCCTATGAAGTAGGTGCTGATATTGTTCCCATTTTATAGCAGGGGAAACTGAGGCACAGCGAGGTTAAGCAAGTGGCCCAAAATCACACATCCAGCAGGTGGTAGGAATCCAAATGCCTCCTTCCCCCTCCCAGCTGTCCACCCCAGAGCCGTGGCCCTTCAGCACCAGGCGGGAGGCCGCCACATGAGGGGCCGGAAATATGGTTTGTGCTTCATCCTCCCCAACTAGGAGGTTAGCTCCAGAATAGGGAAACTGTCTGGCCCACAGCAGGCATTCAATGAACAATTCAAACCACCGACCTCCACCGACCTTCGGTTAGCAGCGGAGCACTTAACTACTGCACTAACAGGGATCTTTAGAGCTTCCTCCTCTGCCATTTTGCATGAAGTCATGCCCAGGGGCAAATTTCTGGCATCATCTTCGTGCACTTCTCTTTCCCTCAATCCCCACATTCATTAGAAAATCGTGTTAGCTTGATCTTCAAATTATATCCAAAAATATACCCTACTACCAACTTTGCCTCTCTGGTTCAAGTCACCTCCATTTTGGGCCTGTAGCCCCTCCCAGTCTCTGTGACTGCCACTGTCCCACTCTGGCCTATTCTTAGCAGAGCAGCTGTGGGGATCCTATCAAAATGAAAGTCCGATCACACTTCCTCAAAGGCTACCGGATTGTTGCGTTGGCCATCAAGGCCCCTCACGGTTTGCATCATCCTCCAAGCCGCCCCACCATCCTCTGCCTCCCTGCTTCAAACGGTGGCCTGCTTATTATTTACACAGCACGCCAGGCTGCTTCTCCTCAGAACCACTGTGCTCACCGTTCCTCTTTCCTCTCTTCTCGCGACCCTTTGTTCTTAGGCACACAGAACCTTCTTCTTCTCCTCCCTCAGTCCTGTGCTATTGAATGTGGAACCCCCCCCCCCCAGTACATTTCCCAGGTCTGCAGACTAGAAGTTTGAAATCAAGGTGTTGACAGGGCCATGCTCTCTCTGAAGGTTCTAGGGGAGGATCCTTCCTGGCTTCTTCCAGTTTCTGGTGGTTCCCGGCAATCCTTGGCATTTCTTGGCTTGTAGATGCATCACTCCAATCCCTCCCTCCATCTTCACAAGTCTGTCTTCCCTCTGTTCCTGTCTGTGTGTCTTCTCTTCCTGTATGGACACCAGTAATATTGGATTAGGACCCACCCTACTCAGGTATGACCTATCCTAACTAATTACATCTGCAGACTCTATTTCAAATAAGGTCATATTCACAGGTACCAAGTTAGGACTATGAGCATATCTTTTTGAGGGACACAATTCAGCCCATAAAGGAACTTCACCTCTGTGGTTTTCTTCCCCTGAAACCCATAACCTCAGTATAATCATGATGAAAAACATCAGACAAATCCCAGCAGAGGGGCATCCTACAATATCCCCGACCAGTACTTCTCTACACTGTTGAGGCCATCAAAAACAAGGAACAAAAAAGGTGAACGTCATTAATGTCACTGTAAAAAAAATGTACACATAAAAAAAGTTGATCAAAGAACGTAATCAGTGTCACTGTTGTTGTAGTTGTTGTTAGGTGCCCTTGAATCGATTCTGACTCATAGCAACCCCAGGTACAACAGAATGAAACACTTCTGGTCCTGCAAATCTTTTCTTGTATTTTCACACACACACAAAAAAAGTCGAAACGGCAAATGTTCAGTAATATATAATTTTATCACAATAAAAGAAAAGAAGAATGGAAGGAAAAACCCTAAAACTACAAGGACCATTTTGGAAAATTATCACAGTCAAGAGGAACTTAAGGGGAATGTCGTTGTTGGGTGCCATCCAGTAGATTCCTAATCATAACAACCCTATAGGGCAGAGTAGAATGGTCCATATGGTTTCCAAAGAGCGGCTGGTGGATTTGAACTGCCCACTTTTCTGTTAGCAGCCAAGCTTTTGACCACTGAGCCACAGGGTGGGTTGAAACTACCAACTTTTTGGTTAGCAGCCCAACAATTAACCATTGTGCCATCAGGGCTCCTTCTTAGTTACCTAGTGCTGCTATAATAGAAATACCACAAGAGGGTGGCTTTATCCAATATAAACTTATTTGCTAGTAGTTTAAGAGGCCAAAAGTTTGAATTCAGGGCACCGGCTCTAGGAGAAGGCTCTCTCTCTCTGTGCACTCTGGAAGAAGGTCTTTGTTTTTTTTTCAGCTTCTGTTTCTGGGTTCTTTGGTGATCTCCATGTGGCATCTGTCTTCCCCATCTGTGCTTCTTGCTTCTCTGCCTAATCCACTCTTTTTACACCTCAGAAGTGATTAGGTTTAAGACACAACCTACGCTGATATGGCCTCATTAACATAACAAAGAAAGAGCTGTTCCCAAATGAGATTACATCCACAGGTATAACCAAAACCAAGCCCATTGCTGCCCAGTCAATTTTGACTCCTACTGACCCTATAAGATAGAGTGGAACTGCCCCATAGGGTTTCCAAGGCTGTAACTCTTTACAGAAGACGACCACATCTTTCTCCTTGGCTGGTGGGTTCCAACTGCTGATCTTTCGGTTAGCAGCCTAGCACTTTAACCACCGGGCCACCAGGGCTCCATCCACAGTTACAGAGGTTAGGGTTTACAACACATATTTTTGCAGGGCACAAGATTCAATCCATAACAAGGCCTGATATAGAGTAGGAGCTTGATAAATACCAAATGAATGAATGAACAAGAAAGACCAGGAACCTCTTCCAGAGCCCTCTAGACAACGCTTGAGGGGCTCTCATGCCTGGCATTTCCCGTGGGCTCTGCACACGTGGCCCCATAGGTCCTACTTGCCTGCCTGGGGATAGGCCCAGGAGCCCCAAACCCAGGTCTAGGTGACCCCAGGTTCTAGTTTCTGGGCATCACTTTCTCCCATTCCCTCAGGCTGGTCCATGTGCAGGAAAGAGTCAACTCAACAGACTTGAGGTGTTCAAATCCTGCACTTTACAAAGAAAGGACTAGCCCTTGTCTGGCTGCTGGGAGCTAACCTTGAAACCCCTGGAATATCCTGCTTAAGAAAACCAGCTGCCATCAAGTCAGCTTCTATTCATGGCAACACCATGTGTGTCAGAGTAGAACTGTGCTCCATAGGTTTTTTTTTTTTAATTTTGTTGTTGAGAATATACACAGCATAACGTAAACTGATTCAACTTCTCTACATGTACAATTCGGTGACATTGATTACATTCTTTGACTACTCTAACCATTCTCACCCTCCTTTTCTGAGTTGTTCCTCCCCTTTAAAGTAAACTCACTACCCCCTAAGGTTCCTGCTACTTTTTCAAATTGCTGTTGTCACTTTGATCCCATACAGATAGTTCTTAGAACAGCAAATCAGGGTCTAGCTATTATGGGTCCATGGTGCCGTGTTTGCTCCTGTTTTGCTCTCGATCCAGTATTATGTGTAATAAAGCCTGGTGCCTCCTCTAACAGTGTTAACAACAAACAAACAAACAGAAAACCATCCACGTGCCTGTCCGTGTCCCCCCACCAGACTAGGCTACCTGAGGGCAGGGGCAGCATCTGTGCCTCCAGTATCTTTTGGCAAAAGTCCTGGCTCAGTCAACACTCAGTGTTTGGCGGATGCTTATGTGAGGAGTTGTCTGAATGTTTTGACTAGGAGTCTCGAGGAAAGCAAAGATCTCTTGGTCTCTGTCTTAGCTATACAGTACTGCTGTAACAGAATTACCACAATTGGGTGGCCTTAACAAATAGAAATTTATTTTCTCACCATTTAGGAAACTAGAAGTCAGAATTCAAGGCAACTGCTCTAGGGGAAGGCTCTCTCTCTGTTGTCTCTGAGGGAAAATCCTTGTCTCATTTTCTGTAGATCTGGATGGAGTTCCTCAGTTCCTTGGCGATCTCCACGTGGCATTTCTCTTTTCCCCATGTGTGCTGTCTTATCTCTGTGTCTAATCTGCTCTTGTTATATCTCAGAAGTCACTAGGTTTAAGACACACTCAACATGGATATGGACTCATTAACATAACAAACAAAACCCTATTCATAGATGGGATTGCATCCACAGGTCCAGAGGTCAGGAATCCAACACATATTTTGGGGGACACAATTTAAACCATAACACCTGGCAATGACTGGTACCTTACAAACGTTTGTCTAAGTGTTCAGAATGAGGGACAGGGCCTGGCAGATTGGGCACTGAGGACTCGTTGAAAGAGTGAGTGCAAGAATGGAAGAGAGGACGAGAGAGTGGGCAAAGGGAGGGTGGGGAGAGAGAACAGGAGTAACTGAGACAATGAGAGCATGAGTGGTGGTAGATGCCGTCCAGTCGATTCTGATTCATAGCGACCCCATGTGACAGAATAGAACTGCCCCACAGGGTTTCCTAGGCTGTAATCTTTATGGGAGCATATCCCCAGGTCTTTCTCCAGAGGAGCTGCTGGTGGGTTCAAACCTTTCTGTTAGCAGCTGAGAGCTTAACCGTTTCGCCATCAGGGTGAATGGAAAATGAAGGGCAGGATGAGACAGCCCTTGTGTTTAGATGGTTGAGGGTGTGAGTGCATGGCTGAGAGGCAGACAAACAGACAGAGTCAGAAGGGTGTAGACATGTCAGTGTGTGGAGTGTATGACTGAGCCACCTCCCCTCTCTCCCCAGGGCCCTCGAGCCACGGCAACTTCCAGACCCTGGGCTCCTGCATGCTCAAGTGACTCTATGGTGCCTGCTGTTGACAAACTGCCTCCCCAACACAAACATCATGAAGCTGAGGGAGAGATAAGTCTGGGGGCCGGCTGGTGGGGTGGAAGCTCATAACTGGACAGGAAGGAGAGGGAGGTGGCCCTCGGACGTGCACTCTGGCATCCAGTCCAGTGGACGAGGCTGTGGGCCCCGGAGCTGCACAGTCTGGGCTCAGGTTCCAGCCCAGAAGGTCCTTGATCCCAGCAGGGCGATGTCCTCCTCCATGACAGGGGATCCTGTCAGCACCCACCTCCTGAGGATGTGGGAGGATCTGGGGAGGAAGGCACACCGGGCACTTAGCACAGAGTCTGCCCAGAGGAAGTGTGCAGAGCGCTCAGGACGCGGGGACTCAGGTGCGAGGACTACAGTAGGTCAGGCTGGGCTCTGCCTCAGCCAGTGCCACCAAGTAATCAGTGTCCACGCTTCAAATGGGGTCCATGCTGTCTCAATCTGGGTTCTTCATGTAGTTATCTGGTGCTGCTGTAACAGAAATACCATAAGTGAGTGGTTTTAACAAACAGAAATTTATTTTCTCACAGTTTAGGAGGCTAGAAGTCTGAATTCACGGCCCTGGGTCTAGGGGTAGTCTTTCCCTCTCTGTCGACTTTGGAGGAAGGTTCTTGTCTCTTTTGAGCTTCTGTTCCTGGGCAATCTTCATGTGCCTCGACATCTGTCTTCCTCTGTCTCCGCTACTCCCTTGCTTGTTTAATTTCTTATAACTCAAAAGACACACCCTACACTAATCCTGTCTGATTAACATAACAAAGGCAACCCATTCCCAAATGGGATTATATCCATAGCCACAGAGGTTAGGATTTACAACCCATATTTTGGGAGGATACAGTTCAATCCATAACAGTTCTCTAAAAAAAAAAAAAGCCCACTGCCACTGAGTCGATTCCAACTCATAGCCACCCTATAGGACATAGTAGAATTGCCCCATAGGTTTCCAAGGAGTGGCTGGTGAATTTGAACTGCCCACCTTTTGGTTAGCAGCCATAGCTCTTAATCAATGTGCCACTGGGGCTCCTTATTATCAGTTATTTTCATTATTATTGCCTTTATAAATCCGATCTTTAATATAAAATCATAAAAATTCACTCCGACGATGAAGAGGTGGACGACGTTGGCATTTTGTCAATTGTGGTAATAATTCAGTTGTGGGAGGTCCTGGATCAACTGGATTATCCCTGGGAATGGGGATGGCATTTCTAGTCAGAAAACTAGTGAAAGTTGTCTGTATGGTCTTTTTCTTTTTTTCTTCATATATATCAAGGTAACTTCTCACTGATTCCTAAATCTGCCGCTCGACTTTAGTAAAGCAATCAGTGTTTGGCTCTGTGTTTTCAAGCAACTGAAGCTCTTATTTAGTTTAGAAAACTAAATCTATACGGTAGGGTTTTGAACAGTAAATCACAATATTGAACATCTGCACATGAATATCTGAGAATGATAACATCAATAAATTATGAGCTGCAACATTGTAGGTAGTACATCTAAGGATAAGATGTACAAAAAGAACAGATGGTCATAAGGGCAGTCCATCATAATTCGAATACTTCTTAAGCCGGGGACTACCTGTACAGTAAAACCTGAGAAAGAGGGAACTGAGTAAGGCGGCTACCTGTCAGGCACCACCAGGGCTCTTGCATATAACTCTCACATGCACATACCCATCACCGTCGAGTCAATTCAGACTCATAGCGACCCTATAGGACAGAGTAGAACTGCCCCATAGGGTTCCAAGGCTGTAATCTTTACAGAAGCAGATTGCCACACCTTTCTCCCGTGGAGCAGCTTGTGGGTTCCAACAGCTGACCTTTTGGTTAGCAGCCTAGCGCTTAACCACTGTGACTCTAGGGCTCCTGCCAGTTCTGTTTAAACAGTCAGCACTGTGGACAGAGAGTACCTGGACAGAAAGGGAAGCTCTGCAGGTCTGAGGTGGGGATGCAACATTCAGGGTAGACTTGGAGAATGAGAGTTGCCCCAGACTCAGCCAGGAGGGGCTGTTAAGAAGGCAGTTGACTTTCCACATCTGGAGGACAGGAGAGAAGTCAGGGCTGGAGGCTCAGCTCTTGGGGTGCCTTGAATTGTCAGCCAACACCTTGGGAGAGGATGAGATTGTCCAGGGAGACAGTGTGGGGTGGGAAGAGGTGAACTCTCCAGTGAACAGTGTTGAACCCACCATACTCCTCAGTTCTCAACGTGCTATGTCACTGGGTCATTTCATCCTGAGACTGCTGTGTCTCTCTCGTTTTACCTTGCCCTCTTTATCTCCAGCCTTCTCAAGCACAGGCACTCACTCAGACATATTTAATATTACTTCTACTGATAGGTTTGCTTAGATGACTTTGTGTCCTTAAAATTACATAGATAAATGGATAAAAAAAACTTTGGTGCATCCATACAATGGAATACCATTGTAGTTGTGTGTCGTCAAGTTTATTCTGACTCATGGTGACCCTGTAGGACAGAGAAGAACTGCTCATAGGGTTTTCTAGGCTTTAATATTTACAGGAGCAGTCTGCCACATCTTTCTCCCTCAGAGTGGCTGGTGGGTTCAAACCACCAACCTTCTGCTTAGTAGCCAACAGCTGAACCACTGAGCAACCAAGGCTCCTTGGAGATGGTTGAGGATGATATTTTCCTTCCAGACCCACTAGCTCAGCCTGTTGAGTGACTCAAGGCAGTAACACCACCAGGAAGACCAGGTGGCAGTGTTGCTACATGAACATTTTCTGCCCCCACCCACTCCACACCCCCACACCCCACCCTGCAACGTGCCTTCCTCCTCTGGGATTTTTTACTGGTGCATATGGCCTTTTCCCACTCACCCAACAAGTATTTATTTTCTGTCCATTCCGGTTCATGATAGAACCTCAGGTTTTACTGCACAGATAGTGCCCAACTTAAGAAATTTTAATGTTATCTAAACTTTCGGGTTGCTATTGTCCATTTGATCCCATGTAGATACTTCTTTAAAAGAGCACAATGCTTACATATGCTTATATATTTTATTTTATTTTTTGTCATTGTTGTTGAGAATATGCACAGCAGAACATACACAAATGGAACAATTTCTACATGTACAATGCAGTGACATTGATTACATTTTTTCAAATTGTGCAACCATTCTTACTCTTCATTTCTGACTTTTTCCCCACCCATTAACATAAACTCACTGCCCCGAGTTTCCCATCTAATCTTTCGAGTTGTCGATATTTTGTCCCCTTTGAGCACCCCTCCCAGTCTCTGGGCTGGCTGCACTGCCCAGGTCTTTCTCTTGGTGGGGGGTGTCTTGACCACAGAGACCCTGAAGGAGTACTGAGGGTGATGACGGCCCTCAAATACGATGAGAAGCCGCCCTACACCGCGCTGAGGAACAATCTGGAAACTGCTGCAGGATCTGAGGGGGTCGGCCTACAGCCCTGTGGACCTGCACATGGTCCAATAAGTGGTGTCCAGGTGGGAAGAGACCATGAGTTCGAACCCCACTCACTCCCTCCCCTCTTCCTCAGCCCTGACCAACACTCCATCCTGAGTCACCCCCAAAGACTTACTTCACAGATACTGTTCTTTTTTTTTAATTGTTGTAAAAATATAGATAGCACAGCATTTGCCATCTCAACATTTTTCAAGGATACCATTTAGTGAGACAAATTACATCAGTCATGTTATGCAACCATCACCAATAATATCCATTGCCAAATTTTCCATCCCCATAAACAAAAACTCAGTGCTACCTAAACAATGACTCCCCCTTTTCTGCATCCCTCCCACCACTTGCAACCACTATTAAACTGATCTCTATGCATCCGCCTACTCTAGGTATTTAATATTAGTGAGATCATATAATAGTTGTCTTTTTGTGATTGGCTTGTTTCCCTCAGCATCATGTTTTCAAGGTTCATCCATGTAGTGGCATGCATCAGAACGTCATTTCTCTTTATGGTAGAGTAGTTTACCGTTGCATGTATAGGCCACATTTTGTTCATCCATTCATCTGTAGACGGACACTTAGGTTGTTTCCACCTTGGCTCTTGTGAATAGTGCTGCAATGAATATTAGTGTATATACAGATACTACTGGATGTTTACAGCTGGGGTCAACTCCACCGTTGGACTCTAGATTATTCACAGAGCTCTGGAGCTTTCCAAGCCCCGGTAATTACAAGTAGCAGAAAACTTGACTCAAGTTGGTTGAAGAGAAAGCAGAATTGATTGGTCCTTGTCGCTAACAGACTCCAAGGGGGGAACTTCAGGCTTGACTGGCTTCAGGGCCTTCAAAATAGCATGAAGATAATGTCTGTTACAACACACAATATAGAGGAAGTCAGCACAACTTGACCAAGACAAAGCCATAAAAGCTTCCTAGATACATCCAAACACCTTGAGGGACGAAGTTGCTGGGGTTGATGGCTAGGGACCATGGTCTTGGTGGATATCTAGGTCAAATGGCATAACATAGTTCATAAAGAATATGTTCTACATCTTACTTGGGTGAGTAGATTCTGGGGTCTTAAAAGCTTGCGGGTAACCATCTAAATACATCTGTAATGGGCTGAATTGTGTCCCCAAAAAATATGTGTCAACTTGTGTAGGTCATGATTTCCAGTATTGTGTGATTGGTCAGCATTTTGTTATCTAAATCCTACCTCTATGACGTTAATGGAAACCCTGGTGGCATAGTGGTTAAGAGCTACAGCTGCTAACCAAAACGTCAGCCGTTCGAATCCACCAAGCTCTCCTTGGAAACCCTATGGGGCAGTGCTACTCTGCCCTGTAGGGTCGCTATGAGTTGGAATCAAGTGGATGGCAATGGGCATGGTTTGGGGTTTATGATGTTAGTGAGGCAGGATTAGAGGCAGTTATGTTAATGTGGCAGGACTCAATCTACAAGATTAGGTTGTGTCTTAAATCAATCTCCTTTGAGATATGAAAGAGAAAAGTGAACAGAGAGACAAGGGCACCTCATACCACCAAGAAACAAGAGTCTGGAGAATAGCATGTCATTTGGACCAAGGATCCCTGCATTTAGAAGCTCCTCAACCGGGGTAGATTGATGACAAGGACCTTCCCCCAGCGTTGACAGAAAGAGCTTCTCCTGGAGCTGGCACCCTGAATTCAGACTTCTAGCCTCCTAGACTGTGAGAGAAAAATTTCTCTTTGTTAAAGCCACCCACTTGTGGTATTTCTTTTATAGCAGCACTAGATAGCTAAGACAACATCTATTGGTTCCATCACATTTGGAACAAGGAGAATAAACAAAATTAAAGATACAAGGAAAATATTAGTCCAAAGGACTAATGGATCACATGAATCACAGCCTCCACCAGCCTGAGCCCAGAAGAAACTAGATGGTGCCCAGCTACCACCACCGACTGCTCTGACAGGGATCACAATAGAGGGTTCCAGATAGAGCAGGAGAAAAATGTAAAACAAAATTCAAATTCTCAAAAAAAGACAAGACTTACTGGTCTGACAGAGATCGGCGGAACCCCCAAGTCAATAGCTCCCGGACATCCTGCTAACTCAGAACTGAAGCCACTCCCAAAGTCCACCTTTCAGCCAAAGATTAGACAGGCCTATAAAACAAACAATAACACACATGAGGAACATGCTTCTTAGTTCAATCAAGTATACGAGACCAAATGGGGAACACCTGCCCAAAAGTAAAGACGAGAAGGCAGGAAGGGACAGGAAAACTGGACAAATGGACATGGAGAACTGAAGGTGGAAAGGGAAAGGTGGAGAGTGCTGACACATTGCAAGGATTGCAACCAATGTCACAAAACCATTTGTGTATAAATTTTTGAATGAGAAAATAATTTCTGCTATAACTTTCACCTAAAACACAATAAAATTTTTTTAAAAAGTTATTTTCTGTAGACACCTCTGTCCACTTAGTTGTTAAGCCAGATGTTCAACACCCATCACTATCGGGTGCAGGAGTCCATCTTTCTGTCAGTGCTGACCTCTGTCGCATTTTCCTAGGACTGCTGTAACAGAAATACCACAAGACAGTGGCTTTAAAGAACAGAATTTATTTTCGCACAGTTCTGGAGACTAGCAGTCAAAATTCAAGATATCAGCAGGTCTGTGCTATTTCTCTGCTGGCTCTAGAGAAAGTCCTCCCTGGTACCATTCAGCTTCTGTAGCCCCGGGCATTTCTTGGCGTTCCTTAGCTTGTAGACAGATCCTCACATGCTGTCTTCCCTTGTGCATGTCTCTTTGTGTCTACCCTCCCCTTTATAAGACACCACTGAGAAGGGATTAGGTTTAGGACCCATCCTACTCCAGTTTGACTTCATAAACTTTAACAAAATAAAAGCCCCATTTCCAAACAGGGTCACGTTCACAGGTGCTAGTGTTAGGACTTCCACAAATCTTTTTGGGAGTGCAGTAACACCTGTTTATACTGCCTCTCTATCTGCCCAGGACAATGAAAATCTAAAATCTCAAAATGTAACAGCCCCTTCCGGGATCTTTATATCTTCACATATATTCAGCTTCCAGGGTCCATATTCGCAGTGGCAAGTTTGGTTAGGATGGAATGATCACCACCAAGTAGTTGAAGACACGCTGTCTTAGGAGCTTGGCAGTCTCTCAGTAACCTCAACAATTGTGCATTTGATTCATGGCAGCTCTGTGCCTTGGACTTGTGGGTGACCTGGCCTCCAACTCACCTTACTCTGCAGCCAGCCATGCTGTCCTACCCCCCCACCCCACTCCCATCTACTATGTACCAGTCACCTTGCCCCTCCCCATCCACTCTCACTAGCCATCTCGCCCCTCCCCCATCCACTCTCACTAGGCACCCTGCCCCTCCTGTCCACTCTGCACTGGCCACGCCATCCTCCTCTTGGATTCTAAACTAGGCCAAGCTCAATCCCACCTTGGAAGCTTGGCATATGCAGTTCCCGCTGTCTGAAATGCCTTTCCCCTTTTGTTTTGGCTTGGCAGTGCTTTCTCACACTTGGCTCTCGGACCCTGAGGTAGTCTCTGTTCACCCCAGTGAAGTGCCTCTCCACCTCCTGCCCACCTACTCTCTCACCACATCTCCCTGTGTTGAATTTTCAGCATCTCCACCAAATCAGAAACTTCAAGATGGCTTCTTGTCCGTCTTGTTCATGACGGTGTCCTCAGTACCTAGAAAGGGCCTGCCATACAGCAGGGGCTTCACGGGTGTTCCTTGAATGACTAAGACACCAATAGCCATTTTTATTGTCTTCCAGAACTTCCCAGAACCTGCAGTTTGACATGGACAACAGAAGAAATGTGACTCATGGACTGCTGTTTAATCACAGATGAGCTTCTAGAGAGAATCTTCAACATGCAGTCCTGCTCCATCTTTAGGTGGTGCTCTGCATCCTGATTAGTGTCAGGGAGCCCACAGATACGCCCCAGACAATGTGACTCTCCTCCTTTTGACTGCCCTGTCCTGTCAGCCCTCATCTCCAACCAGCTGCTGGGGGTGTGGATGGAAGAGACTCCTGACCCACTGACGGAGGTGGGGCTGGCCCCTCAGTGGGGACGTTGCCTACCGTTTCCATCACTGTGCTTTGACAATAAATCCTTTGATTTGAACTAGGGGAGTCTAGCACCTGCCAAACAAGTTCATCTGGGAAGATTTTAGCTCTCAGTTGTTTCCATCCATCCACCCAGCCTTTCTTCATTCATCCGTCTACCCATTCATTCCCTTCAACCTTTCATGCAGCTATTCACTCTTTCATTCATCTATCTAATTTTTCATGAAAACCTCCCTCCGTCCATTCTTCCACTTAACTGTCCATCTAGCCATTCATTTTCCCATCCATCCATCCACACTTTCATACAACCATTCACTCTTTCATTCATCTATCCAAATTTTCATGCAGACATCCCCCCATCCATTCTTCTATTTATCATCCGTCCATTTGTCCATATATCCATCCATTCCATCCACTTTTCCATCCATCCATCTATCCTGTATTTCCTCCATTCATTCATCTACCTGTTCATCTCTTCACCCTTTTATCAAACTATTCACTCTTTCTTTCATCTATACAAACTTTCATCCAGACATTTATCCATTCATTTTTCCACTTATCCATCCATCCACTCTTCCACTCGCCCTTTTGTCCATCTATCCATCCTTCTATTCACTCACAGTTTCATCCATGTATTCATTTATCCACTCATTCTTCCATCCATTTGCCTTTCCTCTTCCATACATCATCTTCCTTTTAATTAGCTGGTATGTATTGAGTATGTGTTATGGGAGGGGCATTGTGCTATATGAGAGACACTGAGTGAACAAGACACAGCTAAATGACTTAGTGAGGGTTCTCTACAGAAACAGAACCAGTTAGATAGAGACATAGATACAGATATAGAAATACACATACATAGAGAGAGATTGATGTACTTGAAGAGATTGGCTCAAACTATTGTGGGAGACTGGCAAGTTCAAATCCATAGGTCAGGCAAAGTCTGGAGACCTCTGCAGGCTTGCATCCCTAAATCCATAGGTCAAGAGAAGGGAAGATTAAGAGTATTCTGGCAAAATGTCTATTTGTAGTCCACAGCATAGGGAAACTCCCTTTTTTTTTTTCTCTCTCTCTCTCTTAATGTCTTAAACTGATTGCTTGAGGCTTACTTTATAGAAGGTGATCTGCTTTACTTAAGGCTAGCTGATTTAATTGCATGTAACTACTCTATATTAGCAACTAGACAAGTGTTTTACCAAACAGCTGGGCATTATAGCCTAACCAAGTTGACACATAAAATTAATCATCACAGTCCACCCCTTGTCAACTTGGTACTCATACACATCTCCTTATACCATACGTAATCTCAAAATAAAGACAAGAGCAAAGTCATACTTCCACCTAACATGATACAACTCTCCTGCATACAACTGAAAAGCACTTACGCCGCTTCCAGAGTGGATGCCAAGTTAATACATATTATGTTTTATCATAAGTAATGGGTTAAGAGAGGGAATAAAACAGATATTTTACATGTATAAACTATATATAAAAATATATAAATACATATATTTATAATTACTGTGAGTATTGCTTCCTTGTGTTGTTATGAATATGTCTGCAACTGGCCCCATGGCTGTAGCTGGTATTTATAGCTACCTTCTTCCACTACCCATTCCATAATCCTTTTGCCCTCATCAAGCATCTCAGCAGGTAGTGGTTCTTTGAGAATGTACGGCACCTCTTCATGGGCTGCACTTTTTTCTTCACTTTTCTGAGTCTGCTGGGACTTGAGTCTAGTTATACATACAGAAGCAGACATAGGTGATGCGTGTGGGTTCTAAGGACAATAAGTAGTGCCTTTCAAGGCATCTGCCTCAAGGAAGGTCATTACAGTTTCCTCGGGCAAAGTTGGGTTAATCTCCTCAGATGGGGACAAAAAGGCTGATTCTACTGGCAAAGATGATGCAACAGAACTTAGGGGATCAATGTTTCCAACTTCATCGGTATCTGCCCATATGTCCCCATTCCAATTTTCATAATCCCATTTCTTCCCAGTCAATGATCTCACTTTAACCTCAGACATCTTACAAGGCTGGGAATTCAACTAATGTAATTCAGCCACTCATAGGTTAAGACTCTTGGTTTGGTTTTCAACAATCTCAGCACTGTGGTCACAGGATTAAGATTTTTTTCAGGACACACATAGCAACTTTCAGATCCTTTATGAGGCACTTAAACTAAGATGAGCCTCGAGCTCATCCTTTTCTTTCTCCACTTTGTCCATTGAAAGTAGGAGCATCTCACCCCAACAAGGCTAACATTAATCCAAAAAACACAAAATAATAAATGTTGGAGAGGTTGTGCACTTTGGAAATCGATTTGGTGCTTCCTTAAAAAGCTAGAAATAGAAGTACCATATGATCCAGCTATTCTGCTCCTTGGAATATATCCTAGAGAAATAAGAGCTGTCACACAAATAGATACATGTACACCCATGTTCATTGCAGCACTGTTCACAATAGCAAAAAGATGGAAACAACTTAGGTGCCCATCAACGGAAGAATGGATAAACATATTATGGTATAGCCACACAATGGAATACTACGCAACGATAAAGAACAGCGCTGAAGCCATGAAACATAACATGCAGGAAGCTGGAATGCTTTATGCTGAGTGAATTTAGTCAGTCACAGAAGGACAAATATTGTATAAGACCACTATTATAAGAATTCAAGAAAAGGTTTAAACATAGAAGAAAACATTCTTTGATGGTTACAAGGGTGGGAAGGGAGGGTGAGGGCTTATTTACCAACTAGATAGCAGATAAGAATTATCTTAGGTGAAAGGAAGGACAGCACACACTACAGGGGAAGTCAGCACAACTGGACTAAACCAAAGCTAAGAAGTTTCCTGAATACAATCAGATACTTTGAGGGACAGAGTAGCAGGGGTAGGGATCTGGGGACCATGATTTCAGGGGACATCTAGGTCAATTGGCATAACAAAGTTTATTAAGAAAATGTTCTGCATCTTAGTTTGGTGAGTGGCAACTGGGGTCTCAAAAGCTTGCAAGCGGCCATCTAAGATGCATCACTTGGTCCCAAACCACCTGGAGTAAAGGAGAATGAAGAACACCAAAGACACAAGGAAAGTAGTAGCCCAAGAGACAGAAAGGGCCACAGAAACCAGAGACTTCATCAGCCTGAGACCAGAAGAACTAGATGGTGCCCGGCTACCACCAATGTCCGCCCTAACAGGGAACACAACAGAGAGTCCTGGATGGAGCTGGAGAATGGTAGGGTGCAGAACTCAAATTATAGTAAGAAGACCAGACTTAATGTCTGACTGAGACTGGAGGAATCCTGGAAAGCATGGCCCCTGGATTCTCTATCAGCCCAGAACTAAAACAATCTCCGAGGCCAACTCTTCAGACAGGGATTAGACTGGACTGTGGGAGATAAAGTGATACTCGTGAGGAGTGTGCCTCTTAGCCCAAGTAGATACAAGAGACTAAATGGGCAGCTTCTGTCCAGAGGTGATATGAGAAGGCAGAGAGGGTTAGGAGCTGGTTGAATCGACATGGAGAAGCAGGCATGGAAAGGAGAAGTCTGCTGAAACAGTATGGGGAGAGCAATTAGAGTCACATAACAATGTATGCATAAATTTTTGTATGAAAAGAATTTTTTTTAAATGTTGGAGAGGTTGTGAAGAGACTGGAACACTTATACACTGTTGGTGGGAATGTAAAATGGTATAACCACTTTGGAAATCGATTTGGTGCTTCCTTAAAAAGCTAGAAATAAAAGTACCATGCGATCCAGCAATCCCGCTCCTTGGAATATATCCTAGAGAAATAAGAGCCATCACACAAATAGATATATGCACACCAATGTTCACTGAAGCACTGTTCACAATAGCAAAAAGATGGAAACAACTTAGGTGCCCATCAACGGACGAATGGATAAACAAATTATGGTATATCCACACAATGGAATACTATGCAATGATAAAGAACAACGTTGAAGCCATGAAGCATAACACGGAGGAAGCTGGAACTCTTTATGCTGAGTGAATTTAGTCAGTCACAGAAGGACAAATATTGTATAAGACTGCTATTGTGAGAACTCAAGAAAAAGTTTAATCACAGAAGAAAACATTCTTTGACGGTTACCAGGGTGGGGAGGGAGACGGGAATTTACTAACTAGATAGTAGACAAGAATTATCTTAGGTGAAGGGAAGGACAGCACACACTACAGGGGAAGTCAACACAACTGGGCTAAGCGAAAAGCTAAGAAGTTTTCTGAATACAACAAAACACTTCGAGAGGCAGAGTAGCAGAGGTGGGGGTCTGGGGACCATGGTTTCAGGGGACATCTAGGTCAATTGGCATAATAAAGTTTATTAAGAAAATGTTCTGGATCCTACTTTGGTGAGTGCCATCTGGGGTCTCAAAAGGTAGAGAGTGGCCATGTAAGATGCATCAATTAGTCCCAACCCACCTGGGGTAAAGGAGAATGAAGAATACCAAAGGCACAAGGAAAATATTAGCCCAAGAGACAGAAAGGGCCACATAAACCAGAGACTTCATCAGCCTGAGACCAGAAGAACTAGATGGTGCCTGGCTACCACCAATGACCTCCCTGACAGGGAACACAACAGAGAGTCCCTGATGGAGCAGGAGAAAGGTGGGGTGCAGAAAGACCAGACTTAATGGTCTGAGACTGGAGGAACCCCAAAAAGCATGGCCCCCGGAGTCTCTGTCAACCCAGAACTAAAACCTTTCCTGAGGCCAACTTTTCAAACAAAGATTAGACAGGACTATGGGACATAAAATGATACTCATGAAGAGTGTGCTTCTTAGCTCGAGTAAATACATGAGACAAAATGGGCAGCTCCTGTCTGGAGGCGACATGAGAAGGCAGAGAGGGTCAGGAGATAGTTGAATGGACATGGGAAATCCAGGGTGGAAAGGAGGAGTGTGCTGTCACAGTATAGAGAGAGCAATTAGGGTCACATAATAATGTGTGTATAAATTTTTGTATGAGAAACTAACTTGAATTGTAAATTTTCACTTAAAGTACAATAAAATTTTTTTTTAATTTTATGAATACAAAAAAAAAAAGCTAGAAATAGAAGTACCATACAATCCAGCAATCTCACTCCTTGGAATATATCCTAGAGAAATAAGAGCCATCACACGAATAGATATATGTACACCCATGTTCACTGCAGCACTGTTCACAATAGCAAAAAGATGGAAACAACCTAGGTGCCCATCAATAGACAAATGGATAAACCAATTATGGTATACCCACACAACAGAATACTACGCAACAATAAAGAATAATGATGAGTCCGTAAAACATCTCACAACATGGAGGAACATGGAAGGCATTATGCTGAGTGAATTAGTCAGTCACAGAAGGACAAATATTGTATAAGACTATTATTGTAAGAACTCAAGAAAAGGTTTAAACACAGAAGGAAACACTCTTTGATGGTTACAAGGGTGGAGAGGGAGGGAGAGGAGTATTCACTAACTAGATTGTTGACAAGAACTATGTTAGGTGAAGGGAAGGGCAGCATACACTACAGGGGAAGTCAGCACAACTGGACTAAACCAAAAGCTAAGAAGTTCCGGAATACAACCAAACACTTCGAGGGACAGAGTAGCAGAGGCAGGGGCCTGGGGACCATGGTTTGAGGGCACATCTAGGTCAACTGACATAACAAAGTTTATTAAGAAAATGTTCTGCATCCCAATTTGGTGAGTGGCGTCTAGGGTCTTAAAAGCTAGCAAGGGGCCATGTAAGATGCATCAATTGGTCCTAACCCACCTGGAGTAAAGGAGAATGAAGAACACCAAAGGCACAAGGAAAATATTAGTCCAAGAGACAGAAATGGCCACATAAGAGACTCCATCAGCTTAAGACCAGAAGAACTACATGGTGCCCAGCTACCACCAATGACCGCCCTGACAGGGAACACAACAGAAAGTCTCTGATGGAGCAGGAGAAAAGTAGGGTACAGAATTCGAATTCTAGTAAAAAGACCAGACTTAATGGTTTGACTGAGACTGGAGGGACCCCGGAAGACGTGGCCCCCAGACTCTCTGTTAGCTCAAAACTAAAACCATTCCCGAGGCCAACTCTTCAGGCAAAGATTAAACTGGACTATAGGACATAAAATGATACTCGTGAAGAACGTGCTTCTTAGCTCAAGTAGATACATGAGACGAAATGGGCAGCTCCTGTCGAGAGGCAAGATGAGAAGGCATAGAGGGCCAGAAGCTGGTTGAATGGACATGGGGAATCAGGGGTGGAAAGGCGGAGTGTGCTGTCACAATATAGGGAGAGCAACTAGGGTCACGTAACAATGTGTGTATAAATTTTTGTATGAGAAACTAACTTAAGGGAGGTGGGGCTAACATGGTGGAGCAGTCAGATACTTCCATTGTTCCCTCTTACTACAAAGACCCGAAAAAACAAGTGAATTGATTATGTATGACAATCTAGGAGCCCTGAACATCAAAGGCAAAGTTGAGGAACTGGACCGAGTGGCAGGGGGAAGGAGAAATGGTTCGGAAGCAGCAAGGAGTTGCCAGACCTGACCCAGCGAGAGCCTGAGCCCTTGAAGCCTGATCAGCTCAGGTGTGAGCGGTGAGGCAGGTAAGCAGCGGCGCTCGGGAGGCGTTTTGCACATCGGGAGAGACCCAGTGGCAAGAGAGTCTACTTGGCCATCCAGAACAGGTGAGAAGCAGCCCTGGATCAGTGAAAGATAAGTACTTGTGTCTGGCCGACTGCGTGGATCAAAAACACGCCCTTAGGGAAAAAACCTCTCCCATTTACATCCCTTCTCCCCACTCTGCACTGGGTACCAGGACTGGCTTCAGCAATTGCCGAGTCCCCTGGGCCGGAAGTAGGACCAGTCACGTCTCCTGAGCCATTCTCCTGGCCTTGGAGAGTGAACAAATTAACAAACTGGAAAAACTAATCTGCCGGCTCCCCTAAGCCAGGAATTCTGGATAGGCACAGCTCCTTTGCCTAGGCACAGGCATAAGGGATCCACGGACTTTGAGTGTCTTTCCCCCTCCATAGACTTGTGTAGGCCCATTTCAACAGCATAGGCCGTCATTACCGCAGAACAACAGGGTATATACCTGAAGTCTAACTTCAACTGTTTCAGCTGTGAAGTGGCAAGTTTGTGACATTTGACACTGCTCAGCCCATTAAGCACAGTCTTCACCTACCCACATCAGGGGCCTGAGAACTGGTGGCTCCACCCACGCCACCTAGCCATCTGCAACAGGGGCCCAAGAATAAGAGGTGCCCCCAAGTCCTTACAGCCAACAGCACTGGGTGTTTATAGTCCAGCTGCAAAACCCACCCATCTACGTGCTCTAGGAAAGACAGACACACTTTCCTCCTGGACACCTGGGGGTGGCCATTGGCCCCATCTTGCTCAGCCTGTGTCCTCCTGCTGCAGCCAGCTGCCTGTGCCTACAGCAATCACCCATGCCTGTCTAGAACTGTAGGTGAGAGCGTACACCGCATCTTGGTGGCTGACTACCTGGACACCTGCGCTGAATCCATACAGGAAGAGTGGGGAGACTCCTAGGTTCACATACTTAGTGGCAGGTCTGACCACCTGGGGCAGGGCATTGGAGCTTTAGGGGTGCTGGTGACTGGGCTAGCTCACACGAGCAGCCTATTTGGTATATCCAGACGAAACAAGAAGCTAGGACACAGTAAGCAAACATACAATAAATAAATATAATAACTTATTTATGGCTTGGAGACAACAGTCAATATCAAGTCACATAAACAGGCAGTGTGGGGATATATGCCATTTAAACATGGCTGCACTATTGACAACTGCAGCCCCGACAGACCTCTATGCTGCACAGCATGTTGAGACTTGTCCCCAACATGTTGTGACTTGTCATGACTTGTTTTCCCAAACCTATTGTCCCTTTACTGATTGGCTTGTTTACCTGAATTTCTTCTCCCTTGCCCACACCCAAAGCCCATTGTTCTGTTATTTGCTTCACTGCTTGCTGTATTGACTATAAATAAACTCCTGGGACTGAAGCTGGGGTAGACTCCTCAGAGTGACCCACCTGGCCCCACTTCTCCATAAAAGTTGTGTTTGGTTACTGTCTCCACTGCCCCGACATTCGCCGCCGCTGGCTGTGACAGATGGTGCCCTGTGTGAGGGTGCTGTACACATCCTCGCACTCAACCTCTGAAGGTGGTAAGTACAGGATGCATCCATTTTGGGCTGCTCTTACAGCCCCGGGAGCGGCAGGTTTTTCCGTGGGCGGAGCTTTCCTGGACGTTCTCATCTCAGGCTGCTATAGCCCTGGGAGCGGCGGGACTTTCTCGTAAGCTCCCTCAAGGGATTTCAGGCTTTGGGCCAGGAGCTTTCCTATCATTCTTTTCTTCATTTTCCTATTTCTCCTCGCTATGGGGAATTCTCTTTCTCCTGAACAACATTAACACAAAAGCCAGTTGTTGGGATTGTTAAAGACCTCTAAGCTTAAGGTGTCATAAGAAGCCCTTACCCAACTTCTGCTTTTAATTGAGTCTGCCTGTCCTTGGTATCCCTTGCGGGGAAACCTTGGTGTAGAAGCATGGGAACGTATCGGTAACATCATTCGTGACATGAACATCCCAGCTTCAGTTCTTATTGCTTGGCATCACTGCCTCCTCGCTTTACAGCCCCTACAGGCAGCTCCTTCTGCTCCCTTCCCTAGTAAAGAAAATGTTTATGACCCTCCTCTTTCCACGCCTCCCAAGGCTGATTTCTTTCAACACGAGTCTTTTATGGAAAGATGTTTGCGGGACGGCCGTGAGAAAGAGGGGTTTTCTGCTTATGCTGTCATTTGGGGATCAGGACCGCCCCGTCATGATGGCCTTGACTTTCAAGTTTTTAAAGAACTCTGTAAAAGCATGATAGAGAATGGTTTACAGTGTTCCTTTACAAAAGGAATTGTAGGACAAAACTATGAGATGACCCCCTGGGATTGGAACGTTTTAATGCGAACAGTCTTAACCCCTGCTCAATTTAGCGTATAGAGTCAAGAATACAAGGAACATTGTAACCTTTATGCCATGGACAATCTTAACCATAATATCCCTGTTAGTCTTGACATGCTTCTGGGTGTTGGGAATCATTCCACTCCCCAGGCCCAGAGTCAGATGAATAGGCAAGCATTCAGTCAAGCCTCCAATGCTGCCACCAAAGCCTGTAGTAAAATCCCTGACTCCAGAACACCCACCGGCTCATTCGCCACTATTCGCTAAGTGGCAAACGAGACTTACATTGATTTTATCAGCCACCTCCAAACGGCCATTTGCCGACAGGTAGATAATCAACAAGCGGCTGAAGTTCTTTGTCTCCAGCTTGCTTATGAAAATTCTAATGCTGACTCTCGAGCTGTTTTAGCCCCCTTAAAGGCACAGAATCCTAATTTAGCTGAAATGATTAAAGCATGTCAAAATGTTAGCACAGAAACTCATAAGGCACAAGTATTAGTGGCAGCTCTCCGTCCATCCAGTTTTGGGTGTGTAAACCTGGACATTTTAAGAAGGACTGTCACAGTTTAAAAAACAAAAATGCCAACACTAAATTTCCAACCTGAACATGTCCCTGCTGTGGTAAAGGCGTTCATTGCGCTAAGCAGTGCAGATCTCAATTTAACAATCAAGGCAACCCTATGTTGGGAAACGGGAAGAGGGGCGAGAGCTCTCACCCCCCCAAAAATCCAGGGAGCCACCGAGTGTGGAGTGTGGAGACCACAGCATAGACTCCAAACAGCAACGTTTGCGAGTCAATGATTTAAAAGCAGCAACTGAAGGGAGTGCAGGACTAGATTTACCCTTGACAGAAGGTGTCATAATAGATGAGGCAGGACAAGTTTTTCTTATAGCAACACAGGTTTGGGGACCCCTGCTTCGAGGATATTTAGGACTCCTAATGGGTCGCTCTAGTATTACATCTCAAGGTCTAACTGTTCATCCTGGTGTAATAGATTCCGATTATGAAGGTCAAATTAAAATCATGGTTTCCAGTCTCTCTTATTGGAACATTACTCCCTCTGATAAGATAGCACAGCTAATTTTACTTCCCTTTGTAGTCTCCTCCACTCGCACTGCTCCAAGATGGGCTGGCGGTTTCGGCAGTACTGACGCTTTTTGGGTTACTAAGTTACAATCTTCCCTACCATATCTTACTGTTCAGATCAATGATCGCATGTTTAAAGGGCTCGTGGATTCTGGGGCATATGTAACTATCTTCTCCTCTGATTCCTGGCCCTCTTCTTGGCCCAAGAAGCAAACCACTGAAACCCTCACAGGAGTTGGAGGAGCACAGTGTCCTTTTCAAAGTACACTTCCCATTGTTTGCTATAGCCCTGATGGACAGCCCGCTTCTATCTGTCCCTTTATCCTTCCTTTACCTACTATATTATGGGGACAAGATTTACTCTCCCAGTGGAATGTTCAAATTGGCACCCCTCAGGATTTTTCATAGGGGCCACTGCTCAAACAGACCCTCTGCTAAAATTAACCTGGATACCTGGCCCTCCTGTTTGGGTTGAGCAGTGGCCCATGAAAGAAGAAAAATTAAAACACCTTAAAAAACTTGTCCAAGAACAGTTAGAGGTCGGACACTTCCGGCCTTCCTGCAGACCTTGGAATACACCTATTTTCTGTGTCCCCAAAAAATCAAAAGAATGGAGGCTCCTTCATGACTTACGGGCTGTTAATCAACGTCTTGTCCCTATGGGACCTCTCCAACCAGGAATTCCCAATCCGGCCTGTATTCCTCAAACATACAATATTATCATTATTGATCTTAAAGATTGCTTTTTTACCATCCCACTCCATCCCGATGATTGTGCTAAATTTGCCTTCTCAGTTCCTTCTATGAATAATTGTCATCCTTTGCAGCTTTATGAGTGGACTGTTCTCCCACAGGGCATGGTCAAGAGTCCAACTATCTGTCAATATTATGTTGATAAGGCTCTTAAGCCAGTCTGAAGGGCCTTTCCCTTATGTCTTATATATCATTATATGGACCACATTCTCCTAGCCCATCCCAAACCAGAACAACTTGATTCGCTTCTTGTCTCTGTTCAACACACATTACAAGGTTTTGTCTTACAGGTAGCCCCTGAAAAGGTTCAGTCTTTCACCCGGTGGCAGAATCTGGGATATTATCTTGACACCCATATCGTTCTCCCTAAAACACCGGAAATTATAATTCCCAAGGCTTTAACTCTAAATGACCTCCAAAAGATCCTTGGTCATATTAATTGGCTGCAACCTTCACCTGGCATAACAACCTCTCAACTAGCCCACTTATTTGAGACCCTTAAGGGTGACCCTGCTCTAACCTCTATGAGGACACTCTCTCCCCAGGCATGCCATGAATTAACACTTGTTAACCAAGCCATTAAAGAAAAATTTTTGACTCGTTTACAGATAAATCATCCTGTTTCCTTCTGCTATTAAATACTCCTCATAGTCTTACAGGTGTGCTCTGTCAATTTACTCCTGACTTCGGAGCACTTGAGTGGCTTTTTCTTTCTTATCGCCCTCTGCAACAGTTGTTTACATGCTTCTCTCAGTGCATTAACTTCTTAATGCAAGGACGCACCCGCACTCAACAGCTTTTGGGTTCTGACCCTCATTTTATATACTTTGGGGTAACGAAAACAGCTTTTGATCATGCTCTTCTTAATTCTGAAGAGCTCCAGATCGCTTTGGCTGATTTTACTGGGCAAGTAATTTATTCTTATCCCACTTCAAAGCCACTCTCTACCCTACAGCTTCTTCCTTTACAATTTTCTACTATGCTCTCTCCTTCACCTCTTGCTAACGCTCCTACCGCCTTTATAGACAGATCAGGAAAAAATGGAACAGGAGTGGTCACTTGGCAAACAGACGGTGCCTGGCAACATTTCATTACACAAAAGGCTTCCACTACACAGCGTGCTGAGCTGTTAGCAGCTGTTGCTGCCTTTGAAATTTTTAAATCAATGCCGTTCAATTTAATTGCTGATTCTGCTTACGTTGTTCACACTATTCAACATATTAGCGATGTAACTCTTCGACTTAGTCCAGATTATGAGTTATTTACTTTATTCAAAAGGCTTCAAACCTTGCTTAATAGCTGTAACTGCCCCTTTTTTGTGGTACATGTGCATTCCCATACACCCTTGCCAGGGCCTCTTTCTGATGGCAAGTCTCATGCTGATTTACTTGCTGGCTCTGCCTTTTCTAATGCATGAACTTCTCATAATTTCTTTCATCAAAATGCACTTGGACTTCAAAAACAATTTTCTATCTCCCTTATGGAAGCACAACATATTGTTCGCACCTGTCCTGACTGCCAATGCTTTTCTCCCACATCCTTTGCTGCTGGCGTCAACCCACATGGTCTAATAGCCAATCAATTGTGGCAAATGGATGTAACACACTATCCTCCCTTTGGGAAACTTAAATATCTCCATGTATCCATAGATACGTGTTCTGGGTTTCTTTATGCCACAGCCCTTTCTGGGGAACATTCTACTCATGCCTGTCATCATTTCACCCAAGCCATTGCGACTATGGGATGTCCCAAAGTTCTTAAAACTGATAATGGGCCTGCATATACTTCAGCTAAATTTCAACAGTTTTCTGCCACTTGGAATATTCTTCATTCCACTGGTATTCCTTATAACCCTCAAGGGCAAGCCATAATTGAACGTGCCCATCATACTCTCAAACAGCTCTTAAATAAACAAAAGGAAGGAGATGACGGGTCTAGAGTATGTGACCAGAATGAAAGACTTGCCAAAGCTCTCTTTACTTTTAACTTTTTATCAGTTGCCAAAGATGGTCGTATCGCTGCATAACAACATTTTACCCCCACTGACACCCGACCTCGCCCACAGGTCCTCTATAAAGATCCTCAAAAATCCCTCTGTCTGGCAAGGACCTGTAGAATTATTAACCTGGGGGCGAGGGTATGCGGCTGTTTTGTCTCCCACAGGTCCACTTTGGATTCCTGCCCGATTAGTAACACCATATCATGACCCAGCGACAGCCACCACCCTTCCGCTGGGAACCGCTGCCACTGCCCCTACTGCGGCTGCCAGAGCTGCCATCCGATCTGACTCCAGAGCCACAACTGACATCATCACCCCCTCCCACAGGAAAGGAGAATGAACAACAGAGCTCTGCAATACCGGTAACATGAGGAGGTCTGAAAGCCCTCTCCTCAAAAGCTGAACATATCCTCTCAACTACAGGTGCCCCATTTACACCTAAAAATCTATTTCTAACTATGGTCTCCTTTGTAACCTTCAACTCTCGACAGGTGTGTGTTCTCCTCCTCCTCCTTTCTCAGATACCAGCAACCTCTGCCCCAACCACCTATTGGGCTCATGTTCTTAGCCCCCCTGTCTTCCACCCAGTTACTTGGGAAGAACCAGAGCCCCCTCTTTCCTCTAATGATACTGTCATTACTGGGGGACAATATTTGGCCTATTCCAAACCACTTACTAACTCCGCTGAAGAGGGATGGTTTGAACTGTCTACAAATTGGACACTCTATGCTGACGCCCTTCCTTTGTGTTTCACTACCCAGCCATGCACTGCTTCTGCATGCGTGCCTATACTAGAACAATGGTATATGAATTACATTTACTACAATGGCACCTATAAGCAACCAGCCTATTCTAAGCAATTTTTTGTTAAAGCCATAGGTATTAACTGCACGTTCAGTGCCTATATTACTCACTCACCCCTTCCATCCCTGTATGTCAACACCCACAGCTATCTCTTACAGACCCTATCGATAATACTTGGGTTACTTGTCGAACTACTAACTTTTCTTCATACGCTCTCCCTTTCAACATTTCACTAGAAAATTTGGGCCCTCAAGGTTTAATTTTATTACCAAATTGCTCTGCTTGGCAGTGGGCAACCCCATACCATTACCTAGGACATTTTAAGTCCTGGAACCCTGGCCTAGCCGGACCCATTCTTCGCTTACGTTATTCAACTACTCATTTTTCCCCATTAAAAATCCTTTTTTGGTGATTAGGTCTCCCTTTTTATGAAAGAACTCTCCATTCAGGAACCTTTCTGAGGGGGACAAAGGATGCCAAGAACCCACTCCCCAAATTACAGTGGACCTTCCATGACCATAACGATTCTGTGCTTATATGCACGTCTCGACCATACATTTTTACTACAACTTCTAGTCCTCCGGATATCATTAAAATAAATGCCTCTTTTCAATTAACATTATCAGTGGCTCTACTTGGATTACTCCATGTCTGTCCAAGCAAAATGACTCCACTCTTAACATCAATTCTGTATTTGTTCTTTGACAAAAAAGCCACATTTGGCTGCCCGTTAACCTTACACGCCCTTGGCAAGATAGCTCCCCCCTCGCTCAGGTTGTTAAAGCATTACAGAAAATACGAACTAAAAGGTTTCTTGGAATTCTCATAGCTTCTATTATCTCAGCCACTGCTATTGCTGCTACGGCAGCTACCGCCGCCATAGCTCTCTCCCAATCTATTCAGACCGCCCAGCAGTTTAACACTTACATGCAAAATGTTACTTCTGAAATGTAAACTATGGCACATATTGATCAAGAGATCCTCAAGTGTCTGGGTGCTTTAGAAGCCTCAGTCCTTTGGCTTGGAGAATGACAAGGAGCCCTATGGGAACATTCTCAATTAACCTGTGATGCTGAATACACTCGCTTCTGTGTTACAGCCCTTCCATATAATGAGTCCTGGAAGGATGTTAAAAGTAATCTTCTGGCTAGCTTCGCTTCTCCATTGAAAGGTGATATTCAAAAATTACAATTTCAATTACAAGAACAGCTCTTGAGATTACAATCAGAGTCTAATAAGGCTACACTTAATACACTTAATGATTTTGCCTACTGGCTCAATCCCACGCATTGGTTCTCAGGACTCAATCTCCGTGTCTGGATCCTTTTTGCTATAGGATGTTTAATAGTCTTGTGCCTCCTTATAGTCATCTGATGTCTCTACTCCCTGAAGATCTCCCATCACCAACAGAAGTCGGCCTTCTACACCTGGACCATTCGCTACCAGCTACCTAAACAGGAGATGGGAAAAATAAAGACCTTCTCTTAAGAAGGCCCTTCCTATGTTATTATTTTGATAATCAGTAATTACCTGTATTTGGTTAATCAGTAAGTTCCCAACGAAAATTTGTTATGTGTAAATTCCTCTATATTTTCTGCTTCTCCTAGTTAGATGCTTCTGTACAGATAGATTTCTAAGTTAGGTGATTCCCTTCCAAGTAATAGTAAAGCTGTGTAAATCATTGCTTGTTTGGTTGTTAATGAATCTTTGAGCCTTTATAAATCATTAAGCCTTTAAGAATAATAATTTCAGTGAATGTTAAAAGTTAGAGTTTACCTGACAAAATGAGAGTCAGAGGAAACCCATGGGTCCAACAATCAGGATATTACTGGTGCAGAGGATTATATTATCCTCATAAGATCATCCTCTATTGTCTTACACACCTAAAAGGCACATCGTATCTGCTCACTCTGGCTATGCAATTGATAAGAACATTGCTCTTACTTAGTAACCTGGTGAAGAACCAGATGGTATCTGGTGGAAAACCAGCACCATGAGTTTAAAGAGCCCGCTATGGCTGCCATCTAGGTGACTGAGTCCAGGTGTTACTCATAGCTATGCTACTTCTCCTCCTTAAACATATGCAGTGTGCCCCAGCCATAGCTGGGCTCACAAGGACTCACTAAGACGCCAGGCCCTGAGGTGTGGAGACAGTAGCTGAGATAATCTTAGACTTTATCTCATAGAGAAAATTTTACTTTATCCTACCGGACACTTGTTGGACCAGTGGAAACCCTCTAGATTCTTATTTCATTAACTAAACAAAAGGGGGGAAATGTGGGGATATATGCCATTTAAACATGGCTGCACTATTGACGACTGCAGCCCCCACAGGCCTCTATGCTGCACAGCATGTTGAGACTTGTCCCCAACATGTTGTGACTTGTCATGACTTGTTTTCCCAAACCTATTGTCCCTTTACTGATTGGCTTGTTTACCTGAATTCCTTCTCCCTTGCCCGCACCCAAAGCCCATTGTTCTGTTATTTGCTTCACTGCTTGCTGTATTGACTATAAATAAACTCCTGGGACTGAAGCTGGGGTCGACTCTTAGAGTGACCCTCCTGGCCCCACTTCTCCATAAGAGTTGTGTTTGGTTACTGTCTCCGCCGCCCCGACATTCACTGCCGCTGCGACAAGACAGACCATGATGGCTTCAGAAACTAACTTGAATTATAAACTTTCACTTAAATCACAAAAAAAAAAGTAGGAGAAACCAGTCAATGTCATTATACTTGTCAGTCTGACAAAAATGTTCTAAGGTATCAAATACATGATCACCCAGAGCCTTGTCTCTCATAAGCATTTTATTAGGAGTGTCCATTGGTGAGATTTGGCATATCTCTATTGCTACCAATGCCTTCTTTACTACTGGAAATAAAGTCATTCATTCCTTTAAATCTAACCACATTTGAGGACCACTACCAGTAAAAGGAGATAGTATTAAATGAGACTATTTCAGACTGTGATAAGCTCTCCTGAAGAAACAACAACACTCCGATGTGGTGGGGAGTGATCAGCATAGGGATGGGGGGACTCCTTGGGGCACACAGGGGGAGACTGGACACACAGAGACCAGGGAAGATGCTGGTGCCCCATCCACACCTGGGTGATTGAAGCCTGGGCTGGGACAGTAGGAAAGGCCAGGTGGTAGGAGGAAGAGAGGAACTGGAGGGAGATTTCAAAGGCAGACTGGCTAGCACTTGATGAATGATTACATTTGGGGAATTAAGAAGATGTACCACTACCTGCCTTCCAGTGTGTTGTACTGTGGTGGTGTCTTAGTTATCTAGGGCTGCTGTAACAGAAATACCACAAGTGGATGGCTTTAACAAAGAGAAATTTATTCTCTCACAGTCTAGAAGGCTAGAAGTCCAAATTCAGGGTACCAGCTTCAGGGGAAGGCTTTCTCTCTCTGTCATCTCTGGGGGAAGGTCCTGGTCATCATCTTCCCCATTCGAGGGGCTTCTCAGTGCAGGGACCCCAGATCCAAAGGCTCTTGTTTCTTGGTGGTATGAGGTCCCCCTGTCTCTCTGCTCCCTTCTCTCTTATATCTCAAAAGAGACTGACTTGAGACACAACCTAATCTTGTAGTCTGAGTCCTGCCTCTTTAACATAACTGCCTCTGATCATGCTTCATTAACATCATAGAGGCAGGATTTACAGCACATAGGATAATCACATCAGATCACAAAATGAAGGGCAATCACACAATACTGGGAAATGGGAATCATGGCCTAGCCAAGTTGACACGTAATTTGGGAGGACACAATTCAATCCATGACAGGTGGCTTGCATGTTGCTGTGATGCTAGAAGCTATGTCACCAGTAATTCAAATACCAGCAGGGTCACCCATGGTGGACAGGTTTCAGCAGAGCTTCCAGACTAAGAAAGAGTAGAAAGGCCTGACAATCTACTTCAGAAAATTAGCCGATGAAACCCTATACATCACAGCAGAATATTGTGCAGTATAGTGCTGTAAGATGAGCCTTCTAGATTGGAAGGCACTCAGAATACATTGTTGTGGCAACAACAAAGGACTCAATAACACTGATGATCATGAGGATGGCGAAAAACCATTGTTTCATTCCATTGTGCATGGGGTCGTCATGAGTCAGAGACAACTTGACAGCAAATAACAACAACAAGAGGTAGGAGACAAAGATGTCTCCCTGGATAAGCCCAACTGGTTGTGGCAGAAGAGACTATTGGGAACTCTACTGTTAGCAACATTGCAGCTGCTGTGAAAGAAGTAGTATCTTTACTGTTGTTGCTGCTGTTGTGTGCTGTTGAGTCGATTCCAACTCATAGCTACCCTATAGGACAGAGTAGAACTGCCCCCATAGGGTTTCCAAGGAGAGGCTGGTGGATTCAAACTGCTGACCTTTTGGTTAACAGCATGAGCTCTTAACCACTTCACCTTTACTAGAACAGATTAATTCAGCCTCTGATAACACAGAATTTGGCTTCTGCTGAAAGTATTCTTTACATACTCTCCATGAAGGAGCATTAGAAGCAGTTCACATTCACCTCTGATTGATGACAGGCTTCACAGACACCCACACACACCACACACACACAAACGAGTGAATGTGTAACTGGTGAAATCTGAATAAGCTCTATGGATTGCACCAATATCAAACCCCAATCTTGATATTGCACTATTGTTATGCAAAATATTAATAATTGGGGAGGCTGAATGAAGAGTGAACAGGACCTCACTGTAGACTTCTTTGCAACTCCCCGTGACTCTAGAGTTATTTCAAAATAAAAAGGCACTCCTTCTTAAAAGCTTCTGAGTGGCCATCTAAGATACTACTATTGGTCTCTACTCACCTGGAGCAAAACAGAAAGCAGGAAACCAAACAGTCACAGAAGAAACTAGTCTACAGGACAGTCTACACAAACCACAGGCTCATCTACCATGATACCAGAGGGACTAGATGGTGCCCAGCTACCACTACCAACCATTCTAATCAGGGCCACAATACATGAACCTTGACAGAATGGAAGAAAAATGTGGAACAGAACCTCAAATTCCTAAAAACAAAACTAGACTGGTTGACACTGTAGGAATCCCAGAGATCATTGCCTTGAAATATTCTTCAAACCTTGAAGCAAAGCTAACCTGTGAGGTCACCTGGTAGCTAAATAACAAATTTGGGGCTCAAAAAATAATGAATATCACCTGTAAGTACTATGACCCTTTAAAAAACCACCTATATGAGATCAAAGAGTCAACAATTACTTTAAAACAAAGATAAGAATGTAAGGAGGTAGAGAAACCAGATTAATGGAAGCAAAATAACCAGAACAGAAATAATGCGAAAGTTCATGCATTGTGAAGAATGCAACCAATGTCACTGAACAACTTGCATAGAAATTGCTGAATGGAAACATAAACTACTGTGTAAACCTTCACCAAAAACATAGTGCAATATTATTTAAAAAAAAAAAAAAAAAAAGGCATTCCTTAAATATAAGGGACAGGTTAAACATTAGAATTTTCAATAACAACTTTATTGAGGTATCAGTCACAGAATACGTAATTCATTCATTTAAATGTGCACAATTCAATGGTTTTTAGTATGTTCACAGAGTTCTGCAACTATCACCACAATCAATTTTAGAACATTTTCATCACCCCAAAAAGAAAACTTGTACCCACTAGGTATCGCCCTCCAATCCCCTCCTCCCAGGCCTAGGCAACCACTAATCTACTTTCTGTCTCTATAGATTTACCTATTCTGGACATTTTATGTAAATGTAATCATACAACTTGTAGTCTTTGGCAACTAGTTTCTTTCATGTAGCGTTATGTTTCCGAAGTTCAGCCATATAGCATGTATCACTACTTCATTCCTTTTTATGGCTGAATAATATTCCACGGTATGGATAGACCACATTTTGTCTATCCAGTCATCAGTTAATGGATATTAGGGTTGTTGCCACTTTTTGGCTATTATGAATAGTACTGCTATGAATAATCATGTACAAGTTTTTGTCTGAGTGGTGTACACTTTTAGTACACTTTTTTTCAACAGTTAAACTTTATTCTATAATGATTTCATTGATACATATTCCTAAATAGTTGAGCTTCAAATGCACTATTATTAGTTATCCTTATTATTTTTAATGGATAGTATGTCACAGGTTGGGTTCCCCAGTGTTACGGATTGAATTGTGTCCCACTAAACTTAGGCTGAAGTCCTAAGCCCTAACCGTTGCATCACCAGGGCTCAATTCCATAGGTGTAAGGGTTAGGATTCCAGCATGTCTTGGGGGGCGGGGTGGAGAGGAGCACAATTCAGTCCATAACAGAAGCATAACGTTAATTACCTCCTGACTCCTCACAACAACCCTCCGACTTAGGTATGTTGTGCCCATTTGACAGTGGAGGAAACTGAGCAGTGAGGTAACTTGTTCAAACTTCTGCTCTTAGTTGTTGATGGGGCTGAAAGCTGAGCCAGGTTCTGCCTATCCCCACATTGCAAAACTCCCTGTTGTTCTTGTCAGGTGCCAGGGAGTTGATTCTAACTCATGGGGACCCTATAGGACAGAGTAGAACTGTCCAATAGGGTTTCCAAGGCTGTAATCTTTACATAAACAGACTGCCACATTTTTCTCCCCTGGAGTGACTGGTGGGTTTGAACCTCCCACCTTTTGGTTAGCAGCCCGGCACTTAACAGTTGTGCCACACCCATACAGTAGTTATATCCTATTCACATAGAGATCTGTTGACTCAGGAATCCCCTTCAAGTGTCCCTTCCCAGGGAAGCCCTGGGCCCTCCAGCCAGACCTGAGTCCTCACTGGTGAACCTTGATCTCCGAGTACTTGGTGGTGCTAGTGGCCTCCTAGCCCTGAGGCTCCCGGGGCCTCAGACCATGGAAGACGAGGGAGGCATACTGGAGTTCCTGCTGTTCCCCTGAGGTGGGGGGAGCCACAGCCAGGCGTGGGCAGTCTGGGGGGCTGCCTGGCCAGGACTCCTGCCAGGGACCCTGAGTGGAGGGGAGAGAAGGGGATCAAAGTAGGATAACAGGAGGCGGGGCCAAGATGGTGGAGTAGTCAGACACTTCCTGTGGTCCATCTTACAACAAATACCAAAAAAAACAAGTGAATTGATTATATATGACAGTCTAAGAGCCCTAAACATCAAAGGAAAAGTTGAGGAATTACACGGAGTGGCAGGGTGAGAGAGAGATAGTCTGGAAGCAGTGAGGAGTTGCCAAAACTGACCAGAAGGGGGTCAGTACCCTTAAGGCCTGATCAGCTCACATGAGCGGTGAAGCAAGCAGTAGTGCTCGGGAGGTGTTTTCACATCAGGAGAAACCTAGCAGCAGACAGTCTACTTGGGCATCGAGAACCAGTGAAAAGAAGCACTCAGTCAGCAAAGGTAAGTACTTGCACCTGGCCTGCCACACAGATCAAATAACACCCCCTTTGGGAAAAACCTCTCCCCCATTTATCTCCCCATTCCCCGCTCTGCACCGGGTCCCAGGCTGGCTTCAGTGATTGCAGTGTCCCCTGGGCCAGAAATACAACCCGTCACGTGCCCTGAGCCATTCTCCCAGCCTTGGAGAGGGAATGAATTAACAAACAGGGAAAAAATAATCTGCTGGCTCCCTTAAGCCAGGAACTCAGGGTTGGCACAGCTCCTTTGCCTAGGCACAGACATAAGAGGTCTGTGGACTTTGAATGCATTTCACCCCTGCGTAGACGTGTGTGGGCCCCTTTCAACAGCATAGGCCCTCATTACCACAGTACAACAGGGTATATATCTGAAGTCTAACTTCAACTGTTTCAGCTGTGGGGTGGCAGGTTCATGACATTTGACACTGCCCTGACCATTGGGCAGGTTCCTCACCTGCCCGCATCCAGGGCCTGAGACCTGTTGGCTCCACCCACACCACCTAGCCACCCGTGACAGGGAGCCAAGAATAAGTGGTGCAACCTAGTACTTACAGCCAATAGCATTGGGTGCTCATAGTCCGGCTGCAAAACCCATCCACCTACACGCTCTAGGGAACAAGGATATTCCTTCCTCCGAGACACTCGGAGGCAGCCATCGGTGCCATGCCTTGCTCAGCGTGTGACCCCCCTGCTGTAGCCAGATGCCTGTGCCTACACCAATCACCTATGCCTGTCTAGAACTGTAGGTGAGAGCCTGCACCACAGTTGGTGGCCGACCACCTGGACACCTGAGCTGAATGCATACAGGAGGAGTGGGCAGACTCCTGGGCTTACATACTTAGTGGCTGGTCTGGCCACTTGGTGGCAGGACGTTGGAACTTCAGGGGTGCTGGTGACTGTGCTAGCTCACATGAGCAACCTATTTGGGCATATCAAAACAAAACAAAACAAGAAGCTAGGACACAGTAAGCAAACATAAAATAAATACAGTAACTTATTGATGGCTCGCAGACAACAGTCAATATCAAATCACATAAAGAAGCAGACCATGATGGCTTCAGTAAGCTCCCAAAATAAAGAATGAAGAAATTTTCTAGAGGAAGAGAATTTCTTGTAATTACTAGAGGCAGAATACAAAAGATTAATATACAGAACCCTTCAAGATATCAGAAAGGAGACCAGGCAAAATGCAGACCAAGCCAAGGAAGACACAGATAAAGCAACAGAGGAACTTCAGAAGATTAGAGAGGAGCATAATGACAAATTTAACAGGCTGCAAGAATCCATAGAGAGACAGCGATCACAAATCCAGAAGATTAACAATAAAATTTCAGAATTAGGCAACTCAATAGAAAGTCATAGGAGCCGAATTGAGGCAATGGAAGTCAGAATTAGTGAGACCGAAGATAAAGCATTTGACACCAACTTCTTTGAGGAAATCCATAGAGAGACAGCAATCACAAATCCAGAAATTAACGATAAGATTTCAGAATTAGACAACTCAATAGAAAGTCATAGGAGCCAAACTGAGGCAATGGAAGTCAGAATTAGTGAGACCGAAGATAAAGCACTTGACGCCAACTTCTTTGAGGAAAAATCAGATAAAAGGATTTTAAAAAATGAAGAAACCCTAAGAATTATGTGGGACTCTATCAAGAAGAATAACCTACAAGTGACTGGAGTACCAGAGCAGGGGGATAACAGAAAATACAGAGAGAATTGTTGAAGATTTGTTGGTAGAAAACTTCCCTGATAATGGTGAATGATGAGAAGATATCTATCCAAGATGTTCATCAAACCCCACACAAGGTTCATCCCAAAAGACAGTCACCAAGACATACTATAATCAAACTTGCCAAAATCAAAGAGAGAATTTTAAGAGCAGCTAGGGATAAATGAAAAGTCACCTACAAAAGGGAGTCAATAAGACTATGCTTAGACTACTCAGCAGAAACCATGCAGGCAAGAAGGCAATGGGATGACGTATATAAAGCCTTGAAGGAAAAAATTGCCAGCCGAGAATGATATATCCAGCAAAACTGTCTCTCAAATATGATGGTGAAATTAGGGCATTTCCAGATAAACAGAAGTTTAGGGAATTTGCAAAAACCAAACCAAAATTACAAGAAATACTAAAGTGAGTCCTCTGGTTAGAAAATCAATAACATCAGATAACAACCCAAGACAAGAACACAGGACAGAGCAACCAGATATCAACCCAGATAGGGAAGTCACAAAAATAAATCAAATCTAAAACACTGAAAATAGGGAAACAGAGATGTCAATATGTAAAAGATGACAACATTAAAACAAAAAATAGGAACTAAAAAATGTAGACATAGATTTTTCATATGGAGAGGAAGTCAAGGCAATATAAAGAAATAAAAGAGTAGTTTAAACTTAGAAAAATAGGGGTAAATATTAAGGTAACCACAAAGGAAACTAACAATCCTATACATCAAAATAAAAAACAAGAAAAATATAAAGACTCAGCAAATACAAAATCAACAACAATGAAAAAGATGAAAAGAAAATACATAAAAAAGATTCAGCACAGAAAATTAAGTGGAACAAAGAAACTGTCAACAACACACAAAAAAAGACATCAAAATTACAGCACTAAACTCATAACTATTAGTAATTACGCTGAATGTAAAAGGACTAAATGCACCAATAAAGAGACAGAGAGTGGCAGAATGGATAAAAAAAATGATCCATCTATACGCTACCTACAAAAGACACACCTTAGACTTAAAGACACAAACAAATTAAAACTCAAAGGATGGGAAAAAATACATCAAGGAAACAACACTCAAAAAAGAGCAAGACTGGCAATACTAATCTCTGACAAAATAGACTTTAAAGCAAAATCTACCACAACGATAAGGAAGGACACTATATAAAGATTAAAGGGTCAACACACCAGCAGGACATAAGTATAATAAATATTTATGGACCCAACGACAGGGCTCCCAAATACATAAAACAAACTCTAACAACATTGAAAAGAGAGATAGACAGCTCCACAATAATAGGAGGAGACTTCAACACACCACTTCCGGTGAAGGACAGAACATCCAGAAAGAAGCTCAATAAAGACATGAAAGATCTAAACGCTATAATCAACCAACTTGGTCTCATGGACATATATCAAACACTCAACCCAACAGCAGCCAAGTACACTTTCTTTTCCAAAGCACATGGAAGATTCTCCAGAATAGACCACATATTAGACCATAAAGCAAACCTTAACAGAACCCAAAGCACTGATATATTACAAAGCATCTTTTCTGACCATAAAGCCATAAAAGTAGAAATCAATAACAGAAAAAGCAAAGAAAAAAAAATCAAACACATGGAAACTGAACAATGCCTCTTGCTCAAAAACTACTGGGTTATAGAAGAAATTAAGGATAGAATAAAGAAATTCATAGAATCAAATGAGAATGAGAACACATCCTACTAGAACCTTTGGGACACAGCAAAAGCAGTGCTCAGAAGTCAGTTTATAGCAATAAATGCACATATCCAAAAAGAAGAAAGGGCTAAAATCAAATTATTAACCCTACTACTGGAACAAGTAGAAAGAGAGCAGCAAAAGAAGCCCTCAGGCACCAGAGGAAAGGAAATAATAAGAATTAGAGCAGAATTAGATGAAATAGAGAATAGAAAAACAATTGAAAGAGTTAATGAGATCAAAAGCTGATTCTTTGAAAGTTCAACAAAATTGATAAACCATTGGCCAAACTGACAAAAGAAGAATAGGAGAGGAAGAAAATAACCCATATAAGAAATGAGATGGGTGATAGCACAACAGATCCAACTGAAATTAGAAACTCATGACCTACTTAAACTAACACAAACGGAGGTAGAACAACTAAATAAACCCGTAACAAAAGAAGAGATTGAAAAGGCAATTTAAAAACTCCAAAAAAAAAAAAAAAAAAAAACTCTGGCCCGGACTATTTTACTGGAGAACTCTACCAAACTTTCAGAGAAGAGTTAACACCACTACTACTACAGGTATTTCAGAGCATAGAAAAGGATGGAATAGTTTCAAACTCATTCTATGAAGCAGCATAACCGTGATACCAAAACCAGGTAAAGACACCACAAAAAAAGAAAATTACAGACCAATATCCCTCATGAACATTGATGCAAAAATCCTCAACAAATTTCTAGCCAATAGAATTCAACAACATATCAAAAAAAATAATTCACCTGATCAAGTGGGATTTATACCAGTTATGCAGGGATGGTTCAACATTAGAAAAACAATTGATGTAATCCATCATATAAATAAAACAAAAGACAAGAACCACATGATCTTACCAATCAATGCAGAAAAGGCATTTGAAAAAGTCCAACACCCATTCACGATAAAAACTCTCAACAAAATAGGAATAGAAGGGAAATTCCTCAACATAATTAAGGGCATTTATACAAAACCAACAGCCAGCATCATCCTAAATGGAGAGAGTCTGAAAGCATTCTTCTGAGAATGGGAACTAGACAAGGATGTCCTTTATCACCACTCTTATTCAACATTGTGCTGGAGGTCCTAGCCACAGCAATTAGGCTAGAAAAAGAAATAAAGGGCATCTAAATTGGTACGGAAGAAGTGAAAATATCTCTGTTTGCAGATGATATGATCTTATAGATAGAACACCCCAAAGAATCCCCAAGAAGACTACTGGGACTAATAGAAGATTTCAGCAAAGTTTCAGGATACAAGATAAACATACAAAAATCAGTTGGATTCTTATACACCAACAAAGAGAACTCCAAAGAGGAAATCACCGAATCAATACCGTTTACAATAGCCCCCAAGAGGGTAAAATACTTAGGAATAAATCTAACCAGAGATGTAAAAGATCTATACAATGAAGACTACAAGACACTACAAGAAACCAAAAGAGACCTGTATAAGTGAAAAAACATACCTTGCTCATGGATAGGAAGATTCAACATTGTGAAAATGTCAGTTCTACCCAAAGTGATCTACAGATACAATGCAATCCCGATCCAAATTCCACCGGTATTTTTTAATGAGATGGAGAAACAAATCACCAACTTCACATGGAAAGGGAAGAGGCTCTGGATAAGTAAAGCATTACTCAAGAAGAACAACAAAGTGGGACGCCTCACACTACCTGATTTTAGGACCTATTATACCGCCACCGCAATCAAAACAGCTTGGTACTAATACAGCAACAGATACATAGACCAATGGAACAGAATTGAGAATCCAGACATAAATTCATCCACCTATGAGCAGCTGATGTTTGACAAAGGCCCGAAGTCTGTTAACTGAGGAAAAGACAGTCTCTTTAACAAATGGTGCTGGCATAGCTGGATATCCATCTGCAAAAAACTGAAACAAGACCCATACCTCACACCATGCACAAAAACTAACTCAAAATGGATCAAAGACCTAAATATAAGATCATGGAATAAAAAATAGGGACAAGGTTAGGAGCCCTAATACATGGCATAAACAGAATACAAACCATAAGTAACAATGCACAAACACCAGAAGAGAAATTAGATAACCGGGATCTCCTAAAAATCAAACACTTATGCTCATCAAAAGACTTCACCAAAAGAGTAAAAAGACAACCTACAGACTGGGAAAAATTTTTTGGCTACGACAAATCCGATCAGCGTCTGATCTCTAAAATCTACAAGATACTGCAAAACCTCAACAACAAAAAAGACAAATAATCCAATTTAAAAATGGGCAAAGGATATAAACAGGCACTTCACCAAAGAAGACATTCAGGCGGCTAATAGACAAATGAGGAAATGTTCACAGTCATTAGCCATTAGAGAATTGCAAATCAAAACTACAATGAGATACCATCTCACCCCAATGAGGCTGGCACTAACCAAAATACACAAAATAACAAATGTTGGAGAGGTTGTGGGGAGACTGAACTCTTATGCACTGCTGGTGGGAATGTAAAACGGTACAACCACTTTGGAAAATGATATGGCACTTCCTTAAAAAGCTAAAAATAGAAATACCATTCTATCCAGCAATCCCACTCCTAGGAATATACCCAGGAGAAATAAGAGCCGTCACAGAAATAGACATATGCATGCCCAGGTTCATTGCAGCACTATTCACAATAGCAAAAAGATGGAAACAACCTAAGTGCCCATCAACAGACGAATGGATAAACCAATTATGGTACATACACATAATGGAATATACTATGCAACGATGAAGAACAATGATGAATCTGCGAAACATCTTACAACACGGATGAATCTGGAGGGCATTATGCTGAGTGAAATAAGTCAGTCACAAAAGGACAAATGTTGTATGAGACCACTATTACAGGAACTCAAGGAAAGGTGTAAATACAGAATAAAGCATTCTTTGATGATTACAAGGGTGGGGAGGGAGGGAGAGGGGAAATCACTAACTACATAGTAGACAAGGATCAACTTTGATGAAGGGAAGCACAACACACAATACAGGGGAATTTAGCACAACTGGACCAAAGCAAAAGCAGTTTCCTGGACACATCTAAACACTTGGAGGGGCAGAGTAGCTGGGATTGGGACCTGGGGACCATAGTTTTAGGGAACGTTTATGTCAACTGGCATAACATAGTTTATTAAGAAAATGCTAATTATTAAAATACTCAAAAGGATTTGTTGAGCAACTAGGAAGAAAAGCCTGGCGATCTCCTGAACCCAGTCTAGGTGTTGCTACAAAGGTATTTACATGTGATTAACATCAACCATCAGGAGTCCCTAGGTGGCACAAATGGTTAAGCATGTGGCTACTAGCTGAAAGGTTGGTGATTCAAACATACCCAGAAATGCCTGGGAAGAAAAGTCTGGCAATCTGGGTCTGGAAGGTTACAGCCTTTGAAAATCCTATGGAGCATAGCTGTACTCTGCAAACATGAGATCGCCAGAGTCGGAATCTAGGGGAAGGCAACGGGAACATTTACAATCCTTTGATATTGAGCAAAGGAGATGACCCTTGATAATGACGGTGGGCCTCATCCAATCAATGGAAGGACTATGAGCCAAAAATTGAGGTTTCCTAAAGACAGAGGAATTCTGCCTCAAGACTGTAACATAGAAATCCTGCCAGAGTTTCTAGCCCACCACCTGCCCTATGGATTTCTGACTCAAAAATGCTAGAGTTTCCAGCCAGCTGCCTGACCTATGGATTTTGACTTGCTAGTCCCCACAATTGGGTGAGGCAATTCCTTAAAATAAATCCTGTTCTATCTCTATATTTATATCTTCTATTAGTTTTATTTCTCTGGAGAATTGTGACTAACACAGAAGGTCAATTTTTTTTGCTGTTAGTTGCTGTCGAGTTAGCTCCAACTCATGGCAACCTTATACGTAACAGAATGAAATGTTGTCCCATCATCTACCATCTTCATGGTTGTTGGTATGTTTGAGCTCATTGTTGCAGCTACTGTGTCAATCCATATCATTGAGGATTTCCCTTGCTTTCACTGATCTTCTAATTTCTGGACTGCCAGAAGAATGGAAAAGTCTATCTTGGAAGAAGTAAAGCCAGAATGCTTCTTAGAAGCGAGGATGGCAAGACTTTGTCTCACTTACTTTGTACATGTTATCAGGAGGCACCAATTTCCCAAGAAGAACATCATGCTTGGTGAAGTGGAGGTAAACAGAAAAGAGGAAGACCCTCAACAAGATGTATTGACACAGTGGCTGCAAGAATGGGTTCTAACATAGCAACAACTGTGAGGATGGCACAGAAGGTTTCCTTCTGTCATACATAAGCTCGCCACGAGTCAGAGGTGACTCAACAGCACCTAACAACAATTACTTTACCAAACATGATGTCCTTTTCTAGCAATTGGTCTTTGCTGATGACATGTCCAAAGTAAGCAAGTCAAAGTCTAGCCATCCTTGCTTCTAAGGAACATTCTGGTTGTATTCCTTCTAAGACTTATTTGTTTGTTCTTTTGGCAGTCCACGGTATATTCAATATTTTTAAGGGCCTGTTTTCAGTTGTGCAGAAATTGAAAAGCTGACTCAAATCAAGTAAGAGTCACTGAGTTAGGGAGAGAGGCCCTGCAGAGTAGCTCCTGACCCCCTTCCTGAGCTGCTGTCCTGGGAGTCTAGGCCTGCAAGTGGATGACAGGGCAGCTATGGGATGGAGGGTGACAGGGGAGGAGGGACCTTGGGCTGACAGGTCACAGGTGGGTCATGTTCTGCTAATGTGGTGTGGTGTCCTGAGGTAAAACCTAGGCCGTTTAGTTCTAAGTAATAAAAAACACCTCATCTTTGAGGGGCATATGCAGGGAAGTGAAAGTTGCTTGAAGATATTTGGTTAAAAATAAGAAGGAACTGATGCTTTCTCTGTGACTTTCCAGTTCTTTGCATACCATTTCCTTTCATGATTTTGTGATAAACTCAGCAATTTTCCTCCTTAGCAACTCCCTGACATAGAGAAGAGCTGGGTCTGTGGAGCGCAGAGCCTGCAGGTCCACCAAGGGGTGCACAGAGAACCTGAGCACTGGTCTGTGGTGTCAACAGGTCCAGGGAGGGGGGCAATGTCTCCCCCAAGTTAGGGAGAGAGTGACTCTGTGCCCCATAGACTGAGGAGGGAAATGGACTGTCTGGGTCTCTTGGTGGCGCAAATGGTTGTGCATTAATCTCCTCACCGAAAGGTTGGCAGTTCATGTCCACCCAGATGTGCCTTGGAATAAAGGCCTGGCAATATGCTTCCAAAAGATCAAAGCCATTGAAAACCCCATGGATATAGAAGAATCCTAATCAAAAGAGGGAAGATGCAGAACAGAATTGCAAATTCTCATCGACTCCAGACTTTCTAGAGCCATGGAGGCTGGATGAACCCCTGAAACTATGGTCCTGAGACAATCTTTAAACCTTAAACCAAAAATATCCCCTAAAGTCTTCTTAAAGTCAAAGAATAAAACCCAAACAAAACTAGTTGCTGTCGAGTCAATTCCAACTCATAGCAACCCTGTAGGACAGAGTAGAACTGCTCCATAGAGTTTTCAAGGAGTGACTGGTGGATTCAAACTTCCAGCTCTTTGGTTAGCAGCCATAGCTCTTAACAACTGCACCACCAGGCCTCCAAAAATACAAAGAATAGTTCAGCTTAACTAGTGAAAAACATCTGCTTTGAGCATTATGCTCTTTAAAGAACCGTCTATATGGGATCGAAGTGACAACAGCAACTCCAAAGATTAGATGGGAACCTTAGGGGGCAGTGAGTTTATGTTAATGGGGGAGGAACAACTCAGAAAAGGAGGGTGAGAATGGTTACACAACTTGAAGAATGTAATCAGTGTCACTAACTTGTACATGTGGAAGATTTGAATCAGTGTATATTTTGCTGTGTATATTCTCAAAGACAACAACAAAATTAAAAAAGAAAGAAAACCCCATGGAGCACATTTCTACTCTGACACACATGGGATTACCAAGAATCAAAGTTGGCTTGATAGCAACTGGTTTTCTTAGGCAGGATATTCCAGGGGGTTAGAGGTTATCTCCCAGGAGCCGGACAAGGGCTATTCCTTTCTTTGGAATGTGAAGGATTTGAACACCCCAAGTTTGTTGAGTTAACCCTTTACTGCACATGGACTATCTCTGAGGGAGTGGGAGAAAAGTGAGGCAGAGAAACAAGAACCTGGGGTCACCTATACCTGGGTTTGAGGCTCCTGGGCCTGTCCTAGGAAGGCTGTGGGGACCCATGGGGCATGTGTGCAGAGCTCACGGGAAATGCCAAGCATGAGAGCCTCTCAATGATGTCTAGAGGGCTCTGCTCAGTGTGGGCCTCATTGGGGAGGTTCCTGGTCTCCCTTGTTCATTCATTCATTTGATATTTATCAAGCTCCTTCTCCGTATCAGGCCTTGTTATGGACTGAATCTTGTGTCGTCTAAAAATCTGTGTTGTAAATCCTAACCCTTATGGATGGAGCACTGGTGGCCTGGTGGTTAAGCATTTGGCTGCTATCCAAAAGGTCGGCAGTTCAAATCCACCAGGCGCTCCTTGGAAACCCTATGGGGCAGTTCTACTCTGCCCTACAGTGTCACTATGAGTCGGAATCAAATCCAGGGCACCCAACAACATATCTCCTTAAACCCCATTTGACTGTGGTAATTTCTCAAATGGTCCTTGTAGGGTTTTTTCTCCCTTTTTTCGTTTTTTATTGTGATAAAATTATATATAATAAAACATTTGCCATTTCAACTTTTTTTTTTTTCGTTACTGTGGTAAATATATACATAAGAAAAGATTGCCAATTCAACAATTTTTACCTGTTTTATCAGGAGGGAACAGTCCCTGGAGAAGGACATCATGCTTGGTAAAGTAGAAAACCCAAAAACCCATTGCTGTCGAGTCAATTCCGACTCATAGTGAACCTTGGGTAAAGCAGAGTGTCACTGAAAAAGAGAAAGACCCTCAACGAGATGAATTGACACAGTGGCTGCAACAATGGGCTTAAATGTAGCAACAGGACCTTACATAATACAGAAGGAAACACTGCCCATCCTGAGCCATGCATGTGCGGAAAAAGTAGGAAGAGGCAGGCGATCTCCCAGGAACCTTGGGCTGCTGAGGTTCCTCTTCTGTGGACAGTCCCTGCCCCTCCCTGCTGAGGCTTCCTGTCAGAGCTTCCTTCCCAGACAGACAGACAGACAGATCCAGAAGCCAGAGGGTGCCAGGTCCAGCTCCTCCAACTGCAGAGATGCCTCTGCTGCTGCTGCTGCTGCCCTTGTTGTGGGGGGTCAAGTGTGCTGGGGGCCGGGGGTCCCAGGCAGGGGCTGGGGCTTCCACTAATCCTCGGTCTCCCCGATGGTACAGGGATCTGGATGACGGATACCAGCTGCAGGTGCAAAAGTCGGTGACGGTGCAGGAGGGCCTGTGTGTATTCATACCCTGTACCTTCTCCTACCCTCCAGGAGGCTGGAACCACCCTGACCCGGTTTTCGGCTATTGGTTCCGGGAACGGGCCAATCCCATGTTGGATGCTCCAGTGGCCACAAACAACCCACGCAGGAAAGTAAACTCTCAGACCAGAGACCGATTCCAGCTCCTCGGGGACCCCGGGAACAGGAGCTGCTCGCTGGTGATCAGAGACGCACAGAGGAGGGACACGGCCGTGTACTTCTTTCGGGTGGAGAGAGGAAATTATGTGAAATTTAGTTTCAAGAGATACACGCTATCCCTGGAAGTGACAGGTATGGAGCTGGCTTGAGCCAGGATGGGCTGGAAAGTCACTGTGACAGATGGGCCATGGGCTGGGGCTAGGATCCCCCCTCTCTCCTCCCCAGGCCTGACAAAGAAGCCTGATGTCTACATCCCTGAGACCCTGGAGCCGGGACACCCAGCGACACTGCTCTGTGTTTTTCCCGGGAACTTTGAGGGCTGTCCGGCCCCCACGTTCTCCTGGACGGGGGCGGCTGTCTCCCCCCAAGGAGCTGGACCACAAGCCTCCCTTTTCTCAGTGCTCACCCTCACACCAAGACCCCAGGACCACAACACCCAACTCACCTGTCGAGTGGACTTGTCCAGAAATGGCATGAGCATTGCGAGGACCGTCCAACTGAGTGTGGCCAGTGAGTTTGGGGGCAGGCAACTGGGGTGTGGGGACAGGCCAGGTGCACAGGGAGGTGAGAAATCACCATGGCAAACAGCAGGCTGGAGCTCCAGAGGGTCCATGGGAGGAAAAGTGGGTCCTGGGAAGCTGCCTTTGCCCTGGGAGGTGACTGGGACAGTGTGATCCTCTGGGCAGAGCTGTATCCGCGGTGCTGGCTGTCCCTGGTCCTCCCTGGGGCACCACACTGTCTTTCCCGGGGTGCTCTCTCTGGCTGGGTGGCTGTGGGGAAACACTCCTCCCAAAGCCAACTCACAATCTTTTTGCAGATGCCCCAAAGGATGTTGTCATCAGCATTTCCAGGGCTAAAGGGTCAGGTACCAGTGTGTGGGGGGGGGTGGGGGGGGCAGTGATTTGAGCAGGGACTAAGCCAGTCCATTTGGGGGAACAAAAAGGTTTTGAGGGGCTTAGAGAGCTGGCGCCCCTCCCTGCAACTCTCCCCCTCCCTCTCTAGCCCCAGAGCCCCAGGGAAACATCTCACATCTGGAAGTCCAGAAAGGCCAGTTCCTGAAGCTGCTCTGTGCGGCTGATGGACAGCCCCGGGCCACATTGAGCTGGATCCTGGACGACAGGGTGCTTTCCTGGTCCCCTGCGTCGGGTTCCAAAAACCTGAGGCTGGAGCTGCTTCGGGTGGGGCCCCGGGACACAGGGCACTACACCTGTCGAGCAGAGAACAGACTGGGCTCCCAGCAGCGCTCGCTGGACCTCTCTGTGCAGTGTGAGTGTGAGCAGGGTGGGTTTACAAGAGGGGGGACAGTGTGGCAGCAGGGGCTCTGGGATCAGTGTCCCAGAGCTGGGAGGGGGCCTGTCCCCAGGGTGATGGTAGCAGGCTTCCTACCAGTCTGAATTCTTGTGTGGTTTGTATCTGGGGCTCAGCAATCTCTCCACAAACCCCTAGCCCCAGGATGGCTCCCTTTTGCCCACAGGGAAGCCTCTGCCCACCTTGAGCCAGGCCCCTGTCTCCTTTTCAGATCCTCCAGAGAATCTGAGAGTGATGGTATCCCAAGCAAACAGGACAGGTATGAAGGAGGGACAGAGAACGACATCGTGGGCCCGGGTATCTGGAACACTGGTATGAAAGAGGGTCCCTGTACCCTCCATTTCATGTCTATCCTGCCTCTTTCCTTCCCTCTCCCTTCCCCCCAGTCCTGGCCAACCTCAGGAATGACATGTCCCTCCCAGTCCTGGAGGGCCAGTCCCTGCGCCTCGCCTGTGTCGCTGACAGCAGCCCCCCTGCCACCCTGAGCTGGGTAAGGGGGAGACAACCCCTGAGCCTCTTGCAGCCCTTGGACCCTGGGGTCCTAGAGCTGCCTCGGGTTCAGAAGCAAGACGAAGGGAAGGTCACCTGCCAAGCTCAGAACCTGCTGGGCTCCCGGCGGGTCTCTCTGCGCCTCTCTGTGCTCTGTGAGTGTGGGGGCCCCGGGAGGCAGGACGCCCGGGAACTGGGTGGGAGAGGCCGCCTCTGAGCTCTCCCCTCCCTCCGCACAGACGCCCCCCAGCTGTTCAGCCCCTCCTGCTCCTGGGAGGCCCAGGATCTGCGCTGCAGCTGCTCCGCCCGAGCCTGGCCCCCCCCCTCCCTGCACTGGTGGGTTGGGGACCACCTGGTGGAGGGAAACAGCAGCAACTCCTCAGTTATGGTCACCTCCCGCTCCGCAGGGCCCTGGGCCAACAGCTCCCTGAGCCTCCGCGCTGGGCTCAGTCCCGGCCTCGGAATCGACTGCGAGGCCCGGAACGACCATGGCGCCCACAGCGTCACGGTCCTACTGCTGCCAGGTCGGGGGTCAGCTAGGGGCTGAGGCTTGGAGGGAAGGAGTGTCGATTCTAGAAGAACTTGGGGGCAGAGTCACTGGGGCTGGAAGGAAGGGGTGTGTTTGGTGTTGAGGGCTGGGGGCTCATCAGTAGGAGTGCTCACATTCTGTGGGAGGAGGGTGGTGTTCAAGGGTCCTGGGGCTCAGAGGGAAGTCACCCTAAATCCCACTCGTCAGCAGGGAAACCCCAGTGTGAGGCAGGATTTGTTCCGGCGGCCGTCGTGGGAGCTGGTGTCGCCTCCACGCTCTTCCTCTGTCCCTGCCTCATCTTCCTCATGTGAGTGTCCCTTGTGGGGGAAGGGTGTGCGGGCCCTGGATTCCCAGAGAACCCCAAGTGGAGGAATCTGAATGGGGCAGTGGTTGCTGTGAGAATTGGGTCTTGGGCCAGAGATTTAGAAAACCAGTTTCTGCAGAGTCGATTCCAACTCCTGGTGACCCCCTGTGTATCAGAGTAGAACTGCACTCCATAGGGTTTTCAATGGCAGGTTTTTGGGAAGTAGATACCCAGGCTTTTCTTCCACGGTGCCGTAGGCTGGATTTGAATCATCAACTTTTCTGTTAGTAGCTGAGAGCAAACCATTGTGCAATCCAAGGACGTAGGAACTTGAGAACCAAAAACCAAACTAGTTGCCATTCAGTCAGTTTCAACTCTTGGTGGCCCTGTGTGTGTCAGAATAGAACTGTGCTGCATAGGGTTTTCAATGATTGATTTTCTGGAAGTAAATGGCCAGGCCTTTCTTTCAAGGCACCTCTGGGTGGGTCTGAATAGCCAATTTTTCATTAGCAGTCGAGCGCTTAACTGTTTGTACCACCCAGGGACTCCTAAAACAAACCCCTGGCAGACATTCATAGAGTCCCTGGGTGGTGCAAACGGTTAAGTGCTCAGCTACTAACTAAAAGGTGGGTGATTCGAATCCACCTAGAGGTGCCTCGGAAGAAAGTCCTGGTGATCTGCTTCTCAAAAAAATCAGCCATTGAAAACCCTGTGAAGCGCAGTTCCACTCTGACACACACGGGGTCACCATGAGTCAGATTCAACTTGACGGCAACTTGGAAGAGATTCAGAGCAGGAGTAAATTCCCACTCCTGAGCCCAGCCTTCCAGGAGGGGGCTCGTGTTCTCCTAATAAAAGTCATCAGGCTAGACATGGTGTCCTCGCCCCTCCCAGCCTGGGTCAGCCCTTCTAGCCTCTTAAGCAGGGAGCAGTAGTCCTACCCCAAGCCCACAGCCTCCTGCCTGAAGGCCCTGGGCTCCTCTCTCAGGGTGAAGACCCGAAGGAAGATGGCAACCAAGACAGCAACTGGAGGATCCAGTGCCCCCTCTGTCTTGGGAACCATCACATGGGTGAGCCATGAGTCCTCTGTCCATTGACGTCCCATCTGGTTACCTTCCCGGGAAGACTGTCACCAGGCTCCTCTGATGACTTAGGTTATCATCTTGCCCCAGTAAGCTTTTTCTCCTGGGTCCCCACCAACTCGGTCGCCCAGTCCAGTGACCAAGAAGTCACCTCCCTCTGCCTTCTGTCTTGTCTCCCAGAGCTGGAGGATCACCAAGACCTGTTGAGCTCCAGCTGGGCCCTTCCTGTCCCCACCTACTCATTTCTGTCAGGACCCCTGGCCCACTTTCTTCCTGCTTCCCCAAGACAAAATGCCAGAGGGATCTCCCCAAAATAATTATTGTTAACTACAAAGTTCAAGAGTCCCCAAGACCACCCACACTTCAGACACCAATTCTTAACGCACACCCACTTGCCCCTGAGCTTACATGCCTCAGGTCCTCCCTGTTGCCTAAAGATCAAGTCCAAACTCCTTAATTCCCATCAAATCCTGACAGGATCTGACTGTAAAGGTGTCTCGCTTTCCCCTCTTCCTGTCTCCCACCCACCATGCCCCCACATGTGTCCCAGCCACACACACACCTCAATGCTCCCAGCCAGCTAGTGACTTTTTGTGACTTTGCATGTTCTAGGATCTCCAGTGGTGCAACGGTTAAGTGCTCGGCTATTAACATAAAAGGTTGGCAATTTGAACCCACCCAGTGGCTCTGCAGGAGAAAAGACCTGCCTATCTGCTCCCATAATTACAGCCTAGGAAACCCTATGGGGCAGTTCTACTCTGTCATATGGGGTCGCTATGAGTCGGAATCACCTTGATGGCAATGGGTTTTCTTTTTTTTTTTTTGGTAACACAATTTCACAATTGCATCCAGATGCCTGAACCTGTGAAATACCAAGAGCTCCCTGAGGGCAGGGTCCCACAAAACCAAAACCCATTGCTGTTGAGTCGATTCCAACCCACAGCAACTCCATGTGACAGACAGAACTGCCCCACAGGGTTTCCAAGGCTGTAATCTTTACAGTAGCAGATTGGCAGGTCTTTTCTCCTGTGGAGCAGCTGGTGGGTTTAAACAGCCGACCTTTCAGTTAACAGCCGAGCTGTTAACCACTGTGTCATCAGGGTTCTTCAGGGCAGTTTCCAGGGCTGAGCAAATCCCTGTCCTCATCACATCACTCCATTCTTGTGCATCCTACCACAATTTGCAATTAGATAGTAATTTCATTGACTACTACCTGCATATCTGCCTCCCTTACCACACTGGAAGCTGCGTGAGGTCAGGTATGGTGTCTGCTTAGTTTCCCACTGAACATCCAGGGCCTGGCACAGGGGAGCTGTTCAATAAGACAGTGAGCGCTGGAGTTAGAGAGCCCTGAGCATGAATCTGGGCCTCACCACTAATTCAGTGTGTGATTTTGGGATATTTACTTAGCCTCTCAGCCTCAGCTTCTCCATCTGACAAGTGCGGATAATAGCACCTTCCTAGGAGTCCCTGAGTGGTACAAACAGTAAGTATTTGACTACTAGTTGAAAGGTTGCCAGTTTGAACCTACCCAGAGGTGCCTTGGAAGACAGGCCTGGTGATCTGTTTCCAAAAGGTCCCAGCCTTGAAAACCCCATGGAGCCGTTCTACTCTGCACCATGGGGTTACCATGAGTCAGAAATGACTCAACGGCAACTAACAACAACAGTACCTCCCCAGTTAGTTTTTGGGAGGATTTTATGAGACTGGCAATTGATCAGCGAGGGCCAGGTATTGTTGCTGTGTGTGATAGAGCCCATTCTGAGTCATAGTAACTCTAAGTGAGAAAAGAACTGCCCCATAGGGTTTCCTAGGATGTAATCTTTATGGAAACAGATTGTGACATCTTTCTCCCTTGGAGCCGCTAGGTGGGTTCCAACTGCCAACCTTTGGGTTACCAGCCAAGCTTAACCATTGTGCCACCAGGGCTCCTTCCAAAAACTCCAAACCCGTTGCCGTAGAGTCAATTCTGACTCATAGCAACCCTATAGGGCAGAGTAGAACTGCCCTGTATGGTTTCCAAGGAGCAGCTGATGGATTCGAACTGCCAACCTTCTGGTTAGCAGCCGTAGCTCTTACCCTCTGCACCACCAGGGCTCCCAGGGCCCCTTAACCAGGTATTATTACACTTAAATGTTTGTTGAATGAATGAGGGTCTGGTAGATGTTTTCGAAATGAATGGCTCAAAGACCAAATGCTCAGTTTCCAGGTTTGATTGTGGAGCCTGCCTCCTTCTCCCGGCCCCCATTTTCCTACTTTGATCCCCTTCTCCCCCTTCCACTCAGGGTCACAGGCAGGATTCCTGGCCAGATGGCCCCCCAGACTGCCCACCCCCAGCTGTGGCCACCCCCACCTCAGGAGAAGAGCAGGAACTCCATTACGCCTCCCTCATCTTCCACAGGCTGAGGCCCCAGGAGCCTCAGGGCCAGGAGGCCACCAGCACCACTGAGTACTCGGAGATCAAGGTCCGCCAGTGAGGACTCGCCCAGAGCCCAGGTCTGGCTGAAGCGCCCAGGGCTTCCCTGAGAAGGGACACTTGAGGGGGATTCCTGAGTCAACAGTTCTCCACGTGAACAGGATTTAACTACTGTATGGGTGTGGCACAACGGTTAAGCACCAGGCTGCTAACCGAAGGTTGGTGATTCAATCCCACCAGCCACTCTGGGGGAGAAAGATGTGGCAGTCTGCTTCTGTAAAGATTACAGCCTTGGAAACCCTGTGGGGCAGTTGTACTCTGTCACATGGGGTCACCATGAGTCGGAATCGACTCAACACCACCTGACAGAACAACATGGGAGTTTCACAGTGTGGGGACGGGCAGAACTGGGCTCAGCTCTCAGTCCCATCCCTACCTAAGAACAGGAGTTCGAACAAGTCACCTCACTGCTCAGTTTTCTCCTCTGTCAAATGGGCACGACAAACCTAAGTCACAGGATTGTTGTGAGGAGTCAGGAAGTAATTAATGTGATGCTTCTGTTATGGACTGAATTGTACCCCACCCCCCAAATATGTGCTGGAAGCCTAACACTACATCTGTGGAAGTGAGCCCTGGTGATGCAACAGTTAGCGGTTAGGACATCAACATAACTTTAGGGGGACACAATTCAATCTATAACACTGGGGAACAAAACCTGTGACATACTATCTATTTAAAAATAATAAAGATAACTCTAATTATAGTACATTTGAAACTCAAATATTTAGGAATATATATCAATGAAATCACTATAGAATAAAGTTTAACTGTTGAGAAAAGTGTACTAACAGTGTACAGCACTCAGACAAAAACTTGTACATGATTATTCATAGCAGTATTATTCATAATAGCCAGAAAGTGGAAACAACCCAAATGCCCATCAACTAATGAACAGATAAACAAATGTGGTCTATCCGTACAGTGGAATACTATTCAGCCATAAAAAGGAATAAAGTAGTGATAATGCTACATGGCTGAACTTTGGAAACATCACGCTATGTGAAAGGAGCCAGTTGCCAAAAGCGACACATTGTATGATTCCATTTATATAAAATGCTCAGAATAGGTAAATCTATAGAGACAGGAAATAGATTAGTGGTTGCCTAGGCCTGGGAGGAATGTGGAGATTGGAGGGTGATACCTAATGGGCACAAGTTTTCTTTTGGGGGTGACAAAAATGATTGTGGTGATGGTTGCAGAACTCTGTGAACATACTAAAAACCATTGAATTGTGCACCTTTAAACAAAGTGAACTGTGTATTCTGTGACTGATATTTCAATAGTTATTTGAAAATGTTAATGTTTAACCTGTCCCTTATATTTAAGGAGTGCCTTTTTTTAAATAGTATTTTACTGTGCTTTCAGTGAAGGCTCACACAGCAGTTTAGGTTCCCATTCAGCAATCTTCTACACAAACGGTACAGCGACTTTGGTTACATTCTTCACAATGCATGAACATTCACACTGTTTCTGTTCTGGTTGTTCCATTTCCATTAATCTAGTTTCTCTGCCCCCTTACATTCTCATCTTTGTTGTAAAGTATATATGATTTTTAAAAGAGCACAGTACTTACAGGTGATATTATTTTTTCAGCCAATTTGTTATTTAGCTACCAGGTGACCTCAGGGGTTAGTTTCAGTTCAGATTTGAAGAGTATGTCAGGGCAATAATCTCTGGGAGTCCTCCAGTGTCAACCAGTCTAGTAGGTCTTGCTTTGTTTTTAGGAATTTGGGGTTCTGTTCCATATTTTTCTCCCATTCTGTCAGGGTCCATTTATTGTGGCCCTGATTAGAATAGTTGGTAGTGGTAGCTGGGCACCATGTAGTTCTTCTGTTCTCAGGGTAGATGAGGACGTGGTTCATGTAGACTATTCGTCCTGCAGACTAGTTTCTTCCTTGAGTCTTTGGTTTCCTTCTTTCTCTTTTGCTCCAGGCAAGTAGAGACCAATAGTTGTACCTTAGATAGCTACTCAAGCTTTTAAGAAGGAGCACTTTTTTATTTTGAAATAATTCTAGAATCACAGGGAGCTGCAAAGAAATGTAGAGAGGTCCTATTCACCCTTCACCCAGCCTCCCCAATTATTAATATTTTGCATAACAATAGTGCAATATCAAGACCAGTGATTTGCTATTGGTCCAATCCATAGAGCCGACTCAGATTTCACCTTTTACGCATGTAATCATTCGTGTGTGTGTGTGGTTTGTGTGCCTGTCCGTGCAGCCTGTCATCCACCAGAGGTGAATGCGAACTGCTTCTAATCCTTGATAAGCACGTAAAGAATACATTTGCCAGAAGAATAGCTGCATTCTGTTACCAGAGGCTGAAATAATCTGTTCTAGTGAAGATACCACTTCTGTCACAGCAGCTGCAATTGTCGCTATCACTGATTAATTTCATAATAGTCAACTCTATTCTGCCAGTTGGGCTTTATCCAAGGAGGCATCTTTATCTCCTACCTCTTCTTGTTAGCTGCTGTCGAGTTGCCTCTGACTCATGATGACTCCATGCACAACGGAACGGAACAATGATTCTGCCGCCATCCTCAGGATCAGCAGGGTGCTTGGGTCCACTGTTGTGGCCACTGCGTATTTTGAGCACCTTCCAACCTAGGGGGCCCATCTTCAGCATTGTATTGGACAATATTCTGCTGTGACCCATAGGGTGTTATTGGTGAATTTTCAGAAGTAGATTGTCAGGCCTTTCTTTCTAGTCTTAGTCTGTAAGCTCTGCTGGAACCTGTCCACCATGGGTGACCCTGCTGGTATTTAAAATACTGGTGGCATAGCTTCCAGCATCACAACATGCAAGCAACCATAGTACAACACACTGAAAGGCAGGTGGTGGTACCTCTTCTTAATTCTCAAATCTATTCATTCATCAAGTGCTAGCCAGTCTGTCTTTGAAATCTCTCCCCAGTTCCTCTCTTCCTCCCACCACCTGGACTTTCCTACTCTCCTGGCCCAAGCTTCAATCACACAGGTGTGGATGGTGCACCAGTGTCCTCCCTGGTCTCTATGTGTCCAGTCTCTCCCTGTGTGCCCCAAGGAGTCCTCCCATCCCTATGCTGATCATGCTCCATCACTTCACCGTGTGTTTCTTCAGGAGTGCTTATCATAATCCGAAACAGTCTCATTTAAATACTATCTCCTTTTACTAGAATTGGGTCTCAAATGTGGTTAGATTTAAAGGTATGAATGATCTATTTCCAGCAGTAAAGAAGGCATTGGTAGTCCATGGTGTGATGTGCCAATAGAGATAACGCAAAATATCACCATTGGACACTCCAATCAAATACTTAGGAAAGACAAGGCTCTGGGTGATCATGTACTTGATACCTTAGAACATTTTTGTCAAACTGACAAGTATGATGATCTTGGCTGGTTGCTCCTACTTTCAGTGGATGAGGTGGAGAAAGAAAAGGATGAGCTCAGGGCTTCAAATTCTCAGGTCAAGTATTGCATAAAAGACAGGAAAGTTGCTACGTGTGGTCTCAAAGAAAATCTTATTTCCTGTAGCCACAGAGCTTAGATTGCTGAAAACCAAACTCAGAAGTCTCATCCTATGAGTGGTTGAATTACACCACCAACTGAATTCTCAACCTCGCAAAGTGTCTGAGGTTAAAGTGAGAGCGTTGATTGGGAAAAAATGGATTATGAAAATTGGAATGGGGACATATGGGCAGATACTGATGAAACTGAGGGCACTGAGCCCCTAAATTACGTTGAGTTGTATCTGCCGGTAGAATCAGCCCTTCTGCCCCCATCGGAGGAGATTAATCCAACTTTGCCGCAGGAACCTATAATGACCTCCCGAGGCAGATGCCTTCAAAGACACTGCTTATTGTCCTAGGACCCACCCCCACCACCCATCTCTGCTTTTAGACCTATAACTAGACTCAAGTGCCAGCAGGCCCTGAAAAGTGAGGCACAAAGGGAACATGGAATTGGTAGTGGAAGAAGGTACTTATAAATACCAGCTATAACCATGGGACCAGTTGCAAACATATTCATAAGAACGTAAGGAAAGAATACTCATAAGTATATATATGTGTATATATTAGTTTACATATATAAAATATTTACTTTATTCCCTCTTATTCCATTACTTATCATAAAACATAAGCTGTATTAATTCTGCATCTTCTCTGGAAAAGGGGTGCTTTTCAGTTGTATGCAGCATAGTTGTATCACATAAGGCGGAAGTATGACTTTGCTTGTCTTTATTCGGAGATTACTTATGGTTTAAGGAGATATGTACAGGTGCCTAGTTAACAAGGAGTGGACTGTGACAGTTAATTTTATGTGTCAACTCGGCTAGGCTACAGTGCCCAGTTATTTGGTAAAACATTAGTCTAGTTGCTGATATAGAAGAGTTACATGTGATTAAATCAGCTGGCCTCAAGTAAAGCAGACTACCTTCCATAATGTGGGTGAGCCTTAAGCAATCAGTTTAAGGCCTTACGAGCAAAAAAAAAAAGAAAAAAGCCGGGGGGCGGGGGGGCAGTTTCCCTAGGGTGTGTTCTGCCTTCAGACTATAAATAGACATTTTGCCAGAACACTCTTCCAGTCACCTGATGTACAAATTTTGGGATGTAAGCCTGCAGGAGTCTCCAGAGTACTGCTTGACCAATGGATTTTGAACTTGCTAGTCCCCTACAAAAACATGAGTCAATCTCCTGAAGTAAATCAATCTCTCTCTATGGATCAGTATATCTGTCTAACTGGTTCTTTCTCTAGAGAAACCTGACTAAGTCATTTTGGTATATCTTGTTCATTCAGAATCCCCCATGTAACACAATGTATATCATACAACACATACTCAATAAATACATGCTGAATTTTGTTGAATAAAAGGAAGATGATGTATGAGAGAGGAAAGGCAAATGGATGGAAGAATGAGTGGGTAATGAATGGATGCATGAAAGTATGAATGAATAGAGGGATGGACAGATGGACAAAAGGGCGAGTGGGAGGGCAGATGGATGGATAAGTGGAAGAATGAATGGATAAATGTCGAGATGAAAGTTTGGATAGACGCATGAAAGTGACTAGGTGGATAAAATGATGAATGGGCAGACAGATGAATGGAGGAAAAGAGTGGATGGAATGGATGGATATATGGGAAAATGGATGAATAACTGGAAGAATGGATGGAGGGATGTCGCACAAAAGTTTGGATAGATGAATGAAATAGTGAATGGCTGTATGAAAGGGTGGATGGATAGCTGGACGTGTGGGAAAATGAATGGCCAGATGGATCGATGAACAGATGGATGGTTAAGTGGAAGAAGGGATGCAGGGGTGTCTGCATCGAAGTTTAGACAGATGAATTTAAAAGTGAATAATTGTATGAAAGGTTGAAGGGAATGAATGGGTAGACAGATGAATGAAGAAAGGCTGGGTAGATGAATGGAAATAAATTTTCCCAGAGGAACTTATTTGGCAGATGGTAGACTCCTCCAGATCAAATCAAACAATTTATTGTCAAGACAGTGATGGAAATGGTAGGCCAGCCCCACCCTCGCCTGTGGGCCAGCAATCTCCTCCATCAATACACCAGCAGCTGGCTGGAGACGAGGGCTGAAAGGACAGGACGGTCAAAAGGAGGAGATTCACATTATCTGGGGCATATCTGTGGGCTCCCTGATGCTAATCCAGACTGTAGAGCACCGCTTAAGGAAGAAGCAGGACTGCACATTGAAGGGTTCTCTCTAGAAGCTCATCTGTGATTAAACGACAGGCCGTGAATCACATTTCTTCTTTTATCTATGTCAAACTGCAGGTTCTGGAAAGTTCTAGAAGACAATAAAAATGGCTGTTGGTGTCTTGGTGATTCAAGGAACACCCTTGAAGCCCCTACTGCATGCCAGGCCCTTTGTAGGCTCTGAGGACACTATGATGAACAAGAGGGACAAGAAGCCCTCTTGGAGTTTCCAACATGGTAGAGATGCTGAAAATTCCACAAACACTTCTCAGCTGGGACAGGGAGATGTGGTGAGAGAGCGGGTGGGCAGGAGGTGGAGAGGCGCTTCACTGGGGTGATCAGGGACAATCTCAGGGTCCGAGAGCCAAGTGTGAGAAGGCGCCGCTGAGCAAAATCAAAAGGGGAAAAGCATTCCAGACAGTGGGAACGGCATGTGCAAAGCTCCAGAGGTGGGATTGAGCCTGGCCTAGTCTAGAATCCAAGAGGAGGGCAGTGGATGGGGGAGGGGTGGAGTGATAGGGAAGGAGCAGTTTGGCTGGTGCATAGCAGAAGGGAGTGGTAGGGGGTGGGACAGCACAGCTGGCTGCAGAGTAGGGCAAGGGGGAGGCCAGGTTACCCAAAAGGCTAAGCCATGGAGCTGCCATCAATCAAATACACAATTGTTCAGGTTACTCAGAGACCAGTGGGCTCCTCAGATGGCGTGTCCTCAACTACTTGGTGGTGATCATTCCGTCTTAACCAAACTTGTCACTGCGTAAGTGGCTCCTGGAGGCTGAGCATATCTAAAGCGCTAATGATCCCAGAAGGGGCTGTTACATGTTGAGATTTTAGATTTTCATTATGCTAGGTGGATAGGAAAATAATGTAAGGCAGGTGTTATGGGTTGAATTACACCCCCAAAAGATATGTGGAAGTCCTAATGGCGGTACCTGTGAATGTGACCCTGTCTGGAAATGGGGGTTTTCTTTTGTTAATGTTTATGAGGTCAAACTGGAGTAGGATGGGTCCTAAACCTAATCCCTTCTCAGTGGTGTCTTATAAAGGGGAGTGTAGACACAGACACACACACAGGGGGAAGACAGCATGTGAGGATCCATCTACAAGGCACAGAACACCAAGAAATGCGTGGGGCTACAGAACCTGAATGAGACCAGGAAGGACCTTTCCTAGAGCCAGTAGAGAGAGAGCACAGCCCTGCTGATGCCCTGAATTCTGACTGCTAGCCTCCAGAACTGTGAGAAAATAAACTCTGTTCTTTAAAGCCACCCTCTTCTGGTGTTTCTGTTACAGCAGTTCGAGGAAACTGAGACAGTGGTCAGCACTGACAGGAAGATGGACTCATTCACTCAAAGGTGATGGGTGCTGAACATCTAGCTTGAACAACTAAGTGGACAGAAATGTCTACAGACAATCTTTTTTTTCACAGACAATATCCTGATGCTACTTTCAAGGCCCTGAAGCCAGGCATGCCTAAAGCTTCCCCTTTGGAATTTTCTAGCAACAAGAACCAATCAATTCTGCTTTCTCTTCAGACCAACTTGAGTTGGGTTTCTGCCAGTTGCAATTACTGGGGTTTGGAAAGTTCAAGAGCTCCATGAACAATCCAGAGTCTAACAGTGAAGTTAGCCTCAGCTGTAAACATCCAATAAACCAAATCCATTGCCATCAAATCAATTCCAACTCACAGAGACCCTATAGCACAGAGTAGAACTGATCCATAGGGTTTCCAAGGAGTGGCTGGTGGATTCAAACTGCTGACCTTTTGGTTAGCAGCCTGAGCTCTTAACCACTGCACCACCAGGGCTCCAAACATCCAACAGTATATTTATGTACATTAATATTCACTGCAGCACTATTCACAAGAGCCAAAAGGCAGAAAAAACCCAAGGGTCCATTTAGATGAAATGGATGAACAAAATGTGGCCTATACATGCAATGGAACACTGCTTAGCCATAAAGAGAAATGACGTTCTGATGCATGCCACAACATGGATGAACCTGGAAAACATGACGGTGAGGGAAACAAGCCAATCACAAAAGCATAAATATTATATGATCTCACTAATATTAAATACCTAGAGTAGGCAAATGTATAGGGATCAGTTTAATAATGATTGGTTGCAAGGGGTGGGAGGGACAGAGAAAAGGGAAAGTTGTTGTTTAGGTAGCACTGAGTTTTTGTTTATGGGGACGGAAAATCTGGCAATGGATATTGGTGATGGTTGCATAACATGATTGATATAATTGGTCTCACTAAATGTGAAAAATGTTGAAATGGTAAATGCTGTGCTATCTACATTTTTACAAAAAAAAAAAAAAAGAGTATCTGTGAAGTAGGTCTTCGGGGGCAACTCAACATAGAGTGCTGGTCAGAGCTGGGGAAGTGGGGAAGGAGTGAGCGGGGTTTGGACTCACAGTCTCTTCCCACCTGGACACCACCTATGGCACCATGTGCAGGTCCACAGGGTCGTAGGCCGATACCCGCAGGTCCTGCAGCAGGGCTTCCAGATTGTTCCTGAGCACAGAGTAGGGCGGCTTCTCATCATATTTGAGGGACATCACCACCTTCAGGTACTCCTGCAGGGTTCCTGTAGTCAAGACACACCCCACCATGAGAGAGAGACCTTAGCAGTGCAGCCAGCTCAGAGCCTGGGAATCGGTACTCAGAGGTGACAAAATATTGACAAAATTCTTCAGGCACCAACACAGAAAATGTCCAAGATTTATTCTTCTTAAAGGAAGAAAAGGCAATTTGGAGGCCAATATAGGTTATACAGTTCCATTAAAAAATATATATATGTCATGGGGTTGTTAACCAATGTCATAAAACACTATGTGTACTATGTATACTGACTGTTTAATGAGAAACTATTTGTTCTGTAAACTTCACCTAAAGTATAATTAATTAATTAATTATATATATATATATGTATGTATGTCAGAGGAAGGAGAGTCAGGAATAGGAGAAGGAAATGGAATGTGTGGCTAACTGCCCTCCATGAACAACTGCCTCCTTTACCATGAGACTAGAAGAGCTGGATGGTGCCCAGCTACCATTACTGAATATTTTGACTAAAGAGTCTATAGAAGAATCCTGATCAAAAGGAGGAAAATACAAAACAGAATTTCAAATTCTCATGGAATCCAGACTTTCTGGAGCCATGGAGGCAAGACGAGTCCCTGAAACTACTGCCCTGATATCGTCTTTAAACCTTAAACAAAAAATATCCCCTGAAGTCTTCTTTAAATCAAACAGTAGTTTGGCTTAAGTAGTAAAGAATGTCTGCCTTGAGCCCTGTGCTCTTTTAAGAACTATCTACGTAGGATCAAACTGACAACAGCAACTCAAAAGATCAGGTAGGAAACTTAAGGGGCAAAGAGTTTATGTTAATGAGGAAGGAAAAACTTGGAAAAAGAGGGTAAGAATGGTTGAGCAATTTGAAAAATGTAATCAATGTCACTGAATTGTACATGTAGAAACTGTTGAACTGGTGTATGTTCTGCTATGTAGATTCTCAACAATGATAAAAAACAAAAATAAATTATATAAGAATATGTAAGTGTTGTACTGTCTTAAAGAACTATCTATATGGGATAAAACTGACAACAGCAACTCAGAAAGTTAGATAGGAAGCTTAGGTGGTAATGAGTTTATGTTAATGGGGGAGGAACAATTTGGAAAAGAAGGGTGAGAGATGCTATACAACTCAAAGAATGTAATCTCACTTTATAGTACATGTACAAATTATTGAATTGGTATTGTTCTCAACAACAAAGAATAAAAATAAATTATTAAAAAATATACATGCATGTGGTTTTTTGATGTTCTTGTTGTTCAGGGACACTTCTGGATTTATTTTGTATGGAGACTTTGGTTTTTCTCCAATGGGCACATGTTATGTATGTATTTTGAAAAACTCTAATAAAGAGAGAAAATAAAGGAGTGTGATGAGAGGCAATCTCAGGACTGGCCTGAGCCAGCCTGGTCTCGCCACGGCCCCCTGTCCCCTCATCCTTCAGGACGTACCTGAAGGTGTGTTCCACCTGCTACACTTCTCCACAAGGGACTCTGGGTTGTCCAGGAACCTGGTGGGACAGAGGCAGACATGAAAGGTCTTTTAGGGAAGGGAAGGCAGCTTTCCTAAACAGAATGTCTAAACACACACACACACACACACACACACAAACACATGAACACATGCAGTTGTTGTTGGCTACCATCTAGTCAGCCCGATTCATGGTCACCCCATGCCCAATGGAACAAAACAATGCCCAGTGTTGTACCAACCCCATGATCAGCTGTGGACCAGACCATTGTGATCCACAGGATTTTCAATGGATGATTTTTGGAAGTAGATCACCAGGCCTTTCTTCCTAGTCTGGCTTAGTCTGGAAGCCCCACTGAAATCTGATCAGCACTATAGCAACATGCAAGTCTCCACTGACAGATGGGTGGTGGCTGTGTATTAGATGCACTGGCAAGGAATAGAACCCAGGTCTCCCACACAGCTGGAAAGAATTCTAACACTGAACCACCACTGCCATATATATATACAATAAAACCTGTGACAGCTGGAACCTGTGTAAGGTGGAAGCCTGTCAGAGAAGGAAAACTCAAATATTTTCCACTAATAGAGAGGATACAAAAGCGGTAAGACTGCATCTGTCAAAGACGAAAACTTGTGAGACCCGGAAAAACAAGGCAGTCCCATCAAGTTCTGGTTCTCGCATTTCACTGTACATGCACAACAGATGCACATACATATATATACTTATATACATATTGTGGTGTGATTAATCACTTTTGTGTGGCTTTTCTCATCGTCGTCTTGCGACTTCTACAAAATGACTGGGTGTGACTATGCAAATAAGGTGTTTGTGGACCACCAAGGGGATTGGACAGCCTGCTAATAATGCAAATAAGGTGCATGGAACCTCTGAAGGGGGTGGGACTATGCAAATAAGGTGTGTTGAACTCTAATGAAGGGATTGGTCAGTTTTGCCATTCCAGTAGGCTTAAAAGAGAGCCAATCCCTGAGCAGAGAGGGGGACCTCACTATCATCAACAAGAACAGACAGGAGAGGAACATGTCTTTTGGACCTGGGGTCCCTGTCCTGAGAACCTCCTAGACCCAGAAGACAGACAGAGAGCTGTAACACTGGAGACAATGAGAAACAGCAGCAGAGAAACAACAGCAACAGAACCAAGAGACTGGCGCGAGATGATGCGGTGGGCTTCCTGGCCTATGGAGCAGGGCGGCTACAGTGGGTGTGCCGATACACGAAGTGCCAGAGCTGAGACTTGTCAGGCAAGAGGCTTACTGGTGGAGTAGGGTGCTTACTGTCAGAGCTAAGAAGCTTTGTTAACTGCTTGCCAGAGCAGGGCAGATCCCAGGCCAAGGGCCAAGGGGCTGAGGGCCAGAGAGAGGCCTGCCTGTGGGCACGGCTGAGAAGAAACTGTCCTGATCAAATAACTGTATCCTGAATCATTCCTGATCCTGAATTATAACCTGTTACTTCCCTAATAAACCCCACAATTGTGAATATTGTCTGGGAGTTCTGTATGGCCACTACAACAAATTATCAAAGCTAGCAGAGAAGTAGAAAGTGCCGTGGGAGGGATGGTTGGTGTCAGATTTGGTGAAAAGGTTGGAGAGAGGAGGCATGTCTGACCTCCACCTCATAGCAATCAGCCTTGGGCTGATGTTCATCAAGATTCTCCTCCCCCTTTGTGAATCTGGAGGAAGTCAGACATCCCTGCACTGCATCATTTTTATACAAATATATACACATATACAGATCATATATACACACATTTATATCACACTACACATATACACACACACACGTGTATGTGTATATGTATACACGTGTAACTGCGTGTATACGTGTATACATACACACACGTACGTATGTACATACATATATATACACACACACACTACATACACACACATAGAGATGCATACACAAACATAAACACACACACTTATATATGCCTGGGACTTGCACACAGAAGGCCTTGGTGAATCCACCTGGCTCTCTTCCTTCTTTTATTCATTCATTCTATCATGAACCAGAATGGACAGAAAATGAATAAATACTTGTTGAGTGAGTAGGAAAAGGCCACGCACACCAGTAAAAAGTCCCAGAGGAGGAAGGCAAGTTGAGGGGGTGAGAGGAGGGGCAGAAAGTGTTCATGTAGCCACACCACCACCTGGTATTCCTGGTGGTGTTACTGCCTCGAGTCATTCAGAGGCTGAGCTAGTGGGTCTGGAAGGAAATAACATCATCCTCAACCCTCTCCAAAGAGCACTGGTGGCACCGTGGTTAAACGCTCAGGTGCTAACCAAAAGGTCGGTGGTTCGAACCCACCCAGTGGCTCCAAGTGAGAAATGACCTGGAGATCTGCTCCTGTAAAGGCTGTTGTTGTTGTGATCGTTAGGTGCCATCAAGTCGGTTCTGACTCATAGCGATCCTACGTACAACAGAACGAAACATGGACCCTTCCTACACCATCCTCACAATCGTTGTTATGCTTGAGCCCATTGTTGCAGCCACTGTGTCAATCCATCTTGTCCAGGGTCTTCCTCTTTTTCGATGACCCTCTACTTCACCAAGTATGATGTCCTTCTCCAGGGACTGATTCCTCCTGATATCATATCCAAAGTATGTGAGATGTAGTCTCACCATTCTTGCTTCTAAGGAGCATTCTGGCTGTACTTCTTCCAAGACAGATTTGTTCCTTCTTTTGGCAGTCCATGGTATATTCAATATTCTTCGCCCACACCACACTAATTCAAAGGCATCAATTCCTCTTCAGTCTTCCTTATTCATCGTCCAGCTTTCACATGCATATGAGAAGCCTGAAAACACCATGGCTTGAGTCAGGCGAACCTTAGTCTTCAAGGTGACATCTTTGCTTTTTAACACTTTAAAGGGGTCTTTTGCAGCAGACAGGCTGTAAAGCTTACAGCCTTGGAAGCCCTATAGGGCAGTTCTACTCTGTTCTACAGGGTTGCTATGAGTCGGAATTGATTTGACGGCAGTTGCAATGGGTTCAACACTCTCAGCAGGGTCTCTGTGTCTGTGCTAAGCAGCTGAAGCTCCAGAGTTGCTATTACTCATGCTGACATCAGTGATATTAGAACAACCGCAATGACCTATCTTAGTTACCCTTCATTACCTGGCTGTGACCTTTTGGAAGCGTATCACTAGGCCCTTCTTCTGAGGTACCTCTGGGTGGACTCGAACAGCCAACCTTTTGGTTAGTAGCTGAGTGTGTTCACTCTTTTGTTGTTGTTGTTCAGAATATACACCAACTCAACAACTTTTACAAGTACAATTCAACGATACTGTGCAACCACTCTCACCCTCCTTTTCTGAGTTGTTCCTCCCCTGTAAACGTTAAGTTCACTGCCCCCTAAGGTTCCTATCTTACTTTTTGAGTTGCTGCTGTCAATTTGATCTGATACAGACAGATCTTAAAAGAGCACAATGCTCAGGGCAAACCTTCTTTACTAGTTAAGCTAAACTGCTATATGGTTTAAAGAAGACTTCAGGGGGTATTTCTGGTTTAAGGTTTAAAGGTTATCTCAGGGCATCTGCTTCTCTCTATTGTTTGTCTGTCTCCCCCACTAGAATGTTAGCTCACCGAGGGCGGGGATTTTTGATCCTCTTATTGACTCTTGTAACCCCCGGGCATAGAACAGAGCATGGAACATAGCAGGTTGTGGACAAAGAACTAAGTTTGGCTTTTTGTCTTTGGTTTTTGAAAATGCTATGTGCTGTCGAGTTGATTCTGACTCATAGTGACCCCACGTGACAGAGTGGAACTGCCCCAAAGAGTTTCCTTGGCTGTAATCTTTACAGGAGCAGATCACCAGGTCTTTCTCCCACGGAACCACTGGATGGGTTCCGATCAGCAACTTTTCAGTTAGCTGCCCAGGGCTTAAGAGTTGCTTCACTAGGGCTCCTTTTTTGAAAATAGCAATTAAAGTGCTCCTTGCCTTTTTAAAACAGCGAGGCCAAACTTTGTTGTTGTTAGGTGCCATCAAGTCGCTTCCGACTCATAGCGACCGTATGTACAACAGAAGGAAACACTGCCTGGTCCTGAGACATCCTCACAATCATTGTTATGCTTGAGCCTATTGTTGCAGCCCCTGTGTCAACCCACATAGTTGAAGGTCTTCCTGCTTTTCACTGACCAACTACTTTACCAAGCATGCTGTCTTTACCCAGGGACTGATCCCTCCTGATAACATGTCCAAAGTATGTGAGACATAGTCTCGCCATCCTTGCTTCTAAGGAGCATTCTGGTTTTACTTTTTAAACAAGTGTAAATAATTAAGGGCTACACAGACCCTTAGGATCCCTAGTGGCACAGTGGTTAAGCACTCAGCCACTAACCAAAATGTTGGCAGTTTGAACCCACAGCTGCTCTGCAGGAGAAAGACGTGGCAATCTGCTTCTGTAAAGATTACAGCCTTGGAAACCCTATGGGGCAGTTCTACCCTGTCCTATAGGGTTGCTGAGTCAGAATCAACTGGATGTCAGTGGGTTTTTGGACACAGGCCCTTAAACAAGTGTAAATAAGTAGGAGGCTACGTAGGCCCTACCCTGGCGACAGGCATCAGGAAGGGAGGAGGGCAGGATACAACATGGATATTCACTGACTAGATTGATCATAACTGCATTATGGTTCCATTCCCAATGACTAGGGGACTCTGAACCTTTGGGGCTTCTAGGATTAGAAGCCCTGTGCCGGGACCTCCCCCAGACCTTGCCTGATGCATCTCTATGCTTGTATCCTTTCTGGTTATAGTAAACAGGTAAGTATAAGTAGTCTCTGTGAGTTCTGTGAATCATTCTAGCAAATTATTGAACCCACTAGTGTTTGCCTGTTTGGCAAGGGGCTGGAAGGACAGGCTCCTAAGTTGTGGAGACACAGGTCCGGGTGGTTAGAGTCTGTTAAAACAAAAATCATATTAAGCCAATAACAGAAAATGATTGACGTTTACTTAATAAATGATTTGCAAATCGGTGTAATATTTCGACTAGAGTTAAACATCTTATGAAAATGAGAGAACCTTGAAACATTCTTCTTATACCAAATCTTATCAGCACTGCCATGGAAAAAAGGATGGGAACAGAACTGATAAACAAATTTGTGGTCAGGAAGGATTTTCACAGGGCATTGTCTTAAAGAACAATTAAAATAATTATGGATTTATCCTAAACATAACTCCTAGCCTGACCCTTGGAGCCTGTTTCCAGAAACTGACTAAATTCTTTAGAAGAGCACAACGCCCAAGGCCAAACAGTCTTACTTGTTTATCCAGACCATTGTTTGACTCAAAGGGAGACCCAGAAACTAGTTTTTCCAAGGTTCAAGGTCCAAAAGGACACCCAAGGGCAAAGTGCCTGGGTGGGTCACCCCAACTCCATAGACCCAGAAATCTGGATTCCAGGAGAATTAAAACTGTTTCTCAGGTCACAAAGAGAAAGTGCCACATGGATGTCTGGTGTCAGAATGATGAAGTGGGTAAGTGGGGATATGAGTTAGCTTCACATTTTGAAAATCAGCTTTAGATTGGCTATTATTCATGCAGGGGTGCTCAATAAATATTTGTTGGGTGAAACCAGCTGTGTCCGGGCACCATCAATCAGCCTTTCCCACACTTGGGAAACGGTGGGGTTGAGGTGAAAAGGGCCTTCTCTGAGTCTGGGCCTGAGTTTGAGTCCAAGCTCTTCTTTCTAGGAGCTGTGCGGACTGGGCTGATTACCTGAGCTCTGAGGTAAGGCGTGCACTCACCTGAGAGGTGTTGTGAGGGTGACATGGGGAAGCACGGGTACAGCACCCAGCACAGACGAGCATGGGAGAAATGTTAGCCTTGGACAGGACTGAACCTCTACGGATTGAACCGTGTACCCCTAAAACACATGTTGTAAACCCTGACCCCTATACCTGTGGTAATAATCCCATTTGGGAATGGGTTTTCTTTGTTATGCTAATGAACCACGATTAGTGTGGAGTGTCTTAAGTCAATCTTTTTTGAGATATAAAAGAGCAGATTAAGTAAGCAAGCACAAAGGGAGGGGAAGATACAGGCCATATATGATTGACAAGGAACCAAGGCAAAGAAGCTGAAAAGAGACAACGACTTTCCCCCAGAGCAGCCTTCCCCTAGAGCTGGTACCCTGAGTTCAGACTTCTAGCCTCCTAAACCGTGAGAAAATAAATTTCTGTTTGTTAAAGCCATCCACTTGTAGTGCTTCTGTTATAGCAACACATGATAACTAGGTCAGAGGCCCACCTCTAACAGGTCATTACAAGCAGGTCAAAGGTAATGAAGAACATGTCCCTTTCTTGAAGCGTGTACAAGTAGGGCACCTGATCTACTGGGGGCCAGGGCAGAGCTCCCCGAGGGGGGACATTTGAGCTGAAACCTGAAGGAGGATGAGACTCACAGCATGGTAACCATTTGGACGAATCACAGCAATGCTACATATTATCCAAGGACAAGAAAAGATTAAAGGGAGCTGATTTAGAAGTACAGGTAGTCCCTGGGTTACAAACAAGGGAGCTGATTTAGAAGTACAGGTAGTCCCTGGGTTACAAACAAGATCCGTTCCAAAGTCTGTCTGTAAGTCAAATTTATAAATAAGTCTAAACAGGTATGTGCAGTTTTTATTTAGCGTCAGTTAATCAAATGTTTGTCTTAGTACATAGTATATATTTTACCTTTCTATGCATGAAAGATACTTAAACACTTTAAACCGCTCAGTGTTCTCATGAGTGTCACAAAGTAGTGCATGCACTCGTTATTAGGAACCACTGTATGTATTTAACTCAAGTTTTTAATACACATAATAGGTTTTATGACAGTCCATACTTAAGTACGAGTCACCCATAAGTTGGACATTCACAGCCCAGGGACTGCCTGTACTCAGAAGTGAACCAGCTATGTAGCCAAAGCTCAAAAACATAGTGTTGGCTAAACTTGAAGAATGTAATCAGTGTCACTGAAAGGTACATGTAGAAACTTGAAATGGTGTATGTTTTGCTGTGTATATTCACAACAAAAAATCATTTAAAAAAAAACCAGTACTGAGTGAAAGAAAGCAAGAGACAGAATGAGATTTAGAGTACAACACCATTCATGCAAATTAAATGTACACAACACCACCATATATATCCCAAGGACACAGATACGTTTATACACACGTATTTAGAAGCCACAGGCAGAAGCAGTGAACGAGATGCACATGTAGTGATGATGGGGCTAAAGTTAAAAAACACAGCGTTCAGTGAAAAGAGCCAGAAACAGCTGAGATTTGGGACAGAACACCATTTATGCAAATCAAACACAAACATCACGAACACCATGCATATATATACATATATGGGACACCAGGGCTCGCTCGCTCTCTATATATACATGTATATATGCATATTTACAATTCAACACGTATAATTCAGTGCTAATAATTATACTCTTCGTGTTGTACAACCATATTGCTAGCCTTTTCCAAATTATTCCACCACCATTAACAAAAAGTCAGTGGCCCCTAAGCAATCTCTCTCCTTTTCTCCCTCCCTCTCACCCCTGTAGTTGTTATTACTTGGTGACGTGGAATCAGTTCAACTCATAGCAACCCCATGTGACAAAGTAGAACTACCCCCACAGGATTTCCTAGGTTGTAATCTTTATGGGAGCAGATTGCCAGGTCTTTCTCCCATGTAGCCGCTGGGTGGGTTCAAACCGCCTACGTTTCAATTAGCAGCTGAGCATTTAACCATTCTGCCACCTGGTAACCACTAATAATCTGTGGTTTCTATATATTTGCTTATTTCATATAAGTGAGATCATACAGTATTTATCCTTTTGTGACTGATGTATTTCACTCACCATAATGTTTTCAAGGTTCATCCATGTTGTAGATTTATAAGGACTTTATTTCTCTTTATGGCTGAGTAGTATTCCATTAAGGAGCCCTGGTGGCACAGTGGTTAAGCACTCAACTGCTAACCAAGAGGTCGGCAATAAGAACCCACCAGCTACTCCATGGTAGAAAGACCTGGCTATCTGCTCCCATAAAGATTACAGCCTAGAAAACCCCACGGGGCAGTCCTACAGGGACACTATGAACTGGAATCAACTTGATGCCACACAAAGCAACGACAGTATTCCATTGTTATGGATACATATTTTGTTTATCCATTCATCTATATAATTTTAAGGACACAAACACATTTAAGTAAACTTATCAGCAGAAGTAATATTAAGTACATCTGAGTGAGTGCCTGTGCTTGAGAGGAGGCTGGAGACAAAGAGGGCAAAGTAAAATGAGAAAGACTCAGCAGAGGTCAGGATGAAACGACTCAGTGACACAGCATGCCGAGAACTGAGAAGTACAGTGGGCTCAACGCTGTTCACTGCAGAGTTCGCGTCGTCCCACCCACACTCTCTCCATGGACAATCTCATCCTCTCCCAGGGTGTCAGCTGACAACTCAAGGCACCCCAAGAGCTAAGTAAGCCTCCAGCGCCGACTTCCCTCCTGTCCTGCAGATATGGAGAGTCAACTGCCTCCTTAACAGCCACTCCTGGCTGAGTCTGGGGCAACTCTCATCCTCCAAGTCTACCCTGGATGCTGCATCCCCACCTCAGACCTGCAGAACTTCTCTTTGTGCCCAGCTACTCGCTATCCACAGTGCTGAACTCCATGCCCTAGCACTTCCTCTTGTAATGGCCACTTGCTGTCCATGGTGCTGAATCCCAGAACCTAACACTTCCCTTAGTAGCGACCGCTTGCTGTTCAAGGTGCTGTATGTTTAAACCAGAACTGGCAGGAGCCCTGGAGGCACAGTGGTCAAGAACTTGGCTGCTAACTGAAAGGTAAGCAATTCAAACCCACCAGCCAATATGTGGGAGCCAATGTGGCAGTCTGCTTCTGTAAAGATTGTTATGTTGTTGATAGGTGCCACTGAGTGGGTTCCGACTCACAGCAACCCTAAGTACAACAGAATGAAACAATGCCTGATCCTGTGCCATCCTCACAATCATTGCTATGTTTGAGCCCATTGTTGCAGCCACTGTGTCAATCCATCTCGTCGAGGGTCTTCCTCTTTTTCGCTGACCCTCTACTTTACCAAGCATGATGTCCTTCTCCAGGGACTAGTCCCTCCTGATAACATGTCCAAAGTACATGAGATAAAGTCTCACCATGCTTGCTTCTAAGGAGCACTCTGGCTGTATTTCTTCCAAGACAGAGTTGTTCATTCTTCTGGTAGTCCACGGTATATTCAATATTCTTTGTCAACACTATAATTCAAAGGCATCCATTCTTCTTCGGTCTTCCTTATTCACTGTCCAGCTTTCGCATGCTTATGATGCAATTTAAAATATCATGGCTTGGGTCAGGGGCACCTTAGTCTTCAAAGTAACATCTTTGCTTTTCAACATTTTAAAGAGGTCTTTTGCAGCAGATTTGTCCAATGCAATACTTCATTTGATTTCTTGACTACTGACTGCTCCCATAGGCATTGATTATGGATCCAAGCAAAATGAAATCCTTGACAACTTCAATCTTTTCTTCGTTTATCATAATGCTGCTTACTGGTCCAGTTGTATTTTTGTTTTCTTTATGTTGGGGTGTAATCCACTGAAGGCTGTAGTCTTTGACTTTCATGAGCAAGTGCTTCGAGTCCTCTTTGCTTTCGGCAAGCAAGGTTTTGTCATCTGCGTATTGCAGGTTGTTAATGAGTGTTCCACCAATCCTGATGCCACCTGCTTCTTCATGTAAGGGTAAGTAAAAAAGTATTTCTACTAGGGTTCCACTTAATACGTGCACAGGTTTGTTCCAAACAAAATGTGTTTAAACACGTCTCTGAGATCAGTGGGTAGCTGCAGACAAGTTCTCTCAGTAATACACTTGTCTTAGTATCATTAGGGTGCCTTCAAAAAAAAAAAAAGGATACTTTTTGTGCCATGGAAAAAAATGATTTTGAGCTCAGGGCTAATACCAAAACTCAAGTGGACATCTTCCCAAATCACTGAAGCTTTGCAACAAGTTTCTGGGAATGCTGACCCACATAAAACAACATTTTTTAGATTGCTCATGTGTTTTAAGGAAGGTCAGGAAGACCTCAAAGACGAGCCAAGAGAGGTAAGACTGCTCAGAAGGTTATGGCGATTGTTTTTGGGGATTCCAAAGGGGTAATTTTAACAGTTTTTCTCAAAGGACACAGGATGATCATAGGGACTCATTAAGAAGAAGTTGTAAGAAAATGGAAAACTGCGTCGGTAAGAAAAAGACCAGGAAAGTTGTGCCGAGGAATTTTTTTCCATCCTGACAAAGTACTTGCTCATTCTTCAAGGATAGCAAGGGCTGTCCTACGAGAATTTCGTTGGAAAACCTTACCCCATCCACCCTATAGCCCTGATCTTGCCCCTTTAGACTTTGTCTTAGTTATCTAGTGCTGCTATAACAGAAATACCATAAGTGGATGGCTTTAACAAAGAGAAATTTATTTTCTCACAGTCTAGTAGGCTACAAGTCCAAATTCAGGGCATCAGCTCCAGGGCAAGGCTTTCTCCCTCTGTGGGCTTTCTCATCAATCCTCCCCTGGACTAAGAGCTTCCCCACTCAGGGACCCCGGGTCCAAAGGATGCCCTCTGCTCCTGGCACTGCCTTCTTGGTGGTGTGAGGTCCCCAATTCTCTGCTTGCTTCCCTTCCCTTTTATCTCTTGTAAGATAGAATGTGGTGCAGGCCACACCCTAGGGAAGCTCCCTTTATACTGGATCAGGGACGTGACCTTAGTAAGGGTGTTATACAATCCCACCCCAATCCTCTTTAACATAAAATTACAATCACAAAATGGAGGACAACCACACAATACTGGGAATCATGGCCCAGCCAAATTGATACATACATTTTTTTGGGGACATAATTCAATCCATGACAGACTTCTTTTTGTTCCCAAAACTCAAAGAACATTTAAAATGAACACAATTGGAGTTCCTCGAGGATGCCAAAACTGCCGTTTTGATATGGTGTAAATTGAAGAGCGCAGAATTCTTCAGGGAAAGGTTAGAGAGATAGAAACACTGCCTTCAGAAGTGTATAGACATAGATGGAGGATATGTCAAGAAATAATATCTTTACATTTTGATATTTTTGTTTAATAAAGGTTTCTATGATTTTGTAGCAATACTTTTTGACTTATTCTCATATAGTCCAACTTCTTAGATTATTTGCTCAGCAGAGATTGAATAAGGATGGTGAAAGGATACAACCCTGATGCACACCTTTCCTGACTTTAAACCATGCTGTATTCCCTTGTTATGTTTGAACGGCTGCATCTTGGTCTATGTACAGGTTACACATGAGCACAATTATGTGCTCTGAAATTCCCATTCTTCACAATGTTATCCATAATTTATTTTGATCCACACAGTTGCATGTTTTTGCATAGTCAATAAAACACAGGTAAACACCTTTCTGGTATTCTCTGCTTTCAGCTAAGATTCATCTGAAATCAGCAATGACACCCCTCATTCCACATCCTCTTCTGAATCTGGCTTGAATTTCTGGCAGCTCCCTGCCAATGTACTCCTGCAATCATTTTTGAACTATCTTCAGCAAGATTTTACTTGTGAAAAATAACAATATTGTTCAATAATTTCTGCACTCTGTTAGATCATCTTTCTTTGGAATGGGCACAAATATGAATCTCTTCCAGTCGGTTGACCAGGTAACTGTCTTCCAAATTTCTTGGCACAGACGAGTGAGCACCTCCAGTGCTGCATTCGTTTGATGGAACATCTCAACCAATATTCCGTCAATTCCTGGAGCCTTGTTTTTTGCTCGTGCCTTCCGTGCAGCTTGGATTTCCTTCAATACTATCGGTTCTTGATCATATGCTACTTACTGAAATGGCTGAACGCTGATCACTTCTTTTTGGTACAGCGATTACGTGTATTCCTCCCATCTGCTTTTGATGCTTCCTGCATCATTCAATTTTTTTGCCAATAGAACCCTTCAATATTCCAACTCCAGGCTTGAATTTTTTTTTAGGTTCTTTCAGCTAGAGAAATGCCAATCATGTTCTTCCCTTTTGGTTTTCTAACTCCAGGTCATTGCACATTTAAAATTATAATACTTTACTTTGTCTTCTCAAGCTGCTCTTTGAAATCTTCTGTTCAGTTCTTTTACTTCATCACTTCTCCCATTCACTTTAGTTATTTTATGTTCAACAGCAAGTTTCAGGGTCTCTTCTGACATTCATTTTGGTCTTTCCTTTCTTTCCTGTCTTTTTAATGATTTTTTGTATGATGTCCTTGATTACAGCCTAAGAAACCCTGTGGGGCAGTTCGACTCTGTCCTATAGATTCCTTATGAGTCAGAATCATCTTGACAGCAATGGGTTTGTGTATACGTGAGTTATATGCAGGAGCCTTGGTGGGAGGTTGGTTAAGCACTCCACTGCTAACTGAAAGGTCTGCAGTTGAAACCTACTAGCAACTTCTCAGGAGAAAAGACCTGGCAATTTGTTCCCATAAACATTACAGCCTAGGAAACCCTATTGGGCAGTTCTACTCTGTCACATAGGGTCACTATGAGTCCGAATCAACTTGACAGCACACAACAACATTCCGTATCAACTTGGCTAGGCTATGATTCTTAGTGGTTCGGCAGACACTATGTAATCACCTTCCATTTTGTGATCTTATGTGAGCAGCCCATTAGTTGGGAGGTGTTATGGATTGAAATGTGTCCCCTAAAAATGTGTGTTAACTTGGGTAGGCCATGATTCCCACTATTGTCTGGTTATTCATCATTTTGTGATCTGATGTGATCATCCTGTGTTGTAAATCCTAACCTCTGTGATGTTAATGAGGCAGAATTAGAGGCAGTTATGCTAATGACGCAGGACTCAATCTACAGGATTAGGTTTTATCTTAAGTCAATCTCTTTTGACATATAAAAGAGGAATCAATCTAAAAGAGAGGAGAGGGACCACCTACCACCAAGAAAGAAGAGCCAGGAGCAAAGTGTGTCCTCTGGATGCAGGGTTCCTGCCCTGGAAAGCTCCTAGACCAGAGGAAGATTGATGACAAGGACCTTCCCCCAGAGCTGACAGAGACAGAAAGCCTTCTCCTGGAGCTGGCACCCTAATATGGACTTCTAGCCTCCTGGACTATCAGAGAATAAATTTCGTTTTTTTTAAAGCCATCCAATTGCAGTATTTCTGTTATAGCAGCACTAGATAACTAAAACAGAAGGGGAGTTTCCTTGGAGGTGTGGCCTGCCTCCAGTATAAATATGGATGTTCTGGCAAAGCTCACTCTTTCTCAACCCTGCACTCTTCTTGTTGCCTGATCTCTGGTTCTCGGGACGGAAGCCTGCAGACGTTTCCAGCCTGCCGCCTAACCTGCAGATCTTGGATTTGCCAACCCACACAACCCCATGAGCCAGCTGAGGTCTCCAGCCTGTGGCTGAACCCATGAATTTGGGATGCGCCAGCCCCCACAACTGTGTAAGCCATTTCCTGAAAGTAAAACTCTCCCTGTATATTTATATAGGGAAACCTGTGAGAGCCATAACTTGATGGGAATGCCTTGTTTTTACGGGTCTAGTGAGTTTTCTGCCTTTGATGGGGTACAGTTTTACCACTTTTCTATCACTATTAGTAGAAAATATTTGCGTTTTCCTTCTCTGACAGGTTTCTACCTTACGCAGGTTCTGGCTTTCACAGGTTTTACTGTACATGTAGTCCCTGACATAAGATGTATTTGAGTTATGACAAACCGCACTTACAACCATCTGTTTATTTTACACCTTATCATTAGTAATATGTACCACATACAGTGTTGCAGTGTGTAATTTGCTGATGTTACCATGTTCACTCTCAATTGTTCAATTTTATGATTTACCGTTCAAAACAATGCCATATAGATTTAGTTTTCTAAACTAAATCAGCGGCTTCAGTTGCTTGAAAATATGCACCTGGATGCTGATCACTTTGCTGAAGTCAGTGGGCAGGTTTGGGAAGTAGTGAGATGTTACCGTGAAATATATGAAGGAAAAAAGAAAAGGACCATAAAAACAACTCTCACTAATTTTCTCACTAGAAATGCCATCCCCATTCCCAGGGAATATCCAGATGATCCAGAACCTTCCACAACCTTCTGCAACTGATAAAATGCCAACATCGCCCAACTCTTTTTCATCATCGAGTAAATATTTATGATTTGTTTTTTAAAGTAGGTATGTATTAAAATATATCTAAGTTTATGTGTAATGTTTCCAACCCCCAGAGACAAAGATTGAATTTATAAAGGCAATAATAATGAAAATAACTGCTAATAAAAGCAGTAATAATGAAAACCTAAAAAACCCTGAGGTATCTGGCTTATACCAACTTAGGACAGAGTCATCGGAACAGAGCTCCATCATAAGTCAGGGACTACCTTTATATATGTTTCACTGATTCTGCTTTTTTTAGAAAACCCAGACTGAGACAGCACTGACCGTTCGAAGCGTGGACACTGACTGGTTGGTGGCACTGGCTGAGGCAGGGCCCGGCCTGACCTGCTCTCCTCCTTGCGCCTAAGAACCAGTGAGTCCCGGCATCCTGAGCACACTGAGCACTTCCTCTGGGCAGACTCTATGCTAAGTGTCAGGTGTGTCCGCCTCTCTGGATCATCCCACATCCCCAGGAGGTGGGTGCTGACAGGATCCCCTCTCACGGAGGAGGGCACCACCCCGCCAGGATCAAGGACCCTCTGGGCTGGAAGCTGCTCCCAGGTGGTGCGGCTCCAGGGCCCACGGCCTCATCCACTGGACTGGACAGCAGAGCGCACATCCAAGGGCCGCCGCCCCCTCCTTCCTATCGGGTTCTGAGCTTCCACCCCACCTGCTGGCCCCCAGACTCACTTCTCCTTCAGCTTCATGATGCTGTTGGTGTTGGGGAGGCAGTTTGTCCATGGCAGGCACCCGTAGAGCCACTTCAGCACGCAGTAGCCCAGGGTCTGGAGGTCACTGCGGCGGGAGGGCCCTGGGGAGGGAGGGGAGGTGGCTCAGTCAGACCCTCCCCTCACTGACATGTCCACACCCTCCTGACTCCATCTATCTATCTCTTAGCCATGCACTCACACCCTCAACCATCCAAACACATGGCCTGTCTCACCCATCCCTTCATTTTCCAATTACCCTGATGGCAAAACGGTGAGGCACTCAGCTGCTAACCAAAAGGCTGGTGGTTCTAACCCACCCAGCAGCTCCTTGAGAGAAAGACCTGGCAATCAGCTCCTGTAAAGATTATAGCCTAGGAAATCCTATGGGGCAGTTCAACTCTGTCACATGGTTATCTTAGTTATCTAGTGCTGCTGTAACAGAAATACCACAATGGATGGCTTCAAAAAACAGAAATTTATTCTCTCGCAGTCTAGGAAGTTAGAAGTCCAAATTCAGGGTGTCAGCTCCATAGGAAGTCTTTCTCTGTCGGCTCTGGGGGAAGGTCCTTGTCATCAATCTTCCTCAATACAGGAAACTTCTCAGTGTAGGGAACCTGGCTCCAAAGGACATGCAAGCTCCGCTCCTGGCTCTTCATTCTTGGTGGTATGAGGTTCCTATCTCTCTGCCTGCTTCTTTTTTATCTCTTGTAAGATAAAAGGTGATGCAGGCCACACCCTAGGGAAATTCCCCTTTCATAGGATCTGGGCTATGACCTGAGTTAAGGGTGCTGCATCCCACCCTAATCCTCTTTAACATAACTTAATCTTGCCTAATTAACCATAGGCAGAGATTAGGATTTACAACATATAGGACAATTATGGAAACCCTGGCAGCATAGTAGTTAAGAGCTATGGTTGCTAACCAAAACATTGGCACTTTGAATCCAGCAGGCGCTCCTTGGAAACTCTATGGGGCGGTACTACTCTGTCCTATAGGGTCGCTATGAGTCAGAATTGATTCGACAGGAACGGGTAGGACAATTAGATCAGATCAGAAAACAAAGGACAACCACACAATACTGGGAATCACGGCCTAGCCAGGTTGACGTATATTTCTGGGGGACATTATTCAATCCATGACATGAGGTCGTTATGAGTCGGTATGGACTTGATGGCACCCTACAACATTCTCAGCTTTCTCATTGTCTCAATGGCTCCTGTTCACTCTCCCCACCCTTCCTTTACCCACTCTCTCCCTAACTCACTCTCTCATCCTTTCAGTCTTTCATTTCATACACTCACTCTTTCAATGATTCCTTGATGCCCACTGTGCCAGGCCCCATCCTTCATTCTGCGAACCCAGACAAGCATTTGGTTAGGTCCCAGCCCTTGCCAGTTGCTATGGATTGAACTGTGTCCCTCAAAAATATGTGCTGGATTCCTGACTCCTATATCTGTGGATGGGAGCCCTGGTGGCACAGTGGTTAAGCTGTCCACTGTTAAACAAAAGGTTGGCGGTTCAAACACACCAGCTGCTCCATGGGCGAAAGATACGGCAGTCTACTTCCGTGAAGATTTCAGCCTTTGAACCCCCTGGGGCAGTTCCACTCTGTCCTGTAGAGATGCTATGAGACAGCATTAACTCGACGGCAATGGGTTATGGGGTTTTAAACCTGTGGATGTGATCCCATTTGGGGATACGGTTTTCTTTATGTTAATGAGGTCATATCCATGTAGGGTGTGTCTTAAAATAGTGACTTTTGACATAGAGACAAGCAAGCACAAACGCGGAAGAGAGATGCCACATGGAGATCGCCAAGGAACTGAGGAACTCAGAGACTACGGAAGCTGAGACAAGGATCTTCCCTCAGAGCTGACAGAGAGAGAGCCACACCTTGTGGTATTTCCATTACAGCGTGTCTTATTTTCCTAGTGCTGCTGTAACAGAAATACCACAAGTGGGTGGATTTAAAGAACAGAAATTTATTTTCTCACAGTTCAGGAGGCTAGAAGTTCAAATTCAGGACACCAGCTCTAGAGGAAGGCTCTCCCTCTGTGGTTTCTAGGGTAAGGTCCTTGTCTCTTTTCAGCTATCTTCATGTGAGATGTATCTTCCCCTCCCTTTGTGCTTCCTTCTCTGTGCCTAGTCTGCTCTTTTTTTATCTCAAAGGTGACTGGCTTAAGATGCATCCTACACAGATATGGTCTCATTAACATGACAAAGAAAACTCCATTCGCAAATGATATTACATCCACAGGTATGGGGTTTAGGATTTACAGTACATTTTGCAGGAACACAACTCAATCCCTAACACAGCAGCACTGGGTAACTAAGACAATGGCTGAGTGGAGAAGATGGTCCTGGTGTATGGGCTGACCTGAGCTACAGAGGAGACAGCATAGGCCATGAGGGAGCTCAAGGAGGACACTGAGCCCAGCCTAGTCGAGACAGGCAGAGGAGACTTTATGGCTTGAATTGTGGACCCAAAAATATGTGTTATAATTACTAACCCCTATACCTGTGGTTAAGGAGCTGAGGTGGCACAGTGGTTAAGAGCTTGGCTGCTAACTGCAAGGTCAGCAGTTCGAATCCACCAGCCATGAGTCAGAATCGATTCAATGGCAATGGGTTGAGCCCTGGTGGTGCAGTGGTTAAGAGCTTGACTGCTAACTGAAAGGTCGGCAGTTCAAACCCACCAGCTGCTTCGAGGAAGAAAGATGTGGCAGTATGTTTTTGTAAAGATTACAAACTTGGAAACCCTATGGGGCAGTTCTACTCTGTCCTGTAGGGTCATTATGAGCCGGAATCGACTGGACAGCTGTGGGTTTGGTTTACACCTGTGGTTACAATCCCCTTTGGGAATGAGTTTTCTTTGTTATGTTAATGAAACAGTATTAGCGTAGTGTGTGTCTTGAGTTAATCTCTTTTGAGAAATAAAAGAGATTAAACAAGCAAGCAGAGATCAGGGAAAATAAGACACCATGTCACATGAAGATCACCAAGGAGGCAAGAAACAGAAACTGAAGGACAAGAACCTTCCCACAGAGCCAACAGGGATACAAAGCCTTCCCCTAGAACCGGTGCCCTGAATTTGGACTTCCAGCTTCCTGAAACTGTGAGAAAATAAATTTCTATTTGTTAAAGCCACCCACTTGTGGTACTTCTATTAAAGCAGCAATAGAAAACTAAGACAGAGACTGACAGGGTCTTCATTTTCCTTGAGCATCTTAGTCACAACATTCAGACAACTCCTCCCGTAAGCGTTTGACAAACACTGACAGTTGACTGAGCCAGGCCTTCTGTCAAGGGATGCTGGAGGCACAGACACTGCCCCTGCCTTCAGGGAGCCCAATCTGGTGGGGGGACATGGACAGGCACATGGATGAGTTTTTTGTTTTTATGTAATATTATTAGAGAAGCACTAGGCTTTATTAGATGTAATACTGGAACGAGAGCAAAACAGGAGCAAAGATTGAGCCATGGACCCACAGTAGATAGATTCTGATAGAATGGGATAAAATGTGGAACAGAACCTCAAATTCTTTAAAAATGATTTACTGGACCAGTTGAGACTGAAGGATTTCCTGAGACTATTTCCCTGAGATTCTCTTTAAATAAATCTTGAACTGAAACTAGCCTCTGAGCTCACCTTTTAGCTAAATAACAAATTGGTTCACAAAATAAAGAATATCACCTGTAAGTACTGTGCCCCTTTAAAAAATCCTCTATATGACCAAACGGTCAAAAATTACTTTAAAACCAAGATGAGCAGGGGGCAGGGAAACTAGATAAATGGAAAAAGAACCACCAGAACAGAAACAATGAGGATGTTCACAACATTGTGAAGAATGTAACCAATGTCACTGAACAGCTTTGTGTAGAAATTGTTAAATGAATCTAAACTGCTGTGTAAACCTTCACTGAAATCACAGTATTTAAAAAAAAAAAATGGCATCATAGACCCACCTCAACAGAGATGGGCTCCGAGCTGCCATCCTGCTTGTGATTGAAGCGGGAGGCCCGAGCCACCCTGTGCACTCACAGATTCACAAACACACAAAGGGAAGTGTGGAGGAAGCCCACACTGAGTCATCACCTAAGATGCAGTTGTCAGTCCTGATGTTGTCTCAACAACAGGAGCAATACAGTAGTGAAGGTTTCTCTCCATCCAATTCTGACCAGGTTTTTTGGCAGAAAAGACAGATGAGAAGTCAACAAATGGCTGCCTCACAGCGTAAAACTTTTTTTTCTTTTTATTTATTTTTGTTGTTGAGAATACACATAGCAGAACACACACCAAGTTTCTACATGTACAATTCAGTGACATTGATTACATTCTTCAAGCTGTGCAACCATTCTTACGCTCCTTTTCCAAGTTGTTGATCCCCCATTAACATAAACTCACTGCCCCCTATGCTTCCTATCTAACCTTTTGAGTTGCTGTTGTCAACTTGATCCCATATAGACAGCTCTTGAAAGAGCACAATGTTCAAGGCAGATATTCTTTACTAGTTTAGCTAAACCACTGTTTGGTTTTAAGATGACTTCAGGGGATTAAGGTTTAAAGAATATCTCAGGGCAAGAGTTTCAGGGGTTCACATAGCCTCCATGGCTCCAGAAAGTCTGGATTCCAAGGACAATTTGAAATTCTGTTCTGCCATTTTCTCCTTCTGATCAGGATTCTTCTATACAGATCAGACGGTTTCAGGCCAACCTCCCAGGCCCACAATACTGAGCAATGATGACTGATTCTTGGTGGGGCACACTGGCAGGAGGAGAAGACTCAGATGTGTCCCCAAGTCATGAGAGATTACAGGCTGTTCCTGGTAGCCTAGTCTGTGCATTGTAATGAAAAGTGGACGTTTCATTTAGTGTGCTGAATGTAGTAAATTCATTTCCAGAATCCTCAATTAATCACCACATCTCATTCCTTCACCTTTTTACATAAATAGGCACTGGCCACATAAGGAACATATGTACGTATTTGTTAAGACAGGAACTTAGGCTCTTTAATGAATAAAGCTAAAATATGTCTAACCAGGTAGATTGTACAGGTAAAACAATTATTACTGGCACTGTGACCACCCTTACCTCCAGGTTTGAATTTGGGACAGTGATGAATCTGCATGTGATCTCCAAACTTTCTACAAGTCTAAAATGTTTTTCCCGAGAGGCTGGAGTGACTCAACACAAAGGTGGTTGTGATATAAAGCAATCTGTGTCTGTGGGGCTGAGGCCTCCTCAAGGAATCTGCCCTAAATTCTCTCTCCATGCTCTTTCTCTAGATAATCTCTCCCAGGGTGTCGGCTGACAATTGTTGAGATACACTAAGAGCTGAGCCTCCAGCCCCGACTTCCCTCCTCTACTCCAGATATGGGGAGCCAACTGCCTCCACAACAGCACCTCCCGGGTGAATCTGGAGCAACTCTCATCCTCCAACTCTGCCCTGGATCCTGCATCACCACCTCAGAGCTGCAGAACTTCCCTTTGTGGCCAGCTACTTGCTGTCCATGGTGCTGAATCCCCTGTCCTAGCACTTCCCTCTAAAATGGCTGACTGCTGTCCACAGTGCTGAACCACTGGGCTCTCCAAACAAACCCCGTACCCTACGAGTCAATTCTAACTCCTAGGGACCTATAGGGCAGTGTAGAACTGCCTCAGAGTTTCAAGGGCTGTATAATGTTTATGGAAGCAGAGTACCACATCTTTCTCCGTTGGAGCAGCAGATGGTTCAAATCACCGACCTTTCAGTTAGCGGCCGAACGTTTAACCACTTGTGCCACCTAGGGACTGCCCGAAAAAATAGGTTGAAGTCCTAACCCCAGTACTTATGAACGTGACCTTGTTTGGAAATAAGCTCTCTGAATATGTTAATAGTTAATATGAGGTCACACTGGGGTAGGGTGGGTCATAATCCAACGTGAGTGGTGTCCTTGTAAAACAGAAGGCACAGAGAGACAGACACAGGGGAAACGGCCGTGTGAAGATGCATCTACAAGCAAAGGAATGTCTGGGGTGACCAGAAGCCAGGAGAGACAAGAAAGGACCCTCCCCTAGAGCCTTCAGAGACAGCATGATCGTGCCAGCCCTTAAGTTTGTACTCCTAGCCTCCAGAACAGTGAAACAATAAATTTCTGTCCTAATAAGCCACCTGCCTGTAATGTTTTGCTATAGCAGTCCTAGGGTACTAACAGTCTCTCCTGTGGCTGGCCGTCTGCTGTCCATGGTTTTGAACTCCCTATTCTTTTTCTTATTTTGCCCTCAAGATGATTCCAACTCACAGTGACCCCATGTGTGTCAGAGTAGAACTGTGCTCCATAGGGTTTTCAATGGCTGACTTTTCCAAAGGAGATCACCAGACCTTTCTTCCAAGGCACCTCTGGCATACTCAATCCACCAACCTTTTGGTTAGCAGCCGAGCGTGTTAACATTTGGGCCACCCAAGGACCCCTGTGAACCCCCGGAGCTGCCCTTGAGTGAGGAGCACATGTCCATGGCCCTGAACCCAAGCCCTCTTCTGGCTCTTACCGCATCCCTTGTGTAGGTCCACGCTAATGAACTCAAGGTCCCCCTCATGTAGGCTCTTGCTGCCTTCAACATACGCCACGTGCTTGCCACCTGGAGAGTAGCGGAAGGCGAAGCCATAGCCCACCAGGGTCACCTGTGGATGTGGAGAGAAGCCACATGGTTTGCAGGTTAGGAGCTGGGTGGGACTCTGGAGCCAGAGACTTCAATTGAGGATGCAATTTGAAACAACCTACCCATGACAGATGACATATTTTTAAATTATAAAATTAAGACATGCTCATAGCAAAAAGGTCAAACAGTACAGAAGGGTGTGAAGCAAAAAGTCCCAGACCCTCCCTCCCTATTGCTTCCTAAACTCACCATCTAGAAGTAATCCACTAATGTTGCTGCTGTTGTTAGTTGCTATCAAGTTGATTCTGACTCAGTGAATGCAGAGTAGAACTGCTCCATAGGGTTTTCAAGGCTGTGTGACCTTTCAGAAGTAGATCCCCAGGCCTTTCTTCTGAGGCGTCTCTGGGTGGGCTGAACTGCCAACCTTACAGTTAGTAGCCGAGTGCTTAACTGTTTGAGCCACCCAAGGACTCCTCCAGCTCTACCCTTTAGTGGCTGTACAACCTCAGGCAAGTTAGGAAATGTCTCTGTGCTTTGGTTTCCCCATCTGTAAAATTATGATAATAGTCCCCATCTCACAGGTCAGGAGGTTTTAATGAGTTCAAAACAAAAATTAAAGTGCTCCTCTGCCAGATAATAAACAAAGCTAACTGTATCTTCTTCTTTTCAGTGGCTGCATCTATTCTACCACACAGCTAGGAGACAAGTGTTGATTTTGTCTGTGTGAGACCTACGCCCCCTTCTTTCATACCCAGTTATAGGATTACCCCTAAATCTCAGTCTGTGCAATGCAGGTGAGGCTCACCTGATGTTTTCACCGGGATTGCTGAGTTGATGGAATCTAAGCTTGACTTTGCTGGGATCTTTTTTTTCCTGGATGGTGCAAACGGTTAATGTACTAGGCTGCTAATGGGAAGGTTGGCGGTTTGGGTCTTCCCAAAAGTACCTTGGAAAAAAGGCCTGGTGATCTACTTCTGAAAAATCAGTCACTGAAAACCCTACGGAGCACAGTTTTACTCTGGCACAAAAAGGGCTGCCATTAATTGGAGTCAACTCCATGGCAACTATTTTTTTTTTTTGTCTCATGGTCAATTTCATCACCATGAGGGAAGAGAGTCTGTCTGACAATGAGCAGCACACTAACAAAAACAGCCCAAAGACGGAAAAGCTGGCTTCCCAATGATAGGATTTGAGTTCCTAGGTCCAGCTACATCTGAAGCCAGTCAAGTCCTGGGTTTTTCCATTCCATGAACCAAGAAATTACACCCCTCTCCCCCATTTTTTTGCTTAAGCCATGTTAATCTGGGTTTCTGTCATTTGCAACTGAAAGAGTCCTGACTAATTTAATTAGAATTAACTTAGAAACATTAGTCAGTATCCTACTGGGACAATACATTTAAAGTGTTTTTCATTTTCCTATTACAATGTTGTCAGGAATACCTTGTACATATACCTTTGAATAGTCCTATGAATATATGGATAGAATAAATTCCTAAAAGAGGAACTGGTGGACCAAAAAACAGATGCATTTAAAATTTTGATTGCTAGTGCCAAGTTAGTCTTCACAAAAGTTGCCCGAGCTACACTTCCATCAGCAGTGTATATAATACCTGTTCCCTTACATCCTTACCAGCAATCAATATTATCATTCTTCTTAATTTTGCCTATCCAAGAGGTGAAAAATAGTATCTCATTTTTATTTGTATTTCTATGATTATATGCAGACTGAGCACCTTTTCATACATTTGACTAACTTGTGGGTTTCTTTTCCAATGAACAGCTTTTCCTATCCTTTTTTTACTAAGTTGCTTATTTTTTCTTATTTATTTGAAGGCACTCTTTATGTATGAAGGATATCAATTCTTTGTCTGCAATAAACATTGTGAAATAAATCGAGGCTTTGGGATAGGTGGGAATCTGAGCCTGGAGGGCCCCAAGGCTGGGAGGACCTGGCTCTTACTTGGGTCAGGTCGTCTGGATTCACAAAGATATTCTCAGCCATCACGTTTCCATGAACGTATTCATTTTCATGGAGGTACTCCAGGGCATCCAGCTGGAGGAAGAAAGAAGAAAGCATCTAATGAGTAGGAAGACTAACTCAAAGATACTCTGATGCAAAGCCTGGTGTAGGAACTCCCACTGTTAGCCCTGGAGTCATATGGTGCTGCCTATAACTGGGAGGATAAGTCGGAGAAGTTCTCAGTGAAGCATTAGGAAGCCCACTATGACAGCACTAAAGCTCCCAGTTGGTTTTCTGTCTACCCTCTGTATTTATCTCTTAGTTGATGGCAAAGTCAGGAGGTGAAGAGGGTTATTTATCTCCCCTCTCCGCAAAAAAAAAAAAAAAAAAAAAAAGTCACATAGCAAGCAGAAATAAATTTAGTTCAGCAGTTTATATTTTTATCTCCAGCTCTGACTTTTCCACTGAGCACCAGACTCATATATTGAAATTCTTGCTAGTTGCCCTCAAATCAGTTCTGGCTCATGGTAACCCCATGTGTGCAGAGTAGAACTGTGCTCCATAGAGTTTTCAATGCTGTGACCTTTCGGAAAAAGATCGCCAGGCAGGCCTGTCTTTTGAGGCACCTCTGGGTGGGTCTGACCTGCCAACCTTTTAACTAGTAGTCAAGCACTTAACTGTGTGAGCCACCCAGGGACTCATATATTGAACTGCCTAGGTGTTAGCTCTACCTAAACATCAAGAAGTCGTTTCAAACCTAAAATATTCAAGTCAGAATTCTAGATTTTCACTTCCCAACTTCTTGTTCTCCTTGTCTTCCCCATCTCAGTAAATAGTTTGACCACAGATCAGGTAAAGCCGGAAGTCACCTCTGTTCCCTTCTTCTGCCTCACAGCCCATGTCCAGTTCATCTCCTGTACATCTCAACACACACTTCTTACACCCACACAGCTCCTGTCCTAGCCCAAGCCACCACCATGCCAACAGGATGACTGTAACAGCCTTCTTACGGATTAATCTGTGTTCCCCAAAAATAATAAAGGTGTTGCCGTCAATACCGACTCACAGTGACCCTGTAAGGACATGGCAGAACTGCCCCTTAAGGCTTCCAAGACTGTAATCTTTACAGAAGCAGACTGTCACATCTTTCTCCCATGGAGCAGCTGGTGGATTCAAATCACCGACCTTTCGGTTAGCAAACAAGCACTTAACCACTGTGCCACCAGGGCTCCTTCCCCCCTTAATAGGTGTTGTAAATCCTAAACCTCTACACCCATGGATGTAATCTCATTTGGGAAAAGGACTTCCTTTGTTATATTAGTGATGCCATATCACTGTAGGGTGTGTCTTAAGCCAATCACCTTTGACATATAAAAGCAGATTAGGCAGAGAAGGAGCCCTTGTGGTCTAACCCTAAAGCAAGCACTCAGTAGCTAACTGAAAGGTTGGCAGTTTAAACCTACCCAGCAGTTCTGCAGGAGAAAGACCTAGTGATCTGCTCCTGTAAATTTTCAGCCTAGAAAATGCTATGGGTCAGTTCTACTCTGTCATATGGGGTCGCTATGAGTCAGAATCAACTTGATGGCACACAACAGCAACAACAGGCACAAAGCAGGAAGCACAAACATGGGGAAGACACATGCCACATGAAGATCACCAAGGAATTGAGGAACAGAAGCTGAAAACAGACAAGGACCTTCCCCCAGAGCCAGAAGAGAGAGGAACCCTTCCCCTAGACGCAGGGTCCTGAATCCAGACTTCTAGCCTCCTAAACTGTATGAAAATACATTTCTGTTAAAGGCACCCACTTGTGGTATTTTTGTTACAGCAGCACTAGATAAAGGAGCCCTGGTGGCACAGCAGTTACACACTCTGCTGCTAACCGAAAGGTCAGTGATTTGAGTCCACCAGCCACTCCACGAGAGAAAGATGTGGCAGTCTGCTTCTGTAAAGATTACAGCCTTGGAAACCCTATGGGGCAGTTCTACTCTGTCACATACGGTTGCTGTGAGTCAGAATCGACTTGACAGCAACTAACAACAGCAGCAGCAGCACTAGGTAACTAAGACAGGACTCTAGGGATTGCCCTGCGTGCACACTCAGCGAGCACCAAGAACTGTCAGTTAACCAACACACAGACTCTGAGACTGGGATCGGAAACACCATACCCAGTGCAAGAGCTGGGTAGGTGTGTACGTACCAGCCGGCAGGCCACCTGGAACACGGACCTCTCTGGTATGATGTGCTTCGGGTGGTCATCCAGGACTGACTGGAGGCTCCTACCCAGCCTGGGGAACACCATGAACCTGGAGAACATGAGGCCTGAATCGGGCAGGGCAAGGCCAGGGCTGAGCCCACCCAAGCGTAGGAGAGATGAATGGGGAAGGGGAGGAACATAGCCCACCTGGGCGGCTAGAAGGCTCTAGTCCCAGGTGGAATGAAGAAGGGTTCTGGTTAGCTGGTGTTATGGATTGAATTTGTCCTCCAAAATATGTGCTGTAAATCCTAACCCCCATATCTGTGGTTTTGGAGAAGCCCTGGTGGTACAGTGGTTAAGTGCTCGGCTGCTAACTGAAAGGTCGGAAGTTTGAACCCACCAGCCGCTCTAAGGAAGAAAAGATGTAGCCATCTGCTTCTGTAAAGATTACAACCTTGGAAACTCTATGGAGCAGTTTTACTCTACCCTATAGGGTCGCTATGAGTCAGAATGGACTCCGCGGCAATGGGTTATACCTTTGGTTATAATCCCATTTGGGAATGGGTTTTCTTTGCTATGTTAAGAGGCCATGTCAGTGTAGGGTGTGTTTTAAGCCAACTGCCTTTGAAATAGGAAAAAAGCTGATTAGGCACAGAGACAAGCAAGCAGAGATGGGGGAGGACAGATGTCACATGAAGATCACCAAGGAGCCAAAGAACAGAAGCTGAAAGGAGATGAGGACCTTCCCCCGGAGCCAACAGAGAGAGAAAGCCTTCCCCTAGAGCTGGCACCCTGAATGCTGACTTCTAGCTTCTTAAACTGTGAGAAAATAGATTTGTTAGTTAAAGCCACCCACTTACGGTATTTCTGTTAGAGCAGCACTAGATAACTAAGATGCCCCTATACTCACAGAGAGGAGCCCTGGTGGTGCAGTCATTAAGCACTGAGCTGCTAAAAGAAAGGTCAGTGGTTTGAACCCACATAGTGGCTCTGAGGGAGAAAGACCTGGCAATCTGCTCCTGTAAAGACCACAGCCTAGGAAACCCTATGGGGCAGTTCTACTCTGTCACATGGGCTCGCTACAAGTCGGAATCTACTCAAGGGATAGAATCTACTCAAGAGATAAAACAACACAACGTACTCAGGGATATAGTCCCATTTGGGAATAGGGGTTTCTTTATGTTAAGTAGGACACGTCACTGCAGGGTGTGTCTTAAACCAATCACTTTTGAGATACAATAGAGCAGATGAGACATAGAAGCAAACACAAATGGGGAAAGATTGATGCCAAGTGGAAATGACCAAGGAATTGAGGAAGAGAAGCTGAAAGAAACAAGGATTTCCCCCAGCGCAGACAGACAGCCTTCCCCTCGAGCTGGCACCCTGAATTCTAGCCTCCTAAACTGCGATAAAAATTAATTTCTGTTCATTAAAGCTACCGATTTGTGGTATCTGTGATACATCGGCACTAAGAAACTAAGCTAGCTGGTCACCAACCTGGCTCCAAACTAGGGCGAAAGGAGGGAAGAAACTAACCGGCCAGTGGCTCCAGGGGCCCAGCCATGCAGGGCACAAGACAAGGGAGAAGGACAAGGGGCAGAGGGGTGGGTCGCGACGGGGGCAGCTCACCTATACTTGTCCTGGTGGACACCAAAGCCAACACAGGTAGGGATGGCCAGAAGAGGGGTGGAGTACAGCTTCTTCCACTTGTTCACTGCGGAAAGCAGGGGCTTGAGAGGTTAGGGTTCACCTGCCCCAGGTGCACACGAACCAGAAGTAGAGTGCCCAACCCTAGACGTGACCCGACCCTTGAGTCTCCTCTCTTTGGGGGGGGAGGGGTGTGTGACAGTGAAAGGAGGGTGGGGACAGGATAGAGTAGATGACCCTTGAATTGTCTGGAACCCATGTCTGCAGGTGACGGGTGAACACAGGTGGCATCTGAGAAAGCATATGCAAATCTGGAGTGGAAGGGACAAGATGGTAGAATAATGCCTGAATTCACATGCACAGCTACTCAGATCGATAAATGTCTACCCAGGCCACGGGGTCACTATAATTTGACCTGCCCACCTTCCAGGCACTCAGTGAGGTGGTACACAGCCAGGGGTATCCTGACAAAAGTTTAACAAGCAGCTGTCTAGAGAAAAACTTCCCTGGTTGGTAGTGCTTGCCAAATTACGTCATGTAATACTGCCCCCTCCCAAAAATAAAAATAAAAACAAAAAACACTGCCATCCAGTGATTCTTACTCATGAGTGGCCCCACGTGTGACAGAGTAGAACTGTGCTGCACAGGGTTTTCTTGGCTGTAATCATTATGGAAGCCAATTACCAGGGTCTTTTTTCCATGCTGCTGCTGGACAGGCTTGGACCGCCAACCTTTACGTTAGTAGTCGAGTGCAAACAGTCTGTGCCACCCAGGGAGGTCTAAAGACGTCCCACCACAGGCAATTTCAAGTTACTGATGTGATACCACTGATTGTGGAGTTGGGAAGAGAAGCACAGTAGCCCACTATTACGTAGTATTTCTACCATATAAGTTAAGGAGTCCGGGTGGGCCAATGGTTAAGCGCTCAGCTGTTGACCGAAAGGTTGGCGGTTTGAACCAACCCAGTGGCTGTAAAGATTACAGCCTAGTAAACCCTATGGGACAGTTCTACTCTGTCACATGGGATCTGTGTGAGTCAGAATCCACTCCATGATACCCATCAACAACAGCAGCAAATCACATAAACACAATTAATGCAAATAACCTCAGAAGCACAGATAACAGAAAATGTACTAAAATAATTAGGACACGATGAGCTTTGAGAATGCATTACCTTTGTTTTTAATATAATTTATTTGACTGCAAGTTTATACAATTTAATTTTTTTGTGGTCTTTTTATTATTTTTAAAATTTATTCTGTTGTTGCTGTTCAGAATATGCACAGCAAAACATACACCAATTCAACAATTTCTACATGAACAATTCAGGACATTGATTACATTCTTCAAGTTGTGAAACCATTCTTACCTGCCTTCTCTGAGTTGTTCCTCCTCCATTAACACAAACTCACTGCCCCCTAAGGTTCTTATTTAATCTTTCCAGTTGTTGTTAACTTGATCCCATATACATAGTTCTTAAAATAGCATAATGCTCAAGGCAGACATTTTTTACTAGTTAAAATCAACTACTGTTCAGTTTCAATAAGACTTCAGGGGATATTTTTGGTTTAAGGTTTAAAGATTATCTCAGGGCAATAGTTTCCAGGGTTCATCCACCCTCTATGGCTCCAGAAAGTCTAGAGTCCATGCAAATTTGAAATTCTTTTCTACAATTTCCCCTTTTTGATCAGGATTCTTCTATGGAATCTTTGATCAAAATGTTTAGTAATGGTAGCCAGGCACCATCCAGTTTTTCTGCTCTCATGATAAAGGAGGCACCTGTTCACAGAGGCAATTAGCCGAACATTCCATTTCCTCCTCCTATTTCTGACTCTCCTTCTTCCGCTGTTGCTCTAGACAAATAGAGACCAATTGTTGTGCCTTGGATGGCTGCCTGCCTGCAAGCTTTTAAGGCCCCAGGTACCACACAATGAACTAGGAGGTAAACAGAAGCACTAAACACGTTATTAGGCCAATTAACTGGGAAGTCCCACAAAACCATGACTTAAATCTCCAAACCAAGGAACCAAATCCCATGAGGTGTCTGATTGTATACACAATTTAATTTTTAATTATGGTTGTGTTTAATTACTGGCTTGCAACATTCCCGAAAATTTAATGCTTGACTGTCAAAAACTGGTCTGAAGTGGAAACAACCAAAATGTCCATCAAGAGATGAATAAATAAACAAAACATGGTCTATCTATTCAATGAAATGTTATTCAGTCGTAAAGAGAAATGAAGCACTGATACATGCTACAACATGAACAAACACTGAAAACATATAGAGGAAAACAAGCCAGTCACAAAAGGGCAATTACTACATGATCTCACTTACATGAAATAAGAAAATACACAGAAACCAAAGATAATTGATGGTTTCTGGGGTAGGAGGGAGGGGCAGAGAGGGAGTTTTTGTTTGGGGGACATTGGGTTTATATTACCATATTTTTATGCAAATAACAAACACCTTCTACATTTGTTTGCCAACCACGTCCTTTCCCAGCAAGGTATTTTCATAAGTGCTGCTATGCCTATTTGTTTTATATATGTTGCTGTAAAAAAAATTAACATAATGTGCTCACAAAAATACCTTGTGGGGAGAGGGCGCAGTTGGCAAACAAATAGAGAAGGTGTGTGTTATTTGCATAAAATACTGTTAATAGTGGTGGAATATTTTGGAAAAGGATAGCAAGGATGGTGGCACAACATGAAAAATGTAATCAATGTCACTGAATTGTACATGTGGAAGTTGCTGTATTAGCAAATGTTTTGGTGTGTATATTTTCACCATGATAAAACAAACAGAAAGAGCTGGTATGAGCTGGCCCCGGCATTCACTGTTTGTCCTCAGATGCCAGAGGCCTAAGGAATGACAGGAGCCAGGTTGTGGGCACAGATAGGACACAAATCTGAACCTCAGGTCCCCACCCTTCCCATAGCCCCAGGGAGTGGCTGGCTGTCCCTTCCAAACTGGCACCCAGCCTCTCTCCCTCCTTGCCAGTTTCCTGAAGAATACCTTGCAGAGGCTTGGCAGCTCGTTGGAAAAAGTTCTGCTCATTGAACAAACGCCCATCCTTGGCATCCTGGAGGGGAAAGGAGGGAGAGAAGGCTGTCATACTGGACTGTCTTAGACAAGAGCCCCCAAGCATCACTGTCTGTGTATCACTCCCCAGGGCAATGCCAGCAACGACCCAGGTTCACCATCAAGTCCCCCACATCAGAACTAAACTCTCCAGGGTGCTGCATGTGACATATTATCATGAACTGCGAGTTGTCTCCCAGTACCCAGGCTCCCCTTCTTTCTTGTATAACAGAATCCACAAGTGTTTCCCAGACACATCAATGAAAAACTGCATTTCCCAGTCTCCTTTGCAGCAAAGTATGATCACATGACAAGTTTGGTCAATGGGGATGTGTTACGGATTGAACTGTGTCCCCCAAAAATATGTGTTGTAAATCCTAACCCTTAGACCCGTGGTTAGAATCCCATTTGGGAATGTTTTTTGTTTGTTATGTTAATGCGACAACATTAGTGTAAGGTGTGTGTTCAGTCAATCTATTCTGAGATATGAAGAAAAAAATCATTGCCATTGAGTCAATTCTGACTCATAGTGACCCTACAGGACAGAGGAGAGCTGCTCCATAGGGTTTCCAAGGCTGTAATTCTGATGGAAGTAGACTGCCACATCTTTCTCCTGCGGAGAAGTTGGTAGGTTTGAACCGCAGACCTTTCAGACAGCAGCCAAGCACTGAACCACTGTGCCATTAGGGCTCCTGGAGGAGATTAAGCAAGGAAGCAGAGGTGGGGGATGACAGATGCCATGCCACATGACAATCACAAAGGAGGCAAGGAATAAAAGCTAAAGAGACAAGCATCTTCCCCCAGAGCGACAGAGAGAGCCTTCCTCTAGAGCTGGCGCTCTAATTTCAGACTTCTAGCCTCCTAACCTGTGAGAAAATACATTTCTATTTGTTAAAGCCACCCACTTCGTTATAGCAGCACTAGATAAGTAAGGCAGGATGTGAGCAGATATGGCTATGTCCCTAAAAGGCTGAGGCAGGCTCTCCCCTTCTCCTTCTGTTCCAGATGACTAGAATGCAGATGTGACAGAGGGAGCTGGAGGAGCCACCTTGGTCCACAAGATGGAAGTTATGGGTAGAAGAAACAAGACAGAAGAAAACTGGGCCCCTTATTTATGGAACCACCATACCAGCCCAGAAGATTTAGAAAGAAAAGGAGCCAGTTTGGCTGAGAGGCAGGCAGAAATAAAAAGAAGGCTAGATAAGGAAAAACTGTAATACTTTAGTCTTCATTAGAAATCTATGAAGATAAGAAATCACAGTGCAGACAAACGTAAGCAGTGGAGTGTGATGGTTAATTTTAAGTTTCAACTTGGCTAGGCTATGGTTCCCAGTGGTTTTGACAGATACTAGACTAGCTGCTGTTCTACAATGCACTCTAACATAATGACCTGCTATAATATAGTTGAATGTAATCATTAAGTTCAAAAGAGTTTCCTTAGCGTGTGTTCTGCCTTCAGATTATAGATACTTTGGCAGAACTTGCTCTCTCTCTCTCCACTCTGAACTCTTCGCCTGACATATGGATCTTGGGACGCAAGCCTGCAGAAGTTTCTACCTGCTGCCCGCCCTACTGGTTTTTGGGACTTGTCAGCCTCCCACAAATTTGTGAGCCAATCCCTTGAAGTAAATCATTCTCTCTCTCTATAAATATATCTCACTGGTTCTGTTTCTCTAGAGAACCCTGACTAAGGCATGGAGGAAAAATTTTAAAACTTTCACCAGAGGAAATCACTAACTAGATAGTAGACAAGTGTTAACTTTGGTGAAGGGAAAGCTAACCCACAATATAAGGGAAGTCAGCACAGCTCAACCAAGGCAAAGTCATAGAAGCTTCCTAGACACATCCCAACACCTTGAGGGACCAAGTTACTAGGGATGAGGGCTGAGGACCATGGTCTCAGGGAACATCTAGATCTACTAGCATAACATAGTTCATAAATAAAATGTTCTACATCCTACTTTGGTAAGTAGCATCTGGGGTTTTAAAAGCTTGCGAGTGGCCATCTAAGATATATCTACTGGTCCCATCCCATTCAGAGCAAAGGAGAATGAAGAAAACCAAAGACACAAGGAAAATATTAGTCCAAAGGACTAATGGGCCACATGAACCACAGCCTCCACCAACCTGAGCCCAGAAAAACGAGATGGTGCCCGGCTACCACCACTGACCGCTCTGATAGGGATCACAATAGAGGGTCCCAGACAGAATGGGAGAAAAATGTAGAACAAAATTCAAATTCACAAAAAAGATCAGACTTACTGGTCTGACAGAAACTGGAGAAACCCTAAGACTATGGATCCAAGACACTCTTCTAACTCAGAACTGAAGCCACTCTCAAAGTTCACCTTTCAGCCAAAGATTAGACAGGCCTATAAAACAAACAATAATACATGTGAAGAACATGCTTCTTAGATCAATCAAGTACATGAGATGAAATGGGCAACACCTGCCCAAAAGCAAAGACCAGAACACAGGAAGAGACTCCAAAAATGGATGAATGGAAATGGGGAACCTGGAGTGGAGAGTGCTGACACACTGCCAGTATTGCAACTAATACCAGGAAACAATTAGTGTATAAATTTTTGAATGATAAAATAATTTGCTCTGTAAACTTTCACCTAAAGCACAAGGGGGGAAAAAAAAAAGAAAAAGAACTATCTATATGGAAGAACTGACAACAGTAACTCGAAAGATTACATAGGAAACTTAGGGGGCAGCGAGTGTATGCTAATGAGGGAGGAACAAATCAAAAAAGGAGGGTGAGAATGGTTGCACAACTTGAAGAGTGTAATCCATGTCACTGAATTGTACAATTGGAAATTGTTGAACTGGTGTATGTTTTGCTGCGTATATTTTCAACAAAAAATGGTTTAAAAATTCCCCAGAATGCAAAGGAAAAAGACAAAGAGATGGAACAGTGACAGAGAAATGACAAGCAATAGAGATAATGGAGATACAATACACAAATAATTAGTGCTTCTAAAGAAGAAACAAGAATAGAACCAAAGCAATCACCAAAGATACACCAGAAGAAAATGTTTTTGGCGTTAAAAGAATTGAACCATAGCAAAGATAAATTAAGACCTAAACATACCCTAGTTAAATTTAATTTTTTAATATAAAAAATTTCCTTCAAAGCAGAAAAAAAAATAGGTTCCCACAAAGAAAAACAAAATCAGGCTTAAACTTATGCTCTACACCTGCGCTGGCCAGTGGAGTAGCCACTGGCCATATCATACTATTGAGGACATGAAATGTGGCTAGTCTGAATCGAGATGTGCCCCAGACCATTTTTTAAAAAATGCAGTGAAACCTGTCAGAGCTAGAACTCAACGGGACTGCCTTGTTTTTCTGGGTCTTGCAAGTTTTCTGCCTTTAACAGCGTGCAGTCTTACCACTTTTCCATCACTCATATTAGCAGAAAATATTTGAGTTTTCCTTCTCTGACAGGTTTCCACCTTACACAGGTTCCAGCTTTCACAGGTTTTACTGTATTTTATTTTTGTTGTTGAAAATGTACACAGCAAAACATACACAATTCAAAAATCTCTCCATGTACAATTCAGGGACACTGATTACATTCTTCAAGTTGTGCAACCATTCTCACCCTCCTTTTCTGAGTTACTCCTCCTCCATTAACATGAACTCACTGCCCCGTAAGTTTCTTCTCTAACCTTTCAAGTTGCTGTTGTCTCTTTGATCCCAGACGGTTCTTAAAAGAGCACAATGCTCAAGTGGCCCAGAAGAGAAATATTATTTTGTTTAAGCCATTATTAATATTGAGTCACTTTTTTTTAATAGCAGCCAAACTAACTATTTGTGTCTTGGTTTCCTCCTCTGTCCAATGGGCTTGTAACAGCAATGGCACCAGAGGACTGCTGTGAAGACTGGAGAGTTGATATGCTGTACACAAGCTCAGAGTGGTCCTTGAGAGCACAGTTAGCACTACCTATGGGTGTGTGTGGTGGGCTGAATTGTGTTTCCCAAAAAGATATACTGAAGTCCTAACCCCAGACACCTGTGAATGTGACCTTGTTTGGAAATAGGGTCTTTCTGATGTTATCAGTTAACATGAGGTCCTGCCGGAGTACAGTGGGTGCTAATTCAATATGACTGGTGTCTTTGTAACAGAGGAGAGACACAGAGAGGCACACAGAGGGAAGACGGCCATGTGACAACAGAGGCAGAGACTGGAGTGATGCTGCAGCTACAAGCCAAGGAACACCTGGGGCTATCAGAGGCTGAGAGACAAGGATGGATCTACCCCTAGGACCTTTGGAGAAAACATGGCCCTGCTGATACCCTGAATTCACACTTCTACCCTCTAGAAGATGGTGAGACTTTGGCTGGCTTACGTTGGACAAGTTGTTAGGAGAGTCCAGTTGCTAGAAAAGGGCATCATGGTTGGTAAAGAACAGGGTCAGCAAAATGAGGGAAACAAACCCTCAACAAGATGGACTGACACAACAGACACAATGAACTCACACATACCAATCATCACGAAGATGGCACAAGACTGGGCAACATTTCATTCTGTTCTTAATAAGGTCACCATAAGTTGAAGCCGACTTGATGGCAACTGACAACATAACAACAACCCTCCAGAACTGTGAGATGATCCATTTCTGTTGTTTTAAGCCACCCAGTTTGTGGAGTTTGGTAACAGCTGCTCAAGGAAACTTAACCAAGAGGCCAAGATGGGCCCAACCCCGGGCCATGTTCATCCGCCCCCGCCCTCAGAGGGGCTCAGACATGAAGGTGTGTTTGCCAAAGCCCCAGGCCCTCCCTTTTGTGCTGTCCACCCCCCACCTCCAGGGACCCACTCACTAGTTTGAGTGAGAATCTTTGTTTCTGGGGACTCGACTCGCAGGTGAAGGCCGAGGCAGGGGCGGAGTCAGGCTCAGCTGTGGGAGAACAGAGCCAGTGAAGTTATCATCTGTACCATGGTGGGAGGCCTCGTCCGCCCACTTCCGCCCACTTCCTAGGAAGGAGGAGTGGTTACAAAGCCCCAGACAGACGAGGAAGAAAGGCCTAGCAATATACACATAGACAAATGGGTACAGTCAGTTACATTATCATCTGCAGGGCGGCCAGGGCCCTTGGCCTCCAACTTCCTAGGAAGGAGGAGTGGCTATGGAGCCCCAATTCCTCAGGGTCAAGTGCATCCTTGGCTTTCAAGATCTGCTCCTTCCTTCAGCTGTCCTGCTTTCAAATAGGTTCTTTGTTCTTCCTCCTCCTCTTTCCTCTCTCTCCACCCCCCTCCTTCCTTGTCTGTTTTTCTCCCTCTGTCTCTCTCACACTCACATTCTCCTTGCCCCTTTTCCTCCTACCCTGCTCCCCAATTTCTTTCCAAATCACCCTACCCACCTCTCAACCTTGTTTTTCTTCCCTCCTCCCCCTCCTCTTCCCCCCTTCTCTCTCTCTTTCTCAATACTCAGCCACACAGAGAAGAGTTCACATAGCAGGCTTCCTTTGAGAGGCTAGCTTGCAAGGTGGCTGGAATGCAGATGTGACGATGGGAACTGGAGCAGCCACACTGGCCCATGAGATGGAAGTTCCCTTCATTCTCTAACTGGTAAGAGTGGCTCACTGTGCCTAGACTGTTCGGACAAACAATGTGGTTTGTACTGAACACCTGCTTTCCTTGCGGGAATCTGGAGTTTGGGTACATACCAGGTAGAATGTCATGGATTGAACCATGTCCTCCCAAAATATCTGTCAATTTGGCTAGACCATGATTCCCAGTATTGTGTGACTGTCCACCATTCTGTCATCTGATGTGATTTTTCCTGTGTTGTAAATCCTGCCTCTGTGATGTTAATGAGGCACAATCAGAGGCAGTTATGTTAATGAGGCAGAACTCAGGTAGTGTCTTAAGTTAATCTCTCTAAGATATGAGAGAGAGAAGGAAGCAGAGAGACACGGAGACCTCATGCCACCAAGAAAGCAGCACCAGGAACAGAGCACATTCTTTGGACCCAGGGTCTCTGCACCTGAAAAGCTCCTAGACCAGAGGAAGATTGACGACAAGGACCTTCCCCCAGAGTCAATGGAAAAAGAAAGACTTCCCCTGGAACTGGCACTCTGAATTCAGACTTTCAGCCTACTAGACTGTGAGAGAATAAATTTCTGTTTGTTAAAGCCATTCACTTGTGGTATTTCTGTTATTGCAGCACTAGATAACTAAGACAAAGAGGGTGCCAACATGACCAGCCCCCAATAAAAACTGGGGGCACTGAGTTTCTAATGAGCTTCCCTTGTGGACAACATTTCACATGTGCTGTCAGAACTTGTTGCTTTGGGAATTAAGCACATCCCATCTGACTCCACGGGGAGAGGACACGGGAAGCTTGCTCTTGGTTTCCCCCACACTTCGCTCCATGTGCCTTTTCCCTTTGCTGACTTTGCTTTGTATTCTTTCCCTGTCCTAAATCAGATGTGCGTTCACCTATATGCTGAGTCCTGCTACATTTACTGAACCTGGGGGTGGTCTTGGGGGCCCCCAAACCTACCAGCTATACCCATTTGCCTATATATATATATATATATATATATATATATATATATATATATATATATATACACATACATACATATATACAGCCAGGCCTTTCTTCCTAGTTGGTCTTAGTCTGAAAGCTCTGCTGAAACCTGTTCAGCATCATAGCAACACACAAACCACCAATAGATGTGTGGTAGCTGCACCGTGAGGTGCCTTGGCTGGGAACTGAACCCAGGTCTCCCACATGAAAGACAAGAATTCTACTACTGGCCCACCACTGCCCCTATTAATAAACGTTAAGTATTATTAATACTAACACTACCACCACGGTTATCATTTTTTCATTGTAATAAAGAGTTGGACCTCGTTTTTTGACGTTTAAGTGCTGACAGGTTTGTCTGTTTTCCTGACAGCTTTTAAATCTCACCCCTTCCTCTCCCCCTTCTGCCCCACATCTGGAAACCTAAGAAAGCCAGGGAGCTCCCTCTTTTGGTGCTGGTGGGAGATTCAAACCACGTAAGCCCCTGTCCAGGAGCACTGGTGGCACAGTGGTTAAGCACTTGGCTGCTAACGGAAAGGTTGGTGGTTCAAACCCACCAGATGCTCCACGGGAGGAAAGACCTGGCAATCTGCTCCCATAAAGACTACAGCCTAGAAAACCCTATAAGGCAGTTCTACTCTGTCACATGGGGTCACTATGAGTTGGAATCGACTCGACAGCACACAACAACAACATGCCCCATGCCTACACAGGAAACCTCATCCCAGCCCCAGGCCCTAACCACAAAAAAAGCCCCAAACCAGCCTCCTTTGCCTGTTCTCTCAAGCCATTTCAAATCTGCTCAGGCAGCCTGCCCTGCTCTTCCCAGAGACCTCAATTATACAAGTAATAAACCTTTCCAGATCCTGTTGGTGTATGTTTGTATGATATCATCAGTCTCAAATACCAAATTTTGAGGTCTATCCTGTCTCTGTAGGGTGGCCAGAACAATCATCACTGTCCTTATCATGTGGCCACTCTGGGCCCACATGCCCCCCCAGCAACAGTAGGTTGAGCTGAAAAACAGTGCCCTCTTTACACAGGGCACATGCTCTCCATTTGGCTGCAGTCCCCACCACTCCCAATCAACTTACTCCAGCCTCCTGTACTCATTTATACTACCTGCCTGGCCCCTGTAGGTGATAGGTCTGCAATCTCAGGTCTAAGAGAAGGCTGCCTAGAGGCAGGGTCAGCAGCTTAGAATCCCCGTCTCCCTGCTCTAGCCCTGAAACAGCCTGACCCAGCCCAGCACCCGCCCACCTGGGGACAAAGTGCACCTTCATAGAGAATGCCTTGGTCGTCCCTGGTCTGGAGAGATCCCAGCTTCCAGTGCTGCCCACTCTTGTCTATCAGCACTGTCCCCATGGGCAGGGCCTCGAGTGAGATGGTCACCCGGCTCCGCTTCAGGGTCTGGGGGCTTCGCCGGGCAGTCTGTGGGCTGCCTTTGGGGGTCGGGGGTTTGTTCCGGGTCCCTGCAGGAGGATGGACTAATGAATAAAAAGCAAATGGGAGAGACGAGTCAGGTGGGGATAAGCCAGTGATTGGAATACCATTCATTCATTCGTTCATTCATTTGACAAATGCTTCCTGGGACCTTCTATGGGCCAGGTCAGGTCCTTTGCAGAATGATGCTGAGGACTCAGACAGGAGTCAAACCCAGAACCTTCCCTTGGGAGCCCCAGGTCTGGTGGGAGTCAGACCTGGACCCAGCCAGTCAGATTTGAGCCTGAGGCAGGGCAGTCCAGAAGGATATGGGGACACAGAGGAGAAAGAGACTGACTGTGCCTGGAGAAGTCAGGGGAGGCTTCCTGGATGAGGGGACATTTGGGTTGGGTCTTACTGGATGAGCAGAAGGGGTTTTACTGGATGAGTAGAAGTTTGATGTTGTTGTTGTTGCTAGTTGCCGTTGAGTCGACTCCGACTCATGGCAACCCCATGAGTGCAGAATAGGGTTGTGCTCCATAGGATTTTCAAGGCTGTGACCTTTCCGAAGCAGACTGTCAGGCCTGTGTCCTGAGGTGTCTCTGGGTAAGACCAAGCAGCCAATCTTTTGGCTAGCAGTTGAGCACCTAACATTTGCACCACCCAGGGACTCTGAGTAGAAATTTATTAGGGGGAGAAAGGGCAATCCACACATTCAACCAAAAACACTCTGACATTGAGCTTATGTTAATAGTGGTGAAATGATTTGGAAAAGGACAGTGAGAATGGACGTACAACTTGAAGAATGCAATCAATGTCACTGAACTGTACACGGAGAAATTGTCAAGATGGCATATGTTTTGTTATGTGTCATGAACTGAACTGTGTCCCCCCAGAATACGTGTCAACTTGGCTAGGCCATGATTCCCAGTATTGTGTGGTTGCCCTACATTTTGTGATCTGATATAACTATCTTCCACTTTGTGATGTGCTGTAAATCCTAACTTCTGTATGCTAATGAGGCAGGAAGAGTGTGGGCTGTATCTTGAGTCACAGGTTTACAAGAGGGTAAGAAGCTGTGACTCAAGCCACAACTTTACACTCAAGTCACAACCTTACTTGAGTCACACTTTTTATCTTACAAGAGATAAAAGGAGAGAGAAGCGAGCAGAGAGGGTAGGGACCTCACTACTACCAAAAAAGAAGAGCCGGGGGTGAAGCGTGTTCTTTGGACCCAGGGTCCCTGCACTGAGAACCTCCTAGGCCCAGGGGAAGACTGATGCCAAGACACATGGAGATCTCCAAGAAACACTGGCCCACAGATACTGAAAGGAGACAAGGACCTTCCCCAAGAATCAACAGAGATAGAAAGCTTTCCCCTAGAGCCAGTGCCATGAATTCAGACTTACAGTCCTAAACTGTGTCTGTTTGTTAAAACCATCCACTTGTATTTCTAATTACAGCAGCCCTAGATAACTAAGACATTATGTATATTTTCACAATACAGAAAAAGAAAAACCCACCTGAAACATCTTGTGGACCTGGCCCTGTACAGAATATGAGGGCCCAGACTTCATTAGACTGAGGTCTTGCCCTTAAAGGACTGGCAAGAGACTGAGGTGAGTGTTGTGAGGAGATGGACGTGGACAGGAGAAAAGATAACCTTACCCTCTTACCTTCCTCCCACCCACTCGTCCGCTCAAGGCACAGAATGGGAGGAGGCCTCTGGCATCTGAAGGGTAATGAGGGGGCAAAGGGGAAGCACCAAGCGCTGTGACTTCAGACCAAAGGGGTATGGCGGAAGAGAGATGGGTGCACGCATTCCTTAAGCCCACCATGTCCTGGGCACTGGCTGGGCATGGGGCGTATACAAGTGAGTCATACCTGGTCCCTGCCGACGAGAGACTCCCAGTCCAGAAAGTGAGGCAGAAAGGGACGTGGATCCTAGAGGGAGACATGGGCTCACATGAGGGTGGTGGCAGGCACAGTGGGAACCCAGACAAAATGATATTCCATCCATTCAGTTATTCAACAATATTTTTCAGTACTCAACTCTGTGCTAAGCACAGTTCTGGGTGCCGTCAAGTCAATTTAGACTTATGGTGACCCCATGTGATAGAGCAGAACTGCCCCACACGGTAATATTTATGGGGGAGGGAGCCCTGGTGGCGCAGTGTTTAAGCACTCAGCTGCTAACTAAGTTGGCAGTTTGAACCCACCAGCCGCTCTGTGGGATAAAGATGTGGCTGTCTGCTTCCGTAAAGATTTATAGTCTTGGAAACCCTGTGGGGCAGTTCTACTCTGTCCTACAGGGGTGCTATGAGTCAGAATTGAACGGCAATGGTTTTTGTTTTTTTGGTTTTATCTTTATGGGAGATTGGCCAGGTCTTGTTCCTGCAGAGCAGTGGTGGATTTGAACTGCCAACCTTTCAGTTAGCGGCCGGGAGCTTAATCATTGCACCACCAGGTCTCCTTGCTCTGCTAACAGATTACAAAACAACAATAAATACAGGTCACAAAACATGATAAATTCACGGCCTTATGGAGCTTACAGACAAGAAGGAACATATATTGGTAACATACTGTATTTGATATGCTTGCTACCAATAAGGACGAAGAGGCAATACACAGCAAGAGAGGGGCGTAGGGAATGTTGTGGGTAGAGGAGATACATTTTTAGTTAAGGATGTCAGGGAAGGCCTCGCTGACAAGGTAACAACAGAATAAAGACCCGAAGGAAGTGAAGGGAGACAGATGTGGGAAGAACTACCCAGACAGAGGGAACAACAAGTACAAAGGCTCAGAGGCTCAGAGGGAAGTTGAAGAGAGGCTCTGGAGGAAGAAGAGGAGGCCTTGTGCAAGCCTATAGCACTCAAGAAAGGCTTCCCAGAAATTGGATCCTTTGAGTGTTGGAAAAGTGGCAGATGAAGAAGGGAGATGGGAAAGTCCTGGGCAGAGGGAACAGGTATAGTCAAGACCAGAAGCTGAAACTCCCAAAAAGTATCCCCAAACACTGAGTGCTTTGTGCACAGGGTTGTGGTGAGGTTTAAAATGGTAAGGATCTCAGATGCCAGGCTGAAGAGCTTGAACTGTGGGGCGATGAGAACAGTAGGGAACTGTGAGCAAAGATCCCTGGGGCCATGAGTGACAGACTACAAAGGGGGACTGGAGGCTGGGAGGCCAGGGAAGGTGCTGGGATGAGGGTAGAGGCAGGGGTGGATGATGTTTGATTTGGGTTGTGGCATCCTTCTTCCTATCCGGAGTCAGGCCAGATTGACCCCCAACTCGTACCTTTGGGCCTCTCAGATGGACTCAAGAACTCTTCAGACTCAGAATTGTCACTGTCTGAGAAGAGAGATGATGGGGGAGAGATGACAGAGCTGGACCATTTCACCTTCTTGCAAGAGATTTCAGAACTGGAGTTCAGATCTCTCCTGGAGCCTGGAAAAAGGTAGAACAAATACAGACTGGAGTCACACAGACCCTTCCCAGGCACCATCAAAACAGAAACCTTGAGGTCACATTCAACTACTCTCATCCCCTCAGCCTTCACAGTCAAATTGTGCTTCTTCTACCATCTAAATAAGCAAACTATTCCTTCCTTTTAGTTATTCTCTTCCCTTTGTGACTTAGCCTCTCTTTTATATCTTCTTCCATTATTCTGTCATTCTGTGCTCTCTTTCCAGTAACTTCTTCAGATCTATTGTCCAGTTCACTAATTCTTCCTTCAGCTGTGTCTAGCGTGCTGTTTAAAGCCATCCATTGAGTTTCTAATTGAAATGACTATATTTTTCATCATTAGAGATTTGACTTGATTCTTTTTCAAATCTGCCTGGTCAATTCTAAATAACTTTTGTACCTTTACTGTACTTTCAATTTCTTCAAACACATTAAATGTACTCTCTAAATATTCTGATTTAGTAATTTCAGAGTCAGAATCGATTCGACGGCGATAGGTTTTTTGGTGGTCTTTGCAGGCCTGATTCTGCAGTTTGTTGTTTCTGCTGACTCTCATAATGGCTTGCTTCCTGGTATCACTGTTGATTTTTTATTGGGAGCTGATGTTCCTTGGAAGTCTGCCTGTAGGAATTCTCTGAGGTCTGTCTTTAAAGGGTGTTGCTGAAGAGATTTGTCAGGGGTGTGGTGACACCAACCTCATCAACTGAAACTAAATTTTCAGCCTGGGTGTTTTTTAGGGGGGCCACACAGATCAGTATGAATTCTTGTTCCAAACTGGTGAGAATATGAGTTTTGGGTTAGGAATTCCCAGGAGATACAAAACAGAAGTTGGTATACCAGACTGAGGGCTCAGCAACATTCATTTTATCATTTGGGATTGCATTTGGCTGCAAGTAACAGAAAATGCTACTACCAAGAGTTTAAACAAGTGAATGGGTTTATATTTTTTACTAACAAAAATTCTGGAGGGGACAATCCAGTATTGGGATTATGTCTCCATGATGTCATAAGTGACCTGGGCTCCCTTATCTTTCCACTCACTCATTTTTACTTAGTATGTTGTATATGAACTTTCAGCCACGTATGCTAACTTCCTTCTGTGTCCTTCAGACAAATAAACCCTCTTTGATTTACCAATGTAGTACTTATACTTGGGCTTTCCATTTCCTACTACTGATACTCCATTCATTCAGTTAATCAATAACATTTCTCAGCACCCAATCTATGCTAAGCACTATTCTGGGTACTGTGCCAATACCAGGTTACAAAACCACAATAAACACAGATTACAAAACACATAAAATTCCTGGCCTTATGGAGCTTACAGACCAGAAGCAATATAAATAGGTCAATACTATATTTAATATGTTCGCTAGTGATAAGGACCAAAAGTAAACATAAAGCAGAGGAGGAGGATAGGGAGGGTTATGGATGGGGAAGACGCACTTTTTTTTTTTCAAAGTTGCTGTCATCAGTTTGATCTCATATAGATAGCTCTTTAAAAGAGCACAATGCTTACATGTTTTTTAATGTAATTTATTTTTTGTTGTTGTTAATATGCACAGCAAAAGATACACTAATTCAACAGTTTCTACACATACTATTCAGTGATATTGACTACCTTCTTCAAGGTGTGCAACCATTTTCACCTTCTTTTTCTGAATTGGTCCTCCCATTAACATAAATTCACTGCCCCCTAAGGTTCTAATCTAACCTTTTGAGTTGCTGTTGTCAATTTGATCCCATATAGATAGCTCTTAAAAGAGCACAATGCCCAAGGCAAACAATCTTTACTAGTTAAGCTAAACTATTGTTTGGTTTTAAGAAGACTTCAGGGGATATTTCTGGCTTAAGATTCTGCATTTATTCTGAAGGGAGAGCTGGCAAGATTTGCTTAAGGACTGGATGTGTGTGCTCTGACTACCTTCTACTCACCCTGTTGGTGAAAGAAGGATTCCTCACCTTAAATAGCAGGAGGTGGTCGAGCATAGACACCCACACTGGACAAATGAGATTGGCAGGAGTTTATTAGCCACGTATACTCATAGCCCAAGTGTTATGTATGTGTCCCCCCAAAATACATGTTGGGATCCTAACCTCTATATCTGTGTAGGTAATCCTGTTTAGAAATGGGATTTTCTTTGTTATGTTGGAAGGTCCCTGGGTAGCACAAATGGTTTGCGATTGGCTACTAACCAAAACGTTGGAGGTTCAAATCCACCAGAGGCACCACAGAAGAAACCCTATGGAGCACAGTTCTGACCTGACACTTATGGGGGTGCCATGAGTTAGAATCAAGTGGCTTGTTATGTTAATGAGGCCGTATCAATGCAGGATGTGTCATAAAACTAATCACTTCTGAGTTATAAAGAGCAGCGCAGACAAGGAAGCACAGACAAGGGGAAGGTAGATACCACGTGAAGCTTGCCAAGGAAATGAGGAACATCAGGGAAACAGAAGGTGAAAGAGACAAGGACCCCACCCGCACCCCCCACCCCCACCCGCCACCCCACCCAGAGCTAACAGATAAAGAGTCTTCTCCTAGAGCCAGTTCCCTGAATTCAGACTTCTAGCCCCCTAAACTGTGACAAGACAATTTTCTGTTCTTTAAAACCACCCACTTGTTGTATCTGTGTTAGAGTAGCCCCAGGAAGCTCCCCAGACACACGTGCATGCACGCACCTGCCCTACCCCAGGAACAAGCTCAAAGCCCTGGCTCTTACCTCGGAAGGATGATGTCAGTGGTTTGACAAAGGCTGGAGACCCCCCGTGCTCCTCTGTAGGCAAACATTTTCCACAGTAGGGGCAGAATTTGAATGTGGATTCGATACTTTTGCCACACTCTGGACAGAAGGTGACCATGCTACAAACAGAAGAGAGGGGAGGGAACAGGAAGCTGAAAGGAAAACTTAATTCACTGCCAATGAGCAGAGGAAGCCTTTATATCACCTAAGTTCTCTATAGTTATGCGTTTGAAAGGGATGAAAAGTTATTACACCTGGAATACATTTGCTAAAAGGAGTCCCTGGATGGCATAAATGGGTAAGCGCTTCTGTTAGTCATCTACTGCTGCTTTAACAGATATACCACAAGCTGATGGCTTTAATAAAGAGAAATTTATTCTCTCACAGTTTAGGAGGCTGGAAGTCTAAATTCAGGCCGTCGACTCCAGGGGAAGGCTTTCCCTCTCTGCCAGCTCTGAGGGAAAGTCCTTGTCATCAATCTTCCACTGGTCTAGGAGCTTCTCAATGCAGGGACCCCGGGTCCAAATGACGCACTCCACTCCTGGCTCTTCTTTCTCAGTGGTATGAGGTCCCTCTCCTCTCTGTTTGCTTCTCTCTTCCCTAATTCTGTAGACTGTCTCCTGTCTCATTAACGTAACTGCCTCTAATCCTGCCTCATTAACATCATAGAGATTAGGATTTACAACACATAGGATAATCACACCAGATCACAAAATGGAGGAAAACCACACAGTACTGGTAATCATGGCCTAGCAAAGCTGATACATATTTTTGGGGGACACAATTCAATCCATAACAGTGTTTGACTACTAATCAAAAGATTGGTGGTTCATACTTACCCAGAGGTGTCTCACCAGAGAAGTCTGAGGATCTGCTTCTCTAAAGATGAGAGCCAAGAAAACTCCATGGAGATCAGTTCTACTCTCTAGTATACGGTTTGTCATGAGTAAGAATTAACTCAACATCAACACGTTTGGTTTGTTTTTTTTGCCTAACTCATCTAAAGAAGTCTTCTCTCCACAAGTTGCTTTATTAAAGCACCCCATTGAGAGTCCCTGGGTGATTACTAACCAAAAGGTTGGCACCTCAAACCCACCCAGAGGCACCTCAGAAGACAAGCCTGGCAAGCTGCTTTTGAAAGGTCACAGCCTTGAAAACCTTATGGAGCAGTTCTATTCTGCACACAAGGTTGCCACGAGTCGGAATTGAATCCACGGTAACTAACAACAACAAAAAATGTTCCCTAAGGAATGGGCCAGTTCTACAATGAATTCCCACCCCCTGCCTTGAGCCTCTAAGGAGCCCTGGTGGTGCAGTGGTTAAGTGCTCAACTGCTAACCAAAAGGTCAGCAGTTTGAACCCACCAGTCGCTCTGTGGGAGAAAGATATGGCAGTCTGTTCCCGTAAAGATGACATCATTAGAAACCCTACAGGGCCATTCTACTCTGTCTTTTAGGGTTGCTATGGGTTGGGATCAACTTGATGGCAGCAGGTTTGCTTTTGGGTTTTGGCCTTGAACCTCAGCCATCTGTCTGTACTAGGGGTTCAGTGTAGGCACAGAGCAGATCAAAGGCATGGTGAAACTGAAGACCTCACAAAAGACATGGGCTGCCCTGAGTTAAAGGAGAACTATGCCAATCACAGAGTCAACACTGAGGAGACGGACCCAGGGTCTTCAGCTGTACTTGTGATGTTCATTTCTTAAACTGTACGATGACTATAAGAGACAGTCATGCTCACCAAATGCCTATATGCTCCCTGCACTGCCCTTCTACCCCAGCAGTTAGGTTGTGGCTACGTGTTATGGATAACATTGCGAAGAATGGGAACTCCAGAACACTTAATTGTGCTCGTGAGGAACCTGTACATAGATCAAAAGGCAGTTGTTCGGACAGAACAAGGGGATACTGCGTGGTTTAAAGTCAGGAAAGGTGTGCGTCTGGGTTGCATCCTTCATACCTATTTAATCTGTATGCTGAGCAAATAATCCAAGAAGCTGGACTGTATGAAGAATGGGGCATCAAGATTGGAGGAAGACTCATTAACAATCCGCAATATGCAGATGACACAACCTTCCTTGCTGAAACTGAAAAGGACTTGAAGTACTTACTGGTGAAGATCAAAGACCACAGACTTCAGTATGGATTAGACCTCAATATAAAGAAAACGAAAATCCTCACAACTGGACCAATGAGCAACATTATGATAAACGGAGAAAAGACTGAAGTTGTTAAGGATTTCATTTTACTTGTAGCCACAATCAATACCCATGGAAGCAGCAGTCAGGAAATCAAAAGCACATTGCATTGGGCAACTCTGCTGCAAAAGACCTCTCTAAAGTGTTGAAAAGCAAAGATGTCACCTTGAAGATTAAGGTGCACCTGACCCAAGCCATGGTATTTTCGATTGCATCATATGCACGTGAAAGCTGGACAATGAATAAGGAAGAGCGAAGAAGAACTGACGCCTTTGATTGTAGTGCTGGTAAAGAATACTGAACGTACCATGGACGACCAAAAGAATTAACAAATCTGTCTTTGAAGAAGTACAAGCAGAATGCTCCTTAGAAGGATGGCGAGACTACATCTTACATACTTTGGACGTGTTATCAGGAGGGATCAGTCCCTGGAGAAGGGCACCATGCTTGGTAAAGTACAGGGTCAGCGAAAAAGAGGAAGACCCTCAACAAGACGGACTGACAGTGGCTGTGGCAATGGGCTCAAGCATTACTATGATTGTGAGCACGGCGCAGGACCGGGCAGTGTTTTGTTCTGTGGTGCACAGGGTTGCTATGAGTCAGAACCGACGTGACAGCACCTAACAACAACAACATGTTATGGATTGAATTGTGTCCCTCAAAATATGTGTTGGAATTCTAACTTCTATACCTGTAGATGTAAGCCTATTTGAAAATGGGGTTTTCCTTGTTATGTTAATAAGGTCCTACGAGAGCCTGGGTTGTGCAATGGTTAAGCACTTGGCTGCCATCCACTTGTGGTATTTCTGTTTTAGCAGCACTAGATAACTAAGACTAGTGCTTTCAAGCAGGACTGCTGATGGACAGGGCTGCCTTCAGGCACTTGTCAGCAGAACCAAAGAGCTATAACATTTGCCCGAGCAGGAAAGAGGCCTAGAGAAGGGTTGCCGGCTGACATGGCTGAGAACGAGCTGAGAGCTGTCTTGATTGAAAGCTGTCCTGATTGACAAAGTTGATACTGATCCCAAGTTGTAACCTGTTACTTCCTTAATAAACCCCATAACTGCGAGTATGGTCTGTGAGTTCTGTGTGGCCATCGCAATGAATTATCAAACCCAGCAGAGACATATAGAGTGCTGAGGGGAACAGACGGTATCAGAAATGATGAAAAAGTTAAAGAGTGGAGGTATGTCTGACCTTCATCTCGTAGGAACCAGCTTTGTGCTGATCCTGATTTTTATCCCTCGGTAATCTAGACAAGTTCTGATGCTAGATTATACCTGGGAAGCTCATACATACCTTTATGTTGTCACGGTCTGGCCCTTGGGGTCACTAGGCGGGGAATTCCATCTTGACAGCGCCCTGTAAATGAACAGAAGTAGAGAGGCTGACTCGGGCTCGTTTCACATGAGTTAAAGATAATGGGTAATGTTTCCTGCACGCTGGCTATATAGCCAGCATGTGCTGGCTTTCTTTCATTCATTCATTCAACAATCATTTACTGAGTACCTTACTAGTTGCCAGGAGACATGGTGGCACAGTGGTTGAGCACTCAGCTGTTAACTGAAAGGTCAGCAGTTCGGACCCATCAGCCACTCTGCAGGAGAAAGATGTGGCAGTCTGCTTCCGTAAAGATTAAAGACTCGTTACTATTGAGTCAATTCCGACTCACAGTGACCCATAGGGTCACTGCACCATAGGGTTTCCAAGGAGCAGCCAGTGGATTCAAACTGCCAACCTTTTGGTTAGCAGCCGAGCTCTTAACCACTGAGCAACCAGGGCTCCCATTAGCCACTGAAGAGATGCAAATCAAAACTATGATGAGATACCATCTCACCCCTGCAAGAATGGCACTGATCAAAAATTCAGAAAACAGTAAATGCTGGCAAGGTTGTCGGAAGACTGAAACTCTCATACACTGCTGGTGGGAATGTAAAATGGTACAACCACTATGAAAAACGATATGATGCCTCCTTAAAAAGCTAGAAATAGAAATACCATATGATACAGCAATCCCACTCCTAAATATATATCCTAGAGAAATAAAAGCCGTCACACGAATAGACATATACGTACACCCACATTCACTGCAGCATTATTTACGATAGCAAAAAGATGGAAACAACCTAAGTGACCACCAAACGAATGAATAAACAGAATATGGGACATACACACAAGGATATACTATGCAATGATAAAGAACAATGAAGAATCAGCAAAACATCTAACAACATGGATGAATCTGGAGGGCATTATGCTGAATGAAATAAGTCAATTGCAAAAGGACAAATATTGTATGAGACCACTATTATAAAAACTCAAGAAAAGGTTTACATACAGAAAAAAAACAATCTCTAATTGTTATGAGGTAGGGGAAGGGTGAGGCGCAGGAATCACTAACTAAATAACACACAAGTGTTAATTTTGGTGAAGGCAAAGAAAATATACAATATAGAAGAAGTCAGCACAACTTGACCAAGGCAAAGGAAGACACTTAGAGGAACACAAGTAAAAAAAAAAAAAAAGAGGCAACCACAGTAAATACTAGCATCTACAACCCTACAACAACAGTTAAAACAAATAATAACTTACAAGCAGATACACAGGCAGATAGGTACACTGAATAGAGGAAGGAGGACGTGTAGGAATATACCCCCGTACATATGTAAGTTAGGCTGTATATGTTTTTACTATGTATTTGTATGTACAGCACGTATTTTTCATGTATGTAATAGAGCACAAAGGGGACACAGTCATAGAAGCTGCCTAGACACACCCAAATTCCCTGCGGGAGCTGAGGGCTGGGGACCATGCTCTCAAGGACATCCAGATCAACTGGCATAACATAGTTCATAAATAAAATGTTCTACATCCTACTTTGGTGAGTAGTGTCTGGGGTCTTAAAAGCTTGTGAGTGGCCATCTAAGATACATCTACTGGTTCCATCCTGTCCGGAGCAAAGGAGAATGAAGAAAACCAAAGATACAAGGAAAATATTAGTCCAAAGGACTAATGGACCACAGCCTCCACCAGCCTGACCCCAGAAGAACTAGATGGTGCCAGCTACCACCACTGACAGCTATGACAGGGATCACAATGGAGGGTCCTGGACAGAGCAAGAGAAAAATCTAGAATAAAACTTAAATTCACAAAAAAAAAACCAGACTTACTGGTCTGACAGACTGGAGGAACCCCCGAGACTACAGCCCCTGGACACCCTTCTAGCTCACAACTGAAGCCACCCCTGAAGTTCATCTTTCAGCAAAAGATTAGACAGGCCTATAAAATAAACAAAGGAGAGTGCTGACATATTGCAGGGATTGCAATCAATGTCATGAAACAATTACCACATACGTTTCTGAATGAGAAACTAATTTGCCCTGTAAACTTTCACCTCAAGCACTATAAAATTTAAAAAACAGAGAGATTAACACAAGCTAGCAAGCAAACATGGGGGAAAAGAGACGCCAAGCCACATGAAGATCGCCCATGATTTGAAGCTCAAAGAGATACGGACCTTCAGACCTGACAGAGAGAAAAAGCCTTCCCCTAGAGCCAGCACCCTGAATTTGGACTTCTAGCCTCCTAAACTGTGAAAAATTTTTGTTAAGTTGTTAAAAAAAAAAAAAGGATAATGCTCAAGGGCTCTGGGAGAAAGTCCTTGTTTCTCCTTAGCTTCTTTTCCTCGATTACTTGGGGATCTTTAAGTGGCATGGGGTCTATCTTCCCTCCCCACCCCAACCCCCGTTTATGCTTGCTTGGTTAATCAGCTTTTATATCTTTATTAATTAAGCTATTGTTTGGTTTAAAGAACACTTCAGAGGATGTTCTTGGTTGAAGGGTTAAGGTTTAAAGATTATCTCAGCACAACAGTTTTGGGGGTTCATCCAGCCTTCATGGCTCCAGGAAGTCTGGATTCCATGAGAATTTGAAATCCTATTCTGTATTTTCCCCCCTCTTGATCAAGATTCTGCTATAGAATCTTTGATGAAAGTGTTCAGTAATGGTAGTTGGGCACCAGAGTTGAGTAATCTCTAAAGCAGGTCTTCCAATTAGAGGCAGGACAGTGTAGTGGTTAAGAGCATGGTTTTGGGATCCAATCATCCTGGGTTCAAATCCTAGTTTTGTCATTTACTGTGCGATGCTGGGCAACATTCTTAACATCTCTGTACCTGTTCTTCTCTGTAAAATGATTTAAAAAAAGCAATTACCCTTTGGGCTATTGTGAAGTTTAAAGGACCTTGGTACCTAGTATGCACTCAATGTCCCCGGGTGGTGCAAATGGTGAATGTGCTTGGCTGCTAACCAGAAGGTTGGAGGTTCAAATTCACCCAAAGGTGCCTGGGAAGAAAAGCCTGGCCATCTGCTTCCAAAAAATCAGCCATTGAAAACCCTATGAAGCACAGCTCTACTCTGACACACTTGGGGTGCCATGACTTGGAATTGACTTGGCAACTGGTTTTATGTACTCAGTAAATAGCTCTTCTAATGATTTTAACTTCTAGCCATGTAGCCTAAGGCCAATTACATCCTACCTGTTATGGTTTGAATTGTGTCCCCAAAATCATGTGCTGTAAACCCTAACCCCTATATCTGTGGTTATTATCCCATTCGGAATGGGTTTTCTTTGTTATGTTAATGAGGCAGTATTAGTGTAGGATATGTCTTATATCAATCTTTTGAAGTATAAAAAAAGTGGATTAAGCAAGGAAGCATGGAAGCAGAGATAGGGGAAGATAGATTCCATGCCATATGAAGACCAACATGATTGCCAAGGAAACAGAAACTAAAAAGAGGCAAGGACCTTCCTCCAGAGTCAACAAAGAGCCTTCCCCTAGAGCCAGTGCCCTAAATTCAGACTTCCAACCTCCTAAATTGTGGGAAAATAAATTTGTTTGTTAAAGCTGCCCACTTGTCATATTTCTGTTATAGTAGCACTAGATAACTAAGACACTACCCCAGGACCTTTGTACTTGCAGTTCCCTCTGCCAGGAATGCTCTTCCCACCACTTTCCTCTGTGGCTGGCTCCTTTTTCATTCTTGAGGTCTCAGCTCAAGAGTTCTTCCCTGACCCCCTTATTTAAACTGCAACCTCTACTCCCCTCTGCTACCCTCCCCTCTCCCCCTTTCCTCCTTTATTTTTCTCCTTAGCACTTAATGCTATCTAACACAGGCTTACAATTCCTTCTCCTAATCACCTGCACCAGGTGTGTTTCAAAGTCCAGAATTTTGAAGATTTTTGAAAAATAACACAGAAGACACACTACATTTCATAACACCACCAGCAGGATCTAGGGCAGCTCTCCATCATCAAATACATTATTTGTGCAGCAAAATCTTTAAAGATTATAAATAGCTGCACATCAGTTCAGCTTGGGTTTTGCCACCAAATGCATTCAAAAGCCAGGTGAAATTTTACCACCAAATAAGTTACCAAAAAAAAAAAAAAAGTTTGGTTCTGAAAACTTTTTGGATTTTGGATTTATAGACAAGGAACTTCAGATCTGTAAATACTACACAATTTATTTCTTTACTTTGTTAGTGTCTGGCATCCTCAACCATCATCAAAATGTAAACTCTAGGAGGGCAAAGAGTTTTGGTTTAAGACACCATCCCTGGGTGGTACAAACAGTTATGGTGCTTGGCTGCTAACTAAAAGGCTGGAGGTTGGAGTCCACCCAGCAGCACCTTGGAAGAAAGGCCTGAGAATCTATTTCCAAAAAATCAACCACTGAAAACCCTATGGACTACACTTCTACTCTGACACACATGGGGTTGCCATGAGTTGGAACTGACTCCAAGTCCACTGTTTTTTTTTAATAAGCACAGCCTGTCAGAGTTGGCACTGGACAAGTAGCATAAATAGCAGTGTCTGTTTCATCGGGTCTTACACAGACTAAAAGAAAAAAACAATTGACCCCATGTGTGTCAGAGCAGAACTGTGCTCCATAAAGTTTTGAATGGCTGTGACTTTTTGGAAGTAAACCACCAGGCCTTTCTTCTGAGGTACCTCTGGGTGGATTTAAACTGCCAACCTTTCAGTTAGCAGCTCGTTCTAAAAAAAAAAAGAAAGAAAGAAAGAAATACAGCCAGAGTGCTCCCTGGAAGCTAGGATCGTGAGACTTCGTCTTAGGTACTTTGGACGAGTCCCTGGAGAAGGACATCATGCTTGGTAAAGCAGAGGAAGACGGTTGAAGAGAGGGATTGACACAGTGGCTCTAACAATGGGCTCAAACATAACAACGATGTGAGCATGGCGCAGGAGAAGACAGTGTTTCGTTCTTTTGTAGTTTCTGTGAGTGGGAGGACTCCACAGCCTCTAACAAGAACAATCTTTACCTAAGCAGAATGCCGTTATCTTTCTCCCGAGGAGTGGCGGGTAGGTGAACAGCCGACCTTTTAGTCCGCAGGCGAGCGCTTTAACCACTGCACCACCAGGCTCCCTGAACATCTGCCACTGTCAAGTATTGTGCTCCTCCTAGAAAGTTCTGAGACTTAGCAAAAGGGCTAAAGGCTAGACTGCAGCTTTATCGCGGGAGGGGCGGTTGCCTAGGTGACAACGACTCGCCGTCGGCCCCGCCCTCCACAAAAAAAAGAAAAGACTCAGCTGCCAAGGCGGGGCGTTTGTCGAAACCCATAAGCCACGCCCGCTTCATCCGTAGCCACGCCCACCTCCCAAAGCTGCGGGCGTGTTATCTCAGTGACGAGAAGCCTCTCAACCGGACCCTTGCCGCCGAGGGCTCCACCTCCCATAAAGGGTCGTGCTGACGTCACAGGCATTACGGCCGCGCCGCGGGGGTAGCGGTCTGGGAAGACCTCCTAGTGTTCCACCTCGCCTTCCCTCATCTCTGTACTTGGATAGTGGGGCGGGGGCCCGGGGATATGCGACCAGAGAGACCCTGGCTCCTCCACGCAGCCTGATACTCACCCTCTCAGTTGCCCCGCGGAAACTTCCGCTGAGGCCGAAGGCGTTGCGCGCGCATCCCCTGCCCTAAGGCAGGACGACGCCCGCGCAGGCGCCGCTGACTTCCCGAATGCCCAGGGGCTGTGCTTACCTGGGAACTCCATTTCCCAGTTGCCTTCGCGACAGGCCAGCCCCCTGACTCGAAGCGAGGGGAGGGATTATTCCCTCATCGCCTGTTCCCATTCGCCCGCTTTGGAACACTGCCTGGTTCTACTGCGCATGTGCAAGAGTGGAGCCAATGGTAAGGAGCTATGCACCAAAGGGGGGGGATGTCTCCACCAATCAAATCAGACTATCACTTCTCCTCCCTCAACTCCGCCCCTCACATTCACGCGCCTTCTCTAGTATCCGACTTCCTCAACAATGCGTTTCCATGCCAACCTTTTGGTTGTCCACTTCCAAAATGGAAAAGCCACAGTCTTCTAGGAAAAGGCTGGAGAAGGTTGATTAGGTTGTCCTTCAATCGAGTAAATACTGGACTATAATGCCATCTAGTCCTTATGCTGTTTCTACGTACTCTTTTTTTCTTGGAGAACTCAGCGGAGCCTTTAAACGTGGAGCGAGAAAGCCAATAGAAGGCTCCCGCACAGTCTCCTGGGAAATGGAGTCTTGGCGCCAGCGCGGAGGATTCTGGGCGGAGTAGCTCTGAGGTGATTCGCGCGGCACCGGAAGCGGCTGCGAGGAGGCACGAGTGAGAGGGGAGTTGGGTCTCCGGCTCCCTCGGGGTTGGGGTGGCGTCTGTTAACTGGGCGGACGGTAATCTTGAGGTGCGTAGACGCTTGGTCTGGGGCTGTTGAGGACCCTGGAGGGTTGGGGACTCGGTCCTTCCTGACGGGTGAGGGAATGCTTGTGAGGCGACTTCAGCAAAAGGCGCGTCGCCTTCGGGTTAAGTGTCTTGGTGGAATCTTGAACCCTTGTTTAGAGCTTGTTACGGGCCAGCGTCTTACTAAAGTGGTTTCCAGTCTTCAACGGCAGCCCTGAGAGGAGCGAGTTTTATTTTATTTTTGGCTGGGGAAATAGGCTGATAGAGGGGGACTTGAAGTCGATGGGCGGAGTCTTGAAGAATGAATAGTTCTTCAGGAGGTCCGAGGGATAGCAGTGAATATTAACACTTGTTTGAACCCTTAGTGTGTGCCAGGGGCTGTATTCGCATTTTTTCTTTTAACTGAAGTGCGGGCCCTTAGTTTATTATCTGATTCCTTTGGCGCCGGAATCATCCTGGAAATCAGAATTTTCAGATTTTATAAAGTTGTTGTTAGGTGCTGTCGAGTTGTTGGGTTCTGACTCATAGCGACCTTGTGTACAACAGAACGAAACACTGCCCAGTCCTGCGCCATCCTCATAATCATTATGTTTGAGGCCGTTGTTGCAGCCACTGTGTCAATCCATCTCCTCGAAAGTTTTCCTGTTTTCCGCTGACCCTCTCCTTTGCCAAGCATGATGACCTCCAGGGACTGGTCCCTCCTGATAACGTGTCCAAAATACATGAGACAAAGTCTCACCATCCTTGCTTCTACGGAGCATTCTGGCTGTACTTCTTCCCAAACAGATTTGTTTGTTCTGAGCAGTCCATGGTATGTTCAATATTCTTCGCCAACACCAAAATTCAAAGGCATCAATTCTTTGGTCTTCTTTATTCATTGTCCAGCTTTTGCACGCATATGAGGTGATTGAAAATATCATGGCTTGGGTCAGGTGCACCTTAGTCTTCAAGGTGACATCTTTGCTTTTCAACACTTGAAAGGAGATTTGTGGCAGATTTGTCCAATGCAATATGTCGTTTGATTTCTTAACTGCTACTTCCATGGGTAAACTTTCTGTTAGAAGGTCTGTATTTCATAATTAGTTAACACACCCCCAGTAGGATCTGGAGCAGTTTTTGGTAATCAAACAAATATTTCTGCAGCAAAAATATAAATAGTCACATTGAATGGTAAAAAGATTATAAATAGCCTGGTGACAATTTAGGTCAAGTTTTGCTGCCAATTTATGAGTAAAGGTTAGGTTATTAGAGCTTTTCGGATTTTGGAATTGCAGATAAGTGACTGTGGCTCTTTTGTATTCGCCGCATTTTGTACGTTTGGAAACTGAGGCCCACCGACGGTTAGTGATCTATCCACCTATAGTCCTATGCTAAGAAGTGGCAAGACTCCCAAACTGAGTACCCAAGGTTTTCAATCCCCTAATTGTTTTGACTCAAGTTTCTCTGACTTAAGCTTGCTGACTTTGGGCTCCTTCACATCAGGGCCACACGCAGTTCTTTGCCTCCCAGTGCTGAGCATGTATGAGATGTGGACAGAACAGTGATTTGGAAATTGTAGACAAGGGTCTCAAACTCAGAAGTCTGTGAGGGCCAGGCAGACAAGTTAAAGGAGAGAATCTTCGTGGGTGGGGAGGGTGTGCGGGCATTGGGGAGCACTTGCTGCATTTAAGGGGGTGGCTTTGAATGGGCTCCAGTTAACTAGCCTTGAGAGAATGCAGGCCCAATGTTGCCAAATCCCAGGATTCTTCAAAAGCTGGAAATCTAATTTTTAGGTGAAATATTTCAATTTTCAAGTTTGAGGCTACTTAAAAGAATTTTCTTCCAGAACATTCTCTTAGTCAACACTGTGTGGGCCAAACAAAACATGAGTCCTTGTGTGCCACAAGTGGTTAAACACTCAGATGCTAACTGAGAAGTAGGCAGTTTGAATCCACCAAGTCACCTCAGAAGAAAGGCCTGGTGATCTGCTTCCAAAAGATCACAGCTGTTGAAATCCCTATGGAGCACAGTTCTACTCTGACATATATGGCACGTGTGAGTTGGAATCGACTCGATGGGAACTGGTTTGGTGTTTGGGGTTTTTTGGGCTTAATTATACTCACAAGTTAGAGCTTTAACCACTGTCATGTGAAGAAACTCGTTGTTAAATAAATATTAGCACTTATTTCAGGTCTACCTCATTTCCTTATCTGCAGTCACAAAATCCAGAAAGCTCAGAAAACCAAACGGTCCCCCCCCCCCCCCCCCGTAAATTTGACACCTAAACCTGACCTGAACTGCTGTGAGGTACCTAAACTTGTTGCCATCGAGTCAATTCCGACCCATAGCAACCCTATAGGACAGAGTAGAACTGCCCCATAGGGTTTCCAAGGAGTGGCTGGTGGATTTGAACGGCTGGCCTTTTTGGTTAGCAGCTGAACGCTTAACCACTGTGCCCCTCGGGCCCCATAAGGTATCTGTAACGTTTAATTATTCTACAGAATGTGAGTGTTTATACACTTCACTTTAGAAATAGTAAAATGTTCAATTAGGAAATGCTACCTGCACCTGTGCCACCCTGATTTAAATATACGGTATTTATGCTGTGTCACCTTTGTAAAGTCTGAAAATTTCTGAATTTCAAACCGCATCTGGTCCCAGAGGTTTCAGACTAAAGAATTATGGGCCTGTGTCATTCATTGTTAAGGAGTCCTTAGGGTGGTGCAAAGGAGCCCTGGTAGAACAATGGTTAAGCGCTTGGGTGCTAACCTAAAAGTTGGCAGCTTGAACCCATGCAGTGGCTCCATGGGAGAAAGACATGGCAGTCTGCTTCCGTAAAGATTACAGGCTAGAAAATCCTCTGGGGCAGTTCTCTTCTGTCACATGGGGTTGGCGGTGAGTCAAAATCAACTCAACAGCACCCAACAACAACCGCGAGTAGTGCAAAACATTAACATGCTCAGATGCTAACCAAAAGGTTGGAGATTCAAGTCCGCTCAGAGTCACCTTGGAAGAAAGACCTGGCACTCTCCTTCCAAAAATTCAGCCATTGAAAACCTTATGGAGCACAGTTCTACACTGATAACATGGAGATGGAATCAGTCATGATAGCAATGACAGCACCTCTTCATTGTTAAGGTCATCCTGCTGCTTCATTAAGGTTGTCTGATAAGTGCTTTCAACGTTAGCAGCAGATATATGCTATTTGGAAAGTACACAGTGAATACAAACATCAAAAAATCCCTGTGGTGCAGTGTTTAGCATATTATGGGTCAGGAAATTAACTCAGTGGGCAGTAACTATAACGAAGTAGAAGAAAACAGACTAGAATAGAAGCTATCCTAGTGCGTCCTGTGCTGAAGAGTAAAGTTGTAAGAGTAAGCATTGTTTCGTGAAGCTTTTTTTTTTTTCAGTAATGGATATATGTGTATGAATAGTTATAATATAAGGAGCCCTGGTGGTGCAGTGGTTAAAGCAATCAGGTGCTAACTGAAAGGTTGGCAGTTCAAAACCACCAGCAGCTCCGTAGAAGAAAAATGTGGCAGTCTGCTTCCGTAGAGATTTGCAGCCTTGGAAACCCTATGGGGTTGCTGTGAGTTGGAATTGACTTGACGGCAGTGGATGGGAGTCATAATGTATGTTGTCTTCATTACTGTGGGTCGTGATTAAAAAAAAAAAAGTTGAAGAGATGGTGCTGTAATACAAATAGCAACAGTTTTGGAAGATGGACTCACCTGTCATCTCAAATCCTAGAGATGATAGTTGGAAATCTCACGTCTTTGTAGGGGTTCGGTTCAGAGGTTCACTTTAGGGTTTAGAGAGACACATTTGTTCTGTCAGATATTTAAAAAGCACCTGCTGGTGTCTGGGTTCATAAAAGCTTGCAAGTGGCCATCTAAGATGCATCAATTGGTCCCAACCACCTGGAGTAAAGGCGAATGAACACCAAAGACACAAGGAAAGTAGTAGCCCAAGAGACAGAAAGGGGCACATAAACCAGAGACTTCATCAGCCTGAGACCAGAAGAACTAGATGGTGACTGCCCTGACAGGGAACACACAGAGAGTCCCTGATGGAGCAGGAGAAAGATGGGGTGCAGAACTGAAATTCTAGTAAGAAGACCAGACTTAATGGTCTGACTGAGATTGGAGGAACCCCGGAAAACATGGCACCCAGATTCTCTATCAGCCCAGTTTCTGAGGCCAACTCTTCAGACAGGGATTGGACTGGACTGTGGGACATACAGTGATGCTCGTGAGGAGTGTGCCTCTTAGCTCTAGTACGTACAGAGATTAAATGGGCAGCTTGTGTCCAGAGGTGAGATGGGAAGGCAGAGAGGGTTAGGAGCTGGTTGAATGGAGATGGGGAATCAGGTGGAAAGGAGGAGTGTGCTGTCACAGTATAGGGAGAGCAATTACAGTCACATAAGAATGTATGTATAAATTTTTGTATGGGAGACTAACTTGAAATGTAAACTTCATTTAAACTACAACAATAAAATAAATAAATGTAATATCTATTACCAAAAATAAATAAATAAAAAGCACCCACTGTATGCCAGGCACTGTGTTGGCGCTAAGACCCAGCAGTGAGCAGACAGATAAGGTCCTGCAGAAGCAACAGACCTTGATCAGCAAATCCCTCAAACTTACATTTACTGACGGTGATAAGTGCTAACAATGGTTGTGAAGGTGCTTTGTAGGCTCTGAAGCATATTGAAAATGTAGGGTTAGGGGAGCTTCAATAAATACAGTTGTCTTTGTGATTCCTGCAGGAAGACTCACACTGACTCATTAGGGTCTCATCCAGCATGGAGAGGGAGTCAACCATAGGAAGAAGGGAGACTTTCCCATGGCTCCCTCGTCTTTCCTGCAGCCCTACCAGCCAGAAACATGGAGGGGAAGAAGGAGGAGCTTAAAAGGGGACTCCAGGCGCTGGAGTCAGCTATGACTGAGGTGAGTTAAGGGTCCCTTCATCTTTTTTATTAATTTATTGTCAAATAATTCTTTTGTTGTTGTTGAAAATATACATAACAGAATATGCACCAATTCAGGGATTTCGTGTATAATTCAGTGACGTTGATTACATTCTTCAAGTTGTGCAGCCATTCTCACCCTCCTTTTCTGAGTTGTTCCCCATTCACATAAACTGACTACCCCCAAGCTTCCTATCTAACCTTTCGGGTTGCTGCTGTCAATTTAATCCCATATAGATCTTAAAAGAACATAATACCCAAAGCAGATATTCTTTACTAGTTAAGCTAAACTATTGTTTGGTTTAAAGAAGACTTCAGGGGATATCTTTAAGGTTTAAAGGAGGGTTCCTTCATCTTAACTGATCCTCCCCAAAGGCTAGAGAGCTGGCCTTCCATTCTTCTGGCTCTCTCACTTCCATGGCAGCCCTCAGGTGACCTTTTTAAAGTAAAGCTCTCATCCTGTTGCTTTCCAGCTCATTACACCTCCAAGGATCCCTGTTCCTTGCAGGATGAAATCCAAGTTTCTTAGCTCAGTCCTGGATGATCTGGGCCCTGCCTACCTCTCCGGCATCTTCTGATGCCTCCCCACGCTGACTGGTGGTAAAATGTTACACTGTACATTCCAGCTTCCCAGCCTTTGCTCAGACCTTTCCCTCTGCCTTTTTGGTGGTGGTGTTCTTGAGAATACGCACAGCAAAACATACACCAAATCAACAGCTTCTACATGTATAATTTAGTGACATTAATAAGATTGTTCGAGTGCAGCCATTCTCACCCTCACTTTCTGAGTTGTTCCTCCCCCATTAACGTAAACTCACTGCCACCTAAGTTTCCTATCTAATCTTTCAAGTTGCTGTTGTCCATTTGATCCCATATAGATAGTTCTTAAAAGAGTATGATGCTTATGGCAGACATTTTTTATTAGTTAAGCTAAGTATTGTTTGGTTTTAAGAAGACATCAGGGATATTTTTGGTTTAAGGTTTAAAGATTATCCCAGGGCAGTAGTTTGAGGGGTTCGTCCATCCTCCATGGCTCCAGTAAGTCTGGAGTTCATGGAAATTTGAAATTCTGATCTGCATTTTTCCCCTTTTAATCAGGATACTTCTATGGAGTCTTTGATCAAAACGCTCAGCAATGGTAGCCAGGCACCATGCAGTTCTTTTGGTCTAATGACAAAGGAGGCATTTGTTCATGGAGACAATTAGCCACATATTCCATTTCCTGACTCTCCTTCGTCCTTCGTTGCTCCAGGTGAATAGAAATCAATTGCTGTGCCCTAGATGGCCACTTGCAAGCTTTTAAGACCCCAGGCACTATGCAACAAACTAGAACGTAAACAGAAGCACTAACCACTAGTAGGTCAATTAACTGGGATGAAACCATGAGGTGTTTTACTGTTTAAGTAAGCAGCCTCAGCAGCTACTGTTTTTTTTTTCTTTTTTTTTTTAATGTCGTTGTAAATATATTTATCCCACAACTTCTGTCAGTTCAGCTTTTTACAGATGTACGACTTACTGCCAGCAATTACCATAATCGGCTGTGCAGTATCCTTAATCAATGCGATATTTCCATCACCAATAACCACCCCCATTCTCCCTCCCTCCCGGCTCTGGTAACCACTAATAAACTTTGGTCGCTGTACATTTGCCTTTTCTTGTCTTTTTGTATAAGTGAGGTCATACAATATTTGTTCTTTTGTCATTGGTTTATTTTGCTCAGCGTAATGTCTTCAAGCATGTATCAAGACTTCATTTCTCCTACTGGCTGAGTAGTATTCCATTGTATGTATGTGCCACATTTCGTTTATCCATTCGTCTGTTCATGGACATTTAGGTTGTTTCCACTTTTTGGCTATTGTGAATAGTGCTGCAGTGAACGTTGGTATACAGGTCTCTTTTTGAGCCTCTGCTTTAAAGTTTTCTGGGTATATACCTAGGAGTGGAACTTCTGGGTCATATGGTAGTTCTATTTTTAGTTTTTTGAGGAACTGCTGCACTGTTTTCTACAACGGCTGTACAATTTTGCATTCCCACCAGCAAGGATAAGGGTTCCAGCTTTCCCACGTGCTCACCAATGTTTGTTATTTTCTTTTACTTTTTTATCTTAGCCATTTTGATGTTGTTGTTAGGTGCTATCGAATCTATTCCGACTCATACTGACCCCGTGTAAAACAGAACGAAACACTGCCCAGTCCTGCGCCATCCTCACAATCATCGTTATGCTTGAGCCCATTGTTACAGCTACTGTGTCAGTCCATCTTGTTGAGGGTCTTCCTCTTTTTCTCTGGCCATCTGCTTCACCAAGCATGATGTCCTTCCAGGGACTGATCTCTCCTGATAACATGTCCAAAGTGTGTGAGACGTAGTCTCGCCATCCTTGCTTCTGATAAGCATTCTGGTTGTACTTCTTCCAAGACAGATTTGTCCATTCTTCTGACAATCCATGGTATATTCAATATCCTTCGCCAACACCATAATTAAAAGGCATCGATTCTTCTTCAGTCTTCCTTATTCATTGTCCAGCTTTCACATGCATATGAGGCAACTGAAAGTACCGTGGCTTGGGTGAGGTGCACCTTAGTCCTTAAAGTGACAGCTTTGCTTTTTAATACTTTAAAGAGATCTTTTGCAGCAGATTTGCCCAGTGCAATATGTCGTTTGATTTCTTGACTGCTGCTTCCATGGGTGTTGATTGTGGATCCAAGTAAAATGAAATTCTTTACAACTTCAGTATTTTCTCCATTTATCATGATGTTACTTATTGATCCAGTTGTGAGGATTTTTGTTTTCTTTATGTTGAGGTGTAACCCATATTGAAGGCTATGGTCTTTGATCTTCATCTGTAAGTGCTTCAAGTCCTCTTCACTTTCAATGAGCAAGGTTGTGTCATCTGCATAACAAAGGTTGTTAATGAGTCTTCCTCCAATCCTGATGCTGCGTTCTTCATATACTCCAGCTTCTCAGATTATTTTCTCAGCATACAGATTGAATACAAATGGTGAAAGGATACAACCCTGACACACACCTTTCCTGACTTTAAACCACATAGTATCCCCTTGTTCTGTTCAAATGACTGACTCTTGATCTATGTACAGGTTCCTCATGAACACAATTAAGTGTTTTGCCCATAGAATCCTTCAAAATTGCAACTCAAGGCTTGATTTTTTTCTCCAGTTCTTTACAGCTTGAGAAATGCCAAGTGTGTTCTTCCCTTTTGCTTTTCTAACTCCAGGTCTTTGCACATTTTGTTTTAATACTTTGTCTTCTTGAGCTGCCCTTTGAAATCTCTTCAGCTCTTTTACTTCATCATTTCTTCCGTTCACTTTAGCTACTTTACATTCAAGAGTAAGTTTCAGAGTCTCTTCTGACATCCATTTTGTTATTTTCTTTTTTCTCTCTTTTTAATGACCTTTTGCTTTCTTTATGCATGATGTCCTTGATGTAATCCCACAGCTCATCTGTATAGTATGTTTTAAAATCCCCCTTGGCTTTCTTGCTATCTAGTATGACAAAAAAGAGCCCTGGTGGTACAGGAGTTAAGTGCTCAGCACTGACCAAACGGTTGGTGGTTCAAAGCCACCAGCCACTCCATGGGAGAAAGAATGTGACAGTCTGCTTCCATAAAGATTACAGCCTTGGAAACCGTATGGGGCATTTCTGCTCTGTCCTGTAGGGTTGCTGTGAGTTGGAATTGACCTCAATGGTAACGGGTTTGGTTTTTGGTCTATTAAGTCTCTGCATTCTTTCTTGAACACTGAGATTCGAGATTCTTAAGTCCCAAGGAATAATACAATTAAATATCCCATAATTACTCATTTGCTTTTTCCCATTTTTAGACATGACAGTAACAGCTTTGTTGAGATATAATTTGCAGAACATAAGGTTCACTTAATTAAAGTGCACAATTTGGTGGTTTCTGGTATACTCACAAAGTTGTGCAACTGTCACCACTGTCTAATTTTACAACATTTTCAGTACCCCAAAAACAAACTCCTGTACCCATTAGCAGTCACTCCCTACCCCTCTCCTTACTTACCCCAGCCCTGCAGTTGTTACCTTGGAGTCTATTCCTACTCATAGCAACCCCATGTCTGCAGAGTAGAACTGATCTATAGGGTTTTTGGAAGCAGATCTCCATGCCTCACTTCCGAGGCACCTCTAGGTGGTTTTGAACTGCCAGTCTTTAGGTTAATAGTCCGTCACTTAACATTTGCACCACCCAAGGGACTCTCCTTTAGCCCTATACAACCGTTAATTTACTTTATATTCCTATGAATTTGCCTATTGTGGACATTTCATTTAAGTAGAATCATTTAAGTAGAATCATGTGACTGATTTCTTTCACTTAGCATCATGTTTTCAAGATTCAGTCTTGTAGCATGGATCTGTACTTTATTTTTTTTTATTGCTAAATAACATTCCATTTGTATTGATTTACCACATTTTATTTTTCCATTCATCAGTCGATGAACATTTGAGTTGTTTCTACTTTTTGGCTGTTATTATTAATGCTGCAACAAACATTTATATACAAATTTTGCATAGACCTAAGTTTTCATTTCTCTTGGGTATATACCTAGGAGTAGGACTGCTGGGTCATATGGTAAGTCTATAACTTAACTTTTTGAGGAACTGCCAGACTGTTTTCCAAAGTGGCTATACCATTTTACATTCCTACCAGTAACAGATGAAGTTTCCAATTTTTCCACATTCTTACTGACACTTGTTATTGTGTGTCATTTTTATTTTAGTCATCCTAAACCAAAACAAGCCGTTGCGGTCAAGTCAATTCTGACTCTTTGACTTTATAGGATGGAGGAGAACTGCCCATAGGGTTTCCAAGGCTGTAAATCTTTATGGAAGCAGACTGCCACATCTTTCTCCAGCAGAGTGGCTGGCGGGTTTGAAGCTCTGACCTTTCAGTTCGCAGCCGAGTGCTTTAACCACTGTGCCACCAGGGCTTCTTTTAGCCATCCTACTGCATGTGAAATGTCCATTATTATTTTTATTTCAGTTACATTTTCTTGAATTACAGTATTTTTATTTATCCTTTTCCTTTCATTTGGTTTTTTCTTTAGGTACTCATGTAACCAAAGATTTGATCTTCTTTGTTTCTTTTCTTCTTGCAAATCCTTTTTATCTGTTTATTTCTGGTTTTTAAAAATGTCCTCCTTTCGTCACCTATTTTCTTAAGGCATTATCTGTTATATTCACTTTTTTTATTTTTTGCTTTATTGTTTCTGAAATTTTTTTTTCTTTTATTGCTAATTCTTGAGTTCTGGCACCTACTTTCCATTTTTTTATAATTCGGTTTCATGTTCTTTTATGTCTATCATTTTCTTAATGTTTTTTAGCTCATTTTGAACTGTAGATCCAGTTTTGATCTGCTTTCTAGGTATGCCTTTCTGATGTACTTTTAATGTGTCTGGGATTGTTATCTGCTTTTGGGGGATTTAATCTTGATTCTTTCCTCTTGCTGATTTTTAGATGAACTTAGTTTTCTTGAACTGTGGTTGTTAGGTGTCATTGAGTCAATTTTGATTTATTGCTAGCCCATGTGACAGAGTAGAACTGCCCCCGTAGGGTTTTCTAGGCTGTAATCTTTACAGGAGCAGATCACCAGGTTTTTCTCTCACTGAGCAGAGCAGCTGGTGGGTTCAAACCATTGTGCATCTGGGGCTTCATTTTTGGATGAAGTTCATTTTCTTGAACTTACCTAATTAGAAAAGATACCCTGCTTTTCTAACTTCACAGAGTTTGCTCTACTGGTGTGTTTCTGTAGTGTTCAATGATATATGGCAGCTTGCTGTCTGGGGTTTCTTAGTTCTGTTCCCTTCTTGTACTTTGGTCTGAACCGTCTCTTTGCTTTTCTCCCTTCCTGCTCATTTTTTAATCTAGTCCCAGAAGTTCCTCCTTAATAAGGAGTTCTATCCTAGAAGGTACCTCTGGCGGATCCATTTTGAGATTCCTAAGGGCTGGGCTGCTCTGCGGAGTCCCTTGGTGGCAGTTCGAGTCTACCCAGAGGTGCCTCGGAAGTCAGGCCTGGTGATCGACTTCCAAAAAATTAGCCATTGAAAACCCTGTGGTGCACAGTTCTACTCTGCCCACGTGGGGTCACCATGAGTTGGAATTGACTGGACAGCAACTGTTTTATTTTTTCTTTTTCCCTTAACTCTAGACCCTGAGTAACTGACAGTGTGTTGCCTTTCAGGAGTTTGTAACCCTCAAGGACGTGGCCATGGACTTCACCTTGGAGGATTGGGAGCAGCTGGGGCTGGACCAGGGGGATCTGTTCTGGGACACAGCGTTGGACAACTACCAGAACCTCTTCCTGCTGAGTGAGTATCTGCCGTGACCCCCAGGGGCCCAGTCCTGGCTTTGCTTGGTGCTCTTCCATGTCACCCACCACAACCAGGATGAAGTTTCAGCTCCTGAGCTCCTCAGAATCAGCCCAGGGTGATTCTGCCCCACATGGGGCATTTAACAATGTGTAGAGACAGTTTTGGTTGTCACCACTTACGTGGGTGCAGTGCTACTGGCATCTAGGCTAGGGATGCTGCTCAACATCCTACAATGCATAGGACAGTCCCTGCTACAAAGACCCATCCAGCCTTAAACATCAGTAGTGTCCAGGTTGAGAACCCTGATCTGTCCCCTGCCCCATCTCCAGCCTCATCTCCAGCCTTTTCCTCCTCATAACTATAGAGTAATTCCTCAAGCTGACACTTCAGGGTCTTTGCAGTTCCTCTTCCTTCTACCTAGAAGGCTCTCATCCCTTTCCTGCTTACCTTGCTCCATAGCTGCATCGATTTCTAACCACTTATTTCATTACTTGTTTTCCTCTGCTAGAATGTGCGCTTTGTAAGGGCAGGAATTTTCTACCTGTTTTACTTACTAGGATAACCCCAGTTCCTAGAACAAACAGTCTTACTGTAGGGCTCAGCACATGTCTGTTAAATTAATAAATGAATGATCCCCAGAAGTTGCTTTGTCTGGAGCCAGGCCCTGAGCTTGGTGAACTGAGTACTTAGAACAGTCTCATTCAGTCCTCCAGTAACCTCACAAGGAAGTTTGATTGTCTCTGTTTTGTCAATCAGGGAACTGAGGTCTGGGGAGGGGAATTAACCCTCCCAGCTGTGTTGGGGGTCCCCAAGACCAACCCATATTCAGTGATTCACTAGGCAGACTCACAGGTCCTTGGACAAGGACTGAGTGTGGTTCGGTGCTGCGTCTGCAGGGCCTGGCACTTAGGAACCCTCCACGAAGTGTTGGTGTAAACCGGGCTGGCAGACAGCAGCCCACAGGCGCACTGGCCCACCACCAGTTTTATCAACAAAGCTTTATTGGAACCGGCCCTTTGCTTACTTCTCCTCTGTGGCTGCTCTCATACTGCTACAATGGCAGGGCTGAGTAGTTGCCACAGAGACAGCAGAGCCTCAACTATTTACAACCTGGCTCTTTAAGAAAGTTTGCTGACTCCTGATCTAAATAATCAATTTATGCTTTTCTCTACTTGGTATGCTCTTTTCTTCCAAACCCATCTCAGAAAGTATCTTCTGGAAGCCTTTGCTGATGTCTCCAAGCAGGCAGTTGCTCCCCCAGCCCCTGGGTCTCTGTCTGTTACAGCCGTGATCCCTTTTGGTTATAACTTTCTCTCAACCATCCCTGTCTCCCCCACCAGCCTGAGATGTCCCTGAGGTGGAGAGGAGGTCCCTGATTCCTCGGCCCAGCATTTAAGGCCCATGGAGATGTGGCCCCTGCCTAGCCCGTCCTCCTGCCCCATTGCCTCCTCTCTATCCCCACTTAGGACCCTGTGTGGAGAACCAGCCCCTCTCTCCAGGCGCAGGGCCTTTGTGCATACAGTTACTTCTCCTGATGCTCTCCTTTCCCTGTTGTCCAACTTGTATCTTTTTTTCAAGGCTGTATTTAGAAGTTTCCTCCCCTGCCTGGGCTATGCTGAATTTCTTCACTAGACTGATTGGATTCTGAGTCTCCAGCATCTTCCATCATAGGCCTGGCCCTCAGAGGCCTTGGGGTGATGTGTGATACCTGGGTAGTAAGTGAATCATATGTGCCTCTTGTCCTTCATGAGCCATCTTAGGTCCTTTGTGGCCCCACCTCTGGCTATTACCCTCGATCGTGACCACCTGGGTCTCTCTTTACCAGACTGGGAACCCTCCAGGGCAGGACTGGGCTGACTGACCATCCAGCACAAGATCTGGCCCACAGGAAGTGTGCGTGGGATAAATAATCAAACAAGAAAGCTGGAAGTCTCCCACTGAGCATTGGGGCAGACCCACAGCCTTGGTGGGTGACTTTGCCATTCTTTCCCTGCAGACCCCCTGAGACCCAACCTGATCTCCCACCCAGGTGATGGGGAAGAGCTGGAAGCCCTGGGGAGAGAAAGCTCGAAAGCAGCAGACCCTGGTGAGTGGGGATGACCCAGGCAGGTGGGGAGGGCAGACTCATCCCCCACGGAGGGCGGTGGGGTCATGGGAACAGCCATTGTCATACTCTCCGTCCTCCGAGCCTCCAGCTAGAGGCTCCAGCCAACCCTCCAACACGTCCACCCAGACATCTCAACACCTGGCTTCTGGGCTTCACTCTACCACTGGCTGGCTTCTGTCCCCTCATCCCAGGTGGGATGGGGACACTTTAACAGGCTCCTCACTCTGACCTGCCCACCATGGGTCTGTTCTGGCACCTTTCCTTCCACCCCCTCCTTGTTTCTTCCTGCCTCAGGAATGGAGGGTCCTTCCATTCCTGGGGTCAGTTCTCTCCACTGCCTGCCTTACACAACCTGAGCACTAGGGATCCCCAGTCTACATATTTGACCCCCCTTTGTACAGACCCAGCCCTCCTTCCTGGCCCCGAGGGGCACAGCAAATGGCCACATTTGTAAGTAACCCAAGCTCAGGCATAAATGCCAAGAGCACTCGCTCTGCCGTTGCCCAGCCCAGGGTTCCTTCAGGTGGGTTGAGTTAGGTGATGAGGCTTCCCAGTGTGTCACATCTGGTCATGACCTCCCCAGTGAGAGGACGCAGAGGCAGGTACCTGGCTTGGAGCACGGGTGACTCTTCTAATCATAGTACTGTTGACATGAGGAGGGATCTGGAACCAGAGACCGTAGGCATGGTGCCTGCACAGTGTAGTCTTAGCCTCCACCCAACCTGGTCAGCCTCTGTTCTTGGCTCATCTCTCATGAGCTCTCTGCAGCCTCCTCTTCATCGTACCAGTGTTTGTGTGTAGTTTACTAATCCAGGCTCAGACTCCCACCACCTCTGATTCCTGTTTCTACCAGCTTAACATAGGGGATGTTTCCAAGCTTATGCAGCCGTACCTTTAATCAGTAACCAGTTACTGTAAAGTTTATTCCAACTCATGATGACTGTGTTTTGTCAGAGTAGAACTGTGCCCCATAGGGTTTTCAGTGGTTGATTTTTTCAGAAGTCGATTGCCAGGCCTTTATTTCAAGGTTCCTTTGGTTTCCTTTCAGTTAGTAGCAGAGTGAGCACCTCAACCAGATACCTTCTGTATTCTTAATCTCATACCTTTTCCTCCAGTAGTAGTAATCATATTGTTAAAATTTCTATCTCCTTCCCCCTTTAACAGTGCACTTCTCTAGGAATTAGACCTTAGCTGATTCATCTTTGTGTCTCCAGCTTGGCCCACATGAAGTGCCTATTACATGTGTGTTGATGCATCCCAGGCAGGGAGAGCAGCTTGAACAAAAGCTGGTGAGGAGCATGAGCCAGATGTCCGTGGGAGACAGAGCAGAGGCCAGCTTGACCATAAAGGGCAAGAGCTGGTTTTGGAAGGCTTTAGTTTGCTCATTTCAGTTCCAGGCTGAAAGACATCGAGTAGTCTCCAAGATACTAAATAGATGGTAAGCCAAGAAATTGTAGAAGAGGGAACAGGCTTGGAAAAGGGTGATGATGGTGCAGGATGGGGTAGAGGAACTTCATGTGTTGGATGGTTCCCAGAGAGTAGTATGGTGTTACGGATTGAATTGTGTCCTGCCCAAAAATATGTGTTGTAAATCCTAACCCCTATACCTATGATTCAAACCCAGCAGCACTCCACAGAAGATGTGGCAGTCAGCTTCCATAAAGATTTCAGCCTTGGAGACCCTATGGGGCAGTGTTACTCTGTCCTATACAGGTTTGCTATGAGTCTGAATCTACTCAAAGGCAACAGGTTTGGGGTTTTTTGGGGTTTTTTGGGGTTTTTGGGGGGGGGTGGTGTAGTTATACCTGTGGTTATAATCCCATTTGTGAACAGGTTTCTTTGTTATGTTAGTAAGGAAGTATTAGCGTAGGGTGTGTCTTAAGTCAGTCTTGTGAGATATAAAAGAGCAGAGATGGGGAAAGATAGAAGCCATGCCACATGAAGATCACCAAGGAGCCAAGGCTGAAAAGAGACAAGGACTTTCCCCCAGAGCCGACAGAGAGAGAGCCTTCCTCTAGACCCAGTGCCCTGAATTCAGACTTCCTGCCTTCTAAACTGTGAAAAAATAAATTTCTATTTGTTAAAGCTACCCATTTGTGGTATTTCTGTTAAAGCAGCACTAGATAACTAAGACATAATGGCTTGGCACTATGGGGTCTGATGGGCCTGGGTTTGAACCCTAGCTTTGCTGCTCACTTAGTTGTATAAAAGGATAAAAGTGCCCACCTTACAGAGTGGCTGTGAGGAGTCACTGAGGATATATCAGAAGTGCCCCTCCCAGTGAGCAAACACCATAAATGGGAATTATTCCCCTTGGTAAACATTTCCTGTAGCCTCCTGTGTGGCAGCCCCAGACTGGCCCTGAAGATACACAAATGAGCGATAGAAGGTCCTCACCAAAAAGCTCACCATCTGGTCAGGGATCAGACCCAGTAACACATACTTAAAATTGTGGGTGGTAAGTGCTCAGCCATAGTTCAGAGAATACAAGGGAAGGTGTTTAAAGCAGAATAGGGCGTGGAGATGTTACCTGTGCCGATATAAAAAGAAATATCACAAGTGGGTGGCTTTAAAGAACAGAAATATATTTTCTCACTGTTCAGGAGTCTAGAAATCCAAATTCAGGGCATGGCTCTAGGGGGAGCTCCTTCCTTGTATCTTTCCGTTTCTAGTGTTGTCATTGTTACTTGTGAGTCAATTCCAACTCATGGCGACCCTGTGTGTGCAGAGTAGAACTGCCCCATAGGGTTTTCAAGGTTGTGACCTTTTGGAAGCAGATTGCCAGGCCTGTCTTCCAAGGCCTCTGGCTAGGCTCCAACTGCCAATTTTTTGGCCAGTAGTCGAGCTCTTAACTATTTGTGCCACTCAGGGATTTGTAGCTGCCAGCAATCCTTAGTGTTCCTGGGCTTGTAGATGTATCTGTCCCCATCATCTATCCTCCTCTTCCTCCTATGTGTATCTTTGTGTCTATTCTACTGTTTTTATAATTCAGAAGTGATTAGTATAGGGACCCCCCCCCCCCCCCGCCAACTCTGGCCTCATTAACATGACAAAGGAAATCCCTTATTTCCAGAGTCGTATTTACAGATATGGGGGTTAGGATTTCAACATGTATATTGGGAATACACAATTCAGTCCATACCATGGTATCAAAGAAGGCTCTCAGAGGAAGGTGATACCCAAGCTGGGCATTAGTAAGGACGCATAGGTAGGTGAGAATACGCTGGATTCAGGAAACTGCAAGAGTTCTGTGGAGCTGCCACAAAGAATGCGGGGCTAGTACATTTGCATTTCGCTCTTCCAGACAAGGAACCACGGAAGGGTTTAATCTAGGGGGTGGCATGGTCAGATCTGTTTATTAGAAAGTCCCTTGGAGCTAGCATGGAGGACTAGGAAGAGACTGGAGGTCTGGGGCCAGATGGGAGTTGATGATAGAGGAGAGAGGGTTGAGAAGATTTGAAGGAGAGCTAACAAAGTGGTACTGAAGTCGAGGAAGAGGGGAGAAGTGAAGGTTGACTTCTAGGAGTCTGGCTTGGAGGACTGGATGGATGGCTGTACTGGGATGAGGAACCCAGGATAAGAGAAGCAAGATTTTAGGGACAGTGAAGGATAGGGTGGAGGAGAGGAAGGAGATGCGTCCTGGACGCTTTAGGAAACTTGCTCAGTAATTTAGGTACGAGGGTGATAGAGGGGAATATTCGCTAAGAGGATCTCCTTCCGTATGGAAACTGTGCTGTTCCCCATCTTATGTCTTAGCCTTCCTAGGAATGTGTTCTTTGTTTTCTGTGATGCCAGTTCAAGCCAGACCACTTCTGGCCCCTTTGCATTTATCCCCTTGAGTGAGAGGCTTGACTCAGGACCCAAACTCCCTCTTGTCCACATTCTCACCCAGCAGTTCCTGTTTCTCTACCCTTGGGAACAGGAGACATTTGCACTTTCCATCTCTTTCAGATACGGCTGAGCCCAAGAGCTCTCCTCTTAAGCAAGACTTCCTGGAAGAAGGACTATCCCAGGAGATAATGGAGACCTTTGCAAAGGATCCAGTCTGTTATTCCAGTTTGGGAGAAGCTTGTATTGGTGAGAGCTGGTTAGATAATTTGTTAGGAGATCCTGAGAGTCTTCTGAGATCTGACTTTGTCACCAACAAGGAAAGTCCCACAAAGTGCAGTAGCCCAGAGCTCAAGAGAGGCTTTAGTCCTAGGTCCTTCCTCTTCACAGGAGAGAATTCCATGGTGTATGATCTTCCTGAAGAGAGCCTCACACCAGCGAAACCTCAGGAATTTCAGAATGACTGTGGCCGCCACTCAGACCAGAGCCAACAAGATGATACAGTCCAGGGTGGCGAGAAACTATATAAATGTAGTGAATGTGGGGAAATCTTCGGTCAGAGTTACCACCTTATCCAGCACTGGATCATTCACACTAAAGAGAAACCCACCACCATGTGTCAGGACTATGAGAAAGATTACAACCAGAGTTCTTGCCTTTTTGTGCATCAGGTAACTCACTCAGTCTACAAATCCTATGTGTGTAATGTGTGTGGGAAAACTTTTAGTCAGAATACACACCTCCTGTGGCATCAGAAAATTCACACTGGAGCAGAACTGTGCAGGAGTCAAGACAGTGACCATGCATTCAGTCACAGCGCACAGCCTGTTCAGCATCAGAAAACTTACCCAGATGGCAGACTCTACAAATGTAATGAGTGCGGCAAGACTTTCAGTCGAACCTTCCATCTTACTCGACATCAGCAGACCCACACTCGGAAACACTACGAATGTGCCAAATGCAAGGAGACCTTCAACTTGAGTAAACATCTCATCCAACATCAGAAGACTCATGTTGCAAAAACTACCTCTGAATGTCAGGAATGTGGGAAGGCCTTCAGGAGCAGTGCGTCACTCATCGAACACCAGTCTGTCCACACTGGAGAGAAGCCTTACAAGTGTAATGAATGTGGAAAACTCTTCAGGCATACCTCAACTCTAAAGATCCATCAGAGGGTTCACAGTGGGGAGAAACCTTACAAATGCAGTGAGTGTGGAAGAGCCTTTTGCCGGAACACTCATCTTAGTGAACATAAGAGAACGCATACAGGCTATAGGCCCCACAAATGTCCTGAGTGTGTCAAGAGTTTCAGCCGGCCCTCGCACCTGATTCGCCATCGGTCGACACATAGCACAGGCAAACCCTACAGCTGTGCTGACTGCAAGGAGACCTTCAGCCATAATGAACACCTTATTCAGCATCAGAAGATCCATACTGTAGAAGCCCCCTATGAATGTCAGGAGTGTGGAGAACGCTTCATTTGCAGCTCAACCCTGAGTTGTCACCAGATTGTTCACACAAGAGAAAAACAAGGGTTGGTTGAGAGTGGGAAGGTCTTGAATCAGGACTCAAAACCTACAGAGCACCCAAGGATTGGAGAGAAGCTCTACAAGTGTAACAAATGTGAGAAAGCCTTTAGCCGAAGCAAATATCTAAATCAGCATCAGAGGATTCACACCAGGCTGAAGCCCTTTGAGTGTAGCCAGTGTGGGAAAGCCTTTAGCCAAAATAGACAGCTTATTCGCCATCAGAGAATCCACTCTAGAGTGAAACCCTATGAATGTGGTGAATGTGGGAAAACCTTCAGCCGCAGCTCCTCCCTCACCGAGCATCAGGCCACCCACACAAGCGAGCACTCGTTTAAATGTAATGAGTGCGGAAAGACCTTTAACCAAAGCACACATCTTTCAGAACATCAGTTAGTTCACACTGGAGAGAAACCTTTCAAATGTAACAAGTGTGACAAAGTCTTCACCCAGATAAATTACCTCATTCAGCATCAGAGAATTCATGCCAGAAAGAAGTCCTTTGAGTGTAATGAGTGTGGCAAAACTTTCCGCCAGAGCTCGTGCCTTTCCAAACATCAGAGAGTTCACACAGGCAAAAAACCCTACAAATGCAGTGACTGTGGGAAGACCTTCAGCCTGGGTGCCCAACTTATCCGACACCAGAGAGTTCACACGGGGGAGAAGCCTTATGTTTGTAAGGAATGTGGGAAAGCTTTCAGCCAGAGCTCATGCCTTTCCATTCACCAGAGAATTCACACTGGAGAGAAGCCCTACGTATGTGCCGAATGCGGGAAAGCCTTTGCCCAGAAAGCAAATCTGACACAACATGAGAGAATTCACACTGGTGAGAAGCCTTATGCCTGTGATGTGTGTGGCAAAGCCTTTGGCCTCAGCACCCATCTTAGTCAGCACCAGAGAATTCACACCCAAGAAAAACCTTATCAGTGTCAACATTGTCAGAAGGCCTTTAGATGCTGCTCAGGCCTCAGCCGACACCAGCGAGTTCACACTCAAAACAAGTAGCCATAATTCAAAACAAGTAGAAAGCAGCCATATTTTCCATGGCCACTAGGTGGCAGCAGAGTCACAGACTATGTTCATCAGAGGTCAAACGTGGAAACCACCATATTGCAAGCTCCCCGCTCCAAAATAAATCTGTTAATAAAGACTTAAATCTGCACGTGAGTTGCAATGAAAACACGAACCCTGAGAAGCAATATAGTGTTAGAATTAAAAGGTAGACTTTGGAGCCAGTCTGCCTGAGTTAAATCCCAGCTCTGTCATCTACTACCTAAGTGACCTTGGAAACATGGAACCTCTCAGGGCTTCAATCTCCTCATCTGTAAAATGGGAATGATAATAGTTACCTACCTCAGAGAGCTGTTGTGAGGATTAAGTAGGTTAGTAAATGTAAAGCACTTAGAATGAGTGCCCAGCACATAAATACTCACCAAGCGTGAGCTATAAATATAACATCAATATACTCTTTTGTATTAAAAGGAAGAAAAGAATTGGCAACCTTCTATCTCTCTGTTTACTGCACTTGATGTTCTTCCTAATGTTATGCATGGCTCTAACTTTTTGAAATTACCTTTGGCTTAATTTGGTTCTAAAAACCCAGCTCCTTGCTCTCTTAACTTCTGGTCTTTCCCTTCTTTTCCTCCATCTCTGCTTTGTCCTAGTTTTTTCCTTAACTAACCCACAGAAAGCCAAAAAAAGCATTCAAACTCCTCATGCCTAACCTCAAATGGCTAAAACTTTCAACTTTTGAACCTCCCAAACCTCTTACTCAAAAAGGGCCCCGTCCCACATACACACACTACCTCTTCCCATTTCCTCCCCAGTTTAAAGCCTTTGGTTATGTGAGACCCAGATTAGCATGGAAGTTGACAATACTGAAAACACTGCCGAACTCAGAAAGGCTGCATTGAATATTACCACCAAGGAAACGACCTATACGGAAATGGTGCGTGGTGATGCAAATTGTGTTGTAGGAAAAAGATTGCTAGGATGTTTACCATTCACCAGATGTCCGAGCCAGCCACTCACTGGGCACATTGCTGGTGGGTGAAAGGGAAATGAATGGCCTCAAGTTCACAAAGGAGCGCTGTTGGCTGACAGTTGACATCTAAGATGCCACATTCACTCATGTCACCTAGTAAGGTCTGTGGCCACTGAGGATTGTTGGAGAGTCTAGTGGGGAAGTGGTCTTTCCTTTTGGAGCCCCCAAGTAAACCTTGGCCAAGCCTGTTCATAAGTTGAGACTCACCTAACGGAGCCACACGGCCAGCTCCCTCTTGATGGAGCCTCCTGAACTCTGGGTACCTGTACCCTGCAGGTTAAGTAAACCAGTCACATGTTGGCTGAAGCACAGTAGAACCTCATGAAGACGTTGGACACTGACACACTCTTAATCTTCCATGCTTTTTGGTGCTTAAAGAAGTTTAGAGGTGTATGTTCTGTACTCTTGGGCTTTTAAAACCTTGCACCTTGAGTTTTATTGGTTGGTTTTGTCATTTAAGCTGTTTGAGAACTTACTGACCATAGGGCCCACACCATAGTGGAGGACACACTGCTTTTCAAATGGCTAACCCTCAGCTCCCTGCACACGGCCCGTACCCTCCAGAACCCTGTCCAGTCTGGGAGACAAGTGTGTTACACACTAAAGGTATGTGGAAAGTGTTGTGGAGCAGGTCAGAGATGGGCACACAAATTGATAGGTTTGTGTTCACTGAGAGTGTTGACACCAAAGAGAGAGGTCAGAGCCCCTGTGGAAAGTTGGCAGCCAGCGGGGACAGTCCCTGTAATTCGTTACCTCTGTTGCTGTGAGCCAGTGCAGACCCACCCTCCATGTGTGCATGTTTGTTCTCTGATTAAAGTTTTGCATATGAAAATGTTCATTCCTTCTCTCCACCTGATGCCACCAAACACTGGGGTTGCAGAGACCCCACCTGCAAAACTCATGTTCCAAAGTGGGAAGGGACTAAATATACATACATAAATAACTACAGACAGAAGTGGTCATTTTTACTTAATAGAAGAGAATAGAGAAACATGGGAGAGAAGGCTTGTGGCCGAGGGGACTGGGGGAGGCATCTTGAGGAGATAACATTTGAGATGAGCCTTGAAAGGGCAAAGAGCATTGTTATCTGTGAAGGTGGGGGTAAGGGTGCTGTGGGCAGAGGAAATGGCCTGACTGAACAAAGGCAGAGTTCGAGGTCACCAACAAAAGACACATTCACACTCTAATTGTGAATAAGACAACGCTTTATTCACACAAAGAAGAGACAGCGAGATAAAATTCACTAGTGGACGCCAGTCTCCCATGGCCAGTGAGTTGCCTTCTGTAGCCGGTGCAGGGCAGATAGATGTTCCATGTGCACCCCTCTCATTGTACAGTTGAGGGAGACCCCTTACCCTCCTCACTGGGAACAGATATAGAAGGGAGGTTGGCCAGGTGCCATAGTGCCCCTGCATGAGCCAGAGACAGAAGTTTACTGTGTGCCCAGAACGGGGAAGGCTTCTCTGGTAAAGAGGAGGGACTGGGAGAGAGAGACCCAATGTCTATCCTCCTTAACAGAGAATTTTCTGGGCCCAAGGCCTCTGCTTAGGCAGTCCATATGTCAGGTGTAGAGTCAGACCATTCCCCAACAGGAAGAGTGTGTCTCGTGAGCAGTGTGGGCTAGGCTGGAAGGTAGGGTGCGGGGAGGGGAGAAGCATCCTGACCCAGCCTGCCAGCGTATCTTACTTTCGTGCATTACTCTTGAGGGATGGAATGCATTGTTCTTACGAACAAGCAGTGTTCACTCAACTTACCATTTTAGTCAGTCATCATTCAGCAAACATTCACTGCACATCATCAGTGCGCCTGGCCCAGTTCTAAGAGCTGAGGACACAGTGGAAAATGAGACAGGATCCCTGCTCTTAATGAAGTTTAAATTCTGGTGATTCCAAAATGACTTAAGGTAACAGACGATCAAGATAGTCTCAGTGATAAGGGTAACCACTAGAGTCAACCCAAACTCATGGTGACCCCATGTGTGTCAGAGTAGAACTGGGTTCCACAGGGTTTCCAATGGGTGATTTTTCAGGAGGAGGTAGCCAGGCATTTCTTCTGAGGCACCTCTGCATAGACTCAAACTTCCAGACTTTCAGTTAGCAACTTTAACCGTTTGCACCACCCAGGGATTCCCAGTGATAAGGATTGTCATTGGGTGCCGCCAACTCAGCAACCCCATGTGACAGAACTGCTCCTTGGGGTTTCCTAGGATGTCATCTTTATGGGAGCAGATCAACAGGACTTTTGCAGAGCCGGTGCGTGGGTTCAAACCGCCAACCTTTCAGTTAACAGCTGAGTGCTTAACTGTTGCAGCACCAGGCTCTTTGTGATAAGGGTAGAAGGTAGCAAAGGAGGGTAACATGATAGAGAATAATGGGGGAGGGAGACCGCTTTAAGCAGAGTGGTCAGGAAAGGCGTCTGAGGAGGTGGCATTTAATCAGAGGCTCTTAGGTGGAACCAGCTGTGAGGTATCAGCAGAGCATTTCAGGCTGAAGGAAAAGCAAAGATAAAGGCTGGAATGAGTTTGGCAGGTGTGAAAAAAATAAGTTTTTAAGGCCATTTTTAAGATATTCTCGTAGGGAATGGGTTGCACAAGGGGTAATGACAAAGGGAAGGAATCCTGGTGGCTCAGTGGTTAAGTGCTTGGCTGCTAACCAGAAGATTAGCAGTTAGAACCTGCCCAGAGGCTCCATGGGAGAAAAGAGCTGGTGATCTACTGAAAGAGTATAGCCTTAAAAACCTTACGGAGCAGTTCTACCATCACATGGAGTCACTGTGCTTTAGAATCAACTCGAAGGCACCTAACAACAATGGCAAAAGGAGGGAGGCCAGCGAGGAGGCTGTTGTGCTGTGGGAATGAAGAGCAGTGGGTACATTCAGCCCACACAGGACAGACGGAAACAACTGTGGATCAGGCCTTGGGGTCTTGAGAGGCCTGCCCAGTGGGCCTCCCCAACCCAAAGGCCTTCCCTTAAGAAACTTTTTGAACCCAGAAGGCAGTACACAATTTACAAACACTGCCATATTAGAAAGAGCCCTGGTGACACAGTGGTTAAACTCTTGGCTGCTAGCCAACAGGTCAGCAGTTCGAACACACCAGCCACTCCACAGGAGAAAGATGTAGCAGCCTGCTCCCATAAAGATTACAGCTTTGGAAACCCTATGGGGCAGTTCTACCGAGCTGGAATCGACTCAATGGCAATGGGTTTGGTTTTTTGGTTCTTAGCCATATTAGAACATCCTTCCACTCCACAAGCATTAAATTACATTTTCCCCCCAGCTATTTCAGTTTTAGTGAAAATGCACTCATTTTTTTTCTAACTCCCCATCCTCCACCCTGCCACCAGAACCTGCCTTCCCCTAGAGGTGGCCCTGATTTTGGACTTCTAGCCTCCTAACTATGAGAAAATAAATTTCTGTTTGTTACAGCCACACGGGGTCACTGTGAGTCGGAATTGACTCAGCAGCACCCAACAATAGTCATGATGTCACTGTTTCAAACAGCAAGCGATCAAAACAACCTAAATGTCCACAATAGAGAACTGGTCAAATAAAGAAAGCTGTGGGTTGAATAGTGGCCCCCCCAAAAGTTCATGTCTATCCAGAACCTCAGAATGTAACCTTATTTGGAAATAGGGTCTTCGTGGATGTAATCAGTTAAGGATCTTGAGATGAAATCATCCTGGATTTAGAGTGCGCCCTAAATGCAACAACTGGTGTCTTTAGAAGAGAAAGGAGAGGAAGATTTCGACACACAGAGACACGGGAAAGATGGCGATGCGTTGACAGAGGCAGAGACTGGAGTGAAGCAGCCACATGCCGCAGAATCCCTGGAGCCACCAGGAGCTAGAAGAGACAAGGAAGGATTCTTCCTTAGAGCCTTCAGAGGGAGCACAACCCTGCCAACACCCTAATTTTGGACTTCTGGCCTCCAAAACTGAATGAATTTCTTTGTTTTAAGCTGCCCAGTTTCTGGTACTTTGTGGCGGAGTGTTATGGATTGAATTGTGTTCCCCCAAATTATATGTTGGAATCCTAACCCCTATACCTGTGGTGCAGGAGCCCTGGTGGTGCAGTGGTTAAACTGCTCGGCTTCGAAACAAAAGTTCTGCAGTTCGGACCCACCAGCTACTCCGCGGGAGAAAGATGTGGCAGTCTGCTTCCATACAGATTACAACCTTGGAAACTCTATGGGGCAGTTCTCTGTCCTATGGGATCACTGAGTCAGAATTCGACTAGACAGCAATGGGTTGGGTTTGGTTTATATCTGTGGATGTAATCCCATTAGGAAACAGTTTTCTTTGTTATATTAATGAGGCTTACCAGTGTAGAGTATGTTTTAAACCTAATCACTTCTGAGTTATAAAAAGTGCAGTAGTTAGGCACAAAATCAAGGAAGCACAAATGAGGGAAAGATAAATGTCATGTGGTGATCACCAAGGAAAACCAAGAACACTAGAGAAGCTGAGACAAGGATTTTCCCCCAAGCAGGCAGAGGGAATGTTCCCCTAAAGCTGCTGCCCTGAATTCAAACTTCTAGCCTCCTAAACCATAATAAAATAAATTTATATACGTTAAAACCACTCACTTGTGGCATATCTGTTATAGCAGCACTAGATAACCAAGACAGAGCCTCAGGAAGTGAACATACCTGCAATGCTGTGCAGCTGTTATAAAGAATGAGCTAATAGGGAACAACCTCCAAGACAATTTGGCATCATTAGGGGGTACAAAGCAACAAGTTCTGCCACAATTTTGACGGAAACAGAATTAAGCAAGAGGGCTCTAAGCAAGCGATTTGCAGATAGAGCAAGTTGTCTTGTCAGGGCAGCTTATATACTCAGCAAACAGGAAACAGCCCCTGGTGGCCACAATGAGGGTGGCAGTGGCAGGAAATGAGGCTAATGAAGGCCAGACTGATGAGTTAGACTCAATTCCGGAGCCATCCACTCATTCAACAAACATTTATTGAATGTCTGCACATCCCAGGTGGTATAGGAGGCAAACAAGAACCAAGCATTCTGTCTGCTCAGCACTCCACCCATCCTGCGGAATTTTGAGAAATGCCTCTTCCTCAGCTCTGTCTGGACAAGGGGCAGGCATGTGACCTAAGCAGAGCCAATCAGTGTGCTTCCCTGAAATTTTTCAACACGGAGCCCACCAGTTCTACTCTCTTAAAGGAGGCTGTGACACTGTCTTAGATGAGGAGATCACTACACTGTGGAAAAAGCTGGTCTTGGAGGATGAAGACAAGCATAGACACAATTCAAGATGAGAGGTGTGGTCAGCTGAATAATGTCTCCCCAAAGATGTCCACATCCTAATCCCTGGGAACTGTAAATATGGTACCTTACAGAGCAAAAGGGACTTTGCAGATGTGATAAAGATAAGGATCTTGAGGTGGGAAGATTATCCTAGATTTTCTGGGAGGGACCTGAATGCAATCACCGGTTTTGTTGCTGTGGGATTTATTCCAACTCATGGCGACCCCATGTGTTACAGAGTAGGACTGCTCCATAGGGTTTTCTTGACTGTAATCTTTATGGAAGCAGATCACCAGGACTTTCTTCTGCAGCACTGCTGGGTGGGTTCGAACAGCTAACCTTTAGGTTAGTAGTTGAGTGCAAACCAGTTGCACTACCCAGAGACCTGAATGTAATCACAAGGGTCCTTATAACAGGGAGGAAAAAAATGCCTTTTTGCTTAAGTCAACTTGGGTTGGATCTTCTATCACTTATTACTTCAAACAGATAAATTCCAAGTCCACTACCCGCCATGGCCAAGCCCCCTTACCTGAGCAGATAACACTCCTCTGGGTCTCAGCTCCCAAGTTCTTGACCAAGACTTGCCAGGTGGGGTCCAGGTGGAGTCCAGGTAGAAATGCCCGGCATCCACCTGGGTTGTAATGGCTGCCTGAAACACAAAACACACATATCTCCATGTGAGACTTCCACAGGCCTCAGATTCACTGGGCCCTGAACCAAAACTCCCACTCCTCCTTCTCCACACCTCCTCCAACAGCAGCTCCTATCCCAGGAAGCGGCACCACTCTCCACACTTAGCCACCCCAGCAGCCCTCTACAGGGAGAGGACAACAGGATGCTCGCACCTGATCTTTCCTTCACTCTACCCTATGAGGTCTAGTGATCTACTTCTAAAAGGTCAACAATTGAAAACCCTATGGAGCACAATTCTACTCTAACACACATGTGGTTGCCGTGAGTTGGAGCAGACTTGATGGCAACTGGTTTTCTAGACATGAGCATATTGAGTGTCTACATATGCCAGGTGGTATAGGAGGCAAACGAAAACCAATGAGGCATTCTGTCTGCCCAGCATGCCACCCCTCATGAGGAATTTTGGGAAATGCTGCTTCTTCCTCTCTATGATTGGACAAGAAGCAAGCATGGGACCCAAGTAAGGCCAATCAGAGTCCTTCCCTGAGATTTTCAAGGTGGACACTCAATAGCTCCCTCAAGGGTTCCCTTGCCCTCTCCCCTCCTGAGAGCTGGCTGCATCACTTGTCTCTGGAGAACTTCTTACTATGGGGGACTGCCCCTTGCAATGCAAGCTCTCAACATGTTCAAACCAAAACCAAACCCGTTGTTGTTGAGTTGATTCCGACTCATAGCAATCCTATTAGAAGGCAGTAGAACTTCCTCGTAGGGTTTCCAAAGCTGTAATCATTACAGAAGCAGACTGCCACATCTTTCTCCTGCAGAATGGTTGGTGGGTTAGAACCACCAACCTTTCGGTTAGCAGTCAAGCACTCAACCACTGTACGACTAGGGCTCCTTGCAGCCTCCCTTACAACATGTAAATTTAATGTTTGATTTTCAGGCATCTGACTTTCCTCCATAATGACAGGACTATGGTATGCTCAAAACCAAACCAGGTGCATTTGAGTCAATTCCAACTCATGGCGACCTCATGTGTGTCAGAGCAGAACTGCGCTCCATAGGGTTTTCAGTGGCTGTGATTTTTTGGAAGTAGATTGTCAGGCCTTTCTTCCAACATGCCTCTGGGTAGATCTGAACTGCCAACATTTCAGTTAGAAGCTGAGCATGTTAACTGTTTGTACCTCCAGGTACTCTAGGTGTTCAAAGGCTTTGGTTTTTCTCTTTGCCTTCTTTTTAGGGAAGGGTGCCCTTTCTTGAATAATAGACATGTATTTTTTTTAATTATAGTAAAATGCACATAACATAAAACTTATCATTTTAACCATTTTAAATTGTAAAATTCAGTGACATTTAGTACATTCACAATGTTGTGCAAACTTCACCACTATCTAGTGCCAGAAGTTTTTCATCACCCCAAAAGGAAACCCATACCCATTAGCAGTCACTGCCCCCTATGCCCTCTTCCCAGCCCCCAGCAACCACTAATCTGCTCTCTGTCTCTATGGATATGTTGCATAAGTTTTGTTTTGTTTTTTAAATAATATTTTATTGTGTTTTGTTAATTTACACAGCAGTTTAGATTCCCAGTGAACAATTTCTGCACAAGTTGTTCAGTGACACTGGTTGCTGTCTTAATTATCTAGTGCTGCTATAACAGAAATACCACAAGTGGATGGCTTTAACAAACAAATTTATTTTCTCACAGTTTAGGAGGTTAGAAGTCTGAACTCAGGGCCCTGGCTCTAGGGGAAGGCTAGCTTTCTCTGTCAGCTCTGGGGGAAGGTCCTTGTCTCTTCAGCTTCTGTTTCCTGGTTCCTTGAAGATCCATGTGGCTTGGCATCAATCTTCCCCCAGCTCTACTTTCTCCTCTGTTCTAATTTGCTCTTTTTTATATCTCAGAGGTGATCTTCTTAAAACACACTTTTCACTGATATGGCCTCTTAACATAGAAAAGTCAACCCATTCCCAAATGGGATTATAACCACAGGCATAGAGGTTAGGGTTTACAACATCTGTTTTGGGGGGACACAATTCAATCCACAACAGGTACATTCTTCACAATGCATGAACATTCTCATTATTTCCATTCTGACTGTTCTGTTTCCATTAATCTAGCTTCCCTGCCACCTTACATTCTCATCTTTGTTTTAAAGTAATTGTTGACACTTTGGTCTCATATAGGTGATCTTTTTAAGGAGCACAGGATTTCTTTTTTTTTTTTGAGCCAATCTATTATTTAACTACAAAGGCACTCAGCTTTCTCACTCCGTGGGCCCAGAAGCCCACTGCACCGTCTCCTGTGGGTCTCTCATGCTGGTCTCTCCCTCCTTGGTGGTGGTGGGCTCCTCTCTTTCCCACCTCTGGGGTGGCTTATTTCAAGCCCAGTGGGATGGCAAAACCGACCAATTTCCTTGGTAGGGTACAATTACCCTACCCTATCTGCACAGTCCTGTCCAGTCACCTGGGTGGGAGTTACAAGACCATGGCAAGAAAGGCCACACAAAAGCAATCCATTACACCATTACTGTGGACTGCCAGAACAACAAACAAATCTGTCTTGGACGAGGTACAGCCAGAATGCTCCTTAGAAGTGAGGATGGCAAGACTTTGTCTCACATACTTTGAGCATGTTATCAGGAAGGACCAGTCCCTGTAGAAGGACATCATGTTTGGTAAAGTAGAGGGTCAGCGCAAAAGAGGAAGACCCTCAATGAGATGAATTGACACAGTAGCTGCAACAATGGGCTCAAGCATAAAAATTGTGAGGATGACACAGGACCGGGCAGTGTTTCTTTCTGTTGTACATGGGGTCATTATAAGTCAGAACTGACTTGATAACACCTAACAACAACGACACCCATAACAGCTGTCATGTGACTTTCAGTACTTCTGGGGGAGGAGCAGGCTTTCTTCCCTCCTTTAACTCCAGGCTTGGTCATGTGACTGGTTATAGCCAATGAAATGTCAGCAGAAGTAATGGTGCCCTAGCTCTAAGCAGAAGCTTGTAGAGCCAGTGCCTGGATGGTCCTCCATGGTCCACTTTTCCCAAAAGAATGGCATGTTCCAGATTGGGGCTGCTTCTTCCACCTGGATTCTAGAATGAAGATGAAACATGGAGTAGTAGCACATAATTCACTGACCTACATGTAATATGAGTGAGAAAGAAATACTTGCTGTCATACAGCAAGGTATGGAGATCATTTGGAACCATGGCAAAGCAGACTAATAAACTATCTGTTATGGTTTGAATTATGTCCCCAAGAAAGATAGGTTGAAGTCCTAGCCCTGTTAACTGTGAATATGACCTTCTTTGGAAATAGGCTCTTTGAAGATGTGATCAGTTAGGTTAACTTGAGGTCATACTGCAGTAGGATGGGTCCTAATCCTATACGACTGGGGTCTTTATGAAAGAGACACAGAAAAAAGGAGACACAGGAAAGACGCCACATGATGCTGCAGTTAAAAGCTAAGGAATGTACAATAAAGCACATGGGGGCACAGTTATGGATACTTCCTAAACATACCCAAACACCTCATGGGATTGATTTACTGGTTTGAAGGCTCAGAATCATAGTCTTGTGGGACAACTAGGTCAATTGGCATAACTTAATAATGTTCTACATCCTAGTTTGATGAGTAATATCTCAAAAAACTTGTGAGCAGCCATCTGAGATGCAACTACTGGTCTCTTACTATCTTGAGCAAAGGAGAGTGAAGAAAACAAAAGACTCAAGGAAGAAATTAGCCCACGGGACTAATGGCCCACATGAACTACAGCCTCTTCTAGCCTGAGACCAGAAGAACTAGATGGTATCTGATTATCACTACCAACTGTTCTGACCAGGGACACAGTAGAAGGTCCCAGTTAGAATGGGAGAAAAATGTAGAACCTAACTCAAACATAAAAAAGATCAAACTTACTGGATTAATAGAGACCAGAGAAACTGCAAAACCTATTATGCTGAGATATCCTTTTAACTTGGAACTGAAGCTACTCCTGGAGGTCACCTTTCAGCCAAACAGTAGATTGGCCTATAAAATAAGGAACACCCATGAGGAATGTGCTCATTTAAACAACTATACAAGACCAAATGATCGACATTTACACAAAAGCAAATATGAAAAGGCAAGGAAGGGCAGGGAAACTGGATGGATGGAAACGGAGCAGGTGAGGTGGAAATGGTGAGAGTGCTGACACATTTCAGGGATTGTAACCAATGTCACAGAACAATCTGTATCAGTTGTTGAATTGGAATCTAATTTGCTGTGTAAACATTCACTTAAAACACAATGAAATTAAAAAAAAAAAAAAAAAAAGGCCAAGCAGTTCTTTGAGCTACCAAAAGCTAGGAGAGAGGCCTGGAACAGATTCTCTCTCAAAGCCTCAGAAGGAATCAACATGGCTGACACCCTGATCTTGGACTCCCAGACTCCAGAACTGTGAGACAATAAGCTTCTGTTCTTATAAGCCACCCAGTTTGTGGTATTGTGTTACGGCAGCCCTAGGAAACTAATACACCAATAAATTCTCTGTCTTCCTTAAAAAGCAGATACTCTTGGCTGATAATAAATCTCTACTTCACACCATAAACAAAAATAGATTCCAGGTGGAATAAATATTTGTTATAAATCCTAAAAGAACTAGAATAAAATATAAGAGAATTTTTTTATATAACCTTTAGGGTGAGGATAGTAGGTCCAGGAAATATAAAGAAAAATACAAATAGATTTGAATGCCTGAAATTTAAAAAATTCTGTATATCAAAAAACACCATAAATAAAATTGAAAGACAGTAAGCAAACTGGGAGGAAATATTAGTAACTTATATACCAAAGGGTTAATATGCATAATACATATAATTGCTCCTATAAATCAATACAAAAAGGCAGCCCAATTGAAAATGGGCAAAATATATAAATAGGCAATTCACAGAATACAAAACATCATAAACATATAAATGGTCATTAATCTCACTATCAATAGCTAGTGATTTAAAAATCCTTTTAAAAAAGACAAATACCAAGTATTTGCCAAGGAAGTGAAGAAACAGAGAAATAGGCACTCATATACACTTCCAGGAGTCGTGTAAATTCGTTTGCCTTTTTCTGGAAGACTGCTTAGCAATAGGAAGAAAGGCATGGCGATATACTTCCAAAAAATCAGCCAGTGAAAACTTTATGAAGCACAGTTCTACTCTGGACACTCATGGTGTTGCCATAAATCTGAATTGACTCCACAGCAACTGGAACTGGAATTTAGCAATAACTGTAAAATTTTAAATGTGGGTACTCTGTGATCCCACAAGTTTATATCTAGGAATTCATTTTATGGAGTTACTTGCACAAGTATCAAATAATAAATGCCCACTGATGGAAAAGAAAATGAAAATAACCTAAGTGTCCATTAATAGGGATTGCTTAAATAAATTCAAGAAACCATAGCACAAAATATTATGCAGCTATTAAAAATAGAAGGTCATTGAAAAAGAGGAAGACCCTCAATGAGATGGATTGGCACAGTGGCTGCAACAATGGGCTCAAGCATAGCAATGATTGTGAGGATGGTGTAATACCAGGCAGTGTTTCCTTCTGTTGTACATAGGGTCGCTATGAGTCAGAACTGACTCGATGGCACCTAACAACAACATTAAAAATAAGGATATGTGTGTTTATATTTGCATATGTACAATATAAATGTGTAATGTACAGCATACATATACTAGTTTCATAAAAACAAAAAGGTGCATATTCACAGAAAAAAAAACAACCTAGAATCTTTGGAAAGAAGATTTATAAGGAGCCATAGCTTTCTTCATTTTGTATTGTCTGAATTATTCACAATGAATATGTAGTACTTCAGTAGAAGAAGCCCCAGAAGATTATAAGAAATACCTGGGCAAAAAATTTTATATATGATAACAGTTACCACCGATAAAGGTAGTTGAGTCACACTCCCATATACTGCCAGGCAGAATGCTAGCCAGTCATGGTCTCAGAGCTAGGATTTTGCCCAGGAAATGGTCAGGCCCTCAGCCAATGGTTTGGTGCAAGGGATATTCCATGCCATATTTTAAAAAGCCAAAAACTGGAAACAACAAAATGTCCAATGGGGGACTGACTGATACATTGGTTGAATAAACATAAGCCACATGAAGCCAGGAAATATCAGGTTTTTAAAGATTATATAATGATGGGGCAAATGCCCATGATATAAAGTAAAAATAGAAAGACACTAAACTGTATATTCAGTATGCCCCAGAATTGAGATAGCATACATTATATATTAAGTTTTTGAGAATAGAAATGTATCAAAATGTTGCTGTTTATCTCTGGGTAGCACTGGATTTTTGGTGATGTCTGTTTTTGTCTTCATAATTTCTTGGATTTTTAAAATTTTCTGTCATGGATTGAATTGTATCCCCCCCAAAATATCTGTCAACTTGGCTGGGCCATAATTCCCAGTATTGTGTGATTGTCCACCATTTTGTCATCTGATGTGATTTTCCTATGTGTTACAAACCCTCTCTCTATGATATTGATGAGACAGGATTAGCAGCAGGTATGTTAATGAGGCAGGACTCAATCTACAAGATTTGGTTGTGCCTTAAGCCCATCTCTTTTGAGATATGAAAGAGAGAAGTGAGCAGAGAGAAAGGGGGACCTCATACCACCAAGAAAGAAGTACTGAGAGCATAGCACATCCCTTGGACCTGGGGTCCCTTGCTGAGAAGCTCCTCTATCAGGGAAAGATTGATGACAGGGACCTTCCTCCAGAGCCAACAGGGAGAGAAAGCCTTCCCCTGGAGCTGGTGCCCTGAATTCAGACTTCTAGCCTGCTAGACTGTGAGGGAATAAACTTCTGTTTGTTAAAGCCATCCAATTTTCGTTCTTCTGTTATAGCAGCACTAGATAACTAAGACATTTTCTATAATAAGCAAGTATTAGCTTTTATAATGAGTAAAGTTAATAACAGGGGCCACTGGGTGGCACAAACGGTTAAGCGCTGGACTACTAACAGGAATATTGGTGATTCAAACCCACTTAGACACCTCGGAAGTAAAACCTGGCAATCTGCTTCTGAAAGGTCAAGCCTTGAAAATTCTATGGAGCAGTTCCACTCTGCATACATGGGGTCGCCATGAGTTGGAATTGACTTGATGGCAGTTAACAACAACAGATGACAAAAAGTACTATTTCAAGAAGGAAATATTACATGTGGGATGTGTTTAATCCCAATATAATGTAGTAGAGCTTCAGGACATGGGCTCTACCTGGGTTTGAATACAGATTCCATGATTTTGTGGCTGTGAGACTGTGGCCACATCACTTGTCTGTGCCTCAGTGTACTCATCTGTAAAATGGGACAATACAGCACCAATACGTGGGGCTGCTGTGAAGATGAAAGGAGTTCATATATGCCACGTGCTTAGACAGAGCCTACATACAGTCAGCATTCTGAAAGCTATTTTACATGTTTGACATTGAGGGAGAAATTAAATGATTGACACCAAGTTCTGGTGAAAATGTAGTGAAACAGTGGTCCTCACACCCTGCTTGTGGCAGGTAGATTACGTTCAGCCCCGTTGGAACACAATCTGGCCAAATTTTCCCAGAATCAGGAGAATGGTTAGAGTCTTGGCTACCATTATTCCCTGGAAATTCAATTCACAGAAATAATTCTCCTACAAGGAGGGAGGAACCAACAAACATGGAAATGCTCATTATACCATTATTCATAATACAGAAATAACCTGTGGCACTTATGGGGCTTAGAACAAAAGCTAATGGGGAAATGGATTTGTAGATTATTCTATGCCCACTCAGTGAAATCTCATTACCACAATGATAAGTATGATGATTGAATGAGCACAAAATGCAGAAGCAGAAATTTTTTCAACACACTACAATGAAATAAAGTTATATTTGTTTATAAGTGAGATTTGGAAGGAAACATGAAAAAATAAAAACAATGTGACTTCTGAGTGTGGCTAAATTGTAGGTGAGCATATGGCTTTTATTTTTTGATCCAAAATTTCCAGCAATTAAAAATATGAATACGGAACACAGGGCAAAACAAAATCAGAAAGGAATGCATTCCAAAGATGACTAGTGGGTCTCTCTGGGTGGTGGGATTATGGGGAATTGGTCTTATTGTTCATACTTGTCTATGCTTTCCAAATTATCCTTCACAATGAGCACACGTTATTACAGTGAAACCTGTGAGAGCCAGAACTCGATGGGACTGCCTTGTTTTTCTGAGTCTCGCATGTTTTCTGCCTTTGACAGTGTGCAGTTTTACCATTTTTCTATCACTTTAGTGGAAAATATTTTAGTTTTCCTTCTCTGACAGTTTCCACCTTACACAGGTTCTGGCTTTCAGAAGTTTTACTATATAAGTTTGTCCTGTTATAAAAGCACCAATGTATTATTTTCAGAATACAAAAATAAATATTATGTTTCAAAAGTATGAGAAAAGAAAAACCTCCCATTAGCCATGAATAAAATCAGATGAAAATGATGTTTAATAGTGCAATTTCTTCATAAAGCATAAATCCTGGAAATGTAAAAGACAGAAACAATAGGACATAAAAAATGGTTGTAAATATGTGAAAGGTATTTAGTGTTTAAGCCAACCACAGATAATGAAATTTGTAAAGTCTTAAAGGAAATTAAATCCTCTAGCATTTATATTTAGCTACATATATTTGTGATTTTTTACTCTAAATGATTAATCCTTACAGTTTGGGTTTTTTTCCCCCTGGAATATTCAGGCCCCAACTTAATGAATGATTAATAATCTTAAAAGCTCAGAGATAACTGTCCTTATTAAAGATCTCAGATGAGGTTGTGTCTGATATAGGCCACTCCCTAACCATACCACTGCCTGGGGACACTGCAGGATTGAGGAAATACATGAGTGGAAGCCACAAAGTGATCAGAAGCTTTCCCAGCTGGTGGTAAACTGTGTCATCCTCCCTGTAAGAAATAAAAAATCTATCTGAATATATAGTTTTAGGGTTCCTCTCTTGGAGGAAGTCACTAGTGCTGATGAAGGCTGAACTTAATTGAAAAGCAAAACTGCCAGTTCATTATACACTCAGGTTAGATTGCTAGTCAGCATGAGTTCTCTGATGTTCAGCCAGATGTGTGCTCCAAGCAAAGTCTTTGTCAAAATCATCACAGACATAGGCTTTCTGCCCAGTGTGAAGTCTCTGATGCTCAGTAAGGTGTGAACTCCAGCTGAAACCCTGTCCACATTCTTTGCATGCATAGCAGTTGCCAGTGGAGTGAACTTTCTGATGTTGAATCAGGTGTGAAATCTGGGTGTAGGTTTTCCCACAGTCATTACACTTGTAAGGTTTCTCTCCAGTATGAATTCTCTGATGCTGAATAAGATGGATGCTCTGATTGAAGGCTTTCCCACATTCCTTACAGGCATAGGGTTTCTCACCAGTGTGAATCCTCTGATGTTGAATGAGGGACGAGTTGTGACTGAAAGTCTTCCCACACTCCGTACACTTATAGGGTTTCTCACCTGTGTGGATTTTCTGATGCTCAATAAGGTGGGTGCTCCGGCTGAAAGTTTTCCCACACTCGCCACACTCATACGGCTTCTCTCCAGTGTGAATCCTCTGGTGCTGAATTAGGTGTGAAATCTGGGTGTAGGACTTCCCACAGACTTTACACTCATAGGGCTTTTCCCCAGTGTGAATCCTCTGGTGGCGTGTGAGGGAAGAGTTTTGGCTAAAGGTTTTCCCACATTCGTTGCACTTGTAGGGCTTCTCACCCGTGTGAATCGTCTGATGTTGAGTAAAAGATGATGTGTGACTAAAAGCCTTTCCACACTCATTACATATGTAGGGTTTCTCCCCCATGTGAACGCTCTGGTGCCTCATGAGGTGGGAAATCTGCGTGTAAGCTTTCCCACACTCGTTACACTCATAGGGCTTCTCACCAGTGTGAATCCTCTGATGCTGAGTCAGTGAAGAACTGTGACTGAAGGCTTTGCCACAGTCAGAGCACTCGTAGGGTTTCTCTCCAGTATGAACTCGCTGGTGCTGAGTCAGGGAGGAGCTGTGGCTGAAGGTTTTCCCACACTCATTACACTTGTAGGGCTTCTCCCCAGTGTGGATCGTCTGGTGTTGGGTCAGGGAGGAAGTGTGGCAGAAGGCCTTGCCACACTCACTGCACTTGTAGGGCTTCTCCCCAGTGTGGATTTTCTGGTGGCGGGTGAGGTGGGAAAGCTGCGAGTAGAACTTCCCACACTGGTTGCATTTATAGGGTTTCTCCCCAGTATGGCAACGCTGGTGTTTAATGAGGGAGGAGCTCTGTGTGAAGGCCTTTCCACACTCCTTGCATTTGTAGGGTTTCTCTCCAGTGTGAATCCTCTGATGTTCAGTGAGTGATGAGCTCTGGGTGAAGGTCTTGCCGCATTCATTACAGGGGTAGGGCTTCTCTCCTGTGTGAATGATATGGTGCTGGATGAAATAGGAGCTGTTGCTGAATGCCTTCCCACAGTCATTACACTTGTAGGGTTTCTCTCCGGTATGAACTCTCTGATGGAGAATATAGTCTGAATGGTAAGTGAAGGCTTTCCCACATTCCATGCAGTGAAATGCTTTCTTCTCTACGAAGGTCCTTTGGCATTTCAAGCTCTTTCTTGGCCCAGGCCATTTCTGGGTTCTCTCTCCACCAGCCACTCTTTGCTTCCTGACAAGGGCTGAAGTCAGCCTGAGGCCTCTCCCAAGCTCAGTGCAGCCAAAGCCTCTCTCTCCAGAGGGGATTTCCTTGGCAGTAGCAAACAAACGACACCTCAGGGGCTTCTCCTGGTTTCCCTGGTCCTGTGACCAATGGCAGCATGCCCAGGATTCTCCCAACTTTACATCTCCAAACACACTCCTCACAATTCCCTGTATCTTTCCCAGTGGGGATATCAACTCTTCAGAAATGTTTTTTTTTGGTGGCGTTTCCTGAGTAGACACAGAACTTTTCTCCAAGTCTGAAAGAAATGGAAAATGTGAATATCATCTGTACCAGGAGAAAAGAACCTGATTATTTGTAATTTGCATTATAATTTTTAAAGAGAAGGATTTCAAAGTTTATGTTACTATTTTAGAGGAAACGGGGAGTTTTTGCTTAGGGGGCATTGAGTTTATGTGAATGGTGGTGGAGTGATTTGGAGAAGGATAGTGAGAATTGTTGCACAAGTTGAAGAATGTAATTAATGTTACCTAATTGTACATGTAGAAATTGTTGAGATGGTGTATGTTTTGTTATGTATATTTTCACACAGTAAATTTTTTTAAAAGTTTATCTTGCTATTTGTAGTGAAATGAGTTCCTTTGTGTGGCCTTTTGCCTTGATTTTTTGGAAAACAGCATGGGAGGTTTTCTCCCTAAGCTTTGAGGAGTTACCTTTGCCATAGTTCTTTGGAGAAGCAATTGGGGGAGGGTAGTCTCCTAGGTTGTTTGTTACCCCAGAGGGTTTGTTACTTTTGTTCAAGTTGATTGACATCTCCTGGGTAAGCTGTAAACAACTTGATGGTCTGATAATTTTTGTTCAGCCCTGAGCTGCAGTCATCCCTGTAATTGATCTATTTTATACACCTTGCAGGGATTGGTAGGTTTGCTATGCAAATTGAGTGATTTACAGTCCACCAAGGGGATTGGTCAGTTCGTGGTCTTGCTGGGAGAGCCATGCCTTGAAATTGACAAAAAGTTTGCTTATATAAACAGCCCACCCCACAGAGGTTTTTTTTAGAAGAGAAGGAGCAGAAAGAGAGGAGACAAGGAACCTCCTAAAAGAGCTGTAATACAGGTCAAGGGCTGTAACACTGAGGACAGCAACAGTCCTGGAAGGGGCCATGTGGCAGAGTTGGTGGTGACAGGCAGAAAGTTGCTACTAGGAAAGCAGCTAAGAGAGCTGAGCAAGCTGCTACACTGGCTATGAGCTGGGCCAGTTAGCAGTGGAGAGGCTGATGGCAGGGAGGCTGAAGGCAGAGAGGCCTGAATGGCTGAGAGGGGCAATGCACAGCCAAGAGGAGGCTAGCACAGCTGAGAGAAGAGCCTGCTAGTATGGCTGAGAAGAGGCCTGCAAGGCCAAGAGGGGATGTGCACAGCCAAGAAGAGGGCCTGCCTCCTAACACAGCTGAGAATGGCCTGAGAGATTTGTCCTGGTTGGAAGCTGTCCTGCACCTAAGAAGGGAGGGATGTGCTCTCCACCTTGGGAGAGCCTGCCAAACCTTGCCTATGTGCTTCCTGATCCTCAGTTGTTTGTGTTACTTTCAAGTTGATCCTGATCCCAACTTATAGCCTGTTATTTCCCTCATAAACCACTTAACTGTAAGTATGGTCTGTGAGTTCTGTGTGGCCATTACAATGAATTATCAAACCCAGCAGAGAAGTAGAGGGTGTCATGGGGAGGATGGCTGGTGTCAAAAACGAAGAAGTTGGAGAATGGAGATACAGGTATCCCCTGCTTTTTGAAAGTTCACTTTATGCTACTTTGCTTTTACGAAAGACCTACTTTAGTACCTGTTCTTACTAACTGAAAGAAATCTGAAGAGGATTTTTGCTTATACAAAAAAAGGTGAAAAGCAGAAATAGCATTCAGTGTTTGTTTTGCAGCGAGCCATTAAAGAGGCAGCACACAACCCCGAGCAGCAAGAGGGCCATTGCCAAGTTCCTTCCCTGGGAACTACACTCAGCATCTCAGCGTCAAGCCACCATAGCTTTGAACTGTGTCTGTGAGCATCTGTACTTTATCTCGACTTATATTGTGCATCCATTAGCAAGATGTGTCCCAAGGTATCAGAAAAGCCTAAGAGAGCTCGTAAGGGTTTTATGTGTTATTTGGTATGATTTGGTAGGTTATTTTTTGGGTCTAGGAACACTCTCAAAATTTTTTCCCATATAAACTAATGTTAATTGCTTCTTTGCTTTATGCCATTTTGGCATACGAAACGTTTCACAGAATGCTGTACTTTCAAATAGTAGGGGAAACCTGTATGTCTGACCTCTACCTCATAGAAACCAGCTTTGTGCTGATCCTGGTTCTTATCCCAGGATAAGTTCAGACACTAGACACACTATTTTAGAGGGCATGAGGTAGAGAGTCACATTCTTACATGGATGGCCTCAGTTTATCCTAAAAATGAAAAGAACCAAGTTGCAAAATAGTTTATGTGTACAGAGGTTTACTAACCATAATATATAATGAATTTTTACAAATCAATACCAAAAAAGAGAAACAATGTAATAAACCAGTGAAGCAAGAACATGAGTAGACAAATCACAGAAGAAAAACAAGTGGCTGATAAATACATGAAAATATGCTCAACATCAGTAATAGTCTAAAAAATCAAGTTATTAAGATAACATTTTATACTTTTCAGATTGGAAAATTTCAAAAATATTCATAATATCCAAGGCATTCTCACACCTTGTTGGTGGTAGTGTACAAGGAAAGGATTAACACAGGTCTATTTTACTCAGTTCTTGTTTATCTCTGTAACCATGGCAATGACCCTGGGCCAAGGGCTGAGAACTAAACTTCTAGAATGTTTACATAATTACTGGTTAATGATGTTATTCTGTATGCTTGAGGCGTGCCACAGATCAAGATGTACTAGGCTGTCATCATTGTTTAACGTAAACATGAAGAATCATAACGTACAACTGGTCCCTGGTTGGGGGTCTGCACCATGGCTAACCACATAGCAGGTATGTGCCCACATGACCAGCTCTTTTTAAGATCTCTGAATGCTAAGACTCAAGTGGGCCTTCCTCAGGTGGGGGCAATAAAAATGTTCTAAAATTTATTGTGGTGTTAGATATACAATTTGGTGAATATACTAAAAGCCGTTGAATTATACACTTTAAATGTGTGAATTTTATGGTATGTGAATTATATCTCAATAAAGCTGGTTAAAAATAAATGAATTGATAAGAATATAAGGAAATTTCACTTTCTACATTATGTATTTGCAATGTTTTGTTCACTTTAAGTATTTTAAAATGGTTTTCACTAGGTGACTATCTTAGTTATCTAGTGCTGCTATAACAGAAATACCACAAGTGGATGGCTTTAACAAATTTATTTTCTTACAGTTTAGGAGGCCAGAAGTCTGAATTCATGGCGCCAGCTCTAGGGGAAGGCACTCTCATCTGACAGCTCTGGGGGAAGGTCCTTGTTTCTTTTCAGTTTGTTTCCTGGTTCTTTGGAGATCTCTGTGTGGCTTGACATCTATCTTCCCCCATCTCTGCTTCCTGGCTTCCTTAATCTACTGTTTTTATATCTCAAACGAGATGACTCAAGATAACAGCCTACACTAATACTGCATCATTAACATAACAAAGAAAACCCACTCCCAAATGCAATTATAACTACAGGTATAGGTGTTAGGATTTAGAACACCTATTTTGGGGGGACACAATTCAATCCGTAACAGTGACTACAGTGTAAAGCGTATCTCCTACCTTCCCTTTTTCCTACAGGTTCTAGCTGCTTATGACTCCTTTTCGAGATCTTCTGTATATTTATGTGCATGCGTGTATATGTAGTGGCAGGGAGGGTTTTTAAATTACTGTTCTTATTTACCTTTGTAATTTGAAAAGGCAGTAAAGATATTGGGGGGAAATACTCAAAGGAACCACATTAAAATGTTAAGAGAGAATTTTTTTTGGAGCGATAAGCAGGATTAAAGGGGCCCTGGCGGTGCACTGGTTAAGCGCTCAGCTGCTAATCAAAAGGTCAGTGGTTCCAACCAGCCGCTCTGTGGGAGAAAGATGTGGCAGTCTGCTTCGTAAAGATTACAGCCTTGGAAACCCTATAGGGCAGTTCTACTCTGTCCTATAGGGTCGCTAGGAGTCAGAATCGACTCATCGGCAATGGGTTTTTTTTTTTTTGGTTTGGTGGCACAAACAGTTAGGCACTTGGCTGCTTACTGGACATCTGGCGGTTTGAACCTACCCAGCCACTCCGCAGGAGAAAGACCTGGCGATCTGCTTCGGTAAAGATTACAGCCAGGAAACCCCTATGGGGCAGTTCTACTCTGTCACACAGGGTCACCATGAGTTAGAATCAACTCAACAGCACCCAACAACAAAACAGGATTATGGGAGATTTTCATTTCCTACTTTATTCTTGTTTAGATCTTCAAAGTTCTGTGATGAACACATATAGCTTTTATTTAATTAGAAAAACTTCAATACATATTAAATGTATATGAGACTTTGACACATGATCTTGCAATCTGAAGAAAGGGAAGTGTAGAGAAAATAATGAGCAGTAAACCAAAACCATTTGTAATTTGTTGGAATGGACTGATTTTCAGTTGCTAGTAGATTCTTTCACTGGATGCACATTAATACTACAATGGCTATGTGCCAACCACAGTATTGGGAGCAGGTGTCTCTGTGCTGAACAAGACAGCCCTTGCCCTCAGAGAGGAGAAAGAGGCAGGCTCATACTTAGACATTTTTTTGTTTTGTTTTGAACTGTGCTTTAGGTGAAAGTTTACAGCTCAAGTTAATTTCTCATGCAAAAATTTATACACATATTGTTATGTGACATTAGTTGCAATCCCTATAATGTGACAGCACATTCCTCCTTTCCACCCTGGGTTTCTTGTGTCCATTCAACCAGTTCCTGTCCCCTTCTGCCTTCTCATCCTGCCTCCAGACAGGAGCCACCCATTTGGTCAGGTGTGTCTGCTTGAACTAAGAAGCACCCTCTTTACAAGTATTATTTTATGTTTTATAGTCCAGTATAATCTTTGTCTGAAGAGTGGGCTTTGGGAATTGTTTTAGTTCTGGGCCAACAGAACTCTTTCTTATACTTAGACATTTTGGACATAGCCTATTTTTCTCCTTAGCATCCCTGCTCTCATCTCTATGTAGTCTTGGTGGGACAGTCAATCATAGTCTCCCCTACCTCCACCTCAAGTCATGAGAGCCAGGCTGGCCCATCATAAGATCCCAGGCCATAATACTTGGTTCAGGGTCCAAACATAGCCAGTGATACAAACAGCTAATCAGAGTCTTCCCTGAAAATGATATATGGGGTTTCTAGGCAGAATATAACTCTGAGGCTGGTTAGCCATACTGACAGCAAATACTGACTGGAGGGTTACTTTGTGCCAGGCACTGGGCTACACTCTGTATGTGTTAACTCATTTTATCCTCTCAATTCTAGGATGTAGGAACTATGATAGTTGCCATTTTATAGATGAGGAAATTGAAGCACAGAGAGGCTGAGGAACTTTCCAAAGGTCACACAGCCAGGAAGCAGTGGAGCTGGGATTTGAACCCAGGCAGCCTGACTCTAAAGCCCATGATTATAACCTGCATGTTATGCTGCCTCATTCTTGAATGAAGTCACTGATGATGATAGATAGAACTAGGAACAGGGCTCATCCCTCCTGGACATTCTCACCCACCTGAACAAGTAACCCATTGAGCTTGTCTCTCCTCCATCTTTGGCTCTTCCCCTCGCTCCAGACGAGAGATCACGTCAGGCTTGGTCCCAGGAAGCCCTGCCCCTGGGAAAAGATATAAGACTTGGCTTTGGATGCCAGGGCCACAGGGAGACCTGGGTGTCTAGGAGAGATTCATACATGGGGGTGCTTGATGAACGGAAACTCTAAGGGTCAATGCAGGACTGATTTGTTGAGCACCAACTACGTTCCAGAGAGAGACTGAGCCATGACAGCACTGTTTAAGGCTCAAGGTCAGTGTCATAAATCACAGCCCTGAACCCGACTATATGCTGAGTCCTGGAAGTCCTTCTAGCAAAATATCAGGCCTGGGGGTGGTCTTGGGGACCCTGACTCAGACGTTTAAGCGATGATTCGGATGAGTTTGTCTAGTGAAAGTATGTAGGCATCACTGGGGACAAATGGGGCCCTCTCTGCTCCTCTCATCAGTTCCTGGCCCCTCTCTGCCTCCCTGTCTGTCCACCAGAAGGGCTGAGGATGGAGCCTTCAGACCACCACAGCTCACAGGGAAAAGCAGAGAAAGCAGAGCCAGAAAGAGAAATTGAGAAGAGACGGATGGAGGAAGAATGAAATGCAGGCCAGAGAGGAAACCAGAATGAGGGTCCAGGGGGTGAGGATCCAGGGCAGGAAGGACAGGAGTAGGGGCTGATGGGCTGTGGGGGGAGGGAAGGAAGGGGAGAGGATAGTGTCCAGGGGTCTGGTCTAGTGAGATGTTGGTTCTGACAAGAGATGCGGACTGGAGGGGAAGGAGCAGGTTAGTGGGGAGACGCTGAGCTCAGTGAGGAATATGGAGATCAAGAGGGATGGGATTAACAGGAGACAAGCTGGTAGACAAGTGTAGGACTCAGGAAACTTTTTTTTTAAGTCTATCTAATTATGGGGTTCAGTATTAGGAAGTGCTGCTATAACAGAAGTAACACAAGTGAGTGGCTTTAACAAACAGAAATTTATTTTCTCACATTTTAGGAGGCTAGGAGTCCAAATTCAGGTTGCTGGCTCTAGGGGAAGGCTCTCTCTGTCCACTCTGAGGGAAAATCCTTGTCTCTGCCTCCCTAGAATTCCTTTTGGTGTTCCTTGGAGATCTCCGTGTGGCATCTATCTTTCCCCCATTCATGCTTCCTTCCTTCTGTGCCTAATCTGCTCTTTTATGTCTCAGAAGTGATTGGATTAAGATACACCCTACACTGACATGGTCTCATTAACATAACAAAGAAAACTCATTCCCTAATTGGATTATAACCACAGGTACAGGAGTGTTCCCTCAAAATACATGTGGTAAATCCTAACCCCATACCTGTGGTTATAATTCCATTTGGGAATAGGTTGTCTTTGTTATGTTAATGAAGCAGGATTAGCGTAGGGTGTGTCTTGAGTCTATCTCTTTTGAGACATAAGAGAGACTAAAACAAGCGAAGAAGCAGAGATGGGAGAAGAGACATGCCAAGCCACATGAAGATCACCAAGGAACAAGGACCTTCCCCCAAAGCTGAGAGAGAGAGAAAGCCTTCTCCTAGAGCTGGCACCCTGAATTCAGACTTCTAGCCTCCTAAACTATGAGAAAATAAATTTCTGTTTGTTAAAGCCACCCACTTGTGGTATTTCTATTATAGCAGCATTAGACAACTAAGACAAGGGGTAGAATTTACAACGCATATTTTGGGGGGACACAATTCAATCCATAACAAGCATTGTGGCCTCACACCTAACCTTTTCACAACTGGTGGAAGATACACTTACCCAGCAACACATTCTGCCTTTCAGGTTCATTGGGAAGTGCTTTCCCACTGACAGCGCATACTGCCACAAGGCAGGGGCCTTTATGGCTACTTGAAACTGACAAAACGGGCATGTGCCACAAATTACTGTTTCTACAGGGTGTTGTGTAGGTTTGTGCATTTTTGGTAGGAATATAGAAATTTTGAAAAAAAAAATTGGGGGACACATATGTCCCAGTGGGCTCAGGGAGACTCTGGAGGATAAAATTATTGGGACAAAGTGTGTCCCTCTAGACTCTAAGGGTAGGTTTGTGGGAGGAGGAAAGAAAAAAAAATTCCATACTACCTACCAAAAATTCAACAACACTCAGTGATTCAGCATGCTTCTATTAATTAAAACACACGGTATTGAAAAATTCAAAGCAGAAAATAACTGGGTCTTGAAAGGGTTCTAAGCTCCATTCTTTAATAGTCCCAGCTGACTTTTTTTTAACTCCCCATTTCTCTCTCCCCCTAGCCCTTGATAACCACTTATCTACTTTCTGTCTGTGTGCATTTGCCTGTTCTAGATATTTCTTATAAGTGGGATCATACAATATTTGTCTTTTTGTGTCTGATTTCTTTCATTTAGCATGTTTTTAAGGTTGACACATGTTGTGACATGCATCAGAACTTCATTTCTCTTTATGGCTGAATAATACTCCATTGCATGTATGTACATTTTGTGTATCCATTCATCAGTTGATGGACATTTAGGTCATTTCCTCCCTTTGGCTATTGTGAATAATGCTGCTATGAACATTGGCGTAGAAGTACCCATTTCGAGTTCCTGCTTTCAATTCTTTGGCTCAGGGGACATATTTAGGGAACAGAGTCTATGGGCTTCGAGGAGAAGATGCCAAGCTTGGTTCAGAATCTATTAATTAGGAGGACATCCAGGAGGCCCTAGGAGTCAGAGATTCCAAAACGGGCATTTCAGGGTGGAACCTGGGGGCTGGGGAAGATCATTCACAGAGAGGGGAGAGGGAGAAGAGGGCAGAGACACAGGCTGAAGGGGCTGAAGAATACCCACATTTTACAGAATAGGAAGAAGATGCAGGGGCCTCCGGGTGCTGGGGCTGTAGGACAAGCTGGTGGAAAGACTAGGAGACAGAGAGGGGCCCACACAGCCCCAGCCACACCCACACTTAAGCATGGGTGGATACAAAGGAAACAGGTCCCTGAGCAGAACAAAGGGTTTGCTCTCCTCTCAACTACTAACCTGAAGGTCAGCAGTCCACACCCAACCAGCAGCACCATGGAAGAAAGGCCTGGCAATCTGCTTCCATAAAGATTACAACCAAGAAAACCCTATGGAGCTCAGTTCTACTCTGTAACACGGTGTCACCAGGAGTTGTATTTGACTCCACGCCAACAGGTTTAGTTTTGGTTTAGACACAAAGAAGGAGAGGGCAGAAGGGGGCATTGTGCCTCTTCCTGGGTGAAGACTGGGTGTGGGGCCTCACCCAGTGAGAGAAGGTTCTGGTAGTTCTCCAGCATCACGTCCCGGTACAGCTCCCTCTGGCCAGGCCCCAGCCAGCCCCACTCCTCCAGGGTGAAGTCCACGGCCACATCCTTGAAGGTCACCGATTCCTAGAAGAGCCAAAGTTACATGGCGGAGGGGCCGTCCTCCCAGAACTCAAGGGCAGGAAAGGTCATTGCTCCACTGCGCCAAACTGCTTGCTCTACGACTGTTCCCTGGGCTGGGACGTTCTGACTCAGCAAATTTGGGACGACCAAATCAAAACCATCCCCATGGGAATGTGAGCAGTCTTGTTGTTGTTGTAGATACCTTCAAGTTGATTCCAACACATGGTGACCCCCACGCCATGTGACAGAGTAGCACTGCCCCATAGGATTTTCTACGGAGCCCTGGTGACACAGCAGTTAAGCGCTCAGCTGCTAACTGAAAGTTTGGCGGTTCAAACTCACCAGCCACTCCACGGGTGAATGATGTGGCAGTCTGCTTCTGTAAAGATTGCAGTTTTGGAAACCCTGTGGGGCAGTTCTACTCTATCCTATAGGGTCACTATGAGTCAGAATCTACTCGACAGCAATGGGTATGGTCATAGTGACCCCACTAACAGAGTAGAACGGCCCCATTGGGTTTTCTAGGCTGTAATCTTTACCGGAGCAGATAGGTCTTTCTCTGCGGAGCAGCTGGGTGGGTTTGAACTGCCAACCTTTAGGTTTGTAGCTGAGTGCTTAACTGTTGTGCCACCAGGGCTCCTTGTGACAGTTTAGGGCACTGTAACAGTGGACACATGACATAAGCATTTGTCAAAACCCACAGAACTGTACAACACACAGAGCAAACCCTAATGTAACTATGAGCTTTAGTTAATAGTAATGAGTCAGCTGAAACAAATCTACCACACCAATGCAAGATAATAATAGGAGAAATTGTGTGCAGGGGGAGAGGAGGTATATGCAAACTGTCTGTACTTTCTGCACAATTTTTCTATATAAAAAAAACTGCTCAAAAAATAATAATAGAGTTTATTAAAAAAAAAAAAAAAAGTCTCAGGCAGCCCCTAGCCCATAGACAGTATAAAGTAGAGCAAGGGGCCCTTCTGTGTGACTCTTTACTGCCATCTGTTGGAAAATTGTTGTAATATACCAACTGTGTTTAACAGGGAATCCCTGGCTGGTGCAGTTAATGTACCTGGCTGCTAACCAAAACCCTGGAGATTTGAGTCCACCCAGAGGCATCTTAGAAGAAAGGCCTGGTAATCTACTTCCAAAAAATCAGCCTTTGAAACCCCTGTGGAGCACAGTTCTACTCTGACACACATAGAGTCACCATGAGTAGGAATCGACTTGACAGCAACTGGTTTACTAGTATGTTTAATATATGACAGTTTGCCCTATCTGCCTGCTAACGCATACCAATGCAGGAGGTCCAAGGTGTGAATATTGTGCCTTAGATGAGGCACCCGTGCGCAATGCATAACCCGCACAGCTGTATGTGGCAGTCCTAAGAAACACGTTTTACTTTTTAATCATCAAGCCATTGTGTGCAAGAGATATTCCTGAGTCCCACTCCATCACAGACCCCAACCTTGATTCTGACCCCTATTCCTGACTCCAAGGATAAGGCTCAAGGGTGAAGCAAAACTATCAACTGCCCATTTTACCTGGTAAGGAAGAACACAGCTGACTGTTAGATGGATTGATTTTCAGACTGTATCACAAGGTCTCAGCTCAGAGCTGCTCTCCGACCCCCTGCACCTCCCAGCCCCTGAGCTCCTCCAGTATTTTGAGAGAGGCAGAAGGCCTTCAGACCACAGGCAGAGACAGGGATGGCCCTCGGGGTCCTCAAAGTCATCTTGGGAAAGAGGAAGCCCAGACTCACCTGGCCCTCAGCCATCAAGGTCCCAGTGGCCATTGCTGAGTCCTGGGCATTCACCTCCAGGACAAATGTCTGAGTGGGCAGAGCTGGTGGAGGAGAGAGGAGCAGACAGGGGGTCAGTTCTGGCCCAGCCAGGCACTTTCCCCAAAGGCGCCTTGAGACAGATAATTGCAGGGGCCCCTGGTCTCCTACGAGCCAAAGCAAAGGCTCAGGATAGGCTGCCTGAGGCCTCCATTCAGTAACAGTAATGGTAACAACAACAGCTAGCAATCAGAGGATCATCCCCCAGCACCCACATAACAGCTTTCTCAGATAGATGAAACTGAGACCCAAGGGGTTACAGGCTGTTATGGATTGAATTGCGTCCCCCCAAAATAGTGTTGTAAATCCTAACCTCTCTACCTATGGAGGAGCCCTGGTGGTCCAGTGGTTAAGCACTCAGCTGCTAACAAAATGGTTGGTGGTTTGAACCCACCAGCTGCTCCGCTGGAGAAAAGACCTGTTGGTCTGCTTCCGTAAAGATTACAGCCTTGGAAACTCTACAGGGCAGTTCCCACGGCAACAGGGGTTTTTTATACCCATGAATGTAATCGAATTTGGGGATGGGTTTTCTCTGTTATGCTGACGAGGCAGTATCAGTGCAGGGTGTGTCTTAAGTCAATCTCTTTTGAGATATAAAAGCAGATTAATCAAGCAGCAAAAAAGCGGAGTTGAGGGACGATAGATGCCATGCCACATAAAGAGCACCAAGGAGCCGAGGAACAGAAGATGGAAAGAGACGAGAACATTCCCCCAGAGCCAGCAGAGAGAGAGCCTTCACTTAGAGTGGGCATTCTGAATTTGGACTTCTAGCCTCCTAAAATGTAAGAAAATAAATTTCTGTTTGTTAAAGCCACCCACATGTAGTATTTCTGTTATAGCAGCACTAGATAACTAAGACACAGCCCTTGCTCAAGACCATACAGAAAACAAGTGCCGAACAGGATTTGAACCCAGAGTCTGACCACAGAGTCCCCCGTTTACATATGTGTGTGTGCGTGTGTGTATACATTCAAACCAAACCAAAACCAGTGCCTTCAAGTCTATTCCAACTAAATGGCAACCCCATGTGTTACAGAGTAGAACTGCTCTATAGGGTTTCCTTTGCTGTAATCTTTAATGGTTTGCACCCAACTGCTAATCTAAATACCCAATAGTGTCATGGAAGAAAAGGCCTGGTGATCTGCTTCCATTAAGATCACAGCCAAGAAAACCCTATGGAGCAGTTCTACTCTGTAACACATGGGGCCGTCCTGAGCTGGGATAGACTCAACAGCAACTAACAACAACAAATCTTCATAGAAGCAGACCTCCAGGCCTTTCTTCCTCAGTGCCACTTGGTGGGTTAGAACCACCAACCTCCAGGCTAGTAGATGAGCACAAATTGTGCCACCCAAGGACATGATATAGATGTATATAATTGTGGTCAAATACACACAATATGAAATTTAAGAGCAAAATCCAGTGGCATTAAGGACATTCACAGTGTTGTGAAACCATCATTTCTATTTAGCTGCAGAACATTTTCATCACTCCCAAAAGAAACACTGTACAAATCACTTTTCAGTCACAAAGAGAAGAGGGTTAGTTTAGGACCGAGAAACCTGGCTGACACCGCCTTAACTAAGTGATCAAGGCTGACGTGACCAGTGACAGGGCAAACAGATGTCACAGGCCCCTGGTTTGATAAGAAGGACATAGTGTCATTCTGGGGTTGTTGTTGTTATTAGGTGCCTTCTAGATGATTTTCGACTCATAGCGATCCCACGTGTTACAGAGTAGAACTTCCCCCATAGAGTTTTCTTGGCTACAATCTTTACTGGAGCAGATCACCAAGTCTTTTTCCCGAAGAGCTGCTGGGTGGTTTGAACTGCTGACTTCTCAGTTAGCAGAGTGCTTAAGCACTGTGCCATCAGGGCTCCACTTCAGGGTTAAAAAAAAAAAAAGTTGCCTTCGAGTCAATTCTGACTTGCAGTGATCTTATAGGACAGAGTAGAACTAACCCGTGGGGTTTCCAAAGCTGTAATTTGTTGTTGTTGAGAATATACACAGCAAAACATCAAAATATACACCAGTTCAGTGACACCAGTTATGTTTGTTCAGTTGTGCATCCATTCTCACCCTCCTTTTCTGAGTTGTTCCTCCCCCATTAACATAAACTCACTGCCCCCTATGGATCCTACCTAATCTTTCGAGTTGCTATTGTCACTTTGATCCCATGTAGATGGTTCTTAAAAGAGCATAATGCTCAAGGCAGACATTTTTTACTAGTTTAGCTATTGTTTGGTTTTAAGAAGACCCCAGGGGCTATTTTTTGTTTGAGTTTTAAAGATTATCTCAGGACAGTAGGTTCAGGGGTTTGTCCAGCTCTCATGGCTCCAGAAGGTCTGGAGTCCGTGAGAGTTTGATCTTCTGTTCTTTTGCCCCCAAAGGCTGTAATAATCTTTACCGAAGCTGACTGCCCCATCTTTCTCCCGCTGAGTGGCTGGTGGGTTCCAACAGCCCGACCTTTCGGTTAGCAGCCGAGCACTTAACCACTGCGCCACCAGGGCTCCTCATTCTGGTGTACTCCTGCCCAAAGTGCAGAACATAATCGTGAGGAAACATGGCACAAACTCAAACTGAGAGCAGTTCTACAAGTACAGGGTAGGTAATCTTCAGAATTGTCAAGATCGTGAAGGTCGAGGGGAGACGGAAGAACTGTCGATTAAAGGAGACCAGAGAGCTAACAACTAATGCAATGAGCGATCAGGACTGTCTTTTACCATTAGGGACATTACTGGGACAATTAGTAAAATTTGGAATAAGGTCTGTAGATAAGCTAATAGTACTGTATTGATGTTAATTTCCTGATTGTGGTCATGGTTCTGTGGTTATGTAAGAGAATTATTTGTTTTTACAAAACACAGAGACCCAGAGGAAGGGGGACAAAGACCCAAAGGGGAGGGATAGAAAACCCAGAGAGAGGGGGACAGGGACTCAGAGAAAGAGAGGGACAGAGACGGTGGGGGCGTGGAATCAGAGATCCAGAGAGGGGGCGGGACAGATGCTCAGGATAAGGGGACAGAGCCTTAGGGTGTGATTGTCCAGTGCTGAGCTCTGGTTTCGGGCCAGATATCCTGGGTGTGATTCCGGGTCTCCCACTCATTAGCTGTGTGTGTGACCTGGGAGAGGCTGCGGAGCCTCCGCAGTCTGTTTCTTCACCTGGGAAATGGCGAAAGGTATATACTCCGTCCTCCTAGGAGATCGCAGCAGCCCGCGCTCGGTCAGACTCCTGGCAAATAGCAGACGCTCAGTGCATGGGCGCGGAGAGCGTCTGAGCCGCGAGGGTGCCCGGGGGGGCTCAGGAGCAGACTCGCAAATGACAGGACGGGGCGGGGCACCGCCCGCAGCGCCCTTCTCCCCTCCCCGCAGGCCCCGCCTCTGGGGGCTCCGCCCATCTGCCGGCCGCCCGCTCCCAATCGCTTCTGGTCCGTCTGTCAGGTCTGGACTCACCTGTGCTCTCCCGCGGGTTCTGCGGGGCTGCCAGGCCTTCCCTCCCTCCGGCGGGCCGCGGAGCGCGCCTGCGCGGTAGCCTTCTCTGGCCCGTAAGTCCCAGTACTTTAAACTTGGCTCCGCAGTTGGACTACACTTCCCAGAAGGCATAGCGGCTCGCGGCGCCCCCTCCCCCCCGCCGCACGCCTCAGGTTCCTGTGTCCGAGGGAATGCTGGGAAATGGAGTCTGGGCGTAGGATGAGGCGCGTGAGAGTGTTAGGAATACACAGCTGCTTTGCAGTTGGAGGAAGCCTGATATTAGGGAAATGTCTGGCTGTATGTAGCCCTGGTGGCATAGTGGTTAAGAATTCGGCTGCTAACCAAAGGGTTAGCAGTATGAATCCCCACCAGCTGCTCCTTGGAAACCCTATGGGGCAGGTCTACCTATAAGTTGGAATCCAGTGATGGCAACAAGTTTGGTTTTTATGGATTTTGTCTGGCTGTACTGACACTTCCAATATCCTAATTTTAACCGATGTCTTTTCACTACCCTCACACGCCGTGGCCCATTTAACCCAAATTTCTCTTGCTGTAGCTTTAGAGCGAAGTGGTTAAGAACTCGGCTGCTGACCAACAGATTGGCAGTTCGATTCCACCAGCCGCTCCTTGGAAACCCTATGGGGCAGTTCTACTGTGTCCTGTAGGGTCGCTATGAGTTGGAATCAACTCGAAGGCATCTGATTTGGTGTATAGCTTTAGGAAACATGAAAGTGGGCCCTATCTAAACTGATGGTGAATAAATTGAACCTCTGCCACTTAATTACTCAGTTTCCCTGGGCACCCCCCCATCCTGTTTGCTTCAGTTTTAACTATCACCTTTTAATAGGCAGTGTGGTGGAGGAAAGTGAACCCTGCCAATTCACCTCTTGCGAAGCCACCACCAGTCCGTCAGTAGAGGCTTGTGTGTTGCTATGATATTGAGCCACTTTCAGTAGAGCTTCCAGACTAAGATGGACTAGGGAGAAAAACCTGGCAATCTACTTTTGAAAATCAGCCAATGAAAACCCTATGGATCACAATGGTCTGATCCCATTGTGCACGGGTCCCCATGAGTTGGGCGTGATTTGAAGGCAGCTAACAAAAAGTGGGAGCTGGGTGATGTATATCCAGAAATTCAAGGATGGTTCGATATTAGGATATTGTATTTATAATTTACGTATTGATATATCAAAATAATGCAGTCATAGTCGTAGATACAGAAAAGGCTTTTGTTAACATCTAGAAATCATGCATTTCTAGATGAACTATTAATAAATTAAAAACAAGCCAATATTGAACAATAACAATGTTAAGGAATTACTGGCCTATTCTTGTTTTTAAATATATACATATAATGAAAAGCCCATATCAGGTATAATGGTAAAATACTAAAAAAAAAAAAAAGCCTCGTTGAAGTCAGGAAGAATACAAAATGCCCATCATCACCACTATTGGAAGAACCAGCACTATAATTAGACAAAAGAAAGAAAGAAGACATAACTGGAACAAAGAAATCCAGGTTCTGATCCTTCTTTGCATATGATATGATTGACATCTTGAAAATCAAGGAAAATTAACTGAAACACTAAGATAAATAATAATTCTGCAAACTAACGGGGAGAGAACGATAGAATTTGAGTCATGGATGATGCTGTTGAGTGGTTGTGTAGCCCGACAAGTAAAAATAAATATATTAAAGTAAAAATATCAATAAAAATATTTTACTAGATGCTTAATGAATATATGTTGAACCAATAGGTGAATACATTTTCATTGTAATAAAAATACCCAAAAACCAAACCCATTACCATCGAGTTGATTCCGACTCATAGCGACCCTATAGGACAGAGTAGAACTGTCCCATACGGTTTCCAAGTATGTAATCTTTATGACAGCAGACTGCCACATCTTTCTCCCGCGTAGTGGCTGGAGGGTTCGAACTGCCGACCTTTCGGTTAGCCGCCAAGCGCTTTAACTACTGTACCACCAGGGTATAAATCAAATATACACATATTCAATAAATAAACAAATAAAGTCGTTTTTACACTAACAAGGTACACAATCAAAAAAGGTTGACAAGGTCAGGTTTGTAAGTATGACCTAGGGTGCCGTTCAGGGCAGTCTAGGTCTTTCACAGTCTGGTGTCTGCCCCCATTAGCCTCACCACTCCCCACTCCTCACATCCCACTCACTCCAAGCCTAGTCTCAGGACACTTTATTCCAGTTTCATCAACCTCCTTGTTGTTTCCTAGTCTGTCTTTCACCTTTTGGGCTGTTGTACAGAAAACTCAGGAACTATTTGCTGAATGAATGAATGGTGTAAATGTGTCTTGTAATAATAACCCTTCTTGTTGTTGGGCACCGTTGAATTGATTCTCACTTATAGCAACCCTATGTATGCAGAGTAGAACTGCCCCATAGGTTTCCCTAGCTGTAATATTTACAGAAGCAGATCTCCAGGTCCTTCTTCTGCAGAGCCAATGGTTGGGTTTGAACCACCAAAACTATAGGTTAGCAGCCGAGCGCTTAACCATTGTGCTACTAGGGCTCCTTAATAATAGCTCTTATCCACTCACAAGTGTCAATGTTGCTGTCCCCACTGGTCCCTTAGCTCTTCAAAGGCCCCTTTTCTGGCCTCCTACAATGCCTTTGATGCCTCCATTACGGCATATATCACATTGGATTGTGATTGTGTTTGTATCTGCAACCTTTCCAGCAGTCGGCAAACTCACTGAGGGCAAAGTCAGATCTGGCGACTCTGTATCCATTGCCCAGCCCAGGGCCTGGCACACAGGGCGCCTCAAGAGATGTTTATTGAATGAATATTATTAGAAGCAATTTGCAGTTAATTCCTATCTGCTGGCCTTTTTATTTGCTGTTCCCTCTGTCTGGAATACCCTTTCTCCACTATTTCTTTCAAAAAACTTCTGCTTTTTTTTCAAGAGTAAGCTCTTACACCCTCTCCTCTGGGAAACTTTTCCCAATTCCCACCCAGTCAGAGTTGGCAACTCCTTCTCCTGCGTTCCTGCAGGAACATTCCAGTATACTAGCGCTGACACTCTAATAATTGTTGGGTTGTAATTATTTGGTAACTGTCTCTCCGCTCCAGACTCCGGGTTCCCCCAGGAGCTCTCACCACACTATAATTATGCACAATTTAATTGTCGGTTTATTGTGCACTTCTCCCAGCAAATTTCTAGGAGGTTGAGTGAGTGGCTGGACCCGTAGTGTGAACATAGTAAAACAGAAAAACAAAAAAAGGGGGGGGGGGCAGGAAAATAACCAATCAAATCCCTGGGTGGCACAAACTGTTTGCGCTCAGCTACCAACCAAAAGGTTGGTGGTTCGAATCCACCCAGCAGCCATGCAGTTTACAGCCAAGAAAACCCTATGGACTGCAGCTTTGTTCTGAAGCACATGGGGGTGCCACGAGTCGGAATCAACTCCACAGCAACAGGTTTGGTTTTGCTTACCCAACCAAAAAGCATCTTTGGGCCACTAGTGCTTGTAGGATCCCTGAACTAAATCCTTTAGCCTACAGCCAACTTTTCAGACAAAGATTAAGACTGGACTATGTGACATCAAATGATACTCGTGAAGAGTGTGCTTCTTAGCTCAAGTAGATACTTGAGACTAAATGGGCAGCTCCTGTCCAGAGGCCATATGAGAAAGCAGAGAGGGTCAGGAGCTGGTTGAATGGACACGGGAAATCCGGGGTGGAAAGGAGGAATGTGCTATCACAGTATAAGGAGAGCAATGAGGGTCACTTAACAATGTATGTATACATTTTTATATGTGAGACTAACTTGAATTGTTAACTTTCACTTAAAGCCCAACAAATAAATAAATCCTTTAGCCACGAGGTGGTCGTAAATCCAAGCATCAGTGAGTCAGTGTGCAGATGATGGTCACATGAAGCATTGGTAAGGCCGTTGCCATGGCGACCAGCGTCCGTTGCCACACCAGGGAGTACTTCTTCTTCAAGACTGGAGCCTGATTCCAGTGGACTTTTCCGATACTGCAGAAGGTGACGTGAAATGCGCGCCCTTCGCCAGCGCCGCTCTGGCAAGTGCGCTTGAGCGGGCGGAGGCGGGAATACTACCATTCCCAGAATTCTTTTTCGGTAGCAGCAAGGCTACTTCAGAGGTTGGCGCCTCTGCTCTACTTCAAAGGCGCGCCAGTCAACGCGCATGCCACTGTGCATGTAGTAAAACTGGTCTCTCGGCAACGGGTGAGGGCTGGAACAAAAAAGTCAAGATTTCGGCCAATCAGAAGTTGTGTTTTCCTCCCGGTCTCTAGATTTGGATGATAGTATCTATTGGCAACCGACGCACTTGCGGGAGGCGGAGGATTCTCGGAAATGTAGTTAATTATGGAGTCCAGCGGGACCCACTAATTCCACAATTCTTCCTTTGCTAACTGCTCACTGATATAAAATCTACAGCCAGCCTCAGATGTTTCCTGTTACCTAGCAAAGGTCGCAAAACATGTTTTGGTTGGCCTGTAGTATTTGAAATAGATTAGTTGCGAACACTAATTATGGAGACATTTCACATAGAAATATGAATTTGGGTTCTCTTGGAAAATCTGAAGACCTGAAAATACTGGGGCTGTGTTTCGCCCAGACCACAATAGGATGGAGCGAAGTATTTTCTTTCCCCTTTAAATGGGACCTGCAGTTGTTCATCCGGACCCGTAAGATATTTGTGTTTTCAATCTTAACCCGTTGCCATCGAGTCAAATCCGACTCATAGAGACACTAGACCCCTGGGAAAACAACCAAGCTCCTTTCCGTGGCATTTAAAGCCCTTCAATATATGGATCATAATTGTACTTGTGTTTCCCAACACCGCCATTCTCATTTAGTCAACAAATATATAGAGTGCCTACTCTGTCTGGGTCAGGAACTGAATCTTCAGCTAAATTCAGCCTTTCTTACCACCACCACCCTGTATGTAAATCCTGAATTCTGAATCTGAATGCTGAATTAGATAGTGATAGTTCTGCTAGCCACCATCCATCCGTCGGTTTGTCGTTTGTCGTAGTGCACCACAGTTGTGTGTTTCTGTGATGCTGGAAGCTATGCCACCAGTATTTCAGATACCAGAAAGCCCTGTGAGCACAACGGAATATTGTCTGATACAGTCCTGGAAGATGAGCCCCCTAAATTGGAAGGCACCAACGGACTCAAGCATTCTGGTGATTGTGAGGATGGTGTGTCCCCACATTATGTCCCCAAAAAATATGTATTGTAAATCCTAATCCCTATACTTCTGGTTATAATCCCATTTGGGAATGGGTTTTCTTTGTCATGTTAATGACACAGTATTGGTGTAGGGTGTGTCTTCAGTCATCTCTTTTGTAACCACTGCACCACCAGGGCTCTTTCCTTTGAGATATAAAAGGAGCAAATTACCCAAGCAGAGACGGGGGGGGGGGGGGGGGCGAAGATAGATATGCCACATGAAGATCACCAAAGAGCCAGGGCACAGAAGATGAAAAGAGACAAGGACCTACACCCAGAATCAACAGGGAGAAAGCCTTCCCCTAGAACCAAACTAAAAAAATCCAAACCCATTGCCGTCAAGTCCATTCTGACTCATAGCGACCTTATAGGACAGAGCAGAACTGCCCCATAGGGTTTCCAAGGCTGTAACGTCTACTGAAGCCGACTGCCACATCCTTCTCCTGCGGGGCAGCTGGTGGGTTCAAACTAATGACTTTCAGTTAGTAGCTGAGTATTTAACCACTGTGCTACCAGGCCTCCTTTCCCTAGAGCCAGCGCCTTGAATTCAGACTGCTAGCCTCCTAACCTGTGAGAAAATAAATTTCTGTTTGTTAAAGCCACCCACTTATGGTATTACTGATATAGCAGCACCAGATAACTAAGACAGCTTTGGACTGGGCAGCATTTCATTCTGTTGGACATGGGGTCTCCATGAATTGGAGCTGACTCAATGGTAACCAGCAACAACATGCTTCCTAAAGGAGACGACACCGTACTTGGACCTTCAGGGATGGCTAGGCAGAGGACACAGCCGTAGTCGATGTGGAGGGTACAGGTATCTCTCCCACTCTGAACTCTTAATTTCTCACCCTCTCTGTTCGAAAATAGATTCAGATACATTTCCAGGTAAATCCTTTGCTGTCTGAACTTTAACTACTCACTAACCCAAAGCAGTAAACAAACAGTATAACTCGGGATCCTTTAGTTTCTGAACCTGCTAGCAGAGCTGTTGTTGTTGTTAGTTGCCATGGAGTTGGTCATCCCTCTAAGGCCCAAGTCACTTTCTACCTTGAACGCGGGTAACTGTGTCCACAGATAAGTCAGACGCAGCCTCAACCCTTGAGGAGTGCCCGGCCGGGTAAAGAAACAGAGCTGGACACCAATTAGATTCTTGGGGATGGTGAGGTGTCACCAAGAAGCTGACAGAGGCATGGAGGAATTTGTCATAGACTTTATTAACTAAATTTCTTTTCCTTTTCTCTTCCACATCCCAAATCCACACCGCTATTGCAGCAGGAGCCTTCGGTTTTGCCTGTACATATAAGCCCTGGCCAGAAAGAAATAGTCCGGAGGTTAGAAAAAGAACTTCAGGCTTCTCCCTATCAACCGACCCCCAAACTCCCCTCCAATCATTAGCCTCTCAGCGTTATCAGGAGGTGTCAGTGACATCATGGGTTTCTGGGCAGATTTCTGGGGTTCTCAACCAATCAGTGTTGGTGCATGAGGAGGGAAGGAGGGGGCAAAAAGATGGGACTAGTAGGAGCTCTGCCCGCGCAAGGGTTAAGCGCTTAGAGGAGCTCTGCTGGCGTAATGGTTAAGCGCTTGGCTGCTAACTGAAAGGTCAGTGGTTCGAAACCACCTGCAGCTACGCAGAAGAAAAGACCTGGCGATTACCTCCCATAAAGACTTCAGCCTAGGAAACCTTATGGGGGCAGGTCTACTCTGTCCTATAGGGTCACTATGAGTCGGAAGTGACTCCATGGCACCCAACAGCAAGAGTGAGGGAAAGATGTGGGGGCAGAGAAGAGTCTAAGAGGACATGGGGAGACTCTGAGAGACACAGACATAGGGAGAGAGACACAGAAGAGAACAACAGACAGAGATGGAGAGAAAGGAGGGAGAGACAGAAGCTGGGAGACAAGCAAGGAGGGAGTCAGAGATGGATGCAGGAGTGGCTGGAGGGCGACAGGGATTCCAAGAGGAAGAGACCCACAGAGAGAGGTTCTGCGATACAGAGAGACTGACAGAGTAGAACTGCTCAGTAGGGTTTCCCAGGCTCTAATCTTTACAGAAGCACATGGCCAGGTCTGTTCTCCCGTGGAGCGGCTGATGGGTTCATACTGCCCACCCTTCAGTTAGCAGCCCAGTGCTTAACCACTGTGCCACCAGGCTCCTTGAGACGGAGAGAGCTTGGGCAAGAGGCTGAGGGGGAGAAAAGCAGAATTCAAGACAGCAAAGTCCAGAGATGACAGAGGGGAAGACAGCGACGGAAGTGAGAACCAGAGACAAGGGAGAGAGATTCCAACACAGAGGAAGGGAAGAGAGAACTGTGGGAAGGAGAGGGGAGAGCCTGGGGGGGGGGAGGTGGTCACAGAGGGGCTGCTCTGTGTCTGTAGGTGGGAGGCCAGAGACCCAGAGACAGTGTTATGGATTGAGTTGTGCGCCCTAAAAAGTTATGTTGAAGTCCTAACCCCTGTACCGGTGAATGTGACCCTGTTTGGAAATAAGGTTTTTCTCCTGTTATGTTAACGAGGTTATACTGGAGTAGGGTGAGTCCTAAACCTAATCCCCTTTGAGTGGTGTCTTATAAAAAGGGAAAACAGACACACACATACACACACACACACACACAAGGAAGTGACCGTATGAGGAGCCGTCTATAAGCCAAGGAATCAAGGAATGCACAGGGCTACAACAAGGAAGGAAGGAGCCCTGGTGGCACAGTGACTAAGTGCTTGGATGTTAACTGAAAGCTCAGCCATTCGAACCCACCAGCTGCTCCGTGGAAGAAAGATGTGGCAGTCTGCTCCCATAAAGATTACAGCCTGGGAAACCCTATGGGGCAGTTCTACTCTGTTCTACAGGGTCGCTATGAGTTGGAATCCACTCAACGGTAACCGGTACCAACAAAGAAGGGCCCTCCCCTAGAACAGATGCTCTGGTTTACTCTTCTAGCCTCCAGAACTGAATTTCTCAGTGGTAGACATAGAGGAATGGAGAGATGGAGGGAGAAGCAGGCTACGAGACAAGGGAGAAGGAGAGTGGCAAGAGGAAGAGAGACAGAGAGGAAGAAATTGAGGCAGAGAGGAAGAGACACCTTTGATGATGCAGGCAGAAAGAGGAAAAGGGAGGAAGAGAACAGATCGAGCTGGAGGCAGAGACCAGACACACAGGCAGACAGACCTGGGGAATAAGCTGCCAAAGAAAGGATGACAGCGGGAAAGAGGGATGGGCAGACAGACACAGAGCCCGATGGAGATGCAGAGACAAGGAGAGAGGCCCAGAAAGAAAATGAGGAGGAGGAGAGACAAACAGAAGGAACAGGGAGAAATAAAAGGTAGGGAGGGAAAGAGAAACAGAGAAACTGAAAGTCAGTTGACATTGAGTCGACTCTGACTCATGGCAACCCTATGTGTGTCAGAGTAGAACTGCGCTCCACAAGGTTTTCAAGAGCTGATTTTTTGGAAGTAGATGGCCGGGGCTTTCTTCTGAGGTGCCCCTGGGTGGGCTCGAACCTCTAACCTTTTGGTCAGCAGCTGAGTACTTAACTGTTTGCACCATCCAGGGACGGGAGTATCTGCCAATGCAGAAAACCAAAACAAACAAACTAGTTGCCATCAAGTCAGTTCTGACTCATGGTGACCCCATGTGTGTCAGAATAGACCTGTGCTCCATAGGGTTTTCAGTGACTGATTTTTCAGAAGTAGATCGCCAGGCCTTTCATCCAAGGCACCTCCGGGTGGACTCAAACCTCCAACCTTTCGGTTAGCAGCTGAGCTCTTCACCATTTGCACCACCGGGGACTCTAGAGAGAGAGAGAGAAAGAGGGTGGGAGAGAAACACACAGGAAGAGAGCGAGAGACAGACAGGCAAAGACATATTAAGAGAGAGACTGGGGAGGAGGCTCTGAAAGAACACAGAGGCAGGTCACTTCAGGGACTTTGCAGAGGGCAGGGCTGACTCACGAGAACACGATGACCATGAAGAGGAAGAGGGCCAGAAACACGGAGATGGTGATGCCAAATGCAGCCTGGTCCCACGGGTACTTACTCCGGGTGCTGTACTGCAGGGCCATGCGGGGCTGCCGGTTGACTGGGGTGGGTGGGGAGACAGCCCCAACCACAAAGTAACTACCCTTCCTTGGCCTTCCATCCTCACCCCACCTGCTCCCTCTGCAGCCCGAGGCATGGTGCAGGTTCTCTCTCTCTCTCCCTTCTTGGGGCTTGATAATGCCCTTCCCCCTCCTGGGATCTGCTCTCTCTCCAGACATTCCTCAAATTCTGAGTCCCAGGCACTGTTCTGGGGATAGAGCTATGAAGTGACAAAATTTCAGAGCAATATGCCTCATGAACATAGATGCAAAACCCCAACAAAAATATTAGCAAATACAATCCAACAATGTATAAAATGAATTATACACCATGGCCAAGTAGGATTTATCCCAGCAATGCAAGGCTGGGAGTGAGGGGAACAGTGTAACAGAGAGGGAATAGTATGTGAAAAGGTCCAGAATAGCTGTTTAATTTTGATGGATATATGGGGGATCATTGAACTATTCTCTCTGCTATAAGGATACACTGGAACTTGTAAAATAATTTTTAAAAATCTCTAAATGGATGAATGAGTGAATTCAGCATATTCTTCTGGATTCCCCAGGTATGGCACTGGCTAAAAGGAAAACTTTTTTTTTTTAGCAGCTACCATTCTGGCATTAGGGGCATTATAAAGTTAAGGAAGAATCTTGCCATTTAATTGGGGGGGAGGCGAGGGAGGAACACACCCACAATGTGGAAGTAATTTCTGGACCACACTGTAAGCAAGTGGAGAGGGCAGGATTCAAGGCTACATATGGGAGACCTCAAAACCCATATTCACTGGGATATGGTTGTCTTCATCCCTCATGCACCTGTCCTGTGTCTCCTCTACCCCAGGACCTTACCGAAGCAGTAATCATATTTGATACATTGGGGAATGATCTTCTGGCAAAGGAAACAGTCCAAGACCTCTTCTTGTAACACGTCTGGACAGGGGGAAAGAGGAAAAGGGTGAGGGCGGCTCTCAGGATGGTCAAGGGGTGGAAAGGAAGGAGGAGAAAGAAAAGATGGGGTCCCTTGGCCCTGTTGATGTCGAAGGTCCCATTCTACTGCAGAGAACCCCGGTTACTGGGTGGTGCAAACAGTTAATGTGCTCAGTTGCTAAGTGAAAGGTTGGCAGTTCGAGTCTACCTAGAGGCTCCTCGGAAGAAAGGTCTGGCAATCTACTTCCAAAAAATCAACTCCTGAAAACCCTGTGGAGCATGGTTCTACTCTGACACACATGGGGTCACCATAAGTTGGAACTGACTTGATGGCCACTGGTTTTTAAACTGGTTACTCCACCACAGAGCAAGCTGAGCAAAATGCACTGACAATTCACATTAAAAATAATTTTTATGTAATTATTGAGTCATTGAATTGAGTTGCAGTTGTCTAGATGACACAACATTCTGTTTGTAGACATTTAAATATTTGTCCATTTTGATTTTGCAGTTTTCTATTCTGATTTTGGAGTCCCTGGGTGGTATAAATGGTTAATGTGCTTGGCTGCTAACTGAAAGGTTGGAGGTTCAACTCCTCCCAGAGGTGCCTCGGAAGAAAGGCCTGGTGATCTACTTCTGAAACCCATTGTTGTTGAGTCTATTTGGACTCACAGTGACCCTACAGGACAGAGTAGAACTGCCCCATAGGGTTTCCAAGGTGTAGCTGCTGGATTTGACCTGCCGACCTTTTGGTTAGCAGCCGTAGCTCTTAACTACTGCACCATCAGGGCTCCCCTACTTCTGAAAGATCACAGCTACTGAAGACCCTATAGAGTGCAGTTCTACTCTGACACACATGGGGTCTGCCGGGAGTCAGAATTGACACCACAGCAACTGGTTTGGTATGTCTATCTTGGTGCCCCCTTGTAGCAGAGAGTGGCTAAATCCTGACTCATCTGTCTTTTCAGCCTGTGTGCACAGGAAGACTACATTTCCCAGGCTCCTGTGTAGTAGGTTGCAACCATGTGACTGAGTTCTAGCCAATAGAAAGTGGGCAGGGTGATGTGTGCCATTCCACTCCTGGCCATAAAACTCCCTGTGTGAGTCCTTATTCTTTCTCTTCTGAAGCAAGGTTGGATTATACAAAATGGGGGCAGCCTGGATCCCTGAGTCACCACTTGGTAAACCACTCAGCTCATAATGGAATTTTCATGAGACAGACATAAACCTTTGTTGAACCAGGGAGATGTGGGGGTTATTTGTTACTACAGCATAGCCTATCCTATCCTGACTTACACAGCCTTCAAGTTGCAACCAATTTCATAAACTCTCAAAAAGCAGACATCCCCCTAGGTACCATGGCTTTGGGGTAGGTAGACCACCGAATGGAGCAGGTGTGATAGCAGGGCTTGATTTGGGGGAGATAGCGTCAGGAGGAGTAGGAAGGTAGAGAAGGAAGGGATAGACAATAAATCCAGAACTCACAGCAAATTTTGGGATGGCAGGCTGCAAGAGAAAAGAGCTGAGGTGAGTTAGGTTGAGGCAACAATTTGGTAATTTAATTAGGAAGGGACTGGGAGAAGGAGAGTGAGAGGGTGAGTCTGGGAAAGGAGAGAAGAGAATACTGGGGAGAGATGATGTAGGCTGAGTCACAGGGGAGCTGAGGCAGGAGTCTGGGAGGAAAAATGGGAGGAGGGGATCGAGGGACCCATGGGGAAAGAAGCTCAGTGGAGAGATGGGGCTGCACCTTTTAATTCATATTCTTTCAAAACTTTCTTGAGTTCCAGGAGCACATTCTGCCTAAAAGTCACCAGCTGTTCCATCAGTGGCTCATCTGAGGAGAGAAAGAGACCCTTCTGGAGAAGGAGGCAGCCAGCAAGCATGTGCCACCTGCAGTTTCCAAGAGAAGGGACTAGGAAACTCCTCTTCACTTACCAGGTATCTTAGTCTCCTAATGCTGCCATAACAAAATACTATGAGTGGCTTTCAAGAACAGAAACTTATTTTTTCATAGTTCAGGAGGCTAGAAGTCCAGATTCAGGGCTTTGGCTCTAGGGGAAGGATCCTGTTTGTATCTTTCAGCTTATAGTAGCTGCGGGCAGTCCTTGGTGTTCCTGTGCTTGTGGATGCCTCTGCTTCCATCATCATATGGAGTTCTCCCCCTGTGGGTGCCTGTCTCCCTGTCTATTTTCACTTTTTATAAAACACCACTCAGAAAGGGTTAGATTTAGGACCCACCTGACTCGGGTATGACCTCTTTAACATAACCACAAAACATTATTTCCACAAAGGATCACATTCACAGGTAGAGGGATTAGGATTTCAGCATACATTTTAGTGGGGACACAATTCAATCCATAACACTAGGCGTGACCAAGACCAGGTATTACTCATGGTCCACTGGGAAAATCCATGGCCTGGGAGATCTAGTTTCTGATCCACTGTGGGGCCTCTGGCTACTCAGCCATCCTCCCTTGGCCTCAGTTTCTGAATCTGGTAAATGGGAGGAGGGTGAGCTTGATAAACTCTTCTTTTCTTTTCCCTTCCCTTCCATTCATTTTTCTTCCCTTCCTTTCTCTTCATTTCTCTTCTCTTTTCTTCCTTTACTTTCTCTTCTCATTTTTATTCTCTTCTCTTCCCTTCCCTTCCTTTCCCCTCTCTTCTCTATCTACACCCACTCCTTCATTATTTCAATCCATCCTCATGGCTATATTTCCAAGTACTAAGATTTTGGGCTGGGGGAACCACCAAATGGAGTAGGGCTTGATTTGGGGGAGATAGGGCAAAGAGGTGTAGGAGCCACTGACTTAGGGACCCTATTAAAACCTAAGTCAGCTCACCTTACTCTTCTGCTCAGAACCCTCCCATGTAACCTAGAATAAAAGCCCAAAGTCCTTACAGTGACCTATAAGACTCTGTACTACCTACCCATCCCTTTGCCCTACCTCCAGGACATCATCCCCCACCCCTCTCCCTCTCAAGCACTCCACTCCAGCCTATCTAGCCTTCTTGCTGCTCTGTGAATATGCCAAACATAGTCCCATCTCAGGGTCATTGCACTGTTGTTTGTTCTGCTGCAATCTTCTACCCCTAGATACCCACATGGCTCCTTTCCTCTCTCCTTTGGGTCTTTGTTCACATGCTACCTTTCCAGAAACACCTTTCTTGACTTCCCTGTTTTAAACTGCAACAACCTCCGTTCCCTACTCTCAACACTCCCGATCGCCTGGTCCCTGCTTCCTTGTTTTTTCCATAGTACTTCTCTCCATTTCCCATATTATATTGGTGCAGTAAAGGGGAGCCTTGCTGGTGCAACGTTTAAGCACTCAGCTGCTAACTGAAAGGCTGGCGGTTTGAACCCTCCTGGTGGCTCCGTGGGAGAAAGACCTGGTGATCAGCCTAGGAAACCCTATGGGGCAGTTCTACTCTGTTATATAGGTCACTATGAGTAGGAAGCGATCCATATTTGTGCCCATTCCAAAGAAAGCTGATCCAACAGAATGCAGAAATTATTGAACAATATCATTAATATCACACCCAAGTAAAATTTTGCTGAAGATCATTCAAAAATGGTTGTAGCAGTACATTGACAGGGAACTGGCAGAAATTCAAGCCCGATTCAGAAGAAGACATGGAACAAGGGATGTTACTGCTGATGTCAGATGGATCTTGATTGAAAGCAGACAATACCAGAAAGATGTTTACCTGTGTTTTATTGACTATGCAAAGGCATTTGACTGTGTGGATCATAACAAATTATGAATAACATTGCGAAGAATGGGAATTCCAGAACACTTAACTGTGCTAATGAAGAACCTGTACATAGACCAAGAGGCAGTCTTTCAAACAGAACAAGGGGATACTTCGTGGTTTAAAATCATAAAGGTGTGCATCAGGGTTGTATCCTTTCACCATGCTTATTTAATAAGTATGCTGAAGCCAGACTATATGGCAAAGAACAGGGCATCAGGATTGGAGGAAGACTCATTAACAACCTTGAATATGTAAATGATACAACCTTGCTTGCTGAAAGTAAAGAGGACTTGAAGCACTTACTAACGATGATCAAAGAATACAGCCTTCAATATGGATTCCACCTCATAAAAAAGAAAACAAAAATCCTCACAACTGGACCAATAAGCAACACCATGATAAACGCATAAAATACTGAAGTTGTTAAGGATTTCGTTTTACTTGGATCCACAATCAACGCCCGTGGAAGCAGCAGTTAAGAAATCAAACAATGCATTGCATTGGGCAACTCTGCTGCAAAAGACCTCTTTAAAGTGTTAAAAAGCAAAGATGTCACTTTGAGAACTAAAGTGAACCTCACCCAAGCCCTGGTATTTTCAATCACCTCATATGCATGTGAAAGCTGAATAATGAATAAGGAAGAGCAAAGAAGAATTGATGCCTTTGAATTATGGTGTTGGCGAAGAACATTGAATATACCATGAACTGCCAGAAGAACAAACAAATCTGCCTTGGAAGAAGTACAGCCAGAATGTTCCTTAGAAGCGAGTATGGTGAGACTCCATCTCAGGTACTTTGGACACGTTATCAGGAGGGACAAGTCCCTGGAGAAGGACATCTTGCTTGGTAAAGTCGAGGGTCAGCGAAAAAAGAGGCAGATCCTCAATGAGATGGATTGACACAGTGGTTCCAACAATAGGCTCAAACATAGCAAGGACTGTGAGGATGGTGCAGGACCAAGCAGTGTTTCATTCTGTTGTATACTGGTTTGCTCTGAGTTGGAATTGACTCCACAGCGCCTAACAACAACCACAACATGAGTTGGGATCAACTCGATGGCACTCAACAACAACATTGTGTAGTAAAGGGTTAACTCAGCAGGCCTGAGTTGTCCACACCCTGCACATTCCAAAAAAAGGTCTGGCCCTTGTCTGACTCCTGGGAGATAACCTCTAAGCCCTTGGAATCTCCTACCTGTTAAGAATGCCTTTGTTTACCTGGGGGCCTTGGGCCAATACAGGTAGTCTATGTTGTTGTTAGGTGCCCTCGAATTGATTTTTGACTCATAGTGACCCTACGTGATAGAGTAGAACTGTCCCATAGGGTTTTCTAGGCTGTAATCTTATTTATTTTTTATTGTGCTTTAAGTAAAAGTTTACAATTCAAGTTACTTTCTCAAACAAAAATTTGTACACACATTGTTATGTGACCCGAGTTGCTCTCCCTATACTGTGACAGCACACTCCTCCTTTCTGCCCCTGATATCCTGTGTCCATTCAACCAGCTCCTGACCTTCTCTGCCTTCTCATCTCACCTCCGGACAGGAGCTGCCCATTTAGTCTCATCTATCTACTTAAGCTAAGAAGCACACTCTTCATGAGTATCATTTTATGTCCCATAGTTCAGTCTAATCTTTGTCTGAAGCGTTGTCTAGGCTGTAATCCTTACAGGAGCAGACCGCCAGGTCTTTTCCTGCAGAGCCGCTGGTGGGTTTGAAATGCCAACCCTTCGGTTAACAGCCAAGGGCTTCATCATTGTGCCACCAGGGCTCCTTTGTCTATGCTAACAATGTGATTTATGGTGGGGGCTGTTGTTACACAGTATCAGCTTGACATCCGGATGGGCTAGAGACTAAGGTCAGCCACACAGGTGGTCAGGTATGTCTACATGACTGACCCCCAATAGAAACCCTAGCTACCAAGGCTTGGGTGAGCTTCCCTGGCTGGCAATACTCCATGTGTGTTGTCACACATTGTCTTAGTTATCTAGTGCTGCTATAACAGAAATATCACAAGTGGATGGCTTTAACAAAGAGAATTTTATTCTTCACAGTTTAGGAGGCTATAAGTCCGAATTCAGGGCTCCAGCGGAAGGCTTTCTCTCTCTGTCGGCTCTGGGGGAAGGTCCTTGTCATTAATCTTCACCTTATCTAGTAGCTTCTCAGTGCCGGGACCCCAGGTCCAAAGGGGGCACTCTGCTCCCAGCTCTGCTTTCTTGGTGGTAGGAGGTTCCCTTATCTCTCTACTGGCTTCTCTCTTTTATAGCTCAAAAGAGATTGACTCAAGACACAACCTAATCTTGCAGATTAAGTTCTGTCTCATTAACGTAACTGCCTCTAATCCTGCCTCATTAACATCATAGAGGTAGGATTTACAACACACAGAAAAATCACATCAGATGACAAAATGGTGGACAATCACACAATACTGGGAATCACGGCATAGCCAAGTTGATATAAATTTTTGGGGGACACAATTCAATCCATAACACACATGTTGCTGGAAGAATTAAGCATTGTCCTTATGATTCCATTGGGAGAGGACAACTGGAAGCTCGCTCTTGGTCTCTCCTTTTCTATATGCCTTTTTCCATTGCTGATTTTTATCTCTTCACTGTGATGAATCGTAACTGAGTATAACAGCTTTGCTGTGTTCTGAGTCCTTCTAGTGAATCACTGAACCTAAGGGTGGTCTTGGGGACCCTGAACACACATATATTTTATGGCTTTGTTTCCTGTCTAACTCTCCCTCTAGCAGATAAACTCCACAATGGTAGTGATTCTAGTTTGCTTTATTCACTGGAGTATCTCCAGCTACTACAATAGTGGCAGGCATAGAGTGCCTAGCATATAGTAGGTGCTCAATAGATATTTGTAGAATGAATGAATTCAATGACTTTTTAAGCACCATGTCAGCTAAACGCCTATAACCACATAAGTGTGTCTTAGTTATCTAGTGCTGCTGTAACAGTAACACCACAGTGGTGGCTTTAACAAACAGAAATTTATTTTCTCACAGTTTGTTGCTGTTGTGTGCCGTCGAGTTGATTCAGACTCATAGCAGCTAGAAGTCCCAACTCAGGGCACTGGCTCTAGGGAAAGGCTTTCTCTCTCTGTTGGCTCTAGAGGAAGGTGCTTGTTATGGATTGAATTGTGTCCCCCCAAAATATGTGTTGTAAATCCTAACCTCCATGCCTGTGGTTATAATCTCACTTGAGAACGGGTTGTCTTTGTTATGTTAATGAGGCAGGATTAGCATAGGGTGTGTCTTGAGTCAATCTCTTCAAGAAACAGAGATGGGGGGTGGGGCGGGAGGGGGTGGCAGAGAGATGCCAAGCCACATGAAGATCGCCTAGGAGCAGAAGCTCAGAAGAGACAAGGACCTTCCCCCGAGAGACAACAGAGAGAGAAAGTCTTCTACTAAAGCCAATGCCCTGAATTTGGACTTCTAGCCTCCTGAACTGTAAGAAAGTAAATTTCTGTATGTTGAAGCTACCCACTTGTGGTATTTCTGTTACAGCAGCTCTGGATAACTAAGACAGTCCCTGTCTCTTTTCAGCTTCGGTTCCTAGGTTCCTTGGTGATCATGTGGCCTGTATCTTCCTCTACCCCTTCGTTTGTGCTTGCTTGCTTGATTTGCTCTTTTATATCTCAAAAGAGATTGACTTAAGACACTACACCAATACTGCCTCATTAACATAACAAAGGCAACCCACTCCCAAACGGGCTTATAAACTACAAGTATGGAGGCCTGGTGGCTCAGTGGTTAAGAACTACAGTTACTAACCAAAAGGTTGGCAGTTTGAATCCACCAGCCGCTCCTGGGAAACCCTATGGGGCAGTTCTACTCTGTCCCATAGGGTCGCTATGAGTTGGAATCAATGGCAAAGGGTTTGGTTTGGTGTTTGGTTTATAGGGGCTAGGGTTTACAACACACTTTTGGGGAGGACACAGTTCAATCCATAACAAAGTGCTATTTGTAGCACTGCAGGTCACGCTGTGTGAGGTGGTGGTTAGGAATACAATGTCTGAGCCGAATCTCCCAGGTTCAAATCTTCAGCTCTGTTACTTCCTAGCTGTGTGACCTTGGGCATGTCACCTAGCCTCTCTGCACCTCAGTTTACCCCTCTGTAAAATGCAAATCATAATAGATCCCATCTGGAGGAATTTTCATATGAGAAGCACTGAGAACTGTGCTGGGCACACAGAAAGGCTATACACTTGTTTGCTTTTATTTTTATATCAAGGGGGTGGAGTCACTAGCCAGAGGGAAGGGAAGAAGGGGGAGGGGGCGGGAAAGGGCTTTCCTTCTTAGCTCCTACCTCTCAGAGAGTCATCCATGAAGGTCTCTGTTTGATTCTTGACAAAGGAGGCCACAGAGTCCAGTTTGGCTGTCCCTGGGGGCGACAGGGGAGGAGGGTTCCAATAGGTCCCCCAGAGAGCAAAGTGACCGCTTCCCCCGTTTTCCTCTAGACCTGACCCAGCCCAGGAGGCAGTGGTTCCCAAAGCATCTGTCTCTCACGTCAGCCTCAGGCAGCCCCTCACTTCTCTCCTCCCCAGCACGCACCCACTTTCCCCACAAACGCGTTCACAGCGTAGTCACGGAAGAAAGGCCCCTCCATGCCCAGTAGGAGGGCCTGAGCACGGGCCTGCAGCTGCTCGTGGTGGAAGCGCCCGGGAACCAGGGTGAAGCGCAGGTGACTCAGGGCCTCCTGCACCGAGGGGATGCATTGCAAGCAGCTCCGGCCTCCACGGGCGCTCAGGCCCAACAACAGCAGAAGGGCCAAGGCTAGAGACATGGCAGGGCCTTCGTGACGTCACAGAGGGAAGGGCTGGGCCACGCCTCAGGAGGGGCGTGGCCAAGGGAGCCCAGGGAGGATCGCTAAGTGTTTGCTGAACACCTGCTATGTGCCAAGCCCTGTTGGAGACACCAGGGATAGGGCTGAGAAAAACAGAAAGGTTCCCTGCCCTCAAGGAGTTTACATTCATTCATTTGATACTTACTATGTGCAGCACCTACTCTGTGCCAGGTGACGTTCTAGGTGCTAGGCCTGTTGTTGGCTGAGGTGGAGTCAATTCCGACTCATGGCCACCCCATGTGTTACAGAGTAGGACTTCTTCACAGGGTTTTCTTGGCTGTAATCTTTTTTTAAGTTTTCTTATTGTGCTTTAGGTGAAAGTTTACAGTGCAAATTAGCTTCTCATTCAAAAATTTATACACTGTTTTTTTGACATTGTTTGCAATTCCTGCAAAGTGTCAGGACTCTCCCCCTTTGCCTTATCACCCCAGGTTCCCGTGTCCATTCGTCCACTTTGCCTGTCCCTTCCTGCCTTCTCATCTTTGTTTTTGCGCAGGTATATATGAGACCATTTGGTCTCATATAATTGATTGAAATAAGAAGCACGTGTTACTCTTTGTTTTATAGGCCTGTCTAATTTTTGGCTGAAAGGTGGATTTTGGGAGTCTGAGTTAGCAGTGTGTCCAGGGGCCATAGTCTTGGGGGTTTCTCCAATCTCTGCCAGACTAGTAAGTCTGAGCTTTTTTGTGTGAATTTGAATTTTGTTCTACATTTTTCTCCTGCTTTGTCCAGGCCCCTCAGTTGTGATCCCTGTTAGAGCGCTTGGTGGTGGTAGCCAGGCACCATCTGTTCTTCTGGGCTCAGGCTGGTGGAGACTGGTTCATGTGGTCCATTAGTCCTTTGGACTAATATTTTCCTTGTGTCTTTGGTTTTCTTCATTCTCCTTTGCTTGGGACAGGATGGGACCAATGGATGTATCTTAGATGGCTGTTCACAAGCTTTTAAGACCCCAGATGCTACTCACCAAAGTAGGATGTAGGACATTTTCTTTATGAACTATGTTATGCCAGTTGACCTAGAGTTCCCCCTAAGACCATGGTCCCCAGCCCTCAGCCCCAGGAACTCAGTCCATCAAGGTGTTTGTATGTGTCTAAGAAGCTTCTACGACTTTACCTTGGTGAAGTTGTGCTGACTTCCTCTATACTGGGTATTGTCTTTACCTTCACCAAAGTTAACACTTGCCTACTGTCTAGTTAGTGATTTCCCCTCCCCACCCCTCCCTTCCCTCATAACCATCTGTCATGGATGAATACGTGTCGACTTGGTCAGGCCACGATTCCCAGTATTGTGTGATTGTCTGTCATTTTGTCATCTGATAAGATTTTCCTATGTGTTGTAAATCCTGTCACTATGATGTTAATGAGACGGATTAGTGGCAGTTATGTTGATGAGATCTACAAGGTTAGATTGTGTCTTAAAATCATCTCTTTTGAGATATAAAAGAGAGAAATGAGCAGAGAGACAGGGGGACCTCATACCATCAAGAAAGTAGTGCCGGGAGAAGAACTCGTCCTTTGGACCCAGGGTTACTGGGCAGAGACGCTCCTAGTCCAGGGGAAGATTGATGAGAAGGAGCTTCCTGCAGAGCTGACAGAGAGAAAACCTCCCCCTGGAGCTGACGCCCTGAATTTGGACTTCTAGCCTACCAGACTGTGAGAGAAGAAACCTCTGTTTGTTGAAGCCATCCACTTGTGGTACTTCTGTTATAGCAGTACTAGATCACCGAGACACCATCAAAGATTGTTTTTTTCTCTGTGGGAACTTTTTATTGGATTTGCATAATAGTGGTCTTGTACAATTTTTGTCCTTTTGTGATTGACTTATTTTACTCAGCATAATGTCCTCCAGATTTATCCATACTGTGAGATGTTTCATGAATTCATCATTGTTCTTTAACCTTGAGAAGTATTCCATTGTGTGTATGTACCATAGTAGTTTATCCGTTCATCTGTTGATGGGCACTTAGGTTGTTTCCATCTTTTTGCTATTGTGAGTAATGCTGCAATGAACATGGATGTGTTGGCTATAATCTTAACAGAAGCATATTGCCAGGCCTTTCTTTCATGGTACTGCTGGATGGATTCGAACTGCCAGCCTTTAGGTTAACAGTCAAGCACAAACCATTTGCGCCCCTGTCTTAGTTACCTAGTGCTGCTATAAGAGAAATGCCACAAGCGGGTGGCTTAACAAACAGAAATTTATTTTCTCACAGTTTAGAAGGCTAGATGTCTGAATTCAGAGCATGGGCTCTAAGAGAAGTCTTTCTCTCTCTGTTGGCTATGGAGGAAGGTCCTTGTCTCTTTTAAGCTTCTGTTCCTTGGTCCCTTGCTGATCTTCATGTGGCCTGGCATCTATCTTCCCCTATCTCTCCCGCCTTCTGTGTACCTATCAGCTTGTTTTATATCTCAAAGGTGATTGGCTTACGCCACACGGTATGCTGATATGGCCTTATTAACATAACTTTTAAAAAACTCTATTCCTAAATGGGATTACATCCACAAGTATAGGGGTTAGGATTCCAACATATACTTTTGGGGAACACAATTCAGTTCACAACAGCCACCTAGGGTCACTGTGCCAGGGTTAGAGGCTGAGGAAAAAACATGAGGTTCCTGTTCTTTTGGCATTTAGATTTATTAATTCAACAAATATTTATTGAGCACCTACTATGTGCCAGCCGATTAAGATAGATGGAATAGGACGGGCACAGTCCCTGTTGATGGGATTCAGTCTAGAGAAGGTGGGAGGGAGTAGGGGTGGGGAAGAAATGTACAAACTGGTAAACAGATTAGTAAATAAAATAATGGCAAACTGCATTAATTGCTGGGAGGCAGATACCAGAAACCCAGTACCACTGAGTTGATTCTGACTCAGAAACCCTATTGGACAGAGCAGAACTGCCTCATAAGGTTTCCCAGTCTGTAATCTTTCTCCCATGGAGTAGTTGGTGGATTCAAACTGCTGACCTTTCAGTTAGCAGCTAAGAGCTTAACCACTGTGCCACCAGGGCTCCTTGGGAGGGAAATAAGCAAGCAATGTGATATGGCAAGAGAGTTACTGGCATGCTAGGAGTCCTGGGTGGAGCGAACGGTTAGCACATTGGCTACTAACTGAAAGGTTGGAGGTTTGAATCCACCCAGAGGTGCCTCAGAAGAAAGACCTGGCAGTCTACTTCAGAGAGATCACAGCCATTTAAAACCTTATGGAGCGCAGTTCTACTCTGGCACACGTGGGGTTGGCTATAAGTAGGAATCAACTCTACAGTAACCAAACCGAAACCAAACCTGTTACCCTCCAGTTGATTCCAGCTCATGGCAACCCCATGTGTTACAGAGTAGAACTAATCTAGCGGGTTTTCTTGGCTGTAATCTTTACAGGGAGCCCTGGTGGTGCAGTGATTAAGTGCTCAGGCTGCTAACCAAAAGGTCGGCAGTTCAAATCCACCAACCCCTACTTGGAAACCCTGTGGGGCAGTTCTACTGTGTCCTTTAGGGTCGCTATGAGTCAGAATCTACTCGACTGCAACAAGTTTCGGTTTTTAAAATCTTTACAGAAGTAGGTCGCCAGGCCTTTCTCCTGCAGTACCACCGAGTGGGTTCCAACCATCAACTTTTAGGTTAGTAAACCAAAATCAAACCAAACCCACTATGACTCCGACTCATAGTGACCCCATAGGGGTTCTTAAGCTGTAAATCTCTACAGAAGCAGACTGCCACATCTTTCTCCCGTAGAGCCGCTGATGGTTTTAAACCACCGACCTTTTGGTTAGCAGTCGATCACTTTAAACACTGCGCCACCAGGGCTCCTTCGAATTAAAATATATATCTCATAGTGACCCTACAGGACAGGGGCTGCCCCATAGGTTTTCCAGGGAGCAGCTGATGGATTCAAACTACTGGCCTTTTGGTTAGTAGCCAAGTTCTAAACCACTACGCCCATAAGGAGCCACTTAGATTAGTAGTCAAGCGCAAACTGTGCCACCCAACTGGAGGAAGAAATCTGTCAGGGTGTAATGGGGCCATTAGACCACAAGGTGGTGCTCACACCCGAGTGAAATTCTCTCACCCACCTGAGAGTGTTTTCTGCCTTGGCTTCTAGCTGCCAATGCTCATTTCCCAGGATTCGCCAGTTATAATTCTAGCTAATGTGGTGAAAGCTATAATTTGAGATATTAAGCTGCATGTCCTTTTCCTCTTCCTCCATTCCCCATTCGGCAGCGAGTCAAGGGGCTGATATTTCTCCTAAGAAGGAATTCTCAGAGCGGATGGAAAACAAAGACTACGCATTCCTCAGCTTCTAAGCCCCAAAGCCTCGGGTTCGGGTGGGAGGCGGGAAGAATTAGGAAGCAGAACCAGTTTTCTTTCTCTGATGCAGTCTGTCCAAGAGCAGTTTGGCAAAACTGAGTTAAATTAAGTATCCACAGACTTCACGACCCAGCCCTTGCCCTCTCCTGGTACAGAAGGTGAAGAAATTCTCACATTAGCCCATCAAGGATGAAGATGTTCATCACAGTGTTGTTTACGGTGGTGGGAAGTCACAGGCAACCTGGGTGTCCATCAGTGGGAAGGTGGGGGTGCTTGAGAGTACCCACAAGGCCCTGCTTGAGTGCCGTCGAGTTGATTCTGACTCATAGTGACCCTGAGTAACAGAGTAGAACTGCCCCATAGGGTTTCGGAGGCTGTAGTCTTTTCTTAAAATGCCCTTCTTTGTCTTTTATGGTGGATTTCTTTTTAAAGTCTATTTTATCTGAGATTAGTATTGCCACTGCTGCTTTTTTTTTGGTAGCTATTTGCTTGATATATTTTTTCCATCCTTTGATTTTTAATAAATTTACATCTTTGTTTCTAAGGTATGTCCTTGTAGACAGCATATTGATAGGTTCTGTTTTTTATCCATTCTGTCACTCCTAGGCTGTGATCTTTACAGGAGCAGATCGCAGAGTCTTTCTCCCACGGAGCCACTGGTGGGTGCAAACTACCGACTCCGCTAGCAGCGGAGTGCTTAACCATTGCGCCACCAGGGCTCCTTAAGGCATTTAAGCAACGCTAATAGCCCAGTTTGATGTTGGCGTGAGACAGAGAAAAGAATGCCAGGGAGATGGTTTGAGGGATTTGGCCTGGAGCCCAGTGGGGGAGAGGGAATTAGAGGAGGCAGCTCTAGGGCCAGGGCAGAAAGCATTTTCCTAACGTTCCACTGCCCATGCCCAGCCCCCTTCTCAGTCCACAGTGGCCTGTTCTCACACCTGCTGGTGGGAGGGAAGATTGACATGATCATTTTGGAAAACTATTTGGCAGGATCTGTTGAAGCTGGCCACCACTCGTCCGTCAGTTTGTCCTACTGTGGTGGCTTGAGTGTTGCCGTGATGCTGGAAGCTACGCCACCAGTTTTCAAATACCAGCAGGGTCACCCATGGTGGACAGGTTTTAGTGGAGCTTCCAGACTAAGACAGACTAGGAAGAAGGACCTGGCAATCTACTTCTAGAAAAATTGGCCGGTAAAGTAAAGGATCAGCGAAAAAGAGGAAGACCTTCAATGAGATGCATTGACACAGTGGCTGCAACAATGGGCTCAAACATACCAATGCTTGTGAAGATGGCACAGGACCGAGCAGTGTTACATTCTGTTGTATATAGGGTCGCTCTGAGTTGAAACTGACTCGAAGGTACCTAACAGTAACAACAGTATTAAAGCTGGGGAGTGCCTGGGTGGTGCAAAGGGTTAACAAGCTAGGATGCTAAGGGGAAGATTACCGATTCCAGTCCACCCAGAGGCACCTCAGAAGAAAGACCTGGAAACCTACCACTGAAAACCCTATGGGGCGCATTCTACTCTGACGCACATGTGGTCACCATGAGTCAGAGTCAACTCAATGGCAACTGCTACTAAAGCTGGATGAAGCATTGGTGGTTCAGTGGTAGAATTCTTGCCTCCCATGCAGAAGACCCAGGTTCAATTCCCAGCCAGTGCACCTTATGCACAGCCACCACCCATCTTTCAGCGGAGGCTTGGGTGTTACTGTGGTGCTAAACAGGTTTCAGCGGAGCTTCCAGACAAAGAAAGACAAGGAAGAAAGTCCTGGTGATCTGCTTCTGAAAAATCAGCCAATGAAAACCCTATGGATCACAGTGAAGCATTGTCCCATCCATGACCCTGGCACACAGTTTCTCCTATTTTTTTTTTATTTTTGTTTTTTATTGTACTTTAGGTGAAAGTTTATGGAACAAATAGTTTCTCATTAAACAGTCAGTACACATACAGTTTTATGACATTGGTTAACAACCCCATGACATGTCATCCCTCTCCCTTCTTGACCTTTTTTTTTTTTTTTTTTGGTGAAAATATACATAGCCAAAGATACACCATTTCAAAAATTTCTGCATGCACAATTCAGCGACATCGATGACGTTCTTCCAGTTGTGCTGCTATTCTCACTTTAGATGAAGGTTTACAGAATAAAACATGTTGCCCTATGACAATGGTTAAGAATCCCACTACATGTCAACACTGTCCTTACTCAACTTTGGGTTCCCTATCGCCAGCTTTCCTGCCCCCTTCTGCCTTCTAGTCCTTGTCCCTGGACTGCTGTGCGTCATTAGTCCCATTTTGTTTTATGGGGCTGTCCAATCCCTGGCTGAACGGTGAACCTCAGAAGTGACTTCACCACTGAGCTAAAAGGGTGTCTGGGGGCCATACTCTCGGAGTTCCTCTTATTATTAACAGCTTCCATTCTGTGATACATTTGTTACAATTGATGAGCCAATATCAATAGATTATTATTAACTAAAGTCCATAGTTTACATTGGGGTCCATTCTGTGTTGTGCAGAGGAGGGTCTCATTTTGTATTCGTCAGTTATCCGCACATTGTGTTTTATATTCTTTTCTGGATGTTTGTGTTCTATTTCACAATATACCAAAACCAAACCAGTTGCTATTGAGTCAATTCCGACTTGTGGTGACCCCATGTGTGTCAGAGTAGAACACTCTCCATAGAGTTTTCAGTGGCTGAGTTTTCAGAAGCAGATCACCAGGACTTTCTTCTGAGGCGCCTCTGGGTGGACTCGAACCTCTGATCTTTGGATTAGCAGCGAGCGTATTAACTGTTTGCACCACTCAGAGATTCCTATCACAATACAAAAACTTTAAAAATAAAATAATGTACTCTGCTCATTTGTTGAGTAAATATCACACACACACACACACACACACACACACGCACACGCACACGCGCACACACACGCACACCTATACACCCACCTTGGTCTGGGACTGGGTGTTGCCTGAAGCAGAGGCGGGGCCAATGACCTGTCTGGTGGGGCACATTTTCAGTGACTCTCACACCCACAGGGTGGGGACACCATCATACCCAGACACTGACACACCCACCTGTCAGCTTCCTCCAAGACTTGTCATTTGCCCTGGGGGTGGCCATGCCAATTGCTGCTCAGATACCCAGCTCCTCTGTCCCCCTTTTTCTGGGTCTCTGTTCCCCTCCTTCTGGGACTTCTAGCCTCCATAACTGTGAGAGAATAAATTTCTGTGTTTTAAGCCACCTAGTCTGTGGTCCCCTGGTGGCACAGTGGTTAAGAGGTCAGCTGCTAACCAAAAGATCTATAGCTCGAATCCACCAGCCACTCCTTGGAAACCCTATAGGGCAGTTCTACTCTGTCCTATAGGGTCACTATGAGTCGGAATCGACTCGATGGCAATGGGTTTTTTTTTTTTTTTTTTTTTTTTTTTTGTGATTTTTCCTTACGGCAGCCACAGGAAACAAATACAGTGTGTGGCCTTGTGTCTCCAATGCCAGGCTGGGTTCTGTCCCTGGGGCACTGGGGAGCCACGGGAGGGATGTGGGCAGGGGAGGAGTGGGGTCAGCTCTGAAGGAGGAACTGGACTGGAGGCCAAGAGGCCAGAAAGGAGGCTGGGGCAAGAGTCTAAGGGAGAGGAAAGGGACTGAGTCACCACCAAACAGAAAGGTTTTAAAATAAAAACTTCGTTGTCTTTGTAAAAATACCATGTGCTCATTATAAAATAATTCAAGCGAGATACAGAAAAGGACAAAGATGAAGGCGAAAAAAATTACCCTAGAGCCACTACCTGGAAGTACTCATGGTTAGTATGTATTGCTATTCTAGCTGCTGTTGGATCGCCTCCAATTCATGGCAACCCCATGCGCAGCAGGACAGAACATTGCCTGGGTCTTCACCGTCTTCACGATCATTGACATGCTCGAGTCCATTGTTGTGGTCACGGTGTATTCTGAGTGCCTTCCAACCTAGGGGCCTCATCTCCCAGCACTGTAATGGACAGACAATGTTCTGTGGTGATCCATAGGGTTTTCATTGGCTAATTTTCGGAAGTGCGTCGCCAGGACTTTCCTCCTAGCCGGTCTTAGTCTGGAAGCTCTGCTGAAACCTGCTCACCTGGGGGACCCTGCTGGTATTTGAAATACCATGGCATAGCCTCCAGCCTCACAGCAACATGCAAGCCACCATAGTACAACAAACTGACAGATGGGTGGTGGATAGCCTATATAGTAAGCATTCAATAAATGTTAGCTTTTAGTATTAAGGGCTGGGGTCAGCGAGCTTTTGCTGTAAAGGGCAGACAGAAAATATTTTCAGCTTTGCAGGCCATATGGTTTCTGTAGCAACTACTCAACTCCGCCACCTTCGCAGTGTGAAAGCAGCCACAGACAGACAGTACGTAAATGAATGGGCTTGGCTGTATTTCAATAAAACTTTATTTACAAAAATAGGCAGCTGGCCTGCTGGCCACAGTTTGCCAACCCCTGTATTAAAGTTTCAAAGGAAGTAATTCTTCGGTGAGTGGCGTCTGGGGTCTTAAAAGCTTGCAAGTGGCCATCTAAGATGCATCAATTGGTCCCAACCACTTGGAGTAAAGGAGAACGAAGAACACCAAAGACACAAGGAAAGTACTGGCCGAAGAGACAGAAAGGGCCACATAAACCAGAGACTTCATCAGCCTGCGACCAGAAGAACTAGATGGTGCCCGGCTACCACCAATGACCACCCTGACAGGGAACACAACAGAGGGTCTCTGATGGAGCAGTAGAACAATGGGATGCAGAACTCAAATTCTAGTAAGAAAACCAGACTTAATGGTCTGACTGAGACTGGAGGTGCCCCAGAGAGCATGGCCCCTGGACTCTTTATCACCCCAGAACTAAAACAATTTCCGAGGCCAACTCTTCAGACAGGGATTGGACAGGACTGTGGGACATAAAGTGATACTCGTGAAGAATATGCCTCTTAGTCAAGTAGGTACAAGAGACCAAAGGGGCAGCTTCTGTCCAGAGGTGAGATGGGAAGGCAGAGAGTTAGGAGCTGGTTGAATGTTTATGGGGAATCAGGGGCAGAGGGGAGGAGTGTGCTGTCGCAGAATGAGGTGAGCAGTTGGGGTCTCATAACTAGGTATGTAAAAAAATTTTTTTGTATGGGAGACTAACTTGAAATGTAAACTTCATTTAATTACAACAATAAAAAAATAAATAAAAGGAGGCAATTATTTCTTTTTACAGGCTTTGTATGTCTAAAAATATCATGGAAGTATTTGCAAGGAATAGCAGTTACCTGTGGAGATGGGTTCTAGATGTCTGGGGTGGAGGGAAACTTTTTATTCCATATCCCTTTGTATTGTTTTTTTAAAAAAAATCTTATACTATAGGCATTTATTACATTTTGGGCCAAAAATTAGAACTTGTTTTATGATACCAACTTGCATTTAAAAAAAAAAGTATTAAAGATTCTAAGGCATCATGCGATTATGAAAAGCTAATTATTATCTGTGTCTCTAAGATAGGGGGTCATAATCTCAACCGAAAAAAAAAAAGAAGTTACAAAATGCACATTAAATATTTGACATAATGAGTGTTTAAATGTGGTGTTTGGTTGTAGAGTTCAGCTGTTAAAAGTTACATTCGAATGTTCTCCAGGAGAAAGTCCCTCTCAGGGAATGGTGCTGGGTTTAGTAATAGGTTGTAACTTTATTTATTTATATTTTTTATTATGCTTTAGGTGAAAGTTCACAGAGCAAATTAGTTTCTCATTAAATAATTAATGCGCAAATTGTTTTGTGACATTGGTTGCCAACCCCGTGATGTGTCAACACTCTCCCCTTCGCCACCCTGGGTTCCTGTTTCTGGTCGTCCGGTTTTCCTGTCCCTTCCTGCCTTCTCATCTGTGCTTTTGGGCTGGTTTACCCTATGACCCAGCAATCTCACTCCTAGGAATTTACCCAAGAGAAGTGAAAACTTACGTTCACAGAAAGATTTGTACTACAATGTTTACGTCAGCTTTACTCAAACAGCCATAACTGGAAGCAACCCAAATATTCATTAGTAAGTGACTAGTATCGTTGTTGTGTGCCATCGAGCCATTCCGACTCATAGTGACCCTATAGGACAGAGTAGAACTTCCCCATAGGGTTTCCAAGGCTGTAATCTTTTTTTTTTTTTCATTTTATTTTATTTTTTTTTAATATTTTATTGTACCTCAGATGAAGGCTTACAGAACAAATAGTTTCTCATGAAACAGTAGTACACATGTTGTTTTATGACAGTGGTTAACAACCCCACAACATATTAATCCTCTAAATTCTCAACCTTTTTTTTTTCTTTTTGGTGAAAACACACATAGCCAAAGATACACCGTTTCAAAAATTTCTACATACGCAGTTCAGTGACATTGACTACACTCTTCCAATTGTGCTATTATTCTCACTTAAGATGAAGGCTTACAGAACAAAATAGTTTCTCATTTAACAGTTACTACAAATGTTGCCCTATGACAATGGTTAACAATCTCACAACACATCAACAATATCCTTACTCAACCTTGGGTTCCCTATCACCAGCTTCCTTGTCCTCTTCTGCCTTCTGGCCCTTGTCACTGGACTCCTGTACCTCGTTAGTCTCATCTGGTTTTACAGGGCTGTCCACTCCCAGGCTGAACAGTGAACCTCGGAGGTAACTTCACCACTGAGCTAAAAGGGTGTCTGGGGGCCATACTCTCGAGGTTTCTCCAGTCTCGTTTAGGCCAGTAAATCTGGTCTTTTTTTTTGTGAGTTAAAATTCTGCTCTACATCCTTCTCCAGCTCTGTCCAGAACCCTCTGTTGTGATCCTGGTCAGAAGAGTCAGTGGTGGTAGCCTGGCACCATCTAGCTGTACTGGACTCAGTCCGGTGGAGGCCTTGGTAGCTGTGGACAATTAGTCCTTTGGACTAATCTTTTCCTTGTACCCTGTTCTCTTCATTCTCCCTTGCTCCTGAACGGATGAAACCAGTGGAGTATCTTAGATGGCCGCTCACAGGCTTTTAAGACCCTAGACTCTACTCACCAAGGTAGAATGTAGAGCATTGTCTTTATAAGCTGTGTCATGCCAATTGAGCTAGATGTTCCCCGAGACCATGGTCCCCACAGCTCTCCGCCCAGCAATTCAGTCCCTCAGGGAGTTTGGTTGTGTCTATGGGGCTTCCATGACCTTTCCTTGTACAGGTTGTGCTAGTTTCCCCTGTGTTGTGTACTGTCTCACCCTTCACCCAAGATACCACTTATCTATTGCCTATTTAGTATTTCCCCCCTACCCCTCCCATCCTTGGTAACCAACAAAGATTGTTACATTTTGTGTGTGAACTTTTTCATGGGTTTTTATAATAGAGGTCTCATACAATATTTGTCCTTTTGTGATTGACTTATTTCACTCAGCATGATGTCCTCCAGTTTCATCCATGTTATGAGATGGTTCACAGATTCATTGTTGTTCTTTCTCATTGCATAGTACTCCATTGTGTGTATGTACCATAGTTTGTGTATCCATTCATCTGTTGATGGGCATCTAGGTTGTTTCCATCGTTTTGCTATTGTGAACAATGCTGCCGTGAACATAGGTGTGCATATGTCTATTCGAGTGATGACTCTTATTTCTCTAGGGTATGTTCCTAGGAGTGGGATTGCTGGATCAAATGGTATGTCTATTTCTAGCTTTCTGAGGAAGCGCCACATCATTTTCCAAAATGGTTGTATCATTTTGCATTACCACCAGCAGTGCATAAGAGTTCCGATCTCCCCGCAGCCTCTCCAACATTTCTTATTTCCAGTGTTTTTGATTCGTGCCAGTAATGCCAGGGTGAGATGGTATCTCATTGTGGTTTTAATTTGCATTTCTCTAATGGCTAGTGATCGCGAGCATTTCCTCATGTGTCTGTTGGCCATTTGAATGTCTTCTTTGGTGAAGTGTCTGTTCATTTCCTTTGCCCATTTTTTAATAGGATTATTTGTCTTTTTGTTGTAGAGGGCCAAGGCTGTAATCTTTATGGAAGCAGATTGCCAGGTCTTTTCTCCCATAGAGCCACTGAGTGGGTTTGAACCACCAACTTTCAGTTAGCAGCCAAATGCTTAACCATGGCACCACCAGGGCTTCTTAATAAGTGATTAGTGGGTCTATTTAATGGAAGACTACTAAGCAATAAAAAGGATACACTTGGTAATGCAATACACAAAAGAAAGGATAATATTACCAATACACACAATAAAATGAATGAATCTCAAATGCATTCTACTGAATGAAAAAAGCTAGACACCAGCACCACGCCTCGCTGCCACTGGGCTGTACTGCTTCTTAATCCCATTAGTTTCAAACCAGGAAATGAGCAGGGGGAAAATATAAATTAAATACCTCTGAGACACGAAGAGAAATGTCATAAATGCCGGGCAATACATTCATGTTCATTACTCACAGGAGAGACGTTAATTGTTCTCCTCCAGACAGTGACTCATGTGTCACTTGTACAGAGAGGTCCTGCTAGATCACCTGCCTAAGCTATCTGGTGCCGCTCTAACAAAGATACCACGGGTGGATGGCTTTAACAAACAGAAGTTCATTCTCTCACAGTCTAGTAGGTTAGAAGTCCAAATTCAGGGTGTCAGTTCCACAGGAAGGCTTTCTCTGTTGGCTCTGGAGGAAGGTCCTTGTCATCAGTCTTGCCTTGGACTAAGAGCTTCTCCACGCAGGAACCCTGGGTCCAAAGGACACGCTCTGCTTCCAGAGCTGCTTTCTTGGTGGTATGAGGTCTCCCTGTCTCTCTGTTTCTATCCCAAAAGAAATTGGCTCAAGACACAATCCAATCTTGTAGATTGTGTTCTGCCTTGTTAACATAACTGCTGCCTATTCCCCCTCCACCCAATTAACATCATAGAGGCAGGATTTACAACACACAGGAAAATCATAATCAGATGACAAAATGGTGGACAATCACACAATATTGGGAATCATGGCCTAGCCAAACTGAGACACGGATTTTTGGGGGACACAATTCAATCCATGACATCACCCAACCTAAGTGAGTGGACCCTCACTTCCTATCCCCCTTCTCAACTTTGTGCTTTGCCTTAGCATGTATCACCATCTGACTTATTTATCTTGTGTATGGTCTGCCCCCCTGGAATGTAAAATCTGTGAGGACAAGGATTTTCATTTTATACATTGCTATGTCCCCAGAATCTCAGCCTGCTGAATCAGAAGCCGCATTTGAAAAGGATCCCTCCCAACACTCCTAGTAACCACAGAAGTGATCCTGTGTCCTTCTTGGTGCATCGTATCCGGAGGTACATGATGTCTGTAGGTGCCATTACTGGTGATATTAACTTCAACTGCTTGCTTAAGGTCTTTCTCTATCCAGTATCTCCACTGTAAAGTTACTATTTCCACATAGGTCTCCTTTTTTTTAAATAATATTTTATTGTGTTTTTGGTGACAGTTTACACAGCAAATTAGGTTCCCATTTGACAATTTCTTCACAAATTTTTCAGCAATATTAGTTACATTTTTCACAATGTGTCACCATTCTCTTTAATTGCATTCTGGTTGTTCCATTTCCAGTGCTTTAGTTTGCCCCCTTATCTTCTCATCTTTTCTGTAGAGTAACTGTTGACCTTTTGGTTTCATATAGATGGCTTTTTAATAGAGTACCATACTATAAGTAATAGCCTTTATTTTGTGCGCCAATCTGTTATTTTGCTAAAAGATGACCTCAGGGGGTAGTTTTGGTTCAGGATTTAACGAGCACATAGGGCTCAATTGATATTAACAGTTATTAACTGAGAAGAAGCCCTGGTGGTGCAGTGGTTAAGTGATCGGCTGCTAATTGAAAGGTCAGCGGTCGGAACTCACCAGCTGTTCTGTGGGAGAAAGATATGACAGTCTGCTTTCGCAAAGATTACAGCCTTGGAAACTCTATAGGGCAATTCTACTCTGTCACATGGGTTCACTATGAGTTGGAATTAACTCAATGGCAATGGGTTTGGTTTTTGGTTTATTATTAACTGAAGGAGGCTTGGTGGCATAATGGATAAAGCGCTTGGCTGCGAACTGAAAGGTTGGGGATTCAAACCCACCCAGGAGCTCTGCGGCCGAAAGACCTGGCGGTCTGCTTCCATAAAGATTACAACCTAGAAAACCCTACGGGGCAGTTCTGCTTTGTCACATGGGATCACTATGAGTCAAAGTCTACTTGAGGACACCCAACCACAACAAAACATACTTACTGAGCACATTAAACTGTGAGAGCTCAGATCTAAAGGATATTGCTTAGTAACTGTAGGTTTAATGAACAATATTTGTAATAAAGCCTCTGAGTCAAGGAAAGGTTCGATTACAGCACCTGTGGGAGGTAATATAGCCTAATCGATGAGTACGGGCTTGGGGGCATGAAATTAGGGAAGCAGATAGCCAAGTCTCAGAGGTTAGAAACTTCAGCCTTCACCGTATCTTCCCTTTTCTGCTCCCTTGTCCATCTCCTTACTCTTTCCTCTTTATCCCCTTGCTCAGCATTTCTTTTTTTAAAATAATATTCTATCGTGCTGTTGGTGAAGGTTCACACAGCAGTTTAGGTTCCCATTCAACAGTTTCTGCACATATTGTTCTGTGACGTTGGTTACGTTCTTCTCAATGCATGAACATTCTCATTATTTCTGTTCTGGTTGTTTCATTTCCATTAATCTAATTTCCCTGCCCCCTTACATTCTCGTCTTTGTTTTAAAGCAATTGTTGACCATTTGGTCTAATGTAGATGATTTTATAAAGAGCACAGTACTCACGGGTGATACTCCTTATTTTGTGAGCCTATCTGTTATTTAGCTGAAAGATGACCTCAGGGGATAGTTTCAGTTCAAGGTTAAAAGAGTATCTCAGGGCAATAGTCTCAGGAAGTCCTCCAGTCTCAATAAGTCTGGATTCCCCTCTGCCCCACCTCCCGTCTTTTGGACTGCTTTAATGAATAGATAAGAATACTTGGCTATATAAATTACAATTTTTGTTTTTTTTTTTATTATTATTGTGCATTAGATGAAAGTTTACAAAGCTAATTAAATTCCCATTCGATAGTCTGTACATAAGGTGTTCCATGGACTTGGCTTCATCCCCCACAATGCATCAGCACTCTCCCCGTTTCCCCCCTAGGTTCCCCATTTCCTTTCATCCTGATTTTCTACCCTTTCCTGCCTTCTCATCTTTGCTTTTGGGCAAATATTGCCCTTTTGATCTTGTATAATTGATTGTTCTAAGGAGCACATTCCTCTCAGATGTTACTGTTTATTTCATGGGCCCGTCTGTTGTTTGGCTGGAAGGTGGTCTCCAGGAATGGCTTCAGTTCCAGGTCAGAAGGGTGTCTTAGGGCCATAGTCTCGGGGGTTCCTCCAGTCTCTGTAAAACCAGTAAGTCTAGTCTTTTCTGTGAATTTGATTTTTTGCTCTACATTTTTCTCCCGCTCTGTCCAGGACCCTCTGTTGTGATCCCAGTCAGAGAGGTCAAGAGTGGTAGCTGGGCACCATCTAAATTTTCTGATCTCGGGGTCATGTAGGCTGTGGTTCATGTAGTCCATTAGTCCGTTGGACTAATTGCTCCCTTGAGTCTTTGGTTTTCTTCATTCTCCTTTGCTGTGGACAGGAAGAGACCAATAGATGTATCTTAGCCATTGCTCAGCATTTTAAAAAACTTATCACCACCTGATATTCTATATTTTATTGTTTACTTGTTCTTTGTCAGTCTCTCCCACTAGGAGGTGACATTCAGGAGGACTGAGACTTTTTCTTATCCATGGTGGTGTCCCCAGTGCCTAGTACAGTGCCTGGTGCATAATAATGCTCAAGAAATTTGTGTTGAGGTAAAATAAAAATGCAAGTCCTGGAGCCCAACTGACAAGGGTTCAAGTCCCAGCTCTGCTGCTTAGCTGCTTCTCTCTGAACCTTTTTCTATGTTGGTGAAATTGAGACACTGGTGCCGAGAGGGTTAAACAAGTTTGATGCCAGGTGAAGTTCTTGCCACCCGCAGCTCATTTCCTTCTAACTTTTCATTTTGAGATAATTTCAAACTTCACAAAAAAAATTGCAGATGTAGTGCAAAGAATTCCCACATACCCTTCACCCAAGCTTCTCCAAATGTTAACACCTTACGTAAAACAAAACAAAACAAAACAAAAAACAAACAGTTGTCTTGGGGCCGATTCTGTGCAAGAATAGAACTGTGCTCCAGAGGGTTTTCAGTGGCTGGTTTTTCAGAAGTAGATCACCAGGTCTTTCTTCTGAGGGACCTCTGGGTGCACTTGAACCTCCAACCTTTTGGTTAGCAGCCAAGCACAGTAACCATTTGCACCAACACCTTACATGTTGTTGTTAGGTGTCGTTAAGTTGGTTTTTGACTCATAGCAACCCCATGGGACAGAGTAGAACTGCCCCATAGGGTTTTCTAGGCTGTAATCTACCAAAGCAGATCACCAGGTCTTTCTCCCACTGAGCCACTGGGTAAGTTCAAACTACCCACTTTTCGGTTAACAGGTGAGAGCTTCACCGTTGCGCCACCGGCTCCCATACCTCCTTAGTCTTCTCCAGTCTGTGATAGTTCCTCAATCTTTCTTTGTCATTCATGACCATGACTCTTTTGAAAAGTACCATCCAGTTATTCTGTAGGATGTCCCTCAATTTGGGCTTGTGTGATGTCTCCCTTATGATTAGAACCAGGTTATGCATTTTGAGTGGGAACACCACAGAAGTGGTCCTGTGTCCTTCTTGGTGCATCCTATCAGGAGGTACATGATGTCTATAGGTCCCATTACTCGTGCTATTAATTTTGATCACTTGCTTAAGGTATTGTCTACCCAGTTTCTCCACTGCAGAGTTACTATTTTTCACACAGGGCTTATTTGACATCAACTATTGTTAATCAGAAGGATTAGTAATCTATCTCTTAAGATAGATAATTATCTCGATAGTGACACTGTGGTTAAGTGCTTGGCTGCTGACTGACAGGTCAGTGGTTGGAACCCACCAGCCGCTCCACAGGAGGAAGATGTGGCAATCTGCTTCGGTAAAGATGACAACCTTGGAAACCCGATGGGGCAATTTTATTCTGTCTTTTAGGGTCGCTATGAGTCGGAGTCGACTCAATGGCAATGGGTTTATTATTAATCAGTTTACAGCACACATTTCCCGAGCACCTACTATGTGCCAGGTTCTGCCCAAGATGTTGTGGTGACCAAAAAGAGTAAGACTTGTCTCTCCAGTAGATCATGCTCTTACATGGGAGATTGATAGGTGGTCAAAAATCACGACAGAAAAGACAAGCAGATGGTTAGGTCTCACAGGGTATTGTGGAGGCTCAGAGGAGGGTGTATACTGACTGGCCTGTTTGAGGGGGTCAGGGAAGGCTTCTCGGAGGAAGGGATATTTGAGTTGAGTAGGTGTTCACCAGGAAGAGAAGAGGGAAAGGGAATCCTGGGTAAAGTAAACAGTGCTTGTGCAGAGAGAATTTCCAATGCCAAGTTGGAAGGCTAGGACTTTGTCCTGGGGGTACTGGGGAGCCATGGAAGGCCTGTGAGAAGGGGAGGGGCAGAGTTAGCTCTGGGTGTAGAAAAGCCCCTTTGGCCTTTGGGGCCCTGTTGGGGATGAACTGGAAGGGACAGTCTGGAGGCCAGGAAGGAAGCTGAAGTGAGGGTCCAGGTGGGAGAGAATGAGGCCTGAGCTGGGCTGTGGCTGTGGAGATGGAGAAGGGGTATGGGACAGAGATGGGGGAAGGGTGAGAGCAGGACGGCTGGTCTGTGGGGTTAAAGGAAGAGAAAGGCAGCAAGGATGGTGCTTCAGTATCTAATCTTTGTTGTTGTTGTTACTTGCCGTGGAGTTTATTCTGACTCATGGCGACCCCATGTGTATGCAGAGTGGAACTGCCCCATAAGGTTTTCAATGCTGTGACCTTTTCGAAGCAGATCACCAGGACTTTCTTCTGAGGCACCTCTGAGTGGGTTTGAACTGCCAGTCTTTCAGCTAGTAGTCAAGTGCTTAACCATATGTGCCACCCAGAGATTCCTGATTTAGTTGACTGGCTATACGGAGGGGCCATTGACCAAGAGGGAGAAGACAGGTATTAGTGCAGATTTGTCAGGGAAGATGGTGAGCCCTGTTTTAGCATAAGTGAATGAGACCTTTCAGAGAGATTTCCTTCCAAGATGGAGGACCCCAAGGATGTGTGGAGCATAAAGAGCTAATCTCTTTGCTATTTGGAAAAGAGAACAAGCTTGGCTTGAGTGTCTTTCTCGCTTGTTCACCCCATTTCTCGGAAAATAAACGTATATCAGATAACATGGTCAAGAAAGTACCTGGCGCTCAGTAAATACTCATAAAATGGTAGTTGTGTGTGTGTTTTTTTAAAGTAATGAGTACTTACACAGTCCCAGACAATTATTATTATGATTGATGATGTTTTCTCCTTCTCATTTTTTCCTTTCCTCACCTCTAGTGGGAAAGCAGTTGTTTAGCATAAAATACATCTGTGTCACCTTAGGAAAAGCAGTCTCTACTGAAGAGAAAGGCTGATTTCCCTGTGAATGCTTCTAAAGACATGCTGTCCAAAAGAACTTTCTGCAATGTTAGAAATGTTTTGTATCTGCACTGTCCAAAAGAGTAGCCACCAGCTTCATGTGGCTTTCATGTAAGCACTTGAAATGTGGCTACCATAACTGAAGAATTGGTTTTTAAATTTTATTTAATTTTAATTAATTTAAATTTAAACAGCCCAACGTGGTGATTGGCTACCATGTTGGACAGTGTGGTTCTAGAGTTAAGCTTAGATAGGTAGATAGATGGATGGATGGATGGATGGATGGATGGATGGATGGACAGACAGGCAGACACACAGGTAGATAGATAGATAGCCGCCGTTGAGTTGACTCCTTATGTACGACAGAATGAAATGCTACCCAGTCCTTCGTCATCCTCACGATCACCGGCATGTTCAAGTCCATCATTGCGGCTATTCTACCAATCCATCTCACAGAGGGTCTCCCTCACCCTCACTGACCCTCTACTTCACCAAACATGATGTCCTTCTCTAGCGATTGATCCTTCCTAATGATGTGTCCAAAGCAAGTGAGTCAGACAATGTTCTGTGGTGATCTATAAGTTTGCACTGGCTGATTTTTGGAAGTAGCCCACCAGATCTTTCTTCCTAGTCTGTCTTAGACTGGAAGCTCTGCTGAAACCTGTCCACCATGGGTGACCCTGCTGGTATTTGAAATACTAGTGGCACAGCTTCCAGCATCACAGCAACATGCAAGCCACCACAGTATGACAGACTGACAGGTGGTGGAGAGCTAAGCTTACTCCCCAAGAAGTGCAAAAATTTACCGTGTTAGAAAAACAGTTTAGTGGTTCCTTGACAAGTTAAACATAAAATTACCATATAACCCCCTAATTCCACTCTTAGGTATATTCCGAAAGAATTAAAAACAGGTGTTTAAACAAAATCTTGTTCATAGAAGCATTATTCACAATAGCCAAAAGGTGGAAACAACCCAAGTGTCCATCAACAGATGAATGGATAAACAAAATGTGGTCTAGACACACAACGGAATACTTTTCACCTATAAAAAAAGAATGAAGTTCTGTTACATGCTACGTGATTGAACCTTGAAAATATTATGCTAAGTGAGAGAAACCAGACCCAAAAAGCCACATATTGTTTGATTCCATTTATATGAAACGTCCAGAATAGGCAAATCCATAGAGACAGAAAGTAGATTAGTGGTTGCCTAGGGATGTGGAGGGAGAGGGGATTAAGGAGTGATCGATTAATGAGTAGGAGTTTCCTTTTGGTGTGATGGAAATTTCTGGAACTAGGTAGTGGTGATGGTTGCACAACATTGTGACTGTATTTTAATGCACTGAATTGCACACTTTAGACTGGTTAAAATGGTACATTTTATGTTGTGGGTATTTTGCCACAATAAAAAAAAAACGAAATAAATATTTAAAAAGGGAATAGTAAACAAATATTGAACTGTATAGTTAATAATATGGGTGATGAAATGTTTAGGACTGAAATGTGCTGATTGTGCAAATTGTTTTAATGAGTGGATAGACTGCAGGGTTTCACAACCTTGGCACTATTGACATTTGGGGTCTGATAATTATTTTTATTAATATTTTATTTAATTTTTTGTGAAAATCTAGACAGCAAAACCCACTCCCATTCACCAGTTTCTAGACATAATGATCAGTAACATTGGTTGTAGTCTTCACATTGTGTCAACGTTCTTGTTATTTCTGTTCTAGTTGTTTTACTCATTAACGGAAACTCTCTGTCCCTCCCCCAACCTTTTCATTTATGCTTTAAAATAACTGTAGTCTATTTGGCCTTACAAGGAGCTCTGGTGGTGCAGTGGTTAATGTGTTTGGCTACTAACTGAAAGGTCGATGGTTTGAACCCACGAGCTGCTCCTTGGGAGAAAGATGTGGCAGTTTGCTTCCATAAAGATTACAGTGTTGGAAACCCTATGGGGCAGTTCTGCTCTGTCCTAAAGGGTCACTATGAGTCAGAATCAGCTCTACGACAACAGTTTTTATTTGGTCTTATATAGATAATTTTTTAAAAGAATACAATACGCAAGGGTGACAAGCTTTACTTTTTGAGCCAAACTGTTCCTCAGTTTAAAGGTGACTTCAGGAGAAAAGTTTGATTCAAGGTTTGAAAAGTTAACTCAGGGCCATAGTCTCAGGGACTCCTCCGGCCTCGATAGGTTCAGTAAGTCTGGATTCTTTAAGAATTTGAAGTTCTGTTCCACGTTTTCCTCCCTTTCTGTCAGAATCCATCTACTATGTCCCGGATCAGAGTGTTTAGTAGTGGTAGCCAGGCATCATCCAGTTCTTCCGGTCTCAAGGTAGAGGAGGCAGTGGTTCATGAAGACAATTAATCCCATAGTCCAGTTCCTTCTCTGCGACTTGGGTTTCTTTCTTTCTCTTTTGTTCCAGAAGAATAGAGACCAATAGTTGTGTCTTACATGGTTGCTTGTAAACTTGAGACCACAGGCCCTACTCAACATACTCGGAGGTAGAACATAAACTTTAAGAACTATATTATGCCAATTGACTAGATTGTCCCACAAGACCTTGACACTAAAGCCTCAAATCAAGAGAACTAATCCCTTGAGGTGATTGATTATGTCTATCAGATAATTCTTGTTGTGGGTGTCTCAACTGTGCAGTAGGAAGTTGAGCATCATCCCTGGTTTCCACCCACTAGATGTCAGTAGCACCCCGCACCCAGGTTGTGACCATCAAAAGTGTCTCCAGACATTGCCAAATGTCCCCTGGTGGGCAATGTTGTTCCTGGTTAAGGATCACTGAGATAGAGGGAAGGATAAATAGATAAAAAATTTCAGCAAAATGTTAACAAGTGTAGAAGCTAGCTGGTGGATATGTGGGTGTTCATTGTACAATTCTTTTCAACTTTTCTGTATGTTTGAAATGTTTCACAATAAAATTATATTAAGGGAAAACACACACTCCCTAAGATTCAGCAGTGCTTCTTACAAGCATCTACCCTGCTGTTGTTGTTGGTTGCCGTTGAGTCGATTCCATCTCATGGTGACCCCATGTGTTGCAGAGTACAACTGTGCTCCATAGGGTTTTCTTGGCTGTCATCTTTACAGAAGCAGTCTGTCAGGCCTTTCTTTCGAGGTCGTGCTGGGGTGGTTAGAACCACCAACCTTTAGGTTAACAGTCGATCGCAAACTGTTTGAGCCACCTGTGAACCTTAGTGTCTACCCTAAGGGGAAAAAATTGGCCTGTGTTCACAAGAAGACATATGCGAGGACATTCTTTTCTTTTTTCTTTTCATTTCCTTGTTTATAATAGCAAGATACTAGAAACAATCTAAATGTCTATCAACCAATCAATTATGGATTGTTTAAAATAAACTATGATGCATGCAAGCTATGGAATCCTGCACAGTATAATTTTTTGTTTGTTTTTAATAAGAAAGATGTGAATGTTCTGATAAATCTTTAGGACATCCTGTTGAATGCAGTACTGCCGAGAGACTTAGGCAAATGTGACCCCTACCCTGGAACGTGTGTTTTAGAGGCCTGTATTTTATTACAAATACGCAAAAAATAAATTTATTAAAGGACACATGGGCACATTTGTTATTCAAGATCTGCTATTCAAGATACAGCTCAATCCAAAACTCTAAACATTCACTCACATGACTAACACCATTCACCAGTGGAGTGTCCCAGGCTGCAGAACCCACTTAGTGCTGGTTCCAGTGGTACTACTGTAGGGACAGCACTCAGGAGCTCCTCAAGATACTGTAGGAGGAGATGCCAGCTGATATATTCAGAGGATGCAGACATATTTGGGGGGTCATTATTCTGCCTTCCACAGTGGTACTATTCTTTTACATTTCCACCTGCAGTGTACGAGAGTTCTAGTAGCTTCATATCCCCACCGACACTTGATGTTGTCAGTCTTTTTTATTTTACCCATTTGGTGGCTATGATGGTTACTGTTGTGTGTCAACTTGGCTAGCCTATGATTTTCAGTGGTTTGGCAGACACTATATAATCACCTTCCATTTTGTGATCAGATGTGAGCAGCCAATCAGTTGAAAGTGGTATTTCTTTGGGGATGTGGCCTGCCTCCAGTATACACATGGATGTTCTGGCAAAACTCCCACTCTGTCTTGACCCTGCACTCTTCTAGTTGCCTCAGGTTCTTGGGATGTAAGCCTGCAGAAGTCTTCAGCCTGTCACTTAACCTTTGGATTTTGGATTCACCAGCCTGTGCAATCCCATGAGCCAGCAGAGGCCTCCAGCCTGCTGCCTGATCTGCAAATTTGGGGTTAATCAGCCCCTTCAAACATATGAGCTAGCAGAAGTCTTCAGCCTGTTGCCTGACCCATAGATTGGGGACTTGCCTGCCCCCACAATTGCATGAGCCACTTCCTTAAAGTAAATCTCTCTAACAGATACCTACAATATATAAGCAGTTTTGGAATTGAGTAGTGTGTAGAGGCTGGAAGAATTTTGAAGTGCCTAATGGTGAAAGCCTAGATTGCCTTGAAGAGACTCTTGGTAGAATTATGGACATCAGACAATTCTGGTGAGGGCTCAGAAGGAAGTGAGGAGAGCTATCACAACAGAGACTGAGCAGACAGCATGAAGCAGTGGCAGATAAACCGCAGTAGCAGAACCAGGAGACTGGTTGGAGACCGGTGCAGGAGCCAACCCACAGAGCAGGAGAGCTGAGTGCCCTCAGGCAGGAGGCTTCCTGGTGGAGTGGGGTGCCTCCAAGCACTTATTGGTGGAGCTAGGCTTGCCGACCCACAGATCAAGAGAGCTGAGTGCCTTCCAGCTGAGGTTTACTGGCAGAGTGGGGTGCTTTCAGACACTTACTGGTAGGGCTAAAGAGACTTGGAAAACTTGCCCAGGCAGGGCAGATGCTGGGCCGGCCCGAGAGGCCTGAGGGGCCCAGGGCCTGAGGGGCCGAGAAGCCAAGGAACCAGGAAGCAGAAGCTGAAGAGACAAGGATCACAGGAAGCAGAGCTGCCTCGATCTCAGAGGGTAGGGCCTTGACCTCTGGGGTTCAAAGGGTGGAACCACAGCCTGCTGAATCTCAAAGAGTGGGGCCACAGCCTTATAGGTTTCAAAGAGTCAGACCTTCACCAACCCAGTTCCTGAGTGTTGGACTGCTGTTCACAAGTGCCAGCAGGATGGGGCTGGATCCGCTGCCCAAAGCTGAGGGGGCAGTGCTACCATGCCCAAGAGGCAGAAGAATGGGACCTGCCAGGGCTGAGAGGGTAGGGTTGCCACTCAGATGGATTAGGAGAATGGGGCTACCTAAGTCTGAGGGAGCAGAGTTGTCATTCCAGTGGGCCTGGAAGGCAGAGCTGAAGCCCAGGGTCAAGGGACCTCCACCCCAAATCCAGAGAGCATGGCCAACACCCAGAGTCTGGAGGACAGGGCCATTATCTAAATGGTCTCAGAGAACAGAGGATTATTTCCAAGCCTTGAGAGCTAATGTAATGTGTTCTGCTGGATCTTGGACTGCTTTGCGCCTGTTATCCCTTCTTTCACTCCAATTTCTCCCATTTTTAATGAAAATATCTACCTTGTGCCTGTTCCCTATTGTACTTTGGAAGCAGATAACTTGTATTCAGATTTCACAGATGAAGGGGAATTTTGCCCCAGGGTGGAATGTGCACTTGGAGTTGATTTAAAATTTTGAGGATGATATGATGGGGTAAATGTGTTTTACATGTGGCAAAGACATGAATTTTGGGGGGCCAAAGGGTGGAATGTAGTGGATTGAATTGTGTCCCCCAAAAATACGTGTCCACTTGGCTAGGCCATGATTCCCAATATTGTGTGATTGTCCACCATTTTGTGATCTGATGTGATCATCCTATGTGTTGTAAATCCTAACATCCATAATGTTAATGAGACAGGATTAGAGACAGTTATGTTAATGAGGCAGGACTCAATCTACAGGATTAGGTTGTATCTTGAGTCAATCTCTTTTAAGATACAGAATAATTGAGCAGAGAGGAGAAGGACCTCATTACCACCAAGCAAGAAGAGCCAGAAGCAGAGCTTTGGACCTTGGGTCCACTTTGGACCTGGGGTCCCTGTGCTGAGAAGCTCATAGACCAGGGGAAGATTGACAACAAGGACCTTCCCCCAGAGCTGAATGAGAGAGAAAGCCTTCCCCACCAAAGACTGGTTACAAGCCAAATGTCCTTCAATAGGGGAATCGATAAACAAATTGCGCTACATCCATACAATGAAAACGTGCAAACTACTGATACATACAACAGCATGGATGAATCTCAAATGCATGATCGTAGATGAAAGAAGCCAGACTCAGAAGGCTATATACTGTATGATTCCATTTCTGTGACATTCTGGAAAAGGTTAAATTACAAGGACAGAAAACAGAGCAGTGGTTGCTAGGACTAGAGGTAGGGGAGGGCTTGACTCCAAAGTGTCATGAGGGAACTGTCGTGGGTGATAGAAATGTGCTGCATTTTGATTGTGGTGATGGTGGTAGCTGTTGCTAGGTGCTGTTGTGTCATTTCCCACTCATAGTGACCCCATGTGACAGAGCAGAACTGTTCCATAGGGTTTTCTTGGCCATCATCTTTATGGAAGCAGATTGCCAGGTTTTTCGCCCATGGAGCCACTGAGTGGGTTTGAACCAATAACCTTTCAGTTAGTAGCTGAACATTTAACCGTTTGCACCACCAGGGCTCCAGTGGTGGTGGATACACGGCTGTAAACATTTGTCAGATGAATAAAACTGGACACAGAAAAGGTAAATTTTACTATATGTAAATTATACCTTGATAAACCTGACTTTAAAACAAATCATTGCTCTGAGGAGGGATGTATCAGATGCCAAACGAGTCCATGGCATATACACAGAGGTTAAGAATCCTTGTTCTGTTTTTATCAAAGATTCTCTAGAAGAATCCTGATCAAAAAGAGGAAAATGCAAAACAGAATTTCAAATTCCCATGGAACCCAGACTTCTGGAGCCATGGAGGCTGGATGAACCCCCAAAACTACTGCCCTGAGATCATCTTGAAATCGTCAACCAAAAATATCCCCTGAAGTCTTCTTTAAACCAAACAAAAGTTTAGCTTAACTAGTAAAGAATGTCTGCCTTGAGCATTATGCTCTTTTAAAGAACTATCTATATGGGATCAAGCTGACAACAACAATTCGAAAGATTAAATAGAAAGCTTTGGGGGCAGTGAGTTTTCATTACCGGGGGAGGAACAATTCGGAAAACGAGGGTGAAAATTGTTGCACAACTCGAAGAATGTAATCAATGTCATTAAATTGTACATGCAGAAATTGTTGAATTGTTGTATGTTCTGCTGTGTATATTTTCAACAACAAAAAATAAAATAAATTTTTTTTAAAAAAAAGAATCCTTGTTCTTTAGTATCAAAAGTCGTGCTTGCAAGGGTTCAACGGGGGCATGGCGTTGGCAGCAACGAGAATGGAAGAATGGGAAGGAAGGACATTCCAAGGAGAGGGGCCTACATGGGCAAAGTCTCAAAGGTGGGTCCAGGGACAGGTATGACAATCAGGAATGCAGGGAGTCTGCAGGGGAGTGGTAGGGGAGGAGGCAGAAGGTGGGCTGAAACCAGATTGGGACTCTCACTTGCCATGTATGGTTTCTACCCTCTCACCAGGGTGTTATCATATACTGCCTGCCATATATTTGTTAATTATATACCTGCCTTATCTGCCCTCTCAGCCTACATTCCATTCAGGTGGGCAGCCAGTTCTGGAGGCTAAAGGGACACCAGCCACTATGCTGGGCTCTAAGGAACCTGAGTCAAACAGATCCTGGTCCCGGTCCTTGAGGAGTTCCCAGTCCAATGGGGGAGACCCACAGGTGAGCAGACAGCGTCCACACTGGGGGAAGAGTCTATAATGGAGGTACCACAGGTGCAGGCGGGGCTCTGTTCTGGAAGTCAGGGAAGGCTTCCTGGAGGAGGAGGCATTGGGGTAAAGTCTTAGACATTTCCTGAGGCCAACCTCAATAATGACAATGATATTAATAATGATAATAATAGCAGCCAACATGTATTGTGTGCTTGTTGTTGTTGTTAGTTGCCGTGGAGTCCATTCTGACTCACGGCAACCCCAAGCATGTCAGAGTAGAACTATGCTCCATAGGGTTTTCAATGGCTAACTTTTTTTAGAAGTAGATTGTCAGACTGTTCTTTCAAGGTGTGTTTGGGTGGACTCGAACCTCCAACCTTTTGGCTAGCAGCCGAGCGTGTTAACCATTTGCATCACCCAAGGACTTCATTCACGTATGGTTGTTATTAGTTGCTGTTGAATCGATTACGACTCATGGTGACCCCATGTGTGCAGAGCGGACTGCTCGACAGGGTTATCAAGGCTGTGACCTTTTAGAAGCAGATCGCCAGACCTGTCTTCCAAGGTGCCTCCTGGTGGATTTGAACTGCCAACCTTTCAGTTGGTAGTCAAGTGCTTAACTGTTAGCACCACCCAGAGAGTGCTTAGAGTGTGGCAAAATCACCGTGCCAAACAGAGGACATGAACTGATTAATTTAACCCCCAGTAACTCAAGGGGTTAGGTACTGTGATTACTATCCCCTTTCTAAAGATCAAGAAACCCTGGTGGTGTAGTGATTAAGCACTTCGCTACTAACTGCAAGGTCAGCAGTTTGAACCCACCAGCCGCTCCACAGGAGAAAGAGGTGGCAGTCTGCTTCTGTAAAGATTACAGCCTTGGAAACCCTATGGGGCAGTTCTACTCTGTCCTATAGGGTAAGTATGCGTCAAAATCGACTCGACGGCAATGGGTTTTTTTCTAAAGATTTGGAAAACTGAGGCACACAGAGGAGGAACAGACCTGATTCCCTGCTCTGGTTGGAGAGACAGTCGTGGACACAGTCAGTCATGATCTAGTGAGACTGTTCTTGAATGGTGGTTACAGTGGCTTTGGTGGGAACTGAGAGGAGGGAATGATTGATCCTAGCTGGGGAAGCAATGGAGGCTTGGAGAGGTGGTCTGGGGAAGGCTTCTGAGAAGAAATGAGTCTTTAAGGTGGAGTTTTCTAAAGGGGGTGGAGTTAGATATATAATGTTGAGTCATATTTTCAGTTCTTGTCTATCATTTATTTATGTCCCTATTTTGATTTCTGTTTTATTTTCCCTTTAATCTCCTGGCCCCACGCCCATTTCCTCCCTGGCACCCCATACACAAACGCCAACATATTTAACATCCATGCGTCTTTGGGTACATACGAACACTTGTAGACCACACAGTGTTGCTCTGTGTAATTAAAATCTGTTAAACATATACAGATGGCCCTGTGCTATAGACCTTGTTTTTTGATTTTTTTTTTAAATCTCCCCATTCCCTCCTCCCCTCAGCCCCCTCTTGTTGTTGCTGTGTGCCTTCAAGTCAATTCTGACTCAGAGCGACCCCATATGACAGAGTAGAACTGCCCCATAAGGTTTTCTAGGCTGTAGTCTTTACAGAAGCAGATTACCAGGTCTTTTCTCCTGAGGAGCCACTGGTGTGTTCCAACTGCTAACCCTTCAGTTTGCAGCTGAGTGCTTAACCACTGTGCCACCAGTCTCCTTCCCCATCCCCTAGCTAACCTTCTTTTGTCTCAATGGATTTACTTATGCTAGATATTCATGTAAGTAGGATCTTCCAGTGTTTGTCCTTTTCTGTCTGGCCTCTTTCACTCAGCATCGTATTTTCAAGATTCATCCCTGTCGTAGCAAATATCAGGACTTCATTTCTCCTTATGACTGCGTAATATTTCATTGTATGTATGTACCACATTTTGTTTGCCTGTTCATCTGTTGATGGACACTTGGGTTGTTTCCATTTCTTGGCGATTGTGAATAGCGGTGCAGTAAACATTGGTGTATACGTATCTGTTTGAGTCTCTGTTTTCAGTGTTTTGAGGTATATACCTAGGCGTGGAATTGCTGGGTCATATGGTGATTGTATGTTTAACTTCTTGAGGAACCAACAAACTGTTTTCCACAGCAGCTGCAACATTTTCCATTCTTACCAGCAATGGATGAGGGTTCCAATTTCTCCACATCTTCACCAATACTTGCTGCTTTCCGTTTTTAAAAAAATAATAGCCCTCCTAGTGGTTTTGGTTTGCATTACCCTAATGACTAATATGTGGATCATAACAAATTATGGATAATATTGCCAAGAATGGGAGTTCCAGAACACTTCATTGTGCTCATGAGGAACTTGTACATAGACCAAGAGGCAGTCGTTCCAACAGAATAAGTGGGTACTGAGTGGTTTAAAGTCAGGAAAGGTGCGCATCAGGGTTGTATCCTTTCACCGTATTCAGTCTGTATGCTGAGCACATAATCCGAGAAGCTGGATTATATGAAGAAGAACGCAGCATCAGGACTGGAGGAAGACTCGTTAACAACCTGCAATATGCAGATGAAACAACCTTGCTTGCTGAAAGTGAAAAGGACTTGAAGCACCTATTGATGAAGATCAAAGACCACAGCCTTCAGTATGGATTACACCTCACCATAAAGAAAACATAAATCCTTACAACTGGACCAATAAGCAACATCATGATAAAGGGAGAAAAGATTGGAGTTGTCAAGGATTTCATTTTACTTGGATCCACAATCAACACCCATGGAAGCAGCAGTCAAGAAATCAAAAGGACTAAGGTGCACGTGAGTCAAGCATGGTGTTGTCAATCGCCTCATATACGTGTGAAAGCTGGACAATGAATAAGGAAAACGAGGAAGAATCAATGCCTTTGAATTATGGTGTTGGCGAAGAATATTGAACATACACCATGGACTGCCAGAAGAACAAACATATTTGTCTTGGAAGCAGTACAGACAGAATGCTCCTTGGAAGCAAGGATAGCAAGACTTCGTCTCACATACTTCGGATGTATTATCAGAAGGGACCAGTCCCTGGAGAAGGACATCATGCTTGATAGAGCACAGGGTCAGTGAAAAAGAGGAAGACACTCAAGGAGATGGATTGACACAGTGGTTGCAACAACGGGCTTGAACATAACGATTATGAGGATGGCACAGGTTTGGACAGTGTTTTGTTCTGTTGTACATAGGGTCGCTATGAGTCGGAACCAACTCAACGGCACCTAATAACAATAACAATGACTAATGAAGTGTCCCTGGGTGGCACAAATGGTTAAGTCCTTTATTACTAGCCAAAAGGTTGGTGGTTCAAACCCACTCAGAGGCTCCTCGGAAGACAGGTCTGGTGATCTGCTTCCGAAAGGTCACAGCCTTTGGAGCAGTTCTACTCTGCACACATGGGGTCGCCATGAGTCAGAACTGACTCAACAGCACCCAACGACAACAACAATAGACACCTATTTTATTTCTTACTTCTCCCACTCAGTATTATGTCTTTAAGATCTCTCCATGCTGACATATGTAACTCTGCTTTATTGCTTCTAGAACACTATGGGGGTTTCTACCACCTTTTACTTACCCACTCCCCAAGGAACCAACCCCATGGTTGTCTCCATTTCCGTACTCCCACCAATAATGCCATCTTGGACACATCCTCCTTTGTCACCTGTCTGTGCTCTTCTTAGAAGTGGGATTGCTGGTTCACAAAGCAAATGCATAGTTAATTTCACAAATTTCCGACTGGTCATCTAAGATGGATTTTGAGGCACAAGCAGTATACCACCAGGCAGAGCAGGGTGGAGAAGGGAACAGCCTGTGCAAAGGGCCATGAAAGTCCATGAGGTGTTCCAAGGTCAAGAAATTATAGGTTAACCTCCCCAAGGAGTGGATCCTTTCCTAGAATAGCTGTGTAATAAATACTTGACTGCTGGTTTCTTTTTCATTTTTTTTCCTAATAAGGTGAATAGTATTGTTGTGGATAGCAGTTTAGCAACACCTACTGAAATTTTAATTGCATCTACCCATTGAACCAGCAATAGCCCTATACAGGCATAAGGAAGTAGGGAGAGTGATGTTTGCTGTATTGCCATTTATAAAGGTGAAAATGGAAAACCACTAATTGTTCCATCTGTAAGTGTCTTCATTTCCTAGTGCTGCTATAACAGAAATATCACAAGTTATTGTTGTTGTTATTAGGTGCTGTCGAGTTGGTTCCGACTTATAGCGACCCCATGTACAACAAATGAAACACTACCTGGCCCTGCACCATCCTTACAATTGTTGTTATGCTTGAGCCCATTGTTGCAGACACTGAGTCAATCCAGCTCTTCCAGAGTCTTCCTCTTTTTCTCTGACCCTCTACTTTACCAAGCATGATGTCCTTCTCCAGGGACTGGTCCCTCATGATAACATGTCCAAAGTACGTAAGACGTGTCTTGCCATCCTCGTTTCCAAGGAGAATTCGGGCTATACTTCTTCCAAGACAGACTTGTTTGTTCTTTTGGCAGTCTATGGTATATTCAGTATTCTTCACAAATACCATAATTCAAAGGCATCAATTCTTATTTGGTCTTCCTTATTTATTGTCCAGCTTTCTCATGTATACAAGGCGATGGAAAATATCATGGCTTCAGTCAGGTGCACTTTAGTCCTCAAAGTGACATCTTTGCTTTTCCACACTTTTAAGAGGTCTTTCGCAGCAGATTTGCCCAATGTAATACGTTGTTTGATTTCTTATTGTATGGTCTGAATGAGATTTTTTTTTATTGTGCTTTAAGTGAAAGTTTACAATTCAAGTTAGTTCCTCATACAAAAATTTATACATACATTGTTATGTGACCCTAGTTGCTCTCCCTATGCTGTGACAGCACACTCCTCCTTTCCACTCTGGATTTCCCATGTCCATTCAACCAGCCCCTGACCCTGTCTGCCTTCTCATCTCACCTCCAGATAGGAGCTGCCCATTTAGTGTCTTGTGTCTACTTGAGCTAAGGAGCACGTTCTTTATGAGTATCATTTTATGTCCCATAGTCCAGTCTAATCTTTGTCTGAAGAGTTGGCCTTGGGAATGGTTTTAATTTTGGGCCAACAGAGAGTCAAGGGGCCATGTCTCCTGGGCTCCCTCCAGTCTCAGTCAAATCATTAAATCTGGTCTTTTTACTAGAATTTGAGATCTGCACCCCACTTTTCTCCTGCTCCATCAGGGACTGTTTGTTGTGTTCCCTGTCAGGGTGGTCATTGGTGGTAGCCGGGCACCATCTAGTTCTTCTGGTCTCAGGCAGATGGAGTTTCCGGTTTATGTGGCCCTTTCTGTCTCTTGGGCTAACATTTTCCTTGTGTCTTTGATGTTCTTCAGTCTCCTTTACTCCAGGTGGGTTGGAACCAACTGATGCATCTTAGATGGCCACTTGCTAGCTTTTAAGACCCCAGATGCCAAAGTAGGATGCAGAACATTTTCTTAATAAACTCTGTTATGCCAATTGACCTAGATGTTTCTTGAAACCATAGTCCCCAGACACCAGCCCCTGCTACTCTGTGCCTCGAAGTGTTTGGTTATATTCAGGAAACATCTTAGCTTTGGTTCAGTCCAGCTGTGCTGACTTGCCCTGTAGTGTGTGTTGTCCTTCCCTTCACCTAAGATAATTTTTCTCTACTGTTTAGGTAGTGAAAACCCCCTCCCTCCCTCCCTACCCTCGTAACCATCAATGAATGTTTTCCTCTGTGTTCAAACCTTTTCTTGAGTTCTTATAATAGTGATCTTATACAATATTTGTCCTTTTGCAACTGACTAAATTCACTCAGCATAATGCCTTCCAGATTCATCCATGTTACGTTTCACCGATTCATCGTTGTTCTTTATTGTTGCGTAGTATTCCATTGGGTGAATATACCCTAATTTGTTTATCCATTCATCCGTTGATGGGCACCTAGGTTGTTTCCATCTTTTTGCTATTGTGAGTAATGCTGCAATGAACATGGGTGTGCATATATCTATTCATGTGATGGCTCTTGTTTCCCTAGGATATATTCCAAGGAGCAGGATTGCTGGATCATACAGTACTTCTATTTCTAGCTTCTTAAGGAAGCTCCAAATCGATTTCCAAAGTGGTTGTACCGTTTTACATTCCAGCCAATAGTGTATAAGTGTTCCAAACTCTCCACAACCTCTCCAACATTTATTATTTGGTGTTTTTTTGGATTAATGCTAGTCTTGTTGGGGTGAGATGGTATCTCATTGTAGTTTTGATTTGCATTTCTCTAATGGCTAATGATCATGAGCATTTCCTCACGTGTCTGTTAGCCACCTGAATGTCTTCTTTCGCAAAGTGTCTGTTCATATCCTTTGCCGGTTATTTAATTGGGTTATTTGTCTCTTTGTTGTTGAGGTTTAGCAGTATCTTGTAGATTTTAGAGATTAGACGCTGATCGGATTTGTCGTAGTCAAATTTTTTTTCCCAGTATGTAGGTTGTCTTTTTACTCCTTTGGTGAAGTCTTTTGATGAGCATAAGTGTTTGATTTTTAGGAGCCTGCAGTTTGCTAGTTTCTCTTTTGGTGTTTGTGCATTGTTACTTATGGTTTGCATTCTGTTTATGCCATGTATTAGGGCTCCTAGTGTTGTCCCTGTTTTTTCTTCCATGATCTTTAACGTTTTAGATCTTATATTCAGGTCTTTGATCCATTTTGAGTTAGTTTTTGTGCATGGTGTGAGGTATGAGTCTTGTTTCATTTTCTTGCAGATGGATATCCAGTTATGCCAACACCATTTGTTAGAGACTGTCTTTTCCCCAGTTAACGGACTTCGGGCCTTTGTCAAATATTAGCTGCTCATAGGTGGATGAATTTATGTCTTGAGTCTTAATTCTGTTCCACTGGTCTATGTATATATTGTTGTATCAGTGCCAGGCTGTTTTGACTACTGTGGCGGTATAATAGGTTCTAAAATCAGGTAGTGTGAGGCCTCCCAGTTTGTTCTTCTTCTTCAGTAATGCTTTACTTATCCGGAACCTCTTCCCTTTCCGTATGAAGTTGGTGATTTGTTTCTCATCTCATTAAAAAATGCCATTGGAATTTGGATCGGGATTGCATTGTACCTGTAGATTGCTTTGGGTAGAACTGACATTTTCACAATGTTGAGTCTTCCTATCCATGAGCAAGGTATGTTTTTCCACTTATGGAGGTGTCTTTTGGTTTCTTGCAGTAGCGTCTTGTAGTTTTCATTGTATAGGTCTATTAGGTCTCTGGTTAGATTTATTCCTAAGTATTTTATCTTCTTGAGGCTATTGCAAATGGTACTGATTTGGTGATTTCCTCTTTGAAGTTCTCTTTATTGGTGTAGAGGAATCCAACTGATTTTTGTATGTTTATCTCATATCCTGATACTTTGCTGAAATCTTCTATTAGTGCCAGTAGTTTTCTTGTGGATTCTTTGGGTTTTTTGTGTATAAGCTCATATCATCTGCAAATAAAGATACCCTTACTTTTTCCTTACCAATTTGAATGTCCTGTATTTCTTTTTCTAGCCTAATTGCTCTGTTTAGGACCTCCAGCACAATAGACAATAAGAGTGATGATAAAGGGCATCCTCGTCTGGTTCCCATTCTCAGGGGGAATGCTTTCAAACTCTCTCCATTTAGGAGGATGTTAGCTGTTGGCTTTGCATAAGTGCCCTGAATTATATTGAGGAATTTCCCCTCTAGTCCTATTTTTCGGAGAGTTTTTATCATGAATGGGTGTTGGACTTTGTCAAATGCCTTTTCTGTATCAATTGATAAGATCATGTGGTTCTTGTTTTTTGTTTGATTTACGTGATGGATTACATTGATTGTTTTTCTAATGTTGAACCATTCCTGCCTACCTGGTATAAATCCCGCTTGATCATGGTGTATTATTTTTTTTGATATGTAGTTGAATTCTGTTGGCTAGAATTTTGTGGAGGATTTTTGCATCAAAGTTCATGAAAGATATTGATCCGTAATTTTCTTTCTTTCTTTCTTTCTTTTTTTTTTTTTTTTTGTGGTGTCTTTACCTGGTTTTGGTATCAGGGTTATGCTAGCTTTATAGAATGAGTTTGGGAGTATTCCATCCTTTTCTAGGCTCTGAAATACCTGTAGGAGTAGCGGTGTTCACTCTTCTCTGAAAATTTGGTAGAATTCTCCAGTGAAGCATCCAGACCAGGGCTTTTTTTTTGTTGAGAGTTTTTTAATAACCTTTTCAATCTCTTCTTTTTTATGGGTTTATTTAGTTGTTCTACCTCTGTTTGTGTGATTTAGGTAGGTAGTGAGTTTCTAGAAATTTGTCCATTTCCTCTAGTTTTTCAAATTTGTTAGAGTACAGTTTTTCATAGTATTCTGTTATGATTCTTTTAATTTCAGTTGGGTCTGTTGTGATATCACCCATCTCCTTTCTTATATGGGTTATTTGCTTCCTCTCTTGGTTTTCTTTTGTCAGTTTTGCCCAATGGTTTATCGATTTTGTTGATCTTTTCAAAGAACCAGCTTTTGGTCTTGTTAACTCTTTCAATTGTTTTTCAATTCTCTGTTTCATTTAATTCTGCTCTAATTCTTATTATTTCCTTTCTTCTGGCACCCGAGGGCTTCTTTTGCTGCTCTCTTTCTACTTGTTCCAGTTGCAGGGTTAATGTTTTGATTTTGGCCCTTTCTTCCTTTTGGATATGTGCATGTATTGCTATAAACTGACCTCTGAGCACTGCTTTTGCTATGTCCCAAAGGTTCTGGTAGGATGTGTTTTCATTCTCATTTGATTCTATGAATTTCTTTATTCCATCCTTAATTTCTTCTATAACCCTGTAGTTTTTGAGCAAGGTATTGTTCAGTTTCCATGTGCTTGATTTTTTTTCCTTGCTTTTTCTGTTATTGATTTCTACTTTAATGGCTTTACGGTCAGAAAAGATGCTTTGTAATATTTTGACACTTTGGTCTCTGTTAAGGTTTGCTTTATGGCCTAATATGTGGTCTATTCCATGTGTGTTGGAAAAGAAAGTGTATTTGGCTGCTGTTGGGAAGAATGTTCGGTATACGTCTATGAGATATAGTTGACTGATTTGTGGCATTTAGATTTTCCATGTCTTTATTAAGCTTCTTTCTGGATGTTCTGTCCTTCACTTAAAGTGGTGTATTGAAGTCTCCTACTATTATTATGGAGCTGTCTATGTCTCTTTTCAAAGCTATTAGAGTTTGTTTTATGTATTTTGAAGCCCTGTTGTTGGGTGCATAAATATTTATTATGGTTATGTCCTCCTCATGTATTGACCCTTCAATCATTATATAGTGTCCTTCCTTATCCTTTGTGGTGGATTTTACTTAAAAGTCTGTTTAGTCAGAGATTAATATTGCCACTCCTGCTCTTTTTTTGAGTGTGTTTGAGTGATAAATGTTTTTCCATCCTTTGAGTTTTAGTTTGTTTGTGTCTTTAAGTCTAAAGTGTGTCTCTTGTAGGCAGCATATAGACGGATTGTGTTTTTTTATCCATTCTGCTGCTCTGTCTTTATTAGTGCATTTAGTCCATTTATATTCAGCATAATTACTGATAGGTCTGAGTTTAGTGCTGTCATTTTGATGTCTTTTTTTGTGTGTTGTTCACAGTTTCTTTGTTCCACTTAATTTTCTGTGCTGAATCATTTTATTTATGTATTTTCTTTTCATCTTTTTCATTGTTGTTGATTTTGTATTTGCTGAGTTTTTATGTTTTTCTTGTTTTTTATTGTGATGTGTAGGATTGTTAGTTTCCTTTGTGGTTACCTTAATATTTACCCCTATTTTTCTAAGTTTAAACCACTCTTTTATTTCTTTATATCACCTTGACTTCCTCTCCATGTGAAAGATCTGTGACTCCGTTTTTTAGTCCCTCTTTTTTGTTTTAATGTTGTCATCTTTTAAATATTGACTTCTCTGTTTCCCTATTTTCAGTGTTTTAGCTTTATTTTTGTGTCTTCCCTATCTAGGTTGATATCTGGTTGCTCTGGCTTGTGTTCTAGTCTTGAGTTGTTATCTCATGTTATTGATTTTCTAACCGTAGGACTCCATTCAGTATTTCTTGTAAGTTTGGTTTGGTTTATGCAAATTCCCTCAACTTCTGTTTGTCTGGAAATGCCCTAATTTCGCCATCATATTTGAGAGACATTTCTGCTGGATATATAATTCTTGGCTGGCAATTTTTTTCCTTTAAGGCTCTATAGATGTCATCCCATTGCTTTCTTGCCTGCATGTTTTCTGCTGAGTATTCCAAGCTTAGTTTTATTGACTCTTCTTTGTAGATGACTTTTCGTTTATCCCTATCTGCTCTTAAAATTCTCTCTTTATCTTTGTTTTTGGCAAGTTTGATTATAATATGTCTTGGTGACTTTCTTTTGGGATCTACCTTATGTGGGGTTTGACGAGCATCTTGGATAGATATCTTCTCGTCTTTCACGATATCAGGGAAGTTTTCTGCCAACAACTCTTCAACAATTCTCTCTGTATTTTCTGTTTTTCCCTGCCTGTTCTAGTACTCCAATCACTCATAGGTTATTCCTCTTGATTGAGTCCCACATAATTCTTAAGGTTTCTTCATTTTTTTTAAATTCTTTTATCTGATGTTCCCTCAAATAAGTTAGTGTCAAGTGCTTTATCTTCAGGTTCCCTAATCCTGACTTCCCTTGCCTCAATTCTGCCTATGACTTTCTATTGAGTTGCCTAATTCTGAAATTTTATTGTTAAACTTCGGGATTTGTGATTGCTGTCTCTCTATGGATTCTTGCAGCCTGTTAAGTTTGTCATTATGCTCTACTCTAATCTTCTTAAGTTCTTCTATTGCTTTGTCTGTGTCTTCCTTGGCTTGGTCTGGGTTTTGCCTGATCTCCTTCCTGATATCTTGAAGAGTTCTGTACATTAATCTTTTTTATTCTACCTCTAGTAATTCCAAGAAGTTTTCTTCCTCCAGAAAATTTATTGATTCTTTGTTTTGGGAGCTTGCTGAAGCCATCATGGTCTACCTCTTTATGTGATTTGATATTGAGTGTTGTCTCCGAATGATCAATAAGTTATTATATTTATTTATTTTGTGTTTGCTTAATGTGTCCTAGCTTCTTGTTTCATTTTGTTTTGATATGGCCAAATAGGCTGTTCATGTGGGCTAGTTTGATTACTGGCACCTTTGAAGCTCTAATGTCCTGTCACCAGATAGTTAGATCTGTTACTAGGTATGTGAGCCCAGGAATCTGTTTATTTTCTCGTATGGATTCAGCTCAGGTGTCCAGGTAGTCGGTCACCAAGTGTGTGGTGCAGGCTCTCACCTACAGTCCTAGATGGGCAGAGGTGATTGGTGTAGGCACAGATTATCTGGCTTCAGTAGGGGGTCACGTGCTGAGAAAGGCAGGGGGCTGATGGCTGCCCCCGAGTGTCCGGGAGGAAAGGATGTCCCTGTTTCCTAGAGCGTGTAGATGGGTGGGTTTTGCGGCCAGACTATCAGCACCCAGTGCTGTTGGCTGTAAGGACTGGGAAGCACCACTTATTCTTGGACCCCTGTTGCAGGTGGCTAGGTGGTGTGGGTGGAGCCACCAGTCTTCAGACCCCTAATGTGGGTAGGTGAGGACCCTGCTTAATGGGCAGAGCAGTGTCAAATGTCACGAACCTGCCACTTCACCTTATAGCTGATACAGTTAAAGTTAGCCTTCAGGTATATATCCTGTTGTACTGTGGTAATGAGGGCCTATGCTGTTGAAATGGGCCCACACAGGTCTATGCAGGGGTGAAAGGTATTCAGAGTCCTTGGACCCCTTATGCCTGTGCCTAGGCAAAGGATCTGTGCCTACCCTGAGTTCCTGGCTTAGGGGAGCCAGCAGATTATTTTTTCCTGTTTGTTAATTTGTTCCCTTTCCAAGGCCTGGAGAATGGCTCTGGTCACGTGATGGGTCCCAGTTCCAGCCCATAGGACTTGGCAATTGCTTAAGCCGGCCTGGGACCTGGTGCAGAGCAGGGAGGGGACAGGTGAATGGGAAAGAGGTTTTTCCCAAAGGGGGTGTTTTTTGATCGGTGTAGTAGGTCAGACATATGTACTTATCTTTTGCCGATTGAGATGCGCTTTTCACTGGTGCTGGAGGCCTGAGTAGACTGTCTGCCGCTGGGTCTCTCCCAGTGTGGAAAACACCTCCCGAGCAACACTGCTTGCCTCACTGCGCATGCCAGCCAATCCAGCCTGAAGGGTGCCAGCTCCCAAGGCGTCAGGTCTGGCAACTCCTGGCTGCTTCCGAACCATCTCTCCCTCCCCCTGCCACTCAGTCCAATTCCTCAACTTTGCCTTTGATGTTCAGGACTCCTAGGTTGCCATATATAATGGATTCACTTGTTTTTTTGGGTCTTTGTTGTAAGAGGGACAAGTGTCTGACTACTCCGCAGTCTTGGCCCTGCCTCCTGAATGAGATTTTTTGATGTATGGTCTGAATTAGTTTTGCAGCAGATTTGCCCAATGCAATATGTCCTTTAATCTCTTGATGTATGGTCTGAATGAGTTATTGTGTATAAAATATTTAAAACGGTGCCAGCAAATACAACCTCCCACTAAAGGGCAGCTATAATTAGCATCCTCTTCCAAAGAGGATAAATAGTCAATGAAGGACCAAACTGATTACCATGTAGAATCCCAGCCTCACCGCAGAGGAAGAAATTCAGATCAGAATTTTTCTCAGCCCATTTTGCTCATACTTTTTTTCTTTTCTTTTATGCTTTTTTTTTTAAGGTGAGAGTAACAACTTTATTGAAATACAATTCACAAACCAGGCAATTCACCCATTTTAAGTGTGCATGAGGAATGCTGGTGGCACTACGGTTAAACAATTGGCTTAACAACACAACAGCAAAAAAGTATACATGTGGCAAGACCACCTCATGTGTTTGAGAAGTTGCAAGGAGGCCAGTGTGTTTGGAAAGGGGCAAAGGGGAGTGAGGGCGGGAGGTGAGGGCAGAGAGGGGACAAAAAAGGCCAACTGGTGTAGGACCATGTGGGCCACGATGTTTGTTGTTGGGTGCCATCAAGTCGATTCTGACTCATAGCGACCCCATGTGACAGAGGAGGAGTGCCTCATAGGGTTTTCTAGGCAGTAATCTTTACGGGAGCAGCCTGCCAGATCTTTCTCCTGCAGAGCCACTGGTGGGTTCAGTTAGCAGCTGAGCATTTAACTGTTGCGCCACCAGGGCTTTTTGTGGGCCATTGTGAGCACTTTGCTTTACCTCTGAGTGAGATAGAGCCAAGGGTGGGTTCTGAGCAGCAGAGAGACAGGATCTGACTTAAGTGTGAGCCAATCTCTGCCTGCCATGTAGGGAGATTAATATGTGAGTTCCATGAGGACCAGACTATGTCTTTGTTCCCACGGGAGTCTAGAACAACAACAACAACAACAATAACAAAAAAAACCTGTTGCCATAGGGTCGACTCCTACTCATGGCGACCCCATGTGTTACAGAATAGAAGTGTTCTATAGGGGTTTTTAATGGCTGTAATCTTTACGGAAGCAGATTGCCAGGCCTTTCTTCTGCAGCACCGATTGGTGAGTTGGAACCACCAGCCTTTAGGTTAGTAGTTGAGCACAAACCATTTGTGCCAGCCAGGGTTTAGAACAGGGTGGCAAACTATGGCCCATGGCCACATCCTCCCCCGTCTTGTTTATGTAAATAAAGTGTTATTGGGACACAGCCAGTGAATGACTGGGTGGTGCAAATGGTTAAGCACTCAGCTACTAACTGAAAGGTTGGTGGTTTGAATCCACCCAGAGGCATCTCAAAAGAAAGGCCTGGTGATCTGCTTCCAAAAAATCACAGCCATTGAAAACTCATGGAGCACAGTTCTACTCTGACACACATGGGGGTACCATAAGTCAGAATCAACTAGATGACAACCGGTTTGGTATTTTAGTTTATGGCTGCTTTTCTGATACAATGGCAGAGTGGGGTAGTTACAACAGAGAATCTCTGGCCGGTAGAACGGAAAGAAATTTCTGCCCTGGCACTTTCCCAGAAAAATTTTACTGACCCCTGGTCTAAACAATGCCTGGCAAGTAGTAGGCACTCATTAAATATTTGTTGCTGCACAACTGAGCCCATCACTCATCCGTGACCCACACGCGGCAGCCAGCTTGCCCTTGTCTCTGAGCCAGTTCCAGCTCTGTGTCACATGCAAGCAAACAACAGCCCAGCAACCAAAAATAAAACACTGGAAGCCATTCAAATCTTCCCCGCTGAGAAGAGGCCCAGGCAGGATTAAGGACAGGACCCAGGGCAAAGTTTAGCATCTGCTTTCTTCATCTCTTTCTGACAAGAGCCACTGTCACTCGCCCATCAGGCATACAAGCTGCGCCCCAAATTTCCTTCCTCGCTCAAAAAATCCCCTAAACGCTTCTTCACAAAGACGTCCCCCTTCCTGGCTCTCCTGTCTCCTCCCTTTTCAGCCCCAACTTATTTATTTATTTTTGTTGTTGTTAGTTGCTCTGGAGTGGATTCCTACTCATAACAACCCCATGTGTTACGGAGTAGAACTGCTCCATAGGATTTTCTAGGCTGTCATCTTTACAGAAGCAGATTGCCAGGTCTTTTCTTCCATGGTACCTCTGGGTGGCTTCGAACCACCAAACTTTAGATGCGTAGTCGAACGCAAATCATTTGCAACCATCATCACACTATTATTTCCAAAACGTTTTCATCGCTCCAAACAGAAATTCTATGCTCATTAAGCCATAGCACCCCCTTTCCCTCTCTCCCTAGCCCCAGATAACCACTACCTACTTTCTGTCTCTATGAGTCTGCCTATTCTAGATATTTCATGTAAGTGGAATCATACAATATTTATTCTTTTGTGTCTGGCTTATTTCACTTGGCATAATGTTTTCAGAGTTCATCCATGTCATTGTGGGTATCAGAACCTCGTTTCTCTTCATAGCTGGGTCATATTCCATCATATGTATATGCCACTTTTGTGTATCCATTTGTCTGTTGAAGGACACTTGGGTTGTTTCCACCTTTTGGCTATTGTGAATAACGCTAAAGCAAACATTGGTCTACATGTGTGTTTGCCTTCCTGCTTTCAGGTCTTTTGGGTATATACTTAGGAATGGAGTTGCTGGGTCATATGGTAGTTCTGCTGGTGCAGTGGTTAAGAGCTTGGCTGCTAACCAAAAGGGTCGGAAGTTCAAATCCACCAGGCGCTCCTTCGAAACCCTATGGGGAAGTTCTACTCTGTCCTATAGGGTTGCTATGAGTCGGAATTGACTTGATGGCAACGGATGTTTTTTTTAAAATGGTTGTTCTGTGTTTAACTTGAGGAACCACCAAAGCATTTTCCACAGCAGCTGCACCATTTTCCATTCCCACCAGCAATACCTGAGGGTTCTGATTTCTCTACATCCTCACCAACACTTGTTACTTTCTCTCTCTCTCTCTTTTTAAATAGTAGCTATCTTAGTGGGGGTGAAGTGGTAGCTCATTGTCCTCCTCCATGATGACTTTTTTCCTACACCTACACTGCCGATTTCTGAGATTCTGCATAACAAGGCAGAGCCTAAGGCTACTCCACTAGGCTAGAATCTTCCTCTGCTGCTGGAGATTCAGAATGGTCTCAGAGAGGGATGAGACCCGGCCCCTGGAGCCAGAGGTTCACAATTCATTGGGGCACAATATCAGTGTTAGAGTGAAAAGATGAATGGGTGGTGGACCACCACGGGAATGAGTCTGGGCTTTATCCTAGGACCCCCCACCACGTCAGGCTTGGAGGGAGGACAGACGGAAGGCTCTGAGGTGATGCAGCTCCCCCATTCAGACTTGATTTTCTGAATCTCATCCTCTCTGTTGTAGTGACCCACAGCCCCAAGCACCACAGCCAGACGGCCTGCGTTCAAATCCAGGCTCTGCCGTTTTCTAGCTATGCAACCTTGGGCCACCGTACCTCAATTTCCTCATCTGTAAAATCAGTATGACACTACTACCTATCACTTTAGAGTTATTGGGAGGATTGTAAGATTAATACAATTAATACAATTAATTAGAACTGTGCCTGGCTCATAGTAAGTGCTCATAGAATGCCCTCGGCAGAAAGGAAGCTCATTATTATCGCTCAGGGTTGTCATCAATTACCCTATAGATTGAGCAGAATTCATGACATCTCCAGTGACCAGGCAGATTTAGCTCTGAGAGAGGTTGATGAAAAGAGTTCTGGTGGTACAGTGGTTAAGCACTTGGCTGCTAACCAAAATGTTGGCTGTTCAAACCCACCAACCACCTAGTGGGAGAAGGATGTGGCAGTCTGCTTCCGTAAAGACTACAGACTTGGAAACCCTATGGGGCTGTTCTACTCTGTCCTATAGGGTCACTAGGAGTTGGAATTGAAAGCTGTGGGTTTGGGTTTTCTTTGAGGGGGCGGGGTCGATGACATCACTAGTTACCAGGCAGATTATGATTAGAATGTGCGTGCCAGGGCCTTCTTTCCTGTTGGAATTTCTGTTGTGTCCCAGTCTACACTCTTCACTCATGCCATCACCCAGGAGATTGTCATGTCTCTTAGCCTCAGTTCTCTTATCTGTAAAATGGGGACAATAAAAGCGCCAACCTCATAGGGTTGGTGAGAGAATCTAATGAGTTAATACATACAAAGGTCACAATGCCTAGCACACAGTCAACACTCAATATACACACCTCTTGTTATCCTTACTGCAGGATGTCACTTGTCAGAGTGACAGGGGCTCTCCAGTCTGTCTTGGTTAAGAGCACAGACTCAGGGGTCTAACCCACTGTGGTCCGAGCCCAAGTCTTCCACCAGCAGGAGACCCTGGGCACATTGCTGGTCTGTAAAATGGGGTAATGACAGTGCAAACCTCAGAGGGCTGGTGGGAGAATGCGTTGAGGTAATGACCATCACATAGTCCCCAACACACAGTCAGGCCTCATAAATATGAGCTGTATTATTACTGCGGAGGCCCTCAGAAAGACCCTCTCCTCCTGTGCCTCAGTTTTCCCATGTGCAAATTCGTGGTTGGTGGCCAGGTTGGTCTCAGTCAGCCTTGGGAGTGAAAGCATCGGGAGTCGGCTGCTCTCACCTGTGTCTGCGTCCCCCACACCCACCCCAGCTTCTCACCTCCTGTCTCTTTATCTCCTTGTCTCTTACCTATCAGCCATTCCCTTTCCCTTTCTCTGGCTTCTTTTCCCTATTCTAGATTTTCTTTCTCTTTATCTCATTTCTCACCCATATGCTATCAGAAGAGCAATAAATAACAACAGTAATAATCATCATTATTTGCTTATTTTGTCTTTTCCCAAGGCCAGGATTGTACTAAGTACTTTGCATGTATTAACTCATTTAATCCACACAATATAAGGACTTGTTATTATTTGTTCGACAAACACTTATTGAGCACCTACTGTGTGCCAGGCCCCGGGGATCCAGTCCCTCATGGGACTTCCACTCTAGCGGAGAGATAGATGGTAAACAGATAAACAAATAGACAATTACTCTCAGTGCAGTGGTGGCTCAGTGGTAGAATTCTCGCTTTCTGTGAGGGAGACCCTGGTTTGATTCCGGGCCAATGCAGCTCATGCACAGCCACCACTCATCTGTCAGTGGAGGCTTGCATGTTGCTATGATGCTGAACAGGTTTTAGCGGAGCTTCCAGACTAAGACGGGCTAGGAAGAAAGACCTGGCAATCTATTTTTGAAAATCAGCCAATGATAACAATGGATCACAACGGTCTGATTCACAACCAATTGTGTGAATAGCACAGGACTGGGCAGCGTTTCTTTCCATTGTTGTACATGGGGTCTCCATGAGTCAGAGGCAAACTCGACAACAGCAGCTGACAAGGAACAATCAGTGCTATGAGGAAAAAGAAAGCAGGGCCAAGTGGAGAGAGCGTGAGTAGGGGAACTGTTTTAGAAAGGATGGTGGGGAAAGGCCTCTCAGAAGAAATGACACTGGAGCAGAACTGATCATGTGAGAGGGAAGCAGCCATGCAAAACTTGGAGGAAGCACTTTTCTGGTAGAGGGAGCAGCATATGCAAAGGCCCTGAGGCAGGACCAAGACTGGGAGGTGTCTGATGAATTGAAGACCAACCAGGAGGCCAGTGTAGCTGGAAGCAAATGAAGAGGAGAGGGATGGAGATGAGGTCAGAGAGGGAATGGGGCCCCCATCATTCAGGGCCTTGTAGGCCCCAGTGAGGACTTGGACTATTATTTTGAGTAAGATGGGAGCTGTGGAAGGTTATGAGCAGAGGAGGGGCATGATCTGAATAGAGTTTCACAGAATGTCAGTCGCAGTAGACTGTAGGGGGGCAAGGATGGAGGCAGAGACCATCACCCACCCCAATTTACAGATGCAGAAATAAATGGAATCTCTTACAAGCCCAGCAACTGGCCCAAGTTCACGCAGCTGCTGAACAGGATGGCAGTCTGGTTTGGGTCTGATTCCATGTAAAGCCCACTCCCAGACGCTTGGCCTTCCTGGAGCCTCAGTGTGCACCTGTAAAATGGGGACACAGGTCAATGAACAATGGTGCTCACCAGCACCAGGTGAACTTCAGATGTGGGTATCAACTTCAGATTTAGCAGAGCCTTTGTTTTGTGACTTTGGGGAGTCACCTGCCTCTTCTAAACCTCAGTTTTCCCATCTGTAAATTGGGAATCATTACCTGACTTTTCCACCATCTGTCTGTCAGTTTGTCATACTGCGGTGGCTTTTGTGTTACTGTGATGCTGGAAGCTATGCCACCAGTATTTCAAATACTAAGCAGGGTCACCCATGGTGGACAGGTTTGAGCGGAGCTTCCAGACTACGACAAGGAAGAAAGGCCTGGCAATCCACTTCTGAAAATTAGCCAATGAAAACCCTATGGATCACAGAATATTATCCCAGACTTCCACTTGCTTACTTTGGACACATTATCTGGAGGGAGCGATTGCGGGCGAAGGATACCATGTTTGGTAAAGTGGAAGGTCAGTGAAGGCAAGGGAAACTCTCCACGAGGTGGATTGCCACAGTGGCTGCAACAGTGGACACAAACATAACCCGTAGATTATGAAGATCGTGCAGGACCGGGCAACGTTTCCTTCTATTGTACATAAGGTCGCCGTGAGTCCGATCTGACTCTGTGACAACTAACAACAACACTCCACTTTTTGGTGTAGCCTGGTGGTTAAGAGCAAAAGTTCTGGAGTCAGATTTGGCTTCATCTGAGTGTTTGTTCTGCCCGTTGCCAACTCTATGACTTTTGGCAATTAACGCCCTCTCTCTAAGCTTTGGTTTACCTCACCAATTTCGAGGGGGTAGTTCTAAGGATTAAATGAAATCATGCAGGTAAAGCGCTTAGCACAGCCCCTGGCATCCAGCGGGCGCTCAATAAATAAATGATCATTCTTATTACTGAAATATGATTACCGATGCTATCATGGTTCACACGTCCTCCGTGAGTGACAGTCTGGGAGAGTGCCTGGTACGAAGTCGACGTTCGACAAAAGTGAATTCTCTCCCCCATCTCTCCTGCTTGCCAGCTCCCCGGGGACCCAGGCATTCCGGCCACCAGCCGCCCCCCCAATGCTGGCTCTCACAAAGGCCCCCATTCATGCCCTGCTTACAAAGCGGTCCATTCAGAAAGGCCCCCCCGTGCCTCCCGTCCTCGGTCGCCCCTCGCATCTCGCCATTGGTCGTACCCCTGCCCGTCAGGCCTCGGGTCCCGCCCACGCCCACACCGCCTAGCTCCCGTCTCGGGCCGTTCTTTTCCCACGGCTGGTACCCTTCGACAACTTCTGATTGGCGCGACCCACCAGCGGCTCTTCTTGATTGGCGGACGAGTCCCCCTCTCGTGGGCGGGGCCGTCCCTTGCCGCAGCGGGCGCCGATTGATTGCCGCAGCCCTCGTGGGGGCGGGGCTGTCGGAAGGGCCCGCCCCTCTTTCTCCCCAGGCCGGAGCCTCGGGACGGCCTTGGAAGCCGGTGAGTGCCAGAGGGCTGCCGCGCGCCGGGGGCGGCGGAGCGGGACTGGGCCTGAGAAGGCCAGAGCCCAGGGGTTGCGAGCAAGGCCAAGGGAGGCCGGCGCGGGCGACTGGGGTGGGGGGCGGGGGGCGGTGACTGGGACGCGGACACTTACCTTGATCACACCGCGGGACAGCGGAGGGGGAAAGGGCGGGGCGTCTACACTCCCCCAATTCGAATTCCTACTGGGTGCGCGGCCAGGGCTGGATCCTCGCTGGCGGCCCCGGGGCGCACTCCACAGATGGGGAAACTGAGGCTCACTTTGGGACCTAGGACGCTCTAATACCTGAGTCATCACCTTCAATGGTCCGCCCCTAGGCATGACATTGTCCCCATTTTCACGTGTGGACTTGAGGCCCACGGTAAGGGGTCGTGATGGTAGAAGCAGAGGAGAGCGGAAAGACATATTAGAACACCTACGATGTGCTTTGGCGCTTTTATTTCCTAACTAAATAATCTCCTTTAATTACTATATTAATAACTTAAGGTGGCTCATGGTGTACTCATTTTCCAAAAACCGAAGAAATCCGTTGCCCTCGATTCAGACTCACGAGACTCCGTGTGTTACAGAGTAGAACTGCTCCATAGAGTTTTCATGGCTGTAATCTTTCAGGAAGCAGATCGCCAGGCCTTTCTTCTGCAGTACCACTGGATGGGTTTGAACCGCCAACCTTTAGGTTGCACCACCTAAGGAACTCCGTACCCATTTTACAGAGAGGAAAAAACAGGCTGGACAGAGACAGTGACTACAGGGGGACGGAGTGGAGAACAACACTTAAAAAGACAAACTGTACTGGATCCTTTAACCTTTTAAATCTCCACAGTAATCCCTAAGGAAGGCGGTGGTCCCTATGGTGCAGACTGGGAAGTAGGTTCTGAGATCGTTACTAACTGGGAGAAAGAGGGGTTCGAGTCTTTGAGGACCCACTACACTTTCTTCCCAAATCCCCTCCTTTAGAATGGCAGACAATGGCCTGGGTTTGAATCCCAGCTCTCCCTCTTACTGACTGTGACCTTGAGCACGTTACTTTGTCTCTCTGTACCTTGGTTTCACCGTCAGAGAAATGGAGATGCTGATGGTCCCTAGCTCATAGAATTTTTTTTTTTTTAATTTGTGGTAAAAATATACATAACATTTGCCAGTTCAACAATTTTTACGTGTATAATTCAGTGACATTGATTACATTCCTCATATTGTATAATCCTTTCACTATCCTTTTCCAAATTATTCTGCCACATTAACATAAATTCAGTGACCCCCTAAACCATATCTCCCCTTTTCCCCCTTCCTCTACCCTGGTGACCACTAATAAGTTTTGGTTTGTATACATTTGCTTATTTCATATAAGTGAGATCATAAAGTATTTTTCCTTTTGTGACCGATTTATTTCACTCAGCATAATGTTTTTCAAGGTCCATCCATCTAGTTGCATGCAGCAGGACTTCATTTCTCTTTATGGCTGACTAATACTCCATCATATGTATACTGTACATACATTTTCTTTATCCATTCATCTGTGGATGGACATTTTGGGTGTTTCCACCTTTTGGCTCTGGTGTGACTCTTGCTGCAGTGAACATTGGTGTACAGTTTTTTTGTTTTTTTTTGCTGACTTCCCCAGTATTGTGTACTGTCTTACTCTTTACCAAAGTTACAGTGTACAGTTTTCTGTTTGCATTCCTGCTTTCAGTTCTTTTTGAGTATACATACCTAGGATTGGGATTGCTGGGTCATATGTTAGTTCTATGTTCAACTTTTTGAGGAACCTCTGACTCATAGGGTATTGAGATCATTCATTGAGTTAAAACTCCAAGAGATGTTCTAAGAGCAGAAAAAGATGATGCACATAGTAGGTATTCTTATCACTATTGAGTCCTTACTTCACCGATGAGGAAACTGAAGCCCAGGAGGCCAGAATAATATTCTGTCTTCTCCTCTGGCACTCACTGTACTCTCTGTGGGTTGTATTCCAGGGCTCAGACAGATGAAATGATGTCCTAAGGCATTGCTTTCTGAGGCACTGGGCTGTGCTCTTTCCCCCACATCGTGTGATTTATTTCATTGGCCCCAGTTCACACAGAGGAAAGCTGAAGCCCAGAAAGCTTGAGCGGGATTCGACCCTGGAATCCTCAGACCTCCTCGGCCGCGGCGCCTTGACCTTTGCCCGCGACGAGGAGGGGCTCCTGGCGCTGCCACCACCCACCTGGCAACAGGCTTACCCTGCCCCCTTCACCCGGTCTAAGGCCCTGCAGCTCCAGGCCCCGCCCCTTCCCCAGCCGCAGGTGCTGGGTGACATCAGAGCTTGGGCCCCGCCCCGCGCTGGACCGCGGAGGTAGCCGCACCTGAGCCCGCTGAAGCGGCTCCGGGGGATTCCAGTGTGCCCTCCCTATCTTCCTGATCCCGGCACCAGCTGGCGCCCCCAAGGTATCCCCGAGGATCCGCGAGTTGAGCGGGCGGTGACACGGACGCTCGGGTCGCGGGGAGATGGGGGTTGGGCGCCCGGACTCCTAAATCCGGGAGGGAGGGGGATTGGGGCCAGGAATCCCGGGCCTGAGTAAGGAGGGGCTGGGGGCCCAGACTCCTGAGTCTGGGGGAGGAGGGGCCGGGGCCCTGGACTTCTGGGCCTTGAGGGAGGAGGGGGCCGGGGACCTGGACTCTCGGATCCGAGCGAGGAGGGGGCTGGGGGGCCAGGGCTCCTGGAACTGAGAAAGGAGAGGGCTGGGGACCCGGACTTCTGAGTCTAGGGAAGGAGGGGCCGGGGGCCTGGACTCCTGGGCCCTGGGGGAGGAGGGGGCTGGGAGTCCGAACTCCCGGATCCGAGTCAGGAGGGGGCCAACACCTGAATTCCGGGTCTGAGGGAGGAGGGCGCTGGGGGCCCCGACTCCTGGGCCTGAGAGAGGAGAGGGCTGGGCATCTGGACTCCTGGGTTTGAAGGAGGAGGGGCTGGGGGCCAGGACTCCTGAATACTAGCACTTAAGCTGAGGTCAGAGAACTGAGTGTGCCAAGGGCCCCAACCCCTGCCCCAGGGGCGGATCCCTGGCATCTTTTCCTTTTCAAGCCCAGCAGTTTCTGCCCCTCCCGGGAAGGTGCTTTCACCTGCCCAGGTGACAGTAATGAGCTCTGGCAGAGGCAAGTTTGGAGCTGAGGCCTGCAGGTCTGCCCCCATCAGGGCTGTTGGCCTTCCTCCCAATCCAGGCATCCTTACCTCTGGGCCCAGCTTCCTGAGGTAAGGAGGCCCGAACTCAGTGTCCAAGGGAGGAGGGGGCCGGGGGTTCAGACTCCTGGGTCTGAGGGAGGAGGGGCTGGGGCCTGGACTCCTGGGTCTGAGGGAAAAGGGGGCTGAGATTCTGGACTCCAGGTCTTGGGGAGCAGGGGTTGGGGGCCTGGACTCCTGGGTCTGAGCGAGGAGGGGGCTGGGAACCAGGACTTCTGGGTCTGAGGGAGGAGGGGGCTGGGGGCGTGGACTCCTGGCTCCAGGGAAGGGAAGTTTAGGGCTAGGTGATTGCAAAAACTCCTCAACTCTTCCTGGTCAAAGGCCACAGGGCTGGAGAGGAAGTAGATGGGTTGGGGTGAGGGTGGGGCAGGGATGGAGCTTGGCTCTGGGTGGATCAGGGCCACACAGAAGGCCTGGAACAAGCCTTGGGAATTTGGGGCCTGGAAAGTGGAGGAACCCCATCAGCTGGTGTTGGAACCCTGCAGTTTACAGACAGCAGGGGCCCAGCTTTGAAGCCCCAGAGGCTCAGGGGCAAGAGGCGCTGGGAGCCGGTGCTGGAGAGTGTGAGGAGAGGGTCTGCAGGAAGGGAGTCCTTGTGAGCCAGAACTCAGTTCCCAGGTGGAACAGGCTCTGAGGGACATGGTCTGCTGGATCTAGTTCTGGGGTTGTTTCAGGGGAGCTGTGTGTTTGGAGGGACTTCTTGCAGGGTGGTGTTGATGGAGGTAGGGGAGTGGCAGGATGCCCCTAGGCCTGGTAGGCAGAGCTAGAGGCCCTGAAATGAGGGTAAGAGAAATGTTCGGGTGTGGTGGGCATTGATGGGGGCGTTTGAGGCAGTTGAGGAGAAGAGGGGCAGACTTCTTTAGGAGCAGGGTACCGCGAGATATAGGGACAATGCATGGATTACTCTGGAATTGCTATAATCTGTACCCTTGTCTCCAGCTCCCTTAAGGGCAGGGAAGGGTCTAGTACATTCACCCAGTGCCCTGGGTTGTCTCCATTATAGCTCATAGCACATTGGCTTGGGATGTTCTGAGACTAGAGCTGGTCCACTCCCAGACTAGGAGTTCCCAGAGGCAGGCAGGGCCCTGGTCTGGGTCACCAGGCATACTCTGAGCCAGGCCTGGAACTTGAGAGGCCTCAGGGGTGAGTGAACAGGGCCAGTGTACCCATTTTACAGAGACAGAAACTAAAGCAGTGAGATTGGAGTCTGTTCTGCAGGCATGGAGCACACCCGAGGTAGTCAGGGAACCTGTGTGACATAGGTCAGACGAACACCCTCCCCTGGGTTCCATCTCACATAGAGTAGAAGCAAAGTTCTTGCTGTGGCCCACAAAGCCCCACATGTTCTGACCCCCTTTGTCTCGTCTCTGAGCTCACCTCCCACCTTTCCTTACTCACTCTGTTCCAGCCACATTGGCCTCCTTGCTGTGTCACAGATGTACAAGTGCATTCCTTTCTCAGGGCTTTTGCACTGGCTGTTCCCAGTGCCTGGAACTCCTCGCTGTTCCTTAAACACCTGGGCAGCCTCCAACCTCAGGGCCTTTGCATAGACTGTTCCTCTGCCAGGAACTCCTTGCTGCTCTTTAAACACCCAGACATATTCCTGCCTTAGGGCCTTTGCACACGCTGTTCCCTCTGCCTACAATACTTTTCCTCCAGACATCTCTATGGCTCCCTTCCTCACCTCCTTCAGGTCTTCATTCAAATGCCACATCAGAGAGGCTTTCTCTGTCCACCCTAATTAAAATTTCAACACTCCCCTCAACCCTAAGATCTCCCGTTCTCTGCTTCATTTTTCCCCTTCGCATTTCTCACCATTTAACATGCTATATAATTTACTTCTTTATCTTTTTATCTGTTTCCTGGAATTAGAGTGATGTTGTCCAATAGAAATATAAATGCCAGCCAAATGTGTAATTTAAAATTTTCTGGTAGTCACATTAAAAAAAGAAAAAAGGAACAAGTGGCATTAATGCTAATTATATATTTTTCTTGATATGCTATTCAGGGTTAAAGAAAAATATATAATCCAAAATATCATTTCAACATGCAAAATATCATTTTAATGTGCAATCCATATAAAAACTGCTTAATAAGATATTATACATTCTTTTTGTCGGACGGTCTTTGAAATCTGGAGTGTATGTTACCCTTACAACCCGTCTCAGTTCAGACTTGCCACATTTCAAGTGTCTGCCAGCCCTATGTGGCTATTTACATTTAAATTTAATTAAAATGAATTAAGTTAAACAAGTTAAAAATTTTTTCCTCAGTTGCGCTCGCAACACTTCAAGTTGTCAGTAGGCACATGTGAGAGTGGCCTGCAGATGGGACAGCACACGGCTAGAACTTAAACTCCTTATGCGGGCTGGGATCTTTTTCTGGCTTGTTCATTGCTGCGTCCCCCGTGCCTAGAACAGTGCCTGGCTCACAATAACCAAAAAAAAAAAAAAAAAAAACCAAACCCATTGCTGTAGAGTCGATTCCGACTCACAGCAGCCCCATGTGTTCCAGAGCAGAACCGCTCCATAGATGGGATGAAGAATAGAGGCACCTCTGGGTGGGTTTGAACTGTTAACCTTTGGCTAGTAGTGGAGCACTTGACCGCGTTTTGACCCATTTTGCAGAAGTGTAGAATGAGGTCTCTGAAGGAAGGCAGTAGGGACTGCCCGGGGGATTTGAGATGTGGAGTGCACGCCATCTGACCTCTACCCTCTCTCTCCCCCCACTGCAGACCATGGCAGCAGTGACGATGTCGGTGCCAGGCCGGAAGGCGCCCTCTAGGCCGGGCCCAGTGCCCGAGGCTGCCCAGCCGTACCTGTTCGCGCCCCAGGGGCCGCACGGGGGTAGCGGACCTGGCAGTTGGCCTGGGAGCTCAAGCACCTCGCCGCAGGTGGAGTGGACAGCCCGGCGCATGGTGTGGGTGCCTTCGGAGCTCCATGGGTTCGAGGCAGCCGCGCTGAGGGATGAGGGCCAGGAGGAGGCGGAGGTAGAGCTGGTGGAGAGCGGGCGGCGGCTGCGGCTTCCGCGGGACCAGATCCAGCGCATGAACCCGCCTAAGTTCAGCAAGGCCGAGGACATGGCGGAGCTGACCTGCCTCAATGAGGCGTCGGTTCTGCACAACCTCCGCGAGCGATACTACTCGGGCCTCATCTATGTGAGTGACCGGTGCCCCCCCCCCAAGGGGGGAGGGTGTTGGACGGGGTGGGGAGCGGGGAGTCAGCACCCCTGCCTGGGTGTAGACTCCTCCAGGAAACCCCAAGCGGGGACGGATTGATACTGTACCCATTTCTCTGAAACTGGGAGAGATTTGTTGTTGTTAGTTGCTGTGGGGTGATTCCGACTCATGGCAACCCCATGTGTGCAGAGTAGAACTGCTCCATAGGGTTTTTTTTGTTTGATTTAATCGAATTTATTTTATTTTTGTTGAGAATATACACAGCAGAACGTACACCAATTCAACAATTTCTACATGTACAATTCAGTGACATTGATTACATTCTTCAAGTTGTGCAACCACTCTCACCCTCCTTTTCCGAGTTGTTCCTCCCCTATTAACATGAACTCATTGCCCCTAAGGTTTATATCTAATCTTTCAAGTTGACTGCTGTCAGTTTGATCCCATATAGGTAGATCTTGAAAAAGCACAATGCTCAAGACAGACATTCTTTACAAATTAAGCTAAACTATTGTTTGGTTTTAAGAAGACTTAAGGGGATATTTTTGGTTTAAGGTTTAAAATTTAAAGATTATCTCAGGGCAATAGTTTCAGGGGTTCATCCAGCCTCCATGGCTGCAGAAAGTCTGAATTCCATGAGAAGTTGAAATTCTGTTCTGCATTTTATCCCTTTTGATCAGGATTCTTCTGCAGAATCTTTGATGAAAATGTTCAGTAAGCTCCGTAGGGTTTTCAAGGCTTTGAAAGCAGATCGCCAGGGCTTTCTTCCAAGGCACCTCTGGGTAGGTTTAAAATGCCATTTGGCTAGTAGTGGAGTGCTTAGCTGTTTGCGCCACCCTGGAACTCTGCTGGGAGAGAGTAAGAAGGCAACATTCTACCCACCTAATACACAGTCCTAAATCCACAATTCCAAATCCCCAAATGCTATTATAAAAACCAAAACCAAATCTGTTGCTGTTGAGTCGATTCTGACTTCCTACAGACCCTAGTGCTATGGAAACCAGAAATGTATTCCTGAGATCTACCTCCAAAATCCAACCTAAAATAACGGGAAGCTATTGATAACTCTTTATCCTGTGTTGTGTGAATATTCCTATGCTCAGTTGCCAAATTATACACAGTTGGATTACAAGGGTTGTATCAGGCTCTATTGGATAGATGCACCGTATAATTTTTTGAAGCATAAAAAATTCTGAATTCTCAGTTCATCCCAATGGTTTTGAAAAAGGGTTTATAGATTTATAATAATGAGAACCATTAAGTATGGAAAACTCCATGCTGGGCTCTGTGCTAAATGCCTTCCTTTTATTAATCCATTTAATCTCACCTTACACAAGGTAGAGTCTATTATTATCCCCATTTTATATAAGAGGAAACTGAGGCCTAGGAGATTTAATACCGATGATAACTAACCTTTATTAAGCATTTACTAAATACTTTCCTGAAGGTCTCCATTTGGCACAGGCTGTTTGTGTTAGGCTCCTAACATAAAGATTGGCAGTTTGAGCCATGGGAGAAAGGCCTGGCAATCTGCTCCCGTAAAGATTATAGCCGAGAAAACCCTACGGGGCAGTTCTACTCTGCAACACACGAGATCACCATGAGTTGGAATCGATTTGATAGCAACAAGTTTGGTTTTTGTAAGCACTCTTCTAAGCGCTGTACAATACTGTCTCAATAAATTTTCACAACTGGAAAGCATTTTGTCCCCATTTTACAAATAAAGAAACTAAGACACAGAAAGGTCAAGTCCCCTTGCCCAAGGTCACCCAGTTGGACGTGGCAGACCTGGGTAGCCTAGCTCCAAACTTTACCAGTTTACTGTGGTGCTTGTTCAGATTAAGATAGGATTGATAATAGTGAGGTTGACTATGGTTGTCTACCAAGCTCTGTGCTAAATACTTGATACGTGTCACCTTATTTCATCTTTACAGCAAACAGATGGGGTAGAGCAGCAGTTCTAAACCCTGACTTAACATTAGAATCACCTGGGGAATTTTTACAACATACCAACGCCTAACCCTGATGCCAGGAACCCTGGTGGCATGATGGTTAAATGCTTGGCTGCTAACTGAAAGGTCGGTAGTTCAAACCCACCAGTGCCTCCTCAGGAGAAAAGACCTGGCGATCTGCTCCTATAAAGATTATAGCCTAGGAAACCCTATGGGGCAATTCTGCTCTGTCATCTAGGGTCACTATGAGTTGGAATTGACTTGATGGCACACAACAAGCTCTACCAGGTTCTCTGGGGGTATGACATGAGCACTGGTATTTTTTATAAGCTGGTTTTATAATGGGTACCCAAGGGGTTATTAATTCTATTTAACGTAAGAGCAAACAGGATTAGAGAGATTGACAAGGAATGTCAAGAATAATATAAAAAGTAATAATAATGGGTGCTTAGCAAATATTTATTGAGCATTTATGATGTGCCAAGCACTATTTTAAGTGCTGTGGGTTATCAGCTCATCTCTGGGCCAGGAACTTTTATTATCGCCTGACACCCAGGAGTGTTAAGTGACTTGGGCCCAGGTCACACAGCAATGAAAGACTCATGCTAGGATGTGAACCTAGGCATCTGGCCCCAGAGTCATGCCCACGATACCACTTTTGATGGGTGAGGTCTCGCAGCCTTGCTCATTTAAACTGGCCCCTACCCTGTTGAGGGTCCCAAAGGACAAGTTCATATATTGCTATAAAGTCCAACTCCATTTGGCAAAGGGGAAGACTGAGGCTTTGAGACGGTCAGTGGCTGGCTCGCAGCCCCTCAGTTTGTGGTGGCAGAGGTGGGATTTGAGTCGAGGGCCCTGGACATGATTGGCTCCTTCTTTAGGCTGCCCTGGCCCTTTCCACTGCCTCACACACCTTTACAAAAACCCCATTGCCATTGAGTCACTTCTAATTCATGGTGACCCCATGTGTTACAGAGTAGAACTGCTCCATAGGGTTTTCTTAGCTGTAGTCTTTACGCAAGTGGATCTCCAGGTCTTTCTTTTGCGGAGCCGCTGGGTAGGTTCGAACCGTCAAACTTTTTAGGTTAGCAGTCAAACACAAACCGTTTGTCCCACCCAGGGAACCTTCACACCTTTATAAGTCCTGGGAAAAAGGCCTTTGATCAATCCACTTCCCTGAAGGTGATCTCACCAATAGCCAATATATTAGTTTCCTATTGCTGCTATAACAAATGAACACAAGCTGGGGGTCTTCAAACAACAGAACTTTCTTCTCTCACAGTTCTGGAGGCCAGAAGTCAGGAATCAAGGTGTCGGCAGGGCCGTGCTCTCTCTGAAGGCTCTAGGGGGAAGCCTTCCCTGTCTCTTCCAGCTTCTGGGAGTTGGAGAAAAGTTTACAACAGTGCCTCACAGAGGGAGCAAGCACTCACTGAAGGCTAAAGATTATTATTAAGGCCCAATTTGCCTCCTGCCTGGGCTTCCAGAATCTTCTAGCTTGCTTTCACCTCTCAAGCTCTACTTCTCTGGCTCCGTGGCCACGGCCTTAGCTCAAGTGTTGCTTGGCTGTGGCTGCATCACTCCAGTCTCTGCCTCCATCCTCACATTGCCTTCTCCCTTATGTCTGTGTCTTCTCCTTTGTGTATCTCTTATAATGACACTGTTGTTGGGCGCCATTGAGTCGATTCCGACTCATAGTGACTCCATGTGATAGAGTAGAACTGCCCCATAGGGTTTTCTAGGCTCTGATCTTTACAGGAGCAGATCTTCAGGTCTTTCTCCCACAGAGCCGCTGGGTGGGTTTGAACTGCCAGCGTTTCGGTTAGCAGCCAAGCGCTTAACCGTTGCACCACCAGGGCTCCTTATAGTGACGCTAGTCATTGGATTTAGGGCCCACCTGGGTAGCCAGGATGACCTCATCATGAGATCTTTAACTTAATTACATCTGCACATTCCAAATAGGCAACGTTCACAGGTTCCAGGGCTTAGGCATGGATATATCTCTTGGGGGTCATCATTCAACCCCTGAGAGCCAGGGAAATCATAGTAACACCCTAAACATTGAGCCCCCCTTTGCCTTTTAATAAATATTCACTGGGGGCTCATGAACCATTGCAGCAACCTTTTGAGGTCTCTGTGGTCATCCTTATTCTTCAGGTGGGTAAACTGAGCCTCAGAAAGGGGACAGGACTTGGACAAAGCCCCACAACTAGGAAGCAGCTAAGCCGGGATTTGAACTCAAGTTAGTCTGACTCCCGACCCCCACGTCCTATCCATTGCCCTAGGAAGATTTTTTAGAAAGCTCAGGGAAAAAAAAAAAAAATTATGAGGTCGGAGCTAAGGCTGTGGCTGGGTAGCCAGATAATTGGGGCCTGAGACATGGAGGCCAGGTAGAAGATTCTGGGAGCCCAGCCAGGAGGAGAATTGGGCCTTAGTAATAGCCATTAGAACTTATTGAATGCCTGCTTTCTCTGTCAGGCGCTGTTCTAAACTTCTTTCCAATATGATGTTGTTGAACCTGCCTCTCCATAAGGCTGTGAGGTAGGGATTATCACCACCTCTTTCCTCACAGCTTGAAGAGGGAAAGCTGGGGACCCAACACTGGTAGACATGTATGGGGCACACACAGTGTTCTAGGGTCCATGCTAAGACCCACAGATGCAACGTGAACTTGTCTATGGCCCCCACCTACCCTCTGGGAGAAGTTCTGTTCCTGTCCCCATCTGACAGATGAGGATGACCCAGAAAGGTTAAGATGCTTGCTCAAGTGACCCAGCTAGAAAATGTCAGAGCTCCACCTTGCTTGTCTTAGTGCTGAACAAATATTTGTTGGCTGACCAGCTAGTGGTGGGAGGGCAATATAGCCCAGTGGAAAGTGAGCTGGACTAGCTGGCTAAGTCACTAACTAGTTAAAAGCTTAACTAAGCTGCTAACCAGCTAAGCAACTGGCTAGCCAAGTAGCTAGCTAAGTAGCTGGCTAGTTGGCTAAGCAGCTAACTAGTTAAAAGGTTAACTAAGCTGCTAACTAGTCAAGCAACTGGCTAGCCAAGTAGTTAGCTAAGTAGCTGACTAGCTGATTAAGTAGATAACTAGTCAAATGGTTAACTAACCCTAACGAGTTGCTGCCACAAATAGGTTCTTTGGCCTTGAGTCACTCAGGGCTCCGTCCCTTCCCTGGACTCTTGGGGACCCATTTAGTGAGCACTCATGGTGCTGTCTGCTCTGTGAGGCAGTGGATGATACATTATTGCATATTCACTGCCAAACCCCTTCTAAGAGGCAGAGATTAAAAGTTCCGTTGTCTAGGGTTGGAAACTGAGGCTCAGAAAAGGCAAGCCACTTATGCAAGGACCCACGCAGCTGGAAAACACCAAGTCAGGATTCGAACCCAGGGTGACATGGCTTCAACGTCAGAGTGAGAGCTTCACTTCCAAGTAAGGCAGGTAATAGGAGTGTCAGGACCCATGTGTGGAGTGCCTTTTATGGGCCCTGCTGTCGCGGGCTGGTTTTATCTATTATCTCCCTTAATCCCTACAGCAGCTGTAATGAGGTGGGGAGTGTCACCCCGTTTTCCAAAGGAGGAACTGAGACTAAAGGGAGAGTCACTGTTCTGAGGAAAGTTGGAGACGGAATTTGGACCCAGATCTGTCAGCAGAGCCCCTTGGGATGGGATAGTCGTTCCAGACCCTTCCAACAGACCTCCTCAGCCCCACCCCGGAGATCCACATATCCCCGACCCTCTCTGGGGGCACCAGCTTCCGCCCTATGCCCCCTGCCTTGGCAGCCAGCTCAGGTTCCTGTCCCTGGAGTGTCACCCTGGGAACAAGGTGTGGCCGACAGGAGGGGGCTGGGGCCGGCAGGTGGTGTGGGGAGTGGGTTCCTGCGCCAGTAGCCATGAGATACCCTCGCAGGGAATGTAGTCGGGCTGCCCCGCCCGCCCTCGGAGAGTGAGAGGCTTGAGAACTCCCAGGAGCGCCCCTCCAGGCGGGGCTAGCAGACACCCAGCGAACCGGTTGTTCTGCTCCTGGCTGGCCACCCACCCTTCTCCCCGTTAACAGCTTTGCACCTGGGAGCTGGGCAGCTTGTGGTGGCCACACCCTGCTCCACCTGGTGAGTCCGAACTGTCTGGAGCTTAAAGCCGTCATGTTGTAAATCAGCTAAGCAACTGGTCAGCCAAGTAGCTAAGCAGCTGACTAGCTGGCTAAGTCACTAACTAGTTAAACAGTTAGTAACTAAGCTGCTAACCAGCTAAGCAACTGGCCAGTCAGCTAAGTAGCTGACTAGCTGGCTAAGTAGCTAACTAGTTAAAAGGTTAACTAAATAATGCTGTAACCAGCTAAGCAACTGGTTAGCTAAGCAGCTAGCTAAGTAGCTGATTAGCTGGCTAAGTGGCTAACTAATTAAATGGTTAACTGAATAAGCTGCTAACCAGCTAAGCAGCTGGTTAGCCAAGTAACTGATTAGCTGGCTAAGCAAGTAACTAGCTAAATGGTTAACTAAATAAGCTGCTAATGAGCTAAGCAACTGGCTAGCTAAGCAGCTGATTAGCTGGCTAAGTAGCTAACTAGTTAAACAGTTAACTAAACTGCTAATCAGCTAAACAGCTAACTCTTGCTAGTTTTCTAGCTAACTCTTGGGCTAGTTTAGTTAGTTAGCTCTCTGGCTAGTTCATCTAAGTGGCTAGCTAGCTCTCTAGCTATCTTGCCTCTGCATGTGGTAAGTACATCCCTTGTGAGCTGGAGCGAGTCTTAAACCGTTTCAGGGTCTTTAACCTGGATAGAATTCAGGGGGTCTCTGAACTTGGAAAAAAAATACATCTTTATTTTCATGGCCCTCTAACCTGAAATTTAGCATTTCTTCCTGTAAGAGTGCATTACAAAACCCAGAAGTATAAGCAGGACCTGGGAGCCTGTTATCTGTGAAAGTGCAGATGTTTCTATCATGTTTCAATTGTCACAGGTTATCTGCAGCATCCTTCTGGAGATAGTCTACGTATGTTGAAGCAAATACATAGAAAACATACCCCCTTCCGCTTTCAACAAGGAGCCCTGGTGCAGCGGTTAAGCACTCAGCTGCTAACTGAAAGATCAGCAGTTCGAACCCACTAGCCACTCCTCAGGAGAAAAATGTGGCAGTCTGTTTCCATAAGGATTACAGCCTTGGAAACCCTTTGGGGCAGTTCTACTATGTCCTGTACAGTCGCTCTGAGTCAGAATTGACTCGACGGCACACAACCTCCACCACCACCACTTTCAACACGAATGGTTGCTTCTGATACGTAGTTCTCATCTCACTTCCTCTCACTTGTGATATTTTAGAGATAGTTCCCTTATCTGTACACCAGGAGCTTTGTAGAAGTTCGTTGTATGGACAAACTAATTTATTTAACCATCCCCAAGTGCTGGGCATTCAGGGTGTTTCAGGTACTGCCGTTACAAAGAATGCTGTCGTGGATGGCCTTGTACTTGGTCATTCATGCATGTGTAAGTCTGGGCAGTGGCAGGCTTTGTTTGACCCAAGTCTGGCTGGCTGCCAAGGCCACATTCTCTCTCAGGGCGAATCCTAGTCCATTTTGCAGTTCTTTGTACAATTTGGAAAAGGCACCCCTCCCTCAAGATTCCTTTCTACCATCAGTCTGAAAATGTTCATAACAAAATATTCAGATCTGCAGTCATCAGGGCGTGAATGGCAGCCTCTCAGACGGATGCCCCTGTGCAGTGCACAACCTGCCCAGCTGTATATGGCGGCCCTGTACACAGCTGAAGCCCTCTCCCCTCTCGCCCACCACAGACATACTCTGGCCTTTTCTGTGTGGTCATCAACCCGTACAAGCAGCTTCCCATCTACACGGAGGCCATCATAGAGATGTACCGGGGCAAGAAACGTCACGAGGTGCCACCCCACGTGTACGCAGTGACTGAGGGGGCCTATCGAAGCATGCTCCAGGGTAAGTGTGGGGCTGTGGCTGCGGGGCAACGGCTGCATGGCAGCAGGAATCTCCAGTGGGTCCAGGACGAGGTGTTGGGGGCTGCTTAGGGGGCTGCCAGGAGCCAAGGTCAGGGTCACGTGACAAGTTGGGGATTTCAGACTCTGCAGGTTTCTTAGGGGACTGAGGGGACACTACTGGAAGGCTGAACAGGTATGGCTTTGGGTCCTACCAGACCCAGGCCCCTTTTCATCTCTCTATATGTTCACCCCATCTCCCAACAAGTATCATTTGGGAGCCAATGGGTTCCAGGCTTCTGCATAAAATTTCTCAAGACAGTGATATCTAGATCCTTCAGTCATTCAAACATTCATGATATATAAAACTACACAATTAACATATACAACATACATAATGCACTCGTTATATATTTATTATATATCATCTATTTTAATAAACCAAAACTGATGCCGTCAAGTCAATTCCGACTCATAGCAACCCTAAAGGACGGAGTAGAACCGCCCCATCTTTAAAGAAGCAGACTGCCACATCTTTCTCCCACAGGGCAGCTGATGGGTTTGAACTGCTGACCTTTCAGTTAGAAGCCAAGCGCTTAACCATTGTACCACCAGGGCTCAGTAAATATTTAGTATATATTGAAGTATTTATTGTATCATATGGCATATAATAGTATATAGCAACACATTTATATTATACAGTTTGTATTTATATCATCTACAGGGTCGCTATGAGTCAGAATCGACTCAATAGCAGCGGGTTTGGTTTTTGGTTTTTTTATATTTGTATCATTTAATATATCCTATACTTCGATTAAGAGCCCTGGTAGTGCAGTAGTTAAGCCCTCGGCTGCTAACCAAAAGGTTGATGGGTCAAACCTACCAGCTGCTCCTCAGGAGAAAGATGTGGCAGTCTGCCTGCATAAAGATTACAGCCTTGAAAACCCTATGGGGTAGTTCTACTCTGTCCTATAGAACGGCTGTGAATCAGAATTGACTCGACAGCAGTGAGTTTGATTTGGTTTGGTTTGGTTTTTTAATTCTTTGATTGTGTATTATACTGATACAGTTAGTATCTATTTATAGCATATGATAGCTAATAGTATACAGTAACACATGTTGTACAGATTATTTATATTTAATATATCCTATATCTTGATTGTATATTATAATGATATATGTAATATATATTTATTTTTTTTGGCATATAAATAATATACAACAACACTTTTACATTGTATAGATTGTACTTACAGCATTTAATTTATACTCTGTTTTGATTGTATATTATAATGATATGTTTATAGTATATAACACAATGGTTCTCAAAGTGTGGTCCCCATACCAGCAACATCAGGATCACCTGGGAACTTGCTAGAAATACAAACGTGGGTTCTACCCCAGAAACCTGCTGAATCAGAAACTCTGGGTATGGGGCCTAGCAATCTATGTTTTCACAGGATCCCCAAGTGATTCTGAGGCAGCTCAACTTTGAGAACCAGCGGTATAATACACAATATATAATAACATCTGTATCAGGTTGAGAACCAGTGATATAAAAAAACCCATTGCCACCGAGTCAATTCTGACTGATAGCAACCCTACAGGACAGAGTAGAACGGCCCCATAGGGTTTCCAAGGAGCAGCTGGTGGATTCGAACTGCTTACCTTTTGGTTAGCAGTCAAGCTCTTAGCCACTGTGCCACCAGGGCTCCAGTGGTGTAATATACAATATATAATACATCTGTAGGAGGTAATAGAACAGATAGAACACATTTGTATATAACTTACATTATAAATTTATACATAATATATACTTGTTTTATTTGGTTATACAACATAATTTGTTATATATATTTATTTTTATAATAATTTTTAGCTAATTATATGTTGGCTATTATTATATCTTATGTATAAATTCTACAATAAAGTAAGGGTTAGTGCCTATGCAGAGTCCCTGGGTGGTGCAAATGGTGAACACACTCGACTGCTAACTGAAAGGTTGGAGGTTGGAGTCCACCCAGAGGCACCTCAGAAGAAAGGCCTGGCGATCTACTTCCAAAACAATATCACCTGTGGAAAACCCTCTAGAGTGCAGTTATATTCTGACACATGTGGGGTCTCCATGAGTCAGGGTTGGCTCGAGAGCAACTGGTGGTACCTACTTGATGCCAAGTACTTTTTGTGGGTTGACTCATTGAACGTCACGGCGACCCCATGAAGAAGGTTCTTGTGATCAACTTTTCTCCAGATGGGGGAACCAAGGCACAGAGCAGTGCAGTCACTGCCCATGGTCACACAGGTTGGTGGGTGGCTGTCTTAGTTATCTAGTGCTGCTATAACAGAAATAACACAAGTGGATGGCTTTAACAAACAGAAATTTATTTTCTCGCAGTTTAGGAGGCTAGAAGTCCGAATTCAGAGTGCTGACTCTAGGGGGAGCCTTTCTCTTTCTGTTGGTTTTAGAGGAAGGTGCTTGCCTCTTCTGCTTCTGCTTCCTGGTTCCTTGGAAATCTCCATGTGTCTTGGCATCTGTCTTACCCCATCTCTGCTCTGCTAACTTGTTTAATCTCTTTTATATCTCAGAAGAGATTGACTCAAGATACACCCTACACTAATTCTGCTTCATTAACATAACAAAGACAGCCCATTCCCAAATGGGATTATGTGCACAGAAACAGAGGTTAGGATTTACAACACATTTTGGGGGGACATGATTCAACCCATTCCCAAATGGAATTATAACCACAGGCATAGAATTAAGATTTACAACACAAATTTTGGGGGGACATAATTCAGTCCATAACAGTAGCCGAGGTGGGATTTGAGCCCAGGGTCCCCAAACTGTGTATCGCTCTGTGTACCCTTGCCCTACACCAGGCACCATGCTGAGCACTTTCAGAATGTTCTCTCTGAGATCGGACAACAGCCCTGAGAGGGAGGGGCTCTTTTGAGCCCCATTTTTCAGACGGGGAAACCGAGACTGGTCCAAGATCATACAGTGAGGCCAAGAGGCGGCTGGACCTTGAACCCATGTCCATATAGCCCCAAGACTAGGTTTTTAACTCTGAGATCGTGTTGAACGCAGCTCACTTCCTGAGTTCAAACACACCCAGCTCCTTTAATTCTACCCTTAAACACATCTGCACCCCCCTCCAACTCTGCCCCACCCCAGCCTCACTGGCCTTTTTTGCTTCCACTCAAACATCTCCAACTCATTCCTACCTCAGGGCCTTTGCCTTCTGCCTGGAGTGCTTATCCCCCTGACTAAGCTGAAATGTCACCTCTTCCTAGAAGCCTTCCCAGCTCCCTACCCCGACCCCACATGCTGAAGTTTCTCAACTGCAGCACTGTTGACATTGGGGCTGGATTATTTTTTTGCTGTGGGGAGGCATCCTGTGCGTTGTAGGGTGTCAAGCACCATCCCTGGTCTCTACCCACTAGATGCCAGTAACACCCCTACCCAAAGTCTCCAGATTGCCAGATATCCCCTGGGGGGTTGTTGTTAGTTGCCATGGGGTTCGTTCTGACTCATGGCGACGCCATGTACAACAGAACTAGACTTCACCTGGTCCTGCACCATCTTCGCCATCGTTGGTATACTCGAGTCCACAGTTGTGACCATTGTTTATTTTGAGTGCCTTTCAATTTAGCGGGCTCATCTTCCAGCACTGTGTTAAGCAATCTTCCATTGTGACCCACTGGGTTTTCATTGGCTACTTTTCAGAAGTAGATCACCAGGCCCTTCTTCCTTGTCTGTCTTAGTCTGGAAGCTCTGCTGGAACCTGTCCACCATGGGTGACCCTGCTGGTTTTTGAAATATCAGTGGCATAGCTTCCAGTATCATAGCAACATACAAACTACCACATTATGACAGACGGGTGGTGGCCCCTGGGAGCCTGGGGGCAAAATCAACCCTGGTTGAGAACCACTACTTTATCTTGTTACCTGTTGAGTTTTCTTCCCAGTGCTAATGCTTACTAGAAATCATCAGCATTAGTTGATGTGTGTTTCGTTCCCCATGTAAGTGGAAGCTCTATGAGGGCAGGGACCTTGCTAATACCACTGGGTGGTCAGCATGCATTTGTTGAATGGTTGTATCACGCCCAGGGCTGGGCGCTAGGTAGATGTTGGGGACCTAGCCGTGCTCTCTGCCCTCAAGTTGAGCGGATGACCCACCAGCAGGCCACCGGTCTTATCACTCCCATTTTATGAGCTTGTTTTGTACCAGGGACTGAACCTAGGGCCCAAGACCTCCCTCTTGTGTCTTTGAGCCTTGCGTGTCCAGCACAGAGTGACTCACAATAGGGGCTCAGATTGAGGCTTGTTGAATGGATTACAGTAGTCCCTCTTTATCTGCGAGGGATACATTCCAAGACCCCCAGTGGATGCCTGAAACCGCGGATAGTACTGAACCCTATATATTCTATGTTTTTTCCTTTATGTACATCTACAATAAAGTTGAATTTATAAATTAGGCACAGTAAGAGATTAACAACAATAACTAATAATAAAACAGAGGCACTTTATGGCTTCTCTCTGGCATATCTGAATTGCCAGCATTGCTACTCTTCCACTTTGGGGCATTATTAAATCACATAAGGGTTACGTGAACCCAAGTACTGCAGACTGTGGTTGACCGCAGCTAACTGAAACCACGGGAAAGCAAAACCACAAATAAGGGAGGACTACTGTATTTAATTCCATTGGGGTTTATTGCCCCCATCTTATAGAACGTTCTCTCTGAGTTCTGACAACAGCCCTGTGAGGGAGGGGCTGTTGTGAGCCCCATTTTTCAGATGGGGAAACCTAGGCACAGAACAACTCAGAGACTGGCCCAAGGTCACACAGCGAGGCCGAGAGGCAGCTAAGGCTCAGAGACACGTCTGCTTTCCCAAGATCACACAGCAAGAAAGAGGCCGAGCCAGGGCAGGGCCTTAGAATCCAGGGGTGTCATGCACCCAAACCCAAGTTTTTCCTTACCCCTCAGGAATGATTTTGAAAAGGGGGTGGCCCCAGGGTCCTGCTGAAGAGTCCCTCTCCACTTGAAGTGACATGCCTCCTCCCCTTCTGTCCCTTACAGATCGTGAGGATCAGTCCATTCTGTGCACGTGAGTAATCCAGGAGGACTTCCTGGAGGAGGAGGGGGCTGGAGGGAGCCAGCTGGGCATGGCTCTGGAATGAGCGGGTTGGGGAGGGCTTATCTGGCTTCATTGCTGACCCCCTGTGCTTTCCCTTGTCTCCCCATAGCGGGGAGTCTGGAGCCGGGAAGACAGAAAACACCAAGAAGGTCATCCAGTACCTTGCCCACGTGGCTTCATCCCCGAAGGGCCGGAAGGAGCCAGGCGTCCCCGTAAGTGGAGTCTCGCCCCTACCCACCATGCCATCCCCCACCCGCTAGCCCATTGTCTTCCTAAAGCACCAGTGGTCACACCTATCAGGGACCCACAACTACCACTTATGGTGGTCCTACTGTGTGTGTGCAGCTTTGGGGTACCCTCAAGCCCTGCATTGCTCCCCAATAATTTTCTGCCTCCCTCTCAGAGGGCCACAGCTGGTATGGGGCCTCCTCCTGGCTGCCCATCTGGGTACCTGCTATGCATCTGGCATAGCACTGGGAGCAGAGGCAGGTGGATACAGAGAAGCAAGGGCCAATTCTTGCCTTCACTGGTACTTGGCACAGTGCCTGGCACGTTGTAGTGTGTTGTTGAGTCAATCCCGACTCATAGCAACCCCACAGGACAGAGTAGAACTGCCCCATAGGGTTTCCAAGGCTGTAATCTTTACAGAAGGAGCCCTGGTGGCGCAGTGGTTAAGCACTCGGCTGCCAACCAAAAGGTCGGCGGTTTGAACCCACCAGCTGCTCCTCAGGAGAAAGATGTGGTAGTCTGCTTCCATAAACATTACAGCCTTGGAAACCCTATGGGGCAGTTCTACTCTGTCCTTTAGGTCACTATGAATCAGAATTGACTCGATGGCAATGGGTTTTGTTTTGGTTTGAATCTTTACAGAAGCAGATTGCCAGGTCTTTTCTCCCTCCAAGCCGCTGGGTGGGTTCCAACCGCCAACCCTTCAGTTAGCAGCTGAGCACTTAATTACTGATTAAAAAAAACAAAAAACAAACTCATTGCTGTCCAGTCGATTCCAACTCATAGCGACCCCAAAGGACAGAGTAGAATTGCCCCATAGGGTAATCTTGATAGGAGCAAATCACCAGGTCTTTCCTCCCATGGAGCTGCTGGTGTTTTCGAACTGCTGACTTCTCAGTTAGCAGCCAAGTGCTTAACCACTGCACCACCAGTGCTCCTCGCCTGGGCACACAGTAGGTGTTTAATTTCTTGAGCACCTACTCTGTCGGGCCTGATCTCAGGCATCTGCGATGCCTGGGTTTGTTTTATAAGCAAACTGCTTATATAATGCTCCCCACTGTTGTAGATCCTTTGCTTATATTAACTTACTTAACACTCGGGGCAGGTGGATGGCGGTGTTTTCCTGTGTTAAGCTGAGAAACTGAGGCTTCCGGTGGGTTGAATCTGTTATCAGAGGTGGAGGAAGAGTCAAACCGAGGCAGTCCAGCCATCCACCCCGCTCCACACTCCCCGTTTCCCCAGCCCTTCTCCCTCCTACCCCCTCACCGCCCAAGACCTCCGGTTCACCTGTGTGTCTGTCCACGTTCCATGTGCCGTGTCCTGGTCCGTGTCTCGTGTCCTGTGACTTCCTCAGGCCTCCGCCAGCACCATATCTTATGTGAGTAGCAGGGAATCACCTGGAATATTGCCCGCCTATCCTCATCCCCACCCAGTGTCTTCCTGGTAGACAAGCTCAAGGCACCAACAGTCACACCTGCCAGGGACCCACACTACTGCTTGTGGTGATCCTACTGTGTGTATACAGCCTGGACCTACGCTGCCACGTGTGGTGGTCCTACTGTGTGCACAAAGCCTGGAGCTGCACTGACATTTATGGTGGCCCTATTGTGTGCATGCAGCTTGGACCCACGCTGCCATTTATGGCAGCCCTACTGTATGCATGCAGCCTGGACTCACACTGCCATGTGTGGTGGTCCTATTGTGTGCATGCAGCCTGGGCCCACACTACCATTTATGGTGGTCTTACTGTATGTACAGCCTGGGCCCACACTGCCACATGTGAGGGTCCTATTAGGAGTGCACAGCCTGGACCCATGCTGCCATTTATTGCAGTTCTACTGTGTGTGTGCAACCTGTGCCCACACTGCTACTCATGGCAGCCCTACTGTGTGCATGTCGATTGGCCCACAGATAGCAGCATTAAACAACTCAGAGACCAAAAACTACCATTTATTGCTAACCTACTAAGTGCACGTAGACAGGGCTCACAGATCCTGTGCATTCACACAACCCAGAGACCCACACAGCCATTTATTGCAGACCTACTGGGTGTCTGGCCCAGGCTAGGCTCTGATGGCTCACAGGGAATTGAAAGAAATTGCTCAATGCCCTTGAAACCTGCTTAGGAAGGAGGCAAGGGGATTGCTGTTTATGCACCTACTATGTGTTGGGCCTCTTTGCCAGGCACTGAGAGGATAAAGACATGTATTGAAGAAATGAGTTGAGCAACTGAATACAGGTAGTCCTCGATTTATGACGTATTTGAGTTACAACAAACTCTACTTACAACTGACCTTTTTATTTTTTGTACATCTTATCATTAGTAATATGTACTACATACAATGTTGCAGTGCATAATTTGCTGATGTTATCATTCTCAGATGTAATGTTTCCAACTCCCAAAGACAAAGATCAAATTTATAAAGATACTGATAATAAAAGGCAATAATAATGAAAACTACAAAAAAAAAAAAAAAAAAAGGAGGTATTTGACTTATGTCAGAACCAACTTAACGATGGAGTAGTTGTCAGAAAGGAACATAATTATAAGTTGGAGACTACCTGTAATACACTTTTGGGGCTCCTCAGTTGGGAAAGGGAGAGCATTTATTGAGCAATTCCTGTTAACAGGAAAGTAGATCCCATCCCTCCTCTGCTTAGAACCCACCTGTGGCTCCCGCCTCACTCCTAGTCAAACATTCCAAAGTATTAAGTGAGTACATACTCATGGTAATAACAAAAAGTCAAATACAGTGAAATTCCTCTTCCTCCTCTCAGTCCCCCCTATCTTAGAGTGGTTTACACTGTTGACAGTTTGGTGCATATCCTTGCAGACCTTTTTCTGTACGTTTACAAACATGTATATATCTGTAGAATTAAGAGTCTTGTTCTGTGGTGTTTTTTCTTAATTTTTTTTTTAATAATGAGATCACAGCATTGTTGCAAAATTGTTCTGTAACTTGTTTTGTTTTTCCACTCAATAATATGTTTGGAGATGTTTCCTTGTATGCCTCACAATAGATGGGTGGGCAAGACCTGGATGCAGGGAAATGGGCACACCCAGAACACACAAGGCCTCTTATATGCAGATGCTCAGGCAGCTATAAACACACACCCCATGCCCCCACCCCCCGCCCCAAGATGGACTAGCCCCAATTCTCACTGATACACCATATCCCACACCCTGGCAGGGTGAGCTGGAGCGGCAGCTCCTTCAAGCCAATCCCATCCTGGAGGCCTTTGGCAATGCCAAGACAGTGAAGAATGATAACTCTTCTCGATTTGTGAGTGCTGGGGCAGGGCAGGGCAGGGCCTGACTGTGTGTCTCAGAGAGGCTGGGCATGCAGAGGGAATGGGGAGGCAAGATGTGTGGGTCTGTTGAGGGAGGACGGGGCTGGGAGCCGGATCTCCTCACTGGGGACCTCACCATTGGAGTGGGGTTCAAGTCTCTACTGGAGAAAGTCGAGGGGCACCTCCTGGCTCTGGGAGGGATGGGCGTGGGGTTTGGGGTGCTCTTCATATCAGCAGCAGGAAGAAGACCCTGAGCCACAGCCTCCCCACCCCTGTTCTCTCAGGGAAAATTCATTCGCATCAACTTTGATGTTGCTGGGTACATCGTGGGCGCCAACATCGAGACCTGTATCCTCTCACAGCCCCAAAATCACCTGGGAAAAGCAGGGCGGGAGCCAAGGAGGGTGCTCTGGGGATCCCATGTGCAGGGACCCCTGACGTCACCCAACTGCTCAGAGGGGGTCACGTTGTCCTGCCACTCAGGAGCTCAGGACAGCACAGATGCAGCTTTTCCATATGGTGGACAAGAGCGGGGGCTTCCGCTGTTTTTATAAAAAGGCCTTTCTATGGGGTGGTGAACTGGGGGTCCTCAAGACCACTCCCAGGTTCAGTGATTCACTAGGAGGATTCACAGGACTCAGCATATAGTCATACTCACCACAAAAACCATTTGCCATCGAGTCAACTCCAATTCACAGCAATCCTATGTGTGTCAGAGTAGAACTATGCTCCAGAGGGTTCAGGTGCTGGTTTTTTGGAAGTAGATTGCCAGGACTTTCTTCCGAGGCACCTGACTGGACTCAAACCTCCAACCTTTCAATTAGCAGCCAAGCATGTTAACCATTTGCACCACCCAAGGACCCCAGCCTTTATGAGGGGTGTTACTATCAAGCTCATTTTATAGGTGATGAAACTGAGGCACAAGTGCTTATATGGCATGCCCAAGGACGCTCATCCAGTTAGTGACAAAGCCATTGGCCTGGGTTCCAATGCCACTGCTTCTTGGGAGAGAAGGGGGGACGACAAGGGCAGGTACGGGGGCTGGTGGGGTCTCCCTCTTCTCCTCTTTGGCACCTTGACTCGCCTCTACCCAGACTTGCTGGAGAAGTCACGGGCCATTCGCCAGGCCAAGGACGAGTGCAGCTTCCACATCTTCTACCAGTTGCTGGGGGGCGCTGGGGAGCAGCTCCGGGGTCAGTGTCCCGCGTCTTCCCTGCTTGCGTGGGAGTGGGTGGGAGTTACATGGGGGCCCCCTGCATCCTGGGAAGCAAGTGGGAGGCACTCACAATTGTTAAGCACTAGGCTCTTGCTGTGTAGTGTGTCCTGGTGTCTGGGCATGCTAAGTCCTGCTGTGCGCACAGGGCGGGGTCTGCCACGTGCATGGGCTGGATTCTGCAGGCTGGTGGGTCCTGACACGTGGTGGACCCCAGTGTGTAGTGGGTTCTGCCACTCCCAGCCCGTGCGTCCCGGTAGACTCTATTGCCCTCTGGCGCCAGCCCTTTCCTTCCTCTCACTCACGCTGGCCATGTGGCTCCTGCTGCCTCCTGGCTCCTGCTTCTGCCCACACGTCCCTGTGGCTTCTGCTTGCGCTGGCTTCTGAAGCTCCGGGGCTCCCGTCTGCTGTGGCTCCTCCACCCTGTGGCTTCCACCTCCTCCAGCTGTGCTGCACGCTGACTCCAGCTTTGCGGTGGCTACTGCTGCCTTGCGGCTCCTATTCTGGTTTGTGTTGCTTTTCAGCACCTGCTGCCTTAGGGTTCCCCCGACTCCAGCTCCTGCCTCTTTTGACCCCTCTGGGCCACAGCTTTTGCCTGAGATTCTTCCTGTCTCCCTGTCTCATGTTCCTTCTGCCCTCTGGCTGCGGAAATGCCCAAAGCTCTTGTTTGTAGGGGTCCGCACTGCTGGCTGGCTCCTTCTTACTTATTCTGGCTCTTTTCAGCCCATAGCTTTTGCCACCTTGTGGCCTTGCAGCCACTTTGTCTTATGTCTGGTGGCCTCCTAGGCTCCTGTGGCCGCATGGCTCCTCCTTACCCCAGTTCCCAACCCCTGTGGCTTCTGAGACCACGTGTCTCTGACTGTGGTCCTTGCTACCCCATGACTTCTGCTGGCTTGAGCTCCTGCAGCCCCATTGCTCCTGCTGACTGGATGGCTCCTGCCTGCTCTGGGCAATTCCATGATTGAGACCCTCTAGGGAAGGGGGAAAGAGGAATTATGTAATATGTGCTAAGCACCTACTCCATGCCCGGCCCTTCTCATCCATCATGTGACATAAGGATCTTCATCAATTTGACTGAAGAAGAGACCAAGGGTCTCAGTGGGCAAGTGGTTCATCCTAAAGTCACCCACTCACAGTCGATGAAGCTGAGAAATGAGTCTAATTCCACTGCTTGACCTTGCCTCTGCTCCTTACTCCCTGCAGCCGACCTCCTCCTGGAGCCATCTTCCCACTACCGCTTCCTGACCAATGGGCCATCGTCCTCTTCTGGCCAGGAGCGGGAGCTCTTCCAGGAGACGCTGGAGTCCCTGCGGGTCCTGGGATTCACCCATGAAGAAATCACCTGTGAGTGAGCCCCAGGCCCAGAGTACCCCTGTGGAGGGGTGGGGGTGCAGCACCACATGGGCAGGCTGGAGATCTGGCATGGGTCATTCATTCCTCAGTGTATTTGCTCATGTGTTTATTGTGGACCCAACCTACTGTATACAAGTCACAGGGGCCACACTGGGAATCAAGATTGACAAACATCCCTGCTTCGGGGAGACTGACACGAACGATAAACAGCAACAAGATATGCGAGGAAATTATAGAGTATATTGAAGGTGAATGCCATGGAGAAAAAACAGGGAATGGAGGGATGAGGGGGATTCAATTTTAAGTTAGGGTATAAGGGAAGGGCACACTGAGATGGTGACATTTGAGCAAAGACCTGAGGGAAGTTGGGGAGTGAGCTTTGGAGATATAGAAGGAAAAGCATTCCAGGCAGAGGGAACAGCCTGGTCTAAGGGCCTGGAGGAGGTAAGAAAGTGAGCACTGGAGATATAGAGAGAACAGCATTCCAGGCAGAGGGAACATGCTATGCAAAGGCCTAGAGGGGTGAGGGGGTGAGCAGTAAAGATATAAAGGGAAGAACATTCTAGGCAGAGGGAACAGCCTGTGCAAATTCTGGTAGGCAGGTGAGGACATGGCATATTTGAGGAGCTGAAACTTCTCAAGTGAATTCAGTCTTGTGTGTGGCTGAGGGAATTAAGGAGATAGGGCTACAGAGGTGGGAGGGCCAGACCACTCAGTACCTGGAACATTAGGCTGAGACTTTGTCCTGGGAACGCTAGGGAGCCATGGAGGGCTGTGAGCGGGGTGAGGGGCAGGGCCAGCTCTTGGACTGTGTGGCTGATAGATTGGAGGCTGGGAGGAGGCTGAGGCGAGGGTGCAGGCAGGAAAGGCCGAGGCTGAGGATGGGCTGTGAGGGGGAATGGAGGGGAGTTTGGTGCCTGGTGGAAGGTAGGATGGTCACTGAGATGAGGAGCTGGGGGTGGGGAGTGGGTTTGGAGGAAGATGCTGAGCTCAGTGAAGACATGAGGCAGGCATAGGCCTGGGACTCAGGAGCAAGGCTTGAGTTGCAGGTACAGCACCAAGATTTTCTTCTGGAAGTACAGGGGAGCTACAGAAGGACTATGAACAGAGATGGGGCAGGGCCAGCTCTGGGAGCAGAAAGACCCCTCTGGGGCCTTGTTGGGGACAGACTGGAGTGGAAGACTGGAGGCCCAGAGGCTGGGGAGGATGCTGGGCCAAGGGTCCAGAGAAGACCCAGGACCCTGGCCTGGGTGCCCAGGTTGGTCTGGACTGGGCCACACTGAGGTTAAATACTCAGGTCATCTCCCAACCCCTCACCATGTTTCATCTTTTCCACCAAACGGAGTATTTTGACGGTAGTTGTGTTTCTATATGTGTCGATGGACACCCCTTTCCCTCTATGTATACGTCAAGGTCCCTGGGTGGCACAAATGGTTTGTACTCAGCAACCAACTGAAAGATTGGGAGTTCAAACTCACCTGGTGACACTGCAGAAGAAAGGCCTGGCAATCTGCTTCTGTAAATTTTCATAGCCATGAAAACGCTGTGGAGCGGTTCTACTCTGTAACATGCAGGGTTGCCATGCATGGGGGCTAACTCAACAGCAGCTAACAGCAACCACAAATGGACCTCCATCTTTTTTTTGTAGCTACGTAACATTTGGGGGATGAATTCAGATTTTTTTTAAAAAGGCAGACCCTTAGGTAGTTTTCAGGGCTGAGCTGGGGCTGGGCGGGTCTTATTCTCAGATCTCTAGCATTGCAGGAGGCAGCTCCTGGGGTGAACTGGGAGGGCTGGAGATGGTCCAGAGAAGGCCAGCCTCGTGGTCTCCCAGGCTGCACGCAGCCCGCTGCATTGGGTGTATTGACACAGGGTCTCAGTCCTCCTCCCTCTGCTGCCCTGGCCAGATTTCCCAACCACACGCTTGTGCAACTCCCTAGCCTGTGCGTCTCCACTCTCCTCACCTCACTGGACAGCCTGATTCAAATGTGCAAACAAATTCAGATTGCAGCAGCCCTGGAGGACTAGACCTCACAGCCTGGCCTTAGGTCACTCCTGGCTTCTGTACACACGCTTAACCAAAAAAAACAAACCAGTTGCCATCGAGTTGATTCCAACTCATAGCAATCTCACTTAACCCTCCCAGAGGCACAGACAGTAGGTTCCTACCTGTGGTGACCCCATGTGTTTCGGAGTAGAACTGCACTCCATGGGGTTTTTAATGGCTGGTGTTTGAGAAGTATATCACCAGGCCTTTCTTCCGAGGCGCCTCTGGATGGACTTGAACCTCCAACCTTTCCGGTAGCAGCCGAGCATCTTAACTGTCTGCACTACCCAGGGACTCAAAACAAAACAAAATAAAAAACCCAAACCAGTTGCTGTCCAGTCAATTCCGACTCCTGGCGACCCTGTGTGTGTCAAAGTAGAACTGCGCTCCATAGAGTTTTTAATAGCTCATGTTTCAGAAGTAGATTGCTAGGCTTTTCTTCTGAGGCTCTCTGAGTGGATTCAAACCTCCAGCCTTTTGGTTAGCAGCTGAGCATGTTAACGTTTGCACCACCCAGGAACTCTATAGGAAGGTACTAATTTCTAGTTCTACCATCCAAGTACCTGAAGTGCCCATTTCTCCACATCCATCCAGCAACTGTGGTTTTATGCTTTTTTTCTTTTGCTGGCATGGTAGGTAGTTGGGATTTCATGTTAGTTTGTGTGTGTGTATGTTTCACTTACAAGGAGTGGTTATTGTTGTTAGGTGCTGTTGAGTCGATTCTGACTCATAGTGACCCCGTGTGACAGTAGAACTGCCCCTAGGGTTTTCTAGGCTGTCATCTTTATGGAAGCAGATCACCAGGTCTTTCTCTGCGGAGCCGCTGAGTGGGTTTAAGTCACCAGCCTTTCGGTTAGCAGCTTAACTGTTGTGCCACCAAAGCTCCCACAGGGAGCGGAGTTAGTCCTTTTTCCACGCATTCTTCTTTTTGACAAAAGAGGAGACAGAGGCTCAGGGAGATGGGTTGTCCTGCCCTAGGACTTCCCCCTCCCACTTAAAAGGAGGCAGAGATGTGGTTGAACCAGGCCTGATTCCAAAATCAGCCCCTGATTCATTCCCAGAGAGGCAGGTGGTGCATCTGGGTCACCCACAGGTAACCCAGGGCAGAGACAGCATTTGGGGCCAGTTGAGGCAGAACCTCCATCCCCCTCCCCACTCCCTGTCTTTGCCCGCCTGCCCTTGGCGCCATAAATGCCCCATTGAGAGGTTGAGCAGGTAGCCTGGGAAGCAGGGAGGTGCACCAGCCTCTCAGGTGAGGATAGGACCCAGTATGGCCAGCCTTGCACCTCCTCAGGCCCGGACTTGCTTGTGATCACCTGGTCTGAAGTCAGCAGTGAGAGATACCTGCCGACTCCTAAAACCAAACCCGTTGCCATCAAGTCGATTCCAACCCATAGCGACCCTATAGCAACCCTCTAAGACAGACTAGAACTGCCCCATAGGATTTCCAAGGAGCAGCTGGTGGATTTGAATTGCTGACCTTTTGGTTAGCAAGCGTAGTGCTTAACTACTGCCCCACCAGGGCTCTGCCAACTCCTTAGGGCATTACATTCACCCGGGTGCTTGGCACAAATGCAGGTTCCAAAGAACATTTGAAAGACCATTGGAGGAACTTGAGTCTGGACCGGGCCTCAGCTGATGTTTAGAAATTATCGTCAAGTTTGTTAGAGGTGATGCTGGCGTTGTGATTGTAAAAGAACATGCCCTTATTTATTTATCCCTTGAGATGCAAACTGAGTGAAGGTTTTCTGGGTGAAATGACATCATGGTAAGGGGTTGCTTTGCAATATTCTAGCAAAAACTTACAAAAGTAAACAATAAGGCGGCAGGCAGGGAATGGGAGAGTAAGTGTGGCCAAAGATTGCCAAAGCTGGGGTTTGAGTGCCTGGGTGGTTTGCAGTACTCTCTTCTTTGTTTGCAAGTTCTCATAAAAAGAAATCAGATCCCACTTATTTTCCTAGTGCTGCTGTAACGGAAATACCACACATGGGTGGCTTTAAAGAATAGAAAATTGATTTTCTTACAGTTCAGGAGGCTAGAAGTCCAATTTCAGGGCACTGGCTCTAGGGGAAGGCTGTCTCTGTCCCGTCTGGGTGAATAGCCTTGTCTCAGTTCTCTAGAGTTCTTCTTGGTGTTCTATCTATCTTTCCCCCCGTTTGAACTTATTTGCTTCTGTGCCTGATCTGCTCCTTTATTTATCTCAAAGTGATTGGTTTAAGACATACCCTATACTGATTTGACTTCATAAAAATAACAAACAAACCCCTATTCCCAAATGGTATTGCATCTACAAGTGTAGGGGTTAGGATTTACAACACATAATTTTGGGGAGACACAATTCAATCCATAACACTACTTATAGGAATTCTCTAGAATAGGCAAATGCATAGAGACAGAAACATTAGAGGTTATTGAGCTGGGGAGAGAGACAACAGGGAGTTAATGCTTAAGGTGTACTGAGGTTCTGTTGTGGGTGATGAAAAAGTTTTGTAAATAGATAGTGGAGATGGTTGCATAACATTGTGAATGTAATTAATGTCACTGAATTGTATGAAAAAAATGGTTAAAATGGCAAATGTCATGTTCTACATATCTTGTTGTCATGATTAGTTGCTGTCGAGTCTATTCAGACTCCTTGCAACCCCACATGTGCAGAGTAGAATGGGGCTTCATAGGGTTTTTAAGACCGTGACGTTTTGGAAGCAGATTGCCAAGCCTTTCTTCCGAGGCGCCTCTGGGTGGATTTGAACACCACTCTTTGGACTAGTAATCAAGTGCTTAACCGTTTGCGCCACCCAAGGAACTTCTTATATGTACTTTATCACAATAAAATTAAAAAACAAAATACGCACACACATACATAGTGCAGGCGCGGGGCCTCCGTCCCCAGAGCATCTGGGGCAGTAGGCTGGGGTTTAGTTCTGTAAGTCTTGTTTCTGGTGAGCTTGTCCTACCAAGGAGTGCTGTGGTACTAATTGGTAGCTGCTGTTGAATCAGCTCCGACCTCATGTATAACAGAACAAAATGTTGTGTGGTCCTGTGCCGTCTTCATAATTGTTGATGTGTTTGGGCTCACCTTCCAGCACTATATCACACAAAATTCTGTTGTGATTCAGAGAGTTTTCACTGGCTAACTTTCTGAAGTAGATCTCCAGACCTTTCTTCCCAGTCTGTCTTAGTCTGAAGCTCTGCTAAAACCTATCCACCATGGGTGACCTGCTGGTATTTGAAATACTGGTGGCACAGCTTTCAGCATCATAGCAACACACAAGCCACCACAGTATGACAAACCAATAGACAGGTGGTGGGGTGATAGTTGTATTGGCCCCATATCAGTGGTTCCCAAAGTAAGCATGTTAACAGGCATTACTCTGGGGGCATAGACAGCTTTCCCTGTTCACCTACATTTTGGGAAATGCTGGGTTCCACAGCTTCCCACAGGACCTCGCAGAACCTTTATAATACTACCCCCAGCAGAGAGAGGAGCTGGAATATACAGCAGTTGCCACAGTGTGTGGCAGTGGAACCCTCTTGTCAAGGCTGGGGTTCCTTGGAACATACTTTGAGAAACATTTTCCCCAGCTCGCTTCCTGTCCTAGGAAATGCTGGGGATATATATGAGTCAGGCACAAGCCTTGCCTTAGTGGAACGCCCAGCTTGATGGAGGAGACAGACATGAAGATCAGACGTGGAGACAGAGCTGCAGTCTGTGGGGTTGTGTGCTGTAATGGGGGTTAGCAGAAGGCATTGTGGGAAACGGCCACTGGGAGTCCCCTTGCTCTCTGCCCATCCCCCACCCCTGTTCAGACTCATTGGAATGTCCTGTCTGGAGAGGCCGCTCTGCATGCCAGCCCCTAGTTCTCCAAGCACCTCAGCCCAGGAGAGGCCTCAAGGCCCAGGATTGGTGGGGAGGTGGCCTGCTCTCCCTGAAACCTCCCAGCATTCCTAGGTTCTTGACTATACCCATCAACCTGGACCGCCCAGGGCTCTGCGTCCCTGCACTCTCAAGGCCCCACCCCTAGTTTACCCGCCAGGGCCCTCCCCCTCAAGGCCCCGCCCCTGGCTCACCAGGCCCTACCCCTGCACTCTTAAAGCCCCACCCATGGCTTTGTCAGTCTCCACCCCAAGCACCCCAGACCTGAGGACAGTTGTTCCAGTAATGTCCTTGATAGCAAAAAAAATTTTTAATTATGTGCACACATTCTCACACACTCACACACCCCTGAAAATGTCAGTTTCCTAAGAACATTCTCTTGAGCAATTAATGTTGGCACAGTACTACAGGGAAACCTGTGAGAGCCAGAGTTCGACGGGACTGGCTTGTTCTATTGCTCTCTGTTAGGAAAATGTTGGCGTTTTCCTTCTCTGACAGGTTTCCGCCTTACACAGGTTCCAACTTTCGCAGGTTTCACCGTATTATCTACAGACTTTAGGACAGTTTTCCCAATAAATGTCCTTTATAGCAAAAAACTTTTAAATTACGCACACTCACACGCAAGTAGACACAACTCACAAACACAGTCACACACACAAGCTCACGCTCATACACACACACTCACTCTCACACAAGCTCGCACACATACACATACAGACAACTCACACTCAGTCTCACACACTCATATACACAGAAGCACGCAGTCACATGTACACACTCACAACACTTTCACATTCACCCACACCCACACACTCAACCCATACACACACACACTACCCATACACACTTACACACACTCTCCCCTCATCCAGGATCACCTGTCTCATTCGGTCATCACATCTTTCTAGTCTCGTTCAGTCTGGAACAGTTCCTCAGTCTTTCTTTAGTGTTTGTGACTTTGACACCTTTGAAGATTACAGACCAGTTGTTTTGTCTCAGTTTGGGTGTGTTTCCTCCCGATTAGATTCAGGTTACACGTTTTTGGCAGGAGTATTCCAGAAGTGATGTTGTGCCCCTCCCCACTGCCTTTTGAGAAGTAAACCTTCTATTGAAGTGTAGAATACACACCCCAAAGTGCACACGGCTCCTAAGCACCAGCTTAGGGAATTTTTGCAAGTGAACCCCATGTACCCAGCACCTAGACCCCCCCTCGTGCCCCTTTCCATCACCGACACCCCCAAATGTAACCATTCACTTGCCTTCTAACAGCCTGGCATCATTTAACCTGTTCTGTTGTATAAATAGAATCATCTAGTGTGTTCATTTTTATGCTGGCTTCTTCCACTGAACATTGTGTTTGTGAAATTCATCCATGTTCAGTGAGGTGGCCAGGAGGGGGCTTTTGAAGGGCTGGTTCCACGAGTGTGTTTACTTGTAAAAATTCATTGAGCTGGATGTATATGATTTGTACACTTTTCTGTATGTGTTTTATTTGTACGTGTTTACATTAAAATTTTATACTAAAAAGAGAGGGGAAAGGGAGAGAAGAGAAATTAAGAGCACAGACTGTGGAGTCAGACTGACCGAGTTTGAATCCCAGCTCTGCTGCTTACCACTGGGTGATCTTGGGCAAGTTAATTACCTGTATGTGCCTCAGTTTCCTCATCTGTAAAATGGGGGTAAGAGCAAGACCTGCCTCATTGAGTCACTATAAAGACTAAGTGACTTCATTTTTGTAAAGTGTTTAGAACAGGGCCTGGCACAGAGTAAGTAAAAATAAACCAGATAGATTTCAATCCGTAAATAGGGAAAAGTGTTCTAGAATGAACAGTTGATGAGGTAGCTGGGTGCTTGCACTGATGCATAACATCACCACGACAGCAACAAATACAAACACAGCCTAAAGAAAGCATGCTATGTCTTGACTCAAATCTCACACACAGCTTTGCTGTCAAAGACGAGGTTGTTCTGAAATGGTGACCAAATCTTGATAAAGTTCAGAACAAAACCAAGGACAGTCTTCCCTTGGATTACACGGTGGCTGCCCTCCCAGAAAATTCACTGTGTATGAAACCAACCACAAAACACTTTGTGTTTATATGTAAAACAGGTGGGAATTACTCTCAAAGCGAAACCAAACCTGTTGTTGAGCTGATTCTGACTCATTGCGACCCTATAAAACAGAGTAGAACTGCTGCATGGGGTTTCCAAGGCTGTAATCTTTATGAAGCAGACTGCCACATCTTTCTCCTGCAGAGGAGCTGGTGGGTTTGAACTGTTGACCTTTCAGTTAGCAGCCAAATGCTGAACCACTGCGCCACCAGGGCAACTAAACTTGTACGAAGGGGCTCAAGGCTGCAGCATTGCCCACTTACAATGTGGCAACCCGTCTCCCTCCCTACAAGTTCCCAAATCAGACTTTAGGGTGCAGCACTGCCTGCTTACAAAATATAAATGTTTCCTCCCTTTTTAATACAGGTAATGGCATGTCATACATACCCTTCTGCACTTCACATTTTCACTCAATATTTTAGAAGTCTTCCCATATCACTATAAGTCACCATGCCTTTGTTGTGTGTGCTATCAAGTTGATTCTGACTCATAGCAATCCCAAGTGACAGCGTAGAACTGCCACATAGGATTTGCTACGCTGTAATCTTTATGCAAGCAGATCATCAGGTCTTTCTCCTGTGGAGCCGCTGGTGGGTTCAAACCGCAGACCTTTTGGTTAGCAGCTGAGTTTTAACCATTGTGCCACCAGGGCTCCTTACCTTTCTCCTTAATTTCTTTAAATCCCCTTTAATCTTATATACATCACTTTATAAAATAGACAACATGAGCAGACATCAGATGGTGATAAAGCAAATCTCAGCTACAAAATAACCAAGAATTATTTTGATCTATTTCCAAAAATCAGCCAATAAAAACCCTATGACTCACAGCGGTCTGATTTGCAGCTGATTATGGGAATAGCATTGGAACCACAATTCATTGATCCGCTCACATATCTTAAGGCCAGCCCGGTGTTACTGGTAAATTTTAAACTGAGGGGTGGTGGAATAATTTGATTTAGCGTTTTAAATTTAATTTTTAAGAAACTAGTTAAGATCGTAAATTGGGAATCCAATTTCTTTTTTAAACAAACTATTTTCTAGGACACTTTCAGGTCTGCAGAAAGTACAGAGAATTCCCATGTACCCCTATTATTAACATCCTGCATTGGGGTGGTACATGTGTTACAATTGGTCAACCAATACTGACACATTGTTATTTTTATATTATTATGATGAAGATATACATAACAAAACATGTCATCTCAACAATTTCTGCATGTTCAATTCAGTCACATTGATTACATTCTTCAAGTTGTGCAATCATTCTCGCTATCCTTTTCCAAATTATTCCACCACCATTATAAAAATGGCGTGGTGGCGTCAGACTTGTCTGACTTCAGGGGGAGGAGAAGGAATCAAGATCATCAGCCCAAGGCTGATTGTTACGAGGTAGAGGTCAGACACAAACTTTTCACCAATTCTGACACCAGCCATCGCTCCCACGACACTCTGCTTCTCTGCTGAGTTCGATAATTCGTTGCAGTGGCCACACGGAACTCACAGATAGTACTCACAATTATGGGGTTTATTATGGAAGTAACAGATTACAGTTCAGATTCAGGAATGCCCAGGATAAGTTCTTCAATCAAGACAGCTTCTTCTCCGGTCATGTCCGCAGACGGGTCTCTGCTGCTGGGCCCTGCTCCGGCCTGGGTCCTCACTCTCAACCTGGCCACTGCCCTGCTTGGGAAAGTGTTACAGCTCTTTCTTTAGCTCTGCTGATAAGTGCCCAGAGGCACCCCACTCCTCCAGGAAGCCTCCTGCCCAGAGGTGCTCACCTCTCTTGCTCCATGGGTTGGCACGCCCACTATAGCCGCCTCATTCTGTGGGCCGGAAAGTCCACCACTGTCTCGTGCCAGTCGCCTGGTTCTGCTGCCACCATTTCTCTGCTGCTGCTTCTTGCTGTCTTGCCCTGTCTCTGGTGTCCGTTTCCAGTGTTAGCAGCTCTCTCGGTCTCCTGGGTCTAGGAGGTTCTCAGCACAAGGACCTGGGTCCAAAGGATATGCTTCATTCCTGGCTCTTCTTCTATATGGTATAGAGGTCCCCCGTCTCCGCCTCTGGGATGACTCATTTTAAGCCTAGCGGGATGGAAAAACTGACCAAAGCCCTCATTAGGGTTTTATACACCTTATTTCTGTGGTTCCACCCCTACAAGGGCTCCATGCACCTTATTTTCATTATTAGCAGGTTATTCAATCCCCTTGATGGGCCACAAGCACCTTAGTTGCATAGTCCCACTCAGTCATGTTGCAGGAGTCACCAGACTGTAAATGGCTAGAAGGGCCATATCAAGTAATTCACTGCACTGCAACCATTAACATAGACTCAGTGCCCCCCTAAGCAAAAACTCCCCCTTTTCCTTACCTCCCTCTCACCCTTGGTAACCACTAATACTCTTTGGCTTCTATGTATTTGCTTATTTCACATAAAAAAAAAACAAACCCGTTGCTGTTGAGTCAATTCTGACTGATAGCAATCCTATAGGACAGAGTAGAACAGCCCCATAGAGTTTCTATGGAGCACCTGGTGGACTTGAACTGCTGACCTTTTGGTTAACAGCCAGATCTCACATAAGCAAGATCGTACAGTATTTGCCCTTTGGCAACTGACTTATTTCACTTAGCATGATGTTTTCAGGGTTCATCCATGTTGTGGCATCCATCAGGACTTCATTCCATAGTATGTATAGACCACATTTGGTTTATCCATTCACCAGCTGATGGACACTTGGGTGGTTTCCACCTTTTGACTGTTATGAAAAGTGCCGCAGTGCACATTGCTGTACACGTTTCTGTTTGTGTTCCTGGTTTCACTTCTGGGTATATACCTGCAATTGGGATTGCTGGGTCATATGGTACTTCCGGGTCTGATACATTATTAACTAAAGTCCATAGGTCACATTGGGGTTCACTCTTTGTGTTGTACAGGCCTGTGGGTTTTGACAAATGCATGATGTCATGTGTGCACCATTACAGTATCATGCAGAATGGTTTCACTGCCCCAGGAATGCCTGGTACTCCACCTGTTCCTCCCTGCCTGCCTCCCCCTGTGTAACCCTCCCTTTGCTTACCCTTAGCCATGCTGCGGATGGTCTCGGCTGTTCTCCAGTTTGGCAACATCGTCCTGAAGAAAGAACGGAACACAGATCAAGCCACCATGCCCGACAACACAGGTACTGCCACCAGGCCTGCTGCCACCTGCCTGACCCCCTGAGACAAGGCCTCACCCCCTTACATTCCCTACCCCCAAGCGGAGATCGTCTCCCACCCTAGCCAGGCCTGCCTCCACCCCAGGGCCACTCAGAGCCCCCACCCTTTTCTGAGTATCAAAATGACATCTAGTGCTGTTTTGCTGATTATAGTAAGTGTTAGCTCTGCTGCAAGTTTGAACAACACCAGTATGGCCAAGGAGGAACAGAAGGCTCCCCCATCATCCTAAGCCTTCCAAGATAACCATCTTTAACAGAAGGCAGTGGTGATTCCGTGGTAGAATTCTTGCCTTCCATGCAGGAGACCCTGGTTTGAGTCCCGGCCAATGCACCTCATGCACAGCCACCACCCATCTGTCACTGGAGGCTTATGTGTTGCTGTGATGCTGAACAGGTTTATTATGGAAGTAACAGTTACAGTTCAGGTTCAGGAATGCCCAGGATAAGTTCTTCAATCAGGACAGCTTCTTCTCCAGTCAAGTCTGCAGACAGGTCTCTGCTGCTGGGCCCTGCTCTGGCCTGGGTCCTCACTCTCAACCTGGCCACTGCCCTGCTTGGGAAAGTGTTACAGCTCTTTCTTTAGCTCTGCCGATCAGTGCCCAGAGGCACCCCACGCCTCCAGGAAGCCTCCTGCCCGGAGGCGCTCACCTCTCTTGCTCCATGGGTTGGCACGCCCACTGTAGCCGCCTCACTCTGTGGGCCGGGAAGTCCACCACTGTCTCGTGCCAGTCGCCAGACTAGGAAGAAAGGCGTGGCGGTCTATTTCCAAAAATCAGTAGTGAAAACCCAGTGGATTACAGCAGTCTGATCCACAACAAATCATGGGGCTGGCTGAGGACCAGGCAGCGTTTTGTTCTGTTGTGCGTGGAGTCGCATGAGTCGGGTGGCTGACTCAGCCCTGCTAAGAACAACAACACAGTTCTAGCCACAGTCCCCAGATTAAGACACCCCGGTAAAGTTCCAGATAAACAAACAAACAAAAAAACATCGCCACTGAATTGATTCCAACTCACAGTGACCTGTATGACAGGGTAGAACTGTCCCATAGCATTTCCAAGGCTGTATAATCTTTATGGAAGCAGACTGCCACATATTTCTTCTGTGGAGTGGCTGGTGGGTTCGAACCGCTGACCTTTCAGTTAGCAGCTGAGTGCTTAACAACCTCACCACCAGGCCTCCTTAGAGTTCTGGTTAGTAACCTGGAAATTACCCCCAATGCATTAAGGGAAAGAAAGCAGATTTCAAAGCAGTTTTGACTCCCAATTTGTAAAACAAATGAATAAATGAGTGCGTGCAACATACCTGCTATGAACATGAACAGAACCTAGAACTGAGCAGGTGATCTTGCTGATCAACAGCATCATGAATAAGAACCCCTTTCTTCATATTTTCTGTTATACAGCTTTTGAAAATGAACCCTGATAATTTTGTAATCAGGACAGAAAACTTCTCCCGTCTTGAGGGGAAGGGGTGTGGAACATGACTCCATTTCCTTGACAGTGTATATCCACATTTATACAAGCATAGAACAAAGCCCAGACGAAAATACCCAAAAATGTTCACAATAATTATCTCTGGGACATATGCTGATGGGTAATTTTCCTTCCTTTATACTTTTTTGGTCTGTAGGATTTTTTTTTTTCCCCCATCCAGCCTGTATTATTTTATAATAACAGAGAAGCACAGCTATTTCCAGTTTGACTTAAAAAAGGAACATTGGCTATAATTCTGTTTTTGAAAGGCAAAAAGTTATATATACACAGAGCAGAGAGAGCAGGAGGAGATACACTGTTATAGGTTGAATTGTGTCCCCCGGAAAGCTATGTGGAAGTCCGTTTACCTCTGTACCTGTGCAGGTGACCTTGTATGGAAATAAGGTCTTCGAAGACGTCATCAGTTGAGATGAGGTCATTAGGGTGGGCCCTAATCCAATATGGCTGGTGTCTTTATCAGAGGAGGAAAAGAGACACAAAGGTGCACAGAGAGAAGACAGCCATGTGAAGACGGAGACAGAGATGGAGTGACGCCGCCCTAAGCCACAGGTGATGGTGGTGGCCACGCGTGAGGTGCATTGACTGGCTGGGAATCAAACTTGTGTCTCCCACATGGAAGGCGAGAAGTCTACCACTGAACCACCACTGCCCCTAGGTAGAACTGCGTGTCATATAATTGATCTCCTTTGAAATCCCACGGATTTTATTTTCTGTGTTTGCAAACATTTAATTGGAGAAGCAGTTCAGAGGCTACAGCAGATGCCAAAGAGAAAAAAAAAAAAAAGGCCTCCTCCACCACCACCAGCTGTCACGGAGTTGATTCTGACTTACGGCGCCCCCATGTGTTTCAGAGTATAACTGTGCTCCCTAGAGTTTTCAATGGCTGTGACCTTTCAGAAGCAGATTGCCGGGACTTTCTTCCAAGGCACCTTTGGGTGGGTTCAAACTGCTGACCTTTCAGTTAGTAGCTGAGCACTTAACTGCACCACCCAAGGACTCAAAGCCTTAGAGCCCCATAAACATTGTCCTGTTAATGGCAATGTAGTACTCCATTAAACCGAACGTGCTGTTTTTTACAGATCAATTTTTTTAATTCTCAAATACTTTCTAAATATTACGAAGTTACCATGAAAGAATTATAAACTGCAGTTGCACCAAAAAAAAAAAAAAGGAGAAGTTTAAATCCTTGTAACCTCACTTCCCAGAAATTACCACTGTTGCCATCTGGTGTATTTCCTTCCAGAAGTTTTCTTTTCCTTTTTCTTTTCTGCTGGAGCTGAGTATGTGTGATAACTGTTTTTCCATTATGGAAGTGCAACGTGCTCGAAAACATTTCTTTATTATCGTTTAAATTCAGAGTAGAAGGAAGAAACATACCCGCTCGCACAGTTCCACCCCCAAACCCCCTTTTTCTGCAAAAATATTAATATTTTTATGTCCAGGTACTTTTCCATGCAATTTTTTTTTTATAAAAGTAGAAGGTATATTACATAATGTTTGTAAACTGAGTATTTTCCTTTTTGTGTATTAGATACTTTGTTCCATTTCCTTGAATATTTCCCAACATACTTCATTATATTTTATTGTCAATATTTTATTTTATTATAAAGATTTTCAAACATACGGAAAAGTCAAAAGGATTTATTTAGAGATGTGTTACAAGTTTGCGTTTTATGAAGGGTTTTTCCACGCCTTCAAGGTTCACCCTATACTTTTTACTTTTGTTGTAATTGTAAATGGTGTCTTTTTATTTGTTGTTGGTTTTCTTTTTTTTAACTTTTCTAAATAATGTAGAAGGGCAATTAATTTTTCAAAAATTTTATTAAGTGTGATAAAATGTATATAACAAAACATTTGCCATTGTAACCATTTCTATGGGTACAATTCAGTGACATTGATCACAGTCACGGTGGGCAACAATCACCACTATCCATTTCCAGAAGTTTTTCATCACCCTCAACAGAACGAGCAGGTAACCTTTAAATATTTGTTTTGTGTTTGGTCACCTCAGTGGACTCTCACTACAGTAGTTTTCCCCCCGGCCAACATTTTATTAATGACGTTTTCAAACATACAGAAGAATTGAAAGAATTTTACAGTCAACACCCAGATACCCACCGCTAAGATTTTACCATTAACACTTTTACTGCGCTTGTTTTATTGCGTATCCATCCATCCACCTATCCGTCCATCCGTCCGCTCATCCACCCATCTTATTTTGTAGAGCATTTCAGAGTACAGTTCACGCCTACACACTTCCGTTTGCATATCATTAACTGGTATTCGGTAGTTGTTCACAGTTTTTGGGTTTTTTTACAGTGAAAGATATATATATATATATATATATAGAAAGAGAGAGAGAGTAAAAGGCATACATCTTAAGTGAGTTTCCAACATAATTTTTAATGACTGCAGACCCCTGTCAAATGGGTTGTCCCTTACTCTTCTGATTAGTCCCCAGTTGTTGGGCATTCGGGTTGTTTTCTGTTTTTCTCCGTTATAAACAACACTGTGGTGAACATCTTTGTCGTGTAGTCTTATATACGGGATTATTTTTTGCCGAGCCCGGTTCCAAGGAAAATTGTTGGACCAGAGGACGTACGTGTTTTTAGGACTTTTAATGCCTCAAGTGGGAAAGGCCGGGCCCATGACGATGAGGGGACAGTGCCCTGTCTCCTGCTCGCAGCCAGCGCCACTTCCCAGCACTGATAACATCCTTGTGCCTCTTGCCCTCAGCTGCACAGAAACTCTGCCGCCTCCTGGGACTGGGGGTGACAGATTTCTCCCGCGCCCTGCTCACCCCCCGCATCAAAGTTGGCCGAGACTACGTGCAGAAAGCTCAGACCAAGGAACAGGTAAGCAGGGCTGGTGGTGGGCACAGGTGCAGCTGGGCACCAGGGTCCTGGCCTTTAAACAGCCTATGCTATTTTTTCTCATTCACTTAAGAAACTTGCTAAGTGCCTGCTAAGTTAGAGGCTCTGTTCTAGGCTGTGTTTAGTTTTCTATGCTGCTGTAATAGAAACACCACAAGTGGGTGGCTTTAACACACAAATTTATTTTCTCAGTTTAGGCTAAAAGTCTGAATTCAGGGCACTGGCTCTAGGGGAAGACTCTTTCTGCACTCTGGGAGAAGATCCTTGTCTCAGATTCTTAGCCCCAGCGTTCCTTGGTTCCTGGCAGTCTCCACATGCTCCACCTGGCGTCTGTCTTTCCCCCATTTGTGCTTGCTTCTCACTCTGTCTAATCTGCACTTTTTATATCTCAAGTCCTTAGGTTTAAGACACACCCTCCATTATATGTCCTCACTAGCATAGTAAAGAAAACCCTATTCCCAAATGGGATTACATCCACAGGTAGATTGTTGTTGAGCTGACTGACTCATAGAGACCCTATATGACAGAGTAGAACTGCCCCATAGGGTTTTCTAAGCTGTGATATTTATGGGAGGAGCCCTGGTGGTGCAGTGGTTAAGCACTCAGCTGCTAACTGAAAGGTCAGTGGTTTGAAGCCACCAGCTACTCCACAGGAGAAAGATGTAGCAGTCTGCTTCCGTAGAGATTACAGCCTTGGAAACCCTATGGGGCAGTTCTACTCTGTCTTACAGGGTCCCTATGAGTTGGAATTGACTCAATGGCAACAGGTTTGGGTTTTTTTCCTAGGCTGCACAGCCTTTAAGTGGCAGGGTAGAGATTTGAACCCAGGTTGTCATGGTCCAGAGTCCGTACTCTTATCCACTGTGCTATAGAAACTAGGGAGCCCTGGTAGCACAGTGGTTAAGAGCTACGGCTGCCAACCAAAAGATCAGCAATTCGAGTCTACCAGCCGCTCCTTGGAACCCCTGTGGGGCAGTTCTGCTCTGCTCTATAGGGTCCGCTATAAGTCGGAATCGACTTGACGGCAACGGGTTTGGTTTTGTATGGTTTTATAGAAACTAGTTTAAGACGTGGAGATTAATGTGCTAATATGTCAGGAGCATGTCACATAGTACTTGGTACACAGTTGTTAGGTGCCGTGGAGTCAATTTAGACTCATGGCCACCCCATGTGACAGAGTAGAATTGCTCCCTGGGGTTTCCTAGGCTGTAATTGTTACAGGAGCAGATCACCAAGTGTTATCTCCTGTAGAGCAACTGGGTGGGTTTGAATTGCCAACCTTTGGGTTAGCAGCCAAGAGTATCACTGTTTCGCCAACCATATGATTTAAGTAATGGTGAGTTGCTGTTAGCATCCTCATTCTTGATGGTGCTTCTGGTTGGTGCTGAGGCTAGGAGGTGGTCCGTGACCCACACCCTCTGATGCATGCCTGCCCCGCCCCACAGGCCGATTTCGCACTGGAGGCCCTGGCCAAGGCCACCTACGAGCGCCTCTTCCGCTGGCTGGTGCTGCGCCTCAACCGAGCCCTGGACCGCAGCCTCCGCCAGGGCGCCTCCTTCCTCGGCATCCTGGACATCGCTGGCTTCGAGATCTTCCAGGTCTGTGCCCACCTTGAGCTGGGCAGGGACTAGGGGCTGCGTCACTCTGGCCCCGCCTCAGGAGACCACAGCTGATCTCATCCCTTGTGATCTTCCTATCTACACTCTGTCCACTCACCCACCCTGGGTCTCTGTCCCCTTTCCCTTGGGTCTCTGTCCCCCTTCCCCTGGGTCTCTGTCACCCTCTCTCTGGGTCTCTGTCCCTCTCTCTTTGGGTCTGTATCCCTCTCCCCCTGGGTCCCTGTCCCCCTTCCCCTGGATCTCTGTCCTCCTCTCTCTGGTTCTTTGTCCCCCTCTCTCTGGTTCCCTGTCTCCTTCTCTCTGGGTCTCTGTCCCTCTCTTCCTGGGTTCCTTGTTCCCTCTCCCTGGGTCTCTGTCCCCCTTTCTCTTTGGACCTCTGCTCCCCCAGGTCTCTGTCCCTCTCACGCATCCCTGCACCCCTGCAGCTGAACTCCTTCGAGCAGCTCTGCATCAACTACACCAACGAGAAGCTGCAGCAGCTCTTCAACCACACCATGTTCGTGCTGGAGCAGGAGGAGTACCAGCGTGAGGGCATCCCCTGGACCTTCCTCGACTTCGGCCTCGACCTGCAGCCCTGCATTGACCTCATCGAGCGTCCGGTGAGCCCGTGGCCCTGCCACCACCCGCACACCCCCAGCCCAGCTTCAAATCCCGTCTCCACCACCCTCCACATGGCCCTGGCATAGCTCCTCACCCCACCTGGACCTCAGGCATCTCATCAGTTCAGTGGGGAAAATGACAGTGGCTGCTCCTTAGATCTGCTGTGAGCCCTTGATGAGCAGGACGCAGAGAGTGCCTACCACAGGGCCTGGCTGGATTCAAAGGGTTAATCATTGGCTCTTGTTATTGAGTGTCATTGAGTTGATTCCAACTCATAGTGACCCCATGTGACAGAGAAGAACTGCCCCATAGGGAATTTCTTGGCTATAATCTTTATAGAAGCAGATTGCCAGGTCTTTTTCCCGGGAGCAGCTGGTGGGTTTGAACCACCAACCTTTTGGTTAGCAGCTGAGCTCTTATCTGTTTGTGCCACCAGAGCTCCTTATCAGTGGCTCTAACTGTAGTCAATTGTTCTGATGTTTAGGTGTATGTTTAAGCATTATTCATAAGAGCTAAACCTTAGCAGAAAAGGAGCCCTGGTGGCACAACAGTTAAGTGGTCGGCTGCTAACTGAAAGGTTGGCGGTTCAAACCCAACAAGAGGCTACACGGCAGGAAGGCTGAACAATTTGCTCCCATAAAGATCACAGCCTAGGAAGCCCTCTGGGGCAGTTCTACTCTGTCACATGGGCTCACTCTGAGTCAGAATCAACTCAATGGCCCCCAATAACAACAACAAACTTTAGCAGCAACCTAAGTGTCCAGTATTTGAGAATCTGGCTTACATTCCCCTTTCTGTCAATGATCAGGCCAACCCTCCTGGACTCCTGGCCCTGCTGGATGAGGAGTGCTGGTTCCCAAAGGCCACCGACAAGTCCTTTGTGGAGAAAGTGGCCCAGGAGCAAGGTGGCCACCCCAAGTTCCAGCGGCCACGGCAACTGCGGGACCAGGCCGACTTCAGCGTCCTGCACTATGCAGGCAAGGTAGGGGACTGGATCCAGCCTTGGCGCATGTGGGAGGTAGTGGGGATCAAGGGGTCTTGATGTGGAGAGGGCACAGAGGGAAATCAAGGCCACCTGGTATCCACTGGGTCCGGACACTGACAAGGCAGGGGCCAGGAGATGCCAAAAAGGAGCAAGGACTCTTTTGATGAAGTCAGCAAAGAGTTCCTTAAGGCAGGATTATTTGCAGTGGGTTTTGAGGGATGGGTAGGAGTTCACTAGGAGAAACCATGCATGTATTTTATTGACTCATTTGGTAACCATGTACAAAGACCTCCTGTGTATTCAGCCCTGTGCTGAGCAAACCTGGGGACCCAAGTCATATATAGTTTCTGCCCTCACAAAGTTCCTTATCTGGGAGGAAGACAAATGCAGACCATGAGGATGTAAAACTGATAGGTGCTTTAATGGGGGCTGCTAAAGGCAATGTCAGAGACCAGAGTTGGAATGCCAGGGAAGGTTTCACAGACGAGAGTAAATCAGGGATCAGCAAACTATTTCTGTACAGGGCTGGGTAGTAAATATTTTTGGCTCTGTGGGCCATAGGGCCTCTGTCTCAAGTCCTCAATTCTGCCATTGAAGCACAAAAGCAGCCACAAATAATACATAAATTCATGGGCCAGGCTATGTTGCAATAAAACTTTATTTACAAAAAGAGGTGGCAGGCTGCACTGGGCTCATGGGCCATAGTTTCCAGTCTTTGGTCTAAATGATATGTAGCAGGTAGCCAGCAACGGTAGCTTGGATGGGAAGGGTGAAGGGTGGGAAGGGTGTTCCAGGCAGAGGAAACAGTGTATGCCTCGTTTGGTCTGTCGCTAGCTGTCAGTTCATTTCCCAGGTAGTTTCTAAGACCTCCCCTGTGCCCCACTGTGCTAGCTAATCAGTCAGACCTGGGCCCTGCCCTCGGGGGAGCTCTTGTCTGGTGGAGAGGCTTGTACAGACAACTATGGTGAGAATGAGCTTGCATGTTTGGGGGACAGTGTAACTAAACAGAATGAATAAGGAGGAAAGTGGTGGCGGATAAGGTCATAGACGGGGACAGAGGACAGAGGCCAGATAAGGGAAGAAAGAGAGGAGCAATGCCAGTAGAGGGTGTAGTTCAGGATATGGACACAAGGTGGCACCAACACACTCTGCTCTTGGTGAGCCCCTTGGGGAGTCAGGAGAGCTGTGAGCCTGTACATGCTCACCACCATCCTCTTCCTGACTACATTCAGGTGGACTACAAGGCCAATGAGTGGCTGATGAAAAACATGGACCCTCTGAACGACAGCGTTGCTGCCCTGCTTCACCAAAGCACAGACCGGCTGACGGCGGAGATCTGGAAAGATGGTGAGGACCAGCTTCCCCAGACCCTCTTCCTGTTGGTCTGCACACCCCTTCCCCCAACCCACAGTGTGAGCACGTTTGTTTCAGAGGCCGAGTTCTGAACCTGAGTTCTCTGCTCAGACCCAGAACTGATGGAGGTGGGCCAGACACTCATAAACAGAATTTCAGATTAGTGATTTTGTATGTATATGTGTGTGTGTGTGTGTGTGTGTATATATATATATATATATGCATATATATATACATATATATATATATACATATACATATTCTCAAGCCAGCATCATACTGAATGATTAAACATTCCCCATTAATCACAAACAAGACAAAGAAGTGTACTATCAACACTGCTGTTAAACACTGTTTTGGAGATACTAGCCTATGCAACCAGACAGGAAAAAGAAATAGGCATATGAATATTGTAAAGGAAGAGGCAAGCTTATCATAAATTTGTTGATGGCAAATGTTACCTAAAAAAGTTAAGAGGTCCAAATGAAAAACCATTAATAACAACAAGAATTCAGAAAGGTAGTATTTTACAGATTAGTCAGCTTTTATGCTTTGCTTTCTTTGCTCTCCCAAAAAGTGCTCTTCAAGCCCCCAGGGAAAGAGGAAAGAGCAGTAGGCTGAGATATAGTTTTGGAGAGTTTTACTTTCTCAGCAAGGATCATGTGAGTTTGGTCATCAGTCTATTTGGACTGATACTTCTAGGAGTCATGGGAAGAAGAGCCAAATTTCTTCGTGGCTGGACCCTGAGACTTTCCAAGCCTTGTCTGCTTGCCTCCTACTCTTAGAGGAAGTTTGAGAGATGGCTTTATAAAGCTGGCAGAACCCACATCTTGGTTTTTCCTGATTCCAGGTTCCTGGCATCTGTTAGTTTGCCTTAATCTTTTATTGAAGTGAATGGTATAGTTGTAGAAGTACTAGCCAATGCAATTAAACAAGAGAAAAAAATAAGCAAGATGAGTGGTTCCCAAAATGAGCTCACAGAGTGAAAGAGTACAGGGTTCCTTGATTTGGTGAGCTGATTTTAGAAAGAGAAATTTTATTTTTGTGCCTCATATAGCTTGTTTTCTTAAATTATGTTTATTGTGTTTTTGGTGAAGGTTTACACAGCAGCTGAGGTTCCCATTCAACAATTTCTACACAGATTGTTCAGTTACATTGGTTACATTCTTCACAATGTGTGAACATTCTCATGATTTCCATTCTGGTTGTTCCATTTCCATTAATCTAGTTTCCTTGCTCCCTTACCTTCTCATCTTTGTTTTAAAGTCATTGTTGACTATGTGGTCTCATATAGGTGATTTTTTAAACGAGCACACTATGGTAGTCCCCGACTTATGACATGTTCAAGTCACAATGAGCAGCACTTACGACCATCTTTTTTTTTTTGTACATCTTATTGTTAGTAATATATACTACATACAATATTGCAGCACATAATTTGCTGACTTTATGTATAATATTTCCAACCCCCAAAGACAAATAAAGATCGGATTTATAAAGATACTGATCATAAAAGGCAATAATAATGAAAACTTAGGAAAAAAAAAAGAGGTATTGACTTACATCAGAACTGACTTAGGACAGTCATCGGAATGGAACCCTGTAAGTCAGGGACTACCTGTACTGTCTCATAAAGTTTTCAAAAGAGGGATTGAAAAGCAGTGCTTGATGTTCAGTAACAAAACCAGAATTGTCTCCTCCAAACTGATAATCTGCCCCTGCTTCTTTAAAAACTGTACCCCATTCTGGACTTCATGATGCTGCTCAGTGATCCCTCACGTGCCCCATCACCTGTGTGCCTGGCTCTCAGAGGATTCCAAGAGAGCAAGGGGAAGTTGCAAATCTTCTTGAGCCCTAGGCTCAGAACTGGCACAGTGTCACTTCCTCCCCACTTCTCTTGGGCACAGCAAGTCCCAAGGCCAGCCCAGATTCAAGGAGCTACAAGTTACAGGCAAAGGGCATGGAAGCAGGGAGGGGTGGAGAATTGAGGGCATTTTTGCATGAGTCTCTACCACAGCTGCCCTAAGCCTGGGGTTGGACACTCAGTATCCTGGAGGCCCAGGAAGAAAAGGCAAAAGAGGTAAGCTCCTCTCAGAGAGGCAAAAACAACAAGCTGACCGGGAGCATCAAGCATTGAGCTTCCTGGCAGCCAGAGCAAAAAGGAACACCTAATATAAGAAAAAATGAAGCCCTGGTGGTGCAGTGGTTAAGTGCTCAACTGCTAACCAGAAGGTCAGTGGTTCGAACCTACTGGCCACTCTACAGGAGAACAGTGTGGCAATCTGCTTCTGTAAAGATTTACAGCCTTGGAAACCCTATGGGGCAGTTCTACCCTGTCCTATAGGGTCACTATGAGTCGGAATCGACTCACCAGCAGCAGATTTTTTTAGTATAAGAATTACAGACCCAGCCTCTGGGGAGAGAGTTTTTTTTTTTTTTTCATTACATTAAATACTCAAAAGGACATTTGTCCTCTCAGCCAACACGATACCAGGCAGTAGGTAGATAAAAAGGCGAACAGGACAGGGTTCCTGGCTTTAGAAGTTCATGATGCAGACTAGAAATAATGAGGATGTTCATACATTGTGAAGAACGTAACCAATGTCACTGAACAGTTGGTGTAGAAATTGTTAAACAGAAACCTAGCCCACTGTCTAAACTTTCACGAAAAACAAAATAGAATATTATTTACAAAAAAAAGTTCATGGCCAACTGCCAGGTTTTCCCTTGTGCTTTGCCCTGTACTGTTGACTAACAACCCTTTCCTCTTTTTTGCTTCCTGCCACCTTTCCCCCTCCTGTCTTCATGATCATGCTGCCCCCTCCATACCTCCCCCTGCTCATCTCTCTGCCATCTCCCTCCCAATCTGTCCTCACCCCCAGAACACGGGGCCTTCCAGCAGTTCTCTTTCCTTGGCTCCTTCTCACCGTCGCCCCCAGGATCTGCAGAGAGGCGCGGCTCTGCCATTTCCCCATCAGGGGGTGGGTGTCTCTGTGCATCAAAGGGTGAGGTTTGCTGGACATGGAGGGTGGGCCTATTGGACTGGGAACCTGCTTTTGAACATCTGCCCTTTCTCCTCTGTATCAAGGTTTCTCACCCGCTCCCCCTCCTTGTCAGCTCCATCAGCAGTTTCCAGATTCTTTGTAGCAGCAGAACCTTTTCTTTTTTTTTTCTCTCTTTTTTTTTTTATCGTTGTGATTGAATGATGTTTACATTTCAAGTTAGTCTCCCATACAAAATTTTTTATACATACATTGTTATGAGACCCTAATTGCTCACCCCATTCTGCGACAGCACACTCCTCCTTTCCACCCCTGATTCCCCATGACCATTCAACCAGCTCCTAACTCTCTCTGCCTTCCCATCTCACCTCTGGACGGAAGCTGCCCCTTTGGTCTCTTGTATCTGCTTGACTAAGAGGCACACTCTTCAGGAGTATCACTTTATGTCCCACAGTCCAGTCCAATCCCTGTCTGAAGAGTTGGCCTCGGAGATTGTTTTAGTTCTGGGCTGATAGGGAGTCCAGGGGCCATGCTTTCCAGGGCACCTCCAGTCTCAGTTAGACCATTAAGTCTGGTCTTCTTACCAGAATTTGAGTTCTGCACCCCATCCTTCTCCTGCTCCATCAGGGACCCTCTGTTGTGTTCCCTGTCAGGGCGGTCATAGGTGGTAGCCGGGCACCATCTAGTTCTTCTGGTCTCAGGCTGTTGCAGTCTCTGGTTTATGTGGCCCTTTCTGTCTCGTGAGCAGAACCCTTTCTAATAACTAAAGCTCATGTGAAAGTACAAACCACTGCAATCATATCAGCTAGTGTGTATCGAGCATTTACCATGTGCCATTCACTGTGAAGGAGCCTTGGTGGTGCAGTGGTGAAGCGCTCGGCTACTAACCTGAAGGTCAGCAGTTTGAACCCACCAGCCGTTACGCAGGAGAAAGATGTGGCAGTCTGCCTCTGTAAAGATTACAGCCTTGGAAACCCCGTGGGACAGTTCTACTCTGTCCTATAGGGTTGCTCTGAGTCAGAACTGACTTGATGGCAGTGGACTTTGGTTCACTGTGTAAAGCCCTTTTATAGTTACCAACACACAGAATTCTCTGAACAACCCAATGAGGTAAGTCTTAGTACTATAGTGAAACCTGTGAGAGCCGGAACTCAAAGGGGCTAGCTTGTTTTTCCGAGTCTCCCAAGTTTTTCCGCCTTTGATAGGGTGCAGTCTTACCAGTTTCCTATTGCTCCTTTTAGTGAAAAATATTTGAGTTTTCCTTCTCTGACAGGTTTCCACCTTACACAGGTTCCCGCTTTTGCAAGTTTCACTGTATTATCCCCATTATACATATGAGGAAGCTGAGGCACAGAGAGATTAAGTAACTTGCCCAGGGTCACACCGCTAATAAAGTGGCAGAGCTGGGATTTGAACCCAAGACATTGGGTCCCCGAGCCCTGGCTCTTACCTGTGCTATGAGAACATAATAAATGACAATTATCATGTTGATAATAACTAGGAATACAGAAAACATTAACCTGGGGAGGAAAATGCCGTATTTGAGTCACCACCATCACCAGGCCCTAAGCATGGGTTCTTTTGTTGACCCTGATGAACCTTGGGTGGGGTCAGAATTGCAAGACATTAGATTCTGTCCCAGCTGTGGGTTCCTGGAAAACCTGGCATGATCCAACACACAAAGAATTGGAGACCTGGGTGGAAGGAAGGAATGGGTATTTTTTTGCCAGCTGTAATGGCACCACCAAGTGGCCAGGAAGAAAGCATGATTCCAGTGGCTCAAACAGTTAAGCGCTCAACTACTAGCTGAAAGGTTGGCAGTTTGAACCCTCCCAGGCACCTTGAAGGACAGGCCTGACAATCTGCTTTTGAAAGGTCACAGCCTTGAAAACGCTGTGGAGCACAGTTCTGCTCTACACTCATGGGGTCGCCATGAGTTGGAATCAACTCGATGGCAGCTAACAAAAACAGAAATCAGGTGATTCTGGAAAACCTGGTTTAATATGGAGATGGTTTGCTTTATTTCAGATAAGGTTCCTAAATGCAACTGTGCTTTTTTCTAATCAATTTTCCCTGTCTGTGCCTTGGTTTCCTCATATGTAAAATAGGAGTGATCTTAGGGGTTTCAGAGGAGATTAAATAAGCTGATGTATATAAAGTGCTTTGAGCCATACCTGGCACAGAGTAAGTGCTAAGTAAGTATTTTCTATTGTCATCATCATTATTTGTTGATAAGGAAAATGGAAATCGTGTCTTTGAGAAGAGATGGTCAGAGACCAGAGTTCAAGAGAAGTCACACTGCCTGAGTTCAAATTCTGGATCTTCAGTTTCTAAGCCATATGACCCTGGGCACATGCCTTCACCTTTCTGAGCCTCAGTTTGCCTGTCATTCAAGTGGAGCTAGCAATACCTGCCTTACCACGTTGTGTGAGGTCTTTCATATATAAAGTGCCACGCCCTATAAATGACAAGACCCTTGACATTTGGTCAACCCAGCCCCCTGAAACTGACTTCTAATCTCCCCCCACCCCGTATCTGTTTCCTCCCCCTCACAGTGGAGGGCATTGTGGGACTGGAGCAGGTGAACAGCCTTGGGGATGGCCCAACAGGTGGCCGCCCCCGCCGCGGCATGTTCCGGACAGTGGGACAGCTCTACAAGGAGTCCCTGAGCCGCCTCATGGCCACGCTCAGCAACACCAACCCCAGCTTCGTCCGCTGCATCATCCCCAACCACGAGAAGAGGGTAAGTGATCCAGCCGGGGGTAGGGGGTGTGTCTCTGGCAGTGAGTAAAGGCCCAGCTGCTGGACTTGACTAGAGCCGCTTCTGGTTCTGGATCCACCCATTTGACCGTGAGCAGGTTACTTCCCTCCCAGGTTCCCTGTTGGGAAAATTCCTTCATTCATTTGACTTTCATTTATTTCTTCACATGTCACTTTCCCAGTGAGTCCTTTCCCTGTCTGTCCTGTGTTCAAATTCGCCCCTTCCCAACAGCCCTGCCTTGTTGCTCTTTTTGCCTTCAAACAAACAAACCAAAGAAAACATTGCCATCAAGTTGATTCAGACTCATAGCAACCCTATAGCACAGAGTAGAACTGCCCCACAGAGTTTCCAAGGCTGTAAATCTTTACAGAAGCAGACTGCCACATCTTTCTCCTGCAGAGCAGCTGGTGGGTTCTAGCCGCCTGGCATGTAGTAGGTGCTCAGTAAACAGCAGGTTGAGCTATAGGAAATCGCTGTGTTTCGACCATTTTTGGCCTGCATAAATGGCTATTCCAGAATCCCTGGTAGCATAAGAGCTGCAGCTGCTAACCAAAAGGTCAGTCGGCAGTTCAGATCCACCAGGTACTACTTGGAAACTCCATGGGACAGTTCTACTCTGCCGTATAGGGCTTTTATGAGTCAGAATCGCCCGACTGCAACAGGTTTGGTTTGATTTTTTTTCAAATGGCCATTCCAGTGGTTCCCCCTGAAGGTTGTGGTTGTATGAATGGTGCCCCCTGTGTGGCCACCTCTGATTCTGCACATCTCTGTCCCGCTCTGCAGGCTGGGAAGCTGGAGCCCCGGCTGGTGCTGGACCAGCTCCGTTGTAATGGTGTCCTGGAAGGCATTCGCATCTGTCGGCAGGGCTTTCCCAACCGCATCCTCTTCCAGGAGTTCCGGCAGCGGTAAGTGGCCCCGGGCCCCCGTGGAGGGGCGAGATGAGGCCTGGGTTTAGAAGCTACCACCCACACCGCATTCAAATCCCAACGCTACATCCATGCTGGGAGGCTTTGGGCAAGTTAACTCATGTTGCTGAGCCACAGCTCCTCTGTGATACGGCGTATGAGCTTCCTAGGGCTGCTGTAACAAAGTACACAAACGACAGAAGTTTATTCTCACTTCTGGAGGCTGTTGTTGTTAGGTGCTGTCGAGTCAATTCCGACTCCTAGCGATCCCATGTGACAGGGTAGAACTGCCCCATAGGGTTTTCTAGGCTGTCACCTTTATGGGAGCAGATCGCCAGGTCTTTTTCCCGCAGAGCTGCTGGGTGGTTTCAGAAGCTGGAAGTCCAAAATCAAGGTGTTGGAAGGGCTGTGTTCCCTCTGACGCCTGGGGGGAGATCCTTCGTCTCCCCTAGCTTCTCGTAGCCCCAGGTGGTGTTTTGCTTGCAGCTGCAGGATAAGCCCCTGGTCACATGGCTGTCTTCCCTCTGTCTCAGTGTCTCTTTTGCTCTTTTATGAGGACACCACTCATATTGAATTAGGACCCATCCTACTCCAGTGAGGAGCCCTGGTGGTACAATGGTTAAGTGCTCAGCTGCTAACCAGAAGGTTGGCAGTTTAAACCCACCTGTTGACTCCTCAGGAGAAAGACCTGGCAATCTACTCCTGTAAAGATTACAGCCTAGGAAATTGTATAGGGCAGTTGTACTCTGTCACACAGGGTCACTATGAGTCAGAATTGACTTAATGGCAACAGGTTTGGTTTAACAGATTTTAGTCATCTAAGGTCCCTGGGTGACGCAAACAGTTTGTGCTCAGCTGCTAACCAAAAGGTCAGTAGTTCAAACCCAGCCAGCATCTCCTCAGGAGAAAGACCTGGCAATCTACTCCCATAAAGATTATAGCCTAGGAAACCCTATAGGGCAATTGTACTCTGTCACATAGGGCCACTATGAGTCAGAATCGACTCAACGGCAACAGGTTTGGTTTAACAGGTTTTAGTCATCTAAGGTCCCTGGGTAGCGCAAACGGTTTGCAGTCGGCTGCTAATCGAAAGGGCAGCAGCTTGAACTCACTCAGTTGTTCCTCGAGAGAGACCTGGAGATCTGCTCCCATAAAGATTACAACCTAGAAAGCCCTATGGGGCAGTTCTGCTCTGTCACATGGGGTCACTAATGAGTTGGAATCGACTTGATGGCACCCAACAACAGCTACTCCAGTATGACCTCATGTTAACCTACCTGATAACATCTTCAGAGACCTTGTATCCAAAAAGGGCACAGTCACAGGTACCGAGGGTTAGGACCTCATCGTATCTTTTGAGGGGTGACACAAGTCAACCTATAACCTATGGGGAGAACAGGACCCTACTCAACGTGTTCCCTAAAAGAAGGGGCCCTGAGCACTAAGGACAGAGCCTCGGACCTGTTGGCTGCTATTTTCATTTATGGTGTTCATCTCCAAACCATGATCATTGGTGGCTTGTGAAACAGTTCACAAGCTTCAATACGTAGTTCTTAAAAAATGAAGTAGAATAGAACGGAAATTATCCCTGGGTGATGCAAACGGTTAAGGCACTCACTGCTACCCAAAAGGTTGGTGGTTCGCGTCCACCCAGAGGTGACTTGGGAGAAAGGCCTGGCAGCTACTTTGGAAAAATCCGCCATGGAAAACCCCATGGAGCACAGTTCTACTGTGACATACATGGAGTCACCATGAGTCAGAATCGACTCAACAGCATCTGGTTTGGTTTTTTGGTTTATTATAAGTAATCTGGTAAATATTATAACATAAGCTGTATATAGTAGCTCTGTCCATTAGAAATACGAGCTGTGTATGTAATTAAACTTTTTCCAGCAGTCACGTTTTAAAAAGTAAGGAGAACCACAGCTACCAAGGCCTCCACCGGACTGAGTCCGATACAGCTAGATGGTGCCCGGCTACCACCACTGACTGCTCTGACCAGGATCACAAAAGAGGGTTCTGGACAGAGCTGGAGAAGGATGTAGAACATAATTCTAGCTCACAAAAAAAAAAGACCATGTTTACTGGCCTAAAGGAGACTGGAGAAACCCTGAGAGTATGGCCCCCGGACACCCTTTTAGCTCAGTGGTGAAGTTATCTCCAAGGTTCACCGTTCAGCCTGGGAGTGGACAGCCCCGTAAAACCAAATGAGACTAACGAGGTACAGGAGTCCAGTAACAAGCGCCAGAAAGCAGAAGGGGACAAGGAAGCTGGTGATAGGGAACCCAAGGTTGAGTAAGGATATTGTTGATGTGTTGTGAGATTGTTAACCACTGTTATAGGGCAACATTTGTAGTAACTGTTAAATGAGAAACTAGTTCTGTAAGCCTTCATCTTAAGTGAGAATAACAGCACAATTGGAAGAGCGTAGTCAATGTCACTGAACTGTGCATGTAGAGATTTTTGAAATGGTGTATCTTTGGCTATGTGTATTTTCACCAAAAAAAAAAGGTTGAGAAGTTAGAGGGTTGACATGTTGTGGGGTTGTTAACCAGTGTCATAAAACAATATGTGTACTACTGTTTCATGAGAAACTATTTGTTCTGTAAGCCTTCACCTGAAGTACAGTTTAAAAAAAAAAAAAAAAAGTAAGGCAAAACAGGCAAAATAAATTTTAGAAAGATACTGCACTTAATGTTGTGATGGGTGGTGGTATTTAATGCTCTTAGCTTGGTGCGAGGCACTCGGCACATGGTCTAATGTTAGTTTTTGTTACTGTTCTTGTTGTGGTTGTTATTGCTGTTTGTCACTCAGAGCCCAGTCCCAGCTGTGGCAGGTGCTCAGTGACTGTTGTAACTCTCTACCCCCACCCCTCCCCACCCACCCAGGTATGAGATCCTGACACCCAACGCCATCCCCAAGGGCTTTATGGATGGGAAGCAGGCCTGTGAGAAGATGGTGAGTGTGGGGCGGAGCCTGGGGTGGGTGCAGGCCGGACAGGGGCCCAGGGGGTGGAGGAGGGGGGTTGGGCCCTCCCTCCATCATCCCTCCCTTCTCATCACCCCTCCCCTACCCTCACAGATCCAGGCCCTGGAACTAGACCCCAACCTCTACCGCGTGGGGCAGAGCAAGATCTTCTTCCGGGCTGGGGTCCTGGCCCAGCTGGAGGAGGAACGGGACCTGAAGGTCACGGACATCATTGTGTCCTTCCAGGCAGCTGCCCGAGGATACCTGGCCCGCAAGTGAGTCTTGTACTCTCTCCCTGAGTCCTGCGAGCTAAGGCTGGGCCGGGGAGGGGTTGATCAAATGATTCCAGAAGCTAGAACAGGGAGTCATTGATTAGATGGTTCCAGAGGCAAGAGCAGGGAGGGGTTGACCAGATGGCCCCAGAGGCTGGAGCAGGGAGGTGTTGACTAGATGGTCCAGAGGCTGGAGCAGGGAGGTGTTGACTAGATGGTCCAGAGGCTGGAGCAGGGAGGGGTTGACCAGATGGCCCCAGAGGCTGGAGCAGGGAGGTGTTGACTAGATGGTCCAGAGGCTGGAGCAGGGAGGGGTTGACTAGATGGTCCAGAGGCTGGAGCAGGGAGGGGTTGACCAGATGCCCCAGAGGCTGGAGCAGGGAGGTGTTGACTAGATGGTCCAGAGGCTGGAGCAGGGAGGGGTTGACTAGATGGTCCAGAGGCTGGAGCAGGGAGGGGTTGACCAGATGCCCCAGAGGCTGGAGCAGGGAGGTGTTGACTAGATGGTCCAGAGGCTGGAGCAGGGAGGGGTTGACTAGATGGTCCAGAGGCTGGAGCAGGGAGGGGTTGACCAGATGCCCCAGAGGCTGGAGCAGGGAGGTGTTGACTAGATGGTCCAGAGGCTGGAGCAGGGAGGGGTTGACCAGATGCCCCAGAGGCTGGAGCAGGGAGGTGTTGACTAGATGGTCCAGAGGCTGGAGCAAGGAGGGGTTGACTAGATGGTCCAGAGGCTGGAGCAGGGAGGGGTTGACCAGATGCCCCAGAGGCTGGAGCAGGGAGGTGTTGACTAGATGGTTCAGAGGCTGGAGCAGGGAGGGGTTGACCAGATGGTTCAGAGGCTGGAGCAGGGAGGGGTTGACCAGATGGCCCCAGGTGTCAGGGCCTCTGAGGTGGTGGAAGGGCTAGAAAACAAGCTGATGGAGCCATCAATGCCCACGCTTCTTGGATCTGAGGGCCCCTGTGGGCCAGGCCTGATGCTGGGCAATGCTGGGGATACAGAGGGGGGCTAGACCTGACCATGGGGGGCTAGCCATCCTAGTTTGCTGGGACTTAGCTATTTCCTAGGATAGGGACTTAAACAGTGCTAAAACGGGGAAAGTCCTGGGCAAACCAGGACAAGTCAGTCCCCTACCTAGCTAATCCTTTGAGGAGTTCCCAGTTTGTAGGGGGAGACATACATGGGTACAAACAGTCATAATCAGGAGTGGGACGTGCCTTAATGGGGGTCACAGAGGTGTAGGCAGCAGCCCTTGCTGCAGAGCAGGACTTCCCCCAGGTCCAGCTGGAGGGCCAGATAGTCAAAGAGGAATGGGAGAGGTGTTCCAGGCAGGAGAGGGAGGTGATGTGAGAGCCTGGGTGTTTCAGGAATGCAGGAAGTTTCTGGTAGCATCTCCTTCCCCCTGGACTTGGCTGGAGAGAAGAGGAGAGAATAAAGGAAGTGGCAGGAAAGGATGCCCCAGTGCCAAAGTGAAGGGCTGGGGCTCTGCTGGGGGCCCCTGGGGAGTCACAGGAGGGCTGTGAGCAGAGGCGAGACAGTGTCCACACTAGGTATGAAAGACCTCTCTGGGGTTGTGTGGTGAGAGCTAGAGGGGAGAGACTGGAGGCTGGGCAGGAGGCTGGGTGAGGCTCCAAGTGGGAAAGGATGAGGCCTGAGCAAGGCTGGGGCCATGGGGTTGGAGAGGAGGGGACAAGGCAGGGAGAGTTGAGGGATAGAGCTAGGGACTGATAGGCTGTGCACAAGATCCCCCAATGATAAAATGGTTTCTGCACACAGTAGGCATTTAATAATGGTTGAGTAGGTGAAGGGAGCTTGACTCCCTTGCTAAAAGGACAGGGACATAGAGGGAGCAAGCCCCCACTCACCCACTCACCCTGACTCCCCACCCAGAGCGTTCCAGAAGCGGCAGCAGCAGCAGAGTGCCCTGAGGGTGATGCAGCGGAACTGCGCAGCCTACCTGAAGCTGAGACACTGGCAGTGGTGGCGGCTCTTCACCAAGGTAGGGGCAGCAGGGGGAGCTGGCCCAAGCAGTGAGGGAACAAGGCTTTGGGAGCTAGGCCTGCTTGGACACGCGATTTCCTCCCGTTTCATGTCAGTTTTTTGCATCTGTAAAATGGGGCCAATCAGCCAAAAATTTGTTAGCCAGAATTGTTTAGGTAGCAAGTGACAGAAAACCTGAATCAAAGCAGCATGGATAAAAGATACAGGACAGCTTTAGGTGCAGCTGGATCTAGGGTTGGTCCCCAGAACCTCCCTTAGGTTCAATGACTTGCTGGAGGGATTCACAGAGCTCAGAAAAGCTGGTTTATTACAGCAAAAGATATATATTAAAATCAACAAAAGTAAGGTGCACAGTGAGAGTCCAGGAGAGAAGAGGCGCGAGCTTCCAGTTGTCCTTTCCCAGTGGAGACAACATGTATGGGGTATTGCCAACCGGGGAAGCTCACCCAAGCCTTGGTGACCAGAGTGTTTATTGGGGATCAGTCATATAGGCGTAGTGAACCTGTGTGACTGACCTTAGTATCTCACTCCATAGCCCCCCAGAGGTCACACTGGTATCATATGGCCCAGGGCCCCCACCATAAATTACATTGTTGGGGTAAACCATCTAGCATGGCCCCCCCCCCCCAAAAAAAAACAGTTGCTGTGAAGTCGATTCTGACTCATGGCAACCACATGTGTGTCAGACTGGAACTGTGCTTCACAGGATTTTCAATGGCTGCTTTTTTAGAAGTAGATCTCCAGGCATTTCTTCCAGGGTACCTCTATGTGGACTGGAACCACCAACCTTTTGGTTAGTAGTGGCCCAATACCCAGGTAAACAAAGACATTTTTATCAGTCCGAATATTCCAAGAGCATAGAGGTTAGCTCCCCAGAGCCAGACAAGGGCCAGTCCTTTCTTTGGAACATGCAGGGTGTGGACAACCCAGGCCTGCTGAGTTAACCCTTTACTGCACAGTGGCCCACACAGTGATGTCAGTGATCAGACTTTATGCACCTTCCGTTTGGCTTTCCTCTACAGTGATCACTGGCAGACTCCTCCCAGACAGCGGCCACTTGCAGATAAAGACTCATCTTCCTCCCCCACAACCAGCTTGGCCAGCTTGGTCTTCTCTTAGAACTCTAGCCAGAGCCCCAGGTCTCACTCATTGGTCCAGCTGGAGTCATGTGACCATCTCTGAAGTCAGATGAGCCAGGCCAGAGTCACATGCTCACCCAAAGCAGAGGCAAGGAGTCAGGATGTCAGGGCCCCCGTGAGCTGAGGGTAGGAGGAGGTGCTCTCCCAGTGGGAAATTGGAAAGGGGGAAGGGGAGAAGGCGTAGAGGCAAAAACACAACTGTTCAGTGTAATTCCCAATATAGTATCTGTCTTAGTTATGTAGTGCTGCTATAACAGAAATACCACAAGTGGGTGGCTTTAACAAGCAGAAGTTTATTTCCTCACAGTTTAGGAGGCTAGAAGTCTGAATTCAGGGTGCCGGCTCTAGGGGAAGGCTTTCTCTTTCAGCTCTGGGGGAAGGTCCTTGTCTCTTCAGCGTCTGTTCCTTTGTTCCTTGGTGATCTCCATGTGGCATGGCATCTATCTTTGCCCCTCATCTCTGCCTCTCGATTGCTTGTTGAATCTCTTATATATCGAGGGAGATTGATTTAAGACACACCCTGCACTAATGCGGTCTCATTGACATAACAAAGAGAGCCCATTCCCAAACGGGATTATAACCACAGGTATAGGGGTTAGGATTTACAACACATATTTTAGGGGGACACAATTCAATCCATAACAGTATCTGATAGGTCAGCTTGCGTTCCCTCAGCCAATGTTTATTGAACACCTAAACCCAAAACCAAACCCATTGCCATCGAGTCGATTCTGACTCATAGTGACCCTATAGGACAGAGTGGAACTGCCCCATAGGGTTTTCTAGGCTTTAATCTTTATGGGAGCAGATCGCCGGGTCTTTCTCCTGCTGAGCTGCTGGTGGGTTCAAACCGCAGACCTTTCAGTTCGCAGACAAGTGCTTAATCATTGCGCGTTGTGCCACCGGGGATCCTTCCTACAGGAATAACAAAACAAAAAATTCATTGCCGTCGAGTCGATTCCAACTCATAGCGACCCTATAGGACAAGGTAGAACTGCCGCATAGTTTCCAAGGAGCACCTGGTAGATTCAAACTGCCGAACTTTTGGCAGTTAGGATTTACAACACATATTCTGGGGGGACTCAGTTCAATCCACAGCATTGTATGTGCACGCCTGTACTCCAACCTCAACCCAACAATGTAGAATGGGTCTCTCACTACAGACCTCGATCTAAGAATAGCAGCGGCCACAGTGTCCCTTGCATGTTGAAGATTCATTTGGCAAACGTTTAGTGAGGTCTGAGATTGTCCCCATTTTACAGATGAGAACATTATTGTGCTTGCTCAAGTCCATGAAGCTAGCAGTTGGAGGAATTGGGATTCCAACCCAGGCACCCAGGCCCCACCCCAGGTGTGAGTTCTTAGCCCCTGGGCCAGGCAGCCTTCCACCTTGGTTAGTGGAGGTTGGCGGGAGGACCCCAGCCATTCGCAACCTCCTCCTCTCCCACTAGGTGAAGCCGCTGCTGCAGGTGACACGGCAGGACGAGGTGCTGCAGGCGCGGGCCCAGGAGCTGCAGAAAGTGCAGGAGCTGCAGCTGCAGAGCGCCCGCCAGGTGGGCGAGCTCCAGGACCGCTTGTTGCAGGTGAGGAGTCAGGTGTGGGCCTGGGGGTGGGGCCTGGAGGTGGGGCCTGGGGGTGGGGCCTGGGTGGAGCCAGTGGGGGGGGGGGGCGGGGGGAGAGGCTACAGGCTGAGCCAGAAAGTGCTGGGGCTTTGGAGGAGGGAGAGAGAGAGTGGAAGTTGAGCCAAGGTATACAGGCACTAGGCAAGGGGCGGGCCTGCATCTCCCACCTCCCCACCCCAGAGGCCTCAAGGGGCAGGAGAGACCTGGTGCTCCAGTTGAGGGCCATCATGGGAGCATCGTCCTCTGATTCCTGACTCCTGACCCTCATCCCCAGCTGGAGGAGGAGCGCACCCGCCTGGCAGAGCAGCTGCGGGCAGAGACAGAGCTGTGCAACGAGGCCGAGGAGATGCGGGGGCGACTGGCAGGCCGCAAGCAGGAGCTGGAGCTGGTGGTGTCTGAGCTGGAGGCCCGCGTGGGAGAGGAGGAGGAGTGCAGCCGTCAGCTACAGACAGAGAAGAAGAGGCTGCAGCAGCACATCCAGGTCTGCCCCAACCCTGCCCACCAGGCATCCTCCCCACCCCTTGCTCCTCTGTCTGCCTCACCCACCTTCTCTCCTACACGACCAGGTCCCATTTGGCCATGAATTTGCAGAAAACTTAGCCTGAAGAATAGTCTTTGGGTTCACATAATGGGAAAATCCTGAATGGGCAAGCTTCAGGCATGGCTGGATCAAGGTGTTCAAGTGATGTCCTCAGTGTTCTGCCTCTATCTCCATCTCCCACCTCCATTTGCCTCCGTGCTGCTACATTCACAGGCAGGCTAGGCTGCCTTCCCCGGGTTCCCCCTAGCAGCTTCTCTAAACTTATGTCCTACCAGGTTGACTCCCCCAGTGGAGAGGGTCTCTGTATCAAGAGTCCCAAACAGTCCTGAGGCTGACTCTCTGGCTGGGCTTGGATAATGCATTTATTCATTCACCCTCCAGACAACGCCTTGGTGATGAGATTATTTTCGTTATATGACTTTAACATGTCTACATGAACATGACTTTACTATTCCATGGTCTTCATCCATATAACCCTCCTAATCTTAGAAAATTCTTGCCCAGGAAGATAAAAGTTGCAAACAATTTGTTGTTCATTTCAGGAATTTCTTGAAAACCCACCGGTTAATCATTGAAAAAAGAAAAAGTGACATTAACTACCGTAGATAACTTTAACAATAACAGATAACGTTCACATTAGTACAACAGTAAGATAACTTTAATAATAACAATAACAGATATCTTTAATAATAGTAACATAACTTAATATAGTAAAAATTGTTGCCGTTGAGTCAATTGCGACTCATAGTGGCACAAACTGTTTGCACTTGACTACTAACCTAAAAGTTGGTGGTTCAGACCCACCTGGCAGCACCACGGAAGAAATACCTGGAAGTCTGCTTCCTTAAAGATTACAGTCAAGAAAACCCTATGGAGAAGTTCTGCTGTATAACATGTTGGGTTGCAATGAATAATAATAATAGACAGCTTTAATAATAATAACGGGTAACTTTAATAATAGAATAGTAACACAATTTTGATAATAATAACAATAATAGAAGATAACTTTAATAATAATAGTAGATAACTAATAATAATATAATGATAACAATAGATAACTAATAATAATAACAGATAACTTCTATCTAATGCCTTCTGTGTGTGCCAGGCACTCTCTTAAGCACTGAGTATGTACATACTTATGGAATCCTTCCAACAACTGTGTAGGGTAGATAGTACTGCTATCATCTCCATTCTTCAGAAGAGGAAACTGAGACATGGAGAGGTGAACTGACTTGCCCACAATCACCCAGCTAGGAAGTGGCAGAGCCAGGATTTGAACCTAGGCTCTCCTGGTTCCATATTCTGGGCTCCGAATCTCAGAAATGTTCATTGAGCCCCTAGTAGGTGCCAGGCAGTGTTCTAGGCACTGGGGACACAGCAGCCTATAAAACCAGCAAAAGCCCCAGTCCCAGTAGAGCTTATGTTTAGTGGGAAGAGATAGACAGTGAATGATGGGCCTATCTCAGTCCCTCGCCTTGTCTGATTGGCCAGACCTGAGTCATACCCACACTGGAGGCGGGGCATAGTGTCAGCCCCACCAAAGCCACCTCATGGAAGAGGCATTCCCAAAAGGAAAATCATACTGCCAAATGTTTGCCAAACAAACATTTTAAAATGTCTCCTTTCCCTGGAGCCAGCCCTGTGCTGGGTGAAACCAAGGATACAAGATCAGCTAGAAGGAAGTCTGCCGTCCAGGGTCCCCTGTCTGGTGGGAGAGAAATTCAGGTTCCTCAGTAGTATGTGCCTTAATGAAGGAAGCCCAGACACAGTGCAGGATCCCAGAGGTGGAAGGATTTTCTCTGCCTTAGGGGGCTGGACGACTTCCTAAACGAGGTGAACACTGGGGCATTATAGGAAGCATAGGAGGTCGCCAGACAGCAAAGGAAGGGAAAGTCATCCCAGGGAGAAGGAACAGTGTGTGCAAAGATCATGAGGTCTTCTGTTGAGATTTCCCCCAAACCCATGCCTGGGCCTGAGAGAGTATATTTCTCCCACGAATGCAGCCAACACAGACTGAATGTCTAGAGAGGAATATCGAGTCCTGGGTGGGAATCTCATCTCCTCCCTGAAGCGGTTATAGACAGGTCACGTCATCTCACTGAGCCTCAGTTTCTCTGTAAAGTGCAGACACCCCAGCCTGTAGCCTCACCTCTCCAGCACACGGTCCCTCTGGTTCCCAGCCCCTGGGTCCTCACCCCTGCCTCCTCCCCACTCCAGGAGCTGGAGACCCACCTGGAGGCTGAGGAGGGGGCACGGCAGAAGCTGCAGCTGGAGAAGGTGACAACGGAGGCAAAGCTGAAGAAGTTCCAGGAGGACCTGCTGCTCTTGGAAGATCAGAACACCAGGCTGGGCAAGGTTGGTTGGTCGTGGGTGGCCAGGCTGGAGAGTGGATGCATTGGTGGGTATGTGGGTGTATTAAGGTTCTCTGGATTTAGCCTCCAGGCTGTTGGCTTTTTTTCTAACAGCTTTATTGAGATATAGTTCATATACTGTATAGTTCATCCATTTAAAGTCTGCAATTCAATGGTTTTTAATGTATTCATAGATGTGCACAACCATCAGCATAGTCTATTTTAGAACATTTCCATCACCGCAAAAAGAAATCATGTACCCTTTGGCTATCATCTGTCTGTCCCCCTAGGTTCCTCCACCCCCACCCCTAGAAACAACTGATCGCTTTCTGAATTTATAGATTTGCCTGTCTTGGACATTTCACACAAATGGAATCATATGATATGTAGTCTTTCGCGACTGGCTTCTTTCACTTAGCATGTGTTTGAGGTTCATCTGTTTTGTAGCATATATCAGTACTTCATTCCTCCTTGTGGCTGAATAATGCTCCCTTGTATGGATACGCCACATTTTGTTTAGTAGGTGGACATTTATGTTGTTGCAGGCTATGGTTTGCAAACCACTGATTTTTGTTGTTGTTGTTTTGTTGTTGGGACTATACACAGCACAGCATACACCAGCTATTTCTACATGTACAGTTCAGTGGCATTGATTATATCCTTCAAGCTGTATAACTATTCTCACCCTTGTTTTCTGAATTGTTCCTCCCTCACTGACATAAAGTCACTGCCCCCGAAGTTTTCTCTCTAATCTTTCAAGTTGCTGTTGTCAGCTTGATCCCATATAGATAGTTCTTTAAAAGAACACGATGCGCAAGAAGGGTATTCTTTTATAATTAAGCTAAACTATTGTTTGGTTTTAAGAAGACGTCGGAATATTTTTGGTTTAGGGTATGAGATTTCAAGATTATCTCAGGGCAATAGTTTTGGGGGCTCATCCAAGCCTCTGTGGCTCCAGAAGTCTGAATTTCATGAGAATTTGAAATTCTGTTCCACATTTTACCCTCTTTTGATCAGGATTCTTCTGTAGGATTCTTCGATCAGTTTCTTCTGTTCTTCTAGATGTTCAGTAATGTGCAGACCACTGATTCTGAAGCAGTCACAGACCCAACCCAGGTCAAGGAGTGGGGAATTAGTCTTTGGATGGGGATGCAGCAAAGAATTGGCCACCATCTTTAATTAGCTGTAGCCAGGACTGGACTAGAAAATGCGGTTATGGCATTGAACTAACTAGAAAAGTGTTAGTGGGGGAAAGAGACTCTAAACAAGTCACCACAGGAAATAAACATCATTATATATTATGACTTAACTATAAACTATATCAGAAAAGAACAGGAAACTATGGTGAAGGATTCCTGACCTGGGATTGGTCAGGAAAGGCTTCTCTGAGGTAGTGGTGCCTGAGTTGAGAACTCAAGGAAGCATAGAAGTTTTCTAGAACATTCCTTTGGTGCAACAGCCAGGAAGGGAGAGAGCAGGAGAATTGGGGGAACTGAAAGAAGACCATGATGTCTGAGTAGGGAATGCCAAAGAGAGAATGGGATGAGGTGAGGCAGGAGATGTTAGCCTGGTGAAGAGAGGGTGGTAGAGAGTTTTCCCAGGGAAGGTTTCAGCATGTGCAAAGGCCCTGAGGCAGATGGGAATCTAGTAGATCTTAGGAACTTGACTTTGTGTTGCTTTCTTCTGTTTTCTGAGCCCTTTTCTGTGTGTGTGTCTGTGTGGTGGCAACAAGCCTAATGGTAAAGAATTGGTGTCCACCCTATAGGAAGAGCTCCTAGAAATCAATAAGCAAAAGCTAAATAGCCAGAAGGAAAATGAGCAAAGAAGATGAGCAGGGAATCTGCACAGAGGAGCAAATGGCAGATAAAAGCTCCTGATCCAGCTCCTGGCCCTCACTTTTCTGCCACCTCACAGGAGCGGAAGCTGCTGGAGGAGCGTCTGGCTGAGTTCTCATCCCAGGCAGCCGAGGAGGAGGAGAAGGTGAAGAGCCTCAATAAACTGCGGCTCAAATACGAGGCCACGATCGCAGACATGGAAGGTGAGTGCACACCTACCCATTGGGAACCTGTGGGGATCTGTGTACATTCTGGTGGGGGACCTCGGGCAGGCCTCATGTGCCATGGGGCCTCAGTGGCCCTGCCTGTTAATTGAGGAGAAGAAGGAAGGCTTGGGATAGATTGTGTGTCCTCCCAGCCTTTATGTGTCTTCTGTCTCTAAATCCAATTCTCTTTCCTTTGGTGTCTTGTGTTTCTCTAGCTCTTTCTTTCTATCTGACTCTTTTTCTGCTAACTCTCTGCTTCAGATACATTTTTGTCTCTCTGTCATTTTCTGTTGATGCAGAATCAGAATAAAACAGAGGGAAAGGGAACAAGGAGGAGGCTGGGGAGGAGGCAGAGCTGACAGAGAGGAGAAGACGGGGCAGAGAGAGTCAGGGAGCAGTTGGCATGGGGGTGACTGGGGAGAAGACAGTACCTGGCAGCTGGCCCAGGGTTTAAGGCAACAGTGGGGCTTTTCCTGAGATGGGGAAGCCAGGAGCGGGGACCGGTTTAGGGGAAAATGCTGAGGTCAGCCTTACCCATGGCGAGCGCTGGGGTCTTCATGGGAGCTGTTGAGCGTGTGAGTCTGGAGCCCTGACATGTGGCCTCCACTCCTTGCTGCAGACCGCCTACGGAAGGAGGAGAAGGGCCGCCAGGAACTGGAGAAGCTGAAGCGGCGGATGGATGGCGAGAGCTCAGAACTGCAGGAGCAGATGGTGGAGCATAAGCAGCGGGCAGAGGAGCTGCGGGCCCAGCTGGGCCGCAAGGAGGAGGAGCTGCAGGCAGCCCTGGCCAGGTGCAGGGGGGAGTGGGCCTGGCAAGGCAAGCAGTACAGGTACATAGCCCGTGGGGCGATCAGTACAGGTGCATGGCCTGCAGGGTGAACAGTGCGGGCGCATGGCCTGGCAGGTGCATGGCCTGGTGAGGAGAGCAATATGAGTGCACAGCCTGCTGGGGTAAACAGTATGGGTGCACAACCCATGGGGCAAGCTGTGCAGGTACATGGCCTGCTGGGGTAAGTAGTGCGGGTGCACGGACTGGCGGGCACACGGCCTGGTGAGGCGAACAGTACGAGTGCACAGCCCGCGGGGGTGAGCAGTATGGGCACACAGCCCATGAGATGAGCAGTGCAGACACACGGCCTGGCAGCTGCACAGCCCAGTGAGGTGAGCAGTGCAGACACACGGCCTGGCGGGCGCACGGCCCGGTGAGGTGAGCAGTGCGGGCACACAGCCTGCTGCTGTTGGGGATGCACCAGTCACACCCTCCTGGGCACAAACACCAGCCGAGCTGCTCACCAGCCTGACATTGGATAAGCCACGCCTCCCTCTGAACCTCAGTGTCCCCTTCTGTCGAATGCAGATAGCAAGCATTCTGAGCCTACAAGACCGATGGAAAAGTGCAGCAAGGTCCTGCGTGTGCAGCAGTTTGCACAGTGCGCAGCACATAAGAGGGGCAAAAAAGTACTCCTTCTCCTTTTCCCCATGCTCGGCCTCCCCTCTATAAACAGCCCAGTAGCAGCTGTGAATTGACAAGTGGCCTGACTATGTTAGGAATAATTATGACAGGAATTCACCATTACTGGGCACCTGCTGTGTGCCAGAGGAGACTGGGTGGTGCAAATGGTTAATGAACTCAACTGCTAACCGAAAGGTTGGAGGTTCGAGTCCACCCAGAGGTGCCTGAGAAGAAAGGCCTAACGAGCTACTTCTGAAAAATCAGCCACTGAAAACCTTATGGAGCACAGCTCTGTTCTGACACACGTGGGGTCACCATTAGTTGGAGTCAACTCAATGGCAACAGGACTGGCACTGTATGCTAGGTATGGTGCACAGTATTTCACATGCTTTTTATGTGCTGTGCTTCAACCCATCTAAGATGACACTGATTATAAATCAGTTTTAGAGAAGTTAAAACAGGGAAAGATACGCATCTTGGAAATCATGGAACGTGTGTATTCATGCACATGCACTCAAGAACACACACCCTTGAGTCTGACTTTGGGGTTCGAATCGTGTCTTCTCCCCTTCCTGGCTGTGTGACCTTGCTCAATTGACATAACTTTTCTAGCCTCAGTTTCCTCATCTGTAAAATGGGAGTGATTATAGAAGTTGCTTCTTGGGTTAGTGTGGGGGGATTAAATAAGTGCTGGTAAAATGCTTGGCGCACCCTAAGCCCACAATAAATGCTGAGTGTTTTTATTACTACTTTACATTATTGTTCTTGTTGTTGTTGTTGTTTTCTTTTTATTAAATTAAGGTAAAATTTCTATCACATAAAATGAACTGTTTTAAAGTGAATGGTTCAGTGGCATTCACAATGTTGTGCTACCGTCACCGCTGTTTAGTTCTAAAACATTTTCATCACCCCAAAATAAAACCCTGTACCCATTAGCAGTCAGTTCCCATTCTCCCTACCCCTTTCATTACTGTCGAGTCTGTTTCAACTCATGGTGACCGCATGTGTTACAGAGTAGAACTGTGGTCCATAGGGTTGTCTTGGCTGTAATCTTTGCAGAAGCAGATCACCAGGGCTTTCTTCCAAGGTGCCACCAGATGGGTTCAAACTGCCAGCCTTTAGGTTAGCAGCTGAGCACAAATCGTTTGCACCACCCAGGGACCTCCCCATCCTCTAGGCAACCACTAATCTACTTTCTGTCTCTATGGATTTATCTATTCTGGGCATTTCATATAAATGGGATCATAAAATACATGACCTTTTGTGCCGTTGGTATTGTTTTTATTACATTCCTCATAGCAAACTCTGTGAAGTGAGGTGTTCGTTTCCTCTTCACAGACCAGGAACCTGACATTGAGAGAGGCTAAGTCACTTGCCAGGGTCACGCCATAAGCAGCAGAGCAGGGGATTCAAACCTAGGTCTGCATGGCTCCTGGGGCGATTTAACCTCCGATCACTACTGCCCCTTGTTTGAGCTTCTCTTTGCAGGGACCCTGCACAGAAGGACGAGAAGCTGGGTCCCGTAAGGGTCACCAACAGGGACTCTGGGGTCAACTCTGCCATTCCTTACTCATGCGACCTGGGCAAGTGATTTCCCTCTCTCTGCCTCAGTTGGAGCCCTGATGCCACAGTGGTTAAGCTCTCAGCTGCTAACCAAAAGGTTTGCAGTTCAAACCCACCAGCTGCTCTGCAGGAGAAAGATGTGGCAGTCTGCTTCCATAAAGCCTTAGAAACCCTATGGGACAGTTCTCCTCTGTCCTATAGGGTTGCTATGAGTCAGAATTGACTCAACAACAGGTTTGGTTTTTTTGGTTTGGTGCCTCAGTTTCCTCATTTGGTGTGAGGATTAAATGAGCCGATAGAGCTAAAGGGCTTACATGTGGCAGGAGCTCAAAAAGTGTCAGCTGGGGTTATTGTTGGTGTCATTCCCATTTTACAGCTGAGAAAACTGAGGCTGTGTGTACTAGTGTCACTTGCCCAAGAGCAGAGCCTGGATTTGAACCTTGAACTGACCACCCCCAGAGCCCCCGGGGAGTCATCCCTCACCCTTGCCTGCTCCTGTACCAACTTCATGTTCTTGTCAACTCCCAGGGTGATGGAGGAAGGCGGAGCCAGAGCCCAGCTGCTGAAATCCCTGAGGGAGGCTCAGGCAGGGCTGGCCGAGGCCCAGGAGGACCTAGAGGCAGAGCGTGCGACCAGGGCCAAGGCAGAGAAGCAGCGCCGGGACCTGGGCGAGGAATTGGAGGCACTGCGGAGCGAACTGGAGGACACACTGGACTCTACCAATGCGCAACTGGAGCTCCGGTGAGGCCAGGCCGCCTGGGCAGGAGCAGGGCGGGGGTGGGAGAGAGATTTGGGTGTGAGGGTCTCCATTTACACCGTGGTGGAGTCATCGGACAAGTGTGTTATTTCTGTTTGTTGTTGTTGTTGTTACTGTTGTGAACACACACAGCAGAACATAAACCAGTTCAGTGATTTCTACATGTTCTGTTCAGTGACATGGATTACATTCTTCGAGTTGTGCAACCATTCTCACCCTCCGTTTCCGAGTTGTTCCTCTCCTATTCGCATAAATTCACTGCCCTCTAAGCTTCCTATCTAATCTTTCAAGTTGCTGTTGTCAGTTTGATCCCATATAGATAGTTCCTTTTTTTTTATTATTTTTTTTCCCATACAGAAATTTATACATACATTGTTATGTGACCCTAATTGCTCTCCCCATACTGTGACAGCACACTCCTCCTGTCCACCCCTAATTCCTTGTCTGTTCAACCAGCTCCTAACCCTCTCTGCCTTCCTGTCTCACCTCCGGACAGAAGCTGCCTGTTTAGTTTCTTGTATCTACTTGAGCTGAGAGGCACACTCCTCACGAGGATCACTTTATGTCCCACAGTCCAGTCCAATCTCTGTCTGAAAAGTTGGCCTTGGAAATTGTTTTAGTTCTGAGCTGATAGAGAATCTGGGGGCCATGCTTTCCAGGGTTCCTCCAGTCTCAGTCAGACCATTAAGTCTAGTCTTCTTACTAGAATTTGAGTACTGCACCCCACCTTTCTCCTGCTCCATCTGGGACTCTCTATTGTGTTCCCTGTCAGGGTGGTCATTGGTGGTAGCCAGGCACCATCTAGTTCTTCTGGTCTCAGGCTGATGAAGTCTCTGGTTTATGTGGCCCTTTCTGTCTCTTGGGCTACTACTTTCCTTCTGTCTTTGGTGTTCTTCATTCTCCTTTACTCCAGGTGAGTTGGGACCAATTGATGCATCTTAGATGGCTGCTTGCAAGCTTTTAAGACCCCAGACGCTACTCACCAAAGTAGGATGTAGGACATTTTCTTAATAAGCTTTGTTATGTCAGTTGACCTAGATATCCCCTGAAAGCATGGTCCCCAGGCCCCTACCCCTGCTACTCTGTCCCTCAGTGTTTGATTGTATTCCCCTATAGATAGTTCTTAAAAGAGTACTATGTTCAAGACAAGCATTCTTAGTTTAGTTTTTTTTTAATCATTTTTTTAATTGTGATAGAAATATATATAACAAGGAATTGTTTGTGGTGATGGTTGAATAACATGAACCTAATTAACGTCACTGAACTGTACACGTGAAGATTGTTGAAGTGGCAAATGTTTTGCTACCTGTATATGTATTACAAAAAAAAAAAAAAAAGAAGAAGACCCTGTGGAGCACCGTTCTACTTTGAAGCACATGGAGTCACCATGAGTTAGAATCTACTTAAAACAAATCCACACATGTAACACAACATTTGCCATTTCAACACTTCTTACATGTGCAGTTCAGTGACATTAATTACAGTCAATGTATTGTGCAACCATCACCACTATTCATTTCCAAATTTTTCCATCACTCCAAGCAGAAGCTCAGTGCCCCTCAGCTAATGACTCCTGCTTTGCCACCACCTCCCACCCCTGGTAGCCACTAATAAACTTTGGTCTCTATGCATTTGCCAAATTCTAAACGTTTCCTGTAAGTGGGATCATACAGTATTTGTCCTTTTGTCCTTTTGCGACTGACTCATTTCGCTCAGTTTTCAGGGTTGATCCACGTTGTGGCAGGCATCAGGACTTCATTTCTCTTTATGGCTGAGTAGTATTCCATTGTGTGGATGAACCACATTTTGTTTATCCATTCACCCAGCATTTGTTTATTGAGCACCAGCTCTGGGCCCAAACCCGTTGCCATCGAGTCTACTGTATAGGACAGAGTTGAACTGCCCCACAGAATTTCCAAAGCTGTAAATCTTTATGGAAGCAGACTACCACATCTTTCTCCCATGGAGCAGCTGGTGGCTTTGAACTGCCAACCTTTTGGTTAACATCCAAGTGTTTAACCACGGCCCCAACAGGGCTCCTCTGCTCTCAGCCTGGCCTTGGCCATAATGGGGGCAGAGATGAGGCAGACTCAGGCGTGGCTCTCAGGAGCTCCCAGTCGGTAGGGAGGCAGCCTCAGGCACAGACTCAATCCAGAACAAAGTTTGGTTTGATGGTATAACAGAGCATTGGGGATGAACAGAGAGAGCCCTAAATCAAGTCTATGGGAGGAGGGTCCAGGAAGACTTCCCTGAAATGGGCCATTTGAGTAGGGTTTTGAAAGACCCATAGGAGTTCACCTTTAAAGCAACACTCCTCCCACAACATCACTGCTCAGATCCCTTGCGGAGTATGAAATGAATCCCCATCCTTGGAGTGAGCTAGGAAAAGGAGGCAAAAACATCCATCAGGAGCTCCCAAAGTCTCTACCTTCCCTCAATTTTGACATTTTGTTCTCTTCCTCCCCCAAATAAAAGGTCCAAAAGGGAACAGGAAGTGACGGAGTTAAAGAAGGCTCTGGAGGAGGAGACGAGAACTCACGAAGTAGCCATTCAGGAGCTGAGGCAGCGCCATGGCCAGGCCCTGGGGGAGCTGGCGGAGCAGCTGGAGCAGGCCCGGAGGGTGAGTGAGGGCAGGGTCTGTAGGGAGGGGGCCCATAGGACACTAGTTAAAGGAGGTACCTCTGTTGAGTCCTAAGCCAGCCCATCTCTCTGAGGTTCTTTCCTCACACTTTCGTGTCATTTCATCTTCCCCTCAGCAAGCGTTAACTGAGTGCATATTACGTTCCAGGCACCGTGCTGGGGCCAGGCAGTGAACTGAACAATCAGAACTCCCTGTCCTTGTGATGCTCATGCTCTAGTGGACAGATCAGAGAGTAAACAGGATAAATCCATGAGTACTAGAATGTTGGGGTGATAAGCTCTATTGGAAAGCAATGAACAGGGGAAGGTGGGTCAGAGTGCTAAGGGGGTATGGGTTGTGATTTTAAGTAGAGTGCCAACAGAAGAAGCCTGTGAGAAGGTGACATCTGACTAAAGAACTGAGGAGGTGACATCTGAGTAAAGAACTGAGGGGAGGGGAGGGAGAGCCATGTGGGCATCAGGGGAAAGTGTGTGCCAGTCAGAGGGAACACCCAGTGCAAAGGCCCTGAGTTGGGAGGCTGACTGAGTCTTTAGGGAACATTGAGGAGTTCCAGGCACAGGGGACAGCCAGTGCAAAGGCCCTGGGGTGGGCGGGTGACTGAGTATTTAAGGAACCTTGAGGAGTTCCAGGCACAGAGGACAGCCAGTGCAAAGGCCCTGAGGTGAGAGGGTGCCTGGGTGTTTAAGGAGCAGTGAGAAGGCTAGTGTGGCTGGAACAGAGAGCATGTGGGAAGGGGAGAATGGAGTGTGATCTCAGGACCCAGAAATGACTGCCCACAGGGGGTTCTTGGCCTGGTGGGGGAGACAGACAAGGACATAAACACTCCTGGTGCTGTGTGATGTGTGCCCAGTGGAGGTAGACAAGGCATTCTGTAAGCCCAGAAGAGGCCCCCGCTGCTCCCTGGGGTCCCTGGCCTGGTGGATAGGGGAGGGGACACTTAAAAACTTTCGTTCATCTCCCTCCCCCACCAGGGCAAGAGTGTGTGGGAGAAGGCCCGGACAGCCCTGGAGGCCGAGGTGTCCGAGCTGCGGGCAGAGCTGAGCAGCTTGCAGACCACGAGGCAGGAGAGTGAGCAGCGGAGGCGCCGCCTGGAGTCACAGCTGCAGGAGGCGCAGGGCCGGGCCGGTGATGGGGAGCGGGCACGGGTGGAGGCTGCTGAGAAGCTGCAGCGAGCCCAGGTGAGTGGAGCGGCCAGGACTGGTTGCGGGGTGGTCTCTTTTGTGTGACCACTTTTTGGCTATTAGGAATAATGCTACTGTGAACGTTTGTGATCAAATGCTTATGTAGACTTATGTTTTCATAAGTTTTCACTTCTTGTGGGTATATACCTAGGAGCAGAATTGCTGGGTCATAGGGTAAATTTAAGGAGCCCTGGTGGAGTAATGGTTAAGTGCTCGGCTGCTAACTGAAAGGTCGGCGATTTGCACCCACCTGGCGGCTCTGGGGGAGAAAAGACCTAGCAATCTTCTCCCATAAAGATTGCAGCCTAGGAAACCCTATAGGGCTGTTCTACTATGTTACATGGGGTCACTGTGAGTCAAAAATCGACTTGACGGCACTTAACAGTAACAACAGGATAACTCTGTGTTTAACCTAAGGCATTAGGGTTTCAGCGGCAGAATTCTCACCTTACCTGCGGGAGACCTGGGTTTGATTCCTGGCCAGTGCACCTCACGCGCAGCCACCACCTGTCTGCCAGTGGAGGCTTACGTGTTACCATGATGTTGAACAAGTTTCAGTGGAGCTTCCAGACTAAGACAGACTAGGAAGAAAGGTCTCATGATCAGCTTCCAAACAATCCGCCAGTGAAAACCCATGGATCACAACGGTCTGAACGGCGATGATCAGAGGGATGGTTCAGGGCCTGGCAGTGTTTCTTTCCATTGTGCACAGAATCACCGTGAGGCGGGGGCCGGCTCCACGCCAGCTAACAACAACGTTTAACCTTTTGAGGGGCTGCCAGTGGTTTTCCACAGAGGTTGCTCCAGCGTGCGTTCCTACCGGCAGTGTGTGGTGGGATTTGAGATGGAGGGAGGGAACGAGTCAGCTGGGCTGAAGCCCAGTGGAGGGCTTCACCCCAATGCCCCTGCCTGCAGGCTGAGCTGGAGAACGTATCCGGGGCGCTGAGTGAGGCTGAGTCCAGAGCCATCAGGCTGAGCAAGGAGCTGAGCAGCACTGAGGCCCAGCTGCGCGATGCCCAGGTGACCCCAGGCCTGCCCTTTCATCCCCCGCCCCCCACACCAGCCCCCACCCTTTTCCTGACCTAGCTGCCATCTGCTTTCCCTCCGTCTACAGGAACTGCTGCAGGAGGAAACAAGGGCAAAGCTGGCCTTGGGGTCCCGGGCACGAGCCCTGGAGTCTGAGGCTGCCAGCCTGCGGGAGCAGCTGGAGGAGGAGGCGGCTGCCAGAGAGCGGGTGGGGCGGGAGCTGCAGGCAGCCCAGGCCCAGGTGAGCAGCCCCGGCAGGAGACCTGTAGGGGAGACACTGTCCCCCACCCTGTTCTTCCCAGCTCAGGCACAGCATCTTAGTTTGCTAGTGCTGCTGTAACAAAAATTACAAGTGGGTGGTTTTAAAGAACAGGAATTTATTTCCTCACCGTTAAGGAGGCTCAGCTACTAACCAAAAGGTTGGCAGTTTGAACCCAGCCAGCTGTGCCATGGAAGAAAGGCCTGGCAATCTGCTTCCGTAAAGATTACAGCGGGAAAACCCTATGGAGCTTAGTTCGTCTCTGTAACACGTGGGTCAACTCAATGGCAGCGGTTTTGGTTTTGGTTTTAAGGAGACTAGACGTGCAAATTCATAGTGTTCTAGCAGGAGGTCCTTCTTTGTCTCTTTCAGCTTCTAGTGGCTGCTGGAAATGCTTGGTGTTCCTGGGCTTGCAGATGCATTTGTCTCTGCCATCTTTCTTCCCCCTGTGTGTCTGTGTCTATTCTGCCCATTTTATAAGACATCACTCAGAAGGGATTAGGTTTAGGACCCACCCTACTCTAGTATGACCTCATTCACATAACTTTAAAAAAAAACAAAAAACACTGTTTCCAAACAGGGTCACATCCACAGCTGTGGGAGTTAGGACTTCAGCATAACTTTTTGGGGGACACAATTCAATCTATTAACAGCCTCATTGTCCACCAAGTCATCAGGTCAAACCCTGGGTGCTGTTATTACCCCTTCCCTCTCTCTCACTTCCCACAGCCCTCCTGCCCCTGGCACTGCCCCGTCCCCTCCTCTCTGTCCCCATAGTCCCTGCCCTGGCTCATCGAAGCCTCTTTTCAATCCTCCCAGCCTCCAATTTCTCCCCCTCCAGACTCAAAAGGGTCTTTTGACACCCAGAGCTGGCCCTGCCCCTCCCTTGCTCATAGTTCTCTTGGGGCCCCCCAGCAACCCTCCCCAGACACAACCTGTGCCCCTCAGCCAGGCATTCGAGGCCCTCCATTCTCCAGTTCTTCCTTCATGTTCAGCTGTATTCATCTTTCATCTCTCCTCCACTTCATCTAGAAAACCCTTTTTCATTCTTAAACAGATAGAACATCAGCCCCCCCTGCACTGGGAAGCCTACAGGCAGGGTGTATTGCCCCCTCTGAGCTTCCACAACTCTTCTTTCTCTTTCTGTCCCATTCCAGTCACCCTGGGCTAGGACTTTTTGTGGTCGAGAGTCTTCCCACCAAACTAAGAGCTCTTTAAAAGTGGGACCCTGTCAGAGTTAGATCTGTATTCCCAGCATCACCAAACAAAAAGCCTGGCATATACAGTAAGCCTTGAAAAGAATGCCTGTTGAATGAATGAGTGATGAATGCTTGCCTGAAAGTACCCCTCTCCAACGGGTGAACTCCTACACATACCTCAAGACCCATCTCAAATGTCCCCTCCTCCAGAAACCTCTCCTAAATGTTCTAAACAGAATCCTACCCCTATTTTGGACTTCCGTGGCTCTCCTACTTCCTCTACTGTAGCCTCTTATCATCCTGGCTGTGACTCTCAGTCTCCTCCATCAGACTGAGGATTCCCCAGGGTAGGGTCTAGGTTGGATTCATCTCTGGTTCCTGGCAGAAGTAACTCTAAACCCCTGGAGGAACCAAGACTCACAGTACTCACAGCCTCAACCCCCACTTTGAGGCAAGAAGCCCAGTAGAATGATTCCTTTCTCTCTTTGGGCCTCAGTCTCCTCATCTTGGAAATGAGGACATCACCTGTCCACACCTTGGTCATGACCATGACTGCTGCTGACACTTTCCCCCCTCCTCCCAGCTCTCAGAGTGGCGGCGGCGCCAGGAGGAGGAAGCGGGGGCACTGGAGGCAGGGGAGGAGGCACGGCGACGGGCAGCCCGTGAGGCTGAGGCTCTGGCCCAGCGCCTGGCAGAAAAGACAGAGGCAGTGGAACGGCTGGAACAGGGCCGCCGCCGGCTGCAACAGGAACTGGATGATGCCACCGTGGATCTAGAGCAACAACGGCAGCTCGTGAGCACACTGGAGAAGAAGCAGCGCAAATTCGACCAGGTGAGTCACCTTGGTTTTCCCAGCTGAGAAATCAGGATGCTGGTTTATGCTTCCCGTGGTCATTGTGAGGAATTGGTAATATGCAAGATGCTTCTTCCCTTTAATCCTCTGTAAAGTGGGATAATAATAAGATACCCATCCAGCCTGATTTATGCCTGTTGTTCCAGCATAATTATCAGTGTTCCCTTTTACTGTCAAAATTGTCCTGCCTTGATGACTGAACGTTATGATCAAAGATTCTCTAGAAGATGGATGAACCCCTGACACTACTGCCCTGAGATAATCTTTAAACCTTAAACCAAAAATGTCTCCTGAAGTCTTCTTTAAACCAAACAACAGTTTAGCTTAACTTGTAAAGAGTGTCTGCCTTGCGCATTATGCTCTTTTGAGAACTATCTTTATGGGAGGAAGGTAGAGGGATTAAAGTTGCAACCCCATCCCAAACCAGCTCAGTTCCTGAGTGGATCCTCTTGTGTCTCTGCCTCGTCTGTCTCTTTGTCTCTCTCTGCCTCTGTCTGTCTCTTTGTCTCTCTCTGCCTCGTCTGTCTCTTTGTCTCTCTCTGTCTCTGTCTCTTTGTCTCTCTCTGCCTCGTCTGTCTCTTTGTCTCTCTCTGCCTCGTCTGTCTCTTTGTCTCTCTCTGTCTCTGTCTCTTTGTCTCTCTCTGCCTCGTCTGTCTCTTTGTCTCTCTCTGTCTCTGTCTCTTTGTCTCTCTCTGCCTCGTCTGTCTCTTTGTCTCTCTCTGCCTCGTCTGTCTCTTTGTCTCTCTCTGTCTCTGTCTCTTTGTCTCTCTCTGCCTCGTCTGTCTCTTTGTCTCTCTCTGCCTCTGTCTGTCTCTTTGTCTCTCTCTGCCTCGTCTGTCTCTTTGTCTCTCTCTGCCTCTGTCTGTCTCTTTGTCTCTCTCTGCCTCGTCTGTCTCTTTGTCTCTCTCTGCCTCGTCTGTCTCTTTGTCTCTCTCTGTCTCTGGCTGTCTCTTTGTCTCTCTCTGTCTCTGTCTGTTTCTTTGTCTCTCTCTGTCTCTGTCTCTTTGTCTCTCTCTGCCTCGTCTGTCTCTTTGTCTCTCTCTGTCTCTGGCTGTCTCTTTGTCTCTCTCTGTCTCTGGCTGTCTCTTTGTCTCTCTCTGCCTCGTCTGTCTCTTTGTCTGTCTCTGTCTCTGGCTGCCCCCTCTTCCCCACCCCCCTGTACACTCCTCTCAGCTAATCTGTTCCCCTCCACCCCATCTCCCTCAACTCGGAAGCTTCTGGCAGAGGAGAAGGCAGCTGTACTGCGGGTGGTGGAGGAACGTGAACGGGCCGAGGCAGAGGGCCGGGAGCGCGAGGCTCGGGCTCTGGCACTGACGCGGGCCCTGGAGGAGGAAAAGGAGGCACGTGAGGAGCTAGAACGGCAGAACCGGGCACTTCGGGCCGAGATGGAGGCACTGCTGAGCAGCAAGGATGACGTCGGCAAGAGCGTGAGTGGGACGGTTAAGGGCTCAGTTACTAGCGCAAAGGTTGATGGTGTGAATCCACCCACCGGCACCTCAAAGGTCACAGTCTTAGAAAGCCCATGGAGCAGTTCTACTCTGCACACATTGGGGTCGCCATGAGTTGGAATCAAAACAACAACAAGAACATGTGGGCACCTGTATGCACACACAGGGTGTTGAGAGACACGTACATACGTGTGTGCTCTCACACACACAGCGTGAAGAGTACTATCCATCAAAGTCATGTGTTCACACACAAACATGGACCACGAGGAGAGCTGCTCACCAAACACAGGAGTTTATGTACACATGCACAGAGTATGAGGAGAATCTTCCATCAAACACATATGTTCATGCAAACACAGAACATGAGAACTGCCCACCAAACATACATGTTCATGTACATGCACACAGAACATGAAGAAAATTTTCCATCAGACACATATGTTCATGCACACAGAGTGTTTGGGGTTTGAATTTACACCTGTAGGAAAGGTCTGGGAACCCCCAAGATGAGAAAAAAGTAGAAGTAAATAGTTGTGAATTGGTAGTATCCTGTGGAGTCTGGCATAAACCAACAATGAGCAGCTCTGGAGCTACACGCCTTCAACCCATTTCACACAGGATTCCTGAAGATGAAGCCCCAGTGAAGAGAGCTCACAATCGAAAATTACAAAACCCATGAGGCACTAATCCACCGTGAGTGAGAGTCACCTGACCTAACAAACACTTGAATTGGACTCTCAACGGCTTCAGATAATAGAATTATCTGAAGATTATTGATTAAAGATTATTAATTATTAATAGTTATTAAATATTATTAACAAAATGTTTTAGGATGATTCAAAATAAGACACATAGTAAATAGGTGCTTAGTAGATGTCAAATGAATTAATGAACAAACAAATGAACAAACAAACTAGATGGGCACATCTACTTGATGTCTCCCCCCTCCTCCATCAATGGAGGATCCTAGCCTGCCTCCTGCCTCTGTGACCCAGGTGCCCAGTGCTCAGTTTCCCTCTCCACCAGGTACATGAGCTGGAACGAGCCCGCCGGGTGGCAGAACAGGCAGCCAGCGACTTGCGAACACAGGTGACAGAGCTGGAGGATGAGCTGACAGCAGCTGAGGATGCCAAGCTGCGCCTGGAGGTGACGGTGCAGGCTCTCAAGGCACAGCATGAGCGGGACCTGCAGGGCCGTGATGAGGCTGGTGAAGAGAGGCGCCGGCAGTTGGCCAAGCAGGTACAGGCAAGCGGGATGCGACGGAGCCCCGATCCAGCTGAGGTGTGGCCTGGTGCAGACAGCCACAAGAGAGGCCTGAGGTCTCATCCACCCACCTGCTACTTGGTGTTTCTACGAAAGACCCTCCTGCTAGCCAGCCATCCTCCTCCCACAAAACCAACTTCCTGTTCTCCCATCCATTAACCTTCCACGCACCCACACACATATCTTCTCCCCCACCCAGTCATCCACCTGTTGACCTACCCAATCATACGTCATCCATCCACCAAACCACTCATCCACCCATCTACCTCCTTCATCTACCCAACCACCTTCCCACCACCTTCAGAGTTTATTTCCAACTCACTTATACCCATCCATCTGCCAGCTAACTCTGCATCTAACCACTCACTCCTCCATCCCCCCAATTACTCAATTACTCATCTACCTACCCTGTCTCCTTAACCACCTCATCCAGCCACCCATACACAGCCTCTGCACCAACTGATGTTTATACCCATACAACCAACCCTGGATCCAACCACTCCTCCATCTGTCCAACTACTTCCCCATCTACTCAACAATCTCATCTACCCAGCCACCCACTACACAGCCTCTCCCTCAACCCGCACTGCCTCAATCCTTGTATCCAACCACTCCTCCATCTACCCAACTACTCAGCTATCTACCTCCCCCATCTACTCAACCACCTCATCCACTCAACCACCCACTACATAACTCCTCCACCAACTCACACTTATACCCAGCCACCCACCAAACAACCCTGCATGCAACCGCTCCTCCATCTACCCAACTACCCATCTACCTCCACCATCTCCTCAACCACCCCAACCACTCTAACAACTCCAATCACCCATCCACCCACAACACAGCCTCTCCCTAAACCCACACTGCATTCAACCCTGAATCAACCACTCCTCCGTCTACCAGCCAGCCCCTTCCAGTCAGCTTCTCTCCCCAAGCCAACTACTCCCCTATGTATCCAGCCCCTCCATACCCCTTCCATCCAACCGCCTCTCTACAACCCAACTACTCCTCAATGTACCCAGCCCCTCCACACTCCCAGATGATCCCTATACTCCTTTACTCACTCATTGACCAGCTCATCTCCACTCCCCTTCACCCACATCCTTATTCTCATTTATTCAGTCACTCACCTGCTCCCTCCTGTGTTCCATCACTTTCTCCCTCTACTTAGTATTCACTCATTGTTTACTCAACAAGGAATGGATGTTCTGTGGTCTTCAGGGGGCAGGGCCCTCTATTAGGTGATGAGTACTGAACATGGAAGGGGCTGGGAGTGTTAGAAAGATCCATCTGAGACCACGTGGGCAACAGACTGAAGGGGGTGAGACTGGAAGCTGGGAAGCTGCAGAGTAGAGAGAAACAGGTGACCTATGGCCAGGGTCCCTGGATGTTTTTCATCTCCCCTGGTCTCACTGATACAGCCATGGGTAAGTGTCCTAGACTTTGTCCTGGGGATGCTGGAGAGCCATGGGAGGGTCAAGGTCAGCTCTGAGTGCAGAAAGACCCCTCTGGAGCTGTGTGAGAATGGGCTGGAGAGGAGGCTGCATCAAGGGAAGAGGAGGAGGCTTGAGCTGGGGCTATGGGGACTGAGAGGAAGGGACAGGAGCTGGGAAGGGCCTACAGGGTGGACATCTACGACACTAGCATGTAGAGGTAGCCTGGGCATCATGCCCCCTGACCTGGCCCCTCCTGGCCTCCTGCCCTAGCTGAGGGACGCTGAGGTGGAGCGGGATGAGGAGCGGAAGCAGAGGGCACTGGCTGTGGCTACCCGCAAGAAGCTGGAAGCAGAGCTGGAGGAGTTGAAGGCTCAGATGTCAGCTGCTGGGCAGGGCAAGGAGGAGGCCATGAAGCAGCTTCGCAAGATGCAGGTGAGGACGGGGTTGGACTTGGGCCAGGCTGGGGAGGGGAGGGTATTGCTGGAGCCCCCAGCATTACTTCAGGGCCTAAGACCAGCTTAGACCCCATCTCCTCAACCCCATGAGCAGCATCCAAATTAGTCAACACCTTTATAAACATTCATGGTCCCTGGGTGGTGCAAACAGTTTGCACTCAACTACTAACCTAAGAAAGTCCTGAGAATCTGCTTCCTCAAACATTGTTGTTAGTTGCAGTTGAGTCAGTTCTGACTCATGGCGACCCCATGTGTGCAGAGTAGAACTCCTCCATAGGGTTTTCAAGGTTGTGACCTTTCTGAAACAGATTGCCAGGCCTTACTTCTGAGGCACCTCTGGGTGAGTTCGAACCACCAACCTTTCAGTTAGTAGTCCAGCCTTTAACGATTTGCACTGCCTCGGGACACTCCTCACAGATTACAGCCAAGAAAACTCAGGGAAACAGCTCTACTCTGACACACGTGGTGTCGCCATGAATTGGATTCAACTCGACAGCAACGAATTTGGTTTTCGTTTATAAACATCCATACTGCAAATACTCATTTGGTTCTTAATTCTGTTTTATTTACCTTATTTAAAATGTTTAATTTTTAAGTCCATTGTCTTCATTTTCTTTTAGTTTTGAAATGGAAATACTTTAGTTGTTGTTGTTTTCCTGATTATGAAAGTTATGCCCGGTTGTTCTTTTTTTCTTTTTTTTAATGTATAGATATTTGCTGTCCAGTATGGTGGCCACCAGTCACATGTGGCTATCGAGTGTCTGAAATTTGAATTCTAGCTCATCCATATTGAGATGGCCTGTAAGTGAAATATGGAGTCCCTGGGTGGTGCTAACAGTTAAGCGCTTGACTGCTAACCAGAAGGTTGGCAGTTTGAATCCACCCAGAGACAACTTGGAAGAAAGGCCTGGCGACCTACTTCCGAAAAAACAGCCATTGAAAACCCTATGGAGCACAGTTCTACTCTGACACACGGGGTTTCCATGAGTTGGAGTCGACGCAACGGCAACTGGTTTGTTTTTTGTTTTTTAATATTTTATTGTGTTTAAGGTGAGAGTTTACACAGCAAATTAGTTCCCATTTAACAATTTCTACACAAATTATTCACTGATATTGGTTATACTTTTCACGGTGTGTCATTATTCTCATTCATTCCATTCTGGTTGTATCATTTCCAGTACTCTAGTTTCCCTGCCCCCTTAGCTTCTCATTTTTGCATTAATTTTTTACCATTTGTTCTCCTATAGTTGATTTGGCAACTGCTTTTTATAAGTAAAATATACATAATAGATTTCAAAAACCTGAGTACAAACAAAAGAATGTAGAGTATCTCATTAATAATTTTCATGTTGATTATAAATTGAAATAAAAATATTTTAGATATATTAGGCTCAATATAGATTTCAAATTAGCTTCACCTGTTTTTTTGTTGTTGTTTGTTCTACTATTTTAATATTATTGTTGTTAGGTGCCATCGAGTCTGTTCCGACTCATAGTAACCCCACTTGACAAAGTAAACTGCTGCATAGGGTTTTCTTGGCTGTAATCTTTATGGAAGCAGACTGCTAGGCCTTTCCCCCATGGAGCCACTGGGTGAGTTCAAACCACCAAACTTTCGGTTAGCAGCCGAGTGCTTAACCATTTGTACCAACAGGGCTCCTTTTTAGTGTGGCCACTAGAAAATTTAAAGCAACACACGTGGCTAACGTTATATTTCTATCAGGCAGCACTGGTTTAGAAAGATTCCCCCAAACAGTAAAAGTTGCCATTCCTTTCCCACTAAGAGAAAACCCCTGCACTTCAAACTTACATCAAGCAAATAACAACAACAACAAGAAGTCACATAGTGGTTAAGTCTGTGGACTCTGAGGCTAGACAGTTTCTCCATCCGTAAGCTGTGGATGATCAAAGTCCTTACTAACTGGAGTTGTGAGTATTAAGGGATCTGGTACATGTATATCTCTTAGAATAGGGCTCAGTAAGGACCTGCCCAGGGTCACACAGCAAGTGGCTTGGGGGATAGCACCCAGGTCTGTAGGGCTCAGAGAATGCCCTGCTTGTTCATGGGGAATGAGGAGCCCCCGCTGGGATGGTGTGAAGGTGTGAAGGGCTCCCTGTAAGACAGGCCAGACTGAACCTTCCCCCTTGCCCCGATCCATTCCACCCAGGTCCAGATGAAGGAGCTGTGGCGGGAGGTGGAGGAGTCCCGCACCTCCCGGGAGGAGATTTTTGTCCAGAACCGCGAAAGCGAGAAGCGTCTGAAGGCGCTGGAGGCCGAGGTGCTGCGACTGCAGGAGGTGAGGCAGGGTGGGTGGGGCCATGTGAGTGGGCGGGGCCAATCACAAGTTGCCTCCAGTGCCAACCAAGAGGCGGGGCCAACCACAAGCTGCACCCAATGCTGTGTGAAGGGTAGGGAGGTGGGCGGGGCTAACCACACCCTGCCTCCAATGCCAGCCAAGGGATGGGGAGGTGGGCGGAGCCAACCACATGCTTCCTCCAATGCCCGTCAGAGGGGTGGGACTTTGTCCTGAGAGGGCTGGGGAGCCATGGGAGGCCTGTGAGCAAGGGAGGGGCAGGGTCAGCTCTGAGGATGCATGGGGATTGGACTGAAGGGGATTACTGGAGGTGGGGAGGAAGTTGAGGTGAGGGTCAGGGGGACAGGAGGGATAGGATTGTGGGTTGTAATGGGACAGGAGGGGGTGAGGATGGCACTTAGGGGTCTGGCTCAGTGACTGGCATGACAGTGGTACTGTCCCTGAGAAGGAAAACCTGTTGGAGGGGCAGGTTTAGAGGAGATGCTAAGCTCAGTGGACATATGATGAGGTGACGACCTAGGGGGCAGGCAGCGGAAGGTAGACATGGGTCAGGGGCTCAGAGACAGATTTCAAAGACATCTGCCTGTATATGGAAGTTAAGTCCAAGGTTATGAGGGACAGCATGCAAGTGTGCAGTGGAAAAGACCAAGAGAATTGGGGTGTCAGGGGCAGGGAGAGAGTGAGAATGGTGCCTGAATATGCCCCGCCACTGACCACGCACCTCTCTGCTGTTGCAGGAACTTGCTGCCTCGGACCGTGCCCGTCGTCAGGCCCAGCAGGAACGGGATGAGATGGCAGATGAGGTGGCCAGTGGCAACCTTGGCAGGTGAGTGGCCCGTGGTAATATGGGGCAGGGCACTCTCCTCTGGCTGTCCTGCCTTCTCACCCCCACCCCTTCCCTCTCTCCCTAGGGCAGCCATTCTGGAGGAGAAGCGTCAGCTGGAGGGGCGCCTGGGGCAGATGGAAGAGGAGCTGGAGGAGGAGCAAAGCAACGCAGAGCTTGTCAACGACCGCTACCGAAAGCTACTCCTGCAGGTGAGCACAGCCTGGCCACCGTAAGCTGCTACGAGCCCAGGTCCCTACTCAGCTGGGACCATAACCCTTAGCCCTCTTATTCAGCAAACAGAAAAGGAGATATTTGAGTTGGGTTTTGAAGGTTGAATAGGAGTTCACAAAAGAAAAAAAAATAAAATAAAAGGCATAATGCATTCGTTCGTCTTTCTGAAACTTCTCAAAGGCTGGATCCAGAGATGAATTATATGAGATCTCCATGGAGAATTATGTGCCTCCCCTCCCCCCCATATGTAGTTTCCTAGGGGATACAGACATGGGGCTATATTGTCACATTTTGTTGTTAGCTGCCATCAAGTCGATTCTGACTCATGGCAACCCCACATGTGCAGAGTAGAACTGCTGCATAGGGTTTTCAAGGCAGCGACCTTTTGGGAGCAAATTAACAGGCCCTTCTTCCAAGACGTCTGTAGGTGGGTTCGAACCACCAACCTTTTGCTGGCAGTCGAACGCGTTAACTGTTTGCACCACCCAGGGACTCCATTTCATTGTCTCAGGGATGTTATTTTGCACCTTATTTTCTTTTTTCCTTATAGTAACCTTGTATAGGATTTGACCTCAATCTTTTTTTCCCCTGCCACTTCTGGCAAAGTTCTGTTTCTTGACCTGGGTGAGAGTGGACAACATGTTTGCTTCTTATAACTCATTAAGCCATGCATTTGACTAGTTTGACTTTCCATGCCGCCGTTTTACAATAAAAAGTTAAAAAAATAAAAGGATATGCTAATCATTCCTTCTATATGTTCCTGTGGGGATGAAAGGAAATAAAATATGAATCAGACTGGGCCTGACTCATTTTCGTGTCCCCAGCATGGGGCCTTGCTCAGAGTACGGGCTGAATAAACAAACAGGAACTATTATTAGGGGTGTGTTTACACATTCTCAATGTAGTAGCTGCTGTTTATGGAGCCGAAGTTTCTCAAAATGACCCACATATCACTCATATCAGAACCACCTGAGATGCTTGTTAAAAACACGATTCAAGGACCCTACTCCAGACCTGCTGAATCAGAATCTCTGGAGGGTGGGGCTATGGAATCTGCATTTTTGTCACAAGCTCCCCAGATGATCCTGGTGCAAACAAAAATGTGATAACCCTTGGAATAGACCCATTCACAGAGGTAGAATTTACAGCCTTTAAACAAGTTTGCGATAGTCTTGTTAATTTATTAAAATAGCAAAAAAATGTATCCAAAAGCTTAAAACCAGGGCTGGCAGTAATGTTGGCAGATAAGCCCATCACTACAAAGAAAAGTTAACAGTTGCTGAGTATTTAGTATGTATTAGTCTCTGTCATCTGTATTTAACAGTCATCAACTCATTTAATCCTGGGAGGTACCTGGATTTAATGACCACCTTCCCTCTGGACTCCACCATACATCCTGCCTTTCCCACCTGTGACAGGTAGAGTCGCTGACCACAGAGTTGTCAGCTGAGCGCAGTTTCTCAGCCAAGGCAGAAAGTGGGAGGCAGCAGCTGGAGCGGCAGATCCAGGAACTACGGGAACGCCTGGGTGAGGAGGATGCTGGGGCCCGGGCCCGCCAGAAGATGGTCATTGCTGCCCTCGAGTCTAAGCTGGCCCAGGCTGAGGAGCAACTAGAGCAGGAGAGCAGGTAGGTGGGAGAGGAGCTGTGTTACAATCACCTAGTTTCAAAACATCCAGAAGACATCATGATATTAACATTTGCTGATTTCCTCTATCATTTAGAAACGTAGGGTACTACATACTGTTCTGCAGAGACCCTGGCTTCTCCATTGTCCCACACAGGGGATGAGGTCAGGAACAGCCAAAGGCATGGGTGGGGTTGGTTAAGTCACATCATCCTTTATACAGGTGTACTACCTTTGGGCTGCAAGTAACTGTACCACCAATAAGAATATGATTTCAACAAATATATTAGTTAACTATGGCTGCTTAACAAACCATCCTAAAACTTAGTGGCTTTAACAGCAACTCTTTATTATTGCCCATGATTCTCTGGGCTGGCTGGTAGGTTCTGCTGATCTGAGCTTGGTGAGGCTCACTTATGTGTCTTTGGTCAGTTTAAGGTCACCTAGATGGGTTTGCTGATCTTAGCTGGGCTTTCACATATCTAAGGCCTTGCCTGGAACAACTAGGCCAACTTATCTGTGTTTCACATGGCTGCTCATCCTCCAGCAGGCTAGCCCAGGAACGTTCACATGGTGGAGTTAGAGTTCCAAGAGTGAGTGGCAGTGTTAGAGGCCTAACCTCTGAACTGGTATAGTGTCACTGCTGCTGCATTCTGTTGACCAAAGCAAGTCATGTGGCCAGCCTAGATTCAAAGGAGTAGAGAAATAGGTTCCACCTCATGATGGGAGCAGCTACAAAGTCACATTGCAAAGAGCAGGGATATAGGAAGGGGTGAGAATAGATGGCCTTTTTTTTGCCATCTATCTATCACAAAAAGGAACTTTGTTTTCTCACATGATAAGAAGTCCAGAGCTGAGCAGCTGAAAGATGGCAGGGCTCCAGGTCATCGTCTGTGCAGTTCCTTTGGTCTTTCCCTCTTGCTCTCAAAATGGTCACTTACTCCAAGCATCACACCCACCCATATCCATATCCAAAAATTAGTGAAAACATGGGTCTGATCCTCAGAAAACATTTTTAGGAACCATCAGGCGTAAAGCTAAGTATGTAGACACTCTGGAGAAGGGAGCCTGTGTGCCAGTTCTGGCCTGAATAAACTGTGGGAGCCAATTGGGGATGGGAAGGAGGGCTGAGGCCAGTCCATGTGCAGGATAACCACAGGACAAGGCCATGGGGACAGAACCCCAGGGGAGCATCTCTCCTGATCTGGCCTTTCATCCCTCAGGGAGCGCATCCTCTCAGGCAAGCTGGTGCGCAGAGCTGAGAAGCGGCTCAAAGAGGTGGTGCTCCAGGTGGAGGAGGAACGTAGGGTGGCTGACCAGCTCCGGGACCAGGTAAGCAGCTAACATCATTGGGGAACCATAGGAAGTAGGATCACTGACCAAGAAGTAGCATGGGCTATCTATGGAGGTAGTGAGCTCCCCATCATAAGAGGCAACAAATAGATGCTGGACTGGAACTAGGTGCAATTATTATCATAGGGCTTGGAGCATTACCAGCGGGTGAGAAATGACTTTCCCTTTCTGAAATCTAGAAAGGGCCCTGGTTTGGCGCTGAGGCAGCCAACGTGAGGAAAGACATTAAACCCCACCCAGAGGCTAGACCAGGGCTAAAATAACAGCAACATGGTATGTATTTAGTGCTTGTTATATGCCAGCCACTGTGCTAAAGACATAACATGCAGTACATTTAATCCTTATCACAACCCTATAAGGTAGGTACTTTTATTCTTCCTCTTATTCAGTGAAGAAACTGAGGCCCAGAGAGGTGAAATAACTTGCTCAAAATTATTTAGCTAGTAAGGGGTGGAGCCAGGGTTCAAACTCTAGCACTTTGTCTCCAGAGTCTGTGCTCTTAAGCAGTTACCGTGTCCCAAGCATTGTGGTAACTGCTTTTTAAAAAATATATGCATGCGTTGTCTGGGTCATTTCTCTTACCAGCACCATTTCACAGGTAAGGAAACAAAAACTTTAAGAAGGAATATAATTTTCTCAGAGTTGGTAGATGACACAGCCTGGATAGTATCCCAAGTGTGTCTTATTCTAAGCAGAACACCTGTGTCCTTAAAAGCTCAGCTATGTTTTAGATGCTATTCATTTCAGTTACTGAGCACCCCACTACATGCCAGGACTGTCCTACTATTGAGGATACAGCTGTGAATGAGATAGAATGCCTTAATGGAGCTGATGTTTTCAGCATAGGAAAAGACACAATAAACCCTTTAAAAAAAAAAAAAAGATAATTACAGATTGTGACAAGGACTGTGAAGAAAATAAAAGAGTGAAGGGAGAAGGAGATGCAGAGGACTGAGGAACCCTCTTTAGATTGGGGGGTCAGGAAGACCTCTCTGAGATGACATTTGAGCTGAGACCTGAAGGGTGAGAAAGAGCCAAGCAGAGGGAACAGCAAGTGAAAAGGCCCTAAGGTGTGGAAATAAGCTTGGTGAGTTGGAAGCAAAAAGCAGAGCAGTATGACTGAAGAAAATGGGGTGGGGTATTCAGTGATAAGAAATCAGGTCAGAAGGATTGGCAGGAGCCACATCACGTGTGTCCCCTTCCCTAGAGAGAAAAAGATGGTACAGTCTGAGGATGGTCCTAGGGAACTTGTTCAGGTCAGTGGGTTTATGGGGAGAAGAGAAATGGTCAAGAGTGAGACCTTGCAGGGCCTGGGACCTTGTCCTTGGGAGCCAAGAGAGGGCTGTGAGTAGGGGAGGGGCAGGGTCAACTCTGGGTGTAGAGAGACCCTCAGATTCCATGTGGGAGTTAGATTGGAACTAGAGACAGGAAGGGGTGGGGAGAGTCAGAGACCCTGCCTTCTCCATTGTCCCACACAGGGCATGGGGTCAGGAACAGCTGAAGACATAGATCAGGTTGATTAAGTTACATCATCCTTTATACAGTTGTATCACTCTGATAACTAAGGTCTGAACAGACAGCAGAGGATGGGACAGAGTCAGGGCAAAAGAAGGACAGGGCAAGGATATGAACTGGGCTCCCTGACCAAACCTCTCCCCTCCACCCAAGCTGGAGAAGGGGAACCTCCGAGTGAAGCAGCTGAAGCGACAGCTGGAGGAGGCTGAGGAGGAGGCCTCCCGGGCTCAGGCAGGCCGCCGGAGGCTGCAGCGGGAGCTGGAGGATGTCACTGAGTCGGCCGAGTCCATGAACCGAGAGGTGACCACGCTGAGGAACCGGCTCCGGTATGGCTGCCCTACACGAACCCTGACAAGCTGGTGGCATCCTCCATAAATGCAGGGGTGGCAAGGGGGGAATAGCATCCATGGAGGTGGAAGGGCAGTGGGTATGTTGCAGGAGAGCCAGAGCTGAGGTAATTTCTTTCTTCTCAACCCCATTTCTCTCTCTGTCTCATCTCTCTGCACCTGTTCTCTCCCTTTTTGCCCCGTCTCTCTTTCTGTCCCTTCATCTCTCTGCCTCCCAGTCTCTCTCTGTCCCTCCCTATTTCTCTGTTCCCATCTCTGTGTTTTCACATCTCTCTCTATCCTCATCTCTCTGTCTCTCCATCTCTCTCTTGCTCTATCTCTATTCCCCTGTCCTTATATATCTCTGTCCTTAAATCTCTTTTCTCTGTCCCCATCTCTCTCTTTGTACCTCCATCTTTCTCTGTCCCCATTTCTCTGCCCCTCTATCTCACTGCCCCGCATCCTTATATATCTCTTTGTCCCTCCATCTCTCTCTGTCCCCATCTCTGTCCCTCTATCTCTCCATCTCTCTCTCTCTCTTTGTCCCCCATCTCTGTCCTTCTATCATTATATCTCTCTTTTTCCCTCCATGTCTCTCTTTGTCCCCCTGTCCCTCCATCTCCATCTTCCCATCTCTGTCTGCCCTACCCCATCTCCCTCTGCTCTATCCTCCCCATTTCATTCACTCTTTCACCCCTCTTCTCCTCCACATCTCACTATCTCTCACTCACTTTCTCCTTGTGTCCCACATTTAATCTCTGTCTCCTGGTCTTTCCTCCCCACAGACGCGGCCCCCTCACCTTCACCACCCGCACCGTTAGACAGGTCTTCCGCTTGGAGGAGGGTGTGGCATCAGATGAAGAGGCTGAGGAGGCGGAGCCAGGGGCTGGGGCCCCGCACCCAGAGCCTGACAGGGCCACTCAGGCCTCGCCCCACTGACCCCTCCAAGCTAACTGGACAGGCCAGGGTCCCTCCCTCTCTCCTGGCTCCATAGGTGCCTGTCCCCAAACCCAGCCCTCTGGCTTCTTGCACTTTGGAGTTGGTGCCACTCTCTGGCACTGCAGCACTTATCGCTCCCCACCTCAGACCCCCTGAGACCCTTGTCAACCAACCCCCAAAACCCAGAGGAGTGGGGCAGGGTGGGGAGGCAAGGACTGGGACTTTGTGCTTCAGGGAAAATCTGGATGTAATTGGCAAGGATGGTCCTATCCTTTCTTCTGTTGTTCATGGTGGATATTAGGGAGGGCACCACGAGATCCCCTACCCACCTCAGTCAGCACCGTGCGCTCCCGTTTCCCTAACCTCCACATCCATCTATATCTGTCTGTCTGTCTCCCAGATGGCACAATGGTTAAGCTCTTAGCTGCTAACCAAAAGGTCATAGTTTCGAACCCACTATCGACTCCATGGCAATCTGCTTCCGTAAAGATAAATCTAGAAAAACCTATAGGGCAGTTCTATTCTATAGGGTAGCTATGAGTCGGAATCGACTCGATGGGAAACAACATCTGTCTAATGGCGCAGTGGTTAAGTGCTGCTAACTGAAAGATTGGTGGTTCGAACCCAGCTAGAGGCTCTAAGGGAGAAAGACCTGGAGATCTGCTTCCATAAGATTGCAGCCTAGGAAACCCTATGGGGCAGTTCTACTTGTCATTTCTGCTATGAGTCAGAATCAACCTAACAACAATGACCTCTCTCTATTTCTTTCTCTGTCCCTCTCACCCCTTCCTGGAGTCTCTATACCCCTTTCTCTCTGGGTTGCTCTTTCTGTTTTATCTCAGTCTCTGGGTCTTTCTTTCTGGGTGTCTCTTTCTCTTCCACCCCCTCCTGATCTCTCTCTCCTCTCTCTCTACTTAACCACTCTCCCATCCTTGAACTTCTGGGTGACAGAAGCTGAGCCCCAAACTTCACCATCCTCTGCCCTTCCAGTTTTAGTTGCTCCTGTGTGATCAAGGTGCGGAGTCGCTGGTGGAGTCTCCCTTGCCCTCCCATCCTCCAGGCTCTGGCAGAAATAAACGCCACCCCCAACTGGCCCGTTTGGTCTGGCTGTGATTGTTCTCAAAGGGGAGCTTCTGATAGGGGGAGCATAGGCTTCTGCAGGTGTGTGTGTTGTACCAGGTTCTTGTGAAGTAACGCTTTTACTTTTTACCCCGGCCTCCAAGGAATTCCCTCCATTTTACAGATGAGAAAACTGAGGCTCAGAGCTGCCAGGTCCCTGGCTCCAAGCCTCGCAGTCAGTGAGTAGCTGAGGCAGCACTGCACCTTTGCAACATAACAATAGTGCCCATTTGTTGAGAAGTCCCTGCGTACCCTGCACTGTGCTGAGCACACGATGTGGGCTTAGCAGTCTCATCACAGCCCCTTAAGGTTGAAATTCCATTGCTTGCCAGCACAGTGTCTAGAACAGTGCCTGGCATGTAGTTGGCATTTGTTAAATATTTGCTGAATGGGTAGACCAACCACCACCCAGCCATTTTAGAATGGTGGAAACAGGCCCAGAGAAGCTGAGTGATCTAAGGACACATAGGTCCTAAGAAGCTGAGCCAGGGTTTGAACCTAGGCTTCAGAGTTAGCCATACAGACTTAATCAGGTGAGGAGACTGAGGCACAGAGAGGTGAAGTAACTTGCTCAAAATTATTTAGCTAGTAACCTCGTGGCACAATGGTTAAGTGCTCAGCTGCTAATCAATAGGTTGGAGGTTCAGACCCACCCAGCACCTCTGCTGGGGAAAGACCTGGTGATCAGCTTCCATAAAGATTTGGAGGGAAAAGAAAAACCCTTTGCTGGCGAGTCGACTCCAACTCATAGTGACCCTACAGAACAGAGTAGAACTGCCCCATAGGGTTTTCAGGGAGCAGCTGATGGATTTGAACTGCCAACATTTTGGTTAGCACCAGGGCTGCAGACCTAGGAAACCCTATGGGGCAATTCTACTCTGTCACATGGGGTTGCTATGGATTGAAAATTGATGTGACAGCACACAGGAAGGAGTGGAGCCAGCGTTAAAACTCCAGCCCTCTAGGGTCCTCAACTACCGAGCCTACATTGGGGACCCAGGTCCACCCCTCCCGTGGGGACTAGCCACCCGCACCTGGAGGAGTCACATTCTCAGGCCCCCTGACATCCCAGGTAGAGCTATCCACATTTTTACTACCAGGGAAACTGAGGCAGGCACTTATTCCCAAATAACAAGGCGTGGGCAGCAATCAAGGTAATGCCTGAACCACCAGGGTCCACACCCTTGCCACTTTAAATACGACCCCAACACACACTAGAAGACTCGACCTCTCTGTCCACCGCCAAGTCCGCAGCCCCAATCTGGAGCCCTTCCCCGCAGACAGCCAGTCAGGCAGCCACTTTTAAATGAAAAGGAAACTTTTATTTTGGTGGGGAGCGAGATGGCAGGTGGGTAAGGGGCATGACACTTTTTCTTTGGGGAGGGGGGTGACATGCGGTAGCTTCTGCATTGGGCGGTTCATGCACCCAAGGTGGGCGTGGGGAAGGCTTGGAGGAGGGCCCAGCACAGCCCCTCCCTCCCTGCCCTGGGGGTGGGCTGAGAAGACCCGCCGTTAGCACCAGAGTTGGACGATTTGCAGACCTCCCCTCCCCACACTGACTCCGGACCCCCGTCCCCATCCCTGAGAGCGCCCCCTTGTCACTCCCACAACGACAGGCCAGGCCCGCCCCGCCCACATTTGAGAGACTTATTGCTGTGTGTGTGTTGGAAAGGGGGGAGTCGCTGAGCTCAGGAAGACGCCCCCCATTCATTCCTCCCCAGTCGCCCCGCCCCCTGTCCTTGCGTTCTCGGAGCGCAGGAGGGGAGCGACATGCGTGTAGGGGCGCGTCATGCAGCGCATGCGTTTAGTTGCGGGCACCCTGGCAGCCAGAGGGAAAAGGGGAGCGGGACATAGACGCTGTCCCTTTAGTTCTCTCTCACTCCCTCCCCGAATCCTACACTGTTGACTTGGAGAATGGAAGCGGGGGCTAGAATCACCTTTTGGAGAGGTTGATAATGACGGTGGTCATTTTTAAAAAGCTGAAAGCTGAGTACGTGTGGTGGGTTGGCGATCAGCGGGGAGACTTTAGGAAGAGGTCAGTACCCTTTGGAAAAGACCCTCACGCACACCCCCTTTCCCCATCCCGTTCGGCTTTTGTGAGGGTCTGGGGTTATCTGGGGGATTTTGAAAAAGTTGAACCCTTTGGCAATAGAATCAGTCCCCACCCCCTATACCCTGGTGCCCTTAGCCCTTTGCCCTGTCCCAGAACCTGCCCCACCCCTCACCCCTGATTCACCAGGGCTTAGGGTCCGAGGGAAGGATGGGGGGGCTCAAAGTGCCCCTTGCATAGGAATCGTTGCATCAAGAATCGTGGTCAGTGACACCCCCAAGCCTTTAGGGCCGGGTTTCCTGAGGCCAGGGAAGCAGAGGGAGAGAGGCTGCTAATTCTGTGGCCCCCCAGCTCCAAAAGGGGGGCCTCTAAGGATTCTGGGACCTATGTGGTCTTTGGGCTTGAGGGAGGTAGCGCATCCTTGAGCCTGGATGGGAGATGAAATAGTCTTCCACCCGCGAGGGTGGCGGTGAGGGGAAGGGTGGGGAAGAGCAGGCTGCGGTATCAGCCTGGTGGGGTCTGTCATCGTTTCCCAAGCTTCTGATATACACGTGTCCTTACATTCCGGTACATCCTCAAAGACCACTGGTGGACTGCTTTAAACGGAAAACACTTCTAAATAAATGGTGACCTAGCCCAGCAGCAATGTCTGGACTTCCAGGCTTATGTACGAAGTACGTGCACTTTTAAATGTTCCCCCTTGTACTACCTAAAACCTTAGCAGGGATACGAATACGACCCCCTGGGAAATACTGGTGTCCACGAATGGGGTTCCACTTGGGCACCACTTCAGGAAAGGGGGTCTCTGGGGCAGGGGGACATGAGAAAGGGGGTGCCCTTGAGAATCTGGTTCCCTGGAATTGCAGACAGGTTGCGTCTATCTTGGGAAGTCTAGCATCAGGGGAACCTGAGGAGGATGAGTCTGTTAGGGGCTTGGCGGTGTCTGTGGAGGGGGCAGGCCTGAGGATTTGGGGGTGTCTGGGAAATGTCAGAGTTGGGGGAAAGATCTGGGGCATCCCAAAAGCTGAAAATGAACTGAAGGATTGGGTCAAGACTGGGATGTCCGCGAGGTGCTGGGTCGGGGTCAGGGGTGTATCTTGTGTGCAGAGGTTAAGTCCCAGGACTGTGTGGGAACTTGGCGGGGGGGGGGGGGTGCGGGGGCCAGGGCCGAGTCTCAGGAATTCCGAGGTGCAGGTCTCATGTCCTAGGAATCTGGGGGATTGGCGGGGCCAAATCCCACCAGGAATTCTGGGGTGCGAGGTTTCAGTCCATGCAGCAATGAGAGGCGAGCAGATCCCTGCGCGGGGGATGAGGGTGGTGACATTTACCTGAGGGACCCTCCAAGAGGCCGAGGGAGCGGCTGTCGGCTGCCCACCTTGCCCACCTCGCACCTCCCGTCTCAGCTCAGCTCCTGTGTTTGGCTTGGGGGGACTGTCCCTCCTTCCCCCACATTGTTTCCAGGTTTTTGTTTTTTATAATCAATACCTGTTGGGATGTCATCCTGGGGTGAAGGGTGGGAGGTCCCAGCCCCCTTCCCAGAGTGCCCCTCCCCTGGAATGCGTAGCATGCAGCCCCTGGCGGCTTATTGCTGCGGTGGAGGGGAGGGTCCGGGCTGAGGGAGGCATGCGGGGGGGAGGGAGGCGGCGGTGCCCCAAGATGTGATCGGCATCATTTGGACGTATTTACACGAGTTGATGGGAGGGAGGGTGGGTGTTCTATGGCTCATGGAGACCTGAGAAGGCTTTATTTTGGGGGTAGGGGAGAGTTGGGGGGACGGGCTCTGGACCTCCTCCTCCATCCTGGGGACCCAGGTGGGAGGTGTGGGGCCCGGGGGTGTCTGCTGGCATCGTCATCTCGGTTGCATATTATTAATGACTTTTTGTTTTTTTGTTTTTTAAACCCTTTCCCCCCCCACCCCCAGTTCCTTTGACCTTCTTCTTAGTCACCCCCGAGTCCCCCCACAGGGGGGAGGGGAGCGCTAGAGGATAGAGGGCAGGGTTGGGGGAGCGCGGCGGGTGGCCCGGGGAGAGCCAGGGGGCGTGGCAAGGGGTGCAAGGCGCAGGGACACCCCACTCAGGCCCGCGATGCTGCTCAGGCTGCGGGATTTCTCGTAACCTGGGGGTAGTGGGGGGCCGAGGAGGGGGACAGAAACACAGGGAGGACGTGTGGAAGATGGGGTGAAGGGGGAGGGTCCGACAGACAGCGAGAGACCCCAAGACAGAGACAGGAGAGACAGAGAGACAGGATAAGAGATGGAGAAAGAGAGAGACAGGGAGAGAGGATAAGAGACACAGGAGAGAAAAGACAACATGCAGACAGAGACAGATGGCAAGAAACAGAACAAGGAGACGGAGAGAGAGAAGTGGACAAATTTGAGAGTCAGTCAGCTTCCACGAGAAAGGTTGAGACACGGGGGAGGGGGAGAGACTCTGGGTTAGGAGGCAGGATGGTGCCCACCGAGCCTCCCCCCAACCCCCCATTACAGTCCATCCCCCCACCCCCTGTCCCCGTTGGCCCCCTCATCTGAGGCAGAAAGGTGGGGGGCAGCAAGGCGGAATGGTGGGTACATGGGCAGGAAGCTCTGGGCGCTGGAAAGGGACTCGGGTGGGATGCATGTAGGGGGAGCAGCCAGTGAAGAGTGCTTGGGGGAACTGGGGTGCCATCTGGGGGGGGCGTCTAGCCTAGTTGTAGGGAAGAAAGGGAAGGTGGGTGGTGGGGTCCATGGGGCACTAAATGGAGAAGTTGGCAGTGGCTTTGGGGGTCATTATGAACATTTGGAAGGGTAAGAGCAGGCAAGGCTTATCCAGAAGGTTCTAAGGGGATATCTTAGAGTCCAAGAAGGCTTTGGTGTTCTAACAGGTGACCTGAAGTTTCAAACAGTGTCTTGATAGATTGCGTGGTTTCTTAAAAACTTGAAAGTGTCTTAAGGGTTCCGCGAGTGTTTGGGGCTGTTCTATGGCTTTTCTGGGCTGTGAGTGCTAGGGGTGTCTTGGCCCCCCAGGAGAGGGCCTGCGGGAATTCAAAGCCCAGTGTCTCAGGGACACCCCCTCCCAGCCATACCCAGCTGCTAACCTGGGGGGAAGGGGCAGGGGGGGACCGAGGGTCTCACGAGGTCTCAGGCGGTGACAAGAGCTGGGGACAGAAATACACAGAGTCACGGTGGGAGGGAAGGGGGCTGGGGGACCCCCCAAAACAGCCTCACTGTTGGGGGGACGGAGAAACGCCGGGACCTCTTCCTCCTCGCTGGTGTTTTCCGGGTGGAGGGGAGCAGTGAAATGAGGGGCGGCCAGAGACATCAAATATGGAAGGAGCTTCTGGGATGTCTGGGGGTGGGGAGGGAAGAGGGAAAGGGCTGGGGAGGAAGTGGGAATGAATATCAAGGGTTAGACTTAGAGGGTCTAAGGAGAGAGGTGGAGGAAGATTGAGAAGGGAGGGTCAGGAAGAGGGGGGAGGACAGGTCAGGAGGGAGAGAGAGTGGTGGTAGGAAGAGGGGTCTGGGGGAAGAAGGATAGAAGGGATGGGAGAAAGAGGAGGGGGTGGGGGAGGCAGATGGAAGGTGAGGGGCAGCGGAAAGGAATCAGGACATTTAATGGGGCAGAGGACTCAGTCAACCCCGTCAGCTCCCGCCATTATTTGAGTTCAGTGAATGGATTTTGGCATCATAGGCAAGAAAAGCAGGGACTTCCCCAGCCCACCCACCCACTCTCACCCCAAATCCTCCCTCACTCAGATTCCCAAGCTCAAGCCCCTTCCCACCCCCACTCCCCTCCACCCTACAAGGGCCCATCCAGACCTGGGGTTGGGGAACAAAGGATGATAACAGGATTGGGTCCAAGCAGTGGGGAGAAGGGAGCAGAGGTAGGGGATAGGCAATGGAGATGAAGATGGAGGATTGGGGTGGGGCGGGGAAGGGGGGAGTGTGTGGTTTGCAACAGGGAGGGATGGAGCAAGAAGGGCCAAGCAGCCCCTCTGGCTGGAAGCCTAGGTTCTCATCCCCGTCTGCTGGGTGGCCTGGAGTTGGTCATGACCCTCCCTGAATTTCTAGGAAACAAGGGGATTTAGATGAGGCTGGCCCTGGAGGCTCCTCAAATTCCACGAAAACATCTCCCAAGGCTGAGGACAAAGATCTTTTAGGATATGTTTCTTTCTAAGGAAGACTCCACAAATGTTTGTTGAATAATGACTGATGGTAGTTTCCCATCACATTTAAGATCAAATACGGCCTCCTTACTCTGGCTCAAAAGCCCCTCATGATCTTTCTCCCCATACCCCCTCTGGCAGCCCTCTCCCCTTGCCCACTGAGCTCCAGCCACACTCCAGCCTCCTTGCTGTTTCTTGAACCAAGCTCATCCCACCTCAGGGCCTTTGCATACACTGTTCCTTCTGCCTGGCTGGCACTTTTCACTCTTCAGGTTTCAGGGCACCTTCTCAAAGAGAACTTCATTGACCTCCTTACCTAAAGTGGCCAGAGTAATTATCTTTTTTTTTTTTTTTTCTCCTTAGTTGTTTATTTTCTACTTCATCCAATCAAGGGCTGGCAAATTTTTTTGGTAAAGGCCCAGATGGTAACTATTTGCCACATGGTCACTGTGGCAACTATTCCACTCTGCTGTTGTAGTGTGACAGTGGCTGCGTTCCAATAAAGCTTTATTTACAACAGGGGCCGTAGTTGGCCAAGCCCTGCTTTAGATGATAAACTCTATGACTGAAGGGTTTTTGCTTTGTTTGCTACCATCTTACTCCAGTGGAAACAGTGCCCTCAATAATTAGCTGCTGGATGGATGGATGGATGATAGATTGATGAATGATGGATAGATGATGCATAGATGGTTGGATGAAAGGAGCTAGGGGTCATCTATAGTTGTTTGAGGCTTACAGAATATATGTTAAATGCCTAACACCTGGTAAGTGCTTGGTTATGTTTGCCAAATGATTAATCTACTAAATATCTCTTCACTCTATCTCCCTCCTCCCCAGCCCCCAGGCCCAACCCTCCTGCCCCACCCCACAACTCCCTCGCCCCATCCCCTCCTCTCTGTCCTCACAGCCCTGGTCCCGGGCTCAGCCTTGCCCTCTTCCCATTAAGCCTCATCCCAGTCTCCATCCTGGCCTCCAGTCTCTCCCACCAGTCCAGACCCATAGGGCCCCCGAGGGGTCCTTCTATGCCCAGAGCTGACCTGCCCCTCCCTGCTCACCTGACACCACCCCCCAGGTCCCCTGGACAAGGTCCTAGCCCTTGCCTGACCTCTGCTCTCCTGCCTCCTTTCCATCTGCTAGTCCCTCTCCACCTGTGGTCCAGTCTTCCAGCCTTTGCTTCTACCATTCCCTCTAATCACTACAGTCAATGGGATTACTTCCTCCTCTTACACATCCTTCAGATTTCACAGTGGAGACCAGCTCCTGCATCCTTTCCTGATGTTCCCTCACCCCATCCAGGGAGATCTGTGGCCTTCTCTTACAGTGCTCAGTGCTACCTCAATTTCTGCATCTATCACCTCTGATAGGGACTGTCTGAAGTCCCTGGGTGGTGCAAATGGCTAACGCATGCTCGGCTGCTAACCAAAAGATTGGCAGTTCAAGTCCACCCAGAGGCACCTCGGAAGAAAGGCCTAGCCATGTACTTCAAAAAAAATCAGCTGTCGAAAATCCTATGGAGCACAGTTCTACTCTGAAACACATGGGGTCACCGTGAATCGGAGTTGACTCCAGGGCAGCTGGTTTTGGGACTGTCTAGGTCTGTCTAGGAGCCTTGGTGATGCAGTGGTTAAGCACCTGGCTGCCGACTGAAAGGCTGGTGGTTTGAACCTACCAGCCACTCCATGGAAGAAAGATGTGGCAGTCTGCTTCCATCAAGATTACAGCTTTGTGGGGAACATCTAGTTCAATTGGCATAACAGTTTATAAAGACATGTTCTACATTCTACCTTGGTGAGTAGTGTCTGGGATCTTAAAAGCCTGTGAGCAGCTATCTAAGATACTCCACTGGTCGCACCCCTTCGGGAGCAAGGGAAAATGAAGAGAGCAGGATACAAGGAAAAGATTAGTCCAAAGGACTAATGACCCACAGCTACTATAGCCTCCACCAGACTGAGTCCAGTACAGCTAGATGGTGCCCAGCTACCACTACTGACTGCTCTGACCAAGATCACAACAGAGGGTCCTGGACAGAGCTGGAGAAGGATGTAGAACAAAATTCTAACTCACAAAAAAAAGACCAGATTTACCGGCCTGACAGACTGGAGAAACCCCGAGAATATGGCCCCCAGACACCCTTTTAGCTCAGAGGTGAAGTTACTCCCGAGGTTCACCGTTCAGCAGGGGATTGGACAGCCCCATAAAACAAAACAGGACTAATGAGGCACAGCAGTCCAGAGACAAGGACTAGAAGGCAGGAGGGGACAAGAAAGCTGGCAATAGCGAACCCAAGGTTGAGAAGGGACAGTGTTGACATGTCGTGGGGTTGTTAACCATTGTCATAGTGCAATATGTGTACTAACTGTTTAATGAGAAACTATTCTGTAAACCTTCACCTAAGGTACAAAAAAAAAAAAAAAGGATTATCTATGTGAGATTAAATTGACAACAGCAACTCAAAAGATTTGATGGGAAGCCCAGGGGCCAGTGAGTTGAAGATAATGGTGATGGAATAATTTGGAAAAGGATAGTCAGAATAACAGCACAGCTGGAAGAAGATAATAGATATCACTGAATTGTACATGTAGAAATTTCTGAAATGCTGTATCTTTGGCTATGTATATTTTTCACCAAAAAAAAAGGTCCTCCAAGTTCAAGAAAGGAGAGTGCTGACATGTCGTGGGTTGTTAACCAATGTCATAAAACAGAATGTGTACTGACTGTTTAACGAGAAACTATTTGTTTTATAAACCTTCACCTAAAACACAATAAAAAAAAAAATTTAAAAAGATTACAGCCTTGGAAACCCTACGGGGCAGTTTTACTCTGTCCTATAGGGTGGCTATGAGTCAAAATCGACTCGGCGGCAATAGGTTAGGTCTATGTCTGCCTCGCCACCAACCTGGGTGCTCTTGGGGGGAGGGGGCAGGTGGATTTTGTTCCCTGTTGAAAACCCACCCCCATCCCATACCTAGCACCGCACCTGGGACACTGGGGTGCTTTCTAAGTGCTGGCTGGACTAGCAAAGGATTGGATGGATGACTGAGTCTTCCTCACTCCATCCTGCACCCAGGAGATGTCTTAGGTGTGCACCCTGTTTTCCTGATTGAATTAAAAACTCAAGGATGGAGGCAGGGAGAGAGATGTGAATACAGTGAAGATGGGGTCAGTCGTGAGGGAGGGATGGGGGGTCAGGCATGAGGTGTGGGAGGTTGGGGTTAGTTCTTGGGGGTTAGTGAGGGGCATCACAAGTCTTGGGGAAGGCAGGAGGTGTCAGGGTGGTGTTAATTGGGGGAGATTTTCACAGTGAGTGGGAGGGGATTTCAGTCAGTGGGGTCTGCCTGTTCTCAGAAGGGTTAGTCAGGAGGGAGGGAGGAGTCCGAGGAAGGGGATGGGGGGGTACTTACCCTGGGGGGAGGGGGTTCGTCCACTAGGGGGATATCCAGGCCGCGGCGTTGGCGTTGAGGTCGGGCAAGAAGCTGGGGGGCCCTGGCTTACGCCAGTCTGGGGGGGCCAGTGGGGGAGCACCGGTGGCTGGGGGTGGGGGAAGAGGCCAGAGGGTCCAGGGTGGGGTTGGGGGGAGATGGAGATGCAATAAAGACAGGTGAAGGGTCAATGGTGAGGACACTCGTTGGGGGGCGGGTCCGGGAGGGAGGTGGTTTGGGGCCAGGGAATGGGAGAAGTCCAGCACCTCCTCCCCCATTGCCCTCTCCTCCCTCCCCTAGCTGGGGAGAGAGGGAGGGTCTCATGGAGCCAGTGGAAGGTGCCTCACCTTTTCGGATGGAGCCATCAGGGGACGGGGCATAGTCAGTGAGGAGGAAACAGGCTCGGTCACGGCTGTAGCGGCCTCGACTTCCTGGGGTGATGGGGCTCTTGTCTTCCGGGGACATGGCAGGCTGGTCAATGGCTGGGCAGTCCTCGTGGGCAAGTGCAGCTGCTGCTGGATCCCCATTGGGGCGGGGATCTGTGTCCCGAGGGCGGTCAGAGACACAAAAGAGAGAGTGAGGTGTGGGACTCTTGGGTGGTTGTCAGCAAGGAGAGGGTATTAGAATAGAAAGATGTTGGGTGTCGGAAATAGGAGACTGGAAGTAGGGCAGGGTGTCGGGAAGGGGTGGTGGAAAGGGTAGTGGGAGGGGCACAGTTGAGAGGATATTAAGAGGGTGTGGCTGGTGGGTTTAGGGAGGGGATCTTTGGGGAAGGGTGTTGAATGTTGGGAAGAGCAATTGCGGTAGAGAAGGGTGATGGGGTATTGGATAGAGTTGGTCAAGGGGAGGGTATTGAGTGTTGGCAATATTGGATAGAGTTGCTTGAGAGCATGATATTGAGTGTTGGAAAGAGCAATCGGAGTAGGGAAAGGTGACAGGGCAGGGTATTGGCGTATTGGATACAGCTGGTTGAGTGGAAAGTGTTGAGTGTTGGGAAGGGCATTGGAGTATTGGATAGTGTTGGGGGCAGGTGTTGAGTGCTAGGAAGTGGTGGTTGGGTCAGGTCTTGGGTGCTGAGCAAGGCAGGACTGTGTTCAGGTGTTGGGGAAGAGGTGGCTGGGGGAAGCCAGTTGGATTCCAGGAAGCAGGCTGCAGTAGGGTGTTGGGTAGAGTTGGTTCACTCCAGTGAGTGTGAGGTACTGGGAAGGGCAGGCCTGGGGTGGGATGTTGGGGGGGGGGAGGGCTGGGAGGTGGCTGTTCAGGGAAGTGTGTTGGGTGCTGAAGAGGGCATAGTGGAGAAGGGTTGGAAAGGTGACAGATGAGTGAAGGGGGGGTTGGGGGTCCCCCAGGCTCTGACTCGAGCTATTTTTAATTGGTGTGAAACTGGGTCAGCGGCTGAGGGAGCAAGATGGGGGCTGGGCGGCCAAGCTCCCTTCCTTGACCTACTTAAGGCAAGGGGGTGGGGCCCACCAGCCTCTCCCTCCTCCCAGACACCCAAATTCTGGCCTCTCGGAGGCCCAGACTCCCCTGGGGGGAGGGGCACACACACCAACACACACACACACACACACACACACACACACACAGAGTCCACTTTCTTCTCCGCTTATCTCCCTTCCTCCCAGCAACAGCTCTCTGGACCGTTTTCTCAGACCCTTCTCAGACTGCCTCTTAGCTAGAGGGTAGGCAGGTAGACAGAGCCCACTGGGCCCTGGTCTCCAAGATACCCTCTTGGTCACGTGACCATCCACCTGACCCTCTGGGCCTCTATGCTTGGCCTCTGACTCTTGGTTCTGAAGTCGGTCTCCCTTTCTTGGTCTGTCATTAGAACCTAAACTTTCTACCTCTGTCTCAATCTCTCTGTCCTCTCTTGCTCCTCTTGCTCAAGTCCTATTTCTCTCTGTTCTTAGTGACAATCTCTTGGTCTCTGGCTTCCCTGCCTCAGGCTCTCTTTTTCTCAGCCTTGTCTCTGGGACACACTCACCTTCTGTAGCTGTGCCCCGGCTTCTGTCTCTGGTCTGCCCCTGACTCATGTACTCATTATTAAGTTCCTGTGGGAATCCCTCTTTCTCTGAGTCTTTCTCACTGTTTGCTGATTATCCTGCCTCCCACTGCCTTTGCCTCTCTGAACCCTCTGGGTACCTTTGTTGCAAGCCTGTCTCTCCTCAAAATGATCTCTTTCCTACAAAATCTGTGCTTCTCTGTGACTGTCTCTTTCAGTGTCTCCTCCGTGCCCTGAGCTCCTACTGTTTCTTGGTCTCTATTCCCTCTCTGTTGCTGACCACCCCAGTGTCTCTGAACCTCAGCAACCACCTTGTTCTCCCCTCAAGACCTCTCCACCTTTTCCCATTGGTCACCACCATCCTAGGCCCCCACCTCCACCCCTCACCCCCAAGCTCACCTGCCCGGTTGATCTCAATCACCTCCTCCTGAGCCAACGGGCAAGGCTCCCCAGGGGCCGGCAGAGGAGGCAGCCCCATGATCCCGAGCCCCCCCGCGCCCCCCCTGAGCAGCCCGGGGTGCGTATGGGGGCCCGGTGGGTAGGCCCCAGCCACAGTCACCCCCATGGAGGGTGGGGTGATGGGAGGCGGGGGGCTGATGCCACCGCTGCCGCGGTGAGGGTGAGGTGGTGGTGGCGGGGGCGGATCGGGCTTGCAGTAGTTAGGAGAGCCAGGCTGTGGAGGCCGGGGGATGTGTTTGTTCTTCTTCTTGGGCAGCTTCTGCTTGGCCATAGCCAGAGAATAGTACATGCCAAAGTTGTTGACAATGACAGGCACGGGCATGGCGATAGTGAGCACCCCCGCCAGAGCACACAGCGCCCCAACCAGCATCCCTGACCACGTCTTGGGATACATGTCTCCGTAGCCCAGTGTCGTCATTGTGACCACGGCCCACCAGAAGCCGATGGGGATGTTCTTGAAATAGGTGTGGTTGGAACCCAGGATGTCGTCGGGGTCGGCGCCAATGCGCTCAGCATAGTAGATCATGGTGGCAAAGATGAGAACACCCAGTGCAAGAAAGATGATGAGGAGCAGGAACTCGTTGGTGCTGGCGCGGAGTGTGTGGCCCAGCACGCGCAGCCCTACAAAGTGGCGGGTCAGCTTGAAGATGCGCAGGATGCGCACGAAGCGGACAACCCGCAGGAAGCCCAGCACGTCCTTGGCGGCCTTGGAGCTGAGGCCCGAGAGGCCCACCTCCAGATAGAAGGGCAGGATGGCCACGCAGTCAATGATGTTGAGGCTGCTCTTGAGGAACTCCACTTTGTCCGGGCAGAAGGTGATGCGCATAAGGAACTCGAAGGTGAACCAGATCACGCACACGCCCTCCACGTAGGTCAGGAAGGGCTCCGTCTCCACCTCCACGTTGGTGATGTTCTCCGGCGGCGCCCCGGGGATCGGGGAGGCCTGCGTCACCGTCTTGTTGCTGATGTGAATGAAGCCCTCATGGGTCTCCAGGCAGAAGGTGGTGATGGAGATGAGGATGAAGAAGAGTGAGGCAAAGGCCACATACTACAGGGCAGGGCAGGAGAGAGAGGGAGAGATGACCAACCCAGGCATCTGGTCTGCCAGCATCTTGGCGAGAGCCTTCCAGGGCCCCTTCTCCCAGCCTCCTACCCCAAACTCAGGGGAATCCAGGCGGCCCAACCCCCCTCTCCATCATTTCCTGCATCCTATTCTCCCCTCCAAAGCTGGCACAAGGGGAGGGAAAGGAACAAAAGCAGCTCTCCCCCCTAACTCGAGAGAAGAGCTGGTCCCAGCAGAAGCAACAGATGGGCAAATTCTTCCCTGGAAACAGCGATTCCTGGCCCCTCGCTCTGTCTCCCAGACCACCTCCCCCTCCCTCCTGTTCCCTGTGTTCTATCTCAGGGCTCCTAGGCAGGGTCCAAGTGTTCTGCTTTGGGATCTGGGAGGGAGGGCAACTAAGATCACACACTTTCTCTGTCTCAGAGACTTTGGGTCTCAGCTGGAGCTGGGAGAAGAGGAAGAGGAGAGGGTGGGCAGGGAGGCAGAATCACAAAGTAGTTAAGAGTCAGATAGCCTGAGTTTGAGTACGGCTTTTCCTCTGCCTAACTTGGGCAATGGCTATTAACAGAAAGGTCAGCAGTTCGAACCCACCAGCCACTCTACTGGACAAAAAACTGGCGATCTGCTTCCATAAAGATTACACCCTAGGAAACCCTATGAGGCAGTTCTACTCTGTCATATGGGATCGCTATGAGTCAGAATTGACTTGAAAGCACACTACAACTTTGGCAAGGAGTAAGCTTCTGAATCTCAAGTTTTTCATAGGATCATTTTGAGGATTATATTAGATGAACGCACAAAGGGCTTGGCTCCAAATACAGTGCTCAGAACACAGGAAGAGGATTTTATGTTATTAGGGTATGGGGGCATGAGTTGGGGGGGCAAGGTGGAGATCTCAGAGAGGGGAAAGGGACAGGTTTTAAGTCCTTTGGAGAGGAGATAGTGGCAAGTTTCAGGACCCAGAAAAGGGAAAAGGCTGGTTGAGGACTTCGTCTGGAAAGGACAGGGCAGAGTGGAGCCACAGAGAAGGTGGTGGGAGTCAGAGCCCTAAAGACGAGAGGTGGTGAATGGTTAACACTACAAATGCGAAGAGGACACAGAATGGGGAAGGGGTCCGGGTTTAAGGTTCTGGAGTGAAAGGGACAGAGTGAGAGCTGGGAGAGAGAACAGGGTCAGAAAGAAAGAGGGGAGGGGACTTTAGTCAGAGGTGCAGAGACTTGGGGGGGTTGTGCCTGGGCTATTTCAGAATTGGGAGGCAGACCAGAGTCCTGCCAAACAATGGTGTGGGTTTTGATTAAAGCCTTGAAGAGAGGAGGTGAGGTCAAGGTCTTGGAGAAGGAAGGCAAGGGGCCAGGACCCTAGAGAGGAGAGTGGGCTTTATATGTAGAGGAGAAGGGGGAAGGGATTGGCGTAAGGGGCGAAGATGGGGCTTTAATCGGATAGGTTGAGGAGAGGGTGAGCCTGAGGGAGTGGGCTTGACTTCAATCAGTGGTGCAGAGCAGAGAGAGACTCCAGGGTCAGGCTGCAGAGTGGACCCTAGACCTTGGGGTAGGCCAGGGTCAGCCCTAACCCTCTCCACACCCACCTTTCTTCATAGAAGTGAAGGGGCGGGGTCTCGCCTTCGGGAGAGCTTGACTTTAACCACAGATGCAGAGCAGAGAGGGGGCCAGTGTCGGGTCACACAGGGAACCTTGGGGTGAGCCAGGGGTCCACACGGGCCCTCTCTACTCCCCCTCCCCGTTTCTCCGCAGTGGTTTAAAAGACCAGAGGCCTCCACAGAACGGATGCCCGGTGCTCCCCCGCCCCCTCTGAGCCGGGAGCTCCGCGCAGGCTGCGGCACCGCAGCGGGGGCGGGCCGGCAGGGCCAGGGGGGAGGGGCGCGCGGCGGCCAGCACAGCGGACAGCTCCCCCGCCGCAGTGCGCAGCCGCAACGGATGGAGGCCGGCGTAACCCCTTCCGAGCCGGAGCTGAGCAGCGCAGGTAGTGCGCAGCCGCCGTGCCGCCGCTTCGCAGCTGGAGGCCACAGGCCTGGAGCTTGATTAACTCCTTCCCTCCCAGGGCATGGAAGGGAAGGTGGGCACTCGCTGCAGCATCGGTCAGGTTTAACCCCTTCTCACCCAGCTCCCCGCCCCCCCCCCCCCGCCATGGCTCAAAAGCGTAAGGGACAGGAGGGCATGGAGTCCCTGTAAGAAGGAAAGGAAAGATTACCGGGAAGGGAGCAAGACGGAGAAGGTAGGGCCTGTCCCTCCACTTAGCGTTGGCCTCAGCTCTCAACTCTCTCAAGCAATCTCACTTAGAGTCTAGAAGGCGCTTGGCATTCCGTGGACATTCAAAATACATTTGTGAAGTAAATGAGTGACCCCCGCAGCTGTCCCAACCCCCCAGCCTGACCATCACAGCAGGACTCTACCTCCATCCCTCCCCTCACCTCAGCACCCTTCAAAAGGGTCACAGAAGGGAAGGGCGCTCCAGGCCATGGGGGAGGGGGTCCGCTCAGAGGCCTTAGGGGCCATTTGGGGCCACGTCCCTTCTGCACCTCCTTCTCCCCACCTCCCCCCACCCAACTCCAAATCTCGCCAACTCAGCGCTTCCCGGGGACCAAATTTTATGCGGTGCCTCAGGGGGGGCCCCCCTCCCCCGGGCTCCCTCCCCCGGCGCGAATGCGGCACTGCGGCTCCACGTCCTTCCCGGCCCAGGACAAGGCACGGTGGGGGGAGGGGACCGGGACCTGTTCCTCTGGGTGTTTGGGAGCCCAGGAAGCTGGGAAGGGGAGCAGGGCTGGATCGTCCCTCTTTCCAATTCTCCCATTTTAAATTGTCCCTCTCCAACAATTTCTGCCTCCTGGGTCTGAGGGCAAGGGAGGAAGTTAAGGGAAGGAGGAAGTTCGGGGGTGGGGGGGAGTGTAGCCATTTAGTCTGGGAAGTTGCAGCTGCTTGAGGAAAGTTTTTTGGGAAGTTGGAGGGAGCTTTGGGAAAACTCTGGAAATTCGAGGGAGATTAGACGGTAGGAAAGAACGGAGAGGCAAAGGGTCTTTGCTGAGGTGGGAGCTCTTTGATTCATTTTGGGTGGGAGAAGAGGCCGAGGGGCTCAGTCCTGGGCTTTGGACTAGAGGAATTTGAGAGAGGAAGGGAAAGCAGTGCTGTGGGGGTGGAGGGGAAGGCAAGGTAGAAAGAACTGGGAGTTATTTTGAGGGGGAAGTTTTTGGGCTGATGACTTGAAGGGGGTCCCAAGGATTGAGGTTAGAAAAAGTTCTGGGGCAGGAGGGAAATGAAGAGAGGAAGTCACTTGATTGACCAGGAAAGGGATTGAGGGGCTCTGAGGGAACCGAGAGACAGAAAGTCAGTTGTGCAGTTTAAAAGATGGAAGAGAGAAGCTGGGAGCATCTGTGGATGAGGAAGAATCGGTTCTGGAGGGCATATGGGGGTTTCTGTAGAGGAAAGGCATATTATGGGGCCCAGGGGTCTTCTGGAGCCACCAAAGAGGAATATGCAGGGCTGGAGAGAAGTCTGGAGCTTTAGGGGAAAAGTTTTGGGATGGGAGTTGGGGAGGTGAATGTGGGAAGGGACATGAACACAGAGGGGGCCCAGGGGGAAGATGCCCCAGGACTCATTGTTGCAGTGAGGGGGAGGAGAAGTGTCCTGGCAGGAGTAAGCACTTTGGGAGTTCAGAAGAGGCCAAGAAACTGAGTTGGAGTGGAGTGTCTTCTAAGAGTTTGAGGGTAGAAGAGGAGAGCGGCGGCGGGGCGGGGGTGGGGGTGTAAAAAATCTCCAGGGGACTCAAACTATGAGAGAGGAGTCTTCTGGAAGAGGGTGAGAGTGGTAAAGGGGAAATCAAGGAATCATTTGGACAACCTGAGAGATTGTGGGTTGGAGAGGGGGGTTTCAGAGGGTCTGAGGGACTTAGGGGAAGTGGGAAGGGGGTTCCACAGGATCTGGGACGCTTTGAGGGCTGGGAAGGGATGTCTTCTGTGGGTCTGGGGGGTGGCCCAGGAGGGGTTTGGAGGAGCTCAGAAGACTCCGAGGGTTGGAAAAGGTCTCCTGAGGGTCTTAGAGGTGGCTGGGAAAAGGGCGGGGAGCGTCATTTAGAGAAGCCCAGGAGATTAAGGGCTGGGGAGAAGGTTCTGGGTGGCCAGGAGAAGTGGAGTGGGGTTTGGAGAGGTCTAGGAGGTTCTGAACGTTGGTGGAAGGTTTTCTGAGGATCTAGGGGGTGCAGGGGAGAGGGGGGTGTGTTCAGAGGAGTCGGGAAGACTCGGGGTTGGGGGAAGAGGCGAGGAGGGTTCGAACGAGCCCGTGAGATGCAGAAGGTGGGCCTGGGGCTCCCCTGAAGGTCTGGGGGAGCCTGGAGGGGCGGGATGGGAGTAGGGGGCTCCGAGAGCGCGCTCACCCTGGCGGCCCGCGACGAGTAGGGGTCCTCGAAGAGCGCCCACACGCGGGGCTGCCAGCGACGCCACCACGTTCCGCCCGCGCCGCCCGCGCCCCCTGGCGGCCCCCCGGCGCCGCCCGCGTCCTGGAAACACAGGCGCTTGAGCTCGCCGCCCGCGCCGTCCAGGCCGCCGCCGCCAGCGCCCGCCTCGTCGTCCAGGCCGCAGTCGTGCGCGCCCGCGGCGTTGGCGGCGTTGGCAGCGCCCGCAGGGTCAGGCGCCTCGAAGGAGTCGAGCGCCTCCTCGGCGTCGCGGTGCTGGCGGTAGGTCATCCAGCAGCAGGCCTCCACGTCAGTCTCGTCGATGCCCCAGAAGCCGAGCTCCTCCTCAAACAGCGGCCCGCACACGTCGGCCGGACAGTGCAGCTTGCCCGTGCGGTAGTAGTTGAGCACGTAGGCGAAGACGCCCGGGTGCCGGTCGAAGAAGAACTCGTCGGAGCCCGGGTCGTAGTCGAAGCGCGCCGCCGCCTCGGGCTCCGTCAGGCCGGCCAGCCGCGTCCCCGGCAGGGTGCGCAGCGTCGAGCGGTACGTCTCATGGCGCACACCACCCACGTTGATCACGATCTTGCCGCTGTCGCCACCGCCGCCGCCGTGCCGCCCCATGGCCGCCGCCGGCAGCCCGGGGCATGGCTCGGCGCGCCGGCCCCCGGGCCCGCGGGGTGCCGGGGGGCCCGCCGCGGAGGCGGCGGAGCCGGGCTGCGCAGGCTGCTCCTGCGGCGGCGGCGGCGGCAGCGGCGGGGGCAGCGGCGGCGGGGACTCGGGCGGCTGCGGCTGTGGCGCCGACTGCTGCTTACTGGCCCCCTGGCGCCCGCGGAAGGACGAGACGCAGACTGAGCTCAGCATTGGAAGGTGGGCGGGGCGGGAGGGGCGGGGCCGGTGGGGCGGGGCCGGTGGGGGAGCGGTAGCCTTGATTGGGTGGGAGGAGGTGATAGGTGGAGGGGGCGGGGCCTCAGGAGGAGAGAGAGGTGATTGGGCGAGAGGAGGAGACGGGATGGAGTGGGTGGGGTCTCGGGCGAATGGGGCGGGGTTGAGGCCGAGAATTGGGTGGGGATAGAACGCTGCCTGGCTGGACGGGGTGGGGCCGTAGATGAGAAACAGCGATTGGAAAGTCCTGAGAGAAAGGGCGGAGCGAGGTGTAAAAGGAGGCAGGGCGGGTCTCTAACTTCGCCTTGCTTGGCGGCCCAGGGAGAACGAAGTTGGAGAGCTAGATGTGAGAAAGAGACCTGATAGAACTGAAAAAAAGGGGCGGCAGGGTAGAGGGAGGGGACAAGCCAAAGCTTTTTAAAAGGCCTGATTGGCCTTGGCTGGCAGAGGGAAGGGCGGAGCCACAATGGGAGTAACGGTCCTGATTGGACTGAGTTGGGGGCGGGGATCGCAGGTCCGGGCCTAAAACGCGGGCAGGCAACACCCGGTGGTGAAGGGCCGATAGAGAAGGCTGGATTGAATTCCCTAACCGGGCATGGACTGGGAGAGGCGGAGCTTATGAAGGGGCGGGGCTGAAGAAGGTAGAAACAGTCCTTATTGGACTGGGCGAGTGAGGGGGTGGGACTGAAAAGGGGGTGGGAATTGGGAGTTGAGAGTGGAGGGCCCTGAATGGGACCAAGCTGGACTGAAAGGGATAGGGAGACTGGAACAGAGAATGAGACCCGATGAGAAGAGATGAAGATGAACAAAGCCTAGAAACTGGGGGCGTCTGGCTAGCACTGAGGGAGGGGAGGGGCTAAATGAGGGGCGAGGCCGAGGCTGCAAGCTTGGCCTGGTTAGACAGGGCAGGACCGGGAGAATGAGTGTCAGGGTGAATGGGGCGGGACTGAGGAAAGTGGGTGGGTTCTACAAATAGCATAAAACGTTTTGAGTGGACTGTGGGAAGGACAGACTAAGGGAGGAATGGAGCTTTTAGGGGCTTGAAAGCAGCTAGGCTGGGTGGGGCCGGGGCAGGGCTAAGAGAGATTGGATATCAAGAATAAGTGTTCTGGTTGGAATGAGAGATGGTGGTGCTACGTGAAAGCGAAGACCGGCAGAGAATACAAAGCAACCGGGCTTGACGGAAGACAGGCGGGGTCTGGAGTCTTGGGGGTCAGAAAGCTTAGAGAGAATCCTGACTAAGGGTCAATGGGGCCTTAAGGGGCAAATCGAGATCTTCCAACTGGTGGAGAAAGGGCTCGAGGCTTAGAGAATTGCAGACTGCAGACGGGAGAATCAACAGATGGATAAGGACTGGGGGAGGAGGGGATGCTAAGGAAGCAACAAGGGGGCCCAGTCCTGCAGAGAAAAGTAGCCAAAGTCCAAGGAAGCACTGCCTAGACTGAGGCAATAAGTGGGACTAATGGTAAATGGGGCGGAGTTGTGTCAAAGCTGCTCGGGAGCGGGAAGAGACAGAGAGTTGGGGGTGTGGCTAATGAGGGGCGGGGCCAGAGCTAGGCGGACCGCAGCGAAGCGGGTCCGGTCCGGCCCCGCCCCCTCGGAAGGCTTAGCAGGCGGGCTGCAGGGCGCAGGCGCAGGGGGCTGGGGCGGGGCCAGCGGCTGCGGCTGGGGCTGCGGCGGGAGGAGGCGGCGCCTGTGGGAGCGAAGGGGGCGGGTCAGGGGCTGCGGGCGCCCTCCCGCTGCACTGTCCCAGGCCCGCCGCCTCCCTCTGCAGGTGCGGCGGCTGGTTCGTATTGCCCCCCAACCCCACCGGTGCTCCCGTTCCTGTGTCTCTCCGAGTCTCTTTTTCTCCCATCTGAGTGTTTGTCCTCCATGTTCTCTTGTCTCCATTTCTGAATCTTTGGCGCCTCTTTTCTGGGTCTCTGTCCCCTTGTTCTCTGACTCTGTCCCCCTCCTTGAGTCTTTGCCCCTCTTCTTTCTAAGTCTTAGTTCCCCTCCCTCCTCTTTGAGTCTCTCTTTTGGTCTCCGTGCCTTTCTGTTAGAGGTCTCTCTCCCTGGGTCTCTGTCCCATCCACTTGTGTCCTTCACTCATTTCCTCTGCCACCCCTTCTCTCTAGGTCCCAGCCATTTATATTTCCGGGTCTCTGTACCTCTTCCTCTGTGTTTTTGTCCCTTTCTTCTTGGTCTCTGGCACCCACCCACCCTGAATTGCACCTTCCTCCGTCTCTGTCCCCCAGCCTCCCCTGGGTCTCTGCCCTTTCTTTCACCAGGTCTGTCTCCCTCTCTCTGGGTCTCTGTTCTTTTCCCCTGGTTCTTTGACACCCCCCTGTGCGGTACCCCTCTCTGTCCCTGTTTGCCTCCCCCCCACCCCCCTCTCTCTCTCTGGGTCTCTGCTTCTCTATCCCTCCCCACCCCCCATCTGTGTCCTCCTCTCTGAGTCTCTGCCTCCCCCTCTGGGTCTCTGTTCCCCTCTCTCTCTGGGTCTCTATCCCCCCCTCATTGGATCTCGGTGCCCCTCTCTCTGGGTCTCTGCCCTTTTTCTGAGTCTCTGTCCCCTTCCCAAGTCTCTATTCTCCCCATGTCTTATTCACTGCCTTCTGGGTCTCTGTTCCCCTCTCTCTATGTCCCTTCTCTGGGTCGCTATCCCCCTCTCCTTGAGTCTCTGTCACTCTCTCTGGATCTCTGTCCCTCTCTTTCATCCTCTTCCCCCCCCCTCCCGCGCCAAGTCTCTCTGAGGCTCTAACATGTCAGTCTCCCCCCACCCATCACCCTTCTAACCCCCATCCTGGCCAGGACTCCGGCTGCGTCACTGCAGAGTTGCAGAAATGGGGCCTGTCCTGCGGACCAGGGATGTGATTTCTTTCATGCCCCACCCCCAAGACCCTGGGCTCCCCCACTACCCCCTGATCCAGTACCCAGGACCCTCAGGTGGCCTTCAAGCCTCTGATGGGATCCAGGAGGGCAGAGAAAAAGATATCGGAGCTTCCTACCCCTCCCTGCCCAGAATTCTGAATGTACCCCCAGGCAGGAGCAGTGAGTGCTGAGGTGAGGGACTGGGGCCCAGGTTGAGTGAGGCTCCTGGGCAGATTGGGAGTGGGGGTGGGGGCTGGAGCAGGGGCTGGGCAGGCACCAGGGGCTTGGGTATAAGAATAAGGGGCTAGGGTAAGGACCTAAACCCGCCATCCTCCCTTACACCTCTCCTCCCCACTAGTCTCCATTCCACTTTTCTCTTCTGCTTTTGACAGCAGCCAGGCACGGGTTCAAGTTACCAAATCAGCGTTTTCACGCAGGTCAGAAGGTGTGGGAGAAGGTGGGGGCATGGAGCGGGCGTGCGGGCTGGAAGGGGGAGAATAAGGGAGGAGACAGGGAATTAGGGGCCTTGTCAGGGGAGGGCCGAGTGATAAAGAGGATGGTCCAGACCCCATCAGGCCCCAGGGAATTTGGATTCCGCCACATCCTCATGGCCCTACTCGGATCCCACCAGGGTATAAGGGGGATCTGGGAGCCTGGACTCTCCACCCATCTATTAGAGAGGAGGGGGCTTCTGGATGCCTGGTGGGGGTTCGGTTCACGGACACCCAGCCCTGCCAGCCCTGGGGAAGTGGACTGGATTTTCAGCGATGAACACCAGGAGGGGAGAGGCCAATTTCTGTCGCTTTCTCCAGAACCTTCCTCCACCCCACTTCCCAGTCTATCTTTTCCCAGGCCCTCATGGCACAAAATTCCCAAGAGCTCCAAACTCCCACCTCCATTATCCTCGGCGCCCCCTCCCAACGCTTCCTCCTCCATCCCCCAAGGCGCCGGAATTGGGGAAGGGTCTTCCCTTCCCTGACTTCTAGGACCCCTTCCTTGTTCCTCCGCCCCCATTCCCCTTAGTTCCAAATCCAGGAAAGGGAGCCTACCGGACACTAAAAATTAAAAACATGGGGGACTCCCTGCCTACGATCCTTGGTTCCCGAGACCCTCCAAGTACCTTGACCCCCAAAGCTAGGGATTGGGGGGAATGTCTCCGCTGTAATCTTTGAGTCCCCGTCTCCCGAGTCCCCTGACTCCAAAACTGGGATTTGGGCTGTCTCACCGCCCCCAGTCCCTGAGCCTTCGCCCCCTCCCCCGTACTCACCCCAGGTCGTGGCGGGGCGGGGATGGGGGATCCGGGGCTGGCGATAGGGGGAGGGGTGACCCAGCCCCGGTAGCTCTGGGCAGCGAGAAGCTGCGGGGCGGGTAGTGGGGGGGGGTGACATCACCGCCGGAGGAGGGGCAGCAAGGCTCCCCCCATCCCGGGGGCTTCAAGCCCCGCCTTGATGGCGGACCCAGGAGTCCTGGAGTCCCAAGGGGAGAGAGAAGAAACAAGGAAATGAAGTCCATGGAAATGGTATCCGCTACCCTTAGAATAAGAGTTGAGAAACCCTTTACCGATTTCAGCCACCCCCCGATGCCACCTGTCGCTGCCGTCGCGACCTGTCGCTTCCCACGAATGTTGTGGCGGCGCCCGCCCCCGACAAGACATGCATACGGCTTGAACCACAATTTCCATGATGCTCAGCGGCGCCGGGCGCCTTTGACAGACAGGCAACGTAGCCAAAGGGCTTCATGGGATTCGTAGTACAAGATCCCCGCACCAATGTGAACCTTGGAGAAAAGGGGTGATACCCTTCCTTCCCTTTCTCTTATTCAACTCTGGAGCTCCCTACAATAATTTTTCTCTCCAAAAACCTTGTCCTTAAAAACAGAAAAAAAGCAACCAATGTACGTGCCATGGAAATAGAGGATTTTTACTGGGTAGCGGGCGTTCTGCTACCGCCCTTGCACGCAGGCACCTAACCAGGGCGTCACCCGGAGAACTGCGCCGGCGCGGGCCCGCCCCCTCGCCGCCCCGCCCCGCGAGGACGGGCGCGCGCCAGCCCTACTCGGGCGCCGCCTTTCTTCTCCCCGCGGTCGAAGACGGCCACGTGGCTCCCCAGGAAGACGTCGCCCAGGATCCAGAGGGGCCCCACGGGCGGATCCACGTCCAGAGCCTGGAAGCCAGACAGGCAGAGGCGGACACCAAACCGAGCAATCTGCAAGTGGACAAGGTGGGGCCGCTGAGTGTGACGCACACCGGGCCCTGCCTTGTCCCCAGAAGCCAAAGTTTCGCCCTGTCAACTACCCCGGGGACAAGACGTCTGTGTCTGTGGCTTTCAACCGGTCCTAGTACTGTCTCAGTCCCGGCACTACCCTCTCAAACCCAATCATATTAACATTCCTCTGACGTCACTGTGATGTTGACCTACCTGAACGACGTAGTCTTGGGCCGTGAGGTTAAACCAGACCCCCCCAAGGAGGAGGGAGACTGGGGGGAGCGTTGGGATTTTCAAGCAGTCGATGAGGTACTGGAAAAGAGGAACAAGTAAAAGTGAGGGATTCCTGCTCTTCAGAAATACCTGCTGTGGCTCCCCAGTGCCCTAGGGTAAGTCCATGCCGGGCAGCTGAGAATTCAGGGCCTTGGGTGGTCCAGCCCTGCTGCCTTATCTCGCCTTACCAGCCCTTCTCTCATCCCTTTATAATTTTTGCCGCTTCCTCCATACTCCATTTGGCCAAACCCTCTTTTATTCTCATCTAAATGTAGACCCAAAATATTGGGCCCACAAGTATATTTCATTTATCATACACAGTATCTAGTTTTTTAAAAAAAGAAAACAAGTTACCAACTACGCCATGGTGGTACAGGCTGTGTACTGTGGAGTCTGTCCTGTGTTCAAATTTTGGTTCTCCCTCTTAAACCTTCTGTGCAACCTTATGCAAGTTACTTAACTTCTCTGTGCCTCAGTTCCTATTTTGAAAATGCAGGTGATAACAGTAATCACCTTATAAGGATTCTGTGAGAAGTAAATGAGTTATCTTGGAGTAATGCCTGATACACAGTAAGCGCTATTATTTTTATTTACAAATTAGAAGCTTTCAAATAATGTTTTGGGTTTCTCTAACAAACCAGATCTAACTTCTTCCACATGGCAATATTTGGCTGGAACTGAGTAGCTGAGAGTGGCCTCATTAGATAGATGGGGCGTAGACTCCCAATTTCACTCAGTCCCCACCACTCCAAAGTACCTAACAATACAAAATTAGGCTATGATTAACAACTACCAAGAAATTTATCTCCTTTACAGCCAATAGTAATTACCTTGTTGGAAAGACAAGAAATGGTGGAAACTATGATGAATTAGAGTCCATAACTCCCTTGAAGGGAGAGATGATATAAGCAGCGCAGACATGCATGGAGGCATTGTTCTAAGCATCTGACATGGATTAATTGATTCAATCCTCACAATATACGTAAGAAGTGAATATTATTTAAAAAAAAAAAAACCTGTTGCCTTTGAGTTGATTCTGACTTATAGCGACCCTATAGGACAGAGTAGAACTGCCCAATAGGGTTTCAGAGGAGTGGCTGGTGGATTTGAACTGGTGACCTTTGGGTTAGCTTCCATAGCTCACTGTAGCTCTTAACCACTGTACCATCAGGACTCCCAGTCAATATTAATGCCCCATTTTAGAGATGAGGACACAGGTACAGGAAGATTAGGTGATATGCTCAAGACCACATAGCTAGTAAATGGCAAAGCTTGGATTCCAATCCATGCAACCCACACCCATAACCACTATTATCTACCTGATTCCCTTCACTCATTACAAGCCTAGACCCTAGGCATTTTGTAGGGCCTCCTGATCTCAGGAAGCCCCACGGAGCACAGTCATGTTTTTGTTGTTAGCTGCCGTCGAGTTGGCCCCTAACTCATGGTGACCCTGTGTGCAACAGAATGAAATGCTGCCTGCTCCTGCAACATCCCCATGATCCACTGCAGATCGGACCACCGTGATCCACAGGGTTTTCACTGGCTGATTTTCAGAAGTAGATTGCCAGACCTTTCTTCCTAGTCTATCTTTAGTCTGGAAGCTCCACTGAAACCTGTTCAGCATCATAGCAACACACAAACCTCCCCTAAAAGACGGGTGGTGCTGCACGTGAGGCGCATGGGATAGGAATCAAACCCTGGATTCCTGTGTGGAAGATAAGAATTCTACCACTGAACCACTGGAAATTGGCACCTGGAAAGGCCTCGCCCCTCCCGAGGCACTGTAGGGCCAGCTTTATCTTACATCCTTTATTTTACATCTTGACCCCCTCCATGTTTCTTGAAACATTCTTTTCATGGAGGGAACCTCTAGGCTCTCCCCCTGCGTCCCTGGCTGTTCCTGCCTTGTCTCTTCTTCCGCTCCATGTAGATATTCACGAGGGCTTGCTTCTGGGGCCTTTTCTCTCTCCCTGGGAGGGCTCCCCCACCTCCATGGCTGTCATTACTGCCTAAGGGCCAACCAACCAACCAGTTGCCATCAAGTCAACTCTAACTCATGGCGACCCCATGTGTGTCAGAGTAGAACTGTGCTCCGTGGGGTTTTTAATGGCCAATTTTTCAGAAGCATGGTCGCCAGGCCTTTCTTCCGTGGTGCCTCTGGGTGGACATGAACCTCCTGCCTTTCAGTTAGCAGCTGAGTACGTTAACCTTTTGTACCACCCAGGGACTCGGTCTACGGGTTGGGGGCCCCTAAATATGGCTCCTGAGCTTCTTCCACACCTCCCCCATACACACCCAAGGCCCCCAAGCCTCCAGTCACATCTCATCATGAATAAACCCTCTTCATCCCCCCTCCCCCTGCATCCACCCAACAGGCTCCTCCTCTTGTTCCTCCATCCATTGAGTCAGGGCAGACACTTGGGAGGTGTCACTCGCAGGTCCCATCCCTTCAGATCTAGGATACCTCCTAACCACCTGCTTCCCACCCTAGGGCTCTACCATTCTGCCTATATCCCCCCGTCAGTAGTGGAATTTTACTGGGTAGTGGGGCCTTCCATCAAACCCCCACCAGCCTGCCTAAGCCATACCCGCTAGAGACGAAGTCCTCACCTGCCCGGTCATTAGGGGGATGCCTCCAATGGCTGAGTTTAATGCCTGGATCTCCTCAGTAGGTCCTGTGATGAGGGTCGTGCCAGTGTCCAGGATGGCAGCACAGCCCTGGGCACAGAGATTCAGTCCTGTGCCCACTTTCACACTGTGAGGGGGAAAGGGCAGTCACTGGAGCCCCCTCCTCCCTCAGACCCAGGAGTTCAGGCCCCTACCCCACTCCTCCCTCAGGCCCAGGAGTCCCAGCCTTTAGCTCCCTCCTCCCTCAGACCCAGGAGTCCTGGTCCCTCACCGCTCCATGTGGATCTGCCAGTAGGCCGGGATAGTGACTGGCATGAAGGTGAGGGGTGGGAAATAGTGGGCCGGGTCTGAGCCCCCCAGGACCAGCTCCCCTCCATCAGCCGCTTCGGGGTCCCTGCAGAGGCAGAGCTCTGTCAGCACAACCAGCGTTTCCCCTTCCAGCCCCAGAAGCCACCAGGGCTGGAGGCTACTGAGGGTGGTTTCCAGGATCCAGGAGGGGTAGTGGGATGCAGGCAGGGCCTACTTGTTGGGATTGGAAGCAAGGAGAGCAAAAAGTGAAGGGAATGGGGATTTTCTTGGTGGAGGATGGACTTTAGGGTATTGGGGGCTTTCTGAAGTGGGGATGGTACAGAACTTTTTTGGGGAAATTTCCTGAGCTGAATGTCATGGCAACCAAGTGGGTCATGGGACTTCTGAATTGGCTTCGTGAGGGGGTGAGGCTTTCTGAACTACATGTCTTGGTATCTTGAGAGGGGTGAGACTTCCTGCATTACCTGTGAGTGGTGGGAAGAGGGGGTGGAGACTTCCTGGAAGGTGTAGGATAGACTTTTAAAAAGGAGAGCAGGATCTACTAAGGGGACTTCCTGAGTGGGAGGCCAGGGTAACTGAGTAGGTGTAGGATTTTCTGACAGTGACTTTTGAACACAAAGTTGAACTTCCTAAGAGGTGGGTGGGACTTCCTGGATTAAAATTGGCTACTCCTGACTTCTAGTGGGTGTTCTCAAATGGAATTTTTTTTTTTTTTAATGGTGACGAGAAGGTTCCTAAATTGTATTTGATTGAGTAGGAATTTCCTGGATTTGGGTTTGAAACATGAAGCATTTTGAGCTGGTAGTGAGTTTCTTGAGTTTGCCTTAAAGTATCTCTTAGTGGTTGGGACTTCTGAGTGGGGGTCAGGTGTCTCTTACATTGAGCTAGTGACTTCCTGAATGGAGGATAGGACTTCCTGTGCTGAGTGGATGATTTCCTGAATGGAGAGTGGGAAGGACTTCCTATACTTGGTCAGTGACTTCCTGGGTGGAAGATGGGACTTCCTATATGTCAGTGCCTTCCTGAATGGAGAGTGGGACCTCCTGCATTAGTCAGTGACTTCCTGGGTGAGGGGATGGGACTTCCTGTACTGGGTCAGTGCTTTCCTGAATGGAGATTGGGACTTTCCATGTTGGGTCATTGACTTCCTAATGGAGGGCGGCACTTTATTGGATAAAGGACTTTCAGAAAGAGGGTAGAAATTTCTTTTTGGGGGTAGGACTCATAGGAAGGTAGACCCCTCCCCCATTACCTGTTGAGGTAGAAGGAGAAGACAGGCTTGTCCACTAGTCCCTTGTCCACAAGTATATCCAGTGGGGGCCGAACTCCATCCACGGCCAAAATGGGAAAACCAAGGCCCAGTATCCCATCGAAGTGGGCAAAAGTGAAGACCAGGCTGGGCTCCCACAGGGCCTCCCCAAAAACCACTGATGTGCCCTTGATTCCTCCAATCTAGGGGTAGATTCAGATAGGGCCAGTTACTTTTGGGGTGACATTACCCACATATCCCAAGATCCCACAAACCAAGGCCTGAATCCCATATCTGAGGGCATCTGGAGAAAAGTCCCAATTGCCTGAGAAGCTTTGCCTCCCTACTTGGGAAATCCCATCCTTACACTCAGGAACCTCCACCCCTTTACCCACCAAGCCCTGCTTCTCCCCTTGAGAAGTCTCACCCCTTCACAGGAGGCCCCACCTCTCCACTTGAGAAGTCCAGTCCCTTCACCCAGGAAGCCCCGTCTCTCTGAGAAGCCCTGCCCCTTCACCGATAGGCTCCACCTCCTCAAACCCCCTCCTAAACACATGATGGTAGACATTGGGGCTTTCCCAGGCTCAAGCCTTCCTGGGATTGAGGGTCACGTACAGTCAGCTTGTCCTCACTCAGGATGCCACTAAGCTTCCCAGTTCCATACTGAATAGCAAACTCGGTCCCGTTGGGCTGGAAGGAGCTGGAAGCATTGGGGTTGAAGCGGTGGTGGAACCCTAGGTCAGAAGGTCAGGAAGGTGTCGCTGGGTGAGGAGAATCTCCCCAATACCCTGTGAGGGTATCTCAGAGGAGATGGTGACTCAAAAACCTTTGGGAAGCTGAGGCCCATTCCCTACTTCCTCCCTCCACCCCAGTCCTGTCATATCCTCCCCCATGAAAGCTCACAGCAGGGTAGACTTAAGAAGTGGCATCTTTTGGACGGGACCCAGAAGTTGGAGGAGCCAGTGTCGAAGACGACAGAGAAGTTTTGTGGGGGCGTTCCCAGCCCAATTTCCCCGAAATACTGGACCTGATGGCAATAGAGGAGAGACGGTGAGTGAAGATGTTGGCTTGAGGGCACCAGGGTGTGGGGGCTATGTGGGGCTGTGACTCACATTCATGTAGTTAGAAAGAGACACAACAGTGGACTTGTTCCCAGGAGAGGAGGCCCCCAGACTTGCGTGTTCTGCTGGCTTCCTCCATCCCCTCGGTAGGTTCAGGGTCCTGGGATCAGGGTGGACTCGGTGAAGAGGGATCCTGTGGGAGAAGACGATAATGAGAGTTAGGGAGCGAAACTTTCCCAGATGGTATATAATGACAAATCAAACTTCTCCAAGGCTCTACAATATCAGTCATGATTAGAATCCCTACAGTAACAACCTTCCAGAAAACTCTAGACTCCACAAGATCAAACCGCTCCAAACAGATCATCTCCAAAACCTTATAATAGTTTGTTGTTGTTAGGTGCCATGGAGTTGATTCTAACTCACAGTGACCCCATGTACAATAGACCGAAACACTGCTAGATCCTGCGCCATCCTCACAATCGTTGCTATGTTTGAGCCCATTGTTGTCAGTCTATCTCGTTGAGGGTCTTCGTCTTTTTCTCTGACCCTCTTCCTTACCAAGCATGATATCCTTCTCCAGGAACTAGTCCCTCCTGATAACATGTCCAAAGGACGTGAGACAAAGTCTCGCCATCATCGCTTCTAAGGAACATTCTGGCTGTACTTACTCCAAGACAGATTTGTTCATTCTTCTGGCAGTCCATGGTATATTCAGTATTCTTCACCAACACCATAATTCAAAGACATTAATTCTTTGGTCTTCCTTATTCATTGTCCAGTTTTCGCATGCATATGAGGTAATTGAAAACACTATGGCTTGGGTCACACACACCTTAGTCCTCAAAGTGACATCTTTGCTTTTTAACACTTTAAAGAGGTCTTTTGCAGCAGATTTATCCAATGCAATACATTCCAGAAATGAAACCTGTTGCCATTGAGTCAATTCGAACTCATAGCGACCCGATCTACTACAGAGTAGAATTGCTCCATAGGGTTTTCTTGGCTGTAATCTTTATGGAAGCAGAATGCCAGGCCTTTTCTTCCTTGGCACCTCTGGGTGGGTTTGAACTGTCAATCTTTAGAGTAGTAGTAGAGCATAAACTGTGCCACCCAGGGACCTCAATAGACATTCTGAAGACTTTAAAATTATAAAAATTCTGGGATGATGAAACTTTGCATGCTTTAATTTTTGATGTTGAGACAACTGCCCCCACTGTTGGGGGAAAAAATTTAAAACACCTATTATGGATTGAACTGTATCTCCCAAAAATGTGCGTCAGCTTGGCTAGGCCATGATTCCCAGTATTGTGTGGTTGTCCACCATTTTGTGATCTGATGTGATTATCCTATGTGTTATAAATCCTGACCTCTATGATGTTAATGAGGTAGGATTGGAGGTAGTTATGTTAATGAGACAGGACTCAATCTACAGGATTAGATTGTATCTTGAGTCAATCTCTTTGTGATATAAAAGAGAGAAGCGAGCAGAGAGGAGAGGGACCTCCTACCACCAAGAAAGAAGAGCCGGGAGCAAGTGTGTCCTTTAGACCTGTGGTCCCTGCGCTGAGAAACTCCTAGACCAGGGGAAGATTGATGACAAGGAACTTCCCCCAAAGCTGACAGAGGTAGAAAGCCTTACCCTGGAACTGCACCCTGAATTTGGACTTCTAGCCTCCTAAACTGTGAATTAATTTCTGTTAAAGCCATCCACTTGTGGTACTTCTGTAATAGCAGCACTAGATAAGTAAGACAGAATTTGGTACCAGGAGTGGGATGTTGCTCTAACAGATACCTAAAATGTGGAAGCAGTTTTGAAACTGTGAATGGGAAGATGCTGAAAGAGTTTTAAGGTGCCTTAATAGTAAAAGTCTAGATTGCCTTGATGAGACTATTGGTGGAATTATGGACATCAAAGGCAATTCTGCTGAGGGCTCAGAAGGAAGTGAGGAGAGCTGTAACACCAGGGACAGGGCAGATGGTGAGCAGCAGCAGCAGAACTAGGAGACCGGCATGAGATAGCACGGGAGCCAACCCACAGAGTGAGAGAGCTCAGTGCCTTTGTGCAGGAGGCTTCCTGGCAGAGTGGGGTGCCTCTGGGCATTTATTGGTGGAGGTAGGTTTGCTGACCCATGGAGCAAGAGAGCTGAGTGCCTTCCAGCCAAGGTTTACTGGCAGAGTGTGGTGCCTCCAGGCACTTATCAGTAGAGGTAAAGATCTTTGGAACACCTGCCCAAGCAGGGCAGACACTGTGCTGGCCCAAGGGCCCAAGAGGACGAGAGGCCAAGGAACTAGGAAGCAGAAGCTTAAGAGACAAGGAACACAGGAAGCAGAGCTGCCTCAGTCTCAAAGGGTAGGGCCAGGACCTCTGGGGTCTCAAAGGGTGGAGCCATGGCCTCTGAGGTTTCAAAAAGTCAGATCTTCACCAGCTCAGTTCCAGAGTGTGGGGCTGCCTTTCACGAGTGCCAGTGGGATGGGGCCAGATCCGCTGCCCAAAGCTGAGGGGGAGGGGCTGCCATGCCCTAGGGACAGAAGAACGGGGCCTGCGGGGAGCTGAGTGGATGGAGTCACCACTCAGATTGACTAGGAGAATGGGGCCATCCAAATGCAAGGGATCAGACTTACAGCAGCACTAGATAACTAAGACAGCACCCAAACCCCAATTTCATTCTTTACACTAAAATAATTTCCAAATAGATTGGAGACTTACTGTGAAATATACAATTATAAGGGCGCTAGAAGGTAGTAAAAATTCTGGGAAGAGGCGGGCTTTTCTACCCATGATACCAAGATCAGAAATCATAGATGAAAATATTAATGAATATGACTCTAAAATTTTAAACCTATATATCCACCCCCATGCAAACACACACACACAAAAGAAAATTGTAAATAAAGTTAATGGAAAAATCTGGGGAAAGTATTTACAAGTAGTATGTCAAAGAGTTAATATTCTTAATATGCAAAGAGCTTCTACAAATAAATAAGAATAAGGTAACCCAGGTTTAAGAGAGAATTCTTCATGGGTCTCTAGCGTTTCTACATGTCTTGTGAGTAAGGGTGCTGACTGCCTTGTCTAGACTGTATTTTCAAGGATGTTTGTTTAGTGAACAGCCCTGGAGATGATGATAGCGTCTCCCTCTAGAGCAAAAGGCAGGCAGGCTTATTATCCATTATAAAATATTCAGTATTCCTAAGCTCAGGATTCCTCTCCTGTAACACACTCCAATGACTATGCCGATGCACATGCTTCTGGCCCTTTTCATATTACCCTGTGGAAACTGTGATGCAGAAAACTGCCATAAATGCTGACACTCTGGCTACTACTATTGCTGTGACTAATGAACTGCCATGGATCCCTGGTGGTGCAACAGTTAAGCACTCAACTGCTAACTGAAAGGTTGGCAGTTCAAACCCACCCAGTGGCTCCATGGAAGAAAGACCTGGTGATCAGCTCCCATAAAGATTATAGCCTAGAAAACCCTATGTGGCAGTTCTCCTTTGTCAAATGGGGATGCTATGATTCAAAATAGACTCTACAGCACCTAACAGTAGCAACAACAATAAACTGCCCTTTATCTCTGATCTAAGAGTCTTGTGTCTTCCCCAAGCAACCACATAGCTAAATCCACAGTTCTTCACACCCAGTAGGAAAATGGATGAAGGATATAAACAGGTAATTTGCAAAAGAAGTACAAACAGCTTCTCAACACCCAGGAAGATGTTCAAACCCCAACAGTCATCAAAGAAATACAAATGACAAGAATGAGAGGTCTTTTTTCACCCTGCAGATTAGCAAAGAACTAGGAATACCATCTGCTGGCTAGGGGGTGTAGAATGATACAGACTTTCCAGAGGATGATTTGGCAATATGTACCAAAGGCATGAAAATTGTACCTATCTTTTAACTTAGCAATTTAAGTCCTGGGCATTTCACCCACAGGTGATCATTAGACAAGTGCATAAATGAGGATGTGTCTGATTAGGAAACCTGGAGACCCCCCACATGTGCAACAGTGGGGGATATTTGGCTCTGTTATGGAACATGCATAGAACCAAATCCCATTCAGCCACTAAAAAGGGTGAAGTAGATCTCTGTGTTAGTGGTTTTCAAACTTTAGCACAAAGCAGAATTATCTAGAACAGGGATGATGGGCCAAGTTTTCTGTAAAGGCTTTGGGAGCCATAAGGTCTCTGTTGCAACCACTCAACTCTGTCATTATAGCTCCAAAGCAGCCATAGACAGTATGCAAATGAATGAGCATGGCTATGTTCCATTAAACTGTTTGCAAAAACAGGTGGCAGAAATACCTAGAATAGGCAAATATATAGAGACCAAAGTTCATTAGTGGTTACCAGGAGCAGGAGGGAGGGGCAGGGGGAGTCATTGCTTAGGGGGCACTGAACTTCTGTTAGGGTTGGTGGGGGTATTTGAAAATGGATAGGGGTGATGGTTGCACACTATAATAAACATAATTAATGCCATTGATTTATACATGTAAAAAATGTTGAAATGGCAAATGTGTTATTATGTATATAACCAAACCCAAACCAATTGCTGTTGAGTCAGTTCCTACTCATGGCAATCCTGTTTGACAGAGTACAACTGTCCTGTGGGGTTTTCTTGCCTGTAATTTTTACGGAGACAGAGACCTGGTGGTGCAACAATTAAGCTCTTGGCTGCTAACTGAAAGGTTGGCGGTTCGAGCCCACCCAGTGGCTCCAAGGCAGAAAGACCTGGTGATTGGCTCTTGTAAAGATTACAGCCTAGAAAACCCTATGAGGCAGTTCTGCTGGTTACATGGGGTCTCCATGAGTCAAAATCGACTCGACCACACCTAACAACAACAGCAGTTTTATGGAAGCAGATTGCCAGAACTTTCTTCCACAGCACTGCTGGGTAGGTTTCAGCAGGTTGAGCACAAACCATTAGTGCCATCCAGGGACTACATATACACGTACCATAAAACACACACACACACAAAGTGGCAGGCTGGATTTGGCCCTCGAGCTGTAGTTTGCCAACCCCTGATTTAAAGGACTTGTTAAAATTCGTATTTCTTGAGTTTCTGATTAAGTAGGCCTGGATGGGAGTCCCTGGGTGGTGCAAACAGCACTCAGCTGCTGACCGAATGCTTGGAGGCTCAAGTCCACCCAGAGGTGCCTTGAAAGAAAGGCCTGTTGATCTGCTTCCAAAAATCAGTCACTGAACATCCTACGGAGTTCTACTCTGACACCCATGAGGTCTCCATGAGTCAGAATCAACTTGGTGGCAAATGGTAAAGCTAAGTCCTGGGTGGGGCCTGAGAATTTGCATTTCTAATGAGATTCCAGGTCACGATGATGCTCTGGTCCCAGGACAACACTTTGACAATCTCTGGTCTTTCCATTGGTGTGGAAGCTGCCCACGATATCTTAGGTTCAAAAAGCAGGTTAACAACATGCCTATGTGGTAGTATTTTTGTACCTGCCTGTAATCACTTCGCTATGAGTCAGAATGGGAATCGATTCCACAGCAAAGGGTTTACGGGTAGGCACTTTTTGGAGCCCTGCCCCCTCACTCACACTTCTGCCCTGCTTCTGCACCCCCACTCAGTCTGGAGAGGTGCAAGAATGTGAAGTGGGGAAAGTGCTTCCTGGAAGAGTATCCCCTCCCCCATCAAGAGTTCCAGGGGTGGGAAGAAGAGTGGGGAGGAAGAGACTGGGGTGGGGACGGTGCCAGAGGCAAGCAGGGGCAAGTCCTTGGGGCCTCCACAACTGGGTTTCTTGAAACCTAGACAGTTCGGAGGATGTGAATCTGGGGACGGGGGAGATGTCTCATCGGATTGTTACAGATTTGGGTCTCCAAGGTACCAAGGGTCACATGTCTGGAGACCCCCTCCCCCACTGCCATTGAGTATACTCCAACTCATGGCAACCACATGAGTGTCAGCAGAACTGAGTTCCATAGGGTTCTCAATGGCTGATTTTTTGGAAGTACATCACCAGTCCTTTCTTGCAAGGTGCCTCTGGGTGGACTGGAACTGCCCACCTTTCGGTTAGAAGCTGAGTGCTAACTCTGCACCACCCAGGGACTCCCATCCAGTCCTACTTAATCAGAAACTCAAAAATCTGAATCTTAACAAGCCTTCTAGGTTAAAAATAATCAAACCCATCGCTGTGGAGTTGACTTCGACTCATGGGTACCCTGTGTTTACAGAGTAGAACTGAGCTCCGTAGGATTTTCTTGGCTGTGATCTTTACGGAAGTCGATCACCAGGCCTTCCTTCCACAGTTCAGCGGGGTGAGTTCTAACCACAAACCAACCCCCCCCCCCGATCATCAGAGCTCAGGGTGGGAACCCCAGGGGACTCCCAAAACCATGTCCTGAGAGACCAGGGAGGGGTCCTGGGTCAAGGGTCTCAAGGTTGGACTTTTAGGGTGGGGCTTTGGAAGCTTATCAGGGCGGGACCCTCGGGATGCGAACCCCTTTTGGTGGTTGCGGATCTGGGAACCCAGTAATGAGGAGTTATGGGTCCTGGGGTCCCAGGTTTGGAGGTCATAAAACTGGGAGCCCCCAGATTTGAAGGGCAAGAGGTGGAGAGTCCTAGATTAGGGGGGCGCAGGTGGAGTCCCCAGTACCGGATCAGCGTGGCTATGGCGGGATCCACGAGCAACAGCGGCAGCAGCGGCAGCAGCAGCGGTGACGGAGACATCTCTGGGTTGCCAGGAATGGACCCAGGCGTCTTGGGGCTGCGTTTCCTTCCGCCTAGACTCCGCCCTGTTCACCTCCGGGCTTGGAGATGACCAAGAGGAGTAGCCTCTCGGCAGGTTACGCAGAGGGAGGAGAATGCGATCTGGGGAGGGATGCCTGGAGTATTTTTGTAGGGTCCCCACAAGTATTAGTCTGTGTCTCAGGCGCCCCTCACTCTCAACTTTGGTGGGGTTTTTCAGCTGGGCGTCCCCTCACCTTCCCCCACTTGCCACCCTTTACTTCTACTTTTACTTCTAACTTTCACTTCACTTTTCTGAAATTCATTAACCACAAGTGTTTCTCTGGGCAAGTGCGAGGGATGGGCAGGGTGTTTGTAAAGGGTCGTGAATTTGGGGGAAAGGGAGACAGGGTCAGACTAAACGCCACCCCCTCTACTCTAGTATTAAGTAGACTGTCCGAGGGTCGGGAGCTGCGATTCTTACATCGTTTTGTTTGGAAAATACTGAAAAACACAAAAAATGGTAAAAAGAAAAAAATCACCCATGGTCACCCACGGCATTGAAAAACTATAAACAAATAATTTGCAGTGTCTTTTTCTCTCTCTCTGCCTGCTTCTCTTTTCCCTGAGTAAGCTTCTCAAATTTTAACCAGCGTCTGAAAGATTAAATAGGAAGCTTAGGAGGCAGTGAGTTTATGTTAATGGAGGAAGAACAACTCAGAAAAGGCAGGTGAGAATGGTTGCACAACTGAAAGAATGTAATCAATGCCACTGAATTGTACATGGAGAAACGATGTATGTTTGGCTGTGTCTATTCTCAACAACAAAATAAAATAAATTATAAGTGTTTTTTTTTGTTGTTGTTGTTGTTTTTAAGGAGCATCAGAAAAGCTATTGAAGATGCAGATTTCTGGGCCCCAGCCTCACAGATTCTGATTCCGGAGGCCTGAGAGAGTGCCCAGGAATCTGCATTTTTAAACCACGGGCTCATGGTATCACAAACATTTGTGAGAAACTCGATTAGAGCTTCTTTGGTTTTCTAGCTTAGATTTACAGATCAACTTCAGCATGCACATCCATTTTTTGTAAAGTAAAGAAAAGCAACTTACTCATATGCAACTTTTTTTTTCCCCCACTTAACTACATACCTTGGACTCTTTTTATATTTAGGTATAACTTGCGTAAGGAGCCCGCATGGCACAGTCTTTAAGCGCTCTGCTGCTAACTGAAAGGTTCAAACCCACCCAGTTGCTCCAAAGAAGAAAGACCTGGCCATCTGCTCCCCTAAAGATTATAGTCTAGGAAACCCAATGGGGCAGTTCTGCTCTGTGGCATGGGGTCACTATGAGTCGAAAATCAGCTTAACAGCACCTAACAACACAAGCTGCGTACGGTAGTAGGTCCCTGGGTGGCACAAATGGCTTGCGCTGCACTGACTACTAACCAAAAGGTTGGCCGTTTGAACCCACCCAGTGGCAGCATGGAAGAAAGGCCTGGCCATCCATAAAGAATACAGCCAAGAAAACCCTATGTAGCAGTTCTACTCTGTAACACGTGCGGTCGTGATGAGTTGGAATCGACGACAGCAGGTTTTGTTTGTTTGCCTAGAGTAAAATGCACAGGTCTTAAGTGGACAGCATTATGCCTTTGGAGCCCTGGTGGTGCAGTGGTTAAGAGCTTGACAAAAAGGTCCACAGTTCAAACCCACCAGCTGCTCCTTGGAAACCCTAGGCAGTAGTTCCACTCTGTTCTGTAGGGTCGCTGTGAGTCAGAACGGACTCAACAGCACCAAACAAAAACAACAGCAACAATCATGACTTTATTTTTTTCCCCCAGCATTTTACTGTAAACGTTTTCAGGTATAAAGAAAAGTTTAAAAAATTAGTAGTGAACCCCATGTACTCACAACCTTCTGTTGCTACTGTGTGCTGTTGAGTCAGTTCCGACTCTTGAGTGATCAGATGCTAAAATCACCCAGCGGCTCCACAGGAGAAAGACCTGGGGATCTGCTTCTGTAAAGGTTAGCCCTACACCAAACTAAACCCATTGCCATCGAGTCTATTCCAGCTTATAGCAACCCTATAGGATAGAGTAGAACTGCCCCATAGCATTTGCAAGGCTGTAATCTTTATGGAAGTAGACTGCCACATCTTTTTCCTGCTGGTGGGTTCAAACTGCTGACCTTTCAGTTACCATCCAAGTGCTTTAACTACTGCACCACCAGGTTCCTTTCCACATGGTTAGGATTCCAACACATATTCTGGGGGGACAAAATTCAGACCATAACAACAGAGTGGAGTGGAGGGGGAGGGGGCAAGTTCAGGACCACCCACTCCAGAGACAACCCCAGGCACTCCCGTCCATTCTTCTTCCCTTTTCTTGCTCCCTGAGCCCCTCTGCTTCTGAGCAGAACCTATATGTCCATCAGCCTGGGGCTAGATGAATGAAGTGTGATGTGTGGTCAATGGAATACCACTCGTCAATGAAAAGAAGTGATCTGTGCCACAGCATGGGTGAACCTGGACACCATCATGCTGAGCAAAATTGGTCAGTCACAAAAGAACAAACACCGCATGATCTCACTTATACTAAATAAGCAAATATATAGAAACCAAAGATTATTAGTGGTTACCAGGGGTGGGAAGGAGGCCTGGTGGCGCAGTGGCTAAGCGCTCAGCTGCTAACAGAAAGGTCGGCAGTTTGAACCCACCAGCTACTCAGTAGGAGAAAGATGTGGCAGTCTGCTTCCATAAAGATTGCAGCCTTGGAAGCCCTATGGGGCACTTCTACTTTGTCCTATAGTGTCGCTAGGAGTCGGAATTGACTTGAGGGCAATGGGTTTGGTTTTTTTAGGGAGGTTCCAGGGGTGGGTCATTAAGAGTTAGAATTGACTCCAAGGCAATGAGTTAACGGGTTACCAGGAGTGGGAGGACGGGGAGAAATGGGGAAGTTTTGCTTAGGGGTCATTGAGGTTACGGTAATGGTGGTGGAATGAGTTGGAAAAGGGTAGCACAAATGGTTACACCACTTGAAGAATGTAATCAATGACACTGAATTGTATTTGTAGAAATTGTTAAACTGGTGTATGTTTTGCTGTGTACATTTTCAACAAGAAGAAAAAGAAAAAAGAAATGATCTACTGATCCACACAATAGCATGAATGACTCTCACAGACATACTGATGGATGATTCCATCTATATTAAGTTCACACACAGCCAAAACTAATCTATAGTTATAGAAGTCACAACAGTGGTAACCTTCTGGAGAGAGTATAGACCAGGACAGGAGGGGACACAATGGAGCCTTCAAGGGTGCTGGAAATATTCTATACCTTATCTGAGTGGAGGTGACATGGGTGTATACATAAGTAAAAGTTCATCAAGCTGGACATTTAAGGTTTGCATTTTACTTTAAGTTTTACCTCATACCAAAAAAAAAAAAAAAAACGCACACCTGTTGCTATTAAGTCAGTTCCAATGCATGGCAATCCCATGTGTAACAGAGTAGAACTGAGCTCCGTAGGGTTTTCTTGACTGTAATCTTTACAAAAGCAGATTTCCAGGCCTTTATTTCGAGGTGCCACTGTGTGGGTTTGAACTGTCAGCCTTTTGGTTAGTGGTGGTAGGGGTGTTAGTTGCCGTTGAGTCAATTCCAACTCATGGCGACCCCATGTGTGCAGAGTAGATCTGCTCCGTAGGGTTTTCAAGGCCGTGACCTATCAAAGCAGATCACCAGACCTGTCTTCTGAGGCGTCTCTGGGTGGGTTTGAACTGTCAACCTTTCAGCTAGTAGTCAAGTACTTAACCTTTAGCACCACCCAAAGACCTAAAATCAAACCCGTTGCCATTGAGGTGATTCTGACTCATGGCGACCCCACGTTACCTCATAAAATTAAAAAAGAAATATAGTAAATAAATGCCAGGGGGAAAAAAATTAGTGTTTGCATTATAACTATGGAGATAACTATTCCCATTTACAAAGATTGGAAAGACCTAGAGAAAAGCAGACCTGGGAGGGTGTATTAGATATCTCATGCTGTGTAACAAGTCACCCTGAAATTGATTGGCTTAAGACAGAAATAATCATTGTATATAATTGTGACCTTCCACAAAAAATATTATGTTGAAGTCCTAATCTCTGTGCCTGTGAATGTGGCTGTAAAATGGGGCTAGTAGTAGTAGCATCTGAACCTGTCTAACTTCATGAGGGGGAATGATGAGAATTAAGATCAGCCCAAGGCTGGGCCCTATGAGGTGAAAGTCAGACGTACCTCCTCTCCAACCTTCTTGCCAATTCTGACAGGAGCAGTCCCTCCACAGCACTCTCTACTTCTCTTCTGAGTTTGATAATCTGTTGCAATGGCTGCATAGTACTCACCGACCATAGTTACAGGTAAGTGGTTTATTAAGGAACAGGGTACAACTCAGGATCAGGATCAGGATCCATGTAGGCAAAATCTCCCTTCTTCAGTGCAGGACAGCTCTCTCAGCTCCTCCTGGTCCCCTCAGGACAGGGATCCTCTAGACCCTGCTGTCTCTCACCAATGGCTCTGCCACTGGGTCCCTTTTGGGCCTCCCACTGTCTTCAGTGCTACAGCCCTTGACCTGTGTTACAGCTCTTATCAGAGATTCCTTGCTTCCTCTCTCTCTTGGTTTCTTTCTGCTTTCTCCCTTCTGCTTCTTTTCTTGCTTCTTATTGTCTGCTGAAACCTCTGAGGGTCTGTTTTCATATATATATGTGTACACACACACAACTCCTCATCAATTTCAAGGCACAGCTCCTCCCAGCGGGGGGCCACAAACTGACCCATCTCTGGTAGGCCACAGGCACTTTATTTGCATAGTACACGTGACTGGACTACAACTCACCTCATTTGCGTAGTCTATTGACCAATCCCTGCAAGGTGCGAAACTATCACAGGGCAGGCTGCAGCCCAGGACCAGACAAAAAGTATCAAACCAAGTTGTTTATAGTTTACCCAGGAAATGTCAATCAGCCAATCAACCTGGACAAAAGTAAGAAACCCTCTGAAAACTAGGGCAAAGGTAACTCCTCAGGACTTCGGGGAAAAGTCTCTCAAGCTATTTTTCCAAAGAACCAAGGCAAAAGGCCACCTAAAGGAACTCATTTCACCACAGTGATCTTACTTGGAGATAGGGGCTTTCTTTTGTTATGTAACTGAGGTCATACCACAGTAGTTGTTGTTGTTAGGTGCTGTCGAGCCAGTTCCAACTCATAGTGACCCTACGTACAACAGAACAAAACATTGCCCTGTCCCGTGCCATCCTCACAATCGTTGTTATGTTTGAGCCCATTGTTGCAACCACTGTGTGAATCCATCTTGTTGAGGGTCTTCCTCTTTTTTGCTGACCCGCTACTTTACTAACCCCGATGTCCTTCTCCAGGGACTAGTCCCTCCTGATAACATGTCCAAAGTATGTGAGATGAAGTCTAACCAGCCTTGCTTCTAAGGAGCATTCTGGCTGTACTTCTTCCAAGACAGATTTATTCATTCTTCTGGCAGTCCATGGTATGTTCAATATTCTTCACCAACACCATAATTCAAAGGCATCAATTTTTCTTCTATCTTCCTTATTCATTGCCCAGCTTTCGCATGCTTATGAGGCGATTGAAAACACCATGGCTTGGATCAGGTGCACCTTAGTCCTTAAAGTGACATCTTTGCTTTTTAACACTTTAAAGAGGTCTTTTGCAGCAGATTTTCCCTATGCAATACGTTGTTTGATTTATTGACTGCTGCTACCATTGGGTATTGATTGTGGTTCTAAGTAATATGAAATCCTTGACAACTTCTATCTTTTCTCCATTTATCATGATGTTGCTTATTGGTCCAGTTGTGAGGCTTTTTGTTTTCTTTATGTTGAGGTGAAATCCATACTGAAGGCTGTAGTCTTTGATCTTCAACAGTCAGCGCTTCGAGTCCTCTTCACTTTCAGCAAGGTTGTGTCATCTGCGTGTCGCAGGTTGTTAATGCTGCGTTCTTCTTAATATAGTCCAGCTTCTTGGACTATTTATTCAGCATACAGATTGAATAAGTATGGTGACAGGATACAACCCTAACACACACCTTTCCTGACTTTAAACCACACGTTATCCTCTTGTTCTGTTCAAACGACTGCCTCTTGGTCCATGTGCAGGATCCTCATAAGCACATAAAGTGATCTGGAATTCCCATTCTTTGCAATATTATCCATAATTTGTTATGATCCACACAGTTGAATGCCTTTGCATAGTTAATAAAACACAGGTAAACATCTTTCTCGTATCTCTGCTTTCAGCCCAGATGCATCTGACATCAGCAATGATGTTACTCATTCCACAACCTCTTCTGAATCTGGCTTGAACTTCTGGCAGTTCCCTGTCAATGTATTGCTGCAACCACTTTTGAGTGATCTTCAGCAAAATTTTACTTGTGTGTAATATTAATGATATTGTTTAATAATTTCTGCATTCTATTGGGCCACCTTTCTTTGAAATGGGCACAAATATGGATCTCTTCCAGATGGTTGGTCAGGTAGCTGTCTTCCAAATGTCTTTTTTTTCCCTCGTCATCAATATTTATTGAGCATTTACAGTGTACTAGGCACAATAGATCATACAGAAAACATTGTCCTTGCTCTTGAGGAGCTTACATTCTAAAAGAGAAACAAACCAAAATACCTTTTAAAATGGTATTTTTGTTTGGTGTTTTCTGCAAGGTACTGAGGAAATGTTCTGCAGGGTGAGTTCTGGGTATAACTTAGCCCCATCATTTTTTAGAGAATAGAGGAAGAGAAAGGATTTAAAGGCAGACAACGACAGACCATTCAGGAAAGGTAGAGCCCACAGGGCGACAAACACAATGTCACAGGATGAGGGGAGTAGTTTGTGGGATGCAAGCAAAGGAAGCAGGGTCTCGTAGACATTGAGTGGGGCCAGAGAGACCATGCAGCCTTTTTCCAAATACATGGCCACCCCAAATTTCTTGACATAGGTGAGTGAGCACCTCCAGCACTGCATCCATTTATTGAAACATTTCAGTTGGTATTCCATCAATTCCTGAAGCCTTGTTTTTCACCAGTGCCTTCGGTGCAGCTTGGACCTTTTCCTTCAGTACCATCGGTCCTTGATCATATGCTACCTGCTGAAATGGTTGAACATCAATCAGTTCTTTTTGGTACAGTGACTCTGTGTATTCCTGCCATCTTCTTTTGATGCTTCCTGCATCATTCAATATTTTCCCCGTAGAATCCTTCAGTATTGCAACTTGAGGCTTGAATTTTTTCTTCCATTCTTTCAGCTTGAGAAATGCCAAGCGTGTTCTTCCCGTTTGGTTTTATAACTCCAGGTCTTTGGACATCTCAGTATAATCTTTACTTTGTCTCCTAGAGTCACTCTTTGAAATCTTCTGTTCAGCTCTTCTGCTTCATCATTTCTTCCATTTGCTTTATCTACTCAACGTTCAAGAGCAAGTTTCAGAGTCTCTTCTGACATCCATTTTTGTCTTTTGTTTCTTTCCTGTTTTTTAGTGACCTTTTTGCTTCCTTCACGTATGATGTCCTTGATGTCATTCCACAACTCGTCTGGTCTTCGGTCATTAGTGTTCAGTGCAAAAAATCTATTCCTGACATAGTCTCTAAATTCCGGTGGGATATATTCAAGGTCATATTTTGGCTTTCATGGACTTTCTCTAATTTTTTACCGGAGTAAGGTGGGTCCTAAACCTAATCCCTTCTGAGTGATGTCTTATAAAAAGAGCAGAATAGACACAGAGACACACACAGGGGAGGAAAGATGCATCTACCAGCCCCTTTTACCGTGTTGTTGTTGTTATTAGTTGCCATCAAGTCAATTTTGACTCGTTATGACCCCATGTGACAGATAGAACTGCCCCATACAGTTTCCAAGGCTATAATCTTTATGGGAGCAGATCTCCCGCAGAGCTGCTGGGTGGGTTCAGACTGCTAACCTTTCAGTTAGCAGCCAAGCATCTAACTTTTGTGCCATCAGGGATCCTTTTAAAGTAACATATTCACAGGTTCTGGAGATTATAACATGGATGTTTTCGTGGGGTTATTAATGTCTCCCACACTGGTAATTTACTTATTACCTTTATTGTCAGTTTCTCCATTAGAATCTAACCGCCACAAAGCTAGCACAGCTTGTCCAAGGCAAGGTCATGGAAGCCCCATAGACGCATCAACACTCCCTGAAGAACCGAATTACTGGTCTCAGGGAACATCTAGCTCATTTGGCATAACATAGTTGATAAAGAAAATGTTCTACATTCTACTTTGGCGAGTAGTGTCTGGGGTCTTAAAAGCTTATGAGCGGCATCTAAGATACTCCACTGGTCCCACCCTGTCTGGAGCAAGGGAGAAAGAAGAAAACCAAAGACCAAGAGAAAGATTAGCCCCAAGGACTAATGGACCACAACTACCACAGCCTCTACCAGACTGAGTCCAGTACAACTACATGCTGCCCAGCTACCACCACCGACTGCTCTGACAGGGATCACAATAGAGGGTCCTGGACAGAGCTGGAGAAAAATGTAGAACATAATTTTTACACACACACACACACACACACACACACACACACACAAAGACTAGACTTACTGGTCTGACAGAAACTGGAGAAACTCTGAGAGTATGGCCCCCGGACACCCTCATAGCTCAGAAGTCACTCCTGAGGTTCACCTTCAGCCAAAGATTAGACAGACCCATAAAACAAAATGAGACTAAATGGGCACACCAGCCCAGGGGCAAGGACGAGAAGGCAGAAGGGGACAGGAAAGCTGGTAATGGGGAACACAAGATCTAGGAGGGGAGAGTGCTGACATGTGGGGTTGGCAACTAATGTCACAAAACAATATGTGTGTTAATTGTTTAATGAGAAACTAGTTTGCTCTGTAAACCTTCATCTAAAATACAGTTAAAAAAAGAATCTAACTCCCACAAGGGAAGGAATCTTTGTCTGTTTCATTTGCCACTGTGTCCCCAGTACCTAGAACGGTACCTTGTACATACATAGTACCAAACCAAACCCATTGCCGTTAAGTCAATTCCGACTCATAGCAACCCTGTTGGACAGTGCTGAACAGCCCCAAAGGGCTTCCAAGGCTGTAATCTTTATGGGGAAGTAGATAGCCAGGACGTTTTCATGCAGAGCGGCTGGTGGGTTCGAACATCTGACCTTTTGGTTAGCAGCCAAGCATTTAACCACTGCATCACCAGGGCTCCTTTGGCCCATAGTAAGGGCTTCATAAATATTTTTAAAGACCTATTTTGAGCACCCCTTGCATTGGGATACCTCCCTGACGTGGCAGACCATCAGTGTCTTTATAACAACTCTCGCCATATCCCCCTTCTGTCCCAGCAGCCGGGGCACTCAGTACCAGCTTCCTCAGAATCCTTCCCACCCACCCCTGATTCTGCAACACCAAGTCCTTACTACAAGTCATTTCCTTCCCACTCAAGTTAAAGGACAAGGAGCCCCCGTGGTGCAGTGGTTAAGCATTCGGCTGCTAACCGAAAGGTTGGTGGTTCGAACCCACCAGCCACTCCGTGGGAAAAAAGACTTGATTATCTGCTCCTGTAAAGATCACAGCCTAGAAATCCTTATGCGGCAGTTGTTCCCTGTCGTATAGGGTCGCTATGAGTCTGAATAAACTCGATGGCACTTAAGGGGTTTCTGAGATGCCTGCAAATTCCTACATGGCCACAGGGTGGTGATGTAGGTCTGTTTTTCCCTCAACACACTAGGCTGTTTCAAACCTTCCTGCCTTTGCCGCTGAGGTTCCCACGGCCTGGAATGCCGACCTGCTCACTTTCTCTCCTTGACGGTAAAAGTAGCAGAGCAAATACTGCCTCCCCCAGGAAGCCCTCCCTGACTGCCCTCTGCCCAAGCTAGCTGGCAAATGTCCTCTCAACAAGCAAACGGGATCTGTATCACCTCCTGTCCTGCAAAGTGGTTTGTGACCAGGGTTAAGAATCACCCGGGATTTTGTTAAAATGTAGATTCTGATTCAATATGTCTGGGGTGGAAATGCAAATTCTCAGCAGGGGGTCTGAGAAAGGAACCAGTTTGAAGCTCTTGGGTGCACTCAGTGGAATTTCAACCTGGGTCCTCAGACTTCAGACACCTTGGAGTCAGCACAGATGCCTGGCATTCTTTCACTGCACCTCTCACTTTTACTCTAATTCGGTTGGTCCGAACGCAGTCACGTGGCTGAGCCTAGCTCCAAAGTCATCTGGGAAATGTAGTCCTCTTGTGCTTCCAAGAGCAAAAACCAAAAAAATCAAACGTGTTGTCGGGTGGAGTTGATGGGGACTCATAGTGACCCTATAGGGACAGACTAGAACTGCCCCATAGGGTTTCCAAGGAGCGGCTGGTGGGTTCGAGCTGCCAACCTTTTTGGTTAGCAGCCGAGCTCTTAACCACTGCATCACCAGGGCTCCTTCAAAGGCAAAAGGACCATTTTTATGAATGCTCTGCCGGTGTGGGTCACATTTGGCCCACAGAGCCTCATAATCGACCCACATACCGTCCGTGATCTCACCTCACACCCTCTTCCCCTTGCTTACTCAGCTCCAGCCACCCTGACCTACTTGCTGTTCTTTGAATAAGCTAACATTACTCCTGCCTCAGGGCCTTTGCACTGACTGTTCCCTCTGGCTGGAACACTTCTCTCGTGAGCATTGCGTATGGCTCCCCCCTTCACATTCTTCACCTCTGAAGGTTTTATTCGGTGGAGGGGTGTGGGGGAACATTACTTATTTATTTTTATACTCTATATTTGTTGTTGTCACAAATATGCACAACAGAACATACACCAATTCAACAGTTTCTACATGTAAAATTCAGTGACATTGATTACATTCTTCAAATTGTGCAACCATTCTCACCCTCCTTTTCCAGGTTGTTCCTCCCTCATTAACATAAACTTACTGTCCCTTGAACTTCCTATCTAATCTTTTGAGTTGCTCTTGTCACTTTGATCCCATACAGATCGTTCTTTTAAAATGCACAGTGCTCAAAGCAGACATTCCTTACTAATTAAGCTAAGCTGTTTGACTTAAAGAAGACTTCAGGGGATATTTTTGGTTTAAGGTTTAAAGATTATTTCAGGGCAATAGTTTCAGGGGTTCATCCAGCCTCAATGGCTCCACAATAATTTATTCTGTGTTGAGGGGAGCATTATTTTATTTCCACAATAACTGGGGCTGAAGTTTAGTTCTCAGGGGCTGGGAACGATGGGCATATGGAAAGCCGAATGTTCCACTGGAAATTCCATCAAAAAGTGCCGTATAATTAATCTGACTTGCAATCTACTCTCTTTCACATATAAACTCAAGGGTAGTTTTGGGCACGATTTTAATATACCCAGAATTTTTCCCGGAGTGTTGCCATTATCTATACCAGAGAAAAATGATAGTTTGATTTGTTGATAACTTTATGAGGACTTGGCTGAAATTTTGGGGAAAAAAAAAAATCACATCATTCTTGGCAATGCTGCCTGAGGCACACTGCATCATAGCTGTCAAATTCGCAATGATTTTACATTTTGAAGTAATATCTGGCTACCATATGGTGTCTTTTGTTGTATGTATGTTGAGGTACATATCACTTTATTACAACTTAGTTTTCATCGTTTGTATTACAGTTGATGAAGGAATTTTTTTTAAAATTATACTTTACATGAAGGTTTACAGAGCAAACTAGTTTCTCACTGAACAATTAATGTACATACTGTTTTGCGACATTGGTTGCCAATGACATGTCAACATTCTCCCCTTCTTGACCTTGGGTTCCCCATTACCAGCTTTCCTGTCCCCTCCTGCCTTGTCCTTGCCCCTGGGCTGGTGCACTTATTTAATCTCATTTTGTTTTATGGGTCTGTCTAATCTTTGGCTGAAGGGTGAAACTCAGGAGTGACTTCATTACTGATCTAAAAGGGTACCTGGGGGCCATGCTCTCGGGGTTTCTCCAGTTTCTGTCAGACCAGTAAGTCTGGTCTTTATTTTATTTTATTTTTATTATTTATTTTTAGTTAGAATTTTGTTCTGCATTTTTCTCCAGCTCTGTCTGGAGAAAGTCAGAGCAGTCAGTGGTGGTAGCCGGGCACCATCTAGTTTTGCTGGACTCAGTCTGGTAGAGGCTTGTGGAAGTTGTGGTCCATTAGTCCTTTGGACTAATCTTTCCCTTGTGTCGTTGGTTTTCTTCTTTCTCCCTTGCTCCATATGGAGTGAGAACAGTGGCATATCTTAGACGGTCACTCACTAACTTTTAAGTAGCTGTACACTACTCGCCAAGGTAGGATGTAGAACATTTTCTTTATGAACTATGTTATGCCAGTTGAGCTAGATGTTCCCCAGGACAAAAGAAAGTGCTTTTGTTGTTGTGGGCATAGGTAGATTATAAAGAAAAAACAAACCCATCACCGTCAAAGTGATTCCAACTCATGGTGACCCCATGTGTGTAGAGTAGAACTGTACTCCAGAGAGGTTTTAATGGCTGTGACCTTTTGGAGACAGATAGCCAGGCCTTTCTTCTGAGGCACCTCTGGGTAGGTTTGAACCGCCAACCTTTCAGTTAGTAGTTGAGCACTGTGATGGTTAAGATTGTGTGTCACCTTGGCTGGGCCATGATTCTCAGTGTTCGTATGTGATCATTCCCGTGATTGAATCTGCTGTGAGTAGCCAATCAGTTGAAAGAGAGTTTCCTTGGGGTGTGGCCTGCATCCGAATATAAACAGACATTCTGGCTTTTTGTTTGCTCTGGATCCTTCGGCTGCCTCTTATTTGTCTGATCTCCAGTTTTTGGGACTTGAGCTATCAGCTTATCTGCTGATCTTGGGATTCTTCAAACTTCACAGCCTGTGATCAGGATCCCTGCTTTCCAACCTGCCAATCTTGGGTTCGCCAGCCCCTGTGGCTACGTGAATTGAGAGAAGCCTCTATCCCAATCCACGGATTTGGGACATTCTAGCCTCTACAATCATGTGAGTTATTTCTTTGATATAAATCCCTCTCTGTATATATTTATACACTTACTGGTTCTGCTTCTCTAGAGAACCCAGCCTAAGACAAGCACTTACCCATTTGTGCCACCTGGGGACTCCTTTAGGTAGATTATATTATATGTGAATTTCATTTTAGAATAGTAAAGGCAAAATTGTTGTTGTTGTTATTTTTAGGTGCTGTCCAGCTGATGCCAACTCGTAGTGACCCCATGTACAACAGAACAAAACACTACCTGGTCCTGCGCCATCCTCACATTCATTCCTATGTTTGAGCCCATTGTTGCATCCGCTGTGCCAGTCCATCTTATTGAGGATCTTCCTCTTTTTCAGTGACCCTCTACTTTACCAAGCATGATGTCCTTCTCCAGGGACTACTCCCTCCTGATAACATGTCCGAAGTACGTGAGACGAAGTCTCACCATCCTTGCTTCTAAGGAGCATTCTGGCTGTACTTCTTCCAAGACACATTTGTTCATTCTTCTGACAGTCCATGGGATATTCATTATTCTTCACCAACACCATAATTCAAGGGCAAAATTACACAATACAAATTATTTGTGATTAAAAAAAATAGTTAGCCATCAGGGTAATGCAAATCAAAACCACAATGAAATACAACTTCACATCCACTAGGATGGTTACAATAAAAAAAAAAAAAAGAAAAACCCAGAAAATAACACACGTTGGTGAAGATGTGGAGAAATCAGAACACTCACACACCGCTGAAGGGAAGGTAAAACAGCGCAGTTGCTTTGAGGCTGGTAGATCTTTGAATGGTGAAACAGAGAGTTACCATATGACCCAGCAATTCAACTCCTCGGTATATGTTGTTGTTGGGTGCTGTTGAGTTGGTTCCTTATGCACAACAGAACGATATGTCGCCTGGTTCTCTACTGTCCTGACAATTGTTGCTGTGTTGGAGCCCATTGTTAGCGCCACTGTGTCAATCCATCTCATTGAGGGTCTTCCTCTTTTCTGCTGACCCTCTACTTTATGAAGCTTGATGTCCTTCTCCAGAATCTGGTCCCGCATGATAACCCTAGGTATATACCTAAGAGAAATGAAGACATATGTCTACACAAAAACTTGTACATAAATATTCATAGCAGTGTTATTCATAATAGCCCCAAAGTGGAAACAACCCCAATGTTCAACTAATGAACGGATAAATAAAATGTGGTATAGCTATACAATGGACTATTATTTAGCCATAAGCAGTAACAAAGCACTGATACATGCTAAAACATGGATGGACCTTGAAAACATTGTGCTAAGTTGAAGCACAGTCACAAAGGACCACATATTGTATGATGCCATTTACATGAAATATTCAGAATAAGCTAATCTATAGAAAAGTAGATTAATGGTTGTTCAGGGCTGGGGGAAGGACCCCTGGTAGCACAAATGGGTAAGTGCTTAGCTGCTAACCAAAAGGTTAGTGGTTCGAACCCACCCAGTGGCACCATGGGAGAAAGACCCGTCAATCTGCTTCCATAAAGATTACAGCCTAGAAAACCCTATGGGGTAGTTCTGCTTTGTCATATGGGGTCACCATGACTCAGAATTGACTTGATGGCACCTAACAACAATAGGGCAGGGAGGCTGGGAGGTAGGAGGATTAGATTAGGAAGTAACAACAAATAAGCTACCAGGTTTCTTTTGGGGTGATGAAAATGTTCTAAAGTTGATTGTGGTGACGCTTGCACAACTCTTTGAATATACTAAAAACCATTGACTTGTAGATGGGTTAATTGTATGGTATGTAAGTAGTATCTCAATAAACATGTTACAGAAATTTAAGGGACATTGAACTGTTTACAGATGAGAACATTGGTCTGCCGTTAGGTTCGGATAACACAACTGCCACTGACTGAACGCTTATATATGCCAGACACTGTGTTCCCTAGATTCTCATGCCCTTTATAAAAAATACAATGAATTATTCACATTTTGGAGCCCTGTTGGCTCAGTGGTTAAGAGCTCGGCTGCTAACCAGAAGGTCAGCAGTTCAAATCCACCAGCCACTCCTGGGAAACCCTATGGGGCAGTTCTTCTCTGTCCTATAGGGTCACTACGAGTCAGAATCAACTCAATGGCACACAACAATGGTGAAAAGTTAGAAACAACTTTGATGTCCGTAAGAATAAACATAGCTCCAAAATAGCAAGCTCCTTATTTGAGCCTGGCCCAGTTCATGCTGTTTACCTCATTTAATCATAACAGCAATGCAATGATGTAAACTCTGTCTTTGTTCCTCATTTACAGATGAGGAAACTGAGGCACAGGGAAGTTGAGTAATTTGTCTCAATGTTATACAACGAGGAAATGTCAGAGACACCTGGTTCTGCCAGACCAGGACGCCCACATTACTTTGCTTTACTGTTAACACCCTTGGGTGGAAAATTCCATGGCCTCAAAGGCCAGGAACAGGTGGGGCGTATGCTGAGCATAAAAGGATCTTTATATTGTACTATTGAGTGGACAAAAGAGTATGGATCATATATTCTCATATGTGTATATATGTTATCTGATTATTATAGAGAGAGAGCTCATTACCTGGGGGGTGGGGGGCTTAGGATAATTTCCATCTTCTTTCTGTTTCAATTTTTAAATTTTTCTTTAAAAGCTATGATTTTGGGAGGGAAGGTGGGCTTTAAAAAAAATTTTCTTTCCCATCACCAGGTTATTTGTAAAATACATTTCTTCTGAGTCCGAGTTTGTAATTTATTTAAATCCAACAAGCAGCACACCTCCAAAATCTTAAAACTTGTAACAGATAACCAAAAAAGGACAAGAATACTTTGAATCAGCTATGTGTGAAAGGCAGCTATTGCTAGGGAGATTTATGTTCAGTAAATCTTTGGCCCCACCACCCGTCTGTCAGTTTGTCCTACTGCATGTTGCTGTGATGCTGGAAGTTATGCCACCGGTACTTCAAATACCAGCAGGGTCACCCATGGTGGACAGGTTTCAGCAGAGCTTCCAGACGAAGACATCTAGGAAGAAGGACCTGGCGGTCTACTTCTGAAAAAACTGGCCAGTGAAAACCTTATGAATAGCAGTGGAACATTATCTGATACAGTGCCAGCAGATGATACCCTCAGGTTGGAAGGCGCCCAAAATACAACTGGGGAGGAGCTGCCTCCTCACAGTAGCATCGACCTTAGTGGCATGAATGGAGTAAAGCTTTCAGGACCTCCATTTGCTGATGTGGAACGACTCAAAATGAGAAGATATAGCTGCAAACATCCATTAATAATAGGAATATTGAATGTTCAAAGAATGAATCTAGGACAGCCAGAATGCTGATTATAAGCGAGAATGATGTGACTTGTCTCACGTACTTTGGACATGTTATCAGAAGGGACCAGTTCCTGGAGAAGGAAATCATGCTTGGAAAAGTACAGGGTCAGTGAAAGACAGGAAGACCTGCAACAAGACGGATTGACACAGTAGTTGCAATGATGGGCTCAAGCATAGAAACGGATGTAAGGATGGCGGACAGGGCAGGGCAGTGTTTAGTTCTGTTACATATAGTGTCGCTATGAGTCAGATTCAACTCCAGAGGGCCCAGAGAGGCCACAGAAGCGCTAAAGCCACACAGCGCAGGGCAGGAAGGTTTGGGACTGGCCACGCCCCCTCAAGGACATTTGATTGCATGGGCCCAGAACTCTCCGGTCACATCCTATTGAAGCTACCCGGCAAAAGCAAACTTCCGGTGGGTATGCCACTTCCGTGCGGGGCAGCCGATTCATCCATTCTTACGCGCACCGGATTTCTGTCATCTTTTACTCCCCGCCCTTTTCCGGAGGTGACGCACAGCGGGGTTGCCGGAAGAAGTGGCGAAGTTACTTTTTAGGGGACCCGAACAGTGGCGGCGTGCAAGGGGATACAGAGAAGGAGAAAGCGGGGCAGAGAAAGAGAACAGAGCCAGGTGCACCCGAGAGTGGGGTGGGGCTTGGGAGGAATCCCGGGCCTGTGGCTTCTCTGCTCTCCGCGCGCCGCTCTGTTGAGCCCCCTTCCTTCCTTGTACCCCCGCCCCTCCGTAACTCGTACCGCCCCCGGCTGTTTCCAGGGCAACGGGAACAGGAGACCCCGCGAGAGGCCGCCCACGAGACCCCCCGCTCGCAGCCATGAGCCCCGCCCCCCGCTGGTGTTCGGAGAGGGGCGGAACCTGGAGTGAGGTGTGGGGGTGGAGCATGACGGGGATGGGGGAAGTACCTGATGGGAAGGGATGGGGCAGGGCCTGGAGTGAGTTGGTGGGTGGGGTTTATAGAGAGGGGTACGGATGGGGCGGAGCTTGGGGCAAGATGTTGGGGGGCAGGCGTGGTAAGTGGAGATGAGAGCAGAACTTGGAGGTCTAGGAAAAGATGGGGGCTGAACGAAAGTTTTGTTAGAAGTGAGGTGGAATATGAGTAAGAGCACCCAAACCTGTAGTCATATGGTCAATTCCGACTTATAACGACCCTAAAGGACAAAGTAGAACTGCCCCATAGGATTTCCAAGGAGGGACTGGTGGATTCGAACTGCTGAACTTTCAGTTAGCAGCTGTAGCTCCTTACCACCGTGCCACCAGGGTTCCTGAGTAATAGAAAAAAACTAAACCCATGTCTGTTGAGTGGATTCCAACTCATAGTGACCCACTAGGACAGAGTAGAAGTGCCTCATAGGGTTTCCAAGGAGCACCTGGGGGATTTGAACTGCTGACCGTTTGGTTAGTGGTCTAACTCTTAACCACCACGTCAGCAGGCTTGCTTTTTAGTAAGAGTACCCGTTGCTGTCGAGTCAATTCCGACTCATAGCGACCCTATAGGAGACAGTAGAACTGCCCCCCAGGCTTTCCAAGGAGCTTCTGGTGGATCTGCACTGCTGACCTTTTGGTTAGCAGCCTTAGCCCTTAATCACTATGCCACCAGAGTTTCCTTAATAAGCATAGGTGGGGTGAAATTTGATGGAAGGGAGGAGTGAATGCTAAGCAAGGTTGAAGGAGGAGGGGTGGGACCTGAAGAGAGCAGGTGGGCAGGAAGGCTTGGAGTAGGGCGCGCCCTGAAGCAGAAGGGGCGGGGCCTGGGAAGAGCTGGTGGGTGGGATATGGGGAGGGGAGGAGGCCAGAGCAGAAAAAGAGGCAGAGCGTGTTAGAATAAGATGAGAGGGCTTGAAGGCAGGAGCTGTGTTGCAGTCTTTATGAAGTTGGGGAGGAGTCTGGGAGAGATGGAAGAAGGAGGGGAACCCCACTGGTAAATGTAACTAGCTTTGGAAGGACCCATCCTGACACCTCAAGGCTCTTAAACCCGTTCCTGTCGAGTCGATTGCGGCCCTGTAGGACAGAGTAGACGTGCCGCATAGGTTTCCGAGGTTGTAATCCTTACAGAAGCAGACTGCCACATCTTTCTGACAAAGAGCGGCTGGTGGGTTTGAACTGCCAACCTTTCTGTTATAGCTGAGTGCTTAACCACTGTGCCACCAGGACTCTTTTCGAGGCTCTTAATCACCCTCTGTTTTGCAGGCTGCTCCGTGACCCCACCATGTCCGCCCCCACCACCAGTTCCCTGGATAGCCCCCTGCCTGGTGAGTGTCCCCCACCTCACACCCAGCCCCCACCACCACCACATACACACACTGGTCAGGAAGGAGGTGCTCACTGTGCCTCCCTTTTGCCTCTCTCCCAGGAAATGGCCCTCCTCAGCCTGGAGCCCCCTCTTCTTCACCTGCGATAAAGGAGGAGGGCCCTGAGCCTTGGCCTGGGGGTCCAGACCCTGATGTCCCAGGCACTGATGGGGCAGGCTCTGCCTGCAGTGTGGGTGAGATGGGGCCCAGGGCCGGGTGTAGAAGTAGGTGTGGGGGCTCGAGGTGGGATCTAGGAAGGCAGAAAGATCAGAACCAGGATGGGGAGATGGCAAGCCCCTGCCCCTTGTTGACTTTTTTCTTCTCATTCGCCCTTAACACTTCTTGCTTTGATTCATTCTTTGGGGTCCACCGACACATCTTTCTTTCTGGGTCTCCGTCTCCCTGGATGTTCATGTCTCCCTACTCGGGCTGTCTACCCTGGGACCTCTCATGGGCCTGACTCCCTGTGGCCCCTTTTTTCATGGTCTTCTTCTGACCGCCCCAGTCATCCCAGACCCAGCCGAGGAGCCAGAGCGCAAGCGGAAGAAGGGCCCGGCTCCCAAGATGCTGGGCCACGAGCTGTGCCGTGTGTGCGGGGACAAGGCCTCCGGCTTCCACTACAATGTACTCAGCTGCGAGGGCTGCAAGGGCTTCTTCCGGCGCAGCGTGGTCCGTGGTGGGGCCGGGCGCTATGCCTGCAGGGGCGGTGGAACTTGCCAGATGGACGCCTTCATGCGACGCAAGTGCCAGCAGTGCCGACTGCGCAAGTGCAAAGAGGCGGGGATGAGGGAGCAGTGTAAGTGCAGGCGGTGGGGTGGGGGGCCGTGCCAGCCCAGCGCCCACCCTTATCAGGGCCTCCGCTGAGGTCCGTGCACCCCCATAGGCGTCCTCTCTGAGGAACAGATTCGGAAGAAGAAGATACGGAAGCAACAGCAGCAACAGTCGTCACCTGTGGGGTCAGGGAGCGGCAGCAGCTCAGCCTCTGGGCCTGGCGCCTCCCCTGGAGGGCCTGAAGGGGGCAGCCAGGGCTCCGGGGAAGGAGAGGGCATCCAGTTAACCGCGGCTCAGGAACTTATGATCCAGCAGTTGGTGGCGGCGCAGCTGCAGTGCAACAAGCGCTCCTTCTCTGACCAGCCCAAAGTCACGGTATGGAGCCTTGTGCAGCCTCAAGGAGAGCCAGGCACAATGGGGTTGAGCTGGCAGGACCGCGACCCAGGGCGAGGAAGGGCAGGAGTTCCAGAGAATGGGGCTTGGCCTCCAGGTGCCCCCATGGCCCTGGGCTCCGGGAAGGAGCCCTGTGCATGACCCTGGCCCCCCTGTGTCCTCAGCCCTGGCCTCTGGGTGCAGACCCCCAGTCCCGTGATGCCCGTCAGCAGCGCTTCGCCCACTTCACAGAGCTGGCCATCATCTCTGTCCAGGAGATTGTGGACTTCGCCAAGCAGGTGCCTGGCTTCCTACAGCTGGGCCGCGAAGACCAGATCGCTCTCCTCAAGGCATCCACCATTGAGGTAATAACTGGCCCGCCCATCCCCAGCCAGGCCCTGCCCTCCCAATTCCCAGGGACCCTGGAGAGGAGCCCCACGGTGGATGCTGGGTTTGTAGTGGCGAGCAGCACCCACCAGCCCCTGCCCTCTCGGGGGTGACATTTCACAGAGGAAGATGATGTTGTTGTTCTTAGCTGCTGTTAGATTGACTCTGACCCATGGCGACCCTGTGTGTGCAGAGTAGAACCGCTCCATAGGGTTTTCAAGGTTGTGACCCTTTGGAAGCAGATTGTCAGGCCTGCCTTCAAGGCACCTCTGGGTGGCTCTGGGTAGGTTCGAATCGCCAACCTTTTAGCTAGTAATGGAGTGCTTAACAGTTTGTGTCATCCAAAGACTCTTTACAGGGGAAGGTGGTGGATGTCAGATACATACACGGGACCAGCAGAGTTTTGCCGAGCCAAGGAGAGAGAGGAACAAGGGGCTGAGTTTGAGGACTGGGCTGGAGAGGCCTGCTTTAGAAAGGACGTGCAAAAAGGCTTTGCACAGGATAACAAATAAGTATCGAGTGCCTACTGTATAGGAGCTTGGTGGTGCAACAGTTAGCACTTGGCTGCTAATCAAAAGGTTGACATTCAGACTCACTTTCTTTGCGGAAGAAAGACCTGGTGATCTTCTGTAAAGATTACAGCCTAAAAAACTCTATGGGGCAGTTCTACTCTGTCATGCAGGGTCGCTATGAGTTGGAATCGACGGCAGGGCACCTACCAACAACAGTCTACTGGAAGGCGGGCTCTGCTCTAGGGGTAGGGGATAGATCAATGAACCAGACAGACACCTCTGCTACCACGCCTGGTACGGGTCTGGGAAAAGTGTGTTCTAAGTGGAGGGTGCACTGTGTGCTGGCGCCTAGGGGAGGGAAGGAGCCTGGAGAGTTCCACATGCTGACCAGAGCTGACGTGGCCGAGAGAGCAGGGGGTCAGGGGGTAAGTGATGATCCTGTCGAGACTTGGGCCAAAAGGGGAGGGTGCCAAGGGCTAAAGGGTCACCCGGAGCCCCCTCGTGCCCCCATCCATTCCCTGTCCCCGCTGCCCTCAGATCATGCTGCTGGAGACGGCCAGGCGCTACAACCATGAGACGGAGTGCATCACCTTTCTGAAGGACTTCACCTACAGCAAGGACGACTTCCACCGCGCAGGTAGGCTGAGCGCGGCACCATAGTCACCTAAAGCTGCTGTAACAGAAAAAGACCACGGGGGTGGGTGGCTTTCAGGAACAGACATTTATCGTCTCAGAGGTCTGGAGACTCTGGTGGCACAAAGTCAAGCACTCAGCTGCTAACCGAAAGGTTAGTGGTTCAAACCCACTCAGCGGCTCCACAGGAGAAAGACCTGGTGATCTGCTCATGTAAAGGTTAACCCAAACCCATTGCCATCAAGTCAATTCTGACTCATAGCAACTCTATAGGACAGAGTAGAACTGCCCCATAGGATTTCCAAGGCTGTAATCTTTATGGAAATAGACTGCCATATCTTTCTCCCGAGGAGTGGGCTGGTGGGTTTGAACTGCTGACCTTTCAGTTAGCAGCCGAGCACTTAACCACTATGCCAGCAGGACTCCTCTGTAAAGATTATAGTCTATAAAACCCTACGGGGCAGTTCTACTCTGTCACATAGGGTCAGTATGGGTGAAAAACAACTCAGCAGCAGTCAACAACAACAAAGTCCAGATCAGAGTGTCGTCCATGTCGATCACGTCTGGGAGTCTCTCCTCTAGTTTCTGGTGGCTGCCGCAATCCTTGGTGTTTCTTTGCTTGTAGACAGGTCCTCACAGGGTGAGTCTCTTCCCCCTGTATGTGTCTGTTCTGATTTTCATGATACCGCTCAGAAGGGATTAGGTTTAGGACCCACCCTACTCTGGCATGATCTCATTACCATAGCAAAAGAAACCCCCTATTTCCAAACGGTCCTGTTGACGGGTACAGGGGTTATGACGTCTACATAAGTTTTCCGGGGGGCAGAGTCAATCCATAACAGGTAGGCTCCGAGGCCACACCCCTGGCTGAGCCTGCATTTTTTTATCTCCAGAGCGGAGGTGAGGGGTGAGCCACCCTCACAGCAAGCCTTCAGCGAGGCCAGAGCATGTGGATTGGGCACCAGCGTTCTGTACGGTGGGACATAGTGGAGGATGACACAGAGTGTCTCTGCTGTCACAGGAGGCATCTTGGTGGGAATTAGGAAAAGGCACTGCCACCCAGGCTGAGGGAGAGTAGGCTGGATTGTGTATAGTCCATTGTGCAGTACACAACCTATGCAGCTGGATGGAGCAGCCCTGGTCCCTGCCCTCCAAGAGCATTTACCTAGGGCATGTGGGCAGGCAGGTGGGCTTCCTGGAGGAAGTGCAGTTGAGCTGAGGCCCAAGGGGCGAGAAGCATCGCCTAGGGGATAGGGGGCAGGGAGTATCATTGCAGGCCAGGTTGAAGCATGCACAAAGGCCCAGCTCCTGCGTCCTCTTCCTTTAGCCCCTGGCCCTCCCACCACCCAAGACAGTGCTAGGAACCATTTAAGTGTGAGTTTGGCAGGGCAGCACTAGGAGGGGGGAGTGTTTCTGGCAGGGGGATCAGCATGTACAAAGGCCCTGAGGTGGGGGAAGAGCTGCCGAGTTTGAGGAACTATAGGAGGCCAAGGCAGCGAGAACACAAAGATGGGGCTGTGGAGGAAGCTGGACATCCAGCCACTTCTCACCCCCTCTCTACCACCACCCTCGTCCAGACCTCCCTGGAATAACGCAGGGACTCTCAGCACAGGGCTCCCTGCATCCACCCCTGCCTGATCCAGTCTATTCTCCACATGGCCGCCAGAGGGCACTTCACACCCCTCCTCTGCCCAGAACCCGCCAAAGCACTTACGAGAGCCCACATGGCCCCACAGGATCGGCCTTATCTCCCACCTTCTCCTATTGCTCCCTCAGCTCCAACCCACAGGCCTCTTGCTCTGATTTGAACCCACCAAGTGTGCTCCTGCCTCAGGGCCTTTGCACTTGCTGTTTCCCTCTGCCTGAAACCAGGCTAACCAACTCGTCCTGGTTTTAACACTGAAAGTCCCGTGGTCCAGGAAATCCCAGTCCCAGGCAAACTAGGCACTTGGTCACCCTGCCTGGCCCACTCACATGCCATTGTCACTCCATCTCCTCTTAGGGTGACTGCTGAAATGATGCCTTCAGGTCAAGTGTCACAGAGGATGACATAGCGTCTCTGTGGTCACACAGGGCAGCTTGGTGGGAATTAGGAAAAGGCACTCCTCCTTACCCTGATCTCAGCTGACGGAGAGTAAGCTAAATCTCAGTCCACTGTACAGTGTACAATCTACACAGCCGGATGGGGCAGTTCTATCCAGCCCCTCTGCAGCTCATTGGTCAAGTGACACATTTGAGTCCCATGTCCCCCTACAGTGAGGTCTTCCCCAACCACCTTGCCTAAAACATAACTGTGACCCTCAACAATCCAAATAACCTTCCCTTCCTACTTTATTTTGTTCCGTAGAACTTTATCACTGTCTGATATGCTAGATATTTTACTTACATGTGTTTCTAGCGTCTGTCCCCTCAACCTCCAAATGTAGGTTCCACAAGTGCAGCAACTTTGTGCTGGCGATGCTGTATCTCTGGGCCTGGCTCATACTTGTGTTGTTAGCTGCCATCAAGTTGGTGGCAACTCATGGTGACCCCATGTATGACAGAACAAAACGCTGCACACTCTTGTTCCATCTTCCCGTCTTTGGTATGTGCCAGTCGATTGTTGTGGTCACTGTGTATTCTGAGTACCTGCCAACCTAGGGGGCTCATCTTCCAGCACTATATCAGACAGTGTTCTGTTGTGATCCACAGGGTGTTTGGTGGCTAATTTTTGGAAGTAGATTGCCAGGCCTTTCTTTCTAGTCTGTCTCATCTGGAAGCTCTGCTGAAACTTGTCCACCACGGTTGACCCTGTTAGTATTTGAAATACCAGTGGCACAGTTTCCAGTATCATTTAGTCACGCAAGCCACCACTGTGTGACAGACTGACAGATGAGTGGGGAAGTCACACAGCAGGTGCTCACTGAAATTGAGTGAACGCACGAGGCAGTCTTGGAGTAAGTATGGGCTTTACCCCAAGAGCAGTGGGAGCCACCAAGGGGGTAACGTGACATGACCTAAGATTAAAGACTTCTTTCTGGCACAAGGATAGTTGCAGGGCAGCCAGAGAGAAGTGGCTGCCTTCATTCAGCAAGAGTGAGTCGGCAACACTGAGTAAATGTTCTCTCTCCTTATGCATGCCATCATCTAGGAAAGAGGTGTTGCATCTCCTAGGAGCCCTGGTGGTGGAATGGTTAAGTGCTGAGCTGTTAACTGAAAGGTTGGCAGTTCAAAACCACCAGTGGCTCCGTGGGAGAAAGCCCTGGTGATCTGCTTCTGTAAAGATTAAACTAAAAAAACCCCACTGCTGTGGAGTCAGTTCTGACTCACTGCGACCCTATAGGACAGAGCAGAACTGCCCCATAGGGTTTCTAAGGCTGTCATCTTTACAGAAACAGACTGCCACACTTTCTTCTGTGGTGGGGCTGGTGGGTTCAAACTGCTGACCTTTCATTTAGCAGCTGAGTGCCACCAGGGCTCCTTTCAGAAAGACTATTCGTAGTGACCCCATGTGACAGAGTAGAATTGCCCCATAGGGTTTCTTAGGCCATAAAGATTACAGCCTAGGAGACTGTGGGGCAGTTCTACTATGTCACATGGGGTCATCATGAGTTGGAATCAACTGACGGCATCCAACAACAGCAACATACCAGACGCCTGTATAGGCATGGGGACACAGAAGGGAAGAAAAATGACAAGGACATAATAATCAACCGTCACTGTGGTGGGCAGGTCAGGGCCCTGGACATAGGGGCCAGTTTCAGGGCAGGGAAATTTATGGAGCAGGGCAGGCCTCCCACACCCCGCCTCCTGGGGCCCCTGCCCTGTCACAGGCCTGCAGGTGGAGTTTATCAACCCTATCTTTGAGTTCTCACGGGCCATGCGGCGGCTGGGCCTGGACGATGCTGAGTATGCCCTCCTCATCGCCATCAACATCTTCTCGGCTGACCGGCCCAACGTGCAGGAGCCCAGCCGTGTGGAGGCACTGCAGCAGCCCTATGTGGAGGCGCTGCTCTCCTACACGCGCATCAAGAGGCCACAGGTACGAACTACCCAGAGCAGAAACTCAGCACTGAGGCCCGGGTGAGAGGCCAGGCCCACGTGGGTCAGTCCTCAGGGGCCACGCCTGGGGCTGGAGTCCTGCTTCCCTGTCAGTCCCAGTCTCTGTCTGCCCCACAGTGGCTCCCTGAGCTCTGGCCGCTGTCCCCTCTCAAGGTCTGTCCTCAATTCCCTGTCCTTCCACTGAGGAGCCAGGCCTGGTCTAGGCCTGGTGGGGGTGGGTGGGTAGGCTGGATGGAGTGGGGGCAGTCTTCAAGTCCACACTCTGCTCGAGCTGGCTGTCCAAGGGAGGCCCCCTGGGATCCACTGACAGGACTCGGCAGTACCTCCTCACCACTGTCACCTGCCTGCAGGACCAGCTGCGCTTCCCACGCATGCTGATGAAGCTGGTGAGCCTGCGCACGCTGAGCTCTGTGCACTCAGAGCAGGTCTTCGCCCTGCGGCTCCAGGATAAGAAACTGCCGCCCCTGCTGTCAGAGATCTGGGACGTCCACGAGTGAGGGGCCTGCCACCCTGCCCCACAGCCCCCGACAAATGGATGCTGCCACCCCTTCCTCCCTCTGGGGTGGGAAGGGGTCTCGCTGGGCCTGGGGGCCTGCCTTGTGGCTCTGCCAGCCCTCAGCCTTTGGGGTGAGCTGGGACAGCATCCAGGCAGGCTCCCTCCCTGACCGGCAAGTCTTCCTGGGAGGGCAGAGGGGTCACAGTTCCCGACCTCTGACCTCTCCCAGCACTCCCGGTTGCCCTCCCCACCCAGCTTACACCTCCAGCCCACGGCGCAGTGCACCTTGAACAGAGGGAGGGGAGGGTCCACAGCTCTCCCCACAGCCCGAGAGACCAGAGGGCCCCCCTCTCTCTCTGCTCCTTTTATTTAATAAAAACTTAAAAAAAAAAAAAAAAAGAAACAGAAAAATATGAATACAAACCTGCTCCCTGCTGTAGTGTGATCAAGAGGTGGAGGGAGGTGGGCTGCCAGGGTCTCCAACCACACTAGCCCCTGGAGCTGGTCCAGTAGAGGTCTCACTGGACAGGCTTGCTGAGGTCAGACCCAGATGAGCACAGCCCAAGCCTTGTGTGCTGGACCCCAGGAAATCCAGAGGAGGGGCCTGCCAGCCTGGGGCCACTTTCTTGTGCAAGGTGAATCAGAACCTTTGTGAAGGACAAATGGGGTATAAGTGAATGAGGGGACAGGGCTTTTGCTCAGTCAGCAAGTATTTACTGAGGTCCATGGCAACTAACAACAGCAATCTGTGGGCCTAGAGTCCCTAGGTGGGGCAAAGAGGCTGCTAACTAAAAGGCTGGCAGTTGGAGTCTGTCCAGAGGCACCTCAGAACAAAGGCCTGGCTATCAGCTTCTGAAAAATCAGCCATTGAAAACCCTGTGGAGCACAGTTCTACTCTGACACACGTGGGGCCGCCATGAGTTGAAGTCAACCCCACCACATTTGGTTTGCTGGGGACGAGGCACTACGCTTGGCATTCTGGGACGCAGATGGCATCCATCCAACAAATATTTATTGTTTACTACAGTAAAACCTGTGTAAGGTAGAAACCTGTCAGAGAAGAAAAACACAAATAATAGTTATAGAAAAGTGGTAAGACTGCACTCTGTTAAAGGTGGAAAACTTGCCAGACCTAGAAAAGGCAGTCTCGTCAAGTCTCACAGGTTTCACTATATTCCACAGTAGCAGGCACTGAAAAATCAATGGACATGACACTCAAATTGCGACCAGCCAGAGCTGGCAGCAGGGAGATGGATGGGGACAGAATATATGGGCTTTAATGGCAGTGGCCCGTGGCAGTGTGGAGGTCTAAAGGAGGAGGTCAGAGGAGGTTTCACAGGGACCTAAAAGATGAGGAAGTGGCTGGAGTCCAAGCTGAGGGAACCCACGGGCACAGTCTGGAAGGTAAGAAACCTGATGAGTTAGTTTAGAACAAGGGCTGGCCATTGTGTTCCCACAATTACTCCTTCCTCCGAGCCAGGTCCTGAGGGGGCACCAAGGTGAGCCGGACAGACAGTACCTGTCCAGGGTGAAAAGTAGCCTGTATGCAGGGATGGGCTGGGTACGAAAGGTACGTTTATTTCGGAAGGGGATGGTTACATGTGATCGCCCTACGCCTGGCGGCGCCCCCCTCCCTGCGCTGGGTCTAGTTTACAGAGGGGAAAACCAAGGCCGTGAGACAGGCGAAGAGGCTAGGCCAGGACCGCAATTCGTATCTGCCTGGATCTGCAGTAAACGCGAATCGAGACCAGTACAGGCAGACCGAGGCGCAGCGCCTAGGTTCTTCTTCCCACATGCCCTCAGGCAGGAAGCCGGAGGATGCCCGCGCAGCACTCGAGTGGCCGGGGCGGGGAAGAATCCGGGAAAAGCCAGGGTCGCTGCGCGCGCAAGCAGTGCCAAACCTTGAACTCGCAGCGGGGCGTGGCCTCTTCATCGGCAACACGGAGGGGGCGTGGTTTTGGGCCACACCAGCCAAGAGGGGGCGAGGTTGGGCGAGGATCTGTTAGCAAGGGGGCGAGGCCACATCCCAAGTTGGGAGAAGTGGGCGTGGCCTGCTCCCCAGCGGGAAGAAACTGAGGGATGGGGCGTGGCCTCTCCCGTATTTGGGTGGAAGGGGCGAGGCCCGGCTCGGGACGCGGCGGCTATGCGCCTGCGTGCGTCTGTGTCAGGGGTTACGGCGGCGTCCGCTGTGGCGGGAAACGCTGTTTGAAGCGGGTGAGTTAAGGTAGAAGGGCAGTTGGGGGCTTCGACCTGGCAGAGGAGGCGGCTTGAGGAGCCCGGCACATGGACGTGAGAGAGGGTTGTGAGGGGTGACGTGGAACTGGCGGCAGGAGGGAGACCCTTTGCTTCGGGGGCGCACGCAGAACAGGGTCAGGGGCCAGTGATCACCTGGCGCGTGCGCAGGGGCGCGCGGGGAGATCACATGCGCGGGTGGGGGGCTCCTCGACTGCAGGGGTGCAGACGCGGGGTTCGCCGAGCTCCGGGTCTCGGGGTGACGCGCTGGTAGGGTCTTTGGAGCGACAGGATGGGGAGGTGTTGGGGAACTGAATAGTGCGCGTGGAGCATGGTGTCATTCTTTATTCTTTACTTTTAAACTAAATATAATCCCTCCCCCCTTTGCCATACCTGCTGGGATTGATAACACTTGAAACCAGTTGCCGTTGATTCGATTCAGACTCAGGGCAACCCCATGTGTGTCAGAGTAGAACTGTGCTTCATAGGGTTTTCAATGGCTGATTTTTCAGAAATACTAGCCAGGCCTTTCTTCCGAGGTGCCTCTGGATGGAATGAAATCTCCAATCTCTGTTAGCAGTCAGAATGTTAACCGTTTGCGCCACCCAGGAACTCTGGTATCACTTGAGGGGACTCTAAACTCACATGACTTGAAGTGGCCTGTTTTCCAGGCATTGTGCTGGGTGATGCTGAGGACCCTGGCTTGAAGGAGACCCTAGCCTAAGGTGTGCACGTGTAATAAGGGAAGTAGATGTGGGAGCCCTGAGAGGCACCTGTCAGCCTGAAGGGGTGGAGCTGCAGCTGTCTCCAAGGATGCTTAGGAGTTAGGTGGTCGAGAAGGAGGAGGAGGATTTTATCCCACAAACACTTCCTGAGGCCTCCAGGGGCCAGGCCCTGTGCTGGGACCCAGAGAGGAGTGGGACCCTGCCCTGCCCTCAAGAGGTCTCTGGTCTAGTGGGAGAGGTAGACACAGGCTGGATACTCCCAGGCTAGTGCCAGGGGCAGCAACATTCAGAGAGGCCCAGGGAAGGGACAAGGCAAGTGTGTGGAAAGTGTGGAGAAGTTTTCTGGAGAGCAGGAGTGAATAGTTAATCATGTGCTCGATAGATATGTGTGGGCCGGGGGTACAGTGGTAAACAAGCAGACAAATCCATCATCTTCAAAGGCTGTCTCCCCCACTGGACTGTGAATCTGGAGGGCAGGTCTTGCTCTTGCCTGTCTTACTCTGTCTCTCTCCTGCCACACAGAGAGGAGAGTGGAGTGGAGTGGTGGTTAACATCAGGGCTCTGGAGCCAGGCTGCCTAGGTTTGAGCCCTGGCTCTGTCCCTGATGGCTGGCTGTGTGACCTTGAGCAGGTTGTTTTACCTCTCTAGGCCTCAGTTCCAGCCGTTGTAAAAGGTGATGATAGCAACGCCTACCTCAGAGGGTTTTGGGAGGATTCTGTGAGTTCCTGCCTTCATCTGTCTTTCAGACAAATGTTTACTGAGCACCTATTTTGTCCCAGGCACTCTTGTAGGTAGATAAGATATATTGTTAACCCCAAACTGTTGCTGTCGAGTGGACTCATAGCGACCCTATAGGACAGAGCAGAACTGCCCCATAGGGTTTCCAAGGAGCAGCTGGTGGATTCTAACTGCCAGCCTTTTTGGTTAGCAGCCGAATTCTTAACCACTGTGCCACCAGGGCTCCAGTTTTATTGTTAGGTGCTATTAAGTCAATTCTGACTCGTATCAACTCCATGTGACAGAATAGAACTGCCCCATAGGGTTTCCCAGGCTGTGATCTTTATGGAAGCAGATCACCACATCTTTCTCCTGCAGAACCACTGGGTAGATTTGAAATGCTAACCTTCTGGTTAGCAGCCGAACGCTTAACCGTTATGCCACTAGGGCTCCTTGGATGAGATTTGTTGTTGTGTGCCGTCGAATCGATTCCAGCTTATAACGACCCTATAGGACAGAGTAGAACTGCCCTATAGGGTTTCCAAGGAGAGGCTGGTGGATTTGAACTGCCGACCTTTTGGTTGGCAGCCTGAACTCTTAACCACTTTGCCACCAGATGAGATATAGCAGGAAACAGAAGACAAAATCCCTGTTTTCATGGTGTTCCCATTTTAGCAGCAGGAACAGACAATAAATAAGGTAACACAAGCAGTGCTTCTCAGACTCAAGCAGCATCAGAGTCAGAATCACCTGGAGGGCTTGCTAAAACAGAGATTGCCAGGCCCCACTTCCAGAGTTCCTGGCTCCCTAGGTCTGGTGGCACAGTGGTTAAGAGCTCGTCTGCCAACCAAAAGACTGGCAGTTCGAATCTACCAGCTGCTCCTTGGAAACCCTGTGGGGCAGTTCTACTCTGTCCTATAGGGTCACGGTGAGTCAGAACTGAATCGACAGCAGTGGTTGTTTTTTTTTTTTTTTTTCTTTTTTTGGTAGAGGGGAGCAGGGCCTGAGAATTAGCATTTCCAACAGATTCCCACGTTTGGGGACCACACTTGGAGAACCACTGACACAGTCCATCAGACAGAGATGAGTGCTAGCAAGAAAAATAAAGCAGGGAAAGTGGTTGGAAAGTGCCAGGATGGGTGCGGGGTGTGGGTAGGGGCAGGGCGAGGCAGTGCTGCAGTTTTAAGCAGGGTGGTCAGGGAAAGCCTCACTGAGGTGACATTTGAGCAAAGACCTGAAGGGAGGGAGGGAGGGAGCCATGGGAACTTCTAGGGGAAGAGCATTCAGACATAAGGAACAGCCCATGCAAAGGTCCTGAGGTAGGACCCAGCCTGGTGTGTTTAAGGAACAGCGGGGATGCCAGTGTGGCTAGATCCAAGTGATCGAGGGGGAGAGGGCTGTAGGTGAGGGCAGAGAAAAGGGGGGTGGGTGGTACAGTGCCTTATGGGCCACGATGAGCACTTTAATTCTGAGGGAGATGGGAGCTGGGGCAATAAGAAGAGAGATCCTTCGGCTACCTAGTGGAGAGTATTTGGAATGGGGCAGCTGGGGCAATAAGAGAAGAGATCCCTCGGCTACCTAGTGGAGAGTATTTGGAATGGGGCAGCTGGGGCAATAAGAGGAGAGATCCCTCGGCTACCTAGTGGAGAGTATTTGGAATGGGGCAGCTGCGGCAATAAGAGAAGAGATCCCTCGGCTACCTAGTGGAGAGTATTTGGAATGGGGCAGCTGGGGCAATAAGAGGAGAGATCCCTCGGCTACCTAGTGGAGAGTATTTGGAATGGGGCAGCTGCGGCAATAAGAGAAGAGGTCCCTCGGCTACCTAGTGGAGAGTATTTGGAATGGAGCAGCTGCGGCAATAAGAGGAGAGATCCCTCGGCTACCTAGTGGAGAGTATTTGGAATGGGGCAGGGTGGACTGCAGGAGACGGAGGAGGCTCTTCATTCTTCAACGAACTTTTTTTTTAAATAATATTTTATTATGCTTTCAAGGAACCTTGGTGGCACAGTGCTTAAGTCCTCATCTGCTAACTGAAAGATTGTTGGTTTGAACCCACCAGCCACTGTGTAGGAGAAGGATGTGGCAGTCTGCTTCTATAAAGATTTACGGCCTTGGAAACCCCGTGGGACAGTTCTACTCTGTTCTATAGGGTTGCTGTGAGTTGGAATAGACTCGACGGCAGTGGGTTCGGTTTTGGGTTTTTTATTGTGTCTTCAGTGAAAGTTTACATAGCAGTTTAGGTTCCCATTTAACAATTTCTGCACAAGTTGTTTAGTGACATTTGTTACGTTCTTCACAATATGTAAACATTCTCATTTCCATTCTAGTTGTTCCATTTCCATTAATCTAGTTTCCCTGTCTCCTTATCTTCTCATCTTTGTTTTAAAGTAATTGATGACCATTTGGTTTTATATAAATGATTTTTTAAAGGAGCACAGTACTCATGGGTGGTATTCTTTACTTTGTGAGCCTGTCTGCTATTTAGCTAAAAGGTGACTTCAAGCTAGTTTCAGTTCAAGGTTTAGAGAGTATTTCAGGGCAATAGTCTCTGAGAGTTCTTCATTCTTAACTGGTCCAGTAAATGTTTGTTTTGTTTAGGAATTTGAGGTTCTGTTCCATATTTGTCTCCCATTCTATCAGGATCCACTTATTGTGGCCCTGATCGGAACGGTTGGTAGTGGTAGCTGGGCACCATATAGTTCTTCTGGTCTCAGGGTGACAAATATTTCTTGAGTGTCTTCCATGTGCCAGGCACTGTTGTAGACTCTTGGGATATGTCAGGGAAAAAAGCTGACAGAATCCTTCCCTGCACATAGCTCATGGTCCAGCTGGAGGAGACAGAAAAACAGCAGTCCACAAAGTAAATAAGTGTAGGCAATTCTCGTTATTCATGATTGTTATATTCTCTTTGGAGTCCCTGGGTGGTGCACACAGTTAATGCACTTGACTGCTAACCAAAAGGTTGGAGGTTCAAATCCACCCAGAGATACCTTGGAAGAAAGGCCTGACAGTCTACTTCGAAAAAATCAGCCACTGAAAACCCGATGGAGCACAGTTCCACTCTGACACACACGGGGTTGTCACGAGTTGGAATTTGTCTAAATGGTGTGGCAAGCGGTGTCAGAACTCCTACTCTGACTTCACAAGGAGAATGAGAGAAGAATTATCAGCATCAACAGCCCAAGGCTGACTCTTATGAAGTGGAGGTCAGACATACCTCCTCTGTCCAACCTTTTTACCAATTCCTACGCCAGCCGTCCTCCCCATAGCACTCTCTACTCCTCTGCAATGGCCATACAGAGCTCATAGACAATACTCACAATTATGGTGTTTATTAGGGCAGTAACAGGATCAGGAACGACTCGATATGGTTCTTTGGTCAAGGCAGCTTCTCGGTTGTGCCCACAGGCAGGTTTCTCCCTGGCCCTCAGCCCCTTGGGCCTCTTGGGCTGGCCTGGTCTCTGCCCTGTTTGAGCAAGTATTACAAAGCTCTTTAGCTCCACTGATAAGTGCGCAGAGGCACCTTACTCTGCCAGCAAGCATCGGTCCAAAGGTGCTCAGCTCCATGGGTCAGCGAGCCTAGCTCCACCAAGTGCCCAGAGGCACCCCACTTTAAACGGCCTTGCTCCGTGGGCTGGGAAGCCCACTGCACTGTCTCACTCCAGTCTCCTGGTTCTGCTGCCACTGTCTCTCTGCCACTGTTTACTGCTGCTGCTTCTCGCCTTCTCATGCCGTTTCCAGTGTTACAACTCTCTCTCTGTTTCCTGGGTCTAGGAGGTCCTCAGTGCAGGGACTCTGGGCCCAAAGGACACACTCCACTCCTGGTTCTTCTTCCTTAGTGGTAGTGAGGTCCTCTGTCATGGGATTGGCTCTCTTTTAAGCCTAGCAGGATGGCAAAACTGACCAATGCCCTCATTAGGGTTCCATACACCTTGTTTGCATGGTCCCATGCACCCTATTTGCATTATTAGCAAGCTATCCAGTCCCCTTGGTGGGCCACAAGTACCTTAGTTTCATGATCCCACCCAGTCATTTTGTAGGAGTCACAAACCCAGTCATTTTGTAGGAGTTACACACCATGGCGAGAAAGGCCATATAAAAATGATTCATTGCAGTGCAGAATTTATTCACCGGCAGCTGGTTTTTTATGTTCTCTTCCATGTGAGAAACCTGGATTCAGCTCCTGGCCAGTGCCCCTCATGTGCAGCCACGACCCATCTGTCAGCGCAGGCTTGTGTGTTGCTATGATGCTGAGCAGGTTTCAGAGGAGTTTCCAGACTGAGATGGACTAGGAAGAAAAGCCTGGTGATCTACTTCTGAAAATCAGCAAGTGAAAACCGTATGGAGCACAGTGGTCTAATCCCATCGTACATGGGACCCGGGACCAGTTTGACAGTAGCTAACAACATTTGGAAGTTAGTTGCAGACTAACTCATGATACTTCCCATCCAGGAACTCCAGCAGGTGTCTCCCAAGATCAAGGATGCCCACCAATATAACTAGAATATAGTTATCATACTCGGGACATTTAACACGGAGACAGTGCTGTTATCTAATGGGCTGTCCTTAGGTCGTTTTCCTAGTAATATCTTCAGAGCTCTTTTTTGTTCTTTAATCACGCGTTGCATTTAGTTGCCATGTCTCCTTTGTTGTTGTGTGCTGTTGAGTTGATTCTGACTCATAGCAACCCAATAGGACAGAGTAGAACTGCCCCATAGGGTTTCCAAAGCTATGATCTTTATGGGAGCAGATCACCAGGTCTTTTCTCCCGCAGAACCACTGGGTGGGTTCGAACTGCTGCGCGCTTAGCCAGGGCACCATCAGGGCTCCTTCGTGTCTCCTTAGTCTCCTTGAATATAGAAGAATTTCTTCCTAGCCCTTTTTTTGTTTTTAAGACCAGTCATTTTGCAGGCCACCCTTCAGTTTGAATCTGTTCAACTGTTTCGTAATAACTAGAATCAGGATAAACATTTTCAACATTGTGTTTTTTTTAAACACCATTTTAAATATACCATTCTGCACCTTGCTTTCTCTACTTACAATGCATCTTTGAGGTCCTTCCATATCAGTTCATAGAGAGCTTCCTCATTCCTATATACCGCTGCATAGTAGTTCTTTGAATGGACTGACCGTAATTTATTTGAACGGTCCCGTAGGGGAGGACATTTAGGTGGTTTCCAGTCTTTTGTGATTTTAAACAGTGCTGCCGGAAATTACCTTGTAAAGGTGTATTTTTCATACGTGATGATATATCTCTAGCATAAATTCCTAGATGTGGAATTACAGGCACCAAATGGTTGTGCTTTTAATTGAGGTGCAATTTTCATGCAGTCTTAATCCTTGCACAGATCTGAGTGTGCAGTTGGATGTATGGTACATTTTATCACCCCAGAAAACTCCCTCACGCCCCTTCCCAGCCAACCTCTCCCAGTACAGATGCAGCCAGTAATCTGATTGCTGTTCCCATAGATTGGTCTTGCCTATTTGCCTGTTTTAGAATTTCGTGTAAATGGCAGCGTGCAATATGTACTCTTTTGTACGATCCAGCGGCATTTAGTACATTCACGATCTTATGCAATCATCACTACTATCCAGTTCCAAAACATTTTCACCACCACCCCAAAAAATGGTACCTGTTAAGCAGTGGGGAGCACTGATGGTGCAAAGGTTAAGCACTCGGCTGCTAACCCAAACGTTGATGGTTCAAGCCCACCCATTGGTTCTGCTGGCGAAAGAACTGGTGATCTGCTCCAATAAAGATTACAGCCTAGGAAACATTACGTGGCAGTTCTTCTCTGTCACATGGGGTTGCTATGCGTTGGAATATACTTGACAGCACACAACAACAAAAAGTTTCTGATGGTGAGAGGGTAGAGAATATGTGGGGATGAGGGGCCCTACAAGGAGGAGATAAATGGGAATTCAGATGGGGGGGCTTGAGCATGTGAGGAAAGGGTTAAATTGAGGTGAGAAATGGGACGTAATTACATTAGTTCACAATTATTGAGCATCTGGAATGTGCCAGGCACCCCATAAGCCTGCAGACTTGTGTTAATCTTCAGCCACTTCAGAGAATTAAAAGGCTCTTTGTCATGGTAGGTGCACAGGAGACCATGGAGAAGACAGGGAAAGGGGTGTGTAAAAATGGCCTGGCAGCAGTGTCCTCAGACCTCCTGGCCTAACTTCACAAGTGGGGGGAGGAGAATCATTGTCAGCATCAACAGCCCAAGGCTGATTCCTGTGAAGCAGAGGTCAGACATACCTCCCCCTTCCAACCTTTTTTTACCAATTCTGATACCAGCCGTCCCTCATGGCACTCTCTAGTTCTCTGCTGGAGTTTGATAATTCCTTGCAGTGGCCACAGATAACTTACAGACCTTATTCACGATTATGTGTTTTTTTACGGAAGTAACAGGTTACAATTCAGGATCAGGAATGACTCAGGAGGCAGTTCTTCCATCAGGTCAGCTTCTTGGTCATGGCCACGGGCAGGCCTCTTCCTGGTCCTGAGCCCCTCGGGCCTCTGCCTTGCTCAGGCAAGTGTTACAAAACTCTTTAGCTCCACGGATAAGTGCCCAGAGGCATCCCACTCTGCCACTAAGCCTCCTGCCTGAAGGTGCTCATCTCTCTCACTTTGTGGGTCAGCAAGCCTAGCTCCACCACATGCCAAGAGACACCCCACTGTAACCCTCTTGTTCCATGGGCTGGGAAGCCCACCGTGCCAGTCTCCTGGTTCTGCTGCCACCATTTCTCTGCTTTTACTTTTTGCCATCTTGCACTGTCTCCAGTGTTATAACTCGGTCTTTCTCTGTCTCCTGGGTCTAGAAGGTTCTCAGAACAGGGACCCCAGGCCCAAAGGACGCAGTCCACTCCTGGCTCTTCTTTCTTGGTGGTAGTGAGGTCCCCCCCACCATCTGCCTCTGGATGGCTCATTTTAAGCCTAGTGTGATGGCAGACTGACCAATCCCCTCATTAGGGTTTCATATACCTTATTTGCATGGTCCCACTTCCACAAGGGTGCCATGCACTTTATTTGCATTATTAGCAAGCTGTCCAATCCCTTTCTTGGGCCACGTTTGTATAGTCCCACCTAGTCATGTGGTGGTAGTTACAAGACCATGATGAGAAAGGCCATAAAAAAGTGATCCGTCGCTCTGCAGGGTGTCTCTGGTTGGAACTGTCACCCAGCCCCGACTTACCCAGCAAGATGGATGGCAAGCGGCAGTCAGCTCCGGGAGCTGGGGTGCCCCCGAAGCGGGCCCGTGGGGGCTTCTGGGATGAGGATGACACGCCTCGGCCATCCCAGTTTGAGGAGGAGCTGGCGCTGATGGAGGAGATGGAGGCAGAGCGCAGGCTACAAGAGCAGGAGGAGGAGCTGCAGTCGGCCCCGGAGGGGACTGCAGATGGTGAGACTGGGAGTGGAACCCCCTGCACTCCCTTGATCTTGAACCAGGAGTCAGCTGCAGAGTCCTGTGACCCCTACCCTGATCCCTGACCTCTGGTCCACTTTAAGTCCCACGAGAGGCTGACTTATGACCCCTTCAATAGTATACAACCTCTGTTGCCTGCAGCTTCTGCCCTGACCCCCGACCCTTGACCCTACAGGCTCCTGAGTTTGCCTGCCCGATCCAGACTGTCTTCACCTGAGATACCATCTGAGCGATCGTGATTGGGACGGAAGGGCTACTCATTTCTGAGGGGGACCATGACTCCATGCACTCCCACTTTCCCCCCACAGGGCAGTTCTCCCCATCAGCCCTAGATCCCCGCTGGCTTCGGCCTTCCCCACCTCTCATGGACCCCCAGATGGATCCCCTCATCTTTCAGCAGTTGGAGATCGACCATTATGTGGGTGAGTTTGGGGGACAGAGGCAGGAGGAGGGACCCCTCTGGCTTTGCCCTCTCTTGAGTGGTGTTATGGATTGCACTGTGTCCCCTGAAAATATGTGTTATAAATCCTAACCCCTATACCTGTGGTTAAAGAGCCCTGGTGGTGCAGTATTTAAGCACTCAGCTGCTAACTGAAAAGCTGGTAGTTCAAACCCACCAGCTGCTGCACAGGAGAGAAATGTGGCAGTCTGCATCCATAAAGATTACAGCCTCAGAAACCCTATGGGGCACTTCTCTGTCCTGTAGCACCACTGTGAGACAGAAAGGACAGCAGCAAGTTTGTTTCTTTTGTTGCGGCTGCTGTAACAAAGTACCACAAACTGGGCTGCTTACCAAGAGCAGAAGTTTGTTGGCTCACAGTCCTGGAGGCTAGTAGTCTGAATTCAGAGTGTCAGCAGGGCCATGCTGTCTCCAAATGCTCTAGGGAAAGAAATGTTTTTCTCTCTCTCAGCTTCTGGAAGGAGCCCTGGTGGCGCAGTTGTTGAGCACTTGGCTGCTAACTGAAAGGTCGGCAGTTCAAACCCACCAGCTGCTCCATGGGAGAGAGATGTGGCAATCTGCTTCCATAAAGATTACAGACTTGGAAACCCTACGGGGCAGGTCTACTCTGTCCTACAGAGTCGCTATGAGTTGGAATCAACTCCTGAGGGCAATGGGTTTGGTTGGTTTTCCAGCTTCTGGCAGCTGCAGCATATCTCCCTCTTCATGTAGCTGTCTTCCCTCTGTCTCTCTCTCTTCTGTCATAAGGACACCACTCATTGAATTAGGACCCAGTGTATTCCAGTATGACTTCATGTGAACTTAACTGATAACATCTCCAAAACCCTATTTCCAAACAAGGTCACATTCACGGGTACCGAGGGTAGGATTCCACCGTATCTTTTGGGGGGACACCATTCAGTCCATCAAGGCAGTGGTGGTTCAGTGGTAGATCTCTTCCCTTCCATGTAGGAAACCTGGGTTCACTTCCCAGCCAGTGCACCTCATACGTAGCCACCACCCATCTGTCAGTGGAGAGTGGAGGCTTGGGTGTGGCTATGATGCTGAGCAGGGCTCAGTGGAGCTTCCAGACTAAGACAAAGAAGAAGGGCCTGATGATCTGCTTCCGAAAATAAGCCATTGAAAACCTGTGGACAATGAGATCTCGACACATCCACAGCCAATCATGGAGATGGCACAGGACTGGGCAGCATTTCCTTCCATTGTGCATGGAGTCGCCATGAGTTGGGGCTGACTTGGTGGCAGCTAACAATAGTATTCAACCCATAACGGGCGTCATGCTGAGTGAAAGAAGCCAGACTCAAAATGCAACGTACTGTTCGATTCTATTTATGCAACAGTCTTACCTTGTGACTTGCAGGCCTGGCCCGGCCCCTCCCTCTGCCTGGGATGCCCCCGCCATCCCGCGGCTCTGTGCCCGTGCTCCGCGCCTTCGGTGTCACCGATGCTGGCGTCTCCGTCTGCTGCCACATCCATGGCTTTGTGCCCTACTTCTACACTCCAGCAGTCCCTGGTGAGTGGCTCTGGGAGGCCCCTCGGTGCCCCATCTCCGCCCTTGGCCATCGGGAGGCTCCTCGACCTCTAACCTACCCTCCCACCCCCAGGTTTTGGGGCCGAGCACCTGGTTGACCTGCAGCAGGAGCTGAGCGCGGCCATCAGCCGGGACCAGCGCGGGGGGAAGGAGCTCACGGGGCCCGCAGTGCTGGCCGTGGAGCTCTGCACCCGTGAGAGTAAGTGCCAGCTTTGGTTGGCCATGGAGGGTGGGGTTTCAGGACTGTGGGGCCGGGTCCCAGCCTTGTGTGTCCACAGGCATGTTCGGGTATCACGGGCACGGCCCCTCCCCGTTCCTGCGCATCACACTGGCCTTGCCCCGCCTTGTGGCACCCGCCCGCCGCCTCCTGGAGCAGGGCATCCGTGTGTCTGGCCTGGGCACCCCCAGCTTCAAGCCCTACGAGGCCAACGTGGACTTTGAGATCCGGTATAATCTCCCTTCCCGCTCCTCTCTCTCTTCTCCAGCTCACTCTCCCCCCTCCCACTCTGGCAGCCTCTGCCCACTAACCCCCAGCCCCCTGCAGGTTCATGGTGGACATGGACATTGTCGGCTGCAACTGGCTGGAACTCCCGGCTGGGAAATACGTCCTGAGGCCCGAGGGGAAGGTGCACTTGAGGCTGGGGGCGGGCCGGGCTCCCGGGGGGTGGGGGAGCTGGGACATGCTGCTACCGACACACCGGCCTCTCCACCCCCAGACCACGCTGTGTCAGCTGGAGGCGGACGTGCTGTGGTCCGACGTGGTCAGTCACCCTCCAGAGGGGCCTTGGCAGCGGATTGCGCCTCTGCGTGTGCTCAGCTTCGACATCGAGTGTGCTGGTCGCAAAGGTCCGTCCTGAGCCCAGGGCTGCTCCCTGCCCCTCCCTTGGACATCAGTTATGGGCAGACCCTGTGCCGGGCACTGGACAGGGAGGCGCTGGGAGCAAAAGCAACTGAGTCCCTGTGTCCCCGGCCTTCTCAAGCTCATACCGGCGAGGAGAAAGACATGTCACCTTAGCACATAAGTAGATGAGAGTTATCCTAAGTCTGGAAACGCCAAGGGGGCAGTGGTGGGGAGTAGGAGGGCTGCTTTGGACAGGGTGGGCAGGGAAGTCCTGAAGGGGAGGAGACAGCCCTATGAAGAGATGGGAGTAGGGTGGGGGCGGGGAGAGCATTCCCAGTGGCAAGAACAGCAGGTGCGAAGGCCCTGAGGTGAGACTGTCCTGGGCTGTGAGGAATGTCAAGAAGGCCTGTGTGGCTGGGACAGAGTGAGCGAGGGAGCGAGTAGGAGGTGAGGGCAGAGAGGGAATGGGGTAAATTGTTCAGGGTCTGAGGGTTTTGAGGAGTCCCCAAAGTTGAAGGGTGTGTTTGGGACCCATCAGGCTTCTGTGTGGAGATCAAAGGAGAGAGTGCAGGGAAGGCAGAGTGGGGGCAGGGAGGAGCGCTATAGTCAGGGCCCAGTTGGCCAGGTTTAGGGGCGCAGCTGACCTGTGCGTTGTGATGGGGAGAGGAGTCAGTGCCTCTGCAGCACCTGCCTTCCCTCCATAGGCATCTTCCCTGAGCCGGAGCGGGACCCCGTGATCCAAATCTGCTCACTGGGGCTGCGCTGGGGCGAGTCGGAGCCCTTCCTGCGCCTGGCACTCACCCTGAGGCCTTGCGCCCCCATCCTGGGCGCCAAGGTGCAGAGCTATGAGCATGAGGATGAGCTGCTCCAGGTGACTGTCTTTTGTACCCCCCAAGCCCACATCCCAGCCAGTCGGCCAACCTGGGCGTGTCCCTGGATGTTGACTCCCGTGTGGGTGGTTCTGGATCCCTGTGTGCTGAGGGGGCAAACATTTTCCCTCGAGTCTGCATTAGCATTTTCAGAAATGTCAGCCCTGTCCTTCCACTGTGGGCAGGAGGGCACTAGGGCTGCTTTTGGCAGCTTCCAGAACATTCTGGGAGTGGGGAATCCCCAGCAGGGGCATGCCCTGGGTGACCCTGCGTGCTCTCGTCCCCCAGGCCTGGTCCACCTTCATCCGCGCCATGGACCCTGATGTGATCACAGGCTACAACATTCAGAACTTTGACCTTCCATACCTCATCTCCCGGGCCCAGACCCTCAAGGTAAGGGCACAGTATTGGGAAGGGGGCTCCTTTGGGCTCTGTCCACCACCAGCCCGTGCAGTCCTTCACTCCCAGTGGCTCAAGACATCCTGGAAAACCCAGCTCTGCCCCTGCCCCCACCCTGCCCAAAGTCCAAAAAGTTACCAGTGCTTTTGTACGAGGCGATACATGATTGGCTAAGTGAGAAAAGGCCTGTGGATTCCAGGGTGTGGACTGAAGCACGTCAGGGCACGGTGACCCCTTTTTCAGGCTTAATTTTAAAATAGAATAAGGAAAAAGCGGGGTTCCTCGGAGTATATGGCAACATCTTAATACTTGTTGAATTGGGGTATGGGTATATAGGGTATGCTGTATTTTGTTCCTACTGTTCACTTGGCCAATTTTGTAATGAAAAATGGCTCTCATGGCCCCTGTGTGAGCTTCCTGTTGTTGTTGGATGCCATCAAGTCAATTCACACTCAGAGCAAATCCACATTTTTAGAGTAGAACTGCCCCATAAGGTTTTTTAGGCTGTAATCTTTACGAAAACAGATCACCAGGTTTTTCTTCCAAGGAGCTGCTAGGTGGGTTTGAAGCGCCAACCTTTGGTTAGCAGCTGGGCGCTTAACCGTTGCCCCACAGGGCTCCTGTTATGGATTGAATTTTGTCCCCCCAAAATGTGTGTAAACTTGGCCATGATTCCCAGTATTGTATGATTGTCAACCATTTTGTCATCTGATGTGATTTTCCTGTGTGTTGTAAATCCTGCCTCTGTGATGAGGCAGGATTAGAGGCAGTTACGTTAATGAGGCAGGACTCAATCTACAAGATCAGGTTGTGTCTTAAGTCAATTTCTTTTGAGATATAAAAGAGAGAAGCGAGCAGAGAGACAGGGGGACCTCATACCACCAAGAAACAAGAGCCAGGAGAATAGTGTGTCCTTTGGACCTGGGATTCCTGCCCTGACAAGGACCTTCCCCCAGAGCCGACGGAGAGAGAAAACCTTCCGCTGGAGCTGGCGCCCTAAATTCAGACTTCTAGCCTCCTAAGCTGTGAGAGAATAAACTTCTGTTTGTTAAAGCCATCCACTTGTGGTATTTCTGTTATAGCAGCTCTAGATGACTAAGACAGCTCTTCATGAGTTTCCTAGGGCTGCTATAACAAGCCACCACAAACTAGGTGGCTTAAAAGAACAGAAATGTATTGTCCCACAGTTCTGGAGGCTAGAAGTCAGAAATCAGGATATCGGCCATGTTAACTGTTTCTGAGGCTCTGAGGGAGAATCTGTTCCATGCCTCTCTCCTAGCTTCTGGTGGTGGCCAGTGGTCCTTGGTGCCCCACAGCCCATCCCTTTTGGCCCCTGTTTCACCCTCTCCACCTGGAATCTTGCCCTGCCTCCTCCCCAGCCTCTATTCTGCTACCTCCAGTCTATCCCCCACACGACCTCAGAGGAGTCTCTCACCCCCAGAGCTGCCTGGCCTCCCATGGCTCCCACCAGGGATGATGTGCTGTCTTGGGGGTGTCGTGGTTGGTCTCTGTCCACGTAGCCAGCCCACACCACATCCACCTGCTGGGCTGTCCCCCCAGGTACATGGATTCCCCTTCCTGGGCCGCGTCTCTGGGCTCTGCTCCACTATCCGTGACTCATCCTTCCAGTCAAAGCAGATGGGCCGGCGGGACAGCAAGGTGGTCAGCATGGTGGGACGCGTGCAGATGGACATGCTGCAGGTACGGCGGCGAGTGGGCAGGCAGGTTGCTCTCTGGCTTGCGCCCACCGTGCCTCCCCAGCCCGGCGCAGGTGCTCGCTCTCAGGCCTGCGCCCACCGTGCCTCCCCCGCCCGGTCCAGGTGCTGCTACGGGAGTACAAGCTGCGCTCCTACACGCTCAACGCTGTGAGCTTCCACTTCCTGGGTGAGCAGAAGGAGGACGTGCAGCACAGCATCATCACTGACCTCCAGGTGCCCTACCTCACTCTCTGACCTCATACCCTGCCCCCAGCCTCACCCTCTCACCCACCCTCCTGACCTCAGCCACCCACTCACTTCCCTGACCCTTTGATCTCAACTGCCCAGGTTTTCTCCTAACTGCTCACCTTAGCCTCCTGACCTCTGACCTCACCCTTTTGTCTACGCCCCTGTCCTGTGACCTCAAATTCCCACCTGCTCTCTTGACCTCTTAACATCCTAGCTCCTAACCTCTGACATGCCCTTTTTGCCCACTCTTCTGACCTCAGCCTCCTGCCTACCTTCCTGACCTTTGACTTCAACCTTCTACCTGTTTTCCCAAACTTACCTCCCAACTTCACCCTTTCATCTGCTCCTCTGACCTCTGAGTCCTACCTGTTCTCCCAGCCTCTCACCTTAAACTCTTACCCCTTAACCTCTGACCTAACCCTTTTGTCTACTCTTCTGACTTCGACTTTCTGCCTACTCCCACGACCTCAGGCCCTACGACCTTTGTTCTCCTCCCCGGCCCGACCTCTAGTCCACACTGGCTCTTCACACTGACCCTGACACCTGACCTCCCTCCACTCCCCCACCTAGACTCTCGCCCTCCCTTGGCCACTCAGGAGCCAACCCCTGTCCCCTGCCCCCGCCCCCAGAACGGGAATGAGCAGACGCGTCGCCGCCTGGCCGTGTACTGCCTCAAGGATGCCTTCCTGCCACTGCGGCTACTTGAGCGGCTCATGGTGCTAGTCAACTCTGTGGAGATGGCGCGTGTCACCGGTGTGCCCCTCGGCTACCTGCTCACCCGCGGCCAGCAGGTCAAGGTCGTATCCCAGCTGCTTCGGCAGGTCAGTGGGCCCCCATGCCCCCACACCCACTAGGTTCCCCCACGGCCCTGGCATCTGAGACTTTCCTTCCCCTTCATCCCTCCACCTGCTTGTCCCCGTCTTCCCTCCAGGCCATGCGCCAGGGGCTGGTGATGCCTGTGGTGAAGACAGAGGGAGGTGAAGATTACACAGGGGCCACGGTCATCGAACCACTCAAAGGGTGAGGTCCCGGACCCTGCAGCCAGGCAGGGGGTGGTGGGGGCCTCAGCCTGACTCCTCCCCTCCCTGCCCCCAGGTACTATGACGTGCCCATCGCCACCCTGGACTTCTCCTCTCTATACCCGTCCATCATGATGGCTCATAACCTGTGCTATACCACTCTCCTGCGGCCTGGCGCTGCCCAGAAGCTGGGGTACAGACACCCCTACCCCACATACATCTTCTGAGGCCTCCAGGGGCCAGAGATAGGCCGGCCAGGGCCCTGCCCCCGGGGGACTCCCAGTCTGGTGGGCACAGACAGAGTGAGGGAGGGAGAGGCAGGTGAGGTGGGGAAGTTTGGAGGGCCTGAGCCCGCTCACACCAATGCAAGGGCAGAGGTGGGGCTAGAGAGAGAAGGGAAAGGCCAGGCAGTTATGTCCCACCCACCTCTGACCCAGCCTGACTTCAGAGCAGTTCATCAAGACACCCACAGGGGATGAGTTTGTGAAGACATCAGTGCGTAAAGGGCTGCTACCGCAGATCCTGGAGAACCTTCTCAGCGCCCGGAAAAGGTAATCTGAGTCCCCCGCCCCTGCTTAAACTTGCTTAGGCTTCTCGGCAGTTCCCAGACCCCTCTGGGTTATCCCAGGGCCACCCGGCTCCACTCACCTGTGTCTTTGTGTGACTTAGAGAAAGACACCCTCTTCTAAGTGGTCCAGGTCCCATGGGTGCTATATAGGGCACCCTTTTCCAGAAAGCTGCCTGGCCTGTACCCAGGCTTCTGTCTCCTCAGGTGCCACCTGAGTGACCTTTGTCCTCACCACCCCCCTTGCAGGGCCAAGGCCGAGCTAGCCAAGGAGACGGACCCCCTGCGCCGGCAGGTCTTGGATGGGCGGCAGCTAGCACTGAAGATAAGTGCCAACTCTGTGTATGGCTTCACCGGTGCCCAGGTGGGCAAGCTGCCCTGCCTGGAGATCTCACAGGTGAGCTCGAGGACCCAGCGTGAGCTTCCTGCTGTCCTCTCCCAGTGGAGTTGTACAAACAGTTTCCCAGCAACAGTGTGAGACAACAGACTTGAGTACTGCCAACTAGGGTTTTGCCTTCCTCTCATGCTTCCTCACAGGGACTGCTGCTTCTAGACGCTCTTTTGTCTTTTCTTTTTTGGTCCCTTCCTTCTGTCTCTCTGTTCTGTCTGTTTCTCTTGGCCTCTTTCCTTATTTCTGTCTCAAGCTTATGGGGATAGAATAATTTTTTAAAAATAATGAATTATTCCAGAAGAAGATCAGAAAGAATTCAGAAAAAAAACAACAGAACAGGTGAGACAAATACAGGGTAAATAATAAGATGGTAGATTTAAGCCTACATATATTTGTTATTCCATTAAATGTAAATGGACTAAGTGTTCTAGTTAAAAGACAAAGATTTTCTGACTAGATCCAAACCAAAAGAAAACAGTAAAAGAATTATATTTGTCTCTGCTTGGTGTCCCCACCCCCTCACCAGCCTCAGTTTCCTCAGTTCAAAAGAAATTATTGTGTTTCAGATGACATTATATTATGCCCCTGAGGGGGCATTTGACAGTGCATGGGGTCATTTCTGGTTGCCCAGGCATGGGGATGTGTGGTGCTGCTGGCATTCAGGGAGGGGGCGAGAATGTCAGGGGTCTTACACTAAGGAGAGCTGCCCCTCCTATGATGTCACAGTGCCTCTTTGGAGAGAAACACTGAGCTGATGGCCTTTTCTAACTCAGACCTTTCCAACACTTTGATGCAGCCAGTTCCTCATCCTTGCCCCAGCCACCTTCTCTGTGCCCAGAGCTCTAGGCCAGAGAACCCAACAGACCTTTGAAGAGCAGCCTTGTTGTTGTTGTTAGGTGCCATCGAGTTGCTTCTGACTCATAACGACCCTATGTACAACAGAACAAAATACTGCCCAGTCCTGCATTATCCTCATAATCCTTGTTATGCTTGAGCCCATTGTTGCAGCCACTGAGCCTAGAGCCCCATTTTGCACATTTGGAAACTGAGGTGAGGCCCCAAGCTCACGTCTACTGCAGAAGGCAGTGGCATTTCACTCAGTGTGATTTCCCACCCCACAGAGTGTTACCGGGTTCGGGCGCCAGATGATTGAGAAAACAAAGCAACTGGTGGAGTCCAAGTACACTGTGGAGAATGGCTACAGTGCCACTGCCAAGGTTAGGGGCTGCCCCGCCCGCTCCGCCCCCCTGAGATGGGTCTGGAGATGCCCCTGGGCTGGTGAGGGTGACCACTGGGGACCGGGCCTCCCAGTCATACCTGCTTGCTCTCCCACTGTGCCCTTGGGGTCCCTTGAGCACTTGGGGGTGGCAGAAAGGTATGCATCTCTGGGATACTTACCCTCCCTTGTGCCCCATCTTCCAGGTGGTGTATGGTGACACTGACTCTGTCATGTGTCGATTTGGTGTCTCCTCGGTGGCCGAGGCCATGGCCCTAGGGCGGGAGGCTGCTGACTGGGTGTCAGGCCACTTCCCCCCACCCATTCGGCTTGAGTTTGAGAAGGTAAGTGGGGACCTCCCCACCCAGGGCTTGGAGTGGGCTGTGTGTGGGTCTTGCCAGTTTTGAGGATCTCTGATTTTCAAGGCACCTTCAAAGCTTCAGTATATATTAGTTTGGGGATCCTCTTATTTGTCAGGATCTGGGGGAACCTTGACATTGCTCAGGGTCTCTTAACTTTCAGGAACTTTAACTGATTCTTTGGGTTTATAAGCCTCGGTTACAAGGTGTTTTGCTACTTAGAGCTCCTGAATTTGGGGCTGTCTTATTACCTAGTGCTGCCATCACAAAAAACACCACAGGAGGTGGCTTCAAAGAGCAGAGATTGATTTTCTCACAGTTCTGGAAGCTAAAATCCCAATCAGGGTCTCAGGTGTGTTGATTCCTTCTGGGGGCCTCTCTCCTAGTTTGTGGTGACTGCTGGTAATCCTTGACGTTCCTTCACTGCTTGTAGGTGCGTCTGTCTCCTTCACATGACATCTGTCTTCCTTCTGTCTGTGTGTCTCCGTATCTGTTCTGCTCTATATCTACTCTGTACCGTTCAGAAGGGATTGGGTATAGGACCCACCCTACTCCATATGTCCTCATTAATATAACAAAAGAAAACTGTTTCCAAACAACGTTACGTTCGCAGAAACAGGGATTAGGACTTTCACATAGCTTTGTACGTATGTATGTACGTGTGTGTGTGTGTGTGTGTGTATGTGTATGAACTTTTTATTATAACAATATGCATACAACAAAGCATTCAATATTTTTTCAGTTTCTACATATACCCTTCAGTGACATTGATTACATTCTTCAAGTTGTACAACCATTCTTGGTATCTCTTTCCAAATTATCCCCCTACCACTAACGCACATTCAATGCATTTGAAGCAAAAACCTCTACTTTGCCTCTCCCTCCTGCCTCTGGTAACCATTAACTGCTTATGGTTTCTGTATAATTGCTTATCTCTTGTAAGTGATATTATGCAGTATTTGTCCTTTTGTGTCTGACTTACTTCTCTCAGCATAGTTTCCTAAGTTCATCCGTGTTGTGTACATTGAGACTTCATTCCTCTTGATGGCTGAATAATATTCCATTGTGCATATAGACCACATTTTGTTTATCCATTTGTCTGTTGATGGGCACTTCAGTTATTTCCACTCTTCTGCTATTATGAAAAGTGCTGCGGGGAACGTTGGTAAACAACATTTCTTTTTAGGGGACCTGATTCAGTCCATAACAGGGGCCTTGGTTTTGGAAACATCTAGAATCTTGGTCTGTACGTGACAGGATGATGTCTGCCTTGTGAAGCCATGTCACAGGCTCTGAGTCTCTCCTGCATTTGGGGTTTACCAATTCCTGCTTCAAGTTTGGGAGCTGCCCTGGGCAGTGGGTCTGTGATATGCGCATATCTTGGGCCTGGGCACCATCATCCAGGGCCCCCAGATGCCCGCTGCTATCAGTCCTGGGTCCTGGGCAATCTCAGACCGACATTCTCTCCCCCAAGATTCAAACATGGGGTGAGGCCTCAGGGCACAGCCACACATGGGCTTGGGGCCCCTCGGGGTGGAGGAGTCTCTGTCTCAGGGCCCACCCCAATTTCAGTCTCCGCTCTTTGAGGGGCCCTCACTGTGTCCCCGTCTGCCTTGGAGGTCTGTCCCACATGCAGATTTGGTGCTGTCTCTGGTTCATCCCGGACTCTGTTTCAGATTTGTGACCATGCTCCTGGGCTCAGGAGCTGTATTCAGACAACATACCAGGGTCTTAGGCCCATCTCACTCATAGGGTACACTTATCTCAGGTTTAGGCCTGTCTCCCCAAGTGTCTGAATCCTGGGTTTGGGAACGGGTTCCCCCAGGTCTACTTCCCCTACCTGCTCATCAGCAAGAAGCGCTACGCTGGCCTGCTCTTCTCCTCTTGCCCCGACGTCCATGACCGCATGGACTGCAAGGGCCTAGAGGCCGTGCGGAGGGACAACTGCCCCCTCGTGGCCAACCTCGTCACCGCCTCACTGCGTCGCCTGCTCATCGACCGGTGAGGGGCCCTGCACCTGGGCCCTCCTCCCTCAGACCCAGGAGTCCAGGCCCCCAGTCCCGTCCTCCCTCAGACCCAGGAGTCCGAGTCCAGGCTCCCGGCCCCCTCCTCCCTCAGACCTGGGGTTCGGCCCTTCCCCAGGGACACAGGTGTCAGGCCCACTCTTCCCCTGCGGTGGAGCAGTGGAAAGAGTCTGGGTGGGCAGCTGTGGGCTCAGCCCCGCCTCCACCACTCTGCAGCCCTGGGGCCTATGACCCTTCCCTGTTCTGAGCCTCTGCTCAGCACCCGCCTGACCCCTTGGCCTTGGGGTGGTTTATGCAGGTGGCGAGGGTCCAGCCTGGCCCTTGGTGGCATCAGTGACACCCCTGGCCCCACCTTCCACAGAGACCCGGATGGTGCAGTGGCCCATGCACAGGACGTCATCTCAGACCTGCTGTGCAACCGTATTGACATCTCGCAGCTGGTCATCACCAAGGAGCTGACCCGCGCGGCCGCTGACTACGCCGGCAAGCAGGCCCACGTGGAGCTAGCCGAGAGGTCTGCCCAAGGGACACGGGCCAGGAGACATGGGGAGGCAGGACAGAAATAGCTTCCCCTGTGCCAGCTGGGCCACCACTTCCTGTGAGCCCAGCCACCCCACCTGCCCTCACCCGCCTGCCACCCTGTCCCCCCACAGGATGAGGAAGCGGGACCCCGGGAGCGCGCCCAGCCTGGGCGACCGTGTCCCCTACGTGATCATCGGGGCCGCCAAAGGCGTGGCTGCCTACATGAAGTCTGAGGTTGGCCCCACCTGGCCGGGCCCCTCCCCAGCGCCCCCCCACTCTCACTTCTGCTTTCCTGCAGGAGCAGGGCGAGGGCAGGGTGGCTCCTTCCACGGCCCCACGGGACCCTGGGAACTGCCCCCCAAGACACACCCGGGGTCCCCAGCAGCCTGGGGATGCTCTGTGACACTGTGCTCCCAGGCTTCCTGTATCCTCTCCAGCGGCCCCTTCTGATTCCCCCCACAGAAAAGGGGCCCCCAGGTCCTTACCTTGCACACCCTGCCCTGTCTGTCTCTCTCCATCTCTGTCTCTCCCTGGTTCCTGCGCTCCAACCCCTAATTCCCTTAGATTCACAATCCATCCCCTCCTACCCAGACATCCAAGCAGTGACCTGCTTCTCAGCTCCCGTGACCTCTGACCTTCATGACCCTCCCTCAGCCACACCCCTTTCTTGTGCCACTTCCTCACCTCATGGCTTCCAGCTCCTGTCCACCATCACCCCTCCCCCCTTGAACTCTGACCCTTACTTGGTGCTGAGTCTCTGAGCCACAGACTCCCCCATGACCTCTGACCCACTGCAGACCCAAGGGCAACACCCCCCGCCACCAGTGTGTGAATGGAAGACCCTCGGGCTCTGGACCCTTCACCCAGCTGCCTGATGGGTGATTGCAGCTCCCCCTTCCCTTCTCCTGGGGTGTGGCTGTACCCCACAGCGTCTTGCCCACCTGTGTGTGACGGTGTCCCCAATTCCCTCATCCACACTTTGTGTGACTGAGTCCCCCCCCAATTCCCCTAGCCACCCAGTATGTGACCGTGGCCCCTCTGAGACCACCCCATGGATGACTGTGGCCCCTCCATCCCCCCATGGGAGACCACCACATCTACATCTCCCCCCGTGGGAGACCACCACACCTACATCCCCCCGTGGGTGACCACCGCCCTTCTGTCCCCCCATGGGAGACCACCGCCCTTCTGTCCCTCCCATGGGTGACCACTGCTCGCCCCCCGCCACCCGTGGTGACCCTGGCCCGGCCCGCAGGACCCTCTCTTCGTACTGGAGCACAGTCTGCCCATCGACACACAGTACTACCTGGAGCAACAGCTGGCCAAGCCACTCCTGCGCATCTTTGAGCCAATCCTGGGCGAGGGCCGTGCCGAGGCCATGCTGCTGCGTAAGGGGCAGGTGGATGGGCGGGGGACGTGAGAGTGGGGAGACGCCATGAGTCAGGGACCCCAGCCCATCGCCTGCCCTTGTCCTGCAGGGGGGGAGCACACCCGCTGCAAGACAGTGCTCACGGGCAAGGTGGGCGGCCTGCTGGCCTTCGCCAAGCGCCACACCTGCTGCATCGGCTGCCGCACCGTGCTCAGCCACCAGGGTGAGCCCCCACCCCGCCAGCCAGCACTGCCTCCCGCATTGCGGGTGGGGGGCTCCCCTTGGCCTGCACCCACCCAGGAGGGTCCACACTCCCCACCCTGGGACTTCCCCAGGGGAGTTTTCTCCACACACACTCACTCCCTTGTTCTTGAGGCTCTGGGGACTTTCAGGAGCCAGATGGGCGGCGGGTGGGGAAAGGGCAGGGATGGGCAGCCAGGCCCTGCACTGACCCCCCCCTGCCCCCAGGAGCCGTGTGCAAGTTCTGCCGGCCGCGGGAGTCGGAGCTGTATCAGAAGGAGGTGAGGGCTGAGGAGGCCGGGCTGGGGTGCCAGGGAGGCTGGGAAGGGGAGTGGGGGTCCACCCTGCTCAGCACCCCCGCTGCCCACCCAGGTGTCCCACCTGAACGCCCTGGAAGAGCGCTTCTCGCGCCTGTGGACCCAGTGCCAGCGTTGCCAGGGCAGCCTGCATGAGGATGTCATCTGTACCAGGTGCCCTCCCCACACAGGTCTTAGGCCTGTGGCTGGTGGTCCCAGCCCAGACACCAGGGTCTCCTACATCCCTCGCAGTGGGGCCTCAGTGTTCTCGCCTGCTGGATGGGCCCATGTCCAGCCTTCCAGGAGGGTGTAGGTGCCCGGAGGGGGCACGACCAGGCCCCCAGGATCTGCTCAGGGACTAGTGGCCCCCCTGGACACACACCCCCACCCCGAAGTCCCCCACCCCCTGGAGCAAGCCGCTTTCCCCAGGGAACACGTGGGCGGGGCAGGTTCCCACGCCAGGTGACAGGTGATATACGGCTGCTGGCCGGCGCCTCAGCAGGCACCCACTGTTATCGGCTCCCTGTGCCCGCTGAGCAAACAGCCTGATGGCAGGAGGAGGTGGGTGGGAGAACAGCAGGCGGGGCCAAAGTCCTGGGAGCAGCTTCCGCCCCTGGGGACCAGTGCTCGAGGCCCTTGCCCCATTGCTGGGCTGCATCAGGACTCCTGGGGCCACCTGTGCCCAGCGGCCCTGACCCCGACCTGCCCCCGCCCACAGCCGGGACTGCCCCATCTTCTACATGCGCAAAAAGGTGCGGAAGGACCTGGAGGACCAGGAGCAGCTACTGCGGCGCTTCGGGCCCCCGGGCCCCGAGGTCTGGTGACCTCACGGGTCTCCCAGCAGGGCAGGGGGATTAATAAAGTTTGTCCTTTTGTTACGTCTTTGTGGTTTCTGGGGGGCGAGTCCAATATCCTAAGCCCTTACCCGGGCCGGGCCGGCAGCACTGGGCCATGTCTGCTCAGTGGGACGTCTTAACTCCCGTAGGGGCTCCCTGGATCTCAGTGCAAACTCTGGGGCTCTGGCCTCTGCTGCCAAGGCTGCCTCGGTTTCTCTCCCCTTGCACCTGAGTGAACATCTATGCCAGCTCCTCTCTGCTCTGCTCAGGGTACCCAGGTGTCCAGTGCCAATGCCTGCCCTCTGGGGGCCATCTATGCCCCCACATGGCCCCTGGGGTGCCCCATAGTTGCCCCGCCCACCAGGTGCTGGCCTGTTTCCACCAGGCCCTGGGGCAGCCCCAAGGACAGCGGATTTCCGCTCCCTGGCCTGACCTAGGGGACCCCCCCCCCATATCACACACCCACAAATGTTTCCATTTCAGGGTCCCAGTGATCACCCTTGGGCCTGGGTCTTCCTCATGTCCCCTTCTGAGACTTTCTGGCGGTCCCCTTATCTGTCTCCCATGGCTGGTCACCTTTGAACTTACACATCTCCAGGGACACAGGTCCTTCTGTCACCCCCCAGGCCCCACTACTCCCCTCTTGGGGTTGAAGTTTGGCATCTCGGTCCAGCGCTCCCCACCCCCATTTCCACCCCTCACTGGTCCCAGCGACCCCCCCTCATCCCCAGCCTTTACTTTTCCAGGGTCCCCCCAAACCCAGCTCTTCTCCTGTCTCCACCCCTCAGGGTCAGTTCTCCATCCCCACCCCCAACCTTGGGGATCCCCAAATCTAGACCTGTTCTCCCTACCATGTGACCAAGGGGTTGCGCAACCAACCAGGCCCCCTCCCCTGACTCCTTCCCTGAGGGGATTTTCGAGGAGGGCTGAGCTCACAGCCCAGCACCCCTCCCCTTCCCCGGAGGCTGGGCCACGGTATAAATAAAGGTGGTGGCTACAGCCGGCCACCAGCCTAGCCTAGTGCCACCATGCTCGCCCTGGAGGCTGCACAGTAAGTGGGGGCCCCTGAACCTGTACTTGGGACCCCCACAGACGGGGAGGTGGGCAGGAAGAGGGGCTACACTATGTCTTGCCCCTTCTAGATCTTGCTTTCCTCCCCCACCCCTGACTCTCCTCCATCCTGCTCCATCCTTGTGTTTCTTAGTCCTCAAAGATCTCACTGCCCTGGGACACTTGCTTTTCTCCCAGGTGGGTCTCCACCTCTGGTGGTTTCTCCATCTCTGTCTCTCTCCCAGTCTCCCACTGGGTCCTGTCTCTGTCTTTCACTGGGTCTGTATCTTACTCCCTATCTGGCCATTTCTTTCCTTGTTTCTCTGACTCTGCCTGTTGCTCTCTCTGTCTCTTTCTTTGTCTCGGTCCCTCTCTGTCTTTCTCTTTTCAATTCTCTATGTCTCTCTGTCCGTCTGCTGGTCTCTCCTTCTGCCTCCCTCTCTCTCCCTCACTTCATCTTTCTTCCTCTGGGGCTCAGTATCTCCTGTACTCATATCTGACTCTCCCCACGCCTTTCTCCTCTTTCCACCTCTCCCCTCTGCTCTCGTCTGAGTCTGCTCTGTGTCTTCCCTTCTCTGTCTAGGTGTCTCTCCTCCATCTTTCTCCTGTCCCAAGGACTCCGCTATCCCCATTTAACAGACTGGATAGCTGAGGCCCAGAGGGTCGCTTTCCACCCCCACCTGCCGTTGGTGCCTACACCTTCTCTCTGGGGACTTTCTCTCCCTCACTTTTCCTGCTCCCCCCGCCAGCCTGTGTCTATGCAAATCCCGGGGCGGTGGGAGGGGGGGACATTTGCCTAGCCCCCACCTTCCACTTCCTGTCCCGATGCAGAATTGGGGGAAAGTGGTGGGGCTGGTCCCACACAGCAGATGAGCTGTGGCCACAGCTGCTGCCACCTCTGCCCCCCACCAGCTTCCCCCATCACTTGGAGGCTCAGGTGGCCGGAGGTGCCCTGACATGCCCTTGTGTCTCTCCCTCGCTAGGCTTGATGGGGCACACTTCAGTTGTCTGGTGAGTCGGGACCCTTGGGGGCCAGGGAGGGCTGGGGGGGACCCATGTGGCCCACCAAAACCTCCCTCAGAGGGGTCACTGGCTCCCTGCCTTAGTTGCTCCTTCTTCCCCTTCCTGTCACTTTGTCTGTCTGAGTCTCTCCATCAGGGATGTCCCCCTTCTGTGTCTGTATCATTAACGTGTTTCTGATGTCTCTCTCTTTCCCTCTCTCCAGAGCTGGGTCCGCTTCCTTGTTTTGAGGGGCGGGGGCAGGGAGTGTGTTTTGTGTGTGCTGTATATGTGTGTGTGCGGTGTGTGTGTGTTTTGGGTGTGCGATGTGTGTGTGCTGTAATGTGTTATGTGTGTATGCATTGTGTGCTGTGTATACGTGTTGTGTGTGTTTGTCTTTGTTTCTCTGGCTTTTGTGTCTCCATTCATCCCACATTCAAGAGATTTATTTATTCCTTCCTTTTTTTTGTATTTTTAAAAAACCGATTCTGTAATATTTCAGACATACATACCTAACCCCCAGGAAGCCACCACCCAATCTGAGAAATAAAACTTACTGATGTACGTGTAGTAGCCTTGGTAGTGCAGTGGTTAAGCATTCGGCTGCTAACCAAAAGTCGGTGGTTCAAACCCACCAGCCGCTCTGGGGGAGAAAGATGTGGCAGTCTGCTTACGTAAAGATTACAGCCTTGGAAACCCTATGGGGCAGTTCTACTCTGTCCTATAAGGTCACTATGAGTTGGAATTGACTCAACAGCAGTGGGTTTAGGATGTATGTGTGCCCCTCTCCATCACATCCTGCCCCCCCTCCAACTTTACAAGGTTTTCCTTTTTTTAATGTGTACTTTACAGTCAGCAAAGTGACAAATCCCCTGTGCACACCTCGGTGAGTTTTTCCATATGAATGCCCCTGTGTAACCACTCACCAGATCAATATCTAGATAGGACATCTCATCTCCATCCCTCCAGAAGATTCCCTCGTGTTCCTGCCCCACTAATACCCGCCCCCTCTCCCATTTCCCTCCATGGGTTCTTCTGCCTGTTTCTGAACTTTCCGTAAAGCAAATCTCACAGGGTGTCCCCTTTTGTATCTGGCTTCTTTCGCACAACATTGAGTGTGTGTCAGCAGTTGGTTCGTCTCCATCGTGAGTATGTCGTTGTTGTGTGCCACTGGGTTGATTCTGACTCACAGCAGCCGGACAGGACACGGCAGAACTGCCCCATGGAGTTTTCTAGGCTGTAATCTTTCTAGACCGCAGCTTGCCAGGTCTTTCTCCTGCTGAGCAGCTGGTGAGTTCAAACTGCCAAGTTTTCAGTTAGTAGCCGAGCATTTAACCACCACGCCACCAAGGGCTCCTTGCTTTCATCTTTACTAGATGTTAATTGCTAAAGTCACTCGTGATTCCTGGGATGAATCAAAGGACTATGTAGGGGCGTGAAAGAAACGTTGAGACCTGCTTTGCAAAAATATCCCCTCCCCTTCAACCTCCCACCCCCCAATCCACCCCACCACCGTGGCAGGCAAGACCAGGGTGAATTCTTCCACACCTTCCCCGGGCTCTGCGGGGTGCCAGCTGTGTACCATTGTGGTGCTGGGGACCCAGTGGTGACAGGACTGCCCTGCCAAGGTCCTCAGGAGCCCATGTCTTAGCAGGAGTTGGCTTGCTCTGTGTCTCTTTGGGAGTCTTTGGGTCTCTGTGTATCTGTATGTCTCTCCCTGTGTCTCTGTCTCTTTTCCATTCTGTGTGTGTGTGTTTCTCCTGCATTGTCCCTGCCCCCTCTCCTCGTATCTATGGATGTCGCTGTCTCTGTCCGTGTGGCTCTCCATACCTCTCTCACAGGGCGTCTCTCTGTCTCTCTCTCAGTCTCTGTCTCTGCACTTCTGTCTCTGTTAGTTTATGTCTCTCTCCCTCTCCCAGCCTCTCCTCTTTGCTCCCTGTCTGTGTTGGAGTCTCCTCGCTGGCCCAGGGTGGGGGTGGAGGCTCCCTGCAGCCTGGGATGACCCCTCTCCCACCCACACCCTCCTCAGTACTCAGATGGCGTCTTCTATGACCTGGACAGCTGCAAACATCCTGGCTACCCTGATGCAGAGGGGGCTCCTGGTGAGTGACCACAGCCCACCCACTCCCTGCCAGGGCCCATTTCACAGACAAGGAAGCTGAGGGGAAGCTGTCGTCTGGCTCAGCAAGATAAAGGTGGCCCATGCCTCCCAGCTTCCTCCCCTCCCTTCTTTGGTCCTCCTGGGTCCCCCTCCCTCCATGCAAATCCTGGGGTCAGAGATTTGCACAGCCCACAATGGCCCCTCTGTGCTGGGGATTGCGGGTGTAGGGGGGTGGTGGTCAGGTCTCCTGGCATCTGACTCAGCGTCCTCCCACCCAGACTCCTTGTGGGGATGGACCGAGGCCCCGCCTGCCCCAGCTGCCCTCTACGAGGCCTTCGACCCCACATCGGCCACTTTCGGCCACCCCCAGGGTGTCCCTCTCTGCTATGGACCCTCGACCTACAGCCCTGCAGGGGGCCTTGACCCAGTGCCCAGCCTGGAGGCCCTGGGACCCGGCCTCCCAGCGTACCCCACGGAGGAATTTACCAGCCAGGTGAGGGGCTTGGAGAACCTGACAATCCTCATCATTTGAACGAGTGTGTTCACTAGGTGCCAGGCACTGTTTAAAACCCGTCCACATTGAACCCCTTCCATCCTTTTAACCCGGGGTGGCTCAAAGTGTTAAGTGCTTAGCTAGTAACCGAAAGGTTGGTGGTTTGAACTGAACCAGAGACGTCTTGGAAGAAAGTCCTGGCAATCTACTTGTGAACAAGTTTACAGCCGTTGAAAACCCTATGGAGCAGTTCTACTCTGACACACACAGGGTTACCATGAGTCAGAATTGGCTCAACGGCAACTGGTACCCCTTTTTTTTCCTTATAATTTATTTTGTTGTTGCTGAGAATGTGCGCAGCAGAACATACACCAATTCAACAGTTTCTCCACGTACAATTCAGGGACGCTGATGACGTTCTTTGAGTTGTGCAGCCATTCTCACCCTCCTTTTCTGAGTTGTTCTTCCACCATTAACATGAACTCACCACCCTCTAAGGTTCCCATCTAATCTTTCAATTTGCTGTTATCAGTTTGATCCCATATAGATAGTTCTTAAAAGAGCATAACGCTTAAGGCTGACATTTTTTACTAGTTAAGCTAAATTATTAACTGGTCAGAAGTCCTGGTGGTGCAGTGGTTAAGTGCTTGGCTGTTAACTGCTTGGCTGTTAACCAATAGGCCGGCAGTTCAAACCCATCTGCCACTCCGTGGGGGAAAGATGTGGCCGTCTGCTTCCATAAAGATTTACAGCCTTGGAAACCCTATGAGGCAGTTCTAGTCTGTCCTATAGGGTCTCTATGAGTTGGAATTGACTTGATGGCAATGGGTTTGTTTTTGTTTGTTTGTTTGTTTTTTTATTGACTGATATCCTGTTAACAACCCTCTGAGATTCAGTATCACTATTACCCCATTGGAGTCCCTGGGTGGCGCAAATGGTTAAGCACTTGACTACTAGCCAAAAGGTTGGCAGTTCGAACCCACTCAGAGGTGCCTCAGAAGAAAGGCTTGGCAATCTGCTTCTGAATGGTCACAGCCAAGAAAACCCTATGGAGCACAGTTCTACTCTGCACACATGGGGTCACCATGAGTCAGAATTGACTCAAAGGCAACTAACAACAGCAACATTACCCCATTGCACAAATGAGCCCACTGAGGCACAGACAAGAACGTGGAATGGCATTACCTGTAGTAGACCTGTGGTCCTGGACGTAGCTTGGGCATTCCCCTGGCCACAGCATGGGGATGGGAACCAAGGCCAGAGTCCATGCTCATAACCAAGATGGAGAGGGAGGGACACCTGGGGGATGAGGGAGGGAGGGAGAGACGGGCTCCCCTGGATGTGTGGGTGACCCTGACCTTCTGCAGACCCTGAGCCCACCAGCGGCATACGCCCCATACCCCAGCTCTGTGTTATCCGAGGAGGAGGACTTTGTGCTAAACAGTCCTGCCCTGGAAGTGTCAGACAGCGAGTCAGATGAGGCCCTCCTGACTGGCACCACCGAGGGGAGGGGATCTGATGCAGGTATGTGGGAGCCGGTGTGGTATGGTGGGGGTGAGGCTCCAGCCAGGGATTGGGGGAGGAAATGGAAGGAACCATGGCTTCTCAAAAGACACAGCCGTGAGAGCAGTTCCTGGATCTGCCACTTGCTGGCTGTGTGACCTTGGGCAAGTTCCTCTACCTCTCTGTGCCTCAGTTTCTTATCTGTATGATAGAGATGACAGTCACAGTGTCTAGGCTTATAAGGTCAGTGGGAGGATTACATGGGATGTTGCTGTTGTTAGGTGCTGGCGAGTTGATTCCGACCCATGGTGACCCTATGTGACAGAATAGAACTGCCCCACAGTTTTCTTGGCTATAATTTTCACAAGAGCAGACTGCCAGGTCTTTCTCCTGTGGAGCTGCTGGTGGGAATGAACCGCCAACCTTTGGGTTAGCAGCAAATTAACCATTTGTACCACCCAGGGACCCAGGGAAATGGGATAGAGTGAGCATACAATAAATCAGCCATCGTCACCAGCACTGTCAACACAATAGTGACAAATATAATAGCAATGTCCATCTACATCTATCCAACCCCTGCTTCCAGCCGTGTGGCTGGCATTCATTAGGCCGAACCCTCGGGGAGCTGGGGTTATTAGTTATTTCACCTCTCTGGGCCTCAGTTTCCCATCTGTAAAATGGATGTCATCATCAGCTCTACCTTTCAGGGTTATGATGAAGATTCTTGCTAGTTGCCATGGAGTCAGTTCTGACTTATGGCAGCCCCATGTGTGCAGAGTAGAATTGTGCTCTATAGGGTTTTCAGTGACTGTCACCTTTCAGAAGCAGATCGCCAGGCCTTTCTTCTGAGGCACTTCTGGGTGGGTTTAAACTGCCAACCTTTCTGCTAGTTGTTGAGTGCTTAACTGTTTGTGCCACCCATGATGAAGCTTAAATGAGCTAAATAACAGTAAAGTGTTTAGCCCTCTGCCTGGCACTAAATTCTCAACAACTTTGCAAAATGTAAAATGTTTGTAAAATTAAAACTCCACACACACACATTAAGCCAGTTGCCATTGAGTCAACTCTGACTCATGGCGACCCCATGTGTGTCAGAGTAAACTGTGCTCCACAGGATTTTCATTTGCTGATTTTTCAGAAGCAGATCGCCAGGTCTTTCTTCCAAGGCGTTTCTGTGTGGACTTGAACTACCAACCTTTCTGTTAGTAGCCGAGCTCATTAAGCGTTTGCACCACCCAGGGACTCCACACACACATTAGCCTCATTTTATAGCTGAGGAGATGAAAAACTTAGGTTAAGTCACCACCCCAAGATCACACAGCTAGGAAATGGCAGAGGTGAGGTTCTTGCATTCAATGAGCTGCCCAGCTCTGTGGGGCCCTTGCTGCTCCTAGGAGTGCAATAATCAGATCCCCTGGTCTCTCCCAGGATCCCACTGGGAATGGGAAGCAGGGAATGGGGTTCTGGGGGCATCAGGCTCAGATAGGGGAGCCACTTGCTGGCAGCGGGGGCACAGACCCCCTAACAGCCACCTGCCTCACCGCATTCTCTAGATTTGGAGGCTGAGGCTTTGCAAGGGCCCAGGTTGGGTGGAAGAGGGTTGGGCGTGGGGGGCGGGGTCTGAGGAACACTCAGCCTGACAGGCTCCCCCCCCGCCCCGCCCCACATCCCGCCCCAGGAGCCCGCAAGAAGCTTCGCTTGTACCAGTTCCTGCTGGGGCTGCTGACCCGCGGCGACATGCGCGAGTGCGTGTGGTGGGTGGAGCCGGGCGCCGGAGTCTTCCAGTTCTCCTCAAAGCACAAGGAGCTGCTGGCGCGCCGCTGGGGCCAGCAGAAGGGCAACCGCAAGCGCATGACCTACCAGAAGCTGGCGCGCGCCCTGCGCAACTACGCCAAGACGGGCGAGATCCGCAAGGTCAAGCGCAAGCTCACCTACCAGTTCGACAGTGCGTTGCTGCCAGCCGCCCGCCGGGCCTGAGCCCCAACTTGGGGCCTCTCGGGGCCTCCGCGCCCTGCTTGGGGAGCACCGGGAGCCCCGCGCCGCTTGTGGAACTACCTGGGGACCTTACGCCCCAGCCAAGGCCCCTATGGGGTTCCTGTGTGACATTGGTGTCCCCACACCCTGGGTCCGGTTCCTGTGTCACGTTGGCGTCCCCACACCCTGAGTCCTGGGGCCATGGACCCCACACTGGGGGGGAGGGGGGTTCCTGTAATCCCTAAACCTTGCCCAGGGCCCTCCTGGGATCCCCTACTCGTGTCTGGGGCCCCTTTGGGAATCCTTTTTCATGTCCAGGGTCCCATGTCTTGGGTCACGGGACCCATAGACCACTGTTGAGAGGGCGCTGGGGGGCAGTGCTTCCAGAATCCCTGGGCCTCTAGAGCTTCTCTGGGATCCCCTTGTGATGTCTGAGATCCCCCAAACAGACCTGGGACCTCTCTGAGATCTCGTGTGTGTCTGCAGCCCCTCAATTACACCTGAGGAGGAACCCACAGACTCCTGTATCTGGACGGGGCCATTCCAGCAACCCTAAGTCCTGTACAGGACCCCTCCGGGATCCCCTTGTCATGTTTGGGTCCCTCTTGTCAAGTCTGAGATCTTTCAGTTATGTCTGGAAACCCGTTATGTCTCAGATCTCTGTGTCACATTTGAGCCCATCTGGGACCCCCTTGTCATATGTGCCTCCCCAAATGCCCCTGCCGTCTTTGAGATGTCCTGGAACCACCCTGCGATCATTTTTTCGTGTCTGGAACTCTCCATCTAGGAGCCCTCTGGGATCATCTTGCTATGTCTGAAATCACCCCTGTCAGGTCTGGAGGGAGACCTCAGTGAACTTTGTTGTATCTGGGATCCTTCGGTCAACATCTGAGGCCCTCCCGTTGGATCCTTATCAGATATGCCTGTTTGGGGATCTCACCAGCAATTCTTGAGTTCTTGTGGGGACTCTGCCCTTCTTGGGTGCCCTCCTTATGGCCACACTGGGGATCGTTTTAGCTGCTTGCCTGATTTTTGGGTGATCTTGACACCCCTCTCCCTACTTCATTTCTAACCAGATGTGTCAAGCTGGCAGACCCCCAGGTGTTTTCTTTAGTTCACTGCAGTGTTTTGGGGGAAAAAATCCAAATTATCCAACTTTTCAAAAATTGAGAGAGTTTACAAAGTCCTGATTTCTGGCTTCACTTAAAACTCCAGGTGATCCAGTGACGGTGGCGAGCCAGCTCTGCTATATGGAGCCAGCCAGTGGCGCCCTCCTGATGGGGCATTTGCTCTGCAATTTTCCCCAGTCCCCACCACTCCTGGCTGTCTTATACCAGCTACTTCACTCAGTTTCCTGTTTGGCCCACAGCATTTGCATTTCTACCCTGGGTGCACACCCCACTGGAACTGAAGCCCAGCTGAACCGTGGGAGCTCTGATTGGAACCACGGGTGGGGGGGATCAGAGGCTGTGGGGAAGACGTCCTTGAGCCTGGGTGGCTGAGAGACCGAAGGCACATGATTTGCTGCTTCCGGGCCTCAGTTTGCCCCTTCTGTAAAAGTGGGAGAAGAGGAGCAAGATCTCTTGCAGCCCAGTTAAGCCTTTGGTATGTCTCCCGAAATGCACCCCACCGCCCACTGGTGATCAGGAGGAGGATGAGGAGAAAGCATCAAGGACGCAGAGAGGCAAGGAGGGGTCCACCGGAGGGCACACAGCTGCTGGTGGCAGAGTCCAGCCTGGGACTTGCCCGCAAGAGAGGAACAGCCCTAGGGGCAGGGGGCAGCTGGGAGGGGCATTTGGGGCCCAGCTTCCTCCTACAAATGATGCACATTTTGCAAAAAAATATCACCATCACCCAAATGTGAAATAAAATTTTTAAAAATGTAGAAACCAAGGTTAGACAGACCTCCGGGACCTTTTGTCAGGGCCTGGAGCTACAATCCTGCCCCCCCGCCGCCACTGGGACCATTGGCTGTCAGAGACACTAGACAGCAAGAGGAAGATGAGACAGATCAGAGAGGCAAGAGAGCCAGGAAGGCTGCGCCTCCAAAGCTGTGGCAAAGCGCTTGAGATGCGGGCGCGAGGCGTTTGGTTTAATGTTTGTGTCGTCCTCTCTTCCTGCCAATCTGTGCTTCCCCATCCCCTCCATGTCTCCTTTCCTCTCTGGGTCTCTGTCCCTCTCTCTCTGGGTCTCTATCTCCCTCTCTGGGTCTCTTGTCCCCGTCTCTCTGGGTCTCTGCACTCTCTCTAGGTCTCTATCCCCCTATGAGTCTATGGCCTCTTCTTTCTCTGGGTCTCTGTCCTCCTCTCTCTGAATTGAGGCCTCAGGCTGGCGAGGGGGGCGCGCAGGGCTCCAGGTGACACCTCCACCAATCCTAACACCGGCCGGGACTTCGCTGGGCTCGCCGGAGCCGCGTGGCAGTCTGCCTTGCAACCCATGACGTATCATGGTAGCCGCCTCCGGATTGGCTTGGCCCGCCCGGGAGGCGGGGAACTTTCCGGCTCTTAGGGGGTTTTGGAAAAAGGGGGAGGAGGAAGATGGGCGGGAAGAAAGGGAACAGAGGCTGGTCTTCCGTCACACTTGTGCCCCTCACCCTGAGTTACTTCCCGTCCAGTCCCCCAATCCTAAACCCCAAGTCTCCAGACCCTTCCCTTTCTTTTCACATCCTTCCCCTCCCTTCCACACCCACCTGGCCCTTCTCCCCAGAACACCTGGTCTCCTCAAGCCCTGCTCCTCACATTAAGCCCTGCCCCTTACCGCCCCAGTCCCGTCCCCACCTCCCCCCTGCCCGTCTAGCCGCCCCCCCCCCCCCATTTCAGAAAGCCACAGGTTGCCCCTGCCGGGAAGAGCGCCAGCGTCCGGGCAGCCCTCCAGGGCCTTCCCGGCTCCCCCGGCCCCTGCCCCCGCAGGGGACACCCGCCTCGTCCCCCGCGTCCGGTGCCAGCCGCGCCCGCTCCAGGAACAGTCCAGGGAGAGGGCTGGGCGTGGTCCCAGGAGGGGAGGAGGCCAGGCCGGGGCCCCAGGTGGCCGGGATCCCAGGCCTTGGGGTCTGCTCACGCCTGTGGGCGGGACCGGAGTCCTAGCCCCCCAGCGCCGTCCCAGCGGGCAGAGAGACTCCCCCGCCCCGCCACCCGGCCGTCCTGCCTACGCTGGGAAACCGGACCCTCCCTCCCGCCTCCGGTTTCCCGAAAACTCCTGACTTGCAGATGCTAAGAATGGCTTTCTAGACCCGGCCTTCCTCCGCCCCCCTCCCCCAGCACCCTTAGGCCGGAGCTGGCTGCCAGCCCTTACCCACTTGAGACCCCTGCCCCTTCTTCCACTCCTCTCTCAGACTCTGAAGTACGGGCCCCCAGTCTCCTCCTCCCTCTGACCCAGGAGTCTGGACCCTGAGCTCTTCCTCCCTCAGACCCCAGACCCGACGAGTCCGATCCTCCGGCCCCTTCCTCCTTCAGACCCAGGTGTCCGAGCCCCCAGCCCCTCCTCCCGGGGGACTTGGCATCTTTCTAGGTCCAGCTGTTATTTGTCGCTCTTTAGAGCACGCGGGAGGAATGTGGGGCGGCAGGGGGCGGGGAGGGCTGCGTCCCGGGGCCTCCTGGGAGTCTCTGGACTCCTTAAAGGGCTCCCCCTGGGGGCCCACGCGTCCTCCCAAGAGACCAGCGGGACGCAGCTGCCGTCGTAGGAGCAGGAGGAGTTCCGCTGCCGACATGCCTGAGGCAAAGCCAGGTGGCTGCCAGGACCTCTTCCCTATGTGGGGGCGGGGGTCCTCTTTTCTGAATGGCAATTGAGGGTTCTTCTCTTTGTGGGATTGGGAGAATGGAGTGCCTTTTCCGTGTGGGGAAGGGGTTCCCTTCCTTGTGTGTAGGGGTAGGGGAGCCCTTATCTGTGTAGGGGAGTCCCTATCTGTGTAGGGGAGTGTCCTTTCCCTGCATGGGCGGGTCCCTTCTCTGCAGGGGCTTAGGGGGCTATCTCTGGGTGTAAATGGGGATTCTCCGATTGTGAATGGAGGTCTTTTCTTCTCACTGGGGCTGGGGAACCTGCGTGTGTAGATCAGGAAGTCTTTCTTGCATGACACTTGGGGTCCTTCTACTTTGGGGTTGAGGTTCTCTGGGTAGGAACTGGGGCCATGCCACCACATGAAGATGGGGGTCTTTCTCTGTAGAGGGTTGAGATCCTTGAGTGTATGAAGATTTGGGGGTTCCTCTCGACATGGTGAGATGTGCTCTTGTCTGCATAAGGATGGGGACCCTCCTTATACGGGGACTGGGGTCTTCCCTGTGTAGGAATTAGGGGACCTTCTCCATATAAGGGGTGGGAGTCATTTCTTTAAGTGGAGTTTGGAGAGCCTATCTGAATGGAACTGGGGGCACTTCTTTATACAGGGATAAGATCTTTCTCTCTAGAAGGAGATGAACACAGGAGACACAGCCATCAGAAGTCCCCTCCCCTGGGGTGTTCAGTTCACTGGCCTCAGGCTAACTAGGCTCTGGGGTGAGGGTCCAGCCCCTCACTGCTTCTGGGGCCCCAGCAGAACAGGAGCCAGCGGCAGGGCAGGTGGAAGGTGCTGTGGTCAGCACGGGGTGTCCAATTTCCAGCCCAGGGGAAGAGCTAATTATACCCCCAGATCCCAAAAGGTCAGGGCCTAGTGGCCTGGGTAAATGGGGCAGGGCCTGCTTAGGGTAAAGGGAAACCTGATCCCACAGACACTCAGGATTAGAGATAAATTTATACTTCGAATGGGGGCCTGGACTCCTGGGTTTGAGGAAGAGGGGGCTGGAGGGCTGGACTCCTGGGTCTGAGGGAGAAGGGGGCTGGTGGCCTCCACTCCTGGGTACCGGAAGCGGAGGGCAGAAGAACGTGATCAACTGTGAATATCTCTTTCTTCCATGTCCCAGAGGCCAAAAAGGCCCCCAAAGACAAAGATGCCCCCAAAGAAACTCCCCCTAAGGATGCTTCTGCAGAGGCCCCCAAAGGTGAGACCGGGATTCTCTTGGGCTCATCTGAACTTGGCATCTCATCTGCCCCCGTTCCCCTCACTCTTGTGCACCCTTGGCACAGCCTCCTCCCAGCCCTTCCTCCAGTCCAGCCCCTATAGGGCCCCAGAGCTGACTGTGCCCCTCCCCTGGTTCCAGTCCTCCCATGGCTCCCCAGTACCCCGGGACAGAGCCCAGCCTCTCAGCCTCACCATCATGCTGGCTGATCAAGTCCTGCCCAGCTCCGAACGCTCCAGGCCATCTTTAAGGCTCTCCTACCCACAAGGCCCATTCAAGACCATCCAGCCCACTACCCTCCAGCTCACAGATGGGATAACTGAGGCCCAAAGGGAGCAGGGAGCCTGGCCAAGGTCACACAGCCACCTGGGTGACACCGGATCTTTCCCAGGTCAGGGGAAACCACTTCTCCCCCTGCCCCCCGACCTTTGGTTTCTGAGCAGAGGGTCTTCACTGGCTCTAAGCCCCTTCCTCATTTTGGCCTGCTGCCCCCTGCCCAGCTTGTCTCTGACCCCAGAATCCTGTCTCCTGAGCAGAAGCCCCACCTGAGGATCAGTCCCCGACTGCCGAGGAGCCCACTGGGTTGTTCCTGAAGAAGCCAAACTCTGTGTCAGTGGAGGCTGGTGAGAGGACCTGGGGAGGATGGAGCTGAGGCCAAGATTCCTGAGTTTGAGGGCGGAGAGGCTGGGGGCCTGGACTCCTCAGCCTGTTCTGGAGGGTCTTATGATCCCTGACTTGCCCCACCCTCACCCTCAACCCCCATCCAGGAAAGGACACGGTGATCGTGGCCAAGTTGAATGGGAAGGAGCTCTCAGGCAAACCAACCATCAAGTGGTTCAAGGGGAAGTGGCTGGAGCTGGGCATCAAGAGTGGCACCCGGTTCTCCTTCCAGGAGATTCACGACTCTGCCAGCAATGTGAGCATGTGGGCTGGGGCTGGAGGTTGTGTGGGCCCCACTTCCCAGAAGTCCTGTTGCCTGAGACCAAACTATGAGCCTGGAGCTTTGTAGATGGAGAACGAGATCCTCAGGAACTGAGGTTGTGCAGGTTGTTCATCAGAGATTGTGCTGCGGAGGAGGGGAGAATGCTTGGGTTAGATCAGGGTGCACTTTGTTGTGGCTGTGTGCATCCCAGAAAGGTCTCAGGGGGTCAGGGATTTGGGGCCCTAGGGGTCAAGATTATTCAGGCATAGGCAAGAGACTGAGCTAGCCCCTGGGTGCTGAAGCTTCCCCACTCTTGGTCTCTATCAGCCCTGGTGTCGGGTTGGGGTGGAAGGACTCAGGGAGAGAGTTGTGAAGTGGGCTCTGGGGATGGTGGGTGGCGCTGGGAAGTGGTCACATGCACCCACACCCTGGCCCTGGCCCCCAGGTGTACACCCTGGAGCTGCGCATTGGGAAGGTGGTACTGGGGGACCGTGGGGATTACCGGCTCGAGGTCAAATCCAAGGACAACTGTGACAGCTGTGGCTTCAACATCGATGTGGAGGGTACGCTGGCTGGGGTAGGAGTGAAGGGCCATGGGTCTAGGGTGGGAGATGGATGAACTAGCCAGAGTATGCAGGTGTGGGGTGAGGGGGTAGAGGCTTTGGGTAGAAATATGGATAGGTGGACCTTTGTCAGGGAATTAAAAATTGGGAGTGACCGTCTGTAGGCTTAGAATCTGAGGATGTGCAAGCATGTTTAGGAGGGAGGAGGCGTAGATTTGGGGGTGAAAGCATTTAGGGTTTTGGGGTGCACGTGCGAAGGCTTAGGAGGTGGGTTATGTGGATTCCAAGGTCACAATGTACAGGCTTAATAATGTATCAGGAAAGGCTTGGGGAGTGAGGGTGTCCACCTTTAGAGAGTAAAGAGGGTCCTGGAAAGGTTGTGCAGGCCTGGAGGGGCATTCTGGTCTTGGAGAAGACTTTGCCTCCAGTTTACCTTTCTTCCCTCCCGCCCCGTTCCCTCCCCCCAGAACCTCGTCAGGATGCCTCTGGGCAGAGTCTAGAAAGCTTCAAGCGTTCGTAAGTAACTCTGGACCCTGGGGAGAGGGATCCCATCTCCTGATGCCAAGGACCGTGGCAGGGTCTCCCTTGGGACAGGAAGATGTGGGAGAAGGGAGGATTGGGAAAGGCAAAGAATGGGGATCCTGGGATGAGTCTGGGGGGACAGGACCACAGTGAGGTTCACACTCATCTCAATGACCACAGGGGTGAAAGGAAGCCACAAGGTGCGGGTGAGCTGGATTTCAGCAGCCTGTTGAGGAAGAGGTGAGTCAACCCCACCTGGTATAGGGAGGGGGAAATGGGGACTCAAGGAGGAAGAGGATGGTGGGTAAGGTTGAGGCAGTGCCTCTGTTGCTTCCCATCTGTCGTTCCTAGACTCGCGGCCCACGACTCAACCCCTCCTTCATCCATCCACCTCCACTGGGCCCACCCAGTTTTCAGCCCATCAACCTATCCATCCCCCTGTCTATTCATCCATCTACCCAATCACCCACACCCCCATTCAGTCAACCAACTGCCCACCAATTCACCTACCTACCCACACTTTAACCCATTTGCCTCACATTCACTCTTCTTTCCACTCACCTATTCATCCACCTAGCCATCTATCCATCCACTTGTCTGTCCACCCACTAATCCATCCATCTATTTAACCAGCTATCCACCTACCCATATATCTTCCCACCTATCCATCCACCCATTTGCCCACATATCCAGTCACTCATTTATTAACCCACCCATTCATCTTCCATCCACCCATTCTGTCCATTCATTTGCCGATCCACTTTTCCACCTATCTAGTCATCCATCTATCCGCCTGTTCACCATCTGTCTACCATATATCCACCTTCTCATCTGTCTCTCCATCTGCTCCCAATTGAACCCAACATCCTATGCATCCATCTAGCCGTACATTCCTCTATCAACTGTTCACCTCTCCACTGACACATTCATCCACCCAGACAGTTCTCTGTAAGACTAAGCTATACGAGATTGCTCTTCTACAGGTCAAAAACGGCTGAATGTTGGCAATTTCATATGGTTCAATTTAATACTTGCCCAGTCACTCACTTATTCGTTATCTACTGGTCCCCCTATCCATTCTTCTACTCACCCATATGTCTCCATAACCAAATCCATGACAACCTCACTTACTACACCTTCTCCTCACTTATCGACTATCTCATTATCCCACATTTCCTGTTTACAACAATGGTAAAAAATCTACTATCTGACTGTTTTTCACATTAACGATGAATGTCTGGCAGTAACGAATGCTGAGGTGCGAGGTGAGAGTAACACTGGCTTTAATGGTTAAGGTTGTGGATCAGCTTGGCTGGGCCATGATTATCAGTGGTTTGGCAGTTATGTAATGATGTAATTTGGAAGTTATATAATGATGTAGTCAGCTTCCATTTTGTGATCTGATGTGGTCATCCTCCACTTTCACATAACACCAATTTCACATAACGACTTGATCTTTGGAACCTAACCATGACGATAAGGAGAGGGTATAATAGATTCGTTTGTCTCTGCCCAGACAACCACCTACCCAACCTTTTCCCATCAACATATCCATCCAGCAGCCCACTTAATCATTTCTCAACTCATCAATCCACTTATTCACCCAACCACCCTCACCAACATATCCATCCCTCCACATACCCACCCATCTCCCACCAATTCATCCGTCTACCCACCCCCCACCAGCAACCCACCTGCTCATCCATCTAGCCATCCATTGACCTATCCACCCATCTCTTCCCTTGTCCCCTTCACCTCCCCCATCTGTCAGTCCATCTACTCATTGCTCTGTACTTCAATCCAAATACTCTTATGACCCCAAATTCACCCACTCATCCATCCTCTCTTTGTTCCTTTCCTTTCCTTCCAAAGATCTATCCATCTATTCATCCACTCTATCACTCATCAAACATCCGGAGGCTCCTGTCAACCAATCCCTGGGCTGAGATCAGAGGACAGAGAGAAGTTTGACTGGGTCCCTGACATTGGGTCACTTGCTGCTGTGGGTAGATGGGTCTGATCCAACAGACACATACACAGATTGATACTATCCTGTGTGGTTAGAAAGAGGGACCCACAGGGACCTGTAGAGCCAGAGTGAGAGCAATTTACTTCCTGGGAGGGAGATGGGAACTTTGGCAATGGATCTTGTGGGATGAAGAGGAGTTCATCAGGAAGGGAAGGTGGGGAAGGGTCATCCAGAAAAGGAAACATTTTATGCAAAGACTTGGAGACGGGAAAGATCTTAATGTGTTCAGGAAAAAAAAAAAAACAAGGAGCTTGGTTTGGATGGTTGTGGGAGTGGTGATGGGAGAAGGATCTGGAAGGTAGGTGGGGTTGTGAATGCCAGGCTGAGGAGGTGGGGCTTCTTCCTCAGGGCAATAAGGAGCCACGGACAGTTTTGAACAGAGAAAGGATGGCATCTGATGTGGGTGTCAGAAATATCCCTCTGAGGCCACTTGGGGAACAGACTGGAGGAGAAAAGACTAGAGGCCAGGAGCCAGGGAGGAGGCTGGGACAATGGTCCAGGAGGGACAGAATAAGGAATAACAGATCCAGAGAGAGAAAGTGATTTGGTAAAGTCATACAGCAAGCAACTGGAGAAGGCAGAGGAGGACCCATACCTCCTCACTGCTGGTGGCCCTGGTCTGCTCTCCCCACCCTCTAGGGAGGTGGCTGAAGAGGAGGAGAAGAAGAAGAAGAAGAAGAAGAGTGATGATGATGACCTAGGTATCCCACCTGAGGTTTGGGAGCTCCTGAAAGGGGCAAAGAAGAGCGAGTATGAGAGAATCGCCTTCCAGTATGGCATCACTGACCTCCGCGGCATGCTGAAGCGGCTTAAGAAGGTCAAGGCTGAAGTCAAGAAGAGTTCAGGTCAGCCTTGGTCTTAGGGGAGATGGGCCCTGCATCATGGGTAGCTAATATTTGGATCCTGAACCTGTCTTTTGGAGGCCCAGTCTGAGCGGTAACAGAGCCCTCTTCTCAGGGACCTCCAGATTCATAGAAGGCTTCCTGACCTTGACCTTGGAGAGTTCATGGTCTAGGGAGGGAGATTTGGCACCTTTGGGTATGGTGAAGGCAGTGGGAACTTCTTGCCTCCATCCCCTCTGCTTCCCCCAATCTCCAGCCTTCACGAAGAAACTGGATCCAGCCTACTACGTGGACCAGGGCAACAAGATCAAGTTGGTGTTGGAGATCAGTGACCCAGACCTTCCCCTCAAGTGGTTCAAGAATGGCCAGGAAATCAAACCAACTGGCAAGTATGTATGGAGCAACCCTGGGTCAGGGAGATCCTAGACCCAGAGAGAGAGCCCAGAAATTGGGCTGACTATTCTTTTCTTTTTAAATCAATAACTCTCCATTCCCTCCTCTTCCCATTCCCTGGTAACCACTAATCTACTTTTGTCTCTGTGCACTCGCCTATTCTAGCTATTTCAAATAAGTGGGATCAAACAATATTTGTCTTTTGTGTCTGGCTTCTTTCACTCAGCATAATGTTTTCAAGGTTAATCCATGTCGTAGCATGTATCAGGACTTCATTTCTTTTTATGACTGAGTAATATTCCATTGTATGGATGTACTACACTTTGTTTATCTATTCATCTATTGATGTACACTTGGGTTGTGTCCATGTGTTGGCTATTTTGCATAATGCTGGTATGAACATTGGTGTACAAGTATCTATTTGAGTCCTTGCTTTCAATTATTTTGAGTATATACCTAGGAGTGGAATTGCTGGGTCATAGAGTAATTCTAGGAGTCCCTGGGTGTCGCAAATGGTTAAGCACTCTGCTACCAACCAAAAGGTTGGTGGTTTGAATTCACTCAGAGGCACCTCAGAAGAAAACCCTGGCAACTACTTCCAAAAGATCAGTTCTATTCTGAGACTTGTGCGGTTGCCGTAAGTCAGAATTGACTCAACGGCAACTTTTTTTTTTTTTAAATTGTAATTCTATGTTTAACTTTTTAAGGAAGGCTGGCCACTCTTAACCCAGAAAGAGCACTCACAAACATACATGAAAAATGCAAATACCCACTAAAAAATAGACAAAGGCAATGAAGAACAGGAATTTAGCTAAGAAACACAAATTGAACCCTTCCGCATAATTTGGCTTTGATGGGAAGTGACTCACCCTGCGAACTGTTGGGAGGACCTACCCCAGAGCTAGGCTAGTACTCCATGCCCTGGGTTGAGGTGAGACTTTTGCACCAGGTACATGTTTGAGAATGTTGGTAAGAAGCGAATTCTCACCATCAACAAGTGCACATTGGCAGATGATGCTGCTTATGAGGCAGTCGTCAATGATGAGAAGTGTTTCACTGAAGTCTTCGTCAAAGGTGAGGCCAGAATTTGGGCCTGAGATTTCTTGGGGAGTGGAACTCTGGAGGGGTCCTGAAACTACTGCCCTCCTGTCCCCCCTGCCTCACAGTACTTCCAGTCCTGATCATCACACCCCTGGAGGACCAGCAGGTGTTTGTGGGTGACAGTGTGCAAATGATGGTGGAGGTATCAGAAGAAGAGGCTGAAGTCATATGGTAAGTGCCCCTTGATCTCTAATGTCCATGTAACTACTTGAATCTGCTCTGATCTTTATGGAACACCCTGTGACCTGTCTCAGAGATTTCTACCTTTACTCGGTGGTTACCACGAGACCTCAGCCTTTCTCTATAAATCCTGACCTTCACCCATGAACTCTTCCTGGGACTTCTGGCATCTACCCATCCTTATGACCTATGACTCTTCTTTGGGGTCCTTTTTCTGATTTCTACTGTTTCACTAAATCATTTATTCATCTACCATTCATATATTTATCCCTTTATTTAATCAATCATCCATCCTTTGGTTCATCCAGCCATGTATCTACTCCAGCCATGTATCTACTCATGTATCCATTTATGAACCTGTCCAGTCATTCATCTACCCATCCATCCATCCATCCATCCATCCATCATCCATCCATCCATCCATCCATCATCCATCCATCATCCATCCATCCATCCATCATCCATCCATCCATCCATCCATCCATCCATCCAACAATTCATTCATCCACCCATCCATTCATCCAGCCAATTGCCATCAAGTCAATTCAGACTCATAGCAACCCCATGTGTGTCAGAGTAGAACTGTGCTCCATAAGCTTTTTAATGGCTGATTTTTCAGAAATAGATCACCAGGCCCTTCTTTCACGGTGCCTCCAGATGGACTCAAACCTCCAACCATTTGGTTAGCAGCCAAGCACATTAACTGTTTGTACCACCCAGGGACTCCCTGGCTCCTGACAAAAAAACACAAAAAACAAAAAAACAACAAACTAAACCCACTGCCGTTGGATGGATTCCAACTCATAGCGACCCTGTATGACACAGTAGAACTGCCCCATAGGGTTTCCGAGGCCCTAAGTCTATGGAAGCAGACTGCCACATCTTTCTTCTGTGGAGTGGCTGGTGGGTTTGAACTATCAACCATCTGGTTAGCAGCCGAGCACTTAACCACTGCACCACCAGGGCTCACCCGGATACCCAGGCCCAAAACTGCGCTGGCCTCTCACTTGTCCTTTTTTCATCCCCTCCTCTCAGGATGAAAGATGGTGTGGAGATGATCCCGGGGGATTCCCGCCAGGCCCGATACCGCTTCAAGAAGGCCGGGAAGCGCCATATTCTCATCTACCCAGATGTAACCCAGGAGGACGAGGGTCGCTATCAGGTCAAAACCAATGGTGGCCAGTGTGAGGCTGAGCTCATTGTGGGAGGTAAGGGGACTCCAAATGGCGGAGGAGGCCATGGCTGTGCATGCTTCTTCTGGCGCCAAGGTGCTCCTCTCTTTCACTCACTCTCTGCATTCAATCTACCAGCAAGTCCTATTGGTTCCACCTTCAAAGCATAACTTGAATCTGATCACATCTCCCCATTTCCACTGCTCCCATCTGGTCTCCTCACCTTTTGCTTGGACGATTGCAGTAGCCACCTCATTGGTTACTCTGTTTCTACTCCTCCCTCTCCTCCTTACAGCCAATCCCCACCCGTCACCCCCCCTCCACATGCACACAGACACAGACACACACACACACACACACACACACACACAAGTCAGAATGATCCCTGTAAAATGTAAGCCAGATGGTGAAAACTAAATGAGATCTATTATCTAGTTAACAGTATTTTTGTTGTTGTTGTTGCTAATTGCCATTGAGTCCATTCTGACTCATGGCGGTCCCGTGTGTGCAGAGTAGTACTGTGCTTCATAGGGTTTTCAAGGTTGTGACCTTTTGGGAGCAGATCATCAGGCCTGTCTTCCAAGGTGTCTCTGGGTGGGTCTGAACCACCAACCTTTTGGTTTGTAGTTCAGTGCTTAATCATTTGTGCCACTCAGGGACTCCAACATTATCGTACCAATATCAATTTCCCAGTTTGAATATATTGTTGTTGGGTGCTGTTGAGTCGATTTTTTGACTCATAGCAATCCCACGTAACAGAGTAGAACAGCTCCATAGAGTTTTCTTGGTTATAATCTTTACAGAAGCAGATGGCCAGGCCTTTTTCCCATGGAGTAGCTGGGTGGTTTCAAACCACCCACCTTTAGGTTAGCAGCCAAGCACTTAACCAGTCTGAATATAGCTGCACCACCAGTTTGGATATAATGCTATAGTTTTATAAGATGACCTCACTGAGGGAAGCTGGGTGAAAGGTACATGGGGCTCTATGCACTATTTTTGCAAATTCCTGTGAACCGATATTCATTTCAAAATAAAAAGTTAAAAAAAGCTAAGTCGTCGATGGCCAAATAAATTCTGGTACAGTCAATTCTCATTCTCTGTGGATTCTGTATTGGCAAATTTGCCTATTCACTAAAATTTAGTTATAACCCCAAAATCAGTATGCACGGTGGCTTCGTAGTCATTCACAGACTTGCACAAAGCAGTGAAAAACCTGAGTTACGCAATGTGCACGTTCCCAGCTGAGGTGGAACAGTGATGCTCTGCCCTTATTTCGGCTCTTATACCGTCACAAGTGTCTTTTTCACGATCTGTTTAGTGCCATGTTTTTCACATTTTTGTGCCTTATGTTGATGATTTTACTGTTTAAAATGGCCCCCAAGAGTAGTGCTGAAGTGCTGTCTCGGGTTCCTAAGTGCAAGAAGGCTGTGATGGGCCTTATGGAAACAATAACGTGTGTGAGGTAAGCTTCATTCAGGCATGAGTCATGGTGCTGTTGGCCATGAGTTCAATGTTCATGAATCAATAATATATATTAAATAAGGCATCTTTAAACAGAAATACAAGTAAAATAAGGTTATGTATTGATCAGTTGATGAAACTGTTGTGACCAGAGGCTCACAGGAACCTAATCCTGTATTTCCCCTGGAGCAGTGGTTCAGTATTTGCTAATTCAGTGTTCACAGTGACTTTGTAGAGCATAATTACTGCAAATAATGAGAACTGCCTGTATATCCATATGCAGCCATAAAAAAGGAATGTTTAAAAATTTACTCACATGCAAGGATTTCCAAGATACAGTGTTAGGTGAAAAAAAGCAAATATGCTACTATTTGTATGTGGGGGAAGAGAGGAAGGGAAGGAAAGAGAGAAGGAAGGGAGGGAGAGAAGGAGGGAGGGAGAGAAGGAGGGAGGGAAGGAGGAAAGGAGGGAGGGAGGGGAGGGGAGAGGGAGGGAGGAAGGTTTTTTTTCTTTTCCCATTTTGTTCACAGCTATATCCCCAGTGCCTAGAACAGTGCCTGACACATAGTGAGTTCTCTCAGGTATTTGGGGTTTGTGATGGTCCTACTCCTTCCCTCCCCTTTCAGTGAAGCAGTTGGAAGTCCTGCAGGACATTGCAGATCTGACAGTGAAGGCCTCAGACCAAGCTGTGTTCGCCTGCGAAGTGTCTGATGAGAAGGTGACAGGAAAGTGGTACAGGAACAGGGTTGAGGTGCGGCCCAGCAAGAGGATCACCATCTCCCACACAGGGAGGTGAGGAGGAGGCCACGGAGGTGGCTAGGGTAGGGGTGGGATATGTGTATCCCTAGCTATAGCTGCATGTCATAGTTTCTTGGGCTGCCATAACGAAATACCACAAAGTGTGTGGCTGTATGTGTGTGTCTATAGACATATATATTTTGTTGTTGTTAGGTGCTGTCGAGTCAATTTTGACTCATAGTGACCCCATGTGCCAGCAGAGAACTGACCCATAGAGTTTTTTAGGCTGTAATCTTTATAGAAGAGGATTGCCAGTTCTTTCTCCTGTGGAGTCACTGGGTGGGTTCGAACTGTCAGCCTTTCAGTTAGCAGCCAGGCACTTAACTGTTAGTGCCACCAGGGCTCTACAATGGGTGGCTTTAAAGAACAGAAATTTATTGTCTCAGTTCTGGGGACCAGAAGTCCAAATCAAGGTATCAGCCATGTCGATTTCTTCTGAGAGCTTTGAGAAGGAACTGTTCCATGCCTCTCTCCTAACTTCTAGTGGCTGCTGGAGATCCTTGGCATTCCTTAGATGCATCTGCCTCTGTCATCACACGGCGACTTGTTTCCCCCTGTGTGTGTGGCTCTGTTTCCACGTCTGTCCCTTTCTTTTATAAGACGCCACTCAGAGGGGATTAGGATTAGGACCTACCCTACTCTGGTATGACTTTGTTAACGGATAACATCTGCAGAGATAAACTTCATTTCCCCAAACAAGGTCACAGTCATCGATGCAGGGGTTAGGACTTCGACATATCTTTTTAGGGTACACAGAAGATAATATTAGTAATGAGAAAAGCTAACATTTACTGATACTTACTATATGACAGGCACTGGTTCAAATGCTTTACATGTATTTATTCCTCATCAAACTATGAATAGCTTCTAGCATCCGCATCTTACAGATGAGAAAACTTGAGGCACAGAGAGGTTAAGTAGCTTGCCCAACATCACACAGCTAGTATGTGGCAGAACAGGATTTGAACCCAGGTGACAGCATTCCAAAGCCCAGAATAAAAATAGCAGGCATGTAGATTGGATTCAGGTGGGTGTTTTTCTAGGTGGCACTGAGGGAAAGAGATGGGGGCAGTCTGGCTCTGTGGTGGTCCCCAGGATGGCCTGGCCTGAGTCCTACCCTGCTCTCCAAACTCTTTAGGATCCACAAGTTGGTGGTTGATGACGTCCATCCCGAGGATGAGGGAGACTACACGTTCGTGCCTGATGGCTATGCCCTGTCTCTCTCGGCCAAGCTCAACTTCCTGGGTGAAAATGCCCCTTCTTTTCTCCCCGGGGTCTCAAGATCCACCCTCCCAGGCCCTGGGGCCCCTGGCTGCCTCCCTTCATGATTCCCTACCTGTACAGTGGGGCTGAGGGCAAGCGTCTGTCCTTCCCATGGGATAGAGTTAGCTGAGAAATGGAGAGAGAGCATTGCATACACTGAAGGGTGTCCACGTGGGAAGAAAAGTGGGACTAGGAATAGTTTGTGGGCCTCAACCTCACCCCAACACCCCAGTTCCCTGGGTGATTGCCAGGCCTTCGTCTCTGCCTCTGGGTGGTGAAGGTGGGGCGAGGAGCTTGCTGGATTTAGACCTAACCTTCCAGTCTTATTTGTCCTCCAGAAATTAAGGTGGAGTATGTACCCAAGCAAGGTAAGGATCAAGAGTTACTCTGGTAAGCTAGGTGGCTGGACTCCTGGGTCTGAGGGAGGAGGGGGCTGGGGACCCAGATTCCTGGAGCTGAGAGAGGAAGGGAATGGGGGCTCTGACTCCTGGGTCTGAGGGAAGAGGGGCTGTAGGCCTGGAATCCTGGGTCTCAGAGAGGAAGGGCCTGGGAGCCAGATTCCTGAGTTTGAGGGAGGAGGGGCTGGGGGTCCCGACTCCTGGGTCCTTGAGGAGGAGGAGGATGGGGGTTGGACTCCTGGATCCCAGGAGATGAGGGAGTTAGGGCACCAGAGCCCTGGATCTTTATGGTTGTTGGAACCCAGCTTCCGGGGGATCCTCTGGTGGGAGACTGGGAGGGCCCAGATACCCACCCCTAAGGGCCCAGTATCTCTTCTCTGCCACCAGAGCCACCAACAATTCACCTGGACTGCTCTGGCAAGACCGCAGAGAATTCAATTGTGGTTGTGGCTGGAAACAAGCTGAGGCTGAACGTGGCCATCACAGGGGAGCCACCTCCTGTCACTACCTGGCTGAAGGGAGATGAGGTATGTGGGACTTCTCTGTGCCCTGGGTTTTTTCCCCTCTCAGCTCTGCTGGATGACCTTAGGCAAGTTTCTTTCCATCTCTGAGCCTCGGTTTCATTGTCTGTAAAATGAGGATGAGATTCCTTCTTTAGATAATTGTTTAGAAGATTAGAGGTTATATTTGTATATCACTTAATGTAGGACCTAGCACATGGTGGGCATTCCATCCATTTATCCATCCATGCATCATACAGCCATCCAGCCAGTAATTCATTCATTCATCTATCTATATATTCATATATCTGTCCATCCATCGGTCCATTGATCCATCAGTTCATCCACCCACCCATCCACCCACCCACCCACCACCCATCCATCCAAAAATATTTTAATCCTGCATGTTCCAGACCCTGGGGCAGTTCAAGTTTTCTTCTCACCTCTGGGATTCAGTTTCCTCTTCTATAAAACAGATAGACTTACCTCAGTCTTCAAGCATTCATTCACTCAGCAAACATCTTCTAAGGGTTCCTCTATGCCAGGCATTGAGGATACCACCATGAATCAGACCCAGCCCCTGCCTTCCAAGAGCCTTCAGACTTGGCGAGAGACAGTCACAGTCTAGGGAAGTCAGGGCTGAGAAAAAGGGAGATACCAGAAGCTATGAGAATCCAAGATATGGAGCCGTCACTTTCAGCTGGGGGCATACAAGAATGCTTCCTGGAAGAGGTGACTCTTAGACGGGTCCTAAAGGATGAGTAAGAGTACTGCAGCTAGAGAAGTGGGACAGGGAATTGCATGGATAGGGGACAACCTTGCAAAGGTTGGGGACAAAACAGTCTAGTGTTTTAAATTAAGGATGGTGCTTGAAGGGTGAGGAATACAGGTGGGAGGAATGAAGAGGCTGGGTCTAGATCCAAAAGACCATCAAAGGCCAAGTCCAGGGCCTTGTACCTCATGTGATGATAAGAAACCACTGAAGAATTTTGAGCAGGAGAGGAAGCATAGTCAGATCTGGGTTTGGGGAGAAGATGTAAAGCAAGGCAATCTCTTGGCTGCATCTAGGTATTCTCAGCCACTGAGGGCAGGACCCGCATTGAGCAGCGGGTTGACTACAGCAGCTTCGTGATGGAAAGTACTGAGCGATCGGATGAGGACCGCTACACTGTCAAGGTCGCCAGCTCCTCTGGTGAATGCATGACATCCATCTTCGTGAAAATTGTGGGTGAGCAGAGACAGCTGGAAGCGCTGGGCCGGGGGGGTTGGTTCCCAGAGGCTATGAGGGGGTCCTTAACTCCCCTGCCTCCCCCTAGATGTCCCAGACCCCCCGGAGGCTGTGCGGGTCACCTCAGTTGGAGAGGATTGGGCCCTCCTTGTCTGGGAGCCACCCAAGTACGATGGGGGTCAGCCAGTCACCGGTGAGTGCCCATATGCCAGTGTCCCCATAACCTCTGATCTCCCCTACCCCATAACTTCTCCTTTGCCTCCCAGATCCCTTAGGATCTTCAGTGACCTCCCTCGAAGACCTTGTTTTTCATCCTTGATGCCTCACAGTTCATGTGGTCTTCCCCCATGAGTCTTTTCTCCCCAGGGACCTGAGAATTCTCACTTTGGCCAATGACCTGGAATTTTTTTGTGTGACCCATGACCCTTTCTTGATTCCTAACCCCATGACTGGTGGCCTCTAACTACTCTGTGATTCCTGAGATCAACTCTGGGCCATGTGACCTCTTTGATGTGACTCTCACTGCCCTACCTGACTTGTACCCCAACAACCTGCTTCTCTCTGCTTGGGGATCCTCCAGGGTACCTCCTGGAGCGGAAAAAGCAGGGCTCTTATCGCTGGATGAAGCTGAACTTTGAGGTCTTTACGGACCTGACCTACGAGTCCACCAACATGATCGAGGGCATTTTCTATGAGATGCGAGTCTTTGCTGTCAACGCCATTGGAGTCTCCCAGCCCAGCATGAACACCAAGCCTTTTATGCCTGTTGGTAAGGCCTCCCTGGCCCCCTTACTGACCCCTCATCAACCTCTGACCCACATCCTGCCCTGCTATTGATCTCTGACCCATTGATCTTAGACCAGTCTGTTGACTTCTGTTCCCTCTCATCCAACAACCCAATATATTGACTCCCAACCCCACCCATCTTCTTGATCCCTTCCTGATCCAATACATTCACCATTGTGACCCCTGGGTCTGTGCTGACACCTGCATTCCCTACTGACTTCTGATCTACCAGACTAACACCTATCCCTGACCTTGGAGACCTAACTATCCCTTGATATTTTGTTGTTTTAATGATCCTTGATGATACTTCATTGCTCATTGACCTTTGTTCCACCATTTGATCCCTTTCCTGACTAGTGACTCCAGCTCTGACCCTTGGCCGTTCATTTATCCCTACAACCCCTTTCTCTGGATCTTTATAGCACCCACGAGTGAACCCCAACACCTGATGGTGGAGGACGTGACAGACACCACTGCCACACTCAAGTGGAGGCCTCCAGAAAGGATTGGGGGAGGCGGCATTGATGGGTACCTGGTGGAGTACTGCCTGGAGGGATGTGAGTGACCCTGTGAGGCCTGGTTGGGGGCAGTGGCTCACCCAGAGCCTTACCAATATCCAATCCAGGGAATTTAAAATGGGGAAGTACAGGGAGAGATGACTGGTTTAGTGGGCTGCCCTTGTTCTGTGTTTGTAATAGCATGAAGTTCTGCAATGGATGGGTGAAGTCAGGCCCCCAGTGATCAGCTTGCCCCTTCTCCCTTCCTTCCCTAAAGCCATTCTCCATCCAGCTATACCTTTTCTTCCATCTATCCTTCAGTGTATCTATTTATATAATACCTATATCTCTCCTTTCCATCCTCCTTTCTCTTTCCTTCCTTCTATCCATTTGTCCATCCATCCATCCACCCATCCATTTCCTTATTTTCTTCCTTCCTTCCTTCCTTATTTTGTTTCCTCCTAATCATTTGCCTATAGTCATCCATCCATCCATCCATCCATCCATCCTTCTGTCCATCAGAAAATCTTTTGGATCATCCAACCATGTATCCATATAGTAATTTTTTCTCCTATATATCGACTTACCACCATCTTTCCTTCCTTCCTTCATTCCTCTCCTCCTTCCATCTATCCACCCATATGACTATCTAATCATCTATTAACAACCTCTTTGTCCACCTGTCCATCCATCCTTCCTTCCATCCATCCATCCACCTTTCCATCATCCACTGAACAAATATTTATTGACCACTAACTCCACGCCAGACCCAGTGCCATGCCTACAGAGATATCTCCAACATGGTCATCTCCCTGGAAAGACAGACCCGAATACAGATCATCTCGACACCATATCCCAGGCTTCAAAGTCAGACAGACGTAGGTTTCAATCCTGCCCCTGCACTTTCTAATTGTGTGACCTTGGGCAAGTCTATGAGCCTCAATTTTTTCATCTCAAAATGGTGAAGACAATTCCTACCTTGCCAGAGTACAGTGATGACTGCATTCAGTAATGCATGTACATGAATGGATGGTTGAACTCATCAGCTTTTTCCCTCTTTCTCTTCCTAGAGCTTTTTACCTCATTCCTACCCATGCTGACTCCTCTGCCCATCTGCCAGAGCCACTCTGATGTTTCAGAACCAAGCTTGTTAGAGTTTAGTCTGTTGATTGTTGGTCTGACCCACACTGGTTTACCAACCCATGGGATCAAGCCAAGAGAGAAAGGCACATCACAAAAAAAGCAGGAAATTCATTGAGCTGTCTCTAACCACTACCCCCCGTTTTCCCTCCCACGCACACCTGCATGCTTGCTTCCCTGGCCTCCTCCTCTTGTACCCTCAGAACATGTTCCCTGTTCCTTTGTCCCAACTTCGGCAGGAGAGCAGAGCTTAAAAGAGCTTTCTAGAATCAGACTGATCTGGGTTTCCTTCCTAATCCAACACTTCCTAGCTATGTGTCTTGGCAAGTTCCTTAACCTCTCTGGGCCTCAATTTACTGATCTCTAAAATGAGAATAACATAGGGTTGAGGTGAGAATTGATGGGCTAATACATGCGGCACCCTTAGAACCTGGTCATAGTAAGTGCTAACAAATGTAAACTGCTGCTGCTGTTGGTGCTATGGTGAGGCCCAAGTGACCAGAAGGCCAGTGAGCTGAGGGTGTGCAGAAAGGCTTGGATGAAGGTCTTGACCTCCACCAGCCATGCTCCTCTCTCCACAGCCAACGAATGGATCCCTGCTAACACGGACCCTGTGGAGCGATGTGGCTTCACTGTCAAGAATCTCCCGACAGGAGCAAAAATTACCTTCCGGGTTGTTGGGGTCAACATTGCGGGACGCAGCAAGCCGGCCACCCTGACCCAGCCGGTCACCATCCAGGAGATTGTAGGTGAGTGAACCCTGATGTCCTAAAGACCAAGTTGGTGTCATTTGACCTGCCTTTTCAGCGGTCATCATTAGGGTTTCCCCGGTCAACCTCATCACTATTGGTCTCTCCATCCCTGAACTGTCCCCTCAACCCAGTGCTGAGCCCCTTCCCTGTCTGTGCCCTCAGAGAAACCCAAGATCCGTCTCCCCCGCCATCTTCGCCAGACTTACATCTGTAAAGTTGGGGAACAGCTCAACCTCCTCATCCCCTTCCAGGTACAGGGAGCTAAGGGAGCTGGGACCAGGGGTGAGGGGTAAGCTCCCGCAGGTGGCACTCCTGTGTGTGGAGGGCCTGGTCTGACCTCTTTCCCCCTCTGTGGGCACCCCCCAGGGAAAGCCGCGGCCCAAGGTGGTGTGGACAAAGGGTGGGGCGCCACTGGACTCATCCCGGGTGCACGTGCGGACTAGCGACACGGACACAGTGCTATTCGTGCGCCAGGTGGCCCGCTCTGACTCCGGGGAGTACGAGCTGAGTGTGCAGATCGAGAACATGACGGACACAGCCACCATCAGCATTCGGGTCGTGGGTGCGCAGCCAGGATAGGGTGGGGGGCAGGCAGGGAGAGGGGGACCGTGGGCTGGGAGAGGAATGGACCAGGAAGTGATGAGAGCAGGGGAGGAGTAGGAACTGAGATGAAGACAGGAGAACAGGTGAGGAAGAGATATTGGGATGGAGAAAGGAAGTGAAAAGACATGGGGGTGGGGAAGGAGGTGAGGCAGATGAGGATGGCACAGAGGTGAGGAAATAAGAGACACTGAAATGAGGGAGGAGGTAAGGTGGGAATGGGGTAAGGTGAGGAAATGGGAGTGGGGAAATGTATGAGGTATTAGAATGGGGAGACGAACTGAGGAGAGGCGGAGATGGGAAGAATTGAGGAAATAAAGAAAAACTGGCATGAGAAGAGAGGGTGAGGAGGGTAGTCATGGGAAGACACGGTGAGGAGGGTGGGTTTGGGGACAGGAGGTGAGGAAGGGTAGGTTGGGGACAGGAGGTGAGGCGGGTGGGTGTAAGGGAGGAGGGGAGGAGGATGGGTGTGGGGAGAGGCGTGAGGAGGGTGAGTATAGGGGCAGAAGGTGAGGAGGGGCAGGTGAGGGGAGAGGTGAGGGGGGTGGGTGTGGGGAGAAGAGGCGAGGATGGACAGATGTGGGGACAGGAGGTGAGGAGATGGACATGTGAGGGACTAGAGCTGGCATGTGACCCTCCCCACCTCAGAAAAGGCAGGGCCAGCAGAGAACGTGATGGTGAAGGACGTGTGGGGTACCAATGCCCTAGTGGAGTGGAAGCCCCCCAGAGACGATGGGAACAGTGAGGTCACGGGCTATCTCATCCAGAAAGCTGACAAGAAAACCATGGTGAGAGACAAGAGGGTGGGGAAGGGGTGGGCAGAGGGGAAGAGCTGGTGAAGTCGCCAGAGCAGGTGTTGCTGTTCCCATTTCACAGCTGGGGACACTGAGGCTCTGAGAGATTGGGAGGACAGGCTGGGGCTGTGAGGGAAGCCTTTTGGCTGAGATTTGATACATGATGGTTTTTGTTTATTTTTTCCTGGGGTAAAATTCACATAACAAAGTTAACCACGAACCATTTTAAAGTGAGCATACCATTCAGTGGCATTTAGCACATGCACAGTGTTGTGCAACCATCACCAACATCTAGATTCAAAACATTTCCGTCACCCCAAAAGCAGCTCCATACCCATTAAGCAGTCACTCCTCATTTCCCTCTCCCAAGCCCCTGGCAACCACTAATCTCCTTTCTGTCTCTGTCTCTATGGATTTGCCTACCGTGGATTTTTCATATAAATGGAAGCATACGACGTTTGTCCTTTTGTGTCTGGCTTCTTTTACTCAAATGTTTTCAAGGTTTATCCATGTCATTGCATGTATCAGAACTTCATTTTTCTTTATGGCTGAATACTGTTCCACTGTATGGATGTACCTCATTTTATGTCTCTATTCATCAGCTGATGTACACTTGGTTGTTTCCGTCTTTGACTATTAGGAATAGTGCTGCTACGAATGATGTTTTTTAAGATTTATTTTTATTTTTGTTGTTGTTGAGAATATACACAGCAGAACATACACTAACTCAACCATTTCTACACGTACAATTCAGTGGCACGGATTACATTCTTCAAGTTATGTAACCATTCTCACTCTCCTTTTCAAGTTGTTCCTCCCCCAATAACATAAACTCACTGTCCCCTAAGTTTCCTATCAAATCTTTCAAGTTGCTGTTGTCCACTTGCTCCCTTATAGATTGATCTTAAAAGAGCACAGTAATCAAGGCAGACATTCTTTACTAATTAAACTGAACTACTGTTTGGTTTTAAGAAGACTTCAGGGGATATTTTTGGTTTAAGGTTTAACAGTTATCTCAGGGTGACAGTTTCAGTGGTTCATTCAGCCTCAATGACTCCAGAAAGTCTGGATTCCATAAGAATTTTAAATTCTGTTCTGCATTTTCCCCCTTTTGATCAGGATTCTTCTATAAATCTTTGATCAAAATTGATGGGTTTCTTTAAAGTGGGGCACACTTGGGTGTGCTTCTCACACCTCGGTCCTTCTTGTGTCTCTGTCCACTTGTGTGTCCCTGTGGGCCTGACCTTCCCTGTCCCTGTACTAGGAGTGGTTCACCGTTTATGAACACAATCGCCACATCTCCTGCACTGTGTCTGACCTCATCATGGGCAATGAATACTATTTCCGTGTATACAGTGAGAACATCTGTGGACTCAGTGACTCACCTGGTGTCTCCAAGAACACCGCCCGTATCCTCAAGACAGGTATTGCCATTGCCCTCCACAGAGGTCCACACTTGACTCCTCTGACCCTCTCCTTATCCCCTGGGCTCAATGTAGATGGCACCTGGTGACACAGGAGAGGGGGTTGGGTTTGTTCCCTGGGTTGGGGGACATTCTGGCAGCTCAGTCACCTTACAGGTGTATCTCCTCTCATCCAGGACTCACCTTGAAACTGTTTGACTACAAGGAGCACGACTTCCGAACAGCTCCCAAGTTCCTGACACCTTTAATAGACCGGGTGGTTGTGGCTGGGTATTCCACTGCTCTCAACTGCGCTGTCAGAGGCCACCCTAAGGTGCCTGGGTGGGGCCCCAAGATCTGTGGGTATATGTGTGTCCAGAACCTTGGGAGGAAATCTTCAATAAGATAAAACCTCACTCCCCACCATGCCCGCTCTTCATCCCTGAGATTCATGGGATCTGCTCGTTTTAAGCCCATTTCCAACACCAAAAGCCCAGTTCTGACACCAAAAGCACATTGTTCCCTTTCTTTCTATGGCTCAAACTGGACTTTCTAGCTTCCTGTTTCTCTCCTTCCCCGGCCAGAGCCCAGGTCTCAGAAATCACTCTGGCCTTCTGCCTTTTTCTCTGCCCCATGGCTTCCAGGTGACAGCTCATCCTGGCAGTCTGAGGAAATGGTCATTTAGTCTCTTTTTGTCTAATTCAAGGACAAATGTCAATCCCTCTGAAACAGAAACCACTGGAGGGTTTAAAATTTCATGGCTTTCTAGAGTCTTCCTGTTTCATCCATTTCCAGGCTGATGTTTGGGAATGTGAACACTTGAAACTGTGAGCTCCCGTGACTCGGTTAGATTAGTGGTTGGCAAACTACTGTGGGCTAAAACCAGCCCACCACTTGTTTTTCTAAACAAAGTTATATTGAAACACAGCTATGACCATTCTCTTACACATTGTCTATAGCTGATTTTGTGCTACCAAGGGCAGAGTTGAGTAGTTGCAACAGAGACCATATGGCCCACAAAGTCAAAACTATTTACTATCTGGCCCTTTACAAAAAAAGTTTGCCAACCTCTGATCTAGACCTCAGGCTTTTTAGCTTCAGCCCCCTTAGGCACACCATGGATTCATTAGTTCACCTACTCCATCCACTCATGTTATTCACTAACTCTACTCACTCATTCATTCTACTCCTTTATTCACTTACCAATCCATTCATTTGTTCATTTCATTAATTCACTCCATTTACCTCATTCATTCATTCACTCATTTCCATTTATTCTTTCAACAAACATATTCAGAGGCTTTCTATGTGCTGGATGCACCAGACAAGAAGCCCCTGTATGCTGGGGGAAACTGATATTAACCAAAAGTCACTCAAGTAAAAGATTATAAATGGTGGTAAGTCTGGTAGAGAAGTGCAGGCAGTTATGAGTGTAAAATAGGTACTCCCACCCTGGTCTGAGTCCTTGGGTGGTGCAAATGGTTAATGTGCTTGGCTGCTAACTGAAAGGCTGGAGGTTTGAGTCAACCCAGAGGTGACTCAGAAGAAAGGCCTGGCAATCTACTTCTGAAAAATCAGCCACTGAAAACCGTACAGAGCACAGTTCTACTCTGACACACAGGGGATCAGCATGATTTGGAATTGACTCAATGACAACGGGTTACTGGTCCCAGTCTGGGGGCCAAGGAGTGGCATATGAGCTGAAACCTGAAGGATAAGAAGATGCAAATTAAGTAAAAAGAGGAGGGAAGGGCAGTGTTGAAAGAGGGAACAAGTCAGTGCCAAGGTCCTGAGATGGGAGCCTAGTCTGGTCTATTTTGAGGTGTGGCTGGAGTAGAGGGAGGGAGGGAGAGGGGTGAGGTGAATATGTTTTACCTGTGGCAAGCACATGAATTTTGGGGGGCCAAAGGGTGTAACGTTATGGATTGAATTTGTCCCCCTAAAACGTGTGTCAACTTGGCTAGGCCACAATTCCCAGAATTGTGTGGTTGACCTCCATTTTGTGATCTGATGTGATTATCCCATGTGTTGTAAATCCTAACCTCTATGATGTTAATGAGGCAGGATTAGCGACAGTTATGTTAATGAGAGGCAGGTCTCAAACTACAGAATTAGGTTGTATCTTGAGTCTATCTCTTGAGATATAAAAGAGAGAACTGAGTAGAAAGGAGAGGGACCTCATTATTATCAGGCAAGAAGAGCTAGGAGCTGAGCTTGTCCTTTGGACCCAGGGTCCCTGCACTGAGAAGCTCCTAGGGCAGGAGAAGATTAATGACAAGGACCTTCCCCCAGAGCCAACAGAGAAAGACTTCCGCTGGAGCTGGCGCCCTGAATTTAGACTTTGAGCCTCCTAAACTGTGAGAGAATAAATATCTGTTAAAGCCATCCACTTGTGGTATTTGTTATAGCAGCACTAGATAACTAAGACAAGAGGTGAAGACAGAGAAGTAATGGGGGCCAGGTTATGTAGGACCCTGTGAGCCACAGGAGTGAGCTCTTTATTCTGAAAGCAATGTTGTTGTTGTTGGGTGAGTCAATTCTGACTCATAGCAACACCATGTGACAGGGTAGGACTGCCCTATAGGGTTTTCTTGGCTGTAATCTTTACGGGAGCAGATCTCCAGGTCTTCTCTCTCATGGAGCTGCTGGGTGGGTTCAAACCACCAACCTTCTGGTTAGCAGTCCCGTGGTTAACCACTGTCACCAGGGCTCCTATTCTGACAGCAATAGGGAGCCCTTAACCACTACCCTGTGAAGTAGAGAATATCAACCTGCTTTTAGAGGAGACTGAGGGTCAGAGAGAAGTGACTAGTTCTAGATCATTCAGCAAGGAGGTGGCACAGCCAAAACTAGAATCCAAATCTACTTCCAGAGCCCCCTTATGCCATCACCCAGGTGATCCTAATTTTGCCTCCTCTCCTGCTCCCCTCAATAGCCGAAGGTGGTCTGGATGAAGAACAAGACGGAGATCCATGAAGACCCCAAGTTTCTGATGACTAATCACCAGGGGGTCTTGACGCTGAACATCCGCAGACCATCCCCCTTTGACGCTGGGACTTATTCCTGTCGGGCTGTCAACGAGCTGGGGGAGGCGCTGGCTGAGTGCCGGCTGGACGTCCGAGGTGAGGATGCAGGGTCCGCCACATGTTGCCTGGCTGACCCCTACTTATGCCCTTTACAAACAGAGCAGGAGGCCCCATGCTGAGCGATGCTAGGATCCTGAGTCAGTCAGCCTTGGGCCCTCTAATTAGGAAGCTGAATTCAGACACTAACAGAACAATGCAGGGTGATTAGTGCGATTCATGAAGGTGGCCCCAGGGCATTATGGGAGCTGGGGTGCAGGCAGCACCTGACCCAGCCTGGGCAGGAGGGAGAGTCAGAGAAGGTTTTCCAAAGGAGTTGAAGAACAAATAAAAGTGAGGTGAATGAGGAGCAGAAATTTGTTGTTAGTTGTTAGTTGCCATCGGGAGCTCTGGTGGTGCCGTATTTAAGAACTCAGCTGCTAACCAAAAGGTCGGCAGTTCAAATCCACTAGCTGGTCCTTGGAAACCCAGCACCCAGCAACAACAAGGTGGCTTCAAGGACAGGTCCTAAGTTCATGTGCCCCCACCACACCCCTGTGTGCTGTATTCATTGACCAAACAAAGGGAGCAAGTTTATGCCCAGTTCCCTGGGTGGGGCTAACGGTTAACGCTCGACCACTAGCTGAAATGTTGATGGTTCGAACCCTCCCAGAGGTGCCGTCAAGGACAGGCCTGGCCATCTGCTTCTGCAAAGGTCACAGCCATTGAAAACCCTATGGAGTAGCTCTATTCTGCACACTTGGAGTCACCATGAGTCGGAATCGACTCGATGGCATTTAAAACCAAAAAACCCAAACCCACTGCTGTTAATTCCAATTCACAGTGACCCTATAGAACAGAGTAGAACTGCCCTATAGGGTTTCTCAGGCTGTCATCTTTGTAGGAGCAGACTGCCAGGTGTTTTCTTCCATGGAGCTGCTGGGTAGGTTCGAACTGTTGACCTTTCAGTTAGTAGCTGAGCCCTTAACCATTGCACCACCAGGGCTTCTTACTCACCCCCTTCTCATTTCCCCCACAGTGCCGCAGTGAAACCTTCTCTTCTATGCATCAAGATAATTGCCTGCTGAGTCCTCATCCCAATCCCCGACCTTCCTGGTCTGTGCTTCCCTTTCCCAAGTTATCATTAAGAACCTGAGTTGATGAGTCTTGTCTCGGACTCTCACGTGTGTGTACTTCAATTTGCAATTGAGGGTGGTCATATTTGGGTTGGTGATGGGGGCCACCATGTTGGAATGGCGACCACAGTAAGGTAGCCCCCTGATGAAACCTACCATAGTGAGCCAGCCATCTTGGAACAGCTACTTTAGTGAGGCACTCACGTAGTGAGGCAGCCATCTTGAGACAGCTACTCTAGCATGGCAACCATGTTGCACTGGCAACTACAAGGAGTCAAAGAAGATTCAAGACCATGTTGAGACAGCTAGACTAGGAAAGGTACTCTACTGAGGTAGCCATGTTGGAATAGTGGGCAGTACCTCATAGGGGTGGCCCCAAGGAGCTAAGACATGGTGAACTGAAGACCAGGTTGAGGCAGCCACTCTGGAAAAGCTACTTCAGCATGGCAACCATGTTGAACTGATGACGACAATGGTGAAACTGCTCAATGACCTGGAGGTTGGTTCTTAATTGGCCGATCTTTATTAACTTTAATAATTTATCTGTCTGGCCCTGTGGGAGGGCGTTTTTAATCTCTGGTCCTTTGGTGATCTCAAAGATGTTGGAAGAGTCAGAGTCCCCAGAGTTCTGAAATCTGTGGGTCAAGCCTGGCTTCCATAGCTGGAGTCTGGGTACAAGAGAGAGCTTATCTCAGAGGCCTTGATCTGCAGGTGTTTCTGCAGTTTGGAGGCAGGAGAGGGAGGCTCTATACTTACAGGGAAGGCAGGGGAGAGGGGTGTATCGAGAGGAAGAGGCTACACAGGTTGCACTACTCCCACCTTCAAGGACTGGCCCCTTCCCCCCTCCCCTCCCCCAGGCATTACAGGGAACTGGGGCATCTGGCCTCGTGGACCCCACACCTTTAGGGCCCAAGTAGTCACGTCCTAGATCCCACTGTGGTAGGGAAAGGGGAGAGAGGCTACCAGGTGTCCCCGATTTGGAAAATACAGCCACCTTAGCTAGAGGCACCAAGGCCCTGTAGACCCTGCCCTGCTTTGTGATCCTGCTGTCTTTACTCTGAGGCTTCACACCCTTCAAGGACCCAGGAGTCCAGTCCCCCAGCCCCCTCCTCCTTCAGACCCAGGAGTCTGGGCCCCTGGCCCTCTCCTCCCCCAGACCAAGGAGTCCAGTCCTCTAGCTCCCTTCTCCGTTCCCCTCCACCGACCAGGAACCAATCACCGCCCCGCCCCCACCTCCTCCCATGCTTCTAGCTTCACCTGGTCCTGCCACCTCACCTCATCCCCCTCCTCTAGGGCCACAGCGGCCTCATCATCCTCCTCTTCCTCCTCCTCCCCCCCATCCTCGAGCGCTGAGTCTTCCTGCGTGAAGGGCACGGCTCCCTGTGCCGAATGGAAGCGAAGGCGGTAGAGCAGCCGCACCCACTGGCCGAACTCCCGGTCGCGGGTCTCGTGCGGGGCCCGCAGCTGCAGGTAGAAGGCGCGGCCAGTGCGGAACTTGACCTTGAGCTGCCGGCGGCACTCGTCGTGGACGAAGAGCTGGACGAACTGCAAGGGGAACAGCCTGGGCGGGCAGGAGGGGCGGCCTCTGGGTCCCAGCTTCCCTGAGCCCTATCCCCCCACCTCGCCCCACCCCCACCCCGGTCTGGAAGAAATTCTTTTTCCACTGTCTCCTGAATTTCAATCCATCTCCACCTTTACTCCAAAGGCGTGGATTTAAATCCACCTGTAAGAGTTCTCTAAGGAGCCCTGGTGGCGCAACAGTTAAGTGCTCGACTGCTAACCGAAAGTTAGCGTTCGAACTCACCTAGAAGCTCCTCGGGAGAAAGACCTGGCGATGTGCTCCTGTAAGGATTATAGCCTAGGAAACTCTATGGGGGCAGTTCCACTGTCACATGGGGTCCCTGAGTCAGAATCAACTCCACGTAACCCAACAACAAAGATTTCTCTCACCTTTGTGGCTCCTGCTGGCCCTCTCTCCTAAACTCCAGAATGCACAACTGCACAGGTGAAATCTCCATTTGGTAGCAGATCATCCGACACTGGACATATAACGTACAAAATCCAAGCATCTGACCTTCCCTCACCCCAAATGGGCTCCTCTCTGTCCCCATTCCAGCTCCATCCGGCCGGACTCAACTTTCTCTCACACACCCTCATCCAATTCTCTCAGCAAATGTTCGCAGCTCCACCTTCAAGAAGTAACCACACAAAGTCCACTTCTCACTCCCTCCACTGTCCACGCCCAGTTGCCCCCTCACTTGGCTCCCTGCCTCTGCGCTTGACCCCCAGTCTGTTTCCCACATGGCCACCAGAGGGCTTCTGTGAAAACCTGAGTCAGCTACCTCCCCTCTCGGTTCACATCTCTTGGGTGGCTCCCACCTTCCTCAGAAAAAACAGTCCTTACGGTGGCTCACATGGCCCTGTAGGATGTATGGCTCCCCTTCTGACCTCATGCCCCACACTTTCCCCTCGATTACTTGCTGTTCCTCCAGAATACCAAGCACTGGTGAACACACCAGACTCAACCTGCCTCAGAACTTTGCACTGGCTGTTCCTTCTGCCTGAATTGCTCTTCCCCCTTCTTTTCCCTTAGGTCTTCCTCAAGGGGCACCTTCATGCCCTCCGTCTGATATGTCTCCACCTAACAAATGGTTCAGTATTTTGTCTGCCTTCCCAGTAACACTGTGAGCTCCCTGAGGGCAGAGATTTGGGCCCAGTTTGTTTCCTACACATAGTAGGTGCTCAACAAATAAACCCATTGCCTTTGAGTTGATTCTGACTCATACAGGAGAGAGTAGAACTGCCCCATAGGGTTTCCAAGGCTGCAATCTTTATGGAAGCAGACTGCCACATCTCTCCTGCGGAGTGGCTGGTGGGTTCGAACTGCCAACCTTTTGGTTAGCACCTGAATGCTTAACCACTGCACCACCAGGCCATCTGCTCAACAAATGCTTGTTGAGTATCTGAATGAATGAATTGCTCAGGCTCCCAGTGTGGCACTGAGCTTGATTCAAGGTCTGACAGGACAGATGAGGAAAACTGAGTCAAGAGAGGGTGGGTGACTTGCCCCAGGTCACCCAGCTGGGATGTGAGCCCAGGCCGTCCGTCCTCTTAAACACACCCTGTGGGTCAGCAATACTACCTCTAGGAATTGATCTTAAGACTCTCTCACATCTGCACACAGACTTCTACACAAGGATGTCCCAAGTGAGGAGGGGTTCCATTGCCTGTAACCCCAAGACACCAGGCAGCCAGCACCTCAATTGACTACTGTATTATGCCCCCCAAATGGAAGAATAACAACTGGCATTTATGGAGTGCTTACTGTGTGCCAGGCACTGTTCCAAGTGCTTTATGAATACTAACTCTGGAGGACGGCTCTTCCCTTATCCCTGTTTTCCAGATGAGGAAACCTGAGGCACAAACAGGTAGGGAACTTGGCCAAAGTCAGTGAAGAAGAGGTGAAACCAAGGTTTGAACCTAGGCCATTTGAAGGCAGGTATTTGTTCCAAGACAGTCCCTGGCACATTGTAACAGTGGGAAGTGGACATGTTGCCCAAAGGGGTGGAGTTTGTTAATCTTGTATGTCCAAAAAAAGGCTCTGGTGGCTGTACTCATGCTGATATAAAATGAATATGCGTATAGTGCTTATGAGGGAACAAGCAGTGGGAAATAGCATACAGTATGTGTCTGACACACACATACACATGCCTATCAGTAATTAAAGGAACCCTGGTGGCACAGTGGTTACGAACTTGGCTGCTAACCAAAAGGCTGGCAGTTCAAATCCTCCAGCTGCTCCTCAGGAGAAAGATCTGACAGTTGGCTTCTGTCAAAATTACAGCCTTGGAAACCCTACGGGGCAGTTCAACTCTGTCCTATAGGGTCGCTATGAGTTGGAATCGACTCGACAGCAACAGGTTTTTTGGGTCTAAGTGCTTGGCTGCTAACTGAAAGGTTGGCAGTTTGAACCCACCCATAGGCTCCAAGTGAGAAAGACCTGGTGATCTGCTTCCATAAAGATTACAGACAAGAAAACCCTATGGGAGCAGTTCTACTCTGTCACATGGGGTCACTATGAGTTGGAATTGACTCGACCGCACCTAACAACATCAGTAACTGCTCCAGAGGAGTCCCTGGGTGGTGCAAACGGTTAACACATTTGGCTGCTAACCAAAAGGCTGGAGGTTCAAGCCTACCCAGAGGCACCACAGAAAAGCCTGACAACTTCCAAAAAACCAGCCATTGAAAACCCTACGGAGCACGGTTCTACTCTCACACACGTGCACACTTGGAGGTCTCAGTGAGTTGGTGTTTACAGCCAACTGGTTTAACTGCTCCAGAATAGCTCAGGAGCTGCAAGCTGATTAGATTTGGGGGGCCAGGGAGAGCATCTTGAGGCTGCATTTGCAGAGCAAGCTCACCATTTCTATTTGATGGGATGTTTATTTGCAGGGAAGGAGCCCTGGTGATGCAGTGGTTAAGCACTCAGCTGCGAATGGAAAGCCTGGCAGTTCAAATCCACCAGCCAATCCACAGGAGAAAGATGTGGCAATCTGTTTCTGTAAAGATTTCAGCCTTGGAACCCCTATGGGGCAGTTCTACTCTGTCCTATGGGGTCGTTATGAGCCGGAATCAACATGAAGGCAATGGGTTTGGGTTTTTGGGTTTTATTTGCATGGTGGGGCACAGTGCTGAAGGAGCTTATAAGAGGGTCAAAGCCCCCCACCCCTCAGTACCACCATGAGTGTTTTTCCAACTGTACTCTTTTGTGAGTGGGGAAGTCAATTGGTGGGGCACTAGTATTTCAAACAAAGGGAATATTATACAATAGAATACAGAATAGGGTACTGCTTTGTGAAACTTCTTATAAACCAGTTGTAGTCAGTTCAGTCCAGCTCATGGTAACCCTGTGTGTTAGAAGAGAACTGTGCTCCACGTGTTTCTCAATGGCTGACTTTTCGGAAGTACATCTCCAGGCCTTTCTTCGGAGGAATCTCTGGGTGGACTCGAACCTCCAACCTTTAGATTAGCAGCTGAGTACTTAAACGTTTGCACCACTAGGGACTCCTTTTAACTAATAAAAACCAAACCAAACCCACTGCCATAGAGACGATTCCGACTCATAGGGACCCTATAGGACGGGGTAGAACTGTTCCATAGGGTTTCTAAGGAGCAACTAGTGGATCTGAAGCGCTGACCTTTTGGTTAGCAGCCCAGCGCTTAACCACTGCACCACCAGGGCTGTAAAGAGCCTCAAGCGAACTAGTTTCGGTCAGAATCAGATTCTGCCACCAACTGCATTACCAAAAAATCTTTTGGATTTCAAAATCGTAGACAAAGGACTGTGGACTTGTGTGTGGGTCACAATGCAAGTTTCTTTCTTCCTTTCTTTTCTTTTCTCTCTTATCTTCATTTTTGTCTTTGTTTTTCTGTATTTCTTTTTCTGTCTGTTCTTTCTGTTTTTTTCTTTCAGACTTTGTTTTTCTGTGCTTTTTTTTTTTTTCTCTTATTAACTCTGGTATGTGGTCAGTAAAGTACCAGCCCCTGGCAGGCAGAATGTTTCAATTATTTACATGTTTCATTATTTGCAGCTGGACAGGGCGTGGAGGTGGGGGTGGAGGTGGGCAGGTGCCAAGGATGATTTTACGCTGTGTGTTTTGCACTGCCTTTTCAATAAAAATAAATAAAGTCTGCAAGGGCAGTGTCTGTGTGACATGGAACTCAAGAATCGGAGGCCGGCCAAAATCAGCAATCTCGAGGAGCCTCAGGTTCAATCCCAGCTCAGCCCTGACCCCCTGTGGGACCCTGGGCAAGCGGCTCCCCTCTCTAAGCCTCAGATTCTTTCTTTGGAGTATGGTGCTCCTTGTGAGGGTATGAGATCAGAGATGAGATTGTGTGCATGGGCCCAGGGGATACTTGGCACACAGTACGTGCTGCATAAATAAATGGTCATTCTCCTAACCCCTCCCAGGGTATAGCTGAGGACTGCCCCCCTTGTGTCTATCTGTTGTTGTTGTTAACTGCCACTGAGTCAGCCCCCGACTCATGGGGACCCCATGCACAACAGAACGAGATGCTGCCTGGTTCTGTGCCATCCCCATGATCTGTTGTGCGCCAGACCGTTGGGATCCATAGGGTTTTCACTGGCTGATTTTCAGAAGTAGATTGCCAGGCTTTTCTTCCCAGTCTGTCATAGTCTGGAAGCTCCGCTGAAATCTGTTCAGCATCTCAGCAACAGGCCAACTTCCACTGACAGATGGGCAGTGGCTGCGCATGAGGGGCACTACTGGCCAGGAATCAAACCTGGGTCTCCACATGGAAGGCGAGAATTCCACCCCTGAACCACCACTACCCTCTCATGTCTATCTAGTCCCTGCTTTTTGGCCCCTAGGGATGGCTTGGTCCGGTTCTCCTGGGGGTGGATGACAGCCCAGAGAGGGCTGGCAGCCATCCAAGGCTCCTGGCCCTGGGGGTTGTCTGGATGAGGGGAGGTGCTGCAGGGGATGAGGATGTCCAGAGTTGAGGAAGGAGGCTGGGGTAGGGGCAGTCACCCAAAGAGCTGTAGGCGTCCATTCTCCTTGGCGGGGCCCGCTAGCAGCAATAGGTCTGGGAGTTCCAGGGCTGGACTGGAGGCTGCCACTCCCATGGTGACCTTGTTGGCGACTTCTCCTAACCGGGTCACCTGGGGCCAGGGGTCAGAGGTCAGAGATGGAATATATGAGGGGCAGAACTGGGAAGGAATGAGAGGTTGGAAATTTTGGTAGGGTTAAAGGTCATGAACTAGGCGAGTTAAAAATCAGGGTAGGGGTCAGATATCCTAGGATCAGAGGTCAACAGTCATATAGGGAAGCAAAGGAGTCAGGAGTTAGGATTCATAGGGAAGCTAAGGGTCTGGAAGTAGAGGAGTCAGAGATCATATATTCTGAACTGGGGGTCGGGAATCCCACGAGATGGACGTTATGGGGGAGTGGTCAGAAGCAGGGAGAGCAGGGGTTTCCCAAGTCATGAGGTGAGGGGTCAGGCCAAGGCTCTGGGATGTGAGGGGGCCCTGGGGCTCCACACCTGCACAAAGTTACTCTCAAAGATGGGGAAGTCTCGCAGCTGATCGAACTCGCCGCTCAGGAGGTGGCGTTGGAGCCGGCCAGGCCGGCCCGTGAGATAGGCTGGAGCCAGGGAGCGTTCTAGAAGGGCGAAGTTCCGGGGTCTATGTTAGCAGGCTGGGCCCGGGGATGCCACGCGCTAAGGGCTGGGGGTATCCAGGCTCTCAGTCTCCGCTTCACCGACTTCGTCCCACACTGGAGCCTGCCCATGCTCCACTCCCTCCCCCTCGGTCCAATTCTGCTCCTCACCTGCCATCCCACCTGGTCCCGCCTCACCTGCTCCACAGAAGTCCGACTTTGACTTGCCCGGCTTCATCGCGACGCTCCCGCCCCCAGCGGGGAGCGAAAGGAAGAGCCCCAGCAGGCAGCGGGAGGGCGGAGCCGCGGGCTCTGTGACGTCACAAAGCGGGGGACAGGGTTTGTCGACGTCACCGAGAAAGGACCGCGTTGGTGACGTCACGGGAAGGGCGATGCCCGGAAACCTGAGTGAAGACGCTACCGCTCCGCTGACGTCACGTCCCGCTTGCCGGGCGGCGTCGGTGCGCAGGCGGTAGGAGCTGGCGCAGGCGCACTGGAAGAGGGATGCGGCACGTTCCTCCCGGCGTGCTCCGCGGCGCTTGGCTCGCAGCGGCCGTTTGACAGGTAGGAGGGCACCGAGATGGCGGCGGCCGGCGCTGGAGCAACTCGGCTTCTCCTGCTCTTGCTGATGGCGGCAGCAGCGCCCAGCCGGGCCCGGGGCAGCGGCTGTCGGGCCGGGGCTGCGGCAAGGGGGGTGAGTTCTTATTGGTTATGCATAGGAGGAGGGGCCGACCGAAGTCCAGGTCCTGGACCTTGAGATCGGTTAAGGTGGAAACTAGGTTGCGCAGCCCCTAGAGTGAAAAAGTGAAAAAATGGTGGAAAGCGAGGCTGCGGTCCTGCATACGATGAAGTGCCCGGGTCGGGAACTAGACCGCACCGGCTGGGAGAGAAAACAAGAGGAACGTTAGGAAGGCTTTAGCTCATGAATATGCATGAGGGGCGGGGCTCGACTGGGCTCTTGGCGCCTGCGCGTTCGGTAAGGTGAAAACGAGGCTCCGCCTAAGCGAGTGGTTGGCTAAGAGAAAGAACGTTGGGAATTCGCAACTCTTGAATGAGAAAGTGTTACCCGGGTGGAATCTTGGCCAATCAGACTTCGGGGCGGTTAATATAAGAAAGATGGAGCGCTCGAGGGGTTGGAGAGGAGTTGTGCTTCGTGAATGTGCTTGAGGGGCTGGACTGAAATGTGCCTCGTGAATATGCACGAGGGGGCGGAGTCTTGAGCTCTCCCGATTCTTCAATGTGGAAATGAAGTTGCACGGATACTAGGGCGGGTGTAGGTCGGTGGAGGATGCAGAAGTAGGAGGAACTTGCAAGTTGGAGAAAGGGAAGGTGTTGGTCTTGAATATATTTGAGGGGTCCGGGGTTCAGACGGCATGCTGGCTGTTGGGGTCGTTAAGGTGAAAACAGGACGCCTGGATATTAGCAAGGAAGTTCTGGAAAGTGCCTTTAAACTCATGAATATTTATGTACGAGGCCTGACCTGCGGAGAGTTGCCTTCAAAATGTAGCTTTGGTTTTTTTGGGGGGGAGGGGGGATCCAGATCATGAAAATTTATTATGGTTGTTTCCGGTGTGCTCCTGGGCCAGAGTCAGCCATTAGTGTTAATATGAAAATAAGGTCCCTCCCTTAACCCGTCGGTCCTGGGGTCCGTGGGTTCTGCCTTGCCAAGGGCTCAGTAGTCCTCACCTGGGCCTGTTTCTCCTGCAGGCCGGGGCAGAAAGCCGAGAAGGTGAGGGCTGCGGCACAGTGGGGCTGCTGCTGGAGCACTCTTTTGAGACCGGTGAGTCCCCGCCCGACACTCACCACGACCCCGGGAGTCAGGACTCGGGTCCAGGTGCCATTTGGTGCCTGTCCGTTTACTAATAGCTTTCTCCTGGAGGGGAGGACATGGGAGAAGAGAAACAGTGCATTTAAATGTCCTTTTGTCTTGTCCACCAGCCGCTACTCGAAAACCCTGTGCGGCAATTCTCCTCTGTCCTGTAGGGTCACTATAAGTCGGAATCGACTCGACGGCAGCGGGTTTGATTTTGGTTTTTGGTCTTGTTTGGGGAGACTTGGTGGCGCCTTGAATAAGTGCTCAGCTGCTAACTGAAAGGGTCAGCAGTTGGAACCCAGCAGCTGCTGTGCGGGAGAAAGATGTGGCAGGCTGCTCCCTTAAATATGACAGCCTTGGAAATCTCATGGGCAGTTTCTCCCTGCCCTGTAGGGCCCTATGAGTCGGAAGGTACTCAAAGTACTGGTCAGTGCGGCAGCCATCGTTTCAGAGCGGGCTGTTTGGAGCGGTGGCCACAGGCCCTGCGCTGGTTGGCTTGGATAAACTCACATGTCCTTGTAGCAGTCATTCAAGGTAGTAAGTGTTAGTATTGTCCGTCTTCTAGAAAAGGAAACTGAGGCTTAGAGGGGGAGTGCACCACACAAGGTCCCTTCGCAAGTGAATAGGAAGTAGGACCAGCTCCAAAGCCCAACTTAAACTGCCATGATTCAGGCGTCCAGGTTCCCGGAGCCCTGATGTCAGTGCTGACAGAGCTAATAATGGAATCTGAGGTCCCAGACCCCTGGGCGCTTGTTACAAGCACGGAAGCCCTGCCCTCCTCAGACCTACTGAGTCAGACCCTGGAATCTTCCAGGAACAGTTCTGTGAATTTCAACAGCCAAGCAGTTGGAGTTTCTGAGCTACACAAACCTGTATTTTGCAGCTGGGGAAACTGAGGCTCAGAGAGGTTATGTGACTGTTCCCTGGGTCACCTGGCAAGGCAGAGGCAGGGCTTAGGAGCTTTGGAGTTCAGGTGCCTGCTGCAGGCTGCGCTGTGGGGTGGGGCAGGAGGGCAGGCCAGGGTGGGGTGTCCCTGAATTGCAGATGGGAAAATAGAGGCTCCAGATAGGAGGGCAGAGGTGAAGCCGAAGTTGGAATCCAGGTCTCCTGCCCCCTGTGGGGGGCAACGGGTGCTGTGGGAGGGTGGCTGCTGAACCCAGGCTCCCCACAGATGACACCACCCACTTCCGGAAGCGGGGCTCGCTGCTCTGGAACCAGCAGGACGGCACCCTGTCCCTGTCACAGCGACAGCTCAGCGAGGAGGAGCGGGGCCGTCTCCGGGTGAGGTGGGGCCCGGGCTGTGGGGTGGGACATCTAGCCATCTGTCTCTCTCAGCAGCCCCCTCTAGCCTCCCTGCACCCCTCCCTCTCTGTCTATGCCTCCCTCCCAGCGGCTGGCGCCCCGGCCGTCCTCCCAGGGCCTTTGCGTGTGCTGTTCCCTCTGCCCAGCGCTCTGCTCCCCCACAATCTCCACATGATGAGTTCCCCTCCTTTCTCTGCCTACAGTCAGCTAGGAGGAGGTTTGGTTGTGAGGAGGACTCGGTCCCCCAAACAGCCATGATTAAACAAGAGAAGGCTCCACTCCTGTTCCCAGTCCTTGCCTGGCCCCCTAGGGGTGGTACAAGGAGGTGGGGGCTCTACAGGTTCTTGGGGCAGCAGGATAAAGGAGGGGACGAAGGGGAGCAGCTGTCTTAGTGAAAGTATGCTAAAGCCCTTGGTCCCCTTCTACTTGGCCATGGGCCAGAGGCAGCTGCAAGGGAGGCTGGGAGACATGGGCCTCATCCTGGCGGCCCCATGCCCAGGGGCACCTTCGCTGTGGAGGATGTTGGGGGTGGTCTGCTCCAACCCACCTATCCTGCCTGGTACTTACTGACCGTCTCCTGGGCATGGTTCACAGCCATCATGTGTGGTCGTCTGTGTCTGTGTCCCCCAGCCTGGGAGCTGTGTAGGCGACTGGCCCACCTCTGGCCCGTGTCAGTGCTCAGTTGTGCTATCAGGCGATGGCAGGGCCCCTGCGTGCCCAGCCCTGTGTGGGGCGCTGCTAGCATGTGGAGATGAGTCAGCCCTGGGCTGGCCTCCGAGAGCTCCCAGCCTGGTGGGGCAGATAGCCCCAGCCACACACACCATGACCAGATCTGTCCTGTGACAGGCATCCCAGAGCACTGGGAGTCCAAGGAGGTCCTGGCCAGCCCGGGCCCAGGGAGGGCTTACCAGAGGGCCCCTGGCTTGCTATGGGAGTTGGATGTGTAAGCCCTGGCCCGGTGCCTGACAAGGGTGGAGTCTCAGGGACCTTGGGGACTCTGGGCACCCAGAAGGGGACAAGAGGATGCTGCCTGGGGTGGGAAGGTACCTTTAGTGCTGACCTTTGTACCAGGAGAATTTATTGGCTCATGTAAGGGTAGAGTTCAGGCACGGGACTTGTGTCTTGTACGGCTGGATCCAGGCATGTGAATGGTGTCCTCAGACTCTGCCTTACAGCAGTGCTGGGCTCTGTTCTCCTCTTGGTGGCTTGTCATCAGGTGGGGTGGCTCCTGCTGCTCCAGCCTCACCCACTGGCTGGGCCACCGCAGCAGGAAGAGTCCTGGGCAGACTCAGGTTGCTGGGCCAGGGAGTAAGGGGTGCTAGTTGGGTGAGACTGGGACAGCCTTCCTGCTGGGGGCTCAGTGGTCACCAAGGCCTGCGGGGGCCTGGCATTGTCCCTCTCACCACCACCCCCTCTGCCCTCCCTGCAGGATGTGGCAGCCCTGAATGGCCTCTACCGAGTCCGGGTCCCACGGCGCCCTGGGGCCCCCGAGGGTCCAGAAGCTGGCAGCTATGTCTCCTCCTTTGTCCCTGCGGTGAGTCAGTGACAAGGACCAAGCCCCATCCCCGCTTCTCCCGCCCACCTCCATCTGGTCCCACCATTCCTGCCTCCAGTGCTGACCAGGCAGAGGACAGGGACACGGCCCCACCCTTGAGGACCTCCCAGGGCGAGGCATCCAGGGTGGCAGGGCAGCATGGGATGTAGTGGGGGCCTCAGCAAAGCTAGTGAGCATGAGCTAGTGCGTGAGGGTGGCGGGAGCCATGGAAGGGTTTGAAAGGTGCTTAAGGTGCTTTGTGTCCCCAGAGGAGGGGACGTCCTCAGCCCCCCTGATGTCCTGCGCCCCCTTCTCCCCGCACCCTGCCACAGTGCTCCCTGGTAGAGTCACATCTCTCGGACCAGCTGACCTTGCATGTAGACGTGGTTGGCAACGTGGTGGGCGTGTCGGTGGTGACACAGCCCGGGGGCTGCCGCGGCCACGAGGTGGAGGACGTGGACCTGGAGCTGTTCAACACCACGGTGCAGCTGCAGCCACCCGCCACTGCACCAGGGTGAGTGCTGGAAGGGCTGGCTTCGTCTCACACCTCCTCCTGCTGTCCCAGGGTCTCGCCCGCCCCTCACCACCTCTTCCCTTCACCCACCCAGCTGTCCCCTCACCAGCCCTTCTTTCCTTCCACCCAGCCCTGAGACAGCAGCCTTCATTGAGCGCTTGGAGATGGAGCAGGCCCAGAAGGCCAAGAACCCTCAGGAACAGAAGTCCTTTTTTGCTAAATATGTGAGTGGGACCCCCCGCCCCTCTGCCCCTTCTGTAGGCCCAGGTGGCTGGGCCCTTTGCCCTCTCCTCCCCTGTGGCCCTTGGGGTCCTGTCCGTTACCCTCCAGACCTCCTGAGTGTGGGACTCATCATGTCCCTTCTGGCCCCTCCCTGAGCCAGGCCTGCATGGAGGTGGGGGGAGGGCTGTGGAGCCCCAGCCCCTGTCAGCTCCGCAAAAAGGTTCTGGAACGTCCCAGCTCAGCAGCCTGTCAGGTGGGGAACTGGGTGGTGCTGGGAACCAGAGAAGCTGGGGGGTGGGGTGCGGGGTGTGGACACTGGGTGGGGTGTGAGGGGAGGCACAGGCATCCCAGTCTCTCGAGTGGGGACTTATTTGGAGGAAGGGCCATGGGAGGGTTGTAAGCAGAGGAGGCATGGGTCGGCTCTAGGGGTTGACAGGAGACCAGAGAGAGGCTGGGACAAGGGCCTAGTGGGGGCAAAGGAGGCCTGAGCTAGGGACGATGTGAGGCTACAAGGGAGGGGATGGGCTGAGAGATTTGAAAGGCAAGTGGAGAGTTTGACAGGAGGAATTGGGGGAGGAGACAGGGAGGTTGGGCAGCTGGAGAGCAGACAGGCCAGGTCCGGGAGAACCTGGGAGACTATGGCCATGTGGGGAGACATTTGGGAGTGCCAGGGCCCAGGAGGCTGCCCTAAGCTGGGGGGCAGGGGCTATGCTGCCAGAAGCTGCTCAAAGGCCCAGGAGGCCTAGCAGGCAGAGGGCTAGTGGGATGGAGGGTGGGCGGGTCTGGAGTGGCCGGTCCTGCCTGAGGCGTCGGTCACCTGAGTGTGGAGACCAGGGCCAGGCTGCAGGCAAGGATCAGCAAGGAGGCAGTGTGGCTGGAGTGGGCGGAGTAGGCGAGGGCGGGGTGGGAGAGTGCCGAGCCCAGGACACTGAGCCCCACTGCCCCATGCATACTCCGTGCTGACTGCAGGCCTGAAGTCAGGACAGCAGGAATAGCCACACTATGGGGAAACTGAGGCCCAGGGGATGCCATGGTCTTGCCTGAGCGTCCCCCACCCAAGGGTCCCCCACCCATCCGATGGCCGCAGGCCCCGAGGCTGCCCTGACATGTCCCCCCTCCCTCCTCAGTGGCACCTCATCCTGGGGGGGGCCGTGTTGCTCACAGCTCTGCGTCCTGCTGCCCCAGGGCCTGCACCGCCACCACAGGAGGCCTGAGTGAGGACCCCCCTGCCCTCCCACACCCCACCCCACCTGTAGTGATGTAGGGGACCCCCTCTCACACGGCCTCCCTCATGCCGGCCCCCACCCCTATCCCCTACCCTGGGGTCTGGGGTGAGGACAGAATGATGCTCACACTTACTCCCTCCTCTCTTTCTCCCTGTGTCTCTCTGTCTGTCTTCCTGTCCGCTCTCTGCCTGCAGTGGATGTACATCATCCCCGTTGTGCTATTCCTCATGATGTCAGGAGCGCCGGACGCTGGGGGCCAGGGTGGGGGTGGCGGCGGAGGTGGCAGCGGGGGCAGTGGGCGGTGAGGGGCTGGGCCACCCTGGGTCAATACCTGTGTCCCCTTGCCAGGCGATGCCCCTCCTGCCCAGAGGTCCCCCCAAGGATTCACACCCCTCTGTCCCCCACATCCTTCTGTGTCAGCCCTTGTTAACCACAGGAGCCACCAGGCGTCTTGGCGAGTCCCTTCTCTGGCCTCTGTGTCCCTGTTGGGGACAAGTGGCTGCCTTCAGGACCCTTCAGTGTTGGCACGTGTCCATCTGCTGCCCCCTGCCCTGCAGCCCTGCTGTGCCCCCATGGGTTCCCTGTACCCACAGAATAGAGATCAAGCTCCTACCTCGTGCCCTGCCCCTGCCCCCCACTCCTGAGGTGCAGTTTTGGGAACATGCCGAGTTCTCTCCAGCCTTCGTGCCTTTGGTGTGGTGTTCTCCCTTGAGGACCATGCTGCCAGCCTCACCGGACAGGTGGTCCCGCCCAGGCACTGAGGGCAACTCCTGATTCACTGACACTGGATGGGGCTGTAGCCCCTCATCTGTCTTCCCCTGAGGGCAGTGGACCTCCCTGCAGAGCCGGGCCTGGAACAGAGCAGGAGCACAGGGGCTGCGGGGGTGGGGTCATGGTCTGACCGTCAAGCTGACCTCGATCTGCCCAGTGCCCGTGGCCAAGAGGCTCTGCGCAGGAGTTTAGGATCCCTGCCTGCAGGAGGGCTTGAAGAAATAAAAGTTTAAAAGCAAGAAACAAAAAGTCGGTGGACTCAAGGGCCAGATGATGTACATAGGACCCATTTGGCCTTGACCTTGAGGCTCTGGAAGGTCCAACCTGGTACACGGCCGTAGGAGGTCATGCTGAGGCCTTTGTTGTTGACCCCCTCCCTCTCCTTTTTACCTGTTTAAAATCATGGACAAGACAATGTATTGGAATGTATAAGGTAATGTATTGAAATGTGTAAACGTTTTGAAAAGCTATAATTTCTCAGCAGCCAAGTGCAACTGTTTTCTTTTTTGGATACAAGCTAGTTGCCATGTACAGGCTTCAGGATTCTGCTTAATAGATGATTCAGAAACCCCAGACAAACATGGCCAGCGTCATCCATCATAACAGCTGTATGATGCTCTGCTGTGTCATGTGGGAGGTTATTAAACTTTTCCCTAAATATTTGACATTGAACCTACTTCCTGTTTTATGTGTTTGTAAATAGTGCTACCGTGAATGCTGTCTCTCTCTGGTGTGAGTTTGAATTATTTCCTTGGGACGAATGACCGAAAGTGGAATTACTGTGGCGGATTAAAAAATGTTTTATGAATAAATAATACATCCATGTGGCTCAGCTGTCAACACAGCATAAAAAGGTACATGGTGCTAAGTGTTGTTTTCCCCAGTCAGTTGTATCTGTTTTTTATTTTTCCTCCTGGAGTGTCTTTGTGCCAGTGTAAGCCACTGTGAATGTATATCGCTTCCCCGTTTGTAACACAGAAGGCAGCGTATCATGTATACCCTGTTCTGCACTTTTTTTTTCTTTTCCTCTTTCCTGGTACATTCTGGAGAGCTTTCCTTCTCAGCGTGTAGAGAGTGTCGTAGCTGTTTGTCACAGCTGCATAAGGACGTGCTGAGAGGACGTACCAGCATTTAGCCTGTCCTTCACAAGGGGGACACTTCCACTGCGCATGGGTGCAGTTAGTATAGCTAGGATAACCAAACCAGTTGCCATCAAGTCAGCTCCAACTCATGGCAACCCCATGTGTGTCACAGTAGAACTGTGCTCCGCAGGGTTTTCAATGGCTGATTTGTCAGAAGTAGATCACTGAGGTGCCACTAGGTGGACTTGAACTTCCAGCCTTTCGGTTAGCAGCTGAGTGCGTTAACAGTTTACACTACCTAGGGACTCCATAACTGTGATGTTGTTGTTAGATGCTATTGAGTCAACTCTGACTCCTGGCGACATTCCATTAAACAGAACAAAACGTTGCTGGGTTCTTCGTCATCCTCACAACCATATGCGAATTCATTGTTTTGGCTGTTGTGCCAATCCGTCTCACTGAGGGTCTCCCTCACCCTCAAGTGGCCCTCTACTTCACCAAACGTGCTGTCCTCCTCCGCAGTTGATTCCTTCTGAAGATATATCCAAAGCAAGTAAGTCAGACGGTGTTCTTTCGTGCTCCGTAGAGTTTTCTTTGGCTGATTTTTGAAAAAAGATCACAGGCTTTTATTCCTAGTCTGTAAGTCTGGAAGCTCCTCTGAAACCTGTCCACCATGGGTGACCCTGCTGGTATTTGAAATACCAGTGGCATATCTTTCAGCATCACAGCAACAGACAAGCCACCACAGTATGACAAACTGACACCAGGATGAACCCCCAGAAACAGAGTGGCTAAGGCAGAGGAAAATGACATTTGTAAATTTGATAGACAGCCAGCGTACCCTCCACAGGGGTGAAGCATTCTACTCCAGCCATGTGAGAGACCAGTTCCCCACGGCCTCACCAGCAGAGTGTTCTCAAACATCTGGATTTTGACCACCCCACAGTAGCTTAAAAAATGGTCTCTCAGTCTAATTATACCTGTATTTAAGAATGAGGTTAGCGTGTTTGAGCCGCTTGTATTTCCTGAGAACTGTTCTTGTCCTCTGTTCAATGGCAGTACTCGTGGTTTTGAATCCATCTTGGTTGTGATTCATAGGTTGCTTTAAAGGTGAGGTGCATATTCATCCTGAAAAGTCTTCCATTGTATCTGCTGATGGTCTTTGACTTAGCCGTTACCTTGGTCCCTTCATTCTGCGGCGGCTCAGAGCCTACCCCCAGGCAACAGCCACCCCCACTGCAGTGCCATTAATGGTCTGAAAGTCCCAAAGAGGGCAGGCCAATGTACATTCCCCCTGTGTTTACCAGTGTCAGTTCTGCCTCACGCCTGCCAGCATCGGGGGTTATCTTTTTATAAGTTTTCTGTAGCTTTAATACATAAGATGGTGTTCCAGAGTTGCTCCAACTTTCCTTTCTCTGAAAGTGAGAGCAGGCTCCCATGTTTTTCCTGTCTTTGTTCCATGTGAATCCAGTCTCCATCCTTTCCTGGTTTACCCTAGAGGTACTTACTGATGCGTTTTTGAAAAACGTTCACAACCTAGAGTTCTTAACCCTCTGTCTAATTTGCAGCTGTATTCTTTCCTCAGTCATGTGCTGGTCCATTTTGTCACTTTTTAATGCACTGAGATGTGGAATTTTTATCTCCGTGACGTCTTTCTCTGCAACGTCTACTGCTTTTGAGCCGGAGTTACTCCGCTGTATGTTTTGGTCACCGCCTGCATTAGTTCGGGTTCCCCAGGTCTCTGTCCTTGTTTATTTATTCTTTTTATAATTTATTTTATTTATTTTTTGTTGTTGAGAATATACACAGCAGAACATACACCAATTCAACAGTTTCTACATGTACAGTTTAGCAACGCTGATAACGTTCTTCGAGTTGTGCAACCATTCTCACCCTCCTTTTCTGAGTTGTTCCTCCCCGATTAACATAAACTCACTGCCTCCTGAGTTTTCTGTCTAATCTTTGTAGTTGCTGTTGTCAAATTGATCCCATATAGATAGTTTTTTTTTTTTTTTTTAAAAGCAAAAAGTAAGTTTTATTCAGCATACATTCAAAGAGGCAGAAGTGGGAAGCGGACAAGCATGCTGCCAGAGCTAGAATATTTGCCCGAATCCAAAGTATATAGATAGTTTTAAGGAACACAAATGCTTTCTGCATCCTAGTTTGGTGAGTAGTGTCTGGGGCCTTAAAAGCTTTCGAGCAGCCATCTGAGGTACAACTGTTGGTTTCTACTTGTCAGGAGCAAAAGAGAAAGAAGGAAACCAAAGTCTCAGAGAAGAAACTAGTCTGCAGGGTTAATAGTCTATACGAGCCAAGGCCTCATCTACCCTGAGACCAGAAGAACCAGATGCTGCCTGGCTACCACTACAGACCATTCTGATCAGGACCACAATAGATGGACCCTGACAGAACGGGAGAAAAACGTGGAACAGAACTCAAATTCTCAAAAAGTCCAGACTTACCATACCAGTTGAGACTAGATCTGAGACTGGAGGGCTCCTTGAGACTATTGCCCTGAGGTACTCTTTAAACTCTGAACGGAAGCTATCCCCTGAGGTCACCTTGCAGTCAAATAACAGATTAGCATACAAAATAAAGGATATTGCCCATGAGTAGGGTGTTCCATTAAAAAAAATCTATATGAGACCAAAAGGTCAACAATTACTGTAAAGCAAAATGAGAAGTTAAGGGGGCAGGGAAACTAGAGCACTGGAAATGGAACAACCAGAACACAATTAAAGAGAATGTTGACACATTATGAAAAATGTAACTAATGTCACTGAACAGTTTGTTTAGAAATTGTCAAATGGGAACCTAATTTGCTGTGTAAACTTTCACTGAAAACACAATATTATTTAAAAAAAAAAAAAAAGCACAATGCTCAAGGCAGACATTCTTTACTAGTTAGGCAAAACTACTGTTTGGTTTTAAGAAGATTCAGGGGATATTTTTGGTTTACGGTTTAAAGGTTATCACAGGGCAGTAGTTTCTAGTGGTTCATCCAGCCTCCATGGTTCCAGAAAATCTGGAGTCCATGATAATTTGAAATTCTGTTCTACATTTCCTTCCTTTTGATAGGGATTCTTCTGTAGAATCTTTGATCAAAATGTTCAGTAATGGTGGCTCTTATTAGCTTTCTCCTCCAATTCTTTCCTGTCCCTGGAGAGCTCATGCATGGTTTTATTTTACTGACTAGGGTACCCAGGGACAGAGTACAGAACTTGAAAGCTACAGTATGAGCCCCAGCAGAGAGCTGTCTGCTCACCCTTGGCCCTCAACACACACCCAGATCCTCTCACCAGAGCCAGCCTGAGCTTCTCGTCTCCTGTGCATTGTCCTGGAATATTCCATACTGAAACAATAGAAAGTCTTCAAAATACAATGAAAGCTGTGAGAGCCGGAACTCAATGGGACTGCCTTGTTTTTCCTGGTCTCACAAATTTTCCACCTTTGACAGGGTTCAGTATTACCACTTTTCTGTCACTCTCTATTAGTGGAAAATATTTGATTTTTCCTTCTCTGACAGGTTTCCGCATTACACAGTTTCCAGCTTTAGCATGTTTTTACTGTACTAAAATTAGTCTCATGTATTTTTTTCTTTTGGATGAAAACATACAAAATAAAACATACACCCATTCAATACTTTCTACGTGTACAGTTCAATGACATAGTTACATACTTCACATTGTGTCACCATTCTCACTACCTCTACCCATATTGTTTCACCACCATTGAATTAGACTCTCTGTCCTCTAAACTTTTCCTCTGTGTTTTAGAGTAACTGTTGTCATTCTGATCTCATATAGCTTATTCTTTAAAAGAGCACATTACTCAAGGCGGACATTCTTTACTAGTTGAATTAAACTGTTGTTTAGTTCAAAGATGACTTCATGGGATAGTTTTGGTTCAAGGCTTAAACATCATCTCAAGGCAATAGATTTTGGGGGTTCCCCCAGTTACAGTGGATCCAGTAAGTCTGGGTTCTATAAAAATTTGAAATTCTGTTCCACATATTTCCTCTTTTTGATCAGGATCCATCTATTGGGTTCTTGATCAAAATGTTCAGTAAGGGTAGCCGGGCACCATCCATATCTTCTGGTCTCATGGCAGGGGAGGTTGTAGTTCATGGAGGCATCTAGACCTGTAGTCCATTTGCTTCTCCGATTCCTGGGTCTCCTTCCTCTGCTGTTCCAGGCAAATAGGTAGTCTCAGGTATTTTAAAAGACGGCTTGTCATAAAAATAATGTCAGGTGCTAACCCTGGTGGTATAGTGGTTAAGAGTTGGCTGCTAATCAAAAGATCAGTAGTTAAAATCCACCAGGCACTCCTTGGAAACCCTATGGGGCAGTTCTGATTTGTCCTGTAGGGTCGCTAGGAGTTGGGATTGATTCAACGGCAACATTTTTTTTTTTTTTTTAAGAATACCTGATTGCTCATATGAATCCCTAGGCCGGGAAGAGGAGAGCTTCCTCAGTGCCACAAATGCATACATGAAGAGTTGTAAAAGCATGTTGTTCTTGCTCCCCCCACCCAGCTTTACATCCTTGGAGAGGTTTCCCTCTCTGAGCATAAAACACACCCTCATCCAATGATGAGTTTGTTCCATTGGTCCCTGTCGATGGACTTTGGGGTTGGTTCAAGCAGCACAACAGGAGGACCCAGAGACCTATGTCACCTCATGTGCTTATAAGTGTGTCTGCAGGACACCTTGCCAGGTGGGGTCTTGGATCACAAGCTGTGTCCAGCTTTCCCAGCCTCCACCTGTCTGCACTGGAGAGCCAGACGCACCCTCTTCACTCATGATCCCCAGGCCCATCTCCAGCGCAGACCCCTCTCCTTGTCTCAGATCCATAGCCCCATCTCCTCCCGGGCTTCTGTCCCAGATGTACCTTAAGCCCCACCGAAGAACTCAGTATCTCCTACCCACCCCAACCTCGTGCTCCTCCAGTGGGGCCACCACCTGCCACCTCTCCAACCTTCCCCCATGCACGGCCTCCCTCTGCCTCAAGTCACCCCTTCTTCTCCATCCCTGTGGCTCTGGCCCCAGCTCTGGCCTCATCCTTCACAGCTGGATCCTCGCCCCAGCCACCTTCCTGGCCTCTCAGCCACCAGTCTCCCCCATTCGTCCCAAGAGGGGTCTTTCTGATGCCCACCAGAGCTGACCCCCACCCCTCTCCTGCTCACAGCGCTCCCAGGACAGTGTCCCGGCTGCTCAGCCTCGTACTTGAGACACTTTAGTTTCTGATCTCCACCACCAATCTGTCACTTTGTTGTACTGTGGGAGCTTGAGTGTCGCTGTGATGCTGGAAGCTATGCCACTGGTGTCTAAAATACCAGCAGGGTTACTCATGGTGCATTGGTTTCAGCGGAGCTTCCAGACTAAGACAGACTATAAAGAATAGCGTGGCGATCTATTTCTGAAAATTTTCCAATGAAAATCCAGAACAGAATAGCGTCTAAGTACACTCAAACGTGCCAACGCTCGTGAAGATAGCATAGGACTGGACAACATTTCATTCTGTTATACATGGAGTCTCCATGAGTTGGGGCCAACTCAACAGCAGCTAACAACAAGTATCTGATCTATCCCTTCTCTTCAGCCTCATTAATTACTCCCCACCCCCCTGCCACCTAAGAAAGTCTTACAAAATACTAAAATTAGTCTCATGTATTTTTTTTCTTTTGGGTGAAAACATACATAACAAAACATACATCCATTCACCCATTTTCTACACGTACAGTTCAATGACACTGTTTATGTACTTTGCATTATGTCACCATTCTTGCTATCTCTACCCATATTGTTTCGCCACTATTGACATAGACTCTGTGTCCCCTAAACTTCTCTGAATAATCAAACACAACAAGGTCAGACCTCAAGTATTATTCTCACCTTCCCCCAACAGCTCTGTCCCCGCTGCTTCCTTTTTCATTTTTTTTCATCAGCTAAATGAGCACTGAGTTTATTTACTTGCCAAGAAAGGAAACTCATACCAGGGAAGAAACTCAGACAGATTCACTGTCCTGCCTCCTTTTTCTGCCATGCCCCTTCCTCTCTGTCTCAGCTGTCCTGACCCCAGAAGCCCCCATCCTCTCCCTATGGGATCCTCACCCCAGCCTCCTCCCCACCCCTGACCTCTGGTCTCCCATGGGAGAGCACCTGGCAAGGTCAGTGCTCAATGAAGGGATGCCCCTCCCTCAATCTCAAGCCTCACCCTTGGATGCTGTCTTAGTTATCTAGTGCTGCTATAACAGAAATACCACACATAGATGGCTTTAACAAACAGAAATTTATTCTCTCACATTTGAGGAGGCTAGAAGTCTGAATTCAGGGTGTGAGCTCTAGGGGAAGGCTTTCGTTCTCCGTCAGATCTGGGGGAAGGTCCTCGTCTCCTTTCAACATCTTTGGGCCCGGCATTCCTTGGAAATATCCACGTATCTTAGCATCAGTCTTCCCCTGGGTCTAGGAGTTTCTCAGCGCAGGGACCCTGGGTCCAAAGGACACACTCTGCTCCTGGCTCTTCTTTCTTGGTGGTAATGAGGTTCCTCTCCTCTCTGCTCATTTCTCTCTTTTATATCTTGAAAGAGATCAACTTAAGATACAACCTAATCCTGTAGATTGTGTCCTGCCTCATTACCATAACTGCCTCTAATCCTGCCTCATTAGCATCATAGAGGTTAAGATTTAAGACACATCGGATAATTACATCAGATCACAAAATGGAGGACAACCACACAATACTGGGAATCATGGCCTAGCCAAGTTCACACATATTTTGGGGGGACATAATTCAATCCATAACAGATGACTTTCTTTACACCACAAAACATCACCTGCTCCCTGGCATTGAAGAAGTTCCCCTCTTCCCAATCTAGGGTTTCATATTGGCATTTAGGTATTTTTGGTACATATTCATAGAACCCTGGAGCCCTGATGGCGCAGTGGTTAAGAACGTGGCTGCTAACCAAAAGGTCAGCAGTTCAAATCCACCAGCCACTCCTTGGAAGCCCTGTGGGGCAGTTCTACTCTGTCCTATAGGGTCACTCTGAGTCGGAATTGACTCAACAGCAATAGGTTTTTTTTTTTTTTTTGGCTTTTGGTGGCATGACAGTTAAGCACTTGGCTGCTAACTGAAAGGTTGGTGGTTCGAATCCACCCAGTGGCTCTGCAGGAGAAAGATCTGTCGATCTGCTCCCATAAAGATTACAACCAAGAAAATTATGGGGCGGTTTTACTTTGTCACATGGGGTCACTGTGAGTAGGAATCAACTTGAGGGCACCAAACAACAACAAAAACGACGGCACACTTAAGGAGGCCTGGTTGCACAATGGTTAGGCACTCTGCTGCTAACTGAAAGGTTGGTGGTTCAAACCCACCCAGTAGCTGCTCAGGAGAAAGACTTGGCCATCTGCTCCCATAAAGATTACAATCAAGAAAACCCTATGGGGAGGTTCTACTCTGTCACATGGGGTTGCTATGAGTCAGAATCAACTTGATGGCACCTAGAAACAGCAACATCACATATCTGTATGCCAAGCAACCTTTTACTAATTTTAGTATTTTGTAAGACTTCCCTACCCCAAATTGTGCATTTTAGCAGGAGACTTCTGGAAACAATTCTATAGACTTCTTTATTTAACCCATCAGAGAGACTCCATGGTGGGTATCAGGGGCCAATTACTGGAGCCTCTTTAGCTATCAGTCCATCCACCTTTGCACCTACCTTCCATTCGGCAAGGCATAACAATGTCATTACAAAGGAAATTGAGACTCAATTTGGTCCTGTTCCTGGAACAGCAGTCTCCCAAGCAAACTTGTGTAAATCAAATCCCATCTTTTCTTTGTCTCCATTAATATGGTCCCAGTTGCATTTCCATGGTAATACACCCATAGAATGACTTGAAAACATGTGAAGTCTGGAGGTTTAAACTGGCATACCAAGAAGCTTGCAGGTTATGGTGTATAATTTTTAGTAGTAGTAAAAAATTTTATTTTTACAGAATTTTGCACATTCTCCCTCTGTCCTCCCCCCACCCAACAGCCCCTCCAGATATTCTAGTCATTGTACTTTTTTGTTGGGACCGTTCTTAGTGTCTAATAGAGCTGGGTTGCAATTCCATACTTTGCCAGTAGGCAGCAATATAGGATTTCACCCAACCTGAGAATGTCTCTTCAGCAGCTACTGGGGAGGTCAGGCCTCATGCAGACCCATGTGGTCCCTCTCTGTGGAGAGAGGGGCCCTGCAGGGGGTGGTGGTCCTTTGGGCAAAGCTGGGGTTCCCACGACGCGTCTCTCCTAGCAGATGCTGGTCTTCAAGAACATCGGTGCCTATTTTCTCATCTGTGAAATGGGAATCAGGTGAGGTCCTCTAAGTGTTGACTTATTCCATGCTGCCTGAGGAAGAGAAGATGGTGGAGGGTTGAGGAGGGGGATGGAAGAGGGACTCCTACAGAAAGGAGGCAGCCCCTTCCCACCAAACTCAAACAGGAGCACAAGAATCAACAGAGTCGGGAAGGAGCTGATTCCTGGCCATGCCACTTACGTGCTGTGTAACATTTGGCAGCTCACTTCCAGTCTCTGAGCCTGTTCCTCATTGTTCTTCCAGGGCCTGGGGCAGCCCTGAATCCTCCAGGCAGTGTCCAGAGTCCAGGTCAGACGGAAAAGGGAGAGAAAAAGGGTGTCACAAAGGTCCTCCCACACCGGGGCCAGTGGCTCAGCAGACTTGGCCTGGGCTGGCCACCCCCTCCCCGCCCCCAAGCCTGTGTGGCCCTGGGTGGGCTCCTACCTCCTGCTCAGAACCTGTTCACTTCAGAGCACCAAGGTCAGCAAGAGGGAGGCAAAGAGCAGAGAGGGGAGCTCCGAGCTTACAGGCCCCACAGAGCCCTTGGGGTGAGGATGAGGGGAGTTGGGTGTGCAGGGGCCTCCTCAAGACAGGAGGACACAGGGCTTCGAGGGCAGGAGGTCAGTGGGAGGTGAGAACCCTGAGAGGAGTAGAGGGCGAGAGACATAGAAGGGAGAGAAGAGAGGCGGAGAAGAGGAGACAGACTCGGAAGAGAGAGAGGAAAGCAGGGGAGAGACTGAAAGGAGAGAGACAGATGTAGACAGGAGAGAAACTGGAGAGACTGAGGAGGCACAGAGAGGCAGGGGAGATCTTGGGAGGGAGGAGAGAGGAAAAGAGGTGACTGACTCAGAGAAGAGAGAGGTAGAGAGATCAAAAGAAGGGAGCGAATGAGCCCTAGTGGTGCAACGGCTGAGTGCTCGGCTGCTAACTGAAAGTCTGGCAGTTCAAATCCACCCAGTGGCTCTGTGGGAGAAAGACGATCTGCTCCTGTAAAATTACAGCCCGGAAAACCCTATGGAGGCAGTTCTACTCTGTCGCATGGGGTCGCTATGAGTCGGGATGGACTCAACAACACCCAATAACAACAACATATAGTCTGTTTTGTGTTCCATTGGCATTTGAGAAGAAGGGCGAGAAAGGAGATATGGCGAAGATAGACTGGAGAGAGAAGGGAGAGAGATGGAAATGAGAAGGGAGTGGGGAAAAGAAAGGAGGGGAGAGAGAGAGAAAGGACGGAGAAGAGGGGACCACACAGATGGGAAAACGGGAAGAGAGGAATAGGAGAGAGGAGCGAAGAGAGAGAAGAAAGAGCACTGCAGAGGGAGACCTTGAGAGAGAAAGATGAGGCAGAGATGAAGAGGAGAGAGAGAAAGGGAGGGAACGGAAGACAAGGGAAAGACGGAAGACAGAGGAGGCTGAGGAGGGAGGGAGAAAGAGGTGGAAGGAAAAGAGAAAGAAGAGGAAGGAGACAGAGGCAGGAGAGAGAGGAGAGAGTGAGGAGCAGAGAGAGCCGGAGGAAGGGAGAGAGGAAAAGGAAGGGGGGCAGTGAGTTCACAGTAATGGTGAAGGAATAACTTGGAAAAGGAGGGTGAGAATGGTTATACAACTCGAAGAATGTAATCAATGTCACTGAGTTGTACACGTCGAAATGGTTGAATTAGTGTATGTTTTGCTGTGTATATTCTCGACAACAACAAAATCATTTTAAAAAGGCAACCTATGTCCCTGAACAATTTGTGTAGCAATTAGTGGACGGGAACCTAAACTGCCATGTAAACCTGCACCAAAAACACAACACAACAAAATATTATTTTAAAAGAAGAAGAAGGAAGGAGAATGAACAGAGGTGGACAGAACAAGAGCATTGACTAGTGAGCAAAACAAGAGAGAAAACCAAGACACAGGGAGAAAGAGGGGGGAGACAGAGAAAGAGGGAGGGAGAGGAGGCGGGGGGCTGGGTAGCCCGAGGAAGATAGAGGAGGAGGAGGAAGAGATGGAGCCAGAGAAGGGAAAGAGGGGAGAACGAATGAGAAGAGCAAGAGGGAGGCTGTGAGACAAAGAAAGAGGAGAGAAGGGAAAGAGAAGAGAGAGAAAGAAGAGAAGAGAGACGAGAAGAAAGGAAGAAGGACGCCAAGAGGGAGAGAGGAGACAAAAAGGCAGAAGAGTTTGAGAGAAGGAGAGGGCTAGAGAGAGCAGAGAAAGAAGAGGGGGGCAGGAGGAGAGATGGAGACAAGAGAGAGGTGTGTGTGGATGGGTGCACAGGCGGGTAGGTGAGAAAACAAGGTAGAGAAAAGAGCGAAAGAAAAAGAGAAAACAAGGAAGAGAGTCCAGCGGCGTCACTCGGGATATGGAGTGCGAGCCGCACCAGGTGACACTGTCAGAGGGAGTGACGGCAAAATGACTGAGGGGAGGAGAAGGTGTATGTGTGAGAGACAGAAGGAGGGAGAGAGGGAGACAGAAGGACAGAGACACACACACAGAGAAAGAGGGAAAGAGAGAGAATGTGTGTGAGAGACGGAGACAGAGAGAGAGAACGTGTGTTTCAGCAGAAAGTTATTTTTTATAAAAATATCCCTGTAGTTAGTTATAACAACAAAAACGTTTTCAGCAAGCCCAGCTGACACGTATCACTATACTACGAGGCTAAAACTCTGCTAATTTACTTTTGGAACCTTCTAATGCCCGCCGGTCAGAGCTGTCATTATTTTTGTTGCTGCCAGTGTTTTTATAGTCGCTGATTTTTGTCCAACTTTTCTTGTGTTTTAGCTACAATGTGGTAATTAGTATGAGGGGTGACACCAAGCCCAGTGAAGCCACTGGGAGAGAGAAGAGACCGAAAGGAGAAAGAGGAGGAGGAGGGAGAAACCCAGGAGTCCGACCGGGGCCGGGGGAGGAACGGGAGGGAGAGAAAGCAAAGAGGGAGCGAGAAAGCTGGCAGGAGGAGAGAAAGATGAGACGCAGAGTTTAAAGAGAGAGAAGCAGGAGGGAGACGGATTGCAGAGAGGGAGGGAGGGTGAGAGAGAAGAATGAGGCGGAAAGAGTGTAAGAGACAGAAAATGCCAGAGGGAGGAGAAAAGCAGAGGAAGAGGGGGCACGAAGCAGAGAAAAGACCGATTCCGAGGGAAAAGAGGCGAGAAAGGGAGAGAAAGAGGAAAGAGAAAGGAGAGAGAGCGAGGAAGAGATGGGGGAGAGCAAGCAAGAAGGATGAGAGAGGAGAAGAGAGAAGAGAGTGGAAAGGGACGAAGGAAAGAGAAGGTGAGAGAAGGGGACAGACTGCGCGAGAGAGACGGACGTGAGAGAGGAGGGAAGGGGTGAGAAGAGGGAGACTGAAGGGAGAAAGAAAAAGGATAAAAAAGAGCAAGAAGAAAAAAGTGTATGTGTGTGAGAGAATGAATGAATGCACGTGAGAGACAGCGACAGGGGGGAGACACACAGAGAAGAAAAGGAAAGAAACGGAGGAGGGGGAAGAGAGAGAGAGGAGAGGGGCATAGAAATAGAAGTGGGAGAGAGACGTCCCACTGGGAGGCAGAGACACAGGGACAGAGACAGTGTGTACGTGCGCGTGCGCGCACACACACACACACACACACACACACACACACAGACACCCCTCGGAACCCAGGAGCAGCATGGAGAGCAGGTGGAGCAAGAGGAGCCAGGGCAGAGCGAAGGATCAAGGGAGGACAGTGCGGACAGGGAATGAGGAGAAGCATGTGCTCCAAAGAGGGGAGTGGGCAAATAGGAGAGAAGTCAGAGAGAGATGAGGGAGAGAACCCAGAGAGGGAGGCAAGGATGGGAGCCCATGTGCAGGCAGGGCCGGGGCAGAGGAGAGAGGGCACCGTGTTTCACCTGTCACAGCCCAAGGTGCTACCGAGACAGGAGCCCTGTGGACAGCCAGGAAGGAGGCCACAGCCTTGCAGAGACCACTCGCTACCTCGGCGGGGTGGTAGCCACACTTGGCCACTCTCGTCTCTCCTCTCTCTCTCCCCTTCTCACCTCTTTTCCCTCCTAATCTCTCTCTCCTCTCTCCCTCATGCCCCTTCTTCCTCTGCCTTTCTTCTCTTTTTTGCATTTTCTATCTCTCACACCCTTCTCCCTTCGTTCTTCTGGGAGCACAAGGAGGAGAAAGTACAAAAAACCAGAGTGGTGGAGAAAAGAGGAGGGAAAGGAACTGGGGGACTTAAAAGGAGAAAGGAAGAGAGACAGCGACAGATGGGGAGAGGGAGAGCGAGACTCAGAGACAGAGAAAGACAGAGACAGAGACACAGAGTAGAGAAAAAGAAGCCGAGAAGAGACAGAGACAGAAAGGGACAGAGAAGCAAAGAAAGACAAATACAGAGACAGAAGGAAACAGAGAGAGAGAATGAGAAACAAAGAAAGAGATGGAGAGAGAAAGAAGTAAAGAGAAAGGCAGAAAGAGAAAAAAGAGAGAAAGAGACAGAGAAATACACAGAAAGGGGGAGAGGCAGAAAAACAGAGAAAATGACAGAGACAGCCTACTGAAAGGGACAAAGAGAGACACAGAAAGGAAAAAAAGACAGAAGAACACATGGAGAGTGAAGCAAAAATAAAGTACAAATGTAGGGACAAGGCCATGGAGAAGAATTTGAGAGGTGATGGCATTGGCGAAAGGAAATTGGAGAACAGCAGCTGCAGAGACACATGAGCGGATGGTCCCAGGATCTGGCAGGACATGAAATGAGTTTCCTCAACTGTGAAACATAAATCACAGGACCATTTGTTCTCAGGTGGAATAAAAATACCACGAGCACACGGAGAAGCCTATCCTGGTGGCCAGACATGGGGGGGGCCTCCCCGGCTGTTGAATCAGCAAGAAGATGCAGACAACTGGGAGGGGGGTGAGGGAGAGGCAGGGGTGAGAGGGGCAGGAGACAGAGGAGTGTGTGTGTATGGGTGTGTAAGGGAGTGAGCATGTATGTATAGGCGTGTGTGGGGGAATGAAGACCACAGGGGAAGAAGGGAGGAGACTGTAGATGCAGGTATCGGAATAGACAGTGAGAGGAGAAGAGAGTAGTGTGTGTGAGAAAGAGAGAAACAGGGTCAGGGGGAGACAGAGACACAGAGACAGAGAAAGAGAGACAGACAAGAGACAGAAAGAAACAGAGACATACAGACAGACAGAGAGAAAAAGACAGATAAAGAGAGACAGCGAGACATGGAGAGACAGACACGGCGAGAGAAAGACAGAGATAAAGGGAGACAGACAGAGACAAGATACAGAAAGAGGCAGAGACCAAGAGGAAAAGATAGCGATAGAGAGAGAGATGGAGAGACAGATACAGAGGGGGACAGAAACAGAGACAAGAAAGGATGAGGAAACTGTTCAAGGAAATTAAAAGGCTGAGAAGCCACGTGAGAACCAGGTGGAAGAGGTCTGCAGGATGATGAGAAAGAAAGAAGAAAGGGCATGTGGGCAGGTTGAGCCGGGATGGCAGGAGGGCGGGCCCAGAGAAGGACAGGGTGCAGGTGAGGGGGGGACTAGAGAAGTCCATGTGAAGAAGGGAGGGTGAGGGGTAAAGAATCCGTAAAAAGAAGGTTCTGGAAAGGGAGTGAGGGTGAAGATAGAAAGGAGAGGAAATCAGAGACCTATGTGAGGGAAAATGAGTGGGAGGAATAAAAAAATTGTGTGTGTGTGAGAAAGAGAGGAAGAGAAAGAGAAAGGAAGAGAGGGGGAGGAAGAGAAAGATGGAGGGAAAGAGAAAGATGCAGAGAGAGAGATGGAAGGAGACTGAGGGGGATGGATGGATGAAAGAGGGAGGAGGAAGGGAGAGATAAAGACAGGTGAGAGAGAGATGGGGAGAGAGACACAGAAGAACAGAAGAAAAGGGAAAGAGAAGGAAAAAGTGATGGAGAGACACAGAGAGAAACACGGAGAGATGAGACAGGGAGAGTGACGGAGAAAGACACACATATACACAGAGGAAGAAACAGAGAGAGAGAAAGAGAATGTGTGTGTATGACAGAGAGACAGAGGCAGACAGACACAGAGAGAGAGACACACACAGAATGTGTGTGTGTGAGAGACACAGAGAGACACACAGGGAGAAACAGAGAGTGTGTATGTGTGTGTGTGAGAGAGACAGACAGAGGCAGACACACAGAGAGACTGTGTGTGTGAGAGAGATAGAGAGACAGGGATACACAGAGACTCACAGAAAGATACAGAGAATGTGTGTGTGAGAGACAAAGAGACACACACAGAGAGAATGAGAGAGACAGAGAAAGAGAGACACACAGAGAATGTGTGTGTGAGACAGACAGAGCAGACTGGACAGGAGAAGACAGAGGGGCACAGGGAGGCGGGAGGCGAGGAGGGTGCAAGTCCTGTGTGAGGAGACGGTGAGTGCGGGGAGGACTCAGATGCACAGCAAGCAGGGGCAGTGAGGACAATGGGTGGGAGCACTGTTGCCAAAACACAGGATGGGAGGAACAGAGCCCAAGGGAGGGATGAAGGCAGGGAGAAAGAGAGAAAGAGAGAAGGAAGGAGGGGAGACAGCTGGGAAGGGAGTGGGGTAATGTGGAAAAGAAACTGGGGAGTAGGGTGGGAGGAAAAGGTGGGTGTGAGAGAGTCAGAGAGAGGAAGACAGAAACACACGCGCACAGAGAAAGAGAGGGAAAGAGACAAAAAGAGAGAGAGAAGAAAAGAGAGAGACCATGTGTGTGTGTGAGAGAGAGAGTGACAGAGACAGAGACAGAGAGGATGAAGATGGAAGGAAGTGTGTCTTCTGCCCTCACAACAAAACGTGGCCTTCTTGTGTCGCCGCATCACACCCTGACCTCCTAAAGATAATATTTTTGGTAACTGTCAGAAAAAAAGATGGAATGTGAAATATGTTGGTGCATCTGCAAGACACAAGTCACCACAATTTCTCTTCTACGACAGCACCCAAATCTCAATTTAAACATAAGAAGATGGAGAAAAGTTAGGAGGCCCTCTTGGGGTGGGGGTAGGAGGGAAGAAGGACAGACGGGCTGGGTCTCCTCAGCCCCACGGGACTCTCAGAGAAAAGACACTGGGAGAAAGGCATGTGTTTGTTGTGAGTGTGTGTGTGTGTGTGTGTGTGTGTGTGTGACACGGGAATAACAGAGACAGTGTGTGTGAAAGAGTGTGTGTCTGTATGAGAGAGGGAATGTATGTGAGGGGATAAGAGAGAGTGAGGATGAGAGAGAATAACAGAGAGAATGAGAGAGAGGGAGAAAACCAGAAAAAGATGAGAGAGACAGAGACAGAGAATAAGAGGGAGAGGGAGAGAGGCACAGCAAGAGTCAGAGACAGGGAGAAAGGAGGAGAGAGGAAGAGAGGGGGACAGAGAGAGAGACATATGGAGATCAAAATGGAGATCCAGAGAAGGGGAGGGAAAGAGAGACAGAAGTGGGGGTGGGGTGGGGACAGAAAGACAGAGACAGAGAGAGACAAGTGGCTCAGTTCTTATCCCTTGTCTGAGCCTCAGTTTCTCATCTGCTCAGTCAGCCCAGCAGGGACCTCCGTGCCTGCCCCTCCAGCGCCTGCTCCTCCAGCACTGAAGCAAAGCAGGAGGCCTGGGGAGGTGGAGGGAGGTGCTTCGAGGAGGGGAGAAGCTGAGGAAGGACGCCCAGGATGAACCCTGAAACCCAGCAGGAGAGGGGCTGAGGGGGGAGAGGGCAGAGAGAACAACTCATAACTTAATGGACCATCAGAAGGATCAGCACCCCTTGAGTGGGCACAACCGAGTGCTGGGTCCTGTTCTAGCACTTTCCCAGTGTGATCTCATTTACCTGCCCCCCTTCTGCCCCCCACAGGGAGTGACTGCTATTATCTACAGTGTTGTCCAATGAAGATACCAAACTGGAGCCCAATCTGTCACCCCAAAGGGTCGCAGAAATGAATGCATTTCCATCTGCCCCACAGAATGAGGTGAACATGACCCACCCCTTCTACAGCTGTGACAACTAAGACTGTGAAGACCCCGAAGCCCCTTCCCTCTGGCAGTTTGGAGCCCAGAAGGAAGAAAGAAGAGAGGAGGCCAGGGGAGAACAGAGGGTTTAAGGTGAGGCGTCAGTGTGTGTAAGTTACCGGGCACACAGTTGGTGCTCAATGACTGCTCCTTCCCTTCCCTGGTGGAGAGCAGAGAGCAGGAAGGAAGAGAAGTGGCAGCCAGAGGAAGGGAAAGGGGAGGGAGGGGATGGAGCTTGAGCAGGGAAGGCAGAGCATATGAAGAGCCCGACACACAGTAGGCACTTAATAAATGTCTTCAGGAGAGTGAAGATGAGTCAGAAAGGAGGAGAATGAATCACTCAGAGGAAAAGCAGGAGAGTAAAGAGCCTAATGAGAGGAAGCCATGGGTGTAAACTGCCAGGCACACAGTAGGTGCTTATTAAGTGTTAAGAGAAAGAAGAAAGGCAGAAAAGAAAGAGGAGAGAGAGAAGGAGGAGGAGAAAACTTCAATAGAGACAAGAAATAAAAGGAGAAGAGAAGCTTTGAGGGAAGGAGCTGGCTTTCAGTAGGTGCTCAATAAATGCTTATTCTCCTCCCTGGTAGCCAGCATACAGGAAGCAAGCAAAGAGGAGAAGAGAAGGGAGAATAGAGTTTGTGAGGCGAGGAGACGGTGTATGTGAAGGAGGTGCACACAGCAGATGCTCAATCCATGTCCGTTTCCTCCCCCAGGAGAGAGCGTCCAGGGCCAGAGGCAGCAGAGAAGCCAGAGCAGAGAAGAAGCCATGGGAGATAAGAGAAAATGGGGTGGGGAGAGCATATGCAGGTGAGGCAGTGGGCATGCAGGAAATAATAAATGTACATTGTCTTCCTTGGAGGAGAGAGAGAAGGACAAGAGGAGAAGGAAGGTGAAGGTGATGGCTGAGGCTGCAGGCAGAGAGGAGGCCATGAGGCCGGAGGAGCAGGAGGGCAGAGAGGAGGCCATGAGGCCGGAGGAGCAGGAGGAGGAGGAACAGTGAGAAGAGTTGTGCTGAGGAAGGACACACAGGAGGAGGCAGTGCAGGCAAATCACAGGGCACACAGGAGGGGCTCAATAAGTGCCCATTCTCTTCTCCAAAAGAGAGCCCAGAAAACAGAGAGGAGAAGCTGGCAGAGAGAAAGAGAAGTAGGGAGAAAGAGGCAAGAGGAGATGAGATGCAATGTTAATCACCTGGCATACAACGGGTACTCCATAATGCTCCTTTCTGTCCCCCAGAAAGATAGATGGAGCAGAAAGAAGGAGGAGAAGCCAGATACAAGGAACAAGGAAAAGCGAGGTCATAAGGGGAGAGGTAAGTGTATGAAAATTGACTGGCACACAGCAGACACTCCATAAATGCCAATTTCCTTCCCTGGCAGAGAGCGGGGAAAAAAGCAAAAGTCAGTAAAGACCATGAGTCACTGGAGATGGGAGGGTAAGAGGAGAGAAAGCATGTGAATTGCTTGGTACACCAGAGGTGCTCAATTAATGTGTTCCCCGCCTTGGAGGAGAGCAGAGAAAGACAAGCAGAGGACAAAGAGGAGGGACAGGGGAGAAAGAGGGTGTGAGGACAGGAGAGAAGTATGTAAAGTGCCTGGTACACAGCAGGTGCTCAATATATATCTGTTTTCCCCCAGAGATAGAGCAGACAAGTCAGAAAAAGAGGAAACCAATAGAGAGAAAAGCAAGGAATTGAAGGGAAAGAAGAGTGTACTAAGAGAGGAGATAGTGTTTGTAAATTCCCTGGCACACAGTAGGTACTCAATAAATGCCAATTTTTCCTCCTGGGAGTGACTCCAGAAATCAGAAAGGAGAGAAAGGAATCAGGGTGGAAAAGACGGGAGTAAAAAGCGTATAAGGCATGGAGGCAGTGCATGGAAATTGCCTGTCAAAGAGTAGGTGCTTAATAAATGTCCATTGCCTTGCTAGGAAGGGAGCCAGAAGCACAGGAAGAACAGGCAGAGGACAGGGTAAACAGGAAGGTGTGAAGAGAGGCGAGAAAGTATTTCAGGTGCATACAGCAGGTGCTGGATAAATGCCTATTCCCTTCCTCAGGCAAAGCAGAAAGCAGGCATGGAGTAGGAGACCCCAGGAAGGGAGGCCAGAAAGAGGAGGATGAGGAGAAAGGGGAATCAGAGGGTGGAGGCTGGGCTACCAGGTGGGGACCCCAGAGCAACTGGCCAGGCAGCATCCCCCCTTTCCCCCAACAGCCAGCCCACCCCACCCGCCCTGTTCTCTGGGAGCCAGGACAAGGGCCCATTGTCCTGGGCCTGGCATAGCAAGGGGGGGGGGGGTGCGTGGGGAGGGGGAGGGGAGGCTGGCCAGCCCTGCTCAGACTTTGCCCACTGGTGTGTATGTGGGGGGTGGGGTGGGAGGCGCTGCCTGGTCTCTTATCCCTGTGTCTCTCTGTCTCTGAGTCTCCGCCATCTCCCTGTCTCTGAACTTACATCTCCCCATCTCACTCACTCTCTGTCTCTGTGTCCTGCTGTCTCACTGAGGGGACCTGTCTCTGGGTTTATGTCCCCCCCAACTCTGTCTCTCTTTGTCTCTGGTTCTCCATCTGTGTTAATCTGTCTTGCTCCCCCTGTGTCTTCATCCGTCTCTCAGCCTCTGTTTCCTGCTGTCTCTGAGAGGGGGGAGCCCCCCACCCACCCAGGACCGGGGCTAGGGGCGCTGAGCTTAGAGGCAGGAGACTGAGGAAGGAAAGAAGGAGGCGAGAGGAGCGGAGAGAGGTGAGGACAGAAACAGCTTTATTCAGCAGAAAATGGCAGCGGAGGGCCCAGGGGTTCCGCCTCCATCTGGGCCAAGTTGGAGAGAGGTGGAGTCAGAGACAGACAGGGAGACTGAGCCAGAGACCAAGAGAAAAGGTAAGAGAGAGGAAGAGAAAGAGACAGAGAGAAACTGAGAAAGAGAAAGACAGGGAGACGAAGAGAGAGGCTGAGAGAAACGGGAAGAGAGATTGAGAGAGACTGGGAGAAAGATGAGATGGAGGGGAGAGAGAAAGGAGGTTGGAGAAGGAGTAAGAGAGGCAGAGAGAGAGACAGAGAGACAGGAGGAGGAGGAAGAAACAGATATAGAGAGAGATGGGGAGATGAGAGAGAGAGAGACAGAGAGACAGGAGGAGGAGGAAGAAACAGATATAGAGAGAGAGATGGGGAGATGAGAGACAGACACACAAAGAGAAGGTCGAGGAGAGACAAAGAGACAGAGACAGATGGGAGAGAGAGGGAGAAAGAATCAGACACAGAAAGAGAAAGACAGGCAGAGAGCAAGAGACGGAGACAGATGAGAAATCAGAAAGAACGGGGAGAGAGGCAGGAAGAGAAGGAGACCCAGAGACACAGAAAGAGACAAAGACAGACGAGAGAGTAAGGGAGAGAGAGACACACAGAGAAAGAAAGACAGAGACAGAGACTCAGAAACGGAGAGATGGAGAGAGAGAGGAGGAGACAGAGAGGAGAGACAGAATGGGAGAGATAGAGGAGGGGAGAGACACAGACAGAAGAGAAGAGAAAGAGAGAGACAGAAACAGAGGGAGGAAGAAACAGAGAGATGGGGAGATGAGAGACAGACACACAAAGAGAAGGTCAAGGAGAGACTGAGAGAGATGGGGAGGGAGAAAAACAGAGATAGCGACAGAGGAGGGAGGGAGAGATGAAGAGACAGAGACAGAGAGAGATGGAAAGCCAGAGAGAATTACAGAGAAAGAGAGAAACAGACAGGGACAGGAGAGACCGCTGCGCGGGCGGGGCGGCGGGCGGGGAAGTCAAGGCCGGAGCGCGGCCCCTCTCACCTGGCGTCGGCGGCGGCCGCCCCCCGGGCCTGGCTCAGCAATTTAAGGGGCACCCCGGGGGCGGGGCCGTCCTCCCCCACTGCCTTATCCGGCCAGATCCCAGCTCCCCGAGCTAAATCGGGCCTCAGCTGTTGGCACCGGGGGGCGCGGGGACAGCTGTCATACAACATCCCCCTCTCCCCGCACCTGCCTCGTGACCGCAGCCCTTCCCCCACCAAGAGGCCCCTGCGCGTCTGCCTGGGGCGCCCCCCAACAACGGACAGCCGAGACCCCTTCCCGCCCATTCAACTCTGGGACCGGCCCGCTGGGCACCCTCGGGCAAGAGGAAACCCTGAGAAGCGGGGACCCCTGAGAAGTTACTCCCCTAAAAAGTAGGAGGGGCAGTGTGATTGAACAGGGAAGTCCTGCAAACAGGAAGCGCTCAATCAGTGCCCAGGCCGAGCCACCCCAGCTTAGCGCATGAAGGGGCCATGAGCAGGAGGGTAAGGGCCCCCTGCCCCCAGCCCCCACAATGAGCCTCACCGCCTCACCCGGGACCATATTTGGCCAAAGCTGAGGTCGCATCTGGGGAGATCACAGCCCTGTCACTCAGGCCCGAGAATAGAAACACTCAGGAGGCCCGCCAGGCTGTCTGGGACCAGACCAGAGAGGGGACAGAGGACAGGCACTGGGGGGGGGGGGGGAGAGCGAGGGGGCGAGACGAGGCAGTCACTCAGAGAGAAGATGAGAGAGAGGCAGATAGAGAGGCAGAGAGAGACCTAGAGAAATGGAGAAAGACACACACACAAAGAAAAAGAGAGGCTGAGACAGATAGGGTGATAGAGACACAGAAAGAGACACAGAGATGAAGACAAAGACACAGAGGAGAAAGACAAAGAGAGAGGGAGACAGAGGGACTCAGACAAACAGAGACAAAGGGAGCAACAGGGTCAGAGAAAGAGACAGAGGGAGAAAGGCCACCAGGAAGGAAGCACGGGTGTTGGGGTTTGGGTGGGATGGGGTGCAAGGGCCGCCCTGGGAGTTGGGGTGCTTGGGCCCCAGTGGTCTTTTCCTCTTGTGCTGTGTTTGGCTTTTTACTTTTCCGTCTGCCTTCTGATGCCCAGGCTTTTATGAGGCATCTTGTGGCAGCGGCTGCCTCGCCCTGCTCCGGGGTCAGGGCTGAGCTTGTGTCCTTCCTGTCCTTGGATGAATTCGCTGCCCAGGTGGAGCCCAGCCTGAGGCTGAGTGGTAGAGATGCACCCACACTGGGTACCCCCTGCCTCTCACCTGGCCTCCCTGTCACCTCAGGGTCCCCTACTTCTACCCAGCACCTGATAGGGGTCCCCAGATTTGTCTAGGCCCCTTTCTCCCCTTTCCCCTCCCTGGGCTCATACCCACTTACACCTTCCAGGACAGGCCCCCAACCCTGACTCCATCTCCGGGTCCCCATTCCCTGATGTCCCCTGCCTGTCATCACCTCTACATCCCCACTGAGCATGGTATTCCCCCCAAACCCACTCCTCCTCCTTCCGGGTTCCCAGCACTTGTGGTGACCTAACTGTCCCTCCCATTACCACTCCACCTGGTCACAGGGCCAGACCCCCAGTATCCTCTTCTCTCCCCTACCCTCCTGAGCCCACCAGGCCAAACCCTGTCCTCTCACTCTCCTCAGTCACTTCCTCTTTGTCCCACCCTGTCCCCAACCGCAGGACCCTCCCACTAGCCTCCCTGGCCTCCAGCCTCCCCCTCCAGTCCATCTCCACAGGGCCCCAGAGGGGTCTTCCTGCACTCAGAGTGGACCTGCCCCTGCCTGCTCACCGCCTCCCTTCTCCACAGCCCTGTTCCCATCAGCCCTTGGCTTGGTGCTCAGCTCACTCAGGGCCCTCCCTGCTTTGATTCCTGGCGAGGATTCCCCCTCATCTCGCATCACCTCCTAAAAGGCTGTGACAAATATGAAATACTTGCATGTCATAAATGTCCCAGGTCTCATTCCAAGTGATCTCCAGTTCCGGAAAGACCCTGCCCCCTTCATCCTCCAGTGTTGTTGTTGGGTGCTGTCAAGTTGATTCCGACTCCTAGTGACCCCATGTGACAGAGCAGAACTGCCCCATCGGGTTTTCTTGGCTGTAATGTTACCGAAGGAGCCCTGGTGGCACAGTGGTTAAGAGCTCAGCTGCTAACCAGAAGTCAGACACAGGCAGGCTGGGAGCAAATCAGCAGGTTTATTGAGGCAGCAGCGGCACTGGGAGGCAGGGGCATAGGGAAGGGGTTGGCCTCCATGAGGTCCAGGAAGCGGGGGCCTGGCCCTCCCCCGGCAGCCAACATGAACCACACCAGGCAGGCAGCGGATGAGCCCCGAGGTGGTTGTGGTCCTCCTCCGTGGGGTCAGTCTGTCTGCAGCCAGCAGCCCTTTTCCTCCACCTCTTTGGTCACCACCAGCAGCACCTCACACAGGCCCTGAGCCAGCGCAGCTGCCAAGAAGGCCCTGGGTGGGGAGGGAGGGGGAGACTGAGGCACGGGGAACCTGGTGGTTCCTTCTGGGGCATGGGGTTTGAATGCTGAGGCAGGACCTCACAGTCACCGCTGCCCTGGCTTACCTGACACCGTCCTCGTCCCCGAGGGCCTCAGGTGCCCGAAGCTTGGAGTCCAGGTTGTAATAGACACCGTTCACTTGGCGCAGGGCCACCCAGTGCCGCCGGCGTAGTGGCAGGGACAGCAGTCCAAGCGACACAGGTGAGGGCAGGTTCAGAATCAGCCCCAGCACCTGAGGCAGGGCCAGCTGGGACAGGGGCCTGTGATGTGATGTGATACAGTGGTTCCCAGTGCGTACCCACTGATCAAATGTTACTGAGAGTGTGGGGCCCAGGCAGGTGTGGGCAGGGGTGGCGTCCTAAGCCCACCCAAGGACTCTCCTTAATCAACCCACACTGTTCCCTTACATTCACCCACCCAACCAAACCTTCCACCCATCCATCCAACCACCATCTACCCAACCAAACCTTCCACCATCCAGCCAACCAACGACTCAACTCCACCATCCACCCAACTCCCCATCTACTCTTTACCCAATCACCATTGATCTATGCATTACCCACCATGCATCCATCCATCCACCCACTTACCCAACCACCCACCCATCTGTCCAAATCTCCCATCAACCACCTAATAACCATCCACCATCCATCTATCCTTCTACTATCCGTATCCATCCATCCATCCACCCAAACACCAGCCAGTCAGCCACCTACCTAACAACATATTCACCCAACTCCTCATCCACTCTTTACCCATCCACCATCAACCTATCCATTATTGATCCATTATCCATTATCCACTCGCTCATTCACCCAACCACCATCTATCCATCCACCCATCCAAACCTCCCATCCATCCATCCAACTCCCCAACAACCTATTTGCTATTCACTATCTAGCCCTGGTGGCACAGTGGTTAAGAGCTCGGCTGCTAACTAAAAGGTCAGTATGTCTGAATCCACCAGCTGCTCCTTGGAAACTCTATGGGGCAGTTCTGCTCTGTCCTACAGGGTTGCTATGAGTTGGAATCAACTTGACAGCAATGGGTTTGGTTTTAGGGTTTACCTACCAACCAAGAAGCCCTCGTGGCGCAGTGGTTAAAGAGCTTGGCTGCTAACTGAAAGGCTGGTGGTTTGAACCTACCAGCCACTCTGCAGGAGAAAGATGTGGCAGTCTGCTTCGATAAAGATTACAGCTTTGGAAACCCTACGGGGGCAGTTCTACTCTGTCTTAATAGGGTTGCTATGAGTTGGAACTGACTCGACGGCAACAGTTTTTTTTAACCTACTGACCGTCAACCACTATTCACTCAACCACCCATTCACCCACCCACACATCCACCCAACATTCATCCATCCTACTATTCAACCACCTACTTGCTCTCCACACCTACCATCAATCAACCACTCATTATCCATTCATACACTTCATTACCAACCACCCATTCATTTATTCACCCAATTACCATCAATCTACTCATCATTCGTTCATCAGCTCATCCCACTGACCATTTAGTCACTTCCCTCTTCTACCCGTCTGCCAATCATCCATCCGCCAACCTAACCATCCACCAACCATCTACCATCTACCCTTCCTTCCTGCCATCCACCCATGCCCCCAGCCACCCTCCTCCTTGCTTCATTCCACATTTACTAAGTGGCCCTCTGTGCCCAGCCCAGCTCCTATGATGCAGCACTCTGGATCCTACCTCCTTCTGTCCCACCACACAGCGGCCAGGCCCAGCCCCTGAAGGGCAGCCATAATCACATTGACGTCATAGTTGCCGGTGCCCAGGAGGCTGCGATGGGGGTTCAGCCGGGAGTCTGGTGCCAACCTGGTTGGGGGGTTGGTCAGAGCCTGAGTTGGGGAGCCCCTGGAAAGGGCTCACCCTCCCTACAAAGCAGGAGAGTCATCCCTACCTTTGGACTGTTTCCTCCCTTCAACCTCCACAACTCGTCAGCATCTAGGCCCTGTCCCTCTTGCTTGGTGACTCTCTCTGCCATGTCCACAAGTCCTCAGCTCAGGCTTTGTCTTCTCCCATCTGAACCCTCAACCCAACCTCCTCCTGGGCCTCGAGTCTCTCCCTCCAGCCCATCTCCTACATGGCTCCAGAGGGCTCTTTCTACACTCAGAGCTGGCCCCGCCTCTCCCCAGCTCACAGCTCTCCCTGGCTCCCCAGCACCCTCAGGATGGACTCTCAGCCCCTCAACTTGGCATTCGAGGCCCTGCATGTTTTGGTCACTGCTCACCTCTTAGCCTCAGCCTCACCCCACCTCTTCCCAGCCACCTGTTCCCCAACCCCATCGCCAATGTTCCAGCCTATTGGCCTTCCCTCCAGCTGTTCCCCCAGCCTGGGAGGCCCAGCCTGTCACCACTTGTTTCTGGGCCCCACATCCTCTGAACAACAGTCCCTCTGTTCTCTATCTGGGCCCTCGGTGGGTAGGGCAGGGGAGGAGCAGGGGAGGGGAAAGTCTGTGGATTCCTTTTCTGTGTCTCTGTTTCCCTCACCAGACCAAGGGCTCCCCCAGGGCTGGGCTCCTATCTGATTCATTTCTGGGCCTCCAACATAGCTTTGGCTTGAAAGAGCTGGTCAATCCCTGATTTGAATAATGAAGGAGCTTAATATATTATATAAGAACCAGTCTGAGGGGCTGGGACTCAACCTGAAGACACTGAGGAGCTCTGGGAGAAAGACCCCTCTGGGACCTTATAGGCAACAGGTTGGGAGGCTGCGGTGTGAGTACAGGCAGGAGAGGTCAGGGCCTGAGTTGGGGCTGGGGCTTCCAGGACAGAGAGGAGGGGAAGAGCAGAAGGATGATAAAGCAGTGATGTCTGAAATCTCGAACAGTAAGGAAAACCATGCCAGGCTGCAGAGAGAAGGAAGCTGTGCCAGCAGAAAGAATAGCCTGTGCAAAGGCCCTATGGGGGCGCAGTGGTTAAGTGCTCAGCTGCTAACCAAGGTTGGCAGTATGAACCTACCAGTTGCTCCATGGGAAAAATATGTGGCAGTCTGCTTCCATAAAGATTACAGCCTAGGAAACCCTATGGGGCAGTTCTAGTCTGTCCTGTAGGGTCGCTAGGAGTTGGAATTAGCTTGAGGGCAATGGGTTTGTGTACTTGTGGTTATGATCCCATTCCGGAACAGGTTTACTGTGTTATGTTAATGAGGCAGTATTAGTGTAGAGTGTGTCATAAATTAACCTCTTTTGAGATATAAAAGAACAGATTAAGCAAGCAGGCACAAACAGAGGGGAAGATACATGCCAAGCAACCAAGGAACAGAAGCTAAAAAGAGATAAGGACATTCCCCCAGAGCAGAGAGAGCCTTCCCTTAAAGCCAGTACCCTGAATTTGGACTTTTAGCTCTCCTAAACTGTAAGAAAATAAATTTCTGTTCATTAAAGCCACCCTCTTGTGGTGTTTCTGTTACAGCAGCGCTAAGTAACTGAGACAAGCAGTTTGAGTTGAGGGGTGCAGTGAGAGACGAAGCTGCAGAGATGGGTGGGGACCATAGCACGCAGAGCCTTGGATCTCAAGCTCAGGGGCTGGGCTTTGTCCAGAGGTACTGGGAGCCATGGGAGGCATGTCAGCAGGGCAGGGTGCGGTTAGCTCTGGGGTCAAGTGCAGGACGAACTAGAGTGGAAAGACTGGAAACTGGGAGGCCAGCAAGGAGGCTGGGACGAGAGTCCAGACTAGAGAGGGTGAGGCCTGAACTGGGACTGAGGCCGTGAGGGCAGAGAGGAGCAGGAGGGACCATCTCCACCAGCCCAGATGGGGCGAGCAGGACAGAAGAAAGCCCCCTGGCTCTGCCCTGCCTCCCTGTGAGACCCAGGGGAGTGGCAATGACTCTTTGAGCCCTGTGTCTCCAGGTGCCAGCATTTGGGGTGGGTGACAGTCACCTCTTGCAGATCTCATCGGCAGCCTCCTGGCTGAAGAGCTGCTGCTGCAGGACGTTGTTGAGGGCGTGGACGGCACACAGCTCCAGGCGCTGCCGCTCGTGGTACACACAGGGTGGGCTCGGCCGTGCTCCTGGGGCCTGGGACATAACGTCCTCGGCTCCTGTGGGGGAGGGGGTGGGGGGTAGGACTCAGGGATTAGGATCTGGAGGCCCCAAGGCTGAGGCCCAACCTCCCAGCAGGCCCTTGAGGGCACTGTCATTGAAGTGGGGGCTTGGGGCAGGCTGGAAGGACACTGGGCCCCTGATCTGCTCCCTAGGCACAGAGGTATCTCCATCCCCTGCCCCTAAAAACAAGGCTCTCTCTTCTGTCCACCTAGCAACAGAGGACCCCCCCACACACACCCCTAAGTAAAAAGGTCCCTATGTTGGTTACCTAGCAACAGAGCAGATTCCCCCCCCCCCGTCCCTAAGTAACAGGACCCCCTCCTGGTTGCCTAGCAACAGAGGACCGCCACCCCCACCTCACTAGGTAACAAAGTCTCTTCTCTGGTTACCTAGCAATAGAGGAATCCTCCTCCGTTGCCTCTAGGTATTAGGGTCTCTTCTGGTCGCCTAGCAACAGAAGACTCCCCCTCCCCTGTCACTAAACAACTAGGTTCTCTCCTCTAGTCACGTGGCAACAGGGCCCACTAGCCAATCACTAAGCAACAGGGTCTCCTCCTGGTATCACCTGGCAACCAGGCCCCTGCCCCGGACATTAAGCAGTAGAACCCCTTTCCCTGACCCGTACCCCAGCCGCGGCGCTCGCCCGTTGCCTGGCAACGCCGCTCACCCCGCCTGCCTCTCGGCTCCCCCGAGCCAGGGGCTCCCGCATCCCCTTGGGCGGTGGCTCCGGGCGCCGAGTTCGGGGCGGGCAACTCGGCACTGACTGGTCAGGCGGAACTGACTACAGCTCCCGGCGGCCCCCACGTGCCGGACTACGACTCCCGACTGCCCCCGCGGAAGCACTGGCTGCGTACGGAACGCCGGGAAGGGGTGGAGCGGAAGTCTACTGTCTCACAAGAGAAGGCAGGACTACAACTTCCGTCGGCCTTTGCGGCGAATCTATAAATACACCTCGCAGAGGCCCTCCGCCTCTCGCAGCGTGCGTACTACTTCGCCCTCTGCTCCTCAGAGGATTCTGGGAAATGTAGTGCATAAGTTCTCGCGATAGCTGCTTGGCTTTTTTTTTGCCCCTAAGTGTGCCCGCCTCCCGCGATGGCGTCATGCACAATGTGCAGAGCTGGCGTGACGTCACAGAAGGGAAACAAGAGACGTGAGACACACCAGGACTCTGCAGGGGGAGGAGCCCCCGATCTTTACTTATACAGGAGGGAGATCTGGGGAAACTGAGGCCAGGGCAGACGTGGGACGGTGGTGGTGGTGGTGGGTGGGGAGGTAAATGACATGAGGATGTTCTCATGGGAGTGAAGAGGCGTCTCAGCAGAGATGGATCCCCGGCTTGGAGGGGAGCTGGCAGCAGCCTGCAGGGGAGAGATGGAGAATTAAAGGCTGAGACAGAGGGAGAGACAGAGAGCTAGAGATGAGGAGAGATAGACACCTGGAGGTGGGAGGGACAGGACAGAGTGGGGGGGAAGTCATGAACTGAGACTCAGAGAGAGAGGGACAGAGACCCAGAGAGAGGGGTTCAGGGACCCAGAAAGAAGCACAGAGACCCAGAGAGAGGGGGACAGGGACCCAGAGAAGGACAAAGAGAAAGGGAGACAGGGACCCAGAGAGAGGGGGACAGAGACCCAGAGAGGGAAGGAAAGAAACCCAGAGAGGGGGACAGAGAGAGAGGGGGACAGAGACCCAGAGAGATGGGGACAGGGACCCGGAGAGAGAAGGGAACAGAGACCCAAAGAAAGGTGGAAAGATACTCAGAAGGGAAGAGAGACCTAGAGGGAGGGGACAGAGACCCAGAGAGGGGACAGGGATCAGAGAGAGGGGGACAGGGACTCAGAGAGGGACAGAGACCTAGAGAGAGGGGGGCACAGAGGCCCAAAGAAAGGTGGACAGATATAGGGGAACAGAGACCTAGAGGAAGGGGACAGAGACCCAGAGAGCAGAGGACAGGGACCCAGAGAGAGAAGGGAACAGAGACCCAGAGAGAGGGGGACAGGGACCCAAAGAAAGGTGGACAGATACTTGGAGGGGAACAGAGACCCAGAAGAGAGACATGGCCAGAGAAAGAGACATATAAAGCTTCAGAGACGTGTAGGGAGACAGTTAAGGAGCATCAAATACAGACCAACCAGCGGAGACACAATCAGAACCAGGCAGAGCCCAAGACCCCACACTCTGTGGAACACACGTGCCCAGGCCCCGGGGGAGGAGGGACCCCTGACACTGGGGACAGGCCTGGGCGTACCCAGGAGGCTTCGCCAGAAGGCAGTGAGGGTGGCGGAGCCAGTGACAGCACCCGGCTCGGCAGGGTTCTCTCTGCGGGTGTGCACAGTGAAGCTGCGGCCTGTGGGGCCCGGGGGTCCGCTCAGTTCCACATCCACCACATGCATGTTTGGGAGGCTAGGGCAGGCAGGGCAGTTAGTTGGGTTGGCCTGGCTGCTGACCGCACCCCCACCCCTGCCTGGCTGGGCTCACCTGAGGTCTGCCACCAGCACCCCAATGACGCGGTCGAAGCCCAGGCTGGGGGCGGCCAGGGCGGCGGCTGCCATGGTGTTGGAGTTGCGGGGGGCCCAGGGGCACAGGCCTCGGACAGGGCCCTCATAGAGCACCGTGCGGGGCCCGGTCCTGGGGGCTGTGGCCAGGGGCCCCTCGAGCCGGAAGCCATTGGGGTGCGTGGCCATGGTGACGCGGAGGCTCTGGAAGCGAGACCTGGGGTCAGGGGGTGGGGTTCTCTGCATGCACCCCTCAGTTCCTGGGGAGCCCTGTGGGCCCTCACCTGAAGGCCCCCTGCCGCATCCAGTCTGATGATGTCCTCAGAGCCCCACAGGGCCCCCCGGGCGATGAACACAGCGTGGCCCCAGCGATGGGAGGCCTCCCGGAGCCGTTGCTCAGTGGCCTGGTCAGCCAGGGCTGAGGGGGACCCCACCTGGGGATGTATGAGTTGGGGAGGGGCTGAGGTCTGGGCTTGTGGGTGAGGTGGGGTCGAGGCAGAAGGGGCAGGGGCTTGGGGTCATGAGTTGAGGAGGGGCTTACCAGCAGATTGGCATGGCGCAGGATGTGTGCCCCAGAATCATGGATTATTTTGGGGTGGGCCACTTCTACCACCAGATCGGGGTGCCTGGAAAAGGGGAGAGATGGGAGAGGGCCTGGGAGAGGGCTTGATCCTGCCCCCTAATTCCTTCACAGGCTGTGTGCACCTGCCCTTTTTAAGTGTGGGTGAATTGAGGCTCAGAGAAGACGAAGGTTTCGTCTGAGATCATACAGTAGCTGAGTGAGATCAGAGCAAAACCTTCCAGGAGCCCTGCTGGCCTTGATGAGGTCACTGACCTCTCACTGAGGGCATTGAGGTCCTGGAGCTGCAGAACGGGGGGCACAGTCCCTGTCATTCGTCCTGGGTCCCGATTCCAGACGAACACAAGTTCTAGGCCCTTTTCTGGCCCCTGAGCCAGCAGGTGGGAGACAAGGGACTGTCCTGGGAGAGGAAAGAGAGGGGGACAGAGACCCAGAGAGAGGAGGACAGAGACTCAGAGAGGGGGACAGAGACCCAGAGAGAAAAGGACAGAGACCCAGAGAGAACACGACAGAGACTCGGGGACAGAGACCCAGAGAGAGGGGGACAGAGACTCAGAGACGGGGACAGAGACCCAGAGAGGGGTACAGACACCCAAAGAGAGGGGAACAGAAACCCAGAGAGAGGGGGACAGAGACCTGGGGGGGGACAGAGGCCCAGAGAGAGGGGGACAGAGACCCAGAGAGATGGGGGCAGAGACCTAGGGGGGGGACAGAGGCCCAGAGGGAGAGGGGGACAGAGACTCAGAGGGGCACAGAGACCTAGGGGGGGACAGAGGCCCAGAGAGGGGGCACAGAGGCCCAGAGAGAGGGGGACAGAGACCTGGGCAGGGACAGAGACCCAGAGAGAGAGGGGGACAGAGACCCAGAGAGAGGGGGGACAGAGACCTGGGGGGGACAGAGACTCAGAGGGGGACAGAGACCCAGAGAGAGGGGGACAGAGACCTGGGGGGGGACAGAGGCCCAGAGAGAGGGGTCAGAGACCCGGTGGGGCAACAGAGGCCCAGAGAGAGGGGGACAGAGACCTAGAGGGGGGGACATAGAACTAGAGGGGGGGACAGAGGCCCAGCGAGAGGGGGACAGAGACCTGGGGGGGGACAGAGGCCCAGAGAGAGGGGTCAGAGACCCGGTGGGGCAACAGAGGCCCAGAGAGAGGGGGACAGAGACCTAGAGGGGGGGACATAGAACTAGAGGGGGGGACAGAGGCCCAGCGAGAGGGGGACAGAGACCTGGGGGGGACAGAGGCCCAGAGAGGGGGACAGAGACCTAGAGGGGGGGACAGAGACCTAGAGGGGGGGACAGAGGCCCAGAGAGAGGGGAACAGAGACCTGGGCGGGGACAGAGACCCAGAGAGAGGGGTCAGAGACCCGGTGGGGCAACAGAGGCCCAGAGAGAGGGGGACAGAGACCTAGAGGGGGGGACATAGACCTAGAGGGGGGGACAGAGGCCCAGCGAGAGGGGGACAGAGACCCAGAGAGGGGGACAGAGACCCAGAGAGAGGGGGACAGAGACCTGGGGGGGGACAGAGGCCCAGAGAGGGGGACAGAGACCCAAAGAGAGGGGGACAGAGACCCAAAGAGACGGGGACAGAGACCTGGGGGTGGACAGAGGCCCAGAGAGAGGGGGACAGAGATCCGGAGATGGAGACCCAGAGAGGGGGACAGAAACCCATTGGGCACAGATAAAGACACAGGAGGAGAGACAGGGACTTGGCTTTGAGTAAAAGGTCCGGAGAAGAAAGCCTAAGGTGCTCCGCACTCACCGAGGCGACCGTAGCCCACCACCCCCACCCTCTGGGGGACCCTGTCGAGGGCCATGCCTGGGATCTGACAGCAGATTCTGAGCTCTGGCTGATGCCTCCCTGCCCACCCCTCTCTCCACGGGAGGCCTGGGCAGCGGTGACCTTTGGACATTTGACCTTTGGGCCTCTCAGGAACCTTCCACTGAGCTGGGGGGTCGGTTTGCTGGGGTGAGGGTGGGTGAGGACACTTCCTGCCCTCTAGAGTGCCTTGAGTATGCTGGTTTGGGACTCAGGGGCCCTGCGTGGCCCCCACTCTATCCGGGCCACCTTCCCCTGCCTTGGGCCCTCCTCCTTTCTAGTCGTGGAAAATTTCCTCTGCAGTCCCCCGCCCCCTTCGGGCCGGCCAGGTTGTCATGGAAACTGCATCCTGCTTGAGGTGGGGGTTGAGAGTGCTGGAAGGAAGCGGGAGGAGCCGGGGACAGGGGACTCTGGACGCTCAGCTTGTTCCTCTCTCTGGGTCTCTCCCTCCGCCTTGGCACGAGTGTGCTTCTTGTCCATTAAAAAAAAAAAAAAAAACAAACCTCTAACCCGTTGCCGCCAAGTAGATTCTGGCTCATGGTGACCCCTGTGTGGGGATCGTGCACCTCCCCTTGTCCGCCCTGCGGTTCTCTCTAGGTCTCTACCTCGGATCTCTCTCCTCTTTGTCTCTCTTTCTAGCTGTCTCCAGCTCCCTGCCCCCGCCAAGTCTTCTCCTGGCCTGGTCTGCTGCAACTCTGTCCCCATCCTGGACCTAGTCTGCCTCTTCTCCGTACCCTGCCTGGCTGGTCCTCAGGTGGCTTCAGCCCGGCCAGCTCCGCCGTCTCCCCAGCTTGTCTTAGCCATGCCCCTGCCTCAGTGGGCCCCAGTCCTGCCCCGCCCCCTCCCCCGCATACCCCACCCCGTCTTCCCCAGAACCTCCCTCCTTCCTCTCATTGTCCTTCAGTTCACCTTGACTTTTCACCTTTCACTCTCCCCTCCCCTTCCAGGATGCCGCCAGTCACCCTACCCCCAGGTTACAGCCTCACCTCCATGCCCTTCCCTCCCCCCACCTCCCAGGGGCCAAGGAGAAGGTCCGAAGCCCGGGAGTTCCTGAGTGCTCCCCACAACGTGCCCTGCGCGGCCACTGCGCCTCTCATTTGCCTGGCACGGAAATGGCGGAGGCTGCGGCAGCCCCGTGCCCTGCGCCCAACCACCACCTGGTACCCGCTGCAGCGTTTCCATGGCAACCAGGATCCGCGCTCAAAGGGACCGAGAGGGAAAGAGAGCAGGAAAGGGAGGCTAGGGGGCGGGGTGGGGGGGGGGTGGGGGCGCTCAGAGTCCCAAGTTGACATGCAGCAGTGGCGGAAGCAGATAGTCCCGGACTGATAGGGCCCGAGACCCCAGACACCTCGCCGCCACGGGAGGCTGGCGGGGGCTGATAAGGGGAGATTGTGCTGTAAGAGCCCCAGCGGGGCGAGACAGGATGCTATGGGGGCAGGAACAGCCAGGGAAGAGGTGCGGGCGTGAGGACAGTGTCAGGGCTCCCCAGTTAGACCGGGCCCTTCCTGCCCACCTGTCCCCACCCCCCATGGTCGTCACTTGGCCTGGGCTGGTGTCCAGCAGTGTCTGCCCAGGCGAGGGGAGCAAGAGGGCCTGGAAGGGGTGCCTCCCTCTCGTGGTACGCAGCTGTCAGACTTTCGGGGGCTCTGGTCGCCCCTCTGTCCTCACCTGCCTCTCTAGTCAGGCAGCTCTCCCTCCCTCTCTTTCACTGTGTTGAGACACGGGTACCTCGGTCTCCCCTAGACATCACACACTGCCTCCACCCAGCAGCTGCCTCTGGCCGAGGGCTCTGTCCCTTCTAGGCTGCAGTGTCCTCTCTCCCTGTCCCCTCTGCTCCCCAGGCCTGGACCCAGTCTCTCCTGCCTCTTCACTGAAAAATAAGGCACAAACGCAGTTTCCCTCGTGCTCCTCGGGCCTCTGCTGCAGCCGGTACACTCCCCCCATCCCCCCACAATTACGCCGCCTTCTCCCTCCACACCACCCTCTTTCTACCACAGCAGTGTCTTGAGTGGCTTTGGGGTCAAGGCCAGCACGCCCTGGTTCAAGGCCCCCTCAGTTTCTCTGCTGTGAAGTGAAAACCGAAATAATCTAACCTGCTGCTGGGGAGTGATTCCGACTCATAGCAACCCATGTGTTACAACCCATGTGTTACAGAGTAGAATTGCTCCAGAGCGTTTTCTTGTTTGTAATCTTTACAAAGCCTTGGTGGCACAGTGGTTAAGCACTTGGCTGCTAACCAAAAGGTTGACAGTTTGAACCCATCAGTGGCTCTGAGGGAGAAAAGACCTGGCGATCTGCTCCTGTAAAGATTACAGGCTAGGAAACCCTATGGAGCAGTTCTACTCTGTCCTATAGGGTCGATACGAGTCGGAATTGATGGCACCCAACAACAACAATCTTTATGGAATCTGACCACCAGGCCTTTCTTCTGCAGCACAACTGGGTGGGTTGGAACAGCCAACTTTTCGGTTAGTAGCTGAGTGCAAACCATTTGAGCCACCCAGGGACATTTGTAAAGTGAGGGGGACACTAACTACCAGTGTTGCATGTGTTGGGGGAATGAGACCACTCTGGAACTTCAGGTCCCTCCTGGACCCCATGGACAGGGTGAAGAGGCCTTCTTGACCCGGGGGGTGGGTACCAACTCCTACCCACCCTCCAGATGATGCTCCCTAGAACACTTGAGTTTTCTGGCCTCTCACCTCAACCCCACCCCACCTTCATTTTGTTTTCCCTCTCTTCCGTGTTTTCATAACCCAAAAAAATATATATTTTTTACTTTTTCCATTTTTTTTTTAAAGTAATTACAGAGCAGGTAGTCGTTGACGCAAACCTCCCTTCAGTATCAAAAGAGTCTGTGGGGTGGCTTAGGGCAGGGGGGAGGAGGACGGGGTGGGGCTGCCCCCACCCCAGCCAAGGGGGGCAGGGCCGGAGTGGAGCTTAGCGCTGGGGGACGACGGGGATCAGGGTGTTGGGGAGGCTCGGACGACGCGTTCTGTCTCTTCAGTTTCCAGGGCGGGGCGGGGGGGAGGAAGGACAGGCGTCAAACTGCAAAAAAATGAACCGTAAAAGGAGGGCGGTTGGGGGGGGCGAGGAGATAGGACACCCCCCCCAAAAGTTCCTCTCTCCCCTGGAAGAAGGCGGAGGGCCGGGCAGGGTGGTGGGGAGAGCAAGGAGAAAAAACCCAGGGTTCTGGCCCTTCGCCTGAATCGTCGGTCACCGGGGACGCGCGGCTAGAAGGCCCACGGAGAACCCGTTCCTGGAGGCGGCCCTGTCCTCGCCGCCCGGCCGCTAGGTGGAGTCCAGGAGCAGCTGGGGCTCACAGCCCGCCTTTCCCCACCTCCCCCACGGGTCCGGGAGGGCGGGTGGGGGACATGGAAGGGGTCCCGTGTCTGGCCCGTCCCCCATGGCTGGGCACAAGGCCCCTCGCGCCCGGCTTCAGATCTGCGTCTCTTGCACGTTCTCCTTGGAGCCGCTCTTGAACAGCAAAGGTTCGTGGATGGAGTTGAGGCCCGGCGGCCCCTTTCCCCCGCAGCCCCCGCCCCCGGGGTTGCTGCTGTAGTGCGCCTTGAAGGCGGCCGCCACGTAGTGGTGGTGGTTGAGGTGGTCGCGCTCCAGGGCGGGCAGGGCCAGGTGACTGTCCCCGCCCACACCGCCCCCGCCCGCCACAGCAGCGGCAGTGGCCACTGACACGGCCGAGGCGGCCGGCAGCTCGTCCTCCACGTTGATGATCTCCACGGTGCGCGTGGGACCGTGGTGCTTGTGGAGCTGGTGCTGCTTGCGCAGCTTGTAGAAGGCCACGAGCATCACGGCGGCCATGAAGGTGATGGCCACGAAGCAGCCGATGATGATCTTGGTGGTCTTCATGACGTCGTCCAGGTCCTTGAGGGCGTTTTCCGTCACGTCCGTGATTGGCACCGTGAACGCCTTCTCCGTGGGCCGCGAGGAGCGCGGCGCAGGCGCCGTGGTGGACGAGGCGGCACCGCCCCCTGCGTCCCCGGGCCGGCCCCCGCCCCACGCGCCGTCCGTCGTGGGCCCCGGCGGCTCCTTTTCGGTTCCCCGCGGCTGCAACGACTCCTCGCCGGGCTGCGTCTCCAGGGTCTCCACGGTGACCGTGGTGAAGTAGGTGTAGCCGCCGCCGGCCCCGGGGCCGCCCCCCGCGCCGCCGCCCGCCGCCACGGGGTCCACGGCCGAGACATTGAGCGTGGCCGAGGCAGTGGTGTTGCCGGCCGAGTTCGTCACCATGCACGTGTACTGGCCTGTGTCCTGCACGGTGACGTTGGTGAAGTTGAGCGTGCCGTCGTGCAGCACCGAGATGCGCACGCGGTATGAGCCGTGCGTCATGAGCGTGCCATTGGGCGTCAGCCAGTTGACGGAGGTCATAGAGGTGCCCGTGCGGCACTTGAGCTCGGCCGCCATGCCCTCGGTCACATTCAGGTCCGTGGGCGGCTCCACGATGACCGGTGCGTAGCACGTGAAGTGCGACTGGTCCAGTTCGCCGATGTAGCGCCCCTTGAGGCCGGCGGGCGCGTGGCAGCGCGCGCAGCACGTAGTGTTGCTGGGCACAGTCTCCTTGAGCCACCAGCTCAGCCAGAGCACGTCGCAGTTACAGTGCCAGGGGTTGTGGTTGAGGTGCACGCGCTCAAGGCGGTGCAGGGGCGTGAAGAGGTCGTGGGGCAGCGACATCAGGTTGTTGTGCGACAGGTTGAGCTCCTCCAGCGACTTGAGGTCATCGAAGGCATTGCGCTCGATGGTGGCCACCTGGGCGTGCATCAGCCACAGCTTTCGAAGGCTGGTGAGGCCCTGGAAGGACCCTGGGCGGATCAGGTCCAGCCGGTTGCCAGACAGCTCGAGCTCCTCCAGGCGCACCAGGGCTGTCAGGTTGGGGATGTCCTTGAGGTTGCACATGCCCAGGTTGAGGTAGCGCAGGTTGACCAGGCCCTCGAAGGCCGCCTCCGAGATGTACTCCAACCGCTTCAGCTCACCCAGGTCGAGGCGCCGCAGCGAGGGCACGCGGTTGAAGGCGTACGAGGGGATGCTCTCGATGGGGTTGTTGCGCAGCCAGAGCTCGCGAAGCTTGGACAGGTACTCGAAGGCCTGCGTGGGCACCGTCGTCAGCCTGTTGTCGAACAGCTCCAGTGTGTTGAGGCTTGGCAGCCCGTTGAAGGCACCCACCTCTATCTTACGAACCAGGTTCTTGCTCAGCTGCAGGATCTCTAGGTGCCGAAGGTGTTTGAATGTGTCTGTCCGGATCACCTGGGGGGAGGGGGGGACACTGATCAGTACTGCTAATGCTGATAATAAGAATATCGACAAGTGTTGGCAAGGGTGCAGAGAAACTGGATCACTCACACTCTGCTGGTGGGGATAAATGACGGTACAATTTTGGAAAACAGCAATAGTTTCTTATAACATCAAGCATAGAGTTGCCATATAACTTGACCATTCCACTCCTAGGTATTGACCAAAGAGATGTGAAAGCATATGGCCATCTTTACTGTGGAACTGCAGCCCTAAAGTGCAAACAACCCAAATGTCCATCAGCGAGGAAATGGACGAACAATCTGAGGTAACTCCATACAGTGGAATGAAAAGGAATGAACTATTGGTACACTCAGTAGTCACAACAATGGACTCAAACATACCAACAATCATGAAGATGGCTCAGGGCTGGGCATCATTTTGTTCTGTTACACATAAGGCCACCACGAGTTGGAGACAGGTGGACGGCAACTACCAACAACAGGAACACTGATACATTCTATCTCATGGACATTATGTTGAGCAAAAGAAGCCAGGTACAAAGGAGTACCTGTGATAGGATTCCATTCATAAGGGTTTAGAACACCAGAGCAACGTGTTGCCTCTGAGTGTGTGTGTGGGATGCACGAGGAAGACTGGGAAGGGGCATGAGGACACTTTCTGGAGTGATGGAAATGTTCTCTACTGGGATGGTGGTTACATGGCTATATGCAATCATCCAAATCCCCAAACTGTACACTTAAAATGGGTGCACTTTATTATATGTAAATTAAGCCTCAATACAAAAGATGAAGACTAGCAATCGTAACAGCTAACACATACTGAGCACTGCCTCAGTGCCAGACACAGTCCTGAGTGCTTTATGGGTCATAACTCCCTGCGAGATGGGTATTATTACAAGTCCTCATTCAATCCCTGCTATCCTGAAATCCATAAAGCTCTGCAAACCAGAAGATTCTTCCTTACTTTGGCACCAATCCCATTTGGTGGCAAAATCTGATCAGAACTCCTGTGAAGCTATTTAAAGCATTTATTGATCCCACTCATGTGACTATCCAAACATTTCATTCTAGAAATATTCCCACATTTGATTAGGGTTTAAGACCCTCTGGGGTGTTGTGAACTATATGGTACATATAACCTTTGTAATATCAAAATCCACCATCTGTCTGTCAGTTTGTCCTACTGTGGTGGCTTGCATGTTGCTGTGATGCTGGAAGCTATGCCACCAGTATTTCAAATACCAGCAGGGTCATCCATGATGGACAGGTTTCAGTGGAGCTTCTAGACTCAGACTAGGAAGAAAAGCCTGGCGATCTACTTCCAGAAATCAGCCAATGGAAATCAGCCGATGGATCACAACAGAACATTGTCCAATAGAGTGCTGGAAGATGAGCCCTCTAGGTTGGAAGGCACTCAGAATACACAGTGGCTGCAACAATGCACCTGAGTGTACCAGTGATGGTGAAGATCGCGCAGGACCGATCAGCGTTTTGTCCTGTTGAACATGTGGTCGCCACGAGTGGGAGATGACTCGACAGCAACTAACAACAACAACTGATGGGGAAAGTTAGGCTCAGAGAGCTAAAGTCACTTGTCCAAGTCTGCACGGCAAGTAACTGGCTTTGAACCCAGCTCTATTTCCTTAGAGAGCTAATGCTTTTAATCACACAGTGTTCTCTTCTGTTATACATAGGGTCACCATGAGTTGGCGCCAACTCAATGGCAACTAACAACAGCAACAACATCAGTATCGGAATGCCAAGCACACCTGGCCTCAAGTGTCTCACGGGAGGGATTATGAATAATCTCCATTTTAGTGTGAGGAAACTGAGACACAGAGAGGTGCAGTGACTTGCCCAAGCTCGCACAGCAGGGGAGAAGGGGGGAGACTTGGGATTTGGACTCAGGCTGTATAGAGTCAAGGCTCTGAACTCCTGAACTTGGGGCTGGGGCTGGAAGACCCCAGAAGGGGCAGTGCTGGACCTGGGAGGGGTGTGGGAAGCAGGATTTTATAGGCTCTTCCTCTTGTGATGACCGTCCGTGCCTGTCAAACTGGGCGCAGAAGGCCACGCAGCCATCAGCTCGTATTTTTGAAGCCTAGTTAATGACGCGGGAATTCTTAGGCTACAATACGCATTGCCGTGGAGTGGATTCCAACTCATAGCGGCTGTAGAGGACAGAGTAGAACTGCCCCATAGGGTTTTCAGGGCTGTAAATCTTTATGGAAGCAGACTGCCACATCTTTCTCCCACAGAGCAGCTGGTGGGTTCAAGCTGTCCACTTTTTGGTTAGCAGCCAAGCACTTAACCACTGCTACAATACTGAGGGGGAAATGGAGAACTCCAAACAGCATACAGTGTGATCGCAACTTCATGAAAATAACGAAGATGATGAAGAGCTGGGTATCCGTGTATATATACCAAAAAAAAAAAAAAAAAAAAACTGGAAGGAAATATTCCAAGACTTAGTAGTAAACTCCAAGGGTTGAGGACTGTGGGCAATTTTTATTCTTTTGTTATTTTTTTCTTTGATGGACAAAAATTACGTTTATAAGAAGCAGGGACAAAAACAACTTAGAAAGTTTCTTAAAAAGACTATACTTAAACAGAACAACCAGAACGGAAATACTGAGAATGTTCACACATTGTGAAGACTGTAACCAATGTGACTGAACAACTTATGTAGAAATTGTTGAATGGGAACCTAAACTGCTGTGTAAACCTTCACTGAAAACACAATAAAAATATTATTTAAAAAAAAAAAAAGACTATACCTGACAATGTCACTGAATTTTGCATGTAGAACTGGAATTGGTATATGTTTTTGCTGTCTATATTCTCAACAACAACAACAACAAAATAAAATAAATTATTAAAAAAAAAGACTATACTTGATGCACACCAGTGTTCACTGCAGCCCTTTTCACAGTCGCCTAAAGGTGGCAACAACCCAAGTGTCTATCAACTGATGATGGATACACAAAATGTGTTCTGTACACCCAACGGAATACCACTCAGCCATAAAAAGAAATGAAGTCCTGATGCCTGCCACAGCGTGGATGAACCTTGAAAACATTACGCTGAGCGAAAGAAGCCAGTCACAAAAGGACAAATGTTCTATGATCTCAGCTTATTAGTGATTACCAGGGGCGGGTGGAAGGAGCCCTGGTGGCACAGTGGTTACACACTTGGCTGCTAACCAAATGGTCAGCGGTTCAGACCCATAAGCTACTCCACGGGAGAAAGATGTGGCAGTCTGCTTCCATAAAGATTACAGGCTCAGAAACCCTATGGGGCAGTTCTGCTCTGTCCTATAGGGTCACTATGAGTTGGAATTGACTCGATGGCAATGCGATAGGGTCGGGTGGGAGGGGGAAAGGGGACTCATTGCTTAGGGGGCACTGAACTTCTGTTAAAACTCAAACCAAACCCACTGCCACTGAGTCGATTCCGACTCATAGTGACCCTATAGGACAATGTAGAACTGCCCCATAGGGTTTCCAAGGAGCGCCTGGAGGATTTGAACTGCCAACCTTTTGGTTAGCAGTCATAGCTCTTAACCACTGTGCCACCAGGATTTCCAACTTCTGTTCAGGGTGATGGAAAAACTTAGAAATGGATAGTGGTGATAGCCGAACAACATGATGAGCATAACGTCACTGAATGGTACACGTAAAGACTGTCGAAATGGCAAACGTTTTGTTAAATATACATTTACCACACACGCAAAAAACAGGATGGACCGATGAGAGGAGGGCGGGGTGGCGAGATGGAGAGGTATGTGGTGAAGCAAATAGAGTAAAATGTTAATTCTAGGGCCTACGCCGTGTGTATGCGTGCGTTCACTGTACAATTCCTCCAGTTTTTCTGCACGTTTGAAAATTTTCATAATAAAATGTTGGGGGAGATGGTGGAAAATGTATCAGTAAACTAACATACATCTAAAAAAGAGTGGAAGAGGGAGGCGGGAGAGTTGTAGAAAGAGATGTGACGATGGAAACAGGGTCAGAGAGAGGCCACGCTGCTGGCTTTGGCGACAGAGGAGGGGAACCACAAGCCAAGGAATGCAGGCGGCCTCTGGAAGCTGGAAAAGGCAAGGGAACGGATTCTCTCTTAGAGCCCCCACAAAAGAATGCAGCCCTGTCAACACCTCAGTTTTACCCAGTGAGCTACAGAACGGTAAGATAATAAATTCACTTTGTTTTAAACCAAAGAAAAAGGCGATACCTGAGAGGCACCCAGCAGAAGGAACAGTAATATTCTTAGCCCAGTAATAATCATAAAATAATAACTGTTATTGATACCAGCGTTGTCCAATAGAAATATCACCTGAGCCAAGTAGGTAATCTTAAAATTTCTAGTAGCCATATTAAAACAAAACACCAGGTGAAATCAATTTTAATAATTTATTTAGTCCTATGTATACAAAATATTTTATCAACAAGTAATCAAGATAAAAAATTATTAGTGAGCTATTTTACAATCTTTTTCATACTAAGTCTTTGAAATCCAGTGGGTGCATGTTTTACGCCCACAGTGCTTCTCCACTAGGACTCACTGCAGCTCAAGTTCTCAGCAGCCATGTGTGGGGAGCGGCTCCCTGTTGGACTGCTTGCGTTTATATACAGTGCTTTCTTGTGCCTCCTTTATGAACACAGTTGCATCTTATCCTCCCAGCAGCCCTCCAGAGAAGGGACTACTGTTGCCCCATTTTCAAGAGGAGGAAGCGGAGGCCCCCAGAGAGTGTGACATGGGCCAGTCCTGTGGCAGAGCTGGTCCCAGGGCATCGCTGTTCCCATTTGACAGATGGGGACACTGAGGCTGTGGAGGTGGCACATCCGACGGGAGCAGCCTTCAGAGTCATCTCCTGTTCGCAGGCTGCAGGTCTGTCACTTGAAGGGCAGATGGTGAAAGCTACTTCAGGAAGATGAAAAGGGGTTGAGGTGGCCAGCGCTCGGTGCAGTGCTGGCCCTCATCACGGTGTTGCTATTACTGTTATTATTGGCTTTGAGTGACCAGTGCTGCGTCAGTGGAATGAGGGCCTGACCCTTCTAACCCAAGGCAGTGGCACACTGCCATCTGTGAGGGGCAGCTCTTGGGTGGCAGCCCTCTTATTGCAGGTCCCTGATGAAGGGCAGGGGCATTAGTATGACACCCCCAGCACCTGCCCAAACCTTGTCGGTCCGCAGGCCCTGTCCTCTGACTGTCTGCTCCATCCCCCTCTCACCTAGACACAGACACACTACTCATGGCAACCCCATATGACAGAGTAGAACTGCTTCACAGGATTTTCTAGGCTGTAATCTTTACGGGAGCAGATCGCCAGGTCCTTTCTCCTGCAGAGGGGCTGGTGGTTTGAAACGCTGACCTTTTGGTTAGCAGCCACATGCTTAACTGCTGCACCACCAGGGCTCTTTGACACGGCCCCAGAGGGTCTTTATACATCCCCTGCTCACTTGTCGCTCTCCTGCTCACAACCCTCCCAGGGCTCCCTGTACTTCCCAGCACATTGTTCCATCCCATACTGAGCTGGACACAGGACACGATGACAGTGAGGTCCCGTATAGGACATGGCCCTGCCCTCGAGCAGCTCCTTGGCTGGCCTCACCTCCCCCTTCCTCTTCCACTGGCCCCCTCCCCACAGCCCCCATTCTAGCAATTTCCTGAACACAGCAAACACGAGCTTGCTCTAGGTCTTTGCACTGGCTGATCCTCCCACCAGGAACACCCTTCCGACTTTTTTTTCTGGCCACCTCCCATCTGCCCTTCAATGCCCGGCCCCAGTGTCACCTGCTCTGGAGGGTGTCCAGGCCCCAGCCATCCTGCCCCTGCTGGTCAGGGCCCCCTCCTTTGGGCTGCTACAGCCTCGCATAAGCTCACCTGTGCCGGGCTGTCTGCGTCTGTCCTACCCACACAGGGAGGGGCCTGGGTCTCCACCACAGCGCCTGCAGCATAGCAGCACCTCGTAGGGTTCTGGGTTGGTTTGTTGCTTCTTGTGATGCAGTACATTTTAAAGTGGTCTCTCTCAGAATCTCCAGTCTCAGTAGCCTTTCCCTGCATGGCAACTGGATTTCCCCAAGAAACTTAAACCCGAAGCACCTTGCCTGATGAAGGAGTCTTTGTGGCCTTTTCCAGGTAAAAGGGACAGACTAGGAGATACATTTGGGCCCTTAAAATTTTGGAATTCTCAGGTCACTTTGAATAGTTTACAGGGACTACTTTCTCTCCCTCTGTCCCTTCCACCCATGTATCCATCTCTCTTCCCATCCATCCTTCCAACCTACTTTCCCTCCCTTTCTCCTTCCTCCCTCCCTTCTTCCCTTTTTCCTTCCTTCTTCCCTCCTTCCTTCCGTCAGTCCATCTGTCCGTCCGTCCGTCCACCCACACACTCAACCGTCCATCTGCCTATTCTCCCTCCCTCCCTCTCATTTAATAAACATTCACTGAAGTCTCCTGTGTGCCAGGCCCTCAGCTGGGTACCACATTAGATATAACAACAGATAAAGCAGGCTTTTCATATAACGTTTTCCCCCTGATGATCAAAATAATATATGCTCATTTTGGGAAAAAGAAAAGAAAAATCAGCCAACATCCTTCTACCCAGAGTTAACTCATGTTAACAATTTTGTACATATCCTTTCAGTCCTTTTTCTCCCCCCTATGCATCTGATGTAGGGATATATTTTTTCATCATCTTTTATTTTTTTTACAAAATTGTGGTGACACCATGTATTCTGCTGGGCCCTGCGTTTCTCCTTAATAATATATCACAAGCATTCCCCCATATCATTAAATATGCTTCCAAAACATGATTTTAACGTCTGTATAGAATTCTGCCTCAGATGAAATCAACAGGGTCAACTTTATTTTCTTCAACACTGTTCTGCCTTTTCTCCTTCCTACAGGGAACATGGCTAATTGGAGAGCTGAAGGAAGGAGGAGGTGAGTGTTGTCTGTGGGAGCTGGTGAATGAGCAGCCTGCAGGTTGACATGCAGGAGACACTCGGGGACTTGACTTTAGAGGAGGAGAGGAGGAATGGGTGGGAGCAGGCAGTGGGTCCATGAGGGTTGGGGGGGCCTCGACTTGCGTCCCTGCACCCCGCCAGGGGGCAGTGGGCATCTCCTATCCTAGGAAGTCTGAGGAAGCCTGGCCCACCCAGGGCTGAAGCTCTGGAGACCCAACCCCACCCCCCGGCCCCTGAGAACATCAGGAAAGGACCCAGGCCAGCATCCCCCACCCCAACAACAAGCACCCCAGTGCGCTGTCTACGCTTATCCCAACAACCACAGTAACAAAAAGCTTCCTGATCAAAGAAGTCTGGGAACTCACGCTCCCTTGGGGAGACTCACAATGAGAGTTACAGGTTCTGTTAAGTCTAGGTTTCCCAAACAATACCCTACAGAACCCTCCTCATGGAATGCTTTTATTGTCCCTGAGAAATGCGGGTATGCGTGAAACAGGCTGTGTTGCTGTGGCTATTAATAACAACAACAACAATAATAACAACAGGAGGAGGGGGTTGAAGTCATTGCTAATCACTAGGGAGAGAATGAGGGAGACTAAAAGGTCAGACTTGAGAGTTGGACAGAGAAGTTGAGAACAAAGGGTCCAGGTGCTGGAAGGAGCTCCCTCAAAGTTGCCCCCTCACCCTGTCTCAGTCACACTTAGGCCGTCCTGGGGCCTCCCCAGGTCCCTCTGACAACAAACACATCTGTAAGCTGCTTGTTGTTGTTAGTTGCTGTCGAGTTGTTGAATCCCACTGATAGCGACCCCATGTGTGCAGGGTAGAAGTGGGTTTTCAAGGCTGTGACCTTTCAGAAGCAGATCGCCAGGCCTTTCTTCTGAGGCACCTCTGGGTGGACTCAAACTGCCAACCTGCTGGCTAGCAGTCGAGCGCTTAACTGTGTGTGACACCCAGGAACTCTGAGAGTGACCCAGCACCCACAGTCACACAGCCGTGGTCTCGTAGTGACAGACATTTCTGCACGTTCGATTCCTTCGGCAGAGACGGAATCTAGGTGCACAATACCCAGTCACACATACAGTAGCATTCACGCAATCCCATACACACACAAGCCACACACAATCCCCCATGCATAGAGTCTCAGGCACACAATTACAACTATTGTCAAGTGCCGTCCAGTCCATTCCGACTCATGGTGACCTCTTGTGCAAAGTAGAACTGCTCCAGATGGTTTTCAGAGCTGTGACCTTTCAGAAGCAGATTGCCCAGGCCTGTCTTCTGAGGCGTCTCTGGGTGGGTTTGAATTGCCAACCTTCGGCTAACTGTTTGCGCCATCCAGGGACTGCTTAAGGACCCACTATGTGCCTCTCAGCTGCTCCTCCATCTTCCTAGGGACCTGTTATCAGTGAGACCCCACCATGCCATCTCCCCGGTCAAAAGCCAGAGAGCCGGCCTGCAGCCTGAATCCCCCCACCCTCACTGCCTCCCTGTGGAGTCAGCCAGCAAGTCCTGATGTTTCCATCCCTTTTTTACTTCTCACAGCCACCTCCTCTTCTCTGCCCCCATAGCACCAGCTCGGGCCCTGTCCTCTCCCCCTGGGCCCTCCCTCCAGCCTCCAGTCTCTTTCTCCCCTCAAGTCCATCTCCAGGTTCTTGTTACACCCAGAGCTGACTCTGCCTTACCCTGTTCTAGATCCCTCCAATGGCTCCGCAGTGCCCTCGGAGGAAATTGAGCCTGGCGTTTGAAGCCTTCCCTGCCTGGTTTGGGGTCTGCTTTCCCCTCTTGCTTAGCCCTCATTTTAGCCGGTATCAGTTCTTGGAACCCACCAGGTACTCTACCTTTGCATATGCTGTTCCCTCTGTTCAGGATGCCCTTCCCTTTTCATCCACCTGGAAAACTCCTGTTCATCCTCTTGAACCCAGCCCAAGGAGCCCTTATTCACCCATTGTTTATTTACTGAGTGCCTGCCAAGGCACTGGGGATAAAGTGGTTTTGAAGGAGCAAGTGTGAGGAGGGTGATTCCTTTCCTCATCTGTGGAAGGGCATCATGCTGTCAACCTCACAGTTTTGATGATTCAGGATAATTGATGGGACTCGCTTGGCACCCAGTAGGTGCTCCTGAGTACTAGTGATAAATGCCAAGTTCTGGGCTGGGTGATTTGCACCCCTCTTCTCATCTTTTCCTCCACCACCCCTGCCAAGAAAAACCCAAAGCTGCTGCCGTCCCATTGATTCCAGCTCATGGCAACTCCATGTGTGACAGTAGAACTGCCCCATAGGGTTTTCTGGGCTGTCATCTTTACAAAAGCAGATCTCCAGGCCTTTCTTCTGTGGCGCCACTGGGTGGGTTTGAACTTATTGGTAAGTAGTCGAGCACAAAACCATTTGTGCCACCCAGGTGTTAAGAGGCATATTTTTCAGAGAAGGGAACAGTCACGTGCTCCAGCTCATGTGCCAAGGAAGCGGCAGGCCGGGCTTTGAACCTGCACAGGCATCCTCCACCCTCGCTCTCTTGCCTCAGCTCCAGCTCTGCAAGGTCCATCACTCCACAGGGCTGCCCACTGGGATGGGGTGGAGCTGGGACTCCAGCCCAGAGTGTCTGTTTTCCAAGTCCCTCCGCTTCCCCTGGGGCCTCTGGATGGAGCAGAGCCTGCAGGCTGCTCCCTGCTCGGCCTCAGCGAGCTTTGCCCCAGTTGAGATAGGAAGGGCATGTGTGAAGGGAGATGAGGGGGCACTCCCAAAGCGGGTGGGGGTCCTCCTGCCAATCACTTTAATAATGTACTCGAGAACTAAGCAGGCTGGGGGTGTTGCTGCAAAGGGAAGCCGGGTTTAATTAGAAGATGTGTGGTAGGGTTGCTTTAAATAGTGAGTCCCTTTGTTTCTAACAGAATTCCAGTCTGTTCTCCCCTTACCCTCCTCCTCTTTTCTGCATGGTGCCTGTGGAGCAGCAGAGTGGGTAAGAGTCTGGGCTCGTTTGAATCCTGGCTTTGTTGCTAATCGGCTGTGTGATCTTAGGCAAGCGTCCTAACCTTTCTGAACCCACTTTCCACAAATAACATGAAGTTGTTTGTGAGTCTTGGATGAGGCAGTGAATATGAAGTGCTTGGGACGTGGCAAGCACGAAATGATATATACTGGTACTCACTGGGTTACCATATATTGAAGCTACGATGAACTGCACTTACGACCATCCTTTTTTTGTTTTTTTTTTTACATCTTATCGTTAGTAATATGCACTACATAGTGTTGCAGCTCATAATTTGCTGATGTTATTCTCATGTCAACCCCCAAAGACAAATAAAGATCAGATTTATAAAGATACTGTTAATAAAAGGCAATGATAATGAAAACTAAAAAAAAAAAAAAAAGAGGTATTCGACTTACATCAGAATCGACTTACTATGGAGCACTGTCGTAAGTCGGGGACTACGTGCATTTTTAAATCACTGACTCGGCTGGTAATGATCATTAGTGGCTGTCCATCTCTGGGCTCCTCATCTCTTCCCTAGCGTCTTTCCTCTATATCGGCTGTCAGTATGATCTAAAATGCAGCTCAGACCCCACCACATCCGTGCTCACAGTCCTCCTGTGACTCCCTATCACCCTGGACCTGGTGTTGGAGGCCCTGCAGGACCTGCCTCACTGCCCTCTCCTCTACTCCAGCCCTGGGGAGACTCATGAGGTTCCCTACACTCATCAGGCTCAGTCCACCTCTCTGCCTTTGCACAGGCTGAACCCTCTGCCTGGAATGCCGTTGTCTCTGTACTCACCAGCAAATTCTGACTGCCCTCCCCTGGGAGGTCCTCTCTGAGCCCCTGCCCTTCACCTGTCACACACATTCTCCTTATTAGACCCTGTTACACTGGGTTGTAATTTGGTTTAAATGTCTGTCTGCTTGTCTAGACAGTGAGTCCTTATGACCAGAGATGGTCTGAATGATTTCTGCATTTCTGGCACCCAGTGCAAGGTCTAGTTTATGGCAGCCTTCAGCCAAGGTCTGTTGAGTAAACGGACTAGGAAGGATGTGGAGAACACCCCAGCCGTGTTGGCCAATGTGCACTGTCAACATATCGAAACCCTCAGTGATAGAACTTGGGAGCTGAAAGTGTTGTGGTTTTTGTTTCTGATTCCAACTTATTTTGCTTTTTGCCTTAAAGTCTATGTGTCTGACACTATTAAAGCTATGCTAGCTTTCTTTTGGCTAGTGTTTGCCATCTTTTTTAGTTTCAGCCTTTCTGTCCTTATGCTTTAGATGTGTCTTTTGGATTTTGTGTTTAATTCAGTTTGAAAAATCTCTGTCTTTTAGCTGGAAGTTTAGTCTATTTATATTTATTATAATTACTAATATATGTGGAATTATTTCTACCATATCATTTGGTGTTTTCTGTTCATCCTGATTTTTATAGCTGTTCTTTCTCCTTTCCTGACATCTTTTGGATCGACTGAGTTTCTTCTTATTCCATTTCCTCCCTTTAATATTTTAGAATTTGTGTATTTTCTCCTATTTTAGTGGTTAACTCTAAAATTTAACATGCATACCTACAGACCAAAGCCAGCCAATTTCTCTCCTCTCATCCTGAACAATACAAAGTTGATTCCATCGCTGACTAACACAAAGTGCCATCCTGGGCAGCTTCCCAATAAAGGAAAAGGGGAACTGGTATTTGTTAAGTGTCTATTATGTGCCAGACCCTGTGCTAAACACTCTGAGGGCATGGTCTCATTTAATCCGTGTGGAAATCTTGCCATGTGGGTGTTATCAGCCACATGCCCTGCTTCCCCTCATATCTTACAGTTTACAGCAGAGGAAGCAGAGGTTCAGTGAGGCAAAGCCACTTGCCCTCCATCTCACTGCTCCAAAGCAACAAAACCGGGATTAGACGCCTGCGTGTCTTAAGTCCAAACATGAGGTCTCCACCACTCCTGGCTGCCCATAAACCAAGAAGGCTGTCTGTCTGTGGGTGTCCCTGTGTTTTCTGTGCTGCAGAGCCTGGTCTCATACACTAACTCGTGTGGATGTGCTCATTCAACAGACATTCCTGAGCACCTGCTATGTGCTGAGCATCATGCCAGGCTCTGGGATCCAGCCGTGGAAAAGGGAGGGGCAGCTCTGTCCACCCAGATCCCACCCTCGAGTGGGGAAGAAAGAAGGGAGACATTAATTATGCAAATGATCAGGTAAATGGCTATGGTGTAAGCAGATCAAGGCAGGGAGGAGACACTGCCCTAGCTGCAGGGGAGAGGCACGCTTGGGGCCCCTCCACAGCATAGTTTGAAACCCCCCAAAGAGCCCCTTCTGACAACTTGCACGAGGCCACCTGCAGGGCCACAGATACAGAGTGGGATAGGCTAGGTGGGGATCGTTCTTGGAGCAGGTAAATGGCTCTGCCTTGGGGGCCCTCTCTGGGGTCCACAGCACCCTGACCTCTTTGGCCTGATGGGATGCTGACATTCTTCCATGCTGCAGAGAAACTAGGCCGGTGGGTTCTGCTTGGAAGGTGCCATGCAAGGACTATTCATTCAGACAAGGGGTCCTGAGGGTTCCCTGGGGTCTTGCCTAACTGTTTATGTCCCCAAATCCGCTCATTCCTTCAGTCCACATTTCCTGACCACCACCCCTACCCAGGTCCCTGGATGGCGCAAACAGTTTGCACTAAACTACTAACCTAAAGGTTGGCCGTGTGAACCTAGCCAGTGGGACTATGGAAGAAAGGCCTGGTTATCTGCTTCCATAAAGATCACAGCTAAGAACACCCTATGGAGCAGTTCTGCTCTGTAACACATGGGGTCGCCATGAGTCGATTTGGTTTTTTGGTTTGGTTTACCCCTACCCACGATAGGCTCTGTGCCAGGTCTTAAGGACACAGACAGGAATCAGGTGAGGCCAGGTGGCCCCTGCCCTGGAGGAGCCCACCCTGACTGCCTCCCATTCCCCACGGGGGCCTCCTCCCCCATCTTCATCCTACCACTTGGCCTATTTCAGGGACTTTCCACTTCAGTTTACCTACCAGTAAACATGATTAAAGCTTAAAAAACAAAACAAAATCCACTGTGTTCTGTTGGGTTTTTAAGAAAATTAACTGTCACAAAATCCTCTATTAAAAATTTAATCGTGGTAGGAACATGATTAAGTGAATTGTTCATCTTAACACTATTAAGATAAATTGTTTTTGTACGTTCTGAGTGTAATGAACCGATAACAAAAGTTTAGTAAGCTTACTGTTGAGTGTTTTCTGTGTTAATTTTTTTACATTTATGATTTAACAATTTTTATTTTTCCTATGAAACGTTTTTATGATACCTTCTCATATTTCTTCCTTTTCCCTGGGATAAGGGGCTTGCACCTCCCTCTTCGACAAGGATGCTCCAACCTCCAGATGTGACGATCAGCATCGCGGCCCTGAGCCCAGCAGACTAGGGAGACAGAGTGGGCTCCTGACTCACAAGCTGAGCTGCTCGGGCCAGATTCTCCCTCCTGGGGCCTCAGTCTCCCCTTTCTGTAAAGTGGGGACGGTAGTGCTGACCTGGCACTGAGGTTTAAGCGAGAACAGGCAAGTAACATGGCCACACAGCCCAGCATCAGGTGCAGAGGGGGCACCCAGGAGGCAGTGGTCTCCTCCTTCAGTAAATTCCCATCATCACTGTTTTGGTCAATATTACCTCACTCCTCACCCTCAAAACAAATCCTAAACTTGTCCCTACTAGGATACTCCAGACCCATGCTAGGCACCAACCTCTAGTCACTGGGGTGCCTACAGGGTCCATGACATGCCCTGAAGAGCCATCCTGGGGCAAGGCAGCTGAGCTAATGTCTCAGCCTCCACTGGTGTCACTGCCACAGGTGAGGGTGACCCCGGTCCACAACCCGTCCTGTCACGGGGATGTGAGGGGCTCTAGCCAGAGCCCAGTGGCCCCCATGTCCACCCGAGAGTCGAAAGCCCAAGCCCGATGGGCCCCTGAGACCTCACAGCCTTGCTGGTCACAGCCGTCACCACTTCTTTGTCTAGACACCTGCTTCAGACAGACCTGTCCTCTCTCTGCCCCCTGACTCCCATACTTGGGCTCTTCCGTTGTGCTGGTGGTCAGGGCTTAAGTGCCAGACAGGAGAGTCCTGACCCCAACTCCACCCTGGTGGGCCTCTCTGACTCTGGGTCCATCCTAGTCCCCTTGGGGCTGCTTCCCCATCTGTAAACTGGGAGGATAGGCTCTGCCTCCTAGGACTGGGGTGAGGAGGAAACGCCTTTCCACGTGTCAGGGCTCAGCGCAGTGCTGGCCACTGTCCCTGCCTGCTCACTGTGTCTAGAGCAGTACCTGGCACACAGGAGGTGCTCAAGAATTGTATCAGGGAAATGAGTGGGTTCTGAATGAGGCTTAGGAGGGGCCAGTCCGACTGGAGAGCAAAAGGCAGAGCAGGGCGTGGGTTCATGAGCTACAACCTTTCTCTGTGGCTTCCTCGGGGCTGTTTTCTTTTCTATGCAGTGGGGGTGGGGCGCAGTTGTGGGGAGTGCAACGTGACGTCCGTAACACACGTGGAAGTGGGCCTGGCACGCACGGTGACTGTGGTTACTAAAGGACAGGAAGGGAAGGGCGGCCGCACCTGGCATCCAGTAGAGGGCGCTCCTGAGTCTAGTGCGGCTGGAGAGCACGTGGCGCCCCAGGGCTGAGGGCGGCAGGGCAGCTTTAAAGCCGAAGGACCACATGGTGACTCTGGCTGGGATATGGGAGGTGGACTGAGGCTGGGGAGCCAGGAGAAAGCAGGGGCGAGGGTCCCAGCGAGAAAGGACAAGGCCTGAGCTGGGATGGATGGGCCGTGGGGATACAGAGGGAGCTGGGACTGGAGTTACAGTTCTGTAATAGAATCAACAGGGCTTAGGGCCTGGATGGTACCAGTTCGGAAGTATCAGGAGTAGCCTTTAAGAAATCAAGTTCTAGTGGTTACCAGGGGCTTGGGCGGGGCGGGGGTGTGTGTGTTGGGAGTTACTTATTCATGGGTGTGGAGTTTCTGTTGGGGATGATGAAGTGTTTTGAAACATACATAGCGGTGATGGTCGCACAACATTGTGAACATACTATAAGCCACCTAACTGTATACTTAAAAATGGTTAAAATGGCAACTTTTATGCTATGTCATTTTTACCACAGTGAAAAGATTTAGGGGAAAAAAAATGAAGTTCTGCATCCAGCTTGCTGGGGTTAAATCCCAGTTCCACTTACTAACTGTGGAATCCTGGATGAGAATGTTACTTGCTCTGTGCCTCCATTTCCTCATCTGTAAAATGGGGATAATAATAGTACCTACTCACAAGGTAAAGAGCTCTGGTAGCAAAAACAGTTAGGTGCTCAGCTGCTAACCAAAAGGTTGGCAGTTTGAACCCACCTGGCAGGTCCACAGGCGATCTGGTCCCGTAAATATTAACCAAAACCAGACCCACTGCCCCCTAGTCGATTCTGACTTCTAGCGACACTACAGGATGGAGTAGAACTGCCCCATAGGGTTTCCAAGGCTGTAATCTTTTTTTTTTTTAATTGGACTTTCGATGACGGTTTACAGAACTAGCTTCTCATTAAACAGTACACATATTGTTTTCTGACATTGGTTACCAACTCCACGACATGTCAACATCCTCCCTTCTCGACCTTGGGGCTGTGGGAAGCCAGGAGAAGGAAGGAAAGATCTTCCCCTAGAACCTTCCTGGAGAGCATGAACCTGCTGACACCCACCGGCCTCTGTGTGGAAGAGTCACTATCTCTGTTTTCCGGATGAGGAGGTGGGCTCAGAGAGGTGATGAGGCCTCTGTAGCCTGGAAGGGACTGGTCAGATGGGCATGCTGTGAACTGAGGGTGAGAATGGGGGTGTCATGGATAGAACTGTGTCCCCCCAAAAGATATATTGAAGTCCTACCCCTCCTGGTACCTGAGAATGTGACCTTGTTTAGAAGTAAGGTCTTTGAAGATGTTGCCAGTTAAGTTAATATGAGGTCCTACTGGGATAGGGTGGGTCCTAACCCCATCTTAGTGGTGTCCTTATGTTGTTAGCTGCTGTCGAGTGGATTCTGACTCATGGCAACCCCACATGTGCAGAGTACTTAGGGTTTTCAAGTCTGTGATCTTTCAGAAGCAGATCGCCAGGCCTGTCTTACCAGGTGCCTCTGGGTGGGTTCGAACTGTAGTTGAGTGCTTAACTGTTTGCACCACCCAGGGCCTCCTGGTGTCCTTCTAAAAGAGGAGAAGGGCACAGAGGGACAGACAGAGGGAAGACGGCCATGTGGTGATGGAGGTATGCTGCAGCTGCAAGCCAAGGAACGCCTGGGGCTGTGGGAAGCCAGGAGAGGCAAGGAAAGATCTTCCCCTAGAACCTTCCTAGAGAGCATGGACCTGCTGACACCCTGAATTTGTACTTCAAAGTTTGCTATTCTTATCAGCCACCCAGGGTGTGGTCCTTTGCTACGGCAGTCCCAGGAAACTAGCAGGGAGGGTCTTCCACCTCTCAGGGCCTCCGTCTGCTCTCAATAAAGAGCGGGGATGACGCCCCCTCCCATCCCTCTCCTGGGTTGTCAGGAGGTTCAGGGCCACGTGGCTCTGCAAGATGGCAAGCGGCGCCACGCACTTGCTAATGTAACCATCAGATTTCAGGCACCTACAGAGTTCTGGCTGCTAACCAAAAGGTCGGCAGTTCAAATCCACCGGTGCTCCTTGGAAACCCTATGGGGCAGTTCTGTTCTGTCCTTTAGGGTCGCTATGAGTCAGAATTGACTCCACGGCAATGGGTTTTTTGGACAGTGCAACAGGAGCCCTGGTGGCATAGTGGTTAAGCATTTGGCTGCTAACCAAAAGATCAGCAGTTCGAATCCACCAGCTGCTCCTTGGAAACCCTATGGGGCAATTCTACTCTGTCCTATAGGGTTGGAATTGACTTGGTGGCAACAGGTTTACAGTGCGTCAGGCCCCACACCAAGTGCTGCGGCCAGCAGCCAGTGAATGCGATCAGCAGTTTTGAGAACCAGGGAGACGGATGGAGCATGTCCAGACAGGGGTGCTCAGAGAAGGCACCTCTGGGCTGTGACGTTTCACTGAGTCAAGAGGGATGACAATGACTGTGGCAAGAGTCTTACCATTAACATTTGCTAGTGCTTCTCAATAACTGAGTACGTGTCAGGCACCCCGCTAATAATAAACCAGCTGTGGTCGAGTTGACTCCCACTCATGGAGACCCCATGTGCATCAGAGTAGAACTGTGCTCCATAGTGTTTTCAATGGCTGATCTTTCAGAAGTAGATTGCCAGACCTTTCTTCCAAGGTACCTCTGGGAAGACTCGAACTTCCAGCCTTTTGGTTAGCAGCTGGCAGCATTCGCTGTTTGCACCACCCAGGGACCCCACGTTATTTCATCGAATCTGTATGATGACTGCAGTGCCGCAAAGAGCGGCTGGCACACGGTGGCGTTCAGCACACATTTGTTCAAAGAATGAGTGCATCAGACCTTCTCAGGTTGTTATTATCCCCATTTTACTGATGCCAAAACGGAGGTCCAGAGAGGTTCAGTAACGTGCCCGAGCTCACCCAGCCAGGACACGGTGGGGCTGTGATTCCAACCTCAGCTGTGCCCCAACAGTCGTAAGCACTGGTGTTAACTAGGTGAATGAGAATGTGGAAGAGTATTCTACGTAGAGGGAATAGCATGTGTGAAGGCTCTGAGCTGGGAGAGAGCAGAGGAGGGAAAGCCAGGGTCACCGGCGGTGTCCAAAGACCTGTGAGGAGGCTGAGGCAGGGGTGGGCCACATCCTGAAGGGCATCTGCCCCTGCCCTGTGCAGTGTGTTATCCTTTCTGAGCCAGCTCGCTGGCAGTCCTGGGGAGAAAGCCCCCGAGCACGTGGTCAGACTGAGGCTGGAGCCAGCCTGGCACTGACTCTGGCTGCAGACTGTGGGTGTGCCTGCCGCGCACTGCTCTTACCTCAGGGCTTTTGTCCCTGGACTGCATGAGGGAGTTCAACCAAAGTCTCTTTCAGCTCGAAAAGTTGCTATATCCAACATCAGGCGGTCGTCTATTAACCTGAAGACTGACGGTTCAAACCCACCCAGTGGTTCCACAGAATAAAAGTCCTGGTGATTTGCTTCTGTAAAGATTACCGCCGAGAAAACCCTGTGCAGCAATTCTACTCTGTAACACATGGAGTCACCATGAGTCCGAATCAACTCGACAGCAATGGTTTTTTTGAGAGCCCCCACTGGAAGCAATCCAAATGCCCTCCACAGGAAACGGATACGTAAATCGCGGTGTGTTCACAGGAGAGAATGCTATACAACGATGCTAAAGTAGAAATGAAAAAGCCTTGGCCACACAGAACAGCAAGGAGGAATCACACCAGCAGCGTGGAAAAGGCTGGGCACATCTGGGTGGAGGCAACGTGATTCCATCTGCACGCAGTTCAGAACCAGGCAAAGCCACCCTTGGAACCAGAAGCCAGGCGAGTGGTGAGCCCTGGGAAGCGGGAAGAAGGGAAGGGCTGGGAGCTGCGGGGACTTCGGGGCTGGGGTCGGGGGAGGGGGGGTCTCCTTATATTCCATTTCTTGACCTGGGTGGTATTTACATGGCTGTGTTCTTTGTGATAATCTTTTTTCTTAAATTTTATTGTGGTGAATACATATCATGAAAAGTTTACCCTCTTAGCCATTTTTCAGTGCACCATTCAGTGACATCACATTCACCATGTTGTGTAGCTGTTACCATTATCCATTTCCAAAAGTTTTATGTCTCCCCAAGAAGAAACTTTTGTCTCTATGCATTTGCTTATTCTAGAGATTTCATGAGTGGGATCATACAACATGTGGCCTTTTGTGTCTGACTTAATTTTACTCAGCATGTTTCCAAGGTTCATCCACGGTGTGGCACGCATCAGGACTTCTTTCCTCTTTACGGCTGCATAACGTTCCATTGTATGGATTCCACGTTTTGTTTATTCATTCATTTGTTGATGGGCACTTGGGTTGTTTCCACCTTTTGGCTATTGTGACTAGTACTGGAATGAACACTGTTGTACAAGTATCTGTTTGAGTCCCTGCTTTCAGTTCTTCTGGGTATATACCTACTAGTGGAATTGCTAGGTCATCTGGTAGTTCTATGTTTAACTTTTTGGGGAACCACCAAACTGTTTTCCACAGTGACTTCATCATTTTACATTCCCACCAGCAATAGATGAGGGTTCCAGTTTCTCCACATCCTTGCCAGCACTTGTTGTTTTTCTGATGATAGTCATCCTAGTGGGTGTGAAGTGGTATCTCATTGTGGTTTTGATTTACATCTCTCTGATGACTTATTGACCATGAGAATCTTTTCATGTGCTTGTTGGCCATTTGTACATATTCTCTGGAGTGTGATCATCTCTTGAGCTGGACAGTTATATTTTAAGTTCTTTTCTGTACGTGTGCTATACCTTATAGGTCCCTGGGTGGTGCAGACGGTTTGCGATTGACTGTTGACTGAAAGGTTGGTGAATTCGTATCTACCCAGCGGCACCATGGAAGAAAAGCCTGGTGATCTGCTTCTGTTAAGATTATAGCCAAGAAAACCCTATGGAGCACAGTTCTACTCTTTAACACATGGGGTTGCCATGAGTCAGAATCGACTGGCCAACAATAGGTTTTGCTGTACTTTTCATAGTAAAACAAAGTTAACAAAGATTCTATAGACGAATCCTGATCCAAAGGGGAAAAATGGGAAACAGAATTTCAAATTCTCATGGACGCTAGACTCTCTGGAGCCATAAAGACTGGATGCACCCCGGAAACTACTGCCCTGAAATAACCTTCAAACCTTAAACCAAATGTATCCCCTGAAATCTTCTTAAAACCAAACAGTAGTTTAGCTTAAGTAGTAAAAATGTCTGCCTTGAGCATTGTGCTGTTTTAAAGAGCTGTCTATGTGGGATCAAACTGACAACGTCAACTTGAACGATTAGATAAGAGCTTAGGGGGCAGTGAGTTTATGTTAAAGGGGGAGGAACGACGCAGAAAAGGAAGGTGAGGATGGTTGCACAGCTTGAAGAATGTCATCAGTGTCACTGAATTGTACATGCAGAATTGTATGTTTTGCTGTGTTTATTCTCAACAACAACAAAATAAATGAAAAAACAAACAAAGTTAAGAAGAAACCAATAAAATATCAGGGGTCCCATTTGACAGATACAGAAACTGAGGCCCAGAGAGGTGACAGGATTATGCCAGGCCACGTCAGTTGAAAGGGGACTCCTCCCCTCAGTGGTGTTGCCGAGGGAATGAAGGAGAAGCAAAAGGGGTTGGCTGAAAGCTGGGGAGGCCACAGTTGGACATGCAGTCCCGGCAGCCTAGAGATGAACAGCAAGGAGCAGCTCTTCCTTCCTGCCCTGGTCACCTCGAGGTCTGGTCAGTAACTTGCAGACGGGGGACTGTCCCAGCTGACCCCAAGAAAGGTCCTTTCCAGATCTTTCCTCCCACCATTAAAGGGCTTTGGCTGGGAAATGTCTGTCTCTATTCTTCGTGCTGCTGGAGGGGACCAGCGGTCTGGAAAATCCCAAACTGGTGGGTAAGTGAAAAGCCATTTCTTGTGTTTCCCTTGGTAATGCACTATGGCTTCGTCTTTGCCTTCAGGGCCCCTGCTTCTCTAAGCTGGCTCCCCCGGCAGGGCAGAGGCCTCCTGGGCTCCAGGGGCTGCTTCCTAGCTGGGTAATCAAGGGCAAGCGACTCAGAGCCACCTGAGCCTCTGGTTCCACATCAGTAAAACAGGAGAAGTAACCCCACCCTTCTGGGAATAAATGAGATAGTGGGGGAAAAAGCATTTCGGCTCAGGCTCGGCAGGTTTTTTGCCCCTTCTCCAGGTGAGCAAATCCCAGGACCGATTTTTTTCCTTATGCTTGTATAACACTTTGTATTTAGTATCTTTCAGTTTATGGGGACAATGGTGGTTCAGTAGTAGAATTCTCAACTTCCACAAGGGAGATCTGGGCTTGATTTCCGGCTAATGCACTTCATGCGCAGCCACCACCCCGTCTGTCAGTGGGGGCTTGCGTGCCATCAGCGAAGCTTCCAGACTGAGACAGACTAGGAAGAAAGGCTTGGCGATCTACTTCTAAAACTCAGCCAATGAAAACCTATGGATCACAATAGTCCATTCTGCAACCGATCATGGGGATGGCACAGGACCAGGCAGCGTTTTGTTCTGTTGTGCACGGGGTTGCCATGAGTTGGGGGCCAACTTGATGGCAGCTAACATTTTAAGTTTAATTGTTCCTAATTATAAAAAGCAATAAAGGCTCTCACTCAAGAAAATTTAGAAAATGAAGAAAAAATGAAATACCCCTTGTAACGCTTCTGTAGAGAGAAAGACACTCTTCACATTCCTGGGACTTCCTTAGTCTTTTTCTTTTGAGTTACTTTTTTTTTAAAAAACAAATTGGAGATCCTACTTGCACCCTTTTGTAAGCTCAATATTATATCTTGAGCATTTTACTGTGTCATCTGATATTCTTTGAAACTCCACTTTAAGTAGCTACATGATACTCCACCCTGATATTGTAAATGTACAGTGATCCATTTAACTGATCTCCTTACTGTCAGGATTGAGGCTGCTTCTAAATTTTGGCCATTGGGATATTCTTAAACATAACTCTTTGAAACACTTCTGATTATTTCCATGTACAGTAAAACCTGTGAAAGCCGGAAGCTGTGTAAGGTGGAAACCTGTCAGAGAAGGAAAAAAATATTTTCCACTATGTGGCATGGTAGTCAAAACATCCTGGTACTGGTACAACGACAGGCACAGAGACCAATGGAACAGAATCGAGAACCCAGATGTAAATCTATCCACCTATGGTCAGCTGATCTTTGACAAAGGACCAATGTCTAATAAATAGGGAAAAAACAGTCTTTTTTAACAAATAGTGCTGGCAAAACTGGATGTCCATCTGCAAAAAATGAAACAGGACCATACCTCACACCATACACAAAAACTAACTCAAAATGGATCAAAGACCTAAATATAAAACCTAAAATGACAAATCATGGAAGAAAAAATTGGGACAAAACTAGGGGCTCTAATACATGGCACAAACAGAATGCAAACCATAAGTAAGAATGCACAAATACCACAAGAGAAACTAGATAACTGGGAGCTCCTAAAAATTAAACATTTATGCCCATCAAAAGACTTCACCAAAAGAGTAAAAAGAGAATCTGCAGACTGGGAAAGTTTTTGGCTATGACACATCCGACAAGAGTCTAATCTCTAAAATCTACAGAATACTTCAACACCTCAACAACAGAAAGACAAATAACCCAACTAAAAAATGGGCAAAGGATATGAACAGACACTTCACCAAAGAAGACATTCAGGTGGCTAAAAGACACATGAGGAAATGCTCTTGACCTTAGCCATTCAAGAAATGCAAATCAAAACTACAATGAGATACCATCTCACCCCAACATTACTAACACTAATTAAAAAAACAGAAAATAACAAATGTGGGAGAGGTTGCGGGGAGATCGGAACTCTTTTGCACTGCTGGTAGGAATGTAAAATGGTACAACCACAATGGGAAATGATATGGCACCTCCTTAAAAAGCTAGAAATAGAGATACCATATGATCCAGCAATCCCACCCCTAGGAATATATCCTAGAGAAATAAGAGCCATCACATGAATAGACATGTGCACACCCATGTTCACTGCAGCCTTATTCACAATAGCAGAAAGATGGAAACAACCTAAGTGCCCATGAACAGATGAATAGATAAACAGATTACGGAACATGCACACAATGGAGTACTACACACCGATAAGAACAATGGTGAATGAAACATAACATGGATAAGTCTGGAGGGCATTATGCTGAGTAAAATTAGTCACAAAAGGACAAATATTGTATAAGATCACTATTATAAAAACCCAAGAAAAGGTTTACACACAGAAAAAACCAATCTTTGATGGTTACAAGGTAGGGGAGGGGTGGGGAGGGGAAATCACTAACTAGATAGTAGACAAGTGTTAACTTTGGTGAAGGGAAAGACAACACACAATATAGAGGAAGTCAGCACAACTTGACCAAAGCAAAGTCATAGAAACTTCCTAGACACATCCAAACACCTTGAGGGACTGAGTTACTGGGGCTGAGGGCTGGGGACCATGGTCTTGAGGGACAATCTAGGTCAATTGGTGTAACACAGTTCATAAAGAAAATGCTCTACATCCTATTTTGGTGAGTAGCGTCTGGGATCTTAAAAGCTTTTGAGCGGCCATCTAAGATACATCTATTGGTACCAGCACCTTCGGAGGAAGGGAGAATGAAGAAAACCAAAGACACAAGGAAAATATTCGTCCAGAGGATTAACGGACCACATGAACCACAGCCTCCACCAGCCTGAGCCCAGAAGAACTAGATGGTGCCTGGCTACCATCACTGACTGCTCTGATAGGGATCACAATAGAGGGTCCTGGACAGAGCTGGAGAAAAATGTAGAACAAAATTCAAATTTCCAAAAAAGACCAGACTTACTGGTTTGACAGTGATTGGAGGAACCCCCGAGACTACGGCCCCTGGATACCCTGCTAACTCAGAACTGAAGCCACTCCCAAAATCCACCATCCAGCCAAAGATTAGACGGGTCTCTAAAACGAACAATAACACACGTGAGGAACGTGCTTCTTAGTTCAATCAAGTATACGAGACCCAATGGGCAACACCTGCCCAAAAGCAAAGACGAGAAGGCAGGAAGGGACAGGAAAACTAGATGAATAGCCACTGAGAACCCGGGGTGGAAAGGGAAACGGGGAAAGTGCTGATGCATTGTGGGGATTGCAACCAGTGTCACAAAAAATTTGTGTGTAAAATTTTTGAATGAAAAACTAATTTGTGCTGTAAACTTTTCCCTAAAACACAATAAAATTTAAAAAATCCGTATTACCAACCAAAAATTTAAACACATACATAAAGAAATGTACAACACATCCATGTGGGCCTAGGGAAAGAATTGCTTTAAAAAATTAAAAATAAAAAGGTCTTGCCTCTGGAAAAAAAAAATTCCACTAATAAAGAACAATAGAAACGTGGTAAGACTGCACCCTGGCAATGGTGGAAAACTTGCCAGACTTGGAAAAACAAAGCAGTACTGTGGAGTTCTGGCTCTCACAGCTTTCCCTGTACCAGTTGACGTGGAGTGGATTCTGACTCATGGAGATCCCGTGTGTGTCAGAGTAGAACTGTGCTCCATAGGATTTTCAATGGCTGTGACCTTTCAGAAACAGATTGCCAGGGCTTTCTCCTGAGGCTTCTCTGCATAGATTTGAACCTCCAGCCTTTCGGTTACTAGTCGTGGGCTTAACTGTTTGCACCACACAGGAACTCCGATTATTTTCTTAGAACCGGCTGATTTGTTCCTTAGTATAGAGACATACTTCCTTGTCAAGAGTGTTCACAAACTTTAGCTTGTATGACCTCACAGGAGAGCCCCCGGGAGGACACAGGGCAGTCTGTTAAAAGCCTGCGGTGGGTCCAGTGGTACTTTGTTAAATTAAGTACATGGGTCTCCTTTGACCCAACAATTGCCCCCCTGGGCACGTATTCCAAAGAAATGACCAGGAAAATTCCGATGGGGTCCTGAGTAAGGCTTTGTGGTAATGGCACTTCAAGGTCACGGGGGTCCAGTCTGAGGGGGAGGTGGGTGGTACAATGTGGTAGGCGGCCCTGGGGGGGACTTCTGCAGGGTTAAAGCAATGGGGGCAACGGGGTGGACGCACACAGGGATGGCTCTTAAAGACATAGAGCCCAGCGACAACAGAGAGACAAAGGGAGCGCTCTGGATCACAGTTTCATTTACATAAACTAAAAATACATGCACACAAAGCAACAATAAACATTTTGCAAGAACACAGACAAGCAGAAAGATCCTCAGTAAACACATTAGGGTGGTTAGCTGTGGGGAGGAGGGGAGAATACGAGGAAACGAAGCAGGAAGAGGAGAGGGGATGCCTTGTCCTGCAGCCCAGTGGACTAGGGGTGGCTGAACCCAGCCTTGTGCCTGGGGTACCACGCTCTGGTGAGGCTTCTAACTGGACCCACGCGAAGCTGAGCAGCAGGGCGGGGCTGGGACCCTGGAAGCTGAGGATGCCTCCTCTGCACCCAGCCAGCCCTGCTTCTCCAGGGAGCTCTGCAGAGGTAGCTGCATTGGCCGGGCCTATGTAGCAGTGGGGCTGAAGGGCAGAGAGGAGCCAAGTCTCCCAGCCTTAGAAGGGTCTGGGGCTGGTACGGCCCCGTTCAAGCTCAACAACGATTTGAGGACCCAGAGAAGGTTGCTGATTTTTACAAAAATTAATTGTTTTGCCCATTAAAACAAACCAACAAAGAATGGTTGCTTTTGAATCAACTCTGGCCAACCCTGTGTGTGTCAGAGTAGAACTATGCTCCATAGGGCTTTCAGTGGCTGATTTTTTAGAAGTAGATTGCCAGGCCTTCCAAGGTGCCTCTGGGTATATTCGAACCTCCAACCTTTTAATTGTAGTCAACTGTGTTAACTGTTTGCGCCACCCAGGGACTTCACATTTTGCCCATGAAGGGCGTTAAAACAGCCACCGCCACCACCTGCCATCTGCATGGTTTCGTAGGAGGGTATTTTAAGCCTCAGCAAAGGTGGAAGGACACAGCCCAGAGAGAGGCCGCTGTCCCTCGGTGCATCTACAGTTCCATGGGAACAGGTGACAGAAACCCCTGATCCACCCAGGTCCTCCCCGTGCTGCAGGGCCCTGCTTCTGCTCCCGCTGACCTGACGGATGGTCCCCGAACTCTGCCCAGCTCCCAGGACAGGGAGCACACAAGCTGGCCTTCCATCCATCGACAGATGTGCTGAACACCTGCTGCACGTCAGCCTCTGCTCTAGGTGCTGGGGACACAGCGGGGGACAACATGGAGTCCCCGCCCTCACAGGAGGTGACAGTGAAGTGGGGGAGCCAGACGATGAGCAAGCAACCATGCGCTGGGGGAAGCTCTCGGATGTCCAGAATGCAGCCCATTCCTGCCAGTGCACGTTTGAGTGTGTGTGTGTGTGTGTGAGTGTGGTGTGTGTGAGTACAAGTGTGTGTGTTCACATGTGAGATATGTAAGAGTGTATGTGTGTGATGTGTGTGGTATGTGAGTGTGTGTGTGTGTCTGGGGAGGGCTACATTTAAATGAGTAGGAAACGAAGAGCTCATGGGCCAGTACTTCTCTGATTGTCCCTCTGACCCAGTAATTCCACTTCTAGGGATTTACTCCAAGGGAGGAATTCAGAATGTTACAAAGAATGAGCACCCGGGATTCCCCCTGCAGCGTTGTTTGTATCAATTAAAAAACTGCAAATAATAAGGGAGTAGTGAAGTAACCAAGGGCAGAGGTAATTCAGTGGTGAAATTCTCGCCTTCCATGCAGGAGACTCGGGTTCGATTCCTGGCCAATGCACCTCAAGCGCAGCCACCACCTGTCTGTCAGTGGAGGCTTGCATGCTGCTATGATGCTGCACAGGTTTCAGCGGAGCTTCCAGACTAAGACAGACTGTAAAGACGGGCCTAGAGATCAACTCCAAAAAATCAGCCAGTGAAAACCCTATGAACTACAATAGTCAGATCCCATTGTGCATGGGTCACCATGAGTTGGGGGCTGAATCAACGGCAGCTAACAACGGCAGTTAAGTATCAGGACCCCCACGCACTGCAGTACTATGCAGTCATTAAATACGATGTTATAGAAGAAGATCTAACGCCATAGAGAAAGGCGTTCATGGTTATGCTAACCCGTTGCTGTCAAGTCGATTCTGACACATAGTGACTCTGTAGGACAGAGTAGAACTGCTCCATAGCATTTCTTTACAGAAGCAGATTGCTACATCTTTCTCCTGTGAAGCGGCTGGTGGGTTTGGACCTCCAATCTTTCTGTTAGCAGGGGAGTGCTTAACCACTGCACCACCAGGGCTCCTTAAGGCTATGCTAGCAGGTGACAAAAGCTCGTTGCAAACCAGTATGAAGTGGTGTGATTCCATTTCTTCTTAAAAACAAGCAGTGCATTCACATGTAAGCAAAAATCAGTTTATAAAACTATGTCCAAGTCACAGGGGTCATTCTCCAGGAGAGACCTGATGTTAGGTGACAAAACAAGACTTAACAGATTTAACAAAGTTGAAATCATACAAAGTGTTTTCTCCGATCCCAATGGTATGAAACTAGAAATTAATAACAAAAGGAAAACTGTGAAAATAACACAAACGTGGAAATGAAACAATACACTATTAGCCAACCAATGGGTCAAGGAAAAATTAAAAGGGAAATTAGGAAACTATGCCTAAGGGACAACACACAGAGAACATGCATACAGAACTCGGGATGGACGCGCGCCAAAATGTTGCTGGGAGTTACCTGTGGTTGTGGAATTACGGTTGCACCCCTCCACCCCCCGCCCCGGTATTTTCACTTAGGTATATTTTCTAGTTATTCTAAATTAACTTGTATTTGTTCTATAATAAATAATTAAACAATATGTTTACCTATGCACAGAAAAGAGTTAGGAAGATATTAAACCCAAATGCAAACAATAGTTATTTATATCTAGGTGGCGGGACTGGAGGTGAGTTGTTTTTCATTTGTATAATTAAAAAGTTTTTTTTTTTTCCCCCTCCAGCAGCTGTGACTGTCCTCAAGGCGGCCCCACTCCACCGCTAAGGCAGCTCTTTTCTGGACAGTGTCCACCCAGCGAAGCCAGTTCCATTAAATGTGTACAAGCCTCTACTCTGGATCACTCTCAGGGAAGCTAGAGTCTCGGGAGAGATGGATGGTCTCCAGAGTGGGGGTGCAAGAATCCCCGGGGGTGAGAACTGAAAGGGTTAGAATTCCTACTTTGCATCCTTTGAACATGTCCGCTTTGGTGTGTGCTTTATAAAGTACATAAGAGATGGATGCAGCAGACCTACCCTACCTGTTGCCATTGAGTCGATTCTGACTCATAGCGACCCTAGATGACAACGCAGAACTGTCCCATAGTGTTTCCTAGGCTGTAATCATTACGGGAGCACAGAGCCAGGCCTTCATCCTGTGGATCAGCTGGTGGGTTCGGCCAGTTAGCAGCCAAGTGCTTAAAGAGTGCATCACCAGGGCTCCTAGACCTGGCCATGCCTTATCGATCAACTAATAGATGTTCATGGAGCACGTATGTATGTTCTGATAGGACGTGATTACACCGGCCTGGAGGCCAGTGACCTGGGACAAGGAGGGGGCAGACACATAGGCAAACAGGCCTAACATAGGGGCCGACTTGGACCCAGAACCCTGGAGTCATCTTTAATTTCTCTCTCTCTCCCCCCATTTCTCTCACTCTCCCTGTCTCTCTGACTCCACCTCTCTCTCCGTCTCTCTCTCTCCATATCCAATCCGCTGGAAAATCCTGTTGTCTCCACCTTCAAAACAGATTCCCGAATCTGTCCACTTCTCACCAGTTTATTAAACACCTGGTTCCGAGCCACCAGCATCTCTGGCCCGAACCCCTGCATCAGCCTCCTCACTGGCCTCCCTGCTGTCTTCTTCCGGGCTGTCCCCAACATGGCAGCCTCTGCTCAGAGCCTCCTCTGGCACCAGGCCTTCAATGCCCACAACGCACACACCATGACCCATAGGGTTACCCCCACCTTCTCCCTCTCGATTACTCCGCTCCAGCCACACTGGCCTCCTCGCTGTTCCTCAGACTCACCAGGCTTGGTCCTGCCTCAGGACCTTTGCACTGGCTGTTCCCTCTGCCTGGATCATGCTTCCCAGATCCCCGCATGTTCATACCTCACCTTCTCCACCCATTTGCTCCACTGTGCCCTTCTCAACGAGGCCAACCCTGACTTCTGTGTCTTAAAAGCTGCACAGGCAGCCTCTCCTCCTGCCCTATTCTCTTTCAACACAGCTGACTTATTTGTCATGCCTGCATTTAGAGCCCCAGCTAGCCAGAGAGGGCAGGGTTGTCCTCTGGTTTGCTCACTACTGCCTCCCAAGCACCAGGAACGGGGACTCCCACAGAGAACACAGTGAAGAGATATTTAACAACTAAAAGCGTGAAGAGCAAGAGCAGGGGCATCTGGGGAGCCGGGGGCCCCAGAGGGAGACGATTAGGGAAGGCTCACCTGGCAGGGGACTGGGTGAAGGAAGGGGTGTCCAGACAGAGAAACTGGCATCAGCAGAGCGGCTGGCAGCGGCTGGGCCCCACTGAGGAGGAGTTAGTTCTTAGTTAAGGAGTCATCAGGGGGCTTTAAGCAGAGGGAGCACCAGAAGGCTTAAACTTTGAGGGAGGCCTTACTTCAGTGGCGGCAATGTGAGGACGGATTGGGCAGTTAAAGATTTAGGAGTTGGCTGGGCTCTGGGAAGGTCCCTGGGTGGCCCAAACAGTTTGCGCTCAGCTACTAACCTGAAGGTTGGTGGTTCGAATCCACCCAGCAGTGCCACAGAAGAAAGGCCTGGTGATCAGCTTCCGTAAAACTTAAGCAAAGAAAACCCTAAAAGACGGTGGTACTCTGTAACACATGGAGTCACCATAAGTTGGAATTGACTAGAAGGCAGTGGGTTTGGTTTTTTGTTTTGGGGTTCTGGGGGGATGTTGTTTGGTTGATAGTGTTTATCAGTATCCTCCCTGGTCTGCAGACAGAGACCCGTGGTTCACCCCTGCCTGCCTGGCGCCTAGTGAATGTTTGCAGGACTATATTGTGCACTGAGCTCGCGGCAGAGAAAACTGGCCGGGTTTGGCTACAGGAACGTAGTGTGGCCTTGGGCTGTTGGTTGGGCGGACTCAGTTCCTGACCATTAACACACTCCTTGATGCCCCACAACACTCTCCACTTCTGGCTTCCGGTTCTATAAGCATTGGTCCCAGCCTGCTGTCTATTCCCCTTGCAAATGTAAGCTGCCCAAGGGCAGGGCAGGGCTTCTCCTGACTTGGGCATTACTCAGAACAGGGCTTGGCACCGAGCCAGGGCTGTTAGTGTCTGTCAAATGTTACCCCAATGAATGAATAGAACAAAGGAAGGATGGAGAGGGTACAGGGAAGAGGATGCTCTTTAAGCGCAACATGACAGATCAACGAGGCTGCAGCTAAAGGATGGGAGATAGACTTAAAATGAACTAGTAGAAACGGTAACCTGTTGGAAGAGGCAGCTGATAAGGGGCCTGGGGTCAGAGGGATGCCATCCTGCAGGAGCAGGGGAGGGGTGATGTGATGAGAGCCCTTTTATTTCGGGAGCGCCAGCTCCAGGTTCACCGGTCCTGCCCCACAGCCTCCCAGAGGAGATGAGGGCCTCCTTCCCTTTGGAAGCCCCCTTGGCACTATCCCTCTCCGCCAGAGGTGCCCTCTCTTCCCACAGAAGGGAGCACCGTTTCCAGGGTCTCCAGGACAGTCAGATGGGGGCTGCTGACTCCTGTCCCCCCTCCCCAGGGACAGACCAGAAAGAAATGCAGCAAAGAGAGGAAGATCAGATTTTGAGGGTCTGGAACCCCAGCTTTATGGATGGATGGGGAGGCCTGCTTAAGGGCAGGGGGATTGACCCAATGCTTTTGAAAGAGTGGTTCGCAACCAGAGGCCACTGTCCCCCGGGAACATCTGGCAATATCTGAGGATATGTTTGTAATGACCAGGGGTGGTGGCGCTACTGGCTTCCATTGGGTAGAGACCAGGGACACTGCTCAACATCCTACAATGCACTGGACAGCCCCACAACAAAGAATGGTCCAGCATCAAATGTCAACAGTGCCAAGGTTGAGAACCTGCTTTAAAACAATGCAGCTCTGTCCCCAAGCATCAGGTGTGGCCACCTTAATCATAATCAGGATGAACAAACGTCCAAGTGCTCACCATGTGCCAACAAACTCTATCACTGCATGTCTTCCCATGAGCTCCCAGAAACGGAGGTGAACCCCTTATCCACAGGAAATGAGGATATAAATAACTTGCACCCACTGAGTGCTTGCCAGGTGCCAGAACTGATTCTAAACCCTTGACAAGTATTGAATCTATCGGCCCTCACACCAACTTAACGAGGCAGGGGCTCTTATCACCCCATTTTCCAGAGAAGAAACAGGCTCAGCCTCATGCTGGCCATGGCCCAAGGCCACGAAGTGGGTACCAGCTGCTGCGGAGAGCTCAGACTCTCCCGGTCCATCCCTGGTGGATGGGACACTCAGCACGCCCGGTGACACCAGGGTCCAGGTCAGGCCGCGGGCTGTGACAGCAGCCAGGCAGCCCTGCTCCCCACTGGAGACAGAGCACCGGGGGACCGGGAGAAACCAGCTAGCCCCGGCCGCTGCCTTTGAGGCGGCTCAAGTTTAAAGGCTGCAACGGCATTTCTCAGGTGCCCCCAGGGGACAGGAGAGAGGGCCGGCCCCGCTCCCAGCCTCCTCCGCAGCCCCAGGGCTGAAGGAGGGAGTCTGGCTGGCGGCAAAGCTCAGACACCCGCCGCCCCGCGCACCTCGCCAGCATGCCTGTGCCCCCGCCCGGCTCACCTGGATGCCGTTCTCCTGCAGGTTCAGGTAGCGCGTGTTGACCGGGATGCTGGCCGGCACCTCGGCCAGCTCTCTCCGCGTGCAAATCACCCGGCTGGCCTGGTTGCTGCACGAGCAGGCTGCGGGGCAGGAGGTGGCCGGCGGGGAGCCCCCTCCGGTGGCCGACGTCGCGGCCACGCCGCCCCCACCGGTCCCCAGGGGCGGGGAGAAGAGCCAGAGGAAGAGCAGGGCCCCGTGGGGCCAGGACATCCTACCGGGCGTCAGCGTGGGGCGCGGGGAGCCGCGGGCGCGCGCCATCCTCAAAGTTCATGCTCCGCGCGGGCGCCGGGGGGCTGTGCGGAGAAAGAGGGGAGAGAAGCTCAGTGAGCAGCCAGGGACCCCGCGTAGCCCACCACTACCATTAGCCTGAACTACCCGCCTCCCCACCATGGAGGGAGGGAAGGGCACAAAAAAGACAGACACACAGCGCAGGCGGAGGGCGGCAGGGAAGGGGGGCCCAGCCGCTTACTCCTGGCACTATCTCATAGCGTCCTCTTCCCAGCCTGGAAGACTTGATTCCCTTTTTGCAGACGGGGAAACTGAGGCTGGGGGAGAGGAAGTGCTTGCTCACAGTCCCTCACCCAGTGAGTGGAGGAGCTGGGATTTGAACCCAGGCTGAAAACTTTTTTTTGCATGATTTCACACAGATAAATAATGAAGAGACAGACAAGACAATGGGGACAGAGAAAGGGTGAAGGACAAAGCCAGGGAATCTGGGTTAGGATCTGGCTCCCACCACAGCACCCACCCATGCCCTCTCACCCTCTGCATGAACCTCTGGGAGGTGTGTCCCAGCCTCCTATCTCCTCACCTCAGTCCCACACCCCTGTCACCTCAACAGTTGCCCCGTCTGGCAGCTTCTTCCTCAAGCTCCCCTTTTGAGTCTAACTCAGATCCCTCCAGCTGCTGTGAGGCCCCTTGGGTGACTGAGGAGCAGAGTCCAGGCCAGCACGAGTGCCCTGAGGGCAGAGGAGTCTGGGTTGGCTGAGAAGCGGGGAGCTACACCTCATTCCCAGCACTCCTTGGGGTGGGAGGTCACAGGGGGTGAGAAGACCCAGCTGGGAGGGCAGGACTGGGGGTGACAATGGGGAGGAGTGGCCTCCGAAGGCCTGGCTGGGAAGGCAATTGCAGGTGCTCAGAGCGTCTGGTGGGCCCCGTGCCAGCGGCTGCCGCAGGACCAGGACCATGCTGGGAGAGGGTGCTGGGGAAGGGAACAGGGCATGGGTTCCTGGAGGGGGTGGGCAGGGGGAGTTGGATGCTCTGAGGAGTCACTGCTGCCCCTTCCCAATCTGTCCCCCCACCCCATTTCCATAGGACAAGGGAGGAATGGGCTCATCCTAACAATAACAATGATAATAATAATAGTAGCAGCTCCTGCAGACCAAGTAAGCCCTTTCTATGCACCGCACACTTCATTTAAGCCTCACAATAACCAAAGGAGGAGGCTGTCTGGAGGCCCATTTTACAGAGGAGGACACTGAGGCCCTGGGAGGGAGAAATGGCTGGTCCAAGGACACACAGCTGGCTGGCTAAGTGGCTGAGGGAGACTCACGACTGGGTCTGTCTCCTCTGGCTCCACGCCTTCCCCTCCACGCTGTGTCTCGAGTACACACAAATGTACCCACGTCACAGGCTCTGCCCCAGCACACGCCAACCCCCAGAGTTTCCCACGAGTGGCAGGAGGGGAGCATCCACATGACACACACACACAACACACTCACACAGACACCTCTGAGCTGTGGACACAGGGCCACCCCCACATACCCACACGGATACACACACACATGCACACGGACACACACACCTTCACTCTCCTATGGTTTCCAAGATCATCTTCACCTAGGTAAAAATGCACGTGCCTGTGTCTGTGTGCAAGCTAGAACAGAGCTGTGGGGAGCCGGCTGGCTCTATGTTCCCCGGACTCATTTTCCACCTGCAGGGCTGGGGCTGCATGGGCCTGTGCCTGTGATGGGGGTGGGGGTCTGCGTTCCTCCGAATGTCTCCCCTGCTCCCATGTGTGACCAGGACCGCTATGTTCGGTCCTGGTCCCGAGTCCATCTTTCTTCCCACCTCTGCAGCAACCCAGCCCACACCCTCCGAGCAAGGGGCCAGCGCAGCTCAAACTGTCGGGATTTGAGACTGGGGGCCCGGGCGCCCGCGGATAGGAGGCCCCTCGGCACGTGGACGCCCACGGCACCCCCACCCAGGTCCTCCGCGCTGCGCTTTTGTCCCCGTCGCTCCCGCTGCCAGCCCCGCATCCCCCCCACCCCCCACGGCTTCCGCAGCGGCTCCCTCCCCTCCCCTCCTTCGCCCTCCGCCATCTCCCGTCCTTGTCTCTCCCTCCCCCCGCCCCAGTGAGAGACACTCACCCCGTGGCTCGGCTCCCGCTGGGCCTCTCCCTGCATCCCAGAGCCCCCCCTCCACATGCCTCCAGCAGGCGGGGGGCTCCGCCTCCCCAGTTCTCCGGGGCTTGCCGTCGAGGTCGTTGGGGGGGCGCAGGGGCTTCTTGGGTCTCCCCGCGCCCCCCCCTCCTTGACTGTCGCCCTTCCCACCCCTCGGGGAGGCCGTCCTCAGCGGCTGAAGCGGCGGTTGCCTCCTCCCCTCCCCGCTCGCTTCCTCCTGCCACCCCCACCCCACCTCTACCTTGGCGCTCCCCCCCGCCGCCTCCTGTCTCTCCACCCCGACCTCGACCCCCTTCTCTGCTCTCCCTGCCTCTCGTGGTCTTCCTCGTCAGCCTCTTCCGGACCTGAACCCCGCTTTCGGGCCCCCCTCACAGTCTCTCCTCCCCTGGGAACCCCTGGCCTCCTCTCTCCTCTTCCATCTCTCCCTCACTCTGGCTCCATCCCGGTCACCCTGTTGTCGGCCTGGGAGCCGGTCTCGGCCCGGTTCTCTGTCCGTGTATGTCCGTAGGTCTAGTCTCCCTCCTCTGAGCTCGGTCTGTCTCCCTCTCTTTCTCCGCGATTACAATTTCTAGTCACACGGCAGTGCAGAACCAAGCTGTGCCTCCGCTCCCTCCTTCCCCACCCCCTCCCTCCTTTCTCTCCGGAGCGGGGAGGGCGCCTCTCCTCCCTCCTCCAGGCCCCTCTTCCCTACTCCCTTTTCCCTGCTCGGGGAGCCTTCCCCTCCCCCGCTAATCAAAGGCTCCGTTATCTAATTAACCCATTGGTTCTGGGCAGCCGAGGAAGGTCGGGGGAAGTGGGGGAGGGAGGTTGACGGCTGGGCTGCCCAGGGAAGGGGGGGTTTGAGCTGTGCCAAGCCTGGGCTACGTGGAACAGACAACCTCATTCGGCTGCACAGCCACCTCCCTGCATCCCCCACCGCAGACCCATGGCTTACACAGGGTCCACTACAGGCCCCCCCATACCTCAGATACTCCCCAAAGGCCCCCACCCATGTCACACAGCCATTAACTTCAACACTACCAACCTGGACATACCAGCGAACATGGAACCATATCACAGTCACCCCAATCCTCCGCTGAAGGCCATTCATGCCCAGATGCCACAAAGAACCCCACTCCCAGATGCATCTCTCTCCCCTGGGCCTTAGCCACCTTCTCATATCTGCCTCTTGATACACTTCTGCAGAATGGGCAGGTGGCCTGGCTCCTTCATTCAATCCATCACCCACTTACCCATCCACCACCCACTTACCCACCCACCCACCCACCCATCTACCCGTCCATCCATCCATCCACGCACTTACCCACCCATCCACCCACCCATCCATTCATCCATCCATCTACCCACACACTCTCCCATCCATCCTCCCATCCATCCATCCATCCATCCATCCATCCACCCACCCATACAACAAATATTTACCGAGTCCCTACTATGTGCCAGGCACTGGTATCTAAGACTCCGAGAAAAAAAAAAAAAAAAGCCCAGGACACTCACAGACCACAAAAGACAAGTAGTGATAGTGGAGCATCCTGGTTAAGTGCGAGGGCGCCTGGGTTCAGATCCTGAATCCTTGCTGTGTAACCTGGGGCCAGTGACTTCATTTTTCTGAGCTGCAGTTCCCTCCACCGTGAAACAGGGATAATAAAAGTACCTGCCTCATAGGGCTGTTAGGAGGCTTACACAGCTAACTGCTCAAGGGATGAGTCTACCTTCAAAATAAATGCAGAATCCAACCACTTCTCACCGCCTCTGCTCCCCTCGCAGCCACCATCGTCTGTCTCCCGCCTGGAGGACTGCAGTAATCTCCTCTTCAGGCTCCCTGCTCTGCCCTCACCCCAACCAGTGTCCCCCACAAGCAGCCACGGGATCCTGTCAACATCCAAGTCACCTCATGCCCCTCTTCTGCTCAACACCCTCCTGTGGCTCCCGCCTCACTCAGAGTCAAAGCAAAGTCTTGGCTGTTGCAGTTTTACAAGACCCCATTCCTCAGCCCAGCCTGCTTCTCCCACCTCATGTCCTGTCACCTCCCTCTGATCACCAACCACGGGCCACAATGGCCTCTGCTGTTTCTATAGAGAGCTGTGCACACTCTGGCCTCTGGGCCTTTGCACTGGCTTTTCCCTCTGCCTGGAACGCTCTTCCCCAGTGGTCCACAGGGCTCCCTCCTTCTTTCCATTGGCTCTTGCTCAGGTGTCACTTTCTCAGTGGGGTCATCCTGGTCTCCCCATTCCCCTTCAACACCTTTCTCAGCTTTGTTTTTCTACAGAGCACTTATCACCCTCTGACCTTTAATTTGCCATACACTTAAGTGTAAGCTCCCCAACAGCAAGGGCTGTGCCTATTTTGTGCACTGTTCAGTGTCTAGCACTTACAACAGTGTCTGCCATGTGGTAGGCGCTCAATGAACATTGGCTGAAGGAAGGAATGAATAACTCTTCATTGCTGTTATTCTGCTCCTCCCCAGTTACATCGGCATTCCCTCCCACACTCCCACACAGTTAAACAGCCCCCCTTTACACACCCAGCCCAGGATACACTCCCCACCCTGGTCAGCTGTACATCCCAGGCCTGCCTGCCCCACTCTGGAGATCTTCTCCCATCCCAGGAGCCCTGCCTGGCAGAGGCAGCATGTCTGTCCATATGCCACCAATGCAACTGCCCTCAGCTTGACACACCCATGTCCCAGGCGTACCTCTACGCCACAGAACTACCTGGCCCAGCTAAGTTCCAAACAGCAGGTCCTCAGCACAGCTCCATGCACCCCTCACTAAATGTCCATGCTCTGGGGAGAGCTGTGCCTCTGCCCCACATCTCAGATACCACCTCTGTGAGCTACACTCCTGGATACAGCTGTGCACCAAGGGGACTCCTAGGACCGGCTGCCGCTAGATACAACCCGCCAATCCAGGTTACAGGAATGCTGGCTAGCCTCTTCTGAGCACTTACAAAAAGCCAGGTGCTGTGTAAGCATCTGATATGCACAACTCACTGGATGACAATCACAATAACGGTAACGTTCAACATACACACGACGCTGACTAGACTGTTGAGGGTGCTTTACTTGCTTTAACTCATTTAATTCTCCCATCAGCCCTCTGAGAGGGGACTGCTATTACTCCCGTTTTACAGATACAGAAGTGGAAGCACAGAGAGGCAAAGTCACTTGCCCAAGGCCAAACACACAACTCCTCCAGGTCAGCCTCACCAGAGACAAGGGGCCTTGCAACCCCTAAGCTTGCCATGACAGCAGCAACAATTCCCACAACAGGCCTCCTTAGGCCCAGAGAAAGACACAGCATTTTGCACAATGGCCTTTCTCCCCCAGAACCCTGCCCTGGCCCCCACGGCACAGGATGTAACCACATGTCTGACTCACCCCCAACCCAGCTCCACGCACCACTAGGGGAGGCTTTGTGACCTGTCTTCTTCCCTCGCTTGCACCAGAGCACCTCTAATAGTGATCAACCGAGCACATACTATGTTTCAGGTGCCAGGCTGAGCATTGCCCATGCCTTGAAGCTCTGTCTGCTCACCATGGCCTTCAGAGGAAGGGACTGTTCTTATGCCCATTTTATAGATGGAGAAGTCGATTCAGAGGGCTGGAGACACTTGCTGAGGGTCACAGGGTGTGTTAGCTGCAGAGCCAGAATTGGAACCCAAGGCCCAGTCCCTCAGCCAAGTCCCCACACTGCTGCTCTCACCCTGGCCCCCTGGGAGGGATCTCAACACCAGGGTACTCTTGCTCTCCACCCCTACTTGGTGAAAAGAAGAGAAACAGATCCAAGAGGCTCCCAAGAGAGAAGAGGTGCCAAAGGCAAACAGAGGCCAAGAGAGCAAGACAGTGAAACGGAGAGAGACAGAGGCCTGGAGACAAACAGGAACACATACCCACATGGGGGCAAAGGAGGGGGAGAGACCAAGACCGTGAGAGCCCAAGAGCGTGCTGAGATCCAGGGGAAGGCAGAGGCACAAAGAGTCCCAGGTACCCAAGGTGTGGGGTCGAGTCCCCCAGCTTCAGCATGCTTCCCAGCTCAGGCTCTGAGAGATCTCAGGCACTGCGCCCACCTGCCCGCCTGAGAGGATTCAGGCAGATGGCGCATCGGAAACTCGGGGGCCCAGGGGAGGCGGGGCGAGGAGAAAAGGGAAGTAGGGAACATTCCTGTCAGGCACACTCATTTTTCTGGGGGAAGTTCAGAAGGTGAGAGAAAGCATAGGAAATTGACTGCCATCACAGCAAGAGGGATGGAGGTTAGATCTAAAGAAGAACTTCCCGACTGCGACTGCGAGAGACTGGGGCGGAAGTGGAGCCTGGAGCCAGGAGGGTGGAGAGACATCAAAGCCAGGGAGAGTCGGGCACTTGGGCACTTCTTTCTCTGGAAGCCCTGTTACACAGAAAAGGCCTGGAGCTGCTAAGGCTTGGGGGAGGGTATGGGATGGATGAAACAACTTCACACGTGAGCCTCTGAGCCAGTCCACGTCCCAAACGCTTTTAAAATAGAAACAACCCCAGAGCCCCGAGAATTGACAGTCCCCAAATTTTGAAGTGGAAGAAAACGGGAAAAGAGGAGCCCAGGCCCCTAATAGCTGCTGATGAGGAAACGGGGCTAGGAGGCTCAGACCCCGCCTTACCCAGGCCACCAGCTTGGGGAGTGGACCCTGGGGGCCAAATGGAGACTTGCTTGGAGGACAGTTGTCCTCTCCCATCTTCCTCCCAGGTCCCCACAGAAGCATTAACTAGTCATTCTTTGGGTCTTTCATATGTTATCACTGAGTGGCTCCTCCCACACCCTCTGCCCCTCGCTCACTTACTCCCAGCCACATGGCACCCTGGTGAAGCTCCTCCCCACACGAGGCACTGCCCCTCCTTAGGGCCTCTGCCCCTTCTGTTCCCTCTGCCTGGAATGCTCTTCCCTGTATCTAGATAGCTCTGTCTCCATTCTAGTCTCTGTTCTAATGCCACTTCAGAGAGGTGTTCTGTGACCCCCTCGCCTTGTAGCTCTACCTCCATCTCTTAACCCATTGCTGTCGAGTCGATTTCCACTCATAGGGACCCGTGTGTTACAGAGTAGAACTTCCCCATAGGGTTTTCTAGGCTGTAATCTTTACAGAAGCATATCACCGGGTCTTTCTTCCATGGTGCTGCTGGGTAGGTTCGAACCGCCGACCTTTCAGTTAGCAGCTGAGAGCAAAACTTTTGCGCCACCCGGGGACTCTTACACTTCTTTATTTTTCTTCATAGCACCTGTCACGGCAGAAGTTAAACCCAAAACCCCCAAACCCATTGCCGTTGAGTTGATTCCAACTCGTAGTCACCCTACAGGATAGAGTAGAAGTGTTCTATAGGGTTTACAAGGCTGTAAATCTTTACGGAAGCAGACTGCCACATCTTTCTCCTGCAGAGCAGCTGGTGGGTTTGAACTGCCAACTTTTTGGTTGGTAGATGAGTGCTTAACCACTGTACCACCAGGGCTCCTCAGCCAATGTTACCTGCCTACAATGATTTGTTCACATGTTTACAGTCTGTCTCCCAACGGCAGGAGTTCGTGTCTGGTTTGTTCCTGTTGCATCCTCAGTGCCCAGGACAGGACCTGCCCCCCAGCAGAGTCTCAGTTAGTATTTGCCAAATGAATGAATGAATGAGTGAGCCAGTGTGCTCCTCTTGCTGCCGAGCCCACTACCAGCCATGGGTGCAGGGCGAATGAGACCCAGCAGCAAGTTTGTGGTGCAGGGGGAGACACACAGTGCTAGGGGAGAGGGTGAGCACAGAGTGGGTACATCTAGGAGATGCCTCCCTCACCGGGTGGCGGTCGGCTCAGGGGAGATGATTCTAAGCTTCAGTGAGTTAGAGGACAAGCTGGAGCTGTGCTGTTAAGAAGGAAGGGCATGCTGGGCAGGGGGAGGGGATGTGCAAAGGCCCCGGGGCAGGGGTGCAGGCCCAAGTCTGGGAGCCACGTGGAGTCCAGTTCAGTCAAGAAAATGGTGGTGATGGGGGTGGGCGGCAGCAGATTGCCCAGACATCCATCTGACCTCTGACCGCAGGCTGAGGGGCCAGGAGGCAGGGAGGGCTGGGACAGGGAGGGTCGTCAGCTCTGGGGGTGGACTAGCAGTGGAGATGCTGGAGGCAGGAGGAGCTGGGGTGAGGGTCCGGGGGAGAGGGTGAGGCTGGCTCTCGGGTCGGGGGCATGGAGAGGAGGGAAAGGGTGAACCCATTTGGCAAAATGTATCAAAGCGACAGAATTTGGTGGAGGGATATAGGAGTTGAGTGCGAGGGAGGGGCCAGGCCACAGTGACCCCTTCTTATGGATCCAGGGGTCAAATGCTTAAAGCCAGGTGCTCCAGAAAAGGGGAGAGGGCCGGGAAGGCATCAGACACAGGAAATGGAAAAGTCCCCCAACCCAGAACCCAAGCCCCCCATCTTTGCTCCTAAGAGGCGAGTGTTCCAGTCCTTCTGAGGGAGGGACTCACCCTAATCACACCCGCAGTGGAACAGGATGGCCTGCCTGCTTGGGTCCCAGCCCAGCTCCTTGGCTATGTGGCCTTGGGCAAATGCCTTGGCCTTTCTGGGCTTCTGCTGACTCTCTGTCAGATGGCGGCCGTGCTCACAGTCAGTATGGCGCAGGGCTGCGGCAAGGGGGCCCTGGACAGGGCCTGGCACACAGCAAGAGCCTAATACATGTGACCTGGGACTGGGATCCTGCCTGGTAGGTGGGATACGAAGGAAGCCCAGGCTCCAATTCCGCAGTGCTGGCAATCTTCTGCTGGGAACTGTATCTGGCTGCCCTCTATTTCCTCATCCGAGAAATGGGAATTAATACAAGACACCATATGACAAGTAGTACCTGGGTGGTGCAAACAGTTAACATGCTCGGTTGCTAATGGAAAGGTTGGCAGTTGGAATCCACCCAGAGGCGCCTCGGAAGAAAAGCCTGGGAAGCTACTTGCAAAAAAATCAGCCACTGAAAACCCTATGGAGTGGAGTTCTACTCTGACACAGAAGGGGTTGCCATGAGTTGGAGTCGACTCAACAACAGTTGTTTACCATGTGTCAAAGGGCAGCTGTGGTGGCTGGCCAGGGCACAGAGGGCTTGGGTTAGTAGCTGAGAGCAGAGAGTAGCTATTTCCCCCTCAGTATGGATGGATTTCAATACGTTAAGCCATCGCTGTCCAAGAGAACGCTCTTCAGTGATGGAATGTTCTAGATCTGTGCTGGCCAATAGGGCAGCCACCAACTACATGTGGCTACTGAGCACTTGCCATGTGGCAAGCATGACTGAGGAACTGAATTGTTAATTTAAATTAATTTAAATGGCCATACATGGCTAGGGGCTATGATGGCCACCCTCGTGGGTTTGGACAGCTCAATGTGTACCTCAGGTGTGGCTGCCCCAGTGCGTCTGGCTAAACCTGGAACCACTCTGCCTGCCTCCGGCTGGAGAGCTCTGCTCCTTCTACGTGAGCACCTGCCTACCTAACAGGTTATGGCAGGACGCCCAGGGGAGCCAGCAGATCGAAGCTGGCTGAAAAGAGAACTTTGGGGAGAGCGAGCTGCCTGAGACCACAGCTCTATTCCGCCTCTGTAGCAAGAGGGCTTCTCCGTGCCTGGCACCGGGCTGAGGGAGCTGGTGGACTACCTCATTTAATTCAACTGAGAAGCCCCTGGGGGAGGAACTATGGTAGCCTATTTTACAGAAAGGCATACTGAGGCTTGGTGAGGTTATTAACCTACCCATAGACACCCGGACCCAGTCCAGCTCCCAGGTAGAAACCTGTGTAACTCTGGGGGTAGGGTGGAGGGGGCATAAAACTTCTGAATCATCCTGGAGAGAATTAGGCCCTGGCCTGGTATTGGTGGTTTTTAAAACACTGTTCATTAGCAGAGGCCTCCACGGGGGTGTGTCAGGGCATGTTTTCAGGCAGGGTGTGGGCCTTATTCTGGCCTTGTCTCTCCTCTCCTTTCCTCCTTACTGTCGACCCAAAAGGTGCTGCTTCGATCTGCTGTCTGTCTCAGGGTTTTGCATAACTATTTCATAAAAACAAACAAACAAAAGGGTTCTACCAAAAATAATAAAAAGTTGCAGTGTGCACACAGATCACCTGGGGATTCATTAAAATGCAGATTCTGACTCAGGGGGAGGGGCTGAAAGGGATGTCTAGGAGTCTGAATTTCTGACAGACTCCCAGAGGACTTGGATGCTGGACCTGCTCTAAGGAACAAGACGCTAAAGGGTAGCTAAGCGCCCCTCACGCATCCATATTCCATTGCACATTTAATAGTGACCCCCCCAGGCTCTGTATAGAGGTGTGGTTCAAGCGTAGGCTTTGGAATCACCCAGAAGACCTAGGTTTGAACCTCAATCGTCACATTACTAGGTAGACTATTAACCTAATGGTTGGTGGTTTGAACCCATCCAGCAGTGCCACGGAAGAAAGGCCTGTCAATCTGTTTCCATAAAGATTACAGCCAAGAAAACCCTATGGAGCAGTTCTACTTTATAATACACAGGATTGCCCTGAGTTGGAATTGACTCGACGGCAGTAGGTTGTAACCTTGGAAAGGGGACCTCACCATGGGGGCCTCAGTTTACCCATCTGTAAAATGGGGATAATGGATGCCCTATCTCCTAGGGCTGTGGTGTGGATTCAACTGCCCAATAGCGGTGATGGGCTTTGCCCATCGCCTGGCATGTGAAAAGCTCCCCAGAAAGCTATCTTATGACTATGAACATCATGACCCTCCTCAATTTCTAAGAGGAGGAAGCAGAGGTGGAAAGAGCTTTGGTGTCAGGGAGATGTGGGTTTAAACCCTGACTTGGCCACTTTCTTGCTCTGGTCTCTCTCCGAGGCTCCGTCTTGGTGTCTGTGAAGTCAATAAACTTGACATGACAGGGATTCAGGGTAACGATGCTTAGGGCTGGGCACTTTATGTTAAAAGTTATCATTTATTCCCACTGGGTAAGAAGAACACATCTTTTCCCTATTCTGTGACTCAGTTTCCCTCTATGTGTAAACCCAGTGTTCCTGGCTGGATCAGAAATGCTCATTTGTCAGGGGGTACAGAGGCCTACAGGGTCCCTGGGTGGCACAATTGGTTTGCGCTTGGCTACTAATCTACAGGTTGGCAGTTGAAACTTGCCAATTGATGCTGTGAAAGAAAGGCCTGGGGGTCTGCTTCTGTTAAGATTACAGACAAGAAAACCCTATGGGGCAGTTCTACTCTATCCTATAGAGTTGCTATGAATCAGAATTGACTCGATGGCAACAGGTTTGGTTTTTGTTTTTTTGGGGGGGGGGCAAGAATCACCTGGGGGGGGTCTCTGTCCTTGCCCCCCATGACAAGACTCTGACACCTCCCCCCTTGGAGAGGAAAGTCCACTGTGAGATCAGCGTGGTGACCCCCTTCCCCTTTGAGGTTTTAAGTGTGTTAATAGGATTGAGAAGCAGAGGACACCGAGTTATAGGAACGCTACTGTCTTTTAGTCTAACCTTCTATGAGTCTATTGTATGAAAAATCTAGTTATCCTTATTATTGTTGCTGTTGTTGTATGCTGTCGATTAGATTCTGACTCATAGCAACCCTAAAGGACACAGTAGACTGCCCTATAGGCTTTTCTAAGCTGTAATCTTTATGGCAGCAGATCGCCAGGTCTTTTCCTCCCAAGGAGCAGCTGGTGGGTTCCAACTGCCAACCTTTCGGTTAGCAACTGAGCGATTAACCATTGTGCCACCTTTTAGTATTAACAGTCCCGATGTCCACGTGGAGGGCCCAAGGGACCAGCATGTGCTCCTCTCTGGGCCTCAGCTGCCCCCTCTGCACAGCAGTGGTCTCAGTGGTAGAGGCAATCCGCAGGGCGGTTGTTGCCTGGCGTTGAAGTCCCAGTGTGGCCCCTCTAGCTGTGTGACCTTGGGCAAGGGAGCACCCCTCCCTGGGCCTCAGTTTCCCCATTCATAAAACTACGGATGATGATCACAAGGCTCCCTCGAGGAGTAAAGGGAACGAGCCCACGTGAAATGCTTCGCACAGAGCCTGCCTGGCTCCTGGTAAGCTCTCAGTAAATGTTAGCTATTCGTTATTACCTGCAGCTCTGCGTTAGAGGGGTCTGGGAGGGAGTGTGCCTCTCCTCTTCGTTTCCCGCCTGGGGTTTGCCCCTCCAGGGGAGCTGTGCCTGGTGCTACTTTCTGACCTTTGTCACAGTGTTTGAACAAGAGCTCTGAAGCCTAAGCTCAAATCCCTGGGCAGAAACATGGGCCGAGACAGACAGGGAGTGGCTGGGATGCTGCCGGCCCCAGCCAGGCCGGGCTCCATCTCTCCTCCTGCCTGGGTCGTACACACTCATCCCAGTCACCACCAGGACCCCAGACACCACCAGACACTCTGCTCCCGCACTGTCACTCTCTGCAGCCTCTTGGGGACCTAGCTGTCCCCAGGGATGGATACTCCCAGTCTCCTCTGCCCCCAACTGCAGAACTCCCACCAGCCCATCTCCCAGGCCTTCGCCCTCGCCTGCCATGGCAACAGCCACTCTTGGGTTTCCAGGCAAGCAGGGGGCATCCTGCCGCTCCTCTTACTCTCCACCACCCCGCCTGGCAGACCCTCCCCATTCTCAGGGACCAGAAATAGGGTCTCTCCCTAATGGGAATGGAGGGTGCTGAAGAGAAGAGGTGGTTTCCTGCACCCTGACAGGGGTAACGTGCAGGCACTAATGTTGGACCTGTCACCTGCACCAGTGGGGGAGGGGAGCAAGTGAACCCTGCACCTGTTCCCGCTCCTGGAACAGGGCACCCCAGCCACCACCATCTCTAGCAGATAAGAACCACATCCTGTCCTCCAGGATGGCCACAACCCTCTAGCTACACAGGATCTAGGTGAGCCCAGCTGGTGCCTGTAGCCTGGAAAGGAGGAGCCACACCCACTCAGATGAACTTCAGAATGTGCAGCCTCTCCCCCCACACACATACACACAGGGAAACCTCCCTTCTGCCTATTGGCAACCACCCCACACACCGAGGACCAGTGCATGGGAGCTGTAGCCAGTTGAGGTGGCCAGGCTGCACCATGGTGACCTCACAAAAAGCTAACTCTGCAATGCTGCCTGGGGTGGGAGGTGTCACACACACACACACCTTGGCCTCAGAGTGCTCGTCTGTGCTCTGCACCCTTGTGGTCTTAAGGACTCCAGCTTCTAAAAAACCGCCTCTCCCAGAGAAGGGATCCTTCCTGCTCTTGGCAAGGGAGGGGGGTAGTTTAGGCCCAAGCAGGGCCGGGCCCCAGAGAGGCTCAGCACCTGGTGGAGGGAGACAACGGGGCAGAGAGAGTCGGCTGGCCAAGGGGCCCAGAATCAGAAAGAACCAAGAAGAGGAGTGTGGAGAGAGAGTGAGGGCAGAAAGAGAGCTCAGAGGAATGGAAGAGAGAAGAAAAGCTAGCAGAGGTTGAAGACTCAGCTGACTAAGGCCAGAGCAAGACAGGGAGTGCATAGGAGGGACAAGCCCTGGAGGCCAAGGAGCAGACAGCTTGAGGGGCCCAGCGCCATTATTACCCTGAGGAAGAAGTTTCCAGAAGAAGCTAGCAATCCGAGGTTTTATGTGAAATCGCTAATTTCTTTTTCAATGTTGTCAATAAAGTAAACATTCTGAAAGCATGGGGGGAGGGGACTAACACTCCAGGCGCACAGAACATCTGAGTTTGGACTCGGGAGAGATGGTAAGACACTGAGGGAGGCCGGGAGACTTCCTCGAGACTGCCAGAGAAAACCAGAGCGCTGAGGTGAGGAAGACCCAACAGGAGGGCTTGGTTGAGGCGCAGAGCAAGGTGTCGAGGCAGGGAGGGAAATCGAGGCACCATCTCAGCAGATGGGGTGCAAGCGCTAAGGCTCTATAAATGAGTGCGCAGGCGCACACCAATGAGACGGAACTAGGAGGCATGCGGGTGGGGGGAAGACTGGCGGGGGTGAAAGGTCAGACCCCCCCCCCCCGCCCCGCCCCGGGGAGAGCCGAGTGATTGAAGAATGAGATGATGAACCCAGAGAGCCACGGGTCAGAGCACGCAGGACAGGCGCTCCACGGGTGGGGAGGAGGAGAGCGGAGGCAGGGCCTGGGAGGGGTGAGGATTCAGCCCTTCCCTTCCCCTCTCACAGACCCTCGCCTGACGACCTGCCTCTCTCCAAGTGGCCTCTGATCGTGCGTGTTCAAGAGTGTGTACACGCGTGTGCGCCGGCCTGCGTGCGCTTGGAGACTGCTCTCATAGCGAGATGTGTCCGTGGTCCTGATGCCTGGGGTCTTAATTTTATTCTCCCCTTGGGTGCTGAGCCTGTCCCTGAGCTCCTCTGGCCCTGCTGGAGTATTCTGCTCACCGCCTCTGAGTGTGGCTAACAGTGCCCTGGGGACTGATGGCACTGCGGGTCCCCCGCACACACGTGCGTTCTAGCTGGGCGCTGGTGCCACACTGGCGCGCATCTTTGTGGCTGTTTTAGGCAGCACATGGGGCTGGGTCTCAGTGGCTTTGAGGCCACCACCGCGTCCCCCATTGTGTGTCTCTCTGGCCGAGGCCCTCCGTGAGCGAGTCCACTCGGCGACCTGTGCAGGCCTCTCTGACCAGCGACAGTGTCTTCCCATGTGTGCCGCTTCGGTGTCTCGCACTCTCTCCTCCGGTGGGTCTCGCTGTGTTTGTCTCTGTGTCTGCAACACTCCCTCTCTCTCCTGGCCTCTGGCTGACTTCGATATTGCAGCCACGTCTCTAACTGGGTTTCTCTGAGACACATCTGGGGCTCTGTCTGTCTATGAATGACAGCGTGTGCGTGCGTGCATGTGCGTGTGTGAGAGAAGGGGCACATCTCTACCTACACATGCCTCTGGGTCTTTCTCACACTCTAAACCCCACTCCCCACCCCATTACTTCTCAGGAGCCCCTTTCTCTTCTCTCTGCTCAGAACCCCCAGCCTCTTCTTTCTCCCCAGAACCATCTCTTTCTGGGACCCCCTTCTCTGACATCCCTATCCCTGTTTCCTCATCCCACTGTACCCCCAACCCCAGAACCCCCCCTCCTAGACCCTCCTCATGGGAAACTCTCCTCAAATCCTCAGATCCTTCGAAGTCCCCATCTAGTCCCAGGGAGCCCAAGGCCCAGGCTCTGTCCTGAGTCCTTCCCACTTTTTTGTACCCCTTCTTCCAGGGGCTCCTCCTCCTCTGGGGCCAGGGACCCAACCAGTCTCTCCCCAGGGCTCCGAGTCCTCTGGGGCTGAGTTGGGGTCCCTCTCACAAGTTTGAAACTGTGCCTCCTGTCACCCCCTGCACCTCTGGAGGAGAATGTTTCTGGATCTTTCTGGTGGGCACCCTGCGCGGCCCCACTCTCCCTGCGTCTGTGGCTCCCTGGGTCTCTGCCACTCTTGCTGGCTCGCTCCCTCTCTCTGTGTGGGAACGGTGTGTGCTACTCTGTCTCCCTGACTCTCCCTTTCTTGCAGAAATTAAATGAGTAACTCTGTGTATGTCTGCCTCAGCGGCGATGTGCCCTAATTTTGTGTGTGTGTGTGTGTGTGTGTGTGTGTGTGTTTGCGAGTCTGGGTCCCCCTCTCCCCCTCCGCCTGTGCCTCCCTCTGGCTCCTACCCATTCCCTCCTTGTCTGTGTGTCTCTCTCACACCTCTCCGTGCTTCAGTCTCTGCCCCTCCTTTCTGTGTGTGTTTTTGGAGAATCAGGTGGCCAGGATTAAAGGAGACCCAGGGAAGAGAGGGAGAAGGTGAGAAGGGAAAGAGGAAGCTGCCAAACGCAGGTTAGAAGGATTCAGGAGACCGAACAGAAGATGCTACAAGAAGAGGGAGGCGGCTGGTTCTGGCCCCCATGGGGGGGGGGTGGATTTTAGTGGGGACAGGATGCTGCCGGCTGCCTGGACCAGGAGGGGAGCCGGCTCCGGCTGCTCCCAGCTGCTGCTGGAGCCAGAGTTCCTGTCTGGCGGCTGCGCGGCCGGGACTGGGGATGTGAGGCGCATAGCAATGGGCGCTGCGGAGGCTCCACTGCAGCTCCCAGCTGGGGCGGGGGGCAGGGAGGGGCTGAGGGGCAGCCCTGAGGCTCCCACCCCCTCCTAGCTGGGCTCTCCGCAGGGGAATTCCCCACCCCAGGACAGTCAGTTCAGGAGAGGGGGCCGGAGACTGTAGGGCCCAGGGCTGGGAGAATTGGGCCGGGGAGGGGGGCTCTGGAGGAGTTCCGGAGCAGCAAGGTGAAGTGCCAGGGAAAGGCAGGAGATGGGGGTGGGGAGAAAGGTGTCAGGGTAGGAGTGGCAGGGGGAGGGGGGTGGGTCCCTGGGGACTCAGAGCCCTGAGAAGAGACTGGTCCTGCCCCTGGCCCCAGAGGAGGAGGAGCTCTTGAAAGAAGGGGCACAGAAAAACTGGGAGGGACTCAGGACAGAGCCTGGGCCTTAGGTTCCCTGGGACCAGAACGGGACTTCGAAGAATCTGAGGGTTTTTGGAGGAAAGGTTCTGGAGACGAGGGTCCTAGGATTGGGAGGGGTCCGGCATCGGGGGATACTGTGGGATGAGGAGACAGGGATGGGGGGTCTCTGAATAAAGAAAGGTCAGAGAGGGGGTCCCAGAAAGAGATGGGTCTGGGGAAAGAAAAGGGCAGAGGATGGGGGTTCTGAGCAGAGAGAAGAGAAAGGGGGTCCTGAGAAGGAATGGGGTGGGAAGTGGGGATACAGGAGAGTGGGGATAAAGTTGAGGTCTCATGGAGACAGGGTCAAGGGAGAGGGTATCTGGGGGAAAGGGTCAGAGATGGGGTGAGGGATCCTGAGGGGAAGATGAAGTGCAGACAGAAGTCTTAGCAGAGCCGGGTGTGAGGATGGGAATGCTCAGGAGACCACAGCAAAATCGGGGGGGCTCCCCAAGAGGAGGGGGTGAAGGAAAGTGGGAGAAGATGGGGTCCCAGAGAGACATGTGCAGAGGATAGAAGGCCCTGAGGGTAATGGGATCCAGGAAGGGGGTCTTGGGAACAGGGAGGGGCGGGGGGGCTCTGCTGTCCACCAGCAGGGGTTGGAAGACCCCAGATGGAGAGGGGCTGAAGATTGGGGAGGGGGCTGTCTCGCTCTTCAGTCACCCCCTCCGCCTTTCCCATTCTCACTTCCCAAACTCCCTGGTTCTCCCTGGTTGCCACAGCAACCGCTCCTGCCAGGCGCGGTCGCCAAGGAAACCCCGTGCCCGCCTCTCCCCCCTCCCCATCACTGGCGTGCCCCCCCCACCCCAGGCAGCAGCGGTGTGGAAGGTGGGAGGGGCAGTGTTGGGGGGGGGGGACACGGACTACCGCCCCAGAAAGGGGGACCAAGACCTACGCCCGGCGAGACCCTCACCCTGAACCTACATCCTCGGTCCCACAGCTGGGTACGCAGCGACCGCCCGACGAACGCCGCACCCCCAGTCCCTCCCCCCGGCAGGCAGCGACCCCCAACCCAGAACTCGCTGGGCCGGAGAACCCCCGCACCCGAAAACCTCCCCCACCCGCTAGTGCTCTCCGCCAGGCCTCGCCCACTGTACTCTGCCGCTCCCCCCCACCCGGAGGAGGCCTACAGACCACTGTCCCCCAATTAGAGAATGCCCCCCACCCGCCCCCAGCCATTCCGTCTCCAGCCCCTGCCCCTGCCCCCCCACCCCGCACCCGTCAGCGGCTACTCACAGCGAGGAAAGGGCTCCTTACGGAGGGGCAACATGCCCGGCCAGCGGGGGGGGACCCCCCCAATGAGGCACAGGGATTCGGGGTGCGAGGCCCGCTGCGGGGAGGCGCGGGGGGCGGGGCTGCGTCCGGCTTGAGGTCTCTAGCGCTTGCCCCCCTCCCCGGCTCCGGGATGGGGAGGGGGCTTCTGCAGCGGCTGTGGTGGGGTTGGGGGGGCCGCTCTGCCTCCTCGCCCGGCCAGGCGCCCTCGCCCGCCGGCCAGCCGCCCGCCTTCCTTCTTGCCTTCCTTTCTTTCCTTCTTTTTTCCCTTGCTTCCTTCCTTCCAGCCTTCCTTCCTTCCTTCCTTCCTTCCTCCTCGGCCCGCCGGCGCCGCTCTCCCCCCACCCCACCCCCCCCAGGCCCCGGCCCCGGCCCCGGCCCCCGCCTCGCCTCGGACGGTGCGGCAGCGGCCGAGAGCAGCCGAGAGCGGCGGAGACGGGAGCGGAATACAGATGACGGTGGGAGCGGGCGGAGGGAGGGGGAGGGGAGGCTGCCCGGGAAGGGGGGGGCGGAGGGAGGGAGGGAGGGCAGGGAGGAGGGGGAGGGAGGGGAGAAGGGAGGATGGGGAGGGCAGAGAAAGGAGGGGGAGGAAAAGGGGGAGGGACAACAGAGGGGGAGGGAGAGGGGAAGAGAGAAGAGAAGGAGACTGGGGCGGAAGGGTAAAAGGGGGAGAGGAGGGAGGGAGGGAAAGGGAAGAAGGGAGGGAAGGAGAAAAGGAGGAGAAAGGAAAGGAGAGAGAGAAGGGGATGCAGGAAAGAAAAGAAAGGGGAATGAAGGAAGATGGTGGGGGGAGGGAGAGAGAGGAAGAAGCGGGAGAGAGAAGGGAAGCAGTGGATGGGGCAATGGATTTGGGAGGGTGAGGGAGAAAGGGGAGCAGGGAATCTGTGCAAGGGAGCAAGAGGGGGTAGGCGGAGACCCGGAGAACGAGGAAGAGAGGGAGAGAAGGAGAGAGGGCCCCAGGCTGGAAAAGACCTGGGAGCAGGGAAGTGAGGGGATGGAGAGGGAGGGAGGGAGGGCAGAGAAGGGCGAGGCCCCGGGAAGAAACAAGAGGGAAGGCAACGCTTTGAGGGAAGTATGGGGAGGGGGGAGCCAGAGGGTGGAGGGAGAAGAATGGGGGTGATAGGTGCTGTTAGAGAGTGAGAGAGGCTGGGACAGGGAGGGGACAGGAAGGAGCGAAGCTGGGCAGAGGTGAGAGGAAGTAGCATGCAGGGAAGGACCGAGGGGGATGAGGGAGAAATGGAGAGACCACAGGGGAGGGGAGAGATGGAGTGGGGAAGGGGGTGTCTCTTGAACCCCCCTCTCTGTCCCCTTCATCCGCACCCCAGCGCCCAGAAAGCAGGCTCCTCAGACCCATTTTCCAGATGAGGCCACTGAGGCTCTCAGAGGAGGGGGCGAGTTCAAACCCAGATGCCTGTGCTCTGGGAGCCTGAGGGAGATGGAGCAGAGGTGGCCCTGGCTTGGAGCCCTGGTCTCCAGCCTGGCCAAGTAGGTTCTAACAAGAGAGGCTGCCCTGGGCGGTGGAGAGCTTGGTCCCCACAGCTCCTCCCCGTTCCTCTCACCTCCCCAGGTGTTGCAGCGGCATTTAGAGAGGTGAAGCTGCACCTTGGGTGCAGGAAGGGGGCAGGGAGGGTGTGGAGGAGGCCTCAGAGAGGTCATTGCGCCCCCCACCCCACTTGCTGGCCTGTCCACTCCCCCAAAGGCCCGGGTGCCAAAGTTGGGGGACATTGGGAATTCAAGTGCAGAGAAACCCAGAAGGGAGCTGGAAGGAGGCAGCCCCAGTCCAGGGCACTGACCTTCCTCTGAGGTGCTGAAATTAGGGCAGACATTTCACACCTGTCTTGTCCCCTCAAAACGTCTGGCTACTAACTTAGGGCGTGGAGGAGGGAGAAAAGACGAAGGGTCCTTCCCCTAGTCCCAGGATCCCACAGAGACCAGAGATGCTCGTCTTTTGCCCTTCTCCTTCCAGAGCCCCAGGAAGGGCCAGGGTGATTCCCTGGCCCCACGGGCAGAACCCAGAACTAGGCAGCAGGGGCCAGTCTGGGCGGGTAGGGGGGTGCTGGGAGGCTGGCAGGAAACTGGGCCAGACATCTGTGAGGAGCCAGGGCGGGAGCCAGGTCCCGAGTGCAGAGGCTGGGGGCGGTTAACACGGGGTGGAGAGATGGAGCCAAAGAAGGACAGGCGGCCCGAGAGCAGCTGGGATCGCGGACCGTGGTTTATGTACCCAGAAAATGGGAAACTGAGTTCATGACTGCACAAGGGAGCATGTGCGCCCCTCCCCCCAGTGCAGCACGTAGTGGCGCCGGACCAGCATGTTGCCCTGTTGCCCCTAATAATAAGGTGGCTGGCAGGTCCTGCCTGCTCACAAAGGGGCAGCCTGCGCTGAGCACTTAACCAGCATCTCGTTTATCTTTTACAACACCCTGTGAGTGACTCCTCGGGATAGGGGCACTGGTGGGCACCAGGCTAGAGCAGGGTCTTGGAGGCTCCTATTGGGCCCAGCATTAACCCTTTAGATACTAGGGGATCGGGGTTGGGGGGGGCATACTAAGGATTATTTGCCAACCGGTAGGTAGGGAGGAAATGGTTAAGCGCTCAACTACTAGCCGAAAGGTTGATGATTCAAGCCCACTCAGAGATGCCTTGAAAGAAAGGCTTGGCAATCTGCTTCCAAAAGGTCACACCCTGGAAAACCTTCTGGGACATTTTCTGCACACGTGGAGTCACCATGAGTTGGAATCGACTCCTTGGCAACTCAACAACAGGTAGGGCCCTCCAGGTCTCCCCTGTGTGAGTATCAGCCCTGCCTGTTGGGTATCACTCTCCCCATTTGACGTCCACCCTCAGCGTTTGCCCCATGCATGCTGCTGGGTGCCGGGCACTGTCTGAGGCCCTGGGAACAGCTGAAGAACAGGACCAGGCAGGCCCCTGCCCTCACGGAGCCCTTACCTTCCAGCCCACAGGGTAACTCAAGGGCCCGTTTCAGGAGCAGTCGGTGCTATGAAGAGGCCACTAATGAGGGGAGAGGCCGATGGGGAGCTGGGAGCATGGATTTGGGATGATCAGGGGAGGCCTCCTTGCGGAGGTGACTTTGAGCTGAGACCAGAATGATAATGAGGAGATGGTCTCACAGAATTCTCAAGGAACAGCCCCAACTCATGGCGACCCCACATGTGCATAGTAGAACTGTCCCATAGGGTTTTCCAGGCTGTGACCATTCGGAAGTAGATTGCCAGGCCTTTCTTCTGAGGCACCTCTGTGTGGGTCCTAATCACCAACCTTTTGGCTAGTAGTTGAGTGCCTAACCATTTCTTCCCTACCTACTGGTTGGCAAATAGCCCTTCCCCCCCAGGCAGAAGGACTAGCAAGCACAAAGGCCTGAGAGGGCAACAAGCTTGACATATTTGAGGGACGGAAGTAAGACCTGTGTAGTTAAATTATCAAGGTCCCTGGGTGGTGCAAATGATTTGTGATCAGCTACTAATCTAAAAGTTGGTGGTTCAAATCCAGTGACGCCACGGAATAAAGGCCTGGAGATCTGCTTTTGTAAGATTACAGCCAAGAAAAAACAATGGAGCAGTTCTACTCTGTAACTCCTGGGGTCGCCATGAGTTGGAATCAACTCAAGGGCAATAGGTTTGTTTTTTCAGGTTTTTAGCTAAATCATCACAAGAGACAGGGACAGTGGGAAAAGATGAGGATGGAGAAAATTGGTGCGGCCAGAACTCAAAACTCCTAACACAGCCCAAGGGTTAGCTCAAACACAAACCGGAACCTCCATGCTACTCTCTGTCCCTTAAACTTTGTCCTAAATCTTAACCCTAATCTCAAACTTGCATGTCAGTTCTGAGCAACCTGAACCCTGACTCCCATTTTTCATTCACTTCTTCATCTATTGAGCCCTCTGATGTGTAACATTCTGTTGTGATCCATAGGGTTTTTCATGGACTCAAACATACCAACGGTCGTGAAGATGGCGCAGGACTGGGAAACGTTTTGTTCTGTTACACGTGGGGTAGCCATGAGCTGGAGTCAATCAAGAGCAACCAACAACAACATAATGTGCTGGAAACTGTATTAGGTGAGTGGGGATACACTGAACCTGGGAACCATCAATAGCAGTGGAGGTTCAAAAGGTATTTTCACTGTGTCGAAAACCAAATGGAAATTACATATTTCCTTTGGGATGGGGTTTCAGAGGTTAACACACATCACATTTTCCTGCTTCAGGCTGTAATTTATATATGTATATTTTAATTCACTCAGTGTGTTAACTGTGCTTGTCTCGCCCTGATCAGAAGTTCTGGTTGGCAATTAGGGATATCTTTGATAAATAAAATATGAGGAAATGAATTAACTTTGACTTAGCATACTTTGGTTTGGTAGGAAAAGTCTTTCAATGTGAGATTCACAGGGGACAGTGGCTAACGGTATCACCACCAACCCAATGAAAAAAAGTGTATTTTTTTCAATACACTTACATTGGTCCCTAGGTGGCAGAAACGGTTTGTGCTCAACTGTTAAGCTAAAGGTTAGCAGTTCAAACCCATCCAGGGGTACCGCGGAAAGCAGGCCTGGTGATCTACTTCTGATGAGATTACAGCCAAGGAAACCCTATGAGGCAGTTCGACTCTGTAACACATGGGGTCGCCATGAGTTGGAATTGACTCGACAGCAACTTACAGCAACAACTACATATTGAGCAACTACCGAAAAGCAAACCAAACCAGTGGCTGTCAAGTTAATTCCGACTCATAGCGACCCTACAGGACATAGCAGAACTGCCCCATAGGGTTTCCAAGGAGCAGCTGGTGGATTTGAACTGCCAACCTTTTCGTTAGCAGCCAAGTGTTTTAATTTATTTTTTCCCGTACAAAAATTTATACATAATTGTTATGTGACTCTAATTGCTCTCCCCATACTGTGACAGCACACTCCTCCTTTCCACCTCTGATTCCCCGTGTCCATTCAACCAGCTCCTAACCCTCTCTGCCTTCCCATCTCACCTACAGACAGAAGCTGCCCGTTTAGTCTCTTGTATCTACTTGAGCTGAGAGGCACACTCCTCACGAGTATCACTTTATGTCCCACAGTCCAGTCCAATCCCTGTCTGAAGAGTTGGCCTCGGAAATTGTTTTAGTTCTGGGCTGATAGAGAATCCAGGGGCCGTGCTTTCTGGGGTTCCTCCAGTCTCAGTCAGACCATTAAGTCTGGTCTTCTTACTAGAATTTGAGTTTTGCACCCCACCTTTCTCCTGCTCCATCCAGGACTCTCAGTTTTGTTCCTTGTCAGGGCGATCATTGGTGGTAGCTGGCTACCATCTAGTTCTTCTGGTCTCAGGGTGATGAAGTCTCTGGTTTCTGTGGCCGTTTCTGTCTCTTGGGCAATACTTTCCTTGTGTCTTTGGTGTTCTTCATTCTCCTTTACTCCAGGTGGTTGGGACTAATTGATGCATCTTAGATGGCTGCTTGCAAGCTTTTAAGACCCCAGATGCCACTCACCAAAGTAGGATGCAGAACATTTTCTTAATAAGCTTTGTTATGCCAATTGACCTAGACGTCCCCTGAAAACATGGTCCCCAGACCCCTACCCCTGCTACTCTGTCCCTCAAAGTGTTTGATTGTATTCAGGAAACTTCTTAGCTTTGGTTTAGTCCAGTTGTGCTGACTTCCCCTGTAGTGTGTGCTGTCCTTCCCTTCACCTAAGATAATTCTTATCAGTTTATTATCTAGTTAGTAAATAACCCTCACTCTCCCTCCCTACCCTCGTAACCATCAAAGAATGTTTTCTTCTGTGTTTAAACCTTTTCTTGAGTTCTTGTAATAGTGGTCTTATACAATATTTGTCCTTCTGTGACTGACTAAATTCACTCAGCATAATGACCTCCAGATTCCTCCATGTTACGTTTCATGGCTTCATTGTTGTTCTTTATCGTTGCGTAGTATTCCGTTGTGTGGATATACCATAATTTGTTTATCCGTTTGTCCATTGATGGGCACCTAGGTTGTTTCCATCTTTTTGCTATTGTGAACAGTGCTGCAGTGAACATGGGTGTGCATATATCTATTTGTGTGACGGCTCTTATTTCTCTAGGATATATTCCAAGGAGCAGGATAGCTGGATCGTATGGTACTTCTACTTCTAGCTTTTTAAGGAAGCACCAAATCCATTTCCAAAGTGGTTGTACCATTTTACATTCCCACCAACAGTGTATAAGTGTTCCAGTCTCTCCACAACCTCTCCAGCATTTATTATTTTGTGTTTTTTGGATTACTCCTAGCCTTGTTGGGGTGAGATGATATCTCATTGTAGTTTTGATCTGCATTTCTCTAATGGCTAATGATCATGAATTTTTTTTTTATGTATCTGTTAGCTGCCTGAATATCTTCTTCGACGAAGTTCCTGTTCATATCCTTTGCCCATTTTTTAATTGGGTTATATGTCTTTCTGTTGAGGTTTTGCAGTATCTTATAGATTTTAGAGATTAGACGTTGATCAGATTTGTCCTAGCCAAAAATTTTTTCCCAGTTTGTAGGTTGTCTTTTTACTCTTTTGGTGAAGTCTTTTGATGAGCATAAGTGTTTGATTTTTAGGAGCTCCCATTTATTTAGTCTCTCTTCTGGGTGCTTGTGCGTTGTTACTTAGGGTTTGTATTGTGTTTATGCCATGTACTAGGGATTCTAGCATTGTCCCTATTTTTTCTTCCATGATATTTATTGTTTTCAATTTTATATTTAAGTCTTTGATCCATTTTGAGTTAGTTTTTGTGCATGGTAGGAAGTATGGGTCTTGTTTCAGTTTTTTCCAGATAGATATCCAGTTATGCCAGCACCGTTTGTTAAAGAGACTGTCTTTTCCTCAATTAACGGACTTTGGGCCTTTGTCAAATATCAGCTGTTCATGGGTGGATGAATTAATGTCTGGATTCTCAATTCTGCTCCATTGGTCTAGGTATCTGTTGTACCAGTACCAGGCAGTTTTGACTACCGTGGCGGTGTAACAGGTTCTAAAATCCGGTAGTGTGAGGCCTCCAACTTTGATCTTCTTGAGTAATGCTTCACTTATTTGGGGCCTCTTCCCTTTCCATATGAAGTTGGTGATTTGTTTCTCCATCTCATTAAAAAATGCCAGTGGGATTTGGATCAGGATTGCATTGTATCTGTAAATTTCTTTGGGTAAAATTGACATTTTCACAATGTTGAGTCTACCTATCCATGAACAAGGTATGTTTTTCCACTTGTGCAGGTCTCTTGGTTTTTTGCAGTTGTGTCTTGTGGTTTTCATTGTATAGATCTTTTACATCTCTGGTTAGATTTATTCCTAAGTATTTTATCTTCTTGGAGACTACTGTAAATGGTATTGAATTGGTGATTTCCTCTTCGAGGTTCTCTTTGTTGGTGTGAAGGAATCCAACTGATGTTTTATGTTTATCTGGAATCCTGAAACTTTGCTGAAATCTTCTACTAGTTCCAGTAGTTTTCTTGTGGATTCTTTGGGGATTTCTGTGTATAAGATCGTATCATCTGCAAATAGAGATACTTTGACTTCTTCCCTACCAATTTGGATGCCCTTTATTTCTTTTACTAGCCTAATTGCTCTGGCTAGCACCTCCAGCACAATGTTGAGTTAGAGTGGTTATAAAGGGCATCCTTGTCTGGTTCCTGTTCTCAAGGAGAATGCTTTCAAAGTCTCTCCATTTAGGATGATGTTGGCTGTTGGCTTTGCATAAATGCCCTTAATTATATTGAGGAATTTCCCTTCTATTCCTATTTTGTTGAGAGTTTTTATCATGAATGGGTGTGGGACTTTGTCAAATGCCTTTTCTGCATCGATTGATAAGATCATGTGGTTCTTGTCTTTTATTTATGTGATGGATTACATTGATTGTTTTTGTAATGTTGAACCATCTCTGCATACCTGGTATAAATACGACTTGATCACGGTGAATTATTTTTTTGATATGTTGCTGAATTCTATTGGCTAGAATTTTGTTGAGGATTTTTGCGTCAATGTTCGTGAGGGATATTGGTCTGTAATTTTCTTTTTTTTGTGGTATCTTTACCTGGTTTTGGTATCAGGATTATGTTGGCTTCATAGAATGAGTTTGGAAGTATTCCATCCTTTCCTATGCTCTGAAATACCTTTAGTAGTAGTGGTATTAACTACTCTCTAAAAGTTTGATAGAATTCTCCAGTGAAGCCATCAGGGCCTGGGCTTTTTTTTTGTTGGGAGTTTTTAAATTACGTTTTCAATCTCTTCTTTTGTTATGGGTTTATTTAGTTATTCTACCTCTGTTTGTGTTAGTTTAGGTAGGTAGTGAGTTTCTAGAAATTTGTCCATTTCCTCTAGGTTTTCAAATTTGTTAAAGTACAATTTTTCATAGTATTCTGTTATGATTCTTTCAATTTCAGTTGGGTCTGTTGTGATATTACCCATCTCACTTCTTATACGGGTTATCTGCTTCCTCTTCTATTTTTCTTTTGTCAGTTTGGCCAATGGTTTATCAATTTTCAAAGAACCAGCTTTTGGTCTTGTTAACTCTTTCAATTGTTTTTCTATTGCCTGTTTCATTTAATTCTGCTCTAATTCTTATTATTTCCTTTCTTCTGGTGCCTGAGGGCTTCTTTTGCTGTTCTCTTTCTACTTGTTCCTGTTGTAGGGTTAATGTTTTGATGATGGCCCTTTCTTCTTTTTGGATGTGTGCATTTATTGCTATAAACTGACCTCAGAGCACTGCCTTTGCTGTGTCCCAAAGGTTCTGGTAGGATGTGTTTTCATTCTCATTTGATTCAATGAATTTCTTCATTCCATCCTTAATTTCATCTATAACCCAGTAGTTTTTAAGCAAGGTGTTATTTAGTTTCTCTGTGTTTGATTTTTTTTTTCCTTGCCTTTTCTGTTGTTGATTTCTATTTTAATGGCTTTATGGTCAGAAAAGATGCTTTGTAATACCTCGATGATTTGGATTTTGTTAAGGCTTGCTTTATGGCCTAATATGTGGTCTATTTTGGAGAATGTTCCAAGTGCATTGAAAAAGAAAGTATACTTGGCTGCTGTTGGGTGGAGTGTTCAGTATATGTCTATGAGATCAGGTTGGTTGTTTGTAGCATTTAGATCTTCTGTGTCTTTATTGAGCTTCTTTCTGGATGTTCTGTCCTTCACCGAAAGTGGTGTGTTGAAGTCTCCTGCTACTATTATGGAGCTGTCTATCTCTCTTTTCAGTGCTGTTAGAGTTTGTTTTATGTATTTTGGAGCCCTGTCATTGGGTGCGTAAATATTTATTGTAGTTATGTCCTCCCGGTGTATTCACCCTTTAATCATCATATAGTGTCCTTATTTATCCTTTGTGGTGGATTTTACTTTAAAGTCTATTTTGTAAGACTAATATTGCCACTCCTGCTCTTTTTTGAGTTTGTTTGTTTGATATATTTTTTCTGTCCTTTGAGTTTAATTTGTTTGTGTCTTTAAGTCTAAGCTGTGCCTCTTGTAGGCAGCATATAGACAGATTGTGCTTTTTTATCCAATCTGCCCCTCTCTGTCTCTTTATTGGTGCATTTAGTCCATTTACATTCAGCATAATTATTGATAGGTATGAGTTTAGTGCTGTAATTTTGATGTCTTTTTTTGTGTGTTGTTCACAATTTCTTTGTTCCACTTAATTGTCTGTGCTGAGTCGTTTTTCTTTATGTGTTTTCTTTTTATCTTTTTCACTGTTGTTGATTTTGTGTTTGCTGAGTCTTTATATTTTTCTAGTTTTTTATTTTGACTTCTAGGATTGTTAGTTTCCTTTGTGGTTACCTTAATACTTACCCCTATTTTTCTAAGTTTCTACCAGTCTTTTCTTTATATTGCCTTGACTTCCTCTCCATATGAAAAATCTGTGTCTACATTTTTTAAGTGCTTCCTTTTTGTTTTAATGTCATCTTTTACATATTGACATCTGTTTCCCTATTTTCAGTGTTTTACCTTTGATTTATATTTATGACTTCCCTATCTGGGTTAATGTCTGGTTGCTCTGTCTTGTGCTCTGGTCTTGGGTTGTTATCTGATGTTACTGATTTTCTAACCAGAGGACTCCCTTTAGTATTTCTTGTAATTTTGGTTTCGTTTTTGCAAATTCCCTAAACTTCTGTTTATCTGGAAATGCCCTAATTTCACCATCATATTTGAGAGATAGTTTTTCTGGATATATAATTCTTGGCTGGCAGTTTTTTTCCTTCAGGGCTTTATATATGTCATCCCATTGCCTTCTTGCCTGCATGGTTTCTGCTGAGTAGTCTGAGTTTATTCTTATTGACTCTCCTTTGTAGATGACTTTTCATTTATCCCTAGCTGCTCTTAAAATTCTCTCTTTATCTTTGGTTTTGGCAAGTTTGATTATAATATGTCTTGGTGACTTTCTTTTGGGATCTATCTTATGTGGGGTTCTATAAACATCTTGGATAGATATCTTGTCATCTTTCACAGTATCAGGGAAGTTTTCTGCCAAAAAATCTTCAACAATTCTCTCTGTATTTTCTTTTATCTTCCTTGTTTTGGTACTCCAATCACTCGTAGGTTATTCCTCTTGATAGAGTCCCATATAATTCTTAGGGTTTCTTTATTTTTAATATTTTTTAATTGTACTTGAGGTGAAGGCTTACAGAACAAATAGTTTCTCATGAAACAGAAGTACACATGTTATTTTATGACATAGGTTAACAACCCCACAACATATCAACCCTCTCACTTCTCAACCTCTTTTTTTTTTTTTTTTTGGTGAAAATAAACATAGCCAAAGATACACCATTTCAAAAATTTCTACATGCACAGCTCAGTGACATTGACTACGCTCTTCGAATTGTGCTGTTATTCTCACTTAAGATGAAGGCTTACAGAACAAAATAGTTTCTCATTTAACAGTTACTACAAATTTTGCCCTATGACAATGGTTAACAATCTCACAACACATCAACAATATCCTTACTCAACCTTGGGTTCCCTATCACCAGCTTCCTTGTCCCCTTCTGCTTTCTGGCCCTTGTCACTGGACTCCTGTACCTCGTTAGTCTCATTTGGTTTTACAGGGCTGTCCACTCCCAGGCTGAACAGTGAACCTCAGAGTTAACTTCACCACTGAGCTAAAAGGGTGTCCGGGGGCCATACTCTCGAGGTTTCTCCAGTCTACTTTAGGCCAGTAAATCTGGTCTTTTATTTGTGAGTTAGAATTCTGCTCTACATCCTTCTCCAGCTCTGTCCAGAACCCTCTGTTGTGATCCTGGTCAGAGCAGTCAGTGGTGGTAGCCAGGCACCATCTAGCTATACTGGACTCAGTCCAGTGGAGGCCTTGGTAGCTGTGGACAATTAGTCCTTCAGACTAATATTTTCCTTGTATCCTGTTCTCTTCATTCTCCCTTGATCCCGAAGGGATGAGACCAGTGGAGTATCTTAGATGGCTGCTCACAGGCTTTTAAGACCCCAGACACTACTCACCAAGGTAGAATGTACAGCATTGTCTTTATAAGCTGTGTCATGCCAATTGAGCTAGATGATCCCCGAGACCATGGTCCCCAGAGCCCTCCGCCCAGCAATTCAGTCCCTCAGGGAGTTTGGATGTGTCTATGGGGCTTCCATGACCTTTCCTTGTACAAGTTGTGCTAGTTTCTCCTGTATTGTGTACTGTCTCACCCTTCACCCAAGATACCACTTATCTATTGTCTGTTTAATATTTCCCCCCCACAGCCCTCCCATCCCTGGTAACCAACAAAGATTGTTACATTTTGTTTGTGAACTTTTTCATCGGTTTTCACAATACAGGTCTCATACAATATTTGTCCTTTTGTGATTGACTTATTTCACTGAGCATAATGTCCTCCAGTTTCATCCGTGTTATGAGATGGTTCACAGATTCATTGTTGTTCTTTTTCGTTGCATAGTACTCCATTGTTTGTATGTACCATAGTTTGTTTATCCATTCATCTGGTGATGGGCATCTAGGTTGTTTCCATCGTTTTGCTATTGTGAACAATGCTGCCATGAACATAGGTGTGCATATGTCTATTCGAGTGACGACTCTTATTTCTCTAGGATATATTCCTAGGAGTGGGATTGCTGGATTGAATGGTATGTCTATTTCTAGCTTTCTGAGGAAGCGCCATATCATTTTCCAAAATGGTTGTACCATTTGGCATTCCCACCAGCAATGCATAAGTGTTCCGATCTCCCTGCAGCCCCTCCAACATTTGTTATTTCCAGTGTTTTTGATTTGTGCCAGTAATGCCGGGGTGAGATGGTAACTCATTGTGGTTTTAATTTGCATTTCTCTAATGGCTAGTGATCGTGAGCATTTCCTCATGTGTCTGTTGGTCATTTGAATGTCTTCTTTGGTGAAGTGTCTGTTCATTTCCTTTGCCCATTTTTTAATAGGATTATTTGTCTTTTTGTTGTAGAGGTGTTGGATTTTCTTGTAGATTATGGAGATTATACCTTTGTTTGACTTGTACTGTCCAAAATTTTTTTCCCAGTCTGTAGGTTCTCTTTTTACTCTTTTGGTGAAGGTTTTTGAAGAGCATAGGTTTGATTTTTAGAAGATCCCCATTATCTAGCTAATCTGTTAGGTTTTGTGTGTTGATGGTTATGGTTTGTATCCTGTTAATGCCATGTATTAAGGCCTGAAGTGTTGGTCCTATTTTTTCTTCTATGAACTTTATAGTTTTAGGCTTTATAGTCAGGTCTTTGATCCATTTTGAAGTAGTTTTTGTATACGGTGTGAGGTATGGGTCCTGTTTCATTTTTTTGCAGATGGATATCCAGTTTTGCCAGCACCATTTGTTAAAAAGATTTTCTTTTCCCCATTTGATGGACTTCGGGCCATGGATTTACATCTGGGTTCTGAATTCTGTTCCATTGGTCAATGTATCTGTCATTGTACCAGTACCAGGCTGTTTTGACTACTGTAGCTGTATAATACGTTCTGAAGTCAGGTAGTGTGAGTCCTCCAACTTTATTCTTCTTCTTCAGTAGTGCTTTACTTATTCGGGGCTTCTTCCATTTCCATATAAAGTGAATGATTAGTTTTTCCATCTCTTTGAAGAATGTTATTGGTATTTAGATCGGGAGTGCATTGTATTTGTAAATTGCTTTGGGTAGAATTGTCATTTTCACAATGTTGAGTCTGCCTATCCATGAGCATGGTATGTTCTTCCATTTATGTAGATCCCTTTGGGTTTCTTGCAGTAGTGTTTTTTAGTTTTCTTTGTATAGGTCTTTTACATCCCTGGTCAGATTTATTCCTAAGTATTTTATCTTTTTAAGGGCTCTTGAAAATGGTATTGTTTTCCTGATTTCCTTTTCATCGTTCTCCTTATTGGTGTATAGGAATCCAACTGATTTTTGAATGTTTATCTTGTATCCTGCTACTCTGCTGAATCTTTCTATTAGTTCCAGTAGATTTCTCGTGGAGTCTTTAGGGTTTTCTGTGTATAGTATCATATCATCTGCAAACAGGGACAGTTTAACTTCTTCATTACCAGTTTGGATGCCCTTTATTTCTTTTTGTTGCCTTATTGCTCTAGCTAGAACTTCCAGCACAATGTTAAATAGGAGTGGTGATAAAGGGCATCCTTGTCTTGTTCCTGTTTTCAAGGGGAATGTTTTCAGCCTCTCTCCATTAAGAATGATGTTGGCCGTTGGTTTTGCATAGATGCCCTTTATTATGTTGAGAAATTTCCCTTCTATACCTATTTTATTGAGAGTTTTTATCAGGAATGGGTGTTGGACTTTGTCAAATGCCTTTTCTGCGTCAATTGAGATGATCATGTGATTCTTTTCTTTCCTTTTATTTATGTGGTGGATTACGTTGATTGATTTTCTAATGTGGAACCATCCTTGCATACCTGGTATGAATCCTACTCGGTTGTGGTGTATTATTTTTTTGATATGATGCTGAATTCTATTGGCTAAAATTTTGTTGAGAATTTTTGCATCTATATTCATGAGAGATATTGGTCGGTAATTTTCTTTTTTTGTGACATCTTTTCCTGGTTTTGGTATCAGCATGATGCTGGCTTCATAGAATGAATTTGGAAGTGTTGCTTCCTCTTCTATGCTCTGAAATAGCCTGAGTAGTACTGGTACAAGCTCTTCTGTAAATGTTTTGTAGAATTCTCCAGTGAAGCCATCTGGGCTAGGGCTTTTTTTGATTGGGAGTTTTTTTTATTACCTTTTCAATCTCTTCTCTTGTTATGGGTCTGTTCAGATTTTCAACATCACTTTGTTGTAGTTTGGGTAGGCTGTGTGTTTCTAGACATTTATCCATTTCCTCTAGGCTTTCAAATTTGTTAGGGTATAGTTTTTCATAATATTCTGTTATAATCCTTTATCTTTTGGTTGGGTCTGTTGTAATGTCCCCCCATTTCATTTCTTATTTGGGTTATTTGTGTCCTCTCCTGTTTTTCTTTTGTCATTCTGGCCAGTGGTTTGTCCATTTTGTTGATTCTTTCAAAGAACCAGCTTTTGGTTTTGTTGATTCTTTCTATTGTTTTACTGTTCTCTATTTCATTTATTTCTGCTCTGATCTTTACTATTTCCTTTCTTCTGGTGGTTGTGGGCTTTTTTTGCTGTTCTCTTTCTATTTGTTTGAGCTCTGTAGTTAATGTTTTGATTTTGTCCCTTTCTTCTTTTTTGATATGGGCATCTATTGCTATAAATTGTCCTCTGAGGACAGCCTTTGCTGTGTCCCAAAGGTTTTGGTATGATGTGTTTTCATTCTCATTTGATTCTAGGAATTTTTTGATTCCATCTCTGATTTCTTCTATTATTTCTTCTATTATTCAGTTTCCCTGTAGTTGGTTTTTTTCCCTTGCTCTTTCTGTTATTAATTTCTACCTTGATGGCATTGTGGTCAGAGAAGATACTTTGAATTATCTCAGTGTTTTGGATCTTGTTGAGGGTTGCTCTGTGGCCTAAGATGTGGTCTATTCTGGAGAACGTTCCATGTGCATTGGAAAAGAATGTATACTTTGCAGCAGTTGATGGAGTGTTCTCTATATGTCTATGAGGTCAAGTTGGCTGATTGTGCCCTTTAGGTCTTCTGTATCTTTGCTGAGTTTCTTCTTAGTTGTTCTGTCCTTTACTGAGAGTGGTGTGTTGAAGTCTCCTACTATTACTGTGGAACTGTCGATTTCTCTTTTCAGTGTTGTTAGAGTTTGTTTTATGTATTTTGGAGCCCTGTCATTGGGTGCGTAGATGTTTATTATGGTTATGTCTTCATGATGGATCATCCCCTTAATCATTATATAGTGTCCTTCTTTGTCTTTTATGGTAGATTTCATTTTAAAGTCTATTTTATCTGAGATTAGAATTGCCACTCCTGCTCTTTTTTGGTAGTTGTTAGCTTGATATAGTTTTTTCCAACCTTTGACTTTTAATAAATTCACATCTTTGTTTCTAAGGTGTGTCTCCTGTGGACAGCATATTGATGGATCCTATTTTCTTATCCATTCTGTCACTCTCCTGTCTTTATGGGTGCATTGAGTCCATTTACATTCAGTGTAATTATTGATAGATGTGGGCTTGTTGCTGTCATTTTGTAGTGCTTTTTTTGTGGTGCTGACGTTTTCTTTGTTCTTCTTACTCTCTTGTGCTGAGTTACTTTTGTTTGTGGATTTTTTTTTCATTTCTTTTGTTTTTGTAGGTGTTGTTTTTGCCGAGACTTTACGTTTTCCTCTTTTTTTATGAGTATGTTTGTTAACTTTCTTTGTGGTTATCATAAATTTTACCCTTATCTTTCTAAGTTTGAAGCAGTCTAGCATTACTTGGTATCTCCTTGCCTTCCTTTCCATTAGAAGATTCTATACCTATGCCGTTTATTCCCTCTTTTATCATTTTGATGTTGTTGTCATTTCCTGATCAACTGCTCTGATTCCCTGTTGTATTTCTTTTGGTTTTGGATAGTCCTCAAGAATTCATTTCCTAGATTGGTATCTGGCTGGTACGATCCTGCGTCCTAGGTTCTGCCTGTGAGCTGAAGCTGTTTGTCCTCAGATCGAAGAACTCGCTTTAATAATTCTTGTAAGTTTGGTTTGACTTTTAAATATTCCCTTAATTTCTGTTTATCTGGAAATGACCTAATTTCACCATCAAATTTGAACGAGAGTTTTGCAGGATATATTATTCTCAGCTGGCACTTCTTTTCTTTCAAGATTTTATATATGTCATCCCATTGCCTTCTTGCCTGCATGGTTTCTGCCGAATAATCTGAGCTTAGTCTTATTGTTTCTCTTCTGTATGTGACTTCTTGTTTTTCATGAGCTGCTCTCAGGATTCTTTGTTTGTCTTTGGTTTTGATGAGTGTGAATATGATATGTCTTGGTGATTTTCTTTTGGGGGTCTCTTCTATATGGGGTTGGTTGAGCTTCTTGGATGGCCAGCCTTTCATCTTTCATGATATTGGGGAAGTTTTCTGTCAGCAGTTCCTCAATGATCCTCTCTCTGTTTTCTGTTTTCTCCCTGTTCTAGAATTCCAATCACTTGCAGATTTTTGCTTTTGATTGTGTCCCACATAACTCTCAGGGTCTCTTCATTTTTCTTTGTTCTTTTTCCTGAGTTTTCCTGAAACAGCGTTGTATCCAAGTGTTTGTCTTCAATTCCACTGATCCTGTCTTCCACCGTTTCAAATCTGCTTCTCAGCCCTTCTATGACATCGTCCATTTCTGAAATCTTGTTGTTTGTCTTTTGGATTTCTAATTGTTGTCTTTGTATAATTTCTAGTTGTGAATTTATTTTGGCATTTTGTTCCTGCATTATTTTCCTGAATTCTTCCAATTTTTTGTCCATATTTTCCATGAATTTGTCTGTTTTTTCCTCATGTTTGTCAGCTTTTTGCCTCAGTTCTTGGAGAATTCTGAGTATTGGAGATTTGAATTCCCTATCCGGTAGTTCTAGTGCATTTTCTTCCAGAGGAGAGTCATCTGGTGTTTTATTTTGGATGCCTACTGGAACCATCCTGTCCTGTTTTTGTAAATGATTTGTTATTGTCTGCTGTCTTCAGGGCATTCAGTATTTTTCTTTTTAATGGTTGTAGATTTGTTTGTTTCGTCCCTTTTTTAAAAAAAAATTTGACTATGTCTGAGCAGGCAGACTGTGTGTTCTTTGTTGTTGGCTCGTCTCTGAGCACAATACTTTCCACTTCCTTCTTCAACTGGCAGGGTCAGTCACTCAGATATGGTCCGACAGGGCAGGTCTAGCTGAAGAGGAGTTACTGGGATGGGTTGTTTGTGGTACTTACTACAGCCACCAGAGTGGGTTGGTAATCAGTGCAGAGCAGGTTCCAGTAGGCCGTGCCTGTGCTGCTTGGTGGTGTGATGTCAAGCGCACGGTGCAGGTAGGCAGGATGCAGTGGGGAGATTGTTATGTGTGGAGCTAAGATGGATATGGGAGAGAGGAGAGAGGAACAGGAGCCAAAAACATACAAACAAACAAAACAGAATGCTAGGGGAGCTTGCCGTTGGAGTGGAGATATGAGAGACTATGAAATGGAGAAAAACAGAAAGGGGAGGAGGAAGAAAAGAAAAGAATGAATAAATAAGAATCAGAAAGGTTAAAGAACCGCAAAGTTCCCAGGGATCCCACTGGTGCAGCTATGAGGTTTGGGGAGGTCGTTCTCAGGTGTTGCAGTACAGCCTGGCTAGAAGGCGTAGAGGTATACAATGCCAGGTATTCAGGGAGCAGAAAGAGAAGGAAGATATAAAGAGATGAGAAACTAAGCAATGAAGAAAGACAAAAAGGGAAAAAGAGGAAAAAGAAAACAAAACAAATAAAAAAAAAAGAAAAAAACAAAAAAGGCCCCCAAAGAAACAGAAAAAAAAAAAAAAAAAAACCAGTGTAAAAAGAAATGCTCTCAGGGATCCCTCTGCACATCTGTGGAAGTTGAAGGGGAGTCTCCCTGCCACGCAGCTCAGCCTGGCCAGAAAGGGCTCCCAACTCAAGAAAAGGAAAAGAAAACAAACAAACAATTCAAAACAAACAAATGAACAAAAGCCCCAGGATCCCACCAGCACAGCAGCCCAAACCGGGAAGCAGCGCCATACTCGAACGGAGCCCCACAGCCCCTCAGGAAGAAGCAAAGATGGCACACGGAGCCAGGTACTTGAGCAAAGGAAGGGGGAGATGGTGAGAGGCAAGTAAGAAATCAAAAGAAGCAGAAAAAAAAAGCAACACTAGCAGCCAACAAATGGCACTCAGAGAGCCAGTTAGTGTGCGCTGGTGTTTCTGGACAAAAGACTGTGTCCGTGGGAAGCAGAGGGGGCCGAGTGTTGGTGAAGAAGGGTAGAGAGTGGGAAAGTGTATATCACAAATTACCAGAGCTCTGCAGCCCCTCAGGAAGAAGCAAAGATGGTGCACGGAGCGAGGTACTTGAGCGAAAGGTGAGAGGCATGGAAGAAATAAAAAGAAGCGGAAAAAAAGCAACACCAGCAGCCAACAAATGGCACTCAGAGAGCCACCCGTTCAGGTGTGTGGAATCCAAGCAGTCGCTGTTTCCTGGTCAAGAGACTGTGGCCGCGGGAAGCAGAGGAGGCTGAGTCGGGGTGAAGAAGGGTGGGAAAGCGTATGTCGCCAATTACCGGTTGTTTTGTCTCCCGCTGGAAGCTCCGTGAGGCTTCTTTCTCATATCCTGTTTGCTGGTCTCCGATAGGAGTCCAAGATGGTAGATCCGTGGTGCGTTAGCTGGTAGGGGACCTCTGCATGAATCTCTCCTCGCTCTCCACTGTCTGTCAGTTTTCTCACTCCATTTGGTGCTTGGCTGAGTTCTTTATCTCTTCACTTGCTATTTTAGGGTTTCAGGATTGTTGTATTCTCTGTTCGGCTTAGTTTTTCGGATCTTTGCTGTGGAGGGACGGCGTGGTGCTTCTGCCTAGAGAGCCATTTTGTGGGAACTAATCTCTTCATTTTTTAAAATCCTTTTATCTGATTTTCCCTCAAATAAGTTGGTGTCAAGTGCTTTATCTTCAATCTCACTAATTCTAACTTCCATTGCCTCAATTCTGCTCCTATGACTTTCTACTGAGTTGCCTAATTCTGAAGTTTTATTGTTAATTTTCTGGATTTCTGATTGCTGTCTATCTATGGATTCTTGCAGGCTGTTAAATTTGTCATTATGTTCTTCTCTAATCTTTTTAATTTCCTCTGTTGCGTGTTCTGCATTTTGCTTCATTTCCTTGCAAATTTCTTGAAGAGTTCTGTATATTAATGTTTTGTATTCTGCCTCTGGTTATTCCAAGAAATTTTCCTCCTCTGGAAAATTTCTAGATTATTTTGGGAGCTTGCAGAAGCCATCATGGATTGCCTCTTTATGTGATTTGATACTGACTGTTGTCTCTGAGCCATCAATAAGTTATTATATTTATGTTTGCTTACTGTGTCCTAGCTTCTTGTTTTGTTTTGATATGCCCAAATAGGCTGCCGTATGAGCTAGTTTGATTATTGGCACCTTTGAGGCGCTAACATCCTGTCACCAGGTGGTTAGATCTATTACTAAGTATGTGAGCTCAGGAGTCTGCCCACTCCTCCCATATGGATTCAGCTCAGGTGCCCAGATAGATAGCCACCAAGTGTGTGGTGTGGGCTCTCACTTACAGTCCTAGACAGGCATGGGTGATTGGTGTAGGCACAGGCACCTAGCTGCAGCAGGGGGACACACTCTGAGCAAGGCAGGAGGCTGACAGCCAACCCCAAGTGTCCAGGAGAAAGCTGTCTCCCTGTTCCCTAGAGCGCATAGGTGGGTGGGTTTTGCAGCTGGATTATGAGCAGCTAATGCTGTTGGCTGTAAGGACTGGGGGGCACCTCTTATTCTTGGGCCTATATCGCAGGTGGCTAGGTGGCATGAGTGGAGCCACCAGTCCCTCAGGCCCCTGATGTGGGTAGGTGAAGACCGTGCTTAATGGGTAGAGCAGTGTAAATGTCAAGAACCTGCCACTTCACAGCTGAAACAGCTGAAGTTAGAGTTCCGATATACACCCTGTTGTACTGTGGTGATGAGGGCCTATGCTGCTGAGATGGGCCCACACATGTCTGTGCAGGGGGAAAGGCACTCAAAGTTCGTGGATCCCTTATGCCTGTGCCTAGGCAAAGGAGCTGTGCCTACCCTGGATTCCTGGCTTAGGGGAGCTGGCAGTTTATTTTTTCCCCGTTTGTTAATTTGTTCACTCTACAAGGCAGAGAGAATGGCTCAGGGCATGTGACGGATCCTACTTCCGGTCCAGGGGACTCGGCAATTGCTGAAGCCAGTCCAGGACCCAGTGCAGAGCAGAGAGCGGGGAGGTAAATGGGAGAGAGCTTTTTCCCCAAGGGGGTTGTTTTTTATCTGTGTGGTAAGCCATACGGTACTTATCTTTCATGGAGGGCTGCTTCTCACTGGTTCTGCGTGGCTGAGTAGACTCTTAGTGGCTGGGTCTCTCCTGGAGCACGCTGCTTGCCTGCCTCACCACTCGCCCCTGAGCTGATCAGGCCTGAAGGGCTCAGGCTCTCGCCAGCTCAGGTCGGGCAACTCCTCGCTGCTTCCGAACCATCTCTCCCTCCCCCGCCACTGGATCTGGTTCCTCAACTCTGCCTTTGATGTTCAGGGTCCCCAGATTGCCATATATAATGAATCACTTGTTTTTTCGGGTCTTTGTTGTAAGATGGTCCACCGGAGGCTTCTGACTACTCCACCATCTTTGCCCCACCTCCAGCAGCCAAGCTTTTTAACCACTGTGCCACCAGGGCTCCAAGAAATTACCATGTGCAGGTAAGTAAACACAATTGTTCTAGATGGTGGTGAGTTTCAGGGAGGCCCTAGACCATAACCCTAATTCTGACTTTCACTTTGCCTCTATTCCAAACCCTGACCCTTGACTCTTAGGAGGGATGGGTAAGCACTAAAAAAGGAACATAAGTTGGATGCTCAATTTTCACAGCTAAATACCATCCCGTTTTTGGGGGGTCTTGTTTCCAAAACATATGCCTTTGTCCTCAGTCAGAGTGGGAGACTATATATTCCAAAGATGGCTGTAACGATATATCTCATTCCACGTGTTCATCTTACAGTGCAAATTTTACACATCTCCTTGTGCTTTCCTCTTGAAACTGGGAGGGTTTTTGTGACTTTTTTTGGCTGATGGAATGCTGCAGAGTGACTCTAGGTGACTTCCATGGCTAGGTCATAAAAAGCGATGCAACTTCTGCTTTATTTGCTGCAATACTTGCTCTTGAAGGCTTCTGTTCTTGTTAGTTGCTGTCGAGTTGTCTCTGTCTCATGGCAAACCCAGGCACAACAGAAGAAAACACTTCCCTGTCCTGTGCCATCTTCACCATTGTTGGTATGCTCAAGTCCATTGTTGTGGCCACTGGGTATTTTGAGTGCCTTCCAACCTAGGGGGCTCATCTTTCAGCATTATATAGAACACTCTTCTGTTGTGATCCATAGGGTTTTCACTGGCAAATTTTTGGAAAGAGATCACCAGGCCTTTCTTCCCATCTGTCTTAGTCTGGAAGCTCCGCTGAAACCTGTCCACCATGGATGAACATGCTGGTTTCTGAAATACAAGCTTCTAGCATTATAGCAACATGCAAACAGGTGGTAGTTGAAGCCTTTAGCTCTGTGTAAGCTGACTGACTGCCCAGAGGCTGCCATGTTGGGAGAAAGCTCAAACTAACACAAGTGGAGAGATCACATGGAGAGGCCTTGAGACTAACAGGAAGAGAGAAAGATGCCTGGCCATCCCACAGCAGCCATAGCCTCATCTGTTCTAGCTCTAGTCATTGTCTCACTGCAACCACTTTAGAGACCCCAAGCCAGAACCACCCAGCTGAACCCTTCCCAAATTCTTGACTCACAGAAACCTTGAGAGATAATAAAACATTTTTGTTGTTTTAAGCCACTAAGTCTTGGGGTGATTTATTACGCAGCAATATATAACCGCAACAGTCAGCAACACAGAACACCAGCACTCTCTAGTCCTTTACCAGACACGATAACCTCAAACCATCTGCTCCCAGAAGTGACTGGAAGTTTGGGCAGAAATGAGCATGTGCACCACCTTGGTACTGGCTTCTAGATACTGTTGTTATTGTTAGGTACCGTTGAGTCAGTTCCAACTCATAGCAATCCCCTGTACAACATAAGGAAACACTGCCCGGTCCGGCGCAATCCTCATAACATTGTTATGCTTGAGCCCATTGTTGCAGCCACTGTGTAATTCCATCACGTTGAGGGTCTTCCTCCTTTTCACTGACCCTCTACTTTACCAAGCTTGATGCCCTTCTCCAGAGACTGATCCCTCCTGATGATGTGTCCAAAGTATGTGAGTCGAAGTGTTGCCATCCTGGCTTCTAAGGAGCATTCTGGGTGTACTTCTTCCAAGACAGATTTGTTCATTCTTCTGGAAGCCCACGGTATATTCAATATTCTTCACCAACACCATAATTCAAGGGCATCAATTCTTCCATCTTCCTTATTCATTGTCCAGCTTTCACATGCTTATGAGGCGATTGAAAACACCATGGCTTGGGACAGGCACGCCTTAGTCCTTAAAGTGACATCTTTGCTTTCTAATGCTTTAAAGAGGTCTTTTGCAGCCGATTACCCCAGTGCAATGCCTCGTTTAATTTCTTGATTGCTGCTTCCATGGGTGTTGATTATGGATCAAGTAAAATGAAACCCTTGACGACTTTAATCTTTTCTCTGTTTATCATGATGTTACTTATTGCTCCAGTTGTGAGGATTTTTGTTTTCTTTATGTAGAGTTGTAATCCATACTGAAGGCTGTAGTCTTTGATCTTCATCAGTTAAGTGCTTCAAGTCCTCTTCACTTTCAGCAAGGAGGGTTGTGTCATCTGCATAATGCAGGTTGTTAATGAGTCTTCCTCCACTCCTGATGCCACATGCTTCTTCGTGTAGTCCAGCTTCTTGGATTATGTGCTCAGCATACAGATTGAACAAGTACGGTGAAAAGGATACATCTCTGATGCACACCTTCCCTGACCTTAAACCACGCAGTATCCCCTTGTTCTGTTTGAACGACTGCCTCTTGATTGAGGTTCCTCATGAGCACAATTAAGTGTTCTGGAATTCCCATTCTTCACAATGTTATCCGTAATTTGTTATGATCTACACAGTCGAATTTCTTTGCATAGTCAATAAAACATAGGTAAACATCTTTCTGGTATTTTCTGCTTTCAGCCAGGATCCATCTGACATCAGCAATGATATCCCTAGTTCCACATCCTCTTCTGAATCCGATTTGAATTTCTGGCAGTTCCCTGTTGATGTACTGCTGCAATTGTTTTTGACTGATCTTCAGCCAAATTTTACTTGTGTGTAATATTAATGATATTGTTCGATAATTTCCGCATGCTATTGGATCACTTTTCTTTGGAATAGGCATAAATATGGAGCTCTTCCAGTTGGTTGGCCAGGTAGCTGTCTTCCAAATTTCTTGGCATAGATGGGTGAGCACTTCCAGTGCTGCATCCGTTTGTTGAAACATCTCAATTGGTATTCCGTCAATTCCTGGAGCATTGTTTTTCCCCAGTACCTTCAGTGCAGCTTAGACTTCTTCCTTCAGTATCATCGGTTCTTGATCATGTTACCTCCTGAAAATGACTGAATGTCAACCGATTCTTTTTGGAACAGTGACTGTGTATTCCTTCCATCTTTTGATGCTCCCTGCATTGTTCAATATTTTCTCGTGGAATCCTTCAAATTGCAACTCGAGGCTTGAATTTTTTCTTTCGTTCTTTCAGCTTGAGAAATGCTGAGCGTGTCCTTCCCTTTTGGTTTTCTATCTCCAGGTCTTTGCCCATTTCATTATAATACTTTGTTTTGTCTTCTTGAGCTGCCCTTTGAAATCTTCTGTTCATCTATTTTACGACATCATTTCTTCCATTTGCTTTAGCTACTCGAAATTCAAGAGCAAGTTTCAGAGTCTCTTCTGACATCCATTTGGTCTTTTCTTTCTCTCCTATCTTTTTAATGACCTTTTGCTTTCTTCATGTATGATGTCCTTGATGTCATCTCAGAACTCCCCTGGTCTTCGGTCTTTAGTGGTCAATGCGCCAAATCTGCTTTTGAGATGGTCTCTAAATTCAGGTGGGATATACTCAAGGTCGTACTTTGGTGCTTGTGGACTTGTTCTAATTTTCTTCAGCTTCAACTTGAACTTGCATATGAGCAACTGATGGTCTGTTCCACAGTCGTCCCCTGGCCTTGTTCTGGCTGATGATATTGAGCTTCTCCATTGTCTCTTTCCACAGGTGTCAATTTGATTCTTGTGTATTCCATCTGGTGAAGTCCATGTGTATAGTCATCGTTTATGTTGTTGAAATAAGGTATCTGCAATGAAGAAGTCCTTGGTCTTGCAAAATTCTATCATAGGATCTCTGGCATTGTTTCTATCACCAAGGCCATATTTTCCAACTATCAATCCTTATTCTTTGTTTCCAACTTTCGTTTTCCAATCACTAGTAACTATCAATGCATCCTGATTGCATGATCGCTCAATTTCAGACTGCATAAGTTGGTAAAAATCTTCCATTTCCTCATCTTTGGCCTTAGTGGTTGGTGGGTAAATTTGAATAATAGTCGTATTAACTAGTCGTCCTTGCAGGCGTGTAGATATTATCTTATCACTGACAGCACTGTACTTCAGGATAGATCTTGATATGTTCTAGGTATCATTTCCCACTAAAAAGGAACCAGGTTCTTTGGGAAAATGGCTACTTCCAAGTTTGGGGCAGGGCAAACACAAAGTAAGCCTGAGACATCTTTTGGGTCAAAAAGGTAGAGAAGTGCTCAAAGACTAATGGGACCATGTCAAAAGGACAAAGGAGCCAGCTTGGAGGGGCTTCCACTGGCAAAGTTAGAATAATTTGCTTATCAAAAGGAATAAAGACTATAATACATGGTATTCTAGCACACAGGGTGGTAGAATTAGATAATCACCTTTTTTGGAACCCCCAAGAAGACAATTCATTCCTGTAAGGATCATCAGGATATTCACATGTTGCCAAGGTATCACCCTAAAGATTACTCACTAATTGTAAGGGAAAAAATATATCTTCATAATAGAGAGATATAGTGGTCACCGTCTTAACGAAGTGATGAAATGTAGCATCATTAATATAGCGGGACAGCCTGACATATGTCTCTTGGTATGGTGCAATATGAAGAACACAGCATTAGTTATGAAATTTTCTTGCCAAGAATGTTTAAATTTTATCTAATTAAAGCTCCAGACCCATGGTTCCCAAACTGTGTGCCGAGGTACCCTGGGGGACTGCAGTGGTATAATGATAAGTGTTTAGCACCCAATTAACTGGGAAAAAGTTCTGATTTGTAGTGTTTTCTGATTGCCATCATGTAAATACTTCTACCACGGACAATTTCAAGCTACCCATGTGATGCCAGTGTTCTTCCTTCTTTGAGAGCTGGTACCAGCTGGCTCCAACACACAGCTGGTGACAGGTTACTTAAAATTTTCAAGTGAGACACAGAGGCACTCAATAGCTATTGGGCACCGTGTAACCTACTAGCTCAAGGTAGTTCACAGTTTCAGCATTTGATTGAGCTACAGATTTTTGGCTATCATATCTTTGTAAGGCTGGGTTTTTGGCAGTTCTGTGATAAAACGCAAGTGTTGGCTGAAAATCTTTGTGTAATAGGAAATGAGGGTGGTGGTGCCCAATCTGATTGCAAGATTTGAGAGGTTGTGCACAGTCCAACAGCTGCACATATCCCAGTAGCAAGTAATCAGTGTTATTTAAGAATGAAATAAAATATTTTTATTTTAATTCATGTCCATTATTTTTTCAGTTGGTTCTAAGTTGTTAGGACATAAATATTTTTAAATTGTATAGGCCTAAGTGCTTAATGTGGAGCCCTGGTGGCGAAGTGGTTAAGAGCTCGGCTGCTAACCAAAAAGTCAGCAGTTCAAATCCACTAGCCACTCCTTGGAAACCCTAAGGGGCAATTCTACTCTGTCCTATTGGGTCGGTATGAGTTGGAATCGACTCAACAGCAGCGGGTTTGGTTTTGTTTGGTTTAAGCACTTAATAAATGGAACGGTTAGGTGTTTCTTTTAGCCTAGGGACACTATGAAAGAATTACTGAGACATTAAAGGTGCTGTGAACTGAGAAGGTCTGGGAACTTCACTCCAGATTAATTTCCATCTTACAGGTTACAGGTGGAAGAACAAGTTAAAAGATACCTTGAAGAAACCAAGAGACAAATCCAGAATGTGGGGAATTCTACAAGACAATTGTCCTGGTCTCTTCAAAACAGTCAATATCATGGGGAAAAAATATTGGAGGGTGTATTAGTTTTCTAGGGCTGCCTTAACAAACTACCAAAAAGTTGATGGCCTAAAACAACAGGAATTTATTCTCTCACAGTTCTGGAGGCTAGAAGTCTGAAACCAAGGTGTCTGCAGGCTGTGCTCCCTATATAGGATCTAGGGGAGAGCACATTCCTAGCCTCTCCTAGCTGCTGGTAGTTGTCGGCTTCCTTGGCTTGTGACCACATCACTCCAGTCTCTGCCTCCATCTTCAAATCACCTTCACCTTTGTGTATCTCTTACAAGGACACTTGTCATTGGATGTAGAGCCTAACTGGATAATCCAGGATGATCTCCTCATCTCAAAATATTTAAATTAAGCATATCTGCGAAGATCCCTTTCCAAATAAGGTAGCGTTCACCAATTTTGAGGATTAGGAGATGGACACAAGTGTTTGGGAGCCCCCAGCCAACTCGCTACAGGAGAGTTGCTCTAGATTAAAAAAGAGTAATAGATATACCAACCAAATGTAATGCATGAACTTTGATTGGATTCTGGTTTGGAAAAAAAAAAAAGTAAAGCCCTGAACGTCAGTCTCTGGACAAATGGGAAAATTTGAATTTGGACTTGAGCTTGGAAACATTAGGGAATTCATGTTAATTTTCTTACATGTGATAGTGATACGATATTGTGGTTATTTAGGAGAATGTCCTTATTCTTAGAGATTCATGCTGAAGTATTTAGGGATGAAATGCATGTCTGCAACTGGTTTTCAAGTGACTCAGCATTTGATGTGTTAACAATTATTGAATCTAGGCGGAGGGTATATCAATGTTCATTAAAAGTTTTTTTCAGCCCAGCTCCCACCACTGACTGTTCTAACAGGGATCACAGTAGAGGGTCCCAGACAGAGCTGGAGAAAAATGTAGAACAAAATTCTAACTCACAAAAAAGACCAAACTTACTGGCCTGACAGAGACTGGAGAAACCCCGAGAGTATGGCCCCTGGACACCGTTTTAACTAAGTACTGAAGTCACTCCTGAAGTTCACGCTTGAGCCAAAGATTAGACAGGCGTATAAAACAAACAATAATACACATAGTTCATCCATGTATATGAAACTAAATGGGCACACCAGGGGCAAGGACAAGAAGGCAGAAGGGGACAAGAAAGCTGGACGAATGGAAATGGGGAACCTAAGGTCGAGAAAGGAAGAGTGTTGACACGCTGTGGGGCTGGCAACCAATATCACAAAACAATATGTGTATTAAATTGTTTAATGAGAAACTAATTTGCTCTGTAAACTTCCACCCGAAGCACAGTAAAAAAAAAAAAAAAAAAAAAGTTTTTTCAACTTTCTCTACATTTGACATTTTTTATAAAAGACTATGAAAACATATTCACAATACACATATATGGCAAAGAAATCAAATGAAAAATATATAAAGAACTTCTAAAAATCAACAACAAAAAAGACAACCCACTAAAAAATCGGCAAAAGATTTGAACAGACACTTTACAAAAACTATATGAGTAGTTGGTAAGTACATGAAAAGGCATTCAACATTATTAATTATCAGGAAAACACAAATTAAAACCACAATGAGACAGCACTTCATATCAACTAGAATGGCTAAAATTAAGAAGACAGTAACACCAAATGTTGGTGAGGATGTGGAGAAACTGGAATTCTCATCCATTGCTTGTGGGAATGTAAAATGGTCTGACCACTTTGGAAAAGGGGTTGGCAGTTTCTGATGAAGTTAAATAACATAGCCTACGCTATAACCAAGTAATTTTACTCCTAGGCATTTACTCAAGAGAAATGTGTCCACATAGTCCACACAAATACTTTGGTAAGAATTTTTAGAGCATCTTAATTACTAATAGCACAAAACTAGAAACAACCCCAGTGTTAATCAACAGGGAAATGGATAAACCAATTGTAGTATATACATACAGTGGAATATTAGTTAGCAGTAACAATACTAGTCATTCAACAACATGGATGAACCTTAGATATTCTACTGAGCAAGAAAAAGCCAGACACAAAAGAGTATACACTGTATGATTCTATTTATATAAAATTCAATAAAAGGCAAAAGTAATCTTTGGTAATAGAAATCAGACTAATTGTTGCCTATGTGGGTGGGGATTAATTGGAAGAGGGCACCTGGGAACTTTCTGGATAGATGGACATGTTCTGTTTTATCTTGATTGGGGTATGGTTACATATGTGTATAGATTTGTGAAAACTCACTGAATTGTAACCTTAGTATTTGTGCATTTCACTGTATTTAAATTATTCCTAAAAATAATTTATTGACCACTACTTTATGTGATTCACAAAAATAAATTCTAGATCTAAATCAATACAGCTTTTAAATGAGAGCATAGTGGAATATCTTCATGAGCTTGGGGTAGGAAAGCTTTCTTAAACAAGACCCAAAAAAAGTTAATCATAAAGGAAAAAGTGGTAAATTTAGACAACATTAAAATTAAGAACTTTAGTTTATCAAAAGACACCATTAAGAAAGCGAAAAGGCAAGCCATAGATAGGGATAGATTCTTATCCTGAATATGTAAAGAATTCCTTCCAATTGTTAAGAAAAAGTCAGACAAACCAATAGAAAAGTGGGCAAACTCTCAGACACTGATGGTGGGAGCATAAATTGGTACAACCACTCTGGAAAACAGTTTGGCCATATCCTCTAAGGCTGAACATATGTATACCCTATGACTCCTAGTGGCCCCTGACTCATGGTGACCCCATGTACGGAACAAAATGGTGCCCGGTCCTGTGCCATCTCCATGATTGGTGGGGGAATCAAACTGTCATGATCCGTAGAGTTTTCATTGGTTGATTTTCGGAAGTGGATCTACAGGACTTTCTTCCTAGTCCATCTTAGCCTGGAAGTTTCTCTGTTCAGCATCCTAGCAACACACACACCTCCACTGACACACGGGTGATGGCTGTGCATGAGGTGCATTGGCTGGGAAGTGAATCTGGGTCTCCCACATGGAAGGCAAAAATTCTACCACTGAACAACAATGCCTCATCTAGGTATTCACCTACTAGAAATGTGCACATTTGTTCACCCAAAGACATATACAAGGACTTTCACAGCAGCACTGCTCACAATAGCCAAAGCCTGAAAACAGTCCAAATGTGCTTTAACAGTAGAATGGATGAGTGAATTGCGGTATAGTCACAAAATGGCCTTCCACATAGATAGCAATAAGAATGATGTACAATCACATGCAACAACATGGATGGATCTCACAAACATAATATTGAGCAAAAAAGCCAATCACAAAAGATGAGTCCATTGATATACAAAGTTGTATATATACATATACATATACATATATATACATACACACACATATTACCATACTTATAGCGACCTTATAGAACTGCTCCGTAGGGTTTCCAAGGCTGTCAGTCTCTATGGGAGCATACTGCCACATCTTTCTCCCATATCTTGGTGGGTCTGTACTGTCAACCTTTCGGTTGACACTATTTTTCTCTGTGTATAGTATACCATGGACTGCCAAAAGAAAAAACGAATCTGTCTTGGAAGAAGTACAGTCAGAATGCTCCCTAGAAGCAAGGATGGCAAGACCTTGTCTCACATACTTTGGACATATTATCAGGAGGGACCAATCCTTGGAGAAGGACATCATGCTTGGTAGAGGGTCAGAGAAAAAGAGGAAGACCGTCAGCAAGATGGACTGACACAGTGGCTGCACAATGGGCTCAAACATAACAACAATTGTGAGCATGGCGCAGGACCGGGCAGTGTTTCCTTCTGTTGAACATAGGGTTGCTTTGAGTTGGAACCAACTCAACAGCACCTTACAACAGCAACATAGTATATATATTTTTTTAAAGGTGCACTGTTTTTTAAAACTAATTCATGATCATATTAGTTACCTACTACTACTGCAATAAATTACCACAATCTTCGTGGCTTAAAACAATATAAATTTTATTCTCTCACAGTTCTGAAGGTCAGAAGTCCAAATCAATCTCACTGGGCTAAAACTAAGGTGTGATTCTTCAGGAGGTCTTAGGGGAGAATCAGTTCCCTAGTTGTTTCTGCTTCTAGAGGCAGCCTGCGTTCCTTGGCTCGTGGCCCCTCATCAGGCCAGCCTCTGCTTGCATCATCACGTTGCCTTCTCTTTCTGCTTCCATTGTCATATCATCTTCTCTAACTCTGACCCTTGTGATTACATCGAGCCCACCCAGATAACCGGGGATAATCGTCCCACCTTGAGAATCTTAACTTAATTACACCCACAATGTATGGTAAGATATTCATGAGTTCCAGGGATTAGGACATGGACATCTTTATTCCGTTTGCCACAAAAATGATGAAGAATAGGTAGAAAACAAAACAAACAAACAAAAAGAAAAGAAAAATAATTTTCCACACTCTCACAATCCAAACGCAATCACTCGTTAGCAGTTTAGTGCATTTCCATTTTGTCTTTAAAAGCACAGTTAGGTTCATATTTCATATAAAATGTTTGCATTGTGCTTTTGTTCACTCAATATTACCTCACAAGCATTTCCGCGTTAATACATATTCTTCAAAAATGTCACTTTAGATGGCTGCGTGATAGTTTATCGAGCGGATGCAGCATAGTTAATCATTCTCTTCTAGTTGGATACTCTGGTAATTTCATTTTTAATAAACTATTATAAATAGCATCGTGTGTATAAAGCTCTGTTCCCAGGCATCTAAGGGCATGATAATTTTTCCTGAGCTCGACACCGAACCACCAAATTGCTTTCCTAAAGGTAGGTAACAATTTACATTCTGACAGCCAACTATGGGCATGAGCATCCGTTTTGCTGCACTCTCACCAGCATTCAGTAGAACCTTAAAACATTCGTTGACCATTTGCTGGGCAGAAAAAAGAATCACTGAGTTGTTTTAACGCATGCCTGTAAGAATGGGGTGGCGGAGGTGTCTGACCTCTAACTTCACAAGGGGGAAGGAGAATCAAGATGAACAGCCAAAGGCTAAATCCTATGAGGCAGAGGTCAGATATATGGTGGTCAGACAATGGTCTCTCCAACCTTTTTATCAATTCTATCACCAGCTCTCCCTCCCACAGCACTCTCTACTTCTCTGCTGCATTCGATCACTCACTACAATGGCCATGCAGAACTCACAGACCATACTCACAGTTACGGGGTTTATTAGGGGAATAACAGGTTACAGTTTAGGATCAGGAAGGACTCAGGACAGTTCCTTGATCAGGACATCCTCTTTTCAGCTGTCCCTGCAGGCAAACCTCTCTAGCCCTCGGACCCTCAGCCCTTCAGCCAGCCTCTGCCCTGTTTGGGTAAGTGTTACAAAGCTCTTTAGCTCCGCCAATAAGTGCTTGAAGGCACCCCCACTCCACCAGGAAGCCTTGGCAGGAAGGCGCTCAGCTCTCTAGCTCCGTGGGTCGGCAAGCTTAGCTCTGTTAACAAGTGCCTGGAGTCACCCTACTCAGCCAACAAGCTTCCTGCCCAAAGGCGCTCAGCTTTCTTGTTCCATGGGCAGGAGGTCTACTGCACCATTTCCTGCTGGTCTCCTGGTTCTGCTGCCTCTGCTGCTGCCATTTCTCTGCTGCTGCTCCTTGCTGTCTCTTCACCGTCACTGGTGTTACAGTTCTCTCTGTTTCCTGGATCTAGGAGGTTCTTAGTGCAGGGATCCCAGGTCCAAAGGACGCACTTCGCTTCTGTGTCGTCTTCTTGGTACTGAGATCCCCCATCTGCCTCTGGGATGGCAAAACAGACCAATCCCCTTGTTAGAGTTCCATACACCTTATTTGCATAGTCCTAAGTCCTACCCCGCAGGGGTTCTGTGCGCCTTCCCCTTGGTGGGCCACAAGTACCTCATTTGCATAGCCCCAACCAATTATTTGGTGTGAGTTACAAGACCATGGCAAGGCCATATAAAAACAATCCATTGCACCACAGGCCACCCCCTGGCTTTTCTAGCCATGGTTCTTTCATACCTGGAGGATAACTTCCCCCTCCCAATCATTTTACCAGTCTAAAACAGTCATTAACAATTAATCATTCACTAGGGCAAAGAGTCCTCAGGGTGAGGTTACTCAAATACCAGCCACTCAGGTCTGCTGCAGGTATCCAGATGACCTGGTCAGGTTCTCCAAAAGTCATCTTGTCTCACCCTCTCTGGCCTCTGATACAATTTAACTGACAGAAGATTATTCCCTGGCTCTCAGCCTCACAAGGTATCAGCATATCAAAACCTTTAAGGGACTTTAGGTTCAGTCACTGTACTCCAGTCCAGCAGTGTCTCCCCGAGTCCACTCTTTCACAGTTACTGCTTCTACAATTACAGTTTTCACAATTACAATTAACCCTGTTAACAAGCAGCACTCACAACTGAATCATATAATCCTCTCAGCATCTTCCCCCACCCTCTCCTCCCCAGACCCATCAGGAAAAGAGGAATCTATTTAGTGGGGATCCTCCCATGTCCCCCTCATTTTGAGTGTATGCACACTCATGGAAGTGTGTAAGTCAGCCACTTCATGCCTTAACTCCTCCCGTTTTAGATAGCTAATGTTAAATTGCCCATTCCTGTCAAACCAGTACTCTGAGGAGACAAGCATGTTCTGAACTTCAGTCTCTGAAAGATCTGTACCAGCTGGAACTTTGAGCATCTGCATCCATAAGGAAAGACCAGTTCAGAGCAGGAATTGCAGCAGTCTATACCAGCTCACGGTGTCAAACATTTTTCTCTTCATTCAGTCGGGTTCTGGTCAGCTCATCCCTACCCATCCAAGCTAGGTCAGTGAGCCTTAGGCTCATGAGTCCACACAACTCCCTGCACTTCAGACCAGCTCCTGTAGGCTAGGTCAATGGGTACCAATGGAACATGTCCAAACTCAGCCTGTCTCTTTATTGCTGTGCTGCCCCCACTTCCACTTACTGAGTGTACCTAGGTGGTTACCACAAGTGAGCACACTGGGCTGTGTACTCACTGGCTGCCTTTAATTTCCAGTCTTGGAAGGGGATTCTTCTGATGGGCACTAAATTTTCCTGCCTCAGTGCACCCAAAGGCAAACTACTTGCTCAAAATTCAAAAAGCGGAACAGTCACTTTTTTTCCTGTAAGTCCTTCCTTCAAATGCAAATTTCCTGCTCTCCCAGCAGTTCTGAGTGGGTCCATATGTCTTTTCAAATGCACATTTCATGAGTGGGGCTCAGGTTTTCGACCTAAGCCCCTGGTGCTCTATACACATGGCTACTGCATTCAAACAAACAGCCTGTGTTTCTTTTGGGCAAATCCTAGTTCTACTTTTAGCATATCCAATCAAGTATTGGCTGAAGGTGGAGTTACATGCTCTCTGTAATCTATAATACCCAATACATTTTCATTTCCATCATACATTTTAGGTTTGCTGTACAACACTAGGTAGGAAAAACATTCAATATCCATAGTACATTCAGACAAACACATAACACTTTTTAAAACATTCCAGTTTCATCCTCTCTTCTTCATGCTTTGACTATCCTTCCATTCATATGCATATGGCCTTGGGCCTCTGGCTGGGTGGAATAGAAAGACCTTGGCCTCCTATCAATCATCTTGCTTAACTGGCCTGGCTTTTGCCCCAAGCCACTCCAGATGCAGCTTTTCTCCCCTCAGCTACAGCATAACATCTCTTACTTTCCTTTCAGCGATTACAGATAACCACCACCAAAGTAACCATCTAAGAATCGTAAGTTTCACGTCCCACACCCCTTCCTTGGTTCTTTCTCTTATAAAGTCCCATACTTCTGTGAGTATGGAGCCACTGCAACAAGTCCTTCTCCTGATGCCAAATGTAAAAATGGCGTGGCGGAAATGTCTGACCTCCGGTAACTTCACAAGGTGGAAGGAGAATCAAAATCAACAGCCCATGGCTGATTTCTATGAGGTGGAGGGCAGACATACCTCCTCTCTCCAACCTTTTTACCAATTCTGACTCCAGCCATCCCTCCCATGACACTCTCTACTTCTCTGCTGGGTTTGATAACTCATTGCAATGGCCATGCAGAACTCACAGACCATACTCACAGTTAAGGGGTTTATTAGGGAAGTAACAGGTTACAGTTCACAATCAGGAAGGACTCAGGATACAGTTCTTTGATCAGGACAGCTTCTTCTCAGCTGTTCCTGCAGGCAGGCCTCACTCTGGCCCTCATCTGTTTGGCCCGGCCTCTGCCCTGCTCAGGCAAGTGTTACAAAGCTCTTTAGCTCCACCAGTAAAGGCCTGGGGGCACCCCACTCTGCCAGGAAGCCTCGGCCCAAAGGCGCTCAGCTCTCCAACTCCATGGCTCAGCAGGCTAGCTCCATGGACAAGTGCTTGGAGGCATCCCACTCCACCAGCAAGCCTCCTGCCTGAAGGAGCTCAGCTTTCTCACTCTGTGGGCTGGGAAGCCAACTGTGCCATCTCCTGGCAGATTCCTGGTTCTGCTGCCTCTGCTGCTGCCATTTCTCTGCTGCTGTTTCTTGCCGCCTCTTTGCCGTATCCAGTGTTACGGCTTTCTCTGTCTCCTGGATCTAGGGGGTTCTCAGCACAGGGGTCCCGGGTCCAAAGGATGTGCTCTGCTCCCATCTCTACTTCTTGGTGGTGAAGTCTCCCCTGTCCACCTCTAGGATGGCTCATTTCAAGCCTAGTGGGATGGCAAAAATGACCAATTCTATTGTTAGGGTTCCATACACTTTATTTGCATGGTTCCACCCCCTCAAGAGTTGCATGCACCTTATTTACATTATTAGCAAGCTATCCAATCCCCTTGGTGGGCCACAAGCACCTCACATGCATAGTCCTACCCAATCATTTGGTGGGAGTTATAAGACCACAGCGAGAAAGTCCGTTTAAATGAAATCCATGAAATCACAATGCCCTTGGGCTTTATCAAAAAGAACAAAATGGAACAGTTATCTGGGAATTACTTTGGTTTTCGCTGCAAAGTTTTGTCAGTGACCCAGGTGTGCAACTCACAGGAGCTTATATTAAGGAAATAATCAGAGAGGTAGACAAAAATATACACACAAAGATGTATATCATAGCATCATTTATAAAAGCCAAGTTTGAAAACAACTTAAAAATTCACAGGTTATATGTGATCTTGGGGATTTCATTTTACCTGTATCCTATTATCTTCATTTCCAATCATTCCTGCCCTATCCACTTATTAATTAGTCAATTCATTCATTTATCTGATGTATAGACTAAGCTCTGTGCTGGTAACTGGGGATATAATGATGAACAAAACAGTAGTAAACAAAAAGCTGCCCTCTTGGAGCTTATGATCCAATCTAGTAGAATGACCTACTTCAATGAAGGATTTATTTACCTCAGTTCTCATTTTTAAAATAGGGGAGTTAGAATATATACCCTCTGTGTCCTTCCAAATTTAACTTCTAAGCCTCTAGTTAATCTACTTACTTATTACCCCCCTCACTAGACTGAAATCTCTTTTGAGGGAGTATAGTGGGTTATCAGTTGTCTTGTCAGCCTAGCATGTATTTTCTCCTTTTTCTGGTAACAACACTCTAGTTTTCCTTTGGGGAACTCTCTCTGTCTTGCTTTTATTCTATGTGACTTCAGTTGGGCTAACCCCATCCTCATCATGATAAATGGAGAAGATAGTGAGGTTGTCAAGGATTTCATTTTACTTGGATCCTCAATCAACGCCCACGGAAGCAGCAGTCAAGAAATCAAATGACATATTCCACTGGGCAAATCTACTGCAAAAAACCTCTTTAAAGTGTTAAAATGTCACTTTGAGGACTCAGGTGCACCTGACCCAAGCCACAGTCTTTTCAATCACCTAATATGCATGCAAAAGCTGGACAATGAATAGGGAAGACAAAAGAAGAATTGATGCATTTGAATTATGGTGTTGGTGAAGAATATTGAATATACCACGGACTGCCAGAAGAACGAATAAATCTGTCTTAGAAGAAGTATAGCCAGAATGCTCCTTAGACGCAAGGATGGTTAGACTTCGGCTCACGTACTTTGGACATGTTATCAGGAGGGATCAGTCCCTGGAGAAGGACGTCATGCCTGATATAGTAGAGGGTCAGCAAAAAAGAGGAAGTCCCTCAACAAGATGGACTGACAAAGTGGACAGTGGGCTCAAATATAGCAATGATAGTGAGGATGGTGCAGGACTGCGCAGGGTTTCGTTCTGTTATACATAGGGTTGTTATGAGTCGGAACCAACTCAGTGGCACCTAACAACAACAACAACTGCATCCTTGGACTGAAAAAAGAATGAACAAATCCGTCTTGGAAGAAATACAACCAGAATGATCCTTAGACGATGGCAAGACTTTGACTCATTTACTTTGGACACGTCATCAGAAAAGACGCATAGCTAGAAAAGAACATCATGTTTGGCAAGGTAGAAGGCCAACGAAAAGGAGGGAAACCCTCAATGAGATGGAGTGACATAACAGCTGCAACAGTGGACTCAAACATACCAGTGATCAGATGGAGTAGGACAGGGCAGCGTTTCGTTCTGTTGTACATAAGGTCGCCATGAGTTAGAGGCAATTTGAAGGCACCTAACAAAAACCACCACCCCATCCTAGGGATTCCGGGAAGGCATATGAATCAGGCCTGGCCAATGAGAGCGTTGAATTCTCTCAGCCAGTGAGAACCAATCTTGGGACCTTTTCTGGGGTTACCAGGAAAAGGTGTTGGTTTAAGACTGGGGTTGGTTAGCTGGTAGAAATGTAACCTGGAGCTGCCCGTGACCATCTTGCTGCCCTCAGGGCTGCTGCATACATTTGGGCAATCCATGCTCTGCACAAATTCAGGCTGTGCTCCTCTTGCCCAACCTTACATCCTGGATGCAGGACTGCTGGAAGTAGTGCCTTTTTAAAATTTATCAACCCAGAGTCAGTGGCTTTTTGAAATTTGTTCACCCAGGAAGTCTGGTTTTTGTTTTTGATTTTTTTGTTTTTTAATAATTTTCCCATAAGACACTTGATGACTCTGCTATAGTAGAGAAGAGGCCACCTGAGAACGAAGGTAGAGTGAAAGTAGAGTGGAGAAATGGAGAGACATATTCCAGACAGCAATGTTTGAGTGCCTGATCCAGTCATTCCTGATGCTGACCCTAGTCCTGAACTTTTCAGCTACGTGAGTCAAGAGATCTGCACTTCTTCCTTTTTTTGTTTAAACCAGTTGAGGTTCTTATTCTGTTCCTGGCAAGCATATCAGAATTGACCGCGCTGTGAGGGTCCGCCTGTGAACTCTAACTTCTCATACTGCTCAGCACACTCATTGTCCCCCCACACTCTTGCTGTCAGTTTACTTAACTCTGATTTGAAGGTGTGGAGTCAGCAGTGCTTCAGATGAAAACACTGACTGTACATACACGATTTTATAGAAATCCTGCTACGTGAAGTAGAGAAGGTAGACTTTATTGACCCCATTCTCTAATCAAGATAATGGAACTTGGGAGAGATTGAGTGATTTGTCCAAAGTCACATAAAACACATTTGTCCAAAGTCACATTAGCACACAGAGCTACTGGCATTCAAAATTTAGGATATATGGCTCCAAATCCCATGCTTCATTTGTAGATGGGAAGCTTAGATCTGTATAGAGGAAGTAACTTTAAAATCACAGGGAGAGGCAAGAGAGGTAATCAGTGTCAGGCTCTTATAATTTCCACCTGGTGTTTCTTTCTCTATATTGTATGGCCTCTTGGCTGATAGGAGCTGTTACAGATTGAATTGTGCCCCCCCAAAAATGTGTGCTGTAAATCCTAACCTCTATGCCTGTGGTCATAATCCCATTTGGGAATGGGTTGTCTTTGTTATGTTAATGAGGCAGGATTAGTGTAGGGTATATCTTGAGCCAATTTCTTTTGAGATATAAAAGAGATTAAACAAGCAAGCAGAGCAGAGATGTGGGAAGAGAGATGTCAAGCCACATGAAGATTGCCCAGGAGCAGAGGCTCAAAGAGACAAGGACCTTTCTCTGAGCTGACAGAGAGAGAAAGCCTTCCCCTGGAGCTGGCACCCTGAATTCCAACTTCTAGCCTCCTAAACTGTGAGAAAATAAAATTGTTTGTTAAAGCCACCCACTTGGGGTATTTCTGTTATAGTAGCACGAGATAACTAAGACAGTAGCCATAAAAGCATCTGGAAAAAAAATCAGTATGTATTTTCCCCACAGGATTGGCAAAAATTAAGTTGATGTATTAAGGGTTGATGAGGCTATTAGGAAGCAGGTTTTCTGGCTCATTGCTTGCAGAAGTGTAAACTGTATGCCTGCCAATGTATCCACACCTCTGCTATGGTCTCATCATTTGTGGAGCGTACTTCCCTGCCTCTTAACTCTGCACTTGGCCACATGATTGCTTTGGCTAGTGGCATGTGGGTGGAAACAACTGTCTGCCAGTTCTGAGTCTAGGCCTTAGGAGGTCTTGCAGGTTGCCATTGGTCCTCTTGTGCCTCTGCCATCGCCATGAGAAGCTTTCCCCAGTAGCTGACTCTCCCTTGGCCTGGGCCCCAGGATGACACATATGGTGCAGACCCAGCCAGACCTAGACAAGCCTAGGCTAGACAGGCCAACACATAAGCAATAACAAGTGATTGTTGTTTTCTCTTTGTTATACAGCAATAGTCAACAATTACAGAAAGTGTTTGTTAAAATTAAAATGCATATACCTACATGACCTGATAATCCCACCTCTCCTTATTGACCCCAAGGAAGCATACACAGACCCAAGGAAAGCTGTATAAAGGTGTTCACAGCCGCTATTTGTAAGAACAGAGAAACTGAGAATAACCAAAATTCCCAGCAAGAGGAGAATGGATAAAGAAGCCATGAGTTTTTCACACTCTGGAATACTACTGTAGCTCTTAAAAGGAATGGGACAGTGCTATTTAAATAAATCTGGATAGAGTTCCCAGACATATTGTTGAGTTAAAAAAGCAAGCTGCAGAACAATATGTACAGTATGATCTCATTGATGTTAAAACACGCTCACATGCTTGCACAAAACAATACTACTCATTTACTATAGAATACTATGCATACACCATATTACTATACACACACACACACACACACACACACACACACACACACACACTTTTAGACAAAGATCTGGAAGGATCCACCATAAACTGATGACAGTGGTTACTTCTAGGGAAGAGACATATTGGAGAGAGGTGATCAAAGAAGACCTTAGTTTTATCTGTAACCCTTTTTTTTTTTTTAAGCAAGGACAATCTATCGATATATTACTTGTATGATTGACATTTTTAAAAAAGGAAATAAATATATATAAATACACATACACATACATGCATACTATGAATATAAAGATAAGGCTCTATTTTCAGGAGTCTTGGTGGCACAGTGGTTAAGCACTCGGCTGCTAACCAAAAGGTCAGTGGTTCAAGTCCACCAGGCACTCCACGGGAAAAAAGATGTGACAGTTTGCTTCTGTAAAGATTTACAGCCTTGGAAACCTTATGGGGCAGTTCTACTTTGTCCTATGGGGTCACTATGAGTTGAAATTGATTTGATGGCAATGAGTTTGGTTTTTTTCTTTTTGGTGGTGCAGTGGTTTAAGTGTTTGGCTGCTAACCAAAAGGTTGTCAGTTTGAACCCTCCAGTGGCTGGCACCAAGGGAGAGAGATCTGGCAATCTGCTTCCATAAAGATTACAGCCTTGGGAACCCTATGGGGCAGTTCTACTCTGTCCTACAGGGTTTCTCTGAGTCAGAATCCATTCAAGGGCACCCAACAACAACAACAAAGGTGCCCTAATCCCTGGAACATATAAATAGGTTATATGGTAAAGAAGAATTAAGGTTGCTGATGGAATTGTTTGCTAATCAGCTGATTTTAAGATAGGGAGATGATCCTAGTTTATCCAGGTGGGTCAAATATAATCACTGGGCCCTCACCCCCTCCCAAAAAAAAAAAACCCTCTGCGGTGGAGTCAACTCCAATTCATAGCGACCCTATAGGATAGAGTAGAACTGCCCCACAGGTTTCCAAGGCTGTAAATCTTTACAGAAGCATACTGCCACATCTTTTTCTCGAGGAGCGGGTGGTGGGTTTGAACCATCCACCTTCTGGTTAGCAGCCAAGTGATTTAACCAATACGCCACCTAGGCTCCGTAATGTAATCACAAGGTCCTTAAAAGTGGAAGAAGGAGGCAGAAGAAGAGAATCAGACAAAGAGATATGACAATGGAAATGGGGTTAGAGAGATGCTATGTTGCTGGCCTTGAAGATGGAGGAAGAGGCCGTGAGCAAAAGAATGTCTGGGGCCCCTAAAAGCTGGAAAAGGCAAGGAAATGGACTCTCCCCTAGATCCTCGAGAAAGGAATGCAGCCCTGCTGAGGGCATCTTGATTTGCACCCTGTGAGACCTGTGTCAGACTTCTGACCTCCAAAACTGTAAGAACACATTTGTGTGGTTTATGGTAATTTGTGATGGCAGCAATAGAAGACTACACACCCCTGATTCCCACAAAGGCACCTCCATTTTTAGTTGCAGAACCACCCTTCCCTCCACTGTGAGTCCATGTAATTGGGGTTGGATTTCTCCTCAGGAATGGGCACATGGCCCAGGTGTGGCCAATCAGAGACAGCATTGGCTATCTCCAGCCACAGTGACTGATTCAGGGACAGGCATGTGACCAAAATCAGGCCAAAGCACTGGATTGATGGCACAACAAGTTGGTTGGATGTGAACCTAAAGTTGCTGATGGTCATATTGTCACTATGGATTAGGGTTCCTATCAATTTCAGAAAATTTGAAAAATCCACCATTATTTCTTTAAATATTCTTTTTGCCACATTCTTACTCCCTTCTCTCTTTGGGAGTCAGACTAAATACAGATTAGACCCTCTCACTCTATTCCTCATGTCTCTTACCCTCTTTCATATATTTTCTGTCTTGTTTCTTCATGGTGCATTCTGAAGAATTTCTTTTGACCTATGTTCCAGTTCACTATTTCTCTATTCAATAAGAATGATTTTACTACATACAATGATGTTGCTTTTCATCCTATTCACTCAGTTTTTTATTTTTAGAAGTTTTGTCTTTTCAAGCTTCTAGATAATTTTTTAGTAGTTTCTTGGTCCCTGCAGAAAATGCAGTCTTACATTTTATATAAACAAAGCATACTATTTTAAAAAAAATTTTATGTTTGTCTGATAATTCCAGTATCACCGTATTAGTGGGTCTATTTCTATTGTCTCTTATTTCTGTTGATTCTTGCTCATAGCACTTTGTCTCCTTAATTATATCTGACTGTGTGCTGCTCACTTTTCACTGAAAATATATTTACAAGAATACTTTCAGGTCTTCAATGAAGGTTCTTTTCACCAAAGATAATATCTTGTGGGGGGGGGGGGCGGTGGTGTGTGTGTGCTATTGACAAGAGTTTAGAAACACTATTGGAGGTCTTTTGGACCACTCAAGTAATAGGCTTCAAATTCACAAAAGACAGCAATTTACTTCTAGTTTTCTTTACCCTGAAGATGTTAGCTCTTGCTTTTCCAGTTTAATGTGAACTCCCCACCTTGGTTGACCCTCAACTTTTGTTTTTATTCCCCTCATCTAAGAACCAGTTAAATAAAAGTTCAAATTTGCCAGGATTGTAAAATTTCTTCAGGGGCTTCAGTACTCTGCTTACTTCTTTGGGTTCCCTATTTCTTTCAGTTATGTTTTGATAGGAAATACAGCCAGAATACTCCTTAGAAGTGGGGATGGCGTGTCATATTTACTTTGGACACATCATCAAGGGGGACCAATCTCTGGAGAAGGACATCATGTTCAGTAAAGTTAATAGAGGATAAGTGAAAAAGAGGAAGTTCCTCAGTGAGATGGATTGACACAGTGGCTGCAACAATGGGCTCAAACATACCAACGATCATGAAAATGGTGGAGGACTGGGAAACGTTTCATTCTGTCACTGTGGATCAGAGCCAACTTGATGGCAACTAACAACAACAAAAAAAAACCTGTTGCCATCAAGTAAATTCTGACTCATACAATAACAATGATCTGATAAATCCTTACTATCTTATGATATCCTCAATGCTGTTAAGTTTAAAAATAATTTCACCTAGTTGTTTCAGTGGAATAGTTGCTCTGAATAACCTAGCCTGTCGTTATCAGCAACCCCAATGACTCTGTCCTCTTAGCTTTGCCTAATTTTCTTCCTAGCACTTAGTACTACTTGACATTAGTATTTTTATATTTTATATATTTAGTGTGTCCACCAACTAGGTTGAAAGCTCCATGGGTGCAGGTACTTTGTCTTGTTCATTGCCGTCTCCCCAGCACCCACAATAGTGTCTGGCACATAGTGAGTATTCACGATGTTGAATGAATGAAAAAAGAGCAATTTCACACACCTCTTTGTGCTGTGGCTACAGCAGGCCAAAGCAAGAGGACTACGGGATTCAGAAACATAGTCACGAATCTACAGCTTGTGTGGAGATTTTTCAAAACACAATCCCAAATCAAGATAACAACTTACCACAGTGGTGTAAACAAGAAACACTAACCTTCCCGGTCTTCAGTACTTCCCAGGATTAGGTATTAGGCTGGGTGGTGGGTCTCACCTGGAATCCAGAGGTTTGTGTATTGTTTTTACTCTTTCTAGGACTTCCTTCTCTACTCATCTTTGCTTTTGTCTATGTCATTCTTGCATCTCACGGGATCTCAAGTGACTCTGACTCCCTCATTTCCTTTCTCTTTGCTCGTCTCTGTCTTCGTCTCTATTACTTGGCCCTTGTCTCTGTGTCCTTATCATTCTCTTGTGTCTTGGTTGTGGTCTCCCTCTGTCTCTATCCTCCTTTATCAGCTACAATTTCAACTCTTTCTGACTGCCAGTACCCCTGCTCTCTAGCTTTATCTTCAGGATTATCTGCCAAGCCAAACTTCTTATCTCGGTCATTGACCCCTCTATCTCTGCCCTCTTTTTCTTCTATCTATATATTTTATGTTTTTACGCTCTGTTTCTGTCTCCACTCCCTTTGTTACTGTCGCTTCTATCTGCCACCATCCTCTCTGCCTCTATCTCTCCATCTGTCTGTGTCCCTCAATGTGCTGTTACTCCCACTCTGGAAATGTCACCACTATTGCTCTCCATTCTGAGTTTGTGTATCCTGTTGCTGCTCCCTCTGAATCTGTCTTCCCTGTGTGTCTCCTGTCTCTGACTCTGTCTCCTTCTGCTCTGAATCCTCCATCTCTGTCCCTCACTGTGCTTCTGTTTTATTTCTGCCATGGTTCCCTCTATCTCTGCCTTTGAACCTTCTGTCTGTGTCCCTGTTCCCTCTACTTCTTCCCTCCATCTCTCTCTGCCACTTTCCATCTCTTTCTGTCCCCTCTGTATATTGATCCACTCCTTATCTAATATAGACTCTTGTATCTCTAAAATCGTCACCTTACTGCTGCCCCCGTCTGCACGTGTTCCCTTTGCCTCTGCCACTGTTGCCTCCAACTTTGTCTCTTGCACTTTCTCCTCTGTTTTTGTCACATTTCCCTCTATTAGCTGTTAACTCGGTCCTCTATCTCTGTCACATTTCCCCTCTAGCTCTGTCACCATTCTTTCTGTATCACCTCTGTCTGACTCTGTGTACTCTGTCTCTATGACTTTTCACCTCCTCTATATCTGTCACTGTTCCCTTTATCTCTTTCCCCTCTATCACTGTCCTCTTGGTTTCTGTCCCTTCTCTTCAGACCCCTTGGTCTCAGTCCCAGACTCCTTGGTTTCTGTCTCAACCCCCTCAGTCTCTGTCACAATCTCAGCCCCCAAATCTTTGTCTCAGTTCCCTCAGTCTCTTTCACAGTCCATCAGCCTCCTATCTCCTCTGCAACTTTCTTGCCTATCTGACTCCCCCTCTTCTCTGTCTCTGCCACTTTTCTCTTTGCCTGTGACTATCCTTTTCGTCATTGTTGACTCCACTCCTGACATAGTTCCTCCTGTGATCTTCTCAAACTCTGCTCTTCGATCTCTATCACTGTCCCGTTACCCTTCCCTTGGTCCCCTCTGCCTTCAGGCCCTCCACTGGGGACTGTGGGCTCTGTCTGTCCCCTCTGTCTCTACAACAACTCCCTCTATCATTCCTGATCATAGTCACTGTCTCTCATCTCTCGCCCTTCCCCTTGCCTCATCATTATCTCCTCTGTCACTCCCTGTTTCTCCTTCACTGTGGCTTCCATCTCCAAATTGTCTTCTGTTTGTGCCAGTTTGTGCACGTGGAGGTTTCTGCCCCTTCAAATTCTGTTTCTTCCAATCTGTTTCTGGATATCCATCGCTGTGGGGGCTCTAGGTGTCTCTGTTCCTCAACAAAATTTTCATGAGGTCACATCCTCTGTTTTTTTCTGGGAGAGATGATGGGTCCACCTCAAGGTCCATCTGCCGTCAGTCAGTCAGGCAGGTCGTCCTTCCTCGTGCCTCACTCCCTTTTCCGCCTTTTATCACTTCCTCTAGCTAAACAAACAAACAAACAAACAACAACAACAAAACACAGAAAATAAGCGCATGCGCACCAACCACCAAACTGGAAAAACTGTGCGCGACGCGCCTGCGGGGCTCGCGGGAGCTCATGCGAACTCACACGCGAGCTCACGCGCCTTCGCAGTCGGCTTGGCAACTAGTGACGTCATGGACGCTTTACTCAGCTTCGTTGGCTGCCTTCCAACCAGCAGGCGCTTGCGCCTGTAGGTGGCCAAGCGTTGCCAAGCGCCAGGTGGCGCTCGGCGCTTGAGCTCACGGACCTTGGAAACGGTGTAGAGATTCGTGTCGTCGTGGCAACCCTGCCCTATCTAATTGGATACCTGCGTTATTTGATTGGATCCCCTCATCTGATTGGGTGCCTATAGAATGAATGTATCTGATTGGATGCCAGGGAATTTCGATCTTCTCTGCATTTCTCTTCCTGCCGGGTTTCTCTCACAAACACTGGCAATGTGGTGATGGAAAGTGACTTGAGTCGTCAGGGGGCGTGAGGAGTCTTGTGCATGGCACGGGAACTCTACCAGAGATTGCTGATTAGATTGGCTTTCTGTCAGATAAGCGGCTCCCTTTCCCCTCACCAGAGGGCGCCACAGAATGCTGGGCCCTCGGAGGCCTTGCTGACATTACTGCTGGCCCAGCTCCTGATTGGCTACATCTCTCACTGCAATAACAAGTCATAAGGGGAGGCCCTAGGTGGTTCAGTGGGTTTGAGGTTGACTGCTAACCTAAAGGTTGGCGATTTGAACCCACCCAGTGGCACCGTAGAAGAAAGTCCTGGCAAAATGCTTCCATTAAGATTACAGTCAAGAAAACCCTATAGAACAGTTCCACTCTGTAACACATGGGGCCGTCATGAGTTGAGATCAACTTGACAGCAACTAACAACAACAAGGGAAGGTCTTGAGAGCTTTATCAGAAGAAGAAATAGAGAAACTGTGTGCCCAGGAATAATGGCCTTGTTCTCAAAAACTTTAATATGCAAAGGGAATCCACCTTTATTATCTCTTCTAATCTCAGTGAACTATTAATAGAGTGGGCACCTACTGCAGCTGTGGACCAGTGTAGTGGACACCTGTTGTCTGTGCCTGACTAACAACATCTGTTACCCCTGATTTTCCTAGCACCCCTCCCCATGCATAATCCACATTCTTTGGGTGGACCAGACCCCTGACAAGGACCCAATTGTGGGAACAAGTGTCAAGCCTGGCCATTCAGAATAGTTCATCCCCCAGCTACAATGACTGGCATAGAAGTGGACATGTGACCCATGTTGGGTCACTGAAAGCTTATCTTGGGACTTTTGTGGCAGCATTCAGGAAAGTGGCTCTCCTAGGTGGCTGAGATGATAGAATATAAGCCTCTAGATGCCTAGGGCTCTCTTTGCAAACATGAGGGGAGAGACCATGAGGGGAAGCCAAGATACAGAAAATTAAATCTCAGGCAGAAAGAAAGATACATTCCTGATGATTTCTTTTACTTCCTGGATCCAGCCATGCCTGAGGTGGCTCAATTATATAGTGGCTCAGTCATATAAACTGATAAATTCCTTTCATCCAAAAAAAAAAAAAAAAAAAGGCAGAGGTCTTACTAGATAGCCAAACTTATGAAGCTAAAATAATAAAACAGAGTGGTATTAGTGCAGGTGCAAGAAAGACAAAGACCAATGGAACAGGATAGAAAAACCAGGAAAAAATTCACATTTGGTTTATGACAAAATAACACTGCAGTGTGGTGAGAAAAAGATGATCTTTTTGAATAAATAGGGCTGAGTCAATAGATATCCACATGAGAAATAAAAAAGAATCTTGACCCCTCTACCTCACACCATACACAAAAATTGATTTCAGGTGGCTTGTAGATCTAAATGTTAAAGCATAAACAACAAAACCTCTAGAATAAAACGTTGTAAAATATCTTCAGCACCTTCAGGGTAGGCGAAGAGTTCTTAAACAAAACCCAAAAAGCCCTAATTATAGAAAGGAAAATACTGAAAAATCAGAATATATTAAAATAAGAACTTTTGTTCATCAAAAATACCACTAAGAAAGTGAAAAGACAAACCACAGAAGAATATAAATATTTGAGAAAGAACTCATATGCATTATATATAAAGAACTCCTACTAATCAATAAAGGAGTCCTGGTCGTACAAATGGTTAATTGCTCAGCTGCTAACTGAAAGGTTGGTGGTTCAAATCCACCCAATCACTCTTCGGGAGAAAGACCTGGCAATCTGCTTCTGTAAAGATTACAACCAAGAAAACCCTATAGGGCAATTCTACTCTGTCACATGTGGTCACTATGAGATGAATTGACTCGATAGTACCCAACAACAATTAATCCATAAGAAAGGGCAGACAACCCAATAGGAAAACAGCCAAATGATTTGAATTGGCACTTCACAAAATAGGCTATCCAAATGGCCAATAAACATTTGGAAAGGTACTAAATTTCATTAATCACTGGAGAAATGGAAATTTAATACACTAAGATACCACTACATCCCCACTTGAACTGCTAAAACTAAAGACAGATAATATCAAATGTTAGCAAGTAAAAGAAACTCTCACACACTGCTGATGGGTGTATAAACTGAGACAGTCACTTTGGAAAATTGGTTGGCAGTGTCTGCTGAAGCTGAACATACACACACCCTGTTACTCAACAATTACACTTCTAGGTCTATACCCAAAGGAAATGCCTACATCTGTTCACCGAACAGCAAGTACCAGAATGTGCATAGTAGCACTGTATGGAAGAGCCCCACATCAGAAACCACCCAAGTGCGGATCCACAGTAGAATGGATAAATAAAATATATTCACATAATACACTGTTACCCAGTAACAGCAAAGAGCAATCTATAACAACCAGCAACAACAATAGATGAATCTCACACACGTTATTGAGTGAAAGAAGTCAGACACAGAATTTCATTTCTATGAAGTTCAAAACACAGGCAAAACCAACCAATTTTTTACGTCAGAAATCCGGAGAGAGGTTAATTTTGGGGTGAGGGAGTGATGGAAAGTGAGCGTGAAGGGCTTTGGGGATGCTGGTAATGTTCTATTTCATAACCTGGGGGATGGTTATACAGGGGGCCCTGGTGGTGCAGTGGTTAAGCATTTGGCTGCTAACCAAAAGGTTGGCAGTTAGAATCCACCAGCTGCTCCTTGGAAACCCTTTGGGGGCAGTTCTACTCTGTCCTATACGGTCACTATAAGTTGGAATTAGCTCGATGGCAATGGGTTTTGGTTTGGCTATACTGATGTGTCTAATTGGTAAACTTCTTTAAGCCATACGCTGGTGATTTATGGATTTTTTTCATACGTATGTTATACTTCAATAAAAAAAAGTTTTTTTTAAGGCCGACTTTCTGTCACAAGTTGAAGAGTCTTGATGAATACAAGCGGTTATGATGGTTTGGTTTCTCTTTCTCCCCACTGGAGCCCTGATGGCACGGTGGTTAAGAGCTCAGCTGCTAACCAAAAGGTCAGCGGTTGGAATCCACCAGCTGCTCCTTGGAAACCCTTTGGGGGCAGTTCTACTCTGTCCTATAGGGTCCCTATGAGTTGCAATTGACTTGACAGCAACTTTTTTTTTCCCTCCCCATTATCAAATGAAATTGTGGTAACTTTCCTGTATTTCCTCCACCATTATACACGATGGTGGGCTGGAGGTAGCTACAGTTTTCGTTTAGCATTAAGTTCCTGGATAAAAGAAGCTCCACATGGTCTTAATAAAAGGAATACCCAAAAGCCTGAGAGCCTAGGCTTGGAGACTGTAGTAGTTTTCTAGGGCTGGCGTAACAAAATACCACAAACTGGGTGGCTTTAAAGAAGGGAAACTTACTGTCTCACAATTCTGGAGGCTAAAAGCCCAAATCAGGGTATCAACTGCGTTGATTCCTCCTGAGGGCTGTGAGAGAGAGAAACTGTTCCATGCCTGTCTCCTAGCTTCTAGTGGCTCCTGGCAATCCTCGGTGTTCTTTGGTTTGCAGCCATGTCTGCTTCCATCATTGCATAGCCATCGTTTGTCTGCCTGTACCTGTCTTTCTTCTCCTTTTTAAGACACCACTCAGATCAGATTCGGATCCACTCTACTTTGGTATGCTGTTGTTAGGTGCCTTTGAGTCAATTCCAAGTCACAGAGATCCCATGTGACAGAGGAGAACTTCCCCATAGGGTTTTCTTGGCTGTAATCTTTATAAGAGCCAGGTCTTTCTCCGCTGGAGCCACTGGGTGGGTTGGAACCACCGATCTTTTGGTTAGCAGCCGAGTGCTTAATCATTGTGCTACCAGGGCTCCTTTTATTTCAGTATAATTTTATGTTAACTGATCACAACTTCAAAGACCTTTTTTCCAAAAAAGATTATGTTTACAGATACCAAATGTTCGAACTTCAGCATATCTTTCTGGGGGACACAATGCAATCCATAACAGAGTTGATCCAGGGATTGGATGTCTTTGGGTGACTTCTCTTTAGAAGTTTTTTTTTTTTTTTTAATCAACTTTATTGAGGTGTCATTTGTGTATAATAAAACACACCAATTTTAAGTGCACAGTTCAATGAGTTTTTTAAATTTTATTGTCATACTTTAAGTGAAAGTTTACACTTCAAATTAGTCTCTCATACAAAAATTTTATACATACATTGTTATGTGACCCTAATTGCTCTCCCCAGACTGTGACAGCACACTTCTCCTTTCCACCCCTGATTCCCCATGTCCATTCAACCAGCTCCTAACCCTCTCTGCCTTCTCATCTCACCTCTGGACAAGAGCTGCCCATTTAGTCTCATGTATGTACTTACACTACGAAGTACACTCTTCATGAGTGTCATTTTATGTCCCATAATCCAATCTAATCTTTGACTGAAGAGTTGGCTTTGGGAATGGTTTTAGTAGTTCTGGGTTGACAGAGAGTCCGGGGACCATGCTTTCTGGGGTTCCTCCAGTCTCAGTCAGACCATTAAGTCTGGTCTTTTTACTAGAATTTGAGCTCTGCACTCCACTTTTCTCCTGCTCCATTAGGGACTCTGTTGTGTTCCCTGTCAGGGCAGTCGTTGGTGGTAGCCGGGCACCAATTCAATGAGTTTTGATAATATATACAATTGTGTAAACCATCTCCACAGTTAAGATATACCACTTCCAATTTTCCTAGATTCATACTTCTTGCATTCCGTGTTCCAATTATTAATGGATACTTGCAGCTGTTTTCATTTTGAGTCGTGCCGCATCAGCAAATGGAGGTCCCGTAAGCTTTACTCCGTCCACGTCATTAAGCTTGATTCTATTCTGAGGAAGCAGTTCTTCCCCAGTCGTATTTTGAGTGCCTTCCAGCCTGAAGTTCCATCATCCTAAAATGTTTCCTCATGCCTGTTTGCAATTAATTCCCCCATCCCCCCACCCCTGGTCCCAGGTAACCATCGATTTGCCTTTTCTATGTATAGATCAGTATTCCTTTTCTAGAATTTCACATAAATGGAATCATACAGTGTGTATCTTTTGTGTCTGGCTTCTGTCACAAGGCATAATTATTTAGAGATTTATCTATGGTGCTGCGTGTATCAGTAGTTGGTTCCTTTTATTGCTGGGTAAGATTCCATCAAAGATGGTTAAGCACTCAACAGCTAACTGAAAGGTTGGTGGTTCGAACCCACCCAGTGTCTCCACAAGGGAAAGACTTGGCAATCTGCTTCCATAAAGATTATAGGCAAGAAAACCCTATGGAGCAGTTCTACTCTGTCACATGGCGTCACTATGAATCAGAATTGACTTGATGATATCCAACAACAACAGAATTCCATTCTATGGGAATAACATGTTTAATTTTATAAGGTTTTCACTGGCCAATTTTTTTAGAAATAGATCACCAGGTCCTTCTTCCTAGTTTGTCTTAATCTGGGAGCTCTGCTGAAACTTGTTTACCATGTGTAACCCTGCTGGTAGTTGAAATACCAGTGGCATAGCTTCTAGCATCATAGCAACACACAAGCCACCACAGTATGACAAGCTGACAGACGAGTGGAACATAGTCTGGTATAGTGCTGGAAGATGAGCCCCTGAGGCTGGAAGGCACTCAAAAGATGACTGGGAAAGAGCTGCCTGCTCAAAGTAGAGCTGACCTTAATGATGTGAATGGAGTAAAGCTTTCGAGAATTTGATCTGTTGATGTGACATGACTCAAAATGAGAACATCTGCAAATACCCATTAATAATCAGAAGGTGGAATGTATGAAGTATGAATCTAGGAAAATTTGAAGTTGTCAAAAATGATATGGAAAGCATAAAGATTGATTTCCTAGGCATTAGTGAGCTGAAATGGACTGATATTGGCCATTTTGAATCAGGCAATCATATGGTCTACTATGCGGGAATGACAAATTGAAAAGGAATGGAGCCCCATTCATTGTCAAAAAGAACATTTTAACATCTATCCTGCAGTACAATGCTGTCAGTGATAGGATAATCTCCATACGCTTACAAGGAAAACCAGTTAATACGACTATTATTAAAATTTATGCACCAATCACTAATGCCAAAGATGAAGAACCTGAAGATTTTTACCAACTTTTGCAGTCTGAAATTGATCAAACATGCAATAGAGATGCATTGATAATTACTAGTGATTGGAATGCAAAAGTTGGAAACAAAGAAGAAGGATCAGTAGTTGGAAAACATGGTAGTTGGTGATAGAAAGGATGTCAGAGATTGCATGATAGAATTTTGCAAGACCAAAGACTTCTTCATTGCAAATACCTTATTTCAACAACATAAACAGCAACTATACATGTGGACTTCGCAGGATGGAATACCCAAGAATCACATAGACTACATCTGTGGAAAGAGACGATAGAGAAGCTCAATATCATCAGTCAGAACAAGGCTAGCGGCCAACTGTGGCACAGACCATCAATTGCTCATATGCAAGTACAAGTTGAAACTGAAGAAAATTAAAGTAAGTCCATGAAAGCCAAAGTACGACCTAGAGTATATCCCACATGAATTTAGAGACCATTTTAAGAAAATGAACACTAATGACCAAAGACCAGATGAGTTGTGGGATGACATCCAGGACATCATGCATGAAGAAGGCAAAAACTTATTAATAAGACAGGAAACAAAGCCGAGACCAAAATGGACATCAGAAGAGACTCTGAAAGTTGCTCTTGAAAGTAGAGTAGCTAAAGCAAATGGAAAAAATTATCACATAGAAGAGCTGAATAGAAGACTTCAAAGGTCAGCTCGAGAAGACAAAGTAAAGTATTATAATGAAATGTGCAAAGACCTGGAGTTAGAAAACCAAAACGGAAGAACACACTAGGCATTTCTCAAGCTGAAAGAACTGAAGAAAAAATTCAAGCCTCATGTTGCAATATTAAAGGATTCTATGAGCAAAATATTGAACAACGCAGGAAGCATCAAAAGAAGATGGAAGGACTACACAGAGTCACTATATCAAAAAGAATTGATTGACATTCAGTCATTTCAGGAGGTATCACTTGATCAAGAACCGACGGTGTTGAAGGCATTGGTGAAAAACAAGTCTCCAGAAATTGGCAGAATACCAACTGAGATGTTTCAACAAACAGATGCAATGCTGGAAGCACTCACTCGTCTATGTCAAGAAATTTGGAAGACAGCTACCTGGCCAACTAACTCAAAGAGATCCATATTTTTGCCCATTTCAAAGAAAGATGATCCAACAGAATGCGGAAATTATCGAACAATATCATTGATATTACGCACAAGTGAAATATTGCTGAAGTTAATTCAAAAACGGTTGCAGCAGTGCATCAACAGGGAACTGCCAGAAATTCAAGCCGGATTCGGAAGAGGACATGGAATGAGGAATATCATTGTTGATGTCAGATGGATCTTGGCTGAAAGCAGAGAATACCAGAAAGATGTTTACCTGTGTTTTGTTGACTATGTAAAGTCATTCGACTGTGTGGATCATAACAAATTATGGATAACACATTGTGAAGAATGAGAATTCCAGAACATTTAATTGTGCTCATGTGAAACCTACACAGACCAAGAAGCAGTCATTCAGACAGAACAAGGGGATACAGAGTGGTTTAAAATCAGAAAAGGTGTATGTCAGGGTTGTATCCTTTCACCATACTTATTCAGTCTGTATGCTGAGCAAATAATCCGAGAAGCTGGATTACATGAAGAAGAACATGGCATCAGGATTGGTGGAAGACTCATGAACAACCTGGAATATGCAGATGACACAACCTTGCTTGCTGAAAGTGAAGAGGACTTGAAGCACTTACTGATGAAGATCAAAGACTACAGCTTTCGGTATGGATTACACCTAAACATGAAGAAAACAAAAATCCTCACAACTGGACCAATAAGAGACATCATGATAACGGGAGAAAATATTGAAGTTGTCATGGATTTCATTTTACTTGGATCCATAATCAACACTCATGGAAGCAGCAGTCAAGAAATCAAATGATGTATTGCACTGGGCAAATCTACTGCAAAAGACCTCTTTAAAGTGTTGCAAAGCAAAGAAGTCACTTTGAGGACTAAAGTGTGCCTGACCCAAACCATGGTGTTTTCAGTCACCTCATATGCATGTGAAAGCTGAACAATGAATAAGGAAGACGGAAGAAGAATTGATGCTTTTGAATTACGGTGTTGGAGAAGAATACTGAATATAACATGGACTGCCAGAAGAACGAATAAGTCTATCTTGGAAGAAGTACAGCCAGAATGCTCCTTAGAAGGAAACATGGTGAGACTTTGTCTCACGTACTTTGAACATGTTATCAAGAGAGACCAGTCCCCGGAGAAGGACATCTTGCTTGGTAGAGGGTCAGCGAAAAAGAGGAAGACTCTCGACTAGATGGATTGACACAGTGACTGCAACAATGGACTCAAACATAGCAACGATTGTGAGGATGGTGCAGGACTGAGCAGTGTTCCGTTCTGTTGTGCATAGGGTCGCTACGAGTCGGCACATAACAACAACTTTATAAGAAATGGCCAAATTGCTTTTGAAGATGTTTGTAGTGGGTTGAATATGGCCCCTGAAAGATATGTCCATGCCCTAGCCCCTGGAACTTGTGGATGTGACCTTATTTGAAAAAAGGGTCTTTGCTGATGTAATTGTTGATTTTGTTTTTGTTGTTGATTTGTGACTTAAGGAGCCCTGGTGGCACGGTGGTTAAGTGCTCAGCTGCTAACCGAAAGGTTGGCGGTTCAAACCCACCAGCCATTCCGCAGTGTGCTCCCTCCCATAAAGGTTACAGCCTACGCGTCAGTTCTACTCTGTCTTACAGGATCTTCGTAGAGAATCAACTCATTGGCAATGGGTTGTGACTTAGGGGACCCCAAATGTTACAGTGTAGAACTGCTCCATAGGGTTTTCTTGACTGTTGTCTTTATGGAAGAAGATTTCCAGGCCTGCTTCTTTCACAGTGCTGTTCTGGGAGAGTCTGAACTGCCAACGTTTTGGTTATTAGCCAATGGCAAATTGTTTGTGCCACCCAGGGACCTTTTTGAAGATGTAATTAAGTTAAGAATCTTGAGATAGGATCATCCCGGATTTAGCATGGGCCCAAAATCCAATGAGGGGCGTCTTGGAAGAGAAAGGTAGAGGGAGATTTGAAACACAGAGAAACACAGAGGAGAAGAAAATATGAAGGCAGAGGCAGAGATTGGAGTGATGTGTCTACAAGCCAAGGAATGCCAAGATTTGCCAAGAGCCAGCAGAGGCTAGTAGAGAGGCCGAGAACAGACTCTTCCTCAGAGCTTCCAGAACCAACCCTGCCAACACCTTGATTTCAGACTTCTGGCCTCTAGACTGAATAAGAACAAAATCTCCGTTGTTCTAAGCCAGCTTACCCATTGTCCTTGAGTCAATTCTGACTCATAGCAACCTTACAGGACAGAGTAGAACTGCCCTATAGGGTTTCCTAGGCTGTAGTCTTTACAGAAGCAGACTGCCACAACTTCCTCCCACGGAGAGGCTGACCTTTCTGTTAGCAGCCAACATATAACCACTACACCACCAGGGTCCCTTCCTAAACCTGGTTTGTGGTCATTTGTTACAGCAACCCTAGGAAACTAATACAGTGGTGGTATCATTTCTTATGGTAGGAGAATTTTTCAAAACAGTGTATATGGGAAAAATGGGTGTGAATGAATGCTGAGAAGCCATGGGTGGAATGTAGTGGACATCTACCACTTTGAGGGACTGTCCCTTACCCATTGCCATGTGATTCATTGAGGCTGTCAATCAAATGACCCAATATTCACTACTAAAGAACATTATTGCTTCAGGGAGATGAATTCATGGCCCAGGCAAGAAGGAATGGAGTCCTAAGGGGGGGTCTAGGTCATTCTCAGGCCTAGGTTAGTCCTACAGGGCAGACAGGGGAGGAGTAGTCAGCAAGATGAGAGGTGGGCCCAAGACCATGCATACCAAACTGTGTGTCCTGTTCTTCCGGATACAACAATTGTCTGAATTGGCCACCCAGGGTCTGAGCAGGACCAATCAGAGTCCTTCTCCTGAATGCTTTAGAGGCAGGCAAGCCAAGTTGTTGTTGTTAGATGTCATCAAGTCTGATTTCAACTCATTGCGACCTCATGTGACAGAGTAGAACTGCCCCATAGGGTTTTCTAGGCTGTAATCTTTACTGGAGCAGATTGTCAGGTCTTTTTCCCATGGAGCTGCTGGGTGGGTTCGAACCACAAATCTTTTGGTTAGCAGCCGACTTGCTTAACCATTGGGCAACAGGGCTCCAAGCCACAGAGCAGAATAAAAGGGCTGCCTAATACCCAGAGATCCTAGGTTTGGAGTGTGTATTAGTTCCCTTGGGCTGCCATAACAAAATACCACAAACTGGGTGGCTTCAAACAACAGACATTTATTGTCTCAGTTTGGAATCCAGACGCCCAAATCAGGATATCAACTGTTGATTCCTTCTGAGGTCTCAGAGAGAGGAACTGTTCCATGCCTCTCTCCAAGCTTCTGGTGGCTCCTGGCAATCCTTGGAGTTCCTGGGTAGTGCAAACGGTTAAGCGCTTCGACTACTAGCTGAAAGGTTGGCAGTTCAATCCCACCCAGAGGCACCTCCGAAGACAGGCCCAGTGATCAGCTTCCTAAAGGTCACAGCCTTGAAAACCCAGCGTGTTCTAGCCCATCTTCCAGGTCCCGGAGAGGACATGAGCCATAGGTGTTTTTATTCTGGTGATGATAGCAGCAGTGGGGGGGGGAAGGGGGTCAGCCAGACGTGGGGTGTGGTGAAGCCGTTCTCTCTGCAACACATGGGTCACCATGAGTCAGCATCTACTTGGTGGCAACTAACAACAACATGGAAGCCAAAGGAAAGAGGATCCTGAATCTGTTTCCTCTGAAATCATCCAATCTGAGCGATACTGCAGCAGGTGCTGTTAATTTCCAGCCCAACAATCATTCCCCTCCCCTTTCTTTTCTGTTGGCAAAACCCATACACCACAATAAAGACTAGAAATGACAGATGTTCATGTTCCCAGACTGCTTTGCAAATCAGGTGACCATGGAACCAGTTCTGGCAAACGAGAAGTCAGGACAACTCTTCTGGATGAACACAGAAAGGGAGACCCCTGTCCATATTTTCTGCTTTTGACAGCACTGTGTGAGAACATCATGTAGACAATTTGTACTCAGGAGGGAAAGGCAAAATGACTCTCGGAGATGCCAACCAGTGTCTGACGTTGCAGAGCAACTGAACGAACAGTCTGTCTTTGAAAGATCTGTTATATGAGAAAAAAGAAATCTCTAGCATGTAAGCTCTTTTAATTGGGAATTCTGTTATTTGCAGCTGAAGGCATCATCACATATGCAGCATTATAAGCCTGGAGCTCCAAGTGGTCATCTTATTAACACTGCAAAGACTTGCCTGAGAATGAAGCCAATAAGGAGGAAAGCAGGAATGAAAGAGTTCCTTGAACACCTTGATCCAGCCATGCCTGAAGTCCTATGTACTACCTCAAACTCTACTGTTCGTGGCTGAAGGTAGTTTGAGTTGCATTTTGTCTTCTATTCTCAAAATGGTCCTGGCTAATATAATTTCTAGAAACCAAAGCTCAGGGAGATCAGTTAAGTAGCCCAAGGTCACCCAGCCAGCAAATGATAAAGACATTTGTCTGAACACAGAGCCAGCATGTTCCAGCCCAGTTTCCCAGTCCCAGAGAGGACACGAGCCCTAGGTGGAGTGAGACCCATGGTGTGTGTTTATTCTGGCATTGATAGCAGCAGCAGTTGGGGGGATCGGCCAGACGCGGGGTGGGGCAGACAGAAGGGTGGACACAGGACGCAGGTGTGTGTGTGTGTCTGGGGAAACAGAGGATCGGTCCGTTGACATTCACAGTGAGAACAGGGGTCAGGACACCAAGTCTTGGAAAAACAGCAAAGGGACAGATAGAAGGTTTGGGGGGCAGGGGTCCCCCAAACATGCACAGCCCCTTGCCTCGAGTGGGAGCCCCAGGAAAAGGAAGACAGACACAGTGGAGACTGAATGCCCCTCACCCTGAAACAGGGAGCTGGACCGGCCTGCCTCCCACCCTCACACCTCTGGGGGTGAGAAAGATGAGGCCCAGGGCTGCCCCGCACCACGCAGCTCGGACGTTATGGCTTCGAGGAGATGAATTCACGGTCCGGGCAGGAAGGGATGGGGTCCTGAGGGGGCCTGGTCCGATCCCAAGCCTAGGCCAGACCTGCGGAATAGGGCAGGGGAGGGGTAGTCAGAGATGGCAGAAGTGAGCCCAAGGGCTGTGTAGCTTCATCACCACCCCAGGGACCCAGGAGTCCTGGTCCTGAGCCCCACTACCTTAGACCCGAGAGTCCAGGCCTCCAGCCTGCCTCCCTAAGACCTAGGAGTCCAGACCCCCAGCCCCTCCTCCCCGGTCTCGGCTCCTTACCCCTCACTCTGAGTTCTCTTTCTCTGATAGTCCTTTGCTGCCTTTCGTGAAGCTGGTCAAAGTCTTTTCCTGAAGAGGGAAATTCAGAAGGTTCAGGAGAGGGGGACAGAGGCAGAACTGCCACTAACAGTCCTGTTTCAGCATTTACAGGGCTCTCTTCACTCAGCTCTGAAGGGATGGGGCCAGTGGTATCACAACCCTATTCTACAGATGGGGAAACTGAGGCACGAAGAAGAGAAGTCACTGAAAATGTGGGGAGAGATGAGCCTGCAGGGGTGGATGAGGCAGACCCTGCAGGGTCTTGGTGGGGCTGGGACTTTGTGCTGGGAGCACTGGGGAGCCACAGGGGGCATGTGAGCAGGAGAGTGGCAGGCCAGTTCTGGGTGTAGAAAGACCCTCTGCAGCCATACTAGTAATACTGGCTGAAACTCAGGGTGAGGGCTAGGCCTGGATTTGACTTCTCTCTGTGCCCAGCATGGAGTGTGGCACATGGTTGTGGGGAGGGGGACCTTCTGGAGAAGACTGTGGAATGAATGAATGAATGAATTAGGGTAAGAGTAAATGACAAGGAGGGAGTAACTACTGTCCTATCCACCTAAGAAAGGTCAGTCTTTTGAAAACTCAAATCTGAGCTCTATGCTCTGATGCTTAAATCCCTACTGTAGCTCATGGCACTTGGAAAACAGTCCAAAGCAAGGCCCAGACTGTTGTTGTTGTTAGGTGCCGTCAAGTCGATTTTAACTCATAGTGACCTCATGTGACAGAGTAGAACTGCCCCCTAGGGTTTTCTTGGCTCTAATCTTCACAGAAGCAGATCGCCGGTCCTTCTCCCGAGGAGCCACTGGATGGGTTCGAACCACCAACCTTTTGGTTAGCAGCTGAGCACTTAACCTTTGCACCACCAGAGCTCCTTAAGGCCCAGACTAGGGTGAGGCAAGTGAAGCATTCACCCTGGGTACAAACTTTAAGAGGGCACCAGAAACTCAGTAATCAAGATAAATGATATCTGAATGCAATATTAAAAAAAAAAAAAAAATCACAATGCAACAAAACAGTCCGCAATGAACAAAATATCAAAATTTTAAATAAAGGTCAAACCACGTTGTATTGGGGCCTGAGACAAAAGGAAAAATGTGCATTTTGTCAAAAGAAAGAAAATCTGATCAATAAACCAATTAGAGTTAAAAGGGTTTACTGGGTGGAAAACAAAACAAAAAACTGTCTGGGAATGGAAGCACCCCTCCTAAGAGATGAACTCGGCACATTACAATTTTGATCAGCTTATATACAGTGCAAACTGTTAGGGAATTTCCCAAAAGGACAATTTAACATGGTCGGTTGTCATTCACTTTATCGGCAGGAGGCAGCTTGGCTTGGTTTATTAAGTTTGCATGTCTGCAGTCTATAGGCAAGCTACGGCTTACCTAATTATTTAAACTTTCCCCAGAACTGTCTACTTTGTGAGTTTTTAGTTTCTGTGAAGGGTTAAGACTTAAGTTTAAATGGGGTGGGGTGGGGGGAGCCTTTTTTTTTTTTTTTTAACAATCCTTATCGTATACATTTTTATGTATTTTTAAATGGTTATTTTTTCCCTATTATATGTTTCATGTCTTTTTTTCATGGTCAATTTTTTCCAGAACATTAAAGTCAATGAAAAAAAGAAAGAAAATTAAGTGTATTGAAATTCACAGTAGTATTCTAAGTTTAAATATCTTCTCTATACCCCGAAACAGAATTTATTGTAGTTTCATTTTGCTGTCTTTAACGAAAGCAAGCCAGTCAGTAATGTTTTCAAGATCGACTCTTTTGCTTTCTTCATTTTCAAATAAAAGAATGGCTGATGGATAATTTCTCTTAATTTTTTATGATTTTTCAATTTAAAAAGTGGCCTGCTTGCTGTCACGTGGCCCACATGGTCCCATGTGATCTGCCCCCCTGCCCCAACCCTCACCTCCCAACCCCCCTGCCTCTGGCTCTCTCTGTCCCAGCCACCTTCTCACTGCTCCTGAGAAATGCCCAGCCCTTCCCTGCTTCCTGGAGTCCCTGGGTGGTCCAAACATTTAATGTACTCAACTGCTAACAGAAAGGTTGGAGGTTCAATTCCACCCAAAGGCACCTTAGAAGAAAGAACTGGCGGTCTACTTCTGAAAAATCAGCCATTGAAAACCCAATGGAGCACAGTTCTACTCCGACACACCCGGGGCTGTCATGAGTCAGAGTCAACTCCACGGCAACTGGTGGTTCCCTGCTTCCTGGTTGTTATGTATTGAATTGTGTCCCCCCAAAACATGTGTTGTAAATCCTAACCCCTATACTTGTGGTAACCCTATGGGGGCACTTCTACTCTGTCCTATAGGGTCACTATGAGTCAGAATTGGCTTGACGGCAATGGGTTTGGTTTGGTTTATATCTGTGGTTGAAGACCTGGTGGCACAGTGGTAAAGAGCTTGGCTGCTAACCAGAAGGCTGGCAACTCAAATCTACCAGCAGCTCCTTGGAAACTCTATAGGACAGTTCTACTCTGTCCTGTAGGGTCGCTATGAGTTGGAATCGACTCGATGGCAACAGATTTTCTTTTTTTCCATATACCTGTGATTATAATCCCATTTGGGAATGGGGTTCTTAGTTATGTTAATGAGGCAGCGTCTTGGTTATCTAGTGCTGCTATAACAGAAATACCACAAGTGGATGGCTTCAACAAAGAGAAACCCATTCTCTCACAGTCTAGGAGGCTAGAAATCCGAACTCAGGGTGCCAGCTGCAGAGGAAGCCTTCTCTCTCTGACAGCTCTGGGGGAAGGTCCTTGTCATAAATCCTCCCCAGTTGAGGAGCTTCTCAGCTCAGGGACCCTGGGTCCAAAGAATGCACTATTCTCCTGGCTCTTGTTTCTTGGTGGTATGAGGTCCCCATGTCTCTCTGCTCGCTTCTCTCTTTTATATCTCAAAAAAGATTGGCTTAAAACACAATCTAATCTTGTAGATTGAGCCCTGCCTCATTAATGCAACTGCCACTAATCCCATCTCATTAACATCATAGAGATAGGCTTTACAACACACAGGAAAATCACATCAGATGACAAAATGGTGGACAATCACACAATACTGGGAATCATGGCATAGCCAAATTGATACACATATTTTTGGGGGACAGAATTCAATCCATAACAGGCAGTATTAGTGTAGGGTGTGTCTTAGGCCAATCACCTCTGAGATATAAAAATGAACAGAGAAGTAAGCAGAGATGGGGGAAGACAAATGTCAAGCCACATGAAGATCACCAAGGAACCAAGGAACGAGGACCTTCCCCCAGAGCTGACAGGGAGAGAGCCTTCCTCTAGAGTCAGCACCCTGAAATCAGACTTCTAGCCTCCTAAACTGTGAGAAAATAAGTTTCTGTTTGTTAAAGCCACCTCCTTGTGGTATTTCCGTTATAGCAGCACTAGGTAACTAAGACACTGGTTATGCAGTGCCCTTTCCCTTCATCTTTCTCCTTTCAACCTTCACCAGAGTCCATTCCTTAACCTCCAGGTTTCTGCTTAAATGTCACCTCCTCAGAGGCCCTCCCTGACCCCTTAATCTAAAGGGTGCCTTCCTCCACATACACACATCTGGACCCCCTCAATTTCCAGGACTTCCACACTTTTTGGACCAAAATCCACAAGAAAAAAAAAAAAATGACACCATGATCCTTAGGATGGGTGTTCTATTATGATATTTTCCATTCTCTTCTATGTTACTTATTATTTTCTTAGTCATTATTTTTAAAGAAATTGCTGTACTCTACCCAGTAAACAGGAGCCCTGGTGGCACAACAGTTAAGAGCAGGCTGCTAACCGAAAGGTTGATGGTTCAAACCTACTCAGTGGCTCCGCAGGAGAAAGACCTGGCAATCTGCTCCCATAAAGATTACAGCCTAGAAAACCCTTTAGGGCAGTTCCACTCTGTCCTATAGGGTTGTTATAAGTCAGAATCGACTCAACAGCAACGGGTTTGGTTTGAGGTTTTTTTCTCATGGGTAATAATAATAACAACAGTTGTTGTTAGCTGTGGGATGAGTCACCCCAACTCATGGCAACCCCATGCACAATGGTTCAAAACGCTGCCCGGCCCTGCACCAACCCCATGATCAGTTGGGGGATCAGACTGCTTTCATCAGCTGATTTTTGGAAGTAGATCACCAGGCCTTTCTTCCTAGTCTGTCTTAGTCTGGAAGCTCCAGTGAAATCTGGTCAGCATCTTAGCAGCATGTAAGCCTCCACTGACAGACAGGTGGTGGCTGCACAGGAAGTGTATTGGCCTGGAACCACCACTGCCACCAATAATAATAACAACGGTGGGTGACCATTTTTTGAGCACGTATTAAGTGGTAGGCACACATTCTGTAGTAAAACACTGAATCCTCACACTTATTCTAACAGGTAGATGCTATATTACCAAAAAGTCAAACTTGTTGCCGTCTAGTTGATTCTGACTCATGGTGACCCTAGGTGCTACAGAGTAGAACTGCTCCATGGGATTATCTTGGCTGTAGTCTTTATGGCAGTAGATCACCAGGCCTTTCTTCCATGGGTGGTGCCACTGGGTTTGAATCACCAACCTTTAGGTTAGTAGCTGACAGCAAACTGTATACACCACCCAGGGACCTGTAGATGCAATTAACAGCCCCATATTCCAGTTGGAAAAAAAAAAAAAGGAAGAGAGAAGTTAACCAACTTGCTCAAAGTCACAGCTAAAGATGGTTGCTCAGGGATTCTAACCTCAGCATTTTGGCTCTGGAGCCCATAAGAGACATGTGTGTCATATGAATGAAGGGCAAAGAAGCGGGCAGGTGAATGGAGGGGCACTGTGACACTGGGGGGCGGCCTCACTCACCTCCACCAGCTGATGCCAGTGCTCCACGGGCTTGCGGGGGTTGGCTAGCATCTCAGCCCAGTGCTCGCGGCCGTGGGGGTCGGCAGCATCGGGTCCCACGCGGCACACGCCAATCACCTCGTTGTGGCCGATGCTGGGGGGCGGGGGAGGTGAGCACATGAAGAGGGTGTGGGGTGGGCATGTACCATCACCCCGTCCCCATCCTCCAGTGCCCACAGCCCCGCTCACCAGTCGTAGTCCACCACCGCAATGCTGAGCCCCACGTTCTCCACACTCTCTGGGGCCACGTCGAACACAAGCGCCTCGTTGTACGTGGGGTTCAGCGTGTTCTTCTTGATGGAAGTTTTCCGCTTCTTCAGACGCCGCCCCTCGCTGATCAGAGAGGCTTTCACATAGGGGTCTGGGGGCGGGGATAGAGAGTACTGAACGAGCCCCCGGCCCCCTTCTCCCTCAGACCCAGGCGTCCTGACCCCCAGCCCTGCAGCGGGACCCAGCGGGACCCACCTGAGAAGCCGGTGAGGTCCATCGCTTTGAGGTTAGAGGCTTTGATGATGGTCACGGTGAGGCGCCCGGCCGTGGGGAGGTAGCAGAGTGAGAAGTTGAGCTCCCCAAGATCTGCCTTTTCCTGCAGTTGAGGAAACAGATTCAGAGATGTCCTGCCTCAGTCTCCCCGCGTCTCTCTCGGATTTTCTTCCCCATCTCATGCCTCAGGCACTCCTCCCCTGACATCCAGGGCTCAGGCTTCCAATCCACTTAACAATCTGACTCTGGGCCAAAGCCTGGTAACTCCCCAGCCACAGCTGCCTGCTTCCCACCCGCCCTCCAGGACTGTCAAAGCCTATTTGTTCCGCTGGGAAGATGGGAAGAGGCATGAGTGTGGGGGAGGGGAGTAAGAAGGAGAAGGGGAGAGAGACCACAGTGAGAAACAGACTGAGACAGAGACCAACACTCTGAGAGATACAGTTAGAAAGACCTACAGTGTCCCAACTCGAGAAAGACAGAGACCCAGAGAGAGGGGGACAGAGATCCAGAGAGAGAGGGACAGAAACCCAGAAAGAGAGGGGAACAAGAGACTCAGAGACAGAGGGACAGAGACCCAGAGAGGGAGAGGGGGAGAGAGACCAGAGAGAGATGGGGGGACAGAGACCCAGAGAGAGAGGGAGTTAGAGACCCAGAGGGAGGGGAACAGAGATAAGAGGGAGAGAGGGAGAGAGACCTGGGGGGGGTGGACAGAGACCCAGGGAGAGAGCAGGACAGGGACCCAGAGAGAGAGGGACAGAGATCCAGAGAGAGGGGACAGAGACTAGAGAGAGAGGGAGATAGAGACCCAGGGAGAGGAGGCCTCATCTCGGCCCCTGCCTCCCAACCACACTGACCAGCCGTGGTCCTGGATTCCCCTGCCCTCACTGCCCTCAGGGCCTTTGCCCAGCTGTCCCCTCTGCATAAATACCCTTCTCTCCTGCCTCCTCCCCATTCTTCAAGACTCAGCTTAGTTGTCACCTCTTCCCAGAATCTTCCAGGTCCCCTAGAGCCCCAAGTAGATAGTCCTCTTGTGTGCCCTATAACACTGTCCCCTGACAGCAATCTGCATGACAACCTAGATCAGGAGCTCCCAAGGACTGTCTGGGGTCCCCAGCTTCCAATTTTGAAGAAGCAGCAGTTGAATAAATGAATCAGGGCTTCGAACCATTTGTTCTGACTTGATCCCCTGATGAAAATTTGCATTTCCACCCTAGATATACTGAATCAGAATCTACAGTTTAAGATGATCCCCAGGTGATTCTTATGTACAACTTCCTGGGAACCAGTTCAAAGCCCTGGAATGAATAAATGAGTGAAGACATTGAGTGATGATGATAAAAAAATAAACTCCTTGCCCTTGAGTCAATTCTGACTCATGGCGACCCTATGTGTTACAGAGTAGAACTGTGTTCCACCGGGTTTCCTGGGCTGTAATCTTTACAGAAGTAGTTTGCCAAGGCTTTCTTCTGTGGCGCTGCTGGGTGAGTTCGAACTTCCAACCTTTAGGTTAGCAGCACACTGTAAACCATTTGCACCACCCAGTTTCCTCAAGTGATAATGATGTGGCAGGGGGGGAATGAGAAGTGACAGATACAAGGAGATAAAGATGAATATAGACAGGGGCCCTTGCATGGGGCTGTCATGGGGCAATGACGGGGACTGGGGGTTGGTGGTACAGTCGGGGTCCTGGGAATGGGGGACCCTGCAACTAGGCACTTGGTTCTCAGAAGCTGGGCTTGGGGGAGTAAGCAAGCATGGGGGGAAGGCCCTGTGAAGGTGACCAAGGGAAGGGCCTTAGGCATCTGGTTCAACTGTATCATTGCACAGTTGGGGAAACTGAGGCTGAGAATGGTCATCTGGTGGGCAGCTGCAACCTTCTCTTGATATGAAGACAGAGGTCAATCATCCCACACACAAACACACACTGATACTCCAGCTTGACAGAAAGTTGGAAAATTGGGAAATCCCCACATTGGAGTTGGGGGTCTGGAGTTTAGGGGGCAGAAGGGGTCAGGACATCCAATGAGGACCTATAAGCTGGGCTGGAGGTGGAGTTGGACATATAGGAGATTGAGGTGCCAGAGGGTGGGGGTCATACAAAATGGAGGGGGCCAATGGGGATACTGGAGGTTGGGGTCCTACAGTCTGGATGTGGGGGGAATTGTGGGGTATCAGAGTATTGGGGATCCCAGTATGTCTGAGGCTAGGGGGATCAGGTTATTAGGATCCCGGTGGGGACAGTGCAGAAACAGAGGGTTTGGAGGTTGGGCTTTGGAACATTAAGAAGTTCAGATATGGGAGGGGTTGGGGGTTCCAGAAGCCTCGGCATCAGGAAGTTAGGGGTTTGGAAAGTGGAAGGAAGTTGGAAAAACAAAAGCCCAAAAACTCTAGAGTCAGGAAGTCCGAGGGTCAGAAAGCTGGGGTAGAGAGCAGAAGCCATGGATCACAGCAGGGAGTTGAGATTGGATAAAGCTGGCTCGTGGGTACCTGGGTGCATATTACTATTTTCCTGATTGTGGAAGTCTAAACCAACCAACCAACCAAACCTGTTGCTGTCGTGTCAATTCCAACTTATGGCAACCCTATAGGACAGAGTAGAACTGCCCCCTAGGGTTGCCAAGGAGTGGGTGGTAGATTTGAACTGCCAACCTTATGGTTAGCAGCTGAGCTCTGAATCACTACGCCACCAGGGCTCCATTAGAAGTCAAAGGGGCTAAAAAAAAAACAGAAAACCAAACCTACTGCTGTTAAGTCAATTCCGACTCATGGTGACCCCATGTGTTACACAGTAGAACTGCTCCATAGGGTTTTCTTGGCTGCGATCTTTACGGAAGCAGATCGTCACGCCTTTCTTCTGAGGTGCCGCTGGGTGGGTTTGAACCGACAACCTTTAGCTTAGTGGCCAAACACAAATTGTTTGTGCCACCCAGGGACCTCCAAAGGGGGTCAGCAGTTGGGAACTCTTGGGTTAAGGCACGAAGTTAATACTTAACATGTTGGGGACGTGGCTGTTCATGACATCATTCTCTATTCTTCCTTGTATGTTTGCAATATGTCTCAATAAAGTAAATGTTTAAAAGAAAAAAGTCAGGGGACCTGAAGTTAGAAGGTTATGAAGTCAGAGGGTAAGGAGGTTGCAAAACCAAGAGGTCTGGGGTCCCAGGGAAGGGAGAGGTCAGGGAAGGAGCCAGCAGGTCGCAGGGCACTGACCGAGCCGCCCTCCACGATGTCCCTCCAGAGAGGGCGGTCGGGAGGCTGCTCAGCCAGCTCCAGCAGGTTATCCAGCACCACCTGGCCGATGAGGTCATGCCGCGAGAAGCGGTCAAAGTCATAGACGCTAAAGTGAAGTTTGCGCTGCGCTAGCTCAGCCAGGGGCACGGAGAACTGGAACGTCTCGTTGAACACAGGGTTCAGGGTCTTCCTGTGCACCTGGCGGGGGTAGAGGGGGAAAAAGACGCATTGCCCACCAGCCCCTCCTCCCCTGCACCCAGAAAGTCCAGGAGTCTCAGCCCCCTCCTCCCTCAGACCCCGGAGTCCGGCCCCCCAGCCCCGTCCCCCGCGAGACCCAGACATTGAGCCCAAGGCCCTGACCTTGGTCTGAAACTTTTTCTTGCGATCGGGCAGCAGGTAGATCTTGACGTAGGGGTCCGAGAAGCCGTTGGAGTCCTTGGCCGGGAGGTCCAAGGCCTGCAGGATGCGCACCACCAACTGGTCGGAGCCGTAGAGGTAGCGCAGGGCAAAGCTGATGCGCCCACACGGCGCCCCAACCTCGCCCGAGCCTGGAACCCCGCCGCCCCGGCGCCCTCCCGGCCCGGCACCCTGGTACAGCTCCGGCTTGATCTGCCCAATGAGCTTGGCCTTCTCCTCGCTGCCGGGCAGGGGTAAGGGAAGGGCGGGTGGCCGCTCCTCACTGCCCGGGTCCGGCTGCGGAGTCAGGGTCTGCTGGGTGAGGGGCCGGGGCAAGGCCGGATACCTGGGGAGGGGGGTGGATGTGGGGGAGAGCAAGGTGGGGTTAGGCCCTCCTACCTTTGACTACCTCTTCCTCAACCCTTCACAGCAGGAGGCCCCAATCCCCACCCTTGCTCACTGTGTGACTTGGAGCAAGTCACTTGCGCTCTGAGCCTCAGTTTCCCCATCTGAATAAAGGAGATTATCCTCACCTCTAAACTTATCTCCAGCCTCCAGAAACTTCCTGCTGGACTCCAACTGGTGGCCTAGAGCAACTTCTCCATGAGCCCCTGGGTCCCTACATAGCCCCTGAGTCCCCTCTTTGAACTCCAGTATGCCCTTCTCGAAATTTCTCCAACCTTTCCTCTCTTCCCCATCCCCACAGCCCTGGCCCCAGCTCAGCCTCATACTCTCCCATGTGACCTTCCCTCCACCCTGGCCTAGAATTTTCCCCTTCCTTCTCCCTCCCTCCCTGCCTTCCTCTCATCTTTTCTTCGGTCCCTAGCTGTCTGTAAGGGTTGTTGTTAGGTGCCTTCCAGTCAGTTCTAATCCATAGTGACCCTGTGTATAACAGAACAAAACACTGCCAGGTCCTGCGCCATCCTCACAATCGTTGTTATGCTTGAGCCCATAGCTGCAGCCACCGTGTCAGTCCATCTCATTGATGGTCTTCCTGTTTTTCCTGACCCTCTCTCTACTTTACCAAGCATGATACCCTTCTCTAGGGACTGGTCCCTCCTGATAAGCGTTGATGGAGCCCAAAGCTTCATCTTTACCATCATCTCTTCCTGTCTTCTCCCCTTCTCACTCCCATGTTTCCCCCTTTCTCCCCCCTGCCCCTACAAACTCATATACACCCTAGGTTTCTAAGACCACCCACAGGCTGGTGTCTGCTCAATCTGTCTCCTCTGCGCCAGCCTGGTTCAGCCCCTGGCCCTGAGCCATCCACTAGACCCCCACACATCCCTCACATCCCCCCTGAACTTGCCACCTTCTCCCAGACTCAGTCCTCCTCCAGATTCCCCATCATTTACCTAGATCTGCATGGCAAATACCCAGGGGTCATCCCCACATCCTCTCTCCCAATCACCAAGTCATTTCCCTATTGTCTTTCGAAGTTCCCCATCCTCATGACCCCTGCTTGGGCCTTGTCCTCTCCTGCATGGACCACCACATCCAGGGCCCCTGGTGATGAGCAGTGCTCAACAGCTACAACTGTACATGGAGTTCCACCAAGGCAGCTTCAGCATATGCTGAGATGTCAGAGACAGGGCTAGGGGAAGTGAGGGTACCAAGCCGTAGAAAGGGATTCAGGGGAGAGATACTTCAGCTATAGATCATCTGGCCACCCCTTGCTCCCAGGGTGACTTTGAGTAAGTCATTTGACCCCTCTGAGCTTCAGTTTCTTCATCAGTATAACGGGAACTCAGACCTGTGTATCCATCATCCTTGGGAAGGCTGCCCCCTGGAACTCAAACTACATTTCCCATGAGCCGCTGGGCTCCCGGCCAGCCCTGTGGACTAAGGACCACTTCTCCGAAGAACCTCTAGGGCCATGATAATTCCTTTGGAAGGCTGCTCCCCGCCCCCACCCACCACCTCCCAGTCTGCTCGGCTGCTGACCCAAAGTTTGGTCGTTCTAGTCCACCCAGAGGTGCCTCAGAAGAAAGGCCTGGTGGTCTACTTCTGAGAAATCAGCTATTGGAAACCCTATGAAACACAGTTCTACTCTGACATACATGGAGTTGCCATGAGTTGGAATTGACTTGATGGGCAACTGGTTTGGTCTGCTTGTTTGTTTTTCCCCTCCCTGGATGCTGCCCCAGGCCCCTCACACTCACAAGATCAAGGTTATCTCAGTGTCTCCTTCAAACCCGCTCCTCTTCATACTTCGTCTGATGGCCCCACCATCTACCCAATCACCAGGCCAGATCCCTGGGTGCTGTCCTCACCTCTTCCATCCTCCACCTACCCACACTCTTTCTCCTCTCGCCTGACTCTCTCTACCCTGTAACTTCCTCTCCATCCCAACAGCCCCTGCCTGGCCTCATGGTGTCCTGCCTGGACTCTCTCCCTCCAGTCCATCTCCCACATGGCCCCAGAAGGGTCTTTCTACACCCAGCACTGACTCTGCCCCTCCCCCGATCACAGCCCTCCCACGGCTCCCTAGTGCCCTCAGGACAAAAGCCAGACCTGCGTGGTCTGGCCCCCACCCCCGTCCACAGCCTCATCTCCCAAGTTTCTTTTTTCAGACTTACTCTCCCGCCACAGTGACTACTGGCTGTTCCCAGAATGCACTGTGTTCTCCTTCCGCTCTCGCCTTTGCACATGCTGTTCCCTCTGCCTGGAATGCCCAGCTCGCACCGCTCCCTTTTTGCCTGGCTAACTCTTCCTCACCCTCCAGGTCTCAGCTGAGACACCACCCTCATCAGGGTCTGGGACCTCCTCAGGGGCTCCCTGAGTCCCAGTCTGCAACTCTGATCTGGCCTGATGGGGATGGTTGATTCAATGGCTCATCTCCCTTGGACTGTGAGCAACACTAGGGCAGAGACTGTCACCACTGTTTTCCAGCCACACAGCTTGGGCCTCATGTTAAACGAAACAAAACTCAAACTAATTGCCGTGGAGTTGATTCTGACTGATGGCAACCCCATGTGTGCAGAGTGGAACCGTACTCCATAGGGTTTTCAAGGCTGTAACCCTTCAGAGGCAGATTGCCAGGCGTGTCTTCTGAGGTGCTCCTGGGTGGGTTTGAACTGCCAACCTTTCGATTAGTAGTAAAGTGCTTAACCATTTGGGCCACCCCAGGGACTCCTAGCTCATATTATTGTTGTCGTGTGCCATTGAGTCAATTCCGACTCATGGCAACGCTATAGGGCAGAATAGAACTGCCCTATAGGGTTCCTAGGCTGAAATCTTTATGGGAGCAGATCACCAGGTCTTTTCTCCTGTGGAGCTGCTGGTGGGTTCGAACCACCCATCTTTTGGTTGGCTGCTGAGTGCTTAACCATTGCGCTACCAGGGTTCCTTCCAGCTCGTATTAGGTGCTCAATACATATATGCAAAATGGGAATAATGAATGAATGAACTCCGGGTCTCACCACTACTCTTGACTTAGATAAAGGGATGCATTGCCTTGTGCCTCAGGGACTCAGAGGTCCAACCCTCATTTTCTTTCACCTCCCTGAGCCTGGAATCTGGACCCTCAGATTCTTCCTCCCTGACACCCCGAAATCCTGGACCGCAGTTCCCTCTTCCCTCAGATCCAAGAGTCTTAACCCCCAGCTCCCTCCTCCCTCAGACCCAGAAGTCCTGGCCCCCAAACCCCTTCAGACTCAGGCATCTAGACCCCCACCCCTCGTTCTCAAACCTAGGAGTCCAAGGTTCCAGCCTTCTCTTTCCCCAGGATCCAAATGTCCAAACCCCAAGTCCCGTCTTGCCCCAGGACTCAGGACTCTGGACCTCTAGTCTTCTCTTTCCCCAGGACTCAGGAGAGCCATAGATGGGAAACCAACATAGAGGAAGACCTGGAGTTCAGAGTGGACCCCCAACCCCCAATATTCTCTCTCACCTGGTGGTGGGTGCCAGGCTTGTGACCTGCTGATGAGACTGGGCACTGGGCAAGCCCCCACCACTGGGGGGCAGCAGGAGCAGCCCAGAGCCTGCCCCGCCCTCAGAGGGCAGCTCAGGGGATGTCTGGCTTGGTTTAACCCCAGTGGCCACCACGGCTGCCACGGCCTCTGGATATGAGTCCATGTCCAAGTAGGAGGGCTCAGGGGGGTCAGAGCCTCCCAGGCTGCCTGGCTCCAGCAGCTCGGCGAAGGGTGGATGGTGGGTGGTGTGGGCATGGTGATGTGGGCCGCCCAGCAGTGGATGACCACCTAGGCCAGCCCCCAAGTGGTGCCCGCCACCGCCTACTAGACCTGCCAGCCCGACCCCAGGGCCTAGGTCTTTGCGCAGGGGGCCGCCGCCCACTGCTGAGCCTCCCTTGTCCCGCCAGGGCACCCAGCACAACTTCCAGGACACGAAGAGGGAGACGCCCAGGAGGACAATGCCACAGAACGTCACGATGACCGACAGCAGGCTCACGGAGATGTCTGGAGAGGGTGAGGACAGAGGTCAGGGGTCAGGGTGGGGTTCATCCACCCACTGCTGTCCCCAAAGAGCTAACCCTTAGTGTTTGCCACACATTGTCATAAGCAATTTACACATATTTCTTAATTCAGACTCCATAAGCCTATGAAGTAGGTATGTCTACATAACCATTTTAAAGAAGAGGCACAGAGAGGTTGAGTGCCTTGTTTAAGGCAACACAGATGGTAAATGACAACTCTGGTGTTTGAATCCAGCAGTCTGTCTCCAGATTTTATTCTCTTAATCGCCAGCCCACACTGCCTTTCTAGAAAAGGACACCATACATAAGATAAGACCAAACCAAAATTCAAACCCGTTGCCGTCCAGTTGATTCCAACTCATAGTGACCCTATAAGACAGAGTAGAACTGCCCCATAGGGTTTCCAAGGCTGTAATCTTCACGGAAGCAGACTGCCACATCTTTCCTCTGCGGAGTGGCTGGTGGGTTCAAACTGCTGACCTTTTATTTAGCAGCCAAGTGCTTTACCACTGTGCCACCAGGGCTCCTTGGGTAGGACCAAGGTCTCCCAAAATGCTCAGAGTTGATCAAGGAGAGGGGAGACTGGTCAGGGTTCAAATCGCAGCTTGCTGTGTGGGTTTGGGAACATGTCTTAACCACTCTGAGTCTTTGATTCCTCATTTGCCAAATAAGAAACATTAGTCCTGACTCTTAGATTGGTTGTAAGAAATTCAGAAGGTAAAGGTGTGCATAGCTGCATGATACAATAGCAAGCATTTATTGAGTGATAACTGTATACCAGAGACCTAAGTGTTTTATGGGTATTAGCTTATTTAAGCTTGACAAAACCCTGTAAGGTAGGCAACATTATTATTTCCATTTTCCACAAATGGAAATTGAGGTAGATAGACACAGAATCACCTGCCCAAAGTCACACAGCCAGTAAGTGGTGGAGTCTGGATTTGAGCCTGGGATGCCTGGCTCTACAGTTCACGCCCTTAACCATTATGCTATAACACCTCAATGCTTCCCAATTTTTATTAGAAAAATAAATCTTATTGGTGCTACTACACGTACCCAACACCACCAACACCATAGCTAACACGTTCTGAATGCCTACTATGTGCTGATACGCCTTTCAGAGAAACTTGAATACAAACCAGCTCCTTGCAACCAAAAGTTTCTGGCTCATTCCATAACTAGTACCAGGAATGGGGTGGTTCAGAAGACTTTCAAGGAAATGTGACTAGGAGGTAACTTATAAGCCCTTGGAATGTCCTGCTTGTTAAGAGTGTCTTTGTTTACTGGGGACCTTGGGCCACACCAGATAGTTAACATAAACGATGTGATTTATGGTGGAGGCCTTTGGGTTATAGGGTATCAGCTTGACTTTTGGAGGGGCTGGAGACTAAGGCTAACCATGCAGGTGGCCAGTCATGCCTATGTGACTGATCCCCAGTAAGTCTGGACACCAAAGCTCGGATGAGCTCCCCTGGTTGGCAATACTCCATGCGTGTTGTTGCATATCATTTGCTGGGAGGACTAAGTGCTGTCCATTACTTCACTGGGCAAGAACAACTGAAAGCTCATATTTGGTCTCTCCTGGACCCTGCCTCATGCGCCTCTTTCCTTTGTTGATTTTAATATGTATCCTTTCACCATAATAAATCATAACTGTGAGTATAATGGCTTTTCTGAGCTTTGTAAGTCCTTCTAGTAAATCACTGAACCTGAGCGTGGTTTGTTGTTGTTGTTAGGTACTGTCAAGTTGATTCTGACTCATGGCAACCCCATGTGACAGAGTAGAACTGCTCCATAGGGTTTCTTAGGCTGTAATCTTTATGGGAGCAGATCACCAGATCTTTCTCCCACGGGGATGCTGGGTGGGTTTGAACCACAAACCTTTCGGTTAGCAGCCCAGCGCTTAACCACTGGGTCACCAGGGCTCCCAAACTGTAGTGGTGCTCCAGGCTACCCAGGATCAAATTCTGGCTCTGTTACCTACAGGCTGTGTGATGGAGCAAGCAACGGCAACTCTCTGGTCTCAATTGTCAGGTGTAAAAGAGAAATAATGACAGTGCCCATCTCAGAGCATTGTCACCTGCGATCCTGCAGGTGACCCACCAAGCCCTGCCCTGGCACACAGCAATGTGACTGCTTTTATCATCTCCCAGCACATGCTTCCTAGGGTGAGGGTTTCCTCATCTGGACCATGAGACCAGTAATATTCCTAATCCTCAAAACCCCGCTGCTTTCTAGCTGTGTGACCTTGGGCAAGTCACTTCACCCTTCTGAGCCTCATTTTCCCCATTGTAAATGGAGATTACAGGTACCACCAAGGGTTGCTGCACATGGTCAGTTAAATATGCAAAGTATCTTTTGCTTAGAGGGCACTGAGCGTATGCTAATGGCGGTGGAATAATTTGGAAAAGGATAGTGAGAACGAGCACACAACTTGAAGAATGTCATGTCACTGAATTGTACATGTAGAAATTGTTGAATTGGCGTATGTTTTATTGTGTATATTTTCAACACAATAAAAAATAAATAATGCTGAAAAATATGCAAAGTATCGTGCACACTGCCTGCAACACAGTAGGCACTCAAACCCCAATATTTATTGAATGATCCCTGTGTGCCTGGCATTGTTCTAAGCGCTTTGCATGTGTCGTATCATTAGAGTCTGTCAGCTGCCCTATGAGGTGGTCACTTTTATTATTTATTCCCATTTTCCAGATGAGGAAACTGAGGCACAGAAGAGTCACTTGCTTAAGACTATCTAGTTAGCAAGTGGGGGAGGTGGGATTTGAATCCAGATAATCCAACTCCAGAGCCTGTGCTTATAGCCACTATGCACAATGCATAAAGATATCTGAAGGGGATGTTTGGTGGGTAGGTAGGGGGAGGATTCACAGAGCAAAACCCAAAACATCCCAAAGTCTCAGAGAAGAAACTAGTCTACAGGGCTATTAGCCTACACAAGCCACAGCCTCATCCACCCTGAGACCAGAAGAACTAGACAGTGCCCAGCTTCAATTACTGGCCATTTGGATCAGGGCCACAATAGATGGACCTGATAGAATGGAAGAAAAACGTGGAACAGAATTCAGATTTTTAAAAAGTCCAGACTTAATGGACCAGCTGAGGCTAGAGGACTCCCTGACATTATTGCCCTGAGATACTCTTGACACTGAACTATCCCCTGAGATCACCTTTTAGCGAAATAACAGATCAGCATACATAATAGAGGATATTATCCATGAGTATGGTGATCTGTTAAAAACCTATCTATATGAGACCAAAAGGTGGACAATTACTCTAAAGCCAAGATGAGAAGACAAGGGGGCAGGGAAACTAGAGTACTGACAACGGAACAACCAGAACACAAACAGAATGTTGACACATTGTGAAAAATGTAACTAATGTCACTGAGCGATCGTTATAGAAACTGTCAAGTGGGAACCTAATTTGCTGTGTAAACTTTCACCAAAAACACACTAAAGTATTATAAAACAAACAAACAAAAGATCAAGCATCAAATGGACCACACAGCTCCTTCTCTTTAGATCAGAAGTTTGAGGAGCCAGCAGCAGGCAGGATGGAGGCAAGACTTTGAGAGTGACTGGCCCCATAGGGAACAGACAGCTGAGTGGACCTGCTCTGAATCTCTGGAAACCCTGGCTGTAGCAAAGGAAGGGGGCTGGCTGGGACAGCCAGGGATGCTGACCTGCATCTGGGCCCCGGGGATAGCCTCGGATCCGCAGGTCGTTGAATTCCTGGCACCTGTCACTGGTGTCGGCATCTCGGACCCGTGCACAGAGGTCAGAGACCAGGATAAGTGCCCGCCGGCAGAGGTCATCCTCATAGTCCCCTGACATGATGGCCGGTGAGTCCTGTGCTTGGGAGGTCCCAGGCAAGTGTGTCAATGAGGAATGGGATGGGGGAGAGGGGATGGGTGGGGGTGCAGAGATAAGGGGTGGAAAGAGATAGGTAGGAGAAGGATAGGAAGGGGACAGAGTTTAGGGGCAGGTGGACAAGGGGGCAGAGATTAGGGATGAGTGGACAAGGTGACAGAGGTTAGAGGAAGAAAGACAAAGGGACAGAAATTAGGGGTGGATAGACCAGGAGATAGTAACAGGGGTTGAACAAACAAGGGGGAAGAGATTGACATGAATGGACAAGGGGACAGAGGATAGGGACAAATGGACAAGGGGGAAGAGACTGGGAAGTCCACTCAAGGGGTAAAGATGAAAGATGGGTAGACAAGGAGACCAAGATTAGGGGTGCACAGGCAAAGGGACAGAATTTAGGGTGGACAGACAGTTGACAGCCATTCATCATTTATTCATCCAACAAACACCGAGTGCCAACTACATGCCAGATACCATGACACCTGCCGCAGATACAGCAGGGGAAGAACCACACACATTCTCTGACTTCCTGGTGTCATAATCCAATGAGGCTTGACAAAGAGTAAACAAGTAAACAAGCAAACATAAACAAACAAAATACTCTCAAACAGTGAAAAGTACTTTTGAAAGATGTGTTAAGAAGGGACTGGGAGGAGGTGGTCAGCGAGGGCTCTCTGAGGCCTGAAGGAAGAGATGGAGACAGCCATGAGTAGTGAGGATGGGGTAGGGGAAAGAATTCCAGGCATCAGGAACAGCATGAGCAGGGATTTAGGGTGGGAAAGGGATGGGAGTATCTGAGGAATGGATAGGAGGCCAGATTGGGGCAGACAGAGAGAGGAATAGGAAAGGGATAGAGATAAGAGAGAGAAGAGATGGCTGTGTCTCCTCCATCCTGTGGATAGAAGGAGATGCAGGATAGAAGGATAGGGACCAAGCTGAGGGAGGGAGAGATAAGTGGAGCAGGGACAGAGATGATGGGAAGGGCAAGCTGGGGCCCAGGAGAGAGGAACAGATGGAAAGTCGGGGATTGAGACTTGAGATGGACTGCGATCAAGAATCTGCTGGTGTATCATTCATGGGGGGTGAAAGGGATGGGTGGACAGAGGGGTGTGGACAGAGATATCTTTGCGAGAGAAACAGGACTGGAGAATGAGTAGGGTGCAAAAATAAAGGACAGACATACAGATAATAGCCAGAGACCAGAGACGGACAAAAGTATAGAGAGAGGAGGGCTGGGCAGGCAGACGTGGGTCCAGAAAGGAAGGACAGACGGGGGTATACCTGGAAGGGGACCAGGAGAGAGGGGTGGGGAGAGGGGGAATGAGGGGCACATGATCTGGGGCCAGACATCAGAGATAGCTTGGAAGGGGGGTGCAGGAGAAATTAGGGACACACAAATCAGGGCTCACGAGTGGACAGGTGTCGTGGGGGGTGCTGCAGAAGGCCAGGACTCCGAGACAAGCATGGTCAGACTCACCTGCGCTTATCCCTGCCGTGTCCTGGGTGACAGCGGAGGCGGCGGCGGGCGGCAGCCCATGGGAGTTGTAGGGCAGACAAGGGGCTGCGGACCCGTCCCCACACGCCGGGCGGTGAGGCGGGGGGAGGGGGTGGTGTCAGATCTGGGGACAGTGGCAGGGAGAAAAAGCTCAGTCCCAGCCTCACATCTTGCCCTACCTGGGCCAGCTGTCCGACCCCAGGCTACCCCCGGGGGGGGGGGGGCGGTCCTCCCACCTCCGGGCCCCCAGCTCCCTTTAAGAGCTCAGAGACTACAACTCCCGGTAGCCCTCGCGCTCGCGCTGCTGTGGCTTCATAGACTCGGCGCTGCAAGGCCTGCTGGGAGTTGAAGTCCTTCATGCCTCTCTTGGTTGCAGAGAGAATGGGAATTTTTGGGGGGGGGGGGGTTAAGATGCCGGGGTCCCAAAGCGCTGCAGGGGAAGGAGTCGATGTCCTGGACCTCGGGAGGCCGCGGATTCCTAAGTCCATGGAGGCAATGGTGGGGGTAAACTGTCCCTACGCCAGGGTATGGGTCGGCGAGGGGTGGGGTACACCCAGGTGTTTCGAGACCCCAGATTCCAGGGCCACTTGCCCTTCCCCCGGGGCGGCCAGCGAGCGCTGCAACACTCCCACTCCGCAGCCTGAGATCCACACGCCTCTGAACCTCCCTGCGCCCCCACGCGCCGGGGCGGCCCCCCGGGGCAGGGCTGGGGCGGGGGCTGGGGCGGGGGGAGGGGGAGGAGCGGACTCACCCGGAGCTGCCCCCGCCGCAGCAGCAGCCCCGCGCGCCCGCCGCGGTGCCCGCTCGGCTCCTCCCCCTCCCCTTGTCGCAGGTCCGCGGCTCCTCCTCCTGCACCCTCTCCTTCCCACCCTCCGAACCTGCGGCCGGAAAGCCGAAATCGCGCGGCAGCCGCGAGGAAGGAGAGAGATTTCCCCGGACCAAAGCGTCAGAGACCCAGCGCTCTGCCACAGTCGGGACCCAGAGATCTGGGATTATGATCCGTCCCGCGCCACCGAGATCCCCACTTCTCCCAGGCGCAGAGGTGCGGGCCCCCCGCCCCCTCTTCTCCCAGGAACCAGGATTCTGAGCTCCCACCCACCTCCATTCTCAGATCCTGGAATTTGCCCACTCCCTCCCCGGCCCCCAGTCCCCTTGTCCATCAGACCCAGGAGTCTGGACCCCGAGCCCCTTTTTCCCCCAGACCCAGGAATCCGGATCCTCCAACCCGCTCCTCCTCCAGAACCCTGGACTTCAGGTCGTCCCACCCCAGCAACTCTGAGGGCTGGTGGTGGGAGGGGAGGCGGAGACTCAGTCAGCAGGAGGGAGAATCTCAGCCAGGTGTTGAGGTCTGCGCAGTGCCCAAGGTTTAAATCCCACCTGAGCCCCTTCCTGCCTGTGTGATCCTGCGCTCCTTACTTATCCTTTCTGAGCCCCGGTTCTTCATTATCAAAATGAGATATAACCCTGTTTCCTAAGGGATCCAGAGGCTTGAAAATCCAGTCGATATAGATAAAACATTGGCACCAACTAGGCGCCTAATAAATATTTCTTAAAAGCAGCTAATAACAGTTACTGGTGTATTAATAGGAGCCCTGGTGGCGCAGTGGTGAAGGGCTTGGCATTGCGAACCCACCAGTGGCTCTGCAGGAGAAAGATGTGGCAGTCTGCCTGTGTAGAGATTTACAGCCTTGGAAACCCTGTGGGGCAGTTCTACTCTGTCCTATAGCGTCCTTTGAGTTGGAATCCACTCCGTGGCAACAGGTTTGCTTTTGTGTTTTTTAATGTTCTGGGAACTGTGCTAAGTGCTTTGAAAGCATTTTCTCATTTAATCCTCCCTTCGACCCTATGAGGTGGGTCGTTAGGGGACATTAAGTTGATTTGACTCATAATGACCCCATGTGACAGCAGAACTGCCCCATAGGGTTTTTTGTTTTTAATATTTTATGTTAATGTTATTCAGACTATAAACAGCAGAACATACACCAATTCAACAATTTCTACATGTAAAATTCATTGACACTGATTACATTCTTCAAGTTGTACAGCCATTCTCATCCTTTTTCTGAATTGTTCCTCCTCCCCATTAATATAAACTCACTGCCCCCTAACTGTCCTATCTAATCTTTTGAATTGCTGTTGTCAGTTTGATCCCATAGATAGATCTTAGATGAGCACAAAGCTCAAGACAAACATCCTTTACTAGTTAAGCTAAACCATTGTTTGGCTTTAAAAAGACTTCAGGGGATGTTTTTGGCTTTAAGGTTTAAAGATTATCTCAGGGCAATAGTTTCAGGGGTTCATCCAGCCTCCATGGTGCCAGGAAGTCTGGATTCTATGAAAATTTGAAATTCTGTTCTTTATTTTCTCCCTTTTGATTACGATTCTTCTGTAGAATCTTTGATCATAACATTCAGTACTCAAAGCGTTTCCTGGGCTGTAATCTTTTCAGGAACAGATGGACAGGTCTTTCTCCCATGGAGTCGCTGGGTGGATTTGAACAACCAGTCTCAGTTAGCAGCCGTAGAACCTCCCAGAAATGCCTCCTGGGTTCACCCTGAGTCCTACCCTCAGTGCTTCTTGCGTTCTTCCCAATGGACCTACATTTGCACCCAAGGACATTGACATGGGTGTACACCTACACATGTGTGTATGCAGGTCCAGGCAGCCAGATGCCCAAACTCACAACCAGATGGGCCCTGAGGAGAGACACACAGAAGGAAGTATGCAGCGATGTACATACTCACACATGTGCACAAGGATGGGCTCATGAGCTTGAGACCAGAGCCAAGCTCTTGCCATGTGTTCCAACAGAGATGCTCAGATCTGAGGCTTCCCAGGCATTGAGAGGCGGCTGTGGTGCACTGGTTTGTGTGTAAACTTTGGGGGCCAAGTCCTGGTGTTCAAATCCCAGCTCTGCTCTCTAGTTGCCATGTGACCTTGGCTAAATTTTCACTGCCTCTGTCAATGAGGCCCGTGAAAAAAAGTAGATTCTACCTCACTGAGTTACTTTGAGGATTACATTAAATTCATACGAGGTGCTTAGAAAAACTGGTAGTGTTTTGTGTTGTCATAATTAGTATTTATATGCATTTGCTTATTTAATCTTTAATATTTGATCAAAGGAGACTGAGGCTCATAGAGGGGAAGTGCCCTGGCCAAGGTCACACAGCTGGGAAGTGTCGGAGTTGAGATTCAAATGAATCTAGAGCTTTTGCCTTTAGCCAGGAGTCCCTGGGTGGTGCAAGTGGTTAAGTGCTTGGCCACTAACCAAAAGGCTGGAGGTTGAAACCCACCCAGAGGCACCTCAGAACACAGGCCTGGCAATCAGTTTCCAAAAGCTCACAGCTATGAAAACCCTATGGAGCAGTTCTACTCTGGGCACATGGGATCGCTATGAGTCAGAATCAACCTAATAGCACTTGGAACTGGTGCCTTTAGCCACTATATTGTTTGTATCCCAGAAGTTTGAGGACCTTGCATGTCATTGCACTGGGTAGAATAGTATAAAGAGTACTGGATAGGGAAACAGGATACAGGAGAGTGTCCACCACACTCATTCAATTCAATTCAGTCATTTGATAAATATTTAACAAGCACCTACGTGTGCCTGGCACTGTTGGAGGCACCAGAGATTCACCTGGGAACGAGGCAGACAAAAATCCCAGCCTTCAGCAGAAGGGGACAAGGAAGCTGGTGATAGGGAACCCAAGGTTGGGTAAGGATACTGTTGATATGTTGTGAGATTGTTAACCACTGTCATAGGGCAACATTTGTAGTAACTGTTAAATGAGAAACTATTTTGTTCTGTAAGCCTTCATCTTAAGTGAGAATAACAGCACAATTGGAAGAGCGTAGTCAATGTCACTGAACTGTGCATGTAGAAATTTTTGAAACGGTGTATCTTTGGCTATGTGTATTTTCACCAAAAAAAAAAAAAAAAAAAAGAGGTTGAGAAGTGAGGGGGTTGATATGTTGTGGGGTTGTTAACCAATGTCATAAAACAATACGTGTACTACAGTTTCATGAGAAACTATTTGTTCTGTAAGCCTTCACCTGAAGTACAATTAAAAAAAAAAATCCCAGCCTTCAGATAACTCATGGTCTGGTGGAGGAGACAGATAATAAATAACTACACATACTAGGACCCCTATACTAGGATTAATGCTATGAAGGGAAGTCCAGTGTCTGAGGAGGAAGTCAAAGAAGGCTTCTCTGAGCAAGTGACATTTGACCTTTGCTCAGAAGGGTGAGTAGGCATGAGTCAGGTGAAGATGAGGGAGGGGAGGGAAAAGGCTTCAAGGAGAATGAACAGCCTGTGCAAAGGCCTGGTGGCAGAAGGAAGTTTGGCACATTGAGGAGGAACTACCGAGTGTATAAGGTCCATGGGAGCAGCACTTTGTTTTGTTCACTGTTGTGTCCCTGATGCCTGACACAGTGCCTGGCACACAATCCAAACCAAAAAAAAAACCCATTGCTGTTGAGTCGATTCTGACTCATAGCAACCCCATAAGGCGGAGTAGAACTTAACTGCCTCATAGGGTTTCCAAGGCTTTAAATCTTTATGGAAGCAGAATGCCACTTCTTTCCCCCGTGGAGTGGCTGGTAAGTTTGAAACGCCGACCTTTCAGTTAGCAGCTGAGCACTTTAGCCACTGCACCACCAGGGCTCCTTGGCACACAGCAGGAGCCTGTCTTAGTTATCTAGTGCTGCTATAACAGAAATACCAAAAGTGGATGACTTTAACGAAGAGAAATTTATTCTCTCAGTCTAGGAGGCTAGAAATCTGAATTCAGGGTGGCAGCTCCAGGGGAAGGCCTTCTTTCTCTGTCAGCTCTGGGGGAAAGTCCTTGTCTTTAATCTTCCCTGGTCAAGGATCTTCTCAGTGCAGGGACACTGAGTCCAAAGGATGGGCTATTCTCCTGGGTCTTGTTTCTTGGTGGTATGAGGTCCCCATATCTCTTTGCTAGCTTCTTTTATATCTCAAAAGAGATTGACTTAAGACACAAGTTAATCTTGTAGACTGAGTCCTGCCTCATTAACATCATACAGGTAGGATTTACAACACAGGTAGGAAAATCACATCAGATGACAAAATGGTGGACAATCACACAATACCGGGAACCATAGCCTAGCCAAGTTTATACATGAATTTTTGGGGGACACAATTCAATCCATAAGAGAGCCATAAAGTATTGATTGAATGAATGAATGAATAAGTGGGTGAATAAATGGAAGGATCTATGTATGTATGTATGTACATATGTATAGATGGATGGATGGATGATTGAATGGAAAGATGGATGTTTGGCTGGAGAATGAAGGGATGGATGGATGGATGGATAAATAGATGGGTGGATGCATGAATGGATGTATGATTGGAGGGATGGATAAAAGAATGAGTGAATGGAGGGATGGATAAATGGATGAATGGACCATTGAATAGATGTATATTTGAGAGATAGATGAAGGGATGGATAGATGGATGGATGAGTGAATGGGTGAGTTTCTACAAATAGGTACACATTCACACACAAAGGTGCCTGGGAGTAGATGCAGACACACCTAAAGAAATGCACACGTGTGTATAAAAACAGGTTCACCTCTTCTTCTGGTGCTCCCTCTGGAGACAGCAAACACTGAGGTGAGAGGCAGGCCAAGTTTGCCAGTGATGGGGAGGCAGAGAGGCAAACCCTTCGACCAGGGCTACAACCAGCCCCACCCCCACTGCGGTGCTGACATCATTTCTGAAATTGAGGAAAACGCTGACTCAGGGATTTATGTCCCAGGCTGGGTGTGAGGCCAGGGAGGGGGACATGGATTGCCTGAGAGAGATGGGGTGAGTTATAAGGGAGGCAGGTGGGGGATGAGGCAGAGAGACAAGGAAGGAGAGAGACAGATGGAGACAGAGAGAGACAGAGACACACAGAGAAAGAGGAAAGAGAGGAGAGAGAGATGGAGACACAGAGACACACAGAAAGGTAAAGAGACTGAGAATGAGAGACAGACACACACAGAGAAAGACAGAGACACTGAGCTGTAGAAATCCAAATGAGAGAGATACAGAAGGTTCCAGAGACAGAGGTAGAGAAAGAGGAAGAAAGGTAAAGAGAAAAAGAGAGAAATGGAGACACATAGAGATGGAGACATACAGAGCCAGACTCCAGAAAGGAGGAGAGAGAGTTATAAAGATGCAGAGAAATAGAGAAACTCCCCTAGAAGGGAAGAAAGGGAGAGCTCCAGAGACAGCTAAAGCTAGGCGCAGAGATGGAGGACTGGGAAGGGGAACAGCTTTCAACTGAGCACCTCCTTTGTGCTTGGCTCCAGGGCTTTGCTGTACCTTGCTTCATTTAACCCCCAACAGCCCTGGGCAACGTCTACTGGAGGTAGCATTATTGGCTCAGAGAAGGGGAGACATTTGCCTAAGGTTGCACAGCCTGGACATGGCGGTGTTGGCATTCAATGCTGTTCGGTTTGACTCCAGAGTCCGCGTTCTCTTCTTCATCCTATGTTGCCTTGTGAGGACAAGTACAGGGCAGACAGAGCTGGGAGCTACCCAGTGTGTGTTACAGAAGGATAAAAGGAAACAGTCACTCATTTATTCATTCAACAATCACAGCTTAAGCTCTCCAGGGCCCTCAGGGAGCTCCTGATCTGATGTGGGAGGCAGATACAGTCCCAAACCCCTGAGCAAGACTGGCGGGGTAGGTAGACAGTGCTCGGAAGTCTAGGAAAGGAGCAGATAGAGAATGCACAGAGGTGGGAGAGAGAAAACCCAACTTGTAGGAGGAGGAGTCAGAGAGGACTTTCTGGAGGATGAGCGCATTTGGGCTTCTTCTTGAAGGCATTCTTGAGGGCATTTGGGGTATGGAGGGACGCTGTTATACTCAAGAGTCTGGGCCACCAGCCCCTCTTCCTCAGACCCAGGAGTCCGGGCCTCCAGCCCCCTCCTCCCTCAGACCTAGGAGTCCTGGCCCCCAGCCCCTCCTCCCTTAGACCCAGGAGTCTTGGCCCCCAGCCCCTCCTCAGACCCACGAGCGCTGGCCCCCAGCCCCCTCCTCCCTCAGACCCAGGAGTCTAACCCCAACCCCCTCCTCCCTCAGACCCAAGAGTCCAGGCCCACAGCCCCTCCTCCTTCACACCCAGAAGTCTAAACTCCCAGCCCCCTCCTCACTCAGACCTAGGAGTCCTGGCCCACAACCCCTCCTCCCTTAGACCCAGGAGTCGGGGGCCCTCAGCCCCTCCCCCTCCCTCTGGAGGTTCCACGGCAACCAGGACTCCTGCCCACCTCCCCCTCCCCATATAGAACCCAGTTTCTGTTTGAATCTCACCTGTCTCTAACCAGTTCCTACGTGAGACAGGGATGAGCAGAGGGCAAGTGGGAACAGAAAGGGGATGATGGGGGGGGGGGGTTGGCTAAAGGGGGTGGAAGAAGCAGATATGAGAGAAGAGATATGGGGAGAGAGGAAGAAAGGAGACTGGATAGAGATGGGGAGAAACTTAGGGAGACCAATCCATTTAGAGAGGGTGATAGGGTTAGAGAGAGGCACAGAAATATGAAGAGAGGGAGGGAAGGGGGGCTGGGGAGATGCTGGGGAAACTGACGGAGGTGACTGGGGTGATGCAGCAAGGGAAGGGGAGTGAAATGGGGAGTAACAGCATAGAGAAATCATCCGAAGAGTGGAGGAGAGATAGCGAGGGAGAGGAAGGGAAGTAGGGGAAGAGAGATGGGAAGAGAGACAGAGAGAAAGGCGGGCAGAGAGATGGGAAGAGAATGAGGAAGAGAGATAGAGAGAAAAATGTGGGGACAGAGACTCCTCAAGACGGGGAGTGATAGGGGAAGAGACCAGAAAAGGTGGAAGGGATTGGGACACACAGGGAGTCACTGAAGTTAGGAGAACCAGGGTCCCTATATGGTCTCAACCTTCCAGTTCGGCCATATTGTTGTCCCGGGGCTTCAAAGAGATGGAGGAGGTGTCATCAGGGAGAAGGAGCTGGGGTGGGTGGTCCAGTCAGAGCTCTTGTCCCCACCCACCTGAGACATTCCCCACCCGCCTTCCCAGGATGCAGCCAGAGGTGGAGCCCCTGTGTTCCTCCACCATGGGCAATCCCAGCATGCACAGGGAGGCAGGTACTGAGCGTGTGTGTGTGTGTGTGTGTGTGTGTGTGTGTGTGTGTGTGTGTGTGTGTGTGTGTGTGTGTGTGTGTGTGTGTGTGTGTGTGTGTGTGTGTGTGTGTGTGTGTGTGTGTGTGTGTGTGTGTGTGTGTGTGTAAATATTTCCATCATCCATGGATCACATGGTAGCCTTGGCTCACGTTGTAGCCTTAAGTGAGTCACTGGTCCTCCAAATACAGTCATGCCAAACTCCCTTATCAACCAAATTCTGGGCAGTGACCCTTGAAAGTCAAACTACATTTCCCATGAGCCTCTGCAGTCTGCCGGCCAATGTTCAGGACCTAGAACTATACTTTCCATGAACCTCTGGGGCCCTAACAACTCTTCTGAGGCCATTATCCCCTTAGACAACCCCCCTGGTTCCTCAGATTTTCCTTAGCTCCCACACTGAGCTCAGCATCTTCCCCCCAAGACACTCCTCCTCCCTGGTTCCCACCTTCGGATGGCCCCACTGCCAACCTGGTCACCCAACCAGACCCTCCTCGCCCTGATGTTCCCTTCTCACCTTCCCCCATTTCCCTTTCACAGTTCATCAGCCCCCAACTTCATCTTCCTGTCCCCCTAACTCTCTCTGCCCCGTCCCTTCCTGTCCCCACAGCCCTGGTTCAAGTCTTGTCCTCTTCTGCATGTACCTTTTCTCCATCTCCTCTCAGGCCTCCAGTTTCTCCCCTCCAGCTCATCTTCCACACGGCTCCATAGCGATCTTTCTGACACTCAGAGCTCACCCCATCTCTCCCCCTGCTTACACTCCTCCAATGGCTCCCCATCACCCTCGTGATAGAGCCCCAGCCCTTCAGCCTGACATTCGAGGCCTTTCATGGTCTGATCCATGCTGACAACTTCAGGCTCAAATTCTAGGGCTCCCTACTTGCAGTCTCTGCTCTAGTGCAGTTCACTCATCCATTTATCCATCCATTCACTCATTCAACATTTACTGAGTAATGTCTCCGTGAGGATGCATTTGGCGGCAGGTAATAGAATGGACTGCCAAAAGAATGAACAAATCTGTCTTGGAAGAAGTTCAGCCAGAATGCTCCTTAAAAGTGAGGATGGCGAGACTTCATCTCACTTTGGACAGGTTATCAGGAGGGACCAGTCCCTGGAGAAAGACATCGTGCTTGGTAGAGGGTCAGTGAAAAAGAGGAAGACCCTCCATGAGATGGATTGACACAGGTACTGCAACAATGGACTCAAACATAGCAATGATTGTGAGGATGGTGCAGGACCAGGTAGCATTTTGTTGTGCTGTACACAGGGTCACTATGAGTCGGAACCAACTCAACAGCACCGAACAACAATAGAAAACTAAAAAGCCATGGTGGTGCAACAGTTAAGCACTTGGCTGCTAACTGAAAGGCTGGTGGTTCAAACCCACCCAGCTGCTCTGTGGGCAAAAGACCTGGTGAACTGCTTCTGTAAAGATTACATCCTAGGAAACCCTATGGGGCAGTTCTACTCTGTCACATGAGGTCACTATGAGTAGAAATCCACTCAACAGCAACCTAACAACAACAGAAAACTGGATTTAGTATTGGTGTAAAGAAAAGGAAAGTTATGCCAACCAAAAAGAAGCCCAGAGGTGGGGCACGGTTTGGTTAAGTCAGCAGCTCAATGATGTCATTGAGGACCCAGTTTATTATTTTTTTTAAATTCCGGGCTTTTAATCCAGAATATGCCAATTTTGCATACCAGCTATCTTACCTCATAGTCACAAGATGGCTGCCACCGTTCCAGGCACCACCTCCAGAGGTCTCCATTTTACAACCCAGAATCCTCAAACTGACCTTTCCTTACATCTCATTGGCCAGCACTCAGTCATCTGCTCACTCCTAAATCAATCCCTGGCATGAGGGATAGGATTATCATGATTATTTCAGTCAGTGGTCCTCAACTCTGGCTGCACATCAGGTGCAGTGATTTAAAAAAAAAAAAATCTATACATAAACTCACCTCAGACCCAATTTAATCAGAATCTCTGGACTGGGCTGGCATCTGTATTCTTTCATGAGTAGTGAGGGTTGGGAGGCATTGGCTTAGACTGGATGGTTCCCTAAGGGAACTGGGCAGGGATGAGCTTCCTCTGAATCACAAGGGGGTGAAATGAATCTTCCCCAAGTGGGAGAAAAAGGGTGGGAATGGCTATGGGTTCTCCTACTGAATGCCAGGTGCTATCCTAAGCACAAAGAGCCCTGCTGGTGTAACAGTTAAGCACTAGGCTACTAACTGAAAGGTTGGCAGTTCGAACACACCCTGCAGCTCTGTGGGAGAAAGACCAGGCAATCTGCTTCCATAAAGATTACAGCCTAGAAAGTCCTATGGGGCAGTCCTACTCTGTCACATGGGGTGGCTATGAGTTGAAATTGACTCAACAGCACCCAACAACGACATCCTAAGCACAGCGAACATCCCGATGGTAAAACAGACACCACCTCTCTGCCCTCAGTTCTCTTTTAGTGCCTTTGACCCAAACTCAAAAACCAAACTTGTTGCTGTCGAGTCAGTTCCGACTCAGTGATATTACAGGACACAGTAGAACTCCCCCATAGGGTTTCCAAGGCTGTAATCTTTATAGAAGGAGCTCTGGTGGTGCAGTGGTTAAAGTGCTTGGCTGCTAACCGAAACGTCAGTGTTTCAAACCCCCCAGCCGCTCCATGGGAGAAAGATGTGGCAATCTGCTTCCATAAAGATTTACAGCCTTGGAAACCACAGGGGGCTGTCCTACTCTGTCCGACAGGGTCACTACGCGTCAGAATTGATGTTGGAATCAACTCGACGGTAGTGGATAATCTTTCCAGTAGCTGATTACCACATCTTTTTTGGCAGCCGAGTGCTTAACCACTGTGCCACCAGGGTTCCTTAGTGCCTTTGAAGGTGCCTTTATTTTGGAGACCCCACTCCACACCACCTCCAACTGAGACAAAGGCACCCACATAATAAATATAGTTTATGTACAGCCCCAGAAAAATTGAGTGCAACTGAGTTGACCAGTTGGCCGGTTTTGTAAACCTTCTAATCAACATTTATTTATTCCATTTTTGCTGTTTTCTTTGGAGCCAGTAACACTTTTAGTTTATTAGGTTGCAAACTTCTGCATAGACTATTACAAAGCTCATGGGTCCCAAGCACTTTGCCTGTGGTGCCTAATGGATGCAATGACCCAGCTTGTTCTCATGCAGGAAGTGGGACATGAAACATGCCATCTCACAAATAATTAATAAGCACTCCTTAGTCTTGGGGCTGAAGAAAGTTCTGGGAAGTTCCTGCAGCTGACGATGCTCTCTTTTGCTTAAAGACCTTTGCCTCTGTCGGTCCCTTTGCATGATACGCTGCTTCTCCCTGTAACCTCTTTGCTTGGGCAAACTCCTTTACTTAGGTCTTACTACAGACATCACCTCTTCTGGGGAGTCTTCTCGGACTGCCCCCAGGCTGGGCTTCCCTTCCACCTCATGACTATGTCACATATTGTCCTTTGTAACGACTGGCTCCCCCACTGACTGGGAGCTCCCTGAGGGACGGCCTGGGTCTCATTTATCTCTTGGTCCCCAGCAGCCTCCACGGCACGCAGGAACCCTGGGAGATGTCTGTTAAAGCTTGAAATTGGTGCATTTACTCAAGAAGTCAATACACACTTTTAAAAAATTAGTATTTTATTTTTGGTGAAAATACACACAGCAAAATCCGCTCCCATTCAACAGTTTCTAGACATAATCAGTGACATTGGTTATGTGACACACTCTTCACATTGTGTCAACATTCTTGTTATTTCTGTGCTAGTTGTTTCCCTCCTGTTAAATTAAACTACCGGCCCTCGACCCCCAACCTTCTCATCTATGCTGTCCATGCGGTCTTATATAGATAATTTTTTTAAAAAAAGAATGCAGTACTCATGGGTGATAATCTTTACTTTTTGAACTCAACTGTTACTTAGTTTAAAGGTGACTTCAGGGGATAGTTTTGATTCCAGGTTTGAAGAGAAGTCAGGGCAATAATTTCAGGGACTCCTCCAGCCTCAGTAGGTCCAGTAAGTCCAGATTCTTTTTCTCCCTTTCTATCAGGATTCATCTATTGTGTCCCTGAATACATGCTTACTTTTAAATTTATACTTTTATTAGTTTAGTTACACATATCCATTTAAACTAATTGCTACTGCAATTTAGAAATATTTCTTATTTCTAATATCATATTACATGACAAACTACTTTATTTACATTTTCATACGTATCTTTGATATTGCTAAAGTCACTTTTCAAGTCACTTAACACACTTGTCCAGGGCACATCTTTTTTTTTTAGTTGTACTTTAGATGAAGGTTTACAGAACTAGCTTCTCATTAAACATTTAGTACACATATTGTTTTATGACATTGGTTAACAACCCCATAACATGTCAACACTCTCTCTTCTTGACCTTGGGTTCCCTATTACCAGCTTTCCTGTCCCCTCCTACCTTCTCGTCCTTGCCCCTGGGCTGGTGTGCCCCTCTAGTCTTGTTTTGTTTTATGGGCCTGTCTAATCTTTGGCTGAAGGGTGAACCTCAGGAGTGACTTCATTTCTGAGCTAAAAGGGTGTCTGGGGGCCATACTCGTGGGGTTTCTCCAGTCTCTGTCAGGCCAGTGAGTCTGGTATTTTTTTGTGAGTTAGAATTTTGTTCTACACTTTCCTCCAACTCTGTCTGGGACCCTCTGTTGTGATCTCTGTCAGAGTAGTCAGTGGTGGTAGCTGGGCACCATCTAGTACTGGATTCAGTCTAGTGGAGGCCATGGTAGTTGTAGTCCATTAGTCCTTTGGACTAATCTTTCCCTTGTATCTTTAGTTTTCTTCATTCTCCCTTGCTCCTGAAGGGATGAGACCAGTGGAGTATCTTAGATGGCCCCTCACAGGCTTTTAAGACCCCAGATGCTACTCACCAAAGTAGAATGTTCTTTATAAATTATGTTATGCCAATTGAGCTAGATGTTCCCCAAGACCATGGTCCCCACAACCCTCAGCACAGCAATTTGGTCCCTCATGGAGTTTGGATGTGTCTGTGGAGCTTCCATGACCTTCCAGGGCACATCATTTTTGTAACTTGAGCTCTGGTGGCACAGTGGTTTAAGCACGCAGCTGCTAACCAAAAGGTCAGTGGTTCGGACCCACCAGCCGCTCCACAGGAGAAAGATGTGGCAGTCTGCTCCTGTAAAGATTACAGTCTTGGAAACCCTATGGGGCAGTTCTACTCTGTCCTATAAGGAAGGGTTGCTATGAGTCGGAACTGATTCCACAGCAACAAGGTTTTTTGTGATAGAAATTTACAAGACGTGGCACATAGGAGAGGCTATAAACACATAGTTGTTGTGATTGTTAAGTGGGCAGATCTGAGAAGGAGACAACTGTGCTTGCAGGATGGAAGGGAGGCCAGTATGGCTGGAGGAAAACGGTCGGAGACGTCAACAGGGGGGGCCACGTTCAGGGCCTCAAAGGCCAGCGCTTCTCAAACATTGATGTGAACACAACCTGAAGGGGATCTTGTTAAAATGCAGATTCTGATCCAGTAGCCCCCAGACCACTCGCTAGGGAGTAAGGCTGTCAACCTCAGTGAGGACTCAATCCTAAGGGCAAGAGGAAGGCTCTGGTGGTTTGTAAGCATGGGGTGCTGAGATTAAAAGATCACACCACTCACCAAATAAAGACTATCACTTGTGAGTACTGTGCTCCTTTAAAAAGTCATCTGCTGTTCATGAGACCAGACGGTCAACAATTACTTTAAAACAAAGATAAGAAGGTAACAGGGCAGGGAAACTAGATGAATGGAAACGGAACAACCAGAACAGAAATGATGAGAATGTGCATGCACTGTGAAGAATGTAACCAGCTTCACTGAACAATTTGTGTAGAAATTGTTGAATGGGAACCTAAGCTGCTGTGTAAACCTTCACCGAAAACACAATAAAATATCATTTTAAAAAAAAAGGATCCCACCAGCTGCCCTAGGGAAGCAGATAGAAAGTGGGGGGACAGAGAACAGAGAGGTGTACTCACTTGGAACAAGCTAAGCTGAGTCAATGCCTTGAAGTTAAAAGACCACCAGGAATATACCTGTGGCAGGAATACGCTAGAGATAGCCTGTACTGGCTCATGAGAGCCAATTGTTGAATTTGGCAGACTGGTTCTTTAAACTGTTGCTAGCGTGAAATTAACAGTGGTAGGAGTATTGACACCATGGAAATTGGCAAATGCTGCACTTCTCTATATGTGTGTGTGTATTTTGAGAGCTGGTTGTTAAACATTTACCAGCACACCAGTGCCCATAGTCAAACAAAGCTGAGATTATTGACTTGTTGTCATGAGGGAGATCACACGCCATGGGAGCCACAGGGCGGCTCCATAAGAGGGTATTGTTGTTGTTAGCTGCCATTGAGCTGGCCCTGGCTAATAGCAACTCCATGCACCATGGAACAAAATGCTGCCCGGTCTTGTGCCATCCGCATGATCATTTGCAGATCAGACCATTGTGATCCATAGGATTTTCACTAGCTGATTTTCAGAAGTAGATCACCAGGCCTTTCTTTGTAGTCTGTCTTAGTCTGGAAGCTCAGCGTCATAGCAACGTGCAAGCCTCCACTGATGGACAGAGGATAGCTGTGCATGAGTTGCATTGGCTGGGAATTGAACCCAGGTCTCCAGCATAGAAGGGCAAGAATTTTATTATTGAACCACCACTGCCTGCACAAGAGGATATTAGAACCTGTTGCTGTTGATTCCAACTCATGGCAACCCTGTGTGTTAATGTTGCAAAGAAGAACTGCTTCATAGGGTTTTCTTGGCTATAATCTTCATGGGAGGAGACCTGGTGGTGCAATGTTAAGTGCTTGGCTGCTAACCGTAAGGTTGGCAGTTAAAACTCACCAGCGGCTCCATGGGAGAAAAAACCTGGCAATCTGCTCCCGTAAAGATTACAGCCTAGGAAACCCTATGGGGCAGTTCTTCTCTGCCATACAGGGTCGCTATGCATCAGAATCGACTGGACAGCACACAAAAACAACAACGATCTTTATGGAAGCAGATTGCCACATCTTTCTTCCACAGCACCACTCGGTGGGTTCCAACGGCCAAGCTTTAGGTTAGCAGTGGGTTGCTAACCACTTGTGCTACCCAGGGATCCTAAGATGGTATTGGAGAGGACTTGTTATAGGAGTTGGACTATGTTGGGTGGTTCTGGGGAGGTTTCAAGGTCTTTTCTCTGAGTTGGATGCGGTCAGGAAATGGGGCAGGTCTGTGACTGGGTGTCTTGATTCTATCCAGAGGCAGGAGGAATGAATGAGCTAATGATGGGGTTGGTGAAGAAGCAGCTGTTGAAGTTCTGAAAAGGATGAGTGGTTGTTGCTGGGTGCCGTCGTGCTGATTCCGACTCATAGCGACCCATGTGACAGAGTAGAACTGCCCCCACAGGGTTGTAATCTTTATGGAAGCAGACTGCCAGGTCTTTCTCCCATGGAGCTGCTGGGTAGGTTGAACTGTCAACCTTTTGGTTAGCAGCTGAGCGCTTAACCACTGCGTCACCAGGGCTCCTTAAAATGGATAGTGTTTGGTCATTTTGTGGTTTGGACAACGTTTGTGCTGTGTTGTGTTGAGACATGATTCCAGGGCGGCTGTATTTTTGTCTTGATCCATAAAGTGCTCAGGACACTGACATTGAGTTCTCTGTTCCCAGGAGCCCTCCTTGTGGACCCCGAGACTCCAGAGGAGATGCAGACCTGCTGCCTAAGCAGGCCCACCAAAGCTTCGTGAGTGGCCCCTGGCCCCTGACCTCTAACCTCAGCTCCCCTCAATGCTGATGGCAGTGACCCCTGACCTCAGAGGTCCCTGCCCGTTTGCTCTCGCCCCAGGAAGCAGCACCTGCGACAGGTTATCGCAGAGTATGAGGCCCTGGACCGGGAGCTCCCATGCATCCGGAAGTTCCCCACACTGCCTGCTGCCCAGCCCCTGTGCCTCTGCATGGAGACCTTGGTGAGGGCTCCTGGACCCTGGTGTCTGCACAGTCGGGGTGGGGAAGTGTGAAAAGCAGAGGCACAGAGTGAGCTGGACGGGTTGAAATCCAGGCTCTGCAGCTTACCAGCTGTGGGCCCGGCACCAGGACAGTTGGCTGGAAGTTGATTGTGAGTTTGTCAAAGTCACTTGTCAAGTTTATCACTGTTGATCCCACAGGGGAGAGTGCAGGGCACAGAGAGGGGGAGCTGAGGGGGAGAGAGAGGGAGAACTGAGGAATAGGGGAACCAAGGGGCAGGGAGGGGGGTCCGAGGGGCGGAGAGAGGGGATTCTGAGGTACAGATGAGGGGGACCGAGGGGCAGTGAGGGGGGACTGAAGGGCAGAGAGTGGGGACTGAGGGACAGGGAGGGGGGGATCAGGGGGCAGAGAGAAGGGAACCAAGAGATAGAGGGGGACCAAGGGGAAAAAAGGGGGGGACTGAGGGGTGGGGGGGAAGACAGAGGGGCAGAGAAAGGGGGAAACTGAAGACATTCAGTATCCTGCTAATCTAATATAAAATTCTGTAGTTTATGAACATCACAAAAACTAATTTAAAAAAAGTCCATTTTTGTGTCAGATTCAGTGAAGTTTGGCCATCCCTGCCCTCAGCCGAAGAGGCAGAGACAGGGTCTCTCACTTGAGGGTGGACGGGAGGATTGAATGAGAAGAGCTGATTTAAGGGCACTTACTGAGCGTTGACTGTGCACTCAGAAGATCACCAAGAGGTTGGAGGTTCAAGTCCACCCAGAGGTGTCTCAGAAGAAAGGCCTGGCAATCTACTTCCCAAAAATCAGCCACTGAAAATCCTATGGAACACAGTTCTACTCTGACACACAGGGCAGGGACACCATGAATAGGAATCAACTGGATAGTGACTGGGTTTTTTTTTTTTTTTTTTTTTTTTTAAACTGGGTGCCATGCAGCCGCCTCAGAGGCACTCTCCTGGCTGACCTTTGAGGCTTCACTCCAACACAGGGATTGCTGTCCTCTTTTTACAATCAACCAACCTCCTCTTTGTGTCTTTGGGAAGACCCCCCCCCCCCCCCCCGCCTTACTGGCCACCCAAGGAGTGCCATGATTTCATTTTTAGTTCCTCCTCAATTTTATATGTTATGACAGCTGTATGTCACCTTTGACCTGCAAATCTCGTGCCAAACATGTGGCTAATGATAATCCATATGTATTTTTCTGAATGAATTAAATAGATTGACAAGAAGTCAAATCCCCCATGACCCTTAGCTTTTGACAAACTGAATGTCCCTTAAAGTGCTAATATGGAGGAAAGAACAAAACAAGAAGTGGACAACTGACAACCTCACAGAACTCTAACTTCAAGAGTTGTTAAAAGCTTGCCATTCAGAACAGGTTGCTGGAAAAGTTTTCTGTAGATTGGCAGAGTTTGCAAAACAGGTTAATCATTTGGTCAACTGGTGGTTGACTTTTGGCCAATTGGCTCGGTGAGAACTGATTTTTTGGAGAATGACCTAGAATGGCAGTAGATGCTTTCCACCTGAGAGCTCCTGCCCCTCATCCCCACAGGGCGACAGGACCCTAGGATCACGTAAGATCCCTGTACCTCAGTGCACCTAAGACTCTGGCACTTTCTGCAGGTGGGGTCTAGGCTGGGGACTTCTGAAGCCAAATCGAACTCGGGTGTTGCGGGATAAAAGACTCTCTTGACTCTCAGCCCGAGGCGGACTTTACCCACCTGGAGGTGCTGGAGGCGCTGGAGGCCGAGCTACCCGGGGCCATGGAGAGCGGGCGCGTGAGCAGTATCCGCTTTGAGAACATGAATGTCATCTGCGGGACCGCCGGACGCCGGGACCGGTGAGCGACGTGCGGGGCGGGGCTGCGGTGAGCGTGGGAGGGGGCGGGGCCAAGAGCGACGGAAGGGGCGGGGCGGCAGTAAAGGCGCTGAGGGGGCGGGGCCGGGAACTACTGGGAGGGGCGGGGCGGTGGTGAGCTCCGTAAGGGGGCGGGGCTGGGAGTAAACTCAGTGGTGCGGCGGGCCGGCAGTTAGGGCGGTGAGGGGGCTGGGCCGGGAGCTACAGGGAGGAGCAAGAGAGCGGGAGCTCACTGAGGGGGCGGGGCAAGAAGTGAGCTCGGCGAGGAGCCGGGCCGGAGTAAGTCGGCAAGGGGGCGGAGCCGAGAACTACTGGGAGAGGCGGGGCGGAGGAGGTGAGCTCAGTGAGGGGAATGAGAGCAGTGAGGTGCGGGGTTGAGTGTGACGATTAGGGGAACGGGACTGAAAGAGAGACAGGCGGGCAGTGAGGGACGGGGCCTGAGGTGAAGCCAGTGAAGGGGTGGGGCTGGGAGCAAGTGGATGGGGGCGCGGAGACGTGGGCAGGACTAGAGCGAGCGCAATAAGGGGGCCGACGGTGAGTGGGGTAAGGCGGCGGGGCCGGATGAAATCAAAGGGAAGGCGGCATCTATAGTAGGAGTCCGACTATGACTGATCCAGATAGGGAAGGGGATGGGCGAGACCGAGGCAAGGGGTGGTCGGAGCCTAGAATGGCAGCTACGAGGGGGTGGAGCCTGGCCTGAGTACACTGTAGGGGCTGGGCGGGGGCAGGCCAGGGAGGAACCGACTTAAGGGGTGGGGCCAGACCGAGTGAGGGGGCGGGGCCTAGAATTACCCAGGTGAGGGCTCCAGATAGATGACTTAGGGGAGAGGGCAGGTTGCAGAGAAAGTCGGGGACGGAATAACGGGTGGATGGGCTGCAGTCGGTAAGCCAACACAGGAACTAGACAGGGACCACCAGCGAGTTACCTTTCCGTCTCCGCCCCACCCCTTTCCTCTCGGCCCCGCCCCCTCCCCGCAGGTGGCTCATCACTGTTACAGACTTCCAGACTCGCTCGCGCCTGCTGCGCTCCGGGCTCAGTCCCCGCGGGCTAGCGCACCAGCTCGTGCGCCACGACGAGCTGCTGCTGGGCGATTACCGCCTGCACCTGCGCCGCTCTCTGGCCCGACGGCGCATGCTTGAGGCTCTGGGCGCAGAGCCGAACGAGGAAGACTGACGCGTGGGGGCGGGCCTTGGCTGCGCTAGCGCACCGCCCTGATGGGTCCGGCGACTCTACCCCCAAGCCTCGCAAGAAAGGGGCGTGGCCTCCCCAGGAAGGAGGCGTGGCCGGCTCGAGGGGGTTGATACTGTGAGTTTAATTATAAAGAATGACCTGGTACAAAAGCCATTTCTCTCTGCAAAATCTTGGTGGGGAGTCAGGGGGAGGAAGGTGATGGGAAGTAGGGACGAACCCCCACATTATAATCCCGCCTCCCTAATCTTCCCCCAGTCTCTGCAATGGACACCTAGGTCCTCGTCCCCTGAGGGGTAAACTGAGGCCCGAGAGAGGGAAGATTCGGCCGCCAGGGCTTTCCAAGAGTGCCCACCACTGTCAGCGAGAACCAGACGTCCTGACCCGCCTCCCTCTTGTTCCCCCTCCCGCCCCCCCTTGGAAGACAATTTTCGGGCTTTTATTTCAGGGTTTTTTTTTCAGGATTTTTTGTGTTCTAGGGTTTTTGCTTTTTAATATTCTCCTTTTGTTATTGTTCCTCTTTTTGCTGTTTCTGCTCTCTGCCCCGCGCTGACCCCCATCCAGTTCCTCCCCCCACCCCACTCTACCTCTCCTTCCCCCCCCCTCCCACCCCCTACACCCTCCCCCAACCCCGCGGCACCAATCCAGAATGAACAAGCCCTTGATAGACGGGCGCCGCGCAGGCCCCCTGCGAACGGGGGCAGCAGACACGGGGGAGGGGGCGGGGAGGGGCCCAACGCGATCTCCGCCCCGTTTGCCACCCTCCCCCCTCCCACAACCCTCCCACAAGGTACCCCGCAGATCCCTGACGTGGTGAGGGGAGGGGGCTGCAAGCCCCCCCACCCATGGACGGAGCGCCCCCCCTTGGGGGTAGGGGGCAGCAGAAGGGGAATGGGCTTGGGGGAAGGAGGGAGAGCTCCCTTCTTTGGCAGCTGAACATGGGGGGACCTGAGGGCAAGGCCCTCCTCCCTTTATCCACAGCAGGAGAGGGGGCTTTCCAGGGGGAGGGGTGGCTTAAAATTCCCAAGCCCCAGGAATAAGGGGAGGGGGCGTGCAGGAGAGGAAGAGCCATGCTGGGGGGGGGGGGGTCTCTTGGAGAGACAGAAAGGTTAGGAGGGAGGAGGAACTTCGTGCAGAATGGATGGACAGATGACCCTGGAAGGGCCCTGAAAAATGGCGGTGGGGGATGAGAAGCTTGAGGCAGGGAGAAGAGGAATGCGGGAAGCACGGTTTGCAGGAAGCAAGTGTGCATAGGGTCTTCTCTCACCAGGAAGAGAAGAGTGTGAGGAGGTAAGAGATTAAGAATGAATAAGAGTAGGGTGCCAGGGAAAGAAACAATAGACCAGCCCAAGAGTGTATGAGATGGGATGAGTGTGCAACAGGAGATGGTGGAGAGCAGGAGTTCTCCAAAAGGAAAAGGAATAAGTAAAAATACAAGAATGAGTGTGCAGCCAAGTCACAGTGTGCAAGAACATTGTTGAGGGAAAGAAAAACGCTGCAAGAAAGCAAGCGAAAGTGCTGGGAGGATGCATGTGCCAGAGGGCTCACTAAAGATGAAAGAAGGAAGATAGATAAAGATCTGAGAAAGAAGGGTGCAAGGGAATGAGCTCCTGGCAGAGAGAAAAGGAAGGAGGATTTGACAGAGAAAGTACCTGGGAGGCAGGTGTGCAAGGGGTGTGATCAGAAGTGACAGTCCAGAGGACAAGGAGAAGGAGAGGCGTAGGTTGTGACTATGAGAGGGAGAGATGGCGTAAGAGTTAGAATTTGGGGGTTACAGAAGAAGAAGGGGAAAGTGAGTGTATAAATGCCAGAAAATGGCAGTAAGAGTGTGTTAGGACAGGTGCCAACAACAGCACGTGTGCAAGGGCTGAACAAAGAGAAGGGCACCACAGAGAATAAATATGTGTGCACGGAGTCCATGAGCCAGTGAGGGAAAGTGTGCCCCAAGTGTGTCTGCAACAAGGGTCCAGAGATTTCAAGAAGTGGGGTGTGCAAGAGGAGGCTCATGGGACAAGAGTGTAAGCAAGAGCCAGACAGAGCAGAGGACATGAAGCATGTGAAAAGAAACGCACGTGTGCAAGAAAAGAACAGCACTTGTTTGAGAGCTGAGCAGGCCTTGAGAGAGCTGGAGGTGAAGGTGGGCTTGTGCAAGAGAGAGAGAGGGCAAATTTGTGCAAAATTGCAGCCCAGGGAGGGGAGGGGCGAGAGAGAGGCAAGCAGGCGTGCAAAGGAGCGTGCAAGAGGCTGGGGGCAGCTGTGTGTGCTGGGGAGAGCGGAAGGGGGAGAGCTGAGGGGCCTGGAGAGGGTGGGAAGGGTTGTTAAGAGGGGCGGCAGGTGGTGGAATCTGAGAGCACCCCCTTCCCCTGTGGCTTGGGGGATGGCCCCCATCCCATCAGGCTCAGGGTTGACCCTCTATGGCTGTGTCTGTCCCCCCTCAAAAGTCGACCCTTCCCTCCTTCTTAATCTCCCCTCCATAACTCCTTCCATCCCCCTTGACTCCCACTTCGCACACACACACACACACACACACGCACACACACGCACACACGCACACACATGCGCATACACACACGCGCATACACACACACACACACACACACAGTCTTGTGTCAGCTGCCCCCTCCTGTGAGGTGCATATGTCCAGCCGGATTGGCCACCTGGTGACCTCTGGCCTTGGGGAACTACGGCAGGGCGCAGTTTCAGCGGAATCCCTGGCCCAGGGTGGGAAGGATGACGGTCAGGGGTCAGAGGTCAAGAGGCCAGCAGGCTCAAGGGTGCTGTGGACGGGCTGGTCCACCCAGCCAGCCATCACCTCTCCAGGAAAAACTTAAGCGCCCGGTCAATGTTCATTCGGTGGCCCACCCTGGTCACACCCAGATCGACGTAGTCCTCCTTGGTCAAGGCCGGCAGGTGGGAACCGTCAATCTCGTGGTCCAGGAACCGGGCTCGGTGCTCGGCCAAGCCCAACCACTCCAGCCAATCGGCCACGTCAAACTTGGTCCAGAACCCCAGAGGTTTAGCGCCAAACGGCTTGTCCGGGGGCAGCGAAAGCAGGCGGGTCGGTGAGAGAGAGCGGGAGGCTCCTGACAAGGCCCCTCCAAGGCCCCCAGACATCCCCGGGTGGGGCGGCACGAAGACAGGAGCGAAGGGGTCAGCTGAGCCTCCTGCCCCTCCGGTGGGAGAGCCGCGGATGTCAAAGAGGCCCGGGTAGAGGGGTCCGGAGGGCAGGATGGGCAGGGACGAGGGTCGTGGAGCAGGGCTGACCTTGTGCTCCGAGGCAGGCAGCAGTGAGGGGCTGGGGGCCCGGCGGAGCAGAGGGGGCCGCATCTCGAACTCTACGCCCTGGAGGTGGCGGGTGGACGTCGAGGAGGAGGAAGCTGAGGGCGAGGTGGCCCCCGGGGCCGCAGCTGCTGAAGGGGAAACCCCTGTTCCTGTGGGGAGTGATGGCAGGGGTGGCTTGGGCCAGTTCTGAAACAGGCTGCTGACTGGCTTGGAGAGAAGCGAGGACTGGGAGTCATCCGAGAGTCTGGAATGTGACAAGCAGGGAGGGGTGGAGGGGAGAGGGGATTTGGGGGGCAAGGGTGGGAGCAAGAAAGAGGCAGAGGTCAAGATACAGGGGGAGAGGAAAAGAGACATCAGGGCAGGGTTAGAGAGGTGGAGAAAGGAGAAGAGAAGAGATGAAGGGAGCGAGGGGGTAAGATGGATATCAGCACAGAAATGAAGGGGGAGAAAGATGAGAGACCAGGGAGAGGATGACAGTCAAGAGAGATGAAAGAAAAAGAGACATTAAGTGATAATAATAATAATAGCCACCACTTCCTGATGCTCACGTGTGCCAGGCATTGTTCTAAGTGCTTTACGTATCAAATCTCAATTTAACCCCCCACCACAGCCCTGGTGCAGGTTACTATGATTATCAGCACAGAGAGGTTTAAATAACTTGCCTAAGGACACACAGCCAGGAAGTGGCAGAGCCCGGTTATATGGCACCAAAGTCTGAGCTCTTAACCACTACTCTATTCTGCCTTTTGGGTTATGGCCAGTCACAGCAGAGCAGAAGACGGGGAAACAGTGAGAGAGGAACAAAAAGAAGGTGAGCATCCAGGGAAGAGAGATGGAAGGGGACAAGGGACAGAGAGAGAGAGAGATGAAGAGAGGGAGATGAAAGAGAGAAGAAACAAGGGGAGAAAAAGGTTCCCCTCATCCCTTTAGCTCCTTCAAGCATGGTCCCACCTCAGGGCATTTGCACTGGCTGTTCTCGCTGCCTTGATCACTCTTCCCCCAGGTAGCTCCTTTCCCTCCTCCAGTTTCTGCTCAACTTGCCCATTACCAGGGAGCTCTTCTCTAACCATCCCATTATTATATATTTTTTCTAGAATGGATGCATTAATTTTGTTTATTGTCTGCCCCCCATTCACCACCATCCCCAACTAGAATATGAGCTCTATGAGGAAAGGGCTTTGCCTGTCTTATCCACTCCTGTGGGGTCCCCATCACCCAGAAAGTCACCTCACACATACCAGGTGATAAATCAGTAACTGATCCATCTATTGACCAAATTAAGCATCCTCTTCTCTACCCAGAATACTTAAGAATAATCAACGAGTTGCGTTAAGGTCTCAGAGGCCTGATGAAACCATGTTCTAATATCAACCATAAAGATATTAGACCCTAAAATAGAATTAGAATGAGTTCTGTAGAGGCAAGGATATTTAAAAACCTCTCCCCACCCTCTCTATGTGTCTGAGTCAGGAATGGGACTCCACTTTCCCTAAGACTAGGGGATCTTGCATGGCTTGGAACTTTATCTGTGGCAGTCCCAGCTAGCTGCACTGACAAACAGCAGCAGCATCCCTCATTTTCCCTGGGCTTTTGTAAGAGGCCCCAGTCCTCCTACATCTCATGTTCTAACAATGCCCCATCTGTACTCCTCCTGGCAAGCCCGTTAGGCAGGTACTGTGCTGTCTCCTTTCTGCAGAGAGGTGGGTTCCTGACCTAAGGTCACTCAAGTGGAAAGTACAGAACTGAGACTGGAACCCAAGCAGCTGGGTTCCAGAACCCACACCTACTGTGCCCTAAAGCATCACGTCTTTAACCAGACTGGGTTCAGTGGACTGGCAGATTTCAGGGACTGTCAGGCACAACTGACAAACCTACCAAGGAAACAGCCATCAGCAAGTTTCGCACCAGTCTCCTTGGTTAATAACTTTTTTTCCATCATGAGATGTAGGTTGTCATGGTAATGGGAGGCGGCCACAAAAGCAACCGAGATAAAGGGAAGTTTAAAGTATTTGCGAAGGCATGCTCCTTTGAGGGAAACTTGCCACGAGCCAACCTGATTTGTTTCCTTTCTGCCACCCAGAGACCCCTCACGTCTGTCCCTCTGGCCTCCACTGCCAGGCAGCTGCCAGCACCTGCTCACCTCTGCCGCTGCAGGGAGGAAGTCCTTTCAGGGACATAGCTGGCTCCGCCGTGGTGGCTGTCCCCGCTTCCCCCGCTGCCTCCCCGGGCCCAAGGCAGAGCGCCACTGGCTGCTGCGGAGCCCCCAAACTGCTGGAGCTTGGAGCTGAGTTCACTGATGATGCTGGCTTTGACTGTCGCCAAGGCTGAGGCTTGAGGCGGGGCCAGGGGCCCGGGCAGGGGTGGTGGTGGTGGGCCTGGACCCTCCTCCCAGGGTAGCAGCTTCCGAGGCAGGGAGGAGGCTGTCGGCAAGGGCATGGGCGGGCCTTCTGGCTCTACAGCCACTGGACCCCCTGCCACACTTGCCGCCGAGGGTCCCGCGCAGCCACTCAGGGCCAGCAGTCCATCGGTTCCAGCCCCTGTCACCGAGACTGTGGGGCTGGTGGGGGTGACGGAGTCCCGGAGTCCACTACTGGGGCCGGGCCGCAGGCCTCCACTGCCCCCCAGCGCTCGTCCCCTGAGCTTAGAGGGGGTCATAAGCTGCGGGGGGAACGGCGGGCCGGCAGTACCGCTCCCCCCAAAGGCCTGCCCATCTAGGTAGGCCACATAGGTGTCCAGAAGCTCCGGCCCGCTGGCACCACCGGCCCCACCACTCACACCACCCCCTCCGCTGCCACCACCTTCAGCAGACAGGCTGCTCAGCGTGGAGGCACTGCTGATGGTCTCCAGGGGGTGGTCACTGCTGCTCCGACTATCCACCTCCTCGATGCCAGAATCCGTGCCAGGTGGGGGGTCTGGGCCGGGCTGGGGTGCTGCGGGGGCCGGGGCAGCAGCGGCTGGAGGGCCTGGCGGAGGGGGTTCCCCGGGAGTCGTGGGCGCCCCCTGGGTCAGCGTGGCCACCTCACTGTCATAGGAGGTCAAGCTGGAAGCGGTGGAGTCCAGGGTGGGTGGGGCAGCGGCGGCCGGGGGTGGCACGGTCGGCAAAGGGGTAGAGGGGCTGGGCGGGTCGGGCAGCGGGTGAGGAGGCCCCGGCGTGAGGGGAGACTCGGGCTTTTCAAAGCTGTTGGAGAACTCGAGGGGCGGGGGCAGCGGCTCCACGAAGAGGAATTCGCCATCCTCCACATCCACGGAGGGCGCGGGAGGCGGCAGGACCAGCAGGGGGAGCCCGTTCTCTTCGCTGCCCCGCGGGGAAGTGGGCGAGGGCGGCACCGAGTGGCGTGGGCTGGGCGGCGGGACCCCGGGCCCGTCCTCCGCTGGGGGCCCCCTTCCGCCGGCCCCGCTGACCCGTGGCTGGCAGTTTTCAAGGAACCGTACGTGCAGGGGCAGCCGCTCCGGCTCCTCGGGGGCGCTGGATCTCCAGGCCTTACTCACCCCGGGATGCGGGGCCGGGGGCTCAGGCCCCAGCTGCAGCAGGAGCGGTCCGACGCCGGGGGCCGTAGGGGGCAGCCGGTGCAGCAGAGAGCGGCGCGCGGCCGGCGGACTGGCCGGGAGCACCTTCTCCTGGCTGCCCAGCCCTGCCCTGTACCCCAGCTCCCGGCGGGCAGAGTCCGGGGGAGGCGCCCCCCAGAGGCGCAGCACCGGCTCGTGGTGGGCGTGGGGTGAGTGGTGGTGCGGGGTGGGCGGCGGGGCCTCGTAGCGGGGCGATGGGGGCCTGGGAGGGGGCTGGGGGGTCCCGCCGCCCTCCGAGGACTCCTTCAGCGCACGCTCCCGGGCTGCCAGGGCCAGCCCGAGAGGGGACGCGGGGTCCAGGGCCTTGCCGGTCAGCGGGTGGACCAGCGGCCTGGGGGGCAGGAAGCTAGTGAAGGCGCTGCTGCTCCCGCTGCCCCCGTAGGCGCGGCTGCCCGCTCCGTAGCCCCCGTAGCCGCCGCCACCCCCCGAGCTCCCCGACTCCAGCCGCAGGTAGGGCTCGGCGGAGAACATGCCTTCGTCGATGGACTTGGAGTGGCGCAGCCGGGGGCCCGGCGGGACCCCCGCACCCAGCCCGGCGTCGCCATCCTCGTCCCCCGCGTCGGTGGAGAGAAAGAGCGTGGACCTCCGGCGCGCTTCGTTCTGCCAGCCCCCTTCCCTCCGGGCCGCGCCCACCAGGGCGGCTCCGAACTGGCTGGTGAAATCGAGGGTGGCTGGGCCGCTGGGGGAGGCGGGAGTGGGCACGGGCGACGGAGACGGCGGCACCGGAGATATGGTCGGCGCGGGGCTGGGCGCCGAGGACCCGCCGCCTCCCACGCCCTCTGCCTGGGTTGGCGGCTCCGCCTCAGTGCTGCTGCCCTGGCTGCTGCGGCCGCTGCTACTGGTGGACGGCGCCTTGATGATGATGGTGGGAATGGGGATGGAATTCTTCTCGGAGGAGGCGGCCGCGGCCGGCGGCGGCTGCGGGGAGGCCGGCGACGTGGGCGACTGGGTGGGTGGGAGGCCGCCGGCGCCCTTCTGGGGCTCGCCCTCGACCTTGGTCTGCTTGACCAGGGGGCCCTTGCGGCCGCGGCCTGAGCGCGCGGGCACGTACATGGCGGCGCTGGCTGCCCGCGGGGGCAGCTGGAAGTAGCGCAGGGCAGGGGCCTGGGAGGGGCCGCCGCCCGCGCCTCCGCCGCCGCTGGCGATGTGGTGGGACGGGGACGGCGCCCCAGGGGTTGGGCTGGGCCCACCGCCCCGCCAGCCACGCAGGCTGGGCTGGGGCCCCAGGGCCAATCGGGGTGGGGGGTCATCCGGGGAGCCACCCGTCTCCATCTCCGGCGGGTGTGGGGGGTGGGCGTGGTGGTGGTGGGGCTGTAGGGGCGGGGCATGGTGGTGGTGGTGGTGGTGGTGGGGCGGGTGGTGGTGGGCAGGGGGCAGGGGTCCGCTGTGGTACAGGCTCTTCTCCCGGCCCCCCAAGCGGGTGTCGGGAGGGGCGGGCCCATCAAAGGAGGAGGGGGAGGAGGCTGGGTGGGGGCCCCCTGAGCTGGGGTTGAAGAGGCCTCCCCGGAGGGAGGGGGTGAGGCGGCCGGAGGAGGAGGGGGCCGGTGGTGTGCTGTAGGGGGGCTCTGGAGGGGACGTGGTGGGCGGCGGAGGAATGTCCTCCGACCCAGGCACAGACAGGCTGCGGCTGAACTTCATGGCTGGGGGCGCTAGGTAGGGTCTGTCATCCTCTGCAGCCCCTGGGGGAACACAGAGGGTCAGGAGCAGACCCTGGGGGAGTGGGCCTCCTTGCTCCCCTATCCCACAGAACCACAATACGTAATGATGATGATGATAATGATACTAATAATAACGGCATACTAATCATACTACTAATGGCGGCATAATAATACTACTAAGTATATGCTAAGAATTTCACGTGGATTAGCCCAGAGCTTCCCCAGCCAGCACAAGTCCTCCTGATACAGCGGTAAGGGTTGTGTACTGAACAACAGCAAACAGCAGAGGGAGCACAACCAGTTGCCCTCTGGTCGATTCCACGTGTGTCAGAGTAGAACTGGGCTCCATAGGATTTTCAGTGGCTGACTTGTCGGAAGTAGATCACTAGGACTTTCTTCGGAGGCAACTCTGGGTTGACTCGAACCTCCAACCTTTAGTTTAGCAGCCCACAGCTTAACCATGTGCACCACCCAGGGCTTCCAGAGGGGGCAACCAAAAAAAAACAACCCAAACCCGTTGCCGTGGAGTTAATTCAAGGACAGAGTACAACTGCCCCATAGCGTTTCCTAGGAGCAGCTGATGGATTCTAACTGCCAACCTTTTGGTTAGCAGCCGTAGCTCTTAACCACTGCGCTATCAGGGCTCGGGGAGGGGGGGGGGGGGGTGGTCAAGGAGGGGCTGAATTTCCTTCCCAAGCCTCGAGGGGGCGCCTTTTCCTAATTCGCACAAAGGCACACTATACGGTGGTGGTGGCTTGGGATGGGCAAATGTGGCTTGAGCTGGGAAGGGCTCTCGATGTTTTATTTGCGTTGTTATATATTTCTTTCAGTGCGTATTCAGAATAGAAAGTAAGTAGCACATCAAGCTTGTGATTTAATGGCTATAACTGTTTAGAATGAAGCTAATGTCAAAACCAAACCAAACCCGTTGCCATCGAGTCAATTCTGACTCATAGTGACCCTATAGGACAAGGTAGAACTGCCCTCCATAGGGTTTCCAAGGAGCAGCTGGTGGATTCGAACTGCTAACCTCTTGCTTAGCAGCCGTAGCTCTTAACCACTACACCACCAGGGCTCCAATGGTTACAAGAGGGTGCCCGTAAATAGAAAAATATTAGGTAAACACTGAGACAGAAGCCCTGGTGGCACAACGGTTAAGCACTCAGCTGCTAACCAAAAGCAGACTGCCACTCAGCAGGAGAAAGATGTGGCAGTCTGCTTCCATAAAGATTACAGCCTTGGAAACCCTATGGGGCAGTTCTATTCTGTCCTATAGGGTTGCTATGAGTCAGAATCAACTCGACGGCAACGAGTTTTTTGTAAATGATGAGATACAGGTCAAAACAAACAGTTGCCATCTAGTCAATTCCAATTCATGAAGATCCCATGTGTGTCAAGGTAGAAATGTACTACACAGGGTTTTCAATGGCTGATTTTTTGGAAGTAGATTGCCAGGCCTTTCTTCCAAGGTGCCTCTGGGTGGACTCAAACTGCCAACCTTTTGGTTAGCAGTGACGCACGTTAACCGTTTGCACCACTCAGGGACTCTGAGATACAGGTACCAAAAAAAACCAAACCCGTTGTCATCGAGTCAATTCCGACTCATGGCGACCCTATCGATCTCATCAATGCAAGAATCACACTGGTGGACCGTGAACTTCCAAAGTTTAGGAAAAGCTGGATCCAATCAGCAGAACCACTCAGGGAGACTCAGAGAAGTTAAATCTTTTGCCTACTTATCAATTGTCAGGGCTCAGTTCGTGACCCTCTTCTGGTCTCTAACTACTCACTCCCTTGAGGTTCTCAACCAGCATCCCAGTGTCACGGTTTTATACGCCACCTCTCTGCTGATGACTTCTCTGCCCAATCCTCTCCCCTGATCTCCAGGATCTTGTATCCAAATATCCACATCCTCTTAGATGTCTCACCAAAAAAAAACCCCAAAAGACCAAATTACTGGGCTGAGAGTGCTGTGGGGACCATGGTCTTGGGGAACATCTAGCTCAACTGGCATAACATAGTTTATAAAGAAAATGTTCTACATTCTACTTTGCTGAGTAGCATCTGGGATCTTAAAAGCTTGTGAGCAGCCAACTAAGATACCTCCTCAATGGTCTCACCCATCTGGAGCAATGGAGAATGAAGAAAACCAAAGACACAAGGGAAAGACTAGTCCAAAGGACTAACGTACCACAACTATCACAGCTTCACTAGACTGAGTCCAGCACAACTAAACGGTGCCCAGTTACCACCACCGACTGCTCTGACAAGGATCGCAATAGAGGGTCCCAGACAGAGCTGGTGAAAAATGTAGAACAAAAGTCTAACTCATACACACACACACACACACACACACACACAAAAGACCAGACTAACTGGTCTGACAGACTGGAGAAACCCCGAGAGTATGGCCCCGGACACACTTATAGCTCAGTAGTGAATTTACTCCTGAGGTTCACCCTTCAGCCAAAGATTAGACAGGCCCATAAAACAAAATGAGACTAAATGGGTACACCAGCCCCAGGGCAGGAAAGCTGGTAATAGGGAACCCAAGGTCAAGAAGGGAGAGTGTTGACACGCCGTGGGGTTGGCAACCAATGTCACAAAGCAGTATGTGTATTAATTGTTTAATGAGAAACTAGTTTGCTCTGTAACCCTTCATCTAAAGTACAATAAAAAACAAAACAAACAAAAAAACCCAAAACCAAACCATTGCCATCAGTCAATTCTGACTCATGGTGATCCCATGTGTTACAGAGTAGAACCACTCCATAGCGTTTTCTTGTCTGTAAGCTTTATGGAAGCAGATTGCCAGGCCTTTCTTCCACAGCACCACCGGATGGGTTCAGACTGCCAACCTTTCTGTTAGCAGCTGAGTGAAACTATGTGCCACCCAGAGTCTCCCTTGATGTCTCACCAAAACCAGAAAAAGCAAACCCATTGCTGTCGAGTCGATTCTGACTCAGCAACCCTACAGGACAGAGCAGGGCTGCCCCATAGGGTATCCAAGGAGCGGCTTGGTGGATTTGAACTGCCAAGCTTTTGGTTAGTGGCTGAGCTCTTAACCACTGCACCAAGAGGACTCTTGATGTCTCACAGGCACCTCAAATTCAGCAGGCCCCAAATCAAGCTCCTGATATCTCCCAAACAGGCTCCCTCCACCCCATGGTCTACCCCATCTCAGCAAACAGCAGCTCCTCCTCCTAGGTCCTCAGGCCCAAAAAGCTTGGAATTATCCTTGATGGCTTTTTTTTTTTTTCTCACATCACCCACATCCAGTCCATCAGCAAATCCTGTTGCTTTAATAATGCATCCAAGCACTTCTCACCCCTCCATAGTCACCACCCTGGTCTACTAACCCTCAGTGCCCACCTGGACATTTATCATCACCTCCCCTCTAGTCTCCATGCTTCAGCCCTCAACCCCCTCATTCTCTTCTCCACATGGCCACCAGAGAGCACCTGTGAAAACCTAAGTCAGCTCATGTTCCCCCTCTGCTCATAACCCTGCCCTGGCTCCCTCCTTACTCAGAGTAAAAACTGAAGTCCTCACCGTGGCCCACAAGCTCTGAACCCTGTTCCCTCTTTGATCTCATGCCCCGCCCTCTCCCCATCACAAACTTCGCTCGAGTCACACTGGTCTCCTTCTGTTCATCAAACATGTCAGGCACACACCTGCCTCAGGGCCTTTGCACTGGCTGTGCCCTCTGTCTGGAATGCCTCACCTTCAGGTATCTCCAGGGCTCCCCCTTCATCTCCAAATTTTAGCTCAAACCTTCCTCCTAGCACTCCCAATCTCCCCTTACCTTACTCTACTTTTTTTCTTTTTCGCCATAGCACTTACCACTGCTAACATGCTATATAACTTTCTTGTTTCTCATCTTTGTATTTTTTGTTTTCTTCTGCTAAAAGATAAGATCCACAGGGGCAAGACGCTTTAGTCTGTTTTTTCCCATTGATGCATCCCTAGGAGTCTAAGACAATGCTTGGTATTTGGTTGGGAAAAAATAAAATCAGTAGCCTTTGAGTTGGTTCTGACTCCATGTGCATCAGAACAGAACTGTGCTCCATAGGGTTTTCAGTGGCTGATTATTCAGAAGTAGATCGCCAGACCCACCACCCATCTATCCGTTTGTCATATTGTGGTGGCTTGCCTGTTGCTGTGATGCTGGAAGCTCTGCAGTAGGGTCACCCATGGTGGACAGGTTTCAGTGGAGCTTCCAGACTAAGACAGACTAGGAAAAAGGCCTGGTGATCTACTTCCAAAAATTAGCCAGTGAAAACCCTACAGATCACAACAGAACACTGTCTGATATGGCACTGTAAGATGAGCCCCTCAGGTTGGAAGGCACTCAAAATACCACTGGGGAAGAGCTGCCTCCTCAGAGAGGAGTCAACCTTAATGAGGTAGATGGAGTAAAGCCTTCTGTACCTTCGTTTGTGGATGTGGTATAATTCAGAATGAGAAGCAACGGCTGTAAACATCCATTCAACAATGGGCTCAAACAGCAGTAACTGTGAGGATGGCACAGGACCAGATAACATTTCGTTCTGTTATACGTAAGGTCACTATGAGTTGGAGCCAACTTGACAGCAACTAACAATCACTTCTGGGTGGACTCAAACCTCCAGCCTTTCAGTTAGTAGCCGAGCTCTTAACCGTTTGCACCACCCAGGGACTCCATATGGCAGGTACTTTATAAACACTGGTGGAATGAGTGAATGAATGAATGGAATCAGGTATAAGAGAGAAGGAACCAGGGTCTGTGGCAGAGGCTTAGAATCAATGCAGCCAAGTAGGGGCGATAAACACCCTTTGCCGTCAAGTCACAGTGACCCTGTAGGACAGAGAAGAACTGCCCCATAGGGTTTCCAAGGCTGTAATCTTTACAGAAGCAAGACCGCCACATCTTTCTCCTGCAGAGTGGCTGGTGGGTTCGAACCACCGACCTTTCAGTCAGCAACCCAGTGCTTAACCACTGCGCCACGAGGTGCGATGACGCCCCCATTTTCTAGATGGGAAGCCTGAGGCCCAGAAAAGTGAAACCACCTGTCTCGGTTCACACAGCTGGGAAAGGGAGGAGCCAGGATCAACCCTAAGTTTGGCCAGCTCCAACGCCTGATCTGTTTCACAACTTGATGACACTATAGTCCTGTATGGAAGTAGATAAGAACATTTCCAAGTCCCCTTACTCCCCCCTCAAAAACTGTCACCCAACCAGGACACCATTAGGCATCCCCCCACATGCCTACATCCCTTTTAGGTGACATACCGATAGATTTTTGCCGGAGCATAAGCCCAGGTCCTGGGGGCAGGTACGAAGGACGTTCGTAACTCGGCTGGGAGCGGTGATGGGGATCAAAGCTCGACTTTGGGGTGGCAGTCAGAGGAGAGAGACAGAAAAGACAGCAGAGAAAGGTCAGTCAGGACGGAAAGATTCGTGGCTTCTTGGCACAACCACCCCCCATTCCTTTGCCAAGCTGGACTTTAAGCCCCTGCAGGCAGAGGAAGGAGCGTGAGGAAGGCAGAAGGGGGTTCAGGGGAAGGGAAAGGTTTCTGAGTCTGGACAAGGTAGAGGAGGAAAGCACAAGAAAGCAGATTATCAATCAGCCCTGTTTGCGCTTCCAAAAACAAACCCGTTGCCGCTGAGTCAATTTTAACTCATAAAGACCCTATAGGACAGAGCAGAACTGCCCCATGGGGTTTCCAGTGAGCGGCTGGTGGATTTCAACTGCCAACTTTTTGGTTAGCAGGCGAGCTCTTAACCGCTATGCCACCAGGGTTCCTACGTTTGCACTACAGTACTTCCCAACCCCATTGCCAGTCTGTGCCCTTTTTGCCATTCCCTCTTTCACCACCCTTTCTCCGTCGCTTGCCTGGTGTCTCTTCCTTTTGCCACTCTCCCTCTTTTTTAAATTGTTATTATTATTTTTTTGGTGGAAGTATACACATTTCAACAATTTCTACACTACAGTTCAGTGATGTTGTTGACATTCTTCAAGTCGTGCCAACCATTCTCACCCTCCTTTTCCACATTATTCCACTGTCATGATCTTAAACTCACTGCCCCCCAAGCTTCCCATCCAACCTTTCAAGTTGCTTCCTCTGTTGCTCCAGGTGAATAGAGACCAATTATTGTACCTTGGCCTGCTGCTACTCTTGACTCCTACCTGGCCCCCTGTTTTCCACACAGGAGTCAGAGGGCTCTTTCAAAAACAAATTCAGGTTATGCCATTGCCTTGCTTGAAATCCTGCAGGAACATCCCACATCAGGTAGACCACTTGCTGTCAATTCTAACTCATGGTGTCCCCACGTGTGTCAGAGTACAACTGTTCCATAGGGTTTTCAATGGCCGATTTTTCAGAAGTAGATTGACAGGCCTTTTTTCCAAGGTGCCTCTGGGTGGACTTGAGCCACCAACCTTTCAGTCAATAGCTGAGCGCATTAACTGTTTGCACCACAGGAGGTACATCAGCTAGAACTAGTTGACCAGTTGCTGCTGAGTCAGTTCTGATTCATGGCACTCCCATATGTGTCAGAGTAGAACTGTGCTCCACAGGGTTTTCAATGGCTGATTTTTTTTCGGAAGTAGATTGCCAGGTCTTTCTTCCAGGGCATCTCTGGATGGATTTGAACCATCAACCTTTCGGTTAGTAGCTGAGGGCCAACTGTTTGTGCCACCCAGGGACTCCTGATGCTCTAAAAGCATGTGTCAAATGAACAAGTGGTTGAATGAGAACAAGCTAACTCAGGCACTCCTGGGCCCTGACTCCCCAGCTTCCGCTAGGTGACCCGACATATCTCCCTTCTCCACTTCTGGCCTGAGACCAGAAGTGCAGAGAAGAGAAACACCCTTAGGATGAAATCTAAGCATGTAAGGCCCTTTCGTGTGTGACCCTCACTGCCCTCATCCCCCCAACACACCCCTTCCTGCCCCCTCACTCTACAGCCATTCACAACCATTCACCGTACTTCTAATTCTCTGAGCCTCAGCATATGCTGTTCCCTGTGCCTGGAACATCCTTTCCCCATTCTCTACTGGGAAAACTCCTTGTCATCCTAGTCCTCCTCTCTGGCCTGGCTGCCCTTCCATAGGCCTATGCTGTCTGATTCAAATAAATTTATTTAAATTCAGATTTAAATTTAAACGAATTAAAGTTAAATGTTCTGTTCCTCTGTTGCACCAGCCACATTATACACATGACTAGTGGCTTCCATAACATTCCTGGGTGGCGCAAATCTGTTGGCTCTCGACCATTAATCTAAAGGTTGGTGGTTTGAACCCACCTAGAGGCACTGTGGAAGAAAGGCCTGGCAATATGCTTCCATAAAGACTGTTGTTGTTAGGTGCTTTCAAGTTGATTTCAACTCACAGCAACCCCATGTGACAGACTAGAACTGCCCCATAGGGTTTTCTAAGCTGTAATCTTTATGGAGGCCTGCCGACACGTAGTTAAGAGCTCAGCAGCTAAACAAAAGTCTGTCAGTTCGAATTCACCAGCCGCTCCTTGGAAACCCTCTGAGACAATTCTACTCTATCCTATAGGGTCGCTATGAGTCAAAATCAACTCGACGGCAATGGGTTTGGTACGTATGTGTTTAATCTTTACAGGAGCAGAACGCCAGGTCTTTCTCCTAAGGAGCCGCTGGTTGGCGGGGGGTGGTCAAGTCAGTGAGCGCTTAACTGTTGCGCTACCAGAACTCCTTCCATAAAGATTAAAAATCCTGTTGCCATTGAGTCAATTCTGACTCATAACAACCCTATAGGCTACAACTCTAAAGGCTACAGCCTTGAAAACCCTATGGAGCGCAGTTCTACTTTGTAACAATGGGGTTGCCATGACTCAGACCTGACTTGACAGCAACAGGGAGTGGCTACTATATGCCACAGAGAAGTTGTAGAACCCTTCCATTATCACAGAAAGTTCTAGACCTTCACAGGGGCTGTGCTACCCCTCTCACTGCACTCCCCTCCCTGGACTGCGACTGTCCGCGTCTGTGTTTATGTCATCCATTTGTTTCACAGAAATTTACTGAGCACCTGTTCTGTGCTAGGGACTGTTCTAGATGATGCAGATACATCAGGAAACAAAACAGACAAAAGCCCCTGCCCACACGAAGGGCAGGCAGGCCATAAACAAAACAAATTAGTAAAACAGAACATGGCTTAAACAGAGGTAAGGGCCAGGAGACAGGGACAGTATAATTTAAAATAAGGTATCCCCAGCTACCATTACTGAATGTTTTGATCAAAGAGTCTATAGAAGAATCCTGATCAAAAGGAGGGAAAAGCAGAACAGAATTTCAAATTCTCATAGAATCCAGACTTTTGGGAGCCACGAAGGCTGAAGGAACCCCCGAAACTATTACCCTGAGATAATATTTAAATCTTAAACCAAAAATATCCCCTTAAATCTTCTTAAAGCCAAACAATAACTCAGCTTAACTAGTAGAGAATGTCTGCCTTGAGTATCATGCTCTTTTAAGAACTATCTACATGGGATTCAACGGACAACAGCAACTAGCGAAATATTAGATAGGAAGCTTAGGGGGCAATGGGTTTATGTTAACGGTGGAAGAACAACTCAGAAAAGAGGGGTGAGAATGGTTGCACAACTCAAAGAATGTAATCAGTGTCACTTAATTTGTACATGTAGAAACTGTTGAATTGGTGTATGTTCTGCTGTGTATATTCTCAACAACAACTAAAATAAACTATATTATGGAATAAAAAGGAAATAAGATAGTCAAGGAAGGCCTCACTGAGAATGTATTTGAACAAACACTTGAAGGAAGTGAAGGGAGCTATGTAGATATCCAGGGGAAAAGTGTTCCAGGCAGAGGGAACAGACAGTGCAAAGGCTCAGAGGTGGGAGTGGGCCTGATTTGCTCAAGGAATACTAAGGAGGCCAGTGTGGCTGGAGCAGGTAAGCAAGTAGGAAAGATGTGGGAGATGAGGTCAGACATGGTAGAAGTGTCAGATTGCCTTCAGATTTCCGCTCCAATGTCCCCCCCATGGAAAGTCTTCCTCCTGCTACTCTACATTATAACTTCTTTCACTTACTACAGTTTGGAGCAATTATAATTATTTGCTTGCTTGTTTATTGCCTGTTTTCCAGGAAAGACAGCCTATCCAATACCCATTCTACCCTTCCTCCTGGGTAAGAAAACTCAGTCTTATTTGGCACCTATTGCAAGACTGGGTGGTGCAAATGGTGAATGCATTCAGATGCTAACTGAAAGGCTGGAGGTTCCAGTCTACCCAGAGATGCCTCAGAAGCAAGCCCTGGCAATCTACTTCCAAAAAACTAGCTATTGAAAACTCTATGGAGCACAGTTCTACTCTGACGCACATGGGGTCACCATGAGTCGGAATCGATTAGAGGGCAGATGATTACTGAAAGACTGCGCTTCTCAGCCTCCCTTGCAGCTATGTGTGGCCATATGACTAAGGTTGGCCCAGGATGCAAAAAATGTAAGTGTTGTGTGTTACTTCTAGAAAGTCCCATTAGAGGGAGCCCGGGAAGCAGGAAAATGCCCTCTTTTGCCTTTTTGCCTTTTTGCCTTTCCACCCTTCCTTGTCCCTACTACCTGGAATGTTAGTGCAACAGCCAGAGCTCCAGCAGCCATCTTGGACTATTAGGTAACCTTGTGGTCAGAAGCAAAGCAAGAATGGTGGACCAGAAGGGGAGAAAGATCCTAGATCTTCATAACCTGCATGGAACACCCTACCCCAGACTTCTTCCACATGAGAGAGATACAAACATTTATCTTGTTCAAGCCAGTATTATTTGGGAATTCCTGTTATGTACAACCCAATTCTGCTCTATTTACCTACCAAAATGTAAATTATCTAAGGGAACTGACCTTGTTTGACTGGCTCACTCTTACACCCCCACCCCCAGAGCCCAGCAGCAGGTCCAACACACAGTAAAAACCAAAAAACCCAAGCCCATTGCCGTCGAGTCGATTCCGACTCATAGCGACCCTATAGGACCGAGCAGAACTGCTCCACAGGATTTCCAAGGAGTGCCTGGTAGATTCGAACTGCTGACCTTTTGGTTAGCAGCCATAGCTCTTAACCACTACGCCACCAGGGTTTCCATAAACACATAGCGGCTCAACAAATATTCACACTACCCTGAGACCAGAAGAACTAGATGGTGCCTGGCTACCACTACTGACAGCTCTGATCAGGGCCACAATAGATGGATCCTGACAGAATGGGAGAAAAATATGGAGCAGAACTCAAGTTTTTAAAAAGTCCAGACTTACTGGACCAGTTGTGACTAGAGGACTCCCTAAGACTATTGCTCTCAGACATTCTTCAAACCTTAAACCAAAACTATACCCTGAGGTCATTTTTTAGCTAAATAATAGATTGGCTCACAAAATAAAGAATATCAACCATGAGTACTGCACTCTTTTAAATAATCACCTATATGCGACCAAACAGTCAACAATTACTTTAAAACAGAGATGAGAAGGTAATGGGGCTGGGAAACTAGATTACTGGAAATGGAAAGACCAGAATGGAAATACGGAGAATATTCATGTGTTGTGAAGAATGTAACCAATGTCACTGAACAACCTGTGCGGAAATGGTTGAATTGTAACCCAATTTGCTGTATAAACTTCCACCAAAAACACAATAAAATACTATTTAAGAAATATATATTTGTAGAATGAAGGACTTGCTGGTGGTAACACAAGATACCCCATCAAGATAGGGGAAAATTCTGAGGGTAAAACTCAACATCCCTATGAAACAGCACCCGGCCAGCCTCAAGAACTCCCATTTTGGCCAATGCCCCCCACCCCCCATTAAGTTGTTCTTTGAATATGATCCTCAGCCTGCCCAACTCTCCTTGACTTTGCTTATTTTTTTTTTCTTTCTACCTTTCCCTTCTTCTTAAGCCACGGCCAAACACTCTGCTTGGTTTCCTGTCCTGTCCTGCAGCTGGTAATGAATGAGCTGTGTTGTATTAGGAAGCAGATCCCCGCAAGAGCTAGAAGGAGTGAGTGGAGGGGCAGAGAACAAGAAGCAGAAAGAGAAGGGAAACATTTCTGCATGAGCCCATTTGCCAGCTGCTTTGCGTGCATGTCCTCCTGGATTCCTCCAATGCACAGACAGTGAAGTTCGGTTTGATTACACCCATTCTTGAAGCCCTGGTGGCGCTCAGCTACTAACCGAAAGGTTGGCGGTTCAAACCCTCCTAGCGATGCTGGTGATCTGCTTCCACAAAGATTACAGCCAGGAAAATCCTATGTGGCAGATTTATTCTGTCACATGGGATCACTATGAGTCAGAATCGACTCGATGGCACACAACAACACACCATTCTGATGATACTCCCCAAAAAAACCCCAAAACCAAACCCACTGCTGTCAAGTCGATTCCTACTCAAGCAACCCTCTAACAGAGAGAAGGGTCTTACCCTAGATGAGCCAGTGAGTGAGGAGATTAAAGAGGCTTCAGAGAAAACAGATCAGAGTGGTTAGAAAGTCAAACGAAAAAGATCAAACGAAGAAGGTGAGGTGAGAGGTATGAAAAGGGAAGAGAAGAGGACAGGGTCAGTCAGAAAGGATGCTGGGACTGCTGAGGGCGGATGAAGGCTGCGGAGGGAAACTAAGTCCGGGCTGGGGGAGGGGGGGGCAGGAAGGCGGTGAGGAGGAGGAGGAGGGAAGGAAGGGGAGGGAAATTCCTGTGCGAGGGATGGGAGTAAAGGATGACAGCATGGGAGAACAGGGAGAGAGAGAGAATGGATGCTGAAAAGGGGAAGATCAACTGAGGGACAGGCAGGTGGGGTCAGAGGGACAAGGAAGGGGTCACGGTGACAGGGGAGGGGTTAGGGTGACAGGGAGGGGTTTGGGTGACAGGGGAGGGGTTAGGGTGACAGGGGAGGGGTTAGGGTGACAGTGGAGTGGTGGTAGTGACTAAGGGTGTAGAGTGACAGGAGACGGATCAGATGGGCAGACTGACAGAAGCTTCCAAATCCAAGAGGAGTCAAAAATGGGCTAGCATGACATAAGAGGGGACAAACTGACAGAGGTGATGTTGGGTTGACAGCAGAGACATACTACTGTCCGAAAAGGCGTCCAGCTGACTGCCCCAGGAGCCGACGAACTCAAGACGGGACAGACTGACCTCCATCAACAAGCGAGGAGCAGCGGCTCCCGCCCAGAGGGGACAGCCAATTAACGTGCGGCAGAGGTCAGTGACGTCACCGGCTGCCGGGCAGACTCCTCCACAGTGAGTCTCCAGCAAGCTGGCCCTCCACTGCACCGCGTGCCTCCTGGGTCTGGGGCTTCAATGGCAAAGTGTACGCCCTGGCATTGGGGGGACATGGTCTGGAGGCTGGATATGGGCTGGGAAATCCCCCTCAGGGAGCCAGCCCCTGACAGGGCAAATAGGGAGAGAGTGGAGGGGAGACAGATGGAGAGACGGTGAGGGAGTCAAAGACACAGACAGAGGGGGGGACAAAGACAGAGATGAGGAAAGAGAGACAGAGAGAAGGAGACAGAGACAGAGGGGGAGACAGAGACAGGGGTGAAGGACAGAAACAGAGATAGGTGAGAAAGTGATAGAGGGGGAGAGAGAGACAGAGAAGAGACAGAGAGGGGGAGACACTAAAAAGAATGGGAGATGGGAGCCAAGGAGAACAAGACCAGATCCTGACCCCAAGAGTGAACCCACTGCAGCGCAGGAACATCAGGAAGGGCCCTGAGTTGATTCAGAGGGTGAGAAAGACCAGGGTGGCAGATGGGAAGGAGCCTGTGGCAGAGATGGGGAGCAGAGAGAGCCCCCAACATGGCAGGAGGGCTTGGGAAGGCCCAGAGACAGACCCAAGAAACGAGAGAAGAAGAGGGTAGGTTCTCCTGCAGCCTCCAGGACGCGGAGGGAAAGGGGGTCCCACAGGAGAACTTGGGTGAGTGTCCCTGAGTGTCATTTCTAAGAGGTGGGGATAGACGGGCAGCTGGCTTTATTACTGGCAGGTCTCTCGTCCATCTGGGGGTCTTTGGCACTCAAACTGTAAATTCCTGCAGGGCCCAGATCTTGCCTGTTCCTATAACCATGGGTTGCAAAGGGCGAGCCTAACTCAGGGTGACCGTGCACCTCATACACCCCATGGGTGCTCCGTGCATTTGCTGAATGAATAAAAACAGGTCTGGCTCTAACTGGCTATTGGAGACTCCACTCTCAGCCCAACAGGCTTCTGTGGGGGTCGCTGGTATTGTGGGGTGCCTGGTGTTATTGTAGAGTCTCTGGGGTGCATACTGGGCTCACTGCTGAGTCCTGGCAGGGGTCTCCCATTTGTTATTTGATAGCAAAGAGGGGTTCACCATTTGTTGAGAGCCTGCTGTTCTAGGATTCAGTTGCATTTAATCCTCATAAGAACCCCGGTGGCACAACGATTAAGCACTCGGCTGCTAAGTGAAAGGTCGGTGGTTTGAACCTACCCTGTGGCTCCGCGGTTGAAAATACCTGATGATCTGCTCCTGTAGAGATTACAGCCTAGGAAACCCTATGGGGAAGTTCTACTCTGTCACAGGAGGTTGCTATGAGTCAGAATCAACTTGAAAGCACCCAACAGCAAGAACCAGCAAGGTTGGCTTTATCCCCATATTACAGAGCAGGAAACTGAGGTTCAGAGAAATGAAGCCACGGGGTCCCAAGTGATACATTAACTCAGCGGAAGTTAAGGATTTGGATCCCCATCTGTCTGTGGTATTATAGACTTTCTGGGGACCAGAAACAAAGGGAGACATCTGGGGGGTGGTTTATGGACACAGGGAAGGGAATTCAGTAAGGAAGGGAGAGACAGACTGGGAGGAGGCAGGAAGAAATGGCATTGTTGGAGTACATCCCAGGTGTCCAGTAAATATTGAATGAATGAATGAGTATGGTGGCATCCTAGACCTAAGTCTGCTTAGGGTCAACCCAGGACTGAAAACCTTCTAAACCTGAGCATGGAGTGGGGCAATGGTTTTCAACTGGAGATGATCTCCCCCACCCCCACCCCAGGGGACACTGGGCAATGTCTGGAGACATTTTTGGTTGTCATGAATAAGGATGGTGAAGCTACAAACATCTAGTGGGTAGAGGCCAGGGATGCTGCTAAACATCCTATAATGCACAGAACAGCCCCCTGGACCATCTTGACAACAAAGAATAATCCAGCCCTAAACATCAATCCCATTGCCCTAGAGTTGAATCTGACTCATAGAACCCTACAGAACAAAGTAGAACTGCCCCACGGGGTTTTCAAAGCTGTCATCTTTACGGAAGCAGACTGCCACATCTTTCTCATGCAGAGTGGCTGGTAAGGAGCCCTGGTAGTGCAGTGGTTAAGAGCTCAGCTGTTAACTGAAAGGTCGGTGGTTCGAACTCACCAGCTGCTCCGAAGAAGAAAGATGTGTCAGTCTGCTTCTGTAAAGATTTACAGCCTTGGAAGCCCTATGGGGGCACTTATACTCTGTCCTATAGAGTTGCTATGAGTTGAATTGACTGGACAGTAACAGGTTTGGTTTGGTTTTTAAATATCAGTAGTGCCAAGGTTGAGAAACCTTGGTGGAGGGGAGGGAGAACTTGAACTTTGGTTCTGATTGGACACCCCCTCAGGCAAGTAAATTCAAACCTCTGTGACTCGGTTTCATCTTCTGTAAAATGAGGATGCAGCCTCTCCCCTGTCCTACCCTCCCTCCCAGGTAGCTGTGAGGAATCTTGCTAAGGAATTGGAAGGTGGCACTGGAGGGAGTGAGGGTGGAAGGAAGTGGCGCGAGGAACATGCTCACAGGAGGAAAACACATTGACATAAGAGGTGGTCACCCAGGGGAGGTAGACTGGGACTCTGTATAAGGAAGAACTTTCTAACAGTCTGTCCAAATACAGACCAACTTATGTCAGGAGGTGGTGAGACCCTCATCTCCAGAGGCATTCAGGCAAAGGCTGGAAGAGGACTTAAGAAAGAGACGGTCGAGGGGATTCAAAATTAAGATGCGGTCACTGAACTAGATGCCTTGGAGGCTGTGGAATTAGAAGCCTGATAGGAAATTTCAGAAACTCTAGTATGGGTGTTTTGGGAAATAGTGTAGAATCTTGTCCCAGATCAGAGAAAACCAAACCCATTGCTGTTGAGTCGATTCTGAATCATAGCGACCCTACAGGACAGAGTAGAACTGCCCCATAGGGTTTCCAAGGCTGTAAATCTTTACTGAAACAGACTGCCACATCTTTCTCCTGCTGAACGGCTGGTGGGTTTGAACTGCCAACCTTTCAGTTAGCAGCTGAGTGCTTTAACCAGGGCTCCTTGTCCAGATCAGAGGGCACCAGAAAAACATCTCTGAGACTAGAGAAAAGGCAAAAAAAGGAAACTACCATTTGTTGACAGCCTGCTGAGCTAAGAGTTGTTCTCATTTAATCCTTATAAGGTGGAGCCTGTGGTCGGAGCAACAGTTATCGCTCTCAGTTGCTAACGGAAAGGTTGGAGGTTTGAGTCTATCCAGAGGTGCCTTGGAAGAAAGGCCTGGCAATCTACTTCTGAAAAAATCAGCCATTGAACACCCTATGGAGTACAGTTGTACTGACACACATGGGGTCGCCATGAGTCAAAGTCAACTCAATGGCAACTGCTTACTGGTTAATCCTTGTAAGAGCCAGCAAGGTCAGCTTTGGCCCCATTTTACAGAGTAGGAGGCTGAGACTCAGAGAAATTAAGTAACACGGTGCAAAGTGACACAGCAAGTTAGAGGAAGTCAGGATTTCAATCTGTGTCTGCCTGGCTTCAACGCCCATGTATTTCTGATTTTTACACTGAACTTGGGAGGAGGTGTGCACAGAAGATGACCTGAACAGCCTCAGGACTTTTCAATTCCTTGAGAAATCAAGGATCTGTGTAAGCTGAGGGCTGGTTGCGTGCAATACTCTGCCAAGTCTGAGAAGTTAACCACAGAGTCCAGGTGCAAAACCTGCTCCTGGTTCTTGTCAAATAATTAGACCTTCTAGAGCAAGGGGTCTAACCCTTAAGGGGGGCTGTGGATAGACTTCCAAGGGCTTTGAACTTTGCCAGGAAAAAAAAACATTATGCCTTTATTTTCCTCACCCTCCAACTAAAATGCAATATTTCCTCAATTAAGTATGCACGCAACAAACCACACTAGTCTTAGCCAGACCTGTGACTGTATCGCTAATAGAAATCACAGCTATTTCCATATAACACACAGTTGTCGTAGATTTCTCGAAATTTATGCTTATCATTTATGCTTATTTATGCTTATCATTACTTTCAAATTAGACCAGTTAAGATCCACCGCCAGATCCTGCTGTCTAACGTGTTGACGAAAAAGGCACCCATATTACTATATCACACATTTGCTTTTTAAAAATATTTTGATGATTGTATTCCCGTGTAACTGGCTTCCTTTGTAATCTTAGGTATTTTATTTTATGCGCTTATAAGCGTTATTCTGAGAAGGACCACACCAGCCTGCCAAACAGGTCCATAGTCCCGCAAAAGCCAAAGAACCCTGCTTCAGAATAAATGGGCTGCCGGCCATTGATGTTGAGTGTGGCTTTAGAGAAGGGGCTGGGGGAGGAGCTAGAGGGCGGAGCTAGAGGGCGGGGCTAGAGGGCGGGGTCAGGGCGGAGAAGACAGCGGTCTCTGCTCCACAGCAGGCCTGCTCGGTGGTGTGCGCGCGAAGGGGTACAGTCCAAATGGGAAGGGCCAGCAGCGCTCTACGAGAAGAGCCAGGATCGTAGCTGAACCTTAGGTTTGTTTGCCCGATTGCCTGGCTGAAATCCTGGCTCCCTCTCTGAGGCTCAGTTTCCCCCTCTGTAAATAAGCTCATAACCTTTTGTACCTCACAGAATTACTCTAAGAAATGAATGAGATAATCCATGTAACACACAATGTCTAAAAACAATAAAACACCGACCGAGGGTTTGCCTCTATCATGGGGGAAAGCAAGTGGAGGGATCATAATAATTAATACTTTCATAACATGTTAAGCACCTGTGACTAGGGGCCTGGGCCAGGGGGTTTTCATCCATGACATTGTACCTTCCCAGAGACCCTTGAGGTGGGACAGAGATGGGCAGACAGAAGGCGAACAAGAAAGCATGAGGAGCGGGAATGGAGAATGGGATGAGGAAAAGAGAGACAGGATTTGAGGACAGAATAAGGAGGAAGAGGATAGGTGGGGAGAAGGGGAGGCGTCCAGAATGGGGGAAAGGGAGGGGACCGCCCAGGGAGGGTGGTGCCCCTCCAGGGTGGGCAGTCAGCCCAGCCCGGGGGTGGGATTTAGGGGAATTAGATCCACTAGGAAGGGTTTGGTGCGACAATTAAGTGCTTGGCTGGCTGCTAACTGAAGGTTGGAAGTTTGAACCCACCCAGTGGCTCCAACTGAGAAAGACCTGGTAAAGATCACAGCCTAGCAAACCCTATGGGAGCAGTTTTACTCTGTCACTTGGGGTTGCTGCTGTGAGTCGGAAGTGCCTCAGCAGCACCCAACAACAAGATCTCTACATGGTTCACCTTCTCACTTCATTCAGGTGTTTGCTCAAACTGCACCTTTTCAGAGAGGCCTTCTTTGACCGCCCTGTCTAAAATAACCCCTTGCCCTGTTCTTAGGCGTCCTGGTGGAGCAACGGTTAAGTACTCAGCTAACTGAAAGGTGGGCTGTTCAAACTCACCCATAGGCTCCACGGGAGAAAGACCTGGCAATCTGCTCCCTAAAGATTACAGCCTCGAAAAGCCAATGGAGTAGTTCTACTCTGTCACATTGGGTTGCTATGAGTTGGAATCGAATCGACAGCACCCAACAACAGCAACAACACAGGAAGCGTTTGGAAAGGAGAAAAGGATGGAGGGTCTGGATTGGCGTGTGCACCCACCCCCACCCTGGCCCCCCTGCAAGCTCCCTCCCTCTCACACCCTCTGTTTCCCAGGCCGGGCCTCCTACCTCAGTGGCAAAGAAGCCCTTGGGCCGGTGTTTGCCCAAGGATGCCAGGCCACCAGGCCCAGGACTCTCGCTTGCACTGATGGTCTGTTGAGCTGCTGCCAAGATTTCATCCAGTTTGTCTAGGGGAAGCAGGAGAGGGATGGAGGAGAGACAATGAAATGAGTTGGCTTTGGCTTGGACTGGAGGCAGAGCTGCTGGTAGCTTATACAGCGCCTGGTTTGAACCAGACAAAGGCACCCCTTCCTCCATCCCAGTGGACACGCACCCCGGAGGCCCTGCTTGGAGACAGGAGCTCCCAGCCCAGCAGGCAGGACGAAAGGAGGGTCCCAGAGTGCGGACAGAGAAAAGGACAAGCTGTTGTGGGAGGGAAGGAGGGTGAAGGGGAGGCAGCAGGGAGGGGTGAGAGGAAACTGTGGGAGAAGGGGAAGAGGCTGCGGGCAGAGGGGCCCTCAGACTGGATGGACTCAGCATGGCTGGGTTATCAAAGTGGTCAGCACAGAGGCTGCTGAGGATGGGCAGCAGAGAAGGGGGGCAGTGGATGGAGTGGGGCGTGGGGTCCCACAGGGGGCATGGGCAGCCCGGGGAGCAGGGCCAGGGCCGTCTTACTGAGAGCCATCTGATACACGGTCCGTTTTTTCTCCATGCTGGGCATCGGCGCTGGTTGGTGCTCGTACTCTGTGGGCAAAGGACGCGGATGAAGCCCAGGGGCGCCCCGAAGCGGCGGGGCGGAGCGGGCTCGGCCAGTGGGCGTGGCCAGCAGGCGAGCGCAAGCGCGAGGGGCCAGGGTGGGGAGGGGGTGGGGTCGGGACAGGGGCCCTCCCGCCAGTCCTGTGCCCACTCACCACTCTTCTTCTTCCAGGGGGAGACTAGCCCGGGGGAGAGGCAGTAGAGGAGCCAAGAGTTAGGATGTGAGGGGGGAGCGAGGGGCCCCTCTCTGGAACTCCCGCCTCCCTCAGGGCCCTAGGGTGGGGGCGGTCAGCTGCCCGACCCGTCCCCTGTCAGGGGAGACCGGATCCCCCAGGTCCACTCGGCTCTCTCTGGAGGGAGTGGCTCTCCTTCCTCTCGGTTGATTGGAGGCGGGGTTGGAGGTGGTGGAGTAGGGTGGGGGTGGGTTTGGTGGAAGGAGAGATGGAGAATTGGGGTGGGGGTGAAGTGGGACCGATGGAGATGGGCTAGGAGGAAGGGGATAGAGCGACCCGCGGAGTGGGACATACACAGACCCCGAGAGAAAGCCCGCCAGAGAACAGAGACACAAGTAGACAGAGGAAAATCGACTCTCAGACACTCCTCCCCAGCGGCGCGCGCGAGCGCGCACACACACACACACACACACACACACACAAACACACACACACACACACACAGAGGCCAGGGAGAGTCCGACCCATGGATTAGGGGACAGGATGAGGACAAGGACCCCTGGTCACTAACGACACTAACGAACTCGGGGGAAGGCCCACTGCCCCACCTCCACGGTCCCCTCACCCTCCCAGAACCCTGGCCCCAGCAGGCTCACCCATCTCCTCCAGTTCTGAGGTCATGGACTTGGAACGCAGGGAGATGGTCGGGGGCGGGAGCCGCTTCGCCTGCTGGGGTGCTGAAAAATGGGGGAAGGGGCATTCATCAGCTCCCTGGGTGAGAAGCCCCCATGACCCCTCCCTCAGTGCTCCTAGAGCTCAGAAAATAGCCGCTCCCAGGATGCTGAGCCCTCCCTGCCTCAGTTTCTCCCCAGCAGGGTCACAAACAAGCAGCCTTGTTGGGGAAGGGGTGGTTGGAGGTGGGGATTGGCCATTGGGGCTCCTGGGGCATCTTAGACTTGTGGCAGCAGGGTTCCTGAGGGTCTGGCCACACTAGTGGGGAGGGGAGGGGCACCTTTCTTGTGGACGGACTCATCCATGTCCGGGTGCCTGGTGACCATCACCACCTTGACCATCAGAGTGTTGCCCCCTTGGCGGATCATGTTCACCACCTGTCGGTGGCCGACCTTCACCACATTCTGCCCATTCACCTGTGGCACCAATGAAAAAATCTGTTGCTGTCAAGTCACCTCTGACTCATGGCGACCCCATGTGTGTCAGAGAAGAACTACGCTCCGTAGGGTTTTCAAAGCTGGGATCTTTCAGAATTAGATCACCAGGGCTTTTTCTTCCAAGGCACCTGAGTGTGGATTCGAATTGCCAAACTTTTGGTTAGTAGCCAAATGCTTAACCACTGGCACCACCCAGGGACTGTGTACCTGTGGTACAGACACTCTCAAACCACACCAGGCAGGTGAGGGGAGGGGCTCTTTCAGTCCCAGAGTCCTCAGAGGTGGCCTCCCACCCTGCCCTTTCCACGATTCTTTACCACCACTCTTCCCTCCCTCCAACTCTCCACACTTCCACTCTCCCTGTACAGGGCCCACACCTTCCTGTAACCCTCCTGGCTTCTGGGTTGGGGAAGCAGCTTGCCCTAACCTAGTCACATATATCTCCCTCTCTGTCCCCCGGTATTGTGCGTTGGGAGAGAGTTCTGGGTAACTCTTTTGAGATCCTCCAAAAAGGCCTTTATGTGGAATCAATGAAGAAGGTAGAGGCTGACTGGGAGGTGGGCCAGGGCACTGGGAAGCCTGGTGCCAAAGGAGAACGTCTGGGCATCAGGCAGCCTGATCCTGGCACAGATCATGAGGGACCTAGGATTGGTCTCGTGGGTCCCAGGAGAGAGGGGGGTGTCAGAGGCCCCCAAGGGAGCCAGGCAAGCCTGTGGAAGGTGAGCTGGAGGCTGGGGTTTGGAGAGTCCCCCAGGAGGTGTTATGTGCCATCGAGTCGATTTCGACTCATAACGACCCCATGTGACAAAGTAGAATTGCCCCATAGGGTTTTCTAGGCCGTAATCTTTACAAATCGCCAGGTCTTTTCTCCCTCAGAGAGGATGCGTGGGTTCGAGTTGCCGACCTTTCAGTTAGCAGTCAAGCACTTAACCATTGAGCTAGGGCTCCTAATAGGTGCTGTGGAGTCGATTCCAACTCATAGCAACCCCACGTGACAGAGTAGAACTGCCCCATAGGACTTCCTAGGCTGTAATCTTTATGGGAGTAGATTACCAGTCTTTTCAGAAGTAGGTCGCCAGGACTTTCTTCCAAGGTGCCTCTGGGTAGGTTCGAATTGCCAACCTTTCTGTTAGCAGCCAAGTGCTTAAACGTTATGCCACCAGGGCTGGAACTTACCTCAATGAGGAAGTCTCCCATCCGAAGTCCTGCTCTCCAGGCCACGCCACCCTCATCCACTGACTCCAGGTACTGCAGCGCCGGGAAGGCTGGGGTGGGGGTGAACTCCTCGATGGGGGTCTGCGCTGCAGATGGGGAGGAGCCGGCGGGGTCGGAGGGGAGGGGGTGGAGAGGCCGAGCAGGGGATGGGGCTCAGACCCAAGTCACAGAGTCCTCACCGTAGCTGAGGGACCAGCACCTCGGGGGGTGGAGTGGTGGGAGGGCTGGGGTCCCTTCCCTTCCCCTTTCCATGACCATGACCACTTTGGCCCTGCTTCCTTTTCCCATCTCCTCCCCAGCCGGCACTCACCCTTGGCCCCCCGGAGCACGAAACCAAAACCCTCGCTGTCTTTCTTCTGTAACAGGACTGTCTTCTCCTTAATGATGTAATCGCTGGTGGCAGGGCAGGGGAGGGAAAGGGGGAAAGAGGAGGAGGGGCGGGGCAGGGTGGAGAAGGGATCATGAGACTCAGAGCCTGTGCCCCACCCGCAGCCCAATGACACCGGAGAAGCCCCAGCTCCAGCACCACTCATGGCACCTTTTGGGATCTTTGTCACCCACTCCCTGTGCTCAGAGCATCCCTGACAGGCCTCCCCCACAGAGCTCAGTGTGTGCTTTCTCCCACTCACTCTCTCATTCATCCATTGGTGCATCCATCCACCCATCCATTCAGCAAGCAGCTACCCAGCCCACTGTGCACCAGGCACCGTGCGAGGGACCAGGGAGATGAGCTGCCAGATTTGGAGGCAGTCTGGCTCCAGGCCCCACTGGCCACTTCCTGTCTGTGGCCTTAAGCCCATGATTTTCATCTTTAGTGCCTCAGTTTCCTCATTTACAAAAACAAAGATCAAACCAGTTGCTATGGAGTCAACTCTGACTCACAGAGACCCCATGTGTGTCATAGTACAACTGTGCTCCATAGGGTTTTCAAGGGTTGATTGTTCGGAAGTTATGTTGCTAGGCCTTTCTTTTGAGGTGGCTCTGGGTGGACTTGAACTGTGAACCTTTCATTTAGCAGTCCATCACTTAACCGTGTGTGCCATCCAGGGACTCCTATAATGGGGCACAATACTAGACCCTACTAGATGCAGATGATCTAAGACTTTGGAGGGCTAACATACATATGACATAGTAAGAGCTCAATAGGATTCATTTGCTGTTCTTAAGTCAAAGTATTTTTAAGACAGAAGGACACACATACTTCAATAATACCCCTTCCCACTCTTTGTTGTTGTTAGAGCTGCCATCGGGTTGGCCCCCTGAATCATGGCGACCTCATGTATGATGGGATCTGACCGTTCTGACTGTGGCTGATCTGTGGAAGTACATCAGAGGTCTTGGTCTGGAAGCTCTGCTGAAACCTATTCAGCATCATAGCAACACACAATCCTCCAATGACAGATGGGTGGTGGCTGTGCTTGAGGTATATTGGCCAAGAATCAAACCCAGGTCTCCAGCTTGCTTGGAAGGCAAGAATTCTACCACTGGACCACCACTGCCCCCTCCAACTTCTTTACCATATATATAGATACATAAACCCATTGTCTTCGAGTCGATTCCAACTCACAGCGACCCTATAGGACAGAGTAGAACTGCCCTATAGGGTTTTCAAGGAGTGGCTGGTGGATTCGAACTGCTGACGTTTTGGTTAGCAGCCAAGCTCTGAATCACTGTACCGTGCTTGTTCTGCACTGTCCAACATGGTAGTCACTAGTTACGTGTAGCTCTTTTATATTGAAATTAATTAGAATTAAATTTAAAGACTCAGTTCCTCTGTCTCACTAGCCACATTTCAAAGTGCCCAATAGCCACGAGTCGCAAGTGGCTACCACACTTCACAGCGCCCATACAGAACATTTCTATTGCCACAGAGAGTTCTGTTAGACAACACTGACTTATACATCCTCTGCTATATCTCAAATGCATCTCCTTCATGCAGTCAGTATATTCTAGTAAAATGCAAACTACCTGTGCGTATGCTGATAAAAAACCCAAAATCAAACCAGTTGCCACTGAGTCGATTCTAACTCATGGCGACCCCATGTGTGTCAGAGTATAACTGTGCTCCATTGGGTTTTCAATGGCTCATTTTTCAGAAGTAGATTGCCAGGTCTTTCTTTTGTGGAGCCTCTGGGTGGAATCAAACCGGCAACTTTCTGGTTATTAATCGCATGCTTAACTGTTTGCACCACCCAGGGACTACTGTATATGCTGATAAACCCATTGCTGTTGAGTCGATTTCAACTCATAGCAACCCTACAGGACAAAGTAGAACTGCCCCATAGGGTTTCCAAAGAGCAGCTGGTGAATTCAAACTGCCGACCTTTTGGTTAGCAGCTGAGCTCTCAACCACTGCGCCACCAGGGCCGCCCATATGCTGATAGTCCCCAGTAAAACCAGCAGCACATTTAGGTAATGCTCACATAGCCAGGAAACTTGCGTTAAATTCAAGTGCATTCCCTTTCACGGAAGAAAGATGTGGCGGTCTGCTTCCGTAAAGATTACAGCCTTGGAAACCCTGTGGAGCAGTTCTACCTTGTCCTATAGGGTCGCTATGAGTTGGAATTTGTTTTTGGTTTGGCATTCCTTTTACCTCAACTCCCATCAAGTTTGCTCGAGTAACAGCACAAACCCCGACACCACCACTGTACACCTCAGGAATACACACCCGTTCTGTGCCTGGAGCATCCAATACCTCAGTATAGGAGGAGTCCCTGAGTGGCACAAATGAGTCTGCTAACCAAAAGACTGGAGATTCGAGTCCACCCAGAGGCACCTCAGAAGAAAGGCCTGGCAATCTGCATTCAAAAAGTCACAGCCACGAAAACCCTGTGGAGCGCAGTTCAACTCTGCACCTATGGGGTCTCCGTAGGTTGAAACTGACTGACGACAAATGGTGGGGGAAAAAAAAAAAGTATAGGAGAGGAATACCCAAACACTGGCTCCAACCCCACTTCCTTTGTAATACTGGGAACACCCAGGAGACACCAACATACGTGCCCTGCTGTGCCTTAAGCATCCACCAGCAATGTCTGAAACCTGTCCCACTACACACTTGCAGTGCCTCCACTCCCCCAAAATCTAGTGTACTTCCACATCCAGACCCCATGGCATATCCCAATAATATCCAGGCTGCCCTAATACACTCCAATAATAGCCAAAAGTGCTCCCCGGTGCACTCCAATTACCTGCCCCCACAGATTCAGCAAAACAGCCCTCCACAAATACTCCAGCATCTTTCAGCAACACCCCCACACACCCCAGTATGCTCCAATAATAACTCCCCCTCACTCTGATCTCAGTGTATTCTCATAACACACCCCCTGAACACTTCCCAGCGCAAACCAATAATACCTCACATGCTCCTACTGTATCTCGGCACTACCCCCTACAAGCACCCCTGTACACGTCCATGTCCCCCACAACTCTCATTGTAAAATCCACCCTTTTCTACCAGAGCGACAGTGTTCTGCACGTGTGCCTGTATTCCTAAGTGCATCCCCACCTCCTTATGCCTCTGTGTGCTCAATGCACAGGCGCACACACATACATACCCCAACAATGCCCTTGCCCAAAGTTTAAGCCCATTGCTGTTGAGTGGATTCCAACTCAGCGACCCTATAGGATAGGGTAGAACTGCCCCATAGGGTTTCCAAGGCTGTAATCTTTATGCAAGCAGACTGCCACATCCTTCTCCTGCGGAACGGTTGGTGGGTTCGAACCACGCAACCTTTCGGTTTGCAGCCGAGCACTTAACCACTACGCCACCACGGCTCCTGTTCAAAGTTTAGCATGATCCAATAAACACATCCCCACCACACAAGCCATGCCATGCTACCTCTGATCTTATATCCAGTGCAGAGGGCGGCCCTCTTTGTAGCTGGGTGGAGGGGTGTTGGGAGAGAAAGAAGGAAGGGGTTGTTGAAAGGGATGAATGAAGGGGATAAATGGAGATGAGGAGGGAGGAAGGGGGCCAAGAAGGTTGAACAGTGAGTGGTCAGGGTCAACAGATTGGATTCAGAGGTCAGAGCTGCCTGATCCCGACCACACCATCTGTGCCACCCACCACTGTGCCACCACATACCCCTACAACCTCCTCCAACTCCTCATGCCCTTGTTGTTGTTGCTGTCGTCAAGTTGATTCAACTCATAGTGACCCTATGTGACAGAGTAGAGCTTCCCCGTAGGGTTTTCTAGGCTGTAATCTTTATGGGGGAGCACTGGTGGTGCAATGGTTAAGAGCTCAGCTGCTAATCAAAAAATCAGCAGTTCGAATCCACCAGCCACTCCTTGGAAACCCTATGGGGCAGTTAGTTCTCTTCTGTCCTGTGGGGTCACTGCGAGTCAGAATCAACTTGACGGCAACAGGTAATCTTTATGGGAGCAGATCGCCAGGTTTTTCTCCCATGGAGATGCTGGGTGGGCTTGAACTGCCAACCTTTCTGTTAGCAGCTGAGCGCTTTACTGTTTGCATCACCAGGGCTCCTCCTTATGCCCTTGCTACCCCTATTCAAGTCTTCAGCCCCCTCCCAGCAGCCCCATTTTCCTTCATTTATGCCACAAACCCCAACCATTCCCACATCTCTCCCCCTGGACTCTTTCTCTCACCCCATACCTTCCCTATATCCTGTAAATAAAAACCAAAACTAAACCAACTTGTTTCTGCCAAGTGGATTCCAACCTATGGCGACCCTATGTGTTACAGAGTAGAACCACCCCATAGGGCTTTCTTGGTTGTAATCTTTACGTAAGCAGTTCACCAGGCTTTTCTTCTACAACAAAGCTGGGTGGGTTTGAACCACCAACCTTTAGGTTAGCAGCTGATCGCAAACTACTTGGACCACTCAGGCCCCTATCTCCATAAATAAGCCTTCCCCAAATACCCTGTCCCCCAGTATAGTTCAATAAAATTCCCATCTCCATCCTACACCAAGAAAAAGCACTTGCTATATGCTGGACAATATCTGAAGCACTTCACAGGTAAATAGCTCAATTGTCTCCTTACAACCAATCTCTGAGGTAGGTATCATTACTATGTCCACTTTACCCAGTGGCCATCGAGTTGACTCGGACTCGTGACGACCCCACGTGTGTCAGAGTAGAACTGTGCCCCATAAGGTTTTCAATAGCTGATTTTTCAGAAATAGATTGCCAGGCCTTTCTTCCGATGCATCTCTCGGTGGATTTGAACTGCCAACCTTTTGGTTAGTAGCCGAGCACTTAACTGTTTGCGCCACCCAGTGACGGGTGAGGAAACAGGCACAGAAATGTTACATGACTTGCCCAAGGTCACACAGTAACACTCTTTAAGAACATCCAAGTAAACACCTGCATAACTACAGCAATACCCTCCACTCCCAGCACCCCAGTACCTCGAACACATATACATCAGGGTGAAATCCACCCATGCCCTCCTGCACCAGACATTTGTTCCAGGTTATGCCAAGAACACAACAAACAGCAACCAATAACAATTACTAAGCCTTTGCTGAATGCCAGCCACCATTTCAACCACTTTACATTTATTTAGTCATTTAGTCCTCAAAACAATGCTGGGAGAGATTGACTGTGATTGTTCCCATTTTACAGGTGAGGAAACTGAGGCCCAGGGAATGAACTGGCTCAAGATCACACCAGCTAGAAAAGTGTCAAAGCCAAAATTCAAACTTGCCACAGGCAACCCATATATCCCGAACATGTTCAAACACCCCTAGATCATCACAGAGTCCCCTTCTGCCCCTCCTCCACAAACCACTCATCTGGTGCATGCCCCCTTTCCCCTCCCCCCCCCAATCCCCAGTAGGTATATGGTATCGCTTTGCCCTGTCACATTCTCCCCAAACTTCCAAACTGTTCTCTTGCCCACAGCTTCCTGCAGCTCTACTTCCTGTCCCCCACTCCTGTAGGTGTCCCCCTCTTCTCTCCTGCATCTCTATCCCTGCTCCTCTGTGTCCTCTGAAAGCTCCACATGGCCCTAACCCACCTCCATGAGCCCTCACTTCTGAAAGCCCTCCTCGTACCCCATGAGACCACCTTCCCACCATCCATGTTGTCCTCATACACCCCTCAGCTTCACCACATCCTCAGCATCACCCCTCAAAGTCCTCCTTAGACTTTTGGGACCTCCTCACTCCTCCAGTGCCCATCTCTCCCCCCTCCACTGGCCTCATCCCTCCTATTTCCTTTTCACCGCTCCATAACCCCACTGTGCCCCTTTAAAGCCCTCCTAGTTCCCTTCATACTCCCTGGCCTCCCCCCGCCGACAAACACAATTCTCATCCGTGGAAACCTCTTCCTACTTTTGCATCTTCAGTTCTCTTCCTTGCACACCCGTCTGCCTCCTTTTACTTGCAGCTGCATTTCATTTACATTCCCCGAGTCCTCTCTCCATCCTGCCCAAATCCCCACCCCCAAATCCTCTCCAGCTCTCCTGTATTCTCTCCCTACCCATTTCTCTTCTCTGCACACTCCGTGCACTCCTCCCTCTCCACATGCACCGATATCCCCTCCTCCCCCTGCATGGGCCCTGCTCAGGAGGCCCCCCCCCCATTCATGCCCACTACTGCTGACGACCTGCCCTTCTGGAGCTCATCCAATGTTCGCGCCCAGAGCACCCTTAGGGGGCCCTGCGCGGCCCCTGGAGCCCAGCAGCCAGCTCTTGTTCCCACACAGGGTGACTGCAGCAGCATCCATTTCCCCCACCCCCACCCAAAGTCCCTCTGCACCCCCAGGGTCCCACAGTCCAGAGCCCGCTGCTGCACATGGCACCCCTTTGGTACTCAGCCCCTTTCCGGGTGCTCCTCTGCACAGGCAGTCCCAGAAGCCCTAACGCAGAGAAGCCAGCCCCCCTTCATGCTAAGAAGTGGCACAGACATGCAGCCGCAGCTACCCATGCAAAGCTCTGCCGTGGCTCTGCACACGTGCTCCATGCAGCCAGAGGACAAGGCCAGCAGCTCAAGTGCCAACACAGGCACAGACCCCCTGGGGGCAGGGAGAGGGGCACCCTGGGACAGAGACACATGGAGGGATTGGGGTGCGGGGGAGGGGAGCACTTTGGGGGAGGGGACAGGCTTCGCGGCGGGGGTGGGGGTGTTAGGAAATACAGCCGCAGTCTCTGGGACACATCCACTCCATCTCTCTCTCTCTCTCTCTCTCTCACACACACACACACACACACACACACACACACACACACACACACATACACACGAGCCCCCAGACAGCCCCACCGTCCGTCGCTCCAAGTCACACACAGAGACAGACACTGTCAAACAGGGATACACAGATGGACCCAGCTCAGGGGGGTGGGCTAGGAGCCCACCGCCTCTCTGTCTCTCTCTCTCTCTTACACACACACACACACACACACACACACACACACACACACACACACACACACACACACACAGCTGCAGGCAGTCTCACACACACGCACATTGACACAGCCACACTGACACACGCACAGTGACACGCAGCGGAAAACGGGGAGGGGAGGCCGGGGGCGGGATGTGTGTGACGGAGGGGGGGGGCGATGACTGTGAATGGAGAGAGGGGTATGAATGGGGGGACTTGCCAACTCCGTGAAGGGGTGTGGGGATATAGGGTGCAGAGGGGCAGGGGCCGGGGGTGTGGGCGCCTGAGAGGAGGTCATTGTGGCTCCCGAGGGGCAGGGCTCCCCAGAGTGGGGGCGCTGAGGGCGGCAGAAAAGGCGAATGGGTTCTGAGACCCGGAGTGGGGTCCATATGGAGGGCCTGACTGGAGGGAGGGCTGAGGGGATCTTGGAAGGACCTGTGGGGAGGTAGAGGAAAGATTCCCAGGGCCGGAGAAGTGTAGGGGGGGTGGCGTGGGGAGAGGGGCCCAGAAAAGCGGATGGAGAGGAGGGTTGAGAAAAGGGGTCTGGAAAGGGTTTAGCGCTGAGAGAAGGTTAGGGGCGAGGGACGAAGGGGGGCGTCTTGAGGGAGGGGGAGGAGCCCCAGGGGTGGGGGATTCTCGGCGTGGGAGGGTCGTTACCGCGGGCCGGAGCCGCCGGGCCAAGGAGAAAGGGGGTGGCGCGCTCCGTTACCTGTAGATGTACCAGACACTGCGCCGCCGGGGCCCCAGGGCCGGCCAGCTGGAGGAGAGCGCGGGGGCCGACTGCTGCGGGGGGCCCCCACCGGGGCCACCCCCGAGACCCCCGCCGCCGCCGACCGCAGACAAAGCCATCGCCGCCGCGGTCCCGGCCCCGGCCCGGGTCCGGGTGCCGGCCGCCCCCGCCGCCGCCGCCGCGTCCCCGTCCCCGCTGGGCCGAACCCCCGTGTCCGGGCCCCCAGGCCCCGCCTCATGCTGACCCGCGCCGGGAGGGGGGAGGGGGAGGGGGAGCGTACCCCCCCGCAGGAGGGAGGGCAGGGCTGGGGGCTCACATGCCGGGGGGCGCCGGGGTGCGGGGCGCGGGGTCGGGCCGCGGCGAGGGGCGCGAGGACCGCGGACGGCGCCGGATTCAGCACCGCGGACAGCTCCAGAGGCGGGCGGCGGGCGCGAGGTTTAACCCCTTGGCGTCCTGTGCCGGGAGGCGGAGGGGGCCGGCCGGGGGGGGGGGGAAGGGGGCCGGGAGGGGAGCGCGGGGGCCCCCTTGGCGGGAGAAGGGGGAGGGGCAAGGCGCGGGGGGGCAGGAGAAGAAGGGGGAGGCACTTCCGGTCTTGGCCCCCCCTTAGCCCCCCTCCCCCCTCCAGAGCCCTCCCGCGCAGGTGCAGAGCGAGGGAGCGCAGGGAGAGGGACGCACAACATCACACAGATGCCTCGAGATCGCGTGCAGGGACGAGCGGACCGAGCCCCACTGCCCGGGCAGGGTCGCCACGGGCGAGAGAGGCCCCAGAAGGGGGCGAGCAGCCCACCACCACAGACCGACACACCACGTCCGCAACACTGTCTGGAAAGGCCGCGAGAAGAAGGCCAGGACATTCAGACTGGGCCCCAAGGCAGTGAGAGACACCCCTCCCCCCAGAGAAGCCCAGGCGGAGGTACATCCACACAGGAGAGCTTACAGGAGGGCGGTGGACACTGAAGGAGAGGGGAGACGGGGGAGGGGCGCACATTAGGAGGGGGTACCGTGGCAGGACCACACAGCTCCAGCAGGTGTGCTGGGAGAGAGAAATGAGGAGCAGGGCGCACAGCACAACCCACGCCGCGCAACCACGGTCAGGGTCCCGGAGTGCAGTGGGAGGGGGAAGGGGACGCTTCAACACTCCCCATACAGAGCAGCACACGGGAGCAGGCACCAGGAAGGGAGGAAAATGGGAAGAAAGGCATTTGACAGGACAGAGCTAGAGGGGGAGAAGGAGGCAGCAGAGGACTAGAGGGACCACTCCTACCCAACTGGTGGAGCAAGTGACCCCAAGACCAAGGCCAAGGAGAGACTCACAGAGACTCTGAGGGAGACCAGAAGCAGAAGCTGATAGGTGGAGAGACGCAGGTTGGGAGGACCTCTATACTCACCGGGTGCCCAGAGCCAGAGACGTGTCCAGCGAACACGCACAATGGTCAAGCACCTCAGACACTGGGGGCGCAGGGTGGCACCCATCTCTCCCTCCCCTCATGTTGCTATATCTCTTCCCCTCACCCCCGCCCCCGTCCCCACGGCCAGAACACAGACACAAAGGTTTGGACACATTTAATGGAAGGATGCTACGAACAAGGGACCCTTCCCTGGATTGGGGGTAGTGGCTGGGGTGGGGGGGAGACTGTCATCTTTCAGACACCAAATTATGATGACCAGCCCTCCCCCACAGTCCTGCCCTGCTGGAAGCCCAAGCTCTGGAGTCTTCTCCCACCTCTTCCTCTTTTGCACCCCCACCCCTTGCTCTGCAACACCCCGGCCCTGAATTCCAGATCCATCAGACAGATACAAATGCACGCACACGCTTTGATGTGTGGATGCGCGCACACAGTGACATGCACAGAGAAGGACAGGTGTGTGCAGAAACCCACCTGTACCCGTGTGCCTCAGAGAAACCCACACTGCTGCCCACATCCTCAGACCCACAGACAGATTCTGAGAAACACAGGTGTGCAGGACCACAAATGCACCCATGTACCCAGAGCAGGACAGACGCATGAGGACTGGGATGTATGTCCACGTGGGGGCACTCCAGCCACACATGCACGTAGACACGGGTCATGCGCACCTACAGAGACACGCAGGCAAGGACACGCTAGGGGAGGCTGTACGAGGATGATCATTCGTGAGATGGGGAACTTCAGCTCCGGTCGTGCACACGCGCGCGCGTGCACACGCTTCCACTCCCCCACAGGCACCCCCTTCCTTCCCGTGCCTGACCCCGTGCCCTCCCTTCCCCTCTGCTCTCACCTCCCTGGGCCAATCCCATCCATCAAGCTTCCGAAGTGAGTCAGCCAGCAGCCAGGGAGGGGAAAGGCGTCAGTGGGCCCTCTCCACATCCCACCCTGCCCAGCCCTGCCCTGCCTGTCCCCCTCCCCACTCCCCTGCACACACACTTCCGCTGCACTTGACTTTGGCCCCCAGCCAGCCGTACACAGGAGCTCCTGGGTCTGCAGGCATCCCCACCCCAGGGCCCCCCTCCCCTGTCCATCCCCGGCTCCCCCCACTGGTCACTGGAGTTGAGCAGGTCTCAGTGGTTGCCCAGGATGATCTGGGGCAGGGCTATGTTGTTTGAAGCTAACCCTGCCTTCACCCACCCCCAGATCCAATCTTAAAAGGAGAAGAGAAACGGGGCCTTGAGGAGGTGGAAATATTTAAAGGTGTAGCGTGTGAAGAGAGGGTAGGGTGAGGGGTGCCCAGGAGTGTAAGGACCCTTACCTTGGAGCATCGAAGCTGTCATAGGAGCCCACGGTATAATGCCGGAAGAGTCTCTTTGCCTTGTCGCTGCGGCTTTCTGCAGAGGGGGACAACAGACGGCACTGGATCCTCACTCTCAAAACCACAGGCCCACCCACCTCCCAGCTCCCCCATCTGCAGGGGGAAAGGAAGGAGCATTAGAATCTTAGGGTACACTGGGGACAAGAGGGGGTTCCTCATTACCTTGTTTCCCCTCCTGGGAGCGGTTCCCCACCTCTTCCAGGCAGTCAGAGGGAAACCAGCCAACACGACCTTTGACCTGCCCTTCCCAGAAGCCTCCTTCCCCGATGCTAAGCACTGGGTGGGGGGACAGGGACATAGAAACATTCCTGTGTTTCTGTGCTGTTCTCAGTCCTCCACGCCCAGCCTGCCCACAAGTCCCAGCATCTAGCACAGGTGTACCCTTCATAAATGCTTGGGGGACAAGGTGATGTCACTCCTGCATCCCAGCTTTCTAGATCCAGTGGGGATGTCCAAAGGCACTGGGGGAAAAGGCTGTCTTCCATGACACATCCTCATATGTCAGAAGCATGTCCACACTCTGTCCTCCCCTCCCCTGGTCACTGGTCATAGCTCAGTTGCTCTGTAATTTCCCTAAACTCGTTGGACTTAGATTACCTTTGCGGGGATGAGTTCTACACCCCCACCCCGAATGCTCCTGCCACCTCGCCCAATCTCCTCACCACTTAATTTTTAATATTTTGCTCCCAGAGTTTTCCCTCCACCTCTCTTGGCCGCCCCTGGCTCTAAAAGAGAGACAGGAGTAAAATCACATCTTTGCTTCTCCCCACCACCTCATAACTTTGAGACGGCTTCCTCCCAGCCCCACCTCTTAGCCATTCAACACACAGTTACAGTCCGCCTGCTCCATGGCCAGCGCTGCACTGGGCGTTGAGGTACAAAGGATGACAAGGATGACTAATGTTTATCCAGCTCTCACTCTAGGTCGAAACCCTAGGAGGGGACATGTTCATTATCCTCATTTTACTGATGAGGAAACTGAGACCCAGAGTGCCAAGGTCACTTGCCCAGGCTACATGGCTAATAAGTGGTAGAGCCTGCATTTGAACACAGCTCTGTCTACATCCAGAGCTAATGCTTTCAGTCACTCATGTTTTGCTACCTCTACTGCTTTTAATACGGAGCCCTGGTGGCGCAATCGTTAAGCGCTCAGCTGCTAACCGAAAGGTCAGCAGTTGGAACCCACCAGAGGCTCTGAGGGAGAAAAGACCTGGTGACTTGCTCCCATAAAGATTATAGCCTAGGAAGCCCTATGGGACAGATCTGCTCTGCCCTATAGGGTCACTATGAGTCATAAATGACTCGAGGGCACACAACAACAACAATGCTTTTCATCCACCACCCATCTGTCAGTTTGTAGTACAGTAGTGGCTTATGTGTTACTATAATGCTGGAAGCTATGCACCAGTATTTCAAATACCAGCAGGGTCATCCATGGTGGATAGGTTTCAGTGGAACTTCCAGACTAAGACAGACTAGGAAGAAAGGCCTGGTGATCTACTTCCATAAAATAGCCAACGAAAACCCTATGGATCATAACAGAACACTGTTTGATATAGTGCTGAAAGATGAATCCCCTAGGTTGGAAGGCACTCAAAATACATGGTGGCCGGAACAACAGACTCGAGCATACCAATGATGGTGAAGATGGCACAGGACTGGGCAAGGTTTTGTTCTGTTGAATATGGAGTCGCCATGAGTCACAGCCCACTCGATGGCAACTAACAACAACAACTGCTGGGGAAGCTGAGGCCCAGAGAACCGAAGTCACTTGCTCAAGTCTACACAGCTAGTCACTGGCAGAGCTTGGAGTGGAACCCAGCTCTATCGCCTTCTAGAGCTAATGCTTTTAATCGCTCATGTTTTGCTACATCTCCATCTAAACAATTTTGATATTGCTGTTGCTGATGTTGATGGTCCCAGGAACAAACACACATTCTCCTATTTTCTCTAGTATTTTTCACAGCTCTGTCCCGGCCTGTTTCAAGGTCCCTGGGTGGTGCAAATGGTTTGTGCTCAGCTGTGAACCTAAAGGCTGGCAGTTCGAACCCACCCGGTGGTACCACGGAAAAAAGGCCTGGTGATCTTCTGTAAAGATTACAGCCAAGGAAGCCCGATGGAGCTCAGTTCTACCCTGTAACACATGGGGTCACCATCAGTCAGAATTCACTAGATGGCAATGGGTTTGGTTTTGCTTTGGTCCCCACTCTGCCTCTGACCTATTTACCCACACTAAATTCTTACACCCAGAGATGAGGTAATAAATGTTTTCCCATTTTATAGACAAGGAAGCTGAAGCCAAAGCAGGACGGTCCCTTGCCCAGCGACAGCTCAGGTCAGACTAGGATTGGAGTCAAGGCCATCCGATGCTTTTCAGGAGGATCTGGGGAAGCCAAATAGAGGGGGAATGCGAGGGTGCAGAGGAGGGCAGGAGATGGAGGGTCAGGAAGTCTGGGTTCTCATCTGGCTCCACTGTGCCTGGCTGGCTGGTCTTGTCATTAGTCATCCACCGAGCAAATATTTATTTAGTGCCTTCATAAGTCAGGCCCCAGACTAGGCACTGGGCATGGCTGTTGAAACACAACAAACGTGGTTCCTGCCTTCATGGAGCTTCCAGACTAGTGGCCATTAGAGGCATAAACCCACAAGTGACTGTATGATCGGAAATTGAGGTCAGTGCTTGGGGGAAAAGAACAGGTTGTCTGAAGAGAAGCTAGATGGGAGTATATAAATCAGATGGCAGAGGGGGACCAGCAAGGTGTCTCTAAGGAAGTGGCATATAAGCTGAGAGCTGAAGGATCCTAGGAATTGAGGAGGCAGAGAAGCTGGAAGGGTTTTCCAGGCAGGAGGAACAGCACATTTAAAGCGCTTGGTGTAGAAAAGGGCTTGGAGCATTTCAAGAATGGAGAGAAGGGTGAGGTCCCTGGAGCCTTGTGGGTGAAGGGGAGAGTGGCATGAGATGACGTTGGCCACGTGGGCAGGGGCTGCAGGCCTTGGGGAGGGGCTTAGAGGCCAAGTTAAGGCCTCCAGATTTGACTCTGAGAGCAGAGGGAGACCACGGAGAAGCTCAGTGGCCCTGTGGATGTGGGCTTGCTTGGAGGCAATAAAGTGCCTTTTAATGAAGAAAACCAAAAAAACCAAACTTGTTGCCATTGAGTCAATGCCAACTCATAGAGGCCCTATAGGACAGAGTAGAGTTGCCCCACAGGGTTTCCAAGGCTGTATATCTTTACGGAAGCAGACTGCCACATCTTTCTCCCGCGGAGTGGCTGGTGGGTTTGAATCACCAACCTTTCAGTTGGCAGCTGAGCACTTAACCACTGTGCCAGCAGGGCTCCTTTTTACGATGAACGTGGGGCGGGGGTATAAAAACAAAGAGCAGTGGGTCCTCTCCCTACACAAAAGTATTGGGCTTGAAGTTCAGGAAGATACTGTGCACAGTACTGTCTGCCCAGAAGGTCCCTCACTCCTGGCCTCAGCTTCCCTTTCTTCTTTGCCACTCTCTGAAGCACAGACACCCCACCCCTCCATGTACACACACCCCAGGCACACTGGCTCCCAAAGGCATCGCACCTGGCCCCCACGTTTAGCTCCTGTATTTGGTCATTCATTCTCTCAGCTAGTTCGTATTCAGCCCTCTGTGTGCTGGGTCTGTAGATTGGGTCCTGATGACCCTGAGACCAATGACTTGGACGTTGCCCTCAGGAGCTCAGTCTACGAGGAGACAGACTACAAAATAGATAATGATGCAATTGTGCAACCCGCCTGATGGTCTGATTCCTGCACACACTTCAAGGCCCTGCTCCGGCTCCGCCTCACATGGCAAGACCTTCTTGGCTTACTCAGGCAGTTGGGGCCTCTCTCCTCTAAATGTCTGTAGCAGGGGCCGCCTATGACAATGATTGTTGGCACTTATACGGCGTTTGTTATGCGCAAACTATGGTAAAATTCTCACCTTCTATGCGGGAGACCTGGCTTCCATTCCTGGCCAATGCACCTCATGTGCAGCCACCACACATCTGTTGGTGGAGGCTTTTGTGTTGCTATGATGCTGAGCAGGTTTCAGCGGAACTTTCAGACTAAGACTAGGAAGAAAAGCCTGGCGATCTACACCTGAAAATAAGCCAATGAATACCCAGTAAAGCACAACGGTCCGATCCCCAATCCATCATGGGGGTGGCACAGGACAGGCAGCATTTCATTCTGCTGTGCGTGGGGTCACCGTTAGTCAGGCCCTAACAACAACACTCTGTGCAAAGCATTGTTCTGAGTGCTTTACATGACCAGACTTATTTAAACCTCACAAGGGTTCCATTTTCAGATGAGGAAACCAAGGCCCAGAGAAGTCACTTGCCTGAGGTCACACAGCTAGGAGGTGGTGGAGCCAGGATTTGAACCCGGGATGCCTGGCTCTCCACCACCACACTACACAGTTTCCCTGTAGTCTAGGGTTTGACAAAGAACCACGCCTGTCGTATTAACTGCCACATTTGCAGCGTGCTTCCCTGCCTCCAAAGCCCTGTGCTATCCAAGGACACAGTCAAAAGCCCTGCGGGGTCTGCAGAGTAGGGACTGTTGCAGGTGAGAACTGCAAAGCCAAAGAGTTTTCGCCATGGACCTCACATGGCGTGTCCACTCTCTCATCACAGCCTCATCCCAGCCCCACGAGGCAGGTACCGCCCCATCCTGCAGGTGACAACACCAGGCAGAGCCTGGCTTCACACTCAGCATCAGGTAAGAGGAAACACCTTGACCCTGAGCAAGTCACCTCTGGGAAGCTCCGTGTCCTCCACTGTACAATGGGGCTCATAGCACCCGCCCTGGAAGGACGACTGTAACCAAGATGAGACCATGCAGGTGAATCGCCCTAACAGTGCTTGGCTCAGCATCAAAAAAAAAAAAACCAAACAAACAAACCACAAACCCATTGCCGTTGAGTCGATTCCAACTCATGGCGACCTCATATGTTTCAGAGTAGAACTGGGCTCTGTAGGGTTTTCAATGGCTATGACCTTTGCAGATAGGAGCTCCAGTGGTGCAGCAGTTAAGCACTTGGCTGCTAACCGAAAGGTTGGTGGTTCAAACCCACCCAGCAGCACCATGGAAGAGAGGCCTGGCAATGTGCTCCCGTAAAGATCACAGTCTAGAAAACCCTATGGGGCAGTTCTGCTCTGTCACATGGGGTTGCTATGAGTCGGAATCAATTTGACAGCACCTAACAAAAATCTTTATGGAAGGAGATCATCAAGCCTTTCTTCCACAGCACTACTGGGTGAACTTGAACCACCAACCTTTTGGTTAGTTGTTGTTCACTGATATCTACTCGACTCCAACTTACGGTGACCCCATGTGTTACAGAGTAGTCTGTAGGGTTTTCAATGGCTGTGATCTTTACGGAAGTAGATCACCAGGCCTTTCTTCCGTGGCACCACTGAGTGGACTCAAACTGCCAACCTTTTGGTTAGTAGCTGAGCACAAACCCTTTGTGCCACCCAGGGACCCATGTCAGTGCCCTACAAAGGTTCATTTTTCCTCCTTTCGCCTCAATACTGCCTCCTGCTGGTGTCACTTCAGCTACATATGATGCTCCTCAAAGGCGGAGGGGGCTTCTGAGCGCTCACCGGAGTGCTCCGGACATATTAGGAGCGGAAGCATTGTTTGTTAAGTGACTGAGTGACATCTCCTGCCTCAGTTTTTAGCTCACCTCCTCCCACCCTTGCCCCAGCGCCTGCACCACCTGCCCCAGGTACCTTTGATTTTCTCGCCCTTGCTCAGGGAGATCTCTCCCTCGCCTTGCGCCTGGTACGACTTCACCGCCATGAAAGAGCGCCCAGGTACAGCCGAGTAGAGCTTCCTCCGCCTCCCGCGACTGCCCAGGGAGCCCCCGGGGCCCCCTGAGCCCCCTGTGCCCCCGGCCGGCCCGTCCCGGGGCGTCCCGCTGGAGCTGCGTACACAGAGGGTGTGAGAGGCAAGGGAGAGTGGAGGGAGGGAGCACTGCTGTGACAACAGGGGTCCTTGGGGTGCGGGTGGAGGGGGGATGGAGCATCAAGGTGAAGGAGGGAATTTGAGTGTGTTTCCCAGCTCTGGCATCCTCGGGGGGCAGGGGGCGTTTGGGGGCTCCCTCTGCCTGCCCGCTGCCCCCTCCCACCCTCCAGCACACACTGCCTGATTCAGCTTCCTGGAGCTGAGCTCCGACTGTGTCATCCCTCAGCTCACCAGCCTTCAGCGACTCCCAGCTTCCTTCTGGGTCAGGTCCAGCTCCGCTGCCTGCCATCCCCAGCCCGCCACGATCCGCCTCCCCCCACCTCCACTTCCTCAGGACGCGCCTGGCCCGCCTGGCTCCCCTTCCTACCCCTCTCCCTTCTGTCACCCCACAAAGTGTCCTTCCCGGAGTGACCTCTCTGCTCCCCCTCCCAGCCCATCTCCTCCTCCAGGCTCATCTCCAAGCCCCTAACACCCCTGTCCGAGCCCCTCCCCGCCCCTGCCGCCGTCTCTCTGCTAGGCCTCCTCTCACCTCCCCCGGGCTTTCTCGGTTTGCGCGGGCGCTGGCGCGGCCTCCCGCCTCTCCCAGCACTCCTAAGTGTCCTCCCTTCTTCCCTACCTCCCTATGTCTTCTTCCTGTCCTCCCGACGCCAGCCCCTGCAGCCCTACCACTGCCCTCCCGGCCCCAGACCTGGAGGGGGGTCTGTCCATTATTCTTCTTCTGGGTGTCTTGCCCCTACTTCCAGGCCCTGGGTATGGCGCAGGCACTTAGCTAAAACTTGGGGTGCATGTGGGGATGGAGGTCAAGAGAGGGGCTCCGTTGCCTTCACTTTCCTCTGGGGGAGGCATGGAGAGTGATGGAGGGTCCCAGGGTGGGACGAGGAACTTGGATGGATGAGAAGAACTGGTGGGGGACCAGCCACCGGAGGGACAAAGTGAGGAGGTGGGGCTCCAAGGAGGAGGTTGGGCTGGGTTGGGGACTCTGGGGCCAGGGCTGTGTCCCTCCCCTACCTGGGTCGTCCACGGGGCTGCCTCTTGGCCTCCTCAGGGTGCCTCCCACGGGAGGGGGAGCGGGCCCGGGCTCCCCGGGGGCTGCTTGCACTTCGGAGGGTCCCGCTGCTGAGCTTGGTGCTGGGGGCTGAGGGCTGCGACTGGCCCTGGGGCCCTGAGGTTGGCCCGGGGGCCCCAGAGGACGAGGTCCCTGGGGCTGAGAACACCATCCAGTCGGGCAGGGCCATGCTGGTGTCACTGTTGGCCCGCAGCAGCGCTGGGGGCACTGTCAGCCCTGTGCCTGGGGGTCCCCGCCGCCGGGCCGCATACTTGGGGGACTCCTGGAAGGGCACTGGGGGGCAGAGGAGTTGGGGGAGACACAGGCAGACAGGCAAGAGATGGGGGAGAGAGAGGCATGAGGGAGGAAGGTGGAGATGAGAAAAGTGGGGAGGGGCTTGGAATCGTTCCCCCTAAGTGCACATAACGACAACAGGAGTCCCTAGGCGGTGTGAACAGTTAATTTGCTCAGCTGCTAACCAAAAGTCCACCCAGAGGCACCTTGGAACAAAGCCCTGGCAATCTACTTCCAAAAGATCAGCCATTGAAAATTCTATGGAGCACAGTTCTACTCTGACACACATGGGGTCACCAGGAGTCAGAATCAACTTGATGGCAACTGGTTTATATATTGTTTTGTTTTCTGCATTGGCAGTTACTCCTGTCCCTGGATGGTGCAAATGGTTAAGTGCTCGGCTGCTAACCAAAAGGTTGGCGGTTTGAGTCTACCCAGAGGTACCTGGGAAGAAAAGCCTGGCCACCTGCTTCCAAAAAATCAGAAATTGAAAACCCTATGTAATGCAGTTCTATTCTGACACAATGGAGTCACCAGGAGTCAGTCGACTCAACGGCAACTGGTCAACTGGTTCTAGCTGATGTACTTCCTGGGTGGCGTGAACGGCTAACGTGCTGGGCTGCTAACTGAAAACCTGGCAGTCTGAAGCCATCCAGAAATGCCTCGGAAGAAAAGCCTGGCAATCTACTTCTGAAAAATCAGCCACTGAAAACTCTATGGAGCACAATTCTATGTAGACATACATAAGTCAGACTCAACTCAGTGGCAACTGGGTGGTTAGTGGGTTACCACTACTCAGATGTTCACGGCCCCCCAGAGTTTTCTCCATCCCATCCCGGCCCCCCAAATCAGGTCCTCCCATTCCCCAATCCCATCCCCTGCCCCCAAGTGCCCCAGGTTCTCCCCTCGACCCCAGCTTCCACTCACTCACCCACATCCTGCTCTCGATGGTTTCGGATCAGCTCCCCCAGCTCAAAATTCCCAGCAATCACTGCCACCTGGAGGGAGGGAGTGGGGGTGGGGGGTGGCAGGGGAGATTGTGAGGTCCCTGCAGCCCCTCCCGCCCAAAACCTTCCACCCCAGCAATACTACCCTCTCTTCTCTCCCCACACTCCTAAATGTCCCCTCTTCTTCCTTAACCTCTTCTGTTCTCTTCATATATCGTCTCCCAATGCCAGCTCTGCAGTCCCAGCACAGCCCTCCCAGCCCCAGACCTGGAAGGGGGTCTGTCCATTGTTATTCTTCACATCCTTGTTGGCCCCTCGGTACAGGAGGATCCTGGCGCAGGTCTCCTGAGGGAAGGGCAGTGGCACAGTGTGAAGGGAAAAAACACACACGGTCACCATTAGTGAACGCAGCACCAGGCACTGTGCTAAGAACGTCAGGAACCATAAGCCTGTGCTGCCCAGTCCTGAGTCCTTTAAATGTGGCTGGTCCACATTGTGATGTGCTGTGAGTGTAAAAAGGAGCCCTGGTGGTGCAGTGGTTAAGAGCTCGGCTACTAACTGAAAGTTTGGCCGTTGGAACCCACCAGCTGCTCTATCCTACAGGGTCACTATGAGTTGGAGTGGACTTGATGGCAACGGGTTTGTTTTTTTTTTTGGTAAGTTTAAAATACACATTAGATTCAAAGACCCAGTCCACTTAGGTGGCGCAAATGCTTAAGCACTTGTCCGCTAACCCAAAGGTTGGCAGTTAGAGTCTACCCAGAGGTGCCTCAGAAGAAATGCCTGGTGATCTACTTGTGAAAAAATCAGCCATTGAAAACCCTATGGGGCACATCAGCTATACTGGATTCATTGCTGTTTCTCCAACACGCCAGGTACTCCCTTGCCTCAGGGCCTTTGGACCTACTGCTTCTTCTGCCTGGAATGTTCTCAGAAATCCACATGGCTTGCTGCCTCACTTCCTTCTTCATTCAAATAATTACTTCTCAGTAAGGCTACTCCCTGTCATCCTGTTTAAAACTGCAACCCCTTTGCACCAACACTTCCTATTTCTACTTCCCTATTTTATTTATCTCCCTTGCACTTATCATCCTCTCTTACTTTACTTATTCTTAAACATTTTGTGGTCTCCCTCCACTAGAATGTAAGCTTCATGAGGGCAGGAATTTTTTTTAATTTTATTTACTTATTTATGTTGTTGAGCATATACACAGCAAAGCATACACCACTTCAACAGTTTCCACATGTAGTTTAGTGACACTGATTACATTCTTCAAGTTATGCAACCATTCTCACCTTCCTTTTCTGAGTTGTTCCTCCTTCATTTACATAAAGTCACTGCCTCCTAAGCTTCCTATCTAATCTTTCAAGTTGTTGTTGTCAATTTGATCCCATATAGATAGTTCTTAAAAGAGCATAATGCTCAAAGCTGACATTTTTTACTAGTTAAGCGAAATTGTTGTTGGTTTTAAGAAGAACTTAGGGGATATTTTTGGTTTAACGTTTAAAGATTTTCTCAGGGCAGTAGTTTCAGGGGTTCATCCAGCCTCCATGGCTCCAGAAAATCTGGAGTCCATAAGAATTTGAAATTCTGTTGAGGGCAGAGACTTTTTATCAATTTTTTTTTTCACTGCCAAATTCCCAGCACAATGCCTGGTACATAATAGGTGCTCAATAGTTGTTGGATGAAAAAGAAAAAACCCTATGAGCACAGTTCTAACACACATGGGTTTGTCATGAGTTGGAGTCAACTCAACAGCAAATGGTTTGGTTTGTTGTTTTTTTCAAAGACTTAGTACTGAAAAAAGAATTTAAATCTCTCCAATAACTTTTATATTGACTACATATTTAAAAGATAATATTTTGGACACACTGGTTTAAAGAAAATATACTACTGAAATTAAAGTCACCTGTTTCTTTTTCCTTTTTTTTTTTTTTTAAATGTGGTGACTAACCAGTACCAGTTGCTGTGAAGTAAGTTTCAACTCATGGCGACCCCACGTGTGTCAGAGCAGAACTGTGCTCCTCAGGGTTTTTAACGGCTGTGATCTTTAGGAAGTAGATTGCCAGGACTTTCTTTCAAGGCACCTCTGGGCGGGTTGGAACAACCAACATTTTGTTTAGCAGCTGAGCAGGACTCCCAATGTGGCTAGTAAAACCAAAAAAACCAAACCTATTGCCACTGAGTCAATTCCGACTCATAGTGACCTACAGGACAGAGTAGAACTGCCCCATAGGGCTTCCAAGGAGCACCTGGTGGATTCAAACCACCAACCTTTTGGTTAGCAGCTGCACTCTTAACCACTACGCCACCAGGGTTTCCATGTGGCTACTAGGAAATTTAAAATTACATATACAGGAGGTGGAATAATTCGGAAAAAAGTAGTGAGAATGGTCGCACAACTGGAAAAAATGTAATCAATGTTACTGAATTATACATGCAGAAATTGCTGAATTGACGTACATTTTGTTGTGTGTATTTTCACTACAATAGAAGACAAGTTTAAATTACATACATGGGACCCCTCATATTCTGTTCAACAGCGTTAATCTAAACCAAGATTTATTAACCTCTGCACTACTGACAGAAGGAGCCCTGGTGACGCAGTGGTTAAGTGCTCAGCTGCTAACTGAAAGGTTGGCAGTTTGAGGCCCCAGCTGCTCTGAGGGAGAAAGATGTGGCAGTCTGCTTCTGTAAAGATTACAACCTTGGAAATGCTATGGGGTACTTCTACTCTGTGCTATGGGGTCGCTATGAGTCGAAATTGACTTGATGGCAACGGTTGTTGTTTTGTTTTACTTTTGCACTACTGACATTTGGGGCTGTCCTATGCATTGTAGGAAGTTTAGCAGCATCCCTGGCCTCTACCCACTAGACACCAATAGCACCCTCCCATTACTCCAAGGGTGACAATATCTCCAGACGTTGCCAAATGTCCTCTGGGGGCAGAAGCACCCCTAGTTGAGAACCTCCCATCTGAACCTTATCGAGGGTTTACTATGTCTCACGCTAGGTGTTCAATACTTTAGAGGCAAAAAATTGAGTCCCCCAATAATTCCATGAGCTGGAAATTACTGTCTCTATTTTAAGGACGAGGAAACTAAGATAGTTCCAAGAAGACAAGCTCAAAGTTACACGGCTGGTCACTGTCGGCACCAGGATTTGAACCTGGGTCTGTCTGACTCCAGAGGCTTTGTTCTTAATCACGCCCTCTGCTAGACCCAGAAGGAAGAGGACACACATCACAAAGAGCAGTGGGGATAGGGATGCCATCTACATCTAGATTAATCCCTTACTAACGTCAACCACATGTCACTCTGCATCGTTGGGACCAAACACAATGTCCTTGCCATGGCCTAGGAGGCCACAGTGATCTGGATCCCTAGCCTTGACAACTTCCTTTTCTACCGCCTTCCCTTGCTCCCTGGCCTCCTTGTTCCTCTGACACTCTAGGCACGCTCCTGCCTCAGGGCCTTTGCAGTTACTGCTCCCTCTACTTGGAATTCTCTGCCCCTAGATCTCCACATAAGGAGCTCTGGTGGCACGACGGTTAAGCGCTCCCCTGCTTGGTGGTTCAAAACCACCCAACAGCTCAGAACAAGAAAGACCTGGCAATCTGCTTCCATAAAGATTACAACCTAGAAAACCCAGTCGGGGGGAAGTTCTACTCTGTCACGCAGGGTCGCTATGAGTAGAAAATAGGCACCCAAGAACAACAGAGCCCTGCTCTTATTTGTTTCCTATTTGTTTTTATGTCTATGACACTCACAATGTGCCAGACATTTTTCTAAACCAATCTTAACTCATTTTCTTCGGAACACTGTTTCCCTGAAATTGCATTTTCTGTTTCTTTTCTCTCTTTGAGAGTCTCTCCCACACTAGACTGTAAGTTCACAGAGGCATGAGTTTTGTCTAGCACCCACCACCTGGAATAGCACCTGGCCCACAGGAGCGGCTCAGTAAACAGTTGCTGAAGGTGGGAATGTCCTCCTCCTTTGTCTTGGCCTGACCAGCCCCAACCTGGTCCTCAGCGCAACTCTACTGCTAATTCAACCAGCATTCACCAAGCACCTTGATCCTCCCTGGCCTGCCTGACCACCCCACCAAGGATGACTGCACGGGGCCATTCCACAGGACAGGCTCGGAGAAGTCCTATCTCGTGCCCAAGGTCACACAGCCAGCTAGTGGCGCAGTTAGGATCTGAACCTGGCCTCATTCTAGTGTTCATCCGTCTCCTAGGAATGGACTGCCACTCCCGGGACAGCAGAGGTAGCCCTCCTGTTAGTTTTCTGAGTGTAAGTGCGTGTGTGCACGTGTGTGTGTGCTTGTGTGTTTGTGTATTTCTGTGAATGTGTGTGCCTGTGTATGTGTGTGCATGCGTGTTTTTGTGAGGCAGCATGTGTGCATTGGGTGATTGTGTATGTGTGTTTATGTGTGTGAATATGTGTTTGTGTGAGCGTGTGTTTGCATGTGTGCGTGCACACATGTCAGTGTTTGTGTGTGCCTGTGTGTTCATGCTGTCTCCTCAACTAGACTACTGATTCCTGCCGTGTGTGTGTGTGTGTGTGTGTGTTTTCTTTCATATTTGCACTCCCCACCCCACCATCCCCAGGGTCAGAGCCTCATCCACCAGTTCAACAGCTCTTCACCCTACTTTTACTAAGCCGAGAAGGTATCCTGGACTAGTTAGTGACTCCCTCCCCGGGGCTCCTAGAAAACCTCATACTTACTGGTATTCTAGCGCTTGTCTCATAACATTGTAATTATTTGTTTACACGTCTGCCTCTTCACCAGACTGTGAACTCCCCCCACCCTTCTGAGGGCAGATACAGTGTCCGATTTAGCTCTATATCCCCAGTGCCTGGCACAGGGCACACAGTAGGTGCTCAAGAAATGTGCACTGAAAGAATGAAGATGGAGGATATGGAGGTGAGTCATTCAAAATTCATTTGTTCAAGTCATTCATTCGTTCATGGATTCATTCAACTGATCATGAAGCAAACACCTGTTGAATGTTCTGAGACAGGCACTGTTCATTGTCCTGGGGGAAATCCAAAATGGCAGATGCATCATTCCCTCATTTAACAAAGATGTATCTAGACCTACTGTGTGCTGGGGCCTACGCTCAGTCCCTACCCTTGGAAGCTCACAGCCTAGACACGGACCCAACAATCACCACGAGAGACTAAAAAGGCATGTCAGGGGGTCAGGCGAGCAGAGAGGGAGGAAAAACTGTCAAACTCAGTTGACCCTTGGAAAGCTCAAAGTCACTCACGCACAAAGGGAGGAAGTAAAAAAAGAACCCATGTTTGCTAAGCATCTATTTGTTAAGTACCAAAAGCAAACACTATGTTAACCCACTTGATCCTTTGCACAGTGGGTGTTATTAACCCATTTTACAGATGAGGAAGGGGAAGCTCAAGGAGGGAAAGTGATTTGCTCATCTGCCCCACTAAGAGTAAATGTGCACACTATATCATTCTTTATACTGAATGTTCCCTGTTCGGTGCAAACAACTGGCATGCCCATCAACAGATGAATGGATAAACAAAACATGGTACATACACACAATGGAATACTACTCAGCGGTAAAGAGAAACGAAGTCCTGATGCCTGCCACAACACGGATGAACCTTGAAAACATCCTGCTGAGCAAAATAAGTCAGTCGCAAAAGGACAAATACTGTATGATATCACTTATATTAAGTAATCAAATATATAGAAACTAAAGATTATTAATGGTTACCAGGACTGTGAGGGAAGGAGGAAGGGGGAGGTCTCCTGATTGGACCCTGACTGATATGGTAATGACGATGATTTTATTAATGAATGTTAATATTGATTATTAATAAAACATCACTTAATTAATATTAATGAATCATTTATATTACATTATACTATATAATATTAATTATATTATTATATTATACTATATAATATTAATAGTAATAAATGTATCACGGTTATGGTTATTGTTGAAGGATCCCTGGTGGCTCAACGGTTAACCACTCGACTGCTAACAGAAAGGTTGGTGGTTTGAACCAACCCATTGGCTCCAAGGGAAAGACCTGGCGATCTGCTCCCATAAAGATTACAGCCTAGAAAACCCTATGGGACACTTCGACTCTGTCACATGGGGTCGCTATGAGTTGAAAATAGACTCTACGGCACCTAACAACAACAATATGCTATATAATATTAGTTATATTATTATACTATTAATAGTAATTAAATGTATTATGGCTATGGTTGTTGCTATACCTGCCTTCTACAGACAAGTACTTAATATACATGATCATTCATCTCCAATCTGTTGATGTTATATCCATTTCAGGGAGGGGGTGGAGCCTCAGGGAGGGGAATGGAATTGTTTGGGGCCCCCTGGTCTGCTGGGGCCTCTGCCCTCTCTGCCGCACATGGGTTGCGGAGTCAGAGGCACCGGGTGGGAGGCCTGTCTCAGGGAGCACAAGAGGCAGTCACACACACGGGGAGGGGGAGTGACAGCCCCGTGCTGGTTTGGTTTCGCAAACACAGAGTCCTCCCTTGGTGCCAAACATACTGCTTGCCGCCACAAGGCAGCGCATGGCTACTTGCCAGAGTCCCAGGACTGCAAGTTCTGATGAGGCAGACGGGGCTGGGGGCTGTTTTGGAAGACTTCCTGGAGAGATGGAGCATCATATCAAGCCCTGACCCCTTAAATCTCCACAGTAGCCCTTCAAGGGTAGGGAGGATGTGCAGACTGAGGCTCCGAGAGGGGCTGACTTGCCGAGGATCACCTGGGTGCATGCATAGGTGGCACAGGTGCAAAGCCACCAGACTGAAAGCGCCAGCTCTTGCCAACCATTGCCACAGCATGCTGTGAGCTGTGGCATGATGACACTCCTGCCAGCTGTCTATGTTCACCTCTCCGGGGCTCTTCTGAAGTGGGAACCATCCACCCAGCCCTGAATTGTCAAAACTTGCAACACACACTTGCCTCTCTGGCCCCCTTCTAGGGCTGTGGCTCAGCTTCTCCTCTGTCCCCTGTAGCACCCCTACATAGCACCTGCACACAGTAGGTGCTTTATTGCCAATGGAGAATCACGGGAAATAAGCACCACTGAACACCTTTCAGAAACCCTGGTGGAGCAGTTGTTAAGAGCTACGTCTGCTAACCGAAGGGTCAGCAGTTCAAATCTACCAGGTGCTCCTTGGAAACTCTGTGGGGCGGTTCTACTCTGTCCTGTAGGGTAACTATGAGTCGGAATCAACTCAACAGCAACAGGTTTGGTTTTGGTTTGGAACACCTTTCACTTCCTGTCATGGGCCCTACTATCTCTCAGCTCTGGATTTTTGCATAGGCTGTTCCCTCTGCTTGGAACACCATTCCTTCCCTCTCTGACTTGGCCAGCTCCTGCACATCTTTCAGCTCTTAGCACAGGTGGTCCATTCTCCAGGAAGCCCCCTCTGCCCCCACCCCCAGATCCAAGCCCAAGTCCAGGATGGGGCTCCCACAGGACCTGGGTTCCCTGGGACTTGGCTCTGAGCACTCTGGATTGTAGTGGCATCATGTGTGGTCTGACCCCTGCTAGACCATGAGCACCCCGGGGGTAAAGAGCTGTCCATCTTGCTCACCACTTTATCCCCAGCACCCAGCTCGGGGCCTGACACAGGGAAGGTGCTCAGTAAATACTTGTTGAATAAATGAATGAATGAGAATAGTGAAGGAGCTCAGTAAATATTTGTTGAATGCATGCATGTGTGCATGCATGAATGAATGAGTATAGTGAAGGAGCAGAAGGTGGGGAGGTGGCTGAGGATGGGTGCGTGGGCCCCTGGGACAGGTGCTGCCAGGCAGACCTTGTTGTAGAGGGCGCAGATGTGCAGGGCTGTGTTCCCCGAGGCGTTCTGGGCTCCGGGCTCAGCCCCATAGAAGAGCAGGTGTTCCAGGTGCTGGGAGTGACCCCGCTGGCAGGCCTGGGGAAGGGGGGACAATAAGCAGAGGAGGCCAGATTCAGACCCAAGTGTGAGTCCTCCCTGGCCTCCCAGGGCTAGGAATCAGTCTATATCCTCTGCTTTGAGTCCAGGAAGCCCTCATTCACTTCCCCTTCTCCTTTCAGCCCCTCTTCCTGCTTAGGGACCTAGATGGTCAGTTTTACAGTTTCAGTCATTCCAAGGGCCAGGTGTCCACCCATCTCAGGGATCAAGGTATCCAGCCCCCAGCCCACGGCCCCTCAGGGTCCCAGTGTCTACACACCCATCCTCATCTTCTTTGGGGATTATGCTACCCTTACCCTCTGTGAGGACCCAAGCATCTGGATCTCCAGTCCCTCGGACTTCAGTGACCCAGCACCAAGGTCCCCACCCCTGCCTCCCTCAGGGTCCAGACTCCCTCTGCCTCCAGCTCCCCCGGCCCATTCGGGAGCACCTGGTGGATCTCCTGCCAGCCGTTCTCATCAGCGATGCCCAGCTGGGCTCTGTTGTACAGTAGCAGCTCACAACAGCGGGGATCGCCCCCCACCATAGCCGTGTGGAACAGAGGGGTCAGCCCCCGGCGGTCCTTGTAGTTAGGGGAGCCCCCAAGGTCCAGGAGTGCCTAGGAAGGGGGAGAGGGTCCAGGAGAGAAAGACAGATGACAGTCATGGGGGAGTCAGTGGGTGGGTGGGTCCCGGATGCCCACACTGGCCAATGGTGGTCTCAGTTCTACCATTACACCTTTGTGTGACCTTGAGCAAGGCCCTCAAGACTCAGGTCTTGTATTGAAATAGAGGCCAGGGATGGGGTGGGAGCAGGAGTGGATTAACCAGCAAGCAAGGTGTGCACAGGCTTACATCAAGCAAGGTATGCACGGGCTTACTTGTGTTTATTTACTAGCTTGTAGTGCACAATTTCACATGGGTTTCACCACATTTAATCCAGGTGAAATTGTGCACTACTGATTAGTAAGTAAGCACAAGTAAGCCCGTGTGTACCTTGCTTATTGGGTAATCTGTCCCTGGGTGGGAGGAGAGACTCAGAATTAGGGGTCTGGGGAGAAGATGGGGAAGCAGGGCCTGCCTGCACCACTTCCAAGCCTCTTCCATTCCCTGTGAACAGCGAGGGGGCTGGGGAGATGCATCCAGAGGGCCCTCTCACTCTGACATCCTACTCCAACCTTCCTTCCATGGCTGACTTGGTTGAGCCATTGAAGGACCTGGAGCCTCAGCAGCCTCAACTAGCTGCCTACTCTGCAAGGTGATTGTAGGTGACAAATGAAAGAGTGGAGCCTGGAAATAATAGGATCCCTGGCCAAGCAGGAGCTGTTACTAGGACCAGGATCCCCAAGATTGGGCACAGAGCGGGGAGAATCATGGAAGGGCAAGTTGAGTTAAGGGAAGGATTGGGTGGGCCCAACTGGGGCTAGGGGCTTGGGGACAGGGAGTGGTCACACAGAAGGGAAAGCTTGCATGGCAGGCTGACAGCATGGGGCGTTATTAGGAGAGAGTATTGGCAGTGGCGCTGTCCAACAGAACATTCTGCGAAGATAGGAACGTTCTATATCTGTGCTGTCCAATATGGCAGCCACGTGCGGATACTGAGCACTTGAAATGTGGCGAGTGGGCCTGAGGAACTGAGTTGTTTATTTTATTTCATTTTAATAGCTTTAAATTTCAACAGCCCTACCACAATAGATGGACCCTAATAGAATGGGAGAAAAATGTGAAACAGGACTCTGTGAATCTGCAAGACTATTGCCCTATGATACTCTTCAAACTGGGAACTGAAACTAACCCTTGAGGTCACCTTGTAGCTAAATAACAGACTGGCTCACAAAATAATGAATGTTACCTGTAAGTACCGTGCTCCTTTAAAAAATCACCTGTATGAGAACAGTCAACAATTACTTTAAAACAAAGATGAGAATGTCAGGGGGCAAGGAAAGTAGATTAATGGAAACAGAACAACCAGAATGGAAATAATGAGAATGTTCACTCATTGTGAAGAACGTAACCAATGTCACTGAACAACTTTGTGTAGAAATTGTTGAATGGGAACCTAAACTGCTGTGTGAACCTTCACCAAAAACACAATAAAATATTATTTTAAAAAAAAATTTCAATAGCCACACATGGCTAGTGGCTACTGTATTGGCCAATACAGGTCTAGAGTCTTGGGGGAGGGGTTGTGAGCAGGATCTGTATGTGACCCTAGGTGTTATGTACAATAGGGATACATAAAGAGAGTCTGTTGATTCCAGGGGAATAAGGCAGTTCTCTGTGTTTGACTGCATTGTGTTTTACTCATCTGTCTTGAGATCAGAAACCCTGGTGGCATAGTGGTTAAGAGCTATGGCTGCTAACCAAAAGGTCAGCAGTTCAAATACACCAGGTGCTCGTTGGAAATCATATGGGGCAGTTCTACTATGTCCTATAGGGTTGCTATAAGTCGGAATTGACTCAACGGCAATGGGTTTTTGTTTTTTTTTTAAATCCTGAGACCAGAAAAACTAGATGATGCCTGGCTATCACCAATAACCGTTCTGACCAGGGACACAATAAATGGTTCCGGATAGAATGGGAGAAAAATGTAGAACAAATCTCAAATTCTTAAAAAAGACTTACTGGATTGGTACAGACTAGAGGATCCCCCAAGACTATCACCTTGAGATACCCTTTAAACTGGTAACTGAACTCACTGCTGGACGTCACTGTTCAGCCAAATAGTAGATTGGCTCATAAAATAAACAGTGTTACCCGTGAGTATTGTGCTCCTTTAAATAATCATGTATATGAGACTAAACAGTCAATATTTACCATATAGCAAAGATAAGAAGGTAAGGGGGGAAGAGAAGCTAGATTAATGAAAACTGAACAACCAGAATGAAAACAATGTGAATGTTGACGCACTGTGAAAAACGTAACCAATGTCACTGAACAATATGTATAGAATTGTTAAATGGGAACCTAGTTTGCTGCATAAACTTTCACCAAAAATACAATTAAAAAAAAAGAGGAATTTGAGTTTGGGGAAGGGAGGAGAGGGCTCATTAATCTGGAGCATTTAGGAGCTGGGATGTTTATCAACAGCCGGGTATTCTGAGGGCAGTCTAGTCTGGCATATGTATGAAGCGGGGACAAGTGACCTGGGCTGTGGGAGAAGAAGGGCCTTTTTGAATAAGACTGTGTGCAAGCTGACTCTGTGTATTTTGTGGGTGTATGAGGTTTGTAAGGAGCCAAGGTGGTGCAATCATTAAGCACTTGACTGCCAACCTGAAGGTTTATGGTTTGAACCCACTCAGTCGTACCACAGAAGAAAAGGCCTGGCAATCTTCCATAAAGATTACAGCCAAGAAAACTCTAGGCGGCAGTTCTACTCTGTAACATCTGGGGTCACCATGAATCGGAATTGACTCGACAGCAACTAACAACATGAGGTTTGTAAGGTCCCTAGGTAGTAAAAACAGTTTGCCCTTGACTGCTCTCGAAACCACCCAGCCATACCAAGGAAGACAGGCCTGGCAATCTGCTTCCGTAAAGATTAAAAGCTGTTGTCGTCGAGTCGATTCTGACTCATAGCAACCCTACAGGACAGAGCAGAACTGCCCCATAGGATTTCCAAGGCTGTAATCTTTTACGGAAGCAAACTGCCACATCTATCTCCCGTGGAGTGGCTGGTAGCATCGAATCACCAAATTTCTGGTTAACAGCCAAGCATTTAACCACTGCGCCACCGGGGCTCCTTCCCCATAAAGATTACAGCCAAGAAAATCCTATGGAGCACAGTTCTGTTCTGCACACATGGGGTCGCCATGAGTCAGAATCAACTTGATGGCAACTAACAACAACAATAACATGGGGTTTGTGTATTTGGGAGAGTGAGGGATATAAAGACTGTATTTGGGGGACCGTATTGAGGAGAAGGCTATATCTGCATGTGAGAGAAGAGGGAGCGTATTTGGGGGATGAGAGGGGGTTGGTTTTGGAAGGACAGATGTTGGGATGTGTGAGGGCCGGTGTTTGGAGGATGCAAGCAGTGGGGCTGTGTTTTCAGGATGTACATGGAGGGTCCGTATCTGGCGACACAGACGGGAGCTCAGTCTGTATTTAAGGGAAGAGGAGAAGGATCTAAAGCCCTGGTGGCGCAACAGTGAAGCTCTCGAAACTAACCGAAAGTTTGGTAGTTCGAACCCACTCAACAACTCCATGGGAGAAAGATCTGCTCCCACAAAGATTACAGGCTAAAAAACCCATTGGGGTGGTTCTGTCACATGGGATCGCTATGAGTTGGAAAGGACTTAATAACAACAACAACGAGGAGGGTCTATACCTCGAGGAGAGAGAGGTAGGCTCTGTGTTGCGTTAGGTCAGAGGGAATGGAGAAATTCCGGGAGGAGAAGGCTGGGATCTGGGGGTGTGAGTGAGAGGATATGATCAACCTGGCAGTGGGGCGAAAGAGTCTGCGAGGGTCTGCTGTAGCCAGAAGAGAGCTCAGGAGTGTGGGTGCACCTGGGGGCCTGGGAGAGGGTCTCTGATTCAGCCAGAAAAGTGACAACAAGGACTGGGTATTTGGCAGTCCCTCGGTGGTGCAAATGGTTTGAAGCCACCCAGAGTTGCCTTCGAAGAAAGGCTGGGCGATCTAATTCTGAAGAATCAGTGACTGCAAACCCTATGGAGCACAGTTGTACTCTGATACGTGTAGGGTCACCAGGAGTCTGGGTTGATTCCATGGCAACGGGTGAACTGGTTCTAGCTGATGTATTACTTGCTGGGTGGTGTGAATTGTTAACACACTCGACTGAAAGGTTGGAAGTTTAAGCCCACCCAGAGGCGCCTTGGAAGACCTGGCAATCTACTTTCAAAAAATCAGCCACTGAAAACCTTATGGAGCACAGCTCTACTCTGACACACATGGGGTCAGCAGGAGTCGGAGTCAACTCGACAGCAACTGCTGTGGTTATTTGGCAGTCTGTGGAAAGGGGTTTTGTGCGGGGGACGTGAAGAAGGGCTATTTTCAACCAAAAGGAAAGAACCGGGGTTTGAGAAATAACAAAGGCCAAAGGGGGAAAGGGAGGAGGGGTCTGGGAGGCAAACAAGGGGGTCTCGGGAGTAAGGAGGGAAAGGAAGGTAGGAGGAAGAGTCTGGGGAAATTCCCTTTTGGAGACCAGGGAAGTCACAGGGGACATAAGTTAAGGAGTGGGGAGCAAGGTACTGGGGCAACTATACTGGGTGGGGGAGTGATCCTTGATTTGGCAGAGAGTTGGGGGATGGGATTAGGGGTACTGCAGGGTGTGTCTGAAATGACCCCTAAGCAGAAGGAAACTAGGTATCAGGATCACAGGCCAATGGCAGGGAAAGCAGTCCATGGTAAGGGGGGGAGGGTCTCTGGGAGAGGGTGTCTGGGGGTCTTGGGGGTCTTGCAGCCTCACCGTGAGAGCAAGGCAATGGCGTGCGCACGCGGCTTTGTGCAGCGCTGTCATGCCATCCCGCGCCCGGAAGTCGATGTGGGCCCCGCCCAGGCACAGAGTTCGAATCACCTCCACCGAGCCTTCAGTCTGCGCAGCTAGCGTCAAAGGAGTCTCTGAGGGGTGGGGAAGCGCAGTCACACGCAGTCCTCAGTCCCCAGACGCCACGTTCTCAGCTCCCCAGTTTTCTGCCCACACCGTCTGTTCCCCAGCCTCTCCCTAAGCCCGGGCCCCCTACCCACCTCCCGAATCCGAGTCATGATAATTGGGGTCCAGCCCCTTGTCCAGCAGCCGCGCCACCTTGTCGGACGTCCCGAGCTGCACATACTCCAGGAACTTCTTCAACCCCGTCTGAGCCACGGACAGAGAGAGAGAAAAGACAGGGGAAAATTGGTGGTTCAAATCCACCCAGAGGCACCTCGAAAGAAAGGCCTGGTGATCTACTTCCGAAAACTAAGCCATTGAAAACCCAATGGAGCACAGTTCTACTCTGACACACGTGGGGTCACCATGAGTTGGAATCGACTCCACGGCAACCAACCACAACAACAATGGGCATCCCCGTGAGATGGAGATACACTTCCAGCAAAAGAGGTCATTGAAAATGTGGTTATTTGGCGGTCTGTGGAAAGGGGCTTTGTACTGGGAACATGAATGGGGCATGAAGAGGGACTATTTTCAACCAAAAAGAAAGAACTGGGATTTTTCGAAAGAACAAAGGCAAACGAGGAAAGGGAGAGAGAAGGCCAAGGAAGGAGAAGAATAGCAACCCCTTGGGATGTGTCTATTTTTTTTGGGGGGGGGGTCTAGTAGTTACCTTAAGAAAAGAGAAATCATTTTATTGAAATTAATTTTAACAATCTCTGGTATTTAACCGAAGTGGTTGAGCACTTGGCAGTTCGAGTCCATCAGCAGCCTTCGGCCGAAAGACGTGGCAGTCCGCTTCGGTAAAGATCTACAGTCTCGGAAACCCTATGGGGCAGTGCTACTCTGTCGTATAAGGTCGCTATGAGTCAGAATCCACCCGACAGCAGTGGGTTTGGTATTTAATCCAAAAGATCCAAAATGTCACGATTTCAACATGTCATCCGTATAAAAATTGTTAATATCTTTTAACATAAGATAAGGTTACATTTTCTTTTTGGTCGTAAGTCTCTGAAAGCCACCGTGTGTTGGACACTTGGTTGGGAACTGCCACACTGGGAGTGGCTGTCTCATTGGGAAAGGCGGTACAGTTCTGGAGAAATGGAACATTTAGGAGAACGAACAGTTGAAATGTGTGGTGTGGTGGGAGGGGTGTGGGGGGCTTCGGATGATCACAGGGTCTTTCTTCCTGAATGTCAAGACTCCTTCACATCACCTCTGACCAAAGGAGCCACCCCCCACCCCTCGTCCTCCTACCTCTTACAAGATCAGGGGAGTCACAAGGAACATAAGTTGAGGATTGGGGGACAAGGTACTGGGGGATAGATATGGCTGGGGGTGGAGGAGTGAGCCTTGGATTTGGTGAGATTTGGGAGATTGGATTGGGGGATGTGGGGTGTGTCTGAAATGGGCCCTAAGCCTGGAGAAACTGATGTCAGGGTCACAGGCCAAGGACAGGGGAAGGGGCCTGAATGGTATATGGGGAGGACTTGGAGGAGATGAGAAGGGGAAGTTAAAGGGTGAAGAAAATGGGAGCCAGGTGGTGTGGGACTGGGCAGGGGGCTGAAGGGTGGAATAAGGAATTAAGAAGGGGTTATGATGGGGAGAGGAGCCTTGGTAGTGCAGTGGTGAAAGCACTCAGTTGCTGACCGAAAGTTCAGCTGTTCAAACCCAGGAGCTGCTCTGTAGGAGGAAGATGTGGCAGTCTGCTTCGGTAAAGATTTACAGCCTTGGAAACCCTATGGGGCAGTCCTACTCTGTCCTATAGAGTTGCTATGAGTTGGAATTGGGTATGATGGGGAAAGTGGAGGCTTTGGGGGCATCCTAAGTTAAGTGGAGGGCCCTGGAAAAGGAATAGGTGGTTTGGGGAATACAGAGGGTTGCTGGGAAGGTATAGAGAGTTGGGGAGAGGGTTCAGGGAGGGGCATTGGGAATAAATACGGGCTTCGTTCTCTCACCTTTGTGTGCAACTTGGCCAGCTGCTTCTCATCCAGGTTGGTCTGTTTGTAAACTCGGGTCTTGTATCGAAACTGAGGCCAGGGGTGGGGTGGGAGGAGAGACACAGAGACTCAGAATCAGGAGCCTAGGGAGGAGAAGTTGGGGGAGCAGGGCCAGCGCCATGCTTCCAGGCCCCTTCTGAGCCAGGGGCCAGCTCAGGGTTGAAGGGAAGGGTTGGAAACCACCATGGAGCCTTAGCTGGGTGGACAGAGGGGTGGTAGCTGGCTTTTCTGAGGGCACCAGACCATTGTGGGGTATATAGACTGCAGCCTCTATCAAGAAGTAGGAGTCTGCAGTGAATGTTCTAGAATGCTTATTGTGTGCAAGACCCTTTTACATCTATCCCCATCCCTGTAATTGGGAAGCCCCCATTCCCTTTGGTGGGTTAGGAGAAGCTTGGGGTGGGGAAGTGACTTGCCCCAGGCCACTGAGATCCGAAATCACCCTCTAGGTTTCCAAGGTCTTAGATAAAATAAGGGGGAGGGTAGATGTGTTGGGGGACACTCCTCTGTTGTCAGCAAAGGGGGTAGGGAAGGCTGTGGGCCTCACCTCCAGGTAGGGCACCCCCTTTTCGAAGGACTGGGGGTACTCCCGCAGCAACCTCTCCTCCTCCAGGAAGTTGGCGTCGCGGCCAGAGGTGGCCGGCTGGAACAGGCCGTAGTTGAGTACGTCCTGCAGGCTCTCGCTCAGGGCACAGAGCACCTGCTGCTTGGCCGTCCAGATGGTGGCATCGGGGTTGAAGCGCAGGCATTTCTGGTGGGAGAGGGGATAGGTCAGGGGGAGGGTGTGTCAGGGGCCAGGGAGGAGCCTGAGGTGGGTTGGGAGCAGGTGGAGGGCTGGGGGATGGTGATGATGGTACTGAAGGCAGGAAGGAGACAAAGGGGCTTCCTGGAAGGGCACCTAGGACCGGAAGTCCCCCCATGCCCACTCAGCCCCCCTGTGTCCCCGCAGTCGCTCACCGTCTGGTGCAGATCCGGGATGCCGATCCTGAAGACCATCATGCTGAAGTGAGCGTCGTCGGGGACAGACATGGAGCGGCCCTGGGGGCCTCTCACTGAGGCCAGATTACCAGGTGCCCCGCTGCCCCGGCCCCGGGTCCCCCGGGGGCCTCTCCCGGGCCCGTCTGGGGAGCTGTCGGACTCTGAGCCCACCTCGGGACACTCGCTGGCACTGTGGCGTTCCTCGTCCTCGCTGGACGCAGGGCTGTGGGGCATCGTGGGGCCACGGGGCGACGGGGGGTGGCAGCATCACAGGCGGCTGCGGGGGCCAAGGGAAGCCGTCAGACTAGGAGCCCGGGGAACACTCAGAAGCCCTGGGATCAGCAGACGCGGGCGCCCCCCATTGCTCACATTGGCCGGCAGGAAGTAGGCTGGGCACACCCCCAGACACTCCGCCCCTCTGCCGCTTCCGCGCGCGCACGCACACGCACACACCCCCAGCCCGGCCATGCTCCCAGCACAGGTCTCCTTCCCTGCCCTTGGCCTTCCTTGCAGCCCCCCGCCCCCCTGCGCCCCACTTTGCCGCTGACCCAGCGTCGCTGTGTCCCAGAAACCGCAGAATCACCGCGGGAGCTACTGGCCCACTTTGCCAGGCCACAGAAAAGACAGCTAAAATTAGCAGAGGACAGACAGGTGGACTGAGCGGCCGGCATCCTGCCCTCCTGGCCCCGGCCTGGCCCCGGCCTGGCCCCTCACCCTAGGCCCTCCCCTCCTCTTCTCCTTCTGGGGAGCTGGGGAGAGGCTGAAGCTGCGAGGTAGTAAGGGAGACACGGAGGTGCTGGCAGCCTGGGGTAGGAGGAGCGGGTGCTGGGAGCAGGTGGGGCCGTTGACTCCACAGGCGAGTGGCTGCCAGCGTGTGTGTGCACAGGGCTGTTAGGGGATCGACTGTCCCAGGAGAGCAAGGGGGCACCAAGATGGGGCGTCACAGGGCAGGGCGTCATGCGTGGGGTGTCCCTGAGGGAACCACCAGAGGTGACCTAGGGAGGTTGTTGGGAGCATCCTGAAAGGGCATGCGGGTGGGCGGGAGGCTGACCCCTGGAAGATCAGGGATGCAGTGGCCTGGGTCGGTGTCGGGCGGCTGCGGGTGACCTATGGGCATGTTCCAGGACTAGTGCTGCGGGTGGGCGGATTGGCATGGACTGGTACTCGTGGCTTCACTCCGTGGGGGGGTTGGCGGGCTGGTAGGGAGACTAAGAAGTGGGATGAGGGTCTGGGGACTGGGCTGGGAGGTCATCTGCAAACCCCCACTGTTCTCTGAGGTGGCCTTATAATGGTGGGTCCCAAATGGGGTCCGCCTCCCCCATATTTTCCCCCACTCCCATCCCAGCACCGGAAACCAGAATGTCTGGTCTGGTCCCTCCCCCCCACGCCAGGCCCGGCTCCTGCACCGTTGCCATGGAGATGGGAAGCAGTGGAGGGTACTGCTGACTTTGGGGGAGTGGGGATGGGCTGGGGGGTGGGGGAGAGAAGACAAACGTGTGTGGGGGACAGGAGAGTTCCAAGAGCCATGGCGAGCGAACACCTAAGCGCCGGCCAGCCAACCCCTCCCCCACGAGGGGCTAGGGCTTCGCAGCCCCCGTGTTGCTTCACCCTGCCCTTCCAGAGACCCTGGCCTCCCTTTAACCCTTCTCCTGGCGCTCACCCCACATCCCACCTCCAGCCCTGGGGCCCGCAGCCACTCCCCCTCGACTGACCCTGGCTGATCCTCGGCTTCAGCTCGGCACTAACAAGGTGACTGGGGGGGATGAAAGGAAAGCCGGCCTAGGCCCCCCGCGCGCGCGGCTGTCCCCGAGCCCCAGGACCAGAGCCGGCCCCTCCCCCTCAGGCCCCGAGGGAGGGAGCGGGCACACTCCGCCGGGGCGGCATGAATCAAACGCTCCTCGGCTAAGAATAGCTGGCACGCAGCTGGTACCGAGACGGGCTGAGGAATTGGCAAGGGGGGTGGAGAAGAGGAGAGAGGGGGTGCCCTGGGAGGCTGCGAGTGGACAGGGGGCGGCTGGCGGGATCCGACAACGGGCCCAGGACAATGACTGGAGGCGGGGAGAGGGAGACTGGGCTCCGGCTGAGACACTAGCGGGAGACAGCCCCGGCCAGAGAGAAAGGGCGGGGGCACCGGGAGCGGGACTCGGGGGCGGGGGCGGGAGGCGAGGGGGCGCGCCGGCCGGCGGAGCAGGGAACCGAGACAGGGTGGGGGTGGGGGAGCCTGGGGAGGGGTGGAGAGGGGATAGGAGGCGCCTGGAAGCAGAAGCTGGCGTGTCAGAGGGGCGAAGGGGGCGAAGAGGCAAAGGCCTAGACCCTTGCTTGGGGTAGGAATTGGGGTGACCTAGGGAGGGGCCTCGAGCAGTAGGGTCGCAGGAGGCGGCCAGAGGCCCATGTGGTCCAGGGTGGGCGAGGCGGGGGAGTGGCCGGCAGAGCCAGAAGGCGGGCATGGCAACCCAGCCCTGGGCCCTGGAGCACCGGGAGGCGGGTTCGGGCTGGGGGCGCTGCTGGCGGGATAGAGGGGTGCATCCTCCCAGCCTGGCTGAGATCTGGAACGGGGCACCGGGGACCGGGGCATAACCCAATTTGGCGTCGCCTGGGTAACGCTCCCCTCCTCACCAACACCCCACACCCAGGCCCCGGAGCCCGGCGCATGGCCAAGGACATCCGGGGCGCCCCTGCCCCCTCTCTCAGCCCTAGCCCCGCAGTTCTCCCAAACCCCGGATCTCCGGCCCCTTACCTGCCTGGCGGGGCTGCAGAGTCCCGGTCGGCGGCGCCCGCGGCCCCTCCCCCCTCCCCCCACCCCCCACCCCCCCGGAGACGGAGGACCCTCAGGCCATGCCCCACCGCCCGGAGGGCGAGCGGGCCCGGGGAGGGGGCGGGCGGGGGTCAGGGGGGAGGGCGGGGGGGCCGAGAACCTCACACCCCCTGCGGGCTGGACTTAGCCATCCGCAAGCGCCCCCCCTTCCGCCGCGGCCGCCGCGCCCCTCCTCGCCGGCCCCCGGCTCGGTCCGGCCCGCTCCCCGCGCCGCGTCTCCGCCAGTCTTCCTCCTCCTCTTCCTCGGGCCGCCGCCGCCGGCTCCGCGCCTCTTCTGGCTCCCTTCTCGCTCTCTCGCTTTCGCCGTCTCTCCCTCACCCTGTCTCTCTCTCTCTCCCTCCCTCCCTCCCCTCCCTCCGCCCTCTCCCCTCCCTCCGGGAGCCGGCGGAGGAGACATCGCCCCTCCCCGCGCCCCCAAACCTCGCCCATCCCCCAACCGCTGGCTCCACCCCCTCTCCTAGCCTTCTTCCCCCCACTCCTCCTTGCCACCCGGTCCCCAAACCCTGACTCCACCCTCACTGGCCCCCATACCGCACCACGGGGCCCCGCCCCCCTGGGGTACCCAACACCCTCCCCAGGGCAGCCCCTTCCAAGAGCACTCCTCACCCCCTCTAGGCATTGTAGAGTGCAATAAATATTTGTTGCTGAGATATACACCCCAAATTGGATTGTGAGGGTTGTAGATCCCTGTCCCCTTCTCCCCAAACACACACACACCCCTTCTACCTGAGCACACGGCACATGTGGACACACCTGGCGACTCAGGCACACTTGACCACAGGCACAGGTGCACACGCACAGCAGGGGGCCCCCATGCAGACACCCCCCTTAGACAAGCCCTCCAGGGCATGCATACCCAGACACAACGCACCTGGGTGCACCTTACCCAAACCCATCCAGTTGGAACATGGGCATATTAGCACATGCACCACAGCAGACTTGCTGCCTGTGTACACATGCAACCACCCCCACCATGGGCACAAATCCCCATGTGCATGCCCAGATCTGCTGAAACAGGAGGCACCCAACTGTAAGGGATGGTTGCATGCATTCCCAACTCACCCATTCCCCACCTGACACCCAGGTACTTATACACACACCAATTCAGCTGCCCACCGCAGCCATGGGCCCAGCTCCCCTTCATGACAATTATAGCTGACATTTATGGAGAATTTCCTGTGTGCTGGAATCTGGGTTAACTCATCCACTCCTCACACCAACCCTGTGGATGAGAAACTTTGATCATCCCCATTTTACGGAGGGGAAAACTGAGACCCAGAGAGACGAAGTAACTTGCCCAAGATCACACAGCTAGGAAGAGGTGGTGCCAAGCCGTCTGGCTTCAAACCTGTCACTCAACCACTACTCTATCCTGCCTGGCACACACCTAGTTGGGTATCCTTGTTCATCTCATACACATACAGACACAGTCAGCTCACATGTGCACACATGCACACAGACACACACAGACAGTCTGTGCAGAAAGCTCACTCATGGCTGGAACACACCCGCAGACACAGGGCAGGTCCCAGAGGATGGTGAGCGCATGTCCTAGGGGCCCAGGCTGCCACCCTTCTCCCCAGCCCCAACAGGACCTCCAAGGCTGCCAGCTTAAGCACAGGCATCTAGAGTTCCAGGCAGCCTCTGGGTGTACCTCCAGCTGCAAGATTTCCAGGGTCCCCCCCACCCCGCCATGAGCTACAGCAGGAAGACCTGCTTTTTAATGCACACCCGGCCCAGGTGGTGAGCAGCTGGGCCCGGGGAGAGAACAGCTGCCTGTGTTGGTGCCAGCACTGAGAGGCTGGACAGCCCTCTACACTTTACAAGGCCTTTCTGGGCCTATGCATGGTCCTTCTGGTGAGGGGTCCTGGGCCCCCACTGGGCACCTGAGAGTCTGGGGCTTTGTTGAGCAGCCTGCCAAGGTCACGCTGCCCTTTGCTGTGCATAAGGCTTTCTTGGAAAACCAAAGGCTGGATATGCTCATTTCCAAGGCCCCTCCTGGGGCTCCTAGCAGCTGAGGGCAGATGCCTTGCTCTTGCTCTGAGCCAGAAGCCTTGGCTAGCTGCTGCCATGCTGGTGACCTCCAGTAGGCCTCAGTCTCCCCTCCCTGCAACTTGGTTTCCTCCTTTGACGAGTGGACCCCGTGATCCCTGGTTAGGGGACTCCATGCTTGTTGGCAAAACCAGCTCAGCCGTGGCTGGGGAAGCCCTGGGTGACTCACTGGGCCTGGCTGGAGCAGGCCTGGCCTCTCTACCTCCACCCCCGCTGCCACCACCACCTACCACAGGGGACTCAGGGTGCCACCTAAACACACCAGCCCGTCTGTGACCTTGGGTGCCACAAGTCCAGTCTAATGCAGGCAGCCTGGCTCCTCGGGGCCCTGATGGTCCCCCAGTTCCTTGGCTTTGGCTGTGGGGCTCAGCAGAACTGAGAGGGAGTGGGAGGGAGGATGGGGGGGTTGACCCTTGGCCAAGCTGTTACCCTGCCAGGAAACACAGCCTCAAGATGCTCCCCCAGACCCCCAATTCTAACTAGATTACAGCCCCTGAGCTATTCCAGGACAGTTAAATCAGTTGCTGTAGAGTCCACTCTGACTCATGGAGACCCCATGTGTGTCAGAGTAGAACTGTGCTCCATACGGTTTTCAATGGCTGTGATATTTTGGAAATAGATTGCTAGGTCTTTCTTCTGAGGTGTCTCTGGGTGGACTTGAACCTCTGAACTTTTGGTTAGCAGCCAAGTGCATTAGCTGTTTGCACCACCTACGGACTCCTCCAAAAAGCAAGACCCTGATGCCCTAGACTTGATTCTGACTCATGGTGACCCCATGACACCCCAGACACATAAACAAATAAGCGAGATAATGCCAGACGTAATTATACTAAAGAGATACCATGGGGGAAGGGGCTAATAAGGCAGCTTATGGAGGGGAAGCTTCTTTAGATAAGGTGGGTAAAAATACTCAAACCAAACCCATTGCTGTTGAGTCAATTCCAATTCATGACAAACCCTTGTGTTACAGAGTAGAAATGAACTCCATAGGGTTTTCTTGGCTGTAAGCTTTATGGAAGCAGATCACCAGGCCTTTCTTCTGAGTCACCTCCCGGTGGGTTCAAACTGCCACCTTCGATTAGTGTTGTTTTTGCTAGGTGCCGCGGAATTGATTCTCTTAGTGACCCCACTGACAGAGTAGAACTGCCCCATAGGGTTTTCTAAGCTGTAATCTTTATGAAAGCAGATCGCCAGATCTCTCTCACAGAACCGCTAGGTGGGTTCAAACTGCCAATCTTTTGGTTAGCAGCTGAGCACTTAACTGTTGCGCCACCAGGGCAGTAGTAGTCGAGTGCAAACCCAAACTGTTTGTACCACCCAGGGACCTAAGGTGGGCAGACAGCCCTCAATAATGAGAAGGAACTGGGCAAAGAGCATTTACGACGAGGAAATGGCTGGTGCAAAAGCTCTGGTGTGGGGATGAACTTGGCATTCTGCAGACAGCAAAGAGACCAGTGTGACTGTAGCTGAGGGGCGAGGGGAGGGGAGATGGTGCAAAGGGTTCATCGTTCCCAGCTCAGCCAGGCGAGCCAGGCTGGGTTTGGCTTCACTCCTGCATCTGATGGGAAGCTGGGGGCGCAGGGAAGGGGGAGTGACGTGATCTGACTTACTGTTTGGAAAGATTGCTCTGGCTGCGGCAAGCAGCATGGATTGGAGGGGCTCTGGAGGAAGGAGGGGGGAAGCAGAGAGGAGGTGACTGCAGTGGTCCAGGCGGGAGACAGGCACCTTGCCAAACGCTCAGAGCTCTCCATGAGTCCAGAATCTATTCCACCTTCTGGAGGAACCTGCCCTGACCCTACCTCTCCCTGCCTGCTGCCTCCCTCCACTCAGCCCCAGCCCCTCACCAAGTGGGACTGTCTGTCCAAGTCCATTTGTCTGTGAGCAGCTGAAGTCCCCATCACTGCTCAGCACTGGGGTCTGGCCTGCAGGAGGCATCTAGCAAAATGTGGTAAATGAACTCCTGGGGCACACATGTGTCCCCTCAGGAATACACACACTCACATATACACACCCTGGAACAAGGGCTTGGAGGGCGGGGAAGAGAGATTTGGGAGCAGGAGTCACCCTGGAGCCTGAGAATGGTTGGAGAGGGCTCTTCTCTAATGGGGTGTGTGGGCAATGGTGGCCACCGGGTAATAACAACCTTAGCTGAGACCCTTTCCTCAGGAATGGCTGGGGGAGAGGGAAAGGGGACAGGGCCAAAGCATTGCCTGGTCCTGAGGGCCTCTGGTGCTGGCTGAGGCTGGGCCTGCCACCTCCCAGGAAAGCCAGTCCCAGCCTCTTCCTGGCCCTCTGAGCTTTTGGCCAGGGCAGAAAGGAAAGAGCAGGGAGGGACCAAGCTCTGGAAAGTGGAAAGGGGTGGGCTGGGGGGTGGGGGGGTGGGAAGAAACAAGGCAGGCAGGATCCCGGCTTTGGAACGTTGGAGGTTGGAGGTTTCCGGCCACAGAGGCAGGCCTCAGGGGAGCCAAGAGGGGTGGGGAGAGACACACACAGAGGAGATAAACGGACAGAGACAGGAGTCAGGAGGACAGTCAGGAAGACAGGGCAGGGCACAGTCCAGTCTCCGGAGACTGCTAGAGACAGCCAGACATCTGTGGCCTTGGGTGCCACAAGCCCAGTCTGATGCGGGCAGCCTGGCTCCTCGGGGCCTTGGTGGTCCCCCAGCTCCTTGGCTATGGCCATGGGGTTCGGGGAGCTGAGAGGGAGTGGGAGGGAGGCTGGGGAGGCGCCCAGGAGGAGGAACGTGAGAGGGAGGCCCTGATGTTGAAGGTGAGCTGGGGTGTGTTGGGTCTCTACGGGGGAGTCCCGGGCTTGCGAGGGGGGAATTCCAGGGTTAAGGAAATAGGCTCAGAGGATAGGGGTGACGGGTTCAGAGAAAGGACTCAGGCTCAGACAGCAAGTTCAAGTTTGGAGCTGGAGAGGGGTGGGTGGAGAATGGGGGGGGGGGGGCGGGTAGAGCCCAGTGGCCCTGACCTCCTCTCCCCTGCTCCAGCATTTACAGGAGGCCCTGGGACTGCCTGCTGGGAGAGGGGACGAAAGTCTTGCCAGGACCTCTGAGGGCAAAGAGGCCTGGGGGGCAGAGGAGGATGTGCAGGGAGAGGAAGAGGAGGAAGAAGCAACACCACTACCCTCCTTCAGCCCTAGCCCCTCTCCCACCCCTGAGGACATTGTCTCTTACATCCGTGAGTACCCAGAAGCCCCACCCTGTCCCTAGGCCTCCGCAGCAACTTTCACAAAAATGAACCCTTAGTCCACTATCCAGTGACCTTTCCGCAGCCCCGGCTGCTGATCTCTACCTTCCAGAAGTCCCGGGTCTCCTCTAGTCTCGTCCACAGGAGCCCTAGGTCTCCACCCTGCCCCTCTCCCAGGTACTCGGGTCCCCGACCCCGCTCCTAGCCCCCCACCCAGCGCATGCCCCGTCGCTCCGCAGTGGGCCGCCTGGCCGGCCTGGACGCGGGCCTACACCAGCTGCACGTCCGCCTGCACACGTTGGACACCCGCGTGGCCGAACTGACCCGGGGGCTGCGTCAGCTGCGGGAGGCGGCGGCCGACACCCGCGACGCTGTGCAAGCCCTGCAGGAGGCGCAGAGCCGCGCCGAGCGCCAGCGCGGCCGCTTGGAGGGTGAGTCCGCGCCGGGCCGTGCGGGGAAAAGTGGGCGACCGGGGCCAGGTGGGGTACTGGTGGGAGGGGAGGTCTGAGGCTAGAGGGGGACCCTGAGGGTCAGGGGCAAAGAGCTCCTAGAGATTTGGAGTGTGTTGGCAGATGGGGAGGTAGAACAGCTGCGAGGGTGAATGCGGAGAGCGGGAGGGGCTTTGGAGGAGGCCCTCCTCCCTCGGAGTGTCGGACCCCACTCCGCCGCGTCACGCCCCCTCCAGTCCCACCTCAGACACTCTGACCCCACCCCTGGCGGCCGAGCGGTTCTGACTCCGCCTCCTCTAAGCCCCGCCCCCAGATGCCCTGACACCGCCTTCTCCCCGCCCCACGGGGACCACGACCCCGCCCTTTCCCTTTCGCACCCTGCTCACAGGCTGCCTGAAAGGGGTGCGTCTGGGCCACAAGTGCTTCCTGCTCTCGCGCGACTTCGAGGTTCAGGCGGCGGCGCAGGCGCGCTGCGTGGCTCGGGGCGGGAGCCTGGCGCAGCCGGCCGACAAGCAGCAGATGGACGCTCTGAGCCGCTATTTACGAGCGGCGCTCGCCCCATACAACTGGCCGGTGTGGCTGGGCGTGCACGACCGGCGCGCCGAGGGCCTCTACCTCTTCGAGAACGGCCAGCGCGTGTCCTTCTTCGCCTGGCACCGCGCTCCTCGGCCCCAGCCCAGCGCCGCGCCGCACCCGCTCAGCCCGGACCAGCCCAACGGCGGCGCGCTGGAGAACTGTGTGGCGCAGGCCTCGGACGACGGCTCGTGGTGGGACCACGACTGCGAGCGGCGCCTCTACTATGTCTGCGAGTTCCCCTTCTAGCGGGCCGGCCGGGGTCGTGCGTCCTCCGAGGACGCTCTGCCCTTCCTCCCTGCCGGCCGACGGAAGTGTGTTCTCCGGCCGGAGTTCCTGCAGGCCGGGACCCCTTCCTTCCCCTTCTCTGCCCTTGGAACAGCCAGCACCAGGCTAGATCTGGCGCCAATAAAGCCTTGTGGAATCTGACTTGAGCAGCCTGGGGAAAGGCCGGGAACGGGAAGACCTTGGCCTTTGGGCTCCTGTCCTGTCTTGCCTTTACAGGTATTGAGCGCTGATGGCGCAGTGGTTAAGCGCCCAGTTCAGTGGTTGGAACCCACCCAGCTGCTCCGACTCCGCTGGAGGAAGACTTGGCTATCTGCTCCCATAAAGATGACAGCCTAAGTAACCCTATGGGGCAGTTCTACTCTGCCATATAGTGTCGCTATCTGCACACAAGAGCAACATTTGAGTATCAGAATCAGAGTGATGGAGAATATATTTGCGTATGTACACGCGGTCATCAGCTCTCCCGCACTGATGCCCGGAGTACAGGTGCACACCGCTAACAGACACCTCCATCCCCGAAGTGCCCCCACTTGTGGCGTTTGGGTCCCAAGGTCTGTCAATCATTGGCCTTGGCCTTGGCCATGAAACTGGGGAAAGAGGTCTGGGAAACACTAAGGAGCTAAAGGCTCCTGGTTCCGCTGCTGCCTTTTCTCTGCTACACTTGCTGCTGCTTCTTGCTGTCTAGAGCCTTCTCCGTTGTTACATCTCTCTCTCTCTGGGAAGTCTAGTGGGTTGTCAGTGCAGGAACCCTGGGTCCAAAGGACATGCTCCATTCTCGGCTTTTCTTTCTTGGTGGTAGTGAGGCCACCCCTCTTCCTGCCTCTGGGATGGCTCATTTTAAGGTTAGCAGGATAGCAAAACTGACCAATCCCTTCGTTAGGGTTCCATACACCATATTTTCATAGTCCCACCCTCACAAGGGTTTCATACACCTTATTTGGATTGCTAGCAAGCTGTCCAGTTTCCTTGATGGACTGAAAAAAAAAAAAAAAAAACCTTTTGCCATGGAGTCGATTCCAACCCATAGCAACAGAGTAGAACTGCCCCATAGGGTTTGCAAGGAGTGGCTGGTGGATTCAAACTGTGCCACCAGGGCTCCCTTGATGGGCCACAAGCACCTTGTTTGCATAGTACCACCAAATCCCTGTGTGGGAGTTACAAGACCATGCATGTCTAAAAGGGCTATATTAAGTGATTCACTGCACCACACAGTGTGTCTCAAACTTGTTTCAGGAGACAGATGGTATCTTTCGTGTAATATCTGGCTCTGGTCTGAGGTGAGAGACACCCCCTATGCCGTACCCTGATCCTCTAGGGCATGTGTTGAGATACAAACTTAAAGCCCCACCATACACAGGCACCAAACTGGGAAACTCAGGATCCCTCCCAACACTCCTCTGCTTCCTGTCTGTCAGAGCATAGGTCAGTCCCTTCCCCTCTCTGAGCCTCAATTTCCTCAACTGAAACATGAGCACAGTCACCCCTACCTGGTATGGCTGATGCTCGAGCGAGGCCAGGGAAGTGAGCATATGGGAAATGGTTGAACACAAGCCTCACACTATCTTCCTCTCTGAACATCTTTCATATCTCTGTTCCCTGGGGACAGTGAAGATGTCTGTGAGTTCACCAGCCTGGGCCTTAGCATCACAGACAGCACTCTGGGAAAGGGGCTCTTCCTTTGGAATTATTCCCATTGTTCCCCCTAATAATAGCATCATGAACCCGACCCTGACATGGTCATGGTATCCAGGGAATGGGCGTGTGACCCTGTCTGTCTTCACACCTGGCCCTTCCCCTCCTTCAGCTATGGTACTACCGACCTAAAGTGTCTCCATTGGATCCACCAATGAGAAGAATAAGCCACCCCTGTCATCTCCAGAAGGGAAGAGCTCCCCTACTCAGTCCCTTTAGGAGTCAGTTCTTAGCCACAAAGCCCCATACCGGTTGCTGTCAAGTCAACTCCAACTCACGGTGACCCGACGTGTGTCAGAGTAAAAGTGTATTCCATAGGGTTTTCAATGACTGATTTTTCAGAAGTAGATTTCCAGGCCTTTTTTCTGAGGTGTCTTTTAGTAGGCAGCCAAGCGTGTTAACCATTTTTATCACCCAGGAACTCCCAAACCAAAACCAAACTCACTACTGTCAAGTCAATTCCGACTCATAGCAACCCTATAGGACAGAGGAGAACTGCCCCATAGGGTTTCCAAGGCTGTAATCTTTACAGAAGCAGACCGTCACATCTTTCTCCCATGGAATGGCTGGTGGGTTTAAACCTCTGACCTTTTGGTTAGCAGCCGAGCACTTTAACCACTGCACCACCAGGACGCCTTCCAAAGCCGCATAGGAGGTGTGGAATAGAAGGTGCATGGCTTCAGGTCAGGAAGATTTCATTGGTTTTCAGACTGAAGACCTCAGCTCAAAATTCTCCCCATCTGAGCTTCAGTTTCTTGGGATGGGTAGAGGTGGGGCAGCAGGAAGTATTGACCGCACCAAGAGGACAGATTAGGCAGACATTGACTAAGCACCTGTTGTTGCCCGATGTTCTGAAAAGTATGTGGGTGGGATAGTGCAATGGTTACCAGCCTGGATTATGAAGCCAGACAGCCCAGGTTCCAATTTGCTTCTGCCACTTACCTACTGGGCAAACTTGGACAAGCAGGACACAACTCACTGTGCCTCAGTGTCCGCATCTGTACAATGGGGATAATAATAATATCTACGTCTTAGAATAGTGCTGGACACAGAGGGGTCTTTGCCACACTCACCCCTCAGCAAGTCAACCTCATCTTCACTTCTGCGGGGCTCTCTCCTAACACTATGTCTTCACATATATGAAGGTCCCAGTTCTCCTATCCCTTCTCTGCTAGGTGAAGGCCACCAAGAATCAGCCTAACATGTCACCCTAAACAGTTCCACCCAACCCTGCCCTAGGCGGGGTTAAGTGCCCTCTTTGGGATCCAGAGCCACTGGCACCTTTCCAGACCCAGCCCTGATCAAGCTGGCTGTGCCTCCCTTACCAGGAAGATGCTTGTATGGAGCCACGTTGGGTACTCTGAGTCCAGTCGGATCCTTGAACTGCTTCTCTTTCCTCCCCTCCCCCGAGGCTCCACCAGGCTGAGCCAGATGCCTCCTCTGGGTTCTCACCTGGTCCTGGGCTTCCCCGGTTACAGCCCCCATCACTGTAGGTGCTACTGTATGGTCAATGTGAGTCTCCCCCTGAACGTAGGGGGTTGCCATGTCTCCCCAGCACCAGTGAGGTCCATAGCGGGAAGTGGAGGACATTTGCAAGGACTGTTTATGCATCAGATCAGCAGCATTTGAGGCTGAGTCGTGAGTCAGGCGCGGCATTCCAGGCTGATTCGTGACTCAGGCCTGCGTGTGAGAGCCCTGCCCCCTCCTACACGAAGCCCTCTGGGGCCTCCGCAGGCCACAGTTGGCCAACGTCCCCTCTTTGGTTCTCCGCAGTGCACCTGCGGTTTGAGAAGCCAGAGCGAGTACCATGGAAGGCCTCGGCATATGGTTGGGATTGATGTGCTTAGGGATCCCCGGGAAGTGGTGGAGCAAGGGGAGCGAGGCCAAGGCGACCCAGCTGGAGGAGGAAAAACCAGGGACCTCGCCTGGTTTTGCCGGGATTACAAATCCCAGTAGGACTAGCGGACAGCCGCTAACTCCCTCCCAGAAACACGTTTCCCAGCAGCCATCGGGAGACCCACTCCGGTCACGTCGCAAACCCCGCCCCCTCGTTCCACTCTGGTTTTTGCCTACATTTCCCAGCAAGCCTGGGTCCCGCGCCACTGGCAATGAGGTCAGAGATCGGCAGTCTCCAATCAGAGCTCAGATTCCTGCTGGCACCCACAGGGCTTCGCCCCGAGGCACTTTGGGAAATATAGTCCTGCAACGCGACCACGGCAGGGAAAAGACGAGGTAGCCTAGAATGAGCCCTGGTCGTGCAGTGGTTAAGAGTTCGGCCGCTCACCGAAAGGCTGGCATTTCGAACCCCCAGCGGCTCCTTGAAAACCCTATGGGGCAATTCTGCTTTGTCCTGTAGGGTCGCTGTGAGTCGGCATCGACTCCACGGCACCGGGTTTACGGTGGAACCCTCTCTCAGACCTTTCAGGGGAGAGATTTTGAAAATACGAGTGGATAATAACCATTTTTAAGAAATGAAATAAGTCAAACAATAAACAAAAAACCAAACCCATTGCCGTGGAGTCGATTCTGATTCATAGCAACCTCCATAGTGTTTCCAAGCAGCAGCTGGTGGATTCGAACTGCCGACGTTTTGCTTAGCAGCCGGCCAAGCTCTTAACCACTGCGACACCAGGGTTCCGGTCAAACAGTGCTGTTGTTAGGTACTGTTCAGTGATTCCGACGGATAGTGACCCCATGTACAACAGAAGGAAACGCTGCGGGTCCTGCGCCATCCTCACAATTGTTACGTTTGAGCCCATTGTTGCAGCCACTGTGTCAATCCGTCTTGTTGAGGGTTTTCCTCATTTTCGCCGACCTGTACTTACCAAGCACGATGTCCTTCTCCAGGGACTGATCACTCCTTATAGCATGTCCAAAGTACTTGAGACAAGTCTCGTCATCTTGCTTCTAAGGAGCGTTCTGGCTGTATTTCTTCCAAGAAAGATTTATTTCTTCTGGCAGTCCATGGTATGTTCAATATCCTTTGTCAACAACATAATTCAAATGCATCAATTATTCTTCCATCTTCCGTATTCATTGTCCAGCTTTCCAATGCATATGAGGTAATTGAAAACACCATGGCTTGGGTCAGGCGCACCTTAGTCCTCAAGGTGACATCTTTGCTTTTTAACACTTTAAAGAGGTCTTTTGCAGCAGATTTGCCCAATGCAATACATGGTTTGGTTTCTTGATTGCTGCTTCCATGGACGTCGATTGTGGATCCCAGGAAAATGAAATCCTTGACAGTTTCAATATTTTCTTTGTTTATCATGATGTTGCTTATTGGTACCGTTGTGAGGATTTCTGTTTTCTTTATGTTGAGGTGTAATCCATACTGAAGACTTGGATCTTCACCAGTAAGTGCATCAAGTCCTATTTGCTTTCAGCAAGCAAGGTTCTGTTATGTGCATATTGCAGGTTGTTCATGAGTCTTCCTCCAATCTTGATGCCATGTTCTTCCTCATATAGTCCAGCTTCTCAGATTATTTGCTTAGCATACATACAGAATAAGTATGGGAAAATGATACAACCCTGACGCATGCCTTTCCTGATTTTAAGCTATGCAGTGTCCCCTTGTTCTGTTTGAACAACTGCCTCTTAATCTATCTACAGGTTCTACATGAGCACAATTAAGTGTTCTGGAATTGCTGTTCTTCACAATATCACTCATAATTCGTTATGATCCACACAGTTGAATACATTTGCATAGTCAGTAAAACACAGATCAACAGCTTTCTGGTATTCTCTGCTTTCAGCCAAGATCCATCTGACATCAGCAATAATATCTCTCGATCCACGTCCTTTTTTGAATTCAGTTTGAATTTCTGGCAGTTCTCTGTCGATGTACTGCTGCAACCGTTTTGAATTATCTTCAGCATAATTTTACTTGTATGTGATGTTAGTGATATTGTTCGATAATTTCCACATTCTGTTGGGACACCTTTCTTTGGAATGGGCACAAATATGGATCTCTTCCAGTTGGTTGGCCAGGTAGCTGTCGTCCAAATTTCTTGGCATAGACAAGTGAACACTTTCAGCATTACATCTGTTTGTTGAAACATCTCAGTTGGTATTCTGCCAGTTCCTGGAGTTTGTTTTTCACTAATGCCTTCAATGCAGCTTGGACTTCTTCCTTCAGTACCATTGATTCTTGATCAGATGCTACCTCTTTAAATGGTTGAACGTTAGCCAATTCTTTTTGGTACAGAGATTCTGTGTATTCCTGCCATCTTTTTTTGATGCTTCCTGCATTGCTTGATTTTTTTGCCCATAGAATCCTTCAATATTGCAAATCGAGGCTTGCAATTTTTCTTCAGTTCTTTCAGTCTGAGAAATGCTGAGCGTGTTCTTCCGTTTTGGTTTTCTAACTCCAGGACTTTGCACATGTCATTATAATACTTTACTTTGTCTTCCGAGCCACCCTTTGAAATCTTCTGTTCCGTTCTTTTACGTGATAATTTTTTCCTTTCACTTCAGCTACTCTGCTTTCAAGGGCAAGTTTCAGAGTCTCTTCCGACATTCACTTTGGTCTTTTTTTTTATTTTTTTAAATTTTTATCTTTTTTGTCTTTACAGTGACCTTTTGCTTTCTTCATGTATGATGTCGTTGATGTCATCCACAACTCTTCTTGTCTTTGGTAATTAGTGTTGAATGCATCAAATCTATTCCTGAGATGGTCTCTAAATTCAGGTGAAATATACTCAAGGTCATACTTTGGCTCTTGTTGACTTGTTTTAATTTTCTTTAGCTTCAACTTGAATTTGCATTGAGCAATTGATGGTCTGTTCCACAATTGGCCCCTGGCCTTGTTCTGACTGATGATATTGAACTTTTCCGTTATCTCTTTCCACAGATGTAGTCATTTGATTCCTGTGTATTCTATTTGGTGAGGTCCACGTGTATAGTTGCCATTGTGTTGGTAAGAAAATGTATTTGCAATGAAGAAGTCGTTGGTCTTGCAAAATTCTATCATGGTGTCTCCGGCATCATTTCTATGGCCAAGGCCGTATTTTCCAACTACTGTTCCTTCTTTGTTTCCAGCTTTCACATTCCAATCACCAGTTATTATCAATGCATACTGACTGCAAGTTTGATCAATTTCAGACTGCAGAAGTGGGTAAAAATCTTCAATTTCCTCATCGTTGGCATTAGTGGTTGGTGAGCATATCTGAATAATAGTCATATTAACTGATCTTCCTCGTAGGTGTATGGATGTTGTCTTGTCACCGACAGCACTGTATTTCAGGATAGGTCTTGAAATGTACTTTTTGGCAATGAATTCGATGCTGTTCCTCTTCAATTTGTCATTGCCAGCATAGTAGACCATATGATTGTCTGATTCAAATGGTCGATAACAGTCCATTTCAGCTCACTAACGCCTAGGATATCGATCTTTCAATGTTCCATTTCATTTTTGACAACTCCCTATTTTCCTAGATTCAAATGTAGTATATTCCACATTCCAGTTATTAATGGATGTTTGCAGCTGTGTCTTCTCATTTTGAGTCATGCCACATCAGAAAATGAAGGTCTTGAAAGCTTTACTCTATCTACGTCATGAAGGTCAACTCTACTTTGAGGTGGCAGCTCTTCCCCAGTCATATTTTGAGTGCCTTCCAACCTGAGGGGCTCATATAGTGCTGGAAGTGGCACTATATCAGACAGTGTTCTGTTACTATTCATAAGGTTTTCACTGGCCAATGTTTTCAGAAGTTGATCGCCAGGTCTTTCTTCCAGTCTGTTTTAGTCTGGAAGCTCTGATGAAACCTGTCCGGCATGGGTGACCCTGCTGGTATTTCAAATACCTGTGGTATAGTTTCTAGCATCACAGCAACACGCGAGCCACCACAGTACGGCAAACTGACAGACTCATGGTGGACCCATACAATCCAGGATAATTCCCCAACTCAAGACCCTTGACTTAATCCCATCTGTAATGTCCCTTTTGCCACTGGAAGTAACACACTCACAGGTTCCTGGGAGGATGACATGAACATCTTGGGGGCTATTATTTAGGCAACCACAGCTGTTAGAAGTAAGTGAGGTCCGACTTATCCAGCACTGAGCTGATACAGGGTCAGCAGCCCAACGCTTGAGAGCAGGGGTGACGTCCCAGTGACTCTGTGCAAATGAAGGCTCAAAGAGGGAGAAGTCCAGGCGTGAGCCCACATGGTGAAGCGGTGGGATTTGAGCCCTGCGGGCTGACCCTGCCCCACCCCTCATGGTCACTTCTCTCTGAGGCCCAGCCCTGTGACCCCGGAAGACAAACAGCCCTGCAGGGGCCCTCAGCCTCCTCCCAGCACCCCAGCCAGAGCTACTCTTCCTCTGCTGGAAGGACCTAGACTCTGACCAGGACCCCTGCCATGCTCAGAGCAGGAGGCAGGAGCTGCTGGAGAGGGGAGGACACCGTGGCTGCCCTGGTCACAGGCCTCCTGCTCCTGGGTGAGGGCTGTGCATCTGGGTTGGGGGTAGGGAGGAAGAGCCGAACTCTCAGGGCCCTGCTTTGTGGGGGCAGGGGGGAGTTGTTTTTCCAACGCCCTGTCTCCCACAGGTTTCTGCTGGGCCACACTGATGGAGGCTAAATTGCATAGTAGGATCTGGACAGCCTAGGGAATGAGCATGGTCATGGGGGGAGGGGCAGGCCTTAGAAAACCACTGACTTCTCCGCACCCTGGGAAACCCTGACACTGGTTCCTGCTAGTCTTAGATGACAAGCCAACCCTTTGGTTTGAGGCAGAATCACTTGCCCATCCTTGGAACAATGTGAGCCTAATATGCCAGACCTCCCAAGAGACTGAAGTTTTCCAGTTACTGAAGGACAGGTTGGCACAAATCCCCACCTACCTCGGCTTTCTTAACCTATAAGCACCAGTTTCCCTTGGGGAAGGTGACAGCAGACACCAGGGTCATCTACCAGTGCTGCTATAAAATCCCTAAGTCCTGGTCCTGGGTCTGTGACCCCGTGAAGCTGACTGGGAGAGGTGAGCCTTGGCCACATGGAGACACCTGCTAAATGAAAAGCAGCTCAGGGAGCAGGAAAGGAGAGGAGAGACGGACGGGGGTGCCTGGAAGCCATGGGGTCATCTCTGGAAAAGGTGGCCCTGACACAATACCCTCCCCCTCCGCTCTGCTGTGTTTCTCTTCTTCTCGGCCTGATTCCTCGATTCTCCATCCTTTCTCATTTTTCTCTTTCTCAACCTCTGTTCTCTTTCTGCTTCGTACCTCACTGAAGTTCTTTCCCAGCACTGGCATAACAAAATAGCACACACCAGTGCCTTATAACAACAGAAATTTATTCTCTCAAAATCTGGGGGCTAGAAGTCCAAAATCCAAGTGCTGGCGGTGTTAGTTCCTTCTGGAGGCCCAGAGGGAGAAATTCTGTTCCGTGCCTCCCTCTCTGCTAGTTTCTAGTGTCAGCTGTCAATTCTCGGCCTTCCTTGACTTGCAGTCACATCACTCCAATCTCTTCCTCTGTCTTCCCATGGCCTTCCCCTCTCTGGGTGTCTCTGTGTCTCTTCTCCTTTTCTTGTAAGGACACCAGTCCTATCGATTTCAGGCCCACCCTAATCCAGTGTGTCCTGTCTTAAACTAACTAATTACGTCTATGAAAGTATAACTAAAAACCTGTTGCCATGGAGTGGATTCTGACCCATAGCGACCCTACAGGACAGAGTAGAACTGCCCCATAGGGTTTCCAAGGCTGTAATCTTTACAGAAGCTGACTGCCACATCTTTCTCCCAGAGAGCAGCTGGCAGGTTTGAACCACGAACCTTTTGGTTAGCAGCTGAGCACTGAACCACTGTGCCACGAGGGCTCTTTCAAAAGGACAGCTACAGGAATATAAATCAGCATCAAGCTAGTTGTTATGAGGCAGAAGTCAATTATATCCCCACTTTCCAACTTCTCCATTGTCTGACACCAGCCCCACCTCCTCCCCCTCATGGCCATCTTTGTCTGTTGTTGTTGTTAGGTGCCATCAAGTCGATTCCGACTCATAGAAACCCCAGGTGACAGGGTAGAACGGCCCCGTGTGGTGTTCTAGGCTGTGATCTTTATGGAAGCAAATCTTCAGGTCTTTCTCCCGTGGAGCCACTGGGTGGGTTCAAACTGCCAACCTTTCGGTTAGTAGCTAAGTGCTTAACCTTTGTGCCACCAGGGTTCCTTTTCTCTGTTGGGTTCAATAATTTGCCGTAACATTTCACAGAGCTAATAGACTATATTTACAATTATGTGGTTTATTGGGGGTAGTAACAGGATATAACAAGAACAGGATACAACTAGAAGTAACGGGATACAATGCAGATTCAGCATCAGGAAGAAGTATGTGAACAAGATCTGGAAAGGTCCTTGAAGCAGGGGGCAGTTCCCTCCTTTCACGTAAAAATGGCATGGTGAAGGCATCTGACCTCCTCTAACTTCACAAGGGGCAAGGGCAATCATGATCAACAGCTCAAGGCTGATACCTGTGAGGTGGAGGTCAAACATGCCTCCTCTCTCCTCCATCTTTACCAATTCTGACACCAACCGTGCCTTCCATGGCACTCTCTACTTCTCTGCTGACTTTGGTAATTTATTGCAACGGCCACAGAAAACTCACAGACCATACACACAGTTATAGTGTTTATTAGGGAAGTGACAGGTTACAACTCAGGTTCAGGAATGCTCAGGATATAGTTCTTCCATCAGGATAGCCTTTTCTCAGCTGTGCCTGCAGGCACACCTCTCTCTGGCCCCTCAGCCTCAGGCCTGTTTGGGCAAGTGTTACAAAGCTCTTTTAGCTCTGTCAGTAAGTGCCAGAGGCTCCCCACTGCACCAGTAAGCCTTGGTCCAAAGACGCTCAGCTTTCTTGCTTCATGGCCTGGGAAACCTACTGTGTCGTTTCCTGCCCGATCTCTCCTGCTGCCATTTCTCTGCCACCGCTTCTTGCTGTCTTCAATGTTATAGCTCTCTCTCTCTCTCTGTCTCAGTCTCTTGGTTCCAGGAGATTCTCAGCTCAGGAATCCCAGGTCCAGAGGACATGCTCTGCTTCTGGGTCTTCTTCCTTGGAGGTGGTGAGATCCACTCCTCCCACCTCTGGGTTGGCTCATTTTAAGCCTAAGCCTAGCAAGATGGCAAAACGGACCAATCCCTTCTCTAGGGGAGTCTATAGACCTTATTTGCATAGTCCCACCCCGACATGTGTGCCATGAACTTTATTTGCATTATTAGTGTCATGGATTGAATTGTGTCCCCCCAAAATATCTGTCAACTTGGCTAAGACATGATTCCCAGTGTATGATTGTCTACCATTTTGTCATCTGATGTGATTTCCCTATGTGTTATAAATCCTAAAACTATGATGTCAATGAGATGGATTAGTGGCAGTTATGTTGATGAGATCTACAAGGTTAGATTGTGTTTTAAGCAAACATCTTTTGATCTCTTTTGAGATATAAAAGATAGAAGTGAGCAGAGAGACATGGGGGAGCTCATACCACCAAGAAAGCAGTGCCAGGAGCAGAGCGCGTCCTGAGCGGAGAAGCTCCTAGCCCAGGGGAAGATTGATGAGAAGGACCTTCCTCCAGAGCCGACAGAGAGAGAAAGCCTTCCCCTGGAGCTGAAATCCTGAATTTCGACTTCTAGCCTACTATACTGTGAGAAAATAAATTTCTCTTCGTTAAAGCCATACACTTGTATTTCTTTTACAGCAGCACTAGATGACTAAGACAGTTAATAAGCTATCCAACCCCCTTGGTGGGCCACAAGTACCTTATTTGTATACTCCCACCCAATCACTTATCAAGACCATGGTGAGAAAGGCCATACAAAAGTGACCCATCACACTTCCCTTTGGCAATCAGGACAGCTGTCGCCCAGGAGAGCCCTTGGAAGAGATATGCTGCCTGCTGATGCAGCCCTGGGAGCAGCAATGCTCCTTGTCAGTTCAACTCTCACAGCTCTTGAACAGGACCTCAGACAGCTCTCTGCCAAACCAATTCTCTGGTGCATTTCTCTGCAGTCTATGTGCAATTGATATTTTTATATGGCATGCAATAGAGATCAAGATTCACTTTTTTCACACATGGATATCTAATTTATTAGAAAAACAATCCTTTCCCCAACACGGAGGTTAATCTTAAATAATACTGTATTCTTTTCCTGGGGCTTCTGTAACAAAGTACTGGAAACCGAGTGGTTCAAAAACAAACAAACAAACAAACAAAACAAAACAACCAGAATTTCATTCCCTCGCAGTTCTGGAGACTGGATGTGCAAATTTAAGGTGTAGGCAAGACTGTGGTCTCTCTGATGACTCTACAGGAAGATCTTTTCTTGCCTCTTCCAGCTTCTGGTAGTTCCTGGCAATTCTCGATGTTCATTGGCTCGTAGATGCATCACCCCAATCTTTGCTTCCATCTTCACATCTCCATCTCCCCTCTGTGTCTTTGTGTTTCTTCTCCATGTTTATGAGGACACCACTCATATTGGATTAGGACCCATCCTACTCCAGTATGACCTTGTGTTAATTTAACTGATAGTATTTGCAAAGACCCTATTTCTAAACAAGGTCACATTCATAGGTATGAAGGTGTCTTATCTAGTGCTGCTATAACAGAAATACCACAAGTGGATGGCTTTAACAAAGAGAAATTTATTTTCTCACAATCTAGTAGGCTAGAAGTCCAAATTCAGAGTGTCAGCTCCAGGGGAAGGCTTTTTCTCTCTGTTGGCTCTGGAGGAAGGTGCTTCTCATCAATCCTCCCCTGGACGAGGAGCTTCTCCGGGCAGGAACCCTGGGTCCAAAGGAGACGCTCTGCTCCTGGCGCTGCTTTCTTGGTGGTATGAGGTTTTTCCCTGTCTCTCTGCTCACTTCTCTCTTTTATATCTCAAAAGAGATTGGATCAAGACACAATCCAATCTTGTAGATTGAGTCTTGCCTCATTGACGTAACTGCCACCTATCCCACCTCATTAACCTCATTGAAGTAGGATTTACAACACTTAGGAAAATCACATTAGATGACAAAATGGTGGACAATCATACAATACTGAGAATCATGGCCTAGCCAAATTGATACACATATTTTGGGGGGACACAATTCGATCCATGACAGAGAGGTTAGGACTTCAGTATATCTTTTTGGAGGACACAGTTCAGTCTGCAACAGATCCCTTGTAAGTGGGTGTATGATTGGTTATACTTAGACAGAATTCAGAGAAAATTTACAAGAATGGAAGGGATTATCCATGATCCTTGAAGTATTTGGACACATATTCCTGGAAATACCTGAGTAGGCATTCTAGGAAAAAGCATAGTATAAGTCAGGACATAGAGGCATTTGTAAGAAAAATGGAAGTTAGATGTGAGATGGAAAAGGCAGCTCAAGTCCCATCCTTTGTCAGCTCACACCAGAGGTGATTTTTTAATGAGTCCTTGTGTTTTGAATGAAAAGTCCTCCAACCTAATTTTTCAGGGGGTGTCTTGATCATTTGTTCTTCTCATGCATTTTAAGATCAGCTTCTCAAACTCCTTGAAATTCCATGTGAATTTGTCATTAAGATCGCATAGAATCCTTCATTTGCAGAGAACAAGCATCTTTGGAATATTAAGCTCCCCTATCCATGAACATGGTATATCTCTCCATTTAATTATATGTTCTTTACCATCTTTCAATAAGATCTTAAAATTTCCTTAATAGAGGTTTTTTGCTCTATTCTTTTGTACTTTGTGTGATTTTTTAATATTAATGTAAATGGTATTTCTTTTTAGCACATTTCTGCCTGTTGCATAGAAATTAACTTGATTTGTGCTTATTTATTTTTTTATTGAGGTATACTATGTGCCAGTCATTTCTTTTATAGACAACCATATCATCTGAGAATGAAACCAGTTTTATTTCTTCTTTTGTAATTCTTAGCTTTTTGTCATTTTTCTTCCTACTGTGCTGGCTAGGAATTCTAGTTTCTAAATTTAAAAGAATGTTATCTGCTGTATTTTTAGTAGATACCTTTTATCAAGTTGACAAAATTCCCTTGTGTTCCTATTTTGTTTTGTTTTGTGACTCAGTTGCAGGAGTTGAACTCTCTGTTCAAGGCACATGAGCATCATTGGTCTTTATAAGGTCTTTGTAGAGTCTTTTTTTAAAATTAAGTAAATTACCCCCGTACACCATTCAGTGGCATCACTAGGGGGGTTCAGGGGGTATGGATCACACTGGGTGATGCTGTCAGAGGGGGTGACACCAAAATGACTGTCTATAAAATTTTTGTGCAATGTTTCAGCAGAAATTTATTATTTTTTGGAAAATATCCCTGTAGTTAACTGATAACAACTAAAACATTTTTCGTAAGCCTAGCTTACATGTATCAGTATACCTACTCTATGCTAATTTACTTTTTGAACCTTTTGATGCTCTCTGGTCAGAGCTGTCATTGTTACCCAATTACAATGATGCTTCAAATCACGTGGTTTTGTCTGCACGTGCTACAAGCATGGGTTGTTTTCGTTGCTGGTGGTGTTTTTATAGTGGCTGATTTTGTCAAATTTTCTGGTGTTTTAGCTAAAATATTGTGGTAATTAGTATTTCTGAACCTATATCGATAACTTTTTGACAGTGAAGTAGTAATTAAAAGAAAAGAAGGAGTGAGATACAGAAATTACAATTTACCAGTAATATTAGTACAAACAGGCCATGGTGGCGGAGTGGTTAAGCATTCGGCTGCTAACCGAAAGGTCAGCAGTTCAAATCCACCAGCCACTCCTTGGAAACCCTATGGCGTAGTTCTACTCTGTTCTATAGGGTTGCTATGAATTGGTATCCACTTGATGGCAACGGGTTTGTTTTTTGGTTGGTATTAGTACAAAAAACATTACTAAGCATTCTGTGTGGTCTGGTATGGGAGGAGGTCCATTATTGGGGTGACACCATGAGTTATCACACTGGGTGACATCAACCACTGGCACCATTCCCATTCTTCTCCACACTCTGCCTGTGGTATACACACATCTGCTAATAAATTTAAAGTTACCTTTTTGTGTGATTGTGTTAACGCACATACATAGTCTTTTCTGTGAATTTTAAAGTTACAGAAATTATACCACATTTTGTGTCTAATTCCATTTTAATTTTTTCATAAACTGTACTTTTTAGATACATCCCTATAGCTCTGTGTACATTTAATCCATTCTTTCTAATTGCTGAGCAATGTTCTATGACATTCACTATCTTTTACCTATTCCTTCTCCCTGTGATGGACATCCAGATTTCCTCCACGCAACACAAACAGATCTGCAGTGAATGTGTATGTACACATCCTCATAGGGACTTTCATGGACATTTCTTTGGGACAGATTCCCAGGAGCAGAATTCCTTGATAATAAAATGTGCATATATTTGATTGAAAACATATTGCCAGATGGTCTTCCACACGCCAAACAGCTGTGCATGAATGTTCACACATCACCACCAACATTTGCCATTATCCAGGTGCATAAATTTTGCTTATAAAACAGATTGGTTTGATATTTTCTTGAATTTTTTTTTTTTTTAATCTGTAGACTAGAGACATATAGTTTAAATACTGTGTTCAAAAGTTCCATGGATAAGCAATGAGCATTCTGAAAAGGAAAAAATGCTATTTATAATAACATCTAAAAAATAAAATACTTAGGAAAATTTGACAAGGTGAAAGACTTATACACTGAAAACTATAAAACGTTACTAAAGAGAGTAAAGAAGACTTTAATAAATGTAAGGATATTTCATCTCCATGAATTGGAAGACTTGATATTGTTGAGATGTCAATGCTACCCAAAGCGATCTACTGATTTGTCTTAGGTATCTTTTGCTTCTATAACAGAAGAACCACAAGTTGGTGGTTTTAATAAACAGAAATTTATTTTCTCACAGTTTAGGAGGCTAGAAGTCTGAATTCAGGGTGCTGACTCTAGGGGAAGGCTTTTTCTCTTTGTTGGCTCTGGAGGAAGGTTCTTGTTTCCTCTGAGCTTCCGCTACCGGGCAATCTTCATGTGGCTTGGCATCTCTTTCCCCCCATCTCTGCTCTGCTGCCTTGTTTAATCTCTTTTATAAATCTCAAAAGAGATTGACCCAAGATACACCTTACACTAATTCTGCCTCATTAACATAACAAAGACAATCCCTTCCCAAATGGGATTATAACCACAGATATAGAGGTTAGGATTTACAACACATATTTCTTGGGGACACAATTCAATCCATAACATTTCACCCTTTGCCCCCCCCCAATTCATGTCCTTGGTACATGCAAAACACATTCACCCCATCACATCACCCCAAAAGTTTTAAATCCACTTCAAGTCCAAAAATCTCATCTTCTTAATCATCTAAATCAAATATGAGTGAGACTTTAGGCATATTCTGGCCCTGGTGGCACAGTGGTTAGGTGTTTGGCTGCTAACCAAAAGGTCGGCAGTTCAAATCCACCAGCCACTCCTTGGAAACCCTATGGGGCAGTTCTATTCTGTCCTATAGGGTCACTATGAGTTCCGACTCATTGTGAATTGATTTGGTTTGGTTTATCCTGGGGCAAAATTCTTCTTTGTCTGTGAACCTGTGAAATCTAGAATACAAGTTATCTGTTTCCGAAGTACAATGACGAACCAGGCACAATTAAACATTTCCATTACAAAAGGGAGAAATTAGAGGGAAAAAAGTGATAATAGGCATCAAGCAAGTCCAAAACCCAGCAGAACAAATTACACTAGCTTTCAAGGCTTCAGAATAATCCTCTATTCTCTGAGACCATCTGGTCAATGGCCCTGTCCTCCAGACTCTGGTTGTTGGCCACGCCCTCTAGATTATAGGTGGAGGAACTTCAGTTCCAACTCTGCTGAAGATGACAACTTTTCTTCCTCAGCTTTAGTCGGTCCCATTCTCCTAGTCCATCTGAGTGGTCATCCCACCCCCTCGACCCCAGCAGGCCCCATTCTTCTGCCCCTTGGGGATGGCAGCACCACCCCTTCAGGAAGGACTGAGTACGTGTCCTCATATCTTCAGGAAATGCAGGGAAGGGCACTGGGGGCACATAAGGGATGTGAGAGACACGGTGGTGCGTTCCCAGTGGGGAGGTGACATCTCAGAGTGACTTTCTCCACCAGGAGCTCTATGGGGTCACTGTTCTCAGACCACTGATGGAGGATTCCCTGCCAGGAGGATAGTGGGGGCAGCTGTAGTTTCCTGGGGTCCCACATTGGACAGGATGAGATCACTATGCAGCTGTCCAACACACACCAGCTAGAGAGCACCACGTCTCTGGCTCACAGGAGCTCAAATTTCATCTCTGTGAGCAGGCTCATGCACTGCAGCGTTGCGTCTGTGCCCAGAATCACAGTGTTGCTCCACATGGAGCCGAGCAAGGGCTTTGGCAGCAGACCTGGAGGACAGGCAGGACAGCATGCACTGCTGGGCTCAACTGCGGGCCTCAGGGTCTCAGGCCACAAAGGAGGAACTTGTGACATGCAGGGTCTAGCCCCAAATTCAGTGTCAGGAAATGTCCAGTATGATCCCACCTCTGATACTTTCCCAGGTGGACAGGAAAGAAGTATGGGGAGGATTGATGGCATGATGGTAGACTGAGGTACTGCATTGGCTACCTAGAGTTTTACGCCAATTTAATTTAAAGAAAATAAAAAAATCAGGTCCTCAGTCACATGAACCACAATAAAGTGCTCAACAGCCACATGTGCCCAGTGTCTACCATGTTGGTCAGCACAGATATAGAATATTACCATCATTCCATAAAGTTCTACTGGACAGTGCTGAGTTCCATATCAAGTATCTCCACAGGTCCCATGCTTGCTCTGACTGTAGTCCCAGCTCCAAACCCACCTCTCCTGCTTCCCCACCTGGTTAGCTTACCCTCTACACCAAGCTCCAGGACCTCACTGAGCCCAGACCCGGAGCTCCCATTCCCAGTCCCCAAATACAGGCAGCTGTAGATCCCTGTCTGAGCTCACCACCTGCAACGGTTGCTGCACATCCTCCTTGAGCAGCATAAATGTGGCTCCAGCCAGGGATTCTGGCACCACAGGACCACGCTGCTGCCTATGTCAGATTCAGGACAGCGTGGCCTTGGGGAGAGACCCTGGGGAGGGGGAGACTCAGGGATTTAGCCATTAGATGGTGTTTGGGCCCCAGCCAGAATCAACCTTCGTCCTACCTCAGTGTTATGGATTGAATTGTGTTCCCCCTGACCCTACATGTTGTAAATCCTAACCTCTATGGCCATGGTCATAATCCAGTTTGGGAACGAGTTGTCTTTTTTATGTTAATGAGGCAGGTTTAGTATGAGGTATGTCTTAAGTCAATCTCTTTTGATATATTAAAAAAAAACATTGCCGTTGAGTCGATTCCAACTCACAATGACCCTATAGGACACTGTAGAACCGTCCCATAGGGTTTCCAAGGAGCAGTTGGTGGATTCCAGCTGCAATGTTTTGGTTAGCAGCCATAGCTCTTAACTACTGTGCCACCAGGCCTCCATTATTTTTATATATAAAAGAGATTAAACAAGCAAGGAAGCAAACAGAAATGGATGACGATAGATGCCAAGCCACGTGGATATCCCCAAGTGTCTTAGTTATCTAGTGCTGTTCTAACAGAAATACCCCGAGTGGATGGCTTTAACAAAGAGAAGTTTATTCTCCCACAGTCCAGTAGGCTACAAGTCCAAATTCAGGGCGTCAGCTCCAGGAGAAGATGTTCTCTCTCTGTCCGCTCTGGAGGAAGGTCCTTGTGATGCATCAGTCTTCCTTTGGTCTGGGAGCGTCTCTGCACAGGAACCTCAGGTCCAAAGGACGCGCTCTGCTCCTAGCACTGCTTTCTTGGTGGTATGAGGTTCCCATTTGTCTCTGCTTGCTTCTCTCTTTTATATCTCAAAAGAGATTGCATTAAGACATTATCGAATCTTGTCAACCTCATCACAGTGATAGAATTTACAACACATAAGGAGATCACATATAATCTCATCATAGTGTTAGAGTTTACAACACATAAGGAAATCACATCAGATAACACAATCATACAATACTGGGAATCATGACCTTGCCAAGTTGCTACACACATTTTTTGGGGGACACAATTTGATCCATGACACCAAGGAACTAGAAAACAGAAGCTGAAGAGTTAACAGCCCTCCTCCAGAGCCAACAGAGAGAGGGAAAGCCTTCCTCTAGAGCCAACGCCCTGAATTTGGACATCTAGCCTCCTAAACTGTGAGAAAATAAATTTCTGTTTGTTAAAGCCATCCACTTGTGGTATTTCTGTTATAGCAGCACTACATAACTAAAACAGAATTTGGTACCAAGAATGGGGTGCTACTCTAACATATACCTAAAACATGGAAGTGGTTTTGGAATTGGGTAATTGGCAGAGGCTGGAAGAGTTCTAAGATGCCTAATAGTAAAAGCCTAGATTGCCTTGAAGAAACTTTTGGTAGAATTATGGATGTCATAGGCAATTCTGGTGAGGGCTCAGAAGGAGGTGAGAAGAGCTATAGAGAAAGTCTCTATTGGCTTAGAGAATATGTATAGTGCCAGCAACAGAATGTTGCTAGAAATGTGGAGGTTAAATGTGCTTCTGGTGAGGCTTTAAAAGGAAATGACGAACATGTGATTGGACAACGGAGGAAGGGCGATACTTTTTATGCAGTGGCAAAGAACATGTCTGAATTATGTTCAAATGTTTGGTGGAAGGTAGAACCTGCAAGTGATGAACTTGGATATCTGGTTGATGAGATTTCTAAGCAAGATCTTAAAGGGGCCATGTGGTTTCTCCTTGCCCCTTATAATAATAAAATGTGAGAGGAAAGAGATGGACTTAAAAATGAACTGTACAAGATGAAAACAAAACTTAAAGATTTGGAAAATTCTGTTGTACAACCTACAAACACCTGTTCTAAAATTTCACCAAGGACATGACTACACAACCTTTTGCTAAAGAGATTAAGTCTGTGACAGATGAATCTAACCAACTACCACAACAGAAAACCCATCAGTTTAGACTGAAGGGGACAGAGATAGGACAAAAGGTAGGAAAGCTGTCTGCCTCTTGGAATTTTACAAGTAGGAAACAAGCCAAAGGAGCTACATCTGTTGTCCTCCAAGAAAAGAAAAGAACCATCCCTGGAGCAGTTTGGAGATCAGCAGAATTGTTGGAACGAGCACGAGAAGCAGAACTGCACTAGTCTTAATGGGTAAGGCCACAGCCTTTGGGGTCTCAAAGGGTAGAGCCCCAGCATCTTAGGTTTCAAAGAGTCAGAATTTCACCAACTTGGTTCTGGAGTGTGGGGCTGCCATTCATTTTGGCCAAAAGGATGGGCCTGCTGCCCAAAGCTGAGGGAGCAGGGCTGCCATGCCCAAGTGATGGAAGAATGGGGCCTGCCGGGGCTGAGCGTGTGAGGTCACCACTCCGATGGAGTGGGAGAATGGAATCTCCCAAAACTGAGGGAGCAGAATTGCCATCCCAGTGGGTCTGGAAGTAGAGGCTGAAGCCCAGGGCTGAGAGGCCTCCACACAGAGTCCAGAGAGTGTGGCCAACACCAAGACTATGGAGGGCAGAGCCATTGCCCAGATGGTCTCAGAGAACAGAGGATTACTTTCAATTGAGAATATATTGAGAGCTAATGTAGCTTGTTCTGCTGGGTTTTGGACTTGCTTGGTGCCCATTATCCCTTCTTTTCCTCTAATTTCTACCATTTGTAATGGAAATAGCTACCTTGTGCCTGTTTCCACCATTGTACTTCGGAAACAAATTACTCATAGTCTAGATTTCATAGGTTCACAGATGAAGAGGAATTTTGCCCCAGGTGGGAAGACGCCTAAAGTCTCACCCATATTAGATCTAGATGATTCAGATGATGAGATTTTGGATTTGGAGTGGATTTAAGACTTTTGAGGTGATGTGATAGGGTGAATGTGTTTTGCGTGTGGTAAGGACATGAATTTTGGGGGGCCAAAAGGTGGAATGTTATGGATTGAATTGTGTCCGCCAGAAATATGTGTTGTAATCCTAACCTCTATACCTGTGGTTATAATCGCATTTGGGAATGAATTGTCTTTGTTATAGTGAGGCAAGATTCTTGCACGGTGTGTCCTGAGTCAATCTCTTTTGAGATGTAATAGAGATTAAACAAGCAAAGGAGCAAGCACAGATGGGGAAAGATAGATGCCAGGCCACAAAGAGATCTGCAAGGAACCAGGAAACAAAAGCTGAAGAGACAAGGACCCTCGCCCAGGCCAACAGAGAGAGACAGAAAAAGCCTTCCCCTAAAGCTGGTGTCTTGAATTCAGACTTCTAGCTTCCTAAACTTTAAGAAAATGAATTTTTGTCTGTTAAAGCCATCTACCTGTGGTATGTCTGTTATAGCAGCACTAGATAACTAAGACACCCAGGTATAAGGACCTTTGCAATCACGGTTGGCACATGGGAAGTGTAATCATTATCGAGTAACCTGGGTCACTGTAACCAGTGGGTGATGGAGACAGAGTTAACACATAAATTTACATCCAGGTGAGGGAGTTTCCTAAAGGCCGATTTGGATATGTACAAGGCAGTTATGGGAAAGTAGACAGCCAGGCCTAATCTGGGTGTTGCAGGGCATACAGTGAACAAGACAGACAGACATCTCTGTCCTTAGGAAGCTGGACAGAGGATAAAGTCTTTGTCAGCCCCTCCCAGAGGCTCCCTGTGGCCTTTTGGGACCCACATAGGAAGGATAGACCCCATGGTCTCCCCAGCCGGCTCCCTTCAGGAACTGGGCACCTGGAATCTGTATTCCCCATACATCCTGCAGCCTGAGGTCCAGGGTGGGCTCTGCTGAGAAAGTACCTGCATGGTGTGTGGTCAGGGGTTTCCTGTGCACCCGATGCAACTCCAGACCCCTGAGCACCCTCCAAACATTTTTAATTCACCCCCACATTGCAAGCTTTCACAAACCTTATGCAGGTCGGTTATATTCCCTTGGACCCCAATGCATCTCCACCAGGTACATGAAACCCTCATTTCTCAAAGTTCCAATTCAGCATGCATGAGCAGGACAAGCTCCAGGAGCTCAGGGATCATGGAAACACCCAGCACCAGGACCAAACTCATGTCCTGAGACTTTAGCACCCACTCTGAGGCTGTTGTCTGACCCCCGACACCTGTCGCCTCACCACTCCCCCATCCCAGAATCCATGCTGAGCCACTCCCACCTCCGCAGTCTCATTCTGGTTTCCATTTTCCCTCCGGTCTGCACTGCAATTACAGAATCACCCAATACGAGAGTTCCGTGTGGTGAGATCTGTGCTGTCCCTCAGCCAGCTGGCCGGCTCAGAGCCAGAGCATGGCTCAAGTCCAGGCTTCTCCAGTCTCTCCTCGGTGCAGGGCACATGGTGGATCCCACCCCATCACTCACTGTCGCTCACCAAGAGCTCCAACGGGCTGCTGTCCCTGGACCGGTTAGAATAGATGCTTCTGCTTCTACAGCAGCAGGTGAACTGGCCTCTCTCCTGAACAATGGCTGTGAACAAGGCTGACGAGGGACTTGACTTAAAATTTGATTTACTCAACACTATTTCTCCTGCCTTCAGCACTATAAATATCACATTTGAGAGGTCTGCTGAGCACCACAGGTTCACCAGAGACCCTGGTTTGCAGACTACATCGGGGCTCCAGTTGTGAATCGTGGATGCAGGGAAGAATTTTGCAAGGACAAGCTAGGCATCAGTCCCTGATACTCCTGCACTGGGGCCTCAGGTTCAGGCCCTAGTCACCCTCTTTGCCCTTTGTCCTGGACTCTCTCCCTCTCTCAACACTTCCCAGAGAAAGCCTCTCAGCTGAACCTACGTTGTGGCTCTTCCCTATATTTGGTGTCCCCTCCATCCTAATCCAAGCCTCCTGGCCTTTGCTTTGAATTGCAACCTCCTGGAAGGCCATGCTCACCTAGCTCCTCAATGGGCACTATCTAACTGAGCTCTGAGCGGGACTCTGAGGGAAAGGTCTCATAGCTGCAGCTGTAGCTCCCAGATTGGAGAATGGGGAAGACAGCACTGGTGCCTGATCCATTCCATGTCTTTGCCAACTGGAGGTCCTCCTCCCTCCTTAGCACAAAGGTCTCTCCACTCAGGGATCCTTAGCAAACCAACTTGGTCATCTCACCTGGGGTCAGCCAGGGGCCAAGTAGAGCTGAGCAGGAGGGTGGGGGAAGGGAGCCTGCAGGGGAGGAGTTAGTGGTGACCATCAAGCCCCCATCACCAACTTCTCCCTCATCCAGGTCCATGGGGAAAACGTGAGAATGAGCCACCCTCTTCCTTACATTATGACCTGGTTCAGTGACCCCTTATCCCTGGACACACCAACTGGTTAGTGATTGAGGACTTGGAGAGAGGAGGGAGGAGGGAATGAAGGAAAGAAGTATTTGGAATGAGGGGAAGGAGAGGGAGCTAGAGAGAGGAAACAGGTAAAATGTGAGCGCTCTGGGTTGAAGGGTGGCCTCCAAAATCCATCGACCTGGAATTTCAGATGTGACCTTCTTTGGAAATAGGGTCTTTGCAGAAGTCATTAGCCAAGTTACCCCCAGCCATCTGTCAGAAGACGTACCGTGGGGTTTTTGTGTTGCTGTGATGTTGGAAGCTATGCCACCGGTATTCAAACATCAGCAGTGTCACCCGTTATGGACACTTTTCAGCTGAGCTTCCAGACTGACTAGGAAGAAAGAGCTGGTGGTCTACTTCCATGGTAGAAGTTCCATCAGCAGTGGAAGAAGAGTGACTCTGACCGGGGTGCTGGGCAGAAGCTGAGGGCCTCTACAGGGTTGTTTGTCTGCTGGGTCAAAGGGCTGGGCCTCAGAGGGAAGTGACCCTGAGGAGGTGTGATCATTAAGGTTGTGTGTCAGCTTGGCTGGGCTGTGATTCTCAGTTGTTTGTCAGTTATGATGTAGTTTGGCAGTCATATAATTATGTGATCGCTTCCGTGATGAGATCTGATAAAACATGATCACCTCCATGATGGGATCTGCTGTGAGTGGCCAATCAGTTGAAAGGGAGTTTCTTTGGTGGTGCGGCCTGCATCCAGTATAGGTGGACTTTCTGACAAGGCTTGTGGGCATTTGTTCACTCTGGATCCTGCAACTGGCTCCTGTTCATCTGACCTCCTGGTCTTGGGAATTGAACTAGCAGCTTACCTGCTGTCTTGCCTGCCAGTCTTGAATTCGCCAGCCCCTGCAGCTATGTGAGTCAGGAGAAGCCTCCAGCCTGACCCACGGACTTGGGGCTTTTCAGCCTCTACAACTGCGTGAGTCATTTCCTTGCTATAAATTTCTATATATATATATATATGTATATATATATATATGTATATATATATATATATATATATATATATATATATATATATATTTATATGCTTTATTGGTTTTTCTTCTCTAGAGAACCCAGCCTAAGACAGAAAGTGAGTCAGTGTTAGCCCCCAGGGCTCAATTCCTATGCATTTACCACGTGGGCTATTGCCTGGACTCCACCTTCTTTGCCCTCCATTTGCACCATGTCACTGGGGGGTCCTCTCTACTCTTGTGTCTGGCTGCTAACCCTTTGTTAGCTCAATGCTGGACAAGCTGGACCTCACTTACCTTGAAACACCTGTAGTTGGTTGAATAACGGACCCCATGATGTCCATGTCCTAATCCCAGAAACCTGTGAATACCTTACCTCATATGGCAGAAGAATCTTGCAGATGTGATGAAGTTAAGGATTTTTGAATTGGGGAGATGATCCTGAATTATCCAGGTGGGCCCAATCACAAGGGAGGCAGGAGGTCAGAGTGGGTAGTCAGAAATGTGAGGACAGAGGCAAGAGGTTGGAATGACATGAGGAAGTGGTCACGAGACCAAGAATGCAGATGTTTTCTGGAAACTGAAAAGGGCAAGGAAGTGGATTCTTCTAGAGCCTCCACAAGGATCCAGCCCTAGCCTTTCTCACTTAACAGTTTCACCTCATGGCACCCCCTGCTAGCAGTATCAGTTTTGTTTTTTTTGTTGTTAGGTGCTGTCTAGTTGGTTCTGACTCATAGCAACCCTACGTACAACAGAATGAAACACTGCCTGGTCCTGTGCCATTCTCACAATCATTTCTATGTTTGAGCCCACTGTAGCAGCCACTGTGTTAATCCATCTTGTTGAGGGTCTTCCTCTTTTTTGCTGACCCTTTGCCTGACCAAGCATGATGTCCTTCTCCAGAGACTGATCCCTCCTGATAACAGGTCCAAAGTACATGAGATGAAGTCTCACCATCCTCCCTTCTAAGGAGCATTCTGGCTGTACTTCTTCCAAGAGAGATTTGTTTGTTCTTCTGGCAGTCCATGCTATATTCAATATTATTTGCCAATACCATAATTCAAAGGCATCAATTCTTCTTTGGTCTTCCTTATTCATTGTCCAGCTTTCACATGCATATGAGGTGATTGAAAATACCGTGGCTTGGGTCCTCAAAGTGACATCTTTTGTTTTTAACATTTTAAAAAGGTCTTTTGCAGTAGATTTGCCCAATGCAATACATCATTTGATGCCTGGACTGCTGCTTCCATGGGCATTGATTGTAGATCCAAGTAAAATGAAATCCTTGAAAACTTCAATCTTTTCACTTTTTATCATGATGTTGCTTATTGGTCTAGTTGTAAGGATTTTTGTTTTCTTTATGTTGAAGTGTAAGAGGCAAGAATTATTATTCTAAGAGGTAGATATTATTACTACCCCATGGTACAGATGGAGGCACTGAAGCACAATGAGTTATGTCTTGTTTGTCCAAGTTTTCCCAGTAGGTAAGTGGCAGAAGCCAAACTGGAAACTGCCCTGTCTGGCTCCAGAATCCATGCTGGTAACCACTGCACTGTACCACCCACATACTCTCCAGAACATCCGGGCAACATGATGTTGCTTATTGGTCTAGTTGTGAGGATTTTTGTTTTCTTTATGTAGAGTTGTAATCCATACTGAAGGCTGTAGTCTTTGATCTTCATCAGTATATGCTTAAAGTCCTCTTTACTTTCAGCAAGTAAGGTTGTGTCTTCTGCATACCACAGGTTGTTAATGAGTTTTCCTCCAATCTTGATGCCATGTTCTTCTTCATATATTCCACATGCAACTTTCTGCATGTCATTCTTTCATTCAATGCATATTTTTGAACACCTCCAATTGACCGGTTATTTTATCCATTGGAGATAAATCAATGAGAAAAAAAGACACAAGTCCTCCCTCAGGACTCTTTCATCCCTTGGAGGCTAGGTAGCCCCTTCCTTATTCTGATTCTTCAATTCTCAGCTTAAATTCCACTTCCTAGGACAAAGCTCTCCTGATGATCCTATTTAAGTAATTTCCACCCCCCACCCCAACTGCTCATTGCCTCACTTTACTTATTTCTTAATCTGCACTTGGAGTTTAATGATCTACAGTAATCATCTTGAAATTCATAACAAATTTATCTTTGGAGTTTTGTTTTATAAGTGAAGTCTGATAAGACACATTATATTCAAGCTCTTCAAAGCTAAACATAAAGAGGGAATCTTGAAAGCAGTAAGAGAGAAGCAAATTGTAACATATAAAGAATTCTCAATAAGATTAAGTGCTGATTTCTTCTTAGAAACCTTGGAGGCCAAAGACAGTAGAATGACATATTTAAAATGGTGAAAGAAAAGGACTGCCAACCAAGAAACCTATATCTGGGAAAACCATCCCTCAAGAATGGGAGCAAAATTAAGACATCCCAGGTAAATAGAAGTGAGAGAGTCTGTAACCACTAGATCTACCCTACAAGAAATGCTAAAGGGAGTCATTCAGATGGGAAAGAAAGGACACTAGACAGTAACTCAAAGTCATACCTAGAAAAAAAAAAGATTTCCAGTAAAGTTAACTTTATTGCAAGTTTACGGACCAAGTCATCAAGAAGGTATAACATTATCAATATATATGCACTTAACATCAGAGCCCCAAAGTATATAAAGCCAACAGTGACAGACTTCAAGGGAGAAATAGACAGTCCTAATGATAATAGTTGAAGACTCTAATACACCACTTTCAATAATGGACAGAACATCTAGAAAGAATGTCAATAAAGAAATAGAGGATTTGAACAACACTAAACCAGCTAAACTTAACAGACATATATAGAATACTCCACCCAAAAATCTACATTCTTCTCCAGCGCACATGGATCATTCTCCAGGATATATCACATATTAGGTCTCAATAAATTTGAAAAGATTGTAATTATACAACACTCTGACCACAATGGAGTGAAATTATAAATTAATAACAGAAAGAAAACTGTAAAATACATAAATATGTGGAAATTAAACAACAACACATTATTAAACAACCAATGGGTCAAGGAAGAAATCAAGAGAGAATTCAGAAAATACCTAAAGTCTAATGAAAATGAAAGCAAAACATAGCAAAACTTATGCAAAGGCAGGAAATTTATAGCAGTAAATGCCTACATGAGAAAAAAGAAGGGTCTCAAATCAACAGCCTAACTTTACAGATTGGGGAACTAGGGGGAAAAAAAAAAAGAGTAAACAAAGCTCAAAGCTACCAGAAGTAAGCAGATAACAAAAATTGGAGCAGAGATCAATGAAATAGAGACTAGAAAAACAATAATCAATAAAACAAGTTCATTTTTTGAAAAAAATCAATAAAATTGACAAATCTTTAGTTAGACTGATAAAGAAAAAGAGAAGATGAAAATATCTAAAATGAAACGAAAGTGGGAACATTACAACTGACCGTATAGAAATAAAAAAAGATCATAGAGAATACTAGGAACAATTGTACACCAACAAATTAGATAACCTAGATGAAATGGACAAATTCCTAGAAACACATAAACTTCCTACATTGACTCAAGAGGAAATAGAGATCTCATCAAACCCATACCAAGGAAAGAGATTGAATCGGTAATCAATAACTTTTCCCAAAAGAAAAGTCCTGCATCATATCACTAGGGAATCCTACCAAACATTTGTGGAAGTAGTGACCCCAATCCTTCTTAAACTTTTCCAAAAAAATCAAAGAGGAGGGAGCATTTCTTCATTCATTCTATGAGGGTAGCATTACTCTGATACCAAAGCCAAAAATAACACAAGACCAATATTCCTTATGAATATAGATGCAAAAAATCCTCAACAAAATACTTGAAATTGAATCCAAAAGCTTATTAAAAAGATTACACACCGTGACCACGTGGGATTTATCCCAGCAATGTAAGGGTGGTTCAATGTTAATAGAACAAAGGAAAAGAACCGCACGGTGATCTCAATCCAGGCAGAGAAGGCATCTGACAAAATCCAATACCCTTTCAGGATAACAACACTTAACAAGCTAGGAATAGAAGGGAAATTCCTCAGACTAATAAAGGGTGTTTATGAAAAACCTACAGCTAACATCCTACTTGATGGAGAAAGACTGAGAGTTTCCTCTTAAGATCAGGAACAAGACAAGGATGCCCACTCTCACCACAGCTATTCAATATTGTACTGGAAGTCCTAACCAGAGCAATTAGGCAGAAAAAAAAAAAAAGAAGAAGAAAGAAAGAAAATATATCCAAATTGAGAAGGAAGAAGTAAAACTATCCACCTTTCACAGACGTTATGATACTATGTATAGAAATGACCAAAGAAACTATCAGAAAGTTACTAGAGCTAATAAATGAATTTAGCAAAGTGATAGGGTACAAGGTCAACCCATACAAATCAGTCGGGTTTCTATGCATTAGCAATGAGCATTCTGAAAAGGAAATTAAGGAAACAATTCCATTTAAAATAGTATCAAAAAGAATAAAATAAACCGTAAACCATTGCTGTCGAGTCAGTTCTGACTCCTAGTGACCCTTTACCGTAAACCATTGCTGTCGAGTCAGTTCTGACTCCTAGTGACCCTTTACCGTAAACCATTGCTGTCGAGTCAATTCTGACTCCTAGTGACCCTTTAGGACAGAGTAGAACTGCTCCATGGGATTTCCAAGGCTGTAAATTCTTATGGAAACAGACTGCCACATCATTCTCCTGCAAAAGAATAAAATACCTGGGAGTAAATTTAACCAAGGAAGTGAAAGACTTGAACATGAAAACTATGAAACATTACTGAAATAAATGTTAGAAGACTTAAATAAATGGAGGGATATTCCTTGTTCATGAATTGGAAGACAATATTGTAAAGATGTCGATACTAACCAAAACAATCTCTAGATTCAGCACGAAACTAAAAACCAAATCAGTTGCCATCAAGTTGATTCTAACTCATGGCGACCCCATGTATGTCAGAGTAGAACTGCTCCATACTGTTTTCAAGGCTATGATCTTTTGGAAGCAGAGCACCAAGCCTTTCTTTCAAGGTGCCTCTGGGTGGGTTCAAACCACCAATCTTTTGGCTAGTAACTGAGTGTTTATCCATTTGTACCACCCAGGGACTCTGAAAGCACACTGTAGGTACTTACTGAGGAGTCCTTGGATGGTGTAGCCAGCTAATGAACCTGGCTGTTAACTGAAAAGTTGGAAGTTTGAGTCCACCCAGGGGTGCCTTGGAAGAAAGGCCTGGTGATCTAATTCCAAAAATCAGCCATTGAAAATCCTATGGAGCAGTTCTACTCTGACACACATGGGGTCGCCATGAGCCAGTGATGACTCAATGGCAGCTGGTTTTAGGTACTTAATGAAGCTGAATTCCTTTCCCGAGGTGGGGCAGGGGCCTGGGGCACAAGAAAGGACCGGCAAGGAGAATTGGAATGGGCAGCCGAGGGCTCCCTGGGACCCCTCTCCTCATTAGCTCCCCCGCAAGTTCCCAGTCCCCAGGGCCTATCAGGACCCACATGTAGTGATGCTTCCTGATGAATATCAATTTCTCGGTCCACCACCACTCTTGCTCAAGACTGTTTCCTGGACCCTTATCTGTTCCAAAATTCACTGGTCAGTTTCCTGTCCTATGCCCCCTAACCTCAATCTGGGCTCTAGGTGGCAACTGCCCAGGACAGACAGAGATAGACCGCACTTTTTTGGTCTGACTCTCACCCTTGGACTCTGGAGAAGGTGACACATGGCTGGAATTTGTCAGGAGGGTCCTCAAGAAGCTCAGAGGGTGGGACTGTCAGGAGTGAGGGGAGTTGAGACATAGCGGGGGTATACGAATTAAAAAAAAAAAGTTGCCTCCAACTCGATTCCAACTCATGGTGACCCCACGTGCTTCAGAGTAGAACTGTGCTCCACAGGATTTTCAAGGCTGTAACCTTTTGGAAGCAGATGGCCAGGCCTTTCTTCTGAGGCATCTCCGGGTAGGTTGGAACCACCAACCTTTCTGTTAGTAGTTGAGCTCTTAACCAATTGCACCATCCATGGATATACAAATAAGAGGTAGGCAAAGAGACTAAACCTTCTGGGAGACATCCTTTAGTTGAAGAAGTTTCTCATGCCACTGGATGTCAGCTTCATCAGGGCAAGGAGCTTTGACTATTTCCATCATTGCTGTATGCCCATGCTTAGGAGAGTGTCTGGCATACAGTAAGGGCTCAGTGCATATTTTTAGACTAAATTAATGAATCCATCTTCTGGGTGACAAGGGAGAGATTCTCCTCCTCAATCAATCATTCATCCATTATTTGCTGAGTGCCTACTATGTGCTTGGGGCTGGTGAACAAGCCAGACACTGGCCTTACCTTTATGGAGCTCAGTCTAGTGGGGGAGGTGGATGTGAATCAAATAATCCAACATGGGTAAAACTGGCACCTGTGACAACCTTGTGGTGGGAGAGAAGCTTCTATAAGAGGGTCTTCTGTAGCCGGGGTGGTCGGGGAAGGCTTAGTACTTAGAGGAAGTGAGATTTGCACTGAGATCTCAAGGACCAGTTTAAAAAAAAAAAAAGCAGAGGAAAGGAAGGATGTTCCAAGCTAAAGGAACAGTACGTGCAATGGTCCTGTAGTGGAAGAACATGGTGACCTTCAGTGATGGAGACAAGGGCATGGAGGCTGAAGTGCAATAAGCAAAGGAAAGTGAGGTGCAAGAGGTCTCTGGAGACATTGGCAGACTCCCATCACTCAGGCCTTGCAAGCTGTATTGAGGGGACTTGTATTTATCCCAAGCACAATGAGGAGCAACAGAAGGGTTTTCAGATTTGAACTTTTGAAAGATCATTCTGGCTGTGGCATGGTGAATGACTTGTAGGAAGCAAGTATAAAAGCTGGGATGCTGGGCGCTTGGAAGAGGGGACTCTGGAGGCAGGGAGAAGTGGACAGCTGCAAGAGACTTTATGGAGGCAAAACTGAAAGGGCTTTGTGATGAACTGGAGGTGGGGGCAGAAGGAGAGCGGGGTATTCAAGGATTCTGTTACTTCTATCTAAGATGACCAAACCAAGAGGCTCAGAGAGGAGAAAAGCTCCTTGGCCAAGATCACACTGTCAGCGTCTGAACTAGAATTTCAACCCAGGTCTGTTTGATGTCTAAGCTCATGCTCTTTCTCCAACATCAGACGTCTCTTCTTTGTCTACGTTCACTCTCTTGGTTTGTCACTTCTGTTTAATATTGGTGTTCAATATTATTATCTGTTAGAATAAATTCCTCCCAGGGATTTGCTGGGTCAAAGGGACTGTTCGATGTTACTATACACTGCTACAGGAGCCCCTGGGTGGTGAAAATGGTTAAGCACTTGCCTACTAATCTAAATGAAAGGTTGGAGGTTCGAGTCTACCTAGAGGTACCTCAGAAGGTAGACCTGGTGATCTGCTTCTGAAAAATCAGCCACTGAGAACCCTATGGAGCACAGTCCTGCTCTGACACACATGGGGCCGCCATGAGTTGGAGTGGTTCCACCAGCAACTGGCTAACTGGTGTACATTGCCGTCCAACAGGGCGAGGAGCCCTGGTGGCGCAATGGTTAAGCGTTTGGCTGCTAATTGAAAGGTTTGAAACCGCTCAGCTGCTCTGCAGGGGAAAGACCTGGCGATCTGCTGTGCTCCTCTAAAGATTACAGCCTAGAAACCCTATGAGGCAGTTCTACTCTGTCATATGGGGTCACCATGAGTCGAAAATTGACCTGATGGCACCTAACAGCAACAACTACCGGGCTGAATCCATTTCTCCTCCCTTGGGAGGGCTCTTTCCCCTGGCTTTGCCAATGCAGCCACAGCTGAGGTGTCCGTCTCTTTGATCTTTGCCTTCTCAGAGGAGAAAAGTGGTATCCCAGGGAGGTTTTTAATTTGCATTGATTTTAAAATGAATGAGGTTAAGCATTCTTGTGAGGAGATGGTGTGGTTTTTAGAGATGGCTGCCGGATTCTCCTTGGGGAGACTTTGGTCTTTCTTTGATTGGGGAGCGCATTGTGGTCTTTGGTTGGGGAGAGTGTGCAGCTTCTCAGCAGGATGCAGTGAGAGGATTTGATGTGTTGGTTTGTGCCAAGAGACTACTAACCTAGCCATCCGCTTCCGTAAATTTCACAGCCAAGAAAACCTTATGGAGAAGTTCTACTCTAATACACACGGGGTCGCCATGAGTCAAGTTGACTCTATGGAAACAGGTTTGGTTTTGATTTTTTTGGGAGGCAGCCTCTGTGAGGGAGGGTTGTGGAGACCGTTTTAAGCCTCAGATTTCTACTCTATAAAATAGTGTTTAAAAATCCTTATCTAATAAGACCGTATGAGAACCAAAGATTTATTTGTTCATTCATCAAATTAAAAAAAAAAATTAGTTGCCCTTGAGTTGATTACAACTCATGGCAACCCCACGTGGATCAAAGTAGAACTGTGCTCCATGGGGTTTTGAATGACTGATTTTTTTTCAGAAGTAGATTGCCAGACCTTTCTTCTGAGGTGCCTCTGGGTGGATTTGAACCACCAACCTTTCAGTGAGCAGCTGAGCACATGAACCGTTTGCATCACAGGTATTGATCCTGTACTGTGACCAGGTGGTGTCCATATCTATGTACATTCTGAGCTCACAAAATCAGCATCTCAACCCTATGAGAAAGGTACCACAATTATTCCCATTGCACAGATGAGGAAAGCAGAGACTTAGGGAGGTGAAGTCACTTACCAAAGTCACTCAGCGAGTAAGTGGTAGGACTTGAATGGGCTGATGGCACTAATCCATTCAATCATAGTACTGAGCACTTTCCAAATGAAAATCAGTGTTGTAGGCGCTGGAGAAAGTAAGGGAACAAGCGAAAAATGCTACGTTGGAGAGACTGACTTCCTAGTGGGCGGGCTGACATTCCAGGGGGAGGGGCTGACACTCAATGGGGTGGGGCTGGCATTCTAGGGGGAGGGGCTGTCTTCCGCGCACCTCTGGGTGGGTTCAACCACCAACCTTTCGGCTACTAAAATCCATTGTGGTTGTGTGGGTTCTGACTCATAGCAGCCCTGTAGGACAGAGTAGAATTGCCCCCAAAGGGTTTCCAAGGATGTAAATCTTAACAGAAGCAGACTGCCACATCTTTCTCCAGCAGTGGGACAAGTGGGTCGGCACTGCCGACTTTTGGGTTAGCAGCTGAATGCCTTAAACACTGCACCACCAAGGTTAAACCCGTTAAACCTGTTGCTGTCTAGTCCACTCCGACTCTGCGACCCCTTGCTGTCCAGTCGATTCCCAAGTGACCCTATAAGACACAGTAGAACCATCCCATAGGGTTTCCAAGGTGCGGCTGGTGGATTCAAACTGCCAACCTTTTGGTTAGCAGGCGAGTTCTTAACCACTGAGCCACCAGGGCTCCGCAGGACTACTAGTCCGGCCCTTAACGTTTTGTGCCACCCAGGGACTCCATTCTAGGTGGAGGGGCTGACGTTCTAGAAGGGGCTGACCTTCAATGGGGAGTGCTGACATCTCACAGGGAGGGGTTAATCTGGAGGGGGCTAACATTCTAGGGGAAGGGGATGACAGTCTACAAAAACCCGTTGCTGTCGAGTCGATTCCGATAGAGTAGAACTGCCCCATTCGGCTTCCAGGTAGCGGCTGGTGGATTTGAACTGCTGATCTTCTAGTTAGCAGCCAAGCTCGTAACCACTGGGCTAGCCGTCAAGTGCTTAACCATTGCACTATCAGGGCTTTCACTCATTGGGGAGGGGCTGACATTCCAGGGGAGCAGTTGACACTCTTGGGGACAGGCTGGCATCCTAGGGGGAGGGGGCTGACAGTGGGAGAGGGATTGACATTTTCCAGCCTTCAGAGCCCAGAACTTCCGCGTCAGCACCTTACTCTGTCCCTCCCAGTAGTTGCTGAGTACAGCGTAGGCACACATCTCTGCCGGCCCGTGGGGGTTCAAGCGCGCCTGAAGCGAACAGAGCCTCCGCCCCGGTGGAGCGCGCCCGCAGCCTAGCAGAAGACAGTCCTTAATGGAATAATCGCGCAGGAGGTCTGCCTCCCAGGCAGGCGGGAAGCAATTACCCGCTCTAATCACTACCTCTGTCTCCTTCAGGCGTTGAGGGAGGGGAGGCGGCGCCCCAGCCTGGCCTGGTTTGAGGTGTTCCCAGCCGTGGGAGACAGACTGTCATCGGAATGTCGGAAAATAGCTGTCATAATACTCTTCACCCCCTGACACCTTCCCAGCCCGGCGGCTTCCCCTCCCTCCGTGCCTGAGCCGGTTCCTGCGCGGTAAAGGCGTAGCTTCTATTCCTGCTGACTGAGCACCTGAGTGCTTTCTAAGCATCACACTGGCTCCGCCGGTCAGGGACTTGCCCCAGTTCACGCACAGATGGATGTCACGGGCGGAATTCGAACCCAGGACCACGTTCTTTCCCCACCACCGCCAGATATTTTGTGGGTCTCCTTGTTCCCATTCTTATTTACATAGAATGAAATGACAAAGGGGGCATGTGGCAAACTTACACTCCACGTCCACCTCAGAGGGTAGGACTTCTGTCTGTTTGTCTCCTGCCCTGTCCCTGCGCCTGAGGCAGCGCCCCTCACACAATAAACCAAACCGGTGTTGGTGGAGTGGATTCTGACTCACGGTGACCTGCGTGTTACAGAGTAGAGCTGCTCTCCACAAGGTTTTCTTGGCTGTAATCTTTTACCAAAGCAGAAAGCCAGGCCTTTCTTTCTCAGTGCTGCTGGGTGGGTTCAAACTGTCAACCTTTAGATGTATTAGATGTGGTCCCACACACACATCCTCATGCTGCCTGAGACCTGGGTTTTGTTAAAGAAAATGCCTCCCCTGTCCCCGGTTTAACTTAACTCTTAACCTAAAAACTGATAAAGACAGTTCTGCTGATTAAGTGAATGACAATCAATCATTTTACAAAGCCCTTTGGGAAATCCCCTAACAGTTTGTACTGTACATAAGCTGATCACAATTGTAATGTGCTGGGCTCATCTCTTCGGAGGGGTGCTCCTGGTTCTTGGATAGTTTTTTTCTCCACCCAATAAAACCTTTTCGCTCTGATTGACTTATTGATCAGATTGTTTCTTTTGACAGTTTTTGGAGCGTGAACTATTCACTCATTTGAAAATGGGGGCCGTGGGCTGGGTGGGCCCCCAGTGGAGGCAGACAGCAACTCTGACCTCAAAGAGGCTTTGGGCTGATGGTGATGATGGACAGAGACGTTGAGAAAGCAGGGTGGTCAGGGCTGTGACCAGGGGCTGTGGGGCCCACAGGATGGAGCCAGGACACTGCTCAAGTGGGGAGGATGAGGGAGGTGGGGGCTGGAGAGGTCACTACTGGACTTGGACCGGCCTCAAAGGCCAGGGGGAGGGCAGGAGGGGCTGGGACTCTGACCTGGGGTGCTGGAGAGGCATTGAAGGGCTGTGAGCAGGGAGGGACCGGCCAGCTCTTGATATAGAAAGTCCCATCTGGGGTCATATGGGGGCAGAGTCCAGGAAGAGGCTGGGACTAGAGTCCAGGGTGCAAGGTCGTGGACTGAGCCAGGACCAGGCTGTGGAGACAGAGGGGGTGGGTGGGGCTTGAGGCGTGGAGAAGGGGCTGCTTCAAACCAAATCCATTGCCGTGAAGTCAATTCCAACTCTTAGCAACCCTATAGGACAGAGTAGAATTGCCCCATATGATTTTCAAGGCTGTAAATCTTTATGGAAGCAGACTGCCACATCTTTCTCCCACAGGGATGCCGATCGTTTCAAAACCACGGAACTTTTGGTTAGCCAGAGCCACCAGGGTTCCTGAGAGGCTGCTGTTGTTGTTAGGGGCCGTCAAGTCGATTCCACACTCATAGCGACCCTGTGAACGACAGAACAAAACACTGGCCCATCCTGCGCCATCCTCACAATCCTTGCTATGTTTAAACCCATTGTTGCAGCCTCTGTGTCAAACCATCTCATTGGGGGTCTGCCTGTTTTTCACTCTCTACTTTACCAAGCATGATGTTCTTCTCCAGGAACTGGTCCTTCCTGATAACATGTCCAAAGTATGTGTGGAAGTCTCGCCATCTTTGTTTCCAAGGAGCACTCTGGCTGTATTTCTTCCAAGACAAATTTGTTCATTCTTCTGGCAGTCCATGGTATACTCAATACTCTTCGCCAACACCATAATTCAAAGGCATCAATTCTTCTTCAGTCTTCTTTATTCATTGTCTAGCTTTCACATGCATATGAGGCCGTTGAAAATATCGTGGCTTGGGTTAGGCACACCTTAGTCTTCAAAGTGACATCTTGGCTTTTCAACACTTGAATGAAGTCTTTTGCAGAACGTTTTCCCAATGCAATATGTCATTTGATTTCTTGACTGCTGCTTCCATGGGCACTGACTGTGGATCCAAGTAAAATGAAATCCTTGACAACTTCAATATTTTCTTTGTTTATCATGATGTTGCTTATTGGTCCAGTTGTGAGGATTTTTGTTTTCTTTATGTTGAAGCATATTCCATACTGAAGGCTGTAGTCTTTGATCTTCATCAGTAAGTGCTTCCAGTCCTTTTCACTTTCAGCAAGCAAGGTTGTGTCATCTGCATATTGCAGATTGTTAATGAGTCTTCCTCCAATCCTGATGCCCTGTTTCTTCTTCATATAGTCCAGCTTCTTGGGTTATTTGCTCAGCATACAGATTGAATAAGTATGGTGAAAGGATACAACCTTGATGCACACCTTTCCTGATTTTATCCCCTTATTCTGTTCCAATAACTGCCTCTTGGTGTATGTAGAGGTTCGTCATGAGCACAATTGAGTGTTCTGTAATTCCCATTCTTTGCAATATCGTCCATAATTTGTTATGATCCACACAGTTGAATGCCTTTGCATAATTAATAAAACACAGGTAAACATCTTTCTGGTATTCTCTGCTTTCAGCCAAGATTCGTCTGACATCAGTAATGATATCCCTCATTCCAGTCCTCTTCGGAATCTGGCTTGAATTTCTGGCAGTTCCCTGTCGATGTACTACTGCAACCGGTTTTGAATTATCTTCGGCAAAATTTAACTTGTGTGTGATATTGATGATATTGTTCGATAATTTCTGCATTCTGTTGGATCACCTTTCTTTGGAATGGGCACAAATATGGATCTCTTCCAGTCAGTTGGCCATGAAGCTGTTTTCTAAATTTCTTGGCATAGAGGAGTGAGCACCTCCAGAGCTGCATCCATTTGTTAAAGCATCTCATTGTTATTCTGTCAATTCCTGGAGCTTTGTTTTTCGCCAATGCCTTCAGTGCAGCTTGGACTTCATTCAATACTGTCGGTTCTTGATCATATGCTACCTCCTGAAATGGCTGAACGTTGACCAATTTTTTATAAGGTGATTCTGTGTATTCCTTCCATCTTCTTTTGACGCTTCCTGTGTCATTCAGTATTTGGCCCATAGAATGCTTCAATATTGCAACTTGAGGCTTGAATTTTTTCTTCAGTTCTTTCAGCTTAAGAAATGCCTACCATTTTCTTCCCTTTTGGTTTTCTATCTATAGGTCTTTGCACATGTCATTATAATACTTTACTTTGTCTTCTCGAGCAGCCCTTTGAAAACTGTTCAGTTCTTTTACTTCATCATTTCTTCCATTTGCTTTAGCTACTGTACCTTCAAGAACAAGTTTCAGAGTCTCTTCTGACATACTTTTTGTGGGCTTGAATCCAGGACCCACCTCTCCCTCACCCCCTTTCACCTAGTCTTGGGCACTTGGAAGACCACAGGACAAGGCCTGGCCAAATGTGGCACCCACTTCCCCTCCCAGGTTCCCACTCCTTTCTCTTTCCCCAACACCAGCCTCACCCCTTCCCACTGCAGCTGGCCACTCTCTCCATCCTTTCCTTGGGCTGGCCTGTTTCCCAGCTGGCCAACTTCCTGCTGCCTGTCCCCCACTCCCATCCCCCTCTCATTCCAAAGGCAAACCCAGCAACTGAGTGACTGTGTGACCGGGAGCAAATTTGTTCCCTTCCCACACCCTCCATTTGCTGGTTTATAAAATGGGCGTATGAATTTCCTAAAAGTCCCTGGGTGGCACAAACAGTTTGTGCTGGACTACTAACCTAAAGGTTGGTGGTTTGAACCCACCCAGGGGTGTCAAGGAAGAAGGGCTTGGCTATCTGCTTCCATAAAGCTTACAGCCAAGAAAACCTTATGGAGCATTCCATTCTTAGGTACGTACCCAGAAGATTTGAAAGCAGAGACTCAAACAGAGACTTGTACAGCAATGTTCATTGCAGCACTATTTACAATAGGCAAAAGGTGGAAACAACCTAAATGCCCAACAACAGACAAATGGATAAACAAAAGGTGTTACATACATACAATGGAATACTACTCAGTTAGTAGGAGAAGTGAAGTCTTGATACACGCTACAATATGGATGGAGCTGGAAGACACTATGTTGAGTGAAATACGTCAATTACAAAAGGACAAAGATCGTATGACCTCACATACATAAAAAGACAAGAAAAGGCAAATGTGTAGAGAACGGAGTTTATCAGTGGTTACCAGGGATGGGGGGTGGCGGAAGTGGGGTTAACGGTGATGGAAAAATCACACTGATTAAGGGTAGGGTTGCACAGCGGATTATTATAATTGCTATCAATAAATTGTACACCTATAAAAAATTGAATTGGCAAAAGTTGTTTGATAGATACATTTACAACAACTTAAAAAAAAAAAAAAAGAGCAACTGCTGAGGCTGCTTGTATGCAACCAAACACCTCATGGGATCTAGTTTCTTGTTTTGGAGGTTTAGGGTCATGATTTCATGGGACTTTCCAGTTAATTGGCCTAATAACATGTTTAGTGCTTCTGTTCTACCTCCTAATTTGATGTGTAGTGCCTGGGGTCTCAAAAGCTTGCAAGCAGCCATCCAAGGCACAGCAATTGGTCTCTATTTGCCTGCAACAACAGAGGAAGAAGGAAGGTCAGGCATAGGAGGAGGAAATTGAATGTGTGGCTAATTGCCTCAGTGAACAACTGTCTCCTTCACCATGAGACCAGAAGAATTGGGTGGTGCCTAACTACCATTACTGAACATTTTGATCAAAGATTCCATAGAAGAATCCTGATCAAAAGGGGGGAAATGCAGAGCAGAATTTCAAATTCTCATGGAATCCAGACTTTCTGGGGCCAGGAAGATTGGATGAACCCCCGAAACTATTCCCGGAGATAATATTTAAACCTCAAACCACAAATATCCCCTAAAGTCTTCTTAAAACCAAACAATAGCTTAACTAGTAAAAAATATCTGCCTTGAGCATTATGCTCTTTTAAGAACTATCTATATGGGATCAAACTGACAACAGTAACTCAAAAGATTACATGGAAAACTTAGGGGGCAGAGACTTTATGTTAATGGGGAGGAACAATTCAGAAAAGGAGGGTGAGAATGGTTACACAACTTGAAAAATATAATTAATGTCACTAAATGGTAGAAATTGTCAAATTGGTCTATGTTTTTCTGTGTATGTTCTCAACAACAACAAAATAAATAAAATTACATTAAAAAAACTTATAGAGCAGTTCAACTCTGCACACATGGGGTTGCTATTAGTCAGAATCTACTCAACAACGACTAACAACAACAATATAATAACAGCTGTACGAGGGAGGAAAGAAATCCCCATCTGTTATGGATTGAATTGTGTCCCCCAAAAATATACGTCAACTTGGCTAGGCCATGATTCCCGGTACTGTGTGATCTGTCCACCATTTTGTTATCTGATGTGATTTTCCTAGGATGTTAATGAGGCGGGATTAGAGGCAGTTATGTTAATGAGGCAGGACTCAATCGACAAGGTTACATTATGTTTTAAGCCAATCTCTTTTGAGATATAAAAGAGAGAATTGAGCAGAGATAGAGGGAGACCTCAGACCACCAAGAAACAAGAGCCAGGAGAATAGCGCGTCCTTTGGACCCACGGTCCCTGCGCTGAGAACCTCCTCCACCAGGGAAAATTGTTGACAAGGACCTTCCCCCAGAGCCAACAGAGAGAGAACGCCTTCCCCTGGAGCTAGCACCCTAAATTCGGACTTCTAGCCTCCTAGAATGTGGGAGAATAAACTTCTCTTTGTTAAAGCCACTCACTTGTGGTATTTCTGTTATAACAGCACTGGATGACTAAAATACCGTCTATCAGACGGTGAAGTAATTTCACTCATAATTTCTTTTAATCCTTTACTCTCAAGACCTCTACATTTCAAAATTAAAACTTCTTTAAGAATATGTAATATTTGGTACTGTTATAAAATATTTTATAGCATAGATAGTGTTTTTAAAATGTGATGTATGAGTAGAAATGTGTTGAAGTGGGCGATGAGACCAGAGGCTTCATTGTACTATGGTCTCTACTTTTATATATGTGTGAAATTTTCCATAATAAGGTTTTCTTAATATGTATTTTAAAAAAAAAAACAACACCTTTTAGAGCAATTCTACTCTGTAACACATGGGGTCACCATGAGTCAGAATCTACTCTACAACAATGGGTTTATTCTTTTCCTATGGCTGTTATAGGAGTCCTGGTGGCGCAGTGGTTAAGTCCTCAGCTGCTAACCTAAAGGTTGGCAGTTCGAAACCACCGTCTCCGCAGTAGAAAAGACCTGGCCATCTGCTCCCAAAAAGGTTACAGCCAAGAAAACCCTGTTGGTCAGTTCTACTCTGGCCCACACGGTCACTGTGAGTCAGAATTGACTCAATGGCACTTAACAACACAACAACATGGCTGTTGTCACAAATGACCACAAACTTCGTGGCTTAAAACAACGCACATTTCTTCTCTTACAGTTCTGGAGGGCCTTCCTGGGCTCTAGAGGAGAATTCATTTCCTTGCCTTTTCCAGCTTTTAGAGACGACCCGAATTCCTTGGCTTGTGGACCCTTTCTCCATCTTCAAAGTCAACAATGTATACCTTCAAATCTTTCTCCTGACTCTAACTCTCTGCCTTCCTCTTCCACTTTTAAGGACCCTTGTGATTACATTGGGCCCACCCAGATAATCCAGGATCATCTCTCTGTTTTGAGATCATCTGACTGTTGTGAGGTTCTGTGGATTCAACTCTGATTCATAGCAGCCTCATGTGACGGAGTAGAACTGCCCTATAGGATTTCCGAGGAGTGGCTGGTGGATTCAAACTGCCAACCTCTTGGTTTGCAGCAGAGCTCTTAACCACTGTACCACCAGGGCTCCGATCATCTGACTAACAGCCTTAATTCCCTTTTGCCACATGAGGTAACATGTTCACAGGTTCTAGGGATTGGGATGCGGATGTCTTGCACTCATTCATCCATTTATTCAGCAATATTTCTTGAGTGCCTACTAGGTACCAGGCACTGTTTCAGGCTTAGAAGACACAGCCATGAAGAAAACAGATGAAAATCCCTGCTTTTATGGACCCTCAGTGAGGTGGATTGATACAGTGGGGCTGCGACAATGGGTTCAAACATACCTACTATGGTGAGGATGGTGCAGGACCAGGCAGTGTTTCGTTCTATTATATATAAAGTTGCCATGAGTTGGAGCCAGCTCGACGACACCTAACCACAGCAAGCAACAACATGGAGTCTCTATGTTAAAGCATTAGGGGGCGGGGGAAGACAGACAATACAATATGCAAGTTATAAGCAATACATGATCCTAAGTGCTATGGAGAGAACAAAAGGAGGGATAAGGGGAGAGCGAGTGATGAGGTGGCTGCTGTTTTCAACAGGGTACTCCTGGCCTCTAGGAGGAGGTGATCTCTGAGAAGAGACCTGAATGACATGAGGCTGCCAGACGGAGGGCTGTCAGAGACCCTGCCTGGTGAGGTGATGTTACCGCAAATCGAGGATTTGAGCCGCCTGCTGCAAAAGCCAATACTGAGACAGGGGTGAGGTGAGCAGCAAGAGGGTTTTTCTTGTATATGGATATACAGGAGAGAGAGGGGGATGAGCTCCTCCAAAAGACCTGTCTCCCTGACTGCAGACTGGCTGAAAGTTTTTATATGGACAGGATTACAGTTTCTCTTCTGGTGGTCACGTTTCTCACATCTCAGATGATCTAACTTCTTACTGGCAACCCTTGAAGGCTATCTGGCACCGTTAGTCACGATTGTCACATCGCAGGTGAGTTAATCCTAGTCCTTGAGGGTTATCAATTTGTTCTGCCACCCTCCAAGGAGAAACTTCAGTCAATCTTACTAGAATAGGGGGAGGGAGAAAGGATAATGAAAAAAAAATATCATGAGGAAAAGTGGGGGCTAGTAAGGGTGGGAAGCAATGGTGGTAATTGAGCTTATGCAGCCTGTTCCAGTGAGGGATGATCAGAGAAGGGCTTCAGGGGAAGTGGCATCCAGCTGGGTTTTGAAGGATGAGTAGGAGTGTGCTTGGCATACTAAGGAAGAGGGGAGGGCTGTGGGAGGCTGTTGTTGTTAGGTGTGGTCAAGTTAACAGCCTGGGAAAACCTGATGGGGCAGGTCTACTCTGTCACATGGGGTTGCTATGACGGTAGCCCATTGGAAGAATCTAGTGTGGCAATGTCTGTGATGTGTGCTATCGTTCACCACCAAATTGGTGATGGTCCCTTGTTCTCTAGGTGAGAAAACAGAGGCTTGGAGAGATGTGTGAGGGATCAGGTCACACAAGGAAGCCGAAGTAGGGTGAGGGTGAGAAGGTGGGTCTGTAGACTCCTGGTATAGTGCTCTTTTGGGGTTTCTGGGGAAGCTGGCATCCAGTTGGGGTTTAGCTCTCTCACTCTTTTTATTGTGGTGACAACCTACACATCAAAACATTTGCCAGCACAACAACTTCCACATTTACAATTCAGTGACATTGATTGCATTTTTCATGTTGTGCCACCATTATTGCAAACATTTTCCAAAATATTCCACTACCTTTAAAGTAAACTCAAGGTCCCCCAAACAAAAATCCCCCCTTTTCCTTTCCCTTCCACCCCTGGTTACCATTAACAATCTGTGGTTTCTATATGTTTGCTTATTTCATGTAAGCGATATCGTACAGTATTTGTCCTTTTGTGATGACTGATTTTGCTCAGCAGGATGTGTTTAAGGTTTATCTATGTTGTGGCATACATGAAGACCTCATTTCTCTTTATGACTGGGTAATATTCTATTGTATGTACATCCCACATTTTGTTTATCCATTCATCTGTTGATGGACCCAATTGGGTTTTGAAGAATGAGTAGGAGTTTGCCGGCTGAAGTGGTGGGTTTGTTAAAGCAAGGTGCTTGAAGAGGAAACAGCAAGGGCAAATGCTGTGCGTGTGCGAGAGTGTGTGAAACCGGGCGGTTTGTTCTAGGAACTGCAGGGCAGAAGGAAGGGAAGTGGTGAGGTGGGTGGGGCCACAACAGTTGAGGCCACACATACCAGGCTGAAGGACTTGAACCTTATCCTGGGGTAATGATGGGGAGACAGGGTGCAGGCGAACATGTGAGTCCTTCAGTTCCCAGATGGGGAAACTGAGGCTCATACTCAGACCCTGCTTGGTGGCCTCTCTGATGTCCAGCCAGGAAATCTCACTTCCTCTTCCATCCACTCCTAAACTGCCCACACTTCCCCAGCCAGAGTCCTCAAGGGGATATCAGGTCACCAGCTCCCGCTCAGATGCCCCAGAAGACACCTGTCTCCCATCTGCTGGTGATCTCAGGACACGAAGGAACGAAATGTGTAAACTGAGGCCCGTGGACAGAGCAGGACCTGTGTGCCCATGCTTAAGTTGCCATCCAGGCCTCTGAGGTGGGACAGACGTGAGTTCGAGTCCAGGCTTAGTCTCTGCTTTGCTGTGGGATTTTGAGCAAGCGACTACCCTGCTCTGAGCCTCAGTTTCCCCATCTGAAGGGTGGAGCCATTAATAGTAGCCCCAGCATAGAGCCTAGGAGCTTCATGAAGGATGCTGGTCTCTGAGAGAAGTGAGAAAGACAGCAGGGGGAAGGGTATGAGGCTGGAAAGGGGCTGGTTCAGGAGTGGGTAGGTTTGATGTGGTGGGAAGGGCAGGACTGGAGGCCAGGAGGCCGAGGAGGAAGCTGAGGCGAGGGTCCAGGCGAGAGAAGATGCAGGAGGCAGGTTCAGAGCCATGGGAGTCAGGGACTGGGGAAAGGACAGAGAGGCTGGGACAGGAGGACGGGGCTGGGGACGGATGCGCTGTGAGAGACGAGGGACGAGGACAGCACCCCGGGGTCTGGTGGCATGACTGGGTGGACGCTGGGTCTGTCCCTGAAATGAGGAACCTGGGAAAAGGAGATGGTTGGGGAGAAATCAGCTAAGACTCTACAAGCGATAGGGCCTGGGGACATTGGGGCAGGTGTCCAGAGCAGGTGGCTGCTGGAGGCTGGAGCTCAGGGTCAGATGGAGGAAGCGGTGTGTGAGGCTGGAACAGGGTCAGTTGGAGGAGGCAGTGTATGAGGCTGGAGCTCAGGGTCAGATGGAGGAGGTGGTGTGTGGTTGGTGGTTGAACCATCACATCAATGTGAGAGAGGCAAGTTTGTCCAAGTGTCAACATCTCCGGGTAGCCGAGCACAGAACATGGAGGAAAACGGGGTGCATGAAGCTGGAAAGGGGGTAGGGGTCAGATGCAGGGTCAGGAACACCAGGCTGAGGGGTTCATACTTTGTTCTTGGGCACTGGGTAGCCCTGGAACTGTGAGAGGGAGGAGAAGGTCCACTCTGGGTGTAGAAAACTTCTCTGGGGCTGACGGGGGTAGGGTGGGGGTGTGGGGAGGCTGTACTGATTTCTCGTGGCCGCACTAACAAAATGCGGTCTCTGGGTGGCACCAATGGTTTGTACTCAACTACTAGCCTGAAGGTTAGCAGTTCAAACCCACCCAGCAGTGCTTCGAAAGAAAGGCCTGATGATTGGCTGAGTGGCTTAAAATGGAAATTTATTGTCTCACAGTTCTGGAGGCTAGGAGTCCAAAATCAAGGTGTCAGCAGAACCATGCTCCCTCTGAAGACTCTAGGGGAAGATCCTCTCTTGCTTCTTCCAGCTTCTGGTGGGTCCTGGCAACCCTTGCTGTTCCCCAACTTGTGGCCGCACCACGCCAGTCTCTGCCTCCGTCTTCAGGTGGCCGTCTTCCCTCTGTCTGTCTCTCTCTGGGTCTTCTCTAAGGACACCACTTATACTGGATTAGGACCCACTCTACTCCAGTATGACCTCATGGGAACTAAATACATTCGCAATGGCTCTATTTTTTAACAAGGTCACGTTCACGGGTACCAGGGTTAGAACTTCAACAGATCGTATTGGGGGCACTATTCAATCCTTCACAGCAATCCTGAATAATGAGGAGGACCGTGCCAGGCTGCCGAGAGGAGGAAGCTGTGCCAGGCGGAAAGGCCAGCTTGTACAAAGGCCCAGAGCCATCGTAATGGGGAGCCATTTGGGCTGAGGGGCACTGTGAGAGACGAGGCTGCAGATACGGGCCGGGACCAGAGCATGTAGGGCCTTGGATCTCAGGCTGAGGGGCTGGGTTTTGTTTCAGGGGTACTGGGGAGCCATGGTAGGGATGTGACCAGGGGAGGGCGGGGTCAGCTCTGGGGATGTGTGGAGAATGGACTAGAGGGAGAGACTCGAGGCCGGGAGGCCAGGGAGGAGACTGAGATAAGGACCCAGGCAGAAGAGGATGAGGCCTGAGCCTCAGCTAGAGGCGTGGGGACCAAAAGGAGGGGACCAGACAGGAGGAGTCGGGATGGGACTACAGACTGCTGTTGGGGGTGGGGTGGGGGGAGGAAGGCACTGGGGGTCTGGCCTGGGGACTGGGGGTTCAGTGGGGCCATCCCTGAGACGGAGAACCCAGGGATATTTGGGGGGACATTCAGATCAGTGTAGAATGCTAACATGGGGAACTGTGCGTCCCAACAGGATTGGCTAGCCCATGGAGGACCCTTCAGCGGTGACCCAGCAGTCAGCACCCGCTGGAGCCCTCTGTCCACCCTGGGCTGCCCTCTTCCTCCTCTACTCCCTGGTCAACCTCACCATGTACCTCTTAGATGTGGCCAGCCACGGCCTGGTGATCCAGGTGGCTGGTCCTCGTCTGCCCCCTTCCCGGGTGACCGCCTGGTTCAGGGACCAGGCCGTGGCCGATGCCATCTTCACTGTTTTCCTGCCTCTGACCCTCACCTGGACCAGCTCTGCCTGGCCCCTGGGGGGTGCCTTCTGCCATCTGGACCCCCACCTGGCCATCCTGACCTTCTACGCCAGTGGCCACATGCTGACCCACGCTGCAGCCAATGCCTTCACCACACTGCTCCAGCCAAACTGGGTGATGACCCACCACCGGACTCGGAGAGCCATTTCCTGGGCCAGCGGAGTCTGGCTCCTTCTGCTGGTCCTGGGTGCGCTGTCCCTGCAGCTCTGGAGGGGCCGAGTGGATACACCTGCGTCTTGTAATAACAGGATACCTGTGAGGGAGCTGCCTGGCTGTGTCCCAGACTTGGCATTCTCTGGCCTGGCCCTGAATCAGCTGGTGTTTTGTTTTGGGGTGCTGCTTGGGGTGCTGAGTGCCATTTGTGGGCTCGTGCGGGCCTGGCTGCAGCTAGCCAGGCTGACTGGAAGGCCCCCGCCACTGGGGGCACTGTGGCCCCTGGGGGCCTTGCTGTTTCTCTGCTGGTTCCCCTTCCACCTGCTGCTTCTGCAGCAGCTGCTGGGAATGTGGGAGGCCAGGCTGGGCACAGGGGAGGTCTGGGTGCCACTCAGATCCCTGGGGTTCACCCTGGCAGGGGCCAGCAGCTGCCTCAACCTTCTGTTCTACGCGTTCCGGGGCCAGGCCTTCAGGCAGCAGATGTGCCAGGCCCTGGGGTCCTGCCATGGTTGGGGAGGGGGAGAGGGAGGCAGGTGGGAGCAGGGTTGGGGGTAGAGGCTGGACCCTTCTTTGAGTACCTGAAGGGCGATCCTGGAGGCTGGGGGCAGCGGGGGAGGGGTGGTGGTGGAGAGCTGTCTCCCATCTCCTCGACCTCCCGGGAAGGGGAGACGCTGAGATGGAGAGTCAGATAATAAAAGGAAGGGAGGGCAGAGAGAGGGGGACAGAGACCCGGAGAGAGGGGGAGACAGAGACCGGGGGTGGGGGGACAGAGACCCAGAGAGAGAGGGGGACAGAGACCCGGAGAGAGAGGGGGACAGAGACCCGGACAGAGAGGGGGACAGAGAGCCAGAGAGAGGGGGACAGAGACCTGGAGAGAGGGGGACAGAGACCCAGAGAGAGAGGGGGACAGAGTCCCAGAGAGAGAGGGGGACAGAGACCCAGAGAGGGACAGAACAGAGAGCCAGAGAGAGGGGGACAGAGATTCAGAGAGAGGAGGACAGAGACCCAGAGAGAGGCAGGGACAGAGACCTAGAGAGGGAGGGGGACAGAGAGCCAGAGAGAAAGCACAAAAGGCGGAAGAAGACACGCGCAGAGAGACAAACAGGCATTGATGCAGACGCGATGGAATTGAAGGCAGCAGATGAAGCCAAGGTGCGAGACGGCCGGCTGAGGGGAGGGACCCAGTGGGAGACGGGACAGAAAAAGAAATGGAGACAAAGACCCAGTGAGAGACAGAAACGCGGAACACGCCAGTGAGAGAAATATGAAGGACAAGGGGCTGAAGGAGGGGAGAATGAAGAGTGGGGAGAGTGACAGAGGTGGACAGATGGACAGGTGACAGACAGACACAGAGACCGAAACAGAGATCTAAAGAAAGACAGATACAGAGATTGGGACAGAGACACAGAGACAGAGAGAGAGCAAGAGAGATGGGCCTGTATGAAGACAGGTACACGGACGGGGGTAAGAATTTGGACAGGTGGGACTAGGGTGACCAAATGTCTCGATTCTCCCATGGCTAGGAATTCCCAAGGTACAGCGCTTTTGGTGGCAAAACCAGGAAAGTCTCAGGCACCCCACGAGACACACAATAATACAGGCCAGAGCTAGGCCAAGAGGGAAGGCCACTGAATGTTCTGGAGAGGGTCCCAGGCCCACCCAGTGGCTCCCCAGGGTATTAGTGCCCAATTACCCTCATCTCCTATTGCTGATGTTTGAAATACCACCTCCTAACCATCCCTCCAGCGCCCCCTACCTTGGAAGCCACCTTATTTGCCTTTTTTCGTTTTCTACACCCCAACAATGTTCCCAAATGTAAAGGTTAATGTTCTTTCTGAGTCTCTGATGTTACCCATGCAGCTACCAACGCTGGCCTCTGAAACGTGCCCCTGAGGGGGAAATCTCTCTCTTCAGTCCTCTGAGGACGCATTAGCGGGACCCCTCCTGACCCTGGCTGTACTTTCAAATATCCTGGGGGAGCTTTTAAAATGAAATTGATGCCCAGGTCCCATCCCCAGACGCTGTTTTCAGTGGTCCAGGGTGAGGCCTGGCTTTGGGCATTTTAAAAGCTCCCCAGGGATTCCCAGGCACTGCTGGCTGAGCTCCATCCATCTCCATGTGCCTGTGGTTGTGGAAATGCAACCCTGATGGCTCCCAGCGGACTGAGAAACCCAGAGCTGGGGCTGGACAAAAGGCAACTAGGGACTGCTTTGTCAGTATTTCTTCTTTCTGAAATATCTGGTGCGGGCAGTTAATGTGCTCAGCTGTTCAACAAAAGGTTGGCAGTTGGAATTCACACAGAGGCATCTTGGAGGAAGTCCTGGCAATCTACTTCAGAAAATCCAGCCACTGAAAACCCTGTGGAGCACAGCTCTACACCAACACACATGGGGTTGCAATGAGTCAGAATTGACCCAATGGCAACTGGTACTGGTACGTTGTTAGCTGCTGCCGAGCCTGCCCCTGACTTACAGCAACCCCATGTGTTACAGCGTAGAACTGAACTCCGTAAGGTTGTCTTGGCTATACTCATTATGGAAGATTGCCAGGCCTTTCTTCTGCGGCGCCCCTTGGTTGGTTTCCATTTACCAGCTTTTTGGTTGGTAGTCAAGTGCAAACCATTTGTGCCACCCAGCAACCTCGGCACTGGTATACTAAATATCACAAAATACTAAATATTAATATTTATTTATGAATTATTTTGAAATCTTTCTTTCAATGTTTATTTCTGGAGGCTCAGCAGGAGTCAGACCCTATCCTGCACACCCTCACCCAACCCCCAGCCATGAAGGGCAGGGGAGGGGCAGTTGTGAGAGGGTGGAGGGCTCAGGTAGGAGACTCATTGTATTGGAGGGGGTTTGAGGAAGCCTTCCTGGGGGTGACATAAAATAGAGTTGGGAAACAGCATGCCAGGAAGGGGTAATAGCCTGTACAAAAGCGTGGCATTTTTGACCATCTCTGAGCTACACTTGGTTGTAACGGTAAACGCACTTGGCTGCTCACTGAAAGATTGAAGGTTCAGTCCACCCAGAGGTGCCTAGGAAGAAAGGCCTGGTGATCTGCTTCTGAAAAACAGCCATTGAAAACTCTGTGGAGCACAGTTCTACTCAACTGACTGGAGGACAATTGGTTTTTCTGAGTTATTTGTGGCTAAGGATATAGCACAGATGGAGACATGTGAGGTGGTGGGGAGAAAAAAGACTGGAAGGAGTCAGGCCACACAGAGCCTCCAACAGCCGGCTGAGGGGCTGGGCCTCTTCTCAGGGGAGCCCCGGAAGGGCGAGGGCATTGAGCAGGGAGGGGGCAGGCTTAGCTCTGGGTGAACAAAGATCCTGCTGAGGACTGGAGGGGAGAGATAGGAGGCTGGGGCGAAGGTCCAGGAGAGGAAGCCCCAGGCAGGGAGGAGGGTGCTAGCAGTATGGACCCACCCTCCCCCACCCAGCAACGTTTCAGAATTTTGGTCTGGCTGGAATCAACGTTCTCTTCCAGACCACTGACTTTTCCTCAGACAATAGTCCAACACCACCCCCGTGTGGTAATTCTGAGTTTTGCAAGCAAGGCGTCCGATTTAAAACAAAAGTTGCTATGGAGTCGACTCTGACTCACCGCGACCCCATGTGAGTCAGAATAGAACTTTGCTCCATAGGGTTTTCAATGACTGATTTTTCAGAAGTAGACTGCCAGGACTTTCTTCCAAGGCACCTCTGGGTGGACTTGAACCTCCAATCTTTTGGTTAGTAGCCAAGTGCTATAACCGTTAGCACCACCCAGGAACTCCAAGGCCTCTTATAAGTATACATTCCCCTCCAAATCAAGACGCTTTTGAGAATTAAAGGGGTCGCTCTTAACAATTATGCTGGAACAACTGGTATAAGCCCTGCCTTTCCCACAAACCCTGGAACATATGGTCTTTTCAGATCTTGACTTTAAATGACATTGCTTTGTGGCACCAAATGAGAAGATGGGGTGAAGTTCAACCAAAGGCTGGAGTGTCTTCTAGGGCATTCACACCTGCTGGAGATGGAGGCAGGGGGTAGGGAGGGGCCTGTAAGCAGTGAGGAGCTAACAGACTGCCCATCCAGAGGTCTGGACACTTCTCTAGGAAGGGGCATTGGCAGTGGGTGTTGAAGGCTGAGGAGAAGTTGGCTAAGAAGAGCAAAAAGGAAGATATGTTGAAACAATATGATAATGACGACGAAGATAAGTATAGGACCTTTTGCAGCTTAAAAGGTCATTCATGTCTTTGATCTCAGGCAGTCTTGGCTGTGGTCCTCCAGGGCCCACTGGACAAAGAGTCTCACCTTTGTTCGACCAAAAAGAAAATCAGGGCTCAGAGAGAAGTAACAAGTCTGACACACACTGCAATCTGTACTAGTGCCAGCTGGGGAATCTGCCCTGCTCTTTCTCATCTGGGTCCTTGCACCCAAAGTTACTTCTGTCTAGAATGCTCTTTCCTCTCTCTGATGTACCTGACAGACTCCTACTCATTCTTCTAAACCCAGCTCAGATACCTGGGCCCCCAGACTCAGACCCAGGAGTCCAAGTCCCCAGCCTCCTCCTCCCCCAGACCAAGGAGTGCAGAGATCTGTCCCCTCCTCCCCCAGACCCAGGAGTCTGGGCCCCCAGCCCCTTTTCCTCAGGCTCTCCTCCCTCAGACCTACGGGTCCAGGCTCCTCCCTCCTCCCTCAGTCTCAGAAGTCTAGGCCTCAGCCTCCTCCTCCCTCAGACCCAGGAGTCCAGGCCCCCAGCCCCTCCTCCCTCAGACCCAGAGGTCCAGGCCCCAGCCCCCTCCTCCCTCAGACCCAGGGGTCCGGGCTGGCAGTGGGTGGAGTGGGATGTGCTGATTCAGTCACATTTATTTGTCCTCAGAGGCCAGAGTCATGGTCTGGGCCACAGACACAAATGGGGGGTCCTGTGGTCTTCTCACTGCTGAGCCTGAGAGAGGAAGAGAGACAGACAGAAATACACAGAGACATGGGAGAGAGAGAGACTGAGACAATGTAGTGGGGACCAGAGAGACAGAGGTCCAGGCCCCACTCCTCCGCCTCCACCCCCTCCCCACTCACCTTGTTGAAGAAGTAAATGGAGGCCAGGATGGTGAATACAGCCAAAGCCAGGGTTACATTCTGGGGGAGTGGGTCAGAGATCAGAGACCCTGTCCGCTCCCCTCTCTCTGCCTTTCCCCAGCCCTCCCTTCCCTCCCCACTCCGGACCCCTCCTCACTTCCTGGAAGTTCATGTCCATTGATCTTCAGCAGAATACCCCCTTGACCTCTCTCTTGCTTTCCTGGGCCTCTGAGCTGGAGAGGGGGCCGTCCAGGAGACCAGAATGGTGGCCATGGCGACGAGGCCCTTGTGTGATGAGAGGGAAGGACATTCTGGGTAGAGAAGACACCTCAGGCAGGGGCTTGTGGCGGGGGCAGGGAGAATTTGGGCACAATCTGTCAAGCACAGTGGCTGAATTTGGGATTGGGACATAGGAGATTGGTGAGTCCGGACCTTGAACACCACACACTGAGGTGTCTGGTTTTTCCCAGGCGGGTACTGGGGAGCCATGGGAAGGAAGGTTGTGAGCAGGGGAGGGACAATATGAAATATATTTTTGAAGAAACAGGTGGTACAAGTGGTTTCAGATCAGATGTTAACCTAAAGCTTAGCAGTTGGAACCTGCCCAGAGGCTCTGCAGAAGAAAAGGCCTGATGATCTGCTTCTGTAAAGATTACAGCCAAGAAAACTCTATGGAGCAGTTCTGTCACATACGGGGTCACCATAAGTCAGGTGCTGACTTGATGGCTGCTAACAACATATCTATATACTAAATATATGCATAGTGGATCATACAGAAAAGTAAAAAGATTACAAAATATATTTTTGAATCTCTGCCTGGAATAGGGTGGAGGTCTTGAGAACAGAGAAGTAGAAATGAGCTGGAGATTCAAGAGGAAGCAGGAGAGGATCAGAAGTCTGATTTTGAGCCAGGAGGAAGGAGCTGGTGAGCCCGGACCTTGGGCCTCGATAACTCAGGGAGGTCAGGACAGTCACTAGACGGGGAGTCAGGGGGCAAAGGGGCTGACCGAGCTCTGTTGGCAATGTAATGAGCCCGCTGCTCAGGTGGATACAGATGGATCAGATTAGACGCTCAGCTTTGGAACTCAGGAAGCCAGCTGAGGAGGCATTTTTACATATTTAACAAACATTACCATACAGCCAAGCTTCCAAGAGAAGCTCCTAGTGACTCGCCTCCTGGTATTCAAGCCCCGTGTAATCCCCTCTACATCAAATAGATCCGACCTGCAAAAACAATAGACTATGGTGGAAATGGCAGATTGTGACTTCTGAGGCTAGGTCATAAAAGACATTGCTATCTGCGTGGCTAATTGATTTCACGAACAACTGCCTGTTTCACCATGAGACCAGAAGAACTGGATGGTGCCCAGCTACCATTACTGAATGTTTTGGTCAAAGAGGCTATAGAAGAATTCTGATCAAAAAGGGGGAAAATGCAGAACAGAATTTAAAATTTTCATGGACTCTAGACTTCCTGGATCCGTGAAGGTTGAATGAATCTCTGAAACTATTGCTCTGAGATAATCCTTAAAACTTAAACAAAAAATATCCCCTTAAGTCTTCTTAAAACCAAACAACAATTTAGCTTCACTGGTAAAGAATGTTTGCTTTGAGTATCATGCTCTTTTAAGAACTATCTATATGGGATCAAACTGACAACAGTAAATCAAAAGATTAGATAGGAAGCTTAGGTGGCAGTAAGTTTATGTTAATGCAGGAACAACTCAGAAAAGGAGGGTGAGTGTGATTGTACAACCTGAAGAATGTAATCAATATCACTGAACTGTACATGTAGAAATTGTCAAACTGGTGTATGTTTTGCTGTGTATACTTTCAACAACAATAAAAAAAATACAAAAAAGACATTGCTATCTCTTGGATTACTTACTCTGAGGGAATCAGCTGCCATGTTGTAAGGCTGCTCAAGCAGCAGTATAAAGAGGTTCATGTGGTGAGGAACTGAGGCCTCCAACCAACAGCCATGTGGGTGAGTTTTCAGGCCTAGTTAAGCTTTCAGATGTCTACGGCTCCATCTGACAGCTTGACTACAACCTCATGAGAGACCCTAAGCCAGAATTACTCAGCTAAACCACTCCCAAATTCCTGACCCACAGAAACTAAGAGATAATAAATGTTTACTGTTTTAAGACACTAAGTTTTGGGGTAATTTGTTACACATCAATAAATAACTAACATGACTACTTAGTAGTTACTCTTTGAAAGATCCTGTTTTAAGTGCTGACTGTATTTGAACTCGTTTAATCCTCAAAGAAGCCCTAGTGGAGCAACGGTTAAGCGCTTGACTGCTAACCAAAAGAGTGGCAGTTTGAATCTACCCAGTGGCTCCACAGGAGAAAGACCTGGTGATCTATCTGCTTCCATAAAGATTACAGCCAAGAAAACTCTATGGGACAGTTCTACTCTGTCACATGTGATCTCTAGGCCGACTCAAAGGCACCCAACAACATCAGCAATCCTCAAAGCAACCCTCTGAGGTATAGACTATGTTCATTCCCATTTTGTGAATGAGGAAAGCAAGGCACAGAGAGGTGCAGTAACCTGCCCAAAGTCACACAGCTTGTAAGTGGTGAAGCTGGGATTTGAACACAGCCTGTCTAACTTCAGGGTCTAGGTGTTCAACCACTGGGCCACACTGGCTTTGGCCAGCTGTGGATAGTACTGGAAGAAGCTGAAATCTCCAAGAAGCCCATGAGGCCCTTAAAGAGCCCCAATGTTTAAGGGGCAAGAAAAGGAAGAACAGCCTGAAGGAGGTGGGAGGACAGAGACAGAACATGCGGCATGGTATGGGGTCTCCCTCCCTGCATCTGTTTCTGTGTTCTCCGAACACTCGCAAAGGTGTGGGGCAGCTGGATCCTGTGGCTCCTGGGTGAGGCATGTTGGGACGTGCTCCTATGGGGCCGTTGAGGAAGAGGCTAATGAGCAGGTGAGGCTGGGGCACAGCCAGTGGAGCTGAGCTCAGCGTCTGGGCTGTGTGGAAATGGCTGGGCCACGGCTTCGGGGCTACCTTGCTGGACCTCTCCTGCTGCTGCTGTGGCTGTTGGCCCAGGCCCTGGCAGAAGGATCCCTGGTGTTCGTGGCTCTGGTGAGGTGTCCCCTGCCCCAATCTGACCACACACTCCCCCAGTCCAGCCCTGACCTGGTCCCACCCCCAGGTGTTCCGCCATGGTGACCGGGCCCCGTTGGCATTCTACCCGACGGACCCGCACAAGGAGGCGGCCCCTACCCTGTGGCCGCGCGGTCTGGGCCAGCTGACCAGGGTAAGAAGCTGGAGGGTGGGGGCAAGGGGTGGGTGGGGGTGGAGAGGGATCTGCTGAGGCCTGCTGTGCCCCCAGGAGGGGGTCCGCCAGCAGCTGGAGCTGGGCCGCTTCCTGAGGAGCCGCTACAAGACTTTTCTGAGCCCTGAATACCAGAGGGAGGAGGTACTGCCACAACGACCTTGATCTGGTCTCTGACCTCTCACCTCTGACCTGCACTGACTCTGGCACTCCTTCTGGGCATCTACCTCTGGCCCCCTTCACCCACCTAACCTGCACCTGACCTCTGAGCCCCCAATGAACCCATATTGACCTCTGACCTCCAACCTTTATCAACTTTGACCCTCCTGAATGCCACCTGTTTTTTTGACTCTTGATTGAATCTGTACTTCTGACCTCTCATCCTCCCATGCTGCTTGTACCTCTGACACGCTCTCTTCCAACCTGCCCTCTTTATCTTGATCTCTGACCTCCAACCTTCTACTCTGACTTTATTGCCTGGACTCCACCTCTGCCTTCTCACTCCCACCAACCAGATCTTCTGATCTCTGACCCCAAACTTGATTCTGTCTTTTGACCCTTAATTCAACTTGCCCTCTTGACCTCCAACCTTTGACCTCTATCCTTCATCAATGCTGACCTTCTTTTCTTTTCTCCTCCTCTATCTTCTGACATCCCCCCCAATTAGGATCAGTCCTCCCAATATCTGACCTCTGACTCGATAGACAAGCACTAAACTCTGACCTCATGTCCTTCAACTTGCCCTCCTCATCTTGACCTTAACTTCCAGCCTCCATCAATTCTGATCTTTCTTCTGACACTCATTAACTCAAGGAGCCCTTTGACCTCTGACACCCTTTACCCAACATGACCACCCAACTTCTGATCTCCAACTCGGCTGCTACTAACATTGACCTCCGCCCCTTGACCCCAGCTTCACACATTGAAGGTCAGACACTAGAACCTGCCCTGAGATTTGACTCCAAACACCTGGCCTTCAGCCACTCTTCATGACCTTTAACCTACTCCCAAGCTGAAATCTGAAGCTTTTGGTTTGCCAACACACCTGACCTCTGGCCCTGATCAAGGCCCCCATCGTGGTGCCCCCTCCCCCTTCCAGGTGTACATTCGCAGCACGGACTTTGACCGGACGCTGGAGAGCGCTCAGGCCAACCTAGCCGGGCTCTTCCCTGAGGCTGCCCCGGGGACCCCTGAGTCCAGCTGGCGGCCAATCCCTGTACACACAGTGCCTGTCACCGAGGACAAGGTGAGGAGCTGGAAGGGGGTGGGGGAGAGAGGGATGGAGAGAGGGAGAAATAGAGACGAGGAGAGAGAAGGACAGAGAGACACACAGCTGCAAAGATCGAGGCTTGGAGAAGGGGCTCTGGGACTGCCCTCCACTCCGGCAGCCCTGGCTCCTTAGACCTGCTGTGGTATCTCGGACACGTGGCTGTCCTCACTGAGCCTCAGTTTCCCCCACCCACCTCCAGCTGCTGAGGTTCCCCATGCGCAGCTGTCCCCGCTACCAAGAGCTGCTTCGAGAGACCAAGGAGGCGGCTGAGTACCAGGCAGCCCTGGAGGGCTGGACGGTGGGCGGGTCCGGGGTCGGTGGGGCAGGAGGAGGGAGACGGTGAGAGGGGCATGGCAGGGAGGACGCGGCACGAAGATCACCCAGTTCTGTGGGTCCAGGACTTCCTGACACGCCTGGGCAACTCCACGGGGCTGTCGCTGGTCGGGGAACCGCTCCGCAGAGCATGGAAGGTTCTGGACACGCTGTTCTGCCAGGTGAGCCCCCATCTCTGCGCAGCCAAGTGGTGAAGGGCACGTGGGTTCAAGTTCCAGTTTTGCCCCTAACTAGCTGTGCTTGCTCAGACGAGTTACTTAACCCCCCCCCCATGTCTCAATTTCCCCATCTGCACAATGGAGATGGTGATGCCCGTATCAACACCTCCTGGGGTGGCTGTGAAGATTAAACGGATTAGTCCACATCATGGGTTTAGAACAACGCCTAGTTCATAGTAAGGGCCTGACAGAGGGTTTGCGGCGGCACATTTGCAATTCGGTGTCTGCTGTTCCTTAATCCGAAAAGCTCCAGGAACCAAAACACAGGTAGCAGAAAACCAAAAACCAAACCTGTTGTCACTGAGTCCATTCAGACTCATAGCGACCCTATAGCAGAAGCCGACCTGAAATGACATGATATTCCTAATTTCATGGCGGAAATTTGAATGCGTATGATATGGAGGCGCCCCCAAACTCCACTGGGTGTGTTAGTGGCATATGTTATCTGCACCCTAGGACCTTTCTACAGTCCAAAACGCTGTGAATACCAAAACACATTTGGTCCAAAGGGTTTCAGATAAGGGCTGGTCAACTGTATTATAATTATGTTAATTATATATAATCACACATATTAATTACATAATTATTAATTACTATTGTTGCTGTTGTTAGTTGCTGACAAGTTGATTCCCACTCCTGGTGACCAATGTGTGTCAAACTAGAGCTGTGCTCCATAGGGTTTTCAACAGCTGATTTTTCGGAAGCAGATAACCAGGCCATTTTTCTGAGGCGCCTCTGAGTTGGTTCAAAGCACCAACCTTTCTGCTAGTAGTCGAGCACTTAACCGTTTGGGCCACCCAGGGACTCCATATTAATTACTAATCGTATATAATATATAATTTATAGTATTTTAGATTATATTATACCAATAATTATATTTTATATAATTTATATAATAAAATCATCCTATTTTATATAAAATTTATACATGTTAATATAAAACTAGGAGTCCCTGGGTGGCATAAATGGTTAAGCGCTCAACTACTAGCCAAAGGTTGATAGTTTGAGCCCAGTCAGAGGCACCTTGGAAGACAGGTCTGGAGATTAGCTTCCGAAAGATCACAGCCTTGAAAACCTTATGGCACAGTTCTACTCTGCACACATGCGGTCGTCATTGTTGGAATCAACTAGACAGCAACTAACAACAACATACAACTATACAATATATATTTTAACAATAAAAATTGTTATATAAAATATATTATTATTATTATTACTACCGATAACCATTGCCCACCCCATAATTCCTCTGACCAGACCCAGGCTCAGAAGGGCTCAGAGGAGGGGTGGGGAAACATATTCGAGCATGAGGGCAGCGAACCATAGCTAATGGGGGCCACACAGGCACTGGGAGGGCCTGAGTGGGCAGTAAAGAGCCTGGAATGTCCTCGTCTCTTTGTCCTGTCTGTCTCTCTGCAGCGAGCCCATGGTCTTCCACTCCCATCCTGGGCCTCCCCGGATGTCCTGCAAACTCTCGCCCAGATCTCAGCTTTGGATATCGGGGCCCATGTGGGCCCACCCCGGGCAGCAGAGAAGGCCCAGCTGACAGGGGGTGAGGTGTGGGGCTGGGAGGATCAGGAGGCCTAGGTGCCTTTCTCTGGGGTTTTCAGCGCTCTGTTCCCACCCCCTCAGGGATCCTGCTGGATGCTATCCTCGCCAACTTCTCTCGGGTTCAGCACCTGGGGCTGCCCCTCAAGATGGTTATATACTCAGCTGTGAGTCCTACAGATGGGATGAAAGGGGTGGCAGCTTGGGTAATGAAGAGTTGGTGGTCCCAATGAGACCTCAGTCCATTGCCTTGGGTAACTCATATCTTTAAACCCTACTCTCAGACCATATCACTAGAGGTATAGAGTCTTGGAGAAGGGAGGTGATGGTGTCATGGAGAAAAAAAAAAAAAAGCCTCATCTGAAAGGTCAGGCTGTTTAATCAAACTGTCCAATCCTATTTTGCATTCCTTTGCCCAATATTTATTAAAATATCACACATAACTGGTAGGACTCCCTCCAGGTTGAGGAGGGAGAGGAAGAACAAGTTTCAGGGGGTGGGGACATCAGGAGAACAGAGGTCTCAGCCCTTGGATATCGGCCTGCAGCACGACAGCACCCTGCTGGCCCTCCAGGGAGCCCTGGGCCTCTATGATGGCCACACCCCACCGTACGCTGCCTGCCTTGGCTTCGAGTTCCAGAGGCACCTTAGGGACCCAGACGAAGACAGAGGGTGAGGAGGATGGTCTGGACCCCAGGACAATGGGTTGGGTGGAATTCTCAAGAGGAGGGATGGTGTGTGCCAGGCAGAGGACATGGCCCAGGCCGCAGCCTGGAGGAAAATTTGCATGTTAGGAGATTGACAGGTGGGGGCCCGTTTCTCCATTTCCCTCATACTCTGCCTCAGTTTCTCCAGACTTAGTCAGGGGGTGGGGGAGGTGGGGATGCCATCATCTTCTCTCTCGCCCCAGGAATGTCACCATCTCCCTTTTCTACCGCAACGACTCCTCTCGTCCGCCACTGACCCTCAGCCTCCCTGGGTGCACGGACCCTTGCCCATTAGGCCGCTTCCACCAGCTGACAGCCCCAGCACGGCCCCCGGCCCATGGGATCCCCTGCTACAGCCTCCATGAGCCTACCTCCCCTGCAGGTGATGGTCTTCAGTGATGGGGTTGAGGGTAGGGGACCCCAAGTCCTGGAAATCACAACCCCGTGTCTTAGTTATCTAGTGCTGCAATAGCAGAAATACCACAGCTGAATGGCTTTAACAAAGTTATTTTATCACAGTTTAGGAGGCTAGAAGTTTGAATTCAGGCCTCTGTCTCTAGGGGAAGGCGCTCTCTGCCAGCTTGTCTCTTTTCAGCTCGCGTTCCTTGGCTCCTTGGTGAACTTCATGGAGTGTGGCATCTATCTTCCTCCATCTCTGCTTGCTTAATCAGCTCCTTTTCTATCTCAAAAGAGATTGACTCAAGACATACCCTACACTAATACAGGTAGTCCCCAAGTTACAATGGGGTTACCTTCCAACACTCCATCTTAAGTTGGTTCTGATGAAACTCCAATACCTTTTAGTTTTCATTATTACTGGCTTTTATTATCAGTTTCTTTATAAATCTGATCTTTGTCTTTGGTGTTGGAAATATTACATATAAACTTACAGCTTCAACATTGGTGCTTCCTGCTTCTCAGATTATACACAGGTTATGTAAGCTCCCCCCAACCTAAAAAAAAGAGACATTAAGTGCAGCTCATAGTAACTAGAATGCGTCATAAATTGGGATAGTACCCGTACTACCCCACTAAAATAACAAAGAAAACCCATTCCCAGGTAGGATTACAACCACAGGTATAGGGGTTAGGATTTACAACACAGATTTTGGGGGGATGCAATTCAATCCATAACCCCCTATTCTCCCTGCAGCCACCGCGATGCCCCTGCTGGCTGGAGCTGTGGCCGTGCTAGCGGCAGTCAGCATGGGGCTGGGCCTGCTGGCCTGGAGACCGGGCTGCCTGAGGGCCTGGGGGGGCCCTGTGTGAGCCGAACCCTGGGTAATCCCAACCGCACCCCCTTACAGCTGACACCCGATCCCAACATGACTGCTCACTGCTCCTTGGGCTCCTGTGATTTACTGTGTGCAACTGTGCGTGTGGGGAACGGGAGAGCCAGGCCTGCAGCCGGGAGGGCACCCTGCCTGGAAGTCACAGGCGGGTGTGTGTGTACGTGTGGTACACGTGTGCACGTGTCTACAAGTGTGGTACATGTGTATAGGGACATTTGTTTTTACACATATGTGTGCATGTGGTGTGTGTGAGTGTATAAGGCTTGATACATGAGTGCACATATTGTTCTTAGGTGCCACTGTTTGGTAAAAGTTACTAAAAACAAAATCTACTCCCGGCACAGTGGTTAAAGCTATTGACTGCTAACCGAAAGGTTGGCGGGTCGAAACCACCAGCAGCTCTGTGGGAGAAAGATGTGGCGGTCTGCTTCCACAGAGATTACAGCCTTGGAAACCCTATGAGGTCGCTATCAGTCAGAATCAACTCGACGGCAGTGGATTTTGGGTTTTCTCCCAACCCAGAAACCTCTTCACAAAAAGAGAAGGAAGTTTTATTACTGAATAAGCATTAACCCAGGATGTGAGGCATCACAGGCATTCCACTAAAGAGACTGCAAAGACAGAAAGAAATCTTAACCATTGTATAGGTAAGGGGGTAGTGTCGTTACATTCGTATTTTGAAGATAAATGTTAATTTTACAATCCTGCTGGCTCAGAGTTAGGGATGGGCCACCTGAGTTTATGTTAATCTCCTTCCATAAAAAACAGGAAGGTAGAGGAGAAACTTGAAGTTACATTTACACACTTTTCAGGAAGACACAGAATTTACAAGTTATCTGAAGTGAATTCTAAAGAAAGCAATGGAGGAGGGGAGCTCCTTCCTCTATTGTCACCAGGGGAACTTACCCATTTATTTTCCATTTGTACTTGTCCCTATACCGTCGAGTCGATTTCGACTCCTAACGACCTCATGTGACTGAGTAAAATTGCTCCATAGGACTTTTTGCACTGTAGTCTTCACAGGAGCAGATTGCCAGGTCTTTTCTCCTGCAGTGCTGCTGGGTGGGTTCACACTGACAACCTTTTGGTTAGCAGCTCAGCATTTAACCTTTGTACCACCAGGGTTCCATGTGTGCATATGTTGGTATGTATACACATGTTGCTACATATGTAAGGAACCCTGCTGGTGCAGTGGTTAAGCCCTCGGCTGCTAACCAAAAGGTCAGTGGTTTGAACCCACCAGCCGCTTGGAGGGAGAAAGATGTGGCAGTCTGCTTCCACAAAGATTTACACCCTTGGAAACTCTATGGGGCAGTTCTACTCTCTCCTGTAGGGTCATCATAAGCCAGAATCGACTCGAGGGCAGTCGGTTTGGACGTATGTACGTAAGGAGCCCTGGTGATGCCATGGTTAACTGCTCGGCTGCTAAGTGAAAGGTAGGCAGTTTGAACCCACCAAGCAGCTCCGAGGAAAAAAGACCTGGCGATCTGCTTATGTAAAGATTATTGTTAGGTGCCGTTGAGTCAGTTCTGACTCTGAGCTGACCCTATGTACAACGGAACGATACTGCCCGATCCTGCACCATTTTCTGTAAAGATTACAGCCTTGGAAATCCTAGGGGTCAGTTCTACTCTGTCCTACAGTTTCTATGAGTTGGAATCGATGGCACCTAACAGCTAAAGTCAATATATGACAACTAAATGCAATCTGAAATCCTGGACTGGATCCCGAATCAGAGGAAAAACATGAGTGGGAATATTGGGGAAATTTGAATAAGGTCTGTAGATTAGTTCATAGGAATGTTGTAACACTAACTTCATGGTTTGATCATTTTACTGTGGTTATGGAGGGTGTTGAAGGAGCCCTGGTGGTGCAATGGTTAAGCACTCGGCTGGTAACTGAAAGGCTGGCGATTCAAATCTACTTTGACTCTGCAGGAGAAAAACCTGGCAGTCTGCTTCTTTAAAGATTACAGTCTACGAAACCCTATGGGGCAGTCTGACTGTCACAGGGGGTCACTGTGAGTCGAAATTGATTCAACGGCATACATTACGTATGTCATGTGTAGACATCTGTAGCACACAGGTGTTTGTATGTATGCGGGGGGGATACATTTCTGCATACACGTTGGCATGCATCCATGTACAAGTCTACACCTGCATCTTGTGTATACATGTTGTATGTACATATACACAGGCCTATGCATGTAACGTGTGGGGTTTAGTTTACATGCATGTTTCTATACATGTGGGAACCTGTGTATCTGAACATGCAGCCGGGTCTCTACAGCCCATCGGCTAGTCACGTATCTGAGGCTGTGTGACTTAGGGCAAATGACTTGGCCTCTCTGTGCCAAGAATTAAATCCATCTGACTCCACAGCCCCCTACAGTAACCTCCCCAGGACCAGTAGAATAGGTGGGACTGATAACACCTCACTTGGCTACCACGTCTGGAGGGGGAAGACCCCACTTGGTCCATGATGAAGAGTTTGTACTGGCCACTGTGGTAGCCACTGGCTGCACGTGGCTACTTAAAACAGTTCCCCAGTCACCTGGCCACATTTCATGTGCCACCGAGTCGATTCTGACTCATAGCAACCCCATGTGACAGAATTGCCCCATAGGGTTTTCCAGGCTGTGGGAGAAAGACCTGATGATCTGCTCCCGAAGATTTGTTAGGTGCTATCGAGTCAGCTCCAACTCACAGTGACCCCATGTACAACAGAATGAAACACTCCCTGGTCTTGCACCATCCTTGCAATCATTGCTGTTCGAGCCCACTGTGTCAATCCATCTTGCTGATGGTCTTCCTTTTTCACTGAACCTCTACTTTACCAAGTGTGATGTCCTTCTCCAGTGACTGGTCCCTCCTGATTAACATGCAAAATCTCACCATCCTTGCTTCCAAAGAGCATTATGGCTATACTTTTTCCAAAACAGATTTGTGTGTTCTTCTGGCAGTCCATGGTATATTCAATAATCTTCGCCGACACCATTAATTGAAAGGCATCAATTTTTCGGTCTTCCTTATTCACTGTTCAGCTTTTGCATACATACGAGGCGACCGAAAAGACCATGGCTTGGGTCACATGCACCTTAGTCCTCAAGGTGACATCTTTGATTTTTAACGCTTTCACACAATAAAGATTACAGCCTAGAAAACCCTATGGGGCAGTTCTCCTGTCACATGGGCCTGAGTCAAAATTTGATGGCACCTAACAACAGAAAGTGTCATACACCCTTGCAAAGAAAATCTGATTTAATGCAGAGCTCTTTGGATCAAATAGGTTAACACCACTACTCACTGACACAGGCACCAGCTTTTCTTACTTACACACGACGATGAGGAACAGAGTAGGGTTCATTGTGAGCTGGTCCCCACGGCTCCTATCCAACAGTGATGTATTTGGTCACTTCTATACACATGCCCTTCACTGCATCATAGGAGGGAAAAATGCGGACCAGGGGTCCTAGGTTCATATAACAGACTACGGGGGAAATATGTCTGCTGAAATGCACGTGAAAAGGAGGAGGAGGAAAGAGGAAGGCTTTGTCACAGTGAAAACACTAGACTGACGCTCCATTAGAAATCGTAAGAATTTTACTGAATGAAAAAATAAGATCATTTCGCAAAATGGAGAATCACATGGGCACTCAAGAGGCAGGACGACGTGCTCTGCCTTGCAGGGAGAGCAATGAGGTATTTATTAAGCAGAGCAAACAAAAGCAAAATGGTTTCACATCCAGAGGGTGCAGGGGAAGGAAGGAAGGAAAAAATTACAAGGGGTTGTCAAGCTACAAACTTTCCAAACATCAATTTCTAGCCTAACATCAACCTCTTTATTTACCAATACAAATGGATTAAAGCAATTTTTTCTAAAGTAAGCCATGTAAACATTCCTGATATAGGCGGTCTAGTGACTGATTGTAGGCCTGCCGGTTCAACCCTAGCTGGAGTTCTTGAAATGTAAAAGCCGACCATTTGGTTAGGGAGGAGACTAAATCAGTTCTAACTGGAAACCTTTTGAAATGTGAACACTGCCCATCTGGCTAGGTGGGGATGAATAGGGATTCAGTTAAGACAGCAAGATTATTTACATGAGCTAAGACGCAGGTGTCTATACTCTGTCGCTAGCAATTAAAAAAACTCATAGGAAGCCAACTCGTCTTTTGTAGAAGACAAAGGCAGGCTTCAAACCTAGTTGCAGCTTAAGACCATCCTGTGTTGAGGCCGTTGTTTCTGGCCTCATGGTGCCAAAGAAATATTCCTTCTACCCCCCGTTAAGATTACACTTTATAACGTGCATTGGCTAATTAATTATATCACTGAGTTAAACGACACCAGGAGGGAGTCAGTTCCCCATGGGACACATACTATAGTGCTGGAGATGGTGGGGGTGAAATTGCTTATCCTGTAATCCTTAAAATAAGGTACTACGTGAAAATGTTGTATTTTAAAAAACCTTACAGAAAAAGCGAGTACTTCAAGGGTCTCCCCGCTTGGCCTGCAGTACTTCAGGGCCAGGTCGCAGAGGAGTAGGGGCACTGTTGTGTCCACCCCCTTTGCTGCACAGGCAGAAGTGAACTGACCACACACCTTGCCCCCAAGGACTCTTGCCTGCTGCCCTCTGCTATCAAGCTCTGGCCAGTGATGCCTTCAGGACACTGAAGTGGGGTGAAGACACTCTTCTCTTCTGAGCTGTCAGGGTGTGGCCTGCTCCTGTGGAGGGCCTCTGGCCCGTCTCGTGACTATGGATGCACAGGAAGGGACTTGTGCCCACCCTACGTACACTGCCTGTCCCATCTCCCCTGAGTATCATCAGTATCCCTTGGCCCTGACCCCAAATGCCAACTTGAGGGGCCAGGCTAAGTAGTCTCTCTGTGCCCAAGCAGAGGGAGGGCAGGGGCCTAGCCATGGTGCTTTGGTGGCTCCTCTGCCTCCCTCACCGCAGGGCGGTGGCAGGGACTGCTCCTCATGCAGCCCATGGGTAGGGTGGCTGCAGCTAAGCTTGCCCTGCCTGGTACACATCTCCAGGAATGCCTCGGTGGACTGCTTCTCAACCTTGTCCCGGAGCACACCGGGGTCCCGCAGCCAGCCCAGCACGTCTGTGAGTGTGGACTTTGGTACCAGCAGGACCTGGAAGCAGGGCTGGCTCTCACACTTCAGCAGGCCCATGTCGGCCAAGGTCTAGATCGCCTTCATTACCTCTAGCACTGTCTGGCCCTTGACCACCATGGCAACCAGCAATGGATGCAGCTTCTCAGGTGCATCTGTCATGGGTCATAGTACATCCAGCTGAACATGCCCAGCTCATGCACCTGCTACATGCCTTCCTCCAGGGTGGCCCAGGGCCACGGGAGCATCTTGCAGGCACCAGGCCCTCACCAGCCAGGTGAGGAGCAGTTGGCATCCTCCCTGCAGGGTCTGGCAGTAGCAGTTGAAGAGGGTATCGCCAGTCAGCCTGCCCAGGATCACCAGTTCCTCCGAGTTCAGTGACAGGGCCTGGCCCCCCTTGTCATACACCTGCAGGATCCAGACAATCATGGGTTTGTAGTGCTGCTTGAAGTGTCGTGAGATGGTTTTAAGATTGGTGAATGTGTAGTAGTGGTTCCCTCGGCGTGGGTAGGTGAGCACCAGTGTGCTGTCAGCCATGGCTCTGCTGGGCCTACTAGGAAAGGACACAGGCCATGAGTTGGGTGGGGGAAAAAGCCATGCCCTCTCTGATGCCCCTAGACCCGCAGAAGCCAAAGGTTGGGGGCGGGGGGGGGGGGGGGGGAGGGAAAGGGAGAGGGAGGGCAGTGTCCTCAGGATCAGTTGGGAGCCCAGTGCTGGACATTGTGGGGACCCCTAGATGCAGCTGCTCCAGGAACCCTGATCAAGCCCATCTGCTTCTCTCCCAGCCCCTCCTGCATCGGCCTCCTTTCAGATTCCCTGCCATCACACCTCTCCCAATATCTCTGCACAGCGGATGCCACATCTGGGGGAGGTAGGAGACAACAGCTTTGGGGTCACAAAGGCTGAGGCTCACTATCCACAGCTCTGCCACCCCTCCACATGACCTTGGTTAATACCAGCTGGGGAGCCAGTTATGAACCCAGGGTCCTGGGCCCCAATCCCCCAAGCTCTAGGGGTCAGGCCCAGAAATTGGCAAGGGAGACTGACCCACCCAACACATACATGGGCAGCCTCGTCCTGATCTACGTGCCAAGTCACAATGGCCCCCCAGGGTCCAAAAGTGGCAGACCTACGAATCAAAACTCATCTCCTTGGCTCTGTTTCTTCAGCTGTGAAGAGGGGAATACAGAGAACACTCATCACACTGCAAGGAACCCTGGTGGTGCAATGGTTAAGCGCTTAGCTGTTAACCAAAAGGTTTTACAATTCAAACCTACCCAGCAGCTCTGGAGAAGAAAGGCCTGGAGATCTGCTTCCATAAAAATCACAGCCAAGAAAACCCTATGCAGCAGTCCTACTGTATCACATGGGGTTGCTATGAGTTAGAACTGACCCCACGGCACCCGACAACATCACACCTCAGATGCCACAAGGCCTGCAGAGGCTGCAGATGTAAAGCACCCCCCTCCTAAAAGGGAGGTGAGCATGTGCAAAATTAAAACCTCTCTGTGCCCTTATTTCCTCAGCTGTAAAAGCAGAATAACTGCACCTACTCACAGGGTTACTGTGCAGAGAAAAGTGCCTGGCTCAGAGCTAAATGCTAAACATTAGTCTATTATACCTGTAATACGACCAAATTCATGTTATTGTAAGGTATTATGGACTGAATTGTGTCCCCAAATAGAAATACGAAAGTCCTAACCCCTGTAACCATGACTATGTGAAAATAGGGAGCTTTCTTTAGTTATGTTAATGAGGATACACCAAGGTAGGGCTGATCCTAAACTTAATCACTTCTGGGTTTGCCAAGGATCACTGGCAGACAGCAGAAACTAGCGGAGAGTCTGAAGGAACCGACACAGCTAAGACCCTGATTTGTGCTTTTAGCCTCCAGAACTGAGAAAATAACTTCTTGTTTTATAAAACTACCCACTTGTGGCATTTGTGTTATGGTGGCTCTCCTCAACTAAGATAAAGTTAGTATTAAGGTGTTGTTAGTAAGAGGGAGCCTCTTCTGTTCTTACCAAGATGGTGTCTGACTCCTGGAAGTACCACCTGTAGGCAGAAAGGAGTAGGGGAAAGAGGCTGGTGAGATGCAGGGCAACTAAGGCACCCACATCTAGCCCTTCCCCAAGTCCACGGCCCCTCAGACCCCTGGGTGTCAAAGGTCCCAGGGGTGCACAGTGTCCTCAGGGTCAGTCAGAGCCCAGTGCTGGACATCATGGGGGCCCCAGTGCCCTGGTTCCCCTCCTCAGCTGGGGCCCAGAGCCACTTGCCTGCAGTCCTGAGAGGGACAGCACAGGTGAGATCTCAAAGACCGAGGCAGGAAAAATGACCAACATGTGGCCCCTGGGGTACCACGAGGCAGCCCCCCTCCCCAGCACCATGCCTGGCCTCTAATGCTGTCTTAGGCTGGGTTCTACAGAGAAGCAAAACCAGGCAAGCGTGTATATGTGTACATATACATACAGAGAGGGAGGGAGGGAGGGAGGGAGGGAAGAAAATTTATCTCAAGAAAGTGGCTCACGTGGTTGTGGAGGCTGGCAAGTCCCAAGACTGCGGGTCAGGTGAGGCTTCTCTAGACTTCCGTAGCTGCAGGGGCTGACAAACCCAAAATCAGCAGGTCAGACAGCAGGCTGCGGGAGGCTGATGAATCCCAAGATCGGCAGGCAATAAGGCAGGTAGCTGCCAGCAGGAAAACAAAAACCCAACCAAACCCACTGTCATCAAGTTGATTCTGACTTATGGCGACCGCACAGGACAGAGAAAAACTGCCCCATAGGGTTTTCAAGGCTATAATCTTCATGGAAGCAGACTGCCCCATCTTTCTCCTGAGAGTAGCCGAGCACTTAATGATGGTGCCACCAGCACTCCTCGAGAGCCGCTGAATGAGTTAGCAGCTGCATGCTTAACCATTTGTGCCACCAGAGCTCCTACCTGAAACCTAAATACCACCAAATACCTTAATTTTTTTTTCTTCCACAGCACATGTATTCCTTATCTCACTCAATTTGCATCTTTGCAAGGCAAGAAACATCACTACCCCCCAAACCCCCACACTACTGGAGACAGAACTCTAGCCTATCTGCTCCTGACGAAGCATTCCCATTCTGCAGATTAAGAAACTGAGAGTCAGGAGAGCAAGCACTTGACCAACATCTCCAAGTCCATAAAGACCTGGGATTTGGACCCAGGCCCACGTGACTTGAGTTTCCACAGCTACAAGACGGCTTATGTATGTAAGTCCTGAATATGACTGCTGACACATGAATTAGATCCCAGAGATATTTGGTGTGAAGTTGCCCAAAGGCCTGTCTGAGACAAGAGGTAGGAGCGAGGCTTTTTACCAAGATGGAGGTGGCTGGATGGCCGCTGAGCTTCAAGATGCACCTGTAACACAGGAAGGACTGGTTGGGGGAGGCAAAAAATGGTTCAGGAGCCCGAGACCATCAAAACTTTCCCCAGAGCCAGGGCCCCTCAGTTCCCCAGGTGTCAAAGGTCCTGGGGGGCACTGTGTCCTCAAGCGTGATCAGAGCCCAGTGCTGGACATCATGGGGGCCCTGGACCTCTGCAGCCATTTCCCAAGGCCTCTCACCTTTGGGACAGAGGCCGAGCTACCAGACCTGAATCTGTCAAGAAGGGTATAAATGACCACAGCTTTCCCCAGAGGCACACCAATGTCTTCCCACACTGCAACCCCCCCATCACAGTCCAGGGAGGGTGGAGGGGGGGGACTGTCCTCATGGGATGGGCCTCCAAACCCACTACACGAAGAGGACCCCCGTGTCCCCACTGCCTAGTTTTACAGATTTTCAGCACTGGCCAAACCTGCCAGTAGCCCTAAAATAGGGAAAGCCGTCAAGATGAAAATCTCTTAAAGACCCTATTGGAGAGAATGAGGAGACAGTAACTATTATAGATGAAAAGAAACCTAAAATGTAAGTAATATGACACACAGTACTCTCGACTGCAACGAGGTTTGATCAGCTGTGAGAGATATTTTGGGGGATGATCTAGGAACTGTGAACAGGAAATAAGTATTAAACGACATCATTAAGGAATTTTATTAAAGTACTGTTAAGGGGGACAATCGCATTCACTTAAAGAAAAAAGTGTCATTTTAGAGACACAAGTGTTAACTATTTTAGGCAAAACATGAAGTTTACTTTTAGAACACTAAACACAAAGCAGACACGGCAAAACATTACAATTGTTAAACTGACACCCATTCATTACACCACTGTATATTTTCCTGTATGTTTGATGATTTAATAAAAAGTTTAAAAAGGCACAAGAAAGAAATGAATCAGAGTATGTCAATGAAGCATGGATGAGAAAAAGCCTTCCACCTGTAACATGAAAACAGGATAAAGTCATCAGTCTTCCAGGTGGTTGCCTGAGGGAGAAACTCTGCAAGAGGGGATTCTTGGAGGTTGTGGTGGGGGTGTAAGAAAATTATCTCCATGCTTCCAGGCTGGGCCTTGTTGGCAGGGCGTGGCATTGCTCATTGGCCAGAAAACAGAGGTTCAAAAAGAGATTAAGGATTGCAGGAAAACTAGGTAAATGGAAATGGAACAACCAGAATGTAACCAATGTCACTGAACAACTTGTGTAGAAATTGTTGTGTAAACATTCACTGAAAACACAAACTAAAAAAAAGAGGTTAAGGATTGATTAGCTCAAAACTAATTTAATAAATACCCTTTGGTATTTGGAGCCACCATGTCAGAGAACTCCTATGGATGCATAAAGTCCTCATCTGCTTTCACTATTAACTGAAAGGTTGGAGGTTTGAGTCCACCAGAGGCACCTCAGAAGAAAGGCTTAGTAATCTACTACTGAAAGAATAAGCCAGTGAAAACCCCATGGAGCACAGTTCTATTCTGACACGTGGGGGGGTTGCCATGAGTTGGAATATACTTCACAGCAATTGTTTTTTACTTCCTCCTAAGTAGACTCCTGGAGTCCCTCGATGGTGCAGAAGGTTAACTGCTCCACTACTAGCCTGAAGGTTGGTGGTTCCAACCCACCCAGTGGCAGCAGCATCTCAGGAGACAGGCCTGGCAATCTGCTTGTGAAACATCACAGTCTTGAATACCTTATCAAAAAATCAAACTCAGAGCACCATTAACAGATTGCTATGCAGGTTTAATAGACTGCCGGGCAGTGGTTCAGTGCTTTGATTAAGGTTTTCAGTGTGCTTTTATATACAACTTTTAAGGCACCCTGGTGGTGCAATGGTTAAGTGCTCAGCTGCTAACCAAAAGGCTGGGTTTTGAACCCACCCAGCGTCTCTGCAGGAGAAAGACCTGGCAACCTGCTCTCATAAAAACTGAAGCCAAGAAAACCCTATGTGGCAGTTCTACTCTGTCACATAGGATCATCATGCGTTGGAATTGAATGGATGGCACACAACATATACAAGTTTACGAGGAACTTTGGACAAAATTTCTGATTGGATCGAACACTATGTGTTCAAAACATTACCAAAGTTTAAACAGAAACCTTGCTAAACAGTTACAATTATAAGACGAGTGAGCCATAGGCACGAAACCCGTAGAGTTCTTGGAAACAGACCATGTTCATTATTCTTCGATTGTTTTCTGAAAGAATAAACTTCAAATGAAAGTTAATGAATGGTGAAACCAGTCCCATTTTGATTTCAGTTAATGAGACCACTTCCATGTAATTACGTAAAACAAAACAAGTCACTTCTAAAGATGATAATTCAGAGTACAGCTATAGGCTAATTTTTTTATTTCAATAGGTTTCTGATATTAAATTAGATGATCTTTAGTGTCACGAGAAAGAGGAACTCTCGTCACTAAGCAAACCTTGTAATTTTATTTTACACTAAGGAGCATAGTTCTACTCTGCGAACGTGGGGGTCGCCAGTGAGTCGGAATCTACTCCAGGACAACTGGTTTTTTACTTTCTCCAAAGGAGACGCCTAAAAAACTCTGGCGGCTCAATGGTTAAGTACTCGACTGCTAACCGAAAGGTCAGCGATTCCAACGCACCAACCGCTCCGCGGGAGAAAGACGTGCAATCTACTTCCGTAAAGATTTACACCCTTGGAAACCCTATGGGGCATCTCTAGTATGTCATGTGAAGTCCGAATCGCCTAGAGGGCACAAATAAAAAAGGCAACTCTACCCGGTTCTCTGAAACGCAGTAATTCACCTAGAGACCCCAATCCCGCTTCTTTCGAAACTCCTGATACCCTGTCTGTTCCTACGCAGACTCCAATACCCCTCCCTCTCCACGCCCAAATTGCACAAAAATGCCAGCCGCCTGGAATCGAAAAAACGCGGCGATTTCCTAGGGGAAGCACCTGTAACTGGCACGAGACTGAAAACTCAAAAAGTCAGTGCCACAAAACACCCCCCACCACACCCCCCAAAAAAGAACATGAACAAGATGGCGGAAACTCGCGATTTGAGCAGCGGATATGGAGCGGTTTCGGCAGTCCCCAGTCCGCTGCGGCGGCAGGAACCCTCGTTCCTCCTCTCGGCGCTCCCGCCTATCTAGACGCCATGCGGTCCCCACAGGTGACCCCTGGGCTCGCCCCAGCCCCCGCCCCCGCCCCGGCCCCTTTCGGACGGCCCCGACCTCGTCCATGCGGTGATGTGGTTACGACCGGGCACTCGCGACACGCGCTCTCAGAGCCAACGCTCAAAACCGGAGACGAAAAGAGACCACAAAGGCTTACCAACTCACCGGACGCCGACTTTCTCCAAAACGTGCACGTGTTGCCGCGCGCCCCACTTTATATAGAACACGCCGCTCGCAAGGCCCGACCCCCAGCGCCATTCCGGACACCGCCTGAAGCGTCCTGTACCGTGGCCGGTGTCGGAAACCCCGCGTTGGTGCTTGGAGAAGGGAATAACGCCTGTTTCGAATACAAGCTTCCTGAACAGGTCATCAGACGCTGTTCATGGGGATGGACAAAAAGGATCATGGAAATACTGGGGACGGTTGTTTTGTCAAGTGCATCAGGCAGTGCTGCGGACAGCCCCAACGACGGAGGGTGAAGAGGAAGGACCCCGAGGGCGGGCGGGGCCAGAAAGGGAAGCGACTGGAGTTGTTAGCGCGCCGGTGGCGCGAGCTGTGGAGGCCGATGCTGAAGGGCGTGTCTCACACGAAGTCCTGGACGCGGAGTAAAGGGCGTGGCTGGTGCAGAGATTGAGGACAGTTCTGAGAACGAGCACGCGTGACACAGATTACAAGCGGAGCCTGCGCGGTCAGAGGCGGGGCCGGAGTAGACACGCAGGGCCGCTCTGAGGGAGTAGGGGTCCGGTGTCGTGGATTCCCGAATCTGAGGGAGGAGGAGGTCAGGAGACATGGACTCCAGGGTCTAAGGAAGGAAGATCCGGGGCTCCCGGGTCTGAGGGAGGAGAGGCCGGGGCTCCTGGGTCTGAGAGAGGAGGGAGCCGGGGGGCCCCTGCCTACTGGATCTGAGGAACGAAAGTCCGGGGGCTGCAGACTTCTGGGTCGGTATCTGAGGGAGAACTAGGTTTGGATGGGCTGAGCCTGAGGGCCTGGATTCTTGGTAAGCTGGGAGATCTGAGGAGTGTCTTTCAGCTGACATGATTGTAAAAATTTCTTTCAGAGATAAAAAATGAAACTCCTCTACCCTAAACCCACTTCCCAGAGGTTGTCACTGTCAACGATTTGGTGTGGACTTTGTACTTCGTGGCTGGCTGTAAACATACATACACATGGGTAGATAATTTTTGTTTCTCCCCAACTATGTCCCATAAGTAACATCCCACATCAGTACACACAGAACCACCTCATTCCTTAAACAATATCAAAGTATTCCATTGTGTGAATAGGCCATACTTTGTTTAGCTGGTCCACTTCGTCATTTGGGTTGTTTTCTGCCCTTTAGTGACTCTTCCCTAAACTTTGTGATCTGAAGAAGAGACCTACATTCCTCTCTAATTGGACACCCTTCACTGGCTCCTCCCTCCGAGTAAAAGCAGAGTCTTCACTGTGGTCGCCATGAGTCGGCCTTGACTCGAAGGCAGTGGGTTTGGTTTATTTTTTTCACTGTAGTCCGCAAGGCCCTCCAAGATATGGCCCCTTTTCTTTCTGACCTCTCTCTTCCTCACTGGAGCTACCCTAGCAGACTATCTTCCCTTGTGGTCCTGGAACCTGTCAAGTACTTTTTTTTTTTTTTTTTTTTACCTTAGGGCCTTTGCATTTGCTGTTTGCTCTGCCTGGAACTCTTTCCATATATGCCCATGGTGCTCTCCCTCCAGCCATGTCTCTGTTCAGATGTCACCTTGGCTTAAAGGGCCCCTGACCACTCTGTATAATAAACAGTTAGGCCTCTCCCTTCCTGGCCTCCTCTCACTTACCCTTCTTTATTTTTTCTTTTTTTCATGGCTCTTACCCTCTAACAAGGGAGCCCTGATAGCACAGTGGGTAAGTGCTCAACTACTAACAAAGTTCAGCAGTTTGAATCCACTAGCCACTCTGTGGAAGAAAGATGTGGCAGTCTGTTTCCGTAAAGATTTACAGCCTTTGAAACTCTATGGGGCAATTTTCTTTCGTATAGGGTCTCTATGAGTCGCAATTGATTCTACAGTAATGGGTTTAATCCCTAACATACAACTATCTGTTTGTTTATAGACATATTTTCTGCCTTCCCCACTGAAATGTAAATTCCATGAGGACAAGGATTTGTGTTTTGTTTGATCACTGCTATAGATCTAGTGTCTGGCATGTAGTTGTAGCTCAGTCTATGTTAACTAAATGAATTTGGGAGCCCTTGCAGGAGACAAGAGGAAAGGTTACTCTAATAACTCTTGAAGGGCACATACTATGGGTTATTTTGAGCCCTGTCTAGATTAAAGTACAATCATTATCCCCATTGTAAAGACGAGGAAATTGAGATCTAGATGGATCAACACATTCGCGCAGGTCATAAAGCTAGTAAGTGGCAGATCTCAGACTCAGAACCTGGAGTGAGAGGGAGATAGACGGGAACCCCAGGTCAAGACCGTGCAGAGGGACCTAAGCAATGATATTACTTTGTACTTAGGTTCCCTGGCCTGTTCAGCAAAGAACTCTCCCTTAGCCTCAAACCATCTGCAAAGTCTGCTACATACAACACACTTATTTTTGGGGGGGCTTTGGGAAGAGGAAAGAAGTACTGGTAGGATAGGAGCTGCTGGTAAGGGCAGGAGAGAAGTTTGGGTGCAGGGCAGGTTTGCCTCAGGAGGGGCAAATTGTTCAAGTTGCAAAAATAAAGGATGAACCCAAAGGACTTGGGGAGAATCAGCCACTTGATAAGCATTGATTGAGTACCCTCTGTGTGCCAGGAACCATTGGCCCAGCCCCTTTGCTGGTGTCTGTGCCTCAAGTCCCTTCCTCATCTATTCCTCTGCCCCAGGCAGCCCGAGGGATGGCACCAGGGAGGGAAAACAGTTCCACAGAACACTTAACAGGTACTGAGTGAATATTCCAGACAAAAAATACAGATTACTTAAAAATACAGAGTGTTAATCTGGGGTGGGGAGGTCAGAGGGCACTGGAAAAGGACAAGAATCTTGGTGAGAGTGGGAGTCTGGAGAGCAGGGTTGTCAGGTGCTTTACATGGAGCTGCAGAAGCGGACCAGGGCCGAGGTTGTTCCTGTGTCCTAAGCCCAGATGCCCTGGAATGCCAGAATGGACCAGAAATTTATGTAGTTCATGTAGGAAATGACACCTGGGGGAGAAAGAGAGCAGAGGGGGTTGAGGCAGAGTTCATCAGCCCCAACCCCAAACTCAGCCTCATCCCTTGCACTGTGTACAACCCTATCCCCAAGCCCAACCTCATCTCCAAACCTATCCCCAAACCCATCCTCAGTTCCATCTTCATCCCTATCTTGTCTCCAAACCCATCCCTAAACCCAAACCAACCCCTATGCTATCTACACTTTCCCTAGCCTCCTCTGCAGACTGAAACCTACACTCATCCCCTACACTGTCCCCAAACCCAGCCCATTTCCTACACTGTTCCCAACCCATTTCCAGACTCAAGCCCAGCCCATCCCCTACACTGTCCCTCAATCCTATCCCCAGTCCATCCCCATCCCCTACTGTGTCCCCAACCCCATCCCTAAACTCACTCCCACATCTAACCCCAGCCCATCCCCAACCTCATCTCCTCCCTAATCCCACCTGCCACCTCAGTCCCATCCCCCTACCTAGCCCTGTCAGCAACTGCATCCTCATGTCAAACTTTATCCAACTCTATCCCACTCTATCCCCGTCTGCATTCCCGAAACCATTTGCAAACCCACCCCCACCCCCATCCTGTATTTCCAATCCCACCCCAGCCCCAGACCAGTCATCAGGAAGAAGAGGATGCCGGTCCATGCCAAGTAGAAGCTGCGCCCCAGCCTGTAGGTCATGCCTTCTTGCAGGTACTCCTGGGCCTGCAGCAGGTAGAACAGGACACCCAATATCATGCTGGTCACTGTGTGAGCACAGGTGTTAGGAAGCTGAAAATCAATTGTATGAGGCCCCCTGCCTGTAGTTGTATGGCGCCGAAGCTCTTGTTTATTATTTCCACACTTTCTCTAACCTCCCAGACCCTGTGCCTCTGCTCAAATTCAGGAAAATGGGCTCCTGACAAGGACTTTGGAAGTGTGAGCCTTGGTCTTTAATAGGCGATAACCAAAAAAACCCGTTGTGGTCAAGTTGATTCTGACTCGTAGTGCCCCTATAGGACAGGGTAGAACTGTCCCATAGGGTTTCCAAGGAGCAGCTGGTGGATTTAAACTGCCAACCTTTCAGTTAGCAGCCTGAGCTCTTAACCACTGTTTAATAGGCAATGGTTGTGTCCAAAACCACAGGCTTTGAGGCCAGCAGACCGGGATTCTCATACCACCTCTGCCTCTCACCATTGGGCAGCCACTTTATCTCTCTGAGCCTTGGATCCCTCATACGTAAAGCTTTTTCTTTTTCACAAGCTTTCTTTAATTCATTCCATTTGAAAATAAAATGAATCATAGGGCTATCATAAGGAGTGATTGAAATTGTTACAGCTCCAGGAATATGGTAAGCACTCAAGAATTGGACTGATTATTATCATTATATCAGGTCTTTAATTTTGGGCTTCTGAAGCATTGGAAGTCATTCTGGATACCTTAATTCTATTTTGAAATGAAATGAATTAAAAATAGTTTGTGAGAAGTAAAAGGCTTGTTTTGGTGGTTTTTTGTTTTTTGGTTTTTTTTTCAGATAATGGAGTCCTGAGTAATTTTTCTTTCGTTATTGAAAAATAATATAGGAGATTTTTCTGTTTAATAAAATGGGGGCTTGGGCAGATATTTTCATATAGACAAATGTTTTATTGGAGATGGTATAAAACTGAGCTGCTCAATTTTTTTTTTTAAAAAAAGTAAAACCTTGTGGATCACAACAACAACAAAAAGAAAATGACTTAACCCACTCATTGGGAAAAAAACCCAAAACTGAGCTTTTTTCTACCATTTGGACTTAAAAAAAAAACCCATTGCCATGGAGTTGATTCCAAGTCAGCAAGCCTATACAGAGTAGAACTACCTCATAGGGTTTCCAAGGAGCAACTGGTGGGTTCAAACTGCTGACCTTTAATTAGGAGCCGGAGCTCTTAACCACTTTGCCACCAGGGCTCCAATTTGTACCTTACATTTAAACAATTAGGAAGAGCTGTTAGACAAACTGGATAACTATCAGTTACTAACAAGTAAACAAGATCTTGAGTGTTCTCTGTTCTTGGCCTTACCATCACTCTCCAGGAATATTTTGATGCAACTAAAAGTTGGGGTCATTTGTTGCAAAGGACAGGAACACGGTAACTCTCTTTTTCAAATTAAAATCTCTTTTTTTGAAAAAGTGTGATTTGGCATATAAATGGAAAATGAAATAATTCTAGTAAAGTATCAGTTCAGAGTTATTTGGTTGGGAGAGGGAGGATTATCACAGTAAGGGTTTTTGCAAAGTTAAATGAGTGCCATCAATTACTGACATTTTCTAATTCAATCCTAACTACATCTCCACGTGGTAGGAAATTTTATGTCGATCCTACAAATGAGAAGACTTCAGCTCAGAAAGATTAAGTAGCTTGAACAAAGTCACAGAACTGGTGGTGGTGGTGTGAGGCAGGATTTGGCATGGCATTGGGGATGGGTTTGGAACTGGAAATGGATTTTGGTAGAGGTTGAATTTTGTTGAGTAATAAGGTTGAGGTGTTGGGGGTAGGGATGGGGTTATGGTTATGGGTGGGATGGGTTGTCATTAAGGATAAGGTTGGGGTTGGTGATGGGGATGGATTGGCGATTGGGTTGAGGATGGAACTGGGAATGGGCTGGACTGAATTTGAGGTTAAGGTTCACAGGTGATGGGGTGGGTTGTGGTTCAGGATGGGAATTGGGAAGGAGAAAAAGATGGGGTTGGAGAAGGATTGGGGTTGACTTTCAGGTTGAGTTCATAGGCAGTAGGGTTGGGTTGCGTTTGAAGGTAGTGTTGAGGATGGTTAGGCATTGGTTGAGTTGGGTGTTTGAGATTTGTGAAGGGGATAGGAATGGTAATGGGAGTGGTTTAGACCTCACAGAAGGGGATGTGGATGAATTTAAGATTTGTTGGTGATGGGAATGGGAGGTGAAGTTGAGGCTAGATTGGGGCTGGAGATGGAGTTAGGTTGGGGATTGAGAATTTTTTACTGGGATAGTTTGGAGGTTGGGAGGGAGGTGGGGTTGGGATGAGGGATGAGGATAGGGATGGGATTGGTGTGTGGTGGGGATGAGGTTGGGTATAGTGATGGGCACTAGATGAGCCATTCCTCGCCTTGGTCCCGAGGTAAAGATCTCAGAGCCATGCCTGTCAGGGTGCTGGCGATGAAGGTGGAGAAGTCCAGCATGGGCAGGTTGGAGCTAGTAAAGAAGATGGTATTTAGGAGGGTGATGCAGATGCAGAAACCAGTGAGGCTGGAGATGAGGATGAAGAGCCAGGCACAGTCCAGCAAGTCTGGAAGAGTATCAGGAAGGGAGAGTATCAGGAACACCAAAACTGACCCTCAGGCTCTGACCATGGGAGAGAGGGTCACTAGTGAGGCTGGGAGTCTTCTCAGGCCCCTCCCTTGCATATTTTTCATCCTTACTTTAATAAAATTGATACTCAGGTCTAAAGAAGGGGTATTGAGGCAGACAGCCTGAGCATTGAGGATACACTTGGGTCAGTGAGGACAGGCTCTTGGGCAATGGAAAGTGGGGTGTTATTGAGGAACGTGTGAAGACAGGTTCCCTGGAGTGAAAAAGATAGCCACAATGTAGTGTGAAAGATCCTAAGTCTGTGAGGATTGTGAGGATGGGTCTCATGTAGTTGAGGATGAGCACAGGACAGTGAGGATGGTCCTTGGGGCATTGAGGGCCATCCCAGGCCCAAGGGCACGGAGGAGCATCCTGGGGCAGTGATGGCCATCTGGGAGCAGGGTGGACAACCATGGGGGCAGGGTGGACCATCCCAGGGGCAGAGAGGACCATCTTGGGAACAGGGAGGGCTATCCCAGGGGCAGGGAGGCTCATCCCAGGGGTCAGGGAGGATCATCTGGGGGGGAGGGGCAGGGAAGGCCATTTTGAGGGGCAGCAGGGGAAGAGAAGGGCTATGGGGAGGGGGAAGGGGCAGGAAGGATCATCCTAGGAAAAGAAGGAACCATCCCCTGACAGGAGAAGAGGGTCCCTGGAACAAGGAGGAGAGATGAGTCTCAGTAATGGCAAGGATGGGGCAGGCCTTACAAGCATTCTGGTCATACTCCCGCAGGCAGGAGATGTCCACGCACCGCACGAAGAAGATAGTGTTGATCGGGAACGTTTGGGAGCCAGCAGGGTCCCCAGGGGGCCTCAGTGGCACCTGGAAGTGCATCCAGGGCTGGCCCAGAGAGATGAGACTGATGATCACCATGCCGGCCAGGCTCAGTGCCAGGCTCACCATGCGGCTGATCTTCTTGGCCTCATGCAGCAGCTGCCAGCCAAAGGGCAGTAGTGTAAAGAGGCAGCTACTCCTGTGGTGAGACCTGCAGCAGACCACCCACTGCTAGTATCAGCACCCAGTCTGGCCACTCAGCCTGGCCACCCCCCCTGCAAGACCCTGCCACACTCAGTCTAGCCTTCAGACTATCTGCCCCACCTGATCATGTCCCAGGCCCTGAATCCCTCAAACCCCACCTCTAGGATTTGCTCCCTGAGACTCAGCCTCCAGGCTTCCTTGCCCCCGGGTCTAACTTCCAGACCGTACAACACACAAATTCTGTCTTTAGGCTGAATAGTAAGTCCAGCCTCTATGCTATGCTCTCTCCAGGTCCAGCTTCTAAGCCCTAGGTCCAGCATCCAGTCTCAGATACACCAAGCCATGCTTCCGGGCCCCGTCCTTTAACTGCTGCCCCTCCCCTGGGGATCCCTGCCAACCTTGCCTCTCACCTGCTAGTCTCTCTCATAAGGGAGATGACTGACTGTAAGGTGTGGTTCTTGCTGTCTGGAGGAGTTTGGAGGGGTTTGGCGCTGGAAAAGCTGTCTTTGGAATTCTCTCGGGAGCTCCAGATAATTGACTCGATGATTTTGACATTGCACTCATGGCTGGGGGTAGCTGATGAGAGGGCATCAGAACTGGACTGGGCTAGTGATAGAAGGCCTTGGGTGCTTAACTGGAGGCTCTGAGTTGTTGATGAGGGGCCTTGGATGCCACTGTTGTCCTGTTGGGTAAGTGATTCGAGATTGGCCAGGGAGCTGTGTTTCAGAGCACTCTGGCCACTGAAGTGGCGAGTTTGGTAAACTGACAGAGATTCTCGGTTACTGAAGCGGCGATTGTAGATGGCTGATGGGGCATCTTGGATACTGACCCGGCGATTTTGGACACTTGGCAGAAGCTCCTGGGTACTGACGTGGCGACCTTGGTTAGTTGATGGCAGCTCCTGGTTACTAACCCGGCGACCTAGGCTAGTTAGTGGAGGCTCCTGGATACTGACCCGGCGACCTAGGCTAGTTAGTGGAGGCTCCTGGATACTAACCCGGCGACCTAGGCTAGTTGACGGAGGCTCCTGGATACTAACCCGGCGACCTAGGCTAGTTGACGGAGGCTCCTGGATACTAACCCGGCGACCTAGGCTAGTTGACGGAGGCTCCTGGATACTAACCCGGCGACCTAGGCTAGTTAGCGGCTCCTGGATACTGACCAGGTGACTGTGGCTTGTTGGCAGAGGTTCCTGGATACTGACCAGGCGACTGTGGCTTGTTGGCAGAGGCTCCTGGATACTCACCCGGCGACTGTGGATAATTGGTGGAGGCTCCTGGATACTCACCCGGCGACTGTGACTAATTGATGTAGTGTCTTGGGGGTTGGTGTGGGGGTTGTTGAGAAGGGTTGGAAGGACACGTGGCTGGGTGTTCTGGGAGCCATTTGAGGGCCTCTGGGACATGAGGGGATGCTGGGCAGGGCCAGTCCCCAATGTAGTCACCAGCCTGCCAACTGCCTCAAACCCTCCTTCCCAGCACCTTTGTGGTCACCTGGAAGCTGGTTTGTCTCTCTCCAGAGTTCAGGCTCTGTCCCATAGGGTTTGGATCTTTTTACCCCTTCTTCGGTGTTTCTTGGTCTCTTTTGCTATCCACAGGCAGGTCTCAGGGTTTCAGCCGGCAGCTGGGGAAACTGGGAGGTTCCATGACAGTTGGAGTGGTTCCAGGAAGTTAGGAAGTTGGCCATGGACTTGAACCCCATTCCATCCTTGGGTGAGTGACCTGAAGGCTAGATCAGGGTGAGGATTGCATCAGTAGACGTCAGGGCAGAGTTAATATGGGGTCAGGGCTGGATAAAGAGAGGTCAGGGCAGGGTTAGTATGGGATCAGGGCTGGATCAAAGAGATGTCAGGGTAGGCTCTGGAGGGGTCACAGGATAGAGAGGGGTCAAAGTAAAGACAAAATAGGGTGAGAAAGGGGTCAGGGCAGGCCCAGGATGGAGGTTGGGGTTGGAGACAAAACAAGTAGGTTTGGGGCTAGGATGAGGTTGTGGGTGGGGAATGAGTTTGGCATTAGGGTTAGGGATGGGAATGGGGATGCATTTGGAGTTAGAGATGGGGATAGGATTGTGTTTAGGGTTTAGGACGGAGAGAATATTGTGGATGGGATGGTATTGTAGATAGCGCTGGAGACAAAGTTAAGGTTCGGGGTTGGGTAGGAATAGAGATGGGATGAGGCTGTGGTTGGGGTTTGGGTGAGGAAGAGGAGATGGTTGGGGATGGAAATGGGTTGAGAATGGGGTAAAGGCAAGGTTTGGGGCAGGGGGATGGGGACTAAGAATCTAACAGAGTGATGCAGGCAGACCAGGCCCCAGAACTCTGTTTGTTTCCCAGAGGACCTGGTCTCTTCCTGGGAGGAGGACTGTAAGTTCATCCTGCGGGGCTGGTCTCTGGTCTTCAGCATCGTCGTGGCCATGATGATGCTCAGTGTGGGCGATGGGTGCGTGGCCTACGCTGAGGGCTCCTACATGGGTTACCTGGGCTTCTGGACTGACTGCAGGAGGAACAAGTGCGCCAACGTGGGCCAAGTCACTGGTCAGTAGGAGCCTGAGCAGGCTATGGGGCTCTCCTGAGGGAATCTCTGGAGATTTTCAGGGGAGGAGGGTATCTCAGAGGAGTCTCTGGGGGAGTCTCTTCAGGTGTTCCTTCAGAGGATCTGATTTTTATCCTTTCGCTAATAAACTTATAAGTACAGATCTTTCCTGATTTTACCCTGTGAGTTGTTCTGGCAAATTGTCAAACTGGAGTCAGTCTGTGGGAACCTCTAAGTTGCTGGCCAGCTGATCAGAAGGAGGTGCCCTGGAGACCCTCGAGCTTGCGGGTGGTGTCTGAAGTGAGGGCAGTCTTGTGAAGAATGGGCTGTTGACCTGTGAAGTTTGGCCTAATTCCAGAGAGTTGATGTCAGAAGCCATTTTAGGGCCCTCCCCCCATGCTCTTCTATCCTATCTTCTGTTGCCCCCCATCCCCTAGAAATTACCAGGTCTCACTGGGCTGTCACAGCCTAAAAGCTCAAGAAGACCCAACTCAGCTTGTCCAAGTCAGCCATAGCTTCCCATGTCTGTACTTCAACTTCAGTCTCCTAGAAAAGGAAGACATCACCTCAGAAGATAACCCCAGCTGTGACCTCATGCTGCCCCATCGGAAGGAGGCCGCCCAGATCACAGACGCGGTGACGGTCCTGGACCTGCCCACCTGGGAGCCTGACGTGGGGAGCACTGTACCGTTTCAGGCTGGGGCAGCATCGATCCAGATAAATGTCCACCTGGGACAGAATGTGCTACATGGAGCCCAGGCTCCTGGGCCTAAGGGAGGAGGAGAGTGGGTGCCAGGACTCCTGGGGGTGAGGGAGGAAATGCTAGAACCATGGGGGTCTGGCTACAGCCCTGTTTCCCCTGGCCCATAGTGTCACTCTCAGACAGTCTCAGTGTGTGGACCTCATGCTCATGTCCAACACCGACTGTAGCAGTCCTGATATCCACATGATGATGGATTTCATGCTGTGCAATGGGAATTTGATGGTCATCCAAGACACCTGCAGAGTAAGTCAGGCTCTCCCCTCTGCCCCCGGGACCTGCAGGGATGTGGGAGGGAACCCAGATCTACCCCCTGCCCAGGGTCTCAGCCCCTTCTCCCGCTCCCCCCTCCACGTACCACCAGTGTCTCTCTATTCCACTTCATAGTCTGTCCATTCCCTTCTTTACCGCATATTTACTGAGTATCTGCCACGTGCCTGGCACTGTCCTAGACCCGGGGAGGACAGCAGTGAACAAGACATAGAAAGTCCCTCTTTCACTGAGCTGCTATTCCGGTGAGGGGCAACAGACATCAACGATAAGCATAACACGTAAATGATAGTGTATGTCAGGAGGTGAGATGTGCTGTGTGGGCAGAGAGGAGGGATAAAAGAGCTGGGGGGATACACGACTGGGTTAGGAAGAGACCCCATGGACAAGGGAGACTGAGTAAATACCTGGTGCAGGTGAGGGGTGAGCCGTGTGGGAATTCTGGGGAAGGATGTAGGGAACAGCAAGTGCAAAGGGCCTGAGGCAGAGTGGGCCTGGTGTTTCTGAGAAACAGCGAGGACCCATTGTGGTTGGAGCTGAGTGATGAAGGAAGAGAGGCCAGGAGATGACATCAGAGAAGGAAAAAGGGGGAAGATTCTGCAGGACCTCATGGGCCACAGTGAGGACTCTGCTCTTCCTCAGAAACAGGAGCTGTGGGAAGGTGTTGAACAGAAGCAGAGCAGGATCTGACTTGGGTGACAACAGCTTCCTCTGGCTGCTGTGTGGGGACCTCAGGGAGAGAAGAGAGGTAGGGAGCCAATGAAGGTGAATGATGATGGGGGCTGGACCTGGGGTGGTGCCAGGGACAGTGGGAGAAGGGGTCAGATTCTCCCTACCTTTGAAAGAGAGCCCACAGGTTATGCTGACTGATTGCAAGTGGGGAGGGAGAGGCAGAGAAGCGTCAAGGATTATCCCAACCTTTTGTCCTGAGCCACAGCTGAGCATCTTCAAGGAGACATCTACACTGCATCCCCCCCCCCCCCCCACACACACACACAGACACACACTCACACTCACTCACTCTGAACACTCACCAGGTCCCAGCTGAGCCCAGCGGCTTCCATCAAACCCGTCCCTCCTCCACCCTAGGTTCCCCAGTCCCCCAGTCACTGGACAGTCCCATCCCTACACCTCCCCGGTGGATCAGTCCTCAAGCCCGGTTCATGCTGCCCCCTGGTGCTCTAACCATCTCCTCTCCATTCTGCTGCCCCAGCCTGGCCTTATTCCCACCTGGACCCTCCCCCGCATAGCATTCTTCAGTCCCCTGGCCTGCAGTCTCCCCCTCCAGCCACCTCCTACCTGATCCCAGTGGATCATTCTACTGTCAGAACTGACCTTGCCCCTCTCCTGCTCACAGTCCTTCTGTAGCTCCTCAGTGCCTCGTGGGTGGGGTGACATCTGAGATGAGCCTTGAGGGTAGGAGGGTCATGTAGATGGATCCTGCTCTTCCTCCCCACTGACCTGTCTGCAGTGGCTGGCCTCCTGGACCCTGCCCCTATGCAGAAACTAGACACTGATGTGCCACCATCCCCACTGGGCAGGGCTCCAGCCATTGTCCTTTCTATTGGAATCCCTATCTTCTTTAGGGGTAGATTCTGGAGACAACTGTCTCTTTCCCCAGAGCTGGGGAGTTACCGTCTGTGATTTCAAAGCCCAGGCCTGAGGGGTTCATAGACATAATGAGGGTCCTTGCTGACTTTTCTCTCTCTCCTTTGTGCTCCTAGGGTGACATAGGGGGCCCACTGGTCTGTGATGGAATGTTACAAGGTACCATGCCAGTGGGCAACTTCCCATGTGGCATCTACAATTTTCCCTCCATCTTCACCAAACTGGTGCCTTATGTGGGGTCAATCAGAGACACCATGGCAGCCCAGCTCCTGAATACGTCTGTCTGTCTTCTACTCTCAGTAAAATCAAATATGCATGAAGCTCTGGAGTCATGTGGCCTTTCTAGACATTGGGCACCTGGAAGGTTGAGACCACCTGTTTGAGGCTAGACTCTCCCCAGTTTCCTGACCTTTCATCCTGAGGTGGGGGGTTCAGGGGCAGGGAGAGAAAGGACAGAGAGAGGTGACTGTCAAATGGGGCAGTTTTGCCCCACCCCCTCCCAGTGGACATTTGGCAGCATCTGGAGACATTTCCTCACATGGGTTCTTCAAGAACACGTAAGGAGGCTAATGGCATGTTACTTGTGGGGGAAGAGAGATGGAGGCAGCGTGGGCGTCCACCCTGGGAGAGTGGACGGTGACATGAGGCAGATGCACTCAGTGGAGCACTGAGCAGAAGTTGGAAGCACAATGCACCAGACATACACACACCAAGGACAAACCTTAAAATAAAACCCACGAGACATACACACAGCTACAAGGAGGGTTCTTAAAATCTAGCTCTGAATGAAAAAGTGAGACATATGGCATAATACCAGTCCATAAATTAAAACTACATACACACACACTCATTCTACAAAAGCACAATCAAGTAAAAGAAGTCCAGTAAATACACTGATGAGTCCCTGGGTGGTGCAGATGGTTAAGGGCCCGACTGCTGCCTGAAGGGTTGGTGATTCAAGTTTACCCAGAAGCACCTCAGAAGAAAGGCCTGGCAATCTACTTCCAAAAAAAAATCAGCCATTGAAAACCCTATGGAGCACTGTTCTACTCTGCCGTACCTGGGGACACAATGAGTTGGGGTTGACTCAAGGGCAACTGGTTTTAACACGAAGTGTTGCCTCTGGGGAGGATGGGATTGGAGTGGGTAATGGGGATATGTGGTGCAATGAGTTCCTTTATGTGTCCTTTTGCCTTGGTTCTTTGGAAAAACAGCTTGGGAGATTTTTTCCCCAAGCCCTGAGTTGTTACCTTTGCCCTAGTTCTTTCGAGAAGCAACTGGGGGTGGGCATTCCTAGTTTGTGTTCTACCCCAGAGGGTTTGTTACTTTTGCCCTGGGGATTCCCCAGGTTGATCTACCTTTCCTGGTTAAACTGTAAATAACTTGATGGTTTGACACTTTTTTTTTTGGTAATTAACAAGACCTGAGTTGATTGACATCTCATGGGTAATTGAGGATTGGTTGAACTCTGGCATGGTGAGGGTGGTACAGTGTCAGGATATATAAATGGCTGCAACAAAGTTTTTAGAGGCTTCCTGGTTGAGAGAGAGATACTAGATGGCAGAGAAGCAGAGCCATGTCAGAGTCAAGTGGTCCTGAAACTGCTCCACTGGCTATGAGCTGGGCCAGTTAGCACCAGAGAGGCTGGCAATGGACAAGCCCGATGACAGAGGTCCCATGGCAGAGAGGCCTGATGGCAGAGAGCAGCTGAGAGAGCTGTCCTGGTTAGAAGCTGTCCTGCACTGAAGAGTAGAGGGATGTGTGCTTGACACTTAGGGGACACTTCCAGACTTCGTGTGCTTCCTGACCTGATCCTGAGCTGTTCCTGTTACTTCAGGTTGATCCTGATCTGGAGTTGTAGCCTGTTACTTCCCTAATAAACCACATAACTGAGTATGGTTTGTGAGTTCTGTGGCTGTTGCAACGAATTTTCGAAGCCAACAGATAAGTAGAGTGCTGTGGGAGGGACAGCAGGTGTCAGAAATAATGGAGAAGTGGGAAAGTGGAGCTATACCTGACCTCTGCTTCATAGGAATCAGCTTTGTGCTTGTTCTGATTCCGATCTCTCATGAATTTAGACAATTCATTGAGCTATGTTACAGGACAAAAGGGGATAAATTAGTTAACTAGTTTAAGGGATGAGTCAATAAATGAAGGAATAAAAAACAACAGAGGGGCCTGTCATGGGTTGCTGATTTAATCTTCCATGGCCTCTGCACCTTGGGCCCCTAGACTCTGAGTGTGGCCTTGGCTCCATTGTGGTCTGGGCTAGGGGTGTGTCTTCAACTGAATGAGCACGCTCTGGCCATGGGCTTGCTCTTGGCTCTACGGGCGCTACCGTGGCTCCAGGGTGTGGTCTTGGTTCCAGGTGCATAGCGTCTGCCCCAGGGGCGTGGCCTCTGCTCTTTGGGTAGGTTTGGGAGCTGGAGTGTTAAGAACTTAAGTCTCTATGCAGGTGAGGGTGGGTGACCCAGCTATGGAGACAGGCTGCAGGGAATTACATCTAGCCTGGGAATGGGACCCAGAGAGGACAGGAAAGTGGAGTCTGTTATGATGGAAAACTCACGCAGCTCAGCCCCTCAGGTGGTGAGTGAGATCAGGCAGGCTGTTATTTGAGCCCCATATTCTTGGCCATGAGGTAAAAGGAAGGAATGTGATTGGAAATGAGTTTAGGATTGAGGGTGGCAGTGGAGCTGGGTTGGGAATGGAGATGGGGATGTGGTTGCCACGTCACTGACCTGCACACTTGGTCCTCAGTTCCTACACCATCGGCTGGACCTGCACAGCCTCAACCTAAACCAAGAACCAGACAGCCAGGTGATTGAGGGCAATTACTCTGTTCCACACACACAGTAAAACCGCTCCACAAATATCCACAACCTGATGCTCATCAAGCTCAATGCACCAACCCCCCAAGTCCAACTCTCTTCACATCGTCTTCTCCTCCCATTGAGCCAGCCCGAGTCTCTGCTGCCTCATCTGCCTGCTAGGGCTGGATGAAGTCAGGTGAGCTGTGGAGTGCCTACCTCTGAGTCTCACTGTGTCTCTGTCCTTGACTCTCTTGTCTCCCCCATGCTGTGTTCCAGTTCAATCTCCCCACCTCCCAGTGCTGCAGTGTGGTCATGTCCAGGTGGTGACAGAGGAGTTATGCAAACCCAGCTACCCACTGCTCTACCCTCTCAGCATGTGTGCTAGCAGAGGCTTGAAAGGCGAGGAACCCTGCGTGAAAGACCTGGGAAGGGCAGTGACATGGAGAAAGGAGAACTGTACATATAGACAGATAGGGGTAGAGCAGAGAGTGAGACTCAAGACGCAGGGTGGAGAGAAATGAGATACGGAGACAAGGGAAGTAGAAACAGAGCATGAGATATGCTGACATTCAGAAAAAGCACCACCACCATCAGTTGCCTTAGAGTTGCTTCCAACTCATGCCGACCCCATGTGTGTCAGAACTGTGCTCTATAGGGTTTCCAATGACGGATTTTTTGGGAAGTAGATTGCCAGGCCTTTCTTCCGAGGTACTTCTGTGTGGACTTGAGTCTCCAACCTTTCGGTTAGCAGCTGAGTGTGTTAACTATTTACACCATCCAGGAGAAAGGGGAGATGTGGAAATACAGACAGACACGTGAGGCTAGAGGCGTAAAGAGAGAACAAACTGGTGTTGTGTGACATAGAGAAATGAGGGAGATGGAAAGAAGAGGAACAAGGGAGGTGCCCAGGCTGAGACAGAGGAGGATGGAAGAAGGGAGAAATTCAGTGCAGAGAGACTGGGAAAAAGAAAAGAAAGAAACAGGGTGTCATGGATTGAATTGTGTTCCCCCAAAAAGTGTTTGTCAACTTGGCTAGGCTGAGATTCCTAGTATTGTGTGATTGTCCACCATTTTGTGATGTGATGTGTTTATCCTATGTGTTGTAAATCCTAACCTCTATGACGTTAATGAAGGAGCCCTGGTTGCACAGTGGTTAGAACAATCGACTACTAACTAAAACGTCAGTTGTTTGAAACCATCAGTGGCTCCTTGGGAGAAAGATGGGGTAGTCTGCTTCTGCAGAGATTTACAGCCTTGGAAACCCTATGGGGTTGCCATAAGCCTGATTGACTAGATGGCAGTGGGTTTGTTTGTTTGTTTTTTTTGTTTATGATGTTAATGAGGCAGGATTAGAGGCAGTTATGTTAATGAGGCAGGATACAGTCTACAGGATTAGGTTGTATCTTGAGTCAATCTCTTTTGAGGTATAAAAGAGAGAAGCCAGCAGAGAGGAGAGGCACCTCTTACTACCAAGAAAATGGAGCCAGTAGCAGAGTGCATCCTTTGGACCTGGGGTCCCCGTGCTGAGAAGCTTCTAGACCAGGGGAAGATTGATGCCAAGGACCTTCCTGCAGAGCTGACAGAGAGAGAAAGTCTTCCCCTGGAGCTGGGACCCTGAATTCGGACTTCTACCCTCCTAAACTGTGAGAGAATAAATTTCTTTGTTAAAGTCATCCACTTATGGTATTTCTGTTATAGCAGCACTAGCTAACTAAGACACAGAGGGAACAGAGATAAAGTAGATGAACATAGACAGAATCCAATCCTCTGGTGTTCTGTATATTTCTATAACGATCTCAAATCCCATACGGTATAAGTCACAATTATGCTTTCAAAATACATATGTGTAAGTACTCATAATATGAACTTCAAAATAGATGTCGAGCTCTGTGAGGCTCTCTGACACTAACTGTAAGTCATTAGAAACCTGTAAGTCATAAGAAAGTTATTTAGAAAAATTTCTGAACCTAGACGTAGAAACATAGAAGCTTATGAAGTATGCAAAGAATATAAACAACCTTTAAGTTCACTTTGACCCAGTATGCTGTAACACAAGAAAACATGACATAAATCTAAACAACCTTCCTAATCTCTAACCTTAACAAGAAGATGCATCATTGGGCTACTGTCTAACCCTGGAGAAAAGACATAACATACTAGTCTTTGATGTCACACTGGCCCTTGTTGTGTGGAACAAGGTGACAAATTCACATGTAAACCCTGAATTTCTGCTTACTCACTGAGAGAAGGCAGAGATGGAACTGAGATTCTGTCCACCACTACTGACCTTGGACCCTAGCTACAAGGGACTCTGCTGAGTTCAAGCTGCAGCTAAGCATTCCTCCCAAGACCTCTCATTAAAGGTAAAAGCCTGAAGTCTAAAAGATTTGGACTCTAACCATTGAACTAACATTGTAATTGTTAATTCTGATTCTCCAGTTCTGAATGAAGGTTGTGAGGTTGAGGTCTCCCATGGGTGCCTTGCCATGACTACCTTGCAGTAAACTAAACGAGTTTATGCATGACAGATCTGAGTATCTCTATTAATTTTCTAAGATTAAATCCTACATGACAACTGGGACACATGGAACAGCAGAAGCTAAAGTTTGAGAGGAGCAAGGACAGGCACACCGGGTGCGAAAGCTCCCAGCGATGCACCAAGAAAAGGAAGAGTTGTGGGGGGAGAGGGCAGGCTCTGAAATGGGACTTCTTAGGGATGGGGGATAACGTGAAGGGGAGGGAGAAGCTGGGTTTTGAGGGAAAGGACGGTGCTGTCTGCCTTTGTTTTCGTCCTGATTTCTCTCTCTACTCCTCTTTGTGTTGTTCTCCCTCTCTCTCTGTCGTTGACGTTCTGCCTCTCTCTGACTCTAGGTCTCTGTCTCCCGAGATGATGCCGGGAGTCCTCTGGTCTGTGGAAGGGGGGTTACTTGCAGGGCCTTGTGTCCGTGGGGAAGTATAGACACCTTGTGGGAAATCCAACACACTGAATATGTATGCAAATCTGTGCCAGTTCACTGATTGGATCCCAAAACTCCTGCAGAAGAATTACTGAGAAGTCCCAGTACCAAGGAGTGCTCAGCCTCCCCCGCCCCCCGCCTTCCTCAGTTAAGAGTCCCAGAATTCTAAGTCTTTCACCCAACCCCTCCTCCCTCAGACCCAGTTCGGGTCCCAGCCACCTCTTCCTTGAAACCTGGAATTTAGCCCCCGACCCCCTCCTCCCTCAGACCCAGGAGTCCTGGCCCCACTCCTCTCCTCCTCAGACCCAGGAGGAGTCCTGGGCCTTCCAGTTGCAAACTGTGGACAAAAGCAGATGGATGGTACATTGGCGCCATCTAGTGGTTTTCCTCCGAGGACCACAGGAGAGAAAAAGCAGGTGCTTGAGCCTCCAGCCGCCTTGCTCCTCCTTTCCCAAGCATAGCCCAAGGAATAAAGTCTCAGAAAAAAAAACTGGCTCTGTGTGTGGTGTCCTCCCTGCTGGATCTCACACTCTCACTCTGGGGCCTCACACAATCGGTCTTCTCTCCCTGGGCCTCAGTTTCCCCATCTGCATAACTGAGGTCTTGATGAAAGGTTTCAGGGATTCAGAGAAAGATGCCACACCTGGGAGATCCAGAGACACCAATTCTTCCATTCCATAATCTCTTACTGCCCAGCTGTGTCATCTGAGCAAGACCCCACAACCATCCCTCCCCAGAGGAAACAAGACTAATAATGATGTCCCACATTCACAAAAGGAGCCTTGGTGGCATAGTGTTAAGCGCTCGGCTGCTAACCAAAAGGTCATTGATTTAAGCCCACCAGCTGCACTGCAGGAGAAAAGACCTGGCAATCTCCTCCTGTAAAGATTACAGCCTAGGAAACCTTATGGGGGCAGTTCTACTCTGTCCTATAGGTCACTATGAGTCAGAATTGACTCAATGGCACACAACAGCAACAACGCACTCACACAGCGCTGACTAGAAGTGTCAGGCACTAATTTAAGGGCTTTATGGGCATTAATGCCTCCAAACACTCCTGTGAGGCAGAAGCAACTATTATTCCCATTTTATAGACAAGGAAACTGAGGCACAGAGAGGCTAAGTGACTTGCCCAAGGATGCAGTCTTACATGGCAGAGACAAGATTTGAACCCAGGCCTCCTGACGCCAGAGTCTACGTCTGAATCATGTGCTGTGTTAACCGGTCTTCCAAGCATCAGCCTAATTTTATGATTTACACGTTGGCCTCATGTACATTACCTGGTCCAACCCCTGGACGGCCCTGCCCCTTTCCCACATCACCCCAACCAAGTTGTTGTGTTGTTACGTGCCGTTGAGTTGATTTTCTACTCATGGCGACCCCATGTGACAGAGTAGAACTGCCCCACAGGGTTTTCTCCGCTGTAATCTTTACGGGAGCAGATCACCAGGTCTTTCTCCTGCGAAGCTGCTGGGTGGGTTGGAAGGGTGATCCTTTCAGTTAGCAGCAGAGAGTTTAACTGTTGCGCCACCAGGGCTTCAACCAAAAACTCCTTCACAAATGAGTCAATGACAACCAGAGAAGTAACACCCATCACCCCAGGGGCAGCAGGAACCCCAGGTCCATTCTTTTGCCTTCCCCCCAACCCCTGCTCCACTCTGCAGCCTGCACGAAGCTGACCAACTGGAGCCCCTCCCCCACAGTCCGCTCAGGTGGAAAACGGGTGAAATTGATAGTCAGTGTTTAGTATGTGTGGGGCCCTGTTCTTAGCGCCTTACACCCACTAACTCAATACTCCTCGCAACAACCCTACGAGAGGGTCTAATTTTATTTTATTGTGGTAAAATATAGACAACAAACATTTGCCATTTTAACCATCCTTAAGTGTGCATTTCAGTGCATTATATACCTTCACAAAGTCGTGCAACTATTACCACTATCTATTTCCAGAACATGTTCATCACCCCAGACAGAAACGCAGTGCCCTTCAGCGATAATTCTCCATTTCCCCTGTCCCCTCTAATCTACTTTCAATCTCTATGCATTTGCCTGTTCTAGGTAGTTCCTGTAAGTGGGCTCACACAGTATCCGTCCTTTTGGGTTTAGCTTTTTTCATTCAGTATCGGGTTTTCAAGGTTCATCGGCGTTGTAGCATGTCTCAGCCCTTCATCCTTTTCACAACTGAGTAATATTCCATTGCACGTATATACTACATTTTCTTTATCCATTCATCTGTTGATGGACACTTAGGTTGTTTCCACCTTTTGGTATGAGGGATATCCCATTTTAAGGATGAGAAACTGAGGCATGGAGAAGGGAAGAGATTTACCCAGGTTCTCCCACACTAGCAAGTGGTGGAATGTGGGGTCTGAATCCTGGGCCAACACCCTGAAACACCACTTGTACTCTTCCCGTAACGAACTGTGGTTGTGGTAAGACTAAATTAGTGAAGAGCCAGCATCTTACAGGGGAGGTTTCCTGGGCACCAGGAATCTGGTCCCTCTACCCCAGCTGCCTGCACCCAGGAACCCAGGCTGAGCTGGACATTGTGACTGTATCTCTAGAGAAGGGAGTTCAAAGTGAGGCTTTGAATGTCAGGCTGCGGGGCTGGGACCTACCTTGTCCAGGGGCACTAGGGAGCCATGGGAGGGCTGTGAGCAGGAGAGGGGCAGAGTCAGCTCTGGGTGTAGAGAGATCCCTCTGGGGACACATTGTGGGGGCAGACTGGAGGCTGGAGCCCATGATGACATTCATGAGCCCTAGTCACTTGTGCCTTCATGGTCCCCTTCCTCCATAAATATATATATTATTGCAGACCCTAAGAATTTTCTGATGTGTTGAAAACATTAAAAAGTTTTCTTTGACCTTACAAGTTCATTTTTTCTTCTGATTTTTGAAGAAATTAAAATATTTCCGTGGCCTCTAAGAAGTATCATGAGCCCCAGACACTGTGTTTTCTGTGTCTTGTGGAGAAGTTGGAGTGGGGAGCTTGGAGGCCGGGGAGGAGGCTGGGGCAAGGGTCCAGGCAAGAGAGGATGCAGGAGGCAGGTTCAGAGCCATGGGAGTCAGGGACAGGGGAGAGGACAGAGAGGCAGGAACAGGAGGATGGGGCTGGGGACGGATGGGCTGTGAGAGATAAGGGGAGGTGAGGACAGCACCCCTGGGTCCGGTGGCATGACTGGGTGGCTGGGTCTGTCCCTGAAATGGTGAACCTGGGAAAAGCAGATGGTTCGGAGAGAGAAATCAGCTAAGACTCTGCAAGTGAGGGGGCCTGGGGACAATGGAACAGGTGTCCAGAGCAGGTGGCTGCCCGAGGCTGGAGCTCAGGGTCAGGTAGGGGAGGTGGGCTGGAGCTCAGAGTCAGATGGAGGAGGCAGTGTGTGGTTGGTGGTTGATCTCAGATGAAAGAAAGACCACGTTTGGAGAGAAACCGTCTCCCAGGGGAGCATAGGATGGCTGGGTCAGTGTTGGATCCTTCACTGGGAAGGGGATCCCAGCAGGAGGAGGAGTTTGGGCAGAAGATGGGTCTCAGTGGGGTCGAGGTAGATGACAGACATCCAGGGAGACGTCCAAGAGGGCACTGAAGTCACTGGTCTGATTCAGGACAGAGTGGGCTGGAGGGGAAGCTCTGAGGTGACTGTGCCATGGAGCTGGTAGGAGCGGTGGGCTGCATGCCCACCCAGTGAGCCCATGCTCACACTCCGGCAGACCTGGGCTCCGTTGGGTGTGAGCTCTCTTGGTGTCCCCTCTGTGTCATGGGGACCCTAACAATACCTACCTGTGTGGGTTAGTAGGAGGAGCTCCTACGATCATGACGGAAAGCACTCAGCACAGGCCTGGCACCCAGGAAACCGTCCTTACACTCCACCACCACCACCACCACCACCACCAGCTGTCATCAAGTTGACTCTGACTCATGGCAACCTCATGTGTGTCAGAGTAGAACTGTGCTTCATAGGGTTTTCAATGGCTGATTTTTCAGAAGTAGATTGCCAGACCTTTCTTCTGAGGCACCTGAGTGGACTTGAACCACCCATCTTTCAGTTAGCAGCCAAGTGCATTAACAGTTTGCATAACCCAGGAACTCCCCTTACACTCCAGCTGCTGTAATTAGCAGCCCCAAAACTCACCTCCTTTGCCTCACCACCACCACCACCCAGGTCCTTCCCTCTCCAATGGGGCAGGGAGGGAGGTGCCTCCAGGTGGGCAGCAAATGGGCCAGCCCATGTTCACATAGCACAGACCCAGAGTTAGGGTACTGGATTCCTGTCCCGCTCTGCCTCTTGCCAGTTTCATGCCCTTTACCCATAACTCTCCCTCCCTGGGCTTCCGTTTCCTCTCTGTTGAGGGGGAAGCGATAATAACCACGTCACAGGTTTGTCAGGAGGCTAAACGAGACAATGCAAGGAGAGTGTGGGGGTGGCCAACACCCCATGAACAGCGACTGGCCAGCTGAAGCTGTGGCCCAGGTGAGGTCCAAAGATGTTGAGCATGAATTTCTGCAGAGACAAAGGAGTTCTAGAATATCTTCTGGCCTGAGATCCAGAATGGCTGACTGTCTGAGTTTCTAGAATGCCTGCAGATCTGAAGTTCTAGAGTGTCTGAAAGACTGGGGGTTCTAGAACGTCTGAAGAGCCAGGGCTCTAGAATGTTTGAAGATGTATGGTTTTAGACTATTCTAAAATCTTTGGTTCTGAAGTAGCTGAGGACCCAAGCTACTAGAATGTCTTAGAGTCTGCAATTCTAGGATCTGGAGGATATTCTAGAAATTTTGAGAGCCTGTCATTCTAGAATGACTGAAGCCCTAGGGTTCTGGAATAACTGAGATTCTGTGGTTCTGGAATGCCTGAAAGATACTAGGAGGCTCAGTTGCCATCCCTCTCTCCTCCTATTGTCTGTGGTGAAATTGAGGGCCAAGGAGCCCTACGCATTGGCTACTGATCTCCAAGACAGTCAGCCCCTGTCATGCATCCGTTCCTCAGAAAGGTGATGGTTTTCCAGACGTAGAGAGGGACCACGTTTATCACAGCCTCCACCCTTCATTGTGTAACTTGAGGTCAATCCCTCCTGCTCTCTCTTGTTTGTTAAACAAGCCAGAATGGAATCTAGACAATTGCTCAAGAGCCCCTGTGGTTCTGAGACATGGGAACTTAGCCTCAAATTCCCAAAGTCTTTGGTTATCTTATTAATGATCTCCCAGCCTCCGGAGTGCAGAATCCAGATTTCAAGCCCCAGAACCCAAACTCAAGTCTCAGGATCCAGAATAGAGGACTCCAGGCTCCCAGATTCTAACTTCATATTCTAGAGTTGGGACTCTAGATCCCAGAATCATGGAAGCCAGGCCCAAGCCACCTAGTCTAGACTCTTAATTGCACAATGCATATTTAAAACTCTAGACTTTATGTTCCACAGTCTGCCCATAAGACCTCAAAGTCTAGACCCAGACTCTAGAATCCAGGCCTCAAACCTCAAAATCCAAAATCTGTAATTCAGGTTCCATGACCCAGGCTTCACACAGCACGTGTGAAGGTTTTGGACCTCAAGCCCCAGATTCCAAACACCAGACGTCAGACTCCTAGTCCCAACTCCAGGATCCAGATTCAAGTTCCCACACCCTACAACTCAGACTCCAAAATTCACACTCCAGACTTCAGGTCATGAGTGCCAAAATCCAGATCCCTGAATCCAGAATTTGAGATCCAGACTCCTACTCCAGGCACAAGAAGCATGACTCTAGAATCCAATTTCCACACTCCAGACCCCAAAGTCCAGATTATATTATAAACTCCAGACTCCAGGCTCTGTATTTTGATCTCCTCCAATTCTCTGCTTTACCCTCCTGTCCCCTCCCCCATGGGAAACTGCCCCTTGGTGGGTAATTTTTCCTTCTAGACTCAGACAAAAGCTTCAGCCTCATAAATGCTCATTAGGGCTGGTCCCCTGCCCCACCAGCCACCAAGGCGTCTTCGCCTGTAAATCAGGCTCTCAGCCACCCCCTACCCCACCCCCGAGCCAGGGTGGGGCTGGAAGCTTACAAATTCAGGCGTGCGGGTGCCTGCTCCCCTTCCTCTGGCATCCAAGCTGCCCCAGAGGCCACTGGAGGATATGGTGTTGGTGAGATTGAGACAGGAGTGGGGGTGAGGGGAGGACATAAGGCTATGGGGATCACGGTCTGAGGGGAGATGGGCCTGCCCTGGTGTTGGGGAGACATGGGTTGCCCTGGTCTGGGGAGGGCACAGGCTACTCTGGTCTGGGGGGACATGGGCCACCCTGGCCTGGGGAGGGGCGGCGACAGGAGCTACCCTGGTCTGTGGGGAGGAGATATGGATCATCCATGCCTGGGAGGGGACACGGACGCTCTGGGGGAAGGGCAGCGGGTAGGGCCATGTGTCCTTGACTGAGGCCCTGAGTTAACCTGAACCAGGAAAACCTCCTGGAGACACAGGACGAAGTCGGTGGGAGTGGGGGAGGGGATGGGCTGAACCAGGAGGATGTCCCAAAGGCTGGAAAGCACCTGTACCAGAGCCAAGAACGAGGTCAGGAGGTATCGCAGGTTCAAGTCGGTTCAGACCACCTCCTGCAGGCCTCCAACGTGCCAGGCCACAGCTGTGTGGTTCTGGGGACACAGCGAGGACCCCACCCCAGCCCTCTCCTGGGGGAGGGGGTCAGGCAGCGCAGGAGTGTCCCAGACATCAGCATTTCTGGAGGTCTGTGCAGTAATACAGGCAGAAGTGGTGCTGTGGGAACAGAAGAGACCCCTCCCCCACTGAAGAGGTGGAGACAGAGCCTCAAATCACAAATGCGAGTTCAGCGAGTTCAGTGAACGAGAAGAAGGTCTTTGGGGCCAGAAAGCTTTCTCGAGGCCTCCTGTGGAGATACTGGGAGTCCCAGTGCAGTCAGACCGGCCCCCTGTCCTCAGGGAGTTAGTTAGTTCCCAGTCCGGTGGAGGGGACAGACAGCTCTGAGCAGCTCACCCTCAGTGGTGGGGGAGTCAGAACAGGCTTTAAGGAGAAAGTGGGCTGTGCAGGGAACGGCATGCCTGAAGGAGGAACAGCCTGGTCAAAGGCGTGGAGGCTGTCTTAGGGTAACACCACAAAGGTATAGTAAAGCTAGAAGGAAGATTTTATTCGGCATAGATAGGTGCCAAGAGACAAAAGTGGGAAGGGGACAAACATGCTGCCAGAGCTGTGTCTGTCCAAGTCTGAGGAATGTTACAGCATCATCAGTATTTTGACATTACAAATGGGTAAAATCATTAAAAGCTTCACCTTTTCACAGATTGGCTAAAAACTGCTAAATCACCATGATTCTACATTTTAAGTTGTTTTTCTTGATAATCATTGGTACAAGTTTCAATAACGACAGTTAGGAGGGTCTTCGTTGGCCCAACAAATCTTACTATTTACTAAATGCTAAGGGAAAAAGAGGAACCCTGGTGGCGCAGTGGTTAAGAGCTTGGCTGCTAACAAAAAGGTTGGCGGTTCAGGTCCACCAGCTGTTCCTTGGAAACCCTATGGGGCAGTTCTACTCTGTCCTATAGGGTCGCTAGGAGTCGGACTTCACTGTGCTCAACAGCAATGGATTTTGTTTTTTAAGGGAAAAAGGTAAGAGGGGAAAATAGGTAGGTCTTATGTGCTCTATCTAAGTATTTTGTTTGTGTGAAAGAGTTCCTCAAAGATGTTTTCCAAGATCGTCTTAGCTATTGTTTCTATAGCTCAGGGCCCAGCTGATGCGTCCTCGTTGCTCCAGCTGGGTCACATTCCTTATATGCATAGACAGAAGATGTCAATTTTTTATTTCCTAAGTCAAGGCACAAAATTGCAGGAGAGAAAATAGAAGAACTGGCTGTGTCTAGGAGGACCCTGGGTGGCGCAAATGGCTCGCGCTCGACTACTAACCAAAAGGTTGGCGGTTCGAACCCAACCAGTGGTGCTGTGGAAAAAAGTTCTGGTGATCTGCTTCCATAAAGATTACAGCAAAAAACCCTATGGGGCAGCTCTACTCTTGTTAACATGGGGTGTTGCTATGAGTCAGAATGGACTTGATGGCAATGGGTTTGGTTTTTTCTTTTTTTTGGCTGTGTCTAGAAAGAGAGGGTTTTGAGTGTCCCGGCCAAAAAGGGTGGAGGGGGGGCAACACTCATGTCCATGAGAGTGAGGCTGAGGGGCTGAGCTTCAACCGGGGGGTGCTGGGGGCTACGGGAGGGTTGTGAGCATGGGAGGGGCAGGATCAGCTCCAGTGGAGAAAGCCCTCAGGGGCCATGTGGGGAATGGACTGGAAGGAAGAGACTGGAGGCAGGGAGGCCAGGAAGGGGGCTGGGGTAGAGTCCAGAGAGAGATGTGGCCTGAGACTGACCTCAGGGACAGAGACATCCAGGGTGCAAGTGGGGTGATGCTGAGGTCTGACAGGCTGTGGGGACCCCTGGGGTCTGTCACAGTGTCTGGGGAAACAGTAGACCCTCATGAGATGGGACGCCAGGGTGGAAGAGCAGGTTGGGTTTGGGGGAGGGATGGGAGGGGTGACAGGAAGTTTCTTGAGCAGTGCATGAGATGAGTTTGTCTGAAGGGATCCTGATGGGATGGGAGGGTCCAGTCTCAGCTGGCTCACTCTCCCCACCCACACACCCAGACACGGCTCATCCCTGGTCCTTCCTCCACCATGTGGCTTCTCCTCACCTTCTCCATCCTGCTGACATCTGCAGGTGACGTGGGCCGAGGTCGGGTCCAGGTCTGTGGGAATGTGGTGGCCCCCTCCCTCCACATGTGTGAGCCCTTTGCCAGCCCCTCCCTCACCCAGAAACCACCTGATGATTGCTCCCTGGTCCCCACACTCCACCTTAGTCACCTACCAACGTCCCTGAGTCACCTCCCTGCTCCAGAGCCATCAGGGGCCTGGGGTGGCCCTGGAGTCCCCGTGTGGCCTGAGTCCTCTCACTGCTTGTAGCCATGAACATGGCCTGGGGTGGGGGGGTGTCACATAGACCTGAGTTCAAACTCTTTCCTTGCTGTGTGACCTTGAGGTACTGACTTCACCTCTCTGGGCCTCAGTGCCTTCTCTAGAAGACGGCAGCTACCTGCAAAAATTATCATGAGGTTCAAATGGTACAATATAGGGAAAGCCTCTTGTTGGTTGTTGAGTCAGGTGCTGTCGAATCAATTCTGACTCATAGGGACCCCATGTGACAGAGTAGACCTGTCCCATAGGGCTTCCTAGGCTGTGATCTTTATGGGAGCAGATCACCAGGTCTTTCTCCTGAGGAGCCACTCGGGGGGTTTGAACTGCCAACCTTTCAGAAAGCGGCCCAGCACTTAATCATTTGCACCCCGGGGATCCTTAGAAAAAGCCCATCATAAGCATTAAATGAGTGTTGAGAGGCCAAAAGCACAGACTCTGGGTTCGAATCCTGGCTGTGCCACTTCCTAGCTACTTAACATCTCTGTGGCTGTAAAATAGAGACAATAACAGTCCATGCCTCTCAGGGTTGTGAGGATTAAATGTGGTCCTGTGTGCCTGGCCCAGGATAATGCTCTGTAGGAGTGTGCAAGGAGCCCTGGTGGTGCAAGGGTTAAGCACTTGGCTGCTAACCAAAAGGTTGGCAGTTCGAACTCACCCTGTGGCTCCATGGGAGAAAGACCTGGTGATCTGCTCCCGTAAAGGTGAAAGCAAACCAAACCCATTGCTGTTGAACTGATTCCGACTCAAAGCAACCCTAAAGGACAGAGTAGGGTTTCCCAGGCTGTAATCTTTACAGAAGCAGACTGCCATATCTTTCTCTGGTGGAGCTGCTGGTGGCTTTGATCTTTCAGTTAGCCGCTGAGTGCTTACCCACTGTGCAACCAAGGCTCGTTCTGTAAGGATTACAGCCTAGAAAACCCTATGGGGCAGTTCTACTCTGTCACATGGGGTTGCTATGAGTCAAAAATTGACTCCATGGCACCCAAAAACAACAGAACAACAGTGTTGCTGAGTGCTTAGTATGTGCGGGGCTTGGCACTCGGCACTCACGAACAGCATCCTCACCACATCCCTATGGGGTGGGCAATACCAGCCTCATTTGACAGAGGAGGGGCCTGTGGCTCAGGGAGGGGCGGCCACTAGGTCAAGGTCACCCTGGGTGTGGGGGGGGGGAGGGGGCCCGGGGGGGATACTCCAGAGACCACAATCACTCACTGGAGGAGAAATTACCTGTAACCTGATGCTCTGACATGGGAGAAGGTGGGGGTTGACGTTCATTAACTCCCCACCACAACCACCCCTCAGCTGTGGGTAATCCTCAGACCTCCCCCATGCTGCCAGCCTCCCCTCAGGCTCTCTCTGTTCCCTCTGTCCTCCCTGCCCCCGCCTGCCTGCTGCACCCACCTGGGGCCTCCACCCACCTCCGGCTTGGACTGGCCAGGTGCAGCCTTGGTGGCCAGCTGTTCAGCCTGTGCCCTCCACCCTTCTCCTTAGGAGAACCTCACCCTTCCTTTGTTAAACCCCTGATCCACTACATCCGTGTTCCCCCAGCCTCCCCAGGGCCCTCCACCCAGCTCCTGACCTTGGCAGACGGAGTGTGAACATTGGGTCTGGCTGTGCAAACCTTGTTTGGGTGTGGGTGTCTGTGTGTATGCATGGCTGTGACCTTGATGTGTCACATCCACATTGCCTGTGTGTGTGGGGTCTGATCCTGTGACCTTCAAACATTCCTGTGTCTTTGTTCATGGTGTAGTTCTGTGTGTGTGTCCGTGTGTGCAAGGCTCTGTGTATCCACATTCTCCTCATGTGTGTGAACCGTGTCCCCATATGTGAAACCCAATGAGTGACCTTGATCACCGAGTATCTGACTTGGGCTCTGACCTGTTGTTGCTGTTGGGTGCCATGGAGTCGATTCTGGCTCATAGCGACCCCTGTGGCAGAGTGGAACTGCCCCATAGGGTTTTCTAGGCTGTAATCTTCACAGAAGGAGTCCTGGTGGCACAGTGGTTAAGCACTTAGCTGGCTAACCAAAAGGTCGAACCTGCCAGCCGCTCTTCAGGAGAAAGATGTGGCAGTCTGCTTCTATAAAAACAGATTTTGTTGTTGCTGTTTTTTAATCTTTATGGGAGCAGATCGCCAGATCTTGCTCCTGTAGATCCAATGGGTGGGTTCAAACTGAGCCTTTTGGTTAGTAGCCAAGTGCTTAACCACTGCACCACCAGAGCTCCTGGCTCTGACCTAGAGATGGGTAAATATGTCCTGTGCTGAATTCCCATGTCTCCACTATGTGACATTGACCCTAAATGCTCAGCCGTGGGTCCAGATGTTGCCTTGGGGTCTGATCTAGTGGAGCCACATCTGAGTGTCTGGCCTCTGGGTCTGTGTCTGCAACTTTGAATCTCCACTAGGTAGTCTGTGGATGAACCAGCTTTGACCTTGATTTATCCTTTATCTGGGTCTGCACATGTGTCTGACTTACTTTGGCCATATTTGCGTCCACAACCTGAACGTCCACGTGTATGTTCTCATAAATAAATCCGTGTGTCCTTGATTAAAAATAACTAACATTCATTAAGTGTTATTATGTGCCAAGACTATATATATATATATATATATATATATATGTACTCTGGTGGTATAACAGTTAAGCACTTAGCTGCTAACTGAAGGGTTGGCAGTTCAAACTACCCAGCAGTTCCATGGGAGAAAGACCTGACAATCTGCTCCTGTAAAGATTACAGCATAGAAAACCCTATGGGGCAGTTCTACTCTGTCACATGGGGCCACGATGAGTTGGAATCGACTCGACGGCACCCAACTCAACAACGTGTGTGTGTGTATATATATATACATATATATAATTTATATATATACATATATATGAAGTCCCTGGGTAGCTCAAATGGTTAAGTGTTTGACTACTAGCCAATAGGTTGGTGGTTCGAACCCACCCATAGGTGCCTTGGAAGACATGCCTGGTGATCGGCTTCCAAAAGGTCACAGCCTTGAAAACCGTATGGAGCAGTTCTACTCTGTAACACATGGGGACGCCAGGTGTCACAATCAACTTGACGGCAACTGTCAACAACATATACTCTATATATACTGCATACATGTATAACATATATATATATATAAAATGATACGTATATATACACACATATTCTCCGATTTAATCCTTACAACAATCCCCATTTTACAGATGAGAAAACTGAGGCACAGAGGTCAAATAATTTGCTCCAAGTCTCACAGCTAATATGTTTGAACCCAGATGGTTTCACTCTTGATTTAATCACCATACTGTAGACCTAAGTCCGTGAACAAAACTTTGGAGACCTGAGTGTGTATTGGTATTTTTTCTATGTACTCCTATTAAAGACCCCATATTGTATGTCCAGATCCTTTGTGCAAGTATGTGTGTCTGTGACCCTAGATGTCCAGACCCACACTAGAGACTGTGAATGTAGGCCTGAACTTCTATGTCCAAATCTGTCTGGAATGTGTGTGTGTGCACACACGTGCACCCATGCCTTAAATGTCTACTTCCATACATACACATGAACATCTGTGCAGTGATTCTTGAAGATGCAACCCATATATATGCAAGTGAATTCAGCTTAAAGTGCACTGTCCATATCCCTGCCTAAGCTTGAAAACCCATTTTTGCATGTGTGTATAGTCATGAACTTGTGTGGCTACATCTGCGTCCTTGTAGGACGCACTGAGTTTGGCCAAGATGTCCAGAATCTGGGGCCAGGACTGCATGTCATAGATATTGAGTTGCCACACTTGTTTGACTTCTGTGACAAGTTGGTGACCTTGAATGACTCGTGCCAACTGACCACTTGTCTGAACGTGTATCTAGTGTCCCTGTCCCCACCCCCAGTTAGAGGACATCTTGCCCTTGATCCTTTCCCTCTCTCCCAAGGTCCTCTAGCAAATGAGGTGGGGGAGTAAGGGGACAGTTCTGGAGAAAATAAGCAGCAACTGTAAAAGTTAGAGAGACCACAGAACTTAAAAAAAAAAAAAATACTTGGGACTTCTGAAGAAATTGAGGACAGGTGTCAGTGAAGAATATGTAGGGAGGGTGGGGCACAAGGACAGGGTAGGGGGTGAGGAAAAGGCCCCTGTCCCCAGGGATCCTCTGCTTTCTCTCCCAGGGGCCCGGGATCTGCGAGAAGAGGAGTGTGCACCTCACTCCCAACCGTGGCAAGTGGCCCTTTTCCAGAGAGGACCCTTCAACTGCGGCGCTTCCCTCTTCTCCCCACAGTGGGTGCTGTCTGCAGCCCACTGCCGAACCCGGTATGAAGGCAGGGCTCGGAATCCTGAGACGATGTGACTGGAGGGTCTAACTCTTGGGGCTTTCGGAGGTGGAGGCTGGGCTCTGGACTGCTGGGTTTGGAGTCTCCTGGGTTTTGAAGGAGGAAGAGGCTGGAATCCCAGCCACTGAGTAAGGAGGGGGAATGGGGTTCGAACTATTAGGTTTCTGAGAGAGAAAGACTAGTAAGGTCCCAGTTCCTGAGGTTCTCACTTGGGAAGGGTCTAGGGGGTCTGAGAATCTTGGATTCTAAGGGAGGAAGGTCGGGAGCCTGGAGAGGGAGTTGCAGGTGTGTGAGGGTCAAGGGCCGGAACCCTTGGCTGCAGGGTCTTAGGAGAGGATAATGGAACCTTCAGATTCCCAAAGGTTCGGGGGACCCCAGGTTGCCCACTCTTTGATATACCCATCTACTTCCCACTCCACTTGTGGATAATCACCCGCCCGCATAGCTTCATGCGCGTGCGCCTGGGCGAGCACAATCTGCGCAAGCGCGACGGCCCAGGAAACTTGCGGGCTGTTTCTTTAGTCATCCTGCATCCAGGCCCTGAGGCGCGCAGCCACCGCCACGACGTCGTGTTGAAGCTAGCACTGCCAGCCCGCCTCACCAGGCAAGTGCGCCCGGTGGCGTTACCCACGCGCTGCCTCCGCGCAGGCGAGGCCTGCGTGGTATCCGGCTGGGGCCTGGTGTTGGACGATGAGCATGGGAACAGAGGGAGACCCGAGCCTCAAGGTGCGTGAGAGGGGCTGGATGTCAACCCTTGAGGAACCCTATTCCCGCGGCTTCTGGGCGGAGGGAGCAAGAGCCTGTACTTACCAGACCGCTCCAAGTCCAATTTCCTCCCCAGTGAGTCTCCCAGATACGTTGCATTGTGCCAACATTAGCATTATCTCCACCGAATCTTGTAACAGGGAGTATCCTGGACGCCTGAGGAACTCAGTGGTGTGTGCAGGTGTGGAGGGCGGAGGCACCGACTCTTGTGAGGTCAGAGCTGAGAAGGGGACCGTTGAGGGTAGGAAGAGGGGTGGGGAAAGGTTTGGGTATTCAGATGAGGTTGGATCTGGTTTGCCTTGGACCAGAGAATATGCTGGGGATAGGTTTGGGGATGAAGTTGGAGGAGTAGTTAGAATGGAGAATTTAGGTCAGAGTTGGGGTTGGGTAGGGTTTGGGCTGAATTACCTGGGGGTTGGGGTGAGTTATCATGGATTGGGGTTGGGAATGGGGATGAGTTTAGTTTGCTTTTAGATGGGAAATTTGTGAGAGTTAAATTGGGTGGAAGATCTGGAGATAGAGGTTGAATTGGATATGAGGATGGGCATGGGTTTGGTTTGATTTTGAATGGGGAAGATATGGGGGATGGGTTGTTGGGCTGAGTTCAGTTGGGTTGAGGTTGCCCTGGGGTTGGGTTGGAATTTGGTTCATTGAGTTTAGTTGGGTTGGAGTTGTGTGGGGTTGCAGTGGATTGATTTGGGTTAACCTGGGTTGGGTTGGATTGAGTTGAGTTGAGCTGGGTTAGGGCTGCGTGGGATGGGGTTGGATTGGGTTGGATTAAATTGAGTTGGGTTGGGGTTTCATGGATGAGGTTACTGGGCTGAGTTGGGTTGAATTGGGTTTTGGTTGAGATTGTGAATGGGATTAGGTGGGGGATGGGGCGCTCAATCCAGGTGGTTCCCACTCAAGCTGAGACTCCTCTTCTCTCCACAGGGTGATTCCGGGGGACTCTTGGTCTGTGGGGGGATCCTGCAAGGCATTGTGTCCTGGGGTGATGTCCCCTGCAACACCACCACCAAGCCCGGTGTCTATATCAAAGTCTGCCGCTATCTGGAGTGGATCAGAGAAACCATGAGAAGGAACTGACTGTTTTGGCTCACTGCCTGTGTCCCTGACTGAGCAGAAGCTTCAGTGGCTGGCTGGCAGCCCCATCCTGACCTGGGACAGAATTGGGCTATCCCCCAAGTCACTGTCCAAGGCTCAGATTTAGCCTTCTGAGGCCAGAGCTGGTGGTCATGGTCACCTATTAAACACCAAGATAACAGGGAGTGCTGATCCAAGTTTCTGTGATTTTCTTCTGGGGATGGAGGGAAATGGGAGCAAGAGCCCGGTGGAGAAGGGACATATAGGGAACCCAGAGCCACCCTACACTGTTCCTTTTCACGCTGCCCTGATTCCTAAGTGAGGAGAAAGAGCTTTTGTTCATTCAGCATATGACCAGCTACATGATCTTGAGCAGCTGAGACCCAGTCTCACTCAGCCTTGGTTTCCTCATCTGTAAAATGGGCATTATAATATTGGCTACCTCATAGTGTTGTCTTGACGATTAAATGAGGTCATTCATATGAACTGATTAGCAGAGTGTCTGGCACCGGGTAAATACTCTGTATCTCTGGATAGCCAGTGAAAGCACCTAGCATACACAAGATGACCAAGAATTACTTCTTTTTCTTGAGGATTTAGTTCTGGGCTTTCTGATGTTGTTAGGTGCCAATGAGTCAATTTTTGACTCCTAGCGACCCCATGAGACAGAGTGGAACTGCCCCATAGGGTTTTCTAGGCTGTAATCTTTACGAGAGCAGATCGCCAGGTCTTGAGATCTCCAGTGGAGCCGCTGGGTGGGTGAAACTGCCATCCTTTTGGTTAGCAGCTGAGCACCTAACTGTTGCATCACCAGGGCTCCAACCAAAGACTCCTTCACAAATGAGCAAATGACAGGCAGAGAGGTAGCACCCATCATCCCAGGGGCAGCAGGAACCCCAGGACCATTCTCTTGCCTTCCCTCCCTTCCCTCCCCCACCTCAGCAGAGGTGCTGGATGGGCTTGAACTGCCAACCTTTCAGTTAGCAGCAGAGTGCTTAACTGTTGAGCCACAGGGATCCTTGGTGATAGCCATGGATAAATGGCAAATATTCTTCTTTCCTCAGCCAGGAAAGGGGAAAGATTTTATCAGGCTGCTCTGATTTTACTGAACAACTAAGATAATGTGTTGGAAGCCTATGGGTTTACCGTTCAGGCCGCAGGGATCTAGTTCCTGATTCTCTTCAGAGACCCCAAAATGTGATTTTCAAGGTTACTGAATGTTGAAGTACCTGAACTTGGTTCTGAGACCTAAATATTTTATTTGGGCCAGGGAGAGCATTGGATTTTGCATTGAGAATGCTCTTGACCTAGGAGGGCAGGGAATCCAGGTTCCCTAGGACTTTGAAGGACAGCAGCTTGAACGTCCAGATCTAGGGAACGAGAAGTGGGGAATCACTGGGACTCCAGCATTGTTCAGGGGGAACACTGGATTTTGAAATGCTAGGGGACTTGTTCTAGGAGACCCCTGGAACTTTATTTATATTCTCAGATCTGGGGGAACTAGGATTGTGGGTAATTTGTACCCCAAGATTTTATTATAAGAGGAATGACAGATATGGGGAACCAGATTCTGGTTTGGGAAGCACGGAAATCGGGGAGTTCTTACAGCTTGTAGGGGGAGCTGGAAGCTGAGGTGCTGACATCTCGGCTCAGGGTGGTACAGGGGTTGGAGAATCTCAGAGCCCCACTGCTGGTATTTGAGGGTACACTGGGACTTAGGGTGTTAAGGCCTTACATGAGGTTTAGGCATATGACAGTTCCTTTTGGGGATCAGTAATTCTTCCAGCCCCTGTTTCTGTCCCCCCATCGGCCTCTCCTCATTGGTGCTGTCCCTAAGACCAAGGCTCCAGGAGCTACAGGCCCTGCCCCCTCTGGCCTCAGCCCCTGGGAATGCGTCCAGGGTGATCCAGGGCCCTCAGGACAACAGGTGCTGGTGCTCCCGCCCCTTCTACAGCTCTGGGGGTAGGAGGGGGTTGTCCAGCCCCCAGCAGTATGGGCAGAGCCTTGGCCAGCATCTGGGTGCCAGCAGGGCAGGGGTGGGGCCCTGGGGGGTGGATAAGGGCTTTTAAAGGCTCCCCAGAGAGGCTCCTCAGCTTCCAGCCCTTTGCCTGCCTGGCCCTGGACACCTCTGTCACCATGTGGTTCCTGGTTCTGCTTGCCCTGTCCCTGGGGGGCACTGGTGAGACAGAAGGGGGAGGATGTGGGAGGGTGAGTGGGCCCTGACTCTCATGTTGCTCCCCACCCCATAAGTTATTCCCTCCCACTCAGCACCCCAGCCTCTGTCTCTCCAGCCCATAGTCCACCCCAGACCCGGATACCAGCTCCTTTCCTATCTCACCCAGCCCCACCTAAAAGCCTGCCCCTAGCCCCTCCTCACAGTCCTCATTCCCACACTAGGTCCCTGCTCCTCGCAGGGACCCCCAGAACTTTCTCTCTTCCCCAGACAGCTCCCTGACTCCAGCCCCTTTACCAGAGTGGCAGAGCCTGGCCTTCTCTGTCTCTCTCTCTTTGGGGGCCCTAACTCTTCCAAGGATCTCCCCTAGTCCCACTGGTCCCTGGGACCCTGATCATCCCTCCTACCTCCTAGATCTCTATGCCCAATGGTCTGGCTCCTGATCCTTCAAATACCACCATAATCCCCTGACTTTTCCCAACCAGCTGTCAGCTCTCAATCATGCCCCTAGTCCCTGACATACAGTCCCCAAATCCTGATCCCATGACCCCCGAATCCCACCAGACACCCCTGATTCTTCCCAGGCAAACATTCTGGCCTATAACTCTATACGGGCCCCCATCCTGCTATGGGGGTTCTACAAACTTTCCCTCCATCTCCAACTCTTTGCCCCAGACCCCCCCGCCCCCTTCCAGCACCTCTAGACTTCTCCCTCCAAAATAACACACAGGTCTCCCAACAGCAACCTCCTTTACTCACAGTAATTACAGCCCTCGCCCAGCTCCAGCCCTTCTCCTACTTTACCTGAAACTCTCCTTTACATCTCTGGTTTTCTGGAGTTCTGAGATCCCTAATATCTTCTTGGTCCAATATGTGATTCTGGGACCTCATACATAGCACGTCCTCTATTCTACCCTATAGCTGCTTGGCCCCCATTTCCCACCCTTCTCCATTCCTACCTGGGCAGCACCCCAAGAGAACCCATATCCCTTCAGTATTTGCAGACCTTCACCCCTTTCCCCTTCAGAAACAAAGAGCCCTCACTCAGCCTATTCCAGAGTGACTCACCCCTCCCTCCTCCAGAGCCCTGAACCCAGCCCTGTTCTCTAGGGCCCCTCACCCCTTCTTAGAATGCTATTCCGGGATCACAGACCCCCAAAGCCTCATAGGATCCCTCTGTCAGCCCTCAACCCTAATCATTTCTTTCACCCTTTGACCTGGAACCCCTAAGTTTCCTAACTCTCTCAGCCCCACTGACCCCTTTCAGCCCCTATCCAGGAACCCCCAGGTGACCCCTAAATTTCCCAGCCCAGATGTTTATTCTTGGTCTCCCAGACCTGACTCCCTAAATCTGCACCCTGCTCAGAACTCCAATAGCCCACCCAGGCTTTGACCGTTTCCTCAGCCTGGAACACCTTAAACCTGCCAATCCTTCCTCTCCCAGCCCCAACCCTCTCCCTTGGGGCTCTTGTCCCTGGATTCTGGGACTTGCTACTCCTTTCAGTACCCACAACTTCCTGTCCCCCAGTCTAATCACCTGACCCCCCAACCGACTGCCTGCTCCACACACCATCTTGGCATCTCCCACCCTGATCCCTGGGGTCTGCTCTGCTCTCAGCATAAAGTCTCCCCAACCAGCTGTCAGCTCTCAACTGCATCCTAGTCCCTGACATCTGGTCACCAAATCCTGATCCCATGACCCCCAAATTCCACCAGACACCCCTGCTTCTTCCCAGTCAAACTATGTGGCCAGCCACCTACCTGCAATCCCAGGTATGGCTGTGGAATTCTGGGAATTCTCGACACCCCTTCCCATCTCCACACACCTCCAGCCCTGGTCCTCATCCCTGATGGCCCACCCAATCCTACAGCACAGCTCCCTCTCTTAGCCCAGTCCCCTGCCCTTCCTGCTAGCCCAGTCCTGCCTGACCCAGCACCCCCTCCACAGGTGCCGCATCCCCCATCCAGTCCCGGATCATTGGAGGCTGGGAGTGCCAGAAGCATTCCCAGCCCTGGCAGGTGGCTGTGTACAATTACAATAAGCCTGAGTGTGGGGGTGTCCTGATAGACCCCAAGTGGGTGCTCACGGCCGCCCACTGCACGAGCGAGTGAGTAGGGGCAGGGGGCCTGGGGATGGGGCCACCTGCACTCCCACAGAATGTAGGGGGCCTTTCCCCTGGGATAATCACAAGAGATGCTGAGGACTAAAGGGAGATAGGGGAAGTACTGGTCCAGGTCGAAGTGAGAGATGCAGAGCTGGGGCTGGACGACCCAGAGCTGCCCTCTCCATGGCTGCCTGAGTCTCTTCCCTATGTCTCTCTCTGTGTTCCTGTCTCTCTGTCTTTCTCTGTGTCTCTAGGTAACTGGCTATGTTGTGTGTCTCTCTCTGTGTGACCATGTTTTGGTCTCTCCCCTCTTTCTCTGCCTCCATGTCTCTCTGTCTCTAGTCTCTCTGCTGCCATCTCTGTCTCTGTATGTCTCGCTCTCCATCTCTGCCTGTGGTTCTGTCCTGTCTCTGTCTGGGGCTCTGCCTCACTCCTTGTCCCATCACTGCTGAAACACACACCCCAGGATGGGCCTAGGGGGACTCCAGAGAGAAGGATTATCCCAGTACCTGTGGGTGAGTTGGGGGAGGTTCTCATGTTCCTCTGCCCCCAGCCCCACCCTCCAGGACAATCAATCCACTCTGGGGGAGACACTAGGAAGGGCTGGAGTGAGCTGGAGCTGGGTAGGGGTTGGTGAGGGAAGGAGGAAGGAAAAGAGGGAAAGAGAAAGGGGAGGGAGGGAGAGTGGCTGGGGAGGGAAGAGGCAAAGCCGACCTTGGGCTTGGGGCCAGGCCCCTGCCTCCTGGGAAACCAGCAAAACGGTCACAGCTGCAGCTGAGCTGGTCTCAGGCCCTTCCCCCTCCTCCTCCACCTGACCCCCCCCCCCCCCCCCCCCCCCCCCCCGTCCTGCGGTCCTGCTTCCCTTTCCTTCTCTCTCACACTCGGCCACCACCTCACTTCCTCTCTGCCTCTATTTCTCATTCTCTTCCTCTGCTCCTTTCCCATTTTGTCTGTGTCTCACTCCCCTTCCTTGTTCTGTTCGCCTCACTCCCCCTTCTCTCTCTCTCTGTTATGTTTCTTTCTGTCTTTTTCCTCCAGTTCTCACTATCCTCCGCCTCTGCCCCCTCATTCCCTCTATCCACTTAAACTCTTTCACTCCATCTTTCTGCTTTTTACACGTCTCTGTATTCTTCTATTTCTTTACCTCTTTCCTCCTCCTCCTTCTCGCTCTCTCTCCCCTTCCTCACGCTCCCTTCCCCGTGTCCCTTCCCCCTCCTCTCTTCCTCTCAATTCCCTCCATCTCTCCCCTCTCTCCCCAGGAATTACCAGCTCTGGCTGGGCGTCCACAACCTGGAAGAGCCTGAAGAGACAGCCCAGTATGCCCAAGTCAGCGGCAGCTTCCCACACCCAGGCTACAACATCAGCCCCCTGAAGAACAACCCCCTCTATCCAGGCGTGGACTACAGCCACGACATCATGCTGCTCCGTCTGAAGGAGCCTGCCCAGATCACAGACGCCGTCAAGGTCCTGGCCCTGCCCACCACGGAGCCCGTAGTGGGGAGCACCTGCATCGCCTCGGGCTGGGGCAGCATCGATCCAGATGGGAGTACGCACGGGACCAACTGTGTTGAGTGGAGGCCAGACTCCTGGGTCTGAAGGATGAGGCTGCGGCTTCCGGGTCTGAGGGAGGAGGGGGCTGAGACACCTGGGTCTGATGGAGGAGGAGGATGGGGGCCAAGACTCCTAGGTCTGAGGGAGGAGGAGGGGGCTGAGACTCCCTGGGAGGAGGGGACTGAGACACCTGGGTCTGAGGGAGGAGGGGGCTGAGGCACCTCGGTCTGATGGAGGAGGAGGATGAGGGCTGAGACTCCTGGGTCTGAGGGAGGAGGATTAGACTCCCCGGTCTGAGGGAGGAGGAGACTGAGACACCTGGGTCTGAGGGAGGAGGTGACTGAGGCACCTGGGTCTGAGGGAGGACCTGGTTGAGGAACAAGGTGGGTCCAGACACAGCCCTGTTTCTCTCTGGCCTGTAGAATCATACCCAGATGATATGCAATGTGTGGACCTCAAACTCTTGTCTAATGATGTGTGTGCCAGTGCCCACCCCCAGGAGGTAACGGAGTATATGCTGTGTGCTGGGCAGATGGAGGGCGGCAAAGACACCTGTGTGGTGAGTTAATCTCCCCTCCCCCACTCCCACCAGCAGGACAAGGGGAGCAGACCCAAATTCCAGGTTAGGGTCCAAAGCTAAGAAGGCATCTGTCTCCACTGCTTCCCAGCTACAGCTGCACCCCCCCCCCCAGTGCCTCAGCTCCCTCCCCTATATCCCCCTTCCCTCCCCACACCTTCCTTCAGGTACCACCTGTATCTCACTCCTCCACGTCATAGTTCATCCTTTTCTCCCTTTACCGCATATTTACTGAGCATCTACTATGTGCCTGGCACTGTCCTAGACCCCGGGAGGACAGCAGTGAACAAAACATAGAAAGTCCCTCCTTCACAGAGCTGCTGTTCTGGTGAGGGGGGACAGACAGCAACAATAAGCATAACACATAAATGATAGTGTGTGTCAGGAGTTGGCAGGAGAAAGATGTGGCAGTCTGCTTCCGTAAAGATCTACAGCCTTGGAAACCCTGTGGGCAGTTCTGCTGTGTCCTATAGGGTTGCTATGAGTCGGAATCGACTTGATGGCAGTGGGTTTATTTTTTTTTTGGTTTCGTCAGGAGGTGAGATGTGCTGTGGGGGCAGAGAGGAGAGATAGGAGAGCTGGGGGCATAAATGACCAGGTCAGGAAGAGACCCCATGGACAAGAGAGACTGAGTAAATACCTGGAGCAGGTGAGGGGTGAGCCATGTGGAAATCCTGGGGAAGGATGTAGGGAACAGCAAGTGCGAAGGGCCTGAGGCAGAGTGGGCCTGGTGTGTCTGAGAAACAGTGAGGATCCATTGTGGTTGGAGCTGAGTGATGAAGGAGGAGAGCCCAGGAGATGACATCAGAGAAGGAAAAAGGGGGAAGATTCTGCAGGACCTCATGGGCCACAGTGAGGCCTCTGCTCTTCCTCAGAATGAAATAGAAGCTCTGGGACTGTGATAAGCAGTAGGACAGGATCCAACTTGGGTGCTAACAGCTTCCTCTGGCTGCTGTGTGGGGAACAGACCGCAGGGAGAGAGGAGACGTAGGGAGCCAATGAAGGTGAATGATGATGGGGACTGGACCTGGAGTGGTGCCAGGGACAGTGGGAGAAGGGGTTATATTCTCTCTACATTTGACAGAGACCCCACAGGTTATGCTGACCAATTGCAAGTGGGGAGGGAGAGGCAGAAAGGAGTCAAGAATGACCTCAAGCTTTTGTCCTGAGTCATAGCTGTGCACCTCCAAGGAGACATCTACACTGCATCCCCTCCCCACCCACACACAGCCAACCACCCTAAATACTCACCAGGTCCCAGTTGAGCCCAGTGGCTTCCACCAAACCTGCCCTTCCTCCACTCCAGGTTCCCCAGTCCCCCAGTCACTGGACCGTCCCATCCCTCCCCTCCCCCAGTGAATCGATCCCAAAACCTGGTCCCTTCTGCCCCCTGATTCTCTGACTGTCTCCTCCTTTCCATCCCACTGCCGTAGCCCCAGGTCAGGCTTTTCTGTACTCACCTGGACCCTCTCCCAGCCTTAAGTACCTCTCGTCCCCCAGTCCATCCCCACCTTTCCCCAGTGGGTAGTTCCACACTCAGAACTGACCTTGCTCCTGCCCTGCTCACAGTCCTTCTATGGCTCTCCAGCGTCCTGGGCGTGAGGTGTCTAGTCATGGAAACTTTCCTGGGAGAGGTGGCATCTGAGATGAGCCTTGAGGGTTGAGGGTCATGTAGATGGGTCCTGCCCACCCTCCCACTGACCTGTCTGCAGTGACTGTCTCCTGGACCCTGCTCCTGTGCAGAAACTGGGCACTGAAGTGCTACCATCCTCAATCGCCAGGACTCCAGCCACTGCCCCCTCTTTTGGACTCCTTGCCTGTCTTCTTCTGGGGGTGGACTCTGGAGACAACTGTCTCTTTCCCCATAGCTTGGCAGTAACTGTCTGTGATCTGCAACCCCAGGTCTGAGAGCTGGGGGTCCACAGGCCTGACCTGGGTCCTGCTGACCTTTCTCACTCTCCCCCTTGTGCGCCTAGGGTGACTCGGGCGGCCCACTGGTCTGCAATGACATGTTGCAAGGTATCACGTCATGGGGCCACGACCCATGTGGCACTCCCAATATGCCCGCTGTCTTCACCAAAGTGATTTTGTACAAGGAATGGATCAATGAGACCATGGAGAACAACCCCTGAATGCCCTCGCCTCGCCTGTTTCCCCAGTAAAATCGAATACTCAGCAATATGTGGCGTCATTGGCCTTTCTATACTGGGGCCCCTGGAGGCTCAGGATGCACCTGTCTGAAGCTAGGGGACTCCGCGTCCGGAGGTGTGCAGTCAGGTGCAGCAAGGGAAAGGAACGGGCAGAGAGAAGCGCAAACAGGCAGGGAAAGCCGCAGACCCAAACGGGCAGGGCAGGGCAGGGAGGCGACCAGTTAGCACGCGCTGGGCCCGACCCCGCCCTGAAGGGTAGGAGGGCGATAAAGGGCCCAAAGTCTGAGAGGCTGGTTGGTGCCCACGTTTTATTATGGGGAGGGGTGAAGCCAGGAAAGGAGAGAGAAGTTAGAGCAAGACCCACCTCCCAGAGGAGAGGGGCTTATTCTGCAGACGGGCGGGCTTCAAATGCTGAGTAGGGTCAAGTCCGCCTGGGAGTCGAGTGGACACCGGAGCAGGGCTGGTACTGTAGGCATGGAGTACGGATGGGGTCAACCTGGGTCTGGAAGGATGGAGTTTGGCTTCGGGAGTGTGGTTTGAGAGGACTGGACGTCCGGGGGCGGGGCTTAGCTAGGCTAGGGGTGGAACCACGCAAAAGCACCCCGGGCTGGCAGGGCGATTGGGCAGGGTGAGGATTCAGTAGGCGGGGCCAGAGCGTCAAAGGCGGGTCCTAGGTAGAGGGGCGGGCCTTGTCATCTCCCCGGGGGGGGCGTGGCCTGTTTTCAAGGAGCAGGGCCTCAAAGGAGGTGCTGGGCCCCTAGTTGTGGGCAGTCGCCTAACCTCAGGGACGTGGTCACGCTGAAGGCTGCAGTCACCGGTCAGGGTTCTTCTGAGACGCTCAAGCCCTTGGAGAAGCTTAGGGCTTCCCTCAGGATACTGACTGAAGCGAACAGGCTCAGGGTAGTCACACGGATGTCTCTGAGCCCCGCTGCTTAGACATGCGCCTCGAGGCCCTCCGGCGGTTGCTCATCTGCCACTCCTTGGAGGGCTCCTGTTCGCTCCACATACCCAAGTGATTCAAGTAGGACAGGGTTCCTGGAGGGGAGCATTCGACTCCGAGCCCCGCCCAGGCCCCGTCTCTTCCCCAGGTTCTGCCCCTCCCTCATGGCCAACCTGCCTTCCGACCCATCTCCTAACCTAGGGCCCCGCCTCCCGTTCTCCCAGGGCCTGCCCTGTGCCCTACGAGGCCTCCTTCTTCTTGCGTAGGCCCCTCCCTTCCTCCCGAGGCCCTGCCCTCACCGGCCCACAGCATGAAGGCGCTGCCGCTCAAGCACAGGTAGAAAGTCGCCATGTAGGTTACCTGTGGCTTCGGGTGCAGCGTGTGGCAGTTGATTGTTAAGAGCATCAGGCTGAGGAGAATCAGGAGCCCTGCACTAGGGTGAGGCCAGAGGCGGACAGAAGACTGGACAGGGACCCCCAGGACCCCTCTTCCACCCTCCATAACAAGCAGAGAGAAGCACCCGCATCCCTGCATCAGACAGAAAGATACTTGGAGAGAGAAAATAAGATAGAGAGGGAAGTAGAGACACCCTTCACACTCCCTACACACACACATACCTTGACAGAGACAGAGTAGAACTTATGTACACGCAGAGTGGGGCAGAGATCCCAAGAGACACTCAAAGACAGAGACTCTGGTGCCACCTCCCCAGAGTCAGAGAAACCCAGGGAGATATGCTGGGAGCAGGGAGGGTACCTTTTTAACTGAGCTGACAATTACCAATGCTGATGCTGAGGAAACTGAAGACGAGGTCGATTTTGGTAAGGCGGCGGAAGGATGGCCGGAAGGAGAAACCCATGCAGGGGAGGAGGATTAGGCACAAGCCCAGAGCCAGCATCATGAAGCCTGTGGCTAGGTGGATGAGAACTGGGGGGAGGAGGGGGTAAGGCTTAGAAGGGTCCTAAACACCCACCAAGGCACCTTAACAGCCCAGGAGACACCACACAGTCACCCCCTGTCATGGATTGAATTGTGTCCCCCCAAAATATCTGTCAACTTCTCTGGGTCATGATTCCCAGTATTGTATGATTGTGTACCATTTTGTAAATCTGATGTGATTTCCTTATGTGTTGTAAACTCTATCACTATGATGAGGTTATACTGATGAGGTCTACAAGATTGGATAGTATCTTAAGCCAATCTTTTGAGATATGAAGGAGAGAGGCAAGCAGAGACACATGGGAACTTCACACCACCAAGAAAGCAGTGTCAAGAGCAGAATGAGTCCTTTGGACCTGAGGTTCCTGTGCTCAAGGACCTTCCTCCAGAGCCGACAGAGAGAGAAAGCCTTCTCCTGGAGCTGATGCCCTGAATTTGGACTTGTAGCCTACTGGACTGTGAGAGAACAGACTTCTCTTTGTTAAAGCCATCCACTTGTGGTATTTCTATTATAGCAGCACTAGATGACTAAGACACGTACCCTGCTCTCTGGTCCACGGAGGTAATCATGTGACTCTGGCTGAGCCAATCACAGTGCCCTATGACTTGGACCATAGCAGTTGGCCCAAAGTTGGGCACATGATGAAAGCCAGCTGATCAAGCTCTGCCCCAGGATTTTTTTCTAACTGGAGCTGTCAGGGAAGAGCTCTCTCTCATCTAGCCAAAGGGATGATAAACTGGAGCTGCCTAAGCCTTAGACTCAGCCTCATGGAGGATAGGAGGCCCAAGAAAGTAACACTAAGAGGAAAAAGCATACAAGAGAAGGAGAGAAAGAGTTGAGGTGACACTCAAGTCACTGGTTCTCATCATCCCAGAGACCAGCCCTCTAGGTGGTTTAGCCAGGAGTGGACATTTGCAGCTTACCTCTCCACCATGCATTTCCCCCTTCTGCCTGTCCCCGCTCTCAGCCCCAGTCATAAACCAATCAGTGCACTGCATTGCTCTAAACACCATAATTGTTTCAGGGGTGCCCACGTGATCTAAGCCACACAGGACATTTGCAGGAACCTCTTTTGCACCCTTTTTCCTACTGGACTTGAAGCCCAAGTTGTTGGCAGTTCTGCCATTATTCATCTTTTTGCTTTCAGATCCATTCCCCTCACCTTTCCCTTGTCTGTATCACAAAGACCCCTTTTCCAGCCTCCTTAGCTCACTGGCTTACCATTATGTTAGGCTAATGGAAGGCACTGGCAGAAGACTAGAACTAGGAGTAGAGAAGTCAGGGTATTTCTCATCCTCTATCTCTGCCTCCCTCACATGTCTGTCAGTTTGTCGTACTGTTGTGGCTTGCATGTTGCTGTGATGCTGGAAGATATGCCACCAGTATTTCAAATACTAGCAGGTGGACAGGTTTCAGCACAGCTTACAGACTAAGACAGACTAGGAAGAAGGACCTGGCAGTCTACTTCTGAAAAAATTAGCCAGTGAAAACCTCATGAATAGCAGCAGAACATTGTCTGATACAGTGCCAGAAGATGGGCCCCTCAGGTTGGAAGGCACTCAAAATACACTGGGAAAGAGTCACCTCCTCAAAGTAGAGTCAATCTAAATGACCTGGATGGAGTGAAGCTTTCGGGACCTTCATTTGCATGATCAAAACAAGAATAAACAGCTGCAAACATCCATTAATAATCGGAACATGGGAGGTACGAAGTAAGAATCAAGGAGAATTGGAAATCGTCAAAAATGACATGGAACACGCAAACATCCATATCCTAGGCATTAGTTATGCTAATGTTATACTATGCTGGGAATGACAACTTGAAGAGGAATGGAGTTGCATTCATCGTCAAAAAGAACATTTCAAGATCTACCCTAAAGTACAACGCCGTCAGTGATAGGATAATATCCAAACGCCTACAAGGAAGAACAGTTAATACAATTATTATTCAAATTTACGCATTGACCACTAATGCCAAAGATGAGGAAATTGAAGATTTTTACCAGCTTCTGCAGTCTGAAATTGATTAAACATGCAATCAGGATGCATTGGTAATTACTGGTGATTGGAATGCAAAAGTTGGAAACACAGAAGATCGGTTATTGAAAAATATGGTCTTGGTGAAGAAATGATGCTGGAGATCACATGACAGAATTTTGCAAGACCAACAAATTCTCTGTTGCAAATACCTTTTTTCAACAACATAAATGGCGACTATAGGTGACCATGCTAGTATTTGAAATACTGGTGGCATAGCTTCCAGCATCACAGCAACATGCAAGTCACAACAGTACATGCATTCCACCGGATGGAATACACAGGAATCAAATCGGCTACATCTGTGGAAAGACATGATGGAAAAGCTCAATATCATCAGTCAGAAAACGGTCAGGGGCCAACTGTGGAACAGACCATTAACTGCTCATATACAAGTTCAAGTTGAAGCTGTAAAAAATTAGAACAAGTCCACAAGAGCCAAAGTATGACCTTGAGTATATTCCACCTGAATTTAGAGACCATTTACAGGAATAGATTTGACTCATTAAACACTAATGACCGAAGACCAGATGAGTTGTGGGATGACATCAAGGACATCATACATGAAGAAAGCAAGAGGTCATTAAAAAGACAGGAAAGAAAGAAAAGACCAAAATGGATGTCAGAAGAGACACTGAAACTTGCTTTTGAACATAGAGTAGCTAAAGCGAATGGAAGAAATGATGAAGTACAAGAGCTGAACAGAAGATTTCAAAGGGCAGCTTGGGAAGATGAAATAAGTATTATAATGAAATGTGCAAAGACCTAGAGTTAGAAAACCAAAAGGGAAGAACACTGTTGACATTTCTCAAGCCGAAAGAACTAAAGGGAAAATTCAAGCCTTGAGTTGCAATGTTGAACGATTCTACAGGGAAAATATTAAACAACGCAGGAAGCATCAAAAGAATATGGAAGGAACACACAGAGTCACTGTACGAAAAAGAACTAGTTGACATTCAACCATATTCAGGAGGTAGCATACGATCAAGTAGCAATGGTAGTTGTCTTAGTCATCTCATGCTGCTGTAACAGAAATACCACAAGTAGATGGCTTTAACAAAGAGAAGTTTATTCTCTCACATTCCAGCAGGCTAGAAGTCCAAATTCAGGGTGTCAGCTCCAGGGAAAGACTTTCTCTGTTGGTTCTGGAGAAAGGTCCTTGTTATCAATCTTCTCCTGGACTAGCTCCTTCTCTGCACAGGAACCCTGGGTCTAAAGGACGCACTCTACTCCCGGTGCTGCTTTCTTGGTGATATGAGGTCCCCCTGTCTCTCTGCTTGCTTCTCTCTTTTATATCTCAAAAGACACTGGCTCAAGACACAATCCAATCTTGTAGATTGAGTCGTGCCTCTTTGATATAACTGCTGACTATCCCACTTCATTAACATAGAGGTAGGATTTACAACATATAAGAAAATCATATCAGATGTCAAATGGTGGACAGTCACACAATACTGGGAATCATGGCCTAGCCAAATTGATTCACATATTTTTGGGGGACAGAGTTCAATCCATGACAGTACTGAAGAAGAAGTCCAAGCAGCACTGAAGGCATTGGCGAAAAACAAGTCTCCAGGAATTGACGGAATACCATTTGAGATGTTTCAACAAACAGATGCAGCGCTGGAAGCACTCACACATCTATACCAAGAAATGTGGAAGACAGCTACCTGGGCAACCAACTGGAAGAGAGCCATATTTGTGCCCATTCCAATGAAGGTGATCCAACAGAATGTGGAAATTATTGAACAATATCATTAATATCACACGCAAGTAAAATTTTGCTGAAGTTCCTTCAAAAGCAGTTGCAGCAGTACATCAACAGGGAACTGCCAGCAATTCAAGTCAGATTCAGAAGAGGACGTGCAATGAAGGATATCATTGCTGATGTCAGATGGGTCCTGGCTGAAAGCAGAGAATACCAGAAAGATGTTTACCTGTGTTTTATTGACTATGCAAAGGCATTGGACTGTGTGGATCATAACAAATTATGAATAACATTGTGAAGAATGGGAATTCCAGAACACTTAATTGTGCTCTGAGGAACCTGTACATAGAAAAAGAGGCAGTAGTTTGAATAGAACAAGGGGATATTGCATGGTTTAAAGTCAGGAAAGATGTGTGTCATGGTTCTATCCTTTTACCATACTTAATGTGTATGCAGAGCAAGTAATCTGAGAAGCTGGACTATATGAAGAAACAGGCAGCATCAGGACTGGAGGAAGACTCATTAACAACCAAATCCACCAGCCACTCCTTAGAAACCCTATGGGGCAGTTATACTCTGCCCTAAAGGGTTGCTACGAGTCAGAATTAACTGGATGACAGTAGGTTTTTGGGTTTGAGATATATTTCCAAGGAGCCCTGGTGGTGCTGTAGTTAAGTGCTTGGCTGCTAACTGAAAGGTCAGCAGTTCGAACCCACCAGCCACTCCACGAGAGAATGATGTGGCAGTCTGCTTCTGTAAAGATTTATAGGCTTGGAAATCCTATGTGGCAGTTCTACTCTGTCCTTTAGGGTCACTATGAGCCGGGATTGACTCGATGGCAGGTTTGGTTTTCTTGGCATTCAAATAAAATAATTATAACTTAAATTTCAAAGTAAAGAAAAAACTTAAAAATCATATAAACGAAGATAACATGTTAGAACAAATGGGAATGTGATGAACATTCTGCACTCCTTTCTGTCTTCCCAGCATCTTGGAACACCGATTCTGTTTGGGGAACTTCCCAACTTCTCCATTCACGCCTCCTAATGTTGTTGTTGTTGGGTGCCATCGAGTTGATTTCAACTCATGACGACCCCATCTGACAGAGTAGGGTTTTCTAGGTTGTAATCTTTACAGAAGCACATCTCCAGGTCTTTCTCCTATGGAGCCACTGTGTGGGTTCAAATCGCCAGCCTTTCAGTTAGCAGCCAATTGCTTAACTGTTGAGCCACCAACGCTCCTTTACACTTCCCGGTAAGAAACTCAAACAACTCCTTTTACCAGCCTCCCTTACAGCTAGGGCTGCAGCATGTGACCGGGCTCCTCCAATAGGCTATAGTCACGTTAGTCTTTGACTTGGCAGCCAGAAGAAGTAGGCATAAAATCCATTCTGGTAGGGGTGGAAGTAGTTACCTCCAGGTTCCACAGTGCAGTCCAGAGCCTGGAGACAGTCGGTTCCACAGGGCAAGGTGCAGTGTGTGTGTGTGTGTGCCCAGCCAGCCAATTCTCCAGGTGGCCTTTGGGCATGTTCCTGGTCACTCAGCCCTGAGCCCATTTCTCTGGCTTCACAGAGATTCTTCAAGCTCTCCAACATCCTTTATAAAATTATTTTATAGATTGAGTTGCTTTTTCTGAAAATCCTGACTCATACAGTGATTGTAGTAGCCCTGGTGGCGCCATGGTTAAGTGCTTGGCTGCGAACTGAAAGGTTGGAGGTTCGAACCCACAAGCTGCTCCACAGGAAAAAGATGTGCTTCTGTAAAGATTTACAGCCTAGGAAACCCTATGGGGCAGTTCTACGCTGTCCTATAGTATTGGTGTTGCTATGAGTTGGAATAGACTACACGGCAATGGGTTTGGTTTGGGTGTAGTGATTGTGTATGAAAACTTTACAGCTTCATCATCAATTTTGAAGCAGGACTATTCTATTCTTGGGACTCTATCCTAAAGTAATTATGCTCAAATACTTTGAATATGAAAAAAATAGTATGCACAGTTGTTTTTGCCCACTCCGGCATCCATTCCTGCTCTTCTGGCAACAGCAAGTTGATTTTGTTGAGAGGAGTCGGAACTCTCCTCCCACTCTCTGTCTGTTTAGTTTCCTAGGGCTGCCATGACAAAATACCACAAAGTGGGTGGCTTTAAAGAACAGAAATTCATTGTCTCACATTTCTAGAGGCTAAAAGTCTAGAAGTCTGAAAGTTCAAGACTCAGCAGGGCTATGCTTTCTCTCTGTCAGCTCAGGGGGGAAGATCCTTCCATGTCTCTTTCAGCTTCTGTAGCCCTGGGTGTTTCTTGGCTTATAGATAGATCCTCACAGACTGTCTTCTGCCTGTGTGTGTCTCCTGTTTCCATGTCTGTTCTTCCCTTTGATAAGACACCACTTAGAAGTGTTGTGGTCTGAATTGTGTCTCCCCAAAATATGTGTTGAAATTCTGGCCCCTATACCTGTGGATGTGATCTTGTTTGGAAATAAGCGGTTTCTTTCATTAAATTACTGAAGTCATACCAGTGCAGAATGGGCCCTGAACCTAATCACTTCTGAGTTACAAAAACAGCAGTATAGACGCACACAAAGATACACACACACACGCACACGCACACACACGCACACACACACACACACACACACACACACACACACACACGGGGGAAGACAGATGACATGTGAGGAACGTCTACAAGCAAAGGAATGCTAACGATCGCCGGCACACACCAGAAACTAGGAGAGAGACACAGAAGGAATCAACATGGCCAAGATCCTGATCTGGACTTTTTGCCTCCAGAACCTTGAGAAAATAAATTTCTGTTCTTTAAAGCCTCTCACTTACGGTATTTCTGTTACAACAGCACTAGAAAACCAACAAACCAAACCTGTTGCCGTCAAGTCAATTTCAACTCATAGTGACTCTATAGGACAGAGTAGAACTGCCCCACAGACTTTCCAGGGAGTGGCCGGTGTATTCAAACTGCCAATCTTTTGGTTAGTAGCTGAGCTCTTAACCACTGTGCCACCAGGGTTAGGTAACTAAAACAGAAGGGATTAGGACTCGGACCCACCCTATTCTGGCATGACTCAACTGATAATATCTTCAAAGAAAAGACTTTATTTGCCCCCAAACAAGGTCACATTCACAGGTATCAACCAAAAAACTCAAATCTATTGCTGTAGAGTTGATTCCGACTCATAGCGACCCTATAGGACAGAGTAGAACTGCCCCATAGAGTTTCCAAGAAGTGCCTGGTAGATTCAAACTGCCAACCTTTTTGATTAGCAGCTGAACTCTTAACCACTAAGCTACCATGGTTTCCATTCACAGGTACCAGGGCTAGGATTTCAACATATCTTTTTGAGGAACACAATTCAATCCATAACACTGCCCATGTGCTTCTGGCAGAAATGACTCCTCTACTAACTCTTAAGAAAAGCATGTGATCCAAATGCAGCCAGTCACAGCATGACATCCTCCTGGCCACAGAGCCAGTTTAGGGAAGAAATCCAAAGGAAGTAAATCTGATCCAATCAGAGCTAATCCTGAGACCTATACTTTGAGGGCCACAGAAAGCAACTTATCCCTTCCACTTGGTTGTTGCACTGGTAGGATGTAATCCAGAAGCTGCTGATGGCCCCGTTGCCACTTCAGGGCACAGCTTGCCTGAGTACCCAACATAGAAGAAACCTTCATGAGCGATGGTGAGTGACAGATCTCAAATGACATTCTTTGAGTATCTGGATATAGCAGTGCCTGAATCTGGATAGATCCATGCCTCTGGAATTTTCCATAGCCTGAAGCCACAAACTACATGTTCTTCTTACTTAAACCAGTTTGAATTTGGGAGGTAGAAAAGAGATATTTGAAATAAACAAATATGATTAATGCTATATAGTGTCCTGGAAGTTTCATAGGCAGTTATTTTAGGTCTGAAATGAAGGTAAGTGAAGTGGCTGAAAAAAACTCTTATATATATATAAAAAAAAACCAAATCTGTTGCCATTGAGTCAATTCCAACTCATAGCAACCCTACAGGACAGAGTAGAACTGCCCCATAGGGTTCCCAAGGAGTGGCTGGTGGATTTGAACTGCTGACCTTTGGGTTATCAGCCAACCTCTTAACCACTGCACCACCAAAGCTCCAATAATAATAATAATAATAATTATATGGGATCTTAAAAGCTTGCAAGCAGTCATCTAAGATACAACTATTGGTCTCTACTCCTCAGGAGCAAAGAGAAAGAAGGAAACCAATGTCTCAGAGAAGAAACGAGTCTACACAGCTAATAGCCTCATCTACCCTGAGACAAGAAGAACTAGACGGTGCCCAGCTACTATGACCAACTGTTCTGATCAGGGCAATAGATAGACCCTGACAGAATGGGGGAAAAGCATGGAACGGAACTCAAATTCTTAAAAAGTCCAGGCTTACTGGACCAGTTGAGACTGGAGGGCTCCCTAAGACTATTACTCTGAGATACTCTTTAAACCTTGAACCAAAACTATCCCCTAAGGTCGCCTTTTAGCAAAATAACAGATTAGCACACAAAACAAAGGATATTATCCTGAGTACAGTGCTCCATTAAAAAGCTAGCTATATGAGACCAAAAGGTCAACAATTACTGTAAAGCAAAATGAGAAGATAAGGGGGCAGGGAAACTAGAGCACTGGAAATGGAACAACCAGAACACAATTAAAGAGAATGTTGACACACTGTGAAAAATGTAACTAATATCACTGAACAATTTGTATAGAAATTGTCAAATGGGAACCTAATTTGCTGTGTAAACTGTGTAGCACAATAAAATATTGTTAAAAAAAAAAAAAGCTAACCCTGACATAACACTTAATATGTGCCAGGCACTGTCCTAAATTATTTCACATATTTTAGTTCACTTACTCCTCAAACAACCTATGAATTGGTACAACTATTACTGACATTTTAAAGATGAGGAAACAAGCATAGACAGATAAGACAGTAAGCCCAAGATCACACGGCTCTCAAGTGGTTGAAGCAGAGTTTAAACCTAGGCAGTTAGGCTCCAGACTCTGGGCTGCCTCTATTTCTAATGCTGAAAAGCACTCAAAACGCACAGTCCCACAAGGAGGCAACAATTTTCTAAAGGAGCTGAAAGCCTCTAAAAAAAGCCCTTAAAAAGAAAGAAAGAAAGAAATGATTTTAAAACGAGAGAGAGAATGCTGGTGTCTTTAGCAATGTAATCATGAGGCAGATTGGTTTTTGCTAAAAGGTACTGCTCTCTTTCTCATATGCAATGATGGCCCCGTTTCCCTCAGAAACCAGCTATAACTTCAAGAGACTCCCTCACAAGACCTTTAGAGAATCTCCTGAAACTCTCCAGAGAATTTTAAAGATCCTCTGAAGGAACACCTGAAACGATTCCCCCAGTGAACCCTTTGAGACACCTTCCTCCCCTGAAAATCTCCAAAGATTCTCTCAGAAGAGCCCCATAGCCTGTGCATACTCCTACTGACCGGTGACTTGGCCCACGTTGGCGCACTTGTTCCTCCTGCAGTCAATCCAGAAGCCCAGGTAACCCGTGTAGGAACCCTCAATGTAGGCCATGCGCCCATCGCCCACACTGAGCATCATCATGGCCGCGACGATGCTGAAGACCAGAGACCAGCCCCGCAGGATGAACTTACGGTCCTCCTCCCAGGAAGAGACCAGGTCTTCTGGGAAACAACAGAGTTCTGGGGCCTGGTCTGCCTGCATCACTCTGTTGGATTTTTAGTCTCCATCCCCAACCACAGCCTCATCCCCATCTCTATTCCTACCCAGCCCCCAATCTTAACTCTGTCTCCAGCGCTATCTACAATACCATCCTATCCACAATATTCTCTCCGTCCTAAACCCTAAACACAATCCTATCCCCATCTCTAACTCCAAATGCATCCCCATTCCCATCCCTAACCCTAATGCCAAACTCATTCCCCTCCCACAACCTCATCCTAGTCTCAAACCGACTTGATTTGTCTCCAACTCCAAACTCCATCCTGGTCCTGCCCTGACCCTTTTCTCACTGTATTTTGTCTTCACTTTCACCCCTCTCTATCCTCTGACCCCTGCCTGAGCCTGCCTTGACCTCTCTTTATCCAGCCCTGACCCCATACTAACACTGCCCTGCCCTTTACTGATGCAATCCTCACTCTGATCCAGCCCCCAGCTCACTTACCCAGGGAGGGAGTGGGGTTGAAGTCCATGGCCAACTTCCCAACTTCGTGGAACCACTCCAACTGTCATGGAACCTCCTCGTACCCCCAGGTGCCAGCTGAATCCCTGAGACCTGCCTGTGGACAGCAAAAGAGACCAAGAAACACAGAAGAAGGGGTAAAAAGATCCAAATGTTAGGGGACAGAGCCTGAACCCTAGAGAGAGACAAACCAGCTTCCAGGTGACCACAGAGGTGCTGGGAAGGAGGGGTTGAGACAGTTGGCAGGCTGGTGACTACACTGGGGACTGGCCCTGCCCAGCATCTCCTCATGTCCCAGAGGCCCCAGTTTAGCTCCCAGAACAGCCAGCCAGGTGTCCTTCCAACCCTTCTCAACAACCCCCACACCAATCCCCAAGACACTACATCAATTAGTCACAGTAGCTGAGTCAGTATCCAGGAGCCTCCACCAATTACCCAGAGTCGCTGGATGAGTATCCAGGAACCTCTGCCAACAAGCCATGGTCGCCTGGTCAGTATCCTGAAGCCTCCGCCAACTAGCCAAGGTCGCCTGGTCGGCATCCAGAAGCCTCTACCACATGGAGATGTAGTGAGGATTGAATTAGAAAACGTTGGTATTTGATGGTAGTTATTTACCTTTGCATAAGTGCTTACTGTGATAATCCTCCCTCTCCCCCCAAATAACCCTGAGCTGCAGGGTACTGACCTAATGACCTTGGCTTTTTGACAGAGGCTCCTGGATACTGACCTGGAAGTTTTGGCTAGTTAGCGGAGGCTCCTGGATACTGCCCAAGCGACCTTGGCTGGGTTATTTGGGGTGGGAGGGGGAGGATTATCATAGTAAGGACTTGTGTAAAGGTAAATAACTACCATCAAACCCTGAATTCTATTCTTTTTTTTCAAAACAGTGCTAGCTTCTTTTTAAAAAAAATTTTTTATTGTACTTTAGATGAAGGTTTACAGAACAAATAGTTTTTCATTAAACAGTTAGTACACTTACTGTCTATGACATTGGTTAACAACCGACGACATGTCAACACTCTCCCTTCTCGACCTTGGGTTCCCTATTACCAGCTTTCCTGTCCCCTCCTGCCTTCTAGTCCTTGTTCCTGGGCTGCTGTTCCCCATTAGTCTTGTTTTGTTTTATGTGCTGTCTAATCTTTGGCTGAAGGGTGAACCTTGGGAGTGACTTCATTACTGAGCTAAAAGGATGTCCAGGAGCCATACTCTTGGGGTTTCACCAGTCTCTGTCAGGCCAGTAAGTCTGGTCTTTTTTTGTCAGTTAGAATTTCTACATTTTCCTCCAGCTGTGTCCGGGACCCTCTTTTGGGATCCCTGTCAGAGCAGTCAGTGATGGTAGCCGGGCACCATCTAGTCATACTGGACTCAGTCTGGTGGAGAACATGGTAGTTGCGGTCCATTAGTCCTTTGGACTAATCTTTCCCTTGTATCTTGTTTTCTTCATTTTCACATGCTCTTAAAGGGGTGAGACCAGTGGAGTATCTTATATGGCTGTGCCCAGGCTTTTAAGACCCCAGATGCTACTCACCAAGGTAGAATGTAGGACATTTTCTTTATAAACTGTGTTATGCTGATTGAGCTAGATGTTCCCCAAGACCATGGTCCCCACAGCCCTCAGCCCAGCAATTCGGTCCCTCGGGGAGTTTGGATGTGTCTATGGAGCTTCCATGAACTTTCCTTGTACAAGTTGTGCTGGCTTCCCCAGTATTGTGTACTGTTTTACCCTTCATCAAAGTTACCACTTATCTATTGTCTATTTAGTATTTTCCTCTCCCACCCCTCCCATCCCTCTTAACCATCAAAGATTGTTTCTTTTTGTGTGTAAACCTTTTCATGAGTTTTTAAAGTAGTGGTCTTATACAGTATTTGTCCTTTTGTGACTGACTTATTTCATTCAGCATAATGTCCTCCAGTTTCATCCATGTTATGAGTTGCTTCAAAGATTCATCATTGTTCTTTATCATTGCATAATACTCCATTGTGTGTATGTACCATAGTTTGTTTATCCATTCATCTGTTGATGGGCATCTAGGTTGTTTCCATCTTTTTTGCTATAGTGAACAATGCTGCAGTGAACATGGGTGTGCATATGTCTGTTTGTGTGATGGCTTTTATTTCTCTAGGATATATTTCTAGGAGTGGGATTGCTGGATCGTATGGTATTTCTAAGGAAGTGCCATATCGTTTTCCAAAATGGTCATGTCATTTTGCATTCCTACCAGCAGTGCATAAGAGTTCTAATCTCCTCGCAGCCTCTCCGACATTTGCTATTTCCAGTTTTTTTAATTCATGCCAGTAATGCGGGGGTGAGATGGTATCTCATTGTGGTTTTGATTTGCATTTCTCTAATCACTAGTGATCACGAGCATTTCCTCATGTGTCTGTTGGCTGCTTGAATGTCTTCGTTGGTGAAGTGTCTGTTCATTTCGTATGCCCATTTTTTAATTGGGTTATTTGTCTTTTGATTGTAGAGGTGTTGGGTTTTCTTGTAGATTTTAGAGATTAACCTTTGTCTGACTTGTAATGTCCAAAAAATTTTTCCCAGTCTCCAGTTTCTCTTTTTACTCCTTTGTTGAAGTCTTTTGATGAGCTTAAGTGTTTAATTTTTAGAAGATCCCAGTTATCTAGCTTATGTTCTGGAGTTTGTGTGTTGTTGGTTATGGTTTGTATCCTGTCAATGCCATGTATTAGGGCTCTAGCATTGATCCTATTTTTTCTTCTATGAACTTCATAGTTTTTGGCTTTATATTTAAGTCTTTGATCCATTTTGAATTAGTTTTTGTATATGGTGTGAGGTATGGATCCTATTTCACTTTTTTTGCAGATGGACATCCAGTTTTGCCAGCACCATTTGTTAAAAAGACTGTTCCCCATTTGATGGACTTTGGGCCTTTGTCGAAGATCAGGCAACCGTAGGTGAATGGATTTTCATCTGGGTTCTCAATTCTGTTCCATTGGTCAATGTATCTGTCGTTGTACCAGTACCAGGCTGTTTTGACTACCATAGCTGTATAGTAGGTTCTGAGGCCATGTAGTGCAAGTCCTCCTACTTTATTTTACTTCTTCAATAGTGCTTTACTTATTCGGGGCTTTTTTCCTTTCCATATAAAGTTAATGATTAGTTTTTCCATCTCTTTAAAGAATGTCATTGGTATTTGGATTGGGATTGCATTGTATTTGTAAATTGCTTTGGGTAGCTGAATTGGTATTCTGATTAGAATGATTACATTTTCTATTTACATTCTGTGATCATTAAGGTTGTGTGTCAGCTTGGCTGGGCCATGTTTCTCAGTGGTTTGACAGTTATGATGTAGTTTGGCAGTCGTGTAGTGATGTGATCCCCTCTATGATGAAATTTGATATAATGTGATCACCTCCATGATGGGATCTGCTGTGAGTAGCCAATCAGTTGTAGGGAGTTTCCTTGGGGGTGTGGCCTGCATCTAATATATGTAGAATTTCTGGCAAGGCTAGTGGACTTTTGCTTGCTCTGGATCCTGCAGCTGGCTCCTGTTCATCTAGCCTCCTGTTCTTGAGAGTTGAGCTACCAGCTTACCTGCCATCTTGCCTGCCGATCTTGGGATTAGTCAGTCCTCACAACCTGTTAGCAAAAGCCCTGCTGTCTGACCTGCTGATCTTGGGTTGCCAGCCCCTGCAGCTACTTGAATCAGGAAAAGCCTCCAGCCTGACCCACGGACTTGGGAAGTTCCGGCCTCTACAGCTGTGTGAGCCATTTCCTCCATATAAATCTCTCTATATATTTATACGTTTTACTGGTTTTGCTTCTCTGAAGAACCCAGCCTGAGACACATGCCCAATCACACTTTTTTAAAAAAGAGGAGATTTTATTTTGAAAATGAGGATATTGTGTTCTTGTCCTTTGCGGCAGTTGACCACAACTTTTATTTGCATCGGAATATTCCTGGAGAGTGATGGTAATGCCAAGAATAAAGAACACTTACGTTCCTGATTACTTGTTAGTAACTGGTATTTATCCAGTTTGTCTAATAGCTCTTCCTAATTGTTTAAATGTAAAGTAGAAATGGTAGAAAACAGCTCAATTTTATGCCATCTAAAATAAGACATTTCTCTATAAGCAAATGATTTCTGCCTGTTCCTGCTTTATATTAAACAGAAAAATATCCTATATTATTTTTCAATAATAAAAATTACTCAGCACTTCATGATCTGAAAAAAACAAGCTTTTCGCTTTTTACAAACTATCTTTAATTCTTTTCATTTCAAAATAAAATATCCAGAATGACTTCCAATGCTTCAGAAGCCCAAAATTAAAAACCCAATATAATGATAATAATCAGTCTCAGTTCTTCAGTGATTACCATATTCCTGGAGCTGTAACAATCTGAATCAGTCCTTATGATAGCCCTATGATTCATTTTATTTTGAAATGGAATAAATTAAAGAAAGCTTGTGAAAAAGAAAAAGTCTTACAGATGAGGGAACCAAGGCTCAGAGAGATACAGTGGCTGCCCTAGGGTGAGAGGCAGAGGTGGTATGAGACTCCTGGTTTGTTGGCTCTAAAGCTTGTGGTTTTTAGCACTATTAAAGACCAAGGTTCATACTGCAAATGTCCTCTAGCGTGACCTTGTCAGGAGCTCATTCTCCTGAATGAGAGCAGAGGCACAGCGCCTGGGAGGTTAGAGAAAATGTGGAAATAATAAACAAGAACTTGGGAACCACCACAACTATGGGTAGGGGTCCTCATACAACTGATTCTCAGCTTCCTAATACCTGTGTGCATGCAAGGACCAGTATGATATTGGGTGTCGTGTTCTACCTGCTGGAGCTCTGGTGGTGTAGTGGTTAAGAGCTCAGGCTACTAACCAACAGGTCAGCAGTTGAAAGCCACCAGCCGCTCCTTGGAAACCCGTTGGGGCTGTTCTACTCTGTCCTATGAGTTGGACTCGACTCAGTGGCAACAGGTTTGATTTTCGTTTTCGTTCTACTTGCTGCAGGCCCAGGAGTACCTGCAGGAAAGCATGATCTACAGGCTGGTGCGCAGCTTCTACTTGGCATAGATCGGCATCCTCTTCTTCCTGATGACTGGTCTGGGCTGGGGTGGAATTGGAAATTCAGGATGGGGGTGGGATGGGTTTGCAAATGGGTTGAGGGATGCAGATTGGGATGGAGTGGGATAGAGTTTGACATGGGGATGGAGTTGCAGACAGGGCTAGGTAGGGGGATGGGACTGAGGTGGTAAATGGGGTTAGGGATGGGGTTAGGGAGAGATGAAGTTGGGCATGGGCCTGGGCCTGGGGTTAAAGATGAGGATGGGGTTGGGGACACAGTAGGGGATGGGGATGGATTTAGGGATAGGGTTGAGGGACAATGTAGGAGATGGGTTGGGCTTAGCTCAGGAAATGATTTGGGAACAGTTTAGGAAATGGGCTGGGTTTGGGGACAGCGTAGGGGATGAGTGTAGGTTTTGGTTTGCAAATGAGGCTGGGGAAAGTGTAGATAAAGTGGGGGCTGGTTTGGTTTATGGATGGGTTTGGAGACAAGGTAGGAATTAGGATGGAACTGAGGCTAGGTTTGGGAATAGGTTTGGAGATGAGGTTGGTCTTGGGGATAGGGTTGTACATAGTGTAGGGGATGAGGCTGGGGTTGGGGATAGGGCTGGGGTTGGGGATGGGGCTGGTGAACTCTGCCTCAACCCCCTCTGCTCTTTTTCTCCCCCCAGGTTTCCTTGCCTATAAGAACTACCTAAATTTCTGGTCCATTCTCACAACCCAGGGTATCTGGATTTAGGACATGGGAACAACCCCAGCATTGGTCTGCTTCTGCAGCTCCATGTAAAGCACCTGACAACCCTGCTCTCCAGACTCGCACTCTCTCCAAGATTCTTGTCGTTTTCCAGTGACCTCTGACCTCCCCACCCCAGATTAACACTAGGTATTTTTAAATAATCTGTATTTCCCGCCCAGAATATTCTTTTAACTTAGTACCTGGGAAATGTTCTGTGGAACTGCTCTCCCTCCCTGGGGCCATCTTTCAGGCTGTCTGGGGCAGAGGAATAGATGAGGAAGGGACTCGAGGCACAGAGGCCAGCAAAAAGTCAGGGCCAATGGTTCCTGGCATACAGGGGTGCTCAATCAATGTTTGATAAATAGCTGATTCTCCCCAAGCCCTTTGGGTTCATCCTTTACTTTTGCAACTTGAACAAATTGCCTCTTCTGAGGCAAATTCATCCTGTACCCATACTTCTCTCTTGCCCTTACCTGCAGCTCCTACCAGTACCTCTTTCTCCTCCCTAAAACCAAAAAAATCAAACCAATCCTGTTGGCCTGGAGTTGATTCTGATTCATAGCCATCCTACAGGATAGAGAACTGCCCCATAGGGTTTCCAAGGCTATAAATCTTTATGGAAGCTGACTGCCATCTCTTTTTCCCATGGAGTATCTGCTGGGTTCCAACTGCGTGCTTTTCGGTTAGCAGCTGAGTGCTTTAACCCCTGTGCCATCAGGGCTACCTTCTCCCCAAAGCCTCCTAAAATAAATGTGTTGTATGTAGCAGACGTTTGCAGATGGTTGCAGGCTAAGGGAGAGTTCTTTGCTCAACAGGCCAGGGAACTTAAGTACAAAGTAATACCATTGCTTAGGTCCCTCTGTAGGGCCTTGACCTGGGGTCCGCTTAGCGTCTAGATAGGCGGGGGCACTGAGGGGAGGGTCCAGGGTGCTTACTCTTGCAGCAGATGATGTGGGAGGGGTCTGCTGAGCTGGGCCCACCTCTGCACCTTAGCTCCATTTCTGCTCTTCAAATCTTGGATCTCCGTGATCTTGTCCATCTTTTTCTGGGGTGTGTGTGGGGTGGGGGTGTGGAGGTGGGCTGTGGCACTGAGTGTTTATTCAGTTTTCAGCCTCGTCATAGCTACAGTTGCTTACATTAGGAAATCATCTTTGTTTTTTCAATTCCAGGCGGCTAGCTTTTTTTGTGCAGTCTGGGTTTGGGGAAGGAGGGGTCTTGGAGTCCGTGTAGGGACAGGATATCAGGGGTTACTAAGGAAGAGATGGGAGTAGGGTCTCCAGGTGAATTAATTTTGTTTTGGGGAACTGGCTCGGAGTCTCCTTGTTGCATGCCCTCCAGTCCCTTCCGACTCATAGTGACCCTGTGTGACAGAGTAGAACTGCCCCATAGGGACTGCCATATCTTTTTCCACATAGTGGCTGGTGGGTTCGAACCACCGACCTTTCAGTTAACAGTCCAGTCTTAACCATTGTGCCACCAGGGCTTCTTAGTCTCCTTAAGAGTTTGCTAGAAGAAAATTCAGGCTGGGCTTCTTAAGAGTCTCCTTAGAAGTGTGCTAGAAGAAGTTTCAGGCTGGGCTCGCATTAATGGGTTAATCCACACTGATTTCTGGTGATCAAAAGATGGGCATGTCCAACCTGTATGCTTCTTGGGAAGTATGAGATAAGAACGTTCCACCAAGAAGATTTCAAAATAGTAACTGTGAAACAGTAAGATCATGTACTCTGTTAAAATAAAAAGATTGGTTGAAGATTAAAACTATTTTCAAACTGGCAAACAACCTAGTAGAAAATACAAAGTCACTTCAGAGTATGGAGGGAGAGGTGTGCTTTTATAGTAAAAATGGAAAGGGGAGTGCAGTGATGGTCACATGGTTACAACCACAGGGTGGGTACGTTATCAACAATTCTATTTTCAACTACCTTCTTCTTGGAACATCTTGGGTAAACTCCTATAGTCCCATTCCTGACCCCCACCCTTATTTACTAGAAGTGGCTAAACCGCATTCCTCACCCCCATTCTTATTTTCTAAGAGTAGCTTGGGTCAAGAACTAGGCCAATTAAACAAGATGATTGATGGGGGTTAAAGTCTCCTGGTTCAACCCAACCATAGGCCATACACATAAGAATGGAAAGTGTTACATTCTTTAGCAAGAGTGTGGCTCAAGATACACCCTACACTAATCCTGCCTCATTAACATATAGAGGTTTAGGATTTACAACACATAAAATGGGGGACGATTATACATACTACAAAGGGGAGGACAATTACAACAGATCACAAAATAGAGGACAGTTACACAATACTGGGAATCTTGGCTGTGGTGCAATGAATTACTTAATGTGGCCCTTCTAGCCATGGTTTTTGTAACTCATACACTATGATTTGGTGGGACTATACGAATAAGGCAAGTGGAACCTGTAAGTGTTAAGGTTATGTATCAACGTAACCTAGGCTAGGCCATGATTCCCAGTACTGTGTGGTTGTCCTCTATTTTCTGTGTTGTGGCTTCTGACCTGTACCTGTTGATGAGGCAGAGTGGGTGTGGGTTGTGTCTTGGATCACACCTTTGCAGGAGGGTGTGACTCAAGTCCCACTCTTACTTGTTATGTCCTTCCCTGGGGTGTGGCCTGCATCTAAGGTATATATGTGGATGCCCTAGTGGGGCTCTTTGTCTCTGCATCCGGATCCTGTATCCAGTTCATGATCGTCTAGCCTCCAGTTCTTGGGACTTGAGCCAGAGGCCTGCTGTCTTACCTGCCAATGCTGGGATTTGCCGACCTCTGCTCTGGTTTGACAGTTTCTGCAGCCTTGTGAGCCAGCAGCTTGTGGTCTGAACTGCTGGTTTGGGTTTGTTAGCCCCTGCAGCCACCCATGTGGGTTGGGAGAAGCCTATGCCTGACCCACGGATTTGTGACTTGCCAGCCTCCACAACCATGTGAGCCATTTCCTTGATATGGTTTATGAGTTCATGAGATGTTGCAGTGAATTACAGAACCCAGAGACAGGAGGGAGAGTGCCGAGGAGAGAAGGAATAGTTGATATTAGAGGTAATGGAATGGTACAGCAGTTTGGAAAAGCTGGACATTTGGGACATTTTTAACTTCCACCTCATAGGAACCAGCTTTGTGCTGATCCTTATAAAAGAAATTATTCATTTAGTGACTCACACACAATGATTGAGTGAGACTATGCTAATAAGGTATATAGAACTCTAACGAGGTGATGGGTCAATTTTGCCATCCCACTAGGCTTAAAATGAGCCATCAAAGAGGAGAGAAAGAGGATCCCACCACCACCAAGTAAGGAGAGCCAAGAGCAGAGTGTGTCCTTTGAACCTGTTATCCCTGCACTGAGAAGCTCTTGGAACCAGGAGACAGAGAGAGAGAGAGCTGTAGCACTGAAGGTGGTGACAAGTGGTGGCAGAGAAATGGTGGCAGGAGAGACCAGCAGGAGACGGCACAGTGGGCTTCCCAGCCCACAGATCGAGAAACTGGGTGCCTTTGGGCCAAGACTTACTGGTGGAGGGGGTGCCTCTAGGCACTTATTGGTAGAGCTAAAAGAGCTTTGTAACACTTACCTGAGCAGGGCAGAGACCGAGGGGCCAGAGAGAGGTGTTGCCTGCAGCATGGCTGGGAAGAGGCTGTCCTAATGGAAGAACTGTATCCTGAGTGTTCCTGAGCCTGAATTGTAACCTGTTACTTCCCTAGTAAACACCACAATCATGAGTAATGTCTGTGAATTCTGTATGGCCATTGCAATGAATTACTAAACCCAGCAGAGAAGTACTGAGTGCTGTGGGAGGGACATTTGGTGTTAGAATTGGTAAAGATGATGGAGAGAGGAGGCATGTCTAACCTCTGCTTCATAGGAATCAACATTGTGTTGTTGATTTTGATTCTCCTTCCTCCTCGTGAAGTTAGAGGTGTTCAGACACTGCCACCACACCATTTTTACAATGGCCTAGCCAAGTTGACACATGTTTTGGGGGGACACAGTTCAATCCATGACACCTAGTGCTACCTAGCTCAACCTGTAATATTCTTCAATAAAACTCAGTTTTTTATCTTTACAGAATAAAGATCTTTTAGTTTCTCTGCTATGGCATTTCTAGTGTCAGAAGCATGATATTGAAGGTGCATTATCTCCCACAACCCCAGAGATGTTGAGGACTTGGTTTGGTACCAGCCGAGTTGTTTGGGCTCTCTGCTTCCACGAACCCTCAGGAGTCATCTCAAGGTAAACAACCTCTAGAATCTGAGCTCTGCCTTCTTGCATTAGTAACTCTTTGAGTTTTATTGTTGAATTTGTAATTTGTTTTGTTCTTGCAAGTATATTTTGTCTGTCTGACTGGAAATATGGGAAATGCCAAAGCTAAAGGTAGCCTGAAGCCACCCTCCTGGACCCATGACTACTACATGAACAAGCACTTTCATCCTTTAACATATGTGTTCCTATCTGGCTGGCTTGACCTTACCAGGGACACTTCGTGTCATGGTTTGAATTATGTCCCCCAAAAAATGTGTGTATCAATTTGGCTAGGCCATGATTCCTGGTACTGTGTCATTTTCCTGTATGTTGTAAACCTGCCTATATGATATTAATGAGGGAGGATGGGTGGCAGTTGTGTTAGTAAGGCAGGACCTGATCTACAAGACTGGATTGTGTCCTGAGGCAATCTCTTGAGATATAAAAGACAGAAGTGAGCAGTGAGACAGGGAGACCTCATACCATCAAGAAAGCAGTGCCGGGAGCAGAGCACATCCTTTGGACCGGGGTCCCGGCGCAGAGAAGCTCCTAGTTCGTGGGAGTACCAAACAGAAGAAGGCCAACAGAGGGAAAAAGCCTTCCGCTGGAGCTGAGCCCCTGAATTTGGACTTTTAGCCTACTTTGACTGTGAGGAAATAAATTTCTCTTAGTTAAAACCATCCACTTGTGGTATTTCTGTTATAGCAGCACTAGATGACTAAGACAGTTTGGAAAATCAGTGGCCACTTTGAGGTTCTTTGGAACATTCTAAATTAGTCTTTCTGCACAGTAAATTAGAAAATAAAGCCTCCAGAATTAAGCAATCTCAATGAGATGTCTATTTTGATTGGTACTTATAGGTCTCTAAAAGACATCAGGATAGTAAACTAGCCTCCTTGCAGGGTACCGTTTCTAAATTGACTAAACAGATTAAAGAGTTACAATGTCAAACCTTAACTCCTCTCCCCTCTGCACCATTGCCAGCTGTTGCTCCTTTATCCCATTCTTCATCCTCTTGTTCTTCTGACAACACTCAGCCTGAAACACCTTTTAAAATCCGTCCTAGCATGGATGCTGAGGAATTTCCTGGTATTACCTTCACTCCCTGGACACGACTGGAGCTATATAGTATTGTGAAAGATTTTCCTGATCTACAGGAATACCCTTATAAGTTTGCTGAAGAATTTAGAATCCTTGTTACCTATCAGCCTGGAATCCCTGATTTATATCAGTAGTTCACATGATAACTGGGCCAGGAGATGCTGAACTATGGCCAGAATAGGCCGAATGGAAGTATCCCAGAGATAGCTAGTCTTAAATACAGATAAAATAGCCATGAACTATTGGAAGACTCACAGATCATGAATAAAAAACTACCTGGAGGCCATTTCCAAGGCCTTTCATCCATTAATTGATTGGACAAAAATTTTCTCCCACAAACAAAAGAAAGATGAGAGTGTTTATGATTATCAGAGCTGCTTACATCAAAAATTCTGTAAATACTCTGGGCTGTCTCTGTCTGCCCCTGGTGTTTCAGTAGCTTTTAATGCTCTTTTTATAGCTGGTCTCGAAACTGAGATCTCAACCTTGGTAAAAAGGACACCAATCAGACTGGGAGACAGCTCATATTTTTGAATTAACTAACTTGGCTTACAAACTTTCCCAAACTCTTGAAGTTGAACAGATCTCCAAGGCTAATAAATTAAGGACTCTTCAATTGCAACTATTACAGTCTTCCAGCCAGAAGAAAAATGTTAAATCGCCCTATGGTTCCAAAGCTGGTGTCTGCCATTATTGTAAAAAACCAGACCATTGGAAAAATTAATGTTACAAATTAAAAAACAAACTAAAGACTTCACCACAAGGCACCCTCGACCTGAATTATAATGAAGAGGCTCCGGAGAAAAAACGGATTTTTCCTATGGTGGCACTGAACTCACAAGAGGAAACCACTGTATGTGTTAATGGAGAACTTTGCCAGTTTTTAATTTACACTGGAGTCATCATGTCTGCTATTAACTCCACTTCCTTATACTATCCCCTGCCCCAGAGTACAAAAACCCCCAAAATAGTGGGGAGTCACTAATCAAGAAAAGGTATAAACTCATTCCAGCACTATTTCAATATCCCTTGGCCCTATTGAAGATTTACAACCCTAAGCTCAGTCCTGATGCCTCTGTTAATCTATTGGGAAGGGATTTGTTATCCAAATGGAATTGTCATCTACAATTTAATGAAAAGGGGGAAATATTAAACCTATCAGATGTCCCTAAGTCAGCAGAAACAGATTCTGACTCGGACAGCGTTGAGGAAGAAGCACCTACTTTCTGTATGCAAGCCCTCTTTATACCTGTCCAAAATTTGACTCAGCTCAGTTATTTTCCCCTCGACTTTCTCTCCCAAATTCCTGCAACCTTATTGCCGCTGCATCTACAGATGTAGGCTGAGTTCTATAAGCAGAATCAATTAAGATCCAGGTAGATTTGTCCAAACCTTTACCAAAGATTCCCCAGGACCCACTTAAACGGGAAACAAAAGAAGGACTAGCTCCCATTATATGTGATTTTCCTTCTAAGGGTTTGATTGCCCCTTGTACCAGTGCTTGTAATATCCCAGTCCTTCAAGTAAAAAGTGAGATAATAGGGGCTGGAGATTCGCTCAGGATTTGCATGCAATCAACCGCATTGTTATTCCTAGGTTGTCATTAGTCCCAAATCCTTATCATTTACTTTTCTAATGTCCCTCCAGATACAAATCATTTCACTGCTGTGGATCTTTGTACTGCCTTTGCCAGCATTTTTGTATATCATGAAAGTCAGTACTTGTTTATATTCACCTGGGAGAACCAACAATTCACCTGGATTGTAATGCCACAGACCCAAAACAAATCCCAAACCCATTGCCAGTAGAGTTGAGTCTGACTCCTAGTGACCTTCTAGGACAGCGTAGAACTGCCACATAGGGTTTCCAAGGAGTGGCTGGTGGAGTCAAACTGCCGACCTTTTGTTAACAGCCAAACTCTTAACCACTGTTCCACCAGGCCTCCAAATCACCTACTTATTTTTCTCAGATTTTACATGCAAACTTACAACATTTACGGTTTGCTAACAAATCCACCTGGCTGCTGGTGGACATAAAGTCTCCAAAGAAAAATTACAGTTCATGCAGACTTCTGTAAAATATCTGGCTTATTTAATCTCTGAAAAGATCATCTCCTTTGATCTCAGGTGGAAGGAGGCTATTCTTGTTTTTCCTATACCCAAAGGAAAAGACAACTGTGAGGACTCCTAGGACTCTTGTGGCAATTGCTGCACCTGGATTCCCAATTTTTTCTCTATCGGCTCAGCCCTTGTATAAATACTTGAAAACCTCTAAACCAGATACATTTTATATTTTGCTGGAAGACCAACAGGCTATAAGTAGATTAAAAGAGGCTTTAATGAATATAACTTCTTTGGGTTTTACCAATTATCACTTAGATTTCTCTTTATTCTTATATGAAGTATCTGGAAATATGCTGAGTGTACTTGCACAAAGACATAGTGGGCAACAGAGACCTGTAGGCTACTATAGCCTACAGGTTGATTCAGTAGCGAGAGGATGATACCATCCCTGCCTTAAGGCTGTGGCTCTAACCGCTAAACTAGTAAAAGCCACTGTGGTCATAGTACTAGGCAATTTTTAATATGTTTATGTATCTCATGCTGTATCTGCAATATTAAATTCTGTTTTAACACAGCATCTATCTGCCAGCCGACTTATTTCTTATGAAGTTCTCCTTTTGGCAGCTTCTGTCCTTAGGCTGCACTCTGTAGCTTGTCTGAATCCAGCTGCTCTTCTCTCTGTGACTGACACAGACCACTATCATGCTCGTGACTATTAGAACTTAACAGAACAGCTTTTAATCCCTCGGAAAGACTTAAAGGAGACTCTTGATTAGTCTTGGCCTAGTATTGTTTGTGGATGATTCCTATTTAAAATCTAATTCCATCAGTCCTTATCATCAAGCTGGATATGCTGTTACCACTTCTTCCGAAGTCCTTGAAAGTCACGTTGTCCCTGAAGCTGCTTCAACCCAACAAACCAAATCGATTGCCTTCACCAGGGCTTGTAAAATTGCTTCAGGAAAATCTGTTAATATGTTTAAAGGCAGTAGGTATTGCTTTAGAGTTGTACCTGGTATTGGCATGTTACGGAAGTAAAGAAGATTTTTAACCATAAAATATGGAGCTTTAGTAGCAGATTTCTTAGAAACTCCCTTACCTCCCTCCTGAAATTGCTATGATTGAAAATACAAGGTCACCAACAAAGAGAGTACCCCAAATTAAAGAAATTAGAGGAAATAATAATAAATAATTAGAGGAAATAATCTTTCTGATATGGCAGCCAAATGAACTGCCTCTGACATTGAGTTGATTCCTACTCATAGTGACCCTGTGTACAACAGAACAAAACACTGCCCTGCATGGACCATCCTCACAACTGTTACATTTGAGCCCACTGTTGCAGCTACTGTGTCAATCCATCCTGTTGGGAGTTTTCCTCTTTTTTGCTGACCCTCTGCTTTACCAAGCATGATGTCTTTCTCCAGGTGCTGGTCCCTCCTGATAACATGTCCAAAGTATGGGAGATGAAGTCTCACCATCCTTGCTTCCAGGGAGCACTCTGGCTTTAGTTCCTCCAAGACAGACTTGTTCATTCCTCTGGCAGTCCATGGGATATTCCGTATTCTTCAGCAAATGCATCAACTCTTCCATCTTCGTTGTTCATTGTATAGCTTTAACATGCATATGAGGTGATTGAAAATATTATGGCTTGGGTCAGGTGCACCTTAGTCCTCAAAGTGACGTCTTTGCTTCTAACACTTGAAAGAGGTATTTTTGTAGCAGATTTGCTCAATGTACTATGTTGTTTGATTTCTCAACTACTGCTTCCATGGGCGTCGACATGAATCCAAGTAAAACGAAATCCTTGACAACTTCAATATATTCTTTGTTTATCATGATGTTGCTTATTGGTACAGTTATGAGGAATTTTGTTTCTTTTATGTTGAGGTGTAATGCATACTGAGGGCTGTAGTCTTTGATCTTCATCGGTAACTGCTTCAAGTCCTCTTTGCTTTCAGCCAGCAAGCTTGTGTCATCTGCATATCGCAGGTTATTTAATGAGTCTTCCACCAGTCCTTATGCCAAGTTCTTCATGTAGTCCATCTCCTCAGATTATTTGCTCAGCATACAGATTGAATAAGTATGGTGAAAGGATATGACCTCAACACACAGCTTTCCTGATTTTAAACCATGCAGTATCCTCTTGTTCTGTTCAACTGACTACCTGTTGGTCTATGTAAAGATTCCTCATGAGCACAATTAAATGTTCTGTAATTCCCATTCTTCGCAATATTATCCATAATTTGTTAAGATCCACACAGTCTAATGCCTTTGCATAGTCAATAAAATACAGGTAAACATCTTTCTGGTATTCTCTGCTTTCAGCCAAGATCCATCTGACATCAGCAATGATATCCTTCATTCCACATCTTCTGAATCCAGCTTGAATTTCTGGAAGTCACCTGTCCATGTAGTGCTGCAACCGCTTTTGAATGATCTTCAGCAAAATTTTACTTGCATGTGATATTAATTATATTGTTTGATAACTTCAGCATTTCTGTTGGATCATCTTTCTTTGGAATGGGCACAAATATGGATCTGTTCCAGTTAGTTGGCCAAGTAGCTGTCTTCAAAATTTCTCAGCATAGATGAGTGAGCAGTTCCAGTGCTGCATCTGTTTGTCAAAACATCTCAGTTGGTATTCCATCAGTTTCTAGAGCCTTGTTTTTTGCCAATGTTTTCAGTGCAGCTTGGACTTCTTCCTTCAGTACCATTGATTCTTGACCATATACTACCTCCTGAATGGTTGAAAGTCTACCAGTTCTTTTTGGTACAGTGATTCTGTGTATTTCTTCCATCTTCTTCTGATGCTTCCTGCATTGTTCAATACTTTCCCATAGAATCTTGCAAAATTGCAACTCAAGGCTGGAATTTTTTATTCAGCTTCTGCTTGAGAAATGCTGAGCGTTTTCTTCCCTTTTGGTTTTCTAACTCAAGGTTTTTGCACATTTCCTTAAAATACTGTACTTTGTCTTCTCTAGCAGCCCTTTGGAATCTTCTTTTCAGCTCTTTTACTTCATCGTTTCTTCTGTTTGCTTTAGCTACTTGACGTTCAAGAGCCAGTTTCAGAGTCTCTTCTGACATTCATTTTGGTCTTTTCTTTCTTTACTGTCTTTTAAATGACCTTTTGCTTTCTTCATGTATGATGTCCTTAATGTCATCCCACAGCGTGTCTCGTCTTCAGTCATTAGTGTTCAATTCTTCAAATGTATTCTTGAGATGGTCTCCAAATTCAGTTAGGATATACTTGAGGTTGTATTCTGGCTCTCGTGGACTTGATCTAACTTTCTTCAGCCTCAACTTGAACTTGCTCATGACCAATTGATGGCCTGTTCTGCAGTCGGCCCCTGGCCTTGTTCTGACTGATGATATTGAGCTCCTCCATTGTATATTCTTTATTTCCAACTTTCACTTTCCAATCACCAGTAATTATCAATGCATCTTGATTGTGTGTTTGATCAATTTCAGAGTGCAGGGATTGGTAAAAATCTTCAGTTCCCTCAACTTTGGCATTGGTGGTTGGTGAGTAAATTTGAATAACAGTTATATTAACAGGTCTTCTTTGAAGGTATATGGAAATTATCCTATCACGAACAGCATTGTACTTCAGGATAGACTTAAAATTTCTTTTTGACAATGAATTCGATGCCATTCTTCACTTTGTCATTCCCGGCATAGTAGACCATTTGATTGATTCAGAATGGTCAATACCAGTCCATTTCAGCTCACTAATGCATAGGATATTGATCTTTATGCATTCCATTTCATTTTTGACAACTTCCAATTTTCCTAGATTCATACTTCGTACGTTCCATGTTCCGATGATTAATGGAAGTTTGCAGCTGTTTCTTCTGATTTTGTGTCGTGCCGCATCAGCAAAGGAAGGTCACGAAAGCTTTACTCCATCCACGTAGTCAAGGTCGACTCTACTTTGAGGAGGAAGCTCTTCCCCAGTTGTATCTGAAGTGCCTTCCAACCTGAGGGGCTCATCTTCTGGCACTATATCAGACAGTGTTCTGCTGCTATTCATAAGGTTTACACTGACCAATTTTTTCAGAAGTAGACTACTAGATCCTTCTTCCTAGTGTGTTTTAGTCTGGAAGCTCTGCTGAAACCTGCCCACCATGGGTGACCCCTCTCGTATTTGAAATACCAGTGGTAAAGCTTCCAGCATCACAGCCACACACAAGCCACCACCGTACAACAAACTGACAAACACGTGGTGGATCTTTATTTTACTAGCCTTACTGTATGCCTGTAGTCTTAGTTCCTGTCTCAGGCTTTAGAGTCTGCAAAGAATCCCTATCGCTATGCAGAGGGTTATTTTCTGACCTCTGCCTCATAGGAATCAGCTTTGGGCTCTTGATCTTGAGTCTCCTTCCCCCTGGTAAATTTAAAGGAAGTCAGATGCCCCCGCCATGCCAAGCCATTTTTACCATTGGTGTCAGGAGCAGGATTCGTTGCAATGACTCCAGGTTCATGGTATCATGGGACTTTGTAAAAGAAAGAATGAAGGGCATGGGAAATGAAACTTTTGATTCTTGGGTGGTTTCTTTTGTTGTTGTTGTCTGTAATGGCTGAAGGGAGAGTAAGAGATGGTGCCCTGCAGCTGGGGTAGTAATGAAAAGATGGGCTGAGTCTGGACATTTTCCACTGGCACTCATTGACCAAGCCCACAGTGGCTTGGGATGAGAGAGACAGAGAAGGGGCTGGCTGGTCTGAAATTCAGGGAAATGTGTGGACTTCTCAGCCTACAGCTGGTACCTGTTGACCTAGCTTGGATGGCTAAGGATGAGCTGACCAGAACCTGACCTAATGAAGGGAAAGATGTTTGACACTGTGAGCTTGTGTAGATTGCTGCAGTTTGATGACTTGTTCTGGACTGGACTTCACTTACAGATGCCGATGATCAAAGTTCCAAGTGGAACAGAAGATTCTGCAGATCAAGGAACATGCTTGCCTCCTCAGACTACTGGTTTGATAGGGGTGGGCAATTTAAACATTGGCTATCTAAAACAGTGAGAGAGAGGATAAAGACATGAAGTGGCTGGCTTACGTGGTTTCCTGGGTGTGCTTAGACTCAAAATAAGGGGGACAATGGAGAATCACTACTGAATAGCTTCCTGTTTTCCTGATGGGTCTAGGTAAGAAAAGGTGAGGAAAGATGCTGATAGGATTATATGATTCAGTTGTGAGTGTTAATTGTTAACAGGGTTAAACCATGGTCTTGTAACTCCCACCCAGGTGATTGGGCAGGACTGTGTGATATAGAGTAATCCAAAGGGATTGATCAGTTTTGCCTTAAAAGAGAACCAATTCCAGTGCAGAGGAGAGGAGCCCACCACCACCAAGGACGGAGAGATTGGCAGCAGAGACCCGGCAGCAGGAGATGGCGTGGTAGGCTTCCCAGCCCATGGAGAGAGAAAGCTGAGTGCCTTTGGGCAGAGACTGAGGGTAAGGGAGAGGCGTGCCTGTGAGCACGGCTGGGAAGAGGCTATCCTCATGGAAGAACTGTATCTTGAGTGCTCCTGAACCTGCGTTTTAACTGTTATTTCCCTAATAAACCCCATAACTGTGATTATGGTGTTTGAGTTCTGTAGAGCTATTGCAGTGAATTATTGAACCCAGCAGAGAAGTAGAGAGCACTGTGTAGGGACGGTGAGACTGGCAGCACGCCCGCCATCTTGGATAGACAAGAAGTTGTGTCCGCCATCTTAAGTGATACAGGAACTGATTCCCTGTCGTTAAGCTATCTGCTTATCAGGTATGTTCCCTGTTCCCAGCTCAGTTGAGAAAAACAAGATACTGGGGTTGCAGGCCCAGCTAAAACTGGCAAGAACCAAATCTGGCCTGCAGTACCAGCAATCATGTCCTTTAGATGACCTATTGATGTCAGAGGCCAAAAAACACACCCCTGTCTATGTTCCGGACGTGGCAAAATGCCATCTTTGTGGTCCCCCCTTCAGTCTTAGGTGCAAAAGACCGGACCACCCCAGGATTGCCTTTTTGAGCCAAGCCGATCAGCACGCTGACCTTGCCTTAAGGTGTTTCTGAGGACCACAGACCCAATTTACTTTATCCATATAAACCCCCTGAGCCATCATTCAGGGAGCCACCTTGGCGACACGAGTCCTGGAGTGCTCCTTTACTTGACCAGCTAAATAAAGCTTCTTCTTTTGCTTTCACCAGTTTTATGTCTTTGTAGCCATGCCAAGGAGACTGGACCCATCCAGTTACATTTTCTGGTGAACCAACCAGGGGGGCGTAGCTCTGTGTCTGGAAGGGTCCGCTAGAAGGGAACTTTGTCCCCCGGCTCCTGAGGCAGACTTGTCTCAGACCCAATGACGGCCCTCAGAAAGCAGGGGAAGAACCTTGAGAATTCAGATAAATAATCTGTTTGGGACTCGGTTTGTAGTTCAGCCTGGTAGCTGTGCTATCTGGACCGGTGTTGAGGGCTCCTTTGGAGTTCAGTATTCGAGCAGGAAAAGGGAGGCAATAAATGCTAGGTTGTTTAACTGGGCAGTCGCTCCCTAGCTGTGGAATCTTGGTATTCTGGTTTGACTGGTCATTTTGTTTTAGGTAGAAGAGAATGAAAAACACTGGGAGCATTCCTGAATGTCCCCCCTTAGGTATAGTTTAAAACATTGGGAGAAATTTGGTTATGACCCCATGAAGAAGAAATGAAATGTTTTTCTTTGTAACACAGCTTGTATTGCCTTGGGGACCAAAAACGTTGGCCCCCTAATGGTTCATTGAGGTATAACACTATTTTGCAATTAGATTTGTTCTGTCCTAGAAATGGGAAATGGGATGAGAAGCACTATACAGAAGCTTTTATGTCATTATATAATGATGAGGAAGCTCAACAATCTTGTAAAATCTTTGCTCAGAACGAAACTAAGAAAACGACTTCGGCCCCTGTATTAACAAGAGAGGATCTTTATGATCCAGTGGGACTCCCACAGCCACTGCAACCATACCCACCCCAGCCTTCCCCTGACCCAGACCCAGGTCCGGATCTGGGGAACGGGCAGCTGTTGGAAGTCACAGGGAAGAGGGACTTCTTCTCTCCCTACCCCTCGCGAGACAGGGAATGCCCTGTCAAGTTCCTGATTTAACCCTACAAGAGCCCTTGCCTGATCAGAGCCATGCTCAGGGAACCTCAGGACAATACTCCCTTAGGCAGAGCCTAGGGGGAGACAGCGCCACGGTGCAACTACACGTGCCTTTCACCACCTCTGACTTATATAACTGGAAAAATTACACTCTGGAATACAGGGAAGATCCACCTGAAATGTATGAACTGTTTACCAAGATTTGTAATTCCTTTGACCCTGCTTGGCCAGACTGTCAGTTTCTTTTAAATACTCTATTGACTCCTGAGGAAAGACGAATTGTGTTTGAAAAAGCCACGGGAGAAGCTCAGCACTGACATGACGCCCAACCAGGTAACCCGATGCCGGAGGAGGCCGTCCCTCTCTGGAACCCTCTTTGGAAGCCAAACAACGCTGACAAGTACTGTAGGCTCACTCAATACTGTGACTGTTTACTTGTAGGGCTTAAGAACGGGGTCCCAAAGCAAAAGAGCTTAAATAAAGTTTGTGAAGTCAGACAGAAATCAGATGGGGACCCCTCTGCCTTTTTAGAAAGAATCTTCTTCACCTTCAGACAGTATACTAACTTAGACCCAGAACAGCCTGAGAATAGTTAATGCTATTTGTCTTCATTGGACAGAGTGCCCCAGATATTAGAAACTTCAGAAGACAGAAGGGAGCATTACTATGAGTATTGGGCACTTAGTTGAATTGGCTTTTCGGGTTTATAACAATAGAAAGAGAAGGTGCAAGATGCCAAAGATTGAGGGGCCAAAAGGCAGGCAGGTTTGCTGATGGCAACTACAAGGAGGCCCAAATAGATAAGAAAAGGAGGGCCTCCAGTAGGGAGAGCGTGTTGCAAGATTCCCTTGGGCAAAGACCTGCGTGCCTATTGTAAGGAAGAAGGCCATTGGAAGAAAGAGTGCCCAAAGTTGTTGAGGTAAAGCACAGGGACCACTCAGCTGCCACCCTTAAGCTTAGAGGAAGACTCTGATTAGAGGGGACCAGAGGCAGTCCCTGCACCTGAACCTCTGGTTATAATGAATGTGGAGGGAAAACTAAGTTTTCGGTGGACACTGGTGCCACCCACTCAGTGTTAGCCAGCGGGTCCAGCCTCTAAGAAAAAGATTTCTGTCGGGGGCGTTTCGGGGAAAGAAGATAACAGACCTTTTCTCCAACCTTTAACCTGCTCTCTCCTGGGAAAGGCAAAGACCCTGACTCATTCCTTTTTGTATATGCCTGAATGGCCTGTCCTGTTGTTGCGGAGGGAACTGCTTAGTAAATTACAAGCTGAAATCTATTTCAAACAAGGACAGATGCATGTCAGTGTTCCTGCTTAACATGGCTGGAAGACTCATTCTTACTTTGTTGAAAGACAGAACTTCGTCATCAGGGACAAGTGTTTTTCCCAAATCAAAACAAAGGGAGATCAACCCCACTGTTTGGGCTACCCAACAACTGGGACATGCTCACAACCTCGTACCAGTCAAGGTGCAGCTGCTACCCAACATCACACCACCATAGGTCAGGCAGTACTCACTGAACCGAGAAGCCCAGGTGGCCATTCATCAGCTCATCGGTAAGTACCTGGATTTTGGACTTTTTGTGAACCTGCCATTCAGCTTTTAACACTCCTTTTTGCCAGTCAAGAAGAAGGATGATACATACCATTTTGTCCAGGACCTGTGAGCCATTAACCTGGTAACAGTCACCATACATCCAATGGTGGCTAACCTTTGCACTTTGCTTTCAACCCTGTCACCTGCTTGGACTTGGTTCTTGATTTTAGATCTAAAGGATGCATTTTTCTGCATCCTCCTGGACTCAGAAAGCCAAGAGATATTTGCATTTGAGCGAGAGGATCCAAATTCCAGACAAAAACAGCAATATTGCTGGACTTGTTTTCCCACAAGGGTTTAAAAATTCCTGGACTTTGTTTGGTACCACCTTGGCCAGAGAGCTTAAGAGACCAATACTGACTAATGGGGTCCTTCTGCAGTATCTGGACAATCTCCTTATTGTAAGTAATAACGAATTTGCTTGCAGTATTAACACAATGACGGTTCTAAACTTTTTGGCCGAGGCCGAATACCGAGTATCCCAGGAAAAGGCTCAGATTGTGAAACAAAAGGTTACTTATTTAGAATTCATCATCAGTGCAGGGCAATGATAGTTAGTTACAGCCTGAAAGGAAACAGGCCATTTGCAGGCTTGCCGCACCCGAGAACCACAAGCAACTGCATGGGTCTCTGAACGGCAGGATTCTGTAGAATTTGGATCCCAAATTTTGACATGCTAACTAAACCCTTATATACCCTTTTAGAAGGGAAGGAGACAGATCCATTTATCTGGACTAGCCAAGAACATAGAACATTTGAACAAGTCAAAAAGGCCTTACTAGAAGGCCCGACCCTAGGTTTGCCCGATTTCCACAAGCCCTTTGATTTGTTTGTGCGTGAACACCAAGGAATTACAGCGAGAGTACTCACCCAACATCTAGGGTCCTAGAGACGCCCTGTGGCTTATTTTTCCATGAATTCAGACCCAGTAACTCAAGGATGGCCAGCTTGCCTGAAGGCGGTAGCAACAACTGTCCAAGTGCTAAAAGCTGCAGAGTGCGACTATATACCACTCACTCAGTTCTGACAGTCTTAGAACAGAGAGGCAGTCACTGGTTATCTCAAAACTGGATGACCCAGTACCAGGCTGCCCTTGAGGACAATCAAGATGTCCAAATTCAGCCTGCAACCATTCTGAATCCAGCCACTCTCCTCCCTACCTTGTGTCTTAGTGACCCTGTACATCATGACTGTGTTCAAACTGTCAACCTAGTGTATACCAGTTGACCTGATTTGCAGGATGGGCCCCTGGCTGAAGCCAGTCTTGAACTCTTCACCAACGGGAGCAGCTTTGTAGAAGGTATACAGCAGAAGGTGAGCTACACAATCGTTAGTCTTACCACAGTTCTGGAAGCTAATGCTCTCCCTAGTGGCACCTCAGCCCAGAATGCCGAGCTGATCCAAGCTCTGAGACTGGCCAGCACAAAGCAGACAAACATCTACACGGACTTGAAGTAGTATTTTCAGTTTTACATGCAGTGGGGCACTTTGGAGGCAGAGAGGGCTGTTGACTTCAGCAGGGAAAGAGATTAAGCATAGCCAGCAAATATTGCTACTCCTTGAAGCAGTCCTGCAACCAGAAGCTGTGGCTGTAATCCATTGCAAGGGACACCAGCAAGAGAGGCAAAGTGAGCTACAGGAGCTTTTACACCTGTAGTAATAGCAGCTCTCATTCCCCAATTCCCAAAACTAAGGGACAGTCCAGGATGTACAGAAAGAGATGAATATACAGGTAATAAATGGTAACTCCAAAAAAGGAAAAATGGTATTGTACAACAGATAGATAGTTACTCCTCCCGAAAGAAAAAATCCCACAAGTCTTAAAAGAATTGCATGAGGCTACCCACCATGGGAGAGAAAGCCGTGCAAGATTGGGTGCAGCAACACCTAGGGGTGAAGGCATCCAAGCAACAATAAAATCCATTACCCAGCAATGTGTTACTTGTCGGAAGAATAATCCAAAAACATTTGTCATGGCAACACCTGGAACACAGTATCATGGAAAGAAGATTGGCAAGTAGACTTCATAGAGATGCCACAAGCACCAGGTAATTACAAATATTTGTTAGCCTTTGTAGATACTTTTTATAACTGAGTAGAAGCTTATCTTTGTAGGACGGAAAAAGCTACAGAAGTAGAAGTCATTCCTAGATTTGGCCTACCACAGTCAATTGGAAGTGACAGCAGATCTCACTTCACTGCCATGATAACTCACCTTGCAGCTTCACATCTTGGTATCAGATGGTATTTCCATAGCACCTGGAGACCACAGTCCAGTGGAAAAGTAGAAAGAATGAATAAGACAATGAAAACACATACAGCCAAAATATGTCAAGGAACTGAATTAGTTCAGACAAAAGCTCTCCCTATGGCTCTGGTCAGGGTAAGAGTTGCTTCTAGAACTAAGCTAAAGGTAAGTCCCTTTGAGCTTACCTATGGGCTCCCCCTTGGTCTGTAACTATAATGAATCTGACTTAAGTGCCATGAATATAACTAACGATTTGGGAGCTGATTGTATTCATGAACAAGGTAAATTGTTTATAAAACAATATCTATGATTAGCAGAACAAACTCTTGAATCTCTCCCCAGGTACACCAACACCACCTGACAGACTGTCCCACTACCTGAAGTACCACTTCACACTGCAAAGCCTGGAATTTGGGTGTGACTCAAAGTCTGGGACAGAACAACGCTAACGGAGGAGTAGAATGGACCTTATGAAGTGTTATGTCCACACTGACAACTGTCAAAGTCAGTGGAAAGGGAGCTTGGATCCACCATACCAGGATCAAACCAGCACCTGTCCCAAATCTTGAATAGCAGACCCAGCAGAGCTGTGACAACTAGGAAGCTGAACCAGTAGGAGAACAGAAATGGCTTTTTTAAAAAAAGAAAACAGATAAGTGACTTACGATGCCCATTGAGTGGTGTCCCCTAACTGTTGTCTAGCTGTTCTGTGGGTTCTCTTTATCATTCTATTATTATTAGATGAACTTTGTGTCTTTCCACAGAGGTGTAATTATTTTCTTTGCCCCTGAACTATCATGCACCCACCGCCTGCAACTACAGTTTGTCTTACAGTACTGTTAGTTGCAATACTGTTTATCATCTTCCTGATACTTGAATGCCCCACCAGTCCAGTGTGCCCCCTTCTGTTCTGGTGCAAACATTGAGTTACCTAACCTTAGTTAGCCTATTTTACTTCCTATTCGAGAATATTGTTCTGTAAGTTTTAATGATAGTTTTTTTCCTTGTTATCTGAGCTTTATGTTCTACCAAAGCTGTACAATCACTCCCTTTACTATGGCTAAGTAAACTTGCGGACCTCCCTTCCCACCAAGTTACTCCTTATTCTGGTCGCTTTCCTATTTTACCTTGCCCTTGCAACTCCTACTCCTTGGACTACTGATAGTTTGTTCCAGCTAACTAAGGCTGCCAGCAGATGGGGCCCAGCTAACAGACTACTGAATTTGCCACCACCTCTCACATGTTGCTAACTTCACCCTCCTCCTTGCTATTCCTGTTCGAAATTATTCTTCTGTGCCACCACACACCACAAATTACACCTGGACAAGCCCCAAGATGTTAGCAAAGTTAGAATCCTCACCTGCCTATGCTTTCAGTGTTACACCTTTCTCTAATGTGTCTTACACCCTTTATACTCAGTTATCAGGGAGAGCTGGCATACATCGTATACCTGAGGGGTCCACCTGGAAATTTTTTCCTCATAAACACCTGGGCTTAACTGAGGCCATGAAAAACTGCTCCAAAGTTAATGATTTCCACCCTCTATGGTGCAATATATATTCTGACCTTGGTACTCAATGCAGTCTAATAATCGGACACCGAGAGATAAATTCCTAGTTACAGCAGGCCAGCTGCATCCTTGCTGACCTCACTCTTGGCCAGGCCATTTGTCCACCTATGGGGCACATCTGGTTATGTGGAAAGAGCCTCACACTCTCCAAAGCCCAGCCTCATCCAATAAATTTACAGCAAATATGAGCATTACAGTGCCTTAATCCTGTTCTACAGGTGAGGGAGTGCACGTTAGGGTTTCTCAGCCCTCACATTACACTACACAATAACACCCAGAGCCCTGTCTCCCAAAGAGGGGTCTCCTCAACTGGATTTTAGGATGGACTACCAAAGCTACTGGACAAACCATCCCCTGGGTTGGCATAGCACAACATGAATTTATGTTGGGTAACCTGACTGACACTATTGAAAAAATTGCCAGTAGCACGGGTGCTGCCATCTCAGAGCAACAGAAATCTCTTGACTCTCTGGCATGTATGGTCCTTGACCATCGCATTTCTCTCAACTACCGCTTAGCTAAAGGAGGAGGAGTTTATGTTAAACAGAACACCTACTGCTTCATGTATATCAGTACCTCAGGAATAGTGGAAACGAACGTCCAAAACATTTTTGAACAAGCCAAGTGGCTACATCATCTAAAACAAACTTTTCTAGGGTCTAGTTTCAACTCTTCTGTTACTGGTCCCTGGGAAAGTACCATTTTAAGCTGGATATGACCCATAGTGGTTCCAGTCATTATTATACTGATCATCTGTATTTTAGGTCCATGCGTTCTAAGCTTATTAAGAGATTATATTACTTCCCTTTCCTGGTGGGTACATTTACAGATGGTTTTGGGTGCTTTTGCCTCCGTACCCTCCACTGACCCAGGTAAAGCCTGTTCCCAGTTTTATGCCAATGCCCCTGTTCAGCTTGAAGAAGTTCCAGAAGAATTACCTCCGGCCCAACTCCCTGTAAAAGTCAAAATTTGGACTATTATCCAAATCCTGGAAAAGAAAGGGAATGAGACCAGCAGCACACCTGCTGTCTTGGATAGGAAAGGAGTTGTGCCCGCCATCTTAAGTGATGTAGGAACTAACTCCCTGTCTTTAAGTTATCTCCTTATTAGGTATGTTTCCTATTTCTGGCTTAGTTGAGAAAAACAAGAGACTGGGGTCACACGACTAGCTAAAACTGGCAAGAACCAGATCTGGCCTGCGTGACATGCAGTACCAGCAATCGCGTCCTTTAGATGACCTATTGATGTCAGAGGCCAAAAAACACGCCCCCGTCTATGCCCTAGATGTGAGCAAAATGCCATCTTTGCAGCCCCTCCTTCCAGACTGAGCAGGTGCAGAAGCCCCGGGAATGCCTTTTTGGGCCAAGCCAATCAGCAAGCTGACCTCACCTCAAGGCGTTTCTGAACAACCCAGACCCAATTTACTCTACCCATATAAACCACCTGGGTCATTGTTCAGGGAGCCACCTTGGCGACATGAGTCCTGGTGTGCTCCTTTACTTGGCCAACTAAATAAAGCTTCTTCTTTTGCTTTCACCAGTTTTGTGTCTTAGTAGCCATGCTGAGCAGACCTGGACTCATCCAGTTACAGATGATTGGTGTCAGAATTAGTAAAGATGGTGGAGAGAGGAAGTGTGTCTGACCTCTACCTCATAAGAATCAGCTTTGTGCTATTGATCTTGGTTCCCCTTCCCTCTTGTGGGGTTGGAGGAGGTCAGACACTGCCCCCATTCTGTTTTTACATGCAGTTAATTGTGATTGTGAAAACTAGTTGTACAAGCAATAACTGTGGAAGAGTAGACTCTGGGTGGCACTTGTGGACTGGAGTACGGTGGCCAAATCTAAAGTCCCTTAACGGTTTTGCTATGCTGATACCTTGAGAGAGGATCAGAGCAAGGGAATAATCTTCTCTCAGTTAAATTTTATCGGCAGCCAGAGAGGGTGAAGCTGAGTCTACTTTTGGAGAACCTCACCAGATCAGATGGATTCCTGCAGCAGACCTGAATGGCTGGTACTTCTCACCCTGAGGACTCTTTGCTCTACTGAAGGACTAATTGTTAATGACTGTTTTGGACTGGTAAAATGATTGGGAGGGGGAAGTTAATCCTTCAGGCATGAAAGGGCCAGTGGCTGGAAGAGCCAGGGGATGGCCTGCAGTGTAGTGAATTACTTAATATGGCCTTTCTAGCCACAGTCTTTGTAACTCCCACCAAATGACTGGGTGGGGCTATGCAAATGAGGTACTTGTGGCCTAACAAGGGGATTGGATAGCTTTCTAATAATGGCAGTAAGGTTCATGGAACCCTTGAGGAGTGGAACCATGCAAATAAGGTGTATGGAATGCTTAATAACGGGATTGGTAAGCTTTGCCATCCCACCAAGCTTAAGAGAGCCAGTTCCAGCCAGAAGAAGGAACTCCTACCAAGAAAGAGCTAGGAGTGGAGTGAGTCCTTGTGTTGAGAAACTCCTAGACCCAGGAGACAGGTGCTGTAATAAAGAAGACAGAGACAATGGGGCAGCAGTAATATGAGTGATAGCGGCATGAGATAGCAGCAGAACCAGGAGATGGTGTGGTGGGCTCCCTGGCCCACCGAGTGAGAAAGCTGAGCCCCTTCAGGCAGGAGGCTTACTGGTGGAGTAGGGTATCTCTGGGCACTTATTAGTGGAGCTAGGCTTTCTGACCCATGGAGCTAGAGAGCTAAGTGCCTGTGGTCCAAGGCTCTCTGGTGGAGTAGGATGGAGCTAAAGAGCTTTGTAACACTTGCTTGAGTAGGGCAGAAGCCAGGTCGAGGGCCAGAGAGATGCTTGCCTCTGGGCATCGCTAAGAAGAAGCTGTCCTGATCAAAGAACTGCATCCTGAGCCCTTCCTGTCCTGAATTGTAACCTGTTACTTCCCTAATAAACCCCATAACTGTGAGCATGGTCTGGAGTTCTGTGTGGCTGTTGCAACAATTTATCAAACCTAGCAGAGAAGTAGAGAGTGCTATGGAAGGGACGGCTGGTGTTAGAATTGGTAAAAAGTTTGGAGAAAGGAGAAGGTAATGCCTAACCTTCCTGTCATGTAGTAGGTTTGAAGGACCATCCCATGAGGACAGTCCCCCCTCCACCCTCCCTGAAGGTAAGAAGCCTCGTTCTTACTCCCTGTCCCACCGAGGCCTTTGGGCAACTTCACATCAAATATCTCTGGGATCTAATTCATGTGTAGCACTTGTACTCAGGACTTAAATGCATAAATTGTCTTGTTTATAGTCATGGAAAGCCAGTCATGAGCTGAGTCCAAATCCCAGATCTTTCCTTTATGGGCTTGGAGATGTTGGTCAAGTAATTGCTCTCCTGAACCTTGGTTTCTTTATCTAGGGGTGGCTAGATGGCCTCTTAGCTTCAAGATGCACCTGTAACAAAGGAAGGACTTGGTGAGAGGGCACAAAATGGTCCGGGAGCCCAGGAAACTGTCAAAACTTTCCCCAGAGCCAAGGCCCCTCAGATCCCCAGGTGTCAAACATTCTGAGGTCCCTGTTCTCAGGGGTGATCAGAGCCAGATGCTGGACATCATGGGGGCCCTGGACCTCTGCAGCCAACTCCCAAGTCCTCTTACCTTTGGGACAGAGGCTGAGCTATCAGCTGAGAGTCCATCAAGAAGGTTATTGTAACCATCTGTCATGGTTTGAATTATGTCCCCCTAAAAATGTGTTTAACAATTTGGCTAGGCCATGATTCCCAGAATTGTGTGGTTGTCCTCCATTTTGTGATTGTAATTTTATGTTAAAGAGGATTAGAGTGGAATTGTAACATCACCCTTACTCAGGTCACATCCCTGATCCAATGTAAAGGGAGTTTCCCTGGGGTGTGGCCTGCACCACCTTTTATCTCTTGTAAGAGATAAAAGGAAAGAGAAGCAAGCAGAGAATGGGGGACCTCATACCATCAAGAAAGCAGTACCATGAGCAGAGCGCGTGCTTTGGACCAGGGCCCCTGCACAGAGAAGCTCCTAGTCTGGGGGAGCACCGAAGAGAAGGCTGACAGAGAGGAAAAGCCTTCTCCTGGAGCTGACGCCCTGAATTTGGACTTTTAGCCTACTTTGACTGTGAGGAAATAAACTTCTCTTGGTTAAAACCATCCACTTGTGGTATTTCTGTTATAGCAGTACTAGATGACTAAGACACCACTCAAACTGGACTAAGACCGGGTCAGGTCCAGGTCCCTGTTCAGCGCAGCCTATCTGAGCAGAAACATGGACACGGCCGTTAAGGCAAAGTGAAAGAGTTTATTAGTTGGCCAAGTAAAGGAGCGTCCTGGGACTCTAGTCACCAAGGCAGCTCCCCGAAAATGGGCGGGGGTCAGCTTTTATGGGATCATCACAGTAAACAAAATCAGGAAGTTATGCCTATTCATAATTTCTTGCTGATTATTCATCATGGGGCAGGGCTAGAAATGGTCACGGAAGCAACTGACAGACTCTTCGCTTCTGAAATGGGCTTGGCTACCGCAGTTGACAAGCCCGGTGATTTTTCATTCCTTGTCATGAGTCTTTTGGTTCCTTGACATGAGTTTTCTGATTCACCTGCACATGTCTGGTGGTCTGGTGCAGGTTTTCCTGGAACTTGTTTGTGACTTTTAGCTGCAGAATTACCCTGAAGTTAATATAAAGAATAAGAAGTGGTTAAACATAGCTCTGAAACACCGAGATAGCCTGCTTCTATTGTGAGGGCAGAAATGCGGTCTAGCAACCATCTCATTAAGAATGACTGCAGCTTTCCCTATGGGAACATTAAGATGTCTCCTCCCACTGCAATGCTGCCCCCCCACCCCATCACAGTCCAGAAAGAGTGGAGGGGGGACTGTAACTATGTTTGAACAAATCAGTTGTGAAAGACATTTTGGGGATGATCTAAGAACTGTGAACATGAAATAGGTATTAGATGACATTGTTAAGTAGTTTTGTTAAAGTATTGTTAAGGGGACAATCGAAAGTAGTAGAGGAGAAAAACGTCATTTTAGAGAGACACAAGTGTTAACTATTTTGTGTGAAACATGAAATTTACTTTTAAAACATTAAGCACAAATAAAGCAGGTAGGGTAAAAGATCACAATTGTTAAACACACCCATTAATTATACTGTATATTTTCATGTATGTTTGAAGATTTTAATAAAAAATTTAAAAAGGCACAGATAAGAAATGTGTGAGCTGGATCAGTTAGCAGCAAGAGGCTGATGGTAGATAACCTGATGGAAGAGCATCTAACAGCACTGAAGCCCAATTGTGGAGAGCTGTTGCTAGGAGAACAGCAGCTGATAAGAGCTGAGCACGCTACTACTCTGGCTCTGAGGTGGGCTATGAGGACTACCCAGCTGTCACGTAGCTCTGCTTCTCAGCCATCTAGTATCTCTGTCCCAACCAGGAGGCCTCTAAAACCTCTGTGTTTTAGCCATATATATATCCTGATCATCATCAGTTACATGGCAGGACCTCCCTCACCAAGCCAGAGTTCAATATATCTTCAGTTACCCGTGAGATGTCAATCAACTCAAGTCTTTTTAATTACCAGAAGAAAATATCAAACCATCAAGTTCCTTACAGCTTACCCAGGAAATGTCAATCAACCTGGGGAATCTCCTGGGCAAAAGTAACAAATCCTCTGGGGTAGAAAACAGACAGGGAACCCCCCACCCCATTTGCTTCTCCAAAGAACTAGGGCAAAGGTAACAATTCCTCAGGCTTAGGGAAACAGTCTCCCAAGCTGCTTTTCCAAAGAACCAAGGCAAAAGGGCTCATAAAGGAACTCATTGAACCACATGTCCCTATTACCCACTCCAGTCCCATCCTCCCCAGAGGCAACCAGTCGCGTTTAAACCAGTTGCCCTTGAGTCAACCCCAACTCATTGTGACCCAGGTGTGTCAGAATAGAACAGTGCTCCATAGGGTTTTCAGTGGCTGATTTTTTTGGAAGTTGATTGCCAGGCTTTTCTTCTGAGGTGCTTCTGGGTGGACTTGAATCACCACTAGCAGCCAAGCCCTTAACCATTTACACCACCCAGGGACTCACCAGTGTGTTTACTGGTCTTCTTTTATTTGATTGTGCTCTTGTAGAAAGAGTCTTTGTGTGCGCGTATTTTTAATTCATGAACTGATATTATGCCATATGTCTCACTTTTTCAGACTCTTTCATTCAGGGATAGATTTTAAGGACCCTCCTTGTAGCTGTGTGTATGTCTCGTGGGTTTTATTTTAATGTCTGTCCTTGGCGTGTGTATGTCTGGTGCATTGTGCTTCCAACTTCTGCTCAGTGCTCCACTGAGTGCATCTGCCTCATGTCACCGTCCACTCTCTGAGGGTGGATGCCCATGCTGCCTCCATCTCTCTTACCCCACAAGTAACATGGCTTTAGCCTCCTTACATGTGTCCTTAAAGAATCTGTGTGAGAAAATGTCTCCAGACACTGCCAAATGTCCACTGGGAGGGGGTGGGGCAAAATTGTCCCATTTGACAGTAACTTCTCTCTGTCCTTTCTCTCCCTGTTCCTGAACCCATGCCTCAGGACTACAGGTAGGGGAGACTGGGGAGGGTCTAGTCTCAAACAGGTGGGTCTCAATCTTCCAGATGCTCAATATCTAGAAAGGCCAGATTAAGACAAGGTCCCCAAGCCGCAGAAAATACCACTGCCTCAAACAGCTTGCTTGACACGACCCATAGCTTTAACTTAAATCCTGGTTCCGTTGCTTGACACACCCCGTAGCTGGTTCCCCTTTCCTTTACTGCTATCCAGAAGTAGACGAAATCAGCTGAAACCAGTTTAGGCACCATATTGACTTTCTGGGTTCCCTTTTAGCTCATTAAGTACCTCATACATAGTAACTTACCCTCCTTTTGGGTGGAGATGGGCTGCTATTTTTGAACGTGTGATGTATGAAGTTATATGTTAACCTCACTGCACCTGCGTAACATGGTTAAGAATGTTGCTGATGTAATTTACTTGATCTCCTTGTTTGTAAGCCCTATAAAAGTGACCTCCCTATCCTCGAGCAATCTTGGAGGCACCAGCCCCATCTGTTCCTTTCCTTGCACAACGAAATAAAGCTGCATTTTGGATCTCCCACCTCGGCCTCTTGTTTACTGACTGTAACGAGTTGTGCCAAGCAGGACCTGGAGTTCCTGCCAGCAATTCTGGGGAGCCAACCAGGAATCATCTGCTCAGTTCTGAAGGTGGATCAGACAACAGACCAGCCCCAATGTCTAACACTACCAGATTTCTCCTGGAAGCTGACCAGCCTCAGACCCAACGGTGAAATGCTCTTGAGTTGTTCCCTGGGAAGGAGGATCATACATCCTTGGTGAATAACAATCTAAATCCTATGTAAAGCCTTAGAAGAGTTCCAAGAAGTGGAATTGGCTGCTGAGGACATAAAAGGTCTTAGGTGTTTGTTACTTGTTTGTGTGGTCATCGGCATTGGGAGGTACAGGTAACACACAATGGTTCTCTGAATGTAGTCCATTAGGGTGCATTCTAAAGAATTGGTCTTACATTGGTTTGGGCCCTATGAAAAAGAAGAAAATGATTTTCTTTTGTAATATCACTTAGCCCCAGTACCAACTAGGGGATGGTGAGAAATGGCTCCTGAAAGGGTCTTTGCACTATAACACTATATTGCAACTTGACTTCTTATGTGTATGTAAAGGGAAATGAGATGGGAAGATGTATGTTGAAGCCTTTATGGCTCTATACCAGAACAAAAATCTGCAGAAACCATGTAAAATCTTAGTGCAGACAGAGACTGACAAAGTGAAACCGCCAATCTTGTCCCTGGATTCAGAGGATGGCTTCCCGGTTCCAACCTCACCCCCTCTGCATCCTCCATTTGCAGCCCCTCCACAGATACTGACACTGCAACCCCCTGCTTCTGCCCCTGCCCTGTACCCTGATCTACCAAGCCCTTCGACCCCACCAATGGGATCATTGCCCCATACATGGAGTGAAACAGCTTTTGGGCACCCCAAGCCAGCCAATAGGGAAAGCTCTAAAAGAAGGTGGCAGGGTTCCCAGGGAGGCCATGGTTCTGAGGGCTGCAATTCCAGGTCTTAAAGGAAGCCTGATGACATGCACCCTTTATGTCAGGTGCTGGCTGGAGATGCCAGAATGGTCTATGTTCATCAGCCCTTCACAACCAGTGATCTCTAACTGGAAGAACAACAGCCCTGTATATAGAGAGGACTCTAAGTGGATGCAGGATCTTTTTGCCTCCATTTTCCACACTCACAACGCAAATACGGCAGATTGCTAGGTCCTGTGTGATGTGCTTCTCACCTTGGAAAAATGCTGCATGGTGTTTGAGAGGGCTCAGGCTGAGGAAAGTGGCATGGTCATGCCCGTGGAAGATGAGTCAGACTGAGGGTGCCTGGAGGCAAGCCCTCCACCAGAACCTCTGGTTATAATGAAGGTGGGAGGAAAGCCCGTAAAGTTCCTGGTAGACACGGGGTAACTCATTTTATGATGATAAAAAAGGCAACCCTGATAACGGGAAGGACCGTTCCGGTAGTTGACGTGTCGGGGAAAGAGGACTGCCCTTCGTTCTTGAAGCCTTTAACCTGCTCTGTGCAGGGAAGGTCTCTGACTCACTCTTTTCCTGTACTTGCCAGAGTTCCCAGTGCAAGTACTGTGCCAAGACCTGCTTTGCAAGTTGCAGGCACAAATAACCTTTGAGAACGTGCAACTGCATATTCAAGTGCCACTCAGCTCAGGTTGGAAGCTGCAAATGACTCTTCAATACAGATGGGTACACCAATCAACTACTCAAAGGGGGTCCTCCGACAAGGACTGGTAGACTGAAGTCACGGAGGCAGTAGTGCCTTAGGTTTGGGCAGGAAAAACCCCCAGACGGGCCGAAACCACGACGCTGGTTGTTACTGACCTCTTGCCTGGCACCGCCCCACCTAGGCTAAAGCAATATCCTATTAGAATTAAGGCCCACCAAGCTCTTGCAGACACTATCAACAGGTACTTAGAACAAGGACTGATTTGACCCTGCCAGTTGCAGTTAAACACGCCTATTCTTCCAGTGAAGAAGAAGACGGGGAAGTATTACTTTGTGCAGGATCTGACAGTGGTAAACCAAGTAAACTGAAAGTTCACCCGATGGTCCCAAATCCCTACACCCTGCTCTCCACACTCTCCCCTACCATCACTTGTTTTACTGGGTTGGATTTGAAAGATGCATTTTTTTGCATTCTAGTAGAAGAGCAAAGCCAAGAAACCTTTGCTTTTGAGTGGGAGAACCTGCTCTCAGGACTCAAACAGCAACTCTGCTGGACAGTTTTACCCCAGGATTTCAAAGACAGCTCAACCCTGTTTGGGACAGCCCTGACACAAGGATTACGCCAAGTGACCCTCATCAGTGGCATCTTATTGCAGTATGTGGATTATCTTCTCATTGCCAGCAAAGATGAGTTCCATTCACTTCAGAATACCATCAAAATTCCTAACTTCCTGGGCAACGCAGGGTATCAAGTGTTGAAAAAAGGCCCAGATCAGCCAGCTACAAGTTACGTACTTGGGGTTTAAAATTAGGGCCAGTGGAAGTGAATTGCTACTGACAAGAAGGGGTGCCATCTACTGACTGACTAACCCAACCACTAGAAAACAGCTAAGAGGCTTCCTGGGAATGGCAGGATTTTGCTGCATTTGGATTCCAAACTTTGGGCTCATTGCAAAACCTCTCTACCAGGCTTTAGAAGGGAAAGAAACAGAGTCCCTGAACTGGACTACTAAAGAAGATCAAGCCTCCAAAACCTAAAAAGTAAACCTAAAGGAAGCCCACGTACTTGGGCTGCCAGATCTGAGTCGCCGTTTCAAATTCTTTGTTCACGAATAGGCAGGAATCACAACAGGAGTCCTTATCCAGACCCTGGGAAGCTAGAAGCAACCTGTGGCCTATGTTTCAAAGAAGCTGGATGTGGTGACCGAGGGCTGGCCTGCCTGCCTATGGGCAGTAGCAGCCACTGTGCTGGTTAGTTATCAAGGAAGCCAAGAAACTGACTCTCAGGCAGCCCCTAAGGATCACAGTACTACACTCTATTCTCATCATCTTGAAACAGCACAGGTCGCACTGAATTTGCCAAGGATGAATGGCCAAATACCAGGCAACGCTCATGGATAACCCATCTGTTTTGCTTCAAGAGATGGCCTACCTCAACCCTGTCACTCTCCTGCCTTCCATTCCCCAACAGGAGAAGGCCCATGACTGTTTAAAGACCATAGACCTAGTCTATGCCTTCAGACCAGACCTGACTGACAGACCTCTGTAGGACCCTGACTTGGAATTGGACACTGATGGAAGCAGCTTTGTTGAGAATGGAGAAAGAAAAGATGGCTATGCAGCTGTAACGCTGGATGAGATATTGGAATCAGGGGGCCTCCCTCCCGGGACCTCAGCACAGAAGGCTGAGCTCGTTGCCATGCTGCAAGCACTGAGACTTTCCAAGCAAAGAGGGTCACAATTTACATGGACTCTTAAGTACGTTTTTGGGGTACTTCATGCCCGCGGGGCCATCCGGAAAGAAAGAGGGTTCCTCACTGCCTCTGAAAAAGACATTAAGCATGCACAGGAAATCCTTCAACTCCTTTAAGCCGTTCTTCTCCCATGCAAGTTGCCATAGTGCACCACTGAGAGCATCAAAAAGGAGCTACCACTGCAGCTAAAGGCAGTCGAAAGGCAGATGCCACAGCCAAGGAAGCTGCCCGGCCACAGCAAACAGCAGTTATCACTTCATTAGTACCCCAGCTACAGCTGCCCCCTACTGACTTTAAACCCTGCTACTCCCCACAAGACAAGGCTTTAGATCAAAAGTGGGGAGCAACAAAGAAAAAAGATGGATGACTCTACACTGAACATCCCATTGAAACTAACGCATCCTATTCTCCTGAAAGCACATCAACTCATTATGGTAGAGATGGGCTTTATGATTGGGTAAAAAGACACTTGGTGGGCCCAAAGGTTCTTTCCACCATTAAATCCATTGTAAGGGCCTGCCCCACCTGTGCCAAAAACAATCCAAAAAAAAACCATTGATGCGCCTCCGGGCATACAAAAATGAGGGGCCATGTCCAAGCGGACTGGCAAATTGATTTCACTGAAATGCCAAGAGCCCCTGGGAACTATAGATATTTGCAGTATGCATAGACACTTACCAATTGGATAGAAGCCTACCTTCGCCAATCAGAAAGGGCCACAGAAGTAATTAAACATCTCCTCAATGACATAATTCCTAGGTTTGGATTTCCTCTTCCATTAGAAGTGACAATGGACCTCATTTTATTGCTCAAATAGTTCAGGCATTAGCAGGAGTGTTAGATATTGGAATATACACTCAGCATGGAGACAACAGTCTAGTGGAAAGGTAGACCTAATCAGACTCTGAAGAGGCACATAGTTAAACTCTGTTAAGAGAATTAGAAAACCAAAAGGGAAGAACACGCTCAGCATTTCTCCAGCTGAAAGAATTGAAGAAAAAATTCAAGTCTTGAGTTGCAATGTTGAAAGATTCTGTGGGGAAAACATTAACTGATACAGGAAGCATCAAAAGAAGATGGAAGGAATACACAGAGTCACTATGCCAAAAAGAATTGGTCAAAGTTCAATCATTTCAGGAGGTAGCATATGATCAGGAACTGATGGTACTGAAGGAAGAAGTCCAAGATGCACTGAAGGCACTGGCGAAAAACAAGGCTCTAGGAATTGACAGAATACCAGTTGAGATACTTCAACAAATGAATGCAGCTCTGGAAGTGCTCAGTTGTCTATGTCAAGAAATTTGGAAAACAGCTTCCTGGCCAACCGACTGGAAGAGATCCATATTTATGCCTATTCCAAAGAAAGGTGAGTCAACCGCATGCAGAAATTATCGAACAATATCATTAATATCACACGTAAATAAAATTTTTCCGAAGATCATTGAAAGCAGTTGCAGCAGTACTTTGACAGGGAACTGCCAGAAATTCAAGCCAGATTCAGAAGAGAACGTGGAACCAGGGATATCTAATGTCAAATGGATCGTGGCTTAAAGCAGAAAATACCAGAAAGATGTTTACTTGTGTTTTATTGACTATTGCAAAAGCATTCGACTGTGTGGATCATAATAAACTGTGATAACATTGTGAAGAATGGGAATTCCAGAACACTTAATTGTGTTCATGAGGAGCCTGTACATAGATCAACAGTCAGTCATTCAAACAGAAAAAGGGAATACTGCGTGGTTTAAACTCAGAAAAGGTGTGCGTCAGGGTTGTATCCTTTCACCATACTTATTCAAGCTGTGTGCTGAGCAAATAATCCAAGAAGCTGGACTATATGAGGAAGAACGCAACATTAGGATTGGAGGAAGACTCATTAACAACCTGCGTTATTCAGATGAGACAGTCTTGTTTGCTGAAAGTGAAGAGGAGTTGAAGAACTTACTGATGAAGATCAAAGACTACAGCCTTCAGTATGAATAACACCTCAACATAAAGAAAACAAAAATCCTCACAACTGGACCAGTAAGCAGCATCATGATAAGCAGAGAAAAGATCGAAGTTATCAAGGATTTCATTTTACCTGGATCCACAGTCAGCACCTATGGAAGCAGCGGTCAAGAAATCAAATGACATATTGCATTGGGCAAATCTGCTGCAAAAGGCCTCTTTCAAGTGTTAAAAAGCAAAGATATCACTTTAAAAACTAAGGTGCGCCTGACCCAAGCCATGGTATTTTCAATTGCCTCATATGCATGTGAAAATTGGACAATGAATAAGGAAGACTGAAGAATTGATGCCTTTGAATTATGGTGTTATCGAAGAATATTGAATATACCATGGACTGCCAAAAGAACAAACAAATCTGTCCTGGAAGAAGTACAGCCAGAATGCCCTTTAGAAGCAAGGATGGCGAGACTTCGTCTCCCATACTTTGGACGTGTTATCAGGAGGGATCTGTCCCTGGAGAAGAACATCATACTTGGTAAAGTAGAGGGTCAGCGAAAAAGATGAAGACCCTCAACAAGATGGAGTGACACAGTGGCTGCAGTGATGGGCTCAAGTATACATCGTTTGTGAGAATGGCACAAGACTGGGCATTGTTTAGTTCTGTTGTACATACGGTCGCTATGAGTCAGAACTGACTCGACGGCATCTAACAACAACATTCCCCCAAGGCCCCTCCCCTACCCAGTTGGCACCCAGATTTTGGCCAAATCCTGGCCCATGGACAACCAACCCTCTCTCATTGCCAGGCTATGGAAGAGAAGGGACAGTCTACACCTGGTGTTCTGCAGGCCCTGGATCTCCCTGGATGCATTCCTGTGGGCTGAGGCCAGATGGGGCAGGGCCTGTAGTTCTTGGGTCCTTGCTCTTGGGGACAGAGCCAGTGAGGAGAGGCAAATGGGGGTTCAGAAAGAGGAGAACAAAATATCATTGACCCCAGTACAAAACCACATATGCCTAAACACAATGTAAGGCCTTGGCACCCCAAGATCCAGTGTACCCTCAAATACCAGCAGTTGGGCTCTAAGACTTTCTGATCCCTGCACAAATCTGAAGTAAGACACCATTGTCATAAATTCCTGTGCCTCCTGAAATATAAGCCTTGGCTTTCAGAATTCCCTGATTCTTGCACTTCCACATTCACAATCGAGTTTCCAATCTAGTTTCTCTCATAATAAAATCTTGGGATCCCAAAGAGCGACAATCCCAGTGGTTCCCCAGATCAGTCTGTGGGAAGTGTACTGAAGCTTGAATGAAAGCCTCCTGGATCTGGTGCCCTACGTGAATAGTCATTTAGAATTTGAATAGAAATATGGTCCGTCTCAACCCATCTAAACTCATCCCAACCAGACTTAACCCATGCATCCCAACCCAATCCGCGTCAATTTAACACAATCTATCCCGCCTCCCCCAACTCTGCACAACGGCTAAAAGAGAGAAACTGAGGAACAGGAATTGACCAATTCCTTTGAGTGTATAGGAATATTCGCAAAGGTCACTGATCAATGTGAAATGCACCCAAGAACATTTAAAAAGAAATAACGTGTAGACAGTGACCACAAAGCAGATTCCACTTTGTGACAGTGACAAAGACATCTGTTAATCATAAACTAACTCAGGGGTTATCTTGTGCAAAGAATTTAACTTCAGGCAATTTCCCTTGCTTCTTGAGAGATAACCCTTGGAATTCCATACCTTTAGTGTTTTAAAACTTCTGTACTACGCTCCAGGATTTGTACAAATAAATGGGGCCATAGAGACCACCTAGTAACATGATGTCAATTGATGTCAGGAGGCATGCTTTCAGTCAATCATGTGGAGACTAGCCAATGGTTAATTTTTACTGTTTCATCCTCTTCTCTGTAAAAGCCTCATTGTAACTAGCCTTCACTGAGTCATTTGTTTTTTAGAAACAAAATAGTTTCCCTGTATGCATACAAGGAGCCCTGGTGGTGCAGTGGTTAAAGTCCTTGTCTTAGTCATCTAGTGCTGCCATAACAGAAATACCACAAGTGGATAGCTTTAACAAAGAGAAGTTTATTCTTTCACAGTCCAGTAGGCTACAAGTCCAAATTCAGGGCATCAGCTCCAGGGGAACGCTTTCTCTGTCTACTCTGGAGGAAGATCCGTGTCATCAATCTTCTCTTGGTCTGGGAGATTTTCTGTGCAAGAACCTCAGGTCCAAAGGATGCACTCTGCTCCCGGCACTGCTTTCTTGGTGATATGAGTTGTTCGCTTCTGTCTTTTATATCTCAAAAGAGATTGGCTTAAGACACTATCTAATCTTGTAGACCTCATCAGTATAACTGCCGCTAATCCATCTTATTACATCATAGTGATTGAGTTTACAGCACATAAGGAAATCACATCAGATTACAGAATGGTACACAATCATGCAATATTGGGAGTCAGGACCCAGCCAAGTAGACAGATAAATCCATGACAGTCCTCGATTGCAAAATAAAAGTTTGATGGTTTGAACCCACCAGCTGCTCTGCAGGAGAAAGATGTGGAAGTCTGCTTCAAAAAAGATTTACACCCTTGGAAACCTTATGGGGCAGTTCTGCTCTGACCTATAGGGTTACTATGAGTTGGAATTGTTTTGGCGGCAGTGAGTTTGGTTGGTTTTGGTATACATACAGAATAACTGCTCGAATAAACCCTACATAGTTTAATTCATTTTTGCCTCGATTATTTTTAAATAATATTTCATTATGTTTTCAGAGAAAGTTTACACAGCAGTTTAGGTTCCCATTCAACTACTTCTACACAAATTTTTCAGTGACATTTGTTACATTGTTCACAATGTGTGAACATTCTCATTATTTCCACTCTGATTGTTCAATTTTTAAAAAAATTTTTAACACAATCTCAGCCAGCTCGCCACATTTGAACCCAACTTAACCCAACCCAATCCAATGTCACTCATACAATTCAAACCCAACTGAACTCAATCCAACCCAATTTACTACCACCTGATCCAATCTCACCTCAAACAACCCCAAACAATCTCAAATCAACCCAACCTAACCATCATATCTTCCCCTTTCAAAATCAAAGTAAACCCATTCCCATCCTCAAATCCAAAACATCACAACCCTTATCTCCATTTGTCATCCAAAATCAAACCTACTGCCATGATTTTAACATTCAATTCCCAAATAGTTCCCAAACAAAAGGAAACCAAATCCATTCCCATTCCCAATCCCAAACCATGCCAACTCAAATGAAACTACGCATTGTCCAGCCCAAACCCAGTCCCACCAGTCCAATCCTACACTCTTAACCACTGCTACAGCTCTAACATCTATTCTGTGTTCTTACACCTTCCCCAGATCTATCCCTAGCATTTTCTTTGGCCCAAAGCAAACCACATCCAGCCCCATCACAACTCCCAAATCTGTCCCCGCCCCTCTTCCACCCCGGTGTAACGTATTCTGTCAAGAAATTTGAAGCCAAATAGTTTATATGCCTTATAAACTACTTGGTATTTTCACCAGAATAGCCAAATGACTTTAACTGTAAAGCCCAGTAGTTTACTAGAATATACGTCAATGTTGACCAACTGGTTTGATTTTCTGAGATACAGATAGTATCCTTCAATATGTAGCAGTTTGACATCATCTGCTGAAGGCAGACATTCACAGACCCCATAACCCAGTAATTGCACTCTTAGGTGTATACCTAGAAAATGGGTGAACCAGAAGACAGCCTTGAGAATATTCATGGTAGCTACCTTCACGATAGCAAAACTATGGAACAGCTCAGAAACCTATTAACAAGAGAGTGAATGAATAAACTGTAGTTACATAATGGAATATTTGAAGCTGTTTCTTCTTATTTTGAGTCATGCCACATCAGCAAATGAAGGTCCCGAAAGCTTTTCTCCATCCATGTCATTAAGGTCAACTCAACTTTGAGGAGGCAGCTCTTTCCCAGTCATATTTTGAGTGCCTTCCAACCTGCGGGGCTCATCTTCTGGCGTTGTATCAGACAATGTTCCGCTGCTATTCATAAGGTTTTCACTGGCCAATTTTTTTCAGAAGTAGACTGCCAGGTCCTTCTTCCTAGTCTGTCTTAGTCTGGAAGCTCTGCTGAAACCTGTCCACCATGGGTGACCCTGCTGGTATTTGAAATATTGGTGGCATAGCTTCCAGCATCACAGCAACACGCAAGCCACCACAGGACCACAAAATGACATGACCCAAACCATGGTATTTTCAATTGCTTCACATGCATGTGAAAGCTGGACAATGAATAAGGAAGACTGAAGAACTGATGCCTTTGAATTATGGTATTGTCAAAGAATGTTGAATATACCATGGACTTCCAGAAGAATGAACAAATCTGTCTTGGAAGAAATACAGCCAGAATACTTCTTAGAAGTGAGGATGGCGAGACTTCATCTCACATACTTTGGATATGTTATCAGGAGGGACCATTCATTGGAGAAGGACATCATGCTTGGTAAAGTAGAAGATCGGTGAAAAAGAGGAAGACCTTCAATGAGATTGACTGAGGCTGCAACAATGGGCTCAACATGGCAATGATTGTGAAGAATAGTGCAAGACTGGGCAGTGTTTCGTTCTCTTGTTTCTGTTGTGGTTACGAGTTAGAACCAACTTGACGGCACCTAACAACAACATAAGGGAAGATATGTACCAGTAAAACACATGAACTGCATTGACACGTGACCGTATGGACAAATATCAACCGTAATTATTAAGTGAAAAAAGTACCCAAAAATTATATACAACCATGTAGCATAATACCCCTTTAATAATAAAAAAGAAAAAATATTTTAAGAATGTATATACACACACGATAAAACAAAGGATTCAGTATAATTACTACATCAGAAGAGGAGAAACAGGGGAATGAAATGGGAAAGCGTGAAACATATAATTAGATGAGGTTATTGTTAAGGACTTAGCTTTTTTTGGGTGGTGTTTTTACAGGCATGTCTTTTAGTATTATGAATAAAATGAATGAATGAAGTAAGCCATGCATGCACAATCGTGACAATATCATGAATCAAAGGTTATGATTTATCCTACTTTATGCATCCTACAAAAACCTGTTGCTGGTGAGTCGATTCCAACTCATGGTGACCATATACGACAGAGTAGAACTGCCCATAGGATTTCCAAAGCTGTATTCTTTATGGAAGTAGACTGACACATTTTTCTCCTGTGGAATGAACAGCTGGTGGGTTCGGATTTGGTTTTTGATTTATACATATACGTATGTATGTATATCTAGAGAGAAGTGGGGGAGGAAGAAAGCATGAGACAAAATCTAAAAAAACCTAAAATGACACTTAAAAATTATATTTGTATAATAATTATAAATAATATTGATATAATAATAATGTTAATATAATAAAATATAATTACATAATATAGTTTATATTATAAATATAATAATTTCCTAAACCAAACGTTAGTCCTTTCAAGAGATTAATAACGTAGACAAACCTCAGGTAGGACTAATAAAAAATGAACAAACGAGAGTAGCAAGTATAAATATAACAGAGTTTTTAATTATAAAAGAATAGTAAAATATGTCAGACAGACAGAGAGTTTCAGATTCAACAAAAAAAGTTTATACTGTCTTTTCAGCCCTCATGGAAGTGTTTCCTATAAATTAGGAATAATAAATATCTACCTCAGAATAATGTTGTGAGAGTTAGATAAAATAATGTATGAAAAGGTTTCAAAACAGGGCCTGGCTTATTGAGGACATTCATATGTTATATATTATCATCTTCGTCATCACCATGACCATCATCACTGTCATGTATTGAATCGTGTCCCCCCCAAATATCTGTCAACTTGGCTAGGTCATGACTTCCAGTATTGTATGATTATCTATCATTTTGTCATTTGATGTGATTCCCCTATGTGTTGTAAATCCTATCACTATGATGTTAAAGAGAAGGATTAGCAGCAGTTATATTGACGAGATCTACAAGATTAGATAGTGTCTTAAGCCAATCTCTTCTGAGATACAAAGGAGAGAAGTGAGCAGAGAGACAAGATGACCTCATACCACCAAGAAAGTGGCTCTGGGAGAAAAGCGCGTCCTTTGGACCTGGGGTTCCTGCGCGGAGAAGCTCCTAGTCCAGGGGAAGAGTGATAAGAAGGACCTTCCTCCAGAGCCCAAAGAGAGAGAAAGCCTTCCCCTGGAGCTGATGCCCTGAATTTGGACTTTTAGCTTACTAGACTGTGAGAGAATAAATTTATTTTTTAAAGCCACCCACTTGTGGTATTTCTGTTATAGCAACACCAGATAACTAAAACAATAACTATTACCTTCATCACCGTGACCATCATCACTGTCTTAGTTATCTCATGCTGCTATAACAGAAATACCACAAGTGGGTGGCTTTAACAAACAGAAACTTATTTTCTCACAGTTTAGGAGGCTAGAAGTCTGAATTCAGAGCGCAGGCTCTAGGGGGAGCCTTTCTCTCTCTGTTGGCGCTGAGGGAAGGTCCTTGTCTCTTTTCAGCCTCTGTTTCTTGGTTCCTTGGTTATCTTATGTGGTGTGGCCTCTATCTTCCCCCATCTGTTCTCGATCTGCTTGCTGGATTGGCTCTTCTACATCTCAAAAGAGATTAATTTAAGACATACTCTACACTAGTAATGCCTCCTTAACATAACAAAGAAAACCCATTCCCAAATGGGATTATAACCACAGGTATAAAACCAAACCCGTTGCCATTGAGTCAATTCCGACTCATATTGACCCTATAGGACAGAGCAGAACTACCTCATAGGGTTTCCAGGGAGCAGCTGATGGATTTGAACTGCTGACCTTTGATTAGCAGCCGTAGCGCTTAACCACTATGCCACCAGGGCTCCATCCACAGGTATAAGGGTTAGGATTTACAACACATATTTTGGGGGACACAGTTCAATCCATAGCAATCACTATCACCATCATATCCTCACTATCAGCATCACCATCATTATAAACACTGTCATCACCATCACCCACATCATCACCAGCATCATCGTTATCCTTATAAACACAGAACGTGCATCAGGTTTTTTTTTTCCCCCTAAGGAAGCCACAATAAGAGCCTGCCTCACACAGACTCTCTTCTTTAACTGTAATAAAATAAAATTAAACATCAGTTACAAAATTATAGGTTTTGAAAATATCATATTCTGGAATGCTTAAACATACTATTAACTCTTCAGTTAAAGAATAAATCATAAGAGAAAATGTGAAATTCTTAAAAGTGAGTGACAGTAAGAGCACTGTGTGTAAAAACATGTGGGAAGAAGTGGAAGTAGCACGTGGATGAAAGTTTTAAAAGAAATGGGTTGAGTGTTCAAGAAGCTCAACAGAAAGCAACAGAGAAAATCCAAAGAACGAACGGGTTGGCAAATAATTTTAAAAAAGAGTGGTAAGCAATAGTATGGAACAAAAAAATAGAGATAATTGTCTAAACCAAATGTTAGTTCTCTCAAGAGATTAATAATGGAGACAAACCTCAGGTAAGACTAAGAAATGAAGAACGTGAGGGTAATAAATATAAATATAACAATTTTTTAATCATAAAAGAATAGTAGGACAAATATACCTTATAGATCTGAAAATATATATGAAAAGGCTAAATTTCTGGAGAAATGTAAAACACTTCATGCCACAAGAGACGTGAAATTTGAATGGACAATAACCATTAAAGAAATTTAAATAGTAATCAGAAAAACTTCCTTCACTGTTACAAACTCTCAAGAAACAGATAAGTCTTATCCTATATAAGTTCTTCTGGAAAGAAGAAAAAGTGCAAGATGTACAACTTATTTTCGAAGCCCAACTTATTTTTTGAAGCCTTGGTACTAGATAATGCAAATATAAGAAAACTTCAGCCAATTTCAATTTGTATGTAGATGAAAAAAATTAAACAAATAAAAGCTAACCAAATCCAACTACGTACTTAAAAATGATAATTCTGTCAAAACTATAATGAAATACCCCTTCACACACTAAGATGACCACAGTAATAATAATTAAAAAAAAAAACAAAACCCAGAAAATAGTGAGTGTTGACAAGGATGTGGAGAAATTGGAACTCATGTACATTACTGGTGGGAATGCAAAACGGCAGCCGTTGTGGAAAACAGTTCGGCGGTTCCTCAAAAAGTTAAACATAGAATTATGATATGACCCACCAATTCCACTCCTAGATGTATGTCCCAAAGTGTTGAAAACAGGTACTCAAGTACACAATAGCCAAAAGATGGAAACAACTAAAGTGCCCATCAACAGATAAATGAATAAAGGAAATGTATACACGTTGTTGTTGTTAGGTGTTGTTGAGTCGGTTCCACTGATGTATACACGTACAATGGGATATTAGCCATAAAAAGGAATGAAGTGCTGATACGTGCCACAACTTGGGTGGACCTTGAAAACATTATGCCGAGTAAAAGAAGCCAGATGCAAAAGGTCATATATTGTATGGTTCCCTTCATACAAAATATCCAGAATAGGTAAATCTATACAGACAAAAAATAGATTGGTGGTTTCTAGGGGATGGGGTGGAGGTAGGAAGTGACTGCTTAATGGGTGTGGGGTTTCTTTCAGGGTGATGAAAATGTTTTAGAACTAGATAGGGATGGTGGTTGTACAACAATGTGAAAGTACTAAATGCCACTAAACTGTACACTTTAAAATCGTTAATTTTATGTTATGTCAATTTCATCTCAATAAAAATAATTTTTAATGATGCATACTAATCAAATAGTGTTCATATCCAGATTTCTAAATTCCTAAATCAAACTCCCCATTGAACCGATTCTGACTCATAGTGACCCTAGAGGACAGAGTAAAACTGCCCCATAAGTTTTCCTGGGAGTGGCTGGTGGATTCAAACTGCTGACCTTTTGGTTAGCAGCCTGAGCTCTTAACCACTGTGCAACCAGGGCTCCAAATTCCTAAATACGGATTGTTAAATACAGACCTAGACATATATCCCCATGATTCAGACTCCACAATCCAGACTCTAGGTCCCAGACTCAGGATACCAGACTTTAGATTCCAGACTCTATAATTCCAGACTTAGATCCAGGACTCCAGGACTCAGGATTTTGCTTTTGGATTGCAGACTCCAGGCTCCAATTAGACTCCTGGCTCTTGAAATCAAGACCCAGACTGGAGATGCTCAACTAGAGAGAACAGAAATCAGACCACAGACTTCAGGTCCCAGGCTGCAGATTCCAGACTCCTTGAAACTCCAGGACCCAGGGAAAATTTCAAGCCCCAAACCACAGACCCAGCATGTCATATCTGTGTCCCAGAATCCAGCCCCATATTGCAGAAGCCAAGCCTCTGTAAATCCCAGATTCTGTACTCCCTACACTCTAGACCTTAAGCAAACCTCTAGAGCAAAGGTTCTCAAACATTTTAGTTTCAGGACATCTTTACATTCTTAAAAATTATTGAGGATCCCCAAAGAGCTTTTGTTAATGTAGGTTATATCTATTGTTATTTTTCATATTAGAAATTAAAACTGAGAAATCTTTAAAATACTTGTTTATTTAAAAAGCATTTAACATGTCACATGTTTTTTGTAATTTTAATAAAAATATACTCTCTGACAAAAAAATCTAGTGAGAAGAATCATATTGTTTTGCATTTTTCAAATCTCCTTAGTGTCTGACTTAATTGAAGACAACTTGATTCTCACATCTGCTTCTGTGCTTAATCTGCTGCAAAATCACATATCAGGTAGGCTCTGGAAAATTCCACTGTGTACTTGGGAGAGAATGAGAGCAAGAAAGGTAAAGAATGTCCTAGTATCAGTGTGAAGCTAGTTTTGACCTCGAGGCTCCCCCTCAGGGTTCCACGAACCACAGTTTGAGAACTACTGCTCTAGAATACGGATAGTCCCCAGGCTCTGAGCTACAGGTTAAGGACTCAGATTCCAGCCTTCAGAGAGTAGAGATCCCTCCCACACCCTGTCTCTTGATTCTAGCCTCCAGTCTTCAGACTCCACACAACATATGCAGAATTCTACACTCCAGATCCCTGGCCTAGATCCTGAACTCTAGACTCGATGTTGTTCAAGAACCCAGATTCCAGACCCAAGATTCTTGGCCCCAAATTCCTGACTTCAGACCTCGATGGTGGATGCATGCCATGCAGTAGCTGGAGATGAAACATGGATGTTTCCTAGGAACATGCTGCTGAAAATAAAAATTAAAGAATAAGACAGGTAACACAATGAGTGAAATTTAAAAGAAATGCACACAGTTCTGAAAGAACATATTCAAAAATTTAAAACTATATTAATACACTGTAAGGGTTGTCTATGGAAAGGGAAATGGGAGTGGGGTATGGGGACAAATGGGATAAGTGAAAGAATGCACTGGTGGGGCCAGAGTGACCAGGGCACCTGCAGAGTGAGACCTGGGAAAGACAAGCATGGGACAATTCAGAGAGAGATGGAGAAAGGGGGAGAAGGGACAGAAGGAGGGAGGCAGAGACAGGGAAATAAGACACATGGGGAGGGAGGAAAGTAGAGAGAGAGACCCAGAAGGAAAAGAGAGATGGAGGAAGGCAGAAGTTCAGATACTGAGAGGCAGAAAAACAGCAATAACTGGTAAGCAAAATAGAGAGGTTAATAATAAGTTAATATCATAGGCAATGTTGTGTGTTGTCAAGTCGATTTTCAACTCATAGTGACCCCATGTGACAGAGTAGAACCACCCTATAGGGTTTCCTAAGCTGTAATTTTTATGGGAGCAGATCGCCAGGTCTTTTTCCCCAGGAGCTGCTGACTTGGTTATCTAGTGCTGCTATAACAGAAATACCACAAGTGGATGGCTTTAACAAAGAGAAATTTATTTCCTCACAATAAAATAGGCTAGAAGTTCAAATTCAGGGCGTCATCTCCAGGGGAAGGCTTTTCTCTCTGTCGTCTCTGGAGGAAGGTCCTTGTCATCAATCTTCCCCTGGACTAGGAGATTCTCCACGCAGGGGCCCTGGGTGCAAAGGTTGTGCTCTGCTCCTGGCACTGCTTTCTTGGTGGTCTGAGCTCCCCCTGTCTCTCTGCTCTTCTCTTTCATATCCCAAAAGAAATTGGCTCAAGACACAATCCAATCTTGTAGATTGAGTCCTACCTCGTTAACATAACTGCTGTCTTTGCCCCCTCATTAACATCATAGAGGCAGGATTTACAACACATAAGAAAATCATATCAGAGGACAAAATGGTGGGCAACCACAGAATACTGGCAATCATGGTCTTGCCAAATTGATACACATTTTTTGGGGGGACACAGTTTAATCCATGACAGTCACTGAGTGGGTTTGAACCGCCAACCTTTTGGTGAGCAACTGAGTGCTTAATCGTTCAATATTATAAAATAAATATACAAAATGTAATAAAAAATAACGGAGGGAACCCGACTTGGGACACCAAGAGCCACAGAAACTCAAGCCCCAGAAGAATTCAGATCAGAGGCATAAGGGTAAGGACAGATACCTTGAAATCTATCAATGTAGTCAAGAGATGGAGTGAACAAGTAGAGATGGACGACGGTGTCCCAAGGTTAGGAAATAAGACTCCTAAGGGGTGGGACAGGAAGGCATGAGTGGGAAAAACTGATTTTTGTGGGAAATGACTTTCCTCCCTCATTTTTATTTTTAACTCTGTTCCTCTCTCTCCCATGTCTCTGTGTCTTTTTCTCTCCCTATCTTTTATACTATCTCTGACTCTTGGTCTTCCTCTCTTTCAAGGGGAGTCTGGAGGCCCCATGGTCTGTGGAGGGTCCCTGCAGGGCCTTGTGTCCTTGTAAAAATCCCCTGTGGGTCTCCCAACACATGGAGCATCTATGCCAAAGTCAGCCATTTCAGTGACTAGATTCAAAAGACCATGCAGGCCAATTAACTATTGACCCCAAGACCAAAGAATCTGATACTCCCTTCCTCCCCACATATCCTTCCCTGTGGAGATATATGCCATTTAAACATGGCTGCACTATTGACAACTACAGCCCCCACACGTCTCTATGCCGCACAGCATGTTGAGACTTGTCCCCAACATGTTGAGACTTGTCACAACTTGTTTTCCCAAACCTATTGTCACTTTACTGATTGGCTTGTTTGCCTGAATTCCTTCTCCCTTGCCTGCACCCAAAGCCCATTGTTTTGTTATTTGCTTCACAGCTTGCTGTATTGACTATAAACTCCTGGCCCCACTTTTCTGTAAGAGTTGTGGCATTGGTTACTGTCTCCGCTGCGCTGCCGCTGCGAGAGATGGTGCCCTGTGTGAGGGTGCTGTAGACATCCTTGCACTCAATCCCTGAAGGTCGTAAGTACAGGACGCGTCCATTTCGGGCTGCTCTTACAGCCCCGGGAGTGGCGGAGTTTTTCCGTGAGCGGAACTTTCCCGGACGTTCTCATCTCGGGCTGCTATAGCCCCGGGAGCGGCGGGGCTTTCTCGTAAGCTCCCTCAAGGGATTTCAGGCTTTCGGCCAGGAGCTTTCCTATCATTCTTTTCTTCATTTTCCTATTCCTGCTCGCTATGGGGAATTCTTTTTCTCCTGAACAACATCAACACAAAACCCAGTTGTTGGGATTGTTAAAGGCCGATAAGCTTAAGGTGTCAGAAGAAGCCCTTCTCCAACTTCTGCTTTTAATTGAGTCTGCCTGTCCTTGGTATCTCTCACGGGGAAACCTTGATGTAGAAGCATGGGAACGTATCGGTAACATCATTCGTGACATGAACATCCCAGCTTCAGTTCTTATTGCTTGGCATCACTGCCGCCTCGCTTTACAGCCCCTACAGGCAGCTCCTTCTGCTCCCTCCCTTAGTAAAGAAAATATTTATGACCCTCCTCTTTCCATGCCTCCCAAGGCTGATTTCTCTCAACATGAGTCTCTTATGGAAAGATGTTTGTGGGACTGCCTTGAGAAAGAGGGGTTTTCTGCTTATCCTATCATTCGGGGATCAGGACCGCCCCGTCACGATGACCTTGACTTTCAAGTTTTTAAAGAACTCCATAAAAGCATGACAGAGAATGGTTTACAGTGTTCCTTTACAAAAGGAATTGTTGAAGCTATAGGACAAAACTATGAGATGACCCCCTGGGACTGGAACGTTTTAATGCGAACAGTCTTAACCCCTGCTCAATTTAGCGTATAGAGTCAAGACTACAAGGAACATTGTAACCTTTATGCCATGGACAATCTTAACCATAATATCCCTGTTAGTCTTGACATGCTCCTGGGTGTTGGGAATCATTCCACTCCCTAGGCTCAGAGTCAGATGAATAGGCAAGCATTCAGTCAAGCCTCCGATGCTGCCATTAAAGCCTGGAGTGAAATCCCTGACTCCATAACACCCACCGGCTCATTCGCCACTATTCGCCAAGTGGCAAACGAGACTTACATTGATTTTATCAACGGTCTCCAAACGGCCATTTCCCGACAGATAGATAATCAACAAGCGGCTTAAGTTCTTTGTCTCCAGCTTGCTTATGAAAATGCTAATGCTGACTGTCGAGCTGTTTTAGCCCCCTTAAAGGCACAGAATCTTAATTTAGCTGAAATGATTACAGCATGTCAAAATGCACAGAAACTCATAAGGTACAAGTATCAGCGGCAGCTCTCCGTCCATCCACTGTCACCTGTTTTGGGTGTGGTAAACCTGGACATTTTAAGGACTGTCGCAGTTTAAAAAACAAAAATGCCAACACTAAATTTCCAACCCGAAAGTGTCCCCGCTGTGGTAAAGGTGGTCATTGGGTTAAGCAGTGCAGATCTCAATTTAACAATCAAGGCAACCCTATGTCGGGAAACGGGAAGAGGGGCGAGAGCTCTCTCACCCCAAAAAATCCAGGGAGCCCCCAAGTGTGGAGTGTGAAGACCACAGCATAGACTCCAAACAGCAACATTTTCGAGTCAATTATTTAAAAGCAGCAACTGAAGGGAGTGCAGGATTAGATTTACCCTTGACAGAAGGTGTCATAATAGATGAGGCAGGAAAAGTTTTTCTTATAGCAACACAGGTTTGGGGACCCCTGCTTCGAGGATATTTAGGACTCCTAATGGGTCGCTCTAGTATTACATTTCAAGGTCTAACTATTCATCCTGGTGTAATAGATTCCGATTATGAAGGTCAAATTAAAATCATGGTTTCCAGTCTCTCTTACTGGAACATTACTCCCTCTGATAAGATAGCACAGCTAATTTTACTTCCCTTTGTAGTTCCCTCTGCTCCCACTACCCCAAGACGGGCTGGGGGTTTCGGCAGTACTGACGCTTTTTGGGTTACTAAGTTACAATCTTCCCTACCATATCTTACTGTTCAGGTCAATGATCACATGTTTAAAGGGCTCGTGGATTCTGGGGCAGATGTAACTATCTTCTCCTCTGATTCCTGGCCCTCTTCTTGGCCCAAGAAGCAAACCGCTGAAACCCTCACAGGAGTTGGAGGAGCACAGTGTCCTTTTCAAAGTACACTTCCCATTGTTTGCTATAGCCCTGATGGACAGCCCGCTTCTATCTGTCCCTTTATCCTTCCTTTACCTACTATATTATGGGGACGAGATTTACTCTCCCAGTGGAATGTTCAAATTGGCACCCCTCAGGATTTTTCGTAGGGGCCACTGCTCAAACAGACCCTCTGCTAAAATTAACCTGGATACCTGGCCCTCCTGTTTGGGTTGAGCAGTGGCCCATTAAAGAAGAAAAATTAAAACACCTTAAAAAACTTGTCCAGAACAGTTAGAGGCTGGACACATCCAGCCTTCCTGCAGCCCTTGGAATACACCTATTTTCTGTGTCCCCAAAAAAATCCAAAAAATGGAGGCTCCTTCATGACTTACGGGCTGTTAATCAACGTCTTGCCCCTATGGGACCTCTCCAACCAGGAATTCCCAATCAGGCCTGTATTCCTCAAACATATAATATTATTATTATTGATCTTAAAGATTGCTTTTTTACCATCCCACTCCATCCCGATGATTGTGCTAAATTTGCCTTCTCAGTTCCTTCTATGAATAATTGTCATCCTATGCAGCGTTATGAGTGGACTGTTCTCCCACAGGACATGGTCAATAGTCCAACTATCTGTCAATATTATGTTGATAAGGCTCTTAAGCCAGTCCAAAGGGCCTTTCCCTCATGTCTTATATATCATTATATGGATGACATTCTCCTAGCCCATCCCAAACCATAACAACTTGATTCGCTTCTTGTCTCTGTTCAATGCATGTTACAAGGTTTTGGCTTATAGGTAGACCCTGAAAAGGTTCAGTCTTTCACCCCGTGACAGTATCTGGGATACTATCTTGACACCCATATTGTTCACCCTAGAACAACAGAAATTGTAATTCCCAAGGCTTTAATTCTAAATGACCTCCAAAAGATCCTTGGGCATATTAATTGGCTGCGACCTTCACTAGGTATAACAACCTCTCAAATAGCCCACTTATTTCAGGCCCTTAAGGGTGACCCTGCTCTAATCTCTATGATGACACTCTCTCCCCAGGCATGCCATGAATTAACACTTGTTAACCAAGCCATTAAAGAAAAATTTTTGACTCATTTACAGATAAAACATCCTGTTTCCTTCTGCTATTAAATACTCCTCATAGTCTTACAGGTGTGCTCTGTCAATTTACTCCTGACTTCGGAGCACTTGAGTGGCTTTTTCTTTCTTATCGCCCTCTGCAACAGTTGTTTACATGCTTCTCTCAGCGCATTAACTTCTTAATGCAAGGACGCACCCGCACTCAACAGCTTTTGGGTTCTGACCCTCATTTTATATACTTTGGGGTAACGAAAACAGCTTTTGATCATGCTCTTCTTAATTCTGAAGAGCTCCAGATCGCTTTGGCTGATTTTACTGGGCAAGTAATTTATTCTTATCCCACTTCAAAGCCACTCTCTACCCTACAGCTTCTTCCTTTACAATTTTCTACTATACTCTCTCCTTCACCTCTTGCTAATGCTCCTACTGCCTTTATAGACGGATCAGGAAAAACTGGAAAAGGAGCGGTCACTTGGCAAACAGACGGTGCCTGGCAACATTTCATTACACAAAAGGCTTCCACTACACAGTGTGCTGAGCTGTCGGCAGCTGTTGCTGCCTTTGAAATTTTTAAATCAATGCCGTTCAATTTAATTGCTGATTCTGCTTACGTTGTTCACACTATTCAACATACTAGCAATGTAACTCTTTGACTTAGTCCCAATTATGAGTTATTTACTTTATTCAAAAGGCCCTTCCTATGTTATTATTTTGATAATCAGTAATTACCTGTGTTTGGTTAATCAGTAAGTTCCCAATGAAAATTTGTTATGTGTAAATTCCTCTATATTTTCTGCTTCTCCTAGTTAGATGCTTCTGTATTGATAGATTTCTAAGTTAGATGATTCCTTTCCAATTGATAGTAAATTTGTGTAAATCAGTGTTTGTTTGATTGTTAAATCTGTTATGATGTGTAAATTGCCCTTCCTAGTGATTCCCTTCCAAGTAATAGAGAAGCTGTGTAAATCATTGCTTATTTGATTGTTAATGAATCTTTGAGCCTTTATAAATCCTTAAGCCTTTAAGAATAATAATTTCAGTGGATGTCAAAAGTTAGTGTTTACCTGACAAAATGAGAGTCAGAGGAAACTCATGGGTCCAACAATCAGGATATTACTAGTGCAGACGATTGTATTATCCTCATAAGATCATCCTCTATTGTCTTACACACCTAAAAGGCACATTGATTCCGCTCACTCCGGCTATGCAATTGATAAGACCATCGCTCTTACTTAGTAACCTGGTGAAGAACCAGATGGTAGCTGGTGGAAAACCAGCACCATGAGTTTAAAGAGCCTGCTACGGCTGCCATCTAGGAGACTAAGTCCAGGCATTAAGCAACAACCTGGTGAAAAACCAGATGGTATCTGGTGGAAAACCAGCTCCGTGAGTTTAAAGAGCCTGCTATGGCTGCCATCTAGGCGACTAAGTCCAGGTGTTACTCATAGGTATGCTACTTCTCCTCCTTAAACATATGGAGTGTGCCCCAGCTGTAGCTGGGCTCACAAGGACTCACTAAGTGGCCAGGCCCTGAGGTGTGGAGACAGTAGCTGAGATAATCTTAGACTTTATCTCATAGAAAAAATTTTACTTTATCCTACCGGCCACTTGTTGGACCAGTGGAAACCCTCTTGATTCTTATTTAATTAACTAAACAAAAAGGGGGAAATGTGGGGATATATGCCATTTAAACATGGCTGCACTATTGACAACTACAGCCCCCACAGGTCTCTATGCTGCACAGCATGTTGAGATTTGTCCCCAACATGTTGAGACTTGTCACAACTTGTTTTCCCAAACCTATTGTCCCTTTACTGATTGGCTTGTTTACCTGAATTCCTTCTCCCTTGCCCGCACCCAAAGCCCATTGTTCTGTTATTTGCTTCACTGCTTGCTGTACTGACTATAAATAAACTCCTGGGACTGAAGCCGGGGTCGACTCCTCAGAGTGACCCTCCTGGCCCCACTTCTCTGTAAGAGTTGTGGCATTGGTTACTGTCTCTGCTGCGCCGCTGCTGTGACACTTCCCTTTTTCTCAGACCCAGGAATCTGGGCCCCCAGGAAGCTATTTCCCTGAATAGATGAGCACTGAGCACCTCCTGGTGGCAGGTGCTGTATGGGACAGTGTTTAACAAAGAATACAATGTTTTCAGTATTCTTCCACCTCTTTCCCCCAACTCAGCCTTAGAAATAAAGTCCGTGCTGTGCCTTGTCTGCTCTGTCTCACATTCCTGGACTGTAACATCTGGTAAGCTCCTTCTTTCTGGGCCCCAATTTCCTCAGCTGTAAAATGGGGACCTTGATGAATGAGTCCACTGTTTAGCAGTATGTATTAAAGCTGAACATGTGCATACCTACATAGACAGATAGCTGCCGTTGAGTTGATTGCAATTCTTAGTGACCTTAGGTACAACAGAATGAAGCATTGCCTGGTCCTGCAGCATCCTCATGATCACCGGTATGTTCAAGTCCTTTCTTGCAGCTATTGTGCCAATCTGTCTCACTGAGGGTCTCTTCACTATGTCCACCATATCAAGGTTACCTTGGGTGCAGGGATGCCAGAGACCATGCTCAGTGACCACAAACACAGGATAAATGAATTGTGACCTGATGTCGCCGCCCTCCTCAGCCCTAAGAACCCATAAGACTTCCCTCACACTGCCAGCCTGTGCTTTCTCTCCTCCCTGCCACTGCTTGCCAGCTTCACCCACCTAGAGCTTCCATCCATCTCTGGCTCTGGCTAGCCAGGTGCAGCCTCAGGGTCCAACTGTTTGTGAAGAACTGTCAAGGGTCTGAGATATTACATACTTTCAAGCAAATAAGTTAGCCTGCTACAGTTTCATAGGTACTGGCAGAATACATGAGACTCCTGGATCAGAGACAGAGGATTTTATTACAGCACAGCAGGCAGCAAGAGCTCCAGGTTCATATCGGTTCACTTTGCTCCTAAGTCCCACAGGGTGATCAGAGTGGCCCAGATGAATGCTGTGCACACAGTAGTTTTTGTTACAGCTGAGGAACCTGGGCTTAGTAAGCCTCTGTTTTATAAGGGGCTGCTTATCTTACCTGCCCAACCTTCGTCCTGGAGGGAAATATTATTTTATCATCCTGGACTGCAAACGGAAACCCTAGTGGCATAGTGGTTAAGAGCTACAGCTGCTAACCAAAAGGTCGGCAGTTTGAATTCACCAGGTGCTCCTTGGAAACCCTATGGGGCAGTTCTATTCTTTCCTGTAGGATTGCTATGAGTCGGAATCGACTCGATGGCAATGGGTTGGAACTGCAGACATACTTGCTCTGGAAGGATGTATTACATTTATTATCCTGGACAATAAACAAATGTGTTGTGGAGTAAGACATTACATTGATTGTCTAGGACAGTAAATAAATCTATTCTAGTGAGAGACATTACCTTTATTATCTGGAACTGTAAAAAAAAAAAAAAATATTCTGATATCTATACAAACATCCTTAAAAAGACAGTCCAGAGCAAAAACCACATTAATGCCTTTGCTCCGATGACATGCAGAAAAGTGAAAGAGCCATGAGAATTGTCTTCCAATACAGTTCAGCCTTTGCCCTCTGCCGTTCTAGACAGGACAACCTCAATCTCACCTTTCCTTCATTAAAATCCTTGCCCACAAAATCTTTGTTCCACAGCTTCATCATGGGCCTTCTACTGGTTCCTGACCATGGCGGGCAGAGTGGGTATTTCATCTGGCTGTGAAAACTCTGCCCCACTGTGGGCCTGTGTGGGTAATGTGAACTTGAAGGGACATATCCATGTTGCCCAGTGAAATCAGTCATGATCCTGTGACCTTGAAATATCCCAGTTGTTGTCCTTGTACATGGTGCAATTCTGTGAGTGTGTGTGTGTGCACACGTGTGAAAGGCTCTGTGTGTCTACTCTTCACTCAGCTTATAGATAACCACCTATCAGTGCAGCTCCTTGTAGGTAAGCCTGGGCGAGCACTATCTGTTCAAGCACAACGGCTTCAGGCCTCTGTGGATTGTTTTGCACTTCCACCCTCACTAATTCTTACAGTTGAACCACCATCTGTATGACGTCATGTTGCTGTGCCCTAGCCACCCTATGATATCTCTCCAGCCATGTGAGCACAGTGGTGCTAGCATGCCTGCTCCCGTGTGGGTACATCTTTTGTGGTGTCTGGCTGAGGCCTGATGACAACAAACGCAGGACCACAGGGAGCCACAGGGAACCACAGGGCGCAAGATATGTGAGAGGAACTGGATGTCAGCCCTTGACAACTCTGAACTTAAGTGCTCTGGAGTGGAAGGGCCAGGGGCCAGAACATCTAGATCTGCTACAAGTCCACTGGAATCTTCAGTGATTCTTCCACATACCTTGCATTGTACCAACATCAGCATTATCTTGGCTGCTTCTTGTAACAAGGACTAGCCAGGGTATCTGAGGAACACCATGGTTTGTGCAGGAATGGAGAGCAGTACGGACTCTTTTGACATCAGAGCCTAAAGGGGACAATCAGGGATAAGAAGGGGATGGGGACAGATATGGGAGTTAGTTTGCTTTGGGTTGGAGAAAATGTTGGGCTTAGGTTTGGGGTGGAATAGGAAGAGCAGTTAAAATGAGGGATGGGGCTGTGCTTGTGGTTAGAAGTGGGAATTGGGTTGGTTGGCTTTGGGCTGGACTATGTGGGGGTTGATTTGGGATGACATAGTTTGGGAATGGGAATGGGTTGTTTGGCTTTTTGTTCAGAAATATGTAGGGGGTTGAATTGGGGATTGAAATAGGTGCATTTTGTGATACAGAAGATGTGGAGATATGGATTGTTTTGGATGAGCATGAGCATGGGTTTGGTTTGATTTTGAATGGGGAAGATGTAGGGGTTGGTTTTATTATGTAAGGTTGAGTTGGATGAATTTAAGCTTGGTTGGAATTGCTTGGAGTGGGGTTGGATTGGCTGGTAATAATTTGGGTTGGGTTAGATTGAGTTGGGGGTAAGGCTGGGTTAGGTTAAAATGGGTTGGGTTAAATTGAATTTGGTTGAGGTTGTGTAGGGTGGGTTGGTTTGGGTGGTGTTAAGGTGAGTTGGATTACACCTCAATATAAAGAAAACAAAAATCTTTGCAACTGGATCCATAAGCCACATCATGATGTTGCTGTTATTAGGTGCTCTCAAGTCGGTTCTGACTTATAGTGACCCTATGTACAACAGAACGAAACACTGTCTGGTGCTTTGCCATCCTCATAATCGTTGTTGTGTTTGAGCCCATTGTTGCAGCTTCTGTGTCAGTCCATTTTGCTGAGGGTCTTCCTCTTTTGCGCTGACCCTCTACTCTACCAAGCATGATGTCCTTCTCCTGGGACTGGTCCCTCCTGACATGTCCAAAGTATATGAGATGAAGTCTCACCATCCTCCCTTCTAAGGAGCATTTTGGCTGTACTTCTTCCAAGACAGATTTGTTTGTTCTTCTAGCAGTACATGGTATATTCAATATTCTTCACCAACACCATAATTCAAAGGCATCAACTCTTCTTCAGTCTTCCTCATTCATTCTCCAGCTTTCACATCCATATGAGGTAATTGAAAACATAAAGGCTTGGGTCAGGTGCACCTTAGTCCTCCAAGTAACATCTTTGCTCTTTAATACTTTGAAGAGATCTTTTGCAGTAGATTTGCCCCGTGCGACGCATCATTTGATTTCGTGGCTGCTGTTTCCAGGGGTGTTGATTGTGTATCCAAGTAAAATGAAATCCTTTACAAATTCAATCTTTTCTCCACTTATCATAATGCTGCTTATTGGTCCAGTTGTGAAGATTTTTGTTTTCTTTATGTTGAGGTGTAATCCATACTGAAGGCTGTGGTCTTTGATATTTATCAGTAAGTGCTTCAAGTCCTCTTCACTCTCAGCAAGCAAGGTTGTGTCATCTGCATAAGGCAGGTTGTTAATGAGTCTTTCTCCAATCCTGATGCCCTGTTCTTCTCCATATAGTCCAGCTTCTTGGATTGTTTGCTCAGCATACAGATTGAATAAGTATGGTGAAAGGATACAACCTGACACACACCTTTCATAACTTTAAGCCATGCAGTATTCCCTTGTTATGTTCCAACGACTGCCTCTTGATCTGTGTACTGGTTCCTCATGAGCACAATTAAGTGTTCTGGAATTCCCATTCTTCACAATGTTATCTATAATTTGTTAAGATCCACACAGTCCAATTCCTTAGCATAGTCAACAAAGCACAGGTAAACATCTTTCTAGTATTCTCTGCTTCCAGCCAGGATCCATCTGATATCAGCAATGATATCCTCCGTTCCATGCCCTCTTCTGAATCTGGCTTGAATTTTTGGCAGTTCTTGTTGATATACTGCTGCAACCACTTTTGAATGAGCTTCAGCAAAATTTTACTTGCTTATGATATTACCGATATTGTTCAATAATTTCCACATTTGGTTGGATCACCTTTCTTGGGGATGGGCATAAATATGGATCTCTTCCAGTCGGTTGGACATGTAGTTGTCTTCCAAATTTCTTGGCATAGATGAATGAGCACTTCCACTGCTGCACCCTTTTGTTTTAACATCTCAGTTGGTATTCTGACAATTCTGGAGGCTTGTTTTTCGCCAGTACCTTCAGTGCAGCTTGGACTTTTTCCTCCAGTACCATCGGTTCCTGATCATATGCTGCCTCCTGAAATGACTGAACATTGACCAATTCTATTTGGTAGAGTGACCCTGTGTATTCCTCCCGTCTTCTTTTGATGCTTCCTGCATCGTTTAATATTTTCCCCATAGAATCCTTCCCTAATGCAACTTGAGGCTTGAATTTCTTTCTTCAGTTCTTTCAGCTTGAGAAATGCCACGCGTGTTCTTTCCCTTTGGTTTCCTATCTCCAAGTCTTTGCACATGTCATAATACTTTACTTTGTCTTCCAAAGCCACCCTTTGAAATCTTCTCTTCGGCTCTTTTACTTCAGGATTTCTTCCATTTGCTTTAGTTACTCGACGTTCAAGAGCAAGTTTCAGAGTCTCTTCTGACATCCATTTTGGTCTTTTCTTTCTTTCCTGTCTTTTTAATGACTTCTTGCTTTCTTCTTGTATGACGTCCTTGATATCATTCCACAACTTGTCTGGTCTTCGGTCATTAGTGTTTAATGAGTCAAATCTATTCTCGAGATGGTCTCTAAATTCAGGTGGGATATACTGAAGGTCTTACTTGGTTCTTGTGGACTTATTCTAGTTTTCTTCAGTTTCAACTTGGACTTGCATATAAGCAATTGATGGTCTGTTCTGCAGTCGGCCCCTGGCCTTGTTTGGACTGATGATATTGAGCTTTTCCATCGTCTCTTTCCGCAGATGTAGTTGATTTGAATCCTGTGTATTTTATCTGGCAAGGTCCACGTGTATAGTCACCATTTATGTTGGTGAAAAAAGGTATTTGCAATGAAGAAGTCGTTGGTCTTGCAAAATTTTATCATGCAATCTCCAACGTCGTTTCTATCACCAAGGCCATATTTTCCAACTACCGATCCTTCTTCTTTGTTTCCAACTTTCCCATTCTAATCAGCAGTAATTATCAATGCATCCTGACTGCATGTTCGATCAATTTCAGACTGCAGAAGCTGGTAAAAATCTTCAACTTCTTCAACTTTGGCTTTAGTGGTTGGTGTGTAAATTTGAATAATAGTCGTATTAATTGGTCTTCCTTGTAGGCATGTGGATATTATCCTGTCACTGACAGGGTTGTACTTCAGGATAGATCTTGAAATGTTCTTTTTGACAATGAATGCAACGCCATTCCTCTTGAAGTTGTTATTCCTGTCATAGTAGACCATATGATTGTCTGATTCAAAATGGTCAATACCAGTCCATTTCAGCTCACTAATGCCTAGGATATTGATGTTTATGCGTTCCATTTCATTTTTGACAATTTCCAATTTTCCTAGATTCATACTTAGTACATTCCATGTGGTTCCTGGTTCTGTGCCTTGCTCTGACCCTGGGGTGGACAGGTGTGAGACAGAGGGGGATTAGCTGGAGGAGGAATGGTCCCTGACTCTCATGCTGTCCTCTCCCTCACCATATGTCCTTCTCTTCCCACCCAGCAACCAGCCTGCTTCCCTCCAGCCCACAGCCCACCCTAGTCTAGGGTACCATGTACCTTTCTATCTCTCCTAGTCCCACCAAAAATCCTACCCCCAACCACTTCATGCTGCCACATTCCTCACAGTCCTCATTCCCACACTAGTTCCCTACTCCTTTCCAGGACCCCCCAGAACTTTCTACTCTTTCCCTGCCTACTACCTGCTCCTAGTTCCTTTACCAAAGTGGCAGAATGTGACCATCTCTGTCTCTCTGATTGGGAGCCTCCAACTTTTCCAAAGAGTTCCCCCAATCCCAGTGGTCCTTAAGACCCTGACAATCCCCTTCTACTCCTTAGTTCTCTATGGCCTAATGATCTGTCCCCTGAACCCCCATCATACCACATTCCATCTACTTTTCTCATCCAGATGTCAGCTCTGAATCCTGTGCCCCAGACCCTGACTTCTGGTGTACCAATCCTGATCCTAGGATGCACATTCCATTAGACTCCTGCTTCTTCCCAGACAATCTGTGACACAGATGGGCCTCCTATCCTGGTATGAGGGTTCTGCAAATCTCTCTTCCTTGCATGACCGCACCAGATGCCCCATCCAGCACCCTCAGCTTTCCCTTCAAGGGAAAACAACAAGAGTCCCCCAACCACAACCTCCTTTTCTTGTAGAATTTCCATCTCCCCTTAAGTTCCAGCCCTTCCCCAACCCATACCCCTCATTCACAGCTCTGGTATTCTGAGATCCTCAAGATCCTCATTACATTCCCAGCCCAGCTGTTCTGCCCTGATCTCCCCCAAGTGCCCAAATATGGGATATTAAGACCTCACATCAAGCAGGTCCTCCACTCCTTCCCCAGAGCTACTTGGGCCCCATTTCACCCCCTTCTCCATTCCTGGCCTAGGACCACCCAAAAAGAACCCCATATCCATAGAGAATCCTCAGACCCTGACCTTCTTCCACTTTAGAAACAAAGAGACTCTCTCTCAGCCTAGTCTAGAATGATTGCCTCTAACCCTTCCATTCTCATGAGCCTTGTCCTAGCCCTGACTCAACCATTGTTCCCTAACACCCACACACTCCATCTTAGAATGCCATTAATGGTTCCCAGTACCCCCAAAGACTTACAAGATCCCTCTCTCAGCCCTTAGCCTTCTAGCTTTCCAAGCCTAGCTGAACCTTTCCAGTTCTAATGCAGGAAACCCCAAATCACCCCTGAATTTCCCAGCCCAGATGGTCTTTCTTGGTTTCCCAGAACCAGTCCCATAAATATACATCTTTTGCAAACTCCAAAAGGTCACTCATGCCTTAATTCTTTCCTCACTCTGGGACCCTGTAAAACCCATAAAACCTTCCCTCCCAGCCTCTGACCTTCACCCTTGTAGCACTTTCTGGAACTAATTTCTTCTTTCAGAATCCACAGCCTCCACCAGATCCTCCTGTCCTCCTAGCCAAGACCTAGTTCACTTAAATACCCTGACTCCCCATCCTGATGACTGCTCCAGGTGCTTTCTTGGTACCTCCCGTCTTGATCCATGGGATCTACTCTATTCTCATGTTGATTCTGGAGAATGAGGGATGGGATTGGATTATGGGGATAAAAGGGAATAAAGTAGTTAGCTAAAGGTGTGAGTCAGTGAATTAATACAAAAATACAGGAGACTGTCATGGACTACTAATTTTATGTTCCATGAAACAGACCTAAAAAGAGTTATACCAGAGAGAGATAAAGAGAATTAAAAATGAAGGAACATTGCTGCACAGACAAACCTGTAGAAACAAAGAGAAAAAAGAGACAAAAGTGGTGAGAAAAAAGACAGAAGCTAAGAGATTTGTTGAGAGAGAGAGTGAGAGAACAAGAATATCAGGCACCTCCAGAGAGCAAAGGAAGCTGTCAGGGAAGGTGTCTGGGGCTTTGGCCATGGGTCAAGTGTTCCCCCCTAGGATCCATAGCCCATAACTCTGCTCCAGGCAACTTGATATGGGCAGTGATCTGGGCCGCCTGTTCAGAAGTTTGCTGCCCCTGACAGCTCCTCGCAATGTCCCTGAGGACCATGAGGTGGCATAACCCAGGCTAGAGATGCTCATAATGCCCCCATTGTCCCTTTAGGAAGCAGCAGGCAGGACTCTAAACTAGACCATCTCTATGTCCCTCTACCACCCACATTCCTGTCTTATTCCATCCTGCCTGACCGAAGGCTCTGTAAGCTCCCTGTCTCCTACCCTGATGTTAGGTAAGTCATGGAGTCAGACGTCTTGTCTCTTACCTCTGCATTCCTGGTCTTTCTGTCTCTCTTGTCTTCACCTGTGACCCTGTGTCTCCTTCAACCACCCAAAGTTTTTCTCCTTCTCAAGTCTCTGGGCATATACATCTCTGCTGTCTCCATGACTGCTCTCTGCCTCTAATGTAGTGTCTTTCCCTCTCTGGCTATGTCTAACTCTGTTTCTTTCTAGCCCTCTCAGCTTCTCAGTCTTCATCCTCTTTCCTCCTCTCCATCTAGCAGTGGAACAAGATTGCATCAAGGCACAGCTCTGTCTGTACAAGGCACTGACTCTCTAGCTTCCTCTCCTTCTCCTTCTCTCTCTTTGTCCCGGTCTCTGAGTCACAGTAGTCCTAGGTCCCTGGACGATACCTTTTTTTTTTTTTTTTTTTTTTAATATAAGACTTTATTTTTAGAGTAGTTTTAAGTTTAAGAAAATTGAGCAGATACTGCAGAGAGTTCCCATGGGAATTCCTTGGCTTGTAGCTTCATCACTCTGAGTTTTGTTTCTGTCTTCACATGACCACCTTCCCTCTGTGTATTGGATTTAGGACCCATCCGAAATTCAGTGTGATTTAATGTGAAGAAACTAGTTATAAATAAGGCCATCTTCACAGGTACCTGGGGTTAAGCTTTGAACGTATCTTCTTGGGGACACCATTCAACACAGTACACATATGATGTAGAGCATCTTTTCATATGCTATCTGTATATCTTCTTTGGCGATGTGTCTGCTCAGACCTTTTGTCCATTTTTAAATGGGCTGTTTGTTCTCTTATTGAAGAATTTGAGAGTTCTTTGTATATTTTAGATACAAGTCTTTTATCAGATGTATGTTTTGCAAATATTTTCTCCCAGTCTGTGGCTAGTTTTTTTTTTTTTTCTTTTCATTCTCTTAACAATGTCTTTTGCAGAGCCGAGTTTTTACTTTTAATGAAGTTCAACATATCATTTTTCTTTCTCCCAGATTGTGTTTTGGTGTTGTATCTAAAAACTCATTGCCAAACCCAGGTCACCCAGATTATTTCCTATGTAGTCTTTTAGAAGTTTTATAGTCTTTCATTTTACATTTAGATCTATGATCCAGTTAGTTTTGGGGAAAGGCTTAAGGTTAGGGTCTTTGTAACATGGTAGCATCAGACCTCATCTAACTTCAGGGGGAGAGATGACAATTAAGATCAGAACAAAGCTGATTTCTATGGAGTGGAGGTCGGGTATATCTCCACTCTCCAACCTTTTTAACCATTTCTGACACCAGCCGTCTCTCCCAAGTCACTCTCTACTTCTCTGATGGGTTTGATAATTTGTTGCAATGGTCACACACAACTCACAGACCATACTCACCATTCCGGGTTTTATTATTAGGGAAGTAACAGGTTACAACTCAGGAGACAGGATATATTTGTTATTAGTTGCTGGTGAGTGGGCTCTGACTCATAGCGACCCTATATACAGTTTGTCAATCAGACAGCTTCCAACCAAGCTAGCTCTTAGCTTCTTCTCAGCCGTGCCTGCTGGCAGAACCTTTGATACAGCCTCTGCTGCTGTTCTACCCCCTTGGCCTTGCCGCCAGCCTCTGCCCTGCTGGAGCAAGTGTTATAGCTTTTTAGCTCCGCCAACACTCGCCCAGAGGCACCCCACTCTGCCCACAAGCCTCCTGTCTGAAGGCACTCAGCTCTCCTGCTCTGTGGGTCAGCAAGCCCCACCACAGCCACCTCACAGAGGTCTCATGGTTCCCCACCTTCTGGTGCCACTACTGCTTTTGCCGCACCCATCTCTTGCGGTCTCTTGATGTCTTCACTATTAACAGCTCTCTCTGTCTCCTGGATCTAGGAGGTTCTCAGCTCAGGGACCCTGGGTTCAAAGAGCTCCTGGCTCTTCGTAATAATAGTGAGGTCCCCCTAAACCTCTGTGGGATTGACTCTTGTAAGCCCAGCAGGTTGGCAAAACTGACCAATCCCCTCGATAGGACAAAGTCACCTAATTTGCATAGTAATTGACCAGTGTCTGTAGGGGTTTTACATACCTTATTTGCATAGTAGACTAACCAATCCCTTTGCAAGATTGTGGCCTAGCAAATCATCTTAGCAGAACTACAAACCCAGGGCCAGAAATGCCGTATGTAGAGAAACCCATTGCACTGCAGTCTTGATTCACTTTTTTTTTTGCACATGGATGTCCAGTTCGTTCCATCCCATTTGTTGAAAAGACTATCTTTATCCTTTCTACATCAAATTCTCTTTTGCTCATTTGTCAAAGATTGCTCATTTGTCAAAGATCAGTTGACTATATTTGTGTGAGCCTGTTTCTAGGCCTTCTATTCTGTTCAATTGGTCACTTTGTCTATTCTTTCACCAATACCACATTGTCTTGATCATATAGCTTTATTGTAAGTCTTAAAGTCATATAATGTTATCCTTTGACTTCATTCCTCTTCTTCAGTATCATTTTGTCTATTCTTGGTCTTCGCCGTTCCATATAAATTTTAGAATCATTTTGTCAGTACCCACAGAATAACTTGATGAGATTTTTACTGGGATTGCATTGAATCATAGATCAAGTCAGGAAGAACTGACATCTCAACAATACTGAGTCTTCGTAACAGTGAATCTGGAATAGCTTCTTATTTATTTAGACCTTTTCGAATTTTCGAATTCTTTCATAAGAGTTTTTTTTTTTTTCCCCTCCATTTTCCCCATATAGATCTTGCATATATTTTGTTAGATTTATTCCTAAGTAATGTTTTGGGTGCTAATGTGAATGGTATTCAGTTTGGTCTCATGAGTGAGGCATTAGCACATGCCTGGCCCAACATAGTGCCCTGTAAGGGCTTGCTGGCATTTCTGAACTATTTTTAAATGCTAGGCATGGTGCTCAACTCTTATAGATACTTATCTACTCCTCACCACACACCTATGTGGTGAGAGATATTGGTCTTATCTGACAGTGGAAGAGGTTGTGACTCAGAAAAGGGAGGCCATTAGGACAAGGCCACCCTGGGTGCAGGGGACTCCAGAGACCACAGTCTGCTACCACATGCAGTGAAATAAATTGTGACTAGATGCCCCTGTCTGGAGAAGGTGAGAGTGGACTTTCATTAACTGTCTCCAACCTGCTTTTCCGAGGGGCCCTCAAACATCCCATACGCCACTAGCCTCCCGTCAGGCTCTCTCTGTGTCCTCCCTCCTCCCTGACCCTGCTTGTCTACTGCATCCATCTGGGACCTCTTCCCACCTCTGACTCTAGTTGGCCAGGTACAGCATCAGCACCTAAAGTTTTGTCAAGAACTGTGAAGGGTCTGAGATTTTACCTACTTGCAGGCAAATAAGTTAGGCTACCATAGTTTCACGAGTACTTTCAGAATACTCCAGACAGCTGGGTCAGACACAAAGGACTATATTATTCACAGCTCTGCAAGCAGCATGAGCTTCGTTTTCACATTGGATCACCTTGCCCCTGAAGTCCTACGGGGATGATCAATGTGGCCCAGGTGGATGCTGTGCACACAGTGGTTCGTGCCAAAGTTGAGGAACCTGAGCTTAGGATCATCAAAGTTTATGAGAAGCTGTAAGAAAATCTGCCAACCTTTGCTCCAGAGGGCGGTATTATCTTTATTATCCTGAAGGACAAACAGATCAGGTCTGGAGGGACATATTATTTTTATTATCCTGGAAAACAAACACATCTGTTGTAGGGAAAGATATTATCTTTATTATCTAGGACTGTAAACAAATGTTTTCTGTGAGGAAAAAGTTGCTTATTATCCTGGATGGTAAGCAAACCTGCTCTGAGGGAAATACCATCTTGCAAGGCTGCTTGTTATACAAACATCTGAAGCAAAAAGGTGTTAATGCCTTTGCTCAGATGACAGGCAGAAATGTGAGAGATCTATGGAGAACTGTCTGTTTACACTGTTTGTCTTGTACTATTTGCCTTTCCTTGCAGGACAACCTCATACTTCCTTTGTAATCTGTCCACCATGTCTGCATTCTCACCAGTGTTCTAGGTTCAATTCCTGACCATGGCAGTCAGATCGTAGGCATTTAGTCTGGATTAACAAATCCTTTAAAGTGTTAAAAAGCAAAGATGTCACTTTGAAGACTAAGGTGTGCCTGACTCAAGCTATGGTGTTTTCAATTGCCTCATATGCATGTGAAAGCTGAGCAATGAATAAGGAAGACCGAAGAAAAGTTGACGCCTTTGAATTGTGGTGTTGGTGAAGAATATTGAATATGCCATGGACCACCTGAAGAATAAACAAATCTGTCTTGGAAGTACAGCTAGAATGCTCCTTAGAAGCAAGGATGGTGAGACTTCGTTTCACGTACTTTGGACATGTTATCAGGAGGAACCAGTCCCTAGAGAAGGACATCATGCTTAGTAAAGTAGAGGGTCAGCGAAAAAGAGGAAGTCCCTCAATGAGATGGAATGACACATTGACTGTAACTATGGGCTCAAGCATAACCACAAGTGTGAGGACGGCGCAGGACTAGGCAGTGTTTCGCTGTGTTGTACATAAGGTCGCTATGAGTCGGAACCGACTCAATGGCACCTAACAAGAACAACAAACAAATCCCAGCCCAGTGTGGGAGTCTGTGTGGGTGGCTGTGGCCTTGAGTGGGTAGATCCATGTTGTCCACTGTGAACATAGTCCTGTGAACTTGAAATGTCCCTGTTTGTATACTTGTGCATGGTACAGTTCTGTGTAGGCTTGTGTAGGGGGGAGGGAGGGGAATATAAGGCTGTAGGTGTCTACATTCTGCCCACATGGGTTGACTGTGTCCCTATATGTGAAGCCCAATGAGTGACCTAGGCTCTGACCTAGAGATGAGCAAATATGTCTTGTCCTAGCTGCCTGAGTCTCTAACCTTGTCTTTGACCCTGAATGCTCAGCCTTGTGTCCAGGTATTGCCTTGGAGTCTGATCTATGGGGTCCACATCTGAATGTCTGGTTTCTGGCTCTGTGCCTGTGACTTTGAATCATCAGAAGGTGGCCATGTGGTTGAATCACACTTTTGACCTTCACAGTCTTACCTGGGTCTGTGCTAGTACGTGACTTACTTTGCTATATATTTGTCCACAATTTGAACATCCATACATTTGTCCCCCAAAATAAATCCATGTGTCCTTGGTTAAAAAATAACCAATATTTACTATGTGCCAGACAGTATACACACACACAGATATTCTCCTGTTTAACCAGTACAACAACCCCATTTTATAAATGAGAAAACAGAGGCACAGAGAGGCCAAATAATTTGCTTAAATTCTCACAGCTAGTATGCTTTAACCCAGGTGGTTTCATTCCATATTTAAACACTATACAATAGACCTATGTCTGTGAAGACGTCTTTAGAGGACTGAGTGCACATAGGTGTCTTTCCTTTTGAGGACCTCTACCTTGTATGTCTAGATCCTCTACCCCATCTCCTATGGACCAGTAGGGTGACAAGGGCCTGGGAGGTGAGGAGTGTTCACCTCACTCTCAGGCATAACAAGTGGCCCTTTCACAGCATGGATGCTTCAAATGCAGTATCTTCATCTCTCCACACTGGATGTTCTTCCAAATCCATTATGAAGCAGGGTTCTAATGTGTGTGTCTGTGACACTGGGTGTCCAGACCCACCCGGGAGGCTGTGGATTTAGGTTAGAGCCAATAAGTTCAAATCTATGCCTGTGAATGTGTATATCCACGCATTAGATGTCTATACTATATTCATATACCCACATGAAGATGTGTGTTGTGATTCTTGATGTTAAACAACACATGTCCACACAACTGAATTTCAACACAAAGTGCTGTTCATATCTGTACCTAAGTTAGAAAACCTGGTTTTGAATGTATGTAGGGCCATGATCTTGTGTGACCATATCTATGTCCTTGTATGACACACTGAATTTGGCTGAGATATCCATACTCTGGGGTCAAGACTGTGTGCCATACATATTAAGTTGTCACATCCGTTTGGTGTCTGTGACAGATCACTGACCTTAAATAACTGTTTCCAAGTGACCACATGTTTGAGCTTTATCCAGGGTCCCTGTCTACACCCTAAATCACGGGGGATTTCTTGCTGTCTGGTACTTTCCCCTTTGTCTCTCTCCCAGGGTCCTATATCTATTGAGATAGTTCTGGAAAAAATGGTCAGTCGTTGTAAAAGCTAGAAGACAGTAATAAGAAACAAAACGAAACAAAAAATCAGGGACTTCGGCAGAAATTGGAAGAAGGCACAGGTGAAGAATATGTAGGTACAGCATGGCACAGGAAAGAGGTAGGAGGTAGGGAAATGGCCTCTGTCCTCAGGGACCCTCTACCTCCTCTCCAGTGGCCCAGTAGGGTGACAAGGTCTTTGGAGGTGAGGACTATTTGCCTCATTTTAAGGCATGGCAAGTGGCCCTTTTCGAGCATAGATGTTTTACCTGCAGTACTTCCTCCATCTCCCCACACTGGATGTTCTGCCAAACCAGTTATTAAGGCAGAGTTCAGGGTTCTAGAGAGGGTGGCATGGCTGTGGGTGGGATGTAGGAATCCCTGGAGCCCTGGTGGTGCAGTGGTTAAGCGTTCAGCTGCTAACCAGAAGGTCAGCAGTTTGAATCCACCAGCTGCTCCTTGGAAACCCTACAGGACAGTTCTACTCTGTCCTATAGGGTCACAATGAGTTGAAATCAACTCGACGGCAATAGGGTTTTTTTTTTGGACATAGGGAAAGAGAGGCCTAGGGGCTGCTCTCTTGTCTCCTGAGGAAACAATTGCAGTGGCCTGGAGGATGGAGCACAGTGTGTGTGTGGCTTGGGACCCTGAGGTAACGAAGAAGATGAGGCAGGGACCATTGGCTCCAGGGTCTTAGGAGGCGGTAACTGAAATTCCAGATAATCATAGGGATAGGTGACTCCAGGTTGCCTACAGTTGGTCTTTCCCTCTACTCTTCATTCAGCTTGCTGGTAACCACCTGCCAGTGAGGCTCCATGCTGAATTCCTGGTGGAGCCAAATCTGCACAAGTGCAATGGCCCGAATAACTGCTGGCTATTTCAACATCCTGCTTCTGTGGTATGAGACCCGTGGCTTCCACCATGATGTCATGTTGCTGTGCCTAGGCAGGCTCCTGCCTCATATCATTAACCCCTTGCCTTCAAGTCCATTTCGACTCATAGCAACCCCACAGGACAGAGTAGAAGTGCTCCGTATGGTTTCTAAGGCTGTACTCTTTATGGAAACAGACTGCCACAGCTTTCTCCTGCAGAGTGGCTGGTGGGTTCAAACTGCCGACCTTTCGGTTAGCAGCCCAGAGCTTAACCACTGCTACACCAGGGCTCCATGCTCATGCCTTAGATGTCTATATACATATACACATATGACCATCTGTATTATGATTCTTGAAGTTGCAACATGTGTGTATGCCTCTCCAGTCAAGTGCAACCCGTGGAGTTACACACTTCTGCCCCTATGAGGGTGTAGCCTGCATAGTCCATGGCTGAGGCCTGATGACACACAACAAACTTAGAATCACCCAGAACAATGGGCCCCAAAGTGTGTGAGAAAGACTAGATGTCAGTCCTCAAGGAACCCTAGACTCCAGGGCTCCTGGGCAGAGGAGACAGTAGACAGAACTTCTGGGTCCACTCCAAGTCCACTCACTTCCTCAGTGAGTCTCCCAGGCAAGTTGTATAGTGCCAGCATCACCATTATCTCTGCCACGTCTTGCAATCAGGACTACAAAGGGCACCTGACGAACATGATGGTGTGTGCAGGGATGAAGGGCAGAAGTATGGACTCCTATGAGGCCAGAGCTGAGAGGAGGCCATCAGAGGTAGAAAGAGGAATGGGAACAGGTTTGGGAGATGGGATGGAGTTGGATTTAGTTTGCTTTGGACCAGAGAAAAATGCTGAAGATAGAGTTGGGAAGGAGTAGGAAGGGCCGTTAGTATGGGAGTTAGGGTTGTGGCTGTGATTAGAAGTGGGGATAGGGTTGGGTTGGATTGTATTGGCTTTGGACTGGATAATGTGGGGCTTGGTTTGGGATGGGTGGTTATGAGATTGGAATGGGAATGGGTTTGGTTTGCTTTTGGATGGGTAGTACGTGGGACTTGAATTGGGGATGGGAGTAGGTGTGTTTTGGGATGCAGAAGACATGGAGATAGGCATTGGGTTGTGTTGGAAGTGAGGATGAACAGGGGTTTGGTTTGATTTTGAATGGGGAAGATATGGGGGTTGTATTGGGTTAAGTTATGTGGAGATGGGTTGATTTGAGTTGAGTTGGAGTTGTTTAGGGTGGAGTTGGATTGTTGTTATGTGACACTGAGTTGAATATAGGGCTTTTAAAGAGTCCCCAAGGAGACTCCCCAGCTCCTAGCTCACTACCTGCCTGCCCTTGGATGCTTTTGTCACCATGTGGTTCCTGGTTCTGTGCCTCACTCTGATCATAGGGTGGACTGGTGAGACAGAGAGGGAAGGATGCTGGAGGGAGAAAGCCCTGACTCTCATGCTCCCCTTACCCCCTCTTGAGTCTTTTCTGTGCCACCAGCACCCTAGCTTTTGTCCCTCCAATCCACAGCCCATCCTAGACCAGGTAACAGGTTCTTTACTATCTCTCTTAGCCCTACCTAGAAACCTACCCACAGCCTCTCCCTACTGCGACATTTCTCACAGTCCTCATTCCCAGAACCCCAATAACAGGAAATGTTTCCCCATTCAACTCCCTGCCTCAGCTACTTTACCAAAGTAGTAGCCATCTCTGTATCTCTCTTTGGAGAGATCCATTTCTTCCAGGAGATCTCCAGTCCCCTGGTCTCTGGGACGCTAATTATCCCCTTCTACCCTCTAGTTCTCAGTGGTTCACTGGTCCTTAAATCCCACCATATCCTACCGACTTTTCCTATCCAGCTGTCAGCTCTCAACCCTCTACCCCAGATCTTGACATCTGGCCCCCAAATCCTGATCACTGGACCCCCAAATTCCATCAGACACCTGTGATCTTTCCTAATTAAACTATCTGGCCTATGACTCCAGTTGGGCCTCCATCCTGTTTTGTTTGTGTTGTTTATTTCCCCTTCTTCCCTAATTTTTTTGCCCCAGACCTCTCATCCAACACTCCTCATCTTCCCCAGGAAAAACACCCAGAACCCGAGAACCATAACCTCCCTTCTTTATAGAATTTGCCTCCCTCCTCTGTTCCAGCTCTTCCCTAACCTAACCTCTTCCTTCATTGTTCTCGTTTTTTGGGACTTATAAGATCCCACATAACTTCTCAGCCCAGCTGTCCTGCCTTGACCTCCACTAGGTACCCCAATATAAGATTCTAGGACTCCACATCAAGTGGGCCCTCTACTCTACCCCTCAGATGCTTGACTACCATTCCTGGCTGGGGAATGCCTCAAAAGAAACCCAAATCCCTCTAGTACCCTCTGACCATGACCCCATCCCCTTCAGAAACAAGATCCCCTCCCTCAGCCTACCCTAGAATAATGATCTTACACCCCTCCTAACACAGCCCTGACCCCAACCCTATTACCTAGGGCCTCCCACCCCCTCTTATAATGCCATTCCGGCTTCACAGGACTCCCAGGCCCAATAGAACCCATCTCCTTAACCCTAACCCTTTCTTTCTTCCTTTGACCTGACACTCCCAAATTCTCCTAACTCTCCCAGCCTAGCTAACCCTTCCAGCTTCTATATAGGGGCTTGCAAGTGACCCCTAAATTTCCCAGGCCAGATGTTCATTCTTGGTCTCCTAGAATGATTTCCTAAACCTTTATCCTGTTCAAAATCCCAAAAACTCACTTAGGCTTTAACCATTTCCAAAGCCTGCAACCCCTTACAGCCCACAAATTCTTCCTCTCCCAGCCCCCTATCTTCCCCCTTGGGGCCCTTATTCCTGGTTTCTGAAACTTCTTTCCTTTTTCAGATCCCACAACCTCCTGTTATTCAGTCCAAAATACAAAATTACCCTAAGTAATCTGAATCCCCAGAGCTGATGCCTGCTACCCAGGGTGTCTCTCTCTCTCTTGCTCACTCACTGCATCTCTGCCTCATTCCTTGGCCTCCATCATCACTGAAAAGTAGCCACCCCCAGAGTGGGGTGAAGGATGATCTCCCTGGAGATGTCTCCCACCCTGATCCTTGGGGCCTGCCCTACTCTGAGAGCATAAAGTCTCCTCACCTAGGACCAGCCATCAACCTGCAATCCCAGGGATGAAATCAGAATTTTGGATCCTTCTCAACACCTCTTGCCCAATTCCCCAGACCCTTAGCCCTGCTTCACAGCCCCCATTCCTTTTCAACCCACAGCACAGCTCCCTCTCCTGGTGTGTCCCCTGCACTGCCTGCCTAGGGGGGCCTGCCTGACCCAGCAATGCCCCCCGCCCTGCCCCACCACAGGTGTCATACCCTCTATCCAGTCCAGGATTGTGGGAGGCCGGGAGTGCAAGAAGAATGCCCTACCCTGGCAGATGACTGTGTACAATTAATGTGAGTTCAATTGCAGGGGTGTCCTGATACACCCCTGTGGGTGCTTACAGCTGCCCTCTGCATAAATGAGTGAGTAGGGGTAGGGGCATCAGGGAGGGGGTCATCTGTGCATCCACAGCAATGACAAGGAAGGCAGTTTCCCTCAGATAACCAGAGTGGAGGCTGGAGGAATGAAGGGAGAGAGGGGATGTACCGGTTCAGGTCACAGGGAGAAACACAGCTGGGGCTGGATGACCCAAGAGCAGCCCCTCCGTGGCTGCCTGAGTCTCTTCTCTGTGTCTCTGGTATTGTCACTGTCTCTGTCTTTCCATGTGTCTCTCTGTCTTGTCTTTCTGTGCCTCTAGATAAGTGGCTCTGTGTGTCACTGTATGAATATGATTGGGTCTCTATCTCTCTCTCTCTTCTCAGTCTCTATGTCTCCATGTCTCTCACTGTCTCTGTCCATCTCTGGGTCTCTCTGACACCATCTCGGTCTCTGTATGTTTCATCCTTCATATCTGCCTGTGGCTCTGCTTCTCTCTTTTTCTTTCTCTGTCATTCGCTCGCTTGCTGCATCTCTGCCTCATTCCTTGCATCCATCATTACTGAGAAGGAACAACCCCCAGGATGGAGTGAAGGAGGATCCGCCTTGAGAAGGAAGAGAATTAAGACAATGCTGTACCACCATCACCACTCTCCAATTCCTAACCTTTTCGTCACCCCAAACAGAAATTCTGCACCCATTAAGAAATAAGCCTCCATCCCCCTCTGCGCAGCTCACTCATCTACTTTCTGTCTCTATGCATTTGTCTATTCATTTAAATGACATCATACAATATTTGTCCTTTCGTGTTTGACTTATAGTCATAACGTTTTCAAGGTCCATCTGTGTAGTAGCATATATCAAACTTCATTTCTCTTTATAGTTGAATAATAGTCCATTGTGTATAAATATACCCCAATTTGTTTATCCATGCATCTGTTGATAGACATCTAGATTGTTCCCACCTTTTGGCTATTGCGAATAATACTTCAATGAACCTTGGTGTACAAGTCTCTGTCTTAGTCCCTGCTTTCAATATTTTGGGCATATACCTAGGACTGGGAGTGCTGGATCATTCTATGTTTAACTTTTTGAGGAACCACCAAACTGTTTTCCACAGCAGCTTCACTATTTTACATTCACACCAGCAGTGGGGTCCCAATTTCTCTACTTCCTCACCAACATTTTCTTTCCTTGTATAAGTTTTTTTCTTCCTTCTTTTTTTTCCTTGTGTTTTTGGTTTGCATTTCCCTAACGATTAATGATGTTGAGCATCTTTTCATGTGCTTATTGTCCATTTTTACATTTTCTTTGAAGAAATGTCTATTCAAGTCCTCTGTCCATTTTTAATTTTTTCGTCTTTTTGTTGTTGAGTTGTGGGAGTCCATTATATATTCTGGATATTAAACCCTTATCAGCCATATGATTTCCAAATATATTATCCACTCTGTAGGTTGTCTTTTTTCTTTCATGATGATGTTCTTTGATGCACTAAAGTTTAGCATATTTACGTAATACATAAAATCTATCTACTTTTCTTTGATTGCTCATGCTTTTGGTATTGAATCCAGGAATCCATTACCAAATATAAGGTCTTTAGGATTTACCTCTATGTTTTCTTCTAAAGGCGTTATGGTTTTAACTCGTATATTTAGACCTTTCATCCATTTTCAATTTTCATATATAGTGTGAGGTAGGCGTCATTCTCCTGCATGTGGAAATCTAGTTGCCCCAACGCCATTTGTGAGTTACTTTTAACCTCAATACCTTTTTGTTTAACTTCCTCTGTCCCTTTCTCATTTTGTGTATTTCTTACTCTCCTTCCTCGTTTTGTTCTTTTCACTCCTTCCTCTTCCCTTTGTCCATTTCATACTGTCTCTCTTTTCTGTTTCTCATGGTTTACCTTTGCTCCCTCTATTTTTCACTATTCCTCACTCTCCGCAGCTCTCCTTCCCTCTGTTCTTTTTTAACCCCATTTCTCTCTCTTCATGTTTTTCACACTCTCCATCTGTTGCCACATGCCTTTGTTTTCTCACTCACTTTCTCTATTTCTACTTGACTCTATATCTTTCATACTCTCTTTGTCTCTCAGTGTATTTCTCACTATTTTCTCTCTCTCCTTTAGGACCCTCCCCATGCACCTCTGCCTCATCTATCTTCCCCTGCACTACTTTTCATTCCCTTAATCTTCTCCCTTCCCAGAGAATCTTGCTGAGATCTTGCTGCCCCTGACCTCACTTCCCAATGTGTCCACTGACCCTGGGGTGGCAGAGTCAGGTTGAGGATGCCCATATGGTCCCATGAGCTCCATAGGGGGCATCACAGCCAATAGTTAGCAACCTGTCACATGGTCCCAACCATGACTAGTACCTTCCTGAGGCATCTGAGAAGGGTGAGAGAAAGGGATGAATGAACACTCCTTGGGTAAAGGTTCCCAAAGGTGCAGTCACATCCTCAACCCATGTGCTAACAAGGAAATGACAGCTACATCCACTAGCATGGGTTCCTGGAACTTTTGTCCTCTGTGACACAGGTATCTGAGCGTGAGTGAGACTAGTGTCTGCGTTGTGCATGCCCAGTGGTGTCAGTATATGTGCTATTGTGGTTCCATTTCTGACTATTTTGGGCTACACACCTGCCACTGGGTGTATTGCCGCATCTCTGTGAGTGTCCCTGTTATGTGTGATGAAGGCTGTTGCTGTCCCTCTGGAGGTGTGACTGTGGCTGATTGAGCTGTAAGGATGAGCAGCTGTGTGTATGTCAGACTATGTCTGTATGCAAATGTGTGTAAGTGTGTGTGTGGGGCAGACCATCTTGGTGAATTCTGACCCCATAAGTGAGAGATGGTCATTAATTAACTCCTCTGGGAATTGAGAGGACAACACTGGAGGATGGAAGATTTCTGTGAATGAGTGATACAGGCAAGTACCTGTTCCTGCGAGAGCATGGGGAGTAGGTGGGAACATACATGAAGAAATCAAGAAGTCATTAGAAAGACAGGAAAGAAAGAAAAGACCAAAATGGATGTCAGAAGAGACTCTGAAACTGACTTTTGAACATCGAGCAGCTAAAGCAAATGGAAGAAATGATGAAGTACAAAAGCTGAGCGGAAGATTTCAAAGGGTGGCTGGAGAAGACAAAAGAAAAGTGTTATAATGACATGTGCAAAGACTTCGAAATAGAAAACTAAAAGGGAAGAACATGCTCAGCATTTCTCAAGCTGAAAGAACTCAAGAAAAAATTCAAGCCTCAAGTTGCAATAGTGAAGGATTCTGTGGGCAAAATACTGAACTACTCAGGAAGCATCAAAAGAAGATGGAAAGAATACACAGAGTCACTGTACCAAAAATAATTGGTAGACATTCAGTCATTTCAGGAAGTAGCATATGATCAAAAACCAATGGTACTGAAGAAAGAAGACATTGGCGAAAAACAAGGCTTCAGGAATTGATGGAATAGCAATTGAGATGTTTCAAAAAATGGATGCAGTGCTGGAAGTGCTCACTTGTCTATATCAGGAAATTTGGAAGACAGCTCCCCGTTCAACCGACTGGAGGAGACCCATATTTATGCCCATTCACAAGAAAGGTGATCCAACCAAATGCAGAAATTATCGAACAATATCATTAATATCACACACAAATAAAATTTTGCTGAAGATCATTCACAAGCAGTTGCAGCAGTACATCGACAGGGAACTGCCAGAAATTCAACCCAGGTTCAGAAGAGGGTGTGGAACCAGGGATATCATTACCGATGTCAGATGGATCCTGGCTGAAGCAGACAATACTAGAAAGATGTTTACCTGTTTTTTATTGACTATGCAAAGGCATTCAACTGTGTGGATCATAACAAATTATGGATAAAATTATGAAGAATGAGAATTCCAGAACTCTTAATTGTGCTCATGAGGAACTTGTACATAGATCAAGAGGCAGTAGTTAGAACAGAACAAGGGGATACTGCACAGTTTAAAATCAGGAAATGTATGTGTCAGGGTTGTATCCTTTCACCGTACTTATTCAGTCTGTGTGCTGAGCAAATAATCCAAGAAGCTGGACTATATGAAGAAGAACAGGGCATCAGGATTGGAAGAAGACTCGTTAACAACCTGCGTTATGCAGATGACACAACCTTGCTTGCTGAAAGTGAAGAGGACTTGAAGCACTTACTGATGAAGATAAACGACTATAGCCTTCAGTATGGATTACACTTCATCATAAAGAAAATAAAAATCTTCACAACTGGACCAATAAGCAACATCATGATAAGTGGAGAAAATATTGAAGTTGTCAAGGACTTCATTTTGCTTGGACCCACAATCAACACCCATGGAAGGAGCAGTCAAGAAATCAAACGATGTATTGCATCGGGCAAATCTGCTGCAAAAGACCTCTTTAAAGTGTTAAAAAGCAAAGATGTCACTTTAAGGACTAAGGTGTGCCTGACTCAAGCCATGGTATTTTCAGTCACCTGATATGAATGCGAAAGCTGGGCAATGAATAAGGAAGATTGAAGAACTGACACCTTTGAATTATGGTGTTGGCAAAAAGTATTGAACAGGAGGGGAGAATGAAGAGAACAGGATACAAGGAAAAGATTAGTCCGAAGGACTAATGGTCCACAGCTACCAAGGCCTCCACCGGACTGAGTCCAGTATAGCTAGGTGGTGCCCAGCTACCACACTGACTGCTCTGACCAGGATCACAACAGATGGTTCTGGACAGAGCTGGAGAAGGATGTAGAACATAATTTTAACTCACAAAAAAAGATCAGATTTACTGGCCTAAAGGAGACTGGAGAAACCCCGAGAGTATGGCCCTCAGACACCCTTTTAGCTCAGTGGTGAAGTTATCTCCGAGGTTCACCATTCAGCCTGGGAGTGGACAGCCCCGTAAAACCAAATGGGACTAATGAGGTACAGTAGTCCAGTGACAAGGGCCAGAAGGCAGAAGGGGACAAGGAAGCTGGTGATAAGGAACCCAAGGTTGAGTAAGGATATTGTTGATGTGTTGTGAGATTGTTAACCATTGTCATAGGGCAACATGTGCAGTAACTGTTAAATGAGAAACTATCTTGTTCTGTAAGCCTTCATCTTAAGTGAGAATAGCAGCACAATTGGAAGAGCATAGTCAATGTCACTGAACTGTGCGTGTAGAAATTTTTGAAATGGTGTATCTTTGGCTATGTGTATTTTCACCAAAAAAAAAGGTTGAGAAGTTAGAGGGTTAATATGTTGTGGGGTTGTTAACCAATGTCATAAAACAATATGTGTACTACTGTTGCATGAGAAACTATTTGTTCTGTAAGCCTTCACCTGAAGTACAATAAAAGAAAAAATTAAGGCAAACATTCAAAAAAAAAAAAGTATTGAACATACCATGGACTGCCAAAAGAATGAACAAATCTGTCTTGGAAGAAGTACAGCCAGAATGCTCCTTAGGACTGAGGATGGTGAGAGTTTGTCTTACATACTTTGGAGAAGTACATCATGCTTGGTACAACAGAGGATCAGCGAAAAAGAGGAAGACCCTCAATGAGATGGATTGATTCGTGGCTTCAACAATGGCTCAAGCATAACGAGGATCGTGAGGATGCCACAGGACCAGGCAGTGTTTTGTTCTGTTGTACATAGGGTCACCGTGAGTCAGAACTGATGACACCTAACAACAACAGGAATCCTTAAGAGGATTTGTGTACATCAATGTTCATGGCAGCACTTTTCACAATAGCCAAAAGGTGGAAATAACTGGAATGTCCTTCAAAAGATGAATGGATAAACAAAATGTAGTATATATACACAATGGAATATTATGCAGCTGCAAAGAGCAATGAAGTTCTGATACATGCCACAACATGGATGAACCTTGGAAACATGCTGAGCGAAATAAGTCAGTCGAAAAAGGACAAATACTGTATGATCTCACTTATATGAAACAAGCAAATATATAGAAACCAAAGGTTATTAACTGTTACCAGGGATGGGAGGCAGGGAGAAAGGTGGACATTGAGTTTATGTTAAAGGTGGTAGAATGTTTTGGAAAAGAATAGCAATAATGGTGACAGAACATGAAAAATGAAAACAATGTCACTGAATTGTAAATGTGGGAGTTGTGCTGGTGAATATTTTGGTGTGAATATTTTCACCACAATTAAAAAAGAAATAAAGGTGGCGGGGGTGGTTTGTGGCTCAGAACTGAGCCCTGGAGCCCTGAACTCCCAAGCCACAAAAGTAGCTTCTCCATTCTTCTGGACCCTGACCCTCGGGGAGAAACTGGGCACTGAATTGCTACCATCCCCACTGGCCAGGACTCAACACACTGTCTCCTCTTTTGGAATATCCACCTATCTTCTTCTGGAAGTGGACTCTGGAGACAATTCCGTCTTACAATCTGCAAGCCCAGGTCTAAGATCTGGGAGTCTGTTGGATCACCTTTCTTTGGAATCAGCACAAATATGGATCTCTTGCAGTTGGCCAGGTAGCTGTCTTCCAAATTTCTTGGCATAGACGAGTGACTGCTTCCACCGCTTCATCCGTTTGCTGAAACATCTCAGTTGGTATTCCGTCAATTCCTGTAGCCTTGTGTTTCGCCAATGCCTTCAGTGCAGCTTGGACTTCCTCCTTCAGTGTCATCAGTTCTTGATCATATGCTACTGCCTGAAATGGTTGAACATTGACCAATTCTCTTTGGTACGGTGACTCTGTGTATTCCTTCCATCTTCTTTTGATGCTTCCTGCATCATTTAATATTTTCTCTGTAGAATCCTTCAATACTGCAACTCGAGGCTTGAATTTTTCTTCAGTTCTTTCAGCTTGAGAAATGCTGAGCATATTCTTCCCTTTTGGTTTTCTAACTCCAGGTCTTTGCACATTTCATTATAATACTTTACTTAGTCTTCTCCAGCCACCCTTTGAAATCTTCTGTTCAGCTCTTTTACTTCATCATTTCTTCCTTTCACTTTAGTTACCCTACATGCAAGAGCAAGTTTCAGAGTCTTCTGACATCCATTTTGGTCTTTCTTTCCTGTCTTTTTAATGAACTCTTGCTTTCTTCATGTATGATGTCCTTGATGTCATTCCACAACTCATCTGGTCTTCAGTCATTAGTGTTCAAAGTCTCAAATCTATTCTTGAGATGGTCTCTAAATTCAGGTGGGATATACTCAAGGTCTTACTTTGGCTCTTGTAGACTTGTTCTAATTTTCTTCAGTTTCAACTTGAACTTGCATATGAGCAATTGATGGCCTATTCCACAGTTGGCCCATGGCCTTGTTCTGACTGATGAAATTGAGCTTTTCCATCGTCTCTTTCCACAGATATAGTCATTTGATTCCTGTGTATTCCATCTAGTGAGGTCCACGTGTATAATCACTACATTGTTGAAAAAAGGTATTTGCAATGAAGAAGCTGTTGGTCTTGCAAAATTCTATCATGTAATATATGGCATTGTTTCTATCACCAAGGCCATATTTTCCAACTACTGTTCCTTCTTATTTCCAACTTTTGCATTCCAATCACCAGTAATTATCAATGCATCTTATTGCATGTTTGATCAATTTCAGACTGCAGAAGCTGGTAAAAATCTTCAGTTTCTTCATCTTTGGCCTAGTGGTTAGTATGTAAATTTGAATAATAGTCATATTAATTGATCTTCCTTGTAGGTGTATGAGTATTATCCTATCACTGACAGCATTGTACTTCGGGATAGATCTTGAAATGTTCTTTTTGATGATGAATGCAACACCATTCTTCTTCAATTTGTCATAGTAGATCACATGATTGTCTGATTCAAAATGGCCAATACCAGTCCATTTCAGCTCACTAATGCCTAGGATATCAATGTCTATGCATTTCATTTTTGTCGACTTCCAGTTTTCCCAGATTCATACTCCATACATTCCATGTTCCTATTATTAATAGATGTTTGCAGCTGTTTCTTCTCATTTTGAGTTGTCCCATAATCAGCATATGAAGGTCTTGAAAGCTTGACTCCATCTGTATCATTAAGGTCGACTCTACTTTGAGGAGGCAGCCCTTCTCCAGTTGTATTTTGAGTGCCTTCCAACCTGAGAGGCTCATCTTCTGGCACTATATCAATTTTCCATTGCTGTTCATAAGGTTTTTACTGGCTAATTACTTCAGAAGTAGATTACCAGATCCTTCTCCTAGTCTGTCTTAGTCTGGAAGCTCAGCTGAAACCTGTCCACCATGGGTGTCCATGCTGGTATTTGAAATACTGGTGGCATAGCTTCCAGCATCACAGCAACATGCAAGCCACCAGAGTATGACAAACTGACAGACACAGGGGGAATGGGTTGTAGAGCTGGCAAGTCCCAATTCTGTGGTCATACATCAGGCTGGAGGCTTCTCCTGACTCACGTAGCTGCAGAGACTGACAAACCCAAGGTTGGCAGGTCAGATGGCAGGCTGCTGGCTCAAGTCCCAAGAACCGGAGGTCAGATGATGATGAGCTGGATGCAGGATCCAGAGCTAGCAAAAGCCAGTGAGCTTTGCCAGATGTCCATATATATTGGATGCAGGCCACACCCCTAAGGAAACTCCCTTACAACTGACTGGCTAACCACGTCAGATCACATCATGGAGGTGATTACATTATATTACAGAATGGAAGTCAATGTGATGGACCACTTTTGTATGGCCTTTCTCACCATGACCTTGTAACTCCCACCTAAGTGACTGGGTGGGATGGTGCACAAAGGGTAACTGTGGCCCACCAAGGTCAGTTTTGCCATCTTGCTGGGCTTGAAATGAGCCATCCCAGAGGCAGAAAGAAAAGGATCCCACCACCACCAGGGAAGAACAGCCAAGAGTGAAGTGTGTCTTTTGGAACCAGGATCCCTGTGCTGAGAAGCCCCTGGAATCAGGAGACTGGCTAGGAAGAGACACAGAGAGAGAAATAATGAACGAGCTGTAACACTGAATACGGTGAGAAGCTGTAGCAGAGTAATGGCAGCAAGAGAGATTGACAGGAGATAGCACAGCGGGCTTCTGGGCCCACGGAGCAAAAAGCTGAGTGCCTTTGGGCAATAGGCTTGCTGGAGGAGTAGGGTGCCTCCAGACACTTATCAGCAGATCTAAAAAAGCTTAGTAACACTTGCCTGAGTAGGGCAGAGGCTGAGGGTCAGGAAAAGACTTGCTTTTGAGCAGAGGCTGGGAAGAGGTTGTCCTGATGGAAGAACTGTATCCTGAGTGTTCCTGAACCTGAACTGTAACCTGTTACTTCCTTAATAAACCGCATAGTCGTATCATCTGTGAGTTCTGTGTGGCCACTGCAATAAACTATTGAACCCAGCAAAGAAGTAGAGAGTGCCGTGGGAGGGACAGTTGGTGTAAGAATTGGTAAAGATGGCGGAGAGAGGAGGTGTGTCTGACCTCTGCCTCATAGAAATCAGCCTTGGGCTGTTGATTTTGATTCTCCTTTCCCCTTGTGAAGTTAGAAGAGGTCAGGTGCCACCACCACACCATTTTTACAGGAGGATAACTACATCATTTTGTAACTGCCAAACCACTGAAAATCATGGCCCAGCCAAGTTAACACACAACCTTAACCATCACATTCCCCATGTCAAGATCCTTAACTTCATCACATCTGCAAAGTCCTTTATGCCATATAAGGTAATAATCACAGGTTCTGGGGATGAGGACATGAACACCCAGTGGCATCACTAGGTAGGTGCAGGGAGTGCAAACCACACCAGGCAACACTGTCAGAGGGGACGACACCAAAATGACTGTTTATAAAATTTTTGTGCAGTCTTTCAGCAGTTTATCATTTTTTTAAATAAAAATATCTTTGTCGTTAGTTATAACAACAAAAAATTTTTTCACGAGCCCAGCTTACGTGTATTAATATACCTACGAGGCTAAAAAGCTATGCTAATTTACTTTTTGAACCTTCTGATGCTCTCTGGTCAGAGCTGTCATTAGTACCCAGTTACAATGACACTTTTGAATCACATGGTTTCATCTGCACACTCTGCAAACATGTGCTGTTTTCATTGCTGCAGGTGTTTTTATAGTTCCTCATTTTGTCAAATTTTCTGGTGTTTTAGCTACAATACTGTGGTAGTTAGTATGGGGGGAGGTGACACCATGAGTTACCACACTGGGTGATACCAACGCTAGTGACGCCACTGTAGACACCTTTGGGGGGGGTCATTATTCTGTCTACCCACAAATCACGTTATATAGTCAATGATTCTCGTGGTCATTGTATTTGCCTCCTCCACAAGAATGTAATCTTTCTGAGGGTAAAATATCCCTGTCCAGGTCACCGTTGTATCCCCAGTTGGGAACAGTCAGTAGTAAGTAAACTTTTACTGAATGAATAAATGCCCCCAAGGAGGGAGCCCCTGGGTGGTGCAAAAGGTTAAGCGCTCAATTACTAACCAAAATGTTGGCAGTTCAGACCCACCCAAAGGTGCCTTGGAAGAAAGGCTGGTGATCTACTTCTGAAAGGCCACAGCCTTGAAAAGCTTATGGAGCAGTTCTACTCTGCACACATGGGGTCACCATGAGTTGGAATCAACTTGATTGGAGCTGGTTGTTTTTTGCTTTGTTTTGAGTTTTTTTGTTTGTTTGTTTGTTTTAAGGTGGGAAAAATTAGTATGCTTGCTACTAATTCATTTATAGTAATAGAAACAATTTTGAAAGTATCACTGCATTTTACATTGATTAGGAGACTGATTCTGGAACCACACTGTCAGGATTCAAATCCCTGCCCCACCACTCTTAACTGGGTGACCGTGGGTGAATTACTCAGTATCTCTGTGCCTCAGTTTCTCATCTGTGAAACTGGGATGATAATAGTGCCTGACTCTTAGAATATAAGGAGGATTAAGTGAATTAATAAGGAGCTTTGGTGGTGCAGTGGTAAAGAAAGGTTGGCAGTTTGAACCCACCAGGTGCTCCATAGGAGAAAGATGTGACAGTCTGCTTCTGTAAAGATTTACAGCCTAGAATACCCTATGGGACAGTTCTATTCTGTCACCTGGGGTTGCTATGAGTTGGAATTGATTTGATGGCTATGGTTTCATTTTTTTAAAGTAAATTAATACATGTAAAGCAATTACAACTGTGCCCGGCATGAGATGATGGTGGTGATGATGATGATGATGATGATGATGATGATGATGATGATGATGATGATGATAGCTGCTGTCGAGTCAAGTCCGACTCAGGAAACTGCCAGAAATTGAAGCCAGATAGATGTCAGATGGATCCTGGCTGAAAGCAGAGAATATTAGAAAGGCGTTTACCCTGTTTTATTGATTATGCAAAGGCATTCGACTGTGTGGATCATAGCAAATTATGGATAACACTGTGAAGAATGGGAATTCCAGAACACTTAATTGTGCTTATGAGGAACCTGTACATAGATCAAGAGGCAGTAGTTCGAACAGAACAAGGGGATACCGTGTGGTTTAAAGTCAAGAAAGGTGTGGTCAGAGTTGTAGCCTCTCACCATACTTACTCATTCTGTGTGCTGAGCAAATAATCTGAGAAGCTGGACTATATAAAAAAGAATGGGGCATCAGGATTGGAGAAAGACTCATTAACAATCTGCGATACGCAGATGACACAAACTTGCTTGCTAAAAGTGAAGAGGACTTGAAGCACTTACTGACGAAGATCAAAGACTACAGCCTTCAGTATGAATAACACCTCAACATAAAGAAAAGAAAAATCCGTACAACTGGACCAATAAACAAGATCATGATAAATGGAGAAAATACTGAAGTTGCCAAGGATTTCATTTTACTTGGATCTACATTCAAAGCCCATGAAAGCAGCAGTCAAGAACTCAAAGGATGCATTGCACTGGGCAAATCTGCTGCAAAAGATCTCTTTAAAGTGTTAAAAAGTAAAGATGTCACCTTGAAGACTAAGGTGCGCCTGATCTGAGTCATGGTGTTTTCAATCGCGTCATATGCATGCGAAAGCTGTACAATGAATTAGGAATACCGAAGAAGAACTGATGCCTTTGAATTATGGTGTTGGCAAAGAGTATTGACTATACCATGGACTGCCAAAAGAACGAACCAATCTGTCTTGGAAGAAGTACAACGAGAATGCTCCTTAGAAGCAAGGATGGGGAAACTAGTCTCGCATACTTTGGACATGCTATCAGGAGGGGATCAGTCCCTGGAGAAGGACATCATGCTTGCTAAAGTAGAGGGTCATGGAAAAGGAGGAAGACCCTCAATAAGATGGATTGACACAGTGGCTGTGGCAACGGGCTCAAGTACAACAATTGCGAGGATGGCGCAGGACCGGGCAATGTGTCCTTCTGTTGTACATAGGGTCGCTATGAGTCGGAGCTAACTCTACGGCACCGAGAGCTTAATCACTTGACCACCAGTCCTTCTCTGTTATTTTATAGTTATGCTGTTATATTAACTCTTTTAATATTCCCAACGTCTTATAAAGTAGGTACTATTATCAACTTCATTTTACAGATTAAAAAACGAGGCATGGAGAAGCTAAGTGTTGCCTGCCAGCACAGAGCCGGTAAGTGGTGGGATTTGAACTCCTGGAATTCCGAAGTTCCGTGCTTGTGAGCCTACCCTCTATACAACACTGCCACCTTGTGGAGCCAGGGAAACACCCCGGGAGAGAGTAAGGTTGTGGGGCGTGAGCCGCAAAGGAGGGACGTGGGGGAGGGGACGCAGAGGAGGGTCCTGAAGTTCTCCTGTGCCAGTTATCCCGGCCCTCTGGCCTCAGAAACGAGACCACAGGAGGCAGGTGCAACCCTGGAGGGTGGCAGGATGAGAGGCTGAGGCTGCCTGAGTCTTGCACCTGAAGGGAAGAAGAGGAATAGATTGAAGGCGCCTTGAACTTGGCCTGGGGTCTCCCAGATACTAAATGGTGTGGATAGGTCTCTGAGAGGTACAACCGGTTTGCTTTCTCTCGTCGCCATGAGTCAGAATGTACTGGAAGGCAATGGTTTTAGTTTTTTTTTAACTAACCTACAGGTTTGGAATCCACCAGCCAAACCTTGGAAACGCTGTGGGGCAGTTCTACTCTGTCCTATAGGGTCGCTTCCACTCGATGGCAACAGATTTGGTTTTGCTTTTTAACCTACAGGTTGGCGGTTCGAATCCACCCAGTGGTGCCTCAGAAAAAAGGCCTGGAGATCTGCTTCTGTAAATATTACAGTCAAGAAAAACCCTATGGAGCAGTTTTACAGTTCTGCTCTGTAACACATGAGGTCGCCATGAATCCGAAATGATTCCATGGCAACAAGTTTGTGTTTTATTATTATTTTTAACGGTAAGAGTGTGGCCTCTGGAGTCAGACTCAGCTTAAGTGCGACCTTGAGTAAGGGGCTGTGTGTTTCTAGCCTCAGTCTCTGCCTGTCAGTTGGGGATAATGACATGCATGGGTTTGTGTGAGGTTTCAATGGGATCATGCACATAACATGTTTGGCACACATCAAGAACCCAGCAAATGTTATCTTTAATTATTGCTATTAATGTAGTGATTTAATAAGCATTAGTCTCTAACCAGCAACAGTCAGAGACGACATCAGGATCATCATCTTTGTCTGTTTCTTGGACTATAGCGACTCTGGGTGTGTTCCATAACCTCTCTCCACTTCTGTGAACACTTGTACCCAATAATGATAGTAGTAATGATAATAAGAACTTATAGCTCAACAATAATCCTAACCCGAACATCAATACTATCCCTAACCAAGCCCTAAACCTAATTTTAATCATAATCCTAACCCTAACCCTAAACCTTACACTAACCCTAATCCTAAATCTGACCCAACCCTATACAAACGTTAACCGTAACCCTAACCTTAACCCTAAACAGCACTAACCATAACCGTAACACCAACAATTGAACCTTGACATAACCTTAACCCTAACCCTATCCCTCGCCATAAAACCTAATCATAAATCTCACCCTAATGTCAACCCTAACCCTAAACGTAACCCCAAACTTAAACCTAAACCTAATCCTATAGCTAAAAGTAACACGAAACCTACACCTAACGCTAAACCAAGCCCAAGAAATTAAAAAAAGAAAAAAAAAAACATGCATAGAAGAGTTATAGAATTTAACTTTGGTTATTATACTTAATCTTATGGAAGAAAAGTATGAGCCTGTCTTTAAAAACAAAAGATAAATTCAGAAATATGAATTTTCCCATTATAAAAGGAAATCCGTTTTTCTTAGTAAAAGCCTTGCTGGCTGGATTATTAGGCTGGCGAGAGGGAAACAAATACTCTTTTTGCTTCTACTTACTCAAAATCACAATTGTCATCAAGTTGATTTCCAATCATGGCAACCCTGTGTGTTACAGAGTAGAACTGCTCCATAGGATTTTCTTGGCTGTACTCTTTATGGAAGCAAATCAACAGGCTTTTTTCTGTGATGCTGCTGGGTGGGTTCGAACCACCAACCCTTAGGTTAGTAGTTGATAGCAAACCACTTGCACTACCCGGGGACCTCTGCTTACTCATGGGAGATATATTAACACTAATCACTAATATCTAAGTGGATACTCTGTAAACTGCTTCAAGGGCTTTAAACAGATGAACTTGTTTATACTCATCCATCATAACACTGGTGTGGTGGAGAAGTCGGACCTCCTTGTCTAACTTCACAAGCGAGGAGGAGAATCATTATCAGCTTCAACAGCCCAAGGCTGATTGCTATTGAGTGGGAGGTCAGACATACTTCCACCGTCCAACCTCTTTACAAATTCTGACACCAGCTGTTCCTGGTGGTAGTGGGGTCCTCTCCTTTCCACCTGTAGCATGGCTCATTTTAAGCCTAGCAGAAAAGTAAATCTGACCAATCCACTCATTAGGGTTCCATACACCATATTTGCATGGTCCCACCCCCTCAAGGGTGCCATGCACCTTATTTGCATTATTAGCAAGCTGTCGAATCCCCTTGGTGGACCAAAAGTACCTTATTTGTCTAGTCCCACCCAGTCTTTTGGTGGGAGTTATAAGACCATGGTGAGAAAGGCCATATAAAAGTGATCCATTGCAATGCATCCATCAATATTAGGAAGTTGCTACTATTGTTATCTCTACTATACATGAGGTAAAACTGAGGCTCGGGAAGATTAAAGTTATTTTCCAAGGTCACACAATAAGAAGCAGCCAGGTTTGAACCTGGCTAGTCTGGTAGAAGAGCCTGTGTGTGTGTGTGTAACACCATTTCTATTTAAGTTATTGAAGGTATATCTCATTATTGATGTAATTGGCGTCACTGAATTGTACATGTAAAAAATGTTGAATTGGCAAATGATATGTTGCCTATATTTTTTACAACAATGAAAAAGTATATCTCTGTTACTATCTGCACAACTGTTCTATAGACCTAAAACTGCTCTAAGAAATTGTTGTTGGGTGCCGTTGAGTCGATTCTGACTCATAGCTAGGCCATGTGACAGAGTAGAACTGCTCCATAGCGTTTTCTAGGTTTTAAACTTTACATGAGCAGAATGCCAGGTCTTTCTCCCGTGGAGTAGCTGGGTGGGTTCCAACCGCCAACCTTTTTTGTTAGCAGCCAAGCTCTTAACCACTGCACCACTGTGGCTCCTTGCTCTAAAAAACAGAGTCCATTAAATAAAAAAAAAAGGTATAACATGATAAGCCTCCATCATACCTGTTACAGATTGAATTTTGTCCCCCCAAAATATCTGTCAAATTGGCTAGGCCATGATTCTAAGTATTGTGTGACTGTCTACCATTTTGTCATCTGATGTGATTTTCCCACGGCTTGTAAATCCTATTTCTATGATGTTGATGAGATGGAATTAGCAGCGTTTACGTTAGTGAGGCAGAACTCAATCTACAGGATTAGATTGTGTCTTTTTTTTTTTTTATATTTTATTGTACTTCAGGTGAAGGCTTACAGAACAAATAGTTTCTCATGAAACAGTAGTACACGTGTTGTTTTATGACATTGGTTAACAACCCCACAACATATCAACCCTCTAACTTCTCAACCTTTTTTTTTTTTTGGTGAAAATACACATAGCCAAAGATACACCATTTCAAAAATTTCTACATGTACAGTTCAGTGACATTGACTATGCTGTTCGAATTGTGCTGTTATTCTCACTTAAGATGAAGGCTTACAGAACAAAATAGTTTCTCATTTAACAGTTACTACAAATGTTGCCCTATGACGATAGTTAACAATCTCACAACACATCAACACTATCCTTACTCAACCTTGGGTTCCCTATCACCAGCTTCCTTCTCCCCTTCTGCCTTCTGGCCCTTGTCACTGGACTCCTGTACCTCGTTAGTCTCATTTGGTTTTACGGGGCTGTCCACTCCCAAGCTGAACAGTAAACCTCAGAGGTAACTTCACCACTGAGCTAAAAGGGTGTCTGGGGGCCATACTCTCAGAGTTTCTCCAGTCTCCTTTAGGCCAGTAAATCTGGTCTTTTATTTTTGTGAGTTAGAATTACGCTCTACATCCTTCTCCAGCTCTGTCCAGAACCCTCTGTTGTGATCCTGGTCAGAGCAGTCAGTGGTGGTAGCCGGGCACCATCTAGCTGTACTGGACTCAGTCTGGTGGAGGCCTTGGTAGCTGTGGGCAATTAGTCCTTTGGACTAATCTTTTCCTTGTATCCTGTTCTCCTCATTCTCCCTTGCTCCCGAAGGGATGAGACGAGTGGAGTATCTTAGATGGCCGCTCACAGGCTTTTAAGACCCCAGACACTACTCACCAAGGCAGAATGTAGAGCATTGTCTTTATAAGCTGTGTCATGCCAATTGAGCTAGATGTTCCCTGAGACCATGGTCCCCACAGCCCTCCGCCCAGCAATTCAGTCCCTCAGGCAATTTGGATGTGTCTAAGGGGCTTCCATGACCTTTCCTTGTACAGGTTGTGCTAGTTTCCCCTGTATTGTGTACTGTCTCACCCTTCACCCAAGATACCACTTATCTATTGCCTATTTAGTACTCCCCCCCCCCCACCCCATCCCTGGTAACCAACAAAGATTGTTACATTTTGTGTGTGAACTTTTTCATGGGTTTTTACAGTAGAGGTCTCATACAACATTTGTCCTTTTGTGATTGACTTATTTCACTCAGCATCATGTCCTCCAGTTTCATCCATGTTATGAGATGCTTCACAGATTCATTGTTGTTCTTTCTCGTTGCATAGTACCCCATTGTGTGTATGTACCGTAGTTTGTTTATCCATTCATCAGTTGATGGGCATCTAGGTTGTTTCCATCGTTTTGCTATTGTGAACAATGCTGCCATGAACATAGGTGTGCATATGTCTATTCGAGTGACAACTCTTATTTCTCTAGGATATATTCCTAGGAGTGGGATTGCTGGATCGAATGGTATGTCTATTTCTAGCTTTCTGAGGAAGCGCCATAACGTTTTCCAAAATGGTTGTATCATTTTGCATTCCCACCAGCAGTGCATAAGAGTTCCCATCTCCCCGCAGCCCCTCCAACATTTGTTATTTCCAGTGTTTTTGATTCGTGCCAGTAATGCCGGGGTGAGATGGTATCTCATCGTGGTTTTCATTTGCATTTCTCTAATGGCTAGTGATCGCCAGCATTTCCTCATGTGTCTGTTGGCCATTTGAATGTCTTCTTTGGTGAAGCGTCTGTTCATTTCCTTTGCCCATTTTTTAATAGGATTATTTGTCTTTTTGTTGTAGAGGTGTTGGATTTTCTTGTAGATTATGGAGATTAGACCTTTGTCTGACTTGTGCTGTCCAAAAATTTTTTCCCAGTCTGTAGGTTCTCTTTTTACTCTTTTGGTGAAGTCTTTTGAAGAGCATAGGTGTTTGATTTTTAGAAGATTCCAGTTATCTAGCTTATCTGTTGGGTTTTGTGTGTTGATGGTTATGGTTTGTATCCTGTTAATGCCATGTATTAAGGCCTGAAGTGTTGGTCCTATTTTTTCTTCTATGAACTTTATAGTTTTAGGCTTTATATTCAGGTCTTTGATCCATTTTGAAGTAGTTTTTGTATACGGTGTGAGGTATGGGTCCTGTTTCATTTTTTTGCAAATGGATATCCAGTTTTGCCAGCACCATTTGTTAAAAAGACTGTCTTTTCCTCATTTGATGGACTTTGGGCGCTTGTGGAAGATCAGGTGACTGTAGGTGGATGGATTTACATCTGGGTTCTCAATTCTGTTCCATTGGTCAATGTATCTGTCGATGTACCAGTACCAGGCTGTTTTGACTACTGTAGCTGTATAGTAGGTTCTCAAGTCAGGTAGTGTAAGCCCTCCAACTTTATTCTTCTTCAGTAGTACTTTACTTATTCGGGGCTTTTTCCCTTTCCATATAAAGTTAATGATTAGTTTTTCCATCTCTTTGAAGAATGTTGTTGGTATTTGGATCGGGATTGCGTTGTATTTGTAAATTGCTTTGGGTAGAATTGTCATTTTCACAAGGTTGAGTCTACTTATCCATGAGCATGATATGTTTTTCCATTTAGGTAGACCCCTTTGGGTTTCTTGCAGTAGTGTTTTGTAGTTTTCTTTGTATAGGTCTTTTACATCCCTGGTCAGATTTATTCCTAAGTATTTTATCTTTTTAGGGGTATTGTTTTCCTGATTTCCTTTTCATCGTTCTCCTTACTGGTGTATTGGAATCCAACTGATTTTTGAATGTTTATCTTGTATCCTGCTACTCTGCTGAATCTTTCTATTAGTTCCAGTAGATTTCTTGTGGAGTCTTTAGGGTTTTCTATGTATAGTATCATATCATCTGCAAACAGGGACAGTTTAACTTCTTCATTATCAATTTGGATGCCCTTTATTTCTTTTTCTTGCCTTATTGCTCTAGCTAGAACTTCCAGCACAATATTAAATAGGAGTGGTGATAAAGGGCATCCTTGTCTTGTTCCTGTTTTCAAGAGGAATGTTTTCAGCCTCTCTCCATTAAGAATGATGTTGGCCGTTGGTTTTGCATAGATGCCCTTTATTATGTTGAGAAATTTCCCTTCTATACCGATTTTATTGAGCGTTTTTATCAGGAATGGGTGTTGGACTTTGTCAAATGCCTTTTCTGCGTCAATTGAGATGATCATGTGATTCTTTTCTTTCCTTTTATTTATGTGGTGGATTACGTTGATTGATTTTCTAATGTTGAACCATCCTTGCATACCTGGTATGAATCCTACTTGGTCGTGGTGTATTATTTTTTTGATATGATGCTGAATTCTACTGGCTAGAATTTTGTTCAGAATTTTTGCATCTATATTCATGAGAGATATTGGTCTGTAATTTTCTTTTTCTGTGACATCTTTTCCTGGTTTTGGTATCAGTGTTATGCTGGCTTCATAGAATGAATTTGGAAGTGTTGCTTCCTCTTCTATGCTCTGAAATAGCCTGAGTAGTACTGGTACAAGCTCTTCTGTAAATGTTTTGTAGAATTCTCCAGTGAAGCCATCTGGGCCAGGGCTTTTTTTGGTTGGGAGTTTTTTTATTACCTTTTCAATCTCTTCTCTTGTTACAGGTCTGTTCAGATTTTCAACATCACTTTGTTGTCTTTTGGGTAGGCTGTGTGTTTCTAGAAATTTATCCATTTCCTCTAGGTTTTCAAATTTGTTGGAGTATAGTTTTTCATATTATTCTGTTATAATCCTTTTTATTTCAGTTGGGTCTGTTGTAATGTCCCCCATTTCATTTCTTATTTGGGTTATTTGTGTCCTCTTCTGTTTTTCTTTTGTCAGTCTGGCCGGTGGTTTGTCGATTTTGTTGATTCTTTCAAAGAATCAACTTTTGGTTTTGTTGATTCTTTCAAAGAATCAACTTTTGGTTTTGTTGATTCTTTCTATTGTTTTTCTGTTCTCTATTTCATTTATTTCTGCTCTGATCTTTACTATTTCCTTTCTTCCGGTGGTTGTGGGCTTTTTTTGCTGTTCTCTTTCTATTTGTTTGAGTTCTGTAGTTCATGTTTTGATTTTGTCCCTTTCTTCTTTTTTGGTATGTGCATCTATTGCTATAAATTGTCCTCTGAGGACTGCCTTTGCTGTGTCCCAAAGGTTTTGGTATGATGTGTTTTCATTCTCATTTGATTCTAGGAATTTTTTGATTCCATATCTGATTTCTTCTATTACCCAGCGATGTGTAAGCAGGGTATTATTCAGTTTCCATGTAGTTGATTTTTTTCCCTTGCTCTTTCTATTGTTAATTTCTACCTTGATGGCATTGTGGTCAGAGAAGATACTTTGAATTATCTCAGAGTTTTGGATCTTGTTGAGGATTGCTCTGTGGCCTAAGATGTGGTCTATTCTGGAGAACGTTCCATGTGCATTGGAAAAGAATGTGTACTTTGCAGTGGTTGGATGGAGTGTTCTATATATGTCTATGAGGTCAAGTTGGCTGACTGTGCCCTTTAGGTCTTCTGTATCTTTGCTGAATTTCTTCTTAGTTGTTCTGTCCTTTACTGAGAGTGGTGTGTTGAAGTCTCCTACTATTACTGTGGAATTGTCAATTTTCTTTTCAGTGTTGTTAGAGTTTGTTTTATGTATTTTGGAGCCCTGTCATTGGGTGCGTAGATGTTTATTATGGTTATGTCTTCATGATGGATCCTCCCCTTAATCATTATATAGTGTCCTTCTTGTCTTTTATGGTAGATTTTGTTTTAAAGTCTATTTTATCTGAGATTAGAATTGCCACTCCTGCTCTTGTTTGGTAGTTGTTAGCTTGATATAGTTTTTTCCAACCTTTGACTTTTAATAAATTCACATCTTTGTTTCTAAGGTGTGTCTCTTGTAGACAGCATATTGATGGATCCTGTTTTCTTATCCATTCTGTCACTCTCTGTCTCTTTATGGGTGCATTGAGTCCATTTACATTCAGTGTAATTATTGGTAGATGTGTTTGTTGCTGTCATTTTGTAGTGCTTTTTTTTGTGGTGTTGAAGTTTTCTTTGTTTTTCTTACTCTCTTGTGCTGAGTTACTTTTGTTTGTGGATTTTTTTTTCATTTCTTTTGTTTTCATAGGTTTTGTTTTTGCCGAGACTTGATGTTTTTAGTCTTTATTTTTATGAGTTGGTTTGTTAACTTTCTTTGTGTTTACCATGAATTTTACCCTTATCTTTCTAAGTTTGAAACAGTCTACCATTACTTGGTATCGCCTTGCCTTCCTCCCTATTAGAAGGTTCTATACCTATGCGGTTTATTCCCTCTTTCATTGTTTTGATGTTGAGGTCATCCATCGATTAACTACTCTGATTCCCTGTTGTATTTCTTTTGGTTTTGGATAGTTCTTGAGAGTTCATTTCCTAGATTGGTATCTGGCTCGTACCATCCTACGTCCTAGGTTCTACCTGTGAGCTGAAGCTGTTTGTCCTCAGATAGAAGAACTCCCTTTAATAATTCTTGTAAGTTTGGTTTGACTCTTACATATTCCCTTAATTTCTGTTTATCTGGAAATGTCCTAATTTCACCATGAAATTTGAACGAGAGTTTTGCAGGATATATTATTCTTGGCTAACAATTTTTTTCTTTCAAGATTTTATATATGTCATCTCATTGCCTTCTTGCCTGCATGGTTTCTGCTGAATAATCTGAGCTTAGTCTTATTGTTTCTCCTCTGTATGTGACTTCTTGTTTTTCACGAGCTGCTCTCAGGATTCTTTGTTTGTCTTTGGTTTTGGCGAGTGTGAATATGATATGCCTTGGTGATTTTCTTTTGGGGTCTCTTCTATATGGGGTTCGTTGAGCTTCCTGGATGGCCAGCTTTTCATCTTTCATTATATTGGGGAAGTTTTCTGTCAGCAGTTCCTCAACAATCCTCTCTGTGTTTTCTGTTTTCTCCCCCTGTTCTGGAATGCCAGTCACTCGTAAATTTTTGCTTTTAATTGTGTCCCACATAACTCTCAGGGTCTCTTCATTTTTCTTTGTTCTTTTTTCTGAGTTTTCCTGAAACAGAGTTGTATCCAAGTGTTTGTCTTCAGTTCCACTGATCCTGTCTTCTACAGTTTCAAATCTGCTTCTCAGCCCTTCTATGACATCATCCATTACTGAAATCTTGTTGTTTATCTTTTGGATTTCTAATTGCTGTCTTTGTATAATTTCTAGTTGTGAATTTATTTTGGCATTTTGTTCCTGCATCATTCCTGAATTCTTCCAGTTTTTTGCCTGTATTTTCCATGAATTTGTCTATGTTTTCCTCATGTTTGTCAGCTTTTTGCCTCAGTTCTTGGAAAATTCCTAGTATTAGAGATTTGAATTCCCTATCAGGTACTTCTAGTGCATTTTCTTCCACAGGAGAGTCATCTGGTGTTTTAATTTGGACGCCTACTGGAACCATCCTGTGCTGTTTTTGTAAACGTTTTGATAATGTCTGCTGTTTTCTGGGCATTCAGTAGTTATTTTTCTCATTTATTGATTGTAGATTTGTTTGTTTCATCCCTTTTTAAAAAAAAAAAAATTGACTATGTCTGAGCAGGCGTAGTGTGTGTTCTTTGTTGTTTGCTCTTCTGTGCGCTCAATACTTTTTGCCTCCTTCTCCAACTGGCAGGGCCAGTCACTCAGATATGGTACAGCAGGGCAGGTCTAGCTGAAGAGGAGTTACTGGGACGGGTTGTTTGTGGCACTTACTACAGCCACCAGGGCGGGTCGGTAATCAGTGCAGGGCAGGTTCCAGTAGGCCGTGCCTGTACTGCTTGGTGTGTGATGTCAAGCACATGGTGCAGGTAGGCAGGATGCAGCGGGTAGATTGTTATGTGTGGAGCTAAGATGGATATGGAGAGAGGAGAGAGGAACAGGAGGCAAAAAACATACAAACAAAAAAGAATGCTAGGGGAGCTTGATGTTGGAATGTAGAGATGAGAGACTATGAAATGGAGAAAAACAGAAAGGGGAAGAGGAAGAAGAGAAAAGAATGAATAAATAAAAATCAGAAAGGTTAAAGAACTGCAAAGTTCCCAGGGATCCCACCGGTGCAGCTATGAGGTCTGGGGAAGTCGCTCTCAGGAGTTGCAGTACAGCCTGGCTAGAAGGCGTAGAGGTATACGATGCCAGATATTCAGGAAACAGAAAGAGAAGGAAGATATGGAGAGATGAGAAACTGAGCAAAGAAGAAAGACAAAAAGGGAAAAAGAGGGAAAAGAAAACAAAACAAATTTTAAAAAAAGAACAAGAAGGGCCCCCCAAAAAAACAGAAAAAAAAAAAACCAACGTAAAAAGAAATGCTCTCAGGGATCCCTCTGCACATCTGTGGAAGCTGAAGTGGAGTTCCTTGCCACACAGCTCCGCCTGGCCAGAAAGGGTTCCCAACTCAAGAAAAGGAAAAGAAAACAAACAAACAATTCAAAATGAACAAACGAACAAAAGCCCCAGGATCCCACCAGTGCAGTAGCGCAGACCGGGAAGCAGCTGTACACTCGAATGGAGCTCTGCAGCCCCTCAGAAAGAAGCAAACATGGCACATGGAGCCAGGCACTCGAGTGAAAGGAGGGGGAGGTGGCGAGAGGCAAGCAAGAAATCAGAAGAAGCAGGGGAGGAAAAAAAAAAAAAAAAAGCAACACCAGCAGCCAACAAATGGCACTCAGAGAGCCAGCTAGTGTGGGCTGGTGTTTCTGGTCAAGAGACTGTGTCCGCGGGAAGCAGAGGAGGCCGAGTGTGGGTGAAGAAGGGTGGAGAGTGGGAAAGCGTATAGCACAAATTGCCAGCACTCTGCAGCCCCTCAGGAAGAAGCAAAGGTGGTGCACAGAGCCAGGCACTCGAGGGAAAGGAGGGGGAGGTGGCGAGAGGCAAGTGAGAAATCAAAAGAAGCAGGAAAAAAAAAGCAACACTAGCAGCCAACAAATGGCACCCAGAGAGCTGCCCGCTTGGGTGTGTGGAATCCAAGCAGCCGGCGCTTCCCGGTCAAGAGACCTTGGCCACGGGAAGCAGAGGAGGCCGAGCAGGGGCTGAAGAGGGGTAGGGGGTGGGAAAGTGCACACCACAAATTACTGGTTGTTTTGTCTCCCCCTGGATGCTCTGTGAGGCTGCTTTCTCGTACCCCCATTTGCTGGTCTCCGATAGGAGTCCAAGATGGTGGATCCGCACTGCGTTAGCAGGTAGGGGCCCTCTGCATGACTCTCTCCTCGCTCTCCGTTCTCTGTCAGTTTTCTCACTCCATTTGGTGCTTGGCTGAGCTCTTTATCTCTTCATTTGATGTTTTAGGGCTTCAGGATTGTTATATTCTCTGTTTGGCTTAGTTTTTCGGATCTTTACTGTGGAGGGACGGCGTGGTGCTTCTGCCTAGAGTGCCATTTTTTCTCCTAGATTGTGTCTTAAGTCAATCTCTCTGAGATATAGAAGAGAGAAGTGAGCAGAGAGACATGGGGAATTCATACCACCAAGAAAGCAGCACCAGGAGCAGAGCCCACCTTTGGACCTGGGGTTCCTGGGTGGAGAAGCTCCTATATCAGGGGACGATTGATGACAAGGATCTTTCTCCAGAGCCGACACAGAGGGAAAACCTTCCCCTGAGCTGATTGCCCTGAATTTGGACTTCCAGCCTACTAGACTGTGAGAGACTAAACTTCTCCTTGTTACAGCCATTCACTTGTGGTATTTCTGTTATAGCAGCACTAGATAACCAAGACAATACCCTTGTCTCCCAATCTGTCATGTTCTCCTCCCTTCCCCAAAGGATAACAGTTAGAATATGTTCCTTGGGTTGTCTTCCAGGGTTCCATGGCACATAAGCGAAAACAAAGATGTATTCTTATTTCTCTCTTGCTGAGAGAGCAATACAGGATGGTTCCTGCCCACAGATGCCTTACTTAGCTGTGACCTGGGCCAGGAAAAAACACCCCACACACCTGACTTCATGGTGACATCAATTGGAACTCACTAACTAGTACAGTAAACCTACAAAAGCTGGAAACTGGGTAAGGCGGAAACCTGTCAGAGAAGGAAAACTTAAATTATTTTCCACTAGTAGAGAGCGATAAAAAGGTGATAAGACTGCACGCATCTTGTCAAAGGTGGGAAAACTTGTAAGACCCATAAAAATAAGGCAGTCCTGTCGAGTTCCAGCTCTCATAAGTTTCACCGTACAAAAGCAACCCCATCCCTCATAGATTAGACGTTTTTTTCTGGGTCCCTTGCATGTATCCTTCCACATAAGCCCTAAGTATATAAACACATATCCTACTCTGCTCCATGTGGACCTCTACCTGGGTGACACTCGATGCTTTGTAGTCTGTTGTGAGAATCTTGGCATCAACCCCTGTATGTGAGTTCCTTAATAAAGTCTAGACTGTGGCTTTTGCTGCCTCTTTTTTCTGAATCTGACTTGTGACCCTCGGGGCCACTCCTGCTGCTGGTCCAGTGGGGTGTGACACCCTTAACCACCAGGCTGGGCTCCTCTGGCCACAAAGAAAGGCATCTACTGCCCAGGACATCTTGGTTAATTCTTTTTTCTGTTATGAGCATCGAAGACCTGGAACGCCTGGTAAGTTTCAAGGTTTGTGAAACATTGTTTATATAATAAGTTATAGAACAAGGACTGGTGTGAAGATCAGAGGTGACTCATAGTTATATCTGTGGCTGGAAAGCTTTCCAAGAAGTCACTCAGCCTGAGAAAACTCAGTGAGAGGCTTCTTTTTTTTTTTTTTTTTCTTTTACTGAAGGGAACTTGTTGCTTTTTATGATGATTAGGACTGGCCAGAAAATGGACATTGAAATACAGCTAGTCGCTGACTTATGTATTTGAGTTATGATGAACCACACTTACAACTGTCTGTTGGTGTGTCTGTGTGTGTGTATACATCTCATCGTTAGTAATATGCACTGTATACAATGTTGCAGTGTGTAATTTGCTGATGCTATCATTCTCAGATGTTTGCCTGAAGACGTTCTGATTTATAAAAATACTACTAATAAAAAGCAATAATAATGAAAACTAAAAAAAAAAAAAAAAAGAGGTGTTTGAATTACATCAGAACCCCATCATAAGTCGAGGACTACTTGTAGAGCATATTAGAAACAAATGGAAAGTGCACGTAGGAAGCTCCAGGACAGGGATAACTGATGTTTCTTGAGCACTTCTGATGTGCCAGATGCTCTTTTTTTAATATCATTTATTTTATTTTTGTTGTTGAGAATATACACAGTAGAACATACACCAGTTCAACAATTTCTATATGTGCAATTCAGTGACATTGATTACATTCTTCAAGTTGTGCAACCATTCTCACCCTCCTTCTCCGAATTGTTCCTCCTTCATTAACATATACTCACTGCCCCTTAAGTTTCCTACCTAATCTTTCAAGCTGCTGTTGTCAGTTTGATGCTATGTAGATAGATCTTAAGAACACAATGCTCAAGGCAGACATCCTTTACCAATTAAGCTGAACTATTGGCCAGGCACTCTTTTTATTATAACCTCTTATTTTGAAATAGTTGAAGAGTCATAAGAAGTTGCAACAAATAGTACAGAGAATTCCCATGTACCCTTCACCCAGCTTCCCCTAATGATAACATCTTGCATAACCATGTACACTGGCAAAACCAGGAAATTGACATTGGTATGATGCTATTAGGAGTCCCTGGGATGTGCAAATGGTTAAACACTCAGCCACTAGCTGAAAGGTTGGCAGTTCAAGCCCACCCAGAGGCGCCTCAGGAGACAGGCCTGGATATCTGCTTCTGAAAGGTCACGGCCTTGAAAACCCTATGAGGCAGTTCCACTCTGCAACACATGAGGTCACCATAGTCAGAACTGACTCAACAGCAATCAACAAAAATGATCTGTTAAATACAGAACTTATTCAGGTTTTACCAGTATTTACATATGGTCGTCTGGGGTTGGGTGGGAGGGTATATAGTCCTAGATCCCTGGGTGAAACAAACAGTTTGCCCTTGACTACTAACCTAAAGGTTGGCAGTTTGAACCTACCCCGTGGCACTGTGAAAGAAAGGCCTGGTGATCTGCTTCCATAAAGATTACGGCCAAGAAAACCTTATGGAGCAGTTCTACTCTGTAACACATGGGGTCACCATGAGTTGGAATGGAGCAGATGGCAAAGGATTTGTTTTTTCTTCTTGGTATATAGCTCTATTCTTTGGGTGGCACAAATGGTTTGCACTCATCTACTAACCAACAGGTTGGTGGCGCAAACCCACCCAGCAGTGCCACAGAAGAAAGGCCTGGAAATCTGCTTCCATAAGATTACAGCCAAGAAAAGCCATGGAGCAGCTCTACTGTGTAAGACATGGGGTCACCATGAGTCTGAATTGACTTGATGGCAACAGGCTTGGTTTTTGGTTTATATAGTCCCACGAATTTTATCATATGTGTAGAATTCAAGTAACCATTACCACAATCAGAATACAGAACTGTTCCATCACTACAAAGAAATGTGTTGTTGTTAGTTGCTGTCGAGTCAGCTCTGACTCATGATGACTCCATGTGTACAAAGTAGGACTGCGCCATAGGGTTTTCAAGACTTTGACCTTCTGGAAGCAGATCGCCCAGCCGGTCTTTCAAGGCACCTCTGGGTGAGTTGGAAGGGCCAACCTTTCAGCTAGCAGTTGAGTGCTTAACCATTTGCACCACCCAGGGACTCCACAAAGAAATTTACCCCTTGATAATGACAGCCTTCCCCCGACCCTAAACCCTGGCAGCGACTAGTTCATTCTCCATCACTATAATTCTGTCACTTTTAGAATATTATATAAATGAATTATACAGTATGTAGTCCTTTGAGGTTAGCATTTTTCTTGTTTCATGCATGTTAATGCCCTTGAGAGCCACCTAAGTTGTTATGTGTCAGTTGTTCCTTTTGATTGCTGCAGATACTTTTTAAAAATGCTTTGTGTATATTAACTCACTTTTCACAAAAGCCTGAGGCTGTAGTTTCTGTTAATATTCCTGTTTACAGATACAAAAACTGAGGGCAGAGAAGTTTAGTAACCTGTCCAGGGGCATGCAGCAGGTAAGTGGCAAAGGTGGGATTTGAACCCTGGGCAGCCTGATTCCAGGGGCATTGTTAGGCTGCATTGCTTCTAATAGGAAAAAAGCAAGGAAGGACTGAAGGGAAGGGGAGAGGGAGGGAGAGAGGGAGGAAGAAAAGGAGGAGGAGGAAAGAAAAGGGGAGGGGAGAGGAGGGGAGGAAAGGAAAGAGAAGGGAAAGAAAAGAAAACCATAGTTAGTACTAATGCAACTTGACATCTTTTTTCCTTCCCTATACGTTAAAGGCTCCCTGATGCCTGAGCTGGTTAAAAGGTTTGGGAACATCATTTAGTTAATTGTGGAACTTACGGGACAATGATTAAGTGTGAAAGCTAGTGCTGACTCTTAATTGTCATCAGTGAAATGATACATCCCTGAAGCTTCCCTGGCTTCTTTCTTAAGGTGTGTTGTTTTAAAAAGCTATAAAAACTCAGCACAAGCTCCTAATTGAGAAGTTGAACAAGTTCACTCTTCTTTGTCTACTACCCTAGACAGGTGTCTTGGTAACGTGATTTCTCAATAGTTTTTCTTGAGACCCAAGTCCAAATACAAAGCATTGTTGATTATTATGTTGCATTATCCTTGCAACAACCCATAAGGTTGTACAATTATTCTTGTCATTTTATAGATGACTATAAAGAAAGATTGGCGGTTTGAACTCACCCAGTGGCTGAAAGACCTGATGATGTATCTACTCCTGTAAAGATTAAAAACCAAAAAAAAACCAAACCAATTGCCGTTGAGTTGATTCCAACCTCATAGCAACCCTACAGAACAGAATAGAATTGCCCCGTAGAATTTCCAAGGAGCGGCTGGTGGATTTGAACTGCTGACCTTTTGGTTAGCAGCCAAGCTCTTAACCACTGCACCACCAGGGCTGAAAACATTACAGCCTAGAAAACCCTACGGGGCAGTTCTACTCTGTCATACGGGTTGCTGTGAGTCGAAGTCAACTTAACAGCACCTAACATCAACAACAACAATACATAGTAAATGTTGGACTAGAACCTGGCACTTTGGTTTTGAAGGCTGTGTGCCCAGCTGCTTTGCTCTGCTGCTGCTTTCCAGTATACACACGAAAATGTCAACATTGGTTTTCTCTGGCTGATGAGAATATGGAATGGTTTTATTTCCTTCATTACATCTTAGTGTTCCTTAGGATAACTGAACAGTTGATGAGGGAATATTCTTTATAGAAGAGTCCCAGATGATAAATGCTGAAGGAGTGATAGAGTTATAAAATCACCATTTTAAACCCCTAATGAAATAATGATTGTGGGTAATGATCAGCATTGACTGCTCAAACCAGTAGGCGGGAAGCAGATGGGGACCTTCATAATGGATGAGTCAGGGTTTTCTTGGCTATAATCTTTACGGGAGCAGATCACCAGGTCTTTTTTTCACAGCACTGCTGGGTGGGTTCGAACCACCAACCGTATGGTTTATAGCCAAGAGTAAACTGTTTGGACCACCGAGGGACCTGTGTAACCCAAACCCCGATCAAAATATAGAATACTTACCATCACCCAAGAAAGTTTCCCTCATACCAGTTCCCAAGCAATCTCCACCCCTAACCCCAGGAGGCAACCATCGCTCTAATTCTTTCCACTGTGATTAGTTTTCCTTGTTCTAGAACTTCATGTAAACAGAAACACAAGTACGTACTCCTTGTGTAAGGCTTCTTTCACTTTGAGTTTCACTCGTATTGTTTCATGTAACAGCAACTCGTTCTTTTTGATTGCTGAGACATAGCCCCTTGTTTCAATATATCACAGCTTATTTATCCATTCTCCTGTTGATGGTCAGCTGGATTGCTTTCAGTTTGAAGCTATTATGGTCGAGTTGATTCCGATTCATAGCAACCCTATAGGACAGAGTAGAACTGCCCCATAGGGTTTCCAAGGAGTGGCTGGTGGATTTGAACTGCTGACCTTATGGTTAGCAGCCGAGCTCTTAACCACTGCGCCAAGGGTTCCATTACAAACAAAGCTGGTATAAACATTCATGTACAAATCTTTGTGTAAGCATTTGCTTTCATTTCTGCTGGGAAAATACCTAGGGGTGGGATTGGTGGGTCATATCTGTTCACATACTGCATATACCATGGACTACCAGAAGAATGTCCAAAGCAAGTGAATCGGACAGTGTTCTGTTGTGATTTGTAAGGTTATCATTGACTAATTTTCAGAAGTAGATTGCCAGGCCTTTCTTCCTGTCCTGTCTTAGTGTGGAAGCTCTACTGAAACCTGCCCACCATTGGTGGCCCTGCTGGTATTTGAAATACTGGTGGCATAGCTTCCAGCATCACAGCAACATGCAGACCACCACAGTACAACAGGCTGACAGATGAGTGGTGGTGTTTTAAAGTAGACTTGTGTTTAATTTCTTCATCTAGAGGAAAGGGCTCCGGAGACATTCTAATCCACTGGTTTAATTTACATAGAGGATATAGACCTTCTCATGAATTCAGTAGCCCACCCCCTAAATTACGTCCAGGCCTCATCTCTGATGCAATGAGGCATTCTAAATGTGGTACATTTTTCAGCACCCTCTGGGGCAGGCAATCTGCATGCGGTAGCATCGTCATCTTCGCGTTACAGATGAGGAGTATGACCTATCCAAGGCTCAGAGAAGTCAAGCCACTTGCCCAAAGTTAGGCCGCAGAGTACTGGTCCCCAGGGGGGCTGTGGAACTCCAAGTTAACTCCCATGGCTTTCCAGGTCAGTTCTTCAATAGGCCTCAAGGTGGCACTATAGAGTAAACAAAAACCCCCAAAAGCCCCTTTGCAGTCTAGTTGATTCTGACTCCTAGCCACCCTACAGGACAGAGTAGAACTGCCTCGCGGGGTTTCCAAGGAGGCTGACGGATTTGAACTGCCGACTTTTTTGGTTAGCAGCCTAGTCTTAACCACTGCGCTACAGTGAATAATGGATTTAATAACGCGTTTAAAATTACTTCTCCCTGGAGTCCCTGAGGATCCCTGGTGGCACAGTGGTTAAGCAGCTCAACCGCTAAATGAAACGTTGGCAGTTCGAACCCATCAGCAGCACCACAAGAGTGGTAGTCTGCTTTCTTTCTTTCTTTTTTTTTTTTTTTTGCACTTTGAGCAGTACTGAAAATATATCAGCAGCTCTGCTTATTAATTTATTTAAAGAACTTTTTTTTTTTAATTTAGGTGCAAGTTTACAGAGCAAATTAGTTTCCCATTCGATAGTTTGTGTATAAAGTGTTCCATGACTTTGGTTTCATTCCAGTGTGTCAGCGAGACCCCCATTTCCGTCTGTGATCATTAAGGTTGTGTGTCCACTTGGCTGGGCTATGATTCTCACTGGTCTGGCAATTATGATGTAGTTTGGCAGTTGGGTAATGATGTGATCCCCTCCCTGATGAGATCTGCTGTGAGTAGCCAAACAGTTGAAAGGGTTTTCTTGGGGGGTGTGGCCTGCATGGAATATAAGTGGACTTTCTGGCAAGGCTTTCAGCCCTTCCCTCTCTCTGGATCCTGCAGCTGGCTCCTGTTCATCTGACCTCCGGTTCTTGGGACTTGAGCTAGCAGCTTACCTACCCTCTTGCCTGCCAATCTTGGGATTCGTTGATCTTTGCAGCCTGTAAGGAAGAGTCCTGCTGTCTGACCTGCCCGTCTTGGGTTTCCCAGGCCCCGTGGCTACATTAATCAGGAGAGGCCTCTATCCTGACTCATGGACTGAGGGCTTTCCAGCCTCTACATCCAAGTGAGCCATTTCATTGATATAAATCTCTCCCTACATATATGTTTATACGCTTTACTGGTTTCGCATCTCTAGAGAATCCAGTCTAAGACACTGTCCTAGGTTCCCTGTTTCCTTTCATCCTGGTTTTCTACCCCTTTCTGCCTTCTCATCTTTGCTGTTGGGCAAATGTTGCCCTTTTGATCTCATATAATTGGTTGTTCTAAGGAGGACATTCCTCTTGAGTGTTGTTGTTTGTTTTATGGGCCTTTCACGGTTTGGCTGAAAAGTGCTCTCCAGGAATGGCTTCAGTTCCAGTTCAGAAGGGTGTCTTAGGGCCATAGTCTCAGGAGTCCTTCCAGTTTCTGTTAGACCAGTAAGTCTGGTCTTTTTTTGAGAATGTGATGTTTTATTCTGCAGTTTTTCTCCTGCTCTGTCCAGGGCCCTCTGTTGTGATCCCAGTCAGAGCAGTCATTAGTGGTAGCTGGGCACTATCTAGTTCTTCTGGTCTCAGGGTCGTGTAGGCTGTGGTTCATGTGGTCCATTAGTCCTTTGGACTAATTTCTCTCTTGGATCTTTGGTTTTCTTAATTCTCCTTTGCTCCGGACATAAGATACCAATAAATGTATCTTAGATGGCCAATTGCAAGCTTTTCAGATCCCAGACAGTCTGCTTTCTTAAAGAGTAGGAATCGACTGGACAGCAATGTGTTTGGTTTTTTTGGTTTGTGGAGTCCCTGGCTTGTGCGTTTGGCTGCTAACCAAAAGATCAATGGTTCGAACTCACTAGTGGCTCTGCAGGAGAAAGACGTGACAGTCTGCTTCTTAAAGACTGCAGCCTTGGAAAGCCTGTGGGGCAGTTCTACTCTGTCCTGCAGGGTCGCTATGAGTCAGAACCAATTTGACGGCAATGGATATTATGTGCCAGGCTCTGTGCTCTTGCCTTTGTCTTTATGTGCATTCTCTCCTTTAATGTTCACGATGATTCTACGAGGTGGCCCCATTTTATAGAATAGGAAACAAACGCAGAGAGGTTTTGGCACTTGCCCAAGGAGACACAGCCAGGAAGTGGTGACGCTGGGATTTGAACTGAGTCAGTATGCAGCACTCATCGTCCATTTACAGACACTATCCATGAGGCACTCAGCCAGGGCATGGGGGATCTGGAAGCTCAGCTGTGAGACAAGGGGTAGAGAGAAGGGTGGTGCTTAGGCATCTGGAAATGGACATGGAGAGAGGTCAAGGGTCAGCAAAGTTAACCTGAGATCCTGGGCTGCCTCCCTTGAAGTTCTTACCCTAGGAATGCGCACTTGCCTGCCCTTCCTTCCTTCCTTCCTTCCTTCTTTCTTTCCTGCCTTCCTGCCTTTCTTCCTATCTCTCTTTCTCTCAGCCCATCTATCTGTCTGTCTGTCTACCTACCTACCTCTACCTACCTACCCACCTACTTATCATCTATATATCTTTCTGTCTGTCTGTCTATCTATCTGTCTCTTAGTCCCTTTTGTTGTCTCTCAATCTAAGTCCCTTTATGGTATGCTTCAGTCTCCCTCTTTAAAGTTCTTCAAAGAGAGTTCTCTGAGTCTCTCTCTCCTAAATCTGAGTCAGTCTGTCTGCTTTAAATTTCTTCTAGCCCCCATCGCATGCGCCATCACCTCACCTCTCTCTAGCTGTGCCCTGTGTCAGCTTTTGTTGGCTCAAGCATTGTGGTTGTGGGCAGAGGCTCAAAACCCCAACTCTCTTGATTCAACCCCCAGCCTTGCCACTTACCACTGCAGAAACTGAACCAAATCCACCCATCTTCCCCGCTCCTCGTCCTCCTGACTTGCTGGCTAAGGGACTCCCTCCTAAGGTTGCTGTCAGGACCTAACAAGACAAGGCATGGAGCAAATGCGGTGAGGTGTCTGGTGCTCAATAAGTGGCTGCTGCTGTCATCATTACTGTTACTATTATTAATAATAAAATGTAATCCACATCGACCTCTCTGTAGCCACCCATTAGATGCTTATCTGGTGTGTGGAATGCATGGGGAGGACCCTCCCACCAGTAAAATTAGAGACACTCCCTGACCTTGGTTTCCAGACAGGATCAACATTCTGCAAGAGCCAGGTTGGAGGAGGCACCAGCTTTGCAAGCCACACCTTCTGACACTTTTCGCCCTTAGTTGCAGCCACTCCAAGATCTTGGGCCAATCCTGTCCACTTCAGAGTGTACATACCCGTTGCCGTCAAGTCGATTCCGACTCACAGCGACCCTATAGGACAGAGTAGAACTGCCCCCATAGAGTTTCCAAGGAGCCCCTGGTGGATTCGAACTGCCAAACTTTTGGTTAGCAGACTTAGCTCTTAACCACTATGCCACCAGAGTTTCCCAGAGGGTACATAGTCAGTAGAAAGGAGTCCACACCACACAACCACAGTTGGATTAGATTACGTGTCTGGTTTAACAAGTCAAGGATGTAAAAATATCAGAAACAGCTGGCCAGAGTGAGCAGGAACACTCCAAGTACACACACAGCTTCCCTAGCCTCCTCTGTGGCCCCCAGCATCCCCATGGTGGGGAGGGTGGAGTTTGCTTAGCTGCAGGACACCTTCCAGACAAGATATGATTCTGACAGAGTCCCTGGGTGGTACAAATGGTTAACGAGCTCGGCTGCTCACCTAAAGGTTGGAGCTTGAGCTTACGTTCACCCAGAGGTGCTTCGGAAGAGAGGCCTCATGATGTTTTTCTGAAAAATCAGCCATTGTAAACCCTATGGAGCACAGTTCTATTCTTGACATACATGGGGTCACCATGAGTCAGAATCAACTCCACAGCAACAGGTTTGTTTTTATGGCTTTTCAGTGCATGTATCTTTTTGTTGTTGTGAAAATATATACAAGAAAACACGCCAATTCAACAATTTCTACATGTATAATTCAGTGACATTGATTACATTCTTCAAGGTGTACAACCGTTTTCCACTATCCTTTTCCAAATTATTCCACCACCATTAACATAAACTCACTTCCCCCTAAGCAAAACCTCCCCTTTCCCTCCTCCCTCCGAACCCTAGTTACTACTAAGAATCTTTGGCTTCTATGAATTTGCTTATTTCATATAAGTGAGATCATACAGCATTTGTCCATTTGCAACTAACTTATTTTGCTCAGCATGATGTTTTCAAGGTTCATCCATGTTGTGGCATGCTGTGCATGTATTTTAATTTATGTAATTGGTATTGGGTTATGCATCTCATTCTATTTCAAAACACTTTCAAACAGCCTTTTTTTAATTTAATTTTATTTTTTGCAAAAATACACAGCAAAGGATATACCGTTTCAACAAATTCTGCATGTACAGTTCAGTGACGTTGTTTACATTCTTCAAGTTGTGCAACCATTCTCACTATCCTTTTCCAAATTATCCCACCATTAGTGTAAAGTCACTGCCCCCTAAGCTTCTCATCTAACCTTTCGAGATGCTGTAGTCTATTTCATCCCACATAGATAAATCTTTGAGACAGCACAAATGCCCAAGGCAGACATACTTTACTAATTAGGCTAAACTGTTGTTTGGTTCAAAGCAGACTTCTGGAGAAAGTTTTGGCTTGAGATTTAAGCCTTAAAGATTATCTCAGGGCAATATTTTTTGGGTATTTATCCAGCCTCAATGGCTGCAGAGATTCTGGATTCTATTGAGAAGTTGAAATTTGGTTTCATTTTCCTCCTCCCCCCGCTATTTTTTAAAGAAATTTTTTGAAGTTTATTTAATACACAGTTTGCAAATTGGCATAACATTTTGGCTGTTGTTATTGTTGTTGCTAGGTGCCACTGAGTCGATTTTCCACTTATAGCGGCCCCATGTGACAGAGTAGACCCATCCACCATTTTCTGCCTTTTGATCAGGATTCTTCTACAGAATCTTAGATCAAAACATCCAGTAATGGCAGCTAAACACCATCCAGTTCTTCTGGTCTCGTGGCACTGACTCTCCTTCCTCTGCTACTCCAGGTGATGGAGTCCTATTGCTTTATGACCTTTCCATGTTGCTATGTGTTCATACATCTGTCCCAATGCGTCATAGTCCTGCATAGTAACTCCATGGTGGGCACCAACCACATTTACCCAGCCCTTCCTCTAGTGATGGATATGCCATAGCTTCCAACTCCTGGCCACCACATAGAACACTGCAAAGCACATCCTTGTACGTGTCCTCTTATGGGTGTGTAAGAATTTCTTTGGGATGTCTAGACAGGAGAGAAATTGCTGAGTCATAGGGTATGTGTGTACTTAATTTGATGAAATAGTGTCAGATCTGTCTTTGGAATTGGAGGCACCACACTCAACCCAGAACTGCTTGAGCATTCTAACGTCCCCATATCCCTGCCAACACCTGACACTATGCAGCCTTCTAATTTTGCCCAGTTTAATTGGTGTAAAGTGATATCTCTTTGTTGCTTTAATTTACAAGTATCTCATAGCTAGTGAGTTTGAGCGTCTCATAGGCATGCTAGTTTTTGAAGTCTTGCTTCTGCAAATTGTCTGTTCTTGTCCTTTGCCCATTTTCCCTTAAGGCGCCCATCTTTTTCTTGTTAATTCACAGGTACTCTTCACATACTGTAAATATCAATCCTTTGTCAGTTTTTGCTATTACAAGTAATTTCTTCCATTCTGAAAAAATGTCTATCAACTCTGTCCGTTTTTACATTGTTTATAGAGTAGTATTAGGTGTACAGAGAATTCATATATACCCCCTCTCCACCTGCACACAGTTTCTCTTATTATTAACATCTGAAATTAGTGTGGTACATTTGTTACAATTGATGAACCAATATTGATACATTATTATTAACTAAAGCCCATAATTTACCTTAGGGCTTACTCTTTGTGTTGTACAGTGCTATGGGTCTTAACAAGTACATAATGTCATGTGTCCATCTTTACAGTATCATACAGAAGAGTTTCACTGCCTTAAAAATGCCCTGTCCTTCTCCATCTCCCCAAACCCTTGAAAACCACTGCAACTCTGTTCGTTGAAACCTTCTTTAAGTAGATATTCTTAATTTTGATATAATAAAGCTGACCAACGTTTTGTCTCATGGGCTGTGCTTTTGAAGTCTTAATAAGTCATTCCCTGTCACAGAGATTCAAAGATATTCTCCTTCATTGTCTTCTATTAGCTTTATAAGTTTATCGTTCACATATTGCTCCATCTTTGTGTGTGGTGTTAGAGGGCAATATAGGCTTATTTTTCTCCACATGTTGAGCCAATTTTCTCAACACTATTTATTAAACATACCTCATTTCCCCATTAATTTGGGTTGGTATTTTATCATATATTAACTCTCCACATATTGTGTGATAGTAAATTAATTTCCATATGGCTCTCTTTCTGAAAGCTCCCTTGTCTCCTTGGTCCACTTATCTGTTCTTGCACTAATACCACACTTAAAAAAGAAATTAATTTTGTTTTGCAGGATGTCTTCATAGCTTGTAGGGCAAGAAGCTTATTTCTTGCACCATCACGGCCCTTTTCTACTTACTGCTTACATCACCATGCAAGAAATACACAGCTCATCTCCACCCTCAGCAGGAACTATTCATAGACATCTGTCCCTTCTTTGTTCTGGAATCAACCATGTTGGTAAAGAATATCCATCCTCATCCAAGAAAGTGAAGTTGAGCCTGCCCAGAGAAGTCTGCATGATGTCTTAGCTCAGCTTTCAGTTCCTAAAAACTTTCTTCCCCTCTGCACTATACCCCACCATCCTTTCTGCATCAGCATACAGAAGACCACTGATATGGACTGAATTGTGTCCCCCCAAAATATGTGCTGTAAATCCTAACCCCTATACCTGTGATGTAATCCCATTTGGGAACAGGTTTTTTTTTTGTTATGTTAATGAGGCCATATCCATGTAGGGTGTATCTTAAACCAATCACTTTTGAGAAATAAAAAGAGCAGATTAAGCACAGAGGCAGGAAGCACAGATGAGGGAAGATAGATGCCACATCACGTAAGATTGCCAAGGAACCAAGGAAGAGAAGCTGAAGGAGACAAGAATTCCCCCTCCCCAGAGCAGACAGAGAGAGAGCCTTCCCCTAGAGCTGTTAAAACCCATTGCCATTGAGTCCATTCTGACTCAAAGCAAAGAGTAGAACTGCCCCATAGGGTCCCCAAGGCTGTCATTTTTATGGAAGCAGACTGCCGTGTTAGCAGCTGAGCACTTAACCACTGCACCATCAGGGCTCTCCCCTAGAGAGGGTGTCCTGAATTCAGACTTCTAAACTGTGAGAAAGGAGCCCTGGTGGCACAATGGTTAAGCACTCAGCCGCTAACTGAAAGGTTGGTGGTTTGAACTTACCCAGTGGCTCCGCAGAAGAAAAGACCTGTTGATCTGCTTCAATAAAGATTTCAGCTTGGGAAGCCCTATGGGATAGTTTTACTCTGTCCTATGAGATCTCTGAGTCAGAATCAACTCAAAGGCACCTAACAACAACATAACAAACTGTGGGAAAATGAATTTTTGTTCTTTAAAGCCACCCACTTGTGGTCTTTCTGTTATAGCAGCGCTAAGAAATTAAGACAACCACCTACAGTAGCCCAGACACAGGGTTTGATTCTCCCTGCACCACACTCAGATGCTGGAAATTTAAGCCTGGAGTCAAAGGAAGACAGCGCCTATGGCAATTAGTTTAAATTGCGGAATGATCTCTCACAGCTGGCGATGGAAACTGCAAAGGCTAACAGAAAATGCTTATTGGTGTCCCCACCCCCCGCCGCCCCTTAAGTGGTGCCCAGGGCACATGCCATACCTGCCATGCCTCAGATACACCTCTGCCTGGAGCAGGTGCTTGCACAAGGAACTCATCAAGAACATTGGTATCCACGGCATACCATAATCACACTTGCTAAAACCAAAGACAAACAAAGAATCCTGAGAGCAGCTCAAGAAAAACAAAAAGTCACATACAGAGGAGAAACAATAAGACTAAGCTCGGATTATTCAGCAGAAACCATGCAGGCAAGAAGGCAATGGGATGACATATATAAAACCTCGAAAGAAAAAAATTGCCAGCCAAGAATAACATATCCTGCAAAACTCTTGTTCAAATATGATAACAAAATTAGGTGATTTCCAGATAAACAGAAATTAAGGGACTATGTAAAAACCAAATCAAACTTACAAGACTTATTAAAGGAAGTCCTTCGATCTGAGAACAAGCAATATCAGACCACAGGCTGAATATAGGATACAGGATTGTACTATCCAGATACCAACCTAGAAAATGAACTCTTAAGGACTATGCAAAACCAAAAGAATTACAAAAGGGAACTAGAGAAGTTAATCTGTAAATGACAACCGCATCAGAACAATAAACGAGGGAATAATCGGTGTAGATATAGAACCTTCTAATGGAGAGGAAGTCAAGCGATACCAAGTAATAATAGACTGGTTCAAATCTAGGAAGATAAGGGTAAATTTCACAGTAACCACAAAGAAAGTTAACAAACCTACTCATCAAAATAAAGAAGAAAAACATAAGGTCTCAGTAAAAACAAAACCTACAAAAACAAAAGAAATGAAAAACAATCCACAAACAAAAGGAACTCAGCATAGGAGAGTAACAGGAACAAAACTGGAGGACATTATGCTGAGTGAAAGAAGTCAATCACAAAAGGACAAATATTGTATGAGACCTCTACTGTATAACTCATATAAAAGTTTACCAACGAAGTGAAACAATCCTTGTTGGTTATGAGGGATGGGAGGAGTGGGGGGTGGGGAACTAAATAGATAAGTGGTAACTTTGGTGAAGGGTAAGACAGTACACGTTACTGGGGAAGCCAGCACAGCTTGTACAAGAAAAGGTCATGGAAGCTCCGTAAATACTTCCAAACTCCCTGAGGGACTGAATTGCTGGGCGGAGGGCTGTGGGGACCATGGTCTTGGGGAGCATCTAGCTCAATTGGCATAACACAGTTTATAAAGACAATGTTCTGCATTCTACCTTGGTGAGTAGCATCTGGGGTCTTAAAAGCCTGTGGGCAGCCATCTAAGATATTCCACTGGTCTCACCCCTTTGGGAGCAAGGGAGAATGAAGAGAACAAGAAACAAGGAAACGATTAGTTCAAAGGCTACCACAGCCTCCACCAGACTGAGTCCAGCACAGCTAGATGGTGCCCGGCTGCCACCACTGACTGCTCTGACCAGGATCACAACAGAGGGTCCTGGACAGAGCTGGAAAAGGATGTAGAACAGAATTCTAACTCACAAAAAAAGACCAGATTTACTGGGCTGACAGACTGGAGAAACCTCGAGAGTATGGCCCCCCGGACACCCTTTTAGCTCAGTGGTGAATCCCCTCCCAAAGTTCATGCTCAGCCAGGGATTGGACAGCCTAAGAAAACAAAACAGGACTAATGAGGTGCAGCAGTCCAGGGACAAGGACTAGAAGGCAGGAGGGGACAGGAAAGCTGGTGATAGGGAATTCAAGGTTGAGAAGGGACAGTGTTGACATGTCATGGGGTTGTTAACCATTGTCAAACGGCAATATGTGTACCAACTGTTTAATGAGAAACTATTTGTTCTGCAAGCCTTCATCTAAGATAAAAAAAAAAAAAAGAATTATCTATGTGAGATCAAATTGACAACAGCAACTTAAAAGGTTTGCTGGGAAGCCCAGGGGACAGTGAGTTGAAGATAATGGTGATGGAATAATTTGGAAAAGGATAGTGAGAATAGCAGCACAACTGGAACAGTGTAATTGATGTCACTGAATTGTTCATGTAGAAACTTTCAAAATGGTGTAAATTTGGCTATGTTTATTTTCACCAAAAAAAAGGTCCTCAAGGTCGAGAAGGGAGAGTGTTGACTTGTCGTGGGGTTATTAACCAATGTCATAAAACAATATGTGTACTGAGTGTTTAATGAGAAACTATTTGTTCTGTAAACCTTCATCTAAAGTACATCAAAAAAATTCAAAAAAAAAAAAAACACGGGTTTCTTCTTGCTTCTGGCAGTCCCATCTTTATCCTGTGGCTTTAATCCTTGTGGTGAAAGGTGGCTGGTCCACCTCCAACCATTCACATTCCAGGTAAGAAGAGAGGAGGGTCAAACCTTACTCTCTCCTTAGCCAGTGGGTTTCAGCTTACATCATTTTTCTTAGAACTGGATCACACGGCCACCCAGCTGGAGGATGAACACCTTTCTCCAGGTCACTTGCCAACCTGAGCAACAGTTGGACACAGGTGGGAATGAAGTGAGGAGAATGTATACTGGGTGGACAACCAAGATGGTGTGCCTCACCATGCATATGTGTCTAATAACTACATCTCAGCTGCACCCAGCTCGCCCTGTGGCAATTTAGACAAGTTCACAAAACATCATCCTCTGCCTCTTGGTCCACACACCTCTTTCTGATCTCCTCCTCACCCCCGAGCCTAAACCTGACCAGGGATGCATCCAGGCTCTTCCATCAGGAGGAAAAAGCATGGGGATGGTACTTGCATCTTGGGCAGGTAGAGAATCAAGCACACTGCTTCCCCTAAACTCTTCACCATAGTCTTTGTGGATGTTGAGTCACCATATACTTTAGTTTTCTAAGTGCTGTTGTAACAGAAATACCACAAGTGGTATCACTTTCACTGACGGCCATGCCCGCAACTTTCTTTGGGGAACTTACAGGCGTATCTACGGAAAATAGTGCCTATGGCAAGCACTGAATTTGCGCCCATCCAAACATCTGGCACCCACCTTTTAGATAACCTTACCATAATATCAGCTCACAAATACAAGTCGAGCTCGTTAATCTTTTAACACATTATGGCACTACATGAAAATTATAACTGCCTCTTCCTTGCTTTTACTGATGAGAATTGGTCTATAATGTGCTCAAAGTCATTTTTTTCAGTTTCTTCTCTTTCTACACTCAGCAGAGCAAGTTCATACAGTCTTCCTTGATCCATGGAGGCTCTCAGATATGAAAGTATAAGTTTTCACTTGCTGAATGATGTCTCAGAGCTGGTGATGGAAACTGCCATGGTTAACAGAAACTGCTCAGTGGGCCCCCCCGCCTCAACTGGCTCCCAGGGCACATGCCATACCTGTCATACCTTAGATACACTTCTGTCAGGGAACTGCCCTGCCCCTAGATACTGATGAAGGGATGACTGGGGAATCCTTGTTGTAGGATGTGGCCCTACTTTCCTTGGCCAGAGCTGACTGGGTCCAGATTCAACACCTGACCCAAGTGTAGTGAGCCACATTCTCTTTCTCTCTCTCTCACACATACACACAAACACACTCATCTTGAACTAAGAAAAAGCCAATAATATCATGGGGAAGCAGAAGCTATGATAGGTCACATGGAGCTGATATGATGAGGAAGCAGAGGACATCCATTGGAGAAAATGAGATGAGAGAGACCACGGAGAAAGATCATTAGGGATGATAGAGAGTTCCCACAGGCAGCAGCTTCTGTCCTGAGATTTTCCAATTTCAATTCATGGATATTCTTTTGCCTCCCTTTTCTACTCTGGGGCTACTAGAAGCGAGGAGAGGCAAGAAAGGATCTTCCTCTAGAGTCTTCAGAAAGAACCTGGCCCCGCTGGCACCCCGAATTCAGCCTCCAGAACTAAAAGACAATAAACGTGTGTTGTTTCACTTAGGGGACACAGAGCTTCTGTTAGGGGTGATGGAAAAATTCAGGAATGGTTAATGGAGATGATTGAACCACGTGACGAACATATTTAATGCCACTGAATTGTACGTGTGTTGCTTTCGTTGTTAGGTGTCATCAAGTTGGTTCTGACTCATAGCGACCCTATGTACAGAAGAACGAAACACTGCCTGGTCCTGCGCTGTCCTCACAATCATCGCTATGCTTGAGTCCATTGTCGAAGCCACCTTGTCAATCTATCTCATTGAGCCTCTTCCTCTTTTTCGCTGACCCTCTACTTTACCAAGCATGATGTCTTTCTCCAGGGACTATTCTCTCCTGATAACATGTCCAAAGTATGTGAGACAGAGTCTCACCATCCTTGCTTCTAAGGAGCATTCTGGCTGTACGTCTTCCAAGACAGACTTATTTGTTCTTTTAGCAGTCCATGGTATATTCAGTATTCTTTGCCAACACCATAATTCAAAGGCATCAATTCTTCTGTCTTCCTTATTCATTGTCCAGCTTTTGCATGCGTATGAGACGATTGGAAACGTGTACATGTGAAGCTGGTCGAAATGGCAAATGTTTTGTTACTCATGTATTTACCACACACACGCATACACAAAGATTTCTGTTGTTTAACGCCACCCACTTTGTGGCACATTCTCACAGCAGCCCTAGGAAACGAACACAACTGACAGATGCTAAGAAGACGAAAAGCAGCTTGAATGGGTCTCTGTTTCTTGCAATGGAAATAACCTAAAACAGCCAACACAATAACCCAGAGGGGAGAAGTGACTTGTTTGTGGTCACCCAGTGCTATAGATTGAACGTGTCCCCCCAAAATATGTGTTGGAATTCTAATCCCTGTACTTGTGGATGTAATCCCATTCGGGAATAGGGTTTTCTCTATTATGCCAATGAGACCATATCAGTACAGGGTGTGTCTTAAGCCAATCACTTTTGACACATAAAAAGATAGGATTAGGCACAGAAGCTAGCAAGCATAGATGGGGGAAGACAGATGCCATGTCACATGAAGATCACCAAGGAACTGAAGAACAGAAGCTGAAAAGAAACAAGGACTTTCCCCCAGAGCAGACACAGAAAGAAAGCCTTCCCCGAGAGCCAGCTCCCTAAATTTGGACTTCTAGCGCCCTAAACTGTGAGAAAATAAATTTCTGTTTGTTAAAGCCACTCACTTGTGGTTTTTCTGCTATAGCAGCACTAGATAACTAAGACATCCGGCAATTCAATGAGTGACACGGGGAAAGAGGCCACACGCAGAGTCCACTTCTCCTCACTTTATTTCTGGAACCAGATTAGGGTCACAACTGCAGAGAAGGGATAGACCCTGAGCCTGAGGGAGGAAGCACTGTGGAGACTAGTCATTCTGAGAACTGTCCTCAGGATCCAGCTAGACAGACAAGGTCAGTGCATGGTCAGAGAAGGGGTCTTCTGACTCCAAGAGACATTCAGGGGGAGTGAGGTGCTGGAAAGATCAACATCCTTCAAAAGTAATGGCGGTCTGGGAAGAGTGTTGGGGTTCCTGTAGGAGTGGGGACTTGCGGTGGTGGAGAGGAGAGCTGAATGCTGGGTCCTGGGATGACTCATGAGTTCTTTTGGATGGTGTCATGGATCCACTTGGTGAACTGGCAGAGGTTGGTGTAGACGCCGGGTTTGTTGGGATTATTACAGGGGAAATCTCCCCAGGACACGAGGCCCTGCAGCATGCCATTGCAGACCACGGGACCCCCGGAGTCACCCTGTGGCAGAGGGAGAGGGGAGCAAAGAGAGAGACAGAGATGTGGAGAGGTGGAAGGAAGGAGACAGGAGACTCCAGAGAAGTGGAAATGGACAAGGAGAGCAAGAGACACAGACAACAAAGGGGAAATTACAGAAGAGACGCAGAAAAAGAGATAGAGACAGAGGTAAAAAGAGAAAAAGACAGAGAAGAAGAACGATATGAATATGTTACCACAAATTCAACCTTTAGAAACCTCATTTGCCCTTCCCTACCCAACCCCTAAGGTCTCTAGGTGGCACAAACAGTTTTCACTGGACTGCTAACCTAAAAGGTTGGCAGTCTGAACCCACCTAGCAGAAGAAAAGGCCTGGAGATCTGCTTCCATTAAGATTAGAGACAAGAAAATCCTATGGAGCAGTCCCACTCTGTAACACTTGGGGTTGCCGTGAGTCGGAATGGACTTGATGACAACCAGTTTTTCTCCAAACATCTCCATTTCTGACCCTGCCTCTCAGCATCTCCTTTCTTTGTCTCTTTTCCCTGTCTCTGTCTGTCTCCCTCATCGTGTGTGTCTCTGTCTCTCTCCATAACCCTTTGTTCTCCTCTCCAGCCTTTGGATGCCTTATTTCTCCTACTGCACACTCTCCTCCTTCCTCCCTTCCTCACAACTCACCCAACCTCAACTCAAATCCAACCTGTACTTAAATCTCACTTTCAAGAGATGCAGCTCCCTGCCCCTAGAGAAGAATCTCTCAGTCTCAGCACTGTTGGCACTTGGGGACAGATAGTCCTTTGTTGTAGGGGCTCTCCTGAGCATTGTATGATGTTTGGCAGCATCCCTGGCCTTTACCCACTAGATGCCAGTAGCATGTGGCAATCAAAAACATCTCTAGACATTGCCAAATGTCCCCTGGGGGGTAAAATCAGCTCCAGTTGAGAACCATTGTCTTGGACAAATTTGAGTTGCCCATAAAATAAAAAACAAACAAACAAAAAGACCCTGTTGCTGTCTAATCGATTCTGACTCATAGAGACCCTATACGACACGGTAGAACTGCACCACAGGGATTCTAAGGAACGATTGGTGGATTTGAACTGCTGACCTTTTGGTTAGCAGCCGGGCTCTTAACCACTGTGCCACATAGCAACCCTTTAATTCCACATAGCTCTGTAACTATTGTGCACCATTGAGTCAATTCCGACTCATAGCGAACCCACAGGACAGAGTGGAACTGCCCCATAGGGTTTCCTAGGCTGTAATTTTTATGTGAGCAGATCTCCAGGTCTTTTCTTCCACGGAGCTGCTTTAACCATTGCACCACCAGGGCTCCTTTATCTCTGTAACTACCTTCCTATAATAGTAACACCATTCTTTACTATCATTTATTATTTATGTTAAGAAGCCCTGGTGGGACAGTAGTTAAGTGCTCGGCTGCTAACCAAAAAGTTGGTCGTTTGAACCTACCAGCTGCTCTGTGGGAGAAAGATGTGGCAATCTGCTTCTGTAAAGATTACAGCCTAGGAAACACTATCGGGCAGTTCTACTCTGTCCTAGAGGGTCTTTAGGAGTCCGGACCAACTCGACAGCAACAGGTGTGGTTTTATGGTTTTTCTGTGAATGTGTTTTTTTTCAATTGTGGTGAAAATATATACAACAAAACATATGCCAGTTCAACAATTTCTACATGAGTCGGAATCACTTGATGGCCATAGGTTTACTATGTTTTATGCAAAATATGAATAACCACGTGTGGAGTCCCTGGGTAGTGCAAACAGTTACTGTGCTCAACCGGTAACTAAAAGGCTGGAGGTTAGAGCCCACTCGGAGGTGCCTCAGAAGAAAGGCCTGGAGATCTACTTCTGAAAAACCAGCCATTGAAAACCCTGTGGAGCACAGTAGCAGAAACTGGTTATAAACTGGTATCAATTAAAAGGAAGCTTAAGGACCTGGCTTCTTTCCCCACTAGCAGACACAGTTTCAAGAAGGAAGAGCTTGGCTGCTTGGACATCTACATTTTTACTTTCTTGTGGTTGAATTTTTCTGATTTTTTTTTTTTGGTTATTTAGTATCCTTGCAGAGTTCCCCTGTCTTTCTTTTGGGAGGCAGTTAGTTGACTACTTGGAGCCTTGGTTCCTCGTCTGCAAAATGGGGCTAATAATAATGATTAAATGAGTTAATAAATTGACGCATGTAAACTACTTAAAACAGTATCTGGCAATTAATTAATTAGCTGCATTATTATAATATTAAGAAGCACTGGTGGCACAATAGTTGAGCGCTTGGCTGATGACCGAAAGGATGGTGGTTTGAACTTACCCAGCAGCTCCGTAGAAGAAGACCTGTAAAGCTCCTGTAAAGGTTACAGCCTAGGAAACCCTATGGGACAGTTCTACTCTGTTTCATGGGGTCGCTAAGAGTCAAAAATCTACTTGATGGCACCTAACAACATTACTGTATTATTAGTATTGTTATTATTTCTTGCTTGTAGTAGCTTTTAATGGCCACACTTAGAACATACCCAAGTACAAAAAGGCAACTTGAGGTCCACAAAAACAAACAAAAAACCTAGTTGCCATCAAGTCAATTCTGAGTAGAACTTTGCTCCATAGGGTTTCCAGTGGCTGACTTTTTGGAAGTAGATCACCAAGCCTTTCTTCCAAGGTGCCTCTGGGTAGACTCAAACCTCCAACCTTTCGGTTAGCAGGTGAGCATGTTAACCATTTGCACTACCCAGGGACACCCTACAAGAACAAAATATTAACTAACTTTGGATACCCAAAAAAACCAAATCCATTGCCTTTGAGTGGATTCTGACTCATAACGACCCTATAGGACAGAGTAGAACTGCCCCATAGAGTTTCCAAGGAGCGCCTGGTGGATTTGAATTGCTGACCTTTTGGTTAGCAGCTGTAGCACTTAACCACTATGCCATCAGGGTGTCCAAAGAAACACTAAATTATTTAAAATGTTGGAATTCTAATCAGATGTGCTTTCTTCTTCTGATAAAATTCCCTCCACCCTCACGCTCCGTGTCCACATATAGGTGTGTGTGCCTATGGTGTTAAGCGGGTCCAGAGATGAAATTTCCTGATAGAAAGACCTGGTAAGTTGTTGCAATTGTCACATCTGTAAACTCTTTGGAGTCTGAAGCTCTGCTTGAGCCCAGGGTTTGTTATTGTTAATTCCTGTCAGGTCGATTCCAACTCATAGCGACCCTATAGGACAGAGCAGAACTGTTTCATAGGGTTTTCTAGGCTGTAATCTTTATGGGAGCAGATCACCAGGTCTTTCTCCCTCAGAACCACGGGGTGGATTCTAACCGCCGACGTTTCGGTTAATATTGTTGTTGTTGTGTGCCAACTCATAGTGACCCCATGTGACAGAGCAGAACTGCCCCATAAGGTTTCCTAGGCTGTAATCTATAGGGTTGCTATGAGTGGAATTGACTCAACAGCAACAGGTTTGGCATTTTTTGGTTTAATCTTTATGGAAGCAGATCGCCAGGACTTTCTCCCAAGGAGCAGCTGCTGGGTTCAAACCACCAACCTTTCAGTGACTAACCGAGTGCTTAACCACTACGCAACCAGGAATCCTTTGTCACATAGTCAGGGTTCAATTTACGTTTATAAATGAATGTTCCTCCTGCAGGTGCCGCCAGGGTTGCCAGGGCCTGGAGCGCTACCCTGGACAGCCTGGTTGGGAACCATATCTCCCAGGCCCTGCAGGACAGTTTCCCTCTACAAGTGCCCCATGTTCTGGCCAAGTGCCCGGACTTCTTCGCCCTAGCCTGGTGCTGCTGCTCACTGGTAAGGAAGAGTCAGAGACTGGATGGGAAGAGGCAGGGAGCTGGGGTGGGAAAGGCTTGTTGGGTGCTGTCAAGTCATCTGCTGCTGCTCACTGGTAAGGAAGAGCCAGACACTGGATGGGAAGAGGCAGGGAGCTGGGGTGGGAAAGGCTTGTTGGGTGCTGTCAAGTCATCGTCAGCTTATGGTGACCTTATGTCTTACAGAGTAGAACTGCCCCACAGGGTTTCCTAGGCTGAATCTTTATGGGAGCAGATCACCAGATCTTTTTCCCCTGGAGTTGCTGGTGAGTTTGAACCACTGACCTTTTGGTTACTGAGCACTTGAAACATGACTAGTCTGAGCTGAGATGTGCTGTCAGTGAGTGGTGCAAATGGTTAAACATGCTTGGTGCTAACCAAAATGTTGGTGGTTCGAGTCCACCTGGAAAGGAAGGCCTGGCAATCTACTTCCGAAAAATCAACCATTGGAAACCTTATGGAGCACAGTTCTACCCTGACACACACAGGGTTGTCATGAGTCAGAATTGACTCAACAAATGATTTGGGTGGCCAGTGTGAAATACACACTGCCTTCCAAAGACTCTACAAAAACAAAAAAAAAGAATTCAAAATATCCCATTCATAGTTGTTTGATATTAATTACGTTTTGAAATGATGGTATTTTAGATATGTGGGGTTAAATAAAACACCTTACTAAAATTAAGCTCGCTTGTTTCTTTTCACTTTTTCAATGTGGCTCCTAGACAATTCAAAATTACCTCTGTGGCTAACATTATATTTCTATCAGACAGAGATACCCCAGAACACTAACTCCATGAGAACAGGGGTCCAAACGGTTTTCATCATCACTGGATCCCCAACACTTGGCACAGTTGCAGATTACATAGTTGACACTTAGTGTGTATCTGCTGAGTAAGTGAAGAAGTCTCAAATTCTTACCTGGCAGGAGTCTCTGCCCTCCTTGTCTCCGGCACAGAACATGGTGTGATCTATCTGGCCTGGGTAGGCCTTCCTGCACCTCTCGTCACTTAGCACAGTGATGTTCAAGCACTGAAGGACCTTGGGTAAGTTAACTGTCCAACAGAGACACACAGATCAGAACTACAATAAGAGGTGGAGAAAGACAGGGAAAAGGAAGGCAGGCACGAGCAGGCATTAAGAGGGACCTGGGAACTCACTGTGGAGGCTGCTGGTTGTTCCCCAGCCAGATACCACGCAGGTGGTCCCGGCAGATGGACAATGGGAGGAGATGCTGATGGGCTTGATGTTCTGACTCTCAGAGACTTTCCTGCTCATCTTAATAAGCATGAGGTCACTGGAGTGGCCAGGGTGAGAGTAGCCAGGGTGGGGAATGGATTTGACCCCTAGGAGCTTCTGCTGCCCAAATTCATAGACAGATAACAGGGAATGTCGACCAAGAAGGATTCTGAAAACACTGAGGAAGATGGTTCGGATCACCCCCCCACCCTGATCACTACTCCCAAATCCAGTGACAACCCCAGCCCCAAACCTAGTCCAGTCCCTCCACCCCATCCTCAACTCCAGTGCCAACACCATTCCCAACTCCATCTTTATTCCCAGACCCATGCCTATCCCCACCCCAGTCACATCTTTATCCCCAACCCCATGCTCATCCCATCACCAGCTCTAACTCTAGCTCTAATTCTTTCTCCACCCTAAACCATCAACATACACATTCAACCACCCCAAATCCAGCCATCCTCAACCTCAAATCCAACCATCTGCAACCCTATCCATAACTCTGACCCTAACCCCATCCTCAACTCTGTCTATCCCTAATTCCATCTGTATCCCTACCCCCAATTTTAGAGCCAACCCTAATCCCATCTCCATCCCCTAAACCATCAACATATACATTCCCAACCCCAAATCCATTCCATCCCATCCCCAACCCCAACTCCTATCCCAGCGTTAATCCTTCCCCCACTCCCAAACTATCAACATATGCATTCCCAGCTTCAAATTCATCCATCCCCAAACCCATCACTAACTCTAACCCCAACCCCATCATAAACTCCATATCTATTTCCAATCCGGATCCTATTCCTAACCCCATCTTTATCCCTCCCCCCTTCCAATCTCCAATCTTCCAATCTCTATACTAAACTATACCTAACTCCCATTCCCTACCACAACCCTCTCCCCAAGAGAACCCCAACCCCACCCCATTCTCCTCCCCAGCTCCATCCCCAACTCCACCTCTCCTGCTCCATCACTCCTGGTCCATCCCGGCCAGACCCTTCCCTCCACGCCCGTGATCCCCCATCCAGCCCTCCCCAACTCCTGTCCAGCCCTGGTCTTGAAGTCCCCACTCACTGCTTCCTGCAGTGGGCAGCCGTGAGCAGCCACCAAGGATCCACCAACACTGCGCCGCAGTAGAACTGGTTGGGTTTCAACAACAGCGCCGCCTGCCATTTCTGGGAGTGTGCCTCGCAGTCGGACCCGTTTATGATGCGGCTGCTGGAGTCGTCCGCTCGAGTGCCTTCCTCAGCTCCAGCTCGGAGGTACTGGGTATTCCCCGAGCGCCCGGTGGGCGAGGGATTATCGCAGGAAGCATCATCATTTGCCTGAACAGGCTCTGGGGACGAAACATGGGTGGGGCGGGGCTCGGGAGGCCAAAGGTACAGCCCAGAGCTAATCTAGCCTTCGGGGCGGGGCTTGGGCTCAGGGGGTGGGCCTTAGCGCAAGACGCAGCACCAGCCACAACACGTGACTTCCCTAAGGGGGCGAGGCCAAGGTTTTAGGGGCAGGGCCAGGGCTCTGTGGCGGAGCCTGGAGAATAAGCGCCGAACCAACGAAGATTGAGGCTTAGACTTGAAGGACAGAGTCTGAGTTCAGGTGTTGACACTGAACTCTGGACTTCAAGGATTCCTGAGAGTAGCTAAAGATCAGAGGGTAGGACCTAGCTGCCATAGAGTTGATTCCAACTCATGGCGACCAATTGTGTGTCAGAGTAGAACTGTGCACCGTAGGATTTTCAATGGCTGATTTTTCAGAAGCGGATTGCCAGGCCTTTCTTCCAAGACATCTCTTGAGACTAGCGGACTCAAACCGCGAAACTTTTGATGAGCAGCCAAGCACATTAACCAGCTGCACCACCCAGGAACTCCTAGAGGTCTGGACAGGGGGAGAGTAAAATTGAGTTCAGAAGTCCTGAGCAATCTCAGGGGCAGAGCCTGGGAAGGACCTGAAACCAGGGCTTTAGGAGTAGGGCCTGGGCTTAGGAAATGGGGTCAGGCCTCAGTAAATGAGGTCAGGACTGGAACTGGCAGAGCCTGAGATAGGGGAGTGGCTTGGAGTGGACTTGGGCAGAGCCAAGGCCAGGGTCACCTGGGAGACTCGATCATATAATGAGCCCTAATTTTGAAAGAAGGAGCCCTCGTGGTGCAATGGTTAAGCGCTAAACTGCTAAGCTAAAGGTTAGTGGTTCAAACCCACCAGCCCCTCCGCAGAAGAAAAAACCTGGTGATCTGCTCCCATAAAGATTTCAGCCTAGGAAATCCTATGGGGTAGTTCTGTCCTTCAGGGTCCCTACGAGTAGAAATCGACTCTACAGCACACAACAACAACAAAAAAAAAAAAAAAAAAACTTTAGAAGAAACCCTGGTGGGGCAATGGTTAAGAGCTCTGCTGTTAACCGAAAAGTTGGCTGTTCTAACTCACCGAGCAGCTCCGTGGGAGAAAGACCTGGCAATCTGCTCCCTAAAGATTAGCCCACTGCTGTCAAGTCGATTCTGACTCATAGCGAGCCTATAGGACAGAGTAGAACTGCCTCATAGGGTTTCCAAGGCTGTGAATATTTACAGAAGAAGATTGCCACATCTTTCTTGGGTGGAGCAGCTGGTAGGTTCAAATCGCCAACCTTTCTGTTAGCAGCCCAATGCTTAACCACTGCTCCACTAATGCCCTTCCATAAAGAATACAGCCTAGAAAATCCTGTGGGGCAGTTCTACTCTGTCACATGGGGTCAATAGGAGTCAAAACTCCACCTGATGGCACACACAACGACAAAAACTTCGGAAAGGGAGTTGGGAGCTGGGCTCTAGAGGCTGACTGGCAAGACGGGGGGTGGGGGTGAAGCCTGGCATAAAGGGGCAGGCCATAAAGAGGGGGCCTGACCGGGGAGGCACAACGCAAGAAGGGGGTCCCTGACTGTAGACTGTTTGACTTTGGGGCACAGTTGAGGGGTGGAGTCAGAGCTCGTGGGGCCCTGTGAGGGTTAGGGGGACAAAACCAGGAAAACAGCTTAGCTCGGGGTTTCGCATGGAGTGGGAGAGCAGGGCTGCTTTTTCTGAATTCCCAGACACAAATGTGCCTCCCGCATGCCTCCGTCACTACCCTCCTCTTCCACACAGACCCACAGACAGATACTTTAGCCACCCTACTCAGCGACCAGTCACCCCCGCCCCTTCCGCTAGTCTGCTAGCTGGTTCATAGTCTTGCCAATGAACAAGAGCAGCAAAGCCCTGGCACCACCTTCATTCACACACACATTCCAAGAAATGCGCACACAGCCACCATCACAGATACGCACACATGCCATTACAAAGGGAGACACCCATGGTGTCCACAGGGACAGCTACGTGCACAGCTCAGATTTGGGGTACACACTTGGGGACCACTGTAGATACAGAAAGTCTCACATGAGATCACGCACATGCTCATGATGTGTGTGCATGCATGTAGAGACTGCCACACACACATCTGCACACAGGCATGTTGCTGGTTACATGGTGACAAGATTACTCTCAGTGGACGTTTGCACCCCCATACCCAGTATGTCACAATGCAAGTAACCAGTTGTTGTTCCTTGCCGTCAAGTCAATTCCAGCTCTTGGCGATCTCATGTGTGCAGAGTAGAACTGCTCCATAGTGTTTTCAAGGCTGTGGCCTTTCAGAAACAGATCACTAGGACTTTCTTCCAAGGCACCTCTGGGTGGGTTCAAACCACCAACCTTTTGGTTAGTAATCAAGCACTTAACCGATTTCACCACCCAGGGACTCCACATAGAGCCACACATGATCTTAAATGTGCCTACACCCAATCACACAATCATACACATGGCCTCAAAGGGTCAGTCACAGACTTGATATGGGAAAAAGCACTCACACACACAACCAGCCACATACACAATCATGTGTAGTCACACACACACAATTACCAACACAGCCACCTTCAGTCACTCTGGTGGGCGTGGGTGCACACACACACACACACACACACACACACACACACACTGTATTATACGCACATGGGGAAAGCCCCAAAGCTGCACACCAACACCCAGCCTCGCACTGACAGTTATAAATAACCAAAAAAAAAAAAACCCAAAACACAATTCTGACTCATGGCGACCCCATGTGTTGCAGAGTAAAACTGCTCCATAGGGTTTTCTTGGCTGTAATCTTTACAGAAGCAGATTGATGGGTATTTCTTCCGTGGCACCGATGAGTGGGCAATCTTTCTGTTAGTCTAGTGGAAATGCAAAATCAAAACAAAACAAAAGCATTGCTGTCTGATCCTATAGGACAGAATAGAACTGCCCCATAGAGTTTCCAAGGCGGTAATCTTTACTGAAGCAGACTGCCACATCTTTCTCTTGACGAGTGGCTGGTGGGTTCCAAGCGTAGATCTTTTGGTTAGCAGCCAAGCTGCTTAATTACTGCACCACCGGGGCTCCTTCACACACAGAGAGTCACCTAAAATCCCAAACACAGTTAGCCAGCATTCACACACAGGGGTTCGACTACCTGTGACTCTCAGAATCAGGGCTGCGATGAGGGCGCACAGCATCCACGTCCAGCGGGGTCCTGCTGTAGCCATGGTCACCACACCTACGGGGAGGAGAGGCCCAGGTGATACTGGGAACCCTCAGCCCACTCCTGTTTCCTGTTCTCCCCATTTCCCCCAGACAGAGGGGCTGAGAACATTGCCCCATCCACCCAGGGACTACAGAGTTCTAGCACCTTCAGTGAGGGTGAGAAGTGGGGGGCCAAAGAGAGAGGTGGAGTGCATCGGAGACCAGGGGCAGCTGTGGGGATGCCTCTTCACTCCCCCCACCAGCTGAGTCCCCCAAGCCTCACTTGCCACGTCGCCCAGGTAGGGGGTGGGGAGTCGGTTCCCAGGTCAGCCAGCAGACCTCTCAGGCTTGCCCTGTCCTGCTGCTGTCGCTGCCTCCTCCTCCTCTGCTTGGGCACTGGGCCTGGGTTATAACCACCCACTGGTCCCCGGGGCACATTCCCGGGTGGTGAGGCGCCCTACCCAATCTTAGCAATCACTCCTCCTGCATCCCCCCACCTCCGCCTCCAGAGCACCCCCATGCCTTGCTGAGTGCCACTCCCTACCGCCCGAGCTCTGAGGGATGGGGAGTGGTCTGCAGAGGTTAGACCCTCTCCTCCCTGGCCTCCTCCAGCCTCATGTCTCTGGCCTTTCATCACTTCTGGGTCCCCCTTCCTGGCCTGAGGAATTTTTTTTTAATTTAATTTCCTCTCTGTGCCTCATGCTCGTTCCCCCTTTCTCTGCTCCTGTTCTTACTCCTCTTTTCACATCTCTTTTCTTCCAAACCCTCCCTTCTCTTTGGTGTTTTTCCTCTGATCTTTCTGAGTCTCATTATCTGGCAGCTACCCAGTATCTCTTTTTGGCTTTTTCTCTGTCTCTCTGTCTCTCCCTCCTCCCCCCTCTCTTTCTTTCATTCCCCCTCTCTCTGGGTCTCTGTCCCTCTCTCCCTGAATTTCTGTCCCCCTCTCTCTGAGTTTGTCTCCCTCTCCCTGAGCCTCTGTCCCCACCCCTCTGGGTCCCTGTCCTCTCGTCTCTCTGGGTCTCTGTCCCCCTGTCTCCCTGAGTCTCTGTCCCCGCCCCCATCCCTGCCCCTTCTCTCCCCCTTTGTTTCCCTCTCTCTCCCCCTCCTTTCCTTCCTGTGTCTCTTGTCTTCTGTTTTTCTGTGTCTCTATGTCTTACTCTTTGTCTCTGTCTCTGTGACTCTCCTTCCTTTTAATGGTTCTGAGTGCTTTATTTATTAAATACATCTTAGAATTCTCAAGACTTTCATTTTCCCTTCTGCTTTATTATTATTATTCTTTCACATCTTCATTGAGTTATAACTGAGGTACAATAAACTGTGCATATTTAAAGGGTACAATCTGAGTTTTGACATATATATATATATACCCCCACCAAATCATCACCGCAGTGAAGATAATAAACATACCCATCACCCCCAAAAGTTTCCTGGAGCCCTTTTAGATGATTCTCCGATTCTGATTCCCTTTTGTTCTACATCTCTGTCTCTTTTGGTATCTTTTCCTCCTGTCTATCTTCTGTCTCTCTTCCCTGTGACACTGATCCTTCTCTGTTTCTCTCTGTGTTTGTATCATTCTCTGTGTGTCTCTCTTGCATTCTCTCCCTGTCTCTCCTGCTCTCTCTCCAACCCTCCCTCTTGTTTCTTTTTCTTTGTTCCACTCTCTCTCTTTTTCTTTCTCATTCTCTTCCTGCGTCTCTCTCTCTCTGTCTCTCGCTCCCTCTCTCTTTCCATCTCTTTCTCTCCCTCTTATTTCTCTTTCTCTGTCTCTTGCTCTCTCTCTCACGCTCTCTCTCTTCCATTCTCTTCCCCTTCCTCCCTCCTTCGCTCCCCCTACATTTCTGGCTGTGAGTATCTGTATCTCTATGACTTTCAGTCTCTTTGTCTCTGTCTGCCTCTCCCTGCATTTTGGCCAGATGCTACTTTGCAGAGAGACCCCTCGGCCCCCTCTTCTGCGCCTCACCCTGGCCACCTGCTGGGAAGGGTTAGGGATCCAGTCGGGGCTCCCTACTCCCTCACGGGAGCCTCAGCCTGGCTGTCCAAGCCAGGCGCCAGGTGTGTGTCAGAGTTGGGCAGGGCCACATGTTGATGGGGCAAGAGATCCAGAGGTCAAACGGGGGCGGGTGGCTCCTTGCCCTTTGGGAAATGGGGCGTTGGGTGGGGACAACAAAAGGTAGATGCTCCCTTCTGAGTCCTGGGCCATCAGGGCTGCCTCTCCTGATCTCTCCACTCTGGGTTGTCTTTCTCTCTGTCTGCTCCCAATGTTGTCTCTCAGTATCTGACTTTAACTTTGTCTCCAAGGCAGGTCCCAAGGGGATATAAGTGTCAAACTTTCATTCAATACACATTCACCAGGCACCTGCTGTGTGCCAGCCTCCCATCTAACCGTGAACAAAACTGGCAAAGATGCCCGAAGATGCTGCCCTTTTTGAGCTCACGTTTCTTGCGGGCAGGAACCTGGCCATCTTGCTCACCTCTATAATCCAGCACTTGTAAACGGGCAGGTTTTAGAGCCCTTGAGGGTGGTTTTTTTCTTCCTTTTTTTATTGTACTTTAGAGGCAAGTTTACAGAACAAATAGTTTCTCATTAAACAGTTAGTACACATATTGTTTTATGACATTGGTTACCAACCCCATGACATGTCAACACTCTCCCTTCTCGACCTTGGGTTCCCTATTACCAGCTTTCCTGTCCCCTCCTGCCTTCTAGTCCTTGTCCCGGGGCTGTTGTGCCTTATTAGTCTCATTTTGTTTTATGGGACTGTCTAATCTTTGGCTAAAGGGTGAACTTCGGGAGTGACTTCATTACTGAGCTAAAAGTGTGTCTGGTGGCCATATTCTGGGGGTCTCCAGTCTCTGTCAAGTCAGTAGGTCTGGTCTTTTTTTGTGAGTTAGAATTTTGTTCTACCTTTTTCTCCAGCTCTGTCCGGGACCCTCTGTTGTGATCCCTGTCAGAGGAGTCAGTGGTGGTAGCTGGGCACCATCTAGTTGTGCTGGGCTCAGTCTGGTGGAGGCCATGGTAAATGTGGTCCATTAGTCCTTTGGACTAATCTTTCCCTTGTGTCTTGTTTTCTTCATTCTCCCTTGCTTCTGAAGGGATGAAACCAGTGGAGTATCTCAGATGGCTGCTCACAGGCTTTTAAGACACTAGACACTACTCACCAAGGTAGAATGTAGAACATTTTCTTTATAAGATGGTGGTTTTAATGCACAGGAAACACACGCACACACACACAATAAAACAAAATCTATTCCAAAGTTTTTTTATTTTAATTTTTTAATTTAAATGAATTAATTACATTTGTGATGTTGTGCAACCACTGTTTATTTCCAAAACAGAAACTCTACTCATTAAGCAATAGCTCCCCATTCCTCCCTTGATCTGTCCCCGCCAACACACACAAGCCCCTGTTAACCTCTAACTGACTTTCTGTCTCTATGAATTTCCTTATTCTAGATGGGTTAACATAGTGGCTGCAACAGTGGGCTCGAACATAGCAATGATTTTGAGGATGTGCAGGACCCAGCAGTGTTTCGTTCTGTTGTACATAGGGTTGCTATGAGTTGGAACTAACTTGATGGCACCTAACAATGACAGATATTTCTTATAAGTAGACTCATACATGATGCCTGGTGAAATAGGTGAGAAAATCTATACAGTGAAGGAAGCCACTAATCAGGGGTACACATCTAGTAAGTGGAAGAGCTGGGATTCCAACTCAGGTTCTTCCAGGCTTGTAACTACTCCTCGGTAGGCAGACATCAAGGCCATGGAATAAGTAGAGATGGGGAGTTGCTTAGAAGGAATTTCCCCACATTCTTTTATTGGTGGGTGTAGGACCTTACTCTGTGCCTTTGCTCACCCCCAGTGATGCAAAGATGGGGCTGGGGTAGAATCAGGGAGAATTTGTGTTTTCCCGTCATTACTTTTATTAAGCATCAAGGATTAAATATGGGCAGGTGGGAAGGGAAGACAAGGTCCTGTTCGGAGATATTCTGGAGCCAGCCAGTGGAGTTGGAGGTCAACATTTGAATGCCTCATGACAGCGTCTCCTGGCGTTAATGGTTTTTTGGATCCAATTGAAATATCTGCAGACGTTGGTGTAGACTCCTGGCTTATCCTTTGACCCACAGGGGTTGTTGCCCCATGATACTAGCCCTCTGAGACGGCCTCCACACACTAGGGGACCCCCGGAATCACCCTGTGAAGAAAAGAGAGAGAGTCAGATACAGAAACCCAGAGACAGAGAGTGAGACAAAGAGACAGAAGGAGACACGAGAGAGAGAGAAATAGAGACACACAGAGATGGAGGGAAAGACACAGGGATAGAGAGAGACGGACAGACAGGCAGTGAGACACACACAGTCACGGACAGAGAGAGATGGAGACAGGCTGAAGGAGATACATGGAGAAACAGAGAGACAGGAACACCAAGATCGAGAGAGGCATAGAGAGAACAAGAGAAAGAGGCAGAGTAAAGGTTAAGGGTGGAGACCAAAAGGTGGGGAGAGAGGCAAAAGTGCAGAGATGGAGAGGGAGAGACAGAGAGAGAAAAGGCAAGAGAAAGGGGTGAGAGACAGGAAGGGAGAAGGCGGGAGAGAGAGAGGAGGGAAGGGAAGGAGAGATGGAGAGAGAGAGAGAGAGCAAGAGAGAACAAATATATCTAAAGATACTGGCAAAATAGCCCAAGACCCTGAGGGAGACAGAGGCAGGAAGATACTGGAAGAGACATAATACAATAAGACACAGGAGAAGAGAGGCAGGAGAGACAGACCCAGGGAGAGAAGATGTGCATTCTCTCCAGGGGTACCTCTCTACCTCCTATCCTCAGGTCAGTCTCAGAAAAGGTGTTTGTGGGTCTGTCATTTCTCTGCATGTCCTTCAGTGCACTGGAATCAGTTTTGGCATAAAGAGGAGAGACACAATCGACAATGATGGCGGAAACTCAAGTTAAAGGTATTATAGAGTGCGGTGCAGCCTTTTCTTTCTCCATCTAAGGTCCCCCTCCTCCCGAGCTTGGCTGTTTCCAAGCAGGACTTGTGGGGATCTGTCTGGGGAAGAGAGTCCCTGGGTTAGCGTTGGCTGCTAACAGAAAGTCCACCCAGAGATGTCTCTGAAGAAAGCCCTGGCAATGTACTTCTGAAAAGTCAGCCATCGAAAACCCTATGGAGCGCAGCTCTACTCTGTCACACATGGGCTCACCATGAGTCAGAATCAACTTCACGGTAACTGGTTGGTTTAAGAAGGAAGTCCCCTTACACCGTCCGTCTGCCTCCTTATTGTGTCTCTCCTCCTCCATCCTTGTCTGTGCATTTCCTTGTCTCTGGTGACTATGTCGTTATATCTCTGCCCTTCCCTGTTGTGTCTCTCTGTATTGTGATTGAGTCTCTCTTCCTTTTCCTGCCTCTGATTTTATCCCAGCCTGGCTATAAAGCTGTATTTTAGTCTGTGTCTCTCTCCCTCTTCATGTCTCTGGCTGTATTTTTGTATCTCTGGCCTTGACGGAGTGCAATAGGTTGAATGGAGGTCCCACAAAATATACATCTACTCAGGACCTGTACATACAACCTAATTTGGAAAAAGGGGTTTTGTAGCTGTAATTAAGGATTTGAGATGAGATCATTCTGAATTGGTTATTGATAGCTGCCACGGAGTTGGTTCTGACACATGGTGACTCCATGTGTGTAGAGTAGAACTGTTCCATGGGGTTTTTAAGGCTGTGACCTTTTGGAAGCAGATTGCCAGTCTTTTCTTCTGAAGCACCTGTGGGTGGGTTCGAAAGACCAATCTTTCAGCTAGTAGTCAAGTGCTTAATTGTTTGAGTCACCCAGGGACTCCTTCCTGGGTTAGAAACCACCAAACCAAACTCGTTGTCATTGAGTCAATTCCAACTCATAGCGACCCTATAGGGTGGACTCTAAATCCAATGGCATGTGCTTAGGAGAGAAGAGAAGGGGAGAAGATACCAATATATCCAGAGAAAAAGGCCATGTGAAGGTGGGGGCAGAGATTAGAGTGATGCTGCCACAAGCCAAGGACAACTGGAGCCACCAGAAGCTGGAAGAGGCAAAAGATTTTCCCCTAGATCTTTTGGAGGGAGCATAGCCCTGCCTATAGTACCTGCACAACTGGGAGAGGATAACTGCCTGTTTTCTTAAGTCACCAAAACCAAAAAAAAAAAAAAAAAAAACCAAACCTGTTGCCGTCGAGTCAATTCCGGCTCATAGAGACCCTGAAGTCACCAAATTTGTGATAATTTGTGATAATTTGTTACAGAAGTTCTAGGAAACTACCACACAGTGTATCTGGTAAGTCCTGGTTGCCTCACCTGGCAGGAATCTCTCCCATACTTCTCATCCCCAGCGCACACCATGTTTTGGGTGATCTGGTTAGGATAGGCACGCTCACACTCTTCATGAGGCACTAGGTTTACATGTGCACACTGGATGGTGTCAGGGAAATTACCTGTAGCGAGAAATGGACCAGGCTCATCCTACACCCTGCTCTTCCCATATTTCCTCTGTGCCCTCTCTTGTGGTTTTTTTCTAGAAGTCCTCCCCAACAATCTTCCAACCTCTATATATTCCACCCTGACCCCATTGGTCCACATTTCCCATTGGTTCCCTCTTCCTATTAATCTCTCATTCTTAGACCCCATTTCCATCATCTCTGCCTCCAGACTGGTCCTTTTTTCCATCATTCTTCCCTCCCCTATTGGCCTGTCTTCCTCAATAATCTCTCTTTTCTCCATAAGCCCTCATTTCCTGTTGTTTTCCCCTTTCTTTTAGTTCCTGCCTTCAGTTTTTTCTCTTCCATTGGTCCTACCTTCTTCAATAGTTCCTGCTGATCTATAGGACTCTCTTTATCCGTTAGTCCTTCCTCTGTTGGACCCCTCTTGCTCATTAGTCTTTCTTTCATTGGCTCCTTCTTACGCATTAGTTCATCCTGATTGGTCAGCACTTGCTCACTGATCCTTTTTAACTGGCCCCTCCCTTCCCCATTGGCTCTCCTTTCCTATTAGCCCTCATCCAGTGGCTCATCTCCCTTACTGGCCCTTCACTCACAAGTCCACCTCCTTCAGTGGTTCCTGCTGATCTATTGGACTTGTTTCTTCCACTAGTCCTTCCTCTAGTGACTCCTCTTAACCACTGACCCTTTTCCCAATTGATCCCTCACCCATCAGCATGCTGTACCCCATTAACTCTCTCTACATGCCTCATTCAGTTGGCTATCCCTGCTTTATTAGTGTCTTCTCCTCCATTAATCACTCTTCCATCACTTCTTGCTCATTAACACATCCTGACTGATCCCTTTTGACCATTGGCCTCCTTCCTGATTAGTTTCTATCCTCTGATTTTCCCTTCCCATTGACACTTCATTATGTGCCCATCTCTGCCATACCATTCACCCACCGGTCTACATTCCACTCATTGGCCTTCCTTCCACATTGGTCCTCCCTCTCCATTGACCCTTCACCCATCGATACATTGCTCCATTGGTTCTTACCATTAGTCTACTTCTCCTATAGCCCTTCACCTTGCCCATGCCCCTTTAGCATTGGTCCATCCCCACCCCCATGGCCCTTCACTGTTAGTCCACCTCCATCATAGCTCCTCACTCACTGCTCCACTTTCCTCATGGTCCCTCATCCATTGGTCCACCTCCCCCAGGGCCCCTCACCCATTGGTCTACCTCCCGCATGGCACTTCACCATTGGTCCATTTCCCTACTGCCCTCACCATTGGTCTACCTCCCCCATGGCCCTTCATCATTGGTCCATCTCACCCATTGGTCCACCTTCTCATGGCCCATCACCCATTGGGTGGCTCCCCCTACTGACCATCAGCAGTCCTGCCCCAGCCCAGGATTTGGCAGCTGGTTTGGCTGGAGTAGCAGTCCCTCTCCAGGGTCAGTGGCCTGATGAGGTCAGAGAGATCTGCTGGTTGTGCCAAGCGCAACAGCATGATGTCTTGGTCATGGCTGTTGCTGGAGTAGCCAGGGTGGGTCACAGTCTGGACAACAGAGATCTGCTCCTGAGAGCTCTCGGTTTGATAAAGGTTGTGCTTCCCCAGGAAGACCTGAAGATTCCTGGAAAGGAGGAGGGCTGGGTCTTACCTGGAGTCCTTGGGCTGCAAGTGAAGCTCTAACAGTGGGTTAGCCTGCTGTACTATGAATCATGTGACCTGCTCCTCCCAAAGTCTTCCCCAGCTCAGTAAATGACAACTCCATCCTTCCAGAGTAATCTTGGTGGTTATTCTTTTTTTTTTATTAAAAAAAATTATTGTGATGAAAATTTACATAACAAAACATATACCATTTTGACAAATTCCACTTGTACAATTCAGAAACATTGATTACACTCTTCAAGTTGTGCAACCATTCTCACAATCCTTTTCCAAATCATTCTACCACCAATAACATAAACTCAATGTCCCCTAAGCAAAAACTCCCCCTTTCCCCTTCCTCCCACCCCTGGCAACCACTAATACATCTTTGATTTCTATATATTTGCTTTTTTCATGTAAGTGAGATCATACAATATTTTTCCTAGGGGTTTCTGTTTATTTCATGCCCCACATTCAAGCTGTCCAGAAATCCTTTTGGCTCTTCTTTAACAGTATATCTATAACCTGATCATTTCTCATCTCCGCTAGTGCTACCATCTTGGTCTGAGCCATCTTCATTTCTCACCTGGCCTACAGTAGTAATTTCTTCATTGGATTCTCTGCTTCTGCCTTTGCCCCTCTATAATCTATTCTCCATGCAGTATCCAGAGACAATTTAAAAACATAAGTTGGTCCTGTTCCTTCTCTGCTCAGAACCCTCCCGGGGCTCCCATCTCACTCAGAGTAAAAGCCAAAGTCCTCACCAAGGCTCACAGGACTCTGAGTGATCTGTACCCATCGTCTCTCAGATATTATCTCCCCTCACTCTCCCTTTCTCCTTCTGCTCCAGCCACACTGGCCTTTTGCATTTCCTTGAACACAATGCACCTCAGGGCCTTTGCACTAGCTGTTCCTCCTGGTGACAACTCTCTCCTCCAGGTATCTACATGGCTCACTCCCTCGTCTCCTTCAAATGTCACCTACTTGGTGAAGCCTTCCCTGACTACGCAATTAAAATACAAATACCCCAACAGACAATTTCTATCTCCCTCCTCTGGTTTATTTTCTACCAGAGAACTTACCATCACTATCTAACATACTAGATAAACCAAAACCAAACTTGTTGCTGTTGAGTCAATTCCGACTCATAGTGACCCTATAGGACAGAGTAGAACTGCCCCATAGGGTTTCCAAGGAGCAGCTGGTGGATTCAAACTGCTGACCTTTGGTTAGCAGCTGTTATGGATTGAATTGTGTCCCCCTAAAAATGTGTGTCTACTTGGTTAGTCCATGATTGCCAGTATTGTATGATTGCTCACTGTATTGTCATCTGATGTGATTTCCCTATGTGTTGTAAATCCTGCCTCTATGATGTTAATGAGGTGTGGGATTAGCAGTAGCTGCGTTAATGAGGCAGGGCTCAATCTATAAGATTAGGTTGTGTTAAATCCGTCTCTTTCGAGATGTGAAAGAGAGAAGCCAGCAGAGAGACATGGGGGACCTCCTATCATCAAGAATGAAGAACCAGGATGGGAGCACCATCCCTGCCCTGTCCTAAGAAGTGCCTAGCCCGGAGGAAGATTGATGACAAGGACCTCCCCTAGAGCCGACAGAGAGAGAGAGAGCCTCCCCTGGAGCTGGTGCCCTGAATTCGGGCTTTTAGCCTCATAGACTGTGTCTTAGGCATCTGGAGCTGCTATAGCAGAAAAACTACAAGTGGATGGCTTTAACAAAGAGAAATTTATTCTCTCACAGTCTAGTAGGCTGTAAGTCCAAATTCAGGGCATCAGCTCCAGGGGAAGTCTTTCTTTGTTGGCTCTGGAGGACGGCCCATATCATCAATCTTCCCTTGGCCTAGGAGCTTCTCCATGCAAGAACCTCAGGTCCAAAGGACACACTCTGCTCCCACGAGGTCCCCATGTCTCTTTGCTTGCTTCTGTCTTTTATATCTCAGAAGAGATTGGTTTAAGACACTATCTAATCTTGTAGATCTCATCAATATAACTGCCACTCATCAATGCCATTATATCATAGTGATAAAATTTACAACACATACGGAAATCACAATCACAAAATGGAGGACAACCACACAATACTGGGAATCATGGCCTGACCAAGTTGACACATATTTTGGGGGGACACAATTCAATCCATGACAGACTGTGTTAAAGTCATCCACTTGTGGTATTTCTGTTATAGCAGCACTAGATAACTAAGACAGCAGCCAAGCTCTTAACCACCGCGCCATATGCATGGTTAAATATTTGTTTATTTTATAGTCTCTCTGTTGCCCATAGCAGCACTGCCCAATAGAACTTTCTGTGAAGATGGAAATGTTCTGAAGATGGAAATGTTCTATACCGGGGCTGTCAGATACAGTGGCCACTAACCACAGGTGACTACTGGACACTTGAAATGTAGTCCATGAATTTTTAATTTAATTTAATTTTAATCAATTTAAATTTAATTAACCACATGTAGCTAATGGCTACCATATTAGATGGCACAGCTCTCGAATGTCAAGGCGAGATTTTTATTTTGCTCAGATACAGTATCCCCAGTGCCCAGAACAGTGTCTGGCACATGATAGGTGTTTGATAAATATTTGTGAAATAAATCAAGAAGACACTCCGTTGCTCAAAATTCTCCTATGGCTCCCCATTGCCCTTCAGATAAAGCCCAAGTGCCTCAGCCTGGCATTTGTGGCCCCAAATGATCTGGTCCCACCCACTCTTGAACTTTATATCCCACTACCCTCTGCCCTCCAGTGAACTGGTAACTTTCTTTTCTTAGAACATTCTAGATAGTTCCCACTATTGTCTTTACATTTCCTCTGCCCTGCTCTTTCCCCCTTCTTTAGTTAGCTACCTTTTTCATTTTTCATGTCTTAGCTTGAATGTCTTCTCATAAGAAAGACCTTCCTGATCCTCCTTCATCTAAAGTAGATTTTCTTTTCTCTCATGGAACCATCCCTGTTCTTTTCCTCCTTTGGGCTTAGGGTAATTTGTAATTACATGGTTTTCCAAGGGCTTGTTTGCTTAAGAGCTATCTTTCTGCGCCTTCTTATCGGTCCACCTTCCTTACTGAAAGGAGGTGTGTGTGCCTCTCCCACTCATCACTGCATCTCTAGTACTCAATGCAATACCTGACACTTAGCGGGTACACTTAATCAGTGTTTGTAGAATGAATGAATAAGAGTAGTGGGAACCATCCCATGTGTCCCTGAGCTTGGGAGAGACCACATTCGGGGTGTGTGAGTCCATGACTCTGTATGACCACCCCCCACCAGTAAGAAGTGGCACCTGTTGGTTTCCAAAGACTTAAATTGCCCCTTCTTATTTCTCTGAGCCTCAGTTTCCTCATCTGCAAAAATGGGGGTACTTATTGTAGGGGTGCTGAAAGCAACACATGGCCCATAGTTAGCACAGAACAAAATGGCAGCTGTCATTAATAGATCTAGTTAATATATTACTTTATATTGTATTATATTATCTATACAATATATCAGGAGCAAGTTTGCCACCTCTCTTTTCCTCCCATACTATATGCCAGTGGCCATCAAGTCGATTCAGACTCATGGTGACCTCATGTGTGTCAGAGTGGAACTGTGCTCCATAGGATTTTCAATGGCTGATTTTTCCAAAGTTAATCACCAGGCCTTTCTTTCAAGGCACCCCTGAGTGGACTTGAACCTCCAACCTTTTATTTAGCAGCCAAGCACGTTAACCATTTGCACCACCAAAGGACTTCCCAATACTATATAGTATGATATGATACAATATAATTTAATAATAACGTAATATAATATAAAGCTAGTTAATAATATAACTAGTTAAAATTAATATAACTAGTTATTATTAGTCCCTCAGGGTTTATTCCTGGGCCTTTTTCTCTCCTCTATCTATGCCCCATACTTGAATGACCTCGTCTTTGATGAGGTTCACGACTTTAAATAGCATCTGCTTTCTGATAACATCTTAATTTTTACCCTGTGTCCATGACTCTGCATGATGAGACTCCTCCCTCCACAGTGAGAAGTGGCAACTGTTGGTTTCCAAAGACTTGAGTTGCACCTTGCTACTTCACTGAGCCTCAGTTTCCTCATCCAATTTTACCTTCACCACTACCCTGCTAATTTCTAACCACCTGCCTATCACCACTGCTTGGACATCTCCAAGCCATCTCAAATTTACCTTGGCCAAAACAAAATATCTGATGCTTCCCTGCCCACACCCAACCTGTTTCTCTTTCCATCTCCCCCAGTTCAAAGCAAGACACAATAACACACCCACTTGTTAAGGCTAAATACCTGGAAGTCAGCTTTGCTCCCTCTCTTTCCCTCCCATCCTACATCACCAAGTCCTGCTTGCTTAGTCTCAAAATATATCTCAAGGTTTTCAACTTCCCTCCATTCCTACTCCTAACCACCCTGGTCCAAGCCACCATCTTGTGTCCTTAGATGACTACAACAGCCTCCACACAGATCCCCTTGCTTCTACTCTTGCCCAGTCTACTTTCCATGTGGCAACAGGGTGCGGTCAAAATGTAAATGAAACAGTACTGCTCCCCACTGCACTTAGAATTAAATCCAAATGCCTCACCCTTCCTTACAAGGCTTTGCATAATCAGACCCTCATTAGAAAGTAAGTTCATGAAAGCGGCAAATTTTCTTGTTTCATTCACTGATGTATCCCCAGGGTCCCAACCAGTGCCTGGCACATATTAAGTACTCGATTAAATATTGACCAAATGAATGAGGCTAGCAGATGGCCTCCTGATGGGACAAGGGAATGTATTTGCCACCTCATCCCTGAAATCTCCAAGACACCCTCAGGATCTAACTGCAACCACTCCCCACACACAGGGTAAAGACTCACGGTTTTTTGCAGTGGGCAGCAGTGAGAACCCATTCTCTGTGAATGAGGACCCCGCCACAGAGCAAGTGGCCTGAGTTGTAGAGGGCAGCTTGGTAGGGGTGAGAACTCTTCTCACAGGATGATCCCTGCACCAACTTATTCTCCTCTGCCCAGGTTGAAGGAGAGAGGGTCTGAGTCAGAGAGGAGGTCTAGACTCCCAAGGTGAATGAAACCCAACCTCATCTTAACCATCAAGATCATCTCCATCTTAGCTCCCAAATTTATTCCCGTCCTCATCCCCAAACCCAACCCCATCCACAACCACTTTCCTAGTTTTGAACCTGTTTTATCCCCTTCTTCATCCATATCCCCATTCCCAAAGACAATCTCATCCTTAAATTCTTCCCTGTATTCAAACCACCCCCATCCCCTTTCCCATCTTTATCCCCATCCCCAAAACCAACCACATCCACAAACTCTTCCCCATCTTCAACCCTCCTCTCCCTTTTCCATCTATGTCCCCATCCCCCAAACCAATTGTATCTACAAACTCTTCCCTATCTTCAAACCATCCCTACCCATCTATATCCCCATCCGTAAACCAACCCCAGCCACAAACTCTACCCTACCTTCAACTTTCCTCCCCCCTTCTCCATCTATATCCCCATCCCCAAAACCAACCCCATCCTGAAACTCTTCCCCATCTTCAACCCTTCTCTCCCTTCTCCATCTATATCCGCATCCACCAAACCAATCTTATCTACAAACTCTTCCTTATCTTCAAACCATCCCTCCCCATCTGTATCCCATCCCCAAAACCAACCTTATCCACAGACATCTTCAACCTTCCTCCCCCTTCTCCATCTATATCTCCATCCCTAAAGCCAACCCCGTCCTCATATTCTTCTCCATCTTTAGACCGACTTCCCATCTATTTCCCTATCTGTATCTCTACCCTCAATCTGATCTCTTCCTATCAACAACCCCAACCCCAAACCTCCCCCATTCCCATCCCATTTCTTCCCACCTGCTGTGATGAGAACCAGTGTTACACTCAGCATCTTCATAACCATTCCTAAGAGAGGAAGCCAGAAGCTCCATTAGTCAGTGCCTCAGATTCCACCCACCCAAGAATCCTCCCTGTTCTTCTCCCTGGCCTGCTATGCTCCTCTGACTCTTGATTTATGTTCTTCTCATCTAGGCTCCTGATGTCTCCTTTCCTCAACCCATGTCTTCCCTCTGAGGGTCCCAAGAAGGCAGTCTTCAGAGAAAATCTGGAGCCACACTGGTTAACTCACAGTGTGATTTTGATTAAATCTTTCTATTTCTCTGGGCTGTCATTTGCCTTCCTAGTAACAGGGGAAGGTTATCCCAGACAGACCCCTAGCTTTCTTCCCGCTCCAAATTTTTCCTCTGCACCTTGGATCTGTGCTCACCTGGTCACCCACCCTTACACCTGTAGGTTCTGGGACACGGGTGTGAGCTGGGGACAGGAAGACCTTACCTGCTGGGAGCTGGCTGCCTACTGGGTGAAACATAGTATCACAGGCAGAGAGGGAACCAGAGAGTCAGAAATGCAGGGAGCGACAGAGAAAAGGGACTCGGAAAGCAGAGAGGACACCTCAGAATCAGAGGCAGACAGAGCAGGTGAGAGCAGAGGATGAAAGAGCTGCAGGGCCCAGGGCCGTGAGGGACTTCTCCCTGGAAGAGTCCAGTCCTGTTCCCAGACGCTCCTACTGCTTTTAACCCCTGTCTCCCCAGGTCCCTGAGGCAGGCTGACAGGTCCCACCCTTTTCCTCCTTATCTAGACTTCCCACACACATTCCTACCGCCCCAACGGCCCTGCCCCTGTTGACCTCCTGAAAGGAGCCTCTAAGGAGGGAACACTGGTCCCTGAGTGCCGATCTCTGGTCCTTGGTCTGGGGGAGGAGAGGACTGGGGGCCTGGACTCCTATGTCTGGGGGAGGAGAGGGCTGAAGGCCCAGACTCCTGGGTCTGAGGGAGAAGGGGGCCAGGGGCTAGACTCCTGGGCCTTAGGGAGAAAGGGGCTGGGGGCCCAGACTCCTGAGTCTGGGGGAGGAGGGGACTGGGACCTGGACTCCTGGGTTTGAGGGAGAAGGGGGTTAGGGGCCCAGACTCCTGGGTCTGAGGGAGGAAGAGCTGGGGATCTGGATTTCTGGGTCTGAGGGAGGACGAGGCTGGGAACCAGACTTGTGGGTCTGAGGGAGGAGGGGGCTGGGACCTGGACTCCTGGGTCTGAGGGAGGAGAGGGCTGGGAGCATCAACTCCTAGACCCTCAAAGGCAGAAGAGTCTTAAAGTCCGAACTTCTGATTCTGAGAGGGAAGGAGATGGGGCTTGTTCTTCTGAGTCTCCAGATTTCTAGATTCTTGAGAAAGGATCTGAAGACCCAAATGCTAGCATCCCAGGCAAGCAATTGGGCAGCCCCCTCCGCAGACTCCAAGAGCCCCACCTTCTCCATCTGTGAGCAGTCAGGGACGTGCAGGCCTCACACCTAGGTCTGGAACCACAGGGCATTGGGAAATAGGCCACCTGAGTTCAGTGGGGTCAGGGCTGACTCATGCACCTGCACCTGCCGGTAAGTCCCTCTGTGAGTGCTGACAACCTCTGTGTCCCCACCAGAGAGAGCCTGTGCTCACGAGAAAGTGTGTGTCACCATGCTGGCACCCCCCTGCCTGGGTGCGGGGGTGCAGACCAGACACTATGGGGACAGGGCCTTGAACAATCGGTCTTTGTCCACCTCCAGCACCCCAGTGCTGTGCTCCTGGCAGCTCCATTTCTCAACCTCTCTTCCGGGAAGGCAGCTAAGTCAATAGCTTCCTTTTGTCCCTTCCTTTTGCCCTCCTGCTGCTGCCTTCTGACTGTCTACTGGCCTCTGCCTGGAAATTTCAGGACTCTGGTCACTCTCATCCAAGTCTGTCCACCTCTGGAGGTCTCTCCCTCCATCTCTCTCCCTGGACATGGGTGGAGTGTCTCCACTTCTGTCTTTCCCTTTCTCTTTGTGCTTTTCTGTGTTCATCTCAGTCTCTGTGTTTGTGTGTGTGTCTCTCTGTCTCTCCATCTTTTACTCTGTGTCTCTGTCTCTATATCTCTATCTCTGCCTCTCTTTCAATTTCCTCTCCTTAAAAAAAATCTTTCCATTAATTCATTCTCTCTGTTCATCTCTTTCCCTCCCTCCTTTCATTCCTTTCTTTCAAAAAACCTCGTTCCCTCCCTCTCCCTCCATTCATTCTCTTTGTATCTCTTTCTTTGTTTCTCTTTTTCTTTCTTTCTTTCTCCTTTCCTTTAAAAATTTTTTTCCCTCGCTACATCCCTCCCTTTCTCCTTCCTTCCCTCCGTTAATTCCCTCATTATCTGTCCCTCTCTCTCTTTTTCTCTCTCTCTTTCTACCTCCCACTTTGCCTCTCTCCTCTCCTCTCTCTGTCCCTCCCTCTCTCTTTTCTTCTCCCTTTGATTCTCTCAATCTCTGTTAACATTCCCCAAGTCTCTCTCTGTTTACCTCCCCCTGGGTCTCCCTCTAGATTTCCAGGAGAAATACATGTGCATGCATGCAGAAGAGTAGATTCTTGGGGAGCTAGAAGGTGATGTGAGGAGCAGAAGGGATGCTAGTGGAACATAGGAGATTTGAGGACTTGTTCACGAGACTCAGGGAAGTGAAAATAAACAGGAATGCAAGGAAATTGGAGAGTGACGTGAGCATTATGAAAAACGAAGATGTGGGATCCATGAAGATTTGGGATGTGCTTTGAAAGTTGGGCCTTGGAAGAAGAGTAAGATGTTGGCCAGGAGGAGAGGGTATGAGAATGTTGCAAGTGCTGGCAGCAGCAGGGAGTCATTGGTGTGGCCTGGAAGAGTGAGGGTGTGTGAATATGAGTGGAAGGAAATGAAAACGGGAGTGGCGGTCACCAGGGACGGGGGAGATGCAGGGTGTGTGAATGGAAATGAGGACTTACAGGGAAGTTGTTGGGTAACAAAGACAAAGATATTAATAATGTCCACCTCAGTGTCTGCTTGCGCCTGACACTACGGGAAGTATTTTTTTGTGTGAATTAAATCTAGTTGTCGAAAGTCGTTAACCATTAATTAAGGAGATGTGAATCAAAACCACGATGACATATCATCTCATCCCCATTAGAATGGCAATGATCAAAACAAAACCAAAAACAATAGGTGTTGTTGACGTTATGGAGAAACAAGAACCCTCATCCACTGCTGGTGGGAATGTAAAATGGTATAGCCTCTGTGGAACAGTTTGGCGGTTCAAAAAGTTGAACACAGAGCTACCATGTTGTTATTGTTATTAGTTGCTGTTGAGTTGATTTTGCCTCATGGCAGCCCTACATGTACAGAGTAAAACTGTGTTCCATAGAGTTTTCAAAGCTGTGATCTTTTGGAAGCAGATCAGCAGGCCTATCTTCTGAGGCACCTCTGGGTGGATCGAACAGACAACTTTTCTGTTAGTAGTAGAGCACTTAACCATTTGCACCATATAACCCAGCTTTCCACCTTTCCCCCATGCATCTGTCAGTTTGTTGTACTGTAGGGTCTTGCGTGTTGCTGTGATGCTGGAAGCTATGCCACCGGTATTCAAATACCAGCAGGGTCACCTACAGCAAACAGGTTTCAGCTGAGCTTCCAGACTAAGACAGACTAGGAAGAAGGACCCGGTGGTCTACCTCTGAAAAGAATTATCTAGTGAAAACCTTATGAATAGCAGCGGAACATTGTCTGATATAGTGCCAGAAGATGAGGCCCTCAGGTTAGAAAGCATTCAAAATACAACACAGGAGGAGCTGCTTCCTCAAAGTAGAATTGACCTTAAAGATGCGGATGGAGTCAAGCTTTCGGGACCTTCGTTTGCTGATGTGGCATGACTCAAAATGAGAAGAAACAGCTACAAACATCCATTAATAATTGGAACGTGGAATGTACAAAGTATGAATCTAGGAAAATTGGAAATAGTCAAAAATGAAATGGAATGCATAAACATGGATATCCTAGGCATTAGTGAACTGAAATGGACTGGTATTGGCCGTTTTGAATAGGACAATCATATGGTCTGCTATGAGGGGAATGACAACTTGAAGAGGAAGGGAGCTGCATTCATTGTCAGAAAGAACATTTCAAGGTCTATCCTGAAGTACAACGCTGTCAGTGACAGGAAAATATCCATACACATACTAGGAAGACCAGTTAGTACAACTATTATCCAAATCTACGTACCAACCACTAAGGCCAAAGATGAAAAAACTGAAGATTTTTACCAACTTCTGCAGTATGAAATTGATCAAACATGCAATCAGAATGCATTGGTAATTACTGGTGATTGGAATGCAAAAGTTGGAAACAAAGAAGAAGAATCTGTAATTGGAAAGTATGGCCTTGGTGATAGAAATGATGCCAGATATTGCATGATAGAATTTTGCAAGACCAAGGACTTCTTCATTGCAAATACCTTTTTCCACCAACATAAATGGTGACTATACACGATACATGTGGACCTTGCCACATAGAATACACAGGAATCAAATCAACTACATCTGTGGAAAGAGATGATGGAAAAACTCAATATCATCAGTCAGAACAAGGCCGGGGGCAGACTGCAGAACAGACCATCAACTACTCATATGCAAGTTCAAGTTGAAACTGAAGAAAAGTAGAATAAGTCAACAAGAGCCAATGTAAGACCTTCAGTATATCCCACCTGAATTTAGAGACCATCTCGAGAATAGATTTGACTCATTAAACACTAATGACCAAAGACCAGATGAGTTGTGGAATGATATCAAGGACACCATACAAGAAGAAAGCAAGAAGTCATTAAAAAGACACAAAAGAAAGAAAAGACCAAAATGGATGTCAAAGAAACTCTGAAACTTGCTCTCGAACATTGAGTAGCTAAAGCGAAAGGAAGAAATGATGAAGTAAAAGAGTTGAACAGAAGATTTCAAAAGGCAGCTTGAGAAGACAAAGTAAAGTATTATAATGACATGTGCAAAGACCTAGAGATAGAAAACCAAAAGGGAAGAACATGCTCAGCATTTCTTAAGCTGAAAGAACTGAAGAAAAAATTCAAGCCTCAAGTTGCAATATTGAGGGATTCTATGGGGAAAATATTAAACAACACAGGAAGCATCAAAAGAAGATGGAAGGATTACACAGTCACTCTACCAAAAAAATTGGTCAACTTTCAACCATTTCAGGAGGTAGCACATGATCAGGAATTGATGGTACTGAAGGAAGAGGTCAAAGCTGCAACTGAAGGCACTGGCGAAAAACAAGGCTCCAGGAACTGATGGAATAGCAATTGAGATGTTTCAACAAATGGATACAGCAGTGGAAGGGCTCACCCGTCTATGCCAAGAAATTTGGAAGACAGCTACCTGGCCAACCGACTGGAAGAGATCTACATTTATACCTATTCCCAAGAAAGATGAATCAACGGAATTAGGAAATTATTGAACAATATCATTAATATCACATGCAAGTAAAATTTTGCTGAAGATCATTCAAAAGCAGTAGCAGCAGTATATCCACAGGGAACTGCCAGAAATTCAAGCCAGGTTCAGAAGAGGATGTGGAACCAGGGATATCATAGCTGAAGTCAGATGCATTCTGGTTGAAAGCAGAGAATACCAGAAAGATGTTTACCTGTGTTTTATTGACTATACAAAGGCGTTCGACTGTGCTTATCATAACAAATTATGGATAACATTGTTAAGAATGAGAATTCCAGAACACTTAATTGTGCTCATGAGGAACCTGTACATAGATCAAGTGGCAATCGTTTGAAAAGAACAAGGGGATAATGTGTGGTTTAAACTCAGAAAAGCTGTGCGTCAGGGTTGTATCCTTTCACCATATCTATTCAATCTGTATGCTGAGCAAATAATCCGAGAAGCGGGACTATGTGAAGAAGAACAGGGCATCAGGATTGGAGGAAGACTCATTAACAACCTGCGTTATGCAGATGACACAACCTTGCTTGCTGAAAGTGAAGAGGACTTGAAGCACTTACTGATGAAGATCAAAGACCATAGCCTTCAGCACGGATTACACCTCAACATAAAGAAAACAAAAATCTCCACAACTGGACCAATAAGCAACGTCATGACAAATGGAGAAAAGATTGAAGTTGTCAAGGATTTCATTTTACTTGGATCCACAATTAACACCCATGAAAGCAGCAGTCAAGAAATCAAAAGATGCATTGCATTGGGCAAATCTGCTGCAAAAGACCTCTTTAAAGTGTTGAAAAGCAAAGATGTCACCTTGAAGACTAAGGTGTGCCTTACCCAAGCCATGGTATTTTCAATCAACTCATACGCATGTAAAAGCTGGACAATGAATAAGGAAGACCGACGAAGAATTGACGCCTTTGAATTGTGGTGTTGGCGAAGAATATTGAATATACCATGGACTGCCAAAACAATGAACAAATCTGTCTTGGAAGAAGTACAACCAGAATGCTCCTTAGAAGGAAGGATGGCGAGACTACGCCTCATGTACTTTGGACATGTTATCAGGAGGGATCAGTCCCTGGAGAAGGACATCATGCTTGGTGGAGTAGACAGTGAAAAAGAGGAAGAGCCTGAATGAGAAGGATTGACACAGTGGCTGCAACAATGGGCTCAAGCATAACAACAATTGTGAGGATGGTGTAGGACCGGGCAGTGTTGCGTTCTGTTGTCAACAGGGTCTCTATGAGTCAGAACTGTCTCGACAGCACCTAACAGAAGCAACATTCCACCCTTAAGTATACACCTAAAAGACTTGAAAGCAGTGACACGAACAAACACACGCACACCAATGTTCATTGCAGCACTATTCACAATAGCCAAAAGGTGTAAACAACCAAACTGTCTGTCAATAGATGAATATATACATTCATAACTGAGGTTTATACACGCAATGGAATATTACTCAGCCATAAAGAGAAAGGAGAAAAAAATCCATTGCCATCCAACTGAATTCTGACTCATAGAGACCCTACAGCATAGGGTAGAACTGCCCCACAGGGTTTCCAAGACTGTAAATCTTTATGGAAGCACACCACCACATCTTTCTCCTGTGGAACGACTGGTGGTTTCGAACTGCCAACCTTTAAGCCAGCAACCGAGGGCTGAACCACTGCGTCACCAGGACTCCTTAAGCAAATACATAAACCAAAAAACCAAACTTGTTGTTGTGATGTCGATTCCAACTCTTAGCGACTCTATAGGGCAGAATAGAACTGCCCCATATGGTTTCCATGGAGCAGCTGGTGGATTTGAACTGCTGACCTTTTGGTTAACAGTTGTAGCTCTTAACCACTGCACCACCAGGGCCCCAAGCAAATGTAATAGAAACTAAAAATTATTAGTGGTTACCAGGGGAGGGGAAAAGGAGGAATTTTTGCTTAGGGGGCATTGAGTTTATGTGAATGGAGATAGAATAATTTGGGAAAGGATAGGGAGAATTACTGTACAACTTGAAGAATGTAATTAATGTCACTGAATTGTACATGTAGAAATTATCGAATAGGTGTATGTTTTGCTGTATATTTTTATCACAATATATTTTTTTAAGTCTAGTTGTCACTACTTTCGCTCGACCCCCATCACTCCCAGAATGAAGACCAATTTGGCACTCAATATACTTTCTGGGTTGCTCCTCCAGCTCCCCCCAGGACCCTCATACTCACGTCTCCACTGAACTCAGCATCTCTCTTGAAACATGATCTTCCTCTCAAGACCCACCATCCTCCCAGATACCAAGCCAGACCCCTCACAACCCACTGATCCCCAAGCCCCTTTGCTTCTCTCTGCATCGTCCTCTTCTCTCTATCACTCATGTCCCTGGCCCCAGCTTGCCCTTGGTCCTCTCCCACCTGGAGCATCACTCCAGATCCTTCCCCTCTTCTGTATCTCTCAGTTAACCCCAGAGGGGTCTTCCTGCATTCAGAGCTGACCCTACCCCTTGCCTCCTCACAGCCCTGTCCTGGCTCCCCATGCCCCTCTGCCCAAAGCCCCAGCCCCTCAGGCTGGGGTTTGAGGACCTTCAGTATTTATAGCAGCACTGGCCAATAAATATATAACGCAGGCCACACATGTACTTTCTAAATTTTCTAGCAGCCACAGTAAGGAGCCCTGGTTGTACAAATGGTTAAGCACTTGGCTGCTGACTGAAAGGTTGGTGGTTTGAACCTGTAAAAACAGTGTAGGAGGGAGTGTCTGACCTCCTCTAACTTCACAAGGGGCAAGGAGAATCAAGATCAACATCCCAAGGCTGATTCCTGTGAGGCAGAGGTCAGTCATGCCTCCTCCCGCTTCATCTTTAGCAATTCTGACACCAACCGTCCCTCCCACAGCACTCTCTCTTCTCTGCTGGGTTGGATAATTCATTGCAATGGCCACACAGAACTCACAGAAAGTACTTAACAATTATGGGGTTTATTAGGGAAGTAACAGTTACAGGTCAGGTTCAGTAATGCTCAGGATACAGTTCTTCCATCAGGACAGCCTCTTCCCAGCCATGCTTGAAGGCATGCCTCTCTCTGGCCCTAGGCCTCTGCCCTGCTCAGGCAAGTGTTACAAAGCTCTTTTAGCTCTGCCTGTAAGTGTCTAGAGGTACCCCACCCTGCCCGAAGGTGCTCAGCTCTAGCTCCGTGGGTCGGGAAGCCTAACACGCTGTCTCTTGCCAGTCTCTCCTGCTGCTGTTTCTGTCACTGCTTCTTACCACTGCTTCTTGCTGTCTTCAGTGTTACAGCTCTCTCTCTCTCGGATTTTCTCAGCGCAGGGATCCCAGGTCCGAAGGACATGCTCTGTGCTTCTGGCTGTTCTTACTTGGTGGTGGTGGGATTCTCTGTCTGCTCTGGAGTTGACTCTGTTTTAAGGAAAAACTGACCAATGTCCTTGGTGGGCCACAATTGCCTTATTTGCACAGTCCCACTCAATCACCTGGGTGGAAGTTACGAGATTATGGCGGGAAAGGCCACACAAAAGCAATCTGTCTCACCGCAGAACACAACCGACAGCTCTGTAGGAGAATGACCTGGTGAACTGCTTCTGTAACGATTATAGCCTGGAAAACCCAATGGGGTAGTTCTATTCTGTCACATGGGATTGCTATGAGTTGAAAACGACAGCACCTAACAACAACAGCAACCAAAATTATGGAAAGTAAAAAGGAAATCCCAAAAGTATGGCCCCTAGACACTCTTTTAATTCAGTACTGAAGTCACTCCTGAGGTTCACCCTTCAGCCAAAGATTAGATAGTTCCATAAAACAAAACCATACTAAAAGGCCACACCAGCCCAGGGGCAAGTATGAGAAAGCAGCACCATAGTTCAAAGGCATCAATTCTTCTTCAGTCTTTCTTATTCATTGTCCAGCTTTCGCATGCGTATGAGGCTATTGAAAACACCATGGCTTGGGTCAGGTGCATCTCAGTCCTTAAAGTGACATCTCTTTAATACATTAAAGAGGTCTTTAGCAGCGTATTTGCCCAATACAATGCATCATTTGATTTCTTGACTGCTACGTTAATTTATTTAATCTGCCTAACAGCCCAATGGAGTAGTTTTTTTGTTTTTTTTTTTTAAATCTCAAGGATGAAGGAATAAGGACAGGGAAGTAATTTACTTGAAGACAAATAGCTTGTAGGTTCTGGAACTCAGAAAAACCCAAGAAGCCTGGTTCCAGAGCTAGTGCTTGAAACTACTATACTATACTGTCTGCTCAAAGAAAAAGTTATTTTTAAAAAACTCAACTGAGTGCCATCTCAAGTCATTGCAAACCTATCCACCTCCAGACCTTTGTACAGGAAGAGCAGATGGGCAGGGTCAGGGGCATAGAGGCTGATTTAATGCAACTGCAAGATGTTGCTGCTTTTAACATTTTTAGACTGAATATTTCTTTAAGGTAGCTTCCCAGGTAGAGGGAAGTTGAAAGGGCATTATGGGGGTTGATGGCTAAAAAGCCTAGTGATTCCTTAAACCTGCTACTGGTCCAGAGGAAGGAGAGGGCCAGGATTTGAGGGAGGAGCGGGCTGGAGGTCCAGACTCTTGTGTCTGAAGGTGGAAGGGGCTGGGACACGGACTCCTGGTTCTGAGTGAGGCGGGGGCTTAGCCTTCTACCAACAGAGGAGCAGTGGCTACCTAAGTTTTGCAATATGATGGGTAGGGGTGAGGTGGATGTAGTTAGGAGAGACTCAGTGGTTAGAGAGGAGGGATCTGGAAGATGTTGGCGAGGAAGAAATCCTGAGAGAAACAGGAAAGACAGGTAGGAGGGGCAAGTCCTGGGGCTGCATCTGATCCCTCTGTCAGCAGCTTCTGAGGTGTGACAGGCCAGAGAGCCTTTGATGGCAGGTGGCCTGGGGCGGGCCAGCCTCTGAGTCACAGGTGACTCCTTCTTCCTTCCTCCCTTCCATAGGCTCCTTCCCTGCCTCCTGGGGAGTGGGAGAGGGCAGGAGCCCACCTATGCAGTTTCCCAACACCTATCTTCCTCTGGCACCTGGAGGCTGCCAGAGGAAGCCTGGCAACGTGCGGAATCCAGGTATCCTGTCCACCTGTCATCCTTATCCCTTGCTGAAAGCCTCCTCCCTTCCTCTCTAATTATCACCTGTGAAATGCTTAGACACACTTTCACATTCCTTTCCACCCTGACGAAGTAGGCATCACCTCTCTCTCTCTCACTCTTTGTGTCTCCCTCCCATTCTACAGATGAGAAAAACTGAGACCTGGGAAATGGAAGTGTACCCCAGTGCAGGGTGTGTTTCTAGTCTCCCTCTCCCTTAAGATCTCCTCGCCTCAATCTTTGATCTTCAGAGCTTTTCCACTTTTATTTTTCAGGTTATGAAAGCGCGCATCCGCAGAAATGCAGATGGAAGGAAAGAAGCACCCCATGACCACCACCAGATACAGTTTGATCACGTCCTTTCAGATTTTATTCCATGAATATTTAATTTGACATGGCTAGGCTCACATACACATTTGTTTTCGTATCTTTCTTTTTTCACTTAACATTATACAGCACACCCATTTCTGCATAACACTAAGAATTCTGCATAAGTATTATTTTTGATGGTTTCATAATATTCTCTCAAACTGGCCTGTTGTTAACTTCAACAATCTGCTCATTTGGAACCTATTCAGTGTTTTTGCTCTTTTCTTATGATAAATAATATTGTGGTGAATTTAAAGTTGCTCCACATTTTGGGCACTTTTTGTAGTGTCATTCCGAAACTAGGATTTGTGCTAAAGATGTGAAAGTGTTGGATAAAGGTCTCAATCACTTTGCCAAACAGCGTTCCATAATGATTGTATGAATTTACAGTTTCAGTGTTTGAGAGTGCTGGTCTCACCGCAATTTCACCAGCACTGAGGTTTTTGTGTTTCTGTAATTATTTTGGTTTTAAATCCTTGCTATTTGATTGGTTTCAAACATGGCATATTGTTGAAGCTTTACTACATCTTTGAGAAAAGGTAAGGTCAAATATGTTTTTATAGGTTATTGACGTCCTTATTTTCTGTTCATATCACATAGTCATTTAACGTTTATCTATTCCTTCTCATGGTGTTCTTTATCCAAGGAATGAACTTGCAGACTTGGGTGTAGACACCTGGGAGGTTTGGCTGGCCGCAAGGGAACACTCCCCAGGACACTAGGCCTTGCAGGGTTCCTTTGCACATCAGTGGTCCCCCTGAGTCACCCTAGAGAGAAGAGAGAATGAGAGCTTAGCTCTGGCTTCAGAGCAAATCCCTATTTCCACTTCAGTTTCATTATACACCCCCAGTTATCGGTCTTTGTCAAGCTACACCATGGCAAGCCTGGCCAATGGGAAGAGACTCATTGTCTATGGTGGCCAATAGGAGGGCAGGAATCAGTGTTGTCATGGAGATGATAAACCAGGTTCTTTCAGACATTGGCTTGAGCCATGACCAATGGAATCAATTGCAGGACAAGCGGTGGGGCTTTCAGAAATGACAGCACAATTTATTTTCCAGTGTTAAGGACTCCACTCCACTCATGCACTTTGGGCATGAAAAGCAGACAGGGTGGTCCTGGAAACCAGGGACAGGGCGAGCTACATGATTTTCAAGGCCTGGTGCAAGAGGAAAATGTGTCGTCCTTATCCAAAAATTATTAAGAATTTTAAGACGGCAACAGCATAGCATTAAACCAAGCTCAACCTTCTTCTCAGCACGGGGCCCTATGCGACTGCACAGCTTGCACGTTCGTGAGGACAGCCCTGATTAAGGAAGATGGGAAATCCCCCCATTCTCTAGGACACACACTCCTATATCATCACCTCCATCCCCAACACACACCATCGCAGCTCCCCTGAAAGCCGACGGTGCAAATATGAGAAAAGAAAGTAGAGTTATGGACAGAGAGGCATAGAGAGAGAAAGAGTCAAAGAGAAGGGAAAGAGGGAAGTAGAAGAAATGGGAAGGGGAAAGAGATTTGTTGTTGTTTTTGGTTGCTGTCAGTCGATTCTTATTTATGGCGACCCCATGTGCGCAGAATAGAACTGCTCCATAGAGTTTTCAAGGCTGCAAACTTTTGGAAGGAGATCACAAGGCATTACTTCCAATGCACCTCTGGGTGGGTTTGAACCACCAACCTTTCAGTTAGTAGTCAAGCACCTAACTAATTGCACCACCCAGGGACTCCTTAGGAGGAGGATTGCTGTTGTTGTGTGCTGTTGAGTCAATTCTGACTCATAGCAACCTTATATGACAGAGGAGAACCACCTCACAGGGTTTCCTAGGCTATAGCAGTTCGAACCCACCAGCGCCTCTGTGGGAGAAAAGACTTGGCGATCTGCTCCTGTAAAGATTTACAGGAGGGGGGTAGAGAAGCAGAAATATAGGGGAAGGAAGAATCAGAGGTAAAGGAAAGTGGAGACATGGGGTGAAAAGATCGTGACAGAGACACAGTGCAGAGAGAAAGCAGAGAGGAAAAGAATGAAATCAAATTCGGCATAAAGAGAGATGTGAGAAAAGCTTTCAGAGACAAAAAGATAAGATAAGATACAAAAGATAAGGAAGGGGGAACACGGGGGAAGGGGGAGGCGAGGGGAGACAGTTCTTTCCCCAGAACCAGGATTGGGGTGAGGCGAGCGAGGCACTAGCCTCAGACATAAAACTTAAAGGGGGCGCCGAAAAGTTCCATAATCACAATAAATAATATTTTATTGTGATACTTTTTAAAAATCAAATATTAATGCAAAAAAAATCTATGATGAACAAAATACCCAAATTTTAAATAAAGACAGGATTGGTACAGCACTGTGCTGCGCTGTATCGGAGCCTGAGGCAAAAAGAAAATTCAGAGGACTGACCCGTTCTTTAAAACTGTGATATTTTGATCGTGGAGTTTTTTGCATTCATTTTTTTTAAAAAGATTGCATTAGGATATGATTTACTTCAATGACTGAGTTGTTTGCTGCCTGAGGAGAGTGCCTCACTCGCCTGACCCTAGGCTGAGGCAGAAGCCAGGGATTCGGAGAGAGAGGGACAGAGCCCCTTATCTTTTCTACTGCCACCTCCCACCCATTAAACTTTCTGCCCCACCCTCAGGGCCACATCAGCCCCTAAATGGGCTCCCACTCCCGATCAAGGCAGAAAATGAGGGAGAGGGTGCTAAGAAAGCTAGGTCTGCGGGGGAAGGCTCAGTACCAGGGTGGGGTCCAGAGTCTAAGACAGGGGCTTGGATGGAGGGGAAAATGGGACTGTGCATTGAAAGAAAGAGACAGGGGACCAAGGAGTGGGGAGGAAGGGAGTCTCACATTGCAGGCATTCTTCCTGGAAGCCGGGATGCCGGCACACAGCATTGACTCGCCCAGCAGGTCTTTGTAAACCTTACTGCAGTCGTTTTGGGAGATGAGCATGATATCTGCACACATGAGCATCGACGGAAAGTTCACTGCAGGGGGACGGGGAGAGAGGTCAGTTAGAGGCCTGGGCCTGGGAACAGGGCTGGACTGGAGCTTGGACTCCTGGGTTTGAGGAAGGAAGAGGATGGGGCCCCAGATTTCTGGGTCTGAGGGAGGAAGGGGCTGGGGCCCTGGACTCTTGGGTCTGAGGGAGGAGGGGGCTAGGGGCCCAGACTCCTGCGTCTGAGGGAGAAGGGTGCTGGGTCCCTGACTCTTGGGTCAGTGAGGCAGTCTTACCATTAGGGCTGCTGATGGTGCCCCAGCCAGAGACAGTACATTGGGTTCCAGGGGGCTTGCACTGGGAGGGCAGAGTGACAGCCTTCACACTAGATGACAGCTTGACCGGGGATCTTAGCTTCACCAGCATGATGTCATTGGCATGGGTCTGCGTGGAGTAGCCAGGGTGACGAATTGACTTTGTGGCCCTGATCTTCTTGGCCCTTCTGTCGTTCAGCACCTGACTGCCTATGTGCACATTATACTCACTGGGAGAGACATTTAAAACAACATTTAGAGAGAGGTACTATGACTGAGAGAGAGGGACAGAGACCCAAAGAGGGGGACAGAGACCCAGAGAAGGACAGAGACCCAGAGAGAGGAGGACAGAGACCCAGAGGGAGGGGGACAGAGACACAGAGAAAGGGGGATAGAGACCCAAAGTGGGGGGGGCAGATACCCAGAGAGAGGGGAACAGAGAACCAGGGAGAGAGGGACAGAGACCCAGAGAAAGAGGAGGAGTCCATGATAGCACTCCCCTTTCACCAACAACCTGTCCAGGCAGCACGTACTTCATCCTGCAGTGGGCAGCGGTGAGCACCCACCACTGGTTGAGCAGCACGCCTCCACAATGTAGTTGATTGCCCCTGAGCAGGGCTACCTGAGACGGTTGGGAGTGGTTTGGACATCGGTAGCCGTCAATAATCTTCTCCCCGTACTTGTTAACCAGGGCTGGATAAGAGACATGAAGAAAAACGTGGGTCGTAATTGTCAAGGGAAGGCTGAGGCGGGAGCCTGGGGATTCAGAGTGCCAGAGATGGAGAGAGACAGACAGACACACAGAGAAATGCAGAGGCAGACATGGAGATGGGCAAAAACATAGAACAGTGCAGAGAAAGAGGAATTCAAATGCCCTCTGAAGAAGAGAAACCAAGGGCAGAGGAGGCAGGCAGAGAGCATGAGAGGTGGAGATGGGGAGAGACGGAGGGTGCACACTCAGAAAGAGCACACTCCAGACAGATGGCATCTCTCTGGAGACCACCACAGAAGCTGATAGGAGAGACACTGAGTGCCGGAGACAGAACCTGGAGGAGACAGAGACCTAGGAAGGCAGAAGGAAGCAGGAGGAAAGGGGTCATGAGGCAAAGGAGGCTTGTCTACTATGGGAGGAAGCTGTTGAAGGAGGGTGAGGTTCTGGCTCAGGGACTGCTTGGAGAGAGGGGGCCCCGGAAAGGGTCAGTGGGGACACAGTGGGACCCAGGCGTCAGGTCAGTCCTCCCAGTCCAGCCCTCACCTTCTTGTTCAGCAGTTTCCAGGGCCAAGGACAGCAGTAGGATCAGCAGGGGTGGGAGCAGGGATCTAGCCATGGTGGCCTCTCTGAGCCTCTCAGGGGCTTCCAGAACACAGGGAGGGGCTCTTCTGCTGGACCTAGGAAGGGCAAAGCATTCAGGAAGTAGAAGTTGGATCTCTTCCTCCCTCAGACCTGGGAGTCCCTCCTCCCTCAGATCCAGGAGTGTGGGTCTCCAGCCCCCTCCCCCGTCAAACCTTGGAGTCTAGGCTCTAGCTCCTCCTCCCTCAGTTCTGGGAATCCAGGTCCCAGCCCCCTCCTCCCTCAGATCCAAAAGTGCAGGCCCCCAGCCCCCTCTTCCTCTCTCAGATCCAGGAGTCCAGGTCCCCAGCCCCTCCCCTCTCAGGACCCAGGAGTCCAAAATCTCCTCCCCTACCAGACCTAAGAGTCCAAACTTCCAGAATTCTCTCTAAGACTCAGGAGTCCAAACCCCCTCCTCTCCCAGGACACAGCTGTCCAGCTCCTCAGACCCTTTTTCCCCTAGGGACCCAGGGACAACTGTGACCTGGGCCCCTAAACACCTCCTTCCCCTGGGACCCAGAAGTCCTCTTCCCCAAGGAACCCCAAATTCCAGACTCCCAGCCCCTCATCTCTCAGGACCAGGAGTTCAGACCCCTCAGCCCCCGGTCCCGCCTCCCCCCTTAGAAAAGGAGTTAAGTGTCCAGCAGCGCTCTTCCACGCAGCCCTGTCAGGAGCACTTCTCACCTCAGAAGGGTCAGAATGGGACTCCAGACTGGATCGGGAGGCAAGTGTCTCCAGCTCACTGCAGCGCGGCACTCAAATCACCTCCGCTCCTGTGCCCGCCCCCAGCGCCCTGGGGTGAAGGCGGAGCCAGCTGTGGGACTCCCCCTTTCCGCGTTTGTGGTCATCTGGAAGCCCTGAGGCAGCCAAAGCAATGGGTCCTACTCTACTCTCGGGGCACCCTACCTCCTGAGACCTGGGCTGGGAGGAACCCTGCTGATCTATGCCCCCACATATTCTGGTCCCACTGTCCTTCGTGGCTGCTCTCGGGGGAGGGACCAGAAGCGCTGGCTGTGAGGGCAGAATTTAAGGAGGGGCAATCTCAGGGAGTGGACTCTGCCTGGGTCCTTCTCCAAGGCCTTTTTCTTGCCTTCACCCCTATTTGGGGATGGCTCAGGCTCCCCACCCACCTTCTAATTCTGACCAGCTGTGGAAACTTGTTCAGGCTGGATGCCTGTCTACCTCTGAACCTGAACCCAATTCCCAGTCCTTACATGTTGTTGTTGTTTCCTCCAGTCGATTTAGACTCATAGCAACCCCATATGACAGATTAGGACCGTCCCATAGGGTTTTCTTGGCTATAATCTTTATGGGAGCAGATCACCAGGTCTTTCTCCTGTGGAGCCACTGGGTGGGCTTGAGCCACCAACCTTTTTGTTAGCAGCCCAGTGCTTAACCACTGCACCACCAGGGTTTGGAATCCTAACAGAGAGGTATAAATTTAAAAGAGAAGGCTTTCCCTAACTCCACCCCGACTCAATGCTTACTGTTACCAGTTTAGTCTGTGTTCTCATATTTGTTTTTAATCACATTATACATAGGTTCCTATATATTAAAAAAAACCAGTTGCTGTCCAGTCGATATCCTTGTGGCAACTCCATGTGTGTCAGAGTAGAACTATGCTCCATAGGGTTTTCAATGGCTGATTTTTCAGAAGTAGATTACCAGGCCTTTCTTCAGAGGAATCTTTGGGTGAATTCGAACCTCCAGCCTTTTGGTTATCAGCCAAGCATGTTCACCACATACAACACCCAGAGATCTCATATGTATTATGTATTTATAATGAAAATGTTTGTCATAAATTAACAGTTGGTTAATTCACCAGCTCAGCAACCTGATCAAAGACCCAGGTTATCTGCATCTCTCAGTTTGACCATCTGCCATGCTTTGGCTTGATCTGCAGGCCATTTCCTTCCACGATCCCTAGGAACCAAAGACAAAGGCCAAATCTAGTTCTTTGTCTCACAATCCCTCACTCCTCATTGGCCTGAACTGCATCACATGTCAGTTTCTTAATTAATCACTGGGAAGGAGAATATGGCGTCCATGCTTGGTATAATGAAACTTACAGTCATGATGAAGATAAAAGATTATTCAAACAAAATCAGGGTTCTGATAGGAAGGCAGAAGGGGTGAATGTCTTGGTGGGCAAGAATAATGTCTACTATGGGTCAAACAGGAGCCCTAGTGGCACAAGAGTTAAGCACTCAAATTACAACTATAACGTGTGCTCTAAAGGAAAGGTGCAGGGTATTATGAAAGCATTTCACAAAGGAATTTGACCCAGGAAGTGACTTTAAACTGAAAGTGGAAGGAAAAGTAAGCATTAACTAGAAGAAAATGGGAGGGCATAGTGAGTGTAACATGTAGAGGAAAAAGCATGTTCAAAGGCCCAGAAGGACATATGGATGGAGTTCAGAAACCAGAGGTTGTCTGGGACCAGATAATGAAGAGCCTTGTGTGTCATAGTGAGCTTGACTTTATCCTGTGAACAATGGTGAGCCACTTGGACTTCAGTTAAGGGGGTGACATAATAAGATTTGCATTTTCAAAATATCAGTCTGGCTATTCTATGAACAATAGGTTTTAAGGAGCTATGGAGACATGGGGAGACCATGAGGAGGCCATTGCTATTGTCCAGGTGAGAGATGATGGTGACTTAGATAAGGGTAGTTGGGAGGTGGAGATGGTGATAAGTGGATGGATTCAAGACGCATTTAGGGAACAGAATCAGCAGCTCTTGGTGATAGACTGAATGGAAAGCGCAGTGAGGGAGAGGGAGATGTTAAGACATCAAGGTCTCTTTCTGGATGAATGGTTGTGCCATTCATTAAGAAAGCACGATCGGGTATGGTCAAACGCTTCTGAGAGGTGAGAAAGACCCCCAGGTCCTTGAGCATAACTTCTAACTCCAAACTTTACTTAGATATAACCAATTCTGACACAGTCTTGACCCCAAACCTCAACTCATACCCAGTCCTACACCCACACTCTGCTTCAAACTTGACCAACCCTAATTTATACCTTACCCTGGAACCTAAACCTTGCCTCCATTTCTCACCACAAACCTCAAGTCATCCTAAATCCTGCTTCAACCTTGACCAACTCCAGTTTATACCTCAATCCTAAACCTAAAGTTTTACCCAGTCCCTGACTCCAAGTATCAGCTCAGCTAGTACCCTCACTTCAACCTACCTTAACCCTGACTCTTTATCCTAACCCTGAACCATAAGACAAATTCAGCCTTGGCCCAAACACTGAATGTCACCATAGCCTAAGTCCCAAGCGTGACCCAATGCAGAACTCAGACTTTAGCCTTGAAACCCTGAATTCTTTTTTTTTAATTAATAAAAATTTATTTTCCTGGATTTTTTTATATTTGTCATATTTAATAGCTTTATTAATTTTATAGCTTGTAATTTGTTTGCTTTCATTTCTAATTTTGTACTCATAATTCTGTGTTCTTTATGTTAAAAAAAAAACAACCCAAAACCAAGCCGAATGCCATCAAGTCGATTCCAACTCATAGTGACCCTATAGGGCAGAATAGAACTGCCCCATAGGGTTTCCAAGACTATAAATCTTCATGGAAGCAGACTGCCACATCTTTCTCCCTCAGAGTGGCTAGTGGGTTCACATCGCCAACGTTTTGGTTAACAGCAAAGTGCTTTGACCACTTCGCCACCAGGGCTCCTTTTATCTTTTTTTTTCCCCCGTACAAAAATTTATACATACATTGTTATGTGACTCTACTTGCTCTCCCCATACTGTGACAGCACACTCCTCCTTTCCACCCCTGATTCCCCATGTCCATTCAACCAGCTCCTAACCCTCTCTGCCTTCCCACCTCACCTCTGGACAGAAGCTGCCCATTTTCTCTTGTACCTACTTGAGCTAAGAGGCACACTCCTCATGAATATCACTTTATGTTCCCCAGTCGAGTCCAATCCCTGTCTGAAAAGTTGGCCTCAGAAATTGTTTTAGTTCTGGGCTGATAAAGAATCCAGGGTCCATGCTTTCTGGGGTACCTCCAGTCTCAGTCAGACCATTAAGTCTGATCTTCTTACTAGAATTTGAGTTCTGCAGCTCACCTTTCTCCTGCTCCATGCAGGACTCTCTGTTGTGTTCCCTGTCAGGGCAGTCATTGGCGGTAGCCGGGCACCATCTAGTTCTTCTGGTCTCAGGGTGATGAAGTCTCTGGTTTATGTGGCCCTTTCTGTCTCTTGAGCTACTACTTTCTTTGTGTCTTTGGTGTTCTTCATTCTCCTTTATTCCAGGTGGTTGGGACCAATTGATGACTCTTAGATGGCCACTTGCAAGCTTTTAAGACCCCAGACGCCACTCACCAAAGTAGGATGCAGAACATTTTCTTAACAAGCTTTGTTATGCCAATTGACCTAGATGTCCCCTGAAAGCATGGTCCCCAGACCCCTAACCCTGCTATTCTGTCCCTCAAAGTGTTTGACTGTATTCAGGAAACTTCTTAGCTTTGGTTTAGTGCAGTTGTGCTGAGTTCCCCTGTAGTGAGTGCTGTCCTTCCCTTCACATAAGATAATTCTTATCTACTATCTAGTTAGTAAATAACCCTCTCTCTCCCTCCCCACCCTCGTAACCATCAAAGAATGTTTTCTTCTGTGTTTAAACCTTTTCTTGAGATCTTATAATAGTGGTCTTATACAATATTTGTCCTTCTGTGACTGACTAAATTCACTCAGCATAATGACCTTCAGCTTTCTCCATGTTATGTTTCACGGTTTCATTGTTGTTCTTTATCATCGTGTAGTATTCCATAGTGTGGATATACCATAGTTTGTTTATCCATTTGTCCATTGATTGGCACCTAGGTTGTTTCCATCTTTTTGCGATTGTGAACAGTGCTGCAATGAACATGGGTGTGCATATGTCTATTCGTGTGACAGCTCTTATTTCCCTAGGATATATTCCAAGGAGCTGGATTGCTGGCGCATATGGTACTTCTATTTCTAGCTTTTCAAGGAAGTGCCAAATCGATTTCCAAAGAGGTTATACCATTTTACATTCTCACCAACAGTGTATAAGTGTTCCAGTCTCTCCACAACCTCTCCAGCTTTTATTGTTTTGTGTTTTTTGTATTGCTAGCCTTGTTGGGGTGAGATGATATCTCATTGTAGTTTTGATCTGCATTTCTCTAATGGCTAATGACCATGAGCATTTCTTCATGTTTCTGCTAGCCACCCGAATATCTTCTTTGGTGAAGTGCCTGTTCATATCCTTTGCCCATTTTTTAAATTGGGTTACTTGTCTTTTTGTTGTTGAGGTTTTGCAGTATCTTGTAGATTTTAGAGATTAGATGCTGATCAGATTTGTCATAGCCAATAAGTTTTTCCCAGTCTGTAAGTTGTCTTTTTACTCTTTTGATGAAGTCTTTTGATGAGCATAAGTGTTTGATTTTTAGGAGCTCCCATTTACCTGGTCTCTCTTCTGGTGCTTGTGCATTGTTACTTATGGTTCGTATTGTGTTTATGCCATGTATTAGGGCTCCTAGCATTGTCCCTATTTTTTCTTCCATGATCTTTATCGTTTTCAATTTTATATTTAAGTCTTTGATCCATTTTAAGTTAGTTTTTGTGCATGGTGTGAGGTATGGGTCTTGTTTCAGTTTTTTGCAGATGGATACCCAGTTATGCCAGCACCACTTGTCTTTTTCCCAATTAACGGACTTCAGGCCTTTGTTAAATACCAGCTGCTCATAGGTGGATGAATTTATGTCTGGATTCTCAATTCTGTTCCATTGGTCTATGTATCTGTTCTTGTACCAGTAACAGGCTGTTTTGACTACCGTGGTGGTATAACAAGTTCTAAAATCAGGTGGTGCGAGGCCTGCCACTTTGTTCTTCTTCTTGAATAATGCTTTACTTATACACGAACTCTGCCCTTTCCATATGAGGTTGGTGATTTGTTTCTCCATCTCAGTAAAAAATGCCAGCGGAATTTGGATCAGGATTGCATGGTATCTGTAAATTGCTTTGGGTAGAATTGACATTTTCACAATGTTGAGTCTACCTATCCATGACCAAGGTATGTTTTTCCACTTATGCAGGTCTCTTTTGGTTTCTTGCAGTAGTGTCTTGTAGTTTTCATTGTATAGATTTTTTACTTCTCTGGTTAGATTAATTCCTAAGTATTTTGTCTTCTTGAGGGCTATTGTAAATGGTATAGATTTGGTGATTTCCTTTTTGAAGTCCCCTTTGTTGGTGTAAAGGAATCCAACTGATTTTTGTATGTTTATCTTGTATCCTGAAACTTTGCTGAAATCTTCTACGAGTTCCAGTAGTTTTCTTGTGGATTCTCTGGAGTTTTCTGTGTATAAGACCATATCATCTGCAAATAGAGATACTTTGACTTCTTCCCTACCAATTTGGATGCCTTTATTTCTTTTTCTAGCCTAATTTCTCTGGCTAGAACCTCCAGCACAATGTTGAATAAGAGTGGTGATAAAGGGCATCTTTGTCTGGTTCCTATTCTCAAGGGGAACGCTTTCAAAGTCTCTCCATTTAGGATGATGTTGGCTGTTGGCTTTGTATAAATGCCCTTAATTATGCTGAGGAATTTCCCTTCTATTCCTATTTTGTTGAGAGCTTTTCTCATGAATGGGTGTTGGACTTTGTCAAATGCCTTTTCTGCCTCAATTGATAAGATCACGTGGTTCTTGTCTTTTGTTTTATTAATGTGATGGATTACATTGATTGTTTTTCTAATGTTGAACAATCCCTGCATACCTGGTATAAATCCCACTTGATCATGGTGAATTATTTTTTTGATATGTTGCTGAATTCTATTGGCCAGAATTTTGTTGAGGATTTTTGCATCTATGTTCATAAGGGGTATTGGTCTGTAATTTTCTTTTTTTGTAGTGTCTTTACCTGGTTTTGGTATCAGGGTTATGGTGGCTTCATAGAATGAGTTTGGGAGTATTCCATCCTTTTCTAGGCTCTGAAATACATTTAGTAGTGGTGGTCTTAACTCTTCTCTGAACAGTTGGTAGAATTCTCCAGTGAAGCCATTCGGGCCAGAGCTTTTATTTGTTGGGAGTTTTTTAATTACCTTTTCAACCTCTTCTTTTGTTACAGGTTGATTTAGTTGTTCTAACTCTGTTTGTGTTAGTTTAGGTAGGTAGTGAGTTTCTAGAAATTTGTCCATTTCCTCTAGGTTTTCAAATTTGTTGAAGTACAGTTTTTCATAGTATTCTGTTATGATTCTTTTAATTTCAGTTGGGTCTTTTGTGATATCACCCATCTCATTTCTTATACGGGTTATTTGTTTCCTCTCCTGTTTTTCTTTTGTCAGTTTGGCCAATGGTTTATTAATTTTCAAAGAACCAGCTTTTGGTCTTGTTAACTCTTTCAATTGTTTTTCTATTGTCTGTTTCATTTAATTTTGCTCTAATTCTTATTATTTCCTTTCTTCTGGTGCCTGAGGGCTTCTTTTGCTGCTCTCTTTCTACTTGTTCCTGTTGTAGGGTTAATGTTTTGATTATGGCCCTTTCTTCTTTTTGGATGTGTGCATTTATTGCTATAAACTGACCTCTGAGCACTGCTTTTGCTGTGTCCCAAAGGTTCTGGTAGGATGTGTTTTCATTCTCGTTTGATTCTATGAATTTCTTTATTCCATCCTTAATTTCATCTATAACCCAGTGTTTTTGAGCAAGGTGTTGTTCAGTTTCCATGTGTTTGATTTTTTTCCTTGCTTTTTCTGTTGTTGATTTCTACTTTTATGACTTTATGGTCAGAAAAGATGTTTTGTAATATTTCAGTGCTTTGGATTTTGTTAATGCTTGCTTTATGGCCTAATATGTGGTCTATTCTGGAGAACGTTCCATTTGGGTTGAAAAAGAGAGTATACTTGGCTGCTGTTGGGTGGAGTGTTCAGCATGTCTATGAGATCAAGTTGGTTGATTGCAGCATTTAGCTCTTCCGTGTCTTTGCTGAGCTTCTTTCTGGATGTTCTGTCCTTCACCGAAAGTGGTGTGTTGAAGTCTCCTACTACTTTTGCGGAGCTATCTCTTTTCAGTGCTGTTAGACTTTGTTTTATGTATTTTGGAGCCCTGTCCGTTAGGTGTGTAAATATTTATTATAGTTATGTCCTCCTGATGTATTGACCCTTTAATCATTATATAGTGTCCTTCCTTATCCTTTGTGGTGGATTTTACTTTCAAGTCTATTTTGTCAGAGATTAATATTGCCACTCCTGCTCTTCTTTGAGTGTTGTTTGCTTGATATATTTTTTTCCATCCTGTGAGTTTTAGTTTGTTTGTGTCTTTAAGTCTAAGTTGTGTCTCTTGTAGGAAGCATATAGACGGATCATGTTTTTTAATTCAATCTGCCACTGTCTGTCTCTTTATTGGTGCGTTTAGTCCGTTTACATTCAGCATAATTATTGATAGGTATGAGTTTAGTGCTGTCATCTTGATGTCTTTTTTTTTTTGTGTTGTTCACAGTTGCTTTGTTCCACTTAATTTTCTGTGGAGTCGTTTTTCTTTATGTATTTTCTTTTCATCTTTTTCATTGTTGTTGATTTTGTGTTTGCTGAGTCTATCTTTTTCTAGTTTTTTATTTTGACTTGTAAGATTGTTAGTTTCCTTTGTGGTTACCTTAATCTTTACCCCTATTTTTCTAAGTTTCTACCAGTCTTTTATTTCTTTATATCACCTTGACTTCCTCACCATATGAAAAATCTGTGTCTACATTTTTTAAGTCCCTCTTTTTTGTTTTAATGTTGTCATCTTTTACATATTGACATCTGTTTCCCTATTTTCAGTGTTTTAGCTTTGATTTCCTTTTGTGACTTCCCTATCTGGATTGATATCTGGTTGCTCTGTCCTGTGTTCTAGTCTTGGGTTGTTATCTGATGTTACTGATTTTCTAACCAGAGGACTCCCTTTAGTATTTCTTGTAATTTTGGTTTGGTTTTTGCAAATTCCCTAAACTTCTGTTTATCTGGAAATTCCCTAATATTGCCATCATATTTGAGAGTCAGTTTTGCTGGATATATACTTCTTGGCTGGCAATTTTTTTCCTTCAAGGCTTTAGATATGTCATCCCATTGCCTTCTTGCCTACATGGTTTCTGCTGAGTAGGCCGAGCTTATTCTTATTGACTCTCCTTTGTAGATGCCTTTTCATTTATCTCCTAGCCACTCTTAAAATTCTCTCTTTATCTTTGGTTTTGCCAAGTTTGATTATAATATGTCTTGGTGACTTTCTTTTGGAATCTACCTTATGTGGGGTTCGATTAGCATCTTAGATAGATATCTTGTCATCTTTCACGATATCAGGGAAGTTTTATGCCAACAAACCTTCAACAATTCTCTCTGTATTTTCTATTTTCTGTTATCCCCTCATGTTCTGGTACTCCAATCACTCATAGGTTATTCCTCTTGATAGAATCCCACATAATTCTTAGGGTTTCTTCATTTTTTAAAATCCTTTTATCTGATTTTTCCTCAAATAAGTTGGTGTCAAGTGCTTTATCTTCAATCTCACCAATTCTGACTTCTATTGCCTCATTTCTGCTCCTATGACTTTCTTTTGAGTTGTCTAATTCTGAAATTTAAAATTGAAATTCTGAAATTTTACTTTGTTAATCTTTTGGATTTCTGATTGCTGTCTCTCTCTGGATTTTGCAGCCCGTTAAATTTGTCATTATGCTCTTCTCTTTTTAATTTCCTCTATTGCGTGTTCTGCGTTTTGCTTAATTTCCTTCCTAATTTCTTGAAGAGTTCTGTATATTAATCTTTTGTATTCTGCCTCTGGTAATTCCAAGAAATTTTCCCTCTCTGGAAAATTTCTAGAGTCTTCATTTTGGGAGCTTGCTGAAGCCATTATGTATTGCCTTTTTATGTGATTTGATATTGACTGTTGTCTCTGAGCCATCAGTAAGTTATTATATTTATTTATTTCATGTTTGCTTACTGTGTCCTAGCTTCTTGTTTTGTTTTGATATGCCAAATAGGCTGCTCGTGTGAGCTGGTTTGATTACTGGCACCTTTGAAGCTCTAATGTCCTGTCACCAGGTGGTTAGGTCTGTTACTAGGTATGTAAGCTCAGGAGTCCACCCACTCATCCTGTATGGATTCAGCTTAGGTGCCCAGGTAAATAGCCATCAAGAGTGTGGTGTAGGCTCTCACTTACAGGCATGGGTGATTGGTATAGGCACAAGCATCTGGCTGCAGCAGGGGGACACACTCTGAGCAAGCCAAGGGGCTGACGGCCACCCCTGAGTGTCCAGGAGGAAGGCGTGTCCCTGTTCCCTAGAGTGCATAGTTGGGTGGGTTTTGTAGCCGGACTGTGAACACCTAATGTTGTTGGATGCAGGGAATGAGTGGCACCTCTTATTCACGGGCCCCTCTTGCAGGTGGCTAGGTGCTGTGGGTGGAGCCACCAGTCCTCAGGCCCCTGATGTGGGTAGATAAAGACCCTGCTTAATGGGCAGAGCGGTGTCAAATGTGAAGAACCTGCCACTTCACAGCTGAAACAGTTGAAGTTAGAGTTCTGGTATATACCCTGTTGTACTGTCGTAATAAGGGCCTACGCTGCTGAGATGGGCCCACACAAGTCTCTGGAGGGGGAAAGTCACTCAAAGTCTGTGCATCCCTTATGCCTGTGCCTAGGCAAAGAGCTGTGCCTACCCTGGGTTCCTGGCTTAGGGGAGCTGGCAGTTCATTTTTTCCTGTTTGTTAATTTGTTCACTCTTGAAGGCAGGAAGAATGGCTGGGGGCGTGTGATGGATCCTACTTCCAGCCCAGGGGACTCGGCAATTGCTGAAGCCAGTCCCGGGACCCAGTGCAGAGCAGGGAGCGGGGAGGTAAATGGGAAAGAGGCTTTTCCCTAAGGGAGGTGTTTTTGATCCTCACAGTAAGCCGTACACAAGTACTTATCTTTCTTGTAGGGCTGCTTCTCACTGGTTCTGGGTGGCTGTGTAGAGTCTCTAGTGCTGGGTCTCTCCCGGTATGGAAAACACACCTCCCGAGCACGGCTGCTTATCTGCCTCACTGCTCTCTCTTGAGCTGATCAGGTGTGAAGGGCTCAGGCTCTCGCCGGGTCAGGTCTGGCAACTCCTGACTGCTTCCGAACCATCTCTCCCTCCCCCTGCCACCCAGTCTGGTTCCTCACCTCTGTCTTTGATGTTCAGGGCTCCCAGATTGCCATATATAATTGAATCACTTGTTTTTTTGGGTCTTTGTTGTAATAGGGTCCACCATAAGTGTCTGACTACTCTGACATCTTGGCCCCCCCGAAACCCTGAATTCTGAACTCCATCCCAATCATATTCCAGGAAGCCTGCATTGAAATCCTCCCCATGAATCCATCCCCAACTCACATCCAACATCAATCTTAACACTCTGACCACAGCTTTCTCTATTCTCATCCTAACCCAATTTCTACCTGCAACTCCATCTTCATTTCCATGCTCAACTCCTTCTCCCACTCCCTTTTCATTTCTCCAGTTGCCCACACACAACTTTGACCCTTCATTTCACACAAACTCTAAACTCTAAAAGTCTGCCTATTAACATCATATTAATGTTGATTCCACCTTAACTAAATTCAAGCCAAGTCCCTAAGTCTTCTGAGACATTTACCCTCCTCAAGTCCAAAATCAGATCCCAGAACTTGGGCTATTGACCTTACCAATTCCACAGAAAGACTTTGATGTTGAGAGCTGTCAACTTTCCTTACTTGGGCCCAGGTCAAGCAGGAAAGACCTCAGGACACTTGACTCCCCAGTTATTTTCTCATGGTTCCATGATCCAATAATTAGTATCTTTCCCTCCTGGCTTCCCAAAGGAGGAACTTTATGAAGGTTCCTCATTTGTTATTGACTGCCCAATTCCTCATCCCTGGATTTTTTCCTCAATATTCTGTTAGCTACTCTGGAGCCCTGTCATTCTCTCCTAAATTATAAGAACCTCTCCTCTGCTATGTTTTGCATATCTGTCATTATGTAAGTCATATTCTTAATTATTTAATCTGATTTTGTTTCTAAACACTCATCTTCATGAGGGTAGGAAATGTATCTAGTGCTTTTTGTTGTTTTCTCATCACCCAGCCCAGACAAGGATCATAGAAGAGACTTAAATAAATATTAGTTTACCAACCATTGTCATCCATAGATCCATCACCTTTAGATTCATTCCTGCCTTGATCCCTGAGCCATTCAGCCATGAGGTGGGATAGAAGGACCTTGGCCTCACAAGCCAGACCAATTCACTTTTGAATCTTAGTTCCCCACTGTGTGATTTCAGGGAATTGACTTTATTTTTCTGAACCTCAATTTGTCCCTCTCTAAACTGAGAGAGCAGCATCTACGTCTTGAGGCAAATGCGAGGATTAAATAAAATAATGCATTGAACATTGATGGGTACATAGCAGGCAGTCAGTTAATATTAGCTCTCTTTTCCCGTAATCCACAGAATGAAATCAACTTCTATTTCTTGTGCATCTACTATGGGGTGTGTCAGGTGTTTTGCAGACTTAATTTCTACTCCTCACATCAGTCCAAATGAAGATTGTCATTCTCACAGATGAGAAAACAGAGCTTTAAAAGGGGTTAAACCATTTGCCCAAATTTATACAACTATGGAACGGAAGGGTCAGAATTCAAATGCTGGGGATTCAAAAGCCCATGGTATTACCTCTGGAGTCTCCTTTGGTTCAAACAAGACCTGGAACCCCTGGTTCCTATTATGATTCATGCCCCCACATAAGTGATAGCTTCCACCCCTATTTCCTTTGAGTTTAGTCCCAGCACCTGTTCCTAAGACCCACCCAGACACCCAGCCTCTTACCTCATTTTCCCTCAGACCTATGTCCTGAACTTTGCCAGATGACTCATCTTCCAGCTCACGATCACACCTGAGAGTTGGCTTCTGACTCTGTCATGCCAGCTGGGACCTGCCCTGCGGGATCTCAGATACTATGATCCTGGCACCTCCTGATTCAGCCCCCAGGTTCTAAAGGCCCATTGTTTCTGATTTCCCAGACTGCCTTCCCCCTTCTTTCAAGAACAGAACTCTACTTCCTTTGGAGAGTTGCCCCTCTCGTTTCATATAGTTCTGGTGAAACTGTCAGTCATAGTTCTCCACCTCCATCTACCCACCCATCCATTGGGATGGATGCATGACGCAGGCTAAGCCAATAAGAGCACTGCTTTCCCCCAGGTAAGAGTGATTGATCCAAGGGGTGGGCCCAGTTCAAGCTGGACCAATTAGAGTTCTTCCCTGGGACTACTATCAAGATGATGGGAAAAAGGAGACCATTGTTTCTGCTGGGTTTGCTTAACCGGATCTGCTATAATCCCTTCATGTGAAGAAATCCGCCTACAGAAGGCCAGAATAAGACCCACAGGAGAGAAAAAATAGATAAGCAGAAATGAGAAACAGCTCATACATATGGGAAACAGAAATAGAGACAGAGGGGAAAAAGTGCCACACAGAAAGAGAGAGAGACAGCTGACTGGCTTAAGTCACCATTTCAAGTCCTTGAGGCCTGGTACCCATGTCTCTTCTATTAATGTCCTGAGCCACCCCTACAGTTTTCCTGACTACCTATACCAACAAATTCCTTCTTTTGTGTAAACTAGTTTGAACTGGGGCTCCGACACTTACATCCAAAAGTTCCCTGACTAAGGCAGAAATAAGATCCTCAACTAAATGAGTGCTCCCAGCCTTTGTCCCTTCCTGGTGCTCCAATCTCCTGCCAGATTCTACAGTCCATGGTTCTATTCCTGGCTTGCTGGTTGACCTTGGAGAAATCCCTTCCCCTCTCAGACCTCAGCCACCACCCTCTCCCCTTAATATCATGAATCAATCTTCAAGTCCACTCCAGCTTATATTCTACTGGGGAAATTTAAATATTACCTGGATGTTGGATCATATTAAGGAATTATCATTAATTCTGTAAGGTGCAATAATGCTAGTGTGCTTATATTTAAAAGAATCCCTCCTTTTAGAGCAGGAGTTATCAGACTTTTTCTATAAAGAGACAGATATTAAACATTTTAGGCTTTGTGAACCAAGAGGCAAAATCAAGGCTCTTATGTAGGTTCTTACATAACAAAAGAGAAAACATATTTCCACACATTTTTAATTGATGAAATTTAAAATATAATAATTTAGTACAATTTTTTTAATACAGGTACATTAATGAGACAAATAAGGGCTCTTATGGCCCAACGGTTAAGCACTCGGCTGCTAACTGAAAGATTGGCAGTTTGAACACAACCAGCAGCTTCAAGGAAGAAAGACCTGGTGATCTGCTCCCGTAAAGATTACAACCTAGAAAACCTTATGGGGCTGTTCTACTCTGTCACATGGGGTCACCATGAGTGAAAGTCGACTCAATGGCACTCAACAACAAAGAATGGAATTCTTTCTTAGAGGATAACATCTTGCTTATTAGAGTTCAAAGTTAGTAGTCTTCTCTATCATCAAAAAGATTGCAAATGTTTAGCTGTAAAAATCATTTTTAGTTTGTGGGATTTGGCCCACTAGCTGTAGTTTTAGAAATACACAAGGAAATATTTAAGAATGAAATGATGGGATGACTGAGATTTGCTTCAAAATAATCCAGCATTGAGAGAGCATGTGGGAGTACAGGTGAAACAAAAATGTTTTGTATTTTTAATTGTTGAAGCTGTGTGGTGGTACATGTAGGTTCATTGTACTATTCCCTTTATTGTGCATATGTTTGAAATTTTCCACAATAAAAAACTGTCAAACAACTAATTTGGTTTGAGCTGTCCCTTGAGTAACCCCTCCAGAAATGTATCCCCAGGACCAGGGGATTTAGTACAGGATCCAAAAGATTTCCTCAGGATTTCTGGAATTGGGAAAGAACTGTCACGGTGGGTTAGAAAAGCTGATGCCTGCAGAACTTTTCCCACACCCATACCACTTCTGGGAAATTGCCCTGCCCGCACCCTCAGGTGGCCATATTTTGTATCACATGACTCCAAAAACCCACTGACTGGATAGGGCTAGTCACCTGACCTGAATGCAGTCAAAGCATTGGCCATTCATTGACCTATGACTGAAGGAGAAAAGATGAGCTGGACCAATCAGAGTCTCTTTTTTGAGAATGTAATCTAAGAAACCCTGGGAGAGCAAAGCAGTTGATAGTGGGAGATGAAATTGAAAGGGTGTGAAATTGGGAGAGAGACTGGAGCAGCCTATAAAGGAGCAGAAAGTATGAGAATGTAAAATCATGAAATAGAGAAAGCAGTTCTAGAGTCAAAGAAATGAGTCTGATGGTTGGTAGTAAGAAGGAAGGCAACAGACAGGAAGAGTGAAGAGACAGACACTAGAAGCCAGTCTCTATCTGAATTAGATTTCTGTTTCAATTCATTTATGTCCTTACAAAAACTGCCCCTCTCCACACACATCTTTCCCCAAGACAACTTGCATTAAACCTCTGCTCTAATGAAAACTCCCCAAAATGTCCCTTCCTCCACTCATTGGGTATCAAGCTTCAATGTGGACACCAGCAATGATGAGATGTTCATTCCTTCCTGCAACAGCAGATACCTAGGCAACTCTAAACTGTGAGAAAGATTCCTAGTTCTCTTTAAAAAAAAAAAATTCTGTCTTTCAGACTTCTGTTGTTTTATAAGCTGCCGTAGAGTCAGCCCTTGACTCATGATGACCCCATGCACAACTGAATGAAATGCTTCCCAGTCCTATGACATCCTCATGATGGGTTGTTGATTGGACCATTGCGATCAAGGGTTTTCACTGGCTTATTTTTGGAAGTAGATTGCCAGGTCTTTCTTCCTAGTCTGTCTCAGTCTGGAACCTGTTCAGCATCATAGCAACACACAAGCTTCCACTGACAGGTGGTAGCTGTGAATGAGGTGCATTGGTTGGGAATCAAACCTCGGTCCCCTGCAGAGAAGGTGAGAATTTTCCCACTGAATCACCACTACTTCACCTCAGACTTTTTGGGGGCTGCCAGTGCTCTGGTGGCACAACGGTTAGGCCCTTGGCTGCTAACCGAAAGGTCAGCGGTTCAAGCCCACTAGTCCTCGGAAGGAGAAAGATATGGCAATCTGCTTCTGTAAAGATTAACATCCCATTGCCACTGAGGCAATTCTGACTCACAGCCACCCTATAGGAGAGAGTAGAACTGCCCCATAGGGTTTCCAAGGCTGTGAATCTTTATGGAAGCAGTCTGCCACATCTTTCTGCCGTGGAACGCCTGGTGGGTTTGAACAGCCAACCTGTCGGTTAGCAGCCAAGCACTTAACCACTGCACCATCAGGGCTCCTTCCCGTAAAGATTACAGCCTGGGAAATCCTACCATAAAGATTACAGCCTGGGAAACCCTATGGGGCAGTTCTGCTCTCTCCTACAGGGTGGCTATGAGTCTGAATCAACTGGATGGGGCTTGGTTTTGGTCAATGCTCTATTTAGGTATACATATTTCACAATTAAAAGAGAACGTCTCCCCCTAAAAAAGCTTTTAAATACCTTAGATGCTCAGAAAAATTAAACAAAAACCTCTTCAAGTCTGTCTTTTACAGAGCAGCCTATTGGCTGTTTGGAAACCATTGTATGTCTTCTCTTCCCTGAAATAAATCTCTCACACCCCCAATCTTTACAGAAAAAAGAGGGTCTCTCCAGGCAGAAATGATGGCTTCTGGGGTCCTAGCCTCTCCAGAACTCTCACTAAATCTCCCAGCAGCCTTCCCCTCCTTGGCACCCTTCCTCACAGAGCCAAAGATAAGCAAGGAGCCAGGTTGGAGTTTTTAGTTTATTGAGGGGAATCTAGGACTCTTTGAGGATCAACCTCTGTTACCTATGGTCTTCTTGATCCAGTCCAGGTAGCGGCAGAGGTTGGGATAAACGCCAGGTCTCTCCGGCCGCCCACAGGGGTCTGAGCCCCAGGATTTGATGCCCTGGAGAACGCCACCACACACCACCGGGCCCCCAGAATCACCCTGTAATGAGAAGGTGAAGAGAATTTCACGTAACAAGCCCACAAGGTTCATTTCCCTGCTGTATCCAGTTTTCAGTACTAGCTGTTTAGCATAATTGCTACCCTCCAGCCAATGAGCATTGTCCGCTGGACAAATCATGTGAGAGAGAGAGAGAGAGAGAGAGGGAGGGAAAGAAGGAGGGGGAGGGAGAGACAGAGAGCAAGAGAGAGGGAGGGAGAGAGAGAGAGAGACAGGGAAAAGGAGGGAGGGAGAGAGCGAGAGGGAGCGAGAGAAGGAGAGGGAGAAATGGGGGTGGGGCTTCCATGTACAAGGATACAGACAGGTTGTCTAAGGACATTGGCACAAATCCTGGCCAATCAGGGAAGCGAATGCTGTCTTGAGGGTCCAATCCAGAGAGGCGTGACTGGGGATTACATAGTGGACACAGAGCTGAGGTCTTCTGGATTCGTGGCCAGTGGTGAAGAGAATGGCGCCATTTCCCAGCCAATTGGGAAGAAGACATTGTTCTCCAAGGAACCAATCACAGAAGAAGGTAGCCATGCTTGGAAACCCAAACCCACGGCTGTAGAGTTGATTCTGATTCATAGCCACCCTGCAAGACAGAGTAGAACTGCCTCATATGGTTTCCAAAGCTGTAATCTTTATGGGAGCAAACTACCACATCTTTTTCCCACGGAGCAGCTGGTGGGTTGGAACTGCTGACCTTTCTGTTGAGTGCTTGACCGCTGTGCCACCCGGGCTCCTTTGGGAACCCAACCAGGTCCCAAAAGAAAGCGACTGACTACTTGGCCAGAAGTAGAGTCAGTCCACATTCCGGGAAATATCACTGGGAAAGAAAGTAGGGTGCTTGTCTAACCTCTAGCTCCAGACTTTCTTTCATTGGCACCTTCTCTCATCCCCTCTAATCCCCCCTGCCCCAGCTTGCACCCCATACTGGAGGCAAGAGTTTCCAAGAAAATAGCAGTAACAATTCAGGACTCCCTGTGCTGGGTGACCTTCAGGGAGAGTTTGTCCTTCTTTGAACCTGGTTCTCACTCTGTTGATATAGGGGTGACCACTCTGGGTGTTAACTCTTTGGGAACACTCCCCCTCCAAGCTTCAAGCCTCTACAGGGAGGTGAGGGAATGAGGGAGATGAGAGTTCGGATGTCACTCACCTGGCACATGTCAGCTCCACTGCTGTCGCCCACACAGACCATAGCATCTGTGACCTTCCTGGGGTAGGCGTCCTCACACTGCTTCTGGGGAAAGATTTTTATTTCTGCGCTGTTGAGGGTGTCAGGAGAATTCTCTGAGGGAGAAGAGGTTGTAAGTTCCCAGAAAGAGAAACCGTTTTGCTCCATGACTGTCTGGCTCCAACTTGCCTTTTGTTTGCAGCTGCATGGGGAGTTTTCTGACACAGTTTGCAGGGTGTATTTCTTCTCCCCACAGTAAATGTGTGGGAGCCATGAACATACAAGATGAATCTTGCCCACAAAGGACTCTGGGAGAGAAGCAGAGTACTTAACTGGACAGTGACTTGGGCCAGGAAAAAACACACCAAACACCTGACTCCATGATAACGTCAGTTGGAACCCATTAACTAGTACAGAAACCACCCCATCCATTGTAGATTAGACGTGTGTTTTCCTGGGTCCTTTGCATGCATCCTTACACGTAAGCACTAAGTATATACACCCCTACCACGCACTGCCCTATGCAGACCTCTACCTGGGTTACACTCGATGCTCTGCTGTCCATTGTGAGAAATCTTAGCGCCGGCCTCTGTATGTAAGTTCCCTAATAAAGCCTTGTCTGATCAACTTGGCTTTTTCTGTCTCTTTTTTTGGAATCTGACCTGTGCCCCTTGGAGCAACTCCTGTTGCTGTTCCGGTGGGGTGTGAAAAAATGAAGCTATGCTGTTCCCCTTTCTCCACCAAGAAAGAAGCCCTTGGATCTTACTTTTTATTTCTTGCCCTGAGACATTTTCAAATTAAGGGACAAGTGGCTGAGGGACTTGGAGGTGCCCCCTTGTGATACTTTTGACTCTCTCTCTCTAATCTTCTGCCCTCTTTCTCCCTACAGACCACCAGTTCCTCAATCTCAGCTAAGTCTTACTTCTTCCAAATGTCACCTCCTCCTAGAAGTCTTCTTTGACCTTTCTAATTAAAACACCACCCATTCATCACTCCCTAGCCTCTTACCCTGCATACTATTCCACTATAGCTGTTACCTGATATTTTATTTTATATGTGTTTGTTTATTGTCTATTTCCCCCACTTAGCGTATAATTCCATGAGGACAGGGATGTCTAATGGTTTATTCATGGCTGTATTCCAGTGCCTAGAATAGCACCTGGGGCGTACTAACCAGTTGCCATCCAGTGGGTTCTAACTCATGGTGACCCCATGTGTGCAGAATAGAACTGCTCCATAGTGTTTTCAAGGCTGTGATCTTTTGGAAGCAGATCGCCAGGCCTTCCTCTAAGGCACCTCTGGGAGGGTTCAAATTGCCAATCTTTTGATTAGTAGTTGGGCGCTTGATACTTTGCATCACCCAGAACTGGTACTCAATAAATATGTCTTGAATTAATGATTGAAAGTGGAATTGATCTTTCTCATTAGCTTCCTTAGGGAGTAGACTTGAGGAAGAAAAAAAAAAAACTTTTATCTGGCACTTCATAGCAGCTCTTTGAAGGAGTGATGCATCTATTCATTTCTTTATTCATTCAACAAATACGTCTAGAGCACCTACTGTAGACCAGCCACCATCCTGAGCCCTAGAGACACAGCAATGAAGAAAATACATGCAATCCAAGCCCTCTTGGAGCTCAAAATCTATTGGATAGTTATCTCATTTTGCAAATGAGGCAAGCGAGGCTGAGAGATGGGAGGGACTTGCCCAGAGAAAAGGGGCAGAGCCACGTTTTGAACTGATCTGCCTGATTAGTAGCAGGAGGATTTCCACAGCATCACACTGCCTCTGCAGAAGCAGGAGTCAGACAGGCAGAGACCTGAATACTGGCTTTGCCATTAACGTGTTAAGTTGTTTCCCTGAGCTGAGCCCTTATTTTCATCTGTGAGGTGGGGTGAAGGGCTGTCTGGACTCTGAATTCCCAAAGGAGGGATTTCCATTGAGACTCAGACTTTTGGGCCCAGAGTGAAGAAGAAGCTGGAGTCCTAGTCTATTGGGCCCTAAGGGGGGAAGAGCCTGAACTCCTGGTTCCTAGGGAAGGAGCTGCCTGGGGCCAGAGGGAGGAGGTGTTAGAAGCCTGGTTTCCTGGGTCCCTGGGGAGTCCAAGGTCCCTGGGTGGTACAAACAGTTTGCAATCAACCACCAACTGAAAGGTTGGTGGTTTGAACTCACCCAGCAGCACCACAGAAGAACGGCCTGGTGATCTGCTTCCATAACGATTATAGCCAAGAAAACCCTATGGGTTCCCCTCTCCTCCCCCAGGAGTCCGTATATCCCAAGTCTGAAAAGAGGATTACTTAAAATCCTGTACAACAAAAGGGCTCATAACATGGTGCTCTTCACCATAAAAGAAGGATATTCGTTTATATTTATTCACCTACTCATTCATTCATCCATCCTTTTTTTTTTTTGAGCCCTGCTCAACAATCTTTTAGTTTCTTGTCTTTCCCCCACCACTCCTATTAATATTGTGGCCTTCAACGTTTCCAGCATGGGCCACCTGTGCATCTCAACAACACAATAACTTTCCCTTCTTTGTCTCTCCTAGAGGCCAAGACTTGCTAATGGCTTGGAGTTCACTAGGCCCACCAACTCCTCTCCTTCACAGTGCTGGCCAAGCCCAGTAACTTGGGGGCTGGCGACAGTGCCTCAGCCAGAGATGGTGCACAGCTGGCCAGCCTGGGGGCAGCGATCTACCAACTTGATGGGCTTCACTTTGGATCCCAGGAACACCTGACCTCGTAGTTGAACAAGCATAAGATCATGGTTGTGGTCGTCACTGCTGTTGTTGTAAGCAGGGGTGAGGGATGGACTCAGCTACAGCCATTTCTTGCTCCAGCCCATCCTTACTCTGCAGGCTGTGATCTCCCAGGCAAACTGTGTACTTCCTGTAATGGTGGGGGTAGTTTGGGACCCAGGCAGGAGTCTGGGACCCTAGCTTTTTCCTTTACTAGATCTGGGAACCCAGGCCCCCAGCCCTTTCCTTTCTCAGATCCAGGAGTTCAGGACCCCAGACACTTCCTCCCTCAGACCCAGGAGTCAGGGCCTCCTGCCCTCCCCTCCCTCAGACTCAGGAGTCCAGGAGCCCAGCTCCCTCCTCCCTCCGATCCAGGAGTCTAAACCTTCAGCCTCCTCCTCCCTCAGACTCAGGAGCCCAGAGACTCCTAACCCCTCCTCCCTCAGACCTGGAATTCCAGGCTCCCAGACCCCTCCTCCCACACCCCAGGATCTGAACCCCCAGATCGCTTCTTCCTCACACCCAGAAGGCCATGTCCCCAGTCCCCTCCTCCTTCAGACCCAGGAGTCTGGGCCCCAGCCCCGTCCTACTTAAGTAGAGGCTCCAGCCCCATCTCTCCTCAGGCCCCTGCCCACCTCTGCCCGGGCATCCACTCACGGTTTTTTACAGTAGGCAGCCATGGTGACCCAGTTGTCATCGATAAGGACACCCCCACAGAGCAGGCAGTTACCCTGGAACAAGCCCACCTGCCACGGCTGCGAATGAGGCTCACACTCCTGACCCTGCAGCACTTTGGACTCCTGTGCCCTCAAGTGTCCTACAGCAAGAGGGAGAGAGTTGGGCTGCCACCCTCTCAGGCAGTGCCAGGGCCAGGAAAACCACTGTTTTGTACAACAAAAGGACTCATAGCATGGTACTGTCCACTATAAAAGGAAGCTATTCATTCATTCACTTACTTGTTCATTCAACCAACCTTTTTTTTTTTTTTTTTTTTTGAGCCCTGCTCAATAATCTTTTAGTTTCTTCTCTTTCCCCCACCACTCCTGTTAATATTGTGGCCTTCAAGGTTTCCAGCATGGGAAACCTGTGCATTTCAACAACGCAGTCACTTTCCCTTCTTCGTCTCCTCCTGGGGGCTAAGCCTTGCTAACGGCTTGGGTTCCACTGGGCCCACCAGCTCCTCCTCTCCTTCCCAGTACTGGCCAAGCCCAATACAAACCAAGAAACAAAAAACAAAAAACAAGCCAAACCCCTTGCCGTGGAGTCGATTCCGACTCACAGTGACCCGATAGGACAGAGTAGAACTGCCCCATAAAGTTTCTAAGGAGTGCCTGGTGGATTTGAACTGTTGACCTTTTGGTTAGCAGCCGCAGCACTTAACCACTACGCCACCAGGGTTTCCAAGCCCAATACAGTACTGTTTAAATGAACACATGGCAAGTTCTCCACCTGCCTCATGCCACTGCTACACGCCTGCACACACACCAAGGGGTGAAGTCTCAGGCCTCCACACGATGCCACACGAATTGATACATACATGCAATCAAGCCCATGAGTCATCACGCATGGAGTCCCACATCCAAGTCCATTTCCACATGCTCTCACATGCATGCACACGCTCCGGTTGTACTCCCCCGTGTGCATGTGCACTGCTCAAAGGTCATCCCACCGCTGGTTTTCAGCATAACTCAAACTCTTACCTGCTCCCACAGGCGCCACACCGGAGGTATTGCGAGGGTGAGGAGCCCCCAGGGGCAATCTCTAAGTTTGGCCCCGCCCCCTTGACCTAGGCGGGAAGTGCTTCCCCGGCCGGCCTTATCCGGCTCCCCCTTGGACTTGCGCCCCGGGGGCAAATGCCCTCGCTAATCCCTCCCGGCGCTAGACCTCTGCTCCAAGCCTCCGTCCATCCTCGGGAAAGCTCACAGAGGCTCCTGCAAGCAACCACACGCTTTACACACCCTCCACAGGCCACCGACGTGTTCCAGCCCCTTCCCCAGCCCCTTACCTGCCCAGGCTTCCAACAGCAAAAGCAGGAACGTCCAGGTCTAGACTGCGCCAGGTTGGGGGCGTCCCATGGTGGGGTCTGGGAGAGGGAAAGGGTGGGGCTGAGAGAGGAGGAAGGAGAAATCCGAAATCCTAGTACCGGCATTTTGGGATTGGGACGGAGCTGAGAGCCATCCATCCGGAGCTGTTCTCCCGGGTCCCGAGAAAAGAAGGGGCTGGGGGACTCGGATCCCTGAATCTGAGGGGTGGGGCTGGGTGACTGGATTCCCAGGTTCCTAGGGAGGATGGGAGTAGGGGTCTCAGACTCCTGGGTCCTGGGGGAGAGTGATTTGGGGCCCGGATTCCTGGGTCTGAAAGGAGAGGAAGCTGGGAATCAGGACTCTTAAATCTTAGGGAGGAGGGGCTGGGGACCCGGACTTCTAGGTCTGAGAGAGGAGCGGGCTGAGGACCCAGATTCCTCGGTCTGAGGAATGAGGAAACTGGGTGCCTGGATTCCTAATTCTTGAGGAGAAGAGGGCTGGGGGCCAGATTCTTGGGTTTCAGAGGAGAGGGAGGTGGGAGTTAGGACCTAAGTCTTGGGAACTGGTGACCTGGATTCCTGGGTCTTGACGGAAGAGAGTCTGAAACTACGGTCCCGAACTCTGGGGGAGGAGAGGGCTAGGGGCCTGATGCCTGTGTCTGAGTACCTCTACATCTCACCTCACAGAATCCAGGGGGCGGAGTCACCTACTGATTCGGACCCAGCAGGAGAGGCCCCAGGACTTCAGTTCTGCATCCCAGTACACGATTCTGGAGCCTTTTAACTGGGAATCCCCACCTCCTGCGACACCTCCTTCTGCACTTGAGCCCTTGGAGCATCCCAGACTGGAACCCTGGGTCTGAGTGAGGAGGGGCTGAGGGTCTACAGAAGAAATTCTAAGGGAGGAGAGGGTAGAATCTTGGACTCATGAGGCACCGGGGAGCTCAAGGCTGTGACTCCTGGATCTGAGGAGCAGAGGAAGGGGGGCCTGAACTCTGAGGGAGAAGGGGCTGGGGGCCTAGACTCCTGGGTCTGAGGGAGGAGGGGGCTGGGGGCCTGGATTCCTGGGTCTGATGGAGGAGGGAGCTAGGGCCTGAACTCTGAATTTGAGGAGGAAGGGGTTGACAGCTGGATTCTTACGAAAGGAGGGGTTTGTTATCTGTAAACAAGAACGAAAAAGGGCGGGTCTTTTTGGTCCAGAGACCAGAGGGCGGATCAGACCCGCCTTCTGCCCACCTGAGAGGTCGGGGATCTGGGAAGGCAGGTTTGGGAGGCGCCTTGACCTGGTTTCCCCTTCCTCTGGCGGCGGCAGGTCCAACCCAAGCACAACCCAGGAGCCTTGCTGCAATAGGTCTGATGGAGACAGACTCCAGCAGGACTTACTAGGGGCTCAAGGATAATTGCAACGTGGCGGCGGTTCCCTCCACCGCCCACCGTCGCCCTCCCTTCATTCCACAACGCAAACAGAAGGAAGGCGCGGGTCCTCGCTTTTATTGCAAAATGAGTTGTTGGCTCTGAAGGGACGGAGACCATCTCCCCAACTTCCCCCAATCGCGTCCCCGCCAGAATTCAAATCCAGAACACGCCCAGGGCGGGGCCGCGAAGGGCGGAGTCCGTCGGTAGCCGAGTTCCAAGTGGGCGGAGCTACAGCATCTAACCTCGCTGAGCTAAGAGGGCGAAGCCACAAGGAGTGGAGCCCAGAGAGGAAGTCCCATTGGGCAAAGTTCCAAGGGGCGGAGCCACAAGGGAGAGTTGTTCCACTGGGGTGATGTCAGTAGTCGCTGACGTCACACATAAGAGTCCACGAGGGGCGGAGGCTTCTTCTCGCTCGGTTCCAGGAGGCAGGGCTACTTAGTGGTTGAGGGGGCGGAGTCTGAATATGAACAGTCTGTAGGGAAGCTGAAGGCCAAGGGCTGAGGCCTTTGAGGCTGGAGCCCGACAGTTTTCCTGACCCCGCTCTCAGAATTGTCTCTTAGCCTACTAAAGCGGGGGCTCAATTTTCCTCCATGGTTTTTCGGATCCAGTCCACGTAGTGGCATACGCTGGTATAGACGGCGGGGCGCCGGGGTTTGGAGCAGGGCTCTGCGCCCCCAGATACCACTCCGGCCAGGGTCTCATTACAAACCAGGGGGCCCCCAGAGTCACCCTGTGGACAGGGTAGGAACAGGGAACGGTTAGACAGGCCTATTCATGACCATCATCCCATCGGCCACTTTCTTCTCAGGAAGGCCTCCAGTTTCCCCTCTTCCAACACTCAGGAGTGCAGGCTCCCGGGCACTTGTCTCACACACCCTGGGGTCCAGGCCCCACCTCCTCCTCCCGCAATCCCCAGAGTCTGAACCCCCAATCCCCTCTCCCTTCTGATCCAAAAGTCTAGGCCCCCAGTCCATCTTCCTCCAGGACTCAGGTGTCACAGCTCTTTCTTCTCTTTGACCCAGAAGGTTTGGGGGTCCAGTCCCTTTCTCGCCCAGGACCTAGCCCCCTCTTCCCAGCTTAAAGTCTCACCTTGCAGGAGCCACGGCCGCCCTTCCACAGGCCAGCACACAGCATGCTGTCAGAGATGTGGCCTGGGTATGCCAGATGGCAGAGTCTGGGCTCCAGGATGCTGATGCTGGCACACTGCAGGGTCTTTGGGTACTCCGCTGTTGGGGAGGAGGACCACAGGGGATCAGCAGCTGCCTACATCACTCCCAGTACCCCCACCCCTGGACCCTTCCCAAAGGAGAGAGGAACAGTGGGGCCACAGCATAAGATTCAGAGATAGAGACAAGAGACAAAAAGACAGAGACAGAATCACAGCATGAAAGAGAAGCAGAGGGAGACGCGGAGTGGGGAGAGGGCCAGAGAGAGAGAAACAGAAAGATGTAGAGAGAAAAGAGACAAGGGCAGATACATATATAACCGGAGCAGAGATAAATAGAGATCATGGAGAGAGGTAGAGGCCTCTCAAGGGGAAACAGATTCTCAGAGGAGAAAATAAAGGAGAGACATGCTCAGAGACATCAAGGGGGAGGGTGATAGGGGGATAAATGGGAAGAAACATAGTGAGACGGTCACTGATAGAGACAGATAGAGATATAGAGACACTAGATATATAGAGGTAGATAGTTAAGAAGTAAAGAGCCCTGGTGGAACAACGGTTAAGCACTTGGCTGCTAACTGAAAGGTTGGCAGTTCAAACCTACCCAGAGGCTCCACAGGAGAAAGGTCCAATGATCTGCTTTGGTAAAGACTACAGCCTTGGAAACCCTATGGGGCAGCTCTATTCTGCCACATGGGGTCACTATGAGTCAAAATTGACTCTGAGGACACTTAACAACAACAGTTAAGAAGTAGAAACAAATTTAAAAAACAAAAACAAAAAACCCACCAAACCAGTTCCCATTTAGTCAATTCCAACTCATGGTGAACCCGTGTGTGCAGAGTAGAACTGGGCTCCATAGGGTTTTCAAAGCAGCCACCTTTCAGAAGCAGATCACCAGGCCATTCTTTTGAGGTGCCTCTGGATGGACTCAGATGCTTAACCGTTCGCACCACCCAGTGACTCCGGAAGCAGATATTTAAAAAAAAACAACAAAAAACCATTGTCCTGCAGTCAATTCCAACTCATAGTAACCCTATAGGACAGAGTAGAATTGCCTCATAGGGTTTTGGAAGGTGTGAATCTTTACAGAAGCAGATTGCCACATCTTTCTCCTATGGAGCAGCTGGTGGGTTCGGACAGCCAACCTTTTGGTTAGCAGCTGAGCACTTGACCACTGCACCACCAGGGCTCCTAGAAACAGATAAACATATATATGTATATAATATATGGGTTCGAACTCAGATGCCTCGAGGGCCCTGGTGGGTACTATCTGTGAAGGAGACTGTGCAGGGGTACAGTATCCAATGGGGTGGTCTGCAGTGAACAAGTGAACTCATGTTATGTCTGAAGGGGCAACCTCTAACAACTCTGTAATTGTTATTTTGGGAATGTGGCCCAGTAATGCCAATTCTTTGAATTTTTCAAGCAAACCCAGAAATCTGTCTTTCATATAATATCTCCCAGGTTTTAGATGACAGCAGCAACAAATTCATATGTTTGTCAAGATACTTTGAAAACCAACACTGATCTCGGAGGCCAAATCTGGCTAATGGATTGCTGATTTGTGACTCAGAGATTGTTGTTGTTGTTAGGTGCCATCAAGTTGGTTCCAACTCATAGTGACCCCATGTACAACAGAATGAAACACTGCCCAGCCCTGTACCATCCCCGGAATTTTTGTTATGCTTAAGGCCATTGTTGCAGTCACTGTGTCAATCCATCTCATTGAGGGTCTTCCTTTTTTTCGCTGACCCTTTATTTTAGCAAGCATGATGTGCTTCCCCAGGGACTGGTTCCTCCTGATAACATGTCCAAAGTATGTAAGACGTAGTCTCACCATCCTTGCTTCTAAGGAGCATTCTGGTTGTACTTCTTCCAAGACAGATTTGTTCATTCAGAGATACATATGCCTTATTTCCATTCTAAGAGCATGTTTTTTTACCCCTCACATTTAAACATTTCTGAAATCAGGAAGTGTCTTTCAGTAAATGGTGTCATACAATGATCAGTTTGACCATTTTTTTTACCATGCTTAGTGGCTCATAAAATAACGATGCATCTTACAATTTATAGCATCTTATATTTGATGAAATATACGGATGGGTGGATAGATATAGACAGATAGACAGATGTTATTATTAGGTGCTGTTGAGTCAATTTTGACTCATAGCGACCTCATGTGACAGTAGAACTGCCCCATAGGGTTTTCTAGGCTGTAATCTTTATGGGAGAAGATTGCCAGTTCTTTATCCCTTGGAGTCACTCAGTAGATTCGAACCATTAACTTTTCAGTTAGCAGCCAAGTGCTTAACTTTTGTACCACCAAGGCTCATAGACAGGTGGATGATAGACAGATAGATAGAGATGAAGAGAGAAAGAGAGAGAGCAGTGCCAGACCCTTGACATGGGACATAGGAGAATTTATTGCAGGCAAGGCCATACCTTCTGGGCTGGACACAGCCCCCCAGCCTGAGATGAGGCACTGGGTGCCTGGGGAGACACAGTTCTCACTGATGTTGAGGGGTTTCACAGCAGGACCCAGGCGTGCTTTCCTGGGCAGGCGGATTAGCATGATATCATCATTGTGGTCTTGGGCGCTGAGGTCTTTGTTGAATCCAGGGTGAGGGAAGAAGTCTGTGACCCGGAACAGCTGCTCTGGACCCTCCCACTTCCAGAGGTGGTGCTCCCCAAGGCGAACCCACAGGTACCTGTGGGGACAAGCCTTGGAGGTCAAGCTGGGGCAAGGTGGGTGTCTTCTCTGCCCCAGTCCTCTTTTTCTTTCTACCAGGGTGATGTTTGACCCTCCACAAGACACACACCTTCTCTGGGCCTCCATCATCTATTTGTGACCCAGGGTGTGATTTTAAGCAAGACACACACCCTCTGTTTTCTTGTGTGTTAGGGTGCTGTGTGATTTTAAGCAAGGCACATACCCTCTCTGGGCCCCTGCTCCCACTCCTTCTCTTTGTCTGCTTCTATCTTTGTATCCCTCTCCCAAAAGTTTGAAGACCCTCCTAGCTCCATGTTGAGTGAGCCACCTTCCTCTCTGCCCCACTCAGAGCCCTGGTGGTGACCTGGGTCCCTTGGAACTGTGTGGGTACGTGGGGGCCCCACCCACCATACAACAACAGCCCTACCTCATGCCCCCAGAGGTCTGGTGGCTTCTGTGGGGAGTGGCTCTGTGTGTGTTTGTGTGTGTATGTATGGAGGGGGATGGAATATGGAGAATCCCCAGATTGGTCATCTTGGCTCAGCCTGTGACCTTGGGCTTCTGCCTGCCATAGCCCTCACCCCTCAATGCATTTCTTTCGCAGTCTAACCTCAAGCCCTCTTGCTGCAGTCCCAGCCCACTTGCTCTGCTCTGGTTCTGTGCCCTGGACGGCTGGGGACCCTTTGGGGCTGTACATGTTTGTCTTCTAGTCTGTGACATTAAGGAACCAGCTAAGGACTTAGAATTCAGGATTTGGGGAGTGTGGGGTGTTATTTCTATCTCTATCCCTCTGTGTCACCCTCCTTATCTTGGCTCTGTGTCTGAAAGGCCAGCCTCTCATGCCTTTCTCTCCCATATCTGCCTCTGAATTTCTTCTATCTCCATATCTCTGCTTCTATCCTGCTTTGTCTTTGGGCTGAAATCCAACCATTGTTCTCCCAGCCTGATGTACAGGCCTGAGTTAAAGAGGCCCCATTGGGGAGCAATGCAGGATGGGAAATTCTCACATAGATGTCCCAACATCTGTGCTTCATTCCTGGAGGGAAAAATATTGGAACAATATGGACGGCCACTCTTCAGAGATAATGTAGAGAAGACACCTGCATCCGGTAGATTCTAGGATTCTAAGAGCTCAGAATGCCCAGAACCAAAGATTCTAGAATTCTAAGATTCTAACTTTCTGTGAAAGAGCCCTGGGGCACAGTGGTTAAACCACTCGGCTGTTAACTGAAAGGTCAGAGATTTGAACCCACCTGGAGCTCCACGGGAGAAAGATGTGGCAGTCTGCTTCCACAAAGATTACAACCTTGGAAACTCTATGAAGCAGTTCTACTCTGTCCTATAGGGTCACTATGAGTCAGAATCTACTCAACGGCAACATGTTTTAACGTTCTGTGAATCTATGATTCTGGGATAATAAGACGAATTTCATCATTATGGAGTTCTAGAATTCCATAAATTTATGCATTTAGACTTTTAAGAGTTTGGGATTCAAATAGTTTAAGACTCTAGAATTCTCTGAATTCAAGCTTTCAGGATTTGAAGAATCTGGAATGATAATATTCTGGTATATTAGGTCCATTAGATTCTAGATGTTTATGAACGTAAAGCATTTAGGATTCTAAGCTTTTAGAATTCTCTTGGTTCAAGATTCTAGAATTCCATGAATCACAGTATTCTAGAATACCATGGGTCAAAGATCATAGAACTGTTTCTAGATTCAATGAACCTAGAATACTCTGAATCTAAGACTCTACTATTGCACTATTCAATACAGTTGCTGAGTCCTTCAGATGTGGCTAGTCCAAATTGAGAGGTACCGTAAGTGTAAAACACATGCTGGATTTAGAAGGTCTAGTATCCTCAAAAAAGAGAAAAATATTTTATCCATAATTATTTAAAAATTGATTACATGTTGAAATAACAATATTTTGAGTAGGTCAGGTTAAATCTATTGTTAAAATTAATTCTACCTGTTTCTTTTCACTTTTTTTAATGCATCTATTAGAAAACCCAAACTTAAATATGTGGCTCGTGTTTTATTTATATTGGACAGTGCTGCTCTAGAATTCTATTATTCTAATACTCGGAATCTATGATTCTAGAATTCTCTGAGGCTAAAGTTCCAGACTTTCATGGAGCCAAGACTTTTGGATTCTAAAATTGGATTTTTCTAGATCACAGTCTAGGATTCTAAGAGCCTAAGTTTCCAGTCTTAGACTCTTAGGATCAAATATTTTAGGACTGGAGTTTTAGAAGGGGCCCCGGTGACACAGTGGTTAATGCTCAGCTGCTAACTGAAAGACTGGTGGTTTGAACCCACCAGCCACTCTCTGGGAGAAAGATGTGATGGTTTGCTGCTTTAAAGATTTACACCCTTGGAAATCCTATGGGGAAATCGACTCGACGGCAATGGCTTGGTATTGGTTTAGAGTCTTAGAGGAGTTCTTGGGTAGAGCAAATGGTTAAGCACTCGACTACTAGCCAGTAGGTTAGTGGTTTGAACTCAGCCAGAGAAGCCTCAAAAGACAGGCCTGGAGATCTGCTGTCAAAAGATCACAGCCTTGAAAACCCTATGGAGCAATTCTGCTCTGCGCACATGGGGTCATCATGAGTCAGAATCAGCAACAAATTTCTAGAATTTCAAGGATCCAAGACTTTCAGATTCTAAGACTAGATTTCTCTGGATCACGGTCTAGGATTCTAAGAGCCTAAGTCTCCAATCTTAGACTCTTAGGATCAAATATTTTGGGACTCTTGAGTTTTAGAATTTGGGGAGTCTACTATTTGTAATTCTAACAGTTGAACTTTTGGTAACAGAAATAGAGACTTCTACAGCTCCTGCCTAGGTCCCTGGGTGGTGCAAATAGTTAAGTGCTTGACTACTGGCCAAAAGGTTCATGGTTTGAATTCACCCAGAGGTGCCTCAAAAGAAAGACCTGGCAATCTATTTCTAGAAAGGTCACAGCCTTGAAAACTGTATGGAGCAGTTCTACTCTGCGCACGTGGAGTTGCCACTATCTAGGGCAACTAACAACGACTACAAAATAGCTCCTGCCTACAGCTCCCTAAGAGAGGTTACTTCGTCCTCCCCTTACCCTTACCCTCCACCCCAGCATAGCCAGCCCGAGTCACTCACCGCAAGTGGCAGTGGGCAGCTGTGAGCAGCCAGCGGTCACTGATAAGGGACGCCCCGCAGAAGAGGTGGGTGAAGAAGAAGAGGCCCGCCTGCCAGGGCTGCGAGTTGGGGCGGCATTCCTCTGCCCCGATGGCCCGAGTGTCTGCCCAGCTGTACCCTGGGGTGGAGGTGGGGAGCAGAGGAGTCAGTGAAAGGCAAACAGGAATGAGGTGAGGTGGAGAGCGCAGAAAGGATGCCGAGAAGCTTCGAGCGCAGAGTGACAGAAGACTGGGGTATGGGTGGGAGTGGGGTGAAGGGCAAGATGGGTGGTGAACCGGACCATGGAGGGGCAGCCAGGATGGATAGAGGGGCCTCACCTGCCAGAAGAGACAGCAGAGAACAAACCAATGCCAGCTTCATGACCTCTGGATGCCTGGGTCTCCGAACCTGCACTCCACCGCCCAGGGTGCTTCTTTATGGTAAGACATGCCATCACCTTACTCCACCCTGGGGCCGCCTCCGTGATTAATCAGAGTTGGGTAATGTCACTGCAGGAGGGCGAAGCCCTGGGGCTGTGACAGGGCCTCCGGAAGGGTAGGCAAGGCAGGGACCCCCTGTCAGGATGAGCTGGCTACCACCTTGCTGGAGGTGTGGTAGACTGAGGGAGGGGGTGCTGGAGTGTGGAGATGCTGTAAGATCATCCTGGGTCACCAGAAGGGTGAGCCCCCATCCCCATGATCTAAGGATGCAAGATCTGGATACAGGATATTTGCAGCCTGGAGAAGAGGAACAGAAGGAAGATCCCTAAGGTGGGGTCCTGGTGGAGGAATCAAGTTTGTCTTGAATGAAGCTGGGGTGAGCTGGCTTCCACTTCACTGGGAAGGCTGGGGGTGAGAGGTGGCCCAGAAAGCAGGCTAGGGATGGGAGTAAGAACCGGACTCTGAGGGAAGAAGGCAGGCACCACAGGGGATGGGGTGGAGAAAGAGAAATAAAGAAAATGAAGAGAGGGAGATAGAGACACTGAGGGACCTAGGGAGAGACAGACAGACAGATACAGACAAAGAGCACAAAGTATGAAAGCTACACATATTTTCTCATCCTAAGAGCCTTCCCTGCCCTGGGGATTTGGGCCCCTGGGTGGCACAAATGGTTAAACGCTCAGCTATGAACTGAAAAGTTGACTGTTTGAACCCACCCAGAGGCACCTTGGAAGCAAAGCCTAGCAGTTTGCTTCCAAAAGATCATAACCATGAAAACCCTATGGAGCACAGTTCTACTCTGCAACCCATGGGCCCCTGATGAGTCCAAACTGACTCCAAGACAACTGGTTTGGTTTTGGTTTCCAGTCCCAACTGAATTAACTCATTTCTGTCTGGAGGGCTAAAGGAAAGCCCCCTTCCCCACACCCTCACTACCCCCAAGGACTTAGGTATCCAACCTGCCTAGAACCAAACACCCTTTCCCTTCTCTTGGTACCATCATATGTCCTGTTTTTTTTTCCAGGCCATCTGCCATTGCCCTTCCCACCACCCCATCCTCCCTACCTCTCTCTCCATCTCTCTTTCTCACCAGGTGGGCATCCTCTGGAGTGTCCAGCCCAGGTCTGACTCACCTCTGTGTTCCCAGTATTACCCAGTTCAGGGCTGAGCTCAGGGGAGGCCTCAGAAGATGTTAATTGAATGAGTGAATGTCTTTCTCCATATCCTCCTTTTCCTGGAGAGCTCCCACCCATCCTTCAAGACTCAACCTAAAAGTCCCCTTGTCATGGGTTGAATTATGTCCCCACAAAAATTTGTAGGTCATGATTCCCAGTATTGTATGATTGTGTAATCTGATGTGATTTCCTTATGTGTTGTAGACTCTATCACTATGATGAGGTTATCTATTTCCTTATGTGTTGTAAACTCTGTCAGTATGAGGTTATACTAATGAGGTCTACAAGATTGGATAGTGTCTTAATCCAATCTCTTTTGAGATATGAAAGAGAGAAGTGAACAGAGACACATGGGAACCTCATACCACCAAGAAAGCAGTGCCAGGAGCACTGAGGTTCCTGCGCAGAGAAGCTCCCAGACCAAAGGAAGATTGATGACACCGACCTTCCTCCAGAGCTGTCCGAGAAAGCATTCCCTTGGAGTTGATGGCCTGAATTTGGACGGACTTGTAGCCTACTGGACTGTGAGAGAATAAACTTCTCTTTATTAAAGCCATCCACTTATGGTATTTCTGTTGGAGCAGAACTAGATGACTAAGACACCCCTCCTCCAGGAAGCCTTCTCTGATTTTTGGTGCTCACAGCCTCTTCCACTTTCCTTAACCACATCCCTGATTATCAAACTGGATCTGGGTTCACCCTGAATGCTCCTTCAGTATGGTGGAGTGGTTTGGAACATAGATTCTAGAACTGGACAAAAACCAAAAAACCAAACCTGTTGCCATTGAGTTGAGTCCGACTCATGACAACCCCAGGTGTTACACAGTACAACTGAGCTCCATAGGGTTTTCTTGCCTTTAATCTTTATGGAAGCAGTTTGCCAGGCATTTCTTCCACAGCACCGTTGGGTGAGTTTGAGTCTCCAACTTTTTGATTAGTAGCCAAATGCCAACTGTTTGCACCACCCAAGGACCTCAGAACTGGACCACCTGGGTCCAAACTCCACTCTGGCTAGTGTTAGGTGTGTGACCTTGAGCAAGTCACCGGACCTCTCTCAGTTGCTCCATCTGTTAAGCAGTAATAATAACCAGAGTTGTGGGGGGAGGTTACATGGATTATCACATATGAAGCACTTACAACAGTGCCTGGCACTAGTAAGCACTCAATAAATATGCTTATCCATCTCCTGTGAAGCCCAGGGCTCTGTTACAGCACATATCATCCATCACTGCAATTGCTTATTTCCTGTCCAGAGAGGGAACTCCTTGAGACCAGTGACTGAGTACCCGCTATGTGCTAAGTGCCATACCAACTGCTTTTGAACACGTTTTAATAGCCACCTTTATTGTTTACTTCTTGTCAGGCAGTTTGGTAAGCATTTTACATACATTATTTCTTTCTCACAAGAGTCTAATCAAGCAGCCATTATGATTATCTCCATTTCACAGAGGAACAAAGTGAGGTAGAGAGAGCATTCAAGTAATTTGTCTAAGATCACACAATAAGTGATAGAAATGCATTTCCTTTTCTACTTGGTGGACTCCTAAACCAAAAATCTGTTGCCGTTGAGTTGATTCTGACTCATAGCAATCCTGTAGGACAGAGTAGAACTGCCCCATAGGATTTCCAAGGGCTGGCTGGTGGATTTGAACCGCTGACATTTTGGTTAGCAGCCGAGCTCTTAACCACTTCAGTACTAGGGCTCCTGGTGAATTCCTACTTATCCTTAAAAACCCCACATAAATGTCCCTTCCTCTGAGAAGCCTTCCCTGACTTCTTCAGGCAGGGTCCTTGGTCCCTCCTTGGTACATACACCCTGTACCTTCTATCACAGTGTGGATCACTTTGTGTTATTCATTAATCCAACAGTGCATTGAATGACTTCTGTGTTCCAGGCACTGTGCCATGTGCTTTGAAAATCGCAATGAACAAATTAAAGTCCTCGTAGACTGAGGATGTGGGGAGGAGACAGACCATAATCAAGTACACAAATAAATGTCATAATTTCAGATATAACAAGTATTGCAAAAGCAATAAACAAAGCAGTGGAATTGGTGACTGGGGGTGGGGTGGGGGGGAGACTCCTTTAGCCAGGGCAATCTCGGAAGGCCTCCCTGAGATGACCTTTGAGTCAAGACCTGAATGAGAAGAATGCAAACCCTGCCAGTCTCCAAGACCTGACTAGCAGCTCTTTGAGGGTAGGGCTTGATCTGATTCATCTCCAGGGCTTAGGATAAGACAGGACTCATAACACTTGCAGAGTGACGAAACAAATGGGTGAATTGCCTTTAAAAATTGAGTTTTCGAGCTCCCACCTACTTCCCTTCTAATGCTTGGATGACAAACTCACCTGATATGCCTGAATGATGTTTCCTGGGTGTGCTAATTGGGGGCCGGGGAAGAGTCAGAGGAAGGGATCTGATAGTCATGCCTTGAGCACCTTGTGTATACCAGACTCTGTATACCAGTCTATTGTGGGCTTTAATGTGCGTTGTGCTCATCACTTAAAGCCCTGCACCCAGCATATTAAAAAAACAAAAAAGTTGCTGTGGAGTCAATTCTGACTGATGGCAACCCCACGTGTTTCAGAGTAGAACTGCACTCCATAGGGTTTTCGATCAATAGCTGTGACGTTTCAGAAGTAGATGGCCAGGGCTTTCTTCTGAGGCACCTCCAGATGGATTAACCTATGGGTTAGTAGCCAAGCTCTTAACCATTTGCACCACCCAGGGACTTCCAGCATATAACAGATGTTCAATAAATTGATGTTTGAAAGGAGAAACAAAAGCAACCTGTACTTTATGGAAATTTTCTGTTGTGTATACGTCCAGCTTATGTTACTGCTCCAAAGTCTATGGTAAGCTGAGACACACAGACATCTACTAGATCTGGCTGGATTCTATGTATAAGACCCCCCCCCCCCCGCCCCCCGCCCCAGCTCAGAAATGGAAATAGTTACACGGGGACAATTTCAGGGAGAGGAAAACAATTCCCCCAAGTTTTCAGGAAGAGTAAACAAACGAACAAAACCCTCAAAAGCCAATTAACAAGCAAACAACAAAAATGGTTTTCTTAAATTTCAGAGGGCTTATCTTGCACAAGTCCCTGGCTAGCACAAATGGTTTGCACTTGACTACTAACTGAAAGGTTGGCGGTTTGAACCCATCCAGTGGACTGGTGATCTGCTTTTGTAAAGATTACAGCCAAGAAAACCGTATGGAGCAGTTCTACTCTGTAAAACATGGCGTCGCCATGAGTCGGAATTGACTTTATGGCAGTAGGTGTTTTTCTGTTTTTTCCCTTGTACAAACTTGGCAGTTGGATGGGGAGATATCTCCTGCCCTTACCCACTCATTCAGCTTTCTGGTCTCAGAGGCTGGGATGGATACAGGGTGAGGTCCCCTGAGTTCCAGTAGCCCCATCAAGGCAGAGAAGGCACCAGGTGACTCAGAGTTGGCCCAGCCCCTGCTGGGACAGGAGAAACTGGTGTTGGGTAGACTCAGAAGTGGGAAATAGTGGGACAGAAAGAAGGAAGTGGTTAAGAGGTGCTTCATAGGAACTTGGGGAGAATGGTGGGGAATGTGATTCTTCCATCAGCCTAGGGGATGGGGACAGTGTTACAGGGTTGGGATTGGAGGCAACCCCTGCTCACTTTTGCCCAAGACACAGAGTCACACACTCTCACTAGAACTTGTTCAGATCCTGACAATAAGTAACATTTATTCAGAGAGCATCACCCACCGTGTTAAATGCTTTTTAAACACATGATAATCACCATAATGATTTAATCCACATTATATCATGGGGAGAGCTCCTCACAACAATGCGGTAGGCACTTCATTGTGTCCATTTTCCAGGTGAGGAAACCAAGGCTCAGAGAGGGCATTTGGCTTGCCCAAGGTTACACAGCAGGGAGCGGTAGAGGAAATCAGGTTGGGTGACTCCACATAACCACTAAGCTTTGGCAACTTTTCTTAGAGACTGGGTGACGAGCTTCCTCCCTTCTCTGGAGCAAAATTTTACCGACACTTTTCTGCACAGTGCAGGCAGAGAATTGGGAGTGGGAGAGGGAACGAGGGAACAAGAGAGATGTTAACAGGTGAGGAAGGGCAGGAGTCAGAGAAAGAGCGTAGGTGGTAAAGAAGACATTGGGCATCTGGATCAGTTGGAACGCATAGTTTTCTCTATCCAGGGGATGTATTTGCAGATCTGGGTGTAGACGGCCGGTTGCTGGGCGGAGCCACAGGGGTAAACGCCCCATGAAAGGATGCCCTGCAGGGTCTCATCACAAACCAGGGGGCCACCTGAGTCACTCTGGAGGTAGGAGGAAGGAGAGATCAAATGAATACACCAATTTGAGAGCTGCCATTTTGTGGGCTGGGGCAGTGATGGTGAAGGGGTTGGAGTCATGGTAGTTGGGTTGGGATAAAGATGAGGTTGGGTTGGAGTTGGAATTAGGTTTGAGGTTGGCGGGTGGGATAGGTGGGAAGGAGTTGGACTTGGGGCTATGGGAGTTGGATTAGGGGATGAGAATGGAGATGAGGTGGAGTTGGGATTGTGGTTCCTGGTAGGTTAGGAGATGGAGATGGGTCTGGAGATAGGGATGGGGTTGGGGAATGGTTTGAGGATGGGAATGGGGTTGAGGAGACAGGGATGGAGTTGGGATTTGGGAATGGTTTGAGGATGGGAATGGGGTTGAGGATAATAGAGATGGGGTTGGGGAGGGGGTTAGGACTGGGGTTGAGGATAAGGAAATGGAACCCAAGGAGGTAGAGTTGGGGATGGGGTTGGCTTTGGGGTAGGGCATGGGATAGTGTTGGGTATGGGATAGTGTTGGGGATGCAGTTGAGGCTGAGGGTGGCTATGGGGTTGGGGGCAGGGGTGGAGTCTTCTGTTTTCCCATAGCCTCCCTATCCTCCCTCCTATGACTCAGAGACCCTCCCTGGCTAGTCCCTACCTGGCAAGGGTCTTGGCCCTTGTCCAGTCCAGCACACATCATGTTGTTGGTGACCACGCCAGGGTAGAAGACCTCACACTCCTTACGGCTCAGGACACTGACTGTGGAGCATCTCAGGCCCTTGTTGTACTTCACTGAAGGGAAAGAAAACCGGGTAATTCCTGGGCTCAGCCCCAACTCATTCCAGACCCAGGAATCTAGACTCTTCCCATACTGGCACCCAAGAGTCCAAGCCCCTAGCACCCTCCTCCTTCAGATCCAGGAGCCCAGGCCGCTAGCTCCTTCCCTCAGACCCAGGAATCCAGGCCCCCAGCCCTCTCCTTCCTCAGATCCTCAGTTCAGGCTTCCCAGCCTCTTCCTTCCTTGAACCCAGGAGTCCAGGGACCCAGCCCCTCCTTCCTCAGACCCAAGCACCCTAGTCTGTCAGACCCAGAAGTCCTGGCCTCCCTCTTCCCTCTGGCCCCTCTTCCCAGAGACAGGTTTCAGGGCCCCCAGCTCTTGCCTCTTCGGCTGGTTGAGGTACCCCAGCCAGCAGCCTGACACTGGTCTCCGGGCTGGGCACAATGGTTGGGCAGGCGCAAGGTCTGGATTCGGGGCCCCGGCACAGCAGGCCAGGCCAGCTTCAGCAACATGAGGTCATGTTCATCTGTGCGCCTTGGAAGGATGGGGCCTGAACCTGTCTGGTACTTGGGGTGGATAATGGAGAGAGTGGTCCGGCGGAGCTGCTCGCCCTGGAGGAGCAGCAGGTGGTCATCCCCAATCCGAGCCCACAGTGGCCTGGTGGGAAGAAGAGTCACATGTAGACAACCCTGGTAGGAACTGGGATTGAGTCCCTGGGATGGAGGAAAATGGTGGTGGGGTAAGGGCAGACACCTGAGTCCTAAAGGGGGAGGGGGCTGGGGGCTAGGAATTCTGGGACTGAGGGAGGAGGCATGTGGGACTCCTGGGACCTGAAGAGAAGAGATCAGGTGTCTGGGCTCCTGGGTTCTGCTGAAATTGAGGGCTGGAGGTTGAGACTTCTAGGTAAGCCCAGCCCTTCCTCCATCACTGGGGACTTGTAAGGTGAACATTTTCTTCTAGTTCTGAACTCCTAACCACATCAGACCCTGACTTCTCTCTGTTGCATACAGCTTTGTTAGAGTATGCTCTGACTCAGGGCGACCCATGTACAGCAGAATGAAACATTGCCATCTTTATCATGACTGGTGTCCATTGTCACAGCCACTGTATTTTCAGTGCCTTCCAACCTAAGGGGCTCATCATCCAGCATTATATTGGACAATGTTCTACTGTGATCCACAGGGCTTTCACTGGCTAATTTTTGGAAGTAGATTGCCAGGTCTTTCTTCCTAGTTTGTCATAGTCTAGATCTGCTGAAACCTGCCCACCATGGGTGACCCTGCTGGTATTTGAAATACCGGTGGCATAGCTTCCAGCATTATAGCAACACACAAGCCACCACAGTGCAACAAACTGACAGACAGGTGGTTGTATATAACTGTTGTTGTGTGCTGTCGAGTCAATTTCTACTCATAGTGACCCTATGTGACATAGTAGATCTGGCTGGTGGGTTTGAACATCAACCTTTCAGTTCGCAGCGGAGCGCTTAACCACTGCACCACCAGGACTCCTGCATATAACTCATTGCCATCGAATGGATTCCAAATCATATAACTACCCACACCTAAATGGAAACCAAGGAGTATCAGCAGGACAAGGGTGATAGATGAGCTCAGAAACGTGGAGAAGAACCACACCGCCCCCCTCGTGGCACCCCATAATCCCACCTTGCCCACTGCAGGAAGTCCTCCATGACTGGACCCCACATCTCGCTGGGAGAGTGCCATACCCGCAAGTGTCCCAGCCCTTCCCGTCCCCTCTCGGGGGCCTGCCTCCACAGCCCCTCTGTAGCTCCACCTACTTGTTGTTCTGGCAGTGCGCGGCTGTGAGCACCCAACTCTTGTCCACCAGGACTCCCGCGCAGTGGAACGAGAGGCCTTTGAAGAGGGAGACTTGCCAGGCCTGCAAGCCGCGTGCGCACGGGGCGCTGAAAGTCCCCGGGTCGGTGCTGGTGTGGTTTATGGGAAGCAGAGTCGCCTTCGCAGCTGGAGAAAGAGTTTGGGGGGTGGGGGTCAGAGTAGTCAGGGCAGGTCAGGACCCTGGCTGAGTTTGGGGTCAGGGCGGAGCCATGGGGTGATACTACGGAGGGCGCTATCAGAACCTGCGAGCAATAAGGGGAAATTGTGGCATCGCGCGGGAACCAAATGGCAGTGGGCGGAGAAGAACCGCGTGAAAGGAGGAGGTCGGGGACCCCACAGAACTGAGTATAGAGGGGCGGGGAGAGAACGCAGTGCTCCGAGAAAGAGGCAGGGACAGAACGCTGCTGGGCGAGAAGGAGGCGGGGACTGAATTAGGCGAGCCAAGAAAGGGCGGGGATAGCAAGAAGCGGGGAGATCGAGGGTGGAATAGAATAGGTGGAAAAGTGAGTGGGACCAGAACCTGGCGAGATGAGGAGGGGTGTGGATGGAAGGGGGTGGGATGAGAACGTGGAGAGACGAGAAAATGATGGGGATAAAACCCGGCGGCACTAGAAGGAGGAGGGGATAGAATGCAGGCGAAAGGAGAGGGGGACAGGGAATAACTCAGCGGGAAGGAAAGAGGGACGGAGACAGGCGATAGGGCAAGAAATGGGATAAACTTAGGAACGGTGAGGAAGGGGACAGAGACCGAATGCTGCGGTGAGAAAGGGCGGGGATAGAATGGGGCGGAGTGAGGGAGTAACCGGCGGAGAAAGAACCCTGGGAGGCGAAAAGGGGATTCTAGGTAGTGGTGCAGCAGAAAAAGGGGCGAGGCAGGATTAGTGACGGGCTCCCACGGGCCGAGCTAGACGAGGAGGGCTCGGCTGATCTGGGGGGCGGACCCTGCTCCAGGTCGCTGGGTGGGTCTTGAAGCCCCAAGAGGAGGTGAGGTGCCCGGGGGTTGGTGATAAAAGCACACACCCTCCGATCTCCTCCCGCCCCCGGAGCCTTCCGCTGCCCGTTGTCCCCCGCCTTACCCCAGAGTTGTACCATCAGCAACGGCAGCAGCAGCTTCATCATGGCCGGGGTGCCAGAGGCGGCGGAGAGGCGGAGGTGCGGAGGTCTCCTGTCCGGGAACTGGGCGGGGGGTGGAGTGAGGGCTGGTTAAGACAGGGGCCCTCATCAGAGACTACCACCCCATTACGCGTGCCCGCCCAGCTCAGACCACCCCAGCCTGGGGGTCGAGGTGGCGGGGGAGGAACTTTTAACCAGCGGTCTCGTGTCCAGCAGATAACCGCAAGGGCGGGAGCACACGTGATACCGCCGGATCAGCGTAATGGTCGCAATTATTCTAACGGCGCTCGCGTGGTGTCCTTGCGTCCTCCCGTCCCCCCTGCGCCGGACTGGAGCGTGCTCGGAGCAATGGCTACCCTAGCTCTGCCAACCACACGGTGCTCGGGGGCTTCGTCTGCTTTTCACAGGTGGGGTGGGGATCACAGGCTCCGAGCTGGTGGGAGCCTCTTCCTAAATTGCACAGCTCGGGCCGCTGCCCGTTTCCCGAGGGTCTACCCCCATCTTCTCGCAATCGGCCCCAACCCGGGTGTGGTGCATCCCACCTCGCCTGGGAGTCACGGGTGGGAGGGAGGGAGGGGACCCAAAGGTTCGTCTGTCCTGTTGTGTGGGCCACCGCTGGATCCTCTGCCCAGGGACCGCTGGTCGGGCCTTCCCTTTTAACACCTAAAAGCCCGGAAGCTTCCCACCCACCCCTCAGAGACTCGTCCCCTCCCTTTCCCTCTCCTTAATTATACCTTGGGTGGGGCTGGCATTCAACCAGGGCCCAGATTCCTGCCCTGGGAGGGTCCCAGTAATACAGGTTTCTCCCTGTGCTGTGCCCAAAACACCCTTCTCCAGCTGAGTTCCCTGGAGATTCTCCTCCATGCCTCCGTTCCAAGAAACTTTCCCAGGTGGGGAGAGTGAGTAGCAGGTCCCCAGGGGGCCTGGGGGTACGGAGATGATGTTGAGACAGGTGATCGAGACAGGAAAATAAATAAACAGGGAAATGCGTACCTTAAATGACCAAGTGAGAAAAGCCAGATTGTTGAGGGGGGAGGCAAAGAGGTGGAAATAGATTGAAGGAAAGAGCAGGAGAGGTAGAGACTGGCTCTGAGACAGGGATAGAGGGAGACAACAGGAATAGAGGGAAACTGTGACAAGCCAAGGCCAGGCAAGGCTAAAATACACAGAAACAGGGAAAGAGAAAGACAAGGAGACAGAGACAAAGAGATGCAGACCCAGCGTATGGAGAGGGTTGGTCTCTTTGGCATGAGCCCAACCCACAGCTGGAGCAGTGGGCTCAGTGTGTATCTCAGGGACAATTCCCCATGGAGGTTGAGGGGCTGAGGCTCTGCATTCCATCTTTGTGTGACCATCTCACATTCTCTCTGTCACCTGTGTGTCCCTGGAGGACACACAGGCCCATGAATCACACGGAAGAGCATCAGCATTGCCTTGGCCAACTCCCTCATTTCAGGAGAGAAATGGGAGGCCCCAGGGGGTGGGGGGAGGGTGACTCACAAGAAGGGTCACACAGTAAATCATCCTAACAACCAGGAAGCCTTAATTTTAGCTCTGGGCTCTCATTCCTCATGCCAGTTACCTCCCCCTACAAGGTGAGCCGAACGTTGGAAAAGATCCCGAGTTCTGGAGTAGGTGTCGGACATCGTCTCCACTGAGAATTGACTCCAGAATTTGTATAGCACAGCGCTGTCCAATAGAACTTTCTGCAACGACGAAAATGTTCTATACGTGCTATCTAAAATGGTAGCCATCAGCCACCTGTGGCTAGTGAGCACCTGAAAAGTGGCCAGTGCAAGTGAGGAGTTGCATTTCTGATTTTATTTAATTTTAGTTTAACCAGTCCCATGTGGCTAGGAGCTACCCCACTGGCCAGCACAGATCTAGATGAGGAGGTTGGAAAAAATAATGATAGTGCTCTTTTGCTAGGTCTTACTATGTGCAGGCCCTGTGCTAACATAGCTTTGCATGCATGCACGCACAATTTTACAGATAAGGAAACTAAGCTTTTCTAGTTAAGAGGCCACTTAGCTTCAGATCCTTGCTCTTCTACTTACGGTTTGTGTGACCATGAGCAAGTGACTTCCTGTCTGTGCCTCAAAGTACCAACCTTATAGAGTTTTGTAAGGATTAAATTAGTTGATACATCTAAAAGCTTTTAGACCAGGGTCTGGCACTACTAAGGGTATTAAGAATAAGCACTCAATAAATTCATTCATTCAGCAAGTGTTTACTGAAGCGTTGGTGTGTGCGAGGAACTATCTTAGAGACTAGGGATATAACAGTGAACAAAACAAAACAGCTATTATCATTTCCACAGTCACAAGTTAGTACGAGCCAAGATATGAACCCAGGTCTTGCTAATTCCAAACCCCAGGATGATTCCAACGTCATCCGCATCTGCAGTCAAGGAGACCCAAAGAAAGTACATAAAAGGTCCCTGTTTGGTGTTTAATTATATCAGAATGAATGGGAACCAGATCACCAAGTAAGGATTCAGGTTGTTGGACTGTGGCAAGCTGGTCCTGGTTAATTGCTTCTCATGGTCTTCTGGATCCAGTTCACATATTTGCAGACTTTTGTGTAGACACCGGGCTTTTTGGTGATGGCACATGGATCCTGGCCCCAGGAGATAATGCCTTGGAGAGAGCTGTTACAGACCAGAGGTCCCCCAGAGTCACCCTGGGAATCGGGAGAGAGAAGGCCAGTCAAAGCAAAGGGGAGAGTTGAGCGTGGTGGTAGGGAGTAAATGAGATGGTGTTTGGGGTGGGGTTGAGATTGAAGACTGAGTTGGCAATAGGACTAGCGATAGGATTGGGTAGGAGGTTGGGGTTAGGGATGGGATCAGGGGTGGGATTAGAGCCTAAAATGAGTTTGGGAATGTTTGGGTTGGAAACAGGGGTGGGAATGGGGATGGAACTGGGGCTGGGGTAAAGGTTGTTCTGAAGTTGGATATGGGAATTGGGGATGGAGTTGGATTTGGGGTTGCAGGGGGAGGTGGGGTTGGGGTTGAGGATGAGATTGTGGAGGGACATGAAGACTTAAGTGAGATTGGAGATGGAGATAGGAATGTGGTTGGAGACCTAGGCCCTGCCCTCTGACCTGGCAGGAATCCTTGCCCGCTTCTTGAACGCTGGCACACACCATGGTGTCTGTGATACTGCCAGGACAGGCATCCTCACACACCTTGTGCTCAGTGATGGTGATGTTGGCACATCGCAAGCTGTGGGGCAGGTGCACTGTGGAAACAGCATGAGAAAGCGTGGGAAGCGGGCACCCTTTCTCCCTGTAGTGGTTACTCTGAACCCAATATCTGGAAAGACTTTCCTTGTTTCTTGCAGCCAACTCATCTCTCTGCTTGTAGCAATAGCAATAATAATGCTATCAAGTAAATTCTTTATGCCAGATGCTCTACATTATCTCTGATCCAACCCTGGGAGGTAGGTGTGATTATTCTCATTTTATAGAGAAGAAAATCAAGGTTCAGAGAGGTGAAGTCACTTGCCTAAGGTTCTGCAACTAGCAAGCATGGAGCTGGGATTGCACATCATATCTGTCAGACTCCAAGGCCCAAACTTTTGTCTCCACCCTCCCCAGCCCTTACTTTAACACTCTTCCTTTCAACTTATCCCACCAATGACATCCCCACGTAATCTCTTCTTATGTCACTATGATTCTCATTTTTAAAGATTCCTCTAGCTCTCTGAATCCTCCCAGTCATGACTCCCCCATGTTCCCTTTTGGAGCCCCTACACTGGGGGCTGGAAGTGGTGCCCCAGTGGGAAATGAGGCAGCGAGTGCCAGCGGTGACACAGTGTGATGACAGGGTGATGGGTCGCACGGCCCGGGTGATGAAAGCTGGTGCCGCCATTTTCACCAACATGATGTCATTGCGGTGGTCTTTGTTGGGGAGGCTGTTGTTGAACTCTGGGTGGGGGAAGGACTCAGTGGCTGTTGGAGTCTGCTCACAGCCATCCCGTTGCTGGAGGTTGTGCTCCCCCAGGTGTACTACGTAGTGGCTGAGGTGGAAGAGACGACAGTCAGAGACGAAAAGGTTAGGAGAGACATGAGATGGGGGGAGGCACAGAGGGAGAGATGAATGATATCTGTGAGAATGAAATAACATAGCTCCACTTCCAACCTCATTCCCATCTCCCACTAGAGCCCCCATTCAAGACATATCCCCAACTCTGTGCCCAACCCCATTCCAGTTCCATAATCATCCCTCCCTCCATCTTCAATCCCAACTCTAGCCCTACCATCAATGTTAATGCTTACCCATCCCCATCTTTCACCCACATCTTTCACCCTGGCTTCCCCACACCCCCATCACATCTTCTCTATCCCCAAACCCATCTCCATCCATCTTTCCATCTCCAGCCCCCTCCCAACCCCACTCCAGCCCCCACACCCACGGCTTGCGGCAGTGGGCTGCTGTCAGGAGCCATTTGGGAGCGATGAGGGTTGCCCCACAAAGCAGCCGGGTCTTCTGGAACAGTGCCACCTGCCAGGGCTGGGAATGAGGAGTGCATTCATACCACTTGATGATCCTGGTCTCTCCCCCTACATGCCCTGGAGGGGTAGGGGTAAAAGAGGGGACTCAGGCATGAGAGGAGGTAGGATGGGAAGACTCCAAGAAATGGGGTTGGTGAGGAGAGAGAGAAAGTGGGTGGTCTGGGCCCCAACCCAGTGCCCTGCTGTAATGCACTATACAGACAGATCAGGCATTAAATGATCGAAATACATAGTTCCAAACTGGTTGGTCAGTAGCCACTGCCCTGAGCTCTATGCAAGTGTCCCCTATCCCACTCCAGCTGCCCTGGCCTCTCCTCCAGGATCTCCTTGACCTCTCCTCATTCTAGCATCTAAAGGGATTATGCCTCGTACAGCATGGGACATATCCAGAATCTCATTATGGCTCTCTCTGTTCAGACACCCTATGTGTTGTTCTATATTTTGAGCATCAGCCCTGTTAATGTCCAGGCATAGAGGGTTGGGGGATCCTAGAGATTCAAGAGGGAGGTCCCTGGCCTTCCCAATCCCTCAAGGTACCTGTCACCAGAGCAAGCATGATTAATCGCAGAATCATCATGGCCCAGAGCAGGGAAGGGCAGGCCCCAGGTTCTTCTGGAAACAAGGAGGGACACAGGGACAAAATCACTTGACTAGGAGATTGGGGTTCATGCCCTCTCCTCTCTTCCTCACCTGCTCTAGCTCCCTGCTTCCCCCAGGGAGAAACCATAGGGCTTGGGAAGTCCCGATTCTCACAGCACTCCAACCTTCAAACCCTTCAAATAAATCTGGTACAGAGGGTGGCCTTGGAAGGGGCCTGATCTTAGCTAGAAGCTTCCAGTATCCCAAGGAGGATGTGGAAGCTGTTGGGAGAGGTTCCATTTGGGCAGGGATGGGCTGGCCCTGTTTTAAGTCAGCCACTCAACGCCTGTCTGAGGCACATTTTGGCGAATGATTTCCTTCTTGCCCACCTGAGACCTGGCCCAGGGTTTGGGGTGGGAGGAATAAGTGGACCAGGCTCCATTTGGTAACCATCCCATTTTTCTTGTCCCAACAACAGGGTGATTGAGGTCTGCCCAGGGTGGAGTAAGGGCTCACCCTAGGACAACAGTCCTGGCCCCCACCTTGCTGAACCCCTTTTCCTTTGAGGCATGGCCAACAGAGCTGGGCAAGGCTGGTCAGGGGCAGGGCCAGTGCCCTCAGCTGCCCTGGCCAGCGGGGGTTGGGGTGGAGGGCTGAGCTCAGCAGCGACCAAAGCTGGGTCAGAGGTTATTGAGATTGGGGCATGTTGGTGGGGGTGAGAGACACAGACAGAGGCAAAGATTCATCACCCAAGCCGAGGAGGAGGTCGGAGCAGAGGGAGGAATGGGCATGGAGACAGAGGCATGGCACAGTTGGTCAGGGCAGGCACCTGGAGAGAGGCGTGCTGGGGGGAGGGTTTCCCTTGCCTTCTCTCCCGGACTCAAGACTCTGGGGCTGGGGCTCTGGGGGCCCGGCGGCGGTGGCAGCGGAGGCAGGCTGGGTCGGAACAGGAGGCACAGGCCAGCAGACAGGCAGGGGCGGGGGCGGCCCCGGGCGGGCCCAGGATGACGGGCCCTCCTAGCCCTGTCTCATCACCCTGGAGGCGGTGTGCGTGAGGGGGCCCACCCCAGGCTGGCCCAGGGCTTCAGAGGTGCTACCTGCCACCACCGTCACCTCCCCAAGCCCCTCTGTTCTCTGCTTTTCTCGCTTTCTCCGTGTCTCTGTCCGTCCATCTGTAAGTCTGTGTCCTTCCCTTCCTTCCTCATCTCTCTCAGTCTGCGTCTCTCTGTCTCTCCTTATGTCTGTCATTCTCTAATTCTGTCTCTGTATATGTGTGTCTGTCATTCTTCTCTTCCTGTCTGTATTTCTGTCTCTGTCTCTTACATGTCCCTGCACCTTTGTCCCTTTCTGTTTTTCTGTCTTTCTGCGTGTCTTTCTCTGATTCTTTGTATCTTTCTTGCTCCGTCTTTGTCTTTTTTATGACTTTCTTCTACTCTTTTCCCCCTCTGTCTCTCTGTCTCTTTTTCTCTTTCCACCTAACTTTCATGTCTCTCTGTCTCTGCTCCTCTCCCTGTCCCTCCGTCCCCAACCCCCCAGCCCAGGTGCACCCCTGGCCTCCTCTGGGCTTCTCACATTCACCATTGCAAGGAGGGGGAATAACTGGGGCGGCACAGAGGTGGGGCTGGGGCCAGGAGAAGGGGCAGGACAGGAGGATGGGGGAGGCAGGTCGGGGCCTGTGGGAGTCATGGCCCAGGAAAAGGAAATTAAGCCTTTGCAGGCACCCCAACCCTTCAAGGCTCCTCTGGGGCTGTGCATCTCAGCTGACCCTTCCTTTTGCTTTTCTCTCCCAGCCTCCCAGGCCTCCAGATACCCCAGGGTCCTAATCCAGCTGCTTTGTAGCACTTACTGTCTGTGTGACCTCAGCGGAATGACTTCCCCCCTTAATTTCCTCATCTGCAAATGTGCTGATCCCCACTCTTCCCAGCTTCTTTGTTATCAGATCTCCCCTTCTCTGTCTTCCTCTCCTCTCTCCTCTACCACATGTGGAACAAGGCAGGGTAAGCCTAGATGCTAATAGCAGCCAGCCTTAGCTCTTCCTACCAGTGTGACATGGGACAAGGGACTCCACCTCTGTGAAGCTCAGTTTCTTCACTTGTGAAATGGGTGTGAAATGGGAGTGGCAACCCTGCCTCATGGGGTTGAGATGAGGACTCTAGAAGATTCTGCATGGAAAGAACCAAGCACAGTAGGTACTCAGCAAACGTTTCTATCACTGTATGATCATTCCTCACTCTCTTCCATCTCTAATTCCACTTTGATGGGTTTGGGGAGAGGATAGTCTCTTTCCACATTCCCCCGTCTTTGTCCTGGAAGACGTGGTAGAGACAGAATCCAGGAGGTAAACAGGATCTCTCTTGCTTTGCAAAGCTGCACTCCATGCTTCGTCACTGCAGACATATTAAAGTAAACTCACATCCCACATTAAATATAATGTGTGTTCAACTACAGACGAGTCGAATTGCAGTTGGCAAGTTGAAAGAATATTGCGTTTTATAGACATTTAATTGAACAGTCATAAATTTTTATTTGGCAGTTTTCCTTTTGTTGTTTAGGAGCCAATACTTTTTTTTTTTCTCTTTAGGTCCTTCATGGGCCCTTGAAAAACTTAACTCTGGGCCTTGTTCTCATCAAGCTGACTGGAGAAAAAATGGTTCTTGATTTTATTGTCATAAGTAACTTTTTCTATTCCATTCCTGTGTGACCTTGGGAAAAAACTCTCACCTTCTTTGATCTCTATTTTTACACTTGTAGGTAGGGGAACCCATGAACTCTCCATTCAGTTTCAACCAGCATGGGGACATCAAATAGACTATTCCAGATAGTCACCCTCCTCCCAACCATGGGTCTTAGAAGGGGTGACTAAAGTTGGAGTTCCTGGAAGAAGCCTCCCAGACTGAGAAGAGTAGAAGCTGTGGATGATGATGGAGGAGGTGCTGGTGTTCTGAGAGTCAGAGTTGCCCCCAAGCTGAGGGTGGAGGTGGAAGGAGAAGGTCAGTTGTTCCTTATGATGTTCTGAATCCAGTCCACATATCTGCAAATCTTGGTGTAGGCTCCTGGAATGACTTTTTGCCCACAAGGCCTCTTGGACCCCCAGGACACCAGACCCTGAAGGACTCCTCCGCATACCAGCGGGCCTCCACAGTCACCCTGGAGGGAAGAAGGAGAAAAAGCACTTCCTGAATCAGAGAGAAATCCTGTCCCCACTTTCCTCTCTCCAACCCACCAACCTATTCCTGGTTTTGAGGACAGTGACTCCAAGCATGGTCATAGGGGAAAAATACACAGACAGGTCCCCTGAGGACAATGGCAGGAATCCTGACCAACGGAGAAGAAAGCACCTTCTGTAAGGGCCAAACCCAAGGAAAGAGGGGGGGTGGGGGACTCCATAATGGGTAGAGAATTGTCTTAAGGACAATGGCTGGGGCCTTGCCCAATGAGAGAAGAGAACAATATCTCCAATGACCAATCCCAGGGAGGGTAGGACTCTATAAAGGGCAGAGGATTATTATAAGGACAATGGCTAGAGCCCTGGCAATACGGGAAGAGAACACTATCATCGATGATCAATCCCAGGGAAGGGCAGAAGTTTCCCTGAAGGATAATGGCTAGCGCCCTAGCCGGTGAGTGAAGAGAATATTATATTCAATGACCAATCCTACGGGAGGAGGGCGGGACGCCTTAATGGGTAGAGGGCTCTCTCATGGACAACGGCTAGGGTCCTTGCCAGTGAGATGGGGCAGCCTCCTCTGGAGGACCCAAGAGGGCAAGAATGCAGAATTAGAGAGTGAGATGATCCATCGACTCCCTTTCCTGCTTTTCTCACTCACCTGATCTAGCCACCAACTGGAGGATGGTATAGGGAAGACTCAGAGACCAAGACAACTGGTTTCCAGCTTGAGTTCCAAGTCCTGGCTAACCCTTTGCCCTCCCATCCTCTCTTTATCTCTTCCTCTCCCTCTCTTTGTGACGGTCCCCAGCTTTCCTCTTCTGTCTCCTCCCTCCCTCTGCTCTCTCTGCCCACCCCCCCCCCCCCGCCTCTCTCTCTCCACTATTCCCTGGTTCTACCTCCTGTTTTCTGCTTCTCTCCCTCCCTTATTCTGGCTCTCTCCTGCCTTCTGACCCCATCTCTCCCCCACCCTCCATTCATTCCCTTTCTCCAGCTCCTTCTCCTGTCTATCCTCCCTCCAGCTCTCCCTCCCTTTCCCTCCTCCCTTCAGTCTCTCCCCTTCCCACCTCTGTCCCTCACTTCCTCTCTTGGGAGACACAGAGTCCCTGCATTCACACACCTGGCAGGCATCCTCCCTGGGCAAGCCGCCCCCACACACCATGTTGTCCGTGATTCTCCCAGGAACACTGCATGGCAGGCAGCATCTGAGACGATGGAGGGGTTGAGGCACTGGAGCCGGTCTGGGAATGGGCCTGGGGGTGGAAGGTGGGTGCTGCAGGGTCTCCCAAAGCTCTACATGTTGGGGCCACATCCCTGCTCACAAGGAAGCTTAACTCCTGACCACCACCTCCAAGCCGATACCGCTAGCCCCTTGGCGATCTCTAGCCCACAAACCTAAAACCTCTAAATTTCATATTTATGACTTCATTTCATGGTGACCCTTGATCCCAGCTCACTGGCCCAGTCCCCCTGACCTTTGAGCTACAATTTTAAATGCCATGACTCAAGACTCTCCTGTCTTCCAACCTCAGATACTATGAATCCAGACTGACCTTCTCATCCAATCCCAGATACTGACCTTTGACCTTCAATCTCATTCTCCTTCCAACCCAGCTTGACCACCTGTCTTCTCTCTCCCCTGACCCCATGTTCCTTGCCTTCACCTTAACCTCTAACCTCAGCTCTGTATCCTCTAAGCCTTTACTTCATTGACCCCAGCTCCACAGTGACCTGTGATCCTAGTTTATTTGACCCCAGACTCCATGACCCCTAACCTCTGGTCCCAGACCCTAAACCTCATGACTTCCAACCCCAGACATGTGATCCTTGATTGAATCTCAATTGCCATCCTCAGATTGTGACCAGATAGCAGTGCAACATCTGGATCCCATGAGCACAGCTCTACAATGACCTCTAACACCAGAAGCCATGATCCGTGACCCCTTCTTGACTTCCCTAGATTATATGTGTGTGTGTGTATATATATATATATACATATACATATATACACATATATGTATATATATTTGCCACAGTTTGATGACCCCTGACATCACTCTGGAGCCCTGGTGGCTCAGTGGTTAAGAGTTTGGCTGCTAACCAAAAGGTCAGCAGTTTGAATCTACCAGCTGTCCCTTGGAAACCCTATGGGGGCATTCTACTCTGTCCTATAGGGTTGCTATGAGTTGGAATCGACTCGATGGCAATGGGGTTTTTTTTCTCATCACTCTGACCTTACCGTATCCATGACCCCTGACTTCTGACTCCATACCCAATCCCTTAACCACTTTGACTCTCAAGACCCACCTGACCCACCATGATCTCTGACCCCAATCCAAGATCCCTGATGGTTGCCCCACACCCTGACCCTTTACCTACCCTTCCTTTGAGATGTCATGACTCTTGACCTCTCACCTTACACCCCAAATGCTTATGCACCCTGACCTCTGACCCCAGGACTTCCTTACTCCATGGTCAGTTGGCGGTGCCCCAGCCCGAAATGTGGCACTTGGTATCAGCGGTTGCACAGGTGCTGGGCAGGGGCAGGGTCTGGACACCACAGGTCAAGCAGACGGGCATGCCCAGCTGCAGAAGTCGAAGGTTGTGGTCAGGGTTCTGCATGGCTCCCTGGTAGCTGGGGTAGGTCATGGAGAAGCCGCTGCGCCGAATCTGCTCCATCCAGTCCAACTGGCTGAGGCTGTGCTCTCCCAGGTGCACCCAATACCTACTGGGAGGTGGTGGCAGCTCAGCAGGTGGCAGGTGGGCAGGCACCCAGGCACCCACACCCGCATGCCACACTCCTAGACCCTCCTGCCTCTCTCTGCTCCCCTGCATCTCAATCACTGTCCTCTTCCTCACTCTCTCTAAGTCTCTCTCTTTCAATCTCTCAGTCTCTATCTCTGCCTTTCCATTTTGGTTGTTCACCCCGTTTCTCCTCCTGTGTCTTGATCCCCAGGCAGTGCACCTGTGTCTCTCTTTGATTCTATTAACTATGAGTCCCACGAAGGTAGGGATATCTGTCTGCCTTGTTCCTTGCTGGAGTCCCAGAACCTAGAAGACTGACTGATGCAGAGAAATTGCTGTAAACATTGTTGAATGAATGAACGGGTGAATAATGAATGGGCTGTCTTTGTCCTGTCCCTGAGTCTCTGTTTCCTTGTATCTGAGCTCCCCTTTCACAAAAAATCCAGAGCATAGACCTGGAAAGCCCAAGCCCTTCATTTAACTGATGGGACCACTGAGGCCCAGGGAGGTACCAGACTTAGTCTCTGAGGCTGCAGAAAGAGTTTGAGTCAGATATGGGTCCAGGGCCCAGACTGGGTCAGGTGACTGTTGTCATTTAGTAAAGAAGTGAGATGTGAGGGAATGGGAGAGGATGGGTAGGAAGATCCCAAGGCCCTCCTTTCCCCTCCCCTCCATTTCATCCTACTCCACCCCAGGCCACTGTTGAGGAGGTTCTACTTCTTGTCTAACCTCACGCTTTCTTGCTTCAGGGCCAGCTTCTTACCCTTCGGCATCCCCCTCCCCTTACACTTTGATCCCAGCAATCCCCTCCAAAGACTCTCTCCTCATCCACCTCAGAAATGGACTCAGACTAGGCTTACCTGCCACTACTGTGAGCAGCTGTAAGGACCCACCTGCGGTCAGTGAGGACATCCCCACAGTGCAGGGTGGTGCCCTCAAACAACTCCACCTGCCAAGGCTGTGTGTCAGGGAGACACTCGGAACCGTTGTAAATGTTCAGTGTGGCCACCTGGCTGAGCCCTGGGGACAGGCCAGAAAGATGGAGTCAGAGACATAAAGATTATGGATCTGAGATAGGAAAAGAGACACAGAAAGATAGACAGAGAGGTAAGAGAAAGACAGAGACAGGGAGAGAAACAGGCAACAGGAAAAGAAAAACAGGGAAGAGAGAGAAACAAGGAAGAGAAAGATAGGCAGAGAGAAAAATCGGCAAAAGAAAGACAGAGGCAGGGGGACATAAAGACCCAGTGATGTATAGAAAATGACACAGCAAAACACCAAGAGAGACACAGAAAGGAAGAGAAAGAGAGAAACAGAGAGAGAGAGAGATGCTTAAAGACTGGAGGGAAATAGAGACAGGAATTCAGAGAGAGAACAGAAACAGTGACAGAGATAGAAAAGATGGATCAAAAGATACAAGGAGACAGAGATAAGCATGACCCCAAGGCTGGAGGCATAGTGACTCCCCTCCCCTCTTCAATACAAGGGTGGGATCCAGAGCTGAGATGGGGAGATGGGGGTCTTCATGTGGGACCAAGCCCCGGCCCCCTGGGGGAACTCACCGATAAGACATAGAAGCAAAAAGATGCTGGACCCCATGGTGGGGCCACCACCAAGATCTGGAGAAAAGGTGAGGGTTCTCAGAAGATGGCTGTTTCCCTGTCAACCCACTCCCCCTTCTTTCCCTGTCCCTCCCACCTCTTCCCTGTCTTCTTCCTTTGCAGGGAAGCCCATCCCCTCCCCGTCCTCCACCTCTGTGTGCCATCTCCTTGGTGTCTGTCTCTCCCCTTCTCACCTTATCTCTTTGTCTGCTGGATCCCTTATGTGGGTATCACAGTTTCTGCCTGTCTATCCAGCTGTCTGTCTGTCAGCCTGTCTGCTATCTCTCTATATACCTACCTGCTTGTCCTTTCATCTGCCGGACACCTGGTCCTTCAACTCCCCCACTGTCCACCTGGCTCCTCAGCCACCTGTCATGCTTCCCCACCTGTCCTCTTCCTTCTGTCTGCCTGTCCCAAACCAGATGCTGGCCAAGGTTTTAACTCTCTTTGTTCCAGCTCATCCAATTTCCTGGTTGAGGGAAGAGGACAAGAAAGGCAAGGATGGGGTGGGTCTCCTCTAAACCTGTAGAAGCTCTTCTCAGCCTAATGACACTTAATGGAGCTTTACAGCTCATTGGAGGGGGTCGGGAGGGATGAAGGGGGCCTGGGTGGCTCAGGAGAGGAGTCTCAGCCCCCCTTTCCTCTTCCTCCTCTCCAAACAGCCAGCACCTCTGGACTGATGATGACTCAAGACGAGAGAGGAGCTGGGTTCTAATCCCAACTCCTGTGATGAGGGCTCAGGAAGGGTGGGGAGCAGGGACACCTGGGGCCTGATCCCACAGAGGTCAGGGGAGAGGCAGGAAGACACTGACACTGAGAAAGCAGGAGAGGACTCAAGATTTGAAGTGAGAGGCAGGAAGTCCAAGAGCAGACAGAGAGAGAGAGAGAGAGAGAGAGGGAAGACTTTAAAACAAGGCAATCATGGAGAGAGAGATTTCCAAACTGGGTTCTATGGAATTCTGATTCTAATTGAATTTCTGAAATGCACAGTCAACTCTTGACTATCTCGGAGGACCCTTGCCTTCCCTGTTTCAAGAAGCACCAAAAACTAAACCAAACTCATTGCCAGGGAGTCCATTCTGACTCATGGGGACTCCATGTGTTATGGGATAAAATTGCTCCATAGCTTTTTCTTGGCTGTGATCTTTACCAAAGCAGATCACCAGGCCTTTCTTCCTCAGTGCCGCTGGGTGGATTTGAACCACCAACCTTTAGGTTAGCAGTTGAGCACAAACTATTTGTGTCACCCAGGGACCTTGCTTAGTGGCTCTCTCTGTCTTTCTCTCTCTCTTTTTATTTTTTTTTGAAATTCTCTGATAGATCTTTTTTTTAAAATTGTACTTTAGATTCAGGTTTACAGAGCAAACTAGTTTATCATTAAACAATTAATACACATACTGTTTTGTGACATTGCATGCCAACCACATGACTTGTTAACATTGTCCCCTTCTTGACCTTGGTTTCCTCATTACCAGCTTTCCTGTCCCCTCCTGCCTTCTTGCCCTTGCCCCTGGGCTTACGTACCCACTTAGTCTCACTTTGTTTTATGGGCCTACCTAACGTTTGGCTGAAGGGTGAACCTCAGGAGTGACTTCATTCCTGAGCTGTAAGGGTGTCTGGGGGCCATACTCTCAGGGTTTCTCCAGCCTCTGTCAGACCAGTAAGCAGTAAGTCTGTTTTTTTTTTTTGTGTGTGTGTGTGTGAATTAAAATTTTGTTCTACATTTTTCTCTAGCTCTGTCCGGGACCCTCTATTTTGATCCCTGTCAGAGCAGTCAGTGATGGTAGCCAGGCACCATCTAGTTGTGCTGGCCTCAGTCTGGTGGAGGCTACTCACCAAAGTAGAATGTAGAGCATTTTCTTTATAAACTATGTTATGCCAATTGAGCTAGATGTTCCCTGAGACCATGGTCCCCAGTAGTGGCTCTCTTTTGACCTACAGACTGCCAGTTTGTGGCTTCTGGATAAAGCCAACTCCTTCTTTTTGCAGCTGGAGTGAAGCCCAAAGAAGGGAGGAATTGGCTTGTGGCCACACAGACCCTACTTTCAGAGAAATCTTGGGGCTTTGAACATCACTTTTCACCTCCCCCAGGCAGCCTCCCAGAGTTCACAAGTCTCAACGCCTCAAGTCTTTACTGTTGGGGATCATAATAAGCTCATTATGAAGTCCATTCCCTAGAAAGAACCCAGCCACCCCAACCTATGTGGTGAAGGCACAGAGCATGGGGGCCCTCATAAATGTGGAAACTGAGGCACAGTAAGATGAAGTCACTTGCCCAAAGTCACACATCTGGTAAGTAGCAGAACCATGATTTGAATCAGGCAGGTTGGCTCCAGAAACTACATTCTTAATCATTACCCAAACATATGAATGAATACACAAATGACTAAATGAGTTAATATGTTCCCATGTGAATAGATGAAGGTATGAATCCTCCTACAGGTTCAAAAAAAGAAGATGGTTTTTGGACTACATAGGCCACAGCCTCATCTATCTTGAGAACAGAAGAACTAGATGGTGTCCGGCTACCACTAGTGACCATTCTGATCAAGGAAACAATAGTTGATCCTGGATAGAATGGGAGAGAATTGTAGAACAAAGCTCAAATTAAAAAAGAAAAAACTCAAATTTAGCTCAAATTTTAAAAAAGGCCAGACTTACTAGACCAGTAGAGACTAGAGGAACCCCCAAGACTATCGCCCTGAGGTATCCTTTAAACTATGAACTGAATCCACTCCTGGAGGTCACCTCTTTCACCTAAATATCAGATTGGCTCATAAAATAAACAACATCACCCTTGAGGACTGTGCTCCTTTTTTAAAAAAAATAATCATCTGTATGAGATCAAAAGATCAACATTCCTCCTAAAGCAAAGATGAAAATGTCGGGGGTGGGCAGGCAGGAAAGCTAGATTAATGGAAACAGAACAACTAGAATGGAAATAATGAGAATATTGACACAATGTGGAAAATGTAACCAATGTCACTGAACAGTATGTATAGAACTGTTAAGTGGGAACCTGATTTGCTGTGTAAACGTTCCCCCAAAACACAATAAAATATTTAAAGGAAAAAGAAGATTGTTTTTGGAATCCTACAGATGTGGGCTGATACCTCCTCATCGCATGACTCAGTCTTTTCTCCTGACCTCAGTTTTCCCACTTGAAAAAATGGGGCTGGGGAGAGACTAATGTTTGCACACTGCTCCCTCTCAGGAACATCAAAAAAATCAACAAAAGATGGATGGGAATATCAGGTATATCAAGTGTACATGCTACCAAAATTACCCTTACCAGTTGATTCCTTTGTAAAGAAGGAACTTTCAGAGCGGGCTTAGATGACAGAATCTTTTTGTCTAGATGTGTAGAAATATCAGTTACAACTGTTGTTCTTTGCCCCCTTTTTCTCTTTTTCATCTCTCTCATTCTATTTCTCTATTTGTCTGCCTCTTTCATTCATTCACTTATTCATTCACTCAACAAACATTTCCTGAGATGCCTCTGAATCATGCTGGGACCAGAGGTTAATTAGAAGCAGTCCCACTTCCCCCTCCAGTTTCCCTGCAGACTTCCCCAGCATAACTTCTCCGTGGAGATCTCCTTGCTGCCTCCACTCCTCGCCCTCCTTTCCCCAGTCCACTCTTGTGGGGTTTCTGTTGCCTGCACTCCACAGCCATGGTCATGTTTGGGTCTCCAGAGACTTCCACGTTGTCCAATCCAATAGTCACCTCTCTGTCTTCTTCTTACTCAACTTCTCAGCTGCCTTTGACATGGCCAGCCGCTCCTTCCTTCTTGAAACACATGCCTCTTCCGGCTTCCAGGGCACCATGCTTTTCTTGTTTTCCTCCTACTTCCCTGGCACTCCTTCATGAATAGGCCTTTTTTCCTCCACCAATCTCTTAAAAACAAGGGTGTTCCCAGGGCCTCATCCCACCCTCTGTTCTCCTCACTCCACAAGTTCTCCTTCAGTGAGTTCATACACCTTGACTGTTTCACCTGTCCTTCATGGTAGGGTGGCTCTTAAGTCTCTCTCTCCAGCCCAGGTCTCTCTCCTGTGCATCCAACAGCCTCCTGGAGAACTCAAAATGACCTCTCCCTCTTTCCCCACAAACCTGTTCCCAGACCCCACAGGCTTTCTTATCAGTTTGCCCCGATGTGGGGCAGAAGGACAAGAAGGAGGGGTGAGGTTTAAAACTTGTCAGCAGTCAAACGTCAAAAACAGATTTAGCCGCAACACGAATGAATCTAGAAAACAATATGCTGAGCGAAACAAGTCAGTTGCAAAAGGATAAATACTGTATGATCTCACTTATATGAAATAAACAAATATATAGAAACCAGAGATTGTTAGTGAGTGGTTACCAGAGGTGAGAGGGAAGGGAAAAGGGGGGATGTTTTGCTTAGGGGGCATTGAGTTTATGTAGTTGTTAGTTGCTGTCAAGTCAATTCTGACTCATGACGACCCCATGTGTGCAGAGTAGAACTGCTCCATAGGGTTTTTTTTTTTTTTAATAATAATATTTTATTGTGTTTTCAATGAAAGTTTACGTAGAAAATCGGGTTCTCCTTTAACAATTTCTACATAATTCGTTCAGTGACATTGGTTACATTTTACAGTGTGCCAACTTTCTCAATATTTCCATTCTAGTTGTTCTGTTTCCAGTAATCTAGTTTCCCTGCTCCCTTGCCTTCTTGTCTTTGATTTAGAGTAAGTGTTGACCATTTGGCCTCATATAGATATATTTTTTTCTTTTGCTTTAGATGAAGGTATACAGAGCAAATTAGCTTCTCATTAAACAATTAATGCACATATTGTTTTGTGCCATTGGTTGCCAACCCAGTGACATATCAACACTCTCTCCTTCTTGACCTTGGGTTCCCCATTACCAGCTTTCCTGTCACCTCCTTGTCCCTGGGCTGGTGTGCCCATTAATTCTTGTTTTGTTTTACGGGCCTGTGTAATCTTTAGCTGAAGGGTATACCTCAGGAGTGACCTCAGTACTGAGTTAAAAGGGTCTCTGGGGGCCATACTCCTGAGGTTTGGGTTTCTCCAGTCTGTGTCAGACCAATAAGTCTGGTCTTTTTTTGTGTGTGTGTGTTAGAATTTTTGTTCCACATTTTTCTCCAGCTCTGTCTGGGATCCTCTATTTTAATCCCTGTCAGAGTAATCGGTGGTGGTAGCTGGCCACCATCTAGTGGTGCTGGACTCAATCTGATGGATGCTGTGGTAGTTGTGGTCCCTTAGTCATTTGGACTAATCTTTCCCTTGTGTCTTTGGTTTTCTTCATTCTCCCTTGCTCCAAATGGGGTGGGACCAGTGGAGTATCTTAGATTGCCGCTCACAAGTTTTAAGACCCCAGACGCTACTCACCAAAGTAGGATGTAGAACATTTTCCTTATAAACTGTGTTATGACAATTGAGCTAGATGTCCCCCAAGACCATGATCCCCAGATCTCATCCCAGTAATTCAGTCCCTCAGGGAGTTTGGATGTGCCTATGAAGCTTCCATGACCTTTCCTTGGTCAAGTTGTGCTGACCTCCCCAGTATTGTGTACTGTCTTACCCTTTGCCAAAGTTACCATTTATTTATTGCCTATTTAGTGTTTTTCCCTCCCTATCCTTTCCTTCCCTAAACAAACAAACAAAAAAAACCCCAATCTATTGCCGTCAAGTTGATCCTGAAGCATAGTGACCCTATAGGACAGAGTAGAATTGCCCCGTAGGGTTTCCAAGGAGCGCCTGGTGGATTCAAACTGCTGACCTTTTTGTTAGCAGCCGTAGCTCTTAACCACCACACCACCAGAATTTCCCTCCCCTCCCTAGTAGCCACCAAAGATTGTTTCTTTCTGTGTGTAAACCTTTTCATGAATTTTTATAATACTGATCTCATGCAATATTTGTCTTTTTGTGATTGACTTTTTTCACAGCATAACGCCCTCCAGGTTCATCCATGTTGTGAGACGTTTCAGATTCATCATTGTTCTTTATTGTTGCATAGTATTCCATTGTGTGTATGTATCATATTTTATCCATTCATCTGTTGATGGACACTTAGGTTGTTTCCATCTTTTTGCTATTGTGAATACTACTACAACGAACATGGGTGTGTATTTGTCTATTCGAGTGACGGCTCTTATTTCTCTAAGATGTATTCCTAGGAGTGGGATAGCTGGATCGTATGGTATTTCTATTTCTAGCTTCTTGAGGAAGTGCCATATCGTTTTCCAAAATGGTTGTACCATTTTGCATTCCCACCAGCAGTGCTTAAGAGTTTCAATCTCCCTGAAGCCTCTTCAACGTTTGTTATTTTCTGTTTTTATGATTCGTGTCAGTAATGCCAGGGTGAGATGGTATCTCATTTTAGTTTTGGTTTGCATTTCTCTAATGGCTAGTGATCTTGAGCATTTCCTCACGTGTCTGTTAGCCACCTGAATGTCTTCTTTGGTGAAGTGACTGTTCATACCCTTTGCCCATTTTTTTAAATGGATTTTTCTTTTTGTTGTAGAGGTGTTGGATTTTCCTATAGATTTTAGAGATTAGACCTTTGTCAGATTTGTCATAGCCAAATTTTTTTTTCCCAATCTGTAGGTTCTCTTTTTATTCTTCTGGTAAAATCTGTTGATGAGCCTAAGTGTTTAATTTTTAGAAGATCCCACTTATCTAGCTTATCTTCTGGTATTTGTGTATTGTTAGTTATGGTTTGTATCCTGTTTATGCTGTGTATTAGGGCCTCTAGCTTTGACCTTATTTTTTTTTCTATGATCTTTATAGTTTTGAGTTTTATAGTTAGGTTTTTGATCCATTTTGAGTTAGTTTTTGTGTATAGTGTGAGGTATGGGTCTTGTTTCATTTATTTACAGATGGACATCCAGTTATGCCAGCACCATTTGTTAAAAAAGACTGTCTTTTCCCCATTTAATGGACTTTGGGCCTTTTTTGAAGAGCAGGTGACTGTAGGTGGATGGACAGATGGTTTTTTAAAGGAGTACAGTACTCAAGGGTGATATTGTTTATTTTATGAGCTAACCTGTTATTTAGCTAAAAGATGACCTCATGGAATAGTTTTGGTTCAAGGTTTAAAGAGTATCTCAGGGTGACAGTCTCAGGGATCCATAAGGTTTTTAAGGCTGTGATCTTTCAGAAGCAGATCGCCAGGCCTGTCCTCTGAGGAGCCTCTGGGTGGGTTCAAACTGCCAACTTTTCAGCTAGTAGTCTAGCACATAGCCATTTGTACCACCCAGGGAAGAGTTTACGTTAATGGTGGGGGAATAATTTGGAAAACAGTAGTGAAAATGGCGCTCAACATGAATGTAATCAATGCCACTGAGTTGTACATGTGGAAATTGTTGAACTGGTGAAAGTTTTGTTGTGTATGTTTTCACCACACACCCCCCCCCTCTACAAAAGTGGATTTAGACTCTTCATTACAATAAAACCTGCAGAAGCTGGAACCTGTGTAAGGTGGAAACCTGTCAGAGAAGGAAAATGCAAATATTTTTCACTAAGTCAAGTGATAGAAAAGCAGCAGGGACTGCACCCTGTCAAAGGCAGAAAACTTTCAAAACCTGGAAAAACAAGGGAGTCCTGTCAGGTTTCGGCTCTCACAGGTTTCACTGTGTGATTCACCCCTGATGCTTGACTGACAAATGAAGTGTGCCATGTTGCATTTCGTTGAGTTTGAACTTGCTTAAGTAGGCCATCATGGTGCTCTATGAGGCCCATGGAGCCCGTGCGGGGGGTGAAAGTTTTGTTGAATGCCTTGCTCAAGAGCCCAGCATGCACTGAGTATTTGGAGAAGTGAAATCAGTGCCTTGGTCACTACCAATAATGGATAGAACACCAAAGGGAATAAGGAGTGTCTTGGTGAGGCCTTGTATCATGGCTTTATAGTATGTGTATGTGACTTTACTTAATATTTTGGGTATCTGTGAGACAAGAGAGTCACAGAGTTCTTTACCCCAAAGGGGTCAGCCTTGGATAAGGAATTGTTGCTGCTGTTATCTGTCGATCCTGACTCGTGATAACCCCATATATTACGGAGTAGAACTGTGCTCCATAAGGTTTTCTTGGGTGTAATCTTTATTAAAGCAGATCACCAGGCCTTTCTCCCAAGATGCCACTGGGTGAGTTAGAACCACCAATCTTTGGCACCACCCAGGGACCTAGTGGCCCAAGGGTCTGTAAAAATGTGCAGATAGGGCCCATTGCTGGCCAGGGCTAAATTGCTGATTGTATGGAGTGATGTAATTTAGGTAATATTTGGTATTGTAGCTTTAATGGGTGGAACTATGGCAGTTAAAGTTGTGATAATCCACCATGCGGTGTCATTTGTTCTTTCCAGGTTTTAGAATAGGCCTAACTGGCCTGTTAAATGGAGAAGCAGTGGAGAGAATCATTCATTCTCTAAACAGATCTTGTATAATGAATTCAATCCTTGAAGGCCCTGTTTTGATTTATATTGGGTTACATCAGCTATTTTAATGGGGAGGTGGGTACAGACGTTCAGTGGGTCCCATTTCGTCAAGCTAATTGTAAGTGGCAAAAACTTTTTTAATTTATTACTCTTTGGGTCAGAGCAGCCATACCTGTACCCGTTGCTGTCAAATCGATTCTGACTCATAGTAACCCTACAGGACGGAGTAGAACTGCCCCTCTAGGGTTTCCCGGGCTGTAAATCTTTATGGAAGCAAACTACTACACGTTTCTCCTGCGGAGCAGCTGGTGTATTCGAACTGCCAACTTTCTGGTTAGCAACCAAGTACTTCACCCACTGTGCCACCAAGGCTCCTTACACGATAGCACAGGAAGGGGCTATGTTTTGTTCTGTAATACACAAGGGCGCCAGGAGTTGGAGCCAACTCAAAGGCAACTAACAACAAATGAACCCTCTGCTTTAAGGAGTGTGGCCTCAGTAGGTTACACTGTAACTGCTCTTCTCATATAACGATTTATTTCGCTCAGCATGATGTTTTTAAGGTCCATCGATGTAGTTGCATGCACCAGGACTTCATTTCTCTTTATGGCTGTGTAGTATCCCATTTTGTGTATGTACCATATTTTATTTATCCATTCACAAGAAAAGACACTCAATGGGTCTGCATATTGAATGGGCTATCAATCTTTCTCCTAAGTTCTTGCTCGATAGAATGGAGCCCAGTGCCTGGTTGAGACACACAACCAACGGTCACAGGTAAGAGTCATTTCCCTGAGTCAGGGCTCAATCATGGTGTACGATGCAATCAAGACACAGATACACAGATACACAGGTCCAGGCCAAGACACATGACCCAAGGCTACTTCAAGGAGCATCCCAGTCTAGTACTCTGGTCCCTGAAATTCCAGTTATAGAAACTTCTGACTTAGATTGGTTAAATCTATAACAGAAGCTTGGGAGGACTCAGCAAATGCAAAACTAAGCAACACAGCTCAAAGTACATGTATGCCAGCATGCAGCAGAGCCAAAGCAAAAGAAGAAAAACTATGGTGGTGGTGGTGGTGGTGTTGCCAGGTGCCGTAGAGTTGGTTCTGACCATAGCGACCCCATGTACAACAGAACAAAATGCTGCCCGGTCCTGCACCATCCTCACAATCTTTGCTATGTTTGAGCCCACGGTTGCAGCCACTGTGTCAATCCATCTTCTTCAGGGTCTTCCTCTTTGTCGCTGACCCTCTACCTTACCAAGCATGATGTCCTTCTCCAGGGACTGATCCCTCCTGATAACATGTCCAAAGTACGTGAGATGAAGTCTCACCACCCTTGCTTCTAGGTGATGATCACCTAGAATTCTGCTCACAGTGCCAACTGTTGTGATCACCTCACAGAAACAGGATGGATGTTTTGGTGCATGTACAGTGTCATTAATCTTGACATCTGAACCAAATTTTGAATGGGGAATCCATCCTGTTTCTGTTGGATGACCACCACGTCATCTTTCAATACCCATCTCAAATGTCCCCTTCTCCAAAAAGCCTGACCTGGGTGTCTTGCCTCCTCAGTCCTCTCACAACCTGTCTGCTTCTCTCAGTCTTAACACTTAACCACTTATAATGGAAAGTTGGGCTTATATGCCCATTGCCTTCACTAGACTGGAGATCTCAACTGTTATGGGTTGAATTGTGTCCCACAAAAAGATATGCTGAAGTTCTAACCCTCATGTCTGCGGATGTGACCCTGTTTGGAAATAGAGTCTTCAAATATGTCATCAGTTAGGTTAACATGAGGTCATTGTCTTAGTTATCTAATGCTGCTGTAACAGAAATACCACAAGTGGATGGCTTTAACAGAGAAATTTATTTGCTCACAGTTTAGGAGGCCAGAGGTTTGAATTAAGGGGACTAGCTCCAGAGGAAGGTTTTCTCTCTCTCTGTTTGCTCTGGGGGAAGGTCCTTGACATCAGTCTTCCCCTGGGTCTAGGAGCTTCTCAGCACAGGGAACCTGGGTCCAAAGGATGTGCTCCACTCCTGGCTCTTCTTTTTTGGTGGTAATGAGGTCCCTCTCCTCTCTGCTCACTTCTCTCTCTTATATCTCAAAAGAGATTGACTCAAGATACAATCAATCCTGTAGATTGTGCCCTGCCTCATTAACAAAACTGCCTCTAATCCTGCCTCATTAACATCATATAGGTTAGGATTTACAACACATAGGATAATTACATCAGAATCACAAAATGGAGGACAATAACACAGTACTGAGAGTCATGGCTTAGCCAACTTGACACACATTTTGGGGGGACACAATTCAATCCATAACAGTCGTACTGGAGTAGGGTGGGTCTTATTCTTATATGACTAGTGTTCTTATAAAAGAGGAGAAGAGACACAGAGACAGGGAGACAGAAGGAAGATGGCCATACGACAAAGGAGGCAGATGCAACAGCAAGCCAAAGAAAGCCAAGAATCGCTGGTCACCACCAGAAGCTAGGAGAGAGGCATGGAGCAGTTCCTCCCTCAAAGCCCTCAAAAGAAATCAACATGGCCTGACTTGGACTTCCAGCCTCCAGAACTGTGAGACAGTAAATTTCTGTTCTTAATAGCCACCCAATCTATAGTATTTTGTTACAGCAGCCCTAGGAAGTTAATATACCAACCAAGCACCTTACACTGCTGGGTCTCATGGTGGGGAAGTGGCTGAGCTTGGCCTGGGCCCTCTGAGTTACTTCACTCACCATGATGTTCTCAAGTTTCATCCATGCAGTCGCATGCATCGGGGCTTCATTTCTCTTTATGGCTGAGTACTATTCCATTGTGTGCATATACCACCTTTTGTTTACCCATTCATCTGCTGATGGACATTTTGGTTGTTTCCACCTCCATAGGGTTTTCAATGGCTGATTTTTCAGATCAGATTTTCAGGCCTTTTCTTCTGAGGTGCTTCTGGGTGGACTTGAACCTCCTACCTTTAGGGCAGCGGTTGAGCTAAATGTTTGTGCCACCCTTGGACTCCTTCTATCAGCCCGGATGGGTTCAAATCATAAGTGAATTTTCCTTAGTCTACGTTTATACTTCTGTAAAAAGGGGAGAAGGGGCCCTGGTGGTACAGTGGTTAAAGCGCTCAGCTACTAATCAAAAGGTCAGCAGCTCGAACCCACCCAGCGACTCCGTGGAAGAAGGCCCTGGCAATCTGCTTCTGAAAAGATTCCAAAAAATCCTAAAACAAACCTACTGCTGCCAAGTGGATTCTGACTCACAGCAACCCTATAGGACAGAGTAGAATGTGCCCCATAGGATTTCCAAGGCTATAGTCTTTACCAAAGCAGACTCCCAGCCACATCTTCATCCCAATGTAGCCAAGTGCTTTAACCACTGGGCCACCAGGCCTCCTTCCGTAAACGTGACAACCTAGAACACCCTATGCGGCAGTTCTACTCTGTCCTGTAGGGTCACCATGAGTCGGGATTGACTCCACGGCAACGGGTATGGTATATTTAAACGGGGAGGCTGACATTTCTCCAACTGGGGACTTTGAGAAAAGAATGAAAGGGCTTTATGTACTGTACCTGGGTCAGAGGAATACAAAGAAGTACTGTTACTCCTTAGACCACTACGCAGGCGCGCGCGCACGCACGCACGCACGCACTTCTCTCTTTCCTGCCGTCTCCATCTCCCTCCTCAGCCTGATCTGCAAATTCCTTCCTGCACAGGCTTCCATTGTTATTAAAATTATCCTGGGTACAAACAGGAAGCTGAAGGCCGAGGTGGCTGTGAAATCCCTGGAGAGGAAGGAGGAAGGGAAGGACAAAACTTCATCATCTGGCTGGACTTTCTGAAGTAAAGTGTTGTTGGCAGTCAGGAGCCCTGGAGGGAGGGAAAAAGGAGGACTCACTGCTTAGGGGACACTCAGCTTCTGTTAAAAGTGATGGGAAAATTCGGAAGCAGGTAATAGTAAGAGTTGGACAACATGATAAACATAACTGATGTCACTGAATTGTACACGCAAAGAATATTGAAATGGCAAATGATTTGTTACATATACATTTACCACAATAAAAACAAAAGTTGAGTAAAATATTTAGATAATTCCTGGTCCTCAGGCAGAGAGAGTTGAATTAATTGATGGCACGTTCTTATTAGTGATTCATACAAGGCCCTTCTTGTTTATTTTATTCCTTTTAATCTCCATTCCCTTCTGCTATGTCTTTATCATTGTGAATCTTCTGCTGTTGTTTTCGTTATTGTGTATCTTTTCCTACTATGTTATTATGTCTCTTCAGCTACTATCTTTATTATTGTGTATCTTTTGCTATTGTCTTTGTTACTATGTGCCATTGCATTGCCAATCTATTGCTCAATCTTTTCAATAGCCCTGAGCAGCTGGTCCTGTTACTACCAGGTGAAGAAACTGAGGCTTCCAAAAGAAAAAGTGGCAGCATCGTAAAAGCACTTTCGGATTTCACCATCAGTGCTTTTAACCACTTAGCTCTAGTCTCCCCCTGTAGGAACCAAGGGTGATAGGGCAGTCATCCTCCACGCTTCCCTTGTCTTTGCCTCCACAAATTTCACTAGTTTCTTTGATGGTACTGCAAAACTCTCCGTCCAGTCTATCTAGGTCTCTCCGTCTTTGTTGTCATGCTGGCCCAAGCTATCCCTCACCCTTGCCCACCCGGTCACCTCAGTTTAGCCTCCTGATTAGTCTCCCTGAATCTACACTCTGGCCCCCTTCTCTTCACCTCCCAACCCAGCAGCCAGAGAGATTTCAGATATGATATCAGATATGATCTTCCCCTGCTCACTACCCTTTAGGGGCTCCCCATCCCACTGGAATAGAGACTGAACCCCTCACCGCAGCCTAAACATCCTCCGTGTTTGGGCCCAGCTGAAATGAAATTCTCCAATTTCATTTCCTCCATCATTACTCTCCACTTACTAGTACTAGCCTTTCATTAGATCCTGGAATAGGCTAAATTCAGGTGCTTTAAACTGGTGGTCCTCCTCTTTCAAGGATATTTCTCTTATTCTTGGCAAAGCTGGCTTCTTCTCATCCTTTAGCTCTTTAGACGAATGCCACCTCCTCTGAGAAGCCCTCCCTGATCGCCCTATTCAAAAAAATAAATAAATAAACTAGTTGCAGTGGAGTTGATTCTAACTCATGGTGATCCCATGTATTTCAGAATAGAACTGCACTCCACAGAGTTTTCAATGATTGTGGTCTTTTGGAAGTAGATTGCCAAGTCTTTCTTCCAAGACATCTCTGGGTGAGTTCAAACCACCAACCTTTCAGTTAGTAGCTGAGCACTTAACCATTTGTGCCACCCAGGAACTTCATTATTCAAAATAGGTTCCCCCTAATTCTGTAATAGAAAATTCTGTTTACAATCATCACAAAAATTATCACATAGAAATCATAATAATCTAATTACTCAGTTTAGTTATTTTTGTAAATTCCTGGAGAGCAGAATTTTTTGCCACTTGCTTGTTCAATAACCAGTTTAAAAAAAAAAGAAAGCAAAGCAACAACGATAACAAAAAACTTCTGATCTTTCCCTGCAAACCAGTTCCTCCTAAAGTTTTAATAAATGGTAGTAGCTCCATCCTTCCAGTTGCTCAGGTCAAAATGTTGGAGTCATCCTTGACTCTTCTCTTTTTCTCCTATCCCTCCATCCAATGTCAGCAGATGTTGTTCGGTGCCATCAAGTCGATTTCTGACTCATAACGACCCCATGTGGCAGAATAGAACCGCCCCATAGGGTTCTCTTGGCTGTGATCTTTACAGGAGCAGATTGCCGGGTCTTTTTTCTGCCACCGGGTGGGCTTGAACAACCAGCCTTTCAGTTGTGCTTAACCATTGCATCACCAGGTCTCAGACACTTATCCAGAAATCCCTTCAAACAGATGCAGAATCTGACCTCTTCTCAACCCCTCCACAGGCATCACCCTGGTCCAGGTGTTGTCACCTCTCACCTGAGTTATTGAAATCCTCTCCTCACAGATCTTCCTGCTTCCTCTCTCACCCTCTTCAGTCTGTTCCCCACATGGCAGCCAAAGGGACCCTGTTCACACCCAATTCAGCTCACATCTCTCCACAGAACTCTCCTGCCTCACTCAAAGTCAAAGCAAAGTCCCCACCCTGGCCCACAAGTCCTTGTGTGATCTGCCCAGGTCCATCTCTGACCTCATCTCCTGTCCCTCTCACTCTCACTCACTCTGTTCCAGCCACACTGGCCTCTTCAGCCTCTTTACTGATCTTCACTCACACCAGGCAGGCTCCTGCCTCATGGCCTTTGCACCTGCTATACTCTCTACTTGGGATGCTGTCCCCCAGATATGTACCTAGCTCTGTCCCTCCATCCTGTCTTTCCTCAGATGTCACCACCTCAGTTAGGTCTTCTTCCCTGACCATCATCTTTGAAATAGCAATCACCACCCAACCAAATATCCCTTATTCTTTGTCCTTGCTTCATTTTTTGGCCATGGCTTTATCACCACCAAGGAGCAGTGGTTAAGCACTCAGCTGCCAATCAAAAAGTCAGCAATTCGAACCCACCAACCTCTCCACAGGAGAAAGACCTGATGATCTGCTCCCATAAAGATTATAGCCTTGGAAACACTATAGGGCAGCTGTACTCTATCACATGAGGTCTAAGGGTTGGAATCAGCTCAGTGGCAATGTGTTGGTTTTTCTTATCACCAACAGACAGTCTATTTCTCTATTCATCTTTTTAATGGTGTGTCTTCTCCCAAAGAATGTAAGCTCAATAAAGGCAGAATTTTTATTTTATTTATTGTACTTTAGATGAAGGTTTACAGAACAAACTAGTTTCTCATTAAATAATTAGTACATATATTGTTTTGTGACATTAGTTGCCAACCCCATGACATGTCAACACTCCCCCTCTTTTCGACCTTGGGTTCCCCATTACAAGCTTTCCTGTCCCCTCCTGCCTTCCTATCCCTGCCCCTGGGCTGGTGTGCCCATTTAGCCTCGTTTTGTTTTATGGGCCTGTCTAATCTTTGACCAAAGGGTGAACCTCAGGAATGACTTCATTACTGAGCTATAAGGGTTTCTGGGGGCCATACTCTTGGGGCTTCTCCAGTCTGTGTCAGACCGGTAATTCTGATCTTTTTTTGTGTGTGTGAGTTAGAACTTTGTTCTACAGTTTTCCCCAGTTCTGTCCAGGACCCTCTATTTTGATCCCTGTCAGAGCAATTGGTGGTAGTAGCTGGGCACCATCAAGTTGTGCTGGACTCAGTCCGGTGGAGGCTATGGTAGTTGTGGTCCATTTGTTCTTTGGACTAATCTTTCCCACAAAGGCAGAAATTTTTGTCTGTTTAATTTTCTTCCTTTTTTTCCCCCAAGATTACACATTCTTGGTAGTTTATTTGAATATATGACATATTTTTTTTACTTCCCATTCCCTCCTTCTCCCACCCCCAGTAACCACTAATCTTGTGTGTGTGTGTGTGTGTGTGTGTGTGTCTATAGATTTACCTGTTATAGATATTTCATGTAAGCGGGATCATGCAGTAAACCAAAAAAGCAAACCCACTGCAGTCAAGTTGATTCTGACTCATGGCGACCCCAGGTGTAACAGAGTAGAACTGCTCCATAGGGTCTTCCTGGATTCTTTTCATGGAGACAGATCACCAGACATTTTTCTTTGCAGTACCACTGGGGAGGTTCAAACCACCTACTTGTAGGTTTTTAGTGGAGTGCAAACAACTGTTTGTGCCACGTAGGAACGTTGATCATACCATATTTGTTGTTTAACTCACTTTTTATCACCAGTGTCTACAACAGTGTCTGGCTCATGGAAGGGACCAATGCTTGTTAAACAAATAAGTAAAATTGTCAGCACTTAGCAAGAGTCTGATGGAGAAAGTAAATGAATGCAGCAGTTGTGGACACTCCGCAGTCTGAGTGGTTGTTATTAACGTTCTGAGGTTGTATTGTATAGGGACTCATGCAGTAATAATAGTGGTAAACGATTGACATTTATCCTCATAAAAATGCTATGCAAGAAAATTAAGAGCCCATTTTACAGATGAGAAAACAGAGAGCTATGAGTTTTATGACTTGCTCAAGGTCATAGAGTTCGTATACACCAAGCAAGGACTCCAGGGGCTGAGCACAACATTTTGGAGACATGGGAAAGGATGCAACAGCAATAGTCATTGAAAAAGGATGTTTGTGGAGGAGATATGAGGATCAGACATTTGGTGGGCAAAAGGGTCCAGATACAGAGGCCCCTTCGGATATGGAACCTCATCACTCTAGAATCTAGAGTGACGTTGTTCATTAGCGGGAATGGCGGCTTTGAGAAAGAATGTTAGCAGAGGCAGAATGTTGGCAGAATACAGGATGCAGGTAGGAATACAACATTTAGGAGACCGAGAACAGTGTGAGGATGAACCATCATGAGGATCCAGTGTTGGTGGTGATGAATCATTCAGAAAGCATAGGATGTTGCCAGGGTAGAAGATTCTGGGCACAGGAAAATATTTTCAGGATGAAATGTTATGGGAGTCTAGAGCCTTCTACAGTACAAAACATAGAAGTATCTAGAATATTGACGATGACTAAATATTTGAGGTGGTTATAGCATGTTCTCAATGAAAGTCTGTTCATGGGACATAGAATATTGTTGAGATGGCTTGATGTAGGTATTTATGAATGTAGCCACGGATAGAACATTCAGAACACCATCTGGATCTATGTTGTTGTTGTATGTGATCGAGTTGATTCTGACTCATAGCGACCTTATAGGAAAGAGTAGAACTTCCCCATAGGGTTTCCTAGGCTGAAATCCTTACGGGAGCAGATCACCAGGTCTTTTCTTCCATGGAGCAGCTGGTGGGTTCAAACCACAGCCCTTTTGGTTAGCAGCCAAGCGCTTAACCATTGTACCACCAGGGCTTTTGGGTCTATGTTAGCCGCATTGAAACATTTAGGAGATCTGGAATGCTGTTTGGGTTGGGGACATTCAGGGGACTGGTATGTTTCAGGGATGCAACATTTGGGAGACCACAATGTTGGCAGTGACTAAATGCTTCTGAAACATAGAACATTGGCTGGGATTGAAGATTTTGAGAACATGGGTCATTAGCTAGAATGGAACACTTTGGGAGAGGCAGAGGAGGGCTGGGCAGACTGAGGAAGGAGGGCATGGGGGAGGAAGGAGGCAGGAAGTGATCCCCACTTTTATTATAGGCCCTTTGTCCGTTTCTGCTCCTGGGTTTTGTGTTTTCGGATTGTTTCCCAGATCCATGGAACGTATTGAGAGACTCGAGTGTAGACACCAGGTCGGTTGGGCTGCCCACAAGGGAAGTCTCCCCAAGAGATGATGCCATGGAGTGTTCCGTTACAGACTAGGGGGCCTCCGGAGTCACCCTAAGTGGAAGGAGAGAGAGATACATGGGGTCCTTGCTAGGGATAAACAGAGACAGAGACAGATAGACGTAGGGAGAGAGCAAAAGGTGGAGAGAGACAGACACAAAGGCACACAGATAGTCAGAGGAACACAGAAAGAGGGTGAGAGAGAGCAATGGCAACAGACAGAAACAGAGAGACGAGAAGACAGACACTGAGGGGAGAGAGAATGAGAGACAGGGAAAGAAAGCCCACCACCACCCCAGTCCAATTCTCATCCTTACCCCATGAAAGACACAGAGACAGAGAGAGAAATGAGAAACAGAGACCACTTACCTGTCTCTCTCTGGTCCTCTGTCTCATGAGAGTGGTGACAGCTTACCATATACACCTGTTCTTGGAGCTTACCTCATACACCTGTTCTTGGTTCCCTGGCACCAAATCCCACCTTGGCTCCCCACTACCAGCTGACCCTGCTCCTGATTTATTATTGTTCCTTTGTGGCATCCTACTATTGAGTTAAGGGGCCCTGATGGCATAACGGTTAAGTGCTTGGCTGCTAATTGAAAAGTTGGTAGTTTGAACCCATCCAGTGGCTCTGCAGGAGAAAGACCTGGTGAGGCGATCTGCTCCCGTATAGATTATAGCCTAGAAAACCCTATGGGGCAGTTCTATTCTGTCACACGGGGTTGCTATGAGTCGACAATCTACTCGACAGCACCTAACAACAACTATAGCAACTATTGAGTTAACCTATCCACATTTTGGTAGGGTATGCAACACACATGTATTTCCACTTCTTCCTCTGTGTTCAAGGCAGATCTCACTAATCCATCAAGGCACCTATCAATAATTCATCATTATACTCTTTCGCACTGAAACAAAACTCAATCTTAGAAGCCTCCTCTATTGGACATTGCCCATGTAACATCCACTTACCCTTATTTTGGTACCAGTCCCTCTGAGTTTTCCTTTGGAGGAACTATCCCTCCCATACTCTCAATCTATATAGCTTAGCTCAGCCTCGCAGTTAGTCATATGATCCAGACTTGGTCCATCACAGAATCTCACAGTTCTGGCCAGAGTGATGGTTCTAGGATGGGCACATGATTCAAGTCAGACTCATGCTCAAGACTTTTGTGTCAACTATTGGCAAAGAGGCGTTCTCTCTTTCCAATAGAGTTGCTTAGAGCATAGGATGTAAGCCTAAATCTGCCTGGGCCATCTAGACATTGCATAAGAATGAAGCCAAAACAGAAGAGAGAGTTTCCAAAACAGAAAAGAAAGTGGCTGAGAGTTAAAGAGGGAGAGAGTCCTGAAAACATTATTTGAGCACCTGGATCCATCTGTACCTGAAGCGAGAAACCTTTGGACTTTTCAGTTACAAAAGCCAGTTTTTTTTTTTCCTAAGTCAGTTTGAATTGGCTTTTTGTTTAAGCCAGTTTGAGCTCAATGTCTGTCTCTTGCAAGCAGAAGAATCCTAAACTTTTATACACCTCAACACAGGGATCTGGACAGCCACTGTCAGTCATAGCTGGTACTTAAGATGAGTTTATATTTTCCATCCATGAGTACCCTGTTTGTCTTGAACCCATATGCTAGGAGGTATCTCATCGTACACAGACTTGTTCTCCCAAGACTGGAAGCCGATCCTTTTTCCTTCCCCCTTCCCCCAAGCATCTTCCCCCAACTCCATTCTAGCTTCCCATCCTAGCCTGTACCAATCCACAAACTCCATGGTCTCACCTCACAGGAATCCTTGCCACCTTCTTTTGTGCCAGCACACAGCATGTTGGGAGTGATTCTCCCAGGATAGACTTGACGACACTCTTCATCTGAGCGTAGCTGGATGTTGGCACATTGTAAGATTTTTGGGTAACTCACTGGGAAGGAAAAAGAGAAAGGTCTAAGGCTGTCTGTTCTGGACAGATTATGGGGTGGCAGTTAAACAGGAGAGTTGCATGGGCAGATTGTTGGTAGAAAGTAGAGATAGAAAGAGAAAGATGAGGGAAGAGATAAAGCATGTAGCTGGGGAAAGTAATGGAAGAGACAAATGTGGAGAGAAGTGGGGGGAGAGGTGGAGAGAAAGATGGGGAGGGATGGGGCAGGGAACTGGGAAGGAAGAGATATAAATGGGGAGACAGATGAGAGAGATGGAGTGAGAGATGGGGAAAGAAAGTTGGAGAGAGGGAGTTGGGAAGAAATAGGAAGACAGACGGTGAGAGATAGAGAATCAAGATGGGAAAAACACTAGAAGGAAAGACGGAAAGAGATGTGAGAGTGTTGGAAAGAGTGATGGGAAGAGAGATGGGCATATTGAGGGGAAAGATATGAAAATGAGACCAGGAGACAGCTTAATGATGTTAAGGACTTGCCAAGGGCTCTAGTTAATAAAAGGGAATCCTCCTTCACTTTCCTCCCATCTCTACCTCAGTTCCCCTCACCCTTCACCCCCCATCAATTCTGTGAGCCTTCAAGCCAGTTTATGTGGGAACATACCCTGAGGGCTAGTGGTAGTGCCCCAGCCAGACACTCGACAACAGGTTCCAGGAGGTAGGCAGACGTGGGAAAGGGGCAGGATGCGGATGTGGCTTGTGAGCTGGACCGGGGACTGTAGCTCCAGCAGCATGATGTCATGGTCATGATTCAGGTGGGTGGGGCTGATCTGGTATTCAGGGTGGGGGATAGAGTGGACTACCTCCCTTACCTGCTCACCTGCCTCCACACGCCCCAGGGCGTGCTTGCCCAGGTAAACTTTGTACCCACTGTGGGTGAAGGAAGAGGTGATTAGGGGAGAGGATGAACCCTTCTCCATCCCAGTCCTACCCTCAACCTCTTCCCCATCCCCAACCTAACCCCACCCCACCCTACTTCCCTCCTCCCCAAACATCAAACACATCTCTTTCCTCACTCCCAACTCCAGTCCCACCAAATCCCCTACTTCACCTCCATTCTCATACGACTGCCCTCACCCCCGTGCACTTCCCCAACCCCAAACCCAACCCTATCTTGAAATTCAACTCCACCCCCACCAACCACCCCAGTCCCACTCTCATCCCTACCCTATGTTACCCTGGCTCACACATACTCCTTCAGACAGTGTGCCGCAGTGAGGACCCATTTGGGATCGACTAGGACTCCCCCACAGAGCAGCTTCCCTTTCACTAGTAGGGCCGCCTGCCAGGGCTGAGAGTGGGGGAGGCAGGTGTAGCCACCTGGGAGAAATCCACTGGTTACATTGGTGCCATTCAGAATCTTGGGGTACTCCTGAGAGATGCCTGGTGGAAGAGAGAAGTTGGTAGAAAAATTTATCCAAGGGGGAGGAGGAAGCTTGGAGTTGTGGTTACTGGGCTTGAGGAAAGGGTCAGAATTTTGCTCTGGGTGACCAGGAACTGATGGTTCTTTTATTAGTCTCTGGGAGTTGTCATTTTCTATCCAGTCAATAAGTCAAAGTAAATAGACAGCCTCCTTTTCTGTAGAAATGCCAAACTCTCCAATGGGGGTTCAGGGAATGAGGATGCTTCTTACAGGAAAGCAGAAGCCTGACTTTCTTCCACCTGCATTTTCTCTATCATTTCCACATGAGGATGGATTTCAAGCAGCAGAAGTGATACTGGCTTACATATCTACCTGGGGAGTATCTATCCATCCATCCATCCATCTGCCCTTCCGTCCTTCCGTCCATCCTTCCATCATCCATCCATCCATCCATCCATCCATCCACCCATCCAACCATTCTTCCATCCACTCATCCATCCATCCATACATACATCCTTCCATCATCCATCCATCCATCCATCCACCTACCCATCCAACCATTCTTCCATCCACTCATCCATCCATCCATCCATCCATCCATCATCCATCCATCCATCCATCCACCCATGCAACTACCCAACCACCATCCATCCACCCACCCATCCAAACCTCCCAATCAACAACCCAGAAACCATCCACCATTCAACTACCATCTACTATTCACCTAATCATCATTCACCCATCGATCCACACATCCATCCATCCATTCATACATCTAACCTTTCAACATATATTTTTAGTTCTAAATGCCATCCGTAGGCTAACTCCTCCCAAATTCATGTTTCCAGCCCTGAGCTCTTCCTCTAAACATCAAAGGTAAATACTGTCAACTTGAATGTCTATCATGCATCTTAAACTTTGTATCCCCAACTTGATTTTCTCAACTAAAACTGTTCCTTCTAGTCTTCCCCAGCTTGGTGCTCAACTCCAAACTTGGGACTCAGCCTTGCTTCTTCTTTTTCATTCATCATTCATGACCAACAAGTCCTGCTGGTTTTACCTCCTAAATATTCATCATCTCTTGAATTCTCTCCAGCTGGCTTACCACCATACTGGTCCAAAGTTCCTATCTTCCCTAGTCTGCACAACTACACCACCAAACCAGTTGCCATGGAGTTGATTCCGACTCATGGAGACCCCATGTGTGTCAGAGTAGAACTGTGCTCCACCGTGTTTTCAGTGGTTGCTTTTTTAGATCACCAGACCTTTCTTCTGAGGTGCCTCTGGGTGGAATTGAACCACAACTTTTTGGTTAGCCGCCTAGGGCATTAATCATTCGCACCGTCCAGGGACTCCAAATGACTACAAGAGTCTCCTAAGTGCTTCCATTTGTGCACTCTTCTGATCTACTGTTCTCAGAGCAACTGGAGTGGTCTTTGAACAAGGCAAGTTAGGCCATGACACTCCCAGGTTTAACATCCTGCTGTGGCTTCCTTTAAAATAAAATCCAGCCTTTCCACCGTTTGCAGGACTATTCATCATCTGGCTGCTGCCAGCCTCTCTGACCCCATCTCTTACCTCTGCCCCCTCATTCAATCTGTTCCAGCCACTTGGACCTATTTTTCAAATACACCAAGCCTCAGAGCCTTTGTACTCGCTGTTTCCTCTTCCTGGAATGTTCCTTCTCTAGACTTGCACTGTCCAATATGGTAGTCACCAGGCACATGTGCCTATTAAAATGTAAGTTAACTAAAATTAAATAAAAATTAAAATTTAGTTCATCCTTTGCACCAGCCACTTTTCAAATGCTCAATAGCCCCATGTGGCCAGTGGCTACCATATTGGACAATGTGGCTATAGAACATTTCCCCTCATTTGCAGACAGTTCTACTGGACAATGGTGTATGATCTACAGATCCCATGTCTGAGAGCTCAACCCAAATGTTATCTCCTCAGAGAGGCCTTCCCTGGCCACCTGGTCTAATGCTGTCCCTACTGACCCCCAGTCATTCTCTGTTATATTCCCTCTGTTGATTTTCTTCAGAGCAATGATCATTATTCATTTCTCTTCTTATTTATTTACATTTCTGTTTTTTTTCTATCTCCCCACCTTGACTGTAAGCTCCATTAAGCACAGATGCTGTAAATGCCTTAATAAATGCAATATCCCCAGGACCTAGCACAGTGCCTGGCACACAGTAAGTGCTCCATGAATGAATGTTGTGTGTGTCAGACACTGTCCATGGCACTGGAGGCACGCAGTAGGCAGTGGGACAGAGGGAAGCCAACCGCAGCTGTGTGCCACTTCCTGACTGTATAATCTTGTGCATGTCTCCAGCCTCAATTTTCTCAGCTGTAAAGTAGGAATAGTAATAGTTCATCTCTCATTGGGCAGTTGTAGGATTTAATAGTGCTCAGGTGTTAACCAAAATGTTGGCAGTTTGAACCTACCCAGCAACTCCCCAGGAGAAAGACCTAGCAATCTGCTCTGTAAACATTAAAAACCAAAAACCAAACCCATTGCCGTCGAGTTGATTTCAACTCATAGTGACCCTATAGGACAGGATAGAACTGCCCCACAGGGTTTTCAAGGAGCAGCTGATAGATTTGAACCACTGACCTTTTGGTTAGCAGCAGTAGCTCACCGTAGCTCTTAACCACTGCACCACCAGGGCTCCTGGTAAAGGTTACAGCCTAGGAAACCCTATTGGGCAGTTCTACTCTGTCATACCTTTCGGTTAGCAGCTGAGTGTGTTAACTATTTGCACCACCCAGGATCCAATGCACTTTTATTTAAGTAAAAAAAAAAAAAAAAGAATTGACTTTCAGAAGACCATTAGGTAGAAAACTAAGACAGTGGTTTGCTGGGAGTGTAAAGCTGGATTTGGATCCTGGCTCAGGCACTGCTGGTGTCTTTGGAATAGGACCCTTGTGTCTCTGAGTCTTAGGTTTTTCAGCTGTGAAACTGTGGAGTAATTATAGTGCATTTGCCTCATAAGGAAGGAGCCCTGGTGGTGCAATGGTTAAGTACTCAGCTGTTAAATGAAAGGTTGGTGGTTCAAACCCACTAGCTGCTCCTCAGGTGAAAAGACCCGATAACCTGCTCCTGTAAAGATTACAGCCCAGAAAACTCTATGGGGAAGTTCTACTCTGTCATTATAGGGTCGCTATGAGTCAGAATTGACTCAATGGCAATGGGTTTTTTTTGTTTTTGGTTTATGAGTAGGAAGAGGAGCCCTGGTGGTGCAGTGGTTAAAGCACTTGGTTGCTAACCAGAAGGTCTGTGGTTTGAACCCACTAGCCTGCCTGCTCCATGGGAGAAAGATGAGGCAGTCTGCTCCCATAAAGATTAAAAAGACTCAAACCCACTGCCACTGAGTTGATTCCGACTCAGCAACCCTATAGGACAGAGCAGAACTACCTCATAGGGTTTCCAAGGCTGTAAATCTTTACAGAAGCAGCCTGCCACATCTTTCTCCGGCAGAGTGGCTGGTGGGTTCAAACCGCTGACCTTTAAGTTAGCAGCCGATCACACTGAGCCATAAAGATTATAGCCTTGGAAATCCTATGGGGCAGTTCTATTCTGTCCTATAAGATTGCTATGAGTTGGAATTGACTTGACGGCAATGGGTTGGGTTTTATGAATTGGAATACACTTGAAGGCACACAACACCACCTCATAAGGCTGTTGAAGATTCCATAAGACCATGCATGTGGAGCTCTTAGCCTCGGGCCATGGCAGACAGGAGGCACTCAGGACGTGGACATGAGTCCTGGAAGTGTCGCCAAAGGAGAGGAGCTACCCTACAGATAGGCAAGGCTGGTGCCAGGCGCCTGGCTCCCCGTGGACCCCTTGTTCTCCTTCAAGTCTCAGTTCAAGTCCTTTGGGAGGCCATCTGGGCCAGGAGCTGCCGTTAAATCTCTGGGCTCCTGGCTTGATGCCTTGAACCCTTGTCTCATGTCACAGTTGCAACTAATTATTGACTAATTATTTGGATAGTTGTCTGAATAATGTCTGCATCCGTCCCCGCTAGGCTCTGGGTGCTGGGAGTTGGGACTGTGTCTGTGCTTGTACAGTATCCAGCACAGTGCCCGGTGTTCGGAAGTTGTTGAATGAGTGAATGTATGAATAATGCATGGATGGGGTTTCCAGAGAACTTGCCTGCAAAGGCAGGAAAGAGGAGCTTAGTTGTGAGGAGAGTAGTCTTTGGAGATCAACTTTAGGTGCAGTCAGATAGGTTTTGGGTCACTCCAAGGCTTAAAGGCAACGTGAACCAGCAGGTTTTGGGAGAGGCTGAGAATGAAGAGGTAATAATAAGATAAAGTAATAATAATGACTAATATTTGAGTCTCTTCTACCTGCCATTCACTGAGCACTTAACTCGAATTACCTCCTTTGAATATTCACATCAACCCTTTGTGGTAAGAACTCTTATGGTTCCAATTTTACAGAAGAAGAAACAGGCACAGGCAGCGGCAGCGGCAGGATTTGAACCAGTGTCCATCCCACTCCTCTGACTCCCAGAGACCCCAGGGAGGCCAGGAGACATTGAATATGGTGGGGGCTGCCGAGGGGGTATTTTGGAGGACTGGGGTGGGGCTGGGGTGCAGAGTAGAGCAGTTAGAGAAGGGGACTAGTGGGCAGGATCTAGGAGACAGAAAAAGAGTTGGAGGCATTCCCAGGGAGGGTACTGAGGTCAGAGGGGAGGGTAGGCTGATCCCAGTGGGGAAACCAGGTCACACAGGGACAAGCAGGAAGCTCTCTGGGGTGTCCGGGTGGGACCCGGGCCCTAGGTGAGCGGAGGAGGGGGCGGTTGGGGAGCTCGCGGCTCCCACGCCCCCACGCCCCCCTCCACCTGACCCCTCCCACGAGTGTCGGGAGCGGCCACCCCGCCTTCACCCCCGCGCGTTCGCGTTCTTACCGCCTGACACGGCCAAGGTCAGGGAGGCGATGGCTGCGGCCAAGGGCCACATGGCGGCTCTTGGGTGGGGGGCAGGGCGGGGCCTGAGGAGAAGTCGAAGGGGTGTTAAGGGCTCGCCTGGAAGCCCCCATTTCTGAAATCCGTCTGCTTTTGCTCCTCCCCGCCTTGAATCTCCAAACCCCTGACCCTGGAATCGGCACACCCCCACCTCCAGTTCTGTCCTCTGGTGGGGGACAAGCAGGGAGGTAGGAGGGGCACCCTGCACCTCCTTGGGCTCCGGTTGGTGGCTTCTCACCCAAGATGACCAACCCCCCCCCCCCCACACACACACCAGCCCTCCAGCGTGCTGGGTCCTTGGAGCACTCTGCTGCCACCACCACCCGCTTCGTGTGCCTTTCATTCTTTCCCCTTCTCTGCTCCCCTTTCTCACCTCTCCAAGTCTGTCAGGACACTGGGCCTCAACCTGAGTTTATCTCTCCGCGGTCTTCATCTCTCTCCAGCTCTGCATGTTTCTTTCTATCCGTGTATCTGTGCTTCTAGCTTCCGTCTCCATCTCCCTGACTCAGCTGTTCTTTCTCGGTCCCTTTCCCTCTTCACCCCTCCTTCCTCTCCCTCCTCCATCACTCCCTGCCCGCTCCACTAGCGGACCCTACCTGAGTGAGGGGCCCAGGTGAAGAGCTTCTGCCGCCAGCTGCCTCGAACTTCAGTCCCGAACTTCAGCCCTGACCCATGGCTTTTAACCCCTAAACTCCCACCCCCAGCGTCCTCAGTATTTCCGGTCTCTGGCCTCCCCTTCTCCACCCGCTCTGGCTCGGCAGGCTGTAGGCATCCTCCCCTCCCCCCGCATCCAGGGCTTGGCCGTCCAAGGGCGGAGTTTCCAGGACAAGCTGGGACCCAGACCTGGACTCGCCTAAGCCTGGGTTGAACCCACTGTGAACTTTTGAAGTAGCAGAACCCAACAAGAGGGAAGTGGGAAACCCATTCCCTTCCCCAAACCCACCCTAAACCCCATGCCTACCCGTTCTCCATCCCTAAAGCCATTCCTACTTCTAACCTCCTCTCCAACCCAATGCATTTTCTAAATATACATCAGCTCCCAGATGGCCATTTTCTACTCCATTCCCATCTCCCTACCCAACCTTAACCATAGTCTATTCCTGAACACCAATCTCATCTTCAACTCCAAGTTTGTCTCTCAACATAAAGCCCAACATGGCCAAATTTCTATTTCCAGACTCATCTCCAGCCCCAACTTCATCTCTGAAAAGATACAAAGCCTGTTGCCATCGAGTGACCCTATAGGACAGAGTTAGAACTGCCCCAATAGAGTTTCCAAAGAGCTGCCGGTGGATTCAAACTGCCAGCCTTTTGGTTAGCAGCCATAGCTCTTAACCACTGCGCCACCCAAATTCATCTCCACCAGCATAGATACCACTCTCCCCCTCCTCTCCCCACATACACAACCTTCAGGCACAAGAAGGGAATATTTAGATCCCATACTCATTGCCATTGAATTGATTCCGACTCATAGTGACCCTATAGGACAGAGTAGAACTGCCCCATAGAGTTTCCAGGGAGTGCCTGGTGGATTCAAACCGCCGAACTTTTGGTTAGCAGCCATGGCACTTAACCACTATGCACCAGGGTTTCCAGATATTTAGATACGTGGATAGAAAAGTCAACTACTCTTGGATTTGGATGGGGACAGAGATGGGTCCTGGGAAAGCAATATTTTGGATAAATGTCCTTTCAGGAGCAGGGCTAGAAGGGGTGAGGGAGTCCATGGGGACATAGTTGGAGAGGGAGAAGCAGGATCTGGAAAATTCTGGGGGCTGGGATGGAGGGGAAGAGGAAGGAGGAAGGGGTGGTGTTTCAAGAATGAGTAGGTGTCTCCTGGTACTGTGATTGGGTGGGGCCCTAAATTAATCCCAGGGTGTGGAGGGGGCAGGATTAGGGATTAGGGGGGACAGAGGTGGGGTCAGAATTTGGAAGAAGGCCAGTGATGGGGACCAGATAAAGTTTGGAGACAGAGAGACAGAGCAGTGGTGTCAGTAGGAGGAGAAGGGGTAGAGATGGATAAAGTGAGGGTTCACGTGAAACTGGTGTGGTCCATATTGAGGGAGTTAAGGTTTCGATGTAGGGATAGAATCTAGGGTTAAAGGATAAGTTTTAAAAGGGTATAACCATAACTCTCATACATATATAAAATGAACATATGTTAAAGATTTTATTTTAACTCATTAATAAATAAGGGAGCCAATAAGATGTTAGTTACAACTGGTTCAAAGGAGAATTCAAAGAGCCATGTGTGGATAGGCAATAAGGAATGCTGAAATAATTTTACAAATAGATGCAAAACTGACCTATGCCACATGGAGGGGAGAAAAATCAGTTATGCTTCCACCCGACAAAATCCATTTGCATAGTCATGGACAAGAGTTATTTGCATTGTTATCAACTATCTACAATTTATAGAGTCTTAAAATAGCATTTGAATTATGGTGTTGGTGAAGAATATTGACTATACCATGGACTACCAAAATAATGAACAAATCTGTCTTGGAAGAAGTACAGGCAGAATGCTCCTTAGAAGCAAGGATGGCTAGACTTTGTCTCACTTACTTTGGACATGTTATCAAGAGGGACTAGTACCTGGAGAAGGACATCATGTTCGGTAAAGTAGAGGGTCAGTGAAAAAGAGGAAGACCCTTGACGAGATGGATTGACACAGTGGCTGCAGCAATGAGCTCAAACATGGCAATGATTTTAAGGATGGCACAAGACAAGGAAGCATTTTATGCTGTTGTACATAGGGTCGCTAGGAGTCAGAATTGACTTGATGGCACCTAACAACGACAAAAATAGCTCCAAGACAATGGAAGATGCAGAGACCCCATAAAATCAAATAACTCACCTAGTTTTCAACTGAAGACATTTAGTAATCTGTTGGGTCCATTTCAAAGTCTTTTACAATTTTTCCCTATACTAGGAAAAAGAGTATGGTTTAATTTAAGGTTGGGGTGGAGTTTGTGGTTAGGTTTAGGATGGGTCACATGGCAGCATTGGGAATGCAAGTGAGTTTTGGGAGGAAAATGGAGATGGGATGAGAATGGGTAATGGGATTGGAGGTGGTACTGGAGTTGGTGTTTGGGATAGGGTTGGATTGTAGATGGGAGGGGTTTGGTGATAAGGTTGTTGATGGGGTCCTGTTGGGTTGGGGCTGGAGGTGGGGCCAAGACCGAGGTTTTGGATAGGGAGGTGTTGAGGTACAGATGAGTTGGGGTTGTGTGCTGATTTGGTGATGAGGACGAGAGATGAGGCTGAATGTCTGTGTTGGGGTAGAGCTTTGGTGGAAGTGGGCTGGGTGACAGTTGTGATCCAGCGCAGGGTGAGAGAAATGCTCCTATCCTTCCCCACTCTGGGTCTCCCCCACCTTACAGGGCTGGGCCCAGAGAGGGTGCTGAGTTCACTCTTTTTGAGTGGAGTTTTTGAGGCAGGGTGGCAGGAGGGAGTATTCCAGGTTAAGTGAGGTGACAGATTTGTGTGGGAAGCTGGGGTACATGTGCCCTCTTGTGGCCTGGGTCTACACTTCCAGAGAAACATTTCTCACTTGGGAAGGGCTAGGGCCTTGAGTGGCTGCGGCTGGCTCAGGCATTCACTGCAGGTTGAGTGCCAGATCAACACTGATACTAGGGGTTATGTGGTCAGGACTCAGGTGGACTTACTCTCTTGTTGAAGTAAAGTCACAGACCCACCAAGGGCTGGGTGAGTTCCACCCCTTCATTTGCTCAATAAGCCAACTGGAGCCTATGTAGGGCAGTGGGCTGCTGGAAGTCACACACAAACTACATCAAATCCAGGGTCTTTCATAGATCAGAGTATTTCCCCAAAGATCAGGGTTGGAGAAAGAAACAAGGACTAGAAAAACAAGAAGTGTTGTGTTGTGATTAAGAATGATTTAACATCTAAAGCTCTAGACTGCCTGGGTTCAAATCCAAACTCTGTCACTTATTAGCTATGTGACATGAGCAAGTGACTTGGCTTCTCCATGTCTGTTTCCCCATTTGTAAAATGGCACCATCAATAGCACCAACTTCACAGGGGAGAATTAAGTGAATTAATATTTGAAGGTGCTTGGAAGACAACCTGGCACAGTCTAAGGGCCACGAATGCACATGTAAATAAGGAAAGCTGGAGATGAAGGCAACCTGAAATTCCCAGAGGCCCCACCCTAGCTTGGCTTCAAAATTGGGTTCTTTGTCAAACTGGAACTGGAAGGTCTGGTTGGAAGCGCTGGCTGGAACGAGAAAGTTGGCCTGACACCCAGGCCTGGAGGAGGGGCCCAGATGCAAACATGAAGGGAAGGGGAAACAGAGAAAGGCACAAAGCAGTAAATACACATGGATAGAAAGCCAGGGCGGGTGAGAGAGCACAGAAAAAATGAGAAAGACAAAGACACAGATAGAAAGACAGAGGGACACCCAGAGAGAAATCAGCCTCTGACTCTTGGAGAGAAAGACGCACAAGGAGTTGACAGATACGGATTCTTCTTTGAAGCTGGATCCATGTTGTTAAAGATGGCGGCCTCCTGTGGAGCAACGACGTAACACTTTTCACCCATAGCAGAAATTAGAAAGGTCAGTCTTGCCACCTATCTGCGTCTGTGCCTACATCCTCTGCCTCTTTTCCCATTTCTATAGATGAGCAGTCTACTCCATCTCAAACAGACCCCTCCACTCATGCCTGATACCCCATCTGCTCTCGTCTCCTTAAGGACATGGCTCCAGCAGTTCTCTCTTGCCTGCTTCATCAGTTTTTTTCTTCCCCAACAAGTAGTCTCAGGGCTCAGTCCTCGGCCATCTTCTCTCTTCTGTCTGTACTCATTCCCTTGGTGATCTCATCTGGTCTCATGGCTTTAAATATCATCTACCTGCTGATGACTCCCAAATTTATGTCTCCAGCCAGACCTTGCTCTTGAACTCTCTTGACTTAATATCCAACTGCCTACTCAACATCTCCATGCTCAAAACCAAACTCCTGCTTTTCACTCCACTCTGTTCCAAACATGCTCTACTTGCAGTCTCGGACTTTTCAGTAGATGGGCACTTCATCCTTCCATTTCTCAGCCAAAAGTTTAGTCTCGCCTTGAATTCCTTTCCTCATACCCCACATCCATTTTATCATCACATCCTGACAGCTCTACCTTTAAAATATGTCCAGAAAAAAAAAATGTCCAGAATCTGACCATGTCTCACCACCTTCAGTCCTTACCACCCTGGTCCAAGCCACCATCATCTCTCACCTGGATTACTGCAAGTTTCCCATCTGGTCTCCCCGCTTCTGTCCTTGTCTGCCTACACTCTGTTTTCAACACAATAGTTGGAGTGACCTTTTAAAATGTAAGCCAGAGGAGGCAAAGCCAACATGGCACTATAGACAGAAGTACCACGCTGTCTCTCTACAGCAGAGACCCGAAAAACTAAGTAAAACAGATACAAATGTCAACCTGGAAACCTAAGCATCAAATGAAGGAATAAAGAACTTGATCAAGCCCCAAATGGAATAAGAAACTGACAGAGAACAGGGAATGAAAAGAGCTATGGAGTGGAGGTCCCCTACCAGCTAACACAGCATGGATTTGCCATCTTGGACGACAGCCACCAAGGAACGCAGACAGGGAGTATGGGAAGGCAACTTCACGGAGCTCCCAACAGGAGACAGAGTACCCTGTAACCAGGGATACATGCTTTCCCACCCACCACCCTTCTTCCCTCCATGCGGCCTCTGCTGCTTTCCAACAAGCCACAGTTGCTCCACCAGAGAGACATCAGCTCACTGCTACACAGGGCCACTCCAGCCCCACTGGCTGGCCCCTTCAGTGCCATTTTTTGGTTTGTTTATTTATTTTTGGAGCTTTTTTTGTTGCTTCCCTCTCTCTCCCTTCCTTCCTTTCCTTTGTCCCGCCCAGCTAGGCCCATGTGTCATCGCCTTCCCTTCCTGAGGGGCTGGGATTTTTTGGTTTGTTTCCTTTTTTCTTTTTCTGTTTCTTCTCTCTCCTTTCCTTTCTCCCTCCCACCCAGCTCTATGCACTGCCCCTGCCCCTTCTCAAGGGGCTGTGCTGCACCACTCAGCTGCAGAGTCACAGCAGGTGGCCTCCCTGACTGGCTCCCTCAGTGCCATTTCATTTATTTATTTTGTTTGCTTTTGTTTTTTCTTTCTTTTTTTGGTTGTTTCTTCTCTCTCTTCCTTCCTTTCCTTTCTTCCACCTACCTAGCCCTGTGTGCCACCCTCCCTTTTGGTGGGCTATGCAGTAGCTTGGCTGGAGAGCCTCTGGCACATGGCCTCCCTGGATCTTCACCACTCCCCCAGGCCAGTTCCCTCAGAGCCATATTTTTTATATTTCTTTATCTTTCCACTTCTCCCTTTTTCTTCTCCTTCCCTCCTAGGCCCTGCACTGCCTCCACCCCTTCCTGATGGGCTGTGCCATGGCGCCTGGCAAGAGAGACATCAGCTCACAGCCACCACAATTCTGCCCTGCCCCCAATGGCCAAATCCCCCACCACTATATATAGTTTTTTCTTTTTTTGTTGTTGTTTTTATTTTTAAAATTTTTAAAATGTATTTATTTATTTTTGTATGTTTGTTTCTTGGTTTCTTCTATTTCCCCTTTCCTTTCTCCCACCACCTAGGCCAGTACACTGCCCACGCCCCTTCTCAACAGGCCGAACCACACCATTCAGCTAGAAAGCCACCAGCACATGGCCTCACTGGGTCTGCCCTGCCCTCACCCACTGAATCCTACCACACTGCCATTTTTTAACCTTTTTTCTTCATTTTTTTCTTTTTATGCTTTTTTCTGCCTCCTTTCACCCACCCATCTAGCTCCACACATCACATCCTCTCCTTTCCCTCCTGCCTACCTGCACTGTGCACCAAGTGCCCCACATCTGAGTGGCACTGATGCGATCCTCCAGACCCCACCCTGCACTGTCTCCTGGCCCTGCTCTATCGGCCCCAGTTCACACCATAAACTACCCATCCCTGCCCCTCCACCCCCACTGAACCTGCCCTGCTGCACCATAGCTAAGTGACCAGCAAAGTCCAGCTGGACAAGGTGGTTAGAAGTATTGTGCCCACAGGCGAGCAAGTGACAAAACACGCCCAGCCCACCTGCTCAGACTTAACCAAATAAAACAAAAAAGGAGAACAAGACAAACAAATCTACAGTCAATAAATGAAGAAAATAATTCCTGAATGTCCCGAAGACAGCAGACAATACCAAAACATTAAAAAATGGGAGAGGATGGCTCCAGAAAGCCACCAGATAAAACACCAGATGATCTCAGTACAAGAAAAGGCAATGGGACTACCTGATAGGGAATTAAAAATTCTAATGTTCAGCATTCTCTAACAGATGAAGAAAATGCAGCCAAAACCAAGTAAAAAATAGACAAAATCAGGGAAAATACAGACAAAATTAGGGAAAACACAAAGTAATGGAAGAATTCAGGAAAATAATACAGGAACAAAATGTCAAAATAAATAAACAACTAGAAATCACACAAAAACAGCAGTTAGAAATCCAAAAGATAAACAAGATTTCAGAAAAGGACAGTGCAATAGAAGGTTTTATGAGCAAATATGAAACAATGGAAGACAGGATTAGCAAAATTGAAGACAAATCCTTGGATGCCACTTTGTTTGAGGAAAAATCAGAGAAAAGAATGAAGAAAAATAAAGAAACCCTGAGAACAATGTGGGATACAATCAAAAGCAAAACTTTACGTGTGATCAGAGTTCCAGAATGGGGAGAAAACAGAAAATGCAGAGAGTATTATTGAAGATTTGCTGACAGAAAACTTCCCTAATATCATGAAAGATGAAAAGCCAACCATCCAAAAAGCTCAATGAACCCCATATAGGATAAACTCCAAAAGAAAGTCCCAAGACGTATCATAAACACACTCGCTGAAACCAAAGATAAAGAAAGAATCCTGAGATCAGCTTGAGAAAAACAAAAATTCACACACAAAGGGGAAACAATAAGACTGAGCTCTGATTACTCAGCAGAAACCATGCAGACAAAAAGGCAATGGGATGACATATATAAAATCTTGAAAGAAAAATACTTCCAACTAAGAATACGATACCCTGCAAAACTCTCACTCAAATATAATGATGAAATTAGGACATTTCCAGATAAATAGAAATTAAGGGTGTATGTAAAAACCAAACCAAATTTACAAGAATTATTGAAGGGAGTCCTTCAGTTAGAGAACCAACAACATCAGAGAACAATCTGAATCTAGCGTATAAGACAGCATCAGCCAGATACCAACCTAGATAATGAACTCTCAAGGGTAAAACAAAACAAAAAAATTTACAACAGGGAACCACAGAGGTCGATCTGTAAATGACAATAACGTCTGAACAATAAAAGAGGGAATAAATGGTGTAGGTAAAGAACTTTAAAATGGAGAGGAAGTCAAGGTGATATCAAGTAATAAAAAACTGGTTAAACTTAGGAAGATATGGGTAAATTTCAAGGTAACCACAAAGAAAGTTAACAAACCTACTCATCAGAATAAAAAAGAAAAACATAAAGTCTCAGTAAACACAAAATCTACAAAAATGAAAGAAATGAAAAAAAAATCCACAAACAAAAGGAATTCAGTACAGAAGAGTAACAGGAACAACAACAAAGTCAGCATCACAAAAAAAGCAATACAAAATGACAGCAATAAACTCACACCTGTCAATAATCACACTGAACATAAATGGCTTAAGTGTACCCATAAAGAGACAGAGAATGACAGAATGGATAAAAAAACAGGACCCATCAATATGCTGTCTACAAGAGACACTACTTAGAAACAAAGACATAATTATATTAAAAAAATCAAAGGGTGGAAAAAATATATTAAGCAAACAGCAACCAAAAGAGAGCAGGAGTGACAATACTTATCTCAGATAAATAGATTTTAAAACAAAATCCACCATAAAAGACAAGGAAGGACATTATATAATGATTAAAGAGAAAATCCATCATGAAAACATAACCATAATAAACATCTATGCACCCAATGACAGGGTTCTAAAACACGTAAAACAAACTCTAACAGCACTGAAAAGAGAAACTGACAGTTCCACAATAATAGTAGGAGACTTCAACATACCACTCTTGCTAAAGATCAAAACATCTAGAAAGAAACTCAACAAAAATACAGGAGATCTAAAGGCCACAGTCAACCAACTTGACCTCATAGACATATATAGAGCACTCCACCCAACAGCAGCAAAGTACACATTCTTTTCTAACACACATGGAATGTTCTCCAGAGTAGACCACATCTTAGGCCACAAAGCAACCCTCAACAAAATCCAAAACATTGAGACAATACAAAACATCTTCTCTGATCATAATGCCATAAAAGTAGAAATCAATAACAAGAAGAGTAAAGAAAAAAATCAAATACATGGAAACTGAATAACACCTTGCTTAAAAATCACTGGGTAATAGAAGAAATCAAAGATGGAATAAAAAAAAATTCCTAGAATCAAATAAGAATGAAAACACATCATACCAAAACCTCTGGGGCACAGCAAAGGGAGTGCTCAGAGATCAATTTACAGCAATATACACATATCAAAAAAGAAGAAGTGTACAAAATCAAAACATTAGCTATATAACTCAAACAAATAGAAAGAGAACAGCAGAAGAAGCCTACAGCACCAGACAAAAGGAAATAATAAAGATCAGAGCAGAAATAAATGAAATAGAGAATTTAAAAAGACAATAGAAAGAATCAACAGAACCAAAAGTTGGTTCTTTGAAAGGATCAACAAAATTGACAAACCATTGGCCAAATTACAAAAGAAAAACAAGAGAGAATGCAAGTAACTCAAATAAGAAATGAAATGCAGGACACTATAACAGACCCAACTGAAATAAAAAGGATCATAACAGACTACTATGAAAAGCTATACTCTGACAAATTTGAAAACCTAGAGGAAAATCACAGATTTCTAGAAACACACTACTATCTAAACTAACACAAACTGAAGTTGAAAATCTGAATAGACTTATAACAAGAGAAGAGATTGAAAAGGTAAATATATATATGTATATAAACTCCCAACAAAAAAAAGCCCTGGCCCAGATGGCTTCACTGGAGAATTCTACGAAACATTCAGAGAAGAGCTTGCATCAGTACTACTCAAACTATTTCAGAACATAGAAAAAGAAGGGATACTTCTGAATTAATTCTATGAAGCAAGCATAACCCTGATACCAAAACCAGGCAAAGACACCACAAAAAAAGAAAATTACAGACCAATATCTCTCATGAATACAGATGCAAAAATTCTCAACAAATTCTAGCCAATAGAATTCAGCATCATTTTTAAAAAATAATATACCATGACCAAGTGGAATTCATACCAGGTATGCAAGGACGGTTCAACATTAGAAAATCAATCAAAGTAATCTACTACATAAATAAAACAAAAGAATCACTTGATCATCTCAATGCAGAAAAGGCATTCGATAAAGTCTAATATCCATTCCTGATATAAACTCTCAATAAAATAGGTATAGAAGGGAAATTCCTCCACATAATGAAGGGCATCTACACAAAACCAGCAGCCAACATCATTCTTAACAGAGAGAGGCTGAAAATATCCCTCCTGAGAACAGGAACAAGACAAGGATGCCCTTTATCACCATTCCTATTTAACATTATGCTGGAATTCCTAGCAAGAGCAGTAAGGCAAGCAAAAGAAATAAAGGGCATCCAAATTGGTAAGAAAGAAGTAAAAATATCCCTATTTGCAGATGATATGATACTATACATAGAGAAACTAAAGGACTCCACAAGGAAACTACTGGAACTAGTAGATTCAGCAGAGTAGTAGGATACGAGATCAACATACAAAAATCAGTTGGATTCCTATAAACTAATACAGAGAACTATGAAAAGGATGTCAGCAAAGCAATATCATTTGTAATAGCCATTAAAAAAATAAATACTTAGGAATAAATCTAACCAGGGACTTAAAAGACCTACACAAAGAAAACTACAAAACACTACTGCAAGAAACCAAAAGAGACCTACATAAATGGGAAAACATAGCATATTTATGGATAGGTAGACTCAGTACTGTGAAAATGTCAATTCTATCTAAAGCAATCTACAAATACAATGCAATCCTGATCCAAATATCAACATTATTCTTTAATGAGATGGAAAAGTTAATCATTAACTTTATATGGAAAGGACAGTTGTCCTGGATACATAAAGCACTACTGAAGAAAAAGAATAAAGTAGGAGAACTCGCACTACCTAACCTCAGAACCTGCTGTACAGCTACGGTAGTCAAAACAGCCTGATACTGGTACAATGACAGACACATCGACCAATGGAACAGAACTGAGAACCCAGATGTAAATCCATCCACCAACGGTCACCTGATCTTCGACCAAGTCCCAAAGTCCATTAAATGGGGAAAAGACAGTCTTTTTAACAATGGTGCTGGCAAAAATGGATGTCCATCTGTAAGAAAATGAAGCAGGACCCATACCTCACACCATACACGAAAACTGACTCAAAATGGATCAAAGACCTAAATATAAAACCCAAAACTATAAAGATTATAGAAGAATAAATAGGGTCAACGCTAGAGGCCCTAATACACGGCATAAACAGGATACAAACCATAACCTACAATACACAAACATCAGAAGATAAGCTAGATAACTAGGATCTTCTAAAAATTAAACACTTAGGCTCATCAGAAGACTTTACCAAAAGAGTAAAAAGAGAGCCTACAGACTGGGAAAAAAAATTTGGCTATGACTAATCTGACAAAGGTCTAATTTCTAAAATCTATAGGAAAATCCAACACTCTACAACAAAAAGAAATCATCCAGTTAAAAAACGGGCAAAGGTTATGAACAGACACTTTACGAAAGAAGACATCCAGGCAGCTAACAGACACATAAGGAAATGTTCTCGATCACTAGCTATTAGAGAAATGTAAATCAAAACTACAATGAGATACCATCTCACCCCAACATTACTGGCATGAATCAAAAAAACAGAAAACAAATGTTGGAGATGCTGCGGGGAAATTAGAACTCTTATGCACTGCTGGTGGAAATGTCAAATGGTACAACCATTTTGGAAAATGATATGTATGGCACTTCCTTAAAAAGCTAGAAATAGAAATACCATATAATCCAGCTATCCCACTCCTAGGAATATGTCCTAGAGAAATAAGAGCCATCACACAAACAGACATATACACACCCATGTTCACTGCAGAGTTATTCACAATAGCCAAAAGATGGAAACAACCTAAGTGCCCGTCAACAGATGAATGGATAAACAAATTATGGTACATACACATGATGGAGTACTCTGCAACGATAAAGAACAAGGATGAATCTGCGAAACATCTCACAACATGGATGAATCTGGAGGGCATTATGCTGAGTGAGATAAGTCAATCACAAAAGGACAAATACTGTATGAGACCACTATTATAAAAATTCATGAAAAGGTTTACACACAGCAAGAAACAATCTTTGATAGTTACTAGGGAGAGGAGGGGTGGAGAGGGAAAAACACTAGACAATAGTTAAGTGGTAACTTCGGTGAAGGGTAAGACAGTACACAAGTCAGCACAACTTGGCCAAGGCAAGGTCATGGACACTTCATAGACACATCCAAACTCCCTGAGGGACCAAATTACTGGACTGAGGGCTGAATACCATGGCCTTGGGGGACATCTAGCTCAATTGTCATAACATAGTTTATAAACAAAATATTCTACATCCTACTTTAGTAAGTAGCATCTGGGGTTTTAAAAGCTTGTGGCGGCCATCTAAGATACTCCACTGGTCCCTCCCCATTTGGAGCAAGGGACAATGAAGAACACCAAAGACAGAGGGGAAAGATTAGTCCAAAGGACTAATGGACCACAACTTCCACAGCCTCCACCAGACTGAGTCCAGAACAACTAGATGGTGCTCGACTACCACCACTGACTGCTCTGACAGGGATTACAATAGACAGTCCCAGACAGAGCTGGAAAAAAATGTAGAACAAAATTATCACCCACAAAAAAAGACCAGACTTACTGGTCTGACAGAGACTGGAGAAACCCTGAGAATATGGCCCCTGGATACCCATTTAACTCAGTACTGAAGTCACTCCTGAGATTCCTTCTTCAGCCAAAGATTGAAAAAAAGAACAACCAAACCTGTTGCCATCAAGTCGATTCCGACTCATAGCAACCCCACAGGACAGAGTAGAACTGCCCCATAGAGTTTCCAAGGAGTGCCTGGTGCATTCAAACTGTCGACCTTTTGATTACCTGCCATAGCACTTAACCAGTATGCCACCAAAGGCTTAGGTCCATGAAACAAAATGAGACTAAATGGGTACACCAGCTCATGGGCAAGTATAAGAAGGCAGGAGCGGGAAGGAAAGGTTGTAATGGGGAACCCAAGGTTGAAAAGGGGAGAGCATTGACATGTCGTGGGATTGGCAACCAATGTCACAAAACAATGTGTGTATTGATTGTTTAATGAGAAACCAATTTGCTCTGTAAACCTTCATCTAAAGTACAATAATTAAAAAAAAATAAAATGTAAGCTGCCAATTAAATGAAGACACAAATCTAAGACATCATCAGTTAGTTGTCATATGCCTCCCGATTTCAGAGATGTTAAAAATATGAAAAGAATGTGTGTCTTAGAATCAATAAAATATAGTACTAAGTGATCACTGCTAGAACTATGGTTTGAAAATCATGTTAAAATAATCTTTAAACTACTTTTATTTAGCTTTATAGAAGGATAAGGAGGCCCTGGATGGTGCAGATAGTTAATGTGTTTGGCTGCTAACCGAAAGGTTGGAAGATCAAGTCCACCCTGAGGCACTTCCAAAGAAGAGCTTTGAGATCTGCTTTTGAACACCCAGCCAAAAATGAAAACCTTATGGAGTACGGTTCTGCTCTGACATACATGGGGTCGCCATGAATTGGAATCAACTGGAGGGCCACTGGTTTGGGTTTTGGTTTTATAGAAGGATGCAAGGTGAGAATTATATAGCACGGGCTGTATCTTCATCTCTTTGCGGGTCCAAAGTTACCCAAGTACATTTTTTTGCCCCCTTCTCCATGGGTTTTATGTGGCTGTCACATATGGGAGCCAAGGTGTGTGTGTACGTGTGACCTTAACACAGAAGGCACAGGTTCATTTCCTGGCAATCTTTTATATAAACTCATTTTTAATAGTGCCTGTGTTTAACAAGAGACCCTGGGTGCTGCAAACAGTTAACATCCTTGGCTGCTAACTGAAAGGTTGGAGGTTTAAGTCTACCCAGGGGCATTCGGGAAGAAGGGCCTGGTGATCTACTTTTAAAAGATCATAGCCTTAAAAACCCTATGGAGTAGTTCTGCTCTGACACACATGGGGTCGCCATGAGTCAGTCGCTGGCTCTCAAAATTCCTGAAAATTTGCCAACTGACTCTTGCGGACTGGTACAAGGTTCTGGCACACACTGGGCCTGCTCCCAGCCCATGCTTATTGACTTTTTATTCATAGGGACTCTATACTTTTAAAATAAGTTTATTGTTTCTTTTTAAAAAATTTTTATTTTTTATTGTGCTTTAGGTGAAAGTTTACCTAATTTCTCACACAAAAATTTACACACATATTGTTTTGTGACATTAGGTGCAGTCCCCACAATGTGACAGCACACTTTCCCTTTCTACTCGGGGTTTCCTGTGCCCATTCGACCAGTTCCTAGCCCTTCCTGCCTTCTCATCCTGCTTTTGGACAGGAGCTGCCCATTTGGTCTAGTGTATCTGATTGAACTAAGAAGCACACTCCTCACGTGTATTATTTTTGATTTTATGGTCCTGTCTAATATTTGTCTGAAGAGGGGGCTTTAGGAATGATTTCAATTCTGGGTTAACAGTGTGTCTGGGGACCATAGTGTTGAGGGTTCCTCCAGTCTCTATCAGATCACTACATGAATTTCAGTTCTACTCTGCACTTGTCTCACGCTTTATTCGGGACTCTGTGTTGTGTTCCCTGTCAGGGTGGTCATTGGTGGTAGCTGGGCATCATCTAATTTTCCTGGTCTCAGACTAGTAGAGTCTCTGGTTTTTGTGGAAGTTTATTGTTTCTTGTCTGTCTCCCTCTGCTAGAATGTAAACTCTGTGAGGGCAGAGATTTTGTCTGCTTTGTCCACAGCTGTATCCTCTACACCTAGAACAATGCCTGATGCATAGTAAAACCAGTTGCCTTGGAGTCGATTCCCACTCAAGGCGACCCCATGTGTGTCCGAGTAGAACTGTGCTCCATAGGGTTTTCAATGGCTGCTTTTTTAGAAATAGACTGCCAGGCCTTTCTTCCAAGGTGCCTCTGGGTGGATATGAACCGCCAGCATTTCAGTTAGCAGCAGAGTGCATTAAGTATTTGCAGCACCTGGAGACTCGCCCTGGTGGCACAGTGTTTAGGAACTCGGCTGCTAACCAAAAGGTAGGCAGTTTGAATCCACCAGCTGTTCCTTGGAAACCCTATGGGGCAGTTCTACTCTGTCCTACAGAGTTGCTATGAGTTGGAATTGACTCGATGGCAAGGGGTTTGGTATTTTGGGGGGGACTCCTAGGCACCCAATAAATAGAACAGTGCCTAGTGTGTAGTAGTTGCCCCACAAATAGTCACTGATGAATGAGAATAAGAAAGAGAATGAGAATCATAACACAGTGGCTTCATGTAAATTAGAAACAGCACAACTCAACATGTTTTCCAAGGGATACAGGATATTTGAGGCCATTCAGGTTGGTGCCTGTGGGGAAGGAGGAGGATTGAGTCAAGGAGGAAGGGTGGAAATAAAGAAAATGAGAGCAGGGCTTTGCCAGGACTTGAAGGCAAAAGTGTGCTTAATTCTCCTTACCTGAGATCCGATGAAGGTGTGCTTGACTCAGCTCTCCTCACCTGAGATGGGGGTAGGGGAGGAACCTCTCTATTTGTATAATGTTTTCCAGGAAACTAGGCAGGTTCTTTTTTTTTTTTTTTTTTTTTTTCAGTTGTTCTTTAGGTGAAAGTATACAGCTCAAATTAATTTCTCATACAAAAATTTATATACATGTTGTTTTGTGACATTAGTTGCAATCCCCACAATGTGACAGCACACTCTCCCTTTCCACCCAGGGTTCCCTGTGTCCATTCGACCAGTTTGTGTCCTTTCCTGTCTTCTCATCCTGCTTTTGGACAGGAGCTGCCCATTTGGTCTTGTGTATCTGATCGAATTAAGAAACACATTCCTCACGTGTATTATTTTTTGTTTTATAGCCCTGTCGAATCTTTTTCTGAAGAGTGGGCTTTGGGAATCATTTCAGTTCTGGGTTAACAGTGTGTCTGGGGGCCATAGTTTCAGGGGTTCTTCCAGTCTCTATCAGACCATTAAGTCTGGTTTTTTTAATGAGATTTTGAGTTCAGTTCTACATTTTTCTCCTGCTCTGTCCAGGACTCCTTGCTGTGTTGAAACCAGGCAAGTTCTTGCCCTCCTTACTCTGGATCTCAGAAGTCCCTGCTCAAAGGACCCAGAGAGGAGGCTGGGAGCAGTGCAGCCCTGCTGGAAGTCACCAGATCCAAGGATGGTGGAGGAAGCAGAACCCCAGGGTACAGTATACACAGAGTCAGCCACTTGATGGAACCTATGCAGCTCCTGACTGGGCACGATGGGGCTGCTGTGCATGTCTGGTGTTTGCTGAAGGAGTGAAATGAATGACTGAAATTTGGGATTATTCAATTTATTATTATTATGATCTGCTTTGCAGAGGCATTAAGAGTTTTTAAAAGTGTCTGCTTTGGAATACGATGCCAGTTCAAGAGCCTTCACATCCATGCCCTCTGTGCCTGCAGGGTCTTGAATAACGACTTCATATGGGGTTAAGAGGGCTGAGTAGGGAGAGAAAACCTGAAGAAACTGCTCTGAGAAATGGGAGTTCTGATCCAAAGGTAGGGACCAGGAGGGTAGGGCCTGGACTCCTGGGTCTGAGGGAATAGCGGCTGGGGATCTGGACTCCTGGGTCTGAGGGAGGAGGAGGCTGGAGGCCAGGACTCCTGGGTCTGAGGGAGGAGGGGTGCGGGGAAAACACGAGAGGCTGGTGGCCACAGGCAGGGTGACACCAGTTATCACTTGTTCCCCATCATTCCCTGGATCCAGTCTCGGTATCGGCACAGGTTGGTGTAGACCCCAGGGTAACCAGGCTGGGCACAGTACTCTGTCCCCCAGGACACGAGGCCCTGGAGCTTTCCTCCACACACCAGGGGTCCCCCAGAGTCACCCTGAGGGGGAAAGACAGACATGGAGACACCACTGATAAATGGCCAGAGCCATGAACGTGAGAAGCTGATGAAGGGAGGCAGAGATGGAGGACAGGGCTCAGACGCTGGGCAGGGCCTCCAGGAGGCCATCCTGCCCAGCTCGGTAATCACAGCCTGGGGGTGGGAGGGCCAGTTCTGTCCCTCTCCACAGGTTCCTGCTCCCTCTCTGTGTCTCTGTGTCTCTCTGTCTCTGTGCCTGTCTCTGTCTTTGGGTCTCCCTGGTCCCCACTTCATCTTGGCTCTCGGTCCCCACTTCATCTTGGCTCTGTCTCTAAAAAACTATTTCTCTCTCTTTATATCTCCTTGTCTCTGCCTCTCTCAGGGCTGGATTAAGATTTTTAGAGGACTTGAGCCCAGTTTTTCATAAACCTACCTACCCTACCCATTGCCATTGAGTTGATTCCAACTTACAGTGACCCTATAGGACAGACGGGAACTGCCCCATATGGTTTCCAAGGCTGTAAATCTTTACGGAAGCAGACTGCCGCATCTTTCTCCCTTGGATCGGCTGGTGGGTTTGAACCACTGACTTTTCAGTTAACAGCCAGGCACTTTAACCATTGCACCACCAGGGCTCCTGGTAGTTTTCCGTATACCCGCATGTAATAATGACAGCGATGATAGCAGTCATTAGAGCTATGTACAGGCTCTGCCTTATGCCTTTTCCATGGATTATCTCATCTAATTCCACCAGCTACCCTAAGAGGTGCTATCCCTACTTGAGAGATGAGAAAACTGAGGCCTAAAGGCATTAGGTCCATTATCCAAGCTTGTACAGGTAGGGAGCAGCTTATGCTGGCTATTGTAATCATTTTCAGTCCCTAGGGTTTCCCTCCCTCTCTGGACCTCTGCTAACTTTCATGTTCCTGTGACCCTTTGGTGTCTACGTCCCACCCCCAAACAATACCCCTTCTCCAGCTTCCACCCCAAGACTTACCTGACATGAGTCCTTGCCGCCCTGGGGAACCCCTGCACAGACCATGCCAGGAGTGATGGCTCCGGGATAGGCCTGCTGGCATGCCTGATCAGAGACGATGTTGACGTTCACACACTGCAGAGAGTCGGGGTACCTGGCTGGGGAGGCACTGAGGGGTTATGACTAGGTCTGTCCTCCAATAAGACCCGGGAGTCTGGGCCCCCAGCCCCCTCCTCCCTCAGACCCAGGAGCCCAGGCCCCCAGCCCCTCCTCCCTCAGACCCAGGGGCCCAGGCCCCCAGCCCCTCCTCCCTCAGACCCAGGGGCCCAGGCCCCCAGCCCCTCCTCCCTCAGACCCAGGGGCCCAGGCCCCCAGCCCCTCCTCCCTCAGATCCAGGAGCCCAGGCCCCCAGCCCCTCCTCCCTCAGACCTAGGAGCCTAGGCCCCCAGCCCCCTCTTCCCTCAGACCCAGAAGTCCGACCTCCACCCTCTCCTTTCCAGGATGCAGGAATCTGGGTCCTCACCATTGGGGCTGGATGTGCTGCCCCAGCCCGATACACTGCAGAGGGTCCCAGGGCTGGCACAAGACTGGGCCACAGCGATGGGCTTCACTGCTCTCCCCAGGACGGCCGGCTGCTCCAGCCGTAGCATCATCAGGTCATTGTTGGAGGTCCGGGAGTTGTATTGGGGGTGTGGCACTTGGCGAACCACACGCGACACCTGCTGTGTGGCTTCCCATCTCTTCAGGTTGTTCTTGCCCAGGGCTACCCAAAGGATTCTGGCCCAGGAGACCCAAGAGTAGCCCTGCTCATGGTCTGGCCCGGAGATCCCTCCCCACCCTCCAGCACTGTCCCTATCCCTGTGGATGAGTTTTCCTCCAAGTCTAACCTGCTTCCCTCTGACTGCAAGGAACCCTGGTGGTGCAACGGTTAAGCACTCAGCTGTTAACTGAAAGGTTGGCAGTTTGAGCCCACCCATCAGCTCCTCGGGAGAAAGGCCTGGCAATCTGCTTCCATAAAGTTTATAGCCAAGAAAACCCTATGGGGCAATTCTACTCTGACTCACATGGGGTTGCTCTGAGTTGGAATCAGCTCGATGGCACCCAACAACATCCCTTTGATGGCAGGCTGAGCGTTTCCTGGTCTCCTGTGTCCTTTCCCGTAGCCTGGACAGTCTCTCTTGGCTCAGCCCTACCTTCCTCCCTTCCCTCTCTTGAGCTGTGCTCTGACTCCTGGCTTGGGTGTAAAATAATGGCTGTGAGTTCTTGGTTCAACTGCAGAGTCTGTGTTGGGTTATATGCTTTGACTTCTAGGTAAGACTCTGGACTATGACCCTAGACTGTAAATCAGAATTGATATTCTGGAGTGGGATCCAGGGCAGTTCCATCTCAGTTATGGCCTAGGCTCTGGGTTCTAGACATTCTGAGCTTTTGATTGTAGGCTAGGATCAGGGTTCTAGACTGAGTCTGAATTACGGCATAAATTCTAGATACTGGTGTGAGTTTTCAGTTTTTGAGTAGGATAAGAATTTTGAGCTCTGTGTTATTGCTTGAGACTGGGTTCTAGGTATTGGTTTGAGCTTTGAGTTTTAGGGTAGGCTAAGGATTCTATATTGAGCAATGGATTACTATGACCAGGACCCTATATTCTAGACACTGATAGGAGTTCCAGTTTCTAGATTGGCTCTGGGTTCTAGATTAAGCTTTGGTTTATGAGCTGGGTTCTAGACAATGGTTTGAGCTCTGTGCTCCAGTTGGGCTCAGAGTTTGACACACTGGTCTGAGCTCTTGATTCTAAGCTGGGCTGTTTCAGATTGAATTATAGGTTCTAGTCTAAACTCTTGGCTCTAGACTCTGATCTGAGCTCTTGACTTCAGGTTGGGCTCCAGGTTCTAGGCAGAGCTCCAGGTTATGGCTTGAATTCAAGGTTCCAGATGCTGGTTTGTACTCTGGGCTTTGTGTTCTAGACACTGGGATGAAACCTGGGCTCGGTTCTAGATTGAACATCAGGTTAAGGCATTAGATCTGAGTTTACAGTCACTGGGTGAGTTCTGGGCTCTAGTCTGGTGTTTGACTTCTAGGCTGGGGTCTGGGTTCTAGGTTTAGGTATAGAATCCACGGTGGGCTGGGGGTTCTCTATGGGGCTTCAGATTATGTTCTGCTTTCTGAGTTTTAGACACTGGGTTCTAGGTTGTTCAAAGAAAGGCTGTAGATTTGACTCTGAATTAAATCTTGGGTGTGGAATGGGCTGAAGGTTCTATTCTCTATTCTAAACTCTGAGTTATATGTTCCAGCAGGATTCACTCAACACCTTCTAGGAGTTCCTTGTCCCTTCTGAATTTATTGCTGGATTCCAGGTTCTGAACTGGGCTCTGGGTTCAAGGCAGTGTTCTGAAAAGGGTTCTAAGTTTCTGATGTAGACTGTGCCCTGAATTCAAATCCAAATCTGTAACGGGTCCCAAATTTTAGTCTTTATGTAGAGCTTGGGCTCTGGATGGATCTCCAGGTTATATGTTAAGTTCTAGGTTCTGTGTGAGACTCTAATCTGGCCTATGGGTTCTAAGCTATCTGTCTGCTTTCAGAATCTAAACTGAATTCAAAATTTGTGGCTGGATTCCATGTTCTGAGCTGTGTTCTTGGTTCTAGACTCTTATCTAGATCTGAAACCAGGACCTAGATTCTACACTGGGTTCTAAACAGGGCTCCAGATTTTTGACTGAGATCTAGGGTTCTAGATTCTGGAATGCACTTGTTGGGTCAAGCAGAGGGGAGGGTTCACTCACGGTTGGGCACAGTGAGCAGCGGTGATGGCCCACTCTTCTGACAGCAGAACCCCTCCACAGAAGAAGCGATGCCAAGGGCCTTCCAGTAGGGCCACCTGCCATGGCTGGGAATTCTGGATGCATGATTGGCCACCAATTATCTTGTTCTCATTCTCTTGGCTGTGTACCATGGCTAGAAATAGGCAGAAGTGGGGTGGGGTGGGTAAAGCAGATGAACAAATGCTCTACTCCCCAACCCTCTAGGAATCCATTACCCACAAATCTCCTTCATTTTGACTTAGCCCCTAACCCACCCACATCTATCTGCCCCACCCAATGGGAAATATGCCCAACATTACCCTGTTATTGCCCTACACAGTCAGGGAATCTCCTGACCTCTCTTACCACCACCACCATAATCACCACCATAGCATCTATTATTCTGTCTCACAGTCCCCTCATCCAGGTCTTTGCTACAACTACTACCCTTGACTCCACTCTCCCATATTTACTATCACCATTGTTAACAATATGCCAGGTTTCCCTCCATTAATCCTTCCCCAACGTATCTAAGGAGTTCCCTGTCCCTTCCATAACCTTCCCAATCAATGTGAAATTCCCAAATCCATTATCTCGCCCTGCACCCATTTTATCCATCGTATCACATCCTTTCCCATGACCCCCCTCCCCATGACCCCCCTCCACCATCACTTCTGACAACATTCTATCTTTCTCCATATTAGTTCTTCTCTAACACAGTCAAGAAGTGCCCTGTGGCCCTCCTTTCCAATATGACCCCCTCAGGACCCCGTAGTTCTCCACAATTCCTTATTTATTTCTCCTTGCCAGTTGTCTCCTATGGACCATACCCCCCATTTTGATATTCTCACAACTCAGAACTTTGTCCCCACCACGCTCCCTAGACATGATCCCTAAACTACTCCCTACTTGTTCTCACCAGCCTACTTATAAACATCCTGGTTCCCCAGGGAACTCCCATCCCATCTCCTGCCCACTGCTGTCTTACCTACAGCCAAGATTTGAAGTGCTGTCAGCAGGAAGAACATTCTACCGGGTGGGGGGTAGGTTCTGGAAAATGCAAAAAGAAAGTAATTGAGGAAGAGCTTGCAAGAGAATCAGGCTGAGAGACAGACAGCCACAGCTACACACACCAAGGCCCTCAGAGACCCGAGACAGGGAGACAGAAGTAGAAGCCAGAGACCAGGAAGGTGTGGCCCAGGGGGCTCTTCCATGGTGAAAAGGAGGATGCTGAGCAAGGCTCACTTCCCACCTGCCTTGATGTGTGGAGGAAATAGGAGTGGTGTCTCTCTTCCCTAGCTACGCAGAGGCCTTTTATCCCTGGTCTGTGCAGTTGGCCCTGCCCCATCCACCCCACCCCGCCCTTCTCCTGACTTTTTTTTTTAATTGCTGAGTTCCCATTCTAGGGCTCTCTAGTCCCATCCCCTCCCTCCCTTCTCTGACCGGTAAAGCAGCCACAATTGTTAATGAGAGCATGCCTGGTGAAGATGTTATCATCTGAGAGGAATCCAGGGAGGGGGACCCCAGGACAGGGTGGGCAGGGGAGGGTTCCCAGTCAGTGGTGGTAGATTCCTGACACTGTGGGGAAGGGGAAGGGGGGGACTCAGACTCAGAGGAAGGTGCTGGGAGGGGCTGAGAGAGGGAGGCACAGAGAGAGGTGGCCAGAGGAGGAGAGAGGCTGGGGAAATGAAAGAGAAGTGAAATATGAAAGTGGAGAGACAGAGAGTGTAAAAGAAGTACAGGCACAGAGAGATAGGTATAAAAGGTAGAGAGAGATGAGGAGAGAGAAGAAGAAAGATACTGGGCTGGCTGAGATCTAGGCTTAATGTTCTGGATTGAACTAGAGAAAGAGGAGGAAGACAAGTGTAGATGGGGAAACAGAGGAGGCAGAGGGGGAGGAAACAGGACAGAGGAAGAAGAAAGCATGGAGAAATGAGTGTGGAGAGGTGAAGGGAGAGAAAAACAGAGGGAAGGAGGTGAAGATAGGATGGAAACAGACACAGAGAGAGAAAAAGGTGGAGAGAGATAAAAGAGGTAGAGATAACTCCCCCTTACACACCCATATAGAATATCATCAATGATGATGCAAGGAGGTGATAGAAAGAAATGGTGATACCATGGAAGAGAGAGAGAAGGAAGATGAGCAGAACAAGGAGACAGAGAGGCAGAGGGAGAGATGGATAAAGAGGAAGTGATGAGGATACAGATAGTGGAGACCTAGGCTGACAGAAAGGAGACAAGGAGGCAGAGATGGAAGATGAGAGCACCAGAGGGAGAGGAAGAGGCAGGCGATCGGGATGGAGAAAGAGCAGGAGACAGAGGCAGGAGGCCCCTGGCTGTGGGCAGCCCTGTCTTCTAGGCTTTCTCATTTTGTGGTCTTCAGAGTCCTGAGAGGTAAGGGAGCAGGGGTCTGGCAAGGAAGAAGAGGGTCAGTGCCAGAACTATGTTCCTCAACTCTGGCTCTGCAAAGGGATTTGGGGAGAGTTGGGCAAGATGGAGTAAGAGATGTAGACCTAGAGAGAATGAGAGTGAGAGAGAGAGAGAGGAACAGAGACCCAGAGAGAGAGAGAGAGGTGGACAGAGACCCAGAGAGAGAGAGAGAGGTGGACAGAGACCCAGAGAGAGAGAGAGGTGGACAGAGACCCAGAGAGAGAGAGAGGGACAGAGACCCAGAGAGAGAGAGAGGGACAGAGACCCAGAGAGGGAGAGGGACAGAGACCCAGAGAGAGAGAGAGAGAGGTGGACAGAGACCCAGAGAGAGAGAGGTGGACAGAGACCCAGAGAGAGAGAGAGGTGGACAGAGACCCAGAGATAGGGAGAGGTGGACAGAGACCCAGAGAGAGAGAGGGACAGAGACTCAGAGAGGGAGAGAGGTGGATAGAGACCCAGAGAGAGAGAGAGGGACAGAGACCCAGAGAGAGAGGGAGTCAGAGACTCGGTGGGGTGGGGGTGGGGGACAAAGACCCAGAGAGAGAGAGAGAGTCAGAGACCCAGAGAGAGAAAGAAAGGAGGACAGAGACCCAGAGAGGAGGACAGAGACCTAGAAAGGGAGGACAGAGACCGAGAGAGAGGAGGACAGAGACTGAGAGAGAAAAGGAGAGATAGAGTGGGTGAGATGTGGAAGGATGCTAGACAGCCAGAGGTGGGACCCTGGGGCTGCCATTCTCAGCCCCTCCCCTAGCCTCTTAAATTCCCTAATGACTGTCATTTGTCTCTGGGTCTTGGCAGCTCCATCCCCAGACCACGTGGTGACTCAGGAGGCCTGTCTCCTGCACTTTCCATCGCTCATGCCTGGACTGGCTCCCAAACCACTTTGCTCCCAGCTGTACCTGCCCTGGCCTTTCCCTGCCTGGACACCCGCCTTGGCCTTCTGTCTGAGCTGGTCCTTAGCTCAGGTCTGTGTTTACACTAGGGCTCACTATCTGAACTCCAGCATCTGAGTCCACATGCCCACCACTCCCCGTGTGCTTATTTGTTTCCTGGGAACTGGTTCCACTAATGGGTCCCACCACTTAGGGTTTCTGCCTTGGTCTAGGCATTAATAAACCAGGAGAGCAAAATGCACAAACTGAGGACCTTGATAAACATAAAAACACCCTCTTTTAAAAAATAATCCTCTGGTAGCACAGGGATAAGGAGTCCCTGGGCGGCGCAAATGATTAAGTGCTTGGCTACTAACTGAAAGGTTGGCTGTTCAAATCCACCTAAAGCCACCTGGGAAAAAAAGGCCTGGTGATCTCCTTCCAAAAACCAGCCATTGAAAACCCTACGGAGCACAGTTTTATTCTGACACACATGGGGTCGCCATGAGTCGGAGTTGACTCAACAGCAACTGGTTTGTTTGTTTTTAGCATAGGGATGGAGTAGCACAGGGGAGTTTTTCTGTGATGATAAACGTCTCTGTGTTTTGATTGTAGTGGTCGTTACTCAAATCTATACCTGTGATAAAATTGCATAGAAATGCATGTTCACGCATACACACACAAATAAACATATGTAAAAATGGTGAACATGAATAAGAAAATTAGAGGACAGCTGAATATACTAAGGGTTTCAAAAAGAGAAAATAAAAGAGAGGTTATGTATTAGAAGAAAAAAAATGCAAGAACATTTAGATTGGAAGGATGTGACTTTCTAGATTAAATGTGTCCGCAGAATGACCAAGATAATAAATAAAAATAGACCAAGGCACCGAATTGTGAAATCCTAAAGAAGGAGGAGGAGGAAGAAGAAGACAAAGAAGACAAAGACCAAGGACCGAAAATCCTAAAAGATCCCAGAGTTTTTAAAAGGTCACATACAAAGACTTGGGAATCATAATGATATGAGACTTCTCAACAACCATGTTGGAAGCCAGAAGACAATGAAAAAAAAAATGCCTTCAGAATGCCGACGGAAGGTGATTTGTAACCTAAAAGTCAATAAAAAATAAGAACTACAAAAAAAAAAAAAGGTGAACAGAGAATAAGATCCGTAGTCTAGTTAGCAGTATTGTGCCCATGTCGATGTCCTGGTTTTGACGTTGTTGTTATTGGGTGCCATCAAGTTGATTTTAAACTCATAGCGACCCCATGTGACAGAGTACAACTGCCCCATAGGGTTTTCTAGGCTGTAATCTTTAGGGAGCAGATAGCCAGGTTTTTCTTCCATGGAGCTGCTAGGTGGATTTGAACCACCAACCTTTCGGTTAGCAGCCAGGCTCCTTAGACTACAGTTATATAAAATGTCCCCATTTAGTGTAGAGTACCTGGGACTGTTGGTACTATTTGTGCAACTCCCTGTGAATCTAGAATTATTTCAAAATAAAAAGTTAAAAGCCAGACAAAACAGAAAATAATTTCCAGGTAAACACAAGGTTTCTGTCTTCCTAAATAGAACACTCTGCTTAAGCAGAAGGCTTTTGTGAACCCAAGGGAGCCTGATAAAAAGACTGGGATGCAACAATGAATAAGGCTCAGGTAACTGCCTTACAGAGTCCCTAGGTAGTGCAAACAATTAACATGCTCTGCTGCTGACAGAAAGGTTGGAAGTTTGAGTCCACCCAGAGGCACTTGGGAAGAAAGCCCTGATGATCTACTTCCAAAAAATCAGTGCCAGAAAACTCTATGGAGTACAGTTCTACTCTGACACACATGGGGCTGCCATGAGTCAGAATTGACTCAATGGCAACGGTTTATTTTATTTTTTTTTTAAACTGTAGTCCCCATCACAGCACTTAATACCTCACACTATCATTGCAGGTTTTCTTCTTCCCTTCCCACCAGACTCTAAACGTCTCGGGCATCTTGCCATCACTTCACCCATGCTGTTGAGCACAATGCTGCTATTTCATGTCACAGGTGCACAATAAATACTGGTTGAATGAATCAGTGAATGAATTGAAGAGTTAACAAACTTATGGCCAGAGTTCCTGACCTCAAGGGACTCACAGTCTTGTGGGACAGGCCAACAGGGCAAAGACAACTCAATCTGGTGTGATATGTGCACTGATGGGGGACGTAGAGGCACCTGATGGAGCCCCAAGAGTGGGGAAAGGGTTCCCAGAGGGCGGGCTGTCTAAGCCAAGGGTGAGTAGGAGTTCAACAGGGGAATGGTGTGTGGTGAGGGTGGAAGGGAGGTGAGTGCTCCAAGGTAGCAGCCTGTGAGCAGGAAGATAGTGACAAAGTTCAGAAAGCTAGAAGGAGGAGTGGCCAAGCCAAGCGGGGATGCAGTGATGCAGGGGCTTGAATTTTACCCCAGGGGTGATGGAGGGTGTTCTGAATAGGGCAGAGAAGAGCCCTTTAGGGTACTCATTGGGAATTCAGGCCTGTAGCCTAAGAGAGGGGGACACTGGTGCTTCGTGGTAGAATTCCTGCCTTCCATGCAGGAGACCTAGGTTCGATTCCTGTCCAATGCACCTCATGTGCAGCTACCACCTGTCAGGGGAGGGTTGTATGTTGCTATGATGCTCAACAGGTTTCGGCAGAGCTCCCAGACTAAGATACACTAGGAAGAAAGGTCTGGCAGTCTACTTCTGAAAAATGAGCCAATGAAAGCCCTACAGATCACAACAGTTCAATCCTGATGTGTATGGGATCGCCATGAGTCAAGGGCCAACTCCATAGCAGCTAACAACATCTTAGAGAGTTTTCTTGTTAGAGACAACGATCAGGCAGCACCAGCAGAAATGCCACCAGAAGCCAGGGTGTGTTGACTCCACCCAGGGAGAATGTATGGCACCAGAAGACAAGGGGCATCTGCCCGGGACCCCAGGGAAGGCCCAGAGTTTAGAGGATGGGAAGAAGCCACATGGAGACAAAGTGCAGTTGAAGAGATAGGAGGGAAACCAGAAGAATGTGGAGTTGAGGAAGCCAAGACTGTATTTTAATGAGAAGGTGGGTCAGGGTAAGGAGCCCTGGTGGTGCAGTGGTTAAGCTGTAGGCTGTCAACCTAAAGGTCATCAGTTTGAACCCACCTGCCACTTCACGGGAGAAGGATGTGGCAGTCTGCTTCCATAAAAATTAAAGCCTTGGAAACCCTATGAGGCAGTTGTACTCTGTCCTATAGGGTTTCCATGAGTTGGAATCCACTCAATGGCAACAGGTTATGGTGTCAGGGTCAAATGTCACTAGGAGCCTGGTGAGTTCACTGGAGTAAGGACAGAGAAGGACTGGTGACCTTGGAGAGAAGGGTTTTAATTCTGTGTGTGTGTGCATGTGTGGTGGGGCAGGATGGAAGCCTGCTCATGAGTGGAGGAGTAAAGACAAGTCTTAAATGTGAGGGGGAGAAGAAAGCTTGTTTGATCATTGAAAGCTGCTTATGAGAAAGAAAAAACTGGATGGTAATTAGAACAAAATGAGTAGCTCACATTCATTGGGGGCTTAGCACAGCCAGGCTCTGTGCTAAATTCTTTATGTGGATTAGCTTTCGTCTTCCTTCCCTCTTTCCCTCCCTCCCTCCCTCCCTCCCTTTTTCTTTCCTTTCTTCCCTGCCTCCCTGCTTCTTTCCTTCCCTCCCTCCCTCTTTCCCTCTTTTCTTTTTCCTTCATTCCCCCCTCCCTCCCTCTCTCCCTTCCTTCTTCCTTCTTTCCTTCCTTTCTTCCTTATTTGCTTGCTTCCTTCCTTCCTCTCTCCCTTGAGCACCCTTACTCCCCTCAGATATTTACTGGGCACCTACCATGTATCAGTCACATTTCTAAGCACTGGCAATATAACAAGCAACAAAATATACAGAAGAAAAAAAAAAAACCCTTCCCTACTGATGTTTACATTCTGGAATGGGAGGCAATCAAGAGATAAAGCAAATAAATGCAATATACAATAGTTATGAGTGCTATGAAAGAAAATAAAGCAGGGAGGGGGTAGGGTCAGGGAAGGTCTAATCAAGGTGGCCTTTGAGCAAAGACCTAAAGGAAGTCAGGGAGTGAGCCATGGAGCTATCTAGGGAGAGCTGTTCCAGAAAGACAGAGTGGCAAGTGCAAAGGCCCTGAGGTGACAGGGGGTCTGGTGTGTCTGAGGACCAGTAAGGAGGCTAGTGTGGCTGAAACAGAGTGAGTGAAGGAGAGAGTAGAAAGAGATGGGGCAGCTAGGTCATGGAAAATCCAGACTCCAAGATACTATCTTGTCCCCATTTTACAGACTAGGACACTGAGGCTAAGAGAGTGGAGATGACCTGCTTAAGATCACACAGCTAGTAAGTGCAGAAGGCAGGACGAAAACTTAGGACTGTCTGAATCTACCATCCATGCTCCTAAGTCTTCTCTCTGTTGTGTCCCAAGACAACTACCGTTTTTATATGAGCACTGACTTATGTGTCCAACATTATTTTAAAGCTCTTTACCTGAATGAATTCACTGCATCCTTCCAAGAGTCTCGTGAGAAAGGCGCTCTTATAATCCTCATTTTACAGACGAGGAAGCCAAGATAGAGAAGTTAAGTCACTTCTCTAAGGTTACACAACGCTCACGTACACAACCATGATTTGAACCCAGGTGGCGAGCTCTTACCAACTGCAGGGAGCAAAATGCCTGTAAACAAAACAGTGGATGGTGCAACCGTTGGAGTGGTAGGATTAGCCCCAGATGGGCAGGAAGATACCTCCTTCATTGTCCCAGGAAGGAAGAAGGAAAGGGCAGTTCAGGTTGCAGGTGGGGTGTCGATCCAGCAGCAGGAAGTTAAATGGCTTCTGCTTCTTCGGGGGAGATGGAGGCCAGCTCATCTCAAGGGGCATCAGGGAGAGTGAGGTTGGAAGGCTGAGGATGGTCGAGAAGGCGCCCAGGTGAAATTGGTGACCATGGATTTAAAGAGGCACCATCTCCACAGTTGAATAATATACTTTTTTTTTCCCTCCGGCATCCTGGCTGTCAGCAAAGAGAAGGCACACTTGGGACTGGATGATTGTGGGAAGGACGCTGAAAAGGGGGTTGAGGATAGCTCAGATAAAGGTGGTGAGCAGCGCATATGGTTAAGCGCTCAACTATTAGCCAAAAGATTGGCCGTTCGAACCCACTCAGAGGCACCTTGGTAGACAGGCCTGGCGATCTGCTTCTGAATGGTCAGAGCCTTGGAAATTCTATGTAGCAGTTCTATTCTGCACACATGGGGTCACCATGAGTCGAATTGTCTCGACGGCAACCACCACCACTACCAGGATAAAGGAGTGGACTGTATAAGGGTGACAGATGTGTAGACAGAAGGGATTTGGTGGAGAGGCTTTCTAAGGAGGGTCAAGATGTCTTTGAGGTGGAAGAACAGATATGGCAGAGCCACCCACAGCACTGGAAGCATGGGAGGCTGTGGTTGGAGTGGGATGTGGGATTTTGTGGTTTCAGAGGTGGAGCCCTTCTGGATGGAGATAGGGGCTAGGGTGTGACTGTGGAACAGGTGGTGTGGAGGTGGTCTTCTGCCATGTGGAAGTTTGGGACTTTGAGATGGGGACGTGGGAGAGGGGTGGTCTCTCTTCCTAGGACTCCTGACTCCCTGTGACAAGTGCCTCTCTCTGTCTCCACTGATAACAAAAATCAGACCTGATCTGCACAGCGCCAGGCAGGTTGCCAAGGGCTTTGCATGCATTATCACATTTAATCCTCACAACAGCTTTATAAGGTTAGGGACTCTCATTAGTAACACATTATAGGTGAGGAAACCAGGGCTTAGACAGAAGTAACTTGCATAAGTGGCAGAGTTGGCATTTGAATCCACGTCATTGGGCTCTTAAACACCATGCCACTCTGTGTCCAGATCTGTTTCCTTGTCTGGGCAGGACTTCCCTGCTAGGTCTCCATCCCCTAGAATAGTCTGGCACGAGGATGTAGATGATGAAGATTGTGGGATGAGCAAATTCCACAAGGACCCTCTCACCTCTGTCTTTTGTTGGATCCCTGACTGACAGTGGTAAGGGGCTTGGCTGCTAACTAAATTAGTTTGAACCTACCAGCTGCTCTGGGAGAGAAAGACTTGGCAGTCCGCTCTCACGAAGATTACGGCCTTGGAAGCCCTACGGGGCAGTTCTGCTCTGTCCTGTAGGGTTGTTATGAGTCGGAATTAACTTGATGGCAACAGGTTTAGTTTGTTAGCTGCCTTCGAGTCAACTCAGCTCCCGACTCATGGCAACCTCACGTGTTACAGAGTAGAACTGCTCCATAGGGTTTTCAGTGGCTCTGATCTTTATGGAGGAGCCCTGGTGGCACAACAGTTAAGTACTCGGGTGCTAACAGAAAGGTCAGTTAGCAGCTCTGAGGAGAAAAGACCTGGCAATATGCTCTCATAAAGATTATACCCTAGGAAACCCTATGAGGCAGCTCTACTCTGTCCTATAGGGTCACTATGAGTCGGAGTCGACTTCATGGCACACAGCAACAATAGTCTTGATGGAAGCAGTTTACCAGACCATTATTTCCATGGCACCACTGGTGGGTTGGAACTGCCAAACTTCTTCAGGTTAGCAGCTGATGACAAACCGCTTGCACCACCCAGGCTCCAGTGCATACCACGTGCCATATGACATTTAGTTCTCCCATCAGCCCTGAGACATACGCACAATCACCCCAATTTTACAAATGAGAAAACAGAGAGAAATGAGGTCAGTTGCCCAATGTTGCAGGGTGAGCAAGTGGCAAAGCTGAGATTCGAACCCTGACTCAGTGCCCTTGCATGGCTGACCTCATGTGTCTCTCTTTGGTTACTCAAACTGATTCAACACCTGTCTCTGCTCACACGTCAGTCAATGTCCATCACCCACGTGCCAGGTAGCCTCTGTGTGCACACCTGGGCACCCTTGATGTTGAGTGAACATCTCAGTGGCTCTGTCCCACCTGTATTCATCTTTTATCTCCCATTTATTTCTTTTTAAGCTCCATAGCCTACTCCCATTGCCCCCCTCCCATCTTAGTAAATGCCACCATCATCCACCCAGTTGCTTGGGTCAGAAAAGTTGGGAGTGGTCCTTGATTCTTCTCTTGCTCTCACTTCCCATTTTTGCAATTCCTGCTACCTTAGCTCCAAAATAGACAGCAAATCCATTCACTTACCTCCATCTCACCCACCTTCATCCAAGCTACCCTTATCTCTCGCCCGGACAGCTGCAATAACATCCAAACTGGTCTCTCTGCTTCCACACTTGAACCTCACTCCCTACCCCACGAAGTCCATCTTCCACTCAGCCACCAATGTGTTCTTAAAACATAAACACTATCGTGTTAAAACCTGCATAAAACCAGTGTGTGATTCCCTGCTGCAATTAGAATAAAATCTAAACACCTCGAGGGCACTTTATGCCTGGTTTATGTCCATCTCTCTAACCTCATCACCCTGTCATGCACCATGCCTCAGTCTTGCTGGACTTCTTTGATGCCCTCAACATGGTGGGTGCTTTCCCACCTTGGGGCCTTTGCCCCTGCTGTTCCCTCTGCCAAGGACACTCTTCCTGACACTCTGCCTGTGGTTGGCTCCTTCTCACTTTTCAGCTTAAATGTCATGTTCATTGTGGGATTAGCCCAGCCAGGCACGCTGTTAAATTCTTTATGTGGATTAGCTTCCTCCCTCCTAACCATGTAAAAAACAAAACTTGTTGCTGTTGAGTCACTTCTGACTCATGGCAACCCCATGTATTAGAGTAGAACTGAACCCCATATGGTTTTCTTGTCTGTAATCTTTATGGAAGCAGATCAACAGGACTTTCTTCATCAGAGCCACAGGGTGGGTTTGAATCGCCAACCTTTAGGCTAGTAGTTGAGCACAAACCATTTGCGCTACTTGGGGACCTCCTAACGACCTAACTACCCCTTTATTACCTTCTCTAGAGTGGACATTCCCTCTGAGTTTCTATCTCAGTCTCTTGTTGGTTTCCTTTCTATGCCTTTTAAAAATCTACAACTACTTTATACGTTTGCTTCCTTCATCGTTATTTTTTTTCTTGATGGCACTGATAGCCACTTTCTTGCTTTATATGTAAGTATCTTCCTATCAAATATGTAACACACTCCCCACCCCCTCTTCCCAATTTGAGTGCCAGCTCCAAGAAGGCAGGGATTTTTGCCCATTTCATTCACTTCTGTGTTCCCTAGTTCCTAGAACTGTGTGGGGCATACAATATGTGCTTTCAATAAATGTTCATGGAATGAAGAAGCATCTCCCTCACTAGAACCTGGGCTTCATGAGGGCAGGGACCTTGTCTATCATGTCCACTGTTGAATCCTCAATACCCAGGCCAGTGCCTGGCATGTGGCAGGGGCTCTATGGAAACGGGTTGAATGGGTGAGGTTATCTCAGAGCCTGATCGTCTCCCAAGTTTCTGCACCAATGCCTCTCTGTCTCTTCAAACCCCATATGCTCTTTAATTTCCCAGTCCTGGGAGAGAAACATAGAGGTGAAAGGAGCTTGTATACAGATGGGGAAGGCCATCTTTCTGAGACTGAGCTCCCAATCCCTCCATGGGAGAATGCTTCTGACCCCAGGGGATGGGATGCTGGAGTTTCAGCCTCATCAGCCCTGGTTCCTTCAGAGACCCACTGCCACATTCAATAAGAAGAGAAGGTTCCTTGTGTTTTCATGGAAGAGTCTCTGGGTGTCGCAAATTGTTAAGCGCTGGGCTACTAAACAAGTTCAGTGGTTCGAGCACAACCAGAGTTGTCTTGGAAGATAGGCCCGGCAATCTGCTTCCGAAAGATCACAGTTGTGAAAATGGAGTGTAGTTCTACTCTGACACACATGAAGTTGTCATGAGTTGGAATTGACTTGATGGTACTGGTTTGGGTTTTCATGTGTACGTGTGTGTGTGTGTGTGTGTGTGTGTGTTTATGTGGAATCCCTTGGTGGTGCACATGGTTAACACGCTTGGCTGCTAACTGAAAGATTGGAGGTCCAAGTCCACCCAGAGGTGTCTTGGAAGAAAGACCTGGAGATCAGCTTCCAAAAGATCACAGTCGTGGAAAACCCTATGGAGTACAATTCTATTCTGACACACATGGGGTCTCCATGGGTTGGAATCGACTGGACGGCAACTGGTTTGTGTTTATGTGGAGGATTGTTTACTAGGGCTTCCTGTCTCAGCGACATCCGCTCTGCATTTACGATAACATTGTCCCTCAGTAAAATAATCTCCTTATGTTTACCATGGCCTTCTGCCTAAATGCAAGACATCTTTATATTTGTCAGGTCTCTTAGGACTGACTTCTCTAGTATTTCCACAGTCTTTGAGTTTATGTAGGAGCTCCTATACTAACAAAACACACCCTGGTGTGGAGGAGAATTTCCAACTCAAGGTGAGTACTTCTTAATGATCCTTCATACTTGTTGCCACCACTCCAACTCCATTGCCACTGCCTTGGTTTTGACTACTGTATCTTTTTCATGGACCATTGCTCCAACCTCCTCCTAGCCTATAAAGGGTCTTTCTGACACTCAGAGCTAGCCCTGTCTGCTCTAACCCTTCCTAGGTCCCCATCACTTCCAGCAGAAAGTCCATGCCCCTCAGCACAAAATTGTGACACTTCACAGAGGCCTGGCCACCCTCTCCTGCTCTTTTTGCCCATGTGGCACTGCTGTTGTTGTTAGCTGCCATCTAGTCAATTCTGACTCATGGTGACCCCACGTGTGCAGAGCAGAACTGTGCCGCATAAGGTTTTCAAGGCTCTGATCTTTCAGAAGCAGATTGCCAGGCCTTTCTTCCAAGTTGCCTCTGGGAGGGTTTGAACCACCAATCTTTCAGTTAGTAGTTGAGCACTTAACCATTTGTGCCGTTCTCCAAGGTACACGGAGCTCCATGACTGCAGGCTTTTGCACCTGTTGTTCTCGGTGCCTGGTGCATCTGTCTCCCAGCCCTTTGCAGGGTGAACTCTTACTCATCTCCTCGGTGTTGGTTTAAACACCACACCCTTCAGGAAGCATCCCACAAAGCCCCACGCTGCATTGGGCACCACACCTCGGGGCTCCCCTGTGCCCTAACCCCCACTGTGGCATGTTCCACACCAGGCTTAGACCTACCTGTGTCCCTGCCTACCTCCCCTACCCGACGGGGAGCCCATCGAGGGCAGCAACTGGGGTTGACTCAGCCTTGTTTCCCCAGTGCTCATGCAGGGCCTGGCCCTGGAAGGCATCAGGAAATGTTTGTTGAATGAATAAAGGGAGGATCCTATCACTCCTCTGCTCAGAAACCTCCATGGCTTCCGTCTCACTCAAAATCCAAGTCGGAGCCTATGTAATATGGCCCTTTTTATCCCCCTCCTCCACTCTCCCTCCACTCTAGCCTTTCCTCCAATGTGCCAGGCATGGTCCTGCCTTAGAGAGTTTGCGCTTGCTGTTCCCTCTGCCTGGAACACTCTTCCTGCAATCTGCAGAGCTTACTTCCCTGCCTTGTCTCAGTCTTGGTTCAAATGCCATCTTTCTTCTTGAGGCTTCCCCTAACTACCTTGTCTGTATTAGTCAGGGTTCTCAAGAGAAATAGAACCAATAGGATAAGTATATAAATCTACCCATAAAACCATTGCCATTGAGTAGATTCTGACTCATAGTGACCCTATAGGGCTGAGTAGAACTGCCCGATAGGGTTTCCAAGGCTGTAATTTTTATGGAAGCAGACTGTCACATCTTTCTCCTGCAGAGTGGCTGTTGGGTTCAAGTCACTGACCTTTCGGTTTGCAGTCGAGTGCTTAACCATTGTGCCACCAGGGCTCCTTATACAAATACATATACTTATATGTATATATACATATAAATGGAGCTCTGGTAGCACAGTGGTTAAGAGCTACAGCTGCTAACCAAAAGGTCGGCAGTTCGAATCCACCAGCTGCTCCTTGGAAACCCTTTGGGGCAGTTCTACTCTGTCCTATAGGGTTGCTATGAGTCAGAATCGACTAGATGGCAATGAGTTTTTTATATACATATAATTATATGTAAGTGCTCAGCTGTTAACCCAAAGGTTGGTGGTTCAAACCTACCCGGTGACTCCAGAGGAGAAAGCCCTGGCAATCTTCTTCTGAAGAGATTACAGCCAAGAAAACCCTATGTGGGGCAGTTCTACTCTGCAACACATGGGGTCGTCATGAGTCAGAATGGACTCGATAACACCTAATAATAACAATAAAACACACACACACACACACACACGGAAGGAGATAGGTTTATTTTAAGAAATTGACTCATGTGATTGTGGGGGCTGGCAAGTCCAAAATCTGTAGGCTGGCCTGCAAGTTGAAAACTCCGGCAGAATATCTATGTCACAATCTTGAGGCAGAATCCTTCTCTTTTCTGTAAACCTCAGTTTTTGCTCTTAATGTCTTTAGCTGATTGGATGAGGCCCACCCACATTATGGAGGTAATCATTTTACTCAGACTCAACTGATTGTAAATGTTAATCATATCTAAAAACTTTCATAGCAATATCTAGCGTTTGATCAAACAGCTGGGCACCACAGCCTAGCCAACTTGACATACGGAATTAACCAGCATACTATCTAAATACGTGACACAGTCCCAACACCCCTCCCCTACTAACTTTGCCTTCAAAGCGCATTTATCACCAGCTGACATACTATACACTTTATTTTTCTCATTTATTTTGTGTCTCCCATGGGGGCAGGCTTTTCTGTTCTGTTCACTGCCATCACAAATTAACCTATTGCTTTGGATTCGATTCCAATTCATGGCGGCCCCATGTGTGTCAGAGTAGAAGTGTTCTCCATAGGGTTTTCAATGGCTGACTTTTCAGAAGCAGATTGCCAGGCCTTTCTTCCAAGGAACCTCTGGCTGGACTCAAACCTCCCACCTTTCGGTGAGCAGCTGAGCGCGTTAACCATCTGCAGCACCCAGGGACTCCATCACAAATTAGGTGCTCAATAAATATCTGTTGGATGAATGAACACATGGATGGGTCTTGAGGTCATGGAAGGTTTCTAGTGTTTATATGGCATCTTAAGATGTCTGCCAACCTGTGCCTCTCGCCCTTGGGGACTGGCTCAGAGACAGGTGAGAGGATTTCTGAGCTTCTGGACTGGACAGGGGAAGGAGAGGCCTTGCTCTGCACTCATAAAAACGAGTCGCCGTGGAGTCAATTCCAACTCATGGAGACCTCATGTCTGTCAGAGTAGAACTGTTACTTCATAGGGTTGTTAATGGCTGATCTTTTTGGAGGTAGGTCGCCAGGCCTTTCTTCTGAGGCACCTCTGGGTGGACTCGAACCTCCAACTTTTGGTTAGCTGCGAAGTGCTTTTAATTTTTCGCACCACCCAGGAACTCTTAGACCTGCTGATTCACAGGCATGGTCACAGTGACCCCTTGTGGCCAGGATTAGGAACAACACCTTCCCTAGCTCTTTGGAGAGTCCCTCTCACCAACAGGAGAGCAGAAGGTTCAGGCTAATGTGGACCCTCCAGTCGATTCACACTCATAGCGACCCTATATATATGACAGTAGAACTGCCCCTGTAGGGTTTCCTAGGCTTTACGGGAGTAGATTGCCAGGTCTTTTTTTCAACGGAGCGGCTGGTGGGCTTGAACTGCTGACATTTCACTGAGTTGCTGCTGTGTGACCTTGGGCAAGTTACTTCACCTCTCAGGGCCACAAGTTTATCCTTTGTAAAACTGAAGATAAAAATCCATCCTTCATATCCGTGAAAGGAGGCGTGGTGGCGCAACGGTTAAGCACTCGGCTGCTAACTGAAAGGCTGCCAGTTCGAACCCAGTCAAAATTGACTCAGTGGCACCCATCACCAACAACATCAAAAAACCAAACCCATTGAGGTCGAGTCAATTCTGACTTATAGCAACCTTATAGGACAGAGTAGAACTGCGCCATGGAGTTTCCAAGGCTGTAATCTTTACTTAAGCTGACTGCCACGTCTTTCTCCGAGGCGTAGCTGGTGGGTTTGAACTGCCGACCTTTGGGTTAGCAGCTGACAGCTTAACCACTGTGCCACGAAAAACTCCAAACCCACCGCCGGTAGAGTCAATTCCAACTCATAGTGGCACTATAGGACAGAAGAGAACTGCCCCATAGGGTTTCCAAGGTTGTAAATCTTTACGCAAGCAGACTGCCACATCTTTGTCCAGCTGAGTGGCTGGTGGGTTTGGACCACCAACCTTTCGTTTAGCAGCCAGCGCTTAACCAACAACATATCCATGAGCTAATGCAGGAGGACTGCTCAGCACAGCGCCTGAAGCATAGCAAGTAGCACCCCAGAAGATCGACCATGATCATCTTGCGCCCCCTACAGGCCATTCTCGCGGCAGCCCCGCCTCCCCCAAAAAACAAAAATCCAAACCCGTTGTCAGCGAGCGAGTCCATTCTGACTCATAGCGACCCTGTATGACAGAACTGCCCCATAGGGTTTTCTAGACTGTAATCTTTACGGAAGTAGATTGCCAGGTCTTCCTCCCAAGGAGCCACGAGGTAGATTTGAACCGCCAACCTTTCTGTTACCAGCTGAACGCTTAACCCTTGTGTGACCAGGGCTCCTCAGCACGCGTCACAATCTGACATGTATTTACTTGCTTATAGTCTGTTTCTCCCAGACTGTGAGCTCCTGAGGACAGGGCTTTTGTCTTTTGTTCACTGCTATATCTCAGCCTGGGACCGAGAAGCTCAGTAAATGCTTGCTGGATGAATAATTAACTTGATGGTTGATTACTTCATGGGGGAAACAGGGGATCTGGTGCCTGTAGCCCAATCGAATTAGGAGAAACGAGACTCAAAGAGTCTTGGCCACTCATGATGGCAGGCCTGAAGGGCTGGGATCTGGAAGAGTCCTACTGGCCTGCGTGTGGTGGGAGGAGAGAACCAGGGAAAGCTAGGAGGACCCTGGAGGATTTGAGCAGGAAGATGGGAGAGGGAGGGCATTCCTGACAAGGGAGCAGCCCAGCAACAGCTTGGAGGTGGCATTGAGAAAACCAAGTCTCTCTCTCTCTCTGGGTCATTTGAGAAGCTTCTGGGCCTCACACCTTCCTGGAACCACAGGACAGCAACCCCAAAACCCAGAGCCCCATGGTGGCCAAACCCTAACATGAAAACAACCAAGGCCAAACCAAACCAAACTCACTGCCATCGAGTCAATTCTGACTGTTAATGACCCTATAGGACACAGTAGAACTGCCTCATAGGGTTTCCTAGGCTGTAAATCTTTATGGAAGCAGACTGCCACATTTTTCTCCCTCGGAATAGCTGGTGGGTTCAAACTGCTGACCTTTCAGTTAGCAGCCGAGCACGTAACCACTGCACCACCACACTGAGCACTTTATCGCCAGTGCTTTGATGGTGGCTTTTGATTCCATTTTCAGAGGAAATGGATGACCAGATAGGTTGTCACTGGCCCAGGCTCACCAGGTCAGCCTCCAGAGCCTGAGGTCAGGGGAGCCAGCTGCTCCTCACCCATTACACGGAGACACCAGGAGAGTCAGGTGGGTGTGGGAGAGGGTAGGGATCAGGGAGGCGCGATACCACAGTATCTGAGCTCTGTAGAGCCCCAGACCCCATTCGGCCCATCTCCAGCTCAGTGACCTTGGGCCGGTTACTGCACCTGTCTGAGCCTCGTTTTACTCACTGCAGCTACAGCCAATAAGGTCGTGGCAGGATGAAGAGATGGTGCTTGGAAAGAGCTCAACGCAGCACCTGCTGCCTGAGAAGCTCTTGAGGAACAGTCTCAGGGTGGTTACTATAAAGGGGGTGTGGCCACTAAGGCGATTTTGCTCATCCCACTACAAGCAAATAGGACACATCAGGCACATGGAAGTGCTCAAGGGTGAGAACCATCGTGAGCGCCAGGAACCCAGCAGAGGCACTAGACAAGTAGCTCCCTCATCTCCACTCACTCAGGAATCCAAGGATGTTTGACCCCTCCTCCTTCAGGCCCAGGAATCCAGACCTCTTCCCTCAGACCCAGGGGCCCAGGAACCAGCTTCCTTCTCCCTCAGACCCAGGAGTCTGGACTCCAGTTCTCTCCTTTTTCAGACCCAGAAGTCTGGGGCCCTAGCTTCTATACCGTTACAGGTAATTGGTTCCCCATCTCCTTATCAACATGGAAGCCGGGCCAAGGAAATTCGGGTTTATTTGCAGTGCTCAGAGAGGGCCCTCACCTTCCTAGGCGTAAGGACTCCTGCCTCAGCACCCTAGGCGCTAGAAGGCAGGGAGGGCTGCAGCCCGCGGCACCTCCTCGTCCAGCCCGCTGCGGCCGTGGCCGATGGCCAGGCGTGGCCGGCCGCGGTCCGGCCCGTCGAGCAGCGCGCAGGCCTGGCAGAGCTGGCGGCTGGCCAGCGCCCGGCAGCAGGTGCAGGCGCGGGAACGCGTGGGCTGCGCGGCCGGGGCCAGCGCCAGGCGCTCAGCCGAGTGCACGACGTGCAGCACCACCGCCAGGTGCTTGAGCAGGTCGCGGGCGTGGCCGCGGAAGGCCTCGGGCGCGTACACGCACTCCTCGGAGAAGTAGTCCAGGCAGCGAAGTGCGCGTACAGCACCACCTCCTTCTGCGAGGCCAGGTGCAGTGGGCGGCAACTGGGCAGCGCGCCTTCCTCTCCTGGCAAGCCGGCGCCGAGTGCTAGCCGCCAGTGTCGCACCGCAGGAAGTTCATGAGCACGGTCTCTGCCATGTCGGTGTTGTGGCCTGCGGGGAGAGACGGGAGCGCATGAGGTGGCCGTGGGAGGAGGCGGCCTGCTGGTCATGGAGACCCCCAGGCACCAAGGGGTGGCCAGGACACAGAGACGGGGAGCAGGTGGAACCTAGGGGCTGGGGTCACGGTGCGTGGGCACCTGTGGAGCAGCCAGGTGGAGGCTGGCGGTGGGTACAGCAAGAAACGAGAGAAAAGCACACATACAGGCTGCAATTGAGCAATTAGGGTGCACCCATTTATTGCCCACCTACTGTGTACCAGACCGTGTGCTAAGATGCACTTCCACATGGGGAGCAAAAGTGCTTAATGCTGCAAATACTGTTCAGCCCCCAGTTCAAATTGTACGATGGGAGAAGTAAAAATGGTATTTAATGGAGATTCTCAAGAGAGTTGTTGTGATAAGCAGAATAATGCCCCGTCCCCTTCCCCCCACCCCCCGAAACAAACCATGTCGGCTCCTAATCACCAGAACCCATGAATCTGTTAGGCCGCATAACAAGAGAATTAAGGATGTTAATCAACTGACTTTAAAATAGGGTAGTTAGCCTTGATTCTCCAGAAGGGCCCAATGTAATCACCCAAAAAAACCCAAACCCCTTGCCATTGAGTTGATTCCGATTCATGGGGAGCCCATGTGCTGCAGAGTAGAACTGCTCCATAGGTTTTCTTGGCTGTTATCTTTACGGAAGCTGACCGCCAGCCCTTTCTTCCGTGGTGCCACTGGGTATGCTCAAACCACCAACCTTCAGGATAGTAGTCGAGGGCAAACTGTTTGCAGCACCCAGGGATCTTAAATGTAATCACAGGAGTTCATAAAGTGGAAGAGGGAGGCAGAAGAGTCAGAATCGGAGATGTGAGGATGGAAGCAAGGTGAGAGTCATGTGATATGAGAAGGACTCTACTCACCATTGCTGGTTTTGAAAATGGAGGAAGGGGGCCATGAACCAAGGAATGCAGGTGGAATCTAGAAGCTGGAAAGTCAAGGGAACAGATTCTCCTCTAGAGCCTCTAGAAGGAACATAGCCCTGCTGACACTTTGATTTTATCCCAGTGAAACCTGTGTTGGACTACTAACCTCCATAATTGTCCTAATAAGTCCATGAGCTGGGTACCATTAGTATTCCCATTTTGGAAACAAGAAAACAGGGGTTAAGCAATTGGCCATGGCCACACAGCTTGGATGTGGCACAAAGCAGATGCTCAGTAACTGTTGAAGGAATGGCTGAAGGAAAGAGAATGCCCTGGTGGCACAATGGTTAAGCACTCAGATGCTAACTGAAAAGTTGGCGGTTAGAATCCACCTAGTGGCTTCATGAGAGAAAGACCTGGTGATCTGCTCCCAAAGAGATTAACCCCCACAAAAAAAAAAAAAAAAAAAAAAAAAAAACAACAAGCACCTTTGCCATTGAGTCCTTTTCCAGGTAAAACCCCATAGGGTTTCCAAGGCTGTACGTCTTTATGCAAGCAGACTGCCACAGCTTCCTCCCTTGGAGCGGCTGGTGGGTTCAAACCACACACCTTTTGGTTAGCAGCTGAGCTATTAACCACTGTGCCACTAGGGCTCCTTCTGTAAAGATTACAGACTAGAAAACCCTCTGGGGCAGTTCTACTGTCACATGGGGTCACTATGAGTTGGAACAACAACATGTAATAGACGAGAGGCCAACAAAGAGAAGGTAAGTAAGGCAGAGATGCTTTTCAGAGACAGAGATGGATTCTGAAGGGAGGCAGCCAGGAACCATGAGAGACAAAGGATGTTAGAGAAATTAGAAAAAAGTAAAGAACCAAAGACCCAGTCCCCAGAGACTCACCCGAACCCCCTACACTTGTCCATCTATGTAGATCTAGATAGTGGCTAAAACCCACAGCACATCCTCTTGCCTGGTCTTGAATCTTCAGTAGGCTCCAGCCCCAGACTGGAGCATGCACATATGCCCTTCTCCTTGTTGGGATCCTCCCCTTAAGACATGCCCAGCGTCTAAACAAACGGATGCAGTGCTGGAAGCGCTCACTCATCTATGGCAAGAAATTTGGAAGACAGCTACCTGGCCAACCAACTGGAAGAGATTCACATTTGTACCCATTCCAACGAAAGGTGATCCAACAGAATGCGGAAATTATCAAACAATATCATTAATATCACACACAAGTAAAATTTTGCTGAAGATCGTTCAAAAACGGTTGCAGCAGTACATGGACAGGGAACTGCCAGAAATTCAAGCCAAATTTAGAAGAGGACATGGAACAAGGGATATCACTGCTGATGTCAGATGGATCCTGGCTGCAAGCAGAGAATACCGGAAAGATGTTTATCTGTGCTTTATTGACTACGCAAAGGCATTCAACTGTGTGGATCACAACAAATTATGGATAACATTGCAAAGAATGGGAATTCCAGAACACTGAATTGTGCTCATGTGGAGACTGTACATAGACAAAGAGGCAGTTGTTCGAACAGAACAAGAGGATACTGCGTGGTTTAAAGTCAGGAAACGTGTGAGTCAGGGTTGTATCCTTTCACCATACTTATTCAATCTATGCTCAGCAAATAATCAGAGAGGCTGGACTATATGAAGGAGAACAGGGCATCAGGATTGGAGGAAGAGTCATTAACAACCTGTGATGTGACACAACTTTGCTTGCTGAAAGTGAAGAGGACTTGAAGCACTTATTGATCAAAATCAAAGACCACAGCCTTCAGTATGGATTACACCTCAACATAAAGAAAACAAAAATCCTCACACCTGGACCAAATAAGCAACATCATGATAAACGGAGAAAAGATTGAAGTTGTCAAGGATTTCATTTTACTTAGATCCACAATCAACGCCCATGGAAGCGGGAATCAAGAAATCAAAAGACACATTGCACTGGGGAAATCTGCTGCAAAAGACCTCTTTAAAGTGTTAAAAAGCAAAGATGTCACTTTCAAGACTAAGGTGCGCCTGACTCAAGCCATGGTGTTTTCAATCGCCTCATATGCATGTAAAAGCTGGACAATGAATAAGGAAGCCTGAAGAAGAATTGATGCCTTTGAATTATGGTGCTGGCGGAGAATATTGAATACACCACGGACTACCAAAAGAACCAACGAATCTGTCTTAGAAGAAGTATAGCCAGAATGCTCGTTAGAAGCAAGGATGGCGAGAATACGTCTCACACACTTTGGACATGTTATTAGGAGGGACCAGTCCCTGGAGAAGGACATCATACTTGGCAGAGTAGAGAGTCAGCGAAAAAGAAGACCCTCAGTGAGATAGATTGACAGTGGCTGCAACAAAGGGCTCAAGCATAGCAAAGATTGTGAGGATGGCGCAGGACTGGGCAGTGTTTGGTTCTGTTGTGCATGGGGTCGCTACCAGTGCGTACCAACTCCAGGGCACCTAACAACAACAACAGGGTCTCCTTTGCCTTTTCTTGGGCAGGGGCTCAACTCCACTCCAATAAGCCTCTCAGGCATGTGGAGGGTACCCCTTGCCTGCGCATGTGTCCCATTCCCTCCCACCACGGCCCTCCTCTTCCGCGCATGCGCTCGCCGGTCACGGTGTGCGAGGCTCACACAAGCCGCGCGCCTTCCTCCAGCACCCGGCGCCGCAGTACCCCGCAGAAAGTGCAGCAGGCATGGCTTCAGCCCGAGTCGGCGGTGTTGCCGGCCACGACGTGAGCGGGAGCTTCCAGCGCGCTGTCTGGCGCCGCACGGCAGCCATCGCAGCGTCCCAGTTGCCGCCGATGCCCTCGTCCACGGCCACCAGACGCAGAGAGACGCCCAGGCGCGGCGCCAGCTCCCGCAGCACGTGCGCGAGCACCGTGGAGTCCTTGCCGCCCGAGGCGCCCACGGCCACCACGTTGCCGGTGGGCAGCAGGCCGCCCGCCAGCACCGTGTGCAGCACCTCGGCCTCGAAGGCGGCGGAGAAGCAGGCGCCGCACAGCGCTTGTCAAGGGGCGAGAGGGGTAGGCTTCTCCTGGACAGGAAGAGGGGAGGCAGGTTACACGTGGATTCTGGATTGTGCGTTCGCTGTCTCCTGGAAGTCCACCTGGATAGCGCCCCTGGTCTGAGTAGACCCTGCAGAGTTGGGTGTGGGAGGAGCGGGTTTCTTCCGGAGTGGGACAGGTTATACATGGGTGCCGGTTTACTGAGACCCCTGCCTCCAGGGAGGCTTTTTGGATTGCACTAAGCAGGCACCATAGAGAGAAGGAGCCTAAGGAGTTGGTTTTAGGGAGGAAAGAGAGGAGGAGAACCAGAATTAGGTTGGGTCCGTATTATACTCCGTCTAGTGGACTGGGGGTGGATATTAAGCACCAGTTTCACAGCTTCCAGGGAGGCCACCCCTATTATAGCCCTGATCAGAGAGGCAGGGTGACCTGGGCCTCCAAGGCTGTTCAGAGAGCGTGGGAAGGGTCAGCAACTCTAAGGACAGGGAGGGGGTAAATGGGAAAGACCAATCGTATTTCACTTTGGGGTGAGGTACTGTCTCCAGGAATGGGCCACGGCTGCATCCTCCAAAAGGCAGGGTGATCACCTCCACGAAGACACAGGCAGCCTGTATCACACTTCGAAGGAAGACAACCCGGGTTGCATCCTGTTTTGGGGGTGGAGGTAGGTGGGCCCGCAATATTGAGCTCAACCTTGCTCTGCTATCAGAATCTCCCACCCTCCAGTCTTTCACAAGGTTCTGTGGCCTCTTCAAGACATGGGTCAGCCTGGCCTTGACCCCTCTCAGCTCAACACCCAGGAGGATGGCAGCGGCCATTTACCGAGGGGGAGAAGACTGGGATTGAAAGTTTGGGGAGAAAACGTGTCATTTGGGCATGTCAGCTGTGAAATGACTGTCAGGCGCCTTTCCTTCAAAGACGTTATGGACCCCCCCCCCCGCCCCCTTCGCTGGGTCAGGCGCCTTTTGTGGGCTCCTGCAACTGCAAGTATGCCTCCAGCCCAACCCTGACTCTGGCTCTGGCTGCCACTGATGACAGGTCTGCCTCTCCCACTGAGCTCTCTAAAGGCAGGGACGGGGTCGGCCTCGTCCCTCACTGTTTCCACCTATCCCACACAGGGACTGGCACAGAGTCGGCGCTCGGTAAGTATCTGGAGGATGAGAGAACAATAAATGCGACCAGAAAGATGCGGACCCCAGGAGGCCTCCGGATTGCAGTCTTGTCAGAGGAGGGGTTGCCTGTGACATCTTTCCATCAGGACAAAGATTCTAGAACACAAGAGGGGCCGCCCGGATGTAAACGACTGGGCTTTAAGACAAGGAGATGGTTGTATCTTGCCCTGGAGACAGTGGTGGGCGGGCAGGCGTCAGGCAGAACAGAAGTTTCTAAAGCAGGGTCAACAGCCGGGGGCACCTCCGGCAAGAAGACTGCCAAGACAGATTCTCTGGAGGTTCACAGAGAGGCTTGTCACCTCCAGAAGAACCAGCAACCCGTCAACCCAAGCACGACACCGCAATAAAGTGTCGGGATCCAAGAGCGGGCCCTCACAGGGAGGAGATACTGACCTGGGACCTCTGGCCTCTGCCTAACACGCGGAAACCCGGCCCGGAAGTGGCTCCGGAGACTACAACTCCCAGAAAGCAGTGAGGCTATGTTGCCTATGACTCCCAGAAGCCCGTGCGACAGCTTTGCAGGGAGCAGTTGTGTTTCCTGGGACGTTTGGCCTACAACGCTCAGTAATGCATGTGGCCTTCACCCCCGCCCCCTCCCCCCCACCATTAGCGCACTCTGCCTAAACAAACAAAACAAAACAAACCCTAAATCTGTGGAGTGGAGTCGATTCTGACACATATCGACCCTACAGGGCAGGGTGTAACTGTCCCCATAAGGTTTCCAAGGCTGTAAATCTTTACAGAAGCTGACTGCCATATCTTTCGCCCCTGGATCAGCTGGTGGGTTTGAACTGCCAACCTTTCAGTTAGCAGTCGAGTATTTTAACTACTGTGCCACCAGGGCTCTGCATGTTCTACCTTGTTAGGTGCCTGTTACTTGAGCTCATTGTTGCAGCCACTGTGTCAATTCATCTCATTGAGGGTCTTCCTCTTTTTCACTGACCCTCTACTTTACCAAGCGTGATGTCCTTCTCCAGGGACTGATCCCTCCTGTTAACATGTCCAAAGTACGTGAGACATAGTCTCGCCAACCTTGCTTCGAAGGAGCATTCTGGTTGTACTTCTTCCAAGACAGATTTGTTCATTATTTTGGCAGTCCATGGTGTATATTCAATATTCTTTGCCAGCACCACAATTCGAAGTCCTCAGTTCTTCGGTCTTCCTTATTCATTGTTCAGCTTGCATATGAGGCTATTGAAAATACCATGGCTTGAGTCAGGCGCACCTTAGTCTTCAAATTGGCATTTTTGCTTTTTAACACTTAAAAGAGGTCTTTTGCAGCATATTTGATTTTTTGACTGCTGCTTCCATGGGCGCTGATTGTGGATCCAAGTCAAATGACATTGCTTATTGGTCCATTTGTGAGGATTTCTGTTTTCTTTATGTGGAGGTAATCCATACTGAAGGCTATGATCTTTTTTTTTTTTTTTTTTTAATATATATTTTATTGTACTTCAGGTGAAAGCTTACAGAGCAAATAGTTTCTCATGAAATAGTAGTACACATGTTGTTTTTTGACATTGGTTAACAACCCCACAACGTATTAAGCCTCTAAATTCTCAACCTTTTTTTTTGATGAAAATTACAGCTGGCCAAAGATACACCGTTTCAAAAATTTCTACATTCACAGTTCGGTGACATTGACTACGCTCTTCCAACTGTGCTGTTATTCTCACTTAAGATGAAGGCTTACAGAAAAAATAGTTTTTCATTTAACAGTTAGTACACATGTTGCCCTATGACAATGGTTAACAATCTCACAGCACATCAAGAATATCCTTACTCCACCTTGTGTTCCCTATCACCAGGGGGCTTCCTTGTCCCCTTCTGTCTTCTGGACCTTGTCAGTGGACTATTGTACCTCTTTAGTCTCATTTGTTTATTTATTTATTTATTTATTTATTTATTTTTATTTTATTTAAACACCATTTCAAAACTTTTTACTTACACATTTAAGTGATATTGACTATGCTCTTCCAATTGTGCTGCCATTCTCGCCCAAGATGAAGGCTTACAGGACAAAACAGCCTCCCATTTAATAGTTACTACAAATGTTGCCCTATAGCAGTGGTCAACAATCTCACAATACATCGACAGTGTCCTTATTCAATTTGTGTTCCTTATCATCAGTTTCCTACTCTCCCTCTGCCTTCTGGCCCTTGTCACCGGACTCCTGTACATCATTAGTCCCATTTAGTTTTACTGGGGTGTCCATTCCCAGGCTTAACATCGAACCTTGAAGGTAACTTCCCCTCTGAGCTGAAAGGGTGTCTGGGGGCCACACTCTCGAGGTTTCTCTAGTATTCTTTAGGCCAGTATATCTGGTGAAGGCTATGATCTTTGATCTTCATCAGTAAGTGCTTCAAGTCCTCTTCACTTTCAGCAAGCAAGGTTGTGTCATCTGCGTATTGCAGGTTGTTAATGAGTCTTTCACCAATCCTGATACCATGTTTTTCTTTTATAGTCCAGCTTCTTGGATTATTTGCCAGCACACAAATTGAATAAGTGTGATGAAAGAATACAACCCTGATGCACACTTTTCCTAACTTTAAACCGTGCAGTATCCCCTTGTTCTGTTCAAACAACTGCCTCTTGGTCTGTGTACAAGTTCCTCAGGGGCACAATTAAGTGTTCTGGAATTCCCATTCTTCAAAATGTTACCCATAATCTATTATGATGTACATAGTCGAATGCCTTTGCATAGTCAATAAAACACTGGAAACATCTTTCTGGTTTCTCTTCTTTCAGCCTAGATCCATCAGACATTAGCAATTATATCCCTCATTCCACATACTCTTTTGAATGAAGCTCAAATTTCTGGCAATTCCCTGTTGATGTACTGCTGCAACCATTTTTGAATGATCTTCAGCAAAATTTTACTTGCGTGTGGTATTAATGACATTGTTCGACAATTTCTGCATTCTGTTGGATCACTTTTTTTTTGGAATAGGTACAAATATGGATCTCTTCCAGTCTGTTGGCCAGGTAGCTGTCTTCCAAATTTCTTGGCATGGACAAGTGAGCACCTCTAGTGGTGCATTTATTTGTTGAAACATCCCAGTTGGCATTCCATCAATTCCTGGAGCCTTCTTTTTCCTTCTTATAGTTTAGGAGGCTAGAAATCTGAATTCAGGGTGCTGGCTCTAGGAGAAGACTCTCTCTTTGCTGGCTCTGGAGGAAGGTCTTTGTCTTTTTGAGCTTCTGTTCCTGGGTGATCTTCATGTGGCTTGGCATCTCTTCCCCAATCTCTGCTTTGCTCTCTTGTTTATATCTCAAAAATGATTCAAGATACACCCTATACAAACCCTGCCTCATTAATATAACAAAGACAACCCATTTCCAAATGGGATTACAACCACAGGCATAGAGGTTAGGATCTACAACATATATTTTGGGGTACATAATTCAATCCAGGACACAAATCTTCATCAGCACCACAAACAGCACCAAGGCCACTGCCAGGGTTCCTTAGGAGCCAGAGTATGTCTCAGATTTGATTCCTGGCCAATGCACCTCATCTGCAGCCACCACCCATCTTACAGTAGAGGCTTGCATGTTGCTATGATGCTGAACCTGTTTAAGTGCAGCTTCCAGACTAAGATGGTGTCTTAGGCTGGGTTCTCTAGAGAAGCAAAACCAGTAAAGCGTATAAATATATATATATATACAGAGAGAGAGAGAGATTTATATCAAGGAAACAGCTCACGTGACTGTAGAGGCTAGAAAGTCCCAAGTCTGTGAATCAGGGTAGAGGCCTCTCCCAAGTCACACAACCACAGAAGCTGGTGAGCCCAAGATCAGCAGGTTGGAAAGCAGGGCTCCCGCTCACAGGCTGTGAAGTTTGATGAATTCTGAGATCGGCAGGCAAGACTACAAGATTTCTCCCGATTCACGTAGCTGGAGGGGCTGGCGAACCCAAGATTGGCAGGTCAGAGAGCAGGGCTCCGCTCACAGGCTATGAAGATTGACGAATCCCAAATTCAGCAGATAAGCTGACAGCTCAAGTCCAAAGAACCAGAGATGAGATGACAGGAGGCAGCTGCAGGATCCAGAGAGAGCAAAAAGCCAGAACATCTGCTTATATTCAGATGTGGGCCATGCCCCCAAGGAGACTCCCTTTCATCTGATTGGCTACTCGCAGTATATTCAATCATGTGAGTGATCACATTAAAACACTGAGAATCATGACCCAGACAAGTTGACACACCATCTTAACCATCACAGATGGACTAGGAGGAAAGGTCTGGCAATATCCTTCCAAAAATCAGCCAATGAAAACTCTATGGATCACAATGGTCCAATCTGCAACTGATCATGGGGATGGCACAGGACTGGGTAGCATTTTGTTCTGCTGTGCGTGGGGTAGTCAGGAGTTGGGTGCTGACTCCATGGCAGCTAACAAGAGTCTGTCCTGGGCAGAGGGAGGCCCCCACTGGTCTGCGCCCTGACCTCTGCTGGGGCAGAGGTGGGGTTGGTCACACAGAGAACCAGAGGACTTGGTGGCTAAGTGAAGATCCCCAGGACAGTGGGAAAGTGTGTGGGATTAGAGACACAATTCCTGAGGGTCCAGGAATTCTCAGAACCCCAGGGTCACCTATAGAAACAGCATCCCTCATGATTGTCTGAGAGTCCTGACTATGTCCACTATGCCCATCCCTCTGTGTGAACTCACCTCTCAGTCCAGGAGACCAAGAGCCCCACCCAGCCCCGGTCTGTGCTTCCCTCATCACAGCTTCTTCCCCTATGGCACCACACTTGTCCTGTGGCTTGTCTATCTTCCAATCAGATGCTGTTCTATAAGACAAGGACTAGAACTGTCATATTCATCCCTTTACTTCCAGCTCCAGACAAAATATTGATGCTGTGACTGAATTTTCCTCCCTCATCTCATAGGGAGAATTGACAATTATTTCCACTCAAATTAACATAAAAAGCTTCTCCTCTCCCACCCTAATAAATCTTGGGGAGACACAAGTTCAATGAGGTGCAGAGAATGGCGCATGAGACAGGACACTGATTTGGGGAAGTCATTTGCCCACTCTGGACCTCAGTCTCTTCTGCAAATTGGAGAAGTGAGACTAGAAGGACTCCAGCTCTGATATTCCATGGTCTTAAGTTCTTCTTTTCTGCCCAGTTACCCATTAGATTATCTGTATCTTCCCTGTGCTTCTCTTACCCGTTATTCTACTTTTCTTTGCAGTTTGGGGGCCTTGGGAAGCAGAATGGCCATGGCCCAGCCTTTCTGACCACAGAGATGCTGCAACTGTCCCTGGTGTGAGAGAGTAGGTCAGGATGGGGGCCCCTGTGGGAGTTAGGTTCTTAGTTGTCTAGTGCTGCTGTAACAGAAATACTACAAGTGGGTGGCTTTAATGAGCAGGAATTTATTTTCTCACAGTTTAGGAGGCTAGAAGTCTGAAATCAGGGTACAGGATAGGGGAAGGCTCTCTCTGTCTGATCTGGGAGAAAATCCTTGTCTCTTTCAGCTTTTCTTCCTCGGTTCCTTGGTGATCTTCACTTGGCATCAGTCTTTCCCCACTTGTGCTTCCTTCCATGTCTAAGGAACTCTGGTGGCACAGTGATTAAACACTCGGATGCTAACCAAACGTCACAGTTCGAACCCGCCAGATCCTCCACAGGACAAAGATGTGGCAGTTTGCTGCCTTAAAGATTTACAACCTTGGAAACTCTATGGGGCAGTTTTACTCTGTCCTATAGGGTCACTATGAGTTGGAATCAGCTTGAAGGGAAGGGGTTTTTAGTTTCCATTAATGTGAGCTAGTGGCTCTTTCAGGAGGAGCAGTAGTGGAGGGGGCACATGGCCAGGTCTTATGCTTGCAATGTTCCATTTCCTGGAAGGTGTTCATTTTGTTGTGGATCACTGAGTTGTTTTGGAGGCAGTTTGTGGATGTTTCTTGTAATTCCACCACCCACCCAAAATATTTATGGTCTGAGGAGGCTTCACCTCCTAGGATGACCATCACTTCCTCCCCAGGCCCCAAAACTAAAAAGCAAACCAATTGCTGTTGAGGCAATTCTGATTTATGACAACCCCACTCTTGTGTGTCAGAGCAGAACTGTGCTGCATAGGGTTTTCAGTCAGAGCCCTCGTGGCTCAGTTGTTAAGCACTCTGCTGCTAACTCAATGGTCTGCAATTTGAATCCACCAGCTGCTCCAACGGGGAAAGATGTAGTAGTCTGTTTCCGTAAAGATTACAGCCTTGGAAACCGTATAAAAACAAACAAAAAAACCCCACCAAACCCATTGCCGTTGTGTTGATTCCAACTCATAGAGACCCTATAGGACAGAGTAGAACTGCCCCACAGAGTTTCCAAGGACACCTGGTGGATTCAAACTGCTCACCTTTTGGTTAGCAGCCACAGTACTTAACCACTACGCCACCAGGGCTTCCTGGAAACCCTATAAGGCAGGTCTACTCTGCCCTTTAGGGTCATTAGGAGTTGGAATCGACTTGACAGCAATGGGTTAATCTTACAGATGTAGATCACCTGGCCTTTCTTACAAGGCACCACTGGGTGGGTTAGAACTTCCCACATTTCATTTAAGAGCTGTGTGTTTACTGTTTGAGCCCCTGCCACAGAGTTAAAAATAATCTTTTCCGCATTCAGATGCACTGAATCTGAACCACCCTGAGGGGGGAAATCCCACAGCTGGCACTCCTCTTTAGCTCTGGACTCCCAGGAGCAGCAGGACCTGCACAAGCAAAGCCCTGGACACAGGGCCGCCCCTGTCATGTTCTGGAGTAATGACAAGTGTGGCAAGTAAAACAGCAGTTGTGATGGGGTTGGTCCTGGCATCCAGATTGTCAAGATAAAGGGAAATCTGCCCCATTTGAAACCATTATCTTCTATTTTCCACTTTCTTCCTTACCAAGTCCCTTGTACAGACAACCTCAGCTTCAGCTGTTGGGGCTTCCTAGGACTCGGGCTCTCTCTGTGTCCTTGGCAACTATTAACACATAGAATCCTCACCTTCACAGCTCGAGCGTCCAGACAATGTCCCCTCTGCCCTGTCCTCCTGAGAATGAAACCTCTAACCTGGTGGGAGTGACCCCACCCCTGCCTGTGTGTCATCCCTCACAGCTCCTGTCACAGGGAGATATAGATTCCAGGAGACATTTTACCTCCTCACTGCATGGTGTCCCAGAGGGCAGCATCCAGCTGGGTTGTGCAGAGAAGAAGCACCCACCAAGTGGATTCTGTGAGAGGTAGGTAGGGAGAGAGGGAGGGGAGGCTGCCTCCCACGTCTACCAGGGCTGCCCCATCTCTCATGTGCCTGATCTCAGCTCCCAAGCCCCTCCTGGGCCCCACCCTGGCAGGACGGACCTCCACAAACCCTAGAGCCTGGGATTCAGTGGGTTCAGTCCAGGTGGGACCCGATTTCACATTGTAGACATGCTACCCAAGAGGAAGTACGTCAACATGGAGGCCAGAGATGGAGGCTGAGCCCTGCCTTGGATGTGAACTTGGGTGTGTCTCTTGCTCTCTCTGACCTCAGAGTCCCATGAGTGGATGTAGGGAGGTGATGGTTGGTCTCCAAGGACAGCCTGGCCCTGACAACTTCTATCTCGTATGTTCCTGCTCTGAGGATGGTCACTGGTCAACAGTCTTTCCTCTCCCCCATCTTCCTCTTGGGGCTTCCTCTAAATCTTGCAGATCTTAGTTCCCAGAGATACGAACCCTAAGAAACAGACTCTCCCAGGGCAAGACCTGTGTCTCCAACCCAGAGGTTTCTTTTTGTGGATGGAAGGCCTCCATCTTTTCATGAATGGGGGGCCTCCCTCTTTTCATGGATGGGGGCTCCATCTCCCCACTGGAACCCCTCCCACGATTCCCCAGTCCTCAGTGCTCATCCTCACCCCACAGCCTCAGGACCACGGCCCAACCTCACCTGCTAGGTAACCTTCCCTGGAGCAGGTGTGACCACGGAGAGAACCGTCCAGCTCATCGTGTCCTATAATTGCTGGGTGGGGACAATCTGATGAGGGGTTCCTGAAGGCAGCAGGGCTGGGAGGGGTCAGGGCCTTGGACACTGTGTGCCAGGTTCTGCAATGTGGACTGGGAGGGGGCCTGGGAAATGTCTGCCTCCACCCCTTCCCCATTTCTGCAGCTCCTAGGGATTGAGGGCCAATGTCCAGCTACCCTCCCCGATGGAGGTTCCCTATGTCTTTCTGTCCTAGATTCTCCACTGATTGTGAGCATAACTGTCTTCCGAGGAAATGGCACAGGTAGTAGGAAGCACGTCTCCTCCTTGGGGCTGCTGGGAGCAGGGGCCTTCACCTAAGATGATTCTTGTCTGCTATCTCGTTAGTGAATTCCCCTCTCCCGCCCTCCGCATCCTTGTAACCATCAAAGAATGTTTTGTTCTGTGTTTATCCTTTTCTTCAGTTCTTGTAATAGTGGTCTTATACAGTATTTGTTCTTTTGTGACTGACTAACTTCACTCAGCATAATGCCCTCCAGATTCATCCATATTGTGAGATGTTTCAAGGATTCATCATTGCTTTTTATCTTTATGTAGTATTACATTGTGTGTATGTATCATAATTTGTTTATCCATTCGTCTGTTGATGGGCAGCTAGGTTGTTTCCATGTTTTTGCATTTGTGAACAGTGTTGCAATGAACATGGGTGTGCATATATTTATTTGTGTGATGGCTCTTATTTCTCTAGGATATATTCCAAAGAGTGAGATTGCTGGATTGTATGGAACTTCTATTTCTAGCTTTTTAAGGAAGCACCAAATCAATTTCCAAAGTGGTTGTACAATTTTGCATTCCCACCAGCAGTGCATAAGTGTTCCAGTTTCTCAACGACCTCTCCAACATTTATTATTTTGTATTTTTTGGATTACTTCCAGCCTCGTTGGGGTGAGATGGTATCTCATTGTAGTTTTGATTTGCATTTCTCTAGCTAATGATTGTGAGCATTTCCTCATGTGTCCGTTAGCTGCCTGAATGTCTTCTTTGATGAAGTGTCTGTTCATATCCTTTGCCTGTTTTTAAAGTGGGTTATTTGTCTTTTTGTTGTTCAGGTTTTGCAGTATCTTGTAGATTTTAGAGATTAGATGCTGATCGGATTTGTTGTAGCCAAAAATTTTTTCCAAGTCTGTAGGTTGTCTTTTTATTCTTTTGGTGAAGTCTTTTGATGAGCATAAGTGTTTGATTTTTAGGAGTTCCTGGTTATCTAGTTTCTCTTCTAGTGTCTGTGTATTGTTAGTTATGGTATATATTCTGTTTATACCATGTATTAGGGCTCCTAGCATTGTCCATATTTTTTCTTCCATGATCTTTATTGTTTTAGGTTTTATATTTAGGTCTTTGACCCATTTTGAGTTAGTTTTTGTACATAGTGTGAGGTATGGGTCTTGTTTCATTTTTTTTCAGATGGATATCCAGTTATGCCAGCACCATTTGTTAAAGAGACTGTCTTTTCCCCATGTAATGGACTTTGGCCCTTTGTCCAATGTCAGTCGCTCGTAGTTGGATGTATTTACATCTGGATTCTCAATTATGTTCGATTGGTCTATGTATCTGTTGTTGTACCAGTACCAGGCTGTTCTGACTAACATGGCTGTATAATATGTTCTAAAGTCAGGTAGTGTGAGGCCTCCCATTTTGTTCTTCTTCTTCAGTAGTGTTTTACTTATCCAAGGGCTCTGCCCTTTCCATATGAAGTTGGTGATTTGTTTGTCCATCTCGTTAAAAAATGTTGGAATTTGGATCATGATTGCATTGTGTCTGTAGATCACTTTGGGTAGAATTGACATTCTCACAATGTTGAGTCTTCCTATCCACTTATGTAAGTCTCTTTTGGTTTCTTGTAGTAGTGCCTTGTAGTTTTCTTTGTACAGGTCTTTTACATCTCTGGTTAGGTTTATTCCTAAGTATTTTATCTTCTTGGGGACTATTGTAAATGGTATTGACTTGGTTATTTCCTTTTCAAAGTTCTCTTTGTTGATGTATAGGAATCCAACTGATTTTTGTATGTTTATCTTGTATCCTGATACCTTGCTGAAATCTTCTATTAGTTCCAGTAGATTTCTTGTGGATTCTTTGGGGTTTTCTTTGTATAAGATCATATCATCTGTGAAGAGGGATACTTTAATTCTTCTTTACTAATTTAGATGCCTTTTATTTCTTTTTCTTGACTTATTGCTCTGGCTAGGACCTCCAGCACAATGTTGAATAAGAGTGGTGATAAAGGGCATCCTTGTCTGGTCCTGTTCTCCAAGGGAATGCTTTCATATTCTCTCCATTCAGGATGATGTTGGCTCTTGGCTTTGATAAATGCCTTTTATTATGTTGAGAAATTTCCCTTCTATTCCTGTTTTGCTGAGAGTTTTTATCATGAATGGGTGTTGGACTTTTTCATATGTCTTTTCTGCATAGATTGATAAGATCATGTGGTTCTTATCTTTTGTTTTGTTTATGTGATGGATTACATTGATTGATTTTCTAACGTTGAGCCATCCCTGCATACCTAGTATGAATCCCACTTGGTCATGATGAATTATTATTATTTTTTGATATGTTGTTGAATTCTATTAGCTAGAATTTTGTTGAGGATTTTTGCATATATGTTCATGAGGGATATTGGTCTGCAATTTTCTTTTCTGTGTGGTGTCTTTACCTGACTTTGTTATCAGTGTTATGCTGGCTTCACAGAATGAGTTTGAAAGCACTTCATTCTTTTCTATGTTCTGAAATATCTTTAGTAGTACTGGTGTTAACTGTTCTCTGAAAGTTTGGTAGACTTCTCCAGTGAAGCCATGAGGGCCAGGGCTTTTTTTTTTTGTTGGTTGTTTTTCTTTTTTATTACCTCTTTTTTTTTTCTCTTTTTATTGTACTTCAGGTGAAGGCTTCCAGAACAAATAGTTTCTCATGAAAGAGGAGGACACATGTTGTTTTATGACTTTGGTTAACAACCCCACAACATATCAACCCTCTAAATTCTCAACCTTTTTTTTTTTTTTTGGTGAAAATACACATAGCCAAAGATACACCATTTCAAAAATTTCTACATGTACAGTTCAGTGACATTGACTATGCTGTTCGAATTGTGCTGTTATTCTCACTTAAGATGAAGGCTTACAGAACAAAATAGTTTCTAATTTAACAGTTACTAACAATGTTGCCCTATGACAATGGTTAACAATCTCACAACACATCAACAATATCCTTACTCAACCTTGGGTTCCCTATCACCAGCTTCCTTCTCCCCTTCTGCTTTCTGGCGCTTGTCACTGGACTCCTGTACCTCGTTAGTCTCATTTGGTTTTACGGGGCTGTCCACTCCCAGGCTGAACAGTGAACCTCAGAGTTAACTTCACCACTGAGCTAAAAGGGTGTCTGGGGGCCATACTCTCGGGGTTTCTCCAGTCTCCTTTAGGCCAGTAAATCTGGTCTTTTTTTTTTGTGGGTTAGAATTATGCTGTACATCCTTTTCCAGCTCTGTCCAGAACCCTCTGTTGTGATCCTGGTCAGAGCAGTCAGTGGTGGTAGCCGGGCACCATCTAGCTGTACTGGACTCAGGCCAGTGGAGGCCTTGGTAGCTGTGGACAATTAGTCCTTCGGACTAATATTTTCCTTGTATCCTGTTCTCTTCATTCTCCCTTGCTCCCGAAGGGATGAGACCAGTGGAGGATCTTAGCTGGCCACTCACAGGCTTTTAAGACCCCAGACACTACTCACCAAGGTAGAATGTAGCGCATTGTCTTTATAAGCTGTGTCATGCCAATTGAGCTAGATGTTCTCCGACACCAGGTCCCCACAGACCTCTGCTCAGCAATTCAGTCCCTCAGAGAGTTTGGATGTGTCTACGGAGCTTCCAGACCCAGATGTTTGAGAGAAAGGAGGGGGAGGAGGTGAAAGGCAGGGAAGAAACCAAAAGAAGTGGAAAAAAGCAACACCAGCAACAGAAAAATGGCACTGAGGGAGCCAGTCAGTGTGGGTGGGTTGAATGCAAGTGGCACGGAGCTGGAGCTGGTGCCTCCCGGCCAAGAGACTGTGGCCAGTGGGAGGTGGTAGAGGCCCAGCAGGTGGTAGAAGGGTATGGGGTGGGAAAGCATATATCACTGGTTACCAAGTGTTCTGTCTCTTGTTGGGAGCTCTGTGAAGCTGCTTTCCTATGCTCCCTGCCCACTGATCTCTGATGCAGGCAGGGCGAATCTAAGCTGCACGAAGCTGACACTTTCCAGCAGGCCAAGCAACTGCAGCCAGCTAGGAAGCCACAAAGGCAGAGCAGGGGAGAGAAGAATGAGGGGTGGGGAGTCGAATACTGCTGGTTATCTGTCTCTTGCTGTGAGCTCCATGAAGCTGCTTTCCTGTACTCCCTGTCTGCTGCTTTTCTATGTGGGCAGGACCAATCCAAGCAGCAGGGAGCTCTCACCTCTTGGCTGGCCAAGCAACCACAGCCAGCTAGGAAGCGGCTGAGGCTGAGCAGTGGGGAGAAGGATAGGGGGTGGGAAAGCGTATATCGATGGTTACCGGGTGCTCTGTCTCCTGCTGGAAGCTCTGTGAAGCTGCTTTCCTGTGTTTCCTGTCCTCCGATCTCCAACAGGAGCCCAAGATGGCGAATCCGTGCTGCGTCAGCTGATAGGGGACCTCTGCTGGTATCTCTCCTCACTCTCTGTTCTCAGTTTCTTGTTCCAGTCAGTGCTTGGCTGAGTTCTTTATCTCTTCATTTGACACTTAGGGTTCCAGGATGGACGTTTGTCTCTGATTTAGTTTTTTGGGTCTTTGCTGTGGAGCGACAGTGTGGTGCTTCTGTCTGCAGCACCATATTGGCTCTGCCTCCTCTCTTTTTACTGTTTTGGTGAAGTCTTTGATGAGCATAAGTGTTTAATTTTTAGAAGATCCCAATTACCTAGCTTATCTTCTGGTGTTTGTGTATTGTTAGTTATGGTTTGTATCCTATTTATGCTGTGTATTAGGGCCTCTAGCGTTTACCCTATTTTTTCTTCTATGATCTTCATACTTTTTGTTTTTTATATTTAGGTCTTAGATCCATTTTAAATTAGTGTTTGTGCATGGTGTGAGGTATGGGTCCTGTTTCATTTTTTCGCAGATGAACATCCAGTTTTGCTAGCACCATTTGTTAAAAAGACTCTTTTCCCTACTTAGTGGATTTTGGGCCTTTGTCGAACATCAGGTGAATGAATACATCTGGGTTCTCAATTCTGTTCTATTGGTCAATGTGTCTGCCGTTTTACCAGTTCCAGGCTGTTTTGACTACCATAGCTGTATAGTAGATTCTGAGGTCAGGTAGTGTGAGTCCTCCTACTTTATTATTCTTCTTCAATAGTGCTTTACTTATCTGAGGCCTTTTTCCTTTCCATATAAAGTTAATGATTAGTTTTCCCATCTCGTTAATGACTACTGTTGGTATTTGGATAGAGATTGCATCTTATTTGTAGCTGCTTTGGGTAAAATTGACATTTTCACAGTGTTCAGTCTACCTATCCATGAGCATGCTATGTTTTTCCATTTGTGTAGATCTCTTTTGGTTTCTTGCAGTAGTGTTTTGTAGTTTTCTTTGTATAGGTCTTTTAGTCCCTGGTTAGGTTTATTCCTAAGTATTTTATTTTTTTTAAAAGCTGTTATAAACGGTATTGCTTTCTTGATTTCTCTTTATTAATGTATGGGAATCCAAGTGATTTTTGTATGTTTGTCTTGTATCCTGAAACTCTGCTGAATTTTTCTATTAGTTCTATTAGTTCTAGTGGTTTTCTTGTGGAGTCCTTTGGGTTCCATATGTATAATATCATATCATCCACAAATAGGGTTAGTTTTACTTCTTCCCTACCAATCTGGATGCCCTTTATTTCTTTCTCTTGCCTTGTTCTATCTAGGACATCCAGCACACTGTTGACTAAGAATGGTGATAAAGGGCATTCTTTTCTTGTTCCTGTTCTCAGGTGGATTGTTTTCAGCCTCTCTCCATTGAGAATGATGTTGGCTATTGGTTTTGTATAGATGCCCTTTATTATGTTGAGGAATTTCCCTTCTATACCTATTTTACTGAGCATTTTTATAAGAAATGGGTGTTGGACTTTATTGAATGTCTTTTCTGCATTGATCGAGATAATCAGTTGATTCTTTTTCTTTTGTTTTATTTATGTGGTGGATTATGTTGATTGATTTTCTAATGTTGAACCATGCTTGCATACCTGGTATGAATCCTACTTGGTCGTGGTGTATTTTTTTTTTTATATGATGCTGAATTCATTGGCTAGAATTTTGCTGAGAATGTTTGCATGTATATTCATGAGAGACATTGGTCTGTAATTTTCTTTTTTTGTGGTGTCTTTGCCTGGTTTTGATATTAGGGTTATGCTGTTTTCATAGAATTAATTCAGAAGTATCCTTTCCTTTTCTATGTTCTGAAATAGTTTGAGTAGTACTGGTGAAAGCTCTCCTCTGAATGTTTGGTAGAATTCTCCAGTGATGCCATCTGGGACAGGGCTTTTATTTGTTGGGGTTTTTAAAATTACATTTTCAGTCTCTTCTCTTGTTATGGGTCTGTTCAGATTTTCGAACTCAGTTTCTGTTAGGTAGGTAGTATGTTTCTAGAAATTTGTCCATTTCCTTTAGGTTTTAAAATTTGTTGGCGTATAGTTTTTCATAGTAGTCTGTTGTGATTCTTTTTATTTCAGTTGGGTCTGTTGTAATGTTCCCCATTTCATTTCTAATCTTGTATCTTTTATCTTCATGGTAAGATTGGATATAATGTAATAATCTTCATGATAAGATCTGCTATGAGCAGCCAGTGAGTTGCAAGTGAGTTTCCTTGGGGGGTGGCCTGCATCCAATATATATGGCCTTTCTGGCAAAGCTCTCTGGCTTCCGCTCTGCTCTCCGTCCTGCATTTGGCTTGTCATCATCTGACGCCCGTTTCTTGGGACTTGAGCCAGTGGGCTGCTGTCTTACCTACCAGTCTTGGATTTGTCAGCCCCTGCAGCTATATCAGTTGGAAGAAGCCTCGGCCTGACGCCTGAAATACGGACTTAGAACTTTCCAGCCTCTACAACCACTTGACTCATTTCCTGGATATAAATTCCTCTCTCTTTATGTATCTATATCTACATCTTTCTGTATATATATGTGTACATATATACATACATATACATGCACACACATACACACACACATATATACATGCATAGATATGCTTCACAGGTTTTTCCTCTCTAGAGAACACAGCCTAAGACAAAGAGCAAATTAAGCAAGTAGCAAAAAAGCAGTTGATGGATGATATATGCCAAGCCACATGAGATCTCCAAGGAACCGAGAAACAGAAGCTGAAAAGAGACAAGGACTTTGATCCAGAGCCAAAAGAGACAGAAAGCCTTCCCCTAGAGCCAACACCAGGGTTTTGGAGCTCTATCCTCTTAAACAGTAAGAAAATAAATTTCTACTTGTTAAAGTCACTTACTTGTGGTATTTTAGTTATAGCAGCACTAGATAGCAAAGACATTACTGTAGCCACTCATCTGTCTGTGTATCAGCTGCCTCCTCAATCAGGTAAGGAGAATAAGCCTTCTCTATCAGGCATGTTGGGAGCATGAAACGGGATCTTGGCACAATGGTTAAGAGCTCAGCTGCTAACCAAAAGGTTGACAGTTCAAATCCACCAGCCACTCCTTGGAACCTCTACTGGCAGTTCTACTCTGTCTTGTAGGGTTGCTAGGAGTTGGAATCGAATTGATGGCATTGGCTTTGGCTTTGGCTTTAGGTTTTATGTAAAGGGGAATCACATAGCGTTCATCTTCCCTGCCCCTGAACCTGGTGACAACAGCCTGACATTGTTCACAGGACATTCCTGAGGGTGTATGGAAAGACAAGGAGGAGTAACACAGAGAGAAGTCCAGATCAGTATCCACTTCTGCCCCTGCCCAGATTCCCTCCTTCAGGATGAACCTGAGTTCTGCCTAGTGTATCTGACATGTTCATCCTCTTGGCCCAGGACTACTGTTGTTAGCTGCTGTAGAGTCAGCCCCCTACTCATGGTGAACCCATGCACAGCAGGACAAAATGCTGCCTCGTCCTGTGCCATTCGCACGATTGGTTGCAGATCAGACCCTCATGATCCACAAGGTTTTTATTAGATAATTTTTGGAAATAGATAGGCCTTTCTTCCTAGTCCATTTTAGTCTAGAAACTCTGCTGAAACCAGATTAACATCATAAATACACACAAGCCTCCATGCACAGATGAGTGGTGGGTGTGCATGAGGTGAACTGGCCAGGAACTGAACCCAGGTCTCACAAGTAGAAGGCAAGAATTCTACCACTGACTGAATCACCAATGCCCCTGGCCTAGGACTAGGGTCCCTTCTTCTGTGCTATCAGGCCCCTTATCTGACTTGCAGACATTACCAAAGTCAACCCTCAATTCTTCATCAGCACCATGGACAGCACCGGTACCAAGGCCAGGTATACCCAGGAGCCATACTCTGTTCTGCATTGGATTCCTGGTCAAAGCACCTCAAGTGCAGCCACCCCCCACCATCTGTCAGTGGAGGCTTGCATGTTACTATGATGTTGAACTTGTCTCAGGGGAGCTTACAGACTAAGACTGACTAGAAGAGAGATCTGGCAATGTACTTCCAAAAATCAGCCAATGACAACCTTATGGATCACAATGGTCCAGTCTGCAACCGATTATGGGAATGACACAGGACTGGGTAGCATTTTGTTCCACTGTGCACGGGGTCGCCATGAGTCAGGTGCTGACGTCACGGCAGCTAACAACAGAGTATGTCCTAGGAAGAGGGAGTGCCCCCTCTGGTCTGTGCCCTGACCCCTGCTGGTGCAGAAGTGGGATCAAACACTTACAGAACCAGAGGACCTGGTAGTTGGCTTAGGATTCCTAGGACAGTGGGAGAGTGAGTGGGATTAAAGACATAATTCCTGAGGGCCCAGGAATTTCCAGGATACCAGGGTCACTTATAGAAACTACATCCCTCATGATTGCCTGAGAGTCCTGACTATGTCCACTCTGCCCATTTCTCTCTGAGAACTCATCTCGCAGTCCAGAAGACCAAGAGCCCCACCCAGCACCAGCATGTGCTTCCCTCATCACAACTTCCTCCCCTATGGCACCACAATTGTCCTGTGGCTTGTCTGTCTTCCAGCAGACACTGTTCTCTGCAAAGACAAGGACTAGAACCATCATATTAACCCCTTTACTTCCAGCTCAAGGAATAGCATAGATGCTGTGAATTAATTTTTCTCCCTCATCTCCTGGGGGAGAATTGAAAATTCTTCCCACAAATTAATATAAAAAACTTCTCTCTCACCCCAATAAATCCGGGGAATACCAAAGTTCAATGAGGTACAGACAGTGGTGCATGAGACAGGACACTGGGTGATTTGAGAAAGTCATTTGCCCACTGTGGACCTCAGTATCTTCCTCTGCAAATTGGAGAAGTGAGACTAGAAGAACTCCAGCTCTGATAGTCTGTGGTCTTAAGTTCCTCTTTTTTGCCCGGTTACCCATTAGATTGTCTGTGGCTTCCCTGTGCTTCTCTTACGCATTCTTCTGTTTTTCTTTGCTCTGGGGGCCTTAGGAAGAAGAATGTCCGTGGCCGAGCCATTATGACCACAGAGATGCTGCAACTGCCCCTGCTGTGAGACAGTGAGTGGGCCAGGATGGGGGGCACTGTAGCGGTTGACTGTCTTAGTTGTTTAGTGCTTCTGTAACAGAAATACCACAAGTAGTTGACTTTAATGAGCAGGAATATATTTTCTACAGTGTAGGAGTCTAGAAGTTTGAAATCAGGCCATAGGCTAGGGAAAGGCTCTCTCTGTCCACTCTGGGAGAAAATCTTTGTCTCTTTCAGCCTTGTTTCCTTGGTTCCTTGATGATCTCCACTCGGCATCGATCTTTCCCCATCTGTGCTTCCTTGCTTGTGTGTCTAAAGAGTCCTGGTGGTGCAGTGGTTAAGCGCTCTGCTGCTAACCATGGGCAAAAGATGTGGCAGTCTGCTTCTGTAAAGATTTACAGCTTGGGAAATCATATGGCAGCAGTTGTATTCTGTCCTATAGGGTCTCTATGAGTTGGAATTGACTCAACAGCGATAGGCTTTTAGTTGCCATTAATGTGAGCTAGAAGATCCTTCTGGAGAGTAGGGAGTGGAGGGCTGCCAGGGTGGGGTCTCAATTTTCCATTTCTTGGAAGGTGTTCATTTTGTGACAAATCACTGGGTTGTTGTTTTGGAGGCTCATTTTTCTGTATGTTTCTTATAATTCCTCCAAAAAAACATTTACAGTCTGAGGAGGCTTCACCTCCTAAGATTACCACCACTTCCTCTCCAGCCCCCCAAAACCAAAGTAGTTGCTGTTGAGGCAATTTGGATTCATGACGATCCGACCCATATGTTCAGAGCAGAACTGTGCTGCATGGGGTTTTCCATCAGAGCCCTTGTGGTTCAGTTTTTAAGCACTCTGCTGCTAACTAAAACAAAAGGTCTGCAGTTAGAATCCACAAGCTGCTCCCAGGGAGAAAGATGTGGCAGTCTGCTTCTGTAAAGATTGCAGCCTTGGAAACCCTATGGGGCGGCAGGTCTACTCTGCCCTACAGGGTCGCTTTGAGTTGGAGTCAAGTTGATGGCAATGGGTGAATTTACAGATGCAGATCAGCAGGCTTTTCTTCCAGGGCACCTCTGGGTGAGTTAGGACTGCCCAGCCTTCAGTTACAAGCCCCATGCTTAACTGTTTGAGCCTCTACCACAGATTTAAAGATAATCTTCTCCAAATTCAGATGCATGTTTCTCCTCCCACTGAATCTGAACCATCCCGAGATGGAAAATCCCACAGCTGGCAATCCTCTTGAGCTCTTGACTCCCAGGAGCAGCAGGATCTGCACGAGCAAAGCCCTGGATGCTGGGCAGCCCCTGTCATGTTCTGGAGTAATGAGAAGTGTGGCCAGTGAGACTACAGCGGTAATGGAGTCACTCCTGGCACCCAGATGGCTGATACAAAGGGAAACTTGCCCCTTTCAAAATCATCCCCTTCACTTTTCCACTTCCTTCCCTACAGAGTCCTTGTACACATAGCCTCAGGTTCAGTGGACAGGGCTTCCTAGGACTCAGGCTCTGTCTATGTCCTTTGTGACTATTAACACATGGAATCTCCTCCTTCACAATCTGAGAGTCCAGACAGTGTCCCCTCTGCTCTGTCCTCCTGAGAATGAAACTTACAACCTAGGGAAGTGACCCCACCCCTGCCTGTGTGTCCCCCTCACAGCTTCCGTCACGGGGAGATACAGATGCCAGGAGACATTTTATCTCCCCAACATAGTGACTCCTGGAGGGCAGCGTCCAAATGGGTTGTTCAGAGAAGGGGTGCCCGCCACGTGAATACTGAGGGAGGTAGGTAAGGAGAGAGGTAGGGGAGGCTGCCTCCCACCACTACCAGGGCTGCCCAATCTCTCACGTGCCTGATCTCACCTCCCAAGCCCCTCCTGGGCCCCACCCTGGCAGGACTGACTGCCTCTAACCCTAGAGCCAGCAACTTAGTGGGGCCAGGTCAGATGGGACCCGATTTCACGTTGCAGACATGCCACCTGAGGGGAAGAACATCAACAGTGAGGCAAGAGATGGAGGCTGGGCCCTGCACTGGATGTGAATTTGGGTGCAACTTTTGCCCTGTGCGGCCTCAGGTTCCCACGAATGGACACGTGAAGGTGATGGTTGGTCTCCAAGGGATAACTGGCCCTGACAACATCTGGGTCTGAGGTTTCTGCTCTGAGAATGGTCACTGGTCAATAGTCTTTCTTCACCCCCATCTTCCTCTTGGGACTTCCTCTAAATCTTGCAGATTTTAGTTCTCTGGAGACGAACCTAGAGAAACAAACTTTCCCAGGGCGAGACCTCTGTCTCCAACTCAGACATGCTGCTACTGCTGCTGCTGCCCCTGATCTGGTTGGAGGGGGTTGTGGGTCAGTCATGTTTGTCTCCAAGGGGCTTCACCCTGCAAGTGCAAAGGTCGGTGAGTTTACAGGAGGGTCTGTGCATCTTCATACCCTGCACTGTCTTCTACTCCAGCAAAGGCTGGACTGACTCTGACCCAGCTTACGGCTACTGGTCCCGGGAAGAGGCCAGTACAGAAAAGTATGCTCTAGTGGCCACAAACAAACAGTCAAAAAGTGCAGGGGGAGACCCAGGGCCGATTCCACCTCCTTGGAGACCCCAGGAACTGCAACTGCTCCCTGGAAATCGGAGATGCCAGAATGGAGGACTCAGGGTCATACTTCTTTCAGGTTGAGAGAGAAAATATGAAATACAGTTATCAATGGAAAAAACTCTTTGTGCATATGACAGGTAAGAAACAGGTTCCAGGAGAGACCACAGGAGATGGTCATGGGCCTCCTCGCTCCTCATGTTGAGAGGGGGTTGAGGTGATGCTTGCTGGGCTCAGGGGGAGGAGGTGGTTCAGAGTCCACAGACATACACGGGAATCCCTCCCTCTTAATTCTGTCTCCCCTTCTCCCACCAGCCCTGACCGAGACCCCCAACATCCAGATCCTGGGGAACCTGGAGTCTGGCCGCCCCAGCACCCTGAATTGTACTGTGCCCTGGGCTTGTGAGTGGGGAACTCACCACGTCTTTTCATGGATAGGGGCCTCCATCTCCTCCTGGGACCCCACGATCCCCCAGTCCTCAGTGCTCATCCTCACCCCACAGCCTCAGGACCACGGCACCAACCTCACCTGCCAGGTGAACTTTCCTGGAGCACATGTGACCATGGAGAGCACCGTCCTGCTCAATGTGTCCTGTGAGTGCTGGGTGGGGACACCTGGGTCTCTGATGAGGGGTTCCTGAAAGCAGCAGGGCTGGGAGGGGTCAGGGTCTTGGACACTGTGTGCAAGGTCCTGGAATGTGGACTGGGAGGGGTCCAGGGAGATGTGTGTCTCCACCCCTTCCACATTTCTGCAGCTCTTGGGGATCGTGGGCCAAAGTCCACTCACCCTCCCACTGATGCAGGTTCGTCATGTCTTTCTGTCCTAGACTCTCCACTGAATATGACCATAACTGTCTTCCGAGGAAATGGCACAGGTAAGAAGCACCTCTCCTCCCTGGGGCTGTTGGGAGCAGGGGCAGGGGTGGGATCCTCCACCTCCTCCTGGACTTACCCTGGTGACCAGAGACCCTCATATTGCTGAACCTAGGGGTCCCTCTACAAACAGTAGAACAGCACTTTGAGGCCCCTAATCATCCATCTCCTGACGACTCGTCTAGCCTCCTGTTTTTATTTTCCCTGATCGGTTTTATATATGTCCTTTGGGAGAGGAAATATGTTCTTATGGCCGAAATTCAAAATGCTCAGCACAGTCTGTCCCCAGATGCCAGCTCCCCTCCCCAGAAGGGACCAGTGTTTTGTGCATGCTGCTCTGTGCCCTGGCTTTTCCACCTAATGTTTCCAAGAGGTCATTCAATGTCAGCAGTAAAGACTGTCCTCATTCCTGTCTCTCATTGCGCAGTATCCCCCTGTATGAATGGACTCTGGTTCCATGCACATCTTTTATTAACATGAAAGGATGTCATTAAGTTTTTCCACTAACAAAAAAAAAAAAATGAATGCAATGAATAATCTTGTATCTTTTTTTTTCTTTTTTTAAAATATTTTATTGTACTTCAGGTGAAGGCTTACAGAACAAATAGTTTCTCATGAAACAGTAGTACACATGTTGTTTTATGACATTGGTTAACAACCCCACAACATATCAACCCTCTAAATTCTCAACCTTTTTTTTTTGGTGAAAATACACATAGCCAAAAATACACCATTTCAAAAATTTCTACATACACAGTTCAGTGACATTGACTACGCTCTTCCAATTGTGCTGTTATTCTCACTTAAGATGAAGGCTTACAGAACAAAATAGTTTCTAATTTAACAGTTACTAACAATGTTGCCCTATGACAATGGTTAACAATCTCACAACACATCAACAATATCCTTACTCAACCTTGGGTTCCCTATCACCAGCTTCCTTCTCCCCTTCTGCCTTCTGGCCCTTGTCACTGGACTCCTGTACCTCGTTAGTCTCATTTGGTTTTACGGGGCTGTCCACTCCCAGGCTGAACAGTGAACCTCAGAGTTAACTTCACCACTGAGCTAAAAGGGTGTCTGGGGGCCATACTCTCGGGGTTTCTCCAGTCTCCTTCAGGCCAGTAAATCTGGTCTTTTTTGTGTGTGTGTTAGAATTTTATTCTACATCCTTCTCCAGCTCTGTCCAGAACCCTCTGTTGTGATCCTGGTCAGAGTAGTCAGTGGTGGTAGCCGGGCACCATCTAGCTGTACTGGACTCAGGCCGGTGGAGGCCTTGGTAGCTGTGGACAGTTAGTCCTTTGGACTAATCTTTCCCTTGTATCCTGTTCTCTTCATTCTCCCTTGCTCCCAAAAGGATGAGACCAGTGGAGTATCTTAGATGGCCGCTCACAGGCTTTTAAGACCCCAGACACTACTCACCAAGGTAGAATGTAGCGCATTGTCTTTATAAGCTGTGTCATGCCAATTGAGCTAGACGTTCCCCGAGACCATGGTCCCAAGCCCTCCGCCCAGCAATTCGGTCCCTCAGGGAGTTTGGATGTGTCTATGGGGCTTCCATGACCTTTCCTTGTACAGGTTGTGCTAGTTTCCCCTGTACTGTGTACTGTCTCACCCTTCACCCAAGATACCACTTATCTATTTCCTATTTAGTATTTCCCCCCACCCCTCCCATCCCTGGTAACCAACAAAGATTGTTACATTTTGTGTGTGAACTTTTTCATGGGTTTTTACAATAGAGGTCTCATACAATATTTGTCCTTTTGTGATTGACTTATTTCACTCAGCATAATGTCCTCCAATTTCATCCATGTTATGAGATGCTTCACAGATTCATTGTTGTTCTTTCTCATTGCATAGTACTCCATTGTGTGTCTGTACCATAGTTTGTTTATCCATTTGTCTGTTGATGGGCATCTAGGTTGTTTCCATCGTTTTGCTATTGTGAACAATGCTACCATGAACATAGGTGTGCATACGTCTATTCGAGTGACGACTCTTATTTCTCTAGGATATATTCCTAGGAGTGGGACTGCTGGATCGAATGGTATGTCAATTTCTAGCTTTCTGAGGAAGCGCCATATCGTTTTCCAAAATGGTTGTATCATTTTGCATTCCCACCAGCAGTGCATAAGAGTTCCCATCTCCCCGCAGCCCCTCCAACATTTGTTATTTCCAGTGTTTTTCATTCATGCCAGTAATGCCGGGGTGAGATGGTGTCTCATTGTGGTTTTAATTTGCATTTCTCTAATGGCTAGTGATCGTCAGCATTTCCTGATGTGTCTGTTGGCCATTTGAATGTCTTCTTTGGTGAAGTGTCTGTTCATTTCCTTTGCCCATTTTTTAATAGGATTATTTGTCTTTTTGTTGTAGAGGTGTTGGATTTTCTTGTAGATTATGGAGATTAGACCTTTGTCTGACTTGTACTGTCCAAAATTTTTTTCCCAGTCTGTAGGTTCTCTTTTGACTCTTTTGGTGAAGTCTTTTGAAGAGCATAGGTGTTTGATTTTTAGAAGATTCCAGTTATCTAGCTTATCTGTTGGGGTTTGTGCATTGATGGTTATGGTTTGTATCCTGTTAATGCCATGTATTAAGGCCTGAAGTGTTGGTCCTATTTTTTCTTCTATGAACTTTATAGTTTTAGGCTTTATATTCAGGTCTTTGATCCATTTTGAAGTAGTTTTTGTATACGGTGTGAGGTATGGGTCCTGTTTCATTTTTTTGCAGATGGATATCCGTTTTTGCCAGCACCATTTGTTAAAAAGACTGTCTTTTCCCCATTTGATGGACTTTGGGCCCTTGTCGAAGATCAGGTGGCCGTAGGTGGATAGATTTACATCTGGGTTCTCAATTCTGTTCCATTGGTCAACGTATCTGTCATTGTACCAGTACCAGGCTGTTTTGACTGCTGTAGCTGTATAGTAGGTTCTGAAGTCAGGTAGTGTGAGTCCTCCAACTTTATCCTTCTTCTTCAGTAGTGCTGTACTTATTCGGGGCTTCCCCTTCTATATAAAGTTAATGATTAGTTTTTCCATCTCTTTGAAGAATGTTGTTGGTATTTGGATCGGGATTGCTTTGTATTTGTAAATTACTTTGGGTAGAACTGACATTTTCACAATGTTGAGTCTGTCTATCCATGAGCTTGGTATGTTTTTCCATTTATGTAGATCCCTTTGGGTTTCATGCAGTAGTGTTTTATAGTTTTCTTTGTACAGGTCTTTTACATCCCTGGTCAGATTTATTCCTAAGTATTTTATCTTTTCAGGGGCTATTAAAAATGGTATTGTTTTCCTGATTTCCTTTTCATCGTTCTCCTTACTGGTGTATAGGAATCCAACTGATTTTTGAATGTTTATCTTGTATCCTGCTACTCTGCTGAATCTTTCTATTAGTTCCAGTAGATTTCTTGTGGCGTCTTTAGGGTTTTCTATGTATAGTATCATATCATCTGCAAACAGGGACAGTTTAACTTCTTCATTACCAATTTGGACACCCTTTATTTCTTTTTCTTGCCTTATTGCTCTAGCTAGAACTTCCAGAACAATGTTAAACAGGAGTGGTGATAAAGGGCTCCTTGTCTTGTTCCTGTTTTCAAGGGGAATGTTTTCAGCCTCTCTACATTAAAAATGATGTTGGCCATTGGTTTTGCATAGATGCTCTTTATTATGTTGAGAAATTTCCCTTCTATACCTATTTCATTGAGAGTTTTTATTAGGAATGGGTGTTGGACTTTGTCAAATGCCTTTTCTGCCTCAATTGAGATGGTCATGTGATTCTTTTCTTTCCTTTTATTTATGTGGTGGATTACGTTGATTGATTTTCTAATGTTGAACCATCCTTGCATACCTGGTATGAATCCTACTTGGTCGTGGTGTATTTTTTTTTGATATGATGCTGAATTCTATTGGCTAGAATTTTGTTCAGAATTTTTGCATCTATATTCATGAGAGATATTGGTTTGTAACTTTTTTTTGTGTGATGTCTTTGCCTGGTTTTGTTATCAGTATTATGCTGGCTTTATAGAATGAATTTGGAAGTGTTGCTTCCTCTTCTATGCTCTGAAATAGCTTGAGTAGTACTGGTACAAGCTCTTCTGTAAATGTTTTGTAGAATTCTCCAGTGAAGCCATCTGGGCTAGGGCTTTTTTTGGTTGGGAGTTTTTTTTACTACCTTTTCAATCTCTTCTCTTGTTATGGGTCTGTTCAGATTTTCAACATCACTTTGTTGTAGTTTTGGTAGGCCGTGTGTTTCTAGAAATTTATTCATTTTCTCTAGGTTTTCAAATTTGATGGAGTATAGTTTTTCATAATATTCTGTTATAATCCTTTTTATTTCAGTTGGGTCTGTTGTAATGTCCCCCATTTCATTTCTTATTTGGGTTATTTGTGTCCTCTCCTGTTTTTCTTTTGTCAGTCTGGCCAGTGGTTTGTCGATTTTGTTGATTCTTTCAAAGAATCAACTTTTGGTTTTGTTGATTCTTTCTATTGTTTTTCTGTTCTCTATTTCATTTATTTCTGCTCTGATCTTTACTATTTCCTTTCTTCCGGTGGTTGTGGGCTTTTTTTTGCTGTTCTCTTTCTATTTGTTTGAGTTCTGTAGTTAATGTTTTGATTTTGTCCCTTTCTTCTTTTTTGATACGTGCATCTATTGCTATAAATTGTCCTCTGAGGACTGCCTTTGCTGTGTCCCAAAGGTTTTGGTATGATGTGTTTTCATTCTCATTTGATTCTAGGAATTTTTTTATTCCATATCTGATTTCTTCTATTACCCAGTTATGTGTAAGCAGGGTATTATTCAGTTTCCATGTAGTTGATTTTTTTTCCTTGCTCTTTCTAGTGTTAATTTCTACCTTGATGGCATTGTGGTCAGAGAAGATACTTTGAATTATCTCAGCGTTTTGGATCTTGTTGAGGATTGCTCTGTGGCCTAAGATGTGGTCTATTCTGGAGAACGTTCCATGTGCATTGGAAAAGAATGTGTACTTTGCAGTGGTTGGATGGAGTGTTCTATATATGTCTATGAGGTCAGGTTGGCTGATTGTGCCCTTTAGGTCTTCTGTATCTTTGCTGAGTTTCTTCTTAGTTGTTCTGTCCTTTACTGAGAGTGGTGTGTTGAGTCTCCTACTATTATTGTGGAACTGTCAATTTCTCTTTTCAGTGTTGTTAGAGTTGGTTTTATGTATTTTGGAGCCCTGTCATTGGGTGCGTAGATGTTTATTATGGTTATGTCTTCATGATGGATCCTCCCCTTAATCATTATATAGTGTCCTCCTTTGTCTTTTATGGTAGATTTTGTTTTAAAGTCTATTTTATCTGAGATTAGAATTGCCACTCCTGCTCTTTTTTGGTAGTTGTTAGCTTGATATAGTTTTTTCCATCCTTTGACTTTTAATAAATTCACATCTTTGTTTCTAAGGTGTGTCTCTTGTAGACAGCATATTGATGGATCCTGTTTTCTTATCCATTCTGTCACTCTCCATCTGTTTATGGGTGCATTGAGTCCATTTACATTCAGTGTAATTATTGATAGATGTGGGTTTGTTGCTGTCATTTTGTAGTGCTGACGTTTTCTTTGTTCTTCTTACTCTCTTGTGCTGAGTTACTTTTGTTTGTGGATTTTTTTTTTTTCATTTCTTTTGTTTTTGTAGGTTTTGTTTTTGCCGAGACTTGATGTTTTTCATCTTTATTTTTATGAGTTGGTTTCTTAACTTTCTTTGTGGTTGCCATGAATTTCACCCTTATCTTTCTAAGTTTGAAGCAGTCTACCATTACTTGGTATCGCCTTGCCTTCCTCTCCATTAGAAGGTTCTATACCTATGCTGTTTATTCCCTCTTTTACTGTTTTGATGTTGTTGTCATTTATTGATTAACTGCTCTGATTCCCGGTTGTATTTCTTTTGGTTTTGGATAGTCCTTGAGAGTTCATTCCCTAGATTGGTATCTGGCTCGTACGATCCTGCATCCTAGGTTCTGCCTGTGAGCTGAAGCTGTTTGTCCTCAGATTGAAGAACTCCCTTTAATAATTCTTGTAAGTTTGGTTTGACTTTTAAATATTCCCTTAATTTCTGTTTATCTGGAAATGACCAAATTTCACCATCAAATTTGAACGAGAGTTTTGCAGGATATATTATTCTTGGCTGACAATTTTTTTCTTTCAAAATTTTATATATGTCATCCCATTGCCTTCTTGCCTGCATGGTTTCTGCTGAATAATCTGAGCTTAGTCTTATTGTTTCTCCTCTGTATGTGACTTCTTGTTTTTCACGAGCTGCTCTCAGGATTCTTTGTTTGTCTTTGGTATTGGCAAGTGTGAATATGATATGCCTTGGTGATTTTCTTTTGGGATCTCTTCTATATGGGGTTCGTTGAGCTTCTTGGATGGCCAGCTTTTCATCTTTCATGATATTGGGGAAGTTTTCTGTCAGCAGTTCGTCAATGATCCTCTCTGTGTTTTCTGTTTTCTCCCCCTGTTCTGGAATGCCAATCACTCGTAAATTTTTGCTTTTAATTGTGTCCCACATAACTCTCAGGGTCTCTTCATTTTTCTTTGTTATTTTTTCTGAGTTTTCCTGAAACAGAGTTGTATCCAAGTGTTTGTCTTCAATTCCACTGATCTGTTTTCCACCGTTTCAAATCAGCTTCTCAGCCCTTCTATGACATCATCCATTTCTGAAATCTTGTTTTTTATCTTTTGGATTTCTAACTGTTGTTTTTGTATAATTTCTAGTTGTGAATTTATTTTGGCATTTTGTTCCTGCATCATCTTCCTGAATTTTTCCAATTTTTTGTCTGTATTTTCCATGAATTTGCCTATTTTTTCCTCATGTTTGTCAGCTTTTTGCCTCAGTTCTTGGAGAATTCCGAGTATTAGAGATTTGAATTCCCTATAAGGTAGTTCTAGTGCATTTTCTTCCACAGGAGAGTCATCTGGTGTTTTATTTTGGATGCCTACTGGAACCATCCCGTCCTGTTTTTGCAAATGTTTTGATACTGTCTGCTGTTTTGGGGGCATTCAGTAGTTATTTTTCTCGTTTATTGATTGTAGATTTGTTTGTTTCATCCCTTTTTTTAAAAAAAATTTGACTATGTCTGAGCAGGCACTATGTCTGTTCTTTGTTGTTTGCTCATCTGTGTGCTCAATTCTTTTCACCTCCTTCTCCAACTGGCAGGGTCAGTCACTCAGATATGGTATAGCAGGGCAGGTCTAGCTGAAGAGGAGTTACTGGTACAGGTTGTTTGTGGCACTTGCTACGGCCACCAGGACGGGTCAGTAATCAGTGCAGGGCAGGTTCCAGTAGGCTGTGCCTATGCTGCTTGGTGGTGTGATGTCAAGCGCACGGTGCAGGTAGGCAGGATGCAGTGGGGAGATTGTTATGTGTGGAGCTAAGATGGATATGGGAGAGAGGAGAGAGGAACAGGAGCCAAAAACATACAAACAAACAAAAAAGAATGCTAGGGGAGCTTGCCATTGGAATGGAGAGATGAGAGACGGTTGTTTTGTCTCCCGCTGGATGCTCTGTGAGGCTGCTTTCTCGTACCCCCATTTGCTGGTCTCTGATAGGAGTCCAAGATGGTGGATCCGTGCTGTATTAGCTGTAGGGGACCTCTGCATGAATCTCTCCTTGCTCTCCATTCTCTGTCAGTTTTCTCACTCCATTTGGTGCTTGGCTGAGTTCTTTATCTCTTCATTTGATGTTTTAGGGTTTCAGGATTGTTGTATTCTCTGTTCAGCTTAGTTTTTCGGATCTTTGCTGTGAAGGGACGGCGTGGTGCTTCTGCCTAGAGCGCCATTTTGCCAGAACTCTAATCTTGTATCTTTTATCTATTTGTGTCTACTTTCACAAGTGTGTCTTGTCTGTGAAACAAATACCTAAAAGCAAAGTGGCTGGATCGTATGTTCTTTCTAATTTTGAGAGCTACAGCCAAATTAGAGTCTCTGGGTGGTGCAATTGGTTAAGCACTCGACTACTAACCAAAATGTTGATGGTTCAAACCTACCCAAAGGTGCCTTAGAAGTAAGCCCTGGCAATCTGGTTCCAAACAGTCACAGCCTTGAAAATCTATGGAGCAGTTCTACTCTGCACAAATGGGGTTTTCATGAGTCGTCTCAACAGCAACCGGAAAAAAAATGGCCATAATGTTCTCCATTGAGGCTAATGACGTTTATATTCCCACCAGCGATGTGAAAGTGTGTGTTTCTTCTCAGCCTCACCAACCCAGTGTGGGGCAGAACCTTGGGATATTTATCAGTCTTATGTCCAAAATCCATAGGTCAATTGGTTGGAGTACAGATTCAGGCAAGATGCCTATTTACAGTCTTGAGGCAAAATCTTTCTCCCTCTGGAAACCTCAGATTTTTTTCTTTTAAGATGGTCAACTGATTGGATCAGGCCCACCCACATTGTGGAAATTCATTTGTTTTACCTAAGGTCAACTGGCTTAAATGCTAATCACATGTAAATAGCTTCACAGCAGCATCTAGACCAATGTTTGGCCAAAAGAATGGGAGCTGCAGCCTAGCCAAGGTGACACGTAAAATTAACATCCCAACTCCCTCTCTGTGTTCCTCTTGCAGAGTCTCCACTCTCTCAGTCTACATCTGTGTGTCTGTCCCCCTCACCCTGTTTCTTTCTGTACCCTTTCTCTTTCTCTGGATCTCTTTTTCTCTCTGACTCGCAGAATCTTTGTGTGTCTCCTTCTAGAATCCACTGTCATAGGGAATGGTTCATCACTGCATATCCAGGAGGGCCAGTATCTGCATCTGGTCTGTGTCGCCAGCAGCAACCCCCCTGCCAGGCTGAGCTGGGCCCATGAAAGCCTAACCCAGAGCCCCTTGCAGCCCTTGAACACTGGGGTCCTGGAGCTGTCTCGCATCCACATCAGGGATGAAGGAGAATTCACCTGCCATGCTCAGCACCCTCTGGGCTCCCAGCACATCTCCTTCAACCTCACCCTGAAGAGTGAGTATGTGGGGGTATCTGGGGTCCTTCCATGCATTGTTGAATTTGGGAGGGGCTTTAAGAGGAGAAAATCTCCTATTCCACTTTCACAGCTACCCAATAGCTCCATGAGCTTCATAGGGGAGCTTGGCTTTGGTCTGGGGCCCAGCTTTGAGGCCTGGAGTTACCCAGGGACTCATAGCATCACTGTCCTCTTTTTTTGCAGGTCAGGGGTGTGGGGTGGGGTGACAACTGGGAAGGAGAGGCCTACGGGGAGGAGGTGGATCTTGAAGAAGAAGGGTAGGTGTGTGAGGAGAGACAATGTCCTTGCTTTGCAAGGTCAAGACTAGGGTGAAGCAAGTGAAGCACACACTTTGGGTGCAAAAATGTAAGGAGGAGCCAAAAAACTCAGCAATCAAGAGAAATAATGTAGTAATGCAATATGCTTAAAAAAGCATAATGAATGCAAAATAGATTCCACGATGACGAAAAGTTGTTGTTGTTTGAATGGATTCCGACTCATAGTGACCCATATGATAGAGTAGAACTGCCCCATAGGGTTTTCTAGGCTGTAATCTTGATGGGGCAATGAATACGAAAGATCGAAGAATTGATGCCTTTGAATTATAGTGTTAGCAAAGAATACTGAGTATACCATAGACTGACAGAAGAACAAACAAATATTTCTCAGAAGAAGTACAGACAGAATGCTTGTTAGAAGAAAGGATAGTGAGACTTCGTCTCACAAACTTTGGACACGTTATCAGGAGAGACCAGTCCTTGGAGAAGGACATCATGCTTGGTAAAGTAGAGGGTCAGCAAAAAAGAGGAAGACCCTCAAGGAGATGGATTGACACAGTGGCTGCAACAATGGGCTCAAACATAGCAATGATTGTGAGGATGGTGCAGGAACCGGCAGTGTTTCAGTCTGTTGTACGTAGAGTTGCTAGAGTCAGAAATGACTCGATGGCACCTAACGACAACAATCTTTATGGGAACAAATCACCAGGTCTTTCTCCCATGGAACCGCTGGGTGGGTTCAAATCGTTGACTTTTTGGTTAGCAGCTGAGTGCTTAACTGTAGCACCACCAGTGCTCCTTAAACAAAACATAAAAAATTTAGATAAAGACAAGATGCAATCCTGTACTTGCAAGCCTCACTCACCTTACCCTAGTCCCTGTCCCTCGTGTCCCTCGTGTTCTTGATGTCTAGGGAAGGTGCTGGCAAAGAGAAGCCTAGGGCCAGACTGGGAGTGAGGGAGGAGAAACTGAGTTCTGGAAGGTGAATCACCAGATACCAATCTCTGCAGGGGAAGTGTGGTTTGAATCCAGAGTGGTGCTGGGGGTACTCGGGGGAGCCGGTGCCACAGCCCTGGTCTTATTCTCCTTCCTCACCTTCATCATGTGAGCATTGGCCATGGGGAGGAAAAGGGAGGTCATGGGTGGGAAAGGCAGACTGGTGACAAAATCCCTGAACCCACAGCTGAAGGGATCTGGATGGACCAAGAGCCCAAAACAAGGGCAGGAAGAGGTTACTGGAGCATGCCTGAGGTTTCCCATGCACCAATTCTAGTTGGGCTCCCAGTCTGGTCCAGGAGGCGGGAGAGCCTGTGTTCTCAACATTGGGGTCTCTGGAACTAGACAGTCCCTCTTCCACCTCAATCAAACCCTTCAGTGCCTTACGAGTCAATAGATGGGTTTTGTCTGCCCATTGTCCCTCATCTGGCCAGACTGAAATGCTCTCTTGTTGCTTTGTCCAGAGTGAGGTCCTGCAGGAAGAGAGCGGCAAGGCCAGCAGAGGGTGTGGAGGACACAGGCATGGATAATGCAAACACAGTGATGGGGTCGGCCTCTCAGGTGTGTGATGTGGGCGGCTCGACCGCCATCCAGCATCCTGTCTGGACACCTCCCCAGGGTGGCCCCAGGATTGCTCCATTCAGCACAGCCAAAGTTGCTCTCTTCATCTCCCTCACCTCCATGCCAGCTTCTCCTGCTGGATTTCCTATCTTGCTGAGGACATGCAGACTCCCAGGCCAGGTGCTGTGGAGTTGCCTCTTCTCTGTTTTCCTTTTCTTCTCCTTGTTGTTGTTGCGTGCCCTCGAGTCCCTTTTGACTCATAGCGACCCTACAGAACAGAGAAGAACTTCCCCATAGGGTTTCCAAGGCTGTAATCTTTTGGAAGCAATCTGCTGTATCTTTCTCCTGTGGAGCAGCTGGTGGGTTCGAACTGCCGACCTTTAGGTTAGCAGCCGAGTGCTTAACCATCGCACCACCAGGGATCTTTCTTCTCCTGTCATGTTGTTGCTGTTGGGTGCCATTGAGTTGACTTTCAACTCACAGTCACTCCATGTGACAGAGCAGAACTGCCCTGTAGGGTTTTCTAGGCTGCAATTTTTACTGGGGCAAATCACCAGGTATTTCTGTTGGGTTTGAACCACCAACCTTTTGGTTAGAAGCCAAGGGCTTAACCATTGATCCAATTTGCCTTGTGTCCATTTTTCCTCCTAAGAACTGCTAACATCAGCCTCCCCCCTACTCCATCTTGACCCCATTGATGCTGATGTCTCATGTTCTCTTTCCTGGACTTCTCACCTCCCTGCCTCTCACCTCCTCTGTCCTACGTGGAGTGATTGCTCTCCCCCTACAAAACAAAACAAAAAACACCTTTATCTGTCCAGTTCCTCTGCATTTTGAATGTCTGTTTGCTCACCACTATCTAGATCAGGGATTAGCCAACATTTCCTGAAGGGCCAGATAGTAAATATTTTTGCTTTTGCAGTGCATATGGTCTCTGTTGCAACTATGCAACTCTATCATTGTAGCATGAAATTGGTCATAGACGATATGTAAATGAATGAGTATGGCTGTGTTATAATAAAACTTTATTTACAAAAAGAGGCAGCAGGCTAGATTTGACTTGTAGGCTGTGGCTTGTTGATACCTGAACTAGAGAATAAAGCCCAAACTCCTCAGCCTGGAGCCCTGTGTGTTTTGGGGCACCACTCCAGTAAGGCTGGGATTAGGGTAAGGTAAGTGAGGAGCTGGCCTCAGATGAAAATTTTAAGGAGCTGCCAAAAAATTTCAGTAATCGAGATAAGTAGTATCTTAATGTAATATTTAAAACAATCTAAATTAATGCAAAACAATCCGTGACGATGGAATCCAGACTTTACAGATCCATTGAGGCTGATGAACCCCCAAAATTATTGCCCTGAGATAATCGTAAAACTTTAGGACAAAAATATCCCCTGAAGCCTTCTTTAAACCAAACAATAGTTTAGCTTAACTAGTAAAGAATGTCTTGATCACTGTACTGTTTTAAAAGAGCTATCTATATGGGATCAAATTGACAACAGCAACTCGAAAGATTAGATAGGAAACTTAGTGGACAGTGAGTTTATGTCAATGAGGGAGGAACAACTCAGAAAAGGAGAGTGAGAATGGCTGTACAACTTGAAGAAAGCAATCAACGTCACTGAATTGTACATGTAGAAATTGCTAATTGGTGTATGTTTTACTGTGTATATTTCCAGTAACAACAGAAAATGAAATAAATTATTTAAAAAAAAATTCATGATGAGCAAAATATCAAAATTTTAAACAACAGGATCAGTAAACTGCAATTAATGAAAAATTATTTAAGACTGTCATTTAGTCAGGAGGAATTGTCAAACATGGTGGCTTTCTCAGTTGAAAACAAGAGCAGCAGAATCCATTTTGAAAGTATTACTGAGTTTCCTTCCATCAAAGCCAGGAAAAAAAAATTCTGTGTTTGACACAAATAAAATATTTAAAATTAAAATAATGCTTTAATACATACACCTTTACAATTTTTTTCAGTATTTTTCAACTATTTTAACATTCTGGAAAAACATAGACATTAAGAATGCATAAAAATACAGGGGCACACATTTTTCCTTTTGTCTCAGTGTCCAATGGCTCAGCATGGAGATCTTAGGTTTAAAATTTTGATATTTTGTTCTCTAAGGATTTTTTTGGCATTCATTTTGATTTTTACAAATATTGTATTAAAACATTATTTATCTTGATTTCTGAGGTTTTTGGTACCCTCTTTAAATTTTATTCTTGAGAATAGTGCCTCACTTACCTCACCCTAATCACAGCCATGATATCCAGCTCGTTTTCCTTGCGCTCCCCACTTTACACTCCGTGCTCCATCCACACTGGATTTTGCACTGTCATCAACCAGAACAAGGTTATTTGGGCTGTTCCTTCCTCCTCAAATACCCTTCCCTCCCCATTCCCACCTATTCATTCCTGCTCGTCCTTCACACTCTGATGTAAATGTCACTTTTTTTTTCATTTACTTATCGCATGGAGCCCTGGTGGCACAGTGGTTAAGAGCTCAGCTGCTAAAAAGTCGGGAGTTTGAATCTACCAGCCACTTCTTGGAAACCCTATGGGGCAGTTCTACTCTGTTCTATAGGGTCTCTATGAGTCGGAATCGACTGGACGGCAACGGGTTGTTTTGCTGTTGGTTGTACTGCATTCAGAGTGTGACTGGCAGCCATTGTAAGGTTTTGAGCAGCTGAGTAACATGCATTTTTTTCATTAATTAATTTGTTCAGGATATATCACTGAGCACCTACTAAGTGATAGGCATTGTAGGTTCTATGGGGCCCACCCCGACCCCTGCAAAAAAAAAAAAATAAATAGATAAAAATAAAACAAAGCCCAAACCTGCGCAGTCGAGTTGATTCTGACTCATGGAGACCTCATGTGTGCCGAGCAGAACTGCTCCATAAGGTTTTCTTGGCTGTAATCTTTACGAAGCAGATGGTTGGGCTTTTCTTTTGAAGCGCCACTGGGTAGCTGTCTTAGTTATCCACAAGTGGATGGCTTTAACAAACAGAATTTTTTTTTTTCTCAAAGTTTAGGAGGCTAGAAGTCCAAATTCAGGGTGCTGGCTCTAGGGGGAGGCTTTCTCTCTCTGCCAACTCTAGAGAAAAGTCCTTGTCTCTTCTGAGCTTCTGCTCCTGAGCAATCTTCATGTGGCTTGGCATCTCACTTCCCCTGTCTCTGCTTCTTTGACCTGCTTGTTTAATGTCTTTTAATTTCAAAAGAGCATGAATTAAGACACACTCTACACTAATTCTGTATCATTAACATAATAAGGACTACCCATTCCCAAATGGGAATATAACCACAGGCATAACTCATTGCCATTGAGTCAATTCCATCTCATAGTGAGCCTATAGGACAGAGCAGAACTGCCCCGTAGGATTTCCAAGGCTGCAGTCCTTACAGATGTAGAATGCCACATCTTTCTCCACAGAGCGGCTAGTGGGTTCGAACCATTGATCCTTCCTTTAGCAGCCAAGCACTTAACTACTGCACCACCAAGGCTCCTGTAACCACAGGCATAGAGGTTAGGACTTACAACACATATTTTTGGGGGGCAAAATTCAATCCATAACAGGAGCCAAGAGCAGATGTTTGAGCCACGCAGAGATCTACTACAGGAACCCAGCGATGAACAAAATATATTTTAAAATCCTGCCTTCAAATAACTTTTATCTTGTTGTTGTTACTGGGTGCCTTTGAGTCAATTCTGACTCATAGTGACCCCATGCGACAGAGTAGAACTGCCCTCATAGGGTTTTCTAGGCTGTAGTCTTTATGGGAGCAGACTGTCCCGTCTTTTCTCCTGCAGAGCCGCTGGGTGGGTTCAAATCGCCAACCTTTCTTTCGGTTAGCAGCCGAGGGCTTAACTGTTGCACCACCAGGGCTCCTAGAAAAGGAATATAACCAAACAACCAAACGATAAATGAACATACATACAAACAAATAAATAAATGAGTAGAAATAAAAGAGAGACATATACTTTGGGGAAAATGCAGGGCATAGGAATAGGGCGTGCTGAGGGATGGCTTGTGGTTTTCATCAGTGTAGTAGGGCAGTGACATTTGGGAAAAGGCATGGAAGAAGCCAGGGAGCCTGCTTTGTGATTGTGTGATCAGAGTGTTCCGGGCAAAGGGAACAGCAGGTGCAAACTCTCAGAAGCAGGAGCATGGCATGACTGGTGAGTGAAAGAGAAACAAAGAAGTCTATGTAATTAGCCAGAGGGAGGCAAGAGCCAATGAGCAAATGAACACAAGCTCATTAGCTTAAAACAACACAAATTTATTATCTTACAGTTCCGGAGGTCAGAAGTCCAAAATGGGTCTCACTGGGCTAAAATCAAGCTGTCAGAGGGTCGGTGTTCCTTCTGAAGGATGCAGAGGGGAATCTGTTTCCTTGCCTTCTCCAGCTTCTAGAGGCTGCCTGCATTCATTGGCTAATGATCCCCTCCTCCACCTTCAAATCCAGCAGCTTGTTTTTGTTGTTGTGTGCCATCAAGCTGCTTCTGACTCACGGCGAACCTATAGGGCAGAGAAGAAACCATAGGATTTCTTAGGCTGTAATCCTTAAGGGAGCAGATCACCAGGTCTTTTCTCTCACAGAGCCGCTGGTGGGTTTGAACTGCCCACCTTTCCATTACAGCTGAGTGCCAGCAGCTTAGCATCTTCAAATCTCTGACACTAACACTAACTCTCCTGCCTCCTTCTTTCATGTCTAAGAACTCTTGTGATTCCATTGGGCCCACCCAGATAATCCAGGATAATCTCCCCATGTCAGTATCCTTAATTTAATCACATCTGCAAAATCCCTTTTGCCATGTAAGGTAACATATTCACAGGTTCTGGGGATAAAGACGTGGACCTCCTTGTTGCTGTTAGGTGCTATTGAGTTGATTTAGACTCATAGCAACCCCATGTTACAGGGTAGAACTGCCCCATCGGGTTTTCTAGGCCGCAATTTTAACGGGAGCAGATGGCTAGGTCTTTTCTCCTGTGGAGTTGCTGGGTAGGTTAGAACTACTGGCCTTTTGGTTAGCAGCTCAGCACTCTCTCTCACCCTGTTCCTGTCCATGATATCATAATTCACTATTAGATATTTGTTTGATGGCTCCTTTATTATCAGCTCCCTCAATTAAAGAGGGAGCTGCAAGAGGTCAGGGGACATGTCCACAATGGTATACAGTTGGCCCTCCGGATCCGAGGGTTCCGAATCCACAGATTGAAAACACAAGTAACCTTCCCGACCCTCTTATCCGCGATTTCGCTTTCCCTGGTTTCAGTTACCCGAGGTCAACCGCAGTCCCCGGCTCCAGGCTCCGGGCTCCACCTCGACGCCGGAATCGGGCTCCCCAGAATTCTCACACCTTCACCTCCTAGTCTTCTTTTTTAGGGTGCACTTCGGCTAGGCAGCTTTCTGCAGGGGGAGGGAGTGCACCCCCCCTACCCCGGGGCAGAGCCTTGACGTGGGAATGGGCATGGGGGCAGGGCTGGGTTCTCGGCTGAAGCCATTTTACATAACGTATTTGCGCATTCAGTGATTTTGATACCTGTGGAGGTCCTGGAACCAATCCGCTGCGGATACAGAGGGACAACTGTATTCAGCACCTGGGTCACCACTGCCTAAGATGCAAGAGGTCTTAGTAGAACACAATGCTTTGGGGTCAGGAAGAACTGGGTCAGATCCTGGCTTCACCAGGCAAGTTACTTACTTATCTCAACCTCAGTTTCCATATCTAAAAAAATAGAGTTAATAATGGTCTCTTCTTTATGGGCTTGCTCTTGGAAGTCAGTGAGATTAGTAAGCATTAAATAAGGTTGTTACTGTTAGCTGCTATCAAGTTGGCCGCTGACTCATGGTGACCCCATGCACAACTGAACAAAATGCTGCCTGGTTCTGCGCCATCCTCATGATTGGTAGTTGCTCAGACCGTTGTGATCCATAGGGTTTCCATTGGCTGGTTTTAGGAAGCAGATTGTCAGGCCTTTCTTCCTAGTCCATTTTAGTCTGGAAGCTCTGCTGAAACCAGTTCAGCATCATAGCAACAGGTAAGCCTCCATTGACAGATGGGTGGTGGCTATCCATGAGATGCATTGGTCAGGAATCCAACCTAGTCTCCTACATGGAAGGTGAGAATTCTACAATTGAACCAATAAATAAGGTGCTCGGTAAGGATGAAATATATGAAGGAAGCATGAATGAAGGAGGTCTTATAAATTTTGTTGGGATGAATGGATGAAGGAATTCATGGGCTTCTTTCCCGAATGCTCCCTGCCTTAACCTGTCCCCACTGGCATGCTCTGATCCCCTTCTGTTTCCCTCCACTCAGGGCAACCTGATTGACTTCTGGAAAAACAGCCCCCCAGACCACCTTCCCCAAGATGTGGCCACCTCCTTCTCCGAAGAGGAAGAAGATATCCATTATGCTTCCCTCGTATTTAATGGGAAGGAGCCTGGGCAGGAAGCCTTCGACAGTCAGTACTCTGAGATCAAGATCCACAAGGGAGAAACTGCAGAGACTCAGCCCTGGCTTCAGGGATCACAGCCCTGCTGAGGCAAGGAGAGGACAGAGGCTGATTTTTGTAGCCCTCAAGCCCTCTAATCGGTAACCTATCCATTTAGTGGAAAGAACACAGGCTTTGGAATCACAGAGCTTCAAGTTTGAATATAATCCCACTTAAATGAAGTTCGAGGACAGACAAAATTAATTTATGGGGACAGTGGATGCCTCTGTTTAGGGGAGCTGGGGATTAACTTTAAGAGGACGTGAAATTTTCCAGGGTGCTGGAAATATTCTATCTCTTGATTGGGATTGTGTTTACACGGGCACATGCTTTTATGAAAACTCATTGAATTGTACATGTAAAATTTATGCATTTCACTATATATAAATTTGCCTTCAATGAAAAAGTAATAAAAAATAAAATAAGGAAAAGGTTTTGGATAAAATACAATAGCCATTTCTAACATACTGCAAGATGGCTTAGTCATCTAGTGCTGCTATAACAGAAATACCATAAGTGGATGGCTTTAACAAAGAGAAGTTTATTTTCTCACAGTCTCGTAGGCTACAAGTCCAAGTTCAGGGCATCAGCTCCAGGAGAAGGCTTTCTGTCTCCATTGGCTCTGGAGGAAGGTCCTTGTGATGCATCAGTCTTCCCTTGGTCTGGGAACACAGGAACCGCAGGCCCAAAGGACGCTCTCTGCTCCTGGCATTTCTTTCTTGGTAGTATGAGGCTCCCATGTCTCTCTGCTCACTTCTCTCTTTTATATATTGAAAGAGATTGGATTAAGACACTATCTAATCTTGTAGACCTCATCAGTATAACTGCCGCTAATCCATCTTATTACATTATAGTGATAGAGGTTACAAAACATAAGGAAATCACATCAGATTACAGAATGGTACACAGTCATACAATACTGGGAATCATGACCCAGCCAAGCTGACAGATATTTTGGGGGACACAAATTAATCCATGACAGCATCTGCCAAAGGCCCCTGATAAAGGGCCCTCCAATGGAGGCTCCTGGACTGTGAGTCCCTAGGTGGAGCAAACAGGTAAGAGCTTGACTGCCAACTGAAAGGTTGGCAGTTCGAGTTCACCCAGAGGCACCTTGGAAGAAAAGCCTGGTGATCTACTTCTGAAAAAAATCAGCCACTGAAAACCCTATGGAGCACAGTTCTACTCTGACACACATGGAGTCACCATGAGTCAGAGCTGACTGCTTGATTAGTTGGTGTTACGGATTGAGTTGTGTCCCCCCAAAATATGTGTTGTAAATCCTAACCCCTATACCTGTGGTTGGAGCCCTGCTGGCTCAGTGGTTAAGAGCTTGACTGGTAACCAAAAAGTCAGCAGTCTGAATTCACCAGCCACTCCTTGGAAACCCTATGGGGCTGTTCTACTCTGTCATATTAGGTCGCTATGAGTAGAAATCAACTCGACAGCAATGGGCTTGTTTGTTTTTTTTTTGAAAATACTTGTGGTTATAATCCCATTTGGGAATGGATTTTCTTCATTATATTAATGAAGCAGTATTAGTGTAGGGTGTGTCTTAAATCAATCTCTTTTGAGATATAAAAAGAGCGGATTAAACAAGGAAACAAGGAAGCACAGTTGGGGGAAAATAGATGCCATGCCACATGAAGCTCACCAAGGAGCAAAAGAACAGAAACTGAAGAGATAAGGACCTTCCCCCAGTGCCAACAGAGAAAGAAAGACTTCCTGTAGAACTGGTGCCATGAATTCACACTTTTAGCCCCCTAAACTGTGAAAAAATAAATTTCTGTTTGTTGCAGCCACCCACTTGTGGTATTTCTGTTATAGCAGCCAGCACTAGGTAACTAAGATAGTGGAGCTGTGAATTCAGATATGTGAAATAGTATAGCTGGCCAAGGGGACCTGAGTCTTTGACTGCAACTCCCTTGAGAGACTGCAATGCACTGGCTATATACCAAGTCTGGTGTGGGGAGGGCAGCATCCCCCCATGAGGCATGCCAGGTAAAGCCTTTGTAATTGCTTGTGGCTGGGCCTGAAAAATCACATACATGTTTTTGGCCAGAGGCCAGGCTCCTAAGAGTCTCCGCCAGTACAGTGGTGAGCTGCGGTCTCAGAGCACCAATACTGGGGAGCCAAGGTCAGCCATGAGAAGCCCCATCAGTCCTCAGTCCCAATAGTTAGATTTCTTCCCATACTTCCTGCTTGCATTGTGCACAACTCACTGACAAACGCAAAGGCTGCTTTTCAGCTGCGCCTCCTGCAACCTCTCTGAAGCATTTTTTTTTACTGTTGAACATTCACCAACCTTGACAACTTACCCCACTGTCCTTGCCTATGGCAGCCTCTTTCTCACCTCTAGTTACTGGACTCTAAGAGGGTATGGGTTGGGTATCATTTAGCTTCCCCAATAGTGCTCAGTAAACTTTGTTTTTTGAATGGGTCTCTTATGGGTTGAATTGTGTCCCCTAAAAAGATATGCTTAAGTCTCAACACCTGGTGCCTGTGAACATGACCTTGTTTGGAGATAGGACCTTTGAAGATGTTACCAGTGAAGTTAACGTGAGGTCATACTGGAATAAAGTGGGTCCTAATCCAATATGAGGATTCCCTGAGTGGAGCAAATAGTTAAGTGCTCAGCTATTAACTGAAAGGTTGGTGTTTCGAATCCCTCCAGAGACACCTTGGAAGAAGGCCTGGCAATCTACTTCTGAAAGAACACAGCTATTGAAATCCCTATAGAGTGCAGTTCTATTCTGAAACACATGGTGTCACCATGAGTCAGAAATGACCTGATGGAAAACAGTAATCCAATATGAGTAGTGTCCTATAAAAGAGAAGAAACACAGAGTGAAGAACACTGTTATGAACTGAACTGTGTCCTCCAAAAACGTATATCAACTTGGCTAGGCCATGATTCCCAGCATTGAGTGGTTGTCAACCATTTTGTGATCTGATGTGATTATCCTATGTGTTGTAAATCTTAACCTCTATGATGTTAATGAGGCAGGATTAGAGGTAGTTATGTTAATGTGGTAGGATTCAATTTACAGGATTAAGTTGTATCTTGAGTCAATCGCTTTTGAGATATAAAAGAGAGAAGCGAGCAGAGGGGAGAGGGACCTCATAACACCAAGAAAGAATAGCCAGGAGAGGAGCACATCCTTTAGACCTGGGATCCCTCCACTGAGAAAATCCTATACCCAAGGGAAGATTGATGACAAGGACCTTCCTCCAGAGCTGACAGATAGAGAAAGGGTTCCCCGGAGCTGGCGCCCTGAATTTGGACTTCTAACCTCCGAAATTTGGAAAGTTCCAGCTTCTACAAACATGTGTTATTTGCTTGATAGAAATCTATATATATACTTATACACTTCACTGGTTTTGCTTCTCTAGAGAAACCAGTGTAACACATTTGGTACCAAGATTGGTTCTAAAGAAACAAAATTTGTAAGGATGAGTTTTCTAAATTCGTTCTTGTCTTAGTCATCTAGTGCTGCTATAGCAGAAATACGACAAATGGATGGCTTTAACAAAGAGAAATTTATTCTCTCGCAGTCCAGTAGGCTACAAGTCCAAATTCAGGGCCTCAGCTCCAAGAGAAGGCTTCCTCTTTCTGTCGGCTCTAGAGGAAGGTCTCTGTGATGCATCAGTCTTCCCTTGGTCTGGGAGCATCTCAGCGCAGGAACCTTAGGTCCAAAGGACATGCTCTGCTCCCAGCACCGCTTTCTTGGTGGTGTGAGGTTCCCATGTGTCTCTGCTTGCTTCTCTCTTTTATATCTCAAAAGAGATTGGCTTAAGACACTATCCAATCTTGTAGACCTCATCAGTATAACTGCTGCTAATCCATATTATTAGATCATAGTGATTGAATTTACAACATATAAGGAAATCACATCAGATTACAAAATGGTACACAATTCTACAATACTGGGAATCACGATCTAGTCAAGGTGATAGATATTTTGGGGGGCACAGTTCAATCCATGACAGTTCTCAAGTCTGGTTAGTCTCGAAGATGTTGATGACTCTGCTTCCAGTAGTAAAGAGAGCACTGCTAATCCATGACATGAGGTGACAATACAAACATGCAAAATATCACCACCAATAGATCAGGTACTGGTGAAAGGAGAGGCTCTGGGTGATTGCATGTGTGATACTTTTCTACAATTTTGTCATAGTGAGACGTGTAAGAGAGCTGGTTGGTTGGTCCTACTTTCACTAGACAAACTGGTGAAAGAAAGAGATGAGCTCAGGGCTTCAGAGTCAAAGCTCAAACACCACATAAATGACCTCAAAGTTTCCACTTGTGCCTTGAAAGAAGCCTTATTTCTTGTAGTAACAGAGCTGATATTGCCTAAAACCAAACTCAGAGTCTTATCATAAGAGTGGCTGAATTAGACTTCCAGGCAACATGACGCTATAGTCAGAAGCACCATGCTGCCCCTCCACAGCAAAGATCTGAAAAACTAAGTCAGAGACACACATCAATTCTGAAACCCTAAGCATCAAATGAAGAGATAAAGAACTCAGCCAAGCACTGAATGGAATAAGAAACTGACAGAGAACAAAGAGCAAGGAGACATACATGCAGAGGTCCACTATCAACTAACACGGCACAGACCCACCATCTTGGACTCTTATTGGAAATCAGTGAATGGGGGTACAAGAAAGCAGCTTCACGGAACTTCCAGCAGGAGACAGAACAACCAGTAACCAGCAATATACACTTTCCCACCCCCCACCCTTCTTCATCCCCACTCGGCCTCCTCTGCTTCCTGCAGCCACCGTCTCTTGGCCAGGAAGCACCGGCTTCACCCCATAGCTGCTTGGATTCCACCCGCCCACACTGGCCAGGTCCCTGAGTGCCATTTGTTGGCTGCTGGTATTGCTTTTTTCTGCTTCTTTAGATTTCTTCCTTACCTCTCACCACCTCCCTCTCCTCTCTCTCAAATACCTGGCTCTGTGTGCCATCTTTGCTTCTTCTTGAAAGCCTGTGAAACACCACTCAACTGTGAAACTGCTTCCTGGCCCATGCCACCACACTGGTGGGATCCCTGGGATTTTTTTTTGTTTGTTCTGTTTTGATTTGTTTGCTTCTTTGTTTTCTTTTTCTGTTCTTGGTTTGGGAGCCCCTTCCAGCCGGGCAGTACTGGGTTCATTGGGAGCTGCTCCCTTACTCTGTGCACACGCACAGTGGCATCTCTGGGGGCATTTTCTTTTCTTTTTTTTCTGGTTTTTTGGTTTGTTTTCTTCTCTCTCTTTTTGCCTTTTTGTCTTTCTTCATTTCTCAGTTTATCTATACTTACCTTATATTCCTGTCTCCTGGATACCTGGTGCTATGTGAAACCACTACCCCTTCTAGCCAAGCTGTACTTCATGGCCTGGGAGCAACTTCCCCAGACCTCACAGCTGCACTGGTGGAATCCCTGGGGTCCCTTTTCTTCTTCTTCTTCTTTTCTAACTTTTATTTATTCATTTTTTTCGTTGACCCTTTTTTCCCTTTTGTTTTTCTCCATTTCTCAGTCTCTCATCTCACCACTCCAATGGCAAGTTCCCTTAGAACTTCTTTGTTTGTGTGTGTATGTTTTTGGTCCTGTTCCTCTCTCCTCTGTCTCCTCTTTCCTGTACCCATCTTAGCTCCACACATCACAATCTCCCCCCTCCTTCCTGCCTATCGGCACTGTGCACTGAACATCACACCACCAAGCAGCACAGGCACGGCCTAAAGAACCTGCCCTGCACTGATTCCCGGCCCATCTTGTCAGCCCTAGTATGTGCCCAAAACAATCCATCCCAGCAACTGCCCTTCAGCTGGACCTGCCCTGCGTCACTATACCTGAGCGACTGACCCTGACCATTGGAGAAGGAGGTGACAAGTATTGTGCCTACAGAAGAGCAAACAACAAAGAGTGCACAGCCTGCCTGCTCAGACGTAACCAAATAAAATAAAAAAGCATGACAAAAATAATCTACAATAAATGAGGAAAATAACTACTGAATGTCCCGAAGACAGCAGACAAGGTCAAAATATATATATATAAAAAAAACAGGATGGTTCCAGTAGGCATCCAACATAAAACACCAGATGACTTTCCAGTATAAGAAAAGGCACTAGAACAACCTGATAGGGAATTCAAATCTCTAATATTCAGAGCTATCCAAGAGTAGAAGCAAAAAGCAGACAAAAAATGAGGGAAAAATAGACAAATTCATAGAAAAGGCAGACAAATTCATGGAAAATACAGACAAAAAGTGGAAGAATTCAGGAAAATAATACAGGAACAAAACGCTAAAATAAATTCACAACTAGAAATAATACAAAAACAACAATTAGAAATCCAAAAGATAAACAACAAGATTTTAGAAATAGTGTCATAGAAGGGCTGAGGAACAGGTTTGAAATGATGGAAGACTGGATCAGCGAAATAGAAGACAAACACTTGTATACAACTCTGAGGAAAAATCAGAAAAAAGAACAAAGAAAAATGAAAAAACCCTGAGAATCATGTGGGATACAATCAAAAGCAAAAATTTTGCAGGTGATTGGAGTTCCAGAACAGGGGAGAAAACAGAAAACACAGAGAGGATCACTGAAGAATTGCTGACAGAAAACTTCCCAAATATCATGAAAGATGAAAAGCTGACTATCCAAGAAGCTCGACCAAAGCCATATAGGATAGACCCCAAAAGAAAATCACCAAGACATATCATAATCACACTCACTAAAACCAAAGACAAAGAAAGAATCCCGAGAGCAGCTCGAGAAAAACAAAAAGTCACATACAGAGGAGAACCCATGCAGGCAAGAAGGCAATGGGATAACATATATAAAAATTTGAAAGAAAAAAATTGCCAGCCAAGAATAATATATCTTGAAAACTCTCATTCAAATATGATGGTGAAATTAAGTCATTTCCAGATAAACAGAAATTAAGGAGCTATGTAAAATTCAAACCAAACTTACAAGAATTAGTAAAGGGAGTCCTTCGATCTGAGAACAAACAACATCAGCCCACAGGCTGAATCTAGGACGCAGGATCATACCAGCCAGATACCAACCTAGGAAATGAACTCTCAAGGACTATCCAAAACCAAAAGAACTACAACAGGGAACCAGAGAGGCTAATCTGTAAATGACAACAACATCAGAACAGTAAAAGAGGGAATAAACAGTGTAGGTATAGAACCTTCTAATACAGAGGAAGGCAAGGCGATACCAAGTAATAATAGACTGGTTCAAACCTAGGAAGATAAGGGTAAATTTCAAGGTAACCACAAAGAAAGTTAACAAACTTACTCATCAAAATAAAGATGAAAAACATAAAGTCTCAGTAAAAACAAAACCTACAAAAACAAATGAAATGAAAAAAAATTCACAAACAAAAGGAATTCAGCAAAGGAGAGTAAGAGGAACAAAGAAAACGTCGGCACCACAAAAAAAAGCACTACAAAATGACAGCAATAAACTCACACCTATCAATAATTACACTGAACGTAAATGGCTTAAATGCACCAATAAAGAGATGAAGAGTGACAGAATGGATAAAAAAACAGGATCCATCAATATGCTGTCTATAAGAGACACACCTTAGAAACAAAGACGTAAATTTATTAAAAATCAAAGGATGGAAAAAATATATCAAGCAAACAGCTACCAAAAAAGAGCAGAAGTGGCAACACTAATCTCAGATAAAATAGACTTTAAAACAAAATCCACCATAAAAGACAAAGGACACTATATAATGATTAAGGAGATGATCCATCATGAAGACATAACCATAATAAACATCTACACACCCAATGACAGTGCTCCCAAATACGTAAAACAAACTCTAATGGCACTGAGAAGAGAAATTGACAGTTCTACAATAAAGGAAGGAGACTTCAACACACCACTCTCGGTAAAGGACAAAACATCTAGAAAGAAACTCAACAAAGATACAGAAGACCTAAAGGGCACAATCAGCCAATTTGACCTCATAGATACATATAGAACACTACACCCAACAGCTGCAAAGTACACATTCTTTTCCAATGCACATAGAACATTCTCCAGAATAGACAACATCTTAGGCCACAGAGCAATCCTCAACAAGATCTAAAACGTTGAGATAATACAAAGAAACTTGTCTGACCACAACACCATCAAGGTAGAAATTAACAACTGGAAGAGCAAGGAAAGAAAATCATTTACATGGAAACTGAATAATACCCTGCTTACAAACCACTGGGTAATAGAAGAAATCAGAGATAGAATCAAAAAATTCCTAGAATCAAACGAGAATGAAAACACATCATACCAAAACTTTTGGGACGCAGCAAAGGCAGTCCTCAGAGGACAATTTATAATAATAGATGCACACATCAAAAAAGAGAAGGGGCAAAATCGAAACATTAACTACACAACTCAAACAAATAGAAAGAGAACAGAAAAAAAAGCCCACAGCCACTAGAAAAATGGAAATAATAAAGATCAGCAGAAATAAATGAAATAGAGACTAGAAAAACAATAGTAGAATCAACAAAACCAAAAGTTGGTTCTTTGAAAGGATCAACAAAATCGACAAAACACTGGCCAGACTGACAAAAGAAAAACAGGAGAGGACGCAAATAACTCAAATAAGAAATGAAACGAGGGACATTATAACAGACCCAACTGAAATAAAAAGGATCATAACAGAGTATTATGAAAAACTATACTCCAACAAATTCGAAAAACTAGAGGAAATGGATAAATTTCTAGAAACACACTACCTACCCAAACTAGCACAAGTAATGTTGAAAATCTGAACAGACCCATAACAAGAGAAGAGATTGAAAAGATAATTAAAAAAAAAAAAAACTCCCAACAAAAAAATGCCCTGGCACAGATGGCTTCACTGGAGAAGTCTACCAAACATTCAGAGAAGAACTTATGCCTGTACTACTCAAACTCTTTCAGAACATAGAAAAGAAAGTGACACTGCCGAATTCATTCTATGAAGCCAGCATAATGCTGATACCAAAACCAGGCAAAGACACCACAAAAAAAGAAAATTACAGACCAATATCGCTCATGAATATAGATGTAAAAATTCTGAACAAAATTCTAGTCAATAGAATTCAGCATCATATCAAAAAATAATACACCATGACCAAGTAGGATTCATACCAGGTATGCAAGGATGGTTCAACATTAGAAAATCAGGCAATGTAATCCACCACATAAATAAAAGGAAAGAAAAGAATCACATAATCATCTCAATTGATGCAGAAAAAACATCTGACAAAGTCCAACACCAATTCCTGATAAAAACTCTCAATCAAGTAGGTATAGAAGGGAAATTTCTCAACATAATAAAGGGCATCTATGCAAAACCAATGGCCAACATCATTCTTAATGGAGAGAGGCTGAAAACATTCCCCCTGAGAACAGGAGCAAGACAAGGATGTCCTTTATCTCCACTCCTATTTAACGTTGTGCTGGAAGTCCTAGCTAGAGCAATAAGGCAAGAAAAAAGAAATAAAGAGCATCCAAATTGGTAATGAAGAAGTTAAACTGCCCCTATTTGTGGATGATATGATACTATTTGTGGATGATATGATACTATACATAGAAAACCCAAAAGACTCCACAAGAAAACTACTGGAACGAATAGAAAGATTCAGCAGAGTAGCAGGATACAAGATAAACATACAAAAATCAGTTGGATTCTTATACACCAATAAAGAGAACAATGAACAGGAAATCAGGAAAACAATATCATTTATAGTAGTCCCTAAAAAAAAAAAACAACTTAGTAATAAATCTAACCAGAGATATGAAAGACCTGTACAAAGAAAACTACAAAACACTACTGCAAGAAACTCAAAGGGATCTACATAAATGGAAAAACATACCATGCTTATGAATAGGTAGACTCAACATTGTGAAAATGACAATTCTACCCAGAGCAATTTACAAATACAATGCAATCCCAATCCAAATACCAACCACATTCTTTAAAGAGATGCAAAAACTAATCATTAACTTTATATGGAAAGGGAAGAAGCCCCGAATAAGTAAAGCACTATTGAAGAAGAGGAATAAAGTAGGAGGACTCACACTACCTGACCTCAGAACCTACTATACAGCTATGGTAGTCAAAACAACCTGGTACTGGTATAACAAAAGATACGTTGACCAATGGAACAGAATTGAGAACCCAGATGTAAATCCATCCACCTACAGTCACCTGATCTTCCACAAGGGCCCAAAGTCCATCAGATGGGGAACAGATAGTCTTTTTAACAAATGGTGCTGGCAAAACTGGATGTCCATCTGCAAAAAAATGAAACAGGACCCATACCTCACACCATACACAAAAACTAATTCAAAATGGATCAAAGATCTAGATATAAAGCCCAAAACTCTAAAGTACATAGAAGAAAAAATAGGATCAATGCTAGAGGCCCTAATGCATGGCATTAACAGGATACAAACCATAACCAACAACACACAAACTCTAGAAGATAAGCTACATAACTGGGATCTTCTAAAAATTAAACACTTGTGCTCATCAAAAGACTTCACCAAAAGAGTAAAAAGAGAACCTACAGACTGGGAAAAAAATTTTGGACATTACGAGTCAGACAAAGGTCTAATCTCTAAAATCTACAAGAAAATCCAACACCTCTACAACAAAAAGACAAATAATCCAATTAAAAAATGGGCACAGGAAATGAACAGACACTTCACCAAAGAAGACATTCAAATGGCGAACAGACACATGAGGAAATGCTGGCGATCACTAGCTATTAGAGAAATGCAAATTAAAACCACAGTGAGATACCATCTCACCCTGGCATTACTGGCAGGAATCAAAAAACTGGAAATAACAAATGTTGGAAAGGCTGCGGAGAGACTGGAACTCTTATGCACTGCTGGTGGGAATGCATAATGGTGCAATCATTTTGGAAAGTGATATAGTGCTTCTTAGAGAGCTAGAAATAAAAATACCGTACAACCCAGCAATCCCACTCCTAGGAATAAATCCTAGAGAAATAAGAGCAGTCGCATGAATAGACATATGCACACCCATGTTCACTGCAGTATTGTTCACAATAGCAAAAAGATGGAAACAACCTAGATGCCCATCAACAGATGAATGGATAAACAAACTATGGAGTATTATGCAACGATAAAGAACAATGATGAATCTGTGAAGCATCTCATAACATGCGTGAAACTGGAGCACATTATGCTGAGTGAAATAAGTCAATCACAAAAGGACAAATATTGTATGAGACCTCTACTGTAAGAACTCATGAAAAAGTTTACACACAAAAAGAAACAATCTCTGTTGGTTATGAGGGATGGGAGGGGTGGGGGGTAAATACTAAATAGACAATAGATAAGTGATAACTTTGGGGAAGGGTAAGACAGTACACAATTCTGGGGAAGCCAGCACAACTCATTCAAGGAAAGGTCATGGAAGTTCCATAGACACATCCAAACTCCCCGAGGGACTGAATTGCTGGGCAAAGAGCTGTGGGGACCATGGTCTTGGGGGACATCTAGCTCAGTTGGCATAACCAAGTTGATAAAGAAAATGTTCTACATTCTACTTTGGTGAGTAGTGTCTGGGGTCTTAAAGTCCTGCGAGCAGCCATCTAAGATACTCCACTGGTCTCACCCCTTCAGGAGCAAGGGAGAATGAAGAAGATACACGGAAAAGATTAGTCCGAAGGACTAACGGACCACAACTACCACGGCCTCCATCAGACTGAGTACAGTACAAATAGATGGTGCTCGGCTACCACCACTGACTGCTTTGGCCGGGGTCACAACAGAGGGTCCTGAACAGAGCTGGAGGAAAATGTAGAACAAAATTCTAATTCATTAAAAAAGACTAGATTTACTGGCCTGACAGAGACTGGAGAAACCCTGAGAGCATGGCCCCAGGACACCCGTTTAGCTCAGTAATGAAGTCACTCCGAATGTTCACCATTCAGCCAAAGATTGGACAACCCATTAAAAAAATGAGATTAATGGGACACAACAGTCCAGGGACAAGGACTAGAAGGCAGAAGGGGACAGGAAAGCTGGTAATAGGAAACCCAAGGTTGAGAAGGGATAGTGTTGACATGTCATGGGGTAGTTAACCATTGTCATAAAACAATATGTGTACTAACTATTTAATAAGAAACTATTGTTCTGTAAACTTTCATCTAAAGTACAAGAAAAAAAGAGAAAAAAATATGATTCCTTAATTAAAAAAAAAAAAGAAAAGATGCATTGCATTAGGCAAATCTGCAGCAAAAAGACCTCTCTAAAGTGCTAAAAAGCAAAGATGTCACCTTGAAGACTAAGGTGCGCCTGACACAAGCCATGGTGTTTTCAATCACCTCATATGCATGTGAAAGCTGGATGATGAATAAGGAAGACTGAAGAAGAATTGATGCCTTTGAATTGTGGTGCTGGCGAAGAATATTGAATATACCATGGACTGCTGAAAGAATGAACAAATCTGTCTTGGAAGAAGTTCAACTAGAATGCTCCTTAGAAACAAGGATGGTGAGACTACATCTCACATACTTTGGACATGTTATCAGGAGGGATCAGCCCCTGGAGAAAGACATCATGCTTGGTAAAGTAGAGGGTCAGAGAAAAAGAGCAAGACCATCAACGAGATGGACTGACACAGTGGCTGCAACAATGGGCTCAAGCACAACAACGATTGTGAGGATGGCACAGGACAGGGCAGTGTTTCATTCTGTTGTACATGGGGTCACTGTGAGTCGGAACCGACTCGACGGCACCTAAGAACAGCAACTAACCTGTTGTTGTTGTTGGGTTTCATTGAGTCAACCCCTTGTGTTACAGAGTAGACTGGCTCCATAGGGTTCTCTTGGCTATAATCTTTATGAGAGCAGATGGCCAGGCCTTCTTTCAAGGTGCCACTGGGAGTATTCCAGCCACCAATCTTGATTAGTGTATGAGTCGGAATCAACTCAACAGCAACAGGTTTGATTTTTTTTTTTTGTTTGAGCCCTTAACTATTGTGCCACCAGGGCTCCTATTGCAGTAGTAGTTGTTGTTGGGTGCCATCAAGTCAATTCTGACTCATAGTGACCCTGTAGGAGAGAGTAGAACTGCCCCATAGGGTTTCCAAGGCTGTAATCTTCACAGGAGCTGATCACCAGGTATTTTCTTCCAGGGAGCCGCTGGTGAGTTCCAACCACAGACCTAGAAGTTATCAGCTGAGGAGAGCTTAACTGTTGTGCCACCAGGGCTCCTAAAGGTTGAAAAATAAATGTTCATTCTAAGTAACAGTTTCGTGACATACATTCAGATAATCACATGACATCATCCCATTTTACACATTCAAATTTTCATATTCTTTCCATTCCTTTACATGTTGTTGTTGGGTGTTGTCAGGTTGATTCTGACTCATAGCGACCCTATAGGACAGAGTAGAACTGCCCCATAGGGATTTCTAGGCAGTAATCTTTACAGGAGCAGATTACCAGGTCTTTTCTCCCACGTAGCCACTGGTGGGTTCGAACCGCAGCCCTTTTGGTTAACAGCTGAGCACTTAACCACTGCACCTCTAGCCTATCAATTTCTAATTTCACTTATCCTCCTCAAACTCCTTGCTTCCCTGAGTCAGGAGTTGTTGCATTACATCCCACTTCTACTGACACCAATTTGTGTATCAGATCAGTCCAGGGAAATCTCAGCTTCCATTCTCTGGTCAGTTCGGACCCCAGCTGCTTCCACACAGCCCTTTCTCTCACCCGGGGCTAGGTCAGCGTGTGCTGGCCTCAAGTTAGGGAGTTTCTATATGACTCCCCTGGCTCCAGAATAGCCACAAGTTCCTTTAGTTGCCATACCTTGCACTTTCCTTTCCTCCTGCCATCTCAGAGTGCCCCATCTGGGGTTTGTCAAGTGCCCACTGTGGACCAGACCAGGTCTGCTCTGAGCCTTATACTTGGGTGAACCCTTTCGATGACCCCATGAGCACAGAAATATGACTAGTCCCACTTAACAGCTGAGAACTGTGGCATCTAAGATACAACTCTTGGTCTCTACTCATCAGAGCAAAAGAGAAAGAAGAAAACCAAAGTCTCAAGAAGCTAGCTGACAGGGCTAATAGCCTACAGAAGCCATGGCCTCATCTACCCTGAAACCAGAAGAACTACATGGTGCCCGGCTACCTTGACCAACTGTTCTGTTAAGGTCCACAGTAGATGGACCTTGCTAGATGGGGAGAAAAAAGCAAAACAGAACTCAGTTTCTTAAAGTCCACACTTACTGGACCAGTTGAGACTGGAGGACTCCCTGAGACTATCACCCTGAGATATTCTTTAAATCTTGAACTAAAACTATCCCCTGTGGTCACCTTTTAGCAAAATAACAGCCTGACATACAAAAGTATGTTACCCATGAGTACAGTGCTCCATTAAAAAACCACCTATATGAGACCAAAAGGTCAACAATTACTCTAAAACAAAGATGAGAAGATAAGCAGGCAGGGAAACTAGAGCACTGGAAATGGAAGAGCCAGAACACAATTAAAGAGAATGTTGACACATTGTGAAAAATGTAACTAATGTCACTGAATAATTTGTGTAGAAATTTTCAAATGGAAACTTAATTTGCTGTGTAAACTTTCACCAAAAAACAATAAAATATAATTTTTTAAAAAAACAGCTGAGGCCACTGTGCCACAGAGCGCAAGCCTCTCTCTGCCTAAAACAGCATAGTGAGCATTAGGGAGCCAAGCTCAAGCTCCAGCTATCTGGCTGCAGAGCCTCTGGCCCTGACCTCCTTACTGGTCCACCAGCAAGGCCTACCTCCCAGTGAGGAAGCCCCAGTGCAGTGTCTACCACCAAGAGCTTCTTGCTGAGGGCAAGACTTAGACTGGCCACTGAGGCCTGCCCCATGGACACAGCAAGACACTCACACTTGAGTCTGTAGACTTGCTTCCATCTCTGCACTGGATTGTTCCAGAGACTGAGAGACACTGAGTATTATAATCCCTCTATGTGACCTGGTAGCCGAGTGGTTAAGTGCTCGGCTGCTAATCGAAAGGTTGGTGGTTTGAACCCACTAGCAGTTCCATGGGAGAAAGGACCTGGACATCTGCTTTCATAAAGATTACAGCCTTGGAAACCTTATGTGGCAGTTCTACTCTGTCACACAAAGTCTCTATGAGTCGGAATTGACTCGATGGCAATGAGTTTTTATAAGACCAGTGAGGTCCCTGGGTTACGATATTAACCTATTCATTGGCAGTTTGAACTTACTCAGCAGTACCAAGGAAGAAAGTCCTGGCAATCTGCTTTAGTAAAGATTGCTATTGTTGTTGGGTTCTGCTGAGTAAATTCCAATTCAAAGCCACCCTATAGGACAGAGTAGAACTGCCCCAAAGGATTTTCTTGGCTATAATCTTTAAAGAAGCAGATCGCCAGGTGTTTCTCCCTAGGAGCTGATGGGTGAATTCAAACTGCCAACCTTTTGGTTTGCAGCCGAGGGCTAAACCACTGTGCCACCAAGGCTCCATTCCTATAGAATCTTGTGGAGCAGTTGTACTCTGTAACACATGTGTTGCTGTGAGCCAGAATTGACTGGACAACAAGTTTGTTTTGTTTTGTTTAATGTGACCAACATGGCAGCCCCATATGTGCAGAATACAACTGTCATAGTCTCCTCTTTGACTCCATTGCCCAGAAAGGAGTAGAAGATGCTTGTGTTGTGGTTGTTGGACCCATTCATTCATTCATTCAGTCAGTCAGTCAGTCAACTGCACCTCCTTCACTCCAGGGACACTCCCCCTCTTATATGCCACGTGGTCCTCCTTCAGGCCCCTCCTGAGTCCCGTGCCTGCCAGGACTGGCCCTTCTGAGCATCTACAAGCTGTGACCCACAGCGGCTGGCCAGGCAGTGCCTGCTTTCCTGGTGTGGACAGTGATATGTGAGGGGAAGTCCACAGACAGAGAGCCCGGATCTGGGGAAGGGATCTTTCTCTGCTGTATGTGGCCCCCATTGGACCCATCTAGGAAGCAGAAGTGGTTTCCCTCCAGGACTCTGACAGTGTGTGGTCTGAGGTTCCTCTTCTGTGGTCAGTCACCTTTCTGACCTCATCCCTGAGCTTCCTGTTGGGGCTCCTTCTCAGTCCTCTGATACCAGGGCCCCATGCTCCTTACTCCAAAAATGCTGCCACTGCTGTTGTTCCTGCTGTGGGCAGGTGAGTGGCCAAGGGGATGGGGCAGTGGTGCTGGGGCTGGAGCTGCGGTTGACCCTTGTTTCCTACAGGGTCCCTTGCTCAATATCCGAGATTCCAGTTGCTAATGAAAGAGTCGGTGACAGTGCAAGAGGGTCTGTGTGTCCTTGTGCCCTGCTTCATCCGCTACCCCCGAAGGGGCTGGACAAAGACTGACCCAGCTCAAGGCTACTGGTTCCGGAAAGAGGCCAATTATGTCTCTGATGCTCCAGTGGCCACAAACGACCCGGCTAGAAAAGTGCAAGAGGAGACTAAGGGCCGATTCCACCTCATCGGAGACCCACCGAACTATAACTGCTCGCTGGACATCAGAGATGCCAGGATGGCAGACAAGGGATCATACTTCTTTAGGATCGTCAGAGGAACTTATGTGTTATATAATTTCAAATCTAACCCGCTGTCTTTGTATGTGACAGGTGAGGATTGAGGTCAAGGAGAGGCCACAGGGGAGGGTGGTGGTTCCCATGACAGGGATGGGGTGGGACCCCCTGCTCCTCATCCTGGGGGAGAATGACAGGAACAGGATGCTGGGGCTGGCAGGGGATGAGTCAGCCTGACTGAGACAGAAGCTGCTTTAGGGGACAGCTAGGGATCCCCAACACCAGGGCCTGCATCTCTCTCTCTCTCCCCAGCCCTGACACGAACACCTGACATACATATCCAGAGGACCCTCAAGTCTGGCCACCCCACAACCATATCTTGTAAGGTTCCATGGGCCTGTAACAGGGGGACGCCCCCCACCTTCTCCTGGATTGGGGTTACCGTCACGTCCCTGGGCTCCAAGACTCCTTATTCCTCAGAGCTCACCCTCACCCCAGAGCCACATCACCACGGCACCAACCTCACCTGCAGAGTGACCTTCCCTGGAGCAGGTGTGACCACGGAGAGCACCGTCCTGCTCAATGTGTCCTGTGAGTGCTGGGCAGGGACGCCTGTGTCCCTGAGGGCAGTGGGTGTTGCGGGAAGTGGGGCAGAGCCTGGGATACTGGCTGCTGCATCCTGGAAGAAGGGGCTGGTGAGGAAGAGGACGCTAAACTCCACCTCCTTCCTATTTCTCAAGTTTCTGGGAGAAACGGGCTGCCATGGATTGAATTGTGTCCCCCAAAATATGTGTCAACTTGGCTAGGCCATGATTCCCAGTATTGTGTGATCTTCCACCATTTTGTCATCTGATGTGATTTTCCTATGTGTTGTAAATCCTGCCTCTATGATGTTAATGAGGCAGGATTAGAGGCAGTTGTGTTAATGAGGCAGGACTCAATCTGCAAGATTAGGTTCGTTTTAAACCAGTCTCTTTAGAGATGTAAAAGAGAGAATTGATCAGAGAGACACGGGGACTTCATACCACCAAGAAAGCAGTGCCAGGAGCAGAGGGCATCCTTTGGACCTGAGGTTCCTGCGCGGAGAAGCTCCTAGACCACAGGAAGATTGAGAGCAAGGATTTTCCCCCAGAGCTGACAGAGAGAGAAAGCCTTCCCCTGGAGCTCGCACCCCGAATTTGGACTTCTAGCCTCCTAGACTGTGAGAGAATAAACTTCTCTTTGTTAGAGACATTCACTTGTGGTATTTCTGTTATAGCAGCACTAGATAACTAAGACAAGGGCAACGCCCAACTTCCTGCCACTGAAAAGGGAACGTTTATTTCCGTCTGTCCACATGCTCCACAAAACTTGACCATCGGTGTATTCTGTGTATTCCCTATGTAGGGAGCAGCTGCTCCTCTTTGGGGCTGTGGTGGATGTGAGGGAGGGAAGAGGTCTCAGACCAGGTGCAGGACAACAGAGGTGGAAAGCCCCCTACTCACTTATCAGCCTACAACTGGCTTCCCCTGACCCTTGACCTTGCTGTCACCAAGGTCATCCATGACCTTCTCCTTGCCAAGCCCAGTGGGTGCAGCTGTCACCAGTGCCAGGGCTACGTTCCCGTTCTAAACCCTGCCCTCGTGCCTTTCAGGATCTGGACCCTAATTAGTCCCTTAGTTTGGTTTTTGTGTGGGTTTTTCTTAAAATGTTTTATTATGATAAAAATATATATAACAAAACATTTGCCAATTCAGCATTTTTTATGTACAGTTCAGTGATGGTGGTTTTGTTCCTCATGTTGTACAACTCTCACCGCTATCAGTTTCCAAATAATTCCACCACCATTAACAGAGACTCCGTGCCCCCTAAGCTAAGGCTTCCTCTTTTCCTCTCCCTCCCGTCCCTGGTAGCCGCCAGTTAACTTTGGTCTCTATACATTTGCCTGTTTCATATTAGTGGGGTCATACAATATTTTTGTAACTGACTTACTTCACTCAGCACAATGTTTTCATCACAACTCCCTGGTTTTTTCAACTACAAATATACTATAGAGTACTTAATTGATTCTCCATTGATGGAAAATTATATTGTTTCCAATCTTTTGCTGCGATGAATAACTTGTATGAACATTTACCACGTGTGTGTGTGTGTGTGTGTGTGTGTCTATAGGATAATTTGCTAGAAAGTTTGACTCGAAGAGTATATTTGTAATCCCTACAGATAGAGACAAATTGTGCTATTTATATTGCCTATTTCATCCTTGCTGATGTCATAAGTGAATCCATTGTAATTTAAATTTGCATTTTCATTTTGTGAGTAGGTTGAGTAGCTTTCATTGTGTTTAAGAACCATTCTTCAAAAGTCTGTGGACTTGAATGATTTGAAGAAGCTGTTTTCATATTAAGGAAATCAGTTGTTGGTTAGTTGAAAATATTTGTTTCCAGCTTGTTGGTGGCCTTTTGACTTAGTGTATGGTGACTTTGCTAGGCAAAAAAAAGAGGTTTTATTTTTATTTTGATATATTCATTGGTGTGCTAGGGTCAACTCTCACCAACTGGCAAGAGCCAATTGTGTGCATCTTTTCCTAACTCTGAGTTCAGCAATTTCAAATTGAATGCTTGAAGCTGGTGATGATGGGAGTGTTTATACCATGGAAACTAGCAAATGCTACAAATCAGAGCTTTTTTTTTTTTTTTTTAACAGTTGTTAAACATTTAGCAGTAAACCCAGAGGCATATCTAAGGAAAATAGCACCTATAACAAGCACAGGTAGTGACAGTAACAAGCAGCCAGTGACAATCTCTAAGTTGCACATTCCCCCAATTTCAAGATGAATAGACATTGATAGCAGCGATGTGTCAGTAGAAATGTCTTCCCTCCTCTTGTCCAGCTGCCTCAGTCAGACACCTTTCATATTGTGGCACCCCGTAAGGTCATTCAGTGCCTCAACTGGTGCCTCCTTGGACTTGTGCCCGGGGGAAAGTGCCCCTCCCCGCCCCCACCTCACTACACCTCTGTGTCTACCGTGTTTGAGGAAGGGCATTGAGCCATACTGGGTTAACAGATACTGCTCAGTGGTACCCACTGCCTCAAGTGGCACCCAGGACACATGCCATACTAGCCATACCTTAGATACGCCTCTGAGTAAACCACTGGCTGCCTTTATCAATCTTTTCTTTATGCCTCTGACTTTACATACTCTAACATTACTTTTAAATTTTGCCACAATTTCATCTAGTAACCTCATCTCTGTTGTTGTTAGGTGCCATCGAGTTGATTTTCAACTCACAGCAACCTCATGTGACAGAGTAGAACTGCCCCCTAGGACTTGCTAGCTGTAATCTTTGCAGAAGCAGGTTGCCAGGTCACATGTTTTCTCACATGGAGCCACTGCCTGGGTTTGAACTGCAGACCTTTTGGTTGGCAGCCAAGAGCTTAACTGTTGCACCATCAGGGCTCCTTAGCCTCATCTCTAAGCACTCCCAAACATACCAATTTATTCAAGCCCTATAGGACTTTGATCATGTAAGGCCATTTCAGCTCTCAGCTGTAGGTCCCCCTCCTGTACCTTCTTCCAATAATGTCCTTCCATGCCAACATCACTGCCTAGCCAGCTCCTATCTGTTGTTTGTGCTCTACTTAAACCTCTCCTCCTACAAGATTCCCTCCTTGTCCTGACAGTCTCCATGAGCTGCCCATTCTCAGGAGCCCCTCAGCTTAAGTCCATCACTAAAGCTATCATATGGCCTTGTGAGGATCTGCTTTTGCATATCTGCTCATGAGACTGTGAGCTCCTCAAACACAGCTAAATTAAACAGGCTTCAGTGAACTGTTGAAAACTAAATGACAAGATTGTTGGAGGTAAATCTGGGATCTGAGTTGGCACAGATAGCCAATACAGGAGGTATGTGATCTAAGACAAGTTAGACAAATGCACCTGGGCCTCTTGGAAAAATGACAGAGTCTGCTTCTCGCCCTATTCTCCTCGGGTTGAACCCAGACAGTCCAAGTCCATCAATCAATGAAGGGAAGATACAAATCTATGTGATGGAAGGACAAGAAAGACAAAGCCCGTAAGCTGGGTCTGGGCTTGGCTTTCTCTCCATCTCTCCAAGACTTGAAGCCCTGGGCAATGACACTTTTCTTCCAGGGCCAGTCCCTGTGTCTGGTCTGTGTCTCCAGCAGCAATTCCCCTGTCTGGCTGAGATGGGCATGGGGGAGCCTAATCCTAAGCTCCTTGCAACCCTTGAATCCCTTGGGTCCTGTAACTGCCTCAGATGGACTTGGGGGACCATGGAAAGTACATCTGCCAAGCTCAGAACCTGCTGGGCTATAATAATTGGGTAATAATTGGGGGAAGGATGTCTAGCAAGGTAAGAGGCACATACTGAATCTTCTTCCTTCTCTCCACACATCCCTCCCCAGCTGTTTGGCCCCTCCTGCTCCTGGGAGACCAAGGGTCTGCACTGTAGCTGCTCTTCCCGAGCCTGGCCAGCCCCTTACCTGTGCTGGCAGGATGGGGACAAGCTGGTGGAGGGGAACAGCAGCAACACCTCCTTCATGGTCAACTTTACCTCCACTGGGCCCTGGACCAACAGCTCGTTGAGCCTCAGCACAGAGCTCATCTCTGGCCTCAGGCTCAGCTGTGATGCCCATAATGCCCTTGGGAACCAGAGCGTCACTGTCCTGCTGCTTCCAGGTCAGAGGAAGGGTATGAAAGTCGATGCCTAAGGAAGGAGATGACATAAGCCTGGATCCTAGGAGACACTGAGAGTGGGAGAAATGAGTCTGAGCCCAGGGCAAGAGGAGACTGTGGTTCAGGGTTCTGAGTCCTTTGACTAGCGAGCAAGCTAGGGTAACAGGGGGCTGCAGTCATATAGGGTGGTGGGGGACAAAAGGGTCCTTGATGGAGTGGGCACACATATGGATCACGGATTTGCAAAGACTACATGTTCAGATGCCTGATTAGGAGGATTGAGGCTCACTTGAACTCTCACTTGTCTGCAGGGAAACCAAGGACCTGGTCACAAACAGCTCAGGGCATCGCCTGGGGAGCCAGCATCACTGCCCTGCTAACTCTCTGCCTCTGCCTCATCTTCATGTGAGTGTTGGTCCCAATTTGGGTGAAGGCTTTGGGTGGTAGTGATGGTATTGGACACAGCTCAAATGATCTCCAAATCCTGATGCCCATAGCTGTAGGAACTTGGAAATGTGGTAAAGTTCAGGGAGAGTGCAGTTAGTCAAAATGACATCAAGAATTTAGCCTCCTTGATCTTGGTGGTGGTGGTGCTGTTCTTAGCTGCTGTTGAGTCAGTCCCTAACTGCACAATGGAGCAAAACACTGCCCAGTCCTGCACCATCTACGTAATGCATTGTGGATTGGACCATTGTGATCCATAGGGTTTTCATTGGTTGATTTTAGGGAGTAGATTGCCAGGCCTTTTTTTCTAGTTCTTCTTAGTCTGGAAGCTCTACTGAAACCTGTTCAGTATCGTAGCAACATGCAAGCCTACAATGATAGATAGGTGGTGGCTGCACTTGAGGTGTATTGACCAGGAATCGAGCTTGGAAGGCAAGAATTCTACCACTGAGCCACCAATGCCTCTTTGATCTTATTAGAGATCTATTTCCCCCATCCTGCTCATCCTGATTTTTTTAATGCCTAGCGCACACACACACACACACACACACACATCCACATCCACACACCACCACCACCACAGTGATGACGATGTCTGGCTTCTGATAACCAGGGCCCTTATTTGGTCTATACTCTTCACCAGCTCTGTGATTCTGAGCAAGTCATTTAATGTTTCAGAGCTGTCATTTTTCTTCCTCTGAAAGTGGTACAATAGTAGTGTCTTAGTTATCTAGTGCTGCTATAACAGAAATACCACAAGTGGATGGTTTTAACAAGGAGAAGTTTATTTCCTTACAGTAAAGTAGGCTAAAAGTCCAGATTCAGGGTGTCAGCTCCAGGGGAAGTCTTTCTCTCTCTCTTAGCCTTCTCATCAGTGTTCCCCTGGACTAGGAGCTTCTCGGCGCAGGGACCCCTCGGCGCTCTGCTCCTGGCACTGCTCTCTTGATGGTATGAGGTCCCCAATTTTCTGCTTGCTTCCCTTTCCTTTTATCTCTTGAGAGATAAAAGGTGGTGCAGGCCACACCCCAGGGAAACTCCCTTTACATTGGATCAGGGATGTGACCTGGGTAAGGGTGGTGTTACAATCCCACCCTAATCCTCTTTAACATAAAATTACAATCACAAAATGGAGGCCAATCACACAATTCTGGGAATCATGGCCCAGCGAAACTGATACACACGTTTTTGGGGGGACATAATTCAACCATGACAAGCAGCTATTTCATATGGTTTAAAACACTATGCAGACAGTTACTGTTATTATTACTAACTCCAAGATCTATTGAACGCTCATAAAGCTTAGGTTCTGATTTTATATCCTGGACTCCAAGATAGCTCAAGTGAGACAGTGGCATTTTGTAGCTTCAAAACCTTAAGAATCTATTCTAAATTTATCTTTAAGAGGGTAAATACTAGGATAAATACCTCACAAGTAGACTCCAAGAATATGGGGGCATTGGTGGTTCAGTGGTAAAATTCGTTCCTTCCATACAGGTGACCTTGGTTTGATTCCCAACCAATGCACCTCACGCACAGCCAACACCTGTCTGTCAGTGGAGGCTTGTGTGCTGCTACGATGCTGAGTATGTTTCAGTGGAGTTTCCAGACTAAGATGGATTAGGAAGAAAGATCTGGTGATCTATTTCTGAAAATCAGCCAATGAAAACCCACAACTGTCAGATCCAAAATCATGGGGATGGCACAGGCTCAGGCAGTGATTCTTTCCATTGTGCATGGGGTTGCCATGAGTTTGGAGCCAACTCTACAGCAGCTAACAACAGACTCTGTGATGAGGTGCATACTCAGGCAAGGACAAAGAAGAAAAAAAGAGAATTCAGCCTCTGGTTATCTTGGCCAGGGGGAGGATCTGTTCCCAACCCCTGGCTCCTGCTATCCAGGAGGAGGGTGCATTTGTTTTCTTCATGGTCTGGAGATAGACAGCAGCCCTCACTTCCCTGGTTCAGTCACCCTTTCTAGGCTCCTAGCAGAAAGCCAGCCAGATTGAAAGAGTCTGCTCTCTTTTCTCAGAGTGAAGGTCTACAAGAAGAAATCAGCTGAAGCAGCAGCGAGAACGGATGACATCAATCCTGTGTTCGGTACCTCCTCCACGGTAAATGATGTGGGCATCTTTTCAGCCAGTGTCCCAGCTGGATGTCTCCCCAGGGATGGTCCACAGGGGCTCACGCAGCATCTCAAGAACTGAGCTCCAAATTTTCCCTCCAAATTTGTCCCTCCTGCCAGGTTTCCCATTGCAGTCACCCAGGCCGTGACCTGGGACTTTCCTTTCCTCATTCCTCTTCTTCATCTCCAAGAACCCGTAATTCACCAACCAACCAGTTGTCGTGGAGTTGACCCCGACTCATGGTGACCCCATGTGTGTCAGAGCAGAACTGTGTCCCATAGGATTTTCAGGGGTTGTTTTTTTGGAAGTAGATCGCCAGGCCTTCCTTCTGGGTGGACTCAAACCTCCAACCTTTCGGCTACTAGCCAAGTGTATAAACTGTTTGCACCACCCAGGGACTCCTAAGACTTATCACACAGCCTCCTAATCACCGGCCTGTCCCCCACCATACTATGAGCCCCTTGTGTGCAGGGGCAGGTGTAATTCATGACTCTGTGATTCTCACTCTCAGCATTCTACTTCTGTCCGTCAAATTACAATTTGCAATTACATATGTATTTTTTTGACAGTGTGATACTGTCTTCCTGCCCTGATTGTCTGAGGTCAAGAAACCTGCCTTGTTTAGCATGGTGTGCCCCATGCCTGGATACAACCTAAGAAGAGTTACTTAACCTCACTCAGTCTGTTTTCACATCTGTAAAATGAAGATACCAGTTATATCATCCACAGAGGGAGGTGTAAGAATGCAGTGATTTAGTAATTAGTACTGGCACAAACAGTTCAGCACTCCACTACTAACCGCAAGGTTGATGGTTCAAACGCACCCAGGGGCACTTTGGGAGAAGGCATAGAAATCTGCTTCCTAAAGCCTTGAAAACCCTACGGAGCAAAATTTGGAAATGGATAGTGGTGACGGCTGCACAACATAATGAAATTAATTAAGTGATTGAATTATACATGTAAGAAATGTTGAAATGGCAAATGTTTTGTTATATATATATACATATATATATTTTACCACAATAGAAAAGAAAAAAGAAAAAGAATAACCCTATGGAGCAGTTCTATTCTGCACATGTGGGGTCACTATGAGTCAGAATCAACTGGATGACAACTAACAACAACAACAGCAGGCCATTACAGTGATTAAAATTTGTTAAAGGTATGAAGGAATGAATCTTTAGGAAATGTGTGTGGAATGGATAAATGAGTAAATGTCCATCAGCCTCAAGTTCCTTTGTGGACTCTTGCTTCCTTCTTCAGACCCCAAAGGCCTGCTCTGACCCTTCTCTGTCATCCTACTCAGGGTCACCTGAATGAATCCTGGTCAGGCAGCCCCTCAGACTACTTGAGCTCAGCTGTAGCTGCCCCCACCTCTAGGGAGGAACAGGAGCTTCATTATGCCTCTGTCAGCTTCCAAGGGGTGAGGCCCTGGAACTCTCAGAGACAGGAGGCCACCAACACAACCGAATACTCAGAGATCAAGATCCACAAGTGAGGACTGGTCCAGAGCCCCAGTTCTGGCTGGAGCCCAGTGAAGATTTCTCTGAAGAAAATGTGCCTTAGGGACATATTCTTTTTTTTTTTTTTATTGTACTTTAGATGAAGGTTTACAGAACAAATAAATTTTCATTAAACAGTTAGTACACATATGGTTTTATGACAATTGTTAACAACCCCATGACATGTCGACACTCTCCCTTCTCAACCTTGGGTTCCCTATTACCAGCTTTCCTGTCCCCTCCTGCCTTATAGTCCTTGTCCTTGGACTGTTGTGCCCCATTTTATTTTATGGGGCTGTCTAATCTTTGGCTGAATGGTGAAGCTCGGAAGTGACTTCATTACTGAGCTAAAAGGGTGTCTGGGGGCCATGCTCTCGGAGTTTCTCGAGTCTCTGTCAGGCCAGTAAGTCTGGTCTTTTTTGTGAGTTAGAATTTTGTTCTACATTTTTCTCCAGCTCTGTCTGGGATCCTCTGTTGTGATCCCTGTCAGAGCAGTCAGTGGTGGTAGCTGGCACCATCTAGTTGTACTGGACTCAGTTGGTGGAGGCCGTGGTAGTTGTGGTCCGTTAGTCTTTTGGACTAATCTTTCCCTTGTATCTTGTTTTCTTCATTCTCCCTTGCTCCCGAAGGAGTGAGACCAGTGGAGTATCTTAGATGGCTGTTCACAGGCTTTTAAGACCCCAGACGCTACTCACCAAGGTAGAATGCAGGACATTTTCTTTATAAACTGTGCTATGCCAATTGAGCTAGATGTTCCCTGAGACCATGGTCCCCGCAGCCCTCTGCTCAGCAATTCAGTCCCACAGGGAGTTTGGATGTGTCTATGGCACTTCTATGACCTTTCCTTGTACAAGTTGTGCTGGCTTCCCCAGTATTGTGTACTGTCTTACTCTTCACCAAAGTTACCACTTATCTGTTGTCTATTCAGTATTCCGCCCCAACCCTTCCGTCCTTCGTAACCAACAAAGATTGTTTCTTTTGTGTGTAAAGTTTTTCATGAGTTTTTACAGTAGAGGTCTCATACAATATTTGTATCAGGGACAGATTCTTGAACAATAGCCAGTTCTCTGGCCAATGGAGCATGGAATTACTTGGAGTGCATATTAGTTTCCTGTGGCTGCTATAACAAGTTACCACAAACTAGGTGGCTTAAAACAATAGAAATTAATTCTCTTACAGTTCTGAAGGCTGGAAGTTTGAACTCAGGGTGTTGGCAGGGCCATGCTCTTTCTGAAGACTTTAAAGAAAGATCCCTCCCTTGTCTCTTCCAGCTTTTGGTAGACCTACACATTCCTTGGCTTGTAGCAGCATAATTCCAGTCTCTGTCTTTGTCTTCACATCGCTGTCTCCATCTGTGTCTCTGTCTCTTCTCCTCTTCTTATGTTGGGTTATGGCCCTCTCTACTCCAGTATGACCTCATGGTAACTTAACTAATTACACCTGCAAAGACACTATTTCCAAATAAGGTCATATACACAGGTACTGGGGGTTAGGACTTGAACATATCTTTTTGGGGGAGACAATTCAATCCATAACAAAGCAGGTGAAGGTCAAAAGTTAGAGATTCCTGGGCTCAAATCCAGGCCCAGCTACTTATTAAGGGCATTTCATCAGGCAAGTCACTTCACCTCTCTGTGCCTTTAGTCTCCTCCTCTGTAAAATAGGGATAATATAGGTGTTCATTAGGTCCACTGAGAAGTGGGAAAGTGCACAATTTGTGTTGTTAAATATATTGATATGTGTATAACTCTGAACCATGTTTATCTCATCATGGTGGAAGAAATTTTCAGCTTTTTACTCTACTATACACTTGTATCTTGCTGACCATTTTTAAGAACATGCACTGTTTAAAAGTAAATATATTTTTAAACGTAACTCTCTGGTTGGAGAAGATATTTGCAGTACATATATCTAACAAATAAGACTCATATACAGAGTGTATAAAGAATATACAAATATCTTCTACAAATTGGTAAGGAAAAGGCAGATGATCCAGTAGAAAAACATAATATTCAAATGGTCAGTAAAATATGGAAAGGTGCTCAACTTCAGCAGTTGTCAAGAACATGCATATTAAAAATAGCAATGCTCTACCATTACACAGCCACAAGCTTAGCTAAAATAATAAAAATAATATCAAAAATATCAAGTATTGGTGTGGATATGAAGCAACCAGAACTCTCATATACTTCTGGTGGGAGTGGGAATTGGTACAACCACTTTGGAAGATGTTTGTCACTCTCTACTAAGGCTGAACATACAAGTTATCAATACCACTCCTAGGTGTGTACCCAACTGAAGTGCATAAGAATATTCACCAAACATATACAAGAATGTTCACAGCAGCACTAATTCTAATATCTGAAAAATGGAACCTACCCAAATACCCATCAACAGCAAGATGGATGAATAAATTATGGATTATTCACTCAATGAAAGAAGAAAATAACAATTCAACACAACACGTATGAATCTTACAAACATAATGTTGAGTTAAGTAATCAGGCTTCAAACTAGTTCAGACTGATTCAATCATGGCTCACAGAAACAAGGGCAGCATATGTGTTGCATAGCCTGTCAAATTTTGACCTGAATAGGAAACAGGCAGCAGCATCCCATTCAGAGATGGGGGCTGACCACACAGCTTTGAATGCGTGTCGTTCTCCACAGCCCTGCCAATAATTCAGTCTCCCACGTCAGGCTTCTGAAACTTTGCCACACTATGCCAGAGACCCAGTGAAACTTTCAGGAGCCTGATGCAAGAGACTGGATTACTGGCAGGACCGTGGAGAGCGACACACACTCAAAGTGGCTCCGTCGTCAGCCACCATCTTTCAGCAGGGCACCACTGCCTGCTTCCTACTGTGGTCAAAATATGATGGGCAAAAGATTTGGTTGCTATGCAACACATACACTGCCCTTGTTGCCACTGACCATGACTGAACCAGTCTGAACTGGTTTGAAGCCCTGCATTGTTGCCACTGGCCATGACTGAACTGGTTCAAACCAGTGCGAAGCCCTGGAAGAAACCCAGACACAAAAGGGTACATACTATATAATGCCATTGATACAAAGTTTTAAAGCAGGCAAAACTAATCTTTCATATTAGAAGTCAGAGTACTGGTTACCCTTGGATGGAGTTAGTGACTGGAATGGGGCCAGGAGGGGACTTCTGGGGGTTCTGGTAAGGATCTGTTTCTTGATCAGAGTGCTAGTTGTTCCAAAGTGCTTGCTCTATGAAGCATTTTTTAGTAAAACACTTGACAGTAAACGCTTGTGCCCTTTTCTGTATCTGTGCTAGTCTTTAATAAAATTTACATAAAATATTTTTAAGATTATTCCTGTGTCTAGCCCCCCAGGGCAGATACTATGCTTGTTCAGCCCTGTATTTTCAGTGCCCAGCCTTTCTTTGAAATGACTTGAACTTGAGTCAGGTGGAGAGGATACCTCCAGGCTCCGCTGAGGCCACCCAGGTCATGTTTCCAGCCCAGGCCTCTCTTCTAAGCTCTAAATCCCTATGTCTTCCTGAATATCTCTCCCTGGATAACCCACAGGATCCTCATGTCCCAAACTGGACTACTCCTTTTCCACCAAGCCTAGTTCTCTTCGAGGTTCTCTATCCTCCTGGACATCTCTCCCTGCGTGACCTGTAGGCTCCTCACTTTCAATATATCCCAAACTGGACTCCTCGTCTACCCTCAAGCCTGGTTCTCTTCAAGGTTCTCCATCCAGGTGCCTGATAGCCAATTCCTAGGCAAGAAGAGAGCATCATGCTCCTGTTCCTAGATCAGCTCTAATCTCCCACCAGGACAAAATTTCTGCCTGGCACTATCTGATCTTTTGAAACATCCCTCCTGCCCTCCTCCAATATCTCAGGCCCATTATACATCAGGACAGGCTCCTCTCTACTTGTTCCTCTAAGAGGCCACTGTTTGAACCACTTCCTGAATTCTTTGCACCTCCACCTCCCCCTTTCTGCTTCCCTCTCCCCTTGGGGCTGTCAGATCCTCTGACCACAATATAAAGTACCTCAAGGCCCAGCTACAAGGTCCTCTCCAGTGTGAAACTTCCTTCATCTCCTTCCAATGGTAAGATTCTGGCACTCCCTTATCTGGGATCCCACAGAACTGGGTTCACCTCTCCATCACAGCATTTGTTACAGGATCTAGAGACTGTGGGGGCAGTAGAGGGCAGTAGTTAAAAATTTAAGCTCTTTCAAATGCCCATCAATGGAGGAATGGATGCAAAAATGTCGTATATCTATACAGTGGAATATTACTCAGCCATAAGAAGGAATGAAGTCCTGATACATGCCACTACATGGATAAATCTTGAAAACATTATGCTCAGTGAATGAAGCTAGACATAAGAGGCCACATATTGTATGATCCCATTTCTATGAAATAACCAGAATAAGAAAATTCACAGAGACAGAAAACAGACTGGTAGTTGCCAGAGGCTGCGAGGAGGATGGAATGGGGAGTGACTGCCAAACGGGTATGGGGTTCCTTTTGGAGGTGATGAAAAGGTTCTCAAACTAGGTAGAGACAGTGGTTATACAGCATTGCAAATGTACTTAATGCCACTGAATTGTCCACTTAATTTTTTTAATAATTTATTTCTTTGGTGAAAATACAGCAAAAATACACCAATTCAACAATTTCTACATGTACAGCTCAGCAACATTGACTGATTACATTCTTCAAGTCATGCAATCATCTGTCCTTTTCTGAATTATTCTCCACCATTAATATAAACTCACTGCCCCCATGCTTATCTAATGTCTCAAGTTGCTGTTGTCAGTTTGATCCCATATAGATAATTCTTTAAAAGAGCACAATGCTCCAGGCAGACATTATTTACTAATTAAGCTAAACTATTGTTTGGTTTAAAGAATACTTCAGGGGATATTTTTGGTTTAAGGTTTAAAGATTGTCTCAAGGCAATAGTTCAGTGTTTCACTGAATTGTCCTCTTTAAAATGGCTAATTATACACTTCATGAATTTCACTTCAATAAAAAAATAATAAGCTAAGCTCTTAAGTCAGACCACCAAGATTCAAATACCTTCTTCACCACTTTACCTCTTGCTGCTTCCCTGTGCTCATCTATTAAATGGGGATAATAACAGTACTTCAGTCTTCGGGGTGTTTTGAGGATTAAACGAATTAAGCCTTGTAGATTGCATGGCACAGTGCCTGGTACATGGTAAGACCCCAGTAATGGTCATCTATGAGTGGCCAGTCAAAGGCCACTCAGCCAAGGGCCAAATGCTACCATGATAATCATTCAACTAGCTAAATCAATTTTTGGTTTCAGGTTATAACCTGGCACCAGGTTCTCCACTATCAGATGGGTGTCCCAGTGGTCATGGGAAAGGCTACTTACTTGCAAGTTAGCAAAGGAGAAGTATAAAGTCTATTTCAAGAATTTGTGGGCAATTTTACTTCTCTCGTTCCCTTATTTACCATTCCCATGAGTCACCAAGATCCTAATTTGTCCCCTCCTCTCATCCCCAGTCTCCTTCCCTGCATCATGCTCCAGTCCTGCCTCATCCAGTCCATCACCAACACCAGCAGCAGAAGGATCTTTCTAATACTCACCTCCAGCTCTGTCCCTCCCCTGCTAAACATCTTTCCATGCCTGTCCATTGCTCTCAAGATACGGTACCAACTCCAGTGAAAGCTTTTCAAGGCCCTTCACAATCTAACCCTAATCTACTGTCTTAGTTATCTACTGCTGCTATAAAAGAAATATCACAAGTGTGTGGCTTTAATGAACAGAAATTTATTTTGTCACAGTTTAGGAGGCTAGAAGTTTGAATTCAGGGTGCTAGCTCTAGGGGAAGGCTTTCTCACTGTCAGCTTTGGGGAAAGGTCCTTGTCTCTTTTAGCTACTGTTCTTTGGTTTCCTGGTGATCTTCATGTAGCCTGGCATCCATCCTCCCCCATCTGTGCTTCCTTGCTTCTGGACCCAATCTCCTCTTTTTTATCTCAGAAGTGGTTAGCTTATGACACACCCTACACTGATATGTCCTCATTAACATAACAAAGAAAAATCTATTCCTAAATGGGATGACATCCACAGGTATAGTGGTAAGGAGCCAGGATGGTGAAACAGCTAAGCATTCAGCTGATAACTGAAAGGTTGGCAGTTCAAACCCACCCATCAGCTCCACAGGAGAAGAGGAGACCTGGTGATCTGCTTCCTTAAAGATTACTACTACTACTACCCATTGCCATGGAGTCAATTCTGACTCACAGTGACCCATATTTTAGGGGGACACAATTCAGTCCATAACATCTACCTTGCCTGCTTCTCTCAGCCACCACCTCTTACACCCCTCAGCCACACATCTGCCGCTTCCTGAAGCTATCACGACCTTTTGTGCCCCTCCATGGTTTGTTCCCCTACATGGTTCCATATCACTGTGATATGATCTCCTTCCTCCATCTGTGCAGTACGCGCTCATCTTTTGAGAATTAGCTCCAATATCACTTCCTCAGAGAAGCTGCATTCCTTTCCTCCTCCCATTTTCCCTCTAGTAGGGTAACAGCAGAGTTTGCTAACCTCAGCACTATTGTTATTTGGGCATTTGGGGCTGGACGATTCTTTGCTGGGGTGGTAGGGTGCTGCATTGCAGAACGTTTAGCCGCATCCTTGCCACTACCCACTAGACACCCGTAGCACATACCCCCACCCCAACTGTGACAACCACAAATGTCTCTACACATTGCCATCAAGTCGATTCTGACTTTCAGTGAGCCTATCAGACAAAGCAGAACTGCCCCACAGGGTTTCTAGGCTGTAATCTTTACAAAAGCAGATTGCCACATCTTTCTCCCGCAGAGTGGCTGGTGGGTTTAAACTGCTGACCTTTTGGTTAGCAGCAGAGCAGTTAACCGCTGCTCCAACAGGTCTCCTTAAAAATGCCTCTAGACATTGCCAAATATCCCCAGGGGGTACAAAGATGCCCCAGTTGGGAATCACTGGATTAAAGTCCTCTCCTCTGTGGTCACACAGATACCTGAACAGAAGGACACCTTTTCTTCAGTTTTTCTTTTCAAGGTCACCGCAAACACCATTACTTCATTCCTGGCCAGTTTCAAAACAATCAAGTGAATTTCAGTTCCTTTGCATCAGATTCCTGAAGCGAGACCTTGGGAAACACCTGTGTGTTTCTCCCCATTTCTTCATTTACTGCATGCCTACTATATGCCATGCCCTAGGGACATCAAGAGGAAGAAGATACACTTCCTGCCTTCTCAGACAGAGTTCAAGTTCATGAGCTGGAGGTTGGGGAAGGGACAGAAATATGTAACTTACTAAAATACGGTATGGAGCTTCTGTTGAGGGTGATGGTATAATTTGGAAATGGATAAGGGTAATGGTTGAACAACATAAGGAACATAATTAATGTCACTGAACTGTACATGTGAAGATTGCGGAAATGTGAAATGTTTTGTTACATATATATATTTGTTATTAGGTGCCACTGAGCTGAATTTGACTCATAGAGACCCCATGTGACCGAGCAGAACTGCCCCCATAAGGTTTTCTAGGCTGTAATCTACAGGAGCAGATCACCAGGTCTTTCTCCCATGGAGCTGCTGCATGAGTTCAAACCACCAACCTTTTAGTAAGCAGCCTAGTGCTTAACCGTTGCATCACCAGGGCTCCTTCATATACATTTACCACAAAAAAGTAAAATAAATAAATCATAGTGTGATAATGTCCTTATATAGATGGGCATAGGTTATTAACAGATAATTATATCACAGGGTCTGGGGGACTAGGGAATTAGAATGGTGTACTCAGAGTAAGTCATTCTTGAGCTATACCTTGAGTGGAAAGCAAAAGTTGGCCAAGTAGAGGAGAGAGGAAAAACATACCAGGTAGTGGTAACATCAGGCACAAAGAAAGGAGGTGAGAAAGTGCCTGGTACATGTTTGGATGAGAGTAGTCAATCTGTTGCAGCTGGAGTCTAGGGTAAGAGGGGACAAGGTCAGTTTACACCCCCTGGGAAATCTGGCTTGGGTCTTTTCTCCAAGTGTTGCATAGGGAGACTGGGGAGGCTGGGCTTCCTCCTTCAGACTGTCAAATAAAAACAAAGCCAGGGAGGCGGGGCCAAGATGGCAGAGTAGTCAGACGCTTCTAATGGACCCTCTTACAACAAAGACCCCCCCAAAAAAGTGATTTGATTATATATGGCAATCTGGGAGCCCTGAACATCAAAGGCAGAGTTGAGGAACCAGATGGAGTGGCAGGGGAGGGAGAGACAGTTTGGAAGCAGCGAGGAGTTGCCAGACCTGACCTGTTGAGAGCCTGAGCCCTTCAGGCCCGAGCAGCTCCGGGGTGAACAGTGAGGCACACAAGCGGCAGTCCTCGGGAGGCCCGTTTTTCACACTGGGAGAGACCCAGTGCCAGAGAGTCTACACGGCCACCCAGAACCAGTGAGAAGCAGCCCTCGATCCAGGGAAAGATAAGTAACTGCGTACAGCCTACCACGTGGACAAAAACAACCCCCTTAGGGAGAAACCTCTCTCCCATTTACCTTCCCGCTCCCTGCTCTGCACTGGGTCCTGGACCAGCTTCAGCAACTGCCAAGTGCCCTGGGCCACAAGTAGGATCCATCATATACCAGGAGCCATTCTCCCCACCTTGGAGAGTGAACAAATTAACAAACAGGAAAAAATAAACTGCCGGATCCCCTAAACCATGAACCCAGGGTAGGCACAGCCTAGGCAAAGGGATCCATGGATTTTGAGTGCCTTTCCCCCTGCACAGACTTGTGTGGGCCCATCTCAACAGTGTAGGCCCTCATTACTGCAGTACAATAGGGTATATACCGGAACTCTAACTTCAGCTGTTTCAGCTGTGAAGTGGCAGGTTCTTGACATTTGACACTGCTCTGCCCATTAAGCAGGGTCTTCACATACCAAGATCAGGGGCTGGAGGACTGGTGGCTCCACCCATGCCATGTAGCCACCTGCAAGAGGGGCCCACGAATAAGAGGTGCTCCCAGTTCTTACAGCCAACAGCATTAGGTGCTCATAGTCCAGCTGCAAAACCCACCCATCTACGTGCTCTAGGAAACAGGGACACGGCTTCCTCCTGGACACTCAGGGGCAGCCATCAGCCCCCTGCCTTGCTCAGAGTGTGTCCCCCTGCTGCAGCCAGATGCCTGTGCCTACACCAATCACCCATGCCTGTCTAGGACTGTAAGTGAGAGCCTAAACCACATACTTGGTGGCTATCTACCTGGGCACCTGAGCTGAATCCATACAGGAGGAGTGGGCGGACCCCTGAGCTCACATACTTAGTAACAGATCTAACCACCTGGTAACAGGACGTTACAACTTCAAAGGTGCCAATAATTAAACTAGCTCATACGAGCAGCCTATTTGGGCTCATCAAAACAAAACAAGAAGCTAGGACACAGTAAGCAAACATTAAATGAATAAATATAATAACTTATTGATGGCTCGGAGACAACAGTAAATATCAAATCACATAAAGAGGCAATTCATGATGGCTTCAGCAAGCTTCCAAAATAAAGAATCTAGAAATTTTCCAGAGGAGGAAAATTTCTGGGAATTACCGGAGGCAGAATACAAAAGATCAGTATAAAGAACTCTTCACGAAATTAGGAAGGAAATTGCAAAATGTAGAATATGCAATAGAGGAAATTAAAAAGATTAGAGAAGCGCATAATGACAAATTTAACAGGCTGCAAGAATCCATAGAGAGACAGCAATCAGAAATCCAGAAGATTAACAATGAAATGTCAGAGTTAGGCAACTCAACAGAAAGTCAGAGGAGCAGAATTGAGGCAGTGGAAGTCAGAATTAGTGAGATTGAAGATACAGAACTTGACACCAACTTATTTGAGGAAAAATCACATAAAAGGATTTAAAAAAAAATGAAGAAACCCTAAGAATTATGTGGGAGTCTATCAAGAGAAATAACCTATGAGTGAATGGAGTACCAGAACGGTGGGGAGGTGGGGTAGGGTGGGATAACAGAAAATACAGAGGGAATTGTTGAAGATTTGTTGGCAGAAAACTTCCCTGATATTGTGAAAGATGACAAGATATTTATCCAAGATGTTCATCGAACCCCACATAAGGTAAATCCCAAAAGAGAGTCACCAAGACATATTATAATCAAACTTGCCAAAACCAAAGATAAAGAGAGAATTTTAAGAGTGGCTAGGGATAAATGAAAAGTCATCTACAAAGGAGAGTCAATAAGAATAAGCTCGGACTACTCAGCAGAAACCATGCAGGCAAGAAGGCAATGGGATGACATATATAAAGCCTTGAAGGAAAAAAACTGCCAGCCAAGAATTATATATACAGCAAAACTGTCTCTCAGATATGATGGTGAAATTAGGGTATTTCCAGATAAACAGAAGTTTAGGGAATTTGCAAAAACCAAATCAAAACTACAAGAAATACTAAAGGAAGTCCTCCAGTTAGAGAATCAGTAACATCAGATAACCCAAGACTAGAAGACAGGACAGACCAACCAGACATCAATCCAGACAAGGAAGTCACAAAAGGAAATCAAAGCTAAAACACTGAAAATAGGGAAACAGATGTCAATATGTAAAAGATGACAACATTAAAACAAAAAAGAGGGACTTAAAAAATGTAAACATAGATTTTTTCATACGGAGAGGAAGTCAAAGCTATATAAAGAAATAAAAGACTGGTATAAACTTAGAAAAATAGGGGTAAAGATTAAGGTACCACAAAGGAAACTAACAATCTTACAAGTCAAAATAAAAAACTAGAAAAAGATAAAGACTCAGCAAACACAAAATCAACAACAACGAAAAAGATGAAAAGAAAATACATAACGAAAAACAACTCAGCACAGAAAATTAAGCGGAACAAAGAAACTGTGAACAACATACAAAAAGAGACATCAAAATGACGGCACTAAACTCATACCTATCAATAATTACACCGAATGTAAATGGACTAAATGCACCAATAAAGAGACAGAGAGTGGCAGATTGGATAAAAAAACACGATCTGCCTATACGCTGCCTACAATAGACACACCTTAGACTTAAAGACACAAACAAACTAAAACCCAAAGGATGGAAAAAAATATACTAAGCAAACAACACTCAAAGAGCAGGAGTGGCAATATTAATCTCTGACAAAATAGACTTGAAAGTAATATCCACCACAAAGGATAAGGAAAGACATTATATAATGATTAAAGGATCAATACACCAGGAGGACATAACGATAATAAATATTTACACATCCAACGACAGGGCTCCAAAATACATAAAACAAACTCTAACAGCACTGAAAAGAGAGACAGACAGCTCCACAATACTAGTAGGAGACTTAAACACACCACTTTAGGTGAAGGGCAGAACATCCGGAAAGAAGCTCAACAAAGACACGGAAGAGCTAAATGCTACAATCAACCAACTTGATCTCATAGACATTTATAGAACACTCCACCCAACAGCAGCCAAGTATACTTTCTTTTCCAATGCACATGGAACATTCTCTAGAATAGACCACATATTAGGCCATAAGACAAGCCTTAACAAAATCCAAAGCATTGAAATATTACAAAGCATCTTTTCTAACCATAAAGCCATAAAAGTAGAAATCAACAACAGAAAAGGCAAAGAAAAAAAATCAAACACATGGAAACTGAACAACACCTTGCACAAAAACTACTGGGTTACAGAAGAAATTAAGGATGGAATAAAGAAATTCATAGAATCAAATGAGAATGAAAACACATCCTACCAGAACCTTTAGGACACAGCAAAAGCAGTGCTCAGAGGTCAGTTTATAGCAATAAATGCACAATCCAAACAGAAGAAAGGGCCATAATTAAAACATTAACCTTACAACTATAACAAGTAGAGAGCAGCAAAAGAATCCCTCAGGCACCAAAACAAAGGAAATAATAAGAATTAGAGCAGAATTAAATGAAACAGAGAACAGAAAAACAATTGAAAGAGTTAACAAGACCAAAAGCTGGTTCTTTGAAAAGATCAACAAATTGATAAACCATTGGCCAAAATGGCAAAAGAAAAACAGGAGAGGAAGGAGATAACCCATATAAGAAATGAGATGGGTGGCATCACAACAGACCCAACTGAAATTAAAAGAATCATAACAGAATACTATCAAAAACTGAAATTTGAAAACCTAGAGGAAATGGACAAATTTCTAGAAACACACCCCCTACCTAAACTAACACAAACAGAGGTAGAACAACTAAATAAACCCATAACAAAAGAAGAGATTGAAAAAGTAATTCAAAAACTCCCAACAAAACAAAGCCCTGGCCTGGATGGCTTCAATGGAGAATTCGACCAAACTTTCAGAGAAGAGTTAACACCACTACTACTAAAGGTAATTCAGAGCCTAGAAAAGGATGGAATACTCCCAAACTCATTCTATGAAGCCAGCATAACCCTGATACCAAAACCAGCTAAAGACACCACAAAAAAAGAAAATTACAGATCAATATCCCTCATGAACATTGACACAAAAATCCTCAACAAAATTCTAGCCAGTAGAATTCAGCAATGTATCAAAAAAATAATTCACCATGATCAAGTGGGATCTATACCAGGTATGCAGGGATGGTTCAACATTAGAAACACAATCAATGCAATCCATAACATAAATAAAACAAAAGACAAGAACCACATGATCTTATCAATTGAGGCAGAAAAGGCACTTGAAAATGTCCAACACACATTCATGTTAAAAAACTCTCAACAAAATAGGAATAGAAGGGAAATTCCTCAATATAATTAAGGGCATTTATAAACAGCCAACAGCCAACATCATCCTAAATGGAGAGACTTTGAAAGCATTCCCCTTGAGACCGGGAATCAGACAAGGACGCCCTTTAACACCACTCTTATTCAACATTGTGCTGGAGGTCCTACCCAGAGCAATTAGGCTAGAAAAAGAAATAAAGGGCATACAAATTGGTAGGGAAGAAGTCCAAGTATCTCTTTTTGCAGATGATATGACCTTATACACAGAAAACCCCAAAGAATCCACAAGAAAATTACTGGAACTAGTAGAAGATTTCAGCAAAGTTTCAGGATACAAGATAAACACACAAAATCTGTTGGATTCCTTTACACCAACAAAGAGAAACTTGAAAAGGAAATCAGCAAATCAATACCATTTACAATAGCCCCCAAGAAGACAAAATACTTAGGAATTAATCTAACCAGAGACGTAAAAGATCTATATAGTGCAAACTACAAGACAGTACTGCAAGAAATCAAAAGAGACCTGCATAAGTGGAAAAACATACCTTGCTCATGGATATGTAGACTCAACATTGTGAAAATGTCAATTCTACCCAAAGCGATCTTCAGATACAATGCAGTCCTGATCCAAATTCCACTGGCATTTTTTAATGAGATGGAGAAACAAATCATTAACTTCATATGGAAAGGGCAGAGGCCCCGAATAAGTAATGCATTACTCAAGAAGAAGAACAAAGTGGGAGGCCTCACACTACCTGATTTTAGAAACTATTATACTGCCATGGTAGTCAAAACAGCCTGGTATTGGTACAACAACAGATACATAGACCAATAGAACAGAATTGAGAATCCAGACATAAACTCATCCACCTATGAGCAGCTGATATTTGACAAAGGCCCAAAGTCCATTAATTGGGGAAAAGACAGTCTCTTTAACAAATAGTGCTGGCATAACTGGATATCCATCTGCAAAAAACTAAAAGAAGACCCATACCTCACCCCATGCACAAAAACCAACTCAAAATGGATCAAAGACTTAAATATAAAATCAAAAACCATAAAGATCATGGAAGAAAAAATAGGGACAACAGTAGGAGCCCTAATAAATGGCATAAACACAATACAAACCACAAGTAACAATGCACAGGCACCAGAAGAGACACTAGATAAATGGGAGCTCCTAAAAATCAAACACTTCTGCCCATCAAAAGACTTCACCAAAAGAGTAAAAAGACAACCTACTGACTGGGAAAAAAATTTTGGCTATGAGAAATCCAATCAGCATCTAATCTCTAAAATCTAGAAGATACTGTAAAACCTCAACAACAAAAAGACAAATAACCCAATTACAAAATGGGCAAAGGATATGAACAGGCACTTCACCAAAGAAGATATTCAGGCGGCTAACAGACACATGAAGAAATGCTCAGATCATTAGCCATTAGAGAAATGCAGATCAAAACTACAGTGAGATATCATCTTACCCCAACAAGGCTAGCGTTAATCCAAAAAACATGAAATAATAAATGCTGGAGAGGTTGTGAGGAGACTGGAACACTTATACACTGTTGATGGGAATGTAAAATGGTACAACCACTTTGGAAATCAATCTGGCACTTCCTTAAAAAGCTAGAAATATAAGTACCATACGATCCAGCTATCCTGCTCCTTGAAATGTATCCTAGAGAAATAAGAGCCATCACACAAATAGATATATGCACACCCATGTTCATTGCAGCATTGTTCACAATAGCAAAAAGATGGAAACAACCTAGGTGCCCATCAACGAAAGAATGGATAAATAAATTATGGTATATCCACACAATGGAATACTATGCAATGATAAAGAACAATGATGAAGCCATGAAACATAACATGGAGGAAGGTGGAGGTCATTATGCTGAGTGAATTTAGTCAGTCACAGTAGGACAAATATTGTATAAGACCACTATTATCAGAACTCAAGAAAAGGTTTAAACACAGAAGAAAACATTCTTTGATGGTTACGAGCGTGGGGAGGGAGGGTGAGGGTTATTTACTAACTAGATAGTAGATAAGAACTCTCTTAGGTGAAGGGAAGGACAGCTTACACTACAGGGGAAGTCAGCACAACTGGACTAAACCAAAGCTAAGAAGTTTCCTGAATACAGTCAAACACTTTGAGGGACAGAGTAGCAGGGTTGAGGTTCTGGGGACCATGCTTTCGGGGGACATCTAGGTCAACTGGCATAACAAAGCTTATTAGAAAATGTTCTGCATCCTACTTTGGTGAGTGGCGTCTGGGGTCTTAAAAGCTTGCAAGCAGCCATCTAAGATGCATCAATTGGTCCCAACCACCGGGAGTAAAGGAGAATGAAGAACACCAAAGACACAAGGAAAGTAGTAGCCCAAGAGACAGAAAGCGCCACATAAAACAGAGACTTCATCAGCCTGAGACCAGAACTAGATGGTGCCCGGCTACCACCAATGACCGCCCTGACAGGGAACACAACAGAGAGTCCCTGATGGAGCAGGAGAAAGGTGGGGTGCAGAACTCAAATTCTAGTAAGAAGACCAGACTTGATGGTCTGACTGAGACTGGAGGAACCCTGGAAAGCATGGCCTCTGGATTCTCTATCAGCCCAGAACTAAAACAATTTCTGAGGCCAACTCTTCAGACAGGGATTGGACTGGATTGTGGGACATGGAGTGATACTCGTGAGGAGTGTGCCTCTTGGCTCAGGTAGATACAGGAGACTAGATGGGTGGCTTCAGTCTGGAGGTGAGATGGGAGGGCAGAGACGGTTAGGAGCTGGTTGAATGGACATGGGGAGTCAGGGGTGGAAGGGAGGAGTGTGCTGTCACAGTATGGGGAGAGCAATTAGAATCACATAACAATATATGTATGAATTTTTGTATGGGAGAGAATTTTTTAAAAAATTGAATAAAGCATAGTGTAGGAATAGTAAAAAAAAAAAAAAAAAAAAAAAAAAAAAAACCCAACAAATCTAGATTCAAATTCTCATGGAATCCCTACTTTCAGGAGCCAGTGAGGCTAGATGAACTCTAGAAACTATTTCCCTGAGATAATCTTTAAACCTAAACCAAAAATATCCCCTGAAGTCTTCTTTAAACCAAACAACAGTTTAGCTTAATTAGTAAATAATGTCTACCTTGAGCATTGGTTCTTTTAAAGAACCATCTATATGGGATCAAATTTGCAACAGCAACTCAAAAGGTTAAATAGGAAGCTTAGGGGGTGATGAGTTTATGTCAATGGGGGAGGAACAATTCAGAAAAAGGAGGGTGAAAATAGTTTCACAACTTGAAGAATGTAGTCAACGTCACTGAATTGTACACGTAGAAATTGTTGAACTGGTGTATGTCGTGCTGTGTATATTCAGCGACAATTTTTTAAAAATCTAGACTTAGGTAAGGAGATACTTTATTCAAAAGTATTGAAAAGGATTATTGCAATAAGGGGAAGGGGACTATTGCAATAGGGAGAATGCTCTAACCATGAGATCTGCAAGCATCTCAAATAAATTAATAAATGCAAAAGTTGTAAATAGATGAATGACACAGATATATAGGCAGAAAAGAACTTTTCTTTTACAAGGAGGGGTAAACAAGGGTATAAAGACTCAGATGTGGGGCAGTGGAATGAATGTAGATGGGGGAGTGTTCTTCCCTGAGGTCAGCTGATTCTCAGGAGAGGCCCATATGGAGGTGCTGTTCCTCATTCCAATGCTTAAGAATGGACCAAAGTTCAAGCGACTGGAGGAAGGAGAGAAATCTAAATTTGGACAAATAAGCATGCATTTTGTTCAGATTGGTCTGTGAGGACAAGCAATTCAGCCAATAATTTTAGGGACAAAGAATGGGAATTTGGAAAGTCATGTCTAGTCTTGTCATAGGTAAGCAAGGGGGCCATCTGCAAGTCTTATCTAAGTCATGTAGGGAAATGCTGTTTTTTGTAGTAAGTCATTTCTGGAACACAGAAGGGTGTTCTCAGCCTTTGCTGTTTTCTAGGAGCACAAGACTCAGGCAAAATGCTACATTGCCAAGGCTCTTCCTTCTGTTTTCTGCATACAAATTCCTAGACAAATATCAAGGCTTACCTAAGCATAAAGCCAGGGCAGTGGTGCAGTGGAGAGATGAGGGGCCTGATCTGGGAGAAAGTACAGATGGAGAGGAGGTGATGGGTTTGCAGACAACTCAATGGGACTTCCTGCTGCAGACAGTCAACTACAGAGAGTCAGTGATGGGAGACTCTGGTACATTTTCAATTAATGATTCACTCAACAGGACTGAGTATGTCCTACATGCCTAATAGTACACTTACTAGGCAATGGTGCTACAATGGTGAGTAAAACAGACATGATTTCTGCCCTCTTGTATTCATCCTAATTAGGCCTAGAGGACCTCCTACCACCTGTAACTTCCTTTCACCTTCTTCCCTAATCCATGCACTTGCCCTCCCACCACCAATGCAATGCCTAGACGTGGCCAAGTATTGTGGGAGGAAACAGAATTTTAAAAAGGTCCAGAAGGTGGCTTTCAGTTTTGATGAAATAGCTTGTAGCAGATTAACCCTCCCATCAAGGACAATTGCAAAAGCTGGGTAGAATATACAAAGCAACTCTTTGAAAGCACTGAAGTACAGCCAAGGTAGACTGGAGGTGAACAGAAAACGTCTTGAAGAAAGAGGAGGTGCTATGATTAAGCCAATAGGCAGAGATTTTGGAATTATCAGACCAGGAATTTAAAATAACTATGATTAATGTGATAAATGTTCTAATGAAAAAAAGTGGACAACATGCAAGAACAGATGGGTAATGTAAGCAGAGAAATGGAAACTCTAAGAAAGAATCAAAAGAAAATGTTAGAAACCAAACTTTCAAAGAATAAAGAAATAGGCACTTCCCTAAGTGTTCATGGTACCATCACAGCCCTATCACCATAACCTGTCTGCCTCACTCACTCTCTCCCATTTCCCATGACTAGTGGTTTGTTTCCCAGGACAAACCACTTCAGAATGGTGCCCAGGTATGGCCTCACCTCCAATGGAAAGTGCTCCTTAAGAGTTACTGAGTAACCAGGATGGAGGAACAGAGTAATCAGTGTCTAGGGTAAAGCCGTTTTCGTTAAGGTGGTCAGGAAAGGCCAGTCACAGGAGAAAATCGCAGGCCAAGTTTTCAAGATACCACCTATCACGCCTATTTGACTTAAACCCTGGGCACGAGGTAGGGGGAGTGGGAGGCGGGCCAGGTGCTCTTTCAGCCTCTGATTGGTTATGGCAGCTGTGCATCAGCTCCACTTGCTTCTTTGATTGGTAGAAAAGCAGGTGGGCAGTCACTGATTGGCTGCGAAGTAAGCCCAGGCGGCCTGAGGCATGCGGGGAACTGACGCCATCTTTTCTGCACCTGGGGTGGCGCATGCTCTGTTGGCTTCCCTGGCAGCGGGTTGGGCGCGAGACTTTGGTTGGTGCCACCCAAACTGAGGTTCCACGGAGGCAGGGCTCACAGATTAGTCAGGCGGCTGGTCAGTCAGTGTGCTCTCAGGCTGGGAGGCAGTCAGGAGGTCGGTTAGGCCGCCGTGACGGTTTTCAGGCCTGCGGGGCCCCCGCAAGCCGTGTGATCGAATGAGCCACTTGGTCGAACGAAGGTCAACTCTGCTTCAGTCAGATCGTCAGGCTGCCTGAGAGCGAGTCCACAGACTAGGCAGTTCACCAGGAACCCCTCTCTGTCAGCCTGTCAGTCACCTGATCAGCCTGAAGGACAACGAGTAGGTCACAAATGTACCAATACGACAACCAAGTGGTCTGTCAGTTAGTGATCAGATTAGTGCCGTTATGAGTCGAAGGGTTAGTCCCTTTGTAAATCAGTTAATCAGATAATCCACCCCTTAGTAGCCTCCCCTGTTAATTGGTTACTTAACCTCCTGCTAAGTCAGTGTGTCTCCTAATAAATTCATCCCCCTGTAAGGCACTCAGTCGTTAATCACACAGTTATCCCAGGTGTAAGCCAGTTAGTTCCACAGTTAGCTGTTGGTTCCCCTAAGAAATCAGTTTTCAGTCAACATAAGTAGGTCAGTCATCCCTAAGTCAGTCATTCCCTCGGCAAGTCCATAAAGACCTTTGCACCACGAATGCCCCACTTACAGAAAAAAAAAAAAGAATCTCCAAGGGAATATCCAGATGGCGGTGTGCTGAGGAGAAAGAATATCCTGGAGCCCTTGGAAGAAGAAACAAAGGTAAAATTGAAAGGGGAGATGACAGGAAAAGGAAATGCAAGGGGGCGAAAAGAAAGGATGAGTGAAGAGTCATCCTAGGAATGCTATGATATAGCCTGGCTGAGGGGAGCCAGAAGAAATCAGAAATTTAGAGCTGATCATTGTGTATCAAGTAATAAAACCCGCTCACCATACAGATGAGGAAATAAAAGGAAATCAGAGAAGGGAAAATACTTGATCAAGGCCATTGGGTGATTTACTGCCAAAGCCTGGGCCACAACCCAGACAGGGCTTATTCCAACATCCAACATGAGGTTTTAAATCAGAGAAGGGGAATGAAAAAATTGGCAGTACAAAAAGACAGAAAAAAAGCACATCATTACCTGGAAGCCTGGGCAGCATTTTATATGTGAACAGAGAGAAATGGTGATCTGTTTTGATGTATGGAGGTTAAGAGTTGGGATAGAGTCCACTCAGAGGGGTCCCATCAGGTCGTAGCCGAAGCTGCCTTTAACTCACATTTCTGTACAGTTCACAGCTGTTTACATGCATATCTTACCAACCCTGTGAGGTGATCAGGGCTAGCTGATTTCTTTCCATATTTTATTCATGAGGAAGTGGAGTCATAGAGTAGAAGGGACGTAACCATGCCTACACGTGAGTTTTTAAGGCAAAATGAGCAGACAGCTTTTTGAAGTAGAGGGGCTCCAAAGGGCTCTGTAGAGTGGCAGGAGTTGATGTCTGAGAGATAAACGGAAGGGACCACATCATGCAGAACTTTGCCATTTATTCTGGGCAAGATGAGTGCCATTGGGTGAGATGAGTACCATTGGAGAGTTTTGAGCAGAGAAGGGGCAGAATATTATTTTGTTGTTGATAGGACCTCTGGCTGCTGTGTGAGTAGAATGTAGGGTAACAAAGGTAAAGCAGCAAGACCAGTGAGGAGGTTATTGCAGCAATCAGGGTGAGAGGACAGTGGCTCCGGCCAGGGTGTAGCAGTGCAGATGATTAGAAGTGGTATTCATATTGTGAATATATTTTGAAAGTAGTTTCAACAGGATTTCCTGACAGATTGGCTGAGGGACATGAGAGAAAGAGTCATCAAAGAGCACTCTGAGGTTTTGATTCTTGATTTCTTCTTGATCATAATTTTGTTTAGTTTACAGGCATCTTTTTTAAGTTTTAGGTGATGGGATTTTTCGCTTTGTCTGGGGTGGAGGAGCGTGCTTAAACTTTATTAATGTTTACCTTTACTATATTGCCTAGTGGCCAGAGAATGTGGATGGGCTTTACGATTTCTACTTTTTTTTAAAGTTGGTCTGGAGGAAGAAAAACCTGAGTTTTAAAAGAATCTCTAACTACACTTGCTGAATAAAACCAAAAAACCAAACTCACTGCTGTCGAGTTGATTCCAACTCATAGCGATTCTGTAGGACAGACAGTAGAACTGCCCCATAGTGTTTCCAAGGAGTGGCTGGTGGACTCGAACTGCTGACCTTTTGGTTAGCAACCCTGAGCTCTTAACCACTGTGCCACCAGGGCTCCCACTTGCTGAATGACCCTGGGAAAATCACTTATTTCTCTGAACCTTAGTTTCCACCTCTGTAAAGAGGAAATAATAAGTATCTAATTCCAAAGAGTTTGCGGGAATGAAAGAAGACCACTATTATGGGTTGAATTTTGCTCCTCTAAAATAGGTGTAAATCCTAACCTCTAGGCCTGTGGTTATGGTCCCATTGGGGAATGAGTAGTCTTTGTTATGCTAATGAGGCAGGATTAGTGTAGGGTGTGTCTTGAGACAATCTCTTTTGAGATATAAGAGAGATTAAACAAGCAAGCTAGCAAGCAGAGATGGGGGAAGAGAGATTCCAAGCCGTGTGAAGATTTTCCAGGAGCGGAAGCTCAGAAGAGACAAGGACCTTCCTCTGGAGCCAACAGAGAGAGAAAGCTTTCCCCTGGAGCTGGTGCCCTGAATTTGGACTTCGAGCCTCCTAAACTATGGGAAAATAAATTTCTGCTTGTTAAAGCCACCCACCTGTGGTATTTCTGTTATAGTAGCACTAGATAATAAGACAACCACTCAAATGCAAAAAACAAAAGCTATTTATTCAGTGCTTGCAATAGCAAGGGAGTAAGCTCTCATCACTTGCATTTGGCAAAGACTCAAAAGTAGGCAGAGGAATGAGAAACTTATGGTGGAAAAAAAGGAAGAAGGAGTTTCAGATATTCTCTGAATGGATGTTGTTATGTGGAAGCTGGAGATTAGCTAACTAGAAGCAGGGGCATCTTATGTGATTGGACTGAGGAGCATATTTGACTTTCTCTGGTTGATTCTTACTTGGAAGCAGGGGCAAAAAATAGGGAAGCTGGCACTCACTGACCAAGTCCTTACTGTTTGGGGCCATTTGCTGCAGAGGTGTGATTTGGCTTCCCCAAGCTGATTACTGCAGAGGTTGAGCGTCAGAGTTCTGTTGTCATATATGGCTTGGCCTTGTCTGTTTGTATATTCAGTCTCTCAGGTTCTTGGCAGAATTAAATGACATAATGTGTGTGTGTGAAATTTCCAGGCATATAGTAAATAATAAATAAATATTAAAGATTTTTTTTAGATTTCATTGTGCCCTGATTAAGGATTTATTCAGCAGTGTAATATACAAATGCAGTCATAAATGTCGAACTATACCAGAGTGTATAGAATAAAAACAGGAACTCCTGCTTTCTCTTTACCCTAATCATTGCACTGTTGTTGTATACCGAGTCTATTTTGACCCATAGTGACCCTACAGGACAGAGTAGAACTGCCCCCGTAGAGTTCCCTAAGCTGTAATCTTTATGGGAGCAGATCACCTGGTGTTTTCTCCTGCAGAGCCACTTGTCAGTTCAGACCACCAACTTTTTGGTTAGCAGCTGAGTGCTTAACCATTACACCACCAGGGCTCCTTAATCATTGCACAGTAGAAAATTGGAGGTGAATATAGGTGAATATTGGTAATAGGTTTTTATGGATCTTTTCAGACCTTTGTTCTATTCATTTATGTATGTCTATTTATGATTGTATTGTATATGAATATGTAGGTATATATATTTATATATACCAAAAAAAAAACAAAACAAAAACATTGCCATCAAGTTGATTCCTACTCATAGCAACCCTATAAGACAGAATAAAACTGCCCCATAGTGTTTCCAAGGAGCGGCTGGTGGATTCGAACTGCCGATCTTTTGACTAGCAGCTGAGTTTTTTTAACCACTGCACCACCAGGGCTCCTTTTATACATAATACACATGTATAAAGCTTTTACATAAATGGTAAATGCTGACATTTTTATTTAAATATTATGAAATATTTCAGGCATATATAAAAGTATAAAAATGGTATAACAAGAGCATATACCACCATCCAGCTTAAAATTTAAAACACTACCCTTTGTGTACCACTCTCCCCAAACACGTCACCTACTCTCAAACATAAAGATAACTACTATACTGAATTTATCATTTATCATTCTGTGTAGTAGGGAAGTTAACCTTTCCCAAATCTGGGCTTTGCCCTCAGCTTCTGAGAGGTAATCTCTAAGTCCTTAGTATGTCATGCCTGATATTAGTGTCTTTGTTTGTCTGGGGCTTTGGGTTGCATCAGGTAGTCAAACAATGTGATTTAGGTTGGGACTGGTCACAACAGATAGTCTAGCAATGTGATTTGTTGTGATGGCTTTAGGTCAGGTGGTATCAGCACCACTTCCAGAGGGTCTAGACACTGAGATTAATCATATGGACAGTCAACCATGCCTCCATGACAGAGGCCCAATAAAAACTCTGGACACCAAAGCTTGGGTGAGCTTCTGTGATTGGCAGGACTCTATGCATGTTGTCACACATGTTCTCCAGAACTCCAAAGGTGGAGGACAACTGGAAACTCCCTGTTTGGTACTTTCCTGGACTCTGCCCTATCCACCTTTTCCCTTGGCTGATTTTAACCTGTATCTGTTAGCTGTAATAAACTGTAACTGTGTGTGTGTATAACAGCTTTCATTGAGTTCTATGAGTCTTTTTAGTGAATTAGTGAACCCACCAAGATAAAGAATGGCAAAAGGGCATGGGTCTATTGTCCCATCCTCCAGCTGGGGACCCAAGACTACATGCACATAAGTGGGTAAAATGCTCAGGGGTTGGAGAGAAGTTTCTGGGACTCTTGACATGGGAACCTTGTACACTGTAATTCCAAAACCTGTTGCTGAAATCCTAATGGAAGCTTAGATTAGGAGTATATGAGAATGCAGTGGTTGATGGGATGAAGGTGAAAGTTTACATGAAAATTGAAATGTTAGAACAAAGTTTATGTGAAGTGGTTTCCTCTCCTTTACTTGACTGTATTATGCTGATGAATATTTTGTCTGACTGGGGAATGCTTCCCCTACCTAGTATTGTAAAACAGAAGGCATGCAAATTTGCCCTTCAGACAGTATTGATTGGACATGCTAAATAATAACTAATAAATTTGCCCGAGCCCACATAAATTGTTAATTTGAAACAGTAGAGGATGACTGGTGAACAAAACATGTTAAAAACCCAGAGTCTGGTTGATTGATTTGAATTTTGGAGGACACATATTCCACATCTGTGAATATTGTTAGCTTTTATCCATAAAACTGTTTGAAAGAAATTCTGGAGTCCTTAAACAGACTGGAGCTTTTGGCAAAATCCAGTGAGCCCCACCCAGAGGCAATCACTGGGATTTGGGGCCTGAAATTTTCTGTTTGAGAGAAACTAACTGGATATTGGTTTTAATTGAGACTGCCTGTATGACTGGAGGATATAAAACAATCCTGAAACCTGAAATTCCATGATGTCTGATGTAATGTCAGAAAAATACTTACAAGGAAGACCATTCCCAGAAGAGTTCCGTAAAAAAATGGAAATGGTTTATACAAGAGCATGCTGCCAAGGGAATGCAAGGACGTACTCATTATATTTGTGAGCAGGTAGTCTCCTTTTCCCTAGGACCGACTTCAGAACCACCTGAGGAGCTCCTAGATCATATTGCCACTTGGACAGTGCCTATTAACAGCTATCAGTTGACCAGCAAAGAGCTTCTTGGTTTATGGATGGCAGTTACAAGCTAATGGACAGCATCCTGTTTGGAAGGCTACCACTCGGAACAAGGTAAGAGCAAATCAGCTCAGTGGGCTAAATTGCATGCTGTTTGCCCCCTATGTTTTATTTTTTCGCTGACTCATAGGCAGTCACCAGTGGCCTGGCCATATGATCAGAAAAATCAGAAGAGGCTATATGTAGCTTTGAAATTGATGTAGAATTTGAATGTGGGCAGAGGAAACAGTTGCAAGAGTAAATGCCATGTAAAGGAGAGAGACTTGAGTGAAGGGAGAGGTATGTTTACAGTAAAATTTGGAAAGGGCAGCATTTTCTCTTTGGCCTGGAAAGTCTGGGCAAAGGCACAGGGGGATGTAAGGCAAGGGTGGGGCAAAATTGTGGAGAACTCATTTGCAAAGGAAAGAAGTTTGTCATTTTTCTTGCCAGCTACAGGAATGCCTGTCCATTTTTATTTCCCAACTATCTGTTAAATCTGTCCCCTCCTCTTCATCTCTCACAGCCCATGCATGAACTCAAGCATATCATTTTTTCCAGACCACCACACCAGTCTCTTCCCTAGCTAGCTGGCCTGAAGTCCCTCCTCTTCCAGCCCGTCTCTCACATGGGCCCCAATGGGGTCTTCCTAACATGTCACCTGACTGTGTCCCCCCGCCCCCATAGTGCAAAAGATTCCCATTTGCTTTGAGAGAGAATCCCATGACCTGGCACTTGAAGAGAGAGAGAGAAAAAAGTAGACATGGCATTGGAGCTTCAGAGGGTCATAGGGATTGCTGCCCTGTCCCTAGAACCTCTTGAGCATCTTGCTCCATGTAAATCCTGCTTCTCAAGATGAACAGGCCTGAAGGATAAATAAAGAGACAGAAGCCCCTAGTTTGCTAAGAATACTTTCTGCTCTCCCCACCCCCACCTCCTCTTTCAGTCACCCATAATCACATCCTTTTTGGACATACGGTTCTGGAGTCAGACCAGCGTAGTAAAAGCCCTGGGCTCCTCCTGTTCCTGAGAACCACTGCTGATTTGGATGGTGCTTCCTCTGCTACAGTTGGGTGAGTGGGATGAGAAGCAGCACTGAAGGAGTCTGAAGAACGAAGGCTCCAGGGCCAGGTGTGAGGTAAACAGGAGATGGGTTGGGCTATGATGGTATGAAGAAAGAGGACATAAGGGCATAGGTAAAAATAACCAATGTGGGTGAGACATCCTCAGTGTGCTAGATTCTGGCAGAGCTGGAAGTATCTGGAGGAAGCAGAAGAATTGGCCTGGGGGTGGTATGAAGCTATGAGAGCATAAGGAGCTGTTTCAGATATTAATAACACACACTGGAAGTATCAAGATAAGTCAGTTTTTCAGCATCTGTCTGGCCGTCTGTTGCTCTCGACGGGCATACTTTCTCAGATGGCGAAGACAATCAAGTGAACAACAGTAGAGGAGGGGCTGCACGTCACAATACCCTGCAAATCCCACACCCCCCAAGTGACCGAGTTGAAAGGTCCAAGATCAAGGGCTACTGGTCAAGGGAAGAAGATTCCTTTTGTCCGGTAACCTCAAATAATACATGAAACACTAGGTCCAGTTCCTCATTTTGGGCGACTGTGAAGAAAGTGACTGTTCCTTATTAATCCATGATATTCACAAAATGGACAGCATATCCTCCCTGTTCTATGCAAAGCGAGGCAGTTTCAAAAGTTCTTACCCAGAAAATGCGGTAGTAGTCTTTTCTTCAGGTAAATGCTCAATCAAAGACCACTTAGGATTGGGAAGAAGGAAATCTAGAAAGAGAACTATTTATTTAATGAACAATACTTTTCCATTCACTGTGCTAGGAGCACTATAGATGTTGTTGTTAGCTGCTATCAAGTTGGCCCCCAACTCATGTCAACCCCATGCACAATGGTATTGGACCGTTGTGATCCTTGGAGTTTCCATTGGCTGATTTTTCAGAAGTAGATCCCCAGGCTTTCCTTCCTAGTCTGTTAGTGTGGAAACTCCACTGAAACCTGTTCAGCATCATAGCAACACACAAGCCTCCACTGACAGATGAGTAGTGGCTGTGCTTGAGGTGGCATTAATTTTTACAGCAGTAATAGTATGAGATAGGTTCAGCAAATGTCTCTATGTTCTAGACTAGGAAACAGCAAAAAAAAATAGGAAGTGATTTACCCAGCAGCATCCACTCAGGAAGCAAAAGATGGAGAAATTGATCACAGATCTGGCTGAGAACGGGCAGAGCTTAAAGGGGAGAGCTGGAGATGGGAGGACAGAGACAGAGTAGGAGCTAATACTGGAAAGTATAGCCTTGGGAGCAAGTAAGACATTGTAGGCAATGTAGAAAATTCACTCTCCATCAGTCTGAAAGGTCCGATGTTCAGGTTCAGGCCTGAGAGGAGACAATGAAGGAGAACTGGTCTGTGAGACCCAGGCCCTCAGGACTTCCAGAAAGTCTTTCTGAAGCTCCTTGTGAATCATGAATAAGGAGAAGGCTGGGTCCTGGAGGAGGTGGAGAAGAGAAGTCAGAGCACCTTACTTATTCCTGACCCTCCCTCCCCAGCACCCGCCAGGCTGCTCAGTTCCTCATGTTCCTTGGAAAAGACGCTGCAGTGCAGCTGTTCCTTCCATGGGATTCCCACACCCTCCGTGCAGTGGTGGATGGGAGATGTTCCTGTGGGTGTGAACAGCATGGATAACATCCTCCAGGTGACTTCCACCATGCTTGGCTCCTGGGCCAACAGCACCATCAGCCTGACCAAGGAGCCAGAAACTGGGACAAGCCTTCTTTGTGAGGGGAAGAACAAAAATGGAACCCATGCTTTGAGCATCCTACTAATGTCAAGTGAGGATAGAAAGGGCTTGATAACTGGGTGAGAAAGGTGAGGTGGTTGGGGATGGGCACTGGAGCTAGAGGAGGGAACAGAGTTTTGGCTTTGTTTCTAAGGTCTTGGGAAGAAAACCCTTTCTGACATCCTCTTTACTTCCAGAAAAGAGTTCTTTTGCTCCACAAACATTCATGAAAGGGCTGCTCCAGGGTGTTATATATGGAGTCATTGCAACCACACTGCTCTTCTTCTGCCTTATCCCCTTCATGTGAGTACCAATGTGTAATTCACCAGCAAGCCTCTCCCAAAGCCTGCTATCTGGCAGGCCCTGGCTGTGGTGGTGGTACAGAAGGCAAAGACAGAACCCCTGCCCTAAAAGAGCTCAGTGTCTGGCAAGGGAAAGCACTAAATGTGGTCATCACAAACCAAGGCCATCAGGATTATAAACCAAACCAGTTAACCACTGGGTTGATTCTGACTCATGGCAACCCCATGTGTTTCAGAGTAGAACTGCACTCCATAGGGTTTTCAATGGCTGTGATCTTTCAGAAGTAGATTGCCAGGCCTTTCTTCCAAGGAGTGTCTAACTATACTGAGCCATAAATCAATCCCATGGGGCAAAGGAGGGAATGGAAGCCCCGGAGAAGCCAAAAAAGCATCCCCAAGGTGCTGTCTGAGGTAGGCCTAGAAGACTGAGTACTGTTTGGCTTGAAAGTCTATATTCAGAAGCCCAGAGATATATTTGAGGAATTTCCAGTGTCTTTGTGTAATTGGAACAAAGGTGCATTGAGATTGATAGATAATGACTAAAAACAAGGCTAAAGAAATGTCCTTGGTGTTATTTCGTAAAGACCCTTGAAACTTGACTAAAAGTATTGGCTAGAAGCCTAGAATGGAAAGGGCAGAGTTGCCAGAGGTCAGGCCAGAGAGTCAGGCAGGTGAGCCTCTGGCCAGTCCAAAGAGAGCGGACTTCATCTTCGTTCGGGAACTATGGAAGAGGTTAAACTGGGAAGGAATGTTGTCAGTTTGAAGTAAAACACAGACCAGAGAGTGAGAGCCTGGAGGCCAGAAGCCAGGCAGAAAGTTGATGCTGTGGTCTAAGCAGGAAAGAGCTAGACCTGCCTGAGCTGGGGCAAGTGATGAGGGACAGTCAGAGGAATGGTATTTGGGGACTGATTGGCTATCAGAAGAGAGAAAGAAAAGGAGTGAAGTGGCAGGGCAAGTCGAGCTATTTTCAAAGTATAATCAGCTGGCCTTGAGGACCAATAATAATCTCGTTACAGTTTGCAGAGCACTTTCATAGCTGACCTCATCTGAGCCCCACAGCCTGATAAGCAGGATGTTCCCATTTTACAGCATGTGAGACCAGTCCCCAGAGAGGTTATGTGGCTATCCCTAAACCAGAACTGACTCTAAACGAGAACTTCTCATCAAGAGTGGGGTTCTTTTGGGAGTGCAGGGAGGCAGAGAGCCAGAACTGATCAGGTGGGTCATTTCCTTAGAGTGAAGTATATCAGGATGAAACGGGCAAAGAGAATTGCAGAGGTCAAAACAAAAAAGAGCCCTGAAGTCAGAGCATGCCAAGAACCCACGATGTCTCAGAAGCCTGAAGAATCAGAAAAATCCGTAATCACCCCATCTTCTGACAGCCAGATACTGGTAAATACTCATTGTGTCTGGAATCTAGTCTGTCAGCTAGAATGATAAGATGACTAATGGGGAGAGGCATAAAGGAATTATCCTCCTCAATCTTACGGGATGTCTAGAATGCCAGAATGTGCTTGCAGATCACCTTGTAGATGATGATGCTAAGGTCTAGATAGGGGAAGAAGGAGAAATTAATAGAATTAACTCAAAGGGTTATTAGAAATCAGAAATTTACACACACACACCCCAACACCTTGAGTCTCTCTTCAGAAGAGGATTGTGGGAACCCCTAACAGTCGTAGTAGCCTCAGAGTAGAAACCAAAGGGTTTGGTCTCAGCAGTCAGCACAGTCTGTAGATGCTACAAACCCAAGTCAACTCAAAGTGATTAGAGACCAGACTAAGCCCAGGTTACTCCTTCATTTACCCTGCACCCCATAGCCTCAGCAGGGCTTAGATTATCTAGGACCAGAAGTACCCTGTTGCCTTCCTTAGATCCTGCTCTAGGACCTGGTATTCCTTTAAGGGTTAACCGTGCATCTGTTGAGTTCTATCAATATTACATGTTGCTGTTAAAAAAAAAAAAAAAAAAAAAAAAGCATATTATGAAAATACCTATCGGAGGGAGGGAGCAGTTGGCAAACAAACATAGAAGGCACGAGTTATTTGTGTAAAAATATGGTACTTGCACTATTTCCTAATGCTAGGCAATGCTAGAGTCTCAGAAATGGATACGACCTAGGCCCTGCCCTCAGAAAGCAATCAGGCTGGTCAGAAAAATACCCTCACAATAGGAGAGCCAAGAGGTTATGATTGCCCAGAGGAGGGAGGGATCAAACCTGCCTGGAGAAGTCAGGTAAAACTCCCCAGAGGAGTCCTGGGAACCATTAAGTGGTTCCTGATGCTGGATGGGCCCAGGGAGGACCAGCAAGAAAAGACAGGGTTGCAGGTTCAAACCATGGGAGTGCAGAGAAAGGTTAAACCAATGCCTGTTCCGTTGTGCCTTAATTCTGTGCTTAAATGGGTGTCCTTTTTAGATCTGGATACCTCACCTCTAGACCTGTTCCAAGATTCTTCATTCTTTACCCATCTCCCAATTCCAGGAAAAGCAAGATAAACTATAGCCAACAAAGCCTGTGAAAAGACATCATACCTGGACTCCCCATTATCTCTGCAATGACAGAAGTCTACAAAGTTCTTAGAGCCCCCAGAAACCCTGGAGTCCATAGCCAACCTGGAGCCCCAGAGCCCCTTCAGCTCACAAAGCCCTCCCAATATCCACCCGTCCCTCACACTGTTTCTCCACTGAATAGGGTTACTGTTGGACCTGGTCTTTGGACCTTTGAAAGCAAACTCTATGATTTGTTGTCTGGGTTAGCTATAATAAACCTGAACCCCCACCCCCACTCTAGGGATGTTGTCAAAGGAAGAAAAATAAATGTGAGACTATGAAATAGGCCCATGAGGAAGTCATTTTTGAGCCCCTACAGTATGCTTTTTAGTTTGGTTTGGTTTGGTTTTCTTACAGTATGACTAGTACCTGGGATAGACTGTGTATACAACAGCACCAAGCTTTGGAGTCATCATATATGGACTGAATCCCAACTTTATTGCTTAGTGACTGCTTGTTTTTGGACAAGTCTTTTGCTCACCTCTGAACTTCAGTATCTTCACCTGAAGTGTACCTGAGTGAAGAGCAAGTGAAAGGTGGTATCCAGAGATGAAACCTGGCAGGTGGAGAAAAGAAATGAAGAAGAGCCTTGAACACCAGGGTAAAGCATTGCAGCAGTATCTCATAAGACCTTATCCTGACTCCCCTAGATGTAATTTCTATGAGAACAAGGACGATGTGTGTCTTGTTTTCTACTTGTATCACCAGCAACTAGAGCAGTGCCTAAAATAATGACTGATAGATAGATAGGTAGATGAGATAGATGCTATCAAGTCAACTCCAATCATGACAACCTTATTATGTACAACAGAACAAAATGTTGCCCGGTCCTGCATCATACACATGATCATTGGCATAAAAATAAGTTCTCAAAAATGTTTGCTAAATATGAGGACCATGATCTCGGGGAAAATCTAGCTCAATTGGCATAACATAGTTTATAAAGAAAATTTTCTACATCCTACTTTGGTGAGTAGCATCTGGGGTCTTAAAAGCTTATAAGTGGCCACCTAAGATACTAAAGCTCTGGTTCCACCCCATCTGGAGCAAGGGAGAATGACGAAAACCAAAGACACAAGGGAAAACCAAAGGACTAATGGACCACAACTAACACAGCCTCCATCAGACTGAGTCCAGCACAACTAGATGGTGCCTGGCGACCACTACTGACTGCTCTGACAGGGATCACAACAGAGGGTCCCGGACAGAGCTGGAGAAAAATGTACAACAAAATTCTAACTCACAGACCAGACTTACTGGTCTGACAGAGACTGGAGAAACCCTAAGAGTATGGCCCCCAGACACCCTTTTAATTCAGTACTGAGGTCACTCCTGAGATTCACCCTTCAGCCAAAGATTAGACAAGCCCATAAAACAAACAGTAATACACGTAGCTAACCTATGTATATGAAACTAAATGGGCACACCAGCCCAGGGGCAAGGATAAGAAGGCAGGAGGGAATAGAAAAACTGGACAAATGAAAATGGGGAACCCAAGGTCGAAAAGGGGAGTGTTGACACATTGGGAGGTTGGCAACCAATGTCACAAAATAATGTGTATTAACTGTTCAATGAGAAACTAATTTGCTCTGTAAGCCTTCATGTAAAGCACAGTTTTAAAAAAATTTTTGCCAAATAAAGAAAAGCTGTTGAAAGGTTTGAAGCAAGGAAGTGGAGTGATCTGATATATATAGGAATAGTTATTGAAGATGTATTTGGAAGAACTAAGACTGGAGGCAGAGAGCCGAGTTAGTAGGTCATTGCAGTATTCCTCGGCCAGGCTGAAAGTCAGACATGCAAAGAAAGAGCACTGAGTCTTGGTATTAGAGTGGACCATGGCTGTGTATTGTTCTCTTCCAGATGAGTAACAGCCTCCCTTCTGGAGCCATATTATGGTAGTTTTCAGAGGGTAGAAGTAGAGTTATCTCTTCCCTGGTGGAGTATTTGTGAGTAAATACAGGGTACTCTATTCAGCACCAATGAGATGGTCATCTTATACTCAGAGTAGATGTTTATATAAGCCCTCATATGTGTGAAGCCTTTCTCTTGCATGCAGTTCACACATTCCACAAAAATAGGAGCACTCACCATGTGCCAGATAACGAGGCAAAAAAGCCAGACACTGCCCCTGCCTCCATGGAGCTCATGGTCTACACAGGTACACAGGCAATGAAGAAACAAACACAAGTTTACAGTTTAAAATGTTGGTAAGTACTGGGAGGAAAAAAGACAAAATACTATGAGGACATACAAGCGACCAGGAGAGGAATCTTGCTTGGAAAGTCAGAGAATGAGAAAATGACATTTGCACTGAGACCTAGCCAGACAGAAGGAACAGCAGATTCTAGATTCTGAAATGGGAGAGGTTTGACGAGTTACAGAACTGAGAGGGGCCGATGTGGCTGAAGCCCAGAGACTGAAGGGTGAGCTTGGTACGGGCCACACCATGCAGGGCCTCCAGGGCTCTAGTGAGGAGTTTGGGTTTATCCTCACTTATGGGTAGGTTATTTCTTGGTGCTTTGTAATTTTGGAAAGTGAGCTCGTATCGAGTGAGGGTTTATCTGTGAGAATCCCGTGCAGCAGAGGTTTTGTTGTGTTGTGTGCCATAGAGTCGATTCAGACTCAGTGAGGGACCCTATAGGATAGAGTAGAACTGCCCCATAGGATTACCTAGGCTGCAATCTTTTCGCCAGGTCTTGTCTCCCATAGAGTCACTAGTGGATTCAGATTGCCTACCTTTCAGCAGCTGAGAGCTTAGCCATTGCACTACCAGGACTTCTGAGTTGAGAGTAAAACAGTAACAATAACAACAACAAAACCCAAACCTGTTGCAGTCAAGTTGATTCTGACTCTTAGCGACCCTACAGGACAGAGTAGAACTGCCCCATAGGATTTCTAAGGAGTGGCTGGTGGGTTCAGACTGCCAATCTTTCAGTTAAGCCACCGTATGCTCAACCACTGTGTCACCAGGGCTCTGAGTTGAGGTTAATAGCCTCTAAAATAGGTTTGGTGTTTGTTTCTGAAAAAGCAAACTCTTGGTGGGGAGGGAGAGGCAGACAGGGTTGGGGAGAGGGATAGGCTTGCGGAAGAAGAAAATGAGGTGTAGAAGAGGGATGGGATTGAGGGCAAGCACGGGCTTGGGTGTATGTCAGGGATGGGTTTTAACATGGGAATGAAAGAATACAAGTTTTTCCTTGTTTCTCTTGTTGGTGATGGGGCCTAGCTGCTGGACAGGAAACGAGGCGCTCAGGGTGCTTTCTGGTTAGTCCTGAGAGTCAGCACTTGGCATTTTGTTCTGTATCTGTGGATTTCAAATCCGCCCCATCGCCTGCTTGACCACAAGTATTGGGTTGAAGGAAGGAGTGTACCCCAGCAGCTGACTGGCCTGGAGGCTCTAGGGCGGGCAGTTGTCTAGAACTACTTGATCACTAAAACGATTCTCCCACAGGGCTGGATGTTATAGCCCAGGGCGTCCGGTGGGACCGCTGCTCTGGATTGGCTCAGGCCTGGACATCCGTTAGTTCTCCTCCGCCACCCCTTCCGGTTCCATCGGCTCCTGCGACCATCCTCGGACCCTGATTGGCTCCAAAAGAGCAAGCGCAGGCTCGTTGTCGCCCTTGCAGGAGGGTGGGGCTTTAAGGGATAGGCTCCCTCTGTGTGGCTTCCGGCAGTGGGACGTTGGCGAGACTCCCAGGCGGGCTGACGAATGTGCTGGTTACGAGTCAGTTAATCAGTTAGCCTTCCTCTACCTCAGTTGCTTCCCCTGAGTCCCTCAGTCGTTGTGCACACGGTTATTCCACGTGTCAGTCAGTTAATCGGTCTCACTGTGAGTCGTTATATATCAGCCCAATCAATTTGTACCCTTCCCGAAGTAAGTTCTTCAGTGTTTCTAGTAATAGTAAGTTAACTGATGCACTCGGCAAAAATTCAGTGTTCAAGGAACTAGCCAGGTGGAGACAAGCTGATGAACGTTCAGACTGGACCTCTGGCAACCAGAGACTACAAGGTAAATTTGGAAAAGGAAATGATCGTTTAGTGCGAGGAATAGAGGGATGCCTGTGGAGACAACTATGAAAGCACGAAGGCCTAGGGAAGGGAATGAGACTTGGAAGAGATCAGAATGTTAGAGTCTGAGGACCCGTTCCATACTTGGCAATAAAACCCTCCCGTTTTACAAATGAGGAAACTGAGAAGAAACCAGAGAGGAGACAGGACTTGCCCAGAATTGTCCGGGGAGTTACTGGCAAAGCCCTGGATGGAACCAACCCAGATCTCTTCCCACTTTTTGATTTCATGTTGTACATTAGAGGAGGAAGAAATTTGATAGTGGAAAAAAAGGCAGGTAGGCAGATGTGACATGTGGAGGAGAGAAATGCTTCATTATCTGGAAGCCTAGGCAGCATCTTCAGGATGTGAGGAGGGAGAAGTCCTCTAGGAAAGGCAGAAACAAGAATGGAAAAGTAGAGGGCTGATTCTTGAACTGAAATATGGGTGGGAAGTGATCAGAGTCGAGTAATGACAGTTTATAAGCCTATGGGCACCAGGCAGGTGATGTGCGTAATATTGTTGTTGTGTGCCATTGAGTCAATTCTGACTCACAGTGACTCTATAGGACAGAGTAGAGCTGCCCCATAGAGTTTTGCACACTGTAATCTTTACGGGAACAGATTACGAGGGCTTTTTTCCCTGAGCTGCTGGTGGAGCCACTGGTTGGTTCAAACCACCAACCTTTCAGTTAGCAGCCGAGTGCTTAACCATTGCACCACCAGGGCTCCTTAGAACATAGAGAGTGCACAATAAATCTTTATCAAATGAAAGAAAAGAGTTGGAATCTGTAAAAGTGGTGTGGCAGGGGCAGTGTCTGATTTTTTTCTAACTCCACAAGGGGGAGTGCAGGGAGAATCAAGATCAACAGCCCAAGGCTGATTCCTATGAGGCAGACGTGAGACATGCCTCCTCTCTCTGCCATATTTACCAATTCTGACACCAACTGTCCCTCCCACAGCACTCTCTATTTCTCTGATGGGTTCGATAATTCAATGGCCACATAGAACTCACAGACAATACTCACGATTATGGGGTTTATTAGGGAAGTAACAGGTTACAGTTCAGGTTCAGGAACACTCAGGATACAGTTCTTCCATCAGGACAGCCTCTTCCCAGCTCTGCTCACGGGCAGGTCTCTCCCTGGCTCTCGGCACTTGCCTTGCTCAGGCAAGTGTTACAAAGCTCTTTTATCTCTGCTGACTAGTGCCAGGAGGTGCCCCCCTCCACCAGCAAGCCTCCTGCCCAAAGGCACTCAGGCTTCTCACTCTGTGGGCCAGTGTTGCAGCTCGCTCTCTCTCTCTCTCCCCCCCACCGTCTCTCTCGGTCTCCTGGTTCCAGGAGCTTCTCAGCTTAGGGATACTAGATCCAAAGGATGCACTCCACTCTTGGCCCTTCTTCCTTGGTGGTGGTGAGATCTTTCTTTTCTGGAATTGGCTCTGTTTTAAGCCTAGCGGGATGGCAAAACAGACCAATCCCCTTGGTGGGCCACGATTACCTTATTTACACGATTACCTTATTTATCACTTGGGTGGGAGTTACAAGATCATGGTGAGAAAGGTCATACAAAAGTGATGCATCACACTGCAGAATCAAGAAACTTGGGTTCTAGCTGTGGCTCCACAGATCTCTATAAATATGTATTGAGCCCTCATCATGGCCCATGTGCTGTGCATAGGTGGTTTACATACTTGATTTCATCTTAAACCTTACAATGACACTATCATGTAGTTATCAATATGCACACTTCACAGATGAAGAAACTGAGGCTCAGAGAAGAATAGTGACTAATCAAGAAACCAAATACATAGGGAAATCGTGAAGACATCTAGAGAAAAAAGTATAAAGAGGAACAAATATAAAAACTAAGGTAGATCTCTTTTCAGAAACTTACACAAACCAGAAGAGAGTGAAGTGACGTCTTTAAAGTACTAAAGTGTGGGGGATCTCAACCCAGAACTCTCCTCATAGCAAAAAAATCTTTCAGAAAGGAATTTGAAATGAAGATGTTCACAAATAAGAACAATTCATTGGCAGCAGACCTGCACTACAAGAAGCATTGAAAGAAGTTCTTCAGGAAAAAGGAGTGTTCTACCAGAGGGAAATTTTGATGTATACAAAGAAATGAAGAGCACTGGAAATGTTAAAATTGAGAGTAAATATAAAAATACAATTTTTAAAAATTTTTAATAGCTTTAAAATATAGCTGACTGCCTCAAAGAAAATAGCAACGTAATATTTGGGGTTTATAAACTACAAAGAAACACAGTATATGACAACAGTTGCTCAAAGGATGGGGATGAAATGGAAGTATGATGTTATAAGGTTTTTACACCGTATGTGAAGTGGTGTAATATTATTTGAAGGTAGACTGTGATAACTTTATGTATTTGTAATCCTTTAGCAGTCACTTAAAATTAACTAAAAAGTATAACTAATAAGCCAATAGTGGAAATAAAATAAAATCATAGGCACTCTTTTAATCCAAAATGAGACAAAAAGAGTAAAAAAGAAACAAAGAACAGATGGAACAAATAGAAACAACTAGCAAGATGGTAGAATTAAATCCAACCATATTGATAATTACATGAACTGTAAATAATACAAACATTCCAACTACGATGAAGAGCTTGGCAGATTAGATTTAAAAAAGCAAATTCCAGTTATATGAGATTTACAAGAAACTCATTTTACATATCAAGCCTCAGATAGGTTAAAAGTAAAAGAATAAGAAAAGACATAAAATGCATTTACTAATCCAAAGAAAGAAGACCTGGTGGCAAAAACAGTTAAGTGCTTGGCTGCTAACTGAAGGGTCAGCAGTTCAACTGCACCGGCTCTGTGGGAGAAATATGTAACAGCCTGCTTCCGTAAAAATTACAGCCTAGGGAACCCTATGGAGCAGTTCTTCTCTGTCCTGTAGGGTCGCTCTGAGTTGGAATTGACTTGAGACACAGAACAACAAAAAATCCAAAAACTGGAGAGGCTTTCATTACAATCAGACAAAGTAGACTTTAAAGCAAGTGAAATTACTGAGGATAAAGGGGGACATTACGAGCTGATAAGAGGTCAATTTATCAAGAAGACATAATCCTAAATATGATCATCTCTTAATAAGAAAACTTCAGAACGCATAAAGCAAAAACTAAGAGACTGCTAATGGCTATGGGGTTTCTTCGGGAAGTGATGAAAATGCTCTAAAATTAGATTGTGGTGATGGTTGCACAACTCTCTGCACTATAAACCAGTTAATTGTACACTTTGAAAGGGTGAATTTTATGGTATGTGAATTCTATCTCAACAAATCCATTTTAAAAGAAAAGCAAAGGTATACTTGGCTCAAAGCCGCTAAGTTTCAGATAAGAGAATTTCATCACCAGTAAACTGGTTTCAGTGTTTAGTTATGATTTAACCAAATTCCAACTTGCATGGATAGAGAATAAGAAGACGAAAAAAACCACTGTATTCTCTGAAACAGTTGGATTCTGAGAATTAATTTCTGACAAAAATTTTTATTTCAAAAAGCAAAAACAGACAAAAAATGCTAATAAAACTGAAAGGAGAACTAGACAGATCAACTCTTCCCTCTCAGTAACTGGTAGAGGAAGTAGATAAAAAAATTAGTACAAATATAGAACACTATCAACCAACTTAAGTGGCGTTTATAGAAAACCTCATCAGAAAATAGTAGAATACACATTTTCTTCAAGGCCTCATGACGCTTACCAATAGGTAGACCATAGTCTCGGCCATAAAACAAATCTCAACAAATTTAAAAGAATTGGAATCTTATAAAGTATGCTCTCTAACCACATAGAATTAAACTAGAAATAACAGAAAGATAGCTAGAAAATACCAAGTATCTGGATATTAAGCAATGCACTTCTAAACAATTAATGGGTCAAAGACAAGAATCACCAAACAAAATCACAAAGGGAATTAGAATTGAATGTATTTTAAAACACAACATATCAAAAATTGCGTGCTGTCACTAAAGCAATGCTTAGATTAGAAAATAAGAAAGGACTCAAATCCATGGCACAATCTGCCAACTTAAGAAACTAGGAAAAAAAAAAAAAAGAGCAAATTAAGACCGGAGCAAGCAGAAGAAAATAAATAATAAAAGTAGAAGTCAGTGAAATTAAAAATAAAAGCAACAGAGAATGATCAATGAAACCAAAAGCTTGCTCTTTGAATTAAAATTTCAATATAATGTATAAACTTTGAGTGAGCTGATCAAGGAAAAAAGAGAGAAGAAACAGATTACAAATATCAGGAATGAAACAGTGAATGTAAGGATGATTTTTAAAAAATCTCAGAGCCGATAGAGACTTCCATTTATACCACATTGACCAGAATTGGGTCACATGGCCACCCCTAGCTGCAAGGAAAACTGGGAAAGTGAGCATTTATTGTTTGTGGCCTCTACAGTGGAGGCAGCAAAGGATAACATGGTTGGGAATATTCACTGGGTCACCCAGAAAACAGTATCAGGTTCAATGAACAGCTGCGGCTCAAACTCTGCCTATCCTGGCAGGAAAAATAGTTTCTAGGAAGGAAAATCTTAGCCTTGTTCATCTTTTTCAGTGAATATTTATCAGACAAGAACTCTTCTAAGCACCATGGAGAACACAAAGGTCTATTTGATGTGGGGCCTTCATTCCCTCAAGGAGCTCACTTTTGGATATATTCCCTAGTAAGATATTTCGTCAGTTTCCCACCTAAAATGACTTAACCAAACGAAGAAGCATGGAGGTAGGCATTGCAGGGCTGGTGTAGCAGCTCCTTTGTGGAGCCATCAGTGAACCAGGCTCTCTATGCTGTTGTTCAGCAACATCCTCAGTCTTGGGCTTTCATCCTCATGGCTGACTCATGGTTAACAGATGCTGCTCCACTTCCAGTGATGTTGTTGTGGCTAGGTGCTGTCATGTTGGCTCCAACTCATAGCAAACTTACGTATAACAGAGCAAAACGTTGCCCAGTCCTGCACCATCCTCACAATAGTAGCTATGTTTGAGCCCATTGTTGCAGCCACTGTGTCAGTCCATCTCATTGAGGGTCTTCCTCCTTTTCGGTGACCCTCTACCAAGCATGATAACCTTCTCCAGGGACTGGTCCCTCCTAATAACATGCCCAAAGTAAGTGAGACAGTCTTGCCATCTTGCTTCTAAGGAGCATTCTAGCTGTACTTGCTCCATGCCAAATTTGTTCATTCTTCTGGCAGTCCGTAGTGTCTTAGTTTTCTAGGCTGCTATAACAGAAATACTACAAGTGGGTGGCTCTGACAAACAGAAATGTATTATCTCACAGCCTAGGAGGCTAGAAATCTGAATTCAGGGTACCAGCTCCAAGGAGAAGGCTTTCTCTCTGTACCAGTTCTGGGGAAAGGTCCTTCTCATCAATCTTCCCCTGGTCTAGAAGCTTCTTGGCGCAGAGACCCTGGGTCCAAAGGATGCACTCCCCTCCTGGTTCTTCATTCTTGGTGGCATAAAGTCCCCCTGTCTCTCTGCTCACTTCTGTCTTTTATATCTCAAAAGAGATTGACTCAAGATACAATCTAATCTTATAGATTGAGTCCTGCCTCATTAACTAACTGCCTCTAATCGTGCCTCATTAACATCATAGAGTAGGATTTACTGAAAATCACATCAGATGACGAAGTGGTGGACAGTCACACAATACTGGGAATCATGGCCTGGCCAAGTTGACACACATTTTGAGGGGACACAACCCATAACAATAGTATATTCAATATTCTTCTCCGGCAGTATCATATTCATATTCCAGGGAGGACAAAGAAGAAGGAAGTAACAAGGAGAAAGTTGTGGTGCCAATATCAGAAAAGCAAAACTTCCAGAAATCTTCAGCAGTCTCTAATGTTTAGTATTATAAATAGAAAAGTCTCTCAAAATACATGTTCAATAATAAAGCTAGTGGAGTTGAAATTTGGGGTTTTGGGGGGTTTGTTTTTGTCTTGTTTTTTGCATTGCACGTGAGGAAAAAGAGAAGGGTAGTGCAGTCCTACAGATAAGTATACAAGGGAGGAAAACAGATGTCAGTTACAACATGACTGTTACTAGAGCAAGAAATTATTGGGTAAGACACCCTATCAGAATTACATTTTATTTGAATATTATTTTAATGAAACAATTTATAATGTCTTTAGAGTCTCATAAGACCTCTTTGCTTAAATTGTTCTTCCAAGGATAGATTTGTATTAACAGGAAACAGAACAAGTCAGTAACAGTCATGAATATTCTGAATATGATACTGTTGGAGAGTATAACTGATGTTCTTATAAACATTCTCAGTTTTGCACAACATAAAATCAGATTTCTTGAACCATTTTATAACACAGAGCAATACCTTGATTTTTAGCTGCGAGGTCGCGGGGTGGTGGCATTGCCTTCCACTCTCTCTGAGACTCATTTTCTTTATTATGAAAACTTGCTTTTTAAACAACCAGGCTCTGGGATTTCACTAGTTAGCATTATATGCAAAGCACAGACCTTCAGAGCTCAATTGTGCTGGGGAAAAAAAACGGGGAAAATATTCAATAGGCTTTTATTTGCTGATATTATAGCATTTTTTTCCTACTTGGCCTACTGGCCAAACCTGTCTCACGCTGTCGTTGTTGGGTGCCGTTGCTTCATTAAATTATCCAACAATAGTAGCATAAGCATTCTTTTCAAAGGCTCACATGGACACCCCTGAATGGAAAGGAGGCATGGAAATAGAGATTAAAAAAATAACAACTGGAGACTTGATGACCTGAGCACAATTGAAATAATAAGGAGGTGCAGGGGAGTGGGTATCAGGTAGGCAATTCTCAGGGTCTGCCACAGACATTGCTCTTAAAGAGATGGGCAGATGATGGTGCTAAAGAGCATCTGAGAAAGGAGGCGTCTTTCTGGTTTTGGAGATACAGGGAGGCTACCAGGGGGAAGTAACATTTGACCTGAACTTGTAAAAGGAAGTAAGATTTGAATATGGGCCAAAGAGTGAGTTGCAGGAGGGTGCCATGGAAAGAGCAGTGGTCTGAGTAAACGTTCAGAGGTAGGAATGTATGGGCACATTTTTGTCTTTGGCAAGGAAAGAATGGGAAGGAAGACAGGAGCCCCTAGTAAGCAGTGGATTTATTTCTACCACCACACCATTCCTCTTACTGCTTCCCCTTCTCCTCATCCATTCCAAATCCTTCTCTCCAGGTCATACGGATCTGAGGCCACAGTTAGCAGCAGGACAGGCCCTGGTTCTCTCCTGTCCCTGAGATCCTGTTGCTGCTGATGGCACTGCATCTGTTATGGTTGGGTAAGTGGAATGAAAACCAGTATGGGAGGGGTGGTTGTGGGGCAATATATGGGCTGAGTTAAAGAGAAGAAGTGAGAACAATAAAGAATTAGGTACTACATAAATAATAAATAATAGACATCTTCTGCGTGTACATTCTGTAATTGACGTTGTGACTCATTGTGTGTTCCATTTCATCAACCCAACAACTCCCTGAGAAATTATTATCCCCATTTGATAGATGAGGAAATGGACTTTGAGAGGTTAAGAAGCTTGCCCAAATCACTAAAACTTTCTCTGGTGGAGTGCCCAGCAGTTATATCTTAATGCCACACCCTTTCTGCCTTTCTAGGACTTAAATAATAATTGTGTCCATATCTACTCTCTGAAAAATCATCACCTGTATGGTGTATGTTACTACTTCACATCTTAAAGAAGACAAACAGCATGGTGGCCACAACCAAGTGCATTATGACCCCTATGACATGATGGCTGGAGTACTGGACATAGAGTGTAGAACGCTGAGTTCCAGTCCTGGTGCCATTACTGCTTGATCTATGACCTAGGGTGCTTCTTGTTGTTGGGTTCCACTGAGTTGGTTTTCGACTCACAGAGACCCCATGTGACAGAGTAGAACTGCCCCCATAGAGTTTTCTAGGCTGTAATATTTACAGAAGCAAGATCATCAGGTCTTTCTCCCACGGAGCCACTAGGTGGGTTCAAACCACCAACCTTTTGGTTAGCAGCTGAGTTCTTAACCGTTGCACCACCAGAGCACCTGGGGTAGTACCCCTAATATCTGTGAGCCTCAGATTTCCCATATGTCTATCATGATAATAATAAAACCATTATGAGAATGGCTTAAGCAAATGTTTATGAAGATGCTGGGAAATCTGTGAAAGTTCATGCAAGTTATTATTATCACCATAATTACTTGAAGTGGACCCAGGAACCATGTAGTTCACCAATCCATCCATTTTTTACATGACAGAGCTGTCACTCAGAAAGTGAAGAAGGAAAGAGGAAGGAACAGTTGTTCACTGAGAGCCAACAGCTAAGTTACAATCAGCAATTATTATTACAGGGGTCTGTGCCTCTGTAGTTATTATTCTTAATTCTCACAACATTGCAGCATTAGTATTATTATATCCATTTTTGTGATTGAGAAACTGAGATTCAGAGAGGACGTGATGTGGCCAGGGTCACAAGATACCATTAATACCAACAACAAGAATGACAACTAGCAGACCTGGTTGGGGTGGTGCTTTTTGGGAGTCCCCATAATCACCCTGAGGTTCAATGATTTACTAGAAAGATGAATAGAACTCAGAAAAGCCATTATAGTCACAGTTACAGTTTATTACAGTGAAAGGATACAGATTAAAATCAGCAAAGAGGAGAGGTGCATAGGGTAGGGTCCAGGAGACACCAGGCCTGAGCTTCCAGTTGTTCTTTCCCAGTGGAGTCATGGACAGTGCCTGCTTCTCCCAGCAATGATGTGTGACAACACACACAGAGTGTTGCCAACCAGCTCACCCAAGCCTTGGTGTCCAGGGTTTTTATTGAGAATTGGTCATATAGACATAGCTGAACACCTACTTGGCTGACCTGAGTCTCCAGCCCCTCCAGAGGTCAAGCTGATACCACATGGCTAAGGGTCCCCCACCATAAATCCCATTGTTAGCATAGACTGGTGTGACCCAAGGCCTCAGGTAAACAAAGACACTCTTATCAAGCAGGACATTCGAAAGGAACTGGGCAAGAACCAAACCTTTCTTAGCAAGGTTAATCCTTTACTGCACAGGCAGGATGCCAGGGTACACTAGGAGAGTCTGTTTTTCAACTTGAATCTCTCTTCACAGGGTCACTTTCTCAAGTTTTGATGGCGGCCAGGAGGATACTAGTGGAAGAGGGACTGTGCATTACAGTCCCCTGTGTGTTTGAATTTCCTGAAGGATCCCCAAGCAATTCCATGATTATGGGTTACTGGCTCAACAAAAATATCAGCTCTGTTGTAGCTACAAATAAGCCCAATGTGACCATAGATGATAACACCAAGGACAGATTCCACATAGTTGGGAATCTTGAAGAACAAGACTGTACCCTGCTGATCCACGATGTACTCAAAAGGGACAGCATGACATACTTATTCTATGCAGATCTAGGAGAACAAAGAAGTACTTTCCTGAGGGAGAATATTGAACTTTCTGTGTCAGGTGACATTCAATCTCATGCACTAAGTGGTTTGGAAGGAAAGAGATCCAGAAATTGTTCTAGTAATTTTTTGGCTTTTACTTCACTGAGCACTGGGCTGTACGAAACCTTGGGTCATTTAATTTTTACAATAATAATGCCACAATAAAGGTACCATAAAGGTAACTTATTTTTCTAGTTAGAAACAGCAAACAAAGGAGAAATAAATGACTTGCTGCCAGCATCCACACAGTAAGCAATGGAGGAGGAACTAGATCATAGATTGGGCTGAGAAGGGGCAGAGCCTAAGGGGAGAGTTGGAGGTGGGAGGAGGGAGGTAGAGCTAGGGCTGGGAAGCCTAGCCTGGGGGAGGGCCGGTAACAGATCATAGGCAATGTAGATCCTCAGAAAATTCACTCATCATCAGTCTTGAAAGTCCCACACAAAGGAAATCTATTTGTAAAAAGCCACCCAACAATAATGATCCCAGATTCCATAAGATTGTTGGTGGTACCATATGAACCAATGGGTGGGAGAGCACTTTGTAACCTGGAAACATTGTGCAGCAGTGAAGTGTCTGTAAGAGTCCCTTATCAAGTTTTGGGTCCACTCACTCTCTCTTCTCCAGACTTGACCCAGAAACCAGAACTCCACATCCCAGAGATTCTTATGGCTGGGGAGCCTGTAACCCTGACCTGTACCATCAAAGGCAACTGCAAAGAAAGCAAAGCCCTCTTCCTCACCTGGAAAGGGCCCACCATGTCCTCCAACACAGCCGTCACCAGCAACTACTCCTCCTCAGTGCTGTACTTCACCCCAAAGCCAGAGGACCATGGCGCCACCCTCGGATGTCACTTGAACTTTTCCCTAGCTAACTTGACCAGAAGTAGCATGGTCAGTCTCCAAGTGGTTTGTGAGTACCGGTGGGCAGGGGAAGGGTTCAGGGTCTGGGAGAAATGGCGGGCCTAAGAGAAAGACCTGAGTCCTAGAAGGAAGAAGTCTGGGGAGCAGTCACATCTTCTCAAGGCGTCTAGGGCTGAAAGGCCAGAGGTAAGACCTAAGCCCAAGTATGAGACATGTGAGGAGAGAGGATAAAGGGGAAGGAGTGTATGGCGCCCAGCATCTCTGGGCTTCCAGAAAGTCCTTTTGAAGCTCCTTGTGAATCATAACTTAAGCAGAAGGCTGGGTCCTAGAGGAGGTGAAGAAGGAAAGTCAGGGTGCTTTGCTAATTCCTGACCCCCCCCCCCATCCCTACAGCACCCGCCAGGCTGCTCAATTTCTCATGTTCCTTGAAGAAGACACTGCAGTGCAGCTGTTCCTTCCATGGGTTACCCACACCCTCCATGCAGTGGTGGATGGGAGATGCTCCTGTGGGTGTGAACAGCATGGATAACATCCTCCAAGTGACTTCCACCATATTTGCACCGTGGGCCAACAGCACCATCAGCCTATTTGGAGAGCCAGAAATAGTCATGAGGCTTCACTGTGAGGGGAAGAATCAATATGGAACTCACACCGCAAGCGTCTTCCTGATACCAAGTGAGTAAACAGAGGACCTAGTGACTGGGTTAGAAAGACAAATGCATAAGAACCAGGATGAGACTGTGCACAGGGCCAGAGGAGAAAGCAGAATTGTAGCTCAGACTTCAAAACCTTAGGGGAAAAAATCCTGCTGTCACTCTCCTCTGGTTCCAGATAAGAATTCAGTTTCCAGTGTGTTCATGAAGGGGTTGATCCAGGGCATCGTGTACGGAGCCATTGCCTCAGCGCTGCTCTTCTTCTTCCTCGTCCTCGCCGTGTGAGCACCAAAGTTAAAGTTCACCAGCAAGTCTGTCTCAAAGCCTACTACTTTTATGCCCGTTTTTTATTTCCTTCCTTATACTTTCTTCCAGTTTATTTTGTTTTGTGTGCTTTCTTGATATGGATTGTTAAATCGTTAATTTTCAGCCATTCTTCTTTTCCAAAATTTTCACTTGAAACTATAAATTCCCCTCTAAGCATGACTTTAGCTGCAAACCACAAATTGTAACATGAAATGTTTTATTATCATTCAGATATAATATTTCTAATTCCCATTATAATTTGTGACCCATTCATTAGACACATCAATACTTTCTAATAATCTTCTTCTTTATTTCATTTCTCTTTTCATACCGTTTTACTATATGACTTTACTTTTTATTCTTTCTTGCACATCAGACCTTCCATCAGTAATCATTTCCTTTCTGAAATATATTGTAGAAAGTCCTGTGGAGTTGGTCTCCTCATAGCAAACGCTCTTGGTGTTTGTTTACATCTTTCTCTTGCCTTCATCATGGAAAGATATTTTTGCCGGATTTGGAGTACTATGTTAGCAGTTATTTTCATTCTTGAACAAAGCATCCCACTACTTCTTGCTTCCATTGTCACTGAAGAAAAGTTGGCTTTAAATCTTATCTGTCACTCCTTGGAAAGTAATCTGTCTTTTCCTGATGCTGCTTTTAAGATATCTTTGTCTCTGGCGTTTCTGCAGTTCTGCCTCACTCATCTCAATTCCTCTGCTCCTGCCTCACACTTTAAACTTGCATAACACCAACTTGCCTATGTTTTTCTGACAGATCACACTGTTTCTTTTCCTGCATCTTCTACCTGGGTGCCTTCCTTCTCTACAGTCCAACTCCCATCCCTGTCCCGTCTCTTACTCTAACTGTTGTTGATTCATCATTTGGGACTCAGCTCACAACACTGGCATCATGTGCTCCTTCCCTGGCCTCTCACCTGGGTTGGGTGCCTCTTCCGGACTCCCATAGCCTCCTGGACTTGTAGGTATTAGCACTAACAATTTCACTCTGATGTGATTAATTGCGGGTTTCTTTTTTATTTGCTATTTTTATTTCTTTGTTGTCTTTAATCTGTGTCTGGTGCTTTTATTAGTTCTAGAAAATTATCAACCATTATTTCTTCATGGATTGGTTCTATCTTTCCTTTCATTATGGGGCTCTTATTTAAGGTTTGGAAACCCTGGTGGTGTGGTGGTTAAGAGCTACGGCTGCTAACCAAAAGGTCAGCAGTTGGAATCCACTAGACGCTCCTTGGAAATCCTGTGGGGCAGTTCTACTCTGTCCTCTAGGGTCACTATGAGTCGGGATCGACTCAACGGCAATGGGTTTTGGGTTGATTTAAGGTTTGGTAGACTTTTTTACTTTTTTTCCTCTTACCCTGTCTCCTGGATTTTCCTTGTAGACAGACAAGCAAGAAAGTCCTAGGTTAGAGGTCTGTACAAGAGAAATACTAAGGGAACCCTACCCTTTCAGAATGTCATCCTTGGGGTAAGCTGTCAGTGCTGCCCATAAATCTTTATGTCATCCCTCTCCAGCATAGTACTCAGGCAGTAGTCCAAACATTATTCCTTTTATCCCCAACTTTCTTACCTCTTCCCTTCTCACTCTCAGCAGTAAAGTTTACCTACTTCCATGAGGAGCCCTGGTGGTACAGTGGTTAAGAGTTTGGCTGCTAACCAAAAGGTTGGCAGTTCGAATCCACCAGCCGCCCCTTGGAAACCCTGTGGGGGCAGTTCTACTCTGTTTTATAGGGTTGCCATGAGTTGGAATCGACTTGATGGCAACAAGTTTGGTAAAAAAGTGACTCCCAACACCTACAAAGTTATTACCATTGGCAATGATGATTTATTCTTTGCCTTTTTTCAGAGAAAGAGGCATACCTCTTCCTGTCCAAGGTTAGATCCACCTCCTTTGCTTGGGAATCCGTCTCCTCCAACTCCTTAGGAACTGTACTCCATAAATCATCCCCACTGCCTCCTAAATTTTCAATCATTCTTTCTTTACTGGCTCTTTCTCTAAAGGATATAAAAGTGCACAAATGTCCCCCACCTCAGCCTTAAAAAACTCCCTTGTATGCTGTCCAATACTTTTGAAAAATAGCTTACACTCACTTCCTGATTCTTATCACCCTTACGCTTTTCAATCCATTGCAATCTGCTCTCCAGCACTACACCACCAAAACAATACTTCTAAAGCAATCAGTTGTCCTTATTTCTCAAAGTCCAATGGCAGATGTTCCGCCTTTTTCTTTTTCACATTTAGGTTGCATTTATGACTGGGGTGGGTAGGCTGCAGGGCAGAAAGATGAGGACCTCCCACCAATAGCTTCTTTTCACAATAAAGTAAGTATAGCAAAGTCATCTGCTGAAAGTGATATGGGCAGGGGCAGGGATGAGGGGCAAGGGACTTAAGGAGAGAGGTGATAGTGGTGGGAGTGGTTGAATAATCATTGAGGAGAATGAACAGGATCTGTTCAAGGACAAGGAGAACAACTGATGAGCAGCAGCAGAGGCTCAATGGTGACTGGAGATGATTAACTATTACCGGTGCCAAGTCTTGTGTGATGTTTCCTCCCAGCAGTGCTTGGTCACTGTGGGAGAAAGGGTAAATAGTGACATTGATCTAGATGTGGAGGCCCTACAAAGGGAACCTCTATATTCTGACCCCCAGCCTAGGGCTCCTTCTGGGAACCAAAGGAGAGCTGAGCACAGCCTTAACCACAGGGCTCATTGGTTTAGAATGAAGATGCTTAAATGGTGGGAGGAAAACGAAATCCTCAAGACCAAAGAGGTCTCGACTCTCCAGAAACCAGAGTTGCTGAAGGAGGCAGGACACTCAAGAAGCCTGAAGCTCAAACCCCACCTTCCCAAGTGGAAGGTAAGTCCCTGGGCCAGCCTGACTGCGTCCAGGCTCTCAACAGCACAGCTGAGGCCAGAGTTCATGCTACCTGTCAGCATCACCAAGGGTGCTCACTAAACACAGAGACTCCTGGGGCGTCCCAGATCTTTGAACCCAAACCCCCAAAGCCAGAGCCCAACTGGCCTGTGCTTGCTACAAGCTCCTCAGCTGATTCTGATGCATGGCTAGAATGGAGAGCCAGGGCTGGGCCTTAACCGAGCAGCAACCCCATACCTACAAAGTCATTACCATTGGCACTGATGATTTCCTCCTTGCCTTTTTAAGAGAAAGAGGCATCTCTCCTCCTAGCCAAAGTTAGATCCACCTCCTCTACTTGGCAATCCATTTATTTTGCCTCCTCAGGAACCATTCTCCGTTAATCAGCCCCTCTGTCTCCTAAATTTTCAATGATTTTTTCTTTACAGGTCCTTTCCCCAAAGGATATAAACATGCATGAATCCCCTCCACCCAGAAATACCTTAGAAATGGAGGTTAAAAGGAGCTAGTTGTTGTTGTTGTTAATTGCCATCTAGTTGATTCTGACCCATGGCGACCTCATGTGTGCAGAGTAGAGCTGCTCCATAGGGTTTTCAAGGCTGTGACCTTTCAGAAGCAGATCGCCAGGCCTTACTTCCAAGGTGCCTCTGGGTGGGTTTGAACCATCAACCTTTTGGCTGGTAGTCTAGCGCTTAACCGCTTGTGCCACCCAGGGTCGTCTAAAGGAGTTAGTTGGATCCCTCTAATTTTGAGAGGCCCAGAGACGGGGAGGGGCTTGCCAAAGGTAGAGAAACAACAAGGTCTGGTTCTCCCACAGTCTAGGGCTCTTGAGTGAGAAAGAAGACAGTAGACACACAAACTCGGAGGTGGATCATGACAAATACATGGCTCACGGACATGCAGATCCACCTGCTCATTCAGAGCTGCACAGGCCTACAGAGCATGACCAACTCCCTCTCAGACACATCTGATCCCTGCCCATGAGGAACGTGGTCTTGGCAGGGAGGCCAACACATAAGAGCACAGATCCCACATGGAAGAGAGGAGGCAGCACTAGCAGTTGGACTATCACAGAGGCTGCCTGGAGCACTGAGAACCCAGAGTGACAAGTGATCCTTCTGCAGCCAGTCTTGGGGGCACCACTTACCTACTCCAGCCTCAGCATTTTACAGAGAGAGAAACTGAGGCCCATGGAAGGTGAATGGCTTAGACACTAAGAAAACCCCAAGGATCTCTCTGCAGGAGCATTGTGGGTACAAGACCCACTCCCACCCACCCCTGTGTTGCAAACAGAGAAACCGAGGCTCAAAGCACCTCAAACCACTTACTCAGGACTCCTGAGTCCCAGGATTCTTGCTTCTTGGAGCAGCTGCCTCTGCCTCTGCTGTTTTCTCCTGATCTCGTAAGGCTCTGATGCAGAGTTTGTAAACTCAGAATCCCACAACAGCAGGTAACAACATGAGTGCAGTCGGCCTGATGGGGGCTACATCCAACTTGAGAGCAGGAGCCTCACCTGAAGGGAGCGACTGACAGTAGCGAACTCTGCTCCAACTCCTTTTCCCTTGAGCAGGCATGCAGGGCCACTATTTCCAGATCTGATTTTTTCAGGAGAATCCAGAAATCCAGATTTCAGTGCAAAATGTCTTGATTCAAACGTGTTAGCGATTCAGAACGTGTTTTTAAAAAGCAGCATGAGTCAAATAAAAGCCATATGTGTGCCTCCCATTTGCAAATCTGATCAGAAACTTAGATACGGAGTTAAACCAACCTAAACCAACCTTCTGCCAAAAGGAGGTGGCATTGTTTACAATGCGAACACTTTGGCAAGTGCAGATAACCCAGGTGAAAACAGAATCCCCAGGCACTGGGAAGACACTTGGGTCTGGAAGGATAAGGAGGAATTTCCTAGGTGGAGAAGAGTATTCCAGGGACTCATTCACTCATTCAGGCTACCAACATTCCCCAAGGCTACCCATGCACCAGGTCCTGGATTGGGGACTGCAAAGTTACAGGGTACAGTCCACAAGGCTACCCCCACTTCTGACACTAATTGCAAGTTCAGGGATTCCTGAGCCGAGACCGCCCTCAGGTTTGGTAACTCACTGGAAGGACTCATGGAGCTGACTGAAAGCTGGTATGCTCACAGTTATGGTTTATTACAGTGAAGGGATACTCACTGCTCTCTAGCCACTTCCGACTCATAGTGACCCTATAGGACAGAGTAGAACTGCCCTGTAGGGTTTCCAAGGCTGTAATCCATAAGAAGCGGACTGCCACATCTTTCTGCCATGGAGCAGCTGGTGGGTTCAAACCACTGACCTTTCAGTTAATAGCTGAGTGCTTTAACCACTGTGCCACCAGGGTTCCTGACCGTGAAGGGATACAAATTAAAATCAACCTTATGGAACAGGAGCTACCCTAGTCCCAGTCTCCTTAACTATTGTTGCCATCAGGTAGACTCCAACTCACGGTGACACGATGTGTGCAGAGTAGAACTCCTCCATGGGCTTTTCAAGGCCGTGACCTTTCAGAAGCAGATCACCAGGCCTGTCTTCCAAGGCACCTCTGGGTAGGTTTGAACCACTAACCTTTCTGGTAGTAGTTGAGCACTTAGCTGTTCGCAACACCCGGGGACTCGGTCCCTTTTCTACGAACTAGGAATCTGAAGTTCAGAAAGGGGAGGCTCCTTTCCAGAACCACATAGCCTGAGAGCAAAGCCAGATTCTGTTGTCTGGCTCCAAGGTCCAGGCAGTTAACTCCTGCTCCCTCCCAGCTGCTCCACTAATTAGGATTTCCTGGGAGCTAGGCCCGACAGAAGGAGCCCGGGTGGCAAAATGGTTAAGTGCTCAGCTGCTAACCGAAAGGTTGGTGATTCAAACCCACACAGAGGCTGCAGCTGTGAAAGACCTGGCACTCTGCTTCCAAAAGATCACAGCCTTGAAAACTATAGGGCAGTTCTACTCTGCAACACATGGCATTGCCATGATTTGGCATCAACTCAACAGCCACTGCAAGGCCCGGCAGGATTACAGCTCCCCGTTTCCGTGCCAGGGAGACTAGGATCCAGCCTGGGGAGGAGACCTATCTGGAGCCATGCAGGTCCAGCCTCCTCCTTCCATCTCTTTCCCCAATGGCTCCTTCTCTCAGTTCCATTCACAGAGTTAACCCTTTGTGTGCCCCGCATCCTACTAGGCCTGAGAAATCGACAGTGGTCAGGGCTGCCACTGTCCGTCTCCCCTGGGTAGGGATCCCTATGGGTCACTGTAAGGGAGTCATGGGAGCATGTGCCTTTGCGGTTGGACACTTGGGTGCTGGAGCTAGGCCACCTGTGAGACTCGTGGGGAAGCCGTCTACAGAGAAGCCACTGAAACATGTTGAGAGGCCGGCAACTTGGGGGAGTGGGGGAGCGCCACTGAATGTACCCCACATGTGCCACTGGCAGCTGTGAGGTGGGAGCAAGAAGCCAATGGAAAACACTCAATCCAGGACGAGAAGCCTTGTCCCTCCTTCACTGTCTTCCCCAGCACCCTCTACTGACCAAACTTAACATCATGCTCACTGCAAACCAGTAACCAGTCGCTATCAAGTGGACTCCGACTCATGGCGACCCCAGGTGTGTCAGAGTAGAACTGTGCTCCATAGGGTTTTCAATGGCTGATTTTTCAGAAGGAGATCACCAGGCCTTTCTTCCGAGGTGTCTCTGAGTGGACTTGAACTTCCAACCTTTTGGTTAGCAGCCAAGTATCACATTCACCATTTGTGCTGCCCAGAGACTCCATTCACTGGAAAGAAGAAATATTTAAATATCTCACTCCATTTTTCAGAGTAGACAATAAAGGGTGGCTCAAAGGTAATGTTAGTTGCCGTGGAGTCAATTCCAACTCATGACGACCCCATGTATACGACTAGAACTGTGCTGCATAGAGTTTTCAAGGCTGTAAACTTTCAGAAGCAGATCGCCAGGCCTGTCTTCTGGGACGCCTCTGGGTGAGTTCACACCACCACCCTCTTGGCTAGTAGTTGAGTGCTTGACTGTTTGCCCCACCTAGGCATCCCCAGCCAAGTGTTATTATCCATGCATTGCGTCAGGTCTAGAAGAGGCAATGTCAGTTGAGAAGAACACAGACATGTACACGAATTCATATGATACTTGAATGGGACCTTTAAGGTTGAGTAGGTATTCAACAAACGTAGAAGGGTGGAAACGATGCTCCAGGCAGAGGAAAGAGCCTGGACAAAAGCACAGAGGCATGGTGTCTTAGTTATCTAGTGCTGCTATAAAAGAAATACCACAAGTGGATGGCTTTAACAAACAGAAATTTATTTTCTCACCATTTAGGAAGCTACAAGTCCAAACTCAGGCCACCAGCACAAGGGGAAGGCTTTATCTCTCTGTTAGCTCTGGGGGAAGACCTTGTCTCTTTAGCTATAGTTTCCTGGTTCCTTGGAGATCCATGTGGCTTGGCATCTATCTTCCCCCATCTCTGCTTCCCCCATCTCTGCTCCCCATCTGGCTTGTTTGTTTATTAATCTCTTTTATATCTCAAAAGAGATTGACTCAAAACACACCCTACACTAATCCTGCCTTTTAACATAACAAAGACAGCCCATCCCCAAATGGGATTATAACCACAGGCGCAGAGGTTAGGATTTACAACACATATTTTGGGAGGACACAATTCAATTCATAACATATGGTGAGCCTAAAATATTCCAAAGAATAGTAAATAGTCCACTGTGATGAAGAATGGGGTGATGTTGACCAGGAAGGGCAACAGGAAAGGTGAGCTGTGTCCAGTTTAAGAAGGTCTTGGGTGCCTGGTTGAAGAGCCAGGGTTTTATCCTGAGGGACCTAGGAAGCTATGGAAGGCATTTGAGGGAAGGAATGCCACTGTCAGCTCTGGGTTACAGAGAGCAGACTGTTCTACATCACAGCCAGTGATCAAGGTCCCAGGGGTTGTGGGAGCCCCAAAGAGGAAGCCAGGACTCTGTGTGTTTAGGGGCAGGAGGAGCCCCTAAAGAAGCCCTCTCCAAGGCCAGCAGTAAAGATCAAGCTCAGTGCTGGGGCAGCCAGGCTGCATAGGCTTGAGTCTCATCTGCTGTGGATGGGGTACTTCTACTCTGCGCCTAAGTCTCCTAATCTGGAAAACAAGGATATTAGTATTTCTTCTTTCAGCACAAGGAGTCTGAACCCCCACCCTCCTCCTGCTTCAGGCAGGGCTCAGGACTGGGATTGGTTGTCCGAGAATTAAATGAACTATTAACACATATATATTAATATGTTAGGGAGTCCTGGTGGCGCTGTAGTTAAGCACTTGGATGCTAACTGAAACGTTGGCAGTTTGAACCCAGCAGCCACTCCATGGGAGAAAGATGTGGCAGTCTGCATCCATAAAGATTTACAGCCTTGGGACTAAGAGACCACAGCTACCATGGCCTCCACCAGACTGAGTCCAGTACAACTAGATGGTGCCCGGCTACCACCACTGACTGCTCTGACAGGGATCACAACAGAGGGTCTCAGACAGAGCTGGAGAAAAATGTAGAAAAAATTCTAACTCACAAAAAAAGACCAGACTTACTGGCCTGGGACAGAGACTGGAGAAACCCTGAGAGTATGGCCCCTGGACACCCTTTTAGCTCAGTAATGAACTCACTCCCAAGGTTCACCCTTCAGCCAAAGATTAGACAGCCGCACAAAACAAAATGAGACTAATGGGGCACAACAGTCCATGGACAAGGACGAGAAGGCAGGAGGTTGACAGGAAAGCTGGTCATAGGGAACCCAAGGTTGAGAAGGGACAGTGTTGACATGTCGTGGGGTTGGTAACCATTGTCATAAAACAATATGTGTACTGTTTAATGAGAAACTATTAAAAAAAAAAAAAAAGATTTACAGCCTTGGGAATCCTATAGCAGTTTTGCTCTGTCCTATAGCATCTCTATGAGTCAGAACCGACTCGATGGCAATGGGTTTGGGTTTTTTTGGGTTTTATTAATATATGGAAATGGCTTAGAGCATAGTAAACACTCAACAAAGGTCCGCAATCAATACTGAGAGGTAACGTAGCATAGTGGTTAAGAGTATAAACCCTGGAGACAGACCATTTGGTGGGGGTTGGTCAAGTTGGACAATTTATTTATTTCCTTTATACTGAGGTATAACATACAGTAAAGGGTACATATCTTAAGTGTTACAGCTTGACGGAAATATATATATATTTATGTAAATAGGATATATCAGAGAAACAAACCCAACCATTTGCCACTGAGTCAGTTCCAACTCATGGCGACCTCATACATTGCAGGGTAGAACTGTGCTCCATAGGGTTTTCAACAGCTGATTTTTTGGAACCAGATCTCCAGGCTTTGCTTCCAAAGTGCCTCTGGATGGGTTTGAACCACCAACCTTTCAGTTAGTAGTCAAAATAGAATATCATATAATGCAATACAATATAATATAAATATCCGTCCATGCAACCAGCATCCAAATCAAGAAGAAAAACATGTCCAACGCTGCACATCTCTCCCTCCCCGTACCAGCGTAAACACTCTTCCGACTTCAATCACCGTAGATTATTTTTGCCTGCTACTGAGCTACATAGAAACAGAATCAGTGCACAGCATGTACACTTTCGTGCCTGGCATTTTCCACTCCATATTATATCTGTAAGATTCATCCATGTTTTAGCACATATCAATCGTTCATTCTATTTTATTGCTGAATAGTATTGCATGGTATGAATATGCCATCATTTATCCATTCACCTGCTATTGAACGTTTGGTTATTTTCAGCTTGGGGCTCTTATGAATAAAGCTGCAATGAATATTCATATGCAAGTCTTTGTGTGGGTATATGTTTTCATTTCTCACTGTAGGAGTGGAATTGTTAGATCATAAGATAAGGGTATGTTTAGGGTTAGTAGATACTGACAAACTGTCTCCCCAAGCAACAATACCCGTTTACATTCTCACCAGCAGTGTATGAGCGTTCCAGGTGCCCCATATCCTTGTCAACACTTGCTATTGCCAGGCCTTTTAATTTTAGACATTCTGGTGGGTGAGCAGGGGTATCTCATTGTAATTTTGATTTGACGTTCTGATAACTAATGACATTGAGTATTTTTTCATGTGCTTATGGAATATCTTTTTGTGAATCGTTTGTCCAAATCTTTTGCCCATTCTTAAAATTAAGTTTTATCTTTTTTGTTGATTTGTAGCAGTTCTTTATATATATTCTGGATACAGGTTCATTTTCAGAAACATGTATGGCACATAGCTTCTTCAATATTCATGGCTTTGGGTTTTTTGTGTTGTTTTTGACTCTTGTGGGAAGAGCATTCCAGCAGAAGGAACAGCAAGTGTAAAGGCCCTGATGCTGGAAGAAGCTTAGCTTGTTCAAAGAAAAGAGAGCAGGCCAGAGCGCCTGGAGCTGACGAAGTGATTGAGGTGGGGCAGTGGCACCAGCTGGTTCACGTGTTAAGTGGTTGTTGAGCAGAGAGTGGAGCCAAAGGTGTGGAAGCCAAGGTGGAGGCCAGGAGACCAGGGATAGGCTGCAGTCAGAGCAGTCATACAAGGGAGAGATGGTTGGTGGTGGCTCAGACCAGAGTGGTAGTGGTAAGATGGAAAGAAGTGGACAGAGTAGAAATCTGTTCTGGAGGCAGAGCGGAGGCATCCTCATGTCTCCCCACCCAGGATCCTCATTATGTACCAGGCACTGTGATGGACTCTGGAGATACCACCTTAAACAAAAGGCACATGGCTCGTATCATTTAGGTCTCATCTTTAATGTGTAGATAGATTGGGTGTGGGTGGGAGGGTGAGGTGAGGAGGAATTGAGGATGGATGTTTTTGAGGTAGAACAGCCCCTATTGGGTGACTTCAAAAGCTTCTGCCTCAAACCGACCCAAACATGGAGTTGTTGCTAGGTGCCATCAAGCTGATTTCGACTCATAGTGACCCCATGTGACAGAGTAGAACGGCCCCATAGGGATTTCTAGGCCATGATCTTTACTGGAGTAGATCACCAGGTCTTTCTCATGCACAGCAGCTGGATGGGGTTAGCTGCCAAGCTCTTAAGAGACCAGCAGCGCTCCTAGACATAGAGTAGGCTCATGAATTCTTATCCTCCTGTCCCAGAGGCCTATGAGGAAGGGGCAGGGACTTCTCACCTTGTGGGCTGCGGGGAGGGGATTACACCTAGTGAATGGATGCAGCAGGAGGACTGGAAAGAAAGAACTGACTACTGATTGTTGAGCGGCTGGGTAGAGCCAGTAGCTCCTCCAGGATCTCGTTTGGGCTCGACTACTAACCTAAAAGTTGGTGGTTCAAACCTACCCAGCAGTGCTGTGGAATAGAAGATCTGGCGATCTGCTTCTGTAAAGATTACAGCAGGAAAACCGTATACAGCAGTTCTACTCTGTAACACATGGGGTCGCCATGAGTCGGAATCAGCTCAATGGCAACTAGCAACAATCTTAAGATAAATGATAATTAGTCCTCAAGGAAGAAAATTTAATAACCTTGGGAAATAGAGGTGGTTCCATTTTGCAAGAGAAGACTCTGAGGCTTTGGGGACAGAAGTGACTTGTCCAGGGTCACACAGGCAAGTAAATGAAAGAATGGGGAACTGGGACTGTTTGCGTTAAGACCTGGATTAATGTCACCTCACCTCTCCCACCCCCAAGATCAGGTCCCAAGTCCCTCTCCATTCTCCTGTTATCATGAGGATGAGGGTTGGGGTGGCAGGAAGAAGGACATTCCACCCCCAAAGTCCCAGTGTTACAAGTTATTCATGAAAGTAGGGAGGAGCTGGACTGTGTCCCACAGATGGGATCTGGGGGTCTGGATTCCTGAGTCCTGGGGAGGAGGGGGCTGGGGGCAGGACTCCTGGATCTGAAGGAGGGGCTGGGGGAAAGGACTCCTGGGTCTGAGGGAGGAGGGGACTGGGGGCAGGACTTCTGGGTCCGAGAGAGGAGGGGGCTGGGGGTTTGGACTCCTGGGTTTGATGGAGGAGGGGGCTGAGGTCCCAAGGGTCTGAGGAAGGTTGGGGAAAGCTAGGGGACTGAACTCCTAGGTCTGAGTGAGGGAGGAGGACGAGATTAAGGACCTGAAGGAGAAGGGAGCGGGGCTCCAGAAAAAGTGTCCCAGACCCGGGGTTCCGGGGATCGGGTTGGGAGGATGTGGGGACGCCTTGGGCGGGAGGGGGTGGGGGCCGGGCCGCAGTAACAAAGGCCTCTCCCTCCAACAAGCAGCCCCACCTCGGCCCCGCCTCCCCGGCCCCCCGTCTGCCCTGATTGGCCGGTCTCCCTGCCCGTCAGCGCCGCCCCCTCCCCGGGTCTGCAGCAGCTCCGGCCGCCTCGTCGCGCCCCCCCCAGCCCCCTCCCCCCGCCCCCGCCGCCCCCCGGGCCGGTGCAGCCGCAGGCGGGGTCCCCCTCCCCCTCTCCCCTCTCCCCCAGGCCTCGCGCGCCCCGGACCAGCCCCCCCTTTCCCCTCCCCCTTCGCGCCGCCGCTGCCGCGATGCCCCCCCCTGCGCCCGGGGCCCGGCTCCGGCTCCTCGCCGCCGCCGCCTTGGCCGGCCTGGCCGTCATCAGCCGAGGTACCGCAGCGCCGGGGGCGGGGGGCTCGGCCGGGACTCCAGGGTTCCCGGGCGGGGAATGGGGGCTGGGGGCTGCATCCCTGATCGGGAAGGGAAGTCCCCTAGACGCGGAGATCTGGGCCCTGGGGGCGGGGGCTGCATCCCCTAGCCAGGAAAGGGATCCTCAGACGTCTGGATCCGCGCCCTCGAGCAGGGGTCCGCGTCCCGGGGCCGGGGCCTAGGGGCGGAGGGCTGCGGCTCCTGGCCGGGGAGAGGACACCTGGTCCCGGCCTGAGGGCGGGAGTCTGCAGCTCCTGATCAAGGAACAGGTCAGACCCTGGAGTAGAAGCCCCCCCCACCCCCGGGCAGGATCTCTGAGCTGAGTTGGGGTGTGGGGGGTTACGATCTGTATCAGGTCGAGGGTCTTCATCTCTTCAAGGAGAAGGCCCTTGGGTGGAGGAGGTCCTGTCTAGGGGAGGTGGGGGGCGGGTATGCGTCTCTGAGTAAGGGTCAGGGGATGGATACCTTCCTAGGTCAGTAAGAGGAGGGGGCAAAAGGGGGGTCCAGATACCTAGGTCCTTGGGCCAAGAAAGTAGGGGGTTGGGGGGTGTCTATCTGGTCTCCCAGCTGGAAAGGGACTGCAGTTCCCCTGCCTGGGTCATCTAGGTTGGGAGAAAGTGTTGGTATTTGGGGATGTTGCAGTTACATGGGGGAATGGAGCTGGGGGTCTAGCAAGTTGGGGTGCTGGGCTAACTCAGCCAAGAGTCAGGGACACACAATCAGAGATAGCCTGGCACGGAGAACCCCCCACTTGCATAGTCACCATCCCAGGCAGCCTTCTGCCCACACAGACCCGGTCACGCACAGCCACGTAAACACAGTCAGGGAGACTGCCCCAAAGCCGCACGAGCAGACACCCGCGGTCACACAAACACCTCCGCAGCCACCCAGGTCACCCATGACTGCACACAAAGGTGCCCTCAGCCCCCGGGGGGGGGGGGGACTGTGGAGGTGGCACAGTATGGGCCTGGGCATCTTCCCACCTGGCCTGGCTGACTCACTGTCTGACTTTCTGACTACCTGACTCTGCTTCTTTCTCTCTGTGTCTCTGTCGTCTCTGCATCTCTCTCTGTGTCTCTGTCATTTGTCTCTGTGTCTTTTGTCTCTGTCATTTCCAGAGGCCCTGTCCCTGTTATTCTCTGATGCTCTGTCAGTGTCGTTCCGTTTGTCTGTCTCTGGGTGTCTGTCTCTTCGTCCCTGCTGGTGTGAGCAGTTTCGCATCTGTCTCTCTCTGCCTCTCAAACTGTTTCCCATTGTCGCCTCACATGTGTGTGTCTCTCCCAGAGTCTCTTCCTAGCTCCCTCAGACATGGTTTCTTTCTCATTCACTTCTCTCTGCCCACCTAGCATTACCTTGTCTTTTTCTTTTGACTGGTCGCTATGAGTCGGAATTGACTCTATGGCAGTGCATTTGGTTTGATTTTCTTCTCCCTCCTTTCTCTCCTTACCCCACTCCTGGTGCCCTTTGTCTCTCTTTCCCTCCTACCTCCTTCCCTCGCTTCTGTCTCTCCTCTTCCCTTCCTCCCTCACTTCCTCTCCTCTCTTCCTGTACCCTCAGAGTAACTCCCCATTTTCCACTCTGCCCTTCCCGTTGCCTTTGAGTGAATTCTGACTTATGACGCCCCTACCCCATAGCATTTTCTTGACTGTAATCTTTACAGAAGCAGATCGCCAGGCCTTTCTTCTGAGGCGCCTCAGGGTGGATTCGAACTTGCAACCTTTCTGTCGCTAGCCGTATTCTTAATCACTGGAGCCACCCAGGATCCTTCAGGACCCCAGAAATCGTCATTGTGCACATTCTTTGGGCTGGAGCTATAGTGGAGCCAAGAGGTGCCCTGTGACCTTGACCAAGACCCTTCCCACTTCTAGGCGTTAGGTTCCCCATCTGAGAAGTAAGGGTAGGAGTGGGTAGGGTGGGGTGGAGGTGAACTGAGACAGCGCTAGGTGACGGAGAAACATCCCACACACATTTGTGCTTTCTGAAAAAAGCCCACGGCAAGATATACAAAATAGTATCTCTTTTCTTTTATTCATCTGATATTTTCCAAATTCGGAGAAAAATGCATGTGACTGGATCAATCCACTACAAGTATGTTTAAGAGCAAACCTCATCATTCTTCCACCCCCAGCCCTCCCTCCCTTGAGAGAACCTGGTTCAGTCGCTTCCACAGCTTTCTCTAACTTGTACAAACTCATGCTCACAGAGTTCAGCATACACAAGGGATTGATTGGTTTGTTGCTGTTTTTCCCGGCATACAATCATAATAAACACATTTCTGTGCATCTGACTTTTTCCCACTTAACTGCGGTTCAGTGGTAGAATTCTCACCTTCCACACAGGAGACCCAGGTTCGATTCCTGGCCAGTGCCCCTCATGCACAGCCACTACTCATCTGTCAGTGGAGGCTTGCATGTTGCTATGATGCTGAACAGGTTTCGGTGGAGCTTCCAGATAAAACAGACTAAGAAGAAAGGCCTGGCAATCTTCTTTCAAAAGTCAGTCAACAAAAACCCTTTGGATCACAACGGTCCAATTCTGTTGTGAATCACCACGAGTCAGGGTCCAACTAGCAAGAGCAACAAATCTCTCCCTAGCATTTATAGATATTGATCTACCTTTAATTTTTTTTCCTAAATTCTTTATGCACACACACAAACACACACATATTCTCAGGTATATATATTCATTTACAAATGTAGCAACATTGTTATATTTTAAAACAATTCAATAGAATCAAATGGCAGCTTCAGCAGCAACAAGTGAGGCGGGGCAGTTCCTTTGCTCATCGGGCAGCCCCTGTGGCTGAGATGTTGTTTTGTGCCGTCGAGTCAGTTTTGACTCATGGTGACCCTGTGTGACAGAGAACTGCCCCATACAGTTTTCTAGGTTATAATCTTTACAGAAGCAGATCACCAAGTCTCCCTCCCACAGAGCCTCTGGGTGAATTCAAACCGCCAACCTGTTAACAGCCAAGCAGTTAACCATTTCTTTACCTGAGCAAATCCAGATCTGCAGACAGGAACCTCAAGTTTCAGTCCTGGGTCTCCCATGAAACCTCTGAGCTCCTCATTTGTTCGGACTGTGGGCTTTGCTTCATTGGTTCATTTAATAAAATTTTTTTTGAGCATATTGTCACTGTTTTTAGTGCTAAAACCAAAAACCAAACCCACTGCCATCAAGTGAATTCCGACTCATGGCAATACCAGGTGTGATAGAGCAAAAGTGCGCCATAGGGTTTTCTTGGCTGTAATCTTTACAGAAGATCGCCAGACCTTTTCTTCCTTCTGTGGTTCTGCTGGGTGGGTTCAAACTACCAACCTAGGTGAGTTGAGTGCAAACGATTTACACCACCCAACCACCCAGGGGCCTGTTTTATATACATATGGCAACAAGCAAGCCAGATGTGGTCACTACCCTCAAGCAGTGGCGTGGAGAGAGACCAAAACGAAAACTAAAAATAAACAAGTAAATAAGATGATTTCAGATAGCGATGATGCTGTCAAGAAAATAAGTGTGATTCCATCCGTCTGACCCCAGCACAACTAGATGGTGCCCGGCTACCACCACTGACTGCTCTGACAGGGATCACAACAGGGGGTTTCGGACAGAGCTGGAGAACAGTGTAGAACAAAATTACAACTCACAAAAAAAGACCAGACTTACTGGCCTGACAGAGACTGGAGAAACCCCAAGAGTATGGCCCCTGGACACCCTTTTAGATCAGTAATGAAGTCACTCCTGAGGTTCACCCTTCAGCCAAAGATTAGACAGCCCCATGAAACAAAATGAGACTAATGGGGCACAACAGTCCAGGGACAAGGACGAGAAGGTGGGAGGGGACAGGAAAGCTGGTCATAGGGAACCCAAGGTCGAGAAGGGAGAGTGTTGACATGTAGTGGGGTTGTTAACCAATATCATAAAACAATATGTGTACTAACTATTTAATGAGAAACTATTTGTTCTGTAAACCATCTAAAGTACAATTTAAAAAATTTTAAAAAAATAAGAGTGACTTAGGGGACTGTTGTTGTTGTTAGGTGCTGTCAAGTCTATTCCAACTCACAGTAACCCCATGTGACACAGTAGAACTTCCCCACTGGGTTTTCTTGACTGTAATCTTTACAGGAGCAGATCTCCAGGTCTTTCCTGTGGAGCCGCTGGATAGGTTCGAACCACCAACCTTTCATTTTGCAGCCAAGCACTTAACCATTGCACCACCAGGGCTTCTTTACTTGGGGGACTGAAAAAAAAAACCAACCCCCTCAATTCCGACTCATGGTGACCCTATGGGACAGAGCAGAACTTCTCCCATAGGATTTTCTTGGCTGTAGTCTTTACAGGAGCAGATCTCCAGGTCTTTCCTGTGGAGCCGCTGGTAGGTTCGAACCACCAACCTTTCATTTCGCAGCTAAGCGCTTAACCATTGCGCCACCAGGGCTTCTTCACTTAGGAGACTAAAAAAAACAAAACCAAAACCCTCAATTCTGACTCATAGTGACCCTATGGGACAGAGCAGAATTGCCCCATAGGGTTTCCAAGGAGCAGCTGGTAGATTTGAACTGCCGACCTTTTGGTTAGCAGCATGAACTCTTAACTGCTGTGCCACCAGGGCTCCACTTGGGGGACTGGGTGGCATAAATGGTTTGTGCTTGTCTGCTAACCTAAATGTAGGCGGTTCAAACCCATCCAGCTTCACTGCGGAAGAAAGGCCTAGTGATCTACTTTTGTAAAGACCACAGCCAAGAAAACTCTATGGAGCAGTTCTACTCTGTAACACATGGGGTCACCATGAGTTGGAATTTTGTTGTTTAGGGAATGATGAGCTGGCCATTTTAGCTCAGGTGGTCGAGGAAGCCACTTCCGAGCAGATGGGCATGGAGTTAAGACATGAAGGAGGAGAAGAAGTCAGGCTTTAAAAGATCTGGAGGAGCAGCAGGGCCAAGGCCCTGGGGTGGGAGCCAGCAGAGAGGAGGCCAGCGTGGCAGGAGACCAGGCATGGGTAGCAGCCCACATGCACTGGGAGGGCTCAGCATCTGGAACTGGGAGACAGTGATTGGAAGTCCCCCAGGCTTCCAAGGCCAGCAAAGAGGAGGAGGAGGAGGAGTCAGGGGCTCCTTGGTGCCAGTTACACCAGGCCCAACCCCTTCTCACAGCCCTTCCCTGCCAGAGCCATATACACCGCCTCCCTGCTGGAGTCTCCCGGTCCCCTGTCCCTCCCCAGATTGAGCCGCGCTTCTGCCACTGACTCAATGACTCCCTGGACCTCAGGTTCTTCACCTGTGGTTTCTAAACCACACCTGCTGCTGCCGAGTCCATTCTGACTCATGGTGACCCTGTGTGTGCAGAGTAGAACTCCTCCATAGGGCTTTCTTGGCTGTAATCTTTACAGAAGCAAATGGCCGGGCGTTTCTTCCAAGTGTGGTTGGGTGGGTTCAAACCACCAGCCTTTAGGTTGGTAGTCAAGGGCAAACTGTTAGCCTACCCAGTGGTTTCTTGTTAGTTGTTAATTGCTTTCAAGTGGATTCCTACTCACGGCCACATGTGTGCTCCATGGGGGTTTCAAGACTGACCGTTCAGAAGCAGATTGCCAGGACTTTCTTCCTAGGCACCTCTGGGTGCCAACTTTCCAGCTAGTAATAAGCGCTTAACTGTTTGTGCTACCCAGAAGTGGTTTCTAAGGCTGTAGAATCCAAGTATTCCCCTGGTTAGAGAGCCCTTGCTTTGCCTGAGTTCCTTCAAGAGGCAGGCGGGTGGCAAGAAGGTTCTTATCTGCAACTCAAGGTCGCTCGGCTTGTTAGGAAGCTCTTTCTTTCTTAAGGGAACTCACCTGCCTGTGACCTTCATTCCTTGATTTATCAAACAAATATGTGGCCCACTAATCTATTATGTAAGGAGCCCTGGTGACACAATGGTTAAGCTCAGCTGCTAGCCGAACGGTTGGCGGTTCTAACCCACCAGCGGCTACATGGGAGAAAAGACCCATCGATCTGCTCCCATAAAGATTACTGCCTAGAACCCTATGGAGCAGTTCTACTCTGTCCTACAGGGTAGCTGTGAGTCGAAATCAACTAGACAGCACGTAACAACAACGGCGTCTTGTAGGGGCCGTGGTGGTTCAGTGGTAAAATTCTTGCCTTATGCAGGAGACCCAGGTTCAATTCCCAGCCAATGTACATCATGTACAGCCACCACCCGTCTGTCTATGGAGCCTGAGTGTTACTGTGATGCTGAACAGGTTTCAGCAGAGCTTCCAGACCAAGATGGGCTAGGAAGACAGGCCTGGCAATCTATTTCAAAAACTCAGCCAATGAAAATCCTATGGATCACAATGGTCGGATCCCGTTGTGCATGGGGTCTCCATGAGTCAGAAGCCAACCCCACAGCCGCTAATAACAACAGTCTGTATTCTAAATTCCTGGAGGGCAGGTACCTGTATGATTCCTACTGTCACCACTGCCCACCCCCACCCCCCAGACTGGACAGAGCCTCAGGGATAATTGTCCTAACTGCCAACACATATACAGCTGGTTACAAGCACTTAACTAGCAGATGCTCTTGTAAATCCTTTACTTGGATCACCTCTTTTAATCCTCCCCATGAGCCAATGAAGGAGGGCCCTATTATCCCAAGGAACCTTGATGGTGTAATAACGGTTAACTGCTTGGCTGCTAACCAAAAGGTCAATAGTTCAAACCCACCTGACAGCTCCGTGGGAGAAAAGACCTGGCAATCTGCTCCTGTAAAGATTACAGCCTAGGAAACCCTATGGGGCAGTTCTACTCTGTCCTATAGGATCACTATGACTTGGAATAGACTCAATGGCACACAACATCATTATGATCCCCATTACGCAGAGAGTTTAAGTAACTTACACAACTCAGTGGAATCCAGGCAGCCTGGCTCCACTATCCCCTCCCTTGTTGTTGTTAGTTGCTGTCGAGTCAGCTCCAACTCATGGTGATCTTACATACAACAGAATGAAACGTTGCCCATTCCAGCACCCTCTTCGTGATAGTTGGTATGTTTGAGTCCATTGTTGCAGCTGTTCTGTCAATCCATATCATTGAGGGTTTCCCTTATTTTCACTGACCTGCTACTTTACCAAACAAGATGTTCTTTTCTAGCGATTGCTCTTTCCTGGTAATGTGTCCCCTACCTTAGCTACCTGGTTATGCTGTTCTTTTGGTTGTTGCTGGGGAGAGGGGAAGCTCAAAACAACAGAAATTTATTCTCTCACAGATCTGGAGGACAGAGGTCCAAAATCAAAGTGTTGGCAGGGCCCAGGTCTCTCTGAATGTTCTGGGGGAGACTCTGTTCCATGCCTTGCTCTTAGCTTCTGGTGTTGCCGCAATCCTTGGCATTCCTTGGCTTGTACATGCATCACTCCAAATTCTGCCTTCATTTTCACATGGCCGTCTTCCCTCTGTATGTGTTGATTATGCTGTCTTGGTGTAGTCACAGGGTGGATGCTTAGAGAACATCTCTGTGAATCACTGAGTCGGGTAGCTGATGAGTGTGGAGCAACCGAAAATACCCAGACATGGCCCTGCCCCCAGGAGCATAACATCTAGTGCAGAGAGACCAATGCCAAACCAGGAATAGCAATTGATGTTTCTTACAAAATAAGTCACTATTAGGAACAGCTCACAGTTTTGGGGCCCTTGTTGCATGCCAGGAGTCCCTGGGTGGTGCAAATGATTAATACATTCAGCTGCTAACCAAAAGGTTGGAGGTTCGAGTCCACCCAGAGGTGCCTTGGAAGAAAGGCCTGGCAATCTACTTGCAAAAAACCAGCCACTGTAAAGCCTATGGAGCACAGTTCTACTCTGACACACATGGGATCTCCATGAGTTGAGGTCGACTTGACGGCAACTGGTTTTTTGGTTCTGTATACCAGGCACTGAACGAAACACTTTGCCTGCATGACCTATTATTTTTCTCTGTTTATAGATGGGGAAACTGAGACTCAGATTAGCCCAGGGTCACCCAGCCAGGAAATAATGGGGCACACATTTGATCTCCAAACCCAGGCTCCTCAGGGCTTTATGATGAGTCTCTGGTGACCATCCCTTCCCTGCAGAAACACTACCCTGCTCTGAGCCAGGCTCATCCCTGGGTACAGGATTCAAGGACAAGATTCAGGCCCTCAGGGAACTCCTGGTCAGGTGTGGGAGGTACTCTTGGATACTGTCCCAACTAAGTGAGATGGTGCCCAGAAGAAGAGGTAGGGACTCTGCCACAAATAGTCAGGGAGGTCCTCCTGAAGGAGGTGGCATTTGAGCTTGAGTCTTGAAGAATGAGTAGGAAGAGTTCAAGAGTTGGGGAAGGGTGTTGCAGGCAGTCATTTTTATGTACTCATTCAACAAATACGTCCCTAAGCCTCTTGTGGGCCAGGTCTGTGCCGGGAGATGCTGGGGACACAGACGTGGGTCAGACCCAGGCTCTGTCATCAAGGAACTTCTAGTCTGATGGGGGAGACAGACATAGACAGTCACCATAGTGTGATCCGAGTGCTAATGGAGGCAGTCCAGGCATTATCTGAGGAACACAGACCAGTCCCAGAGGGACAGGCAAGGCTACTCCAAAATTAGTCTCGTGGCAACTGTAAGAGTTTTCCAGAATTTCCAGAGAGGAGCCCATGTGCATTAGCTTGTATGTTTATATATAAACATTTCTTGAGGCCTTCTGTAGGCCAGGCCCTGAGCTGGGCGATACTGGAACCCTGGAGTTGGGTCAGATCCAGGCCCCACCTGGAGAGGCTCCAGTCTGGTTGGGGAGGCAGACATGGACATAGTCCAGGGTGATTAGGGCAGCAACAGAGGGAAGGGTCAGGCCCAGGAACAGTGCAGGTCACAGAATTCTAAAAGGTCAGCAATGAACAAAGGACTCAAAATGGCTAGCCTGACCCCCCTCCCAGACTTGCACTTACCGCCCGTTTGTCAGTTTGTCAGACTGTGGTAGCTTGGGTGTTGCTATGATGCTGGAAGCTAAGCCACCAGTATTTCAAACACAACCATGGTGGGCAGGTTTCAACAGAGCTTCCAGATTAAGACCAGGAAGAAAGGCCTGGTGATCTGCTTCCAAAAATTAGCCAATAAAATTCCTACAGATCACAACAGAATATTATCCAATGTAGTGCTGGAAAATAAGCCCCTTAAGTTAGAAGGCATTCAAAATACACAGTGACTGCAACAATGGACTCAAACGTACCAACAATCATGAAGATGGTGCAGGACCAGGCAGTGCTTCATTTTGTTAAACATAAGGTCGCCATGTGTGGGAGCCAACTTCAGGACAACCAACGATAACCGAGAGGGGAAGGTGCATGCCCAAGGTCACACAGCACAGAGGGGACTCCTGATGCTGGAGTCTGGAGATTTTGTGAGACAGATATGCAGACCCATGACATACAAATTCATATGCACACAGATCGGGAATCAAAAGCCCACCTGAGGCATTGATTCCTTCATCACACATCTCCTGGGACTGCCATGAGCCAGGCCCCAAGCCGGGTGTGCTGGAGACACAGAGATGGGCCTACCCAGGCCTTGCACTGGAAGAGCAGCTTCCGGCATGGTGGGAAATCAGACAGGGAGGCAGACAACTCAAATCCCAGGTGCACAGTGACCTGAGAGCAGACAGGAGCGCACATCTGGCCCCGGGTGGTTGGAAAGGCCTCCTAAGAGAGGCATCATTTAAATTAGGCCCCTTGAAAGGGAGAAGGAAGGAGCCTTGGTGGCACAGTGATTAAGCACTTGACTGCTAATCGGAAGGTTGGCGGTTTGAACCCACCAGAAGAAAGATCTGGCAACCTGCTTCTGTAAAGACTACAGCGAAGAAAACCCTACGGAGCTCAGTTCTACTCTGTCACATGGGGTTGCTATGAGTCAGAATCGACGGGTTTGGTTTTGGTTTTTATCATCCTTACCCTGCTTTATTTTTCTTCATAGAGCTTGTCACCATGTAACTTGTCGCCAGTAACTCTTAGTTACTTGTTCATTGCTCCCTGTTATGGATTAAATTGTGTTCCCCAAAAGATATGCTGCAGTCCTAACCCCCAGTACCCGAGTGTGACTTTGTTTGGAAATAGCGTCTTTAAAGATGTTATCGAGGACACCCTGGTGACACAATGGTTAAGCACACGACTGCTAACTGAAAGGTCAGTGGTTCGAACTTACCAGCAGCTCCGCTGCAGAAAAGACCTGGCAATCTGCTTCCATAAAGATTACAGCCCAGGAAACCCTATGAGGCAATTCTACTGTCACTTGGGGTCACTATGAGTCTGAATCAACTCAACAAGACACAATAACAATAAAGGGAGAAAGGTTTTGCCGGGAAACGATGGGGACAGAAAGTTGGGAGAAGGGGGTGGATGTGGAGCTGGGCCATGCGTGCACCATGGGAGATGGACGAAGAGAGTGAAGCTAGGTCCTGGGGGCACTGGGGAGCCATGGGAGGATTGCGAGCAGAGGAGAGGCAGGACCAGCTCTGGGTATTAGAAGGATTTCTCTAGCAAGAAGGATATGTGTGTATCTGTCTGTCTGCCTCTCTGTCAGCGTCTCTGCTAAGGTTAGGTTAAGGTTCTGTCCACCTGTGTGGGGTCCACTCTGCACCCCAGGGCCCTAGTTTGCAAGCTCAGCTCTTGTGGGTGGTGGCACCTGGTTGGACTTAGGGGCTGAATCCAGAAGCCCTGGGCTCCCTGAACCTTTGGGAAGAATCTTGGACAGCTCCCTCTTCAACCCCAGGCTGGGCTGCAAATGGTTGGTTAGCTAGCTCAGCTGCTAACTGAAAGGTTGGAGGTTCGAGTCCACCCAGAGGTGCCTCAGAAGAAAGGCCTGGTGATCCGCTTCCAAAAAATCAGCCACTGAAAACCCTATGGAGCGCAGTTCTACTCTGACACACATGGGGTCGCCATGAGTCGGGGTCAACTTGACTGCAACTGTGTTTTTTTTTTTTTCTTGGTTCCTTTAGGCCAATGGTTGTGAACTAAGGGCTATTTTGCCCCCCAGGAGCCATCTGGAAATGTCTGGTGGCATTCTGGGTTGTTACAGCTTTGGAGCGGGCTGCTAGTGGCATCTACTGGGTAGAAGCCAGGGATGCTGCTCAACATCCTACAATGCTCAGGACAGCCCCCACCACAAAGAATGATCTAGCCCCCAATGCCAATAGTGCCAAGGTTGAGAAACTCTGGTCTAGGATGTGTGTGACCAGGAGCATGACAAACGTTGCGGGGGTGTGTGTCTGTCTGTTTCGGCCAGCCTGGGATCCAACCTTTGACGGTGGGTTACAGACTGAAAGTGACATCCCCTGCGACTGTTTTTTGGCCCAGGATGTATCTTTCTCACATGTCACTTTCCAACTCAGTGTGTATGTGTGTGTGTGCACACGCATGTGTGTGTGTGTGTGTGTTTGTTGGTGGTGATGGTGGTTGCCGTCAGGTCGATTCTGTCTCACGGCAAGCTTGTGTGAGCAGAGTAGAACTGTGCTCCCTAGGGTTTCCAAAGCTGTGGCCTTTCAGAAGCAGATCACCAGGGCTTTCTTCCAAGTGGCCATGTGCAATCTGATCATGGGTGACAGAGTGACTGTGTGCAGTTGGGCTGGCCCAGGGGGGCCCCTTGGTATTTGAGAGGATGTGACGGTGTAAGTCTGTCATTACACAGGTTGTAGCTTGGCGAGCCCACTGCACTAGCTCTGTCCCAGCCCCATCCTGAGGGGCTTCTGATGGAGAGAGACCCCCGGGAGTCGTTGGGGCAGCACGGACAATTAATTCATTAGATTAATGAGCTCCTCATCCCACGGCAGGGGGCAGGGCAGCCCTGTTCCGGGGCCCTCCCTGCCTCCGCAGGCATCCAAGGTCATCCAGCCTCCTTCCACCCCGCCTGGTGCTGTCTGCACCGCCTCCGTGTGCCCAGCCCCCACTCCCTGGCCATGGTCCAGCCTGCTGGCCCTGCTCCACAGAGAGACAAATGAGTGAGGGTGGGGCGGCTGGCCTGCATGCTGCTCTGGAGTGTGCAGGCAGCATGGGCGTGTGCCTGTGAGTGCGTGCCTTGGTGAGGGTGGACATAGGGATGCATCTGTGCAGATGTTTGTGTGTGCGCGCTGGCTTGCCTGTGTCTGTGCACCAGGTATAAGAGTGTGTTTGTGTGTCTGTGACAGATGTGTGTCTGCGTGTATATATGCATGCATCAGTTTGTGTACCTCTGTGATTGTGTACATGTATCTGTGTGTCTGAACGTCTGTATACATGTCTGTGTTGAGTATCTGCATGCAGCAGGATCTCCACGTGTATGTCTTTCCATGTGATTCTTTATTAAGATGTATGTGTGCATGTATCTGTACATGTGTGCCTGCATTATGTTGTACATGTATCTGTGTGTGTGTGCGTGTATGTATGCACATGTATGTGTATGTCTGTACATGTGCATCTGAGTATGTGTATGTATCTGTACACATCTGTGCATATGTATATGTGTATCCATGCATTTGTATATGTGTATCTGTGTACACAGGTGTCTGTGCATATGTAGGTGTGTGCACATCTCTGTGCATACGGATGTTTGTATCTGTGTATACATGTTTCTATGAGTATGTATGTGTCTGTACACTTGTGTCTGCATCTGTGTGTCTCTGCATGTGTATATGTGTATGTATATGTGCGTGTCAGTGTATGCGTGTCCGTGTGTATGTATATGTGTGTCTGAGTACTGTGATTGGGCTGTTGTCTATATGTCCCTGAAGGTATGTTTTTGTATCTGTGGGAGCCTACCAACCGGAGTATGTCAGCGCCATCAGTGCAGGCCTGTGGGAGGGTCCGTGTTGCATGTGTTTGGTGTGTCTGCTCTGAAGGTGGCTGCCGTGTGTGCACCTCTGAAAACGTGTGTCCCAGTGAGCGTGGGGAATGTGCGTGTCTGCAAGGGCGTGTGCGTGTGTGCATGTGTACCCACACCTGCATACAGACTCTGTGATGCCCTCCCTTCCGCAGGGCTGCTGTCCCAGAGCCTGGAGTTAAACTCTCCAGCTGACAACTACACCGTGTGCGAAGGCGACAACGCCACCCTCAGGTACCTCCTGCCCAGGAGCCTCGGATTCCGCCCCTTCACCTTCCAGAGCCTCACCTTCTGCCTCTGTGAAAGAGGTTTAGGGGGAAGGTCCTGACTTGCAGAGACAGCCTGGCACATGGGGAGGACCTGGCCTGACACATCCTCATCAGGAGAGGGGTGGTCAGGAGTGACTGTGAGCCCAGCTCCACCCTTGGGCCTCAGTGTCCTCACCTGTCAAGAGGGTGGAGGAACAGCAACCATCTCCGGGGATTGTTGTGAGGATTCATGAGTTTATACACGCACAGTGCTCAAAGTGATGGTCATAGTGATTATTTCATCTAGATTTCTGCCTCCCCCGCCCCCCACTCTGGGTCTCTGTTCCACCCACTTCTCTGGGTCTCCATCTCCCCTCTCTCTCTGGGTCTCTGTCCCCCTCTCTCTGGGTCTCTGCCCCCCTCTTTCTGGGTCTCTATTCCCCTTTCTCTGAGTCTCTGCCCCTCCTCTCTGGGTCCTGTCCCACCCCCTCCCCTTGGTCTCTGTCCCCCCACTCTCTCTGGGTCTCTGTCCCCCTCTTCTGGTGTCTCTGGCAAACAGCCATTTAATAACCATCAGTTATCATTCCATCATGGTACTTGGGGCACACAACTTGCCCTCTCTGAGGTACAGTTTACCCACCTGTCAAATGGGCACAGGAATATCTGCTTTGTAGGGCTGCAGTGGAAATTTCAGACATAGTGGGGCTCCCTGCCACCTCAGACTGGGGAAGCTGGAGGGCCAAGTTCCAAGGGATGGGGGGAGAAGAACCTTCCTCTCCCCCTCCTCTGGGGCAGCTGCTTCATCGACGAGCATGTGACCCGCGTGGCCTGGCTGAACCGCTCCAACATCCTGTACGCGGGCAACGACCGCTGGACCAGTGACCCGCGGGTGCGGCTGCTCATCAACACACCCGAGGAGTTCTCCATCCTCATCACCCAGGTGGGACTCGGCGATGAGGGCCTCTACACCTGCTCCTTCCAGACCCGCCACCAGCCGTACACCACTCAGGTCTACCTCATTGTCCACGGTGAGCACACGGCCCTGGCCTGGGTGGGTGGAGGCTATGAGGGGATGGAGGAAGTTCTTATAGAAACACAGAGTGAATATCGGCTGCACTCCGAGAGGAGGGGCTAGGGACCTGGACTCCTGGGTTGGGGGGTTGCCTAGGGGCCTGGGGCTTGGGTCTGAGGGAGGAGAGGGCTGGGAACCCGGACTCCTGGGTCTGACGGAGGAGGGGGTGGGGGGCCAGGACTCCTGAGTCTGAGGGAGAAGGGTGTCTGGCTCCTCACTGACTCTTCCCTGCCTGGCAGTCCCCGCCCGCATTGTGAACATCTCCTCACCTGTGACGGTGAATGAGGGGGGCAGTGTGAACCTGCTTTGTCTGGCCGTGGGGCGGCCGGAGCCCACAGTCACCTGGAGGCAGCTCCGAGGTGAGGACCCCATCCCTGGCTGAAAGCCTCTTCCCCTACTCCACCATCTGAGTCCCTTGATTCCACACTCCCCTAGGCTGCATTCCCAGCCCCTGTTCTCCCTCATTCTGCCCTCTAACTCTTCATGACTTGATTTCCACCTCCCACGCTGATCCCCCAGGCCCCAGATCCTTAGAGCCTTACCGGGTTCCACCTGCCATCCCAGGCCTGGGACCTGCCTCCAAGCCATCTGCTGGACCCCCGCTTACCTCTTTTCCCGACCCCAATATCCCCAGTCTCTCCCCTCACACTCACAGGATTCTCCCCAACTCCGATTCCCATTTTCTCAGCCCCTAAGATGGATGGACCGAGTGGCTCCAACAGTGGGCTCCGACGCAGCAATGATTGTGAGGATGGCACAGGACGGGGCAGTGTTTCATTCTGTTGTACATAGGGTTGCTCTGAGTCGGAAATGACTCGACAGCACCTAACAACAACAACAACAAGTGGGGTTACACCCAGTGCATCCTCTGGTCCACATTCCTATGTCTCATCTGCTGAGAGACCCCAGCAGTTCTCAGAGTATGTTCTGCGCGCCGGCAGCATCAGCATCACCTGGGAACCTGTTAGAAATGCATGTTCCTGGGCCCCACCCAGACCTACTGAATCAGAAGACTCCCCCTACTCCCCTGCACTGTTTTAACAAGCCCTCCAGGTGATTCTGATGCTGGCCAGGTTTGAGAACCACAGTTCTTGGTTGTCCCCATAGTGCCCAGGTGGCTGCACGTGACATCCAGATCCCCAGACATCACCTACCAGCCTCTTTTACCGGGACCTCCACCACCAGATCCCAGATTCCTGGATGCTCACAGACTAGGTCTTTGGAGACTCATAGTGCCAATCACTGATCTATTCCCTGAATCCCCTGAGACCCCAGAACCCAATGACTAGACCTCAGATCCCTGGATCCTTCCTCACTGGATCACCTGATCCCCACGATCCTGCTCTTGAGATCCGGGAATGCTGGATACCCTAAGTCCCAGATCCCAATCTAGATCCTAAGGTTGTCTGAGCCTGGTGATCTGGTGTAGGATACAAGATATCTGGATCTCTGATCCCAATCACCAGATCCTGGTTTTCTGGATCCTAAGAGCTAGATCCCAGAACTCTGGCCCTTCCCCCACTGGATCTGTATTTCCTAGATCCTTGTGAGACCAAAGAGCCAAGATATTGAGATCCTCCCCACTGGGTTACAGTTACAAACCCCAGATACCCACTCCCTCCCCTATCCCCAGCCAGAGACCCCAGGTCCCATAAGCCGCACCCCCTTCCCCAGCTCCCATGGACCAGGCAGTCCAGGCCCTGCGGTGCCCGCCCCGCTGATGTGTGTCCGTGTTGTGCCCGTGTTGTCCCGTGTTAAGTGTTTGTGTCCGGCCCTGCCCCCTCCCCCTCCCTCCCACCACAGATGGCTTCACCTCCGAGGGCGAGATCCTGGAGATTTTCGACATCCAGCGGGGCCAGGCCGGGGAATACGAGTGTGTGACTCACAACGGGGTTAACTCCGCGCCCGACAGCCGTCGCGTGCTGGTCACAGTCAACTGTGAGTCCTCTTAGCACTGGGCGCGAAAGGGGGGAGGACTCTGGGTCCCTCGGGAGAAGGAGTCAGAGGGAGAAGGGGTGGGGGACTCCTGGATCTGAAGGAGGAGGGGGCTGGGGCGCTTGGACTCCTAGGTCTGAGGGAGGAGGGGGCCGGGACCCCTTAGTCCCTCGTGGCTGGGAGAAATCGCTGACCCTCGCCCCTCACCAGATCCTCCAACCATCACTGACGTGACCAGCGCCCGCACAGCCCTGGGCCGCGCCGCCCTCCTGCGCTGCGAGGCCATGGCGGTGCCGCCTGCGGATTTCCAGTGGTACAAGGATGACAGATTGTGAGGACAGCCCCGGAACGGGCGGTGAAACGGAGGAGGGGTGCCCTTGGTCCCTTCAACTGGGGGGCCGGGGAGCTGGAGGGAGCAGAGTTCTGGGTCCCGACAACCGGGGAGATCCAGCTTCTCAGTGATGGGGTCTGCTGGGTCCCGGGGAGACACTGGAGATGTACTGGAAACTCGAGTCCTAGGAAGCTGAATGCTGGAGACCGGGCTACCCTGGCTATGCAGGGAGGGGAGGGGGTCGGGGGTCGATACTGAAGCTTTGGCGGAAATTTAGAGGACTGTTGGGGTTGGGGTCCGTCAGCATTTGGGAGCCCCTAGAGATTGGGGGCACACATCATGAGAGTCCACTGTTCTGAGGGGCAGGAGTCCATGGAGAAATCCCAGGGGGAATGATCTGGGATCCATAAGGAGCTAACCCCCAGGTTCTAGTGGTCCCTGGGGTGGGGGCAGAATGTTTGTCCTGGGAGTTGGGGGCCCCGAGGCTGGAGTCGAGTTCCCGGGGCTCGGGGGACCTCGGGGCTGGAAACCAGAGTCTCCGGAGATCGGAGACCCCCGAGGCTGGAGACGAGAGCACCCGGGGGATTCGGGGTCCCTGAGGCTGGAGATCAGAGTCGGGGGGCGGGGGCTGGTCTCTGCGCCCCAGGGCGTCCTGGGCCTAGGTCCGGCGGTCTGGCCTCTGACCCCGCTTCCCGGCAGGCTGAGCAGCGGCACGGCCGACGGCCTGAAGGTGCAGACGGAGCGTACCCGCTCGATGCTTCTGTTCGCCAACGTGAGCGCCCGGCATTATGGCAACTACACGTGTCGCGCCGCCAACCGGCTCGGAGCGTCCAGCGCCTCCATGCGGCTCCTGCGTGCGTCCGCGCGCGGCGGCGGGAGGCGGGAGGCGGGAGGCGGGGGTGGGGTGGGCTGGGCAGGGCCAGGGGAGGAAGAGACTTCGGGGCCACCCTCCAGACTGACAGCAGGACTTAGCCAAGAGACAGACGCTTAGAACAGCGCGACTGAGCACGACATTGATCCATTCGGCGGATATTTATTGAGCGCCCACTAAAGGTCGGACGTTGAGCGCCGAGGGCAAAGCTGTACACAAAGAGACAAGGTCGGGAGACTCGCAGAGCTTACATTCTAGTAATAGTGGAAAAATAATGAGCAGGTAGACACATTTGTGAATAAATAACAAGAAGATACATACAAGCCCATTCCAATCCCATAGCTTAGAGTCGATTCCGACTCATGGCGACCCCATATGTTACAGAGTAGAACTGCTCCATAGGGTTTTCTTGGCTGTGATCATTATGAAAGCAGATTACCAGGCCTTTCTTCTGCAGCATGACTGGGCGGGTTCGAACTGTCAACCTTTAGGTTGGTAGTCGAGTGCAAATCGGTTGCAGCACACAGGGGCCTTTAAGAATACATACATACATACATAAACAAATATTTTTTGATATCGATAAAGACTATGAAGAAAATAAATCATAGAGAGGCTTGAGGGTGACAACATTAGATACGCTAATCAGAGAAGGCTTACTGCAGGGGGCAGCATTTGAACTGAGACTTGAATGCGGAGAAGCCAATCCTGCTAAGATCTGGGGGAAGACTTCTGCAGGCAGGGGGAAGGGTGTATGCAAAGGCACAGCAAAGAGGCTAGTGGGACCCGAGCAGAGTGATCATGTGGGACATACGGTTAAAGAGGAACATAGAGGCCAGTCTCGTGAGCCAGGTGAGACCAGTAAAACCAGTTGCCATTGAGTCCATTCCTGACTTGTGGCAACGCTATGTATTGCAGAGCAGAACTGCACTCCATAGGTTTTCATAGCTGTGACCTTTTGGAAATACATCTCCAGGTCTTTCTTCTTACTCGCCTCTGGGTGGATTTGAACCACCAACTTTTTGATTAGTAGCCAACCACTTAACTGTTTGTACCACCCGGGGACTACTTAATCCATGTGAGGAGTCTGAATTTTACTTTACTGCAGAGTGAGGCCACTGGAGGCTATTAAGAAGGGGACTAGCAGCTGGGTGATGCTTCTAAAGAGCACAAAAGCAAATAAATCAAACCTGTTGCCGTCAAGTTGATCCCAACTCATGGCGACCCTGTGTGTTACAGAGTAGAGCTGTGCTCCATAAGGTTTTCTCACCTGAAATCTTGGCAGAAGCAGATTTCCAGGCCTTTCTTCTGCAGTGCTACTGGGGGGTTGGAACTATCAACCTTTAAGTTAGCAGTCAATGGCAAACCATTTCCGCCACCCAGGAACCCCTTATTGGGTGCTGTTTGAGGAATGGCCTGTAGGGGGCAAGATGGAGGCAGGGAGAGAGGGAGGAAGTTGCTGCATTCCTCCAGGCTAGAAGCGATGGTGGCTTGGGCCATGGTGATGGAAGTGTATTTAGGAGGTGCTTTGAAGTAGAGCCCATGGGGCTAAGTTGCTGCACTGGATGTGGAGGGATGAGGGAAGCACAAAGTCAAGTCAAAGGTGATTCTGAGATTTTTGCTTAAACAGCTGGAGGAATGAGGGTGCCATTTTTTGAAATGGAGAGGTATCAGGGAGTAGCCAGTTTGGGGGAGAAAAATCAAGAATGCAGTTTGAGGCGTGTGGAGTATGAGATAGCTGGTGGAAATGCTGAATAGATAGGAGCTGTAAGGCAGAAAGACAAACATGGATAGTTCCAGGCTGGGGGGTGGGGGGTGGGTAGATAAGATGTGAGACAGACAGGGAGATAAGAGAGACTGAGCGGCCAAGAGAGATCTTTGCACAGCGAGATCCTAAGACTCAAAACATGCCCAGAAAGAGTCGAAAAAGCAGACACACAAGTGAGAATCCCAGACCGGCCCCCTAGAGAAACCAGTTAACACCAACTAATGGTGACCCCATGTGTGTCAGAGCAGAACTGTGCTCCATAGGGTTTGCAATAAGTGATTTTTCAGAAGTAGACCACCAGGCCTTTCTTCCCAGGTGCCTCTGGGTAGACTTGAACTGCCAGCCTTTCGGTTAGCAGCTGAGCACGTTAACCATTTGCACTGCCCAGGGACTCTGTCCTCTAGAGTGGTAAGATCAACAGAGACCCTCAGAGACTGTTGCAGAGACAGGGGGCCCGGGAGAGACACACATGGGGTCTCCCTCTCCCAGGCCTCCTTCCATGACCCTTTCTCTTCCCTCAGGCCCAGGATCCCTGGAAAACTCGGCCCCGAGGCCCCCAGGGCCCCTGACCCTCCTCTCTGCCCTGAGCTGGCTGTGGTGGAGGATGTAGGAGGAACCCCGTGCAGCTGGCCTCCCCGTGCCGGGGGGCCTCAGGCCGAGAGCAAGAGAGGAAGAGGGAGCAAGCGCCATGGGTCTCAAGGGGGTGGAAGAGCTCTCGGCCACCAAGGAAGAAGAGGAGGAGGAAGAGAGATCTTTAGAGAACCCATCACTGTGAGGGAGAACACAAAATTATGCATCTTTCTACAGCCATTCTCGCCACCCGTTCACATTTCCGATTGTGACCCACCCCTGGCCACCCCACACCCCTCTCTTAGCTCAGGCTGTCAACTGGATTGCTCACGTGCGTGTGTGTGCGTGTGTGCGTGTGTGCGTGTGTGTGTGTGTGTGTGTGTGTGTGTGTGTGTGTGTGTGTGTGTGTGTGGTGGGGAAGGGGGCTCAGCAGCCTCCTTCCCCTGACAGCCCCGTGGCCATTGTCCCCAAACTGCTGCCTCTCACCTCTGCTGGAGGTAGGTATGGGGGCTTTGTGGTGGAAGCTGTGAAGAGAGGTTGTCCAGGCTCCCTGCTTCCCCAGTGTATGCACGCACACCGACCCTCCCTCCCTGCCTGTTGAAAGGTGTTTCCTGGGCAGGTTGGGATGAGAAGGGGGTGTCACACTCGCCTGTCATCCAGCCTTTGTGAATAGGTGGGAGATCTCCATGTTGGCACTGGCTGCCTGTAGCCAGAGGTCTCATAATAAGCTCAGTAGCCTGAGACCCTCCCACTTCCCCTATTCCCCCTCCCCACCCTGGATTTTCTGGCCCCCTCCTGGGCTAATCGGTGCTTCCATGTGACTGTCAGGCTGGTGGCTATAGTTACCTGTCTGTCTCAGTGCTTTGCCCCACCCCTCCCACCACTCCCGTTGGCCACCTGCAGCACCAGCCAGCTAGCTGCCCTCACAACCCCTATAGCTGCCCAGGTATGGGCTTGCTGGTCTACCACTCCCTGGCTTCTCCACTGACTGTATCTCCCAAAGGCTGTCCTGACTGCCCTGGCACACACACACACACACACACACACCAGCGACTGTGACCAGCAATAGCCCCCTGGCTCCAGCTGTCCTGAAGCTGGTGACCAGCTGTAGTTTCCCCCAAGGTGGGCGACTGTTGTCAGGAAGGGACTCCAAGAGGCTGCAACCCCAGCTCTGATTGTAGGAATACTCCACCGTGGTACACACCACACCAAGTAGGGGCCAGAGAGGCATCAGCTGGACATGCAGAGCCCAAATGAAGATGCTACATCACCAGCTCTGACTCCTGGGAGACCCTCTATACACACCCCCAACCACACCACCCAGAGCTTGGTGGGGAAGAGGGCAGAGTAGGGGCAGGGGGTAAGGGGCAGTGACTGTACCTCAGACGGGGGCGTGGGCCCCATCCCGCATTGTCTTCCATTCCCAGGGTCCAGGGGACAGGGAGGGGAGGGGGAGAGAGCTGAGGGAGGGGGGTGGGGGCTCTGGGGGCCGTGTGTTCCAATTCATGGGGAGTGTTGAGACCACCACACCAATAAACGCCTTTTTCCAAAGTCACTGCCTGCGAATGTTGATGTCTTTAAGGGTTTGGGTGAGTGGAGAGAAAAGGGTAGTGGGCATTTGGTGGTAACTTTCCAGCATCATTTCTTCCCCCTAGTTTGGTGGATTTGGAATTGACCCCAGTTCCAGAGGCAAACCCCTGATTGGCTTAAGCCATTTGGCATAGCCTAGTGTGATTGTTGGTTCAGAGATGGGCACAGGACCCAGTCAGGCTGACAGGAGAGATTACAGCCACGAAAACCCTACAGGGCAGTTCTACTGTCACACAGGGGTCGCTATGAGTTGAAATTAACATTTTTAAGCCAATTTGTACTGGGTCATCTGTCTGTAGAGATTTTAAAAAAACCTAACTGATAACAGAAGAAGAAATACGGAGAGTCCAAGCGTTCAGCACCTGAACCCTCCTCTTTCCAAAAAGATGCAAGGACTCCATTTTCCAAGGCCCGCATCCACTGCACACTTTAACCAGAATCCCTCACATCCCCTCCTGGTGGCAAATACTGTTTGCTTACACTTTAGTTATTTGCTTCCCCTTTCTTCTTAGCGGGCCAACTCACCTCCCATGATACAAACAGATACTTGATTTTTCAGCCTCCCTTGCAGCTATGTGTCAAGTTTGGGCCAATGAAACATAAAGAGAAGTTTGCTAGTAGGCTGCCAGGAAAGTTTTTCCCCTGAGAGAGGGGCACGGGGAGAGCGACAAAGAGAGACAGAAAGAGAAAACCAGGGAGAGAGATACAGAGAGAGAGAGAGACAAAGACAGATGAGAAAGAGAAAGGAGGAAGACAGTTGGAGAGAGAGATGATGAGAAAGACACAGAAAGAGAAAGCCAGGAACAGGCAGAAAGATGGGAGAGAGACAAAGACAGACAGGGAGAAAGACACAAAAACAGATGAGGAAGAGATAGACAGGTGGGAAGACAGCCCTGCTCTGTTCCTTTTATCTAATGATACAGTTGAATCAAGATGTGATGTCTGGAGCTACAGCAGCCATCTTGCCACTACCATGGTGCAACAAGTCTGAAGACAACATGCCAACTCACTAAGGGTGACAGCAGAAGGATGCAAAGGGCCCCGGTCCTTGATGAGGTCACTGAGTTGCTGAACCTGCCTGAAACCGCCCACCTCCATCTTTCTTGCCACCATGTATTTTTTACTTGCAGCTAAAAGCATCCTCACTGACACACTCTCTAAATTCACAATGAGAAACCCAGCTGGGGTGGTGGGGGGAAGACACCATGCTGGAGAGAGTAGCAGCAATCCCAACCCTTCACTGTTATTGAATCATTTAGTTAATCAACAAATATTTATTGATCACCTGCTGCCTGTCAGCTCTGTGTTAAGTGTTGGGGGTAAAGACATGGGCCTTGCCTTCGTGTAACTCTCAGTTTAGAGAGGGAATCAGAGGCACGTATGAGGAGCAGGAGGCTCAGGGATTCAGGGAACCAACTCATGACCAAGGGGGGAGTTAGGGAAGGGTTTTCTGAGATAGCAATGATTACCCTTAGACTTGAGAAATGAATGGCACAGCATAAAGAGCAGTGTTCCAGGCAGAGTGAATTCCAGGGACAAAGGTGTTCCATAGGATTTTCAATAACTGATTTTTCAGAAGAAGATCACCAGGCCTTTCTTCTGAGTGCCTCTGGGTGGACTTGAACTGCAACCTTTTGGTTAGTAATGAGCACGTTAACCATTTGCACTGCCCAGAGACTCTGTCCTCTAGAGTGGTAGGTGCCAAAAAGGTAGAGACAGGGGGCTCAGGAGAGACACACATGGAGTCTCCCCCTCGCAGGCCTCTTTTCAAGACCCTTTCTCTTCCCCCAGGCCCAGGATCCCTGGAAAACTTGACCCTGAGGCAAAATAAAGTGTCACACATTCACAGAACAAAAACATTAAGAAGTCCATTTTGGACGTATTAAGTCTGAGATGTCAACTGGACATCCAAGTAAAGATGTCAAGTAGGGAATTGGCTTTTCAAGTCTGGAGTTCTGGGGAGAGGTCAGGTGGGGATAAGACATCTGGGAGTTATCTGCATGTTAATATTTAAAGCCATGAGAGTGGACGAGATCACACTGAAGAGAAATGCAGGTAGAGAAGAGGTCTGAGTACCAAGCCCTGGGACACTCCAATATTTAGTGGTTGGGGAAAGAAATTCTGTGTGGTGCAAATGGTTTGCACTTGACTGCTAACCTAAAGGTTGGTGGTTTGAGTCTACCCAGCAGTACCTTGGAAGAAAAGTCCCAGCAATCTGCTTCTGTTAAGATTATAGCCAGGAAAACCCTATGGAGCAGATCTATTCTGTAACATATGGGGTCACCATGGGTTGAAACTGACTGGAAGGCAACCAACGCATACACACACTGGAGTAGCAGGGGTAGGAAGTATTGGGAGAGGAGATCAGAGAGGTTGACAGAGGCGAAACCACATGGCTGAGAAAGGTCGTGGTGAGGAGTTTGGATAATATATGAAGGACAATGGACAGTCATGGAACGGTTTAAAGACAGGAGGGGCAGAATCTGATCTGTTTTAAGATGAAGACTCTGGGAGCTGGATGAACTGGATGAAGCATGGCCTAAAGGAGGGAAAAGTGGGTGTAGGGAGAAATTTTCAGAGAACGTGGCTGGGCTTCCTGCCCAACTCTAAGAAATGCAGCAAGTCTTGTCTTTCTTCGGCAGAGCCAGAGCTACCTGCCTGCTTTGACACTGTGCAAACCACCCTGTTAGGTTAGCAGGCGTCTCTCCCAGCCCAGGAGTCACATCCCCTTGGTTGCACAAATACAGATGGAGTCTTCTTCTGTGGTGAGACAAGGAGACAGGAGGTCCCATTTTGGGGGTCCAACCTTCCGTTATGGCAGGCCAGGAAGGCCCCGCCTGCTGTTGGGGGCGAAACAGGAAGTCCTGCCCCAGAATGTCTGCGCTGTGCCGGCCACTGTCCCTGCTCACACATGTGTGGCTACCCGCACAGTCTTGGGGAAACTAGGAGGAGAGATGACTGGACTGGGGCCTGAGGCCTGGAAGAGAGAGGAGGGAGGAACTCAGGAGTCACCCTGGATGAGACACGGCTCACCCACCTAACCTTTTCCAGCTCCAGCGCTCATCATTCAGAAATTAGCTGGGTTCTCTGCATTTGGACGGGGAAGATAAATGGCTGGCCACCCTTGGGGGAGATAAGACATTCAACAACCCAACTTTTATGGGGAAAGTGGAGATTCCATCCCACTTTGGAGAGAAGGAAAGTCTCATCCAATTTTCATGGGGGAGGAGTCCCATGGCATCCTCCTTTGGGGAAAAACTGTAACTCACTCTTCTTTTAAAATATATAAGAGTTGGATGGGAAGTCCTGTCTAACTTTCCTATTAGAAACAAAAGGGAAGGGAGGGAGGAAGAAGGAAGGAAAGGAGGGAGAGAGGGACAGAGGGAGGGAGGGAGGAAGGGAGGAAACTGGGAGGGGGAAGGAAAGGAAGAAGGTAGATAGATAGGGAGGGAGGTAGGTAGGTAGGTAGAAAGGGTGAAGTTTCACCAATTTTGTAAACCATAAAGTAAAACTGGAGAAAGAATTCAGAGCATCTCATTTCCCTGACTAAAAAAAAAAAAAAAAAAAATCCCAGTTCAGGGAAGAAATTGGGGCACCCACACTCACTTGGTGCGTCCTGGCTGGTCTAGGATCTTGCAGGGGGATTTTGAGGGGCGGAAGCTGTGGGGTCTGCACTGGGGTCACACTCTGCGTCTTCTTTTTTGATGGGATGACCATAGGCGTCAAGGTGGGGGACTTCTTCCTAGGAGTCTTTCCTGAGAAAGAAGAGGAGGAGAAATGGGAATACATGATTGGCTGCTCAAACACACCCCCAAGGGCCCCAGCCAATGGCAAGGGAAGCTGGTCTGAGAGGTGGAGCCTGACTCTGATGGGTGATATGGAGATGAAGGAGGCGGGACAGATGACCTATGCCTGCACTGATTGGTTCAGCCAGGTCTCTGATGGGCCTTCTCTTAGCGACCCTCCCAGATCACCTGGTAGCAGCTTCCACTTCACCAGGCCTCTCACTCACCCTGAAAGCGGCACAGACAGCAGATACACAGGACAAGAAGGGCTGCCAGGAGCGCCAGGCCCAGTAGGGAGCCCAGGACGATGCCAGCGATGGCCCCGGGGCCCAGGGTGGAACCTAGAAGAGTCAAAAGAGAGAAAAGGGGAGCAGGAGCCACGGCTGCATCCAGGTTTCCTAAGCCCCTAACTCCTCCTCCCCTCAGAGACCCAGGCGTCTAGACCTCCTGCCCCTCCTCGCTCTGGACCCTGGAATCTGGGACCTCAGGTGCCTGGCACTCTGCTAGGTGCTGAGGATCCGATGGTGGACAAAACAGGGAACGCACCTACCCTCTTGGGGATTAAGTCTAGGAGAGAAGTCAAGTAAATGAGCAAATAAATTACATAATTACAGATTGTGCTAAGAAGGAAAAAATGTGCTATGATAGAAATAATGTGAGGGGAGGTAACATTTGCAAAGGATGGTGAGGAGAAGTCCCTGAGTGTTATGGATTGAATTGTGTCCCCCAAAAATATGTATTATAAATCCTAACCCCTATACCTGTGGACATAATCCCGTTTGGGAATAGATTTTTCTTTGTTATGTTAATGAGGCCGTATCAGTGCAGGCGTGCCTTAAACCTAATCACTTTTGAGATATAAAAAGAGCAGATTAGATACAGAAGCTAGCACCAGTGGGGGAAGATAGATGCCAGGGGGAGATCATCAGGGAAGGAACAGAAGCTGAATGAGACCAGGATCTTCCGCTAGACAGAAAGAGAGCCTTCCCCTCGAGCCAGTGCCCTTAATTTCAACTTCTGGCCTCCTGAATTGTGAGAAAATAAACTTCTATTTTTTAAAGGCACACACTTGTGGTCTTTCTGTTATAGCAGCACTAGAGCCTTGGTGGCCAAGCGGTTAAGAGCTCAGGCTGCTAACCAAAAGGCTGGCAGTTTGAGTCCACCAGCTGCTCCCTGGAAACCCTATGGGGCAGTTCTACTCTGAAATCGACTCCACAGCACACAACAAGATAACCAAGACAGGAGTTATCTTGATAATAATGACGTTTAAAGCAATGACCGAGTCCCTGCGTGGTGAAAACAGTTAAGCCCTAGACTACCAGCCGAAAGGTTGGTGGTTCGAACCCACTCAGTAGGCTCTCAGAAGACAGGCCTGGTGATGTGCTTCTGAAAGGTCACAGCCTTGAAAACCCTATGGAGCAGTTCTATTCTGCACACAGGGTCGACAGGAACTAACAACAACAACAAAGCCATGAGAGCTGACAAGATCACACTGAAGAGAAACACAGGCAGAAAACAGCTCTGAGAAACAAGCCCTGAGACATTCCAGTATTTAGAGGTTGGGGAGAGAAGGAGGAGCAGAAAATCGTTTGCTGGAGAGCTAGGAGGAAGCCAAGGAGAACGCACCCACAGCCCCAACTCACCGGCCTGGTAGACCAGACTTTGTGAAGGGGTCCCTGGCTGGCCCCCTAGGGTGGGCAGGATGCGCAAGGCCCAGGTCCCAGGGCTCCGAGGGGGGAGAGGCATCACGCCGGACCGCTCCTGAGGCCCCAGGATGAGCAAGGACACCCAGTCCTTGAAGGTGGTGGCTTTTCCCAGGTCAGGCCCTTCTGGCCGAGCCTGGAGCTCAAAGCCACTGATCAGCGTCCCGCGCTCCACATCCCAGGTCAGGACGGCCCCATCGTGGGCTCTCTGCAGCCTCCATGAGGAGATGGAAGGCCCTGGGGGAAAAAAAGAGGCTGGGAGCTGGACTCCTGTGTCCTTAAGGGGAGAGGGAAAGAGACTGGGGGCCTGGACTTCTGGGTCTGGGAAAGAATGGGGCTCACCAGTAAGCCTGATCTGGTCACCGCCAGCACCCAGCGCCCCACTGCACAGCACGGAGTAATTTCCTAGGTCCCTATCCAGGCTGAAGTTGCCAATGAGGAGCCTCCGTCCATCCTGGCTGAGCCGCAGGCGGCCTCCGCTGCCCAGAGCCAGGGGCCGCCCTTCCCGGGTCCACGATGCTCGCGAGGGTGGGGGACAGCCAGAGGCCTCCAGCGCCACCTCTGCCTCCCCTGACCGTGTCTCTTCCACCTTCGGATGCAGCAGTACCTCTTGGGGGGCTTCTGCAGGTAGGAGAAGCTGAGTAAGCAAGTCAAGCCCTTACCCTGAATTTAAAGGAGTCCTGGTAACGAAAACGGTTAAGCACTCAGCTGCTAACCAAAATGTTGGCAGTTCAAACCCACCCAGCAGCTCTGCGGGAGAAAGACCTGGCAATCTGCGTCCATAAAGTTTATAGCCTAGGAAACACTTAAACCAACCAAACCCATTGCCATCAAGTCGATTCTGACTCGTAACGGCACTACTGGATGGAGTAGAACTGCCCCATAGGGTTTTCAAGGCTGTAATCTTTTTGGAGAGCCCTGGTGGCACAGTGATTAAGCTCTTGGCTGCTAACTGAAAGATGAGCGGTTGGAACCCACCAGCTGCTCCGTGGGATAAAGACGTGGCAATCTATTTCCGTGAAGATTTCCAGGCAGCTGTACCCTGTCCAATAGAGTCACTACGAGTCAGAATCAACTCGACGGCAATGGGTTGTTTTTGTTTGTTTTTAATTTGTGCTCTCCTCGAGGTACAGGAGAAGCCTGAATCCTTCTGTACTGTTAAAGAAAAGGAAGTCCCACTCCTTCCCTGGAATGAGGAAGCCCTCTCCGCTCCCCACTTTAAAGAGCCCTGGTGGAGCAAGTGTTTAAGCACTAGGCTGCTAACTGCAAGGTCGGCGGCTGGAACCCACCAGCTGCTCCACCAGAGAAGATACGGCAGTCTGCTCTGCTCCCGTAAAGATTTACAGCCTTGGAGACACTACGGGGCAGTTCTACTCTGTCCTATAGGGTCGCTATGGTCGGAATCGACTGGACGGCAATGGGCTTGGTTTTGGTATGACCCTTTTGGATCCTTCATGAAGTCCTAAGGGATTAAAGGAAAAGTCCCTCCTCTCAGCGAGAAGCCCCGCCCCCTCTTACCCAGGGTGACAGTGCATGTGCGCGTGGCCACCAGGTGGCGAGCAAGGCAGGTGACAGTGACGCCGCTGAGACGGGGGTGGGCAGGGACTGCTGCCAGGAGCTCAGAGGGCACTGGTCCGGCGGGGACGCCTTCGGGGAGACCCTGGAACTGCAGGGAGGCGGCAGGGACTCCGCCGGGCCACGAGCAGTGAAAGCGGAGGCTGCGGTCCCCGGGTCCTCCTTCGACTGAGCACTGTGGGGAGCCGGGGGGCAGATCTACGGAGGGAAGGGAGAGATAGGGACAAAGGATACAACCTCTCTCCCCTTTCTCCTCTACCCCGCCTGTTGGTGCGTTAACTCCACCCCTTCTTTATCTAACCCTGCCCCTCTCGGCGTTGAGCCCCCGCATTCTCTTGCTGAACCCTCCTCCTTTGCCCAGTAACTCCACCTCTAAGGTAGCAGCCCGCAGCCCCGCTGACTGCCCCTAGGAAAGAAGCTCCTATGCACTGCATCTGGGCACAGTGATTCCCTTCCTTCCAAAGATAGCCCAGCCCCTTCCTTTCTAACTCCACCCCTTTTACCAGGTGACTCCACTCCCTCCTCGATTACCACACAGGTAGCTTCCCCTCCGGCTTCGTCCCACCCCACTTCGGGTATCCCTGCACCTTTTCTAGCCCCACGCTTTGCTGACCCCGCCCTCTTCCAGGTATTCCCCACTGGCCCCGCCCTCTCTCCCAGGTACCCACCACCCCTCTGGCTTGGTTGTGTGCCCTTCTCCGGGTATCCCTCATTGGCCCCGCCCTTTCTCCTGGGCACCCTTCCTCCCGTCTCGTCCCGCCCCTCCCCAGGTATCCCGCCCCCCTGACAATCCCGCTCCTTCCTTGCTGGCCCTTCTCCCTCTCGAGCGGTTCCTCCTCAGGTTTCCACTCCTCCTTGTTAGCCCCGCTTTTCCCCGCTGGCCCTGCCCCCTCCCCTGTGGCCCTGTCCCCTCCCGGGTATCCCTTACTGGCCCCGCCCTCTTGTTGCCCAGGTGCCCGCCCTTCCGGCGCGGCCCTGCCCGGGCCGCGCTCACCTGCCACAGTGAGGTTGAGCAGCGAGCGGCGGCGGCGGCCGGTGCGCGGGTTCTCAGCGAGGCAGGCGTAGGCACCGGCGTGGCCCGGCCCGACCGCGGGCAGCAGGAGGCGTGGGCCTGCTGGCACTGCGGCCTCGGCCGGGTCGGCCAGGCTCCAGGTGATGTCGGCTGGCGGCCGCGAGGCGGCGCTGCAACGCAGGGTCACGTTGTTGCCCGCGGTGACATAGAGGGCCGGGGAGGCGTCGCGGTCCGAGGACACCGTGATGGCCGGCGGGTCCGGGCCGTCTGCGTGGAGGAGGAGGCGGGGTCGCTCGGGACTCCTCCAGGATGCCCGGAGACTGAGCCCTCAGCCCCCTTGTCCCCAACCCGAGGCGTTGCCCTACTCACAGAAGACGCTGACATTGGCCGCGGCCTCCCTGTGGCCAAAGGGGCTGCGGACATGGCAAGTGTACCGGCCATGGTCGCTGCGCACGGGGCGTCCGATGACCAGCTGGTCGCCCTCCGCGCGGATCCGGGGCTGCTCCGCTCCCTCGGGGTCCACCACCTCCAGGGCCCGTCCGTCCCGGCTCCAGCTTAGCTCCCCATGCCAGGGCCTCCACCCCACGCAGCGCAGCCGGAGCTCGGCCGCCCCCTCCTCTGTCTCCAGCGCCTGGGGCTGCACTGACAGCTGGGGCAGGGGCTCTAGGAGAGGAGGAACCAGCTCCGGACCTGGCCCAGGAGTCCAGCCCCCATCCCCCTTGTTCCTTAGATCCAGGACTCCGGGTCCCCAACCCCTACCTGTCACAGACACGAGTCTGAGCCCTCCAGGCCCCTCCTCCCCTAATAATCAGGAGTCTTGACCCCAAGCCCAAGGTCCCTCAAGCACCTACGTCTTGCCCACCAGCCCCTTTTCACCCTCCCTCAGGGACTTGAAGGAGCACTGGTGGCGCAGTGGTTAAAGCGCTTGGCTGCTAACTTAAAGGCTGGCAGTTTGAACCCACCAGCAGCTCCGTGGGAAAAAGATGCGGCAGTCTGCTTTCATAAAGATTACAGCCTTGGAAACCCTATGAGGCAGTTCTACTCTGTCCTGTTGGGTTACTGTGAGTCAGAATCGACTAGAAGGCAATGGGGTTTGGTTTGGTTTCTGGGTCCTTATGCAAACACGTCCTCAGAACAGTACAGTGAATTGCCCAAAGGTCTCCCAGAGTAGAGCAGCCCTCAACGCCCACTTACCATACACGCCCACCGTAAACTCCCAAATCTGCCGGGAGACCCCGGCCCGGATGACCTCGACTGTGTAGACCCCTGCGTCGTCCAGTTGGGCAGAGGAGACTTCCAGACCCCCTCCAGCCTGGTCGAATCGCAGGCGGTGTCGGTTAGCAGGGTCCAGGCTGATCAGCTGGGCCCCTGGCCCCAGGCTTCCAGCTGCCAGCACCGTGGAATCCCGTCGCCAGACCACCAGTGGGGCAGGGGGCCCGGGGTCAGGGGTGGAAGGCAGGGGAAGCTGGATGGTAGTGCCCACCAGGACCGCTAGGGGTCCCTCCACCTGCTGGGGTAAGCTTGAGGCTCGGTGGGCTTCTGAAGAAATTCCAGACTCCAGGCTCTGGGCAGAAAATCCAAGATCCTCAGGGGAGAATTTTGAACCGACTTTGATACCTGGGACTTGAGTAGAAATGTTGGAAACTGGGGTCTTAACAGGGAAGGAAGGCTTGGGACCTTTGGCAGGAACTTCGGACCCAACTTCGGACTCAGGGATTTCAGGGAAGGTGGGATCCAGGGTCTTGGCAGGGAATTTCGAACGTGGGCTCTCAGCAGAAACATTTGCCCAGAGGGACCCAGACATATTGTTTGAACTCAGGGCCTTAGTAAACCATTTGGAATTCGGGGTGTCCGCAGAGGCTTTTGAACCCAGAGACGGATCTGGAAGTTTCCAGCTGGTGACTTTGGTGGAGGGAACTTTGGAACCCAGGCCCTGGGAAGAGCTCTCTGAGGCAGAGGAGAAATTGGTTCGCTGAGCTCCAGAAGAGGCTCTGAGGGCGAGGACCCCTTCTCTGGAGGCTATAGAGGAAAGGAAGGGAGGATGTTGGGGGAGGCTGCTGGGAAAGGGGGCTGGTGGGGAAGGGGCTGGGCAGGGGACTCACCCAGAAGCAGGAAAAGCAGCAGAGCCCAAGAGATGTCCATGGTGCTGGCCGCACCCGCAGGGACACTGGAGTGAGTTCTGGGGCCTGCGCCAGCCTCTCCCAGGAAGGACGAGTCCAACAGGACTGGTAGGTAGCTTCCTGGGCAGGGAAGGGAGCCAGACCCAGTGGGAGGTGCCAGGATACCCCACCCTGATCCAGTGGCTGAGCATCCCTCCCCACCCCACACGCCTTCATCAGCTGACCCACCAGAGGGGAGGCCAAGCCTGACCCTTGCACTCCCTACCCCCTGGGGGGAAGAGGGTGAGAACTCAGTGTTGCTGTTGGGTGCCCAGTAGAGCAATCCCATGTGACAGAGTAGAACCGCCCCATAGGGTTTCCTTGGCTGTAATCTTTACAGTAGCAGATTGGCAGGTCTTTCTCCTGAGGAGCCACTAGGTAGGTTCGAACCACCAACCTCTCGGTTAGCAGCCAAGCGCTTAACTGTTGCACCACTAGGGCTCCTTGAACTTGAGTACCAGCTGGAAATGTGGTAGGGTGGGACAAAACTGGGAAGACTTCCTGGAGGAGGAAGAGGTGCCCTTTCAGAGAGCCCCACCTCTGATGGTCTCAGCTCAGGCTTCCTCCTCCCCAGCCTCCTGTTCCCTCTACAGCCTTTGATACAAACTCAAGTCTGACCCTACTTCTCCGCCACTCCAAACCCTCCCATGGCTCCCTGTCACCCTCAGGGCCAGTCTCAAGTCACCATCTAAAGGCCAGACATCTTTCCTCAAACCCAGAGCTGCATTTCCATGTCCTCCCAAGCCCCTCATATGCCCTACATCCTCCTAAGCTCAGCATCTTCCCTCTAACCCAGCCCTCCTCCTGGGTTTCCCATCTCCAGGTTGGCTCCACCATCTTTGCAGTCATTGAGCCAGATGTCTTCACCCTCTCCCTCCCCGTCACTCCCCAATCTTCAAGCTCTGTCCCTCCTGCCCCCTGAATCTCTCTCCCCTTCCCTTCTCTCTGTCCCCACTGTTCCGGTCCTCCCCTCCGGACCCTCGCCAGCCTACTTTCTGGTCTCCAGTCCCTCCAGTTCCCCACATGGCCCTGAGGGTCCTTGCAACCAGAGCTGACTTTGTCCCTCCTTTGCTCACACCCCTCCCATGGCTCCCCAGTGCCCTCAGGAGAAAGTCTAAATTTCTCAGCAGAACTTCTAGGCCCTGCCTGGCTTAGACCCACCCATTCCATCCATTTCTTCACCCTACTCAATCTTTGAACCACCTGCCACCTGCCGCATCTATAACCTCCCAGCCTTTGCACATGGTGCTGTTTCCTCTCCCTGGAATGCTCTCGCTCACTCCCCACCCTCCTCCAACCGGGCTAACCACATCTTGTCCTTCAGGTCTCACCCTATTAAGAGTGATAATAATAATTACTAGTTATCATGCACCAGGAACCATGCTAAATGCTTCCCATGCAGTATCTGGCTGAAGCCTCCGAAAAACCCTATGAGCCCGGTGTTGTTATTCTCATTTGACAGACCAAGGGACTGTGGCTCAGAGAGATCTAGGGGACTGTTGGCAGTTGCACAGCCAGAGAGGGAGGAGCTGGACTTAATCCAAGATGGTCAGACTGCTCGCTCCCTCAGAAAGTTTTCCCTCCCACCCAACTCCAGGCTTAGAGCCTCTGCTCGGCTCCTAGGCCTTTGAGTTGACCCCCAGCACAGTTCTCGCTATGCTTAAAATAATAATACTAATAATACTTTTAAAGAACTATCCATATGGATCTCAAATTGACAACAGCAACTGGAAAGGATAGATAGGAAGCCTAGGGGGCAGTGAGATTATGTTAATGGGGGAGGAACAATTTGGAAAAGGAGGGTGAGAATGGTTGAATGAATGCAATCAATGTCACTGAATTGTACCTGCAGAAATTGCTGAATTCGTGTGTTTTGCTGTGTGTATTTTTAACAAAAAATAATTTTTTTAAATTATGCTAATAATACATATTGAGCATCTTCTGTATGTCAGGTGTGGCTCTGGGACTGCTACATAATTTAACCCTTTAGAACCCCACAGGGTAGGTTGCAATAGCTTAAAGATGACTGTAAATTCTTTGGCACTCTTTCCACTGAGAGGTGGGGTCTATGTCTCCTCCCCTTGAATCTGGGTGTGCTCCATGACTGCTTGACCATGACAGTACAGTGGAAGTGGCCTTGTGCCAGTTTCTAGATCTATGACTTAAGAGACTGGCATATTCAACCTCCTGTATCATAGAACATGCCCTCTTGGAATCCAGCCACCATGTTGTGAGGAAGCCTGAGCAGCAGGGGAGAGGAATCATGGCCCCTGGTCAATAGCCCTGGCTGAGGCCCCCAGCCAACAGCCAGCACCAGCTTTCCAGCCATGTAAGTGAGACGTCTTAGAAGTAGATCCTCTAGTCCTGTAAAAATGGCATGGCAGAGGCATCTGACCTCCTCTAACTCCACAAGGGAGAGACAGAATCACCATCAGCATCGGCTCAAGGCTGACTCCTATGAGGCATACCTCCTCTCTCCAAACTTTTTACCAATTCTGACACCAGTTTTCCCTCCCACAGCACTCTCTATTTAAATGCTGGGTTCGATAATTCACTGCAGTGGCCACACAGAATTCACAGACAATACTCACAATTATGGGGTTTATTATCGACGTAACAGGTTAAAATTCAGGATCAGGAATGACTGAGGATACAGTTCTTTAGTCAGGACAGCTTTTTGGCCATGCCCACAGGCAGGCCTCTCCCTGGCCCTCGGCCCCTCATTTCAGCCTCTGCCTTGCTCGGGCAAGTGTTACAAAGCTCTTTAGCTCTGCCAACAAGTGCCTGGGAGGCACACCACTCTGCCAGCAAGCCTCCTGCCCAAAGGCACTCAGCTTTCTCGCTGTCCTAGGCTGGGTTCTCTAGAAAAGCAAAACCAGTAAAGCATATAAATATATATATAGAGAAAGAGATTTATATCAAGGATATGGCTCACACAGTTGTAGAGGCTGTAACATCCCAAGTCCGTGGGTCAGGAAAGAGGCTCCTCCTGATTCATGTAGATGCGGGGCCTGGTGAACCCAAGATCAGCAGGCCAGAGAGCAGGGCTGTTGCTCACAGGCTGTGAAAATCAACGAATGCCAAGATCGGAAGGCGAGACTGCAGGTAAGCTGCTAGCTCAAGTCCCAAGAACAGGAGGTCAGACGAACAGGAGCCAGCTGCAGGATCCAGAATGAGCAAAAGCCCCCGAGCCCTACCTGAATGTCTGCCCACACTCAATGCAGGCCACACGCCCAAGGAAACTCCCCTTCAACTGACTGACTACTCACAGCAGATCCCATCATGGGGGTGATCACGTCTCAAATCTCAACAGGGAAGTGATCACAACATTATACTACTGCCAAAACACTGAGAATCACGGCCCAGCCAAGTTGACACACAATCTTAACCATCACATGCTCCATGGGCTGGGAGGCCCTCCCTACCATCTCCTGCCAGGCTCATAGTTCTGCTGTCTCTGCTGCTGCAGTCCCTCACCATCTCTGGTGTTATAGCTCTCTTTGTCTCCTGGGTCTAGGAGGTTCTCAGCACAGGGATCCCAGGTAAAAAGGACACACTCCACTCCTAGCTCTTCTTTCTTGGTGGTAGTGAAGTACTACATTTCCGCCTCTGGGATGGCTCATTTTAAGCCTCATGGGATGGCAAAACTGACCTTATTTGCATGGTCCCACCGCCTCACAAGGGTGCCATGCACCTTATTTGCATTATTAGCAAGCTGTCCAATCCCCTGTGTGGGCCACAAGTATCTTATTTGCATAGTCCTACCCAATCCCTTGGTGGGAGTTACAAGACCATGGCGAGAAAGGCCATATAAAAGTGATCCATCGCACTGCAGGCCCCATTTGAGTCACCTCAACTGATGGTGCATGGAGGAAAGACAAGCTGTTTCTGCCGAGTGCTTGCCAAATTCCAGATTTATGAGCAAAATAAATAATTATTTTAAGCCACTGTGGTTAATTTTATATGTCAACTTGGCTATGCTATGGTTCCCAGTGGCTTTGCCAAACATTAGACTAGGTGCTGTTCTATAATATAACGCAGTGTAATGTAATGTAACGTAATCAATCAATCAGGTGAAAGGAGAATTTCTTAGGGTATGGTCTGCCTTTGAAGTATAGGCATTTTGGCAGATATCTCTCTCTCTCTCTCTCGACTGCACTCTTCCTGTCTCCTGACCTATGGATCTTGAGATGCAAGCCTTCAGAAGTCTTCAGCCTCCCATCTGGCCTATGGATTTTGAACTTGGCAGCCCAACAACTGTGTGCACCAATCCCTTGAAGTAAATGTCTCTCTCTGGTTCTGTTTCTCTAGAGAACCCTGACTGACAGCCACCAAGTTGTGGGGCGGTTTATTATACTGCAATAGACAAACAAAACACAGATATTATTACTAACTTCATCTGACACAGGAGGAAACCTAGGCTGAGAGTGGTGACTTGCCTAAGGTCTTCACAAAGCCAGGAACCCAGATCCCATTCCCTTAACCACTACACTATGCTGTTACTATCCCTAACTGCCTGTTATGGATTGATATACTGAAGTCCTAACCCCTGGTACCTGTGAACATGACCTTGTTTGGAAATAGGGTTTTTGCAGATATAATCAAGGTAAGGTGAGGTCATTAGGGTGAACGCTAATCCAATATGACTCTTCTAAGAAGAGACACAGAGGGAAGATGGCCACTTGAAGATGGAGGCAGAGACTGGAGTGACGTAGCCACAAGCCAAGAACAGCTAGGGCTACAAGAAGCTGGAAGAAACAAGGACCCTCCCAGAGAGCCTCTGGAGAAAGCATAGCCCTACCGACACCCTGATTTCAGACTTCCAGCCTCCAGAACTGTGAGAGAGTAAATTTCTATTGTTTTAAGACACCCAGTTTGTGGCACTTTGTTATGGCAGCCACAGGAAACGAATACATTGCCAGATGAAGAAATCGGCCAAGATCTCACAGCTGGCAGGGGTAAAAGTGAGGTTTTGGAACCAGGAAGTCTGACTCCAGGTCTTGGATTCTTTATGCTGCACCAGGTTTTTGTTTTGAATACTGCATTTTATTTTGTTGTTGTTGTTGAGAATATACACAGCAAAACATACACCAATTCAAGAGTTTCTACACATACAATTGTGACATTGATTATTCTTTGAGTCATGCAACCATTCTCACCCTCCTTTTCTGAGTTGTTGTTCCCCATTAACAAACTCACTGCCCCTTAAGTTTCCTACCTAATCTTTGCTGTTGTCAATTTGATCTCATATAGATAGATCTTAAAGGCGCACAATGCTCATGGCAAACATTCTTTACTAGTTAAGCTACACTATTGCTTGGTTTTAAGATGACCTCAGGGGATATTTTTGGTTTAAAGATTATCTCAGGGCAATAGTTTCAGGGGTTCGTCCAGCCTCCATGGCTCCAGAAAACCTGGATTCCATGAGAATTTGAAATTCTGTTCTGCATCCCCCTTTCGATCAGGATTCTTCTATAGAGTATTTGATAAAAATATTCAGTAATGGTAGCCGGGCACCATTCAGTTCTTCTGGTCTCATGGCAAAGGAGATAGCTGTCCATGGAGGCAACCAGACATACATTCCACTTCCTCCTCTTATTCCTGATTCTCCCTCTGTTGCTCCAGGCGCACACCAGGTTTTGATTTTTGCTTGTATCTCCCCAACTAGAACTGGAGCTCCCACCCTCATTCTCTGTTGAGGCCTGACACTTGGGGGCCTCAGCAAACACGTCATGGATAAAAGCCCTTCTTCTTACCCACCTCAGCCCCACTCGTCTTTCGAGACTCAGCTTAAATAGGAACAACTAGAATGCAATTAAAGAGAATGTTGATGTGAAAAATGTCACCGAACAATTTGTATAGAAACTGTCGAATGGGAACCTAATTTGCTGTATACACGTTCATGAAAAACACAGTAAGATATTATTAAAGAAGAAAAAAAGACTCAGCTTAGATGTCATCCCCTGGGTCTTTTGACCATAGGCCAAGCCAAGCGTCCCATCTGGGTTCCCAAATGCCCAGTGCTGCTTCCATGACAACACCTATCACCCTGCAATATGGCCACCTTTGCCCATGTCTGTCTCCCTTTTCAGTAAGGAAGCTTCTCAAGGGTGGGGACTGGATGTGACCGACCTGAGTTCCCTGTGTCACCCAGCACAGGGCCTGGCACACAGGAGACTTAAGTAAATGTTTGTTGACCGAATCAAAGAACAGGCCTCCAGGGAATGAGCTGACAGAGACAGACTTCAAGAGAGTCACAGTTTTATTGCAGTTTCAGGGAGTGTGGCTCAAATCCGCCCAATCTCTCTCAGCTTGGCCACCAGGTCCTCTGTGGTTTCCACCTTGAGGCCGGCTGAGCGCTGGGGTGGGTCTTCCACACTAACCACAGAAAGCTTGGAGGTCAGGTCCACGCCCAGATCCCCGGCCTTGATCACCTCAATCTTCTTCTTCTTGGCTTTCTGCACATGGGAGACCACAGTTCACAGGGCTGCTGAAGCCCCCACCCCACCCACTGTCCAGAACACTACAGCCTCCTTCCCATGAGTACCACGTCTGCAGAACTATTTCCACTGGCTGAATCCTTCTGGATCTACCCACTGTCTGGGACACATGAGGCCTCTTTCAGGGCCACACCTGGTGTGGACAATTTCTGTTGGCTGGGATGGACTGGGAAGCCCTCCTATTACCATAGTCCTCCTTTAGTCAACCACCTTGGTAAGCTCTTGACTGGCTGGAATGGACTAGTAAACCCATCCCTTTGGCAGTAATGATTCAATGGACTTTTGGCTGATATGACTCACTGAACCCTCTCTATTGGCTGATAGGACCCACTAAACCCTCCTATTGGTAGAGATGACTCACTGAACCCTCCCTCTTGGCTGAGAAGGCCCACTAAACCCTCCTACTAGCTGAGATGACTCAATGAACCATCCCTACTGGCTCAGATGACACAATGAACTCTCTCTATTGGCTAAGATGACCTAATGACTCCATCTTCCTAGCCATGATGATTAGTGAATTCTTCCTGTTAGCCCAGAGTCCCATGAACCCTTCCTAGTTAGCCAAGAGAGCCTAACAATTCCTTCCTATAGGCAAAGATTAGCAGGGGAGCCCTCCCTAACGAACCTTCTTATTTGGCCATGATTAACCAATGAACTTTTCCCGTAGGCTGGAATGACAAGGGAGGCTCTTTCTATTGCCAGGTGAAGACTTTCTATTGGCTAAGATAACCAGTAATCACTTCCTGTTAGCCAAAATAGCCCTCATGAAAACTTCCTACTGGCAGAAATGACCAGTAAGCCTTGTCAGCCAAAATGATCAGATGACCCCTTCCTTTGGATGAAATGTTCCTTGGGACCTGCTCTTCTCCCACCTGACCACTAGGGAAGCACCAGGTCTGTGATGTCCTCACCATCCCCAGGCCCTCAGCACCCCCATCCTGCCAAGTGCTCACCATGATGTTGGGCAGCGTGGCATAGCGGGGCTCATTGAGCCGCAGGTCAGCAGTCACCACGGCAGGCAGCTTCAGGCGCACAGTTTCCAGGCCCCCATCAATCTCCCGCTCCACTTTCAACTTGTCCCCCTCTAGCGTCACCTGGGAGGCAAATGTGCCCTGGGGAGGGACAGCATATGAGAAGAGTAGGCGAGATTGATTCAGGTCAGGCACAGTTGTTGTTGGGCGTCACTGAGTCAATTCCAAATCATGGTGACCCTATAGGACAGAGCACAACTGCCCCATAGGGTTTTTCCTAGGCTATAATCTTTACAGGAACAGATAGCTAGGTCTTTCTCCCACGGAGCAGCTGGTGAGTTCGAACCGCTGACCTTCCAGTTAACAGCCGAGCGCTTAACCACTCTGCCACCAGGGCTCCTTGGGCACTGAGTAATCCTTTATATTCCATTGCTGAATGCACGCCTGGATGAGGGAGAGTGTAAAAAGGGAGAGTCCCTCAAGGTGACCTGTAGACCTCAGGTTAAAACCCAGGAGGAAGTGAGACCAAAAGGGCCATAATTACTCTAAAGCGAAGATGAGAAGATACGGGGGCAGGGGAACCACAGCACTGGAAACAGGACAACCAGACGCAATTAAAGAGAATGGTGACACGCTATTAAAAGCGTAACTAACGTCACTGAACAATCTGTGTAGAAATTGTCAAATGGGAACCTAATTTGCTATGTAAACTTTCTCTGAAAACACAATAAAATATTATTTTAGTAAGCTATTTCAACAAAATTATTTTACTTAAATCTAAATATTTAAATAAAGTTCAAATATTTTAATAATTTTTTAAAAAAGATCTACATTCCATTTAGTCATAATAATAAAAAGATCTGAACTTTACGCACACGCACAAAAAACAAAAACAAAAACAGGAGGAAGCCACAGAACGGGGTTTCAAAAATCTAGGGGAAGGTGTTTTAATTGTGTCCGGGAGCCAAGGCCTAAGTTATAACTTCCCAAACCTTCCAGTGAGGTCTCCTTTCCTTAAATAATAATTCTTATTGCTAGCAGTCATTGAGGCGGCACCTAGCTCATGGCAACATCATGCACAATGGAATCAGACTGTTGTGACCCACAGGATTTTCACTGGCTGATATTTCAGAAGTAGATTGTGAGGCCTTTCTTCCTAGTCTGTCTTAGTCTGGAAGCACCACTGAAACCTGTTCAGCATCATAGCAACACGCAAGCCTAGAATGACAGACGAATGGTTGCTGTGCATGAGGTGCACTGGCCAAGAATCCAACCCAGGTCTCCCGCATGGAAGGTGAGAATTCTACCATTGAACCCATTATAAACAATAACAGTGAGCATGTATTCAGTGTTGGACAAGGTTCTAAGCAATTTATACATGTTAAGTCATCAAATCTTCACAATCACACTATGAGGTAAATACTGTTATCCCCATCTTACAGATGAGGAAAACTGAGGCAGAGTGAGGCTGAATAACGTGACCGTTGTCACCCATAGCTGGTAAACCTGAAAGCTGGAGTGTGTACACAGGTGGTCTGGCTCCAGGCTCTTACCTACATGCCCCCCATCCCCATGAGCTCCTGTGAGACCCCTCCACTGGGCTGACAACAGAACCTCCTGCGCTCACCTTATCCTTGAAACGTCCTCTGGGCCCCCTCTTCTCCACACACAGACTGTTAATGGATTGAACTGTGTCCCCCAAAAATATGTATTATAAATCCTAACCCCTATACCTGTGGTTAAGGAGCCCTGGTGGTGCATTGGTTAAGCACTCGGCTGCTAACCAAAAGGTTGGCTGTCAGAATCTACAAGCCACTCTGCAGGAGAAAGATGTGGCAGTCTGCTTCCATAAAGATTTACAGCATTGGAAACCGTATGGGGGCAGTTCTACTCTGTCCTACAGGGTCACTGTAAGTGGGAATTGACTCTATGGCAATGAGTATATCTGTGCTTATAATCCCATTTGGGAGTGGGTTTTCTTGGTTATGTTAATGAGGAAGTATAGGGTATATCTTAAGTCAGTCTCTTTTGAGATATAAAGAGCAGATCAAGCAAGCAAGAAAACATAAACGCAGGAGAAGATACATGCAGCACGATTGCCAAGGACCTGCCTCCAGAGCCGACAGAGGCAGCCTTCCCCTAGAGCCAGCACTCTGAATTCGGACTTCTAGCCTCCTAAACTGTGAGAAAATAATTTCTGTTCATTAAAGCCACCCACTTGTGGTATTTCTGTTGCAGCAGCACTAGACAACTAAGACAGGCCCATCTTTGTCCAAGGCCCCTTTGCCTTTGATCGACCCTGGATCATTTCCTCCCCCTGGTGACTAACGTAACCTACACCCTCTTTGTCTAACCAGCCTGTTCTCTTTGTTCACTTATTCATTTGGCAAATCTTTCAGGTCTTAGCTGCATTGTGACATCATTCACGGCCTCATCCAAGTGCTCCTGTGGGCCTGATCTAGGGATACACCATGAACACGACCAACAAGGCCCCAGCTTTCAAGGGCATATGTTCTAGTGGGGTAGACAGCCAGTAAGCAAATGAGATAATTTCAGATAAGGAGTCACATGAATGAACTAAAACACAATATGAGAGTGAGATGAGGGGCATTGGAAGGGATGGTCAGACAGTGATCAATGCTCTGGAGAAAAGAAAACAGAATAAAACAAAAGCTCTAGAACTGCGTTGTCTTATATAGTAGCCACTAGCCATGTGTGAAAGTCTGGTGGTGCAACAGTTAAGTGCTTGGCTGCTAACCAAAGGTTGGTGGTTCGCACCTACTCAGTGGCTCTGCGGGAGAAAGACCTGGGGATCTGTTCCCATAAAGATCGTGGCCTAGAAACTCCTGTGAGGCAGTTCTACTCTGTCACATGGGGTCGTGCAGTGCAGTGAATTACTTAATACAGCTCTTCTAACCATGGTCTTTGTAACTGTCACTAAATGATTGGGTGGGACTATAAAAATGAGGTGCTTGTGGCCCATCAAAGGGATTGGACAGCTTCCTAATAATGTAAATCAGGTGCGTGGCAACCTGTGGGGGTGGGGCCATGCAAATAAGGTGTATGGAACCCTAACAAGGGGACTGGCAGTTTTATCATCCCACTAGGCTTAAAATGAGCTACCCCAGAGGCGGAAGGGGTTATCTCACAGCCACCAACAAGGAAGATCCAAGACTGGAGCATGTCCTTTGGACCCGGGATCCCTGTGCTGAGACCATCCAAGATCCAGGAGACAGACAGAGCTATAACACCAGAAATGGCAAGAGACGATGGGAAGCAGAGGCAGAGAAACAATAGCAGCAAAGGCAGGAGACAGGTAGAAGACAGCGCAGAGGGCTTCCCAGCCCATGGAGTGAGAAAGCTAAGTGCTTTCAGGCAGGAGGCTTACTGGCAGCGTGGGGTGCCTCCAGGTACTTGTCGGAGCCAAGCCTGCTGACCCACAGAGTGAGAGAGCTGACCGCCTTCGGGCAGGTTTCCTGGTGGAGTGGGGTGCCTCTGGGCACTTATCGACAGAGCTGAAAGAGCTTTGTAACACCTGCCCAAGCATGGCAGATGCCAATGGGCCAGAGAGAGGTGTGCTTGTGGGCATAGCTGAGAAGAGGCTGTCCTGATGGAAGAACTGTATCCTGAGCATTCCTGAACCTGAACTGTAACCTGCTATTTCCCTCATAAACTCCATAGCCGTGAGTATTGTCTGTAAGATTTATTATGTGGCCATTGCAACAAATTATCAAACTCAGCAGAGAAGTAGAGAATGCTGTGGGAGGGAGGGGTGGTGTCAGAATGGGTAAAAAGGTTGAAGGGAGGAGGCAGGTCTGACCTCTGCCTCATAGGAATCAGCCTTGGGCTGTTGATCTTGAGTCTCCATCCCCCTTGTGAAGTTAGAGGAGGTCAGATGCCTCCACCATGCCATTTTTATAGGTCGCTATGAGACAGAATCAACTTCACAGTACCTAACAACAACAGGCAAGTGTTGGAGTCCCTGGGTGGTACAAACGGTTAATGCACTTGGCTGCTAACTGAAAGGTTGGAGGCTTGAGTCCATCCAGAGGCACCTAGGAAGAAAGGCCTCGTGATCTACTTCCGAAGATCACAGTCATTGAAAACCCTGTGGAACACAGTTCTACTCTGACACTCACGGGGTATCCATAAGTCAGAATCGACTTGACAGCAACTGGGCTTTAGCCACGTTTGGCTACTGAGCACTTGAAATGTGGCCAGTGTGACCGAGGAACTGAATTTTTAATTTTATTTAATAAATTTAAGTTCAAATTTTAAAACTGAGACTCGAAATATATGACTATGACTGTGGTGATGGTTTTATGAAAGAATGTACGTTGTTGTTAGTCGGTCCCAACTCGTAGCGACCCTATATATAACAGAATAAAACACTGACCGGCCTTACACCAGGCTCACAGTCATTGCTATGTTTGAGCCCACTGTTGCTGCCACTGTGACAATCTCATTGAGGGTCTTCCTCTTTTTCAGTGACCCTCACTTTACCAAGCATGATGTCCTTTTCCAGTATGTACACACATGTCGAAAGTGATCAAATTGTACACTTCAAACATATATGAAGTTTATCGCACATCAATTATACCTCAATAAAGCTATTTTAAACAACTTGATACTCAGTTTGGTTATTGAAAATCTTTTAACTTTGTTTGGGAGAACTTGAGTATGTGAATCTACTTTTTTAGCTGCGAATTTAATGGCCTTTAAATTAACTATTTCTCACGAAAATTTAGCTTCCAAATTGAGACATGCTGTAAACATAAAATACACACGGTATTTTGAAGACTTAGTACCAAAAGAAGAATGTAAATTATTGCAACAAATTTTTACAGTCGATTACATGTTGATATTACCAAAAAAAAGCAAACCCACTGCCACTGAGTCGATTCCAACTCATAGCGATCCCATAGGGTTTCCAAGGCTGTAAGACTCTATGGAAGCAGACTGCCAGATCTTTCTCCCGCAGAGCTGCTGATGGTTTCAATCCGCTCACCTTTCAGTTAACAGTCGATCGCTTTAACCACTGCACTACCAGGGCTCCTTATAGTACACAATAATATTTTTAAATATATTAAAATATATATTGTTAATACATATTAAATATATTCTTAAAATTAATTCTACCTGTTTCTTCTTACCTTTTTAATGTGGCTATTAAAAAATTTAAAATTATATATGTGGCTTGCATTATATTTCTGTTGGACAAGGCTAGGATAGACATGGAGTGCAGAACCTGGAGTTTGGGAGCGGAGGTGAGCATTTCCTACAATGTGGGCAGGGAAGGCCTCTCTGAAGAGGTGATATTTGAGCAGAGACCTGAAGGAGAGGAGCAAAAAAGCCATAAGACCATTTGAGAGAACAGTGTTCTGGGCTAAGGGAACAGCAAGTGCGAAGGCCTTGAGGCAGAGAAGAGCTTGGTGTGGTTGAGGAGCAGAGGCTGGCGAGAGGGAGCCCATGAAGGCTCCCCTAGCTCCTCCTCGCAGCTCATTGGAGTAGCTGTCCTGCTTTATTGCCTGTCCCTTCCAAAAAGGCAGGGATAGGGTGAGCCACCTTTTTCCCCAGAACTGGCCCCAATGAGAACATTCTACCCCCAACTATAGTGACTGGTTCAGGGGTGGACATGTGACTCAAACTGCACCAATGAAGAACCAGCCCTGGGAGCTTTGCTGGAGCTCTTGGGAAAGAGGCTATCTTCTGCCTGAAGCTGGACTTATGTGCTCCCCGCTCCAGCCTCACCTGTGGCCAGTCCAGAAATCCAGCCGTCATCTGCCCCGTCTGGTTACAGTCATCATCAATGGCCTGAATGGGAAAAGAGAAGACTATATGATAGGGCTTCTCACACATCGTTCAAGCATTTGTCTAGAACAGGGCTCGGCAAACTTATCCTGTAACTGGCAAGACAGTAAATAGGCATTGAGCATTATTTGGTCTCTGTCACAGCTACTCAACTCTGCTGTTATAGCTGGAAGGCAGCCATAGACAATATGCAAACGAATGGGCATGGCTGTGTTACAATATTAAATAGGCAGTGGCTGGGGGCTATAGTTTGCTGACTCCTGGTCTAGAACAATCCCCTCACTTGGCCCTGGAAAAGAGTGGCCACCTGTCCAGCAGCACGTGAGGGCACCTGCCATCATCCCCAGTGCCAAATCTCCACCCACTATATAAATACTCACAGAAGCTTCCTGTGAGCTGGACACTCTAGGGAATTGGATGAACAGGATCTGGGCCAATGAGAACATTCTATTCCCCCTACCAATCACAGTGATCAGTTCAGGGATGGGCATGTGACTCAAGTTGGACCAATGAACAGTCAGCCCTAGGAGCTTTGCTGGAGCTCTTGGGAAAAAGGCTATTTTCCTTCTGCTGGGGATGCCAGACAGATAAGATGTGAGCCTAGAGATGAAAGATAGTGAAGCCAATACAGAGGAGCAGCACTAGGGCTTACGTGCAGCCCTGGATCAAGCTATGCCTGAAGCTGCCCTTACGTGAGCTCATACACTTTTTTGCTTAAGCCAGCTTGAGCTGGGATTCTGCCACTTACTTACAGCAGAGCGTCCTGACCAGTTCACTCAGCATCTCCCTCAGCTGGAGGCCCTGGTCCCAGGAACTGCCCCTAACCACCAGGTCAAGAAGGATTTCTAAGTCTGAAACCCACTAGCAAGTGCAGGAGGCTTCAATAAACCATGCTGCCAAAACCCTGATCCTGGGGACCAGGCATGAGGCCTGGGTCCCCACAGCCTCACCCTAGCCACATTACCAACAAGTCAGTGGTAATTCATGACAACCCCATGCGTTACAGAGTAGAACTGCCCCGTAGGGTTTTCTTGGCTGTAATCTTTATGGAAGCAGACTGCCAGACCTTTATTCCATGGCATTGCTGGGTAGGTTTGAACCACCAACTTTTGCTCAGTAGTTGAGTGCAAACCACTTGTGTTGCCCAGGGACCATACAATCTCAACCAGGCCTGCTTTCTGGTCTGTTCTCTAGCTAGGCCCTCTGCCTCAGTTTACCAGTCTGTACTCTAACTCTGTGGCTGTTTTGTTATCTCTCTGTTTTCTACTGTCTGATTTTCAGAGTGTGTCCTCCACACTGCTGGGCAAGACACCCAATGGCCCACCTCGATCTGCCAGCCTCCTCCTCTTCCCTGGGGCTGACTCTACCCCCTGAACCCCTCATCCCTCCCCTCTGGGGCCTCAGCTTTATTTCTATACCTCCTGTGGCCTGCTCTGTCTCTGCACAGTTTTTCCTCGCAGTCTTTGACCTTCTTCCTTGGCCTCTGTCCCTAATTCCCTGCCTTCTGATCTCCCCTTTTTGCTCCCATCTGCCCGTGGCTTTACTGATGACCCTCCTCCGCCCCTCCCCTGGGTGGAGTCATGAAGTTTGTCCTCAGAGGAAGGTAGGTGAGGAGGCTGTGCCCGAGGAAGGGTCTCCCAGATCTCCTGGGTGCGCCACTGTGGTGGAAGAGTTCTAGTTGGGGCCTTGCCCACCACACTCTGTGCCACCTCAATCTCCTTCCCAAACTCCTGGCCTCCAGTCTCTCCCCTCCCTTACAGTCCATCCCTTACAGCCCCAGAGCTGGTCCTATCCCTCCGCCGCTCACAGTCCTCCAGAGCTCTCCAAACCAAACCAAACCAAACCCAATGCCGCTGAGTTGATTCCGACTCATAGCAACCCTACAGAACAGAGTAGAACTGCCCCATAGGGTTTCCAAGGCTGTAATCTTTACGGGATCAGACTGATACATCTTTCTCCCACAGAGCCACTGGGTGGGTTTGAACTGCCGACCTTTCAGTTAGCAGCTGAGCATTTAACCACTGCATCACGAGGGCTCCTTCATGATGCATCAGAGTCCCCCAAAAGTCTCAGGTCCCTATGCCAAACCCAGGCGTCGCTCTTGAACTCACACAGGTGTTTCTCCCAGATGGCCCTGCAGGCTCGTCACACTCCCTGCATCGTGGAAGCATCTTCCTCTAAACCATGGGCTCCTCCTCCTGGCAGTCCTATCTTGGAGTTACCAGGTCAAACTCTCAGCATCCTCCTCCCTCCCCTGCACTCCTTCCAGCCTCCCAGGGCTCAAGCACCTCCCTCTGCCATGTCCATCTCTCTGCTCTGTCTCGCCTCTCTGTCCCCACAGCCCTGGCTCCCCTTGATCTTGTCCACGTGGACCATCACCCCAGCCTCCTCCAATCTCACCCAGCAGACCCTCAATGGGGTCTCTCTGATACTCGGAGCTGACTCTGTCTTCCCCTCTCAAACTCTGGAAATTCCAAGCTGTCAGCCTGGAATGTCTGAATGCCCTTGGCCTGGGCCACCTCCAGCCACACCACCTCCTAATCAGGGTCCAATGACGCAGGGGAGGGGTTGTGTAGTAGGGGCTGGGCACACCTACCTGCTTGCCAAGTAGCAGCAGGTTCACCTTCTCCTTCTCTGCCAGCTTGGCCAGGATCCGGGCCACCTGCAGGGGACCTAGGCGATCAGCCTCAGCAGCTGGCACCTCCACGTGGATGCCTCGGTCTGCGCCCATTGCCAAAGCAGTGCGGATGGTCTCCTACAAGCAGACAAGGGGCTTAATTCAGCTTTTATGCCCAGGGGGGAACCCAGGAGTCTAGACCTCAGCTCCCTCCTCCCTCACACCCATCAGTCCTGGCCCCTAGCTCCTCCTCCCTCAGACCCAGGAGTCTAGGCCCCCAGACCCCGCCTCCCTCAGACCCAAGAATCCAAGACCCCAGCCCCCTTCTCCGGCAGATTCAGGAGTCCAAGCCCCCAGCCCCGCCCCAGACCCCCCCACCCCCCAGCACCTGGCACTGAGCAGGCCCGCAGCTGACAGCGATGACCTCCTTCAACAGCTTCTTCTCCTTGAGCCGAACAGCCTCCTCCACTGCGATCTCACAGAAGGGGTTCATGGAGTGCTTCACTCCATCCGTGACCACACCTGTCTTGTCTGGCTTCACCCGGATCTTTGTGGTAACCAGGAGGGGAGGGAGTGGGGTCAGGGAACACAGCACCCCACCCACAGAGCTCTGGGGGCCATGCCCACCCCACAAACCCCTTCATGGGCACGGTGGGAGGTGGCCCAGAAAGGTGCAGGGCCTGTCCAGGGTCACACAGCTCCAGGGCAAGAGTTGGGTTAGAATTTGCAGGAAGGGAGTGGGCAACCCGCTCATTCTCTCATTCACACATTTCCCAAGCACGGGGACATTTCACATTCTCACCTCTACTCTGTCGCTGCTCCTCTGGCCTGAGAGAGTGTTTTTCACATTTTTGTTTACCATAATCCACAGCAAGAAATACATTAAAAAATATATATTTGATTGTTTTAGGTGGAAGTTTACAGAGCACATTAGTTTCCCGTTTAACGAACTGTACACAAAATGTTCCATGACATTAGCTGCAGTCCCCACACTGTCAGCACTCTCGCCATTTCCACGCTAGGTTCTCCATTTCCTTCCATCTGGTTTTCCTACCCCTTCCTGCCGTCTCCTCTTTACTCTTGGGCAAATGTTGCCCTTTGGGTCTTGTGTAATTTCTCCATGGAGCCTATCCTTTTTGGGTGTTATACAGGCCTGTCTACGGGTGGCTGGAAGGTGGTTTCCGGGAATGGCTGCCGTTCCAAGTCAGAGGGGTGACTTAGGGCCATAGTATCAGGGGTTCCTCCAGTCTCTAGGGAGAAATCCATTTTATGGTAGCCCTACGGGTATTACAGATGTTGTTAGCTGCTTGTTGTTGAGTCACCTCTGACTCATGGCGACCTTGCATAACAGAATGAAACACTGCCTGGTCTTGCTCCATCTCCACAATCCCTGGTTATGTTTGAGTCCACTGTTGCGGCCATTGTGCCACTCCATCTCATTGAGGGTTTCCCTCACCTTCGCTACCCTCTGCTTTTCCTGACCCTGAACTGTAACCTCTTAACTTCCCTAATAAACCCCATAACCTTGAGTATGGTCTGTGAGTTCTGTGTAGCCAATGCAATGAATTATCAAACGCAGCAGAGACACAGAGAGTGCTGTGGGAGGGACGGCTAGTGTCAGGATTGGTAAAAGGCTTGGAAGGTGGAGGTGTGTCTGACCTCAGCCTCATAGGAATCAGCTTTGGGCTGACGTTCATCTTGATTCTTCTCCCCCCTTGTGAAGTTGGAGGTCTGACGCCCCCACACCACTTTTACAACTGAAATGCCCATCAACAGATGAATGGAGAAACAAAATGTGGTTTATACACACAATGGAATATTACTCAGCCATAAAGAGAAACGAAGTCCTGATGCATGCCACAACATGGGTGAACCCTGAAAACATCCTGCTGAGCAAAATTAGTCACAAAGGGACAAATACTGCATGATCTCACTTACATGAAATAAGCAAATACAATAAAACCTGCAAAAGCCAGAACCTGCGTAAGGTGGAAACCTGTCAGGGAAGGAAAACTCAAAATATTTTCCACTAAAACAAGTGATAGAAAAGTGGTAAGATGGCACCATTTCGAGGGCGGAAAACTTGCGAGACCGGGAAAAACAAGGCAGTCCCATCAAGTTCCAGCTCTCGCAGGTTTCACTGTATATAGAAACCAAAGATTATCAGTGGTTACTAGGGTTGGAGCCCCTGCTGGCACAATGGTTAAGAACTTGGCTGCTAACCAAAAGTTGGCAGTTCAAATCCACCACCTGCTCCTTGGAAACCCTATAGGGCAATTCTACTCTGTCCTATAGGGTCACTGTGAGTCAGAACCAACTCAATGGCATATAACAACAACAGGGGTGGAAGAGCCCTGGTGGCGCAATGGTTGGGCACTCAGCTGCTAACCAAAAGGTCAGCGGTTCAAACCCACCAAATATTCCGAGAGAGAAAAGACCTAGTGATCTGCTCCACTAAAGATTAAACCAAAAAACCAAACCTGCTGTCATCGAGTCAATTTCAACTCATAGCTATCCTACAGGACAGAGTACAACTGCCCAATAGGGTTTCCAGGCTATAATCTTTACCAGAGCAGACTGCCATATCCTTCTCCCATGGAGCGGCTGGGGGGTTCATACTGCTGACCTTAAGGTTAGCAGTCAAGCACTTAACGACTTCAAAACCAAAAAACCAAACCCAATGCCATCAAGTCTGACTCACAGCGACCCTAAAGGACAGAAAAGAACTGTCCCATAGAGTTTCCAAGGAGCGCCTGGTGGATTTGAACTGCTGACCTTCTGGTTAGCAGCTGTAGCTCTTAACCACTACACTACCAGGGTTTCCCTTAACTGTTTACGGCCTAGTAAGTCCTATGGGGCAGTTCTGCTCTGTCCCATAGCATTGCTATGAGTGGAGAGGCCACACAACACCACTACCACCAGGGGTGGGAGGGACGGGGAAAGGGGGAGTTTTTGCTTTGGGAGAGCAAGAATGGTCGCACAACCTGAAGAATGTAATCCATGTCACTGAATTATACATGTATACTGTTGAATTGGCATAAGTTTGTTATGTATATTTAAAAAAAAAAAAAACAGAGTTATGCGTTAGAACCTGCGCCCTGTCCATTCATTTGCCAAACACTTATTAAGCAGTATGGGAAATAAAACACAAAAGCCCTCCCTTTTCTTAAAAAAAGGTAGAATTCCAGATATGTGTTTCCCCTTGAGACAGGAAAGCTGCCCCGTCAGTCAAATGCCATTGCATGCTGGTTGAATCAGGCAAGGACTCAGGACCTACACACAGGGAGCAAACCACCTCCCAAGGAGAAAGACATTTAAGCTTGAGTTGGTTTCCAGTTTGAGACACTGTTTAGTTAAATCACTGAAGTCAGGAAATAATGGTTGGCGTGAAGAATCAGCCACAGGTCTGTTGTTGTTTTTTTTTAAATAATGATGTTTTATACAATTTAGGTAGATGATTCAGCATTAAGCTTTCATGCTTTCTCTTACACGTGCAATATACTAACACTGAACAAAACCTCCAGGCTTTATCATGCGCCATTCTAATGACTTTAGATGTAGTAACTCATTTAATGGACTAGGTAACTCATTAGGAGCCCTGGTGTCACAACGGTTCAGCACTCACCTGCGAATCAAAAGGCTGGCGGTTAGGAACCCACCCAACAGCTCTGCAGGATAAAGTCCTGGCAATCTGCTCCCATAAAGAGAACAAAACAAAACAAAAAAAAAAATTGCCAAGAGTCGATTCTGACCCTACAGGACAGAGTAGACCTGCCCCATAGGGTTTTCAAGGCTGTCATCTTTATGGAAGCAGACTGCCACATCTTTCCTCTGCGGAGTGGCTGGTAGGTTTGAACTGTCGTCCTTTCGGTTCACAGCCAAGCGCTTAACCACTGCGCCACCAGGGCGCCCTTCATAAAGATTACAGCCTAGAAAAACCTATGGGGCAGGTCTACTGTCACATGGGGTCACCATGAGTCAGACTGGACAGCACCTAACAACAACTCATATAACAATCACAGCAAGCTAGGAAGGCAGTACTCCTGTGATGATGTTCATTTTGCAGATGGGGCAAGTGAGGCAGAGAGAGGCCAAGTGCAAAGAAGCAGCAGGGCTGGGAGTCTAATCCCAGGCTGCTTAGGGCCACTCTGTCCTGAGAACCATGAGGCTCTATAAAATGCTAAGTTTACCCTTGGAGTTAAGAGAGTCAGTCCTTTTGTTTGTTGCCCACTATACTGCAGCAATGGAGTCTGGTGGCACAAACGGTTAAGCGCTTGGCTGCTAATGAAAAGGTTGGCAGTTGGAACCCACCCAGCAGCTCCACAGGAGAAAGATCTGGTGATCTGCTTCTGGAAAGATTACAGCCAAGCCTTGAGCACTGTGCCCTTTTAAAGAATTATCTATAGGGATCAAACTGACAACAGCAACTTGAAAGGACAGATAGGAAACTTGGGTGACACTGAGTTTATGTTAGCGGGGGAGGAACAATTCGGAAAAGGAGGGTGAGAATTGTTGCATAGCTCGAAGACTGTCATCGATGTCCGTGATCAATGTCACTGAATTGTACATGTAGAAATTGTTGAACTGCTGTTATGCTCTGCTGTGTATACTTTCAACAACAAGAAAAATAAAATAAAATAAATTATTTTTTTAAGAAAACCCTATAGGGCAGTTCTACTCCATCAGATGGAGTTACTACGAGTCGTAATCAACTGGTGGCGTAATGGTTAAGCACTCATCTACAAACCAAAAGGTTGGCAGTTTGAACCCACTCAGTGAGACTCCATGGCAGAGAGACCTGGCGATGTGCTCCGCTAAAGACTGAAGCCAAGAAAACCCTATGGGGCAGCTCTACTCTGTCACATGGGGTTGCTACGAGTGGGAACTGACTTGACGGCACCTAACAAAAACAACAACACATTCCAACATGTTTTCATAAAGTGATTTCTCACAGCTCTTCCTGAACCCTTGCCACAGCTCAAGGCTTTCTGGTTTGCTTCCATCCTCTGGTCTTTTCCACGAAGTGAGACACTGGGCAAGTGCTGGGGGCACACGAACAAGCAGCACAGACAAGGCCAGAGGAGGAGACAGCAACCTCTGTGCAATCCCAGCAATGGCTTGCGAACACCAAGAAGGGAGATGAGGCTCAGAGTATGTGGGAGGCTGAATAACGGCCCCCAAAGATGTCCACGTCCTAATCCCCAGAACCTGTCACTATGTTACCTCACATGGCAGAAGAGACTTTGGAGATGTGATGAAGTAAAGGATCTTGAGTTGGGAAGATTATTCTGGCTTATCTGGGTGATCCCAGTGTAATCACAAGGGTCCTTATAAGGGAAAGAGGGAGGCAGGAGGGTGAGGGTCAGAGATATGGCAATGTGACAATGGAAGCAGAGGGACAAAGAGAAAGAGACTTGAAGATGCTACACTGCAGCCCTGAGATACTCTTCAAACCTTGAATAGAAACCAACCCCTGAGGTCACCTTGTAGCTAAATAACAAAGTAAATAAAAAAATAAAGAATATCACCCATGAGTACTGTGCTCCTTTAAAAACTCACCTATATGACACCAAACAGTCCACAATTACTTAAAAACAAAGATGAGGATGGACGGGGACAGGGAAACTAGATTAACGGAAATGGAACGACTAGAATGGAAATATTGAGAATGTTCATGCATTGTGAAGAATGTAATCAACTTGTGTAGAAAATTGTTGAATGGGAACCTAAACTGCTACGAAAACCTTCACCAAAAACACAATGAAATACTATTTAAAAAAAAAAAAAAGATGCTACACTGTTGGCCCTGAAGATGGAGGAAGGGGCCGATAGCTAAGGAACTTGGGTGGCCTGTAGAAGCTAAAAAAGGCCAGGAAATGGATTCTCCCCTGAAGCCTCCAGAAAGAACCAGCCCTACCAACCCCATGACTTTAGCCCAGTGAGACTGATTTTGGAGTTCTGGCTTCCAGAACTAACAAAAGAATAAATTTGTGTCTTTTTAAGCCACTAAGTTTGTAAGGATTTGTTACATCAGCAACGGGAAACTAATACAGAGTGGTTAAGGAACTTCCCCAAGGTCACACAGCAGAAGTGGCGAAGGCAGGATCTGAACCCAGGCAGCTGGTCTCTGGAGTCCCTACTCTGAACCATTACAGTAGGGTACCCACTGTCTAAGGAGTCCTGGTGGCGCAATGGTTAAGCGCTCGGCTGCTAACTGAAAGGACGGAGGCTTGAATCCACTAGCCATGTGAGAAAAGGCCTGAAGATCTGCTCCCATAAAGATTACAGCCTAGGAAACCCTATGGGGCAGTTCTGCTCTATCACGTGGGGTCGCTATAAGTCAGAATTGACTCAATGGCACCCAAAAACAACAACTCACTGTCTACGACAGTAGTGAACACATGAGATAAGTTCCCTGCACCCCTTGGAGCTCAAGTTCCAGAAAAAGAGACCGACACTAAAAGAACAAGTAAGTACATTACACAGCGGGTCACAAGATAATAAGAATGTGGGGAAAACAAAGCAGAGAGGGGGACAGAGGCCTCAGGGACTATGATTTTCAGTAAAGGACCAGGGAAGACCTCACAGAGAAGGTGGTGTTTGAGCAAAGACTTGCAGGAGGTGAGAGAGACCAGGGCCTTCCCACAAGGAGCTGCCACTTGAGGGGCGGGGGCATCTGGGTAAACAGGATCCCAAACCACTGTGCGGAAGGTCCACAGAGGCAAACTCAGGGGGCTCTCAGGAGCCCCAAGCCTGAGGGACAGTGGGCTTCCTGGAGGAGGAGACAGTAGAAAATAAATACACCTTGATAAGGGAGGAATAAGGAGCAGGGGATGGGCGTGGAGCAGGGAAGGGAGCCCAGGTAGAAGACACAGCTAGGCAAAGGTTCAAGGCAAAAAACAGCCTGCAACCAAAATGTCCATAAACAGATGAATGGATAAGCAAAACGTGGTTTACGCACACAGCGGAATACTACTCATCCGTAAAGAGGAATGAAGTCCTGATACACGCCACATGGACGAACCTTGAAAACATCACGCTGAGTGAAATAAATTAGTCGCAAAGGGACAAATACTGTATGATTTCACTTATACAAAATAAGCAAATATATAGAAACCAAAGATTATTATAAAGGAGCCCTGATGGCACAATGGTTAAGCACTCGGCTGCTAACCAAAAGATTGGTGGTTTGAACCCACCAGCCGTGGGGAAAAGACCTGGCAATCAGCTCCTGTAAAGATTACAGCCTAGGAAATCCTATGGGGCAGTTCTACTCTGTCCTATATGGTCGCTGTGAGTCGAAATCAACGCGACAGCACACAACAACAACAACAAAGATTATTAATGGTTACCAGGGGTGGGAGGAAAGGAGAAAAGGGGAGATTTTTTGGGGGGGAGGGGCATTGAGTTTATGTCAGTATTGGTAGAACATTTTGGAAAAGGATAGAGTGTTGGCACAACATGAAAAATGTAATCCATGTCACTGAATTGTAAATGTGGAAGCTGTAGTGCTGGCACACGTTTTGGAGTATATATTTTCACCAAAATAATAATAAACAGCCTGGTCTGTCAGGAAAGGAAGACAGGTTGGTGTTCCGGAAGCATAGAGGGTGAGGGAGGGATAGAGAGGACTGACTGCGAGGGGGCAGCAGCCAGACCACAAAGGGTCTCAAACGCCAGGCTGAGGGGTCGGAACTTTGTCCTGAGGGTACTAGGGAGCCATGGCAAGGCTGTGAAAAGGGGAGGGGTAGGGTCAGCTCTGGGCATAGAAGACCCCTTGAGGCTCGTAGGAATGGACTGGACATGAGAGACTGGAGGCCAAAGAGGAGGCTGAGGTGAGGGTCCAGGTGGGAGAGGAGGAGGCCTGAGCTGCTGGGGCTGTGAGGAAGGAGAAGAGAGACCGAGGAAGGGCTGAAAGACGGACAGGTCAGGAGGGATGGGAGAGAGGAGTGAGAAGGAGTCTTGTGAATGCACCCGGGATCTGGCCCGGTGATTACTAGCGGCAGTGCCTGAATCATTTATTTGTTCAGAAAAGGCCATCCACACGTACACCCAGGGTGAGACACAGAATGCAACGGCAGGAGCCCAGGGGCACTGGAGAGCGGCACGCAGCACCAACACTTGGGAAAGGGCAGGAGCGGATCCCATGCTGCCTTCACACTTCCTCTTTGCTCTTTCCTTGAACACACAGGAGGCACCCATGTGCCAGGCCCTGTCCTGGGCAATGCTGGGACCCAGAGTGGAGTCAAACCCAGCCTGCCCTCAGTCTCATGGAGGAGACAGATACGACCACAGACATCTCAGCCCAAGGAGACTACAGCTTCCATATGGGCAGAGGGAGGCACAGTGGGCTGTGGGGGCCCAAAGGCGGGACACTGAGGAAGAAAGATGTAGGAGGAAACCAGGAGAGTCGGGTCCCAGGAGCCCAAGAGCAATGTGTCTCAAAAAGGCTGGAGGCAGAAATCCTGTCAAATGCTGCCAGAAGTGTCATTAGGCCAAGTGGCAGCAGAGTGCAGATGTGAAGAGCATAGGCCCTGGAGCCAGACTTGCCTGGATTTAAATCCTGATTCTGCCATGTATTAGCCCAGTGATCTGGCAAGTAACAGAGTCTCCCGGGCCTCGGTTCTCTCACCTGCATAACGGGATTAACAATATCCAGAGGGATTCCCTGGGTGGTGCAAATGGTTAATGCACTTGGCTAATGGAAAGGGTGGAGGTTACAGTCCATCCAGCGGTACCTCAGAAGAAAGGCCTGGCAATCTACTTCAGAAAAAATTGGCCACTGAAAACCCTACGAAGCACAGATCCACTCTGACACACGTGGGGTCATCATGAGTCAAAGTCGACTTGACAGCAATTTGTTTGTTATATTGAGAGGTTAATCTCCATAGAAGACTGAGAACATTGCCTGGCACGTAGTACCAAAACTAAACTTGTTGCCGTCAAGTCAATTTCTACTCATGATGACCCCATGTGTTACAGAGCAGAACTGCTCCATAAGGTTAAGGGTAGAATCTTTACAGAAGCAGATCACCAGGCCTTTCTTCTGCAGCACTGCTGGGTGAGTTTGAAGTGCCAACCTTTAGGCTAATGGCTGACTGCAAACCATCTGTGACACCCAGATACCTAGTAAGGACCCTCTAAATGTTAGCTTTCTGATCACTGAGGTTTTCAGGCCTACATCTGTCTCCTGTGCCCTCCTCCCCAGCCCACGCCTCACACGAGCAGGGTCAATATCAGAACCAACTTTGTGGCCACAGTCTTATATATCCTGAGGCCTCTGAGATGCAGGCCCTGTGCGATGCTGGGGGCATGGAAGTGAATTCCCAGTTTGATGGGGTAGACAGACATGGACAGTCACCACTCTCAGCCTGGTTTAGGTCGAGTATTGAGAGAAACTAGCATGAGGAACTGTGTCTGATTCACCTCTGTCCAGACATGCTTCCCTCTGGGGACAAGCCTAGGTCTTCAGCGACGCTGCCCCTGTCCTTTCCATGGAGAAATTAAAAGGCCATTGGTGGGTCAGTGGTAGAATTCTCATTTTCCATGCAGGAGATCCAGGTTCGATTCCCAGCCAATGCACCTCAAGCACAGCCACCACCCATGTGTCAGTGAAGCTTATATGTTGCTACGATGCTCAATAGGTTTCAGTGGAGTTTTCAGAGTATGACAGAGTGGGAAGAAAGACCTGGTGATCTACTTCCAAAAATCAGCCAACGAAAAGCTTATGGATCACAACAGTCCAATCTCATTGTGCATGGGGTCTTCATGAGTCTGGGGTGACTCAATAACAGCTAACAACCACCAGCTCGGTCAGGTTGGCTGCATCTTCCTTGAATTGAACTGAATTTTCAAGTCTAACACTTTTTTTCCCTCTCTTCCTAGCTCAAGACCTCTCACTCACCCTGTGGCTACGTAGGGTAAAGATACCCTCTGGGTTCTCACAGTGCCCTGTATGACCTCCTTAAGAGAGCACTTTGGGGGACAGAAATAGCCAATTTAGTAGGGAATGCAGCCTAGTGGGTTAAAGCTCTGCTTGAGCACAAAGCACCAGTTGCGGCGAGGAGTCAGAGTGACCTGGACTGGAATCTGGCCTCTACTCATCCCTAGCTGAGCGACCTCCCTGTGCCTCAGTTTCTCCGTGTTAAACATGGGCGATGACTCCCCACCAGATAATACAGAAGGTAACTCGCCCTGCACAGTTATCAACAGCGCGAGAACTGGGGAAACGAGTGGGAGGGTGGGGGACGGGGTCATGACCCCAGAGTCCCGGGTCTGCATGAATAGGGATCGGATGTCAGAACCTCACAGTCCTTGACCTTCGCCCCCAGGTGTGACTCTGACGTGTGGGAGAAGAGCGGCAGAGGTCAGAGGTTACGAGAAGACCCCGAGAGAGGGTGCACTCGCGACCCCGGAAGCACACGGCCGCGGGGCTCAGAACGCTGGGAGAAGGGGGCCCGGTCACCTTCACGGCGAAGTCGATGACCCTCTTGACACCCACGAGCGCACGCAGCTCCGCCATCTTCCTGCTGTCACCGCGGGGGGCCGGAACAGTCCGCAACCTCAGTCGGTACTGGCACCCCGAACCCGTCCCATTCTACGCCTGCGCACCGCGCCGTCAGCCAATCAACTGCCTTGGGGCCCGTCGCCCCGCCCCAACAGGGACCAATCAGGAGGCTGGAGGGGGAGGGAGATGCGACAAGTGGATGCGGACGAATAGGACGCGGATCCCGGGGAGAGAAGCGGCACCCAGAGGAGGAACCCGAAGAGCTTTTTGTAGGGGGCGTGGCCGGGGACTAGGTGAAAGGTCGTGTCTGGGGATGCAGCGCGTGGGGACTGGAAATCCTCTTCGTCTTCCTAGACCCTTCCCAATGTTCCTGGATCCCCCCTCACCACCACCCCTCTCAGTTTCCTTCCTTCTTTCTTGCTCCCCACGTCGCCATATCCGTGTTCCCACGCCATCCCGTGTCCGTATCTCCAGGCTTCTGTGTCCCCCGTGCCTGTATCTCCCCATTCCCTCCATGTTCATGCGCCTATATCCCCTCATATCCTCGTCGTCCCAACGTCCGTGTCCCCACACCCTCCCCATACGCCCACGTACCCTTATGACCCCACGTCCCCTTTCCCCTCCAAATCCATGTCCCCTGTCCACTGTGTTCCTGCCTCCGCGTCCGTATTCCTCCATGTCTCCACGTTCCCTCTATGTTCATGTTCTCACGTCCTTCCCGCATCCCCCACGTTCATGTCCTCAGTGTCCATGACCCCACGCCCCCAGAAAGGCGCGCGGAGCCGCGGAGGTGGAAACTGTTCCTTTATTCTGCCCCAGGCAGGCCACGGTCACAGGCACACGGGGAATCCACTGATGGCGTCGGTGCTCTGAACGATCATGTCTGCCAGCAGAAAGCAGAAGCCTGGTGGGAATGGAGCAGAGGGAGGTGGGCCTAGAGGCCTGGGGTTTTGGGGCTCTGAGGGCATCTCTGCCGGGCCTGGGGGAGTCGGGGATGGAGTATCTTGGGGTCGGGGTCGGGTCCCAGGGAAGTCGCTGCGGGGTTTCCTGGGAGGACGGCAGGGGAGTCTCTGGGGGGGTGGGGGGGGGGGGTGAGGGGTCCTCTAGGCAGTCTCTTCTACCCCGCTGTCCCGGTTACCCGCGAGAATAGAAAAGGGTAAAGCCAGCCACCCCGAAAAATAGGACCAGGAGAAGAAGACGTCTGACTTCCACACATCCTTCACCGTGTAGCCTGTCATTGCGATCAGCAGCAGCAGCCCTGACCACCGCACACCAGGCGGGGGAGTGTGGTCAGGTGAGGCTGCACTCAAGCCACGCCCCAGACCTCGGGCTCGGTTCCAGTCTCCGCCCCCTTCTGACCCGCCTCTCCCCCTGGCCTTCAGGCCAAACCTTCTTCTCCCTGCCAAGACCCTAGCCCTGCCCACCGTTCCAAGCCCCGCCCCAACCTTCGTTCGCGTCTCCTCCAAGGCACGCTCCTGGCCATGACCCTTTCCAGCTCCTCCCCTCTTAGGTCATCTCGGGTCCCGCCCCCTCCTCTTGCCTTCAGCCCCTCCCATCGGCTCCCGACCCAGCTCCTGAAACCCCGCCCCCTCAAGCTGTGTCCCCGCCTTCCCCAGGCCCACCCTGGGCTGCAGTCTCACCGCTGAGGAAGCAGATGGCGCTCGCCGTGCGTCCCCGTAGCGAGTCGCCCTGGTGGCACAAAATGCGCAGCCCCATTGCCATGCTCACGATGCCGGAGCCAACGGCCAGCACTATGCACGCCCCCGTCATCGCCAGCATGGCTGGGAAGAGGGGGCCGCATCAGCCCTGCGAGGGCGCCGCCCCTGTCGCGACAGCCACCCCTTACCCCCCACCACTCCCCACCAGCAAGTCCTGGGCTGGGAGCCCCGCTCTCCCAACCCGGAGTCAGGCGTCTGGATGGAGACCTGGAGTTTATCTCATGACGGGCGGTTAATGTCGCGACAGGTGGTTAACGTCGTGATAGGGAAACAAGTCCAGCAGTTGCGGACGGCGGTGGTTCGTGGTGGCGTCGATTATGGAGGGGCAGCTGGGTCTGAGGTTGGGTGGGAAGGGGTAGTGGTAGTGGGGTTCCTCATGATGTGTCCAGCTGTTGTGCCCAGAGGGGTGCGTCGCGAGAGGACGCCTGCAGTGGTCGGCGTTGGGGACTGTCTGTCTAGGGGAGGGGGAGGGTCGGACGCCAGGTCTGACGCCTGCGCAGGCGGGGCCTCACTCTGGCAAGGGATGGTGGAGCAGACGTCGCTGTTACACTCCTTCCACAAGCCGCTGTGGCCGTCGGGGTAGCGGGTCCAGTAGTTGGTGACAGTGGAGAGCACCATGAGGATGTTGGCTAAGAAGCTGAGCACGGTACCTCCGCTCTGAAGACTCCGCTTCACCCCCATGCCAGGGAGACTGCTGCCAGTGGGCCACACATGTCGCATTGGCCAATACCCCTCCTGCCTCAGGCCCTGGTTTCAGGACCTCCTGTCTCCCCAGCCCCCTCCCCCAGCTACTTCCTTCCCCCTGACACACCTTTCATCCCCCCAGACTCCTCCCCCAGCACCCCTGCTTGAGGCCTCTATTTCTAGGGACCCGGAGACTCCCTGCCTCAAGCCTTTTTGTCCCCCTAACGCTCCCAGCCTGGAACCAGGGGTGGATTACCCAATAAACAAGGTAAGTACGGGCTTACTTGTGTTTATTTACTGTAATCTGTAGTGAACAATTTCACATGTTTTTCAAAGATGTTGTGAAACCCATGTGAAATTGTTCACTACAGATTAGTAAATAAGCACAGGTAAGCCTGTGTCTACCTTGCTTACTGGATAATCTGTCCCTGTCAGGGATTGTAAATTTGAAAAAGCTTTGATTCTGTAGGAACGTGCTGTGGGGTTGGGAGAGACAGATACCAGCCATACCTAGAAGCAGAATCTTTGATGTGGTGAAAAAATGTGAAATTGTTCACTACAGATGATTTGGTAAGCAAGGTAAGCACTGTGCTTACCTTGCCTATTGAATAATCCACCCCTACCTGAATCCTTATTCCCAGGGACACTGGAGCCCCTCCCTCAGGTCCTCTCAGGTGCCAGACCCCTCCTGCAACCCTGCCTGGGGATCAGAGACCCCTCCCCCCAACAAGACTCCCTTCCCTTAGGCTTCCAGCTTAGGAACCTACTTAGTCCCTTAGACCTCCACCAGTGGGATCCCCCTTCAGCCCCTCCAGTGCCCCACCCCCCCCATGCACACACCCACCCACCTAAGTGACTCACACTCAGCTCCCCAGGGCTTCTTAGAGACTGAGCCCAGAGGGGTGGGGGAGGGAGTCTGGGTCTCTGTGAGGCAGCAGGAGTTCCAGAACCTTCTTCCCCAGTGTCCATTTAAAGAGATAAACCTTCCTTCCCTCTCTCCTAGCAGCCTGAGGGAAATGCCGTGGTAGATCATTTCCTTTTTCTAGAAACTTCTCTTCCTTTGACTTCGGAGGCGCCACACAAACTCTCCTGGTCTATGCCCTCAAAGTTCCCTCATACATGCTCCTCCTCCTCCCCTCCACTTTTAAATGCTGTTGTTCCTTGAGGCTCCATCCTGCACCTTCTTACCAGGTGAGCTTACTCACTCCTACAGTTTTAGGAACCATTTATGTTCTGACAGCAACTAAAACCCCATCTCCAGCCTTTGGTCCTGTCTACCTGGAATTACTGGAGTCTCTGGGTGGTGCAATGGTTAATGTGCTGGGTAACTGAAAAGTTGGAGGTTAAAGTCCACCCACAGGTGCCTCAGAAGAAAGACTTAGAGATCCCTCTCCTGAGCCCAGACTCAGCCTCACCTGCTCCTGGCTCTCTCAGACCCCTCAAACTCAACCATATCCCAACTGAGCTCAGCATCTTCTACCAAACTCGGGATGGCCCCACCCTCCTACCCAGTTACTTGGGCTAGACCCACTATTCTTACCCTCTCCCTGCCCTTCACAGAGCTCTTGGGTTCTCAAGATCTGTTCCTCTTGTCCCTGCATCTGTCTGGTTCATTCCCTCCTTTCCATCTCACGCCCTGGTCCCAAGTTGGGCCTGCTTCTATTCCACACATTATATTGCTGTCATGGATTGAATTGTGCCCCCCAAAAATATATGTCAACTTGGTTAGGCTGTGATTTCCAGTATTGTGTGGTTGTCCTCAATTTTGTGATTGTAGTTTTATGTTAAAGAGGATTAAGATGGGATTGTTAACACCCTTACTAATGTCACAGCCTTGATCAAATGTAAAGGGAGTTTCCCTGGCGTATGGCCTGCACCACCTTTTATCTTACAAGAGATAAAAGGAAAGGGAATGAGCAGACAGTGGGGATCTCATACCACCAAGAAAGCAGTGCCAGGAGCAGAGCGCATCCTTTGGACCTGGGGTTCCTGCACGGAGAAGCTCCTAGTTCAGGGGAAGATTGATGACAAGGATCTTCCTCCAGAGCCGACAGACAGAGAAAGCCTTCCCCTGGAGGTAACGCCCTGAATTTGGACTTCTAGCCTGCTAGACTGTGAGAAAATAAATATCTCTTGTTAAAGCCATCCACTTGTGGTATTTCTGTTATAGCAGCACTAGATGACTAAGATAATTGCCAAGGTCTCCCTAACCTTCCGGCCCCCCCCCGCATGCCCCCAGAGGGATCTTTCTGATACCCAAAGGTGACACTGTCCCTCCTCTGCTGACAATCTTCTCCTGGCTCACCATCACCTCAGAGGAAACGCAGCTGTGGCAGTGGAGACCCTTGCCCCCATTTGCCTCTCCATTCTCATTTTGTACCACCCCCCATTCTACATTCCAACCACAAAGCACCATTCTCTAAAAACTGGCCTTTGGGCCCATCTACCTGGATCACCATAGTTCCTGGGTGGTGCAATGGTTATTCTCAGCTGCTAACTTAAAGGTTGGAGGTTCAAGTCCACCCAGACGCACCTCGGAAGAAAGGCCTGGAAATCTATTTTAGAAAAATCAGCCATTGAAGCCCCTATGGGGCACAGTTCTACTCTGACACATATGGGGTTGCCATGAGTTGGAATCGACTTGATGGCAAACAACAACAAGACCTGGATTACCTTTCCTTGGCCCTCAAGAAGTTCCTAAATTATCCTTCCCCAGAAAGCTTTGTGGGATACCACCTCCATCGTCCCTGTTACATAAACTGCCGTGCCCTCCTTGGGGTCTGACTGCTGTCTGGCCTGTGTTTGTTGCTTTTCTGTCTGTAACTGCCTCCCCTACTAACTGCAGCCCCCGGGGGTCAGGGCCTGGGCCTGACCCATGTCTGCATCCCCAGCATGGCCCAGCAGAGAGGGGACATTCAGGAAATGCCAGCTGAGGAATGAATAAATGAATGCACAAAGAGAATGAGCTTGAAAGCTCACAAGAGCAGAGAGAAGGAGAGGGAACTAGAGACAAGCAGAGAAGAAAGCAGGACAAACAGGAGAAGGACAAAAACAGGAAGAAGGAAAAGAGAGTAGGAGAGAAGGACATTGAGCCATGCTTGTGTCCATACTGGTCCCCTTGTGGGCAGAGTGGACTCTGACACCTCCAGGTGCCCAGTCACTCACCATGGAGCTGGTCCACGGTTGGCTTATGTCTTGGCTGAATGAGTCTCGGAATAATCAGATCCCAGCAAATTTTTGTTGAATGAATGAAGGAACATATCCCAGTAATTTTTTGGTCAATGAATGAAGGAACAAATGAAGGGGTGGGGAGGGACTAGAGAGGTGTGAGGGATGGAGGGTCAGGTATGCCCATGGCTCCTTATGATGCCTTCCGGAAAACAGTGCCCCAAAGCGTATCCTGCTGTTCTTGCCTTTCTGCTCACACAGCTTCATAGCCAGGCCGGCGAGCACCACAGTAGGCATCCATACTCAGGGCACCTGGGGTAGTCAGAGAGAGAGGTTAGCACTTGCCCCCGCCTTGCTCCTTCAGAGCCTCCAGCTAGACCCCTCCAAGATCCCAGTCAGTGGGTGGGTAAGGGTGGAGGGTCACAGTCACCTGTACAGAGCAAGAGGAGAACTGAGACCCAGCCCACATAGAAGGACCAGCCGAAGAAGACTTGGATCTGCGGTTTTGGAACCTGGCCCCAGCGCTCACTGGTGTACACCGCCATGGCCACTATCATGAAGAGGGCTGGGGACAAAGACAAGAGAGACAGCTCAGCAGGAGCTCACCAGCCCCACCAATCCTCAAGCCCAGCCCAGCCCAACATCCTTACCTGCAGTTAAGGCTGTGATGGCGGCAATGAGGGGGCTGCGGCCTGGGGCAGACAGCAAGGGGAAGAAGGACAGGCCCAGGAAGACCACGGACACCAGGATCCACAAGGTGGCCAGGACGCTGAAGCTCTGCGTCACACGGATGTAGCCTGCTGGGAGAGGGGACCTCTGAGTTTCTGTCCCCAACTGGCCATTCCCCCACCAGAGAGCCTGTCAAGGATTGAATTATGTCCCCCAAAAATGTGTGTATCCATTTGGTTGGGCCATGATTCCCAGTATTGTGTGGTTGTCCCCCATCTTGTGATTGTAATTTTATGTTAAAGAGGATTCGGGTGGGATTGTAACACCCTTACTAAGGTCACATCCCTGATCAAATGTAAAGGGAGTTTCCCTGGGTTGTGGCCTGCACCACCTTTTATCTTACAAGAGATAAAAGGAAAGGGAAGCAAGCAGAGAGTTGGGGACCTCATACCACCAAGAAAGCAGTGCCAGGAGCAGAGCATGTCCTTTGGACCTGGGATTCCTGCAAAGAGAAGCTCCTAGTCCAGGGGAAGATTGATAAGAAGGTCAACAGAAAGAGAAAGCCTTCCCCTGGAGCTGACGCCCTGAATTTGCACTTTTAGCCTACTTTACCGTGAGGAAATAAATTTCTCTTTGTTAAAGCCATCCACTTGTGGTACTTCTGTTATAGCAGCACTAGATGACTAAGACAGAGCCTGTTATGGGTTAACTTGTGTCTCTCCAGAAGATATGTCAAAGTCTTAGTCCCTGGTACCTGTAAAAGTGACCTTGTTTGGAAATAGGTTCTTTCTTTGAAGATATCAGCTAAGTTAACGAGGTCATATGGAGTCCCTGTGTGGCACAAATGGTTAAGTGCTCCACTACTTACCGAAAGTTTGGTGGTTAGAACCCACCCAGAGGCACCTTGGAAGCTGGCAGTCTGCTTCCTAAAGATCACAGACATTGAAAACCCTATAGAGCACAGTTCTGCTCTGCAACACATGGGGTCACCATGAGTTGGAATTGACTGGAAGGCAACTAGGGGCAGACAGGCACCATGTGAAAATATATCTACAAACCAAAGAATACCTGGGGCTACCAGAAGCTGGGAGAGACAAGCAAGGCTCTTCCCCTAGAGCCTTCAGAGGGAGCATGGTCCTGCCGATGCCCTAAATTCCAACTGCTAACCTCCAGACCTGTGAGACAACCCACTTTGAAGTATTTTGTTATAGCAGCTCTAGTGGACTAAGACAGGGCCCACTCCCACTTACCTGCCACTGAGCCTTCGCTTGGCCAGAGGCCCGTGTGAGCTGAAATGCTGGGTCCCATGGCCACGATCCAGAAATTTGTGCTCAGAGCAACCACCGTGGAAACCAGGCCCAGGGAGCCAGCGAGCAGGGCCAGGGTCCGACAGGGTTCCATGGTGGTGAATGCCGGGTTTCTGGGTCCTGGGGGATGAAGAGGCTAGCGATCCAGACTTCCGGGTCTCTGAGAGAGGAGGAGGTTGTGCGCCTGGACTTCTGGGTCCTCTAAGCTCAAAAAAAAAAGAAAAAACCTAGCAAACAATAAGGGCAGCTGGGAGTCCTGGGCTCCAAAGAGGAGGCTGACTTGGTTTCACGTATCTCCAGCTCTTCGGTAGGGGAGAGCACTTAGGGTGTTGAAAGATGAGTGGTTTAGGTGGTGGTTTAGAACTTGTCTCTCTCAGGTTCTATACTCACCCACCCATCCCTTGGAGCCCTCAACACCAGAGGGGACTTCCGGGAAGAGATAAGAGAGGTTTGGGGGCTTAGAGGTGGCAAATGAGGCCAGGATGTGAGTGAAGTGGGAGGCGGATGTGGCCAGAGGGGACAGTTGGGGCTGCATCATGCTTTCCTGTGTGTTCTGCAACCTTCTACTCTGGGAAAGGGGGGCCCCTACTCTAGGGTCTCCACAAAAGGAGGAAACCAGGGGCCGGGACTCATGAGTCTGAGGGAAGAGCGGGAGGGAAGCTCAGAGTCCTGGTTCCCTGGTTTGGGCTTAAGCCCAGGGTGGGCAAATGATAGAGAATCGCATTTCTGAAAGGTTCATGGAGGTGAAGACACACTCACATCCTCATCTGATAAGTGAATCCAGAGGCAGCTCTGCTTGTAGTGTGGCCTCCAGCATGGTGGGCACTATCTCCAGGATCAGGGTACCAGGCCCTCTAAGTACTAGCCTCCCCCTCCCACATTGGCATCGGGTTCTGGTCAACTCCTCACCTTTGAGCCAGTATGAAGTAAAGGTGCCACAGCCTAGGTACACGACTCAGGTAAACTTGACCTCTATGAAGTGGGGAATGGTCCAGGAGAAGACCTCTGCCATGAAGATGATCTGGGTCAGCAGTCCCAAGACAGCTGGCAAGGAGAAGAACCAGGACCGACCCAAGAGACCCAGTCCCCTCGTTTATTAGAGACTTCAGTTTGAAGGCCCCATCCCTCACCCAGGTCCTCACCAGTGAGGTAACTGGCCACTGCTGAAACATGTGAGAACAGCCTCTCAGAAGTGGATGGAGGTCATGAGCAGTAGAGGCACCAGTGCCATAACAGCCATGGCTCCCACGAGGAGCTTCCAGACAGGCTTCAGGAAGTCTGGGCCATGATAAGCGGTGGGAGGAGATTCAGAGCACAGACCCCATCCTCAACCCCAGCTCCCACTTCAAACACAACCCTATCCTCATCCCAAAACTTAACCCCTATCCTCATTCCCATCCCCACTACCATCCACATTTCCAACCCCAACTCCAGCCCCAGTCCCATACCCAATTCCTTCTTCATGCTTCCCAGTTCCTAGAACTCCTACCTCAACATGACCCCCTCCATTTTCACCTTCATTCCACTTCCAGGTCCAGGCCTAATCGTGTTTCTAATCTCCTTGAGTCCCACTACCACCACACACATGCACACATGTACACATGTTACCTGTACCTGACTCCAGCAGGTCTCTGTACACGTAGGCATCACAGGCTGGCCATAGGCCCAGGTTCTTGGTGCCCCTTGGCACACATACCTTAAGTGAGTCTGGACAGATTAAAGACACCAAGAAGAGCCCAAAGCAGAAGAGCTGAACATGGCCTTGAAGGTAGAGTTAAACCTGCAGTGTCTCCAACCACTTTCTAGATGAGATTTGCCTTGTGATTGCAGAGGGAAGCTCCAGGTTTCCTTCCGAAGCTTTTCTCGGTATCCCATTCTGTCTCAATAGTTGGTTTACCTAGATCTCTATCAGTCTTGTCCAAGCACTATCAGCTTTTTTGAACCACCTCAAATCTCTTTCAGTTTTCTCCAGCCCTCACCAGCCTCTTCCGTTCTTAGGAACTTCTCAGCAACCCCCAACTGCCACAGAACACCTCTGGCATCATCACCCAAGGGAACTCCTGCCCTGTGCACCTGTTACCTTTGCTGATTTTAATGTGGTCTTTCACTGTAATAAACCATAACCAGGAGCATAACAGCTTTTCTGGCTCTATGAGTCTTTTCAGCAAATCAATGAACATGAGGGTGGTCTTGGGGACCCCTGAACTGCAGTGAGTGAGGAGAGATGAAATCGGAGAAGAAATGGGGGCCAGAACACATAACATCTTGCAGGCCATTGATGGACTTTAGCTTTTCCTCTGAGATGGGCACCACTGGAGGGCTTAGCGCATAGGCGTGACATGTATTGAACTGTGTTTTGACAAGACTTCATCTGGATGCTGTGTAGAGTATAGACTGGGGGGTGGGGGTGTTATAACAGAAATACCACAAGTGGGTAGCTTTAAAGGACAGAAATTTATTTTCTCACAGTTCAGGAGGTTATAGGTCCTGATTCAGAGTGTGGCTCTAGGAGAGGTCCTTTATTGTCTACTTCAGTTTGCAGTAACCAGCAATCCTTGGAGTTCCGGGGCTTGTAGCTACATCTCCTTCCATTGTCTTCTGATAGTGGCTGTCTTCCTCCTGTGCCTGCTTGTTTGACTCTGTGTCTATGCTACTCTTATATTACTCAGAAGTGATTAAATTTAGGACACATTTTACACCAATATGGCCTCATTAACATAACAAAGAAAATCCTATTTCCCAATAGGGTTACATCCACAGGTATAGGAGTCGGGACTCCAACACATTTTTTTTTTTTGTGGAACACAATTCAATCCATGTTATTGTTGTTGGTAGGTGCCGTTGAGTCGCTTTTCAATTCATGGCGACACCATGTAACAGAGTAGAACTGCCCCATAGGGTTTTCGAGGCTGTAATCTTTATGGAAGCACATTGCCAGGTCTTTCTCCTGTGGAGACGCTGGGTGGGTTTGAATCGTCAGCCTTTCAGTTAGCAGCTGAAATGGCCACACAGAACTCACAGACAATACTCACGATTATGAGGTTTATTAGGGAAGTAACAGGTTACAATTCAGGTTCAGGAATGCTCAGTATACAGTTCTCCCATCAGAACAGCCTCTTCTCAGCTGTGCCAGCAGGCAGGCTTCTCTCTAGCCCTTCTTCTCTGCCCTGCTCAGGCAAGTGTTAAAAGCTCTTTTAGCTCTGCCGGTAAGTGCCCCAAGGCACCCCGCTCCTCCAGCCAGGAAGCCTCAACCAGAAGGCACTGAGCTGTAGCTCCAGGGGTCCCAGAAAGCTGAATGCCTTTGGGCAAGAGACTTGCTGGAGGAGTAGGGTGCCTCGAGGCACTTGGTGGAGCTAGATTTGCCAACGGAGGGAGCTAGAGCTGAGGATGATCCCTAAGTTTTTGGAGTGAGCAGCTGGAAAAACAACGGAATCATCATTTGCAGGCAGTCCACAGGTTATAAATGTCTGACTTAAGGAACAACTCGTACTTAAGAAAGGACTGCCATAAAGCCTATTATGTTAAAAATTTGAGTTAAATACAATGGTTTGTAATAATGAATGCAGGCACTACTTTGTGACGGTCATGAAAACATTGCATTGCGTGGTTTGGCAGTGTTTCTTAAGTGTTTCAGAAGCATAGAAAGGTAAAATACATACTGAGATGGGGGGATCGTGGGAACAGCAGATATGGAGAGTGAGCAAGAGCAGGAGTCTGATTTTAGAAATGTGAAATTTGAGATGCCCATTCTTCTCAAGTGGAAATGTTGAGTAGGCAGTTGGATATCTGAGTCTGCAGCTATAATTATAACAACAATCATTATTATTGCTAGAGTAAGTCCTTATAAACATGATGACTGGAACAAGCCTCTAAGCATTTCTATTTAAAAAAAAAAAAGGTTGCTGTCAAGTCAACTCTGATTTATAGCAACCCTATAGGACAGAGTAGAACTGCCCCATAGGGTTTCCAAGGAGGGGCTGTTGGATTCAAACTGCCGACCTTTTGGTTAGCAGCCAAGCTCTTAACCACTGCACTACCAGCTCACTAAATTATTATTAGGGAAGGCCTCAAGGGCCACTATTATTAGAGTAAGCTGCTATAAATATAATATTATTATTTGAAGAGGCCCCCAAAAATATTATTTCTCGGTAGTAAGCCCCTATAAGGAGCCCTGGTGGTGCAGTGGTTAAGAGCTTGGCTGATAACCAAAAAGTCGGCAGTTCGAATCCACCAGCTGCTTCTTGGAAACCCTATGGGGCAGTTCTACTCTGCCCTATAGGGTTGCTATGAGTCGGAATACACCTGACAGCAATGGGTTTTTGGTATACATCAGTTTCTCAGAAGTTTTGCCAGACTTTAACATCTGGGCAGGGACTGTGTGATTTATATCTGTCCCCATCTCTACAGGAACTGAGAAGGTTGAGCCGCCATTATAAGTATCTCACCTCAAACCACCCACCACACTCACACCTGTTTCTCTTCTCGCAGTCCTTCAGAGATTCACACTTTAGTAGTTTCACATCAATTTTATTAGACCCCCCAAAATTGCTCTGTTGGATATTCCATTTTTCTGGCGGGTGGGGCTTGAGTCTTCTTAACTCCCTCCTACAAGGCCTCATTCTTCCTTCTCCCACCTTAGGACCCAGGAGTCAGAAGCCCCAACCCAGAGAACAGGACCAAGCCCCATCATCCCCCCAGGAACCAGGAACCAGGAATCCAGGCCTCTTGACCCTCCCCTTCCTCTTCAGTGGCCTCCTCTTAACTTGCAGAGTAAGTTGGGGGATACATTTGGGCTCAGCGGGGAGTGGACAGGCGCTGGCATTCGTGCATCCGGTAGGCACACATATAGAAAATCCCTGTGTGAGAAGAGATCCCAATTGACCCCTCGACTCCTGCTTCCACCCTAAGTGGGAGCAGGAGATTCTGATGCCACCACCCCCTTCTCTCTCGGCGCCCAAAGTCCCCACAGACTCCTCTGGCCTGGAGTCTGCCTTTGGGCTCAGTTCTTTGCGGGAGGCCCTATCAACCTGCCTCCTGAAGTGCTTCCCAGACACTTACCTTCCCACTCCCGCCAGCCCCAGTACCTGCGAAGAAGGTCATGAGTAGGGCCACCCAGCTCAGGATGTAAGACCAGGAAAAGCGCCAGTCTCCAAAACGGCGGCCAAGGAAGCTGACGGTGACTCCAGTGTAAATGGCCAAGGCCAAGAGGATAAAAAGGGCTGGGGAGAGAGAGGAGGAGGTGTGGATGGAAATAGGGATGGGGTGGGGTTGGAAGTGGGTAGAGAGTTGGAAATGGGAACAGGAATGGGATGAGGTTTGGGGAGGGGGCTAGGGGCAGGGTTAGAGGTAAGAATGGGAGTGGAGTTGAAAGTGGAAGTAATGAGTAGAGAGTAGGGTTGGGGTGGGGATGAGGTAGGGTTGGAGTTAGAAATGAGCATGGAGTTGGAGGTAGGTTGGGATTGTAGTGGGGGTAGAGCTGGGAGTGAGGATGAGTAGGGGTTGAGAGAAGGGTTGAGTGTGGGGATGGGATTGGGATTGGTGGGCAAGAGACTTGGAGATGGGGTGGGGTGAGACTGAGAAAAGAGGCGAGGGTGGATTGAGTTGGGGTAGGGTTAGAAGTGAGGATGTGGGTAGAGTTGACAGTGGGAATAACAATGAGTAGGTAATAGAATTGGGGTAGGAATGGGGTAGGGTTGGAGTTTTAGAAATAGACATGAAGTTATAGTTGGGGTGGGATTAGGGTGGGAGTAGAGTTGAGAGTGAGAGTGAGGAGGAGTAGGAGGCGAGAGTGGGGTTGGGGATAGTGATTTATCTTGGGTTGGAGATGGGCAGGGAGTTGGGGGTGGGGGTAGGGTGGACCCACTCACTGGAGGCGAAAAACATGATGCCCGCGGAGAAGGGGCGGGAGAGGCGGGTGAAGGTGGGCTGCTGAGCGAAGGCCAGGATGCCCAAGATGATGCCAGAGGTGGCGCACAGAGCAGACAGGATCATGAAGGCCCGAGTGGCATTCCAGTATGCTGTGGGAGCACATCATGGTCACCCCCATGCCTACCCTGCTCTCAGTGGTGAACGATGGGGTGAGAATGCTTGCCTCCCTCCACATCCATGACCTACCTTCTCCCTCACCTCCTTACAAATGCCCTCCACTTTGCCTGGCGAACTCCTACTCATCCTCCAAAGCCCACTCCCAAGTCCCCTCTGCTAGGAAGCATTCCATCATCCCTCAGACATCATCTTCATCCCCTCCTCTGGGATGTGACTCTCTTTGTCTGTCTTCCCCTCCAACCTGGTGGCTTGGCTGCTAACCAAAAGGTTGGCAGTTCGAACCCACCCAGAAGCTCCATGGGAGAAAGACCTGGCAATCTGCTACCATAAAGATTATAGCCTAGGAATCCTTATAAGACAGTTCTATTCTGTCACATGGAGTTGCTACGAGTCTGAAATCAGCTTGACAGCAACTAACAACAACCCTTCAACTTGAAGATGGGGACTAGGTTGATTCTGTGTCACTAACACTCCCAGCACAAATTTGATTTATACACAGACCTCGAGAAATGTTTATGGTTAAATGGATGAATGAATTAGTCAGTGTAGATTCTCCACATCCTCTTGCCAATCACTATCCTCTCTCACATTGCCCACTTTCATTTTCTTCGTACCACTTACCTAGAGCTGAAAATGTCCTGTTTATTCAGTTTTAACCTGCTTATAATGCCTGTCTCTCCCCACTAGCCTCTTAGCTCTGTGAAGACAAGAGCCTTGTCTGTCTCATTCACTGCTGTATCCTCAGCACCTGTTGCCTGGCACATAATACGTGCTCAATAAGCAAATGTTGAATGAATGACTGTTGAGCACAGGGGACCTTTCTTCTCTTCTGCTTAGTTCAGAGCTGGCCCCTCAGGTGTCCTGGGAACAAAAACCCTCATCTCATCTTCCATTTAGGGGCTACCAACTATGTGCCCTGGAGCCCTGGTGGCACAGTGGTTAAGAGCTTGGCTTATAACCAAAAGGTTTGCAGTTCGAATCCACCAGCTGCTCCTTGGAAACCTTATGGGGCAGTTCTATTCTGTCCTATAGGGTCGCTATGAGTTGGAATCGACTTGACGGCATCAGTTTTTTTGTTTTAATATATGTGCCATGAATGATCCTATTTATTCTTTCCAAGAGCCCTACAATGTAAGTACTATTTTTATGCCTACTTTTCAGGTGCGGAAACTGAGGCTCAAAGAGGTGAAATGACTTGCCCAAGGTCCCATAATAAGCGGTACGACTGGGGGGTAGAAACCCAAGTTCCAAAGCCCATGTTCTTAACCACCTGGCTATCCTGTCTCTTGGTGCACCCAGGATGACTGTATACCTCACACACAGCTTGGACCCTGCCTTGGAAAAATAAAACGTTTTAGATCTTTTCAAAATGCAGCCTTTGACTCGTGTGAGCCTAAGTGAGTGAAATTTCCTGGCTATTTCTCCATGGTTGTCTGTGGACGTTTGAAAGTCTGGAGAACTTCTTGGGCATGCAATAGCCCTATTTCATTCCTTCAGTTGTGCTAATGCAAGAGTGGAAACCTCAAATGCCTATGAGGCCTAGTTGCAGCTGCAAATAAGGGAAGAAGACCTGGAAGAAGGGAGGGAGACAGCAGGCTGAGGTGAGGGCTGCAGGAAACTGGACATGTATGTCCCACGTGCCAGCAATGGATGTATTATTACCTCTCAGCTCTGTCTTTATAGAATACCTTCCCTGTTTAAATGACTTTGTTGCCTCTGTCTCCTTAATAACTGAAACCCAGTTTGAAGGGGGCAACCACTGCTCATATCCAGCTAATTATTGTCAGGAGGGAAGGTGGTCATGGGGGGTGTTATGGGTTGAATCGTGTCCCCCCAAAAGATATATTGAAGTCCTAACCCTTGTACCTGTGAATGTGATCTTGTTTAGGAAAACAGGATTTTTCTTGTTAAAGCACTCCTCTGCTAACTGAGAGGTCAGCAGTTTAAACCCATCAGCCACTCCACAGCCTTGGGAAACCCCATGGGGCAATTCTCTGTCCTGTTCTATAGAGTCAGTATGAGTTTTACTCTGTCTTATAGGGTCACTATGAGTCATAATCAACAGCAACGGGGGTTTTTTTTTTTTTTGGAATATGTTATCCATTAAGTTAATGAGGTCATACCAGAGTAGGGTGCTTCCTAATCCCTTCTGAGTGGTATCTTGTAAAAGGGAAGAACAGACACGGAAACACACACAGTGGAAAGACACCTTGTGAAGATACATTTACAAGTCAAGAACACCTGGGGCTACCAGAAGCTGGAGGAGGCAAGGAAGGATCTTCCCCTAGAGTGGATGGAGAGAAAACATGGTCCTCTCAATGCCTTGAATTAGAACTTTCAGCCTCCAGACTGTGCGAAAATAAATTCTTCTTGTTTAAAGCCACCCACTTTTTTGTATTTTGTTATGGCAGTCCTAGAAAACTAAGACAGGGAGGGAGGAGAGCAGTTGGAAATTTAGATTTTTATGTAAAATCTCCAGGTTTGTAAACGTTGGCAACAAATTCAGAAACTTAAAGAACACCTGGAAGACTCAATAAAACACACCTGCTGCTGGGTTTGGCCCTTGGAAAGCAAGCTCAGGACCCCGTTCTAATTGTGGTGAGCAAATTATAACTGGCGAGCACAATAAACCAGTCATTTTGACAAATATTCAAGAATTTAGCAAATTTAGGGTCCATATGGCTTCTGTATCCCCCAGTATCTAACATAGTTCTGAAACAGCAAATACTTAGAAAATGCTATTCCTACAACCCCAGCCCTAAACTGCTGTAACTGACACCTATTTAAAAAAGAAAAAAAATAAACCAGTTGTCTTCTAGTCAGTTCTGACTCGTCATGACCCCATGTGTGTCAGAGTAGAACTGTGCTCCATAGGATTTTCAAGGCTGTGATCTTCCTGAAGTAGATCACGCTAGGCCTGTTTTCCAGTGAGCCTCTGGGTAGATTCGAACCGCAAACTTTTTGGTTAGTAGCCCAGCACTTAACCATTTGTGTCACTCAGGGCAACCCTTGACACCTATTAGCTGACCAAGAAATGCCACTTCTCTCTACTTAACCTCTAAACCACCCCTAAACCAGTGCACGCTGTAATTGCACTAGAAAATAGCACTGAAATCCCCATTCTGCCCCTACCAGGACTGCGAAGTGACCTCGGGCTGGCCCCCTTCCCTCTCTGAGCCACAAGTTTGTCCACCTGGAAAGTAGGTGGCCTTCCAAGCGGCAGGCTCTGACCTGCATGGGGTATACCTGGAGACCCTGCCCCAGAGCCTCACCAATGCTCTCTGTCTGCAGGTAGCACTTGCTGCCCAGGCAATACCGCCACAGGCCCTGGTGGGCGAAGGACCCCGACAGCCGGTACTGCATCCAGTGGTCCGTTGCTGTGGCCACCACCAGGAGGATGGTCCCTACCCAGGCGCAGAAGATGCCACCACCCATGAAGCTGTACATGGTGACCTGTGGGGAAGGGGAGAGATGGGGCTGGGGCTGGACTCCTGGGTCTTGGTAGAAGAAGGGGCTGGAGGCCTGGACCCCTGCATCTGGGTGAGAAGGGGGCTGGGCGCTGAGAGACCAGGTGTCTGTGAGAGGAAGAAGCTGAGGTCCTGGATTCCTGTGTCCTTGGGGAGAAGGGGGCTGGGGGCTTGGACTCATAAGCCCCTAGGAAAAGAAGGGGCTGGGGATCTCAACTTCTGGGTCCTAGGAGGAGAGGAGGTGACTGGGGACTGGGACCTAGATTTCTGGGTCCTGGTGGAGAAGGAGGCTGGGGGCTGGGGCACCAGGCCCCTGGGAAAGGAAGAAGCTGGAGGCCTGGATTCCTGGGTCCTGGGGGAGGATGAGCCTGGGGGTCTGGATTCCTGGGCCTGGAGGAGGAAGGGACTGCAGGTCCCATGCTTGGTCCCTACCTGAGTGGCAGGGCCTGCCCTGAGCCTTCCGTTTGCCTCAGCCCTTCTGTGCAGACTGAGTTGAGCCAGGTCTCTCCTTGCTGGTCTCTCTGCCCACACTGGGTCCCTCAAATCCCTTAAGCCTCCCCAGACAATGGTCCTGTGGCATAGAAGCTTCTAGCAAGCAGAAGTGCAGTGGTGGCAGAGACTCCAAATGGAATTTGCTGAAGCAGGAATCCAGCCTCTGGCCCCACTGGTATCTCTCTGTGACCCTCCCACCACCCTACTACCCTTTCACAAACTTTGCTCATAACACTCACCAGGTTAGCCTGAGCTGTGTACACACACACACACACACACAGATAGGGAACAGTCATCCATTTATTGTTCAACCAGAGCTCCTCACCCCAAAGGGCAGGAAACAGAGTGTGGGGTGCAGGTGACCATAGATATTGGGCCAATGGGGTTCTTTGTGGAGTAGGGTCCTAGGGAATGTCATAGGTGGGACTGGGATAAAAACAAGGTTGAAGATGGAGAGAAGGCTGTGGCTGGGGTTCAGGATGGGACTGAGTTGGGGGTTAGAGTTTAGGATGAAGTTACAGATGAGGATTGAGTTGGGTTGAAGTAGAGAATGAGAATAACAAAGTTGGGAATGAGGGTGGGTTAGGGTACAGAAATTGGGTTGGAGATAGGGAGAGGAATGGGAATGGGTGGGATTGGGGATAAGGGATTGAGATTGGGGTGGAGAGATAGGTGGGCATGGCCTTGGGGTTAGGAATGGAGTTGGGGATGGGGTTGGGGATGAGGTTGGAGGTGGCCTTGGGGTTGATAAGATTGGAGCCATAGTTATAGTTGGCGATGGGGATAGTGTTGGGGATGAGTTGGGGTTGGAGAGATAGGTGGGTGTGGCCTTGGGTTTAAGAATGGGGTTGGCGATGAGGTTGGAGCTAGCCTTGGGGTACAGTATGAGATTGGGGCTGTAGTTTTAGGCGGGGGATGGGGATGGGGATGTGGATGGGGTTGGGGATGGGGTTGGAGTTGGAGAGGTATGTGGGCATGGCTTTGGGGTTAGGAGTGGAGTTGGGGATGGGGTTGAGGATGAGGTTGGAGGTGACCTTGGGGTTGCGGATAAGACTGAAACCACAGTTATAGTTGGGAATCCGGATGGTGTTGAGGCAGTGAAGGAGGCAGCATGGGTTTGGGCACAAGATTCAGGGATTTTTTCTGGCTTGGGATCTTAAATCAGGTCCAGGTGTCACCAGGTGGCTCTCAGAACCCACTCCTAAGGCCATAGTTTTTCTGGGGGGTGAGGGAGTGGGGGGGGAAGTGGGGGGATGAGACTGTTTGACAGGGCTGGGTGGCCAGGTGAGGCCCTCTCAGGGGTCGGGATGTTGGACCTTCCAGGTCCTAGTATTCAGACTCCCAGTCCTCAGCAGCAGGCGGTGCTGGCTCCAGATCTCTGGCTTCCTTCTTCTCATCTCTGGCAGGTGGTGGTGGCGTCATCAGTGGGGTCTTAGGACCGGCCTCAGAGCCCCGCACCCAGCCCCTCTTGGGCTGCTCAGCTCTCCCAGGTCTCCACTGCCACTGGCCCTGGCCCCGGCCTGGCCTGCGCTGGACTTCCCAACCCCCACGCCCCCAGGGTGGCCTCTTGGCTGGGCCCGGCTGGGTGCAGCAGGCCTTAGAGGTGCAGGGGCAGGAGGGCAGAGACTGTTGAAGGCTGTAGGCCCCCAGCAGGGCACTGTGCAGGAGGTAGGAGAGAGCGTCCAGCCGGATGGGGACTGTGACAGAGGCCAGGCTCTCAGGGAGACCCAGGTGGGCTGGGTCTGGGGTGCCCAGGAGTAAGGGTGGCAGTGCTGGGAAGGGTGCAGGTGACTCTGATTCAGTCCCAGGTGATGGCGGGGACAGGTTGTTCCTAGAACGACAAGAGGATAGGTGTGTGTGTGGGGGGGGGGGGGGGCGTATCTCACCATCTCCATATTTCTTTCCTTATGCTGCCTTGATGCTTCTTTATCTCCCAAGAGCCCATCTCTCTCCAACATTAGTTCTGTGCTTACCTCTTACTCCCCCACTCCTGTCTTTCTCTTGGTTTCTATTTGTTTCTCTCTCTTTTTCCAAAATTTATTTTTGTTGTCGTTTTTGAGAATATACACAACAGCCCATACACCAACTCAACAATTTCTACATGTACAATTCAGTGACATTGATTACATTCTTTGAGTTGTGCAACCATTCTCACCCTCCTTTTCTGAGTTGTTCGTTCCCCATTAACTCACTGCTCCCTAAGTTTCCTATCTAATCTTTTAAGTTGTTGTTTTTAATTTGATCCAATAGAGAGAGATCTTAAAAGAGCACAATGCTCAAGACAGACATTCTTTATTAGTTAAGCTAAATTATTGTTTGGTTTTAAGAAGACTTTAGGGGATACTTTCCATTTAAGGTTTAAAGATTATCTCAGGGCAATAGTTTCAGTGGTTCATCCAGTCTCCATAGCTCCAGAAAATCTGGAGTCCATGAGAATTTGAAAGTCTGTTCTGTATTTCCTCCTTTTGATCAGGAGTCTTCTATATAATCTTTGATGAAAATGTTCAGTAATGGTATCCAGGCACCATCCAGTTCTTCTGGTCTCATGGCAAAGGAGGCAGTTGTTCATGGAGGCAATTAGCCACAACTTCCATTTCCTCCTCCTATTTCTACCCTCTGTCTCTCTTTACAGAGAGGCAAACACCTTTGCCATAATTTCAGCGTCAGAAAGAACTCAGTTCAAATTTCAGGCTGCCTCACTTACAGTGTGATTTTGGACAAATCATTCTCCCATCCTGAGCCTTAATTTTTTATGTAAGTAAGTGGCTTTGGGTAGTATCAGAGGTGCATCCATATTAAAGGCCACAGTCTGGTAAGCACTTAATAAATGTGGACAATTGTTATTATTTCTCCAGTCATATGGCCGTTCCTGGGAATCGCTGGGTGGTGCAAATAGTTAACACACTCAGCCACTAACCAAAAGGTTGGAGGTTCGAGTCTACCCAAAGGTGCCTCGAAAGAAAGCCCTGATGATTTACTTCCAAAAAATCAGCCACTGGAAACCCTACAGAGCACAGCTCTACTCTGACACACATGGGGTCACCATGATCTGGAATCGTCCCTGACATTTTCAGTTCTCCTGGTTCATTCTTGAACTTTCTCAGTGGTGGAGAAATATCTGTTTCTAGCTCTCGCTCCCTATTTCTGTGAATCTTGCTCCTATCACTAAGATCCTCTAAGAATGTTTCTACGTGAGAATACCTGAGCAATTTTTTTCCCTCAGTTTCTCTCTCTGGGTCTATTCAAGCCCCTCTCTGGGTCTCTGTCCCCCCTTCTCTCTCTGGGCCTCTGTTCCTCCCCCGCTTCCCCCCCTTCCCCCCACCCCCGTCTCTGTCCTCCCCCTCTCTCTGGGTCTCTGTCCTCGTCCGCCCCGGGGTCTCCGTTCCCCAACTGATTTTCCCTTTTCCCTCCTCTCTCTTGGTCTCTCCCCGTCTCTTGGGAGGTCTTTAGCTCTCTCACCCCTCAGGCCCAGCCCCTTCCTTTTGCTGTTCCATCTTCTCAGGGGTCTCTGAAGTCTCTTCTAGTACCTTCGCTTAGATCCCTGAAGGGCCCACGGAGGCGGGGCGGGGCTGGGGAAGGGAGTGGGCGGGACTTTGGCTCTAGTCAGAAACAGGGCCTTGGCTTGCGGAGTGCTCAGAGCTACCAAAAGCGTGGAGGGGCGGGGATTCCAGCCTTGGTCCTGAGACCTGGGATCTAAATCCTCACCCCTGCTTTTCTGAGGACACAGCCCCTCCCGCTCTGTCTTAGTCATCTAATGCTGCTATAACAGAAATACTACAAGTGGATGGCTTTTAACAAAGAGAAATTTATTCTCCCGTAGTCTGGTAGGCTACAAGTCCAAATTCAAGGCATCAACTCCAGAGAAAGGCTTTCTCCCTCTGTCGGCTCTGGAGAAATGTCCTTGTGATGCATCAGTCTTGCCTTGGTCTGGGAGCATCTCAGCACAGGAACATCGGGTCCAAAGGGCACACTCTGCTCCTGGCACTGCTTTCTTGGTGGTATGAGGTCCCCATGTGTCTCTGCTTGCTTCTCTCTGTTATATCTCAGAAGAGATTGGCTTAAGACTCTATCCAATCTTGTATACCTCATCAGTATAACTGCTGCTGATCCATCTTGTTACATCATAGTGATAGAGTTTACAACTCATAAGGAAATCACATGAGATTACTAAATCGTACAGAATCATACAATACTGGGAATCATGACCCAGACAAGTTGACAGACATTTTGGGGGGATGCAGTTCAATCCATGACACCCTCAGACCCAGGAGTCCAGGTCCCAAACCCTTCTTCCTCTTGCACTGTATTCCTGGTGTGCCCTCAGTTGGGGCTGATAGTTTTCATCCCCAGAGCCTTTTTCTTTAGGATTAAACAGGCATTTAGGCAGAAAAATCTAGACATTTGTACACTTCCCAGGACAGAGGGGACAGTAGCTGGGCTGGGAGTTTTAGGGGTTGGATTTCATTCTAGGCTCTGACTTTCTTTGGTCGTCTTAGATCCTTCTAGTCTCTGTGCCTCAGTTACCCTATCTGAGAAATGGGACTAGTATGGCTCACCTTCCAGATTCTTGTGAGGTTTAAAGGATATGGCATGTGTGATGGACTAGGCACAAAAATCTGGACTACAGGTAATCTCAATAAACGAGGGCTATTTATTGTTACTGGCAGTTGTGGTAGGGTTTTTATCGACAGCAGTAGTCGTCGTTGTGTGCCCTGGAGTTGATTCTAACTCCTAATAGTCATTCTTACATCCCTTTATTTAACTAATATTTATTCAGTATCTCCTGGGGATCCAGCCATGGACTCAATAGATGCAGCCCGAATGCTCATGAAACTTTCATGCTTGTGAGGGAACCAGGCAATACATAAATAATACATTCCTGTAAGAATAAAACAAACGATAAAAACCTAACCTGTTGCTGTTGTCGATTCGGACTTATGGCGACCCCAGGTGTTACAGAATAGGACTGCTACAGGGTTTTCTTGGCTGTTATCTTTACAGGGAGTCCCTGAGTGGCCTAAACGGTTAAAAGCTGGACTACTAGCTCAAAGGTTGGCGGTTCGAATCCACCTAGACAGGCCTGGCCATCCGCTTCCGAAGGTCACAGCCTTGAAAACCCTATGGAGCAGTTCTACTCTGCACACGTGCGGTCGCCGTGAGTCAGAATAGAATAGACTAGATGGCAACTAACAACAGCAATCTTTACTACTTTAAGCGTGTGACCTTGAACAAGCTGCTGAGTCTCCGTTTATGTCGCGAGATAGCGCTAACCGTTCGATTCCAGCGTAAGACATTGGTTCTAGTTTTGTTCTGTTATTGTTTTTCCTATTTTTGTGATCAGTGTCCGACTCCACTTGGAAACCAGGCGTCGGAACCCTTCACTTACCAAGCACCTGGCCCTTTAAGACTCCCCCCATTCTCTGATGCTAGGAGACAGGAGGCGGGATCTTGTGTCGGTAAGGAAACGTCCTTTACCAGCGAGGCTTCCGATTCGCCCGGGAACTCAGGCAACGATTCGTTCGAGACTCGCCCACTCCCTTGGCCCGGGGGCGGGGTCGCTTACAAGTCTCCGCCCTGCGGCTTTCGGGGCCGTGAGCCAACACCCTCGCTCTTTGATTGGCTGCGTTTCTGAGCATGAGCCTCGCTCTCGTTCTCTGATTGGCTAGCACTTTTCCGCCCTCTGACTCGTTCTTGGGGGATTTAACGGTCTTTTAGCGGCGGCCTTTGGCAGTGTGACGTTTCTGCGCTCCCTCTAGGTGGCAACGGTGTCGTTGGGGAGATCCAGTCCGGACCTGAAGATGCCCAGTGGAGCTTGAAAAGAGAGAGGACTGGGCTGACGGGGCATACCGTTTGGGGTCTCCTTGGTCCCCGGGAGCCCCATTGTCCCATCCCCTCCCTCTTTAGGACCAACCCGTCTGTTTCGCTGCCCGCCATAGACCTTGGACCATCAAACTTCCAAAATTCGGCCTTCACGGCCTCCCCAGCCCACAGGGGCTCAAGGATTCTATTAAGCTGTCTGTCCTCCAGCCCCCTCGGAAACCCTGGTGGTGTAGTGGTTAAGCGTTACAGCTGCTAACCAAAAGGTCAGCAGTTCAAATCCAGCGGGCGCTCTTTGGAAACCTATAGGGCAGTTCCCCTCCTATAGGGTCACTATGAGTCGGAATTGACTTGACAGCAACGGGTTTGGTTTGGTTTTGGCCAGAACCCTCATTTCCCTCCCCCTTCAGGAGACCCTTGGGATTCTCTGGCCCCCAGCTTTCTCCCTTGAGCCTTCCCCACTTTTCAATTCCTGAAACCTGGGGTGCCCTCTAGGTACACGGGGTGGCGCTTTCTTCTCACTGCCACGCTTACCCTTATATCCCCCCACCCCGTTTTCACAGCACCTAACAAAAGCAGCAATCTTTAGGAAAGGAGCTGTAAAAATGGCGTGGGGGCGCCGTCTTACCTCCTGTAACTTCACAAGGAAAAGGCTGATTCCTACGAGGTGCAGGTTACACATGCCTCCTTCTCTCCCCATCTTTACTGATTCTGATGCCAACCATCCCTCCCAGGGCACTGTGTACTTCTCTGCTGGGTTTGATAATTCATTGCAATGGCCACACAGAACTCACAGACCGTACTTACAGTTATGTAGTTTATTAGGTTTATTATTAACAGTTATAATTCAGGTTCAGGAATGCTCAGGATACAGTTCTTCCATCAGCACAGCCTATTTCCAACTGTCCACTGGCAGCCTTTCTCTGGCTCCTTGGCCTCTGCCTTGCTCAGGCACATGTTACAAAGCTTTTTTAACCATTGCCAGTAAGTGCCCAGAGGCACCCTACTCCACCAGTAAGCCTTGGCCCAAAAGCGCTCAACTTTCTCGCTCCACGAGCTGGGAAGCGAAATTCACAGGCTCCTGCAGCCTCTCCTGCTGCTGCATCTCTGCCACTGCTTCTTGCTGTCTTCAGTGTTACAGCTCTCTCTCTCTCTCTGTCTCTTGGTTCCAGGAGCTTCTCAGCACAGGGACCCCAGGTCCAAAGGACATGCTCTGCTCTTAGCTGTTCCTCCCTGGTGGTGGTGGGATCCTCACTCTGCTCTGAAATTGGCTCTTTTTTTAAGCCTAGCAGGATGGCAAAACTGACAAATCCCCTTGTGGGCCACAATTACTCTATTTGCACAGTCCCACTCAATCACCTGGGTGGGAGTTACAAAGCTATGGCAAGAAAGGCCACACAAAAGCAATTCATTGCACCAAAGATGCCATCACGTCGGTTCCTACTCATAGCGACCCCATGTACAACAGAATGAAACATTGCCCGATCCTGTGCCATCCTCACAATCATTGCTATGTTTAAGCCCATTGTTGCAGCCACTGTGTGAATCCATCTCATCAAGAGCCTTCCTCTTTTTCGCTAACTTTCTACTTTAGCAAGTATGAAATCCTTCTCCAGGGACTGGTCTCTCCTGATGACATGTCCAAAGTACGTAAGACAAAGCCTTGCCATCCTCACTTCCAAGGAGCACTCTTGCTGTACTTCTTCCAAGACAGATTTGTCCCTTCTTCTGGCAGTCCATGGTATATTCAATATTCTTTGCCAACACCATAATTCAGAAGCATCAATCCTTCTTTGATCTTCCTTATTCGTTGTCCAGTTTTTGCATGCATATGAGGCGATTGAAAATATCATGGCTTGGGTCGGGGCACCTTAGTCCTCGAAGTGACATCTTTGCTTTTCAACACTTTAAAGAGGTCTTTTGCAGCAGATTTGCCCAATGCAATATGTTTGATTTCTTGACTGCTGCTTCCATGGACGTTGATTGTGGATCCAAGTAAAATGAAATTCTTGACAACTTCAATATTTTCTCCATTTATCATGATGTTGCTTATTGGTCAAGTTGTGAGGATTTTTGTTTTCTGTATGTTGAGGTGTAATCCATACTGAAGACTGTAGTCTTTGATCTTCATCAGTAAGTGCTTCAAGTCCTTTTTGCTTTCAGCAAGCAAGGTAGTGTCATCTGCATATGGCAGGTTGTTAATGAGTCTTCCTCCAATCCTGATGCTGCGTTCTTCTTCATATAGTCCAGTTTCTTAGATTTTTTGCTCAATGTATAGATTGAATAAGTATGGTGAAAGGATACAACCCTGACGCACACCTTTCCTGATTTTAAACCACGCAGTATCCCCTTGTTCTGTTTCAACAAGTGCCCCTTGGGCTATGTACAGATTCCACATGAGCACAATTAATTGTTCTGGAATTCCCATTCTTCACAATGTTAACCATAATTTGTTATGATCCACACAGTCAAATGCCTTTGCATAGTCAATAAAACACAGGTAAACATCTTTCTGGTATTCTCTGCTTTCAGCCAGGATCCATCTGATATCAGCAGTGACATCCCTCATTCCCCGTCCTCTTCTGAATCCAGCTTGAACTTCTGGCAGTTCCCTGTCAATGTACTGCTGCAGGTGTTTTTGAATTATCTTTCGAAAAAATTTTACTAATGTGTGATGTTAATGATATTGTTCGATAATTCCCTCATTCTGTTGTATCATCTTTCTTTGGCTTGGGCACAAATATGGATCAGTAGCGCGTTGCTCTGTTGCTGGAAGCTATGCCACCAATATGTCAAATATTTCATTAAGACTGTTGTTAGGTGCTGTAGAGTTGGTTCTGACTCATAGTGACCCTATAGGACAGAGTAAAATTGCCCCATAGAGTTTCCAAGAAGCAGTTGGTGGATTTGAACTGCCAACCTTTTGGTTAGCAGCCAAGCTCTTAGCCACTGTGCCACCAGGGCTCCTTGTTAAGATTACAGCCTAGAAAACCCTATGGGGAAGTTCTTCTCTGTCACACGGTGTGGCTATGAATGGGAATTCACTCACCTGCACCCAACAACAACAATCCCCTCGGAGGACAGGAGGATTCCTGCAGAGTCCAGAGAGTAGTCCCCAGGCCAAGCAGTCAGGATTCCCATACCTCTTCTCATTTATGCCCCCTCCACCCTCCCTCCCAATTTCTAGGCCCTTCAGGATGGAGATTGGAACCACCCTCCTCTCAGGAGTCCCTTCCCTTCCTTTATGCCTTTTCTCCTTTCTCCATTCCCTTGAAAGTCCTTGAGCCCTCCAAGTTCTAGGGAGGGCCATACTGAGCATTCACACCACTACAGGAGATCCCATGTGTCCTTCAGTACCCAGGAGAGGTGGTCCCTAGGGCTACTTCTACCTTCAGATCCATATTCCTTCCCCTTACACATGGGGTTGTCACTGCCTCACTGGCATTCTCTCCTCCCACTCATATCTTTTCAAGTGATTTACTGTCACTTTTGAGACATGAGAAGTCATCTTTGGCCACCCCTACACTTTCAAAGACTCCCACCTGAGGACCTCTGGCGGCTCCTGCTCTGCCAGATTCCCTTCCCCTTAGGCATCCCACTTTCTCCCTAACACCTCCCTCCTCACTGCTAGCTCCTTCACAATCAGGATATTCCAGGATCACCTTCATGGTAAAGGGGATTACCCCTGCCCTATCAACCCTAATCTTCCTCTACGGGGGTTTCCCCCTCACAGCTAGCCTCTTCTCCACTATAGAGGACGGGGCCTCTCCTTTGGAGTCACCCCTTCCCCCCAAACACAAATTTGGGACAATCCCTCTCACTGTCATCTTCACTCCTCAGGCATTTTTAGGATCACCTCTGTTCAAGGGGTCACCCTCAGGGCTCCCATCACATCTGGAGAACTCCCCACACAGTTCCTCCCCAACTCACTGCCAGTCTACTTAGCCCTCAGAGAGCAGAAATCACATTCTCCGTTCAGAGGGTGATCTTCAGGGCCTCACCTCAGTTCAGAGGATGATCTTCAGGGCTTCACCTTCTCTATTCAGAGGGTGGTCCTTGTGGCCTCCCTAACCTTTGGGAATTCCCCCACCCACAGGGCCTTTTCTGCTTACTGCCGGCCTTCACACCCCTGTGAAATCCCAGTGTCATCCTCTAGATCAAAAGTTTCACTTTCAATTCCTCTCCTACCCTAGGATTCCCCCCACTGCCCCATTCCTCCACCTTCCAGGTCTTCCCCCTCCTCCCACTTTGCCACTATCTCCAGAATCTCCTCCTTTCTTCAATTTCTCCCATCATTGCTCCACATTCTTAGAGACCCTTGGGTCACTTTCAACATCCAGACCATCAATCTCAGGATCTCCTCTGCCTCCTCCTTCCCCAGCATAACCTCCTGTGCTTCTCCTCTCTTCCCCATTACCCCACATCTGGGCCTGCTCTTGGAGCCCTGGTGGTACAGTGGTTAAGAGCTCAGCTGCTAACCAAAAGATCAGCAGTTCGAATCCACCAGCCACTCCTTGGAAACTCTATGGGGCAGTTCTACTCTGTCCTTTAGGGTCACTATGAGTTCGAATTGACTCGATGGAGACACATTTTTTTTTGGTTTTGGGCCTGCTCTTACCCCTACAAACAACTCCCCCAGAATCAGCTTTGAGATCGCACCAAGAATCTTCTCCCTACATCACACACACACACACACACACACACACACACACACACACACATGTCCACTCATCACTCACTCATCCATTTGACTTCAGGGTTCTTGACCCTATCAGCCCTTTCCCTCCCAGCCCAGTCTGGACTCTGATTTGCATGCCTTTACATTACATGTGGAGAGAGCTCTCCTGCCCTGTTTAATGAAGAATATGAGACCCAGATTGCCACACTCCCTATCCAATGTGCTTAGACTTCAGCCAGCAAGTCACCTTTCAGGCCTGACGGGAATTAGGCCTTGGAGCTGGGCAGTTTTGCCTCTAACCCGGGAAAATCACCGGGGTGCTTGACAAGAGATCATTGGAGTGAGGGTGAGTTTAGGGGCTGAATTTGCAGGCCAGGGTCTGTGCTGGAAGAAGTCCTAGGTTTATGTGGCTGTCATGAGTGGCTCTTAGGTTGCTTGAAAGTCAGGCTTTGCGAGAAGCATCTACTTATGTGGTGGTGTAAGTCTGGAGCCCAAAGGGCCCAGGAAAAGAGATCACCCAGGCGTTTTCTCACATTTTTTTTTTTCATGTTTAATAATCTTTAATTCAAATGTAAAAGTTCAGTACAATCCAGTTACTGCTTGATATATTTCATATACTTTGTTTTTCTATTATTTATCTTTTAATGCAGTAAAATTCACTTTTTTTGGTGTACAGCTCTATGAGTTTTGACAAATGCAGAGAGCTATGTAACCATCATTACATCGCAGATACAGAACAGTTCAGAACAGTTCTATCATCCCACCAAATTCTCTCGTGCTGGCCCTTTGTCATATAAATGTTTTTTAAAAAGAACACTTTTCTACAGGACAATTTGGCCTGATCTAGCAGAATTAAAAAGGCACAGCTACTTAGACCTGGGATACTTTTGCTGAGGAGTTACCTAGGGATAGATTAGTAAGAATTTGTGAAGATATAGTTGTATGTACAAGGGCAATTCCTGTAGCATTCTTTGTAATAGGAAACAAATGGACAAAATCCGGAAGTAATGAATGTGTCAAGATAGATAAATGCTAAGAAGGTAGAAAAACGAAGATATATATGTGCTGGATATCTATGGAATGATGCCAAGGCATACTTAGTGAAATAAGTAAGGTGCAGAACAGTGTGTATATTATTCAGCAAACGTTTATTGAGTACCTACTTCATGCCAGCAATACCTACTATGAACCAGGAGATACAGCAATGAACAACAGAACAAAATGCTGCCCAGTTGATTGTGGATTGGACAATGTTACATTGTGATCCATAGGGTTTTCCACTGGCTTATTTTCAGAAGTAAGTCGTCAGGTCTCTTTCTAGTCCATCTTAGTCTGGAAGCTCCCCTGAAACCTGTTCAGCATCATAGCAAAACACAAGCTGTCACTGACAGATGAATGATGGATACACATGAGGTGCATTGACCAAGAATTGAATGCAGGTCTCCCACACAGAAGGTGAGAATTCTACCATTAAACTGTCAATGCCTCCCTCATCTTATTGATCAATAAATTATGGCTCAGAGAAGTTGCTCAGGTCATACTGGCAAACATGCAGCAAAATCAGCTAAGACTGAACTGCTGTTTTGCCTCTAGAGCTTTTTCTACTTCCACACATTGCATTCCAGGATAGATGGTGATGATCATAATGATACAGTACTAATAACAGGAATTTAAAAATACATATTTATTGAAGATTTACAAGGTACTAGTCTACACCCTAAGTGATTTTATCTGATTTAATCCTTCAAACAACACTAACAGGTAAGCATTATTATTATTCCCATTTTACAGACGAGGAAACCAAGGCACAGAGAAGTTAGTGACTTGCCCAAGATTATATTGCTAAAGATATGGCCTTCCTTAGCTGCTGTGTAGCATCAGAACCTGTCTAACTTCATGGGGGATAATGAGAATCACTATCAGCACAAAACCGATACCTTTGTCCTGGAGGTCAGACATACCTCCACTCTCCAACCTTTTTACCAATTCTGACACCAGCTCTTCCTCCCACGGCACTCTCTACTTCTCTCTGAGTTCGATAATCCACTGTAATGGCCGCAAAGAACCCACAGACCATACTTACAGTTAAGTGGTTTATTAAGGAAGTAACACGGTACAACTCCATCAGGAAACACGCAGCAAGGTCTGGAAGGCTCCCCCGAAGTGGACAGCACATCTAAACATCTAAAAGAATAATGTCTTTTATAAGGATCAACGCAACTGGTTCCTATAAGGCAGAGGTTAAAGATGTCCCAAATGTCCAACTTTTCCAAACTGCTGTACCACTCCATCATCTCTAACACCAACTGCTCCCTCTCCCATCAGTAGTCTCTCTCCCGTCTTTGGGTTCCATGATTTGAGGGAAGTTCTCAGAGAACTCACGAACTGTACTTACAGTTAAGTGGTTTATTAGGGAAACAACAAGCTACAACTTAGCATCGGGATCAACTTGGAAGTAACAGGAACAACTCAGGATGCAGTTCCTTGAGTAGGACAGCTTCTTTTCACCCTCTGCCGCAGGGCCTTGCTGGGGGCCTTCTTGGGCAAGCGTTATGCTTCTTATCTCCTGGGTCAGCAAGACATCTTGCACCAGTCTCCTGGTTTCTGCTGTCTCTCACCACTGTCTGTCACTGTCTTCCATTTACAGCTCCTCTCTCTCTCTCTCTCTCTCTCTCTCTCTCTTTAAGCCTAGCAGAATGGCAAAAGTGATCGATCCCTTCATTAGGGTTTCATACACTTTATTTGCATGGTCCCACCCCCACAAGGGTGCCATGCATCTTATTTACATTATTAGCAAGCTAGCCAATCCCTTTGGTGGGCCACAAGCATCTCATTTGCATATTCCCACCCAGACATTTAGTGGGAGTTAAAAAACCATCGCACCGAAACATCCCTCCCTTCTTTAGTGCAGGATAACTCTCAGCTCCTCTCGGCTGTGCAAGCCTCCTCTTGGACCCCTGACGACAGGCTTCCTCTCAAGCCCCTCAGGACAGGCTTCTCTCAGGCCCTTTAGGACAGGGCTGTCTGCCTTCAGCCTCCCTGCGATCGGCTTTGCCACAGGGCCCCTTCCGGGCTTCTTGCTGTCTTCAGTGTTACAGCCCTTGACCCATGTTACAACTCTTTTAGGAGGTTCCTTGTGTCTTCTCTCTTCTTGCCTCTCTTGCCTTTTCTTTCTTCTTCCTTCTCTTTCTGACTGCCAATCTCTGTGAGATTGGCTGCATATATAAGCAAACTCCTCATCAGTATCAAGGCAGGGCCCTCCTGAGGACAGGAAAGGAATTCATTTCACCACAGCTCCTCTGGCTACATTCTTTCTTAGGTTTTATATCCTCTTGGAGCCTTGAGGAAGGCAAAGGAATTTCCTGTGAAGAATTAGTTGGACTGCCTGGTGATGGTCTCAGGGGCCCAAGGTATTGACAGCAGTCTCAAGCAAGATGGAACAGGCTACCTGTTATTTAGGGTAGAATGATGGCTTAAAGTTGCTTGTTTCACAGTTTCTTTTCTGATCATTTGTCTTCTCTTCCTGCCTCTACTTTTTCTCCTTGGATTTGGAGCTCTTGTTCTAGAGTCTGAAAGCCCACAAGGCTGATGCTTTCTTCCCACCTCAACAGTGTGCAGTGTGGAATAGCTTGGCACGGGGTCTTTGGAGAGACACTTCATCTTCCCCAGCTTTATCTTCCCACCTTTCCCAAGCCCAGTGCTCTGTGTGGGAGAAGCGTGCTCCAAGAAAATTTCTAGTAAAGACTGTGGGTTTCTGAAAGAAGGGGAGAAACTAGCATTTCATCTTCCCATTGGTTGCCTGCTTGGGCAGCAGCCATGTTGCTCTGCCCTGCTTGTGACTGTGCAACGGAGAGGAACATTGGAGAGGAAAAGCAGGGGGGCAGTGACTTGCTGGTGTGGTGTAGGCTACATGCCACAGTTTGGCATGGCTGGGATGTGTAGGTGAAGTGAACACCATGGAGGGTAGATCGGCATCAGCTGTCTAGAATGTACCTCATCCAAGAGAGCAGCAATGGTACAACAATTGGTCTTTATTCAACTGGAACAACAGAGGAAGACGGAGAGTCAGGAAAAGGAGGAGGAAATGGAATGTGAGGCTAATTGCCTCCATGAACAACTGTTCCCTTTGCCATGAGACCAGAAGAAGAGAATCGTGCCTGGCTACCACTTGAGCCCCCCTCCCTGAAACTCTGCAATAAAACTTGTCATGGATTGAATCATGTCCCCCCAAAAATGTGTGTATCAATTTGCCCAGACCATGATTCCTGGTACTGTATGGTTTTCCTGTACGTTGTAAATCCTGCCTCTATAATGTTAATGAGGGAGGATGGGCGGCAGTTGTGTAGTAAGGCAGGACTCAGTCTACAAGATTGGATTGTATCCTGAGGCAACGTCTAGAGATATAAAAGACAGAAGTGAGCGGAGAGACAGGGGGACCTCATACCATCAAGAAAGCAGTGCCAGGAGCAGAGTGTGTCCTTTGGACTGGGGTCCCTGTGCCGAGAAGCTCCTAGTCCAGGGGAACACTGATGAGAAGGCTGACAGAGAGAAAAAGCCTTCCCCTGAAGCTGACGCCTGCTTTGACTGTGAGGAAATTAACTTCTCTTCGTTAAAACCATCCACTTGTGGTATTTCTGTTATAGCATCCCTAGATGACTAAGAAAAAACTATCGACATCTGTCTTTGTCAACTCATTCCCTGGAGGCCCTTTCTTTGATTCAGTCAACATTTACTTAAGTCTTCTGCATGCCAGACCCTGTGTGGGATGATGTGGGGGACCCGGATGAGTCACATCCAGTCCCTGTCCTTGAGAAGCTTCCATATTGAAGAGGGAGACAGACATGGGTGTTGTCATGGAAACAGAACTGGGCACTTAGGAACCTAGATGAGACACCTGGCTTGGCCTATGGGGTCAAAAAGACTTCCCAGGGGATGACATCTGTCATCGATTGAATTGTGTCACCCAAAAATATGTGTCAACTTGGTTAGGCCATGATTCCCAGTATTGTGTGATTGTCCTCCATTTTGTAATTGTAATTTTATGTTAAAGAGGATTAGGGTGGGATTGTAATACCCTTACCCAGGTCACATCCCTGATCCAATGTAAAGGGAGTTTCCGTGGGGTGTGGGCTGCACCACGTTTTATCTTATAAGCGATAAAAGGAAAGGGAAGCAAGCAGAGAGTGGGGAACCTCATACCACCAAGAAAGCAGTGCCAGGAGCAGAGCGGGTCCTTTGGACCTGAGGTTCCTACACTGAGATGCTCCCAGACCAAGGGAAGACTGATGCATCACAAGGACCTTCCTCCAGAGCCGACAGAGAGAGAAAGCCTTCTCCTGGAGCTGACGCCCTGAATTTGGACTTGTAGCCTACTGGACTGTAAGCGAATAAACTTCTTTGTTAAAACCATCCACTTGTGGTATTTCTGTTATAGCAGCACTAGATGACTAAGACAACATCTAAGCTGAGTCTTCTTCTTTTTTTTAATAATATCTTACTGTGTCTTTGGTGAAAGTTTATCAAGCAAATTAGGTTTCCATTTGACAATTGCTACACAATTTGTTCAGTGACATTAGTTATAGTTTTCACAATGTGTCAACATTCTCTTTAATTGTGTTCTGGTTGTTCCTATTTAAGCTGAGTCTTGAAGGGCAAATGGGACTGAGGTGGGTGAGAAGAAGGGCTTTTATCCACGAAGTGTTTGCTGAGGCCCCTAGGTGTCAGACCTCAACAGGGAATGAGAGTGTGAGCTCTAGTTCTGGCTGGGGAGACACAAGCAACAAGCAAAACCTGGAGCAACAGAGGGAGAGTCAGGAATAAGAGGAGGAAATGGAATGTGTGTCTGGTTGCCTGAATAGCTACCTCCTTTGCCATGAGACCAGAAGAACCGGATGGTGCCCAGCTACAATTAGTAAATACTTTGATCAAAGATTCTATAGAAGAATCCTGATCAAAAGGGGAGAAATGCAGAACAGAATTTCAAATTCTCATGGAATCCAGGTTTTCTGGAGCCATGGAGGCTGGATGAATCCCTGCAACTATTGCCCTGAGATAATCTTTAAACCAAAATATCCCCTGAAGCCTTCTTATAACCAAACAATAGTTTAGCTTAACTAGTAAAGAACGTCTGCCTTGAGCATTGTGCTCTTTTAAGATCTATCTATATGGGATCAAATTGACAACAACAACTTGAAAGATTAGATAGGAAACTTACGGGGCAGTCAATTAATGGGGAGGAACAACTCAGAAAAGGAGAGTGAGAATGGTTGCACAACTCAAAGAATGTCATGAATGCCACTGAATTGTACATGGAGAAATTGTTGAGCTGGCGTATGCGCTGCTGTGTATATTGTCAACAACAAAAACAAAAATAAAATAAAGTAAATAAAAAATTAGAAAAAGAGGCATGGGCTGTCTTCCAGGGTGATGTCGGGGAAGGTGTGGGAGAGGGGGATCCAGAGCTCTTCTGTCAAGAAACTGAAAAGTGAAGGAAGTTTCATTGGCCCACTGAAGTCCTCTCACTTGTGCTCCACGAAAGAGTCAGTGTTCAGATACCTGCCACACAGCATCAGCCAGTGTTACCCAAGGAGGCAGCTTTAGCCAACAGACACCAGAGCCGGGGCCAGTTGGGTGAGAGTAACTTGTCTTTGTGTTTGTCCCTCCTCTCTGCTCCTGTACTTTGGGAAACTAGACTTTGAAGTGAGAAGGGAGAGGACATGTCTCAGAGCCGACTGCCCACCTCCCTTCTCCAAGGGGCCAGTCCCAGCTCAAACCTGTGCTGGTTGGGGAAAGGAGGCAATGGGATTTGAATTAAGCTTGAATTTAAGATTTAAGACCAGGATGAGTCTGAATAATCAGAACTGACTGGAAAGTTATGGAATGTCTGAGATGTCGTTAAGGGATGAGAAACAGTTTTAACAGCACAATTGAAGGTAGTGATTAGAAATATAAGACTGTTTTCTATTTCTATCTCACGGAGTTAATAACAACAACAGCAAAAAAGAAACCAAATCTGTTGCCGTCATTCAAGTACAACTTATAACGACCCTGTAGGACCAAGTAGAACTGTCCCAAAGGGTTTCCAAGCCTGTTATCTTTATGGAAACTGACTGCCACATCTTTCTCCCATGGAGCGGCTGGGGGGTTCAAACTGCTGACCTTTTGGTTAGCAGCTGAGTGCTTTAACCACTGTGCCACCAGGACTCCTAGAGTTAACAGTCCCTGATTAACCGGTTACAGTGAATTTCTGGCAATACAGAATGTGCATGCTGGATCTTGCTGACTTCTGGTTTTTTTTTTTTCTTTCTTTTCCATTTACCCAACATTGCCTTTTCCAGAGAGTACTAGAGAGCAACATCCTCCTTCCCCGCTCAGAGTCTCAAGTCATTACTGCAGAAGTCAGGACATTAACACACTTATTTTGAAGTTATTGACCCCTAGTCAAAACTGTTGCCTAGCAACACAATATGGCGATTTCCGAGGTCACCAAGCTTTCAAGGACTCCTCTCATGGCAGAATTTGGGGTAGAGGGAAGAAAGCAGAATCACTCAACCTTTGTGTAGCTTGTAGAGAGTTCCTCTTTTACTCAAGGTTACTCCTAGCAACCACCTGCCTCTAGTGAACGAAAATGGCACTGGCTGCTCTGCTCATCCGTTACAGGGTCTGTGTGAGTTTGAATCCCACCTATGATCTTGGGCAAGACTCTGTCCCTCTGTGAGCCCCATCTATAAAACGAGGTGCTGAGATCGGCTGGTCCCACTCCAAGACTCTATAATTCTATTACTCAGTATACTGGCTTCTTAACGGTGGCCAACCTCTGTCCTTGCGTCTCATTCAGTTTATTTTATTCGGCACTCAGAGGCTTTGGCACACCTGGGAAGCAAATCATATCAGGGGGACCTCCTTACCATGTCATCAATGGCCAAGTAACTACCAAACAAATCCCCTTGGGTGACTGTGGAGGAAGGGCCGAGGAAGCTGCTAGCACAGCCCTCTCCTTAGCTTTCTATCTTCTTCTCCAAAGCTATTTGCGCTTTCCCTCCACATGGGAGCCCCGTGATTACTTACACTGGATTAGTCAGTTTATACAAGCAGAGCAAATTTAGACTATTATAGTCGCCATCAAATATGTAAGATTTGGATCTTGATAACATTCTCTATTCTTCTGAATCAAAGGATACTTGCCAACTTCTGATAATAAGACTTAATATTTGGGTCGTAGAGGGTCGGCAAAAAAGAGGGAGACCCTCCATGAGATGGATTGACATGGTGGCTGCAACAATGGGCTCAAACGTATTAACAATTGTGACGACGGCGCAGGACAGAGCAAAATCTCATTCTGTTATACATAAGGTCATTATGAGTCAGAGCCAACTCAATGGCACCTAACAACAACAGTTTTTTGTTTTTTTTTTTTGCTTTCAGAATTCATTTCTATATTCGTTTTAATTAGAATTAACAGCAGTCAAATGCATATTATTGAAAACAAATTAATGCAGCTGTCTCATGCTGTAGTCTCTGAGTTTAAAGTTAAATGAGACCAAAGAAGAGGTTTTGGAAGTGTGGTTTTTTGTCAGTTAATATTCTTTTTTTATACAATTTATTTTATTTTGTTATTGAATAACAACAACAGTTTAGAAAGTGCTTTCATCTATTTGATCATGAGGACATGCCTTTGAAGTAGGAATACTACCCTCTTTTTAATACGTGGGGAAATTAAGGCTCAGAGAGGGAAGCCCTGAGTGGTGCTAACAGTTAAGTGTTCGACTACAAGCTGAAAAGTTGGCGGTTCAAACCCACCCAGAGGTGCCTTGGGAGACAGGCCTGGCGAACTGCTTCTGAAAGTTCACAGCCTTGAAAACCCTATGGATCAGTTCTACTCTGCACACCCGGGGTGGCCATGAATGGAATCAACTGGATGACAACTAACCACAATAACAACATGCTGGCAGTAAGCGGCAGACTGGATACAAACGCAAGTCCTTTCCTCTGTGCGCAACTGCCACACCTCTTTATGTGGCGGCCTCTGAACAAGCCTCAGGAGGGCAATATAGTGTGGTGATGAGGCGCCCTTTCACTCCGGAGCCCGCCTGCAGGAGGGACCATGAAGCAGGGGGAAAAGCTGTCATTTTAGAGTCAGACAGACATGGGTGGGATCCTGGCTCCACCGTTTTCTTCCTGTGTGGCCTTAAAGTAAAGTCCCTTTGCGGTGGAGTGGATTCCAACTCATAGCGACCCTACAGAACAGAGGAGAACTGCCCCATATGGTTTCAAAGGCTGGAAATCTTTTACGGAAGCCAACTGTCACATTTTTCTCCTGCGGAGCAGCTGGTGGATTCGAACTGCCAGTCTTTCAGTTAGTACTTAACCACTGTACCACCAGGGCTCCTGTGGCTTTAGACAAAGGTAATTCATTCTCTGAGTCTCTGATGTTTTCACAATGGAGATACTCTCTACCTTACACAGTTTTTTGGGGACAAACTGAAGGAGATAGCGATAAATAACTAACACACAATACAGTATGTAGTAAGCAAAGTCTCTGGGGGGTGCAAAGAGTTTGCACTTGACTCTTGTCCTAAAGGGTGGCAGCTCGAACTCACCTTGTGGCACTGTGGAAGAAAGGCCTGGCGATCTGCTATGTAAAAGGATCACAGCTAAGAAAACCCTATGGAGAAGTTCTACTCTGTAACACATGGAGTTGCCATGAGTTGGAATCAACTTGAGAGCAATGGGTTTGGGTTTTTTTGTTTGTTTTTTAGTGTGTGCCCACAAAATATTCCCTCCCCTTCCTTTCTCTTTATTATTACACTGCCTACTTAGGTGTAGCTGTGACTTGAGAAAAACCCAGGCACCTTTCTGCTTTATCCATATGTTTTCAACATTTCCCATCTTTTAATGGTACAATTTATTGCCTTTTTTTTTTTTTTAATGCAAAGATCAGCTCCTTTTGTTCTGTGCTTCTCCGTTTTCTGCCTGAAAAATGGTAACCATCCCCCAGCAGGGCTTTCTTTGGACCAGTTAGGGCTGTGAGATCTGGGGAAGGAGACCGCAAGAAGGCAGAGAAGGGACATGGGCCGCCCCGAGAGACAGGTTCCTCTTCCTCTCTGGCCACAACGGCCAGTTTATTCATAGCACATTGTAAGTTGGCTCTTCATGCAATTTTGAAACCACTTCCACCCTCTCGTTTATTTTACTCTTGCCTACACCCGTGAAGGAGCCCTGGTGGCACAGTGGTCAAGAGCTCGGCTGCTAACCAAAAGGTTGGCAGTTTGAAACCCACCAGCTTCTCCACAGGAGAAAGACGTAACGATGTGCCTTTGTAAAGATTACAGCCTAGGAAACCCTATGGGGCAGTTCTTCTCTGTCCTATAAGATCACAGACTCACCATGAGTCAGAATCGATTCAACACCATTGGGTTTGGTTTTTGGTTTTATATGCCTTTGAGCCCAGCTTAGCCTTATGGGCCTGAGCATGCACTAGCACCTGACCTACAACGTGGTCTTCTGCCTCTGCAAGGCCTTCCTTACCCTAGAATTTTCCATCTCGTCACACATCGAGTTGTTTTTGATTTGGCAACTCCTGAGCTCTTTCTGGATCTCTGCTTCTGTTTTTTCTTCTGTAAAAATAAGTGGTTTCATTTAGTTTCGTTCATGGCTCAGCAAACTTTTCATGGAATGGACCAGATAGTAAATATTGTAGGGTTTGCAGGCCAATGACTCAACTCTGCCACTATAGCATGAAAGCAGCCATACCAAACAACCACCACCACCACCACCACCAAAAACTATTGCCACTGAGTTAATTCCAACTCATGGTGACTGCATGTGTTAGAGTAGAACTGAGCTCCATAGGGTTGTCTTTCTTGGCCATCATTTTTACAGAAGCAGATGGCCAGGGCTTTCTTCCAAATGTCACTGGCTGGGTTCAAATCGCCAATCTTTTAGTTAGTATTTGAGAGCAAACCACCATTTGCATCACCCAGGGATTCAAACCAGCCACAGGCAATGTAAAAACCAATGAACATGGCTGTGGTCCAACAAAATTTTATTTATAGACATGGGAATTCAAATTTCACATAATAATCGTGTGTCATGAATCATTCGTCTTCTTTTGATTTTTTTTTTTTTCCCAACCATCTCAAATGTAAAAACATTCTTAGCTTGAGGGTGGTACAAAAATAGGCAAATAGGCAGTGGGCCAGATTGGGTCTGTAGGCCTAGTTTGCTGGGTCCTGGTTTAATCATCTTTAAAGACCCTCCCACCTTTGAGAATCCATGAGACCATGAGGGATTAGCTAGGATGATGCCTGGGTATTTCTGAGGAAAATCTTTTCCTTGCTTTTCAGAGCAAGGAGTCTCCAGACGGATATATTCCAAATGCTGGAAGCTGGGATGAGATGACCCATCCTTGGAGGATTAAAAACAAGAGACTTTGCTCTCCATTTTCCCTGTCCTCTTTGTTTCTCTCCCTTCCTCTGTGGCCTGGGTCCCAGTTCTAAAGCCCAGCAAACCCTCGATGGAACTTGATTTCTGCATACTCAGTGTGGGTGTCCTTGGGCTCCCGGGTCTCCCATGATCTGAGGCCCTGGAAGTTGAGATTAGCATAGTGGAACTCCTCTGGGTTATTCTCTGATTCTGGGCTTTGAATGGTTGGTTTAGATCTTGGGCAACTGAGGTTCTTTGATTCCGGGGGGCGAGCATCTGAAGCAGAGCGCTCAGCAGGAATGCTTGGTGTGGCCTTCTGATTCTGAGCCTAAGGGAATAACAATTGTCCATCATTCAACAAATGTCTGAGCACCTGCAATGTACCAGACTGTGTTTTAGGAGCTGAGGATACAGTGGGGAACAAAAACAATGTCCCTGCCCCAATGAACTGATATTCAATCTTGTGGCAAGCAAGAACAAGCAACTAGCAAGCAAAAATATAGTATTGAGTAGTGGTAAATGCCGTGAAGAAAATCAAGCATAGTAAGAGGGTGGGGGGGGGGGGGCGGGGCAGGTGGATGACTGTTTTTAGACAGGGCAGTCAGGGAGGATCTATCTTAGGAGATGCTATTTAAGCAGAGTTGTTGTTGTTAGTTGCTATCGAGTCAGTTCCAACTCATGGTGACCCCATGTGTGCAGAGTAGAATTGCTCCATAGGGTTTTCAAGGCTGTGACCTTTCAGAAGCAGATCGAAAGGCCTGTCTTCCGAGGCACCTCTGAGTAGGTTTGAACCCCCAATCTTTCAGCTAGTTGTCAAGTGCTGGTGTCAGAACTGGTAAAAAGGTTGGAGAGTGGAGGTACGTCTGACCTCCACCTCATGGGAATCAGCTCTGGGTTGATCCTGGTCATTATCCCCCCTGAAGTTAGACAGGTTCTGATGCTACTACAGGACCATCTTTATAAGTGCTTAGCCATCTGCGTCACCCAGGGACTCCTGTCCCATCCACAGTGGCGTCACTAGGGTGGATGTCACCTGGTGAGGTAACTCATGGTGTCACCCACACCCCATGGACCTCCTCCCGTACCAACCATAAAAACACTGGCAGCAACTAGTGTGTGCAGACGAAACCACATGATTTGAAGTATCATTGTACTTGGGTAATAATGACAGCTCTGACTGGAGCATGTTAGAAGTTCAAAAAGTAAATAGCATAGAGTTTTAGCCTTGTAAGTATATTGATACTTGTAAACTGGGTTTGGAGCCCTGATGGCGCAGTGGTTAACTGGTTAACCCTATGGGGCAGTTCTACTCTGTCCTATAGGGTCGCTATGAGTCAGAATAGACTCCATGGCAATGGGTTTGGTTTGGTCGGGTTTTTGTTGTTGTAACTAACTACAGGGACATTTCTATAAAAAATAATAAATTTCTGCTGAAACACTGCACAAAAATTTTAGACAATCATTCTGACAGTGTCACCTGGTGTGGTCCACACCCCCTGCACCCACCTAGTGATGCCACAGCCCACTCATAGTGTCCCTCATATTTCCACTCATCACCTCTCCATCCCTAACCCCTCACAACCACCAATCTGTTCCCCATCTCTGTAATTTTGTCATTTCAAGAATGTTATATAAATGAACTCATGCAGTATGTGACCTTTTGAGATCGGCTTTTTTCACTTTTAATTTTTTTTGTCCTTGAGGTCCATCCAATTTGTTGTGTGTATCAATAATTTTTCCTTTTATTGCTGTGTGGTACTCCAACTCCATGGTGTGGATGTACCTTTTTGTGTTTTAAAATGACATTATGTACAGAGAATAGGCTGAAGGAGCAGGAGGGGAAGCAGAGAGGCCACGTAGAGGGTTACTGTTGTGTCCAGGTGAAAGATGTTGGTGCTTGGACAAGGGAGGCAGGAGTGATGGGGGAGAGGTGGTTTCATGTTGGATATATTTGAAGGTAGATCTAATGGGATTTGCTGGTGGATTGGTTGTGGAGTGGTAGAGAGGAATGAATGATGATTCTAAGGCTTTAGGCTTGAGCAGTTGGACAGATGGTGGTGGTATTTGCTAAGATGGGAGGATGGAGGGGACAGTGTAAGTGGTGGAGTTAGCCCTAAGCTTGGCTTTGGACCAGGTAACTTTGAGATGCCTATTAGACATCCAAAGGAGCCCTGATGCCACAGTGGTTAAGTGCTCGGCTGTTAACCGAGAGGTCAGCACTTTGAACCCACCAGCCACTCCATGGGAGAAAAGACCTGGCAGTCTGCTTCCATAAAGATTACAAGCTAGAGAACCCTATGCGGCTGTTGCACTTTGTCACCTGGGGTTGCTATGAGTCAGAATAGACTCGATGGCAACAGGTTTATTAGATAGAGATTCACATAGAAATGCTGCATAGACCTTTGGATATGAGTCTGAGAAGCTGGGAGTTGTAAATTTTGAAGCTATCAGCATATACTTGTTGTCTTCTAATATACAGCCAGTGCTTCCTGAACACTTACTAGGTGCCAGGCACCATTCTAAATGCTTTACAGCTACAATATGAGCATATTTCATGCCTAGAACTATCCTAGGAGATAGGCACTGCTCTGATCCCCACTTTACAGTTAAAGAAATTGAGGCACAGAAAAGTTAAGTGGCTCGTTCAAGAACACACAGCAATGAAAAGCAGGATTTGAACCCAAGCAGGCTGACTTCAGAGTCCCAGCTCTTAATCACTACGACTTACTGCTTCCCAATAATATTAATAATTATTATATAATTGATTATTCTTGGTAATAGCATTGGTGACAGTGAATAATAGACTATCAAAAACCAATCCATTGCCAACAAGTTGATTCTGACTCATAGTGACCCTACAGGACAGAGCAGAACTGCCCCATAGAGTTTCAAGGCCATGGTTAAGAGCTTGGCTGCTAATGGAAACGTCAGGTGCTCTGCAGGAGAAAGATGCGGCAGTCTGCTTCCCTAAAGATTACAACCTTGGAAACCTTATGGGGCAGTTCTACTCTGTCCTATAGGGTTGCTATGAGTCAGAATCGACTTGGCGGCAACGGGTTTGTTTTGTTTGTTTGTTTTATGGGGCTTTGGGAGTCCCTATTAACCAGAAGTTCAGTGATTCGAACCACCCAGCCACTCCATGGGAGACAGATGTGGCAGTCTGCTCCTGTAAAGATTACCACCTTGGAAACTCTAAGGGGGCAGTTCTTCTCTGTCCTATAGGGTCACTCTGAATTGGAATTGACTGCATGGCAATGGGTAATCTTTATAGAAGCAGACTGCTAATCTTTCTCTCCTGGAGTGGCTAGTGGGTTCATACTGCTGATCTTTTGGTTAGCAACCAAGCCCTTAACTACTGTGCCACTAGGGCTCCTTGAATAATGGAATGGCTACCACATATTGAGAAATACATGAGTATTCTAATACTCCAACTCTCACAGGAGACTGAAGGAGAAGTGGAGGTTCAGAGAGGGTGAGCAACATGTCCAAGGTCTCACAGACAGTAGGTGCCAGAGCCATGGTTTGAATGACACCTTGACGCTTCTAAGCCAGTGGTGGTTGCAGGATGGGGGAGGGGTGTATACCATAGTCAAAGAAGGAAGAGGAGCAGCGGAGAGCCCAGCTACTCACCAAGGGAGGCGCGTTGGGGTCCACATTTATGTAATCCATGACTGAGCTGACCCTCAAGGCCCGGGGCCGAAGAGCCCCTGCCTGGGTCCACTTCTTCCTTAGAGTCTTCACGCTGAGGAAATGAACCCACCTTGGTGTGCACCCTTGTACTCTCCCTTTCCCCAACCCCAGATCCCACACCCCATCACTGATCGTCCTAACTCACATGATCAGTATGAGGCAGAGGAAAAGGAGGGTTGTGATGCCAATTCCCAGAAATGCCCCCTTGGAGAAAGCTGTTGGAACGAGTTCTTTGTCTGCGCAACGAAAGGGTCAGATGAGCTGTTCCCAGCCATGTGGGCCCTCACGCCCTTCCACCTCTAGGCATTCAGGCTTCTGGCTCCCATGCCTGCAACCCCAACATTTTGCCTGCATCTTCCCCTTCTATCTGCAGCTGAGAAACCCTGCTGCACCCCAGGTATCAGGCTGCCAATTTGTGTCTTCCTTCCACATCCGCAGGCCCATGTCCCGGCTCCTTCTCCAGCCACACCACCCGCACTCCAGCCCCACCCGGCACCCTCCGACACAACAGAACCCGGACACCCGTCTGGCCTCCCCACCTGGCAACAACAGGACAGTGACGCTGTGGGCGCCGTGGTCGTTTCGGGCCTCACAGTGGAGTCCCGGGCCGAGGCTGAGCCCCTCGGAAAGCCTCAGGGAGCTGTTGGCCCAGGGCCCCGCGGAGCTGAAGGTGACCATGACGGAGGCGTTGCTGCTGTTCCCCTCCACCAGCCAGTTCCCAACCCGCCAGTGCAGGGAGGGGGTGGGCCAGGCTCGGGCGGAGCAGCTGCAGCGCAGACCCTCGGTCTTCCTGGAGCAAGAGGGGCTGAGCACCTGGGGCGGGTCTGTGCGGAGGGAGGGGAGAGCTCAGCGGCGGCCCCTCCCACCCAGGATCCGGGCGCCCTACCTGCAGGGGCCCCGCACACTCACAGAGCACAGAGAGGAGCAGAGAGACCTGTCCGGAGCCCAGCGGGTTCTGAGCTCGGCAGGTGACCTTTCCTTCGTCCTCCTTCTGAACCTGAGGCAGCTCCAGGACCCCAGGGTCCGAAGACTGCGAGAGGCTCACGGGTTGCCTCCCCCCGACCCAGCTCAGGGTGGCTGGGGGGCTGCTGTCGGAGACACAGACAAGGCGCAGGGACTGGCCCTCCAGGACTGGGAGGGACATGTCATTCCCGAAGTTGTCCAGGACTGGGGGGAAGGGAGAAGGAAGGAAAGGGGCAGGATAGATGCGGAACTGAGGGCACAGGGACCCTCTTTCACACCAGTGTTCCAGATACCCGGGCCCACGGTGTTGTTCTCTGTCCCTCCTTCATACCTGTCCTGTTTGCTTGGGACACCATCACTCTCAGATTCTCTGGAGGATCTGAAAAGGAGACAGGGGCCGGGCTCAAGGCAGGCAGGGGCTTCCCTGTGGGCAAAGGGAGCCATCCTGGGGCTGGGGTGGGGCAGGGGAGGGATTGAATCACTTGCCGAGCCTCAGATACAAACCACACAATGATTCAGACAGGTAGGAAGCCTGCTGCCATCACCCTGGGGACAGGCTCCCTCCCAGCTCTGGGATCCTGACCCCAGAGCCTCTCCCCCAGACTGTTCCCCCTCCTGGAAACCCACCCTGTCCACACTCACACTGCACAGAGAGGTCCAGCGAGCGCTGCTGGAAGCCCAGCCTGTTCTCTGCTCGACAGGTATAGTGCCCTGTGTCCTTGGGCCCCACCTGAGGCAGCTCCAGCTCCAGGGTTCTAGACTCTGCGTGGGGGGACATGGAGAGCACCCTGTCATCCAGAACCCAGCTAAGTGTTGCCGGGGGCTGGCCATCAGCAGCACAGAGCAGTCTCAAGAACTGGCCTTTCTGGACTTCCAGATGTGAGACATTTCCCTGGGGCTCCTGGCCTGGAGAGAGAGGGGAGAGAGCTTCAGGGAGGGGCACCAGCTACCTAGGCCCCCCAAAACCTTATTGTTTCCCAAACAGACTGGCTCAACCTCACTCAAATCAGCACCCTCCACCACCACCACATACACACACACAGCAGTACCTGACACTTTAGCCTGGGAAATGCTGATGACAAGGTCCTTCGGGGCATCTGCAACAAGATTGTGAGTCAGCTTTGGGAGGGATATTTTCCCCACTGTCAGAAAGAGCACCCCAGGAAAGACAGTGTGCTGCCCCAGGGAGGACCAGGGACAGCCTGCATCGCAGACACAGCTGTGCCCAGAGGGCCAGAGCCGTCTCAGTCATCCCCCAGTGCCAAAGGCAGCCTCCTGGGACTCGTCTTTCCTCCCGGGGACCATCCCAAGCTCTGGTTGGCTAATTGCCACGGTGATTTCTCACCTCCCTCTACGCCTGGCCTGTCTCACACCCCGGAGTCCTGCCCACAAACTCACGGGCCACGCTCAGTCGGACAGTCCTTGCAGTGCTCACACCATTTCTGGAGAAGTCCACTTGACAGGTGAGCTCGGTATTGTGGTCCTGGGGTCTCGGCATGAGGGTGAGCGCCGAGAAGAGGGAAGTTTGTGATCCAGTTCCTTGGGAGGAGGTGGCCGCCCCCGTCCACGAGAACGTAGGGGCTGGACAGTCCCCGAAGTTCCCGGGAAACACACAGAGCAGTGTCACCAGGCGCCCTGGCTCCAGGGTCTCAGGAATGTAGACATCAGGCTGTGTCAGGCCTGGGGCAGAGAGAGAGGGATCCTAGCTCTAGACTGTGGTGAGACCATCACAGTCTGTCCCCAGCCCATCCAGGCTCAGGCATCTCCATACCTGTCACTTCCAGGGACACCGTGTATTTCATGAAATTAAATTTGACATAACTTCCTCTCTCCACCCGAAAGAAGTACGTGGCCGTGTCCTCCCTCCGTGCATCTCTGATCACCAGTGAGCAGCTCCCAGTACGGGGTTCCCCCAGGAGCTGGAATCGGCCTTGGGTTTCCCTCTGGACCTCTTTATCTGGGTTGTTTGTGGCCACTGGAGCCCCAGTGGCAGTCCCTTCCAGGAACCAGTAGCCGTGAGCTGCGTCAGAGTCAGTCCAGCCGACCCGGGGGTAGCCAAAGGTGCAGGGCACAAGGACGCACAGACCCTCCTGCACCGTCACTGAACTCGGCACTTTTAGCCAGAATCTCGAATCCAGAGCCAAGGACCCTGAGGGGAGACAGAGGCTTGACCTGCAACCTCAGCCCTAGCACCCTCTCCCCCAGACCTCTCTGATTCTCAGCCCACTCACCTCCCAACAGCATGGGCAGCATGGGCAGCAGCAGCAGCAGCATCTTGGAGCCGGCTCATTTCCCTGGCGCTGGGACTAGCTGTAGACAGGGCAGAAGGGGAAGCTCAGGGCGGAAGCTGTGGCTGAGGACTGATGCATATAATGAGCTTCTGGTCCTGAGACCACGGGACCCACATTTTGTGTCCTCTCCACGCCCCACTCTGCCTTGCCACTGATGCTCTCAGTCTTTGTGGGGGCCTGGGTTTGGGCTTGCTGAGTTGGTCTTTCCAGAGTCACCTTTGGGGGAGGGCCAGGGAGGACAGGTGTCAGCCACGGGGCCTGGCTGGGGTGAAGGCGGGGGCTCTCCCACTGGGCCCTGGGCCATTGAAGAAGCAGAAGTGAAAGTCCTCAGTGAGCTCCCCTTTCCTAGGCCCTGGAGGGGCTGATCTTGCCAAATAAAATCAGGACGTACAGTTAGAAGTTAACTTTCAGAGAAACAATAACTTTTTAGCAAAACTTGTAATATTCAAGTAGTAGTGCCTGAAATCGTCTAACTTCAGTAGGAGAGAGAATCACCATCAGTCCAAAGCTGATTCCTATAAGGTGGAGGTCAGACATACCTCCACTCTCCAACCTTTTCACCAATGCTGACACCAGCTGTCCCTGCACTCTCTACTTCTCTCCTGGATTCTATAATTCATTGCAATGGCCATACGGAACTCACAGTCCATACTAACGGTCATATTGTGAGTGCCTTCCAACCCGAGGGGCTCATCTTCCAGCATTATATTAAACAATGTTTCACTGCTATTATTAAGGTTTTCACTGGTCAATTTTTTCAGAAGTAGGCTGCCAGGTCTTTCTTCCTAGTCTGCCTTAGTCTGGAAGCTCCACTGAAAATGGTCCACCATGGATGACCTTACTGCTATTTGAAATACTAGTGGCATAGCTTCCAGCATCACAACAACATGCAATCCACCACAGTATGACAAACTGACAGATGCATAGTGGCATATTTATATTAAAGAATTATTTGTTGATAAAGGGCATCTATACAAAACCAACAGCCAACATCATTCGTAATGGAGAGAGGCTGAAAACATTCCCCGTGAGAACAGGAAGAAGACAAGGATGCCCTTCATCACTACTCCTATTTAACATTGTGGTGGGAGTCCTAGCTACAGCAATAAGGCAAGAAAAAGAAATAAAGGGCATCAAAATTGGTAAGGGAAAAGTAAAATTGTCCCTATTTGCAGATGATATGATACTGTACATAGAAAACTCAAAAGACTCCATGAGAAAACTACTGGAACTAATAGAAAGATCAACAGAGTAGCAGGATACAAGATAAACATACAAAAATCAGTTGGATTACTATACACCAATAAAGAGAATTATGAAAAGGAAATCTGGAAAACAACATCATTTATAATAGCCCCTAAAAAAAAAAAATACTTAGGATAAGTCTAACCAGGGATGTAAAAGACCTATACAAAGACAATTAATGCCAGAAGCCAAAAGATACCTACATAAATGGAAAAACATACCATGCTCATGGATAGGGAGACTCAACATTGTGAAAATGTCATTTCTACCCAAAGCAATCTACAAATACAATGCAATCTCCACCCAAATACCAACAGCATTCTTTAACAAGATGGGAAAACTAATCATTAACTTTATATGGAAAGGGAAGAAGCCCTGGATAAGTAAAGCACTATTGAAAAAGAAGAATAAAGGAGGACTCGCACTACCTGACCTCAGAACCTACTATACAGCTGTAGTAGTCAAAACAGCCTGGTACTTGTACAGCGAAAGACACATTGACCAATGGGACAGAATTGAGAACCCAGATGTAAATCCATCCACCTATGATCACCTGATCTTCGACAAAGGCCCAAAGTCCATCAAATGGGAGAAAGATAGTCTTTTTAACAAGTAGTGCTGGCAAAACTGGATATCCATCTGCAAAAAAAAGAAACAGAACCACACACAAAAACTAATTCAAAATGGATCAAAGACCTAAATATAAAACAAAAAGATCACAGAAGATCATAGAAGAAACAATAGGGTCAACACTAGAGGCCCTAATGCACAGCATTAACAGGATACAAAAACCATAACTAACAATACACAAACAGCAGAAGATAAGCTAGATAACTGGGATCTTTTAAAAATTAGACACTTATGCTCATCAAAATACTTCACCAAAAGAGTAAAAAGAGAACCTACAGACTGGGGGAAAAAAACTGACTATGACAAATCCAACAAAAGTCTAATCTCTAAAATCCCCAGGAAAATCCAACACCTCTACAACAAAAAGAAAAATAATCCAATTAAAAAATGAGCAAAGGATATGTACAGACACTTCACCAAAGAAGACATTCAAGTGGCTAACAGATACATGAGAAAATGCTCTCAATCACTAGTCATTAGAAATGCAAATCAAAACCACAATGAGATACCATCTTACCCCGACATTACTGGCGCAAATCAAAAAAATCAGAAAATAACAAATGTTGGAGAGGCTGCAGGGAGATTGGAACTCTTATGCACTGCTGGTGGGAATCCAAAATGGTATAACCATTTTGGAAAACAATATGGTGCATTCTTAAAAAGCTAGAAATAGAAATACCGTTTGATCCAGCAATCCCACTCCTAGGAATATATCCTAGAGAAATAAGAGCTGTCACATGAATAGACATGCGCACACCCATGTTCATTGTAGCATTGTTCACAATAGCAAAAAGATGGAAAAAACCTAGATGCCCATCAATAAATGAATGGATAAACAAACTATGACACCCAATGGAATACAACGCAATGATAAAGAACAATGATGAATCTTCAAAGCATCTCGCAACATAGATGAATCTGCGGTGCATTTTACTGAAGTGAAGTAAGTCAATCACAAATGGACAAATATTGTATGAGACTGCTACTATAAAAACTCATGAAAAGGTTTACACACAAAAAGAAACAATCTTTGATGATTACGGGGTGGAGGGGTAGGAGGGAAAAACACTAAATAGATAATAAGTAAGTGGTAACTTTGGTGAAGGGTAAGACAGTTACATAAGACTGGGGAAGCCAGCACAACTTGTCCAAGGCAAGGTCATGGAAGCTCCATAGACATAGCCAAACTCTCTGAGGGACCAAATTACTGGGCTGAGGGCTGTGGGGACCACGGTCTCGGGGAACAACTAGCTCAATTAGCGTAACATAGTTTATAAAGAAAATGTTCTACATTCTACTTTGGTGAGTAGCATCTGGGGTCTTAAACGCTTGTGAGTGGCCATCTAGGATATTCCGTTGGTCTCACCACATCGGGAGCAAGGGAGAATGAAGAAAACCAAAGATACAAGGGAAAGATTAGTCCAAAGAACTAACAGACCACAACTACCACAGCCTCCACCAGACTGAGTTCAGCACAGCTAGATGGTGCCTGGCTACCACCACTGACTGCTTTGACAGGGATCACCATAGAGGGTAGCAGAGACAGTTGGATAAAAATGTAGAACAAAATTCTAACTCACAAAAAAAAGACCTGGCTTACCAGTCTGACAGAGACTGGAGAAACCCTGAGAGTATGGCCCCCAGATACACTTATAGCCCAATAATGAAACAACTCCTGAGGTTCACCCTTCAGCCAAAGATTAGACAGGCCTGTAAAACAAAACCAGACTAAATGGGCACACCAGCCCAGGGGCAACGTGGCGAGGGCAGGCGGGGACAGGAAGGCTGGGAATGGAGACCCAAGGTCAAGAAGGAGAGAGTGTTGACATATCGTGGCGTTGGCAACCAACGTCACAAAACAATCTGTGTATTAATTGTTTAATGAGAAACTAGTTTGCTCTGTAAACCTTCATCTAAATTACAATAAAAAATTTATACTATTGAGATTCAGAAAAAAGAATTATTTGTTGAAAGAGAAGGGAAGCCCTGATACATGCTACTACATGAATAGACTTTGAAAACATTATGCTGAGTGAAAAACAAGCCAGACACAAAAGGATGATCCCATTTATGTGTAATACTTAGAACAGGCAAACCCACAGAGACAAAGGTTTAGTATCAATTACCAGGGGCAGGGGGAAGGGGGCAGTGGGGAGTTATTGCTCAAGTGGGACTGGGTTTGTGTTTTTGGATGATGAAAAACTTTGGGGAATAGATAGTGGTGATGATTGCATAACATGGGGAATGTAATTTATGTCACTATATTGTACACTTAAAAATGGACAAAATAGCAAATTTTTTGTTATGTATATTTGACCGCCATAAAAATTAAAAAAAAAAAAAGTAGAAGTGAATAAGGTACTGAAAAAGGTTATTTGTCTGAAATGCCAGTGTAACTGGAAGTCTTGCATTTTTATTTAACATTCAATATTCAGCTCCAGGCTGGTCTTAATCTTACCCCTCGCTTACTGACCCCTGGTTGCCTAGACGCAGGCCTTGGCCCACTTCCCGATCTTCCTTTCCTCTCCTGCCATACAGTTGGGCAACACTTATTTATAGCACGTGTATGTCTGCTCAGCACCCATTGTAATGTGAACACCAGCCCCCAAAGGTAATGCTGTTGATGGGAGTTTTAGGTAGAGTTAAGGGTACAGGGAGATATGAGTGAACGTGACAAACTCTCCCAGCCCTTCTGGAAATGACTGTCTACTTTGGTCAAGTGAAGACATTGGGCTCACTCACTCCACCTACCTGCACTGGGACCTCATGTGTGCCAGACACTGGGCTGAACGCTGGGGACACTGAGGAGAATCAAACCCAGTGTCTGACCTAGAAAATTCTTGGAAACAGAAAAGCTCTAATGTGCTCATAAATGCCTGGATGCTGGGACAGACTTTTGTAATGGGGCCCCGGGAAGGAAGGGCCAGCTCCTCACGGTACAGGGCACTCAGGAAGTCCTCCTGGAGGAGGTGGCCTTCTGCTGTCCCTGCCTCAGCCCTATCCTTGCTCTCACACCACCTTCCCTTCACTCTGAGCCCTGGGTCCCCATAGCCCAGCCTGGGCCTTCTCTCAGGAGAGCCAGACTTTCTTCTTCCAGGAGCCCTCCAGTTGAGGCACGTCACAGACCCCACTCTCCAGAGCTCACAGAGGCAGGATCTCTCCTAGGGGGAACCCGAGCCAGGGAAAGGACACCTGGGTCCTGGTGGGGGTTTGTCCTGAGTGAGCTGAGAAATGAAGCGCACCCACTTCTGCCTTTAAGCATTTTCGTTCTTCTCTGGGACAAATGGAAACCCTGGAGGCATAGCGGTTAAGAGTTCAGCTGCTAACTAAAAACTCAGCAGTTCAAATCCACCAGGCACTCCTTAGAAACCCTATGGGGCAGTTTGACTCTGTCCTATAGGGTTGCTATGAGTCGGAATCAACTCGACAGCAATGGGTTTGGTTTTGGTTTTGGTATGGGACAAATATGAGGCAATTGAAAAGACTATGGCTTAGGTCGAATGCATCTTATTCATTAAAGTGACATCTTTTCTTTTTAAAACTTTAAAGAGATCTGTTGCAGCAGATTTTCCCAGTGTAATCAGTTATTTGATCTCTTGTGTTAGAATTGTGGTGTTGTGGTGCTGGCAAAGCATACTGAACATACCATGGACTGGCAGAAGAATCAATAAACGAGTCTTAGAAGAAATACAACCAGAATACACCTCAGAAACAAGGATGATCAGACTTGGTCTTGCTTACTTTAGACACGTCATTTGGAAAGGCCAGTCCCTAGAAAAGGACATCGTGTTTGGTAGAGAGTCAGCAAAAATGAGGGACACCCTAAATTATGTGGATTGACACAATAGCTGTAACAATGGACTCAAACATACCAATGATCAGGAAGATGGTGCAGGATCGTGCAACATTTCATTCTGTTGTACATAAGGTCACATGATTTGGAGCAACTAACAAGAACAACATAGGAAGAATTGGGGCAGGACCCAAAAGAAGGCATTGCCTCAGTCCATCTGTAGGTTTCTCCACACTACTCTATGCTGCCCAGACAGCCAGAGAGGGGAGAGAAGAATCTTCGACACTTGCTGTGGCCTGGGAGGTCCTTACCTCAGCAGATAGACAGCCAGGAATGGCTTGTGGAGAGAGCCTTGGGGCACACGATGCCAATCTGTGATTGGCATGGGTCCTCCAGGCTGAGGCCTCACAACCCCCACCTGGGAGTGTGGGCCACCACGAGGGCTAGGTCTCCCATTGAAGGCATAGGAGTGAGGAGGCTATGGACTCCAGGACCAGCTGAGAACAGCTTGGGGTCTGACAGCTCTTGTGTCCACAGGCAAATTGAAGCAGAGCTGGGCTTGATAGGAAGAAGTGGGAAGAGAGTGGGGTAAGAGACCCTTCTGGGACCCTGCCTGGGAACTGACCCTTCACCTTCTGGAAGCAGCTGTCAAGAAGTTCCTGGAGGTAGTTTTGAGACCATCAGCCCCCTTCTACTCTTTCTCTACAACCTTGAGGCTTCTCTGTGCTTCTCTTCACAGGACCTTTTCTTCAAAGATCTGTCCTTCTTGGTTTACTGCTCATCCTGGTCCAATCATACTTTCTTCCCCACCTTATTACTCAGCTTGCTCTTGTCCAGACCACCAAAGATTTTCAAATTGTGAAAACCAATAGACAGTTTCTGTTCTCTTTTGTGCCCCCCTCTCAGCAGCATGTGACATGCTCAACTACCCATGCCTTCTATGAGCACTTCACAGTTTGACTTCTGTGTCACCTAGAGCTGCCACATTGCACAAACCATACTGAAGACTCCCACTGGAGTTCAATCGTATGTAACATACAGAAGACATCCCTCTTCCTTGCTTTCTCTTCTACCCTTCTAGATACTTCTTTACCTCTTTGGATAACCCCTCCTTCTGTCCCTGACTCCTAAATGTTGGAATGCTTCCCAATCACTCTCCCTAGATGACTTATTTCATCCCTGTGGCTTTAAAAGCACACGCCACTAAGGTCAATTCCTTGATATTCATATTGTGTTATGGTTGTGTAAAATGTTAACACTGGGAGAGCCTGGGGGAAGGGTGCATAGGACCTCCCTGTATATTTCTTTGCCACCTCCTGTAAATCTGTAATTATTTCAAAACAAAAAGTTAAAAAATAAACAAAAATAAATGATCACAAAAGTATAACAAAAAATCATTCTGATGACTCATAAAATTATATTTCAACCCTGACCATTCCCTGTCTGTTTGACATCTACTCAGGAATATATAACGGGCACCTCAAACTCAACATGCTTTATGCACAACTCTATTTCTTACTCGAAACCTTCTCTTCAAGTTGTCTAAATCTAAGCAGTATGTGGTGTGGAATGGTAGGAGTAGTAGTGGCATCAGAACATGTTTAACTTCCGAGGGGAAATGGCATCAAGATAAGCCCAAGGCTAATCTCTGTGAGGTGCAGGTCAGACATACCTCCACTCTCCAACCTTCTTACCAATTCTGATAATCCGTTGCAATGGCCACAAAGAACTTACAGACCATGCTTAGAGTTAAGTGGTTTATTTAGCAAGTACCAGGGTACAACTTGGGATTGGGATCAGGAAGCATGTAGGCAAAGTCTCCCTTCTTCAGTGCAGGACAGCTCTCTAAAACTCCTCTCTGCAGTGCAAGCAAGCAGGCCCTTCTCTCTCCCTCTCAGCCCCCTGAGGACAGGCTCCTCTTGGCCCTGCCATCTGCACCTCCAGCTCTCTTCTGGGCCTGTCACCATCCTTGGTGTTACAGCCTTTGACCCGTGTTACAGCTTTTAGGAGGTTCCTTGCCTCCGGTCTCTCTCTGCTTCTCTCTTCTTTCCTGCTGCTTCTCTTCTTGCTTCTTTCTGTCTGAAAAACCTCGGTGGGGCTGGCTGCATATATACACAACTCCTTGTCAATTTCAAGGCTTGGCTCCTCTCAGCAGGGAAGCCAAAACTGACCAATTCCCTCTTGGTAGGCCACAGACACTTCAGTTGCATAGTCTACTGAACAATCCCTGCAAGGTGCATACCAATCACAGGGTAGGCTGCAGCCCACAACCAGTCAAAAAGTATCAAACCATAAATTGTTTACAGCTTACCCAGGAAATATCAGTCAACCTGAACAAAAGTAACAAACCCTCTGGGGTAGAAAACTAGGACAAAGGTAACCCCTCAGGACTTAGAGGAAGTATAGCTCAAGGTGTTTTTCCAAAGAACCAAGGCAAAAGGCCACAAAAAGGAACTGATTTCACTATATGTGATACTAACATCTACCCAAATCTTAGCGTTATTCTGCCTTTTTTTACATTGTCTCTATATCCCACATATCCACAAGACCTATCAGTTCAACTTTTAAAATATTTTAAAAACTTATCCACTTATCTTCATCCCCACTGCCATTACCCTACTCCAGGGATTCTCAATCTCAGCACTGTTGACACTGTGAGCCAGATAATCCTTTGTTGTGGAAGGTTATCCTGCGTATGGTAAGATGTTTAACAGCAACCTGGCCTATACCCATCAGATGTCAGTAGGCCTGCCTCCAGATGTGACAACCAAAAACGTCTCCAGACATTGCCAGTTGGGCAACAAAATCACCTCCAATTCAGAATCACTGCCCTGGTGCAAGCCACCGTCATCTTTCATATGTATGACAATAACAACCTATTGATTATTCTTCCTGCTTCTACTTTTGCTCCTGCCATAGTCCTTTCTTTACACAGTAGCCAGAGCTGTTTTTAAAATATAAATCAGATCAAGTCACTCTCTTACTTAAACAATTCAATGGCCTCTCATTTTATTTAGAAGAAAATTCAAACTACTTACCATAAATTATATGGCTTTATATGATGTAGGCCCTGTTGACCTCTCCAAACTCTCTCCTCACTGTTCTTCACCTTACTTGTTGCATCCACTCCACTGTTTTATGCTCTCTGTTTCTCACCTATACCAAGCTTGCTTCTGCCTAAGGGACGTGGCACTTGTGGTTCTGTCTTCCAGGAATGCTCTTCCCATGGCTAGATCCTTTGCTGTTTTCAGTTTAAAAGCCATCTGTATTAGTTTACTGTGGTTGTCATCTCCATGTATGCGTGCATGTGTATGTCTGTCTGTCTATCTGTGTCTGTGTCTTTTTCCTCTTCTTATAAGGACACCAGTCATATTGAATTAGGTCACCCTACTCCTTATGGTCTCATCCCAATTTAAATGATTACATCTGTAAAGATTCTATTTCCACATAGGATGAAATTACGAGTTTCTGAGGGTTATAACTTTGACATATCTTTTTTGGGGGACACAATTCAATCCATAGCACCATCTCTTCAAAAATGCTTTTTCTCCAATCAAAAAATGGGCAAAGGACATGAACAGACACTTCACCAAAGAGGGCATTCAAGTGGCCAACAAACACATGAAAAGATGGTCAATATCATTAGGTATTTAGAGAAATGCAAATCAGAACTGCAAGATACCATCTCAACCCAGCACTGATTGAAAAAAAAAAAAAAAGGCAACAACAAATGTTGGTGAAGTGTGGCGAGATTGGAACCCTCACCCATTGCTGGTGGGATGGTATAATCGGTACAACCACCATGGAAAATGGTATGGCACTTCCTCAAAAAACTAGAAATAGAACTACCTTATGATCCAGCAATCCTACTTCTAGGTGTATGCCCTACAGACCTAATAGAAGTGACACAAACAGACATATGCACACCCATGTTCGTTGCAGCATTATTCACAATAGCAAAAATATAGAAACAGCTTAAGTGCCTTTCAGTGGATGAATCGATAAGCAACGTCATACATACATACAATGGAATACTATGCAACTAAAGAACAATGACAAGTGTGCAAAACATTATAACATGGATGGATCTGGAGGACTGCAATGCGATGGATCACTTTTATATGGCCTTTCTAGCCATGGTCTTACAATTCCCACCTAATTATTGAGTAGGACTATACAAATAAGGTGCTTGTGACCCACCAAGGGGATTGCACAGCTTGCCAATATTGTAAATAAAGTGTATTATTATCTTTTTGGGGATGAGACCTTGCAGATAAGGTGTATGGAACCCTAACAAGGAGCTTGGTCAGTTTTGCAATCTCACTAAGCTTAAAATGAGCCATCCCAGAAGCAGACAGGAGGGACCTCACTACCACCAAGAAGAGACAGGAGCAAAGTGTGACCTTTGGACCCATGGTCCCTGTGCTGAGAACCTCCTAAACCCAGGAGATGGAGAGAGAGAGAGCTGTAACACCAGAGAGGTGCAGGACAGTGAGAAGTGGCAGCAGAGAAACAGCAGCAGCAGAACCAGGAGACCAGTGCAAGATGATGTGGTGAGCTTTGGTGGGCTTCCCTGTCCATGGAGCAAGAAAGGTGCCTTTGGGCAGGAGGCTTACTAGTAAAGTGAGGTGCTTCTGGGCACTTTTCAGAGGAGCTAGACTTGCTGATCCACGGAGCGAAAGAGCTGAGCGCCTTCAGGCCAAGGCTTCCTGGTGGAATGGGGTGCCCTCGGTTACTTACTAGCAGGGCTAAAGATCTTTGTTACACTTGCTTGAGCAAGGCAGAGGCTGGCTCAAGAGGCCCACCTGTGAGCATGGCTGAGAAGCTGTCCTAACTGAAGAACTGTATCTTGAGTTGTTCCTGATCCTGAATTGTAACCTGTTACTTCCTTAATAAACCCCAAAACTGTGAGTATGGTCTGTGAGTTCTGTGTGGCCATTGCAATGAATTATCAAACCCAGCAGAGAAGTAGAGAGTGCCATAAGAGGGATAGCTAGTGTCAATATGGGGAAAAGTGTTGGGGAGAGGAGGTATGTCTGACCTCCACCTCATAGGAATTAGCCTTGGCCACCCCCCAACCTTTGGTCAGACAAGAGACTAGGGGCTACCTGAGGCAATGAGAATTTTTTTCAGTCATTCTCACATCTGTCTTCTCTGCCTGAGAATTTTCAGATTTTTCCTGAGATTATTCCTTCAAAAATCCACTCTCTGAGTCTCCATTCTTCTTCCATTCAACAGGTATTGAACACCTACTCTGCCTATTCCTGAGCTTCATACTGAAAAACTTAGAAAAGGGCAGAATGAGGTCCCAGATCTCCAGAGCTGCAATGGGGGAATGGTATATATTGAGAGGAAGTGAGATTAAAGATGGAGAATGGAGTAGGGAGGATGTAGGGGAAGGGAGAGAGGTAGGTAGGTAGATAGGAGGTAGGTAGTTCAGGAGTCTGCTCTGAAAGGGCTACAGGGTGTAGGCCTGAGGACCGGAGTCAGTGAGGAGGGATAAGTGAGGGGGAGAAGGGCTATGTAGGAAGGTGTCCTGGTGGTGAGTGAAGAGTGCTGATCTGGCTTCAGCTGAAGCCATGAGGGTACTGAAGAGCCTTTGTTGGGGGAGGGGGTATCTTGGACATCCCTTGACCAACATCTTTGTGTACTTTGGGCCCAGGATATGACCTGTCCCAGGCCCCTCCCACCGCTGTCCTTGCCTTAGGTCAGGGCACTGCCTCCAGGGGGGGGTTCCATTCAACCAGGCAGTCTGACGCTTGCAGAGGCCCACCCCAGATTCTGTGCTGTCTGTGGTGTTGGAGAAGCGCAGCTTTGCAGGGACTATTTCTCAGGCCTTGGGAGCATTTGCAAAAGGTGCTCTTCCAAAAAGACCGCACTGATTTTCATTGTACCTACAAATTATGATTGTATTCTTTTCACTGCACCTCAATGGAACCGAGGCTTCACCAGCGAGAGCTTATTAAAGCAAGAACTGACTGTCACCACCACTATCCCATTCTCCCTCCACCCCCATATACTCAAGTATGTAAAGGAAAATGTGAAAATAAGTGAAGACATACAAAATTTTTAAAACTAAGGAAACATAACTTCTAGAGAAGAAAAATACAATATTTGACATGAAAATTTCACTGAATGGTCCTAGCAGCAGATTCAACATTGTAGAAGAAAGGTCATTGAACTTTAAGACATAGCAATAGAATCTATTCAAACTGAAGTACATAGAAAGCAAAAGGCTGAAAAAAGGTGAACAGTTGCTCCGGGCCCTGTGAGATAATATCAGAAAACCTAACATACAAAAAATTGGAGTCCCAAATAGAGAAGAAAGAAGAAGAATAGAAGAAATGTATTTAAATAAATATTTGGTTCCATTTTTACAAATTTGATGAAAACACTGGTGAAGCAATGGTTACACGGTTGGCTGCTAACCGAAAGGTAGGCCTTTCAAACCCACCAGCTGCTCCTTGGGAGAAAAGACCTGATGATCTGCTCCCATAAAGATCACAGCCTAGTTCAGCCTGGGAGTGGACAGCCCCGTAAAACCAAATGAGACTAACGAGATACAGGAGTCCAGTGACAAGGGCCAGAAGGCAGAAGGGGACAAGGAAGCTGGTGATAGGGAACACAAGGTTGAGTAAGGATATTGTTGATGTGTTGTGAGATTGTTAACCGTTGTCATAGGGCAACATGTGTAGTAACTGTTAAATGAGAAACAATTGGAAGAGCGTAGTCAATGTCACTGAACTGTGTATGTAGAAATTTTTGAAATGGTGTATCTTTGGCTATGTGTATTTTCACCAAAAAAAAAAAAAAATAAAGTTTGAGAATTTAGAGGGTTAATATGTTGTGGGGTTGTTAACCAATGTCATAAAACAACACGTGTACTACTGTTTCATGAGAAACTATTTGTTCTGTAAGCCTTCACCTGAAGTACAATAAAATATAAAAAAAAGGAAAAAAAAAGATCACAGCCTAGGCAGTTCTACTCTATCCTATAGAGTCGCTATGAGTCAGAATCAACTTGACATCACACAACAACAACAACATAACATAAATCACAGATCCAACAAACTTCAAACAGGACAAATTCACATACACACAGATACACCCACACACACACCCACACCCACCCACCCACCCACACACACACACACACACTACAGTAAGGCTTATAATAATCAAGTAATCAAAACCCACTGATACAGAGAAAATGTTATAACCAGCCAGAGAAAAAGACAAACTACAAATAGAAAAAGGAAAGATAAAAATTACATCAGAATTCTCATGAGAAACTATGCAAGCCAAAATAATTTAGAGTACTGGAAGGGGGAAAATGTTAACCCAGGATTCTATATCCATTGAAAATATCTTTACAAAGCTAGTGCAAGTGAAAACTTTTCCACACAACAGCTGAGCGAATTAATCACCAGCATACCTTTACTGCAAAAAAATATAATAATACCGTCAGGCAAAAGGAAAATGATACTAGAGAGAAATTTGAATGTACACAAAAGAATGAAGAGCAATTGAAATGGTTAATACGTGGATAAATATAAAAAGGTTTATTTTCTAATTTTATTTTAAAAAATAATATATTGTTTGAGATAAAAATAATATATTATGGGGTTCATAGCAATATATTATGGAGTTGAATTATGGGCTTATCAAACCCACATTAATGTAAGCACACAGAAACAAAACATTACATGGAATATAATTCAAATTCATGATAAAAATACAAATTTATATTCCCACCTTCCTTCCCAATCATTTGTTTAGAACCATAGTAAAGAGTCCTGGAGACCAGATGGGAAAGGTGAAGGGAGGTTATTTCTGGATAGGGGGGGCAGGCATGTCATGCTGTACCTCCTTTCTCCACAGAGCTGTGCAGGAGTGAGAACAAGTCCCAGGAGATGGTACCTGAGGGTCCCTCATCCATCTATCAGGGCTCTGGAGCCCAGACCTCAGCACTGCTGTGAGTAGGAGGCTTAGCCAGACTTTGCATCCCTGTCCTTTTTGGAGCTTCTGAACCTATGGAGGAAACACGGTTCAGAAATCAGAGACCAGTCCTGTGGAGGATTCTCTCTGGAGAGGAAAAAGTGTGTGAAGCCATCAAAAATTTTAAGGGCTCAAAATGTAGGACATCCTGAGAAGGACTTCTCACCTGGTATGGCAGATCCAGGTGAGAATATAGGCAAAAAGGAAGCCAGCCCCCAGTATGACCCCTCATGAGTAGGGTGAGAACTAGAGGCCAGGAGTCCCTCTGTTCCCCAGAGACACAGGGACAGCAACAGGAGATACCTGGGGAAAGAGGGAGGAGAAGGGAAATGTGAATTTCCTAAGTCCACACCTCAGCCCTGCTCACAGCCCCATCTCATAGGGCAGATGTCCTGCCCATACTCACCCTGCACAGAGAGGCTTGTGTTAGGGGCCCAGCAGGTGATGAGCTTGGCAGGTGAATTTTCCTCCATCCCCGGAAAGCAGCTGGGGAAGTTCCAGGACCCCTGGATTCAAAGCCTGGGAGGGGCTTAGTGTTAGGCTCCCCCAGGACCAGCTCAGCTCGGCAGGAGTATTGCTGTCAGCATCACAGACAGGCTTAAGGACTGACCCTCCAGGACTTGCAATGAGGTGGCATTGCCCAAAAACTCTTGGACTGAGGAAACAGAGATAGCCAGAGGGACAGAGCTGAGAGGCCCTTCTGTCCCTCTGTCCTCCCACAGACATTGTTGTGAATTGAATTTTGTTCCTCCAAAAGATATGTTTACCTCCTAACCCCTGGTACCTGTAAATGTGACCTTGTTTGAAAATAGGGTCTTTGAATATGTAATCAAATTAAGATGAGGTCATACTGGAGTAGGGTGCACCCTAAATCCAATATGTCTTTGTAAGAAGAGAAGAGACACAGAGACACCCAGAGGGAAGAAGATCATTTATAGAGGAAGGCAGAGATTGCAGTGATATATCTACAAGCCAAGGAACACCAGGGTTTGACAGTAACCACCAGAAGCTGGAAGGGACCAGAAAGGATCTTCCCCTATAGCCTTCAGAGAAAGCGCAGCCCTGCTGACACCTTAATTTCAGACTTCTTGCCTCCAGAACTGAAAGAATAAATTTCTGTTGTTTTCAGTCATCTGATTTGTGGTACTTTTTTACAGCAGCCTTAGTAACTAATATTTGCATGAATGGAAAACAGCACTTCTGAGACAAGTAAGGGCAGGTGTGGGTGAAGATCCATGGGGAGAGGCAGCTCACTGATCCTGGGACAGGGCAGGCTTCCTGGAAAGGCAGCCCTTAGAGGTGGCTGGAAATAGGAGGAAGAGTTAGCTACATCAAGAAGTGGGAGAGGACATTCGAGCAGGATGGAGCTTGATCTGCATAACCATGGAGAGGCATTAACACACGTAGGTCTGACCACTTGTAAGCAAAGACATGGAGGGGCCAGGACAGGTGATACTCTTGGGCTTTCTCCTGAGGCCACAGGGAGCCATGAGAGGGTTCTGAATAAAGGAAGAACAGGGTCAGGTCATGGGCCTGTAAGAAAGGGACGTCCTCCACCTTCTCCTGGATTGGGATCCTTTTGAGGTCTGAGCTGTGGCCAAGCAGGTGAGACTGGAGGCTAGTAGGCCAGGCAGGAGGCTGATGCGATGGTCCAAGTGAGAGACGACTGAAGACTGAACTGGACCTGAGGCCATCTGTAGATGGAGGAAGAAAACGACTTGAGACATTTTCAGGAAGTCAAGTTTGCAAAACTCACTTACTCATGAGGAGGGTTGGGTGAGAGACAGAGCTGTCTAAAGTGACTTCCAGAATGTTGACACAAGTGACTCAGGTGGCAGGGGCCCCTCTAAGGAGGAACTGGTTGTGCTCAGGACAATCTGGACTGGACAGAAATTTGTGAGGGTCTTCAGGGCCAAGGTAAGATTGGAGCCACCAGGGTGGATGAGCTGACCCATAAGGTTATGCAGATAGAGGCCAGAGGCCCAGTGTGGGCTGTAGGCACCCATGTACTTACAGTTTCTTGTGGGAAATTGAGATGACAGTCAGAGAGTGGGTGAGGAAGCAGGAAAGAGGACGCCATGAGAGAGTGAGGGGAAAGAGGTCAAGAGAGAGAACACAACCAGTAGTGACAGTGGGTTGTCACCCAGGAATTCACAGTGACCCAGGAGAGAGTCCTTCCAGGGGGAGGGAGGGCAGAAGCAAACGAGAGGGTCTGAAGAGTGATGGTCCTTCATTATGTCAGACCTTATCAACATCCTTCTTATATGAGCTCTGAATTGCCCGCTCTGCCTTGGGCTGGCAAAGACCCGGTTCCCTTCCCAGCCCCCAAGGGGGAGGTCCTCTCCCACCTGTGCTGTTTCCCTGGAAGGCACAGATGGTCAAGTTCTCTGGAGCATCTGGAACAGAAATGAATAATTGACCACCTGCAGTATGATGGGGTGGTAGTAGGCAAGATGAGGTGGGGATCTTGGTGTTCTCTTCATCTTGACCCTGCCAAGACCCCAACAACTGTCCCCAAGCATCCCAGGCTCTGCACTCCTCCACCCCGACACCCACTGCCCTTAGGGACCCAAGCATCTCTGCCCAGCACTCACAGGACACATTGAGCTGGACAGGGCTCTCCATGGTCACACCTGCTCCAGAGAGGGTCACTCAACAGGTGAGGTTGGTGCCATGGTGGTGTGGCTCTAAGGTGAGAGTGAGCCCTGAGGAGTGAGGAGTCTTGAAGTCCAGGGATGTGAGGGAAACTCCAATTCAAGAGAAGATGGGGGACATCCCCCTCTTATAAGTGCATGGCACTGTAAAGTTTGTGTTCCTGGGGCGGCTGGATCCTCAGGTCCCCTGAATGTGGATGTTGGATGTCTGTGTCAGGGCTGGAGAGAGAGATAGACTCGGGCCCCAGAGCTGAGAACCCCTGATTGTGCTCCTAAGAGTAGCCCCTGTCTCAGTAAAGCCAACTCCTCCCCATACAGCCCCAGTGTCCTGTTCCCCTTGATCCCTCTATGAATGAGGAGCAAGGAGTTCCATCCAGCCTTTGTCCTAGGGCCCATGACCGTCCTCTGTGACCTCTCCTTGACCCATTTCCTTATCTGCCACATGCACAGAGTGCTGGTTATCTATGTAATTACATCTGGCAAAAGATCCTGTCTTCACCCTGAAAAAGTAAGTCCCCACATCTCTCTTCTGTACCTCTCCAATTACCAAGGAGCAGCCATAGATTTGGGGTATCCAAGAAGGTGGAATAGGTCCTGGGTCTTTTTCTGCACTTTTCCATCTGGGTTGTTTGTGGCCACTGGAGCATCCTGGCTTGCATCAGCCCTGTCCTAGAACCGGTAGCCTGGAACCTGGAGTAGTTCCAGCCATAGTGGGAGTAGAAGACAGTGCAGGGCACTTGGACGCACACACTCTCCTCCACTGCCCCTGGCTCCTGCATTTGCAGCCAGAATCAGCATCTTGAGCCAGGGATCCTGTAGGAGACAAAGGTCAGCCACAGCTGACCACTGCATCCTCTCCCTTGGCCTCTCACCTACTTACAGCCAGAGCAGCAGCAGCAGCAGCATCTCCAAGTGGAGGGTTCTTGAGCTTCCTCTGACTAAAGAGAGAAGGGGAAGGATAGAGAGAAGGGGGAAGAACTGTGGGGGACCCACGGAAAGTTAGGGAGGAGCCCAAGACTGCGGTCGTTCACAGAAGAGGAACTTCAGACACACAAGCAGTCAGAATTCATCCCCCCTTTGCTCAGAGAAGACAGGAATCCCTCGGCTCAGAGAACCCAGAGGCCTGCCCAAAGAGGACAGAGGAGAAAGACCAGGTCCCCACATCCTGCCTCACAGTGTTGGGCACTTTCTTGGGCACCAGAGTCTGAACAAGGACCTCTGAGGATATCGGAGGCATGGGAGATGAGTGAGTGAGTGTTCTAAGTGCCCCCAGACTGAAGTTCTTTTCTGGGTCCTGTTGTTCCCACCAGGGACCTCGTCCACTCTTGGTCTGGCCCCACAGAGTCAGTCTTACCTAGACCCATGGCAGGTGTTGGATTTTTTAAGGGTCTATGTGAGTATCTGGGGCATAAGAAATGAAGAGGGGTACTAGATGAAATGAAGGAAGCATTCATTCATTCATCAAACACGTAATGGGCGTCCACATATTTGCAGGGCTGGATACAAGAGGAGACACGTCTGCCCCTGAGATGTTCCCCATCCAGTAGTGTCATGTCCCTGCCTAACATACAAGGAATGTCAGGCTTTAGAGCTGTAATCACTCTGGTGATTTTTCCATGTGCCATGGTAACACACTGGGTTTTTTTTTGTTTTGTTTTTGTTTTTTTGATAGGAATGTGGAAATTTTTCCCGGCATGCTGATTTGCAAAGTTTCAGATATTAGCAAAATAAGAACATGTGGCATCTTTTCATGTAAAGCCAAAGGAGAGCATATGTGTTCTGTGAACCAGTGGAGGAGAAACTTCTTTTCCATAAGTGCAGTGTGGACCGGCACAACTTTCCTTAGGTCTGCAACTAACATTCTCATTTATGCAAAAAAAGATCTGCTTTTCAGAGTTAAACGTGGTGCAAATGGTGTCATATTCTCAGAAAATGCAAATGGGATTTAAAAAACTAAAACCAAACCCATTGCTGAGGAGTCAGTTCTGACGCATAGTGACCCGATAGGACAGAGTAGAACTGCTGCCGTGTAGGGTTTCCAAGGAGCAGCTAGTGGATTCGAATTGTCAGCTTTTTGGTTAACAGTCGAGCTCTTAACCACTGCACCACCAGGGCTCCTTGAATGGAATATACAGATAAAATTAAAAATTTAGGTTCATCTCCTTGGTTTTCCACCTTACTCTGTGTAGTATGTATCTGGAAAGTCCTTGACACATAGGACATAGTAGTAAATGTCACCATATATTTGAAAAATCTTCCAGTACAGTGTCTACATAAATATTCACTCAGTCTTACTAATATAGACAGTTTTGCATCCTGGCTTGATATATGAGGAAATTTAATCTCTGATCATTAAGATAACATTTTGTTTTAGATTGTTAATTTAAAAAAGTAAGAAAACAATTAATGGTACATAATAAAAAATACAATACAATTGGTTTTAACAATAAAGAAGTTATACCATGTTCATGGACTGGAAGATAAATATAAATTCTCATTGAGTTTTATAAATGAACTTTTTAAGCTATAATTTACATTAAAATGCACCCACTTGAAGTGCACATTTCTGAGTTCTGGCAGATGTATACATCCCTGCTATGACCTCCACAATCAAGACATAGAATGTTTCCACTATCCCAACATAGTTCCCATATCTCTTTGTAGCTATTAAGTCCCATCTCAAGCTCCAGTCCCATTGATCTGCTTGCTTTCATGGTGAATTAGTTTTGCCTATTTGAGACTATCCTATAAATGTATGCTTTCTCAGCACAATATTCTTTGAAATCAATCCAAGTTATTGTATGTATCTGTAGTTCATAATGTATTATTACTAAATACTATTTCATTGTATGAGTAGATCACAATATTTTATCTATTAACTTGTTGATGTACATTTGAGGTTTTCGGTTTTGGGGCTATAGTGTATAAAGCTGCTGTGAGTATTCAGATACAAGTCTTTTCATGGACTTGTTTTCATTCCCATGAATACGTACCAAGGAGTGAAATTGCTAGATCAAAGAGTGGCTGTATGTTCAACTTTAGAAGGAATTTCCAAATTGTTGTCCAAAGAGGCTTTAATTGTTACCTCTCTCATCAGCAATGTGTTAGAATTCCAGTTGTTCCAAATCTACATTAACAAATTGGTATTGTTAACCTTTTAAATTTCAACAATTCTAGTGGGAGTTTAGTGGTATTTCACTATGTGTTTTTATTTTTTAATTTATATTTAAATTTGCATTCAGTAAAATTCACTTTTTATGGTGTACAATTCTGGGAGATTTGAAAAATGTATAGAATTGTATAACTACAACCACTGTCAAGATATTGAAGAGTTCCATTACCCAAAACATTTCCTCTTGGTGGCCCTTGATAGTCAAACTCCTCCCATCCCTAACCTCTGGAAATCACTGATTTGTTCTCCATCTGTTTTGTACTGCCTTTTAGAGAATGTCATACAAATGAAACCATACAAAATGAACCCTTTAAAGTCTGGCTTCATTCACTTAGTATAATGTATTTGGGATTTATCCATGTTATTGGGTGTATCAATAGTTTGTTCCTTCTAATTGCTGACTGGCAATCCATCATATGGATATACAGTATCACCATTTGTACATATTTACAAGTAGAAGAACATTTGGGTTGTTTCCAGGTTTTGGTGGCTATGAATAAAGTTGCTATAAATACTTTCACACGCAGTTTTTATGTGAAAATAAGTTTTTATTTCTTTTGGGTGAATACCTAGGGGGCCGATTCCTGAGACATATAAGTGTAAGTTTAACTTCATATGAAATGACAAATTCTTGTCCAAAGTGGTTGTACTATTTTGCATTCCCACCAGAGTAGATGAGTGTTCTGGTTGCTCCACATCCTGTCTCAGTATTATCAGGGTTTGTTGTTTTGCTTGTTTACTTTTTGAGCCATTCTAATAAGCCTGCAGTGGTTTCTCATTCTGATTTAATTTGCAATTCCCTAATGAGAAATGACGTCAAGCATGTTTTCATGTACTTATTTGCCACCTGTTTATCTTCTTTGGTGAAGTGTATGATCAAATCTTTGGCTTTTTTTTAACTGGGTTTTTTGCTTACTTAGTGTTTTGTTTTGAGAGTCCCTTAATATATTCTGGGTACAAGTCATCCGTGAGATATATGTTTTCCTTATATTTTCTTCCAATCTGTAACTTTTCTTTTTACTCTCTAAAGAATGTCTTTTACAGAACACCAGGCTCTATCTCCAAAAACATGTGGTACACGTGAGATGATCTTCTAGTGTGCCAGAACATGGGAGAACAGAGCAAGGAAGATAAAAATGGAGAAAGACTTGGAGGCCAGTTGGGGATATTCTTGGGTTACAAAGCTCATAGGGACAGGAGCTCATCGAGTGCCTTTGGAGAATGCAGAGATGGAACTGAAAAGAATTCTCCATTTCCTGTTCCTCCACCACAGACCACTGCTTCTTCATTGACCCTAGGAACACAGGGACAGCTGCCCACTCAAAACAAGATGCTGTAGCTTGAAATCTTCCTTCTTCACTCCTGAAAGTCCAGGTGATGTCAGTCTTCTCACTCCTCCCAAACCAGCCAGCCCAATGAGCAACCAGCCCAACTATCTCAGGCTATGATCCCACCGTCATAGCCCTCATCTGTTGTCTGTCTCTCCCCAGGAGGTGCGTTCAATACAAGAGCAGGCAGATGTTGCCCATCTGTCTGGAACTCCTGCTAGTGACCCTGAGTGGAAGGAAGAAAGGGGTCACATCAGCGCAGTGGATGTACAGTAGGTCCAAGAGGGGAACTGAGGTCCAAGGGTGAACAGGACACTTACTTCTTTCTATATTTCCAGGACCCCATTTATTCCTTCTTTGCTTATTTATTTCCATAAATATTTAACAATGATAATGCTTAACCCTTATGGGGAAATGTGGTAGGCAGAATGAAGGCCCCTAAAATGTCCATATCCTAATCCCCAGAACCTGTGAATATGTTACCTTACATGGCCAAAGGGACTTTGCAGATGTGATTAAATTTTGTATCTTGATATGGTGAGATTATCTTGGTGGGCCCAATGTAATCACAAGAGTTCTTATAAATGAGAGAAGGAGGTCAGAAGAGTTACTGTCAGAGTCAGAGAGAGATTTGATGATGCTACACTCCTGGCTTTGAAGATGGAGAAAGGAGTCATAAGCCAAGGAATGCAGGTAGCTTCTAGAAGCTGGAAGAGACAAGGAAACAGATTCTCCCCTAAAGCTTCCAGAAGAAGTGCAATCTTGCCCACACTTTGATTTTAGCACAGTAAGATCCACTTCAGACTTTTGGCCTCCAGAACTGTAAGATAACAACTCTGTGTTGTTTTAAGCCACTAAATTTGTGGTATTTGTTACAGCAGCAGCTGGAAACCAATGTAGCTGATGCCATATCTCATTGCTTCCTTCCAATAATCCTATGATAAAGATACTATCATCTTCTCAATTTTACAAAAAAGGAAATTAAGGCTGAGACATAGAGGTGATTTGTCCATGTGGTAATTATGGATTTAGGATCCAAATAAGGAGTAAATAGTATGAGGTCTTACTGAGGGCCTCCTAAGGGCCAGGTCCTGGGATAGGTGCTGGACACAGAGTGATGCACAAAGCAGATGTGAGCCCTGAACTCCTCCAGCTTATTTCCTGTTACAAGAAGCAGACAATGAACATCAGCAATAAGCAAATAAATATCTAATTCTGCATTATTATATAATGAACAGAAGAGGGTGCAGTGTGACAGAATAACAGAAGCCCAGTCAGACCTACCTCTGCTCTCCAGGAGAAGCAGGCAATTTGGAGAAACGGTCACTGACCCCAACAGTACAGGGGCATCCATTGTATTACGAGGAGAGAACTACACTGCCTGGGAGGGAGGTGGCAAAGTTTCCACTGAACTCTTCCTGCGACTGCCCATTTCTTTGTTCCTTTTTATAGCACAAATACGCAAAGGGTTGCTTGTGCTCACTCTCCCCACTTCCCCTCCTCCAGTTCTCTTTAGAATTTGTCCAGTCATGTCTTCACCCCTTTCCCACCACTCCACTGAAACCACAGTAGTTTAGATCACCAGTGACAAAGCATTTCGAGATTTAAATGGCCATTTCTCAGTTCTCACCCTACTAGACCCATCAGCCACACCTGACACAGTGTTTACTCTCTCCTGAAGCACCTTCCTCACTGGCACCCAGGACCGTACACTTTGCTGCTTCTTCCTCATGGGACTGCCCCGGGCTCTGTCCATGGGCCCCTTCTCTTCTCTGTCTACCATCAACACCTTTTTACCTCACCCACCGTCATCACATCACACTAAGCACACATTTTAACCTTGCCAGCCTAGACCCCTCTCCGGACCTTCAGACACTTACATCCAACATCTACCTGATGCCCCACTTGGAGGTCATGCAATCTCTCAGAATTAACATCCCCTTCAAAATCCTGCCTTTGAAGTCCTCTATGTAAGACACTTCTACCCTTCTAGATACTCAGGGACAACTTCTTGATGTCATCCTTGCTCTTCCTTTCCTTCAATCCCCACTTCCTTTAGAAAATCCCGTTAGCTTGATCTTCAAAACATATTCAAAAATGTATCCTCATGACCGACACTACCTCCTGGTCCAAACCTCCACCACCACCTCCCTAGAGCATTGCTTAGCACCTTCCCAATCTCTCTGTTGTTGTCCTGGTCCCAATCTGGTCTATTCTTAACAGAGTAGCCATCGAGATCCTGCTAAAATGAAAGTCCTATCATGTCTCCTCTCTGTTCAAAGGCTTCAGGATTCTTCCACTGGTTTTCAAGACCCCTCATGGTCTGCACCATCCTCCCAGCTGCTCCCCCTTCCTCTGTCTCCCTTTGCTTAAACACTGGCCTCCTTGTCATTTCCACAGCACACCAGGCCTGCTTCTGCCTCAGGGCCATTGAACTCATGGTTCCCTCTTTTCCCTCTTCCTGGGATCTTTTGCTCTTAGGTAAACACAGAGAGGGCTTCCTCTTTGCTCTCAAGTCTTCGCTCAAATGTCACCTCCTCACACTATTCAGTGTGGAAATCCACCCCAATATGTCTTATACTTCTTTCCCTGTATTATTTTCCCCTGAACATATACTACCAGCCACCATGCTCTAACTATATTTATTATTGATTTATCTTTATTTATATCCTTGTTGTCTCCAGAATGACAGCTACTTGAGGACAGAGATTTTTGAGGTCGTCTTCACCAAGACACCCTGCACCTTTGACAATGCCGGCAAGTAGTAGATGTTCAGCAGTACTTGGTGAAGGCATCTACAAATAAAGGATGAATGTAACTACTCTGCTCAAAACCATACCCTGAATGTTAAACACACACACTCGTGTACATATACACACACACACACACACATGTTCACACACATTCACACATAACAGGGGTGACATTTAAGACTGATCTTGAAGAATGAACAAGACTTGTGTAGACAAAAATGGGAAAGGAAGGACATTTCAGAAATAACTGTATATGCAAAGTCACAGAGTCACAGAGGGCTTGGCCAGGTTAGGTGTGGTGAGATGTTAGTGATGCAGGGTGAGGGAGGGATCTGGCTGGAGGGCCCAGCAGGGCAGATCATGTGAGGCCTTGGAGTCCTGGCTGTGGCATTTGTACCTATTTTCCAGCCATGGAGAGGAAACACCAGTGCTCAAACTATGGAAGAAAGAAATGGTAATTCTACCTGGAAGTACAGTCTTGAGGCCTGGGTTGGGAGATGGATGGGAGGCAGGGCGGTGAGGTGGGCTCTGTGACGAAGGGAAGAGCTGAGGCTGCAAGAATGACCAGGGTCAGTATGGAGTAAAGAAGGGCATCAGCATGAGCTGAGCTGAGAAAGAAGGATAGACAAGGTTAGTAAATTATTAGATCTGGGAGAAAGAAGGGAGGACATAGTGGAGAATGACACTCTGGTTTCAGCTTGAGAGACTGCAGTCAGCTGAGTCATTAGAAAGATGAGAGCTAACGGGAAAAGAGAGTCGGGAAGGTAGATAGGCAGCTCGACGTTGGCCATGCTGAGTGGAACAATCATGAGGGCCATCCTGGGGGAGGTGTCCAGGTAGGATGTTGGGAAGTGAGACACTCACATCACTCACCTGAGAGACTAACCCACGAATGTGTTTGCATCTTCCATGCCTGTGTCCTCCATGCCCTCTGCTGGCCCAGCTGCTCTATTCCTGCAGGATCTCACTCTGAGTGAAGACAGCAGAAAGCCCCTCAGCCTGGCCAGATTGGGGTCAGTGGGCAGACGGAACCTCTGTTCCCTCCTAAGGAGTTGAAGGGTGACTGAAGTAGGACAGGACAGGGCTACCCCAGAGACCTTCTTTTTTTTTTTTTTTTTTTTTTTTTAATATATATTTTATTGTACTTCAGGTGAAAGCTTACAGAGCAAATAGTTTCTCATGAAATAGTAGTACACATGTTGTTTTTTGACATTGGTTAACAACCCCACAACGTATTAAGCCTCTAAATTCTCAACCTTTTTTTTTGATGAAAATTACAGATGGCCAAAGATACACCGTTTCAAAAATTTCTACATTCACAGTTCAGTGACATTGACTACACTCTTCCAACTGTGCTGTTATTCTCACTTAAGATGAAGGCTTACAGAAAAAATAGTTATTCATTTAACAGTTACTACACATGTTGCCCTATGACAATGGTTAACAATCTCACAGCACATCAAGAATATCCTTACTCCACCTTGTGTTCCCTATCACCAGGGGGCTTCCTTGTCCCCTTCTGTCTTCTGGACCTTGTCAGTGGACTATTGTACCTCTTTAGTCTCATTTGTTTATTTATTTATTTATTTATTTATTTATTTATTTATTTATTCTTATTTTATTTAAACACCATTTCAAAACTTTTTACTTACACATTTAAGTGATATTGACTATGCTCTTCCAATTGTGCTGCCATTCTCGCCCAAGATGAAGGCTTACAGGACAAAACAGCCTCCCATTTAATAGTTACTACAAATGTTGCCCTATAGCAGTGGTCAACAATCTCACAATACATCGACAGTGTCCTTATTCAATTTGTGTTCCTTATCATCAGTTTCCTACTCTCCCTCTGCCTTCTGGCCCTTGTCACCGGACTCCTGTACATCGTTAGTCCCATTTAGTTTTACTGGGGTGTCCATTCCCAGGCTTAACATCGAACCTTGAAGGTAACTTCCCCTCTGAGCTGAAAGGGTGTCTGGGGGCCACACTCTCGAGGTTTCTCTAGTATTCTTTAGGCCAGTATATCTGGTCTTTTTTTTTTTTTTTTTTTTGGGAGTTAAAATTATACTCTACATCCTACTCCAGCTCTGCCCAGAACCCTCTGTTGTGATCCTGGTCAGAGGAGTCGTTGGTGGTAGCCGGGCACCATCCAGCTGTACTGGGCTCAGTCCCGTGGAGGCCTTGGTAGCTGTGGACCATTAGTCCTTCGGACTAATCTTTTCCTTGTATCCTGTTCTCTTCGTTCTCCCTTGTTCCCGAAGGGATGAGATCAGTGGAGTATCTTAGATGGCCGCTCATAGGCTTTTAAGACCCCAGACACTACTCACCAAGGTAGAATGTAGAGCATTATCTTTATAAGTAGTGTCATGCCAATTGAGCTAGATGTTCCCCGAGATCATGGTCCCCAGAGCCCTCCGTCCAACAACTCAGTCCCTCGGGGGGTTTGGATGTGTCTATAGGGCCTCCATGACCTTTCCTTGTGCAGGTTGTGTTAGTTTCCCCTGTACTATGTACTATCTCATCTCTCACCCAAGTTACCACTTACCTATTACCTATTTAGTATTCCCCCCCCCCCTCCCATCCCTGGTAACCAACAAGGATTGTTACATTTTGCATGTGAATTTTTTCATGGGTTTTTACAATAGAGGTCTCATACAATATTTGTCCTTTTGTGATTGACTTATTTCACTCAGCATGATGTCCTCCAGTTTCATCCATGTTATGAGATGGTTCACCGATTCATTGTTCTTTCTCATTGCATAGTACTCCATTGTGTGTATGTACCATAGTTTGTGTATCCATTCGTCTGTTGATGGACATCGAGGTTGTTTCCATCGTTTTGCTATTGTGAATAATGCTGCCATGAACATAGGTGTGCATATGTCTATTCGAGTGATGACTCTTATTTCTCTAGGATATATTCCTAGGAGTGGGATTGCTGGATCGAATGGTACGTCTATTTCTAGCTTTCTGAGGAAACGCCATATCATTTTCCAAAATGGCTGTATCATTTTGCATTCCCACCAGCAGTGTATAAGAGTTCCCGTCTCCCCGCAGCCCCTCCAACATTTGTTATTTCCAGTGTTTTTGATTCGTGCCAGTAATGCCGGGGTGAGATGGTATCTCATTGTGGTTTTAATTTGCATTTCTCTAATGGCTAGTGATCGCGAGCATTTCCTCATGTGTCTGTTGGCCATTTGAATGTCTTCCTTGGTGAAGTGTCTGTTCATTTCCTTTGCCCATTTTTTGATAGGATTGGTTGTCTTTTTGTTGTAGAGGTGTTGGATTTTCTTGTAGATTATGGAGATTAGACCTTTGTCTGACTTGTACTGTCCAAAAATTTTTTCCCAGTCTGTAGGTTCTCTTTTAACTCTTTTGGTGAAATCTTTTGAAGAGCATAGATGTTTGATTTTTAGAAGATCCCAATTATCTAGTTTATCTGTTGGGTTTTTTGTGTTGATGTTTATGGTTTGTATCCTGTTAATGCCATGTATTAAGGTCTGAAGTGTTGGTCCTATTTTTTCTTCTATGAATTTTATAGTTTGAGGCTTTATATTCAGGTCTTTGATCCATTTTGAAGTAGTTTTTGTATATGGTGTGAGGTATGGGTCCTGTTTCATTTTTCTACAAATGGATATCCAGTTTTGCCAGCACCATTTGTTAAAAAGACTGTCTTTTCCCCATTTGATGTATTTTGGGCCCTTGTCAAAAATCAGGTGACCATAGGTGGATGGATTTACATCTGAGTTCTCAATTCTGTTCCATTGGTCAATGTCTCTGTTGTTGTACCAGTACCAGGCTGTTTTGAGTACTGTAGCTGTATAGTAGGTTCTCAAGTCAGGTAGTGTGAGTCCTCCAACTTTATTCTTCTTCTTCAGTAGTGCTTTACTTATTCGGGGTTTCTTCCCTTTCCATATAAAGTTAATAATTAGTTTTTCCATCTCTTTGAAGAATGCTGTTGGTATTTGTATCGGAATTGCATTGTATTTGTAAATTGCTTTAGGTAGAATTGCCATTTTCACAATGTTGAGTCTGCCTATCCATGAGCATGGTATGTTTTTCCATTTATGTAGATCCCTTTGGGTTTCATGCAGCAGTGTTTTGTAGTTTTCTTTGTATAGGTCTTTTATATTCCTGGTCAGATTTATTCCCAAGTATTTTATCTTTTTAGGGGCTATTGAAAATGGTATTGATTTCCTGATCTCCTTTTCATCGTTCTCTTTACTGGTGTATAGGAATCCAACTGATTTTTGAATGTTTATCTTGTATCCTGCTACTCTGCTGAATCTTTCTATTAGTTCCAGTAAATTTCTCGTGGAGTCTTTAGGGTTTTCTATGTATAGTATCATATCATCTGCAAACAGGGAGAGTTTAACTTCTTCATTACCAATTTGGATGCCCTTTATTTCTTTCTCTTGCCTTACTGCTCTAGCGAGAACTTCCAGCACAATGTTAAATAGGAGTGGTGATAAAGGGCATCCTTGTCTTGTTCCTGTTTTCAGGGGGAATGTTTTCAGCCTTTCTCCATTAAGAATGATGTTGGCTGTTGGTTTTGCATAGATGCCCTTTATGATGTTGAGAAATTTCCCTTCTATACCTATTTTATTGAGAGCTTTTATCAGGAATGGGTGTTGGACTTTGTCAAATGCCTTTTCTGCATCAATTGAGATAATCATGTGATTTTTCTTTCCTTTTATTTATGTGGTGGATTACGTTGATGGATTTTCTAATGTTAAACCATCCTTGCATACCTGGTATGAATCCTACTTGGTCGTGGTGTATTATTTTTTTGATATGATACTGAATTCTATTGGCTAAAATTTTGTTCAGAATTTTTGCATCTATATTCATGAGAGATATTGGTCTGTAATTTTCTTTTTTTGTGATGTCTTTGCCTGGTTTTGGTATCAGCGTTATGCTGGCTTCATAGAATGAATTTGGAAGTGTTGCTTCCTCTTCTATGCTCTGAAATAACTTGAGTAGAACTGGTACGAGCTCTTCTGTAAATGTTTTGTAGAATTCTCCAGTGAAGCCATCTGGGCCAGGGCTTTTTTTGGTTGGGAGTTTTTTTATTACCTTTTCAATCTCTTCTCTTGTTATGGGTCTGTTCAGATTTTCAATATCACTTTGTTGTAGTTTGGGTAGGCCGTATGTTTCTAGAAATTTATCCATTTCCTCTAGGTTTTCAAATTTGTTGGAATATAGTTTTTCATAATATTCTGTTATAATCCTTTTTATTTCAGTTGGGTCTGTTGTAATGTCCCCCATTTCATTTCTTATTTGGGTTATTTGTGCCCTCTGCTGTTTTTCTTTTGTCAGTCTGGCCAGTGGTTTGTCGATTTTGTTGATTCTTTCAAAGAACCAACTTTTGGTTTTGTTGATTCTTTCTATTGTTTTTCTGTTCTCTATTTCATTGATTTCTGCTCTGATCTTTACTATTTCCTTTCTTCCGGTGGTTGTAGGCTTTTTTTGTTGTTCTCTTTCTATTTGTTTGAGTTCTGTAGTTAATGTTTTGATTTTGTCCCTTTCTTCTTTTTTGATATGTGCATCTATTGCTATAAATTGTCCTCTGAGGACTGCCTTTGCTGTGTCCCAAAGGTTTTGGTATGATGTGTTTTCATTTTCATTTGATTCTAGGAATTTTTTAATTCCATCTCTGATTTCTTCTATTACCCATTGATGTGTAAGCAGATTATTATTCAGTTTCCATGTGTTTGATTTTTTTTCCTTGCTCTTTCTAGTGTTAATTTCTACCTTGATGGCATTGTGGTCAGAGAAGATACTGTGAATTATCTCAGCATTTTGGATCTTGTTGAGGATTGCTCTGTGGCCTAAGATGTGGTCTATTCTGGAGAACGTTCCATGTGCATTGGAAAAGAATGTGTACTTTGCAGCGGTTGGATGGAGTGTTCTATATATGTCTATGAGGTCCAGTTGGCTGATTGTGTCCTTTAGGTCTTCTGTATCTTTGCTAAGTTTCTTTTTAGTTGTTCTGTCCTTTACTGTGAGTGGTGTGTTGAAGTCTCCTACTATTATTGTGGAACTGTCAATTTCTCTTTTCAGTGCTGTTAGAGTTTTTTTTATGTATTTTGGAGCCCTGTCATTGGGTGCATAGATATTTATTATGGTTATGTCTTCATGATGGATCATCCCCTTAATCATTATATAGTGTCCTTGTTTGTCTTTTATGGTAGATTTTGTTTTAAAGTCTATTTTATCTGAGATTAGAATTGCCACTCCTGCTCTTTTTTGATAGTTGTTAGCTTGATATATTTTTTTCCAACCTTTGATTTTTAATAAATTCACATCTTTGTTTCTAAGATGTGTCTCTTGTAGACAGCAAATAGATGGATCCTGTTTTCTTATCCATTCTGCCACTCTCCGTCGCTTTATGGGTGCATTGAGTCCATTTACGTTCAGTGTAATTATTGATAGATGTGAGTTTGTTGCTGTCATTTTGTAGTGCTTTTTTTTGTGATGCTGAAGTTTTCTTTGTTCTTCTTACTTTCTTGTGCTGAGTTCCTTTTGTTTGTGGATTTTGTGTTCATTTCTTTTGTTTTTGTAGGTTTTGTTTTTGTTGAGACTTTATGTTTTTCGTCTTTATTTTTATGAGTTGGTTTGTTAACTTTTTTTGTGGTTACCATGAATTTTACCCTTATCTTTATAATTTTGAAGCAGTCTACCGTTACTTGGTATCGCCTTGCCTTCTTCTCCTTTAGAAGGTTCTATACCTATGCCGTTTGTTCCCTCTTTCATTGTTTTGATGTTGTTGTCATCCTTTGATTGATTTCTCTGATTCCCTGTTGTGTATCTTTTGTTTTTGGAAAGTCGTCTGTAGTTCAGTTCCTAGAATGGTATCTGGTTCATGTTAACCTGCATCCTAGGTCCTAGGTCCTGCCTGAGGGCTTAAGCTGTTTGTCCTCAGATCGAAGAACTCCCTTTAATAATTCTTGTAAGTTTGGTTTGACTTTTGCATATTCCTTTAGTTTCTGTTTATCTGGAAATGACCTAATTTCACCATCAAATCTGAATGAGAGTTTTGCAGGATATATTATTCTTGGCTGACAATTTTTTTCTTTCAAGATTTTATATATGTCATCCCATTGCCTTCTTGCCTGCATGGTTTCTGCTGAATAATCTGAGCTTAGTCTTATTGTTTCTCCTCTGTATGTGACTTCTTGTTTTTCCCGAGCTGCTCTCAGGATTCTTTGTTTGTCTTTAGTTTTAGCGAGTGTGAATATGATATGTCTTGGTGATTTTCTTTTGGGGTCTATTCTATATGGGGTTCGTTGAGCTTCTTGGATGACCAGCTTTTCATCTTTCATGATATTGGGAAAGTTTTCTGTCAGCAGTTCCTCAATGATCCTCTCTGTGTTTTCTGTTTTCTTCCCCTGTTCTGGTATGCCAATCACTCGTAAGTTTTTGCTTTTAATTGTGTCCCACATAACTCTCAGGGTCTCTTCATTTTTCTTTGTTCTTTTTTCTGAGTTTTCCTGAAACAGAGTTGTATCCAAGTGTTTGTCTTCAGTTCCACTGATCCTGTCTTCCATGGTTTCAAATCTACTTCTCAGCCCTTCTATGACACCGTCCATTTCTGAAATCTTGTTGTTTATCTTTTGGATTTCTAATTGTTGTTTTTGTATAATTTCGAGTTGTGAATTTATTTTGGCATTTTGTTCTTGCATCATCTTCCTGAATTCTTCCAATTTTTTGTCTGTATTTTCCATAAATTTGTCTATTTTTTCCTCATGTTTGTCAGCTTTTTGCCTCAGTTCTTGGAAAATTCCGAGTATTAGTGATTTGAGTTCCGTATCAGGTACTTCTAGTGCATTTTCTTCCACAGGAGAGTTATCTGGTGTTTTAATTTGGACGCCTATTGGAGCCATCTTGTCTTGTTTTTGTAAATGTTTTGATATTGTTTGCTGTTTTCGGGGCATTCAGTAAATATTTCTCTCGTTTATTGATTGTAGATTTTTTTTTTTTTTTCGTTCTTGTGGTACAGCTGGGCAGATCTAGTTGAGGAGGAGCCACTGGGATGGGTTGCTTGTGGCACTCACCGCAGCCACCAGGACGGTCGGTAGTCAGTGCTGGGCAGGTTCCAATAGGGCGTGCCTGCACCGCTTGGTGATGTGACGTCTAGTGCACGGTGCAGGTAGGTAGGGTGCAGCGGGAAGATGGTTATGTGTGAAGCTAAGCTGGATATGGGAGAGATGAGAGAGGAGGAGGAGGAGCAAAAAGCGTACAAACATAAAAGAATGCTAGAGGAGTTTGTCGTTGGAATGTACAGATGAGAGACTATGGGATGGAGGAAACCAGAAGGGGGAAGAGAAAGAAAAGGAAAGAATGACCAAATGAAAATCAGAAAAGTTAAAAAACTGCAAAGTTCCCAGGGATTGCACCGATGCAGCTATGAGGTCTGGGGGAGTCGGTCTCAATTTTCACAGCTCAGCCTGGCCAGAAGGTACAGAGGCATACATCGCCTGGTATTCAGGGATCAGAAAGAGAAGGAAGAGATAGAGGGACAAGAAATTAAGCAATGAAGAAAGACAAAAGAGAAAAAGAGGTAAAATATGACAAAACTAATCAAAAAAGGAAGAAAAATAAAATTGAGAAAAAAAAAAAAAAAAAGGGCAACACCAGCAGTCAGTGCCTACAAATGGGACCGAGAGAGCCCCCACTCAGGGGCGCGAATTCCAAGAAGCCGATAGTCTCGGGGTTAAGTGACCGTGGCCACGGGAAGCAGAGGGGCCAACGAACAAAGGCCCCAGGATCCCACCCGCGCGGGAGCCCAGACCTGGAAACAGCCACACGCCCGAACGCAGCCCTACAGCCCCGCAGGAGAGAGCAGAGACGGCCCTCGGAACCAGGCACCCAGGCAAAAGGAGGGGGAGGCGGCAGGAAAAGGTCCGCTAGGTGCCAGCAAACGGCTCCCAGAAAGCCCCCAGCCCGGGCGCGCGGAACCCAAGCACCGGCGCCCCCCCGCCCAGGGACCCCGGCCACGGAAAGCAGAGGGGTGAATGAACAAAGGCCCCGGGATCCCACCCACGCGGGAGCCCAGACCCAGAAACAGCCACACGCCCGCACGCAGCTCCACAGCCCCGCAGGAGAGAGCAGAGACAGCACCCGGACCCAGGCACCCAGGCAAAAGGAGGGGGAGGCGGCAGAGAAAGTTTTGCTAGCTGCCAGCAAACGGCTCCCAGAAAGCCGCCAGCCCAGGCGCGCGGAATCCAAGCACCAGCACCCCCCAGCCCAGAGACCCTGGCCACGGAAAGCAGGGGATCCCCAGCTGAGGCGGAGAGGGGTGGGTGGTGGGAGAGCGCGCACCGCAGTTTACCGGTCGTTCTGTCTCCGACCAGATGCTCTGCAAGGCTGTTCTCCCGTTTGCTGGTCTCTGATAGGAATCCAAGATGGTGGATCCGCGCTGCGTTAGCTGGTAAGGAATCTCTGCCTGAGTCTCTCCTCGCTCTCCGTTCTCTTTTAGTATTCTCACTCCGTTTGGTGTTTGGCTGAGTTCTTTATCTCTTCATTTGGTGTTCTAGGGTTTCAGGATTGTTGATTCTCTGTTAGGCTTAGTTTTTCGGATCTTTGCTGTGGAGGGACGGCGTGGTGTTTCTGCCTAGAGCGCCATCTTGCCCCTGTATCCCCAGAGACCTTCTTGATGAGAGCTGGGACCCAGGCCTGACTATTTTTGGCACATGCAGAATTCTCATCACGAATGCATCCTCCCACCTCACCCAGGCTCCCTTAACCCATTGGAGTCCCTCTAGTACTTGATTCTTGGGTTCTGTGACCTTCCCCCTGCCCTTCCCATGTCCCCTTCCTCCTGCAGGTGGTGCTCACATGCAGAAGGTGAGGAAGAGACAAAGGAGCAGGGTCTTGACTGTGACTGCCCCAACAGCCACTAGAACCACATCTGCCATGCACCCAGGTGTCCCTGCAGGAGAGTGAGAGGAGGGCTGAGTCACCTTGCACCAAACTCCTGTGTCCTTCTGCTACCAATAGGACTGGACATTTGTTCTCCAGGCCACTCCTGCATCACTGAATGTGGGCTATGTGTATTTCGGCCTCACCTCACCCACAGCCTGATGTCCAGTAGGTGGACAGAGTACTTTGCATCTTGTGGAAATTTGGATTTCACAGGTGAGTCTGAGCCCAGAGGTGTGGTCCCTGTTAAGCCACAGAGGTCTGTTCAGTAAGGAACAGATGAGCTAGGGGTCACAGGGGTGTGGGGACAAGTGTGAAGCCTCTTGATGCTCACTCTGCAGGGAGAGGCTCAGGGAGATGTGCTGGGAACCCAGTGGGTTCTGAGCTTGGCAGGTGAATTCTCCCTCATCCCTGATGCGTATTTGACGCAGCTCCAGGACCCCAGGGTTCGAGGGCTGTGAAAGGATCATGACTAGACTCTCCCTGGACCAGCTCAGCCTGGACAGTGGGTTGCTGTCGGCAACACAGATCAGGTGCAGGGACTGGCCCTCGTGGGCTGATAGTGATGAGCCATTTCCTAGGACTGTGGATGCTGGAGAGAGAGAGAGATAGACAGACTGACAAAGAGGTTGTTATGGATTGAATTGTAACCCCCAAAAGAGTATGTTGAAGTCTTATCCTCAGTATATGTGAATGTGACCTTGTTTAGAAATGAGTTTTTGCAGATGTTATCAGTTAGGTTAACATGATGTCATACTGGAGTGGAAGTGGTAGTTGTTGTGGCTAGTTTCCTTTTAGTCAGTTCCGACACATGGCAACCCCATGTGTTATAGAGTAGAACTGCTCCACAGGATTTTTTGGCTGCAATCTTAATGGTAGCAGATTGCCAGGTCTTTTCTTCTGTGGTATGGCTAGGTAGGTTTGAACCACCAACCTTTAGATTAATAGTTGAGTGCAAACCATTTGCACCACCTAGGGACCTTTACTGGAGTGTGGATCTTAATCAATGAGTGGTGTCCTTATAAAAAGAGAAGAAACATAGAGACAGACACACAGAGAAGGCAGCCATATAAAGATAGAGACAGAGATTGGGGTGATGGATCTATAAGCCAAGGAATGCCAAGTATTTCCAGGATCCAATGAAGCTAAGAGAGAGGCATGGAACAGATTCTCCCTCACACCCCTCAGAAGGAATCAACAGAGTCAACACCCTAGTATCAGACTTCTAGCCTCCAGAACTGTGACAGTAAATTTCTGTTGTAAGCTAACCAGTTCATGATACTTTGTCATGGCCACCCTAAGAAACTAACATTGAGGTGAAGAGAAAGAAGATACAGAAAGAGACAGGGTGAGGGGAACAGACGCAGACACACAGACACAGAGTGAGAGCAATGAGATTCTGTGAGAGGGACCCAGAGAGGGAGTGAGCCTGGAACCCAGAGCCTGGTGGAGGCCTTGTTTTCTCTGCACACAACAATGTAGATTCATCTCTGCGCTGATGGAAAGCACAGGGTGGGGAGGTCCTCACTTCATAGGCTGCCCAGACAAATGGTTTGCCCTTTCTTGGGTCCATGCCCTCTTTGCTGTTCTTCCCCTAGAATCCAGATTTACCCTGAGGATTCTTGTCTCTTAGATCAATAGTCTAACTTCACAGCTTGAGGAACTAGAAAAAGAAGAAACTAAGTCCAAAGCTACCAGAAGGAAGGAAACAACATCGATCAGAGTGGAGATAAGTGAAGTAGAGAAAAGAAAAACAACGTAGAGAATCTATGAAATCAGAATTTTTTTTTAAAGATCAAGAAAATTTAGCTAGACTGACAAAGAAAAAAAGACAGAAGATGCAAATAACTAAAATCAGAAATAAAACTGGTGACATTACTACTGACCCTACAGAAATAAAAAGGATTATAAGAGAATGCTATGATAATTGCATGCCAACAAATCAGATAACCGAGACTACATAAACAATTTCCTAGAAACATAAACTATGTAAACTGACCCAAGAAGAAATAGGAAATATCAAAGACCCATAAAAATTAAGGAGATTGAATGAGCAATGAAAGAACTCCCAGCAAAGAAAAGTCCTGGACCAGATAGCTTCACTGGGGAATTCTACCCAACATTTAAATAAGAATTACATCAATGCTTCTTAAAGGCTTCCAAAAAATAGAAGAGGAGGGAACACTATCTAACTAATTCTTTGAAATCTGCATTACCCTGATTCCAAGGCCAGACAAAGACACCACAAGAAAGAAAACTACAGCTCAACATTCCTTATTAACATAGATACAAAATTTTTCAACAAAATACTAGCAAACTGTATCTAACAGTATATTACAAACAAATCATCAACTTCATATGGAAAGGGAAGAGGTCCTGGATAAGTAAAGCATTACTGAAGAAGAAGAACAAAGTGGGAGTCCTCACACTACCTGATTTTAGAGCTTATTATACCTTCACGGTAGTCAAAACAGCCTGGTACTGGTACAACAACAGATACATAGACCAATGGAACAGAATTGAGAATCCAGACATAAATTCAACCAGCTATGAGCAGCTGATGTTTGACATAGGCCCAAAGTCCATTAAATGGGGAAAAGACAGTCTCTTTAACAAATGGTGCTGGCATAACTGGATATCCATCTGCAAAAAACTGAAACAAGACCCATACTCACACCATGCACAAAAACTAACTCAAAATGGATCAAAGACCTGAATATAAAATAAAAAAAGATAAAGATCATGGAAGAAAAAGTATGGACAATGCTAGGAGCCCTAATACAGGGCATAAACAGAATAAAAAACATTACTAACAATGCACAAACACCAGAAGAGAAACTAGATAACTGGGAGATCCTAAAAATCAAACACTTATACTCATCAAAAGACTTCACCAAAAAAGTTAAAAGGCAATCTACAGACTGGGAAAAAAATTTTGGCTGTGATATATCCAATCAAGGTCTAACCTCTGAAATCTACTAGATACTGCAAAACTTCAACCACAAAAAGACAAATAACCCAATTAAAAAATGGGCAAAGGATATGAACAGACACTTCACCAAAGAAGGCATTCAGGCGGCTAATAGATATATGAGGAAATGCTCACAATCATTAGCCATTACAGAAATGCAAATCAAAGCTACAATGAGATATCATCTCACCCCAACAAGGCTAATGTTGTTAATCCGAAAAACACAAAATAATAAATGTTGGTTAGGATGTGGAGAGACTGGAACTCTTATACACTGTTGGTGGGAATGTAAAATGGTACAAACACTTTGGAAATCAATTTGGCACTTCCTTAAAAAGCTAGAAATAGAAGTACCATAAGATCCAGCAATCCCACTCCTTGGAATATATCCTAGAGAAATAAGAGCCATCACACGAATAGATATATGCACACCCATGTTCACTGCAGCAGTGTTCATGATAGCAAAAAGATGGAAACAAACTAGGTGCCCATCAACAGATGAATGGATAAACAAATTATGGTATATTCACACAAGGAACACTATGCAACAATAAAGAACAACTATGAATCTGTGAAACATCTCATAACGGGCATGAATCTGGAAGGCATTATGCTGAGTGAAATTAGTCGATCACAAAAGGACAAATATTGCATGAGACCACTATTATAAGAACTTAAGAAAAGGTTTAAACATAGAAGAAAACATTCTTTGATGGTTATGAGGCTGGGGAGGGAGGGAGAGGGGAACTCACTAACTGGATAGTAGACAACAGTTATCTTAGGTGAAGGGAAGGACAACACACAATACAGGAGAAGTCAACACCGATGGGCTAAACCAAAAGCTAAGAAGTTTCCTGAACATAACCAAACACTTCGAGGGACAGAGTAGCAGGGGCTGGGGCCTGGGGACCATGGTTTCAGGGGACATCTAGGACAATTGGCATAACAAAGGTTATTGAGAAAATGTTCTGCATCCCACTTTGGTGAGTGGCATCTGGGGTCTTAAAAGCTTGCAAGCGGCCATCTAAGATGCATCATTTGGTCCCAATCCACCTGGAGCTAAGAAGAATGAAGAACACCAAAGGCACAAGGGAAATATTAGCCTGAGAGACAAAAGGGACCACATAACCAGAGACCCCATCAGCCTGAGACCAGAAGAACTAGACTGTGCCCAGCTACCACAAATGACCACCCTGACAGGAAACACAACAGAGAGTCCCTGAGGGCACAGGAGAAACATGGGGTGCAGAACTCAAATTCTAGTAAAAAGACCACACTTAATGGTCTGACTGAGACTGGAGGAACCCCAGAAGGCTTGGTCCCTGGACTGTTTGTTAACCTAGAACTAAAACCATTCCCAAAGCCAACACTTCAGACAAAGAATAGACTGGACTATAAGACATAAAATGATACTCGTGAAGAGTGTGCTTCTTAATTCAAGCCGATACGCAAGACTAAACGGGCATCTCCTGTCCAGAGGCGAGATGAGAAGGCAGAAAGGGATAGGAGTTGGCTGAATGGACACTGGAAATCCAGGGTGGAAAGGAGGAGTGTGTTGTCACATTATAGGGAGAGCAGCTAGGGTCACATAACGATGTGTGTATAAATGTTTGTATGAGAAACTAACTTGAACTGTAAACTTTCACCTAAAGCACAATAAAATAATAAAATAAAATAAAGCATTATACATCATGGCCAAGGGGGATTTACCCTAGGAATGCAAGAATGGTTCTACGTAAGAAAATAAACCAATGTAATACACCACACTAATAAAACGAAGAAGAAGAACCACATGATTGTCTTAGTTGATGCAGAAAAGGCATTTGACAAAATCCAGTACCCCTTTCTGATAAAAACACTCAATAAATTAGGAGTAGACGGAAATTCCTCAACGTGATTAAGAGCATTTATGAAAAACCTACAGCTAACATCGCACTCAATGGTAAAAATCTGAAAACTTGCCATCTAGGCCAGGAAAAGACAAGGATGCCTGCTTTCACCATTGCTACTCAACATTGTACTGGAAGTTCTGGTCAGGTAAATTAGGCAAGAAAAAAAAAATCCAAACTGGAAAGAAATCTTTTCGCAGATGACATGATCTTATGGAAAGATAATCCCAAAGAAACCACAAGAAATGTACTACAGCTAATAAATGAAATCAGAAACTTTGTAGGGTATGGAACAACACATTAAAATCAGTTGTGTTTCAATGAACTATCTGAAAAGGAAATTAAGAAAACAATTCAATTTAAGATAGCACCTAAAAGAAAAAAATACTTAGAAATAAATTTAACCAAGGAGGTAAAAGACTTGTTTACTGAAAACTAGAAAAGGTGACTGAAAGAAATTAAAGACCTAAATAAACAGACATTTGTGTTTATGGATTGGAAGTATTAATATTGTTAAGATGTCAATACTACCTAAAGTGGTCTATAGATTAACACAATCCCTATAAAAATTCCAGCAGTTTTTTTTTTTTTTTTTTTTTTTGCAGTAATGGAAAAGCCAATCCTCAAATTCATATGGAATTACAAGGGGCCAGAACAGTAGCCAAAACAATCTTGAAAAACAAGAACAAAGTAGGAGGACTCACTACTTCCCAATTTAAAAACCTACTATAAAGCTACAGTAATCAAAGCAATCTGTTACTGGCACAAGGATAGACATATAGACCAATGGAATACAATTGAGAGTCCAGAAATAAAACCATACGTCTATGGACAATTGATTTTCAACAAGCATGCCAAGCCCATCCAATGGAAAAGGGATAGTCTCTTCAATAAACGGTGCTGGGACAACTGTATCTCCACATGCAAAAGAATGAAGTTGGTCCCATAACTCACACCATATATCAAAATTAACTCAAAATGAGTCAATGACTTAAATATAAGAACTAAAACCATTAAACTTTTAGAATAAAACATAGGGGTAGAGCTTTGAGACCTAGTTTTCAACAATGAATTTTTAAATATGACACCAAAAGCATGAGCAACAAAAGACAAAACAGAGAAATTGAACTTTATCAAAATTAAAAACTTTTGTTCATCAAAGGACTTTATCAAGAAAGTGAAAAGACAACCTAGAGAATGGGAGACAATACTTGGGAACTATTAATATAAAGGATATATAAAGAACTCCTACAATTCAACAACAAAAAGACAAAGAATCCAATTGAAAAAAATGGACAAGGGACTTGATTAGACATTTCTCCGAAGAAGATATACGAATGGCCAATAAGCACATGAAAAGATGCTCAATGTCGTTAATCACTGAGGAAATGCAAATCAAAATCACAAGATACCACTTCACACCCACTAGGATGGCTATCATCCGAAAAAAGGAAAATAACAAGTGATGGCAAGGATGTGGAGACTTGGAGTTCATCCATTTCTGATGGGAATGTAAAACAGTGCAGCCGTTGTAGAAAACAGTTTGGTAGTTCCTCAAAAATTTAAACACAGAATTACCTTATGACCCAGCAACTACACTCCAACATAAATGACCAAATGACTTGAAAGCAGGGACTCAACCAGATACTTTGCACTGGTGTTTATTGCAGCATTATTCATAATAGATGAAAGGTAGAAAGAACCTAAGTGTCCATAATAAATGGATTAACAAAATGTGGTATATCCATACAATGGAATACTCTTCAACCATAAAAAGGAAAGAAATTTTGATACATGCTACAACATGAATGAACCTTGAAAACATTATGCTAAGTGAAGTAATTCAGACACAAAATGACAAATATTAACCTTGCACTTATATGAATTTTTTTGAATAGGCCAATACATTGAGACAAGAGTTTAGTAGTGGTTACCAGGGGATGGAGGTGGGGAAATGTGGAGTTATTATGAAAGAGGTGTTGATTTTCTGTTTAAGGAAATGATAATCATTTGGAAATTGATAGTGGTGACGGTTGCACAAAATGGTGGATGTAATTAATATCACTGAATTGTACACTTAAAAATGGTTAAAATGGCCAAAGATTTGTTATATACATTTTTCCATAATAAAATTTTTAAAAAACTACACAGAGATAGCAATATTCGCCTGATAACGGCAAAGATCAAAAGCTTTTGCCACACACTGGCTTGATGAAGCTGGGGGGAAACACACTTTCATCCTTGCTGGTGGGAGTGTAAACTTGATCAGCCTCAGTGGAGTATAATTTGGCCCTATCTCTCAAAATTAGAAAGAACATGTCATCCAGCCACTTTGCTTTTAGGAATTTATCCCGCAGTCATACACACACACTTCTAAAAGTAGATACAAGTAGATAAAATATATAAGATTATTCATGGTGTTTGTTTTTTTTCTTAGTAGAAAAACTTGATGTCATCATTTTCCATTAGTAGAAGATGTACATAGAACTAGAGTCCATCCATGCAGAGGAATACTGCAAATTCAGAGGTTAGAATGAGGACAGTCTTTACTACCGACAGCAAATGACCTTTTGGACACGTTAGGTGGACAAACCAAACACAGAGCAGCATGCATGGAACACTGGTCCCTTCTGGAGAGGGGAACAGGCCATCTGGGGATAGACTCTACTGGGCATTTTTAATTTTTCCATGAGAACATATTTCCCTCCAAAATTACTTTAAAACAATGAGAGGAAATTAAAAAATGAGGCTAGGGAATTAATCAGGAGATGGTTGATAAGGGGCCTGAAAGGCCAGTTCTGCTGTGTGAATTTGGTGCAGCTGCGGGGGTTGTGAAGAAATCTGAGCGGAGTGAGGGCAAGAGGAGCTCATAGCAGACAAGGTGCTGAGGATGGAGAGAGACCTCTGGGTCCACCTCTGCTCACCGGGGTGAGTCCAGGACAAGGTGGAGGACCCCGGCCCGACTCCTGCTCCCGACAGCCCCAGGGAGGAGAGGTGCTTCCTACCTGTGCCATTTCCTCGGGAGACAGTTATAGTCAAGTTTCAGGGAGAGTCTGTGAAAGAAAGACATGGCTGATCCACATCAGTGGCAAGGGCTTGGTGGCCACTGGTCCTCGATGCAAAGGAGATGCAGAAATGGGGAAGAAGTGGTGGCTGGTGTCCCCCTGAACCCTACCCAGCCCAGATTCCAGAACTCAGCACCCAGTGTCCAAGGCTCTGACCCCCTCCAATGGCTGCTGCCCTCAGGACACCCCATCAGGGACCTGAGCGTCCTGGCTCAGAACTCACAGGACATGTTGAGTTGGATGGACTTCTTCATGATCACACCAGCTCCTGAGAACTTCACCTAACAAGTGAGGCTGGTGCCATGGTCCTGTGGCCATGGGGTGAGGGTGAGCACCGAGGAGTGGAGGTGGGGGCATCTCCTATCCAGGAGAAGGTGGGGGGTGTCCTCTGATCACAGGCCCAGGACACAGTGGAGGTCATGTTCCTGGGGTGGCCGGATTCTAGGGTACCTTGGATCTGGACATTGGGGGTCTGGGTCAGAGCTGTTGGGAGAGGGGGAGACACAGAATCAAGTGGGAAGGATTCCAAGGTGTGTCCCTGAGGGAAGCCTCAAGCTCTAATCCAGCTCCTCCTTTGAGCTCCATAGGTGTTACCTCCAGCCCCCTCCCAGCATGAGGAAAAGGGGGGTCCCATCCCAGCCCTGCCCTTGGCCCTGTGACCCTCCCCTGTAACTTCTCCTGGAGCCTGTTCCTTACGTGTCACATGCACAGAGAACTGGTTAGATGAGTAAAAATATTTCACAGTATTTCCTCTCTCCACCAGGGAGCAGTCGTTGGTCCTGGGGTCTCCACAGAGGTGGAATCGACCCTTGGCTTCCTCCTGCACTTTTCAACGTGGGTTATTTGTGGCGACTGGAGCATCCTTGTTAACATTGGCCCCTTTCTGGAAACAGTAGCCATAAGTAGGCATAGAGTCAGTGCAGCCATGCTGGGGGTAGGAGAAGGAGCAGGACACAAGCACACACACACCCTCCTGCACTGTCACAGGCCCCTTCACTTTCAGCCAGAATCTCGAATCCTGAGACAGGGACCCCGTAGGACGCAAGGATCAGCTGCAGCTCCAGCCCAAGCCACCACTGCCCTTTCCCCTCAGCCACTCACCTGCCCATAGCAGGGTCAGCAGCAGCAGTAGCTTGTCTGGGTTGGAGCTGTCAGGTTCCCCCAGGGAAAGTTTTTCTTAGAGTTCTCTTGGGGAACTAGATCTGCAAGTGAAAGCCCCAACAGGAAGATGGGGATGGAGTAAGAACAGTGACTAATGACCTTTCTCAGAAAAGGAACCTCAGACCCAGACACTGTCAGGGCTGATTAGCCCTTGGAGACCAGCCATCACCCCTCCAACTTCTACCGGAGGAAACCTAAGCTCAGAGAGGGTGAGAGACGTACCCAGATTCACATCCAATGTAGGGCACGACCCACATCTCCTGTCTCCCTTTGACGCCCTTCCCTTTGGATATCATGCCGTCGTGCCTGCAATGTGAAAATGGGTCCCATCTGGCCCAGCCTCACTGAGTCGTGGGCTTTAGGGGTTTGTGGAGGTCAGTCCTGCTGGGGTGGGACCTAGGAGAGGCTTGGGAATTGAGATCAGGGACATGAGAGATGAGGAGGCCAAGGTGTGCGAGGGAGGTAGCCTCCCCTCTCCCTACCTCCCTCCCTCAGCACCCACATGGTGAGTGCCCCCCCCCCCCCCCGCACAATAAGTTGAACACAACCCATCCAGATGCTGTCCTCTAGGAGTCACTGTCCGGTGGGGAGTTAATACGTCTCCTGGCATCTGGGGGTCCCCCTGACAAGAGCTATGATGGAGGACCCACAGAGGGGGTGGGATCACTCCTTCCAGGCTGGAGTTTTCACTCTCAGGAGAACTGGGCAGAGGGACACTGCTTGGATTCTGGGGCCATGGAGGTGGGGATTCTTGCCAAGGACATAGAGGAGGGCTCAGCTCATAGGAAGCCCTAACAACTGAGACTATAATTATCTGTATAAGGGATGTGGTAGGGAAGAAAGTGGATAAGGGAAGGGGCATATGTGGGAAGGGATGAGTGTGTGTGCCTTCTTCTCAGCAGTCTGGGCACCAGGACTGACCTCTTCTCCACTGGCCAGGCCACACTTTTCTTTGTTAGTCTAGGATAGGGGTTGTCAAATATTTTCAACTCTGTACTTTTAGCATGAAAGCAGCCATAGACAATATACAGATGAATGAGTGTGGCTGTATTCCAATAATAACTGTATTTTGCAAATCCATCTCTTTATATTTTTATTTTAAAAAGAAAAGAAAAAGGGACCAACCAACCCAAAACAAAAACAAACAAAAGGCTTGTCTAGGCAGCTCCACATAGCAGGTTAATAAGAAGTCAGTTTCTTCATACTATTTTTGTTGTGGCTGTGCTTTGTTTAAACACGTCTCTGGGTGTGGAAGCCTCTAATACGGAGCAGAGTAAGAAGAAAACAATAAATGAATGAGAGTTCCAATTTATCCACATCCTCGCAAACACTTGTTATTTTCCATTTTTCTGAAAATAGCCTTCCTAAATGGTGTCAGGAGTCCCTGGGTGGTCCAAACATTTAAGCATCTGACTACTAGCTGAAAGGCTGGCAGTTCAAAGCTACCCAGAGGCACCTTGGAGGATAGGGAAGGCAATCTGCTTCTGAAAAGTCACAGCTTGAACAGTTCTACTCTGCAATACATGGGGTTGCCATGATTCAGAATTGACTCCATGGCAGCTAACAACAACAACAACAGTTGGGTGTGAAGGGGTATCTCACTGTGGTGTTGATTTGCATTTCTCTAATGACTAATGGTGTTGAGCATTTCTTCATGTCCTTTTAGCCATTTGTATAGCTCCTTTGGAGAAATGCCTAGTCAAGTCCTTTGCCCATTTTTCAATTGGGTTGTTTGTCTTTTCTTGTTGAGTTGTAGGAGTTCCTTATATATTCTGGATATTAAACCCTAATCAGATATATGGTTCCCAAATATTTTATCCTATTCTGTAGGGTAGGTTGTCTCTTCTCTTCTTGATAAAGTCTTTGGATGCACAAAAGTTTTTAATTTTGATAAAGTCCAATTTATCTCTTTTGTTGTTCTTGCTTTTGGTGTCATATCACAGTATCCATTGTTAAAAATAGATCCAGAAGCATTTGTCTTATGTTTCTTGCAGGCCGGGCCTCACTCTGGCCTATTCTTAACAGAGCAGCTATGGGGATCCTGCTAAAATGAAAGTGCAATCATGTCTCCCCTCACCTCAAAGGCATCTAGATTCTTCCATTGCTCTGCAAAATCCACCATGGTCTGCACCATCTTCCCAGTTGCTCCAACCTCCTTTGCCTCCCTCTGCTTCAAACGCTGGCTTCCATGTTGTTTCCATAGCACACCAGGCAGTCTTCTACTTCAAGGCAATTCAGCTCACGGATCCCTCTTTTCCCTCTTCCTGGGATCCTTTGCTCTGAGAAACAAGGAGCCTGTTTCCTCATCACTCTCAAGTCTTTGCTCCAATGTCACCTCCTCACCATCTCAAATGTGGAAAACTACCCCCACTATGTCTTAGGCTACTTTCCCTGTGTCTTAGGCTGAGTTCTCTAGAGAAGCAAACACAGTAAGGTGTATATATATATATATAACCAAAATCAAACCCCTTGCTGTCAAGTTGATTTCAACTCATAGTGACCCTATCGAACAGAGTAGAACTGCCCTACAAGGTTTCCAAGGAGCACCTGGTGGATTTGAACTGCCAACCTTTTGGTTAGCAGCTGTAACTCTTAACCACTACGCCACCAGGATTTCCAAATGTATATATATAGAGATCTATATCAAGGAAATGGCTCACACTGTTGTAGAAGCTGGAAAACCCCAAGTCCATGGGTCAGGCAGGAGACTTATCCTGACTCACATAGTTTCAGGGGCTGGCAAATCCAGGATCAGCAGGTCAGACTGCAAGCCTTTGGCTCACAGGCTGTGGAGACAGACAAATCCCAAGATAGGCAAGCAAGATGTCAAGTACCCTGCTAGTTCAAGTCCTAAGAACTGAAGGTCATATGAACAAGAGCCAGCTACAGAATCCAGAGCAAGCCAAAGACCACGAGCCTTGCCAGAAAGTCCACCTATATTGGATGCAGGCCACACCCCTAAGGAAACTCCCTTTCAACTGATTGGCTACTCACAGCAGATCCCATCATGGAAGTGATCACGTTATCATCAGATCTCATCATGGAAGTGATTACATCATTATATGACTATCAAACTACATCAAAACTGCCAAACCACTGACAGTCATGGCCCAGCCAAGCTGACACACAACTGTAATGATCACAACCTGCATTAGTTTTCTCCAAACATACATCACCATCACCATGCCCTAATTTTATTTATTATTTATCTCTTTTTATTTCTATCATTCTTGTCTTCAGAATGACAACTTCTTGAGGACAGAGATTTTTGAGGTTGGGTTCATTGAGGCACCCTGAACCTATGACAATGCCCAGCACATAGTAAGTGTTCAGTAATACTTGGTGAAAGTGTCTATGAATAAAGTACTGAATGTCATTCCTTTGCTCAAAACCGTACATGGAATATTACACACACATATACATACACATAGATATATACTCAACACACGTATACAAACACACACATATACACACATAAACACACACACAACTGGGGACATTTAAGACTGAGCCTCAGGGATGAGTGTGTGCTATATGTTCCCTTATGTGGCTCTTTTTTTTTTTTTTTTTTTTTGCCCTGGGTTTAAGGAAAAAAACAACTTGGGTGGGGGTTTCCCAAGCTGATTCACATTTTCTGGGTAAGTTGTAAACAACTTGGCGGTTTGTTAGTTTTGTCCAACCTGGCCTAGAAATTGACAAGCCCTCAGTTAGTTGACATTTCCTGGGTAATATAGGATTGATTGGGCTCCAATCCAGCTAGGATTGGTTGGGCTCTGATCCAGATAGTGAGGTCCTACCTTGAAATTGACAAGAAATTGCCTATGTAAAGGATCAAAACAGCAAATATTTTGGAGTCTCTTAATCAACTTGAGCTGGGAGAGCAGCACATCTTTTAGACATGGGTACTGAGACCTTCCCAGACCCGATATAATAGCTGCTACAGTAAGCTGTAACAGTGATTAAAAGCTGGGCCTAGGTAAAGGGCTGGACCCTGTAGAAAGCAGAGCAGTCGGCGGCAACTGGGAGAGGTGGTGGTGGGGGCGGTGGCAGCAACAGGATCTTGCCAGAAGAGCAGAGGTGCCAGTGCAAGGCCAAAAGAAGCCCAAAGAGCAGACTCAATGGCAGAGGGCCTGCCTGGAGCACAGGACCCTGCCCCAAGAAGTTAGGAGATACCCCAAACAGGAAATGCCCAAAGAACTTGGGCACCCTGAGCACAGGGGCTGTCCACAGAACTTGGGTGCCTCAAACAAGGGGCTGTCTGCAGAACAGTTCTGCTTCAAGAGCAGTTGTGATGCTGGTCTAGAGCTGGGGCCAGCCTAGGACTGTCATGCTGTTGGCATAGAGTGGGACAAGCCCAGAGCTGTCCTGGAGCTGGCCAGAAGGAGCCAAGAGCTCACTGAAAGGAGCAGCCAACAGCAGAGTCTGCCAGGAGGAGCAACCAGCAACTGGGCCTGCCAGGGGAAGTCATAGAGTTTCCTATTTCAAACTATCCCTGATGAGTGAGAAGAAACATCAGCTTTCGGGAAGGGTAAGCAGGTCCTCTTTGAGATATGAGTCCCTCTTTGAGACATTGAGGCTCCATGCTAAGACTCCCTCCCACACTTTGCCCTTTGCATGTCTTCATCTATATCTTTCCATCCATCCATGTTATTGCAGTTATGATGTTTCCATGAGTTTTGTGGGCATTGCAACAAATTATCAAGCCCAGTAGAGAGAGTGCCATGGGATGGCTGGTGTCAGAAATAATGGGGAAGTTGGAAACAGCTTGATGGTAATTCTTATGATTATGAAGTTATCCATGAAGAAGTTATTCCCTTTCAGTTATATCTGCAAGGTTATCTCCTTTTAATAAGTAAGACATGGAAAGGTAGAAATGGGGAGGGAAAGACATTTCGGGAGAAGATCTGCACATGTAAAGTCACAGAGTCTAGAGGGCTTGGCCAGGTTAGGTGTGGTGAGAAGTTATGTGATGCAGAGGAAGGGAGGAATCTGACTGGAGAGTCCAGCAGTTGTAGCTCATGCAAAGTCTTGAAATCCAGGCTGTAGCATTTGCACCTCATTCTAGCATTCAAAGTGTGAGAAACTTGGCAACAGTTGTACCTGGAAGCACAGTCTGGAAACCTGTGTTGGTAGAGAGATGGGAGGCAGGGAAGTGAGGTGGGTCCAGTGATTGAGGGAAGAAATGAGACACAAGAATGACCAAGATCAGGATGGAGAGGAGAAGGGCATCAATATGAGCTGAAGAGGAAGGATGGACAATATTAGTGATTTACTGGATCTGGGGGATGGGAAGGAAGACAATGGAGAACGAGACCCTGGTTTCTGTCCTGGGAGACTGGAGTCAGCTGAGTCATTAGCAAGATAGCACTCAGCACGACTACTGGGTTGGGGAGGAAGATGAGTAGTTAAACATTGGCCGTACTGAGCAGATCGATCCTAGGGGACATCCTGTGGGATGTGTCCAGGTGAGATGTTGAAACGTGAGACATCTAGGTCACTCGCCTGAGAGACTAACTTGTAACTGGGTTTTCATCCTCCGTGCCTGTGTCCTCAATCTCCACTGCTGGCCCTACCGCTCTCTTCCTGCATAAGCTCACTCTAAGTGAAGAGACTAGAGAGTCTCTCTGTCTGGCCAGATCAGGGGCAGTGGGCAGACTGGTCCCTTGTAAGAGGCTGGAGGTAGACCAGGGCAGTTTTATCCCAGAGATCTTCTGATGAGAACAGGGAGTTCCCATCCTGGACATTTGGGCCCAGGGGGGAATGACTTCATGCCTGGCTATGATTGGTGTGTGCAGGATTCTCACCACCAACTCATCCTCCTGCCTGGCCTCAGGCTCTCTTGATCCATTGGGTTTCTCCAGCACTGGGGTCTGGGGTTCAGCAACCTACCCCCTGCCCTCCCCACATGTTTGCTTTTTCTCAGGATGGTGCTTAGGTGAAGAAGGTGAGGGAGAGGCAGAGGAGCAGGGTCTTGACAACAGCTGCCCCAATAGCCACCAGAACATCTGTCATGTGCCCTGGTGTCTCTGTGGGAGAGTGAGTTGAGGACTGATTCACCTCCCACACCACAATCCTGTGTCCTCCTGCTCCTAATAGGACTGGACATTTGTTCTCACTGGATGTGGACCACTTGTGCCCAGGCCTCAACCCACCATGCCCTAACATCCAGCAGATGGACAGAGGGCTCTGGGCCATGTGGGTGTTCAGACCTAATAGATGAGTGTGAGCCCAGAGCAGGGCTCACCCCTGAGCCTCAGGGGGTTGTTTTCTCACCCCCAAGATGAGCTGGAGATCACAGGAGTGTCAAGTGTGAGGCCTCTTGATGCTCACTTGGCCAGGAAAGGCTAAGGGAGATGTGCTGTGAGCCCAGGGGGTGCTGAGCTCGGCAGGTGAATCTTTCCTCATCCATTACATGTATCTGAGGCAGCTCCAGGACCCCAGGTTTTGAGGGTTGCGAGGGACTCAGAGCCGAGCTCAACCTAGTGGAGGGATTGCTCTTGGTGTCACAGACTAAATGCAGAGGCTGACCCTCCAAGACAGGCAGTGACAATCTAATCCCTATGATGGTGGATGCTGGCGAGAGGAGAGACTGAGATTCAGAGAGACAAAGATTGTTATGGATTGAATTGTGTTCCCCAAAAAAGATATGTGTAAGTCTTAATCCCCACTACCTGTGAATCTGACCTTGTCTGGATATAGGGTCTTTAAAGATATTATCAATTAAGTTTACTTGAGGTCATACTGGAGTAGGGTGGGTCCTAATCCAATACAAGTGGTGTCCTTATTAAAGAGGAGAAGAGACACAGAGACAACAACAGAGAGAGAAGGCTATGTTAAGATGGAGACAGAGATGGGAGTGGTGCATCTGCAAGCCAAGGAACACCAAGAATTTCCAGCCATCATCAGAAGCTAAGAGAGAGGCATGGAACAAAGTCTCCTTCAGAGCCCTCAGAAGAAATCAACAGGACTGACACTGTGATTTCTTTCACAGATTCCATGGGTCAACTTTTCAGTTAGCAGCTGAGCCCTTAACCATTGCGGCACTAGGGTTCCTTTCTTTATACTTATCACGTTAAAAAGTAGATGGGAAAAAAAGAGAATGCATTGAGTTGTCCTTTTTGTGTACTTTTCCTTGTATTTCTTATAGTCAAAAAACATTTTAAGGAAAACATTTCAAACCCACCCAGCAACACCATGGAAGAAAGGCCTGGCAATCTCCTTCCATAAAGATTACAGCCAAGAAAACCCTGTCTTAGTTATCTAGTGCTACTATAACAGAAATACCACACGTGCGTGGCTTTAATAAACAGAAATTTATTTTCTCACAGTTTCGGAATCTAAAAGTCCAAATTAACAGTGTTTGCTTTAAGGGAAGGCTTTCTCTGTCAGCTCTGAAGGAAGGTCCTTGTCTCTTTTCGAGCTTCTGCTCCTGGGCAGTCTTCATGTGGCTTGGCATCTCTCTTCCCACATCTTTGCTGTGCTACCTTGTTTAACGTCTTACATATCTCAAAAGAGATTGACTCAAGATACACCCTACATTAATCCTGCCTCATTAACATAACAAAGCCAACCCATTCCCAAATGGTATTATAACCACAAACATAGATGTTAGGATTTACAACACACATCTTTGGGGGACGAAATTCAATCCATAACAACCCTATTCTCACATGAGGTCGTCATGAATCAGAATCTACTCAATGGCAATGAGTTTGGAGGGGTTTTTTTGGTATTGGTTTTTGTAGCTTCTGTGTAGGTAAATTTAGATTTCCTATGCACTCAATTATGTCTGGGAATAAAGGCAGTTTTACTTCTTTTATGATACAAATATTTCTTATTTCTATTTATTTTGTATTTATTACACTGAGAAGTATCTACAACATATTGTTTAATAGAAGTGAAGAGAGCAGACACCCTGGGAGAAGACTGAGACAGCTCAGCCAGAGAGGGAGAAGGAGAACCAAGAGTAATGTGCTTTGGGAGAAGAGAAGACAGAGGAGATTGAGAGGTGAATAGTCTATTGGCAATGATTTGGTGAGAGTTGTGTGAGAAGAGGGATAAGGAACAGAAGCCTTGTTTGAGTTCTCAGAATACAATTCTACCCCCAGCCTTCCTGTCTTAATTACCTATTACTGCTGTAACAGAAATACCACAGGTAGGTAGCTATGAAGAACAGAATTTTATTTTCTCACAGTTATGGAGGCTCAAAATCCAAATCAGGGTCTTGGCTGTGTCAGTTCCTGCTGTGGACCTCTCTTCTAGTTTCTGGTGACTGCTATCAATCCTTGACACTCCTTGGAGTTCCTAGATGTTCCTTGACATTCCTTGCCATCTGCCTTCCCACATGTGTGTCTCTCTGTCTATTCTGCTCTTTTTTAAACTCAGAAGTGATGAAGTTTAAGACCCACCCTACTCTGGTGTGACCTCACTAACATGACAAAAGGAGAATCCAATTTCAAACAGGATCACTTCCACAGGCACAAACGCCATGACATCAATTCATATTTAGGGGGTACACAAATCCATAACACTTCCCATCCGCTACAACTACAGATCCAGAGAGAACAGGTTCTTTCCTATCTATGCAGTATACCCAGGTAATGCTGATGGTCAGGAACTGTGGAGCATCTGGGATAGAAAGATGTAGTATTTCCTATGGCCACAACAGCTCTGGGGAAGATCACTTGGCACATAGGTTGGTACTATGGTCTGGGTGCTATGGGATTATTATTGGGGAATCTTAGGTTAAAGAAGCAGCCACAATATAGGAGAAATTGTGTGGCAACCCCAATTCCTGAGTCTATGGCATGGTGCAAATGACATTCTCAGGATGATTAGATTTTAGAGTCTCTGGGGCTCTGTTTGCCTGGATCAGGAATAGGGGAAGAGATACAGAATGCCTGTGCATGCCCCTGGAAGCTACATCTTCTCCAGCCCTTGAGGTGGCTCCTCCCTTAGTCCCCAGAATCCCCTGTGTCTCCCCTTCACTTTGAATGAGGCAGAAGTATTATCCCTGAGGACAACAATTTCTATAATTGGAATATTACAGTATATACTCTTGTGTCTAGCTTCTGGTGATCGACATTTTATTTCTAAGATTCATCTATGTTGTTGTGTGTATGAACAATTTGCTAATTCTTAATGCTGTGAAGTATTCCTAATAAGTACGTATGTATGTATGTATATAATAGATAAGATAGATAGATAGACATACAGATAGGTAGGTAGGTAGGTAGGTAGGTAGATAGGTAGATACTGACATACTTTTGACAGACATTTGGGTTATTTCTAGTTTCAGGCTTTTATGAAGAGAACTACTATAAAGATTTTTTTTTTGTCTATTTAGTATTCCCCCCCCCAACCCCTCCCATTCTTCATAACTAACAAAGATTGTTTCTTTTTGTTTGTAAACTTTTTCATGAGTTTTTACAGAAGAGGTCTCATACAATATTTGTCCTTTTGTGATTGATTTATTTCACTCAGCATAATGTCCTCCAGTTTCATCCATGTTATGAGATCCTTCACAGATTCATCATTGTTCTTTGTCGTTGCTTAATACTCCATTGTGTCTATGTACCATAGTTTGTTTATCCATTCATCTGTTGATGGGCATCTATGTTGTTTCCATCTTTTTTTTTTTCCTTTTTTTTTTAAATTGTACTTTAGGTGAAGGTTTACAGAACAAATAGTTTCTCATTAAACAGTACACATATTGTTTTAATGACATTATTTAACAACCCCATGACATGTCAACACTCTCCCTTCTCGACTTTTTTTTTTTTTTTTTGGTGAAAATATATATAGCCAAAGATACACCATTTCAAAAATTTCTACATGCACAATTCAGTGACATCGATTACATTCTTCCAGTTGTGCTGCTATTCTCACTTTAGATGAAGGTTTACAGAACAAAGTAATTTCTCATTAAACAGTACACATGTTGCCCTATGACAATAGTTAACAACCCCACTACATGTCAACACTGTCCTTACTCAACCTTGGGTACCCTATCACCAGCTTTCCTGTCCACTTCTGCCTTCTAGTCCTTGTCCCTGGACTGCTGTTCCTCATTAGTCCCGTTTTGTTTTATGGGGCTGTCCAATCCCCGGCTGAACGGTGAACCTCAGAAGTGACTTCACCACTGAGCTAAAATGGTGTCTGGGGGCCATACTCTCAGGGTTTCTCCAGTCTCTTTCAGGCCAGTAAATCTGGTCTTTTTTTTGCGTGTTAGAACTTTGTTCTACATCCTTCTCCAGCTCTGTCCGGAACCCTCTGTTTTGATCCCAGTCAGAGTAGTCAGTGGTGTTAGCCGGGCACCATCTAGCTGTACTGGACTCAGTCTGGTGGAGGCGGTCGTAGCTGTGGTCCATTAGTCCTTTGGACTAATCTTTCCCTTGTATCCTGTTCTCTTCATTCTCCCTTGCTCCTGAAGGGGTGAGACGAGTGGAGTATCTTAGATGGCTGCTCACAGGCTTTTAAGACCCCAGACGCTACTCACCAAGGTAGAACGTAGAACCTTGTCTTTAAAACTGTGTTATGCTAATTGAGCTAGATGTTCCCCGAGACCATGGTCCCCACAGCCCTCCGCACAGCAATTCAGTCCCTCAGGGAGTTTGGGTGTGTCTATGGGGCTTCCATAACCTTTCCTTGTACAAGTTGTGCTAGTTTCCCGTGTTGTGTACAGTCTCACCCTTCACCCAAGATAGCACTTATCTATTGCCTGTTTAGTATTTCTCCCCCCACCCCCCATCCCTGGTAACCAACAAAGATTGTTACATTTTGTGTGTGAACTTTTTCATGGGTTTTTACAATAGAGGTCTCATACAATATTTGTCCTTTTGTGATTGACTTATTTCACTCAGCATAATGTCTTCCAGTTTCAACCATGTTATGAGATGCTTCACAGATTCATCATTGTTCTTTATCGTTGTGTAGTACTCCATTGTGTGTCTGTACCATAGTTTGTTTATCTATTCATCCGTTGATAGGCATCTAGGTTGTGTCCATCTTTTTGCTATTGTGAACAATGCTGCAATGAACATGGGTGTGCATATGTCTATTCGTGTGACAGCTCTTCTTTCTCTAGGATATATTCCTAGGAGAGGGATTGCTGGATCATATGGTATTTCTATTTCTAGCTTTCTAAGGAAGGGCCATATCATTTTCCAAAATGGTTGTATCATTTTGCATTCCCACCAGCAGTGCATAAGAATTCTGATCTCTCCGCAGCCTCTCCAACATTTGTTATTTCCAGTTGTTTTGATTTGTGCCGGTAATGCCGGGGTGAGATGGTATCTCATTGTGGTTTTAATTTGCGTTTCTCTAATGGTTAGTGATTGTGAACATTTCTTAATGTGTCTGTTGGCTGTTTGCTTGAATGTCTTCTTTGGTGAAATGTCTGTTCATTTCCATTGTCCATTTTTTAATTGGATTATTTGTCTATTTGTTGTAGAGGTGTTGGATTTCTAGTAGATTTTAGAGATTAGACTTTTTATGACTTGTAATGTTCAAAATTTTTTCCCCAGTCTGTAGGTTCTCTTTTTACTATTTTGGTAAAGTCTTTTGATGAACGTGTTTAATTTTTAGAAGATCCTCGTTATCTAGCTTATCTTCTGGAGTTTGTGTGTTGTTGGTTACAGTCTGTATCCTGTTAATGCCATGTATTAGGGCCTCTAGCGTTGATCCTATTTTTTCTTCTATGAACTTTATAGTTTTGGGCTTTATATTTAGGTCTTTGATCCATTTTGAATTAGTTTTTGTATATGGTGTGAGGTATGGGTCCTGTTTCTTTTTTTGCAGATGGACATCCAGTTTTGCCAGCATCTTTTGTTAAAAAGACTGTCTTTCCTCCCTTTGATGGACTTTGGGCCCCTTTCGAAGATCGGGTGACCATAGGTGGACGGATTTACATCTGGGTTCTCAATTCTGTTCCGTTGGTCAATGTATCTGTCGTTGTACCAGTACCAGGCTGTTTTGACTACTGTAGCTGTATAGTAGGTTCTGAGGTCAGGTAGTGTGAGTCCTCCTACTTTATTCTTCTTCTTCAATAAGTGCTTTACTTATCCAGGTCTTCTTCCGTTTCCAAATAAAGTAAATGATTAATTTTTCTATCTCTTTAAAGAATGCTGTTGGTATTTGGATTGGGATCGCATTGTATTTGTAAATTGCTTTGGATAGAATTGTCATTTTCACGAAGTTGAGTCTACCTATCTGTGAGCATGGTATGTTTTTCCATTTACGTAGATCCCTTTGGGTTTCTTGCAGTAGTGTTTTGTAGTTTTCTTTGTATAGGTCTTTTACATCCCTGGTTAGATTTATTCCTAAGTTTTTTTTGGGTGGGGTGACTATTATAAATGATATTGTTTTCCTGATTTCCTTTTCATCGTTCTCTTTGTTGGTGTGCAGGAATCCAACTGATTTTTGTATGTTTATCTTGTATCCTGCTACTCTGCTGAATCTTTCTATTAGTTCCAATAGTTTTCTTGTGGAGTCTTTAGGGTTTTCTATGTATATGATAGTATCATATCATCCGCAAACAGGGACAGCTTAACTTCTTCAATACCAATATGGATACACTTTATTTCTTTTTCTTGCCTTATTGTTCTAGCTAGGTCTTCCACCACAATGTAAAATAGAATTGGTGATAAAGGGCATCCTTGTCTTGTTCATGTTCTCAAGGGGAATGTTTTCAGCCTCTCTCCATTAAGAATGATATTGGCTGTTGGTTTTACATAGACGCCCTTTATTATGTTGAGAAATTTCCCTTCTATACCTCTTTTATTGAGAGTTTTTATCAGGAATGGGTGTTGGACTTTGTCAAATGCCTTTTCTGTGTCAATTGAGATGATCATGTGATTCTTTTCTTTTATTTATGTGGTGGATTACTTTGATTGATTTTCTAGTGTCGAAAGATGGACATACCTGGTATGAATCCTACTTGGTCATGGTGTATTATTTTTTGATATGATGCTGAATTCTATTGGCTAGAATTTTGTTAAGAATTTTTGCATCTATATTCATGAGAGATATTGGTCTGCAATTTTCTTTTTTTGTGGTGTTTTTGCCTGGTTTTGGTATCAGGGTTATGCTGGCTTCATAGAATGAATTCAGAAGTGTCGCTTCCTTTTCTATGTTCTGAAATAGTTTAAGTAGTATTAGCATAAGCTCTTCTCTGAATGTTTGCTGGAATTCTCCAGTGAAGCCATCAGGCCAGGGCTTTTTTTTTTTTTTTGTGGGGGTGGTGAGTTTTTTAAATTACCTTTTCAATCTCTTCTCTTGTTATGGGCCTGCTCAGATTTTCAACACTGCTTTGTGTTAGTTTGGGTAGGTAGTGTGTTTCTAGAAATTTATCCATTTCCTCTAGGTTTTCAAATTTGTTGGAGTATAGTTTTTGATAATACTCTGTTATGATCCTTTTTATTTCAGTTGGATCTGTTGTAATGTCCCTCATTTCATTTCTTATTTGGGTTACTTGTGTCCTCTCCTGTTTTTCTTTTGTCAGTCTGGCCAGTGTTTTGTTGATCTTGTCGATCTTTTCAAAGAACCAACTTTTGGTTTTGTTGATTCTTTTTATTCTCTATTTCATTTATTTCTGCTCTGATCTTTATTATTTCCTTTCTTCTAGTGGCTGTGGGCTTTTTTTTTTTTTTTTTTTTTCTGTTCTCTTTCTATTTGTTCGAGTTCTGTAGTTAATGTTTTGGTTTTGTCCCTTTCTTCTTTTTTGATGTGTGCTTCTATTGCTATAAATTGTCCTTTGAGGACTGTCTTTGCTGTGTCCCAAAGGTTTTGGTGTGATGTGTTTTCATTCTTGTTTGATTCTAGGTACTTTTTGATTCCATCTATGATTTCTTCTATTACCCAGTGGTTTGTAAGCAGGGTGTTATTCAGTTTTAATGCAATTGATTTTTTTTCCTTTCTCTTCCTGTTGTTAACTTCTACCTTGATGTCATTGTGGTCAGAGAAGATACTTTGTTTTATCTCAACGTTTTAGATCTTGTTGAGGATTGCTCTGTGGCTTAAGATGTGGTCTATTCTGGAGAACGTTCCATGGGCATGGAAAAGAATGTGCACCTTGCAACTGTTGGATGGAGTGTTCTATATATAGGTCTATGAGGTCAAGTTGGCTGACTGTGCCCTTTAGGTCTTCTGTATCTTTGTTCAGTTTCTTTCTAGATATTCTGTCCTTTACCGAGAGTTGTGTGTTGAATCCTCCTAGCATTACTGTGGAACTCTCAATGTCTCTTTTCAGTGCTGTTAGAGTTTATGTATTTTGGAGCCCTGTCATTTGTTGCGTAGATGTTTATTATGGTTATGTCTTCATGATGGATTGTACAATTAATCATTATATAGTGTCTTTCTTTGTCTTTTATGATGAATTTTGTTTTAAAGTCTATTTTATCTGAGATTAGTATTGCCACTCCTGCTCTTTTTTGGTGGCTGTTTACTTGATGTATTTTTTTTTTCACCCTTTGATTTTTAATAAATTTACATCTTTGTTTCTAAGGTGTGTCTCTTGCAGACAGCATATTGATGGATCCTTTTCTTATCCATTCTGTCACTCTCTATTTATGGGTGCATTTAGGCCATTTACATTCAGTGTAATTATTGGTAGGTATGAGTTTATTGCTGTCATTTTGTTGTGCTTTTTTTTGGGGGGGGGGGCGAGAGTTTCTTTGTTCCTCTTACTCTCCTGTGCTGAATTCCTTTTGTTTGTGGTTTTTTTCCATTTCTTTTGTTTTTGTAGGTTTTGTTTTTACTGAGAGCTTATGTTTTTCTCTTTATTTTGATAAGTAGGTTTGTTAACTTTCTTTGTGGTTACCTTGAAATTTACTCTTATCTTCCTAGGTTTTAACCAGTCTATTATTACTTGGTATCATCTTGCCTTCCTCTCCATTAGAAGGTTCTATACCTACACCATTTATTCCCTCTCTTATTGTTCTGATGTTGTCATTTACAGATTAACCTCTCTGGTTCCATGTTGTAATTGTTTTGGTTTTGGGTAGTCCTTGAGAGTTCATTTCCTAGGCTGGTATCTGGCTGGTATGATCTTGCATCCTAGATTCAGCCTGTGGTCTGATGTTGTTTGTTCTCAGATCACAGGACTACCTTTAATAATTCTTGTAAGTTTGGTTTGGTTTTTAATAGTCCCTTAATTTCTGTTTATCTAGAATTGTCTTAATTTCACCATCATATTTGAATGAGAGTTTTGCAGGATATATTATTCTTGGCTGGCAATTTTTTTCTTTCAGGGTTTTATATATGCATCCCATTTCCTTCTCACCTGCATGGCTTCTGCCAAATAATCCGAGCTTAGTCTTATTGGTTCTCCTCTCTATGTGACTTTTTGTTTTTCTCGAGCTGCTCTCAGGAGTCTTTCTTTGTCTTTGGTTTTAACGAATGTGATTATGATTTGCTTTGGTGATTTTCTTTTGGGGTCTATCCTATATGGGGTTCTTGGATGGCCAGCTTTTCATCTTTCTTGATATTAGGGAAGTTTTCTGTCAGCAGTTCTTCAGTGTTTTCTGTTTCATCCCCGTGTTCTGGAACTCTGATCACTCACAAAATTTTGCTTTTGATTCTGTCCCACATAATTCTGAAGGTTTCTTCGTTTTTCTTTGTTCTTTTTTTCTGATTTTTCTTCAGAGTTGTATCAAAGTGTTTGTCTTCAATTTCGCTGTTCCTGTCTTCCATCATCTCAGACCTGCTCCTCAGCCCATCTATGACACTGTCCATTTCTGAAATCTTGTTGTTTATCTTTTGAATTTCTAACTGTTGTATTTGTATGTTTTTTTCTAGTTGTGAATTTATTTTAGCATTTTGTTCCTGTATTATTTTCCTTAATTCTTCCATTTTTTTGTCTATATTTTCCATGAATTTGTTTATTTTTTTCCTAATTTTTGTCTGCAGTTTGCTTCAGTTCTTGGATAGCTCTGAATATTAGATATTTGAATTCCCTATCAGGTAGTTCTAGAGCCTTTTCTTATACTGGAAAGTCATCTGGTGTTTTATTTTGGATGCCTACTGGAACCATCCTGTCCTGTTTTTGTATATGTTTTGATATTGTCTGCTGTCTTTGGGACGTTCAGTAGTTATTTTCCTAGTTTATTGATTGTAGATTTGTTTGCTTCATCCTGATTTTTTGTTTTATTTGGTTATATCTGAGCAGGCGGGATGTGAGTTCTTTGCTGTTTGCTCATCTGCAGGCACGATACTTTTCCCCTCCTTCTCCAATGGGCAGGGTCAGTTGCTCAGGTATGGTACAGTAGGGCAGGTCCAGCTGAAGGGGAGTAGCTGGGATGGGTTGTTTGTGGCATATACTAGGGCCAACAGGGTGGGTTGGTAATCGGTGCAGGACAGGTTCCTGTAGGCCATGCCTGTGCTGGTTTGGGGTATGTTGTTCAGTGCATGGTGCAGGTAGGCAGGAAGTAGGGGGTAGATTGTGATGTGTGGAGCTAAGATGGGTATGGGAAAGAGGAGAGAGGAACAGGAGCCTAAAACTTACAAGCAAACAAACAAAAAAAAGAGTGCTAAGGGTGTTTGCCATTGGAGTGGAGAGTTGAGAAACTGAGAAATGGAGAAAGACAAAAAGAAAAAGGGTAAGAGAAAAAAAGAATAAATAAAAATTAGGAAAAAAAGAAGAAAAGCCCCCCGGGATCCCACTGGTGCAGCTGTGAGGACTGGGGAAATAGCTCCCAGGCCATGAAGTACAGCCTGGCTAGAAGGGGTAGAGATGTCACACAGTGCCAGGTTTTCAGGTGACAGGAAGGGAAGATAAATACAGAGGAGAAACTGAGAAATGAAGAAAGACAAAAGGGAAAAAGAGAGAAAAGAAAACAAAGAAACAAAAAATAGAAAAATCCCCCCCAAGAAAACAAGAAAAAGAAATGTCCCCAGGGATCCCACTGCACGTTTGTGCAGAGTAAGGGAGTAGATCCCAAGCCATGCAGTACTGCTTGGCTAGAAGGGGCTCCCAAGCTGAGAAAAGAAAAAGAAAACAAATAAACAAAACAAAACAAAGCCCCCAGGGATCCCACCAGCGTGGCAGCACGGGCCAGGAAGCAGTTTCACAGTCGAGCGGTGTTTTTCAGCCTTTCAGGAAGAAGCAAAGATGGCACATGAAGCCAGTTATTTGAGAGAAAGTAGGGGGAGGTGGTGAGAGGTATGGAAGAAATCAAAAGAAGCGGGAAAAAGCAACACCAGCAGCCAACAAATGGCACTCAGGGAGCTGGCCAGTGCAGGCAGGTGGAATCCAAGTGGCACTGTGGCCACAGGAAGCAGAGGAGACCAAGTGGAGGTGAAGAAGGGTAGGGGGTGGGAAAGCATATATCGTTGGTCACTGGTTGTTCTATCTCCTGCTGGAAGTTCCATGAAGCTACTTTCTCGTACCCCCTGTTCACCAATCTCTGATGGGAGACCAAGATGGTGGATCTGTGCTGCGTTAGCTGATAGGGGACCTCTGTATGTATCTCTCCTCGCTGTCTGCTCTCTGTCAGTTTCTTATTCCATTCAGTGCTTGGCTGAGTTCTTTATGTCTTCATTTGAGGCTTAGGGTTTCAGACTGACGTTTGTCTCTGTTTGGCTTAGTTTTTCGGATCTTTGCTGTGAAGAGATGGCACAGTGCTTCTGTCTATAGCACCATGTTGCCTGGAATTCCTTGCTATAAAAATCTTGTATTTGGTTTTTGATGCCCATATATATGCATTTCTGTTACAAAATATGTAGGAATAGAATTACTTAGTAGAGTTTTCCAAATAGCTTTCCAAGGTGGTTGTGAAAAGTTATATTCCTATCCTCAGGATATGGTTGTTTTAGTCATCTATTGTTACATTACAAACCACTCCGAAACTTAGAAGCTTAAAACAGGAATATGCTATCATCTTTCATAGTACTTTGAGTTGACTGGGCTTAGCTGGGTGGTTGTCACTTGAGGTCTCAAGATAGCAGCTGGGGATAAATCAGCTGGGCTAGGTGTTCAATATAGCCTACTCAAATAGCTGGCAGTTAATGCTCACTATCAGCTGGGAGGTCAGCTAGAATTTCACCAGTGAGGCTACAGATGGCCTCTTTGTGTATCTTGGGCTCCTCTCAGCATAGTAGCTAGGTTATGAGAGGGAGCACATCAAAAGATTGAGGATTCCAAGACACCCAGGAAAAAGCTTCAAAGCTTGTTATGACCTAACTTTGGATGCTACACAGTGTCACTATCCTCACTCTGTGGGGTTTTCTTCTCTTTTATGTCTTTTAATTTGCATAAAACTTTCTTTTGTAGATTCCTCAGAATTTTCTGCAACCGTAATCATGTCGCCTGCAAATAAAGTTCTAATTCTTTTTTCTAAACTGACCGCCTTTTATTTCTCTTTCTTATGCATTTCACTGTAAATGAGAGTAAAATATTAAACAGAAACAATGAGAACAGATATTCTTGCCTTGATCCCATCCTTGGGGGAGAGTTTTCAATATTTCACCATTAATTATGATGCTAGAAGCAGGTTTTCATAGATTCCCTTAATCGGATTGAAGACGTTCTCTTCCAGTTCTAATTTGCTGAATTTTTAAAAAATCATAAAAGTCTACTAATTTTTTAAATGCTTTTTTAAAAAAATAAATGTCTACTTTTTTCAAATTCATCTTCTGCAGTAATTGACAGGCATATATGATTTTTTTCTTTTATAACGTTAATGTGGCAAATGATATTGATTTTTGAATGTTAAACCCCACTTGGTCATGAGGTATCGTAAATATTATACATGTTGAATTAAATTTACTTATATTTCAGTAAGAATTTTTCTATATTCGTGAAGAGTATTGGTCTGCAATTTTCTTTTCTTGTAATGTCCTGGTCAGTTTTTTGTATCAGTCTTACACTTTGCCTCATGAAATGAGGTTCTGCCTCCTTTATTTACTAAGAAGTTTTGGGAAAGTTTGGCATTATTTCTTCCTTAAGTGTTTCATATAATTCCACATGCAATGGCATCATGATTAATTAAATTATCACCTGTGGTTGATTGTGATGAAGAGACTATGAAGCAAGTACCCTGAAGGACAAAGTGACTACTGTTATTCATTGCTATGGTGGCAATAATGACTACAAAGACTAAGTGGTGTACTGTCTGATTCTAACTGTACTGGAAAAAATAGAGACAAAGCAAATTATAAGCTCAGGTCTTATCTCTTAGGTCACATCATAGTCAAAAACTACATAATTTGGAATTTTGAGGGGATATATACTATATTTGATCAGCTGCTCTAAACTATTTACCAAATACACCCTTAAGGCGTTAAGTTTTGAGTTAATTGCAGTGCAAAGGAAAGCTCTGAAACAAGTCGAGGGTGCAGTGTAAGAAACTTTACAACTTGGGGTTTATAACTCAGAATATCAAATTATATACTTGAAGTGTCTGTGACAATTAAGAATGATATATGCAATCTCTGGCAAGCCCCACAGTGCAGAACTCTAGGATTTTTGTTTAAAAGTTATGTTCTGTTTTTTGGTTTTGTTTTTTTTCTAAATAAAAAAGAACACAGTGGTCCTTTTGAAAAAAGCTCCTGACCTATTATTGGACTCTGGTAGAGACTAAATGCCTGGCCATAGGATATCAAATGAATATACTTCCTGAACTGCCCGTCACGAATTAGGCATTACATGACTCACCGAGCCAAAAAGTTGGGCATGTACAACAGAAATCCATTATCAAGTGAAATGTATATATGACACTAGGCTTCAGCGGTTCAGAAAGCACAAATAAGTTCCATGAGTAGGTGGCACAGATTCCTATACCACCTGTTCTTGGTGTACTGCCTTATTTATAAGAAATAACACCTACAATCTCATGGACAGTTCTTTATGACCAGTGTCTGAGGAGGAAACCATTACATCTTGGTTTGCAAATGGTTCCTCACAATATGCTGGCACAGTTGGAAGTGGACTGTTACAAACTTAAGCACGGTAAACCTGAAAGGCAGTGCTGAAGGGAAATTATCCGAGTGGCAGAATTTCATCGGTACATTGAGTTGTTCTTTTCATCTGAACTCAGAGATGGCCAGAAATACAGATCCACACAGAATCATGGCTAAAGATTTGGGTAACATATTTTTCCATTTCATAAAAATTTCAAATTTATGGAAGTGAATTGTAAAAATGGCATGGTGGCAGCATCTGACTTCTAACTTCACAAGGGGGAAGGACAATCAAGGTCAACAACAAAGGCCGATTCCTATGAGGCAGAGGTCAGACATGCCTCCTCTCTCCACCATCATTACCAATTCTGACACCAACCGTCCCTCCCATGGCACTTTCTACTTCTCTACTGAATTCAATAATTCATTGCAATGGCCACCCAGAACTCACAGACAGTACTCACAATTACGGATTATTAGGGATAAGGATACAGTTCTTCCATTAGGACAGCCTCTTCTCAGCTGTGCCCACAGGCATGCCTCTCTCGGGCCCATTGACTTCTGCCTTGCTCAGACAAGTGTTACAAAGCTCTTTTAGCTCTGCTGATAGGTGCCCTGAGGCACCCCACTCCACCAGTAAGCCTCAGCTGGAAGATGCTCAGATCTAGCTTCATGGTTCATCAAACCTAGCTCCACCAAGTGTCCAGAGGCACCCTACCCCTCCAGCAAGCTTCTTGCTCAAGGTCACCCAACTTTCTTGCCCCATGGACTGGGAAGCCCACCGCACAATCTCCTGTCAGTCTCCTGGTTCTACTGCTTCTGCTACTGCCATTTCTCTGCCGCTGCTTTTCACTGTCTTGCCATCTTCAGTGTTACAGCTCTCTCTCTCTCTCTCCTTCTCTGTCTCCTGGTTCCAGGAGCGTCTCAGCACAGGGATCCCAGGTCCAAAGAACACATTCCACTCCTGGCTGTTCTTCCTTGGTGGTAGTGAGATCCTCTCTTTCCCACCTCTGGGATGGCTCACCTTAAGCCTAGCAAGATGGTAAAACTGACCAATTCCTTTGTTAGGGTTCCATAGACCTTATTTGCATGGTCCCACCCAATCATTTGGGTGGGAGTTACAAGACTATGGGAAGAAACGTCATATAAAAGCAATCCATCTCACCACATGAATAGTTTTTTTTTTTAATATCTTTATTTCACGTTGAGTCTTAAAATATTTTCATTGAGTATTATCTAAACTAACATTTATTTCTCTCAGGACATTAAAGATAACTTTCCATTGTATTCAGACTTCAATATTGCTACTGATAAATCAGCTGTCAGTCTAACTGTGGTCTTCTCAGTGTAATCTGCCCCCACCTCCCCAGCTACTCTTAAGAATTTCCCTTAGTCATTGTATTTCATTGGTGTTCTTCAGTTTCACTGAAGGAAAAGAAGCTAGGAGATCTAAAAGGAAACTGCTGGAATTGACATGGAATATGGGTGACTGGTGAGAAATGAGATTGGAGAGGTCTCCATGGACAAGGTCATGTAGTCTTGAATAGAAAGATGAAGGACAGGAACTTTATTTGGATGAATCATGTAAGAGTTTTGAGATGGGAGTGACACAGACAGCTGGTGCTATGACCTCTGGGACTTCTCCCTCCAAGACTTAGGAAAAATTGTCAGCATAAACTTTCTGTTCAGGGAAGAAAAAACTAGCATTCACTGGCCACATGCTTTGTGTCAGGACTTTTGTGAACTGTTTTATACGTACTCTTTCATTGATCTTTCATAATAACCTGGTTACCTGTTGCCATCAAGCTGATTCCAACTCATGGTGACACCATGTTTGCAGAATAAAACTGCACTCCATGGAAGCAGATAGCCAGGGCTTTCTTGTGAGGTGTCTCTGAGTGGGTTTGAATCACTAGCCTTTTGGTTAGTAGTCAAACACTTAATCATTTGCGCCATCCAGGGACTCCAAATAACCTGGTTATATAGAACTTATTTTCCTGCTTTACAGAGCAGTAAAGTGAGGCATAGAGATATAAAGTGACTTTCTCAATAAGTGACATAGATGGATTTGAACTCAGCCCTCTTGGACAGAAATCCACATACGCCAGAGCATTCATACAATCCATCACCAAGAAGTCCATTAATTTTTAAAGAATCAAAACCTCAGAGAGACCACGTACTTTCCACTCAAGGCTGTGGCTTTGAGCAGTTCTTCATTCGTATGCCTGTATCTCTGAGTATTCCGTGTTGATGTCCTCCTGTTCCTGCAGCTTCATCTTGTTGAAGTTAATGAATGCATAGTAGGGCTCTTGTTCCTCTCTTGAGGTAGGGCCATCCCCAGCAGGGACAGGGTGGTCTTAAGGGGTGCCTTTCTGGAATTGGTGTTGGTGCCCCTGAGCGGAAGGAAGAGAACGGATTCAGATCAGGGCAGTAGGGTCTAGGATAAAGTATCCAAGGACCAGAAAGAAATTGGGACTGATGAAACTTTTGTCATTTATCCATTCATTTATTCAAAAATACCTAATAATTCAGATTGGCCAGCCTCTAGTGAGTGTTTATACTAATCACATTATGTTCTCAAAAAATGCTGTAGAGAGGATAGTCTTATCGTATTCATCTTACAAATAAAAAACTGAGGCTAAGAGAGTTTATATACATTGCTTGAAGACATACACACACATACATAAATGCACCATTGAGTCAAGGGTCAAAACCAGTTCTTTCCAACTACAGAGGCTGCCGTCTTATTAATTGTCTGGTAGTGTGCTCAGTGCTGGATGTAGAGTGATGATGAAAGCCGATACAGTCCCTGTTACTGTGCAGCTGATGTCTTTCTAGGAGAGACAGTTATTAAATAAATAGAAAATAAATGCATTTCAAGTTGTAAGTTTGTGATGGGAGATATTTTGAAATATAAATCAGGGGTAGAGATGGCATAACTGGTTCCTGGACAGGTACTAGAAGACAGACAGAGACCAGGTCCTGCAGTAAAGGTGATAACCAGACACCCTCTTCTATATTTGCCCATCCCTTAGTACCTTATAGAAGAATGGATAGAAACTCTGGAGAAAGAGCTCCAGAAAATCTGCATTGTGATTTCTCTTGAATCTTTGGCTGAATATTCAGCTGCACATGCATACAATGAGATGACATAAGTTTGAGAAAAAAAGTTCTATTTGAGAAAGAATAATTATGAGGATGCAGTTGGAATCAACTCGATGGCAATGGGGTTTTTGAGTTTAGAGTAAAGGCTAATCTAAACTCCCCCAACAAAGCTTTTCTTAAAAGCTTTGAATGGGGGAGGCGGAGCCAAGATGGCAGAGTAGTCAGACGCTTCTGGTGGTCCCTCTTACAACAAAGACCAGAAAAAAACAAGTGAACCGATTATATATGACAATCTAGGAGCGCTGAACATCAAAGGCAAAGTTGAGGAATCAGACTGAGTGGCAGACAGAGAGAGAAAGATGGTTTGGAAACAGTGAGGAGTTGCCAGACCTCACCCAGCAGGAGCCGACACCCTTCAGGATGGATCGGCTGGTGAGCGCAATGAGGCAAGCAGTGGTGCTCAGGAGGTGTTGTCCACATCGGGACAGATCTAGTGGTAGAGAGTCTACACCGGCCTCCAGAACCAGTGAAAAGCAGCACTCAATTGGCAAAAGATAAGTACAAGTGTCTGACCTACCGCATGGATCAAAAAACACCCCCTTTGGGAAAAACTTCTCTCTCATTTACCTGCCCCCTCCCTTCTCTGCACCGGGTGCTGGGCTGGCTTCAGCGATTGCCAAATCTCCTGGCCTGGAAGTAGGACCCATCAGATACCCTGAACCATTCTGTTGGCCTTGGACAGGGAGCAAATTAACAAACAGGAAAAAATAATCTGCCAGCTCCCCTAAGCCGGGAACTCAGGGTAGGCACAGCTCCTTTGCCTAGGTACAGGCATAAGGGGTCCACGGACTTTGAATGTCTTTCACTCCTGCATAGACCTGTGTGGGCCCATTTTAACTGCGTAGGCCCTCATTACCACAGTACAACAGAGTATATACCTGAAGCCTAACTTCAACTGTATCAGCTATATGGTAAAGTGGCAGGTTTGTGACATTTGATGCTGCTTTGCCCATTACCAGGAGCTTCACCTACCCACATCAGGGGCCTAAGGACTGGTGTTTCCACCCACTCCACCTAGCCACCCATAACAGGGGTCCAAGAATAAGTGGTGTCTCCCAGTCCTTACACCCAATAGCAGTGGGTGCTTATAGTCTGGCTGCAAAACTCACCCACCTATGTGCTCTAGGGAACAGGGACACACTTTCCTCCCAGACACACAGAGGCAGCCATCAGCCTGCTAGCTTGCTCAGCAAGTGACCCCCTACTGCAGCCAGATACCTGTGCCTACACTAATCATTCCTCACTGTCCAGGGCTGTAGGTGAGAGCCTATACCACACATTTGGTGACCAACTACCTGGACACCTAAGCTGAATCCATACAAGAGAAGTAGACAGACTCCTGGGCTCAGATACCTAGTAACAGATCTAACCACTGGGTGACAGGACGTGAGAGCTTCAAAGGTGCCAATAATCAAACTAGCTCACATGAGCAGCCTATTTGGGCATATCAAAACAAAACAAAACAAGAAGCTAGGACACAGTAAGCAAACATAAAATAAATAAATATAATAACTTATTGATGGCTCAGAGACCACAGTCAATATCAAATCACATGAAGAGGCAGAGCATAATGGCTTCGACAAACTCCCAAAACAAAGAATCAGAAATTTTCTGGAGGTAAAGAACTTCTTGGAATTACCAGAAGTAGAATAAAAAAGAATAATATACAGAACTCTTCAAGATATCAGGAAGGAGAGCAGTCAAAATGCAGAACAATCCAAGGAACACACAGACAAAGCAACAAAGGAACTTAAGACTAGAGAAGAGCATAATGACAAATTTAACAGGCTGCAAGAATCCATAGACAGACAGCAATCAGAAATCCAGAAGGTTAACAATAAAATTTCAGAATTAGACAACTCAATAGAAAGTCATAGGAGCAGAATTGAGGCAATGGAAGACAGAATTAGTGAGACTGAAGATAAAGCACTTGACATCAACTTATTTGAGGAAAAATCAGATAAGAGAATTTAAAAAAAAAGAAGAAACGCTAAGAATTTTGTGGGAATCTATCAAGAGGAATAATCTACGAGTGATTGGAGTACCAGAATGGGGGGGGGGGGTAACAGAAAATACAGAGAGAATTATTAAAGATTTGTTGGTGGAAAACTTCCCTGATGTCATGAAAAATGAGAAGATATCTATCCAAGATGCTCATTGAACCCAACGTAAGGTAGATTCCAAAAGAAAGTCACCAAGACATAATCAAACTTGCCAAAACCAAAGATAAAGAGAGAATTTTAAGAATGACTAGGGATAAACAAAAAGTCATTTACAAAGGAAAGCCTATAAGACTAAGCTCAGACTACTCAGCAGAAGCCATGGAGGCAAGAAGGCAATGGGATGACATAGATAAAGCCCTGAAGGAAAAAATTGCCAGCCGAGAATTACATATCTAGCAAAACTGTCTCAAATATGATGGCGAAATTAGGGCATTTCCAGGTAAACAGAAGTTTAGAGAATTTTCAAAAACCAAACCAAAATTACAAGAAATACTGAAGAGAATCCTCTGGTTAGAAAATCAATAACATCAGATAACAAACCAACACTAGAACACAGGACAGAGCAACCAGATATCAACCCAGATAGAGAAGTCACAAAAATAAATCAAAGCTAAAACACTGAAAATAGGGAAACAGAGATGTCAATAAGTAAAAGATGACAACATTAGAACAAAAAAAGGACCAAAAAATGTAGTCATAGATCTTTCCTATGGAGAGGAAGTCAAGGCGATATAAAGAAATAAAAGAGTGGTTTCAACTTAGAAAAACATGGGTAAATATTAAGTTAACTACAAAGGAAACTAACAATCCTACACATGAAAAAAAAAAAGAAAAACATAAAGACTCAGAAAATAAAAAATCAAAAACAATGAAAATGATGGAAAGAAAATACATAAAGAAAAAGGACTTAGCACAGAAAATTAAATGGAACAAAGAAACTGTGAACAACAAACAAACAAAAAAAAGACATCAACATGACAGCACTAAACTCATATCTATCAATAATTACGCTGAATGTAAATATACTAAATGCACCAATAAAGAGAGAGAGAGTGGCAGATTGGATAAAAAAAAAAAGATCCGTCTATATGCTGCCTACAAAAGACACACCTTAGACTAAAAGACACAAACTAAAATTCAAAGGATGGAAAAAGTATATCAAGCAAACAACACTCAAAAAAGAGCAGGAGTGCAATATTAATCTCTGATAAAATAGACTCTAAAGTAAAATCCACAACAAAGGAGAAGGAAGGACACTATATAATGATTAAAGGGAAAATACACCAGGAGGACATAACCATAATAAATATTTATGCACACAATGACAGGGCTCCAAAATACATAAAACAAACTCTAACAGCATTGCAAAGACACACAGCTCCACAAGAGTAGTAAGAGACTTCAACACACCACTTTCGGTGAAGGACAGAACATCCATAAAGAAGCTCAACAAAGACATGGAAGATAGAAACACTACAATCAACCAACTTGATCTCATAGATATATACTGAACACTCCACCCAACAGCAGCCAAGTATACTTCCTTTTCCAATGCTCATGGAACATTCCCCAGAACAGAGCACATATTAGACCATAAAGCAAGCCTTAACAAAATTCAAAGCATCAAAATATTACAAAGCATCTTTTCTGACCATAACGCCATAAAAGCAGAAATGAGTAACAGAAAAAGTATTGAAAAAATCAAACACATGGAAACTGAACAACACCTTGCTCAGAAACTACTGGGTTATAGAAGAAATTAAGAATGGAATAAAGAAATTCATAGACTCAAATGAGAATGAAAACACATCCTACCAGAACCTTTGGGACACAGCAAAAGCAGTGCTCAGAGGTCAGTTAATAGCAATAAATGCACACATCCAAAAGAAGAAAGGGCCAAAATCAAAACATTAACTCTACAACTGGAAAAACTAGAAACAGGGCAGCAAAAGAAGCCCTCGGGCACCAGAAGAAAGGAAATAATAAGAATTAGAGCAGAATTAAATGAAATAGAGAATAGAAAAACAATTGAAAGAGTTAACAAGACAAAAAGCTGATTCTTTGGAAAAAATCAACAAAATTGATAAACCATTCATCAAACTGACAAAAGAAAAACAGGAGAGGAAGCAGGTAACCCGTATAAGAAAGGAGGTGGGTGATATCATAACAGACCTAACTGAAATTAAAAGAATCATAACAGAATACTATGTAAAATTGTACTCTAACACATTTGAAAACCTAGAGGAAATGGACAAATTTCTGGAAACTTACTACCTTCCTAAATTAACACAACCAGAAGTAAAACAACTAAATAAACCCATAACAAAAGAAGAGATTGAAAAGGTAATTCAAAACCTCCCAACAAAAAAAGCCTTTGCCCAGATGGCTTCACTGGAAAATTCTACCAGACTTTCAGGGAAGAGTTAAGACCACTACTACTAAAGGTATTTCAGAGCATAGAAAAAGATGGAATACTCCCAAACTCATTCTATGAAGCCAGCATAACCCTGACACCAAAACCAGGTAAAGACACCACAAAAAAAGAAAATTACTGAGCAATATCCCTCATGAACACTGACACAAAAATCCTCCACAAATTTCTAAATAGAATTCAACAACATATCAAAAAAATAATTCACCATGATCAAGTGGGATTTATACCAGGTATGCAGGGATGGTTCAACATTAGAAAAACAATCGATGTAATCCATCACATTAATAAAACAAAAGACAAGAACCACATGATCTTATCAGTTGATGCAGAAAAGGCACTCGACAAAGGCCAACACCCATTCATGATAAAAACGCTCAGCAAAATAGGAATAGAAGGGAAATTCCTCAACATAATTAAGGGCATTTATTCAAAGCCAACAGCCAACATCATCCTAAATAGAGTCTGAAAGCATGCCTCTTAAGAACGGGAACCAGACAAGGATGCCCTTTATCACCACTCTTTTCAACATTGTGCTAGAGGTCCTAGCCAGAGCAATTAGGCTAGAAAAAGAAAGAAAGGGCATCCAAATCGTAAGGAAGAAGTCAAAGTACCTTTATTTGCAGAAGATATGATCTTATACACAGAAAATCCCAAAGAATCCACAAGAAAACTACTGGAACTAATAGAAGATTTCAGCAAAGTATCAGGATACAAGATAAACATACAAAAATCAGTTGGATTACCCTACACCAACAAAGAGAACTTCGAAGAGGAAATCACCAAACCAATACACTTACAATAGCCCCCAAGAAGATAATACTTAGGAATAAATCTAACCAGAGACATAAGAGACTTGTATAATGAAAACTACAAGACACTACTGCAAGAAACCAAGAGAACTGCATAAGTGGAAAAACATACCTTGCTCATGGATAGGAAGACGCAACATTATAAAAATGTCAATTCTACCCAAAGTAATCTACAGATACAATGCAATCCCAATCCAAATTCGAATAGCATTTTAAAATGAGATAGAGAAAGAAATCATGAACTTCATACGGAAAGGGAAGAGGCCCCAGGTAAGTAAACTATTACTGAAGAAGAAGAACAAAATGGGAGGCCTCACACTACCTGATTTTAGAACCTATTATATACCACCACGGTAGTCAAAACAGCCTGGTACTTGTACAACAACAGATACATAGACCAATGGAACAGAATTGAGAATCCAGACATAAATTCATCCACCTATGAGCAGCTGATATTTGACAAAGGCCCAAAGTCTGTTAATTGGGGAAAAGACAGTCTCTTTAACAAATGGTGCTGGCATAATTGGATATCCTTCTTAAAAAACTGAAGCAAGACCCATACCTCACACCATGCACAAAAACTAACTCAAAATGGATCAAAGACCTAAATATAAAATCGAAAATGATAAAGATTATGGAAGAAAAAATAGGGACAACGCTAGAAGCCCTAACACATGGCATACGTATACGATTATGAACAGAATACGAATTCTGTTAACAGAATACTAACCATAAGTAACAAGGCAGAAGCACCAGAAGAAAGACTGGATAACTGGGAGCTCCTAAAACTCAAACACTTATACTCATCAAAAGACTTCACCAAAAGACTAAAAAGACAACCCACAGACTGGGAAAAAAATAATAAATGTTGGAGAGGTTGTGGAGAGACTGGAAAACTTATACACTGTTGGTGGGAATGTAAAATGGTACACTTTGGAAATCAATTTGGCACTTCCTTAAAAAGCTAGAAATAGAAATACCATACGATCCAACAATCTCACTCCTTGAAATATATCCTAGAGAAATAAGAGCCATCACACGAATAAATTTATACACACCCATGTTCACTGAAGCACTATTCACGATAGCAAAAAGATGGATACAAACTGGGTGCCCATCAGCAGATGAATGGATAAACAAATCATGGAATATTCACACAATGGCATACTACGCAATGATAAAGAACAACGATGAAGCCATGAAACATAACATGGAGGAATCTGGAAGGCATTATGCTGAGTGAATTTAGTCAGTCCCAAAAGGACAAATATTGTATAAGACCACTATTATAAGAAATCAGGAAAAGGTTTAAACACAGAAGAAAACATTCTTTGATGGTTACAAGGGCAGGGAGGGAGGGAGAGGGGAATTCACTAACTAGATAGTAGACAAGAATTATCTTAGGTGAAGGGAAGGACAACACTCAATACAGGGGAAGTCAGCACCAGTAGACTAAACCAAAAGCTAAGAAGTTTCTCGAATACAGCTAAACACTTCTTGAGACGGTGTAGCAGGGGCAGGTTCTGGGGACCATGGTTTCGGGGGATATCTAGGTCAACTGGCTTAACAAAGTTTATTAAGAAAATGTTCTGAATCTCACTTTTGTGAGTGGTATCTAGAGTCTTAAAAGCTTGCAAGCGGCCATCTAAGATGCATCTATTCATCCCAACCCACCTGGAGCAAAGGAGAATGAAGAACAACAAAGACACAAGGAAAATATTAGCCCAAGAGACAGAAAGGGCCACATAAACCAGAGACTCTATCAGCATGAGACCAGAAGAACTAGATGGTGCCTGGCTACCACCAATGACCACCCTGACAGGGAACACAACAAAGAGTCCCTGACAGAGCAGAGGAAAAGTGGGGTGCAGAACTCAAATTCTAGTAAAAAGACCAGACTTAATGGTTTGACTGAGACTAGAGGGACCCGAGAAGACATGGCCCCTGGACTCACTGTTGGCCCAAAACTAAAACCATTCCCGAGGCCAACTCTTCAGACAGGGATTAGACTTGACTATGGGACATAAAGTGATACTTGTGAAGGGTGTGCTTCTTAGCTCAAGTAGATACATGAGACTAAATGGGCAGCTCCTGTCCAGAGGTGAGATGAGAACGTAGAGAGGGTCAGGAGCTGGTTGAACGGACACAGGAAATCCAGGGTAGAAAGGAGGAGTGTGCTGTCACAGTATAGGGAGAGCAACAAGGGTCACATAACAATGTGTGAATAAATTTTTGTATGAGAAACTATCTTGAACTGTAAACTTTCACTTAAAGTACAATAAAAATAAAAATAAGCTTTGAATGGGTCAAGATGGTCCACATGTAAATTAACTGCTTGCCTGTGGAAAGCTCAACAATCTTTAAAGGTATACTGGAATATCCAGATAATCAACAATATAACACAATGTCTGGCATCCTTCCCAAAATTACTAAATATGCAAAGAAGCTACAAAATGTAAGCCATGACAAGGAGGAAAGCAGTCAATAGAAACAGGCCCCAAAATTTCAGAAATGATAGAATTTGAAGACAGAAGTTTTAAAACAGAGTTCGGGCAAAATGGCGCTCTAGGCAGAAGCACCACGCTGTCCCTCCACAGCAAAGATCCGAAAAACTAAGCCAAACAGAGAATACAACAATCCTGAAACCCTAAAACATTAAACGAAGAGATAAAGAACTCAGCCAAGCACCAAATGGAGTGAGAAAACTGACAGAGAACGGAGAGCGAGGAGAGATTCATGCAGTGGTCCCCTACCAGCTAACGCAGCGCAGATCCACCGTCTTGGACTCCTATCAGAGACCAGCAAACGGGGGTACGAGAAAGCAGCCTCATGGAGCATCCAGCAGGAAACAAAACAACCAGTAATTTGCTGTGTACGCTTTCCCACCCCCAACCCCTCTTCGCCCCAGCTTGACCTTCTCTGCTTCCCGCGGCCACAGTCTCTTGACTGGGAAGCGCCGGCTGCTTGGATTCCACACACCCAAGCAGGCGGCTCTCCGGGGGCCATTTGTTGACTGCTAGTGTTGCTTTTTTTTCCTGCTTCTTTTGATTTCTCACTTGCCTCTCACCACCTCCCCCTCCTTTCACTCGAGTGCCTGGCTCCATGCGCCATCTTTGCTTCTTCCTGAGGTGCTCCAGAGCACCGGCAATTTGTGATATACCCTTTCCCACTCTCTACCCTTCTTCACCCACACTCAGCCTCCTCTGCTTCCCGTGGACACAGTCTCTTGTCCAGAAACACCAGCCCACACTAGCTGGCTCCCTGAGTGCAATTTGTTGGCTGCTGGTGTTGCTTTTTTGTTTTTGTTTTTTGTTTTTTTTCTGCTTCTTTGGATTTCTTGCTTGCCTCTCACTGCCTCCCCCTCCTTTCGCTCCAGTGCCTGGCTCCGTGCGCCATCTTTGCTTCTTCCTGAGGGGCTGCAAAGCTCCATTCGACTGTGAAGCTGCTTGCTGGTCTGGGTTACCGTGCTGGTGGGATCCCGGGGCTTTTGTTCGTTTGTTTGTTTTGAATTGTTTGTTTGTTTTCTTTACCTTTTCTTGAGGTGGGAGCCCTTTCTGGCCAGGCAGAGCTGCATGGCAAGGAACTCCCCTTCAGCTTCCACAGACGTGCAGAGGCATCCCTGAACGCATCTCTTTTTTCATTGGGTTTTTTTTTCTTCTGTTTTTTTTGGGGGCTTTCTTGTTCTTTTTTTTTTTAATTTGTTTTGTTTTCTTTTCCCTCTTTTTACCTTTTTGTCTTTCTTCATTGCTCAGTATATAATCTCTCTATATCTTCCTTCTCTTTCTGATCCCTAAATACCAGGCATTGTATACCTCTACGCCTTCTAGCCAGGCTGTACTGTGACACCTGAGGGTGACTTCCCCAGACCTCATAGCTGCATCAGTGGGATCCCTGTAAACTTTGCGGTTCTTTAACCTTTCTGATTTTTATTTATTCATTCTTTTGTTTTCTTCCTCTGCCCGTTTCTGTTTTTCTCCATTTCATAGTCTCTCATCTCTCCATTCCAACGGCAAGCTCCCCTAGCATTCTTTTTGTTTGTTTGTATGTTCTCGGCTCCTGTTCTTCTCTCTTCTCTCCCATATCCATCTTAGCTCCACACATAACAATCTCCCCACTGCATCCCGCCTACCTGCACCATGCACTTGACATCACACCACCAAGCAATACAGGCACAGCCTACTGGAACCTGCCCTGCACTGATTACCGACCTGCCCTGGTGGCTGTAGTAAGTGCCACAAACAACCCATCCCAGTAACTCCTCTTCAGCTAGACCTGCCCTGCTGTACCATATCTGAGTGACTGACCCTGCCAGTGGGAGAAGGACGCGAAAAGTATTGAGCACACAGATGAGCAAACAACAAAGAACACACAGTCTGCCTGCTCAGACATAGTCAAAAGGTTTTTTTTAAAAAAGGGATGAAACAAACAAATCTACAATCAATAAACGTGAAAAATAACTACTGAATGCCCCCAAAACAGCAGACAATATCAAAACATTTACAAAAACAGGACAGGATGGTTTCAGTAGGTGTCCAAAATAAAATACCAGATGACTCTCCTGTGGAAGAAAATACACTAGAACTACCTGATAGGGAATTCAAATCTCTAATACTCGGAATTCTCCAAGAACTGAGGCAGAAAGCTGACAAACATGAGGAAAAATAGACAAATTTATGGAAAATACAGACAAAAATTTGGAAGACTTCAGGAAGATGATGCAGGAACAAAATGCCAAAATAAATTCACAACTAGAGATTATACAAAAACAACAATTAGAAATCCAAAATATAAACAATAAGATTTCAGAAATGGATGATGTCATAGAAGGGCTGAGAAGCTGATTTGAAACCGTGGAAGACAGGATCAGTGGAACTGAAGACAAACACTTGGATACAACTCTGTTTCAGGAAAACTCAGAAAAAAGAACAAAGAAAAATGAAGAGACCCTGAGAGTTATGTGGAACACAATTAAAAGCAAAAATTTACGAGTGATTAGAATTCCAGAACAGGGGGAGAAAACAGAAAACACAGAGAGGATCACTGAGGAACTGCTCACAGAAAACTTCCCCAATATCATGAAAGATGAAAAGCTGGCCATCCAAGAAGCTCAATGAACCCCATATAGAAGAGACCCCAAAAGAAAATCACCAAGGCATATCATATTCACACTCGCCAAAACCAAAGACAAACAAAGAATCCTGAGAGCAGCTCGTGAAAAACAAGAAGTCACATACAGAGGAGAAACAATAAGACTAAGCTCAGACTATTCGGCAGAAACCATGCAGGCAAGAAGGCAATGGGATGACATATATAAAATCTTGAAAGAAAAAAATTGTCAGCCAAGAATAATATATCCTGCAAAACTCTCGTTCAAATTTGATGGTGAAATTTGGTCATTTCCAAATAAACAGAAATTAAGGGAATATGTAAAAGTCAAACCAAACTTACAAGAAGTATTAAAGGGAGTTCTTCGATCTGAGGACAAACAGCTTCAGCTCACAGGCAGAACCTAGGATGCATGATCGTACCAGCCAGATACCAATCTATGAAATGAACTCTCGAGGACTATCCAAAACCAAAAGAAATACAACAGGGAATCAGAGCAGTTAATCAATAAATGACAACAACATCAAAACAGTAAAAGAGGGAATAAACAGCATAAGTATAGAACCTTCTAATGGAGAGGAAGGCAAGGCGATACCAAGTAATGGTAGACTGCTTCAAACTTAGAAATAAAAGGGTAAAATTCATGGTAACCACAAAGAAAGTTAAGAAACCAACTCATAAAAATAAAGACGAAAAACATCAAGTCTCGGCAAAAACAAAACCTACAAAAGCAAAAGAAATGAAAAAAAAAAATACACAAACAAAAGTAACTCAGCCCAAGAGAGTAAGAAGAACAAAGAAAACATCAGCACCACCAAAAAAAGCACTACAAAATGACAGCAACAAACCCACATCTATCAATAATTACACTGAATGTAAATGGACTCAATGCACCCATAAAGAGACAGAGAGTGACAGAATGGATAAGAAAACAGGATCCATCAATATGCTGTCTACAAGAGACACACCTGAGAAACAAAGATGTGAATTTATTAAAAGTCAAAGGTTGGAAAAAAATATATCAAGCTAACAACTACCAAAAAAGAGCAGGAGTGGCAATTCTAATCTCAGATAAAATAGACTTTAAAACAAAATCTACCATAAAAGACAAAGAAGGACACTATATAATGATTAAGGGGACGATCCATCATGAAGACATAACCATAATAAACATCTACGCACCCAATGACAGGGCTCCAAAATACATAAAACAAATTCTAACAACACTGAAAAGAGAAATTGACAGTTCCACAATAATAGTAGGAGACTTCAACACACCACTCACAGTAAAGGACAGAACAAATAAGAAGAAACTCAGCAAAGATACAGAAGACCTAAAGGGCACAATCAGCCAACTTGACCTCATAGACATATACAGAACACTCCATCCAACCGCTGCAAAGTACACATTCTTTTCCAATGCACATGGAACGTTGTCCAGAATAGACCACATCTTAGGCCACAGAGCAATCCTCAACAAGATCCAAAATGCTGAGATAATTCAAAGTATCTTCTCTGACCACAATGCTGTCAAGGTAGAAATTAACAATAGGAAGAGCAAGGAAAAAAAACCAATTACATGAAACTGAGGAATACCCTGCTTACACATCAGTGGGTAATAGAAGAAATCAGAGATGGAATCAAAAAGTTCCTAGAATCAAATGAGAATGGAAACACATCATACCAAAACCTTTGGGACACAGCAAAGGCAGTTCTCAAAGGACAATTTATAGCAATAGATGCACATATCAAAAAAGAAGAAAGGGACAAAATCAAAACATTAACTACAGAACTCAAACAAATAGAAAGAGAACAGCAAAAAAAGCCCACAACCACCGGAAGAAAGGAAATAGTAAAGATCATAGCAGAAATAAATGAAATAGAGAACAGAAAAACAATAGAGAGAATCAACAAAACCAAAAGTTGGTTCTTTGAAAGAATCAACAAAATCGACAAACCACTGGCCAGATTGACAAAAGAAAAACAGGAGAGGACACAAATAACCCAAATAAGAAATGAAATTGGGGACACTACAACAGACCCAACTGAAATAAAAAGGATTATAACAGAATATTATGAAAAACTATACTCCAACAAATTTGAAAACCTAGAGGAAATGGATAAATTTCTAGAAACGCACGGCCTACCCAAACTACAACAAAGTGATGTTGAAAATCTGAGCAGACCCATAACAAGAGAAGAGATTGAAAAGGTAATAAAAAAAACTCCCAACCAAAATAAGCCCTGGCCCAGATGGCTTCACTGGAGAATTCTACAAAACATTTACAGAAGAGCTTGTACCAGTACTACTCAAGCCATTTCAGAGCATAGAAGAGGAAGCAACACTTCCAAATTCATTCTACGAAGCCAGCATAATGTGATACCAAAACCAGGCAAAGACGTCACAAAAAAAGAAAATTACAGACCAATATCTCTCATGAATATAGATGCAAAAATTCTGAACAAAATTCTAGCCAATAGAATTCAGCATCATATCAAAAAAATAATACACCACGACCAAGTAGGATTCATACCAGGTATGCAAGGATGGTTCAACATTAGAAAATCAATCAACATAATCCACCACATAAATAAAAGAAAAGAAAAGATAAGAATCACATGATCATCTCAATTGACACCGAAAAGGCATTTGACAAAGTCCAACACCCATTCCTGATAAAAACTCTCAATAAAAGAGGTATAGAAGGGAAATTTCTCAACATAATAAAGGGCATCTATGCAAAGCCAATGGCCAACATCATTCTTAATGGAGAGAGGCTGAAAACATTCCCCTTGAAAACAGGAACAAGACAAGGATGCCCTTTATCACCACTCCTATTTAACATTGTGCTGGAAGTTCTAGCTAGAGCAATAAGGCAAGAAAAAGAAATAAAGGGAATCCAAATTGGTAATGAAGAAGTTAAACTGTCCCTGTTTGCAGATGATATGATACTATACATAGAAAACCCTAAAGACTCCATGAGAAATCTCTTGGAACTAATAGAAAGATTCAGCCGAGTAGCAGGATACAAGATAAACATTCAAAAATCAGTTGGATTCCTATACACCAGTAAGGAGAACGATGAAAAGGAAATCAGGAAAACAATACTATTTTCAATAGCCCCTAAAAAGATAAAATACTTAGGAATAAATCTGACCGGGGATGTAAAAGACCTAAACAAAGAAAACTACAAAACACTACTGCAAGAAACCCAAAGGGATCTACATAAATGGAAAAACATACCATGCTCATGGATAGGCAGACTCAACATTGTGAAAATGTCAATTCTACCCAAAGCAATTTACAAATACAATGCAATCCCGATCCAAATAACAACAGCATTCTTCAAAGAGATGGAAAAACTAATCATTAACTTTATATGGAAAGGGAAGAAGCCCCGAATAAGTAAAGCACTACTGAAGAAGAAGAATAAAGTTGGAGGACTCACACTACCTGACTTCAGAACCTACTATACAGCTACAGTAGTCAAAACAGCCTGGTACTGGTACAACGACAGATACATTGACCAATGGAACAGAATTGAGAACCCAGATGTAAATCCCTCCACCTACGGTCACCTGATCTTCGACAAGGGCCCAAAGCCCATCAAATGGGGAAAAGACAGTCTTTTTAACAAATGGTGCTGGCAAAACTGGATATCCATTTGCAAAAAAATGAAACAGGACCCATACCTCACACCGTATACAAAACTACTTCAAAATGGATCAAAGACCTGAATATAAAGTCTAAAACTATAAAGTTCATAGAAGAAAAAATAGGACCAACACTACAGGCCTTAATACATGGCATTAACAGGATAGAAACCATAACCATCAACACTTAAAACCCAATAGATAAGCTAGATAACTGGGATCTTCTAAAATTCAAACACCTATGCTCTTCAAAAGACTTCACCAAAAGAGTCAAAAGAGAACCTACAGACTGGGAAAAAATTTTTGGACAGTACAAGTCAGACAAAGGTCTAATCTCCATAATCTCCAAAATCCAACACCTCTACAACAAAAAGACAAATAATCCTATTAAAAAATGAGCAAAGGAAATGAACAGACACTTCACTAAAGAAGACATTCAAATGGCCAACAGACACATGAGGAAATGCTCACGATCACTAGCCATTAAGAAATGCAAATTAAAACCACAATGAGATACCATCTCACCCCGGCATTACTGGCACAAATCAAAAAAACTGGAAATAACAAATGTTGGAGAGGCTGCGGAGAGATCAGAATTCTCATGCACTGCTGGTGGGAATGCAAAATGATACAACCATTTTGGAAAATGATATGGCGCTTCCTCAGAAAGCTAGAAATAGACATACCATTCGATCCAGCAATCCCACTTCTAGGAATATATCCTAGAGACATATGAGTCATCACTCGAATAGACTTATGCACACCTATGTTCATGGAAGCATTGTTCACAATAGCAAAATGATGGAAACAACCTAGATGCCCATCAACAGATGAATAGATAAACAAACTATGGTAGATACACACAATGGAGTACCATGCAACGAGAAAGAACAACAATGAATCTGTGAAGCATCTCATAACACGGATGAAACTGGAAGACATTATGCTGAGTGAAATAAGTCAGTCACAAAAGGAGAAATATTGTATGAGACCTCTCTTGTAAAAACCCATGAAAAAGTTCACACACAAAATGTAACAATCTTTGTTGGTTACCAGGGATGGGGCGGGGGAGAATACTAAACAGGCAATAGATAAGTGCTATCTTGGATGAAGGGTGAGACAGTACACAACACAGGGGAAACTAGCACAGCTTGTACAAGGAAAGGTCATGGAAGCCCCATAGACACATCCAAATTCCCTGAGGGACTGAATTGCTGGGTGGAGGGCTGTGGGGACCATGGTCTCAGGGAACATCTAGCTCAATTGGCATGACACAGCTTATAAAGACAATGCTCTACATTCTACCTTGGTGAGTAGTGTCTGGGGTCTTAAAAGCCTGTGAGCGGCCATCTAAGATACTCCACTCGTCTCATCCCTTCGGGAGCAAGGGAGAATGAAGAGAACAGGATACAAGGAAAAGGTTAGTCCGAAGGACTAATTGTCCACAGCTACCAAGGCCTCCACCGGACTGAGTCCAGTACAGCTAGATGGTGCCCGCTACCACCACTGACTGCTCTGACCAGGATCACAACAGAGGATTCTGGACAGAGCTGGAGAAGGATGTAGAGCATAATTCTAACTCACAAAAAAAAAGACCAGATTTACTGGACTAAAGGAGACTGGAGAAACCTCGAGAGTATGGCCCCCAGACATCCTTTTTGCTTAGTGGTGAAGTTACCTCTGAGGTTCACTGTTCAGCCTGGGAGTGGACAGCCCCGTAAAACCAAATGAGACTAACAAGGTACAGGAGTCCAGTGACAAGGGCCAGAAGGCAGAAGGGGACAAGGAAGCTGGTGATAGGGAACCCAAAGCTGAGTAAGGCTATTGTTGATGTGTTGTGAGATTGTTAACCATTGTCATAGGGCAACATTTGTAGTAACTGTTAAATGAGAAACTATTTTGTTCTGTAAGCCTTCATCTTAAGTGAGAATAATAGCACAATTGGAAGAGCATAGTCAATGTCACTGAACTGTGTATGTAGAAATTTTTGAAATGGTGTATCTTTGGCTATGTGTATTTTCACCAAAAAAAAAAAAAGGTTCAAAATTTAGAGGGTTAATATGTTGTGAGGTTGTTAACCAATGTCATAAAACATGTGTACTACTGTTTCATGAGAAATATTTGTTCTGTAAGCTTTCACCTGAAGTACAATAAAATATAAAAAATTAAAAAAAAATTTTAAAACAGCTACCAATAAACATGTTCAAGGAACAAACAGAAGCAGAAGCCCCATACAGAAATCATGAAATCAGATGCCCACTTCATGCAGTACAGATAACTCCACTCTAGAATAATCAAGACCTGAATTATCTAATAGCAAAAAATTTTAAATTTCTGTATAAAATATAGGTGAATATGTTTCTGATCTTAGAGCAGGAAATATTTTCTTTAAAAAGACATAAAATCAGTGGTAACTTTGGTGAAAGGTAAGACATTACACAATACTGGGAAAGCCAGCACAACTTGTTCAGGGTAAGGTCATGGAAGCTCCATGGACAAATCCAAACTCCCTTAGGGACCAAATTACTGGGCTATGGGGACCATGGTCTCAGGGAACATCTAGCTCAATTGGCATAACCTAGTTTATAAAGCAAATGTTCTACATTCTACTTTGGTGAGTAGTGTCTGGGGTCTTAAAAGCCTGTGAGCGGCCATCTAAGATACTCCATTGGTCTCACTCCTTCAGGAGCAAGGGAAAATGAAGAAAACTAAAGACACAAGGGAAAGATTAGCCCAAAGGACTAATAGACCACAACTACCATGGCTTCCACCAGACTGAGTCCAGTACAACTAGATGATGCCTCGCTACCACCACTGACTGCTCTGACAGGGATCACAGTAGATGGTCCCAGACAGAGCTGGATAAAAATGTAGAACAAAATTCTAACTCATAAAAAGATCAGAATTACTAGCCTAACAGAGACTGGAGAAACTCTGAGAATATGGTCCCCAGACATCCTTTTAGCTCAGTAATGAAGTCACTCCGGAGGTTCGTCTTTTAGCCAAAGATTAGACAGACCCATAGGACAAAATAAGACTAAAGGGGCACACCAGCCCAGGGGTAAGTACTAGAAGGCAGGAGGGTACAGGAAAGCTGTAATAGGGAACCCAAGGTCGAGAAGGGAGAGTCTGACATGTCATGGGTTGTTAACCAATGTCATAAAACAATATATGTACTGACTGTTTAATGAGAAGCTAGTTTGTTCTATAAACCTTCATCCAAAGTACAGTAAAAAAAAAAGAAACAAAATAACTCAATATAAAAGATTTAATAAATATGACTATATCAAAATTAAAGACTTAGGTTCAGCAACTCATCTTGAGAAAAGCAGAATGACAAGCTACACAGTGGAAAAAGTTATTCATAATACACATAACTAACATAAGCTAGTATTAAAAATATATACTTACTTTCTACAGATTAGTAAGGAAAGGACAAACTACCAAGAGAAAAAATGGGCATAGCAGTACATAGGCATTTCATAGAAGAGGTAGATATTTATGTATTCTTGACTCCAAAAAAAAAAAACATAAATAAATGCAAAACATTTTGTAATCAGGAAAGTGTAAATGAAGACCTCAACAAGAAACTGTGCTATCCCAATTTTATTAGCAAAAATGAGAAGTCTGGGGAAATCAAGTGTTGGAAATGATGTGAATCAACAAAATTCCTTAGACATAGTTGTTGGGAATGTACATTGGTCCACCACTTTGGAAAACCATTGGGCATTACCTTGCTAAGATGGACATTTTTTACTGTGACCTAAGAATTCAATTCTTAGGTATATAACCAAGAAATTCTTGCATACAAACACACTGAGACATGAAATGAAAATGTTCATAATAGCCACACCTGGAAATCATCTAAACTATCATGAACAGGAGACCAGATAAACTGTGTTGTAATAGCATGATATATTTATTATATGGCAGTAAAAATTAATGAACTACATCTACATATAACAATGTGGATGGATCTTAATAACGTAACCTCGAGTGGAAAAATCAAGTCCCAAAAGACTACATTGAGCATAATGCCCTTTTTAGAAAGTCCCAAAATAAGCAAATGTAATCAATATATTGCTGGGGGGTAGGGGTAGGGGGTTGAAAAGAGGTAACAGCTAAGGAATGATAAACAGAATTCAAGATAGAGGCTACTCAGAATGGAGATAGCTAGAGGATTGGGAGGAGCAGAAACACACAGGTAGATGTAAGCTATTATCAGCATTCTCATCCTTGGATTGAGTAATGGGTTAATGGTTTATATTACAAAGAAAGAAAATAGAAGAGGTCCATGAGTAGATCAATCATGACAGAATATCATGAACGAAGCATCACTGCTGATTTAATGACTGATGTAATTGACCTAAGATGAATTAAATATACACATGTACCTATGAGCAGGGGCCCCAGTAGCGCAGTGGTTAAGAGTTCGGCTGCTAACTAAAAGGTCGACAGTTCAAATCCACCAGCCACTCCTTGGAAACTCTATGTGGCAGTTCTACTTTGTCTTACAGGGTCGCTACAAGTCAGAATCGACTTAATGGCAATGGGTGTTTCTTCATCTATGCGGAGAAGCCCTGGTGCTGAAATGATTCAGTTCTCAGCTGCTAACCGAAAGGCTGGAGGTTCAAACCCACCCAGCGGCTCTGCAGGAGAAAGATCTGGCAATCTGCTCCCATAAAGATCACCGCCTAGAAAACCCTATGGGGAAAACTCTACTCTGTCACATCGGTCTCTATGAGTTGAAATCGACTTGATAGCATCCTACAATAACAACACATATGACAGGTGATGGGAACAGAGTGCATTGAGTGAGACCAAAAGAGACCTGCATCAGATCTGGCCCTTGCTCTTGGGAGACCCCAGTGTGATGGGGGACAGGTCTATGTTTGCAATTATGACATGGTGAACCTCACAAAACAGGGATGTACCCTGTGCTGTAGGCACACAGAAGAGAGGGTAACAGCCTCTTGCTGGGAAGAGGTTGGACATGGTTTACACAGGGAAAGGATAATATTTCATTTGCATCTTGAATAATGAGCATGATTTTTGCCAGTAGAACTAGTGACCTAGTTCGTGGCAAATCCAGAGGAGGAGACAATGTCACTGAAGAGCCAGAACTGTTTAGGAAAATTAAGAACAGTGAGGTGGAGCACAACGCAAAGGCACAGAGGGGAGGAAACAGATTGGAGAGGGCACGATACCATACCAAAGCATTTGGCGTCTTCTCCAACAGTAGGGAGCTAGAAGAGACATCTAAACCATCCAAATTATGGAGGGACTAGACAATAATTATTTCTGAAAGATCCTCCCAGTGGCCTGTGTTGAGAAGAGTTGGAGGCAAGAACGTGAGGTGGGCTCAGGGATCCAAGAGAGAGATGATGAAACCTCGGTGAGCATAGGAGTAAGATAAGGCGAAGAAGACCAGTCTGACTTCTATCTGGAAAGAAGGATAGACAGGACTTCATAATTTATAGGCTCCAAGGAATGAGAGTAAAATGAAAACAACTCCCAGGTCCCCACATGTGGGACTCTTGGGTGGAGAATGCTAAGTGCCGAATGCTAATAGGGAAGGGCCTAAGAGTGGTGTCCAAAAGGGGTAATGCTGAATGAGAGGTGTCCTCATCACTCACCCATGATCTTGAACCCAAGATCGGGTTCATATCATTCACACCTTCCACTGTCCTAGCTGCCTTCTTCCTCTGTGTCTTCACTCTGAGGGAAGAGCCCAGGGCTTTTCAGCCTTGTTATTTGGGACCTGGAGTAGGTAGACCATCCCCCTACTCCCTCTGAAGAGCATGGAAATGGTGACTGGGGTAGATGGAGGAGGGTCTAGTCTCCAGGTGATCCTCCTAACCCAAGAGCTGGACTAGAAGTTTGGAAGAGACCCCACATTGGTCCAACTGATTACAGGTGGGTTCAAGTCCTTATGAAAGCTCTCTTCCCTTGCTTCTGACCTTCCCAACCACTCCAGGTTCCTCCAGCTCAGGTTTTCTGAGATTGTGCAACCTGTATACCCTCTCCAACCCAGGTGTCTCCCTCCACCCCAGGAGCCTACTCACTCTCACCTGACGATGAGGAAAAGGCAGAGACAAAGCAGGGCCATGACGCCAGCTCCCCTGGCAGCTCCTGGAACCCATGATTCTGATCTGGGTTTTTGTATCTCTACAGATAATTTGAGGTTCAATTAAATGCCAATCTCAACACACGGCATCCTCTCAACCATCCACTCCTCTCTCCCCTCCATTAGTGTGTCTGATGCCCACCCAGGACTCAGTCACTTGGCATCCCTTTGCCTTGTAGACCTGAGTCAGCCTCTTCACAACACACCACACCCCACATCCCCACCAGCCAAAGGACTGAGCGTCTTATCCCCAGCGACTCCTGTCTTGGCCTTGGGTGCCTCTCCTCCAAGCTCCATCTCTCTAAGGCCCACGGTCCTCTTCCCTTGAAGACCCTTGACCTGGAAGCTACAGGACAGTGATGCTCTGGGCTCCATGGCCATACTGGGCCTCACAGCAGAGTCTGAGGCCAAGGCTAAGCCGTGCACGGAGGCTCAGGTGTTGTTGGCCCAGGGCCCAATGAAGCTCGAGGTGACTGTGAAGGAGGTGTTGCCACTGTTCCCCTCCACCAGTCTGTCCCCAACTCGCTAGCACAGGGAGGGGGCCAGCTGGGCTCAGACAGAGCAGCTGCCTTACAGACCTTCTGCCTCCCAGGAGCAGGAGAGACTGAGAAGCTGTGAGGGATCTATGGGGAGGAAGGAGAGGGCTCAGCAGGGGACCTCTTAAGAGCCTCTCTAATACCATGGAGTCCCTCCCCGGGTACCTTCAAACTTATAGTGAACAGAGAGATTGAGAAGAACATGCTGGGAGCCCAGCTGGTTTTGAGCTTAGCAGGTAAACACTTCTTCTGCTCCAGTCCCTACTTGAGGCAGCTCCATGTATCCAGTGTTGGAGACGAGGGAGACATTCATGGTTGGGGATTCCCAAAACCAGCTCAGCTTTGCAGGGGGGTTGCTGTCAGCAACAGAAACCAGACGCAGGGACTGGCCATTCAGGATGGAAAGAGATGAGGCATTTTCCAGTTCCTCAAGGACTTTGGGAGAGAGAGAAAAATATGGAAAGGGAGAAAAAGAAATATATAGAGACAGAAAGACAAAAATATAGAGAGAGAGATGAAGAAAGAAATGTGGAGAGAGAGAAGAAAGAGAGAAATATGGAGAGAGGAGGAAGAGATATGGGGAGAGAGAGACAGAGTGAGCACTCTGGGATGCTGACAGCTCTGCCCTTTCTCTCTCTGCCAGGGTCATGCCTGGTGCCCTTCACCTCCCGTGGTATCCACACTAGCCCTGGGGAGGCAGGCAAAGTCCGGGCCTCAGGCCTTCAGAAGAGGCCCAGATCATTTTCCTAGAGTTTCCCCAGATGTCTGATCAATGGAGGACAGAGAGCTTCAAACAGGGACACAGTAAACAAATGCAGTTAATGGGTCAAGGAAGAACTTAAGGAAACATCAGCAGGAAAAACATCAGAGAAGAGGGTGAAGTGAGAGGGATAGGACAGCTTCCGTTGGAATTGGCAAAAGAGAGTTGTGGGTGAGCAAAAGACTGCTTCTAAGAGTTGACATGAGTGGGGGCTTTATCCCTCTGCTCTCCCCACATCTGGCCTCATTAGCTGATGTTATGGATTGAATTGTGTCCCCCAAAAATATGGGTTGTAAATCCTAACTTCTGCCTGTGGTTATAATCCCATTTATGAATAGGCTATGTTCATTATATTAATGAGGCATGATTAGGTTATGTTAATGAGAATTATTTTATTTTTGTTATGTTAATGAGGCTGGATTAGGGTGTATCTTGAGTCAATCTTTTCTGAGATATAAAAGAGATTAAACAAACAAGCTAAGAAGCAGAGATAGGGGAAGAGAGATGCTAAGTCACATGAAGATCATCCAGGAGCAGAAGCTCAAAGAGAAAAGGACCTGCCTCCAAGCCAACAGAGAAAGAAAGCCTTCCCCTAGAGCCAGCATCCTGAATTTGTACTTCTAGCCTCCTAAACTGTGAGAAAATAAATTTCTGTTTGTTAAAGCCATCCACTTGTGGTATTTCTGTTATAGCAGCGCTAGATAACCAAAACGGCTGGTTTCTCACACCCCATGTAGTCCTTGGTTAGTTAGAGCTCTGAGACCTAAGGTTTGTCCTGAGCTGGCAGGGACTCTGCTTCCACCCTAGCCCTGGAGAGGTGAGGTTCTTTTCTACCTGTGCTGTTTCCTTGGAAGACATTGATGACCATGTTCTGTGGAGCATCTGGGACAGAAGATATGACAGCCTCATCATCCATGGTGAGAAATGAGTGGGCATTGGGCCTTTCCCTCAGAAGCCATGGAAACAGGTAAGGAGCTTCCTTCTTGCTTAGCTACCAGGTCCCAGTCATCAAGCCCTGGCCCAGCCCCACCATGGCCACACACCCTCAGAGACCCAGGCATCCCCCCACCCAGCACTCACAGGAGACATTGAGCTGGACTGTCCTCTTTACAGTCACACCAACTGTGGGGAAGGTCACCTGACAGGTGAGACTGGTGCCATGGTCCTGGTGTGTTGGAGAGAGGGTGAGCAGCAAGGACAGGTGGGTGCTGGGGCCCAAGGAGGTGAGGGCAGCTGAGTTCCGGGAGAAAATGGGGGGCGTCCCCTGCTCACAGGTCCAGGGCACAGTGCAGGTCAGATTCCTGGGGTAGCCAGACTGCAGGATTCCCGGGATCTGGATGTTGGGTGATTGAGTCAGGGCTGAGGAGAAAGGTGAGATCAGAGCCCCTCAGCATGTTGTCACTGAGCCCCAGGGTCTTGTCATGACTGTCTCCACCCTCATGAGGAGCAGAAGCACCATCTTTTTTATACTTCTGGTGTGTCACACCCTAGGGCCTTATTCCTGGGCCTGACCATACCTGTCACCTCTAGAGAGACCATCTTATATTCATATGAGTATTTCTGAAAGAAACTCTCAGTTTGAAGGAAGTACATCCCATTGTCCATCTTGTTGGCATCTCTGATGCTCAGGGAGCAGTTGTTGGCCTGGGGATCCCCGAGGAGGAGAAATCGGCCTTGGGTCCTCTTCTGCAACTTCTGTCCTGGTTTGTTTGTGGCCACTGGAGGATTAGTGTATAAATTCGCCTCTTTCTGGAACCAAAACATGTGAAGGTATCTATTGGAACTCGTGGGGTAGTAAAATTTGCATGGCACAAGGACACACAGGCCCTCCTGCACTGTTACAGATTTCACTAGATCCAGCTTGACTCTCAAATTGTGAGTCAGGGACCCTGGGGGAGGGAGAAACTCAGCTTCAAGCTCCAGAACCTCCCCTGAGAGGAACCACCCACCCCCTAAGCCCACTCACCTCTCCACAGCAGGGACAGCAGCAGCAGCAGTGACAGCAACTCTGGCCCCTAACTGAAACAGTCTGCTTTCTGGAGTCCCTCTGAAAGAGAAAGGAAAGCCGCAGATGTAGGAGGGCAGCGGAAGCCTGGCGGGGAAGACAGTGGTGATAACAAAATGTTAAAAAAAAAAAAAAAAAACCCCGCAGAAGAGGAACTTTAGACTCAACTGAGATTGGTTGTTTGAGATTATCCAATTCAATTTCTGCATGTCACAGATGAAACCTGAGGCTCAGAGGAGGCAAGAGGCTTGACCTGCATAAGGCAGCAAGGAAGGACAAGAGCCCCCAAGTCCTGCCTCCTGGTCTTGTGCACAATGGTCTGTTCTGGAGAAGCAGGTACCACTTGGCTAGACCCCTGGGGAGTCATAGCCTCTGGACCCTGGTGAAGGTCATCCTGCCAGGGGTGGGACTTGGGATGGCCTGTGTGAGTATCAGAGGCATAGGAGAAGGATTTAGATGAGGTAAAGGAAGCGATGCTTCACTCGTTTAACTCATTCATTCATTCACAACTAGTGGCTTGTTATGAACTGAATTGTTTTCCCCAAAAGATATCTTGAACTCCTAATGCCTGGTCCCTGAGAACCTGAACTTGTTTGGAAATAGGCTATTTGAAGATGTTATCAGTTAAGTTCACATGAGGTCATACTGGAGCAGGGTGGATCCTAATCCAATATGTGTGGTATCCATATGAAAAAAGAGGAGAGACACAGAGGGAAGATGACCATGTGAAGATGAAGGCAGATTTTAAAGTGATATACTACAAGCCAAGAAATGCCAAAGATAGCCAGCCATCACTAGAATCTAGGAGAGAGGCATGGAACAAATTCTCCCTTGGAGCCGCGGAAGAAATCAAAATGGCCAAAGCCCTGATTTTGGACTCCCAATATCCAGAACTGTGAGACAACACAATTCTGTTGTTTTAAGCCACCCAGTTTGTTGAACTTTGTTACAGCAGCCCTAGGAAACTAATACCTCCTCTCTCAGGGGCTTTTTCCTGGGGCCCCTCACTACTTATCATATTCAGACAGTCATATATTTGAAACTATATTTCACAAAATATCTCTCCATTCAAAAGGAGTATGCCCCACTTTCCAACATCATGGAAAATCTGATGCTCATAGAGAACAATTGTGGGTTCTTGAGTTGCTAAGGGGGTTGAATGGGCCGCAGGTCCTCTCTTCCTGGTGTGTTTGATTTTTAAGTCAAAAGTGTGTTAAAGACACTTAGTGAAGATAATAACTGAACACAATGCATGGTATTCCTTATTGGTTCGGACAAACACTGTAAAGGACATTCGGAGGTCAATTAGAAAAATTTGAATATGTGTGAATATGGACAGAGGATTAGATGAGAGGGAAGTTTACTAAGATGGAAAGTACAAGATCATTAACTTAAAAAAATCAGGTTACAAAACCATATGTGCTAGATGATCACATTTTTTGAAAAAAAATGATCTGAAGGGATATGCACTAAGGTATTAACAGTAGTGATCTTTGAGTGGAGAGAATATGTTTTGTTGTTGCTGGCATATATTTTCTATTTTTATACAATGCACGTCTCTGTAATAATAATAACCTGTTACCCTCAAGTAAGTTCTGACTCATGGTGATCCCACGTGTTACAGAGTAGAGCTACTGCTCCATAGGCTTTTCTTGGGTGTAATCTTCTCAGAAGTAGATTGCCAGGCCTTTCTTCTGTGGTGCTGCTGGGTGGGTTTAATCCTCCAACCTTTAGGTTATTATTCAAGTGCCAACTGCTTCCACCACCCAGGGACCTTCGTAATAAGCTATTACCAATAAATAACTGTATTGCCAATGTTTACAATTCAGGAGATTCCACTCTTCCAGGTTTTGACATGATCTGTTTGTGGTTACAGGAGACTATGATGTCTCTTGGCTACCTCCAGGATCTGAAGGTGTAGAGTGGGTTAAAGTCAGTTTAGAAAACCCAGGGATCAGGCTGGAGAATGGGCAGGTACAGGATGCACAGACTCTTTTTTACCATCACTGACTGAAGGACGCACAGACTGTAGCTGCCCAATTCTCCAGGGACCACTGAGGGAGACAGAAACTCTGGCTGCAACCCCACCAAGCCCCCTCTTCCTCAGACCTCTGTCACCTTCACGGTGGGGCAACAGGCAGCAACAGCATCTCTGGGCCGAAGGGAATAGTCTAGATCCCCCTGGCACCATCTGATTAGCCTGTCCCATCTTGGAAGTGGGGGACAACTGTGGAGTGCTAAGAGAGCTGGGGATTCTTTCTGGATTAAAATTTATAGCTTCTGCTCCAAATTTATCCTCCAACAGGAACGGTCACCTTAGTTTTCTAGGGCTGCCATAACAAAGTACCACAAAGTCAGTAACTTTAAACAACATAAATTTATTGTCTCATAGTTCTGGAGTCCAGAAGTCCAAATGAGGGTGTCAGCCATGTCTATCATTTCTAAGAGCTTTGAGACAGAAACTTTCATGCCTATCTCCCAGCTTCTAGGGACTGCTGATGATCTTTGGCATTCCTTTGTTGCTTGTAGATGTATCTTCACGTGCCATCTTCCCCTGTGTGACATTGTCTCTGTGTCTGTTCTCTCCTTTTATAAAGATACTACTCAGAAGAGATCAGGACGCACCCTACTCTGGGGTGACCTCATTAACTGATAACAAAAGAAAAATCCTATTTCCAAACAAGGTCACATTCATATGTACAGGGATTAGGACTTCAGTATACCTTTTGGGGGGACACAGTTCAATCCATACAAATAGTCCCTCTGCCCTGACCATCACAGAAGTGAACGATGAACTCTTCTCACCCCAGACCACAGCAGGATAGGCTCTTCCTTTCTCCTGTACTCTCAGATACTGCTTCTCACCTACTTCTCTCAAGAGGGATGTGGAGTTTGGGGGTCTATTTTCCCCAGATGGGTTTCATGGAGACCCTCTCATGGGGCCACAGAAGTGGAAAACCAAGAGTCTTCTGGGACTGAATCCTCTCTGACTTGGACCCAGCCCAGGTCTGGGCACACAGGAGGTTTCAGGAAGGATTGGGCTAACACTTTTTTAAAAAAAAAATACCTTGTGCTTTAAGTGAAAGTTTACAGCTCAAGTTAGTTTCTCATACAAAAATTTATACACACATTGTTATGTGACCCTAGTTGCTCTCTCTATAATGTGACAGCACATTCCTCTTTTCCACCCTGGATATCCCATGTCCATTCAACCAGCTCCTGTCCCTTTCTGCCTTCTCATCTCACCTCTGGACAGGAGCTGCCCATTTAGTCTCATGTATCTACCTGAACTAAGAAGCACAATCCTCACGAGTATCATTTTATGTCCCATAGTCCAGTCTAATCTTTGTCTGAAGAGTTGGCTTCAGGAATGGTTTTAGTTCTGGGTTAACAAAGTCCAGGGGCCATGTCTTCTGGGGTTCCTCCAGTCTCAGTCAGACCATTGATTCTGGTCTTTTTACTAGAATTTGAGTTCTGCATCCCACTTTTCTCTTCCTCTTTCAGGGACTTTCTGTTGTGTTCCTTGTCGGGGCAGTCATTGATGGTAGCCAGGCACCATCTAGTTCTTCGAGTCTCAGGCTGATGGAGTCTCTGGTTTATGTGGCCCTTTCTGTCTCTTGGGCTAATATTTTCCTTGTGTCTCTGTTGTTCTTCATTCTCCTTTGCTCCAGGTGGGTTGGGACCAATCGATGCATCTTAGATGGCTGCTCACTAGCTTTTAAGACCCAAGATGCCACTCACCAAAGTGGCATGCACAACATTTTCTTAATAAACTTTGTTATGCCAGTTGACCTAGATGTCCCCTGAAACCATGGTCCCCAGGCCCCTACCCCTGCTACTCTGTCCCTCGAAGTGTTTGGTTGTATTCAGGAAACTTCTTAGTTTTCATTTAGTCCAGTTGTGCTGACTTCCCCTGTAGTGTGTTGTCCTTCCCTTCACCTAAGATAATTCTTGTCTACTATCTAGTTAGTGAATACCCCTCTCCCTCCCTCTCTGCCCTTGTAACCGTCAAAGAATGTTTTCTTCTGTGTTTAAACCTTTTCTTGAGTTCTTATAATAGTGGTCTCATGCAATATTTGTCCTTCTGTGACTGACTAATTTCACTCAGCATAATGCCTTCTAGATTCATCTATGTTATGAGATGTTTCACAGATTCATTATTGTTCTTTATCATTGCATAGTATTACATTGTGTGAATATATCATAATTTGTTTATCCATTCGTCCGTTGATGGCCATCTAGGTTGTTTCTGTCTTTTCGCTATTGTGAACAGTGCTGCAATGAACATGGGTGTGCATATATCTATTTGTGTGACAGCTCTTATTTCTCTAGGATATAGTCCAAGGACTGGGATTGCTGGATCGTATGGTACTTCTATTTCTGGCTTTTAAAGGAAGCACCAAATCGATTTCCAAAGTGGTTGTACCATTTTACATACCCACCAGTCTCTCCACAACTCTCCAACATTTATTATTTTGTGTTGTTTGGATTAATGTTAGCCTTGTTGGTGTGAGATGGAATCTCATTGTAGTTTTGATTTGCATTTCTCTAATGGTTGATGATCACGAGCATTTCCTCATGTGTCTGTTAGCCACCTGAATGTCTTCTTTGGTGAAATGCCTGTTCATATCCTTTGCCCATTTTTTAATTGGGTTATTTGTCTTTTTGTTGTTGAGGTTTTGCAGTATCTTGTAGATTTTAGAGATTAGACCCTGATCAGATATGTTGTAGCCAAAATTTTTTCCCCAGTCTGTAGGTGGTCTTTTTACTCTTTGGCGAAGTCTTTTTTTTTTTTTTTTTTTTTTTTAATATATATTTTATTGTACTTCAGGTGAAAGCTTACAGAGCAAATAGTTTCTCATGAAATAGTAGTACACATGTTGTTCTATGACATTGGTTAACAACCCCACAACGTATTAAGCCTCTAAATTCTCAACCTTTTTTTTTTTTTTGATGAAAATTACAGATGGCCAAAGATACACCGTTTCAAAAATTTCTACATTCACAGTTCAGTGATATTGACTACGCTCTTCCAACTGTGCTGTTATTCTCACTTAAGATGAAGGCTTACAGAACAAAATAGTTTTTCATTTAACAGTTACTACACATGTTGCCCTATGACAATGGTTAACAATCTCACAGCACATCAAGAATATCCTTACTCCACCTTGTGTTCCCTATCACCAGGGGGCTTCCTTGTCCCCTTCTGTCTTCTGGACTTGGCGAAGTCTTTTGATGAGCATAAATGTTTGGTTTTTAGGAGCTGCCAGTTATCTAGTTTCTTTTCTGGTGTTTGTGCATTGTTAGTAATGTTTTGTATTCTGTTTATGCCGTGTATTAGGACTCCTAGCATTATCTTTATTTTTTCTTCCATGGTCTTTACCATTTTCAATTTTATATTTAGGTCTTTGATCTATCTTGAGTTAGTTTTTGTGCATGGTGTGAGGTATGGGTCTTGTTTCAGTTTTTTGTAGATGGATATCCAGTTATGCCAGCACCATTTGTTAAAGAGACTGTCTTTTCCCCATTTTACAGACTTTGGGCCTTTGTCAAATACCAGCTGTTCATAGCTGGATGAATTTCCATCTGAATTCTCAGTTTTGTTCCATTGGTCTATGTATCTGTTGTTGTACCAGTACCAGGCTGTTTTGACTACCGTGGTGGTATAATAGGTTCTAAAATCAAGTAGTGTGAGGCCTCCCATTTTGTTCTTCTTCTTCAGTAATAGTTTACTTATCCGGGGCCTCTTCCCTTTCCGTATGAAGTTGATGATTTGTTTCTCTATCTCATTTAAAAATGTTATTGGAATTTGGATTGGGATTGGATTCTATCCGTACATTGCTTTGGGTAGAATTAACATTTTCACAATGTTGAGTTTTCCTATCCATGAGCAAGGTATGTTTTTCCACTTATGCAGGTCTCTTTTGGTTTCTTGCAGTAGTGTCTTGTAGTTTTCTTTGTATAGGTCTTTCTCATCTCTGGTTAGATTTACTCCTAACTATTTTATCTTCTTGGGGGCTATTATAAATGGTATTGATTTGGTGATTTCCTCTTTGAAGTTTTCTTTGTTGGTGTAGGGAATCCAACTGATTTTTGTATGTTTACCTTGTATCCTGATACTTTGCTGAAATCTTCTATTAGTTCCAACAGTTTTCTCATGGATTCTTTGGGGTTTTCTGTGTATAAGATCATATCATCTGCAAATAGAGATACTTTTACTTCTTCCTTACTAATTTGGATGCCCTCTATTTCTTTTTCTAGCCTAATTGCTCTGGCTAGGACCTCTAGCACAATGTTGAAAAGAGTGGTGATAAAGGGCATCCTTGTTGGGCTAACTCTTGAACTCCTCTGTGAGGAGAGACCCAATGGATAGTGGCTGGAACTGAGCCTGGAGCCCCAGCCCCAAACTTGGTTGACCTGGTTGGGCTCAGGAAGAGGTGGAACTGTGAATGAGTCTTTGCCCCTCCTTATATTTCCTGAGAGTCCTGCAAATGTACTTGCAGAATTCATCTCTCTGACTTCTCCACAGTTCCTCCAGCCTCCATAATTCCTCTCCTCTGTGGGGTGATTGTATAATTTCCCTCTCCTTGCCCTACTTCCCTTTTGTAGTCAATAGCCTGTGAGGTCTCCCATTAACAACTATCCAACACTGAGGTCACAGAACTCCTTTTCCAATCTAAGTAAGGTCCCTCAGTGCCTAAACACTTGCAATATCTTCCATTATGTCAAAAAATGATGACTTAGGCAGCCTGCTGGTATGTCGTGCCTTCATTTATTCAACAGACATTGAGGCATATATTTAAAATCTTTCAGGCTTTGGCACACAGCCAGGGACAAAAAAGGACTATGAGTCATGTTTTCTGACCTCCAAAGCTCCATATGGGTACCAGACAGAGAGAAAAAGAAGAGACAGATCAACATATTGGGGAGAGGGGACCTCATATGTGTAGGATGTGAAAGAGAGGGTATGGAGTCTGTCATAGATTGAATTGAGTCCCCCCAAAATATCTGTTAATTTGGCTAGGTCCTGATTCCCAGTATTGTATGATTTTCTACCATTTTATCAACTGTTGTGATTTCCCTATGTGTTGTAAATTCTATCACTATGATGTAGTAAGATGGATTAGCAGCAGTTATATTGATGAGATCTACTAGATAGTGTCTTAAGCCAATCTCTTTTGTGATTTAAAAGAGAGAGTTGAGCAGAGAGACAGGGGAATCTTATACCACCAAGAAAGCAGTGCTGAGAGTAGACAGCGTCCTTTAGGCCTGAGGTTCCTGTGCTGACATGCTCCCAGACCAAGGGAAGGCTGATGACAAGGACATTTCTCCAGAGGTGACAGAGAGAGGAAGACTTCTTTTGGAGCTGACGCCTTGAATTTGGACTTGTAGCCTACTAGACTGTAAGGGAATAAATGTCTCTTTGTTAAAGCCATCCATTTGTGGTATTTCTGTTATAGCAGCACTAGATGACTAAGACAGAGTCTATTCCAGACAATGGAGGGCTTCCTGCAGCGATTGGGGACTAAGAACCAAGGGTGTGTGAGATGTCCCTCTCTGATGTAATATAAGGCCCTGTCCCCTGGCGTGACAAGGAGAGACTAAGAAGAGCAGGCACAGACTAGAAAGTATTTCCATACTCAGTCCCCAAGCCTCCTCCCATTCTCTCATTAGGTCTGCCCATAGGGGGTGGGTTTTCAGACCTAGACACATTCTAGCCCTTGGCCAGCCCCAGACATCAGTGACAGCGCTGTTCATGGTGCTGCATGTGGATTGGGTCCCGGGTTTAGGAATAACTCAACTGTGCGTAGGGGCCTCAGTAGACAGGAACTGGATCTGGGCCTCAGGCCAGGAAAGCAGATGACTCAGAGGGACTGGGACCACCTGGAAGGGAGGAAATCAGGGAGGAGTGATCCTCTGGTGTATTCGTTTCCTAGGGCCACCGTAACCAAGTACCACAGATTGGGTGGCTTGTAAGAACAGAAATTTATTCTTTCACAATTCTGGAGGGTAGAAGTTCAAATTCAGGGTGTTGCGTGGTCATGTTCCCTCCAAAGGCTCTAGAGGAAGATCATGTCTTGTCTCTTCCAGCTTCTGCAGCTGCAAGCCTGGTTTTTCTTGGCTTGCAGCTGCTGAATCACATGGTATTCTCCCTCTGTGTTTCTTCTGTTTTATAGGACACCACTCATATTGGATTACCTGTTGCCCTCAAGTCAGTTTGATTCATGGCCACCCAATCTGTTTCAGAGTAGAACTGTACTTTATAGAGTTTTCAATGGCTTTGATCTTTTAGAATTAGATTGCCAGGTCTTTCTTCTAAGGCACCTCTGGGTGCATTTGAATTGCCAAACTTTTGGTTAGTTGCCAAGTGCTTAACTGTTTGTGACACCCAGGTAACTCTCATTCTTGGATTAGGATCCACTTTATTCCTGTATGACCTCATGTTAACTTCACTGATAACATCTTCAAAGACCCTATTTTCAAAAAATGACATGCTAACAGGTACCAGAGATTAAAACTTCAATGTATCTTTTTGGTGGACATAATTCAATCCATAACAGGCTTCATTCAACAAACAAAGTTTACTGAGCACTGCTGGGGGATCCAGATGATACCCACCCCCCCTACCCTCTTAGAGTTCACTAACTAGAGGTGGGAATGAGGATGCCATAGGCAAGGACAGTGGGGAAAGATGTCAAGGTTGATGAATGGTCAACAGCAAAAACTGTTTCAGAGAGGTTGTGGGAGGCAAGGCAGAAAAGCAGCCTTTGGATTTGGTAACGAGTTGTGCAATACAAGCAGAAATTGTTGGAAGAAGCTTGACTATCAGGACTGAGGACTGATGGGGCTTCTCATGGCTCACCTCAGCCCCCCGAGGATCTGAGCTCTGAGACCCGAGGTCACCACTGTATTGGTAGAGACTCTGACTACTGCCCAAAAATATATGTGTGATTTTTGAGGCCTGGCCATAGGCAATTACAAAGGCTTTACCTGGTATGTCTCATGGGGGGAGGCTGCCCTCTCCACACCAAACTTCGTAGATAGCCAGTGCATTGCAGTCTCTGAAGGGAGTTCCAGTCAATAACTCAGTCTCCCCTGGCCAGCAATACTCTTTCACATATCCGCATTCACAGCCCAACCAACCAACCAGTTGCAATTGTAGATTCCAACTCATGGCAAACTCAAGTGTCTTAGAGTAGAACTGTGCTCTATAGGGTTTTCAATCGCTGAGTTTTCAGAAGTAGATTGCCAGTACTTTCTTCCAAGGTGCCTCTGGTTGGACTAGAACTGCCAACCTTTCAATTAGCAACCGAGTTCTTAACCGTTTCCACCACCCAGGGACTCACAGCCCAGGCACTTCTAATTGGAGGGCTCTTTATCAGGGGCCTTTGGCAGGGGACTTTTTCAGGTGCCTCTGTCAAGATTTCCTTATCAGGGGTGGCAGTGGAAACTTGAAGACAATTTTCTCCACGCTGACTCAGTACTTCTCCCCTCCCAGCCCTTCCCCCTTACCCTCTCCCCAGTCCCTGGGTCCATAAAACTGCAGGAGCCTTTTGTTCAGGGACCGCTTGGCAGAAACAATCCCCCACATCTATGCTGATTCACCTGACCCTGACCAGGCTCTGTTCCATGGGGGAAAAATGGAACCATGGGGGACTGGGCATTTTCTCTGGGTTAGTCTTTTGCTTATATTATCACAGTAAATGATTACAGCCTTGACTGTTACTTTTATTTTGGCTTGGTATTTTAATCAACCACTTTGACATGTGACAGCTCAGTTCTCACCTCAACTCTCGACAGAGTCTGATCTCATCCCAGCCCTAAAGATGGTCTCCTTTACCTGGGCCAGTTCCTTAGATGGCAGATGACCTGGTTTTATGGCACATCTGGACAGGAAGTCAATATTTCCATCCTCAGGGGGTGCTCAGGGAGTGGCCCTTCATACCTCCCTCTGAGGCACAGAAGTAGGACTAAGCCTTTCCCAGTCAGATCTCTATGTCCCAAGCACAAATTACTACTTCTCCCTCAATGGCTCAGCCCTCAGGAACTCAGGTTTCATGGCCTACCATTGTATCTCTTGTGGTCACACCAACTCTAGGATTGGTAGAGTTGGTGTTGTAGTCCAAGAGTTGCAGATAAGAGGCTAAACATCAAGAAGCAAGGTGTCTAGAGCCAAGGGAGAAAGGGATGATCTGTTTCCAGGAAAAGGTGAGGGACTTTCCCACTCACAGGCCGTGAGCATGGTGCAGGTCAGGTTCCCAGGGCAGCCAGACTCCAGGGTCTGCAGGATGTGGATGTCTGTGTCTAGGTCAGAACTGGGGAAGAGGGAGGCAGGACCCAGGCCTGGAGGAGGGGGGACCCCAGGAGTGATCTTGGGTGACTTCTGCACTAGACCTTCTCATCCCAGACTCTGTTTGTTTCCCTCCTTCCATATGCCCTTAGATGAAGAACAAGGGTTGCCCTTAACTGGGGAATGCTCTCCTGGGAACCCTATCTTTGTCACATTCAGAAACAATGTCTTCTTTTTGTAACTAGAGTCCCCTTTGTCCTGGCCCATTCACCACAGTCACCACCCACTAAGGTCTAATTTGGATCTGACTAGCTTTCTGCCCCCAAACTATCCCTTCACCGGAAACTCCCACCTACTGCCAAGGGAAGTAAAGCAAGTTCTCTGTCCTCAGCCCAGTGACCCATAGCAGAGTGACCTTTCCTCCCCTGTCATCAGCCCCCTGAAACTTCCCATCTCAGAAACTTAGAGTTAGGGACTTTCTTTTCCCATGCAAGTTCCTTGTAGTCTCTCACACAGGGCAGGAGGATTGGGGAACTGGGCCCAAGAGACTGAATCCTCTTTGTCCCCAGCCCCAAATGTGTGTTCTCCTGTGCCTGTGTGGGGCATGTTGGCAGGACTCAGGCCCTCCCTGCATTTCCCGCAAGCCCCACAGGAAAAGGTGAGGGACTTTCCCACCTAGGACTTCTCCTAGTTAGTTGGGTTGATGGGAAATCTACCTCTGTCCCAGCATTCCTGACCCAGTCTTGTGCTGCTCTCACCATGCAGCCCTCCTGCCTGACCCCGCTTCTCCTTTCTGAGGTAACCAAGCCCAGCAGTCAGCAGCACCCATGGAGTGGCTCTTCCAGAATTCTCCACCTTACGCCAACCCCTTCAAGCAATCTCTTCTTAGAAACACAAAACTCTTGACCCCTTGTCTGTCTACACTGTTATTCACCTTTTACTTCTCCAAGGCCACAGAGTATTTTTTACAAACCTGAGAACTTATCCTCACATGACTGAAAACTTCAGATTTCCTAAAGCTAATTACCCAACCAACTTCCATGTTCTTCCTTCTATTATTCAACAGGCATTGGGCATTTGTGGACTTGTCCCAAGGCTTGGTACTGAGAGGAAAGAAAAATAATGAGACTGAGAGGGAGATCAGAATACTGGAGACACTTTTGACTGCAGGGCATAAGGGAACAAAGGAGTTGGGAAGAACCAGTCCTAGAGGAATTGTGAGGTCAGAGAGGTGGGATGGCTATGAAAAGGATAGCTTTCTGGGAGTGAGGAGAAAGAGCTTGCCTTAAGTAGGGGGTTAGGGAGGACAATGTGAGGAGTGAATACCTGACTGGAGCTCACCAGGAATGGTCCCCATGTGGTGGTAGAACAGGGTAACTCCAGGTCCCAGAAGGGAGCACACTCTGGGGGGTCTTGGAACTCCCTGACCAGTGTCTCCATTCTGTGGGTTCAAGATTTGCCCAGAACTGCCTCCAAGCCCCTCCCCGAAACTGGTTTGGGCACCACCTCCAGGTCTTAGGTGCACACTGACCTATTGCCCTTGAGTCAGTTCAACTCATGGTGACCCCATGTGTTACAGAGTAGAACTGCCCCATAAGGTGTTCTTAGCTGTAATCTTTACCGAAGCAGATCATCAGGTTTCATAGCCCAGCACTGTTTCTCTTGTGGTCACACCAACTCTAGGATTGGTGGAGTTGGTATTGAGGTCCTGGAGCTGCAGATGGAGGCTAAACATCAAGAAGCGAGGTGTCCAGGGCCAAGGGGAGAAAGGCATGGTCCGTTTTAAGGAAAAGGTGAGAGACTTTTCCATTCAAGGGCCGCGAGCATGGTGCAGATCAGGTTCCCAGGGCAGCCAGACTCCAGGATCGGCAGGATGTGGATGTCAGTGTCTAGGCCAGAAGTGGGGAATAGGGAGGCAGGACCCAGGCCCAGAGGAGGGGGAACCCCAGGTGTGATCTTGGGTGACTTCTGCACCAGTCCGTCTCATCCCAAAGACTCTGTTTCCCTCCTCCACATTCCCTTAGATGAAGAACAGGAGTTGCCCTTAACTGGGGAATGCTCTCCTGGGAACCCTATCTTTGTCACATTCAGAAACAATGTCTTCTTTTTGCAACTAGGGCCACCTTTGTCCTGGCCTATTCACCACCATCACCACCCACTGAGGTCTAATTTGGATCTGACTAGCTTTCTGCCCCCAAACTGTCCCTTCACCGGAAACTCCCACCTACTGCCAAGGGAAGTAAAGCAAGTTCTCTGTCCCCAGCCCAGTGACCCATAGCAGGGTGACACTTTCCTCCCTTGTCATCAGCCCCCTGAAGCCTCCCATCTCAGAAACGTGGAGTGAGGGACTTTCTCTTGCCATGCAAGTTCCTTGGAGTCTCTCACACAGGAAAGGAGGATTGGGGAACTGGGCCCAAGCTGAGACTGAATCCTCTGTCTCCAGCCCCAGATCAGTCCTAGTACACAGTAGGCAATGGAAACTGTTAGCTAAGCCCTTAAAATTGGAACAGAATGCTGTTCCAGTACTAAATTGGGGTTTTCCTGTGCTTGTGTGGGGCTTGTGAGCAGGACTTAGCACCTCCCTACGTTTCCCACAAGCTCCACCTGCTCTACTTATTTGGATTGATGGGGAATCTACCTCCGTCCCAGCATTCCTGATCCAGTCTTGTGCTGCTCTCACCTTGCAGTCCTCCTGTCTGCCCCCACTTCTCCTTTCTGAGGTAACCCAGCCCAGCAGTCAGCAGCACCCATGGAGTGACTTCCAGAATTCTCCATCTTACTCCAACCCCTTCAAGCATTCTCTTGGTAGAAATTCAATTAAAACTCTTGACCCCTTGTCTCTCTACACTGTTACTCATCTTTTAGTTCTCCAAGCCCACAGAATATTTTTTACAAACCTGAGAACATATCCTCACATAACTGAAAACTTCAGATTTCCTAAAGCTAATTACCCAACCAACTTCCATGTTCTTCCTTCTATTATTCAACAGGCATTGGGCATTTGTGGACTTGTCCCAAGGCTTGGTACTGAGAGGAAAGAAAAATAATGAGACTGAGAGGGAGATCAGAATACTGGAGACACTTTTGACTATAGGGGGTAAGGGAACAAAGGAGTTGGGAAGAACCAGTCCTAGAGGAATTGTGAAGTCAGAGAGGTGGGATGGCTATGAAAAGGATAGCTTTCTGGGAGTGAGGAGAAAGAGCTTGCCTTAAGTAGGGGGTTAGGGAGGACAATGTGAGGAGTGAATACCTGACTGGAGCTCACCAGGAATGGTCCCCATGTGGTGGTAGAACAGGGTAACTCCAGGTCCCAGAAGGGAGCACACTCTGGGGGGTCTTGGAACTCCCTGACCAGTGTCTCCATTCTGTGGGTTCAAGATTTGCCCAGAACTGCCTCCAAGCCCCTCCCCGAAACTGGTTAGGGCTCCACCTCCAGGTCTTAGGTGCATACTAACCTGTTGCCCTTGAGTCAATTCAACTCATGGTGACCCCATGTGTTATGGAGTAGAACTGCCCCATAGGGCTTTCTTGGTTGTAATCTTTATGAAAGCATATCATCAGGTTTCACAGCCCAACACTGTTTCTCTTGTGGTCACACCAACTCTAAGCTTGGTGGGCCATCTACAGCGTTGCTGGGTGGGTTTGAACCACCAATCTTTAGGTTAGTTACTGTTGTTAGTTGCCATTGAGTTGGTTCCTACTCATTATTGTACCCTATGTACAACAGAATGAATCTTTGCCCAGTCTGCACCATCCTCTTATTTGTTGCTATGTTTGTGTACATTCTATGTTCTGATTACTAATGGATTTTTGCAGCTGCTTCTTCTCAGTTTGAGTCATGCCACATCAGCAAATGAAGGTCCGAAATGCTGTATGGTATCCATGTCATTAAAGTTGACTCTACTTTGAGGCCGCAGCATTTCCCCAGTCATATTCTGATTGACTTCCAACCTGAGGGGTCATCTTCCAGCACTATATTAGACAATGTTTCACTGATATTCATTAGGTTTTCACTGGCCAATTTTTTTTTCAGAAGTAGATCACCAGGTCTTTCTTCCAGTCTGTCTTAGTCTGGAAGCTCCACTGAAACCTGTCCACCATGTGTGACCCTACTGGTATATGAAATATCAGTGGCATAGCTTCCAGCATCCCAGCAACACGCAAGTCACCATACTACAACAAATTGTCTGACAAGTGGTTAGCAGTCGATCACAAACTGCTTGTGCCACCTAGGGACTTACACATACTATTTTTCCCATATCACAGAAAAACTCCTCGCCACCTTAGAGAGTCCTCTGAGCCTTTCCACCCCACATAAATGATGTCTAAAGCCAGGCCTCATTCCTGGTCTCCCCAGGTGAGAGTCACTGATATTACACTCCTAGTCAGGGAGCAATTACACACAGAAACAGAACACATGTGCTCTCCAAAGCCCAGCACATTACCAGGCACGAGAAGCCTCCATTCCCAGAAACATTCTCAGATCATGCTTCTGACCAGTTGTATTGGCCCCTCATTCTCCTTGAAGGGATCCTGGGAGCAGGATGTTTGTGCACATCCCAGACATCCTCACCTACTTAGAAAAGACCTCCAATGGACTAAAATCTCACCCCTCACGTCCACTCCAAGCAAAGAGGAACCCAGGCAGTTTCAGAGACAAGGGGTCCAACTAAATTTCATCAACACTTATTCTCTCATGCACAGTTCTAAGTGCTTAGCACACACTGGCTCATTTACTTCTCACAATATACTGGTAAGATAGGTAATATTATAATCTTCCTTTTATAGGTGAGAAAGTCAGGACAAATAAGTAAAGTTTGCAGAGAGTAGATTAGAGCCAGGAGTCAAATCCAAGAACGTGGCTCCTGAGCCTGTCCACTTAAAGATTATGCTATTCTGTTTCTCCAATGTAGTTATAATGGTATTAAAAAAATTTTTTTTTAACTTTTAATTGTGGAAAGTTAAAAAGATACACAAGATAGTAATATAATGAATACCCAAGTACCCATCTCCCAGTTTCAAAAACTATCAACATTCTGACATTCTTGTTTCATCTCTACCTCTACCCACTTCCCACCCCCATTCTGTTTTATTTTCTTAGTTCTTTTAAGTAAAATTCATACACATTAAAATGTGAAAATCTTATACAATTTTGTAACTATTTCTTTCTTGTGATAAAATATATATAACAAGATTTACCATTTTTAAATGTACACTTTAGTGGCATTAATTACATTCATAATGTTATGCATTCACCACTACAGTTCCAAAATTTTTCATCTCCTCAAACAGAAACTCCATACCCATTAGTCCATTTCTGTCTGGCTTATTTCACTTAGCATAATGTTTTCAAGGTTCATCCATGTTGTAACATGTATCAGAACTTCATCCATTCATCTGTTGATGTGCACTTGGGTTTTCCACCTTTTGGCATGTTTTAACATCCATTCTGCCAATTTCTGCCTTTTTTAAGTGGAGAGTTTAATCTATTTGTATTTAAAGTAATTACTAATCAGGATAGACTTACTTCTGCTATTTAGCTATTTGTTTTCTGCATTATTATATGCTTTTTGTTCCTCAATTCATCCATCAGTGCCTAAAACCCACCTATAGCTGCTGTTATGCAGTGAATTCTGCAGCAAACTACAGAACTCAGAGTATATCATTCAGGTTACTGGCACTTAAAATAAATTTAATATTCCACAATAAACAGGGTTATCATTAATATAATTTAAAACAAACTTTCCTATAAATAATCTGGTAACAATCTTCCTGGTAATACTTTCTATAAAAAGGCTTTTCCCAATATATTAGCCAGGATTGAATTTTATAATCCTTAACAAGCATAGTAAAAAGAGTAACAATTCCCTTGTTTCAATGTATTCTTAAAAGTTCTTTTTGGAATAATTTCCTTCACATAAAACGTGAGACTTCGTGATGTGTTTGCACATTCAGTGCATTCCTGGAGTTTTTTTCTGAAGCATGAATTCTATAATATCATTAGATCTGACACTTACAAGAAAATTTCCTTCTATTCAAGAAACAGAGTTTATCTCATTTATGAATACTCTGATGCATACTGAGAATTGATTTCTGGGCAAAGCGTTTCTCAGAATCACTGCATTTGTAAGATTTATCTCCTGTATGAGTTGTCTTGTGTCTATTGAAATTTGACCTGCCAGTGAAGGCCTTCCCACATTCAGTGCACACATAGGGTTTCTCTCCCGTGTGAATTCTCTGATGCTCTCTGAGTTGTGCCCTGGAAATGAAGGCTTTCCCACAGTCACTGCATTGGTGAGGCTTCTCTCCAGTGTGAATTCTCTGGTGCATGATGAGTATTGACTTCTGGTTGAAGGCTTTCCCACATTCTCTGCATTCATGTTGTCTTTCTCCAGTATGAATTTTCTGGTGTATATTGAGGTGTGTCTTTTGAGAGAAGGCTTTTCCACAGTCATTACATTCATAAGGTTTCTCACCTGTATGAATCCGATCATGTGCATGGAGCCGGGACTTGGAGATGAAGGACTTTCCACAGCTGCTGCACTGATAAGGCTTCTCTCCAGTGTGAGTTCTTTGATGTATAATCAAGTGTGCCCTCTGGATGAAGGCTTGCCCACATTCAATACACACATAGGATTTCTCTCCTGAATGGATTCTCTGGTGCATGCTAAGCGTTGACTTCTGGGAGAAGGCTTTCCCACATTCACTGCATGCATACTGTCTCTCTCCTGTATGAATATTCCGATGTATATTGAGGTCTGATTTCTGGGAGAAGCCTTTCCCACATTCACTACATTCATAGAGTTTTTCTTTAGTATGAATTCTCTGATGCCTGAAGAGAGATAACATCTGGCAAAAAGCTTTTCCACACTCATGGCATTTATAGGGCTTCTTTCTAGTGTGAGTTTTCTGGTGTGTAATGAATTCTGACCTCTGAATGAAGACCTTCCCACATTCAGTACATATATAAGGTATTTCACCTGTATGAACTGACAGATAAACACCATGTTGTGGCTTAGAAGTGATGGCTTTTCCACATTTGCTGCATTCATGTAGGTTTTCTACACTATGAATTCTCTGTTGGGTAAGGAGGGATGACTTCTGGGGGAGGAATTTCCCACACTCAGTACATTCATTGGGTTTCTCCCCAGTGTGAATTTGATGATGCATGAGTGCTTGTTTATGGCTGAGGACTTTTCTACTTTGATTATCTCCACAGAAGTTCTCTTCTGTTTGGATATTCTTACAGGTACTATTAGGAGAGCCATGGGTTAAAAGATGACTAGACCCAATAGTCTTTTCAAGGTGTTTTGTTGTATTACTTCCATTTTGACTATTTACTTCTACATTATGCTTCAAAGATTTTGCAAATGAGCAGGATCTAAGAGGTTGTTTTTGTGAAGTAACAAGGTGGGGCCTCACATGAATGATTTTTCCAGTGCCCTTATAGTCACAATCTCTCTCTATATTCAGTCTTTGCTTGTTGAGGATAGCACCACGATGTGCAGGCTTATTTTTATTTTCCTGATCTCTCTTTCTCTGGTCAGCATCCTGCCACAGTTCTTCCAAAATGGAACACCATGAACTGTCTCTTGTCACTTCATCCACCATCTCACTGTAAAATGCAGCCTTTTCAGAAATTTCCCATTGTGGGGTTTCAAGTCCAAACTCCTCAGCTAAAAGGAGAAAGAGAAGATGAAACAGACACACTAAATAGCAGAGGACAGAGGAGAAATCATGTGGAGCTGATTGAGACCAAACACAGGGAAATCACTGAGTCATGTCATAGTGGTGGTGATGATGGTGACAATGAGAAGAAATACTCACATAGCCCTTATTATATGCCAAGCACTTCTCTATGGCACTTCGGATGTGCCAGGCAATGTTCAATGTGTTGCCCATATAAATTTATTTAATCCTCACAACCCCATGAGGTAGTTACAATTATTATCTGTTTTACAGATGAGGAAAATAAAGCACAGAATGAGTAAGTAATTGGACTACATTGCTTTACAAATCCATTGGGGAAGATTGATTTGAACAAATGCAACATGGTAGTCTAGATAAATAGACCTAGTAGGATGACTAGAAGATAAAATAGACAAGGGTATTACAAGTCAATATCTGTGGATTGCAAAGGCCTGAAGGAGGCAGCTCAAAGTATAGATCTTCATTAGCTTCCAGATCTAAATCCTCACTAATCTCCCTGCTTCCTCTCACTTGTCAGAAACAATGTCAAATTCATCAGCCCTACATGTCCTTCAGAAAACTATTAAATCTTCACCCTCCTGACATGGCTGAGCAGTGAAAGAATGTCTATGCCCAAACTCTCCAGCTCTCCATGAAGCTGCAATGGTTTTTCTTGAACTTATGAATATACGTATATACCAATAAAAGTATACTGGAAGACTGTCTATTTCAAGAATATTTTACCCTTCTTTCACAGAAGTAGACTTGTGGCCAGACACATGGCTGCCAAGCCACATAACAGTTGCCAATGTCCTTTGCAATGAGATGTGACTGTGAGACTGTTTTTGCTGATGGAGTGTGCCTAGAAATGCTGTGCACCACTTTTGGGCCAGGATGGTAAGACGGCTGGCACAGTTTCTCAATGCTCTCTCCCCTTTCCTGCTTAGGAGAACCCGGCTTCAGAGGCTATCCAGATTCAAATCATAAGGGATGGTGGCACAATGACTTGAGAAAAACAGACACCTGAATGAGTACAAGAAGCAAGGCTCCCTGCTAACCTGTTTTTTAAAGTGTTTTATAGGACAAAAATTATTCTAGATTATTTGAGCTACTGAGACTTGGTCTCTGTCATGGTTTGAACTATATCCCCCGAAAAATGTGTGTATCAATTTGGCTAGGCCATGATTCCTGGTACTGTGTGATTTTCCTGTATGTTGTAAACCTGCCTCTATGATGTTAATGAGAGAGGATGGGTGGCAGTTGTGTTAGTAAGGCAGGATCTGATCTACAAGACTGGATTGTGTCCTGAGGCAATCTCTTGAGATATAAAAGACAGAAGTAAGCAGTGAGACAGGGGGAACTCATACCATCAAGAAAGCGGTGCCAGGAGCAGAGCGCGTCCTTTGGATCGGGGTCCCTATGCCAAGAAGCTCCTAGTCTGGGAGAACACTGATGAGAAGGCTGAGAGAGAGAAAGCCTTCCCCTGGAGCTGACACCTTGAATTTGGACTTTTAGCCTACTTTACTGTAAGGAAATAAACTTCTCTTCGTTAAAACCATCCACTTGTGGTATTTCTGTTGTAGCAGCACTAGATGACTAAGACAATCTCCATTATAGCTTTCAGCTTTATGCTATCTAATATACCATTTTGGCCAAGAATGGGAGTATTGACCACCCAGTTTACTAGTACAGTACCCAAGACATAGCACAGTCTCAATAAAAATGATAGAATGACTAAATGATAGCATTATTTTAATCTACCAGAGATTTAAACACTGAGCATAATATGATTGCCATATCTAGTTTCTTTTCTCTTTCGGTCAGTTTGATAAGTTGTATTCTAGACCCTTGTCCTGTCCAAACACCTCATTCATCTTTCACTTTTATACAGCAATTTATATATATTACATACCCTGACTTTCATTTATCCTGAGGATTTTACACACTGGGTCCCTAGGCATAAACTTGGAACATTTTTAATGTTCCCAATGTCTGTTAGTTTATAAATGCTGAGCCTAATAATATTTAAATTACTGCCATCAGTGTTCAGTGTAAAACATTCACTCCTGTGCTGAAAAGCTTATCCATAACTCTCCCACACAGTGTAACAATGTTGCCTCAAAAAGAGTCCAGTTTATTCCCATATCTACACATATATACTCATATCCTCTATCACCACTGAAGTTTGTTTTATCTGCTCCTTTGTTCCAATTCAAAATTGTTTCATGGAGCAGTTAAGAGACCTGTGCCCTTAAAATTAACTCCCAATCTCGCCCCCCCTGTAGGGGGACAACTTCAAAAGCAGTCACTCTCTGGACCCCACTTCCAATGCTTATTTTTTGAATAGCCTTCCATTAAAATAGACATGATTAACGTATAAAGGCTGATGTTTTTAACATCCCATGCCAGTGTCCTCTCCATCCATTACAGTCTCTGTTCCTTTGAATTTACCCTAGCAGATATTCAAAATATCCTTCCAAAATAGAGTAAAATATTCTCTCCTGTGTGTCTTCATAAATTCAGTCTTTCTTTTTTTTTTTTTTTTTTTTGTATTCTAAACGGTTTCTTCAAGCTTAGCACTGAAATACACTAAACTGAAAAGACAAACACAAAAATACTTGAGTCTTCACAAGAACAGCAACTCAAACACAGCAAACTCATTAGAACAGCTGCCATGGTTGGGGAGGACAATGGGGTGGGGCATGGAGATAAAACGAATAAATCAAAAAAGTCCACAAGTGGGAGGGGCCTTGTCTGGAGTGTTGATGCTGGTCTGCCCTGCACTGGGAACTGCAACGAACTAAACACTTATCACGCGATGTGCAAGCAATAGTAACAGAAGTAAATCCCCTAAGCAGAGGTAGCCCCTCGGGGTCGGTCATTCAAAGCACACTGAGAGGAAATGGTGGAAGGGGTTGTTAATAATGTCAAAAAGAGGGAAAAAGGCATAACAAAAGGTAGGTCGCAGTGATTACAAAGTCAACTGTAGGGGGAGTGGCTTGGGGAGAAGGGGAGTTGGCAGTGAGAGAGAATTTTGACAGACATGGTACCGACAGGATACCATGTGAGACTGGCTGTCAATGACAGCTTGAGGCATCTCACAATGAGAAGGAGAGAAGATGAAAAGGAACTCACAGCAGCAAGAGTGTGTGACACACAGTGATTTTGGAAGAAGGTAGGTCTATGAATAGATATAAAGAAACAATCAAAGACCACGAGGGCATAAGTAGAATAAAAATGTTATGAGAAGAGAGCTGAAAGTAATGAGGAGGCAGACCGGCATACTACCCACAGTAGAGATGAGGGCAGTTCTCCTTCCAAACAGCCAAGCAAGAAGAGAGCCGATATGGTAAGGGGTCCCAAGTGGAGATGGCAATTAGATATCCAAAGGGCCAATGTCAACTATCCTTAAGTAGTTCATAAAGTTTATTACCTTCTGTGGTTGTTGTTAGTTGTTGTTGCATTGATTCCAACTCATAGTAACCCCATGTGTGCAGAATAGAACTGATCCATAGTTTTCAATGGCTGTGACCTTTTGGAAGCAGATTACCAGGCTTGTCTTCTGAGGAGCCTCTGGGTGGGTTCGAACTGCCAACATTTAGGCTAGTAGTCAAGTGCTTAACCATTTGTGCCACCCAGGGACCTTGTTACCTTCTGGTTTGCTTAATATAATTTCAAAGGCATCAGCTTCTCCCAGCACAGCTGAACATTACTCCTGTATCTCCTGTCACTCACCTCGACAGCTCCAATGTGGGAGTTTAAGCTCCACTACCCATGGCTCCTTTCCTTTTTCCAACCTGAAGATGACCTCTGGTTTGGGAAGGTCATATCCTGTTAATGAAAAAAGATATCAGATTTGGGTGTAACAGTTTGGGTTTTAGAGAGGACTTTCAATGAAGCTTTCCATTTGCTCATCAGAAAAGTCAACACCTTTCACTGGGAACGAAGGTGTCCAAAAGAAAAGAACAATCTAGGACAAACCAAGGACAAAACCATTACATATTTAAGATGTTCCAACTGTATTCCACAAGGAGGAAGGAAATCTCTTCAATGAGGCCCATCTGACATTCCCAGGTCAGCTGTGCTCACCCATGGACAGGAAGTGGCTGTAGTTCTCCAGCATCACTTCCTGGTACAGGTGTCTCTGGGCAGGGTCCAGCTGCTGCCACTCCTCCCTGCTGAAGTCCACAGTCACGTCCTCGAACGACACTGGTCCCTTAACACCACATACCTGCTCGATATAAATTAGTCAGCATTGGTGGAACGGAAAGTTCCATATACGGAGTTGTTTTTAATAACTTTTCGCCATGATGCATCACATAGTTGTTGTTGTTAGCTGACGCTGAGTCACCCCTGACTCATGGCAACCCCACGCACAATGGAACAAAACACTGCCCAGTCCTGTGACATCCCCATGATCAGTTGGGGATCAGACCATTGAGAGCCACAGGATTTTCAGTGGCTGATTTTTGCAAGTAGATCACCAGGCCTTTCTTCCTCATCCGTCTTGGTCTGGAAGCTCTGCTGAAGCCTGTTCAGCATCATAGCAACATGCAAGCCTCCAGTGACAGATGGGTGATGGCTGCACATGAGGTTCATTGGCCAGGAATTGAACCCAGGTCTCCCACATAGAAGGTGAGAATTCTATCACTGAGCAATGACTGCCCTGTGCATCACACAGAGTTCCCACTAAATATTTGTTTCACATTAAACTTTTGGGGGTTAAAAAAAAAAACAGAGATATCCTGCCATTCATTGTGTACTACGTTCATCTGGTCATTCTTTTGTCAAAAACAAGGATTGAAATAAGTTCTAAGTCCTCTAGCTAACTTAGATATAAGTATGTATTAAGCAACTACATGCCAGACATTATGCTAAGTCCTGGGGATTCAACATAGAATTATATAAGCTTTGACCCTCCCAGCAACTTGGAGACTTGGAAAAGAAGTAAATATACTACGGGTAGAAATACATGCAGAGCAGACCACACTGGGGGTCCAAATTAGGCAAGAGCAAATTCTACCTGGGAGTGGAAAGTTATGCTCCTGAGAGCTGGTGAAACTTAAACTGGAAGTGAGAAGTTTGAAATTCCAAATGTTAATATCTGTTGGCAAGTTAGAAACACTATCCCCAGGTATTTTTAATCCTCTTTTAAATAAGAAAAACCACGCAGCCCTTAAAAGTCTGTTCTTAACTCTACTCCCTATGACTCTATAAACTATGAAGAAAGGGAATTTTCTGCACCTTATCAGGATAGAAGAGAAATGAGCCAATCCCAAAGACCAAGTAGGAGGAGTCTTGAGAGGATCAGCTAAGAATCTGCAATGATCCAACGGTAAATGAAGGAGCTGAACCTATGCCAATCAGGGGAGGGGCTATCATTTCCCTGCCTGTGGCTGGGGCTTCCCACTCAGACCAGGCACCTAGCTTCCTGCAGAGAGTCAACCCCTCATCCCAACCCACCCTCATTCATCAGCTGGTTCATGGCTTCCTCTATAACACACGTGGCCTCTGGGTGTGTGGACATAAGCCACATGTGTGTTCCTCTCAGCAGAAGGATGAAGATGATCTCAGAGGTATGGAGTCCATGTGTCTGCCCTCCAGTTCTAGAGAACTGTCCCTAGGTCTGCTCCTGCTTACTTTATATGATTGGTCCTGCTCCTCTGGACCTAGGACCTGGGGCCTCCAGGGAAAATTCATATCAATAGGCACTGCCCCGCTGGGCTTCAACTTCTGGTCTCTCTTGCTGACCACTCCACTTCTCCCAGGATCCTGAAGCTGGGTGGGCATCTGGAGGCTCCAACCAGAGCTGCTGGGGAGAGGTGGGCTGGGCTGAGAAGGAACCTCAATGTCCTGGAACCTCAGTGATGCAGCCAGATCCAAGGGCTCTGCAGAGATGCCAAGACACCCTGGAAAGGCAACGACCACATGATCAATCATTCAACATTTGTTCCACACATATTTCCTGGAGGTCCTTAGGTCAAGGCCATTGTGCTAGACACTACAGATGTGGAGCAAAGGTCAGAAAAATCCAACTCTAGTTATATCAGTCAGGATAAAAGAAAAAGACCATGAGATTTGGACTAAACTTAATGAAGGTTTAATCACAGCTCTGCCACTTCTAGCTATGAGAATATGCAGATACTAGTTCCTAGGTAAGGAGCCCTGCTGGTGCAGTGGTTAAGCATTCAGTTGCTAACAGAAAGGTTGGCAGTTCAAACTTACCAGCCACACTGCGGAAGAAAGATGTGACAGTCTGCTTCTGTAAAGATTATGGCCTTGGAAACCCTATGGGACAGTTCTACCCTGTCACATAGGGTCACTATGAGTCAGAATCGACTGAACAGCAATGGGTAGTCCCCTGGGTGGCACAAATGGTTAAGCACTTGACTACCATCTGGAGGTTGGTGGTTCAACCCAACCAGAGGTGCCTTGGAAGCAAGGCCTGGTGATCTGCTTCAGAAAGGTCACAGCCTTGAAAAACCTATGGAACACAGCTCTATTCTGCATACATGGGGTCATCATGAGTCAGAATCTACTCCACCACCACAAACAACAATGACCAATTAAGGTGTTTAAACAGATGGCTTTGTCTCATCTTCCTTTTCACACATCTTTCTCTCTGGAAAGCAAATTGGATACAGCACAGGGATCAGGGTGGAGGAGCTCAGACTTGGGATAAACTTGATGATATAGAGGCATCCTTATTATTTTTACATTTTCAACACCACCCTATTGACAGGAGTCGTCTCTACGTGACAATGGCATGGCGGAAGCAGAACTCCTCATCTAACTTCACGAGGGGGAGAAGAGAGAATCAAGATCAACATCAGTCCAAGGCTGATTCCTACGAGGCAGAAGTCAGATATGCCTCCTCTCTGCACCATTTTTACCAATTCTGACGCCAATCATCCCTCCCATGGTGCTCTCTACTTCTCTGCTGAATTCAATGGTTCATTGCAATGGCCACACAGAACTCACAGACAATACTCACAATTATGAGGTTTATTAGGGAAATAACAGATTACAGTTCAGGTTCAGGAAGGCTCAGGATACAGTTCTTCCATCAGAACAGCCTCTTCTCAGCTGTGCCCACAGGCACGTCTCTCTCTGACCCTTGGCCTCTTGGCCCTCAGCCCCTCAGCCTGGCCTCTGCCCTGCTTGGGCAAGTGTTACAAAGCTCTTTTAGCTCTGCAGATAGCACCCAGCTCTGCCAGTGAGGCTCGGCCTGAAGATGCTAAGCTCTAGCTCTGTGGGTCAGCAAACATGGCTCTACCAAGTGTCTGGAGGCACCACACTCTGCCAGCAAGCCTCCTAATCAAAGGCATTCAGCTTTCTTGCTCTGTGGGCCAGGAAGCCTACTGTGTCATCTCCTGCCAGTCTTCTGCTGGTCTCCTGCCTCTGCTGCCATCGTTTCTCTGATGCCGCTTCTCACCATCTTCAGTGTTACAGCCCTCTCTCAGTTTCCTGGTTCCAGGAGCTTCTCAGCGTAGGGATCCCAGGTCTAAAAGATGTACCCCACTCCTGGCTCTTCTTTCTTTCCTCGTCTGGGATGGCTCATTTTAAGTCTAGTGGGATGGCAAAACTGACCGATCTCCTTGGTGGGCCACAATTACCTTATCTGCATAAAAACACCATTCACCCTACAGCCTCTGTTACTCAGACCTCCCATTACTCACCCTACAAACCACCCAAGTGATTGGGTGGGAGTTATAAGACCATGGCGAGAAAGGCCATATAAAAGCAATCTACCACACTGCAGGAGTGGACCACAGGATTGCCAGGGGATTCCAAAATACTGTCCCCCAGTCACTGACATGACCTATGCTCCTGAAATCATTAACCTACCCTGACTGCCACTTACTATGTCCCAGGGAGTTCCATTAGCCAGTTTCCACAGGATGCCAAATCATCAAATAATGTACTGCAATTGGAAACCCATCATCGATCTGCTCAACTGCCAATCACTGACCCTTATCATATCCCACATAGACCCAGAGAGTAGCCAACTGAAGGACTGCAACACTTCCTCATCATCCAGAAAGCAGTGCAGTCAAACTCACAAACCTACATCACTGATGCCCTAGGCCTCTAGGTGGAGTCACCTGGTTCCCGTATGCTCAAAATTACGACTACCTTCAGCACCCCACTGTACTGACTCCTATAGATTGCCAATCATTGGCCCTCTTGAGTGTGTTACAATGTGAACCTCAAAGTCCTCCAATCCCCAAAGCTCGCTCCTCCCAGTCAATCACTGACTCTGATAGTCCACCAAGCAGTTAATCTCTTCCCCAAATGTCCTCCACTACCATCCACTAAGGCCCTCTTAAGATGCACAGTGTCCTTAAGTGGGCACATTCCACTGGCCAACAATATAAAACCTGATGTTAAAGAACACTCGGAATTTAACAATCACAAAAATACTTATTTACATATATGAAACACACAAGGGGAGTTTGAAGATTAATGAGCCAATCATCCAACTTAATTTTAAAAACACCACTCATCATATAGCCCCTCAGACCTCTTATTACCCCACAAACCATGCCATCACCTACCGTGCAGACTCCCATAACTCACCCCACAGATGCCCCAATCACTCACTGCACTGACACCCCTACTCATGCCACAGATGCTCCAATCACTCACCTCACAGACAGCCTCATTACTCACCTACAGACCCCCATCACACCCTACAGATGTCCCCACCACTCACCCCATAGACCATGCCATCATTCATCCCACAGAGACCCCACTCACCCCACCAACACTCCACTCACCCCACAGACCTCATCATTCACCCCACAGATGCCCCAAGATGCCTTCATCACTCACCCCACAGACCCCCATCACTCACCCCACGAACCCCATCATTCACCCCACAGATGCCCCAAGATGCTCTCATCACTCACCCCATAGACCCCCATCACTCACCCCACAGACACCTATCACTCACCCTTCAGATGCACCCACTCACCCCACGGACCCCCCATGGATGCCCTCATTACTCAGCCACAGACCTCCATCACTCACCCCACAGACTTCCTATCATTCACCCCACAGACACCCCACAGATGTCCTTATCACTCACCCCAGGCCCCCATCACTCACCCCACAGAGCCTCCATTTAGCCCACAGACACTCTCACTCACCCCACACACCCTCATTGCTCACCCTATAGACCCTCACTCTTCCCAAAGACGCTCCACTCATCCCAGACTTCCCATCGTTCAACCAAAACACCGCCATCAATCACCTCACAGACCTTGCATCACTTACCCCAAAGACCCACCATCACTCATTCACTCACCTCACAGACACCCCACGGAACCCTCATCACTCACCTCAAGCCGACCTCCTATCACTGACTGCACAGAACCGCTATCACGACCACCCCAAATCACTTCAGCATTCCTCAAGCGCCATATAGGTTAGAAACTGGTGGCCACATTAGTGAAATTGTCGCTATGGGCCACTCCGGTTTGGGTCATTTCCTGTCAAGGCTTCTTTGCCGGTGTGGACGTAAGCGCATGCTCACTAGCATTTTTGAAGCTATTGTGGCCAATAGGTATCACGGCGCATTACGAAGTTTCTCTATTCTCGTTCACTTTTCCTCAGCGGCTTTGTCAGGAGAACGACATGGCCGCACCCAGTTAGAACTACCCATTGGAGGTCGCCATCTTCAAATAACTTTTATTCCGTACAACTGAGGAAGGCGCATCCAGTCAGAGAACAAAGCCCGTGGGCTGTCCCACATTGGCAGCGGACCTATTCAATACTTGTATATGTACCTTCCTCGGAGAAACTGACATTGCATATCTGAAAAATATCCTTTTTCTATATTTTCACGCTTATTTAAGGGCTGCCTTTTTTCTTAACTGCTGAAGATCTGATAGTTTTTGAAATTTTTATATTTTTAAGAAATTTTATCTTTGCAGTCTTTGCACAGTTGCTCTCTATACCTGAATGAACTCACTGATGAGCTTATCTATTAAGAGACTACCAGAAGAGAGAATTTGGGGCTCTTAGGACACTTCATTTAAAGTGAGGAGAAAAAAGAATGAGGTTAAAGGGGAAAACACAATTAGTACAATGGCAGCCAGCCCAAGTGAGCAGAATTTTCAGGAAGAGGTTTTTCAATCGTTAGATAGGTAGAACTGTATCTTAGAAGGTGGCCAATAGTGACCATAATGTTAACAACTGGGGCAGTTGTGGGGAAATGGGGAGGGAGGGGTGGAGTGAGGATCTGAAGTAAATCTCACTGTACATGAATGGCTGAAAGTATTTCATGGTCACAGGAAGGACAAGAGTTGGAAGGGAATAGGAAGGAGCATAAGTATCATACAAACATTTAAATAAGTCAGGTCCACAACTTCCTGATTGTGCATGGAAAAGAATTTAAGACAACCTAAGGGAGAATGGGAGCCCTGGTGGCACAGTGGTTAAGTGCTCAGCTGCTAACTGAAAGGTCAGCAGTCTGAACCTACCAGCCGATGCTAGGTCTGTGGGGTGATTCTTCTTGTATTTTAATCTCCAACATTTGCCCCCATTAACTGAGCCTAGAGGGAAGCCAGCTAATACAGGTGTCTGGGAAATGTGGCCTGCAGGGGTAAGTCCCAATTGTACAGAGCAGGGAAGGGGAGGAGCAAGGTAAGAGTTTGACAGCACATTGGCCAAGAACTGGTCCATCCATCCATCCATCCATCCATCCATCCATCCATCCATCCTCTCCCATGGGTACAGTTCAGGAGACCAGGCATGAAACTGGACAGAGGTTGTTTCTGAATGGGCCAAGTCAGCAAGTGCCTCCCTTTTGAACAGAGGTAGGCTTTGGTGAGAGAGACGCCTGGGAGACAGGGACTCTGTCTCTCTGGGCTTCTATGTCTAGCCTCTCACCATTTCCAGAGGAGAAAGAATGTTTAGTCTGGTCTCTCAGTCATGCTCCTCTGTGCCCCTCTAATCCTGCGGGAAAACCTAAAGGGAGGTTCCCACCCTGGAGAAGACAGACCAAGCCACTCTCACCTTGGGAATTGAGGACTCAGCTACTGGGTCATTTGAGGAACGGACTGCTCTCCTAGTGTAGTCGATCCAGGTGAGTCCATAGGTGAGTGCAAAGCTCACCCCCATGAAGATTCCCTTGAGCAGGATAAGGACCAGGAGCTGCAGAACACCTTGTTCTTCAAAGTTAATACAGTCATCTGAGGTTGCAATGATAGGGGTGTCCTGGCCCAGCACTCACAGGAGACATTGAGCTGAACGGTTATCTCTGTGGTCTCACCAGTCCTCAGGAAGGTCACTTGGCCAGTGACATTGGTGCCATGGTCCCCAGGCCATAGGATGATGGTGACCTCTGAGAAGTGAGGACTAAGAGAAATGAGGGTGCCCCATATACAGGAGAAGATGAGGGACTTCCCTCCTTTACAGGTGGCTGGCATGGAGCAAGTCAGGCTCCCAGGGCAGCCAGACTCCAGAGCTGCTGGGACTTGGATGTCAGGTGTCTGAGTGAGAGCTGGGGAAAAGAGAGAGAGATAGAGCCAGGCCCCAGGGAAGGGGCGTCACAGTGTGAACCCAGAAGTGGCCCCAGAGACGACTCCTCCCTTCACAGCCCCTCCCAACACACCAACTCTCACGCTGACCCCCACCCAAAGATTGGGATGCGGACAGCGACGCTTGCTCACCTGTCCCATTCAGAGACAATGTCTTATACGTGAAACTGAATTTTATCACAGGCCCTCTCTCCAGCCGAAATAAGAATGACCTGACGTCCCTTTTTCTGGTGTCTCTGATGCTCAGGGAGCAGTTGTTGGTCTGGGGGCCTCTGAGGAGGAGGAACTGGCCTTAAGTCCTCTCTTGCAGCTTCTGGTTGGGTTTGTTTGTGGCCATGGGGGGATCATAGTGTATTCTGGACCCTTTCAGGAACCCGAAGACATAGAGGGGGTCCAAGTGATTCCATCCATCCCTGGGGTAGGAGAAGGTGCAAGGCAGGAGGACACACAGACCCTCCTGTATTGTCACCAACTCTGGTATCTGTAGCACATACCCTGGGTGGTACTCCAAGAACCCTAGGACAAGACCAGCATTTAGATCTTGTCTTAGTTATCTAGAGCTTCTATAACAGAAATACCACAAGTGGATGGCTTTAACAAAGAGAAATTTATTTTCTCACAGTGTAGTAGGCTAAAAGTCCAAATTCAGGGCGTCAGTTCCAGGGGAAGGCTTTCTTTCTCTGTCAGCTCTGGAGGAAAGACCTTCTCATCAATCTTCCCCTGGACTAGGAACTTCTCCATACAGGAACCCCAGGTCCAAAGGACTTGCTCTGCTCCTGGTGCTGCTTTCTTGGTGGTACGAGGTCCCCCGTCTCTCTGCTCGCTTCTCTTTTATATCTCAAAAGAGATTGGCTCAAGACACAATCCAATCTTGTAGATTGAGTCCTGCCTCATTAACATGACTACCGCCTATCCTACCTCATTAACATCATAGAGGTAGGGTTTACAACACATAGGAAAATCACATCAGATGACAAAATGGACAATCACACAATACTGGGAATCATGGCCTAGCCAAGTTGAGACATAACCCCAACCCTCACAGGTTCCGTATACCTTATTTGCATAGTCCCATTCAATCACTGTGTGTTCATCACAAAGACTATGGCTAAATGGCCCATAATAAGTAATTCATTACACCGCAGTGACTAGTCACCACCAGTACTACATAAATGCTATTCTTACTGTTTATTAAAAATAAAATTTCATTAAATCGTAAAATTATTTTCAGAATTTTAATTTTGTTATTCAGGTGACGTCTCAATCAGAAGTTCCCTCCCCCACACTATTTACCATGAAATGTTGGTCCCCATTTTAAGTGCATTCACTTGAAGGGAACTTTTCCCTGTACTAACTCATGTCTGTTAGAAAACGACCTCTTGAACAAGGTAGTTGAATAAATGAATGAATGAGGGAACAAATGAATGAATGGAAATCAATGGATGGGAATTAGGGATGGCAGAGAGGAGAAGCAAGTAAAATGAACTCTTCTTTAATAAGAAACCAGGTGGGAAGGATGAGGGGCTGCTCTGCAGCTTTGGTCTTGGGGTCTCCATTTTGGCCTCCAGAGACCCCTCAGCTTGACACAGGGGCTCCTGGGACTGAGAAGTTGATGTCCACAGTGATACTGGTGTAGAGGGGCCGCTGCTCTTTGGACAGCTGCCTGTAGGCCAATGAGTTTATGCCATCACGCCGCCACCTGCGGCGGATCCAGGACAGAAGGGCAGACCTGGTGGTATGTGGCATAATAGTTGTGTGAGCTTGATAATCACTGATGGCCCAGGACGGGCCAACCCACTCCGACCCGGACTCACCTCTGGGAATTCTGCTCATGGCCAGATTCTGGTCCCTCTTATAGCATGTGGTAGAGGCCAAAGAGCAGATGGGGCCATGAGAGTAGCAGCCCTCTTAGTTTCACCCTTCCAGAGAGAGGGAAAAGGGCAGGGAGGTTGGACATCTGTCTCCTCTGACAGTACTCTCATCCAAGGCCCAGCTTCCCAGACTGGGTGGCCAGTGTCTCCTCCACACCAGAGCAGGACCTGCAGAACCTCATGCTAGTTTCCCCAGAGCAGGGTCCCCTCACCTGGCAGCGAGGCCATCATCCTCACCATCCCAGCCTTTGTAGGTGTTGGGGAATCCATTTATCTTCAAGTAGTGAATGGGGCACAGGGCAAACACCCCTCCAAGGTAGCCTCTGTGGGGCAGCCTAGGCAGGCAGAAATGGGTGGAAGCAGAAGGAATTTCAGGTAACATAGGCCCTGGCCCGTCCTTGGATAGAGTCTCCAAGGTCCATTTCTGGGTTATCCCTTCTCCGCTTACCCTGTGATGGCCCCTCTCTTGACCCTTGGAATGTGCCCTCCTCTGAATCATCTGTCAGGCCATCATGTGGCCTCATTAATGGCCTTTCTCCCCCAACTCCTAATCCCTAGTTGTCCCTGCTCTCTTATGTTCCTTTTATCTTACCTCCGTAACAGTCCCCTTTGCTCACCACTTTATTAAGTGCTTCCACTGACCCCCCTATTGATAACCACCCCAACCTCACTTGACACCCACATCCAAGAGGAAGGCTCTTCACTGTCCACAAGGGCTTTGCCCAGGCCCCATCATCCCCTCCCTTCCTCAGCCCAGTGATCAGGGTTTAGGCTCTTGATCCCATCCCATAGATGGGCAGGGCGAGGTCCAGGGAAGGGCCAACAGTCTCCCATAGGAGGTCCCCTCCCTCTGCCTATTTGTAGTTGAACTTGTTGATGGCCACAGACACATGGGAAAGGAAGACATCACAGATGTAGAGGTTCCGGTCATCTTCTGGGAGTAGGTCCACATTGTGGGGGAAGACGCAGTCCCAGTCCTCCTCCTCCATGGCCTCCCAGAACCCCACATTGCACAGCTCGCCCCGATTGAAGGCAATATCGCTCACCTGGAGCAGACATAGACGCGCAGTGCTGCCCTCACCATCCGTTGCGGTGTCCCCCCACCTGCCAGACCAGGCCAATCTTCTCTCACCTATTCAAGTACCACTTCCCCACCTGGAACACTTCCTAATTCTGATTGTGGGGCTGGAAAATTCATACTTGTCCAGGAAGACACAGTTCAAAGGTTACTTCCCCTGAGAAACATTTTTGTACCCCCACCCCCATTCCAGACTGTCTCCTCTGGACTCCCCTTCCTCTGGCCATCTTCAGGTTCTCAAGGATCATCACTTTCAAGGGATCAGCTGAGGTAGGCAGAGGTTAGGGATGATCACGAATTGCCTATGTCTCTATCTGTGTCTGCTCTTATAGGACTCTGCTCACTACACCTGGAACTGAGTCTGATGTCCAAGGATAAGCACAAGGTCTAGTTCTCCTCTTTCTCTTCTTCTTCCATCAACATTCTCTTCATCATCATCATCACCACCTTCATTGTTAATATTGTCATCATTGCCATCATCACCATCATTACCATCGTATTCATCATCGTCACTATCACTATCTTCGTCTTCAACACAATCAACATCATCACCTCATCACCATTACCAACATCATCATCATGACCATCATCACTATGACCATCAACACCATCACCATCACTATCATCATTTTTATCATTACAGTCCCACTATCATCACCACCATTATCAACATCTTCATCGTCACCAGTATCATCATCATCATCTTCATCTTAACCACCATCTTCACCATCGTCACCATCACCACTATCACTGTTTTCATCATCTTCAACACCATCATCACTATTACCAACATCATCACTGTCATCAAAATCATCTTCATCACCACCATCACTGTCATTATCATTGTCTCCATTACCACCATCATCATCACCATCACCACCACAACCATCATCAGTGGCAGCAGCATCTTCATCATGATCATTTCCAGCATCATCACCATCATCACCATCAAAACCATCATCACAATCATCATTGATCTCGCTCATTGAGCACCTAGTATGCGCCAGGCGTCTAACTGCTTTACATTCATTAACTCAATGAATCCTTCCCACAACCCAATGACAGAGGTGCTATTATCATCCCTGTCTCATGAATGATAAAACTGTGGCACAGAGGATAAATTCCCCAAGATCATACATAGTTATGTTGTTGTCGTGTGTCTTAGAGTCGATTCCAACTCATAGCGGTCCTATAGGACAGAGTAGAACTGCCCTATAGGGTTTCCTAGGCTAAAATCTTTATGGGAGCAGATTGCCAGGTTTTTTTCTCCTGCTGAGCATCTGGTGGGTTCAAACCACCAACATTTTGGTTAGCAGCCAAGTGCTTAACCATTGTGCCAATTCATCTTTGGCCACATAGCTAGTAAGGGGCAAATATAATCCAAACTGACATCTAACTGATCCCAAACTCAGTGCTTTAATTTACCGCTTAACTTTACTGCCCAACCTGGCCAGCCATGGTCTCAGAGAGTTCCAGACTCAACTGGACTGTAATCTCTGTAGCTTCTGCCTCAGCCACTCAAGTTGATCCCAGCCTTGGTCAGTCCTGACTAAATCTATAACCCATGGCTGTGAATTCCCCCAATTCAAGATCTTCTTGACTCATAAATTCAGTCTTCCAGATACTCTCTGACCCACACACTTTCACCTCAAGGAGTTGCTAAAGTCCCAACTCTCCAAAGTGTTGCTCAGACCCCTTTGCTGTCCCACCCCTGGCACTCCCCATTCCTCCGCACATGGTTCACCACGTAGATGGCATAGTGCAGTTGCTGGCACTGCAGAAAAGGGTGCAGGTGGAAGAGCAGGAACTGAAGGTGCTGGACTTGTCCATAATAAGGTACCACTACAGCTGTGTGATGCCATGTCCAGCAGTCAGGTGGTCGGTATTGGCCTTCCATCTCCACCAGCAGGTTCTTCTTCTCCACCTTCTCCATAGTCAGGTTCTCTGGGATTATCACCTTCAAGGGGCCATCTGAGAGAGGCAGAGGCCAGGGATGGTCAGGGACCTAACCCCCAGCAACCTCACAACCCAATACAGAGAGCTTTGGGCCACCCACACTGGTTTTCCCTCTATCTCTCAGTAATTCCTTCTCTGACTCTTACTCCATTTGCCCCTCTGATTATATATGATCCTAGGGGTCTTGTCCTGGATCCCATGTTTCTCACTCTTCTCTCTCTCAGCAAGCTCATCACTCCTGTTGGTTTTCTTACTATGTACCACAATGGTTCTAGATCTGTCTCTTGAGTTCCAGCCTTGTGCATCCACCTGTTTCCCAAAATGTCTCCTCCTGGGTGGTTCTCAGGCCACACATTGTCACTACATCTCAGACCACTCATCTCCTTGGTACCCCATATTATTGAGGGCTCCACCATCCAACCACTCACTCCAGTCTTGCCTCTTCCCTTTCTTTGAGAGGCCATATTTTTTCCAAAGATGAATAAAACAATATCTTTTACCCAGCATGCTCTTCTTACAATATGATCTTGACACCCCTCCTATTGACAGGCAGATCTATGTCCCCACCTCTTAAAATTGGGTAAGCTTTTGTGACTGTTCCAATGAGTGGAGTATACGAGAAGTGCCTCTATGAGAATTTTGAGGCTAGACCATTAAAAACCATACAGTATCCGTCTTGTTTACAGCTGTCTTCAGCTGCCATGTAAGTATTCTAATTGCTCTGAGGTCACCATGCTGTGAGGAAGCCCAAACTACGTGGAGATTTCATGAAGAGAAGTAGATGCCCAGCCAGCTGCCAGTTGCTTCAGCCCTCTCTTGTTCCAGATCCAGTCACATCTCACTGCAACTGCATTAAAAACTTGAACTACAACCACTGAGCTGAGCCCTTCCCCAAATTCCCAACCCACAGAAACCTTGTTAATAATTCTTGTTAAGCCACTAAGTTTTGGGGTGACTTGTTATGAAGCAGCAATAGATCATCAGAACACTCCCTATCCTCCCCAGTCACCAGGTCTACTTGCTTCTGCTTCCAGATTCTGCCCAACTCAGTAGTCCTTGCCAGCCCCCCAGAGCCTAAGGTGGAGTTGGAGGCGTAAAAGGCCCACCCCCCAGGCTTACTGATGGAGGGTGAGACAATGGGGCAATTGGGCAGATCTTCACCACTGATGTTCACAGGGTGGATCTGGCTGAGGTTCGAGTAGACGTCCTGGTAGGGGATTCCTGGAGAGAAGACTTGGACCAAAAATGGCAGCTCTTCTCCCATTTCTGGCCTGTCTTGTATTAGGAGGTGCAAGGAGAAGATGAAGCCATGGTGGTACTGGCTTTGGTAGAGGAAAAGTCCCACTAGCAGTAGTTGCACCCCCAGGAATAATAACAGGAGCCCCCTCTTCTGTGCCATCCTGGGAAAGGAAACAGAAGGTCATTCCTTCTATTCTACAAACCCCACACTTGTGCCCACAGTCCCATGTGGCTGAGCTCCTGCACCCATCCTTGGTTTTGCAGAATCTACAGAGGGGAGACCAGAGTGAGGGACTGGCCTGAGACTGCTCAACACCACACCACCTGTGGAAAGAAGATGCCTTGTGCAGCCTTGTCTCTTCCAGGCTGGCCCCCTCCAAACCCGCTGATGTCAGCTGTGTTGCTCCCCTGGGTGATTGACTTAATCTCTCTAAGTCTCGATGTCCTTGTCTGTAAAACGGATCTTACAGCTGGATCAGCCTCATTAGGTTGTTGTGCTAAGGTGTGCAATGTGCATATTCAGGGAGAGACACAGACTCAGCATTATTCCAGGGCTGGGCCAGGTTCTCCCTTTCAGAGGGACCTTCCCTACTCTTGCTCGTCATTCTGGATGACCAAGCACCACATAGCCACGTAGCCACAGTCCCTGTATCTCCTTCTACCACAATCTGATCATCCTGGACTGTGACTGTTCATGTCAGCCTCCCGCATCAGACTAGGAGCTTTCTGAGAGCAGGTCCCAGGATGGACTTGACTTTGGGTGTCCAGCATTTCCTAGTACAGGGGCTGGTACAGAGGAGGCCCCAGGAAAAGGATGATGAATGAGTGAATGAATAAATGAATGAGTGAATGAGTGGTAGACAGATGTCCCAGACAGAGCACAGAGACTGAAGGACTTAGAGAAGACTCCCTGGATGAGGAGCACTTCAAGGATGAACAGGAGTTTATCAGGAGGAAAAGGACATCTTGGAGAGAAGGATGCTGTGTTTACAATGGAAACTGGAAATCTTGTGAAAAGACAGCAGAGAATGAGATGGATTCAGAACCTCTGCTCTCCAGCTTCACCCCAGGGCAACACTTTGGGCTGGAAGGAAATGGGGCCTATGAACAGAAACGAGTAGGATTTGTGCTGGTCCATGCTGGTCTCAATTATCATTCTGGAGCCAAGCTGAAGAATATGAATAGATGTATAAATGAACTTGTCAAAAGACAATTGAAAAGTTACAAGGTGGTGTCCTTGTAACTAAATCAATGACTCTATTTTTAGAGGAACTAGAAAGTTCTCTCATCATAGTTGCAGGCTTGGGATTAAATCTCAAATTTGGGGCAATACAGTATGATCAAGGATAGAAAATCTTTAAATTTGAGGGCAGTTGAAGCGCTGAAGAAGCAAGAATCCAGTGTCAGTGGCAAATTCTATTGTGGTGTGGACATAAGGAAGAGTTACTTGCTAGTGGGATTTCTCCAGCTTTTCAGCTGCGAGAGCACTTACAAAGATATGTTCTGTATACTGTAAAAATGGTGTGGCAGCAGCGTCTGACTTCTAATTCACCAGGGGGAAGGAGAATCAAGACCAATAGTCCAAGGTTGATTCCTATGAGGCAGAAGTCAGACATGTCTCCTCTCTGCACCATTTTTACCAATTCTGACATCAACCATCCCTCCCACAGCACTCTCTACTTCTCTGCTGAATTCGACGATTCATTGTAATGGCCAAATAGAACTCACAGACAAAACTCAAAATTACAGGGTTTATTAGAGAAGTAACGGATTTCAATTCAGGTTTAGGAACGTTCAGGATACAGTTCTTCCATCAGGACAGCTTCTCCTCAGCTGTTCTGGGGCACAGCTCTCTCTGGCCACTTGGTCTCTGCTTTGGTCAGGCAAGTGTTACAAAGCTCTTTCAGCTTTGTCAATAAGCGCCTGGAGGCACCTCACTCGGCCACTAAGCCTCAGCCCAAAGGCGCTCAGCTCTAGCTCCACTGGTCGGCAAACCTAGCCCCAACAAGACACCCTACTCCTCCAGTAAGCCTCCTGTCCAAAGACACTCAGCTTTCTCGCTCCATGGGCTGGGGAGCCCACTGCGCCATCTCCTGCTTGTCTCTCCTGCTGCTATTTCTCTGCCACCCCTTCTCGACATCTTCAGTGTTACAGCTCTGTCTGTCTCCTGGTTCCAGGAGCTTCTCACTGCAGGGATCCTGGTCCAAAGGATGTGCTTCGCTCTTGGTTCTTCTTCCTTGGTGGTGGTGAGATCCTTCTTCCCACCCCTGGGATGCTCATTTCAAGACTAGCAGGATGGCAAAACTGGCCAATCCCCTTGGTGGGCCACAACTATCTTATATGCATAGTCCCACCTAATCACTTGGATGGGAGTTACAAGATCATGGTGAGAAAGGCCATATAAAAGTGATCCATCACACCACAAATAACCTCCAGGCTTTTGAGTAACATTCCTAGATTCAGACACCCTTCCTTTAAGTGAAACAAGAAGAAACTAGACCCCAGATGAGGTGGAAATGTACCTCATTCACACTAAGAAGACAATCAAGTGTCAAGGAGAACTTCTCACGAATTTTGGCTAGCTTTGGTCTTTGGCAACACCAAGACCAGTCCTTGAAACATCCCAATGGCTCAACAGCATTTTGTGGATGAGGTTGCTGGGCTGGAAATAGAGGAGCTGATAATGATTCCCATTCCCAGCTATGAATGCCGCAGGTTTTGCACAGACTCTGAGTCATGCTGTGTTGGCCAGGTGTTTGGCTGCTCTATAAGCAGGAGTTGCCAACAAAGCCTCAACGGTGAGTCTATTTCCCTTTCCTACACAGGGGGAATGGAGTCCTTGGGTGGTGCAAACAGTTAACATGCTCAGCTGCTAAGCAGAAGGTTAGAGGTTGGAGTCCACACAGAGGCACCTTGAAAGAAAGGCCTGACAATCTACTTCCAAAAAATCAGCCACTGAAAACTGTATGGAGCACAGTTCTACTCTGATACACATGGGGTTGCCATGAGTTGGCATTGACTCAACAGCAATGGGTAGGGGCAAGAAGGAACAGTGAACTTGGAGGAGTGAAGATTCTTAGATTGTGTGTGCACTCTTTGGAGCATGGCTCTTCAGGCAGGAGATGGATGCATCCAGTGGTTTCTGGGAGCCACCAACGGAGAGCAAGTGTGTGGGCTACATGTCATCCCACGTAAGGACATCCAGACTCATACTTACAGACTTCCTCTTGGTGCTAACACAGGAAAGGGTGGTGCTATCAAAGTGTGTTTTGTCTTCTGGAGAACCCAGTGAAAAGGACTCCTCTGACTCTGCAACAACCATGAGAGAGGCATTTTAGAGCCTGAGAGTTTTGTAGTTTCAGAACAAATGATTTCCTTTTCTTATTCCTCGGTTTGTAATTCCTGTTGCAACTATAGGTATTATGACTTAAGACACCAAACCCAACCAAAACCATTGCTGTTGAGTCGATTCCAACTCATAGCAACTTAAGACACAGGATTACTGTATTTGGGACTCTTGATGAAGAAAATTATGAATAATGATTTTTAAAAAACAACTTGGGAGTATAATCATGTGACTATAGGTATGGAGGCACAAGGGCGTGTGCTTGTTACTTGCTCAAAAAAGAGACTCTCCATTTTACTATTATGGAAAAAGAGAACTGTGATAAAACTGATAGGATAAAATTATCTGCATATTTTTTGAACTTTACTTCCTGAAGTTATTTAAATATCAAGAAATAGCTTTGAGGTCTTAAACTAACAGCACCTCTTATGCATATTACATGATTCTAATTAATAGAGTGTGTTGGTGGTGGTGGTTGCCATGGAGTCAGCTCCAACTTAAGGCTACCTTATGTATAACAGAATGCAACACTGCCTGATCCTGCATCATCCTCACAATCTTTGGTGTGTTTGAGCCCATTCTTGCAGCCACCATATCAGTCCTTCTCATGGAGGGTTTCCCTTGTTTTTTAGCTGACCCTTCACTTTACCAAACATGATGTCCTTTTCTAGCAATTGATCTTTCCAATGGTACTGTTTCCTTTGGTAATTGTTGCTGTTGTTAGATGCCGTCAAGTTGGTTTGACTCATAGTGACCACAGAACGAAACACTGCCTGGTCCTGTGCCATGCTCACAATTGTTGTAACGCTTAAGCCCATTGTTGCAGCCACTGTATCAATTCATCTCCTTGAGGGTCTTCTTCTTTTTCGCTGACCCTGTACTTTACCAAGCATGACGTCCTTCTCCAGGGACTGATCCCTCCCGACATCATGTCCGAAGTATGTAAGATGTAGTCTCGCCATCCTTGCTTCTAAGCAGCATTCTGGTCGTACTTCTTCCAAGACAGATTTGTTCGTTCTTTTGGCAGTCCATGGTATATTCAGTGATAATAGTAAATGATATTTTCATTTTCATTCATAATTTCATAAATGATATTTCAGAAAGATCTCTCTGGCTTCTGCAGTGTGTTTCTTCCTTCCTTAGGATTCTACTGATTTCAGGGAATTCAGGAGGATCTCCCCCAAAGATCCCTGGGTCTGGATCTCCTGGATCCCTTTGGAATGGTGGCCCCTTCCTCCTCCACTCCAGCTGTTTTCTGAGTTAGGCTGAGGGAGGCAGTGGTTAGAAGGCAAGAATGCATAAGGCTCTCACTGCCCCAACCAGGGCTTGTCAAATCCCCCCTTTTCTCCTAAAAGCCCTACGGAAACAGTTCTACTCTAACACACATGGGGTCACCATGGGTTGGAGTTGACTTGACAGCAACTAGCTTTTTGGTTTGGTAGGGTTTCACAGAAATTAACCGACTATCTTAACCGGAGCCCTGGTGCCGCGATGGTTAAGTGATATGGCTGCTAACTAAAAGGTCTGCAGTTCGAATCCACCAGCCACTCTTTGGAAACCCTGTGGGACAGTTCTAATCTGTCCTATAGGGTCGCAATGGGTCGGAATTGACCTGATGACAACGGGTTTGGTTTTATTTATTTATTTATTTATTTTATGGCTTAACTAGTCAATCTCTGAGTAAGACTTTGAGAAGTGCTTAGCTCTGGTTGGAAAAAGAGTTTAGGCAGATGGGTCCCTTGACTGACCTAAGTCACACACTGCACATCTTTGAAGGGACACACTGTCAAGAACACACACAGCGGATGAGAGAAAAGGTGTGGACACCAAACCATCCAAAAGCTCCTCTTTCTAAAGAAAATATAATGCTAGAAATGTGAGTTTCTTCAACTCCCCCCGCCCTCAGGAAAATACTTTCTGGCTGGATTTGTTAGGCTCAGAAATGTTATCGTTAGTTATTATTGAGTTGATTCCAACTCATGATGACCCCATGTGTGCAGAGTAAACTAACTTCTTCATAGGGTTTTCAAGCCTGTGTCCTTTCGGAAGCGGACTGCCAGGCCTATCTTCTGAGGTGCCTCTGGGTGGTTCTGAACCACTAACTTTTCGGCTAGTACTGGAGGGCTTAACCATTTGTGCCATCTAGACACTCTGGCTCAGAAATACATACCCCCAAATTATACTGTGCTGTTGCTCTAAGGCAGCTGGTATTTCTCACTCCCTAAACTTCCTGACATGCTGAGAAGGTAAGAAGTGTCTTGTGTTATCTCACACAGCAGAGGTCTTCAAAGTAAGGTATGCGCACAAGGACCTGGAGACTTCCTCGGCAGCTTCCTGTATTTCCATTTCATACATTTCAGTTAAGGGTTGTTACGGATTGAGTTGTGTCCCTCAAAAATACGCTTTATAAATCCTAATCCCTATACTTGTGGGTATAATCCCACTTGGGAATAGGGTCTTCTTCATTACGTTAATGAGGCCGTATCAGTGTAGGGTGTTTCTTAAACCTAACCCCTTTTGAGACATAAAAAGAGATTAGGCACCGAGAAGCAAGCACAAATGGAGCATAAGATAGATGCCACATGGAGATCACCAAGGAACCAAGAAACGCCGGGGTTACAGAAGCTGAAAGAAAAAAAGATTTTCCCTGAGAGCAGATGCAGCGAGAGCCTTCTTTTAGAACTGGTGCCCTGATTTCGGACTTCTAGCCTTCTAAACTGTGAGAAAATAAATTTCTGTTCGTTAAAGCCACGCATTGTGGTATTTCTATTACAGCAGCACTAGGAAAGTAAGACAAGGGTGAAGCTTGGCTCATGTTGGGATGTTCTGTATTCAGACCAACCAAAGTAATATAGGTTAGTGAAGCTAATTTTTAAAAATAGAACTCGATTCTCTTCTAGAACAATCAAATTTTTCAAGTTACGCTGTATAAAATACCTAAGTTAAAAAGAAATTCTTTTAGAATTGGTGTGCATTACTCTCTAAGGTAATTAAAACCTATTTAATCAAGTTATGTCATGAAATATTCCATTAGCAGTCAATTCTCATCTTGTGTCACCCTATAAAATGGACAGTTTTCTACCTCCTACGAACAACAAAACTCACTTAAACTTGTGCTGAAATTTTTCAGATTTCAACCTAAAATGAGTGAGTTGGTACAAAGGTTTTCAAAAGTGTTTTGGGGTTTCTTAAGCAAAAATGCTTTAAGATGACTACAATAATATATACCCCCTCCACACACACACATTCAGACAAACCACAAACAACTCCCCCCTGCCACAGACACATATTCAAACCTTATTATCTTAGCTGCTTTCAAGACCTGTGAAACACTGTTTTATACACTCTTTTAAATCATGAAACTGAGGCTAGTGGGAAAATTTGGATTGGATCAAAAGTAAACTTACTAAGCTTCTTTGTTAAAAGTTCCCTGTCCTAGCAGGGCAGGGCAAATTTGCTATCTGCCCAGTAGAAATACAACATACGTAATCAAAAACTTTCTAGTTGTTATTGTTGGTTGCTGTGAGTTGATTCTGACTCACGGCAACCCGGTGTGTGCAGAGTAGAACTGCCCCATATGTATTTCAAGGCTGTGACCTTTTAGAAGCAGATCATCACATCTGTCTTCTGGGGATCCTCTGGGTGAGTCCGAAGAGCTAACCTTTCCGCTAATAATCAAGCACTTACCTCGCTTAACTCTTTGTGCCACCCAGGGACCTAGTAGCCATATTTAAAAATTAAACATGTACAATTCATTTTAATATTTCATTTACTCCAATATATCAAAAATGTTATCATTTCAGCATATAATCAGCAAAATAGTGAGATATTTTACCTTCTTTTCTGCACACTAAGTTTTCAAATCCAGCGTGCATTTACACTTCTCAATTTGGACTATCCACAGTTCAAGTGCTCAATTGCCACATGTGGCAGTAGCTACCATATCGGACACCCACGTCTAGAACATCTGTAAACATTGCATGTGTGCCTGGAAAAAATGTGTATTCTCTAATTTTGGGGTGCAGGGTTCCATTTATGTTCTTTAGTTCAAGCTTGTTAGTGATTTTGTTCAAATTTTCCATAGCTTTACAATTTTTTTTTTCTACTTGATTCATCACTTGAGATGTGTTAAAATATCATAGAGATGGCGGAGGTGCCAATTTCTTCTTGCTATCACGCTAATTTCAGCTTTGTTTATTTTGAGGCTATGTGGTTAGGTGCATTCCATTTTAGAATTATTTTATCATTCTGGTTATTCCTTTTTCATCTGTGGTGTGGTAACAGTGCTTTTTTAACTCAAACTTTTTTTGTGGTTAATGTAGCTGTAAAAATAGCTTGGGGGTGGCCTTGGACCTCCTCTAACTTTACAAAGGGGAAGAAGACTCAAGATCAACAGTCCAAGGCTGATTCCTAAGAGGCAGAGGTTACACATGCCTTCTCTCTCGGCCATCTTTCCCAATTCTGACACTAACTGTCCCTCCCACAGCACTACTTCTCTGCTGGGTTTGATAATTCATTGCAATGGCCACACATACTTATGACTATGGAGTTTATTAGGGTAGCAACAGGTTACAGTTTAGGTTCAGGAATGCTCAGGACACATTCTTCCATCAGGACAGTCTCTTTTCAGCTGTGCCTGCAGGCATGTCTCTCTGGCCCTTGGTCTCTGCTGTCTTCGGTATCACAGCTGTCTCTCTGACTCCTGGTTCCAGGAGCTTCTCAGCACAGTGACCCTGGGTCCAAAGGACATTCTTTGCTCCTGGCTCTCCTTCCTTCTTGGTGGTGGGATCCTCTTTTTCCTGCTCTGGAATGGCTCATTTCAAGCCCAGCAGGATGGCAAAATTGACCAATACCCTATTTACACAGTCCCGCCCGATCACTTGGGTGGAGTTACAAGATCATGGCAAGAAAAGCCAGACAAAGCGATTCATCACAATGCAGTAGCTAAACTTAGATTTCTTTGGGTTATTTTCCTGAAGTATCTTTCCCCATCCTTTTACTTTCAAACTTTCTATGTCTGTTAGATGTGGGTCTCTTGTAGACCTTGTTCTTTTTAACTTTCCTGGTGATAAAGACAATTTTGCTAGTTCCTATTCTTTCCACAACAGATATTATTTCTAACCATTTCCCCCAATCTAAGCCAACACTAAGCAGTTAGGTTTTATTGACTAAGATATTCCATAAAAGAGTCTTAACATTAGCCAAAGACCTACCCAGTGCTGGCCCATTTCATCCTTGAAGTCACCCTTTCATTTAATAGATAAGGCATTGAGGCACAGGTAAAAGTCACTCAGGTATAAGATGAGAGCTTGAAGTTGAGTCCAGGCCTGTGAGTCTGACTCCAGAGTTCTTTCCACTGCCTGGTTGAGGGCGTGTTGGAGGATAAGGCAGTGGTGATGGAAGGCTTCCCCAAAGAGGTGGTTTTATAGGTAGGTCCTGAAGGATGGCTAGGCATTCAGTCCCCATGTAAAGAGGAGCAAGGGCATTCTGGGCAGAGGTATGGAAGCATGAGAGCCTGGAGTGCTTAGGAGGCAGTCGTTATGGTAGTCAGCATCTACTGAGCACTTAATATGGGCCATGGGCCATTTAAGCACTCAAGAAGCATAATTTTTCATCCTCTAACCCAGGGCTTCTCAATGACACTATTGACATTTTGGACCAGATCATTCTTTATTGTGGGAGCTGTCCTGTGTGTTATAAGGTTAGAAATGTTCCTGGCCTCTACCCACTAGATGCTTGTACCCCTTATGCCCAGTTGTGACAATCAAAAACATCTCCAGATTTGTCAAATATCCCCTGGGGAGCAAAATCACTCACAATTGAGAACCACTGTTCTAACATGAGGGTTGTACTATCATTAATCCTGTTTTACAGATGAGGAAACTGACGCCTAGATAGGTTATGTAACTTGTCCAATGATACAAAACTAGGAGATGGTAGCTCAGATCTGAACTAGGCACTGTGGCCAGAGCCTTAACCACCACCTCCCACAACATTGTGTTCGCTGGGGTTGAGGTAACAGAGAATAGTAAAGGAGGGATAAACTAGGAGCAGATCAATGGCCTTGAACACTTTGCACCTTCTATACCAGGCTTTGTGCCTGGTGATTCTGGGGACCTAAATTAGAATCCAGTAGAACCCCAAAGTTGTCTGCAGGCATTACCAAATGTTCCCTAGAGGGACAAAATCATCCTCTGTTGAGAAACACTGACTTAGATTGTAGGTTGCCTGGGGTCTTGAAACTCCCATCTCACTGCTTGCTTTAAAAATTAGGTCTCACCTAGAGCAGGAAGCCATCTCTGATTATGAGGATTAAATGAGATGAAAATAATAAAAATTTATTGAACATTTACTCTAAGCACTATTCTAAACCCTTTCCATGTTAACTCATTTGATCCTCACAACCACCTAATGAGGCAGGTACTATTATTATCCCAACTTTACCAATGAGGAAACCGAGATGGTGCATGGAAGGTACAAAGCACAGCGTCTGGCATGCTCCAACTGCTCATTAAGTGTTGTTTTTCTCACTAGCAGTGCTTGCGGCCTTTAGCTCCTGCAGCCCCCAACTTCTGGTACCTCCCCAACCAGGCCAGAAGCTCTGGAAAGAGACCAGGCCTGACACACGTGTGTCCCCAGAAGACATGGTCTGGCACACAGTAAGCCTCAGGAAATGACTATTAAATGAATGAGCCCCGATGATCAGAGTTCAACGCTCACAACTGATTCACACACGATGATCAGAGTTCACCGCTCACAACTGATTCATACACCCACAGAAAGACCTGTGTCCCTATCACCCTTCATCCTCGACCCTCTCTATCAAGCACCTCTAAGGGTAGAGACAGGAGGCTCTCAGAATATGCAGGAGGGAGCAGTTTGGAGGGACGGGACCTGGGAAGCGGGCTCTGCGCTTTCTCTTGGGCGTTCTCTGTTCCTTGGTCTTGGGGGTTTGTGCTCTGGGCAACCCTTTGTCTCACATGCCCTCCACTCCGAGCTCTGCCTTCAACTCCAACTGGCAGAGGGAAAGTACATGTTACCAAGCGGCGCCTGCGCACTATCCACTGTGTTCACGCCCCGAGCCCAGCGCGTGAACAGAGATCTACATACCGCTGCCAGAGCTACGCGCAGGCAGAGACGCCAGCCCACACACTCCCTTAACTGACTTTGCCCTTCGGTCTGGGCACGCATACAATCCCCACGCCTGCAGGGGGCGCGCTCAAAAGCCGACCCTGCATCCCCTCGCGACACGGCTCAACCCCTGGACTCTATCCGGCGAACGCGCTCTCTCCTTTTCACATCCCTGATCCCCCTCAGACCCCAAAGCCTGTCCACCTGCATCTCAAACCCTATCGTACTCCCACAAAAACAGAAAATCTGAACACAGCCATTTCATCTTCGGAATAAACTGCACGGACGCGCAGCTACTAGTTGCGTAAACGATTCAGACGCTACACGCACTCGCACGCAGGCGCAGACCGGAAACAAGCGGGGCTGGCCTAAGGCACTCTGGGAGTTGTGGACGAAGCGCGTAGCGCCGCCGCAAATTTCGCAGGGAGTTGTAGGCCCAGCTTGTCCCAGAACGGTAAGCACTTTGGGCCGAGCCGCCGCATGGACTCCTGGGAGTAGTAGGCGGATAGACCCAAAACCTTCTAGGAATCGTAGTCCTTTCACCGTTCCAGCGTGTTCCTGTTGTCCACGCGCCGTGTTTTGCCCTGGTGAGTATCCCCTCCCACGGCGGGTTGGTACTGGCCCTTTCTCAAGATGCCGCTTAGGAGTCTAGGGTCTCCGTGTTGCTCTCCCACGCAGCCCGGTAGGCGTCCCCGAGATGACACGCTTTTCCGTGATCCCCCAACGCCAGTCTTCCTTACGGCCTTCCGGGCTTTAGTGGCCTAGGCAGCTGTTGACCCTTTAGAGCCGCTTTGGACATTGCGACCTCCTCTGACTCCCTGGTCCTGCCCCTCCAAACTTGGAGCGGTCCGAGAGCACCCTTCTCTGTCCTAGTTAGAACCCAGAGTTGTCAGGGCTGGTCTCCGGGGGTGCTCAGGCAACTGTATGGGAGCCCAGAGGAGACGCTACAGCCAGCCTGAAACCAAAAAACACCCAAACCCGTTGCGCCGAGTCGATTCCGACTCATAGCGACCGTATAGGACAGAGTAGAGTTTCCAAGGAGCAGCCCGTGGATTTGAACTGCCACCCTTTCGGTTAGCAGCCAAGCGCTTAACCGCTGCGCCACTAGGGCTCCCCAGACCCAGCCCAGGGTTCATCAAAGACTTACCAGGGCACAGGATCTCAAATCTAACATATTCAAACGAAATTCCAGGTTCTGTGCCCTAAACTTACAATCCTTTGCCCTCTTCCCCCCCCCACCCCCCACCCCAAGTGGGTCCGGTATGCTTCCAGATGTTCTGGCCAAAACCTGAAGTTGTCCTGAGGCCTGTTTTGCTTATCCACACCCCTCCCCCAAGTCTTCGTGAGCCTCATCTGCTCTACCTGCAGAATAGATCCAAACCCTACCACTTCTCACCACCTCCCTTCTGGTTCAAACAACAAAAACCCCTTGCCATAGAGTTGATTCTGACTCACGGCGATCCTAGAGGACAGAACAGAACTGCGCCATAGGGTTTCCAAGGAGCAGCTGCTGGATTTGAACTGCCAACATTTTGGTTAGCAGCCAAGCTCTTAACCACTGTGCCACCAGGGCTCCCCACTCTGGCCCAAGCCACCATTATTGCTTACCTGGTTCATTCCAAGGTCCTTGGGTGGCACAAACGGTTTGCGCTCAACTGCTAACCTAAAGGTTGGCAATTTGAGCCCACACAGCGGGTCTGCAGAAGAAAGACCTATGGGGCAATTCTACTTTGTAACATATGGGGTCACCGTGAGTCAGAATCGATTCAATGACAATGGTTTTGGTTTTGGTTTGGATCACTGCAGCAGATCCTCACTCCTCTTTCTCTCAGGACTTCAAACTGGTTATTTTTTGTTTGACCCCCTGCTGGGATTCACATTTCCACCCCAGATGTACTGAATCAGAATCTACATTTTAACAAGATCTTGTTAAAATTTAAGATCCCTTAAGAGATTCTTATGTGAAATGCAAATTATCAGCAGGGAGTGGAATAACCAGTTCCAAGCCCTACAGTTTCTCTACCTTTGCCACCCTTCACCCTCCCTACAGATTGTTCACATGCAGACCAAGGAATCCTGTTAAACTGTAAATCAGATCCTGTCACTTGACAGCTGAAAACCTTCCAGTGGTTCCCATCTCATTCAGAATAAAATCCAAACTCCTCACTCTCACAACCTCCAAGCCTCAACACCTACACAACACTTTCCAAATGAACTTAGCCAAGCCCTGCCCTTCAAGTACTTTCCATTCTTTACGGAACATTCTTCCCACTCTGATCTAATGTTGGTTCCTTATCCTTCTGGCCTTGGCTCAGAGGCTTTTCCTGACTTTGCCACCCCTCCATTCCCTCGCAAGTCACATCATTGTTGTCGTAAGGTGCCGTCAACTTGATTTTGGATTCATAGCGACCCCATGTGACAGTAGAACTGCCCCATAGGATTTTCTAGGCTGTAATTTTTAACAGGAGCAGATCACCAGGTCTTTCTCCCATGGGGAGCCACTGGGTGGGTTAGAACCACCAATGAATCAGTTAGCAGCTGAGCGCTTATTTGTTGCGCCACCAGTCACATCACCTGGGATAATTCCTTCATATTACTCCTCATATTTGGCAACAGTCTTGGTTATATACTTATGGTTTGGCTCCTGCACTAGAATATTAGTGCCCTGAGAGCTGCAGCCTTTCCTGTCTAGTTCACTGCTATGTCCGCAGCGCTTAGAGAGGAGGTATTTAGTGGATTATTTGCTGAATGAATCAAGAGTTTAAAATGAGACTTGAAGGTAAGAGTCGGGCCTACACAATGTCAGGGGCAGTGTTCCAGGCAATGTAAACAGCTGGACAAAGGTGTGAAGCGTTGGAAGACCTGCTGGAAGTCTGCCCATATGGTTTGGGTGGGGCCAGACCACGCAGGGCCTCAAACACCCAAGGGCTTAGGGACGGGAGCCAAGCTGAGTTTCTAGCAGAGGTGGCACTTGATCTGATGACCTCAGGAGGTGGACTCCAGTACTGGTTGACTCTAGATTTAGGGAGTAGAGCGATGAGTCCAAAGTCACTATTTCCAGCCCTGTGGAGGAGCTGGGTGCAAGGTGGTGATGCTCTCAAGTATAACCCGTCCCCTCTCCAGAAGTCTGCTCCTCCCACGCCCACCTCTCCAGGGCCTACTCGGGCCAACGGGGGGCTATCCGGGTGGACTCTCTGGAGACAGGGAACCCATAATCCAAAACCCACGTGTAACCTGACTAATCTCCCTGTCCAGGAGAAGCCGACCCCTTCCGCCCCTTGGGGACCCACGCGATGCCGGCGCCACCGTGCACCTCCTGCCACGCGGCGCGAGCCGCCCTCCGCCGCCCGCGTTCTGGACAGGCGCTGTGTGGCGCCTGCTTCTGTGCCGCCTTCGAGGCCGAGGTGCTGCATACAGTGCTGGCGGGCCGCCTGCTGCCCCCCGGGGCCGTGGTGGCTGTGGGCGCCTCCGGCGGCAAGGACTCCACGGTGCTGGCGCACGTACTACGGGAGCTGGCGCCGCGCCTAGGCGTCTCGCTGCGCCTCGTGGCCGTGGACGAGGGCATCGGCGGCTACCGTGACGCTGCGCTGGCTGCCGTGCGGCGCCAGGCGGCGCGCTGGGAGCTCCCGCTCACCGTCGTGGCCTACGCAGACCTCTTCGGGGGCTGGACGATGGACGCCGTGGCACGCAGCACGGCTGGCTCGGGCCGAAGCCGCGCCTGCTGCACCTTCTGCGGAGTGCTGCGGCGCCGAGCGCTGGAGGAAGGTGCGCGCCTTGTGGGAGCCACGCACATCGTGACGGGTGAGCGCAAGCGCGGAAGCAGGAGGGGCGGAGTCGGATGGGAAGGGATGGGACTCGTACACTGGCGAGGGGCGGGGCACGGGAAGGGGATTGGGACGCATACTGGGGAAGCTTTTTGGAGGGGAATAGAGTGCATGCCCAAGAAGTGGTTAAGGAGACCCAGGCATGTCCTAAGGGCAGGAGCCGGATAAGAAGCCCAGATTATACGCACGCACCTGTGTGGGGCTAGAGCCCACTGAATGTTTATGGGTTTAGGATGTGCCCATCCCTGTGTGGGGTGGGGCAGGCGTTGGAAGCTTTTGAGTATCACTGTCCTCATCTTTGTACACATACATTGACAAACAGTGGGATAGAGGGGCTACTCTAGAGGCTAGGGCTGTGGTTCTCTGCATCCTTAAAAAAATGTTATTCTTTGTGTCTCCTTTCATAAAGGGAGGGTTGTGAGGGCTGTCTTCCTTCAGAAACCATTTCCAGTCTGAAATGCAACTGTGTCTCTTAACTCCTTTTTATCAGCTTTTTCTCCCTGCTGACTCTCTCTCTTAATCATTACTTCAACAGATAATTATTTGGTACCATTTACTACATACCCTAATATACTCTGATATAAGGAGCCCTGGTGGCGTGGTGGTTAAAGCACTTGGCTGCTGACTAAAAGGTTGGCGATTCAAACCCACCAGCAGCTCCATGGGAGGAAGATGTGGCAGTCTGCTTCCGTAAAGATGACAGCCTTAGAAGCCCTATGGGGCAGTTGTACTCTGTCCTGTAGGGTCTCTATGAGTCAAAATCGACTTGCCAGCAAGGGTTTTGGTTTTATACCCTGATACACCAGTGGTGCCCTGGTGGTGCACCCACCTAGTGATCTGCTCCTGTAAAGATTGTTATTTGCCATTGAGTCGATTCCAACTCACAGGAAACCCAATGAGGCAATTCTACTCTGCCCTATAGCTTTGCTAAGTTGGAAGCGACTCAAGGGCACACAATAAAACTGTGTACCACATACAAGCTGTGTGGCGTAGAGCCAAATAACCTGTGTCTTAGTTTCCTTTTCTTTAAAATGGGGATATTAATATTATCAAGCTCCTAGAGTTGTTGAGAGGTAGATGGATTGTCATGTATAAAGCACTTAGACCAGATTCTGAAGAACAAGAAACACTACAAGCAGTCCCCAGGTTATGCAAGAGATCTGTTCCTAAGTCGATCTTTAAATCGAATTTTTAGGTAAGTTGGAGCAGGTACATAAGGTTCTTATTTAGTGTCAGTCAGTCAAATGTTTGTCTAAGTATATAGTATATATTTTACCTTTCTATGCATATAAAACACGTAAGGAACACTTTCAAACCACAATATTTTCATGAGCGTCACAATCACAAACTTGTATTTAAGTCAAAATTTTAATATAATAGGCTTTATGGCAGCCCGTTCTTAAGTATGAGTTGTCCATAAGTCAGATGTTCCCGACCTGCGGATTGCCTATATAAATGTTCTTATAATGCTGCACAAGACAGAGGCAGTCTCTGCTCTTGCTCAGTTCTCATATCCATTCGACTACTAGCCAAAAGGTTGGCGATTCAAACCCACCCAGAGGCTCCTCAGAAGATAGACCTGGCAATCTGCTTCTGAAAGGTCACAGCATTGAAAACCCTTTGGAGCACAGCTCTACTCTGCACACATGGAGTCACCATGAGTTGGAATCAACTCGACAACAGGTGCCACAAAGGGAAATGACACAGACTTTGTAAGCTTATAACCGGAGCACACAGTGAAGGGAGAAAGGTGGAGATTTAAGATGTCTTTCCTGAGTGTTTGAGCTCACATCTGAAGGCTGAGTGGGTAACTACATGAAGAATGAATAGCAGGCTGGGGGAGAAGGCATTCTGGGCAGAGGAAACAGCTGTGCCAAGGCCCCAAGGAGAGGGTGGATGGCCAATTTGAGAAGCTTTAAGGTGACCAGTGTTTTACTATGTAGGCTCAAGTATAAAATGACAAAATTTAGAGTAAGTGTAGATTTAGCTTAAATTTATGGTGACTGGTGTGTAAATAAGGAGTCCTAGTGCACAGTGGTTAAGCACTGGGCTGCTGACCGACAGGTCGGCAGTTGGAACCCACCAGCTGCTCTGCGGGAGGTAAGATCTGGCAGTCTGCTTCCGTAAAGATTACAGCCTTGGAAGCCCTATGGGCAGTTCTACTCTGTCTTATAGGGTTGCTATGAGTCGGAATTGCCTCCACGGCAATGAGTTTAGTTTTGGTTTTAAGTATTCACTTTCTCCCTGGTGTTTTAAAACACCATGATCCACATTCTCACAGGCACTTACAATAAACCCTCTTGAGAATCTCCATTAAAGACCATTTTTACTTCTGCACAGTTGGAACTACAGTTTGAACTGAGGCTGAAATGGTATTTGCAGCATAAAGCACTTCTACTTCCTACATGAAAGGGCATCTAGCACAGGGCGTGGTCTGCAGCAGGATGAGGGCGCCCCCAAGTTGGCTGTGTGAGTGCTGCCCTCTCATTTCTAGCTGAGTCTGCCTCCAGCCTCCACTTAGCCGCCTCACAGTGGTAGGGGGTCTGCAAGACCTGCTCTCCCCCTCCGTGCCTCTCACCTGCTCCCTATCTCTGTCCTGGTTGCCCCACAGTGTCCAGGGGTCTCCATGACCCGTGTCCACCACCCCCACCTGCACCTGGTGTCTGTCTCCTGGCTGCCCCAGGGGCCTAGAGATCTCCATGACCAGCGCCCCCCACCCCCACCTATTCCCCATCTGTGTCCTGGCCGCCCCTTGGTGCCTGGGGGTCTCCATGACCAGCAGCTGCCTCCTCCCGCGGCCACCTCACGCGCTCCCATCTCTCCTCGCAGGCCACAACGCCGACGACATGGCGGAGACGGTGCTCATGAACTTTCTGCGGGGCGACACTGGGCGGCTGGCGCGCGGTGGCGGCCTGGGCTCGCCGGGAGAAGGAGGCGCGCTGCCCCGCTGCCGCCCACTGCAGCTGGCCTCGCAGAAAGAGGTGGTGCTGTACGCGCACTTCCGCCGACTGGACTACTTCTCTGAGGAGTGCGTGTACGCGCCCGAGGCCTTCCGCGGCCACGCCCGCGACCTGCTCAAGCGCTTGGAGGTGGTGCGGCCGTCGGTGGTGCTGGACCTCGTGCACTCGGCTGAGCGCCTGGCGCTGGACCCGGCCGCGCAGCCCGCGCGCCCCGGCGCCTGCACCCGCTGCGGGGCTCTGGCCAGCCGCCCGCTCTGCCAGGCCTGCGCGCTGCTCGACGGGCTGGACCGCGGCCGGCCACGCCTGGCCATCGGCAAAGGCCGCAGGGGCCTGGACGAGGAGGCACCGCGGGCCGGGGCCCGGCCGCATCCCTCTGCGGCCCTTCCCGCTTTCTAGCGCCTGGGGTGTTCGGGCAGGGTTCCCCACGCCTAGGAGGACGAGGGAGGCCTGTGAACACTGTAGACAAACTAGATTTTCCTTTGCCTGGCTTCCGCGTTGATACGGAGATGGAGACCAGTTGCCTGTAACTCTGTAGAAGCTGGGGCCCCAGACTTATGGGTCTGAAAGAGGAGGGGGCTCGGGCCCAGACGCCTGAGTGTCAGGGAAGACCCAAACGAAACCCAGTGCCAGCTAGTTGATTCCAACTCACAGCAACGCTATACGACAGAGTAGAACTGCCGCATAGGGTTTCCAAGTAGCAGCTGGTGGATTAGAATTGCCGACCTTTTGGTGAGCAGTCGAGCTCTTAACCACTGCGCCACCAGGCTCTGGGTCTGGAGGAGTAGGGAGTTAAACAACTTTGGATTCCTGAGTGGGGATTAGGGAGCTGCTTGCCTAGTGCCTCTGCTGGGTTCCAGGTGCTCACGGTGGTCCTCACCTTTCTTGAGCACTTCATGTGCCTGGTGTGTCGTGTTTGCTTGTAGTGGGATGAGCAAAATCGCCTGAGTTAGTGGCCACATCCCCTTTACAGTAACCACCCTGAGACTGTTCCTCAAGAGCTTCTCAGGCAGCAGGTGCTGCGTTGAGCTCTTTCCAGGCACCATCTCTTCATCCTGCCACGACCTTATTGGCTGTAGCTGCAGTGAGTAAAACAAGGCTCAGACAGGTGCAGTAACCGGCCCAAGGTCACCCACCTGGAGAGGGGCTAGATGGGGTCTGCCTGACTCCAGAGCTCTGACACTGTGATATTGGCCCTCTCCCCAACCCTGCCCTCTCCCACATGCACCTGACTCTCCTGGTGTCTCTTGTGACCTATGAGGAGCAGCTGGCTCCCCTGACCTTGGGCTCTGGAGGCTGACCTGGTGAGCTTGGGTCAGTGACTTAACCTCTCTGATCTTCCATTTCCTCCTCTGGAAATAGACAAAACCTCCCAGCAAAACATCAAACCACTGGTGATAAAGTGCTCAATAAATGGTGGCTGCCTTGCTTGGTAAACTAAAGGGTCGGTTCAGTGAAAAAGAGGAAGACCTTCAATGAGATGGATTGACACAGTGGCTGCAACAATGGGCTCAAACATACCAACAGTTGTAAGGATGCACAGGACCAGGCAACATTTCATTCTGTTATGCATAGAGTATGAGTGGGATGACACCTAGCAACAAGCCTTGGTTGTTCATGTTAAGGTTTGGCCACCATGGGGCTTAGAGTTTCAGGGTTGCTGCCCTGTGGTTCCAGGAAGGTGTGAGGCCCGGAAGCTTCCCACTTGACCCTGGGTGAGACTAGGTTTTCTCAGTCCCACTTCCAAGCTCTTGCTAGGCTGCTCCCTTGTCAGGGATGCACTCCCTCTCCCATCTTCCTACTCAAATCCTCCAGGGTCCTCTTACTAGCCTTCCCTGGCTTTCTCCTTCTCCCCCCACCTCCCAGGTCAGGCAGCCATCTTACCCTGACACACAGGAGGGGCAGCAGCAGTATCTTGGGCTGGGAGGGGTAGTCTGTGACCCCTTGACATTATCAGATCAGCTGCTTCGAACTTGAGATCAGGGTAGCCTCGGGAGGAGCAGACAGCTAGAGACTCGTTCTGGATTGGGCTGCCCCAAACCCTTCTCCTTATCAGGAGCTTCAATTTTGTCTAAGTTTCCTAGTGCTGCTAATAACAGAAGTACCACAAGTGAGTGGCTTTAATGAACAGAAATTTATGTTCTGACAGTTTAGGAGACTAGAATTCCAACTGAAGGTCCTTGGCTCTTTTCAGCTTCTGTTCGTTGGTTCCTTGGCAAGCTTCCTGTAGCCTGTATTCCCCGTTTGTCCTTCCTTCTCTGTGCATGACCTGCTCCTTTTATCTCTAAAGTGATTGGCTTAAGACACACCCTCCACTGATATGACCCAATTAACATAAATCTCCAGATGGGATTATATCCACATGTATAAACCAAACCCATTGCCATTAAGTCAGTTCTGACTTATAGTGACCCTGTAGGACAGAGTAGAACTGCCGCATAGGGTTTCCAAGGAGTGGCTACTGGATTCGAACTACTGACCTTCTGGTTAGCAGCTGAGCTCTTGATCCCTGTGCCACCAGGGCCCCCTGTGCACATGTATAGGTGTTAGGATTTACAACATATCACATATTTTGGGGAGACATGATTCAATCCATAACACCCTCCTGTTCATCTAAACAACTACCAGGGAAGTGAAAGGCTATCCCAGGTCTAGTGATAACCTGTCAGGGTGGTCCATCCCATCTTGCTCCCCATGAGATGCTGCCCCCCGCCACCAGCTTTCTACCCCTCACCCCCCAGGAAATGAATAGAGTTGCAGTTTCTCTCTGTTCACTTATGATTCTTGTAAATTCTGGGGCAGGAGTATCTGGGAGCTGGGATATACCTGAAACAAAATATTCTGGTCCTCAGCCCAGACCTGGTCACAGAAGAAGGTATGGCTCAACTTGAATTCACCTCCAAAGGGAGGGCGGGTGGACCTTATGATCAGAGGCTGGGACTGAGAACTGGGGCCCTGGCTTCACCTGCAGACTTGGGTGTGATATTTTTGGGCTTCTGGTGTCAGTTTGGGTTCAGGAGGGGATATAACCTGTATGTGGCTCTCAACCACTTCTTGGATTTCCCATAAGTCTTACACTCACACCTTCAGAATGAGTTCCCCTAACTTCTGAACAGTTCCTCCAGCCCCCAGGAGACCTCCTCTCTTTAGGGTATCTTTCAAATCTCTCTCTCCTTACCCCACCACCATCTTTCCTTTACCTTTCCTTGTCTGCTCTGCTCTTCATGACAACTCTATCTTGTGGTCCACTAAGGTCATAGGATTCTTTTCCCAATTTGAGTACTTACCCTTCATGTGCAGATAACTTAGGATTTATTTCTGTGACCCATCAGCTCCAAAGGTAACCTGCTCAACCAGCCTCCTGATACTTTATTCCTTCATTTGCACTGACTCAGGACATGGCATATATAGCCAGGCACAAAAAAGGACCGAAAATCATGTTCTCTAACATCTAGAGCTCCATGACAGTACAGGAAAGGATTAAGAGCAAAAGCGAAATATCAACATACTGGAAAGTGAGAGGAGGAGTCTGACCTACCCAGAGAAAGTTTTCTGGGGAGGGCGAGGGCAGAGACAGCCCTGAGGGGCAAGAAACCCAGAGGCCTATGAGAAATGCCTTGTCTAAGTCTCCTCTTCCCTAGAATAGGGGTGCAGGCTTGCAGGGGGAGCCTGAGGAAGACCTTGGATGCCCTCTGACCAGCACCAGCCCTCAGTCTTCTGACCTCTGCATCTGAGACAGGTCAGGACTCTGCCCCAGGGGGCGCTCCATCCACCAAGTTAGACCTGGGGAGCCCCTCACAGCTGAGTTGACGCTGTCCTTGGTGCTGGGGCACAGCCAGGCTCTGAGTTTAGGAAACTCCCAACTATGTTGTTAGTTACCTTAGAGTCAATTCTGACTCATGGCGACCCCATGTGTTGCAGAGTAGAACTCCATAGGATCTTCAAGGTTGTGACCTTTCAGAAGCAGATCGTCAGGACTGTTTTCCCAGGTGCCTCTGGGTGGGTTCAAACCGCCAACCATTCAGCTACCGTTCGCGCCACCCAGGGACTCTCAACTTGGCTGCAAATCTCAAATTCACAGACACAGGCCAGCAGGACTCCTAGTCAGAGGGGCTGTGGAAAGGCTGAGTTTCTCTTGGAAAGAAGGGGTCGGAGTGGCCTGGGCTTGTCTCTGTTTTTTGTTTGTTCGTTTGTTTTTGTTTTCTATTCCTCTTATTGGCCTAAGGATCATTCTTCTGAACTTGTGGTGCCATCCTGGCTAAGGGACAGGGAAGGACAAGGTATTTGCTGACGCTCCAGGTGATGCTAATGTTGCTGGTCCTCGGACCACACTTTACATAGCAAATCCATGCCTGCATCTCCCCTTGGATAAGGGATTAGGAAAAAGATGGATGTTCACTGAAGCTCCCTGCATGCCAGATTGTGCCTTTCTGTACATTGTCCCATTCAGTCCTCACAACCATTGTTATGCATTGAATTCTGCCCCTCCCTCCCAAAAAAGATATTTTGAAGTCATAACCCCTGGTACCTATGAACATGACCTTGTTTGAAAGTAGAATGTTTTAAAATGTTCAGTTAATTTAACATGAGGTCATAGTGGAGTAGGATGGCCCCTAATCCAATATGAGTGGTGTCCTTATAAAAGAGGAGAAGACACAGACACAGAGGGAAGGCGGCAATGTGGAGATGGGCAGGAATTATGGATGGAATTATGCTGCAGCTGCAAACCAAAGAATCCCTGGGGATACCAGAAGTTGGGAAAGATGAGAAAGGATCTTCATTTAGAGCCTTCAGAGGGTGTATGGCCCTGCTGACACACTTACTTTGGACTTCTAGCCTCCAGAACTGGGAGACAATAAATTTCTGTACTTACAAGCCACTGGTTTGTGGTACTTTTTACAGCAACCTTAGGAGCAAATGCAGCCACTCAGAGAGAGATCATTCTCCTCATTTCATGGCGTGGGAAACCAGTACTCAATGTGGTAAATGACCTTCACGGGGTCTCACATCAGTGATGCACATTTTGGGCCGGGATTGTAATCCATGCGTAACAGACACCATAGATACTGCTCCCGAATCACCTTTACTATGGCTCCCAAAAGAAACCAGAAGACTGGATGGTACCCATTTGGGAAGGTTTTCTATTGAAATGGCATGGGCCATTGTCTTTGGAGCCCAGGATTGGTGGTGGGAGCAGAGGGCAGAAGGACAGACCCCCACATGAGGGGGAATCTCAAGGGACTAGGATCATGGCTCCATGGGCCAGCCCTCAACACCATCTGCAACTACTTCAGGAGCCTCTACTTCTAGTGGACACTCAACATGCTGAATGTTAGTGAGGGAGTGGATTCTGTTCGGTGCTTGCAGCTGGAATGCCTCTAGAGGAGGAAATTCCCCCAATGAATTTCCTAGGTGTATTAGGGAACTACCAAGCTAGTAAGGCCGCCATTAAGAATGAAAAGCTGAGTGGCGGCCTGTGGAGAGGATAGTTTTTGGTTTGTTAGTTTGTTTATTGCATAACCAGTTGCCATCGAGTTGATTCCTATCCATGGCGACTCTGTGTGTCAGAGTAGAACTGTGCTCCATAGGGTTTTCAATGGCTGATTTTTCAGAAGTAGATCACCAGATCTTTCTTCCAAGGCACCCCTTGGTGGACTTGAACTGCCAACCTTTATGTTAGCAGCCAAGTGCATTAACCCTTTGCACCTCCCAGGTACTCCCATTTATTGCATATGGATATCCAATTGTGTTAGCACCATTTATTGAACAGAGAGTAACATTTCCTGTTCTGGAGTGCCACGTATCACATGAGAATGTCTATGTATGCCTTCTCTATACTTAGGCTTTAGATGAGTCAATTGTAAGGAGCCCCGGTGGTGCAGTGGTTAGGCACTCAGCTGCTAACGTAAAGGTTGGCAGTTCTAACCCACCCAGCTAGGCTCCACAGCAGAAACATTTGGCAATCTGCTCCCATAAATATTACAGCCTAGAAAACCCTATAGGACAGATCTACTCTATCACATGGGGTCGCTATGAGTCGAAAACTGACTCCACAGCATCTAACAGAAATAACACTGTAAAGAGCAGATAGTTACAGTATTAATCCAGGCTGACTATTTTTAACTGAAACATTTAGTCCACTTGTATTTAACATAATTACTGTTACGTTATTGTTGTTAGGTGCTGTTGAGTCGGTTCCAACTCATAGCAACCCTATATACAACAGAACAAAACAGTGCCTGGTCCTGTGCCATCCTTACAATTATTGCTGTTTGAGCCCATTGTTGCAGTCACTGTGTCAGTCTATCTCACCTAGGGTCTTCCTCTTTTTTGCTGACCTACTCTACTTCACCAAGCATGATGTCCTTCCCCAGGGACTGGTGCCTCCTGATAACGTGTCCAAAGTATGTGAGACAAAGTCTCGCCATCCTTTGTTCCAAGGAGCATTCTGACTGTACTTCCAAGACAGATTTGTTCATTCTTCTGGCAGCCTATGGTATATTCAATATTCTTTTCCAACACCGTAACTGAAATGTGTCAATTTTTTGGTCTTCCTTATTCATTGTGCAGCTTTGGACAATGAATATGTAGTGATTGAAAATACCATGGCTTGGGTAAGGCGCACCTTAGTGCTCAAAGTGACATCTTTGCTTCTAACACTTTAAAGAGGTCTTTCGCAGCAGATTTGCTCAATGCAATATGTCATTTGATTTCTTGACTGCTGCTTCCATGAACATTGGTTGTGAAATGAAATCCTTGACAACTTCAGTGTTTTCTCTGTTTATCATGATATTGCTTATTGGTCCAGTTGTGAGGATTTTTGTTTTCTTTATACTGAGTTGTAATATGTAGATACCAGAAAATGTAAAACACAGTTGTCTCCCTGTGGATTTACCTGTTATTGTTATCAGGAATTTTAAAATTATCTTTTAATTATCTGTAGGGGGTGAACTCTCTCATTTATTTGTTCAAAAAAATGTTTATTACTTTCTCATTTTTGAGTTATATGTTCTCTGAGTATAGATTCTAAATTGATATTAAGGATAATATTTGCTTTCTTCTGCTATCCATTGTTACTACTGATAACTCAGCTCTTGATTAAACTGCTCTTCTTTTGAAGGTGATCTCTTTTCTTTGGTTGCTGTTCAGATCATCTTGTCATTGGTTTTCTTTAGTTCACCCTTACCCTGATCCAAACTCAATGTGGGGAAGGTCTCCCATGAACTTTCTACCTTGGGAAGTCAAGAGTCTTGACCTTTACTCCCAAGGCCTCGGTATGGGCAAATGCCACCAGGAAAAGTCAGCATTTTAGCTCAGATAGTCTGCTTAATTTTCTGGGTCCAGGCTTTTCCCAAAATTTTGGCCTGATGGTTCCCCACTTTCTTTTCAGGTTTTCTGTTCTCTTAAACTAGAAACCCTGGTGGCACAGTGGTTAAGAGGTACATCTGCTAACCAAAAGGTCAGCAGTTTGAATCTACCAGGCACTGCTTGGAAACCCTATGGGGCAGTTCCACTCTGTTTTATAGGGTCACCATGAGTTGGAATCTACTCAATGCAATGGGTTTGGTTTATTTTTTTTTTTCAATACTCTTAAAAGAGAAATATTTTTTCTATTCATTTTATCCAAAAGATTTTATTGTTTTCAGCATGAGGCTTGATAAGAATGACCTAATCTGTTATTACCAAAATGATAGTCATAACTGGACTTCTTACTTTGGTACTGAAAATGGGATTTGGGGAATGGATGTTGAAGACCAGTGTCCTCCCAGTGCCACACTGGAATCGTCCACTTCTTTCTTTATGACTACTTTCTAAAGCTTATGTAATAACATTGTGGTTTTTTTCCAGGCTTAGGTGCTGCTGGAGAACTTTTGGCTCTTCTTAAGTGCTTTTTTTTTCTCCACTCAACTAGTTCAACTTTAGAGGAGGAAGACTATGAGCTCTTTCTTCAGTCCGTTCTGTCAACCCAAGTCTGCCTGTGAACTCAGGTTTGAAGGACAAGACTGTGTAAGGCAGGTGAAGGAAAGGTGGCATGGTCTTCAGGAGAGGATCTCAAAGTGCTAAGACAGGGCAGTATGAATCAACATAGAAGGTTTAAGGAAGGGTGGGGCCAAGAGATAAGGACAGAGGAGTAGACAGCAGTGAGGTCATGAAGGGCTTTAAATGCCTGGGGGAGATGCTCGTCTAAGGCCAGGGAGCCATGAATGGGTTTTGGACAGGAGAGAGTCAGGGTCATCTCTCTGGGCATTGGAAAGATCCCTCTGGGATCCATATGTGAAATGAGGGAGGAACTGGAGGCCAAAAGGTGAGGGAATTTCTGGAAGGATCAACAAATGAAAGTGGAGGGATGACCCTGGAGAGGTTATAAGATGCCACATCATGAACTGAATGCCAAGCTGAGGAAGCTTTGAAGAAAAATGAGAAGGGTAGTGACACCAACATGTTGCTGCCCTGTTCTCTGTGCCTGGTCACCCCCAGGCTCAGCAGAACTTGCCAGAGGGACTTTCTGTTCAAGGAGGAGAGACCAGCAACCACTGGACACATGCTGTGTGACAAGACATCTGTTAGCTGATCTTCATGTGTTAATTTCTTTAATACTCATAATAATTTTTGAGGTAGGACACATTATCTCTCACTTACAGCATGGGAAACTGAGGCAAAGAGTAATGAAGTGAGTTCTTGATAACAACGCCTTAGAAAGTGGTGGAGCCTGGATTTGAGCCTGAGTCTCTCTAACTCCATCACCTATATGCTTTCTGCTCTACCTGGGGACACTTATACAGTTGTTAGTTGTCATTGAGTTGTCTCTGATTCATGGTGACCTTAGGTATAACAGAATGAAATGTTGCCTGGTCCTGCACCATCTTCATGATTGTTGCTGTGTTTGAGTCCATTGTTTCAGCCACTGTGTCAATCCCTCTCATCAACGGCCTCCCTCACCTTTGCCGACCCTCCACTTTACCAACCATGATGTCTTCATACGGTGGTTACATTAATATTGTCACAAGGGCTCTCCATTTTTCATCAATTAGTCCCTGACTTCTCCTTTCCCCAGACAGGCTGTGATTCCTCAGGCCAGGACTGAACTCTGAGCGAGTCCTCATTTGCTTGTCTTGATCTCTGTGTACTCGGTGGTGCTGGTGGCCTCCTCATCCTTAGACTCCTGCGGTTTCATTCTGTGAAAGCTGAGGGAGGCATAATGGAGATCCTGCTCCTCCCTTGAGGGAGGGGTATCCCCAGAGTGGGACTGTTGGTCAGGGGTGCTCTCTGGCCAGGGCTTTTGCCTGCAACTCTGAGTAAGAAGAAGAAAAGAAAGCTAGAGCATGGTCTCCAAGGCAAGGTTGGGCTTTCCTTTATTCATTCTTTTATTACACACACATTTCCTGCAGACTCAATGATTCACTCATTCATTTAAAAATATGTAATACTACAATTGATTAGATCTTATGGAGGGAATACTAAGTATAGTTAATTTTACCCAGTCTAAATGAGACATAAAAGCGTATTAAACTTCTGTTTTGTTAGATGTAAGATAGAGACCTGGGGTTAAAAAACCAGAAGGGAAGAACATGCTCTGCATTTCTCAAGCTGAAAGAACTGTAGGAAAAATTCAAGCCTCGAATTGCAATATTGAAGGATTCTATGGGCAAAAAGGAGCCTTGATGGTGCAGTGGTTAAGTGGTTGGCTGCTAACCAAAAAGGTCAGCAGTTTGATCCACCAGCCACTCCTTGGAAACCCTATGAGGCAGTTCTACTCTGTTATAGGGTCACTATGAGTCAAATCAACTCAAAGGCAATAGGTTTGATTTTTGGTTTATGGGCAAAAAAATTGAAGCATCAAAAGAAGATGGTAGGAATACAGAGTCACTGTACCAAAAAGAACTGGTCGACATTCAACCATTTCTGGAGGTAGCACATGATCAAGAACCAGTGGTACTGAAGGAAGAAGTCCAAGATGCACTGAAGGCATTGACAAAAAACAAGACTACCAGAACTGACAGAATACCAACTGAGATGCGTCAACAAATGGATGCAACACAGGAAGCACTCACTCATCTATGCCAAGAAATTTGGGAGACAGATACCTGGCCAAGCAACTGGAAGAGATCCTTATTCGTGGCCATTCCAAAGAAAGATGATCCAACCGAATGCAGAAATTATTGAACAATATTGTTAATATCATATGCAAGTGAAATTTTGCTGAAGATAGGTAAAAAACGGTTGTAGAGTACATCAACAGAGAACTGCCAGAAATTCAAGCCAAATTCAAAGGAGGATATGGAACAAGGGATATCATTGCTACTATATTCTCAAGCAGAGAATGCCAGAAAGATGTTTACTTGTGTTTTATTGATTATGCAAAGGCATTTGACTGTGTGGATCATAACAAATTATGGATAACACTGCAAAGAATGGGAATTCCAGAACACTTAATTGTTCTCATACGGAACCTGTAAATAGACCAAGAAGCAGTCGTTCCAGCAGAATAAGGGGATACTGTCTGGTTTAAAACCAGGAAAGGTGCATCAGGGTTGTATCCTTTCAACATACATATTCAATTCGTATGCTGAGCAAGTAATCTGAGAAGCTGGACTGTATGAAGAAACACGGCATCAAGATTGGCGGAAGACTCATTAACAACTTTCAATATGCAGGTGACACAAACTTGCTGAAAGTGAAGAGGACCTGAAGCACTTATTGATGAAGATTAAAGACTACAGCCTACAGCAGGGATTGCATCTTAACATAAAGAAAACAAAAATCCTCACAACTGAACCAATAAGCAATATCATGATAAATAGAGAAAATATTGAAGTTGTCGAGGATTTCATTTTACTTGGAACCACAATCAATGCCCATGGATGTAGCAGTCAAGAAATCAAGTGACATATTACATTGGGCAAATCTGCTGCAAAAAACCTCTTTAAAATGTTAAAAAGCAAAGATGTCACCTTGAGGACCAAGGTGTGCCTGACTCAAGTCATGATATCACCACATATGCATTGCTGGACAATGAACAAGGAAGACTGAAGAAGAACTGAAACATTTACATTATAGTGTTGGTGAAGAATATTGAATATGCCGTGGACTGCCAGAAGAACTAACAAATCTGTCTTGGATGGAGTACAGCCAGAGTGCTCCTGAGAAGCAAGAATGTGAGACTTCTTTGGACATGCTATCAGGAAGGACAAGTCCCTGGTGAAGGACATCATGCTTGGTAAAGTAGAGGGTCAGCAAAAAAGAGGAAGATGCTCAACGAGATGGATTGACATAGTAGCTACAACAATGGGCTCAAACACAGCAACGATTGTGAGGATGGTGCAGGACTGGGCAGTGTTTTATTCTGTTGTACATAGGTCATTATGAGTCAGAACCGACTTGACAGCACCTAATAATAACAACAACAAGATAGAGATACTGATTTTTTAAATAAGAAAGGAGAAAAATGAAATATTGAGAAAATGGGACCAAGTGAAAGTAAAAGGTAAAATGGTAGGAACAAGTCCACACAGATCAATAACCACAGTAAACACAAACAGTAAATTCAACAGGTAAAAGACAAAGGTAATCAAATTGGATTTTTAAAAATCCGGTTATAGACTATTTACAAAAATCACTGCTAAAGCATAGGACGTGAAAACTTGAAAAAAGAAAGGATGGAAAAATATCAAGCATCTGCTGTTGTTTTTGTTTGCCATTGAGTCAATTCCGACTTGTGGTGACTCCGTGTGTTACAGAGCAGAACTGAGCTCCATAGGGTTTTCTTGGCTGTAATCTTTATGGAAGCAGATTGCCAGGCCTTTCTTTCATGGAGCAGCTGAGTGGGTTCGAACCGCCAACCTTTAGGTCAGCAGCTAATCACAAACCACTTGCACCACCAGTGCTCCTTAGGCATCTACTGTTGTTATTGTGTGCTATTGAGTTAATTCGGACTCGTAGCGACCCCCATGTGACAAGAGTAGAGCTGCCCCACAGGGTTTCCTAGTGCGGTGTCATGGATCTCGTGTATATGGCCTTTCTCACTATGGTCTTGTAACTCACTTTTGATGGGACTGGGCAAATAAGGTAACTGTGGCCCACAAGGGGATTGGTCAGATTTGCCGTTCTGCTAGGCTTAAAATGAGCCATCCCAGAGGTGGAAGAGGAGGATCTCACCACCACCAAGGAAGAAGAGCTAGGAGCGGAATGTGTCCTTTGGATCCAGGATCCCTGCGCTGAGACCCTTGTAGACCCAGGAGACAGAGAGAGCTGTAACACCGAAGACAACAAGACAACGAGAAGCAGCAGCAGAGAAACAACAGCAGCAAAGGCAACAGATGCAGGAGACAGGAAGGAGACTGCTTGGTGAGCTTCCAAGTCCACAGAATGAGAAAGCTGAGTGCCTTCAGGCAGATGGCTTGCTGGCCAAGTAAAATGCCTCCAGGCACTTGTTAGAGCTAGGCTTGCCAACACACGGAGCTAAACTGAGGACCTTTGTGTGCCTTTGCTGGCAGAGTGGAGTGCCTTGGGGCACTTGTCGGCAGAGCTAAAAGAGCTTTGTAACACTTGCCCAAGCAGCACAGAGACCATGGGCCAGAGAGAAGCCTGCCTGCGGGCATGGCTGCGTAGAGGCTGTCCTGATGGCAGAACTGTATCCTGAGCATTCTTGAACCTGAAGTGTAACCTGATGCTTCCCAAATAAACTCCATAATCATATTGTCTGTGAGTTCTGTGTGGCCATTGCAACGAATTATCAAACTCAGCAGAGAAGTGCCATGGGAGGGACAGCCTGTGTCAGAATTGGTAAAAAGAGCCGGCAAGAGGAGGCACGTCTGGCCTCTGCCTCAAATGAATCAGCCTTGGACTGTTTATCTTAATTCTCCTTCATCCTTCTGAAGTTAGAGGAGGTCAGATGCTGCCGCCGTGCCATTTTTACACCTAGGCTGTAATCTTTATGGAAGCAGATAGCTAGGTCTTTCTCCCAAGGCCAACTGGTGGATTTGAACTGCCGATCTTTGGGTTATCAGACAAGAGCTTAACCAGTGTACCACCAGGACTCCTAAATATCTACTAACCAATAGCAAATTAATGTAGCTGTTTTAAGATCCAAACAAATAGACTTTAAAACAAAAAGTATCCATAGGGATAGAGAGGATCACTATGTGTGATAAATGTTCAATTCACTGAGAAATTATTTATTTCTAAAACATGCAGTTCTAATTTAAAAATATGTCAAATATAAGAAGCATATTCTATAGAACTACAAGAAAAATTGACAAATACACTATCATAGTGTAAGATTTCAACACACCTCTCTTTGATAGGTCAGGAAGTCTATCAATAAAGATATAAATTTGAACAACACAATTAACACACTCCCTTGTTGATTTTATATCTAACAAATAGAAAATGTCTAACAAATAGAAACTATACCTTCTTCTTCAGCACACAGGAAACATTTGCAAAGAATTTATCACTTATTGGACCACAGATCAAGTCTCAACAAATTTGAAAAACAGATATGATAAAAATCATGTATTATGACCAAAACACAATTAAGTTATAATTTAATTATGGAAAGATTTTTTTAATCTCCATACGTTTTGAAGGTTAAAAAATTCCCAAATAACATAAGAGTCAAAGAAGAAATCACAACGAAGATTTAACAATATTAAGAACTGAATGATATTAAAACAACACATATCGAAATTTGGAGGATGGAGTGAAAGTGATGTTTTCAGAGAAATTTATGCATGAATATTTTTATAAAGAAAGAAGAGTACTGTAAATTAATAATCTAAGAATCCAGCTTAACAAGTTAGTCAAAGAACATCAGAATAAACCAAACCAAACAGAAAAAAGGTACTAATAAAATGAGAGTAAAAAAATGAGAGAGACAAAAAACAAAGATAAAGCAAGAAGTTCAGCAATCCCAAAAGTTAGTTCTTTGAAACTAATTATGAAATAGACGATTAGCAAGATTTTATCTAGAAATAGGAAGGAGCCCTGGTGGTGCAAATGGTTAAACACTTGGCTGCTAACTAAAAGGCTGGTAGTTCGAACTCACCCAGTGGCTTCTCAGAAGAAAGGCCTGGTGATCTGCTTCCATGAAGATTACATCCAAGAAAACCCTATGGGGCAGTTCTACTCTCTCATATGGGGTTGCTATGAGCTGGAATTGACTCAGTGACACCCAACAACCACAACACAACAACTAGAAATAGAAGTACCTGGGTGGTGCAGTGGTTAAAGAGCTTGGCTGCTACCCAAAAGGCTTGAACCCACCAGCTCCTCCAAGGAAGAAAGATGTAGCAGTCTGCTTTCGTAAAGATTTACAGCCTTGGAAACCCTATAGCGCAATTCTACTCTGTCCTGTAGGGTCACTGTGAGTTGGAATCGACTCAACAGCAGTGGGCTTGGTTTTGGGGTTTTTGGGTGGTGCAGTTGACATGCTCAGCTGCTAACCGAAAGACTGGAGGTTGGCGTCCGCCCAGAGGCATCTTGAGAGAAAGGCCGAATAGGAGAGCTTAGAAAGTTGGAAAGCTATATGATCAATTAAACATGTAACTGTGTTTCATTCTTTGTTGCATCTACTGACAGAACAAAGACCATTCACAGCACCCAGACAGTTGACATCCCCAAAGAGATGGGTGTCACTCTAAAGAGAAGCAGTTATTGTGAAGACCTTAGAAGAACCCAGCAGAGGATTCAACCCCATCAATGTAGGAAAGAAAAAGAAGAAGCTCTGAGTTGGCACGTGGTGGGGAAATAAAAAGGAATGGGCTGCAGTTCAATCTGTAATCACACATTACACACAATAAGGTGTTACATGGACTTCCGTTACAAGATGAAGTCTGTGTGTGCTTATTTCCCCCATCAACGGGATTATTCAAGATAGTGGGTCATTTGTTGAAATCTGAAATCTCTTAGGGAAAAAAAATAACATCTGCAAGGTTTGCATGAGGCCAGATATTTCTTGCTCAGTACCTGAAACCTAAAAGGGTGAACTAATTCTTGAAGGAAATTACAGAGAAAGAACCGTTCAGCAGACTTATGAATAAAAACCCCAAACCAAACCCATTGCCATTGAGTTGATTCCAACTCATAGTGACCCTACAGGACAGGGTAGGACTGCCCCAATAGGGTTTCCAAGGCTGTCAATCTTTACAGAAGCAGACTGCCACATCTTTCTCCCAAGGAGAAGCTGGCAGGTTCAAACTGCCCACCACTTAACCACTGTGCCACCAGGGCTCCTTTGGTTTATGCATAAGATCTAGGAATTCTCCAGTCGCTGTAACAAGAAGATTCTAATGACACCCAAGACCAATTTTTGATTTTTTAAAGAAAAAAATCTATAAAAATACTTCAATTTCTATATACCAGCAATAAGCAATCAGAAAATGCACTTCAAAAAGATAGCGTTTACAATAGTAACAAGGAGCCCCTGGGTGGCACAAACAGTTAAGCGCTGAACTAATTAGCCAGAAGATTGGCAGTTCAAACCCACCCAGAGGTGCCTCAGCTGACAGACCTAGCGATCTGCTTTTGAAAGGTCACAGCCTTGAAAACCCTATGGAGCAGTTCTACTCTGCACACATGGGGTCACCACGAGTTGGAATCGACTCAATGGCGACTAACAACAATAACAACAATGAATACAACAAGACTTGAAGAAAAATGTTCATAATAGCAAAATCTGTAAATAAATGCTCATTGACATAAGCTTAGACAAACACACTGTGGTCTGATTATACAATGAAATATTAGACAGTGGAGAAAATGAATGAACTACAATTTTGGGCAACAACATGTATGAATCTTCACAGGATAAGGTTGAGGGCAAAAAAGCAAGTCCAAGAAGAATGCATGGAGAATGATACCCTTTGTAAGTGCGGAAGCAATTAAAAACTAAATAATGTATATTTTGTTGTTGTTGTTGTTTAGCTGGTATCAAGTCAATTTTGATCCCATGTGACAGAGTAGAACTGCCCCATAGGATTTTCTAGGGTATAATCTTTACTGGAGCATATTACCAGGTCTTTCGTCCCACAGAGTTGCTGGATGGATTCAAATTGTCAATCTTTCAGTTAGCAGCTGAGCACTTTAACCATTGTGTCTCCAGTGCTCCTTAATGTATATTTTAGGTATACATACATGTGATAATGCTAGCAGCACAAGATTTGGAGAAGTGGCTACCGGGGAGCAGCACATGGGTAGATGCTAGTTATCACCAAAGTCCTAGTCCTTAGGTTGGATAATGGATTCACAGTTGCTAATATTACAAATTTAAAAAAAATGAGTAAGTAAAATAAAAGTTAACAATGCTTGTTTCAGTGACAACATCTTGCTCATGAACCAAGTATTTTGGATAATTCCATTCAAGGCAACACAAACCTAATTTTATAAAAGGAGAGAGGGAATATGCTGGAAAGGAGTAGAGTAAAACACAATAATGGGCTGAAATAGACCCAACCTTGGTCATCGAGGACCTCACAAGCATAACGAGATAGGTAAATGCAATGACATTGTGTGATGAGCCCCTCAGGGACAGGGATGCACATGGAGCCATGGGGAAACAGAAGGAGGGAAGGACAGACGTCAGAGGGCAAGGAGATGACAGAGAAGGGGATATTAAATTTGGAGCTAGACGAATGTGGAGGTGTGGTCTAGTGGAAATGGAGAAGGTAGGGCATTTAAGGCAGAAGGAACTACACGTGCAAACACTCAAAGTCACAAGGGGGTAGGTCTATATGGAGACAGTGAGAAGACCAGTGTGGTTGGTGCACAGCAAGTAAGGCAGGCAGGGCAGGAAACAGGCTGGAGAGGCCATCAGGAGAGACTCAGATGTCGAGCCAAGGAATGTGGTCTTGATACTTCCAGCAATGGGAGCAAGCAACAATGAAACTCCGGACTGGCTGGAAAGTAATAATTTTGGGGATATGGTTCTGGCAGCCAGTGTCAAGGATAAAAGATAGAGGAGATGAGGTGAGCTTAGTGGTCAGCAGCTCAGTAGTCAACCCACTTCATTAGGATCAGTACAGGAAGGCAAGCAGAGAGCCAGCATTAGCTTTACTTAGGAAGAAGGTTGGAAGGAACTGAGTGGTTCATTGGCTTTGGGAGATGAAGGGAGAATAGAAATGAGGACAACTCACAGGTGTCTGCCTGTGACTAGGGAGGTTACAGTGCCAACAGGAAGATGGGAAACCAGCAAGAGGAGCAGATTTGCAGAAACATGGAGGAGCTCAGTCTGAACTTGCTGAGTGGATATGCCTAGATGCCCCCACCACTCACATGAAAAGACACCCATGTCACTCACCCAGGTGACTGTACCCATGACGGGGTCTTCATTATCCATACCCCTTGGTCTCTCGGCTGCTTGCTTCCTGCGGGCTTTCACTCTAAGGGAAGAAACCAGCATATTGCAGCTGGGATGGCTCAGACACAGGTAGGCAGGCTGCCCCCTGTTCCCTATAAATATGCTGAAAATAACAACTGAAGCATCAAGCCCTGGAGCTGGACTGGGAGAACTTCCTGACATGGAGTGAGTGCTCCTCCCTCCTGGATGACCAGGGTTTGGGAAAGACCACACTCCTGGCCAAGGTAGCCAAAGACTGTATTTCCATCACTGAAGACCCCTCTTATGTACAAAAACTTGTACCCAGTGTTCATAGCAGCATAAGTCACAATAGCCAAAAACTGAAAACAATACAAATGTCCATCAACAGATGAATGAATAAACAAAATGTTGTGTATCCATTCAATGGAATGTTACTTGGAAATAAAAAGAAATGAAGCCCTAACATGGTACATTGTGGTTAAACCTTGAAAACATTATGCTAAGAGAAAGAAGTCAAACACAAAAGGCCACATATTGCGTGATTTCATTTATATGAAATGTCCAGAATAGGCAAATCCATAGAGACAGTAGATTGGTGGTTGCCTAGGGCTTTGAAGGATGGGAGCACAGGAAGGTGAATATTAAGGGGCACAGGTTTCTTTTTCTTTGCGGGGGGAGGTAATGAAAAAGTTCTAAAATTGATTGTGGTGATAGTTGCACAACTCTGTGAATATACTGAAAGCCACAGAATTACATGTACACTTTAAATGGATTAATTATATGGTATGGGAATTATATCTCAATAAAGCTGTTACCAGAAAACGAAAAAGACCCTTCAAGATCTGCTCAGCTCTGTGTCTCTGGAATTCAACCACCTCGCTTCCCACTCCATACCACATGCCTCCCTGTACCTCCTTGGGACCAAAACTTACATGCAGAAGAAAGTGAGGCACAGACACAGGGAGAGCAGGGCCATGGTGCCAGCACCTCCGAGGGCCCCCAGAGCCACTTCTGCCCTGGATGCTGATTTCCCTGCAGAGAAGAGAGGTATGAGGAGACTCATTCAAGGACTCAGTTTCTTATGCTCTCACCTTCTTGGACAACTTGCTCCGGGTGGCTGCATAGCCATGAGATGGAGCACCCTGTCCTCATAATCACCTTATGTCCAAGCCCCATCCCCTCTCCCCTTAGACATCCCCCCGCAAGAGATCCTCTGACCTGGCAGCAGCAGGACAGTGACACTCTGGTTCCCGTGGTCATTCCAGGCCTCACAGCAGAGTCTGAGGACAGAGGTGAGCTCCATGCTGAGGCTCAGGGAGCTTTTGGTCCACGGCCCGATGGAGCTGGAGGTGACTGAGAAGGAAGTATTGCTGCTGTTCCCCTCCACCAGTCTGTCCCCAATCCACCAGTGCAGGAAGGGTGCTGGCCAGGCTTGGGCGAAACAGGAGCAGTGCACACCCTCTGCTTCCCAGGAGCAGGAGGATCCAAGCATCTGTGGGGGGTCTGTAAAGAGGGAGGAGAAGGTCCAGTAAGTACCTCTTCCCTCCTGAGGGCCTAGGTGTCCTGCCCCCAGGTGTCCCCACACTCACAGAGCACAGACAGGCCCAGAGAGACATTTTGGGAGCCCAGTAGGTTCTGAGCTCTGCAGGTGAACTCTCCTTCATTTCCAATTCTTACTGGAGACAGCTCCAAGTCACTCGTGTTGAAGATGGGGGAGGCATTCAGGGCTCGGGATCCCTGGAACCAGCTCAGCTCTTCCGGGGGGTTGCTGTCAGCAACACAGACCAGACGCAGGGACTGGCCCTCCAGGATGGGAAGGGGTATGGTGTTTCCCATGACCTTGAGGACTTTGGCAGTGAGATGGAGAGAGAGATGAGAGATGGAGAGAGATATGCAGAGAGAAAGAGAGATGGAGAGAGGGAGATGGAGAGAGAGAGAGAGAATGTGAGCTGTGGAAGGAGGAAGACTGACAGTATCCATTCCTTCCTCCTTCCCAGGATCTGTTGGCCTCTCCTTCTCCTCCCCTGGTCCACATTGGGTTCAGTATGGGTTCAAAGGCTGGAGCCTTTACACCCCAAGGAAGCTGACCAAAAGTGTTGGGCTTCACACATCCACAGGAGACTCAGTATCTCACTGGGACATGCCTGTACTGTTTGGCAGAGAGAGGACAATAGATTGCCCCAAATGGCTTTGGGAAATAGACTCAATTTATGCAGCAGAAAGCAGGGCTTAGGGGGCCAGGTTGGAGAGGTAGGAGGAGAACCACAGAACACTGTCATGGTGAAATGGAATTGGCATGCACCATCCATTGGATTTGGCAACAAGGACGTCTTTGGTGACTGTGGTAAGATCTGCGCCACAGGAGGGATGGGGGCATGGCAGGGTCCAAAGTCTGACTCACAGCTTTGAATAGAGTGTGTGTGCGGTGGGTGGTGGAAGAAGGGTGATGATTTTCATCCTTACTCTTCCCATATCTAATGCCATTTGAGCTCTGATTCCCCACCTCTGCTCGGAGTTCCCAGCTCCGGAGAGGAGAGATTCTATCCTACCTGTGCCGTTTTGGAAGAAGATTTTGATGGTGAGGTTCTGTGGAGCATCTGGGATAGAAAGATAAGGCCCTGCTTCAGAAGGGAGGAGTGGGATCGGTTTTGTCTCTGAACCCAAGGAGCCAAGGAAACGGGGAAGGTGGGCATTGTTGTCCTCTTGCCCACTCCCCACCAAGGCTAGGATCCAAGCACGAGTTTTCTAAGGTTGTGCACTCACTCTCTTTTTCTCCCTCCCTCCCTTCTTTTCTTCCTCCCTGCCTCCTGTCTCTCTCTCTCTCTCTCTCATTATCTCCCCCTCCTTCTCTCCCCCCTGCCTCCCCTTCTCTCTATGTCCCTAGTGCGTGCGTGCACACACACACACACAACACTCTCACTGCTCTCAGGGTCCCAGCCATCCCACCCACACTCACAGGAGACATTGAGCCGAACGGTCCTCTCCGTAGTCACCCAAGGCCACAGGTGGTGTTTCACTTGACAGGTGAGGTAGGTGCCGTGGTCCTGGGGCCTCGGGGTGAGGGTGAGCACCGAGGACTGGAGTGTACTAGGGTCCAGCATGTTAAGGGCATCCCCCATCCAGGAAAAGGTGAGCAGTCTCCCCCCATCACAGGATCCTGGCAGGCTGCAGGTCAGGTTTGTGGGGCTGCCAGACTGCAGAGGTTCCAGAATGTGGATGTCGGGTTTCTCTGTCAGGTCTGAGGAGGAGAGAGGGAGGTGTCTTGGCCCCAGGTGATGGAGACCGAGAGTGTGGCCCTGAGAGTGGCCGGTGCCTCAGGGTCACAGCTGACCCCAGATCCTATACCTCCTCTCACCACCTTGGCCCCCTGACCAGGAGCAGTGTGTCCTGTCCCTGCACAAACACTGGGTACCTCCATCCTAGGGTCCTCTCCTGCATCCCCTGCCATACCTGTTACCTGCAAGTTCAGCTTATTTTGGTAGAAATATTGTACATATTGTCTTGTCCACACTTGGAGCTCGTAGGTCCCTGTGTCGCTCTTTCTGGCGTCTCTGATGCTCAGGGAGCAGTTGTTGGTCTTGGGGTCCCCGAGGAGGTGGAATCGGCCCTGGGTCTCTGTCTTCACTACTAGGTTTTGGCAGTTTGTGGCCACCAGATGGTTTGAGTATATGTTGCCCCCAGTCCAGTACCAGTAGATACAGAGTTGGTCAGTGGTAAATGATACACGCCGGAGATAGAATTCGCAGAACACAATGACACACAGGCCTTCCTGCACCGTCACCAACTCTGGTATGTGTAGTTCGTACCCTGGATACTCCTGCAGGGACCCTGGAGGGACATAAGGCTCAGATGCAGCTCTATTCCCACCCTCATGTCCTTCCCTCACCCCTCAACCCACTCACCCCCCCACAGCAGGGGCAGCAGCAGCAGCAGGGGCAGCATGTCTGGGTCCTCAGGGCTGGCAGCCAGGTCCTGGTCCTTCTATCAGGGAAGGAAATGCCCCAGATATGAGGAGGAGCCAAGGAAGCCCCAACAGGAAGCAGGTGGGTGTGAGAGAGCTGTGGCCACCACTGAAGGGGAACTTGAGAAACTTAGCCACGGGGGCTGGGGTTGGGACTGATAGATCCTCCAGTTCCAACGTCCATGTTACAGGTGGGGACACTGAGGTGCTGAGCTGGTGAGGGGCTCTGCAGATCTGAATGTGGAAGTCATCACCACACAAATAGTGTTGAAATCCAAGAGCCAGAGTGAGATCACCAAGGGAGCGAGTGCAGAGAGCAAAGAGAAACCAGGGCTCTTCCTGGTCATTTGGTGGGCTGCATGTCAGACTTACCCTTCTGCTGAAAACCACTAACGTTCTGGAAAAAAATGATTTTCTATTTTCATAAAACCATTACTGAAATATACATGGAGAAATTGTTGAGGGTATGTTTGTTTTGTTACGTATAGTTTCACCACAATGAACAACGACAAAAACCATTGAAGTGCTATCAAGAAAGAAATTTCCAGGCCAAAATCTAGGGTAAGTTGGAAACCCAGAGAGGGGAGCTGAGCCTTGAAGCACCTTTGCCTTGAATGGATTTACTGACCATAGTAAACTCGAATTTTGGTTTTCATGGGCCAAAATCATGGGCTTGTGGTAGAAAGATGAAGCACAGGCCCACCTAAGACAGGACATCTTATGGGAGAATCTCACCCCATTAAGTGGGGTTCCAAAAGGGTAAACACAGACACAGATTTGCAGAGCAGGGACTAAAGAATGAAAGCAGTTCTGACCACAAACCAGGCTTTGCAGGGATGTGCAACCAAACTGAGAACTCCTAGGTAGCCCAGCAAATCTCAAGCTGTGCGGATGGTTTGAAGACCTAAATAACCAGTCCCGTTACTGTTGAGTCAGTTTGGACTCTAGCGACCCTGTAGGACAGAGGGGTTTTCAAGGCTGTAATCTTTACAGAAGCAGACTGCCACATCTGTCTCCCAAGGAGTGGCTGGTAGATTCAAACCACCGACCTTTCGGTTAGCAGCTCAGCACTTAACCACTGTGCCACCAATACTCTTTGAAGACTTAAATATGAGAGAAAAAAATAATAGTGCTGTCAGAAGATAATATAGAAAGCCATCACCATGAACTTGAGGTATGGAAAGATCTCTGAACGAAGCATAAATAGCACTGTCTGTAGAGAAAACCAACCAAACAATTGCTGTTGAGTTGACTCCAGTTCATGGGCGCCACAGGTGTGTGAGTAGAACTGTGCTCCATAGGGTTTTCAGTGGCAGATATTTCAGAAATAGATTGTCAGGCCTTTCTTCCAAGGTGCTTCTGGATGGACTCACACCTCCGACCTCTCTGTTATTAGTTGAGTGCGTTAACTGCTTATACCACCCAGGATTCCAATGAGGTATGGGTTGTTCAGTGGTAGAATTCTCAACTTTGATGAGCGAGGCCTGGGTTTGATTCCTGGCCAATGCACCTCATATACAACCACCACCCATCTGTCGAAGGACACTTACATGTTGCTATGATGCTGAACAGGTTTCAGCAGAGCTTCCAGACTAAGATGGAGTAGGAAGAAAGGCCTAGTGATTCTACTTTCAAAAATCAGCCAATGAAAACCCTACGGATCACAACTCATGGGGATGGTGCAGGACCAGGCAGCATTTTGCTCTGTTGTACATGAGGTCACTATGAGGCAGGGACAACAGCAACTGATAACTATAAAGTACATGTTCTAAATTGGCAAATAGTATAGTATCTGAACACATCAAATGCTAGTGAAGGTATGAAACATTGGTTATTGGAATATTAGTTGGTACTATGACTTCGGGGAAAAATAACATTATCTAATGAACTAAAGATGGGCTTACACTGTGAACTAGCAATTCCACTCCTAGCTTAATGTCCTGTAGCAGCGTTGTCCAATATGGTAGCCACTCGTCTCATGTGGCTATTGACGACTTGAAGTGTGGCTGTAAGAGTATGTGCTATAAGATACATAAGGGTAAACACATACCGCATTTCACAGACTTAGTACAAAACAAATGAATGCAAACTACACTATTTCATTAATAATTTTTATGATTGTTGTTGTTGTTGGAGGCTGTTGAGCCTATTCTGACTCCTAGTGACCCCATATGACAGGGTAGACTTGCCCCATAGGATTTTCTAGGCTGTAATCTTTATGGAAGCAGGTTGCCTGGTCTTTCTTCCCAGAAGCCTGTGGGTGGGTTCAAACCACTGGCCTTTCAGTTAGCAGCAGAGTGCATAACGATTTGCGCCACCGGGGCTCTTTTTTTATAATGCTTACATACTGAAATGATAACATTTATATGTATTGAGTTAAATATAATATACTATTAAAACTAACTTCCCTTTTCTTTTTTCACTTTTTAATATGGCACTTAGAAAACTAAAAATTACACATATGGCTCACATATATGTCTCCCATGATATGTCTATCTGGCAACACCAGTCAAGAGAATCTCTTGGTCAAGTGCACCAGGATACATAGTCAAGACTCTTCATAGCAACATTGTTCATAATAACCCCATTGGAAACATGATAAATATCTGTCAATGGTAGAATGAATTACAATCATTCATCATTTAACGTCCATGATACATTCTGTGAAATAGGATGCTATGTGATTTGGACGTTGTGTGAACACCATATTATTTGTTGGAGCAAATAAACTCCCTCTATCACCCTCTGTCACCTTAAAGACTAAGGTGCACCTGACCTAAGCCATGGTGTTCAGTTGCCTCATATGCATGTGAAAGCTGGATGATGAATAAGGAAGAATGAAGAAGAATTGATGCCTTTGATTTGTGGTGTTGCAGAAGAATATTGAATGTACCGTGGACTGCCGAAAGAACGAACAAATCTGTCTTGGAAGAAGTATGACCAGAATGCTCCTTAGAAGCAAGGATGGCAAGACTACATCTCACATACTTCGGACATGTTGTCAGGAGGATCAGTCCCTGGAGAAGGACATAATTCTGGTAACATAGAGGGTCAGTGAAAAAGAGGAAGACCCTCAGTGAGATGGATTGACACAGTGGCTGCAACAATGGGCTTAAGCATAGCAACGACTGTGAGGATGGCGCAAGATCAGGCAGGGTTTCGTTCTGGTGTAAACAGGGTTGCTGTGAGTTGGAACCGACTCGACAGCAACTAACCACCACAAATAATTTACTATATCATTACCCATCTGGCAGTGCAATTGGTTTATATACAAGACACATGAGATACACGTGTTGCACACGGGAAGCTGTTGCATTCGCTATGTGCAGACATGTCCGATATGTCTTATTCTCCACTTGGGATTTCTGAACTCTATTAGAACCTTATGCGACATTGCCCAAATAGATATTATTGGCACATGACTATAATTGTGTTGTGGTCATACTATGTTGCTGACTGTATGACAATAAAAGCAAAGAAACATTGTCCTGTTGAGTCAAAGAAACAAAATCATACATCAGTATGACTCCATTGATGTGTATGGCTCCATTGATGTAAAGTTTGAAAACAGGAAAAACCGAACTCTGTTTTCCGGTGATACAGCCATAATGCTAAAATTATAAACAAAGAAAGAAAAAAGGAACAGAAGGGACAGTGGAAGGGTGTTGGGGTGGAGAAGGGCCCAAAGGAGGCGTTGGGGGCTACTTGCAATGTTCCACTGCTTAGCATGAGTGGGGATCCATGGCAGTCCACTTTATAATTATTCCTTAAACAGAACACATGTGGTTCAGGCATTCTTTTGATTGTTTGCTATATCTCGAAATAGACATGAAAAATAAACTCATGATCAAAAAGTTGGGAAGACACTACCAAAGAGATAAAATAACTATCTCTAGCTTATAATAAACTTTAAATATAAAAATGAATAATAATTTAAAATTCAGAGGAATTACCTTACAAGTGTTTAAAACGATTGTGAAATTCTCTTAGTATACTAAAAAATATATCAGGATATCAGTTATGTGAACTACTAACAAGACCACTAATATTCTACCAGTCCGCTTTCTGAGTATTTAGCTACACCGGAAACACAAATTTAAGTCTTCTAAAAATGTTGTTGTTGTTACTTGCCATGGAGTTGATTCTGACTCATGGAGACCCTACGTGTGCAGAGTAGAACCGCTCCATACGGTTTTCAAGGCTGTGACCTTTTGGAAGCATAATGCCAGGCCTGTCTTCTGAGAAGCCTCTGGGAAGGCGGGGTTCGAACTGTCAACCTTTCGGCTAGTAGTCAAGCGCTTAACCATTTGCACCACCCAGGGACTCCTCTTCTAAAAATACGTGTTGCTTAATAAACAGAGCAGGAATTATGGACTCAAAATGAAGTTGTAAAAATAAGCTACTAGATGCGTAAAATATTTTTGAAAATAAGATGAAAGTACAAAAGAGGAGGCTCTCCAAAAGAAAGAAGACAATAATGACCATGAGGGTTCCATTTTATACCTTTTCATCCTGCTCATTTAGGCCACTGAAGCACAGTAACCATGTACCCGGCTGTAGTGAATCTTAGGATTCAGGGATTCCATGTCTAGGAGAAGGTACAGAGCATCAAGTCATACAGTTTGTCCTGAGGCATCACAGACTTTGTGTTCGTTCCCTGTGGTGAGAGACAGAGACACCTGCAGTGGCAGCCTCATCCCCACCTGGGCCTCCTCTGGCTTCATCCGACTCAACACAAGAGGCATCTCTAGAGCTGGAGAGTTTCAGAACTTGCCTTGGGACAGCCTCATCCCCCTAACCCCCATGCGCTGCCCCATCTGTTAGCAGTGAGAAAAAGACTGGTGAGTGAGGGGAAAGGACTTTGCAACTAGAAGCCACAATGTACAGACAGAAGGGCAGAAGAGGAAATGTCCCCATAATCTCTGTCAGGAAAGCTAGGCCCGAAGGGCAGGGGAGAGGCCAGGCTGGCCCATCTCAAGAGCACCCTGTTTCAAGATAATAGAAGTAAAATAACCCAAACTGCTGAAGTGGAGGAGAGAAGCAACCATTTCCACATTCAAGAAGAGCTACAAAATGGAGGTGGCATGATTTGGAAAAGGATAGGGAATGGTTGCACAACTTGAAGAATGCGATTAATGTCACTGAATTGTACAGGTAGAAATTGTTGAGATGGCATGTGTTTCGTTATGTAGATTTTCACCACAATAAAATAAATATAAAAAAGAAGAGCTACAGAATTCATCTCAAAGAGAGGAATATATATATGCATATATTATATATATATATGTATGTATATATATTTCTCTGTGTATTTGCACACCCACACACACAAATATTAAAACAAACTAATGAGTTTTTCTTATTTTATCGTGCTTTAAGTGAAATTGTACAGTGTAAATTAGTTTCTCATTCAAAAATTTATACACAGATTGTTTTGTGACTTTGACTGCAATCCCTGTGATTTGTCAGCACTCTCCCCCTTTTCCTTTTCACCCTGGGTTCCCTGTGTCCATTCCTCTAGTTTTCCTGTCCCTTCCTGCCTTCTGATCTTTGTTTTTGGGCAAATGTTGCCCATTTGTCTTGCATACTTGATTGAACTAAGAAGCATCTTCCTTACATGTGTTATTGTTTGTTTTATAGACCTGTCTAATCTTTGGCTGAAAGGTGCACTTTTGGAGTGGTTTCAGTTCTGAGTTAGCAGGGTGTCCGGCGACCATAGTCTAGAGGGTTCCTCCAGTCTCTTGTTAGACCAATAAGTCTGGTCTTTTTTTTTTTTTTTTAATTTTTGAATTTTGTTCTACATTTTTCCCCCACTCTGTCTGGGACCTTTTATTGTGATCCCTGTCAGAGGGGTCTGGGCTCAGGCTGGTGGAGGCTGTGGTTCATGTGGTCCATTTGTCCTTTCAACTACTATTTTCCTTGTGTCTTTGGTTTTCTTCATTCTCCTTTGCTCCAGACAGGATGGGACTAATAGATGTGTTTTAGATGGCCACTCACAAGCTTTTAAGACCCCAGACGCTACTCCCAAAATAGGATGAAGAACATTTTTTTTATGAACTGTGTTATGCCAATTGACCTAGACGTCCCCTGAGATGGTGGCTTCCAGGCCTCAGCCCCAGTAACTCAGTCCCTCAAGGTGTTTGGATGTGTCTAGGAAGCTTCTATGACTTTCCCTTGGTCAAGTTGTACTGATTACCCCTATATTGTATGTTGTCTTTCCCTTCACCAAAGTTAACACTTGTCTACTATCGAGTTAGTGATTTCCCCTCCCCAACTCTCCCTTCCCTCGTAACCATCAAGGATTGTTTTTTTCTGTGTGTAAACCTTTTCTTGGGTTTTTATGATAATAATCTCATACAATATTTGTCCTTTTGTGATTGACTTATTTCACTCAGTGTAATACCCTCCAGGTTCATCGATGCTATGAGATGTTTTGCAGATTCATCATTGTTCTTTATCATTGCGTAGTATTCCTGGTGGTGAAGTGGTTAAGAGCTCGGTTGCTAACCAAAAGATCTGCAGTTCGAATCCACCAGCCACTCCTTGGAAACCCTATGGGGCAGTTCTTCTCTGTCCTATTGGGTTGCTATGAGTCAGAATTGACTCAACAGCAATGGGTTTGGATTTTTGGTTTGGTATGTACTATAATTTGTTTATCCGTTCATCTGTTGATAGGCACTTAGGTTGTTTCCATCTTTTTGCTATTGTCAATAATGCTTCAATGAACATGGATGTGCATATGCTTATTCATGTGATGGCTCTTATTTCTCTAGGTTATATTTGTAAGAGTAAGATTGCTGGATAGTATGGTATTTCTATTTCTAGCTTTTTAAGGAGGCATCATATCAGTTTCCACAGTGGTTGTACCATTTTACATTCCCACCAGCTGTGCATAAGTGTTTCAGTCTTCCTGCAACCTCTACAACATTTGCTGTTTTCTGTTCTTTTTTTTTTTTATTAGTGCCAGTAATGTTGGAATGAGAGGGTATCTCATTGTAGTTTTGATTTACACTTCTCTAATGGCTAATGACAGTGAGCAATTCCTCATGTGACTGTTAGCTGCCTGAGTGTCTTCTATGGTGAAGTGTCCTATAGGATTGCTATGAGTCCAAATTGACTTGATGGAAATGGATTTGGTTTTGTTGGTTTTTAGGGTCTTGTGGAATAAGTCCCTGGGTCTTGTGGAATAGATCCCTAGGTGACACAATTTGTGCTCTACTACTAACAGAAAGTTGGTGGTTCAAACCCATTCAGCAGCACCTGAGAAGAAAGTCCTGGTGATCTGCTTCTGTAAAGATTACAGCCAAGAAAAAGCTATGGACGGAGTTCTACTCTGTAACACTTGGGGTCACAATGAGTCAGAATCAACTTGACGGCAACTAACAACAACCACCACCACGGGGTCTTGTGGTACAAAGATGAAATACAGGGTCACCAAAGATGGGAGGTTGTGGTCTTATGGAAATTCTTCCGCTTCCATAACAAATTACCACAAAGTGATTGGTTTAAAACAACAGAATTTTATTCTCTCACGGTTCTGGAGGCTGGAAGTCTGAATTCAGAGTTTCACCAAGGCCATGTTCTCTCTGAAAGTTCTAGGGGAGAATTCTTCTTTATCTCTTCCAGCTCACTTTTGCTCATCAAAAGACTTCACCAAAAGAGTAAAAGGAGAAACTACAGACTGGGGGAAAAAAAAATGGCTATGAAATATCTGACAAGAATCTAGTCTCTAAAATCTATAGAATACTTTAACACCTCAACAACAAAAAGACAAATAACCCAATTAAAAAAATGGACAAAGGATATGAACAGACACTTCACCATAGAAGACACTCAGGCAGCTAACAGTCACATGAGGAATTGCTCACTGTCATTAGCCATTAGAGAAGTGTAAATCAAAACTACAATGAGATACCCTCTCATTCCAACATTACTGGCACTAATAAAAAAAAAAAAGAACAGAAAACAGCAAATGTTGTAGAGGTTGCAGGAAGACTGAAACACTTATGCACAGCTGGTGGGAATGTAAAATGGTACAACCACTGTGGAAACTGATATGATGCCTCCTTAAAAAGCTAGAAATAGAAATACCATACTATCCAGCAATCTTACTCTTACAAATATAACCTAGAGAAATAAGAGCCATCACATGAATAAGCATATGCACATCCATGTTCATTGAAGCATTATTGACAATAGCAAAAAGATGGAAACAACCTAAGTGCCTATCAACAGATGAACGGATAAACAAATTATAGTACATACCAAACCAAAAATCCAAACCCATTGCTGTTGAGTCAATTCTGACTCATAGCAACCCAATAGGACAGAGAAGAACTGCCCCATAGGGTTTCCAAGGAGTGGCTGGTGGATTCGAACTGCAGATCTTTTGGTTAGCAACCGAGCTCTTAACCACTTCACCACCAGGAATACTACGCAATGATAAAGAACAATGATGAATCTGCAAAACATCTCATAGCATCGATGAACCTGGAGGGTATTACACTGAGTGAAATAAGTCAATCACAAAAGGACAAATATTGTATGAGATTATTATCATAAAAACCCAAGAAAAGGTTTACACACAGAAAAAAACAATCCTTGATGGTTACGAGGGAAGGGAGAGTTGGGGAGGGGAAATCACTAACTCGATAGTAGACAAGTGTTAACTTTGGTGAAGGGAAAGACAACATACAATATAGGGGTAATCAGTACAACTTGACCAAGGGAAAGTCATAGAAGCTTCCTAGACACATCCAAACACCTTGAGGGACTGAGTTACTGGGGCTGAGGCCTGGAAGCCACCATCTCAGGGGACGTCTAGGTCAATTGGCATAACACAGTTCATAAAAAAAATGTTCTTCATCCTATTTTGGGAGTAGCGTCTGGGGTCTTAAAAGCTTGTGAGTGGCCATCTAAAACACATCTATTAGTCCCATCCTGTCTGGAGCAAAGGAGAATGAAGAAAACCAAAGACACAAGGAAAATAGTAGTTGAAAGGACAAATGGACCACATGAACCACAGCCTCCACCAGCCTGAGCCCAGACCCCTCTGACAGGGATCACAATAAAAGGTCCCAGACAGAGTGGGGGAAAAATGTAGAACAAAATTCAAAAATTAAAAAAAAAAAAAAAAGACCAGACTTATTGGTCTAACAAGAGACTGGAGGAACCCTCTAGACTATGGTCGCCGGACACCCTGCTAACTCAGAACTGAAACCACTCCAAAAGTGCACCTTTCAGCCAAAGATTAGACAGGTCTATAAAACAAACAATAACACATGTAAGGAAGATGCTTCTTAGTTCAATCAAGTATGCAAGACAAATGGGCAACATTTGCCCAAAAACAAAGATCAGAAGGCAGGAAGGGACAGGAAAACTAGAGGAATGGACACAGGGAACCCAGGGTGAAAAGGAAAAGGGGGAGAGTGCTGACAAATCACAGGGATTGCAGTCAAAGTCACAAAACAATCTGTGTATAAATTTTTGAATGAGAAACTAATTTACACTGTACAATTTCACTTAAAGCACGATAAAATAAGAAAAACTCATTAGTTTGTTTTAATATTTGTGTGTGTGGGTGTGCAAATACACAGAGAAATATATATACATACATATATATATATAATATATGCATATATATATTCCTCTCTTTGAGATGAATTCTGTAGCTCTTCTTTTTTATATTTATTTTATTGTGGTGAAAATCTACATAACGAAACACATGCCATCTCAACAATTTCTACCTGTACAATTCAGTGACATTAATCGCATTCTTCAAGTTGTGCAACCATTCCCTATCCTTTTCCAAATCATGCCACCTCCATTTTGTAGCTCTTCTTGAATGTGGAAATGGTTGCTTCTCTCCTCCACTTCAGCAGTTTGGGTTATTTTACTTCTATTATCTTGAAACAGGGTGCTCTTGAGATGGGCCAGCCTGGCCTCTCCCCTGCCCTTCGGGCCTAGCTTTCCTGACAGAGATTATGGGGACATTTCCTCTTCTGCCCTTCTGTCTGTACATTGTGGCTTCTAGTTGCAAAGTCCTTTCCCCTCACTCACCAGTCTTTTTCTCACTGCTAACAGATGGGGCAGCGCATGGGGGTTAGGGGGATGAGGCTGTCCCAAGGCAAGTTCTGAAACTCTCCAGCTCTAGAGATGCCTCTTGTGTTGAGTCGGATGAAGCCAGAGGAGGCCCAGGTGGGGATGAGGCTGCCACTGCAGGTGTCTCTGTCTCTCACCACAGGGAACGAACACAAAGTCTGTGATGCCTCAGGACAAACTGTATGACTTGATGCTCTGTACCTTCTCCTAGACATGGAATCCCTGAATCCTAAGATTCACTACAGCCGGGTACATGGTTACTGTGCTTCAGTGGCCTAAATGAGCAGGATGAAAAGGTATAAAATGGAACCCTCATGGTCATTATTGTCTTCTTTCTTTTGGAGAGCCTCCTCTTTTGTACTTTCATCTTATTTTCAAAAATATTTTACGCATCTAGTAGCTTATTTTTACAACTTCATTTTGAGTCCATAATTCCTGCTCTGTTTATTAAGCAACACGTATTTTTAGAAGAGGAGTCCCTGGGTGGTGCAAATGGTTAAGCGCTTGACTACTAGCCGAAAGGTTGACAGTTCGAACCCCCCCTTCCCAGAGGCTTCTCAGAAGACAGGCCTGGCATTATGCTTCCAAAAGGTCACAGCCTTGAAAACCGTATGGAGCGGTTCTACTCTGCACACGTAGGGTCTCCATGAGTCAGAATCAACTCCATGGCAAGTAACAACAACAACATTTTTAGAAGACTTAAATTTGTGTTTCCGGTGTAGCTAAATACTCAGAAAGCGGACTGGTAGAATATTAGTGGTCTTGTTAGTAGTTCACATAACTGATATCCTGATATATTTTTTAGTATACTAAGAGAATTTCACAATCGTTTTAAACACTTGTAAGGTAATTCCTCTGAATTTTAAATTATTATTCATTTTTATATTTAAAGTTTATTATAAGCTAGAGATAGTTATTTTATCTCTTTGGTAGTGTCTTCCCAACTTTTTGATCATGAGTTTATTTTTCATGTCTATTTCGAGATATAGCAAACAATCAAAAGAATGCCTGAACCACATGTGTTCTGTTTAAGGAATAATTATAAAGTGGACTGCCATGGATCCCCACTCATGCTAAGCAGTGGAACATTGCAAGTAGCCCCCAACGCCTCCTTTGGGCCCTTCTCCACCCCAACACCCTTCCACTGTCCCTTCTGTTCCTTTTTTCTTTCTTTGTTTATAATTTTAGCATTATGGCTGTATCACCGGAAAACAGAGTTCGGTTTTTCCTGTTTTCAAACTTTACATCAATGGAGCCATACACATCAATGGAGTCATACTGATGTATGATTTTGTTTCTTTGACTCAACAGGACAATGTTTCTTTGCTTTTATTGTCATACAGTCAGCAACATAGTATGACCACAACACAATTATAGTCATGTGCCAATAATATCTATTTGGGCAATGTCGCATAAGGTTCTAATAGAGTTCAGAAATCCCAAGTGGAGAATAAGACATATCGGACATGTCTGCACATAGCGAATGCAACAGCTTCCCGTGTGCAACACGTGTATCTCATGTGTCTTGTATATAAACCAATTGCACTGCCAGATGGGTAATGATATAGTAAATTATTTGTGGTGGTTAGTTGCTGTCGAGTCGGTTCCAACTCACAGCAACCCTGTTTACACCAGAACGAAACCCTGCCTGATCTTGCGCCATCCTCACAGTCGTTGCTATGCTTAAGCCCATTGTTGCAGCCACTGTGTCAATCCATCTCACTGAGGGTCTTCCTCTTTTTCACTGACCCTCTATGTTACCAGAATTATGTCCTTCTCCAGGGACTGATCCTCCTGACAACATGTCCGAAGTATGTGAGATGTAGTCTTGCCATCCTTGCTTCTAAGGAGCATTCTGGTCATACTTCTTCCAAGACAGATTTGTTCGTTCTTTCGGCAGTCCACGGTACATTCAATATTCTTCTGCAACACCACAAATCAAAGGCATCAATTCTTCTTCATTCTTCCTTATTCATCATCCAGCTTTCACATGCATATGAGGCAACTGAACACCATGGCTTAGGTCAGGTGCACCTTAGTCTTTAAGGTGACAGAGGGTGATAGAGGGAGTTTATTTGCTCCAACAAATAATATGGTGTTCACACAACGTCCAAATCACATAGCATCCTATTTCACAGAATGTATCATGGACGTTAAATGATGAATGATTGTAATTCATTCTACCATTGACAGATATTTATCATGTTTCCAATGGGGTTATTATGAACAATGTTGCTATGAAGAGTCTTGACTATGTATCCTGGTGCACTTGACCAAGAGATTCTCTTGACTGGTGTTGCCAGATAGACATATCATGGGAGACATATATGTGAGCCATATGTGTAATTTTTAGTTTTCTAAGTGCCATATTAAAAAGTGAAAAAAGAAAAGGGAAGTTAGTTTTAATAGTATATTATATTTAACTCAATACATACAAATGTTATCATTTCAGTATGTAAGCATTATAAAAAAAGAGCCCCGGTGGCGCAAATCGTTATGCACTCTGCTGCTAACTGAAAGGCCAGTGGTTTGAACCCACCCACAGGCTTCTGGGAAGAAAGACCAGGCAACCTGCTTCCATAAAGATTACAGCCTAGAAAATCCTATGGGGCAAGTCTACCCTGTCATATGGGGTCACTAGGAGTCAGAATAGGCTCAACAGCCTCCAACAACAACAACAATCATAAAAATTATTAATGAAATAGTGTAGTTTGCATTCATTTGTTTTGTACTAAGTCTGTGAAATGCGGTATGTGTTTACCCTTATGTATCTTATAGCACATACTCTTACAGCCACACTTCAAGTCGTCAATAGCCACATGAGACGAGTGGCTACCATATTGGACAACGCTGCTACAGGACATTAAGCTAGGAGTGGAATTGCTAGTTCACAGTGTAAGCCCATCTTTAGTTCATTAGATAATGTTATTTTTCCCCGAAGTCATAGTACCAACTAATATTCCAATAACCAATGTTTCATACCTTCACTAGCATTTGATGTGTTCAGATACTATACTATTTGCCAATTTAGAACATGTACTTTATAGTTATCAGTTGCTGTTGTCCCTGCCTCATAGTGACCTCATGTACAACAGAGCAAAATGCTGCCTGGTCCTGCACCATCCCCATGAGTTGTGATCCGTAGGGTTTTCATTGGCTGATTTTTGAAAGTAGAATCACTAGGCCTTTCTTCCTACTCCATCTTAGTCTGGAAGCTCTGCTGAAACCTGTTC